>JAECWK010000130.1:10000000-20000000 GCA_018150405.1 Drosophila varians
TGATGACATAATTGGAGACTGAGAATCTACTAGCAACCTCTGACCTCGTCGCTCGCCTGCTGGTCACATTCGGTGACATTGCCCGGCTGGAAGCACTCGTCCACCGAGTCCAGAGTTCCGTTGCAAAACTCCGAATAGACGGACCAGGCCTCCCAGCCCTGCCTTTTCTGGATGAGCCGGGCACATTCCACGGACATTGTTATATCGTCCAACAACAAACTGGAGCAATTCACATTGCAATCGTTAAATGCGTAGTATTCCGTCTTATTTGGGGGCGCACACCAGAAGCGATCGCTGATCTGGAAGATGCCGTAGTCCCGTGAACCGTCCGCGTTTCCCTGTCCCACGACATGGGTATTGAAACGGCTCTCAAACTCGGCAATACAAAGCCACAGTGGGAGCTCCAGCTTGGGGACATCCAATATATAGAGTTGACCAGCCAGTTCGCAGGGATTGAGGCGAACGGCCAGCAGGGAAATCCCCTGAAAGAGGAAACCCAGCAGTAGCACGGGCAGAACTCTCACTTTCGATACCACCGATGATCCGGCCATTCCAAGTGAGATTCAGTCACGAAGTGCGACTCTCCAACTCCGACCATCAAGGTATCTACGTCTAATATCAAACATTCTGGCGGCTAGAGCCGCTTAATTCGATTCTAAAACCGGTTTACATTATTTGGCCCGGGTTATGACTTAAATTGGTAATAAATACTGGAAAATTGACGGACAATGCAACAAGGTTTTGGTGTCTACGACTGCACTTTGTGCCCAGCTTCTATCGCTGTTTAATGACATTTCTTCCTTATTTGAAACCGAACTGGAAATGATTAGCAAATTCAAATCCAAATCCAAAGGCTAATTAAGAAACTGATCTCAGCTTTTCCCTGGCGTGAAAATGATAGATTTCAACAGGCGATTCCCAATATGAAGAACAACCTAATGTCAAAGATTCTTGAAAATTACATAAATTCTTTCAAAAGAGACACACCCTGGGCAATTAACCTCTTTTTTGTTTTTGGCAAAATTGATCTGTTTCAACTAAAGTCACACTTGAATGATCGCACTTCCAAAAACCACAAGTCGCAATGGATGAGATTACACTTCCGCGCCTTAAATCCGCCCTGGAAACGGGGAAGTGGGTGTACCAATTAGCCCAGTATAGATTACGTACAGTGAGACCCCCTTGCGTAGAGAACTTACCAGAACGGTCCGTTGTGGGAGTTAAGTGAAAAGCGTTTGAACGGCGATCCCGAAGTGTCGTTTGAGTTGTTCAGAGAGGTAGATCGAAATATACCCGCCATTTCTTATCTTTCATTTAGCATTTGCAATCTTTTTTTCAGTTTTTTGTCTGTATGTTTATTTTTTACTTCAGACTCTAAATTTGAGATTTAATTAGTTGTTTTATTCGAGACGAACGAGACACGTCACCGGCGTCGTTGTTTTTGTTGTTGTTCTTGGCTTTATTCCCTAAATACTTTAGCGGCGCACGCCAGACTTCGTTACGTATCCGCCAAGTCTTCCACGGGGCAGCCATGACTCATGACTGCCACGCTGCCAGGCTGCGCTACCCAGGCTGCCCTGATGCGCCGGCAAACGTGTAATCAGGAGCACCCAGCCGTGCAACGGAAGAAGCTTCAAAGGGACGGAGAATGAGGCAAGCAGAAGGAGACGGAGGCGAAGGCACATGTGTCCCCGCTGCACATCTTCTAAAGATTCGGCACTTAAACAAGCACAGACACACACCTCTTTACATATATTTTAATTTATTTTGGGAATTGAGCAAACTGCAAAAAGTCGCCAAAGCCATCAAGACAGGCGACCGCAATAGAAAATGTAAAATTAATACTGAACTTATTTTGTTTTGGCTTTTGGTTTATGGTTACTATGGTGGTAATGAAAATCAATGGCTTACTGTTGAGGAACGTCAGCTGCTAGGCTGGCCCACAACAGGTGGATCATGGGCAGCAAGCCACAGCAAGCATATTCCTTATTAACACCTGGACTCTATTGTTTAGAGCCTCTAAGACTGCAGGTAAGCGCAGTAAACAGTCAATTTTCACCTCACACTCGATATGTAGCTCTACCTGTTCCCAATTACCTGACTCTGGCCGACCTGGCGCGCCTCGAGTGGGTGTCAAACTATGGCCAATGACATACAGAGGCGCCTGCAGTCTTCAACAAGGAATTACAATAACAATAAACAGAAGTGGCCCGAATATACGGATGATATCGAGGCAAGTGCCATAAAAAGGGGAGCCGGAATGAATATAACAATCAGCCTTGTTCTTAATTTTGAAATTAATTGCAATAATAACATGTAGGAAAGGGGATTCGAATATTGGGGTCTTTACTATCACCTAAATTGTCTATTTCTTATAATTTTTATGATATAAGATCATTATATATCATTAAAAACTTAAAAAAGGATTCAAAGAATTTTATAATAGCTTAGACCCTTGTTAAAGTCTAAAATCATATAAAAACATACAATTAAATTACTAATCGCTGAAGATTTATGCATCATATTATTAATCTCTACAGTTTTTAAATTTAAACCTCAATGTCTAAAGCATCCTACTCACACTATTTATCATTTTTAATTAAAACGTAGTTTTTATAATTCGCATACAAGATCAACCGACACTGTACTTTGCCAGACAGGATGCTTTTTTTTCCAGGGTAGGGAGGAATGCAGTTTTATAAAGGCAACAAAGAGTGTTCCTGTTACCACCATAGGGGTAATTTTGTGAGTAAATGACCCCCGACGTCGGCCTGCACGTGTGTGTGCCTTCGAGTGCGAGTGAGTGTGCTTTTAAATTAAATCAACAAAAATATGAGACATTACTGCAGTTTGATAAGGCGAAGACGGGCAGGAATTTCCTTCGCTAGGGGTTTGAGATATTTTGGAATTTATAATTGAATTGTGGAATGCTCTCTCTAGTCCACAAACAAATTAATTTCTATAGTTTTCCGCTACTAAAATTAGCCACAGCATCGCTGGCGACACAGCAACCAAGCAACAACAACAAAAACAATTCACTAATACAGCCACAATAGCTCCAAGTATATATATTACATTGAATAGTACATCCGAGCTATATACTTGGTTCGGTTCACTTGAGAACCACCAGCATCCTCAGCATCATTTACGTCCACACGTCCGTATACACAGCAAATCAATCTATCTATCACTTTTGTATCTTTGTATCTTGTATCGCCTATAGCAATATAAACAATTGCACTTATATATCTTAATGTTTATTGTACAATCACGAATACACGTCCGTCGCTTGACCCGCTGATTGCTTCTGTTATTTTGTTATTTACATATGGTTGGGTATGTGTGTGTATATGGCACGACTGATAGGCGAGAGGCAAGCAAAATAAACGGAAAATGCTCCTTAGACAGTACGTCCAAATAAACCGAAAGCCAGAACTTAACTGACTGAAAATACGCCGTGCCCGATTAAGAGCATAGCTGGGTGGCGAACGAGAGCGAACGGAGGAAAACTCGGACTCATCTGCTCGGAAAGGAAAATGCGTTTGCTCACCAGATGCCAAGCATTTTCCACTACGGAATAAACGCTGTGCTGCACAGCAAGAAATCAGTAAGGGGCTACATTACATTTGCTTTTATACCTAATCTTAGTTCTGGCTAAGTAAAGATTTTTACCCTCTATCTTCTAGTCTAGCAGTCTAGTTTTTGTTCTTAAATAATGGTCCTTCTTTCCTGAAAAGTAACATTTAATTTTTCCCAGTGCAGGATGTCAGGCTACGGCTCTCCCAAAAACTTTTGGGGTGGGTAAACAACAATACATCCACCCATAGTACTGTGTTTGTGAGCAGACCTCCCCCAATGAGGCAGAACGCTCGGGGATCTCCGGCCTCGGTGAACTCTTGCCGAGAGCGTTTAATCAAGATCACAGTGGGCACCGTCGGAGTAGCATGTGCCCATCATCTGCTCGGCACTCGGCGGTGAAATTTAGCAAAATATTTAGCTCTTATTGGTCAGAAAAATAAATTTTATTCTATACTCACTCGTCAATGCTTTTGGACAGAGCCTCGGCCAATTTGCGTAGCACTTTCCTGTCTATTTCCGCGGCGCCATTCTCTTCCAGGAAGCTGGTTACCGTTTCGATCAAGGTTATCTCCCGCAAGGACGAAGCGCAGGTTCCATTGCCGTCGCCACAATAGTCCCGCAGAACCTGCTTTGAGTGGTCCATGCGTTTACTTTCTTAAGACAGATTGTTTTAAACAATTCACAAACAATAATAGCTTAATAAACAATTTTGTAAGGACGCGTACAATTGGAAAATGAAGCGGGCTCGGCAGCTGTTTATAGCGTCTGTTATCGGTCACGCAGCCCTGACCGATAACAGGGCTGCCAGACAAGGGGAAGAAGACTGTCAGCGGTGTGGCAACTTCGTCGGCTCATATCAAAAGTTTACAAAATTTACATTTTTCTGATAAGCAACTAGCACACGACGGTCAAAGATAATCCGCAATGCTATAAACGCGCAACGGGCACGTTTCAGTTAGCCCCAAAAATAAATCAGTTGAACTCCCGCTGTCGGGCTGTTGGGAAAGCTAAACTACGTCCGGAAAAGCTACAGTGGGCGTGAAAATGTTTGCCACGCTGAAAAACAAAATCAAGGAGGAGACTGGCGAGGATGTGGCCTCCACTGCGGCCCAACAGCAGCAACGGTATCCTGTTAACAACAACAACAACTACCGGCTACGTAGCCGCCGTGTGAGCATTAATTCCAACTCGGCTGATGATGTGGGCGGTGGCGGTGGAATCTACAACGAGGTATGCAAAAGAAACCGTCTGTGTATACATCTTTATTTACCACCTGTTCTTTTTTGTCAATTCGGCGCAGTCGGAGCAGCTTTGTCAGCTTCGCAGTCAGTGCAATGAGCTAAACACCAAAGTGTCCACCTTGACGCAGGGCCTCCAGCAATTGCAGGAGGAGAAGCTTCGGGTGGACAAAACCAATGAGATACTGTTGGAGAGCGTTCGTGTGGCCCAGACGCAGAAGGACATGTACTGCGAGGAGCAGGAAAAGATCCAAAACCTACAGCAAATCGAGATCGACAAGCTAAAAAATCTGCTAAGCTTTCGAGAGCAAGAGTCGGTGGACCGTATGGGCGCAATGCGCCAGCAGATTCAGCAAATCGAATCCCTCAGCGAAGAACTGGAACGCCTGCGCCCCATTGAATCCGTGGCCGAGGATCTGCGTGACGAACTGGAAAGCCTTCGCCATTCGACCCAGCTGGAGAAGAACCTTTTGACCACCACCCTGGCGGCAGTGCAGGAGGAAAACAACCACCTTAAAAAACGGATGAAAATAGTAGAAGAGTCGCGCATGGAATCCTTGTCTAACCTCAGTGCTGAGCAGCAGGTTCAGGCACTTATTCGTGAACACAAGCTACTGGAACAACACCTGGAGGAGGCGCATCTGCAACTTTCCGACATCAAGGGCTCCTGGAGTGGCCAGAACCTAGCGCTGGAAACCCAGGTCAGCCGACTCTCCAAACAAGTGGCCGAGGAGACGACTGAGAAACGCAAGGCCCTTAAAGCACGGGACGATGCCATTGAAAGCCGCAAGCAGGTGACCTTTGAGCTGGAAAAAGCCCAGGACGAGGTCAAGCAGCGCGACGATAAGGTAAATTAACTTTAAAGAATGAAGAGTTCAGCTCACGTCGTTGTATTTTCCAGGTCAAGTTGCTGGAGGAAGAGATCGATGAGCTGAATGTGGCTCTGAAGGAGTGCCGGGAGGAGAATGAGCAACAAATCCTCTTCGAACGCAATAAATCTGTGAGTATGCCTTCTGATGCGGACGATTTTCATTGGGACTTGTAACACTAATTTATTCTACAATGCAGTACTAACACTAAATACCTAAGATCCTGGTTTAATATTAGATATTCCAACCACACCTATTATGTATTTTTCTATTATAATTGTTTCTCCTTCTGTATTAAAATGATTTGTTAATTGATTGGTAACCTCTTTTCTTGAAAAATGCATGAATTTATCTAATTTTATTGCCTTAACTTATCCGCTTGATGGAGACTTTGTAAATCAATAAACCGAATGTTCTCAGCAAAATCTGGAAACAGAGGTAAAAGATCTCAAGAACCGCCTCACGACAGCGGACGACAGGTTCACCGAATACGCCTCCAACGCCGATCAGGTGGCCCAGAAACTGCGTAGCCAAGTGGCGGAAAAGCAGGAGCAACTGGAGGAAACCATAATGCAACTGGAAGTGGAACGGGAGGAAAAAATGACTGCAATACTTCGCAATGCGGAAATCTCTCAGAGCGAAGACATTCTAAGGCAACAACTGCGCTTGGAACGCAGCGAAGCCAACGATCTTCAGGATAGAAATAAGGAACTCGAAAAGGATATTTTAGAAACCCGACAAGCCCTGCAAGCGATAAATAGCACAGCGCAGGACAACGCCCAAAAGCTGGCCGACTTCGAAGGCGTTCAGTTGGAAATAATTGAAAAAAATAAGGTGGGTCGTTTATGAAAGTAAAGAAACAACTATAAATTTATAAATTTTTTATATAGACAATAAAAACATTGAATCAACGATTGGTCGACCTGAAGAAAACCATACAGAAGGAGCTGCGTAGCGCGCAAATCTCAACGGACAGTGAATCTCAATTGACAACGATCTCTGCCCACAGGAATACGAATACATCTCTGGAAACCTTTGTAGCGTCTGACAAGGGCAACTGCATCATAATGGACGAAGTGAATTTTCAATATTTGAAACATGTGATTGTCAAGTTTTTAACCAGTCGCGAGGTTCGTAAAGAATCCTTTATTTTCCTTTGAGAAAGTGCTAATATCTAAGTATCCTTTAGGTCGAGGCTCGTCACTTGGTTCGAGCCGTCTCAACTCTGCTTCAGCTAACGGCCGATGAGGAAAAGCTACTGCATGACACATTGAATTGGAAAATGAGTTGGTTTGGCGTGAAGCCGACCTAATTAAACCACCCACGCAATGAATCATAATTGTATTTCTAGTTAATAGTCAATTCATACAGTTCGTGTATATACCAATCACATACGGAGCACTGTGTTATTTTGTTTACCAACAAACATTCCATTTTGTTAAATAGTATTTATTTTAACCGTTGTGATTTTTATAATAAAATACCATTTATCTAAAACCAGTGTTCGGATTTTGTTCAATTTTAATGGGAGAAATGAAACGAGCCGTTTTAGTTTTGTTAAAAATACTGCATTTTACATTTAAAAATATTTGTTGTATGGTTTTTGTTACAAATTACGCTCTCTAATATTAACTATAAATATGATTTTACTTTCATTTAGTTATTGCAAAACACTACTACGTATGAATAACTAACTATTTATTTGTATTATCTATGAATAAATGATATAGGAGAATTAAAGAATAAACAATAAAACACACACGTATTACTGAGGCACTTTTTGGTGTTTATAACAATTAAGAAGACAGTTGAATTATTCGCATATTTGTCAATATTGCTTTTGTAAAAGAATTGTCTATTTACATTTTAGAACTTAGTTTAAATCATGTCTAGATGTTAAATGCATTTAAATCAAATTTTCATACACTAGTTTATAAGTAGGTTTAAGTCAAATGTGGGCTTCTCTGTCGGGTTTCGGAAAATTTGGCACACAGAATTACGAAAGACTTACTTATCGAATATTTGATGTTTTTACGAGCTAAGTTAATTGCTAATAATTGCATTTCGCTTACAAAAATCTGCAGTCTATTGTTGCGCATATATTGGTTGCAATCTGCTGCAATCTATGTTCGGTTATCTTCTGGCAAAATGAAACTTGACGAGATCGAATAAGTCCGCCTGGCATGGACGCTCTCTCTAAGCTACGATTAAAATTAGTTAAAGCCTTAAATGACCAATTAAACACACATACATATTTACAAATCAGTTGTAGAAAAAAGAATTGTGAAAAATCATACAAATAAAAGCCACAAAAACAATCCACTCCGAAAAAAAACAACATTACAATGATATGTTTCTTCCCATCCTTTCGCGCTTTAGATATAAATCTCAAAATGTTACGTAAATCCCCGACTGGGCGATTGCACGGGCGATGGCGGCGGCGGAAGCGGGGAAAAGTACGTGGAGCTCCGCGACGAGGGCGATGGCGGGCAGGAGGACTCCGGCACAATGCGCACATCGCTATGGTAGTGGGATCGTGGCGTCGGCGGCGGCGGATACGGCTCACTATCGTAGCCGTACTGCAGACAGGCGGCCGCAGAACTGGAAGAATGTTTTGTGGCTCCGCCGTTGCTATTATTGCTATTCGATTTGCTCGTGTAGTTCGAGTCGGACTCATCGCAGATGTCCGTGGAACAGGGCGTCGGTGGCGGAGGCTGGTTGATGATCTTGTAGTGCCTATACGGACGCCGCGATCTAGTCGCAGGTGATGGCGGCGGATTAATGGGATATGCCACCATACTGCTACCGTTCGTGGTCGAACTGGAGGCTCCTGTAATGTGATTCCGATCGTAGGAGTTCATGCTGTTGCGCGAGTTCAAGGTGGACATGCGGACAGCATCTGCCACGGAGGCTATCTTCGAAACACGCTGGGATTTGCTGAGCGTTGATGGAGATAGCGGATCGGAGGCTTGGTCATCCTTGGGCTCGGTTCTACTGCGGCGACAGAACTGCAGCAGATAGACAATGGAAAAGATTGTGATCATGGTGGCCCCAATCAGTATCATAAAGGCGCGTTTGTCCGATGCGGGTGCCATGCGGCGTTGCAGGCAAATTTCCGAGGATTCGTCAGCTCCATCGGCACAGTTCTCCCAGCCATCGCAAAGCAGGTCGGCCGATATGCAAAGCTAAGGGATAAATGATTAAAACTAGAGATTCTTTAAGAGACTTTGGCACACTCACCTTATTAATAGGACACTGGAACTCTCCGGGTCGCTTGCAACAGTCCGCCTCGTCGTGGCCATTGGCACAATTGGTGGTTCCATCGCACACGAGGGACTTGTCGATGCACTCGCCCGACTGGCAACTGAACTGATCTGCCCTGCAAGTGGGACAGCCCACCTCGTCGGACTTATCTGGACAGTCCTTTTGGCCATCACAGCGCCAAGATGCGGGTATGCAATCCTTGTTCACCTCGCTGATTCCTGAAACTGGAGCCGCGCACGTAAAGTGATCTGGTCCACAGGCGGGAAAAGCGCCGCAGTTTTCTTTATCTTCCAGGAGCATCAGGTGCTTGGGGCAGGAGCAAATGTCACGAGATCGAGGCATGCCATCTCCACTGGCAATACAGATGTGGGAGCACTTGGTGCGGCTTTGGAGGCAGGTGTGGTTTCGCAGCACCCTCGGATCCGGCGTCCACACAGCCCGGATGTCGGTGATCTGGGGCAAGCGTTGCAACTCGGCAGAGCGACTCCCACCGTTGACTGTGATGCGCTCCACTCCAGTTTTGTCATCCAGCCAGTAGACGAAGCCACCCAGGGCAGCAATGTTGATCACTTGGGAAATGTGCATAGAAACGAGAGTTTTCCTGATGGAAACAATAGCATATTAGTTATAAAATTGGTAAATTATAGTCTATAAAACGCACTTATTTTTTCCGTTTATATCAATCACATCGATTCTCTTGCCATGAGCGTAGTAAATCATATCGGATTGCTGGTCCAGGGCCAGAGCAGTAACTCCCTCCAGTTTGTAGGCCAACTCCATTCGCTCATTGCCATCGACCCTGGCTCGTATAATGGCCTGGTGGCTGCCCACATCCGTCCAGAAGAGCAGACGCTTCATGGCATGAACGGCTATGTTGCGGGGCTTCTCCGAATCTCCAGTGTCAATGACGCCCACGGACTCGCCAAGGAAACTGAAATCGGAAATTAAAATATTAAACTAAAGATTTCCAAAAGGTGAATAGAAACTCACCTCGTAACATTAATGCTATTGGAGTAGGAGCAAGTCCAGAAGAGTAGACGCCCAATGATATCGATGGCCAGGTCAAAGGGTTGACCGGAATTCGCCAAAAGGCTGACCTTTGTCCCATTAACTAAGGACCTTTTAATGCTGTGACTTCTGCCCTCAATCTGGAAATAATCGGAATATATTAAATATTTGTATTCACAAAGCTTCTCCCAAAACTTACCCAATAAATATGATGGGTTATGGGATCATAGTCCACGGCACGAATGTTTTTACCGGAGACTGGCAGTGGAATATTCGGACAGTCTGTGGTGTTTGGCAGCAATCTTCCGAAGCTGTTCCTCTGGCTGAATATGATGTAGTTCTTGGGCGGAATACAGGAGACGCCGTCCTTGGCCAACTGATAGTGGGTGGGGCAGGCACAGGTCATGCCGCGCCTGCCAGGCTGGGCCAAACATAAGTGGGAGCAGCCCCCGTTATTGACCTTGCAAGAATTCACACCCGTCTGCCGTTTGTCGTTGAAAACCAAGAGCGACGTGATGTACGTCATTCCCGAGTGGACCAGGCTGCGATTCTGTCCCGTGGTCTTGTGCACCCTCTCAATGTCACCAGTGTTCCAGTCGCTCCAATAGACATAGTCCTGGTAAAGGGACACTGCGTAGGGTTCATCCGTATCGCTGCCGACGAGGATCTGCCGTTTCTTGCCGTCCCAGTCCGCGCTTTCGATCTTTGCAGGCCGGGATTGGGTGGCCCAGTACAGGCGCCTGGTTTCTTGGTCAAATGTTAGGCCTGCCGCATGATTAGCTCCCGATACAATTGTCTGTAAGTCAGATCCATCCATTGCCGCGCGACGAATAGAGTCTGTCGGGGACTCGGTCCAGTACATGTATCCCCGTTTCGGTTCCAGGACCAGAGATCTTGGTTCCTCCACTAGTTTCCAGAGGAGCACCTTGCGACTGCTGCCATCTAGACGCGCCACCTCGATGCGATGCGCCTCCGCGTCCGACCAATAGATGTTGTTCCCCAACCAATCTACTGCAATACCATCCGGACCAATGAGACCGGAATCCACAATCCTCTGAACATATGAGCCATTCAAGAAGGCACGGAAAATGCACTTGGTTTTCTGATCCGTCCAGTAGATCCTCCTCTCGGCCACGGAAACATCCAGAGCATGGGCATCCCTCACGTCCTTGAAGGGAATGCGTTCGTCGTTGTGGTTGCCCTCGTTGTACTCAATGGAAATCCGACCAATGTGCTCCTGGCGAGAGAAGAGCAGAAAGGCAGCCGGTACCACGCAGGTGCGTTTGTCGTTGGCCAGCTCATAGTCGATGGCGCAGCGGCAGACGTAATCCCTGGGCCGATTGAGGCACAAATGGGAGCAGCCACCGTTTCGCACGGCACAAGCATTCTGGCCACGAACTTCCCTCAAGCGAGTGACCTTCAGACCCATCAGATCCGGGTACTGGTCCACGACCACGATGCGATTGTTGCCAGTGATCTTGTGGGCCCTATCAATAGAGCGACGCTGCCAGTCCGTCCAGTAAAGGTAGTCGTCCAGGATACTCAGGCCAAATAGATGCTTTAGGTTCTCACTAATCACCACTCTGCGTCCGGAGCCATCCATGTTGGCCACCTCTATCTTGTCCGTCTTGCCGTCGCACCAGTATATGGCCTTCGCCTCAATGTCCAGGGCGATGCCGTTGGGCCAACCTAAATTTTCGGAAACCAAGACCACACGCTCGGATCCATCAAGCGAGGCGCGTTCCACCTTGGGCTTGCGCTCGTTCCAGTCACTCCAGAACATCCAGCCCAGCGAGGGAGCTACTGCGATGGCCCTGGGCTCCTCCAAATGCTCGTATATCAGCACCTTTCTGGCGGAGCCGTCCAAGCGGCAAACTTCTATGCGATCCGTCGACGTGTCTGTCCAGTAGAGGTTGCGGGCCAGCCAGTCCAGGGCCAAGCCATCGGGATGCCGCACCTCGGAGGTCACAAAGTCAGTCACACCAGTGCCATCTGTGTGCGCTCTCCGGATCGTAAAGGTCTCCACGTCGGACCAGTAGATATACTCGTCCACAGGATCGTAGTCAATGGCAATGGCGTACTTTACCTTTCCCAAGGACAGCGGGAATATCGTATAGTCGGGAGAGTCCAGCGAGATCTTGCTGATCTGTGTCCGCTGCACCACGAAGAGCATTTCCTGGGAGCCATTGGCGCAGGTGTTGGGCGACACTAACTTGACACCCGTGGGACAGGCGCAGCTGTATCCCTGCGAGTTGGTGGCCAGCAAGCAGAGATGCGAACAGTTACCGTTGTTGTGGGCACAGGGATTATCCTCGTAGGGCTGCAGGGTCGGATCCCAAGCCCTGACGGAATTCGGGGCCTTTGGAGTGTCAATCAGCTCCTTCAGCTCGCGGGTCTTTAAGTCCAGGGCGTTTAAGGAGCCCCTCTGCCAGTCCGTCCAATAGAGGCGATTGTCGAAGAAGGTGACGCTGAAAGGATACTTCAGGTTGTTGACAATCGTTCGCCTGTTCCCTCCATCAAGTCGCATTACATCAATGAAGTGATGCTTTCCATCCGTCCAGTAGATGAGCTCGTTCTTCAGATCCACCGCCAAGCCATTGGGCCAGAAGACATTATCCTTGACCAGTGTCATCCGTGATAAGGGATCTCCATCCATGCTGGCTCGCTCAATCTTCGGATACTCGCCCCAGTCCGTCCAGATGAGCAAGCGCCGGGCGGGCACCACGGCCACGGCACGCGGCTGATCCAGATCCGTCCAGAAGAGCACCTTCTGGTAGCGACCGTCCAGCGTGGCCACCTCGATCCGGTTCTTCTCGCCATCAGTCCAGTAGATCTTGTCCGTATACCAGTCGATAGCCAGGCCCTCGGGCTTGTCCAGACCCGTTGATATCACAGTTTGCTTGGGTGCCCGCGACAGCGGCAGCAGCGACGAGGCATTGGTGTGGGCGCACTCGATTATTTCCCGGCCGCAATCCGTCCAGCAGACCAGGTTCTTGGCATAGTAGAAGTCAATGGCCATGGCCTCCGCTAGGTCCCGGACGATTACATCGATCTGGGGTCCGCCCGTCGGCCTGGTGATATTCGCCACCTGGATGTCATGCCGTGTGGTGAAGAGCAGGGTGGCCGGCGTGTTTACAAATGCATTGGCGGGCGGGCTGGCGATCAGCGATGAGGAGCTGGGACCATGAACTGTAAGGTAAGGGAAAAGAAGTATTTGGTTAGGAAACATTGCCATAATATAATTTAAGATTATCTTAATATAATTTTTAATACATACATATCTTGGAATTTGTTTCAGTAATGCATTGCTAGCTTTCGGAGACCCTTTATTCTATCTTTGCGTTTCAATAAAAGATCTCTGAAAGATTTCCAGCCGGGTGGGAGACGACTGGTGCATCAGGAATTTAATAAGCAACAATATTTGCCGGCTCGAGGGGTTAACAATACGGCAGAGCCCACTATTGTAGTTTGGAAAATGGAAATGGTAAATTCTAAATGCAATATCAACTACGCCCAGGCAGGAAAAAAACAACAGCTTGGGCATGTCTTTGTTTACCATTTATGTGCAGATGTGTACATGGGATCGGGGGATTGGGGGCTTGGGGTATTCAGGGTTTGTTTTAGTTTAGTCTGGTGGGTGGATGGCAAGGTGGTACATATGCATGTGGGCTGAAGCTGAGCCAGAGCCAGAGCCAGAGCCAGAGCCAGTGGCAGTGGCAGTGGCACTCCACTCCAAGCTGCAGCTCTCGTTGCTGATCTAATTGCGTATGAATAAGCGCATGGGGGCGCACCAGGTGGAACAAATTCGAGACTATTCCATAGGCACAGTCAAATTTAAATACCCTAAAAAGTATTTATCATACCTATAGGAACTATAATGGCTAATCTTCAATTTAAATTCATTCAGGTTTAAAATTTGTAGACTTTTTTCGGAGCAAGAAATATATTCAAGGGAGAGATCCACTTTCAGTTGCAAAATGTTGACCCACAAGGCAACAGGAGCTGGCTAAATCCTTATCCTCTCCGGCCTCGGGCTGTCAGCGTGCCAGGCATTTGCAATATTTATGCAACCGGGCGAAGAGCCCGGGCTCTCGAGTAATCCATCAAGCACCGTAGGGTGGTGCTGGTGTGTTTTTTTAAGGATGGGTTAAAGCTGTACGAAAACAAAAATGGTGACATTTTGCAAAGTGGGTTGGTTGGCTGGCTGGCTGGCTGGTTGGTTGGTTGCTTGCCTGGTTGCCTGCTCATATGCCATCAAGCGTGCACAAGCACAGGCCACCTTCCGCCCACGTGAAAGTTGCCCCCAGGCGCTGGCAACAGGATTTATGTGCCAAGTGTGCAAATTCAACAGTATTTACATCTATGTACATGGAAGGCATATGTATATGTATGTAAGTACAAACTAGTAAGTGCGTTTAGGTAAACATTTGCATAGCTGTTATGGTCTTGGGTCTGTGGTTCGATAATAGTGCTAATGCGGGAATCCTTATGGCATTAAATTGAAAAATGCCAAGTAATGCCCAGGCATTCCCCTGCTGACAATGGGAAAATGTGGCCAGAATGACGTTGCAGTGGCTTCTGCTGCCGCTGCTGCTGGAAGCACTTGACTGCAAATCCTTCTATATTATTCACATTGTTTATGCTCCTCCGCAGACGGCAGTGAAGCGTTAAGAAATCAACATCATTACCAACAAAAACAAAAACAAAAAATATAAATAAAAAAAAAATAAAAAAACCAACGAAGGAACAGCAACAAGAACAACATAAGCAGACATGCTCATCAAGTCGAGTACCGGAGCCAAGAAGAGGATTCCCGTACTCCAAAAAAAAAGAAGCATTCATACAGGAAACAAATTGTACAAGAAATATTCTATGAGATCTACAAAGACTATCCATAACTTATTCGATTAAATTAAGAAAAAGTTCAAAATATTATTATAGAAATGAATAAAGGTTTTTGGAGTCCCAAGATAATTTGACTTTAAACCAAAGTGGTATAATTATTCTCAGTGTATGCACATACACTCGACCGAAATTGAAATGCAGACGAAGCCAGACCAGAGATGGAACCGTGGCGTAACCCGTTGATTCCTCCTGCCTGCACTTCATTCAAACTTGGGAAAATATTTTAATTATTAATGTATACAACTGGGGTCGTTCCGGAGTCCGGACTGGGATCAGGGATCGGGACAAGAGCCAGTCAAGTTTGGGGGCACCTGAACAGGGGTGCCGGGAGCAGGTTGAAGTTGGAAGCCACGAATACTGGGGAGCTATAGAAATGGGCAACGGATGCGCATGTGAATGATGCGGCCCTGACGATTGGTTGAGGTGGTTTTTAGGTTTTGGTTTGGGTTTGGGTTTGGTTCTTCTGGTTTTTGCAACAAAAGCCCCCACGTTGGTGGCTTGTGGCAAAATGGCATAATTCGGATGACCGAGTCGACAATTCCTACGCCACGCGGGAGCCAGTCCAGGTCCAGATTCTCAACTGCACTTAAATGGTAAATGAGTGCAAGTGCTGTTATTGTTAGCCATGGCAGGAAACTTTGCGAATCCGGCGGAGGAGGTGGACGAGGTGGATGAGGGCGAGGTGGCTGCAGAAAACTTTAAGTGAGCGTTGCTGAGCTGCGGCTAGAAGCAGGATGTTGCCACTCCGTTGCCTCCTCCAACCCAGCACCACCGCCACTCGAGTCCTGACGCTGCAGGAAAGTGGGCGGGTGTGTGGGGGTGGCAGCTGTCTCGCTTCACGTCGCACTAGTTGCAACGGAAGTTGCAGCTATTTAAATGTGTTGAAGAGCCTGCTGCTGGTTGTTTAAATAGGCAGGCAGAGGCTGCCACCCGGTGGCACAACAGCACAACAGTTCACCAGTTGGCTGCCATGCCCTGGCATCTAGTCTCAGGCATCCGCATCCTTCTTCCCATATCCCCCATCACTTTGCTTTTTGTTGCTCACATTTTGCATTTGCTCATTGTTGTACTTGTTGTTGGCTAAGGACAACCGAGAGCGCAGGGATTTGTGTGGTTGCACTTGCAGAAATATTTATCCTTTCACACAAAAATATACTTTAAATATTCCCCTAAATTCTCTGCCATAAATAACTTGGCTTTTAAATAAATTTTAATATAAATGTGCTACGAGGCAGAAACTAAAATAAACCAAAATGTCCTTCATTCATCCATCAACCGAGCTCCAAAGCAAGGAAATGCTGAATCCTGCATGGCATTCATAATCAAATTGAATATGAAAAATAAACCGACCAAGAAGAGCTGGTTCCCGATGCCAAAACCGACTCCTTGGGGTAACAGAAATGTGTTCAAGGAGCCACAAGGATCCCTGCCAAGAAACTTTGAGGTACCTGCATTTTTTATACCAACATGCCTGTTATCAAGTGTCGTCCATTAGGCGTCCGAGAGGACGACACATACATCATGCTTGGCCATCATGGAGTGCCAGCTGAATGCTCAATAAATTATATATGTAACATGCTTTTTATCAATTACTCGCACCTTCAAGCTGCCTGACGACAACGACAACAGCGACCACGTCGGGCAGCAGTCCCTGGCAATGTCCATGGCAAATTGCGAGACAAAACGTGGCGGAGACGAAACAGAAAAAGAGTTGGGAGACCGGCCAAAAGGAGGAGCCGGCTTGGGCATCCAACTTGGAAACTTCGTTGGCAGCAAATGCAATTCCAGCAAGTAAATGGAGCTGCCAGCCATCCGAGTCCAAAGGCGTTAACAAGTGTGGCGACGTAAAGGGAGCAGCCGGTCCCGACCGGGCCAACAAACTGGACCAGGCTCCCTCCGAGGGCTTCTGAAAGTTTTCATTAAATTTGCCTTTCTGTGGAACCCAAATCCCAGCAAGTTTAGTTCCTGAAAACAGAATTTAAAGAACTTTGCCAGGGGAAGTCCAAAACTTTAATTAAAGGACCCTGGGAATTTGCATCTCTTGTTGAAGGCTTCTCTTGGGGCTGATTATATTTCGGATAGCCCTGCATAATATCCACAACTTATTCATTGTTTCGTCAATCAGGCGTTGACATGCCAGTTCCGCCCTAATGGCCAACAAGCTGCAGCTGGCCAGGGCACTAACGAGGGGCTGTGGGGGCACCTGAAGAGCACCTGCCACCAGAAAAGCCAGCCAACCAGCCAGCCAAAAAGTTATTCAAGCAAAACTCCTCACCAACACACAACAAACTAAAAAAATAAAAGAAGAACAACCTCAGAGCCAAACCAGGCAAACAAAGCCAAAGAAAGAAAGCAATTTTGTGAAAATTTAAGATGTGTTGCGGGCAAACTTTGGTTGCCTTCTGCCAATTCCGTGCATCTCCTGCCCTGTTGGTTGGGCCTTTTTTTCCCTGTGCCCCGTGCATTTTACATACAACACGAAGGAAACATGAGAACGAACAAGCACACGAAAAAAAGGTAGAGATAAAAATGCGAAGATACCAAAGGAGAAGTTTGAGGCTGAGGATCCAAAACCAGGCAGGCAGGCAGGCAGCCGGGCAGCCGGGCAGGCATCCAAGCAGGAGTTCACTCATTTAAATTATCAACACGACGACCAAGCCAGGCCAGGCCAGACCAGGCAGGTCTGTGGGATGTTCCTGGAGAATCCTCCAGCGAATCCACTTAACTTCAAGTTAACACATATGCTTGGTTGCCTGCGTACGATAATAATAATCACGGTCGTCATTATGAAGTTTGTGTTTCTTGCTTTTTTTTGTATTTATTTCCTTGCCATTTTGTTTTGCAGTTTACCAAATTGTTAATGGCTATCAAGGACGAGAAGATGCTCTCCGTTGGCAGCCAGCAACCTGAGATCTTGGACCATAATAGCAGAGTTATTCTGGGATGTGGCTGCTGGTTTTTTCCGAGTTTTTTCCAGTCCATGAAAGTTTTTAAGATAAGAATTAATTGTTTGAAGCTTATGTACGACTAGCGACAGCTTTGAAACCAAAAACCTCGACTAATTGCCAGTTCTGTAATTATTTTGAATAATTAAGTGAAAAGGAAAAAGCTTTCATTGCTTTTATATCCGCTGTGAAACATCATCCATTCCATCCATTCATCCCATCCATCCCATCCAGCAGCAAGCATCCCTGACAGCTTTAAATTAAAACCAAAAACCACTGACACGAAAATGTTCACACACCTACTTAAAATGTAATCGCCGCGTGTTGTGGGAAGCGGAGTGGAGCCGGGAATGGAATGGATGAGGCAACAACGGGGTGTCTGTCTGTTCACCCAATATGACAACTGGCCATTAACGTTAAAATAAATACGCTGCGATGGTCCCAACCAGCCACCAGCCACTAGCCACCAGCCACCAGCAACCAGCAACGCCAATTGCCAACTAAAACGACCGGGACTCTTGGACCATAATGATTATGTTGCTGACAGGAAAAGGGGAGCACAGGTTGCTTGCTTGGGGTTGGGTATGGGGATCGAGGATGAGGAAGCGATGGAGCGTTGAATGAGAAAAATCAACAAACCACAAATCGTACGTATAGTATGGCGACGGATGCGGGAAAAATGCTTAATAATCTCTAGAGGTGGAGGCGGAGCATGAGGAGGTGGCCCCGAGGTAGCCCCGAGGTGGCGGGCTATGGAGCACACACCAAAATGGAAATCGGACTTGTCCTGGCCCGATAATGTGCATTAAAAATTGCGAGTAGCCAGCGGCAGCGTGGCGAATTTTGATGGCCTGTCGTCCGGTGGAGCAACAGCATGAAACTTAAAATGCATTAAAAAACTTCCAACTCCCAGCTATGAAACACGACTGACTGCATCCGGATAGACACATCCTCGTAGGAGTTTGTCGAGGCAGTTAACAAGCTGACAGTCAGCCAGTCAACACTTGGCCAAGGCAGGACTTAATTGCTTAAGAGAAGATTTATAAAATATAAACTATAAACATTTTATGGCAAAAGTTTAATCCTGTAAAGCAATAATAATTATTTCCCAACATTTTCCATCTAAACTACGGCTTCCCTTTTGGAAAATTGACTGGCCAAAACAGATTTCAAATCATAAAAGTGTTGTAAAATTATAAACCGACCCGACGGCCACAGTTTCGGCCAAGTCAGACCACGCCGGCCCAGGCCAGGCTTTCCTGCCAGTTTGCGGGACTCTTGATTGCATTAAAATTTATGCCAGCAAGAAAAAAAAAGGAAACAAAAATGAGTATATATGCAGACCCGGAAAGGCAAAAGCATCCCATCTGCAGCTCTGATCATCAGCAGGCAGCATAGCCCATCCCAGCTCGTTGAAAATTGCCCACAGCTCCTCCAGTCCTTTGCCCACTTATCGGGCAAACATCATCAGCCCGACTCGCAGCAAAACAAAACAAAATGCAGGAGGAGTACGAATACGAATACGAATACGAATACAAGGATGAGGATGGGGACGATGAGTAGAACAGTCTGGGATGCAGCTGGGAGGTTGTTATGGTTGCCAGTCGAAGCCAAAAGTGGAAATTGCAATTGTGCCCGAATCCGAAAAAGGGGCCGAGCCGAGAGAGATGCGAAGGCTTCTCGACTCGGCGCCCATTGTTTTCGCCAGTGTGGCAGGCCTCATGTTTTATTTAAAATCTTCAACATTATATTACAATGGACGATCCTCCATTTGCTTGATGGAATGGAGCATTTAAATATTATGCAGATGGATATGGAATGGAATGGATGGATGATGGGATGGGATGGGTTGGATGTGCCAACCCCAAAACAAAACCGATTTCCATCTTGCCACTCTTCATATTTTGTGGCAGTAACGCAAAAGCCATCACGAAGCCCAGAAGACGTGCCCGACCGAATAAAAAAAAAATAAAGTCATGAACTTTATTTTCTCTCAACTCGTTAGCATCAACACCCAGGCCATGGCGCACCATTCCGAATCCCCCATCCGCCTCCACTTCCCCATGAGGAACGCCATTAACTCGCACAGCATGCAATTTGCACGTTTGGAAGGGAAAGACTTGCCAAAACTCCACTCGTTCACGCTTCGGGGGAGCGGCTAAAAAGGAGAAGCTGGCCAGGCCAAAGCTACAGTACACTAAGCAAAAATATATAAAGCTTCAAGTTGGAAAATTGAAAGGTTTCGTGCTACTTTTCTCTCTGTGCAAATCACAACAAAAAGTACTCCGTAAATTGGTGCCACACTGAAAGAGATAGCGTGCAACGAAAGCAAAGAAAAAAAAAAAAGAATCAGCTAGCTATAGGGACTCCAGCAGAAGCGTTGTGGCAGGAATCGTGCCAAAACTGTTGAAAATGTTGCACAAACGATTGGGTTTGTTATCTTTTCCAAACGGAAAACGTGCTGTGCCCCCGAACAGAAAATAACACAACAACCAAACAGCCAAACCAGACGTGGAAATGGCGCAGACATGCAGCAAACTGTGGCCACAAAGATGGGCTGGGATGTTGCAGTCGGAACAAGGAACATCTATCAGCCAAATCGGAGGTGGAGGTGGAGGCGTGTTCCTCTGTTATTCCTTGACTTTTTTTTTCTTTCTCTCGTTGAGAATATTTCCTCAGCTCATTGGTTTGTGGCCTGCGGGTTAAGAAGGAGCCACTCGAGTGGGAGAGAATCCGGCAAACAAGAAGCTTGAATTCTGCAAATGACAGTGTCCGGGGCATCGAGTTTATTCCGAAAGGTGTGGAGAGGTCAGTTGCTGCTGCTTTTGGGTTCGATTGGAGTCTGCCTTCTGGCTACCAAGACTAAAAATTTGCATCAATTTCGAGTCAGTTTCAAGAATGGTGCTTGGCTGAAGAGCTCTTCGAGAAGGACTACATCTTGCGAATGGTCGATCAACTATGCCAATTATCCTTTTTCCGATTGAAATAAAGCGGAATAATATTTGGAGGCCTTGGCTCAAACGCTTGGGGGAAAAACGAAATGAAAACATTTTTCAAAAGCTTACTTAAAGCGCTTACACGTAAGCACTTCCTAATTAAATACTTGTGCCAAATACGTGACAACGCTGCCAGGACGAAATGCGAACGCAGCAGCAGCAGCCGTTGCCAGAGAAGAAGGAAATTCAGTAAGGACACACAGCCTAGTCAGCGAATAAAGTGCTGCATCATTATCTGGTGGCTGTGGCAGGATGCACTGGGGGACACAGTGTACCCACATGTCGTCGTCAACCGTGGAGGAGGAGATGCCATGGGGGGATGGAGGAACACTGACAAGCACATGACCATGCTCAATGTTTCTGTTCGGTTCGGTTTGGTTCTTCTCTGCCACCATGCTCGGTGGACTTACTCATAATCAAGCTGAGGTAGAAAATGGAGGTGCTACACCACACCACATCCTCCGGTGGAGCACCCCCTCCGCCCGCCACGCCCACACAGGCCAGCCAGCAACTGGGGGCCGCCATTCATATTATGATAACGATGTGGGCTGGTCAGACGAACGGCAGCAGAAGCAAAATCCGCATCACTACACTTGGAGAAAATTTGCCAATTAGTAGGGGATACAAAGATAGAATAAAAATTATTCGAAGGAGCAATTTTTTGTAAATTTAAGAATGTTTAAAATCAGAAAAATTAACTTGAAATAGGGAAATATTTGGTTAATTTGTTCTATACCTCTGTCTCCCCTGACCCCTGCTCCACTATTCTGCCACTCCCCCTACGACAGCCCACTTATGCCGCACACCAGCATCCGTTAATTTTATGGCAATATGCCTCGTTCGTCCGCCGTGCACGAGCATAGTTGGTGTAGTAGTTGCTGTAGTTGCACTCAAGTGTTGCCCATCAAGATTGCGAGGCTGGGCTGGGCTATGCTGGGCTGGGGCTGTGTGTGCCTCGCTGGCTATGAATTGCAACCAAACCGGAGCTCACAATGCGGGGCAGCTGGGGCAGGTGGGGCAGCAGGTGGGCGGATGGTATATACTTCCATCCAGCAGTTTTAAATTTAATATTCCTGCGCTGCGCCACGATGATTTAAATTAATTTGCAGCCAGCTGAGCGCAAGCTCATTAAAATCATTACGGGGATCCTGATAATGTTAATAACCATTCAGAATCTTAAAAAACTATATATTTCAACTCTTACATAAAAGTTGAACAAAGAACGATTGTAAAACGTACAATTTATCGGCGAAATTCTTATCAATTCTTATCAAGTTGATTAAACTTATAAAGGGGAGTCCTACTTTTATCGAGGAGCCTCAACTTATTTGAATTCTCTACAAAAAAGATAACCAATACCTGATATCCAGAATATTTACCCTTTTCAAAAGGAAAACCAAAGCCTACTGCAGCGATTTATAAGCTTTGTAAATAGAGGAAATAAATATATAATGAATATTTATGTAAGCAAGTTGCAGTCACTGGCTGGCCTATAATGCAACTCCAATATTGGGTTTGTAAATGGCAATATGTTAATGCAGGAGGATGATGATGGACAGGACAGGCAGCGCCAGACGCGTCGCTCCCCGACAGGCATACGAAATGAGGAAATGAGTAACATCCAACATGCAACATCCCATATCCTCCCAAGAAGTAGTAGGCTGGCTGCTGACTGGCTGGCATGGAAGGCAACAAACAAATTGACATTCAATTAGTTGCCGGCAAGTCGGGCGTTCTCAAGTGGCGTTTCCACCCATCCTTCAACCCATCCTCCTCCTCCTCCAGTAGCTGTCAGAGGCAAACATTTGTGCAAAATAAAAATTTGTACACATGTGTAAATACGATGGAAAAAATAAAATCGACAACTACAAGTTCGAGTACAAGAGCCCTGGAAATTGGAAAAAAAGGTGGTAGCCGGGAAGAGGCAGTAGGGGACTGGCAATTGAGACGACTGACTACTCCACTTGTGGCCATTAGCACCGCATGGCAGATGGAATTGATTTATATTGAATTATTGAGAACCGACTGCCTCCGCGCCACAAGTATTTGCACGCTGATTGAAGTGAATTGGAATTGAAATTTCTACAGCGCCAAACTGACATCAAGATTTACTTTTGGTTAATTGCCACATGCGGTCCAAAGTCTGGGCCATGTATGGAAATCGTTGGCAACTCGAGGGAGACTGCTGGCTGGTTATAAATTACAGCATAAATTATGCCGCGACGGGCCCGGGTGTTGTAAAAGTAAATTGCCAACCAAGCCAAAAGGAGATGCTGGGGCCTGCAAACAAATCACTTTTGCAATTGGCCAGGCCAGGCAGGGCCCCGGCCAGTCAGGCCTTGGCCACCAAAAGGACCATAACATGATGGTCGAGTCTTGCAAATTGATATTTTATTGCCATTTACTTTTTACCTTTAGTCGTCCAGTGCCAGGTTCAGTCCAGTCCCAGCAGCTGGACCGACTCACGACGCAATTTATAAATCAATTTTAGATTTATGCAGTCTCGAGACTCTGAGAGGAAAATCACTGGAAAACTAATTGCTCTGTCAGCACTATGATTGGCCATGGCAACGGCAACGGCAACATTTTCGCAACATGCCAACTAATAAATATGTTAATAAATCGATGAATTTGAATTTTTATTACATTACTTTGTTAATAAAAGTTATTTATATATTTTTGTACATTTTAGCATAACAAAAGTTTGACAATCCTCGACGGGCTGCCACAAATGGCTTTTCACATGCTAATAAAATTGGCAACAATGTTCGCATTCAGTTGACAAATTTAGCATTTTTAATGGAGTTTGGGTGTTTCCAAAAGGTCTTCCGTTCCTGCTCCACCTCGCCTATCTTCTTGCCAAAATATAAGAAGCTTCGTTTTCTGCCCGCCTGATTTCATTTTAATTATTATACTCGCTTGTTACCCCCTACACGCTTTTATTTATACAAATTCTTAACGCTCGCTGTTGTCGTTATTGTCTTGTTTTTTTTTTTTTTTTTTGTTTAGGGACAAAGCCGGAGATATGGCCGCAGCCGCACAAACAAGCTTTTCGATTTTGTTGGCTCTCCCCGACCATAAAAACGGCTTGTTGTGTGGCGAGTGCGACTGCCTCGAGGCGTTTGCTGGGCACAGCCCAAAAAAATAACAAAACCGAAGAGGAAAAAACCTAAATCCCAAACTGGAGAGGAAGCAACCTCTTAGAACGAGCAGTAACTCAGGTAGTCTTTGCTTCGAAACAGGGAAAAATCTTACCAAACTTTTTAGACTGCGAGACGCATAGAGTCCCCTTTCGGTTACCCAATTTGTTTGCAGTGTAGGCCATATGGAGGCATCTTTCTGGCTCGTTAGCCATTCGGAGTCTGGAGTCCGGAGTCTGTGGCTCTCGATAAATTTTGGGCCGTAATCTCGATAATGATTATGTTTGCATTGTTGTTCATAGCCCCTTGTCTGGCCGGGTTTTGTTTTAAAGATTTTCTCTACCTCTCCACCTCGGCTGGGACGCATGTAATCGGAGCTTTTGTGATAATAAAGTTGTTGTCTTCTGGTGTAAGATTACTTTGGCAATACTCTCCTGATATTTTCGGCTTCAATCTCCATGCCAGCTAGTATATCAGCATAATGAAGTTGGACGTTAATGGCGCAAACGCAACAGGTTATTTACTGTTAGCTGATTTGTTTAAACTTTAATTTTGTAGTCGCAAAACGTGTTTGAGTTGATGCGGAGACCACACTTGACACCTTCCTATGCATATTAACCGGCTTTGGCCCGGTCAATGGTTGTCAATGGAGGTGTCATAAGAAAAATTTATATGCCATCCCCCCACACCAAAAAAAAATTAAGCTGGATCTATTTTGACTGGGAAATTAATTGTATTTTGCGGGGTGTTGCTAAATTCAATTAAATTCAATTACAAATGAACCATTACGTTCCGGTTTCTTGGCCAAACGAGAGCTGTCAACGGATGCCAAGCAAATCGAATGGCCAAGTGGAAACGGAAACTTGTGGGAGCAGCCCCACATCGGCTCTAAATAAGCTGTTGCCTGTTGCCTGTTGCAGGCATGAATGCGAAATTGGTCAAGCGAGCGACTGCATTTACCATGAAGGTGAGTGAGTGAGTGAGTGAGTGAATAATACGAGTATATGGATACACTCGAAAAGCAAGGAAATTCAACTGCAGCATGTGGCAAATTATAACAATTGAGAAGGTAGCCCTTAGCAGGACTAAACTTTATAAACTTGACAAAAAATGAAAATCCCAACAACCTCAACTTTGTTAGTCAGTGTAAAGTTATTACGCATACCAGAGGTAATAAGCTCAAGTCATGGAAATTGTTATCGCTTTTCTTGCTGCACAAAAATGGCTGCAAATTGTTGAAAATTGCCAAGACACTCCAGACTGACAGACAGACTGGCCAAGCCAAGCCACAGCCCGGCATCCATATAATATTTATACATATATGTATATATATTCATAAGCTTTTGTTGAGGTATGAAGGAATGACATGCCAATGAAGATGAATCGCTCTCGGTTATGGTTAAGGTGCCTCCTGTTGCATGTGGCCGGGGCAATTTAGTACCTTAACACGTTACAAATAAATGTCATTATTAAGATGGCATGTCATGGCACACACACACACACACACACACACCCAGTAGATACAAAGATACGGATACATATTTGAGGTAAAGAATGAGGGAAAGAAGCGGATGCTGGATACGGAATACTGAATACTGGATGGTAGAGTAATTCCCTCGTTTGCTGTTAATTAGCATTCATGATGGCCATGATACCGGAGGTAGGGGTATATTAGACACAAACGGCGAACAATTTGTGTATCAACACATTAGAGAATGATTTGTTGCCCGGAGGCGAGCGTAGCCCTTTGGCTAATTTCGTGCGATATGCCATTGGCCCCGGCTCTTTGGCTTTGTAACAATTACAAATGCGGCTATTGATAGATTTACATTCCCGCAGCAGCTATAATGATTTGTTTGCGTACAGTGGGGGGATAATCCAACTTCTAAATAGGAAAAAACTTATACTTTTTCTCTCAGTGCCAGTTGTGTTTACTTTATTGTTGCGTTGGCGTTGCAGTTTAATTTTGCATCGAGATTTTATATGAATTTATGGCAGCTGCTTAATAAACAATTTACACAATCCGGCTGTCTTTTCCCCCAAACACAGAAGAATCACAGAAGCAATGTTTTCCAGTTAAATCAGGTATTTTTATTCGGTTTATCGAATTCTCTTCTCTGTCCATCAAAGACCATTAAACAAAAGCATAGAGCGACCTATGTGATAAATTAGTTTTTGTGGTTTCCCTGGCCGCCTCGGGTTTTCGACCTATAACTAATGATTCTTGATGTATCCCAGATAGCTGGAATTCGGTACTGTGGCTTAATTTATGCGTTAGCCAAAGAAATCATGTAGTTTTAGGGACTCTGTCGAAGGATAAAAAATACTCAATAAATATTTAAACAGCCTTAATTTATCGTTGGAGCAAAGTTAATTAAAAAATCAGCAAAGGCGTAGACGCAATGGCCACAAATCATCGCAAGTGTCACTTAAATTATGGAGAGAAGAACCTCTCCAGGGATACCACATGGAAGGCAGGAGCCCCCCAGACAAATTAGTATGCACAACAGGTTAAAAATTGACAAACGCCAGTCGAAGGCAGCTGGCAAAAAAAAGAATAAAGAAAAAAACAAGAAGGAAAAATGCCAAATATAGAGGATATAAAATAATAAAAGCCATAAATAAACTTTAAATTGGTTTTTTTTCTAGATAGGAAGTGTACGAGGCACAAGAGCGAAATAAATTTGCAGTCTGTCGAAAGACACGGAGCGTTTTGCTATGAAGAAGGATCTGCCAACGAGCTGCGAATTAATGTTTCCTCTCCGGCTGCATTAGATAACGAAACAGGAGACTTTCGGGACATCCATATGGAGGAAAAAATCTTTGGTTTGAAAGTCGGGAGCCCGATGAATCGTAAACAGGAGGATGGCCAAAAGAACAATTACAGGAAAACAAAGAGCAGTCAAAAGGCCAAAACAAGCGAAAAAAAAAACATCCAAAAACTGTGTAAGAGTGTGTGTGTGTGTTTCTGACCAGGTTTGTTGTGCGGTGGAAGGCCTGCTGGGTCTGGCCTCTAAATGACCGGCTTGGAAACCAGTCACAAGTCAGGAGGTAAGGTGCGGGGCAGCATTGGACCCCAAAAGGGTTTCGGGTTCGGGTTTGGACTTGGGTTTGGGTCTGCCTGGGTCTTAACGATGTGCATGTTTATGCGCTGCTCCGCTGCGTTGCAAGTAACGCACGAACGCGCAGACATTTAAAGTAGTGGAAGCAACAACACGAAGGTGGAGACACCAACACACTAAAAAACTACAAGCGAAGAGGAGAGGAAACAAAGTGCGGCAAGGTGGCAGGGTTAGGGAGCTTGTTAGCAAGCCAGACATGGCCAAGATGCTGCTCAGCGATGGACTTGCTCTTGGAAAAATATCGTTTTGAAAAAATATATTTATAAGACAAACTAAAAAACTAAACTAATCTAAATATTATCTCCTTTTAATTTTCTTGTGAGACCTCCTTAGAACCAACTCACATCTCAAAACAAGCCAGAGTTCCCTTGTAACATCTTTCAGTTCGTTAGTTGGCCAAAATGCTCGGCCATGTTACTTAAAAACACACAGAGGCACTCCTTTAGATATGCTAATGGAAATTAAAACTTAATTACTTGATAGTTAATCTAATCAATAATACATTTTAACAACTGTCACATAAATTTATAATTAAAATAAAGTACAAAAGGATTATGGAAACGTGCTGTTTCTATTTTAAAATTGAAAAGGGTGTATTCCTTATAGGATGCATGTATGTAGCCATAGATATATTCCACCTACTTTTCCATTTGATGGTCCTTTACTTTCCATTCGATTTTGGTAACTATTCCCATATTATAATACAAGATTATACCGTGTTTCATTATAGTTCGTGAATGGTATACCCCTGAACGGAAACGATTCCAGAAAACCCTGGTAGTCTATCAGACATATGAGGATGATGTTCATGATCTTGTCACCAAAACGTTGTTCCAAAATCCTGCCCACGTAATAGTGGTTCTTGTCCTAGACCTCCTGGCTGATTGCTTTCTAATGATTGGATTTCTCCGCATAAATGTGAGTGGGAATTTAGAGTTTTAAAATAGTTTTCTAACTCTTGACCCTAGTTGGGAGTATTCGCCGTGGCAATGTGGTTATTCAAGGCCATGTTTGTGTGTATAGTTTATGCCGTTGTCGTCCTATCCTTGGCTTTTGTCTATTCGCGTTGGATTCTTGTGGCTGTTTTCTTTATGGTGTTGCGTAAGTTTACGCTTCAACCACTTCTATAACTAAGTTCCATCTTTATACTAGTATTTAAAATGTATTTCGTGGTGGTTGTGGGTGCCTACTTTGAGATTCTGCGTCGAAAGCAATACAGAACTGAGGAACGCGGTGATTACGAGGAGGTCGACGAAACAATCGTTTAGGGACTAAGAGTGCTCCAACAAAACCATAAAAGTAACAATCCACCAGGCGAAGAGATAAGAAGCGGCTGCAAGTAGGAGGAATGCCTTTGGACCATCGACATATCCCTTTTGCAATTAACATTTGTGGAACACACGTAATTACAAGATTAC
The DNA here is from genome assembly GCA_018150405.1 of Drosophila varians. Taxonomy (NCBI): domain Eukaryota; kingdom Metazoa; phylum Arthropoda; class Insecta; order Diptera; family Drosophilidae; genus Drosophila; species Drosophila varians. The sequence continues at coordinate 10,028,485 of JAECWK010000130.1, forward strand.
GATAAGTGATAAACCGTGTGGCAGGAGGACTAAAAAGCTGGTCGGACTGGTCTTGTTGTGGCAGTCGCATATTTGCATAAGCAGACCGCGGATTGGAAAATGGTAGCCAATTGGCTGGCTCTAGAGACTCGGATTACGCATAAATACACAGGAGAAAGGATTAAGATTAGCGCTTAATTATTTAGCTTTAATGTGAAGGATTTTAAAAGTATTTAAAATTGATAAAAACAAACATTAATATCCTCTCCACTATTTACTTTTCTTAGTAGCTATAAACGATATGTAGCTGCCACATTTTCAACCAAACTCAGAGGTCAGTGCCAGGCCAACTCCACCCACACAAATCAACATGATGAGGGCGATGATGAGGATGGGGCTGATGCGATGATGACGTTGCCTATCTGCCCATGCAGTTCAGTAACCAATCTGCTGACCCACACCCTCCCCCTCCAGCACACACACACACCGCACTGACCACACCACAACATTATTGTTTAAATTGCAAAGTGATACATTTGTGCCGGCGGAGCGAGAGTTTGCCTTTGGTTTTAGCCGTTTACATACGGAATGTAGTCCCTGTTCCGGGTCCCCGAATGATTGGGTTAGTTAAAGCACAATTGTGTTTGCCATGCATTTGGCTGTTTGATTGTCCAGGTATTCGGAACGTGAAAGCTTTAATAGGCAAACGTTTGGGTTAAAGTTAGCCTGCGGCAAGGATGTTTCTAGTACAAAAGCTTATGAAAATCGAATTAAAGTGGCAAAATAACAAAGAAAATAGACTTACGGCGAGATAATCCACTTCCTCTATGTTTCATGTGTTTATTTAATCTTCGCTCTAACAAGGTAATTCTCGACAAATTTGGTCACTATTAAATAAACGCTTTGGCAATCTGGAGAAGTGTCCAAGGACCGAACTGACAAGCTCACTAAGCCAATGTCAAGCGTCGTGTTTTGGATGCGGAAAGTGGAACTGGTGCACACATAAATGAAATCAAAATCAATGTCAACAACAGTGAAACGTCGACAGTGTCCCGAGGGCGTAACACGAAGGTGGGTGGGATGGAAGGATTCGGAGCGTCAAAGGCGCAGTTTGCCTTTGAAGTACTCCCATTACTACTAAACTGGCGTACTACGGCGTAGTAAATAGCAGCTAAAGCAAATAGCGCATGGCTCTGACAGAAAAGGACGAAAAGGGGAATCCCCCCATCGCTTTTGCCCTCCCACATACACGGAGTGACAGCGGAAAAAAACGTCAGTAGCTGCAAAAAAGCACAAGATTTAAAGGAGCGGGATGCTGAAGGGAATCAACGCTGGCAAAAACACTTTGTGCGCGCGTCAAAGTGTTAAAGAAAGTAAGCACACCAACCAGGCCACCCACTCACCCACCTACTCTCTAACGCCTGCACGGAGAGATTTGGATTCGAATTCGGGGGAGTAAGCCTCCAACCTTTAAGGATCTCGTAGATCATAGAAAAGGTCTCCACTTCCACTCCACTGAAGGGGGGGCAGCTCCTACCTTCAATTTCTTTTTCCTCTGTTTCCCAATATTCCAATTATTTTCCCAGTGTATCCACCCAAACACACACCCGTTCCGCTAGAGAAATGGGAAAGGAAGATGGAAATTTTTTCTACCAAGCTTTGTGTACATATTTGATGCGCTTTTTTTACTCCCCGAGTCCTGCTCGACAAATTTAAGTTTTGGGTTTCCTTTTCGGGCGGCACTTGCTTTGTGAGCAGCCCTCTGGATGGAGTACATACCGGATCTGGACTCCATCCAAACTCCGGATTGAAGCTGCAGGAGGGGGCTTATCTTTTTGCCAAACACTCGAGAGAGAGGGCCTGCACATTTTGGGGCTTAACGATGTTCGTTTGGGCCTTTGTCCATTTGCCATTTCCATATTGACTTGACCTGACCCACCCCATCCCTGCCACCATCGTTTCCCACTTGCCTTGATGGGGACAAGAGTTTGGGCCAGATTTTTCAGCCTGGGTCAATGCTTTGTGCATTTGAAATTTTCCGGCAATTACCAGGGACCTTTGCGATATTATAACTGCTGAATTATTAGTGAGCTCTAGTACTTTTTCAGCTCATTAGCGTCGCATCTACGCGGAAAAGTGTTTTTTGCTAGGAGAGTGAGAGGGTGGGGGTTGGGATGCCTCAAAGGCAAAGGGGGGAACACTAAATTATGCGCAGTGCAATCAAGTTGAGTGCGTACTACAGTCTAAATAAGTAGTAGTTGTTTATTCATAAAAGCATCGTGCCGAGAAATTGTCAGCCCAAAGGCTTTGACAACGCGAAAAAGGGCTTAAAGGAAAACGCAGCAGCAAAGCGCTGCCGGGGGAAGGCACAAAAGTGCAGTTAAAAACCACATAAACAAATGAAAAAGGAAGGGAAAGAGTTCAGCGTACATGGAGAGAAACAGTTACTGGATGGGATATCTGTATCCTTTGGTAATCTAATCCAATTTCTTTCAGTGTTAACCATTGCTTTCTCCCCTTTGCTCTTGCTTTTTGTGTGTGTTAATGAACTTGTGGTTCTCTCATTGTTACAATCGCATCCTTTTTGATCGAGCTCGTTTATCAAAGGCTCTATATGCTAAAAATGCAATTTTTCAAAGTGGAATTTGGTAAAGGAAACTCACCGTTTTTGTACTGGAAGCTGCTGGAGATGCCAAAGCAAATCAGTAGAAAGCCGATCGCCAGAGCTTTGTTATAATTTGAGCATTTTTTCGTCTTCGTTGTTGTCACATTTGTTGCTTGAAATTGGCACAATTGAGGTTCGATTTCGGCAGACTTTATGTATGGCTCGAGAGCCATCTTATTTTGGCCACAATCTCGTAAATTCTAAGACATTTGGCGTAAACGAAAAAAAAAACGACGGCAGGTGACGCGGACCGATATCTTTTGTGTTAAGCGCACATAATCACTAGGAAATAATACTGTAAGGTAAAAAATGAGACAAATTAAAAACATGAAGCACTTGTTAGACGATATCTAAAATATTCAAAATTGAGTTTTTTTAATTTGGGTTGGATGTTAAGTTTATAGAATATATTTTCTATGATCATTATATGATGTTTTTGAGTTTTTTATGTAAACCTATAGTTATATTTTGCTGGGGAGTGTGAGATTGTTCTGTTTGAACGTGCGTGCTTGGAATTGTTGTTGCCATAAAGTAGCGAGTGATAAGGAATTGTGCAACTGTATGAGGGTGACTACTCCTCCGCCCCCTAGCTTTGGTGTCACCCCCACCTGGTTGCTAAATTGGAAGAGTGTAAACGATAAGGCGGCCCTTGCCGCTTTTGACGACGCAACAAGCCGGCGATTGACAGTGGTGCAACCCCGCCAGCTACTGCACTTTCCAATGGAAGCAGATGGATGGATGGAATTTCACGATGACGGCGGCGGCGACGACGACGACGACACAACCAAAACAAATGCCGCTGGAAAATGAAACAACAACAAAAGGCAACAGCAACAGACAACAACACATCACACACAGGTACACACAATCGCACGCACACACGTCTTTCGGGCAGGCCGTAAATTTAGATGCCCCCGCCGAACTCGCAATCGGATGGTGTGGAACTACTCTACGCCAGCTTGCCGCCCGTACTCTTGTTTTGTTTTTAGAACAATTTTTAAACACACAATTACACATTTATTGCTGCACAACAAACCCGAAAAACACGCCAAATCCGCGTTATTGCCCTCTAAAAGGGCGCTGTTTGAACCCGTTCGGTCGTCGTTTGTTATTTAGTGCACGCGATTCGGCCCAGGAGAAGCCATTTTGTTGTAAATTGGTAAATATTTGTAAATATTTGATTTATTTCCACTCGCGTTACCCGTACGTTTTCCGTTGCGTTGCTTTGCGTCCGATCCAGTGTTGTCATGTGGTAAACAAAGCATTGGTCACAGAAAGTTGGGCAGTGCCATCACAATCAGTATTTTATTTGGTATTTATCTATAGAGTTGTGTTAATGTAGCATGGTCCTACTATATATTATTTTTTAAGTTTAATTTCCAGACAATAATTTTTTTGACACTATATTTTTTCGTTTTAATTTGTTTTTATTTGCTAGTTTTTTAGTTTATATCCGAATGGGACACGGCTTTCTTCAATAGTATTATCTGTGGAGACCCATTTCGGCGTTGCCACCCTTTTGATGTTTACCTTGGCGGCATTTGCCGGAAATTTAAAATCTAAAGAATATATATTTTCGATCGGAATATCTAAATATATTTTGGGTATTTTTCATCCGATTCTAAAGCAAAATACAATAATGATTTCGGTTTCAAACGTTGCTACTTTGTTTTGAAACAGTTCAATAGTTATTTTTTGGAACGAAACATAAAAAAAAAATGTTTAATTACAATAATGTTTTGTTTAGTACTATGTGTGATTGTCCATAAATTGCAGCTCTGACCACAACAGCAGGGAGTTCGGGGGCAGAGGTCGTGGCTGAGGCGAAAGGACCATAACAGCTTGTCTTTCCATGTCCACTTCAGTACTAGGGGTTTGAAAACAATTTAATTAAATGAATCTATTATTTTGGAGCAGCTTTTCTTACACGCAACAAAAGCCGGCTACATTGGAGCCAATAACATCGTCCTCCACTGATTCTGCAAAGCTGAGAGCCAGGATATGGTGAATAAGAGCAGGCGTGGGAGTAACGGCGACCACCTTGGTCTTGTTATCTTCAGCCTTCATGCCGATGGGCATGCAAGAGTCCGGCAGCGGTGGAGCACCAATTTTGTAAAGGCGCAGGTCATGAAACTTTACCTCAAAGCTGAAGGGATAGAACGGGGACCGAGGATTACCGTAGAAGTACTCCTTCATTCGCAGATCCCGCGACTCGTGCCTTAGCTCCTTACTGCGTTCGACGACTCCGCCGCTCTTCGGTAGCAGCACCACATGTACACCCTTCGGTACGTCCCTCAGAAGCTCATTGTAGAGGCGCTCCTGGTCCAAAACAAAGATGGCACATGCCCCGTAGGCTTGCGCAGCATGCAGGAGATGCGTATAACCAGAGCCCTTAACCCAGCCGCACGTATTAATAATGATGCCAGAGCTTTTTGCTAGAAATATGAAAAGTTTATTGATAATAGGGTAAAGTCTAATAATATTAATATAAAACTCACTTCGCTTATTGCTGTTTAGCGACTGCAACGTCACCTCGGCCATTTTTGAGACGACTGAGTTGTAGAGAACACTGTTGCCGCCGGGTGATTTGTGTCCAAAGTGGTAAACAAGCGGCGCTGTCTTTGGAAATCCGTCTTCCACACTAGCCGGCCGCTCTATGAGGATTGTGGCCACATTTCCCGATATAGCAATAGCACCTTGGCCGACGTCCAGGTCTGCATAAAGCGGTCGACGACCCACACGCACCGCGTAGTTGAGTAAAATGCGACATAAGGTACTCTTGCCTACGTCCATGGGTCCCACAACCATGGCCACAGGACCACGCTGATCCTTGTCCTCGGCCTCTGTGCGGAATTGTTCCAGGGCAGCATGGCAATTAAGATACTGGACCATTGGCGTTTCTTTGGATATGTAGCAGACATCCATTTTGCCAGAAACGTGGAGCACACAGCCCTGATATGTGAAAATGGCCACTTTGGCGCCCACGCCGAACTCGTACTTCTTTTTCTTTACCAGTTCTGTGCCAAAGAGTTCAGCAAACCCGCTCACCAACTATATTAAACAAAATTATGTATTTTGAAGATTTCATAATGAGAAGAAACCTACGGTGACCAAAACTTTGGCATCCTTTTGTTCGATCTCGAAGCGCAGCTCAGAGTCTGACTCCAGAGTGTAGTCCTTGCCATGGTTCTGTTCCTCTGACATTTCTTGGGCTTCTAAGCTCAGAGTTTATGTTTTGAATTGCACAAATCCACAATTTAGACAATGTAAACAATTATATCACCAGTGCTGGGTAACTTTTCTCCATCATGGCTTAGGAACGCGTTATCATATATTTAGAGTCTGGCCACACTGAAATAAAAAGCGGGAAGCGTCGAATTAAAATTTTGCTGTTGGGGATTTTCAAGATTTGTACTAATTAGAAATAAAAAATGAGACCACCGCCAAAGCATGGAGGGAAGAGATCCAATATTCCTAACTCCAGACGAGAAGATACCACGCCGGAGGACTCTGATGATGACACGCCGTTCCGCTCGCCCGAAAACGATGACGCCACCGACTATGGCTTGGAATTCACGACCAGTCGCCTAAATTTACAGGATGTCAGCAATCGTCGATGCTCAACGCTTCGCAAAGATACTTCCGCTGCTCGCAGGACTCGAGCCTCAAATCATACCACATCCGAAGAAGAGGAAGAAGATGAAGAAAATCAGTCTCCGTCACCTAGATCTCTGCGAAGGACGTCTCAGAGAGGATTGGCTCCACAATCGCCTCAAAGAAGTTCAGCAGCACAGTCAACTCAGCGGAGGGCAGCACTTCAAACAACTCCGAGGCGGGTTCCAGCACATTCTCCGCAGAGAAGACCGGCTGCGCAGTCACCACAGAGAAGACCATCAGCACAGCCACCACAGAGAAGACCACCAGCACAGCCACCACAGAGAAGACCATCAGCACAGCCTACACAAAGACCCGGAGCCGGTAGGCGGAAAAAGACCACACCTCTAAGTCGTGCTACAAGAATGGAAAAAGAGATTCGAAGACTGCAGCACTTTACGGGTCACCTAATACCCAGGCTGCCATTCTCGCGCCTCGTACGGGAAATAATGCACAGAGGTAGCAACGACTTTAAGATAACCACAGGCGCTCTAGAGGCATTGCAATCATCCTCGGAGATATATTTGACGCAGAGGCTTGAGGATGCATATTACCTGACACTTCATCGCGGACGCGTGACCCTGGATGTGAGAGACATGGTATTGATGGGTTACATATGCGACAATGTCCGGCGATAGTCTCAGTTTAGTTGAAGAAGCAATTAAACCTGTACTTTTTTTTAAAAATAATTTCCCATTTAAGTTGAATTTACGCACAGTTAAGTTTTTCTTCAAATACCTTTCCCTGTAAAAATGTTACCCATTAAGTTTTAAGTTTCAAAAATGTAATAAAATGTCCTCGTTGAAACCAATTTTTTTTTAATTCAAGAAAGATAGAAGTAGTTTTCATTTTATTTTGCAGTTTATTTTGTCTCCATTTTTGTCTTGTACAACATAAAACATAATTCGTAATAGTTTAACTATAGAGTTGTAGGGCGAGCTAGAAAGAAAGGTGTTTGTCTTCACCAAGGATGCATAGTCGCACTAAATTTATGGCCCTAGTCAGGATAGGTAATGCGCTTTTTGAAATGAGTCACCATTAAGAATGTCGCGGCACACGTACGCCCGATGAGTAGGAAACTAAGCACTAAATACGAGTAACATGAATTAGTAAACAGGCTAAACCGAAAACTCCATCCGCTTGTCTTTCGAGGGACCTTTTTTTAGCCAATAAGTCTTGTAACTTAAACGTAAGTTGAGCTTCCTAGCGCCAAAAACATATTTGCTATTGTTGGGCTTCATCCTTTTCTTTTTTGTTTTTGTATTTTTTTTTTTTTTTTGGCATTTTCACAATTTTTAAATTAGCACAGTAAAAATACTGCAATCTAGATTTATTACAATTTACTCAATTATACAAAATATATTTATATGTATATATTTTAGCCATTTAATTGATATCGGAGACTGCAACCGACTTTTTCGTTTATAAATCCATCTGCAGCCCTAGCCATTCTCGTATTTGCTACAACAAACGTGTAGGAATCTATATCTTAAAACGATCTTTTTTCTAATAATTTGTTTGTTACATGTTTTCATTGACGGTAAATTTTGTTGGGTAGTGTTAACAATTTTTGTATTTTCTGGCGTTCCGCCTGCTCCTCTAACGAATAATCCCCCATCATCTCCTCTAAAGACGTTAAATTGTAAAAGAAAAACTAATTAAAATAGTGGGAATCCTAGTGCGGTTTGCTCTTCGACTTTCGATGCGCGGTGCCGCCGTTTTTGTCCGCACTGCTGCCAAAGTTGCTCTGGCTGCTCACGGAGGCGGTGGCCGGATGAGATGCTGCCGACGGGTGCGTCGAGGCAGCTCCCTTGGGCGGGTACGGAATTCGGAAGAGATCGATGCGCAGATGCTGGCATATCTCAAGGCATACCTGGGCACAGTATCGCAACAGATCCTGCGTGCCCCAGATGAGCGTGAACCACAGCAGCCAGATCTCTGGCACGATGCAGTTGAAGTACTGGTTGAGGAAAAGCAGCGCCGGGCCAAGCAGTGACCAGTCCAGATACTCCATCTCCGACTTGGTCATGTGGGCGATCTGTATGGAACGAAATGGAAGTGTTTTAGGTGAGAAATGAAAAATTGTACTGCCCATATTGACTTACCACCAACTTGTTGGTGACCTTGGCAGCCACCATGCCAAAGGCCATAATGTACACCGATGCGTGCTCCGTGAATATGTTCTGCGGCGACTTCTGGGCAATCATCAGAGCAGGTAGCACCACCAAGGTGAGCGGTATACTGGGTGACAGCACACTGGTTCCCTACACACACAAAAAATAGTAGGCATTAGATGGGGTTCACTGGGGTCGCGTTGCAATCTTGCAAAGTGTCACCGTGCTCTTTGGACTCTGAATTCAATAATATTGGTTAGTCAATTGTGTATTTTACGGCACATTTTGCAAAGGTCACAACATTTCGAGTGCACAAAAACGAGAGAACAAAAATTCTTTTGGCTTTTGGTGTTTTAGAGATCAGCAATTTCCCCACCAGTTTCAATAAATCTAGTGGGGGGATTGCATTTGGTTTATTACATGTTTTATTTACATGGTCTAGCGCTATATTGGGCGGGTGTGTGGGTGGGTGGTTGGTTTGTTGGATGGTGAGGTTGTGGATTGGTTTTCGAAAATGCATTATGTATAACAAGTATATAAAGCCAATTTACCAAACAAATACAAAACCACATGCCAAGCCCAAAACCAAAATAGAAAATTCTTACAAACTAGAAAAGTTAAAAAACTAGAGATATGCACATGGATCCGGATAAATATAGCATTACTTGAGGTAAATAAAGGCAACGTTTCGGGCTCTCAGATCTCAAGTTTTAGGTGCTACAGAAGCCGATTTACAGTGCGTTTAAAACCATAAGAAATGCATCAAAAATTTCAGTTTGTTTTTGGAGAAATATTGGACAAGTTTTGAAAACGCACTGCACACCAGGACAAGGACAAGAGTATCTCGGTGGGAGTTGGATCAAGAAGAGTTTATATTCTTACAGCAACCGATGATCCATTCTTGCCACAGCCCTCGGTCAGTATGCATTTCGTATAGCGCAGGGCTAGAATCGAATCAACTCCGCAGGCCACATAAATTGGCAAGAATCGAGTTTCGCAGTCGAAGTACGGTAGCTGGTAAAGTTTGTATAGAAATGAATTCAAACAATAGTGATTGATTGATTGCGTGAGAAAGAAAAGAATGGCGCACATTATAATTATCCAGAAGTTGTTTAAAAGTGCGGCTTAAAAACATATAAAGTTGCCGAAATTTTTTGTTATTTATCTAAAAATACTTATTACATACTTAAAATGATCTTTGAGATGCAGTTAATTTTAAAAAACCATGATTCCTTTAGATGTTTTAATTAAATATAAATAATAAACCCATTAGTTAAAACTAGTTTTACCCAAGCAGCAGCATGCTTCAAATGGTGTACCATGAAAATCTGTTAGTCGATTAGCAAAATAATCAAGAGTTAGAGGGAGCCCAAACCAAATTCCAGAGCCCTTCACCGAACAAGCCCAAAACTGCAAACCAAATCCAAGGCAAAAAGGAAAAGCTTAATGCAAACCGATATTATTAGTAGATAAACGTAAAGCAGATCAACCAAGGATTATATAGATGTTATATGGCTGGGGCTACGATCCCTCCCCTCACACAAAGGGGAGGGCTTCGCTACTCTGTTAGTTTTGTATTGTTTTATTCAATATTGATTTATTGGTTTTTATTTTTGGATAAGTTTTCATCTCGTTAAATGAGAGAAGGGTGCAAATGCTTACAGCAACTGAGGAGCCGTTTTTGCCACTGCCGCCTTCAGTAAACATTTTTAAGAAATTGATTATATTCAAGGTATAACCGAATGTGATAAATATTAATATTGTATAATTCCATGAAAGGCCCACGATTGGTATCTAGTAAAGATGAAAGATTGCAAGAAAAACAATAAAATTTAGAATATTCGACTACATTCAGAGGGGGAGATGGTATACAATTTTTGAAATAGTGTTTGGATCAAGTTAAGAAAAGGTCCGATTGGTGTTCAAAGTCGCTTTGCCGATTCTCAACAATGAATACCCTCAAACATGTACTTACTTAGCTATCCTTAGGTAGAAAAATACATAATAAAAGGTGTATATAAATAGGATTACTTCAAGTGTTAAATCGATAAACTCCAATACCGGAAGACAATTGACATAAAGAGTATATATAGTATGGGAGAACTAAAATCATTTTGAACTGGACAATTGGACAGGTCAAATACATGATAATCGCTAATAATTAACTTAAATATTGCATTCAGCAGCCTCCAATATTTTTGGTTATTGTCTGTGGGTGTGTTTTTTTTAAGGCATGCTGGCGTCTTTCCTTGGTTTTTTCCGTGTTCAGTAAATAAGAAAGCATTATTAATTTTAAGCAGATTGGCCGTTTAATCAAAGACACATGAACAAGAATAAAAACGGCACAAATTAAATAGGCAAGCATTTTTTTAGAGGGTTAAAGAATGGGATAGAGGGGGTTAAGGGGGTTATCCTCACGCCACGCACCTTCCTCGATAATCAGCTCAGGTGGGAATACTTCTAAAGAACTCATTTAAATCGGATTCACTTTTTTTTTATTTTATTTTTTTATCTTTTAGAGGAGCCAAAATAGTTTTTGTTGTGTGTCTGTGTGTGGTTTTGTGTGTAATATGTTTGGTTCTGTTGTGTATTTTTGTGTGTTCAGTGTTTGTGTGTTATAGGACTTACAGCAACTGTTGAGCCGTTCTTGCCAACACCACCGGCTTTAATGACGGAAAATACATAAGTTAGGGAGAGGAGACCGCACACTATGGTCGTAAATGCCGGCCCATACCAAAGCTGTATACTGCCAATGCCGATCTGCGTTTTGTTTTTGTAGGTGCGTAGGTGTTGTGTGTTTAATTGTTAAGTGTTTTCATGTTTTTATGGCGGCACATATGTGTTTTATTCATTTTTTGTTGGCAGGTTTGTTTGTAAAGAGCGCGCGCAGTACGCAGTTATGTACATAGAAGTAGAAGTTATTAGACATTTACCATTACGAGTCATTTCGGTTACAATATCCTAAGGATTCCTACGAGTTGCGTGTCCCCAAAAACTAACCTATTTCATCCCTTGGTTCTCCATCAAGTTTCCATGCGGAATAAATTAAAAATAAATGGGCTTAAAGCTGAACTCAACACTAAATGCTTTTGCTTCGAAAACTTCGACTAGAACAGAACTTAAGGGTGGCGAGCCGAGCATCAATTGATCTCTAGCTTAATCCTAAGCATCCTATAACAAAACGCCAACTATACACTCTAAATATAAACATAACAAGAACCAAAAAAAAATCTTAAATTACTCTTACAGGTGTAACGAAAAACTAAAGAGACCGCAAAGAACTTCCGGAAATAATAACTAATTAGTAATTAAGATTCTGCATTATTCCCCTGCGGAACCACTCCTACCTTGGTTAGCCAGAACTCCGGACCAAGCGCCGCCGATACCAGATGAATGGCTATAATCGAAAACTGGGCCTCCGTGACATCGATGCGACCAAAACGCATCGTTCCGGACACATAAGTCTGCCAATGGGCGCAGTAAAACAGGGCTATAGCGCAAAAACACTGCAAGAGATCACAAAATATTTATCTGACATTTGGGGAGGAAGACACTCACTTACCTGGAAGAACAACCAGTTGGGGTAGTGACCCAGCTGGCAGGATATGCAGGCTGACAGGGCAACAAAGACCGTGGATATCGAATCGCAGCCATGGTCGAAGAGCTCTCCTAGCGGTGACGAGGTGTTTGTCCGACGCGCCTGCTTCCCATCAATGGAGTCCAGACTCTGGTAGACAAACAATCCCAAAGCGCATAGCAGACATGTCCAGCGAGGTGGCGGCTCCACGCCATTGGGACTGTAGCTAAATGGGGAAAAAGAATAAACTGGAGGTCATTTAAGATTCTAATCAAAGAAAGGTGACTTTAGTCACCAGAAATATTAAAGTCCATCGTTTCTGTTTCCACAAAATGCAAAAAGTGATAAGAAGCCTCCTAAAATCGAAGACGTGAGACAGTTTATTCGGAATTTTTGATAATATTGAGGTTACTGGAACCTAAACAATCTCCAGGCTCTTGTTGATAACAAAATTGATAGATCTGTCTGCCAGAAACAAAGCTCTATATAAGCTAGTGATAAAATATAGAAAAATTAGGCTACTATTCCGCCACAATCTTGTTATTCCCCTACCTAGTTTCCAAGACACCAATTACCCAAGACGTTCCCCCTGCAATGAAAAATATCTGACGTCACTAAACATAGGATCGCCTGATGAGCAAAGTTCCCAACTGAATTTCTTAATTATCACACAGTTTAAAAATAAAAATCACTACTTTGCAGCTGCTAGCCAAGCGTAAATGCTCCGATAAGCAGTGTCTTTTGGAAAATCAGCTGATATAGCGGTTCCGGGTTTGGATTTTGGAACACGACTACCTTACTGGTGGGAATCTGGAATGTGAAAGCTATAACTAGTCGACGAGACACGCAATTCCAGCTGAATCATCATCCTAAGTTTGACAAAAATATAAAAACTTTATCGAGCCCCACTGACCTAGACAAAAATCTGCCAGCTGACTTAATATTTAGTTTTTTTTTGGCAGATAAATTTATAAAACAACAAAAAGTAAACAAAAAGTGCAAACAAAAGTAGAATATTAATGTGTGAAGTGCAAATAAAAACCGGTCTTTGGCAAGCTTTGGTGAATGAATATACAGATCCTATACTATGTAATTGTATTTTTTGGCTATAAATAAGTCCACCAGACACGTGAGCAGCCACGAAGGTGAATCATCTGCAAGGGCTTGACGTGAATGGCATTTTGGGATACTTTGATTGACGTGACAACGTTCTGAAGCAATTATCCGTAACAGGGGAAAACTTGTGGACACATGGGTTTGACCAATTGGAGCATTCACAGCCACACATGCCCCAAAAACAGTAATAATTCATAGTTACGGCCTTTTTCCTACACATACTTGTAGATTTTCACGCCCCAGAAATATAGATATAAGCGTATTTTGGCCTAGAAAATTAGCAATTCAAGGTTTTCTCTTCGCTGCCAGAGTGAAAGTTATTTTTCTAAAAATAATTCTTGTAATTACAGCATGTTTTTTGCGCTGCAGAGAAATTTTAAGCGAGGCGGAACATGCCTAATATGCGGACTTTAGTTGGAAGACCCATAAAAATCAATTAGAAATGCAAATTGTCATTCTAATTCAATCAAAGGTACATGGCGAAAAAAAATCCCAATTGAATGGCAAACAATTGGAAAATGGAAATGTGCCCCCGGGGGTTAACTTGTCTGAACTCTGGTTCTGATCCCCCCCCCCAAGGTGCCACCAATGTTTCGATAGTATCCTCTTTCAGTTTCGATTCCCAGCACCTCTGGCACCTGGCTGGAACTCTTTTGATCCGGTGATTAGCTCGCCTTTGTTTATTTACTTATCGTCTAAAGTTGCCTTTTTGTTTGCAACGCCCTCGCTGAGTGAAGAAATGCGTCACAAGACGACGGATGGGACGACAAGCGGCGGCGATGATTGCGATTACTTATATTTCGCGAGTGTAATGGGGAAAAAAGTGGCGAGACGCCCTCGCTATCTTATCGCTGTCTAGTTTATGTCCAAGTACTTGAAGAGGGGGGGGTCCAAGTCATATATAATATATAAAGCTATATGGGTATGGGTATCCGGTCCACCTCTCCACCCACCCACTAGCCAGTTATTCAGCAGTAGTTACGGAATACTGCGGTATTGCTACGCATTATGAAACGAATCAAACTAGTGGCCTGATTTTAGGAAACTCCTCGCAATCCCTTTCTCCATTTGATGGCTTTCTACTCTTGACCACTAATCTGCTCACAAAGGGAAGGTGTGCAATCACTCTGGGACCGGTAGCAGGGCTTACCAGATTAATATCAGTGTCGTCACCACATTCAGGATGAGGCCCACGATGGTGATGAGATTGGGGGCCAGCCAGAGCGGCGTTTGGGCCACCAGCCAGTTCCACCACGGCTGCAGGAGCGGGTCGAGGAGCGAGGCGCTGAAGCAGGAGTACTTGTGTTCGGCCAGCTTACGCAGCTGCTGGGGGCTGAGAATGTGCTTCTCCCGGTAGACCGTCATTACCATATTTTGTTTTTTTGGCAACTCAAACGCTGGGCAGCGACTAACGTGCGAATCCATATCCGAGTCCAAATCGGTATCCAAATCCCAGGGTGCCTGTCGCACGCGCTTTTCACTTTCCTCTGAACTAGCGCTTTTCCCTCGCGCGCATTTGTGTACGTGTTCCTTGCGAGTGAAGTGTGTGAGTGTGTGTGTTGCTGTGTATGTGTGTGCCTTGGATTTTCTTTTTTTCAGGGCCTATTCCCTCACGTGGAGCTTAATACTGGCGAACGTAAGGATCCCACAGAAGCACTTTGCTGAACACTTGATTGTGGGTGGTAACGGGCGTATCTTATCGCGGTTGCCGACAGCGTGCTTGTATATTTATTTAGCAAAATTAACTTATTGGACCGTGCAGCAGCGCTGTGCCTATTGCTATTCGACTAGTGCCACTGTCCAGCACTGTCCGGGCCACGTTTTTGATAACTGGCTAAAGTAATCGATAACAGTTGCTAGTATGGCCACACTTTTAAAGTTATCGGCCAACACAGTTGGCGCTGCGTTATGTTAAACTGGCAATGCCTTATCAGTTCAAACCGCCAAGGTAAAAAGGTTTCAAATTATTTATATTATAGTTTATTAAATAAATCAGTTTTTCGCTTAGTAAACTACGTCCTCAACTTAACATATGTACCGTATGCAATGTTTCATTTGTGTATTTGCTTGTCAGTTAATATCTAAACCTTGTCATTTTGCCTGCTTTATTGTTACGATTAGAATTAAAGTTTAAATATGCGGCTACTACTGGTTCTGGGCCGAGAAATGTTCTGTTCGCTCAATGCCTGCAAAATATTCTCAAAAAGTACAAAACTGTCGCGCGTCCAGCTGCTGCCCGGTAAATTGTGGCTTTTATGTATAAACTATGGCCTATCAAAAGTTATTTTTGATGTGTTCTTTTTTAATTATGAGGCATCGTCGTCGTGTTTTTGTTTTTCATTTTTAGTTTGGTGGATATTAGGAAAATTTATAATTATATATGGTTCGATATATGTATATATATATATATAGATTAAAAAAATAGGCTTAAAAATTTTCGTTTTCTTTTTTATGTTTCGTATAAATTATTTTATATTGGCAACTCTCATTACAATTGTTAATGCATATAATTAGTTGTGTAGTTGAAAAATGCGTAAAACGTGCAACTTATTCAGTTTCGCTGTCTTGTCTGAAACATAGGTTTACACAGCTCTCAACCAATTAAAAATAGTAGTAGGTATAATTTATAGCACAATATTTATGATATTAGCAGCCGGGTTATATCTTTTTACACTGTCACTCATGTTTCGTGATTTATTTTTCATTTATAATCGATTTTGGTGGCCACAAATTAGGAGGCACAAACAAAAAATAAAACAGGAAGCGACTAAGCAAACTGATTTGACAATTTTCGATTTGAAAACAAGGGCACAAAACTTGACATAATTGAGTTAAAGTCGCCGCAAGAGTGCTGGCCTAATATCATCCTTTTTTTGCATTATGGATATTACAATATTTAATTAGAGATGCGTGCGTACGTACGTATGTATACATATAGTAACCAGCGATGCAAAAATTAATTTAATTTATGTGGTAGGCATTTACGATAATATAATTTAAATGTAAATTTTGTTTTAATTGTCTTCAGCTTTGAGACATTTAGGCAAAAGTTTTCATTTCATAGTGAATTTGTGTGTGTTGTTTTTCTATCAATTTTTTAAGCAATAGGTTGGTTGGTAATTCGTTATTCATAATAATATAAGTGCTTCTCGCTCGTCGACGCGCTTCTAAAAACATTAAACATAAACTAAAGAGCAATCAATACTCGTTTCGAAGCACAGGACAATTACTTTCACTTTATCGAACTTAAATTATATATTTATATCAAAAATCCGTTTGTTTACAATAATAATAATAGTGCCACCTCGTTATGTAAACACATTTGCATATATAGTTGCGGTCAAAGTGTTATCCTCTCAGTCTCAAAGGACGCCAAGGGATAACCCGGATTGAATAACTTTTATTTGGCCGCAGCTATATAGACACAAATTAATTTACATATCTAGTTTAGTTTTAGAGTGTAAGTGGATGCTTCTGTCACTTCTGTGATTTTACTGTATTACTCTATTGTAATTTTGTTTTATCAAAAAACGTCAAAACGTAAAAATGCATTCGACTTATATGCTTAAAGTTGTGTGGTTGTATACGCTGTTCTCTACAGAATTTATGTCATGTTTTGTATATAAATATTCTTTAAAATTTGTGTATAGTTATTTCTCTTTTTCTGATGCTGCCTAATTATTATTTTGGGGAGATTTTGTGTGGGTGTATGGTGTAGGGGGGGGGTGTGTATGTGTGGCGTCCCTCCTTAGAAGTTATCTTATTATGAATGATATGGCGTCACATAAGTTGCTGGGAAGATTCCTTTCCTATTGCCGATCTCGCCGTTCCACCAATTCTCATCGGAGCGATCTGTGACTGTGATGACATCGCCGCGTCTAAAGTCCAATTCGCCGGATTCCTGTGGCACAAAGTCGTACAACGCCTGCACAAGCATCTGCAACATAAAAATCGTTGGAATACATGAATATATAATTTGAATCTTGGCAACGCCGCTGTTTGTTTATCGTTTGGATGGGTGGGCGTTGGGCAAAAAGCATGATATGACCTCAATGTGTGGCGCGAAATATACATTTTTAGAATACCTTAGCCAAGCGGCTGAGAACCAAACCCACCTCTTCAGGTATCATATCACGCAATTTGACATCCTGCGACCGAGACACACTCGCCGTCCGATGGTATTCGACCAGTTCGTTGAGGGAGTTAAATTTTACCACCCAGAGGAAGAATTTGCTTTGGGCATCGCGCAGAACCTTGAAATGCTGAACACCATCCGGGCATCTGAAAGATAACACAGATAAGTAATGCAAATAGGGGAAGGAGGTAAATAACTTACTTGACTGATAAGGAGAAATCGCCGGGACTGGATTCGCTGATGCGTATCAAGAAGGCTCCTTCGTGTTTGTTTGACAGAAGTTTCTCGGCATCGGCACGTGTGATACGACCGTAGTACCAACTAAGTAACAATTAAATATTAAATTTACATATGCTTTAATGTTTAAGTTTAAACTTACTCATGATTCTTCATTTCTATGTAATTGCTGGGTATGAGGCCCTCCTTTCCGTCCAACTCGGCACGATACCAATTCGAGTCATCTTCCATATTTAATATCTACAAAATAATATATAGTTTAAGGTTATTAATAATGAATAATAAATTAAATTATAATACATTTGCAATATATTCGGATGGGTAACATTTTAATAAGAAATCAGAAATGTGAACCCCCAATGTTTTCAGATTCTTTTGTTTTAATTTTTGAGGCCACACCCCTTTTATTGTTGCTCAGAAAGGGGGTGGCTGCATCGAGACATTCTTCCGCCTTGTTTATTGGAGGCTGGCACGATTCCCTAGAAATATTTTCGATAAACAATTTTCAATTGTTGTTTGTTGATTGAAATCCAAAAACTGTGTCACGGAGCAATTGAAGATAGGCTTATGGCTTACAAGAAAAACATTTTCATTATCTCTCCTATTCTCATATCTGGCTTTTCTTCTGGCTGCGGAACCACTAAAAATAAACAGGCATTATGGCCGACATGTGATAAGAATGTTAAGTGAAACGCGGCTCGGGCAGACGAATTTCACTTTTGTGTATCTAATGGAGGTTTTTTTTCTTTCTATCTAGTTTTTGTTGTCTGTTGGCATTTCGCATGCCAATGACACAACACATGGCCTACGTAATCGTAGCACCCGACACCTTAATGATTTCTTTTCAATTGCCAAACAAAATTGAAATTTTGTATCTGCATCTGCTGCCTGCCTGTCTTTTCGATTGCGAAATGTATGTATTTGATGTATCCATTTACTCGGGGAATTCCCATGCTTTAAGGTAGCGTTTATTTATGAATGAATCGCTATTAATCAGCCGGTTGACATCGACCTCCAAGCGCCGGCGGGCCAAAACCCGCCTTCTAGCCAATGTCAGAGCTTTGTTATTTTTTGCGCTACTGTTTGCTTTGCTTCTCCCCCTAAATGATATGCCAAAAGGTCAGGATGCCGCCCACGCAACAGTGTGACTCATTTCCATTTCCATAGAATAACAAAAAAACTTACTAAAGTTAGGAGACCCTATTTTATTTTCCCCTGGAACTGAATTTTTACTAGAGTTATTTGCCAATAACGTCCGTCGAGTTTGAATATTAAAATGGCATTCAACTAAGTCATAAAAACATGCGCCTCTCATGGCTAAAAAGGGTTTATTGATTTCCTTAACAATGATTCTTTTTTATTCGAGTACATTTTGTGTGAATCCCTTGTCGATGTGTTCATGTATCTATTTTTAAAAAACAGAAAAAACTGCTGCCTGGCATTGGGTGAAAATATTTATATAGTTAAAACGCAAAAATATTAACCACTTTTCAATGGGTTTATAAGTTTTTTGACAATGTTGCACGTCGCATGGGAATTGTGTGTGGGGGGGGGGGGTTCTGAAGTGAAATTCCAGCTTATGTAAAACTCAATTATTGTTTTTTTCCAGTTGGCAGCAACAGGGCCTGCTCTCCCAGCTGGATCTGCTCCGGCTAATTGGCATGGCTCTATAGTTCTAATCCACCCCCCCATTTCCCCATAACCAGGCCCGCCCGCATCTGTCACCCACCCAGCAGACATTGTTCATGGCATATTTATTTTATTTTTAGACTGTTTCATTCATTGAATACAGCAACAGCGTTGCCTAGAAATTCAATTTTATTTCGACGGGATTCGGACTCGTCGCATATTACAGAAAGTTTTCTCCCAGGTCTAGAGAATTTGACAGACTAGCTGCTAGTGGGTTGGATAATAAATGCATAAAATATTGCTAGGCACGTAGTTGCCATGATTGTTATTATCAATTTGTTTATATGTTTATGTAATTACTAGGGAAAAGCTTCGAGCTTGCGGCATCGAGTTCTCTACGCCGGAAAGTGCCAAACCGACACGAACGTTCACTTTTTATTGTTTTTTCTCGCCCCAAGCGAAAGTTGAACTTAGAATCCCATTTCGGATTGAGAATTTCGCGTTTTTGTTATGATAAAACGTGGGGTTTTGTGCCACACATAACTCAAACAGAATTCGATGGAAATTAAACGGTTTTCAGATACCCCTAAATGTCTCAGACATTTGCTGTTGAAGAAACCTGTTTCGGGAACCAAATGAAATGAAATGTGCGATGATTCACAGGCGGCTACAGGCTATACAAACACATTTTCATCTATGTATCTTTGTATCTGTGGGTTTGGGAATCTTTCGAGATAAGCCTGTCCACCCAAGTGACTAAGCAACGGCAAACAATTCCAACTCAAGCATATCTGGGCGATTATCCCCGTTTTACGATCGCCTCAGTTGGGACGAAAATGGAACCGATCCGGGAACTATTATCTATCAGTTGTTTACCGACTGATAAGCTCCAGGAAAGACAGCTCCTCTAATGAGCGGGTGCATTGCACACACTTGACCTTCGAGGGCCGATAAAGCAGTAAAGAATGAAGCTTCTTTAGCGAGTCATTGACACCATCAATCAGCAGAAGCAGAAGCCGAGCCAGCACCAGCAGCAGCCGTAGTAGCCATAGCAGCACATTGAAAAAATAATGCAAAAAAAGGAGGAAAAAAAACCTGCAATAACCTGGGCCCTGGGTTCCTGCTGTGACTAACCTACGACAAGGTAGACACAGCAATACAACGAAAATCAGCTTACAACGCTGGGCCCTGGCAACAAGAAACCGGAAAATTCGCTAGCCAAAACAAAGGGTCTGGGCCTAGGATAGCGAACAGCAACAACAACAAGAACAACATCTGGTAAAGGAGCCAAAAGTAGAAAAAAAAAGCGATCGGAATCGCAGCCTGGCAAGCCTTTTTGTGTGAAACTACCAGCTCAGTTCGAAGTGCGACTTGGAAATGAGTGTTCCAACAAAATAAGACATAGATAAGGTTTTACTTTTCCCCCTACAACGTTTTGTGCATAGTTTATTAGAATTTATGGTTGTCCCCTTTGTGAGATAATTGTTACGATTACCTCTGGGAGGTTTTTCCCCAAGAGTATTCATACTTCGGCCATGAGTCACAATCATTCATAATCCTTTCCAAGCCTTCAACTGTAGCTGGATGCACCTTTGAACCGTTTCTGGCTTTCCGAGAGAGCCCCCCTTCTTAGCCACAACTTGGATGGCTGGGATTTTGTAACAGAATCCGTCTGAGACTTGTTATGTGGGTTAAGGCAACGACCTGGGCTGGGGCTGGAGCAACTGCAGTTCTGGAGCGAATTATGCATGCATGCCCGTATGCAAGCGTCCTGGCCGGCTGCCACTCGCTCCATCCCCACTGAATACTGAATAAATCTGCGGATTTTGACGGCTCACTCACCTTTAGGGTCTGAGTCTTGCGAAAACTCAGCTCATCGTCGGCAGTCGCTGAGAAATCGTGTTTGGCGATTGCTTCCATTTTGGCAGCTGTTTTTTTTTGTGCGTAATTGGGTTTAACTTTAGTTTAAGATTATATTGCTATTGCTATTCTGGTTTTTGTTGTTCTTTTTTATTTTATGTTTTTTTGTCAGCCTTGTTGCACCACACACACACACACACACGCGCATTCGGCATTCACGGCAGGTTGCGATTCTCGGTGGCTCTCCCCGCTCTATTGGTGCTGTGGAAGTAGAAACGGTGCGCTATTAGTTTTGCCGCATTATATAAACAATAACTCGTGAGTTCCACGGCGCGCCGCGATTTTCTGGCCAGATATTCTGGAACTTGGGCGAGGAAGCGACGAATTAAAAATACACCGACGACTTGCCCAGGCAGAGAGCAGTGTTACCAGATCTCGTCTTCTCCACAATTCCCAGCCGCTCTCCTTATCGCTCTCAAAATGGCGGTTGGGCGTGTGTACTGCTGGCAATGCTGCCGCGGTGACGTTGTTGTTTGGTTTTCAATTACAGGACAATTAAGAACTATTTCATATTACAACACACAAGGAACACTACACAGACCATGTGCTCTTTAATAAAATTTTATAATTTTGCCGAAACGATTAATATTTGCGCTGGAGACAAACCTCTAACACACACCAAGAGTGTTATTTTTTCTCAATAAGTGTTGGTAAACACTGCATTTCAGTTCCTAGAGATGATACAGGATTACCATTGCATATCGATTACTACGCGATCTTCAACACTGCTGTTGACGCTTCAAACGCCTAAAAATTTCAATACAACGAGCGCGTCCATCGCCATTTTCAAAAAAAGTAAACTAGTCATCGGCCTACTAATAGTTTAATAATTACAGCCACTTGGGAGTAGTTACCGGCACAATGCAGCGTTACAAGGAACTGTACAAGGAGCAGTCGTTGGCCCTCAGCCCGCGCAATCACTGTCAGACAAATCGGGATCGGCAGAGGGCGACGCGCGCCAAGCACCGCGAAGATGTATTCCAACGCAATCGCATCATCAGCGTTAGTCCCACTCCCATCAAGGCCAACCAGCCGTCGTTACCCTCGCCAACGGTTGATGCAAAGGAGAACCTGGTGCCCAAACAAGAGAAGGAGAATAAGAATGAAAACGAGACTAAAGTCCAGCCCAGCTGCTCTGATCCAGCTGAAAGGGAGCAGCTAGGTACTTCCAAAACAGTTCGACATCAACAGTATCTTCAGCGTTTCATGCAGTGGAAAAATGCCAGAAAGGAGGAACGCAAACAGCAGATCCTGGCGCGTCGAGGTGCCCCGGTTCCCTCAGCAGCCAATCAGACTATTACCTTTCACCAATCTAAAGCCTTTCAGGCGCCAAAGAATGTTAATGTCCACCCAGAAGAGGAGGCCAAACCGGATCCTGTTTTTGTGCCTCCAAAGCGAGCCTCTATATATGTTATTGCCAATCCCACGACTAAAGATAAAGGGAAGGAACCCATTGCGACGAAACTAGAACCTTTAAAAACCCAAAGGGTTACCACTAAAGCTGTGAAGAGGCCGAATTTTAGTGTTCCCACTCCTGCCAGCAAACCGCTTCTCTCAGCGAAGCAGCCCCAAAAAACTCCCGTTTCCCGGCAGGCTCTAGTTTCGGCACTCAAACCAGGGTCTTTGGCTAAACAACCTCTGAAAACTGCAGTTGCAAGGCCACCTACCGGCACTTTGAGACCCAGACTGCCCAATGGCCCAGCAGTGCGTACCACAATTCCAAAACCCATGCCCGCTAGACCAGCAACGTCTAGAATCCGACCACCTAGCGCAGTTCGGACAAAGACCGAGGCACCTCCACCATTTAATACTGTAGCGCCCGTTTCCAAATTGGTCAATTTAAGGAGCCAGCCGTTTGAAAAGCCCTCAGCAAATAGAGTTGCAGAAGCATGGCGCGCTAAAATCACAAAACCCCAACCCATTCGTGGAGGAGGTGGGGCTGCTGCAAAGTTCAAGGATGCTGCTGTTATGAAAAATAAGGCAGTAAACATATCTACCCGAATGAAGCCCACCGCTGATAAGAAATCCTTCATGAATCTTCAAAAGAAGGCACGCCTTATGCCCGACCTTAGATCCCAATTAATTGAAGCTGCTACCGTTGAATTACCACCAAACACGCCGCTAGAGGAGCATCTGGGGGAGAAACCGTTTATGACTCAAAATACATCCACGCACCTTAAATCCCATAATGGCAATGCCAGTCTCGAGGAGGCGTTTGGGGACTTAACTTCTTTGAGTCCAATGGCTCCAGCCGAAGCGAACAGTGAGAGTACAGCTAAGAGGCAGATTCTGCTAAAGGAGGAGGCTGTTCCAAAGCCACTTATCGCTGCCAAGAAAAAATTCGACTTTACACGATACTCGGTGGCTGAAACGCCGTTGGAGGACTCATTGATTTTGGATCCACTACCACAGATAGGTAAGAAGCTTTGGAGTTTTCATGCAGACCTTTATCTTACCATTTTAATCGATTTCAGATCCAGGAGAGAAACCCGTAGCTGCGACGCCAGCAGAAGGTACTTTGAGTTGCCTGAAAAGGCCGGGTTCCCCAGGAGACTCTGTAGATGCCACGCTTGTGCCTGCGGCTGAGAAGACTCCGCCACGTCGCGATTCTTTACCCAACTACCTTAGCCCATTTGTAAGCGTTTCTAGGGGAAAAGTTAATTCACGTAGCGAGCGTGAGAAGCGGAATAGCATGTACCTGCCCGACGAGGATGCGCCTGTGGAGGTACGCAGGGCCATCGAGTCGGTATTGTACTTTCGCCTGCAGCTGGAAAACGAAATCAAAAGGCTCCATGCTCTCTGCTCTGAATGGGAGGCCTACAGCCGGGAAAACGAGCCTCGACTGATGGAGACGGGTGGCATGGACATGATCAACGTGACCATCGGTCAGACGCGGCTTCTGACTAGTAAGAAGATGATGCAGTTTAGCGGACTGATCGATCGCTGTGAGGCAGGCGCCACGGGAAAAAACCAAAAGCCGTGTGACGGTAGCGAAGACACCAAGCCGGTTCAAGCTGAGGATTTGGAGGGCTGGTGGGATATGCTGCGCCTACAAAGCGAAAACGTAGACAAGCGATTCGATAATCTTAAGCGTTGGAAGGCCAACGATTGGGTCGATCCGGATGCTGTTGTCGAAGAAGTGAAGGTGGCAAAGCCAGAACCCAAGGTTAAGCCGAAACTAACTCGCAATTTAAAGATCAAATCCAAGGCCAAGCCCTCTAGCAGCTTGCAGCAGTTCCTCCGAAAGGCCCACGCTGATATGAAGAAAACTAAGGCGGAAGAAGTCCAGAAGAACATCGATGCCCCACCCACCCCGAATCGTCGCAGCTCCCGTGTGTTTGTGGTGCGTGATCGAAAATCATTTTCGCCAGCTCGAACGGTCATCCGTATGTCGACTGGCGAAGGACGCTCCTCTATCGCACCCAGTGCTCTACTTAAGACTGCCCTTATAGCGGCTGCGGAGCAGAATATAGCCAGCAAAACACCACCCCGGCCACGCACCTCCATTCTGAAAACGCCAGGAACACTCAAGCGCCAAAACCGAGGAGTTATTTTCAGTGCCAAGAAGAAAGTTCGTCGCTTTGAGTTCACTTACGATGAGGGAAACGTCAGCGATGGTGGCGTGGACAAGCTAGAGGACTGCGAAGAAGATATGTCTTTGGAGAAGAGCAAAGAAGCTGACCAGGATTCTATGGCATCCGTGGGAGAAAACGGCCAGACTCCGCGATCATACACGCTGCGCAACCGAAGAGTGCATCTACGACCCTCATCCGAGTTTATGTAGTTTTTGTTTAAAAAACTTAAATTTGATGTGGAATTGTTTATACGTATTTAGTTTGGATTGTTTGTTGAGAAAATTTTAATATCGCGTTTTGTTAGATTCTAGTTTATCATTAATTTTCGGCCAGAAAGCCTGCGATAAAATAATCCTGCGTTGTCCTTGAAGCTAATAGGCTAAAGGAGCTGAAAATGAATTATCTAGAAACTGATTAAAGGGTTAAATCACTCGTCAATATTCTAGTTATTATAAATATTAAACATTTTTTAATTATAACTACTATTAATATTCAATAATATTAAATCATCTTGTAACTAAGTATTAAGTTGTCGAAACTGGGAATTATTTTGGTTTGAGACAGTGTTTAAATCATAGAAACTTGACTACGAGGATGAAGTGAAGGCTACTAAGCTCGTCCTGACCACATTCAAAATTTCCTTTACGCGCATTTTCCTATCTTTAAACCTATAAAAGGTTCGCGGTAGCGATGCCGGATCTATCCCGGTCTCTGAAAAAATGTTTAGTCGCTTCATTTTCCAACACTGTATAGTTATCGCACTTTTCCGATAGGTCTCGAAGCAACTTTGGTTTTCCAACTTTGATAAATTTTATGGCTCATCAAAATGCAGTGGCAGCTATTGGAGAAAATTTAAATCAAATTTTGAATTTGCTGTTCGAATTTAGTGCAATTATCCGGTTCTAGGTGTCCAAAAGAAAGTGCAAATTGGAGTGAAAGTGTCGTGCATGCAACTACGATAAGCTGTGCTCACTGTGCCCGTGACGCCGAGAGTTCAACGCATTCCCATTTGTTAGTGCACTGTTGAGATTATCATTTTGTTTTGCCCTGCAGTGTGGCGGGTGAGAAACCAAAACAAAGCCGCATATTAACCTTTGCATTGACGCCAGTTGGAAGAAAACAAGAGACCGCCGATATGGATACAGCCGATAGCAACATAGGTAAGTCGTTTTAATTCGTATTTGAAATTGAATTTTCAAGTACAGCGTGTACCTGGCATGGCAGTTGGCCCACGTCCCCGGGCCGCTGGCGCGCAAATGTTACCCGTCCTCCTCCTAGCTTTCAGCAGCGATTTTCACACCTCGCAGGGCGTCTGGAGGTCATAATTGTGTCTTATTTAGACATTTTGAGGTTTACGGGCTTGTTAATAGGCATCAGTTATCATTTTAGCAAATATTTTTAGGCCTGCTGACGAAACGAAAGGTGCTTTTAACGAAGTGGGAACATCCCAATCAAATATCCCCGATGGCGTTGCCAGACTTTCAGGTACATATATGCAGAAACGCGCTGGTGTTGGTGTTTTGGTGGGGTACAGTCTTGGGGACATACTTTGATTGCTCTTAATAAAAGCTATAAGTGCCATTTCCAAAGATTTGTAGTATTAAATTTACACGTGCGGGTATGCATAAAACGCCGAATGCCAATTAGCTGCAGGAGAAAGTGTTTTTGTGGGTGGAAAAAACGCGCACCAAATAATTTCCTTTCATAACGTCAAAAAGAGGTGCCAAAGTGCTAAGAAATTGTAAACATCGGTCTCTCGATAAATCTCGTCTAGGTGGCAGCTCTGCCAGCAGCACATTTCAGGGTTTACGCAATTTCTAGCCGTGCCAAGATTTTCTTCCAAGACCTGTTAAAAGGCCCAACACTAAACTCGTAAGTCCCTTGGCATAAAACTGTTTAGAAACATTGCCCTTAAAAGCCGCTTTACCAGTTGAAAGAACTACAGGAGAGCCAGTGGAAGCCCAGAACTATGTCACATGCATTTGCTGCCGCACTCTGCCGGTCCGCCGCCCCCCTGGCTCTGCGCTGCAGCCGGCGGACCATGAGCTCTTCCATGGCGACGAGAATGCTGCGCTTAGCTGCCGCGACTACTGCCTCCTCTGCTGCCCACAAGAACTGGCACCGCCAGGGACTGCTTGCAGCCAGCACCGGCAATCTGCAACAGTACCTGCGCCAATACGCCAACGAGAAGAAGGTGTTCGAACGCACCAAACCTCACTGCAATGTGGGCACCATCGGTCATGTGGACCACGGCAAGACCACCCTGACAGCGGCCATCACCAAGGTCCTGGCCGACAAGCAGCTGGCTGAGAGCAAAAAGTACAATGAGATTGACAATGCCCCGGAGGAAAAGGCGCGTGGCATCACCATCAATGTAGCCCACGTTGAGTACCAGACGGAAACCCGTCATTACGGACACACTGATTGCCCTGGCCATGCGGATTACATCAAGAACATGATCACCGGCACGGCCCAGATGGACGGCGCCATTCTAGTCGTGGCTGCCACCGATGGTGCTATGCCCCAGACCCGTGAACACATGCTGCTGGCCAAGCAGATTGGCATTGACCACATCGTGGTGTTCATCAACAAGGTGGATGCCGCCGATCAAGAGATGGTGGACTTGGTTGAGATGGAGATCCGAGAGCTGCTTACAGAGATGGGTTACGATGGTGACAAGATTCCAGTCGTCAAGGGTTCGGCGCTGTGCGCTTTGGAAGACAAGAGCCCCGAAATCGGAAAGGAGGCGATACTGAAACTGCTCCAGGAGGTGGACAGCTTTATCCCAACACCAGTTCGTGAGCTCGACAAACCTTTCCTGCTTCCCGTGGAGAATGTCTACTCGATTCCCGGACGTGGCACCGTTGTCACTGGTCGCCTGGAGCGTGGTGTGGTGAAGAAGGGCATGGAATGCGAGTTTGTCGGTTACAACAAGGTCCTCAAGTCGACGGTGACTGGCGTGGAGATGTTCCATCAAATTCTGGAGGAGGCTCAGGCTGGCGACCAGCTGGGCGCTTTAGTTCGTGGTGTCAAGCGCGATGATATCAAGCGCGGCATGGTCATGTGCAAGCCCGGAAGTGTCAAAGCTCTGGATCAACTGGAGGCGCAGGTCTACATTCTGTCCAAGGACGAAGGTGGTCGCACCAAGCCCTTCATGTCATTTATCCAGCTTCAGATGTTCTCGCGTACATGGGATTGCGCCGTCCAGGTTCAGATACCCGATAAGGAGATGGTGATGCCCGGCGAGGACACCAAACTGATTCTGCGCCTCATCCGACCCATGGTGCTGGAGCAAGGCCAGCGCTTCACACTGCGTGACGGTAACCTGACACTGGGTACTGGTGTGGTTACCAAGATCATGCCTGGCCTGACTGATACGCAGCGTTCCGAGCTGACCGAGGGCAAGAAGGCGCGCGAGAAGAAGGTGGCCGCCAAGAAGTAGACATCCTCACATCCAGGACGCTGTCAGTCATTAATAAAATCATATTCTTAAGCGATTTTTATGCATATTGTATAAGTTGTTGGCGCTTCAATCACAGTCGAGATAATAAACTCCACCCCCAATCGAAGCTTAGTATATTATTTATCACCAAAGTCTCGTTTAAAATGTTGCGCACAAGGCTGTGAAAATTTTAATAACCTATCGATATCATGACCTAAATCGATAAATCCGCTGACAAAAAAGAAAGTGTTGGCAAATGTGACATTGCAACCGTCTCAACCGCAGCTGATGATAAAGAAAATTTTGAAATTGAATTGAAATTTAACAATAATGACAACTTACCGCCTTAGCTATAGCTCTGGTATAATGGAAATCATTCAATTTAGTCGCAGTTTGAATAATGTGAATTTTCTATTGCAGAGTTTCTTGACGACAACACTCCATTGCCCGAGCTGAGTTTTGAAGATTTAATGGAACCGACTTCAGAAAAGGGTCGTCAGCACATGGATACTGGTGCAACGGCCTCCGATGACGATGTCGAAGAAGGAGAGGAACTAGCCGATCCCGCCAATGACTCACTAAATACTCCACAGTTTAAGAAGACTGTCCTGGAGGAGAAGCGGCACCACACGCCCGTTCTAAAATCGCATGCCATTAGAGTGGTCACAGCAGGTTCAAGTACCGCAGCAGGAACAACCTCTTTAAATCCAAACAGACCACAAATAACAGACGTAAAGATTCTTAACAAACTGAAGCCTATCGTTACAAGCAATACACTTAAAATAGGAAACACAACTATAGCGTCCACATCCGCGGCTGCCGGAACATCCAAAACTTTGAGTAGCATGACCCAGATCAAGACACCTGACGGTAGAGTGCTTTTCGTCCAAAAGTCTGTGCCCGGCACACCGTCTACATCCGCTAAAACATTGGTGACCGGTTCACCAACCGGTAGCATACGGCGTATTGTGGCTCCGGCTGGTATTCAGAAAGCGGTGCTCTCCAAAGGCGTGACCGTGGCGAGCACGGGTTTGGTCAAGGCTGCTGTGCCGGGACGTGCACAGAACTCTCCCATTACGCTTAAGGGCATTACTTCCGTGGCAGGAACTAATCTAAAAACCTCGCCTTCATCCACAGCACCGTCTTCGACTATAGGTCAACCTGCAAAATTCCAAGTTGTCCGAACGGCCGATGGAAAAATTTTAAAAATCAATCAAGCGGGTCCATCGGTGCTGCTAAATGCCAAGCCACAGGCGACATATGCAGCCGCTTCTCCAACTGTCAAACCAACTAATAATGTGGTTTTGACTAAGCCAGTCAATCAAGTAGTGCTGAAGACGGCGACGACGGCTGCACCCAAACAAGGCCTGAATGTCAGCCAAACTCCCACAACTCCCAGCAAAATGGTGGTCCAAAGTGGAGGCAAACAAATTGTGGTGTCCAGTAAAAATATTATCAAGTTGTCACCCAAGCCAGGTCTCACCGGCACAGCTACTGTGGCAGGTGGTGCATCTGTTAGTGGATTGCATGCTATCCAGTTGCCCGGAAAAGGAGGAGTACAGTATGTACGGGTTCTGACGAACAACAAGGGTGCAGCCGGGACCACAGGAGTTACGACACCGAAATCTGCACCTGGACAGAAGATTACCTTACTACGTTCGCCGACTGGAGAAACTGCTACCTCTGCCACAAACTCAGCTTCCACTGCATCTTCGGCAGCAGCAAGCAAGGCAGGACCTAGCGCGGCCAACAAGATTGTCGTCAAGTCCACGGGAGGCAGTATTGTGCCACTGCCCTCCATGCAGACATTCGTCACCAAGGTGAATAGATTTTGTTGAATTCAGTTTAATTGTTTTTTAAAGCTGTTTATTTTATTGACAGCGTGCGCTGAGCGCCAATCCCAATGCAGCCAAGTCATCAACTGAGGTGAACTCGGAATCGGTTCGAAAGCACCGTCTTACAGATCTCAATACTCAGCTGAAACACTTGACCACTAGCAGCGATATGAGCGATAACAGCGACCCTGGTCCAGAGGCCAAAAAACCACGCTACGTAATAACCATGCAGCAGGGCAAGCCCCAGTTCCAGACCACTACACAATTGGGGTCGAATCTGGCTGGTCGCTCGCCAGATAAAGAAAGTCCCAGCACACCGAAGAAGGTATACAATTTTGTGAAATCCACTGGCGGCAATGGGGTTAAGTACATGATTCGCAATGCGGGGGTGCCGCAGACAATGACCAACGCCATGCGACGTGGGTACACCGGGTATATGGACAACAAAATGCGGATGTCCCTGGCTGCGACCAAGCAACGTTTGAACCAGGCGAATCCCCAGCACAAGAAGCAACTGCAAGTGCAGGCCCAGGCCAAGCAAAGGATCAGGCAGCAGCAGCTCCAGAGTCAGCAGCAGAACAAGACACAAGACTCCGGATCAAAACCGCCAGCAACGCAAGGTACACAATACTTGAAGATTTTGGGACCCACTAAGCCGCTTTACGACACCTTGAAACCTCCGGCCACGGCAACAGGTGCGGCCATTGATGCGCTAGGTGGCCTGGCGTCGCGAAGAAAGCACTGCAATTGCAGCAAGTCGCAGTGCTTGAAGCTTTACTGCGATTGCTTTGCCAATGGAGAGTTCTGTCAGAACTGCACCTGCAAGGACTGCTTCAACAATCTGGACTACGAGATGGAACGCGAGCGAGCCATTCGGAGTTGTCTGGAGAGGAATCCAAGCGCCTTCAAGTAAGTTGCTTATGAAAAAGCAGGTTGTTCATATGGTTAAATGTTTAATTCTTTGTAGACCCAAAATTACGGCACCCAATTCGGGGGATATGCGGCTGCATAACAAAGGATGCAACTGCAAAAGATCCGGCTGCCTTAAAAACTACTGTGAATGCTACGAAGCAAAGATTCCCTGCACCAGCATATGCAAATGCGTGGGTAAGTAGGACTTCAGGTTTCATCCTAAACAAAACTAAAACGATTACTTTTCCTATAGGATGTCGCAATATGGAAGATCGTCCGGATGTGGACATGGACTCGCTGGACGGCGTGATGGGTGCAAAGACCACAAGCAAAGGTAAAGGTGCTAAGGACAAAAATGCGAACGACAACCGTTCGAATCTTTATCTCACGCACGACGTGATAGAGGCCACCATTATGTGCATGATATCGAGGATAGTGATGCATGAAAAACAAAACTTGCCCATTGAGGACACAGAGCGCGAGGTGATGGAGGAGCTGGGCGAAAGCCTGAACCAGATAATTACGTTTGCCAAGGAGAAGCACGACACCTCCCAGCTGGATGACTCGAAGGCGACTACATAGGGCCTGATGGTCTGATTTTCAGCTGTTTTAGTCACACGTGAATTAGTTTTAAGTTGAATATGTTCTTGACATTTTACCCTTTCATTTATCTGGCTTTATAAAAGTTGACCTTCACGTGAACAATCTACGAATATACAAAATGTATATACCATACATAGCAAATTTCAGATGTAAGACACACTATATACACATGCCGGATTTTACCGAATCTGCGTAATGCGTAAAACCAATTGATTATGTTTGAAAATGATTCTATTGAAATCGATGTAAATATTAAGCGATTCCACCCCCAATAAAGTTTTTAATTAAATTGTACGAGAGTGTTTAAAGTGTGAAATAAAAGAGTGGGATTGTTTTGTAGCTTGTTTATTCACCAACAACTTCAGTTACATATTTGTATTTAGCATTTGCATTTGTTTCAATTTTTTTGTTTTGTTTGTTTTTGTATGATGGGCGAGTATAGTAACTCAACGCAATTTCGTTTGGTTCACCCGATATCGGTATCAGAGTAGTTAGCAATATCTCTATGAAATCAATGACTAGTACATACATATTTAACTCTTTTTGAATAGATTATTATATTTAAATGTAAATGTTTGCAATATATTCTACTTGGTCACCATTTTGTCGTTACAAATAGTAGGTTCGTGTTCTGGTTTCTCCCGGTTCTCACCCTATAAACATGGCATGGCATGACATGAGTAGCTTCAAGGTTTATCGAATAAAAATGTGATAATCGTCTAAGGACTATAGTATCAGATTACATTAACCAGCTTGTTTAAATATATAGGTATTTGATTTTTGACTAATATGCTCGCGCTAAACTATACTTTTTTGAGAGAGAGTATGTGTGTGCGATTATCTTAGGTTGCAAATACATACAGTAAATTGTAGTTAGTTTAATATAGTTAATAGTTAGTATACGTATAGTGATTATTTGAATACTGTGCACAAAACGATTTGGTTAGTTAGTTTTTAGCATTGTTTGTTTGACCCCATACCAGCTTTTTTTGGATTGTTGTAATTTGTATAACACTTATGCAACATTTGAACATAGTTAGGCAACAATAACGACTGATTACGAATAGTATACTGATTAATAATACACTGGATACTACATATTTAAATAGTCACTATAATTATACGCTATATTGTCTAATTCACACGTTTATATGGAATGCGGAGTCCCTCCATTTTGTCATCTTGGAGGAACAAAGCATAAACTTGCACAACAATTTTTATGAAAACCGAACAAAACCTTTTTATTTTCGATATTGTTTGGATGTTTGGATACCTGTTGTTCACCCTGTACAATGTCTTTTGTACTAAATATTTACTAGAAGAGGAGTTTTCAAAGAGTGTCCTTTAGCTAATTATATAAGAACGCGTGTTGCATGATTGAATTCGGCAATTCTTCAAAGCGTGGAAAGTCATATAACATCTCTTGTGTGTCCTGCTTGGATTTATTTAGATTCTTGGGATTAGGATTTATATAGATCGTTTATAGTTTTTTTTTTTTTTTTCACAACAATGATAATCAGCAAGTACTTCAGCTATGCGTATGTACAATTTGTCAATATAACCTCATTGTATACCTGCGATTAACTACATTTTGTTGGCCTTTTTGTCTTTGTGTTTCAACTGACCATTTCGGCCATTACAGAGTTTTCCTTCTTTTTTTTATTTTATTAAATTTGTAACATATTGAAGGAGTACGTGTGCAAAATATTGGTTTTATGGGAGCCCAAAATTCGGCATATTCGCATTTAAGATTAAGGATTTTACGCAAATTTTGCAACGCTAAAGGACACTTGCAGCCATTCAAGTGACCCGCGACTATATCCCGACGATCCAAATTGATCCGAGAAAGTCCTGGAACAAAGTCGGTAATACTTATGAGGGAATAAACTTTAAATTGGGTGCGAAGCTTTGACATTGTTGTCAGTTGGATTTTTAAAATTAAAACATTTATTAAAAGTTCAGGAAATCCTTAATTTAGCGACTTTGTTTCCGACTCTATAAAGATTGTAGAACCTAAAATGCAACTAAATGTTACACAATATTTTGCACACTTCCACCTTTTCTAACATTATGCTATAGAAAGGATTATATATGTATTCCTATTGCAAGGATAGCTTATCATTTAATTCCCTTATTTTGTCAGATAACTTGTGTGTGTGCTAATGTGGGCAACAAATGTTACAAAATTGTAGTTATTTTTCGATTATATAGTTAATATAATTAATATTTGTTATAACAACTTGAAATATGAAATTGATTTAATTAAGAAAGGTTGGATGCTATATCCACTAATGTTATCCTTTAGCTGCGCCGTATTGCCAAAAAGTTTTAATGGTTTTTAGTTTTAAGTTTTGGAAATAGAACAGAACCGAGAACCAAGAACCAAAGTTGCCTGGGTTTTCGGTTCTAGATCTATGAAAATAATTAAACACCTTTTTTTTTGGAATTGTTTTGAATGTTTTCTAAATCAAAAATATCCACTTACATGATTGGCTAGCATCTTCCTAACGCGTAATCTCTTTGGAAAGACCAAATTATCAGTCCCCCACCCCGAATGAATCGTGTAATGTGTAAGATTTGTTATCATCCACTTCAATTTGTCAATAAAAAAAACATATTTAAGGGGGAAATATATTAAGACTAATTCCCAGGACCTGTAATTTCCAGGTGCATCGCGACGCCAGATGAGCGATGTCTTCCACGGCGACCCCTTCAAAATCCAATCGTACAACTTCCGGTATGCCGACAAGCCCGTCTACCATGTCCAGCACTACCAGCGGCCCCCGGTTGAGGCGCCGTCACCTCCCGCCAGCAACCCCTCCTTCGAAACCTTCTATTACAATCCCAAGTTCAACCGGGACCCAGAGTTCACGTCGGTCAGCAGGACGCCACCCACCAGTTCGTTCAGTGAGCATCGACGCCGTCGCTTCCTGCAAGACTACAAGGCTCTGCCCTCGCACACGATGCGGTCTCCTATGCCGGAGCGCCAGCGCAGTGTTCCGGTGGCACCCCAACTGCGACGTCCACCCATCTCTCCCACTGTCACGGATTCCCCGCTCCTGAGAACGGACTGCGCTCGCGGAGAGACCCAGGACATGAAACGTGGCCAGAGTACTTCCTCCTTGAGGAACGGCCACAGCAATGGAGGTGTTTGCCTGGCCGGGAATGCCAGGAGCTCCTCGCCCACCACCTTCGCCCGCATCTCCAATGTCCAGCTGCAGACCAAGCGGAGTGCCTGCAGCGGCTGCGAGATCAACATCAATATCTGCGGCCTAGATCCGGAGTCGGAGGTGGATAACAACGTGAGCATCAAAATTGAAACGGATGCCTGTCTCCTCAACAACAAGGATATGGTCAGTTCGAAGAAGAAGCGCTCGGATAGTGTCGGATCCAAAGCCGGGCCGGGGACGTCCTTCGGCATTGACAAGCGCTTGTCCAAGTTCAATGTAAGCGAAACCAGGCCACGGACCAGCTCGGACTGGGAGCGACGCCAACGGGAGGTGGAAATCAAAAGGGAGCGGGAGCTCGCCCGAGAACGTAAACACCAGGAGGATTTAAAAGTGGAATGTGAGCGGGAGCTCCAGCAGGAACGGGAGTTCATAAGGCGGCGGGAGCAGGAGCGAGAACATCTCCGGCAGCTGGAACGGCAGCGGGAAAGGGATCATCTGCTTGCCGTGGAGGCCGAGCGAGAACGGCAGCGCCTTAGGGAACTGGAAAGGGAGGCCCAGCGGCACAGGGAATACGACAGGCTGGTGCAGATGCAGGAGGAACTTCGGCGGCAGCGGGAACTGCCACCACCTTCTCCTGTCCCCATGACTTCACATCTGTATGCTCCGACCTCGGATGATCGCTTGCCCGGAATGGTGCCCTTTCGTGAGGTGGCCTCACGTAGGAGAGTGACTCCGGTTCGGAATCAGGCTGTGGCTATTCCACTGCCCCCACCACCTGGCTGGGCATCCACGCCCGTTCCTTCTTCTTCACGTTCGTCTGTGGGACGGAGTCCTGTGTCCAGCTCCCGAAACTCCAGCTCTCGTACTCCCACGCCGATTCGGAATTCCACGCCTCACCGAAGTCGAGGTTCCACACCTACCAGGAATCCCCCGCAAGTCATCATTCCCTCCAGGAATCCCACTCCCACAAGGAGCCCTTCGCGAAATGCGACTCCTTTAAGGAATTCAAATCGAGCTTCAACTCCTCAAAGGACTAGTACTTCCAATCGCTCCTCCAGACGGACTGATACGAACTTGGACCGGAGCAGTTCTGGCACCTCTAATGGCAATGTCCACGTGGCAGTAGCTACCACAAGGATCGTGTCCAACAGTCGCCTCGACGAATCGAAGCAAATTAATGGAAATCCTGCCATTGTGACCAGGTTAAATAATGTGCCCATAAGGATAACCACCACGCGACCCAGGGATCGGGATCTGGAGGTAACGATGAATCGTGTTACGATGAGGGAACCGGTAGCGATGCCAGCACCCAGGACTGTGTTTCGCAGGGGGAGCGGCAGCAGCCACGCTGGACAGGATGCCTGCCAGGTGAACATTAATGTGTATGCGGACAATCTGCATTCGATGCGGATCTAAAGATGCGGAAATTGTGGAATTGCATGGATGACTCGGCCAGGACAGATGAATTTCCGGCTTTAGGCTGGATCTGAACATGTCCTGGAGGGTCATCCGTGCAATTTCAAAATTTTTGTGAATCGTTTCTAAGAATTTTAAGTGTGTTTTAAATTAACAAAATCCTAAAAAAAATATACGACATTTTTTAGGGATAGGGGTTCCTTAACTGTTTTTAAATATTAATTTTTGAAAAACAATATAAAATCTTTCCAGTCCTAAAACCCAAAACCATTAAATCAATGCAATTGCTGGCGCTTGCTTTTTGGAAAAACGATTAAACCTTTCCTGCTGGGAGTAGGGTTTTCCGAGGAAAAACCCTTCGAAGCTCTGAGAGCTTTATTTTACAGACACAACTGTACTTATTTTCGAAATCGGAAGATTACCAATTTCCATGTGGATCGTAAATTGCCTCCAACACGTAGTAGGGTTCTTTGGCCTGCTGTTTTCTAATCTTTTCTAATCAAATTAAACAATTTTACCCGTCAAATCGAACAATTAGCTCCTTTTTTTTCAGAGCCTTTCAATCTATTTTTTTTTTCAGTGTGCTTGAGCTTAACGTGTGCAAATATTTAAAAAGGGGAGGAGGTGAGTTCTTGATATGGTTCGGGATTTAATATTAACACTATAACATTGAACAAGTATAACTTTTTTGGGTTTCAATCGAAAATTCATATGATATTGCTGATATTGTTGGTTGTGGTTATGGTTACTTTTCTGCCTCTCTACTCCACTTTTTTTTTCCCCATTTTTTAGTTACTTATTATCTTTTTTTTGTTACATTTTTGGCCGCACTTTTTGGCGACATTGCAATTTTTTGTATCGTTTCAATTCGGTGTCCTATTCGTCTTCATCGTAGTTCTGATAGGTGACATAACGTACCTGAGCGCGATCCCGTCCATAGATCAAGGACTGAAAATATTAAATATTTATGTGTTAGTTGCTTTATTATTATTATACTATAATAATATAGTAGTACATGCTCAAGGCAAATGAAACTCAGGCAGCGCTAACTTAAATAAAAATCATACACTTTATTAAATACAAAATTAAGAAGAACTTAATTCTAAGAAAAACAATGATAATGACTAATAATACGAGAAAAATAATTAGAAACTAAGGTAAAAGCTAAAAAATTGTCATTTTAGAGCCGCTCGCTCTCGTATCCCTCGTTCGTCCTGCCCGCCTCTGCATCCGGGGGCAAGGATGTGCCATGCATGATGGCTGGGCAGGATGCCGTCATCTGCGATTCCCCTTCGGCAGCGGCGGCCGCGGCAGCTTCGGCGGCAGCAGCCTCAGCCGCCTCCCGTGCCATACGTACCTTCTTCTCGTCACTGGTCGGCGGATTCTTAAGCAGCGTCAGCAGCGGGGCGTACATGAAGCACAGGATGGCGATGCCGAACAGCATCCACTCGAAACCGATGCTCTTCACCAGCGATCCGGAGAGGGCAGGTCCAACGGCAAATCCCACACAGAAGGCCACGTCTCCCAGGGCGTACACGCTGCCGTAGACGGCCGAGTGCCGGATGTCCACCAGGTAGCCCAGTTCCGGCATCATCGAGGAGTCCACCATGCCAATGGCAAAGCCGAGTCCGGCATTCGGGATGATCAGGTGGGTGATAGAGGTGGCCATGGGAATCTAAGTTGAAGGAAGACAAAAAACAAAAGGTTGGAGTAACAAGAAAATGTATTTCTTGACGAACTAGTAGGTTCATCTGAGTCCTGATAGGACTTACAAATATCAAACATCCTCCAATGATGACCAGTCCCAGGCAGGCGGCAAACCAGCGTCCGATTTTGTGTCCCAGTGGTCCAAAGAGATTCGTGCCAATCAGGTAGCTGATGGAGGCGGGCAGAAAGGCCACGCCCTGCTCCCAACGGGTGGCGCCCATGTTGTCCACCATCCAGAGAGGCAGCGATGGCTCCAGCATGGCAATGCCCATGTTGGCGAAGGTGATGGCTCCGGCGGCGATCAGGATGTAAGGATCACTAATCAGGCTCTTCAACGAGGGTGGCTCGGATTCGGCTTTTTGGATAGAAGGCTGCAGCATGAACAGCTGCAGCAGGCCATCGCCCAAGGCCAGAGCAGCCAGGATCAAGAACGGAGCAGATTTTCCAACAAATTCGTACATGACGCCGCCAAACGGAGGACCAATGAGGACACCCAAAGCCAGGCCGCCCAAGGCTATGCCCATGGCATTGCCTCGCTCCTTGTCGTCGGTGAAGCGATCCGCCAGCATGCCCATGCCGGAAACCGAGGAGCAGGAGGATCCAATGCCCTGCAAGGCTCGCGCCACAAACAACACCAGGTAGGAGCGTCCAAAGGCAAAGACTGAGGGGAATTTATATTGGAGTTACTTTTACCGGATGAGAGGATAACTTACTTAGGGTGGAGAGAAACATTATCACGAAACCAGCAAACATGGGAATACTGTAGCCAATTCTAAAAGGATAAGGATTCATAAGGATTTCAATCATCTCGTTTGTAACCCAATTAAGTTTAGGCCGAAACTGGGCAATTAACAATCCGGTTTGGGAGTCACTTACCGGTGCGTCAGGGGTCCCACAATCGGATTAACCAGCAGCTGGACGAAGGCCTTGGAGGCGAACAGCAGGCCCACCTCCACCGTCTCGCCCACCAGCTCGTTGTGGCGCTCCTCCAGTTCGCGGTAGTAGGTCTCGTTTTCTGCACAGAACGGAAGGATTCGAGGATTAGAGATGGGCCAGGCCAGACTCTCTAATTATGAGCAACACTTACCCTCCGGACTCAGTGTGGAGATCTCGAGCGGAGCCGCCTCGCTGCCATCTTTGTTGCAAGGACACGGCGTCGGCGGCGGTGGAGTGTTGAGGGTGAGCGGCGTGCGGGGGTAGCTGTCGAGCGGGGCATCCGGATGTCGTATGTCGTAGAGGAACTCGGGTATGATGGGCACTACAAGCGGGTGTGGCAGAATATAATTTGATTGCAACAAAAGGCATTTGCTAACAATTAACCTAAACGCTTTGCTTTTTCGCTCTGCGCTCTTCGTCTTTTCGCCCTTTCCCCTTCTCCAGCCCAAAAGCAATTTTCAGTCTAGGCCATTTAATTGCGTTTGGCGAAGCCTCCCCAGATTGTTGTTGCTAAAAAGTTTTGTAATTGCCTGGCCGGGAGCGCCCTAGACGCTGCCACCTAATTGAGTTGCAACAAAAATGGTTGGCCAGAGTGGTGGTGGCTGACACAAAAAAAAAAAATAAAATAAAAATTGCGCATACGCCACGTTAACAAGGATGCGTTTAATTGACTCTCCTGCAACATGCAACATTGACCCACTCCACCCGGCCATGGTTGCAAATTCAATTTGTTTATTGCATGCTTCGACTCTGTTTATATTTATTATCAACACCCGGAGAACTCGAGACTGGCCGGGTGTAGGAGCTGGGTCCTCGCCCGTAATTGCATTTCCTGTCAAAGTGCTAGGCCAGGGTTACTTTTCAATTGAACGGAGTTGCTGGAGTTGCTGGAGTGCCCGGGAGTGCCTGGGAGTGCTCGGAGTTTTGTAGTTTTGAGTTCGGGGAAGCGTAGTTTGAAGCATTGTTGGGGTAATTTGTTTGCCTGCGGACCCAGTTATTCGTGGTTATCAGTCTGACAGGTCGTAACCATATATAGGGGAATATACTCCAGACTTAATGAGTTCCATTCATGTTCGGAACTTTCCACATAACATACATTATTTGTATAGCCCGTGCCGCCACGTGCCTCGGCGGCATGGCTCAGCGAAAGTGGAGGTCTCCTCTGACCTGGCACCCCGTGTCACATATATGTCGGTCATGTGGCATTATGCCATTTGTTGGCCAAATATCCATCCAACCAAATGACATGCAAGCGGAAATGTATGCAAATCCGAGAACATCAATTTAATTGGGGCTAACCACTTGGGAATGCAACAGAGCTTAGAGCCCAGAGCCCAGAGCCGAGCGATTAACCAGAAGGTTGCCTAGGAATTTCCTGTTCCCCCCGCCAGCCACAACAACTCATTAAAATGTCTAACCTGGGCCTGTGACACACAAAAAGATAATTCCAAAAAAAGCACGTGCAACCGGGGTCACAGGGTTTGGGATCATGGGGCATGGGACAGGAGTCGCTTTTGGTTGCATTTCGCGTGTCGAAGACACTTAAGCCGCCGCAATGCCAAAAGGAAGGCGACTCCGTCAGTCGGTAAACAAATAGCGATCCAGGGTTGCGCTAAATCTTTGGTTTTCTATATATTCTAGCTTTGATTTTATAAGGTTTTTGGATTTTAGATCCTTTGAAGGAATTCTCCAAGCCTCTATAGATCTCTAACAGACATTTTTCTTTGCAACTTTTATGCAACACTTTCCCAGAAAAGTTTCGGATGAAAAATAAAATCCCTAAAAAATTTAATGTCTAAAGGATTTTTTAAAGATTTCTTTATTAATGATATTTAAGGATAACATCATCTGCAAATCAAAGATAGTTTTTGAGAATCCTCACAATGTTCTTGCCTCTAAAATGTCTCTGATATTTCTTCATTTCCTGATTTCCAATGAAAATCCTTTTTTCCCTATGTACCCCTTAATCCTTTCCCCATTTTTAGTGACACTTTTATTTTTGTACGGCAGCCCTGAGGCGTCCCCAGGTCACCCAGATACATCGATTCGCCTTCGATGCGGCGTCGGCGGCGTCGTCAAGCCAAACAGAAGCGGAAGCGGCAGTGAGGCGGCAACTGGCAAAGCAACCAGTCATCCACTGGCGACGACCAGGACGAGAAAGAGGACGGTGACGAGGACTAGTCTCTTGTTTATTTGATTAATATGCAAAGGATTTAATTAGAAATGCGACCCATTTGGGAGTCGGCCAGCAGGCCGCTTTTCGTGCGTTCGGTGTGGCGGGAGGCGATCGGGAGGCGCCATTTCATCCTCGACTACGAGCCGCGTCAGAGGCAGCGCTGGAAACGCCAGAAGACGAGGTTGAAAGGTGGGTTGAGTCCAAAAACCAGGAAGCCTGACAAACTTTCAAGGATATCCCCCCTTGTAGCAACCTATCAGCAGACGCAGTCCTTCGAAATCTATCAAGAGTCCACTGAGGAGAGTGTGGAGTATCTGGACGAGTACCTGCTCCTGGACGCCACCAAGCTGACGCTGCAACAGCAACAGTCCCTGCCCCAAATGGGCAACCAGGGTCGCCAGGGACAAAGTGTTACCACGCCAGGATCTGGCCGAGAGCAGCGGCATCACAGCAATCGCCAGGCCAAGAGAAGGGCTTGGTTATTGAGTCGAGGCCGAACCTACAACCTGGACCATCACCTCACGGATAATCCATCCCGGCGCAGTTCCCTGCAAGATGCCAACAGTGTCCTCACCACCACGGCCAACAATCCCGAGGAGCGTCTGGCGGAGAGAGTGCTCCATTGGCTGGACTTGGCCGGACGCACGGATATAGTGAAGGCAGCCGAGTCGCCCCCAGTGCCTCCTGCCACGAGCAGTGCCCAGTTGGCCAGGTCGGCCCAGAGGATGCAAAGGAATCATCATCGCAGCCTGAGCCTCAAACGCGCCGCCACAGCGCATGTGAATCATCACCAGCGATCGGTGGCCGTCAGGAAGGCCAGTGCCAAGCCAGCTCCTGTCCAGCCTGCGGTCTCCAATCCCACTCCCTCCGCCTCCGCCACCAATGCCAAGCCCATTACCATTATTTTCAACAAGGAAGGCGTCCCAGTCCGCCTCAATCGACCCGCCCGGAACATTGATCTGTGCGCCTTGAGCAGCAGTGCCAGCACCACGAGAAGAATGGCTGGGCAACTGGCCTCCGCCCGCTTGTACAGTGGAGCCTCGGCATCTCCGCTGCCGGAGGAGACCCGCACTCCCCCGCTCAGCAGCCGCGGAATGGCGTCCGCCGCCTCGGACAGCCGGAAGCAGTTGCACATCTTTATGCCCAGCCTGCCCAAGAAGGGTTTGCTGGGCGCAGGATCCGCGAGTGGCAGTGGCATTGGCTGCTCTGGCGAGGATGCCCTGAGCACCAGCTTCAGTGAGCTCTGTCAGCTTTAGATGGGTGCCTCATTTTGTTTAAACATGCAAGAAAAAACTTTGGGGAAATTGCCCAGAATTATAGAATAATAATTCAATCTTTTTAAATAATTTGTAATATTTTATCTAATTAATCAAATATATATTTTAAATTGATTTATCACCAAATTAAAAGCTTTCCCTTTCTCTAACAACGTAAGAAAGTTTACTGACATTCATGTGGTCTCCACTTTTATCCTTAAGTGTCCTTACAAAAGCCCTAAACTTTGCGCCACACGCGTTTCATTTGAAGGATAAACGTTGAAATATTCATAAGGATACAAACAAAAGACAAACTAATTAGAGGTATGGTAAAAATTAGACAAAAAAGGAACTACCTTTTGTTCTATAAATATTGAAAAAACCATCAGGTCAGGTTTAGGAATAGAAAATATCAGACATTTTATGAAAAGTTAAATACTCTAATAAGCCGATTAGAATATTTCTATTATTTTCATATATATATTTTTTACTTATTGTTTAAAATGTTAATAATAATAAAAAGAACCTAAAGAATTTCCCCAATTTCCTTTCTCAGTTTTAAAATCCCAAAAATATACCACATTAAACCTGAGTTTCCAATTCTCCTTAACCTTTATAGAGTATGCATTGTCCTTTGGAGGACTACTTATTAATATCGTACAATCTTTTCTTGGTTTTATTGATTTTCGTTTTTGTTTCGTTGCCATTGAAAGTTCTTTTGTTGTTTCTTTTCAACGAATTTGTTAGTTTATTTTTGGATTATTCCGAAAAAAAGTTGGCGGCACTTGCCACGCCCCTTTTCTTTTGTTTTGATTTCGGTTTGTTGATTTTAATGTTTTTTTTTTTCGGTGGATTTTCTGGTTTCGGTTACCAAAGGGAGTGTAATCAATGTAATTGTGGAAATATTGCATGTTCGGCCAATGAATAAAGTTTGGCTTAAAGTTTTTCCCTTAATGAGTGTGGCGATTCAGGCTCGAATTCATAAGGAATAAGAAAGTGTAAAGAAAGGCTTTAAGGATATGGCTTTAATGCTACACAAAAAGTCTAAAAATATCCCTGGAAACCATGGTATATATTTTTTACAGGCAAAACGTAAACAGTCGTAAACTAATTATGAACATTACATAGCCATCAGGATAATGGGACAACAAACTGTCAACCGTTGCGAGGGAGATTCCCTGGATATCCATCAAGCGTCATGCCATGCCATGCAACACCCAGACTGCCTGCCACACGTGGCTAGTTGTCATAGTCATCGTGTTATTCTCTGAGTCTAACGCGTCGCGCTATTTAGATTCATTTTCAATATATATGGATATATTGGGTATATCCAGGACCTCCCATATAGATGGTGGGGGATAAGCAAAAGGCTCAATGAGTCATTGCGTCTGGCATGACAGCAAACGACACCGACAAAGCCGCACGATTGTGACCTTTGACTAAATGGTAAATGGTAAATGGTAAATGGTCTGGCTTTTTGCTCCTTACCAGGAAAAACTTTTATTTTGTGCCTTCAAGGCGAAAGACAAAAGGGGGAGCAATTACGTTTTTTTTTTTTTTTTTTTTTTTTGGAGGCAAAAACTTTTCTGGCGTTCGACTCCTTCTCTGCCACAAAATGCGCAACAATATATATTCGATGGCAAAAAATTGCACACATA
Source organism: Drosophila varians (assembly GCA_018150405.1). Taxonomy (NCBI): domain Eukaryota; kingdom Metazoa; phylum Arthropoda; class Insecta; order Diptera; family Drosophilidae; genus Drosophila; species Drosophila varians. The sequence continues at coordinate 10,072,197 of JAECWK010000130.1, forward strand.
ACAGGCCAACATTTGGCTGCCGTGACTTATTCGCGTTTCTGCAACGGACGCGGCAGGTTCTTCTATCCGGGAACAGTTCCTCCAACTTACAACTTCCAACTTCCAAATATAACAAGCAAAGTTTTCGCTTCTCTTAAGACGCATTTTAATTTTCCGGCCGTGGTATGTCCACCGACGAGGACTCCCTGGGCAGTCCCCTCAAGCGGGCAACGCCCACCCCGCCGCCTGGGGAAAAGGAGCGGGAGCGCCCACGGGGAGGCAGGGCGGCGGAGCATTTGCGGCACCAGAAGAGCTTCGAGGCCAGGTACAGTGGCATCATCCAGAAGCAGATCTGGGAGACGAGCATCAACAAGGACGTTCTGGAGCGGCAACTAAATGCCTACTTCCCCTTTTCACGGAGTGCCTCACTCTCAAAGGAGGGAGGATCTGGAGGATTCGATCAGCTCCTGCCCTCCGCGGCGGCCACGACGCCGGGCAGCAGCGTCCTAAAGTCCCGTTCTGTGGGCACCACGCCCACCCGGCGGCCAGGAGCCTGCCTGGAGAAGTTGGAAACCGTGGATGTGGCCCTGACGGAGCCATCATCTCTGGGAAAATAGAATCCTCCCAGCAGGGGATTCCATGTCCGAAGGATAAAGCAGATTTATTAAGATTGTGATGTCCGTAAGGTTGAAAGTGAACTTTTTAACATTTTTAGATTAAGGATAGGCTAAGGATATGCTTAAGAGCATTTTTTTTAAGAAGAGGTTTCAAAAATGTTATCAAAAATATCCTGAATTCTGAATTTTTATTTATTTTTAAAACAAAAAAACTTTTTGTTGCTTTTTTATTTTATTTTGAAAAATATTTAATCAGACAAATTATTTCCGCTGTCTTTTATTAAAAATAAAGTGTCCAAAAAACGTTTTATAGTGAAAAAAACAACATTTAAAACTTTATAGATATATTTTTACAATTATTACTAAACATGTAAGCCCCAAAACTTTGTTAAACAATCCAACACCATAAAGATTTCTCTAAAGCACCCAACAATCAAATTTGCATAGTTCAATGTCCATGTAAGGCACCCATTTTATTGGCCGTAAAGCCAGGACTAAGGATGTTGCCAGGATCAAAGCAAAGCCCTATTTAAGCTACTATTATTCAATCTTCCTCAATAAAACAAAAGCTTATTGCATATTCAATTTGCCATTTGGAATCGAGTCGGAAAACGGATAAGGCCATGACCCATATAAATCTCCGCAGGATCTCCGGTTAAATCTAATTTATGAGAATATTATGCGACGCAGGACGAAAAAAAAAGGAGGGTGACGACGGGCCAGAGATCAAATGTAATAATCAAATGTATTTGCAGCAATTTTCGCTCCAGCACCTCGGGAAAGCACTTAAGTGAAAATGCCTGAAGTCGAACGCTAAAAGCCCAGGACCCCCGTGCCACCCCCAGCAACGGGGAAAGGCAAAGAAAGGAACTTCTTCCTTGGAGCTAATAGTTTTCCCAGCTTTTCTTTCGCTCTTTTCCCTTTGACTTTCACTTCCGAGCTCTCAACAAGTTGCTCGAGTGCTTCGGCTATTTCCTATCGTTACTTTTTTTGCGTCCTTTTTTGTCCAACTTGTTGATTTAAATTCATGAACGTTTAACACAAAGGACATCTGATTTTTCTTTTCGCGCTGCTGTATTTGTCAGACTGAAGGATTTCCACTTAATGTCCATGTGTTTGGCCAGACACTTGACATAAGCACTTGGCCGTGGACACATCCCCCAGGGCTTCGTTTGGTTTTTCCCCTCGCCGGGTCGGCTTTAGTGTCAAACGCAGGATGGTTTTGCGCCCAACTCGGCCACGAATGCGTGTCCATTTAATTGACTGTCGGACTTTCGACCAGCAGCACTTGGAGCTGCCCGGCTCAGTCTGGTCCATTGGCCATTGTTAATGACTAAGCAGGAGGCACTTCAGCATTGATTAGTTGTTGCCCAGGAGTTGGTCTGGGCTGGGCTTGATATCTCTGATATCTTTGAGATTATTTAGAGTTACTGGTTGAAATTAAATTGGGGCTATGTTTAGTATTTTATTATCCTTAAGAAAATATCCTTAAAAGGGAAATCTCTTCCAGCACTTGAACTGATGAGCTGTCAAGAAAAAATCGCATTGACAGGAAAACGTTCATTAGCTTAAGTGGTGCTGTGTGGTAATTTAATGGCACCACACCCCAACCAGCCACCCAACCAGCCACCCATTACTTCTTCCAGCCTTTGGGGAAATGGACAATTTCCAGGCGATTGGCTTTCTCGCCAAAGATAACCAGACCCCGGGGAGATAAATGTTCGTGAAATGCTAATATCCTCCAGAGAAAAAGATTTATGCGAAAAGAAAGGAATAGAAATGAAAGGTGGCACTCACCCACTGTGGTCAACAGCATATTGTCCAGGAGCAGAGCTATGGCAACAATGACAAGGACGAGCCGGTTAGATCCGCGCCAGCTAACCATCCAGGACTTGGCGGCGGACCAGGACCCGGCAGCGCGTGGATCCTCCTGCCTGTACTGATCCGCCGGCGGTGGCTGGCGTCCACCAAACGATTGCGACTGATAAGTGGGTGGTGGTGGGGGCGGTGGCTTCTCCTTGCCAACGCCCAAAATCCCACAATCCTGGTCCATGTTGCCATTCTGCTGATTGCTGTCCAACTGTTGCTTGAAGGGATTCTTGCTGGGGGTATTGCTGCTGTCGCCGGCGTGTGCCTGCTGTTGTGGTTGATGGTTGGAGTTTATGGAGAAGGAGGTGGTTTCGCTAATCTCCGACTGCTTTTGCTGCTGCTGCTGCTGCTGCTGGGCTGTGCTCTGCGTGTATTTTCTAGGTCCACCATTGCCCGCATCGGTCGATGATTGCATTGCGTCGTTAGCCGCTGGTTGCTAATAAAAATCAAGAAGGAAAACGAAAAACGAAAGCCCCGATTAATTCTAAGCCGATTGTCGTTTTTAAAATGTAATCAAAATTGTAAGAAGCTTGTAATCCCACGCTCGCTTTATGCCCCAATGATTTTCGCTAATTAAAAATAAATTACACGTCTTGGGTGTTTGAATTAAAATGTATCTTTCACACGGCAGCTGGCATCTAATTGAATCATACGTAATTTAAATATTTATTTAATTGCCAGTCGGTCGACACTCACACACCCACACAGCCAGACACACTCACACTGGCGGCAACAGGGCGTATGCGCAACATTTGTGACTTTTGATTTTGTGTTGCCTACTGCCAGGCGCGCAAATTCAATTTCCAAACATAATTCGCTTAGGAAATGGACTCGCACCAAAAGGAGCGCACTTCTTTAAGTTTTTGGCTGGAAATCGAATTAGCCCACAATTAAAACCGACAAAAAGGTCTGGTTGATGGAAGACGGGTGTAAAAAGATGAATCAAGTTTCCCGCCAAAATAAAGAACTCAATTCTGTCGCTTGAATGGAAATTGTAATTGATGCCTTGTCTCCGCAGGCCAATTGATTGTTTATGACGACAGTTCGTACTTTACAAAATAGATTGAAAGCGTCTGATAAATGGACGCTCGACTTGAGAGAAACTCATCCCACTGCAGCCACGAATTTGTTATTTAAATTGATTTAATCAACCCGAATTAGCCAACACACAACTGCTGCCTGCTGCATTAGTTATAGCGACTAAAAATTGTATCTTTTTAATTATATGTTGTATTTAAACGAGAGACAATTAATGAGAGTTTTTTGTTACCTAAATGGGTAGACGGAATACCTGGCAGCTTGTATTTTATCCAAAGGTTATTTAGTTTCAAAGGATTATGCACTATTCTCTTTGAGATCGACCTTTCCACTGGAGCTACACTTGCACTAATGATCCCGGATTACCACCAGGCCTTGAGTTTTTATGGAACTCTGATCCGATACTTGAACCGATATTTTTCGCCACAGAAATCTCAATTAGCCAGTGAATCAAAAGTCAAGTGTATTTTGCATTCAGGAAGTAAATGATTTTATCTTTTAGATTGCACTTTCTCTCCCGCAACGAGATCACTGAGTATTATAATCTTTGTTATTTTTTTTTTTGGGATTTTTTATTGCGCGATTTCCACCGACAAGTCGGCAATCTAAACTCAAACTAAAAACTCTGGCCCACGGCCCGGGGTTTATTAAACAAATTCAAAAAAGTTGGCGATTAGCTAATTTTTTGCTCGCAGAGAGAATTCCCGGAGCGTTTTCGCATTTCCAACGAATGCAATGAAAAGTGTGTAAAATACATTTTAATAATTATTAATTAACAATCGGCATGCAATTTCGGATTTACAGCCGTGGGAGAAATCGAACTTGAACAAAAGCCGCTGCCCAGGTTTAAAAATTATGCTAATAGATTTGCCTTGTGGCTTCACAATACTTAAAAATATAAAACTTAAAATTATTGCTAGAATTCCGATTGCATTTTTCTTATCTTTGTTACAATAAAATTTCTAATTAATGCAAATAAGAGGTAATAATTCAAGCCACTTTATAGAGAAGAACCTCTAATACTCTTACAATTAAACAAATTAACAAACAAATTAATGTAATTATTTCATATATGAGATGGAATTTAATGATCAAATAGACATTGATTTGTTGCAAACATTGTGATAATTCTTTATACTCTTTAGAGTATATTAGATTCTTTGTGTATTTTAGAATTCTTCCCCTTGCATGTGCGATTGTTTAATTCATTATTTATGCTCTCTCAGATATTTCTTACGATTACTATTGTCGCTGCCTTTTTTTTTTTAATTTTTTTTTATTTCAATTGTTTTTGCTGGCTTTGTGTTAATTGCACAAGATTTTTCAAACTAACCGACGGTCAAAATTTGAGCAGCTTCTAAGCATCGCATCGACACGCAACTTTATTTAAATTGTGCTCATTTTTCAGATTTTTATTAATTAAAACCCATCCGAGCTTGAGCTTGAGCTTGACATTGAAGGCAGAGGAAGATTGAAGAGACCTCCTCGGCTCGGATTGTTTATGATTCCCATCGGGGCATCTGTAAACTGGTTTTCCTATATAATCAGCCAGGAATTGAAGTCAAAGCCCTTCGGATTGGGTTTTTGTTTTTCATTTCCATTTCCATTTAATTGCCAGCTGCCTGCAACCATTTACCGATTATTTTATTACCCATAATTGCAACTTTTTATTGCAATACGGTAGCTACTTTACACAGATCTAGACTCTAGAGGCGTTTTTATCCGAGGCGTGTAAATGAGACCCCTTTAAGCTAATTAGTTCAAGTCGAAATGAAAACCCCGAACGTGTCCAAGTGGAGAGCAATTTGTGGAGGGTATTTGAAATATTTTTCTAAAAATAAAGGTAACTCACCCGAATTATTTGCTATTACACGTCCTGGCTTCCTTCCTTTTTTTTTTAAGGGTGCAGCGGTTGGGAAGGACTTAGAGTCTGTGGCCTGTCCAAGAAGTCTATTGCAATTATACGGTTGAGGTTGCTAGGTGGTTCTTTTAGCCGGATTTTGTTGTATTATTATTATTATTATTTTTTGGTGGGTGAGGTTGTGCGTCGTTGGAGTATTCCTGCGGGTGAATTATGAAAAATGAACTTGTTTAAATAAAGGAGCTGGAAGCAGATTTGTTGTGGCCACTTGTGGCATTTGTTTTTTGTGATGCCACCAAAGAGGGCTTCCTTTGTGGCGAGTGTTTGCTCTTCAGTTGGCTGGAAGCAAGGTCGTTGGCCAAGACAAGACAAGTCAGACAGGGGGGAAGGGGCAAAGCAAGCTATGAAAGAATACTTTTTAAAAATTATATTTCTTCTAATGGCTTCCATCTCTTGCAAGTTGCTAATGATGACTCGGTAATAAATTAGTCACAATTGTACATATTTGTTTATAAAAGTCGCATAAAAAATGAATACCAAATTATTATTCAATCTCCGAATATGCCACACTGAAGGGGATTGCGGCTATTTGTGCAAAGTAAATAAAGAAAAGTCAATGGTATTTACATCAATATTTGTTAATACTTTTATTTGCCCTGTTTTTTTTTCATGCTGGTTGTCCAACGAAGCAAAAAATATTGTATCCCCCTCGGGCTCGATTCAAATCGATTAATAAATAAATACATGAAGGTATTCAAAGATAAACATTCGATTTGTAGCCGCTTTAAAATGCAAATTTCGATTGAAACTTGATTGATTTGCTTGACAATAAAGGCCTTTTTTTTTTAACCATATACATTTAGAATAAAGTTGAATATTTTGTATAAACTTACACCCTTTGCTCTTTAAACTTTTCACATATTTTTTGGTGGTTTTTGTTGGCCTTTTGCTGCTTAAACTTGAATGAGATTGAAACCCGCGCACATTTATTTGCAATTTTTTGTCAAAGAAGAATACTTTAGAATTCGTTGCTTCTGAAAACCAAACTAAACTAAAGTAACGGTAACTGGTTGTAGGTGAGAAGGTGCCACAAGTGTCTGGTGCTGAGGCTGCACTGCGAGAGTGGGAATCGGCACGTCCATCAGCCACGAGATCTCATCTCGCACTGAACGCTGCCGGAGATGCGTTCGCATCAGCGGCGCACGAGGCTGGCCGGCGACGTCGACGGCGACAGCGACGGCTACCGACTGCGCCCAGGATGTGGCTGTGGCCCGTGGAAAGTGCCAAAGGAGTGCCACAGGCTCGACACCAAGATGAAGAAGAAGCTGCACAGGACAGCATCAAGTGGCGCCGGCAGCGCAGTCGCCAGTGACTGCCACTTGTTGTCTGCTCCTGCCTGTTGCAGCATATCCTTTTTCACTGAGAAAATTAACTTTAAAGGATAATAAAAGGAAAATACTTTTAAAATATTTTATTTGTATAGAAATACAAATAATAAAACACGTATTTCCTTAATATACTCTTATTTCTCTCACTGCAATTATCCGTTCTTCCATCTTCGCCCTGTCCTCCCCCCGTTCTCCCACTTTCTTCCACATTTTCACTTCCTCTCTCCATCTCTCTTGCTCCGCATATTGATGAAAACTGCCAACGGCAATGATTCTGCTCAATTGCCTTCATTGTATTTGGTCCTTGTACACATATACATACGCAAGGATATACATATGCGTGTGCGGGGGGTCCTTTACTGTTTGATTTTATTTTCACTGTCAATTGCGTTACGCCTGTAAGCATGCAACGCGTTTGGGGGTTGCCTCGCATAGAGAACATATTATGCCTAATTGATTTTAGCTTCTTAAGTGGCAATTTTTGGAGGGGCGGGGCTTTTGTGGCGGGGGTTCGACTTTTTCCAAAAGTCTAGTTTAAGATTCAATGCCTGAAATTCTCAATTTAAGAAGGTCTAAAGTATTTTCCGGACTCTTTTGTATATGGGTATCTCTTGTTAAAGATTTTCCATCAAATATTTCATATTTTATTATTTTAGTCATAACGAGGTCACAATTTCTTACATCTTGTTATCCTCCAAAGTGTAACAGGTGTAACACATATACCCCCAGGACATTGCCCCAAAAAGGAACGTGTTGTTGCACAGATTTTGCCAATTTCCGGTTGCCGGCTAAACACACCGGCAGAAACCACCTGATGGAGTTTCGGACTTACTTTCAGACACTTGTTATTAATCCATTTCAGCTGTTTTTCAATTTATTCAGAATCCAGATACAAGGATACAGACACTAAGATACGTAGATACGAAAAGGCTAAGATAGTCGGTTGGACCGCTGCGATTGGAAAACGACACGCGACTGAATCGAAGATTACGAGCCAGAAACCGGAGTCACAAAACCGAGGAGAGCAGAGGACGGACCCAGAAATATTTATAAGCATTAACGATGATTGTGTAGCTCTGCGATCACGTCTAGGGCCTAAAATTTGCATACAGAAGTGAAGATATAAAACCAGCAGCAAAACGAAACAAAACTAAAAGAGGAGAAACTTGAACAGGTTAACCGGATGAAAAAAGTCTAAAGAGGGATGGGTTCTGACCTTGAGTAGTTGGAGAAACCTATATTCAAGATACTGTAAGCTGAGGAGAATCCAAATCAATTTAAGATACGAAATAAAATGTTTAATTTATGAGAAAATATTCTAAATATTTCAATCTGAAAAAAAAACTACCTTCTATAACGTTTCTTAAAAAACTCTTTGGGGAAGTATATCAGGATTCATAATCCTAGAAGGCAAAGTCACTACAAAGAAGCCGTAAAAAAGGAGGAGGCGAGTTCCATTGAAGTGTCAAAGTGGCGACGAAAAAATAACTTCAAAGTTAATGGACTAGAAACCGACCAGGACTGATGGCCTTAAATAATACAATAAATGCAGAAATGCTTTTTGGGGCACACAGGATTAGGCCGGGGCAGTGGAAAGGCTCAAGTGGCCACAGTAGGCCTTGACAAATTGAATTTGCCACATATGACAGCTTAACTTCATATTCTGGGGGTTAAATCGATGACAAATGTGGTTGGATAAGCGTCTAACCCCCTCCCAAAAAAAAAAAATAGAATCTGATGCGGGTCATTCCGATGACAATCTTTCCCTTCCAAGCTTTGGTCAAGTTTTTATCAGAGGGAAAAATGAGGAAAATGGAAAACTCACTCGGCCGCAAATGTTTAATTTCCTTTTGTTTGAACATTTCGAAATGCTACACACAATCCTCGAGCCAGAGCTGTCATTAGCATTTGCGAAATCTATTTAAAATTAACGAGTGCGACTTTTTCCCCTTTGGCCAAAGTTCAAATGTCATACGTATCCTTGTGGTGGAAATATTTTTCATTTTCCACCCGGAGACACCACCGATAATCCTCCGATGTGGGGTGGCGGCTGTGTCGCATATTTGGTGGCATTCAATTGGAATATCAACACGTGCCACATCATCTTCAGCTTCGGCATAGTTGGGTTCGCCTTTTCCGGCTTGGCATTTGTCTTAGCCGGGCCATCATTCCGACTTCATTAAGAAATTCCGCAAATGTTTTGAATTTATTATTCCGTTTTTATGTATTGCAGTGAAAGGAAGCAATACAGGAAGGCCTTTGGTAAGCTAAAGGGAGTCTATAGATGTCCTGTTGGATAGGAAGTGTTTTAAGAGTGTCTCGGAGGTTTTATTATTCCTTAAAAAGGATAGCAATGAGTTAAGAAGTCAAAGGTTTTAGAAACTAGAGAGTTATGAAGGGTTCCCAAAAATAAACCGCATATCCTGTAACTCTTAACTTTATTTTAAAGTTATCTTAAAAGCAATCCAACTTTATAGTTCAATTTTTGACCCGATTATAAAAGATTTAGCTTGGAAATAGAGCAAAGCATGTCAAGCGGATTAGGAATAAAAGAAAAATTAATTTAATGTGCTTTAAGCCATTTATTTCAGTGGCCAAAGTACTTACACATATAAATGAACTGGACAGAGGACGCCGAGGACCTGCGCAGTGCCGGAAAAGTGGGCGTGTCCCGGGACCACCAATCAAATGTCTCGGATAGCACGCAATGTATTTATCCGCCAGTCAGTGGAGGATCCCGAAGCTGAAGGAAGCTGGACTCGTGCCTCGGCTTTACTTGTTGCTCCGGAAAAGCGTGAAAATTGATAATAAACACACTTCGCACGTACACACATGCGTTCCGCCGGGAGCAGGGGGTCCTTGCCACTTCTAGCCACATTTATTGCCAGCTTTTATTTTATGCTTTTGATTTATGAAGCGGCTTTTACACTTAAACAATTGTCAGAGTTGAGGGAGAGTAGGTTGAAGCTGCCTTCAAGACCTTAATCATTCACAATTTGATACGAAATAAAGCATACTTTTAGGGTAATTTGTTTAATTTATATTTAATTATTATTTAATTTGTTGTAATAGTTTCTCTAGGTGAAAGAATCCAGCCCTTTATTTTATGATTAATTTCCACTTTCCTTTGTCACATCATCCATCATCCATCATGGCAGCTTCGTTGGACATTGACCAATGTCCTGGCTTGTCATTTATTCTTTGTCCTTTGAGAGCCTTTTCCCCCTGTTAAGTGTTCTGGCCTTGGTTTATCTAGCTAATTGCATTTTTATTTGCCTGTTGCTCGGAAAGTAAACAATACAAACACGAGGCAATTGGATTTTGTGGCGCTTTATGTAAATAATACAGTTTTTATTACCTCCATCGAATTGTACAGATAGCGCCGAGTCTGCTTAAGTACCTAGCACTCGACGCGATTAATTGTAGATTACATAATAATAAAAACTTAAGACCTAAGCCTAAGCGGTTTTGTTCACAAGCAACAACGGAATTGGTCTAGCTTAAACAAACATTTGCAATCGTATTCAATTAACATTTAACATATTCAACTCAACCAAGCGATTTATGATATAGTATATATTGTACAACAGAGTATTTTTGCTACACTACTAAGCCTACGAAATTGCACACGAGCAAACCCTAAGAGCTAAGGACTACAACTAGGCTAATTGGCCACGCTAACAAACTGCGAATGGGGGAGAGTTTTGGGGGATCGTTTGGGTTGGATGGTTTTGGTCGGCGACGGATTACTACGCATCGTAGATCTTTAGATTGTCAAACTCGTCGAGTGTGTCCTCCGATAGGGAGGCCGTCAGATCGGATAACTCGTCGAGGCACTTCTGTCGCTTCCTCACATTCCAGTGCAAGCCCTCGGCGAGCGAGTCGAACCAGTCGGAGATTTGGTCCTGAGAACAAATGCTGGGCACGGGATAGATGGATGTGGTCACTCGCAGGCTGTCGCCATGGTTCAGCTCCTGATCATTACGGCCGTCGAAGGAGACGCGTGAGGTGTTTCGGCTATCGGGCGAAATTGAAATCTGTAATGGGTACGAGATAGTATTAGTTATTGTTTCAAAAGTTCAACGGTTCGAGTCACGATTTTCCAATCATTTCATGTTGCTTGCAAATCGTGACTCGTTAATTTTTGACACCTCTTAATATATCTATTAGCTAAGTCACTCACCTTCAGCTCCACACCGGCGGGCACCACAATCGGCCGGAAGCTCAGCGAGTGCGGACAGATGGGTGTCACCAGAATGGCCGGCACCGACGGATGGATCATGGATGCCCCAGCTGCTGCCGCATATGCCGTGCTTCCCGTGGGCGTGGACACAATCAAGCCATCGCCCTGCACTGAAGTGATGTACTTGCCGTCCAAAAATATATCAATGTTGCTTAAATAGGGCGAGGGTCCCCGATTGATCACCACCTCGTTAAGTACCAGGATGCTGTTGTTGGGATTGCAATTGTTGTTATTGCTCCCGGCCGAATGGTTGAGCTCCACATAGTTGAGTTGACGCTGCAGACTGGGCTTCAGCGGATTACAGCCACCAGTTGTCTGAAGGGATTCCTTGCGGCGTTCGCCCTTGCGGTGGATGGAGCAGCGTAGACGGCTTCGCAGTGTTAGGGCAGCATGACCCTCCAGGACGTTGGTCACTTGCTCCTGGAAATTATCACACTGGAAGGGCGTGAGGAAACCAAGGGAGCCCAGGTAGAAGGCCATCACAGGTGGCACCGACTGCTGAAACAACTGGGAGGCATACAGTAAGGTGCCATCGCCTCCAAGACAGACTATAAAGTCAATGCGATCGGTTAGATCATCACGTCCATCCCTGTAGGTATAAAAATCAGGATTAAATACATTTTGGTTAATTTATTTTGATTTAAACTCACTTAAAGGTCACTAGCTTTTCACGTAAAGCCAGAAAACGCTGTCGAACTCCGGCATAATCACCGTGCACCTGCCGGAACTTGGCGCTCTCCTGGTCCAGCTTAACGTCCTCCCGCAATAGCTTGTCCTCCAGCACAGCCGACTCCACCCAGACCACCATGTGCTTCTCCTGCACCAACCACTCTACCAGCTGTACGAAAGGCAGGAGCACCTGGGAGTCCTTTTTCTTGATGACCAGCACAGTCAGTGGTGGTTTATACCAGGTCAAACGCTGACTGGCCGGATCTTGAATCTGCATTACCATGGCGGAGTTTTTCATAATGCGTCCACATGGTCCAAACTGCTGGAAAGGCGATGGGGCGTTCAGGCTTCGAGTGCGCCTGCAAGATAAAGGATAAATATTTTATTATTTAAAAGGTTTAAAATATTTTAGTGCTAAAAAGACCTCAAAACACGGGCATCGGGTGCCACCACCTGGGCCACCACTGGCTCACTCTCGGGGGACACCTGGGGCTGCAAGGTCGCCGCCAATTTCAACTTTTGGTGCTGCATTTCGACAGGTGAATTCTCAGGCACATAAAGGTGTAAATCTCTAGTTGGTCACGCCCTTTTTATTATTATCTTGTAGTAGTTTTTTTTTGTGGGCAAAACGCAAAACAGACAATAACTTGTTGGAATTTTCGCTGCGAGCGCGACTGCTGCGCGTTCGAAGGTTACAAAATCACTGACAGGCCAATTTTGGTGTTCGGAAACTCAAAATAAAGGTATATAACGTATTTATATTTTTGTTTTCATTACAACAACACAAGCCAGAGCAAATAAACTTGTTGAGTCTCAGGCGCAAACAAACAGGAATTGCACATGCTAACTCAAGAAGTGGGAGTGAGATGGGGCAGCACACTGCCTGCGAGAGAAGAAATCTTTGGGGCTCCATTCAAAAGGCGGAGAGCGAAACTGCCCCCACAGGTGGGGGCCTCTGCCTCTGAGAGCGGCACTATTGATGCTGAATTTTAAATTGTGCGTGTGAGTGAGTGGGAGGCGTCGTATGCTAACTAACGGGTTTGATTGATGTGCTAATGGACGATGAGTCAGCATAAGGAGCGCTTGGAGAGAAGAGGATGGCTAACGAGCCATAAGATAGACTAAGATTAAATGGCCAAGAACAGTGGGATAAGTAAGCGAAAACTTAAAGATTTTATTAAAGGCGGAAATCGTTGATCGATTATTCAAATTGCACTCGTTTTTACACCTTGACTCACTTTAAGATAAAGCAAAATCACAAACTTGGGCAAAAAGAATCACAATGGGATGACTCATAAGTTCTGATGAATTGCAGGAAGATACAATGACACAATGTGATCTTGTTTTCCCCATTGATGCCGATTACGATAAAGGCTTCAGGTTCAGGGGAGTCCTCGCCTTCATTCATTAATTCGCATTCACTTACACGTCATTTTCCGGAGAACGCACTTCCTCGATCAGTAATAAAAAACGACTAAAATCGAAACCTGCGATTTGAAGAACAGAAAGTACTGCCTAGTACACCCCTAGGCTGATAGATATGCACGTGACGTGAGCATGACACTGCTTTAATAGAGCTCAAATTCATTGACTTTCCGAAAAGAACGAAATTCGATTCGTTCCCGATTTCCCCCGGAGGCATTATTACTGGGTGTACGAGGTGTAATCGATTTAACGCCCAGACAAGCCATGCAAATGCGGTTAAAGCCACCTGACCTGGACCACCTTTGGATTTCGGTCTGTTTGGCTTGGTGGTCTGTTTTGGTCACGAGCATATCCGTCTGCCTGTCTATCAATTCGTTTTGTTTCGATTCGTTCCGATTCGAATACATTTCAATACGTTTACCTGTTGCCTTTGGTTTATGGCCGGCGCCAAGCACAAACTGGCACCGTTTTTTTCTCTCTTTTCTCAAAACCTAACTGGCATCTCAAGTTCTTCCAAACAAATCGTAAAAATAGTATCTACTACATAGTTTGGTTAGCCATAAATTAACGGACGGCGCCAATTAGCGAGGTGTTAACAAACTCGTTTTTAAATGGCCCAAAAAAAAAAAAAACAAAATTGTTTATTGAAGAAAACACGCCACAGACGCTGAACTATGCAGAAAGGTCAAGGACTTTGATGACTCCGATAGAAATGAATTGACAAAATATTTGAAATATTCGAAAGGAGGCCTCGACTGAAGAAACGTTTCACTGATAAAGGCAGCTTGCCCGATCACGATGATAGGGGAAAACAAGTTGTGAAATTGATACATAATTAGCTGATATTATTTGATCTGGGTAAACAATGTGCGCCTAAACGCACACTACACTTCTCGCACCTGATAAGCCCGACGACAAGGTAAACACACTTGATTACAAAACCGCGAGAGCCCTTATCGCCAGACCATGCCGTATACAAATGTTCGGCGACCTGATAACTTTCAAACAAACTCACTGAGAAAAATGGTATAAATAGGGATTTGCCTTTTATAATCTGGTTCGAACTACTTACGGCCAGGTACCACTACGCCGGCGTCGTGTGGCGGAATCGAAGTAACCATCGTCCGGTTCATCTTCGGACTTGACCTGCTGACTTTCCTGCTGCTGGCCAGGATCGGCCTGGGTCGGACTTCTTGCCTCCGCCACCAAGGCCTTATTCGGGATGATTCTCTGGCGTTTCAAGGAGGCATTGTGGCGCATCAGGAGATCATTGTACTGGACCTGCTGGTGGCCAGTGCCGCTCCAGGCCAACTTGTAGCTGAAACGCTCCTCCAGCCGGTGCTGGTGCAGAGTGGCCAAGTCAATGTCCGACAGGCAGGTCATTTTGTGTATCGTTATTTATTGCACTAAATATCACTCGAATGTTTGCCGGAGATTCGTAGTTTTAAAACATTTTATTTTGGCAAAAACATCTGGAATTCGATAGATAGCTTTGGCATGACTGGGTTGGTCGCGGAGCCCCACCCTTGATACGGCCCTGAATCGAGCCCACATATAAATACAATTAACCTTGCTCCCCTTTGGCAGAGGTGTTAACCATTTTGGTAACCAAAATGGTGGCCAAAAGAATGCCCAGACATGGGTATATAAAAAAAGTAACAGCTTTGGCGCGTGGTAAAAGTTGATAAACAAAAACGGTCAATCTTTTGGTTTTTTGGACACTTAACCGGTTTCTGTTTCTATGGAAATGTGTGCAAAAATAAATTTGTTATTAGCCATCAAATAGTTTGTTTTGGTTGCTTTTTATCTGGTCAACCTAACGGACCGGGCCTTAGTTCCGGCTTCGACGCAAGACCCGGCCAAGAGAGATGGCGAGACTTAAAATGCGTCATTAGCCAGCTTCCGTCAGTGGACTGGGGGTTTGGACATGGCCAAGTTTTTTTTTTATTCGGCTGCCAAGTCGGGCCCATAACGATGTCAAGTACAAGTCAATTGGCGAACAAAAAATCTGCTGGCCAAACCACTCAAAGTCGGCTAACAAGCACAGTTAGCTTTTAAACAATAAAGACAATTAATTTTGTTATTTTATCTTGACACGGTGCGTTGGTCAACAACCTTTTAATAAGCCAAAAAAGCGAAACAACCCGAAAAACGTCCACTTAGACCACAATTAAAATGTTGATCAACTCTTCAACGAAAAAAAAAGCAAAATACTTAAGAAAAAACCAATCCACTTTGGCATAACAGTATCGCCAGCCATTAATCTAGAAATCGTGAGCTGTTTGTGTAATGAGTTTGAAAATTTCAACCGTTTTTGGGTCTTTGGAGTCGAAAAGTGCCTCATCAACAGTTCATTAACAGAGGTCGTCTCGAGATACTCTTGGAAAGGTTACCCTGAACAAGTTGGTCTCTATAGAACTTGGAATATAATTATCAACAGAGCCATGTACCTCCATAAAAAATAATATAATTGAATAGATTACCCAATAGGAATAATTATCTATAATCCACACGATCGCGTGATCCACTGCCTGGCTGCTCTTCTATTTTTATTTGATCGACATCAGGAAGCAGCCACCAAAGTACAAGTCATTGAAAGTGCTTCTGTAAAACGAACAAAGGCATCCATCGCAAAGTTACATCCGTCGCAATCGGACTATGACAATAGACGAGTGCATATTGCGAATTTTAAATGATTTAAAGGCACAAGGAAAAACGAAATTAATTAATCAATTAACGGGCGAAACGAGCGACGAGCAAAATGCGCAGTGCCAGCAACTAAGTTTAGTGATTATCATTGAATGGATCGGAATATGGACTGCAAGTGGGGAGCAGAACGCCGTGGATTAGTGGAACCATTTAAACACAACGTGCCTGGACTGTCTCTATAAAATTTCATATAATGACGCCTTTCGTCAGCAATTCAAACGTACTACAACTACATTATAGCTTATATTGTACAAATCACACCTCTATTTAGTTAAAGGTGGAACCGGCCCTAATCAATGTTAGTCCGATATCTAGACACTTCTACAACCACCCATTAGATTCAATTTTAGGTATTTCGCCAGTAATTCCTCGATTTAACTCAAGTGCTAAGCTGCTAGCGATTGACGGATTGATTGCTCTGGCCAGATAGCTGGACAGCTGGCTGTCCATCGAAGGAAATCGAAAGTGGGTTGGGGCCCAGACCCCGCAAATGCCAAGTCATGTCTGCACTAGAAAAGCCAGCTTGTCTTGGCTTGGCTCGCCACCAAAGTACTCTAATTACACGTTATATAATCGGTTTTTATTTTCTTTTTAGCACAGACGCGAGCCAAGGCTGGCATCCAGAAGCGAGAAACACGGCTTAAAAGTTTTAACTGACCAGCAGTGATCGGTGGCAGGTAAACGACCGAAACGTAACGAAACCGTTTTCCGATCGTCGGCGTGAGCTGGACGGGCGGATGGTTAGGGAACTGGCGCGGGAACTGGAGCTCTGGAGCCGGGGTAAGAGAGTGTGTGAGAGACCGCGAACACGACCGTGCTGTCCAGTGAACATGCGATAACTGAGCTGGGCCGCCAAAAAGGTGATTAAATTGGACGATTTGTGCACGATTCCGTTTCGAAAATAAAAGTATGCGAGCGCCAGCAGAGCGAATGAGCGATTGTAAACAAAAGACGACGATCGTTTGACTTTTAGCGGGTTTCGTTTCTCCTGTGTATGTAAAGTCCCCAAGAGCTAAACTGCGAGGGGCAATCAGCTGATTGGCGGTGGCGATCAATCTCTCAAGAGAGTAGACGTGCAATCAACAGGTGCTCCGAACAATCACTCTTATGTAAATGCAGCAGCTTCTTAATGGCTAATATCGAATTCAACAAAGAGATGATTGATTTATGGCCGTATCACTAATCCGCAGGCGCCGATGGCTATCAATTAATTAACAAAGTCATAACAGAGGCTTCAACATTTTGATTGGGAAGAGTTTTGGGGTAGACTTTGCCACCCATTAACGCTTGGTTGTAAGCAAAAGATTGCCTTCGCATTCACTGCACATTTGTCACACGTGTTGGCCAAGTTTCTGGGAAACCCCAATGAACATCACGTGTGTGGGCCACTTGAAACTGAAGCGCTCCAGGGACAAATCTAACTAATTGATTGGCATCGCTGTGATAAGTGTTTACAGACCTGGCAGCTTGCGAGGGGGAAGTACACGTTGGAAACCCTTTGAAAAATAGTTTTATGTTTGCTTTAGGTGATAAATATTCAGAGAACCCCTTTTGGGGAATGGGAAAACCTCTAGGAGCGACCCACTTACCACCACCAGCGCATATGCATCTCGTCGCCTGCAGAACCATTATTGAGGCCAGGACCAGGGGCCGAGGATGCTGCAGCAGCGTTGCCCAGCCTTGCACTGTTGACATGGAGCAGCTGATTGTCATGGTCATCGTAGTACCCATTTGACATGGTTTCCGCCGAGGAGGTGGACATGGAGGAGGACGATGCGACTCCTGCCAGGGAGCTGGGCTTTGGTACCGTTTGGGCGGGCGATGGGGTGGCGTTGTAGGAGGACGTCATTGCGGTGGTCACTGGTCGTTCCTCCTGCGCATGTGGGGGTGTTGTTGTTGTTGTGTTTGCGAGTTTGTTTGTGGTTTGGCCTAGTTTGACCCACAAACGCAATGCACCTGTCGTCCTCTAGTCCGCAGTCCGGTTAAATGCGTGGACTGGGTGGTGGACTATCTGCTAGTTTGCGAATTAAAACGCGAGATCTCCACCAAAGCCATGTTATTTGGTTTTTCCTGCACTTCTTAGACGAGTTTAATAGCCAACTGCCAACACTTAGTCATTGGCCGATTTCTAACCTAGATACTTGGCGTTTTCTAACACTAACTAGAGTTGCCAACACTTTTAGCTGTTTTCAAGCTAAATGCTTTAAAACTCAATTTAAACCCGCCGTTACTTTTCAAATTGAATAGAAAGTTTCAAGGACTCACCTAAATTGAGTTCGTTTTTCAAATAGACTCATGGGCAAAGCTTTCCTCAGCGGAGAAGGTGAACCTCCTGGCGACGATGTCTCCATGTCGATAATTTGTTGCGCTCTTTGCATATCTTCCAGATTCATTTTTGTTAGTTAGTTTCGAAATGATTCCTTTCCCAGAGCAGCAATTAAACAAACACAACCGCACGCTGGCGACGTTGGCAGTCAACTATTGTGCGGCTTTATGCATTTCACACGACTAGATAGGCACGCACAGCGCAGCACACCTGTCGTCGCACACCTTGAATTTTGGCCAACACAAAAAAGGCAAAAACACACACCGGGCACAACACGATCTAAACGAAACGCAATGAAACGAACAATGGCACAAATCTTTGCCGTGTAATGAACATTGCTTGTACGCCGGAGGGCTTCAACGCGTTTTGGCAAACAACGTTTCAGTTTGCTCGACTTTGGCCCAAGCCTCACTTTCAATTTCGATGCGAAACTGTTTTTTTTTGACAGGCCCAAGTGCGTGGCAGCCACAAGACAGGCGCGAGGTGAGCCACAACTTGCAACAGGTGGCGAGGGGAAAGGTGGGCGGGTGCGAAAAAAACCAGTCTAACAATTAATACAATAAACTTACAGGCTATAATCTACATTACAAGGTGTGTTTGGCGGCGCCAGGCTACTCCAATATCACAAGGCAATGGGTTTTTTTTAGAAGCAATTTCAAATCAGTTTGCTTCAGGCATTTATCTTCGGAAGAACAAAGCAATATTTTATACATCTCTACAAGAGCTTCCAATATTACAATTTGTGATATTTTAACTTGACAAATATTCGAGTTTTAAGGATTTAAAAACTATTCAAGAAGGAGCTTTTTCTAATGCTACGAGCCCTAGCCTACAATCACGATTACCAACAGAGACTTACGCTCTAAACATCATACAACTTCATGTTCTCGATCTCGTCCAGCGTATCCTCCGACCCGGATGCCGTCAGATCCGACAGCTCGTCCAGGCACTTCTGCCGCTTGCGGACGTTCCAGTGCAGTCCATCGGCAAGGGAGGCAAACCAGTCGGAGATCTGGTCCTGGGCGCAGATGCACGGCACCGGATAGATGGAGGTGGTAACTCGAAGACTATCGCCATGGAAGAGCTCCTGGCGATTGCGACCATCAAAGCTAACCCACGAAGTATTGCGACTTTCTGGCGATACGGATATCTGGAAAGGATAAATAATATTTTAAAGACAAAGGATAAAGAGTAGAAAATAAATCCCACCTTGAGTTCCACACCGGCTGGCACCACGATGGGTCGGAAGCTCAGGGAATGCGGGCAAATGGGCGTCACCATAATGGCGGGGACAGAAGGATGGATCATCGAGGCTCCAGCTGCTGCCGCATACGCCGTGCTTCCGGTGGGTGTGGACACAATCAGGCCGTCTCCCTGCACTGAGGTAATGTACTTTCCGTCCAGAAACAGATCAATATTGCTAAGATATGGCGATGGTCCTCGATCGATGACCACCTCGTTCAGCACCAGGATGCTGTTGGCCGCCGGCCGTGCATCTCCCAGAGGATCTGCCTCCTGTGATTTGGCCTCAAGGTTTCGATCGCTCCTCCGGTGCATCACACAGCGCAGGCGACTTCTGAGGGTCAAAGCAGCGTGGCCCTCCAGGACGCTGGTCAACTGCTCTTCGAAGTTATCGAAACGGAAGGGCGTGAGGAAGCCCAGAGAGCCCAAATGGAAAGCCATGACTGGAGGAACCGATTGCTGGAATAGCAGGGAGGCGTACAACAAAGTTCCATCGCCTCCAAGACAGACAATAAAGTCGATCCGATCGGTTAGGTCATCTCGTCCATCTCTGAGGTTGAAAAAAAATTAAAATTATAAATTTTTCTATGCTTTTATTTAAAGAAACTCACTTAAAGGTCACCAGTTTGTCTCGTAAGGCATTGAATCTCATGTCCTCGTTGAGAAGGGAATCCTCCAAGACAGCAGACTCTACCCAAACCACCATGTTCTTCTCCTGGAGCAGCCAATCCACCAGCTGGACAAATGGAGCCAACACGGAGGCATCGCTGACTTTTTTGATCACCAGAACGGTAAGCGGAGGCTTATACCAGGTAAGTCTCTGGCTAGCAGGATCCTGGATTTGCATCACCATGGCCGAGTTTTTCATAATACGTCCACATGGTCCAAATTGCTGGACAGGCGATGGGGCATTCAGACTTCGGGTGCGCCTGAAAGGATTTTTATTGAAGGATAACATTTTATATACTTTTTTATTCCTGTTTTCAGACCTCAAAGCAAAGTTGGCACTTTTAGTTTTCACACCAGACTCTTTTTCCATAAAGTTGTTATTGGAATCATTGATATCCTCCCATTTAACATTGTTAAACTCCTCGATACTCAGGGAACTATACAGAGGAAATAGATCCACCGCCTGCGGTTTTTCGGGTTTCGTGGGAAACATTTTTCAAATATATTCCTCTTTTTTCAAGAAATTGAATTCTTGGGTTTTCTAGGTTTCCAAGTTCAAGACTCAATCCTAACAGTAAAGAAACTTGAATGCAAATGGCGATGAAGAAATGCGCAAAAGAAGACGAAATAAACAGAATTACAAAGATGCTCTCCTTTTACATGTAGTATATCTGATACACTGGAAGAAACTTTCATAGGTTTTAAGATTCCCAATAAAATATCTTAGATAAAATTCCATACTAGATTGAATAATAAGATTATCAAAAACTCCAAAACGTGAGTCATTTTTTTTCGAAAAAAACGTTTTTTCGACAAAAAGAGTTTTTTAAAAGTGTATTTATTGCATCACCATGCGACTTATTTGGATTACAAATCCCTGTCATTAGAGTAGTTGCCCCCTACACTATCGCCTGCCTGCCACATGCAATCTTATCGGTAGGATAGCCTATCCCGGCTGGGTGTCACTTACGGCCAGGTGCCGGAGCGTCGGCGCCGCATACCTGACGCCAAGTCACCGCTTTCCGTGTGCTCCCCGTCCACATGGTTTCCATTTAGGTCGCTCTGCACCTTCTTCAGGAGATTCCTCTCCAGACAGAGTCGAGTCATTGGACTGAACCCATCGTGATGGTGGTGATAGACATTGTGGTACATGGATTCGTTGGGCAGGCCATAGTGCCAACGCTGCTCCAAGCGATTCTGATGCAAGGTGGCCAAGTCGATGTCCGAGAGGCAGGTCATAATTTTCCAAAAAAAAAAGTATCCAATACAAGCACGAAACTGTTTAAACTTTGGACTGCAGTTTCGAACACTTTAATTTTGTGGAATGCAGTCTGACAACATTGTTTGGTTTTTGGCCAACCGAAAAAAAGGGACCCAAGGTTAGTTTTGTTTTCACAATAAATTTCGTATTTTTTTTTTTTTGTGATATTCCGCTTTCAAAAATAACACGCCCACGCGCACTTTCGATTCAGGCCAGAAATTATGAGGGGACCCAGAAATAAGTCAACGAAAAAGAGAAAGTGTTTTATCGGCAAACAAAAGTAAACGAGGCTAATTAGAGATAAATTAAGTTTAAAGTCCAGTAAACTGGTATTTTAGAGACAATTTTCCACGTAGTTTCCACTTAATTTACTTTTATCGGAAAACGCAGAGGCCTACAAAGCGGAGGGCCCTGAGAAACTGTCAACCGGACGATCGGGAGTACGAGCGACAACTGAACCATCGACTTGACAAGGTTGGTCCAAAGCGGCTGGGTTTTTATGGTTTTTTTCTTCACTCTTTACGGTTGACAGTACCCTCGAAGGCGCCAAAGCCTCCGAAGTCTTTCAATTAACGGTTAAATTGATAATATCAATACAAATCTAAGCAAATCAATTGTCAAATTTAGATCACAACTCAATGAAAATCTATCAATGACCAATCTCTTCAGGCTGGAATTGAATCGACAAGACCAGACCATTTGAAGAAGAGTTCAGACGGGTTCAAGATGGTCCATTCAACTGAGATAAGAGACGAAACAGAGCGTGTGGCATCTACAGCTAAGGTTAACCCGCTAGACATGAGGGTTTCTTTAAAAAAAAAAGGTTTAATAACCTTTTGTTATAAACACAACTGAGTAAGTTGATTAGAAACAAAAAGAAATGTATATTCGACAATATTTTGAAAACAATTCTTCCAAAGAGGAAGTCAAAACCATTTTTATATAGATTCTTATGAAAGAAATTACTTTAAAGATAGAAGAAACCATTGACAATATTGAAATTCTACGGTTTTTGGATTTTGTAGAGAATGTCACCCCTAAAAAACACTTCTAAAAACTCTTTTAAAAGTAAAATAATAGCACAACAAGGCTAGACATTTAAAAACCTAAAGATAGCAAATTCAAAATATTTTTTACTCCGCGCTTCAGGGAGCCACATCGCTTCCCACCTCTAACACTTACCACCACCAACTGCTGCTTATGGGTGCTCCACCCACTCCCTCGGTAAGGATGCCGCCCAGTCCGGGTGCCGAGGTAGAGGCGGTGGCTCCATCCGCCGATTCAAGGGCCGCGGCATGCAACAGTTGCCCCCCATCCGCGGCCTCGTCCATATCGGGGCAGGGAAAGGTCTGCCCCTCCGAGTTCTTCCTCTGAGCCGGCGACGATGGTGCGGACATCTTTCTGAGGCAGCACTTGTTTTCCCACTAGGATAACGGCCACATTTGTACCCCAATAGCAGGAAATGCTCTCGGGTTGTCGCGTTAATTAATCACACAATTTCTAACTTTTAACACATTTTTTTATGCAGTTTAGAGTTCTTAAAAAAATTAAAAGCTGCGCAAGCTGTCGGCAAAATGTCAAGCTCTAGGCCAGTGTTGAAAAGCGTATAAAGACGCTCGCCAAAATTATAAGGCTTTTTAATGGCGGTTCTTTCAAATATCCAAAATTTTTAATAGGTTTTATTTATGGTAGTTTAGCGTATGAAGCAGTTTGATAAGAAGATTAATGTCAAACCTTGTTTAGTAAAAAAAAAGATTGTGGTCTTTTTCTAAGTTTTAAGAATTATTTTGCGAGTTCCCCAGAAGCGCTGTCATTCACAAACTGGTCGTCATTCATGATTATTTTCGACAAAAGAATGCTTAAGAATAGCCATGGATATGCAAAATGCCATGGCACGTGAAACAATGTTTATTTTTAAGCCAAAATATACGCAAACAAGCTATATATATATTTTAAAGTATATATTTGCTTATAGGGGTATGGGTGTTGAGTGTTTGGAATCACGTACTTGGAGAAAATGGAAAATTTGTTTGAGTTTGGTAGAGATAAGAACTCTCTTAGTAATCCTTACCCATTAACTTTTAAACTTTTAGGAACTTAATGAATATTATAAGATTTTGTCACCGCTTAATCTATTTTTATATACAAGAGATAAGAACTCACCGGAATTGCTTGCGCCTTTCGCTTATATCCAGGACCCGCCTTAACGGCCGCGGGGAATCCCCAGGCGATGAGATTCCCGCACCATCGTTCTCCTCTTCCAAGGAACTGGACACCGAATTGGCCACCATTTGGCGGGCTAGCTGCAAGTCCTCTTCGCGCATTTGGGTTTTTGTTTAAAGTTTAAAGCCGGGATTCAACGATTCGACAACCTCGCTGTTCCGGTGGCGAGATCCAACTAAGTGGCAGTTCATGCCTACTTTTCCAAAATATATACAATGCATGCGCATATGTAATACTCGCTGGTCGAGTGGGGAAGTTGTTCAATAGATATAAAAGATGCTGTGCCCGCCCCGTACTCGTACTTTGAATTCATTAAGAATCGCCTGAGATTTACATTTCCCGAGCAACTTTTACGATCGGTCTATATTTTGACGGCCCCCATGGGGCGTGACCGATCGATTTATAAGCTGTGCGTAGATTAATTGGCCAGCGGCAAGGTGTGGCAAGTACCTGAACAGTTCTTAATAATATATGCCCGAAGGTAGCGCCGTGAAAATAGGCCTTTTGCATGGATTATTACCGGTCGTTGAATATCAAAGTGGTCTCGACAATTTTGATCCATTTAAATATTTTATTTTCATACCATATCGACTGTCTGGCATATATTTTCGGAATTTCAAATAGTTATATGACTATAAAATAAAAACAAAACAAGGATACATATGTTTTCTTGAAAGCTTCTTTATCGAGTTGACCTTCTCTTTAAAAACTAGTTCAATTTATTAGCAAATGTTCTTATTCGGGTTATGTATTATCTTATAATAAAAAAACTATTATAAAATAGTTGTACTTGTATGTGTTAAAACAATAGTGCTCTTTTCAAAAACATAGATTTCAAAAAATAGATTTTCCTTTTAGTTTTAGGTCATTAATATTTTGTTTCTAAATAGGCGAAAAAGCATTTTCTTTTAATTATATAAAAATAAATATTAAAGACATTTTTATTATTAAACATTTTGTTATTTAAATCTATATATTTAAGATTATTTTAACGGTTTTGTTTGTATTTTGGGCTTAAAACATTTTTCAGTTAAAACAGGGTTTATGAGCTGGTTTGACTTAAAATTTAGGCAAAAGTAGTATTTAAATGTATTTATTATTTAGTTAAAACTATGTACAACCCAAATAGAACTTAAATAAATGTTAAAATTGTTAAACTCTTTTAAAATTTAAAATAAATCAAGGCAGTAATAGCGACATCTAGCTTGGCGCCCTTGTAACTACACAAGCTTAGCATGGTCACACGGGGTTTGGGATTCTTTATCTTTTACTTTATGGTACTATAAAAAAGCAGGCCGGAACCAAAGTTTCAAAGCTAAGGCGATATTATTTTATTTGAACTAATAAGGCGACAAAAAATGGCAGCTAAGGTAGCATTACCCGTGCAGATCTGTGGCCGACGATTTGGCCAATTGCGAGCAGTGGTCACAGCACAGAACGTGAGGTAAAGTCCCTCGCAAAGCTTCCTCTTTTTTGTGACGTAATGAACGCACGTTTGTCGGCAATCGCCTCACACTTAGTCCGGCCCAGTAACACCGATTGTGATTACGATTTTATATTCACAGAGCCCTGCGTCTTGCGAATCAGAGGCTGTACAGCACAGAAAAGCAGCCGGACGAGGCAAATGCCCAGGCAGCGGAACAGAAAGCCGCAGCTTCGCCGGAATTGGAGAAGCTGACCAAGGACCTGGCCGCTGCCAAGGAGCAGAATGCTGAGCTGCTGGACAAGTACAAGCGGGCCCTGGCTGACAGCGAGAACATGCGTAACCGCCTCAACAAACAGATCAGTGACGCCAAAATCTTTGGCATCCAGAGCTTCTGCAAGGATCTACTGGAGGTGGCCGACACTCTGGGCCATGCCACACAGGCGGTGCCCAAGGACAAGGTAATAGATTATTCCTTGACTAGGCATTGATGTCAACTTAGCACCATTCTTATTGCAGCTCAGTGGCAATGCTGATTTGAAGAACCTTTACGAGGGTCTCAGTATGACGCGAGCCTCCCTTCTGCAGGTTTTTAAGCGTCATGGTTTGGAGCCTCTGGATCCCATCAATCAGAAATTCGATCCCAATATGCACGAGGCTCTGTTTCAAAAGGAGGACAAGACGGTAGAGGCCAATACCGTTGTGGAAGTCACCAAGCTGGGCTACAAGCTGCACGAGCGCTGCATACGGCCCGCTCTGGTGGGTGTGTCCAAGTGTTGATTGCCAGCCAAGCGGCTGCCCAGATAAGCGGCATGCTAGATCAGAAAATTCCCAGTCCCATAAACCATATTTTTACATGGCGTTGCTCTCAGTTGTTTGCAATTTGTTTTCTTGTGCAAAATTTATGTACGTTAACCCCATGTAAATACAAACCAATCCACAATTGCATCCTTTGGGCAGCGCTTGCGAATTTAGAATTCCTCTTAGCTTCTAAGATACTGTGACGACTGGATTTGATGGCCACAATTTTTACCACACACGTAGCCATCTAGTGTTCCAATTTAAGGTTTAATTACGATAATAAAACATGTGTTAGTTTGTTGAAAAATTGTCGGTTTTGTCTTTCCTTGTTTAAAACTGTGTAACCCTCGGGACCGTGAAGTTTTTATCCTGTTCCCTTTTGGATTTCTTTGAGAAATTTGAACCCCTCTTGAGAAACCATTTCTTTTGTCAACAGCATGCAGGTAGCCAAAGACAATTACATTCTTCATCGACGTATAGGTGGGAAATTCAATGGAAATTCAAAATTTTTCCAAGGCCCAGCAGGTAGCACGTTCTCGTGAATTCAGGGAAAACAAAGAATGGAGTTCCGTGAAACCAGATTGGCCACAGATTTTTGAAAGTCTATCTCGAAAGGTAGTTCGAACTTCTGTGAGTCAGTTGTCCTTTAACCGCTGAAGCGATCAGAATGGGGAGTTTTCTGTTGCGTTTTCTTTGGCCTCTGGCCCTGCTGCAGTGCATCCAGGCCCGTGTGCCACAGAATTCGCGTTTTTATGGCCAGGATAGTGCAATTATAATAGACACCGATATGAAGATGCCACCAAAGATGGGCTCTAAGCTGCAGAATGCTTTGTACTATAACTTGCCCGTCTACAGGATGATAAAGCAAACCACGACTACCACTACAGCTGCCCCGGTCACGAATTTTCGGTATCCCAAGGATCTGGTGGACTTGGCTCGCAATCGCCTGGGTCTCAAAGTCCTTCCCAGTCTGGAGGAGCTGGCCGAGTTAATTGGCACAAACTCTCGAGAGGAAACCATCGATTATATTCGGAATTTGACGGCGGACGAGGCGGGAATAGCTCTGATGAAGGAGTACCTGGCCACATTGAACTTTGAGGACCAGGAATTGGCTGAAGACAAAGATGTAGAGGAGGAAGAGGATAATGCTGACGATGATAACAACATGGACAATGACGGATACGAAGAT
The DNA here is from genome assembly GCA_018150405.1 of Drosophila varians. Taxonomy (NCBI): domain Eukaryota; kingdom Metazoa; phylum Arthropoda; class Insecta; order Diptera; family Drosophilidae; genus Drosophila; species Drosophila varians. The sequence continues at coordinate 10,099,129 of JAECWK010000130.1, forward strand.
GAGCCGAAGATCCAGACCAGTACCATTGTCACCCCCAGTCCTGACCCTCAAAACAGTCTTTACCAGCGATTCAGTGGCTTCATGAAGCAGTACAGCCTGTGGTCTTCAGAGACCACCACCTCGGCTCCTGCTCCTGCGGTTCCTCCTCCGCCTGCCGTCGTCTTTAAGCCAGTTTTTGTGACTCCCTCTGTGAACCGGATGAGACCTCTCCTGGTGAGGCAACCCCTCCCATACCACTATCCCATTCCACTGCGACCAGTTATGATGCCCACCGTAAAGCCAATTGAAGTGCCCAGCACCACTGTGGCTCCCAAGCCGCATCTAAACACCCCAAAAAAAATTGAAGAGGTCCAGGTTTTGGAAGCCGATGTCGCATCGCCTCTAGTGGCTCCTCATATCCGCCAGTTGGCCGAGATGGTCAAGATTTCGCCCCAGACTCTCGATCGTTTCCTCCAACAACAGCCCAAGCTGGCCCAACTGGCCAAAAGGGTGAGCACTTTGGCCCTAAGCCAGGAGCAGACCAGAGCCATGGATTCCCAAGTCTTTATGGCCATTCAGAAGGCTCTGTCTCAGAACCAAGACCTCAAGCGCCTGATTGAGGCGGCTCAGACTTTAAAATAGATTAGTTAATTAAACTAGCTGTAATATTTTTTCTAAGAAAATAATAAAACCATAAAAAACTACTTTTGAACTTTAAAATTTTTTTTTGTATGAAGGTTGCTCTCCCACAAAATACAATGAGGTGCTCCTTTGGACGAGGCCCATTTTTACATTTGCAAAACCATTCCAAACCCAAAAATTTTTAATAAATAAGGAGTTTATATATATTCAGTGGTATATATTATAAAAAGCCATCCGTATAATGCAATTCAAAGAAAATATTTTATATAGAAAAAACTGTGCTAGTACCTCAAAACACGAAGATCAAAATCAAAAGATTTGCCACCAACGCATTATTAAATACCAACAATTTTTTCTTGCGTTTCGTGCATAACACTAGCCTATTCAATAATCAGCCAACGTTAAATGTTTTGAACGCCTAAGGATTACATAAATTCATAAATAATTGTCCGACAATTTAATGAAAATGCCAAGCCAAAGAATAAGCAAAGCACTTTGGTAAGAATGCCGATATACTATTTCTATATGTCCTTAAAAAATAGCACTCATTAGCCTTGGAAAAATAGGCAAACGAGCGTGCATAGGACAACACGTGGTTCCAGAAAATTCAATTTAAATAAGAAATCAACTTCATTTTGTCACGTCGAAATTAAAAGTGACCGAAACCGGAAACTGGAAATGTGACCACAGTTTAAAATGGTTTTTATCCCACTTAACAGTGTTGTAAAATCAAAACTTCTGGCAACTCTAAAATTTTTAGCTTGCAAATTTTAAATTTGGCTATTAGTTAATTTTTATTTTTAAATATAAGCTTTGGTTTATGTAGCCATAATCCAATTATTCAGATTTTGTTTGATTATTTCTAATCTTTCCATTTTTGAAGTGAATAATTGTATAACATATCAGTTTACATTTTAAATTTTAAAACATTATTTATATTATTATTTTAGGTTTAATATATTTCTTTTGTATTTAATTTTAAGTAAATAAGAGTGATAATAAATTTGAGGAATTTTGATTAAGCCGAAATATATAAATTCAATAATACTGATGATAGAACAACCCAAGCAAAGCTGACAAATGCCGCCAAAGGAAACTGTATTTAAGAATTCAAATTAAACGATAAAAAAGATAAAAAGTTAAGAGATTATAGCATACCAATCAAACCCACCCATGTGTAAATCAAATTCGTCTTGTAGATCAGCATAGAGGGCTTTTTGAAGTAGACATTCAGCCACATTCCCTTGTCCCGAGTGGAGTTACTGGGAATCCAAGGTTTCTGGACACTTTTCCGCATATCCGTGATCAGGGTCAAGGACTTGCAATTGTACAAACAATCGCAGAGCAGTCCCGAATTCTCCCGGTGGACGTAGGGATGCTCGTCCGATTGTTCAAAGTTCTGCAGCAGGTGATTGTGATCCGCCAAACAGAGAAGATCGGTGGGCCGACAGGCGGGATAGTCCGAGGGCGGATAGAAGAGATCCATGGTGCAGTTGCAGTACCGGAGGAGGTACTTTTGCTGGCACTCGGCTTGGCAGTTCTCTATCATATACTTCTGGCCCCCCAGAGTCTGGAAATGCTCACTGCCTATCTCGTAATCCGTCACACAGCGCCTCCAACTGGAGGGCAGGCTCAAAGTGGTCTCGTCGAAGTAATGGTATACGGCCGTAACGGCCACGTTAGTACGGGTATGTGGCACTATATCGAGTGGGAAACCAAACCACACAGAAGCCTCCACAATGGTTAACTGAGGGTGGAGGATATCCTTTTAAAAATAGTTTTTTTCATCGGTATACTCACCAAAAATCCTTTGGGGAGCAAGTTGCCAGGAGCGTGATCCCCATCCCGTAGCAGTAACCGTACCAGAAGACCCGAGTTGAGTCCTGTAGCCATGCTTCTTCGCTGCTCCAGCTCGTTGAAGGCCAGACAATACCCCAAAGGCAGGCGGCGAGGTCGAAACAACTTGCAACAATCCCGGTTTCCTGTTTGCCAGATACAGTTTGCCAGGATCTCATAGCACCGCCAGGACATCTCCGCCACAATCTCTGTGAAATTGAATTTATTCATACTCTCCAGGTTTTCATTTCGCAGAGAATCAAAGACATTGAATTGCTTGAAATTCAGGCCATCGTAGGCGGTAAGGATTCGATCGAAGAGTGGCTCCTTTTCCGCCGTAATATTGTACTTTCGGTGAATCTCCGGCAGCCTGGACCAGTTCAGGCGATTCTTGTTGCAAATTATGATCACGGGAAAGGCAATGTGGGTAATGGAGGCGTGGGAATGGGCCACGATGGTCTGGAATGGCTTGTTGTGGTAACGTTCCGCCAGCAAATAGCTCACATAAATAAGCACGGAAAAGGCGCACACCAGGGCCAAGGACCAAAGTATCCTTTGGGTCAAAAACTTTCTTTATCTTTAAGGTCTTCTTTAATATGAAACTCACCGCATTCTCCTCCGCATGGTGGGCAGAAAAACTAAATATAATCCGTGGACATGGGCTCTGGATATATATCCTTCCAGTAATTCCATCCACTTTCTCTTATTTTCCGACTTTATAAGATTTTGGTAAAGTTCCTTCTTGTCTCCCATTTTGGTGGTAAATAATTATCCTGCTAGAATGCAAGGTCCTTTTATAGTCCTTTTTTCGTGGGTCATTTCCTATCGCTGTTTGCAAATCATTTTCATTCAATTGAATCTATTTCCAAGCCAATTATCTGGAATACGCCACCAGGGAATAATCAATTGATTGGCAGGACCCTTGAAAAGGACCTGTTTGGAGTTCTCTTTGCAGTTCTCTTTGATTTTTATCAAAATCTGATTTCCAACTCAATTTTTTCTTACTTTTTAGTCTCTACCTTTCCTTTCAAACTTTTCGGCTTCAAAATTCTACGTTTCTAGACCTTTGAAATATATACAATATGAGTCTCTTGCGGCCCAATCCTTTGCTTAGCCTCTGCACATCCTTTGCCACCAAGTGTGGTGGAAAGTCTGGTGAAAAGTCGCCCAAGAAAAGCGCTTTTAACGCCTTGATGAGACCAATGAAGGGTTATAAAAGGAAGCCGGGCCTCAAGATCACCGTCGCGGGTGCCGGCCAAGTGGGAATGGCTTGTTGCGCCTTCCTTTTGGCCAGCCGCTTGGCGAAGGAACTGGTCATCCTGGACATTGCCTACGAGAAGGCGCAGGCCGATGCCAGGGACTTCAATCATGCGAGCATGTTTTTGGGGGATCCCAAGATCGTGGCCTGCGGCGATGGATCGCACTCAAAGGACTCGGACGTGGTCATCTTTACAGCGGGTGTCCGACCCGGGAAAAAGACGCGTTTGGAAATCATGCACGAGTCGGTCAAGATATTACAGGCATCGGTTCCCAATCTGGTGAAGCTAAGTCCCAAGGCCATTTTCCTGGTCGTCTCCAATCCCGCCGACGTGATGACCTATGCCTTCCAAAAGATTGGAAACGTTCCCAAGCACCGTTGCTTCACCAGTGGCTGTCATCTGGACACGGCCCGGTTCCGATACTTTATAGCCCAACGCCTGAAGGTGCCCACATCGGCGGTGAAGGGCTATGTGATTGGCGAGCACGGAGAAAGTGCTGTGCCCGTCTGGTCCAGCGTCCAAGTGGGCGGGGCGCGTCTTAAGGATGTGGTGAAGGCCCCTGGCTGTGGTCCCGATCCGGAAAAGTGGTCGGAGATCGACAAACTGGTGACCGACGGCGGTCGTTCGGTGAGCAGTGTCAAGGGATACACCAACTGGGCCGTGGCTCTCAGCGCCGTGGACATTGTGGATTCGTTGAGTGGTTCCTTCGGGCGGGTAGTAACCGTCGGCACGGATATGAAAGGCATTCACGACATCAAGGAGAGCATTGTCCTCTCTATGCCCTGCATGCTGACCTCCGCCGGGATCAGTCACATCATTGAGCTGCCCCTGACCAATGGGGAGTACGCGAAGCTACACAAGTCCGCCCAGGTTCTTCTCAAGGCCCAATGTGAGCTGAAGTTGTAAGAGTCCTGAAACATTAGGGACGTGAATCTTTTCTTTATATTATGTATATTTTCTTAGTGTTAAAAATCCGTTTGATTAAAAAAATGTATAATAAGTAATTCGAATACATAAGAAGATATTTTTAGACGGGCACCTCTGAAAATCTTCAAAAGAAATGTATTCGAGAAAGAAAGAAAGAAAATGAAAGAAAGAAAAGATATCGCTGGAAAGTGAAGGCGAGATAGAGAAGGGCCTTTTGCCCTTTCCACTTTCCATTGAGAAATCTCACACACATTTCTGTAAATAAAAATATACCTCCGGTCTTTTTGTAATTTTACAAGAAAATATCATCTGTTTGGAGATTTCTGAGACCCTGTCATTAAAACACGAAAATTTTGTAAATTTCTCAAAAAATTATGATTAATTTCTTTTGGAGTGGTTTGACAATTATGCAATGGGGGGACTAGAGTATGCCCCAAGGTCTTTTGGGGCAGGTTGTCACAGAAATCGAAAGTCAAAGGTCTTCGAAACGAATAGGTTGGCAGCCGAAAAAGTAGGCGAATGATGAGCCGCCGAAAGAAATCCAATGTCTCAAGAAACTTATAATATTTTCTCTCTTTTTTGGGGAGGCCACTATCCAAGTTTTTGGAGCCAAGGTCTTGGTTTGTAGCAGGCAACCAAAAAACATAGCAGCGATTGTTTCCGCCTTTGAATTTAATTTACTTTTTTCTTCTGTGTTTTTACTTTTTGATGGCAGAGGCGGCGAAGCGCATCAAGTGGTTGACCTTTGGGGTTGTGTGGGACCCTTCAATTTGATTGCAGCATCCCGCAATCTGATGATCCGGAGTGTAGCCAAGTGTAACAGTGCACCAGGCGATCAGAGTCGGAGCAGCAGGTGCCCTCCAGTCCATAACATCCATGAAGACTGAGATTTTCAACGCCTGGCTGCATTGTCTGGGAAAATGTTCCGCTAGGTTTTTGGTTTTTTCTATTTTTTTCTAAAAAGACACGATCACGCACTCGATGCCCTTTCGCCAAGACGGCCTTTTCCGATTTCCAATTCAATTCGAACATAAAGAAAATTATTTAACAATAGGCCAATATTTGTTCAACTAATTAAAACGGATTAGGCGCACAGTGTATGCGGGCAGTAAACGCACACCCTCAGTTTTCTAGGATTCTATTCCTCAAATTTATGTTTCCCTGTTGAAATGCTTTAGTTTTTCCCCAAAAAATCAATATTTCCGAATTCCGAGAGAGTGGACCCCCATGGAGCTTACAAAATGATGTTTGTTCATATGTTGGGTTTGTTTGTTTTGGTCTGGAAATCCAGAATAGGCCAACAGCATTTCATGGGTCTGGATTTTGGCAATGACCCGCCAAGGGTGACCTGATTTTGACCTGCTTTTAGGGAACATGTGCTGCTCTACTGATCGCGGATAGACCCTGTTTATATTTCTGTTTCCCTGCTCAAGTGCTAAAGTTTTGCATCGTTGGATCGCATTTTCATTTCGTGGTCCGATGATAATGGTGATCTGCATTCATCACAACTTTTCCCACAATCAATTCGGATGCATATGAACATGCAATCGGTGCATCCGAGTGTGACCCTTCAACAGGCGAACAGCAAGTCCAGCCTGCAAATCCGTTGCATTCGATGCACTCCGTTGCATTTTGAAGATCGTTTCTTACAACGGAGGAGGAGGGCTACGGATTATATCCACATATCCATCCAAATATACTTTTAACAAATGCATGTGAGTTTTGGGTTCGTTTCGTTTATTGCCTGACTGCATTTTCATATTTAGATGCTGGATGCACGATTTCCTCCTACTACGAATGTTGTCAGCCTGTTTGGCTTCGCTTTGCTCCACCGATTTTCTAAATGGGATTAGGAGAGATAATCCCATCAGGGAAAATCAATTAGTAGAGTTCGACTTTCGACCAATTCTCCCTTATGTTAACCTGTTCTATTGATCCATTTGGTCACGCTCCATTGATTTTCCCTAATTGATTTATAGGAAGATTTCTCCGAGATTTCTTCTCTCAAAAATTCAACTTTTTTTGATGCTGCCCTATTAGTTAATCCGTTTGGGTCACGACCCAATGATTTTTGGGTAAAACTCATGGGGATTATGGCTTCCATTTATGGAAAAAGAATATTGTCAAACCTTTTTACATTTCTGTGTTCTTGTTCGAATGATTTAGTTTCGTGACCTTTTGCATTGTTGAGATTTTCCATTCTTCTTAGAAATTTTAGGTTGAAACAGGTTTTATTTTCACTCTTTGGAGAAAAACTTTTACCTGTTTGGACTCTGGTTTTCTATGGATATTATCTACACATTCTGTGGGCCTATTCGAATGCTACAGTTTCACAGTTTCTCACTTTGTTCTATTACATAACATTACACCATATATATAAAGTGATTTTTCGGAAAATTTCCCAGCTATGTAATTATATCAAATTTCATAATTATTTGTGGAGTCTGGAAAAGAGTTGAATGCTTTGAACTGTAACATTTGAATAGGAAAACATAAATCCACAGCAGGTTGTGGGAAAATTCAATAACAAGACTTAGAATCTAAGGTTTTTGAGGTGAAGCTGCAGGTAAAGATTTTCCCGAAAAGATTTCCTCTTTTAAAATAATTTATGTGTGATATTTTCTGTTCGTCTGTTACCTCCCATGTTCTTGTTTATGCTTCAGTGAATTGGTATTATTTTGGTTTGATTTTTTGGTATTGAATATTGATTAAAAAAGTCAACCTCAAAGGGTTAATAATGATGTAATGTGTAGCATTCGAATAGGCGATCATCATATAGAACAAGGTGTCCGGAAAAGGTGGCTTGAAAATGTTAAGAACCATTTTCCAGAGATGCTGCAGGTGGTTTTTCTTTACAAGGATAGTCCTGCACCTCTTGGAAATTTATGTTAACCTGTTCGGGTTGTTCATCTTCGCCACACTCGAGTGATTTTCCTTAATAGAATTTTTAAGAACAACAGGTACAAACATAGCTGTTTCTCCCTAAAATCCTTACACAGCATCCTTATCGTAGGTGTATTATCTTCTTGTATTTAAGGATTCTGCGATCCTATTCGAATGTTACACTTCGTTGACCTTTTCGACAACAGATTATGACATAATAAAAGAAGGCTTTGAGATGGCTAATTTTCCAAAGATCTTGCGGGACATTTTTCTTCTAAAGGTTTTCCTTGCACCTTCTAAAAGATTATGTCAACCTGTTCGATTTGTTGATCTTCGTCACGCTTTGGTGATTTCCGTTAATTGATTTTCCTGGAAAACATGATCCTGGAATGCTTCTAATATTTTCTAGTTTTTCAGGATGCTGTAGTCCTGTTCGAGTGTTACGCTTCGATGATCTTTTTCGGGTGTTTTATGGTTTCTGAAAAATGACACCAGCATCCTTGGCAGGTCTTTTACCTTTCGGTAACTATCTAGGGTTTCTGTAGTCCTATTCGATTGATACACTTCGGTGACCTCTAACCCTTGCTTCACAGAGTTCACGAAAGTGCAAGGGTCATTGAAAAGTAATTAAAAGTATAGCATTAAAATAGGCGCAAATAGAACATTTGTTCACATTTTGATAAGTTTTATAATAGTGAAGATTTTCCCAAAAATCTAGCCAATTTTTATGGAAACCTGCTAGTTTTCCAGTGTCTTTTCGCTCGGATGATTTTCAAATCATTGCCTTCTCAACTATTATGTAATTATGCAATCTTAATTAAAAGTTATGTAAAATGTAGCATTCGAATAGGCGAACAACAAATGTAGAAAGTGAAGAAAAATGAAAATAAATTTTTAGATGAGGATGCTGCCCAGTTTTCCAGTAAAGAATTTCCAGATTTCCTGGAAAATATATTCAAACTCCGTTTTACCTGCTGGATAGTTCTGATGACCTGCTAGTTTTTGGGATTCTTGTTACACTTCATTGGCTTCTCCCAATCGATAAATAGGATCTTTATCTCATGATTTTAGGAGCTACAAATTGAGTTCCCTAATTTGTGGCATCATTTCTCCTGCTGCGTTGGCCCATTATTCTGGGCCCATGTTGGTAACCTGTTCTTTGGCCAAATGCGATCGCGCTTGGATGATTTTTTCCCAGCCTGGGAAGATGCTGCCTGCCATCGTCATGGCCCTCGGGTTCTGCCTCTCCTCCTTGCCACATTTATGGGGCATTATGTGGTTGCTGCGAACCTGTTCGAAAATTATGCATCGATGCGCATCAGTGGCAATCACAAGGAGATTATGCTGATGCTGCTGATGATGTTTTCAACCCACCTGGTTGCTAAGCAGTTCTGCTCACCTGTTCGTTTGCTACACTTTATGCATGGTTCGGCGGTTTTCTAATTATGATTTATGGGTATATTTTGTGGGATTAGACAAACAATGGAATGGCCCAGTTCCCAAGATGCTCCCCATTGTTGTGTCACCCAAATCCCTCGAAGACAAAAGGCCTAAAGGCTTAAATCTATAGCATTCGAATAGGAGAACAGAACTGAAGATGCGAAGAATTGTTTTGGGGGGCAGGTACTCCGTCTACCGTCTACGAATCCGTCCAAGACGAATCTTAAATCTCGGTTTTTCGGCATACTGTTCCCCTGATCTTCGGGTTCGCCTTGATTGCACTTTAAACCACAAGACCCTAACCCGAGGGCACATTAGTGGCACTTTCCAGGAACTGAGCCCAACAAAAGGCATTCATTCCGTTTGATGGATGAGTTTTTGTTTGTTTTGCTAATTGATTTTGACCAGGTTAACAGCAAAAGGGTAGAGGTTGCCCTGAGAACTCAAGTCATTATCCTTTGATGATCTCCTTCTCCTCGAAGAGAATTTTAGTCCCTTTTTATGGGTATTTGTTAATTGCTTATGATCGCTTCCTGTTTATTTTAATCTGGCGTGAAATCGAAACAGGCGCTCAGAGTCTTGGAAGAGGCAACTCCAGAGTTTCGTTGCTCCACTTGAATGGTTCTTGCCCCAATCACCATTCAACCGGCAATTGTAATTCGATGCGTGCCAAAGACCATTATTATTATTATGAGGTCTGGCTCGGATGACTGAATGAGGGCCTGGGGATGTTTTCTTGGGCCCCTCGCTGCTTCTTTTCCCTGTGAGCCTATTCAAAAACATGAAATTATCGTGACAAACATCAGGGTTCATTAAGTCGTTCCATAAAACACACAATTTACCAAGCACAGCATGTGCCGATCGCTGCCACACGATCGCGTTGCCTGGAAAGTGTCCAAGGGGGGCGTGTCGCCCTGGGGGACCCCCTATAATTTTCCACTTGATAATCTTGCCTGATGATCGCTAATTGGCTGTCAAAGTGACAGGAACGCAGGCTGCCCCAGCAAGTTGCCTCTCTAAACGTTTCTGGGGCTGCTGCCAACCAGCCAGCCGGCCGGCTTCTGGGGCACGTGCCACACACTTTCTTGGGCCACTCTCGCTTTCTTTTGTTTGTAATTTGATGCTTGTAAATGTCTTGGCTCCGAACAGGCCAACAGAGTTTGGAGGAAGTCGGGAAGACGGCTTGTTTCAAGGCCTGTTTCTTGTTTATTTCTTCTTAATGTGTTTATTTTATTGGAAGTGGGATTTGATTTCATGTTGGAAGGGGTTGGAAATTATAGCAGGTCATGATCGTAATTGAATTACTTAATAATACTTGACTGCATTTTGTGCACTTCAACTAATGGAACAAGTTTTTGAGGATTTACTTTGATTTGTTTTATTATTTGATATATATATTTTATCATTTCATATTCTAAAACGTAAATATTTCTAATATAAAACTAGAATTAGAATATTGTAAATTTTTAAATATTGGAAAATGTAAGAATCTTCTCTTTTTACGATTTCCTTTCCCATGTCTTGAATATATTTGATTCCCATTAAAAAACTCCGATAACCTGCCTTTTAGGTCTTCCCCCACCCTTACTTTCCAATCAGAATATATTTCCAAGTGTAAGATACACATATCAACCAGATACAAGATACATTCGCCTTGATGGTTACACGCCACATCGGAGAACCTTCACCGGCTTTCTGTTTTCCTGGCCAAGAGCACCGCTTGAGCATAAAAAGTTCTCACGATGAGTTCCCAGGCCAAGAGAAGAGTCTGTTCCTGTAACGGCTAATGGCCAAGAATTTCCCACACGTTGTTGACACAACCAAACCGCAACAAAACGAACCCGGCCTGGAATAAGAAAAAAAAACCCTCCACAAACTGAAAAGAGGAGAAGAAAAGATACAACAGCAACAACCACAATGGAAGCAACAAATTCCAGCGCAGTCCACATCCGTTTAACGTAACGATCGAGGATCGGATCTCGTTTTTGGAAAGGGAAGTGGAGAGAGTGGCTGCCACTTTTGCCTGTTCGCCTATTCCCAATTCCAGTGTCATGATTCCCAGTTCTCACGCAAGCACATGCCAAGCCGGGTGAAAGGGTGAGAGTGGAGTGGCAGTGGTGGTTGAGAAAACAATTAACAACTAATTTAAGCCTGTGCATAATAATTTCGAGATCCTTTATCTAGCAGGAGCGGTGGGAACGAAATACGTTACATTCCTGGCCATCCAGCCGGTTCGGCATTTATTCCCACGCCATCCTCCACTTTCGTTTTTATTTGTTTACTTTTTTTTTGGACTTGGGTTTTCGGTTTCTTGTTCTTTTTTTTGTTTCTGTGACTCTTCGTTCACACGCTTGGTGCGTAAAAAAATATATACACATAAGATGTGTGTATAAAAAAGATGCTGGAAGATGCTCAAGGGACGGATGCTGTTGCTTTTTGCTGATCGCCTGTTGGAAGATCAACACAATTTCATTAAAATTCTCACGCTCGAGGCAAGGAATTTTACCTGCCAAGAAAAAGGATTACGCCCACAATTCTTGTGGGAACTTTTTGAACAACTTGGGCATCTCTTCAAAGATTTTTGGTTTTTTGGTTAATTCTCAGTATGCTGAGATTTCTGTAAGCCGCTCACATGAGGCGACACTTTCAACCCTCTTGGGTTTTAGTTTTAATTCAATAATTAACGATCTTGAGACTCCTTTAAGTGTTTCTGACATCCTAATAGATTTGAAGATTGGACTAGTCTGGGTTCGTGTCTGTTTCTGAAGACTCCAAGAGTGACTTTCTTGAAGATACTCTTACTTTTTCTGTGTTCCTAATAAAACCGAAGAATTCACTTTTTAAAGAAGTTTTTTGAAACTCTATCTTTAGTTTCCTTAAGTCTATCATGAAGAGTCTCACAATCTTCTATTCTGCTTTCCTAATAAAACTGAAGACATTGCAAGACCCTTTTCTTTTTTCCTTGAAACTTTAAGAAAGGAAGTCCCTTAAAAATGTGCTCTCTTCCTCACTTTTTTGATAGCCTAATAAAGTTGAAGACATGCCACGACTTACAAATATTTTTGGTTTACTTGAAAGAAAACAACCCTCTTGACAAGGTCTTCCCTCTTACTGAAGTTTCTGTTAACCTAATAGACTCCAAGACGCTACATAAATACAAAAATAAAAAGACCTTTGTTTTCTTCCAGCAAACTGGAAATCAACCCTCGCTTGTAAGAAAGGTCCTTGCGTCCTGGAGTAATCTTGCCGCTGCCTGAGATTTATGTCGTCCTGGTAACCGTCAAGACATTTTTGTTTGAACAACCAAGAACTACGAGGGTTGAAAATAACTTAAGGGAAAAACAAGAAGCCGAAACTACTCGGTAGTTTTTGGTGGTAGTTTTTGCACTTTCTTACCTTGACACAGGTAAAAGGTAAAAATATGAGAAAACCTGAAAAGGTGTGATCTCCCAGCTGGCGAAACTGTTTCCCTGTTAGCAATTTTAATCAATTCCTGGATGGTTTCATGAAATTTGCATATAAAATTCCTTAACAAGATACCATTCCAGAAATCCAACGATATATGTCTTCTTCCTTCTGCTATCCTTATACGAGAAAATAATTTGTGTTCTTTAAATAGCACGCTTTCTCAGGTATTTTTTTCGAAAAATTAATGCGACATAACTCCCAAGGTTTCGGATAACCCAAAAAATATCCCTGTTCTTAGGATGCTGTGGGCCTAGTAGAAAATGTCTAATTAACCCAAAACATTCTCACGCCCCGAATAAAAATCTCAGCATGTGGCATGTGTTCCTAGAAATTCGAGACCTAAAAAATGAACCCAAAAAACATGTGTCGATTGAATAAATATTTATTTTTTCAAGGAACAGGATGTTGGGACAGGAAATGAATCTGCTAAATTGAAAATCAATTTCCTGTTACAGGAAATGGGATTTTAAATGTTAACAAGATCCATTTCCATGCTTGTGAATTAACCTTTCCTAATGAAATGATCTTGCTTCCGGTAATCCCTCAGATGATCGTCTTTTTACGATGGCATGTGTTCGGTTTCCTCTTTTTTAGGATCTTGGCAGGATCAGGACACTTGCCAGTTACTCTGGGAACCTATTAGCTAATTGTCAGATCAACCACCACTTGAATATTTTTCCCACGACGAAAACGCGGGTATCATGTTACTTTCTTTGAAACGATTTTCCCAGAACCACTTTTTCATTACTTGTTGCTCTTTTTCGTTCTTTGGTAGAGAATAGTTTTCTTGGTTGTTCATGTGCTTCCATTTCTGTTATCCTGGTAGCGTGTTAATTAAGGTTTTGAAAGAGTTACAAAAATGTTCACACGCTAAAATTCAGTTTCTCATGGAAATTAATATTCACTTTCTCATGGAAATTAATACGAGCAGCCAAGATATAAAGATAATTTTCCCATCAACATGTAGGATGACTTTCAAGTTTCTTTACTTTTTTAAATGTTTTTAGATAACACCCTTAACGCCTATTTTCAAATCAATACCTTGGTTTTATTTTCACACGAACTGAAGATCTGTAAAAGAACATCTAATTCCCACACTTAAATTTCGAAAACCGTTGGGAAAAATAGGTTCTGCCTCTTCATTAAGCCGGAAAATGGTAATTACTCTATCGTGTGCTCCTCGGCAGATGCATTTTCCCAGGATCCGACAGCAGGTAGGATCCCTTGTGTGGTTGGTAACATTTTCGCAGCGTGTTTTTCCTTTTTCTGTTTTCCTGGTTGGCGAGTTTTAAGTTCTCATGATTAGACGCAAATTTTCACACGATAAACTGCATTATCCTGGTGAAAATTTCTCTCAAACGATTTTGGAAAATATTCCCATGCAACAGGTTACAGGAAATCGTTTCATCTTGTCCTGTCATCCAGCTGCATTTTCCCAGGACCAAAACTCCCATTCGGAAAATATATAAAAAAAAATGTATTGAATTGTCGGGATGAACCTTTTTTTAAAAGCATAAAAAAAACTATTTTCCCATGCAACAAGTCCCTGGAAAATTAGCTGATTTTCCCAGATCGCTTTAGCAGGTAGGAAAACTCAGTTTTCCAGTGAAAATTCAGTCCCTGACACTGCTATTTCTGCTGTTATCCTGGTGCTAGGATTTTCTTTTTCCACATGTGGCCCGGAAAATTCACACGGTTTTGGCTCGAGGCCAATGCAGGCACAGACCCTTTTCAGATTTTTCCAGCTGCCTGCTTGAATGGAATGCAACAGGTCTGACCCAAAAATGAATAGCATTTTCACAAGATCCCTAGACAGGTAGGAAAACTGTGTCTCCCAGGCGAAAAGTCAGTGGCTCGAGCTACTTTCAATTCTGTTGGCCTGTTTATAAATTTGTAAATTTTCTCATCTGGCCCGGAAAATTCACACGATCCTAAAAAATAGACCCAAGGCAGATGAAATCTTTCCCACAGCTGCTCCAGCTGCAATTCTATTGATGTTGATTTAAAAAACGGATCGTTTTTTTTTTAAAGGGAGGATCCTTTTTGGAAAGCAACAGGTTTCCTGGAAAATCGATATGTTTTCTTCAAGGGATTTTAAAATTCCAGCTGCATTTTCCCATGAAGATGCAACAGGTAGAAGACAATTTTGGAAAATCTTTCAAGTATCCTACATTTTCTGCTGTTGGCTTGGTTGGAAAGTTTTCAATTTCCAGATGCATCTTGGAAAATTCACACGATCGCTGATCAGCCGGCAGCTGGATAGGATTTCCCACAGCTGCACCGGCTGGAAAATCAATTTCTTTAAGGTTCTTAAAAAACGATGTGGGCGGGAGACTATTTCTTTTGTTTGTCAAAAGTCAAAAGAACTGAATGCCTTTGATGAATCACAGGTTGCAGCTACATTTTCCTAAAAATGTGCCGACAGTTAGGATAGAAAAACTCTTCTCAAAGTTTCATAGCTTAAATAGCTGTTCATCTGTTCTATGATTCTTTTGGTATCGTCACAAACTAAAAATGTTCAATCTATCCTGAGAAGATTAAGGATAACGTTTTCTGCTCCGACTGCCAGGGATCCTTTTCTTCTTGAGCAGCAGGTAGGTCCTGTGAAAATGTTGCATTTTCTTAGTCTTTCCTTTTTGTCTTTTCTGTTCCCCTGTTGAAAATTCGATAATTGAGTTAAACACTCTGGAAAATCTCCCACGGTCGCATCTGCTTTTCACACGCAAAGGATCATTTTCCCAGAATTCCCATGCAGTTTTCCAAAGATGGTCTACCTGCTCGTGTCATTTTTTCAAAATCTTCAAAATTGCATATTATTTGTTCTGCTTTCCTGATCAATTTTTTCAAAGGTTTCCCAAGCATCCGAAATATTTCACACGGTTAGCCCGTGTCTTCAAATCTTCGGCCCTTTCAACGCACTTTTCTGTTCTTTTTGAAAATTTTAGCCTGTGCCTTTCTTCTCACGCATCTGCCATCTAGATAATGGAATGCGGGATTCCTGAAAACTATAATGAAAACCCCACACAAAGCGGAACACTGTTTTTATGTGATTCTAAATTCCTAGGAATTCCTAGATTTGGGTTCTTT
The DNA here is from genome assembly GCA_018150405.1 of Drosophila varians. Taxonomy (NCBI): domain Eukaryota; kingdom Metazoa; phylum Arthropoda; class Insecta; order Diptera; family Drosophilidae; genus Drosophila; species Drosophila varians. The sequence goes on from JAECWK010000130.1 coordinate 10,114,650, forward strand.
GAGCGGCTTTCTTTGAGCATCTGTAGATTCCAGATAGAATTCGTGCGGGTACCTGAAAAAGGTCAACTGAGTTTTGTTTCTCTCAAAGATTCTGCTCTCCTGCTACATTTTAATTTAAATTTCTTACATATTTATTTCATCTTATTTGAATCTCAACTCCATGCATCCTAGATGCTTACTTCCACCATGGAAGGGATTTTTAATGGTGAGAGTTTTGAAGTCTCGTTCCCTGATATCCAAACGCATTTGATTGGCGCATCGCGAAGAGCAGGACATTAACCCGCAGGATCTCTGGTTGGCAATACAGTCGTTGACAAGGCGCATGGACGATCCCAGATTATTGCTGGTGGTATATAGGGTGTTGAAGGTACAAAGCCAGGCCATTCGAATCCTAGTCTTGGCACTGAAGTTGGCCTCATCCAAATGCTGGTGGAAAGAGCTCCAGAGTCGGGAAATGTCCTTGTCCAGTGTGGAAATCTATGAGTGGGATTTAAATATTGCCGAAAAATGTACTATACTTATTACTCACAGATTTTTTGATACAATTATTATAATCAGTTTGTGATTTTCTGTGGCCTATTTGGCAACTGCGCTTGTGACTGCCAAAAGTGTGAGTGGCCTGGGTCTTAATGGAGGCACAGACATGCTTGGCGCTACTTTCAATGCCATTGAAGTGGGTCCTAGCTGTCATTAAACAGTCATTCATGGAGGCCCCGGCCTGGTAGGTCGTTGGGATCACCGAACTGTAGTTCCGGACACACTGACGGTGCCAGGAGTCGATCATCTCGAAGGGTTTCAACTGCGACCAGGCATCCTCCACTCGACTCTTCAACAAATCCGTTTGCAGATCGATACCGTTGAGTTCTTGGGCGAATCCTTTCCGTAAGTTAGCTAGCATATCCTCACATTTCTTTATTTTTGCCTCGTAGTTGGTTTGGCAGAGTTGCAGATATTCCGCCATGGACTCGGTGACATCAAAGTCCCTATCATTATGGCCTGACGCTCCAATTGCCAGAATTATAAGAACACCAATCACAACTTTTACTTTCTGCATTTTATTATTAAATGAAATAAATTTTCGAGTTTCAAGCTGTTTTTATAGCGAATTTAATTTAATAGAAAAAGGTTTACTGTTTTTTCAGTTGGTTTTATGCAAGCTTTCAAGCTGTTTTTATAGCGAATTTAATTTAATAGAAAAAGGTTTACTGTTGTTTCAGTTGGTTTTATGCAAATAGACAAGCTTCTTTGCTAACTAAATAATCAAAATAATGTTTGTCCTTCTCCTAATAAATATTTATTATAATGCTTTATGTCAGGAAATCCCGAAGTATTGTTTTAAATACTTTTGTGTTGCTTCTCTAATTCATTTATTTGTGTAAAATCATTTATAACATTTTGTTTTCTTCAAAACAGATTGTTTACTTATGGCTTTAATACTTGACACAAATATTTAACTAAAATTTATTAATTCCACCTTAATTCCAGGCAACCGGGATGCTGGTCTGCGTACCTGAAGGGATTCTTAATGGTTTCGTTGCGAAGATCAAGCTCTTTCAGGCTCACTGTCTTGCGGACAGGACAACCAGAATCACACAAATTCAAGCCACACACATCCTTGTTGGCAATACAATCGTTAACCAGTCTTAAAGCCACCTCCACGTTGGCCGTGGTGGAGTAAACCTGGCCAAAAGCGCACTGCCAGGAGGATCTTATCTTGGAATCTGCTGTGCATTCGGCACTCTTTAGATACGAATTGAAGTTGTTCTGGTTGGTAATTGTGTAAGCGTTGGCATCGGAAATCTAAAAATTAAAATATTATAAAATATATTATATTCAAGGATGAAATAAGTTAAATACTTACCACTTTGGTCACACAGACTGTGTAGTTCAATAGAGCTTGTGTGTAAACCTTGTTACAATTGGCCAAGCCATTCTTCAAAGTATTGGCATAGTAATTCTTCAGAGTGTTGTAGGTACTTTCGACACTATTCAAGACCCCATTAATACTCTCAGTGCACTTGACAATCGCTGCTCTGGTGGCAGTCACCGTGGGTATCGTGGAACTATAATTTTGGACACATTGCTTGCTCCAGGGGTCGATCAGGGCGATGGGGTCCAGCCTGGCAGAGGCCTCCTCCAGTTTCAGTTGCATGGAATCCGCTTGGACATTTATTGCCTCCAGTCTCTTGGCGAATAGAGTCCGAAAATTGGCAATCTGGTCCTCGTAGGACTTTACTTTAGCATCGTATTGCCGTTGATTTTGCAAAATATACGCGTCCAGGCTCGTAGACTGGCCGGCAGCTAAGCCAAAGAGTCCCAGGCCTATTAAGAATACTTGAAAGCTCCGCATCTTGACTGACTGAAGGGAAAAGTTGTAGGAGCTGTTTTTATATAGGATTTCTTATCAGTATTGTGGTTCCCCGAACAAAAGCTTTATCAGCTGCGACCTCATAATATATTTCATTTTAAAAAACAAAATCCTCAATTGTTTCTTGACTTTGCGAATGTTTACATTGGGTTTGCAAAAACCTTGCGATTCCCAAGAAATGTTTTAGACACTCTGCTATCAATGTTTGCTCAACAATGAAAGATAATTTATTTTATTCCAACTAATTGTACACGAAATTATTTAACAGGCTCTAGCGGAGGAGCTTTCTTTGTTCGAAAGTGGGGAAAGCCAGAATATTGGGATTCCATTAAACGTGAATTACATTTAAATGTTTTCCGTATTCTTTGGGCTTAGTCATGGCATATGCATTTCCTATCTATAAATATTATAATTATAAGGTAAACACTTCCAATCCGATCGAATTGTTTTCCTTAAAAGGTCACTTTGCCACCCACGCGAATCGACCCGTTTTTGAAGGTGATCATTGCACAACGGAACTTTCTAGTATTTGCACATTTTATTTGCTATTTGTTTATGAAGTTATAAATAATATACAAATAAATATCATAAAAATTAATTAAAACGAACGCTTAGGTTAGAGGGGGGAGAAGTACTTTGATAGGTACAATGCGAAACCAAAAGAACAAACACAACGTGAGCGATATTTGCAGGATTAGCTTGGATTGTGGTAAAGGTACAGGATTCATAGGAGCACTAGACTCAGTTCTTGATCAATCTGAAGCGAGAGGCCTCCGCGTAGTCCCGAGGATCGGAGAAGTTCCTTTCCGGCTTGATGCGGACATCGTTGGGATCGGTGACGAACTCTCCACTCCACACGGGCGGCAAGATGGTCGGATCCGTGTTATAGTCAAAGTAATCCTGATCATCGGAGCGGTTGCGCTCCGGCTTGATGCGGGTCTCTCCGCTCTTGACGAAAGTTCCATCCCATTCGGTGGGCAGGACAATCGGCTCCGTGTTGAATCCGTAAAAGTTGTTGGTGTTGGTCACATTCTGATTGTGGCGCCGGATCTTGGACACATTATTCACAGCCCCCTCGGGATATTCAAACTTTCCGTTCCAGCCCTCGCACTTGATCGGGATATAATCGTCTTTCCTGCGCAGTGGCATTTTCGATTTCTATTTGTTTAGATTTTGGTTTTTAACTTTGGGGATCTTGTCACGCCGCGATCGCAAACACGATTGAGTCGCCTTTGAGCTGGTCGTATTCTAAAATATGATTTCACCTTGTTTGAGCAAAAAAACTTGTCATGTAAATGATTATTATTTGCCACAGAGACGGCGGAGAATCGGAGAATCGACCCCCGCGATTTGCTTTTTCTGGTATTTTGAATCGCTGACGTCAGGGGGGCAGCTTGGCGAGCGGTTTCTTCCGACAGCTTCAAACGGGTTCAGGCACTGAGAGGAAAAGTGTTTACTATACTATACTAAAGGCTTTTCTATAATGCTTAGTCTATAAAAATTAATTTGTCTATAATATTATATAAAAATCTCTTCGTTACTTAACCATTTAAAATTATTATTACGTATACGCAGTGTTAGACAGTTGTCAAAGACTCAGTTTTAAATTAAATATAATAAATAAAATATAATATTACCTATATAAAAACAATCATTTTCCAGAAACACCAAAATATTACGTTGGCTAATTTTTTCCGATCAAAAGTCTAACAATAAATTATGAGAAAGGTTATTTTTCGAAACTAGTTAAATTCTTTGGAGTCTGCTTTGTATATTTTATCATATATCCCTATATATTAAGAGCTTATTTATATTCAATGACGAAAACTCCTTTAATATGTCTAATATAAAGTATACGCTATGTTGGACAGCATTGACTCTGGTTTTTTAAATTGATCTTTCGAGTATTTTAAATCTTTAAAACATTTTAAACCACCAATTTTTGGGCAGTGCCTGGCCAGGTAGCCTCCTCCGCAGGTTCGCACTTCAAGCGGTGGCAGACAATGGCGCGTCGATCGGCGCTTCGCCTTATAAAGTCATCGGGTCTGGCAGCTCAATGGCAGAGCCCGGCTTCGCGCTCCGCCGGAGAGTTATGGTTGCTCTTGCTGTCATAGGTGTCTTATGTAAACGAATGGATTATATCTTGATTGCCAGCAGATTATTGTGATTCATTCGACCCGGCAGTGCATGAGATTTATTCTGGAGGCGTTCCACAATTAGAACTTGCCTCTCACTGCCATGTTATTGTGATTTATTTTTGGATAACATTCTAGCCGATCTATTTTGATTGAGATATTGTTTACGTTTACGAAGAAATACCTTAGAAGGCATTGAATTAATTGGCTTTTTATTATTTAGAGACTTTTAAGGGTATTTGGATTGAAGGGTTTCAGAAAGTGATCTGTGAGAAAGTGATTGGTAAAAAGAAAAGATTCCATCTGGATTTACTTTTTCCTATTTAATATGACAAGAAGAATATTAACTTAATTAAAAGATGAAATAAGTAAGTAAATTATTATATACATTTATTATATAATGTTATCAATTGTAATTCTTTCTGTGTAAGCCATAAATTCCTGACCCTCCTCAACGTGGCCAAGGCCCAGACCCTTCCCCCCCGACCCAACCCGTAAGCCATTAGTCATCTCTGGCGCTGGTTCAAGTCCATGCTAATTGCTCGACTCATCGGCGGATGCCAATTAAGCAGCCAGGCAGCCAGCACGGACATGGCCTTTGCCAGAGGAAAGTGGTTCCCACATGGCCGTGGCGGAACTCCTCCAACTCTATCTGCATCGAGGCCATCGCGCTGCTATCTGCGCCTTCTTCCTCCTGCCCCTAGCTCCGGCGATGGATGCGTGGCTGGCTTACCTGCGGATTGGACTCCCTCGCGGGGCTATCTCCGTCTCTATCTAGGCGAGGTAAGCCTCGCCTCCCCCACTGGTCTCGCTTGCTCCTGCGGTCAACTCCTGCGCCGCCGCCTCGTTAGAAGAACAGAGGGAGCAGCAGCAGCAGCAGCAGCAGCGGCGGCAGAGGCAGCAGCAGCCGCTGCAGCGACGGTTAGTTAAACTTTCTCATTTCGGCGCTGGAAGAGCAGAATGGCCTGGTCTGGCATGGGCTGGCCTGGCCTGGCATGGGCTGGCCTGGGCTGGCCTACTGGCTGCCTGCCTTGGCTGCCTGGGGTTTTCTGTTCAACGTCTGCGCGTTTGCTGAGCGCCTAGTCGAAAATCCAACTAATTGCTTATTTTAACCCCTTGAAAACTGGGCGAACACCGACACACCATCACACACACACGCACACACAATGGAGTCCGGGTCTCCGGGCTTTCATGTTTATTAATTAACAACACAAAACCCCCCTCCTCCGAAACCAAACCAAACCAACAAAAGGCCGTACACACGAACACACACACACTCGAATACACCCAAACACACACGTACAAGGCTAAATCCAAGAGCTGTCTCTGGCATTCATTAGTGTTCATTAGTGAAACAAAATGCTCATTTACTTAACTACTCCCGGACTGTGGAGACCATAACGAGAGTTTGGCCCGACCCCTCCTCCTCCACCTCCTCCTCATCATCCGCCACTACCTCGTGCTGCCTCCTCCGGCTCTTCGCTGCACTTATCGGCCACTCGGCAAGTCACTCGGCTCCTGCCTGTTTGGCCATCCAGTGCCCCCTCTTTAGGCCTCCCCAAACTATACACTATTCGCTCTCCACCTCTCTCCCCCTCTTGTGTTGCCAATTAAAATTCCACTTATGCCAAGTTAACTCACTTGGCTCGTTAATTGTTGTGGCTTTTTAATTGGACCCTTTTTTCTCCTGCGCCCAACTCTCCTCGCCGATTCAATTGAACAACGAGAAACAACAACGTTTATAATGAATGGTATGGCCTGGCATGGCATGGAAAAAAAATTGTGGGTGCTATGCATCCATTTAATCCCAAAATAACCCCGGCCCCCACCACCGAGTAGGCCCCAACCATCTTTTCAGCCAGGCCCCAAAACCCAACTCCTCGCTCACTGACCAGGTTTCGCCTTTCGTTTTTTCAGTGTCCCATTTTGCTGATAGGGTTGTCGACTTGGGATGGTAATACAAGTTGAAAAATATAAAAATTTTTGGAAATTGCGTTTTTTTTTTAATTTTAAGTATCGACGCTGACATGGAGTGTACCGATTCAGTTTAATTTTTGGGCATATATTACGAATAAATATTGTTTAATATTGTTTATAGTTCTAAAAAAAAAAAAACAACAAACCCATATAATCGTAAATATTATCTTAAATTTTAAATACACTTCCATAGAGGATGTCAACCCTCTTACTCTGCGGCTATGGCTCCATTCAACTAATGAATGAAACCGCAAGCAGTCGAGCAGCGCCAACAACAACTTGAAACAAAAACCAACAAAAACCCCTAATTAAAATGCATTTTCATTTGGGACGTCAGAGTGCCCCCACCTCCCATCCACCCGGGGTTTTCCCTCCCGCAGCTTCCTCTTCCTTCGAATCCACTTGACAGGGGCGTCTGTCAAGAGGGTTTTCTCATTGTCTGCGCTCATTAGCTAAGTGAAGTTACCCGCTGGAGACGCCGCTGAACCTCTATGCCATTGTACACTCACATACCACCCCCATTCCCCTGTCATCCACAGCCCCACCCAGGGCACCCGGACCCCTACCACTGCCTCTCTGAATGGCTGCGGGCATATTTAATTACAAAAGCTGCTAATTAGGAAACGTACACACCCACGTTGGTTAATTTGTTTGCAAACCAATTAACTCGGCGCATAGTAGCAGGCGCTCAGAAAACCACAGACAGTCGACAGGCAACTCGGACGTCGGCAGGGCAGGGGTGGTCTAGGGGGCAGGGTCTAAGGCAGGGGCAGGCGCTGGGGTTGGGGCAGCAGCGGCGCCAGCAGCGGCGGTAGCAGCGGCAAAAGAAACGCGTCAGCCATCAGCAGCAGCAGCCGCAGCAGCAGCAGCACTAGCAGCAAATGGTATATCGGTCCCTCAGTTCGATGGGGGTCGTCGGAAGCCTTACATGGACTTGATGACAGCAACAGAAGCAGGAGCAGCAGCAGCAGTAGCTGGATGGCTGGCACAAGGTTCCGCTTCAGGAAGGAAAGCAGAGAAAGAACTTTCCAATCAACGTGTGTGCTTGAGTGTGGGTGTGTGTGTGTGTGTGTGCGGAAAATGGCAAACTTAACTACTCAACTAACTAACAACTGTTAACGAACCCTGGCCACAAAAGATAAGCCAAGACCCGGAGAAGAGGGGTGACCTAGAATATTGTGGGGTGGGGTTGGGCGGCTAAACCCCCTTTCGCCGAAACACAAACCCAGAAATGTCTAATAAATGAAAACGAAATTTTAATGAAAAAGTTTCGTTGCGTTGGGGCTATGCATGTGTGTGTGTAATTACACTCGAAGAAAATTAAGTAAAAGGGGTTCTTAATTAATAGAATCTTAGATGGAAAAATCTTTGAGCTACTTTTTAGAAGGAACCCCAGTTACTGAAGCTGTTGTATCTGTATATTCTTCAAAAGTATCTTAAGATATGCAAAAGTATCTTCTGAAGTTTCTCAATCGTATTAAAAAGTATCTGAGATATTTTTGGGAAGTATCCCTAAAATATCTGTTTTCTCGAAACGTGTCTTCATTTTCCAAAAGTATTTATCCTTTAAAAAACCAATTAAAATTTTGGATAGTACACCATAAAGTATTTTAAAAGTTTATAATATTTTAAGATTTTTTCCCATTTTTTTTCTGTTGAAGACAAATAGTAATTTGTCAAACCGATTCGCTCTGTGCATTGTTGTTCTTAATAAATGAGCCAAAGTTGGTGCAAAAGTTTTTGCCGTTCGCTTATTGTTGTTTCTGGCTGGCTTCCGCAGTCCCCTGGTCCCCGGGTCCCCTGCCCGGATTCCGGACAGTTGTGCGTGCTAATGAGTAATAAACGGGGGACGATTCTGCTGCTGCCGCTTCTGGTGCTGCTGCTGCTGCTGCCTGGTGGTACCCTGGTGGCAGGGGCAGTGTGGGGGAGTGTTAACACCCCCATCCCCGCGGCCTAGACAAGCGCCAGACGTGAATGTCAGGCGAACAGACCCGTCGAGCAGCATTCTCCGGCAAGAGAGAATGCGAAAATGATGGTCACATAGAGAGAGAGAGATAGGTAGCGATAGAGACAGAGTCGGAGAAAGGTGGGGACGGGCTGGTTGGGGCGGGGCAGGGCAGGGCAGGGCCCGGCCCGGCCTTCTGTTCCGGCTCAGCATTCGCGTTAATTAGTTTTGAGCGCTTTCATTATGCAGCTACATGTGGCAAGCCGGAGAATCGAGAAGGCCGGCGGGTTGGCAGGGGGCAGCTGGTGGGGGGCACCGACTGATATGCCATCATGTCATTATCTCTGTGCAATTCCATCCGACTCTCCTTTTGCTAACGAGCTTTTTAGCTGAATCACAAAATTTGCCTCAATTAAATGTTTCAACTTTGCTGATTACATTTTAATGATATTCTTTAAAGTAAACATTAATTGGAATGAAGGTAGGGGTGGTAACAGGTGCCGGGTTCCAGGTGTCATGAGTATTATTTTAAATTAATTGAAAAAATAATGAAAAGTGCTTTAAGACAAGAAAGGTTTAAAAATTATAAATGCATTTTTGTACCAGGTATAAATACTTAAATGAGATTAAAAAAATTAGTTTTTCTAGGCTTCTGGTTAGGGTATTTTATAGCCTTAAATCCTAACCAGAAGGGAAATACAATTATAAGCTGATAAGGCAAAAAGCTGAAAACGATTGCATCGCATTACAAAATAAACTCAACCACGTAGCAGCCACCTCTGCCCATTTGCTGGCTGCCCGGAACGCTCCCCGATCCCGGTCATACGACAATACAATAGCCAACCTTATCACAAAAGAGTTAACAGGCACTACAAATACAACAACAACAACAACAACAACAACAACAACAACAACAACAACAACAACAACAACAACAACAAAAGTGGCCGAAAAAGTCAATGTGCATGGCACGTCGCACTCCCCGCAGAGCCCCCTAACAGCACGTGTGTATTTTTTTTTGGGTTATCGCCACCCGTATTTGTTTATGGTAGAGAACTCTTTCGTTTTTTTTTTTTATTTCTTTTCCAACCGGGTCCACCTGTTGCTGGTCGCTGAGCGCCTGATGCGATGGCAAATAATCGATCGCCAGTTATTTATTGATTTCTGATTGATGAGCCCTCGATGTCAATCGACCTCTTCAAAGGGTTTTGGATGGGGGAGGGTTGAACGTGGGATCTTCGGACTCGCTGGGGCGGATTAGCCAGCTTTGGGAATGCGGCAAGCAGCAACCGGCAATAGGCCGAGATCGACGCCGTGGAAATTTGAATAATATCAACGTTACAACAACGGTGGCAGCGAGCGATAAGAGCTTAACTTATCAATGCATAAATTATTTCGTTTCGGTTAACTTTAGTTTATTCATTTTTGAAATGTCTATAACAGAAACCCAAGAAATTGTATGCAATATACGTATAACTTTTTCTAAAACATAAACACTTAAACACTTATGGAGTCTACGAAACCCTTTGTGAAAAAGGGTATTACCAATATTTTTTTTTTTGTGATTTTTTGTTATGTTTTTTAACTTTCATTAGCAAAGGAGAACTTATGGAGCTACGCCTTAGATCTAGCAAAGTTATTGAATCGTTGAAAGCCCAACACCTGAAAGTAGACTACGCGCGCGAGCATTTAAGTACGATCGCCCGCCGAGAAGTAGGCAGCGCCACGCCTACTCCGGCGACTGCCCTTGCGGACTAGTTGCTGCACAGCCTGTGCCGCCGCCAGGAAAGTCCTCTCCCCGCCGCCGAAGCGGCTTGGCCAATCCTAGGACTCGTAGAGCAACCGCTGATAATGCGGTAGCACCTCATGCCGATGCACATGCAGGCTGAACTCCAAAGCCACCAGCACGGCAAACTCCGATGAGATGAGCTCCTTGCGATTAAGTCGGAACACGCTCTCCGTCTTCTCGATCAGGCTCTTGAGGGCCTCGCCCTTCACGTCGTTCATCTTGGCGCTGAGCAGCAGACAGGCGCCGGCGCACAGCTTGCGGTTGCTCTTGTTGATCAGGTTGGCCAGGATGAGCTTCTCGAAGTACACGTACGCCTGGGAGATGGTCACCAGGTCGATGCGGGAGTCCAGCTTGTTGATGCGCCGCATTTCCCGCTTGATGCTAAAAGAAAATTATTTTTTAATTAATTATTAAAATTAGTTATATAAGTTATTTTTTAACTCACCTCCTCAACTTGCTCAACGTGAGCTGTATTGTGGGGAACTTTTCGCGGAACTTGTCGTTCAGCTCCTTCTTCAGATCAGACGGACGCACATAGTCAATTACCGAGGTCATGTACGAGGTGAAGGTAAGCAAAGTACGATGTTTGCCGGCAATTAATTCAGGATCATCCAAGATGCTGGCCGAGTACTGCTGGAACCCAAAAGAAAACCAAAGATTATTAAAAAGTCCATGAAATATTTAAGATTAAAAGAACTTACAGCTTGACCCCGAGTTGAATCTCCTCCCAGGATAACGCTCTCAATATCCATATCCAGTTTCAAGTCTGGCGTAGGACTGGCAGCACTATTCCTATTATTGTTCTCATAAGTAAAGCACCTATTCGGATTTAAAAGAAATAATTTAGAATCTATGGTAGATCTTAGAAAATCTAGAGGCGTGAGAAGGCGGGTTTTGTGTTAGTTGAAGCATCCTTGTTCGTTTGATGTGTGTGAAATTGAGTGGGCGTGTGTGTTTTGTGGGATAATGTGAATTGGTTAGTAGACTAAAAGCATCCAACCCCACTATGGATAAGCTAGAGTCGAATCCATATCGAGGTTGACAGTAAATTATTTTGTCTTATTAGCTGTTTTTCAAATTTACCATTTGCCTTGACGTTTGGTTATGGTTTTTGTGCTGAAACGAAGTAGTGCAAAGCGTTAAATGAATTAGCAAAAGTTAATGTATTAAGGTTTTTCTTTCATTTGGGTCAACGATTACCGAACCAAAACAAAAATAATAACCGAAAATCACATTACAACGAATAGTATCTTTCGCCTACGAAGCAATAAACCGTATCTTACGATTTCTATGTTATATAAAAGCCGAAAATGTGCTGACTTAAAGATACTCTATCGATATTAATGGTTGGGTAATAAGCCACCTCTTGATGAGTCAGATCAAAAGGTCTTGCTTGGCATTTCGTTTGGTCAGCTAATTGGTCAACTGGCCCCCGGGTTGTTGTTAAACACGAGCCAAAGCTAAACTCTCCGATTACCAGATAATACGAGGAGCTAACAATGAAGCTTTATGTAAACACTTTGGCTTTCGACGAAATAAAATCGGATTACAAATAGTACAAATTATAAGGTACAATTTTCTATTACATTTTAAGTTTAAGATTACAAATTGTTCGGTTATGAGATTTTAATGAATGATTTAGATGGCATGGATCTGACTGAATGGTTTGTACAAAAATGATACGAAATATGGATAACAAAGTCAAATCCGACACCAACCTTGCTATGCCGTGATTCTTCAGGGCGGCTGTACTCGTAATCTCCATTTGGTTCTCGAAAATGGAAGGATTAGTAGAGGCATTTGCGTGCTTCTTGCGTTCCTTTTCATATTGACGCGATGGTATCAACAGGTGGCCATAGGAAATGTCCTGCACAGGAAGAGAATTTCATTAGTAAATAGAAATATTCCATCTAAAGTGGATTCATGGACTTACCTGACCACTTTCGGCCTTCTGGATGCCCAACAAATCAAACGGATCGAAGGGAGCATCATTAATGGAGCTCAAGGGACGCGAAGTGGAAGGATTCCTGCGACGACGATCCTCCTTGCGAAACTCGGCCCTAGAAGAGGAAGTAATTGATATAATTAGTCGCTCCAAATTGAGTTACAAACCGAACTCACCTTCCATTCTTGCCCTTGTAGTATGGCAAAGCGGAGAAAATGAAAAAGGGAACCTTGCGTGACACCAACACCATCCGCTCGTCCCTTCCTTGACCCAATCCCAGTCCTTGGGCTCCGGTTCCGCGTCTGCCATCGCTGATCTGCACCGACTTGCTCAGGCTGTTCCGGAAACTGCCCGCAAAGTTGCCCGCCGGCGTCAGGCTCTCCGTACTGCTGTCATCCGTAATGTGGCTAACGCTGGATCCGCTCAGCACGTAAGTACGCTTCAGACCTCCTCCAACGGCGATGCTCGAATTGGAGCCCGCCCTCATGCCAGGCGCCGTATTTAAACGGGCCCTCCTCTCCGGCTGCAGGTTCTGGTCGCTGGCCCCATTGCTAAAGGTTCTGTGGATTCAAACATAATACAAAATACAGAGTTTAGTAAGAACCGAAACGATCTAAGAAGCAACAGGCGCTCAAAGTTTCAAGTAGCGTGAAAAACATGCGCAGAGCGATACAAAAACGCGTTGGGCTGGACCTTGGCGGCTTTTCGAAATTGTTGCTTTTTTTAAAATACGTTTTATTTTCGGTATTTATAAATTCAATGACAAATGTGAACGAAGAGGCAAGTGCCGAGTTTTTAGCTACTTTTGGCTTCATTTAAAAATATTTTTCAGTTTTTGTAGGGTATTTTATACCCTATATTTACCCTGTATTTATTATACATTATATTAAATTTAAAAAACATTTAATCGAATTTTTAATTATATTTTTAAAAATAATATCATAGTTATATTATAGTTATTCTCCGACAAAACCCTACAGCTGTTTTTTTTTTTGGAACCAACACTAGAGGAGTATCGAATCCCCACCCCATGACGGCCCAGCGGGAGGCCTCGTCACACCCCTCATGGAATGATCGATATTTTCACAGGGCACCAGACCCGAAAAGAAGGCGACGCTCGAAGATTTCCCAAAATGCGTATATATGCGTATATATGCTCCGGGGGTCTAAGGGCGATCGAAATGAGTGTCTCTGGGCTGGTTTGGCTTATCGCTGGCGTCGTGTGTTTGTGGCTGTTTTGTGTATTTTTGGAAATCAAACACACAAACACACGACACCAAACACACACACACACACTCACACAATGCATTATATGCGCTGAAGGGCAAGAGCAGCCAAGCCAAAAAACAACAAATACGAGAAAAGCAGCATAAAATAGTCAATTAGCCAACTAAAGTCGACGTCTTTGTGGTGGCTGAGCGCCTGGCCGATTACCTTGGGATAATTGGTCTAGGTCGAGGTTAAAGCTGGAAAACTCTGTGGTAGAGAGAAGAGCGGGGAGTGGGGTGATGGGGGCAGAGCACGACATATAATCCTCGAGGTGACGATTTTGCGTTAATTAGTCGGACAAAGTGCAACCAGAGAGCTCCCATTGAAGACCCATCCCCCTGGATGGTATTCGGTATTCAGATTCATCATCCCCATGGAGGCGGTGGCGGTGCTGGTCGTGGTGGTGGCGCCTAGGCTGTCATAACCCGTTAATTAGTTGGAGCATTCTAACAGGCTCGCAGAGAAGCGAAGCCAGGGGATATTTTTACATTGTAAGTAGGATGGGGGCCATCAACCAAAGAAGAAGAAGAGAAAGCGGAGGAAGCCACCAAGACTCCAAAATAAATGAGTTTGTTTGTGTGCGGAGGAAAAGGGCCGGGCAAACATTTGTTTTCATGCGTTTGCTTTTGTGTTTCGGGTTCGTCGCTCTTATCGACTCGCTAATGAGCGTGATAGAGATGGAGTTTGAGAGTCAGAAATAGCTTAGACATGTTTGTCGTGTGTGTGCGTCTGGTGATAAGAGATAACGGCCGTGTGTGAGAGAAAGAGATAAAAGGCTGCACCCAGAAAAAAAATACAATGCAAGTGTGCGTGTTTTTATATCATAGGTTTCTTTCGGATATTTCCTATATCTTTTTATTAGGAAACTACTTCTAAACATGGCTGTGCTCCTGTGATTGAGTAAACAATATTCTAATTCTTTCAAAAGTTTTGATGAGTTCGGAAAAATATCGGTTTTTGGGGACACAGAAATGTGATATGAGCGAAGTATTAGAAAATTGCCATGGCTAGTTATTTGATAACAAAAGTTGTTTATTTTCATGAGGGTTTCCGAAAACTTTAATAAACATTTCTTATCAGCTTACAAATTACAAAAAAAACAGCCTTGCTCCATTTTTTGTTTTCAAAGTTTAGATACTTTGCCAAAGTATCTGAGAGATACTTTTAGGAAACTAGAGCAGATCTTCCAGATGTGATTTTAGAGAGGCTATCTCTTTGATTTGCAAATATTTACCCAAAGTACTGCTACTAAACGCTCAAGTAAATATACTTTTCGCGTCTGCACACGAGAGCAAGCAAATAAATCAAGCTCACCGCGAAATCGAAAATATTTTAATTGCGCTATGTTTGTCCGCAGCGCCCCCCTTGTCACCCCTTCACCACAACCATTCTTTGATCATGTCTGAAAGCTTTCAAAAGTCAACCAGTATGTATGTGTGTTTGTGTGGAGCAATCAAATCAACTGAGTCAATTTTGCTTTTATCAGCTGAACTGGCTTTTGTTATTGTATATTGTTATCATCGCGCTACGTATGTATGTACATATAAGCAAACAGATGTTAATGGGAGCCAACGATTTTTATATAACTTCCCATTTGAATAGATCACGTGCCCGGGTTTTAAATGGCCCATCACAACCACTACGAGAATCAATAAAAAAAAAAGGGTTTAATTTGAGACATTTAAAGTGCATCAAAAGTTGTGTAAAAGTGCTAGAGATTGTCCAGGTGCCTCGATTTTTTGTTGTTGTTTATTTGGCAGAATGACGCACATTGGGTGACCATAATCAATCGAGCTTGTATAGCTCCGCTCACCTTCGATAAGGTCTGCCTCTGGAACAAAAAACAACACACACACTGGAGGGGCAGTGTGGCTAAGCGGTAGACCAACAAATATCATAAAAATAACAATAACAATAATCATGTTAGGAAAGGCAGGCGTAACAAAAGAATAGCCGCTTGTAAACAAATGGAGAACACAAAGGGGAATATCGAAAATACAGCAAAAAAAATCCACAAACTTTTGTTTACACATTAGGCCGGGCCAAGTAATTACATAAGGCCAACGAAAAACCAAGAAAAAACTGTATATTTACACGTTTAAACGAAGGCTGGTCTACATTTTGCTATTAACTATGAAATAAAATCTTGGTATTCAAAAGAAATCCAATTGATTCCCTCAACTTTGCTATTTATGAAATCCACACTTCTTTCTCAAAGTCACAAAACAACTTAAGCCAAAAAAAAAAAAAGAGAGAACCCAACAAATCCGCTTTAAGCCGCTTTTATTGCCAAAAAATATAGTAGCGAAAGCCACTCAGACAGAGGAGACGCAACATTAATGAGAAGGGGCCAGATATGATGGGTAATAAAGTCGCAATTGTTGGCATGATGAGTCGCTATATTTTATCATTGTTTTAGCGATTCCAACAAAGAAGTTGCAATAAATATACATTTGTATTTGCAAAGTGGATTAGCGTGGAGCTTATCGTTCGCTTTCTGATAGACAAGCGTGTAAACGCCGCTTTATGGCAGTGTCTGTGTTGATTTTTCGCAATCCTTTGCCCAACATGTCAAACCAGAAAGGAGTTCTAGGATTGCATTTGGCTTGGGTGCATCCTGCAGCTTTTTGCACTACTGACACACATATCATTCGCCCTGTTTGGCCAGAAACAACCCCTTTGCCGTACGACCTTGAACGCCTGTTTGCCAGGCTTCAGCTTCAGGATTAGAACCTTTCGCACAAGTAGCTGGCAGCAAAAAAAATCCATTTATGCTAAAAAAAAAAAAACAAGAACAAGAACGAGGGGAACCGGTTCTTATTACGTCGTCGATTGCATAAAACTCTGAGCCCAAGGTTACCCAGTTTTTGGACCAAAACGGGGGGGCTTGGACAGGTTTGCAGCCTCGACATTGACATTGACATTGTCCTGGCCGGGCGAGGAGGAGGACGAGGACGAGCATAGTGAGCGGGGTGCAGGAAAGCTCGGGCAGCTCAAGTTCAATGACAAGCTTTGGCTTCGCCGGCTGGCTGCCCTTGGACTTGGCCTGTCCAAGGAGGAGGGGCCTGGGGCATTAAATCAAATTATGTGGCATGACGCAACCTCTGGGGCAAGGAAGCAAGGAAATTAAATCTCATAATGCCTCCCCTCCTCCTTCGCTCTCTCATGGGGAAAAAAATTGTTTACGTTTTTGGTGAAGTTTGGCCATTCTTTTCGGTTCCCATTCATCAACTCCACGAAGCTGCTCAGAGCTCAGGTTTCAAAACAGAAAAAAACTGGACTGAAGTAGTTTGTTTTGGTTTTTGAATTGCGTCGCAATTTGTTTTTATCCGGCCCTTGACGGGGGATTCGAGCATGCGCAGCATTTTGGGGCAGGAATCCTCCCATATCGCATAACAAAATATTTTGCATTGCAACAATTTGCCCATTGAGAAGGAGGATGTGCTGAGCCGAGTTCCCCATTCCGTAGCGGAAATAGTAAAGTAACTTAAGAATTGTGGGTAAAAAAATTACAATGTTGGACTCCTCTTGTTTACAAACTGTTGAAGTTGCAAATTTTTATATATGGGAGATTGGTATTTTGTTGACGCAAGCAAATATTAGATTTGTGGGTAAAAAAAAAATGATATTAGGGGTATTATTTAATTACTCCTTTATTTGTTCTATGAGTCAGCTTTAAATACTTGTATTAAAAGTGACTTGGCAATTAAAAAGTATTAGCCAGATGGGGTTTTCTGTCACCTGACATCATAGCACCTTAACGTCAATGGGTCCCCCTCTTATCGATCTGAGAAAAATACAATCGTTGCCACAAGTTGAAAGATAACCCAAGGGAGATCGTCCGATACAGAGGGTAGAAGCGTATATCAAGATCTATTCCAAGTTATCTTATCACTCCCCTGGCCTTTTATAATTGGCCATTTGGATCCGATAAGGCAACTAATGTAGCTTTCTTCGTGTATTTAGCAAATTGGCCAAACGGAAACATGATTTGGCAGAACAAATGCCCTGACAGGTTGATGAAAAGCCAATTGGCCGGCTGCCAAGTGCACTTTTGTAATATTTCGATGACAACAATAATATCCCAGACCCAAAGAGACCCCAGCAAACGGGTTAGGCCACCAGTTGAGTGACACGCCAAGCAACAGCTACAGCAAAAGCAAAAGAAATCGAAACCGAAATCGAGTGGGTTGCATGAAGAAAGAAAAAATGCCGAGACGTCAGCCGAGCGCGACTGAAAAATTGAAAATGCAAAGCTGCGGCAAAACAAGGTCAGTTTGTCAAAGCGCAACGAATGCAGCTGCTGGCTGGCTAACGACTATTCGGTGGGTTCAACGTAACTTGTTTTGGCATTGAGGTGAAAGCTCCTGCCTGGGGATGCACATGCACCCGTCCCAGACCGAGCTTTTCGCGTAGAAATTACAAAGAAAGTCGGATGGCAGGAAGTTCAAGGAGGTTTACGAGCCAGCGATTTACGAGCGTTTCATTGCCGTTCTTTTCGCATTTCGCAATTGCGCAATTGTTGCGTGTACTACGGTTAGGGCTTCTGGCTAGATAATATCCATGATTCACCCACAAAGCGATTGTAACGCTGACAGGTCATTTAAATGCGTGACAAACCGTTGTCGCCACCCTCCGCCCCAACAAACAAAAGTTTCAATTGAAACGAACAATTGTTGTTTGAATTGTGCCTTTGCGGGGCACGCTCTCTAATTCACGTTAATTGAGCTGCCGCTGGCACACGTCGATGAATGAATGAATTGAGCAATTTGCCCCACCTCCCTGGCCAGTTTTTGGGGCGTATTTTTAGCACCCAGTGACCAGAAGCAGACCCACTCTAATTATGGCCAACCAGGCGCCAAAAACGTGCCAACATCGAAAAACCCCTTAGGTTAATCGGGGAAAATCAGAAAATTGGGCGAAAAACGGTCTTGGCAATATTCAAATATTAGATATGTATCACAAAAAGATTTACATATATTTATAAATAAACCCCCTTTGCCTTTGCCAGCTGCTGCGAGGCTTTCAGTTCATTGTTTCTGAATTCGCACGATTTTCGCAGTATTTTCGATCGTTTTGAGGCTTTTGTAAGCAAATTAGAAACCAAGTGTCAATTGGCCAACACAAACTCTTGGCGGAAATTTCAATCAACGAGAAGGCGGCTAGGCAAGGAAAATCGATGCCAATTATGACGACAGAATTAATTGAATTGAACCAGAATTCCGGGAGATCCAGCGGAGTGATTCATTCATCTTGGATGGGGAATAATTCTTAACAAAGAATTTGCAGGAAATGTAGGAAAATTCTGGCCACTTGACGTCAGTTGTCAGTCAAAAGACTCAGGTGTTTTAGGATTCCTTTTGTTTTTCGATTCGAAAATGTAGGGACTAGATTCGTTATAAATGGTATACTCCCTCGCACAAGTTTATTATTAATTCTATCGAATATAAAAGTGCCAAGTATATTTCTTATAGCTTGGAGGTAAAGGATAATTCATATTTATCCACCATAAGTTTCTTCGCAAAAACATTTTATAGAGCTCGATATAAATTTTTATGAGCGGTAGCAATAGAGAAAATTAATATGATAAGTTTTGTGACTCACCGTTCCCTTAGCGGTAATAGCTTGGCGCCCGCTCCAGTGCCCACACCCGATCCACCGGTGACGCCACCGCCGCTGCCCAGATTGGACACCTTGAGCGGTATCTTGACGCTGTCGGAGTCGCTGCCACTCTCGGCACCCGAACCCCCACTGCCGGCGGTGCAGCCCCGTGCCTGCCGCTGGTTCTGCTGCTTGATCATATTGCCACTGCCCGGTGCCGGAGCACTTGCATTCGCCTGATGGGGCTGACGGCCCGACGAGGTCGGCCGCTTTATGTTGCGTCGCTCAGCCGGCGCTGTTTGGCCGGCTTTGGCTGGCAGGACGTTCATCAGGTGGTGACCCATATTTTCAGTTTCACTAAAATGCCCGTCACCATCGCTGGCAGCGGCGGCGCCGGCTGTGGTGCACTCGTCCAGACCGAAGCCACCATCGATGCCCATGTGGACATCGGCACTGCATAGCAGGAGCGGTGAGCAAGGTGCTCCATTCTGCTGATATTGTTGATTCTGCTGCTGCTGATGCTGCTGGTGATGTTGCTGCTGCTGCTGCTGATGTTGTTGGTTTTGGTGATGCGGTTGCTGCTGATGCTGCTGCCGCTTCTGGTGGTTGTGGTGCGTGGCCGAGTGGCTACGCTGGTGGTGATGCTGCTGATAATGCGGATGATAGCCTCCTCCTGTGCTGAGTCCCAGCGGGGTTGGATTCCTATTATGGTTGCAGAGCAGGCTGCTGCCGAATGTTGCGCCAAATTTTGTGTCCCGGTGGGTGCCATCTAACGATATATTCGATAGGAACGAGATCGCAGCCAGTCTGCGCCTGTGTCTCGTCTTGTTGAGCGAACTTGCCATTAGGCGATTAACCCTTTGAGTCACCAAGCGAATTTAACCGAAGAGTTGTCGTGTATGTTTGGGTGTTTGTGGGTGTTTTGGGTTCAAAAACAGTCCCCGTCAAGTGGTGGAATGTGTAGTTGGCTTGCACTTTCTGGAACAGTCTCTCTCAATCGCCGCTTCCACTCCTTTATTGCACTCACAAATCAATGGATTTGCTTCAAATCTTCTTTTTTGATTACTTTTTTTTCAGCTTTGTTTTCTTATTTAAATTTTGTTAAGATCAATTAAGTTTTTTAGTCTCTAAATTCGAAAACGAATTAAAAAACAAACTACTTGACCGCGACATGATGACTGATTTTAAACACTGTTTTTTTTTATCGAAAAGGAAATTTATTGATTTAAATTTTTGGTTTTATTTATTTTTTTTTTCAACAAATATGCGTTGTTGCGTTGCTTTGGCTGCAAGAAGAAACAGGAAAGAAGGAAAAAACTGAATCAATAAGTGTGGAAAAGCTGCTTTTGGCCAAAACGAAGCTTTGGCAGTGTATTTTTTGGATACAGATGAAGTCTTGATGGCATATGTTGGTTTATCTGTTAGATACTTTCGAGGTATTTGTTAGACTAGTTAGTACAATTTCGTATATAAAAGGGGTAACTAAATTAATGGATTTTGAGTTAGCCAAAGTACATGGGGAGATCCCCAAAACTGCCAAAACTTCCCCATTAACCTTTTTTTTTTAGAATTCCCCGATATGAAACTGTGATTTTTTTTGCCAACTGGTCGTGACAGGCGGAAAACTCTTTGGCCGAAAGACAAAGAAAGCTTTCGCTGGCTGCAAAAGCTGCAGTTTTAAGCGGCTCAAAGCTGCAGAGAGAGATTGGCTGTGGCTTTTGTGGCTGGTTTGCCTCTTGCCAAGGCTTACTGTGTCACTTGGCTGCTTGGGCGTTAAGTGGGTGGTGGAAAAAGCCAGCAACCGGCAACGGTTTGCTCCTCGAGGCGGCTTTAGGTCCTGCTGTTTACATTAGATGCCGAAAGACCGAAAATTTTCCGCTTCCAGGCCACAACAGAAAACAAAAACAACCACATTAGTGCGTGGAAAATTTTGGGCTCAAAACAGCTGATGGAAGGGCAGGCTAGGAAGCTGCTCTTCCGGGGGTTGTTTCTTACTTGACTAGAAAACCGACAAGAGTCTAATTGGATTTACTGGACCAATTGGAATGCGGGACTTGCAAGTCTGAACCTGTCGCTTTTCCTTCGATATTTTTAAATATTTATTTTCATTTTGTGGATGGAAAATCAATGCAAAATTATTTATGACACACACACACTAAAACTAACACACACCAGTGCAAAATGCGTATGACGTGTGCCGAGTTTTCGTTTATTCTTACCACTTAGGATATGCGTTTGGTGGCTGAATCTTTAATTTTATTTATTTATTGGTTTTTGCTCTATGTCGAGAAATGTTTCAAGCGCGTCATATTGGGCTATTTTTAGGGGCTCGCAACTAATTTCGAAAAGACTTTGATTTTAGCCTCTTGGCTGCCAACTCGCCTGCGCCTCCTCAGGCCCTCTTTCTTTTCCTCTCGTGTTGGTGTGTGTTTCTTGCGTCTCGGTCGCACTCACGCAGCTGTCTTCGTTGCGTAAATTATGCAAAATGCAGGCCAATTACGTTGTGTTTACAAAAAACTCCTTCACTGATCGGTGTAATGATGTTTTGCGATTTAACGAGCGCGGTACGTGGGCTAGGCGAAATTCGCGAACCAAGTGAGAATCAGAAAATCCGCCTCGACGACGAAAACACCAGCATACGGGCTTCCACAAAATTCACGAATGTCCTCAGTGTGACCAGAGGACACAAAAATACCAGTTTGATCAAACTTAAGAAATGAGAAATAATTAATTTTAGTTTACTAGATTATTCGAAAACTAAAGATAATTAAACGTTCCTAAAATATTAAAATATATTCAAAAAAAATATTCTATTAATATTTGCAGTATACAAATATTAATTTTATCGATTCCATTCTATTCCTTCTTAACTAGCTTTAGTGGTCTGAGGTTTGGTTTTGTAATTAACTAAAAAAATTCATATATTTTTCTTGGATTAAAGGATACAGGATACCTACAGGATAATAAGCAAAACTAGTAATAGACATTTATTGCTGTATTTAAGAAAATTTCCATTTTGTAGGTCAGTGTTATTTAAAACCACTTCTAGTATATTCTGGTATTTCAATGGAGCAGTCTAGCAGCTCTACCGGCATCAGCTGCTTACGGACGCGCATGAAAATTTGTTTGCGGCTTTCTCGTGTTGTGAAAATCAAAATCCGCAGAAATGGCTGCGAAAACGAGTCAATCGCTCAATATTGAGATTAAATTCGTAAGTACGACACAAAGCACACAAAAATCCATTTTTTTAACATGTTATTTCTGCCTAGGATGAGGAAGATGTGCCCTACGAGGAGGAAATCCTGAGGAACGCTTACTCCGTCAAACATTGGCTGCGCTACATTGATCACAAAGCTAAGGCTCCAAATAATGGCGTTAACCTGGTCTACGAGCGTGCCCTGAAGGAACTTCCGGGCAGCTACAAAATATGGCACAACTATTTGCGCACGAGGAGAAAGCAGGTGCGCGGAAAGATTCCAACTGATCCCATGTACGAGGAAGTCAACAGCGCCTTTGAACGGTCCCTGGTTTTTATGCACAAAATGCCTCGCATTTGGATGGACTACGGTGCTTTTATGACGGCTCAGTGCCGCATTACACGAACTCGCCACGTATTTGATCGGGCCCTGAGAGCTCTGCCCGTAACGCAGCACGCAAGGATCTGGCCCTTGTATCTTCAGTTTGTCCGGCGCTTCGACATGACGGAAACAGCGCTGCGCGTTTACCGGCGATACTTGAAACTCTGTCCCGAGGATGCCGAGGAGTACGTGGATTACCTCCAGGAAGCGGGACACCTGGACGAAGCAGCCCAGCAGCTGGCCAACATTGTGGACAATGAGAACTTTGCGTCCAAGCATGGCAAGTCCAACCACCAGCTGTGGAACGAGCTGTGCGATCTCATCTCTAAGAATCCGCACAAAGTGCACTCTCTCAACGTGGATGCCATCATCCGTGGCGGCTTGCGACGATACACAGACCAACTGGGTCACTTGTGGAACTCCTTGGCGGACTACTATGTGCGCTCGGGCCTGTTTGACAGAGCACGAGATATTTATGAGGAGGCAATTCAAACCGTGACTACTGTGAGAGATTTTACCCAGGTCTTTGACGAGTACGCCCAGTTCGAGGAGTTGTCGCTGAACAAGCGCATGGAGCAGGTGGCAGAGAGTGACACAGCCACTGAAGAAGATGACATCGACGTGGAATTGAGACTATCTCGTTTCGAGTACCTCATGGAGCGGCGGTTGCTGCTGCTTAATAGCGTGCTGCTGCGACAGAATCCACACAATGTCCACGAGTGGCACAAACGGGTTACTCTGTACGAGGATAAGCCAGCCGAAATCATTTCCACATACACGGAGGCCGTCCAGACGGTGCAGCCCAAGCAGGCGGTCGGAAAGCTGCACACCCTTTGGGTGGAGTTTGCCAAGTTTTACGAGGCCAACGGCCAGGTGGAGGATGCACGTGTTGTCTTCGAGCGTGGCACCGAAGTGGAGTACGTCAAGGTAGAGGATCTAGCTGCTGTTTGGTGCGAGTGGGCCGAGATGGAGTTGCGCCAGCAGCAGTTCGAGGCTGCTTTGAAGCTCATGCAACGGGCCACGGCCATGCCGAAGCGAAAAATTGCCTACCACGACGACACGGAGACGGTGCAGGCGCGACTCCATCGCTCGCTCAAAGTGTGGTCCATGTACGCCGATTTGGAGGAGTCCTTTGGCACGTTTAAGACCTGCAAGGCAGTCTACGAGCGCATCATCGACCTGAAGATCTGTACACCACAAATCATAATCAATTATGGAATGTTCCTGGAGGAGCACAATTACTTTGAGGAAGCCTATCGCGCCTACGAGAAGGGAATCGCTCTGTTCAAGTGGCCAAACGTTTACGACATATGGAACTCTTACCTTACCAAATTTCTGGAGCGGTATGGTGGCACAAAGCTGGAACGGGCGAGGGATCTCTTCGAGCAGTGCTTGGACCAGTGTCCCCCCGAGCATGCCAAGTACTTTTACCTTCTTTACGCCAAGTTGGAGGAGGAACATGGCCTGGCCAGGCATGCCATGTCGGTCTATGATCGTGCCACGTCAGCCGTAAAGGAGGACGAGATGTTCGAAATGTACAACATCTTTGTGAAAAAGGCGGCGGAGATCTATGGCCTGCCACGCACCAGGGAGATCTATGAAAAGGCCATCGAAGCGTTGCCGGAGCAGCACATGCGGCACATGTGCGTCAAGTTTGCGGAGCTGGAGACCAAGCTGGGTGAGGTGGATCGAGCCAGAGCAATCTACGCCCATTGTTCGCAGGTGAGTTTAATCCTTTTTGCTATTTAAAATTGTGCTACATATATCCTTTTCTTGTAGGTTTGTGACCCTCGCATAACCGCCGACTTTTGGCAGACTTGGAAGGAGTTCGAGGTGCGACATGGCAACGAGGACACCATGAGGGAGATGTTGCGCATCAAGCGCAGCGTCCAAGCCACCTACAATACCCAGGTCAATATGATGGCTGCCCAATTCCTGAACCCCAACAACGGAGCTGCCGATGCCGGAGCTGGAAATGGAGCTGTACCAGATGCCATGCGGTTGCTGGATGAGAAGACGCGACAGGCGGCGGCCGAGGCCAAGCAGAAACCCACCGAAAAGGCTGCTTCCAATATTATGTTTGTGCGCGGCGAGACGCAAGGCGGTGCCAAGGACAAGCACAATACAGTGGTCAATCCCGACGAGATAGACATCGGCGACAGCGACGAGGACGAGGAGGATGAGGACGAAGCGGAAGGAGCCAACGAGAATGGCAACGCGGAGGCCACAAAAACCGACGACGAGGGCCTCGTCATGAAGAAACTGCGCTTCGAACAAAAGGCCATTCCGGCCAAGGTCTTTGGCAGCCTGAAGCCCGCCAATCAAGGCGACTCGGATGAGGAGTGAGGCCTTGTATCTTTGATTTCTTTTTAAGTTTTAAAAGTAAAATAAATTTAAAACGAATTTTATCCAAATTTCATTGAAAAGCCAACTGATACGGAGTTGGCCTTGCGAACAATGTCCCAATATTTGGGACATGTTAGTCCGGTCATGTTAGTCTACCCTTCATACTAACGAGGGAACACACTTTCTAATTTCATTCCAAAATTGTCAGGAACAACGTGGAAATAGATTTGGTTTATTTGACTTCTTCAAGAAACGCGACTGAATAGTTGGTCGAGAAGGCGTAACCCGTAACCAGAGAGCGTGTATCCCCAAATGGCATCCACTCGCATGATGAACGCCTTCCACCGTAACGTCAATCTGTGCCGCAGGGTGCCGGGCACCAGGCCCGTGCCCCCCATGACCTGCTGTGGGCCACTGTTGACCCAAGGTCTACGCCCCTACGATTACCACATCCTGAGCAGGGGACTCGCGGACAAGTGCGAGGGCAAGTCTGTGATCAAAGGCGTGGTGGTGGGTGTGTATGCAAAGGAGGGCGAGAAGGAGCCGAAGATGACGTCCAGCGGCGAGAAGTTCGACGACCGGACTCAGGGCAAGATCTCGGAGCTGATACGCGAAACTGGACTCAAGGGTGACTTGGCCAAGGGCAAGGTCTTTATGAACGTGGACTCCGAGTTCCGCGCGGTGGCAGTGGTGGGTCTCGGCCAGGAGGGCGCCGGCTTCAACGACCTGGAGATGATTGACGAGGGCATGGAGAATGTCCGTGTAGCCGCCGGTGTTGGAGCTCGGTCCTTGCAGATGCAGGGCTGCACGGAGGTGTTTGTGGACGCCATGGAGTACCCGGAGCAGGCGGCCGAAGGCAGTGCCCTGGCCATCTGGCGCTACAACACCAACAAGCGCAAGCAGAATCGCACCCACATCCCTAAGCTGGATCTCTATGACTCGCCCGATGTGGATGCCTGGACGAGAGGGTTGTTTAAGGCTGAGTCCCAGAACTTGGCCCGGCGGCTGACCGATACCCCGGCCAACCAGATGACCCCCACAATGTTTGCCCAGTCGACGGTGGATGCTCTGTGTCCGTGCGGCGTCTCCGTGGAGGTGCGCTCCATGGACTGGATCGAGCAGCAGCATCTCAACTCCTTCCTGACGATAGCCAAGGGCAGCTGCGAGCCGCCCGTGGTCCTGGAGATCAGTTACTGCGGCACCTCGCCAGAGGAGAAGCCCATCCTGCTGCTGGGCAAGGGAATCACCTACAACAGCGGCGGCCTGTGCCTGCGACCCAAGAACTGCCTGCACATGTACCGGGGCTGCATGGCCGGAGCGGCGGTGTGCGTGGCCGCCATCCGAGCGGCGGCCGCCTTGTCGCTTCCGGTCAACATCACCGCCGTGCTGCCGCTGTGCGAGAACATGCCCTCTGGCATGGCCGTGAAGCCGGGCGATGTGGTCACCCTCCTCAACGGCAAGACCATGGGCGTCGTGGACGTGAGCAAGGCCGGTGTGGTGGTGATGGCCGATCCCCTGCTCTTCGCCCAGACAACGTTCAAGCCCCGCCTAGTGGTTGACCTGGCCACTGTGGGCTACGGCGTTTGTGCCGGACTCGGCGGATCGGCTGCCGGGATGTTCAGCAACTCGAATTTCATAGCCAAGCAGCTGGAGAAGGCCGGCGGACTGACGGGCGATCGGGTGTGGCGCCTGCCCCTGTGGCGCTACTTCAAACAGCTGGTGACCCCCAACCTCACCTTCGACATCAGCAACCGGGGGCGTGGCCCGGCCTCAAGCTGCATAGCCGCCGCCATTCTGCACGAGTTGGTGCCGTGCGTGGACTGGGCGCACATCGATATCCGGAATGTGGGCATGCTGACGCGTCACAATCCGCTGCCGTATCTGCTGAAGGGTCGCATGACCGGGCGGCCTACACGCACGATCATCCAGTTTCTGTACCAGATGGCCTGTCCGGAGAACAAGTAACTTCCGCCGGATGGGATCTCTGGGATGGGATATCTGGCATCTGGTCAGTCCGTAGCATCAGTAGCGCTAGTTTCCACGTCCTCCCTGTTCTTTGTTCCGTTTCTCGTTACGTTTTACGTATGACATTGCCGTTTTTTTTGTATCGTGTCCCCCGATGTCCGTGTCCTGGGTTTTCGTCCAAAATTTGTTGTTTAGTGTTCGCTGCGCGGCCGGAGTTGCTTCCCTGGACGGGCAGGATCCCATGGAGTAATTGTAAGCAGAAGGAGACGGGCTTAACTCCAAAAATTTTACTGTTCAATCGACTTGGGATGGTCTGCGAGGCGGCTCCCAGTTGCACAGAATAAAAGGATTTGAAAAATGCATCTGGCTTGTCATTTTTTAAGGGATCCCTTTTGCAGGATCTGATTTATGAAATAATTACATTGCCCTTATGGTTGCCAAAAACGTAAACCCTGCCACACATCAAATGCCATTCGGGGTCACTTAATTGAGCGAAAGTGCAAAATGGCAGCAAGAAAGTGGTTTATATAAATTTAACTGTTCCCGGACCCTTGCTTCTCGTCCTGGCCCTGTTTTGGTCCTTTGCGATGGCGAGGGCGAGGGCTTATTAGCCTAATTGCGTGAAGTTGGCTTTAATGAGTCGAAAAACGGTGCCGAGGCCTGGCCCCGGCCAAAAGCCACAAAGCAAAAGTGGCCTGTTGTTGTTGGCGCCACTGTTAGCCCTGTTGTGGCTTTGAATTTATGACACGGCTTTAATGGGTTAACTGGGTTAATGCTCATCCCTTCGCTCATCAACTATCCAGCCCTCCAGCTTTGTGGGTCCATTTGCATAGTTCTCTTCGGGCTTGAATTTTTTGACAATTAAGCCAGCCAGGACTTTTGGGTCCCATCTTCATTTCCACCAATTTCATGGAATGTCTGCCACTCCAAGGATTCTTCTTGTGTCCTCCTATTAAGTGTGGCAAGTATCACAATAAGGCGACATTTCGCACAAGTCATTAGGCTTTCCGAAATGATAATTTTTTAATATCTCATGGAAAAATATCCTGTTAAAAGGAACTTCCTGGCGCATTAAAAGGTGCAGCTAAAAATATTCCTGTATTTATTTAATTTTCTTTTCATTTTAATATTGAAAGGATAATGACTAATAATTATGATTTAATTATCAAATTATCTCAAGCCACTCATTCAATTACATAAAAGAGAATCTCCTGTTCGTCCTGTGAAAGGTTTAGTCCTTCGGCACTTAATGCGTTCTAAACTGATAAGTCCAGGCACTTCCCTCTGGGGCTGGAGTGCAGCCAAATGAATTTGCTAATGAGCAATCAGGCCTGAAAATATGCAAGTCAGTCGGCAGACGGCAGAGGGCACTCTAAGGACTCATCCCCCCAGTAATCGTGAAAATCCCGACAGTGGCGTTAATCATTTACAGCATCGGTTGCCGCCACACCAGCCACAAAAATCCAAATTATGATTATTTAAAGGCAGCACGTGGAAATTAGCGCTGGGCATTTCCAGAGTCGGACAGTTGCCAAGGCAGCGAAGGATGCAGGACGACGGCTGGCCAAGCCGAAAGGCGCAAAACCCAAAGAATAAATGAAAACGAAATCCTTTTTTGGCGACTTGTGTTTGGGGGGTGTTCTGGACTAGAAAGAATTGCAATTGTGATAAAATTCAGCGTAACTAATGCCGACCACAGCAAAATGCGATAAATCGCTGGTTGGGTTCATGCTGCATACCCTGTAAATGGAGAGTCCTTTGAGTTGGTTAAGGTCTTGAAAAATTTTTAAGTCTTTTATCTTATATATTATATTAA
The DNA here is from genome assembly GCA_018150405.1 of Drosophila varians. NCBI lineage: Eukaryota > Metazoa > Arthropoda > Insecta > Diptera > Drosophilidae > Drosophila > Drosophila varians. The sequence goes on from JAECWK010000130.1 coordinate 10,143,384, forward strand.
AATCTTGGGAGTTTCTGGATTAACACTTTTCATGTGAAGCTCTTAAATATTTATCAGACTTTGGGATACAAATGTTCCTTTTTAGTCCTTTTCAGTCCTTTTTTAGTTGGTGTTAACTTAACTACCATTTCCCATAAAAACATCCTTGATTTGATAGACCAATAGAGCATCTTTGTTGCCTTCCTAATCATTTAACAACATTTTCTCGTTATCCTTTTTTGATGTCGCATCCTTCGATGGGCGTGAAGGGCTGCAGGGGGGCTGGACAGGAGTTGGCCCTGTTTTGTGGTCGGCCCGGACGGTTTGTCCCCGTCTAAACTTTTGTCGACTTTTGCGCGGCTTTTCGTTCCCAGTGTTCTTCTGTTCTTTTTGGTTCTTCACTTCACTTCCGTTCCACTCGCAATGTACATTTTTCTGGCACTACCTTTTGTGTCCTTTTTTGGCTTTTGGCGGGGGGCGGTGGGCGGTGGCCGGTGGGCGATGGAGATTTAGTTTCGCTGGAAATGATAATTTTCACTTGAGCAAACACAGGTTTGGTTTGGGGAAGGAGGATACCTCTGCTATAAATTGCCAATTAACGGCAGAACCTTCGCTGTGGCGGATTTCATTTGCATTTCGATTTGAATCCAATACATGTGCGCATTTAATGAATAACCAAAGAAATGCCTTGTGCCACGCGGCGTATACTTGATATTGGCCATGGCTATAGCATACTTTTTGGGGCATGCGACGGTCCTGACCACTTTTTGCGCCATCTCGCCTCGACTGTCACGCTTCACTTGCCCGTCCGCCGGTATATTCAAATGCAGTCGATTCAGGATTCATCCAGGCCCCCTCCCCCGCATTGTCCTTTTGCTTCCTTTATTTTTTGGTCAAGAATTGTGCTAAATTCGTTGCGGTTTTTGCGGTTTCCTTGGCCCGTCCTTGTTTTTGCCCCTCAAATAAATACACAGCAGCAGAGCGGGTCATTTGAAAATTGCAATTTGCAATAGTAGCGGAGACCAAAAAAAAAAAAAAACGAGAATGAATAATTAAGCGTATGTGGTGAATATGAATAAAGTTCGAATATATATAGAAAGAAGATTCAAAAATGTATTTGAACAATTCGTTTAATTTAAATTAGAGTTTCGGGGCATACATTTTGTATCCGGATTAGACAAATGCCAAATCAAATCGGAAAACAATCAATTTCGAAACTTATCCACCCATTCTACTCATTTTAGAGCTAATCACATTTTGGTTATCATCGGCTTTATTTTTGGAATGGCTGCTTGTTAAATAAGCAGCGAGACAGACAAATAAATTATGGTCCATCTAGCTTTATATTGAACCAGAAATTGTGTATAGGAGGCGTTGGCCTGGCACTGCCTCCGTATCTAACGCCAGCCACATAAAACTGTCTGGGCAAAATGCTAAACAAATAGCCAGCAACAACAACTTGGACAGTGCATAAACATGGCATAATATTAGGAGTTCCTGCCACACCATCCAATAAATTGGCAACAACAAATTATGTTTATTTATTTATTTTTAACACTGCCGCCGCCCCTCTTCACTATATTGGATGATAAGCCTGGCAATCGGATGATTCGCTTAATGCATATATATACATGCATAAATCGAATATATATTTGCCATCGCATACAGTGCGTTTCTTTCGAATAATTTATGGAAATTCATTTTCTAAAATAAATAGATAGTATTAGCCTCAAGAGGCAAATGCAAAGTGTCACTCTGAAAAAATAATATAATTTTGCATCTTAAATGAATGTCCTTCAGCTTTAGATTGGCTGCGATTTATGTATGAATAAAGCGGCCGAATTAAAGTGGAAGACTGGAGCCTATTCAGACCAAACCCCCAGCCTATTCCCAAAGCCCATAGTCCCCCCCCCACACACACAGCTCAATTGCATTTTTGGCATTTTCGTTTATTGTGAAAATTGCATTATTGTGACGTTCCCAGATACGATTTCGCCGACAGATACGAACTGATACAATTAATGCTCTTCGCTGAAAAAGAGTTTCAGTTGCGGAATTTTTATACAATATTTTTTTACTTTATAAATATCAGTGCGAATCAATAGCTGGAGGTGAAAAATAAAATATATATGCAAGGCTTTCAAGTGTTAATACACACATCCATAATGGCATAATTTACAAATGGCTGTTGGAGTTTTCGCCTGGACATTTTTTCATAAAAGATGCCGCATTCGAATATAAAAAATAAATATGCGAATATCGAGAGGTGGAAGCAATCCAATGTCCAGACCAGAGACCAGAGACCCGGGCCCAAACCACCCAAAAATTGGTGTTCGGTGGCCCCCTTTTTGCCAATCTGATGCTGCCATTTGCATCCCAATTGAGCCGCACTGCGTGCTCTGGCCACAATGGAAGGCATTAAAATTAGTTTATTTGAACCCGGCTGTGCCGATGGGCATTCCCAATCGGAAAGGACTCCTTCTCCGGATGAGGAACGCTCCTCCTCCTCCTTCTTCAGCTCCTCCTCCAGCACCAGCTACTCCGGTTTATATTTATCATACGCCGTGTGTCCCAACAGGAGCTCCATTGTTGGTTTTTCGTTTGCTATTTATTTAAAGTATTTCATGTTCAACTGTTAAATCTGCCAAAGGATTACCCGTTTCAAGGGGATTTTAATTTAATGAACTTTAAAATGATTTGCTTTTTTAAATTAGGTGAACTCTTCAAAAAAAACGTCAAGTGTCATGGAGCAAAAAATGGTCGCCTTGATTTATAGGCAACATTTTGTTTATTTATTTAAACAAAACAATACATCTGCGGAGGAATGCAAATTGCCCAGCGGCGTCAGCAACGTCATTGTCATCGTCCACATGCAATTGATTAATGGCCGAGCAAATAAATTATGGCAGTTTATTTAGCCACAAAAAATGGCCATTAAAAAACCCGAAAATAAACGGGAGACCGCACATAAATTTCACAGAAACTTGTCAAAATCAAAGGCCCGGAAATGTCACATTACATTGTGAGTCAGTTCAATCTATTCGATATTTATTGAGCAATTGATAGTAGAGGCCCAGGGAACACAGGACCACTGCCATAACCAGGCTGGGTCTGGTATTTGTGGAGCTATTACAGGGTATCAGGCCCACCCTGGAGGTGCAGACACAGGCCTCCACCTGCATCCCATTTTCATGGGTCTGCGTGTAGCAGCCGTTGGTGTTGTTCACCTTGGCGGCCATATAGGTAATATTCTGGACTAAAATAGTTAAGGGATTATTAATTATTCTTGTGGCTTGAGTAACTATATTAAATAAACCTACTGCCCCCCTTGAAAATGTATGAGAACTTGACGCAGGAATAGCCGGGTGACATTTGGCAAAGAAAGTTTTCGCGATCTTCCGTTTGATTTCGCCACAAGGCCTTCACATCCGGCACTGTGTCATCAGCTATTAATATTTGTGTATTTAATAAATTCTTTTAAAAAATTTTAGTTAAGACTCACGTGTTACGACCAAAGGCATTGAACAGGGAATCTCATTAAAGTCCCCCACTCTAGACTCACAGGTTTCCGCTGCAATATTCGAGTGATTCTCGTAGGCCCCGATCCAAGTAAAGCGAAAGCATTGCGGAACTAAAACGAAACTATTTAATTAATCAAATTAGAGCTGGATGCATCACTCACTTTCCGCCATCAAGTGGCAACTAAACAGAAGCAGAGGCAGCCATATTCTCGACACTTTCAGTGGCATGATTGATAATATCTTGTATATTTTCGAGGCGAATGTCCGATCTTGTCGGTATGGAACTCGGACTAATACTGATATTGCTGCTATGGCAATCAAAACGAACGATTGTTTGAGTCACTTATTGCGACTTATCAATCAGAGCAAATTTACAGACACTTGTCATTCGCTTTTGAGTGCATTTTTTAATAAATTGGAAACCCATCAAATAGATTGGTTTGTTAGGCCAGTTCGAGTGCTTAGTTAGTCACCTTTAGTTACTGATATAAAATCATTATTCTCTGGGCTAAACTATGAATGAAATAAATGGCAAACTCAACCCAAACCCGTGTAATTTCGTTACATTATCAATATGGAGCACTTTGATGGCTATCAACCATCGATAAGTAATTGTTATCTCCGACTTTCTTGACAACCTCGTCCGACCCCCGGCCTCCGGCCCCCGACGGAAAGCAAAGAAAGTGCCATAAATTGTAAATAATTCTGCCTTAAATACAATGTCGCATTTCTGCATCGGAAAAACGGAGAAACGAAACGAAAGCCAAGCCGGAAAGAAGAATTTATGCAAATGACATTTAATTAAATGCTCTGAATCGAGACGGGTCGCTGACAGGAAAATGAAACAATTAAACAGGAGCAGTTGCTAAAAATTTTAAAACTAAACTCTGAAAATTGTATTTGTTGTTAATTGTTCGACTGTCCTCGCTGGCCTCTTGTGTCCTCTCCTCTCCTCTCCTCTCCCGTCCTGTCCAGTCCTTTGCCGTCCGCAGCCTTTGCTCTTCCAAAATGAGTTTGAAAACAAATAAAAATGTCAAACGAATGAATAAAAGTTGTCTAATTTAATTTGTTTAGCAGGAGCAGGAGCAGCAGGAACTCATACACATTTCCACACTCACGTAGTTGCCAAACATTTTCCCAAATTGAATAAGCACGAAAATTTGTGTGTCCTGTTTCTGTTACATTTTTTTTTTTTTTGGTTCCAGGAGCAACCCTATGCTCCTGGTAATATTTTTTATTTTAATTTAATTTTTAATTGTTTAAAACAATTAAAATTTATTTGCAATTTTGTTTTTACGTGTGTGATACGTGCTTGAGAAACTCCAGAGCCACAATATCCTGGCGGCCACAATATCCTGCCATTTCCCAGCCCATCCATCAAATTAAATGCAAAATCTTTGAACTTTTCCAGTCAATTCACGGTTAAGCGTTACATGATAAGCGCATTTCCCAGACTCCACATTTCTTCCCACACATTCAGGTATCCTTTTAGGACCTTTGTCTACCTTGATGGATCACCTGGCCCATTGGCGAAGGCATTCGGATCAATCACACTGCGGAAATTAGCGTTAGTTACACTTTTTTTTTCCCCAAAAAGCTAAATTGCCATTTTCAGACATGCGGAAAAAATGCCAAGTCAGGGGGGGAAGGATTTGTATCCTTCGTATAGTTTACGACATTTTTGATCAATAAAGTTCTTGAGCATCTTCCTCCACAGAAAAACTCATTAATTATGCAAATGTTTTGATTTTGGCCATGTTAGTGGCTTACTGGGCCAACAATACACCAAAAATTATGTTGCCCAAATGCAAATGTCCTGGCGGGCGGCGGGGGGTCGTAATCATAAAGAGTGCCATGTGATTAGCAGAAGCCGTTGGAACGGCCTTCGGAATGGCCCAAAGTTGTTAGCAAAACTAACACAAGCCCACAGCCCGGAAAAGTTATGTAACGAAAGCAAATGTCGACGGGGTCCTTTGGCCATAAGCCTGCATAAAATTTGCATGCGATTAAAATTGATAAATTGCCGGATGGGATGTGTGAAGGGGATTCCTTATAGCTCCTCTCCACCCTTGTAGTCCTCGGAGAGTTTCAATTATCGGTGCGAAGAAACACATTTCATCGGGATGCGGACATCTTTTTGGCCAGGTGGCAGGCGACAATTGGTTGGAACATTCACCGGCAAGTGTAAGTAGGAGCCTAATGCCTGTAAATTTAATTAGGCGTGCTGGCGTGAGGATGTCCTTTCTATTCCCGATGACTTGCTAAACCGATTTGCTAAATTACAAAGTCTCAGTGGTGTCTTTTGTCCGACTACGAACACACTCCAGCTTCCAGCTTCCGTCATTCGTCCAGCGTCCTTCGTCCTTTGGGCATCCGCACTCCTCCCCCGTCTCTAATTATCTAGGACTGCGCTGGAGGCGCTGGAGAGTCCGGATCATTATGTCACCTGTACGAAAAATGGCGCACGTAATCCGGAAACGAGGCTCCAGGGATGGAGGTGAGGGGGAGCCACAGGACACGCTGACGGACGGGGGGAGTTCATTGTGCGGAAATCGCATTTGGGGCAGATAGCAGCGCCTAACTAACGACCAACCAACTAATACGATTAGTGTCATAATGCGGAGCCTCCTCACTCGCTGAAGGACTACATCCTGTTGCACAAGGAATATTGGTTTTCAAAAAAGGATAAAGGATAAATAAACGACATTCGTTGCGCATTATTTTGATGCCATTGAATTTTTGATCTTGTTGACGACCGTCTTGAGATCGTAATACGAAAAGCGATAGTAGCTGTAGTATTCAGGATTCTTGTAGATCTCCTTCCTGCCCGCCTTGGGGCCAAGTTGTTCGTCTGGCTGAACGATTCGATAGGTGGAGGCCGGAATGAACTCCGGAGTCTTGAAGGCCGAGGTGATCAGGAATTGGGGGACACATCCGACGGGGTGATCCCTGACGTTTCGGGGACTGGTGCCCAAACGCCTGAAGGCTTGTTTGGCCTGGCAATGCGGACACTGGCAGTCAGGACCGCAATCGCAGGACCCACCATCCTTGGTGCAACCGCATTTCATACCATACTTCTTCAAGCTTCGGAGACGAGTCCCGAAAATCCATGTGGAGGGGCGGATGTGACTAAAGCGAATCATGGTGTCCACCGAATCAAATTGAATAAAACGTAGAATTTGGAAATGACACTCAAAATGTAGAACCAGGTAGTTTTGTTCCTGGCCTATTATTTTAAGCTACAAATCCCAAAATCGGGCTTAACCAAGGCAACCTTAGGCTGGGAGAATATGTTTGGTTTCCCACGCCAGCCGGAATCTAAACCTGTCATAAACATACAATGGTACCTGGCGTAAGCCAAGACCATAAACCAGGCACAAAAGCCAAAGCACAAAGCGCACACGTTGAATAATTTCGATCATTATACTTATTCCACTTAAAATCCATTCCGGGATTTGCCGGGACTACACAAACTTTAAGGACATTGCCGAGCGATGGCGATGGCGGAGGCGGAGATAAATGCCCTAACAACCAGAAATGTTGGCACCGCCGGCAATCAGGCATCCACCACGAGGATACCCCAAGGCAGTGGTAAAGTTTTGCCAAACTAACGTTAAACAACAAAAGCAACGATGGGCAATAAAAATCAGCAACAACCAGAGCCGGTGATATAAACGCTGAAGTGCTGAAAATTGTCAGCTTGTGGCCAAAGGACACGGTAACACGGTACACGGATACCGCTTTACCTCAACGCTTTTTAATACACTCTCTCTCTCTTTGAGAGGCACGCCCAGAAAAATATCCATAGTGATGTCCTTAACAGAGCTCATCCCTGGTGAAAGGTGTTGTCTACACAAAGGATGGGATTTTGAAAGGGATTGAAATTTGTTGAAATTTATTGAAATATATTTTCAAGGTCCTTCAAAGTCTACTAAAATAGTTGATTACCAAAAACTTTTATTAATTTTTTTTCGAAGGAAAGTATAAAAAGGATATAGTAAAGCCATAATATATATTTGTTAATGTACCAGGTACTTGCCACCATTTTACTTGCCACATCACTGCCAAAGATGGCGCCCATAACAGGGGCGTCTCCACAGCGGCCATGATTGTGGCTTGTAAATTTATAGTTTCACCAAGAAAATCGCGTTGGCAAACTTTTGACTAGGTCTCCTGCCACACGCACACCCGCACACACAGAATCACACTCGCAAGTACATTTAACCCCCGCCATCCTTGAAGCCCGCCGTTAACCCGCTCGTTTCAACTTCCTCCTGCGGCAGCATCCACAATCCCAGATCCCAGCCAGTTGGCGACATCTAATTGCTTTTGTTTTCGGGCCAGGTTGGTAGCGCCACTACAAGTGGCTTACAAGCGGGTACAGTTGTGCCCCAAAGGTTACACTTGCACATTGCGGAAGCCCTTTCGTTAAGGTAATTTTCCGCTATAATTTCTATGACTCTACTACTATATGTTGTCCTGGTAGTCCTCGCTGTCCTCCCTGTCCTTGCTGTCCTTGCTGTCCTCTTGGTGTGTGCGAAAGAAGTCGTAGAAACTTTTTTTGGGCGCACCAAAGATTAAAGTTAAAAGAGCTGTTAAGGTTTATGGAACGCTTTGCTGGGTCTACATAAGGGTGAGTTCCTTGCCAAGGATAATGGAGGATAAATTGTGAAATTTTATTGTAAAACAAGGCTTTGTTGGTAATTAAACATCCACTTTTCTTAATGTTAATTTGTTGTTGAGATTTGAAAGCAGATTGATGGGGAATCCAAGGATTGCCGCTCAAGGATCGAATGAAAATTTATGGAGAAGGACCATGTTGTCGCTCCTACGTCTCCTCTTTCTTGGGGGAGATTCTTCAGATTTTAAGGCAGATCAATGGAGAATTGATTTACAAAACTTTTAAAGCATTTCTCTTGACAATTCGAGATGAATTAAAGTTTCCGCCTTTTTGTGAAAATATTTCTGAATATGAAATATTCTTTAGCTTCCCAATTAGTACATGGCTCTTCGTATCACACCGTGTATGCAAATATTCCACACACAACTAAATGTTTCATTTCACATTTCCATAACACCTCGAACTTTGTTAACTCCTCAAGACACTCGTTGACGTTTTGTGGCGGAAATCAGAAACCCAAGGGCGAAACAAAGCTGCAGCTGCAGCCAAACTTTATGCAAATGCTACGGGAATTCTGTGAGTGTTGATGAGTGCGATGTGGGTGGAGTGCGACCAACAAGGAGCAGCGGCGAACAAGGACAACCGAAAAAAGCTATAGTTGTTACTGTTTCGGCTGCTTGCTTAATTAAAATGCGAAGGCAGTGCGAGCGCTTCATTTGGCCCGCTTAATCGCCTGCCACAGATTCGCATCGCATCCCAGCAGGATGGGGGCGCACGAAGGACCTTTTCCCTTCCGCCAACCTCTGCTTTCCATTTCGGCTTTTTTGGGCTGGCACTGCTCCCTTGTTGTTGTTCTTCTTGTTGCTTTGCATGTAAAGTGTCAAGTTTTTCATTATAATTTGCATATTTTTCGCCAACTTTTCCTCCATGCCGCTGTGCCGCTATGCCGCTAAGCCGCCAGGCCGTAAGGCTCCAGGTCCTGCCGCCAAATGACAACAATAAGCATTATGGCATGTAGCTGAGGAAAATCCAGCTCGGCCAGGACCTAGGCAACATTCTACAGTATCTGCTAGATACACAGTATGTATCTCTTGAGCTATTTTCAAGTTTAATTCCTTGACTTGGGCTCCGTCTTTGTGTCTTGTGTTTGCCCAAAAACTCCACTCCAAGGAGGAGGAGCAGGAGCAGGAGGCGAAGGAGGAGATGGTGCCGAGCCGCGGCGCATAATCACGCAAAATCTGGAAACGTGTCTGGTATAATAATGAGCACTGATTATAACTTGAAATTGTGTGTGAAAGTACAGTGGTGTGTGCAAGTTATGTTACACTTTTGCCCCTCACAAAAATATTGGAAATCTTCTAAAACGAATGCGAGAAAGCCGAGAGAGGCAATCAATGTCATATAATTTTGGTAGCAAGTGTCCCTGGCACCCATCATGGCATTTTTCTGTATATTTAAACTTAAATGATGTCTCCTAATCAACTGCAAAAGCCGAGACTGCAAGGATATCCAGAGAAGGGGTCAGAAAACTAAAGACCACCTCATTCACGTACAACGTCGCACTTCCTTCCCTTCTTTCTATTTTTTTTTTTTCTTGTGATATATTTTTTGTCCTCCGGCCACGTTGTTATGTCGTATTGTGCCAACATGTCCATGTCCTTCCTTCTCCCCCTATACCGGTACGTGTTGGGCGATTTTGGGAGTGGAAGTGATGAGAGCCTGCAGGATATTATATAATGTGTAGTAATTTGAATTTGAAGTGTGTGGCATCGAATGAAGCTTATAAGCCGCCGACATCAGACAAAGGGGCTCGACGTGTGTCCTCGTCCTTATTTTCTATCGTTTGGTAAAGCATAAAAAAAAAACAAAATTGCTCTTCTAGCCTCGAGGGACGGATTAATAAGATTTTCTTTTATGGATTTATGATGATTATTCCGGCGTTATTAGTTTAGAAGCGTGACAGGCGATTCGACAGTTTGGTCGATTGCCATTTTAAAGTAATCTATTGATATACGACTCGGCGACGCAGGGTCCTTGGGCAGACCCAAAGCCATAGCCAAAGCCAGCTCAATTCAAAAGGCTCCAGTAAATCACAAAAATTGCATGAACCTCGCCCCATTAGCCCGGACTTATTTATGGCAACGCGACATTCAATGACAATTCAATATATTTTTGGGATATTCTTTTACAAAAAAAAAAAAAAAAACAAAAACGAAAAAACAAGGATACTCGCTGGGAAATCAAACAAATTTTTTGGTATCTGGTCGTTGGTCATTTTTGGTTGGCTGACTGCCTGGTTGGTTGGGTCTGGCTGGGTCGAAACCATTTTGGCCTGGCCAAAAAAAAAGAAAACAAAACTCCACAATCGCCGCACACAATAAACCATTACAGACGATTAATTTCATTATCCGCGGCGAGTGAAATCAAAAACAGCAACAGATTTATGCGTACGACCGCAGGATCTCCATTGAAAGCGAATGCAATTGCCCAATCTTGTCTCCCTTTTATATTATTTTGATTTTTTTTTAACCCACGAAAAAAATAAATATAATTCTGAAATTTATTTGCATTTTTTCTGAAGTTATTCTATTCTGTTCCGGGGAATAAATGGATTGTTTGATAAAACTGATGATGATTTGGTTTTGCGGTTTTATCACTAAACTTCTTTTGTATTTTGTCGCTGGATTCGAAAAAGGATTTTAGCCTTGTGTCCCCAAAAACCATAAATTATTATATAAATTATATTAATTTTGTGCGACCATTAGGCGTTTTGTTTTATGGCTTCAAAAGATAAGTTTTAAACATAAAGGTGGATTCTAAAGAAGGGCATTTCCGCGTTCAGCCAAACTTTTCTCTCTCCGCAGGACTTTCTTTTTTTTTTTTTTTGTTTCCTTGATTTATCTCCCAGGGGTGCATTTAATTTTAATTGTTTCATTTGTTTGTTTTTTTTCGCCCTATTTCCTTTTGTGGTTGCAAAAAATAATAATAATGTTGATGTACAAAGAAAAAAAAATGAAAAAAGGATATGGGAGGAAAATGAAGTATATAAATAGAAGATTCAATTCATTAAGCAAACATCAGCAGATGGAACACCACACACATAGTGGAAATTCCTTGCTGACGCATTTCCCCGCAATTTCACTTCCGTTTCCGCTTCCCCTGGACACATTTTGACTTATTTCTATTTGTATTTGCCACGCTTTATTTTCGTGGTCGATGGCCGCCACAGGAGACATGAAAGGAGATTCTCTCCTTCAGCTCCTTTTAGTTCTTCCTTTTTTTTTTTTTCCTCCATCTGTGTTTTGTCTGCTTCGCTGTGTGTGTGTGTGTGTGGATCGCTGGGGGTCATGTTTAGCTTTTTCACCCCTTTTTGAATTGCTTGGCTCTGGCAGCCGACCCTTGAGGGATTGAACGGCATCTCTATGGTCTCCATGGCCTCCATCGTCTCCATGGTCTCTATGGTGTCTATGGTGTCTATGGTGTCTATGGTGTCTATGGTGTTGCTGTTGCTGTTGCCACTGCCGCCTGTTTGTTTGTGTCTCATTGAGCGTGGATGCGAAACTGAGGCAACAATTACACTGAGAATATTCTGTATATTGTTTCTAAACGAGTTTGAAAGAAAAGCTTCAGCAGGGTTTAAAATATCCTTACAGAATAAATCCTTTAGAATTCAATGTTTAGTTAAATCCTTTGAATGTTTATGGCCTACTTACAAACCTTTTCTATAATATTTTGGAAAATAATATAACGTTTCCTTAATTTTAAATCCTTTTTCGAAAATCCTCTATTTTAATTACTTGAAAAAGTATTATAAGCGAGAAAGGTTTTAAGTCCTTTAATTATTAAGTTACTTGGAATTATTTTCAGTGCCTCTACAAACTCGTCGGGTGAAGAAAGGATAGGAAGGAGTAGCAAGGAGTTTGCGGGTGGAATGGAAAACGTTTTCGGACGGATTTATTTGCTTAAACCCAAAGTAAAAAGTTCACTTTGGCTGCGTGGCACGCGGTAACTGTAATTGTCATTATGCCCCCAAGTTACTTACTAACCCCTTGCCACTCCCCCTGCCACTGCCCCCCTCTCTGTCGCTGCCTGGCATGGCGGAATGTTTGCCTTTGGCTTGGCAGCCAAAGTGAAGGCGACTTTGAATCATTTTTACCCCCTTTGGACCCGCCAAGTGCTTTTCATATTTAGACGTGCTACTTACTTGGCCTCATCCCCTCCAGCTCCAGTTCCAGCGCAAGCTCCTGCCTCCCCCTCCCTCTTCCCCGCCCTCCCATAAACCATGCATTTTGCCATCATCTTCTTGGCCATAATAATCATTTAGAGGAAGTTCGCCTGAGTTACTTGGCACACTCAACAAAGTATCTATCAATATTTGCATTTAGAAGTTCTTTGCCTTCTGGCTTATTTGTTGAGTTATTAACTGGAATTAGGAAAATTGAAATGCGTTTTCCGCATAAGAGCGTGAAATTAAGGTTTTGCCCATCCATCCAATGGCCAACTTGGGTATACTTTCGTCCTCGACTAGGACTTGGCTGTGGACTTGGTCGTGGACTTAACTTTTCTAATTATGCGACACGATAATTAACTCAATTTTCTGTCATGCGACATTGAAGGCGACAACAACAATAAAACGCCAAAAAAAAAAAACAAAAAAAAGGACATCCAGAGTCAAAGGCCAAGTGGAAACAAAAGGAACAACGAAAATGTTTGAATATCTCTGGTGGGGTTTTTCCTTCTGCAAATGTGCAATGGCCATGGCCCGAAAAACATTTGGCAACTCGCCGAAAGGAGGGGTGTGTACGATTGGGGGCGTTGGATTCTCCAGGGGGCGGGGTCGGTGGCGAAATGCCATAAAAACCGCCGAGTGATGCTGAAGTTTCCAAATTGCTGCTCGATGTGGTCGGTTGGAAAAGGGGGTTTTCATTTTATTTGTATTTATTTTTTTGGCCATTTTTTTGTTTTTCTTTTTTTTTTTTTGGCCAAAACGTAGCTGGAGAAGAACCAACACCAACACAGGCAAGGTCCCAAGGCAATGTTGTTTAAATCCTTTTTGGCGGAGAGCAGCTACTATCGCGGCCAATGTCAATTTTGGAAAATGCTTTTGTTTGATTTCATTAGCTGGGAAAAAGGCAATACAATTTTTTGGATTTACGTCATAGGACAAGGTTGGAAGGTCCTTTCTCTCAATTTATTACTATTTTCATAAAGAATTCCTCATCCCCCCAAGGACCTCTATTTGTTAGCAACTAAATCAGCATCCATAAGCCTTGTAAACAGGCAGCACAACCCCAGAAAGCAAATGACATTCAAAGGTTAACCGCAAGTGTCTGGCTTAAAGGACTCCCAAATGTGCGTTTTGTTCTCCAAAAAGGACGAAGGGACCCGGACAGAATTAGCCAAGTCACGGCGCCAGCTGAAGCTATTAAAAATTGTGAAATAATTTCCAAGCACGCTCCAATGGAGCAATCGGGATTGTCGCGGAGTGCGGCTGCAATTACTTTGATGGCGACTGCGACACTGATGATTATGATGATGACGCGCACGTTACGCGTAGCATGCAAATACCGAAAGCTATGAATCCTCCAAGGACACACACAATGGTTGCTTGAAAGTCAGCAGTCAGGATCAAGCCACCCTCTTGGCAATCGCAGGCCCTAATCCTCTATCAGCGGGGGGCGGGCTAGCTCTTATGATGAGAGCCTTTAATCAGGACGCATTATCAGCCAGCTATGATATATAGCTATTTGCCAGATGACTCTGGTTCTGGGTGTGTTTGAGCACATCTGGCGTGATAGCAGGTACAGAGTCCTCGCTGACAGGAGTACTTGGAAGTGTGCCAAGGGTTGGTCAATGTCTTCCTTTGTAATTAACTTTCAAGTTTTGGAGTTTCGGAGTTCATTAAGGTATGTAAAGAGATCATTTCTTACATTGTTTCCCTCATTATTTAATGGCATAGACATTGTGAATTAAATATTTATTTGGCATTACTAAAAAATATTTAAGAAGGATTTGTGATAGCTTGTAACGTATGTATCCTTGAAGGAAGTAATTTTTATATTTCTGCAAAGAGAGGTATTCATGTTCAAGTAACCCCTTGGTTGAAATGTTAAAATGAATATGAAATATGAAGGAATGAAAAAAGCCAAATAAACCAACAGAGATGTCCTTATGGTCCTTGTCCCACCATCGTAAAGCTATCGAGTGTCTGGGAAAATCCGGTTTGCCATCGATAATTATTGGCGCGTACTTTAAGACGCTTTAAGAAAACCTCACAGATATCGGATCACAAAGGAAAATTGCCTCGCACCCGGATCCTTGATAAGGGGCGTGGCCGTGGGAAAAGGTAGGTGGCAAAAGTCCTACCGCCCCAAAGAAGCTGTCAAGCGTTGAATGTAAATGCCAGCCAGCCAAGAGATAAGCCGACGCCGCTGCCGCCGCCGTCGCCGCCAAAAACCCCGGGCACGGGCAAACAAGCCAGAGAAGTGCCGTCGTCCGGGCGAATACTCAAAGTCCTCGGTCTCATTGTCCTTGCTTCGGCTTCCGTTTTTTTTCTCACATTTTCGCGCGCGACTAAAATTAAAAAAGAAAAAGAATATGATAAGGAATCGGTAGTGCCAACTTGACACAATGAACTTAATATTAATATGAAGTAAATAAAGGCACCGCCAAGTGCTGGAGTCGAAAGGACCTTTGGCATCGGCGCTGAAGTGGCCCGGCGTGGGGGCTGGAGTGGTTTGCCGAAGTTAACTCTCGGCCCGGAGTCGAGTGTATTATGGCGGCTTGTGTTGTATGTGTTGAAAAGATTTACGAGCCCGAAATTCGAACAAAACTTTAAGAGAGTGAGCCATAAATTAGCCGGGAAGGGACGAGGAGGCTGCAATCGAGCCCCGTCTTTGAGTCCAGTGTTTTGACAGGATACCCCAACCCAACGCGACCCGATCCGATCCGATCCGATCCGATCCGACCCGACCACGCCCATCCTCATCCTTATCCTCATCGTTTCGTCGGCCTCAACCCCTTTCATCGCTAACCCAGCAGCCCTTTCCCTTATCCTTTTATGGTTATTGTGTGCAATTCTCGTGGTGGATTCACCTTTTTGTTTGGATTCTTTTTTTCATGCCTGCCTGGGGAAGCATCGCTTATTGTTATTGATGTTGTTATCAGGCGCAATTATTTTTTTGATTTACACAATTCGATGCTCGGCTGCTTTCGGTGACAATTTTCTCGCCTCGTTTTGCGGTTGCGGCGAAAAGTCAGAGGCAGACAGGACGAAATACAAGATGGTTAGGCACTCTCATCCAGGCTCATTTGGCGCGGCTTAGTGTTTTTGGGGGTGTGGTGTGGTGTGGTGTGGTGTGGTGTGGGTCCTGTGCTGTGCTGTCCTGTCCCTTTGCCAGTCTCAGCTCTGCATTATTGACAGTTGTTGTGGAATAATCAGATTTAAAACGTTAAATGTCGTCGCTACTTGGGCGGGCGGCAGCCGCCTCTCATCCTGCTGCCTTTTCCCTTGCCCAACTCATTTTCCATTCAAGGGTCTGGCCATATTTTTTGGCCGCCATTGTCTTCGGCTTTTATCTTTTATTTTCTGTTTGGCTTATTTTTGGAATATTTGCCAACAAAAGAGATTGGCTTTGAATTTAAGTAGCAATTTCCTGTTTTGTTTTGTGTCCTTGTTTTCATGTCATGCAATGAAAGTGAAAATATGTTTGCGAGTTTGCTGGCAAGGTGTGTTGGCAATTTTCAAAGGACATTGCCTAGCCCTACCGGTGATAATTGGGAATTATGCTGGCTTTTGGTGGTAATAACAATTCAGTCCAGGGTTTGGGTTTTTAAAGGATCCTAACTCGACCCAAGTTAAGGCAATGCCCCGTGCCGAAAACTTTCATATTAATTGTCGATTAAACTGGAAAATTCCTCTAATTAACCGACAAAGGCCTGGCGTCCAACGTGTCCTTTGTAATGCAGGACGAAGATAATGTAATCCCCGGCAATAACACACTCGAGAGCATAATTACACTAGTCCGTAGTCAAATTTCAGGCAATTTCAGCCAGCAGCATAAGCCAAGTTGAAGGTGTTGTCTTATTTCAGTTAAGCCGCTTACCGCCCACCCCCCCCCCCCCTCCCATCTGTGTGGGTGGATCCTCCTGGCCCTCCGGCCAGGACGCCCATTACATAATATCTAATGCATTCGACTTGGCCCGGGCCATCGAAGTTATTTGGAAAACGAAGGGGAAAGCGCAAGGGGGTATGTCAATGTCTTTTTCGTCCTACCAAGGAGCACACACACACAGACTGGCATACACCCATACTCATGCACCCATAATCAAATTCAATTGCTCATTCAAAACATTAAACTGTTTATTTTTGGATGGGCGCTGCAATAGTGGGCGGGGCCCTGAAAAGGAAGGCGACGGCTCGAGTGGCAAGGCACTTCATCATGCCGCCTAATCATTTGACCCACTTGAGAGTTGTGCAAATACTTTTTACGTTGAAGCGAAGGTCCTTGCCACCCACTTTGCCACCCCCTACACAGGAAGAAAGTACTGCATGCCAAGGATATTAGAGAAACGTTTAAATTACATGTGAAAGGGACATTTTCGTCTCTCTGTAGAGCCATTCTATTGCTCACACGACACAGGGACACATGAGCTGGTCTAATCCTTTCAACTGTCGGAGTCGCAGATGTAGACTGAGAAATAGACAGAGCAAGGACGATGGAGAGTGAGACGGAGAAAGGGGACATAACAGGAGACGGAGTCTCTGGCAGTTTTGCATGCATGCAGCAATCATTGAGCCAAAGACAGAAGGGCGGGGAGGGGGAAACCGAGGTACGAAGGACGAAGGACTACTGGGGCGAGGCACAAGTGAAGACAAGGAATTTGGAAAATCTCAGCTCAGTGTCAGGTTGCACGTTGAAAATTTGTCGTCATCGTGTCTCGCACACAAAAATGGCGTTAAGCATAGAATTTTGCGAGGCGAAAGGTAAAAAGGGAATATGGTAAGGAGTCTGAGGACTTGGGGGGAGCTAGTGGAATAGCAGGACCCAGGCCAAAGACAAACACATCAGAGAGAAGGAAGGACAGGAAGCAAGGAGTAAAGTGGGAGGGGGATGGAGGAGTGATGCGCCTTGGCTGCGGCTCAAGGATAAGGCAAGAAATAATAAATTATATTTTCCGTGATTTGTGTTCGCTGCCCTGCAGCTTTCCCTGTCTTCCTCATTTCCTCTCTCTTCCCCTTCTAGGCGGCTGAGGGGGGAAAATTTGTTGTGCAAAATTTACTTTTCCCCAAAAACCGGAAAAACAACAATAAAATTATTTAACTGCGAGTACTTTGGGGCTGGAGTCGGTTTGAGTTTTGGTTTTTGAATGAAATGACGCCAACGGTTTTGTTGTTCGAAGAGCATCAATTTCCATTGGAAAGCGGCCTGGAAGAAAGTGCGCAGAGAGAGCGTTCGAACAGTTTTCTCTTTGCCTTTTCAATCCAGGGTTGCCAACTACACCGAAAACGGAATGATTTTCAATTAAACGCTGATAAATGTTGTCTGAGGTGGATGTGGATGTGGATATGTGGCCTTTAGGGTGCATCAATTGAATACCCTTCGGCTGCGATAGTTCCCATATTTCCACATGACTTGGCACTTTTCGGGACTTATTAGTTGCGCTTTTAAGAACGTTTAAAAGGCGTCCGACCCGGGGTCAGAGTTCATTCATATGTGGCAGACAAACATCAACTCTTGGATAAACAATTTATTGTGCACTCGTCGTCGCTGCAGTCGCGTGGCAAATTTAATTTCGAATCGAAGTTTTTCAGCTCCGTCATTGGGGTTTGGCATTCCTTCCACCAATTGCAATCGCAAGTCATTGTCAAAGCGAAACGTAAACAAAATTGCATTTCGTTGCGAAATCTCGCACTGGTTATGGATTTTTTTTTTTTTTGGTTACTTGCAGTCCTTAAGCGTTTCTTTTTTGTGTTTTGTTAGATGTAGAGATTGCGGATTAGCAGGGCGAAAAAAAAAGAAAGGAAATCGTATATATAAGTGGCAACAATTGTCAAGCAGATGCAGCAGCCTCAGCAACCCCCTGGAGTTGAACCCGAAAACGAACCCGAAGCCGCAACAACAGCAACAACAACAACAACACAATGGTGGCACTGCAATGGCAATGACATTTTGCCACCACCCCTCGAGGACCTCACCCCTCCTCAGCTCATCAGTGCTTGGCTCATTTTTCACATATTTTTGCAAAAGTTGAAACTATTTTGGAATGAAGCGGCAGGGGCTGGGAGGAGTCCTTTTGTCAGGCGACAGGCACTCGAAACCGTTAATTGGGTTTTATTTTTAATGATGTTTAGGCGAGACGTCGGCGAAAAAGTCTAGTAACTCTAGGAGTGACACTACGAGATTGTATCCCCCGTGCCGAACCGGGCCAGGCCCACGCTCCCAACAATTATTTATGTAAATTCAGGGCGCTGTTGCATTGACGTGATTTATGTCTCTAGATTTTATTTGGAGCTGTGGAGATGGAGCGTTTGGCTGTAAAAACAATTAAGCTGCTAATTGACCGTCAGCCAAAGATGTGCCAGACCATTCCCCAGAGTCAATTGACTTCGTTGGCTTCCTTTTGTAAAGTGTTTTTCGAAAACAGAGTGCCGGAAGCGGGACTTCAAAAACGCACTTCAAATGAATATTTATTTTCGGAGCATCATTGAAAGATTTGGGTAACTTATGGTGGTGAAAAATACAATTGTATTTTATATTTCCTATTTATATTTTCTGTTTTCCAATTTATAAATTGATTTAAAACATTTCTTTAATCTAAGAGCAACTACACAGTAAATCAATTCAATTCAATTATTTGTTATACACGCTTTACGATGCGCACCCTTTCACCTGCATTTACAGGTAGCACAACAGGTGTGTCCTTGTCGTAGGGCGGACAAAAATCTGGCGCCGCCCAAGCAACCATGGCTCCGGCTGTCCGTCCATCAGTCGCACAGTCTGTCACTCTGTCAAGCCGTCAGTCAGCGATTCAGGGCACATTAACACGCCACGAAGACATAATTTATAAGCAAATGCATTTAAGTTTCCTCTGGAGAATCTCCAGAGTCCGGAGTCCGGAGTCAGGAGTACGGAGCTCGGAGCCGGCAATGCGATGCGAATCTCAGAAATGCCGCCAAACAAACCCAAAGCCGGCGAGAGAGAGATTCGGATACGGGAGAGTATTGGAAAGCATATAACACATCGTATAACAGAGCAATGGCTTCTCACGCATATCCTTACCGGGGCCATTTTGCGAGCGAGGCACAAAATGGGAGAGCAAGAGAAAGTTTAACAGAGCTGTAACAGAGCTGTTAAAAGTTTAACAGCGGCTCAGCGGACTATAAGACCTTAGAACAAAGCGTGTCCTGCGAAATTTCGGTGAGAGCATTCGCGGCAGTCGGACGTGCGTCGGATACATTTATCGGGGATATTCGCGGCGTGCGTAAAATCTGTGGAAACACCTCCCGGGCGGAAGTCGAAACTCGTATCGTAATTCGAAAAAAAGTAAAATAAAAGCCAAAGAATAACTGTTTGCAATCGGTGTCCAGAAAGTGCTTTTGTCGCTCATTTAAAACGAAAAAAAAAAACAGTGCAACATCCCAGACATGTTAAATACTCGCAAAAAATTCGAAAGACAACAAGGCAAACATAATTAATTGCACTTTGCCGCAAAGTGTGGCGCGTAAGGGGAGCACGTGTGTGTGTGTCCAGCCGTGTGCTTCGCTTAAACACAAAAAATAAAACTCAAAATTAATTGCGTTTCAAGTATTTTTAAATACGCATCGGGTGCCGTGTCAATCGGCTGGATTATCTGCGGTTTTATTGGCCTGGCAAGCAGTATTAAAAACAGCCAGAAAAGTATATAAAAAATCGTCCGAAAAACAAGGCGTGCGGTAGTGGTAGTGAGTGTGTCCTGGCTTTTGGTCCTCGGTCGCTTGTTGTGCGCGCAATTTCCGGCTTCCGTTTCCGGCAAAGCGACGTCCGTGTCCGGCCGACTAGGCGCAGCCTTAATTTGCCAACGCGGAGAGTAATCACAGTTCATAGAAAGCGAAACGAGGCTGCCCCGAAAGAAAAACAAGACAGCGGCCAAGTGCTGGAATTTCCGCCCCAAAGAGTTTCACTTCCAGCCAATATGAACAGTTAATCCCCAAAAAAATATCTACCATCATAAGGCCTACTTAGGGAAATATTTTTAATTGAAAATCCCGTTTGAAATACCTGAACATCAGCATCAGTAAGCAGGTTAGTGATGTTTCATGTTTAAGACACAAAAAATACCCGACTGTTTGTGTGCGACACATGACTTTAAGTTTATCGTTAAGAGCAGAGGCATATCCTTTTACAGCTTGAAGGTTTTATATTTATTTTCGTAAATTTTTCGTACATTTAATTTCATGCCCGGCGCCCAAAATATGCAGCTAGCATATTTCAGGCGTGGCAGGTTGTTGGCACAAGAAAGGCAAAACGGAACCAAACGAAATGGAATGACAAAAGTCATGCCACAGGATACGCCTGGGTCTATGTGTGTATGTGTGTGTGTTTGTGTATTTGTTTAAGTGTGTAAGACAAGCAATAAAATGGCGGAGCGAGCGCCAAGTTTTTGCGCGCCAAAAAGCGTGCAACAACGCGAGTGGCAGCCATGTTTATGTGCCACATAAAACTAGCGCGGCCGCGTCGCATTGTTGGCCAGAATAAAATGGAACAGAACAGAACAGAACAGAATGAGTCGAGAAGAAAAGATGGCCGAAAACCAGGCAGTCGCCAGTTTTATTTTATGGACTTTTATTATGATATTTGCCTTAACTTCTGGCCGTGTTTTCTTGCACCCGGGCTTTAGTAAACAATAATCATAATAATCGTAATCGCAGGGCAGAAAGCAGAAAACAGCAAAGCATGCTTCGCCGGAGGAGTCCTGCGGAAAGCAGAGAGCATGGCAAACAATGAGCAAAAGTCGCTGGCCTTTTTGTGTTGCCTGTTTTAGGCGCCGCTTTCGCACGTGTTTGTTCGCACCTAGTCAAGCGCACACATACAGGTACAATTGCATTCACACACAAACACACACGTACATACAGGACGTAGGGTCCTAGCTGCAGAAAGAGGCCCTTTTGTTGTCGTTCTGTCGCACTAAATTGCGCACAATTGAAAGCATACTTTCAGGCGCCCAAGCATTTAGTGTGCAGTTTTCTGCTGTTTTTGAGTGTTCACTGAGGAAAATCCAGGACTTATTACTTACCTTCTGTGAAAAATATTAAAAGAAGATTAAAAGAAGACTTATTAGATAATAAAAGTTTGAGGAGCAAAATAGCAAGCTCGGCTAAGGACTGTAACATCTCAATTAGACTTTTCTTCAAGTGTATTAACAACATTTGAATGCCCTGCACTCTTGGCTTAAATCCTGGCTTTATTTATCGCACTTCTCGCCTGCCTTGGCCCATTGTACTTGCTTTCGGGCCCTTTTTTGCCCGCTTAGCGATGCCCGGGGGACGTCTGGTGTTGGCCTTTTCCCATTTCTTTTTTGGTGCAGCGTGTAAAAGGTTTTTTATTATTAAGTATGGCAGTGAGCATTAAATATTTCTTGAGCCCGGCGCCCTGGCTGTCAAGGTTTCGGTTGCGAGATTACCTCGGGGAATGCTTGTTTTCGGTTTTTCCCTTATTCTTAGAACGCCAATATGCTTTGGCCCTTGCTTGGAATTTCCCTTTTCTTCAGCGTTCTCTTGTGGAAATTAAATTAAAAGACGTTCCTTACATTCGGCTAATTGGGATTTTAGAAATTTCTCGGTTGCCAAAAATTTCCCCAAGCTCGACTAATTGACCTCAATTTGGCTAATCGATAATGCTCTCAAAGTGCATTGTGGGCGCCGAAAAGGAGGGCCTTTGTTTCTGGCAAATAATTTCATTAGATTGGCCTCGTCGTCTACCGAAAATGTTTGGCTCTCTCCGTCTACGCAGCCTTAATTAGATTAATGAAAAACAGGATTAGGCCCAGTCAAAGGCGAGCCAAGCCAAGCCAAGCCCAGCCAAGCAGCTTAAAGCAATTGCGCCTTGTGTGTGGACTCCCAGTACTTGCTTGTACTTTTCTTAAAGAGTCCTGGGGATATATTCGGGGGCCTTGGGGCAACCGCAGACTAGTCCTCAAGTCTTTGGCTCGAGCTCTCGTTCTCATTATGCGTCGCTTAGCTGGCATTTGCCAGAAATGGCCTCCAAGAAAAATACAAATTTCCATACTGAACACTGGAACGGAAAAGCCTGGAAAAGCCGACTGGACGTGACACACAACAAATTCGCAGTTACTTTGCCCAGCCACCCTCGCTTTCACATCCCCCTCCAGCCCACAGCTTTATATTTTCAAATTAATTTTAGGGAATTTTCTTTACCCCGGCCAAGTTTGGTTCCGTTTTGACATAATCTATTATAAGAGCTCCTCATAATTTTTGTTAAAGATTTTTTTCGTGCGTTTTTTTTTTCTTACTTTCCCTCCCGGTGGGGATGGTTTTAATTGTGGGCGTGTTAGGACTTAATGAGATCGCATGAAAACCTTAAACAATTTCAATGACCGCTAGGGGAGCGATTTCAAAGTGATCCAAAAAAAATATTACAATAATTAATATTTGTTGAGAAGTTGGGGGAAAGTTGGGGAGCTCTTTGGCTCTATTTTGGATCCTTCACAAATGTGTGCCAATACGTCAGCCTCGATAAATCAAGCAGCTTTTGTAAAAAGTTACCTTCCGAAAATCTCTGTGTGGCAAAGGAGCCACAACATCCGCTCACACACACGAACACGAACTTGCAACTTATGACAGTGACTTATTGTAGCATTTATATTCGTGTATATGGTTCGTCATAAATTTTATAAAACAAGAGTCAGGAAAGCTGTGAGTTTATGCCGGAGTATGTATGGGGATTAGGCTTGGGTTAAAGGTTAAGGGGGAGATGATGAATTTTTATCAAAATCAAAGACCCAAGGAGGGACTCTGAAATGGATTTCGAGACTCTTGGGGTCTTTGAAAAATCTCAATATAATAAATTTAATCAAAACTTAAATGTAATTTATTTGGTATCCTTTTAGTCGAAGGGTTTAGAATAACAAAACATTATTTTTCCATTACAAAAAACTCGGATATTGTATCCAGTATTTACTTTATATTTCTATTTATTTAAAACTCCCTACGAAATGGTAATATTTCCATTCAGTTTAGCAATTTTTCAAAATTATTTCCAGCACATAGCCACACATACATACATACTTACATATATCTAAATATTTGCATAGCAATGTTTTTCAATATTTTTGCTAACGAAAACTAAAGTCTATTGTTGGCATATTTTTGGCAATTTCATTTGTTCAACCCCCGAACTTTAACATCCTTGGCAGGACCCCGCACTCCACACTCCACACTCCGCACCCCTCAACGCTTTCAATGGCATTAATGCTTTTAGCTAAAAATTTTTGCCAGTTTCGGTGCCAAAAAATGCAAATTTAAAATGCGTTGGCATGTCAAAAATGTACACAAACACATGCATAAGCTCACCGATACTGGGGCAGGGTGCAGTTGCAGACAGATGGAAGCGGGGTG
Source organism: Drosophila varians (assembly GCA_018150405.1). Classification (NCBI taxonomy): domain Eukaryota; kingdom Metazoa; phylum Arthropoda; class Insecta; order Diptera; family Drosophilidae; genus Drosophila; species Drosophila varians. The sequence continues at coordinate 10,167,121 of JAECWK010000130.1, forward strand.
GGGGATGAAAATCGATAAACGAGACATGTGTGTGTGGCTGTCTGTGGGTGTGTGTGTATGTGGGTGTATTTGGGGGGGTAAGCTTTTAGTATCTTTTGCAATGCAACGCCATACATGAAATTTGGCAAACTCACAATGCAGAGAAGCGGCGGATGGAAAGAGAGTAAAAGCGATAAAAGAGAGCCAGCAACAAATAGCTTAATAGGAAATAGCATAAAAGCATCCTCCTTCATCCTTCCCATCCTTCCCAATCCTCCCTCCCACCCCTTCACCAAACAAAGAAAATGGCCAAAAAAAAAAAAAACACAGTGAAAAGAAAATCTTTGCACGTATCGTACTCAAAAAATCAGTAAACGCATTGGCATCTCCTCGAAGACGTTGCTTTTCGCTTGTAAGGGTTGACTCATGGAGGGGTTAAGGATTTTGGGTGGGGAGGTGATTTTTGGGAGGCTGGGTGGCTGAAGATGCTCCGCTTTAGCTTATCGAATAGAGCCCGTTGTTGTCGTCGCCGTCGTCGTCCGCTCCGAATTTTTGGCATTAGTCAAATGCAAATTTTTATAGCTGCCTGTCTGTTTACTTGAAGCGGCGATAAGCCCGCGCATAAGCGTATATGCCAAATGGATTCTGGATGTGCCACATCGGAAGGGGTTTAACGTGCCAGCATAGACTGTGTCTTTCCCGAGCAAAATTACCAAAAATCTCTGAAATTCCCATAACAGTTTCAAGCAAATTTAAACGGATTTGATTGAAAATAAATAAAATAAAGAGGGAATAAAACACTCTAGCTTTTTATTCCCCATCGATTTGCTACATCCTACGCTTTATCAATTTTATTTTTCAAAGCTTGAACTTTAATAAACTCGAAAGCAGGCTCTCGTGTATTACCTTTTAGCGGAAGAAGCAGCATCTTCCTGCCTACTGCCACACAGATACTCACACCCACACCCACACCCAGAAGGCGGGCGTATCTTTGCCTTTTGGCCCCGACAAGTAGGCAATAAGCAGCGTGTTTATGTATGTGATACAAACATTTTAGCGTATTTTTATTACACATACAAGCACAAACACCCACTCACACACAACACACACACACATGCGTCGACAAGCTCATTGCTGAATTTATGAAAATTTCGCGGCAAGGCTGGCCTGGGTTGTCCGGGGGGATGGGGGGCATGGAAAAACATTAGCACCCAATAGAGTTTAATGCGTGCGTGTTAGACCTTCGGTCTCGTCCTGCTTTTAGGGCCCCGACGGATGTGTATCCTGTCTGCTGGGGACGACTCAGCTGCGGGCCACCATTACCCTCCACCACCACCACGGCCGCCCAACATCAAACAGCCACCCACTTTTTGGCCCCCAATGCCACTGCCAATGCCAATTTGCGGCTTAGCATCTTTGAATTATTGAGGCGAGTCGAGGTCGCAGCCTCTCCACTGCCACTGCCACTGCCACTGCCACTTTCAGTTCCAGTCATCCCACTCTCCCGTTAACGAGGGCCCTCTTGGCTTTTGCGGGCTTTCGGCCAAATTAAAATTTTATCAAAATGAAATTTGCGGTTTTTGTGTGTTTAGTTTTGAAAATTTCCGAAGTGATTTCGCTGCCACTGCTGTTGCTGTTGCTGTTGCTGTCTGTTTCCTGGAATTTGGCGGAAGTTAAAATAGCGGGGAATCACCGAGCCAGGTCCTTCAAAGTGGGCAGCGGTTTTTTGGATACATATTTCATGCTTTTGCGGTCCATGCCCCCAGAGCCCAGGTGAGATGAAATATGAAAGTTGAAAGTAAAAGGAATAGTTTTGCCAACATCTGGGGATTTTTTAAATATTTTTTTTTTGTATTTACAAAAATAAAGCAGCGGTGGGCTGGCAATGATAAGGATATGGAAAAAAACCTTCTAAGCTTTTGGCCTTTCAAAAAAAGAGGGGCATTGCGAAATAAAAGCTTCAGTGACATATTTTCTTATAATCTGCACTTTTATTGTCTCATCTCTCCGTGGCCTCTCAACCGTTTTTACATCACTTGCTTTCTTTCCCACTTTCTCCGCTCTTTTCCCCGGCTTTTTCCCTTCCCCTTGCCCCTTTCCCGAGGCTCTTGTGTTTACATTACACTTTAAATAAGCCGTCGAAAATTATGCAATAAACTTTACTTTTACGTGTCCCCACAGCCACTTGAACTCGCCCCCTCTCTTTCTCTTCGACTCTACCCATCTCTTTCTGTCACAATGGGCATACCCCATTTGCTATCTCTTTCTGCTCCTACATTTATTTATTTACTTTGCTGTTTTGTTCTGCTTTTTCTAGGTATTCCTTTTTTTTCCTTTTGTCCTTTTGCCGCACTTATCCTTGCGATTTTTGATGTTCGCGCATTGTAGCTCGTTAGGGGGAAGCAGGGTGGGTGGGGGGTTGCTTTGGATTTTTCCCAGCTTTTCTTTTTTGTTGCTGTTGTTGTTGTTGTTGTTCTGATGGGGCGGGGGCGTTGCAAATCTTATTTGATGATGCCACGGTAAATACTTTAATTTATGCAGTAATCCTATTACAATAACAGCGGCGGCAGAAGTAACAGCAACAACAACAGAATGCGCAATGAGCAGGTCGCAGGACTAAGGACGAAGGACGCAAAGGAATGCCAACCATAAAACAGTACCAACAACAACAACAACAATGCATTTATTTCGCTCGTTGAAGCGATTTTCTTTTCTTTTCTGGCCTCTGTGTTCTTTATTTTATTTTATTTTGTTTTCATTTCGTGGGTCGCGCATCAAGCCGGGAAAATCAAGCGATCCTATATAGTACAGGATATATACATTCTTAGACTCCGCCCACTTTTTGGGTTTGCCTCCATTTGCCGCCTTTTCCATCGATGTGACTCATTTGCATTTTCCTTCGTATTTTAGAGCTCCTTCCCGTTTTGTCGTTTTCTCGTTTTCTCGTGCCTCGTCTTAGCAGCAATTCAATTTATTTTAATTTCTGCTTTTAACACAAAAAATTACCAATTCAATTTTATGACTTTATTCTCTCCACCGCCACCACGTGGCATGGCTCACAGGACCAGCTGCTATTGCCATAGGAGGGAGAGGAGTAGAAGATGTGGCAGGAAAAATAGGGACACCCCAAGATAGATCTGCACTTGCTTGACATCGAATCGAAATGGAATCTGCGAGGAGAAAATATAATAGGATGGAATCGAGAAGGAGAAGGAGAAGGAGCGTCAGGCGACAGTTTCCCCGAGCTATTTATATGGTCCTCCATGGCGAATGTCTTCCAAGTTGTTTGCGAATTTTTGCACTGCCTTAGTTTTGCATATGCAAACAGCTTAGGCCGTGTTGGGATGTCCTGTTTCCCACTATGCAAAACAGTTTCTAAATAAATTTCTCCAATTTCAAGGACCCCCAGAGAATAGTGTTAATGGAATGGGTTGGCTAATCGATTTTAATTTGATGATGGCTACGTATTTCTTAATTTATGTATGCAATGAATATTTACTTTTGTCTTTGTCAGTGAAACCCTGGGAATGCCACAATAAATGGCCAAGTCGTTCAACAAACCAATTCTCCGATGGATCTCATCCAATTTCGCTCGCATGTTGCCAACTAAGTAAATTTCATTGGCTTTGTGTTAGTTTCGGGTTTGTTTTTTGCGTCTGCCATAAAAAACAGATTGAACCCCGAGTCGGGACGGGACTCTTTTCCACAGATTTTCTGTCGCATAAAAATCGCAATCGACGAAAGCTTCTATCTGGCATCCGTATCCGTATCTGTATCTGTGTATCCAGAGCCAGACATTTAACGTGGATATAAAATTTACATTTTAACCAAAGCAAAGGTGGACTGGGCCAGCAAGGGGGTAGCTGGATCCTTTAAAGACCAAGACTGAAATTGGTTTTTCTTATTCCCTATTTTAGTTTGGATAAAGGTATAACAAATAGAATATTAAGGCTATCTCAAGTTCTATTAATAAAAAAGTCAATATCCAATTCTGAAATGTGTATCCCAATATTTTTAAAAATGTCCTTTAACCAGAGTATCAAATATTCGACCTCTTAAGTATCCTTTGTTCTTGGTAGTTTGTTATTCGGTTTGTTGGCCACATTTTCCTTGGACTTGTGTCGCCTTTTCGTGGAACCAAAATGTTTGTCTGAGCCATGTGGCAGCGTTTTGTTTCGTTTTGTTTGGGTTTTGGGTCCTTGGCCCCCTGACCGCCCCTGGGCATATTCAATTTTCTTTATTATACATATTTCTCTCGTTGCCTGGCCGCCAATGGGGAGATGGGTAGGACTCGGGGCGAGCTTTCAATTTTTATGACTTCTGGTTCATTTTTACTGCGTTGGCGTTGGCGTTGGTGTTGGCGTTGGCGTTGACTGTGGCTGTGGCGGTCCCAGTGTCTCGTGTTACCCCGATAAACGCTGCAAGTTTCCCGGCCATTTCCCAGCCGCCTTTCTGCCGTTCTGCTGAGCTTTTTGGCTTCGTTTTATGTCCTGGCATGCGTTTTTTTGTTGCGTCTTCAATGAAATGTTTATTGCTCTGTACTTTTATTCTCGTCCCCAACTCCTATTGATTGAATGAAGAGGTCCTTAAGGACTCGCCCCCCTACCTATACCATTTCGCTGCTTGACTCCTGATGCTGCCACACGTTTAGGCCAAAGTCGGTTTATCTGCCAGCTTGGGGCTTGTCTGTCGGGAGGTCTATTAATGTTTCATGTTAATGATCCGGATTGACTGTTTTTCCAGTTCTTTTGTCCCAATGCCATTCAATCCGAATGTGTTCAGGACGAGAATTGGCTTCGCTTTCAGCTGTTAAAGGCGATTAGGAGAGATAAATGATAAACACTTGGCAATCGGCGGTATTTCAAGACTAATTGGTCCTTTTCATTCATTGTCCTTCAATGTTTTTACTTTAAATACAAAACAAAAATGGCAAGTACTTGTTTTTCTATCGAGTATTCAGGCCAATTAAAGAAAATTAATATTTAAAAGAGCTTAGTTTTCAAACTGAACTATTTACTTAGTCGTAAGAATCTTTCTCTGTGTGTTTGAGGGAAAACAGTGCTTTAATATTTGCTCTTAATTAAATTCGAGTTCTCTCGAGCGAAAAGCCAAGCTGGCAAATAAAAAACAAAAATGGTAAAAATAATATAAGAATACGAGTATCTTGCCAAAAGCATCCACTGGGCCAAGAGCGGCAGCTGGTGGGTGTGGTAGTGGGTCCCCATGGTAGAAACCCACTTAATCCAATTTAAGAATGCAACCACTTGAGTGCATACAAACTCACTTACACTAACATAAACACACACAGATACACACTCACTCACAAACACTCACACATGCTGCAGTGTGGCTACAAAATTTACTCTTTTCCGGCTTCAAAGCAGCGCAAAGCTTTCCTCGCTCTTGAAGTTTTTGTATTACGGCTAAGCCGAATATTTTCTTGCCAATGTCTATTTGTTTGGCAGAAAAATGAATGCTATGAATACCAAAAAATTACACTTTTTAAAATATTAGCTGCTACTGGCTTGCCCCGCATATTTATTGTGCGTAACGTATGTGGGGAATTTTCTTTCTTTTTCGCTCCACTCATAAATTAGAGGCAATTTCTTACCATTTTTTTGCGCCATTGTTTAGGCCAGGCGCCGGGACCCAGAACCCAGATAATGGCATACCCAACGACAATGAGGAATATATATTTTGCATGCTACCCCATCCCCACTGCCCCATGCCCCATGCCCCATGCCCCATCCTCCTGGAAATCTTATCAGCAAGGGATGCTGGGCACACCCGCTGGTTCCATTGTTAAAGGAGGGATATCCTCCATCCCCCCGGCCACTCCCACTCCCACACAGGCTAAAATTTATATATTAGGTCATTAGGTTTGTAATAATTTGTTGGGGCCACATGTAAAATGGCAGTAGTGTGTGTTAGTTGTTGCGGCTGCTTATTGGCATCATTGTTATGCGAGCCTAATAGGCCAATTGGGAAGTAGGATGAGGAGGAGGAATGGGAGATGGGGGCGTGCGTGTGTGTATATCCTGGCAGCAGCGCTTTCCCCCAGCGACCTATTAAAGCGAAATTTCATTTTAATTAAGTTTCGGCTCCGACCAAAAATAGGCGTCATGCATTTTTAATGACCGCTTCGGCATCGCATTCGGCTCAATTAGCAGCGAATCTGCCCCCGAACCATGCAACACAACTTGGCGATGCATTTTTCATAAGTTTTCCCAATTAGCTAAACAATTTTCCAATTAAATCATTTCAGGATAACCGAAAAACAAGGGCAGGGTGGAGGGTACTGAAAAGTATGCCCAACTATTTGTGCCAAATATTCGATAGTCCTTTCTTAGTCCTGCTACATCCTGGCTTGGCCATTCCTCTGGAGCAGCAAAACTACACTTAATTAAGTTTGTTGAGGAACTGGAATTGGGGGAAATTGAATTTTCAACTTTGACTCCGATTATTGTTGTTGTTACTCCGCCGGACTGGGTCCTTCGGCTTTGAGGTTTCTGGTTAATTCGCATGCTAATTCCCCCGAAAGTGGGCAATAAAATTGGGCCAAACCGATGCGATGCCCATGTCCTGGTTCTTTGGCCCGCTTATCCGGAGATTCAGGTTGGGCTTCTCTTTTCTGCCGGTCTCAGCACAAAATATCTGTGTCGAACGGAAATGTCTCAGTTTCGGTGCGTAATTTTCCCAGCATACATCCACCCACCCACACCCACACCCACAACCTCCCACTCTCACACACACACCACACTCTCACAATCAACTGACGCTGAATGTCTCTTCCTTTTGCTATTTACGTTCACATGTCCGTGGGCACATGACCTCCATATAAAATAAATTACTTTAGTTATCTAAATGCTATACATGTTTCTCTCCGTGTGTGTGTGTGTTTGTATTTGAGATGGTGTGTGTGCGCGCATGTCCTGGCTGGTGTGTGTGTGTGTGTGCCAGCTACGCCCTCTATTTCGCCGTCTGTCTCTCCACCACTCTCCTTGCGCCCTATTCGTGGGTTCTTAATTTTTTCCCTTCGCAAAATTGCTAGAAATACCCTCGAAATGGGGTTTACTTTCTTTTATACTTTAGTTAAAAATTATAAATATTTTTTATTCTGAAAAAAACTTTGAGAAATATATAAATTTAGCATGAATAGTTAGGTATAATAATCACAAGTTATCCTTTTAGCTTAAAATATAAAATACTCCCTTCATACAAAATACTTCCCTTCCACTTCCTTTTTTTTTATTATCCTTCCCCAAAAAGAGCATCCAAAAATTGTTTATAAGAATATTCGTAATTTAAGCATTTCTTGGGTTTACTCCATGTTCGCCCTAGTCCTTCGTCCTTGTGTGCTGGTCGTTTTTCCTTTTGCTTTTAGCCAAACAAATGATAACAATAAATTACACTCTCGAGATTTGGACGAGCTTAAGTATGAAGTGCAGCCAGTCGATGTCGATGCGCTGGTCCAAAATAATGAAGGCAACACGAGGGGGTGCCAAGGGGGTGCCGAGGGGTGCGCCGGTTGGGGCAAGGACGATATTCGGGTTTCGCTAGCTGCCACATCAAGTGGCAAACGCACTTGGGGGATTTTTTTTCGTTCCTTTTCGCTTCTCCTTTTCTTTTTTTTTTGTGTTGGCCAAAGCCGGGGCAGCAAAAATAAATGTTCTAATTTAGCGACTCAATTTGTGTAGTATATTTATCAAAGGGCGGCCAGCCATTCACTTGTTGGGGGGTGGTGGTGTGGGGTGGGCCTGGGCCACGCCCACTCTGCTATATATGGTCACACATAGACAGTCGTCGTGTTACATTTCAGTTGCCATTTATATACGCCGCTTACCTGTCGTTTACCTGTCCTGTCCGGTCCAAGTCCGAGTCCTGGATAAGTGGCGGCGTGTGTCTGTTATTTGTATATTAATTTTTGGTCTGTTGCGGTCAGCAGGTGATAAATCTGCCGAGGTGATAATAAGTGCCATTGGCAGCGATTTGTTTAGTTTTTATTGCATGCGTTTTGGGCGTGGCTGGCGCTCGTTTTTGCCCACTTTCAGATACTTAAGTGCGATGAGATGGTGCCGGAAAGCCAGAAAGCCATAAAGTTTCTCGGAATGAGGCTGATTAAATGGATCCCGCAAATGATTCGGAGAGGGAGGATGGCATAAAAGCGAAACTTATTTATATCTTTAATTTTCCTTCCAACTCGAAAAGCTCGACGAGACTTTTTAAGAAATAAAATCGGCTTTAAAATATCCTTACTAAATATACGTAAAAATCGGGAGCCGCGGCAAGTTTATTTGAAACTTTCCAGGAGCATATAAAAAAATGAAAAAAAATAAATAAATAAAAATGAAACGAGAAAATGAACTAGGCAGCTCAACAAGTGCACTTTGGCGCTGCTTAGCGCCTATTTGGCCGACTTTAAACATTTTTATGGCGCTTTTTATGGTCATAAAAAGGCCGAGCATACAGCCCACGGTTTCTTCTGGCCGCCTGCCTCCTGGCCTCAATAAAAGTTTTGTTTTGTGCGTTAATATTATTACGACATTACGTCAGCACTTGGTCTGGATGACCACAACGATTGCACCTCAAGTTGTGCTTTATATTATGCTTTTGATCCCGTCTCCTGGGCCTGGGCCTGTTCCTGGACCTGGTCCTAAAAACTAAACTTTCAGTTATTACGAGGCCCCGAGCTCAAGCCCACGAAAGGATTATGCAAATTCAAGGAAAACGTTTACAAAAGTCCTGGCATTGAGGGCTTGTTTTAGAGGTTATAGAGGTTTACTTTTTGGCAACTAAAAGTCGGGACATGTACTTCGTTACATTACATTATATATTTTTCCATGTTAATAATTTGTTTCAAGTCCTGCTTAAGTTCTGAGCTTTATTTCCCTGAAAATGCACTTCCATCGACGTTTTATCAACTAGTTTTTTCACACACTATTAAGAATGCCCAGCAGTGCCATAATTTTTTATCCGCTGCCACTGATTTGGGGCAGCCGACCGTAAACTTAGCCCAGCTAATAAACTTTTGCTCTGAACAGGACTATCTGGGTCACTTTGGGATATATATATATATATTATCCTTTATATATAGGAAATTGTAGAGCGGAAGAGTTTCTTTACTGGCGCCCAGTATGCTTGGCCATTGTTCGCGCATATCAATGGGCGCGGGGCCAGGACTCGCGGCCTGGGCTTCGGATTCGCATTTTCGACAATTCTGGCTCATTGTTCCTTAGCCCACGTCCTCTCGTCCTCCGTCCGTATTGCATCCTTCTCGATTTTTCGCTCCATGGATAAAATATTATTTTTATTTGCTTGGCTGAGCACATCTGCAGCATCAGCGGTCGAAAGGCGAAAGGAAACTGCTGACTTCACCTTGATGCATGCGCTTTTCATTGCAATCCTCACTCCCTCACAAAAAACATCAGACACACACACACACACACACACACACCTCATGCATGGCATTTTCAACATCCTTTTTTTTTTTTTGGTTTTTGGCAACGTTGGCAAAACATTTCCGCCACCCGCTTGCTTTCTGCTCCCAAAATCAATATGCTTTCGACGCCAGCTCTCTTTGCAAGTTAGCAAGCTGCCACTGTTGCATCAGCAGCAGCAACTGTGGCAACCCTTCCCTCCCATCCCTCCTCCATTCAGCTTGAACCGCTTTTCCGACCTACTTGCTGCTGAAGCGAATTTTCTTGTCATATTTTCAATTTGTGTCGCTTCGCATTGGTTCGCAGAAAGAAAGCAAAAACGCTTGTAGGTGTCGGGATTCTCGGCTGCTTTATGGTCCCAGTTGACAATTGCAATAAAAATGTTGCCAGGGATTATAACAAGCGTATAATGTCAAGCCACGCCCCCTCAGACAGAGGTCATGGGGCAGGCTGACTGGCTGGCTGGCTGGCTGGCTGACTGGCAGCCTGACTGTTGCAGCATCGAGTTTCACCTGCTCTTTGCTTTCTGTATTTTTTTTTTTTCATGCTTTTCGTTTCGGTTTTTCGAGCCATGTTTCGACTTTCCCTTCGCTTTGCCATGTCATGTGCAAAATGTCAATTGTGCTTAAGGGCAAAGGTATTTGATTTCAGTTTTAGTGTTTGCGGGGGTTAAATCAGTTCTTTTGGCCTTCCCCAACCACCAACCACCAACCCCCCCCCCCCACTTCCACCCACTCACTCGAAGACATTGTTAAGCGTTGATGCATGAGATTCCTGGCTCCCCTTTTGTTTGCCAGCTACAGCAAAGTATCTTTCAGATACGAGAGATGAGCGCTAGCTATACGTTTCGGATTAAATTCCATTTCGTTTATTTTGGGCAAAGGTAAACTGTGTATTTTGGACAGCATGTTTGTGCATCCACAACAGGAGCACTTGTTTGATTAGCAGATTTGAAATGGACTAGCAAAGTAATTAGTTAATGTTGCATTTTAATATTTACCCCTGCGAGTAACTAATTTATATTTTTTAATGGTAATTAGGTTGAAATACAAGCCACTACTCTATTGATCAAAAAATTTGTTTGCTACTCCAATACTCACAAAAAAAAAAAAAAAAGTGGAAAACCAGAGCTCAACCATCGGATAATAAACAGCTCACAGCTAAATGAACTTTTTTCTTTGTTCGCTTTTGGCGGGCAGCCAAATGAGGGAAAATTCCACGGGCTTTGCGTTTTGGCCAAATGAAGGCCGCCTGTATTTGCAGCAGGCTTTAAAGAAGCAGCCGCGCCAATGGCATAAAAGCGAAAGCCGGGGTAAAAAAAATTTAACAAGCCACGCACAAAATTAGAAACGTGCGTGGAGCCCAGACCGCACATCCTGCGTGGGGATGGGGGAAGGGGAAGGGGAAGGATGGAATGGTGGTGGACAGACAACTGAGCGCCATGTTTAGCCCGGCCAATACAATTACGACGGCTATAACCCTTTCGGCGTGTAATACGCACGTAGTGACCAGCCCCGCAGACCGCTGACCAGGACAGAGTGCGGCATGCAACTTGAGGTTGGAGAGAGAGAGAGAGCTTAGAACCCCTTCAACCTAAACTCAATTTAACCCTCGATGGAGTTGTGTGGGCGCATTGACCCCGGTAATGGGATTATGGCCAAAGCCAAAGCAGTTTTGGCCAACTGTTAGCCCCCCCGGGCCAGGCCCCCTGGCCCCCAGCTTGTTGCTGTTCCTGTTGTTTGTGTACTCTTCGGGCTTTGTTTGTTGGCCAGCAATGGGCAAATCCTGTTATTAATATTTTATGCGTTTCTTTCTATTGCTATTCTCTATAACCCTTCAAAACGCTCCAACGCTTAGTTGGGCTTAGAGGCCGCCCAGTCCGTGTGGGCCTGGCCAAAAGGGTTTCGGTCCGGTCCGGACCGGACCACTCGCACACCCACACGATTATGGAATCAGTGCATGCGCTTCAATTGCTCTCGACTCCATTATCCAGTTAGACACATAACATACCAACCCATCCACTCGACTCCTGATTTGGTCTAGTCCCCGGCCTGGCTAAACAGGCTACCAAGGATAGGAATACGAGGATATATTTATTTTTTCATTCAAACGCTTTGTTCTGGCTTAAGTGTTTGTTGTGTTGTGAAAATTGGTGGATTTCGATTTAGAAACAGCTTTGTCCATTTACCTTTGTAATCGTTTTGGCGAAAATTGGGCAAAACATTTATTTAGTTGGCTCAACACAGCCCCAGCTTCGAATGTTTTTGCCTATTTATAAATTTTGTTTGGCTCGGGCATTTTATTTGCCATCGAAAATAGACATCAACCGAAATTCCAAACGCAAAATTAATGCCATTTGGGATATTTTACTTCAGTTTTAAGAGTGATTTTAATGTTTGGCAGGGCTTAAGCAAATTTACGGTGCGTAAGGGAGTGATTGTGTTGGACAAACAGTGAGCTGCATAAGTCTCTGGCCACCATCCTCTGGCCTCTGGCCCGGGCGTGTCATAAAACGCTGTTGTATTAAAAAGAAAAAAAAAAAAAGAAAATATTTATATATATTTCATTTCCTGCCAAATGAAAATCTCTGACGCAGATGCAATTTTCCTAGAGGCAACAATTCAATTTCGTATTTTGTAACACCACCACCTACTACTACTACGCAATGAAATTCGAAATATTTTAATTGGAAAAACTCGACATAGAATCGGTTATCTAAATAAATGTGGCACTGAATGTGCCATAAAGTATGCGGCATGAAATTGTATGCCGCAAAACAACAAAGCCAGAGCCCAACAACTGCAGAGCCGGGACAATGAAAGCCAATTTATGTGAATTTTATTTTGGTTTTTCCAATTTTCATTGCCAGCAATCAAAGCCAAATTATATGGATCCAAGTGGCAAGAATAAATACAAATATATATATAAATTTTTTTGGGGGAGGATGGAGACCGGCCAGTTGATGGACGAGTGGCACAAAGCCAGAGCCAGAGCCGGAGCCAAACAATCAAGAAAGGAAAACGAAAAAGCCCCAAACCAAATGCAATTTAAATAGGAAACCAATTAAATTTAAACACAAAAAAAGGTAAACAATGGTCCGGCTGGCGATGGCTGTCCAAAAACTTTTCCCAAGCGCCCATAGAAGTGCATTGAATTGCATTTGCGTGTCGCTTGATTCGCCGTCATTTTGTTGTTTTTTAGGGGAGAACTTTGTTTGATTGTTTGCCTTTGTGGCTAAAATAGAATAGTGCACCGGGCGAAAATCTCAGGGATATTAAAAGGATTTAAATGGCATATCATCTCTCTTGGTCCTTAGGTTTTGCCAGTGTAATAGTTTGGCCGGCACGGATTTTCATTTGCTAGCCATTGGTCATTAGGTGGGACTTTCCATTCACGGTTTGATTATACGGCCCGGAGTCGATGATGTGATTTCGTTTTCCGCACCGCCAAGTTTGTTGGTTCAAAGTTAGCAGACTCCGTTTTTAGGGTGACACAGAGGCCTTTTTGGTGGGTCCTACTGGGGGGTGGTGGGTGAGGTGAGGTGACCTCCATCTGGTGGCTACATAAATTAATGGCTAAAAAGGCTGGCAGGCAGTCAGCCAACATGCATGCGCACTAGACTATAATTTCCATTTGGCAAAAGTATGCCAACAAACCAAAACAGAAAGCCAAACACATGCCAAACCAAAAATGCAAAAAGGACCCAAAAGAAAGCCAACCAGCAATGGCTATGGCTATGGTAAAAAAAAGAAAAAAATGTATAAAAAACAAAAGCGAGGCGAAAAAACAGTGAAATCGTTGTCGAGCCATTGCTAATGGAACATATTTGCGTTGAAAAGGGTTCCCAGCCATGTCTTCTTGTGGGCGGGGGCGGGGCGGTGGTGTGGGTGTGGGTGTGGGTGTGTAGGGCTTGAACTAAACTGAACTGTTGGCAAAACAATAACAAACAAAGGGGCGGCGGGTGGGTTGGTCTCTGGACTGGCAAACTGGCAAAAAACTATGCGTCGCATTCCGCATGAATAAACCGAGTGAAAGGACGGGGCCGGGGGGCAAAGGAGCTGGGAGAAAGGCTTGAAATATTTCGAGGCATTCATAAAAATGTCGCAAAAACAAAACGAAGCTGAAATAAAAAGAACTTTATGTGTCATTCATTCAAAACCATGTGAAAAGCATCAGCAGCAGAAAACGGATTGTGGGTCCCCGGGTTCGAGTACGGGCCAGAATCCAGGATCCTGTATCCGTGGTGGTGGTGGTGGTGTCCGGGAGGTGTCCAAAGTAGCCGCTACCGAGCGAGTTCAGCGACATAAAAGTGCTGTGACAACCAGGAATTCTCACTCTTTTTTTTTTGGGATGGCGGATAAAGTGTGAAATATATATATATTTTTATACATATATCTATATATCCACTCTACCCCCGCTGCTGTGGTTATTGTTATCCTAGTTCGTGACAATAGAATTTTTAATAAATTAAAAGTGTTTCCCAGGCCGGACGACGACGAGTGTGTGCAATAATAAATTGATATTCCATTTTGCATACGAGGGGACTTTCTATTGTTTCGTGGGCTTGCTTGCGGTTGGAGGGGGGGGGCCACCCAGAAGCCCAAAAGCCACCCAGCTTGAAGAGTTTTTGGCCGAAAAATGTTTGCCATAAATAATATGTTAAAATTCGTATGTCTGCGCCTGGCACTCGCCCAACAAAATGAATGAATATAATGAATTAGAGGCGCCGATGTCAGTGGCAGGACTGGGCGAAAGGTGACAGATGGGTTCGACTTCAAGGGTTATTAAAATGTGGGTCAGTATGAAGTATGGAAAAAGGCTAGTTATTTAAAAGCTCCATCCCGCCAGGCTAATGTATTTCAATTAAAACACTCATTCCGACCATCAAACAGCTGGAAATGTATCAATATTATTGCATTTGCTCTCACCGAGCTGAATGTTTGCACAAATTTTTGCGATTGCAATTGCGAAATGAAACTCTGGGCTGATAAATGCCGTGGCACATAATTGGGTTTTTGGAAAAGTCGAAAGCAAATACAATTTGTCTTGTGCCAATGACAAACAAGCGTGTTGCAATCGCAACAGCAAGAACAACTCAAACAACAATCTACAAACAACGCGTCGTATGCGCAATCAACGACAACATTTATTTAAATATTAAAATCAACGCGTCCCCAACGAAAACTATGACATCAAAATAAATGCAGACTCACGTGTGTTTGTTCCTATATATGTATCAGTACAATATATATATATATATATTGCTGGGAAAATTGCTAGAGTGTCTGTTTGTAAGCCGGGCTGGCTGTTTGGACGGAATGTTTGGTTTGGCGCGCTATTCATACGATGAATTCACGCCATTTTCAACACGTGATTTTCACACCGCACCGGAATCAGCAACAAATCCGCACTCTCACAACATGCCAAATGTTTTCGCATACAATCAGGCGCTTAATTAATCATTTAAGCCCTTTTCCCGGGGCCCCAACCGAGCCGGGAATTCGGTAAGCACAAAAGCAAATCACCAAAGGCCCTGTCAATGCTCGTATTTGTTATTAAAATTGGTTAAAAAAACAAAACGACACAAACAACAAAATAACAAAAATAACAAAGTATAAATTACGGAAAGCCTCTTACTAATATTTTATTATCGTTTCGCTATTTATTTTTTTTTTCCAGGTATGCGATGAGATGACAGTCGGCTTTGGATAACGAAAACAATTTAATGTAATGTAATCTATTATTGTTATTTTTTTTTTTTGCTAGATTAAAAAGGGTAACTCACTAATTTATGAAATGTCCTTTCGCACTAGGGGGGAATTAATTTGATTGGGCAACGTTTTGGTATCTAAGCCATCTAGCTTTGCCGGCGACACCTTTTGATGGCATTGTCACATAATTAAGACGGCACACGCACTTGACCTGACCCCGGCACGCAATGTGACCCCCCCGCCGCCCCCCACGACATAACATTTATGGCGCCAAATTGTAAATTATACTGGCAAACAACTAGAAACGAACATGCGCCAGGCTAACTGCTAGGGAACTTGGCCAACAAAACCGGAAACGGAAGTTGCCGTGTCGTGGTGCAAAAGGGAAAAACTGAAGCCAGGTAGGACGGGGTGGCAGGGCCAAGCCAGCCAGCCAGCCTGTTGCCTGTTGTGTGCCATTTAAATATGTCATAATTTCATTTATGTGTACCCTCCCCCCACCCCGCACACACCACACACGCTCAAACACTCTAGCAAAAAGTCAGACATGTCATGTATTTCTGTGCGGGTGTGGGTGTGGGTGTGCGGGTATCCGTCTGTGTGTTTGGGTTTTGGGTTATTTTTATGGCATGCACGAAATGTTGTTGAAACACCTGTCGCCATTTGCCGCCTGCTTGCCGGCTTGTTCTGCTGATGAGACGTCATATATCAGGGACCCCCAACTGGCGGGGCATATTAGCCGGCCTGTCGGCTTTGTGCCCCACAAATACCAAGAATTTCATCACCCGAATTACATCGCACACAGGGCATCGCCGATTCGACGCTTGTTCGCCGGAATTGTTCAGTTTATTGGCTTTTTTCGCCGCCTTAAAACCACACGGCTGCAAATTATTTAATTAAGTGGTACTCACCTTGCTAATTGTTTAATTACAGCCGCATATGGTGGGCGGCGTCTCACCAACTCGCCGCTGTTGCGCGGCGTTCCATCGCTTTCCGCGGAAACTTTTAGCAAACTGTTATAATTGACAGCTTCAACCGCCGACAAAGTCGCAACCACCGCCCGCCCTACCGCCACCCATCCACCCATCCATCAAACGGCGGCCTGGTGTTTCCTGTTTACGAGTAGTTTGTCTTGGTTGCGGCAGCGGTAATTGCCGTGCTCACTTAGTCGCTCTTAGGCAGAAAATTCCAGGCTATAGCCTTGGAAATCTTAAAGCTAAAAGTCCTTTTCGGTAATTAAAAAAATGCTTTTTATAATATATTTTTTGATGGACCAACAGTGCGTATACGTAATATTGCGTTTGCCCAAAAATGAAAATGAAGAACTTGTAATACTTTACCATTCGCCTTGTAACGAATAGCATCATATTATATTCAATATAATTGCCAAAAATAAAGGCCTCAACCAATAGTTTCATTATTTTAATCAAATTTTAAGTCATTAAATAGCCACAAACTGGGAATATTCAAAAGAGCTGACCAAAAACAAAATATTCATCGACCTAATTGATTTCGGCTCCGCTCGAAAATCGAATTTTGTAATGGTGTTTCGATGCTATTAAAATGAATGCCGCATTTTGGGGCAGAGTTTTTGTGGATCGTTTAATTAGCAAAGGCATAAATTAGTTGCCATGTTGCGCGGGCGAGTGCTCGATTTATTGATGTGTGCGGGCATCCAAAATTATGCAAAATGCAGTTTTATCTAATTAAAATGGACACGACCATAGCCTCGGTGTGGTGTGGTGCGGTGCGGTGCGGGGGGGCCGACTCCTCTGGCGACTAAGCCTTTAATGAGCTTATATTTATAATTTTATGCTCGCTGACCCCCGGCAGAGTGTGTGTGTGCCAGCCAGTATGTGGTTGGTGCATATTACGTGGCACACTGCCTGGCGCGCTTTGCTTTTAATTAACCTCGATGGCGGGTTAAACGATTTGAAAGCAAATACGAGCCGGAAACAAGCATAAATAAATTCTGCCCTGCTCCCTGGCTATATTTTCACTTGGCACGCCACAAAAGCGTTGTAAAAAAATAAAGGCATAAATATACAAATTTGTCTCTGTTTTTCCTGTTTCCCCGAATTGTAGTGCTTGTGTTTTTTTTTTTACCTGATCCACTTAGCTTTATTAAAAAGCTCACCTCCCAGAAACTCGGACTCCATGACACTTGCTAGGGTTTTGCCTTTCACTCATGGGCCTCACGTTACTCAACCAAATAAACGAAACTGCCAGAAGAGTCTCTACACTTGAAGAGTTTTTACAAAATGGGGAAAATATTGCCAAACTCTGGTGGCCAAATACTGTCTTTTAAAGCCTTTAAAATATTTATTATTTTCCTTTCCAATTAATTTACTTTATTAACCAAGTAGTGTAGTACTTGATTCGTTGCTTTCTTTAAAATAATTTACATTTTTTTCTTACTACATTTTCCGTTTTACTTCTTGGCCCGGTGCCATATACAGGAGGGATCCTGTTTGGCCATAAACAATTTGCGTTGATATAGAATTTCCGGTATGACGTAGATATGCGAATGAAATGCTTTTTTAAATGTTGACTGTTTCGATGTAGCCCGCCCAGTAGTACCTAGTGCTTCGTGCTTCATGCCACATGCAGCCGAATGTCTCTGGTGGCCATACACCCCCGCATGGCGTGTGCCTTCATTTTGATTTTGCCGTTGACTTTTTGGCTTTCATCTTTGTCTCTGCTACATGCCACCTGCCACCTACCACCTGCCTCTTGCCACCTGGCACCTTGCCTCGCCTAGTGCCGTGTGTTTTGTTTGGCACGCAAACTTTACCGCTTGTATCGAGGGTCATGTTTCATGTGGCTTCCGCTTCTGGCCCAGTCTTGTTGTTTGAGTTGCCTACTTTCTGGTGGGTCAGCAGTCAACTTTATGTCCTTTTTTTTTTTGGTTTTTTTTTGGCTACAAGTTGGTCGTGTTCTAGCTGAAATTTATGACGACAATCGCGTCTAAATGTCTGTCTGTTTGTCTGGGCCTGTTGCCACTAAACGTTCGCCCGATAAAAATCACTCCTTAGTCTAGCCAGCAAACGATACTTTGTCATTGAGCTTTTTTTTATTACTTAAGGGAATGAGTTGATGTGATTTTGTGGGCCAGTTTTAAAGATCCCACAAATACGGCTAAAATTGGTTTTTAGCCAGAGAGACTCTTGAGGCCGGAGTCGATGCGTTTTTGGCCTTGTGGCCGTCACAATTCGATTTGCATCGCGGCGGGTGCCTAAAAGTGGCCTGCAAGGGCCTACGGAAAATTTAATGCACTCCGCTGGCGGATGGAGGTACTCCATTATTCCGTGTCCAGCCGCTGAGTGGTTATTGATTAATCGCCAGTCCCCTCCCCACTTTTGCCTGCTCCTCTGTGGTCGACGCTTTGGCGCCCTGCACCTTCCGGAACTGCAATCAAGCCCCTCTTTTTGTGTGTGAACTCAAGTGTGCCCGGAAGCGCTGATAGCTGATGTTGGCATGTGGGCTTTAAGGCAGCACTTACAGAAGTTAACCCATTAACGTCAGCGATGCTTTTGGCCATAAAAAGTTGCTTAACATTTCATTTGTAACAGTTTGATAGGTTTGAAGGGATTGAGCTCCTCCTACAAAGTTGGTATAATAAATGAAACCCGGGTTTGATTTACACTTTTAATTGAAATGTGTTTCCCATTTTGTAAATATGAAATATTGTTGGAGGAGTAAACTCTTGTTTTTGAAAACTCTAGAAATCCCGCAAATTTCTGGTTTAATCACACAATACTATTGCCTTTGTTTTGAGCGATTGGCTTTCGAGCTCATCGATTCATTATATTCCGTTTTCGATTTGGCGCAAAAACCGAAAAAGCGAAAAACCGAAAAATTTAAATGCGAAATTCTCGTTTCTATGCACATTTTCGATGGTTCGGCAATCAAGAGGGTCTAAAACTATGCGCCATGCATTTTTCACCAGCCGCAGAAACAATGATTGCCATTGTTCGCTGCCGGGCGAGTTGTTTTGTTGATTTACTACTGACCCGATTTTCGGCCTTGTCAACACAATGGCCCACTGCCACACCGCCTCGGCCTCTTCTGCCGGCCACCTCGGTGCCTCTCCTTTGTCCTTTCACACACACCCACACACGTGGCTAGCCGGGAATTTGTCGCTGCTGCTCGGGAATGTGCAACTAATAGTTACATTCTGTCACTCCACCATACCTCCGCATACACCGCCTACACGCCCCGCAAAAGAGCCGGCGTGTTGCATAACTTTTGACGCCACATATGCAGGCCATTGTTTCGGCGTGCAAGCAGCCATGCAACAGACATGCCACGCCCATCCACCGCCCATCCGCCCCCTTGTAGCAGCCATTTTAAAGTTGAAGGCGCATGCCAAGCGCAGGAAAATGCCTAAAGTTATGCTCTGTAATTTTTTGTGCTGGCTGTCGCATATTTTTTTTTTCGATGTGGGGGATACAGCCGGACCTCCCGGGGGGGAGGGCAAGGATTTTTTGTCCTGCCGCAGCTCCAAAATTGTTGCATATTTTGTGGCACATGTGTTGCCGTAATTTGGTTACACGTCCACGACTTGACAGCCAGGCAGAAGAATGTTTCGGCACAGTCCCCCGATTCGGCTGGCGCAATGGAAGTTTAATTTGACTTTTGCCTTCGGATCTGCATTTTTCTTCGTCGCACTCGTAAGCGAAACAATTTCTCATTTTCTTGCCTTGACTTTCGATGGAATTGTGTCAATTTATATAGTCATACTCCCCCACTTTTCTCCACTTTCCCCAGTGGGACTTCCCTGGCTATTATTTCCCTTCTAATAGAAACTCCCTCCCTCCCGATTTTCTCGGCTGCAGTTCTGCTGCCTTTGCATTCTGTGATTTTTCATTGTGCCAGCCCAGAGCCAGTGAGCCAGCCAGTCACTCACACACTCAAACACTAGCACCCATATTGAAGGTCCTTCAGCTCCCTCTTGGGTGATATTGAGTGCACTTTGTCAAAAGTTATTTTGCAACATTTGCTATTATGCGCTCGATAACAATTTTATAACATTTTTCCTTCACCCCTTCCCTCCGTCGTCCTTGTCCTCGTCCCCAACCTATTTTTTTTCCACTACTATTTTGTTTTTTTTTTTGCGTTTCGCAATTTATTGTGTTACATATATTATTATTGTGTACTGAAAAATGCATTTTTCATGACATAACAACGACCCGTTTGGCATTGGCAGCCCAAATTGGGTTGCGTTTCACCCATTTCCCATATATATATATAAACCATATTACATATACAAGCCGATCTACCAGGCAGCGGGTAAAGTTTTTGGGTTGAAAAATGGTTCTTGGCCTGGGCTCTGACCTGCTCCACTTCACTCCACTCCACTCCAATCCACTCCAGGACATGCGTATAAATTGTTTGCGACAGTAATTGGAACACAATGTTAAAGCATGAAATTTTAATTTGATTTTCGATCAGGCCCTTCGAGTTTATTCAGATAAAAAGCAGCAACAGCAGGTGGCTCTCAACGGAGTCGAGCTGAAAGTCCTTAAGCAAAAAATGATGGAATATATGGTATATTAAACAATTTATTGATAGTTTGTGATGCAGGTCTTCTCCTCGTCTCCTCCCCTGTTGGTAAACTTGTCAGACACTAGTTGTTGACTTCAATTTACTGTGCTGATTGTTTTGGAGCGCTTTTTTGGCTTCTGTCTGTGGCCTTCTTGGGCCAAGCAAACCACGTGCCATCGCCCTTTGTGGCTTCAGACATGTGTGTATTGAAAACAGAGTACTCTCATACCCGTTCCGCCTAATCGAATGTGGATTCTCCGTTTCCAGGTAACCCAAATGGCAGCATGCCAGTTGCCAGTTGGCAGCCCAACCTGCCATTGTCTTGACTTGGCCCGTCGGCCGACTTGACTTGACTTGACCCGGCCATTGTTTGGCTTAAAGCTGCTCATCTTAGAGGCCTTTAAACTCGATTGAGCCCATGCACAAGCTCCAATCCAATTAATCACAAATCCCACTCTGAATGGGACTTTGCCGTAAGCTGGTCTAGGAATATCAATCAAACGCTTTCAAAGAATATATCAGACCTGCTTATCGATTACTACAAAAAAAAAAAAACCGAAACAACACATCCTTCGCATTCAGTTCAAAAAATTCGATTAAAATTCATCCGAAAGCGGAAGCGAATGGCGGGCGGAGCTTATAAAAGCCAGCGGAAACAATAAAGGCCAAAACAGTGGGGGCAGAATTCGCATCATTAATTTTTTGCAACACAAATTTATCGCCTATGATTATGCAACAACAGAGGAGACCATGGAAAATAGACCATGGAGGAGCACCCAAAAAAAAAAAGACGGAAAACAAAGAGGACTAAAGGGAAAAATGGGAAAAAGGCATTTCTAACTTTCCGTGGGGGCTCGTTTTTTCGCCTACCAATCATTATTCAATATGTTGACTTTTGTGCTTTCCACATTTGTTTCGCTCCCAGCCACATAAGTCATGTGGCAAGGGTGATGAGGAATGGGGAATAAGTGAGGGTAACATAGAGGACGAAGGCAGCACAGGACACAGGACACAGGACACAGGGGCGGGCAAAAGACAAAGAAAAATTTGTTCGAGTGGCTTGAAGGGGAAAGCGCAGCGCGTCGATGTGGAAATTGTGATAGTGAAGGGGGGTTTGGCAAATGGTGTTGCCCCCGACCTCAGACATCCTGCCACCAACCTCGCCCAAACACCCGCATGCCCCAACAATGAACTGTGCGGCAACACTGTCGAAGTTGTTTAACTTTGCATTTGTCGCCTTCCAGAAAAGGCAGTGAGAGAAACAGAGTCCCTCCTACTAGGTAATATCCCCATCTATTAAGTCCCTACGAATATCTCCTTAGATATTCTTACAGTGTATCCATATCCCTTACCGACCTTCTACTCCCATTTTAGCCAAGGCAGCAGCTTAGTGCCGCCTTTGATTAAGGCCACATAAAAGTGTCAGCTGGGCCAATGTTTTCAAATAGCTAATGGCGTTGAAAGGGATCCAGGTGTTGATTTTCCGATGGCAAAATCCGATCAATGGGTTCAACTTTAAAGCTCACAGCAGCTCAGAGTCTATTTGTATTGAATTCATCATAAATCGGACTTAATCTACGATAATGGAATGCATTAGATTTATTATTTGCCCATGGCAAATGCAATTAAAAGTTGCGAAATTAAAAGCAAATAAAAGGACCGAAAAATTTAATTACGCACATTAATTCAGCTGCGTTGGTGGGAATGAAAAATTAAGACTATATTCTGCCGGATGCTGCCTCCGCACTGTTTATCTTTTTATTTATTTTTTTTTTGTATTTTTTCCACCATTCCGTTGGGCAATCAATAAAGCGACCGCAAATGGATGGGAAAGAAAATTCATTGTTTTTACCACCCACACAGCCCCTACAGCCCACACAGCCCACACTCTGGCCTCAATCGTTTGGTAGGTGT
Source organism: Drosophila varians (assembly GCA_018150405.1). Classification (NCBI taxonomy): domain Eukaryota; kingdom Metazoa; phylum Arthropoda; class Insecta; order Diptera; family Drosophilidae; genus Drosophila; species Drosophila varians. The sequence continues at coordinate 10,189,709 of JAECWK010000130.1, forward strand.
CAATTATTTTGGCCAACTTGTCAATGAAGCGGATTTTCAAGTCAGTAAAAATTGAGGCAGCAAATGAACTTGCCAATAAATGGCTTAGCCTGGTTTTGTAAATTTAATTTGCATTTGGCCAACTGGTTTCTCGTCCCCCATCCTGGCCCCCACCCCCATCCGGTTCCTTGCCCTTCTATTGCCTGATGCTGCTGCTGTTTTGCGGTTAACCAAAATTGTTCGTATGCAACACATTTGCTGTTTTACAAAGCTCAACGAAATGATTTCGTCTGAATTTTTCAGCACAACCCATCCACCCACACACCTCCCGACCGAATGGTCGCTCCAACTATTTTCAGGGATCGTTTGCATTGTTGCGGTAAATTGGTAAAATTTACATACCATTGGCTTTTATTGTTTATGTATCAGGAGCTATCATCATCATCATCATTCTCCCAACGAAGGCTTTAAAATAGTTAAAACACAATGGACAGTGGCAGTTCTGCTTTTAATTTAATTGGTTTGTTTGGTAATGCCTCAACTGCTAATAAGAATTTTTGGATTGCCAAAGTCCCTTTCAAACTCTGCAGATTATGATATCATATTTTCTGTAAACAGTTTGTACGACTTGAGTAATTGGTTGTTGGGGATCTTTAGTGGCCCACTTTAAAGCCCATAAACCATGGCCCACTTCACTGTTTGACCATAAATAAGGGACCGGGGCTGCTTTTAAGTGCTTCGCTGGGGAGACGTGAGAGAAATGCGAAGAACTTGCGGGCTTCCACCTCTTGACAGCACCTGCCGCTAATGGTCGACTTTCCGGCCATATGTCTGATTTATTTGCTACAGAAGAGTCGGCTATTTCGCGGAAAGTCTGCAAAGTTTTCCTTCGATGGCTTCGGATGGGTCAGCCTTAGAGTTTCTGTCAACATACACAATCGGCTTGTAATAGTTTGTCACTTTGGTTTTCTTCGCTTTGTTTCGATATCGTTGCTGTTGCATAACGACAGCTGTGCGACATGTCATGGGATCCCTGTGGCAGGGACACCAACAGCAACAGCAACAGCAACAACAACACGGAATAGGTGGGGCATGGCTGGGTTGGCGACATGCAGAGTCACATATTGATGATGTGCGTCAAATGTCGATGTTGCTGCTGTCAATTTTGTGGCCCACAATGCCAGGGGGTTGTCACTAAGCCACCCACTCCCACTTGCCCACTTGCCCTCTTGCCCTCCCCCCGCGCCCTGTTGCAACACCAGCTAGTCGGTGTATTCAACCCCAGTGTTCTGCAGCGGTTACTTCATTTATGTTGCTTAGTTGACCCTGGTTGTTATTGGTGTTATTGTTGCCGCTGTTGCCGATGTTGCTTTTGTTGGAGTTCAGCTTGTTTGACAAATTGATCGCGTGATATGTTTGCCCAATGCTGTCATTGTTGTTTCTGTGTGGTGGACATGCCACATAGTTGCTGCTGCAGGTTCAACAACCATTTCGTAGCAGCATTACGTTGCGATTCAGTGTCCAGCCAAGAGTCAAATGTGCACTGAAAGATTTCTATTAAATGGGTTTATGGAAGGATTTTCTCAAAGACTTTATTATTGCCAGGATTAACGCATTTTTCCCGTGTGTAGTTCCTGGGCATTTTCGAAATATGTCTTTTCAAAAACGTTCCAATGTAAATCGAAACCTTTGTGTCCGGTTAAAATGGCTGGACCCAAGCTCCGCAAATTGGTAAGCTCTTGTTGGGCAACGGAATCTGCCATTTCCGAGCCTTGTAACTGACTTTAGATTCGAGCCCACTTGCCACGGCCCTTTGGCAGAAGGATTTCACATGCATAATCAAGGCCCAGTGGCCACGGAGGCGGCCAGACGGGACTGTGACAGTTATGAGAAGGAGCTTGGTCCTGGCAACGTCAATTCGTTAACAGCTACGTCAGCTTTGCTGCTAATTTTGTTTGTCCTGTGTCGTCACCCACACACGAACCGGTTGCATATACATAGTGTTTGAGAAAAGTATGCGCACGCTTTGTGTGGTCCCAGTGGCAGCCCATCCCCATCCTCGCCAGGCCCCGTCAGGCCCCACCAGGGCGCACCTTGTCCTCTCTTGGCCATCTCTGTTGCCTCTGGTTGGGTCTCTTTGTTTGCCGTGCACTCCAAACACTGCAGACAAAATGCTGTCGAAAATGTAGCCGACTGATGTCTCTATCCTCGCTCCATCCAGAATCCTTCATCCTTCGTCCTTCATCCTGCAACCTGCTGCTACTATGTATGCTTCGCCCAGTTAATCCGCCTTGCGTTATGCAACAAAGTTTTTGAGGAAAATTAATTAATTTCATGTGCAAACAGTTGTTAGATTTTTCTGTCTGGCCAAAAAGGGTTCAGGTAGCTAGGCTACCGTTTAATTGGATTAAAACATTTTTCCACACTCGATGCTAATTAAACCATCCTTTTTTCCAGGCTCAAAGGAAACCAAAAAAAAAGCGGAAAAGAGTGAATGAATAAAAGTACCACCCATGTGCCAATCTGAAAGCTGAGCGGTTTCAGGAGGACAATTGCCGCAAAGGAAAATCCAAATACCAACGAATTTCTGGACAAGTGATGAAGTCATGAGACCGACATTCGATCGACGCCTCTGGATATTATTGTTCATTATTTCAGTACAATGTAAGTAGCAAAAAACTATTGAAAATAGGAGAGGAAAAGGCGAATAGCCAGCCACTCGCATATGTTTTTTATGCCATACTCGGGGCGTGTGGTGGGTGTGTGGGCAGGATTTAGAAATGAATGGGCCAAGTGGCCTCAGCAGGCCAAGCAGCTCATATATTGCCGGGCTGGAAGAGAATGGACCACTTTGTATGCCGGCAACGTGTGAAAAATAGTTCACAGATAATCGCAGTCAGGCAGGTCACATTATTTATGCGCCAGCACACAATCCTCATCCTTGGACGCTCCTTCCTTCGGTTCGGTTCGGTTCGGTTTGGGTTCCTTGGGCACTTTCGCAACCTCGTCCCCTCATCAGCTTGATATTCCATGCCACATGCAGCAAACAAAGCCATTTCTTTTATTTGATGTGCGTTTCGGGGAAGAAAGCTGACCCTGGGCGTTTTTGCAGCCACCCCCCCCGAAAAAAAAACAAGGTCTGCATATCAATTCTCTGCCCTCCCCCCCCGACCAACTTTTATGTCTAATGCAATGAGTAATATGCGATTGTCAATGTCTATTAGGGACATGCGGCGTATGAGTAATATTCGTGTACATCCTGGACCTTTGTTGATGAGAAAGTATATAGTATTAGGTCCCATTCTTGCGATAGAATCTCAGTCAGTTGGTGTCAACATGGCGTATGAGCAATATGTAAATGGCAACATTACGTATACGCAGTGTAAGCCAAAGTCTTTGATTATCACCAGAGTCTGGCGGATAGCAATGGCGTTGTCATCGATACGAATTTTATTGAGTATTGGCCATGGCATACGACTTTATTGAAGACGAGGTCACGGCAAGGTTGCAATCTGTAGTGCAAACTCAGAGGCAACCAAAGCGAAGTGGAAATTCAAGCACCATCGCACCCTTCCACGCGAGGAGCCAAGTAAATGCCGGGCATATTCCCCGGCCGAAGCACACACCCCCGGGCACCCTGGCACCCTTGCACCCTGGCACCCTTGCACCCTGGCACCCTTGCACCCTGGCACCCTGCCACCCTGGCACTGAGTGGGAAACGGAAACGGAAATGCGCGTTCAAGAATTTTAATCTGCATGCGCAATTTCGCGTGTGAGCTGTATGCCAAAAATGGCGCGCACATGTCGGCCAACTGGCGACTGTGGCATCACCCTCCCCGCACTCCCCTTGCCCGGTTCCGTTCAACCACATGCCCCAGTGTGGTGCGCCTTGGAATTTCACGCGTTTATTTGCAAAGATTACGAAATGCGACCGGTTCCCGCTAAAGTTTTGTATGCGTTTCCTGTGAGCTGCCGGCAGTGCCTTTTCCTTCTTGTCTGCCCGTGTCTGTGCGTGGGTCTCCTCTTCCCCTTTTTCTATCCCCATCTCTTTTTTTTTTTGTATATTTTTTTTTATCCCTTTCGTCCTGTTTGCTTGTCCGTCCGCCTGTTCGCTTCGCTGACTTGTTATGCATGCAAAAGTCTGTGGCAAATACACAGACCAGGCTTCAACCCCGCAGATGGGAGTGACATGCAAAATATTTTTGCATAAAAATGTTTGCCCACCGACACGAAGAGCTGGGGCCGGGGGCAAGGGGCAGAGTCCTTGCCGCATTCTGGCAGCTGCATCTTCCCTCCAATTTGATGTGTTCCTGTGCGGAGTGGAGAAACGTTAAATTTTAAAGCATTTCAATTTCGAATTTTTGACACACGCAAGTTGAGCATCAAATTTTCTGGATATATGTCGGTGTACATACATTTTGGGTATTGTTCTACCCTGAAGAGTCCGGCTACGGCGTTTCACCTTGAGGAGAGGCAGGGGAGAGGCGATGCCAGAATGTATTTCATCCTCCATCATCGTCCCGAGAGGATTTAATGTCCGGCATTTTATCTCCTGTATTTAAGCGTGCTGCGTTTGCTACGTGCTGGCCATGTTAAGGACTCTGGACTCCTTTCGATGGCAATGCATAATACGAGCCGACAGCAGAGGTCGAGCATATTTCATATTTAATAAAGTGGGGAGGTTTTATAGCGAGGAGGGCCTTGATGAAATCAGATGATGATCCGCCACATTCCGTGGCGTTATTGAAGTGTTTAATGGCCACTTTGTAGGTTATTAGACCAGCAATGCCATTTCTTTAATCTGGGACAACATGATAACATTCATATCTGGTTTTCCAATAATAAATAAACTATATTTGAATAAACTTTTCGAGTATTTTAAAGCTTCTTGCCATAAAGTATGTGTGGTTTGCTCAGCCCTTGGCTTTTGCTGCAACATTCTCTTTTTTTTCTTTTGGCTTCTTTTGGTTGTTTAAATTTCTGGGGTTCCAAATTTCCGAAGAACACAGACCGCAACCAATATTTCTTGCTCTACAAATCGCCAGGACAAGCCAGTGGGAGTGGGAGTGGGAGTGGGCGTTGGAGGAGCAAGCGGCTCTTGAGCAACGAAAACTGCAGTCCTGATGACGATGATGACGATGAAGGGGCCGGGCTGCAGATTCGGAGCCGGCGACTTAGTTAGCCACTTTTCTTTCATAGAAAATGCGCCTTTTGTGCCTCAAGTGGCGCCCCCGACTTTTGTCTACCCGCTGGCCAACTTCCCAGCAATCCTCCAGCGCCTCCTCCTCCTCCTGTGGAGAGAAAGAAAAATAGAGCTGACTGCTAGTTTATTTTAAAACTCGACTTTTGTGCGCTCAAGTTTACTTTTGTGGGGAATTACTTTTCGGTTATTTTTGTGGCCCAGTCATCGCCTTCTCGTCCCTGGTATCTCTTAGCTGATTGTCTTGTTGCTCTGGTGTCGATGCCCAAACTGCACTGGGCGATGATTTTCGGTCCACTTCGTCGCGGACTTCGTCTGGGTGGTGCTGGCTGCTCTTGCGCAAAATGCAATTATTAAAAGTTTTTCAAGTCGTCCGCATCGTATACATTTATTTTCTTTTCAGCACCGCTTTGTGTCGCACTCCGAAAATTATAGTCAGCGCCATTTTGCTGTCCATAGTTTTCGTCTTAACCTTCTGTCATCTCGTCGTTCTCCCCTCCTTTTTTTTTTTTTCTGTGTTAAACATGGCATAGCAAATGTAGTCCATTGAAAAGTTTTCGCCATGAAGTTCCAGCACTAACTTTTCGTTAAAGACGTGCTGCAAAAATTCCATCAACGGCTTAAAGAGTCGGGTTTCTGGCTCGTTCTGCAACTTTTTTAGCCGGAAATGTGCACGGCTCGCGAAACGAGAGGCCAGAAATACCGAAAAAGCGGAAACGCAGTTAACAATAAAAGCCGAAAAGGGCAGAAAACGCGAGCTTCCGTTTAAAATTTCCTAACGTTTCAAGCTGTTCCTCTGCCAGCATTTCCCTGGCAAACTTTCCCACACACATGGCCCACACGCTGAGGGGCCAGCCCATCGTGTGGTCACAAAAAAAAAAAAAGGGAACATACGGCGGGTGGGGGGGGCTCCTTCTCGGCCATGGCCCCCACTTCCTGTCCAGACCGACAAAAATTGGCCACACACTAAATTGCACACCTGAGAATTAATGCGCCGGCCGCTCGAAAGGCGTTTTCCGAAGCGAAGGGAATCGCTTGCAGCAACAGTCCGAGTCCGACAAAAGGTGTGAAAGCCGTAAGCGTTGCAACCTGCCGTTGCAGACAAATGCAAAGTCAAATGCTTCTCGGACCGGCTAAAGTTGCTGCCAGTTTGGCTGGCAGCCTGCGGGCTTCGTCTCCTTGTTGTTGGCCCTAAAACCGGACAGTGGGCCTGCGAAGTTTTGTCTGCTTTTTGGGACTGGAATTACTTTGGTTTTTGGTTTTGGGGCATATTGGTTTACTTAAAAAAGTCATAGAGAGAAAAGAGAATACTAAACTTTGAAGGGATTTCTTAAAAATAATATAAATATTACAAAGTTTTTGTAAATCACTTTTAATCGTCTTTTTTTTGTAAGAAATCTTAATCTGTATGACTCTTTGGTTTGTTTTATTTTTAAAAGGTCCTTGCAAAATAAACATGTATGGGAACTTTATTGACCAGCTGTGTAATGTAAAATTCCTTTTCCACTTCGCTCTCGGGGCTCAGACAAAGTTGCCTTTCCCATCCGCTCCCATCCGCTTTTCCCGGCCGGCCCCGTCGTCCTTGGCTCGGCCAGGCCTGGCATGGTGGTAAAAGCAAGTGAAAATAAATTAAGTGGAAGTAAGTCGTAACGAAGTGATACATAATTCTTTGTATTTTTTCTCCTTTCTTCTTTTCGGGACTCCTTGTGGCGCCTCCGCCTTTGTGTGCTTTAACAATCGAGTGCAGTTTGTGTGGCAGGGGCGGGGCCGAGGGCGCGATGGGATGGGCTGCGAATATTGAATAGCTTTAAGCTGCGGATTTTCCGAAAAGTCTGTTAATTAGCCAGAATATTAGCTACACAGAAATTCCGCACAAGAATCGCTGAGAACTTTAACCAAAGCTCGAAGCGAAGGAGGGTGTTGCCGAGGAAAAGTCTGTTGGACTTTCGCCAGGACCAGCGGTAACCTAATATACCGTAATTTGGCTTTAATGACCAGGGAGGGTGTCCACTTGGCGTCTAAATAGCCTAAATAACTTAATATCAACCTGAAACGCCGTGATTGAGAGGCGACGTATTTCGGGATGCCACTGGCGCCGAGTCAGGCTGGGTCCTTTGCCAGCTTATTGCTACTTAACTAATCCAACGATATCATTTTATTACATGGCTCTTGGCCCAGGCCCAGGCCCAGGCCCAGGCCCGGGACTACCAGGACCACCAGGACTTTGGCGGGCTGCAAATTTCACTTTCCAACGAGCTTGGCTTTAACGTAGCCCAGTAACCTCTCACCTTTCGCCCCCTTGGAATGATGCTGCTTGCTGCTTTGGCCAACAGCTCTCCGAGGCCATTAACGTGTTTCGTTTCATTTAACTTTTACGCTCTGCTACCGCCCCCCGGAGTCGTCTCCCCTGGCCCTCGACGGTCGGAGCTATGTATATATATCCCGCTATTTAGCACAGGACCGGGATCGGCAGCCCTCTGCTCCAGAGTTTCGTATGTCCTCCCCCGTGTATATTCTGGGAAACTTTTACCTGCTGCACGCTTGACCCAACAAAGGCGGCTGACAGGGAATTGGGCGGGTGGGGCTGGTGGGTGCCTCGGCGTTAGATGTGACCTTCGGCGCTGACAGCAGCCGTCATTAACCTTTCATGATGAGGGAGCCCCGAGAACAATCAAGCGGAACAGGTGGAACAGCGGACGGACGGTGGACGCCAGCCACCACCGGAAGTTGACAACAACGAAACGGAAAACTGGAAACGTGAACTGGCAAACTTGGTACTGGAAACTGGTAACTGGTAACTGGTAACTGGTAACTGGTAACGTTAAGGCCAAAAGCAAAAATCGAGTCAACAGGCAAAGTGAAACTAAAACTTTTAGCAAGTGTTTAAGGCTTGGAGTCCCTGTTGTTGGAACTTTGACTATTTTTCCAGCAGCCAGGAAATTTTCGCTTTAATGCGTCTCTGCCTTTCCTGGCTGGGCTGGGCTGGGCTGTGCTGTGCTGGGATGGGGTGACCCAGTTTTCAGCTTTCATTCACCTACAAATTCATTCTCGTTGGGACATTTTTGTTTAACTAACCACATGCCACGCCCACGCGACCGCACTGGCATATAATTTGGCAACCGCACTGCTTTGCATTTGGCAGTTTCTGGCGGGGTGGCAGTGTGTTTGCCAAAAACGAATTTTGCGACATCACAAATAGCCTGGAATTGGAATTGGGGGCACAGAGTCTATATATATGTGGCATAGCTATGCAGCAAATGTTTGCAGCAAATAAATGAGCTCAAAACTGCAACAAGGTTGCAAATAGAAATTCAAAGATATGCCTTAATATTGTAAAGCTTTTAAGCTGCTATTTGTCTGGCACTGCACTGAGGAAAAATCACTCAATACTTCTTTATAAGCTTTTAGTTGGGAGGATCCCATTATAGAGCTTTCGTTTGCCACAGTGCAATGTCCTTAGGAAGCCCAAGGCCATACAGACTTGCACTTAGCATCGCATTCGAATGCATTCCTTGCGGGAAAATCAATAACCATTGCATTGTGCCACGTGAATCGTGCAACGTGTGAATCCTGAATGGTTGATGGTGGAGAGTGGGAGGTAGCCAGGACCTTGTCATTCCAGCGAGCTAGGACAACTGTCGCTACATAATCATAAACGTAATCATGATGAAGCAGCCTCGGTGACGACAACGTCGACTGACTGCCCTCGAGTGTTTTATCCTTGACAAATCCTTGTGCAACAATCAGCAGAAGCAACAACAGCAGCCAGCCATGAAAAAAAAAACACCGACATTGTGGAAATGTTACAAGAGCAACCGAGAAGGGTTCAGGAATAGTAAGTGGTGGAGGGGCTAGTCTGTCGAGTAGTTGACAATGGCAAATGCGCAGCAAAATGTCTAAATGAGGCCGAGTACTGGTTGAGCCAACTCCGGCCGTTCAGCTTCCAGCTACCAGTTTTCCCACCTAACCACAAATCGAGCCTCGAAGACTACATCCACCTTGCTTACTAGAGTGGGAGCAGGAGCAGGGGCAGGGGTAGGAGGTCCTGGCATGATGGATGACAATAAACAAGACAAGCGGGCACAATTGTTTGTCGCCCTCTTCCACTCTGTTTCATCAGCATTGTCTCTCCCTGTACTTAGCGGACTCTGTTGTCGTTTTCCCCCAAGGAACAATAGCCGCCTATCTGGTCTAGTCCTTAGCTTCTTGGCCAACTTTAAGACAAGACTTTAAATCAAGGATGTTTTACAATTTAGTTTATTAAAGTCACCAACTAAAATGGAACAAAAATCGTATATTATTTATCTTTTGCTCATTGTGGCGGCGTTTCGAGAATTTATTATTTCTCTTTTAATTTCAACAAAGAGTTTAAGGACCTCATTTGATTTAGTAGATCTCCTAGGTGAAGGTTTTGATAACGAATTTCCGGATTTTAAACCAAATTTCACATGAATCCTTTGGCTCCTGGGTCCCAATCATCGTTATTATTTCTTTTTGGCTTTGTCCTTGCAGTCCTTCATATCTGCCACTAATTTCTTGAGGCGTTTCTTGCTTTCATCATGGTCTATGCACTTGCCTTTCTTTTTCTCGGCGTCTTTCTTTTTTTTCATTTCAGCGGCGGCGCATTTCTTTTTCTGAGCCAATTCTTCGCATTTTTTTTTCTGCGCAGCTTCCGCACATTTCTTCTTCATAGCCTCCTCTTCGCACTTTTTCTTCATAGCTTCCTCTTCGCATTTCTTTTTCTGCGCTGCCTCATCGCATTTCGTTTTTTGGGCAAGATCCTTGCACTTCTTTTTCTGCGCAGCTTCCGCACATTTCTTCTTCATAGCCTCCTCTTCGCATTTCTTTTTCATTGCCTCCTCTTCGCACTTTTTCTTCATAGCCTCCTCTTCGCATTTCTTTTTCATAGCCTCTTCTTCGCACTTTTTTTTCATGGCGGCTTCCTCGCATTTCTTCTGGGCTGCAGCTACCTCGCATTTTCTCTTCCGCTCCGCTTCCTCGCACTTTCTCCGCAGCTCGGCCTCCTTGCACTTCCTCTGCCTCTCGGCTTCGTCGCACTTTTTCCTCGTTTCCATTTCCTCGATCACCTTGTTGCACTTGTCCGCCAAGGCAGCCTGCAGGCACTGTTTCTCCAGCTTGGTATCCGAAGCCTGGACAGTTCTCCTCTTGCAAACCTGCGCCCAGTGGGCCTTCTTGCAATCTTCCTGAATTTCGGTCATCAGTTTTTTGAGCTTGGCCTCTTCCCGCTTCTTCCTCATCGCGAGCATTTCCTTCTCGTTCGAGCCAACTTCTTCCTCCGCCATCTGCTTGCAGGACTTCTTCTTGCCCTCCATCCTGGCCCGGCCCTCCTCCGCGGCTATGGCTGCCGCGTTCTGTTTGGCGTCCTTCTGGGCACAGATCTTCCTCTGGGCATGGAGAAGGCAGCCTTTCTTAATGCCCTTCAGCATGCAGCGGACTAGGTTGTCCACGGCCGGGGGATCGTGCGAGAATTCCTTTTCGATATTCTTGAGGTCCTTGCAGAGTGCATTGTACTGTCTCTCCTCGCACTGTTTAATCTCTGCACTCAACTGGCAGGCGAACTTTAGTTCGTCGACGGCCTCGTCGAGGGTTTGGACAGCGTTTTCCTCGGCTTTGGCCTTTTCTTCCGCCGCCTTTTTCTTCATGTCCTCCAAGTGCTTCCGCTTCCTGGCCATTCGGCACATGGGCGGCGGCCTGTTGTCCGGCTTGGCGTCCTCCAAGTGGGCGCAGTCCTCGTCCTTCTGGGCCTTTTTGCTAAAGTGTCTGTCCTGATAAAGGAATCTTCGAGACGAGGGATAACCTACACGGAGCTTTTGCCAAGACAGGGATATTTTAACTTTGCGCCGAACATCCTTATTTTCGGAGAAAGGCTTGTCGTGGTACCTCTTGTGAAAGGAACGTTGCTGACGCAGACAAAGGCAAGCGCCACAGGACTTGAAGGGCAATTGATTCCATCTGGGATGCATTAGGTGGTGCTGCACGGATCGGGACAAACTTCGCCCCATCGCTGCCATCGCGATTCCAAACGAAAACTTACAAATTCAAATACATAAAATTTTGATTGGGTCAGGCTTAGAATTTGAGGAGAAAACGGGAGATTTGGAAACAATTCTTTGACGGATTTGGCAGCGATCGGTATTTTTATTTATTTTGTTTTAGTTAAGTGAAGAATTGCCTAAGGTCCTTCCAACATTGGTGTTAAACTCCTGCCGTTGGCCGACACAATAAAGCAATTAAAGCGGAGAAATTTCACTTTCTCCTCGGCCTGAGCCACCCCACAGGTCCTTGTGTGGGCAATAAAATGAGCATTTCCCTCGCACACATGTGTGCAATTAAAATGTAAACGTGTCAAACACATGCCAGACTGCTCGGGCAGGGCTTTCGCTTAAAAATGAACAGCGACAATGGCGAACAAGTTGCAGAAATTAATGACAACATAAAGGAATTTAAATACGCGATGAGGACAAGACGGTGGGGTAGGGTGGCCAGGTGGCCAGGTGGCCAGGTGGTTAGGTGGGTGGGGCACTCGTAATTGCGGCGCAAGTTTGTTACACCAGGCAGAAGGTTACTACACTCATCTATATGTGTGGCAATGTGGCACAGTGTTGCCAGGGAAGCGAACGAGCGCAGTGCCACTCGAACTCACCTGTCTGCCGCTGTCTGCTCGGCGGCGCATGAAGTGAAAATTAATTTCTAAATGCGGGAAATTAACAAATTACAAACAACGCAATAAGGGGGAGTGATGATGGGCTGGAAGGCGGAAGTAGACATGCCATAATTCACCACACACACACCGGGGCATAGCATGGCATGGCAGCAAAGTTCGCAGAGCAACTTCCTTTTGGGGGGGGAAGGCGGAGTGGGTATGGGTAGCAACCAAGGTGTTGAAGCACAGGTGAGGCACATTGTCTTGGCATTGCCGGGGGGCATGTGCCCCAAACTTGGCGCTCCCGCATACTCCTGGCCGCACTTCCACTCGCAGCTCGCTCCGCTGACAGTTGACAGGTTTGCTAATTTGAAGCAGCCCGCCGAAAATGAAGTTACCGTCTGTCAGCGTCTTGCCGGGTTGATGATGTCTCCCCCCCCATCTTCCACCTTCCACTTCCACTCCCACTCCCATCAGCAACCCTTCAACCCTTTCCACACACTGGCAACCTCGCCCCTTCGGATTCGCACCTTTGGCTGCCACAGACGCGCTGCGGTCGCGCTTTTAACATTTAATTAAGTTGTGCTCGATTTTATGTTCGACAAAATTGTTTGTCTGTGCTCCGCCTATTTCGGCAGGGATGTGGAAAGTGGCAACTGGCAACTGGCAAGTAGCAAGTGGCAAGTGGGAAGTGGCATGTGGATGGGTGGGCTGGTATTCCCTGTCGTGGTTGCGGCTTTGCTGCGTTGTTGTCATTTCTGAGGTTTGTGCAAAGATTGGAAAATTGTTTTCGGTAACCGGTAGAGAGTGTCAAGTGTAAAGTGAGTTTTCGAATTATAGGTGAAAAGTCGGAAAAGTAGCTAAAGTGGCAAAGTCCATTAAGGCGACAAGGCCTTCAAAGGAGCCACCAAGGACCAAGAAATAGAGCTCAAGAGTTCGAAACTAAGTGTTCTTTTCATTTTAAAATCATTTGAAACTCCGTTCAATTTTAAATATGGCTTTTACATGTGTTGACTGCTTTCAAAATTTAGGAACAAACTCCTTTTATAATTCTAATCCTAATCCATCCGCTAAATCCTAAGTTTAAATCCTGCCTTAAGTCAGACTCTCGTGGGGGCACCAAACGAGGACTAAGTGACAGAGTTATGTCCTCAAGATTTGGTCTGGCTATGGGTCCTTTGACAGTCTTGGCCAGGTACCAACTACGACATTTCCACGGCCCTGCTCCGGAGATGAGTGGTGCGGCCTTCAAGAACAAGATGGCCAGGATTTTGCACGAGAAGAAGGCGGCCAAGCAGAGGAAGGAGGCTGCCAAGCAGGCCAAGCGAGATGCCATCCGGATAAGTGGCCTGCTGAACAGGTGCATCGAGGATAGGAGCAGGGTCCTCAAGGCGAGCATCAAGTGCATGTCGGCGGAGGAGCGGCAGGCCATGGGCGGACTGATGGACTGCGTGATGGCTCGCATCAGGGCGAGCTGCATCAAGAGGGTCCTGCTGAAGTACTGCAAGGAGCAGCAATTGCAGCGGCGTTTCGCCCAGTTGATCAAAAAGAAGAAGATCAGGAACATGATGAAGGAGTGTGCCAAAAAGGGGAAGGATGTAGCGGACGAAGGCATAGAGGAGGCTCACAAGGAAGAGAAGTGTCTTAAACCGGAGAACGGCGAGGCCCCCAGGAAGAAAAGAAAGAAGAAGGCCAAGGCTCAAGCGTGCAAGGATGCAGTGCAGCTGAAAAGGTGTCTCAAGAATGCAGTCAGGATATTGGAAAAAGATTTGAAGGCCTGCACGGAAAAGAGCCAGGAGAAAGAATCGCATCCAGGAGATACAGAGAAGGAATGCAGAGAAGAAAAAAGCCAAAAACTGAAAAAGGAGAAAGAGAAAAAGCCTAAGGACTGCGGCGACGAATCTCCACCAACCAACAGTAGTTATGCGGAGAAAATGGAAGCTTGCTTAGAAAGTGAGTGGAAGGATATCCGCTTGGGCAGGAAGATGCTGAACAGGGAAGAAAAGAAACAATTTGATAAAATGGAGGACTGCATTCAAGCTACAATCAAAGCGGCTTGCCGCTTAAAGGTAATCCAGGAGATGTGCGCGGAAGCTTGGGGAGAGAAGGAAAAGGAGGACTGCAAGGAAGAGGAGGGTAACGAGGATAATTGTGAAAAGGATGAAAACGTGTCTGAGCTGGAAAAATGTATCCAAGAGCAGTGGAAAGAAGTCCGGCCCTTCATTAAGGATTTGACCCGAAAGGATAATGTTGATTTCAAAGAAACATCCAAGGAGGTGAAGAAAATGATCAAGGAATCCTGTCTGGAAGAACAGTGTGCAATTAGTCCTGAGTCCGAAAGTAAAAGAGTGGCCAGCATAACCAAAAAATGCGTAAAGGAAGCAATAAGGAAGAAATGCAAGGAGTTGGCGGAAAAGCGGAAACTTCAAAAGCAATGTGATGAGCTTAAGAAAATAGAAGAGGAGAAAAGGAGAATTGAGAAAAAAGAACAGGAGGCAAGACTGCAAAAAGAATGCGAAGAGTTAAAAAAAAAGAAGGACGAGGAAAAGCTAATGGAGGAGTGTCAGATGAGAAAGGTTCCGAAAAAATGCATCACATTAAAACAAGATGATGAAAAACCGCCAAAAGGATGACGAGGAGTCTGTTCCATGTAGTACCAAATAATGTCACCAGCTCTTTGGGCAGGATGACTTCTTTGGCCCTGAAAATGGCAACGATTGTCAAGGTCGCTATCGTCCAGTGGGTGCGGATTATACAAGGATCATACTGATTTTTTTATGTCTGGGATGCGTTAACCTAATGACAGTTGCCTTGATGCTCGCTGCCATTGTCAGGGCCAACGTCGATAAAAGCCTTTATAGGATCTGATGATCCTGGTGAGGCCCTCCTGATGCCGACCTTACATTAGCTTTGGTTCCCCCTCCGCTCCATTGCCAGCTGAGTTCAAACTCGTCTCCTATACTGCCATGAGATTTCTATCACTTTGCCTATTTTTATATTAAAATCTCCCGTATCTACCCCCACGAAAACTTGGCCCTTTTGGTTCTTTTTTTAAACCGCAACCATCGAAATTGTTTGGCAATCGTAGCGCCCTGAAGGTGCCAGCCCCAGCCTTGGTATCACCCTTCGGCATGCTCCGCCGGTGCATCGGCAAGCAGGTGCAGTGCCTGTTGGCGTTTCCCCGGGCAAAGCCTCTGGTGCAGGCCGCCGCCAGTTTTCAGCCATGCAGAGCGCGAGTGACGCACTTTGGATCCAACTTCCTGCAAGGTCAGATCAAGGGAATCCAGAGAAGACCTACGCTCTGTGCACTCCACTTTGACCCCACGATGACCTGCGACATCCTAAACACCGACGTGAACAGGCCGGGTCCTTCCTTCGTTACTAATCATGTGAGGCAAGTCCAGCAGCGGATGTGCCCTGTCGCCCAAGTGCGTAGCCTGAGCGACACAGAATCTCCAGGTCGCAAGGATATGACGGTCTGTCTGTTTAGTCGCAAGGGAAAGCTCTATCACAAAGCAACAAAAAAGGATAGTATGGAATCCTGCATGGATAGGCGACACCCAGGCCTGTGCAACAAATGGCGTCCCCGTCCCAGACCCAGAAAACACAAAAGATCGAACAGCATTAGAAAGCGTTTGCAGCAGTTGATGAAGGATAATCGAGAACATGGCAATGAAGATGAATATCCACCCAGGTCCCCTTCTGATGACAGCGATTTGTATTACGATTGTCAAGAACCAAAATTCAGTATTAATAATTTTATCAATAGGCTCCGGGAGAAGACCCTTGAAATAAAAGAGCAGCTGCGTCAAGGAAAACTTGCAGATCAAATGAGAAACCAGCCGGCGGATAAGGATCTAATTGAACACTACAAGGAGATGTATGAGCAGGAGATGGAGAAGAAGGCAAGATTGGGAGAGGAACCACCTGTAGTTGAGCCTAAGCCCTTACAACTGGAAGCAAAGCCGAGGAGGCCAAGACGCAAGAGCCCAATAGGGTCCAAGATTCCAGAATCAGAGGAAGCTCCTAGAGTAAAGGATGGTTTGAAACCAAAGATGATAAGATTCGATTCAAGAAAACAATTGGAATTGGATCGATTGGTAAAGTCCGTTAAGGAGAAGAACAGAGAGAACAAGGCTCAACTGGATAGCTTCGAGGAGGAGTTCCCTCAAAGGAACAGGTACAACAGCTTAATCAAAAAAGAAAAAAACCATACAAGTTTATCCCAAGGATTAATTTGCGATTCAAATGAAAACCTTGAAACTTTCCATCCCACATGCCCAGATAAAGACGATAATTCGCCAAAAGCCACAAGGACTCTATTTAATTCCAATCCTCCAAGGATTGAGACGACTTGCAATTCACGGATCAGAGAAAAAAACGAAATAGACTTGGCTGATTTCAATGAAAAGCTGGAAAGGTGTGAAAAGCTTCAGCTTCAAGTGGCGGACATGGTTTCCAAGTGCATTGATCTGGTGAAAGGAGCTGCTGTAGACCCACGACCAAGTTTCAATCAGCATTTCAATGAAGAAGATCATCCAAAGGACTCCGGCGGCTTTGATAAAAGTTTCGTCAAAAAGATCGGTGGGAAGGAGTCCAATCTTTTGGTAAACAGCCCCAAAAAACCTTCTGCCCCCAAAAACCTTAATCACGCAAAGCTGTATTCCTCCCAAAAAGTAAACACGCCTTCTTCCCAGTACATGTTGAGCCAAGTTGATAAAATTATTAAACAATGCGAGGCATTAAAACGTGAATTTGAACGAAGATCCCTTTCGACCTCTTCGGAAAAGACGCTGGAGGACTCCCTAAGCAGAAAGGCATTTGAAAAAAAGAGTTTTTCCGGAATTAAAATGAAAAGTAAGACATTGGAAGAGTTGAGAAAGCAATGTGAAAGGGCTGCGTTAATGGAAAAATGTACCAAGATGCTGGAAGATGATACATTTTGGGACTCTTTGGATGACGAAGATAAAGAAGCGGCGATCTTGAAGAAAAAACAAGACGAGCTAAAAAGGAGATGGCGGGAAGCCAAGTTGAAAAGAGAATGTTCCAGCTTGCGTCATAAAAGCCAAAGCAGCGAAGAATTAGACGACGAGGATACTCAAGAATCAAGTGAAAGAAAATTTAAAAGAGAGCGTAGAGAAATGCAGTTGAAGAAATCAGTGGAAAGCTTTTTAAGAGACAAAATCAAAAAGTTAAAAAGATCAAAGGGAGGAAAAATGGAGTCCAAGAAACCCTTCCAGATGGGCTTTACCCAGAAATCGAAGATAATCAAGTTTAGGAAAAACCCCGAAGAAGCAGAAAATGCTGAAATAATAAAGATATGCGACCAGGAAGAGATAAAGAGGAAATGCCAAGAGGAAGAGATAAAGAGGAAATGCCAAGAGGAAGAGATAAAGAGGAAATGCCAAGAGGAAGAGATAAAGAGGAAATGCGAAGAGGAAGAACTGAAGGGGAAATGCGAAGAGGAAGAACGGAAAAGAAAATGTGCAGCCGCCCGACTTAAGAAAAAATGCTTGGAAGCCAAACTGGAAAAGGAAGGCGCCGAAGAAGAACTGAAGAGGAAAAGTGTCGAAGAAGAGGAAGAGAAGAAAGCTATAGAAGAAGAACTCAGAAAGAAATGTGCGGAAGAAGAACTTAAAAAAAAATGTGCTGAAGAAGATCTAAAAAATAAATGCGACCAAGAAGAGCTTAAGCAACAACGGACGGAACAGGATTTTGAGAAGCAGTGCAGAGAAGCGGAGCAAAAACAAAATGGCGACACATTGGACATAACGAATAAGGATAATGATTTTTCGGCACACTCGCAGATGGAAGAGAATCGGATAATGGGAGAACTGAAGAAATGGTGGGAAGAGGTTGACCGAAGGACAAAGAAGATTGGCGGTGACATGGAATTCATAGGCAAAAAAATGGCGCTAAACGAAAGCGAAAGTAACGAGATCAAAAATTGGCTACAAAGGCAAAAGGAAAAGGATGCTCAGATCAGAGGCCAAAGCAAGGATACGCCCAAGCCAAAGGTTGTGGGTAATGAAGACGAGAATGTGGTGCGGCTTCAGAGCCTGGATGGATTGACAAGCAACGCACCGCACTCTGGTCGGGGCTTGCTGGACGCACTACGCGATCCTCTGCCCGAGATAAGGAGAAGGGTTCTCAAAGGAACTTCCTTGGGATATCCTCGCACAACTGAAAATATTCTGGGTCCAGGCCTTGGCCAGCACTGCCGGCCACCTTTGCTGGGATCACACATCTTTTTGCGGCAAATGCTGCCCCAAATAAAGCCACTGAGCATTAACGGCCACCTGAGGGTTTACTGGCTCGACGGGATCTTTCCTGCGACCACTTTTAGCCAGAGAGGATACACCACTGACGAATCTGGTAGTTGTTCGTCCTTGGCGTGTCCCTCTGCTACAATAGGTCGCCGGAACTTAGAAGACGAGTGTCAGAAATAACCCAAAGTGTCCTCAAAGTCCGAAAAATGCATTGTTTTACCCCAGATAATTGCAACATAAAATGTAATCAAATTAATAGTAGAATAGATTGTCTGCTACGTATTGGAAAACATTATAAAATGAAAATAGATTGATTCAGTATTTGCTCAAGAGTATTTCTTAGGTAGGAATCGACAAAGCAAACAAAGCACATCTCACAATATTGATGGCTCTGTTTTATTGATGAAATAATGAATATACCTCCTCGTCTGTCCTGTCATTGCCTTGGCTATGAATTTTCCAAAATGATAACGAAACTTATCGGGCATCGGAGAGCAAACAAGCTTGAGGTGATGGCCTCGTGTTTGATCAGGGACATGGGCCGGGCGGAGGATGTGGCTGAGAAGACGTCTGGATGTCTCTGGGGAAGGCATCACTTATTTGGTTTTCATTTCGTATTGATTCCGAGTTAGCCTTTGCTTTCATATTGGCAAAGCAAATTTACAGATGGCCTCTTGACCACCGATGCCATGGCTGCAAGGCGCCCATGGCTGGCCATCATCAACAGCCATCCGTTTAAATTATTAACGTATGAGTAATTTTTATGACATATAAACAAAAGTCTGAGCCGGGGCCATGGCTGACTGGTTCTTTGGCTGTTGTTTCAGCTCCAGCTCCGTTCAGCAGCTTCTGTTGTTTGTCGTTTGTCATGTGTCGTTCGTGGGTGCTGTCTCTTTTTTGGGCTCCTATTTCCACATTTTCACATTTCCACCCAATATTTTCCGGGCCCAGACAGGCCCGGGCTGGGTCGGGGTCGGGGTCGGGGTCGGGTCCCGTGTGGCACATTCGGGTGTTGTTTTTGTGTGCGGCAAATGAGATGTGTGTAATTAAGTTCGGGCCCAGGGCAGAGCAGACTCTTATTTTTCGATAGCTATCAGAGTTGCCAGGGGAATTCAAGCCGAAAATGGGTTTGATAAGTAGATTCTGGCTTTGGTTGGCCCGAAACAGATTGTTGCTTTTATAAAGCCATATACATATCCAATTTTTGGGGTTGATTGAACTATGCGATGTGCCTGATTCTGCTGAAACCTAAAACATTAATCCAAGTATGCCTCTTTGCTTGTGAAAACTTTATCTCCAACAATCCAACAACTTTAATTAACACTTTTTTCCACATTTTTCTTCTCTTTTTAGGTAAGTGCCTCGAAGAAGCAAACTCAATCACTAATCACGATTCACGGAATAGAAAGACGCCCACAAAAACCGCAAAACTTTCGGTCAAAGCTTGTGCCTTTAATTTGAAAACTTTGGCATATCCAAAAATAAAATTTATATATATGGAGAGGCCACACAAAAAGCAAGGACCAAACAATTCGAACACTGCATTCCACGCAATGAGCGGGGCCAAAAATCAAAGCATTCCTCCCAGAGTGCCCGACACAACCGCTAAACTGGCCAGTCAGTCGAGTCCGTCCTGTCCTGGATGGCTGTAGCTATCCTTGCAGCCTTAGCCGTAGTCCGTCTGGGCAACCGTACCATTCCAAAGCCAACCCGGCCGGCCACATAGTTTAAACAAAGTTTTTTGTTCGAAAGCGTAGAACGTGCAGCGTAGAAAATAAAACAAACAAAAATAACAAACCAGTAAAAAAAGGGAAAATAATCATAAAAAAAAAAAAGAAGGACCAGGATCCACTACTATTACATTAAAACAGAAAAATAATTGCAAAAATTTCTCAAAACTTTTTCAACTTTCTCTGCGTTAGCAGGACTTTCTTTTTTTTCTCTCGCGGGCCTCTCCAGCCTTTTTTTTAATGGTTTTGGTTCCTTTTGGCGTGACGCACTTTGAATAGCCGGCGAAATTTCCTTGCCATTTGCCACGCCTCAATCGCGAACTTTAAACCGCCCTCAGCTGACGTCGCTCATTACAACTAATAATGTTAATAATCATTAAAGAGTGGAATTTGAAAATAATTCGCGGCCATCGTAGCTAGCCGCAGGGGGAGCGCCAGGCTCACAGTTGTCCCAAGATTTTCGTCTTGGGGCCGCCCTTGCCCCAGGGGCACGCCGTGTGGCACTCAAATTGCAAAAATTAAAATACTTTTCCAAACTAATTAAAATTGTGTTGCATACTTTCAAGCCAGCAATCCGGAACAGTCTGTCGTCGTCCCTTTTTCCGTGTCCGTGTCCGTGTCCGTGTCCGGTTAGCTAAGCCTTTCGGCCACCTTTGCCACCCACACTCACCCCGTTCCAAAAAAATAAAGAAAATTAGCCAGGCAACCGAGTTCTTCAGAGTTCGACGTTCGACTCCAGCATCGATTATTGTGGCTTGTTTAATGGGCGACGGCCCATTCCCTCGATTCCAGTTGAAAACTTTTGCCATTTTTCTCTCGTGTTTCCATTTGGCAAGGAGCGGGCGGCTCAATTGCCGATTCTGTGGTCCTTGCGACGTCTGAGCTGAATTAAAGCTGGTGGTCGGCTGCTGAAACCCAATTATCCATCAGCTGACAACGGGTTTTCGCATCACTTGGCCGCATCCAAAAATAAGAGAAGAGCTTTACCCAGCGGATGGTCGCCGTGTTGCCTCTACGGCTTGTATATGGAGAATATTTTCTAGGCCCTCCCTGGCTGTCACACTCGCAGTATGCATTAAACTTTATGGACAAACTGGGGGGCAGAAGACAGGCGGGATGTCAGGATGGTGGCTTGGTGGAGGGGTAGCCAGGATCTGAGCCACCATCAAACATCAAACGCGTTAAGCAACTCGAAAGCTCAGCCGAGTGCATGAAACGCGTCGCTTGCCCTGCACTAGGACGCCATTCAACACGCCACGACTTTTGCAGCCAAAGCAAATCAAAAGGAAATAATGGCGCACTGGCATGGCAAACATGGAAGGTATCGGGGGGAAGGAAAGGGTTCCCAGCTACACTTGGAAAAAATACAAAAAGCCTCGAAGGAATCTTTCTATTAGAATCTTTAATGATATTCCACATAGTCCTTTGCTTCAGAGCTTTTTCATAAAAGCAAACTTTATATCTTTTATAATCCCGCTTAGACCAACTAATTTCTCTCAGTGCAGGCACACTCGCTAACTAAATGGCGCGCACGAAGTGCTCACATGCACCTGCCGGAACGCATTCGCTGCTGCTCCCCAATGGGTGGGCTGTGCTGATGCCTCGACTCCAGAGTCCTGGCGGTGAGTCTTGCTGCTGCTGCAGTTGCTGCCTGAATGCTGATGCCGATGCCGATGCCGGCAATTAATTAGGATTATGTGTGTCGTCTGAGCAGCGCCTAAAAGCGCAACACATGTGAGTCGCTCGTTACGGAGGCGCCGCATTGCTCCCGTACTCCCCCATATGGCAGGAGCCGGAATGCCAGAATGCCGGAGCCGTGGCAACAGCAGCTTGACTTCCGCTGCGTGACATCCACAAGGCTGGCTAAATAGTTTGATTAAGCAAATTTATGGGCCCGCGCTTCCAGGCGCATTTAATGGCAGCTGCCAGGGCAAACAGAACCCAATCAATCATCTCAATCGCAGATTGCATATTTTTAATGATGATGACGTCAACATCCAACATCCCACATCCAAGCAGAAGGAGCTGCTCATTAAAATCCTTTCACTTCACTGAGTCTCTTTCTCCGTCGACGGCTGTGTCCTCTCTGTGTGGGTGGGTGACCACGTTCCTTTTGACCAACTCTAAAGACTTTTTAAGTATTTACACACAATTTGGCACGCGGAGAAAGTTTCAGCGCTGGCCGACAGTCTTACTTAAGATTCCTAATTTCCAAATACGCGGAAATAATTTTCGCCTTTCGAGGGAGGTATAAGTTTTCTGGCAGTTCCTGCATTTTTACACTTTATTATTTTCAGTTCCTGCAAGTAACTCTCACATGTCCTGCGGCACAGGGCACTCTGATAAGCCTGCGCCTGTCGCTCTGGCAAACATTTCCTGCAACGCCTCGAGGTGTGTCACCTGCAACCTGCAACCTGCAACTATCATGCCCAGATTTTCGTAAAAAACTTTCTGCATTTGACTTGCCTTTGTCCGCCGGCGGCTGAATGGAAAATGTTTGTTTGCCTCGGTCAGGTGGCAGAGCCAAGTTCCAAGTTCCAAGTTCCTAGCTTCTAGCTGATAGGTGTTGCAGCATTTTTTGAACAGCCATTCCCTGAAGTCTGCTTAATGTCTTGTTCACTTCCCCACAGAGACGGGCCGAGACGGAGTTTGGACACCTCGTTCCACCCGAGTTCATCTCGGACAGGAAAAACATGGCTGATTGCTTACTTCGCAGCTTTTTCAGCTGCACTTGGTGCTCGGATCCGACAGGCGAGTCCTGCCAAATCGGCACGTGCCCCGTCTATGCAAACAGGACGACATTTCGTTGGAGTGAAGAACTATCCCTGGTCAAATCGACAGTTGTCTGGAATATAGATCCACTGAAGTTCCTCCACCTCCCCGGGTCCAACATCAAAGTGAAAGTCACGCATTTACGTCTATTTGCCACTTTGTCTGGCTGTGTTTTACTTTTTTTCCTTGTTTTTTTTTTCTCATACTTGCATTTGGCAGAAAGTGCAAAGCCAGAAAAGTCTGTCTGCCGCCTTTTCCCCTTTCTATCTTGTCTGCCTCATTATGTTTTTCTTGGGATACTCCCATCCACACCCGCATCCACACCCAGTCACCGTCACCATCACCGTCATTGTCATCGTCATTGCCGTCGTTTGTCGGGCTTCGTCTTGGCAATATTTTTATGTAAACAAGCCAAACAGACAGCGCCAGACGAAATTGGCAAATCATTGGATAGACAACGATACAAGGCCAGACGCCGACTGATGCCCTAACGAAGCCAGGTCCTGGCTGCTTCCTTTCGGCTTTGAGCAATTATGATTAGTCCGATGGCGCCGATGGCACTAGAATCGGCTTTCCAACTACAGACGCCCGAACGATATTTTGTTCAGTGTTGTCTGGCCACCAATTGGCGTTAAAGTCACTTTGACCTTGATGGGTATTTTTGGGATTAAATATAAACGATTTATTGAAATTGTGAACCCGTTTCCGGGTCTTCAGCCTTTTTCAGATCCAGTTTTGCATAAAATGCACATTAAATTTCGTTATATCCCCGGCAAACCATAAAGTATGCTTTTGTGTATGCGTAATTCCATTCGTAGCTGGCAACGCCTTGGGTAAATACTCGATCGCAGGACTCCGAGTCGGAGTCGGAGTCGGGGAGTCCTTGCCAGAGCTGGCATTTCCACTGCTGCCACGGCATTTGCTTCTCCGTTTGTTTATTTACGCACATGCGAAGGAAGAAGGACTTATTTCATATTCATAGAAAAATCGCAAACACATGTGCTGCTTGGCTTGGAAGGTCCTCGAACGGAGGTTGAGAACAATGGGCAAGAGAAGGGTATACAAGGGGGAGAAGGGAGGGAGCGTGAGAGCATAGCGCTGGCTGTGCTGGAAGTAAATCAGGAGCTAAGTAAGTAAAATGCTTCATAAATTGCTTCAAGTGGCGCAGCTGGCTGCTAGCTGATGGCTGCTAGCAGCTTTTCGAAGGCGCAATGTCCCCAGCCAGCCAGACTCCCCGGGCATCCAGGATATGTGGCCCAGAAAATCCTTATCTCTTTCTGCTCGCTTCCGCTTTAAAGCAAATCATCATGCATAAATCTAAATCAGAGCACACAAATACAGAGGCACCCCGAAAACGAGAATCAGACTCATCATGATGGATCCTTACGCATCCCTACGCATCCCTACGCTTCCTTGCTCCCGGCTCCCTCCTCCCGGCTCCCATCTCCTGCTTCCTGCATCCGAAAAGGCATAAAATTTACGCACTAAGAACCAGGACAACGACAACAGGCCCGGCCAAATATTAGAACCGAAAATGTTTTCTGATTTTCAATGCTTAGCCGGAAATATTTTCACAATATTTTGCCTGATGCCGAAAAAACCCTTCTCGGCATCTCCCATCCTTCGGGCATAATTCAAACAATTGCGACAGTTTTCCGAAAGGATTTGGGATGCTGCAGGGGACGACATTTTCCTTATTTATGTGCTGGCAGTTAATAAGCGGAACGTGTTGATAATTTTTGCTTGTTTGGGCTAAATTGCTTGTAACGTTTAATGGAAAATTAATAAGTTGAGAAATGTGCGCCGGAAGTTCGAACAATTTCATTTGAGGTCGCCCCGAAAACGGGTCAGTGCTTTTTCGGTTGACCGAAAAATCTAAACGAATAAATTAGTTTTGCGGCAGGAACTCGAGATAAAGCAGTCGTCCATTTTCGAATAATTGGCGAGGATATTTATTGGTTTATTTGTTGAGTGAAAGGCAAATATTATCGGCTGGCTGCTGGCTGGCGAGCCTGGAGTGACGAAAAAGTGAGACAAATCAAATATATTCCAGCTAGACCGCAAACACAAACTTGATTACCCAAAGTGGGTAATTATCACAGAGGCTTCGAGTGCGTTTGTATAGGCGAATATAACCTTAATTTTCTCTGGGCGCAGTGCATCGATCAACACTTGGCTGCAGTCTGTTATTACATAATTGCACCTAATGACATGCAACGAAATTACCTAAAATTCAATTTCCGCACTGCCAGCCCAGGCCACAGCAGCAACAAGCAGGATCCAAGCAATAGCAGTAACCAGCAGGACACACAAAAGCCAAAATGGGATAATTATCCCTCCGACAGACCAACAGTCAGCCAGTCATTCGTTCAATTGAAGTCCGACTCGGCTGTTGCCGAGACCTACTGCTGCTCACTTGCCATCCTAATGGTTGTTTAATTTTGAACTCCCACCTTTCACGTCCTGCAGCTAGCTCTCTGCCTAAATTATGATATTTAAATTGAATGATTAACCCTGGGAGAGAGCTGAAGCTAGTTGAGTTGCACCTGCTTTGTGGCTTAATTAATCACCTGGCCTGGCCTGCAACCGCAATTAGAGCCGCACTTGATTTATACTATTTTGCGGCAATTATTCAGAACGGACGGAGTTCGGTGCCAAAAAACCGACGCCACAAATTGAAAACTGTGTCATAAGAGCGGAAGAAGAAGTGCCCAGCCAGGCTTAAGGACAATGGACAGGCGAAGAAAAACAGAACTTTCGAGGCGCCAGACATTCCAACCAACCACTCTGTGTTATGCGCACATGATTTATTATTTTTCCGAGCATTTTGTAATAAAAAAAGGAGATAGGGAGGCCCTCCCTCCCCTTACAGCCATACATTTTTTTTTCCTAATGTGCAAAATGACCCAGTGACAAATTGTGGAGCCAAGTTGTTGGCCCAAAAATGGGTGGCATTGGATGGAAAAAGAAGCAATGTTTTGGGGCAGGGAAATGGCTTAAATATACTCCCACTCGCGGTCTTCCCTGCGGCCTGGTTAACTAGACACTTGTCGACCAGAATTTATGTGGTGTTGCATTTGGATTTATGTCTGGCGAAGGGGTTTGGGCGGGGCTCTGGTGAATATCGATAAATTATTGACACAATTTGCCATTGTCGCTGCCTTGCCGCATAAATTAAATATGCGCTCCAGCTTCCTGGGAAGTCCTTAGCTATTCCTTTGGCCTAATGAACTTCAAAGCCGTGATTCTTGTCTGGCCGGGATTCTTAATGAGCTCACCAAAGGAGATACTCCTCGAAAACGTCTCGTTAAAAATCAATTTTCATGCCGAAATCAAAAATTCATTTGTATATTTTGGAATTTTTCGGTGAACTTTTCATCGTAATTTGAATGCAAATACTTTTGACGTCATTATTGAGAACGTTGGCAGCCATTTAATCATGCTTTCCGCAGCTCAGCAGAAAAATATGCAGATGGACCTCTCCTTCCGCCGTCCTTCATCCTGGGAGCTCCCCCACATTCAGGGATCCCTTTCCCTGGGTATCCTGGCCTTGCTTGAGTCCTGCGCCGCAGTAATTTCTTTTGGGCTGTCGAGCGCGGAATGCAAATTCCAAACAAAAGTAGTTTAGAATTTTTGTGGCTCGTTCGGGGGATGTTTGGCCAGGTTTGGCCAGGACGATGCCTTCTGCGGTTTGCCGTGGGGGGATGGCGGAAGGATGGCAGAACGATTCCCATCTATCCGGGAGGACTCCGTCGACATGGCATTAAAATTCAATATGTTAATGAGCAAACGGTCGTCAGGTGTTGGGGTCCTGTGTTTCCAGGAGATGCTCGCCAAAGGATACAGACAAGGTCAGACGAAAGCGAAAAGTTCGCTTAGCTGTCGGTTGATATTTAAATTTGTTTCGGCCATTCGATTGCTTGAATAATAATTTAACGATTCCCGGAGCCGGATCTCCCCTCAATAGAAATGCGAAAAAACATTTCCATTGGTGTATTTGGTGAATTATTCCCAATCCACATTTATGGTAATTGCATTATTTTCATAATTATGCCAGGTCTATTGGCTTATTTGGCGATTTTTTTTTGGTTTGACATACGTATCTGTAAATCAATTCGCGCCAGCTAATTGCCATTTCCAGTTCATTGGTGTCTAATATGCTTAATTAACAAGCGACATAAATTAAAATGCGACCAAGCAATGCCAAATCAAAAAAAAAAATAGCAAAAAACAATAAACGCAATCAGGACTTTTAATTAAGTTATCAACAAGTTTTCGATGCTAAATGGCGAAAAAATAAATAACAATTGAACATTTTGTGCCGATTGTAGCGGAAAACATCGGAACTGAAAGGACTAAAGCATAACCTGTTAAAAATATTGTTAAACGCATTCTCTCCACAAAAAATGTGTAGAATAAATAAAAATTCCAGGAGTTCTATTCTGCTCTTATTACCATAAAACCGGTGAGGAAAAACATTTGTCAGAGTGAAGGAAAAAACGCACTAAATAAAATAAAAAGCTTCTCTACAAAAGTAGGAATCGAATCGAATCGAATCGAACCGAATCGAGGCGGGGCGAGGCGAGGCGGGGCGACAGTAAAAAGTGCAATCTCTTTGAAAATGCCTTTTCCCACTCGATAGTGGATAGTGGGTGGTAGGGGGCGTGGTAGGGGCTGGACGGAAATGGCCTTTGGCGGAAATCCGTTTAATTTGCAAAATGCCAACAATGCCAGTGCAATAAATGTGACAAAAGCAGAGTCAAAGCGCCAGAGAACCACGAAAAAAATTGTGAAATCAACAGAAAACAGAAAACGATGCATTAAAGCATTCTAGCAGATTTAGCTTTCAATACAAATTTTTATATAAATCATAAAACTGTTAATCAATAAAATATTATTGTCCCGGAAGCGAAGAACTTTATTTTTTTTTTTTTGTCACATCGTTGAGTATCACAGCCGCAATGACAGTTTGAAAGGCCACCTTTATTTGATCTTGAAAATATTTATTAAATTATTTAGCAGGTTTTTGCCTTTGGCCTTTTCAATAATTTAATTTAATTGCCGAATACGATGGGAAAGTTAAAAAATCGGGTTATTGAGCGCTTTGCCACTATTATTCATCAATAAATAAAAAATCATGGCCATCGACTGGGTGCCCCCTTTCGCCGTTGCTTTTTGCCAGCTGTTGTTCATTTTTAATGGCGGCGGAGGCCGACCTGCCGCCCAGACTGGCTGGAAGGCGTATAGGCGTGGCAGGATAAAAGAACACCACAGGACATTGCATCTTGTTTAATTTGTATGCCCACGCATACAGGCACAATGCACATGCATAATATTTTATATGAGTTTCCTTACTCTTTTTATTTTTTTATATGGTACATATATTTGTTGTCCTTTGTCCCTTATTTTTTATCCTTTTTTTTTGCGACAGTCGGTTGTGTCTGGTGTGTTGTTATTCCTGTGATTGTTCGCCGTTGTATGTAGTTCCTTTTATTGTTATATAAATAAGCTATAAATTTCGCCGTGAAAGCAATGCCACACTCTCTGTGGCGGACAGAGATATTTATAGAAAATTTTAATATTTTTTTATGGCTAGATTGCAACGCTCTGACAATGGCAGACATTCTGCACTTTGCATTCGTATTCGAATATTTGCCTTGGCAAATTGAACCGGGGTCCTTCTTTCTTTAAAGAATTGCAATTCCCAGAATGAATCATTTTTTTAAGCAGAGCGAAAACCTTTTCTAACCCTTAAAACGGCTGCGGGTTCTTAATTTGATCGTTTATGCCCAGACGGCCATAAATCAAGCTGGGATAAATCAGAGTGTCATCCATGCAAAGGACATCCTCTGACCAGGATCTGGTGGTGGTGGTGGTGGTGGTAATGCTGCTGCTGTTGCTGCTGCTGCTTCATAAGCCCGGAAAATCCTCCATATTAAATGCTTTGGCGTTTCCGTGCGCGTTGTGCAACTCAATTTTATGCTTAATGGCCAACCTTCCTCGCTCTCTCTACTCTGTGAGTGGTGTAACCCCCTCCCCCTCCAACTAATCCCGAGTGTGTGTCCTGAAAAGGACACCCTCACCTGGCCCAAAACCCGTTGCATTATGTAAGCAACACGTGGCACACCAGTCAGGGGCAACTTTCGCGCTAATAAAGGTAATTTTGCACATCAGCTTCCCCGGCAACCTTTCAATGTCAGCCCAGTCGAGCTGTCAAGTCGAAAGGACATCGTGATTTGCATTACAAGGCAACGAGTTTTCGGGGATGGAGCTCGGAATGAGTTCATTTGTTGGCTTTGACAGTTTCTAATTGCATGTGTCGGGTACCATTGTCGATATTCGAATATCTTTGAGTCCCAGAACCAAACGAACCTGTTTTGTACGCCCCAGCAAGTCCTCATTATTCATTTTGCAAATTGTCAACAAATTAAATTCCATTCTGGGCTTTTAATTTAATTTTAACTGTTTCGTTTTTATCCATACTTTAGCTTTTTTCTATATCATTATGGTCATGTGTTGTTTTTTTCATTAATGCCAATCAAGTCGGGAATGTTAATAAATATGGAAACTCTATGGCTAACAAGGATGGCCTGTAACTCCCTTTGAAATAAAAGCCGAATATAGGTATCTAAGAGTCGAAACTCGGCAGTTTAGTCACTTACTCCCTTTCATTGTTTTGCAATATGCAAATAAAATTTTTGTTCATTTTTTTTTGGTGCGAGCTGTGGGCTTCCATGTTAATTTGCTGCCATTGTTTGTGGCTCTGTGTGTATGGAATATTTAACGCAGAAAATTGAAATATATGGCAAATTCTTTTTTAGTTTTTTTTCCACTTTATATGGCAGGTCCTTTTTCCTATCTCCTTTCTCCCTCTCTCTCTCTCTCTCTGCTGCTGAATAACCGCAGCTTTATTGCATAAATGTGGCGATTTAATTAATATGCTTAATGAGTTGCAATTAAACGCACATAAATAGCTGACAAGAAAACATAGTGGAATAAATATATATGCATAGGTTTGTGAAATGAAAATGGAGCACAGCGCGCCAAAGTAAACAAAGAAAATTAGCAAAAATTTGCAGCAAATTAAGAGAATAAACAAACAAAGATGAAAAACCTGAATGGGAATCGGATCAAAGTTGGGGGCAAACAGGGTTGTTAATTAAATCAAAGTGAATTTAAATAGCTCGAAGGCGAATAAATATATTAAATGCAAATATTGGATAATTGAATAAAGAGGCCGATAGAGATTTTGACTTGGAAAGAGTCTGCCAAAAACTGATTCTATGCCTCGGCGGTGAGCTGGACAACAGCTGGAAGAATCCACCTTTTCGAATCAAATTCATTTTCAAAAGCCACCAAGCCCGTCTTGCTGTTGTGGCAGGCTTGTTTTCCACCAAAACTCCGACTCCATTCGTGTTGTTTTTGTTGACTGTGGTTTTTGGGATTTCCTGGGGAGCCTGGGTAGCCTGGGAAGCCTGGGAAGTTGCGTAAGTCGGCTGGGAAGCCTCCGCCATCGGCCAACTTTGCATTTGGCAATCAAAAAAATTGATTAGAACCAAAATGGCAATCGCTGGCGGCGGCTCACGCAGAGGTTTTCCAGGATTTCCTCCCACACAGACACACACCCACATAGAAACAAACACAGATAGTGGAAACGGGTGCAGCCAATTGGCAAAATGGTATTGGACCTCCTTCTACCCGCCCCGGTCCTGGCCAGAAGAAAAAAATTGGCCTGGCAAAATAAACTCCAACCGAAAAATCTGAACCCGTAACCAAACCGAAAAGCAAAAACTATGCACTCGATTGCAGTTGCAAGGAGGAAGGGCTATACCAGGCGAGGAATCCGGAGTTCTGGGAACCAAAACTATTTTTTGGGGTTTATTTTCTAGGCCCAGGAGCCGGGGGCGCACCATTGGGGCCCCTTGCGCCGTCCACATTATCAATATGAAACAAGGGACATGCATAATCGGGCGGATGGCCAGCAGGGGGGCCGGCCTGCATTTATGCGTTGTCCTGGTAGGAAATCCCGTCCAGACAGGAATTTTCAAAATTCCATAGCCATCCATGGCCAGCGATTTTAGGGGACTTCGAGGGGTGCCTCTGTTGTTTTCTGGGCGGAAAAAAAGCATAAATCCAATGGCCTGGCCAGTCTGACAAAACAATCAGGGAAAGATAATAAAAATCAGATTAGCGACTAGTCGCATATATCATGGTTAGTTTATCAATTAGACTTTTTTCTAATGGCTTCCGCAATAAATCCGATACTTGTTTACCATATTTACTTGAGACCTAGCAGCCCAATCAAAACTTAATCCCGATGATCCACGCCATTCGGTAAACGACTAACATTTGTCCTCATAAAGCCCCTCCTCGGGCCGGGCCCAACTAAATCCACTCAAGTCTGGCGAGTGTGGCGCGAGTCCTTGCCCCTTGGTGTACGTGACTATTAATTAGAGAAGTAAATATTATATCTGTTCATGTGCGATTACATGTAGATGAGACCAAATCCGACGACGCGAAATGTCGCGTCCCGCAAATGCCGCTGCGGTTGAATGGAGTATAATGATAATACGTTGTGGGCAGGCGATGGCGGGAGTGTATTTATCCTGCACCAAGACAAACAAACAGTGCGTGTGTGTACCTAATGACTGGCGTGTGTGTGTTCGATTATGAATTGTGCTCCTGCCACGAATGACCTTTGAAGCACGGAGCGTGACATCATCTGGAAATGGACACTCGCTAATAAAATCCAGTCGTATCGTTGTCATAAAATATACTTTAAACTATTTAGGCGGGGTGGCGTTGCTATGTTATTTACTCAAAGACAATATCCTTTAACTCGAATGGGAGTTGGCAAATTTAATCTGGCGCTGTTGACTTTTGTCTGGAGTTTCCCGGTCTGATTGGATTAATTAAATGCTCCACACGCGTCCACAAAAGAGTTTTGGCTAACACACACACACAGACACACTCTGCTCTACTTGCCCCCCTCCCAAAAGTGCTGTGGCATTCTCCGTCTTTGCCGTCAAAGATTTGGGAAGAGTTTACAAAAAGTTAGCTACAACTTAACATGCCAAGATTTGACTACCAAAAACTTTTGTCATGCAACACACACGCCAAAAGGGAAGAGCCAGCAAACGAAGTTGTAATCTCCCAGCTGTCTTTCTTTTTTGTAACTCATTCTACCCTTCTTTGTTTCACCCAGAGCCTTGAGTGGGCTGAGCTTCAGTTAATTATAAATACATTCATGCCTCGTAATGGGCCGCCTTGGGGCAACATCATAAGTTGGCAGACCCCTGCCAAAATCGATCGACTTGGGCTGGGCGGTGCGGGGCAAAGTTAGCCAGCTAATGCTGACAAACTGCAGCTTTGGCACAAAATTGTTGCAGAAATTTATTATTGGCTTAGCGAAAAGATAGAGCTGGGAACTGAGTGCACTTTGGTGCTGAAAAGCGTGAGTTATGCTCCCACTTTGGCCCCGACCTCTCCCCTCTCATCTTGGCCTGGCCGAAAGGCACTCGTGGGCCACCTGACTGGAGACTGCCGGCATCACCGCCATCTACGTGTCTCGAAAAATTCTATGACCGGATCTGCTGCCATTATGCCAGCGGAAAAAATGGTTTTGAAAGGAGGATGCAGGAACACGGAGAAAAATGTATTAAAAAGTTATATCCTTACAATAGTATTTGTAACAATTTCATATTGTATTTCTCTCTGTGCACTTTGTACTTATCCATAAAAAATAATTCTTTATGACATTAAGTCGATGAGTAGCAGTCGGAGAGCAGCAGAAATACTAACTGATGGGGTTAATCTAGTAGAAAGAATTGTGAGATATAGAATTTACGGGTCACAGGACGTTTGTCATCGAAGGATACACCGTTGCAAGTCGCACGACGAGGGCCTAGTAATTTTTAGAGGGCGACGTCATGTTTTTAATTAAAAAAGCAATTAATAATTGCCAAATAGGACAGCAGATCGCCAATATGAGACAAGGCAACAGTAGCAATTAGCAAATTTCAGCACAAGCAGCACACACACACGCTGCAAAATGTTAATAAAAGTGGCATCGTTGTTGTTGCAGCCATTGTTGGTGGCAAGTTGGCTGCTGGCGCCACTTTAGCCAGTGACTTGTCCAATTACTATAACAACAGAACAGAACGGGATGGGGACGGGGCAAACGGGGAGGTGTAGTGCCAGCGGGGGCTGCAGTAGGGGGGCAGTGTGGCATTCAAATGGCATGCCGCAGGCCGCACACTCACACATGTCTGGGGGATGCAGGTTTTCGAGCGACGGAAGCGCCAACTCAAAGTTTTTTCATATCCTGTGAAAATTATTATGCGCTTTTGTGAAATAGTCGAAGCCAGCGGCTAACACACACACAGAGCCATGCACAGGACATGTGGAAAATGTTTGTATTGCTGGTGCATTTTTGACCAAGAGACAAGGACAACACACTCTCACACAGACACGCCGGATTCGACAGGATGGCATCCTTGGGTGGATGGGGCAAAACTTTTGTCAAATTAGTTTTTTCCTTTTCTCGATCCGCATCTCTCTGGCTCCTAGTCTGGCTCCTGCTACTGCTACTGCTCCTGCGGTTGCAACAGCTTGTGGACAACGATGTCAGCGTTAGTTTTAATCATTATCTGTCTCCGAGCAAGGGGTTTTTATTATATGTGCTTTGTGCTTTGGCAAATGAAATACGGCAGACATTAAGAAAAATGCGCCAAAGGAAATAATTTGCAGATAATTAATTTGCCAAGCAACCAAAAAAATTAATTACTTCAGAGACTTACTTTTATATCGATTTTCTATATGAAAGAGTCTTTCAATAAAAATCCTTTTTTATTTCCCTACTTGCAGGTAAGTTCCATTTGGTGCACTTTAACTTGGGTCGAAGGTCAGTAATAAATTGTTTGCCATTTTGCGCAACAACTTGTGACTTGGCTTTAACTATGGAAGATGGCCAAAAGACTTTCGTCTCGGTGAAGGGAAGCTTTATCATTTTTCAAAATGCATTTAATTTCATTCCATTTTGTCGCATTTCACTTTTGGGCGCCGGCGTCCGACCCTTTCCTTTCCTTTGACAAATCAGACCGAGGGGCCAAAGTTGTAAAACTTCATTTGTAAAAGTGCTACGTCATGCCGGGACTGCCAGTCTGCCACAGCCAAAAAAGGGGGGGAGGCTATGGGTTCGGGATCGGGATCGGGGCCGTGTGAAGAGTGAAGGGCACGAGTTAGACAAGTCATCAAATAAATCCCTTTTAGGTATAAAGTTCTTTGCTTTACTTTACTCTTTCCCAACTTTCTGCATTTTTTTACCTTCATGTCTCTCTTTCGCAAATTTTTTCACGCTCGAGCTGTTTGAGCGGAGAATTTAGCAAGTTTTTTTCTTTGTTTGACAAACGCCAAGGACAATGACAACCGATTGAGCGACTGAAGGACAATCAGGGTGAAACTCACAAAAAAAAAAAAGGAAAACGGAGGGAAAGGATAAGAAGAATGCCTAAGGAAATAGAGCTTGATTTCCTTATACAAGTAGCAAGTAGTACAGAGACCCGCCCCCCGCCATCCACCCTCTGATCCCCATTGATTAGTGGGCAAACATGGCAGCGTGCAGTGGAAATGGCAGGATAATCATATCATGGCCTATTTAAGCCTGTCATCAATCAGGGCATTACAGCCAACATTGAGCCAACATTGTGAATTTGTCATGGTTAAAAATCGTTTTGTGCAATGACTTTTAATTGCCACCGACAGTCTCCGGCCCCCTGCCTTCGGCTCCTGCATTTCTAGTCCTGGGGTCCTGGGATATCTCTTTCACGTTTTCCTGTCAATTTCCATTTGAGCGGATATTTGTCGAACAAACTCGATTGATTTCCCAGGCTCTGGGATGGCCCCCCCCCCCCCCCATGCCACACAGTTGGGTTTCTTTGCTGGCTCCGCTCGCTTTCCCTTCACGGCTCATAAGCCACAAAATGCATTTCTAGCAATTTCCTTGTTTGGCCCATTTTTATGGGGCACGTTGAATACTTTACGGCGCCACAGTCAGCCACTGTGTGAGTGTGTGTTCGAGTGTGTGTGAATGTAAACTTCCTTTAAGCCGCTCCCGCTCCCGCACCCGCTCCTCCTCCTCCTCTTCATCTTCATCTGCTTAGTTTTTCATCCAGACTCAGCCTTGATGCGAGCTTTGCCGGAAATCATTGCACCCAAGACCGGATATGCCCCGCCCCCCGCTCTTATCCTTGATACCCAACGCCCCCCGGCTTTGGCTCCCCCTCTCTCCCTGCCTGCCAGCTGTCTTCGGCACTTCAGCCGACGCTTAAGTTGCACAAAATGTAATACATTTGATTGCACTCATGCTCAAGTTCTGTGGCCAAAGTGGCTGCTACTGCTGCTACTGCTGCTGCTCCAGCTTCTGCTTAAAGGGGAAACATAATAAAAATAAAAAGTAGGAGGAAAAAAGCAAGATACTCGAATGAAACGGATGCAAGTCGATGCCCCAGACCATGCCCCACTTACATAGGTCCTCGCCACCACCCATCCAGCTTCACTTGCCCTTTGGTTTTCGTGGCCGTCGTCAGGTTGCACGTCCTCGTTTCCGTGTCGGAGTTGTAAGTGAATATGGTCGGTCGTACGAGTGCATGTGTATTGGCCTGAAAATGTTACAAATTGATAGATCCGCTGCCACACTGGCGGCCAAAACGTCAAGTAACAGCCAATTGCGAACTATCTGTTTATTGGACCGAAGATGATGAAAAAGGCGAGTAACTTGAATGTTAAATAGACAAGATGGATGTGCGGTAACTTGGCTTAAAGGCGAAGCCTATTAACTGTAGAACTGAGGGCCAAGATATCCATTACCTTTATTGAAAACTCTACTCAATGCACACTGCCTTTCTCTCATGCGTTAAAGCTTTGCAAAACTCTAGGGCACACATCCTTTTATGCCTCTGGCATCCTTCCGGCGGTATCCACCCGAAGAACCGCTTCATTAATACCCATTAAGGGAAATTTTTGCCCTGTGTGAGTACTGAACGTACATCATTCACAATTAAATCAGATTAGAGAGTCAGCAGGCCCATCAAGTTCAATCAAAACAGACATGCCAAGTGGCCCGGAGAGTCCAACAGTTGGACAATCCCGTTTGGCCAGCAAAAATGAATGCCTGTCGCCTTTTTCGAGCCGAGAGCCTTTAGACCATGGCTAATAGCCATCCAACCGATGGCGGCCAGTTCCGTCATTAGGCAGGAAAGAGCGGAAAAAGGGGGGCGGCGTTCACGTTCAGGTTGGAGCATCGACATGCTAATAGCTTTGAACTTTCGCAAATTGCAGCCATCCCACCATCCTGCAATCCTGCTCCAATCCCCCCATCCTCCCATCCTTCCATCCTCCACTCACTGAAAACTGCAACTGCATTTGCGTTGGACTGTTAATTACCGTTATTGAACTTGTTTGATTGGCACAAGTTGAAAAGTTGGGAGAGCCAAGGCAAACGCCGTAGCTGACCGCCGAGCGGTCCGCTTAACCCACGGAAATCCGATTTCCCCGACACACGGACCCACGGACCGAAGGACCGAAGGACATGCAGACACTGTGTCGGAGGTTGTTGTTTGTGTGAAAGCGAGTGCTACATCAGTTTCTACCCCACCTGCCCTGCCCAGACCAGGCTGCCACTTGGCCAGTACAAATACACTGGCTTCCTGTATGCTTGCCACTCGGTGGGGCATGCACCAGTCGGGCAATACTTCCTGCATTTATCTGAGCTCTGTGCGCTTTTACTTTCTGAATGACTGAGTGCATCCATATGAATTGATTTATACATAAAATTAATTTCCATTCCATTTCGACTGTAAGTAAAAATTAATGGCGTATTTTGCCGACAGTTAAAAGGGTTTAAATAAATAAAAAGCGCTACGATTACCTTAAAAAAATCGAGTTTTCAAAGTAAATTTTTAGAAGAAATCACTTCCAGGATTTCCTTTAGTGTTTCCCTTTTGGAAAAGCTTTTCCCTTCGACTAGACAACGAATGCATTCAATTCTGGTCCTGGGAAATGACAGACCATGGCCAACGTAGAAGCAAAGCAGGTCAAAACAAGATGGCGGACATTGTCCTTATTGTCCTTGTCAGCGCTGCGCTTTTGCCGCTGTCATCTACATGCGAGAGTGTGTGTTTGTTGTCCCAGTCCCCGTTTGTGGCTCCTTTCGTTGATTTTTCCCACTTGGTTTCGATGCCATATTGTTAACGCACCCCGTACGCTTCATCTTCGGATGCTAAAGTTGACTTTTTACTGATTTGAACTGAAAACTTTTACCATAGTTTAGCAGAATGCTCCTGCTCCTGCTCCGGCTGTTGTTGTGCGTTTTCCACAGCCACCGAGAAGGGATTTATGGTGGCTCAAAGTGCTTCTCGCTGCTCAGCTCTCGGCTCCCAACTCCATGGCCCTGGTGTGAAGTAAAAACTTTGTCCTGGCATAAGTACGCCATATACAGTATATGTATATGTATAGTAATATATATATGTATTTGTAATACATGTGTAGGTGCTCCGGCACTTGGGCATAAACTTGTTCCAGTCAGTGTGTAATCAGTTTTAAGCCAACTGTAATACCAGCAGATGATATCGATTCAATTTCAGGCAAACATCGGAGCAAACATCCCAAAATGTTTTCTGAGAGGTCAATTCGTTAATATTAGCCAGAATCTGGTTCATAAAACTTTTCCGAGTGCCTGCTGGCTTAATCCCGGATAGTGGAGCTAGCCCAGGAAATATATCAAGTGGCTTTGTTGCAGAGTAAAGCATTTTGCAGTTCCTTAATAGCAATCAGTTGGAAGAGCTGACATTACGGGCTAAATTATATCCTTTTTGCCGGCGCTGAATCCAGCTTGCAGCGACACATTCTCTGTTTGTGGATTCAGTGGCTGTGGATTCAGCAAATGCAAATTTTTTCGGCAATTTATGGCCCTGCCGTTTCGGGAATTTATTGTTCTTGCATTAGTTTTACACCCACAATCTAGGGGCTAAGCGGCGACTGCGTCCGCATCGAGGACTTAAAGGATTTCCTTAATTGTTTAGCTACATTCTCGTATTTCACGGATGATAATCAAACGGTTGTCGTTTGAGCTCATGTGTAAGAAAAAAGTTTGCCACATCCCACAGCTGCGTCAATTTTATATCCTTTTCTAGCCCGAATTCAATTTCTTCGCCCACATTTCGTTTTTTGTCTGCTTCCACTTTGCTTCAATTTATAAAATTGAATATTGGCGAGCGGAACTCGATTTGCCCGCCCATGGCCACGCCCGTTCCGGCAACATACGATGACAGACGGAGGGCGCAAGGCCACAGGACGACCTGTCCTTGTCTTCAGTAAGTTGCGTAAGTTGGCAAATTATCTGAGAGCTACTTACCTAAAACAGTGGTTTCTCCATCTTAAAATATTTAAATAATATTTGGCAAGAGGTTTAAAAAATATTAAAAAGTCTATAAGCTTTTTTTGAGGTATCCTTACCATTTTTAAAATTTTAGAAATACATTTATCCTTTCAAGTCCCACTGTTAAATGGTTTAGTGCATTACCTTCAGAAGATTTTATCGCTTGCCAATTGCTTCATATCCTTTTTCTCAATGGCAGCCAT
Source organism: Drosophila varians (assembly GCA_018150405.1). Taxonomy (NCBI): domain Eukaryota; kingdom Metazoa; phylum Arthropoda; class Insecta; order Diptera; family Drosophilidae; genus Drosophila; species Drosophila varians. The sequence goes on from JAECWK010000130.1 coordinate 10,227,962, forward strand.
TTCATTTAAATACACATGTGTGAGTGCGTGTGTGAGAGTGCCTGGATGTGTGTGTGTGTGTGTGTGTGTGTGTAAAAATTGCCTTTTTCCCCAGTGATTTTTATTGCTCTTACCGCTTTTTCTTAGTGCGTCCTTCGTCCTTAATGTTGCTCCTCCCCCCTACACTTTCCATCACGCTGTGGAACTCGTTGACAGTTTTACGTTTTGTGGGGCGCACAGTGACTTACATAAGTACAGTACCACCCCACACCCTCTCACTCACACACACAAACACACATCCTGGCAACTGCTCCTTTGTGTGTCATTTAGCTTTTGTCTCACGCGTGCCAAGCCACCGCCCCTCCCCACCAACCCCTCGCGGCCTTGTTTGTGCTCTTAATTTTCTTGCCAAGTTTGCAGTTTTCGCAACGTTTTTATATGATTTTTATACATACGTGATATATTTTTTTGATGCGCCCCGTTCACTTTTTATTATCAGAGAATCTAGCCACCCAGGCCCACCATCATGTGTGCGTCCTTTGTCCTTTGTTCGAGCTTATTCAATTTCATTTATTGATTTCCCAGCTTATCTGTGCTCCCCGGAGGCGTTGTTGTCTAGTTTGGTTTCATAAACGCAAACTGCTGGGGACGCAGGGCGATGTGCTGGTCCAGTTTCTTCCAGAACTCCATCAGGATGCCGCAGTCCAAGTGGCGTTCGTGCTGCGGCAGGCTAAGGCTGTGCACCTGGAGGTTGCGCAGCTCGCGGCATACCGGCTCGTCCTTGAAGTGCAAGTGAAAGGCGCACACGTGATGAAAGATGTTGGCAGGATCGCCGCGCTGGGGCCAGCCCTTGAATTGCCAGTGGGGGCCCATGGCGAAGACGGCGGCCACTCGCTCCCACTCCTCGTTGGTCAGGCGGGCGATATTGTCGATCACCCGATACCGCACGATCTGGCCCTGGAAATGAATACTTAACACGACTTAGCCTTTAACCCTCTAGAACCCACCTGAATCTTTCTCTCTATGATCACCTCTTCCAAGTGTGGAGCTCCCGCTTGACGAGTCTGCTCCACGGGCACATAACGCATATCCTCCAGCAGTTGCTTCACATTGTATAAGGTCACCAGGCTTTTCAAGGCAGCTGGGACCACGATGATGGGCTTTTTGGAACGATGGCTCTTGGGGTCCGAATGCACCTGCTGGTTTGGATATTTCTTCTTTAGATTGCTGCCCAACGGATTGATACCGAACTCCGGCTTGTTCCGATTGAAACGCTCCTGCCCGTAGCGATTGTATTTGGAATGGTGAAGGTCCGAAGGCTCCAGCTGCGGTGGCACCACCGGCACTTCCTTCAGCTTGCCCGGCTCCGGAAGCGAGAGTTTCGGTTCCGGAACCTTTGGTGGTTTCTCCTTTGACTTCAAACGGCGCTTGTGGGCATCATAGACCTCAGCCAGGATGCGGAGCACCCCCGGCAACTCCTTCTCTCCCATGAGCTGCTCTTCGCGGCTGCGGTGCTGGCGCTCCCGCGCTCTGGCCCGCCGGCAGACCTCCGCCTGCCTTTCGTCGTCCTGATGCTGCTGCTCCCGCAAGAGTCGCCTGGAGTTCCGTTGGTCCTCGTCCATCTGGCCACATTTCATGGCCAGGCGTTTGGCCTTAATGGCCGCAATGGCCTCCACGGACATGGTCTGGGCCAGGGACTGCAAGTTCGGATCCATTTCTGTTTATTTTCCAATCTCTGCAATGCCTGGCTATGATTTATTCAAAAGAAATTTGATTTCACTCGTTTGACAGTTATTTGGAAACCAGCTTTAATGATTAAAAGTGAACTTTGTTTATTTTATTTTGTTGATAGATTAATTGACAATTCTAGATGAGTTTTTCCCCCAGTTTTTCCATTCAACTTGCACCCTTTTTTCTTGGGCGCCTTGGCTTGGCACATAAAAAACTCATAAATATTCAAACTTTTTTCAGGCATCGTTTATTTTTTGTCAAAGCCATTATTTATTTTTATTACGTTGCCTTGGTCAGTTGTTTTCCTTGCCCTCACCTCCTGTATCCTGTCTCCTGTCTCCTGCCTCCTGCCCTCAGCCAGCATTCTCCTTCTGATGATTTTTATTTTTCCGCCTCAAGTTGTTTTTATTTGTAAGCTATTTTTATTTGACAAAGTTTCACCCACACCCCCCGGGACGAGCGATGGGGGAAAACCAGAGGGAATTGTCCCGGCTTTATGTTATTGACTTTAATAACATTTTAGCTGCAAGGCACAAAAATATTTTTATAAATTGTGTTTTTGTTTTCCTCGCCTGGCCTTTCCTCTTTCCTCTTCCCTTTTACTTTTTTTTTTTGTTGTTACTTTCTTGCATTCTCTCTTGTCAGAAGCTCGGAAAATATATATTTTTACAAGTATGTAGAGAGAAGTCTTCGACTTTGAAATTGATTTGTGCGAGGGGTGCACTTTGGGGCCGTTCCATTATAATTTATGCATCCATCGAGCCAGCTAGCAAGCCTCAAAACCTATTAGCTGACTTTGCACAGCATCCTGGCCATGTCCTGGGTATGCCGGTAATTGCTAAAGCGAAATTTCATTACCAAAAACGTGAAACAAGTGGCTGGGGTGAGGTGGCAGACGGGATCGCGTGTGATAAATACCATAAAAGGTCGCCGACGCCGTCGCCGTCGCCGTCGCCGCCATCGCCATCGCCATTGCCATCGTCGTCTGTGAAATGAAATTTTCATCCAGACTCTTGTGGCAGCCATTTTGTAGTCGCTGCACTAGAAAAGCGGCAGCATGGCGGCTGTGGCAGCGGCCGGGGCAGTGGCAGTGGCAATGGTGTTGTTGTTGTCGCCATTTTTGTTTATGGCCGCATTTGTCACGGCAAATTGTATTGCCAACTGACGGGGCTCTTCCCCGCGTCCTTTCTTTTCGCTTTTCGCTTTTTCTTTTTCTTTTCGCCTCTTTGGGCCATAAAAAATGCGATGAACCGAAGGCTCACCTTTCGTCTACGGTCTTTTGGCATGTTAATTAAGCCGACAGGATGGCAGGGATCATCTCGATGCCCATTTAACTCTTTACTAATTAAGTTTTATGGAATTATGGCATACCATTACCAGAGATTAAAAACCAGGCCTAATAAGCGAGTTGCGAGAGAGGATATTTTCGTTTGACCAGAACAAACCGAAAAATTGAAAAGCTGAAACAATGCTCGGGGAATCGGAATTGGAATGGGAATGGGAATCGAAATTGGAAACAATGGCATACTGACATAGATATGGAATGCCTTTCTGCCGGATTTTTGATTCTCGCTTTTGGATTCTTTTTGGCCAGAAGCAGCGAAGCGTGCCACAGAATCGAGTGCATAACTTGCAATTTAATCAGAGAAGAATGCGACCACGCATAGCAGTTTTTCTGGCACTGGGAAATGGAATCATCGTTGCACTGCAGCGCATAGAATAGCAAAAAAAAAAAAAAAAAAACAGTTGGGCCAACAAAAAGAGCTAAATACTGAAACTGAAATGGAAAAAATATGAATTTAGATTTCTCGGGGCATTTCGGCGACTCCTCGCACCACAAGAGCAGCCGCAGCTGGCGCAACTAATTTGGTTTCAGTGACAAGACAAGGCGGCCATCAAAAATTCCCCCAAAACGGACCTTGGCCAATTATTGTTTGTGGCTCCCGCATTTTATTACGTAGCCGCAGCATTGGCCCATTTACGGCACACGACCCTCTAAGGACGAATCGTTTAATGTGCCGGCCCTGAGTCTGTGAGGATGTAAGGAAGAAAGCAATGGCCAGGGCAAGAGAGAAAAACAATTTTGTCAGCTTATAAACAGTAAAAATAAAATGCCGGGCTAAACAAATACGATGAGCAGAGAGCCCAGGACGAAAAGGACCAACGACATCACAATAAAGCGCCATTGAGACACGGGCACATGTCGACAACATACATACATATATACCATATACCTTCTATATATGCTGTGTGTGCTGGTTTGTGTGCGCTGCCTTCAAGGCTGCCTCTTTATTACTTTCCTTGGCGAATTATTTTCATTATGTTTTCAGATTCATGGAATAAAGGCTCGGAGCCTGGCGAAGGCTGCCAATTCAATGGAAATGAGATTGGCCAAGGTGCAGTGCAGGAGCCATTGACAGGGAATCGAAATTCGCATTTTCCCGGCCCTTGTTAACCATAACAAATAAGCCCTGGGGCGAGGGTGGTCAGGTCAGGTCAACTCACGCCTGCCGATCAATTTCAATGCCCCAGTTCTTGGGTTCAACTCGAGTTTCGATCGGCAAAGCTTTAAATGCCAGCAAAATCTCGGCCTCCATCTGGTGGTGACACAACGGATATGGTCTGGGAGCGTGTGCATCATTGTCGGGCTGTTGTTGTGCCAGTTGATGAGCTTGTTTCGAGTGCCACACCCCCTCCCACACCACTCAACCACATCCGTTCCCAGTTCGCTAACCTCTTTCAAGTTCTATAAAAACTGAACAACTGCAGTAGTCGCTGCCAGTTTCTTGTGTGTCCTTTCTTTGCCATTTCTGGTCTGTCCACTTGGCTGTCTCTCCATCTCCATCGTGTTTGCACATTTTGATGTCTGTTTGATGTGCAACAGTTGCACTTGAAGTGGCCATTCGAATGGCAGTTGCTGCCTGTCATCTCGTGGATTGTGGACTGGGGAAAAGAAACCCTTTGCGCAATATCAAGCATTCGCCATGTGGTCCAACTCTGGCACTTCCGGCCCCCGGAGGCCACTTGGCCGGCAAGAAAGTTTTTTATTCAATTTGATTTGCTCAAACTGCATCTGGCAACTGGCAACTGGTAACTGGCAACTGGCAACTGGCAACTTGCAACTTGCAACTGTCATCTGACACTGCAAGCAGCTGTTGCAACTTTCTCACAAAATTTAATCCATAAGCGGAAGTCAGCAGACGAAATTGACCGGAAACTCTGCAATTTGTTTCTAATGGTTTATATCAAGCATATTGATATTGATTTACCAAAGCGTTATGAGCTGACAAATGTCGTTGAACTTTAAGCCTTTAAATGTAGTACATGACATATGCCAACATGCAAGGATAATCCATTTAGTGGCAGGAAACAAAAGGCATTTCTTAAAAAAAAAGGATTGTATTATAATAAATATTCATTAATTTAAAGAAGAGAATTCAACCTTGACGAACAGCTGCCACTATATAGTTCACATTTTTCTGTTTGAATACTTTTGCATGACATTTGCGAGGCGGCAGGAAGTGCACTTCAAACGGAAATTGCGACACACATATTGCCTTCTTCTTTTGACAAGGATACGTAGTTCTTTCCCCCTCCCCCATCTCAGACTCCCACTCATACTCATTCTCTTTCTGTTTCAGCTTTTGCTTTCAATGTTCCCACAGCTGCTTAACAATATACGTGCACGTATGCTAATCTCCTCGCTGTCTCTCTCTAGCGCCGCTCCACCTGTCTCTCTCTCTCTCCCTTTTGAGCCCGGCCCGTACTAAGAGTTTTCCAAATTACCGTAATTTATTACAGCGAATGGATGATGGGCGGCGCAAGGGGGCGGAGCGTTCGCTTAGTCAAATGCATTTCAATTGCAAAGTGTGTCAAAAGTTTCAACGCTTTTGGCATTGGCTTTGCCGGCTTTTCCCGCCATATCCCTGCCAACTGTTGCCCTCACCTGTCTGTCTCTGTCTTGGCCCCATGCCCCGTTCCCCGTCTCTCTCTCTCTCTCTCATTAGGGGGGGCCTTGCCAAAAAGCTCATCACATTTGCCACTTAGTCAGCTTGTCAGCTTTTGTTGCAGGTGCATGCTACTTTCGTGTGCAGCCTCATGTAAAAATATTTTTGTGGCGATGTGTGCAGAAACTGTAAACTGTAAAATGCTACTAATTGTTTTGCCGCCAATTACGTGCACAACTGTGCATGGGTATGAGTGTGCCAGGATCCTCTCGCTGTGTCTGTGTCTATTTTTGTGGCAACATCGCTCTGGCTGTCGTTTGATGTATGCGCAGTGTTCATTAAAATGTATTTTGCCCCAAAGTGCCGCACTTTTACCTGCTGGTAATTTTTGCATTTTCGCATAACATTTAGCACAATTTTCCACATTTTGCGGCAAGTTGCGCTGGCAAAGGCCAATAAATTCCTTCGGCAAACATTCAAAACAAATCGAATTACCAATCGTTTTTCCTGGTAAATAAATAATGCCGAAATCGCCCTCGGGACGCTGACCTGTTTCTGGAGGCCGCAACACTCACACCTCCAGAATGCACTGAGGCGTTGAGCAAGAAGGCGTGGCCACCTCTTACGGCATAACGCGCATACGCACCGTTGTACAGATTTCAGGAAAGCGAGCCAGGGGGATGGAGTCGTCTCCGTCTCCCCTTGTAGTGAGCAAACAAACACACATAAAAGCAAACAATGAATGAAATAAAAAAATTAACGAGGAACTTTTTTGTGAAAATAAATGATTATTTAATATTTATTTTTGTGTTGCTTGACGAAGGGCAGGCCGCCATGCCGGGGCAGTGCATCATTTTTCATGCCACTTCGACATCCATGGGCACACTGGCGCTCTAAGTGCCTCGCTGGGCCCGGCCATTAATGCCAGTTGATTGGTCAGCAGAGGGCCGAAGGCTCCAAGGAATCTTCAGACAATACACACCCAGGCCCACGGCACACGGACACACATGTATTTATTATTTAGCCAACGTTTGTGATTATTTACGCCTGATAGGGCCCCCTTCCTTTCCCCCACCGTCCTGGAGGGTGTAAAAATGATTGAATGAGCCTGAGAACTGAAATTGGAATTGGATGGCTCTACGGCTGTATGGCTCTATGGCTGTGTGCTTTCTCTTTTTGGGCTTTTTGTTGGCTCGTCTAAGTTTCAGTCCTTAGCACATGTGTTTAGTTTCGGCGTGTGTGTCTGTGTGTGTGTGTGTGTGTAAATTGAGTTTTTGGCCCGACTAAGGCGTTACCCGGGTGCCGAGGTGATTTATTGCTGAAAGCGAACATAAAAAGGAAATACAATTCGCAACATTCGGAATTCCCGCTTTTTAAGTGACTAAATTGTATGATAAAAGAAGAATTAATTTGTCTTCCAAAACCAAATATTAAATAATGCCCAGGTTTAGGGGAATCCTGAAAAGTATGCTGCTATCCATCATCGGCTTTTTGTGCTCAAAGTGCGAGACCCAAAAGGAAAAAAAACTCAGTGAACCGTAGAGACAATCAAAACTCACACACACACATTCACTCAGAGACAGAGGCTGGAAAAAATGGGCTGACCACTTGGGGAAAGCCGGCGAAAGATGGTGAAAGCCAGGCAAATCTGGGCGGCTTGAGTGCTCCGACTGGGACCGACTGGGCCGGCTTGACGGCAGGTTTAATGAATTGGAAGGTAATAAGCAAAGTATTACGGCTATTTCTTCATCAGCCTCTCATCCACTTCGATTATTGATTTTTATTGAATGTGGAACTTTTTTCCGAAGCCAGCGACCTGCTCGGCCTCCTCCGCCTGCTTCCCATTCTTTTCGGGCTGTCTTATTGGATTTGTGTGTGCACGTAGAAAAAGAGCCGGGTCCTGCCAAAGTTAATAAGATTTGCCTTTTTGTGTTTCTGCTTAGCTCTTCCACGTCCGCCCGCCCGTCCTTTTGGGCCAGTGGTCAGGCGAATTAATTAAAGTACATAAAAAAAAAAAAAACGGTCGAGTGCGAGGAATGCAATAAAGTCAACCAGGATTGGGAAATGAGAGGAATTGCTGGTTGCTGGGAGGAAGCCATAGCTGGGCAGGCGGGGCAAAAAGGGGAACTTAGAGCGTTGAGCACGCATCATTTAAGCGCTAAATTATAGCTTATTTTTATGCGGCAGGTTATAATTCACAGTACGTGCGAAATGCAGTTGCAGTTGCCCGCGGATGGAAGGGGGGGAGGGGCGATGATGGTGGCGCCACCAGTACTGTGGAAAATTATCATTTTAATTGCGCATTTCCCAAACACCCAACCACGAACCATCGCCGCCAACAAAAAACAAAAAAGCATTGCGAAAAAGCGAAAAATTGTCTGCAAACCAAAAGCGGCCAAAGTCAAAGCGCAAGTTAATAAATTATGGCGCTGACTTTAGCAGCAACAAAAATTTTATTGCGCGACGCTCACTGTTTTATTTGCATTAATTTGCGACTGCAGGAGCCCAAAAAAGCGGGCCAACTACTAAAAAACTCAACTCGCATCTGCAAATAAAAAATATAGCGAATGTATAGCGAAAATGCCACGCCCCCTTTAAATGTGCACAAATTAAAAAGGCAACGCCGCGAAATGAAAACATGATAAAGTCGGTGTGGCGCATCCCCATTGCCAACAAAGTTGCCATCGAAATTTGGTCACGTGCCGCCCCGCTTCGGAAAAAAAAAACAACAAGGACGAAAAAAAAACGGGGAGAAGCTCCCAAAACGTTGCTGCCACTGTGTGGAGTTATTTACGTGCCGTGCACATTTTTTGGCGCTTAATTTCTGCTCCGAAAAGCCGATGAAGACGGGGCAGGGGCGGGCGATATGGGCGGCGGGGGGAAGGGGTGGTGGCTAAAGTGAACAAACAAACAGCAAGAGGGACGCACAAACAAAACGGAACGAACTTCTTGCTCGGCACAGAGAAAACGTCAGGACACTGCTGGCATTTTGACTGCCCTTCCTGGCCCTGCCTTCACCCTCCCTCTCAGTGCCTGGCTGCGTCTCTGATTGTTGTCCTGGCATTTGTTTGTTCGGACTCTGGCAGGACAACTGCAGCAAACTCGGAGGCTTCGCCGACTCAACGGCGGTGGCGCAACGCGGCGTATACTTAATTTGCGGTTGGCCCTGGTCACAGCACGTAGCCGCTAAGTATGCTACGCCTAATGACCAGCACAAGCGAACGCCACAAAGACCAACTTATCCCCGAGTAGGAGGACTCAAGGATACTCTTTTGTGCTGTTAGACAATGTGTACTTGATTCTATAAATTCCTAAAAAATGTATAAAGATATCGCAGAGTCTTAAGTCCTTTCCCGCTAGACTTTAGCAGGACAAAGGATTCTTCAAACTCAAGGTGCAGTTCTTGAAAATTCTGTTTATTAATCTGTTAAAAGTAGAAAAGATTTAAAACCACCGCCTTGATTTGTGATCCTTATTTCCAGTTAATATTTTATAATTAATTTCCCTTTGGCTGTCCCTTTTTTTTTTTTTGAGAAATTTTGCCAAGGCTGATGAAACAAAGTGGCGACCTTTTTGGCAGAGTCGCCGGGCGACATAAATAATACCAAAGAAGTCATGATGGCTAAAATGGGAGCAGCAAAAAAAGGCCAAGAGGAAATGGGCAGATAGGGGCATTCTCCTGTCTCCTCTCTCGTTTTTCGTTTTTTGGTTTCGTTTTTTTTTTTTTTATATTTTATAGATGGTACATGGTAAATGACCCGGGCAACGAGTCTCTTGCACTTAATAGACGAAGAGCCGTAATGTTTTATCTAATTTTTATAATGCCACGCGTACTGAAGTGAGAAATATGGCCGGAGGACGTGGTCGGTCAAGCTGCTGCTCCTGAGGCAGCTATCAATTTCTATTAGGCCCACTCGCAACTTGGTGCAGCTCGGCCTGGAAGGGGCCAAATTGAAAGCAACTGGCAGAAAGGCCAGGACGAGCCTGAAAAGGGCCAAAGTAAAAGGGGACAAACTGGCAAAAACTGGCAACAAAAAGGCAAAGCAATAGCACCAGCATCAGCATCAGCAGCAACGGCAACGGCAACGGCAACGGCAGCAAAAATTGCTCTTAATTGGCGGCAGCCATTAAATGCAATTTATCAAACAGACGACAGACAGCCGCACAAAGCACACAAGAGACGGCAATATGTGTGGCAGAAAGAGAGGGTCGGATGCCAGGGGAGAGAGATGGGAGCGACAACAGTTGACAATTAATTTGACACAATTGCAAAGCAGAGCGCACAGTGCACAGTGCACAGTGCACAGAATATAGGAAACGCACCTGGCCAGGAGGCTACCTAGTCCTGTAGTCCTGTAGCCCTGTTGTCCACCCGCTCTTCCACTTCCAGGAAAGACTCTGTCCTGGCCGCACTGCAGTTTAGTTGACATTGTGTAAATGTCGCCAACATTGTCCTCGCTGGCCGTTTGTGTGTGTAATGAAGTGGCAGGTTGGAAGAATGCGATGTGGCAAGTATGTATGTGGCAAGAACTCGGGGCCAAGGAGTAGCCGCAAACATTAGTCCTGTGGCCTCGGAAGGTCAGAACTTTCCAGCTTGCAAAATCATAAAAAAGACCAGCACGCATTCACTCAGCCGAAAAAAGAGTGCCAGCAAAAAGGATCACGTCCAGTATTTCAGCTGACAGGACAACAGCTGAAAGCTTGACACAGGATTTAGGAGAATTTAACAAATAGAATATAGGGATAATATGCTAGATGATACAGAGCTAAGCTGACGCTTTTGGGACACTAATTAGGAGCGAATCAGCATTTTACATTCATAATCGTGGCCCACACTCCATAAAATCCACTGAAGCTGACAAAATGTGGTGAAATGTCAATTAATTTTCGAGAGCAGCTTCGCATCGAATAATTGAAGCGTATGTGCCAGGACATACCTATGTTACCTGTGTGTGTCTCGACTTGCACAATAATTTTGTGAGCACCTTCGCAACCGATTAAAAGGCTTTTAGTTGCCAATGGCAGTAATGAGGGGGGGCGGCAGCTAGTGCCCCAGCTACTGCTGCTGCTGCTCTTGCTGTTTGCTGGCTTGCCACAAAAGCCGCCACCGCATACCAGGCAAAGTGCAGCTGTGCCACGCCTCCCCCTCCCCCCTCATTCAGAAGGAGCCTCCTCCCCATTCGGGACTGTGAACTCAGCGCTTGCATTAAGTGGCGGTTGCCAAAGTTGTCGACGTTGTGGAACTTAAACAATGCACGAGCCAGGCAACTAGATGCATGCAGTGCAGCAATCCTGCAATTGCCAGTGTTTTTCGTCCAGGTGCAAGTTGCACCACCACCAAGGACCACCCACCCACACGCACACACTCGGGGAATACCGTAAGCAGCTCAGGCATCGCAAGAGAAGCAGGAGTCGACCATGAAGCCGGAGACTACCAGCTGTTCTTATGCCTTAAGGACATTAACCTAATCAACGCTCAGTGCAAGGCACGAATCTCACACTCACACGCTCATACCCATACGCTTGCCAGCATCCTTTCACTCACACACAGAGGCGTACGCACAGGATGCTTGAGAGGGGGTGCTGCTTTGTTGACAATTGGCTCATTGGGGAAAAGGATTTTTGAAAAAATGCATGGCATTTCCTAGAGACATATTGCTTTGAATGTTTAAGTGGATTTACCAAAGCAGCTCCTTGAATAATTTCCCAAGATTTATCCTGAAACACATGATCCTGAAATATAAGTTATCAACTTGCCAAGAATTTTTTTTGCAGTGCTGCACAAACTCAAGCCATACGAGTCGAGTCGAGTTGAGTTTGGAGCAAGGATAATGACTGCCCCTGCCAGTTATTGTTTAATGTTTGGACTTGTGAGTCAACTGGGGACTCCTGAATCCAGAGTCATGGGAAAAAGTAAACACTCTGAATTGCAAATAGGCAGATGCCATGGGTTCGAGAGCTAATTAGAAATGGTCGAACCAGAACCAGCATCGCCAGTTATTCCTGTTCAACAGCCATGATTACATTAAATGTCACACCATATTTTCTTCTCGACTCGATTCGATGGGATCGGCATTCGGAAAAACATAATATTATTAAAGACAACACAAACACGGGGATTGAAGTGCATTAATTTAATGTGGACATGGACCATGTAAACAATAAAAAATAAAATTGACGGTAAAAAAGTGAACGGAATGAAACTCAACTCGATGTCATTTACATGTTTGCCAGGACGAACGTGAAAAAATGCCGGAGCAGTGGCCGAGAGGAAAATGTTATGTGGAAATCGATGAAATTTTGCCAGTTAAATGTGACAGAGGCCACCGTTACCGCCACCGCCACCCACGACCAATGTGCCAGTAATCAGAATGGCAGAATATATCCTGGCTATATCCATGTACAGTCGGACGCGTGTAAGTGCGTGTAATTATGTCAGCGATTTCGATTCGATTGCCCGACTCCGCCCTTAGGCGACAGCAGTTTCCATCGTTTTGTCAGTTTATAAAAGTAAATGGTACATTCTTTTTTTTTTGTGCATATTGATAAGGCTTGACGCTCCATCGGATCGCCATAATTGTCATGTGGAGAGTGGCAGGAAAAAAATGTGGAAAAAATGCATGCACGCCAATAATTGCGTAAAACTGCCTGATTTATGTGGGCGTTGGCAAAAACCAATATTATGCCGCAAAATGTTTGAAAAACAATGCAATTAAGCAGCCCGACCAACCGCCTCGAGCCGGGCAATCAATTACTGATGCAAAATTGAACCGGTTAAAAGTGCTTGGGCCCGGCTAATGAGAACGGGGGCCCGTTCGAGAGGGCCAAAACCCACGCTTCCAGCTAGGAGTGTTGCCAACTGTCAACCCGCCCACACCCCAAGTACGCCGCCCGCCCTGGGAATTTATGCGGCACAGCGAATGCCGCAGAAAGTGCGGCAAGCTTGAAGCTCGAGCATGCTCGAGTGTTTGTATGCATTTAAGAGTGTGAGTGTGAGTGTGTGTGTGTGTGTGTGTGTGTATGGCAGCTTCATTAAATTTGCACGCACTTGTAGGGCTAGAGGGCTGAGGGGAGCGATGGGTGCAGGGATCCTGGCTTTGAGGCAACGTCAGTTCTGTGCAATTTCCGACGCAATCTTCATTTACAACTTAAGTTACAGCGCAAACAACTACAGCTGCATGCAAACAAACAAAGCCCACACACACACACACACCCGCCCCAAAGGACACACACCAGTACATAGAAGGGGAAAAGTGAATCCGACTTTTAAGCTGTTGTAAAAACATTTTAGCGCTTTCCACTATATACATGTGTGTGTATTCTTGTGTGGGGGAGTTACGACTCCTCCATAACTCTGACTTCCTTCCTATAATATGCCCATCCCCCCAATGGGCCAGCCGAATAACAGGATATGCCAGGATGAAATTTATTAGGCGCATTGCCTACTTTTGTGCGTTCACTTGAAAAATGACAACTTTAATTTAGCAACGAACGAACACATACAAAGCCAGCAAAAAGCCAAGAACCAAGCGAAAGAGATGAGTAACGCCCAGCTAACGAGAAAAGGGCTGGAAGACAAAAGCCCAAAGCCAGCCAGACAATGTAGTCGTCGGCAGGACGAGGCAGGACGACGGCTGTGGCGAAGGCAACGGCAACGGCAACGGCAACGAAGGAAAAGGAGTTTGAAGGAACGGGCTATTCCCCGCTACTGACTCTGCTCTTGTCAGCTAACCACAGACATTGGCCAGGCGTGATACACTGATAAAAAGTATCCTTTTTAAAAATATTTTATTTAAAAATACCAAAATCTATCATAGAGTTTATAGTTCCTATATCGCAAAAAAAACTTTCGAATATTAAATTCTTCTAAAGCCATTTTCTCAGTGGACTGTTGCCTAACTACCGGCTACAGTTGACTTTCGAATGAGAAACCTGGACTTGGGGCATGGGGCACGGGGCATGGGGCATGGGGAATAGGGAATGGGCCATGGGGCACTCCGTTTCCCAGTCGTTGTCTTTTGAGAGGAGGTGTCACTGCCGAAACTCCGAGCCCATTGCCACACCCACTTCCATTCGCAACACCGCCGCCCCTGCATCCTGGCCTCAGATGAATATTAATTACCATTTGAAAGCTTGTCATACACTTGTGTAAATTTATCAACAACAACAGGAGTGCCAGCAGGAAAACAACAGCAATGCCAGGAGCATTCTGGAGGAGGAAAGAGGCTCCGAATCCTGCAATAGACAATAAGCAGAGTTGTCAAAGAGCAACAAACCGATGAGGGCAAGGGCGAGAGGGGGTGGGCTTGAAAATAGCTTTGAATGTGCAGCAGATTAGGCCAGGATTTGCATGCATAGAGAAAACATTTCGAAAGGATGCTTGCCCTGCAACAAGGACGACTAATACTGCTACTCCTCCTACGACTCTTCGATCGATCCTGATGACTGGCCCTGCCTACTGAAATGTCCTAAATAAATGCATGAGCCCTGAAAGCATTATGCCAGCAACAAGGCAATGTAATTGATACTCTAACCCCGGTATCAATCGCCCTTGAATAATTCCCCCCACCCCCCTCTGTCGGACTTGCCTTTGTGGTGGTTGAAGCCAAAAATATTTGTGGCATTTCTGTTTGATGTTTTATTTATGGATGTTTGTTGTTTGATTACAGGTACCACCTACACGCAACCGCAGAATATCAATCCAGCCAAGTCAGTGCAAAAATCCAAGCCCGCCGATCGCCGAGAAGCCGTCAGCAGCCCACAGAGCAGCAGCAGATGGCTGAGCATATCACCAGAGTCCTTGGAGGAGGAGCCAGTTGACCATCGGGCTAAGCCGGCCATCAAGTGCACAAAGAACTGCCAGAAGGCCAAGGCCAAGTGGGCCAAATGGCGGACGCAGCTGAAGCCCCACCACACGGCCCACCGGGCGGTCAAGCGGCGCCAGCGACGGGAGACCGAGGAGGACTCCGACTCCGGCTCCAGTTCCACCAGCACCTCCACTGTAGCGGGTGCTCTCCTCACCACAGTCCAGTCCACCAGCTCCAGTAGCCCCCACGCCAACGAAACCAAGGCGAAGCGGCCCAGATCCACGGTCCATCTGGCGCCTGAGGACCTGCAGCCAAAGGCCAAGGAGCCGGTGATCATCATCGACGATGTGGAGGAGTTCGACAGCGGGACCAGCACCAGGGATCTCTTCAACCGCAAGAGCCGGGAGGAGGCTGGCGACGCCGATGGCGAGGAGGACGAGGACGAGGGTCCGCTGGAGCCGCGAGTCCTGCCACTGCGGCCGGTGCCCCCCAATCCCTACGAGGCGGAGGAGATGTCCGTGGTCTATGCGGAGCAGCACTCGGAAATCAAGCTGATGTGCGAGGTGGACCTGGACATTGCCACCAGCATGTGGTACAAGAACGGCCAGGTGAGCTAACACCCAATCTGCATTTGCTAGTCTCTACTTTAAGCCGGGCGAGAAGGACCCTCTCAAGCTGTCAGGACTGCCAACTTGTGCTGACTTTAATTGCATTCTTAGCCTTTTGCATTCCTTGTCCTGCCTCTTTGCCTTTTTTGCCCTTTTCGCCCGTTTCTGTTTGTTCTTTGTCCGACTGTCTGTCTGTCTCTCTGACTGTCTGACTGCTCCTGGCTTTATTTTTATTCTGGCCGAGACGTCTCGAGTGGCTGGCTTTTTTCCTGGCTCTGTGTCTGGGTACTTGGTCCTTTGTCGCTTAACTGCCGCATTATGCAAATAGGATAATCGTTATTATTTGATAGTTTCTGATGTCAAAAGCCCTGCAAGCCATCCAGCCAGCCAGCCAGGGAGTCAGGGAGTCAGAGAGCTCATCTTTCGAGAGTCGTGCTTTTTCCACGATTGCCTCATTATGCAGCATCGAGGAAAGCTTCTAATTACAGAGTTTTTGCCATGCCAGAACGCCCCCACAAGTACTCAGCAAATGATGGCTCGAATGCAAATTGCCGTAACAAAAAAATTGCCAACATGAACACGAATTGCTAAACAAAAGTTGGCCCCCAACTGAAAGTTATTGAGTTGTAATTGCGAACGCAAACACGGGCCACCTCACAAAAAACCTCTCGGCGTAATGCAATTATAACAGTTTGGCAAAGTGTTTGTTTTGCAAAAAACGCTAAAGGATAGGAGGGGGATACTGCCAAGCGAGATAAGGCGGCCCAGTGGCACAAAGTTGGAATGTCCCAAAAAGCCGAGCAACTCGCCACACTCGCCACACTCGCCCGCCTTATGAACCCCGTTCAATTTGGCTTTCAAACCTCATCGCAAACTTGCTATGCACCTGGAATACCAGATTGTGTTTGGGGCAAATATGCGGGGCAGGGGGTGGGTGAGGCATGCACCCACTCTTGTTGCTCTTGTTCAGGTGTAAATACAACAAGCCGGCAGGCCAAGTTGTTGATGGGCAAATAATAGTTGCAACTAACACAGTGGCAACACGGCAATGCAACTATAGAGCTAGAGAGTGGCACAAACACTCCACACCAGCCACCACCACCGACACTTTGGGTACGTGCTGTGTGTTCTACACTCCTGACGCTGATGGTGATGCGGATGGTGTTGCACTCTTGCAACAGACAACATGCAACTCGGAAAAAGAGTGTTGCACACTTGCGGCCAGACAAGCAGACCAGGAAGCTGCAATTGTTTGTCTACTTGCTGCTATTTGCATTTGCATTCCATATTAGATTGCGTTTGAAGCCGCTAAATTGCCTGTCAGCAGCTGCAAGTCTGGATTGCACCCGACACGCCACCAATCCGATTGCATTCGCATCGCAGCAGATTGTTTGCTTTTATGCAACCTGAAATGTGTCGCCTTCCCCCTTCTGTCAGTCAGCCAGAGCGAATTTTCCTCTTATTTGCAGCATTATTGCTTATTATTTACACGATTGCATCTCTTTGTAGATTTAAACGCTTTTAAATTCTTTAAGCTTCCGTTGCTGTTGCAATTTGTTGGCTTTATAGGGCCATATTTTCCGCTGGCGACAATTGCCGGACATAAACCCTAGAAGCTTGGCCAAGAGCGGAGGTGGCAAGTAGAGTAGCAGGTTTATGGTTGCATCCTGTCCGCCTTGTTGCACACTTTGTGGCGCTGGCAGCTGTCCTTATTTATGGATCTTGGCTCAGGTTTAAGGTCAACAAACCCAGCCCAGCTCCCATGGCATAAATTTTATCCGGCGAGGCCAGATAAGCCTCCATTAGTCAATTAGGAGGGAACCTAAGATGCAACATTAATAGACAAGTTGCACCCCCGACGCCATAGTGCAGCTTGGGGGCCGGAGTAAATCACATCAAGCTGGCAAATTAATCAGTCAGCCTCAGAGATCCCCAAATGAAACAGTGCAACAATGCGGTGCCACTTAGTGGGGCAGTGGCAAGTGGCAAGTGGCAAATGGTGGTGGTGGGAAAAGCTGGCTGGAAAAGCGCTGCTTAAGTTGCTAACACGCCGCCTGCACCGCCTTGTACCTTTGACAAGTTTATTAAGTTAGTTACAATGTCGACGCTGTGTTCCTCGACCGATCCGTCCGGCCCGTCCTCCGGCTCTGAGTGCTCCGATGGCAAATAAAATCAACGCCAATGCAACAGCAACATCAGCATCAGCAGCAGTGCCAGCCGAGGCAGCAGTGGCATCCACCTCCGTCTCCGTCTGCCATCGCAGCACATTTCCCAGCGGTGCAATTGTATTAGTTGTGTTAAAACAAAAGCCAGCCATGTGTAAGAGCCGAAGAAGGACGAGCTGGGCTGAGTGGCAGGAGCTTGGAGGCTGGGAGATAGAGCAACAGTAACGAGCCGGCTGCGGCAATTACAACAATGATGCGGCAACAATGTGTGTATGCGGCAGGAGTGGGAGGTTATTGTGGCAAAGTCAGGATACCGCCAAATGAATGCCCTTTTTAATTTAGGGAAATGCTGGCCAGGAACCCAATTCAAAATTACTTTTATAAATAAAATTCTGGAAATTCTGTTTAGAAAACACTTTTTTCCTCATTTTTCAAAGTAGTGTTTGGACTTTTTCGCTTCTCGAACTAAACATGAAAAATATATATGGATTTCGTCATTATCCCCAGTTGCTGCCCAAACTCCTTGCCACAGCATTTCGGTTTGCTCCCATTGACTTTGGTCCTCTGAACAAGCTCCCACACAAGGCTGCCACATTTTGCTCCGCTCCTCCATCGCATTGCAACGGCGGCAATGACATGCGACAAGTGTTGCACTGACAGCTTGCAACATGAGCGACTTTTGTTGTACTTTCTAGAGCGTTGCACAATGCATTAGAGTCCCAGAGCGGGTACAACGGCTAAAGGAGTTCATCCCGAGCTCCCGGCTTCAGGCTCCAGGCTACAGACTCCAGGCTCCTGGCACCAGCTACAGTCCTTTTCACATCCTTTGTCTGCGAGTGTGAGTGCCAAGGAATTTATTGTTGGAAATTATCAAGAGGCTAATATATTTGCCGAAAGCAATTTCAAGTTAGTGGCGGAGCTGGGTGAGGGGGGGGGCAGTGGCAGGCAGCTTTGGGGCGCGACAGTCAAGCCAGTGAGCAATGTTGCCTGACAAGATTTTTGCAATTCCAAGCAAGTGATAGATATAAGTAGCTATTTTTCCTTCCCATTTTTTTTCCCGTCCTTCGACTGCATTTGACGCGAACGGGACGGAACACAGGGATCTGTTTGGAATGGCTGGAGCTGAAGGAATTTCGTCCTTCGGAGAAGAGCATGAAGCTAATTGTCGGGCCAATGTCAATAAAGTATCTGTTTTAAAAGTCCCATTTATTACATTTCTGGGAACGAAAGAATGTTGCCAAATATAAACAAATTGCGAATACAGCGATTTTTTCGCCCCGCAATAATAATATTTCATTATTATTCATGCACGCTGGGAGGAGCTGGGTAAAAATTAAATGTAAATCGCCAAAAAGTTGGCCAACAATGCAATTAGATATTACAGAGCCAACGAACCAACATTTTGCAACAAGCCGATAACAGGACCACAAATTATGCAAAGTTATGCGTGCAAGCCTTCAAATATTCAGCAATTTATGCGAATCGCCGCAGCTGACAATGCAACACAACACAACACAGCACTGAGTGCCCCGCCACACTCCGCGATGGAAACAAAAGCGACCGAATTCATAATTACCTCGAAACAGAAGCGAGAAGATCGCCATTTGGCAGGACCAACAATAGGCCCAGGCCCAAAACAATCGAGCGTGTAATCCGGCAAACGCTCGACGCTGTAAACAAGGATTTGCCACGCTCATTTAACGCTTTTGTCCGGCGGCCATGTTGCCAGAAACCAGAAAAATCCCAGCCCAGGACTCGTGCATTCGTCCAGGTGCCAAAGGCTTTCAGGACAGGACCGCCCAATGCTGTGTGAGTGTGCGGCTGTGCGTGTGCAAAATGCAGTGGATGCCAAAAAGCCTCGGATCGCCATCGACCTCATAAATTTCCAACTGAATGCCCTGCTGCACAGCCACGCAAAATCCAGTTTCCACTTTGCCAGTTTCCCAGTTTGCCATTTTACCAGTTTGTCCAGTTGCCAGTCAAATGCGTCGTTGGTTAATAAATTTTCAGCAAATGGCCGCTGCGGCGACTGCGGCAAATGCGCACCGGAAGTCGCCGCACGCACGACCCAACCACACGCCCAATCACTCCGATCCACCAAAAAAAAAAAAAAATTGGAGCAAAAAATTTGGAATGGGGAAGTGGAATCCATACACGCATAAATATTTGCACTGCATTTGAAAAATATACACGAGAAAGGAATCTAAACTGAAACAAACACTAGAAATGCCAAACGCACAAACGGAACCGGAAGTGCACCGAACAAATATTTTTGTTTTCCTTTCCAATTCTATTTACAAATTTTGTCTGGCGAAATTTTTATTTTGTAATGAGGAAAGGACATGGAAAATTAATTTAAAATTTATTTCAAGCACTTTTAATGACCGAAAACATGGAAAAGCAATTTATTTGGAAGGACAACTGTGGTAGCTGTAAGACTTTGAAGCAGGAACCTTGTTCCAAAACTATGGCATTAAAGCATTAAAAGCTCAATTAAAACGAATAATTCGCAAATTAAATTCCGCTTTTATATTAATATAAAAATAATAAAACACACAAAGGGAAAAAATTACGCGTCAAATGAGGGTGTTCGTGCGCTTTCAAATCCTTCTCAGACAGCTCATTTTTTGTTCGCACCGCCTTAATCCAAGCCCAAAAGTTAATCTCCTCTGCCTGGAAATGCAATTAAAATTGTGTTTCAGTTGCCAGCGCCCCCGCACTGACCGCGCTCCTTTTAGCCAGACATTTAATTGGCTCTTAAACGCATTAAGCGGCCGAAACATTTTCATAAAAATATGTGTGGCATTTTTGCGTTTTATTTGCTGCATTTTTGTTGCATTCTTCATAATTTTTATATCCGGCCTGCGGCTGAAGCATTTGAATGCGCACATAAATTTCCGTTTGCATTAAGCCCCGCCGAACGGACGAGTGGCAGGCAGCTGGCCAGCCACTATTGGTAGCTGTTTTTAAGCCGCCAGTTCATTGTTGCCACATTACCACTGGATAACATGCGGCGTGGTGGCAAGTGGTTTGGCATTCGGGATTCAGGATTCAGGGCTCAGGATTGATGGGCGGCGAGTGGTATTGGTGGGCTTTGTCCGCCATTCCCAGCGTCCTCATTTAATTGTCATTATTGTGTTTTTGTTTCAAGCGAAATGTAATAAAACTCCAGCCCAGGCAGGCCTGGCGCTCGGCGAAGCCCAAGTGTAAATAAATGGATATGAAAACATTAAATGCAATTGTTTCGCATGCCAAAGTAGACGGGGGGATAGCCAGCGATAAGGATACGGACAAAAAAAGAAGGGCCAAGGCTGAGGCAGGGAGCAGGGAATATTGCATTTAACGGGGAAATTTATGAGCATTTAATGCGCTGCATTAAAAGTTTCAAAAGGCGCTTTGCATAATTCCGGCAGTGACATTAGTTTTTACGCCGCACAAACTTATCCGCATCCGCATCTTCTTATTTTCACCTAACCCCGAGAGGAATATCCTGCAGACACATCCTTCCAAGACCACAGTCCCCTTTTAACAAGTCCCTCGCTTTTTCTCCCCCTGCAGGTGGTACACGCCATGGACCGCACCACCCGGGTCACCGACTATCGCTTCATCAAGGAGGCTAATGGCGCGCTAACCATCACCAACGTCATGCTGGAGGACGACGGCAAGTGGCAGTGCGAGGCGGAGAACACGCGCCGCTACACGGAGAATGCCCGGCCCGTCAAGCTGGTCGTCCTCGGTGAGTATCCTTGGAGTAGTCTTGCTCCAGAGCCCCGACTGCAGTCACGACTTGGCCGAGAGCTTAGGCAAATATTAAAAAGGTCGTTACATTTGCCAAATTAGCTGAGGAGGACCCCAGCCATGTCGGAAATGTGGCTTTTAGTGTTAAGATGCAGAATGCTCGCTTTTATGGCCAGCTTAGCAAAGAAAACTTTTTCATAAAAACGGGAGAAGAACATGATCTGCTAATGCAATATCCCAAATGATATAATGACTTCCCCAACAGATCGCCCCAAGCCGCCGTATCTGCTAATCGATGGCCGTCGCCTGGACGCCAGCAATCTGTTCGTGCCCGTGAAGGAGAACTCCGAACTGAACCTGGCCTGCGTCAGCGAGGGCGGCAATCCCCGGCCCACCCTCACCTGGGAGGTACTGCTCAGTCCCGGCGTGGACCGGCACGCCCAAAAGGTGTCCGCCGAGGTGCTCGAGCTGGAGGAGATCAAGGGCGAAAAGGTGAGTGCGGGCGGATGTTGAAAGACAATCGGTGGAGTTGGGGAGGCACATATCCGTATCTATTGGTATCCGGGCGTGTTGTTGCCGCAGAGCAAGCCAGGGGAAAACCGCAGCAAACACATTAGGTGTGGCTAACAGCGGCTCCTGGCTCAAACAACGGAAGCCTTCCGGACGGCTGACTAGGTGGCGGCGAAGACGAAAGAGGGGCAAGGCGTCGGGCGGAGGTGCGGAGGTGCGGTTACTAACTGGGCCCGTTTGCGGTTAGGCCGAAATTTGTTTGTCTTGCACTCGAGCATAATGAAAAGCAGACATTTCGGTCAAGCAATGCAGAAGGCCCACCAGACAGACTCACTTGCCCCTCCCCCCCGCAACCATGCAACCTGTCAAACACACACACACTGGCACAAACTACTTCCTTGTGAGAGTGGGTGTTTGTCGCTCGGACCCTAAATGCCACAAATTTGCGTGTTCGGCTGGTCGCAAGACCCCGCCAAGCGCCCCGACGACCACCCGCCCGATGATTGATTGAAAATTGTGCCAACAAAATTTCCATGCAAAAGCCACACTGAGTGGGCGGGGTTATTCGGGTGGGCAGATGGGCGAATGGGTGGATGGGCGAATGGGTGGATGGGTGGATGGGTGGCCAGTGCCCTTGCCCTTGGACTTTAATTTAAATTAATGATGTCGCGCTGATAACAGGCCTGACTAATTGGCTGCCCAGGCCAGCGCCGCAACCCAACCACCCTTCCATCCAGCCGGGCCTGTCATTTTGGGCCAATTTGCCAGTGTTTAGTGTCAAATTGAAATGGTATTTCATCAGTGGCTCCTTTTTTTCCGCTCCGCAGGATAAAAATGGTTACAAAATCAACAGTGGCTCCAAAAGCGAGGCCAGATTGCCGGCCGTCTACAGGGCCCATCACAATGCCCGGATTCTGTGTGTCATGGAACATCCCACGCTCAAGATCCGACAAAATGCTTCTCTACTCCTCGATGTGCAATGTAAGTATGATTTCTCCATATTTTCTCTATTTAATTTTATTAAAATCCTTAGTTGATTAACCTTATTTTTGTGTTATCCTGACACTTTTGTGTAAAAACTCATCATTGCAAATCTCTCGCTTATAAAAATACAAAAACAAAAAAGCAAACTTTTTAATAAAAGTCAAACAAAGTGAGGATCTCACCTGGTTTAATTACCTTCAAGTTGGGCCTCTGCAGAAAACGAGAGTCGGGTGATGATGTAAATAAAAGTGAAAACCAAAAAGTAAATGTTGATTGAAAAGTTAAATTGCTAAAGTTAACACACGCCTGCCTCCAGCCAGCCAGCCAGCCCGCCTGCCAGCCAGCCAGGCCAAGAGCCGAAGGGCCAGAATCCCTGAAATCGGACTGCCTCGGTAACAGGGTCAGGAATAAAAATAATGAATCACCGCAGCAGAAAATTATTATGCACCTGCAGTGCCAAGTACAACAAAGTCGCTGGGATAAGGAAGGCAAGGCGAAATTATATTAATTGAAAGTGCTGACAAAAAAAAAAAATAAGGAAAACATAGCAGGAAGCAAAAATGAAATCAAATTGCAATGAAACTGCAAGGCAGTGGCGGACCTGAGTCCTGGGGGAGAAATAATAAACGCGACATCTGAAAAAAGGACGCCTACGCTCCACAATTGAAGTGTAAAGAACAAAAGCTGCTCGGAAATAAAGCGAATAAAGGACGAATCAGGGGCCGGCTCAAGGGGATTGGCTGGCTTTCAATTAGCTTAAATTTTAAGGAGGTGTCAGCAGGACTTTAAGGGAACTCCATAGGGTAACAGTGTGCTGATATACTTCCCTTAATTACTCATTATTGATTGTTTTGCAAACCGTCTCCTACCCCGATTTCAATGCCAATTTCTATTTTGACCCTTCGGTGTGTGTCTATATCCCATGGTGGCAGTGGCAGTGGCAGTGGCAGTGGCAGTGGCAGTGTTGGCCACAACAAAACAGGCAAATAAAGATGGGAATCCTGTTGGCACCGCAATAGTGACGCAACTGGAAATGGAAATCAATGCCAGGCGACAATTGGAAGACTAGCACTAATTGGCAGCAAAAAGCCGCACACACGTCCTGCCGGGTCTCTGGAAGCGAAGCGGCAGAAGGCTGGGAGCTCGGGTCTCAATCAGCGTCAGGATCAGAGAGGGACCGCAGTTATTTGCTTTATTAATGCTCGTGAAGCCGCATAATGCCCTGACAAATGCCCAGGTATGGAGGGTCCTGCCGTCGAGAGGCACCTGAAAATGATTGGAAAATATAGAAAAGCCGTGCGGGATTTGCATGGCCGAGAGTCCTGGCCGACAGGTCCTGTGTATGTATGTATGTGTGACGGTGTGAGTGGGCTTTGGCCAGGCATGAAAATTGCAAAAACCGCAATAACAACAGCAAAAGGCCTCTAACAATAATAATAACAACAAGTCAGGACCGACCGCAACGTTTTCCGGTCTACAACAAAAGAAAGAACGAGTATCCCGTTCCTGATTCGTCCTGTTTTTCCTTTTATTATAACCCGGCCCGTGTCCTGCGCTCCTGCCTTGTATAAATTAAAATGCACACACATGAAAGCATTCGCTAAGGGCACAACTGTATCTGTATCTGTATCCTGTATCCGTGTATCTGAATTCGCAGCATCCGCATCCGCATCCGCATCCGTATCTGTAATGGTAATGGTGGGTTGCGTTTAATTTGCGCATTTTTATGCAGACAGTTGACAGACAAATCAAGGACCGCATACCTGTCCTCCTCCTCGTCTCGCTTGATGACATATTTTGCAATGCAAACTGGTAAAAATTAAAGTAAACGAGCCAAAGGAAACATTTGGGTTTCCATTTAAATTAGGGCTTTGGCCATGGCAAAGGGAATTTCCTTTTAATTTGAGCAATTGCCAAGGATGTGTGTGTGTATACGGAGGCTACAGCAGCCTTTTGTCCAAATACACTTTTGCCCAATAATTGATTGAAGTTGGCCTGTAAAACAATCTGCTCTGCTGGCCATTGGCCATCCAACCATCCATCCATCCATCCATCCATCCATCCATCCATCCGTCCATCGGTGGCCAAGTTAAACAATTGTGTGTCTCGTTCCGGGCCTTTGTGGTGCACATTTTTAGCCAACAAATTGATGGACCAATGCTCCCTAAAAGGCAAATAAATATACATATAGTACAATATGTATATGACGTCTGACGAGTGACGTCTGTCTGCATGTCACACATGTTTGGGCCAACTGGAGCCGTATTGAATAGTTTGGCAAACAACCGACAAACAAATTTCATTTGTCCCTTGGCATCATCGCCAAACTCATTCCGGGTGCCTAATCAAATTGTATTAGTTACAAAAGGCCACAAAAGCCGACTGATGCGCCGAAAAATTGAAAAGATTGAAATGAATGCAAGGCCTCCCGACTCGTATTTTGTTTTGGGGTAGCATATTTTTCCCGGACAGTGTTTTGTCTGGCACAGGACTGCAGGACTGCAGGACTACCGGACTCCTTCGTCTGGCTAAGCCAAAAGGTCCAAAATGGCCAAATGGCCAGCACTAATTAAAAAACATTTGATTTATGCCCATGAATATGCATTGAATAGAGTGGAGAGTCCTAAACCCGAAGGTCCGTCGGATGGAGGCATGGGGGCAATGCCGCATCAAAGTGGTGCATATATGGGTTTTGGGTGGGGCATTCCAATTATTTACATTTACATTTAGATTTACATTTTGTCGATGGCTTTTTGACATGCTCTGAATGGATTTCTGATTGGCAGTTTGGAATTGAAATCGAAGTTGCGTTTTGAAACGTATATCGAATTACTTTGCAACCAGAATGGCGCACGAGCCATTTCGTTTTTATGTCAATTCCGGCCACATCAATGGCCAACGGAAAGCGCCAAAAATCTGGCCTGCCATTGTGAGCCATAACTTGGCCCGAACACAGCTCTAATTGACATGTTTCGGGCCACTGCAGTGGTAATTGAAAGCTGTCAGCTTGAACTAAACACTTTTAATTAAACAGTCACAGCTTCAAAGTCAATTACTAAAGTCAATTCGCGTAAATTAGACCAATAACAATGTAGCTATAACAAATATGTATATAAAATAATAATGGATTGTAGCCCATTCGAAAAACTTCAAAAGAAACTCCTTAATCCTTTCATTTAAACAAACACCTTGGGGTAACCATTTCCGCTGAATTATTTACCTTTTGCCTGTCCAAAACAGGCAAGTCCCACCACTCTGAGCCTAACATTTGCATTTAGTTTAATTATAAAAGTTTCTCTTTCTTGCGTTCAGCTTTTAACCCCTTTCTTCTTCTTCGTTTTTTTGAGTAATTTTTTAATTAAAAAACTATTTTGTTGATGTTGCCGGCAACATCGACCGACTAGACTAGACACCGAAAATCTGCAGCCAAAGTCAAACCAAAATAACCATCTGTCCCCCGTTGCAGACACGCCCTCCTTCGCCATATCCCGCACACCTGGCTTTGGTTATCCGCTCCGCGAGGGCATCGAAGTTAGCCTCAAGTGCGACGTCGACTCGAATCCTCCGAGCACTCCGCGCTGGCAGAAGGACGATGGTGACACGCCGGTAAGTTTTTTCCTATCTACACTTGGGGGAAATCCTTAAAAACAGGGGAAGCTTATCCTTATCTGGGGAATATATCCTTGTAGTCCATTAGACTAATGTAGAAATTATTTGGATCCTTTAATAGTCAACAAGAAGATCCTTTTGCAGTATTTTATCTCAGTGTAAACGAAATAAAGGTGGGAAAATGCGTAAAATGGGATAAAAGCCTGCATACGTAGGCCGCCAAAATGAAGCTTCGGTCCTTTGTGTGATTTTTGGCCAAGGAGCAAGTTTTAAATGGATTTTCGTGCAGTTGTCGCTGCCTCGAGAGGAGAAGTTCCGAGGCGAAAACTTGTGCGAAACTATTTGCCTTGCCTTAATTACCAAAAATTGTTTACGCATAACGAGGAGAGTGCTCCCAGTTACCAGTTACCAGTTCCCATTCCTATATAATATATATATACATTTTTTTTTTTTTGGCAGGTGCCTCAAACGGGCGATGGTTTCCTGAACTTCACGTCGATACGGCGCGAACATTCCGGCTGGTACAAGTGCACATCCCGTCACCTCAACTTCCAGTACTCGTCGATTGGCTATTACCTCAGTGTGCGATGTGAGTATTACCACCAAAAACCAAAAAATAAATGTATCCGTAAATTAGAGCGCGTATGCGTGAAATTGCCTCAAAAAATGGCGCGTGATAATATTTCGCCCATTAGTTTGTGCCTGTAAAATTACGGACGTAACACTCTCCGGGGAAATGAACAAAAATCAGCGAATATTTTTACGACACTGGCACATGGCACAGGACGATGGCACAGGCTTTCCACCTTTTTTCTTTTTATTTATTTTTTTTTTTGTTGTTGTCGGGGGATGTTCTTCGAACAATTTGGCAAGGAGCCTTGTGGCGCCACCCTGTGTCATATGCAAAATGTGGCAAATTTCATTGGTATTGGCAGTGGCATTGAGTGGGTGCTGAGAGCTTGTCAACCCCCGTGTCTGTCCCACTCCTTAACCGCACCCCATCCCCACCCACATCCTTTCTACTATTTACGCTTACGCGCCATTTTGCTGTCAATATTTTCTCGTTTGTGGGTTTTTTTTTTTTGGCGTTTTTTTTTTCTTTATGCCCTCAACGCGTGTTAATGCTTGTAAATATTTTTATTGAATTTAGTCTGCTGACAGACGCCACTTTGTTTGTAAATATGCCTAAAAGCAGCATTACCAGACACAAAATCAAATTATCGGCAAACTCTGGGAAACTCATTTGCAGGCTCATTAGGCGGCAAATGCAATTGGCCAAAAGTGTGTAAGACAGTTCGAGATTCGTGGAAACTGCACTGGCCGGAAATCCATCTTCATCCCACTAAACTTGGCCATCAATCATGGCCGGAAACGTGGAAACTAGACAAACGAAAACGAAGCCTTACGAGGCCAAAACGGAAATAAAATATTGGTAATAACAACTTGACAAAGTGTTGGCACTTTTTTACGCCGACACCGAGGGGAAAGGATGGCCCCGGGGGAGGGATTCTTTTTGCCACTCCTGACAGCCGCCTGTCGCTGCTCATTATGGGGAAAACAAATGCTTTATTAATAAAAACAGAGGGGCGGACCCAAAAAAAAAAAAAATATAGAAATAAATCGAAAAGAGGCCAAAAAGTGAGCGGACTGGCGTTCTAGCCCTATCGACATTATCGATGATTGATGGGGGACGCCGATGCCGATGCCGACGCCGATGCCCATGGCCGTGGCTCGAAGGAAGGAAAAACTTTTTCCTGCCGATTTTCCAGCGAAATCTAATTGTGAGAGACGCGAGAGCTGAGCTGGCAACATGTTAAGCACATAAATCAATTTGTAAAACGTTTTATCGAACTCCAAGCACTCCAAGCAGCGGAGCTGCCGAAACTGCCGAAATGGCGAAATCCAGGCGGCAACAGTCGGCATCTCAAATCCCATTTATGACAACCGGCGCTCCCTTATGCGAGTATACATATATATGGAGGGCTAGGATGTGTTTTTCGGGGAGCAGTTGGAATACCTAAAAGATATAGTAGAGGCAAAGACACGATTCGCCCGTCATAAACTATAAACCAGCTGCCTCCTCAACCCATAATGATAAATGGCGTTTGCGAAAATATTTTTTGAGGTGAAATTGAAAAAAATTCAAGCTTTAGGGTGGCGGGGACGGAAACTGATAAATCGCATTTAAGGAGGCAGCAAGGAGGAGGAAGGTAACCGAAAAAAAAGGAACCAGCAATCCCAAATCCCAGACAGACGTTTGAATGCTGGCTTAATTGCTGACGATATGTTTCCTCCCTGCTCCAATCTGGCCCGAAACGTTCAGCCATTGAGCTGGAAAATGGAAGCGAAAACAGGTAGTACACAGGTGGCAGTAGCAGTAGCAGTGGCAGTGGCGGTGGCAATGGTAGCAGTCCAGGTGGACGAAGAAAACTTTGCTGTCGACAACAAGGTGGAAGGAGGCCACCTCGCTGACAAACTGCAATGAAAAAGCAATCAGCGATGCCAACCAAAAGAGCGGCAGGACCTCAATGGAGCAAGTGCGGGGAAGAGGGACTCTTTGGTACATGACGTCCCACAAAAGTAGGCAATTTGACGCAGTTGCTCAAAGTTTTCTGCGCCGGCCACTTTCGCGTGATTGATTCGCCCCGTCTGGAGGCTGCAGGGCCTCCCGGCCCGGATTCAGGACACACAGGACACGGCGAGCTTGTTAAAACGTCGCTAATTTGACACGTACGTCAACAGGAGAGCACAGACGTGATGGCGAAAACAAAAAAAAAAGCAAAGGCCATGGGAGAAAACGCTTCAAAGGATCGAAGACGGAACTTGGCTCACAGTCGAAGTGGGCCATTTCAGGTATAAGCCATGGCCATTGACCAAGTTTCTGTTTGCCAGCTTCATTAATGAGTTAAAGTTCTCATCGGGGCTAATTAATGTTGAGTGGCTCGCATGGCCTTTGGCCAAACAATCTGCAATTAGTAAAAGTTTTGGCTTAGATTCGAACAGGGTCCTTGAGAAACTTTACCTTTTGCCTTGATTTGTTAATACCTTCCTGGGGATGGATGAGACTCGGTTTAAACAAACTAAACTCTCTCCTCCTTAGCCCTTGAAAAAACTCACCTATGAGCTAGTTGGCCGAAACCGAAATTAGTTCATCAGCCAAAGTCATCGGAGTGAAAGACGAATCGTCAGGATGCCCCTGGAGACACTTTTGCGGCTAGTAGACCGCCCCCAAAACGAGATCCATGTGCAAATTGCATTCGCTTCGCACTGAACTAATTTGCCCAACCAACTGTCGTGAAAATGCATCCCGGCCATCCCAGGACAACCACCACTGGCACCACCAGCACTAGCACTAGCACTAGCACTAGCACTCCACCACAAGCACTCTGCCGCATTTCCAACCACTTCACTCGCTCCGCTCCGAAGGAGAAACAAACAGAAATCTCCAGCGACGAACGAGTCCTTGTGGGCAAAGGACTTTCACCAGGAGCTGGGGGCGGGGGGAGAAGGCTGAAGGCGAATTACAATAAAATTTAATTCTACACGCTATCGTAAGCATTTTCATTGCCAAGCGTTTCTTACGCCCCAAACTCGGAAAAATCGGCAGAAAGTCCTGGGCCGGGGCCATGTTATCCATTATCCTTTGTCATGCTGGTTATCGCGGTTTAACTTTATTGTTTATTTTCCTCTCCCCCCACCCAGCTCCAGCTCCAGCTCCAGCTCCCCAGCTCTAATCCTTATGCGAGTGTCCCATGTCCTGCTCCTTGTCCTTTGGCCAAGTTGAATTTCTGTGTTTATCGGCGCGCACGATTATTAGTTTTTTTTTGCCTTTGTTTTTATAGCAGACTATTATGTTTCGGTATATGTATGTATGTTTTGAGGACTGAGGGTCGCTCCGAGAAAGATTTTCAATAAAATTTTATTTGTTCTTGCCTCAAATGAAACGCAAAACTCATTCGGCTTGTGTCCCCTTTTTGTTTTTTGGGGCAACTTGGGCAAATATTAAAAACTCGTTGCGGCCAAATGCTTTGAGTAAAATATATATTTATTTTTTTATGATCGCAAACTTTTGCGGCATTTCGTTCGCTTCGATGAAGTGAACGTAAATTGTTGTCGAGAGCGATTATCCTTTATGGATATGAAGACAAAGTATCCTCCGGCTTGGGTTCACTCGGCAGAAGAGGGGCCCGTTTCTAATTTGCATCTCTGCTCCTGAATTCTGAAATTAACCCATCATCGTCTCCTTTGAAATGTCTTGTTTTTCTCGTCGCATCACATCCATCCACTGCAATCATCTTCAATTTCAACTCATTGCAAATTAATCGCGCAACGAAAATTCTCGAGGACTCTTTTGGCTTTCACCAGACAGCGATGCCGAGTGGAGGTGGAGGTGGGCGTGGGCGTGGGCGGATAAAAATTAAAATTTATAACCAAGACACAAATGCAATCACAGCAACCCATCGCATCGCATCGCATCGCATCGCATCGCATCGGCCAAGTTTACTCTTTGCTTCCGCCGGCTGTTTATGCAGCTTGTAAGTTAAGCTGATTGTTGCCGCGAAGCTTGGCAGGACGATGATGATGTTGCAACTCGCCGGCCTCCTTCATATTCATGACTAACTGCGAAAATGAAGAGCTGAAGGAAGCCGAAGCAGGGGCTCAAAAAAAGAAAATGGAAATTAATCTCGGGTGGGCGCATGGAGTGCTAATGAAAATTGCAAAGGAGGGAAAAAGGAGGAGGAACGGGTATCCTTTGTAGTTGCAATTTAATGGGCGACCATAAAGCAAAAGCGATTTGTTTAAATACGCAAGAGCAGGGAGAGCTTTAAGTACCAAAGAATCTCGGGTAGTCGTGGGGTGGAAAGTTTTAGGGCTATTGCCGAAGGATTTATGGATCATACTCAGCCGTCATATTCACACATCCTGGACAGGGGATAGAAACGTGTCGACACATTGAAAGCCACCTCGATACACTCCCGATATCAGAGTACTCAAAAGTGCTCTCGGGGGCAACTGGATCTGAAACTGGATTCCGAAACCTGGCCTGCAGTTGGCAGTTGGATGGGCATCCAAACCCATCCAAACAGAATCCTTGGAGGCGAGGCGCAAACTTGCCACGTCGATGATGATGATGATGATGCTTTATGATTAATGATTGGTGGGCTCTTCAGTCTTCAGTCTCGCCTCGGCATATTGATTCTCCTTGTTTGCATTGGTATTTGTTGTTTGCCCTTCACATTTGTTGTTGTTATGAGTTGGGATTTATTCGAGTGTGCGTCTTGCCCCCACCCCACCTCACTGGGAGGAATCACTTTCGCCCTTTTGCGCCAGGACCTTTCTCTCTCTCTCTCTCTCACAATCTCAATCTACTTCACTGTCGCCATATGGGCGGTACTCGATGCCCATTTGTTTGCCTTTGTTTATTTGTTATTTTTTCCCTCCTTTCATATTGTATATTTTTTGCCTTTTATATGTCCTGGAGGGGGCGGACACTTTTATGAATGGCCATTGAGGAAAATATGCGTGAAACAAGTGCTCCAAATTATGAATGTGTGTGTGTTTGTTGGCCATTTCTTTTTTGACTAAGAGTCTGAGTGGGAGGACATGAGAAGTCCTAATATCTCATTTAAGGTATCATATTTTGTTGCAACCTGAAACCGAAACGCGAAAAATTCGGGCAGATGAAACCTCAAATGGGAGTCAAATTCCTTTGATTATTAGGCATAAATTCAAAACCATTTTGATGCGACATTTCGCAAAGATAAATCCCCCGTTCAAGCCGAAATTAATGAGAAATTTTTCGGGGTGTAGACGCTTATGGACACTTTTGTTATCGCATCGCCTCGGAACACGCCGCCAGCTTTCGCCAATGACAAATGTCTGTCAGTTGAGCCGAGACAAGCTGAGCTCATTAGACATTTTTGTGTGGCAGAGTGAGTTCTTATTTCTGTCAGAGCTGCAACAGAGCAACGCCCCCCGCCCCCCACCGCCGCTCACAGCCCCCTTTTTGAAGTTGTCAATTTGTGCGACGCCGCCTTTGTCCGCCTTTGTGTTGTTGGGCAATAAAAAAATTTTTTAACTACGTGATTTTGACTAAGTAACACGCCCTTCTGCCTCCTTCGCAAGGGGAG
Organism: Drosophila varians; assembly: GCA_018150405.1. NCBI lineage: Eukaryota > Metazoa > Arthropoda > Insecta > Diptera > Drosophilidae > Drosophila > Drosophila varians. Next base: position 10,260,171 of record JAECWK010000130.1, read on the forward strand.
GACTTTTGCGCTATTGTCAGCAATAAAAACGCTCGCCGAGGGGTGGCGGCCGCCCTGCCAGTTGATTGACATCCGACGAAGGGTCCGCTCCTGCCATACAAAGGGAAAGGAGCTTACAATTAATTGTCGTCCGAGCCCGGGGAAATCTCGGTTTGCGGGAGTGATGGCACTTCAAGCGCTTCGCCATCGATTAAAGAACTTTCCCTGCCTCCAGCCCAGCCATCCACACCCTCCCCCCCTTCCATTTGGTAATTAGTAGTTTTTGTTAATTGTGCGGCTCACTTTTGGGTCTGCTAATTTGTTGGTTGGCCCCGAGGAGTGCTTCGAGGTGATTCTGCGGCGCTTTTGTCCTCAAAAAAGTATAAATTCTTTGGCCTTTTGTGGCTGGGAGGTCGCCATGTCGCCAAGTCGCCAAGTCGCCAAGTTGCCACTTGGCAACTTATTGTTATGATATCCGGTGGCAGACAAAGGCGACCGTCGCACACTTTTAGGCACATGTCAGGCAAATTGTTATTTATACCGTAATATGAACAGCGCCATAAAGTACAGCGGACCACAAAAGGCGGTCTGAAATTTAAAGCCAGCCATCTCCTTCTGGTGCTCCTGGTGCTCCTGGTTTCTGGCAAGGCAACTGGAAAATATGTGCAGCTCCTGCCTTCGTCCTTGCTACGAAATTAGAATGAAGCATCGTTATGGGTTCTTCCTACCATCCACCCCACCACCCACCACCTACCATCAGTCCCATCTTATGGATCCCCACCCATCCCGAGGAAACGAGCAAAAATATATGTATTTATGAATTTTGCGGCAAGGAAGATTGCAGCTCAGGCAATTTTCCAGCTAGCTGCGCAACGATTTTCACTTTTAGTTGCCATCAGAACGGAAGTGACAACTCATTGCGGAGTGACTCAGGTGTTGGCAGCGCGTCAGCAATTTGTTGCCGACTCCTGTCATTGAAATATTGTCACATTTGACAATTGCCGACAGTTGTGGCATTTGCACAGCGAAAAATAATCTGTTTAACTGATTGAAATCATTCAAAATCTTAGCCATGACTTAGTATATACAAATTCCAGCTTAATTTTTACTGTGTATCGGCCACATGTGGCCTAAAGTTTGCGGCTTTAACTTATGCAAGCTCTCCCCCATTCTTTTCTGCGTTTCAGACGATTCGGTGGACGTGACCTCGGAGCCGGATGATCAGGATGTTTCCGTGGCAGCTGCCTCGCACAATCCCAACAAGGGGCAGCTGGAAGTGCAGCTGGGTGGCGCCGTTACGTTGCAGTGTCCGCAAGGTGAGTCCCGTTTCCCTTCTTTGGCCAAAAGCCTCCTCCAGCCAAAATCCTGCTGGCCTTTAAAAGCAAACTTCAAAGGACACTAACTTGGCCCGGCCCATTTAGACTGATAAATGCGTCTGAGCTGTAATTACATTTTACATTTTACTTTCGTTCGATTGGGGGGTGCCTCTTCATTAATTAGCGCAATTGGAAATTAATTATGCGTGCAATTTACTTTGCTCACTTTGTCCGCCAAATACCAAAAATAGACAAATGGCTGGGCGTTTGGTAACGTGGCTCCGTGGGCGTGGCCTTTTAACCGGCGACGCATCAATTAAAGAAATTAAAACTTGCGTGCCGAGTCCTGGACGACTCCCAGCGACCCTGGCGCCCCCCCGTTTGGAAGTCAATTAATTAAATTATGCAATGACTTTCATGTCTTTTAGGCTCGCTGGGCTGCTGGTCTCACTTGGATCCCATTTCGGCCCGTCTCCGGGGCCTCGGCTACGGCAGCAGCCAGCCCACCGGCCAATTTTCTCTCAAGGACGTCATGTACCAGGATGCGGGCATGTACAAGTGCGTGGGCCAATCGCCGGCCAACAAGAAGAAGCTGGAGGTCCTGCAGAGTGTCACGGTCTCTGTGAAGGGTGAGTGCAAATCATTTTAGTTTCTCTTCCCCCAGGGAGATTATTTTTAGTGGAAATATAAATTCCTCAATACAGGACATTGGTTTTCGGTGGGTCACGTATACGATTAGTAAATGCTGGAACGTATGTCTTGAAAATTGTATTTAAAAGGTAAATAATATTTTAAATAATCAAAGCCCCATCATGGGCAGTTGCCAATCCCTATTCTCTGGAGTCAGATCAGAGCTGGATTTGTCTATGCCCTGGTGGCCCAAAAGCCAGCATCCCAATCAAAGAAATGAAGCCACTACACCTTTGTGGCATGACCATTTTGGGTGTGGCCCAGTTTTTTTTTTTGGTGGTGGGGGGAGAAGGGGAGTCTGCGAGGGGAGTCTCCTTTTTATTTCCAACTGGATGGCTGCTCAGGTGACAGCGAGGAGTTAAAAACATTAAAAACTTTGACAGCAGTTTCGGGACACGCCAGAGCCAAGGAAAACAAATGAAAAGTTTTATTTTCTTGCTGTCAGAAGTTCGACATTTTACTTTGCATGTGATTTTTCCATCTCCCTATCTACCTACCTACCTACCATCTCCGATTTTCCTTTTCTCCTCTATATGTATATGTATATATAAAAAGGACGTTTTTTTTTTTTTGGTTTATAGTCTGGCTTATCGCTCGTTTGCTTGTCGCATTGACACTTGTCAAAATCTTTGCCTGGGCGTGTGGAAAACGACGCATGATTGATGACATTGCAAAAGGCAATTCCAATCAGCTTCTGTCTCTGTTTCTGTCTCTGTCTCTGTCTCTTTTGCCACATCTCAGTCTGTCTCTGTCAGCTGGCAGATATATTAAGTATACGACAAGTGCAAGGGAATTCAAAAGAAAAATTGGAAATCATGCTGCCGGAAATTAAGGAAAATGCGTTTGCTTTGACTTTACATCAGGCACAGTGGAAGGACTCCTTCTCCTTGTCAGTTTGAGCCTTGTTTTTGCCCTTTCCGGTGACGAAGCCTTCGTCCAGCGTATTAAGTTGTCTTGAGGCGAAAGCCAAGTGGACATTGAGACAATAAAACTTGCCAAGTAGTGCTCAGCGGGAGGAGGAGTATCTGACAGATACAGAGAGTGGTGGAGCAGCAGAGCAGCGAGAGCAGAGATGAGGACTTGGCCAAGCTTACCCTCGAGTGCAATCCAAACATGAAGCTCCCAGAAACCGACTGAGGACTGAGGACTGAGGACTGAGGACCCCGGTCTCTACGACAAGCCAAGCAATCAAACAAAGTCCTCCTGTGGGCGGGCGAAGGTGAAATGGAGACACTTATAATGCTCCCGCATGCAATTTCAAGGTAAGACAGTTTGTCATTAAAACTGCGAAATTGAGTGCTAGATAAACAAAATGTAAAGGGGTCCAAAACAGGACTCGAGACACAGGACACAGGACACAGGACGAAGCGTGGCTGCTAACACTTAACGCAAATAAACAACGAAAAGCCAAGAACGGGAAGGTGGCTGTCGGATGGAGGGAAGCGTGAAATAGTCATATTTATCAAGTGGCAGACGCCAAAAGGATTCCCTGGCTTCCACTCGCAGGCGACAGGATACAAGGAGAGCCGGAGGAGAGACGGAGAGATAGCAGAGACGAAAGAGTAAGGAACGGGGAGTAAGGATAGTTAGACAGACATACAATAGATTATATTCACAGGAGTTGGGAGCTAAAAAAGAAGCCATAGGAGCCAAGGATGCTTCCAGGCTAGTTGCCGACTACTTGCTTTACTTATTTGTGTTTGCTTGTAAAATTAAACAAAATACAAGAAGAGAGCAACTGCGAAAAGTTCGCTTCTTCTGTCTGCAAAGTTTCGCGTTTCTTTCGAGTGTATTGAGCCAGAAGAAAGCCCTGAACGAACTGCCAATCTACCAAGCTTGAGTTTGAGTTTCATTTTAAGCAAAAACCGATTGGCAAAGGATAAATATATAATCGGGGCAAACAATCAAGCTTCCCCCGCATCCTTTTCCAAGGATTACCTGCCCATAATTACCAAGTCAAATGGCAGACCGAAAAAAACAAAAAAAAACCTGAAAATGATGACAAAAGAATATTAACTGTGGCTTCAATCATTTGCTTCGTTGACATTTTTGATTAGAGAGCAGAGAGCCCGTGATGGCAAAAGTTGAAAAGAAAGTAGAGCTTTCTGGGAATCTTCATTATTCATATGCATTTTTCGTCCTTTTTTTTTTTTTTTGTTTTTTTCGCCCCCTTGGACTTTCCTAATGAACTCGTGACTTAAAATTGCAGCCTGTGTTGCCTTAACGCTTCGTTTAAGTTTGAAAAAGGGCCAGAGGGCGGGGGGTGAGGTTGCGGCAGGGTGAAATTATGCAACAAATAAGCAGGCAGGATGCAGCGGCAGGATCAGGAGCAGCACCTACTTGCATATGCAGCTACTTGAGATGGCAGCAGGGCGGTGCGCCCAAGAGGCTGCGAATAAAATAAATGTGCATATGAATTTTGAAGAAAGCCAAAAGGATTCGCGGCGCCCCCAAATGCAAAGTGCACTTACTTACCCTCCACACACACACACCCGTACCTATGCACGCTATCCTTTCGTATCTGTGTGAGCCAAAATTTATGCTTGTGTTTAAGTTTAGTGCGTGTGCTGGGCAAAAAGTTTTGCAACAGGAACTTAAGCAACAGCAGCTGCAAAAATGTTCAGCACTCACACAAATTAAATAACAATTTTCCCTCAGAACTCTCCTCGTCCTTTCTTTTCTTTCCCTTTTTTTTTTTTGCCATACTTGTGTATATCCTTTCTTTTTTTTTTTTTTTGCCCTCTTTCGCTGTCGTTAACTTTGTGTGGGTGTATGTGTGGGCGTTTTCTTGTTGACAGTGTGTGTGTGTGTGTGTGTGTGTGTGTGTAAGGAGGCGGGGGCGTGTCAAGCTCTGCATATGTTAACTGGCAGTTGGCGAAAGTAGCTCAGTAGTAGACTTTGCCTTCTTGCCAGCGCCTCCTGCCCGCCTCCTCCCCGCACTTCTTGTTATGCATTGCGATTTTTGTTTGCGTTTTATTTTAAGTAATTTAAACAAATGCAGTGCCAACTTGTGGCAAAAAGAAGCTAATTTTTTGGCTGAGCTTCAAAGTGCATTTTGATGAAGATTCCCACCAAGCGTCGAGGTCCCCAAGGCGGATAAATAGATTGGATTTTCCATTTCTTAATACTTTCTTGAACATCATAGTTATATATAAGAAAGTTACTTTAATAAATAGGCATTAAAAATCTAAAGATTATTGTTAACAAGATTTCCATTGGCTGAACCCAAAACACTTGGCATTTACTTTGCTTTTATGGCAGCGCCCCTTTTCATGAGGGCCGAAACCCCAGTGTAATGATTATTTGCGGAATTTTTATTACAATCCAAGGAACCGGGAAGCGAGAATGCCACGCCTGCTGTAATAAAAGCCACGGCACCCAGAAGAGTCCTGTTTTGTTCGGCCTGGTTTTAATAAAAGCTTCCTCTCCACGCCACGCATATTCCACGCCTAATTTAGAACCAGAAACGCAACGAGAGGCATCCCAGCATCCCAGCATCCTCCCAGACTCCTGCCCAGAACTTCCCAGAAGTTGAACTCCCCTCGAGCGATACAAGAACATAAATATTGCTTTATGCGCCCGCACACTCGAATCCAGATCCAGGACCGCGCCAGGACCTCCGCCCGCTGGCCATTTCCTTCTCGGCCTTGTTTTATGCATGCTAATTTGTAATATGCATGTAGCTCGCTTTTGATCAACATATGAGCCAACAACCGAACCAAACCGGGGGGATGGTTCCCCCCCAAACGGGGGAAGGAAATATTTTCGCATTTTTTCATTTTCCATGCGTAATTTTTCTTCTTGGCAAATTTGCTTTCGGAATTTGGCGCGTTTGCCTGCAAATATTGCTTTGTTTCTACTCATTAGGTTGGCTCGCAGTTCGGGGTTGGCAATTCTTTTTTTTTTTTTTTTTGTTCTCTGATGCTTTAGCTCTTACTTTGTTGGGGTTCCATTCCATAAAATATGCGAAAGAATTTTATTCTTTTTTTTTTCAGCTGAGTGTGCCTCATTTAAATGGCAATTTATTGTGCCCTGTGATAAGGCTTTAAAGCAGTGAGGAATTTTTCACAGCAGCTGCGCTAAATTGCATGTTAAATGCCTCGCCACCCCATCTCCCCGAACACAACAAATATCCTTGACGATCTCGAGCATTAGATAAGCGGCGCCATCCACGGGGGTGGAAGAACAAAAATTCAAATTGAAATGAAAATTAAACCCACAGTCAAATGCAACTTCAAAGTTGCCAAGACTCGTTTTTTTTTTTTTTTTTTGTTCATGTCCTAAAAGGATACCCCAAGGGACTCTGGAGAAAATTGGTAAATAGTTTAACCACTGTCTGAGCCAAATAGACGAGGGGCAAACGGCAAACACTTTGAAGTTCGTTCGATTTGGGATTTCAAAATAATTTGATTTCAGTTTGGCAATTTTCCGGAAACGCACCCACTTCGATTTCCAATTGATTTGCTTGGTAAATATTCGAACTTTTGCCTAATTATAAGCATTCTGAAATGTGAACCGAAATCCGAAAGGGATGTGCATTTGCCAATAATTTCTTTGGCAAGGCAAAGAAAAACATTTGCCGGAATGCAATGTCAAAAGTTTCCCAAGCCTTGCCATACCATTCTCATTACTACCGAATGTCGCCCAATGCCATGGGTCCTTGCCAGTGTCCCTTCTTCCGGTGTTTGTCTCTGTGTGTGTGTTGTCTTTTGCACAAAATGCACTCAAGCATTAATTTTTACGCTTCAATTTTCCTGCAAAACACACAACCACCCACACCCACACCCACACCCACACTCTCCGGGCCAGACAAATAGGAAAAGGGACCCAAAAAATTGTTGACTAAATTATAATTTTCCATATGTGTGTAGCCGTCTCTATTCCAATCTCTGCCTCTGCCTCAGTCTCTGTCTCTGTCCCCGTTCCTGTCTCTTTCTCACTTTATTTGTCTCTGTCTAGAGTCGTTAGTTAAAATATGAAGTCAAAAACTTGTCATCAGAAACACCCCATGAAGCTAAAAAATGGCTACCAAGGCTGCCTGCGAAAACTTTTCAGACAGTTGCAGAAATCATTTTGGCCATTCGCTTCAAAAGCGGCCAAAAGCCAGTCAGTGTGTGTGTGTGTGTGTGAAAGAGTGAAAGGGAGTTTGGGGTGCAAGTGAGACGGCAGCTTTTGGTGACTTTTGTGGGTGTTTGGGGGCCGTCTGCAGCTGCAGCGGAAATGAGCTGAAAAAGTTGTGCAAATAGACGCCAACAGGCGTCGCAATGTCGCCAGTGGTCCACCCATTCGGCCACTACCCCTTTTTTGTTTGTGCACAGGAAACAAATAGCAGAATTAATTCAACTACTAAAAGGACCTTTGCTTATTTGAATGAAATATTTCCCCAAATTTTCTCTCTGTGCCTTTTTGCCAACCGGATGCTGGCAGTAAAACAAGCTGACAGCCTTGTGCAACCTCTCTGGCAGGAAAAAGGATACACATACATGTATATACAAAAATCAAAACTAATTCCAGCCACTTGACCAGCTCGCACTTCAGCTGCAAAAATATTAGCAAAATGCATTTGATTTCCGTACTTGAGCATGCAAATTCCGCACCACAAGACGTCGCCGTCGCCGTCGCCGTCGTCGTCGTCGTCGAGGGGAGTGGGTTAAGTGCTCGAGAGCTCGGTGGGTGGTGCCTGGGTGGTGCCTGGGTGGTTGGGCTATTTACGGGATGGGGTTGTGCCAACTCGGGAGTGGCATGCCACCAATTGTGCCCAGCGGCAGCCGCATTCGCTGGTTTTGCGACGAACTAATAAGCGGCTGGATGGCAACGTAACAATGTCAGCCCCCCGCCAGCTTCCCTCAAGTGGACTCAAGCGAGAAGTTTTCAACGCAAATTCAATCCCTTAACCCATTACCCTCTACCAATCCACCAAGTGACGATCTTAATGGGTTAAGCAGACGAGGCTAGTTGTATTTTAATGCCCCATTACATTCGGTTTAATTACTATCCGCATTCCCTTCAGCTGCTGCAATGTTGTCCACGATAATGAGGTGTCCGTCCGTACAGGAATGTGTGTGTAAATGTTTTTTTTTTTTTTGGGAGTTCAATGGCCTGGCCTATAACTCAAATGCATATTTTAATTGCATTTCGCAGGATGTGCCGGAAGTGCGCGTATAAAAATGTCGGACATTGTTCGCAGCGTGCAAAGTAATTAAACGCCGTCGCCACAAAGCTAATAAAAATGTCAAATGTCAGGCCATAAAGCATAGGCCCTCCACACACACCCACACACACATGGGTGGCTGGGTGGGTCGTCCTGTTCAGGTCCTGTCTGGCTGGCATTTGCCATAACCGCAAACACCGCCCTACACGGGCGGTGCACATTTTATCAGGAGCCTACTACGCAAGGATATAGTTCAAAGGGGTGGGGTCATGAGGGTCAAAGGCCTCTCCCTTTTTGAATTTTGAACGCAGTGTCTGCTGCCTGATTGACATCGCGAAATCTGTGTTCGATTCGGTGACTGGTGACGAGAAGGGGACAAGGCTTCGGGGAATGTCAGAGGCAATCACCCCGAGAAGGGATAAAAATATATTAAAAGCATCTCAAGAATCGGGTCAAGAAAGTCTGTAAACTCCACAAATTCCAATTAACTAGTTTGTTGCCAGGGAAATGCACTTGAAGCATTCAATCAATATGTGGGTGTATATATATATTGGGGAAAAGTTGCAACTTGCAAGTGACATTGTTGCAATATCAAAGTCATTTGCTGCACTTTCGAGTGCAAATATCGTTTGGCAGCACAAAATGAACCATCGATTCCATCAAAAGTTTCTTGGCATTTCTCTCAACTCAGTTCAACTCAACTCAACTTCACTTTCGTCTTGTTTAACCATAATTTTGTGTGTTTACCAACATCACTTAAAACTTTTCAAACATCTCACTTTCACAGTAGGGCATAAACAAACAAAAAATGCCAAAAATTTATTAAATTTACAAGTGGCAGGTATAGGTAGAAAGTATAGAGTACAGAGAGTCAAGAACTTGCCGTGGCAAGTTGGCAAAAAGCTGCAACAGCAGCAGAAGGACAGAGCTGGGCCAAAAACCGAAAACTTTAAGTGGCACATGTGAAGCGATTTTTGGCAACTTGTGCAATTTGCAATAGCCAAGGGGTGAGGTGAGTCACCACCGAGCCTGGGCCAGAGACTGTCTCAAATTGGGTTGCTGTTCCATACGATGCTGCTCCGCTCCGCTCTGCTGTTCATCCAAACTTTAGTTTCCCACACACATGGAAGGGGGGGATGGATGGGAAAGTTTTGCCGGGTCGGGGCCAGAAGTATCTGCGTATCCGTGTATCTGCAAGTTGCAATCTTGCTTGCTGCTAGGCAAAAGTTGCCAACCAGCCACTCATTTGATATTGAAAGTGAAAGAGCATATTTAAATACGTAAACTACGGACGGAGAGGCAGCCGGGTAACCGGGGTTATGCATTCAGCTTTACAAGCCAGCTTAATTTGTGTTGACAACGTCTAAAATGGGGAAAAACAAGGGGGCCGGGCTGGGGTATTTCGAGGGCGAGCTTTGTAAATTTCCAAGATTTGGGTTAGAGATATTTGCACACTCATCCGAGCTGAAAAGTGCGAGAGAAGCTAGATGTAGTGGCACCGATAGAAGCGGACCAGACTAACAAGCACACCAGCTCACATCAATCTTTTTGTCCGCCACCCCCCCTACTTAGAGGTCACTGCTTGGCACCAAAGTTTGTTTGGTCCAGTTCGGGGCTTCGGGTCGTGTGGAAAGCAATGCATTTATCTCCGAGCAATTGACTTTGAAGTCGACGCTCTCGAAGGGATTTCAATTAGGAAAAGTAAAGCCAAGTATAGGTGTCCTCAAGCCGGACTAAAGACACCGAAGTCCGCTTATCCCGGGGCTTCAATTTAAAATTCTCATCGCCGCAGGCGAGTGCGCGTTTTAAATCGCTGGCAAAACGCGTGCTCGGACTCGACAAAAGCAAAGCAAAGCCGTGGCCAAACCAAACCACACAAAACCACAAGATGACTTTGTAAAGTTTTCCATCCTTTGGCCAAACACAAACACAACACACGCCCAACCCCCCAGCCACACCCACTCATTAATTTTTGAGCAATTTGGACTCCTTGCCGCCGCCTCCCCCCCAAAAAGTTACCAAACTTGAGATAAATGTTGAAAGGCTCGCCTCTTACTTTTGGCCGAGTTAAGTTGTCATCGCGGTAATCAATAATTCAGCAACCACCTCGCTGACAATAAATTCAATTAAAAGCGCCCCAGCCTGGCCCGTAAGGTGGCCCCAGCCTGGCCCGAAAGGTGGCTTCAGCCCGACGCAATTGGCAAGTGACAAACGGCCAACTAAAGGCAAAAAAGAGCCCGCTAATCCCTCTTTGATTGCTCAGCCAGGGCACGTAATTTCAATTTGAGCCTCGGACCCTTTAGCCCCTGTTTTGTTTTTGCCAAACCGGCCATGATTTCGGAACACAACCGGGCTGGGTTTTTTGTCCCGGCGGTTGGTAATTTTATTTGCAGCTTTTTGCATTAAGTGCACACAATGTTTATTAATTATTCAGTGGCATAATATGAAGCGAACCCAGTGGCTCTTTTACTTCAGCTGCCCCGTCTACCGTTCCCATATCCGCATCCGGTTCCAGGCTACAGGCTACAGAGGGTACAGGCTACAGGATCCAGGTTCAGTTGATACTCCTTCTGGCAACGCGTTGCATAATTGAATATTATGATTGTTATTTTCACTTGCCGTCTGTCGAATGGCCTGTTATCTTAGCTTTTTCCCGGTCCCTGTCTCCGGGTCCTGGTCCGGCTCCATCTCCGGCTCCGACTCTGGCTCCGACTCCGGGGCTCCATGTAGCCCTGCATACTTAATGGCATTGGCCGGACCCTGAGCCGGAGCTGCCTGGAATCGGAGGCACAACCCCCAAAGGCATGTTTTACAAGGTATTTACGTCTTCAAGCACCGCTCACCTGTAATTGCAAGGCACTAATCTGAGAAGCTTTGCCATTGTGTGGCAAGTTTGGGAATTCCGAAGCTCATAACAATTTTATTGTTAAACATATTAGTAGGGAATTACTCTTCAGTCAATACATTTTGTAAATCAAAAGAGTATTAGCTGAGTTAAATCCTTGGAAAGATAGAAATTAGACAAAAATTCAAAGGGTTTTTTTTAGGTATCAGTCCCCCAAATACAGTGATGAGTTAATAAATATGTTACCAAATTTAGTTGGCTTAATATAATTACATGTTGCTTTGGTCCATTGCCTGAAGAGCGGCTTTGGCGGCTCCTCTTGCCTCGTTGGTCCAATGAAATTTGCATGTTTTCGCCCACTTTTTGGGCCCTAGACAACTTTTGCCAGCCAGAGCATTTACAGCTGCAACAGCTGAGAATAAATATTTAAACAATAACAGCAACTTTGCATGTTTTACAATTGTTGCAACAACAATGGCGGCGTGAGTGGATGGCGTTTGTGGAGGCGAGGACTGCGTCCGAAGTCCTGCCAGTCGAGAATAATAAAGTTTTACGGCTGAAAATTACTCAATTCCCGTTGCCCGAAAAAGTTAACTTAATTTTTCGTAGTTGCCTTTTGTGCGAGAAACTTGGCCAAGAGGTGAGGCACCAACAACATTTTGCAACACTTTGGCTGGCTGAAGGGGAAAAATTGGGTTGTTGTAGGTTTTTTTTTTTTGGGGGGGGGGGGAAGTGAAGGAGACCAGGGAGAGTTAAACTGAGTTTGCTCCATTGATTGCACGTCCCTGAAAGCTGTTGTCCTTCCTCCAGCGGATGCATAAAATGCGTTTGCATTCCAAGGGGACACCACCCCGGGGACACCAGGCCACCAAAAGCGGGGACAGTGTCCTCGACGAACAAAGCAAAAAAAAAAAATGGAAACAAGGATGAGGAACAATAATGACCGAAAATAATTGAATTTTCGCATTCATTCGCGAGCTGCAATTACTTTCGGGGGGTCTTGTCCTTTGGCCTTGTTATTGTTTCTCTTGGCTTGGCTGGGCGTCCTTTAGCTCCTCGTTCCATGCATGCTGTTCTGAGTCAACGGATTGGCCGGGACTCTCAATTATTTATATTTCAGCGACCCAAAAGGATAAGCATGTTCCCCTTCAATTTTATTGCCTTGCCTCCTCGCCCCCCGCCCCCCGCCCGGGCAGGCAATCCGAAACTCATTTGTATTTGGCGCCTCCGGGAAAAACACGGCGTGGAAATCAAATTAAAAGTCGCACCAATGACCAAAGCACTGACCTTGGGGGCATAGGCGGAAAAAACCAACCCCTCCACCTGGTTGGCCCTCCGGTCTCCGGGGATCTAAAATGCTGGCACACGGTTCACTGACTGCAAATCAAAATAGAATTGAAATCTCTTTGAGTGCCGCCCTGGCTGGGCTGTTCGGGCCTCATGCAAAAATCATTTTTGCCTGTCAAATAAATTACACTTTTTCTGTGGCGCTGGTTTGGGGTTTTTAGTGGAGGGATTCCGGGATGACGGGATGATGGGATGCCAGGGTTCCGGGGATCCGGGGGCTCAACAAAATGGCGTTGAGAACGCATAATTTGGCTGGCAGGCTCAACCCTGCTGTCGCACTTGCTTTAATTGATTTTACAGTTAGTCGCCCAGGTCCATGGATATTTCGTGTTAAAAATTTGGATGGCAATTCGGAGTCGGGGCGGAGTCCTTCTTCGATTTGTTTTTGTTTGTGTCTGCCAATAGACCACCCATCACCCACCGCCCACCGCCCACCGCCCATCGACACTCATTTGCACTTAACACTTTCCACCATTTTGTTTGCCTTGGGAGCGCCATTCCTCCGGAAAAGTTTATTCTGTTGGCCTGGCCCCAACTCCTCCGCCCCCAAAATATTTCAGCATCTATCGGTCTCTGTCTCAAGGCAATGATGGGGAAAATTGCAAAATTCTAGCCTTTCGATAATTAAATATGCTTCTGCAACAAAAACAGGGGGGGGTGGGGGGGGGCTAAACCGAAAGATACATTGGCCTGGCCTGGCACATGTGTCTAATTGGATTGTCGTTTGGATGGCTTCGCCCGGTCCTGGCCAAGAAACATCCTCGGAAGGATAATCTCCGTTTCTCGGCACACGGCCCACATAAGTTCCACAAAATTCGCTTTTGGCGCAAACTTTTTAATGAAGTTTCTTCGTTCTTGGGGGCAACTTTTCTGCACCGCCACCCCCGACTCCAAAAACGACATGTTGTTCTCTATTTATTTTGATTTTTCCCACACCACTTCGGGCACAGCACCGCTTACTTATTTTCCCATCTGCCGGAGGTGCCACGGAGGTGGCGGCCTTGAGGTGGTGCCGGCTGGGTGGTGGCACTCTCCGTGGCAGTAAGTGGCACATTTGTCGGGTGATACGCTTTTAATTAGTGGCGATGGCGTTGGTAACGGTGGCAGTAAACTTTTCGCCCCGGCTTTAATTGCAGCTGATGCGAAGGAGTACAGTTGCCCCCGGAATTGGCTTAGCATGTGAGAATGCGAGAAGAGAGCTGGCACGCAGCCCGGCTTAGCCCAGAAGTTTGTTTAGAGAAAATCTAGGGGCGAAAAGTTAACGAGCCAAGACGGGGCTTGGGATCTGAATTGCAAAAGTTTCGCCACACTTTTAATCCACCGCCTCCACTCATTTCCACACACATCTAGATTATGGCCAAGATTTAGTTGCTAATGTGATATATATTTTACAAAAAAAGTATTCTGAGGATCCTTTGAATTGAGGTTTTAAAGTTAAAAACTCCGCTCCCATGATTCATTATAGTAATTATTTCTTATTTCCTTTTATTAATTTTAGGAGCCCCCACAGCAGTGGCCCTGAATGCCACGCCCATAGCCTATCCGGGATCGCCACTACACCTCAACGTGGAGTTCTGTGCCAATCCTCCTGCCCATGCTGCCCGCTGGCTGCACGGCGATCGGGTTTTCACACCCGGAAACCAATACGGTGCCACAGTCCTGGCCTATGCGGTCAAGGTAAGGAAAAAAAAACTAGAAAACATATAAGTTCCCGTAAATTTTAAATAATTTCTCTCCGTCTTGACAGGACCTACCTGTGCCCTTCTGCAAGGAGGCGCGCCTCACCTATGTTAGCATGCACGAACGTGTGCCAAGGACATTCTACTTTATTGTCTCGTCGCCTGGCGGAGTGGCGGAGGCGGTCTTCAATGTTAACTTCACCAAACGCCACCGACAGCTCTCCAACTCCATCGACGACGACGACGAGGAGGAGGAACTGCATCGGCCCGAGCAGATCCACTTCCCCATCTTCAACGGCAAGTCCTCCAGTGGGCGTAGCCGATGGGCGGTGGTTCCGGCCCTATTACTGGTTTTCGGCCTAATCAGCAGCCATTAGATTTGAATGAGTGCGAGTGAGTGTTTCTCAGAGGGTGAATGCGGATGCGGGTGTGTGCGGATCGGGTGTTCGAGTGTTTTAGTTTCCTTTTTGGGAGTGAGTGCCTAATGCGTTCTTTACACCAGCAAATGTTCTATGTAACCAAACCCTAACTTGTATGGATCTACCCAATTACTCGACATTACCGCGTGGACTATGCTGCACGACTACTACTCTATATAGCTATATATGTATGTGTATCTGTAATCTGTAACCGATTTAGCCAAGTATCAAAAAATTGCCCTAGGCTAAGAGAACCCAGGCCCCCCAAAATTAGGACTTTTCAAAAACTTTCCAACCCCAAAAAAAAAAATGGATTAAGACGTAAGAGGAAAGCACTTTCTGTCCCCTAGAAACTATTTGAATATTTTTACTATAACCCTTAGCTGTAACTGTAATGGTAACTGTAACCTTATCGCTGTATGTCAATGTGTATGTGTGTGCGCTTAACTAAAATGCCAAAAGCAAAAACAAAAATGTAATCCTTTTTGAAAAAAACATTGTTACAAGTTGATTAATTACGAGTGTACTTTAAGTTCCTTTTCGAAAACAAAAAACAAAAATAAAACAGCAAAGGAGAAATATGAAAGCGACTGATTTTGTTAAATATTTTGAAAATGTTTAGAACTAAAAACGGACAGAAGAGGAGAGGAGAGGAGAGAAGAGTATAACCTATAGTTTAAAATGTAAATGATGATACGAATATCGGAGAAAACACTTACCAGGCACGAACAAATTCCTTCCATTTGAAAAAGAAAATGGTTGCCTCTGGGCAACAACACTGTAAGATATTTTCGGAGATGAAATTAAGCGAACGATCAAAAAGAGTTTTTAATATGTATGTAATCGAATTACGTTTCCTTTTCAAATCGCACATCATTATTTCCACATTATTAATTATTATTTTGAATCTTTTAAAAGGACCAAAACCAAAAAGACACAGGATTTTTTCCATTTAATACGGATATTTTTGTAACACTTGAATAAAAATGATTATAACCCAGCAAAAATATATATGAGACCCTCCACATAAGCGATAATTGTACATACATGTTCAAGTAGCGAATTGCTCAACGAATAAAATTAAAAATACCAGAAACAATATTATATGAAAAGTGTTAAATGTTGTTTGAAAGTAAAACTGAAAAGCCATTAAAGTGTCATAAGTAGCAGTTCCACTAGAGAATAAAACAATAAGGAGTGTAATATAACAGACCACAGTCACTTAACCAATTAATTATAACTATCATAATTATCAGCTATTGTAAAATATTTCAGTTTCAAGATGAGAGAGTTGCCTGCAACAACATTTGTTTGCATGCCACAGGACAATTTTTGTACAAAACCAAAGCTTTTGTAATTTATTTCTTAGTCGATCTAAGCTTAAGATTACTCAATGTATCCTATGCGCAATACATACAAATATACATAAATACTTATATCCGTAGGCTAAGGATCAGTGTAAAAAAACAAGAGATACTTAGAAGAACCTAACGCCAATTTAAGCCAGAGCAAAGGATAAAGATTTGCAGCAGAGTTCCAAGAATTCGGGCATTGTAAAATGATAAGTTTAAATCGAGATTGAAATTGGATTAATACGAATATACATATAAATAATTTGAGTATGCAATAAAGCATATCCCCGTAGCCCGATTGTAAAGTTGAGTTAAGTCGTTTCAGTCCTTGGGTTGATTGTCAGCAAAAATTTTGCAAATTGTATGAAGAAGGCAAGCAAACGCAAACAAACACGTCGTCATGTTAACTAACAAAATAAATTACTAAACAAATGAATGCTCCAGTGCGTATTGTATTTATGATTCATTGCGTTGGTAATATTTACAAAATATTATTTATAACAAAAGCCAACAAAGCAACAAAACAAAATAAGAGAAAACAAAACTAAAAAAAACAAACGTATATTACTAATAACAAAAATATTAGCTCCTAAGTGAAACAAACACAAACCGAATGTGGCAAATTAATTTTAAACCGATGAGTAATTACGATATGAGAGACAGAATGTTCATCTGTAGTGCAAAACGTGTTTTCTGTGAGGGGTGAAGGTCACTCACTCACTACTAACCCATACAATTACAATTACGAAAACAAAATACAACAATACAACAATACGTGTTACAATAAGGAGAAACGGTTTACATATATAAGTCATACATAGGCCCAAGAGAAATGTAAGCAACCACCACCAACAACCACAAACGAAACAAACACTTTTAGCCGTAAACTTTAGCCTGCAACCTTTAACCAGGCCCAAACAAACAAACACTCCAAAACACCAAAAGAGGAGTAACAAGTTGAGCCAAAGAGCTAACAGACACAGAGAAATAAGATAAAAGATATAGCAGCGAACAGAATCAAAAACTAACTCCTAAGCACGGAAATGCAATAATATTCTTGGCCAGGAAACATTGTTACATTTAAGCCAAATATCGCTGGGCAGCATGTGAAGGAGGGGCAGGGCTGAGGAAATTTACCAGTTTAAGTGACAAAGCAACAAAACAACAAAACAAAATAGCCAATTTAGCATAAAGTAAAAACAGAATAAAACAAATGCCGAAAGAATGCAAATAAAATGCAGATAAAAATGAAAGGACCGAGCAGTCAGACAACACAACTCACACACAACACAGACAGAAACGAAAATGAACATGGAATAAAATTTAAAAGCAGAAAAATGCATAAAAAAACAAAACGAGAAATTACTTTAACTGGCTGGGTGGTCCGTTCCTCCCATCGAAGGGAAAAGCGAGGTGGGGCAAAAGCGGAAAATGCTGGAAATGTCGGAAGGCGCACACACAATCAATCAGCGGCGGGGGGCACGCCCATCATTAAGCTGCAATGTGAAAGAGAGCTGGCCAAAAAAAAAAAAGCGTCAGCAGCCGACGGAACAGATACCCTTAAGTGGCCAATTGCCAAAAAAATGGCTAACAAAAACCATTAAAGGTGGTCTAATAACAGTATGTAAGGCGACTTATAAATGGTTTGTATTGCTTAGCAATTAAAGGTTAAAAGGTAAATTAAAAGCAAGTTTTCCTTTTTTAAATTAAACTGTTGGCTTAAATATTTACCAATAGAACCGAATCACTTTATGGATACAAATACAAACATTCCCCCATTTATTTATACCCAATCAATGGATTAAAGAATAAGCAGTTGAATTGCTTTATTTGAAAAGGTCTCCGTCGGCCAGGGAATACTTTTGATTCTGCAATTTCTGGTCAAACATTTGCGCTCCTCGAAAGGGTATGAAGGGTCACACAAATTGCCAGGTTGAACTCCGACCCAAGATGAATGCCAATGAAGCTGGTCGCCTGGCAATTGTTGACATGCCGCATCGCATCGCATCGCAGCGCAACGTAGTGCCAGTTTCATTTGCTGTTGTTGCAACTATAGTTGCATTGCAATTTCTGTTACTGTTGCTGTGGCTGCTGCTGCTGCTGCTGCTGCAACAGTTGCATCAATATCAATCAGGGGCCAACGAAAGGGAAAGGCCACCGAATACTGAATGCCGAATGCAGCTTTTGGGTGACCGCAGGCCCCCGGTTCATTTTGTGTGAAGGAGATTCCGGTTTACGGTATGGCTGGGTTTGACTGGGCTTGGTGCATTGGCCCAATCCCATCACCATCGCATCATCACAATCCATATCCCGTTGCTATTCACTATCCCAAACTCACAGTTGCCTTGCCACTGAAACTGAAACAGCAGAGCAAGAGCTGGTTGCTCTGGGGCGCTTGTTTATTAGTTGAAAATTAAAATCAAAAGTCCAACGACACCGCAGGATTGCCAGTTGCTACACTTTTTGGCCCAAAAATAGCGGAGCAACCTGTTTTTTAAACCGCAAACAGTGCAGTGCCGTCCTGGCCACAATCATCGATAACCAGGCCGGTTTCGGGGCGCTAATGACAGTGAAATGCCTTCGATGTGCCGAGGCGCCAAAGAGATTAAAGGCAAGCGGGGGCGTAGCGTACAGGATAGCTAATGGGCACATTCACGCTGAGCCCCTGAGTCACAATCAAAATTCCTTTTAAAAATCATCTTTGAATAATCTAATACACCTTGTTTATATATAAAAATCGAATTTATATACAAAATGTTTAGAAAGTCAATACTTCAGAGAATAAAAGTAATAAAATCGAAGATCGGGAGGGTCTTCTATTATTTTATCTCCCAATTATTGGCCAATTTATAGAACTTTGGGGGCAACGGGCTTTGTTAACCAAGTTAAGATCGTGGTGGACAGAATTGGTCTAAAAACAAGAGTTTTGAGCCACTCTTTATCAAATATTTTATCTGTTTCTCATCGGATTTGCAAAAGGAATAGCTTTTATGAATCAGGTCTTTGGCCGCCGTCATTCTACATCAAAAGATTGGAAAAGTGGAATAAAAAATTTCTTTCCGATTTTCGCGATTTTTAATGATGGTACCCCTTTGAAAATTTTCAAAAATGGGGTCCGATTTTCGAATGCCAGATTTTGATAGAAATAGATTATACTCGAAGATCTAAGACTGGGAAGGTATAACATTCTGCAATCTGATCCGTATTGGCTGAGATATCGACACGGGAAGTGGTGCTTATAGGCAGATTCTGAACTTTTTATTTATTTGTACCTGAAAAAAATACCCCCTAAATAAAACACACAGCATATTCTATTAGGATTGTGTATATTTCATTTTTATTTCTTTATATTTCTTTGTATTCACAGAATGGAAACAGAGAGACTTGTTTGGTGTGCACATCGTTGCGTTTGAGATGGCTTTCCAGTGTGTTCTTCCAGGGATTCTGGAACACCGCCGCATCGTTGCAGAAAACGTGGAGTCCAGCGGCAACTATGTTCCAGAATAATGGAGTAACCGTTGGCAAAGGAGACATTGCAGGAGCCAGCATCGTGATCCCTTGGAAACCTTGCTGTCCTTGGAAGCTGGGGGTACAAAAGTTCCTGATTAGCTAAGCTATACATATGATTATATTATATTTAAACTAAAATAAACTTCGAATAAATATACGAAATAATTCTTAAGTTAGACATTTAAAAGATTATGAACATATCTTACCAATAGTTGCTCAATAATGATAGTTGTTTAAGACAAATCACTGAATATTATCAAAATAAAGATAAACAAAATAAAAAATAAATTGTGTTTTGTATTGGGACTCAGGGAATAATAGTTTTCTATTTCATTTTGTTTTAACTGGATAACATTGGATAATTTTACTGGATATGCCAAAACAACTATCCAAAGATGATGAAAACAAAATCTTAAATCGTTGTTAACATTTGTTTACATTTTTTAACATTTGTTTACGTTTTTTACGATTTTTTTCACATTTTTTACATACGTAATTGAATAGTTTCATATCCTATTCGTCCTTCTGCTCATATTTTTGGTAAATATTGTTTTGAATTTCTCAATCAATTCCAACGGATAGTTTCCAACAACAGATTTTGAAATATTTAATCGCTTGTTAACATTTGTTTACATTTTGCATTTGTATAAATTTTAAATGCCAAGTTGTTGCATTTTTTTTAAAGCCTTGTTGACCAAGTTAATTATTGTGTGTGGCTTTGGGCCAAAAGTTATTTTTTGAGTCACCTTTTTGCGAATATTTTCTCTATTTCTCATCGGTTTTGCAAAAGGAATAGCTTTTTAGAATCGGGGCGTTGACTGTTGTCATTCTGCATCAAAAGATTGGAAAAGTGGAATACAAAATTTATTTCCGATTTTCGCGGTTTTTAATGATGGTACCCCTTTGAAAATTTTCAAAAATGGGGTCCGATTTTCGAATGCCAGATTTTGATAGAAATAGATTATACTCGAAGATCTAAGACTGGGAAGGTATAACATTCTGCAATCCGATCCGTATTGGCAGAGATATCGACACGGAAAATGGTTGTAATAGGCAGATTCTAGACTTTTTATTTATTTGTACCTGAAAACAATACCCCCCAATAAAACACACAGCATTTTCCAGTAAAATTGTGAATATTTCATTTTTATTTCTTCATATTTCGTTGTATTTACAGGATGGGAACAGAGACGCTTGATTGGTGTGCACATTGTTGCGTTTGAGATAGCTTTCCAGTGATGTTCTTCCAGGGATTCTGGAACACCGCCGCGTCGTTGCAGATCCCGAGAAAACGTGGAATCCAGCGGGAAGGATGTACCAGCATAATGGAGTAACCGTTGGCAAAGGAGACACTACAGCAGCGAGCCCAGTAATGCAATTAACATCCTTAAAAGCAGTCCTGGGGATAGAGAGGTTCTGGATAAGTTATGCTATATAAGTGAGGCATTAAAAATTTAATGAATATATTTAACAAATAGTTTATTTATTTAGATTTATTTATTTAGACCTTAAATTGTATATTGAAACTTACTGTATATTATCACAATAAAGTTTACCAAAAAAAAAGAAAATAAACTTGGTGTTTTGTATTGGTACTAAGGGCATATCCTTTTCATGGCAGTTTCATTTGGGATTTCATGGGAAAGCGATCATTCAAGAAAGCGATCATACTTTAAACTTAATACAAAGATCAAAGAATAGTAGCTAGGATTATTAAATATTTTATATTTATTAAATATTTATTAGATATTTTTGATCCACATTTCTCTGCAAAAGTGCAGCAATTTTTTGTTAAATACCCCTTATCGGAAAGCCGATAACTAAAGCCTTTGAACAGTGTAAATTATCAATCAAAACTCCCGAACAGTGATCGAGTGGAATAAACTTGTAACTTGTCGCAGGCTCCACGGTGGCACGAATTTGTGTGTGTGTGTGTGTCTGTGAGTGGCTGCGGCAAAATGTCGACGCACGCGCCACAGCGAAAGGTGCACCAACTAATGGGTGTCCCCTCCATCGGGGGGAAGCCCCCTCCGGTCCAGCCGCAGATATCCGCAATCGCCAATTGGCATTACTGTGCGCATTTCGCTTTAATTGTTACCTTGCTGGCCAAAGCCAGAGATGCAAGTCAAATAGGAGAGCACCACCACACACTCAGCCACCCCGAAAACCGGCTCCGCCAAACGAGGACTGCCAAACTGCCAATTGAAGGCCTGGACCACTCGACCAGGCCAAAACCACACACAGCCGCACCCCACATACTATATTTCAATTTGCTTATGATAGGCGCCACAGTCGGCTGAGGAACACAAAATCCGAAAACCAAAAGCTCTGCAGGCCCATAACTCTGGCCATAAAATAGTTGCCTTAATACCGCCTGATAAGTGGGTTTTACCAACTACAGATGGTTATTTCCGATAGCTCAATCAATGGTGAAGAAAGTTTTAATTTTCGGTAAAACAAAAGACCCAACTCCTGGCCTCATTATCATATTCTTTGCAGGACGCTTCGCCTCCAACTCGGATAGTTGGCGACTTTAAACGAGCATAAAATGCTGACAATTAAAATCGTTTTCATTGCGCATCGCTGGGCGTCAATAATTCCCGCCCAATACGCTTGTATGAAATTTCACAGTTCAATTAATGCATTTTAATTTTAACTTTATTTTCCAATTTACTTCACACAGTTAAAATGGACGAAAGGCAAACGCAGCAGCGAAGCCAAGAGCCTGGAAAAAATATGAGAGGAGAGACTCGGCGAGAAAAAAGAACAGTTTAAGCCTGAAAATTGTTAACGCAAAATTAAAAATTGTTTTTGATTGATTGTTGCATGAAATTGGCTTTTGGTCTGAGGCTCCACCGCACCGATTGGTCCCATTGATTGTAATTACATTTTTTTTTTTTTCTGTCATATTTCATTTGCCCTGCGCACTTAATTAGCCGACTGCCGACTGTCGACTGGCCACTGCCACGCCCCCTTTTCCGGGCTCATCCCGCCGTCAACTTTTCCGGGCGAATGGGCTTTTTGGGGGAAGTACAATGGTTAAACATGGGCAGCCATACCGGTGAAGGCAACGAAAATTAAGCGAATTGCTTTTAATAGATTTTTCCGCAATTCCGCAGTGATTTTTTTTTGCTTTCGTAATTCGTTATTATTATTGTAAAATTTCATTTGCGGTCAAGGCATCTCAGAGATTTCCTTTTGCCAAGTTTTCGTTTGGGGTTTTTGCAAGGCTAAAACGCCGTTTGGCTTCCCAGCGACAAGCTAGCTCAGGCGGAAGGAAGTCGATTGCCAGCTTACATTCGACTTTTGTTACACTTTTGCCAAATGCTGATCCCGCAAAAAATTAGCCAATGGATCGGCTCAGGTGTTGGCCTGCATTGGCAAGTGGCCAACTACAGCAATTTATGGCTCGCTCGCATTTCCTTTAGACCAAAAAGCAACGCCTCCGATTATGCAATCTTGCCCTGGCTTTTCATCATAATTGTCTCCGAGGTTTTTGGTGCGACTGGTGCGGAAAAAGCCAGAGGAAATGCCAACCGAAAAAGCGATCTTTTGGCTCCAGTTCCAGTTTTAGTTTCAGTTTTAGTGGTGAAAGTCCAAAATGTGTGTGCACGAGGCATGCAACACTGACTTAAATGAGATGCAAACAGATAAAGAAGCTAAGCGATTATAATATGTATAAATCACACACCGTAATCGTCGGGATCCATATCTCTTTCAGTTTCGGCTAATTGAGCTTTTGGGCTCTTTTGGTAGAACGAAGACTTTCCCCTCGTTTCCATTTTACTATTTACACAATTTCCATTCAGTTTTGTCACCCGAAACGAATTTCCCATTAATACATATGTACATATCTTGAGAGAAAAACGATTTCATTAACTATGCAATAAATAAATTGAATTACCAAAGCATAAATAAAAAATTCGCATTTCAATAAATCAGAGAGAAATAAAAACAAGTGCAACGCGCGGCGTCTCCCCACAAACCGCATCCACATTAATCAATCAGCCGAAAACGTCATACGCTCCACAGCGGCCACGGCGATGCTGCCTCATTAAAAATGAATGAAAATGCCAGCGGGTTGGGAATGGAGAAACGGGTCGAAGGGGGGGACAATGCGTTCGAAGGTGATCGAACCGACAGGTGTAAAGTAAATGCGATAATTGCATCAAGTGTTATGAGGCAAGGAAATGCTGCAAAAACAATGACAAATTTATGTCAACGCGGGAATGAAAGAGTGCAACAACGGAAAAGGTGGTAAAGGGCGTTTAGGCCACGACAGGGGCTTTCACTTGGCCAAGAGGAGGTAACAGAAAAGGTTTTTCTTCTGGGAAATGGGGAAAACATATTGATTTTAAGCTTTAGGGAACTGGAAAAAGTACGGCTGACGATAAGCAGAAAATCTTTTGACTTAATTAAACAAGTTTATAGTTAAATTACAACAAATTGTATGAATAACAACCTACCTTGGCATTCTGTTAAAAAATTACATTTTTTTAATCGTTTTTTACGAATTTTTCGGCCGTTCAACAGCCGATTTGCAAACGGAACCCCATTTCTGAATCTCCATTTCAATATCCTTTGATTCTATGCAAAATAACGCAAAAACAAAACAAAAAAAAATTTTCCAATTTTTGCAAATTTTTGTGATGGTACCATCATTAAAATTTGCAAAAATCACAAAAATTTTTTTTTGTCCAATTTTTCAATTTTTTGATGCAGATTGAAGCGGATTCAAGTCCCCATTAAAAAATGCTATTCCTCTTCCAAATTCGATAAAAAATATAGAAAATATTAACAAAAAAGTGCTTTAAAATGTCGGATTTTAAACAACTCCATTGACAGTACAATTTTTGTGGAATTTCGATACTAAATATTCAATTTTTGGAAATATTACGCATACGCCCATTGTGCCGGTTTAATGTCTTTGTATTTATTTTGTATTTTCTATCTTCTCACGTTTGAGGAAGGTAGTGTTTGAGAATAATTGTAATATTCTATTTTAAAAATGATCGAAAATCGGATTTAGATGGCAATTAGGAGGTTAAATACAAAAAAAAGGAAAATCCCTAAGCTTAATTGAATAATATTAAAGGTAAATTGCAACAAAAAGCAACAGCAATCAAGGTATTCGACGACTCCCGCTTCAAACACATGCCACAGTTCATTTCCACATAAATGCCAAGGCAGAAACCTGTTGCCAAGTTTTCCCGCGCTTGTTTTGTTTTGTTTTTGTTTTGCCAATTTTTTATTCGGCAGGGTCAATGCTGCCGCTGCCGTAGAAAGCCATAAAAAACAGAAATGTCACTGCCACAAGGGAGCAAGCGAGACGGCTGTGGCTGCGGCTCTTGCGCAATCGCCGACTGGACAAGTTTTATGCTACACTTAAGGATCGCCAGCAGCCAGCAGCGGCATCGACATCAGCAACTTGCAACTTGCAACTTGCAACCAGCAGCAGTGGCAGTGGCAGCAGCAACTAAACAACTTGCAACCCACGACGATGAAAAGAAAACGAAATGCTCGATGCCCGACGGTTTCACTTTCATTCGCAACGCGCACGCGCAACTGTCAGGGTCGCCAAAAAGAGCACCACCGCAACACAGCACCACCGCACCACTGAGGCACCACTCAATCGGATGCTGAATAAAAATACAAAAATTCCCATAATATAAACATCGAATTCCGTGCCATTATTGAAGCTCTGGCAGTGAAAACATTACAATTGTTTTAATCGAATAGAAAAGTGATTATAAGTGCGCTTTAATTGAAAGGCAATCAATATAAATAATTGAGTGTTTTCATTTCATTTCGCTGGATAGAAACCCTCTCCCCCTCCCGACAAAAAAGCCAATCCCGTCGCGCAATACTTAATGGATGCAGGTAAATTGGCAAATAAAAAGGATAAAAGAAAAAAGCTCGCAATAAAATAAACGAAACATTTAAAATGCCCATTTAATAGTGGAAATTAATATTTTCTCTGTGGCCGCAGAGCGAATGTGAAAATCGAGTTAGTAAACCTTGGCAGTGGATGGGAGATTGATTATTGAATAAAAAGCAAATCCTTTGCAGCAGAACAGCAGCAGAGAATCCATCAATCATTAAGGATTTGTTTGGGCCGTCGGTTTAATAGCTCAGTTCAGAGATCGTTGTCCATACGAGCAATTAGAGCCACAATTTCCCTAGCAGAGCTCCTCCAGGGAGCTCCACTTTCTTGCCGACAAGACGGCTAAGTGGGGGACCGGCTGCCAGGCTGTCAGGCTGCCTCGGGCTGCCTCGGGCACCTCTTAGCCATGAATATTGCAGGTGAAATATGTTTTGGCATGCATATTTAATGCCTATCGAAATACAAGCAGCAGGAGTGCAGGCAGGCAGGCAGGCAGGCAGGCGCCAAACTATGTGAAAACCCGTACGAACCATTTTAAACGCCATCAATATCAATTTTCCAAATTAAATGCAAAAGAGCAGGCTTCAAGGCACTCTTCAAATTGGAGGACTGGCTGGGAGCTGGGAGGTGTTTTTGGGTTGTTTTTCGGGGCGATAATTAATAATTCATTACGTTGCCAGTAGCAATGACATAAGCCCAAAGCAAACGCAGCCAAGTTCAACAACTTTCGACGACGTTTTAGGGAAAATCTCGGCGATAGAGAAAGAAAAACGCCAAAGTGCCAAAGTAGCCATTTAGGAAAAGTCATCATCATCTTCGACGACGACGACGACGACGACAACCACGACGACAACAACGACTACGACGTATCGGTTAAAAATCAAACAGCCCGACAAGTGAGTGGCCATACTGGAGGCCATATAGTGGCCATAACGGAGATCGGAGCGGGATTGCAGTGGAGAGCCTTTTGGATGCGGAGTGGGCCAAAACAGGCTTGACGGCTCCGCACCAGCGTCCTCCGCCGAATGTTTTGTCGCTTGGAATTTGTCGTGGTTGCGGGGTTATTCACACCATTCCCTCCTCCCCCCCTTTGCAATAAGCCATCCTGACCAAAAGACAACTCTTTCCCATTTTGGACATTTCCGCAAAACGAAGACTGCAATAAAAAATCATTTCCGTGTTTACGATTTACTTTAAAGTAGAAACCAAAGACGCTCTTTAAACTAATCATTTGATTTTAGTTTCCAAACATTTTTTAATACCAAACATTTAAGAATTAATGTTTATAATATTACCAACTCCCAACTAATTTCTTCCTGTGCAGCAGCAGCTCCATGTGGCCCAAACAAAAGCATCTGCTAACGGCGGCAGCGACGATCTGCTGTCTTTTGGCCATCATCCAGCCGGCCCTTTTAGCCAATCCGCCAGATACTCAAGCCCCGCCGCCCCGCAATGACACTGGCGAGGCGTTGGTCGAGGAGGGGGGCGTGGCTGGGGGCATAAACTCCGAACTGAATGACAGCGGCGTCAAGGAGGTGAGTTTTTGGGGAGTTAAGTGAAAGATTTTGACAGGCAATGAGCGTCGCTTTTGACAACTTAATAAGCAGGCAGGCGGCGGACTTGAAAAAGAGGTCAGCGAAGGTCTCGACTTTAAAGAGGTCACGGAACTGGACAGAGAAGCCTCCACCGGCGACCGGGCAACGGAGTTTGTGGGGTGAGGCATAATCTTGTTTGTTAATCTGGAGAATGCAAGTTCTTTTGAATGAATGTTTCGCCTTTCAGAGTGCCAGGATTTCTGCCAACTGTCCTGCCACCCAAAGACACCACCAGTCCCACCAACGGCCACGGCTACATCCAGTTTGAGGTCAACGAGGAGCTGCCCGTGGAGGTGGTTCGTCGCCACAAGCCCATCCAGCAGACACTCACTCGCTCCCGGACGGACACTGTCAACGAGGTCCTCTCCAATCTCTTCCCCAACGGATTTTCCGACATTTTCCGCTACAGTGGAAAGGATGGCCAGATGGAAACCCTCACCACAACCACCAGCAAGGCGGTGGTGCGACCCACAGTGGATGTGACCAGCACCACGGAGGCACCAACTACGGTGGCGGAACCAGAAACTTCTACAAAATCCGGCAATGATACGTATTACAGTTACCAGACCACGGTGACCAAGGAGTACCGTCGGGAACTGAGTCCCGGACACACGGAGATTGTGGTGGAACAGATCCGGGAGCCAGGATTTCGGGATGGCAGCAATCACATTTCCAGGGACGAGCTCCTGCGGATCAATCGCGCCGCCGTGGCAGCTCCTGTGCTGCCCAGCTTGTTGCTCCGCCCCGAGTCTGACTCCGAGGACGGCGAAACCTTGGTGGCGGCGGAAAGTGCTCCCATTGTAATCCTGGGCGAGCATGAAACTGACTTGGAGATTCCAGGACAGGAGATTCAGGACAATCAGATAGCCGAGACACGCCATGTCAGCCGGGAGGCCTACCAACAAAGACTGCCAGCTCCCGGTTCTGGTAAACAAAATGAAATCGAAAGTTATACGAACCAGAAGGGTCCTGCCCAGGATCAGGAGATAAATGTTCACATTGTGCACGATGAGACGCTGGGCAAGAATCAGGAGAAGAGCCAGGAAAAGGTTGCTTCAGAGAAGCCCCAACAGGCACTGGACCATTTCCAAGCCCACAGCGAGCAGAAGTTCCAGCAAAGACACCATAGCCATGAGGCGCCTTCCAGGCAGTTCCTCAAGAGCTTCAAGCCGGTGGTTTCTGGCAGTGGCGATGGACCCATTCCAAAGGGCGTCTTCCACTACGAAGTGCAGAATCCTCCTCAGAAACTGCCCAAAGAGGAAAACCCACACTTTTTGCGACCTGCCGCCCAGTTGGCCTACCAACGGGAACTTGGCCAGGTGCAAGTGCATCATCCGCAACCACAGCAGCTTCCCCATCACCATCCGTTGGAGTCCCTGCATACCAAGGCCATCTCCTCGCCTCCATCTCCGGCTGTTCAGGAGTACTCCGGCTATGCAGGACCCACTCCCGCCTCCGCAACGCCCAATAGCTTGGTTTTTGTGACCCTAAACACTCCTCCTCCTCCGCCACCTCCTGCTCCCCATTCCTCCCCAGCTCCTCACATCACTCATACGCCCCTTGAGCCGGGAGTTCAAATCAGTATCAGTCATCCTCCACCTCATAGCTATGTCCCAGAATCCGCTGCCGAATCCTCCCAGCAACATGTCCAACATGCTCCGGCTCCTGCAAAGTCCCATTCCTCGCAACCGAATGGCTACACTTTTGTGGAAGTCCAGAAATCCGTGAATATTCATAATAAACTGATAACGGAGAAGGATGGGCGTTTGGTGGAGCAGCACGAGACCATTTACCATCAGCCCTACCTTCCAGCGAGTGGTTCTCCTTCTCCGGCGAAGAATTACGCGTCTCTGGACAAGCATCCCATTCACGTCGAGTACGATAGTTCGCCTCAGGAGGTGGCCATTTCCCACGCGGCGGTTCACTTGGATTCGGGACACAAAGGACCCCCAGACAGCTCCGATAGTGGTCACCAAATTCTGCATACAGCTGCCTCTTATTCGGGAAAGCATCAGGTGCAACACGATCAACCCATTCAGCATGTCGTGCATCATGAGCAGCCCATTCATCAGGTTCATCACGAGCAACAGGTACAACATGACGTCCACCAGGAACAACCGATACGTCATGAGCAATCAATACAACATGTAGTTCATCATGAGCAACCCAAACATCAGATTCATCACGAGGAGCCCATCCACCATGAGCAACATATTGTACATCATGAGCCCCAAGAACATCAAGTACATCACGAGCATCAGATACCCCATGAGCACGAAGTCCATCTCAAAGAACATATCCACCAGGAACCACTTATTCACCACGAACCATCCATAATACATCATGAAAATCACCATGAACCACTTATTCACCACGAACCATCCATAATACATCATGAAAACCACGATCATCACCATGAACCACTTCATCACGAAATTCATGACCACCATCCCATCAAGCAACATGTGGTGGAGAAACACATCCCCGTTCCCTACGCCGTTCCCCAACCTGTGCCTGTTCCCGTCCACGTGGAGCACTACGTGGATCGTCCCTATCCGGTGGAGACAATCGTCGAGCACGCCGTTCCATATCCCGTGGAAAAGGTTGTGGAAAAGATAGTGGAGAAGCATGTGCCCGTGGAGGTGGAACGGATTGTAGAGAAGCCAGTGCCGGTGGAGAAGATTGTGGAGAAGTTCGTAGACCGGCCCATGGCGATTCCCATTCATGTGCCCGTTGCCATACACATGCCCATGCCACCGCCGGGTCACTCCGCTCTGCCCTTCTCCCATCCCAACGCACTGACCCCCTGGGGACACCATTCGGTGGCTCACATTCCGCCGAAAGTGTTGCAAAACTATTACAACCGGATGCTGAAGAAGCTTCTGCCGCAATTGGCGGCCAAAAGCCCGGCCCTTCAATCTTCGAAAGCCGTAAAGTTGAGCAAACCCGTGGCTGCCCTGAAGCAACCCATAAAACCAGTGCGTGGAGAGGTGCCCAAAGTGGCCACTTTCAGCTTGGCGGACATGCGCTTCGACCTGCGACCTCCGCCGCCACCACACGGCTCCCAATGGCTGCAGGGGGCCAGGTACATCTACAACACCCTGCCCGCCGACCTGGCCACCGCCGCCGCCTCTGCTCCGGCCATGATTAAGTCGTATATTGGCCCCGTGCCCGCTGCCACCTCTGGAGTAGCTCCTCCTGGCGGGGACTCTTCGTTGGGAAACGATTTCGACGAGTTCCAGCGCTGGCGAAATGGACACTCCCTCAAACGAAGTCCCGATTTTGGTCGCAACCTTCAGCTGGAGTACGGATTCAAGCCCCCGTTGGTGCCGTCCATGGAAATCGACGACAAGGGGAATCCCCTCAAGCAAGCGGAGCAGACGGAGAAGCAATGAATAAAAAAAGTAAGGAAATGCGTTGCGAAGAAAAAGCGTGCCAAAATATAAAGCTATAGCTATTGTAACCTATTTATGTAACATATTTAAATCAATGAATGCATTTAATAAAACTTTATTAAACACAGAATAAAGATATTAAGACTTCTTCTAAGAAAAATAAAGAAATTTCTGGCAATTTGCTGACAATAATCCTTCGAGAAAAGTACACATGTGTCTGCCAAGGCCTCCGTGAGATAAAAATAAACGTCTGGGTGAACCCTGCTTAGGTGCAATATTAATTAAACAAATGACAGCGACAACTCTGGCACCGGCAGCACCCAATTAAGAGGGAAAATGAAAAATATTATGAATTTCCTTAAGTAGCATTTATGTAAATGAAAAATTCACGCACTTAGGGGCAGGCAGAAGGGTTTTCCACGCCAATCCCTTATCTGTGGAAAAGCAGGCGCCGTCCGCCGTCCCAAGGCCACGCCCCCCAAATTGGAGGCTCACACGTCCCGGGCAGAGGGAACTGGAAGAGTGCCCAAGTGCAAAGATTTATATGACAGCTAATAAATTTACAACACATGTAGCGCCCGGCAGATATTAGAAGATACGAGTATTTTTCGGTGACAACTCAAGGCCTTGCACGTCCCGACTTTTGAATGTTATTGAGGCGTGTTTTTGCAAAGAGCCAAAATAACAGCCTTGCAAAAATATATGTGTATGCTGAGTATTTGCGAAAGGCACGTCGGTGCTGCTGCAGTTGACATTTGACATTTCCAAGGGGGAGGGGTAGGGGGAGAGTGAAAACAGTTTAGAGCACGTATCGAACGGAAACGGAAACGAAACGAAAAACTCGCAAAACGACAACGCCATCTTGAGAAAAAACTCTGCTGATGTGTATTTGTTTTCCAAAGTATTATAAATTATTCATTAGCTTGAGTTTTCTGCATGAATTAAAAGCCTATTTATTAATATATCATTTATTTTGCATCCACACTCTCAACCATAAATCTCGGGACACGTGATGTCAGCAAAAATTTCCTCAATCTCTAATCTTTAAGCTCCGACGCCAGGTTTTTGTGTTTAACTTTTGCCAAAATCACAGAGCAGTAAATCATAAATTGTTTGAGATCCAACAGGCATATCAAAAATCAATTGCAATTGCAAATGCGAATGCGAATGCAATTGATATTCAGAATTTTGATAGACTCCCCGGGGTGGAAAAGGTCAACAACGAAAGCAAAAAAAAAAAAAAATGAAAGAGAGAGACTCAGCCAACAAGAAAGATAAGAAAGAGAACAATTGAATAATTTATATGCAAATAAATAACAGTACTTTCGGCACAAAAGCCCGAGAGTTTGGAAAACAGTGTGTGAAATAAATTCTACGATCTGGCCACAAAAGGCGTGACACACGCTACAAGAGGCGATTCCAGGATGCTGATTTTTTCGATTGGAGGGGTCGAAATTGTGGGGGGGGGGGAGGGCTCTTTCGAACAGCGCCACCCCCCACCCACCCACAAAAAGCTGTCGGCCTTTTCGGGTTTGGCGGAGCGCTCGCTGCATGTCATTGTCAGGGGCTGCCAACTCTGCATTTGATATACGATGTGTTGGCAAGCCGCCCAAGTTGGCGGCCGCCCACCGATGGGCGGTGGGGTGGTGTGGTGTGGTGTGGCGGAGGGCGTGGCATTGCGAGACAAATGCAGCTGAACCGAAAATTGCATTTCCGCTTTGGAAATTGCGCAAACTTCCGCAGCGAGAGGCTGGCAAAAAAAAAAAAAAGGAAATGGCAAAAAGCAAAAGCAAACATGGCAGGAAAAAAAAAATAGTCGGCTAACCACGAATACGTCGGATCGTCGCCAGACAATTGGCAAAAATTTTCTATAAAAGTGTGAAATAGGCCGTCACCCCGTGGCAGGGAAGGGTGGGAGGGAGGCGCCACAGATGAAGCTGACACGCCGTAAAGTGGCCCCAGTGAACCACAGAAAACTTGTCACACTAAAATGAACGCAAAAATGTCAAAAGCACACACAGATAAGGCCAGGAAGGTGGCGGGGCATGGGGGCGTGGCGGCAGGGAATTCAAGAAACTCTTGGCTAAGAAAAAAATAAAGTTGCACCATAAGAATCGAATGAATGAAATCTGAATTGCACTGCAAAGTGCCGGAAAAAGCGTTGCCAAGTTGCACCTAACACTTTGCCCTTGGATGTCCTTTATATCCTTTTCCAAAGTACAGCAAACTATTTACAAATTTAAATTAAATTTTAAAATCTTCCATGGGAAAATATATTTTATTTTTGCCTGGAAATCTCCTGTTTACCGACAAGGGTTAGTTCCGTGTGGCTTAACCCGCTAATGGCCGGAAACGGAAACTCCTGCGGCTGGTAAATTGATCTCCTAAGGACACCCAAATAGTCAAAGGTGATGGCTTTGAGGGCAAATATTTGAGGAAAGCTCCCACACATGTGCCGCGATTCAGTCTAGACTCGGTTTTCCATTGACGGCTCAGCAAAAAAGAAAACTCCAGGCGACAACCGAAAACAAACAGGAAGCCAGCATGAACTCTATTGAATCAGGCTAAGAAAAAAATAAAGGAAGTCTGCACGTTCCTGGATGCAAACAATCATAACTTTGCTGCCAAGGAACATGAGCGAATATTTTAAAAGTTATGTTTAAACTTTAAAGCCTAAAAGTATTCACTATCTTGGCGCCTTTAAGCTGCGTAGATATTGTGTAAAAACTAAATATCTGTTTGGAAAAAAGGAATACCCATAAATTGTTGCCATTGGCTTATGATTATTGCCTTATTTTATCCAAGGAAATCCTTGAGAGTACATATTGAAAGGGGAAAGATTTCACTCCGAGCTCAGAGCTTGGCCAACAATGAGAATACGCAATCAATGGCTCCCCATTGCAATGAGCAAGTAAAAACTAATCAAAAACCTCAATTGCAATGCTGGAATTAAGGCACAAGCAAAATATGGCCAAGTCTGTGGGCGAAAGCTCATCGGACTTTTATTGCACGGCCAACGAAACAGGCAGCATCAATAATTTGAAACAGGTAGGACCTCAGGGGAATGCTCTTTCAAAAATATTGTTCCATATTTTAAATATAAATTATTAACGGGACATGGAAATAAAATTCAAAATAACTTTATAAATCTTACTTACCATCCCCAAAAAGGACATATCTTTGTGGCTATAATGTTGGAAAAGCTGAGATTGCATCTGACAGGATGCTGCCCGCTGCGAGGCAAGAAAGGCCATATGATTTTGATAGTAATAACAATAACAATAACTCTAATGAAAACTATCCGAGGGCCAAGTTGGGATCCTGAAGATGAAGCTGAAAATTATAAGCTGGCCGAGGAATTTCAATCAGTGGCGGAGACGATGATGGTGGCAGCAACTTTGTGATTGCATAACTGCGTTGTGGTGAGGCCTTGGGGGGGAGGAGAATGTGGCACGAGTACCTGGCATCTTGGCTCTCGGCGGGTGATTTCTCCGCAACCGTTGCAACATTCTTCTTCGAGTGCAACCCACACACACAAACAGGCGGTTGGCCAGCAATTTTCTGTCAAAAACAACGGCCCAGAACAACAAACTCGGGAAGGAAACTTTTTGCTCGGCCACAAAGTCACCGGAACAGTGCTGGCAGAGGAGCTCCTTCCTGGACAAATAAGACTTTATTTTCGAAAAAATCTTCTGAATAATACAAAGCCACTGAAATACTACGAGTTTTTACTTTGATGGAGGTATAGAGGTTTTTAGGACCTCTTTATGAGACTCATCCTTGCATCACCTACGCACCTGGCAACACTAAGCCCTGCCTACCACACCATTTCCGGTGGTGCGGCCACACTTTTAGCATGCGTGTGGTTACCGTGTAGTGGTGCGGTCATCGGGTCGTAAAGGTGCTGCTACAAAATGGCGATGGCGATGGTGATGGAGCTCCTATAGTTCGGTTAAAAGTGCAAACTTCAAACTGCAAACTGGAACTGCTGTCAGTATATTGGCAAAGTTTTCGTGTTCCAACTCCGGCAGATCTGGGGTCTGGGGTCTGGCGTCTGGGGGGAAAACGGTGGCAAGGCAAGTCCAAGTGTTTATTTTGCCAGTGTGTTGTGCCATAAAAGCGGAGAGCTTGTTTGCTTGTGGCAAATTATTTAGATTGCAGAATCTCGGTCAAACGAAAAACAGAACAAAAAAAATGTCGAACTGACTGGCAGTGTAGAGCAACTAATTCACTTTATGGCTTTGCCCCTCCCTTCGACTCCAAATCCTGACTTGACTCGGCGTCGTGCCCCAAGTTTTCCGGGGGTGCATTATCTCGATTCTCATTACCGGAATAATCTGCTTTGTGCCGGGGCGGACGCGGCAAATAGTTAAGTATTTAACGACCCTTCTCAAGTCGGGCGTGTCAAGTGCAGTGCTCCCCTAATCCGCAGGACTCTCCAAATCCCAGGCGACTCCCGAAGCCAGCCAGCAATTGCTTTAAACTGTTTACACTTTATGTCGCAGCTGCATTTGCCGCAAACCAGAACTTTGCCTCACATTTGCCAAGTAATTTTCACGTAAAAATCATTTCCATTTCCGCTCAAAACCCTTAACTCTGTGTGAGTGTGTGGGTGGATGGCTTAGTGGGTGTGGGGGGTCGCCATTTTGACACTTAATTATTTCAATTGAGGCTGGGTGGGGAGAGGTGTGCCGCCAAAGCCCCACATCCCTTCTTTGGTGCTTTTGTTTTGTCGGAAATCCAAGGCGAGGGTCCTGGCCCTTTTATGGGAATACCTTTTTCCATTTTTCCCTGCATGTGTATCTCGTTAACAGCCTTTCATTTATATACGTATTTTATACATATGTATATATATATATCTTTGTTTTTTGGGGAGAGGTTGCGCTTTGTTCCAATCTTGCCTTTGTCTGACGATTTTGTCGCAGTCTCATTTACAATATTTGCCTCCCAGCCGGCAGGGGGCACAACAAATGAAATCAGCATTAGCTGCACTGGGCGTCCGTTCTCGGGTTCGGCACAAATCCCAGCCCGAATCTAGATTCAGATTCAGATCCAGACCCAAAAACCAGAACCATACCAGAGACCCAGACGACAGGCGACAGGCGACATTGTGCAATGCCCGAGGACCGCAAATGATAAAGCAAATCACTGAAAACCGTTCTCATTTCACTAAAATTTAAGGACTCTATATTATTTTATTAGAGTTTTGAATACTCTTCCTTGAAAATTCTCTACATTATCTACAACAAAGCCGCTGTTGTTCGAGGCTTTAAAACCGGTTTAACTTTTAAAGGAAACCTTTTAAAAAATGACAAGTCTTACACTAAAAATAATAGAAAATATGTATAGTAGCATACCCTTACTAAGGGTATTTAAAATATCCACTTATGCTACTTCCGCCACCGCCATTTTGTTTTTGGGGCGGAGAAGGAGGCGGCATTTTAACAATTTTAAATAAAATTGGATGTGATTCCATTGGATTACACTTTGCGGCCGAACTTTGCCTCCTCCTGTGATCGGAGTAAAGCTAGGTAAAGGCCGGAAGCTTTACAAAAAAATAGAAAATAGACGCCAAAATGGCAAATCACCAAGTTTCCGTTTCCCCCCAAAAAATTGTCAACGAGAATTTACAAGAACCGGGCGCCCCCTTTCCACGTTGGCGAACCAAATCGAGGGCGTGGCCGCAGACAAAAGACAATTGAAGTTAATGTGAGCCCAAAACACTTGCCATGCCCACTGGAGAACCCATGAACGACCACGCCCCCATCCAATACTAGTGGGAAATAAGGGGCGTGGCCAGAGAGGGGGGGTGCGGTTGGTGGCAAGGCAAGGCAAGGCAGATGGCCATTTCGGATTCGGTATTTTACTTTGGGATTATTTTGTGATTTATGCGGTCTTCGAGTTGACATGCAGATTTAGATTAGGAGCCGGGCGAAGGACATCTCCTCTGAGGGATACGGGATCGGAGATGGAGATGGAATGCAGGACGCGCATAAATCTGCTCTGGGCTAAGACCAAACAAGGCCAGCCGGCTGGGGTGGGGTGGGTTGGGGTGGCCTCGGTGGCGTATGAGTGATATTTTAGTTTTGTCGTTTTGCGGCTGCCATTTTGTGTGCGGCATTAAAAGATTTCGGTTTCTCGTCTCTGCCTGTCCTGGCAGCTTCTATAAAGAACAAGGATTTGCTATTAAAGCAAATTAAATGCCCCACCCTCGCCCGCTCACCCTAGAGTGGCGATAAAAGTTTAATTAATTATATGGTCACTAGCCAGCGAGGGTTTTTGGTTTATTGTATTCGCATTTGATTAGCCAGGGGGTTGGGTCTGGTCCGGCCAATGCATATTCATTACTTGGCCATTGGCTAATTAATTTCCTTATCAATTGGATGAGTCCTGCTGCTGCCTGCAATGGCTTTACATTCGGCCGGAGGCATAAATATAGTTGTAAATTTTGTTAAATTAAAGCATAAATTGTTGTGCCACTGTAACTTAATTTTCGGCTTCCATTGCCTGTGTGCGCTGGAGTCTCGTTTTTCCTTGCAATGAAAAGCAATCATTCGCACAATTAGAAATCGTATTTAATATCAAATTGTTTGCAATTACAAAGCATTTTAGTGTGTGGACATGGACATAAAGGACATGGACATGGACGACACACAATAAATGGAACGACACATGAGGCCAACACACGGACACACAAATTGCACCCTTTTGGCCACAACAACAACGATAACAGAATGTGGCCAAAACAAGAGACTAGACCAAGCCGTAGCCGTAGCCGGAGCCGGAGCCAGGGCCAGGGCCACAGACCCGTTCGTTTTGGAGGCAAGTCGAGAGTGAATTTGACTTAAAAATGGGCAAAAAATTGCGGCAATTAAAGTGGCAAATTGTCTCGAAGAGGCAGCAACGTTCGAACGAATCTCTGACATTGTCATGCCACTCCCACTTACACCATTCCGCCCACCCCCGCTTTTCACAATTCACATTGTGAAATGGAGCCTTAAATGAGTTTTCAGTTGACTTCGTGTGTGTTTTCTTTCAGTCCACCTCCATCCTCCGTTCTCCATCGGTTTTTGATTGAAAACCCTCCTCCAATGCCCGAAACAGAGTCATTAGCAGGAAAATGGGGGAATTAAAAATAAAATGCAACGCATTTATACGGCTTATTTATTCGTCTTTAAAATCCGAAAACTATTTTCGAGGCAATAAAAGAAAACTCTGGCCACAATTTATACATTTTGGGGTCAGCTCGGCCACAGATTACCCGTTTTGCATTTGGGCAGGACAACTCTTTTCGTCCTTTTATCTGTGTAGCCACTTGGGGTGGATTTTTATGTGCATCTTTGGGCCGAGATAAGCCCTGAAATATGGCCAGAAACGGCCTGGTCAATGTCTTAAAGGGAATCCAATCGAATAACGACGAGGAGCAGCTGCACTCGGGTGCTATCAGCCACCGAATCTCAATTAACATAATTCACCTAGACCCAAGGTGGGACGAATCCGGAAGAGCCCGGGCCACTCAACTACCGAACCCGCTCATAAACCAACAGTTGCGGGAGGAATTGTCGCTCCCAGATAGCAGTTACCCTAAATAGGAGCCAAATATTGGTGGCCAAGTGTTGGATTCTTGGCCAATTTCAAGCCAATGGTCAGGCTCATTCTGTTTGTTCAAATTTTCAAATAAAATTAGGAAGAAATAGTTAGGGCAGACATGAATCCTTTAGAAAATTAGACATACCCTTAGCTCCTTATTCTTTTGGTTTAGACCCTGATTATGGCTTTCTTGGAAGGCAAAATGTAAAGGCGAAATCGAGCTTGTTATTGGCTTATAAACCTGCCATCACTCCGACCCGGACATGAGTGCAGTTTAAGGATAAGGTGTCCCGGGGAGCGGCAACTGGGGGCTCATCTGCTTGGAAGCCAGCTATCGGCGAAGTGCTGGAGCACTGGAAAGTTCGCTCATTGTCAAAGTGGAAATTGTGTTCATAAATCAGAAACTGTCGCACATGTGTGACACCCAGGCTCCCAACCTATGCACCCATCCCCTCCTGAACTCTGAACCCTCGGCTGTGGTCTCCTGTTTATTGTGTTGTCAATTTGCTGCGCTCGTTGGCTTTCTGGCTGGCGATGGCGATGGCGATGGCGATGGCGTAATTAGATTTTGGCCTGGTCTAGTCGGGTTGGTCGTTTTGACTGAGATTCATGGGAATGGGTAGCGGGAATGGGCGATGGGGGAATGGGAGATGGGTTTCCAGATGGGAAGCAAGCCACGAAAACGGGAAATGCCGCACAATTAAGGCGACCAGGAGGCCCCGGAGATCCTGATCTGTTGAATGAAGGAAGCTGTGAACGAGTCAATTAAAACACTTGGCCCCACTGCGATCGCAATCGATGCGGGCCGGGCCGAATGGCGTCGTAATTTCCTTCAAAACCAAATGACCAACTGTCCAAGTTATAAACAACAAAACAATTTAATGGCAATTAATTGACTGGCTTGGCCATTGTCAAAACTGGAACATGATGGCCAATGGATCGAATCCATCCGAACCATCGGGGCAACCAGTTCCCAAGATGAGCGGCTGGAAGCGTCAAGTCAACACACATTTGGCCAGCAATTGTTGCCCCTGATGCCAGGCTCCAGTCGGCTCCAAGTCACTTTGTTAGTTGGTTAAACTCCAACTTCCGCACCACACACTCTGCCGATGGAGATGTGGCGATGGATGTGGCGATGGAGCTGCATCCGCAATGTAACTTTCTGTGTGAGATTTCCGCCTATTGCAGCTGCAATTGCCGACGCATCTGAATGGAGAAAAAATGGGGGGAGGCAGGATGGGGATTCTCCAGAAGATGCGCCAGACTTCGGTGTCTGAATTTATTACGAGATTGTGAATCTCCACCGCGATTACAGCAATTATGTGGTGGCTTTCGGTAGGAGGTTGGCACTTTGCCGAAAACAAAACAAAGGTGTAGTTGAAAGGGGAACTCGAGACACTTCCATGGGCTAAAAGGTTTGCTAAAATTTGTATCATTTTTTTCGACTATAATATAGATTAAATCGAACGGTAACCCCCTCTCAACATTTTGCCAAGCTACTCCCCCTTTAAAAGCTTTTCTCTAATAACTCAATTTCAACACCAGCCACTGCACCGCCCAGGCCCCCCATTTGCCCGAAAAAAGCAAATGTGAAAGTGCCAAGACCCGCCCTCCACCACCGCCTCCTTTTTTTTTTTTTTTTTTTTTGGTAACCAACAATCATAGCCAGCAAGAAATCCAAGTTTGATGCTCTCGGTTAGATAGCTCGACCTCAGGTTTTGGATCTGCTCGCCGCCACTGGAGTATCTCGCTGGAGGTTGCAATAAAATAAAAATAATCTGTCAGATACTTCATCGGGGGAAGCGCGTGCGTGACAGTCGAAGAGCGCGTGCTGAAGTGGCAGCAGCCGCGCTGGTGGTTTCTGCCACCGCCTGTTGCATAACATTTGCAGTTGAACTTTCACATGGATCTGCGGCTGCCTCCTTATCTCTTCCTCTCCTCCTCTGGGGATTGTTTTGGCATTTGGCCAGGTTCTTCCTATAAATCACATAATCAATCTGGGGGAAAAGTCGGAGGCATGTAGGAAATGCCTTTCAACTTGTTGCCATTAATAAATTAATTATACAACCATGACGGCTAAGCCTGATCTCCCAAAGCAGCACGCACACGATACTCATGATGGAAAAAAAGGCAAACAGTTTGCAACATTTTTGTCATCAGCAAGAAACAGCAAATATTGCCAACAAGTTGATGGTCAAAAGTTGGCTGACGCCTTGGCCAAAGCCATGGCCAAAAAAGCAGCTCGAAAAGCAGTTACCCAAAGACAAACAAAAATCTGGCTGCAGACTGCATTCGAAATGGGGAATTTTGAATACACTTCGCTCTAATCAAATGGGAGAAGCATTTCCCCCTTTAAAAATAAAACAAGACTTCCTTTCGAGTGTTGCAAATTTAATCACTGGCTTAGCATTATCCAGAAAAAAAAATTAATATGAAATATGCAAGAGTCCCACCACCACCACCACCACCACCACCGCAACCATCTCCACCTCCATACAAGACCCGGCCAAGACAAGGCGAAATCTGGCCAAGGAAAAATGGCAAGAGAGAAGCGAAAACAAAAACAAAAACAAACACAAAACTGGCTGTCGCCGGGAAAACTGCGAGCCACCAGGCCGCCGAACACACACAAAACTCAAGTGGCGCGAAAATTCGAGGCACAGTTGCAACAGCAGCGCGCAAGCGTGCGGTTTTCCCTCCAACAGTTTTTCCAGCCGAAAAGTAAACAAGGCACATCGAAACGAAAACTCAAATTAAAACTTGCATTAAATAAATGAGAAACGAGAAGCCAGCCAAGTCCAAACAAAACTCAGAGACAAGCTTAACTTTTGGCTGTGTGTTTCCTCGAAGGATATAAAAATTAAATTTCATTTTCCACAAGTGTGGAGGAATTTCAAAAGGGAATTGCTTAAAATTACAATTTCTTTCCCTTGTTATATTTTCAGAAAAAAACGAAAAACAAATAAATAAATAAATAAATAGAAAAGTCAAAATTTTAAAGAAACTCCAGGGTGAAGGAAAAGCATTCGTTGTGAAAGAATAATAAAAGTTAAACAACAATTACAAATTGAGCTGCCACTCTCGTGAAATCGCGCAACCTGCAACCTGCTAGGTGCAACGTGCAACTTGCAACCTGCCACTTGACGCCTCATTTGGCTGAACTTCCGCCGATCCGGACCAGGCCCAAGGAAAATGGCTATCTGCGGTGCTGGCACCACCTTGGTAATGGTAAGTGCAAAGGTTCATCATTCTGAAATTTTTAACATAAATAACAGACAACTGCAGGGGCAACTGAGGCGTGAAAACAACAACCGCCAGTGGATGAGACACCACCTCCACCTCCTCCTCATTTTCATTTCGCCTTCACGGCCTTCGCCTCCTCCTTCCTTGGGGCCCAGGGCAAGGGAGAAATTTCGCAAGCCATTGAAGCGATTTTCTGGCCAGGAAATGGACGATCCAGTCATTCCATATGGCCTGCAGCTTTTTAAATACATTTTCGTATTATTTTTTTTTTGTTTGTATTTTTTGCCACGCACATTTTGCGAATAATTTATTTTCATGTTCATGTGCTGGCACTTGAACTTCAATTAGCCAGGAAACATTAACGGCGAGGTCTCGGCTTGCCAGGCTTTTCCATTTCCCAGCACCCATTTAATTAACAGCCATAAAAAATCATAAACCGAAGGCGAATATTTCAAATGCATTTTATTGCATTTTGTTCGCTAAAATTCGTTACGCAACTGCCATTGATTGTTCGCTGGCTTGTTGTGGCATGTGGCATGTGGCATGTGGATGGCTTTGGCTTTGGCTTTGGGTGGAAAGTGTGGAAAACTCCTTGGCCATTGGAGCCGATTTTATGACCTCGACTTCACTTATCTAACCGAATCGCAATCGGAATCCATATCCAACTGCCAGTCCAAACTGGAAATTTGCAATTTAAGTGGCTGAGAGAAAAAGTTTGTGGCCATTTCTTACATTTCCTTTGAGCCAAGTTTGCTTGGCACTGAGGAAGTTCCATTTCAGTCGAGTCTTTTATGTGCATTGAACTTGACTTTGCTTTGGGTTTTCGCTCCGGCCAAATTTGGACGAAAAAATAATCGGGGAAGAGAAGACCTAAAACTGGTTCTTACTCTGCTGATGTTGCAGCTGCAGCACAGGCCGCAAGCAGTTGGTAACTTCCATGTACCACCTCACCCTTTACCACCAACAATTAGCCCAAGCTGTGCCGCTTTTTGCTGCTCCAATTTCTTTTGGTGGCCCTCACGGTCTTGGCCAATTCCCACACAGCCGCCTCAGGGCCCAGAAGCTGCTGTGAGCCACGTTTTTCCGCCTTGTTGCATGCAACAACAGTCGAGGCAGTCCAGGCAGCCGTAAGCGCATATTGCAGCCAACAATTATACAAACTTGTGGCCAAACAGCAATTACAGAAACCATTTAATGAAGCAACCTGCCCCGACACCAAACAAAAAGGAGCTGAAAAGGACACTGGGGAGTGGGGGGGAAAGGCTGTATTGATTGCGTCTTCGGGGCATTTGATTCATTAGCTTTACAAGACTTTCCAGACTTTCGAGTTTAATATCGGAGAAATATCCATTTAATAGCTCATATCAATTTACGAAATGGTCTCTCATATTTTTGCTTCTGATTTTTGGATGCAACTTTTTATTTCAAATGAAATTCTCAAAACCAGATTTGGTTTATATTTATTCTTGTTTATTTTTGGACAAGCTATTCCCCTGGAAATGTAAAACTAAAAGACCCAAAAGGAGCCATTGTAAAATGTAATTTAATCAAACTTTAGCTTTCACAGCCAAATATTAAAGTTTCAATTTGAATCTAATGTCAGGACAGGACAAACGAAAACGAAAAATGGAAAACTTTTAAAACGCCATCGCAGATAGATAGAGCCCTTGAAGTGGCACGACCAGGACGAGGACGATTCCTTCTGCCTCTTAGCGGATCGTAAAGGAATTGTTAACTAGTTTTTCGCAGCACTTTTAAGGCCATAAAATCCAACAGAGCAAACAGAAACGAAAACGACGAAACAGAAACCGGA
Source organism: Drosophila varians (assembly GCA_018150405.1). Lineage (NCBI taxonomy): Eukaryota > Metazoa > Arthropoda > Insecta > Diptera > Drosophilidae > Drosophila > Drosophila varians. Next base: position 10,302,979 of record JAECWK010000130.1, read on the forward strand.
ACTGGAACGCAAATAGCAAACATTTTTATCGCTGTTTTCTATTGAATTTTAAAACGAATCCAGCGCGTGTCCCAAACTGAAATGAAAAGACACAGTTTCCTGGGACGGGTGGAGGAGTTATCCGGGACCCGGGATCCGGGATCCAGGATCCGGCAAAGTGTTAAATAGAAAGCACATAAAATTTTATGCAACCTACAGTCGGGTGGGGATGATGCCTTTCCCACATAAAAGTTTCTCGGGGGCGGAGCAGAAGAGTAGAAAGTGCAGCTTTCGCCTCAGTCGTCCAGGTTACTAGGCCCAAGTGGGCGGAAAAAAGTGGGCTGCTGCCACTGCTGCTGATGTCCTTGCTATCCTTTGGCGGGGCGTGTGTGCGGCAGAAAGTTCATAAAAATTCACTCAGGCGCAGTTTTAACGGCCGTTAAATGTTTACGCGGTTGCATTTTTAACGACCGTTGACAGTTCATTTGGGTTTAGCTCGATGGGCTTAGTTAAATGGCTTCCAGCGGCGAGTCGCGCTAAGCCCTGGATCCCAAAATTGAGCCATTCCGTCCACGGCTATATTGAATTATATGGCCAGCCAGTTGCCTCTGCCGCCGCTGCAGTTGCAATTCCTTATCGCGATGCCATCGCGAAATATAAGCCACTGTTGCAGCTGCAATTGGACGTTGCATCATCGCACCAGCCCCAGTCGCGTTGCAATCCCACAGCCAATACCATAATTGGGCTTACGTAAAACGAGAGTGGCAGAAAAGCAATTGAAATCGCCAATCGATGGGTTTAATGGCCATAAAAGCCAAGTTCAACATGTTGACGTGAAAGTGGTCTTCCATCGGCTTCCATCGCGCAGAATCACTGGTCACTGGCTGCCCCCATGTTGCACACACGGCGCGTGCCCAACTCGTTTTCGGTTTCGGGTCCAACCTGAGAATAAGCCAGCGTCAGGTTCCAGTCTGGCCTGGAGCTTCCGTCCAAATGTGGCAGCAACATCTTTTTACTAGAAAGTGAAAGTGGGCAGGCGGCCACCGAGATGCAGGTGGACAAGTGGACACATTCGGCTTATTTATGGGTTTGGACGGCATTGCATATGTAAACCAAAGTTGGTTCAACCCTCGCCTCGCCTCGGCTTATGAGTTTTTTGTGCATTCATAAAGATGGAAATTTTAATAAATAGCTTTGATCGCTTTGCTGGTCGGAGATCTCCATCCTTGCCAGCTTTCTTTAAAGCCTCTTTTTTTATTACTTCAGCTTTGGTCGCTGACTGCGATTGTGGCTTCTGGCCAGGCTGCGGAGACCTGGCAGCGACTTCCCACCCTGGAAACATTCTCCAGCTACGAGGTAATTGCCTTTACCAGAAAACCTATAAACCTCTAAGCATCCTTACTTATATTTATCTTCAGGACATGCAACGCTACTTCGATCAGCGAAAGATGCGCAGCATGCGCCACATTGACAATCCCACGGACGACAGCTACCTGGCGGCCTTCAATCAGTACAATGAGCAAGCGGAGGAGCACTCCCACTCCAGGATAAAGCGAGAGCAGAAGGAACTGCCCACCGCTCCTAGGATGCTGCGCTTCGAGCTGGCGGATGCCGTCGAACCAAGTCCCGAGCTGAAAAAGATTCTAAGGCAATATCATGCCAGGGCTTTGAAGGAGAGTCCACCCAAGGCATTGAGCAGCACCACCCAAGAGCCACCAGCAGAAACAGTTAAAAGTGTTAAAAGCCGAAAGCCCCGTCGCCAGAGACGCTCCACGTTTCCAGGACAGCAACCAGCGAACTTTAAAGTCCAAATGATTCCCTTTGAGGAGACGGATGCCCGGGAACCGGATGCTCTGACTGCCCAGCTGATCAAGAAGGCCAGGACGCTGGATCTCCAAAGTCAGGCCACCAGATCCTCCATTCAGGGCCAGCAGGTGAAGCCCCAGGTGGGCAAGAAGCAGCCCTTCCAAGTCAGAATCCGCAAGACCAAGCGCTCGAAGCGATCTGCTCCGGAAATGATCAAGTTCGAATTGGCAGATGCTAAGCCTTTGCCCCAGAGATCCGCGAAGCAGCTCCATCTCCCCGCAGCTCCCACTTTACTGACCATGGAAACGGAGGCCAAGAACCAGACGCAGTCCACCACGCCCCTGCCTCGTTTGGAGGAGAATGACATCCTTACAGGTGAGGCCACAGCTGAGACGAAAAGGATGTACGTGTACAAGGAGGCTCCCCACAGTTCCGGACCCTTGAAGACCAAGAAATCCCTGAGCGCCTTGCCCCACGAGGTGCAGAAGGTCATCAGCCAACTGATGAAGGACGGTCACGGCGGAAAGGCCTATGTAAAGTACCTGCCCGCCCAGAAGTCTGACTACGAGCTCTTTAAGGCCAAGAGCATTCCATACGGCATCAAGCCCTTGGGTAACTACGTGAAGTACGCCAAGCCCACGGACCCAGCGCCAGCTCCCACGCCGTCAGTTCAAGTCCACATCCAGCCCGTGCCCGTGGTGGAGCAGCTGCGTTACGTCTACAAGCCAGTCTATGCCGCGGCACCTGCCCCCACCATTGCCCAGCCCATTGTGGTGCAAGACGCTCCGACCTCCAGCAGTGCGGTGGAGGAAGTGCATCACACCTACACGGCTGAGCTGGCTCCGCCTCCCACTCAGGCTCTGGACGTTATCGTGCCTCAGTTCCGGCCCTCCAAGCCGGATCCTCTGCTTTCGGATGCCCCAATCTACGGTAAACCGGCCAGCCAGGAGCCCTACCAATACGAAATCCAACCAGAGGCTTCTCCCTTGATCAAGATCGAGTACCACGCCCCGGCGGACAGCATTAAGGAGCACTACAAGCAACTGCCAGAGTTCCAGCAACTGTCCACCCTGATTGGCAAGTCCCCAGACGACCAAATCCACGGGCTGACCTACCTCCTGGCCAAGGAGATGCAGGCCAAGATGCAGCGGCAGGGCAAGCAGCTGGTGGATCCTCGTCCCCAGGACAGCACCGCCCCGATCCTCTTCCATCCGGCGGTCCAGGCTCCAGCGCTTTCGGTGGCTCCCACTCTGAAGACCATTCTGCAGGATCACGGCTCCCTGGGCGTTCAACCGGGACGACTGATCGGCATGGCCAAGACCAAGCAGTATGTGCCCATCATCGAGCCGGGAAACAACGATGTCAAGGACCTGCCGGCCGTTCCAGCCACCAAGCTGCCAACACCCAGCTCGTACATCGACTACACCCACGGCCACGGACTCTCCAATGGCTATGAGGGCGTGGCCGATACGGAGGAGCCAGTGACCACGGTGGAGCATGTGGTGCACCATCCCACGGTGGCCACACTGCATCCCAATCCGCATCAGCACCACCTGCTGGAGCCCAGCCACAATCTGGTGGCCACCGTCCTGCCGGCCGAGCTGGATGCCGACAAGGGTGTGAAAGGATTGCACTTTGTGCACGACCAGGACGATAAGTCGGTGAGTTTTTGGGGAAATTGTAGACTTAATCACGTTTAAATGGGGAGTACAGTGAACACATGATAAAGGGGACAAACATAATTGAAGAAAATCTATAAAAAAAAGCTTAAATGAAGTTGAAATTATTTTGAAATTGAGAAAGTCTTGTCGGGGTTGTACAATCCAGAGTTCACCTCGAAGAATCAACACTGTATATTATTATTGGAAAGTCCAGGGCATGCATTCGGTGGGCGGGGATGGGGCAGGAATATGCACTTAAATTAAAGCGTACCTTGGGGCGCCCCACAAAAGGCTCGGCGCTCCCGAAAGCGTGCCCCATTGATTGGCATTGGCGTAGGCAAAAACACAATCAACATAAATAAGGGGGCTGGCAGACTTTGTGGCACGATGAAAGGGGGGTGTTGGGACCTGGGGGGGGGGGGGGGGGATGTTGCCACAATCACAATCACAAGCGCAAGTACAAGTACAAGTAGAAACTCAAACAAGCCGGGACGTGGATGCACTAGACACTGCACGACACTGCCGCAGTCACAACAATAGAATACCCTGCAGCAGGACTTTCCCCCTTTTTGGTCCTTTGGCACTCCACCGCCTCTGCCCCTGCCACTGCCCCTGCCCCAGCCTCTGCCCTCCCCGTCCCTTCGAAAACTTGGCTAGTCTGTGTGCAATTCAGTTTGATTGCCGATCCATGTCTCGCCGGTAATGCACTTAATCGAATAATTTTCAAGTTCGACAAGCATTTTCAATGTCGTTAGCCAGGCAGGACTCCTCTCCCTCCTCGGGTATGTATAGGTATGTATATACTATACATCCTTATATACATAGAGAATTGAGTGGCTGAGAAGACCCTTGTGCCATATCGTCTGCTACCTGGCAACACAGCCACAAAAGCGATGCAAACGACTTCGCTTTTCATTACTATACCATCACCCATCCAGGACCGAGAAAGGACGCCCAGGATGCTGGGCTGTGTGTGCATTTTCGGTCGCTGTCTGGACCAATTGATATAGATATATAGTCGCATGGCAGCAGTGGCAGCAGTGGCAGCGATGCGATTCAATTCGATATAGATTCATTTGGCTAACCACAAGCACTTGGAGCGTGTGCCAAGAAAGTGCTGCACTCCTCCACGCGTCCTGGAATTAACATTTTTTTTTTGCTCCCCATTCGCTGGCTGGAAAAAGTTTTCCACCTTCCGCCCCACCTGAAGAGGCGAGGAGGTGGGTCCTGCATTTAATTTATCTGTATTTCTTTGGCGAACCGCAAGGCAAAGAGTTTGGGAAACGGCGGTCCTTTGTGCTCAGCCAGGCAAAAGGCCACAGGAAAGTATCTCCAAGACGCCGTCAGGGGGCGTGTGTTTGGCTAAAAGCGACCAGACATACCTTGGGCGGGGAAATTAAAGAAACCAAGGGATAAAGGATACAAACTTGCAACAGTCTGCCACTTTTTTAAAAGTGAATATTTGTTAAATGTCATTAATTTCTTAAAGCTGTTTAAATGAAGCCACGGAAAAAAGGACACTTAGTAGGCTTCGATATTATCTTTGGGCACATAAAAGCCCCCTAAATCCTTTATCCGCTAATGATTGAAACCAAAATTATTTATACGCCGCTGATTATATTTTATAATCATAAAAAATTAAAAACAAATCACTCGTTCAACAACCAGGGATGCCGCTCTCTGCCCCTTCATATCATATCTCTGCCCCTCACTTCATTTCGGGACAGGCCATTTGGTAGACGAACTGGACCAGGGTCCGGGTGGGGCGTCCGGTCATCCGCTTGGCAGTGAGGTACGGTACCAGGCCGTACTTGGTGAGCAGTCCTGTGCCACGGGTATCCAGATGGGCCCAGTCCACGCAGGGCACCAGCTCGTGCAGGATGGCAGCCGCCAAGCAAGAGGTGGCTAGACCACGGCCATTGTTACTCAGATCGAAGGATCGCTCGTCGGTGACTTGCTTTTTGTAGTACTGCCAGAGGGGGAGACGCCACATTCGATCGCCGGAGATGGCGCCCGCACGCTGGAACTGCTTCCAGATGTAGTGCGAGTTGGAGAAGATTCCAGTGGCGCCGCCACCGAAGGCCTTCTTCACGCCGGTATTGAGGGTGGCAATGTCTACGACCAGGCGGGGCACGTAGGTCTTCTGTCCGTACAACAGGGAATCGGCGAGCACCACCACGCCGGCCTTGTCCAGGTCACGCACGGCCATCGTTTTGCCATTGAGCAGGGTAACCACGTCGCCGGGCTTGGCGGACATGCCGGATGGCATGTTCTCGCACAGGGGGATGACGCAGGTGACGTTGATGGGCAGGGATAAGGCGGCAACGCAGCGCATCATGGCCACCACGGCAGCGGCTCCAGACATGCTGCCGCGGTACTCGTCCATGCCCTTGCACTTGCGCAGGTTGATGGCGCCAGAGTTGAAGGTTATGCCCTTGCCGACGAACAGGATGGGCTTGTCCTCGGGCGTGGTGCCGCAGTAGCTGATCTCCAAGAAGACCGGCGGCTCGCAGCTGCCCTTGGCGATCATCAGGAAGGAGTTCATGCGCTGAGTCTCGATCCAGTCCATGGTGCGCACCTCCACATTGATGCCGCACGGGCACAGGGCGTCCACGGTGGCCTGGGCGAACAGGGTGGGCGTCATGCAGTTTGCGGGCGCATCGCTGATGCGGCGGGCCAGGTTCTGGGCCTCGGCCTTGAAGATGCCGCGCGTCCATGCCTCGTGGTCGGGGGAGTCGTACAGGCTCAGTTGCGGCACCATCGGGATGTTCTTCTTGGCAAGGTTGTCCGTATACCGCCAGACGGCCAGCTGGGCACCTTCGGCTGCCTGCTCCGCATAGTCCATGCCATCGACCGAGACGAGGCTAATGCCGTTGCGCTGCAGAGCCCGGGCCCCGACTCCGGCCGCCACCCGGACAAACTCCATGCCCTCGTCGAGCATCTCCAGCTCGTTGAAGCCAATGCCCTCGAGGCCCACACCCACCACGGCCACCGACGCGAACTCTGCATCGATGTTGCTGAAGATCTTGCCCCGTCCGAGGCGCCCGTCCATGCGCGTCTCGCAGATCATCTTCATCAGCTTGCCGTCATTCCGGTTATCGATCTTCTGGCCGGCCGGGGTCAGCTTGGGGTCCTTGTCGCCCTCCTTCTGGTAGAGGCCGACGACCACACCCTTGGAGGCGGCCACCTTCTCGCCGCAGGCGGAGAAGCGTACGGCGATTGTCCTCAAAGCCTGGGGCTTGCACAGGGCACGCACAGCCTTCATGAAGCACTGGGCCTGACGCACCGACTTCATACTGCTAGTCGAGTGTTTTTTTTTATGAATTTGCTTTTTGGTTTTTGCGTTGTTCGGTTTTCGTAGCTAGTGGCTTTTTGTATTTTTTTTTTTTATTCTAAAACACGGTTTTGCCAAATTTCGAGCCGAAAATCACTTTTTTGCACGTACACGTAAAAACTTGATAATTTTGGGATTAAAAACAAGTCCGTCTGATAGACTGATAAAAATTTTTACCAAAGCCAAAAAAATTGTAGTCAGTAAAGTACAAAATCGAAATAAAAAAAAAAAAGTAGACGGAAAATTTTTTCTGGGGACTTTTTTAAAACGAACGAACTCTGTTCTTTACCGGCGTACGAATAAAATGATACTGACTATACTGGACTGGCTCGGCCCCAAGTCGATCTGTCACATACTCATTTTGGGTTCCAAGGACTACTTGATCGGGTTTTTTTTTCGGGCTAACAACTTCTAGGGAGGAAGTAGTGTTTGAAGGGACTCTTGGTCTATTTTTAGCCATAAACTAGTGTTGCGGAATCTGGCAGTTTTGAGGAACCCCCAAACCCTCTTCGCTTTTCCAATACCATTGATGCGGAGAAATGTTTTCCAAGACTTTCACCATTTAGGAGGAAAACAACTTTATTCCTTTTGCCATGGCCCAGCGTCAATCGACTTAAAATTGTTTTCGATTTGAGGCAAAGTGTCTCTTTCGGTGGCGCTTTTTATTTGATTCTAAAAGGGGCGGGGGCCGGAACGGGTAGAGGCGAGTGGTGAAAAGCTGATTACATTTTATTTATTGGCAGTGGTGGAAGGATATCTGGCATCTATCCGGGAAGCATCCTAGCATCCGACTTTTGCGTTAATGCGCATTAAGCTCGTTTCCCGGAATGCAACAACGCCAACCAGGATCAGATCAGCCAAACAACCGGCCAACCAGTCCAGTAAACAAGGAGCCAGTGGGAGAACCAAGAAGAGACCAAGCCGGGAAGGCACTCAGGGTGCCAGGGTGCCAGGGAGCCTGGTCGGAAGCTGGTGCTGAAGCACACATTGTTTTACTGCCGTTTAGCATGATTTTTAATAGGCTTTTGCCTTGTTCCTGTCCGAGTTGTCGTCGTCGTCATCGGACTAAGCCAGGGCCCCCATCCTACCCATTTGGCCTCGGTCTGGTTTGTTAAGTCCCCCCACCCCGCCTTAAAAGCGACGCCTGATGGTAGCAGGATGCCAGGATACAGGACATTGTTCGCCCGGTCCTCGGTCTGATGTCGGACCGACTGGTCCGTTCAACTCTGACAGGCAAACGACACTTGTTAGGCTCAAGTTTAGGTTTAGGTGGAGGTTATGGCCGGCGGGGAGCGTCGAAAATCCGCCCAAATGGGGGGCCAACAGGCCGTTGCAATGCTCGTCCTGGGACTCGTTTGACGGCATCTGCTGCTGCTCCTACCCTTCCCCTGGTTCCTGCTCCTGGCGCTGCTCTTTCTAACGTGTGCGAACATGGTCTGATTTTTCGGGCATTTGTCATTTTATTGTGGCCGAAATGGTTGGTAATGGTCGTCACTCAGTCCTGGAAAATCCCGACAGGCATCTACGGATATGGTGGAATTTTTTCTAGCACTTTCCTTCCAAGTGCAGTTATGGGTTCAACAGATGCTCCACTGTACTCACTTTCCTTTTATTTGTGTGTTTGCTTGCCATCTGCAGGTGCAATATTTTTGGGTTCCCACTCACATATTTTAATTTCATTTTTATTTTAACCCTTTTTCCCACCTCTCCCGCCGCATGTTTTCTTTGCCCTTCTTGGCCAAGAATGGTTTTGGGTATACGGATACGGATGTGTTATTTTTGGGGCAAGAGTGTTGAAAAGAGGTTGCCCGGGATTTAAGTTTTATTTAATGGAGCCCTCGAACATATGTTTTCGGGATTGTAAGTTCTCTGTTCGGGCATTGAAAATCACTCGGACCGGACCAAGGGTTTCTCGAGGAGCTTTTATGGTCTTAAAAGGTTCAGCCCCCGCCCATCTCTGAGGCATGTGTTGCTAATGTGTTTTAAGTTTCCTGTCGTGCAATTTATGGATTTTCACTTAATCCATTTTATACATTGAAGAAAATTTGCAAACGGGTAAAAAAGTGGTCAGGGTGTCGATTTCGTTGCTGCCTCAGCACATCTGACCCGATGGTTGACTTTAAATTAGCTTCACTTCATTCGCTACCCATAATAAACCACATCCCCCCCAGGCCCACACTTCCAGCTAATATTGCTGAACGGAAAAAAAAAAGGAAAAAAAGGAAATGTATGTGGCAAGACATTCCGCTCATCCTAGTGGTCCTGTTCGTATTCCTATTCCTATTGCTATTCCAACTCTATTCCTATTCCTATTCCTATTCCAATGATGTTTGCAGCGTATTGACAGTCACATTCGCATAAAAATCACGTAGTTTGACATTTTTCTTGCTGCTCTGCTCTGCCATTTCGTTAGATGGATTTTTTGCAGGTCCGATTCGCCAGGATGAAAGTGTAGGAGCCACCAGCACCGGCAGGACCAAGAGCTGGTGCTGGAGCTGGAGCTGGAGCTGGAGCAGAAGTAGTAGCAGCAGCTGTCACGCAATCAGCCCGAGAGCAGAGCCAACAAACTGATAACTCAATTTTGGTTAGAGATGCCTGGCCAAGCTCTGAAACGAAAATTGCTAACAAGCGAGCCATAAAAACTGTGGGTGGTCGGGTCTCAGCTCTCGGCTCTCGGGTCTTGGTGGTTGCATTTAAAATTTTCACCCACTTTCCCCACTTTACCCACTTTGCCAGCGCATTTTCCGGCACTCTCCTGTAAATTATACAACAATTTTCACTGCAGGCGAAGGTCCTGCGCTGGACCGCTCCTCTAATCATCGTTCTGCTCTTTATTCTTTTTTTGGGGAACTGCTCCTCTGGAGCTGTCATAATTGCGTGGCCAAAAGTTTGGTCCACAGAAAGAAATAACTCTGCTTCAAAAAAACATATTTCTTTTTTATAGAGGATGATAATTATTCGGTTCATATATTATCCTTTTTATGGAATAGAGTTAACTGTTGAATATTTTCGAAAAAATGAAGCCCCGAAAATATTTTATTTCTGGTGCAGCTTCAATTGTGTCAATGGCTGCCGTGTGGCATCAACGAGCCCAGGACATTCATTTGCCTGACGAAAGCTGTTGAACACGTTCCACTTGAAGGGGATTCACACGCCTGCCTACCACCCACCCACGCCAATGCCAACGCCAACGCCAACGCCAACGCCAACGCCCACATCCACACCCACACACACACCCATGGAAGTGAAGCTCTGAACGCATTACATTGTAAAATTGGTTTTTGTAAATTGTTTGGACACAACATTTATTTCCATTTAAATGCGATTTGCCTCGACTCGGTTGCTGACCAACCCGGTTGCCGGCTCTCCCAACCTCTTGTTCAATTTTAAATGAGCATGCAGCTGCAGCTGCCACATAAGCCTGGCCCCGTTCCACAGCCTCCTCCGTGCCCAGGATCTCTGTGCCCGGGTGTCCCTTGAGGTTTTTGGGTTTCGGTACGAGGTGTTTGCAGCGCTTAAACGAATTGTGTGAATAATAAACGCAACACATTGGGGCAAAGGCATCTGCAATCGAGGCACAAAGGGGCACAGAGGTGGTGCCAAGGAGTTGGGGGAGTGCCAGCTTTAGTTACCCAACAAGGATTAGTGTTATGGCACTGGCGGGCAAGGGGATTCCTTTCCGGCTGAGTGCAAATCACGAGCTAATTGAAGAGGGTGGCTAACGCAGCGATTAGAACGAGCTTAAGCAGACTCTGGAGTCATGTGGAAATTTCATTTATAAAATTTAGTAACTCATAAAGCTACTAAATAGTGTTTTGGTTTTCATTTATTATCATTATTAACTTGACAATTATCATGTCCGACCACAAATGGACAACTCTTCCTTGACATTTGCAACCGCAGAAGGATGACAGCCTTGCAACAAATCGAATTATGTGGAAAATCAAGTCGAACTGTGATTGGAGGCGCCTCGCCCACCGCAGTTAATGAACATCCTGACCCGCGGCCTGGCCGCAGGGGCTAACCACAAGGGCTGTGGCAAGGTACATAGGCAAGGGTTAAGGCATGGGGTTAAGGCCAGGCCAGGCCAGGCCACCGCCGCGGGCTAAACAAAAGGCAAAAACATTTTAATGAGCGGCGCAGATGAGATGACAAAGCGAAAGGAAAGGTGGGGGCGTGGAAAACAATGCTGATTACATGCAAATTAAAAGAAATAAAAGTCAACGCCTTGGATGTCCAATGTCAAAGGCATTGCTCGTTCCGCCCCCAAGGAATTTCCGGTTGGGGTATTGGGGAATTTTCGCATTAAGTTACCAGAAGAGCTCTGGCCCCTCCATCCGGCTTATTGCTTTTAGCAATGAAAGGAAAGTTGTGAGCTGGCCGGCATGTCAATTTGGACATAGTTGGGGGCCGGCCATCGGATCGCTCCTTTTCTCACAACTAAACGAACTCACGTATTTCGTCCTTCCAATTGCATTTTGCACTCGACTCGCTGCACAATTCGCTGAAAGCCAGTGTGCCCGGGAAAATGCCTTAAATGCAAAAGTATAAGAGGTATAAGAGGCACTTTTGTCATATTCGGCCAGGACATCTATCTTATTTATCCTGTCGTCCAAATCCAATGTCCAAAAAAAAACTGGCCACGTCATCGGGTTTGACGGTGCAGGGTCTCCGCTGTTCAATATGGCACGTGATCAGATTCGGGATTCCACTTGGCTTGGCTGGACAAACATTTTCATCTGCATTGTAATTATGTGCACTTTCATCAAATCAAGTTGTAATGAAATTCCAAACTGCAGAGCCTTGCAGTAAATTTTTACATCTTGTCTGCACATTCGCCGGAAAATAATTTGCATTTTCCTCGCCCCCGCAGCCGGGGCTGCGGTTTATTTGAGTCCCGACATAGAGCGAGCGAGGTTTGCAAGAATTGTTGCAATCTATTAACATTTTTTTTTCCATAACTATGCTGTTAATGAAGGACTCCAGCCCAGCACCAGCGGAACAATGCAGAAACAATTTTTTTCTTTTTGCATTTCATTAGTGAATGGCGAAGGGAAAAACTAAGTGCAAATGTTGGCAAATTGCTGGAGCAAAGAATTTATTAATTATGATTAACGCGCTTCCTATGCCCCGGCTGTGTGAACAAACAGGAGGAGCTTAATTGATTCTCATCCGTGCAAAGGACTTGGTGGTTAAACAAATGTCAATCAGGCCTGTAATCAAAAGGAGCCAAAACAGCCGCGTCTAGGTCTATACATTTTCTAAAGCCCGGCGAAAACTTTTGTTCTGTCACACGGAATAACATTTCCCTTCGGCAAAGTGAAATCTAGTCAACAATGTAACTTAATTAAACTTAATTTACAACTCATTAACATATCAAAAAGTTTGCCACGCCCCCTCCTCCATTCGCCTGGCACAAATCTTGGGGACAGGCAGGCAGGCCATAAAAACCGCAAAAGCAGCCCAAAACATGTAGCGAAAGTTGCCAACAATTGTCGTCGAAAGCGTCGGCAACGAGATCCTGAACATTTGAATGAGCGGAAACGGAAACGCACACCAACACCACCACACACACACACACACACACATCCTTGTTGTATGCTTCCCCCTGGAAATCCACTTATTTTATTTTATTTTTCATTTCCACTGGCGAAATACTTACAATAAAAAGGCAAAACCAAAATTGTTCACGACGCAACAAAACGAAATCTACGCTGCATACAGAATGTCACATTTGAATTTCTGGGCGAGATGGGGGCAACTGATCAGGGGGCCTGGGACTTGTCCGATGGGGGCTTGGGGATTTTGTCAACGGTGGGGTGGGGGGGGTGTGTGTGTTATATATATTGTTGCAAATTTCATTACGCACGCGCCTCCTGCCTTGATACAATTTACAATCGCATGCATAACAAACTGAGCCGTGCGAGTGACAGACAGACAGGCGGGCAAAGCTGGAACAGGAGGTGCAGATGGAGATGGAGATGGGAGGTGCCTCCTCCAAGGCACCGGCACTGCTTTGTTTTGTCCCCCTTTTTCGGCCCAATTCCCCTCCCTCCACCACTGTCCAATCATCATCAGATACTCTGTCTTTGCCAAGGCAGGGCACTCCCTAGAGTTGGGGCCTTTTTAAGGGATACGGGGGAAGTGTTATAGAAAAGGGAGTTTTCCATGGATTACCAGAAAGGTTTTTGGCGATTATGGGGCTTATTAGGATCTGTAATAATTTGTAACAATGCCACTTGTCCAAGGAAGGCTTGGGGTAGAGTATCCCCTTATTTAACCAAAATAAAACAAGTGGGTTATCCTGACAACATTGCAACATTTTGCAGTTGTCGCTGCCTCCCGTCCTCACTGTAGTTGACAGTGTGCTTAATGCATTTTGCAACGCATACTTTTCAGCATCCGCACGAATTCTCGACTGCAGAAAATATGCATATGGGCGTGGGAGTGGGCGGGGCAATGGGTGGACTGGATATACTATGTGAGAGCCAACGAAAATCCAAAATGCAACATATCGGTTTAGTGAACAATCTAACGATAATATATATGACTAACTTATTTACCAACTTGGCAAACCGCCGGCGCGCCGGCGGGCAATCCGTTTCGTTGCAGCTGCAGCAGTATGCCTCAAAGTATGCGTTCGGTTATCGCATACGTGATTTCCATACCGGCAACGATTTTGGCCACAAGCAGAACCGGGACCTGCACGGCGTGACACGCGGCCAGTACCACATCTTATTGCCGGACGGACGGATCCAGAACGTGATCTACCACGCCGACGACACGGGCTTCCATGCGGATGTCAGCTTCGAGAGCGGCGCCAAGCACTGAGTCAGAGGATTGTGGCTGGCTGGAAGCGACCCAATGTGCAATCTAGACTCTAAGTCCAACTAACTCCTCCGTCTCTAATTTAGTTTTTCCAAAATTCAAAATACCAAATAACATACTTTTCGTTTAAAGTTAGCCACTAAGCGATTTCCATCTCATTTATGGTTATTGAGGCGAAAAGCTCAAACTAGTTTAAGCTCATAAAAAATGCAAATTAAAATTAAGGAAACAATGCCAGCCAATGTGTTTAATCGATGTGCAATAAAGTGAAATCAATAAATTAACTTGCCACGCTGGCAGGAGGACTGGCACATGTCGCTGACAAATTGAGGCAACTTTCAGCAAGGCAATGCGTAAGATTCGAGATGATGATTCGACCTTCGAATTGGCAGATGAGCTCCTCTCCACAATCGCCTTTCGTCCATAATTGACTTTTAAATGTTCGTTATTGTGCGTTTAACGCACAACCTGAGCAATTATTCAAGCCTTGCCGCGTGACCTTTCGCTTCCGCTTGGCCTTTTTCGGATTTCAGTTTCAGTTTCAGTTTCATTCCGTTTCGGTTATTGTTATTATTGCGGCTTATTATGGCGCTCCATGGCGCTCTTGTTTGGCTTTAATTAAAATTGTAGCAAAATTTCTTCTTGCGATCTTCGCCCATCCATCCACTTATCCATTTATCATCCGGCGAAGGTCAAGGCCTCCTGAATCTTGCCTCTTGCCTGTGGCCCCTTTGGCAATTTGTATTGCTTGTATTGTACTCTACAAAATTGTAGTTTAATTAATTTGCTGGGTTGGAAAATCGATCGCAATGATTTTTTATGCCCCATCATCATCATCATCATCATCTTCATCGCCCTGGCAACGTGACGTACTTGGCCCGAGAGTCCGGGCCATTGGCTTCCAGTTTCGATGTCATAGCAGATACAGATACCCAGATGCAGATACAGGTTGAAAAAGAATTTTAAGAAATATATAGACAAACCGCAATCACATGTGGCTCTGCTACCATTTAAAGTTCAATGTTGCCAACAATTGTAGAAACAAATTCGAGACTCCGGTTACTTCTGTTGTTCAGGTTGTTGCTGTCGCTGTTGGCCAATTTGCTTGCCACTTTCCGACTCCGCACCTTTAAATTGCTTTTGGCATTATTCTCTGTATTTGTTCTGTTTTTTATTTTTTGTTTTTTTTTGCATTTTTGTGTTTTTCTCAAGACTTTGCGGATTTTCATGACGAACTCATGCAGAGCTCATTAACTAATTTAAGTGGCAAGCTCCAAACACTGCGCCCCATAAGTCTCTGCCCCTTCCGAATATATTCATAGTTTCGCCAGAAAAATGCTTCCTTCAACTGAATTAATTACAAAAGTGGAATAAATAGTTTGCCAAAAATTCGAGGCGAGGGTGCGCCCCATTATGATAAAAAATTCATCAACTTTTTGTTGCCACTATGCAATAAACAATTTGGAACATGATCTTTTTAAAGCTTTTAATTTTTTCGATACTTTAATTGTTTTGACATTCAAAGGTATGAAAATGATTTGTTTTTTCTTTTCCTCCGACAACTCGAGTTCCGACAAACTTTCAAGAAGCCCCAAAAAAGCAAAGATACGTTCTCCTGCCAAGACATTTTGGCTTTTTGGATGGCCTGGCCAAGTTGGTGGGTAACTTGATTGACATTAATGGCCAAAGCTACCGGGCCAAGAGATGCACACACATCACTCACATCATTGCACTGCACTTGTTATGACTTTGGATACTTTTTGCGATTTTTATTCACTTGGCAATTAAGCAATTCGCGAGTTAATTAAAACAAAAGTTCAAAAAGAATGCACAATTTGGACAAGATTTATGTGGGGTGACCTCAAAAATAGCATGAATTCTGTGGGGCAATCCATGAGAACGAAGTGCATTATAATTATGGTATTATATATAAATCAGCGCATTAGCCGTGGCAAAAAAGTGCCAAATAAAAGAAGAATCGCTGCAGAAAAATTATATTCCACGCCCTCGCGACTCACAAAACTCTGAGACCAAGCCCATTCCCAATTCTCAGGCTGCATGTGAAGCCCAAAAAAAAAAAAAAAAATGAAAAAAATATGAAAAGATGGCCAAGAACTCGGGAGGCAGGCGCTGGAGGCAGGAGGCAGGAGGAACGAGCCGAGTTGAAGTTTTTGGCGACGATAATAAAATCCCATTTAAGTTTGACGATAAGTTTTGACCATTAGTCGCTTGCCAGAGGCTCTACGGCTCCCAGTCTCAGGGGGAAGGGGGGGCTGTCACTGCAAGTTAAATGCTTTGGATTTTCTCTTTACTTTTCTGATTTTTCTTTTTTTTTATATTTTTCTTGGTAGCAGCAAGTTATGGAGCCAACTTGGTTCGCCTCACATTGCAATTGATAAGCAATGAGGGGCTCTTCTGCCTATGGGCGTGGCGCGGCTAATGCGTTGCCAGAACTTGGCTAAATGCTGTCGCCCACTGTTTTTGATAAATGTTCGAACGAATTTATCCGCTTGCGATCAAAATGTGTGAACACTTGGCACCCAAACTCTGGCACGGAACCTGAGCTTTCTCTACGAGGAAGTAGCATTCATATCACATTTCAGTTAAAGTTTTCATTCATTTCCTGTTTGTTTTAAATATAATAAATGGCGTATGATTGATTTCAATAACATGGCCTCTGATTGATTTGTATTAATCATACGCCATGTATTCATTCTGCTACAAAGGAATATTTCAAACTAAAATAAAATGTTTTTAGATCTCAGCTTTAAAGTTGTTTTGTTATTAGCTTTTAAATTTTAATAATGATTAATTTTTTGTACAGACGTATTAATCATACGACCCATTAAAACTTAACAAAAAAATAATTAAAAGCGTCTGAATTACCAGTTTCTGGTCTTAAATAATACAAAAAGATAATAAATCTAGTTAATGGCTTAATTCCAATTAAATGACATGTAAAACCTTTCTAAACAAGATGCGATTCCAAATGAAACACTCACTTAGTAAGTATCCTCATTTGTTGTCGCAGTATTTTTTGCATTTGACCACCAAGGGAGTGCAAGGACCTGTCCAAACAGCAAGGGACTCTGGGACACGTAAACAAGTCAGTCCAGGTTAGGGCTCAATCGCTCAAGATCCTGCGAGCGGAGGGATTTCCCTTTAGCCGGCTAAATAAAAATTAACAAGGATAAATGATGCGAGGCGACAGTGGATGGAGGCAGTGGATGTCAGACAATGCGGGTAATTGTTTAGCCACCTCCTCCTTCATCCCACTCCCACTGGAGGAGGTGAGTGCGTCCTGTCCTGCGTCCTGCCTTGGGTGTGTGTGTGAGTGTAAATTGATTAAATGCGAAATTGGAATATGCAAATGCGAATGCACACATACACACAGAGATACATGCATAGCTGGGGATACAAGAAAGCGGGACTCGATGTGGGCGTGGCCGAAAGACGGAGGGCGTGTGCTGTGATGTGATTTATGTTAGGTGCAAAGTTTTCCACAACTTTTTCCTGCACTTCGTCGCCAGCCTTATTATTTTTTTCCCTTTTTTTCTCTTTTTGATTTTGGGTGCAATGAACGGAAGTGCAAAAGATGACGATGACAATGAGAGGAGAGAGATGGATGCACAGCTCCAGAAAGAGACAGCAAAAAGGTGGGGGAGTAGCGAGGGGGGGAAGAGGGTGCAAAAAATTCGCTTAATTTGTCTAAAGAAAAGCCAAGCGCATGAAAATTTCCATTAAGAAAAATGGTGGCAAGTGTGGCAAGTGACAGCGAAAGCTCGACTCCAGCCAGAAGCAGAGAAAAACTTATCACAGTTCCTTGGTGGAATAATGAGAGCAATCAACAGGAAACTCCGGCAAAGGATCAAATCAAATCAGAAGCAAGTGCCAAAGGAGATTGCAGTAATGAAAGCGTTGCTAACTTTGAAATTATCATAAAGCAACAACTTTATTAATGAGAACCACTCAAAGTAGTCACCTGTGGGTAAAGTCCTTTACCTGAAAACCTGAAAACTATTCTATGTTGGCGAGGCCTGTCATGGTTCATCAAAATCGCAAAGAGAAATACGATCGCGGGGAAATGCCAAGCAAATCGAACGACATTTGATGCGCCTTCACCGCCGGTCTATCGGGAACTTGGTTGAAGCCATCAGAAGTCCGAGACATTTACTCTATAAATAGCAAAAACCGAAAAACAAGCCAAACAAAATGCAAATCATCCCAAAAATAAAACAAAAAAGCGATCGCCAAAACTTCGACCACTTCTCACACCAAATCCAGTAACAAAAGAAGCCACAAAGCCATCCAGAGCCACCGCAGCAACATCAGAAGCTGTAACAACACCAGTTTTAGATGCAACAATAGCTGAACCTGCAACACAGCAACAGCAATAGCAACAGCAACAGCAACATTCATTGCTGGTGGCAATAAAATGCGGCAATTACATAGTTGGCTATTCTAATTCACTCATTTTTAGCCTGAAAGAGGTGCGCCTGGTCGCGGCGTGGAATGTCTTTTGGTTCTACGACAAGAGCAACACAGACTGCAACACAAAGTAACCTGCAACAGCAACAGCAACAGCAACAGCAGCAAGCACCAACCATCAACAGGTGATTCGCCTGAATGTTGCACGAAATGGGCAAAACAAATTCGAAGAAAAATCATCTTAAATGCTTCTTCTGCTGCAGAATCTGAGTCTGTTCTTTTAAATGTTAATTTTTTTTCTCTTGGGTTTTATTTTTTTTGCATTTGGTTTTGCCTGCAACAATTCAATAAACTGCAACAAAGCCAAGTTTAAAATGTCAACAGCTATGAGGCAGGCAAAGTCACAGAAAAAATTTAAATAAAAATTGGTATTGAAGCCCACGAGATGTTTGGCCAAGTTTTGCTTCCGTTTCGTTTGGAGCTCTCGAGTGTCCACTTTTGATGAATTAAGCGGGAAATTTGCAAAACTTTATTACTTTGGACATTTTGAAAAATGATCGAAAATTGAACAAAGCTGAAAGCTGAAAACTGAAGTCAGAAAAGTGCAACAAACGGCGGCAACAGCTGCCAAGGAGGATGACAACGAAACAAAAGTTTTCGGCCACCAAATGTTGCCCAATTGATGTCAAGTTATATATTGTGGAAAGAAATCAAAAGATAATTTTGAAATATTACTTGCACTTGGAATTATATAAAATTCGCCCCATCATATTGCTCTAATTTTTATTTCGGAATGTTAAAGGAGATTTTCGTAATCGCAGCTACCAGCGAATGCACTTAATAAATTCAATTGCGGCTCAAAGAAATTTCAATGTGGCTCAGAGTGTGGGACTTGAGCCTCGGCTTGCCCCCAATTGTTGGTATTGTTGGGTATTATGTTGTTAAGACAATTTTGACAATGTGTGTGTGTGTGTGTGTATGTTTAGGGGGCACTTGTACATGTTCACCGTTCAAGTGTCACGGAAATCAAAAGTTAAAAGTAACCAAAAAGTTGTTCAATTACTTTTCGTACACTGACGATCGATGGAGGTCCATGGGAAGATGGCAGAAGCAGGTGTAAGATGGGTGATTTGATAGGGTTTTGGGGGGGGAAACACTGGAAAAAATTTAATTACTAAGGGGTAAAAACAATATTTAATAATTGATGGAAGTCTTACAAGCCTTACAAGCCTTCCTCATTAAGACCCTTCAAAAAATAATAATATCCTAAAGTCCTGACAACACTTTTCTCTCCCTGTAACTTTATATCTAATTTTAATATTCCGCACACGCACACACACATCATCGCCTCGAAAGTGGTCTATAAAAATGTGAAGAAACTTTGAAATCAGTCATCAAAAATAGATTGCTTTTAATTGTTATTTAATCTCGAGACTGAGTAAAAAGAAAAATATGATATTTCCAAGGTTAATTGGTTTGGGACGTTTTGATGTCCGATGTCGGAAGGAAGAGACCGAGACAGAGACCGGCCACATAGCCCTCGACACACGTCCGTGTTGTTGAGCCTGTGTTGCAACAACAACAGCCAATACTTTGGGAAGATAAGTTTTAGGTTTTGGGCTCTTTGGCATGAGCCTCACGTCATAGATTGCATTTTGGCCAAAAAGGTGGTAGTGTGGCTGCAGTGTAGGAAATTGGGACGCCACATGAACACGTTTGCAGCTTGTGCAATTTTCACTGGCAGCCGCATCACGTTTTTCTCGCCTCTACCGAAACTTATTCTACGGGATTCTTCCCCGCCTGCTTTCCCAAAAGCCAAAACAAAATATATTTTGTATAAAAAGAATATATTTCGGAAAAAAAGGGCTCTTGATATCTTGGGGGACCGAAAGCTGAAACTATCTGACATTCCCAGTGACATTTTCGTCTCGATTTCAGCTGCATTGCCCGAGGGGCGAACTTCATAAAACCAGAAGAAGCAAAAAAAAAAAACAAACAGAAACTTAAATATCAAATTTTGGCTGATTTTTATTTTTTTTGGGTAACTACAATATTTAATGAAGTCATTTGGGGCGTTGCAGAGTTTTTTGTTTTTGGCTGGAGGTCTTACATCCGCCTGAGACAACTAGCTTCATCATCTTGGCTGTTAAATTCATTTATCAACTTGTTGTTGTTCATCAACGTAATGATCGTGTTCAATTGTTTGCAAGTTGCTCGGTTGCTCGGTTGCTCGGTTGCCGCTTGGTGGCGATGATCTGCAACATTTTTCACTTCAACACTCTCGATTTCCACAAAGAGAGTCCCCAGTCTGGGCCTCTCTGCTAACTTGGCCAATTCAATTCTGAGAGTGGAGAGGCCCAAAGGCAGATGATCTAGAAGTTAGGCCCCAGACTTGCCTCAATTGTTCAAACCACTTTTTTTTTTTTTTTTTTGTTTCGAGGTGCAGTTGCTGCCAAAGCCTCTGCCTCAGCCTCAGCCTCAGCCTCTGTCTCAGCCTCAGCCTCTGTCTCAGTCTCTGCCGCGGCCAGCGTTGGCGTTAACGTGGCCAGCGTTTATTATAAAAAGCTGGCGCATCTCCATTGTCTAACCTAATTCAAAACGTTCGTGTACTTCGTGCGGTTGGCTTGGAAAATCAAACATAAAACACCTCGAAAACTGTCTCCCCCACCGCCCAGACACACATCATCATCACCGTCCACCCCCTTCCGAAGCCAAACGAAAAAAAAAAAAAAAAGAAAAGTGAGAGCTGTCAATAAATGACAATATCCCCCCCTCAACCTGAAAGGACTCCACCAATAATATAAACTCAGTGCAAAAATCAATCCCAATAAACACTTGATCGATTCAAAAAAACAAAATCAAATTGGGAAAAGCAAACATCAAATAAAACCTCTCTAATAAATTTAATTCGATTTCGATTTCAACTTTAGCCAGCCTTGTGGATACAATAATTTTGCCATTTTGACAGAAATTCGAAATTGAAACTTAGACAACAAAATGATGTCCTTCAAGGCGTTCATGTTGCTTGTAAGTATTTATAAAATATTTCTATTTTAAGTCCAAACAAACACAGAAACACAGAAAAAAATGAATGAATCCTAAGCCTACATAAATCAGTTGGAAAAACAAATCATATGAGATTTGGCGAAGCGTGTCCTTTGGCTAAAACAAAACTATGTGGAAAGGACAACAAGTTAAGCTGGTTATATGTCAAATTTGTTTATAGTCGGTGGGTGAAATGAGAGCAAAGGACATGGTCACTTTGCATATATGTCCTTTCTGACTTCAATGTCATTTTTCTTATGCGGCTTTCGCTTAGTCCCCCTTCATCAGGCAATGTTTAGTGAACTTTAAATGGTTTTTTTTCTTTCGGAAAGGAAACATGGCCATAATAAAAGAAACTGGTAGCTTTCGAGTGCCTGGCAAACGATTGCATAACTTGCCACTCACGGCACCATCATCATCATCGCCATCGTCATTGTCAACATCCTAGGAATCCGAAATCCACATCCGAAAATCAAGTGGCGAATGGGTAGCTGCCCTCCCCCACAAAATCGAACAAATTGCAAATAATCAAAGACACTTAAGTGCTCCACTCCGCCACTCCGCTCTCGTTAATATATGGATGTCAGATACAAATACAATATTTGGCAACATCTGTTTGGTGGAAGTGCCACGTAAAATACGCCGCCATACGCCCCCCAATATTCCTTGATTGTTTCGAGGAAGTCGCACAAGGCTGGGGACATATGCCAGTAATATTTTTCTCAAGCTCGCATTCAGGCCCATATGTGAAGGATATTGCAAACCCTTTTTTTTTTTTTTGCCTTCCCACCAGCATCCTTGTAGTTTTGAGGACTTCTTTAATGACGGGTCTCGCTTTTCGAGTAAAAATTTGAGAGTCATAATAAGTTAAACCCGCAATCAAATGCCAGGATACTTTCACTTCTGCTCCTTTGTTAAAGCTTTGAAATCCTGTTTCCCGGCTACGCCCTCCAGCTGGCAACAAAATAAAACAGACGCGAGGCACTGTGGCATCTCCTGGTGCTCCTTTTTTTGTTGTAACTGGGGCGTGTTAAATTGTTGATGCGACACTCGGTTGCAATGCAGACCAGACATAAGTCTGGTATCTACCAAAAGGTGTCCTGTCCTCTCCAAAACCCGTAATAAACACGGCTATACAAAACTATATATCAAATATTAATCAGAATTAATATATTCTGCTTTTGCACTAAAGGATTCTACAAGGTTTTAAGGACCCTAACTTCGATAGGTTTTGAAAGTTCTGGTCCCATCATCTGGGTTTATGAATAAAACTCGTTTCATTCTCAAAGTCATGAGTTATTCATCGGCTTTTTCTCTCTCTGCAATTTGCGTGTCTGGTCTACCAAACAGATAACTGGAAAAAGGTATCCCAGACACCAAAAGAAGGACTCCTCCGTGTCCTGGAGTGCGAGAAAGGAGAGTGTAGAACTCCAGCCAGACGCGTGTAATTTGCCGCTTGTAACTTTTTGACTCTTTACCAGCGATTCCTTTTCCCCAATGGACGCTTTTTCTTTTTCTTTTTTAGCCATTTCTGTTTTGGCCAGGCCAGGCCATGCCCACGCCCCAAACAGCAGGCCAAGTAGTACAAAAAGCAAAAAATAGAACCAGGAAACCGGCGGCACCAGACACTCGATAGACAAATGGCCGCTGGTCAGTCGAGTAGCCAGGCATTTGGGGAACATCATGGCGAGCATGTTTTACATGTTAATTTCTGCAGCGTCCCTACACCCACAGCCACCCACACACACTCCCACCCCAAGGCCGATGCTGCTGCATATTGATGGCAAAAGATTCAGCTGCTCATTTTCGCACGCGAAAATAGCAGAAAGGATGCGAAGTCTGGCGTTTTGGGCACGCTTTTGAATTTCAAATGACAAACCTAAAATATTCACAGTTTGATATTTGGCTTGGTTGATGTTGATGAGCTGGCAAATCTGAAATCGAAACTGCATTTCGGTATTCGACATTCGGCATTCGGCATTCGGCATTCTGCATTCTGTGAATGCTGAATTGTTGCAATTTGGTTGAAATGAGAATCGCGAATTGGGAATGCAACGAGGCGCAACCGTCTGGTTTGGCTTATGCCGGGTCAATGCTGCCATTGCCTCTCTGATTAGAGCCGCCTGATTATGGCCAATATATCGCATGCCAGGCCGGCACAAGGCCCTTTCATTGCCTCTTTGCCGCCGGTTGAATGCTGGCCAATTTGAGTGTGAACAATTGCCCAATGAATGATGGATTTGTGATGGATCGAAGGGGTAATACTTGGCAAGGATATGCAGCTTACAAAGAAAAACAGAAATTCAATTTTTAGAAAAGCCTCATTATTTTAATCAATTACAAATATTATTTTCATCAATACAAAAACCCTTACATTTTGTAAAAGTGCATCCCCCATTCGTTTCGTTTCTGATTGCCTTACAAATTCAATTTTAATTGAAATAATTTGGCAGATTTACCAGATTTACCATTGCCGATTGCCATTGCCCCAAAAGCTGATCCATGCTTAGGTAATTGAGCCTCGGGTCGTCCCATTCTTCTGGTATGAGGCTCTGTGGTTGCCGAGATATTCTCTGCATCTTTGTGCGGTTTTTATTGTCTTTGGCAATGGTCTGAATGCTGGGGGGTAGCATGAGATTCAAAAAAAAAAAAAAAAACAGAAAAATTCAAGCGAAGAAAACCCAAATAACAAAAAAAATTAATGACGCTTGAGCAAGCGGCAAGTGCAGCGGCATCGCCGCAAAATGAGATGTTGCAAAGTAACAAGGGTGCGGATGGAGGGGGAGGATGGTAACCAGCCAACCATTCCTGCATTTGTGTGTGTGTGTGGTAATCTAATTAAATCGAAATTTCAGATGATTACAAAAGCCCAGCCCAGCTCAGCCCAGCCTCCTTTGCCACTAATTGCCCAACCGAAGCCAAAGCGTTAAACGCGGCGTATGCGCAATGTGCAGAATAGTAGAGGGAATTTTTAATTGCCTCGTCCTGGATGCAAGTCCTAAACAGCTGGCAGTTAACTAGGTTACTCAACCAAAATATTTACAAATTATTTATAAATAATTCCTACAAGAGCCACTCTCTTTTTTTTATAACATTTTAAGTAATTGCGTTTTGGGCATCATTTTCAAATTCGTAGCTGGCCATAAACAACTACCTGATGTACTCGATCGCAGCATATAATTTATCAGGTATTTTTCTCGCCCATTATGGCTATTTGAAAGGTTAATATCTTGATGGGCCCCCGCTGGCGGCTTTGAAGTATAGAAGTGGGTGTGTGGGCTCTTTTCGGTTTAAACAGGGTTAATGTAGTGTGGGGCTTTGTAATTTACAATCTACATCTGGATGTCTGGATAATGGAGGCGCGAGTGGGAACATGTTTTGGGTAAATTGACTTATCACCAGGAGTCCCCAAGGAGAAGACCGAGTCGTGATCTCAGCATGCCAGCCAACCTTTGATCTTTGGCATTGTCCTTGTCGCCGAGAGGCACGTGACTTAGGGAAAAAGTCCAACAAAAAAAGTCCAACTCCAAATTGCAAGTTACACAAAAAAGTACAAGAGAAAAAACAAATAAGGGGCAGTTGATTGAAATCGGTTGGCAAGTTGCAACGAAAGACTGAAACAACAAACTGCGAGCCGGCAATAAAAGTCATTTCCCATTGCAGACGGATCCCCCCGCGATCCTCCGGACTTGCCTTTCGGCTTGCCATTCACATGGCCCATTAACTTTTATTTTGCCAAATTTGCATTTCAATGCCCCAAAACTGGAGGAGAGCAACCAGCAAAAAGCAAACAGAAAATACACACAGCAACATGCAACATGCGATGCAACAGAGCGCGATGCAGATGGGAGATGGCGATGAAAAGGTCAACCAAATGTTTGTTGTTCTACTGAACGAAGTCGTGTCGTGTGTTGCAAGTGCATGTTAATCTAACATCTATGTAGGGGACTTTTTCTGTTTGGTTGTTACTTTGGTAATTGCTGGGAAACAGCTGCGGCTGCAATACCCAAAAAAAAAATAACAAATAAAAGCAACAAAAAATGGCAGAGAATTCCATAAATTAAGACAGCGCCGTGGCATCCATAAGTAGGAAGCCCAAAAACCAAACCTTGTTAAGCTTCATCATCGTCCATGTGGGCGGTGCAGAATGCTGCTGCCTTTTGTCAGAGGTGCTGCCGCTCCAAAAATGATGCAACGACCAAAGAATCCAACTGCCTTGGCTTCCAGAGCCCGATGATGGCTTAATAACACAGTTCCCCCAGATTCCAGCCATAAAACAAGCCGATCAAACAAACAAAATGCCATGGGAGAGACCCGAGATATCGTTATTTTTGCTGTAAGCTGGTAAACTGCTTTCGCAGACAGCCGCCAATTAAATTAATTAAAATAAATGCAAGTGAAAAACTGGATAAGCTGCAGCCGCATCTCTGTGTCTAGATTTTTATGAAGACATTTTGGCGTGAACATTTTTATGGCCACCATAAAGTAGTTGACTTGACCCAGCCAAAAGCAAACCAAACCAAAGCACAGCGATTCCCGCCACTCGGATGCGATCCGCTTTAGCATATTAAATGCTAAGCTTCCATAAATCAACTCCCAGCACCGCCGACACTCGAGTTTGCCATTTAAGCCGCATTCAAAATGCAATTGTCATAAATATATCTTAGCGGATCGCTGCAATTTGGCATCGGACTCTCTTAACTGGGTCGTGATCTAATGTGAGCGGGGAGCATTTGCACAATTTTTATTTGTAAATATAAATATCATGTATGCCAAGCGCCGCCAGTGGGGATGTGGCTTTGATTTATAATGTGGCAAGTGCACTTCAAGAAAAAACAGTCATAATAAAATGAATATTTGCTTTGGCAATTGCTGTTATTAACAGATAATCTTATAGCCCATAGCCTCAGCTTTATGACTACTTTATCCGACAAATGGCAATCATCAAGTCGATCGTGTAATTAATGGAAGCCTCATCCAGTTGATGTTCTTCTCTGGCCAACCTTCGACTTGGATGGTCGGTAGCCAGTGGGCGGTTACAAGCCACTAGCTACACAAGCCACATGCCCAGATCTGAAGTACAAACTCGAAAAACATTTTTTATGTTTTCGCCGGCGACTTCCGACAAACTTCGATGCTCGTTGATTAATTATGGAAATGCTTGAACAAAACTTGTTGATTTAATCAAATAAATTCAATTATTCGCACAAAAGAAAAAAAACAAACCCGCTGATGTAATTAAAAGAGACAGCAGCGTGGCAGAGCATAATAGATATTTAATAACAACTAAATAATTTATTAGATGGCGCACGATTAATGATGCTTCAATGCGAGCCGGCTCGTGCCTCTGGAATTTGCAAGGGGATTCGGTCCGGTCCCAGCCTGCGTGCTGGGCACTTGCAACCAAATCTTAGTCATAGGCTGCTCCGACAAGATCAATGTCTGGGGCTGAGCCGTCGAGTCAAGGCTTGGCTGGCAACCACAGACCATGGCAACCGCGGAACCCACAGAGCATGAAAAGCCAGCCCACAAAAATAAAGACCTTCAGCCCTATGAACATTAAGAACAGAACTTGGACCACATCAAATAACTTATTGTGGCTAAAAGTATTAAATACTCAAGGCAAAAAAAAATTAGCAGGTGTTTAATAAATATTAATATTAAGCTTCTTAACTTAATTTTTACCATTATTTTTAAGCACTATTTCCCCTCTAAAGTCGAACGCGCCCATCCGTCTATTACTTCTCTGGGCAACTGTAATTTTTGGCCAAGTTTATCGCCTTCTCGGCCATTTACATTTTTTGGCTGTCGTCAAGAGGCTGCAATTTATTTGGCGGCTCTTGTGTCTTTTATTTAATTTACACACAAATTATTTGCAGTCTTTTTCTATTGGACATAACTGCTTTTATTTCTATCTCGTACTTTAAGCCGTATTTGTTGCCGGCTAACGGTAATTACATTTGTTTTACATGAAAAATTACCGTTGACATGCTTATTGGCCAGCAGTTTTTTTTTTTTTTTTTGTTTCGTCGAAGAACCTGAAGGCTAGGACCACCCAGCTGAGTAATTACGGAAACTTTAGTTCAAGTTAATTAATTTAAATTTCAATTAAAGCGATGGCTACGGGATAATGTACCTGGCATGATGAGAAGAGATAAATGTTTGGATATAAAAAAAAAGTAAAGGCGAGGAAGGAAGTAAGGCGAAAATGTTTGCTGGCCTTCCACTCAAGGAAAACGCTTTGGAATATTAATAAAATGAATATTACACATTTTTCACGATAGTTGTTGCGAGTCCCGCTCTCCTTGACCAACTAGTGACCACATGGCGTATGTGTAATTAAATATTATAGACACACTCATCGAACATCTAATCAGCAAACAATGTAAAACAGTTTCCCACCTGCCAGCGATAGAATAATTCTAAATAGTGAGTAACTTAGTGGCTTCTGCTTGGATTTCCGCAATCCGTTGCAGCATATAAATTGAAAAGTTGGCTACGAAAAAAAGAAAATTACATACAAGCATGACAGGCAGAGTTGGCCCAAAGCTGGGTAGCTGTTAGCTGTTAGCTGGTAGCTGGAAGCTGGGCCAAGTGGTTATGGCAACTGGCTGACCGGCGGCTGTCAGCCCGCTGATGGATGGCTGCAATGTGGCTGCGTTGACGAGCTGCCGTCATCATCGTCGTGTGCATGTGTCAATTAGCCGTGTTTAAAGAGAGTGCACCACGGACCCGGACCCCGGACCACGGAACACGGCGGCTAAATCAACTGTAACCAGGCGGCTCTAACCTCCGCCATTTGATGCCCTTTTGCGGGCGATGAGCAAACGCCTTTCGGGCACGTTCTAAATAAATTGCAGCAGCCACTTTTTAGCTACCTCTTGGCCAGAGCCATAGATGCACCTGCTCCTCGCCGCCTGAATGTCAGACGCGATCTTATCGCGGCTTCTATTTCCATTTGCAACCGTTCACTTTTCAGTTCGCCCTCCTAACTTAACCTTTAAGCCACTGCTCCAATGTCCCACTAAATGGCTGCCAAACAAAACTATAACCAAAGCCAAAAAAAAATTACACATCAATTCGGTAGTCTGTCAAATTAAAGTATCTTTTGACACATCAGCATGACATGAATTCTTAACTACCAAATTGATAAAAATTAATTACTTTAAAGTGTTTATGTCAATTAAAACAGGATGGCCTTTCATGGGGTATAACTATTAATAGTAATATTTTAATATTTCAGAGCTTAACCCTCGCTGCCATCAGTGCCTATGCGTACGCCCAGATCGCTCCTGGATCCAATGCGTACCTGCCGCCCACAAAGAACGGATACGATTACTCCGAGCCCAATACCCCTTTCGTGAGTATAACCCATTTATTTATATACATATACTCTTTTTTTTTTTTTTTTGGGCCAAGCCAAGCCAACCGCCACAAATTGAATCCCAGTCAACGGACTAATTACGGTCATCATTTTGGTAGCCATTGCAGCCGTTAAGGCAACCAACCAGACCGGGCCGACTTCAGAGTCGGCAGCGGAGATTTGTCGCCACATTTATCACTCGGAATCGGAATGTTTGTGGCCCAACTCGACTCAATAAATGCTGCCACGTCATGTTGCTGAATGTCGGCCCAAAATGATGGCAACATTTTGAATCGGTGAAGGGCTCTGGCAGTTGAAAATGACAGCAAGTTAACCTTTTGCCAGATCTCCTAACTGAATGGAAGATCGTTGCGAAAATCGGAGAAGTCTATTGATTCTCTGCAAAAATTGGAGTTTGGAAATAGAAAATCTACTGACTTGGCATACTTATTGAAAAATTCTTTAAAATGGCCTTTCTATTTTCTATGTTTTAGAAGCCCAGCCCACCTGGCAGACCTGCGCCTGGACCACGCCCACCTGCACCACCTGGCCAGCCCCGCAACATTCCCGGCCAGCCAGCCGATGTGAGTATCTGATCAATTTTAATGTCTATTGAGAGTTAAATATCAAAGAGCAGTTTGAGACATTTACAATTTGATAATTGATTTTCTTATAAAAAAAATTATATATTTTTTAAGGACCACGTGCATGTGCCCGGCATGCCGTACGACTTCGAGTACGCCGTCCAGGACCCGGAGACCGCCAACGACTATGCGCACAAGGCGTCCAGCGATGGTGATGTGGTGACCGGCGAATACCGCGTCCAAATGCCTGATGGACGCACCCAGATTGTCCGCTACACCGCCGACTGGAAGACGGGCTACCACGCGGACGTCACCTACGAGGGCGAGGCCCAGTTCCCCCAGGGACCGCAGCCGGGAGCCCGAGGCGGCGGCGGCGGTGGAGCCGGTGGCTACAAGTACTAGGCTGGGGTGGTGCTTCGACTGGGTCAGCTGGGGTCACATACTTTGCGCAACGTGTAAGCCTTACGATATACCAATAAAAAGTATTGATAAACTAAAGCGGCATCTGTTGGCTTACTTACTGAAATAAGGATACTGAGGGGCTTTAAGGATACGATATACAGAAGGACACCATCTGCTTTTCAAGTTTCAAAGCTTTTGGTCCCCTCTTTGTGGGTTAAACATCATGGGTATGCTGGACTTTGTCCTTAGTTTGATCGGATAAGGACACTATTATTATAAATTTTAAAGTAATTGAATATTTTCGTAGTTTATGCTTCAACATTTAAAGAAACACCGAAATTTTAAAAAAATACTAATATACTAATAAAAAACTAATATAAATATAAATAATGTAAAAACCTTTTTCTATGAGGTTTCTACTCTAAACAGGACTAATTTAAAAGGACTCTAAAGGGAGCGTAATGGACATTTATATATTTTTATTTCATAAACTTGGAAAAATGGCTCCAACATCCAGCATCGCCTCGTGGTGGGCTTTCCATTTACTAAATTTGAATAAAATGAGTGCCAAATCGAAAGAAGCTCCTGCAGGAGAAAGCTTTCTCCGGGACAAGCTTTCTTTCTAGCCAACTGTCAGAGTGCGTCAGGCGGAGCAACAGATGGGCACCCAGCTGGCAGAGGTGGCACGTAAACAAGGTGAGAGCGCAGACGCGGTGGCAGGTAAACAGACACCTGTGGAACTCCCACGGAGGTAAACAAAGCCACTGCGCCGAAGCGTCAACTGTCAGAACACGCGCACTGCCGCCCCCGAAGAGTGCGGCGAATGGCAATTAAAGTGGGAGCATGGATGTCCCTTTCCGGCCAACGGGTAGCCAATGGCGGAGCTTTAAGCTGCCCCAGAAACGTCAAAGAAACGTCAAAACGGGCCACGACAGTGTAGAGAGAAAAGTTTTCGCTGGCCAACAACACACACACACCAAAAAGTGCTGGCTCGCGGAGAAAATTCCACCAAAAAATTAAAATTTATATCTAGAATTTAATTAGATTCAATAGAAATTCATGTAATCCTGCAATCGGTTAGTGAGTGCCCTGTGAAAATGTCCTGCGAATGAGAGGAGGCGAAGCGGAGTCGTTGTAGAATTGCTTCAGTGATTTTGTGACCCCGGGGGGAATATGTTTTCGGATGGCCAGGACAGGTGGCCAAAGCCGAGCTAACGGGATATGTGGAGCAAGTGCCAATGCCAGTGCTTCGATCGGTGGTAGGCTATAAAAAACGCATCCGATTGGTATTTATGTCGCGCTCCCGCCCGATCGACCGCCATCATCAGCAATTAGTACATAAGCAGCAGCAGCAGCACCAGCAGGATCATAGGGCGGATTATCATGGCCTGGCCGAGGACGAGGACCCTGGCCTGGTGGCGTCTCTGTTTGGGCCTCCTCTCCATTGTGGTCTACCTGGCACCGTGCGTCAACCTGCAGCCAGCCGAGAACATCAACTACAATCTGTGAGTGCCATTCGAGGATTTTCTCGTTTCTCCGTTTCCATTTTCTAGAGGTCTTTCTGGACTCTCCTAATCCTGACCCATATTCCCATGCACATCTAGCGTTCATTCCTGGGCCGACAAACTGGGCATGGAGCTGTTTCATCTGGGCGATTTCATCACCAGGCGCAAGGAGGTGCAAGAGGTGAGCCACCAGCATTTTGTTTTATTGATTTTTCCGCCGCTTTTCCATGTTTTGTGCCTCTGTGTTTTTTTTTTCCCTCTTTCCTTTTTTTTTGTGAGCTCCTTGTTGACGTCTCTCAGCCTCAGCGACGTCAACTTCGGCTCCGTATGTGGGTTAAAGGCTAAGGGCTGCCCGAGCGGCAATTATAAAAAATGTAAAGCAAGATGGGCTAACTCTGTGTCAGTAGGTCGAACTAACAATGCTCTAGGAGCAAATTGTTTGCTACTTGGGTGTTCGTTCATTAGGAAAGCAAATACTAGACAAGCAGGGACAATAATATGGGAAACTAATTAGTTGGGGCAAAGCGAAAAGGACTCTGCAACAGAACTATGTACAATAAAATATGATTTAAGTAGAAACCATCCGCCTGAGTGTCTCCTCTTCCATGAGGTCAGATTGTCCCTCCCCAAGACTAACTGGTGAATTATTTTTAGGCATCGCAATTGGATTTAGAAATGGAATTGTTTTGCACATGAGTTACAGCCGCAGTTGTGCCAACTGTTTATAATTTGCTTTATGCATGTAAATGTGTTTGTCGATGGGTCCGGCGGGGCCTCTTAATGGGTTTTATGGGCTGGTTACCCTCTCCTGCTTATGCATATTTCCGAAAGACAAAACAAATAATTCAAGGGTCGGGGCAGGGCCACTAACCTAATAAATATGCCTACTAAGCAAGAATAAAATAAATTTATTTAAAACTTTACCAAACATTTACAGAGTTTCAAGGAAGCCAAAGTTGTTTCGCGTAATGGCGCCTCCATTGTCGATTCCATGGCCAAAGAAATAGAAATGATGATGGACCTCAAAGTCAGCGCTGTGCGGGTATGTTAATCCTTCAATAATTTTAAAATTTAAATCAAAGATTCTATGTAAAAAAAAATATTTTCAGCGCATAATGGATACTGCCGAGAACACGGCTCTGTCCCATCAAAATGACTTGGCTGACAAGATGTTCTCCTATTACAATGCCAAGGAGATGCTGGAGCCAGGCGATCCCTTTCCACCCATCCCGACGCCGGCGCCCGACATGGACAAGGACATTGGCGAGCCGCTGATCTACGTCCAGCCCAAGGTGGTGGTGCTGGAGAAGCGTCCGGAGTTCCACAACACGCCCGTTAACTTCAGCGTCAGTTCGGTCCATGTGCCGGTGAATGTGTTCGATCGAGGTTTGAACTAAAAATGTCCTTCATCATCATAATCCGTGTATCTCTTCTCTCTCCGCTCTCCACCTGTATCTGTGACTTTCTATGACTATCTAAATATCTCTCTCTCTCTCTTTCTTCATGTAATTGTAACTGTAATTGTACTTGTCGCCTGTGTGTGTTGTTGTCTTTGCAAAGGCTCTGATTTTGAATTCTGTTTTTGGTTGATTTTGTTGGAAGGAGATAGTTTTCAGGGATCTACTTTGATCCATTGCCTATGGATTGATCCTAAATTATTAAAACCCACTGAAAGGGTATATTAATTCGGTTTACATTTAAAATTCCTTAAATATCTCCTCCGTCTAAATCAAGGGAACCCTTGAAACAGAATCAGTGCCATAAAGTAATGCTTCTATGTAAAACACCATAAAAAAAACTAAAATCTAATCCAACACTTTGTGTCTCTGTCTAGCTGCAGAAAGTAGTGAACCCAGAAATCGCATCTAAATCGCTCTTACTAACTATCTCTCTATCTCTGTCGCTCGCTCGCTCGCTCACTCGCTCTTTAGCTGTTTGCTAGCTCGCTTGACCGTTAATATATATATCTATATATTTTTTTTGGTATGCCATATTAAAAAAAAAATAATAATAATTGATTAAAAATAAGAGTATGCCATAAGCCGTACGCTGCGCCTCCTTATTTTTCAATTTTCCAACCGCTTGCGTCAATGCGTCAGTGCGTTTCCACGCGGGCCCGTGTCACGAAGCCCATTGCGCCGCCCGGCCCGCCCACTCTGTACCTAATGATCCGCCGGAGCAGGAGTCCGGCCTTTTTCGTTTGGGGCCGCTGGCCGTGCAATGTGTAGGGTGGCGACGCGCCCGCGTTTCTCTGAGAATGCGAATGCTCCACTGCCGACACACGCGGAATGCTTTGCCAAAAAACCGTACAACACCCAACTTGAGCCACCAAGCACACGTAAAATGAAAAAAAAAAAAAGAAACGACCCACTAACCAACCAAACAACCACCACCAAACCACCAGTACAAGAGAGACACCTGTCACCCGTAACACCTGTGCCTGCACCAGCGGAAGAGAACACTAAAAAAAAAATTTAACAAACTAAACCAGGTTTAAGACCAACAACTAATTTGAATTTCTTACCAAATTTTTCCCATTTCTTTTGTTAACACGATAAAAAAAAATGACACAAAACAAACAAAAATACACACACACACACGCACAATACACAGCACCGGATGTGATAAAAGCAATTCAGTGGTCGGAGAATTTGGATCAGATATTCCGCGACAATTACAAAAACGATCCGACATTGTCGTGGCAATTCTTTGGCAGTTCGACTGGCTTTATGCGTCAATTCCCTGCATCGAAGTGGAACAAGGACGTACCGGTTGATCTGTACGATTGCCGACTACGATCTTGGTACATGGAGGCGGCGACTAGTCCGAAGGATATTGTTATCCTGATGGATGGATCCGGTTCAATGTTGGGACAGAGGCTAGATATCGCAAAGCATGTTGTCAATACGATACTCGATACATTAGGTACAAATGACTTTGTGAACATCTTCACCTTTGCTAAGGAAGTGAGCCCGGTGGTCACATGTTTCGAGGATTTACTGATTCAAGTATATATCAATTTTCTTTCTTACTCTTACTCTTACTCTTATGATTTAATATTCATTTGTTTAATATTCTTTTAATTTATTTTTCTTATTAATCATGATTGATTTTTGTCTTTTCCCCGACCGAAAATTCTCAAAAAATGAAATCACCAAACCGAAAAATAAAATCACCAAAATTCGATGCCAACCAAACCAAACAAACCACAAAAAAAAACAAACAAAACCAACAAACAAAACCAACACACACTCTTCTGAAATTCAAACCAGGCGAATCTGGACAACATACGTGAACTGAAAGAAGGGATTGAATCGTTTAAACCCAAATCGATCGCCAATTACACAGCTGCATTGACATTCGCTTTCGAGTTATTGGAATACACCAAGTCGTCTTCGCGCGGGGCGCAGTGCAATCAGGCGATCATGGTCATTGGCGACGGGGCGCCGGAGAATAATCGGGCGGTCTTCGAGCTGCACAACTGGCGGGATCCGCCATACAAGCCGGTGCGTGTGTTCACCTACCTCATCGGCAAGGAGGTGGCCAATTGGGATGATATACGGTGGATGGCGTGCGAGAATCAGGGCTACTATGTCCACCTCAGCGACACCGCCGAGGTGCGCGAGATGGTCTTGAACTACATACCGGTGATGGCCAGGCCATTGGTTTTGGGTAGGCACGATCATCCGGTCATTTGGTCGCAGGTCTATGCGGATATCGAGGTGGGTAGCGCCATCAACTGGTGCGATTCTTTACAAAAAAAAAATATGTGCCCCGAAAAGGTTTCAATCCGAAAACCACTCAATCCAATTCCCAAACATCCTCCCCCCCTATGATTCTCTGACACAGGACACCAAGCTATCCGACTACCTGTGGGAGATCAAGCAGTGCGAGGAGCAGAAGGCCGATGTCCTGGAGTACTGGCAGGTGCAGGACAGGATGCTGGAGCCCAGCGAGATGCACCGCCGCGAGTACCGGCGTATGAAGGAGGTGACTATTGCTCATACGCCCCGTTATCGCAAAACCTTTTTCTGACTATTTTGCTGGAATATCGTTTAGACGTGGAACCAGCCTGTGGACTCGAATGTTTACCAATTTATGACCACCGTCTCGATGCCCATTTACGATCGACGCGAGAATGCGGTAAGTAAAATCGACTGAGAACCATCGTGTCCTCGTAAGGCACGATCCCAAAGCAATCGAATCGAACTCTATCAAGCGAGTTAGCACTGCCAAATTCTTAGCGGATATCAAAGAAACGATAAAGTATCAGAAAAACTGAAATCAGAATCAAAAGCAGCCGCCGATGCAGCGCCGAAATCATTTTGCCCCCAAAACTCATTTAAGAATCGAAGCAAGAAATCGAAATACAGCAAAAAAAAAAAAAAAATATTTAAGAACTATAACCAATCTGAAACTATCTATGAAACAGCTCACTTAATACTACTACTACTACTACTACTACTGTATTAATAATTTATGCGTTATATATATATATATAAAAACACAACTACTACCTACCAAACTATACACAACTATACCACAGAATATCACCGAAGAAGTTTTAATAAATGAAGCACTCTGGGAATTGCAAACACGTGAGGTACAAACTATAATGCCAAATTCTAACAAATACCAAATCAAATTCAAACTTAATAAATTTCGAACGAAATTTCTTTTGCGTAAAACGTACATATTTGCTCTTGATCAAAGTTTTATATACGCCAATTAATTGCATATCGTATTGAGCTCTACTATATACTCGTATATATATTATCCGTATATATATATATATATTAAAAATAATAATAATAATAATAAAGTAAACAATTTGTTATACTTTGCGCTACATACATGCATACCTAATCCATATTTAACCGATATATACTCTAACTAACTATACTATAACTCGTATATAAATCTAGCTAAACATGGTCTAGGACCATGGCATTCTTTAGCAACCTTTTGACATTATAGTTGACCACGTACCGGGTTTTCTAGTTCAAATATTCAATTATACAAATTGAAATTAAATTTGAAAACAAATTGTACATCCAAAAAGTAATCGTATAGAATAACGAATTCAATTCGCAATTGGACCAAGTATTTAACGATATCTAGACATTGTTTTCTTATTATACATATAACCGTACTCGTACCATTATTATAAACAGTTATTATAACAAATTATCGAATTATAGCTATGCCTAGTTGATTACTTAACGTATAAATAGAACATTTTATCTAGCATTTTGAGTAGTAGAATTTACCATTTGTTGTTTTAACTAAGAAAGATTGGGTTGAGCCGCGATCGACTAGACTATCTCCACCTATGTACCTTCCATATATTAATAACAATAATAATGTATAGTGCTAATTGGTAGCCCCGCCTCCTCCGATAAACCCTCGCCACCCCCTAAACTCCCCCAAAGAATATGTGTTAGTGTAACGATTGATGTTTAGTAAGTACAATCATTGACAAAGCGAAAAGAAGGCCAAACAATCGGAGTAAACCTAGGCTACGGCTGAGGACCTATAGAGCACACAAGAACCACCACAACAGATCAACATAACACATATATATATACCAGTATAAAGATACATATGAAATCCTTAAGACACATCCTCCAAACGAACACCGCCAAAAAAAAATATTCAAATAGCAGGCTCCTACTTCCATTGCAATGGAGTTTTTATACCCTTCGTCGGCTGGACAGGATTCTGTGCTCTGTAAACTCTGTATCAGTTAGGGAAAGGACCCTTTAACGCACCCCGCCGTGCTTCCCGCCCACCGACACCGCCACGCCTAAAACTCCACCCGCCCTAGAATAATCCTACTTAAGTTGCTTCCGTTCCTAGCGATTGATTTATTAAAAACTACAAATACAAATTCACAGCTCATGAATCTAACTACCGATATAAATCCGGCTGCGAAAAGTATCCCCCAAGTTGTGAGTAAATTGTATCTAAATCAATACGAAAAATTCAACAGCAAAATCTAATGCAAATGCCAATGCAAATCCCAGTTCCATTTTTAATGCAAAATTCTAAATCTTTCCTTTTAGTTTTTAAGCCGCATGTGTGACTTGATCGAAATTGTTTTATGTGCCTTTGATTTTCAATTGATTTGGTTTTTGGAGCACCCTCAATTATGCGAATTTGCGATCTCTATTAATTTTATTTTGTTTAGTGTAATGCCTAAATCCTTGCCACCCACCCCACCACCCCCTGCCCTGCCGACCAAGGCCATGATGCTATGAAAGTGATATGATTTTTGATTTCTTAGCCAGTCCGCTCAAGTGCTTGGTACTAACCAATGAATGATGTTTTTTTTCTAATAATGCAAACTAAAACTAAGAACTCACCCCGGCACTTTATTTCTCTCTCTGTAAGTCTCAGTGTGTAAGCTTTCGATAAAAAGGACACTCCCTCGATCCGAGTGATCGATTCCTATATTCGATATGTCTGTGCTCCTCT
The DNA here is from genome assembly GCA_018150405.1 of Drosophila varians. Classification (NCBI taxonomy): domain Eukaryota; kingdom Metazoa; phylum Arthropoda; class Insecta; order Diptera; family Drosophilidae; genus Drosophila; species Drosophila varians. The sequence continues at coordinate 10,340,391 of JAECWK010000130.1, forward strand.
CTGTAACTTTTTCTCTCTCTGTCTCTGTAACTCACCAGTCTTAGCAAATGGTATCACGTAGATCCCTTGCCAAACTAACCACAAAAAGGGTATAAAAACTGTGAAAAATCCACACCACCAAACACCAACAACGCAAACAGACATGCACAACTGTACTTTCTTTGCGGAGAAAGGTGTAACAGCTTTTTTGCACTTTCTTTTTATCCTTTTGATTACAACTTTTCGAGACTCTTTTGTAAAGAAACAAATTGTAAAATACACTCTCCATTAAACTAACTTTCGAATTAAGTAATTTTGGTTTTCCAAAAAATTATGATTTTCGTTAACACTGCCTCCTAAAACTTAACGCTCTCATACGCTCTTAGTACAACTCTGCTAGCCATGTAATTAGCTGCTAAAATACAGAAAAAAAACGCTTAACAAAATTCCTTGTAAACATCAATACAAGAAACAAAAAACAAAACAAAAACAAAAAAAAAAAAAGAAATGCTAAATGAAAATAACTTTGAAATCGACTTTCTTGACTGTACTCGTAAGTTCTTGCGTAGTAACGATGCTTCTCATATTTGCATTCGACATTGTTTACGTTTTTGATTTACTATAAATCTTTGTATTTTCATTTTCCTTTGAGATGCCTTAAGGCGTTTTGTAATAGCAATGCCATTTATCGAATTCAAATTTCAAATTCATTTTTCAGTATTTGATTAACATGCAAAACCAAAAACAAATTAACTATAAATTCTCTGTACTTGTAAACATTTAAAGTCCAACTTGTGTATATGTTTCGTTTTCACTCACTTTATCCGAAAAAACTCTCTAAATGTATCTCAAAACTTCTCACAGACAAGAATTGCGAATATTCTGGGTGTGGCTGGCACCGATGTGCCCATCAATGATATCAAAAAGTTGCTGTCGCCATTTATGGTAAGTATTTTTTTTATCAATTTTTACCAAAATTTAATTTTTAATGCATATTTGTTATCGTAGCTTGGCGTGAATGGCTATGCGTTTATAGTAACCAACAATGGTTATATACTATTCCATCCAGACTTTCGTCCAATTGTAAGTTATATACATATATTTAATAATTAAAATATTTGATCTAAACTAAGAATATTTTACAGTTCCAAGGTTACATATTAAAACCATCATACAATAGCGTTGACATGATTGAAGTCGAACTATTGGATGACGATAAACCCGCCAGAGACTTTAATCCAGTGCTGTTGACGGTAAACTACTTTCCTTTAAGGTTATTACAGTTTTTATTAACATTGTATTTGTATTTTTTTTTATAGATAAGAGATTCCATAATCAATCAATCGACAGGCAGCAAATGGATGTTGGTCAAAAATCATTTCGATGAAATGGTAGGTTTTTCTTCTTTTGGAAACTTTGTTAAAGATTTATAAAACTTCTAATGACTTTTGCAGAAACGGGTGATTCGCATTAAGCGGCAATATTACTGGACAGCCATCAAGAAGACTCCTTTTACTTTGGTCATTTCGTATCCAGAGCAGTATGGAGTGAGTCGCATGGACATACGGACGGAGCAGGAAATCCACAGAGTTAACATCAAGGGCACAAATATACGCAGCTTCTTCGATGGCAAGCGCTGGAAAATACATCCCGATTGGTATGGTTTAACTTATCTTATATCTGCATAAACAATTTAAAAATATAAACTTCGAAATATAGGCTATTCTGTAAGCACAGCAACCGGACATTCAAAACGCCAGAGATAGAACTTTTGTACTTTCTCGAGCGTATGTCCGAGCCGGGCTGGCGATGGCCGGGAAGTCGAAGCGCTATGCCCCCGGAGCACGCAGCTGCCATGTTCTGTAAGTATAGACCCGCCCCACATCCATTTCCACTCGAAACTATCCCATTTTCGAAACTCGATACTCGAATCCGATCGCTTCGAATCCGATAAGTCGCTAAAGCTTTCCCAGACTCTGTTATGCGTATTTATGTTCGATGTTAGATGCGATTCAATTACGATTACGATTACGATTACAATACGATTGCGATTTCAATGTTCATGCAAATTCACAGCTAACAACTCATCAACTGGCCGCTATCCATCAATCAATGAAAAAGAAAGCTACTATTGTGAGTAACGAAAGTCAAAAGTCATCCAGAGTCACTGTGTTGAGCACCCAATCATGTTAATGTTTTGCACTCGGTAGCACACTCATCAGCACATCCTCAATATCCTGGGATATATCTATTATGGATGAACCTTTTTCACACCAAAATAAAATACAATATTAATATCACCCATCAAACTGATTTGGCCTGAAAAAAAAAACTCTTTAAAATATATTATTGATGGAGTTCACTTATTAATAAGCTACAAATGTTTTCAACTTAATTTTAAGTAGACTACCAGTAGTGTGTTTTATGAGGCACTGTAGTTAGCTGAGGAATTTGCACTTTCTACGCTGCATGTTCAAAATATGATACGATGTTCTAAGGGTTCGCCAAATAATTTGCGCACATCAAACCTTACAAAAGAAATAACTTAAATTCAAATAAAATTTTCAAGTATATAAGATTCCTATCTGAACTTATGATTGACTTTATTTTTAGGTGATCGGCAGCTGATGCAAGCCTTGGTGTTCGATGCCCGAGTCACCGGGTGGTTCTCCAACAAAACCAGCTGGCACTCCAAGGACGAAAAGGGGTAAGTGGGGATCCTTTGATCGAAGGGAATGATAGGCATTAGGCTTGACTTGACAGACACCTCAAAAAAAAAAAAAAAATAGAGAATATGTTAAAAAGTACAGTCAACGCCATGCACTCGCCCAACAAATTCAATCGATTTCCCGGAACCGGAAGCCAGCACATATTAACCGTTTTTTATTTCTATGTACGCCCTTCTTTTTCTCACTTTTATTTGCATTTTATACGAATTCTTTGTGTCGTCCTTGTGTCGCCGTCGCTTAATGTCTTTTTCATATTGAATTTTTGCACCCACAACTCAACAAATACTTTGTATTAATATTTAATATCTATGGAAAATCTCTTGAACTTAATAAACCACAAAACATATTGCCTTCCCATTATGAAATACCAAACCATTCACGAATCTAGCACAAGCGCATCAAGCCCAATAGCCGTTCTAATGGGTTTGCTGCCAAGGTAAACAACGAACAATAAACTGCCAAAACTCAAATCTTCATTGTTACTTAGTTATTGTTTAATCTTGAAACTTTTTATTGGTCCCAGTTGGATAATGATTTAATCTCGTTTCAACAGGAACGAATTCAAGCAGCGCTTTGGCGTCACCCTTGCCTTCCTGGCCACCCACAGTGGCCTCACCCGCTGGCACGAGTTTCACTCAAACGGACTCGAGGACACCAGAATTGGGTAGGTCCTTTCGGTAGTCAGGGGTGTGTCTGGGTCTAATTGAATCTTCATACCTGCAGGGAGGCATTCAGCCAGAACAACACACGGGCCATCGATGAGATCTGGTACAAACGAGCCGTGGACCAACATTTTGTACGGGAGGAGAGCTTTGTTTACTCGGTGCCTTTCGATGCGGGTGGTATGTTTTCATCCCAGATAAGTCACCAGGCCTTCCATAAAATTAAATACATATTTTAGAAAGCAAATCGGAGATTCTGGTAACCGCCAGTCATGCCATTTTTCATAACGAGGGCGGCAAGGCAGCCCCAGCCGCAGTGGTTGGCTTCCAATTCCAGCATTCGGCTCTCTACAAGCTCTTCCACAACATCACCGGCAATGTAAGAAGGGTTCAAGGCTCCCAAAACTACATTAACTTTAACTAATTCCTTTCAATTTTTTAGGCCTGTGCGCTGGATGACAAAGACTGTTATATTTTGGACAACAATGGCTACGTGGTCATCTCCACGCGAGTCCATGAAACGGGCAGGTTCTTCGGCGAGGTGAACGGAGCCATCATGAAACGGTTGCTGGAGGAGAATGTGTACAAGCGGGTGATAGTCTACGACTACCAGGCAGTCTGTTTCAAGTCGAAAAACGACAATAATGCATCCAGCATGTTGCTATCGGTAAGGATAACGCATATTCTAGACTTATAAGAGGTGTTAACAAAATCCTTTCCAGCCTGTTATCCATGTACTGCGTCTGGGCAAATGGCTGCTGCATACGGCGCTGTGGTATATTGTGCAACTAATGCAGTGGGCACCCGGGGTGTCCGCCCATTTTGCCGATATGCACGGCGATTTGAACGGCACCGAGCCAAGACCGCAGCCAGAGCACCACGAGAGGAATGGCCATGGGAATGGTAAAAAGAAGAACGATGACACTTGGCTGCGATATCTGACATTGCACAGGACCAGGCTAAAAACGTGCGACATGCAGCGTGAATTGTACACACTCTTTAATGAAAAGGACAACGTTGTCTACAATATGACAGCGCACGCATGCGAGCGGCCATTTGTCGTCCTGCCCATTCCGAACAGCAATCTCATTTTACTGGTAATTGACCAGCTGTGTCCGCGGGACGCGTCCCTCATCCTCACGGTGAATCCTCAAACGATCGACTACCACCTGCCGGTCAACGATTCCTTGGCCTGCTTCAAGCAGGCCAACGAGTTCAATCGCGTGCGGCCCCAGAGCTGTATCAGCCGGCATGCGAACGTAAGTAGAGGGGGTCCTTTCACAAGGATATTGGGTTTATTACGGCAAGAAGGATGTGAAATTAACCGGGCATGTGTTTTATTTAATATCCTTTTTTTTTGTTTGAAAGCTTTGATTGTCGTATAAATATTACTCATACGACCCGTAATCCACTTAATTTCTTAAAGACATTAATCATCTGACGCTCTTCCTTTTCCTTTTTAATATATTACTCATACGCCCCATTGCTCACGACCTTTATTCAAAAAATTATTCATACGCCCCGTAACCCATTTATTGCCTCTGAAAATTACTCATACGCCCCATATACCAGTTACTCAACCAACTTACATTTAAATCTTCACCCATTTTCCTAAAATTTAATTTAAACTATTTTTAATAAAAATCCTTGTTACAGGAGAGCTCCATCAAGCTGTGCGGCAAAGGATGTGCCGTGTACGCGAATCTGGGGCTGCTGCTACTCTGCCACATACTCAGCCGCTGGCTGTAACGGCGGCCGATGGTTTAGCTTAGATCTAGGCAATATGTTTTTGTATTATATATGGAAGAGCAATCCAGGAGATGGGACATTTTTTACTCTAACGCTTGAGCGCAGTTCAATATTTTTGGTCACCTAGAGAGAAACTTTTCCAAATTAGTCGTTAAGTAGCTAAATATCCGTTTTGAGCTCCGCGTTTACATTTAGCTGTTGGGAGCGGAGGGAAACCAACGTGAACACGGACAGTGTGTGCCGCCTAAGACGGACGGGCTTATTTGTAGACCTTCCAGTAGATGACAGGGGTAAACTAAATTAATATAAATATATATATATATTTATTGCATATGTATAAACTGAAAAAAAAAGAAAAAAACAAATTCCAACAACGGCCTTAAACGACTTGCAACCATCATATAAGCTGAACGCAAAGCGCCGTCGACTGGCGACTAAACTTATGGCACACACTGTTCCAATGCCGACTACTGCCCATGGTTATGTGTGTGAGTGTGGTATGTGTGTGTGCGTGGGTGTGTAAATGTATTGTTGTGCGCGTGTTTGTTTGAGTGATATTCCTAATCTAAGACGGCCACATTTGTAAGTAACACTTTAGCTACAAGTTTATGTTTAATGAAACGGATCAAGAAACCTATCGGTAAAGGTACATACATACATATATTAACGGAAGAAAGGCGAATAACGGAACCATTTAATTATATATACACCACACATATACCATAATACGATATATACCTACGAGTACGCCCGGTACATGCTAATTAATTTAAGTAGCTTTTGTATATTTGCTTAGCTTAGCCCAAATGAGACAAACTAACCGAAAGTTCAGCCTTGAAAAAAAAAACTACACACTTTTATAGAGATTCGTTAAATGATGATAAATTGTAAAACCACTAAACCGAAACCAAAAACCGAAGAACTAAAACAAAATTTAAAGGCATTGTTTTTTATATACACTGATGACGATACCTAGCATTACCCACAAGTACCTACATATATGAAAAATCTAAAAAAAAAAAACTTTTTATTACTAAACTACTTGATATTGAGCCACAGAACTGAGCCGAGGACGAGATGATTGAGTAGAAGCAACAGCATCTAGCAACTAAATTATTATTAATACTACACTTAACATTGACTAGTTGAAATTTACCAGAACTAACTCGAATGACATACAAACAAGACACATATACTATCGTGAAAGCATCTAGACAAACTCTATATAGGATCTCTCCGCCGATCGGAACCGAACTTGCTAAGCTTTAGCCCCCACAAATCTCCCCCATGGTAGTGTAATCAACTTGTGCCATTCGAACTGCCTAGAATTTGTTATTAACTATTTAATATTAAACTCATTAAAAGCGTTTTTAGCTGCGACTTACCAAGAAATCTGTTAATCATCTTATAATCCTCTCGCAGGTTGTTTCATTCCTTAATCATTTTGTATATTCAGAATTGAGCGCCCACTAAACTCGATGATAGGCTAATACTAAACTAAACAAACTAATACCAAGCTTGCATGCCTGCCTCCACACCAGGACATTAAGCCCGATCTCCAATTTGAACTGCAACTCTCCTCAAAAACAAAACAAAACAAAACACTCGCTGACAGCCACAATTGTACTAACTACATACATAAACATATTTCAAATTCAATCAAATACAAGTAAAAACCATTTGTCTAATGTGCTAAAAAAAAGAAACTGATAATAAACACGAAATAATTTCAAAAATCAACTCGATTGTTTTCCATTCTTGTGGGGTTCCAATGGTTGCAATGCTGAAAAATTTTCAGAAGATCACGCCCACATGGTTTATATTTTATGCTTAACAATTTATTTTAACACAAGTTTATATTATTTTACATAACTTTCATCGTATTACAAAAAAGCCTTAACTCGATAATTAATTTCTAATTTAGCTAAATGACGAGTTTTTGTTTTGTCCAAGTTTTCTGTTTCAGTTTTGCCGGTTTAAAAAATCATAAATAGATATTTATAATTGGTTTAAATTTGCGATTAGCTCGTTTATAATTTTGCAAGTATGCCAGTGTTCTACATAATGTATCTCATATGTAAAGCATATAATTCGCGTTATATGTATGCAAACGAAATAAACGTATTTTACAAGACGAATGTGTAAAAAAAAGTAAAACAAGTTAATATGATAGATTAGATTATTAGGTTGAAGTCTCTCTCTGTTTTGAAATCTCAATTCACAAAAGTAAACGTCAGGAATCAACGATCAATATGAAATAAATCATAAAGAGGGCAAGGAGAAAAGGGCAATCTTTCCTTAAGTTGAATAATCGACGGCTCCGCTTCCATTCTGTTGCATGCGCACCGACCGACGTCTGGTCAGGATACGGCCCGGTGCCACTGACGCTCCATCAATAGCTTCGCTTACAACACCTGTTGATGCCCCAATTAGCACACCCGTTTCCGTGTTTGTTCCCATCGCCGCAGCAGCAGCGGCAGCCTCCTCGCTAGCCATGCCAGCCACTGCGTTGTCCACAATCAATGGCATTGCTACCACTGGCGTAACTGTTGCGAGGTCATCCTCTAGCTGGGAGTTGCGGCGCGTGGTAAGGCTTCGCAGCTTGGACTTCTTGGGCGGCAGAGTTCGAGGGGCAGCTACCTCCCTTATCGGCGCCACCTCCTCTACGGTGTAGGCAACCGGATTGGGGATTACTGCCGGCGTTGGTTCCTCCTCGTAGTTTCGTTTTCGCGCTAATCTGGCTGCGTTTCCATTCCCATTGGTTCCCTCCTCCACTACCGGTAAGTTTTCAGCAATCGTTTTTTGTTCGTTGTTAATAATATTGGTTGGAGCGCCATTAAAACTCTCCGGTTCCGGAGGATTACTTGCCAAGAACGTGTTTTCTTCGATGGTTTCCAACTTGGATATTGTCTTGGTGTTGGTGTTACCATTGGTGGCGAGCGTGGGAACCACAGCTTCTTCCTTAGGGCTATTAACCTGCTTCAGTTGGGTGTTTTCCTTCTCCAGAGTTTGAATGCGATCCCGAGTGGTCTTCAGTTCTTGTTGCAGAAACAGAATAGTGCTCTGCATGCCCTCCACATCTTCGTCCAGCTCTTGCAGAAAATCATCCAGTTCTGATAAGGAAGAAATTGTTCAAATTATAGCCTTTACAGAGTTTTCTTGTAAATCTTACCCGACTGGGACTTTTTAACCTCTTCGCTAAAGCTTTTCTGCATGGCCAGCTCCGTTTCCAACTTGGCTAGCCTGCCGTTTGAGGTCATCTTGCCCAGCTCTTCGTTTTCTTGATACAAAAGTCGACACTTGGCCATGAGACGCTTGCCTGTATTCGAGTCCGGTGTGAATTTCCATGCCGAAAGCTCGTTCTGTGTCTCCTCTAGCTTGGCCTTGGTGGCTTTTAGTTCCTTTTTGAGGCGCTCAAAGAGAAGATTAACAGCAGGATCAAGAAGGGCAGTACGTAGGGCTAGCGCAGTGGGTGCCTGCTGGGCCTTGTACTCGGCTATTTGGCTCTAGAGAGGGGGAGACTTGGATATTAAAAGAAAAGAGTGATATTTTAATGGATAACTTACCACATAGTCCTGGAATTCTTGCTCCTTGTTGGCCAGGCGGCGCATAAGAATCTTCTCCCGTCGCTGGGCATCGGCACACTGCTGTCCCATACGGACCTGCTCCAGCTTGAGATTCTCGATCTCATCTGTGAAATATAAGTGGGTTAATATAAATATTCTATAAGAATTAAGATTAAGTCCGAAGCTGTGTAAGCCATTCTATGCAAGGATAAAGCAGCAAACTCAGTTCTATTGTCTGTTTGCACAATATATAAAATATTTTACAAGTTCTTATGGGCAAAAAGTGTGGTTTATAGGTGGAACTTAATACGAAATCATACCAATGCGTTGCAATCATTCGTGTAAGTTCGTGACATGGTCGGTGGTAAAGGCCGCTTCCCGTCGTCAGGCTTCTGAGGCTGATTCGATGCGATGGTCACAAAAACTTAAACTTGAACACGATTTCTTTATCTCTCGCACTTGACTTGGCACAACACCACCCCCAGGCATTCTGCTCATTCTGGGATTCATTTTCATTTGGATTTCTTGGATTGAACTGATTTGGAATTGCATTGCGATTCGAATCGAGAGATTGAGATTGCTTTTGAGATTGTGATTGCTTTTGAATTCCGGTTTCTCTTGAATTTATTATTTCTTGCTTTTGCATGAACACTGTGGGATACGACAATATAAAACCCGTTGGTAATAGATTTGTGGCAGAACTGAAAATATTTTTGAAAAACACTTGCAAAAAACTCGACGCACACACTGGGGCTGGCTCAAAGCTCTTCTCAGCGAAGAGCTTTCCCATTCATTCAGATTTAGCTTTCTGCTTTTGGAACATTTTCGAACACTCTTTTGTCTTACAAAAAGTTTATTGACATCATATATTTTTATATATATGTATATAGACAAGGCATATATATTTGTTGTATTTTGCTTTTTCTCTCGTTGTGCAAACACGTAAATTAGTTTAGTCGGGTAATTATTATTTATGTATACAATTGCGTTTTATTTTGCTGAGGCAAACATTCGGCGCTGGCGTTTGATTGCGTGTGTGTGTCGGCCCGGATTACATGTTAATTGATAAACAATTAAACTGACATGCGGAGCAATTAATGGCAAACGCTTTCAATTGAAAGCCGTTTTGAATATTGACACCAAACTCTTATCTTATCAGCAGGCTCACACAGGCACATTCACTTGCCTTTTAGCGCCATTTATTTTTTTTATATATATAAATATTTATTTATTTATTATACAACTTGAGTCTTTTTGGTGACATTACATCTTTCACTTTTGTTTCGGCCGGGAGGACAACACAAAACTTGAACATAAAAATAATTATAATCTTTTTTCGCATTCGTTATACACTTCACATTCATTTATTTATAATTTTTTGCGTTTTGTTATTTTTGTTGACGTCGACGCATAAGCATAAGAGAAAGACAGAGATATCGAAAAATAGAGGGGGGCCTTATGTGAGAGGGGGTGGGGCTGGGGCCGAGACACGTTGGCTCTCTGTTTCTCTTTTCTCTTTTTCTCCGCTGGCACGTAGGCAAACGAGCGAAAAGTGGTCGAAAAACGAAAACTGTACACCGAAGAATTGTAAATCTTGGCGTTTTATGATTATTTACTTTAATATTTGATTATTTCTTTTAATTTTAGTTATTTGATTGTTCTTTTGCACAACACTGGGAGATCACTTTATGCTTCAAGCATATTTTGCAGGGAGTTCTTTTCATTATTTTACTTGTAATTTTCTGATTTGCAGTTTATCATTTCTAACACTTTCACAATGGGCCGAGATTGTAATTTTGTAGTGGAAAAAAATAACTTAAAAGGTAACAAAACGCCGCTGAAAGAAGGTAAATAAGTGTCCAAAGAGTGTTCGCTTCAATTCAAATCACACACGTGGAGTTCTCTTCGAGTGTTTTTCATAAACAATTTCTTTTCTTGCACAAAACCCAAAACTAAACCCAGAGATTGCAACACAGGATATAGGCACACTTTTTAAATTATTATCAATATCTTTTCTTTACTTTTTTTGTACGAGTATGTGGAATATGTGATATAGGGGGAGTAGAGTATATAAGGTCTCTGATTAGCAGTGTACCAAAATATGCAAAATACCTTCGAGCAACCGCTGACGCTGTTCGGCGGCTGCAACAGCCTCTGCAACTGCATTTTGTTGCTGCTGTTGTTGTTGTTGCTGCAGATGTTGCTCCTGGCTCTGATTGTGGTGATGATGATGATGCTGGTGCTGGTGGAGATGATGATGGTGCTCCTCGGGACCGGATGGCGTGGGCGAGGCGGGTCCAGAGGGTGGGGGAGCGGGCTGATTGGTGGGACCGGCACCCCCGGCGCCCCCCACACCTCCACCCACACCACCCCCGACGCCACCGCCACTGCTGTTTAAAAGGTTTAGATTTTGCTCGTATTTCGAGGTGGGCATTTTATCGTAACTGCTCATCAAGGGTCTTTGATCGTCCATAGTCATTGCAGCGACACTCATAACTCGATTTAAAACGCTCTAGTTACGATTTCTTGTCTTGTTGTTCGTGTGGGTCCTTTGCTGGCGTTGTTGTTGTTTTTCATATGGAGAGGGGAGGAGAGAAAAGACACACACACAAACACGCCGCTGCTGTGCGCGCTCTCACCAATACAATTACACCAATACCAATGCCAGTGCGCCACTATCAATGGCAAGACGCGACAGGCAAACTTTTTGCAGACGCTGATTTCGAATACTTTTCGCGTTTTTTCAGTGCTTACTTGACGACCACGGTGTAGACTGTTCTTTCTTTCACACTTTTTTAATATTTTTGGTCGGTTTTAAACACTTTAACGAGGATATTTTTTAATTTTTCGACGCAGCGAAGCGGCCAAGCTGAAATTTCTCGATTAGTGCTGCCAACTTTATGTTACTGAATCCATCATGGCGATTACAGTGTGGCAGTCCCTAGCAAAAAATACCAAAAACCAGCACTGTTAAATAACAGACCCACTAACAGAGATATGTTACTGCCTGGCTTTGATCAGCTGTTTACTGTTTTCAGATTTGTCTTGAAGAATTTACTTTATTTATTGCAAAATAAACAAAAAATTGGAGGAAAGAAAAATGTTCCAGTAATCCCGTTGTTTAAGGACTGTATATAGACTCTTCTTCAAGCACAAAGACAAAGGTTGCCAAGGAGGACCATCGATTTGCGACTATGGCAGAAGGAGATTCCTCCCAACTTCGGGTCAAGTTGGAGCAGCAAAATATTAAGGAACGTCTTAATTTGCATGTAAAGCGCCGTCTCCAGCAAGATCCAGACTTGGCCAATGACAACTTTGATTTCCCACCTGGAGATAACAATGGACCTACGAACCTGAAACGCTCCAAGGTCAAAGAAGCCCCAAAGCAGCGAAAACCTTATCAAAAGCGCACAGAAAAAACCAAAAATGACACAACAAAGTGCAAAAAAGGTATTGAACTTGTAATAAATCTTAAAAAATTGATTATAATGAATTGTTTATTGCAGCTGGACAACTTGGCAGCCCGGCAACGGATGTACCGGAACCCCTGGACGAACAGGAACCGGAGGGAGGATCTCCGGAGGCAGTGGACGTGAAGTCCTCAAGCCGGGATCGCTACAAGAACGCGGATATTCTCAACATGGTATTGAGCGTTAAAAAATGCGCTCTAATGCAGGATCCGGAGGTTCAGGCCTTTTGGGCCAAAATAATGGAAGCCATTAAGAGCTAGGCTACGATTTAATTTTAGTTTAAGATGTTTTAATTGTTATTTAAATTAGAATATATTTCAAAAATATCTCATGTTTCTTCTCGCACAGTGCGCAATCTCTCTCTGGTGGCTGAAAACCTCTCCGGCTCGGGAATCTCGCCGGCCGCTGGCGAAGCGGCCTCCAGACAGCTGCGGATTTTGAGGAGCGCTCAGAAAGAATTTCAACGTGCTTGGGGTTGCATCGCGTCGCGTGACCGCACCAGAGTCCTTAAAAAAGGAAGCTCATTAAACTAAATACCGATTAGTGTCTCAAAACCAAATTGTGACAAACGAGAAGGTAGAGGAGAATTCAAATTAAACAAAAATCCTGAGGTCCTTTGGCGATTTTGTGAATCTGGGAAAATCGGACTATAAGGCCGTGTTAGATAATCCCGCTTTTGTGGCGCGGTTCACTATCGATTTAACTTTTTTCGCTTGGTTTCTCAAAGGGCGCTCTCTCTCTATGTCGCTCTGTGCCTCTACCACCCCCTGCTTCTCCGCCTGCTCAGGGTGACTGCCTCTCGCCGCCTTTCTCTCTATCTGCGTTTCTCTTGGTCGCTTTGACTTTGTGCTTCGTCCTTGCGTGAGAATTTGCACTGAAATCGCACTCACCTCAGTCACCACCCCCTCGGGGCCCTTACCACCCATTTTTCACCCCCACTTTTCCGCTTTCCCTGCACCCCTGTGAGCCCTTTTTCCTTGCATCCGCTTTTCTTTTCGCTTTCAACCGTTTTCGTTTCGTTTCGTTTCGATTCGTTTCGGGGCTTTCATTTCGACTTTGGTGTCATCAGCTTGAAATAGTTCGAAAGCCAGGGATATTTTGCATTCGCCAAAGAGCCGTCATCGTCTCCCCGCTTACGTAAATAAATAATAGAAAAATCCTGCCAAGCTAAGATTAAAGGAGTATTTAAAAAAATAAGAAACTATTTAAAACAGTGGCTGGGCTTACCTATTACATAACGACGAAAGTAAAAGTGAAAAGTGACTCCAAAACAATGGAGAACAAAGTGCACAAGTGATTACAAAACCTATTTTTCGGAAGGAAGAAAGGACTTTTCCTAAAACTCATTCCGCTAATAAATATTATAATAAACCAATTAGAATATCAAACTTAATACCTCTAACCTTTATCTATGACTAAGCCAAGTAGTTAGACTAGAGCACATAACATCCTTTAATCCTCGAGGCCTTCGCCTGCATTACACAACAAAAAGTGCAGACCCAACCCCGTTTTAGTGCATTTTGTTTTTTTGTACCTGGGCCAGGCCACCTACCTGAGTGACTTTTTCATGCCACTTGTTCGGCTCATTTCTGTTCTTTCTTTTTTTAATGGCTAAATCGATATGGCAGATTCGTGTTCTGACAATTGCCTGACTATTACATAACCAAACAAAAGGCAACCATTTTAAAAGGAAGAGAACTCAGAAACATTTCCCGCAGGAAATGCCACAACACGGAGACGGTTGACAACAAAAACCAAAAAAAAAAAGAAAAGAAAGAAATACCTGGGGAGGCGAAAAAAGGAACTGAACTAGGTCAGTTATTGAATTTTCCGAGTAAAAGGAAGCATAAACCGGATGGCATCGAAGACGGAGCCATGTAAAATGCAATCGAATCGAAACTGCACATCAAATATTTATGGGGAAATAACATAAAATAGACCCAATCACTCCCAGTCCCAGTCCCAGTTCCAGTCCCCCCCACTTGATATGGCCTGTCAATTTCAACTCTTCTGCCTGGCCTGTCAGTTGGCCAAAACCAACAACAACGACAGCATTTTGTTGTGATTGAGTGGCCGACATGACAACGGCCCCTTGACTACCATATTGATTGGCTTTTCATTCGCTCAGTTTCAGCCATCTTACAGGGCCTTTCCATCTATCTTTGTGTGCGAGTGTGCCAGAAACCCAAATTTTCTGGCTACAACGGGGCGTATGCGTAATAATTCTTACTCTGATCTGTCTACCCCGGTTCCTATTGCACGCCAAGTTGAAGTGGCCTCACCTGCAGTACTCTGGAATCGAGCACAATTGGTCAGGCTTCAGGGCATTGCTCTTATCCGAGATATTTGGCCCTGTCACTGGGGGACTTGCGGTTACTTTACCAGGAAATGGCCAATATAACTGTGGGGAGTCCGGAAAATGCTCAAAAGCCAATTACCAGAGTGCTTTGGAATTGCATATTTAAAGTTTCAAAGTGGGGTTTACTATCTGGATATGTCGAAGGATAGTTATTGCTTTCAATTATATTATATCATTATATATTATATCATTAATTACAAATACCCATCAACAAGAGGAAGTATGGTAATGAGTGGAAACCTTTTAAAAAAAAACTTATAATACAACATTTGGGGAATAGTATTTATAGATTTCCAGTAGAACTTTCACTGACACTTAATTTGATTGAGCCTGGTTCAATCAAAATCCTTTAAGCCTGGAAAAAGCCATCGAGCGCTCTTCCGGGCGGCAAATGAAAAATAAATTGCTCGCCCATATTGAACCATCAACTGGCGGAATCACTTGGCCGCAAGTCGCAAACGATGACAAAACTATTAAAAGCTTAAAGGGGGCTGGCAGGGGGTCTTGGGGGTGTTGGTAATTTGTTACCTAGGCTACCGAATGTACCGTTAGCAATTGCTAACGTTCCACACAAAATGCCCGCTGTCGTTGGGGAAAATCAATTGCCGGAGATCTGGAAAAGTGTGGGAGAAGGAGGAGGAGAAGGAGAAGGAGGCGTTTGAGCAATCATTGCAATCCAATTAAATGGACATTCGATTTCAAGCCAAAAACTCGGGGAGAAAAAGCTAAAAGACTAAGGAGTAACTAGAGGAAGAAGAAATTCCCTTTTTCTTTAGGCTTTGCTCTTTTCATTGCCTACTTCAAGGCGCAAGATGGGAATGTTATATCCCAGCATTCTTAAAGATCAAGGAAACTAATCCTTTGATCTTAACTCTTTATATTGGATATTTTAAAAAAATATATATATAATGTAATGTAGAAACCAAACGATACTCGATTGGCTTCCACCCACTGTATCTTGGATTCCACAAGCCCACTAATTGGGTCGCCAGTTGGCATCCATACATGGAGCACGTCATCATGGAGAGAGAGCCCAAATGCAGTGGCTGAGAGGATGCACTGCGCCGTCGCCTACTGTCCCTTTCCTCCACAACTGGCACTTGTTTTCCCCCACTTTTTTCAGCGCTTTTCCTATTCGCATCCCACTTTGTGCCTCGATTCGGTTCCCCTCCTATAGTTTGGGTTTATTTTTGCCCAAGCAATGCGATTTTCACTTTTCATCGCCATGCAAAGGCGAAGAAACGTTTCGCAATTCGCACAAGGGTTATTGGCCAATGTACAAATCAGTATTCTCCGATAAATTACTTGACAAGATTTTATTCATTTTCCCGATTGTTTTCAGGCGAACATGCTAATTTAGCATAGCAAAAAGACAAAAAATAATCCGAGCATAAAAAATTGTCCAACGAAAGCGAAGAGCGTTAAAAGCCAGCAAATTGTTGCTCCAGCCGCCGAGCAAAGAGGAGTGATACATATTTAATTTAAATTAACCCAAATACATAAAAAATGTCGCCTTTCATGGAGAAGACGCTGTTGTTGTTCGGCGTGCTATGCTGCATACAAGGTAAGCGCCAAAGTTTATGCAATGCAAAAATGCAAAAATACCCACACACACACACACACACAAACACATATACACATACATAACAGTCAGCCATGACATTTAAACGGCGTGTGTAAGTGAAAGTTTTTGAAAATATTCAAACGTCGAATAAATTAGTTTCAGAAAGACTTTGTTGCGCTACCAAGCGTTTTTGGTGGCGAGAATCGAAAGTCAAGAAAATCTATTTCAATAAACTTTATTCAATATCAACAAGTCAAGCGCAGTAGCGGCGGCTCGGGGATCGGCGGAAAAGAGCGGACGCGTCCAAACCAACGGCACTGCGGGACGGAACCGCAATTAGGAGCTGGAAGATGCAGAAATGACCGCTGACGGCCCCTACTTGCTACACTTAGAGAACATTTATTAAGTCCCAACACAAGTCCCAACAGACTTAAATAGTCCGAAACGTATTCCAAAATTTGCAAAATATTTCGATTATCATTTTAGAGATTATTAGGGCATAAAAACATACAACAAAGAAAGACAAATGGACTAATAAATAAATGAAGACATTATATTTGATTTTAAAGAGGTGTTTAAAAACAAAAGACTTTTTTTCAAAGAAATTTATTGATTTTTAAATAAAATATTCATCCAATTTATCAAATTCTTCGCTTCCTAATAGGATCACTATAACTTTTAGGTCATCGATCAAGTTTTTTATTATTTGCTAATCATTTGTGCAAACTTAGATTCAGTCAAGTTAAGTTAACTAAAGTGGCAAGACCCAAAAAAAAAAACACTCTTTCACCATAAAAACCACAGCCGAGACACGTTTCACATTTTTGTTGATTTATGTCTTTTGTTACACAAATATGTAGATTAATGTTTAGGTGGAGATGCCCTTTATAAGGGAAAAACGAGAAAGAAAAAAACCAGGCACCTGTTTGACAGCTTTTTTTTACAAAACGTAATGCTTTCTGTTTCAAATTTATTGAATCACTTCCAGTCACCACTGCCCTCATGTGCTATGATTGCAACAGTGAGTTTGATCCTCGCTGCGGTGATCCTTTCGAGCCATATTCTATTGGCCAGGTCAACTGCAGCAAACAGGAGCCTCTGGAGCACCTTAAGGACAAGTACAAGCCCACCCTGTGCCGCAAAACCGTTCAGAAAAGTAAGAAGAGAATTCCTCACCCTAATTAATTAATTAAATAAATTTTCATATTCCTTAGTTTATGGGAAGACCCGTATTGTCCGAGGTTGCGGCTATATTCCGGATGAGCGCACCGATGGCGAGTGCGTGAAGCGCTCCGGAACCCACGACGTGGCCGCCATCTACTGCTCCTGCACCAAGGACCTGTGCAACGGAGCCAACTCCCCATTCACCCAGTGGATGATGCTTCCCATCGTCCTGGCCGCCGGACTGGCGTTGTTGCTGAACTCGAGGCACACAATACGATTCCAGAGCTCGTAAATCCAGCTCGGTCTAGCATTTTTCACTCAGTTTATTTACAACTATCATTTCCGATATAATTTTAAATTGTTTTCTGATTCAAATCAGCAAACACTGTTCATTTAGTTGCATAATTTCATTTAATATATAATTTAATGTGTTCGTAAGCGTTAATATAATATAAACAATAATGAAATCCGTTTATGAGAAGCAAAAACAATAATACATCTTTGGGGGCAGTAATATAAACACATTTTTTAAAACCCTTGATTAAATAATAATTTTCAAAATACAAAAAAACTGCCAGAAAATGTCTCCGCCTAAAACTTGTCACACTTTAGTCCCGAATCGAAGGGAAATCAACAATTAAACTAGCACTTTTTGATCATTGATTGTTTTTTAAATATTAAATGATTTCTAATGAGTAAGATTAAATATTTAGATAATTCTTTCTTTCCAATCGATAACAAATTGTGCTTGAAAATGCCACAAATATCGTTCAGTTACTAAAAAGTTTTATTGACTCAAAAATCATGTTTTTATTGTTTATGTTTTTTGTTTCTTTCTTTTGACAAGGCGGCAATAAGTTAATCGATTATCAGTACACAAAAAACATAATTTCTGGGTTGAGATGATTTCTTAGGATCTGAACGATATTAGTTTGTTTAAATCAATCGTGTTTGAAATACCATTTCCGCAATAATTCTTCCAATGCGATAATGCACCATCCATTAAAGAGAATTGACAAGGATCTTGGGATTTAGAACATGACTTTCGATAATATTTCTGACATTTCTATTATGTTTGGTTTTAAAACAAACTACCCAATAAAATAAATTGATTGAGAGGAAATATAGGAATCCCTAGAAGGCCTAAACCTATGAGAAAAATAAAATTCTAAAAATGAACATCTATAGTGCATAAAACTTGCAACAATTAGGATTCAAATCTCATACGAAAACAAAAATTGATTTATATAGAAAGAGAAAGTAAGAGAACCATTAAAAAAAAATAAATATATATATATATATATACATAAATTGAATAAATGGAAGAAACTATTTACAACCGGCAGAGAATCCATTAAATATTAAAAATTAATAGGAAGAGAAGATAAAACATTTGTCCATTTTAAGCTTCATACAAACAAAATAAATAAATCTTCCTAATATATTAGATGACAGAATAAATGCAAGTTTTGATTTCAATCTATTGTTTTAACAAAATACCCCGAAAAACAGAACACAGCCACAAACCAAAGTACAGTCAACACAAAGAGCATGGCAAATATTAACAAAATAAAGAGAAACACTAGCCAACACATACCAAAACAGTTACAAACACATCATTTTGTGTAGACAAAAATTATATCTATACATAAAAATAAATTGCATAAATTATATAACATATTTATTTAGTTAAATATTATTAAGAATTATATGGAAAGATAATAAAATTGAAACCGACAGAAGCGTGAGCATATGTAGATAAACCTAACTAATTTAAATTTATAAAAAAAAAAGAACAAAACACTAGCCGTTGTATCGTAATTGAAAGAAACCAAAAATAAAAACCAAACACCAGAATATGGAAAAAGCTACAAAGAAATTGCAAATCAATAAACCCATTACCTATTCAAAATACTTACTTAGGATACCATTTCTTGGCAAATTGTGACAGGATGTGACAGGATTTTTTCAAAGCACTTACAACCTCACCAGATATTACTCAAACTCCAAGTACATCTGCTAAAAAAATTGAAAAATATGGACACCAAATCACGCAAATGAAAAACCGGAGAAACTATAGAAATAATTCATGAAACCAAAAATTTGCGTGAATCATCATATCATTGAGCTTTGCTTCACGGAAGAACATTCTAAACTACAATTCATACAAAAACTAAACGCAGAATTCAACATATATTTCAAATTATATAATGCAATTGATATATAATAGAAAAATAAAATGAAAAGTTTCAAAAACCGTTGTTGAAACTCTCGATAAAAGTTTCTCGAAATAAGTTTGAAAATAAACGAAGACGCAGCAAGAAAATGAAGCTTATGTCTTCACCGAATGAGTCGCATACTCTATTAACTTAATAATAATAATAAAAAAGAATATATCAGTATCATTTCCATTTGTTTTATGTTTTATGTTTTTAAACCACTGCAATGAGAAGAGCAACCAATATTGTATGCATAATATGCAAAATAAAACCTATAACAGAACAAAACACAGCAGAAAATAATAAAAACACAATCCATGAGCAAAAATAAAAAAAATGGCAAAAACAAGAAAAGATAATTATGTGAACTTGTTAATTTTTAGTACTTAAGTCTGTAAAGCTCCGCTTGTAGATGAAAAATCAATAAATAAACTAAATAACAAAGATAAATTCAATAAATCGAGAGAGAGAAGAGCTACTAAAATTTAAACAAACAAACAGTTTTGGGGGAAAAAATAATTTTATTGTTTAGTTTTTACAAAAAAAATAAAAAATCTATTAACCAATGACGCTGGGGAAAATGGCATTCTTGGCCAGGGGTTGGTTGGCCCTTCTCACAATCCGGATATAACCGCCCTCTCCCCAGGTGGTTCCGAATGAGTTCAGGCACCGCCAGTAGTCTAGATTGGTGTCGGTGTCGTGATCGAATCCAACGACCACCAGGAACTGAGAGCTCTTGGGATTGTTCAGGGCCGAGGTGTCCTGGACATAGACGCCACTGGAGTACTGCATGAAGCCAAAGGTCGCCGGGTTGTACTCCACCACCACGGGGAATCCACTGGACACGTAGCGCATCAGGGAATCATCGTCGCCATCGGCTATGGTGGAATAATTGGTCAACTTCACGCCCACGGCTACCTGTGGGGGCGGCTGGCACATGCCCTGGGCCTTCCAGGTGTTGTTATTCGGATAGTCCAGCTCCGGGTACAGGAACGAGTCCGTGTACTGGGTCAGGTAGTCCAAGGCTGCTTGGGGCACTTGGGTGGAGCAACCCGTGCCCATGCCAGAGCAATCGATGAGCTCCTGGGCGGACAGAGAGGCTGGAGCCGTGTTCGCAGCCTGCACGGCATTCAAAATTTCCACCGCCTTGGCCACGGCGTAGGCCCAACTGCTGCTGCAGTTCACGCCCTGATCCTCCACATTCACAGTGAGTCCAAAGTCCGTGACGATGTCAAAGGTGGTGGCCGAGGCCTGGGTGGGTGGGGGGGTGCTGGCATGCGAGGTTAGAGTGTTCACCGCCCTGGGCAGGAGGGCTGCGAACTGGATCAGCCTGATGTCCGAGAACTGATTAACGGCCTCCCGGTAGGTGGTGCGGTTTCGATCCGCCAGAGCATTCTGCTGGGCCACCTGGTTCCTGTTGTAGATGAAGTAATAGTTGGCAAAGGTGCGAGCCGAGGCAGTTGGATAGACTTTGGTAAAAGTTTCCTAAAACGATTCTTGGAATATTTCCATCAGTTTCAAGTGTTTCCAGGTACTTACCACATAGGCATTAAAGTCCACTGAATCCTGGCCGTGATTAAAAGCCCATCCTGAGCCAGCCGCTAGAAGTAGATAGGAAAAAACCAGAAACTGGAACATGTTTAAAACCGCAAAACCGACACAAACTGATGCCGTAAAGAACCATGGTGCTGTCTTTTATAGGCGTTGCCCACGGAACTCTTCTTCTGATTGCAAAAGCAAATATAAGTTTACCATATACCATGCCATGCTATGCCGACTTACTTTCGCAAGAAAAGTGCAAATAGATTTCTATGGGGCCTTGAATTCGCACTTGGCCTATTCCAGGTGATTCGGCTGACTGGCTGGTTGGATGGCTCGATAAGCCCCCGTTAGAGGAGAAAAAAGTGCGGGGTGTGCTCTGTTTGCCCAATAAACTTGTCAAATGCGCTCCGTTTAGTATCGTTGCGATTCGTTAGGTTCTCGTATCTCTGTTAATTCGAAGTCCCCACTGGCCCAGAAATAAAGCCCGTGGTAGCATCGTAAAAATATCTAAAAGTATCTCTGTAATCACGCCTCAGTTGTCTTCACTTTATGATTAATCACATTCATGGGGCCCATAAATATTGCAACACTCGTGGCAGGCTCGTTTGAAGTCTTCCCAAAATGATCATGTAAACAAAGTGCTAAATGACCGTTGGGCAATTTCAATTGGAAAGCTAAGACTTGGAAATTTACTTATTGTAATTTCCTCGAAAGTCTATCAAAGGGACCCATAATTGATGCGCCAGTCAATGAACTTTCCGGTTAATAATCCATCAAAAAATCTGTTAATTGAATGTCAAATAAATTTGGCAAAGCTGGCTGACAACTTTCTGCACAATTTCATATTCAGAAACAGTCAAAAGTTAGTTGGCACCTGATTCGCTGTTTATTTATGTGACACTATTTAGTGTAAATGGACAAAGTTTTCCCATTGGCCAACAAACAATTACTAAACATGCATATAATTAAGGCTTTCAAATTATAAAACCATATAGCAGACAGCAGATAACCGAATCATGAATATGAAAACAGTTTCGGGTTTCGTTTTGAAAAATGTAATATTGAGCCCTGTCTGGTTTTGGCCAGATCCGAACCCAGACCCGTCCGAAGATCGGACCCTATAAAACGGCGGCGTGCGTGTCGATCGCCGCTTATAACCCAGCCGGTCTTCGCGTCTGAGGCATCTTCGTTTCGATTTTGGATACGGAATCGCGGAAGATACATTCATCCATCCCACAGACACTCGTTATAAAGGTGATTGAGTCTAAGCCATGCTTTCGACATGTGTTTCCCCATTGTGTTGTGTGTGTTTGTTTCGTGAAGAAAATCAATTGCAATTGCAATTAAAGCCAACCATTCGAATAGAAATCGGGAATCACGCAAAAAGTTCATAAAAACTCGAATACGGGGATCGCCTTTCACCCAGGCCCAGCATGTGATGAGTATTTCCAGCATCGAAAGTGAAATTGGCCAATCTAGATTTGTTTGGCCCATGGCCATTACCCAAACCGAAGCCGAAATCCAATGCATCACATTTCTTTCGGATTTTAATTAGGGGCATCCGATAATGTTATGCTAAGCATATGCAAATGGGATTGTCCCACCGATACTTATTGTATGTCATCAAACCCCGAATTGGCAACCACAAGCGCCCCTTTTATTTCAAAACCCAATGGGCTAATCCAAATTAAGATTGATCGATCCAAATGGCCCAAAGTGTAGGAGCTGATGCGGAGGTTGTGAAATTAAGACACTGGTTAACGCTGAAGGCTTATTAATTACCAATCAATATTTTTACTGACAGTTTGAAGATGGTTTGTGGAATAGGAAATGAAACCAAAAACTGTTTACCCGTTTACGGATCATTAAGATGTTTGGTTGTTACTCTAAACAGAGTATATGCTGGTTAAACATAGACAAATTATACCACTACTTTTTTCTATCCAATCAACATTTTTTTTTGGAGTATTACTCAAGTAGATAATGGCGTAAGAAAATGAAATTTTATGGATTAGTTATTTTTTCATCAGAAAAGATAAAATTAATATTTATAGCGTGAGTCCCCAAAAGCTGATTCAAAATAATATATTCCACGCTCTCCCATGTAACTCTAACATAAGTTCGATCTGTGTCGGAGGTGAACGGACCAACTAAATTTTAGTGCGATTAACGTTGACAGATGTGGCTGAACGAAGAGGGAAGACTTTGAGTTAGCCAAGTGGTTACCTAACACTTTCCCCCCATTTTCGCGTCTCTTGTGTTCCAGATGCGGATGTACTCACCGATGTGGCTGCAGCTGGCCATGTGCCTCGCCTGGCTGGGTGCTGTGTCATTGCAGACGCTGCAATCGTTTCCCAAGCTCTGCGACATCCAAAACTTCGATGACTTTTTGCGGCAGACGGGCAAGGTGTATTCGGATGAGGAGCGGGTCTTCCGCGAAAGTATCTTCGCCGCCAAGATGTCCCTCATCGCGCTGAGCAACAAGAACTCCGACAACGGCATCTCCAGCTTCCAGCTGAGCGTCAATACTCTGGCCGATATGACCAAGAAAGAAATTGCCACTCTGCTGGGATCCAAGATCTCTGACAATGGAGAGTAAGTAACCTAAAAGAATCTAAACCTTCAATGCTATAAAAGGGTTTACAAATGTATAATTTTAACAATATCCGGTCATGCATGTATGAGAAAATCTTGATTTTGACGTAATCATTTTGAGCCTACGGGGAAGTTCATGGAACTCGGATAAATTATCACCCAAACCATAACTGTTGAACGGGTTTTCTTTCATATTTTTAATATGGGCGCTAATCAAATAAGTTGTAACCTTTATGCTGCTAACGTTAGTAAATATTCCCAGTTATGCTGAACCAGTTTATCAAAAGAATTTAACAACTTTTCGGCTTTATCGCCTAGAAATGAATCATTGTTTTTGTCATTTCTTTATGACTAAGATTAGGAAGTGCTTCATAATAAAATTATATCTCTGGGATTTGAATACTTTTTGTTGAAGTCATTAGAATTCATTTCAAAGAAATCTTATTTCCCGGAAATCCTATTATTATTGTTGATTGATAATAGGAAAAAAAAATCGCAAATTAGATGTAAACTTCTACATTTATAAAATTTACAACTAATATAATAATATACTTACTACATACATTACTGTTTCATTAATATTAAAATATAACGAAATGAATCCTTTATTTATTTTAGAAAATACACCAATGGACACATTAACTTCATAACTGGCCCGAGGACGTCCAACGTTAATCTGCCCGAGAAGTTCGACTGGAGGGAGAAGGGCGGAGTGACACCACCTGGCTTCCAAGGTGTGGGCTGTGGAGCCTGCTGGTCATTCGCCACCACCGGAGCCCTCGAGGGACACATCTTCCGGCGCACCGGCATCCTGGCATCGCTCTCGCAACAGAATCTGGTGGACTGCGCCGACGACTACGGTAACATGGGCTGCGACGGTGGTTTCCAGGAGTACGCGTTCGAGTACATTCGCGACCACGGCATCACTCTGGCCAACAAGTACCCGTACACCCAGTCGGAGATGCAGTGCCGCCAAAACGAGACCGCCGGACGTCCGCCACGTGAGAGCATTGTGAAGGTCCGGGACTACGCCACTATTACTCCGGGAGACGAGGAGAAGATGAAGGAGGTGATTGCCACTCTGGGTCCGCTGGCCTGCTCAATGAACGCCGACACCATATCCTTCGAGCAGTACGGGGGCGGAATCTACGAGGACGACGCCTGCAACGCTGGCGAGGTCAACCACTCGGTCACTGTAGTTGGTTACGGATCGGAGAACGGGCGGGATTACTGGATCATCAAGAACTCGTACTCGCAGAACTGGGGCGAAGGCGGCTTCATGCGTCTGCCCCGAAACGCCGGCGGATATTGCGGAATTTCCAGCGAATGCAGTTACCCCATCC
Organism: Drosophila varians; assembly: GCA_018150405.1. NCBI lineage: Eukaryota > Metazoa > Arthropoda > Insecta > Diptera > Drosophilidae > Drosophila > Drosophila varians. Next base: position 10,365,332 of record JAECWK010000130.1, read on the forward strand.
TGTAGATCCTGTAGGCTCTTTACCAATTACAATTAGCTTTTAGTTTAGTCAATTACAAACCACGAATTTATAACTTTGTTACGCTAGTTTGTAGCTCTCAGTAAATAAACAAAAATGAGCCTAAAATAAGGAATCTTATTAATTAGTTACAGGAAGTTACTATACTTTAACAATCGGTTAATTGTTAATTTATTTGATATTTAAAAACGTTCACAATCCCAATTAAAATGTAAAGTTAGAAGTTAAAAAGAATTAATTTCTGGTGAATACAACCTTCCATACATCGAGCTCAAAATAATCAATCTCTTAGTATTATTTCTTGAAAATGTTCCCCCACTAGAAAATTACTCTCATAAATCAAAGAATTATCAATTAAGAATAAGAACATTTAGAATATTTTCATTTGGAATACAAATGTGCTTTTTAAAAGGCAATACGAGGCAATTACAGCTCAGTTTGACAAAAAAACTTCAAGATTAGTTCATTTCAAAGTGCTTTGGTGTCTCTTCTAATCATTATTTTGATGGAATGGACTTGTGGCTCACCCACCCACTACTACTCCCAATATGGAACTTCATCAATGGCCACTGAAGTTTTTGATCCTGTTACTCAAGCCATTGAATCCGAAAATAACTTACAACTAGATGCAGATTGGCGAAAGTTTATGGTATAATTTTCAAAAAAATTAATATTAATATTGCTATTAAGTAATTACAAATATTTCAGACGAATTTCAACAGGAAATACAAGGATGAAGCAGAGACGAAAAAACGCTTTAAATTATTTAGTGATAGCTGGAAAATGGTTCAGGATCAGAACGAAAAATACAAGCAAGGAAAGACATCCTATACAATCGGAATAAATCAGTTTGCTGATTTATCTCGAGAAGAACTAAGGGCGCGAGGATAGACCTGATGTCAAATGCAACAATTATCCAAACTCGGGAAACGAATAAAAATGACACTAAAATAAGAATCTTATTTCACTAGAGGGGGTACCTACATTTTAGCAATGGGATAAATACAATCCAAATGTTGATATTCTAAAATAAATAAGTGCTTTATATTTGGCATTTACACCAAGTGTGCGAAAAATCTCGTGAGGGTTTCGAAATGATTTTTAGGTAGACTAAAGCTTTACTCTATTCAAGCAAAGATTTTAAATAAAATTATTCAATTACATAGAATTATTTTCCACATTATAAAACCTTCCTTGATGATCAAGACAAGCTTGGGTCCAAATACTAAGTTTATTGTATTTATTATTAGAAATTATTGCTCCGGCAGAGTATACTTCTGGTTACTAGGATAAGTACTCCTCGCAATAAGCTTAAAAACCATCAAGAGAGCATTTATCCCATTAAGAATTTATATTTGCAATATAATTGGCACAACTAGGCGATCACAGATCAGTAGGCGAAAGATCTTCAAGATGCGTTCATCTCAAAGTGCTTTTGCGGCTCTTGTAATAACTAGTTTGATGGGATATGTCTGTGCCATACCCACCCACTACCCCAAACACAATAAGGATATACAAAAAAGTGGGGCTTCCTCAATTACCACCGAAGTCTTCGAATCTGTAACTGAAACCACCACTGAAGCCTTGGAAGCTGTAACTGAAACCACTGAAACCTTGGAAGCTGTAACTGAAACCAGCGAATGCCCAGATGAACTAACGACGGATACTCCAGAAAATAACCTAAAATTAGAAGCTGATTGGAGAAAGTTTTTGGTATTGATTTCTTGAGAGAAACTTAACACAAAATTACATTATTTTAAAAATATTTTAGACTGACTTCAACGTTAAAATATAAGAATGAGTCTGAGTTCGAAAAACGGCTTGAAATATTCAGTGAGAACTGGAAAAGGATTCAGGAACACAACGAGGAGTACAAACAAGGAAAGCAATCCTTTAAAATGGGAATAAATCAATTTGCCGATATGACTAGAAAAGAATGGAGAGCCAAGCTGGGAGTTCATTAAAAATAAATGAAACATTAAGAACATAGTTCAGTTAGTTGGTTTTTAAAAATATGTATTTACGTTTATTTTCGGGGCTTTGTATGAGGATTTTTCTATTACAATAGTGTTTTGCAAATGCTTTAGCCTATTTCCGGCTGGGATCGCTATTTTTATTCCACTGGCGGTTCGTTTAGTGTTAATTAAATTGGTTTTTGAAATGAGTACATTCGGTTTTGTGTTTCTTTTCTATAATTTCAACGCACACGAATTCTACACGATTAATTTATATTTCTGTATATTTTGTGAGAACCTTATCATCTCATATACAATCCGTAAATATATATAATATATAAGTATATGTATAGTATTTAAATTAACAAATACATTTGTAGGTTATCGCAAGTTGCTGCACTAAGTGAACATTTATGTAATCAATATGTTTACATTCATTGATATTTGAGTATTTCCAACAAGGAGCAATCGCAGCACACGTCAGGACGTCTGTCGCGGATGCGACTGCCCCTTCGCACAATGCATAATGGGTATTGTACATACAAGATTTTATTCATTTTCTTTAGGTATTTATATATATACTATACAAATCTTTGGTTGGGAGGGGCAACAACAAGCCTGAACAGCGATTATCCAGTTTAATTCCGGCAGCAATCTAATTTGGAATACTGTGTTTCATAATTTTTAGTTTTATATTCACAACAATTCAACGACTTTTGAGTTTTCTTACTGCTTAGAATTTACAAATTTGTTTGGCGTTTTATTGTTGCGGTTGCTGTTGCTGTTGCGGTCCTTTAACGAAGCTTTCCGACCCTGGCCGCCAGTTATTGGTTATAAAGTGGGTTGGTTTCCAAAGGATATTGGTTGCTGGATATGTTGGCATTAATCTGCTGACCAATTGACGGCTGCCACCTTCAACTATTTGCACCGCACGTGTGTAAATTTATCTAAAAAAAACCGTATGCTTCCCTCAACTGCAAACTATTGCGAGTAAACAAGCTGATCGTTGGGGGGACCAGGGCCTGGCGCAGGATTCGAAAATCATACAGTTACGTACACGTTAACACTAAATAACTAACAACGTTGAAAGCATATTTCGAATGGGTTAGCTATGCATGTATACATATACTCGTAATATAGGATATATTCATATAACTAGTTGTATATCTGTATAATAGTATATATTGCAACAAATTTCACTACAAAAAACTGCACACTCAACTTAAAGGGCTAGCTTAAGATTTATTCATACTATTCCGACAAATACATATATTATCCTTATATATCCTTCTAACTGAGTTTGCCTTTTGGTAGCTAAAGCTTGGAATTATATCCGATGCTGCTGCTGTCATTGCTTTGCTGTATTTGTAATTTGTATCAATTTGTTATTGTTTCTGTTGCTTTTGTTATATGTTCGACATCGGTGTATTTTGTTGTGTTGCTGTTTAGTCGTGTAAAACAAACAATTGTTTCAATTTGCCATTTGCACTACAAAATCGAGGTGAGTGTGTGTGCGGACAACGGAGGAGCTGGTTGTGAATGTCCTTAATAGGTGGGCTGCTGGTACTCCATTCCCGACTGCTGCTGTTCCATTCCTCCTACATTATACGATTAAGAAATATATATTTTCTAATTAAATGTCAATAGACTTACCCTGCTGGGGCTGGCCGAAGGGCGAGGCGCTGTACTGGTCATTGTCATTGTCCATGGAATAGCCGTAGGCCTGTTGGTGGACCACATTGGCCGGATCTGTCTCGAAGGCCGAAGTGAACTCATCGCCAGCTCCGATCAAGAAACGCTTATAGGCCATCAAGGCACAGAGACCCTAAAAAGGTTGAAGGATTAAATAACTTAACCAGATAGTAGATAAAAAGGATTACCCACCCAGGTAACTATCGAGAACAGGCAGAACCAGATGGCTGTCTTCATGCTGCCACCTCCAATGCCCAGCGGTGGTGGAGGCGCCGAGCTCCACTGCGACCACAAGTAGAAGAATGCCACAAAGTACATAAAGGCCCAGAAAGCTGCAAAAACATAATAGATTGTCATCAGGATAAGACAATGAAAATATAAAGAATGATTAGGACATACCCGAGAAGGCCATATCGGCCATGACGTAACGCTTTCTGCTCTTCACCGACGACATCCGCTCGAAGAGGAACTCACCGCCCATGAAACCCATAGAGGCCAGGAACCCGAAGACGCCAACCATATTGCCGTACTTGCAGGCCATGCCGTCGCCATTGTACAGGCAGTATTCCTTGCCCTCCTTCTCCGCCCAGCCTTCCGAGGATATGCAGCCAAAGACCACAACTGAAAAAAGCTGAGAAGTGGCGGGGGGAAATTCCAATTGAGTGAAGACATAAAGGACATCATTTATATGGTTTTTGATTGGAAGTTTGTTTATTTAATAGTTTACGATTTTTTTTGGCCATACTCCCCACTTTCAGGTATTGATTTTCTCCAGCAGGTGCAACAAACCAGAAGTTCAAGTACACAGACAACGAGGCAGACACGTACTTATGTTTGTGACCCAATTCGCCAAATGAAGGCCAAGTTTAGTTTGTTTGCCCAGGAAGAGGGTGGCAAAGTATTGTGGAATGGGTCGAATGGGTCCTGCAATCGTAACCCAGTGACAGAGCCGAGTCCTTGGTCAACTGAGTGGGCAAATATTACGTATACGCAAATGAAAAGCAAACTAAAAGCCAACCTTCTGGCCGCCCACTAAGGAATCCCATCGAATCTTTTCCACTTCGTTGGTGACGCACATCAACCATTGGCGGGTGTAATAAAGTTTTTAAGCCTAGTGGCCAATTGCCAGGACACTTTACGACATTTAATTATAAAGCTTTTACGAATGTGAGAGTTTTTATGGTCCCACTGCAGCTGATCCATGTGTCCTTGTTTTAAAGAGGAGCCAGGGACTTTTGTGTAAACAAATCGGAAAGGACACTACGTTTATACGAAGATTCTATTACAAGAAGAGGGATTATCAGGATTTTATCAAACATATATCGCGTTTTTCAAATTCGATTACGATTGTAAAATATATTTTCCTTTAGTTTTATCATCAGAATCTATGGAATGGCCTTAACGTGTAAACAAAGTACACATTACTGGAATATGTGTCCCCACAAATCGCAGCAATTCCCCCAGCGAGGGCCACACGTTATTCCGGACGATTTCCACTCCCACCCCAGAAAAAGGACGAACCCTGGAGGAGGAATTACTTACCCAGCAAAGGGCCCGAATGACCACTTGGGGCTTCATGGCGAATGTGAGGGGATCAAAGGCGCCGCCAGCCTTCCCGCCCCCGTAGGCGCCGCCATTGTTGATGCTGAGTATCTGGTTGAGCATGTCCATGTTGATGACTCTTGAGGTTTCAGTTTTCTCAACTTAACAGTACTTTTTCACAATTCTTTTTCTCAGCTTTTTAGTTTTTCACGTCTTGTTGTGAAAAATCGAACGCTTCTCGGTGCCAAGGGCAAAAAGCGGGGGTGTGTGTATACCGTCAATGTGTGTGCGTTCTATATATCTAAATATATATATATTTATCTTTATGTGTGTGTTTTGTGGGTCTTTGCAATTATGGATTACAACACATCAGACCCTAACCAATGAAAAAATTAGATATATTTATTTCTCTCGCACTTTCTCGCTAGCTCACGGTAACGGTATTATTTTTAATATCACTTCCGTTCAGCGCACGCCGTTTCCGTTAAATGTTGGGTTGCCGTTTGTGTTTTGTGTCTTGGCGTCTGTTTGAATCAATGCATAATTGATGAACAAATTTCAAGGGCCTGATTTTCACTTTTACTTTTTGCCAGCTTCGCTCTCAACGGACTGTCAACGCGCAGGACACTTTTCGAAAACGTGAAAAAAGTGCGCAAAGGTGCAGCGAATTCCATTGGGCGGCGAATTCGCCCCACTCGGTTACGCTCTGTTAAGCTTAACAGTGAGCTGTTGAGCGCAATTATTCTTTGAAATTTAATTCAAATTCGGATTTCTCGTTTTGTGAATAAACTTAAATTGTTTGTATAGCTAAAATTCGCGTAAAAATTATCACGACATGAGGTCGTTAAGAAAGTGCAAGTGCTGTTGGTCCCAAAGCCAATCGAAACCAATGAATGATCGACCAAATGCACAGGAACCAAAACCCAATATTTTATGGGATTCATCAATAAGTCAGGTTAAAAAAATGACATTTTTTAATTATATTTGAAATAAAGTATTTCATAGCTTACTGTAATCATTTTTTAACAATAATGGAAACTAAAAACTCTTTGTTTTTTATCTGTAGAATCCTTTCCAACAATGGAAACAAAGAAATGATAAGGAAATGTATGAAATCTGCTGCGGGCCAAGACCAACAATTCAAAGCACAGAGCCTAAACCAAGGACATTTGTTAATGAAGTCAAAATATCTCATGTAATAAATACAAAACCATCACCCAAAGTTTTACCGAAAGGATACCAAAGGACATCCCTGGTTTCAACAAAAATTCCAAAATGGCGACAATCATACGAGCAAAAAGTAATGGATGAAGCCCAAAAGGAACAGGAGGCAAAATGGCGGGATTTGATAAAAAAGCGACGGGCATTGGACAAATTTCAACAACTTTGGGAAAAAAACTGGAGGCTTGCTTTGTTGAAAAGGAAAAGAATGGGACTAAAAGCCAAAGAAGCGGGCCAGGATCCAAATAAGGTAGCCTATATTGATCCCTTCTATAAAAACTGTCCAGATGCAAGTATAAGATTTAATACGAAGCCAAGTCGGAAAGTCGTTGACGTAGAAAAAGAACTCATTAATTTCTTTCCCAAACTGAAGCCTGGTAAAGTATCCTCCCTGAAAGACATACCGAAAGCTCGACAAATGCAAACGCCATTTGGTCCTTATAAGGAGAGAAGGGAAAGTAGGCAAGCTAGAAAGCTTATGCCCACTTTCGGTCGAATGTTTAAAGACGGAATGAACTGTCCTGTCCACTCCGAAATTGAAAAGGTCTACAAAACTCCGATGATCACGCGCTGTCGCGATCCCGAATCGTTTTTATTGGACAACATTCAGAAAGCTTTAGTCAAAGGAAAAAGAAAGAGAAAGGATGGAAGGACATCCAAGACTGACCAAAAGGAAGAGATGTATGATAATGAATATGTTAGAGCAAAGTTTACAAAAAAATTGGGGGAACTTCTTAAGAGCAAGAAGTTTAAGGTCTCGGAACACCATCCTGTCTTAACAAGTGTCCATAGATTCCCCTTAATGAATGAAAAACCTTCTGCAATTTCCAATGTCCAGCCAGGAGATCCCGATTGGGGCCTTTGGGCACCAGAAATCCAAAAGAGTCATCCGAAAATATCGGGAATCAGAAAAAGAAGTTTAAAAGAAGAAAGACAGCAAGAGTGCTTTAGTTTCAAAACATCATAAACCAGCAACTATATCTGAAAAGGATTTGGAAAAAGTAAAGCCAAAATATTCAAAGGACTTTAACAGCATGCTCAAGGGACTAAAATCTCTGAGCTCAGAACTTCATCCTGTTCTTAAAAGCACTCATCAACTGACAGCAGAGGAAACAGAGGAGGAGAGGGAAGTGAAGAAATGGATGGATCTAACGGAAAGAAGGTATACATTCCGACAGTGAAGATTCATATGTGTCGTTCGGCATGGAATCCCCCAGAAGGGAAAGACTGGGTCTCACACTCAGAGACGTGAACATTCCGGACCCTCGTGCCAACAAAACAAAAAACAGCTCTGAGAGTAGAAAGATTAATGATGACGATAAAGTTTCAGGATATGCCGGTGATACAACCAACAGGGATACGTTACCCATAGTAAGGGGCGATCAAGTTTATAAAGGACACCTAAAAAGATTTTCGGAATATATTAAAGGCTCCCAGCCTGATCTGATGCTATATAGAAGACATAAGGAAAAGGTTGCAGTCTCCTATTTGGCGGACACCACGAGCCTATTAAGCAAATCCAGCCGAGATTATTCGAATTCTCGTAAAGGGACTGCGGATTTTGACTCCCATCCTAATCCGGTGGCCGAGGAGTATACGGACCCAAGAGAAGGCGAATCCGTCTTTGACGTGGTCGAGGAGACGAAATCTTTGAAAATGACAAACGGCCCAAAGGATGTTTTCAAGGAAATGAAGCGCGAAAACGAGAGCATTACCAGTCTTTACGGTCCAAGTAAAAAGAAGTCCAGTTCCGCCTTTGTCGAGAAGCGGACAGTTGTGATGGAGCGCATCCACAGTTTGATGCAGGACGTGACCATTCGGGAGGACTACCGTCCACCAAAACCGAGCAGAAACTTTATCCAGGAAAACATAGACCACATCCGTGAGATGTCGAAGAAGCTGGCCGAGGCCACTGTGGTGTCTCCCAAGCGTCGGAATCTATTCCCAACTAGGTTGGAGTATCTGGGGTGGTGTGCCAACGCGGACGAGAATGTGTATGGGTTGGATTTTCAACATTTTTTGGAGCCTATGATGCCGTATCCTTTGCTGGAACCAATGAAGCCCATGCGAATCCGTCGCTACACAGTCAAAGCCTCCTGGCATTTCCTGATACAACAATACTGGGAGAGATTGAAGCAGATGGGAAAACACGGTCTAAGTGGACTTATTCCCGGAATATCTTCGTCTCCCAAACCTGGGGCAGTGGGTCATGAGAAAAAACAGGAAAAGGATGATTGCTGTATTTGCTATTCGCTTCACAGAGGTGATCATATCCTTTATCTTTATTATCAATTAAGATTATATCATTTATTTTCTATGGCAGGCAACGAGCCAGACAGCGACCTTATTAAGAAAATCAAGACCCAGTGGCGCCGCATTGAACTTAGGAACTTCTACACCCAACTGCAGGAGAGGCAGCGTCTAGGAGGCTGTCCGAGAATCTCTTGACCATCGGAGTAAATCAATTTTCCACTCCATGGATCATACTGGCGATAAGTAAACCTTGGAAACTCAAAAAAAGTATAAAGTTTTGAGAGTCCAACGTTTACTTTCGCTTGTAAGATCAAATGGTCCTTGAAGATTTTGTCAATTGGGGTTAGTTATCCTTTTTATTTGATTTTCTTGGTTTTAATAAAAAAAAAATTCTTTTTTCTTTTATCAAAATGCTAAGTAACCCGAAAACAGCGAGGCTAAACCAGCAAAATACCTGCACTTCGTACTACGATTTTCTCACGTCTGGACCCGCCAACATAAAATCTGTCATTGTCAGGCCGCCTCCTGATCCTGTCAGAACGAATCCGAACAATGAATCGCTTCCATTCAGGATGCTGCGAAATGGGAAAAAGTTCTTCGGCGTAAAGGACGTCGCAACCCAATGGTATGTTCGCAAAAGGAGACCCGAGATCGCCAATTGCCTGGAGCCCAGAAGGTTCGGCTACAAGTTCCGAAAGCCAATCCGGAAAGTCCTTAACCACAAGAGTGCCATGGCCCATTACCGATTTCCAGGACGGAGAATTTCCCCTGAGTTTTTGTGCCTTCTGACAAGGCACCACGCCAGTCTGCCAGGAGTCAATCGGGTGTCCAAGAGGTATCTCGTCCAGAAGCCCAGTTTTTCCTACTACAAATACGACGAGGCCGAAAAGAGACGCCCCATGCGTCCTGGCATCGATACGGCGGCACCAGTGCAATTTCCCTGCCAGAGTGTAACTTGTCCTCGAAGGCAATATATTCTGAAAACGGGCGGAAAGGAGGATTGCACCGAAGAGATTCCCAAGGAACCGGAAATAAAAACCGAGAGGGATAAACACAAGGACCAGAATAGGACGTGGCGTGACGCTGAAGACGCGAAGGATCAAGAAAAAAACAGAGACATGGAAAAGCACCAAGCTACGGAGAAGCCCAAAGATATGGATCGGCATGTCAGAGAACACTCAGTATCCATTAGCCACGAAAACCACAGACCAATATTCAATCCTCCAAGTAGCCGTGATGGATCCAGAGCAGAACCAAAGAAGGGACGCGAATCCTGGCTACATGGGCTTTATGGAACCAATCCTGTGGAGCACCTTCCTGGAAAAATACCTTCCGAGCATAAGAGTACTATAACTTTAACAGATGGTCAGCATCATCCTCTGGAAACCCATGAAGAACCAGTTTCACCTCGTGTTTCCTGCGAAAAGATTTCAAAGCCCAAAAGAAAAAGAAATCCTCGCCGTATGGAGTACGAAAATCGTCCTTTCTATAAAGCTGTCGTGGGATCCAATTACGAGAAATGTACCCGAGAATCAACTCAACGTATAGTTATATGTCCTGCCCCAAAAATGGCGCATGATCGTCCTAATGAGCTCCAGGATGTGGAGAACTTTACCGTATCCTTGGAAAGAGAGAATCGTAGGGAGAGGGAAGACTTTGAAAGAACAGGTTACCGAGTACGTCCAGCTCCGGAGAATACCTATTACGATTCGGAGTGTTGTCCTCGCCAGGTCACAGTTCAACGCTCCGAGCGACCCGATTTCTATGATGGAACTGATGTGGAAATGCCTCCGGAACGTCCACTTGGAAGTTGTGGTTTCGGGTACAAGGGCTTCGTCCACCGCTCTGAGCTTCAGGAGATTGATCCTTATCCCAAGAAAAAGCGAAAGAAACCTCCACCGTACTGCTATTTTTGGTCTGCCGTTGATCCGAATCTCCGGGAAGCGGAAAAGGACCGCCTGGCGGAGATTAAGTGTCAGCAGCGGAGAAAGTGCCCTCAGCCAAATCCATATTTCTTCCACTGGTCCAAGGTCAAGCCGGATGATAGAAGACTGGCGAAGTCTATATTGGAGGAGATCAATGGAGAACCGAAGGAATATTATGATCCTTCGGAATTATGTTTTCCAAAACCACGAAGAAGAAGGAGATCACGCTCCACTAATAAATCTACTGGAGGTTCTGTCGTTAGTCTTGGAAGGACGGATCTTTGTGAATCGGATGCTGAATCATGTCCTAGTAGAAGAAACTCTTACTTTTTGTGGAACAAGAAAAGAAATTGCGCCCTATGGGAGGCCAGGCATCGGACAAATACGGATGACAGTCCGTTCGCCTGGGATGATGAGGAGCCAAAAAAGGAGAATCGAAGAAATGATGAGCACATGTGGACTGGTCATTTGGCCACTGATTCCGATCGAGCTCTGCCGGAGGAACCACGACTGTTCCCGCAATTTAATGCCTTTGGTAAGGGATTTCTCTTCCATGGACCAATTGGTCTACCATTTAAGCCCAAAGTCGGATCGCAACCAATCGCCAGGATTTTATAATAACTGCAGAAAAATGGATAACGAAATGCCCTACTGCATTCGAAACAACAATCCAGATGGTATTGCATCCTCCAACAAAGAACAGAGCAAGAAAATTAAACGAACACCCGCAAGACAGTATCCTAGGATACAGGACGTCCGAGGGACCAGAGATCCTAACGAATGGGCCATGGCCATGTCCTTAAAGGGGCAGGAGAGAAGTCAATCCCCCAAAGCCAATCGAAACACATTCTTCAATCCAAATGCAAACCAAAGACCGGAAGGTCTTCCAAGCCAAACGCCAAGCCGAGTCCGAGCCCGAAAGAAATCTCAAAAAGCCAAGCCAAAGAGCCGGACTGGTACGCCAGAGCCCCACATGTACCGGAAGTACCGGGGACCGCAATTCACCCCAAAAACAAGATATTTAAGGGATAAAAGTGACTCGAATGACTTTCCGAAGAGGCAGAGATCATCTGAAAGTGAAACGAGCTTGAACAGCGGTTCCAGCGGATATCAATCGAAGCATCGCTGCAAGAGCCGGGTGACTCGAGCCCAACGCGAATGGGAGGAACGTCGTCAAGGGCGGAAGGTCAAAAACTGTCATGAAAGGATAGCGAGGTCCAGTAATGATTGGATCCTGACCTCCCGGTCGCCAGACCCACGAGATCCAGATTCACGCCGACGTGAAGTTTTATCCGTGAGGAACTGTGAGTTTCCCACAGAACCCAGCGATCCAGCATTGATTACGCCTAAAGGCGATTGGTTCCAGTATATCCACCACCCACATATGCATAAAAGTCGGCGATCCTCTAGCCGTCATACCCCCACTAATGGTGATTATGAAAGCAGGACCATGGGATCAAGGATGCGAGGAGGAGTTGATTACAGAGAGAGACACTATTTGGGACGCAGGAAACGTGGCGATGAAGTTCATGGTTTTCCGACCAAGCTACCGGATCCGGTCAACAACAAGCGGGTGCATTACGCAAGGTCCTTGAATCTGCAGGGGCATAGTTTTTGCTTCGATTAGGAAGAGCCCATGCAGCTTGGAGCCTGGCTGCCAGTTGCATATACTTCCAAGAACCAAGTGGAACTTCAACTGGCAGTCAGACTTGGATGCTGCACAATGTGCTTTACAAATTATCACGATTAAATTTTTAATTGCGTTAAACAACATAATTTTTTGTTACGAATATAAATGCAATGCTGGCTGGGAGGGATCCTGGTTATGAAATCCAACCTATTCATTGGTGAACTTGGCGGGGCGCTTCTCGGCGAAGGCAGACATGCCCTCCTTGCGATCGGCCTAAAAAATTTATAAAATTTAACCGAAATTATGTAACACTCTTAGCGAATCTTACCGTGGAGAAAGTGGCGTGGAAGGTGCGGCGCTCGTACTTCAGACCCTCCTGGAGAGTGGTCTCGTAGGCAGTGTTCACGGCTTCCTTGCACAGTTGCACGATCAGGTTAGAGTGGGTGCCGATCTTCTCACCCAACTTAATGGCCTCGCCAACGAGCTCTCCAGCGGGGACAACCTTGCTGGCCAGACCCAGCTTCTCGGCCTCCTGGGCGGTGATCATGTTGCCAGTAAGGCACATCTCCATGGCCTTGGACTTGCCCACGACGCGGGTCAAACGCTGAGTGCCACCAGCGCCGGGAATGGTGCCCAAGGCGATCTCGGGCTGACCGAACTTGGCCTTATCGCCCGCGTAGATAATGTCGCACATCATGGCCAGCTCGCAGCCACCGCCCAGGGCGTACCCATTGACGGCGGCAATGATGGGCTTCTGGGTGCGGGCCACCTCGGTCCAATCGTTAAGGAAGTTTCCTTGGATGCACTGGGAGTAGGTGTTGGGCAGCATCTCCTTAATATCAGCTCCAGCAGCGAATGCCTTCTCGCTTCCAGTCAGAACGATGGCGGCGATGTTCTTGTCCTTGCCAAACTGCTGCAGGGCGGTGGACAGCTCCTTCATCAGGCCATTGCAGAGGGCGTTGAGAGCCTTGGGGCGGTTAAGCGTGATCACAGCCACGTTCTTGCCCTCGCCAGTCACTTCAGTCTTGATGAACTCCCAGTTACCAGCTGTGGGGGTGGGAGAGAGATGGCATCATAAGGTGATCGTGTGTTACGCAATCAATGTTTTGCGCCGGCAATGATAAAACATTGCAGATTTTTTACCAAACCAGTTCTTTCTATTTAATTTTAATTAACACAGACCGAGGGGGATGCTGGCTTGGACTTTGATCTCCTGTAACTAGGTTCTATACTTACAGGTGCTGGCGAAACGAATGGCCACCTGTGGCTGGCGTGCGGCTGCCTGCAGGACACACTGGGCACGGGAGGCGAAGAGCTTGGCAATGTTGGCCATTTTGAAGGATACTGAACCGGCTATAATTGAATATTTTATCTAATCGGAGCTCTGGAGGGCGCTGTGGTAGGTACTTACTTGGGGAAGTGCTGGAGCAATATTGGGGCACTCGAGGTAAGGTTAGTGTGACCGCAATGTCGATGGACTAGAATAACAGACGACCACGGGCTTAGTTTCTATCTATGCTAAAGGGGTTTTTGTAAATTTTAAATTAGTTAATTAATTTTTATTTTTTAATAATTATTTAAAATAATTTTTAATCGCAGAAAACATTAAGGAACCGAAAACGGTAGTGTAATCAAAGTATTGTGTTTGAAAATTATTATTTTTAGTACAGTTTCTACACTTTAGTTGCACATTAAATTATTATTATCTATCCTGCCTTGCAACTAAGTAGATTTTCCCAACCAACCATTTTTAATTTACAATATATTTTAGTGCTATAAAGATTATATGTTTAAAACTTTGGTAAAGTACTTTCTGTTTGGGGACTAGATCTTGTTTCTACCAGCCAAATGTTTTCTTCCCTTCGCCTTCTAACTCCACTTTCTCGACGTATCCTCCAAAGCAAAAAAACCAAGATCACCATCAGGAGGGAGAACAAGGATATCGTGAGGTTGAAGAAAAATGCGGTTGGTGCTGCTAGTAAAAATATTCGTAATATATATCCGAAATACATATCCGAAACAGATCACTTACTCTCACAATAGGGAAACTTTTGGGACCACATAGAGCCATGGCAGGTGTTATGATTCTCTCCTTTTAGGGAATGTTCCGCAGGACAATCGTAATAGATGGAAATACCATCAGGGACCTTAGATCCTGATTGTAAAACAGCATTGTTTAAAAGTTTTACAATAACATTTGGCAAATCCGGCACCAGGCATCCTTCCTCCTTCTGTGTGGGACTCGCCAATGTTGAATCAGACTCAGCTTTTGTTACACCTTCGCACAGTGTTCCATCTTCGTCGTCACCATCTGTGCAATCCTTGTTGCCATCACACAGCTTGGAGTAGGAGACGCACTGGCCGGAGGAGCAATGCATCTCCCAGTGGTCGCAGTTGGCCTCCTGCATTTGTGCCCGACACAGCCATAGCTTCTCGTCGGAACCATCCACGCAATCCATGGTGCCATCACACACCGCCGTGCTAGCTATGCAGGCTCCGTAGTTGCATCGAAAAGCATAGCCAGGACACCAGACTTTCTGACACATGCCTTTAGTCTCGTCGGAGCCGTCCTGACAATGGGCTACTCCGTCGCATAACTGGTCCAGATGGATGCAGTCACCACTGGAACACCGGTGCCCGCATTTTGTATCGTCTAGTATTCCCCAACTACCGCCGACGAGCGTGGAGAGCACAAATAGCCAGAGGAAAAGATTCTGATGCGCGTTGAACATTCTCATTGGATATCTGTATAGAGACTGGCACTACCAAGCCATGGTTTCAAGTGCTATTGCTACTCAGGCGTCAGTAAAACCCGTTCTACGATGATATGCCGATCGTTTAGAACATGCTTCAGGGGTTTTCCTGGGCAAATTTGATTATAATTTTAAATACGAGCTGTTATCAATTGTTCTTCCCAATAATTCATTTTAATCATTCTAAACTTTATTTTCAAATCCATTTTCCTTTATTTCCCATTCGGGGTGATTTTATACTTAGGTTAGTACGAATAAGGGGCTTCAGTTTATAATTGAGTATATTAATTATAAAGAAAAACTTCTAGGCAGGGTTAGTGGGGTACAAATATAATAATTACAGCTCGCTTGGGCTGGCCGGAAACAAAAAATGTAAATACTTGAAGTACTCCTAAGTAACACGTCAAAAGCTTTCAACAGGGAAAGTCTGGTTATTTTTTGTGGGCCGAAGGTGGCGGTGTGCCATAGAACTTTCGCTTTTTAATGGTTCCCTTAAAAGGAGTAGCTACAGAAATATGACGAAATAAATAATTGGTTAAATATAATGTTAACAAATATCACTTACCATACAATGACAGCAAATCCTTGTTGCTGCTTGGTACTCGCTTGACCACTGTTGCCGGCGTGCGGATGTGGTCTATGGCGATATACTGCTCCCAAAACGACACTGGCAACTCCAGGAGAGCCTTCATTACCTGGTTCTGGGTAAGGACCTCCGTGAAGATCGCTTTATGGTCGAGATTTGGCGTAGAGTGACCCACAATAGTTGGACCGAAGATTAAGGACAGATTGTCGATAGGCATCAAGACCTCACGACACTCAGCGATTCGCTGGAAGTGCAGAATCAAAAAAGCCAATGTATCCCTATTGGCTTGCGGCAGCTGCTTCACCGACTTGTATAACATTTCCTGAGCATCTTTGGCGTCTGGCTCCTGAACGGCATTAGCAAAGTCTTTCCACTGACTGGTCGGAATAAGGGGCTCAGTGAGAGACCTTAAGAAATCCTTTACACAACAGCACAGTACATAGATGTCTGTGTTGCCCAAATGTGGCGTTGCCTTTCCTCGCAAGAACTGCTCCTTAAGGGCCTTATACTCCCGCTCCGAAGAGGACAGCCTGTACAGTCCCACCTCTTTTAAGCCGCGAGCCTCAATCTCGTTTACACAGTGCACAATCAGAGCCGGAATCATGGGCGCTACGGAAGGTGCAAAGTCACTAACATAGCCAGTCATAGTCTTGGACGTTGGCGTGCCTGTCTGTGGCACACAAGTTACGGTAAGAAGATACCGACAATCAATGTGACAGCGCACGGGGCAATCCCGGCAACGAAGACCAACGGCTCCAAATCGAATTCTGAAAATATAAGATAAAGATGTTAATACAGATCAGAGAATTCCTTTTCGGCAACACTTACCTCTTCTGGCACTGAACGCAGTTGTCGCCGCGCAAGAACGTCTTCTGGCTGAAAGTGTGTTGCCTCATCAGTGGACGGTGTTGAATGGGGGTGCCAGATTCGGCAGCCACATGCGGAGCCATCGCATTTACAGGTGTCAAGGGTGGAGCAGTGGCCTCCTTAAGGGCTGAGCGGCGTGGCGTCGAGGACAAACCTTCGCCAATCCTGTCGTGACCACCGATCACCGGCAGCGACTCAATGGTCGACTCTGCCCGGATGACTCCCTGCCCGTCCTGGGGTATGGTGACTTTGGTGGTGGCGCAGAAGCGCTCAGCGCCCTGACCCACATCTACTGTGTGCTGTTCCACCCCGATACCCGCGCCAGAGCGTCGCGACTTTGTCGTCGTGGGTGTATTTGCTGACATGCTGCCATTGAGACCCGAACTAAGCCGAGATCTCTTATTGCCCACACAGGGAATAGGGTTTTTGGGCAACGAGGGGCGGTGCTCTCGCCAGGATTTCGATCGGCGCACATCGAGAAAATCGTCCTCCGAGTGTGTGATAGATAAATCGGACAATAGCGAGCCCGTAGAGTTGATGTCTCCATAGGATTTGTCCTCTCTCACCGCATTCAGTGACTTCCTCTTTCGGGAAGAGGGCAATGTGTGAAGAAAAGCCAACTTATCGCGAGTTTCGTTGTTCAGGTTGCGTTCATGGCGCAGGAGATCAGCCACAGCCATGATTTTGCTTTCCATCGCATCACGCTCATGTTCGGCTTGGCGGCGGGCCTTAATCTCCATATCAATGATGCGACGAGCGTGAAACAGCTTGCCCTCCAGGTCGCCCATTTTGGTCAGAGACTTGTCCAACTCGCTTTGGATCCTCGCCGTTTCCGCTGCATATCCTGCACACTTTTCATAGTACTGTTCAAATATTCGCAGAAAGCGTAGAAACTCTGGAACATACGCATATGTAGAACATTTCTAAACAGAAATATGATATGTTACTCACCCTCCTCGGCAGTGCCATCGGTCAATACCTGCATGCAACGACGAAGATCATCAAACGACGCCAAGGCAGAAAGCGCCATTATTGATTATTCTCTTTATATCCGTTTATATGTTTAATGTTAATCGTACAGCTTGGGCACTAGAGTCCTTATAGCCACATAAATTTTTATGGAAAATACGCTTTCCAATTAATTAATCCACAATAAGCGAGATCGAAAAGAAGCACGCTGCAAAGGACGCTAAAAATTTTCCGGTTATTTTCAATTTTGTTAGGGATGGGACTGTGGTTTTGGTATTTTAAACAGTGTTGCAAAACGTTGTTTTATTAGCACTGTTCAACACTTGTTGATTCCAGGGGATTTTGAGTAACAACGACTCTCCAAAAATGTCGATCCCTTCGCCTAATCCTACTGCGATCCTGCAGAGCAAACGCTGGAATGGGTTGCGCAATATCCTGGAAAGGGAGGGCCCTTTCTGCAAGGATGACTTCTCCGCCTCGCCCGACAATCTGGAGTTTCTGCAGACCAACAGCAAGTTGTTGGTGATTGGAGCCGGAGGCCTTGGCTGTGAACTTCTGAAGGATCTGGCTTTGATGGGTTTTGGCAACCTGCACGTCATCGACATGGACACCATTGAACTGTCCAACCTGAACCGGCAGTTCCTTTTCCGGCGCACCGACATTGGCTCCTCGAAAGCCGAATGTGCGGCCCGGTTTATCAATGGGAGGGTGCCCACTTGCCGGGTGACGCCGCACTTTAAAAAGATCCAGGATTTTGACGAGTCCTTCTATCAGCAGTTCAACATAATCGTATGTGGCCTGGATTCGATTGTGGCCCGTCGCTGGATTAACGGAATGTTGCTATCCATGTTGCGGTACGAGGACGATGGCTCCTTGGATACGACCTCCATCATTCCTATGATTGACGGTGGCACGGAGGGCTTCAAGGGCAACGCCCGTGTGATCCTGCCCGGATTCACTGCGTGCATAGAGTGCACCTTGGATTTGTTTCCGCCCCAGGTCAATTATCCACTTTGCACAATAGCCAATACACCGCGATTGCCAGAGCACTGTATCGAGTATGTAAAGATCATCCAGTGGGAAAAGGAGAGCCCGTTCGGTGTGCCGCTGGACGGTGATGATCCCCAGCATATCGGATGGGTCTACGAGAGGGCCTTGGAGAGAGCCAATGAGTTCAACATCACCGGAATCACCTATCGCCTGGTCCAGGGCGTCGTCAAGCACATTATTCCCGCAGTGGCTAGCACGAATGCCGCCATAGCAGCAGCCTGTGCCCTGGAGGTGTTTAAATTGGCTACCAGCTGCTACGACTTTATGTCCAACTACCTCAACTTTAACGATCTAGATGGTATTTACACTTACACCTACGAGGCCGAGAAGTCGGAGGGGTGCCTGGCATGCAGCAACGTACCACAGACAGTTACAATCGACGATCCTAATACCACAACACTGGAGGATGTGATTAAACAGTTGTGCGAATCACCTCGTTTTCAGTTAAAGAACCCAGCGCTCTCCACTGTTATGAAAGATGGCAAACAAAGAACCCTGTACATCTCCACGGTGAAGAGCATTGAAGCCGCCACTCGGAAGAACCTCACCCAATCGCTTGGAGAACTGGGACTTCAAGATGGTCAACAATTGACTGTCACTGATGTTACCTCGCCCTCGGCCATGACCTTGCAGCTTAAGTTTCAAGGCAATGAGGTCGAAATGGTCTAGGTTGTATTTAATCACATTATAAAACAATTCTATTCTCCTTATATGTAAATAAGAAATAAATGCAAGCTCAGCTCGCACCTACTTGCTCATGTCCAAAATAAACTTCTTTCCCGTGAATCCTTTAAAGCTTAGTGCGGCTGCTGCTGCGTCTTTAAATTTTTCCAACGGCACCATCTCGTGCTGCGGAGCGAGAAACTTTCCCTGTTCCATCAGAGCAAAGATTTCCTTAAACATTTCCGAACGCTCGGGGGCGCTGAAGTTATCCTCGGACCAGCGAGTAATCGAAAAGCCTCTAAACGAAATGTCCTTAAAGATCAGTGGACCAGTAGCAACAGTTACGGGCTCGCGCGACATGCCTCCATAGGTGACCATGATCCCTTTGTTGTCTAAATGCCGTGACACTTCTGTGGCGCTCTTGCCACCCACACAGTTGAAGGCTAATCGTGGTTTCTTTACCTTGCCCGTTTTAAAGATGTCACTCTTGCGGATTTCCTCCTCCGTCAGGATCTCTGTGGCACCAAGGCACTTTAACATCTGCTTGAGATCGGCTATCTCCGGCCGATCCCTTACGATGCCAATACTGTTGATACCCCATGCGCGGCACAGCTGATGCACCGCCTGTCCCACGGCGCTGTTGGCTCCATTCTGAATGACGGTGTCGCCGGGACAGAGCTGTATAAAGTCCTTCAACATGCGATAGGCAGTGCATGGATTCACCGTTAATGTGGCGGCCTCCACAAGGCCCACTTTCTTGGACACAGCCAACAGTTGGTCCTCATTATAGACAGCGTGAGTTGTCCATGTGCCCAGGCCAGTGGCCAATGGAATGACGTGCTGTCCCGCTTGCAGATTCTTGACATTGTCGCCTACGCATATTACTTCCCCTACAAACTCGTTGCCGGCAACGGCTGGCAACTTTGGCTTCACTGGGTATTTTCCTATGAATGAAATTTGGTTAGAGGGATTCTTTAAACTAGAATTTTTACCTTGGATAGTGTTTATATCCACGGGGTTGATGGGAGCAGCCAGAATCTTGACCAGGACCTGTTTGCCCTTTGGATCCGAAAGCTTATCCTCCACCAACTTGAGCACATCTTGTGGCTCGCCGTGCTCTGTGTATTTTAGAGACTTGGCCACCACGGACATGTGGCGGCTCCACAGAGCAGGACTATAGCCTGACAAAAGCGATCTGCGCAGCATCCTAAAATTTCCAGCCGTTCGGGAAATAAACTTGTCCAAATTTTATATTTTTAAGAGTGACCAATCGTTAAATAAGGTTAAAATCAAATCCAAAGTTCTTGGAGAAAGTTTGAACGGAATTCAGAAAGAATTGAAATATATATATATATATATAATTAAAAGATTAACAAACAAATTAAAGAATCTCTTAAATTTGTCTTATCAGTATTTTGCTAGTTTAAAATCAACCGCCAAAGTAATCGATCAAACAGTTGTGCAAATCACCTCGTTTTCAGTTAAAGAACCCAGCGCTCACCACTGTTATGAAAGATGGCAAACAAAGAACCCTGTACATGTCCACGGTGAAGAGCATTGAAGCCGCCACTAGGAAGAACCTCACCCAATCGCATGGAGAACTGGGACTTCAAGATGGTCAACAATTGACTGTCACTGATGTTACCTCGCCCTCGGCCATGACCTTGCAGCTTAAGTTCCAAGACAATGAGGTCGAAATGGTCTAGGTTGTATTTAATCACATTATAAAACAATTCTATTCTCCTTATATGTAAATAAGAAATAAATGCAAGCTCAGCTCGCACCTACTTGCTCATGTCCAAAATAAACTTCTTTCCCGTGAATCCTTTAAAGCTTAAAGCAGCTGCTGCTGCGTCTTTAAATTTTTCCAACGGCACCATCTCGTGCTGCGGAGCGACAAACTTTCCCTGTTCCATCAGAGCAAAGATTTCCTTAAACATTTCCGAACGCTCGGGGGCGCTGTAGTTTTCCTTGGACCAGCGAGTCATCCAAAAGCCTCTGAACGAAATGTCCTTAAAGATCAGTGGACCAGTAGCAACAGTTACGGGCTCGCGCGACATGCCTCCATAGGTGACCATGATCCCTTTGTTGTCTAAATGCCGTGACACTTCCGTGGCGCTCTTGCCACCCACACAGTTGAAGGCTAATCGCGGTTTCTTTACCTTGCCCGTTTTAAAGATGTCACTCTTGCGGATTTCCTCCTCCGTCAGGATCTCTGTGGCACCAAGGCACTTTAACATCTGCTTGAGATCGGCTATCTCCGGCCGATCCCTTACGATGCCAATACTGTTGATACCCCATGCACGGCACAGCTGATGCACCGCCTGTCCCACGGCGCTGTTGGCTCCATTCTGAATGACGGTGTCGCCGGGACAGAGCTGTATAAAGTCCTTCAACATGCGGTAGGCAGTGCAGGGATTCACCGTCACTGTGGCGGCCTCAGCAAGGCCCACTTTCTTGGACACAGCCAACAGTTGGTCCTCATTATAGACAGCGTGAGTTGTCCATGTGCCCAGGCCAGTGGCCAATGGAATAACGTGCTGTCCCGCTTGCACATTCTTGACATTGTCGCCTACGCATATTACTTCGCCTACAAACTCGTTGCCGGCAACGGCTGGAAACTTTGGCTTCACTGGGTATTTTCCTATAAATGAAATTTGGTTAGAGGAGTCTTTTAACTAGAATTTTTACCTTGGATAGTGTTTATATCCGCTGGGTTGATGGGAGCAGCCAGAATCTTGACCAGGACCTGTTTGCCCTTTGGATCCGAAAGTTTATCCTCCACCAACTTGAGCACATCTTGTGGCTCGCCGTGCTCTGTGTATTTTAGAGACTTGGCCACCACGGACATGTGGCGGCTCCACAGAGCGGGACTATAGCCTGACAAAGGCGATCTGCGCAACATCCTAAAATTTCCAGCCGTTTGGGAAATAAACTTGTCAAAATTTTATAATATTTATTAGAGTGACCAATCGTTCAATAAATTGAAGGTTAAAATTTATCAAATCCAAAGTTCTTGGAGAAAATTGGAACGGAATTCAGAAAGAATTTAAAAATATATTTATAAGTATAAAATGAAAACTTAAAAAAAATTAAAGAAACTCTTAAATTTTGCTTATCACTGTTTACAAGTTTTAAATTAACCGCCAAAGTAATCAATTTTGTAAAAGTAAGACCGTTTCTTATCACCGATTAAGTATTTTCGATCCAACAACACACGGCCGCAGTGTTTGTCGCAAAATTCAGGTCTCAAAATCGATTTTTTAAAACAAAACCTCACAAAATACAAAATACTCAATTTCTAAACCGGACAGCTGAAAAACATGGATGCGTAAGTTAAAGAGCATATGAAAGTCGATCATTGCCATCAGGTACTAACTTTTGAGAGCTATGCAGATTACAAGATGAGGTGGAGTCGCTGGAAGCAATACTCATGGAGGATGTTATCATTAAACGTACACCCAGGTATTTAATTCTTGCCTAAAGGTAGAACAAAATTAATATTATTCCCTGAAATACAGCGGCGAAGTAGACTGCATCGAGACTACGGTACTGCCACTGACGGGCGAGGAAGAGGAGCAGCAGTACGTGTGTGTGACCCTGCAGGTGTATCCACCGCAAGGATATCCCGATGTTAGTCCTTTATTTAAGCTGCTGAGACCCAGAGGACTGGACGATGCCAGGCTAGAGTCCATCAGAAGCGCCTGCAATGCGAAGATCAAGGAGTCTCTTGGATTTCCAGTCGTTTTCGACCTTATTGAAGTGGTGCGGGAGCACTTGACCGGCAGCAACTTACCCTGCGGACAGTGCGTCATATGCCTTTACGGCTTTACTGAGGGCGACGAGTTCACCCGCACAGAGTGCTTCCACTACTTGCACAGCTACTGCCTAGCTCGTCATCTAAACGCCATGCGCCGGAATTACCAAGAGGAGTTCGATAAGTTGCCTGCTTGGCAGCAGAAGACCGCCGATCCCTTCCAAGCGCTCTGCCCCGTCTGTCGTGAGCACATCGGTGATGATTCCGATAGCCTAAAGTGCGCAATGCCTCCTTCAGAGCTGACCAATGCCCCGGATTTTAAGGTAACCCAAGAACTACGGCAAATGCAGCAACGGATGTCCCAGCTTTATCTGCAGCAAAAGAGCCGCGGGGCCATCATTGACGTGAATGCCGAAGGAGCGACTGTTATTTCCATTGAAACCGAAGAGGATATCCGTCGGCGTCAGCGACGCGAGGAGGCAGAGGCTGCTAAGAAGTTGGAGGGACCGCCTAAGGAAGAGCCCCCCAAACCAACCACAAGCTCCACCTTTGCGCCTGTGGTGCAGGAGACGCAACGCGTGACTCCAGAGCCGACGAACAACAACTATCACCATAATCGGCGGCATTACAGAGGTGGACGGCGACATCACCATCATCACGGTCATCACCATCGTGCTGAACGCGATCGCGAACAAAATTCGGGCGTGGCAGCAGGATCAACCAGCGGTGGAGGCTCCTCATCGAATACAGGAAGCGGCAAACAGGCAAAGGCCCAGTCTGCCAGCTCTGGGCTTGGCAGGTGACGATGGCTTCCGGAAGAGATGGGGATCCGGATACCCATTGCTTTGCCATGCTGCTAATACACAATGAAGCACCATCCCAAACGGCCCAGGTTTAGTTTCATGAGGCGGACTCGATTCTGTGAATTCCTACTTTCTTATTAATATGTATGTTTGTTTAGTTAGCTTTAGCGAGCCGGGTTAGCTAATTTTCAATTAACGATGATATTTAGTTGTACATTAACTATTGTATAATGATATTTGTAATGGTTTACAAAAGACTTGCGGCATAATGCCGAGACGATATTACGGTTACGACGATGGGTTAGGGCTATAGGGCATTTAATAGCTAGCAATTAGCAGCATGTATTTAGCAGCACCAAATGGCAGCGCTGGCGTTGACGAGACCACACCATAATACATTGATTATCCGAAGAGGTCACGAGAAAGACGAATACGAAAAGAACTAAAATGATATTGATATCCAATTACGCATAATCTGAGACAGCACTTCAAACTCTAGCATAAATATTTCTCTCTCAATGGACAGCCTATAGCACAAAAGACAAAAGGAAGCTTGAAAATAAAAAAAAAAAATAGTTGCAATATTCAGAAAAATTCAAAGATGGAGCGCCATTTCTAGTCAGACAAATGGAAGGATGGCAAAGACCCAATACAGGGGATTAGCATTAGCATGCATGCACACATATTTAAATATCACAATTAATTGAGTGTTTTGTGTAGAAACCCGAATAGTGATTCCTAATGGATCGACCATGGTATTATATAAACAATTCAATTTCAATGTGTCAAATAAATACTACGATTGAGAACTAAAACGAATAAATCAAATTTCGAAATCAACAAAATCTAAACTTTTATCTGGAATGGGAAAATAAGAAAAAGCATATAGCATATAGAAGAAAAACATATAGTTTTTAATGTTATTATTTTTTGTAAATTTTTATTTTGCATTTAAATTGTTTTAATTTAATTGAATTACAAAAAACGTGTTTTAATGCACTTCCTTCGTTTCGTACAACAAAATAATTTAGTATTAGTATTTTACAATATTTATATAAACGGGATCACCCTACTGCATCGTAATTCATTCGCTGCCATTGCATTTATCAAAAAAACAAAATAATTATGCAATACAAAATCTGTGTGTTTGTAGCTTAACAGTTAAATATTAATTAAACTTATAGTAATGACTTTTAGTATATAATTAAATATTTTTTATGCGGCTTACAATTTTTCACTTTCCTATTAGTTTAATAACAGAACAAAATCAAATTTTTTTCTCTTTAACGGGTTTAGTTATTTTTTGGGTCGAGCCACCTCTGCCACGCCCCGTTTCCTGGCCCAGGTATCCATCAAACTGGCGATTTTAATGGATCCCATAGACGCAAGAGGGTTTGCAGCAGAGGCCCCGACATTTCATTCGAATGTTTCTTTTTTCTAAATATTTTTTTCGCATTTTAATTTTTGTATTTTGTTTTTATTAAATTGCCTTAGAGCACTTGGAGTGTATTTTTCATTAATTTACGTTTGCTTTCCTCTTTAGAAGTATGTACAAATCATAATTTTGGAAACGTGTATAACTAGTGAATAAAGGTAGTGGGCATTACAAATTAGTAGTAGCAAAAGGTAGTATTAGTATTAGTAGTACTCGTAAGTAGGTTGCTTGTCTGATCAACTTTGTGTGCTAGCTATATGTCTGCATTCCGTCTCTGATCTCGTTTGTTGTGTGTGTTTGTTTGTCTTTTACAAAATATATATATATATATAGTATAAACATCTATAAATTGTCTCGCTCTTAAACTCCTTTTCATTTCTTTAGGGCACTTTAAAGTTAGTCTCTTTAGAACTGTGTGCTGATTCTGCTACATTTCTTCTGCTAATGTAGACCTTTCAATTTTGGGAGTTTGGGGTTTAGTTTAGAACTTCAGTGCGTGGTTAGTAGTAAGTGGGTGGAGTCTAGGGGTGTGGCATTCTGATGCTTCTCCAATATCATCGTTGACTTAAAGCCGGAACGGTTCGCGTTTCTCCGTGGGTGTTGTGCCGCGGGATGTGCGCCGCATGGTTGAGCTGAAAGTGGGCTCCGCCGAACTCTTTCGCGGCGTCTGCATGCCCGATGGGGTTGAGCTGCCGCTGATGTTCCGCCTATATAAGGATTTATTCCAATTAGTATCTCTTCGTTGTAATCAAAATATAAACAATTATATAACATGGTCAAGAAAACTTAAACAAATGTATTATAATCTGATTCTCAAACTTAGGGATTAGTCGAAAGCTCTTTTCAGTTTTTAATTTTGGTTTTCATGGCATAAGACACAATTACATATTACATATCACAATTACATGCTGGGAATCGTTTTATTTCTGAACAAATAATAACATATTAGATGTTTATAAATCATAATTACTTGCTATAGACTGAGAGTGGTGGATATTGACTAGTTAATGTCTTTGGCTGATTGCTTATCAACTTTACCCCAAGCTGGTTGGATTCGTAGTCGAGCTGGTGGGCGATGTTGACTTGGAATCGAATGAGGGTATCTTAATCGGTATCCGTGATGGCCGGCTTTTGGTAATAATGGGAGGGTAGTAAGTATACAACAATAGTTAGCATAATAATTAAACCATAACCGCCTGCCTAGTCTTAACTCTAGCCTATGCTTATGTATTGTATTTTATGTAATATTATGTTTAGTGTTTTACAACCAAAATGGATTGGTTGAGGTATTACCTAATTGGTTTGAAGCCGAAGCCTGTTAGTGCTGGTATACTGGATGATCTACTCATGCCTCCATTGCTATTTATTTAATTTTTTTTTTTTTTTTTTTGGGAGGGGTTTCAGGCACAAGTTTTGTTGATTCATAGTTAGTTGCATTTTTTAGTTGCGTTCAAGCAAATTTCAAAATGTTTTCAAATGCCAATTGATATTTTTTTTGAGTTTGGTTGTTGTAAGTTAGCGTATCATGATGTTGTTTTGGTTGTGTGAGTTGGTGTTGATCAATTATTAATGCGGTAAACCGAAAAACATGGTGTGGAAAATAAAAATTAATAAATTAATAAGATTTCATAAAGTTTGTAAACCACCCCATATCTCCCCCTGTTCCTCTTCGCTCTGATTAGGATTATCTGTAATCTGAAATCCTACCTTGTGGGTGCCGGACTGGCGGATCCGGAGGCGGTCTTGCGGGTGATGGTGCTGGTGCCATTGAGGCGACTGCCCGGAGTGGTGCTGGTCACCGAGAGACGGGCCGGACGCGGTGTGGTTCCACTAGTGGTGCTGGCCGTTGAGGGTTTGCGTTGTGGAATGCGTGAGGGTGTGTGGTCGTCTATAAAATATTTAGATGATAAAGTTATTTGAATTACTTGGATTATTTAAAAGTCCAAGGCTTACCTGTGCTATCCAGCGATAGGGTGGAACCCTGTCGCGATGGTGGCTTCGACCCTTGTCTGCTGAGCGGGCGCGAATTGGGCTTGGAGCCGGCACGAGAGCCTCCTGGCGTGAGGCCTGTGCGCGTGCTCGTGTAGGTGACCTTGCGGGGGGTGTACCGGCCCGAGGGTCCTCCGTGGCTGCCCTCGTTGTCGCTCAGAGAGTCCGGAGTGCTGGCCGAAAGCGACGAGCGCGATGGTCTTGACATGGGAATGGAGCGAACCGAACGCTCGCGAACCTTTACAAAAACATAACACATAATTAAAAATAATTCACAATCATGGTAACCCATGGTAGCCCCTGAAAATGCAACCAATTTGGATGATATTCTCCTGCTCCTGTGGCTCTTCTAGTTAATGTCAACACATCCTCCTTCTGTCACCTTTTTGTTTTTTTTTTTGCAGACTTACCCAGTGTGTTGTTGGATGACAATGCAGCACATGTGGACTCAGTGGCACCGAGCGGCTGGTATTGCATCGGACGAATACCGTACCGCCGGCGCCCATGTGAATGGGAAAGGCGCATGGAACCTGGTCTTGAGCACGGATCTTTTCAAAGATTGGCATTAGCTCGGCCAAGTGCTCGTCAGCTAGGGAATTAATTTTGATACGTTTAACCAACAATGGACATGTATTCTGGCAGTGTTTGGCAAACGGTATGATCATTTAAGCCTTTGACAACAACCTAACCTGACCTATGCACTCGAAAAAAAAATACCTCGGTGTGGGGTGAGCTTTACTCTAGCAATAACTCAAAAATGTCGCTTGAAAATAACATAAAAGTTCCAAAATACTCATAATATTACATTAAAATATCGGTTCTCATGCAGATACATTGAAAAATAAAGAGTCGGCGGCGCAGCAGCGAGAGCTTTTCATATTTTCTGTCAACAACACACACAACAAACCCAAAAAAAAAATCGTATATATGGGTACATAAGGAGAGCTTACCTCGTGCTCTGGGAGGATCTTTTGGATTGGGATGGATAAGTGGATGGATAGATGGGATGGGAGTCAGGAGTCGAGTAATGATACCCGCTTATATTTTTATCCCTGATTTCTTGATGATTTATTATTTAATTTGGTTGATTGGAAAATTATTGAAATTTACTTTTCAAAAACAAAGATTTACAAGAATTTTCGAGACTTCTTTCGGAAAACTTAAGCATATTTATATTATAAAAATTTTAGAAAAGTAAAATTCCAATATATTGTCCTCCAAATTTGTCAAATAATGATTATTTAATGGGAAAACATTTGAGGTCCTTGAGATGGTTTTGGTTTCCCCGACGATTTGCTGTTTGATTTACCTTGATGATGGGACCCTGTCCACTCATGTATGGCGGCAAGTTGGAGCTGCCGCCATTCTGGGCATTGGGTGAGGAGGAGGCAGTGGCGGCCGCATTGGGCGTGGAACGTCTGGGCGTGAATGCGGCCATGCTCTGGGAGACGCCATCGGCCAATATGAATTGCTCGCGTAGCTCAATGTTAGTGCGTCCCTTGGCTGCTCCCGAGTAACATTTTGTGGCATTTTTGTGGCAGCGATTGCATGTTGCAGATTGCATGTTGCAGGTTGCAGGTTGCAATATTGCAATATTGCACACAATACACAACACACAACATTGACAGTTTAGGCAATGTTTTTTTTTGTTTGTTTGTTTTGGTTGTAGGGCGAACATATAAACAACAACAATAACAACAAAAGTTTTTGTTACCGCAAAGTATTTGTCACATTTTTGTATCATTTTTTGTTTGTTGTTTTGGTTTTGGTTTAGGAATTGGTGTATATTTTGTTTTTGTTTTTTTGTGGGCACAGGCGGGTGCATTTCGGGCGTGGGCGTGGTCGTGGGCGTGGCGAGCGGGCAGCGCAAGCGCAGATTATACACAGATTATGTATAATTATCGGGATCGGTTTGGTCAAATTTTCATTCAATTATCGGTTTATAAAAGGAAACCATTTTTGAGAAAAAAGAAAAAGGGGGAAACATAAAATTTGATTAGTAAAAAAACGAAAAAACAATAACACAAATTAATAACATAAACTTTCAATTAATAATTTTGCAAATAGAGGACAACGCACAAACAAATTTGTGGAGCTTCAAACGTAAAAGGTGTGACATGAGAGGGAAGTACAGTCTGCCAAGGAAGTACAGTCTGTGGCGCAAATAAAGCAGGATATTGGGTTAAAAGCAAGAATTGGTTAAACAAAAAGCATGCTTAATAAATTAGTTTTACGAGTACAAGTTGTTATATTCACTAACACTATACGTTTGTGGCACAAAACCTGGTTAAAACTACTAATCGATGGGGTACAGTAGGTTCAATAGGAAAAAGGATATTTTTGTGGGCTTTGGGATATATGTGTGTGTTTTTTTATGGACAAATATCAGCTAATTGTTACGCAGTTAGAAAAACGAAGCGACGAATATGAGAATGAGTAGAGCAAATGTCAAAACCCCAGACCAAAAATCGGGTCCTGGGTTTCGTTTGGGTTCCGTTTGTTGATTTCGTATTTTTATTTTGCTTTGGTTATTTTATGAAGCTCTGGCTGAATGGCAATTAAAAAAAAAAAAACAAATTATGCGCTCTGTTAATTTGTTTAGGCAACTTTTGGACCAGAATTAATAATGAGGTTTAATTAAAGGTAAAAACTGGTTTAAGGAATCTCGTTTTGTATTTTCCGGGTTCTATTTTAGGCACAGTAGTTTATTGTTGGTTGGTTGGTTGGTTGGCTGGTTGTTTGTTGGTTTTGGTTAAATGACCATATCCGTTTGGTATTATTAATATTTAGCATTATAGTAATTAGTTGTTAAGCACAACTGTACCTAGGTGTATAATGAATGCGTTTATTTTGTAATGAGATGATCGAACGATGCACAGCATCTGGGTATAGACAAAATGCATGATCTTGGGTGGAATGGAGTATTCAAGATGTGGACTACAAGATTACACTATGTATAGAATATATTATTGTTGAATTATGCATGGAATGTAAGAAAAGTGACTTGGTACTTTTGGTAATGGAATGGTAGAAGTCCAACATATTTCGGAAATGTGTGTTTTTTGTGTGTGTACGGAACACAACTAATTGAATATGGTGTCTGGTCTATAGGGTCAGAGTTTAATTGTTGACTTACCGCGGCAAGGATCGTTCTTCTGCAGGAATTCGTCCAGGGCTACCCAGCCGCCGCCCACACGCACCATGACAGTGCTGCGAAGGATACGGACCAGGCGCAGTTTCTGGGAGTCTCCAAACTAAATAGGAAATTAAACGATTATCAAAGGAATTTCAATTTTTTTATTTATAACTTACTCTGTATTTGCCTTCGCCCACTTGGAACACTCGGAACTTTTGTCGGCAGGTACACAACATGACCAGCCGCTTGACTTCGTCATGAATCTTGTCCGAGTCGGTGGCAGGCTTGCGCTCCTGCCAGTCAGGACGCAGAGCAGCAATAAACTCCTGCCAATCAATGAGACCCTCGCCATTGCGATCGAAGAGATCGGCCACGGCCTTCATTTCCAAGCCCGAGGTGTCGAATTCTAAAGGATACAAAGGAGTTAGTCCTAATAAATCAAAATAGGAATAAAATCTTACTCGTGTTGAGAATGCCATCGATGAAGACATCGCGTGGAATCATGCCATTGTTGTCCTTGTCCATTTTGCGGAACAGATCCGTGAGACGGGACTTCTTGTGGTTCATGTACTTGAGGAACTATAAAGGGAAGATTATTTAGTTTATTGATTTGCATAATTTTAGTAGAGAAATGCTTACTCGCTTGCGCCAATCGTCCCAGCTGAAGTTGCGGGCACGCTCCACATCCTTCAAATACAGAAGATGATCGTAGAGCAGGCGCTGGCGCTCCCATGAGAGCATCCAGACATCGCGCCACTTGGTCCACAGGAGCTTGGCGCGAGGCGAACGGAATTCCAACTCGGGTCCAGCAGTGCTATATTTTAAAAAATATATTCCATTACTTATTGAATAATAGGAAATAAAAAAAAATAAGTATCCAATCTACAGACGAAACTTTTGGACATGCACAGCTTTGGACTTGGAGGTGATGATGATGGAGTGTTGCTTTTTTTTTTTTTTTTTTTTTTTTTGGGGGTAAAGTACTTACCTTGGCGAGAATCGGGGGCCATAATGCGGCAGGCGATCTCTGTCGGGCGTGTCGCGAGTGGGCGTGACACGACTGCTCAGAGATTGGTATTATGTATTGTATATATTTTACATAGAGTGGCAAATAAAGCGGCAAAATGCATATAGTTTTTGATAATCGAGCGGTATGAGCAACGGATACGTAGTAGCGGAGTGTAGACAAGATGAAAGTAGAATCAAAAAGAGACAAAACAAAATGGTAAAGTAACGAACAAAATACGCAATACACAAAGTATATAATATAATACACAAATATATAAATATATATAATATATAAATATCATTTGAATAGTTGTAGACGCAGCATTTCCAAAAAGTAGTTGAAAAAATTGAAAACAAAAGAGTTTCGATTTGAGATTTTCGAAGTACATGCGGAATCTAGCTATTCTTGAGATTTTGGATCATTATCAGATCCTTGACGTACCTTCCCTTGCGGGCGTTGAGTCCTTGGTCGCGAGATCCCTTGAAGCTGTTAGGGAAAAAACAAGAAATTAGTAAGAATATAAAGATAATTTATACGAAAAGCAAACAGATTTTAGCAGCAATGATTAAGCAAGGAGTGTGCAGGATCGATGTGATTTGTGCGTTAGCTGCTACAGATTTTAGCGCTACTTGGAGGGGTGTCATGGGTTTATTCTGGGAGGGATTCTCTAATATGTTAGGCAATCCACTTGAGTGAAGTGAGTGTAAGCACAATTGCCACACAGGATGTGGCAGGATGAGAGAGAGAGAGAGTATAAAGTTGCGGCCAAACCTTTGACGCCTCAGAGTGCCGTCGGGTGACGTCTCGCGCAGATCATGGCTGGAGCCACGACTGGTGGGATTCGTTGATTGGTTGTGTGGTTTTTGGATAGGCAGAGAAAGTGTGCAATACGTTGCAGGGTATTTGGTTTTGGTATTTTTTGGTTTTTTTTTTTTTTTTGGAATATTGTAGCAATAATAGGTGGTGGATACAAAGAAAGTAAATATATAAAAAAAAGAAAACGGCAAAAATAAATACACAAAATAATAATAATTTATATACAATAGAGGAGTAGCTACTTTCTGGATGGGATCATCTACTTACACTGGGGTCTTGCCGCTGCGGGATGGCTTGCGGGCTCCCGGAGGCAGTTGTCGTGGCTTGCAGGCGCGGTCCACTTCGTTCTGGCGACGGGCAGTGTTCTCCATGAACTCCTTGTGGTCCTCGATCAGTTTCTCCACCGGCGGAATCTCATCCGGCAGGCGCTCGTGCTTCAGATCTATAAAAAAATTTTATTAATACAAGAATACTTCCAGTAAAAGGCTGACAACTTACTCAAGAGAGTGCCCTCGAGGCCGCTGAGCCAGGCTAGTAGCTCCTCAATGGTATCGTCCAGATCCTTGAGCGACTGCAAGTGCTGCTCCAGCTTGGATTCCCGGTTAATGGCCCATTGGCGCACCTCCTCCCAGCGCTGTTGGATGATCGACAGCCAGTTCTTGATAATGGGAATGGCATCGGGATAGGCCTTGCTGATAATATCCTCGGCATACTCAAAGGTCTCGCTCTTCTCGCGCTCTCGCACTCGCAGATCCTTCATGAACTCCATATGGATGTCCATCATCTCGCGCGATACCTTCTCGTCGTCGGGGGCGTTCTTGGCGTAGCGCAGCTTGTGCTCGGCATGATCCAGCCAATCGAACAGGGCCTGGACACGGGCGTTCAGCTTCTCGGCATCGACCAGGGCCACCTGGAGGCGATCGCCGCGCTTGGCAACGGCACTCTTGACCTCCTCCCAAATGGACTGCATCTCATCCAGCTGGCGACCGACCTCGGGATTGTTGCCCGAACGCTCCAAGTCGCGTCCCGTCTTCAGGACGCCCTGCATTTGGGCAGCACGCTTCTGCAGATCCTGCTCGATGTGCTTGTGGTGCTCGCAGAGTCCCTGGACCGTCTCCAGGTCGCCGTGAACGGGTCCGTTCTCGTTCAGCCGACTCTTGGCCTTCTTCAGCCAGTCGAGCAGCTCACCCAGAGCGTCGCTGAACTGGCCGGACAGCAGCAGGGCCTCCTCCAGCTTGCGCTGCCGCTCGATGCTCTTCGACCAGACACGCGTCCACTGTTCCTTCAGCTCCAGCAGCATCTTGTCCAGCACCGGGCGATCTCCCTTAGGAGCGCGCTCCATCAGGTTCTTGCCGGTGCGCATGGTGCCGTCGTAGACGGACTGCTTGGCGCCCAGCTGGCGGTGAGTCTCCTTCAGCTTGCCAATGTACTTCTTGATCTTCTGTGGCTCCTTGGAGGCGGTGGCCTCCTCGATGATCTGGTCCAGCACTTGCTCGGTTTCCTGCAGGTACTGCATCATGCCGCTCCAGGCATCGTTGAACTCGCGGGCCTCTTTGTAGCCATGGTCCAGAGCACGAGTGCGCTCCGCGGCCTTGCTCACCACTCGCTCCCAGCGATGCTGCACGGAGACGAGCAGGTTCTTGATGAGGATCACATCCTGCTTCTGGCTGAAGTACTTCAGGTGCGTGCCCTTCTTGTCGAGCAAGAGCATGGCCTCGCGGTGAGTGCTCACGTCCTTTTGCAGCACCTTGTGCTCCTCCATTTGGGCCTGGATGGTTTCCAGCACCCGGGAAACGGGCTCAGCATTGGACAGCAGCTTCTCGGCTTGGGTCAGCCACTCCACGAAGGCCTGCAGGGTGTCGTGGAACTCTGTGGCTTCCTTCAGTGCAATCTCCAACTTGATCTTCTTGTCTGAGGCCCGGGAAACCACAGCATCCCATCGCTGCTTCAGAGTTCGCAGCGTGTGCTGCAGATTACTGGACGAGACCTTCATCTGGTTCTGGCGCTTGATGTACTCCTGGCCCTGAGCCTGGATGGTCTCCACCTTGGGCCTGTTCTCCTCCAGCTCGTTGTAGACCTCCATAAAGCGCTCCAGTTGCTCGGTGGCCGTTTCAGGCAGACCGCCCACTGGCTTGCTGGCACCAATCACGGCATCAACGTCGCCCAACCAGCCCAGGATGTCCTGGACCTCGGCTATGTAACCATGGGCCTCGCGCAGTGCCTCCTCCAGTTCGTGCTGGCGATCGCTGGCCTTCTGGAGCAACTGCTTCCACTCGTTGTTCAGCTTGCGCAGCTTCTCCTGCGTGGTGGAGGCCTCCAAAGATCCCTTTTCGGTTTCAATCAACTGCCTGCCGGCATCGTTCAGGGTGTCCACCGAGTTCTGATGGGCCTGGATGTCGTTGGCCAGCACCTTGAGCTTGGCCAGCTCAACCTCGAGTAGTTGTGGGTCACCAGGGATCTAGAATAAGGGAATTATTAGCTAATATATGGAACCTTCGGGTGCTTTTTTATGACTTACGGGTTTCAATTGATCCAAAGTGCCGTCGGTCTTGTTGATCCAGACCAGAAGTTCGTTGAGGGCATGCTGGAATTGACCCAAGTGGAGCAGGGCGTGCTCCAGCTGCTTCTGCCTCTCGACCATGCCACGGAGCAGGGCCTCCCAGCGGCGGTTGACCACCGAGAGGGGCTCCCGGATAGATGCCGCCTGCTCGGGTGAAGTGCGTTCCGTCAGTTCCACAGCTTGTCTGTAAGATTACCCAAAGCAATGTTAGTCGAGTGCCTTGAAGGACATTTAATTCAAAGGAACAAGTGCTAAAAGCAGGCTAGAAATAATAAGATTTCTTGGCGTAAGAGTGGGACATGCAACCGGATCGGAACGGAACTGTGGCAATCAAAAAACAAAGAGAACATGCTGGCTGAGCTTTCGGTTTTGAGAGATCCTGGTGGGAAATCTCTGGAACAGCAGCAGGCATCAGGCACTTAACAATACGCAATATCACAACAATAACAACAACGATCGAATCAGTTTTTTTTTTAACCATCTTGCCTTTTGAGACCTCTGCCAATTCACAAGTTGATATGGAAGACACGACCCGCACGGCAACGGAATTGATTGGATTTAGAAAGTCGGATTTGTAATTTGAATCTCAGGGAGGATTAGGAAATAGATGAACCCACCTGTTTAATGCTTCTACTTCAACCATATGCGGATCGACTTCATCCTTGAAGGACTTGAGCTGCTCAATCTGTCTCTTGACGGCATCAATGTCCGAGCCAACGGCGCCCAAATGGGCGAACTTGTCCTCGGCCTTGGTGAGGAACTTCAGCAGGTTCTGCAGCGTCTCGTGGAACTCCATGGCCTTCTCCATGGCGTCGATGAGGTTCTCCTCGCGCTTGGCATACAGGGCAGTGATGTTGTCCCAGGCATTGTCCAGGTCCTCGATGTGCTTCTTCACCTCTGGCTTGTCGGGTTCGCCGCACATGTTCATCAGGTTGCTGCCGTGGCGGCGCACCTGCTCCACCTCGGGCTTGGTCTGGTCGATCTCGTGTCGGATCTCCTGCAGGGCCACCTGTTGCTTCTTGATGTCCTGCGGCTGGGCGGCTGGGGGCTCCTGGCACGACAGGGTCTCCTCCAGGTCCTTCAGGGTCTTCATCACGCTGTTCAGCTGCTTCCAGAAGGGCTCGGCCACACTGAGGATGTCGTCCAGCGAGCTGCCACGCTTCTTGGTGGCATTCTGCACGTCGTTCCACAGGTTGTTCAGCTTCTCCAGCTTGGCCTTTGATGTCGCGCACGGCGGGATCGGATTTGTTGCCCGCCTTCGCAATCACATCATTGGCTGCCCTCTGGACAGCACTGAAGGCGTCCTGTCGCTTGTCCAGGTCATCCATCAAGGCATCGTTGTCCTCGATCTGCTCGCGAATCTTCTGGGGCAGAGCCGAGAGCGGATCCAGTTGGTTCACCTGGTCCACGGTGTTGGCCAGGGCACGCAGCATGCCCTCCAACTTGTCGGAGAACTGGCTGGACTCCTGGAGAGCGCTCTCCAGGGCCTGTTGGCGCTCACGCAGCTCCAAGCGGAGGGCAGCATAGCGGGCGTTGTCGGTGTCCAGAATCTCGTTGATCTTGGCACTGTCCTCGTCGGCCACCAGGGCGCCCAAAGCCTCGCCCGTCTTGTTCAGCTTGTCCAGCAGCGGCTTGTGCTCCGCAATCGATTGCAGGAGACGCTCGTTCTTGTCCTGCTGCAGGGTGATCTGATCTGGACGGAGGGCGGGCATGCTCAGGCGCGATATCTGCTGCTCCATGTCGTCCAGCCAGGCGGTCAGTCCCTGGTGGGAGTCGGCGAAGTGCTCGGACAAGGGCAGAGCCTGTTCCAAGATGCCCAGGCGCTCGCTGCACAACTGGGCCACTGTGTCGACAATCTCCTTGAGATCGTCCAGCTTTTCGCGCAGGGTGGCGGTATTTTCGCTCTGCGGAGACTCGCGCAGGACCTTCTTGGAGGCGGCGGTCACGTCGCGGACGCGTCCCTTCTGGCTGGAGATGTCGTCGTTGATGGAGCGGTGCTCCTGCAGCTGGGCTCGCACCAGTTTGGGCTCCATGGCTGGGGGATCTGCCTCTCGCAGTGTAGTGTCCATTTCCCGGAACCACTCGAGCAGCTCATCAATGTCTCCAGTGACCTCCTTGGCCCGCTGGTTGCTCAGGTGCAGACGCTCGGCCTTGCGCTGGATTTGCTCCACAATGGAGTCGAAGCGTCGGTTGTCCCGTGTCACGATGCTCTCAATGGTGGCGGCTCCCTCACCGGGCGACAGCTGGCAGAGCTGGGGTCCAATCAGGTTGATGGTGTCCAGAATGGGACGCATGTCAGCCAGCTCACCCTCTAGGCGGAGGACGTCTGACTGGCGGGGCTCGCTCGGGGCCAGTGCAGCCTCGGCGCTCTGCATCCACTCGACCAAGCGGTTGTGGGCTTCGTGGAACTGCTGCACCAAGGGCAGAGCATTCTGGGCGCTCTTGAGTAGATCGCCTCCTCGGTTGGTCAGATCGCCATAACGGCGCTGCAGGGAGTCCAGTTTGTCCTTCAGCTGGATGGCTTCGTCGTTGGAAATGTGCTTCATCAGCTCGGCACCAGACTCCACGGTGGACTCCACGTTGGAGGCATGGCCGGCAATGTTCTCGTTCAGCTCCAGCAGATGGTCCATCTGCTCCAGCAGCTTTTCGGCATAGACGGGCACGGATTTGAAGCGCTTAAGCTCCGCTTCCATGCTCTCCATCCAGGCGACCAGGTCCTGATAGCTGAGGACCAGATGACGCAGTCCCTGGCGGGACTCGGAGAGCAAAGCTCCAATGTTGTCGCTGGCATCCACCAGACCCGTGTAGCGTTCAGTCACGCCGCGGACCTTCTCGCCCAGATTGACGGCCTCCTCGTCGCTGACCAAGTGCATCAGCTGGGCGGCCACATCGGCCAGGTCGGTAAAGTCGGGCTTCTTGCCCAGAATCTCGTCGTGCAGGCGATCGTGCTCGCGGATACGCTGCTGGATCTTCTCCTCATCGGTGGGAATGAGTTCCATGGCCTTCACCGCACGCTCTGTGTTGTCAAGCCACAGTTCCAGGGGGCTGATCTTGTCGTGGAATCGCTTGGCCACCTCCATGGCCTCCTCAAGGTCCAGTTCACGCTGCTCGGCTCCGTCTGTTAAAGCATCGAATCGCTTCATCAGATCGTTCAGTTGCTTTTCGATGGAAGCTCGTTCGGCTGGCTCGCAGTGGTTGGCCACCTCCTTGCCGAGATTGGCGAGGGAACCCATCGAGTTCTGGCGATCCAACAGCATCTTCTTAAGGAACTTCTGCTCCTGCAACTGGGCCTTGACCACCTTGTAGTCGGAGCTGGGGGGCTTCTGGTTGGCCACCATCTCCTCGGTGTCGCTGAGCCACTTGGAGAGTCCGGCCAGAGCTTCTTGGAATTTGCCGGACTGCAGCAGAGCCACGTCTAGGCGACGATCCCGCTCGTTCATGCGCTCCTTCAGGTCGTTCCAGCGATCGTTCAGCTTCTCCAGGTCCTTCTCAATGGCCGTGGTGGAGACACCGCTGCCAGCGGATCGCACTAGATCCCTTCCGGCCACATTGACCTTGTCCACATTGAGGGCCAGTGGCTCCACCTTGCGTTCCCTGAAGTTGCGGAAGTCCTCCTGCTGGCGGCGGATTTGGTCCAGTTCCGAGCCCACGGGCTTCATGCGCTTGAACTCCTCGCTCACGTCCTGGATGTCGTCCAGAGTCTGCGACTGGTTGTCGTAGAACTCTCGGAGCGCCCTCAAAGTGGCCTGGAGGTTGTCCTCATGGTCGCGCACTCGGTTGTCCAGGCGTCCCAGGGTCTTGCGCAGGGTGGCGATCTGCTCGCGAGTCTGAGTGGTATCTGCGGCGAATCCTGCATCCACTAGGACATCGGCAGCACGCTCGGCATCCTCCAGGCGACCCACAAGGCGATCCAGCTTGTGCTGAATCTTGCCCACGTCATCCAATTGCTGCTGCACAATCTTAATCTCACGAGCCGGGGGCGATAGCTTCTCGATCTCTGTTTCCAAGTCGTTCAGATCAATGCCCAGACTCTTCATCTGCTCGTTGAACTGAGAGACAGCAGTGGCGGCGGACTGGAGTTCACCGCAACGGTCGTCCAGGCGTCCTTGGAGCTCAGACATGCGATCGGCCAGACCATCGACTTCGCTGGTCAAATGATCGGCATCTCCTCCAGCGGCTCTAGCCTCGGCACTGATGTCCTTGGCCAGGGCCTTGAGGGATTGCAGGGGCTTGCTGAGGTTGGTCAGCTCTTCGCGGATGGCCTTGACGCGCTCCAGGAGCTTGGGATCCTTGGCAGCGCCACCCAAAGCATCGTGGGCAGCCAGGCGATCCTCGCAGCGGCCCAGGGAGTGGTCCAGATTGCGAAGTTCGTCGTTGAAATCGCCCAGGCGGCGAGAACAGTTCTCGATTTCATGGGCACGGGCAATCAGGTCGTTGTTCAGACGCTCCCAGCGGTCGCGAATGTCCTGCAACTCGGCCTTGATGGGCTCCTTGTCGATGTCGCAGCTCGTGAGGAAGGTCTCGCCCAGGCCCTTGGTGTTCTCAAACTCGCCCGAGTGCTTCCACACCTCGCTGCGGAAGGTCTGCAGGTCGCGCAGACGCGTCTCCAGCTTGGCCTTGGAGAGAACTCCGGGTGTGAGGTCGGAAAGCTTATCCTCAGCGGTGCGCAGCCAGGCGAGGAACTGCTCGGAGGTCTGCGAGTACTTCTTGCAGTGCTCCATGCAGGTCTGCAGCCTGGTGTGGCGGTCGACGGCCTCGCGACGCAGTTTCTCCCACTGCTGCTGGATGCGATCCAGGTCCCGCTTGACGCCGCGATCCTGCTGGCGGTCGGAGAGATCCTTGCCCTTGTTGATCAGCATGATGACCTCGTGCTCGCGGGCCATTACCTCGCGGTAGATGGGCTCGTGGGTGTCGATCTGGTGCTGCAGAGTGGGCTTGTGGGCGGAAACCAACAAACGGTCAGTCAGATTGGAAAGCTCGCCTCCCAGCCAGCCCAGCGTCTTGGAGCAGTTCTCGGCAAAGTGGCGACCATCGCGAAGCGATGCCTCCGTCTCGGCCTTCTTGGTGTCCAGTTTTTTCTGAAGAGCGAGGTACTGCTTCTCCAGGGCGGCCACTCGGGAGTTGACGTCGGCCCGGGAGGCGGGATCGCCCAGGATGTTGCACAAGGTGGCTGCCGACTGCTCCACGTCGGCCAGCAGAGGGCGCTGACCCTCCAGCTGACGCTCAAGGTTCTCGATCTTGCGCAGGTTCTCCTGGTAGTCACCATCCAAAGGCAGGGCATCCAGATTGTCGCTGATGTTCTGGAGCGCCTCACGCAGACGATTCACAGCGGCATCGAATTCCTTGGAACTGTCAGCAGCTCCGCCCAGGCTATTGGCACGATCGTCCAGTTTGCCAACCAAGTCCTCCCACTTGCCCAGGATGTCCTTCAGCTTGGTTTCAACGGCCTGGGCATCGGGTGTGCCGGCCAGGTGATCGACCACGTCGTGTCCCAGCTCCTGGAAGTGCTTCAGCTGCGGCTGCTGGGTGCGGAACTCCTCGCGCAGCACCTGAACCTGTTGCACCTGGCTCTGGACCATGCGGGGATCCGAAGAGATGGGTCCCAGCACCGTCAGCATGCGTTCCTTGCTGTCCAGCCAGCTCTTCAGGTTGCCGTGGGTGTCCAGGAAGTCGCGCAGCTTCTCGGAGAAGGCGATGCGGTTCTTGCAAATGTCGTTGAGATTCTTCCACTTCTCCTGGATGTTCTCGTTCTCCAGGCGCAACTGCTCTGCTCCGGGAACATCCGACTTGCGACGCAGGATGTCCTTGATCTGGGCCTTGGTGGTGTCCAGGAGGCTCTGCTTCTCGTACATGTCCTCGAGGATCTTGCGGGCCTGCTTGATGCAGCGATCGGCATCGTCCTTGTTGGAAACCGACTCCTTGGGCACCTGGCGCTGGATGCGTTCCAGGAACTGGGCCAGTCCCTTGAGGTTTTCGTACTGCTTGCGGACCTCCTCGCTGAGATTGTCCAGCTCGTGCTGGCGATCGTTCAGCCGGACGCCGATCAGGCCGTACCGGTTGTTGATCTCGCTCAGCTGCTGCTGCACCGGAGACAGCTCAGACAGCTGGAAACCGTCCTGGGAGGACCTGCGGCTACCGAATCCACTGGAACCAGTCGATAGTGGCGACAGGATGCCTCCCTTGGTGGGGCTGGGGCTTCTGGCGTCTCCGGACATGCGGCGCAGCGGGCTGGCTCGCTTAATCGGGCTGTAGGTGGACCTCTTCCTGCCCGGACTCTCCGGCCGGATGAGGGCATCGTACTGGGCTCCAATATCGTTGATTTTATCGATGGTCGGGGCGTAGTCGCGGTAGTCCTTGCAAATGGGCTTCAGCTCGTCATGCTGCTGCTTGATCCTGTCCAGATCAATGGCCACCGGCGACAGTCCATTGACGCGAGCCTCCGTGCTGGCCAGCCAGGACAGGACCTGATCCTTGAGTCCCTCGTAGGCCAGCTGCTGCTCGGCCTTCTGCTTGGAGAGCTTGGCCCGCTCGTCGATGCTGATGTTGATGTTGCGCCACTGGGACTCCAGGGCCTTGATGCGATCGCGCAGCACTCCGGTGTCGGTGACATCGCGCAGTCCAATCAGATCCTTGCCATTGCGGACACAGTCCTCGAACTGCGGGGCCAGATGGTCCTTCTCCCGCGACAGGTCGTTCATGCGGCGGGCCAGCTCCTCAGTGGACAGCAGGCTGGTTTCCCTGCTGTCGAGGGCCTCCTGCAGACTGGCCATACGCTGCTCCACGTTGCTGATGTCGTCCAGATACCTGCCCAGGCGGTTGTAGACGTCGTCCAAGAACTCGCCTCGTTTGTTGGCCTTCTCGTAGAGCTTCTCAAACTTGCCAGTCACGTCGTTCAGGTTGGATTCCACCTTCTTGGCGATGCGGGCGTTAGAGGCACTGGCCAGCAGATGCTTGGCCGAGATCTGGACGCTGTCGATGCTGGCCTGGTGGGATTGGAGGTCGGCCAGCAGCACCTTGTGCTCGCGGATCTGCTCTTGCAGGCGCTCCTTGATCAGCGAAGCCGGACGAAGGTTTAGCTTGAACTTGTCCTCGGCCTGGTTGACCCAACCGACCAGACTGTCCAGGGCATCCTGTACGCCCTGCGACTGCACCAGAGTCTTATCCAGGTTCTTGCAGTGCTCGCCGAGATTGTCCAGCAGCTGCTGGTAGTTGTTCTTCAGATCGGCAATGGGCAGCTCCAGTTGGTTGATTTCCATCGGGCTGAGTTGGCCGCCCAGGCTACGCAGCAGATTGTCCAGGGCCTGTTGGGCGTTGTCCACCAGACGGCCGCTGGACATGAGTTCGTTGTGCAAGGCCTTGGCCTCGTTCATCTGGTCCTGCACGCCCTTGGGATCTCCGGCAATCGGTTCGGCAATGATGCGGGACACTCGCGGTGCGACACTTCGCAGCCATTCGTTGGCCTTGTCCAGGGCATCCTGGTATTCACGCTGGCGTCCACCCAAGCCGGACACACGATCCTGCAGGGCGTTCACCCGGTTCAGCAGATCCTTGTACTGGGCCGAGACCAAAGAGACCTCCTGGCGGATGGGACTCTCGGCACTGGATAGCGGCTCCACATGGGGCAGACGTTCCGGCAGCGAGGTGCGGAAATCGTTGAGTACGGCGAGGAACTCCTTGCTCTCATCCACGAACTTCTGGGCAGCCATGGTGATGAAACGCAGATCGGCCTGGTGGCCAATGACATCGCTGACGAATTCCCTCACCGAATCGGCCTGGGAAGGCAGACGCGTCAGGTCGGACAGAGAGCGTTCCTTGTCCTCTAGGGTGCGACGAGCCACTTGCAGCCAGTCGGAGAAGACATCCAATTCGCTGCGCAGCTTGGTCAGCTCATCCCGGCCAGCCTCGAGGCGGCGGAGCAGGCGGACAGTGCGATCGTTGACACGATCCACACGGGAACGCAGCTCCCGGCCGGAGTTCTCCAAAGTGGTAACCTCTGGGGCAGACAGAACATCGCCTCCGGTGAGCACAATCTGG
Source organism: Drosophila varians (assembly GCA_018150405.1). Classification (NCBI taxonomy): domain Eukaryota; kingdom Metazoa; phylum Arthropoda; class Insecta; order Diptera; family Drosophilidae; genus Drosophila; species Drosophila varians. The sequence goes on from JAECWK010000130.1 coordinate 10,407,995, forward strand.
CGGATTTGCTCCAGACACGTGGCCACTGGTCGCTGTTGGGATTCGATCTCGTCCTTGATTTGCTAAAGGTTTGAAAGAGTTTCTTGTTAGTATAGAGAAAATAGCATGTTAGGGAGGACTACCAACCTTGAGGGCATTGATCTGGTTGCGCAACTCATCGATCTTCTCGCGGGGTCCGCCGACACTCGAGATCTTTTGCTCCACAGTGGTCACCCACTTCAACAGATCGTTGACGTTCTCCTCGCACATGTTGAACTTCTCGAATACTGCTTGCTATATTGGCCAGAAATCACCACGGGAAAGGGTAACAAAAGACAATTAGAAATTTGGTAAGGACTTGTCTGGAGATTCTTAGCTCGTTACAGGTCGCTAAAGAGGATTCGTTGTGTAAGATCGTACAATTCAATAGATATGGAACACAAAATATATATAAAGAACACAAAACTTGGCTGGAAGAAAGCAAAGCAGAGAGACTTAAGGCATAAAGCGGTTTCTCTTCTTTTTTTTTTTTTGTGGCAGGCAATATAAAGCATTAAACATAAACCAAGATTATAAAATTATAGAGACATACAAACACCAGGGTTTCGGTTTTTTTTTTTTACAACTACGGGGAACGAGCACTACTTGGAGGGGGGGGACTGGGAACTACAAGTTTGTTTTACTTTTAGTAAGAAACTAACTACGTTTTAATGGTTTTTTGTTTTTGTTTGGGGTTGATTATTGTTTGTTTTGGGTTAGTGTTAAATTTTGTTTGTTTTTATTTTGCTTTTCAAATCAAAACTGCAAACGAAATAATATATATATAAATATTTAAAAAATGTATGCTGAAAAATAGGTAGAAAATTGGTATTTAAACAAAATGTAATGGTTAAAAAATAATAACTAAAGCCTGGGCTGGAAAAGGAAGTAATACCTTAGTCCAAAACTGGAAATTGCACTGATATTGGGAAAGATAATCCTACAAACTAGATTACTAAGACTGCCTAGGATAGTACAGAAAAGACGGAGTAGAAAGGATGTGTGTGCAGGATAATAGAGTCGTATGCTTGGGTTATAGACAAATAGGATATAGAATATAGGATATAGAGTTTATATATTCTGAGTAATATGCTGTCCTATTGCCGACGTCATTATGCGGAGGAGTTTATGAGACGCAATTGCTCTTCGGGCTGAGAAAGCGCGATCGATGGATATTTATGGGATGCATGTTTCTTGGATGTGATCTGTGATCTGTGATCTGTGATGTACTTGCTCATAGCTGATATATTTTTGCATTAGTTTTGTGGCTTCTGCCGCGAAAAATATACGAGTTTAGAACATAAAATCTGAATGCCATGCGCTGCTGCAATATAAAGAGATTTGCAAAATAATAATAAATACGATTTGCAAAATACGTTTTTCCTCGCACATCTGAGTTAGTTAGTCTGAATGATAGAAAGTAATGGACTTTTCAGAGATTGAGATAGAGACAGAAAGATATAGATAGATAGAGACAGCGCGCATATCAAAAACTTCTCAACGAAAATCGAAAAATCATATAAATAGTAAAGAAATATTTGTATACCAAACATGCCACGAACAAAGCTTTTTAATTTCGAATAATTAGAATAATTTTGCTGCAATTTGGTTCGAAGGAGATCGGAAAACACAGTGCTCCCGGACGGATCTGGTCTGAGACTTACCCTCTGTTCTGCCGGCAGGAGCAGACCCTTCTCGGCGGCCTTCACCAGGTCGATGTTGTTCTTCGGGTCACTGGCGTCGGTCAGGCGGCCCTCGGCGGCGTCGATCAGCCCACTGCCGATGGCAGCCGCCAGCGGGAGGATGACCCCACTGCTGGGATCTCGCACCACCGTCGACGAGGGATCCACCAGGCCCGAGCCAATGGCCTCCGCCAGCGTGAACTTGCGCCGGCGGATGATATCGGGATGCATTTGGAAGGGATCTACGAGGCATCCGTTGGTGGGATTATACAGGTTGAAGGTGATGGCTTCGAGCAGGCCAAAGGAGCGCTTGGGGGTGCAGATCAGGCCGCTTTCGTAGGCCTCCTGCAGGGTGCACAGTTTCGAGGTCTGGGTGTTCAGCACGTTCGCCTTGTTGGCGTCCATCAGACCCTTCCGGAAGGCCTCCGGCAGGCGCACCAGCTTGCCCTTGGCCAGATCCTTGACCAGCGCCGAATCGGGATCGACCACCCCAGCACTGGCGGCCTCCTTGAGCGTGTATACCTTGGGCGTTTCGGTGACAGTCAGCGAATCGTTTGCACTATCGTCGCCGGCCGGAGCGGACTCACTGCCAGTGGCACTCGCCACTGGGACATAGGTCAGGACACCGGTCTGCAGGTCCAGGCACTTGGACTCGGCCGCCTGATCGAAGGTGATCGGTTCCCGGACATAAACAATCAATGTGGGATCGAAGGCAAAGTACAGGGCCTTCGGGTCCACGAGGGTGCGCTTGGTGGTGTCCACGAGACCGCGTTCCACGGCCACGGAGTACGGCAGGAATTTGAAGTTATCGAAGTCGCGGACGAGCGCGGTCTTGGGATCGATTATGTTGTACCGGATGGCCTCCTCGAGAGACATTTCGCGCGGCTTGCTGATCACAACGCTCACGGGCGTTTGTCCCAGAAGTTCGACGCTGTCCTGGCGACGCACCACCTCACTCCGATCGGTCAGAGGTCGGGCGACGGTCACCAGGATGCCGCGCGCGAGAGCCACGTCGTAGTTGTAGGCGGACTTGGACTTGGGATCGAATACCCTACCCTTGGACACATCAATGTCCCCGTTTTCGATGGCCTCCCCCAGGGGTAGCTCCTTTCCGGTGAGCTGGTTCTTAAACACTGTAGTCGCGGGATCTACAAAACCCGAATGTATAGCCTCGATAAGGTCGAGATACTCCCCAGTGGTGGGATCGCAGAACTTGCCCGTCTCGGGACGGTAGAGTTGCTGGCGCAGCACAAGCTCCAGGCTGAGCAGGCGCCGATTGGAGACAATGAAACCCCGGGCCCTGGCGGCCTGCAAGTCCAACTGCTCCTTGCCCAAATTATAGCAACCCCGATTGTCGTCGATGAGCTGCTCCTTAATGGCGTTGGCCAGTCGCAGATACTTGCCGGTCTCGTGGTGCTTGACCAGACTGGAGGACAAGCTGACCACGTCCTCCACGCAGGCTTCATTGAGGTTCAGCTTGCGGTTGGTCACCGGATGCAGGACCTTGCGAGTGGGCACGTCATAGAAGCCCATGGACAGAAGCTCGTAGAGTCCAAAGCCGGCGTTTTCTATGTCCACGATCAGGCCAAGGCTGAGAGCCTCGCCCAGAGGCACAAAGCTGCTGCTTCCGGGCTCCCGGAACACTCCCTCGCGCCTGTTGATGATGCCGTTCCGGCAGGTCTCGCTGAGGGAGTACATCGTCTCGGTTTGCTCGTCAAAGTAGCATGGCAGATGGGGATTGATGACGAAACTGCGCATCCCCTCGAGCAGAGTGATCTGGCGACCACTTCGGGGATCGCTCAGCTTGCCCGTCTTGTCGTCGAACAGACCCTGGTGGATGGCCCTTTGGATGCTAATCGGAGCATTGACATCCATGAGGATGCCAATGTCGAAGGCGTGCTTAAGGGTCATGGTCTGGTTGTTATACAGCAGCTTGGAGTTCTGGGCATCGATGATGCCCGAGTCCTTGGCGTGAGTGAGATTCAGCTGCTTGTAGAGACCCGTCTTGAAGTCCCTGATCTGCACGCTGTGCTCGTCCAGCAGATTGGTGTTGAGGGCCTCGGCAAAGTTCAGCTTCTCGCCCGACTTGGGGTCCACGAAGTGGCCGTCCACCTCGTCGTAGACATTCTTCACCACCGCCTCGATGAGACGCAGTGGCTTCTTGGCCTCCACCAGGACGCCCCGGTCGAAAGCCTCCTTGAAGTCAATGGAATTGTCGTCCTGGTCCTTCACCGTACCTTGCCTACTGTCCACAATGCCCGTCTCGGTGGCCACCCCGAATGGAATGATCTGGCCCGAGCCCACATTGACGACCGTCGAATCGGGATCGAGGATGCCCCTGCGAATGGCACGTTCAGTTGTGAGCTTCTCGCGGGTCACCGTATTGCTGAACTGACCCGTCTTTGGATCGTAGAGACCCCGGTAGACTGCATCCGGCAGGCTGCGCTTGCGCTTCGGCGGAATGAGAATCCTGTTCTCTAGGGCCTCGTGGAGCGACAGCTTGGTGGACGTGTACGGATTGATCACATAGCCACCGATAGGATCGAGATAGCCCTTGGCTATGGCCTCGGTGAGGGAGATAATGGACTCGGTTTTGGGGTCGAGCAGCACCAGCTCCTCGGGATTGATGAGCTTCTGGGCAATGGCAGACTTGAGGTCCAGCTGCTTGTCGTCGATGGTGAACTTGGCTGTCGAAGGATCGTAAAGACCACGCAGCAGACAATCGACTAAGGACAACGGCTTCTTGGTGCTGATCAGGTAGCCCTTGACGAAGGCCTCGTCGAGGCTGATGTTGGGCGAACTCAGAGTGCCGCGCACCGTGTCCAGCAGACCCACCTTGGCCGCCTCCTTGCCCGGCACGATCTTGTCGTGGTCGGCGTCCTTCACCAGCGTTGTGTCCAGCTCCACGAAGCCCATTTCAATGGCCTGCTGGAGGAGAATCTCCTCGCCGGTGACCGGATTCAGGACCTTGCCAGTGCTGGGCGTGTAGTATTCGCGCTGCAACACCTCCGGCAGGCTCCAGGTCACACTGTCCGTCTTCACCAGACGCTGCTGGACGCCCACGTCGAAGGGCACCAGCGTGTTGTTCTTGTTGTCCTTGATTTGGCCCGTGGAGGGCACCACCAGTTCATCCTCGATGGCACAGTCCAGTTTAACCTCCTTCTTGGTAACAGTGTCCACGATTAGGGAAATCTTGGGGTCCACCAGACCGATCTCAATGGACTTTTGCACATCGACCTGGTTCTGACTCTCCGAGTCGAAAAGCTTGCCCGTTTCCGGGTCGTAGAGACCCTTGCGAACCGCCGCCTCCAAGGAGATGGGTTTGCGGGCGCCCGGCACCAGGAAGCCCAGCTGGAAGGCCAGCTCCATGGGAATCTCCTGCAGGGTCTGGATGTCGATGACCGTGCCGGCCTGCATGTCCACCACCCCCAACTCAATTGCCATACGCAGCGGAATCACTTCACCGCTGACTGGGTCGCGCACCGATATCGACTGGATGTCCAGCTTGCCACTGTTGATCGCCTCAACAATGGAGCAAACCCGACCATCGTCAAGTATCACCTGTCCCGTCTGTGGGTCAATGGTCACGTTCTCCATGCCCGTCGGTCGCTGCTCCTCGGGATCGGCCCGGATTATCCACTGCCGTTCGATGCACTCGAAGAAGGGGATCTTCTTGCCAGTCTTGGGATCGACCATGTGGCCGGTGTGCCTGTCCAGCAACGGGCGCTCCAAAGCTGCCGTCAGCGTCTCGTACTTGCCTGTGCTGAAGTTCTTCACCAGAATGGTTTCCGGGTTGAAGATGTTCATGTCGAATACCAGGGTCTGGAAGGAAATCTTCTGGCCCGTGGTTGGATCGATGAAGTACTGGTTCTCCGGATCGTAAATGTTCAATTCGGTCAACTTTTCAGGCGTCAGTTCGGTGTCCACGTCCACCAGGTAGGATATCTGCTGCAGCACAATCAGTTTCTCGTCAATTATCTGCACCTCGTCCAATGGACTCAGCTGCTCCTCCTTGAGCAGAGTGGAAACGGTCTGCGACTGCTGCTCTCCATCCACTATCACCTGGCACTCATCCGGGCTGATCAGCTTCTGGGAGATGGCGTCGCCAATAGGCAGCGTCTTGGGCACTTCTCGCTTGATTGTGGTCTCTATTGATGGAGCTGGGATTTCCACCACGTCGCGGGCCTCATCTTCGGGTGCTCCCTCGGCCGTTGTCGTGGTCGTTGTGGTTGTGGTGGTCACCTTGGTAACTATGGTGGTGCTACTGGTGGAGACATCCGCTGGCAGCTCCTCCACGATTTCAGTTACCACGTGAGTCGTCGGCTGACCAGTTTTGGTGGCCTTGTCTGAGGCCAGGGCATCCACCAGGGCCTTGCCGGCCAGGAGAGGTGCTCCCACAATGGCCAGGGCTCCCAGCTTGGCTGCATCCTTAACATTCTGCAGAACCTTGCTTCCTTCGGAGGCTTGAGTGCTCTTTTCGGCATTAATAAAGTCCACAACTGGCTGATGTTTGGTGGCAGAAGTAGGAGGCTGGACAATTTGTTCCAAGTCTCCGGGTTTCTGGGGTTTCTGTGGTTTCTCTTCCTCGGTAATGGTTGTCTTTGTGGCCACTGTCTCATTTGTCTGTTGGACAATTGGTTGAGTTGCATCCTTTGTTGGCTCCTCCTCTACTATCTCGGGGATTACCACCTCCTCTGGCAGAGTTGTTTCTTTCGAGGGCTCTTCCTTCACTGTCTCCGTGACCACAACCTCCTCCGGCTGCTGCTCTTCGCTTGAGGTGGTCGTCGTGGTCGTTGTAATGGTTGTTGTGGTCACTGTAGATTCTGTAATCGATGGCTCTTCGACAGTGATGACCCTTTCTTCCACCACAACTGAGGTGGTTGGCTCTGACTGGGAGACTTCTTCGGGAATCTTAGTTGGTTCTTGGACTTTAGGATCCTCCACAACAACATCCACGATTTTTGCCGGCTCAGATTTGTCGACTTCTGTCACCTCCTTTACCTCGGGATGCTCCTCAATCGTTTTCACCGTGGTTGTAATGGTGGTAATGGTTTCTGTGCTCGAGACTGGCTCTTGGACTTCGGTTGTAACTTCTGTGATCTTGGTCTCAGCTTTAGGTTCCTTAAACGGCGCCAAAGGAGCTGTGAAAGGCGGCTCAAAGGAGCTGGAGCCTCCTCCTTGATAGCACTTCTTGGTTGGGGTTCTGGTTTTTCTTTAGCTGGAGAGGATTCCCTTGGTGAAGGCTCGGGAGTTTTCTCTTTTTGAATCGGCTCAGGCGTTGGTTCCTTCGCGACTGGAACTGGTGTGGCTTCCTTCTTGGTTGGCTCCTCCTCTGGTTTCTTCTCGACAATCTTCTCAGGCGTAGCCTCCTTTGCGGTTGTCCTTTTCTGGCTCAGTTATAGTCTCCTCCTTGGTCACTGTGGTGATGGTTTCAGTTACCTTAACATCCACTGGCTTGTCCTCTGGCTGTCGGGCAATCTCCGGCTCCATCGGAGTGGTCTCCACAGTAGTTGTGGTCTTGACATCCTCCACCACAACTGGTTCCGCATCTCCAGTCTCCGTAGTTGTCTTTGAGGTAGTAATTGTTGTCACCGTGGTGGTGGTCAGGGTGCTTGTGGATTCAATTTCCTGGCGCGCCGCCTCCTGGGGCTTCTCCTGTTGCTGTTCGTTTATTATAAAGTTGGCAGTGGTGGAGCTGATGAAGTTCTCCGTTTCGTTGAGGAGACTGTCCACCTCGCTTGGCACATGTTGCGGCTCTGGCACATTGCGGCGCTCCTGATCGATGAAGCTGCTCTGAGGTTTCTCTGGTTTCTGGGTCGTCGACTTGGCATCTTCTGTAGGAGATTTCACAGACTTAATGAGGCTCTTCACGCCGCTTACAAGGGCTCCGCCGGCAAGCACTGGAGCAGCAATCACGCCCAGTGCTCCCATCTTGGCGGCATCTTTAACATTCTGCAGCGTCTTCGATGGCTCCTTGGCAGGCTTGCTATTTGGATCACTTTCAGCCTGAATAGTAGGTACATCCTTTGTGGACTGCGTGGTGCTGATCACTTGCATCTCCTGCTTGTGGGTATCCGAGCTGACCACCACTGTCTGGGTGCGCTCCTCCACGACCACGGTCTGGTCGCTGCTCTTGGGCAAATTGTCAACCGCTTCTGGACTCTCTCCCGCCGCCGCCTTGGTTTCCCGCGTGGTTGATTCCTCGCGCAGAATTCCCAGCTCCTTGGCCTCTTCCAGGCTGACCACTTCGCCGGTGTTTACGTTCTGGACTTCGTTGTTCGAAATCAGGACGTAGCCCTGCATCAGTTCAATGGTTTTGGTAGTCACTGTATGGACGGCTCGCACAGTCTCCATGATTTCCGTCTTGGGAATGGGTTTCTGGGTGACCACAAAGTCGGACAGATGCTTCACCACAAGGACTCCATTTTCCATGGCCTGACGCAGCGGCAAACGTTCTCCCGTTGCTGGAACTGTAAGGGTTTGGGCAGCCACGTCGATCAGATCCCGTTCCATGGCGGCCACCACCTCGATGGCGTCTTTCTTGGGCGCATAAGGAATGGACATGATGAAGTTCTCGTCGATGGCCTGCTTGATGGGCAGAGCATTCCTGGTGCTCGGATGCAGGACCACTCGCTTCGACGGCTCCACAAGACTCTTCTCAACAGCCACTGGGAATATCATGCCCACTGGCGGAATTTCCACCTTGGATTTCTGCTGGTCATAGCTCGGATCAAAGAGCCTGGCCTCGATGGCTTCGCTGATGTTGAGGTTCTTGTTCTTGTACTTGAAGATGGATTCATCCGCGTCAACGATGCCCTTCTTGATGGCTGCCTCCAGGGTGCACTTCTCGGGCTTTCGCAGAGTGGAATGCGGATCCAGGACCTCGCACACGATCGCCTCGTGGATGCTCAGCGGGTAACCGCTCTCCGGATGAACAATGGTCTGGGTTTGCGGATCCACCAATCCCTGGGCTGCCAACCGTGGCACGGACAAGCTCTTGGCCAGCGGCATGAGTATGTGGTTGGTCTGCTCGGGATCGAGTATCTTTTGTTCCACAGCTTGTCGCAGGTTCAGGATGCGGTTGCTCTGGGGGTCGATGATCTTGCCACGACGTCCATCAATCAGGCCTGTATTTAGGGCCTCGGTTATGTTCACCACCTCGCCCTGGGGATTCGTAAAGTTGCCGGTGTCCTCGAGTATCTGGCAGGTCTCCTCGTCAATGATTCCCTTGCGCAGGGCATCCCTGGGCTTCAGAATAATCTTTCGCATTCTCTGGAGCACCACCACCTTCTCCTCCACCGTTGTCGTCGAGGGTTCGCTGTCAAAGGATCTTCCTCGCTGCAGCTGATCTCTGGAAACAATGCCCCTTTCGTAGGCCACCTCCACCGGGATTTGTTCGCCGGTTCGGGGATCGGTGACAAAGCGTACCGTTCGCAAGGCTCCCTCGGCAGCCACTAGAGGAGCTCCCACCACGCTGAGCAGGCCCAGCTTGGTGGCGGTGATTAAATCCACAGGCTGTCCCTCAGCATCGAGTATGGTCTCCGTTTTGGGATCGTAAATGGAGCGAGCTATCGCCTCCGTTACGGAGATGGGCTGCTTGGTCCTCGGGTCCACGATTTTGATTAGTTGCTCGTCGATGAGTCCCTGGCGGGCGGCATCGAAGATGTTCTCGGTCTCGCCGCTTTGAGTGAAAATAACCAGGGCCGTGGAGGGATCGTAGATGGCGCCGGGAGCAATTTGGAGAGGCTCCGGCGAGGCGAGTTCCCGCTGGCAGGTAATCACCTCCACAAACTTGGGCGGCGCATCTTTCAGGGGCGTCGAGACCTCCAGCACGTCCGGCATGTTGTTGACCCTCGTGATCCGGAGGATGGTCTTTTGACTGGAACCCCTGGTCGCTGGCACCGTCTCTAAAATGATCTTGCCCTCGTCAATGGCACTGCGCATGCCCAGGACCTGTTTCCTGCTGTTGGTGTAGTTGCCATAACTGTCCAGAATATCCCGTTCGAAGGCAGATTGCACGGAGATCTTGTCGCCGGTGCTGGGATCGATCACTGAGACCGACAGGTTGTTGATAATCTGCCTGTTGATACACTCCTCGAAGCTAACCAAGCGATCCGTTGCCTGCACGTGGAATACTCCCGTGTCCGGATTGAAGATACGCTGCTCAATGGCATCCTTGAGACGCCATCCACCTGGAGGCAACTCCATGATCTGTCGCTCTGTGACATTCTGCTCGATGTAGCTGCTCTTCTCCATGTTGATGAAGTCGGAGACCACCCGCTGGGGCTTCACCAGCTCCTGCGAAATGGGAATCTCCACGGACTTCTCCACGTACTTGGTGTGCTGGGTGTTGAGCTTAATGGGTTCTGCCTCGGGAATGATCTGCTTGGTCACTATGGTGATGGTGGACTTTGTCTTTTTCCTGTTGGTTGGCTCTGGCACGGTTTGGTTGCTGTCAGGGACAAGCAATCCGTAGTTGAGAGCCTGCTGCACGGAGTAGATGTTGCCCGTTTTGGGATCCTTGAACAGCTGCCTCTCCTCGTCGATGAAGCCCTGACGCACTGCCTCCGTGAAGGTGAGCAGTACCTGGTCGCCTGGCTCCTGGGAACCCGCCCGTATTGTCACGTACCGGTTGATAGTCCGGGTCACCGTCTCCGTAGTCAGGGTGATGTTGAGCAAGCTGCTCAGAAGCAGGGCACCTTCGGGCGTAATAAACTTCCGCTCGATGGCGGTGTCCAAAGGAACTGTCTCCCCCGTTTTGGGGTCCAAGAGGTAGCCCGTCTTCGGGTCAATCAGATTGTGATAGACCAGATCAAAGACACTGAGCTCCTGCCCACTGGCGTTCTGCACCCCAATGCCCCGATTGAACATCTCATATACCTCCTGGCGCACCAATCCCTCACCCACAGCCACCTCCAGTGGCACCAGACTGTCCCTACCCGTCTCCAAGGCAAAGCCCGTGCTCTTGCGACGCAGGAGGTCGCGCGAGAGGGCCACGTTAAAGCTAACATAGTCGCTGCTCCTCTGATCCTTGAACCCGTCGATATCGAAAATGGATCGCTGGGCCACCGAACTAATCAGACCGCGTTCCACCGCCTCGGGAATGCTTATTAATTCCCCGGTCATAAAGTCGCGATACTTGCACTCCGCCGGCAGGACGATACCGTCGGCGATGGCCTCCTGAAGGGTGACCAGTTCGCCCTTTCGCTTCGTGACGCATTTCAGGTTGTTCCCGTCCAAAACGCCCGCCTCGATGGCCTGCATAATGCTCAGTTTCTCGCGACGCATGGGACTCGTGATCTGGGCCTGTTTGTCGAGCAGGTTCAGATCGCAGATGTCCTTCAGCGTGTAGGGTTTAACGATCAACTGACGGTTGCGCGCCTCCGCGAAGGTGAGCTTCTCCTTGGTCACCTCGTTCACGTACCGACCAGTCTTGGCATTGAGAACGCCCGACTGCAGTGCCTCCTGCAGTGTGATCTTCGTATCGCATTTCGCGTCCACCACTTCGCGCACACTCGCGTCAATTAACTGATTGGCAATGGCCGAGTCCAGCCGGAACTTGTCGCCGGAATTGCGATCCGCAATCCAGCCGGCACCGTCCACCAGGCCATGGGCGATGGCATCGCTCAGGCACAGTGCATTCGACTTGATTGTCACCGATTCGTGCCGGATGAGGTAGCCCCGCTCGTAGGCCTCCGCCAGGCTGATCGTCTGGCCCGACTTGACGCGATATAGGCCCGTCTTGGTGTCCACACTTCCCGCAGTAATGGCGTCGGCAATGTTGCGCGGATTCTCCGGCGAACCGGTGCTCTCTACGGTCACCGTGCTGTTTACCTTGATCCTCTTCTCGGCCGTCTCGTATCCGGATTCCGCCTCGTTAATCTCGCGCTGGATAACCTCCAGCAGGGACAGCTCTCTTCCGCTGGCATCGCGTCCGGCTCCGGGCTGGAGCAGCTGTCTGGCCAGCTGGGCATCGATCAGCCCCTGTTCGGCGGCCTGTTCCAGGCTGATGCGGCGATCGCCGACCAGCATCTCCCCCGTTCGCACATCCAAGATGCGCAGCTGGATGGCCTCGCCGATGGTGAGGACGCGACCCGTTCGCGGGTCACGTATTCCGGCAATATCCAGCACAGAGTTTCCGCCCAGCTGTTGGGCGCGTTTGAGTGTCCGAATTTCGTTGAACTGGATCTGTGACTGGGGCAGGTTGGAGGTGATGACCTCCTGACTAGCGGCATCCAAGCCATCGCTACTATAGACGCTCTTCGTCGAGCTTTTCGTTGTTTTCGTTGAGCTGAATCTGTTGGGGATTTCGAATTATTTATCATTTCGTTAGAGGATTGGGAAGTATTTTTTACTCACTGTGTGGTGCTGTATGTGGTGGTGTAGAGATCCTCCGGGCGTGCAGCGTAACCATCGCCAGTTGGCACACTGCCCGCACTGAAGTCAACCCTAAAGGTCTTGAGCGGTTTCTGTAGACTCTCAGCGTATTGCTAAACACCAAACGAAACGAAAGCGATTAGAGTTAGTGAGAGCCATTAAGTTTAAACACTTATTTTTGAATGGAATTCAAATGCAAGTCGTTGGAATCTTTGCGAGGGGGGAGTGTCGAAGGTGGGAAAATTTGGAGCATTACCTGAAACTCGAACGCAAAGTCGTAGTCACTTTCCTCTGCCACTTGGACAGTCGTAGTTTGGGTTTTCGTTTTGGTGGTCGCCTTGCGACCCGATCTATGCTGGGGCATGTCTAAGGCTTTCGTTTCGTCGTCGTTCAGGTTCAGTTTAAGAAAGTCATAGTCAGCAATTGGATTGGTTTGGTTCGTTGGCTTAGTAGGGGCTTCTTGAATGCACTGCGCGAGATTTAATTGTGACAATGCCGATTAGAGATTTACGAATTACGATTGTCGTGATTTTCTGTTCATTTATTTTTTTTTTTCTGGGACGCGTCACTCTGAAGTTGAAGTCGCACATAAAAACTGTGGAATGTTGTTTATGGCATGCGTGAGAGTGGTTTGATATGGCCGAAACGATAAAGACACCGGCGATAAAGCAAACAGAAACAGTAGAGCCTCAGAGTCTCCTTCACCTTGGCTCCGATGATACTATTTCAGGCAGGGATCTCAACTGGTAAGTCTGACTAAATCCACGTTTCATTCACTGACTGGACTCCGTTTGCCCCCCATACCACAAACAATTATTATTATCAAACCGTTCCCAAGCACACAAATCACAAAAAGCACGCCAAAAAAAAAACAAAAGCAAAACTAAAGCCTTTATGAAAATAGAAATGACGCTATATATGGAGAAGGCCTCAATCGCTCTGCAAACATTGAGAAAAAGGGGTCCCATACTATATACATTTTTTTGCTTTTATGAATCGGGTGATTACCCGGAAAGAGTTCTTTTACTGTGGAGTATCCGGAGTGCATCTTATCTGGCAGCTGTCGATTTATCTACATTTTCCATTTCCCAGAGATACTGGCATATGGCTGGCAGGGTCATAACTTCAATATTAATGGCACTGACGTCATTCTATAATTCTTGGTACAAACTGCAAAATCAATTACCAGGTTCAATCAGACGGCAGACGAGACTCTCCGAAAGTGACTCGATTTGCATTTTTGGAAAATAAATAACAAAAAGTTTTAATTGCGATTGCTGCTTTTCAAGGTTGACCTAGAGTAGGCAAGGTAAAAGCAACAAATAAATTATAATTAACTAAAAAAAATACGCAACACCGACACACAAAACAAAACACACACAGGTCGAAACAGTAAAATACGAGTACGGGAATAATGATGTCATCTGGCGATGAATATTTGATTATAAATGAAACAAGTTTGTTTTTTTTTTTTTTTGTTTGAGGCACAAGTTTCAATGATGTTTTCGAGGCGGTTTCATAAGCAGATTAAAATGATTCTTGGCCCTAATCGACACTGATAACATGACTAATACGCCACGTTGTGCCGGCTAATGGATGGGGCAGTTGGGAGAGATTCAGGTTGAGAGCGGATATAAAGCTTTCCCCAATGAGAACGAGAACGTGCAGCATGCTGCATGTAGCGGGGCTGCAATTGGAGGGACCTCGCCTTTGCGGCAGCAAAAATAGGCGCCGCGCTCCGACGTCGCCCTTTGTCTCCGTTGCCGCATTCGGAGGCAAAGACCCCGAAAGAAAATAAACACTCGCTTTTATTCCTGATTTATCGTGACACCCAAATATGTTAGAATGCCTCTAAAAATATATGCATTTATATATATTTTTATATGGCGTATCCCAGCCTTTCGAAGGCAAACAAAAAAGCTACACATCTAACGCGGCGGCACGAGTATTTAATCGATAAAAGTCAGATGGGAAAGTGCAGGGCAGACGAAAAAACACACCCACTTCCTAGCAAAAAAAAAAAACTATCTTTCTTCGTAAACTAATTGAAAGAAATAAAACCCCACAAAAGTCTAATAAATATTTTGTTCCAAGGAAGCTAGACTGTCAACAGAAAACAGATCGCTCAATCCCCTAGCATCGCGCCTGATGGATTGCACCTCATAGATTAGATTATAGCGCCAGCTTTTTGACTTTCCGGCGATCTGAAGGCGGTGATAGGAAGTCATATTTCATGCCGTCACCGCAATAATTGAGTGAGAGATTCCGCGTTTTAACGACTTTCCCTTTAACTGCACATTTTTAATGCTTTAATTTGGTTTTAGGCAACATTTAACGAGCCAAGCACAACTAGTTTTGACTCATGGCTTTTATTTTTTCCGCTTCTATGAGCGTTTTTTCATTAACACCCAACTGGCAGTCGAAAATGTGGAAGCCAAAAAAACGAAAATTCCGATTCTTGCGACATGTTCAAGGCTATATTAATAATGTATTTCTTTTATTTTCGTTTTCACACTCTTCAAGATTCAGTTCTGTTTGCTTTTCGCTTGTTTACGGCCAGTCTTTTGTGTTTTATTATTTCGAGTTGATGCGGGAGTGACTTCATTTTCGAGAACTCTTTTTTTTTATTGATAGGCACTATATAGTTTTTTTTTTTAAGTAAATTTAAATTTCTATTAGGGAACGGGGGCAACGCGATTCGCATTTAATTGAAAAAGGCACCACGACCAATGCACGGACACACTTTCTATTCGACAATTCAGGCCGTATGTGACATCATGTCGGCCCATGCGGCGTATGAGCAATATTCTCGGTGGCAAGAAGGTGGCGAGGTCGGAAGCATCTAAAATTTAGTATTTGCCTATTTATTTAACACAAACTATTCGCTAATATTCGCCGATAATTACACGTTCAATTCAACTGTGATACACTCCGCCAACGTCGGCCAACGAGTCGGAGGGCGATTTTTGACAAAAACACACCGGCACACAGAGCGTATACGCGACGTCGTTACACAACCACGTCGGAACTGAAAATGAATGGGAGAATCGTATGGCGAAGCCCCCAGAGCCGAGGGCATGCTTTCCGACCAACAAGAGCGAGCTTTCCTGCAGAGCTGGCGAGAGAAGCGACACAGAAATGCCGGCTAATAGGAGGAGAACCTTATCCAGCTGTTGCGCCAAACAAACAAAATTATAAACAATCCATTTACAATGGCCTGTTAGCTTAGGGCAGGTATCCAGAGCTGGCTCCAAATTAAAGTCGAAAACAATACACGGAAGTCGGAGAACAAAGTAACTCTAGCCGCCTTGCCACTCGCTGCCTCACTGCCTGCTTCTTGTTTGTCAAAAAGATACAAAACCGAAAAACCAGTTCGGCCTGCGATCTAACCTTCTAAATAACATATAATACTTTGCGATTCAGTCTATTTAAGCCAACGGAGCTCTCAGTTGGCCCGCCCCTGCTATGCATATCAAGTTGAAGGCAAAAAGCTGGTAATGGTAGCAGTTATGATGTCACTCCCCCAGCACTCTTTAAAAACAAAAAAACACCTTCAAAAATTCTAAATAGAATCTTAAGAAAATATTTGCAAGTGGATTGCTTAATTAAAGGTTGATTGAACCGAACAATATGGTAATTATGATACCAGAGAATGGTGCTACCTAAGAAGGATCTTGGCCCCTGAAGTTGATGTTTACATCGTGTTTACATTTTAATATTTGCCTTTTCTTAAAAGAGATTCGAATCACTTTGCCTATTCATTAAGGTAATTGCCAGTTAAATATTTACACGCCATTATTCAAACAGCAGGGAATACTTTTTGGTAAAAAAAAAACGCCTTATTATTAATTGAATTTCTTCTAAACCAGTTGAACAAAAATAGTCAAATCGAGAGGAAACAAGAATCCAAAAAAAAAATGGCCAAAATATAGAGAGTTGACAGATGGCGACAAAGATGTTGATGACGTTCCCCGGCATTGAATTTCGACTTTGTGTATGGCTTCTCATTAATATTTATAGAGTTGCCGGCGGAGTCGTCATTCTTAATTCGAAATCTGTCTCCAATTTGCCTAATTGGTCAGCCAGCTTATCATTTTTTTCACTTATTGTTTTCCTAAGACATTGATTGTTGTTTTCGTAGAAACCGCATAGACGCCTAATGCAATCTTTATTTTTATGCCCTGAACAAATTGTGATGCCAACTGTCAGGCGCAGACAAACGACAGTCACGAAAATAGTTTAAATTTTTATAAATTAATCAAGCCGTGATTAATGGCAGCCACATTTCAAGCACTTTTGACACTCCACCAAGTTGTTTTTTTGGCCAACTTGATGATGTGCCTCGCTCCGTGATGTCATTATATGTTTTATAGTGGCTGTGTTTTATTGCTGGCTGTGCACCGATTCTGAAGGTTAATTTAATAATACTAAACGGCCGCCGGTTAACAGATACTCAAACTGATACAGTTACAGATACATTCATGATACATTCATGTTGAGATACAAAAGCACAGATGGAGATACAATGCGACTATGAGAGCTCGTATTTGCATTTGAAAACTTGGAAGGTAGCTCGGTAGGTGGGCTGGTTGGTGTTGAAAACGAAAGCGCCACAACTCGTTTTCTGAACTTGAACCCCAGAGTCTTGACGATTACGATTACGACATTGCCAATTGAAAATACTTTAGAGCCTAACCTCTTGTCCGAGTATAGAGTCTGACGTCAGGGTCCGGAATCTCTCGCAAAGATTGCAAAGATCCTTGCTTATATGGGATTACTCACCAGACCATCGCTGCCATTCACTTCGATCGCTGTCTTTAGCCGCTGGGACAGTTGTTCCAGCAACCGGTCGTATTTCGTATTAAGATTGTCCAAACGTTGACTGTAATACTGTGTGGCGCCCGGATCGCTGTCCGCCGGACGCAGATCCCGTCGTGGCGGCGAGAACGATGGCCGGGCCTCGAGCAGCCAGTCCACAAACCGTAAACATTTACTATCGTAGATCTATATATACCCAAGTTGTCCAAGTCCCACGTCGTTTTCGCAGTTCATATTGATTTTTTTTTTGTTGGTTGGTTGGTTGGTTGGTTAATTTCGGTTAAATGTTAGTAATTTTTTGTGTTAAGCAAATTGGTTTTGTCGTAAGGGGAGGCAGGGGGTTTGTTTTATATATTTAGTGCTTTTTATTTTATTGATTAATCAATACGAAATTACTTTTGGCTAAAAATTGCTTTTTAATTGGTTTGTTTGTTTGGTTTTTGTAAGTTCTGTTTTCTCTTGTTGTTGTTGTGGTTGTTGTCTAGTGGCTAGTGTTTGTTGGTTTCTGTTTCTGTTTCACCCAAGTGTTATTAACGCACCGTATACCCTTTTTTGGTTTTGTTGTTTTATTTTTTGGTTGGACTCCCTTGGAGTCCGTTAAATGGTTTAAAAAGCATTAAATATATTGGAAATAGATTTGGGATAGGCAGAGAGAAACAGCTAAGAGGGATATCTTTGGTCTTTCTGGTCGAAATATTCACAATCACACTAAAGAGATCATGACCTGCCCCAACCAGGAATAGCCCGGTTAGGATGGATCTAATCCTCTTTTTTTTTTTTTTTGGATTCAAGCACACAATAGAGCAGGCATACAAATTTTTACCTTGGCTTCGCGTATGAGTCGTCCTCCAGCCACGTTGACATTTTCGATTTTTGGTTTTCGTTCGATTGCAGCTCCGAGCAGTTTCTATGGGACATTTCGAGGGGCATTTTTTTTTTGTTTTTTGGTTCGATTTTAGGATTTTCAATTTGTTTTTATAGTTTTATCATTATTTGTGTTGTTTGTTTATAGTGTGTGATAATATTTGATTGTTGTGTAAAAAGTCAAGATTTTTTTTTTTTTTGGTGAAAATACAAAAAATTAGACAAGAATACATATACGATTAGTTTTCAACTACAAATACGATAATACTGGGTGAATATAGAGAAATGATGGGCATATATCCCGATAAAGTGGATATATTTATAGGTGCATCTTAAGAGTAGAGGGGGACAAAGCTACAAAACACAAAAGTAGTAAGGTTTCAAAACTACTACACAAATTTGGTATCAATTTACAGTGTGTGGGGGGGGACGGGGACGGGGACTTATATGGATATTTTCGTGTAGGCGGTGTGGCCACATAGAGTAGGCTTGGCCACATTTGGAGGTCTGGTCTAATGTGTATATATATGTACAATGTGGTGGGTGGACGTCAAAGATCGCTTTTTGGATGAGACAAGAACTACTGCAAAAATCCGGACAAGGGACTGGATATTGGTTTCTATATTGTTTGGAGGGGGACAGTTAACAAATGTAAATGGAGTACAGGGACAAATCTAACATATACACACAAAATAATAAATAATAGTATAAATATTTATTAAAAGTGTCCAACACCAGCGGTTTAATACCCAGGAGGGGCGGGGAAAGAAAGTCAAACTACTTTGGGACAACTACAGGCTACGTATATATACTTTGTGTTTCCCCTGATTTCTGGTTGATTTCTCGGGGGAAGGGGGAAAGGAGGGCTAGCAGTCCTAGCAAATCTGAGCAAACTGTACAAGGATCTAGGTTGATCTAATGCTAGAGTCTAACGCTGATCGGAATGGAAATTAAGTCATTAGGGGGGACGGGCATCGGTCTACTCACGTCTAGTTCGTAAGCCGAAGTGGCGGTGGGCATGGCAGACAGACGCTCCGTGGTGCCATCCACCCATGATTCCTCCACTTGCACGCTCGACTGGAGATTCTTCATTAGCCCGATAGCCGTTTCGCATGAGCGCATTCTGAAAAAGATATAATGACACGCCGTTAATACAGCAGGTTCCATCACAAAAAAGGCAACCCTTTGGGGGCACAGGTTATTGGGTTGCAGGTGTCGGGACTCACCTCTCTGCCAACTGGTTGCAAACCGCACTCCAGCGCGTGTTCAGGCGCTCCACGTTCGAGTGCAGGCGCTTGAGGTCGCCCAGCACCTTGGTGGGCACTCCCATCCGTCCCAGCTGGTCGGCGGCGTCGTTCATCTTGTCCATTTGCGGTTGCTGCTGGGTGATCACGTCCTGCATGTGAGTCAGTTGCTTGAACACCTGCTGCAGGCCCTCGGCGGTCGAGGGCAGGTCCTGGTGCTTGGCCAGCTCGTTCTCCAGCTCGGAGATCACGTGCTCGTTGTCCTCCAGGCCGGCCAGCGAGGCCTCCAGCAGCTTCAGGCGGTCCTTGTGCAGGCCGCTCTGGGTGTTCAGCTCCTTCCACAGCTCCATCAAGTTGTCCAGGCTCTTCTTGAGCACCGGCGTCTTCAGAGCAATCGTACGGAAAGTCTCCTGCAGATGCTTCAGTTCCGGCTCTAGCAGGTGCAGCCTGCGCTCGTAATCCGCATGAATCTCAAGCACATGCTCCAGGGAATCCAAGTCACGCGGCAACGGAGCCAGTATAATCTGGTCCAGTTCACGGGCCATGTCCTCCAGTTTGCTCTTGATGGCAATGCATTCCTCCGTAAAGATGCGGCTGGCCTGCTTGCTCTCCTCTGTGGAAGATAAACGTTATCATTGGTATAGGATTCCAATAAATAAAAGGCCTCGATCCCAAAAGGTTCTAAAAGGTTACCCCTTGTTTTGACACTCGCGAACAGCTTCTTCATGGTTGACTAGGCTAGACCAGACTAAGTTGTCTGCTGGCATTGTGGCTTCCTGCTTGCCACTTGCCACTCAGATCAAACAAACTTGGACATTAAATTCAATTAGCCTCCGTCAATTAACCGTCTTGGACAGCTGGCGAGCGCCGTCAATTGAAAAGCGAGGATGGAATGGAACCCTCTCCCAGTCACCCCTGGAATTCCAGCACCCACACTCACCTTCGGCACGGGCCCGCTTCTCGAACTCATCGAACAATCGATTGACCTCGTCCATTTCACGGCGCAGACGTCGCAGCTGCGGATCGTTGGGATCGCCCTCGCTGAGCAGCTTATCGGCGTCGTCGTTGAGCGCCCGCCGGATGGCCGTGCGCTGCTCGGGGCCCATGGCCAGGAACTGGTCAAAGTCCCAGCCCTTGACCACACGAATGGTGGCGAAGATCATGTTCTGGCGCAGACGCAGATGCTTCTTCTGCCAGAGGGCCACGGAACGGTCAAAGAGTCGCTTCAGACGTTCGGCGGCATCGATGGCCTCCTGGTCTGGGGGCGGCAGCAGCAGGCAGGCTCCGGGAATGGAGCCCTCCTGGCTCTTTGAGGTGCGCACACGCCACTTGACGCGTCCCGAGTTGTCCAGCAGCGTCACGGTCTCACCCTTTTCGATTTGCAGCTGGCCCTGCTGTTTGTAGGCGCAGATGGCCTGGACTGGTCCCTGGCGATTCACCGGCTGGCGGCGTTTGTTCAGTGGCACCACGGTCTGTGCCCGCCGCTGCAAGGTGGCCACTGTCTCACCGAAGGCATTCAGCTCCTCGCGCAGATCCTGCATGCCACGCAGCAGGGTCTCGCCCTGATCCAGACCGAAGTCGGACTGCGAGAATTTGCTATTGAGTATTTCGTCGCGCTTGGTCAGCCACTGCTCGGCATCCTTGATCTCGCCGAAGAACTGATGGTATTCGGTGGCATGCTTGAGGTGCACCTCCAGGCAGAGGGTCAGCTGCAGCAGCCAGGCCCACTGCTGTTGCAGTGCCGTCAAATGGGCCTCGATGCACTTGGAGGCCGGGTGCTGCTGGTTGAGCAGAGCCTCACCACGATCCAGAATGGTGGCAAAGTGCATCTCGCGCTTCTCCAGCTCGGACATAAGGTTCTACAGGATCAAATCAAAGGGAATATTAGAATATTATCTAGACTCTCTGATAAGTGCACTTGGTTGGTTGCATTTTTTAGGAGAAATAAATTCTTTTGGTATTTAGAATAACCAATCTGGGTCTTACCTCGTCGCCATTACCAAATGCACGCTTGTAAACAAATAGAAGCACAACACACGTATTTAAAACTATACCTAGGATCTAGGATCTGGGGGGCACTTACCTCATAGTATCTGTGCACGGAGGGCAGATCGAGTTGTTTGTCCGCCCAGTCGCGCGAGATTTCCACCTGCTCCTTCTCGTTGAGCCACTGCAGCTCCGCCGAGGCCTGGCCCAGGAAGTGCTGCAGCGAGTCCAGATCGGAGAGACGCTTCGTCGAGGTGCTGAGCAGCTCGGCGTATACCTTCTGCAGCTGGTTGAGTCGCTGCTGGTACAAAGCCAGCTCATCGCCACTAAACTTGGTCTGCTGGCGCTCGTCGTTGAGTATTTTCGAGTGGAACTGGTCAATGATCTTGTGCTCGTGCTGTTGGCGGTCCAGTTCCTCCTTCACCGATGGCAAATCGCTGCCATAGTCGGCGGCAAGCAATTGTTTCTAAAAATTATAATAAATTGATAAAGTTTTTATATTTAAATTTATGGTTTCCGATTTGCATTCCAAGCCTGCAGTCATAAATTAATTCCAGAAAACATCAAAAACCTCATTATCGATGCAAACTTGTGAGCAAACCAAACCAGTTCCCACAGTCTTGGGGAAACTAACGACATAAATAATTAATTAGATTTGAAGAAACACTCACCAACTTATTCTGGCACCATTCAATGTGCTCCTGCAGATCGCGGAAATGGGGATTCGTGTCGATCTGACGGGACTCGACCACCATGCGCGTTTGACGCGTCACCGTGGTCTCGTGGACGGGATATTTCAAACCGGACAGTTTCTGTACCAGGTTCGTGTGGAAATTGGTGCGCAGCTGGGCCCATCTCTGGTGCAGTTTGTTGACCTTCTTGTGCAGCTCGCTGACGTGGGGATAGCGACCCTCGTTGAGTACATGGCAGTCCTGGTTCATGTCCTGTATGGGCTCCTCCAGGTGACGGATCTCCGTTTCGAGGGCCTCCACAATGCTCTTGGCGTCGACGGGATGCAATCGCTCGATGCGTCGTCCCTCCTCGACGATGCGAGTCTCCAAATCGGTCAGCTTCTGGTCCACGTGCTTGATTTCGCGCTGCACCTTGTCGGCCAATCGCTGGAGTCGCTCCAGTCGTTCAATCTCCTGCTGGAGGATGACTTCGCGATCCTGCAGCGCCGTGTTCATGCGATACCAGGCCTTCTCAATGGCATCTGGTCGAAGTTCCGCCTCCACATCCACCTCGCCCACGGTTTCGAAGTACCGCTCCAACTCCTTGTAGATCTGGATGAGCTTGGACTTCTCCCGCTTGCGGGCACTGACCTCCTCGCTGCGGAAACGCTGCAGATCGCTCAGCAGCCGCTTCATCTCGATGAGGGTCGGCGGGAAGGAGCGCTCCTGCAAATAGGCGGTCTTCTCGCGGCACCAGTAGATGAACTGCTGGGCCAGGTCGCGGTACTCGTGCACCCGGCGTTGTGACTCCATATCGAATAATGGATGGATGGATGGTGGTTCCGGGAAAACATCGTACAGCGACGAGATGTACGTGATGAGTGACTTCTCATCCGGCTCATTGGTGTCCACATCTTGGAGGGGAGAATAACGAAAATATTACTCAAATGCTTCAAATTATTTTTAGATCATTTTTATGACATACCCTCTGGATCCAAGAGGCGCGTCACGCCGTACTCCTTCTCCACAATGTGGAAGGCCGTCTCCAGGCGCTCGCGTGGCCGATCGTTCCTTGCCTTTCGCCAGTCAAGCAAGTCCGGTCGGTTGCGATGCACCAGGGCCGAGAAGGCCAATCCGTCGCGCCACGACGACGTAAAGTCATTGACACGCACGCCCGGATACCGAGCAGTCGAGCGGCGCGCCCACCGCAGCAGAGCCTCCCGAGCGGATACGTTGTCCTCCTTGCCCACAACGATATCGGAGATCTGTTGGGGGATAAATAGGAAGCTTAAATTAGCAATGACTCAAAAACAATAACTAATTGTAAATGTAATTCAGAGACACGTTTAGTCGTAAATAAATTTGTGACAAATAGTTATAAATCGAATTGGTATTCCCGGAGAAGTGGAGCACTCCCTATTCCCTAGAATATCATTGATTGAGCATTGGAACACTGAGAACTCCCCAATCCAAGATATTCTGTGTTACCTCTCTGCGGTGCGTGGAAGACTCAATGGCCGGAGGGAGAGCACGCCGGTACTCCAGCTCCGAGCTGCGTATCATCTTGGCCGGCGGCAGCAGATCCTCCGCGGGCTGGGCGTTCTCCTCCGCCCGACTCAGAGTGGTCACCTTGCGGACAATGTGCGTGGTCACCCGCCGGTGGCCATTCGGCGCCCGTTGGGATGTCTTGGTGCTCTCCACGCTGGAGCCCAGCACCTCGGTGGAGATGCGCTTGTTCCGGGTCACCTGCTGGTAATGAGCCGACGAGGATGAGCCACTGGAGGGGACCAAAGCACGGGTCTCGGAAATGCGTCGGCTGTTGCCAGCCGGGTCCTGGAAGGTGACCGTGCGCTCAATGGTATTCCTCTCGTGAGGCACACTTCCCAGGGGTGATACGCCCGGGTAGTCCGTGATCACAGCTTCCACGGTGCGCTCCCGTTTGGTCTCTTGGCGATACCTCAAGCTGGAGTCATCGATGTTGGTGGTTATGGCCGGACCACGGGAGGAGTGCACCACCTCGGAACCGCTGCTCAGGACATCCCCTCGTCCCCCATTCGTCTGGCGCACCAGTTGCTGCGTTCGCTTCAGCGTCGATTGCGAGCTGGACTGCATGATGTTATCGCCGTTATCGGCTTTATGATTTATCGCATTTATCGTTTGCTATCGTCGTTTTTTTTTTAGTTAATTTCGTTTCGTTTCAAAGTTCGTTAGGAAATGTATCTTTTTTTCTTTGTTGGCCCGCTTTTTTCTTTTCTGCCGATCTTCGTAATTCTGCGTGATTGTCAAAATAAGTTTAATCATTTGGCGCACTCTTCGTGCCGGTCCGCACAATTTGCGTTTAATTAAGCCGTAGCCGTAGCCGTGGCCGTGGCCGCAGCCGTAGCCGTAGCTGAAGCCAAACCAAAGCCAGAGCTAAAGCAAAAATCCAAAGCCGGCACCGGATGTCTTGGTCTATGGCATTGCCCTAGACATTGTCGGAAACCCCATCGAGAACTGAAGCAGGCTGAAACGCGAATTGGACCCCAAAGTGGAGTGAAGCCACTCCAGTCCCCATTGTTGTTGTGAATTATTTATTGTGTTGTACGTACACATAATTATCCATCCCAACGGTCTATGTATCTGTCTTGCTCTTGGCGCTATTTGCTGCTCCACTCTACATCATTTTAATTTTTTGCACAAAAAAAAAAAAAATGCCTCTATCCTCAACATTGACGGTAAAAAGTTAATGTACACCTCTGATTCATGGTGTCTGAGGCGGAGGAGGAGGTGGTATCTGGGGGAGATTCATTAGTTTCAGAACACGCAAAGCTATTTTGCATAAAGGAAGCTCCACAACGGAACGTTTTGAAAATGGAACCACCGTTGTCTTTAGGGCTGCTTTGCAAAAAAAAAAAATATACAGGAAGTCAACGAAAGTTGGCAAATATTTAGGGTCTCAACCATCATTAAAGCAAACATTTTTAATTGATAGACATTAATGGAGGGTTTTCAAAGGTAGATATCATGGAGTAGTAGGCAACTGGCTCTGGCAATGGAAATGGAAATGTCGAGATTAATCCATATGGCTCAAGATCAATAAAACAGTTGGCCAGACCAAAAAGATCGCCCACTCAGAATGTTTGTTTTGCATTGGACATACTAGTACATAGAAAATGAAATGGAAACGGAGACTGGACTAAAAATGTGATCTGTGGAATGGAGACTGGAGGCTTGGGAGCTTGGGGGCTGCGTTTTACGCCTGCGCAATAGCGTGACAAACAAACCCAAACCGTGAATCCAAAACCATCCACACCAAAAATGCTAATTGCAGCATTTTAAGCACACACTATAAACGATCGGCGTTGTTTTTATGTGATTATGCCAAAAACAAAATGATAGAGAAGGCAAATACCTGGGGCTGCCTGTGCTGCCAGTGCTTTCAAAAGTGTCTGTGGAGGCGTCTCTAAGAGGCGTTAATAGCTTGACATTCTCAATGACTTTGGTGAAGCTCTAAAGCTCCATCTGGTCGTTGCCTATTTCGGCTTACTTGGCTACCGTTGGCTGTCGTCTCAGATTCTCCAAACAGATGCCTGCCAATTTGCATTGCTCAACTCCTGACGAGGAGCATTAAATTGGGGATTTGTGGCCAAATAAATTAAAATTAATAAACCATCAAAAAGACAACACAACAAGGGGACCACAATAAACCACTTGAGCTGGAGCGTTGAAAATTGCAAAATATATAACAAAAAATAGTGATTTTTGTAGAGCTCTGAACTGGAACTGGAACAACTGGCGATTGGACTGAAACCGAATAGGGAAAAACGAGATGAAATCGGAGGAGATCATTACTTTACAGCTACTTGAGCATTTTTGTTTGTTTTCAAACAGCAAACAAACGATCGAATTGAAACAAATCGAGGCCTGTGGCCCCCCATCGGCCCCCCCCCCCTCACATTGGTAATAAACTCGTCATAAAAAAATAATTGAGTGCGGATTGAAAATTGAAATGGAACTCAATTGGCTGCAGCCGAGTGAGATTGAAATCAATTGAAATTGGCGGCATTTAATAAATCAAACGCGAAGCGATTAGCGCAAGATGTCTTTCGCAGTCTCGGAGTCTGACATCATACAAATGCCGAATTAATTGGACAACAACATTGGATCACTTTGTGGGGCCTCTGGCTTTGATTTGGCTTGATTTCCCCCACACAACGGGTTATCACTAGGTTTTACAGAATTTTCCGGGTTTTCCACAAACGCGTTTAAAGTTCAGAGTTCCTCCCGCGATATCGGATCGGAGGAACGCGTATGCGATTTTCGAAAATGTTTTTTTTGAGAACGTGGAGAGGGAGCGTCGTGGATTGTGTGCGGCGGCGTCTCGACAACAACTAAAAGCGATCGGGCCAAGTTAAAACGCTTAAAGTGCGCCGCCTGGCCAGGTGTTGACGTCGCTGCCGCCGCCGACAGCGCCGCTGGCTGAGCAGCCGCTTTTTTTACAGGTGAGAACACACAAAATAGATACGTTGAAACAAAGTGGAATTGGCACTGGCTTTTTTTGCGTCGGCGTCCCAGGTCGGACTTCTATATGGAATCGCGATCGTGCTGACAGCTGTGCGTGTGTTGGTGTCTCTGCCATCCCCGTTATGGATTGCTGGCTTTGCTGCCACTGCCGCTGCCTCTGCCTCCGTTCCACCTGATTCTGCCGCCGCTGCCGCTTTGATGACGTATTTGCAACCAACACCTGTGTTTGCCGCGGCCACCATGGCAACGCCAACGCCAGCGCAGCGCCGACAGCGACGCCTACGCCAACGCATATGTAAGGCAACAATGGCAAAAATAATAACAATATATAGAGGTATACGAAACAGACCCTTAAAGATACACTTTCCAAGCCATAACTAATTGAAATTAAATCTATTTTAAACAGTGTTACGGTCGCCATAAAGCTAACCCTCTCAATATCAAAATAATTTCATAAATTTTGATAGTATTCCTCAAATATTATAAAGTACACCAATCTATAAGGGTCTCAAAAGTAACCCTAACCTTAGGGTATCCAAAATACCAGCACACCTGGAATAAAAGGCTCGCAAAACGGGTGGAGAGAGTCTAAATTACACAACACCGGCTTCGAGCCAAGGCATTTCCTCTCTCATTAGTAATTTTGTTGTGGTAGCTCAGTGGTTCTGAACCCCAAAACCCCAGAGCACAGCGGGTACGTCATCGGACCAGGTACTCAAAAGTACAAGAATACCCAAGCTGAGGTATAATAACAATGGGAATTAGAAAAGGAGGAAAAAGGTGGTGAAGAACAAGACAAAATAGATACGGAAACCAGAAGAAGAACTTGGTAGTGGAATGTGAACAACAAGTTTTGATTAAAAAAAAAACTGAAAGGCCAGCTCTGTCAAAAGTGAGCTAAAATTAGTCACAGACTAAAGAGGAGAAGAACCCATGGTATTTTTGGGTCTTGGCAATTCGAATTTTATATCTCATAACGCATCACGACCAAGTCATTACATTTTGCAGAGTGACCCAAAAACCCGGCAAAAAAACACAGAAAAATTACCAATGAAGCCAAAAGGTTTACAACAAAGCAGAACAAAAAGGGCAAAAATTAGGAATAGGAAATGACAAAGAAAGGGTGCTGACTAGCATTCCAAGCCACCTAACGTATTTATTTCTACCTGGTTATGTAAGTAATTAGGTAAATATTTAAGGTAGGCAATAACTTTAATGCAATGCAAATTGGAGCAATTACAGACACATTGCATGCTTTTCACTCATTAATTTTGCACCAAATATGGCAGCTCAGAACTTGCACTTGGAAAGTCCAGTGGGTGTCGGAATCCGCGTATTCCGTGTGGATGATGTTGGGACTGAGGCTAACCAGACGGAAGTGCCACCAGCTTTGATTCATGATGTGTGCAAGACACAAACAAAAGCAAATACCTTAATGCCAACATTGGTTAATTAGCATGTTACATGCCTTAAAACCCCCGGACGGACTGTCGATGGCGAGATGCCCTATATGGAGTAAAAGGCAGCGTGTTCGATATCTACACAGCCAAAGCAGCTTTTACAACTGTTGCCCGGTATATTTGCTGGCTGCAATAAATACTTTTAACTGCTCAGTTGCCAGTTGTTTTTCGATTCACACACACCCTCGAATCGATACGGTCAACACAGATGATGACGGTGATGGTGGCAGGATGATGGGTCGCACAAAGTGTGGTAGAGACCGCCCACCTTGAGGACTCCCAGTAACTGAATTGCAAATCTAATTAGCCGCTGTCATGGCAGAGTGGATGGGTGGGTGTCCGGTGGTCGATTACAGCACATATGCTTATTAATATTGATATGATGCAACCCAGCAAACAACTGCGGCTTATGTTTGCCACTATTCGTAATTTGAGCGGCGTTTTGCACTTGAAATGTGTTGTTTGTGGTGGGAAAACAAAGTGGAACCAGTAGCCAGTAGCCAACCCTAATCCCCACCATTTTCAGTTTATTAATAGGAATTATTACACCCAAATAAATCAATGAGGGGGAAAAAAATATCCAATCTCAAGGGGTCAAGTTTAATTATAAACTTCCTCAAAGATTGGCCACGACTGACATTTAAGGTCATGTTTTATTTTATTATTAAGCCATTATGTGTTTCTCTCTGCTTTATGTTCTAGTTATTTCGCCTCACTTGTGGGTGGGAATTTATCGCGGTGTAGGTGTCACAACCAAATACGTCCAGCATTCCTTGGGATATCACCGTGTGGGCTCATCTCATCGGTTGGCAATATAGCTCGAATTATTTGCCTAGACGCTTGAAATTTCATCTACACACTTGAAATGTATCTCTAGCTGCGGTGTGTTTTCATTCAAATTAATTACAATTCATTTGAAACACGCTAACGCGCTTGTAAATGCTTCTCGAGTGCAAACAACAACTACTATTAATTGTTTTTTTTTTCGCGATTCGAGATTTGCATACCAACAGCCATCGATAGAGATGGCGAATTGTTCAATGAAAGAGAAAGAAACTCTGGCAGCTTGATGTTTCCTTATTTGAACATGCCAGCAGCAGGTCGGTCGGTCGGTCGGTCAGCTATCGATTTATTAATGAAACTACGTTTGTTTTTATCTGCGATCGCTATAGATAGATTTCGAGATTTTGATCGGTCCCGGTCTGGGGCGAAGCAACCCACACACCGGTCGACGAGGCTATTCAAAAATTCAGTCATCAATGTCATAAATTAAGACGAATAAGTGCATCAGTTGGTGTTAGCATTCTATTTTGGCCATTTGATACGCTCCACAGCCAGCCAGCTGTCGCGATCTGACCGGTCGATTCGAGTTCGTTGCTTGCCGTTGAAGTCTTTCGTCTTGCCAGTGGCACCAGAACACTGAAGACTGAGGAGGTGGTTCGCTGATGTCATGGGCAGGGCAGCCAGAAATATCGTGCTTTATTCCACCTGATTTTTATTATTCCTATACATACAAATAAGTAATTGTCTGTCGCTAACTGGCATTGACTTTATTGTAACACATACCGTGGCGTATTATAATAAATCAAAAGGAGAATGCCACAAACAAAACAGAAATCCCAAAATAATAATCTTTTCAACTTCAAACGATGACGTGAGAATCTCAAAGATCGCAGCCAACGGTCCATTGTGTGTATGTCTTTGAATTTTTGCGTTCTTCCGAGGCGTTACTTTTCATGCCTGGGCGCCTTGGATAAACTTTTCGGCTTGGAGTTTGGTGATGGTTATGCTATTTTGGCCAAATATAAACGACTGCCACACACTCACAACACACTCCTCAACAACTAACGAGCAATGAAAAATGGCAAATTGTTTGGAAAATTATCTGATGCTCATAATGAAAACGTTTGTCAGAATAATTCGACACAGATCTCAACGATTTGGCACACAGAGTCCCCTTGGGCTGCGCAGCGATTTATTATTTAAATTCAGCAATTGAGGAGCTTAGGAAGTTTACGTGGCAGCCGCAAGGTTAGCTCAAGATTTGTGGTTCTCGATATGGCGGCGCCAAAGGTGTAAAACTCACTTAAAGGCTACTAAAAGCTGTGAGTCGCGTAACACGACGGCTTATACAAAAATGTTTTAAACAAGATACTAAAAATACTTGGCTAACAAAAAACTATTATATGGAAAACAATCTAGTATTTTAATCTGATATTGAAACCTGTTGATGATTTATTTCTCCACGCTTGTTAGCCATAATTAAGCTAAAGGGGCCATAAATATGCACTAAAGTGCATTTTGTCTTAACGGAAATCGTTGAGACCGACCACGTGTCTGGCTGGAAAGCTCATATCCCATAATATTTAATGTCCGAAGGTAAAGGTAAAAACGCTGATTGATTGGCGTGTTGCTGTTGCTGTTGTTGTTGGTGTTGTCGTGGGTGGTTCATAGATCAAATCGATTTGCTTGCACAATTTATAACTTAATTACAAGCCAAGCAGCGTTACAATCTGCCAGAGGGCTGCTGTTCACAAAATTGCTTCACTGCCCGCTAACCAATAATATTATTAACATTTGTTTCCCCCACTTTTTGACCCACAAAACAATTAAATTAATTGAATAAATAATACAGCTACGCTTGGTCACACCCAATTCAAAATGGGAATTGTGTCATAATTGTAAAATGTCAGTTGCGATTTGGATTTAGATTTGGGATTAGACTGAAAATTGGACGAGATCGTTGTCTGGGATCGCTGTAAGGTGAGCCATTTAGAATGCAAAACAAGAAATATCCTTTTAAGTCACACATCATTTGCATATTGTGAGTGAGTGAGCGAGGGTAGAGAAATAACGAATGACATCAGACACCCGCAACTGCAGCAATCCGCAACAATATACATAAATCCTTGGAGTCGGCGGGCAGACAAGAGGAAAAATAAATAAATGAAACAAAATGAAGCGCGATTGAGCTTCGCATTGTCAAGTGATTTACAATTCGTTCGCCTCAATTGAATGAGCGCCATTTGGCAGCCTCGGATTGCGTGTTGCCCTGATGTTGCTGATGTTGCTGCTACTATGTAGTGTTGCAGTATTGCTGTTGCCTCATGGTCGGTGAACTGGCAGCATCATTGAGCATTTATGCGCCCCATCGATCAAGTCAGAGTCAGGCCAAGTCGAAAATTCAACAGCGTTTGTCGCAAATTACGAAATAACCAAGTTTTTCTTTTTTTTTTCGTATTGCATCTACTTTGACACACATGCTGCGGAAATGTATCTCATTGATGAGTAAGTTGATTGTTTTTTCTCTTTTCTAAATCAATAACAATTTAGATTCGAGTATTTTACTGGAATTTTAATGAATCACGAATGGGTATGGGTATCAGTTTCATTTATGAATAACAAAATGAACTCATTTGCCTAAAACAACATATCGAATATCTGGATAAATTCCTGCACATTTCATGTTTTTGAAACTCCAACTAAATGCATTGCCTTGTTGTGGCAGTTGTGTAGGTGGCCAAAACCAATCCCCTTCCTCTACCCCTGCCACAAAAACCCGACTTTCGGCCTTGCTGTTTCTGTTGACGAACTGTAGCAGCAAACAAACATAACAACATTATGTGTGTCAGTCATCGGCGGCGGCAAAGAGAAGGCAATCTGGTTGCCTTAAATGGTAGCACCGCGTTCGCCAAAAATTCAATGCTCGTAGCTCTCTTAGCGTGTTAAGACTGTGCCCTGGTGTAATGCTGTGTGGGTTGCTGCCGCTGCTGCTGTTGTTGCTGTTGCTGCTGCTGCTGCAAAGTCGGCTCAATGAATCGATCGCCCAAGCTAAAACCGAAGCTGAAACCAAACAAACCCTGGTCCGGGGGGTCACCTTCAGCCACAAGACCGCGCGGATACGTGGGCGGTGCTGTCGTCTGGCTGACTTTGACTCTCTGCCCACCGGAGTGGCGCCCACAGTTTTGCTCCAATTGCTCAATCAATGAATTTATTTATCATTCACAAGGGTTACTGGAAACTCAATCGATACATGGCTCCTAGATTATCTAACCGAAACTCACCTGGAAATGCAATATAATCGTCCAGATCAAACCCAGTGTCAGCTTGGGATTGCCATCCACAATGTCCTCGGCCCGTATGTTGACCAGTTTGATCTTTTTATAGCGCAGAAAGTCCAGAGCCATTTGTGCATTCTGCAGCATATGGAAACGCATTTTACCCTTCTCGCGTGGCTATAAATTGGAGGGGAAGGCAGAAAAAAACACAAATACGATAAAAATGACGGCGAGAGCGTGACAAAACTGCTAAGAAATCAATTGAGCAGCAATGGTAAAAAAGTAAAAAAGTGTAAGTAACTTACCAGGTGTTCGCCAGATAGCACCTCCAGGAGAGAAAGTAAATTGTGACCATCGCGCAGATCTTCAAACAAGTCCACCACACGACGATTGGCCTGGCAGGTTGGGGGAGGCAAGAAATTCCAGTAAAAGGCGAATATTCAATGATGGCCAATAGCCAATAAAATAGAGAGTTAAACAAAAATAAAACCAAGAAACATGCAAACTCAAACTCAAAGTCTTTTTGTAACTGAATTGCAAAACAAATTGCAAGGCAAAATAAATTGAAAAATTTCAACAGCTTTTAATGGCCGCAGGACATAAGCAGCAAATAAATAATCAAATAAATTATCTTTTACATTTTTCTACTCGACACTTACAGACTGAGGACAACAGGGTATGCCATTTGTGGTGACACAAACATGTAGCATAGTGTAGGTCTGAAAATCGAGGTGGCAAACAGATTTCGAAAGTTTAAATTTAATCAAAAAAGATTTAATTAATAAATGAGCAATACCTTAGCATACTTCCAATGCTGCTTGTTTTTAGGGGAATGGAAAGGGGGAAGAAATCAGATTACAGATTTTTGACACCACATTTGACTAAATTGAACTGCATTCCATGTTTCTAGGTAGAGCCCCGAATAAAGCTATGATTTGTGGTCATTAACTCACCTTTTTCAGATGTTTGTTAACCCATTTTGTGAAAGTCTTCTTCTGAATGGCATCGCGTTCATCTAAACGGGGGAATTATTAAAAATGAGATCAGATTAAAATATTTTTGATAAACTGGCTTTGTTTAGTATTCAAAAGAAATTCATGCAATGCTTGGGAATATTTGTGCCGAAAAAAAGACTTGAATGGCGTCATCGTTGATTGAGAAATTAATAATTTATGTAAAATGTTCCAAAATTTCAACGCCCACAATCGGCAAAATTATTAATTTACGGCAGAGATTATTTCTTAGTTTCTTCTATCAAAAAAAAAGTGCGGGCGTTGAATAATAGGCCTACGGCCTTAATTAACTTGTTTGAACAAATGTTTCATCTGTTGCGAATTAATCGATTTCGAAGGGTATGGGTGTGGGAATTGTGATTTCCCTTTTTTTACACCTGAACTTTTTATCTTATCTTCAGGGTCGTAGTAAACTTTGGTCAATGTTTTTCCTTGTCCTGACAAATGAAAAACAAACCAAGAAATATTTTTGCCAACTTCGGATACCCTTGGAATAATGAATAAAATTATATTACTGAATATTTTAGAGAATAGTTTCCATAGGAAAGTATTAACAATATAAATAATGGCCAACAAAAAATACTTTTCGTTGTCGGAATGACTCCTTCCTATGAATAACAATTATAATACCCTTTGAAAGTGTATCAATATCGATTAGAAGTGGGCGGGTAGCAAAAACTTTGATTTGTTGGTCTGACACCTGACGTGTTTCTGTGTGAGTGTTTCGTGTTGGCTACAAAAAAAATCATATAAACCCATCCAGAGATAAGCTAATGGTCATGTTCCACCAATTTCGGCACAAATATCAGGCATTTTCTTGTTGTTAAGTAATTTTAAGGTAATTAGTGAGGTAAACGAAACTCTTTGGACTGATAACTCCCATGCAGGCAGAGAATAGCAATGCAATAATTTATTTTGAACATCCTTTTCGGCCATAATCTTATCACACCTTGGGCTTTACAACAAAGAGAGGATATTCCTAGTAATAAAAAGTACTACAGACCCTGTAGGGTTCTAGTCGCGACGTCTTGGATCAATTGTAAAAGTATTAAATCGGTTGATAAACCCGATAAATTCAAGTGCCAAATAAATAAAGCAATAGACGTAGTAAAAAGCAGCAGAACACCAACAAAAAACACCGAGTCATATAACGAACAACTCAAAGCAGAAGCTAAATAGCAAAACAAAAGCGCTAAAAGATAAAAAAAGCGAGTAGAATAGAGTTGAGTGATCCCCACTAACTTGTTTTACTCACTGCTCTCTGGACTTGGCTAAAACAAAAGTCGATATGAAGAACCGAAGCTTAAATGCCCTTGGCCAAGGGATTACCACTAATCGCGTTGGCCCATTAAAGGGGTTTACTTATAAAGTCTACAAGTAATCTGCGGAGGCGACAATAAGTCTAACAACTTGAAAATATTAACCTAGTTATGGCCAAACCAAAGATTCTTGTTTCTTGATAAACAATTTGTAGAGAAGATAGGCCAAATAGGTGATGGATGGTCGTGGTGCAGGGAATACCATTTTTTTTTTTTTTGAGAATTTATCGAAGCTATCCCCTCCAGTTACAAGAGACTCCTGTGAACTTGTTTCGATCACCTCTGAGTCATTCGCTGGCAATTTTCCCATTCAGACGGGAGATTCTGCTCCGACACAAGATCGCCGACACAAGTATCCCCCCATTCATTGATGGATCTTGCCGCAAAATCTTTCTGCACGATTGCATGCAACACAACACGGACGGACACCGCACCACTAATCTGGCTTATTTTTATCTACCTTTTAAGCCAGTTCATAAATATTCACACAAATAATGATTGTGCAAAAGGTGTGCACAAATACCTTTAAAAAAAAAATAAAAAAAAACTCAGGTGAACACTATCAGAAATATTCGTTTGTGTGGGGACTTTGAAGAGCGCGTGATGATGTCACGTTCTAAGTTGAATTCGTTTTCGACGATTAAACGTTCGTTAAGTTGCTCACTTTTTTTTTGCTTTTCGGAGTTCGGAGAAGCTTATTTGATATTTGTTAATGTTTATTTTTGCATTTAGTCATTGTCATTGATTAGCACACTCGAAGAAATGTCACAGACATCGCTTCGGTTGCGTTTGTTGTTATTTTCTTTGTGAAGGACGTTTGGTTCTTTGGGTTTTTTCTGGCCAGATAAGGAATACAAGCATTTGCCCGATATAAATTATGAACTCACTTGGCTAAGAAAAAAGTGCACCCACCTCATAATGGAATTTAAACTATTCCTGTTCCTGTTTGGCTATCTTTCGAATAATCAAACTTTGACTGGTTGGGGGCGAAAATCAACAACAGATTCTTGGCTAACGGCGCCAGCAAATTAGTGCCAAAGCAATTCAAAACGTATAACAATCGGCATAAAATGCCCATATAAATGTTTACAAAAGTCAATAAGCATAAACCCGTTTATTTTTCGAGCAAATGGGTTCAGTTTGAAATTCGTGGAATTCTGAGTCAAGACGGAGTTCGTTAATTTGCAAACAAAGTTTCGGGTGTCGGGATGGTCGGAATGGATCAGGTTCCCCAGAAACCAACCAGTTTCAGTTTCCCCCACATATTAGCCAAGTTTTGAAGACGCGGCTGCATCCATCATGAAGATGAACAGTTAGTTGGCTCATCTTGGACCATTAAATAAAAAATAAATAAAATGGAATGAAGGTCACCCAGCCACCCTTTTATTTGATGAGCCAAGAAAGGTGCGAACTAATGTGTCTGCGAATGTGTTTACCCAAGAAGTGTCAGCAATTTATATTTGGTGATTGTCGGAATTTGAAATGTATATGTAGCCCCCCCAGCCAGATAAGGTCCTTGAACTGTCCACAATGTCAACTAAATAAAGATATGAAAGTGCATTGCAAAATTGTGAGGTAATTTCATAGTTTTGGGCTGTCAAATTAGCATAAATTCCGCCTTAAGCCTAAAACCAGTTCAAGATAGTCAAGACTAGAATTTAACAAAAAGGAGGCTTTTAAGCTGAAAAAGCCGACTCCGACATGACCTTGACCCTTTATAATTTGCTGGCAAGCTACGTTTCCGGCATTCGTGGCAAATGAAAAACATGTTTTCCCAAATTTATGAAACCGCGACGGATTCCTACAAACGAGCTACAAACGAGAATTCGGCTGAGAACTGAGCTTAACTCGAAATGCAAATGATTTCCGCTCGAGCAATTAATAAATCTTTGTTAGATTTAGCAGGGAATAATAAATGCGAAAATGGAACATGCTTAGCTTTTGCTAAATATTTCGAGCTCTTGAATCCCCCTTATTATTATTATTATTTTTCTTCCATTAAAATTAATTAATAAATCGCTGTTAGATTTGGCATAAAGAGCAGCATACAAACAGAGGGAGAAGAAACATCGAACGAACTGGAGAACTGGACAACATGCCTTCTAGGAATCGAAAAGGTCTCCCCCACTTACGCATTATGTCCCAATCTTCTATAAAGTGGTCCCAAATGGACATGCTACCTTTGAACTGGGTGAGGGCATCCTCGTAGCCACCCTGCGGCTGCGGCTGGGTGGATGAGTGTTTGGCCTTTTTGGGGGCCGCCGGACTGGATTCGTAGAGCGGTGAGGACGCACTGCCCGCCGAATGGCGATGATGGTGCTGATGCTGGTGGTGGTGACTGTGGTGGTTGTTGCTATACAGCTCCCGATCGCGTTGCTCCCGCTGGACCTGGTGGTATTCCAGTGTACCATTGTTGCCGCCGCCGACGCCGACGCCGCCGCCACCCGGAGACACAGAGATTCGGGCCGGGGACTGGCTGCTACTGGTGGCATGGTGGTAGCTCTGATGGTGGTGCGTCGTCTGTCGCGACGAGCTCCTCTTCATCGAGTTGGAGTTGGTGGCGGAATGGTGGTGCGAGTGCTCATTCTGCTGCTCGTTGGGATCGAAGCCCAGGCGGTCTTTATAGTAGGAATGCGATGTCATCTTGCGGGTGGTGATGGTGGCACATTAAGAGACTCGAACACACTCACTCACACACTCTCAAAGGCACTTTCTTTTGATCTTCTTTTCAAATTTTTAGCACGTTTCAAAGTTGATGTTTGTTTTGCAATGATGATGGCAATGGCACTTTGTTGTTTTTTTTATTTATATTGCCCGGTGTGGACGCCGCTCGTTCGGTTGACTGGAGTTTGTTGGAGTACGGATTTGTTTAAATAAAGTGTATATATTTGCATACGAGTGTTTGGTGTTTTTAGTGAAACGCTCAAATTAAATACGATGATTCAGAGAGACGCGGCGATTCGCGTACTTGAACGTGAAATCATCGCAAAACCTCAACTGCAAATGAGTTGCAATTAGTGGGAGATACCAAAAGCCAAATAAATGCATAGAACCAAGTAAAAGTTCTCTTTCAGGAAGTCTATTTAATTTCTATGTGTTTTGTTTTTTTATTTATCTGGCGTTGCCGGCATTTTGTTCCAATTGGACGGTGGCCAAAAGAAAACGTGCTGGCCGGGAAGTCAGCCAGAAGTATCTAGCAGATAGACGAATACATGATGCACTTTGTCGCCATGGGGCGAACGAACTGTATACAAGAGATACAGATACAGATACGGATACAGATACAAAGATAGAAAGATACAATGAGGAGAAGGGCGCGATCACTTTTACCCGCCAGCCAAATTGAAATTTATAAAGATAAATTGAAACTGAAATCAGACGCAGCTGCACATACAAAGCTTCGAGTAAAAGCGGCGGGTCCCCCAGGTCCCACTTAAATCATTTCATTCCGTGTCCGATCTTTGCTCAAATCGTATTCATTTGTCTCTGTTTCTCGGTTTCTGTCTTGCAATGACAAAACTGCGATCCAATTTTTGGCTTCGACTTTCGTTCGCTAGGAAGCCGCCCGGTGACCAATTCGATCTGATTTTTTGCGATGATTACATTCAATTCATGAGGTCAGCTTGGACTCCAGCTGCACCACATTTCTGGCTCCAACTCGTAAGCACAATAAGTTGAAAAGTATAAATAAATAAATGCGGAGACACGCAAACAGCTGCGGGCCCAGGAGACGGGTTGTCGCTCTGATTAGATACGAATACAATTATATATAACTATAATACCAAACATATATACATATGTATATACAATATGTAGATATGAACACACCAAATTTCTTTCTCTCTCTCTTAACTAATTTTTCATTTTTCATTCAGCCTGCCCTGCCTGCCACTTATTTCTCTCTAGTTATAGTTTTTTTCTGGCGATATTTTGTTTACGCCGTGCATTGTCCGTTTTAAATTTTTAATTTATTTATGCAAACACGAAAGGGTTCGCATGAAAAATGAATTGCCGACCGCGCCCCCCAGGCAGGCCAGGCAGTAGGCGTTGAAAACAAATTTGTACTTTCAGGGTTTTTCGCTTTTTTGCGGAACTTTTACTTTGCACTTTGAATTTGTTAGTGCATCATTGATATTTCGCTTTTTATGTCAACGATATCGTTTTTTATTTGTTATTGTCCATCTTTCACTTTGCTGCAAGTGGATTTCAATCATTTTCACTCTGTATTATTGTTGTTTTGTAGTTTTTCTGGTTCCGTGTGCATATTTTTCCATTCACATGCAAAATTTCACACAATAAATTCGCGGAAAATATTTCCCCACTGCCAAAGCCAAAGCCATAGCCAAAGTCAAAGCCTCTCTCTTTCTCCGGTCTGCCACCGCCTCTGCCCTGAAGAATTCTTCCGCCTCCCCCACTAAATGTGGCACAGTTATGCGCGGCAGCAACATGTTGCATTCTATTCTCTCTAAGCCAGGCTTAGGATGGAGAGGAGGCTAGAACTTAAAATGCTTGGCATGCGGCCAAAAAGGTAAGGTAGAAAATAAGATACAGGTAGGTAGAATCAAACAGAAGAGAAGCGATAGTAGACAGGGAGACAGAAGACAGAGAACGGTTGCATGCGTTTGGCATGACTAATTTGTCTCAGTGGCAGAGTGGTGGCAGTTTCTGAGGAAAGACCCAAATGAAGTACAAAGTTTGTGCGTGCAACGATCTGCGGCGATCAGAAACTGAGACCAAGACCAGATCGCCCCTAAAGAGCATTTCAAGCTCACCAAAAAACTAAAAATCCTAAAAAAGAACAACAAAATCTGACAAAAAACTGGTTATTGAATGAAAAGCCAGCCGACAGAAGGCAACAAAAAAATGGCAAAAACAACAACCTCGACGACGCACAACTAAAAAGAGGTTGGGAGAAGTTGAACTGAGTTTCGTCTTTGGGTTTTGGTCGCTTGGCTTGGCAAATATTTAAAAAATGCAACACACAGCTGCTTTTTCGCTGTCTGGGAACTTCTTTCGAATCCCAAAGATATGTATGGCTTTTATTTGTATTTGCATTTCCAGTCAAACGAAGAGTTCTGGCGACGATAACAACAAGGCGCCTTCCTTCATTCAATTTCAGTTCGGTTTAGTCACTTGTTTATTTTCGTATAGTTTTTCGATGTCGCTTCCTCTTGGCTCTTAACATTTTCCACTAAAGATAAACACGGGTTTTTACAAGTGCTGCGTTGTTCAATATTCTCCCATAATTGGAACTTAATAAGCCAAGCGATATTATTTTTTTTTTATATTTTTTTTGCACTCGACTTTGCACTGCGACACACACGGGTTGGTTGGTTGGCTTAGTTTTCTTTCTTTTTCTTTTATTTCGACTATTGGTAACTACTTCTTCTTCCTCACGTTTAGGGCCAAGTTAGACAAACGCGCTGCGTGAGTGTGTGCGTTAACAAATTGTTGTTGCCACACCACACCGTACACTCCACACTCACACACACACACTCGGTACGGTACACACACAATCACTAGTAAGAGAATTTCGTTCGTTCGTTCTTGGAGGAGAAACGCCCAACCGCTCGGTATCGTGGTTCAAATTCGAATGAGCAACTTGCTCATGACCGCAACTGAGACAACTGGGTGCGCTCGTTGCGAGTGCTGTGAGTGGGATGAGTGGGAGATGGGGAGAGCCGTGAGCACTGGCGTCTGAGTTACCTGGGCAGGTGTATTGCCAACTGATTGCGTGGCCGCCTGTGTGGGAAGAGCGTTAGCCACACGGCAAAGAGAGTATCTACGATCACTCTCTACTATTTTGAGTCATTTAAGCTCGACTCAAGCTGCATGAATGACCAAAATTGTCAAGCCGCTTTGAAAAAGGGAATGAGTATACCATACACCGGAAGAAAAGACATGTGATAAGAGTCAAGGCGGCTTTAAGATGGGTTTTATCGCAGAATCATAGTCAAGCGAAAATTTAAAATGGGTTTTGAAAAATTTAAGCAACATAAAATCCACTTTTTTCCTGATCAAAGACAGCTCGGGAAGAACAAGTACCGGATATCACTACGCTTTTTCTCCGTGTATGCGAAATGAAAAGAAATTCTTCATATTTGGTCAACGCTTTGGGGTTTTCTGCGGGCCAGAGGAAGCCGCTTAAGCATGTGGGCTACCCGAAAAGAAGAAATAATACAATATAAAGAAGAGAATAAAATAAACCGCTAATGGTCATGGCCGTTAATAAACACAAAGCCCTAATTTGGCTCTTGTCTTTTTTGTGGTTTATTAACAAAAGACGAGCAGCGAAAGATCGACACGCA
The DNA here is from genome assembly GCA_018150405.1 of Drosophila varians. Classification (NCBI taxonomy): domain Eukaryota; kingdom Metazoa; phylum Arthropoda; class Insecta; order Diptera; family Drosophilidae; genus Drosophila; species Drosophila varians. The sequence goes on from JAECWK010000130.1 coordinate 10,448,316, forward strand.
CTTGTAAACAAATTTGGATGCTAGTGCAGTTGAAGGAACTTTTTGTAAACAGAACCCGCCGCCCAAGAATAAAGTATGGATGGGTAAAAATAGTAAAAGAATCCATAAAAATGTAAAATGCAAAAGATTAGAGAACGGTCTATTTTGTGTGAGTAAAAGAGAACCGAGACTTTGAGTTTGAGTGTATTCGACTCAAAGAGTGAGTGCGAGTAACGCGATCAGCTGGGCGGCGATGCGTGAGAGCCAAGAGCTCCTTCGGATGGAGCTGCATTTTGGGGTTGGTTTCCACCTTTTTCTTTTTATTTGTCAGGTTGCTGGCATATTTTGTTTTTGTTGGGCAATCACAAACGCGTTATGAAAATGGAAAGTGGAATTGCATTGCCCGGCGGTGTAAGGTGAGCCCCATGCGTGGCAGGTAACAAAAACAGCTGTTTCGGCTGCCAACGGAAATGGAAATGCTCTGCTTACGAATTTCAAGCGAATAAGTGCGATATGTTGTACTCACAATATTCGATCACCGGTTACGTGAGTCAGACTTTTGAGAATGTGACTAAGCCAGCAGTGTCCATAAATGAGTATCGAATTTTTGGCGTAGGCTTAAATGCGACCAGGTTGACTTTTTTCGGTTCTTTGGCCAAAATAACAGCTAATATATAGGCACTGAGGAAAATTATAGAGGCTTTGCTTTCGAAGCCGGTACACTGCAAGGCAGCGTCTCTAGCTTTGGAAGTGTTAATAATCTTGAAACTAGTTTTATTTCAATGTGTGTCTTTGTAGACGCCTTCATTCATTTGCATGACTCTGAGTCTCAGTCTCAGACTCGGTCTCACCCAACTGATTGCCTCATCTAGATAATCCAATCCAATCCAATTCAATCCAACACTTGGCAGTCATCTAGCTTCCCTCTTGGCCAGTCTGCCCCAACACAGGGCAACCCACAGGCACTCCGACTTCCTCAAGTGGACACCAAGACAATCGGATTCGATACTCGAGTATATATATATGGAATTAAAAGCAACTGTTTATTCCATGCACTTGTTTTATTAGCAATTGGCAATCGCACATCGTTGGCCAGATTCTGAATTACCAGGGCCATTGGGGCATAATGGCAATGGGCTGGTTGGGGGAGTTTAATTGCCAACTGATTGCTTATGGCATTTTGAATTGCCTTCTGGCACGCTAAGGGTGGCTAGACTAAAGCTAAGGGCTGGGAGTTACCAATTTGCAAGCCAATCAAATTGGTAGGTTTTGGTTCATTTCAAGGTGTCGGTTTATAAAGGATGGCAATTTAAAGATTGACTTTCCCTGCCTAGTATCTACCAAGTAGTCACCCACTTAGTCACAGTACTATCGCCTATTGCCTTTTGGCATTACTAAGCCTCTGCCCACGCTTACGCCCAAGTCTTCGGAATTCCGCCTGTCACAGCCAACATCCGTCTCAAGGCGCATACACACACGCCCTGCCCTCCGCCTCCGCCATCCTCCAAGAGCGCAATTCAACTCAAAAACTCAACTCAGACTCCAGCTCAGACACTGTTGCAGACAATTTCCCGTTTTTGTCGAGGAATGCCGGCAAATAGTAATTGCGATTGCAACAAGAGAAGTCTGCTGAGAGCGGTGACAAAAAAATGTACACTCTCGATTTTGCATAATTTAATTGATTAAAGATAAAGTGTATAAACTTTCAAGGCAGTAGCTTGATTAGGAGGAATATTATAATGTATTCCCGCATCATCATGAGCTAAGATTAGAGTTTATTAAATAAATAACCAACTACAAAGATGTAAGATACTAATTGTATAAATTACAATCAGGGGGTACATTTATACATTTATTATAAGAAGAATATCCCTTTTCTGAGCGACAAATGATGGAAAGGGTTAACGTACTACCTGGTGTGTATGAATTTCTGCAAACTGACAAAATACGCCGAAAGATATGTGTGTCAATGTGGCATTTGTTGGGTATTATTTTGAGCAGTCACCGAGTAAACAAGGCGGCTTGTGGAATGCCGGCTAAGTGGACCCGTCTGACTTCCACCCGCTCCTTCCGCTTTCGGCTCAAAATGTATACAAATAAGTGAAAAGTTATATTTCTGCCTTTTTTGGACGCGGTTTCGGTTCCGAACAATTCCCTGGCGCTGTGCAAACAAAAACAATGGGGTTATGGAATATTCGTGTAAGTGCCAAGGGTGCCCTGCGCCCCCTCAATTGAATTGGTGACCCACTGACGGCCCCGGCAGACGATATCCAGTAGTTGGGACCTACGTACCCCCAACCTTAACAAAAAAAAAATGTAAAAACAGGTTTACAACTGGTGTAGGTGGGGGCTCAGTCTCAGTCTCAGTCTGAGTCTCAGTTGGAGACTTCGGGATTCGTATTCGCTGGTTGTTTACTTTTATTTGCGTGTAATGTCATTTAAATGATTGCTCGATTGCTGACAAAGGCCAACTTGTTTCGCAGCAGTGACGTCATGGTCACTCCACCCACACACACAGATATATAGATGATATATATAACAGGTCATAAATATCCATAAAGTGGATATTGGCTGGAGCTCGAACTGAGATCACTGCAATTTCTGTGAAAGTCACAAAAGCGGGAACGCCTTGAATGAAACTCCCACAGGCTGCGAAAATAATGCCACTCGATCCACGCCAATATTATATGGTAGAAAAAAATGTCTACAATAATATTGCACAACACCATCTGTGTCTTTTTTTTAACTCAAAAGTTAAAGTATCTTGACCTCGCATTGGCCGAGTGTTTCGTTTGCTGGCAATTAGTAGCGTAATTAAATATTTGTGTACAAATAATTTCTGTATTTCTGTACTAGTGTGTGCCTATTACTGGTAACATAACATAAAAAATATATGCGTATTTATTTTTATATATCTCATAGATTTTATTTATATTCAAGTGGCTGGCTGGTCGGCGGTCGTACGCTTTGATCCAAAGTCAGAATTGCGTATTGTTTCACTTTTGGAGTTGACAAATTGACACACAAAATTGCTTATCTTAATGAGTCAGGAGAAGAGTTTTGTTTTTGTTGAGGGGGTGGCCTCAAACCAGGCGGAGGAGTGGGAGAGACAATTGTCTGGGAAAGGTGCCATATGGCCCGGCAGCCTTGGGGCAAGTCGGATACCAAGATATCTACTGCACGTTCCATGTGAATATGAATCACGAATGTCACCTGTCACTCCACCAAACCGAGATGTTTCTTCTTTTTTTGGGAATTTTATTTTGGCCAATTTACGGCTTTTTAATACTTACTTTAAAATAAGCTGCCATGAATAGCTAATTATAATTAGTAGCAGTGAACACGTGCCTTTTTGCATGTATAATTAAATATTTGAATGCCAAGTAGACGTGATTCCTGAAATTTGTTTGACCAAAATGCACATAAAAACTTCAACAACAATGCAGAGATCATCGATATATTCGGATGGGACTTAGTCATTGGATTCCAGAACACTTAAAAATGTCATAACTTAAGGCGAATAATTACCAGAAGCGGTCGCCCCACAAAAACCGATATGGGGGAAGAATCGGAGACAACATGGCGAACGAGAAATGCAAATTGAATTGAAAACTAATTAGAGATATCTACGCGAATACAAGCACACCCCATTTAGATACTTAGATACAGATACACAGCTGCAGAACGACGATATGGAGACACCACGCCATAACAACAATTAAAAACCACAAAAGCTATGGAGGAGAATCGCCGAAAAGTCTGTAGAAGTACGAAAATACAGGCCAGGTTGGAAAAACAGAAACAGAAGCAGAAGCAATAACTGCCGGAGTAAAAAAAGGCAGCCAAGAACAGAGAAACAGTTATCAGTTTTCAATTAACAACATCGTGTTGTGTCGGTAGGCGTATCTGTATCTTTCAGATACAATACGAAATGCCGAAAATAAAAACAGGCATTGCAGCCGATAAAATAGGGGGAAGTTATAGACGTATTCAAGAGTTACTGCCTGTCCATGTGAAATAGACACAATTCTGCATTTTCTTGACCTTATTTGTAAATGATAAATCAACGCTGGCCACTTCCTTGTGGCAACTGTACTTCCGGTGGCAGCAACCGCCTGTTGCCGGGCTAATTCGCCCATTAAAAGCGATCGTGTCTACGTGAACGTGGCCTGTGCTCAGAATATCTAATGGTTTTCAGATACCAAAGGCAGTAGGAGAACATAGAGACACTAGCTAGATTTATTAATGAAAATCTTTGCAATGCAATCGGGGGATTGGCGCCCACCCACATCTTGGCCAAGCCTTGTCCCCCAACGAAAACGATAACAATAACGATAACGATTTGGACCACACCACTTGAAGACGCTTCAAAATGTCGATTAATGGTAATGGGACAGGCCGGGGTGATAACATCCATCTAAAAATAAAAATGCTGTCGAATGCTGTCAAAATAAACCGAAATCGAAATCGAAAATGGCTCGATACGAATATTATAGCCACACACACCCACACCCACTGGGGCAGGCCAAAAACCGAAAAAATCTCAGTTACCTCAGCCTGGCTGAGGTTGGCTTGGCTCAAACGTCTAACCAAAATTGGTTCAATCTGCGCAGGCGTAGCCATTTGGTGGCGAAAATCCATAGAATGCGATAGAAAGAGTTTAAAAATATCCACAAAACAATTGTAAACAAGAGACCGTAAGCAAATATTATTTAATCGAAGCATTAACACATCTTTCCGAATACAAAACCAAAAAATTATATAGGTCTGTGGGGGCGTCTCTTTTATTCATTAGCAAGCTGTGAGTTTTTTTTTCCTTTCAATCCATTATTATTTTGCTTTTGTGGCTGGCAGAGTTGGCAACGGCGTTGTGGGCTAGTTTTCCGTTACATGCATTCGTAGCCAAATTGTGTGGGCTAACTGGCTGTTCAGGGCTAATTAAAACTCCAAACCGACAAACAAAATGGCACAAAATGGGGGCCCAAACCCCCAACAACAAACTCCATCTGGTTGTCCGTTGTGAGGGGGAGAAACTTTTCATTTCACACGCAAAATCGTCTCGGAATCGGATTTGGCTTTTTGGATTTGCCTCTGGAATGGGAACATGGGGGAAACTTGTGGAGGTGTCTCTGCGACTCCCTCCGGGGCCTTAATCCCAGACATCAATCTCAATTTATATAAATACGCCGGGCCACAGACATATTCGGTCTTGTTAAGGTAAAACAAGTTTTGTTTTCAGTTTCATTGACGATCTTGGGCGTTTCACTTATTGAATCAATTTCAATTGAAAGTAATTACAATTGTGCGGCGAGTGCTGACGCATGTACATTGTCATATAGGTCTTTAAATGCTTGACCCCAGATTAAGTATTGTTCTTTGGTTTGGGAGGAGTTGATCTAAAGTTGATCTCTTTTCCAGAGTTCATCTAAAAATCATTGAAGGTACTCCGCTTAAGAATCGGAGGGAAATTGCCAAAGATATAGCATTTGAGGTGGGGCATATTGCAATATTGTAGCTCCTACAAGTTTTCTCAAATATTTTTCTTCCGATTTTAATGAATATCGATAAACAATCGATCTACTTAGGTGTTCCCTGAACTGATAAATTGGCGATATAACTTGCTGGTTTTTTAATATCCTGTTTTAGACCTAATTTTTTATCATTACTACTTTTGACGTGAAGTGTAACACTTTTTAATAAAATTTTTATTTATTTTGTTACCAAATTTGTATATTTTTATATTTTAAAAAACTAATCCTTAACCAACAGCCCTATTTTAATCCGATTTGAAAATTCTTTGATCGAATTCCTGTAAATGGAAATGTAATTTATTTGTTTGGCTTTGATCTGACATTCTCTCTCCGAGCCTGGCAATCCCTTGAACTCCTCACTGCCATGACAGAACTTTTTAATAGACATAGCCTGGGCACAATGCGCCAACTATTCAATAGACTTTGCATTGCTTCCATTTGTGTTTTGGCCTTTTTTTAGATTTTTATTTTATTGTGCGGGACTAACAATGCCCTCGGGCTGCGACGACGACATAAATTTCGATTTTTCTGTTGGCAATGCAAAAAAAAAAAATGAATAAAAGTGCCAGGAGGCGGCGAGGGTAGGTAGGGAGGACATGTACTCGTATGCCCGTACTTCTGTGGGCCGCGAAAAACTCCGTTGGCGTAACAAAAATAGAATTACAAGTGACTGACAGACAAAACAGCAAGCCGGGCATGGGTGGAGGAGGAGGAGGAGGAGGTTTACCAGGGGATCAGGGATAGTACACAATGTTACATACAAATCTATAGAAAGAGGGGCCCCGACTGGGTGGAGGCTGCAACCGTTAGCGTGGAATTAGCGCATAATAACGCTGCGTCGATGCAAAACGAGTGGCACAGTTTGAAAAGCACTATTGGGTGCAATGAACCAACCGAGTGGTGCCCCTTTTTCTAGACTTTTTTGTGGGATGTCTGTTGGGTTGGCCAAATATTTGCTCAGCATATTGCCATTTCAATGGAGTTATCAGCCCGGGGATTACCTCAATTGTGCCACAGTGGTTATGGGTTCATTTAAATTGTGCTATTATTCATTTTTTATTAAAAAGTATCTTTCGGACTCACCTGCTATGCGGAGAACCGCACGATCCGCCGGATCCAGCTGCAGGATGCTGAGCGGCTTGTCCTTAGCCCATTCGCTAAGGGATTCGCGATCCATCATGATGTTGGCGGCACTCCCCGTCGACGCATAGAGGCGACTCCGGCGCTGGCACAGCTGCTGCTCGGATTGGTGCAACCGCGGCTGCAGCTGCAGCGTGGGGCACAACGGCGATGGCGACGATGGTGACGGCGAGGGGGAGTGATGGTGGTGGTGATGGTGGTAGTGCTGGGACGCTCTACCGCCGAGGAGTGCCGCCTGCGGGGAGTGGGGCGACTGGGGGGTGGAGCGTGAACGGACGTAGTTGCGCGGGGACGCCGTGTTTGCAGTTAATCGGTTAGCGTTGTGTCGGGACGGTTAAGGATCCTGAATCCTTTTTTATTGCACAGGGTTTTGCACGTGCCTTAACTTTAAAATTTTTTACCTATCTAGAATTTGGCTAGCAACATATTTGCTAAATTTTAATACTTAAACTGAAAATAAAAACGAAAGAAAATAGGGGGCTTAAGTATTTTTTGTTTACATTTTTATTAAAAACTAAATTTTGAATCACTTTCTTTTACAGTTTTAGATTCACACGCCCTTATTGTTGCCTACTTCTGGGCTGATACAAATTTTTGGTACAATTTTTTGTTTTTAATCAAGTTTATTGTTTAATTCCTCACGTATTTGCATATTTAGTGGATGAATTTGCCGCTAAAAGAGAGAAGGTGGAATAAGGAGAAAGGGGAGAACAAAACCTTATCGCTATGCTCTCATTTTTCGTAGTAGGTCATTGGCAAATTATACGGAAAACAATGTGCAATAAATAGCAATAATTTCTGATTATCTGGGCAACGTTTTAGAGCCACTGTGTCTCGGCTAAGTACTCAAAACGGATTTGAATGGAAGGTAAAAAAAATGCACAACGGAAACTAACAACCGCAAAATCAACAACAAAAACACGAAAGAAACCACAAAGTAACAACAGTTGTTCAATTGAGAGACACACCGTGTGGGAAGTGCAGCAAAATGTCAACAAAAACCGCAGAAAAGGTGCAAAAACAGAGAGAAAAGAAAAAGAGAGCGACCGGTTTTTACCTATTAGAAGAGTATACGCATGCGCAAAGTTTTTTATACCGGAAATAAAAAGAAAAGAATATATAACCATTCGGAGAGAGATATAAATAAATGCAGAGCCTCTCTTTTTCGTATGCAGCTGGTCTAAAGCCATAGAAGAAACGAGAAGAACTTGAATTGTTATTGGTTTTGGTCCGTTATTGTGACTTGATTCTTCGCTGGAGCCGCTCTTTCTTTTTTACTTGGCCAATATTGGCGAAATACAAATGGGGTTAAAGTTTTAGGGATATTAAATATGAATTACTAAACCGTTTCATTTATGAATTATTTATTAAGAATACTCTACAGAGTTTACTTTCTATAGTAAATAAAAGAGATCCTAAGAAGGCCCTAGTTACCTGACCGCACCTGTCCCCTTTTAACCAGTCTCTCTTCTATAAATATTGTCACTTTTCAGTTTGGCTTGATGGCCAATTATCGCTGCTAAATTGTATTTACTATTGGAAATCGCAGTGACTGGAGTACCGCGTGGGATCGACGACTTTGGGGCTTTTATCAGCTGCTGCCGGCACATAAACAAACTCTAACTGTATAGCGTAAAATCGCTCCATAAATGCCAACTAGGCGCCTAAATTTGGAATATCGGGCCGCACCGTAGAATTGTAGAATGCTCGATCAGATTATGGCCTGTGGCTGTCAAACTGTCAGCAACAGGTTGACTGACGACTGCCACGGGCAAACGGCCTTTGAATAAAAAATAAAAAGAGTTATCAAACGATAAAGCTAAATAACAAAGGCCGTCCGGCATTTCGGAGGAAAAGAATCGTTTGGTTACCATTTTCTCTCCCTCCATGGTAGACCATGTGCGTGAGTCGGTTTCCTTATCAGCAGATAAGCGGGCCACAAATGTTTTTTGATTGCGCTCATGACTTGATACGTTTCACCGGGCTTACGAAACTGTAAGATTGTACCCGAAAAGCAACAACAATTTCAATTAAATTGTCAGACAGAAATCCCAAAAAAAGGTGGTAGGGACCTGACTTTATGGGTTTCATAAATTTAAAACTAAACTAAACTCCCATAACCCTCAATATTCCGAAACTATAACAAAAATAAATAAAGTGGAAATAGCCCTACGATCTTTTCAGTGTAAGATCCCTCTACCTGACTAATGGAACCTTAAACACGATGCGATGCTGATCTAATCGCGTGGGCCTTCTATACAAACACTGATTTACGATTCCAACCTTTTCCGGTGTGTAAGACGGCGGCAAATCCTCACATTTTAGTCTTTATTTGAACAAAGTCGGCCCGGCATTAAACTTGCAAATTAGCTGCGCAAATTGAACAAAAAATGGCAAATGAAAATGAAAACGAAATCGAAATGAGACTGAAACTAAATCGAGAAGAGAAACGATAGATGTCTAAACCAAATAAAATAGTGCCCTCCTAGCGACGAGCCAGCTGTTGGGACAATAAAATAAAGCAAACGCAGTGCCGGCAAAACAAAACAAAATAAAGATGTTGAAGGCCAAGGGCTGAGACGACGATAAACTATTTAGCGGATGCGCCATGTGTCTAGACTCGAGACTCGAGACTCGAGACTCTAGACTGCAGACGTTCTCGCCCAGAAGAATTGCAACTAAAATGGATCTGAGAAGATGGGTTGATCTCTCGAAGGATTTTCTAAAAATATATGTGTGCCCATTAAGAATGTTCCCTCTTTGCAAATTAGACCAAGTATTGCAAATTCTTTAATTTTCCGGTTATTTTATCTCGATAGGAATTCAGCTTTATGAGCCAATGCCACTCAAAGTCACATTCCATTTGAATAGCATAGTGCCACAACACAACACTATATAAAAAAAAAAAAAAGTCCCAAACGGCGATATGAAAAGACCAGACCCTTGAGATAACAAAGTAATTGAAATGGACTAGTTCTGGTCTCGGTCTCGGTCTCAGTCTCGGTCTTGTTATTGGTATTGGGCTTCGGGGGAATTGCTGGAGTTTGGTGTAGGTGTCGTCAGTTCTCACAGGGCTTGTTGATGGGTTGCGACCCCCGAAACCCCCGAAATGGAGAATTATGCGAGACGCAACACAGTCAATTAAGCGACAGTTGAAAAGGCAATAAACAGGCAACCGCAAAAGTCACAAAACAATAAACGTTGATAAAAAGTACAACAACCAAGAGAATAGAACAAGTTTGACAACGTCATCGCTCGGAAATAGAGAGAAAACGGGGAAAAAGGGATCGGTGGGTTGTGGAAGGTGTGGGGTGCGGGGTGCGGAGGTTGCTCCATGCTCCATGGGAACAACAAAAAAAATATATATACATTTTGTAATTATCAAACAATAATGGCAAACGACGGATTTATAAAATGTGGAACTAGGCCCCGGGCTTCACAATGAAATCATATTCGAAATTGCATTGATTGCTCCATTAGATCATGCCTCCAGGGTCTTTTAACTGGTTGAGTTATGGGATTATGTCATGGCAGAACAACGACCAGGAGGCGGGGAGGCTGGACAAATTTGCATGTCAAATTGCTAAACGGGTTCAATTGATTTGATATTCGACAAGTTCAAATTAAATCGAATCGAGTGACTGTGTGCGAGCGATTTGGTCTGAAGGTTTCTGGAACTGCCCCACTGCTTCATTAGTTTAGTGCTGTGCTAATTGATAAATGGACAGACGATCTCCGACTAATTAGGCATTCCTCTAGCTCTACTTTGTGGGCGTCGCTTGACGAGCGCCTGACTTTTAATTACCCGCTTAAAAAGGGCAAAGATCGGAGTGTATCTGGGATCTGGGGAGTTTTTCTTCTGCTCTTCTCTGTGAGAGGAGTGAGTGGTTGATTGCATTGTGTTGCCGCTTATCACAGATGCCACACACCAGATATGGCTCGCCGAGATGCAAGGAGATAGATAGAAGAAAGCATCTGCCCTCGCCCCCGGCAGCGTGTGAGAACATTAGCTAATGGAGCGCAGCCAAACCAATTTGACACACTGCCCGGACTTTAACCTTCTCTATAGAAGATGTTTGGACCATTTTTTTGAATTTTCAAAATTACAAAACTCTATTAAAGACGAAGAACTGTGGCAGAAACTACTACCAAGCTTCCCATTCAATTAGAGCAACCTGACGGGCTAATAAAAATCAACTATAATGCCAGAGGACACGCCCCTGAAGCAGAACTTCCATGCAAACACCGGAGAGACATCTAGATTTCCACGGCCGATGGCCACTTTGTGGCACATTCGCGACCCCGTTGGAGTTTTCCCGACAACAAGAACAAGTAATATGGCCCCCAGACTGCCAAGTGCATGTCGCTGCCAATCGAGGGAAACACTACAAAAACGTAAAACTTGTCAGACGGCCCAGTAAGTAATAAAAAACGCATTCAGCAGATGGAAGAGCGTAGAGGAGGCACTGGGCCCAAACGCTTCAGTGCATTTTCCAGGCCGACAAGCAGGCGGCAAACACTACCAGACAACAAACAACTGAAAACTACTTCAACAGCAACAAAAACAGCCAAGATAATAGTTCTTTAGAGGCAACAACCCCTTTCGACGGATCCCGGCGGAGTTATTAGACAAGAAGTTTGAGTTATTGTATCCGAAGGAAAAGGGTTTGTTGACTTTTATTTCTAATTGAAAACCCCTTTTGAGGTATTCAAACGATTTTCCCAGCTTGTAAAAAATGTATCTCATTACAATTAAATAAAAACTTTTGGGTTTTTGGAGCAATAACCCAATTTCCCAAGAAGATTGTGTTTCAGTACGCTTTGGAATTCTTCTAAAACTTTTTCTGGGAATAAACTGATATGAAATCTTTATAAATATTTGGTTTTTGGGAGGAAAAAATATATTTTAGCTAATGAATTTTATTTGAATGAATTTTATTGTTACTACCATATTTCCAACTGCTCTTCATTTACTAAACCAAAAAATAGAAAAGAAAATAAATTTTTGGGGGTGGCTAAGAACCAAACAAATTTGTAAACAGAGCAGAGACCGGCGAAAGGAGCAGGAGAGCCGCAGAGCGAGAGAAGACCAAAGGTGAGAATGGGGAGGCGCGGGCGCTACCTGTGGTCAGTGTCAGGGCCTGACGCTCACGCACACGTTTTTAATGCGGGTGTGTGCGAACGCGTGTATGAGTAATGCGGTGTAGCCTGGCCCGATTGAATGAATGATAAAAAAGGAACGGCACATGGGATGTGTCACCCACCACTCAAAAAACTTGACCGCCCTCTTCTTCGCAACATTATCGATTTTTTGCGATGGAAAGCGGTGGCGACAATGACAAAAACTGTAGCATTTGCTAATTAGAACAAGTCTCTGATAAACCCACAAGGGCGAATATGTTAGCAAAGATAAAAACAATGGAGTGGACCAGATTGGCGAGAAGCAGCAGCGAAGAGCAGCAGAGAATAGAGAAAAGAACATGATTGTGCTGGATTTGCTTTGATTAGCCGGCCCGGCCGGGATAGCAACTAGGCTAACATACAGTGGAGCTTACCGTTTCAAAAACTCTCCATAAAAGGTATATCCCAGCGACACGAATTGAATATTTTAACAATCCCAAAAGGGGTGGTTGTAAAACAAACGTTAACTGTAGATAAGATACAATAAAAAATATTGTATTTTCAAGTTAGGGATGTTTGACTGTTCGACGTCATAGGAGGTAGCGGGTTGGGAGGAACACATGACTCTTGCTCTGACACAGTTTTATAAACAAATTATTTAATTTGTTTACCCGCCTCCGCCGCCAACAAAAGGCCACGGCTGTTGCCGAGTTTAAAAATTCCACTCCTAACGCGGAAGGGAATAAAAATATAAAAAGAATTTAAAACCCGAAACGAAATAGGGGCCAAAGGAACAAACAACACCTCTTATTTAGGCATTTAGCACATTGCACTTTGCTGGGAACTGCTAAGGTTGGCAAAATACTGAGTATTCGGTTACTTTAATGGTTTGTTGGGGCACTGTCACCGCTTTTGCACAATTCCTCTTATTTTACACGGGGTTTGGTGCCCTCGTTCGTGACTCATGAAAAGGAAGGAGCGCCCAGTAGGAAAGGGCAATCCAGCGGTGCAGTGGGAGAGAGCGCATGTCAGGTTTCTTCTCGGAGAGATGAAAAACAACAACAACAACAACAACAACAACAGCAACAAAAAGAAGCAGACAGGAAAAGGACGCGGTGAGAGGGTGGTGGGTATAGTATAGTTGGGGTATACTACACTCTGTAGTTTGTTTGTAAGTGCAGGAAAAACGTTTTTCATCATCATCCGCCACTTCTCTCTCTATGTTGCGGCTGCTTTTCCACTATTTTCCTTTCTGGCTTTTCTCGCTGCTCCTGCTCTATGTATGTTAATTTTCACAATTCACTGTTATATACACAGCTCTCACATTTTCCACAATTTCGAGCGCTTTTCATTTGCCATTGCACTGTTTTCCTTTCTTTCATCATTTTAGTGAGCACGCAAAAGCTTATAACAATAATTTATGGCAATTTATTTTGTGTTTGTTGCTGTCGCTGAATGAGCTGCACTTTTTCGCGATTCCAGTTACGAGTTTTTTCTGTTTTTCGTTTTTTTTTTTTTACATCACCCGATCCGGATCGCAATGTTGTGGTAGCTGCACTTCTTGAAAACCGTTACACTTGTGCAATTTACCAAAAGAACGGCGTACTTAATGACCCGTCTACACTCACACTAGCACTGCAACGCGTTCACACGCACACAGACTGCAGGTGCAGCGGGCGCAACGACAACAAACAATTCACGTGGGGGAGCCCGATGCCAAATTGTTAGCACGAAAGCATTAAATATTTCACTTTTTTTTTGTTTTCTATCGAATTTGGTTATGCTTTTGCACAATCAAGTCCACTTTTCTTGTAATTTTCTTATTTACCAGTACGAAAGCGTCAAAATCGATCAGGACTCCCGCACCCGCATCACCCACGCTTGCCTTGGGATGGGAAAACTTTTCAATTTTTCTTGTCCCCAGTGTAGAGCCCATGCTTCGAACCTTTTTGTATATCACATTAACCTTTTAGATTACTTTAAACCCGGCACAACGTTACCTCCGTTAAATATTTTGTGGAAACTATCCGCGTCCAAAACCGAACCGCGCGCCTCTCTTTTTGTTTTTGTTTGTTGTTGTTCAAGTGTGTCCCAAACATGGCCCAAACATTTTTCCCAAATAACGAAAAACAATGGCCACACTACTCGATTTTACTATTTTGAATTTTAATGTTTAAACAGGTATTAAATGGAAGTAGGCCTATCATTTATGTAATTTATTATTAGATATAGTTTTTATTAAAAAAATCAAAACCAAATTTCGATACCTCGATTTACAAAAAAAATCGAATCGAAAGGCATTGCCATAAAACAGTCCCATTTAGCTTTCAAACAGTTTTGTCAACGCTTCATATTTTGGTTAAAGTTTGGATTATCTGTTAATAACTTAAAAATTTTATTTATTGTAACATCCTATTAATTTTCTTACAATAATCCCAGCTCTAAATACAGTCCACCCTAATACAAACAAGAAACGGTCACACTTGCTATTTCTCTGGCGCCTATTTGAAAATATATTCATTTTAAAATGGACAATAAATATATAAAGTATTCGTAAGCTAGTACTCTTTTCAATACCATATAATATAATAAAGAACATATTATATTCTTTAGGCTTGGTCTTCCAAAATTTAGTTAGCTTTCTAATCAGAAATACGTAGGAAAAATATAGATATATTTTATTCTCCGGAATTATTCCTAATTTAACCCTTTGAAATCGTTTTATTTCTTTCTTAATGTTAAATGGATAATATACACATCAAATCTATTTTTATTACATTTTTAATATGATGGAATTATCTGTAAGGCACACAGTTTTCCTTTTCACCAGGATGCTTTCCAGGAGAACATTTGGGATATCTAACTCGCGGGTCTACAACAGGATAACCCAGGACCAATGCAAACAATGATCCAAAAATTAGGCAGAAAGTTACATTTAAACTTTGAAGATTCATGTTATCCAACTGTTTCCCTTAAAGTACAAAGTTAAAGTACGGTGTTTCTGGTTATATTATTGTTTATATTATATTTTTTTTAAATCGAATTGAATTTAGTTTAATTTAAATTAATGCAGAACAAATTCTATTGTAACACCTTTATTAACCGATTTTTTTAATCATTGAACTATAAAAACTTTAAATAATTATTGTGGATTTCTTTGTAAGTTTCAAGCAAAAAAGGCATTTACAAATATATTTGATTTTTTTATTCTTACTACCCGTATGATAAAAATAATGTTTTATTTATAAAACGATATTTTAAATGAGTTTTAATTGGTGTAACTAATGTAAATATTTTCCATGCAGATTATATAAGTTTTTATTATCTTTAACATTCCAAGCCTAGTAGGCGCTAATATTATTAACAAACAAAGATACCCATTGTAAACCATTGTATTTTGTTATTTTTAAATGGTTTTTTTATAACACAAAGACCGTAAATAACCATTTAATCATGATTAATTCAAAACCGTGTTGGTTACCTACGGCTTGAAGGACACCAACATCTCCTGGGCCACCTTTTTGGCCACCTCGACTCCGACCAATTGCTCCGCAATCTTCAGGGCAAAGTCAAATGAAGTTCCAGGTCCTCGGCTAGTAATGAGATTACCATCTTGAACCACTCTTTGATCTTCTATATAGCTACAATTGAAAAAAGTTATTAAAGTCAGTAGAAGCTTGCATTTTACCAATAAGTATCCTGCAACTGCGACCTCACACCTGGGTAAGATGTCAAGGCCTTTCCTTTGGCGATGCCATGCTTGGCCAAAGCCGTGGGCGCGGCACATATTGCTGCAATTAATCCGCCCTGCGAGTCCTGTTGCCTTAGCACTTCACCCACAGTTGTGGATTCCATCAGGGCCTTGCTGCCACCCATGCCACCCGGCAATACCACCACATCATAGCTACCTTGACCCACTGCCTGCTGCAAGGATGTATCTGGCACAATGACTACATCCCGAGAACACTGGATGGGTTCACAATTATCCAAACCAGCTACAGTTACCTTGATCTGTTTTTTTTTAATGGTAGGTTGGAGCCGAAGTAAACCTTCCAGTAAACTCACCATTGCCCTTCGAAGGACATCGGCTGAAATGGTAACCTCCATTTCCTCCGCACCAGGAGCCAGGATTATCAAGGCTTTCTTCACATTCTGGCCACATTTTTGGCTGGCCAGGATACGGGGCTGGAATTGAAAGCCAAGTATGGGAAAGGATCGGCTGAAAACTTGAAACATATCTGTTGAGTGGAAAGCCAATGTTTAGTTAAATATATTTTTATTGAACAAAAATGAATTGTATATGCTGTTCTCTTATTTTTAACGTAAACATTAATCGCTTTAGATTTAAAATGGTTTTGGTTTTAATGTTTCAGATTGCCAATATTTAGAACTTAGATTTGAAACAAGCCGAAAAATCCAGATAAAAGTAATTTCAATTTGTATCAAAACATATACATTTTGTTTAAATATAATTGTTTTATTAACTTAATTGAGTTTGTTGTTTCATATTTTCTTTCTTTCGTATGGTATTTGTATTGAAGCGCTTATAATTAATTGTTAAAGACAGCTTGACAGAAATTTTTCGAAAAGATACATCCAATTTTTCATTGAATGGCCATATGTTTGTCACAAACTCCGATTTTTTGTCTTGTTACATATAATTTATATGTGGAAAAATGTAGGTTTTTTTTTTTTTTTTTTTGTTTTGTTATTTACGTCGTAATTTAAGTCACATTTAAAACTGGTTTGATTTGTATTCGTCATTAAACTTGATTTTTATTTTGCCTTTACTAATAACATTTAAAAAGATCACCAAAGTTACAGATTTCCCATTTTTTACGTTGCTCACGTTGCTCATTTTTATCAATATGTTGATGTATTTTTCATTTGTTTTTAATTCTCAGCTTAAATTAAAACTAAAATTATGTATTTTATTGATTAATTACCCGGCATTTTGGTAAAGTAAGGGATGTACCAGATGATGATCTCTTGTTAGCGACGATTTGTTGCGATATTTTTTGTTTATTTATTTTTTTTTTATTCATATAATATATATATATATTTTTGTTTTTGTTTTTGTTTTTTTACTTAATCACGATTATGTGTTACAAATATATGTGTTAATCATATAGATTTTTGCTAGTCGAATTTCAGCTAAGGGTTATTCTGATTCGTATTTGGAACACTACGTCAAGAGAGAGTGGAGAAGTGTGTGTGTGTGTGGTCTATGGGGGGAATACTTCTTCTGATTCATCTGGATCTCGGTAGGAATCTGGGTATAATTGGAAGAGTACACACATATCATAAGTTAAGTTATTCAAATATAACATATATAATTGCTTGGAGTTAGTCCATCATTTCTTGATTTCGTGGTAATTGTGGCATATAATTTTTATCGTTAGATTTAGATTTAGATTTGTATTTTTTATTTCCTTTAGGAAGAGTTGTGCAAATTGCTGTCCTAGCTTCGATTTCGATCTGATTATATATCTATGTTTGTTGTATATAATTGTAGACATCTATAAACGGCACATTTATAAGTAATATGTAAAAACAATGCGATCCCAATGCTATACCTTACTTATCATTCTTTTAATTTTAATTCTTCTTTAAAATATGTTTTTGCATTATATTATGTTTTTTGTGTGTTTTTTATTTTTTATTTTTCATTATTTTATGCCTCGATCTAACTTTAGTTTAAAGCTCAATTTAATTTTGACAGATAAAAATGTAAGATCCCATATAATAGATATCCGGCTTTATGTCTTTCGTTTTTGGGCCTCGACTCTCTGAGCAGAACATAGGTTGGAAATCATATCATTACTTTCAACCTTCTCCATTCCTTCCTAATTTCTTCTCATAAGTATTATTTCCTTCGTTAGCTGCACGACACTGAAGAAACCATTAAATTGTTGTGTTCTTGTTTTCTTTAGTTTTGTTTTGTTTTTTTGTTTTTTCTGTGGGTATCTGGGGGAAAATCGGAGTACTCTAGGATCTAGATTTATATATAAGGACTACTGTTACATCATGTGTAAATGATATAACAGCTGGCTGTTGGCATTTTCAGTGATTAGTGTTGATTTCCCCGTCGATCTCTCACGCGCGTTTCTTCTTATTTGCGAGTAGTTAAAGCTTTTGGACTTTTCTCATGTATTGTGTTGGTAAAGTAAATTATTGTTGAATATTTCGCTCAATCTACAACTACGAGATGCATTCATTGTCGGCACACATTTCAGCTTCAGCTTAAACTTATTGAATATATAATATAAATGTTGGATCTCTCTGGCCGATATCAAATCGGACCGCGAATCTCGAACCCTTTTGCATTGTTCCGTTGTTGTTTATCTATATATATATATTTTTTTTCCTTTTTGCTTTTTGTTTAGCTTAAAAACTAAAATTGGTTGATTTGTTTTTCATGCTTGGGTTGGGTTGGTTGGCTTTAAGTAAACATTAGAAATAATTTTTAAATTTTAATCCCTTGTGTTGAAACATTAACACACAAAACATATGGAAAATGAATAATTACAATTTAAGAAATCAACAAATACGACCCGCACATTAATTACTCAGACCAACAAAAATCTATTCGCTTTCTTAAAATCTTTTTTGATTACAATTTTTGCTGGTCTGCAATGTCCCCTCCTTAATGTGGTTTTGGTTGATCTTCTTTTTTTGTTTGGATTACCAACTAATTTGTAAGTGTAATAAATGATTAAATATATAAGCATATAGATTTAAATATTATGTATTTTATAATGTTCACATAATGTATGATTGGCAAAACAGCTTGCAAACGTTGAAAACTAAATCTAAAGTGAAGGTTCTGTGGTAGATGGTACACATTTTTTATAAATAAGGTTCGGCCCGGGGCGGTTGGAGAGCAAAGACCACCCCTGACCTCATAAATAACAACTGATTATAATGTTAACTTGAACTGTGTCCTCGATATAGTACAATTATTAAGCATACGTTCCACCGTATTGATATTGTTTGTTGGTTGTTGATTTGCAAAACTAAAACTACTTTGTAAAATATTGAAATGTAGTTGCCACCTCTCCTCCTCCGGCGGGGGGGCGTTTGGAGAACAGTTTGCCTAGTTTATATTACCCGTACACCACTTGGCTCTAAAGTTATATAATACGCAATTACAATTTAAAAATCAGATGCCTGTTTGATTCGTTTGTTTTTTTCTTGTAGTTTTTTTTGTTGTTTTTGTTTACCATTCGAAGAATCAACATATAAAAAATAGAACAAATTTCGTTTTGTGTGTTTGCTCGTTTAAAAAAAACTATAAGATATAACTAAAATGGTTAGGCTAATATAGTAATAGGTACATAAATAAGAGGGTCTTTGAGTGATATGCCTTGGACTCGGGGGCGTGGGTTTTTGGAGGGGAGTAGCTTTGAGTGTGATTGTGTTTGTCTGTGTGCATACAAGAGGTCAAAACTAAAGACTAAACATAAAATATCTGCCCTACTAACGCACTGCTGTTAGCTTGTTATTTGCACTTTCGAATTTAAGTATTCCTCATCCTTAAACGTCCACCTTCTGCATTTTTTTAAAAAAACTTTAAACTTTATTCCTATGCTAGGTATGCATATATGTTATGTATACATATTACCACTCCGCTCTCTAAGTATATAGCTATTGTTTGACCAAAAGTTTGTCCCTTGTTGAAATTGCAGTTCTCGGTATTTCGCCGCGCTCTCATCACCCATACATTGTTTTTAATCTGGCATTCTCTGGTTTTTTTTGGTAGAGCCCAACTTACAAACTATTAAATGTCCTTGCTTGGTTTAATCTGCGCCTTAGTTATTGAAGTATTTTCCTTTCTTTAGTACATGCTAACTTGTGTTTACGCTCTTTCAATGCTTGTCGCTTTATGTCCCTTATTTTTTTGTTTGTTAATTAATTTGGTGGTGGTCTTCGTTCACAGTACAGAGAATCCGAGTTATTGGTGTTGTGGTTGTTTGTTGTTGTTGGTGTAATTGTTGTGTGTGAGTCGATCAGCAACGTATTCATTTTTTTGTTTTTTTTTGTATACTAAAAACCTTTGGTTGTATGCATTCATTCATGTCTTCATTTCGTATCATGTAAAAATATATTGTACAATATAATCGTAATTTCTATTAGAAAAGTTGTCTCTCTCTCGTGTTTGATGACGTGTTGTTTTGTATTTTTTGTGTGTTACTTGGTGTTGCTGTCGTAGTTTTTTTTTTCTTCTTTGTTCCCTTAAGTTGATTTCTATTTACTTTCATTTTGTTTGCTACGCTTTTGTTTTGTTTTTGAGAATTTTCACAATTAGCTTTCGTTTATTTTCTTACAGTTGCGCCAACTTGTGCATAACATTCGATTCCCTACATACCTATAATTTCGCTCTGTGTTGCTATCTGACTTTGTATGTGTATGGATGTGTGAGTGTGAGTGTCTTTGTGGGATTTTGTTTATCGGTTTTCACTAAAAACTAATAAACATGCTAGATACTCGTATTCTGTACTCCTCGATCAATCTGCATATCTATCATCTTCCATAAAATAAATGTAACTTTTAACTTAATTCTAAAACACATGCTTGGCTTTCATCCGCTTTCTGATCTGAGGGTCGGGATGTGGTGGATGGTGGTATAGCTTATTCGAATCGAATTTCGAAACTTTTTTTGTATTCCTTAGCTTTTTGGTGTTAGTGTGGGTGTTGGTTGTGGGTGTCCGTGTTTGTTTTCGCTTTCGTGAGAGGGGATATACTTTTTAGGCAAAGTACATGACCTTCTTGGTGTCCGCGTGCACGGTGATGGCCCTGGCCATGGCACCTGGTGTGCGATCCTCTGAGCAGCCGCTCTGGTGCGAGCCCTCGCCCGAGTCGTGTTCCTTTTCAACAAGATGATATCTGACAAAAAAATACTATTAACTATAAAATTCACTTTAATTTATATTTAAAAGTCACCTGGCTCGGAAGGCCACCAAGTGGGCATAGTAGGCCGGCGCCGGTATACTGACGGATCGGGTGCAACGGACGTAGGTGTGACACAGCTGATACGTGAGGCACTGCAGCTCGTCCGAGTCAAAGTGATTGTCATCCCACAGCACGTGGTAGTGCGAGGGACGACTGGTGCCTTGAATGCCCTGGTGACTGCACAGGTAAAAGTCGAACTCGGTGGGGTGTGTGATGCCCACATCGACGGTGGTGCCGGCGGGTATATTGCCCGACTTGCCGCTCTGCTCCTTCTTTTCGGCGCAGAAGAGACGCGTGTGATGACGCTTTTGCACCACAATAAACGTAATACCTGGTCGGTATTCCGGCTCCAACTTGATGCATGCCTCTCGAATGGCGGTCAACTCGTGCTGCAGCACGTGGGGGAACTGCCCCTCGGAGACACCGTCGCGGTAAAGAATAATGCGGTGGGGCTTATAGCCGCCCGTGGATTTGTAGAACATTATTAGCAACTCTCGCACCATGCTGCTCAGCTCCTGGATTATTTCCTGACGATGCTGCTGCACGCGCACCGTGGCCGCATAGCGGGACGGATGAGCGTCCATTGAGCCAACGACGGCGGCAATTGATGGTTTCTTGTTGTCGCCAGCTGGTGGGTGAGTAACGTCCGCTCCCAAGAAGATTACCGGCTCGTTGAAGACCTTCGGCCGGATCGAGGGCACCAGAATCGAGTTGATGCCGCCCAGCTTGACGTTAATCTTCAGACAGAGATTGGACAGGGTCTGCGGCGATGTCTTGTTGACGTTCTTGGCCTGTACACACTGGGTGGCCATGCCCAGGACAGTGTCGCCCACACGCTTAACCTCAGCATACACTGGCGTCTTGCCTGGAAGCACTACAACGACCAGTTGCAGGCCTGGGAAGGTGATCTTTAGGTAGCGGAACATCGGCTCCACCTGATCAGGTCCAGTGGCGTATTTGCAGAAGCACGGCTGGCCAATTATCGGCATTCCGGCGTCGTTGGAAATCTTCTGAAGTTGCTGAGTAAAGTTGCGAAGTGCATCCTCTCGCACCGTACGCTGTGGAGCAAAGCAGGCGATTGCCCAGATACGGATCTCCACTCCGGTGAAGAACTGCTTGCCGCGCATATCCCAAACACCCTGGTTAGGTGACGCAAGACTCACTTTGTTCTGCGGCGGGAACAACTGCTGACCCGTTATTCCAGTGGAAACACGTCCACCATACTGCAGTTTCGGGGGTGGCAGCACGCGTCCGCGTACCTCCATCATAGAATTTGAGATGGTTAAGCCGAACTCCTGCACGTAGGAGTCGTTGTTAAAGTCGGCACGCTTCACCAGATTGTTGATCTCACGCTCGCGGTCGGGAGCGGAGCGGGCGGTCGCCTTGATCATCGTCGAGGTTTGCATATCGGTCAGCTTCTTAATGCAACGCTGGCCAGCGACGATATTGCACACCTCCAGCGGTAAGTAGGTATGTTTGTGCTCCTGACCCACCTGGAGGCATGGCAGATGCGGATAACGCAACTTCATGCGGTACTTGTCCAGGAAATACTTGGCCACAGTGCACTCCACTGTCTGGCCGTTCTCCAGTTGCAGGGGAAAACTATATGAAACCATAGTTAGAAAAAGAATCGCTTAAAATGGGGTAAAACTTACGATTGCATTTGGGCAGGACGGCGGGTTACGTTGCACACGCGGTACTTGCGACGCATTTGACCACAGTGGGTTATCTCGATCTTCAGGCCCTTGATTTCCTTGGTAAACTTGACGCGCTGCGAGTCGGTAAGGGGCTTTCGCTGTTCGTTGATGTCGCGAATGTCCAGCACTTCACACATGAAATCAATCACGGGTTGAGCCTTGTAAAAAGCAGTAGCCGAGACTTTTGGAAGAGACAGATCAGTTAAAGAACCATAAAGGACATGGTTTTATACCCACCATCAATGTTGAGCATCATTTTCCACTGCGAAGGCCTCACGCTCTGATGGAAACCAAACCAAACCTCGCGACCACCACCCAAGGGATGGTAGTAGCCATCGGGTGAGCTGAAGAAACTGCGTCCCACTGGTGTGTAGGTCATACTGGGCAAATGGCGCATGACCACGTCGAGTGCTAGGATGGCATCATATGGAATCTGGCGGGTGCGTCCCTCGAGAGCCTCTTCCAAGTTGAAGAGGGAGACCTGCGCCTGCCACTTGATCGTCACTCGGAAGATGCGATCCTTGCCCTCGCCAGGCAGGGTGACTTCCAACTCCAGACGCTCGTTGCCAATGGGCAAAGGGTCACGGGTGTACAAGTTATTGCGACCATCAAACACAGGCTTCAACACCCCAAAGATCTTGCTGTAGGCGTGGACCATTGTCTCGATGATCTCCCGGTTGACCTTGCGCGGGCACTTATCCGGCTGGATGTTGATGTCATAGTGGTGGACATAGCCTCGGGGCATCGTCACCTGGAAGTGATTAGCGCGCAGCACAATCGGGCGACCTTCACGCCCGAGATTCGGTCGACGTGGGCACGTGAAGACGGGCATATCCGGTTGGGTGGCTGGCGTGGCGGTGGCAATAGCTGCCGACACGCTGCCGGTGGTTGCCCCAAGGGCGGACGCAACCTGGGCGGCTGCTGTTGCAGCACCGGCCACAGTAGCTCCACCAGCTGCCACATTCTGAGCACTCGGACTGGTGACCGCGGTGGGATTGACCGATGAGCCTGGCGCTGGAGGTGCTGCAATGTCAGTTGGCAATTAGAAAGGCGAACAAAACATAATTTTTAAGAGTAAAAAATTTGAAGAGATAAACGTAAAAACTAGCCAATATCTAACGTTTAACTTAGGGATAGTTTTGCACCGTCGTTTGAACTTCATGCAAAACTCACTCCCTCGAATTCTACAAGCCAAAAAAATTGACATGCATCGAGCTAAACACAAATAAAGGTATATTGATAATAAAATATTGATAAGAGTTTGGAGGTGTTTTAGTTTTAGGTGTAGAATTATACTTCAAGTGCACTTTGCATTGTACGAAACAAACATTTACATGAAACGAAAAAAATATTAATTCTTTTTTTGTTAATTCTTGGTTTTGGGTTAGTAAGTAACATTACGGCAAGAGTTAGTTTGTGGTTGGCTTTGGAGGAATAGTTAGTTAGTAGTGGAGGACAAAAGTGTTGTTAGGAACACCAACTAAAGAACGTAAGAACGTAAACACAAACGGTTTGGTAGCTTTCGAATCAATCAAATTTCATAAGGTTCTTAGTAATTTTAGTAATAATTTTCGGTTTTGGAGAGAGATTTACATGTGAGCGTGTCGAAGCTAGTCTGCGCCTGAGAGGGACTCTGAGGCCGAGTGGGCGAGGGGGTCCACTGTGACTCTATAAAAAGAAAATGTAATCAAATAAACAAAAAATAAATCAATGAAAGGAAGAGGTTCAAATCAAAATGATAATGGTAATGGCCAATCGATGATTTGTCGATGAATCAAAATCAAAAATGTCAAAGGTGAAAAAACGATGAGGGAACCCAAAAAACGGGAGGCGATAATGAGAAAACAAGAAAATAAAAGAAAATTAGAGTGCGTTAATAATATTTTTAGTTACAGTTTCCTTTCGTCATCATCATCGTCATCAATCAATATGTTTATATTTTGGTAAGAGTGTAAGGATCGTTTCTCTGTGTGTAAAATGCTGTTGCCACAAGTTATTTTTGGTCAGTTACCGTGTGTTTTGTGGGTGTGGCAGGTGGTTTGTGTATAAAGGTGTTATAGTTGGCCACCATACTAGTTAATAGTCTGGGTTATTGCACCATTCCAACCTAGGATCCTTCCCAGTCAGCTTTTAACGTTCTAATTTGTTATTTCTGGTTTTCAGATACGACTCCCAGGCCAAGAAATAAACAAACATAGGCCTTGAAAATGGAAATACGGTATTTCAACGATTTATATTCAATTGTTTATCAACAGGTTTCCCAAAAGCTATAGAATTTCTATGGGATTTCATGTTTTTTTTTCACGAAATTCATGCTTTTTGAACTTGAGACAGATACAGTTTAATAGGAATGCAAATATTTCTAAGAAATACGCACAAATAGTCACAAATTGCGACGCAATTAGAGTGCTCTTGAATCTGTCTGTCCGCAGACACTTTTGAATGGAGCTCCAAAAGCTGAAAAGCAACCCCCAAGAGCAAAAAGAAAACTATTGCGTCGCGACGGTCGTTGACCCAATTTTTGCGCATTTTCAACTCTTTTTTTTTCCAAGCACGTGTCTGTGTCTGTGACGCCATGACCGACCCGTGGGTGTGTATTTAAGGTATTGGACTTCCCTACAGGGAACTCCAATGGCTTCCCAACTTCCAGAACTTATTGTCTTTGAAATGGCAAACGAGTGATACATATTGAAAGCCAATTGGTAGTAACCAATCCAACAGTTGCAAGTAGAACATCAAAAACTTGATTACTGTAGGGCTAAGGGACTGGGGGGTCAGGGCGAAGGGGAAACTTGTGGCAACAGCTTCTGTCTTTTTTGTTGTCTTCCGTTTTTGATCGGCTGCACTTACGTTGTCCAACTGGATACATGGTTTTGCACTAAGTTAGGTTTTTGTTTAGGAAAAAGAATTAATGTATAAAAAGGTTGGCTCGTGTTTTCTCCTTATTTATGTTTCGTGTTTTGGTGTTGTATATGTAATTGATTGTTGTTGTTTTTTGTGGATGTTGTTGCTTTTGGTTTCTACTAATTATTTTTAGTTTTGATTTCAGCCTTTTGCTTATCACACTTTAAAGTAGTTTAAAGTTTTATTCGTTTGGTTGATTTTGCATTTGTTGTTGTTTTTTGTTGGTTGGTTGGTTTTATGTTGTTGCGCGTGGGCGTGGCGTAGGCGTATTTATAAATTGGAATAAGCACATACAAGTGCCTTTGCTCTCTTGATTTGCATTTATTATTATTATTATTATTATTGTAATTGTTGTTGTGGTTAATTTTTTTCGTATTTATTGGAAAAGAACACAAATGTAGGCACAGCTTTCGTTTAATTTATATATGTAGTTTTATGTACTATACACATAGGCGTGTACATATGTATATTTATATACTTATATATGTATCTAATGCTCTTGTAATACAACTAAGAAAAAATTCTTTTTGCTCGTGAGTTGAGTTAGTGTGCCTGACTGCCTGCGTGTGTGTGTGAGTCGGTGTGTGAAAAACTGCTGCTCTGGCTGCTCCCGCTCTATACAGCAAGAAAATGCGTTTGTATGCGTTTTATATGGCAGCAAAAATGTGTGCACGTAGAATCTTGATTTTCGAGACGTGGTTTTTGTGCTCCAAACACGTTCGCGCCGCCCGCTTTCACGCACAAACCGTGGCCAGACAACTCAATTTTGATTTTCCACAACTTTTGTTAGCTTTTCACGTCGCGCATTATGCAAAAAGTGCAATTTTCATCAGCTTTTCCAACAGCAGCCACACACTGGTACACTACCACACTTAAATGAGGGCAAAGCACTCTATCGCGTGTGAGTGAGCGGGACCAGTATATACCCAAAAATATCGATAACAAAATCGAGCATTTTTGTTTATTGAATTTTTTAAACGTGCTGTTCTTTTCTGAAGTGAGTTCACTCCTCAATAAAGTGTGGACAACTTAGTATATATTGCGTAAATAATATTGCACTGGAAAACTCCGTTTTCTTAAGAAAACCAAGCCAGTTTTACACTATCGAAACTGGCTTCTCTAAATCAAACACTTAACCACACTTAATGAGGACAAGCATTTAAAGAGGAGAGTGAGAGCAGGATAGCTAGACTACCCCCACTATCTCTCAAGTTATCGATTACTCGCTTGCATATGGCAACACCAAGCGAGGATAGTGTTTACCAACACGGATTAGAATAACTGTAGGGATGGACCCCTGAAAAGTTATCGATTTATATACAGCTGATAACTCACGTAGCGTGTTACGTGTTTACTTTTTGCAGAATTTTATAAATAATAATTTGTAATGTCGGTGCCTTTTAGCGGCACCTTGCGCCGCTCCGGCGGCATCGTTTCGGCCATTGGCAAGCAGCTGAAAAGCGTTAATCTGAAGGGCGTCAAGCGAATCACTGTTCAATTCGACCCGTTCGCGGAAAACGTCAAGTCCACACGGTAAGCTATTGGAAAAGCGCTTTTCTTTTATCGATTCAGGGACATGCGCAGCTCGCACGATGCGAAAATTTTCTCGAAACTAAACCAAAAGTGCGTAAGCAAATCGGAGGAAAGGTAAGATACAAAAAACTAAAAACAACATAAACCGAAAAGGTGCAGTGAAGTATTATCTCATGAAAACCTATCTAAGATGAAGGGTGAATGAATTTGAACTCACCGTAGACCTTGCCGATGATGCCCACGGCGGAGGTGATCTGCAGATCCGGGAACGTCAGGGGCAACGTGTGCGGGTGGAGCTGAGCTGGCCCCCCGGGAGCCAGCTCGCGCTCCGTAGACATCTTGGTCGGTGTCGGCGTCAGTTTGAGGCTGCTCCGGCGCTACTCCTGGAACAGAATGAATTGAATAATCAATACTAATTATAAATGTTTTATTTTAGCGAATTCCTGTTCCTGCTCTCCACCCCAAAAGTTGTGCAGACAAATCCAAAGTGCGTTGTCAAATCAGACATTGTTTGCGACCGAAAACCGGCCTCTATTAAGTTTTCCCTTATAGATTCTGCACAAGGTGAGGATACGCATCTCTCTACCATCGCATTTGGCTAATCAATAAACTTTCTTCCTTAGACCTGGCCAAAGTCAAGGAGATTCGCTTCAACAGCGATAATCTAAACACATTAGAGCTCCTCCAGCTGTGCAACAAACACGTATCGTCCCTGGCACCACCCGAAGAAGTAACCAACAAGGTCCTGACAAAAGCTGAGAAACAGAAGCTTGGAGGCGGAGCAGGCGGCGGCAAGAAGGTACAGAAAAAGAAGTAGGATCACGATGGTTAAGAAGCACAAAGGAACCCTGGCAGTGATTGAGCAGATCTACCAGGATATACCGGCATTTTCCGACATTTTCACCGAGGAGAGCTTCTACATGTTCGCCTTTTGTTTCGTATGCGCCACCTTTCTGGTGGCCTTTATTCTCTCCCGGTTTATCACCATTAAGCCCGTTGACTTTTGAGCCAAATGTTTGTCAAATTCTGCACACCACGTACATTAACAAAATATAAGCTTTAACATGTAGCTCTGTACTGTGTTGTCTTTTTGGCACGACTGTGCGAAAGGGCACCGTTCAACTTGGGTCCGTCAGCCTGTCGGAGTTTCGAGAAACCAGTTTTTAAGCCCTGGTAAACCGGAAAATCATCTGCTCCTTCTGCGGCGGCTGCTGATGTCAGCAGATGAGAGAGTTGCCCACAAGGCAGAGCTTATAATCACAATGGGCGGGAGGAGTCGATGATAATTGGAACAGAGGAAGTCGACCAAATGTGCCAGAGATGCCATGCAAAGTGGATGTGACTGGGGTGGACCTGAAGAAGTAAGTAGTTGTTTTCTTATCAGGTCGGAAATATTAGCTATTTACGATAAGATTATTTTGGAATCCAATAAAATGTTGTCTTGTTTATAAATACCGTAGGGAATCCATGAAAAAGTGCAACAGGCAGGGGAAAGCTCCTCGGCTGGCCGGACAGCTGTTGAGATGGAGTTTGTTCTCCCGATTTTCTTCACTCCCACGCAGAAGAAAGTAACAATCCCGTTTGTGGGAGGAAAAACAAAAAACAAGCAAAATTTAAGAAAATGCACTCGAAGCTTTGAGCTAAAGTTTTAAAATGGCGCGCGGCAAACGTGGATACATTTGCATATGTGTTTGTAAATGTGAGCCTGTAGCTGTGAAATGTATATGTATCTGTACGCGAAATCGATGAAATTGCAGCAACAAGAGCCCGAAAATTGCACTCCCCAGGCCAAACAAACTGTTGAAGAGTGGCATCTGCGATTTTTGGTGAAAGTTGCAGCTTGCAACGAAACAAAAGCTGATCCCAAAAACACTGGACACCCTCTCGTCAATATTAATTGAATTTGGAATAGCCAAGTTCAATGTCAGGAAAAGCTTTTTCCCAACCATATTGGCTAGAATCCTTTCATAAACTTTCCCCACCCACTCATCCAGGGGTTATGAAGGGTTTAAAAGGGATATTTAATTTCTTTTTTGGGCCTTTCGGACTTTTAACATTTAGAAAGAAGATTCAAAATGAATTCTTCTTATTTATTAAGCAATGTTAGCCAATTTATAGCATTTATTATATCCTTTTTCATATCCTTTTCCCCCCAACTACATTGCTTTGGCATCCGGCTTTTGGCAACCCTAGTCCTGACGTAATTCGCGTGGAGAAAGTTGCAATCGAAAGCTAAGGGATGTATATTGTCTGTGCTTCGGTGACCTTTCTACCAAAACATAAACACAGACGATGGGGCACCGTGCGATGGTGGTGGTGTTGAAATTTCCCACAGCATATGCTAGGGCGCCATATCTGTTTTGGCGTTTTTTTCGCTCCTTTTCAAAGGACTTTTCTGTGAGGTTGTGGGCTGGGGGATGGCTGATGGGTGGTAGGTGCCTCCTGGCAAGCCGGATTCCCATTGCAGCTGTTCTGGAACACTCTCGAGGATGCTTCTTCTCTTTTGCAGCCGGCAAACCTCAAGGACGACCCTCCCAGTGGACACCCCCTCCAGTGCTCCTCCCAATTGTTTACTCACCTTATCGCAGAAGTGCAGCTGACTTTTTGGATTCTTTATCAGCTCTGTATCAGCGGCAAATCGAGCGTAGTTTGTCGCAGCTTATTTTGCGATTCTTTTGAGTGGCACTCATTAATATAATGTTCGGGGTTTGCGTCCTCACTAAACTGGCCACGGGTCTCCTTTTAATGCTTCCGTTTCGGTTCCGTTAATTGTTATTGCACTTGTTTGATTACAGGTAATTTGTTCGGGGGAAAATAGAGAGAGAATTAGAGGCGAAGGAAATCGAAATTGTCGCAACGCAATTTCTTTCGTGGCTGCTGTTGTTGTTGGTGCTGCCAGATCGCCGCACACACACAAACACAAACGCATAGCACACAAACACATGCACACACACACAGATACTATCTGTATCTCAGGCTCTCAGATACGGCAACAAAATTGCGAATTCCGCGAGCTTTTTGTTTATTTGTTATTTGACAACACACACAATTTTTCGGCTGCTTCGATGGAGCCCTCTGATTTTACTTAATTTTTTATATATGTATGTTTTTTTTGGCAAGCTTGTGGTGGGGCGCACTGGTGTGGGTGTGCAAGCGAGTCAAAGTCAAAGGTTGTTCTACCTCTCTCTATCTTTTCGCACTTTCCGTCTCTTCAGCTTCGGGTATTGTTTTTGTTTCTTTGCGATTTGTTATTGCCGCCGCGGCTTTTAACTTTTCATGCCCAACAACTTTGGAGGGAAAAAGCTTTCCCCGAGCAGTCATGCATTGGAAAAAAACATACAGACTGCCACCAAAACACACAGCTATAGATGCGTCGTGTATATAGAACCAACATACACGCACACTCACGCACACAACAACCACACTCACTCACATATCCGCCAGATACAAAAACATCTAAGGAAATTGGCAAGCCAAACGGCAAACGCCAAAACAATTTATGACAATAACTGTAAAGATATGCGCCAGCGAGTCCTCGCACGGATTAGGAGATCGCCTGAGATCGTTATGTTTGAGATACAAGCCAAAAAATTGCGAACGCGCGGGCAAAACACAACTTAAAGGCTGGCCGTTTTGGAATTGAATAAAATAAATATTGTTGCCGAGAGTTGCCGAACGAAACTTGCTGAGAGAGTATCGCCAATTTTCGTTCGTGTGCGTTTTGTATCTGTGTGAGGAATGGCCTGTCCATGTGTGTATCTGTGTGAGGCGAGTCGGAGAGCGGCGGCGCCGGAGAGCCACGAAATACAGTGCCTGCCATTCGTATTTGGCGCTTTGGGGGCCCCCGAGAGTCAAAGCTTTCCATTTTCATTAGGGAAACACTGACACCCACACAACGACCTTGGAGAAAATATTACTGCCATTGCTTCCATAAATCAACCAGTTGGGTCTCGACGCTTCTACGATTCCCCGCCAATTTCACGAGGAAAGCTTCATATTTGAAGTTATACCCAAAAAGGTTTTCCATTTAGTTTAAAGTCAAGTTTAAATTTACTTTCCTTCCTTCATTTCTTTTAGACATCAAATTTATTTTTGGTTATCATAGACAATATGTTCATATTCGTATCATATTTGCGAATTTATTTAGAATCGAAAAACGTGAAATAGTTGCCATCAAAATTCTCTGGCTTATTGTCTTTGGGGATAGAAGATCTATTTTTGCTTCTCTTCCTGCTTCTCGGCGGGATCGGTGTTCTCATCCCGAGCCACGGGAGTCTCAGCATCAGCGCTACCAGCTTTCTTCTCGCTCGCCTCCGGAGTGGCCACGGTGGCTCCGGCAGGCAGGCTCTTCTCCAGAGCCCGCACAAACTCCTCTAGATTACCGGAGTAGGCGGCGGCCACGGCCTCGTTAGAGAGCTCGAACTGCTTGACCACAGGACCCAGCTGGGCCGATTGCAGGGCATTGGAGAACTGAGCCAGGGCCTGCTGGAACTGCGGGGAGGTGATGTGATCCTTGATCTGCTGCTTACGATCCTCATCTGCGTCCTCAGACTCCGGCAGATGGACAATCAACGACTTGACGCGCTCCGGATCGGCAATGAGTGTGTTAATGGCTTCAGCGCCGGAGAGGGCAGTGGATAAGTCGATGTTCAAAGACCGTCCTGCGCCATGTTCGGGGGAGAGATTGGATAAGTAGGCTTGGAATGGATTGGCATAGGCTCCGGTCGATTCTGACGCCGTTGTGTTCGATGTGGTTGTGTTCTTACCGGAGGCTTCCGCATCTAGGGACGAGCCAGCACCGCCAGCGGCCTCAGCACCCTGGGAGTTGGCGTTGCTGCTGCGGCTACTGCCAGACTTGGATGCCCGGGATGGGGCAGAGGGTGTACGGGGCACGTTCACATTTTCGGGGGTCTGCAAGGCCGAGGCCCCACCTCCGGAAGATGAGGTATTGCGCGACGAGGGCGTGCGAGAGCTTTAAAAGAAAAAGTATATAATTGGAATGGGAACTTGAATTGCAAACCCGAATGCTTACTTCATTTGTCCCAGAAGGGAACTAAGTCCTCCCATTTGACCCACACCACCAAAGAGCTGCATCAGCTGCTGCTGTGACATGTTGTTCAGCATATACTGCAAGTCGCCGTCGTTGCTGCCGCCACCACCACGCTGGTGAGCCGATGGTGGATTATTGAGCAGCTCGTTGATGCGACGGCAGTGCTCGTCGTCCTTGTCGGTTTTTGGCTCCTGCATCCAGAAGAACATGCGACGCGTCGAGGACTTGAATTTGAGCACATATACGCGTCCACTCTTGCATTGGTCCACACGCTTGTACTCAAAGTCGTCGGGAAAGACGATCAGATCGTCCTCCACCTTGCCCGAGGTGCGGTCCTTCCAGCAGAAGTGCATCAGTCCATCGTCGCTTTGGGTCATGTAGACCAGGCCCTTGCGCGAATCCGGATGGACCATCTTGCCAACCATGTTCATGCGCCCGGCACGGAACTCCACCAGGTTGCTGCTGTTGCTGGAACTGCCCAGTCCACTTTGTCTGCCGAACATGATGCGGGAGCTTCGTGAGAGCTGTAAAGGATTACTTTTAATACAGCGAAGTAGGAGGTATGGAATTTGCTTAAAATCATCAAAGATTAAACTTGAGGTTCGTACTTCTTCTAAAATACTTACGGGATATATTATGCGTGAAATTTATGGGGTTTTATTTGTCAATTTTCTGAAAATCGCCTGCTACTTCGATGACGAGCAATTTTTGTCTTCCTCTTCTGGCAATAGTGTGACCACTCGCCGACTTGGTTTGGTATTTTATTACTTTAGCACAAATTAAACAATTACAAACTAATAAAAGGTTGACTTAAATCTACAATGATTAAGCGTAGTATACACGTAGTTTAAATAATAAATAGTTTAATAAATTAAATTGATAAACCTGCTCATCGCTGGTAGCCTCCAAAAGTCGTTTCCAGCTGTTATCAGAACCTTCTGGTATTGTCCAGCCGCCCACCAACGGTCACACAGCGAAGTTTCTTTTGAAACAATCTCGGCTACTTTTTTATTAAACAGCGAAAAGTCTACCAGAAAGCTTTAATTGCGACTCAACAATTAGATCTGCTTGACTTGCACATTTGAGCAGTTAATAAAGTTGTATTATAGTGCTAAGATCAGTGAATTTTCTGCATTTCCTGCTGCGCAGTTCTGAGTGGTAAGCAAAGCCGATGCAGTTCCTAGAACGTAAAATAAATATTCCTGCCCTGCATTAACCAAAAGTAAATGTTTAGACTTGTTGAATGTTTATTCTAATTGCGTCATGCCTTTGTGTCTTGATTGCAGTTCAGATAGAAACTTTTATTTCCCTTTCCCGCATTTCTGATGCTCGTCTTTGTTTAGTTATTTTTTTTATTGCTTAGGCGGCCATTTCTCCGTTTCTCTTTGTGACCCATTTTCGGACCTTTTGTCTACTTTATCTCTAGGCTCACCTGTTAGCCTTATATAGGTTGTCTAACGCCTATGTACTTGGATGAATCACCTTGAAATTAAAAACCAGTTTTCGCCCTCGAACTTGGCACAAATCGCTCGTGTATCTAATATTGCTGCAGCAGCAATAATAATCAACAAATACGTTATCAGAAATGCCCCTCACGTTTCAAAATGGTCGAAAAGTAACGCAAAAAGCAGCGACATATTAATATGGCAGCCGAAACTAACAGAAAAGCGGATTCGAAAGAGGAATGGCCGATAAGATAACGCATCTGTCGATTTTGAAAACAAACAGCTAAAAAGAAATCACAAAGAGTACTCTAATTAACGCCTCTGAATTAGTCAGACATTAGTAAAGTATTAACATCTAAGTAAGGCTCAAAAGCACATACTAGTATTGGCAATAAAAATATTAAGTTAGTATAAAGATAAAGAAGATAAATCCCGTGATTTATTAATCTCGAACTGCTGTACTTTTTACAGATACCACAAAAATGCGCACAGCTTTGGTACTTCCCCTTCTGGCCCTGCTGGCGGTGGCCCAGGCCGTCTCCTTCGCCGATGTCGTCAAGGAGGAGTGGCAAACCTTCAAGGTAAGTCCCATAATCGACGATTTGTCACCTAGGAAACCAGACTCGAACAAGTGTTCTTCGGTGACAAGAGCATTTAAGCGATGATTAATCCATTATTTTTGGGCCTTTGTCTTGCGCAGACTTTGTTTGCATAGTTGGGTTTGAATGCATTCTTCCGTTTGTGACGGCGATTCCCTTCCCTTCTCTGCCTCTCTGCTGAGTCACGAGTAAATGCACTGCGGTGTCGGATGCATCAGAAGGAGGCTTCCCGATAAGTATAGGCTTCGGAGTCAGTCACATGCCGGCTCACATGACAAGCGTCCGCGCTTAGTCCATCCGTAAACATCATTGAGCGGTCGCCCACTCTTCCCGTTTCGGGTCAGAATCGCTGATAAGCGGTGCCTGTGTGGCTTGCAAGACTGGACTTGCGAACTGGTGGCGGCGGCCCCCCTGATAAGCCAAACGATTGATTTGTACCACTTTTGCAAGTGAATGTTTCCTAATCGTCATGTGGTTAAAGCCGACTTTGGTCTCTGTCCTAGTTATTCTTCTGCAATGAATCAATACTTTGCAATGCATTGTTCTTTGTCCTCTTAGTGACTTTCCTTATCAGTGCTTTGGTAGTAGCTCTAAACCCTGTTTTTATTGTTTTTTATATATAGTGGCGTGCCAAGCACCATTAGCTACGAATGGGGGCGTATAATTAGGGATTTTTGTGCAGATCTGAGTATGATAAGGCTCTTGTATGTATACAATGAAACTTGTTTAATTCCCCTGAAATTTGTAATCATGTTTGATGTTTACTCTCAAATTGACTGATCCCGCATTCTGAAATATATATTGTGTGGGGGATTTACAATTCCGGTTAAATGAAATAAAAAGTGGAATTCATTCATGGAGAGTTCTGATGGTTTAGAACTTAGCTAAGCTGCCTCCTACGGGCCCATCAAAAGTGCTGCCCATCGACAAATTGACCCGCGCAATTCAAAATTCCAACTGGTTGAATTCAAGATTCGAGTTCGTCTTGAGCAATTAAGCGAAAAACTACGAATCTTTATCTCCCTAGATGCGAGAAGTTCAAAGTGCCACAATCTGCGGTTGCATATTAGCAGCTGCAAATGTAGCTGTCAAGTTATTTCCCCCACTGATAAGCTTTTATATCAGTTTTAATGCGTTACTACTGACTGGCTCACGTTCTTTTCGACAAACAAACAAATAAACAAAGTGGGTGAAAAAAATAGCAACAATAATACGAAACAACGGCCAAGGGGGTCGAAGATTTGAGTAATGACGCGTGACGGATCACTTTAGCTTCAGCTTATCAAATTGCCAATTGAATTTCGCGTTTGAGCGCCGAATTGTTGTCCATTTTTATTTTCTCAGAACTTTGTTTATTTAATACAAGTGCACAAAATCGTTGGCGAATGAATTGTTCAAATACAAACAAGTGGCTGGGAAATATTTGGCTGACTTGCAAAATGCTGTGGACTTTTGATACCGTCTTCTCGGGTTTTTGATTTCTTCGCTTTTCTTGTTATGCGAACCGGTTAGGATAGATATTTGAATACATTGCCCGAAATCCTTATAAATCATTGGTCTCTTGAACGAAAAAACCGGTTAGTTTTGAACTCTGTTCCATAATGCGCACAATGCAAAAAAATAAAAAAGAAAATAAAATAAGAAACAAGAAATATATAGAGTAGTACGCGCTTCCTCCAAATAGTTCGCCTACGTAGGCTTCTCTCATTACCGCCTGAGAGAGATTCGTTTGGTCTTTCCCTCCAATATTTGTGAGTTCGGGTGAGCACCACCAACAGGCCACCACCGACATCGGGCGACTGTTATTATTCTCCCGACGCTCGAGGCAGGCGGTCGATACAGCCCAAAATATATACGAAGAGGGAGCGCCACATAGCGCAGTGGAAAGAAATTAAAGGAGCACCCCCCGAATCCCCCGGCTTGGTGAAAGAAAAGCACGCGCGTCATCGTAAAAAAACGTGCTACCAAATCCCCCTTGAAGATATCCAACTAGAAGCCGGAAAATTATATAAAATTAAAAGGAGCGGAGCATGGCCGATCCGAACAGCCTGAATGTTGCCGTCGATGTGGTCTGCCCCACAATCATCGTCCTGGCCCTGCTGGTAATCAACGGATTCATCTTTGCCTTCATTATGAAGAAGCGAAAGGCGTACGCAAACCTGAAATCTGTCGAAGAGCAGCCAAGAACATCCTATGCCGCCACCAGCACCCAGGTGGTAGCGACGCCACCGGCCGAGGCGGAAACGGAAGACGACAGCTGTGCCATCGAAATGGAGCGTCTGTAGCAGGGCCAGACTAAGGATAGTCAGCAGATTTAAGTCCCCGATACTCAGCCTCGTCCCAGCTCAAGCGAAAAGCAACGAATTTTCCTAAGTAAATATTTGAAAAAAGTGCAAAAAGTTTATTGCTCTCTGGATGCGAAAAGTCACGTCAAAACTATCAAGTATATTTATACAATTATGTATACGTCGAGTGCCTAGACCTAGACACGTGCATTTAATTACTGTTTTTAAGCTGTTAATTATATATCGCTATATTCATTTTTCTATAAAAAAAAAAGAGTATGTCTACAATAAAACGTGTGAATTCTATCATGTCCCATCAAAAAAACCAAACTGGATTGATATGGATTGAGTCGAGAAAAATCAATAGGTCATTTCCAAGTGGAACGGTCGCCATGATATGCTGCTCTGCATGTCTTAAATTCGAATCAATTATGTCAATTATACGAGTGGACCCCAGCAGCAGCAGCCTTCTCTTCCCATCCGGTGGCGGCTTTTGGGGCGACAATTGTTGCTCTGGTTCATTCGTTTGGCTTCGCTGTCCAAAATAATTAGGTATGCATGTTTCTCACATGATCTCTGGTAGATTGGCAGATGGGGATGTCATAAAGAATTCCTCATTTATTTGACTCCGAACAGAAAGCCAACCCTGAAACATCAATGGATATCACCCGGGTCGCATACCTCTCGGGCCTTTCAATTCTCTTTATAGCTATCATTTGTTTAGTGTTCGTGCTATTTCCGTACCAAGTCAATATGCGGGCCTAACAAACAACCCCGAATACTAGACCTGATCCGGGTCAGATTGTTATTTCTGTTACCTGCCTTTTAATACCTGGAAAATTATCACCATTACACCAATATTGCCCAACATTTTACACAAAAAAGTTCAATTTTATGGCCATGTTACGAGCTGTTTTATGGACTCAGCTACCGTGACCAACATGGCTTCTTTGGGAGACGGAGAACAGCTCGTGCCAGGTTGAAAATTTCGGTGATAAGGTTATCACACTAAAAAGAATTTTGGACTGAGGTGCGATCGTAAATCTAGTTTACGTAAACGCTTTCAGTTTTTGAGATTTCCAAAAAAATAGTGATTGTGAAAATGCATTCAATTCGTTAACTTTCCACTTGGTTGTATCTAATCGAGGGCCATGTATTCCCATAGATAAGGAAAAAAAGTATAGATAAGGTAACTGAGCTACCCATTTTCATTGTCAACAGCTTGAGCACCGCAAGAACTACCAGGACGAGACCGAGGAACGCTTCCGCCTGAAGATCTTCAATGAGAACAAGCACAAGATCGCCAAGCACAACCAGCTATGGGCCTCTGGAAAGGTCAGCTACAAGTTGGCTGTGAACAAGTACGCCGACATGCTCCACCACGAATTCCGCCAGCTGATGAACGGATTCAACTACACACTGCACAAGGAGCTGCGGTAAGCAATCCTAAAAATAAAACTCAAAAGCTTTTGTAACTGCAATGAAATTACATCGTAAAAACTTTGTTTTCTAAATACTAAAAATAAAAATAATTTTAGCGCCGCTGATGATTCCTTCAAGGGTGTGACCTTCATCTCCCCGGAACATGTGACTCTGCCCAAGTCTGTGGATTGGCGCGACAAGGGAGCCGTCACTGCCGTCAAGGATCAGGGACACTGCGGCAGCTGCTGGGCCTTCTCCAGCACCGGTGCCCTCGAGGGACAGCACTACCGCAAATCCGGCGTCTTGGTTTCCCTGTCCGAGCAGAACCTGGTCGATTGCTCTACCAAATACGGCAACAACGGATGCAACGGCGGTCTTATGGACAATGCCTTCCGCTACATCAAGGATAACGGCGGCATTGACACTGAGAAGTCCTACCCCTATGAGGCCATTGACGATTCCTGCCACTTCAACAAGGGCACGATCGGAGCCACCGACCGCGGATTCGTTGATATTCCCCAGGGTAACGAGAAGAAGCTGGCCGAGGCTGTGGCCACTATTGGCCCTGTTTCCATTGCCATCGATGCCTCGCACGAGTCCTTCCAGTTTTACTCGGAGGGTGTCTACGTTGAGCCTGCCTGCGATGCCCAGAACCTGGATCATGGTGTGCTGGTTGTTGGCTTCGGCACCGACGAGTCTGGCCAGGATTACTGGCTGGTGAAGAACTCCTGGGGCACCACCTGGGGCGACAAGGGCTTCATCAAGATGCTGCGCAACAAGGACAACCAGTGCGGTGTTGCCAGCGCTTCCAGCTATCCCCTGGTCTAGTCCAGAACTGATTTCAGATGTATTTTAGCCTCCACACAGCCTCCAAAAGATACAAACACAAAAAACCAACAAACAAGCATCTCAAATCGAACTTTAATAATTTAGCCAAACTCTTATTTTACTCTTTGATTCCGTAATCATTTCATTTATGCATATCTCTGCCATCACATAAAATATTAAGAAAACTTCTATGTTGATGTTTGTAGAAAAAATAAATAAAAATATAAAATTACATATAATTTGTAGTAAGTTTTAGCGCTTAAATTCAAAGACAATGTACTTCTCTTTGGAATCAAATTGATAGTTATGTCTATGAAGATTTGTTTTAGGTATTCCGTTTAAAAATCTGATGCAAATTGGAAAACTTATAGACTTTCTCTGGTGGTCCTATTAGCCAGCCCACGCCAACACTACATTTTCTTTGGTCACCCTTCAGAAATGTAAAAAGAATTGGTTTTTCGATTTTGATCTATCATCTATATAAACTAAATGAATGTATGATACATAAACAATAATAATGTTTCAATATTTTCAAATTCTTTTTTTAAAAATTTATATATTTAGCAAGTACACAAACCTATTTGGTATTTTATTAAGTAAAAAACTAAACCACACTAATCAGTTCCCCAACAGCTGTTTTGTGTTATAATATGCAAAAAAGATTAATTTAGTCGAGCCATCAATAAAAATGCTACTAACACTTCGCGTCCAGGGGACGAGACATTGCCTTCCTGCGTGCGCTAACGGATTTCGCTTCCTGGCCAGCAGTGCAGTGCCGGAGAAGTCCGAGAAGCCACTCCCGTCCCCAGCGCAAACGCAGCTGGAGGTCAATGGGAGCACGTACGCCACCGATGGCTGGACCAATGTCACCCCCAAAATCCTATCCTACCTGGGCGCCAGCAAGCATCTGCAAACGGATCATCCGCTGTCCATCATACGCCAGCGCATTGTTAACTACTTTTATGGAGCGTATCGCAACCAGCGCGGGAATCCCCTTTTTTCCGTCTATGACAAGCTGAATCCAGTGGTTACAGTGCAACAGAACTTCGACAACCTCCTAATTCCCGCCGACCACGTGAGTCGCCAGAAGTCGGACTGTTACTACGTCAACCAGCAGCATTTGCTGCGTGCCCACACCACGGCTCACCAGGTGGAGCTGATCTCGGGGGGATTAGATAACTTCCTGGTGGTAGGCGAGGTATATCGTCGCGACGAGATCGATAGCACACACTATCCAGTGTTTCACCAGGCTGATGCCGTTCGTCTTGTGACGAAAGACAAGCTGTTTGAGCGAAATCCCGGCCTGGAACTGTTCGAGGAGACGTGGTCGGGTCAGCTGGCTGATCCCAAGCTCATCCTGCCATCATCAAAGTTTATGGATCAGACGAAGCAACCGTGCCATACGCTGGAGGCTGTTAAACTCATGGAGCACGAGATGAAACATGTGCTGGTTGGTCTGACAAAGGACCTCTTTGGTCCCCGCATCAAGTACCGCTGGGTGGACACATACTTCCCCTTTACCCAGCCATCGTGGGAGCTGGAGATCTACTTCAAAGACAACTGGCTGGAGGTTCTGGGCTGTGGCATAATGCGGCATGAGATTCTCCAGAAGGCAGGGGTCCATCAGTCGATGGGATACGCTTTTGGTGTGGGTCTGGAGCGGCTAGCCATGGTGCTGTTCGATATTCCTGACATCCGACTGTTTTGGTCCAACGACAGTGGATTCTTGTCCCAGTTCAGCGAGAAGGACCTGCACAATCTGCCCAAGTACAAACCCATTTCCCACTATCCGCAGTGCACAAACGACTTGTCGTTTTGGCTGCCAGAGAGTGTGGCGTTGGATGCCGGATTCTCGGCCAACGACTTTTACGATCTAGTGCGCTCCGTCGCTGGAGATATGGTGGAGCAGGTAGGTTACTATTTTCTAAAATCAATTTGTTTTTTTTTTTTAAGTATTCTCTGTTTTCAGATCAGCCTAGTAGACAAGTTCAAGCACCCGAAGACGGGCCGGACCAGCTTGTGCTTCCGCATCGTTTACCGCCACATGGAGCGCACCCTCACCCAGGCCGAGGTGAACGAAATCCACAAGCAGATCGCCAATGCCAGTGTGGATAGTTTTAATGTGCAAATACGTTAGTCATAGTTATGTTTCAATTTAAACCAAAAAACTAATAGTAAAATAGCCATCATTGTCAGGAATCTTATATGGTTTTGAAGCATTTCACATTCTGTTCCACCCACTCGTTGGCGCTCTTGAACAGCTTCGGGTTATCCACGAACTCCTGTTGCGGTTGACTGGCAGTTTTTCCGCCGCTCCTCACGAATCCCGCCTCACCCTTGTTGAGAATTCCCACGGAGGCCATTTCGTGCATGTTTACGGATTTGTTTTCGCGGAAGCTTTTAATGCTCAAGTGGTCCAGGAGTTTGCCAAGATCCTCTGGCTTTGGCGGGCATTCCAAGAAATCGGCTATAGAGTTAACTGCTCCTGGTAGATCCACCAGCATGTCCTCGTAGCGGAGGAAGAGTACGTTGGGCAGCTGGGCATGTTGACGAGCCTCTCTAACGTGACTGTAGTACGGCAGCCAGGGATCTGCAGGAAGGGAGTCTATTTATGGTTTCTGGTGGCCTTGGGTTACTCACTCAATCCCTGCTGGAAGTAGCGCCAGTAACGCTCAAAGTCTCCCACATAGCCCTGGGTGCGGAAGAGTCTGTTCAGATGGTAATAGGAAACAGCCACATCCTTGGGATCCCGAACCACGTAAATAATCTAAAAGTTAATTAAATATTTTTAATTTTAAGATTTTAAATTAATTATTTAATATTTACCTTGCATTTGTTTTCCAAAACACTGGGCGGAAGGAGGGAAAATGGAAAATGCGTTTTTATGAAACGTCTCTGGGTGTGAGGAATTTCACGTAAGGCTTCGTAGCCAGGTCTCGAGATCTTCTCAATGAACTCCAAAGCATCCCTCGAATCCTTGTTCTTCTCCTGCAATTCCTTCTTGATTTTGGGATGCATAAAAACGGGAAACCTACATTTTAAAACATAATATAAATTAAATTAAGAAATTGTAACCATTATTTTGAGAGACTCACTCAAAGAATGGAAATCGTTCTGTTAACGGTCTCTTTTGTGCCTCCTCAAAGTCCAGCTTGTTGGCCACCAGCCATATCAGTTCCTGCGTCCAGGTGGTACCCGATCTGGGCACTGTCACTATCCACACATCATCTGGCCGGGCCTCAAAGTTGTAATATCGCTCCGCCTCGTCCTTGAATTTGTGGGGGAAGAAGTATCCTTCGGGTCCGACCTGCACAAAGCCGGTTCGTTCACCTGGAAAAGCACTGGGATACAGATACGCCTCGGGGGTATAGTCCAGACTAACCGTGGAAATACTGCAGCAGTTCCGCATTGGTGGACGCCTCCACATCGCGAATCTCGTGGGGAAATTTCAGAGGCGACTTTTCCATTGCTAGCGCGACCAGTTGCCAGAGTTGACTGCGGATCTGTCCGATGTGAAATCGTCGTGACCCCACTTTCGGGCCTCAGAGAAAGTGGTATTTGCTGCCTGGGCTAGCCAAGCATTCCGGCAACTGCTTGGCTAAGCAAAATTTAAATGTGACTTTGTACTTGCTGCCTTAGTTTTATGTACTGGTTCGGCCAGTTATGCAACCTCTCTGACGCATTCCCAAGGGCTTCTATACCGTTAAAGTGTTTCCAGGTGACTACAAATTAATTAGAACCTAAAGACTTTGTTATATACTTCATATAACTTGACAGGCTTACAGACTAATGGGTTTCAAAAGAAACCGTTGTATGCTTTAGAAACCATTAGTTTTTGAAATCAAATATATTCGCTTCCTTTTTTTTATAAAGTCTACAGTTATCCTTCCTAAAATGTGATAGTTTATTAGTTGATTATTCCAGAACATTATATCATTTTTCCATACTTTTTTTTTCAAATTAACTAAGAACTTTTTATATATAATCTCCTAAAACCTAAAATTTAAAAAAAACATCCTTGTTTCTTTTCCAAGTTTTACATACATCCATTCAAAGTTAGATTTGTTAACAGTTATAATATATATCATTCAATAATTTCAAATATAATTTAAAAATATTATAATATATACAATAATTCCCATTCACAAACCAGTCTCAGTTTTCCGAATACATATAATTTGCAACATTATCCTCCAAAGGATAACAATTGATTTTGAGTTAAAGCTCAAGAAGGATACCCTGGCTTCTTCTGGCTGTCAGTTATTCAAGTCGACGTCGTCGAAAAGACTCATTAGCTCCTGTTCCTTGCGCCGGATCCTCTCCTGGATGTTGGTCACCGATTCCGATTTTGGAATCTCCCGCGCGAAAAAGTCATCCATGGACTTGAACACGTTCTGGTACTGGTTGTCGTAAGTGGAATACGTTATTGGTGGCGGCTTCTTGGGTGCCCGCTTGGTCACGGCATTGCGCTCGGAGAACTCCTTCAGCTCGTCCAGATGCAGTTCCTCATCCTGCTCGTAGGGTGCGAACCGGCGCACCGACTGCCGATCGATCTTGGCCTTCAACTCGCGCCGCTCCCGCTCAATTTGCTCCACCAGGCGCTTCGAGGGAGCCACCATCTTGACGCTGCCGAGCAGAAGCTCGTGGT
The DNA here is from genome assembly GCA_018150405.1 of Drosophila varians. NCBI lineage: Eukaryota > Metazoa > Arthropoda > Insecta > Diptera > Drosophilidae > Drosophila > Drosophila varians. Next base: position 10,491,450 of record JAECWK010000130.1, read on the forward strand.
CCAGGATCTCGGCCTCGTTGGTTTGCACTCCCATATCAATCACTTTCTGGACTGGGTCTTCGGGGGCCTCTTCCTCCCCCTCTTGCAGTAGGGCCTCGTAGTCATCCAGAGATTCCGGTTTCTCTGGGACTGGACCTTTCTCCTTGCCCTGATGGGAGGTGCGGGTGGTTTTTCCCGTCTGCCTGGTGGGCCACAAACGCTCCCGGGCCGCCTGCTTGGCCGCCGCAGACATTACCCGTCGTTTGGGTGGCTTCGATGAAACATTCTCGTTGCCCCTAAGGGATACGGTGCATGAGAGGATTTAAGAAAAGGAAATGCCTTACCCTTTAATGGCCTGGGTATTCGGTTGAGCTCCTTGCTCCCTTTGCTGACGATTGTTGGTGGCCCTCAGCGATGAGGCTATGGTAGGCTGGACCAGTCGACTGGTGGCGTTACCCTTCCCTCCAGCGGCGACTCCTGCTCCTGCACCGTCGCTGGTAATGCCGCCAAGACGACGACCTGTCTGCTTCCAAGCCGAGCCCGCACCGTCGACGGTTCCTCCATCGCCCCCTCCGCCGTGAACAGCCTTGCGTGTTCCCGTCGTGTGCGTCGATAGAGGTGCCGCCGTTAACTTGGAACGCACTGTGACCCCGGTGGTGGTTAGGGGGTTTCCCCGATTTCGATTAGCCACTCCTCCTCGTCCAGTAGCCCGGCCGGTCGCTTGCATCTTGCCAACGGGTATTCCGACGATTATCTTAAGGTTAACTTTATGGCCGACTTTCCTTCGATATCTCCTATCTGGAGGATATATACTATAATTTATACAGATTTGCTCAAAACCAGATTAACTTTGATGTTTGAACTGGCTGGAAACAGTAACGAAAGCTATATGTTTGGGATGAATGAGTGTTTTTTCCCAGATAGTGGGATAGAATATACAGACCTACTGGGACAGCATTACATACGAAAGAAAACATTTGAAGATTTCTCTTTTAAATTTATTTATTAAAACCAAATATTTTTTACTTTTTTTGGAATAAGGATACATTGTCTTTGTGGATAAAGGGATAATATATTTAATTGAAAATTGACTTCTTCCCATTTTTATGAAAAACTAAATAGATTATAACATGGTCTCAAAGTGTATATTATTAAGTGGTTAATCTTGTACATTTCAGAATCGATATGTCTTTATCAGGAAACTAATTTCGAACTTATTATCCTGGCACATAAATACACTCTCCAAAACATCGAAGGACAAATATCAAAATCTAAAGACAATCGCTTCAACGTTTCTAGACTTACGATAGGAAAGCTGGTGTGGCTTTCGTATCTTAAATCTGCAAAACTTCAAGCTATCGCAACTGAAAAGTGTTCACTTTGCGATTGCCCATGTCTAAGCTCAAATCAATTACATTCGCAACGGATGCCGCCTCAGTGGGAGCTGCCGGACAGGGGGAGCCTGGGTGGATCCTCCTGCCACGGCAGCTCCTAGGCACGTGGGCACTCATCAAGTGCGAATCTATTTGGTAAGGTTTTGCTGTTTGGCGCATGGATGATCGCAGATCGCACAAATGCCAACAGCAAAGTCAAAAAAAGGACGAAACAGCTACTTGTTATGTCAAGCAACTGGCACGTCCTCATAGATTGGAGATTGAACTCCAAAATTTACGAAATGACACACTTCGACTTCTTCTCTTTGGGCGGCGGGTCCGGCCTAGGACTATTCCAGCTTTCGCGATATCCATAGAACGGAGGCGGACGTCGGTATTCGTCGGACATAGGCCGCGCATACTCGAATCTCGAGCTGCCGGTGGGAACATGACTGTAAACCGTCGACCTGGTAGCCGATACCGTCGGTGACGACAACGATGGAGCACTAGGCGGAAATACTTCGCGTCCGTAAGGCACTCCATTCAAATTTCGGTTATTTTCCCGCCTAGACTGGGAAATATTCAGTTCTGGAGGATACCTTGCTTCGGTTGAGGATTCAACTGGCCTGGGTACAGCGCGAATCATTGGCACTGGCACTGGCTTGGAAGCTGCCGGAGGAGCAGCGTTACGTGTAGATCCAGAAGTAACCAGACTAGCCCGCGACGTAGCACTCGCCCCTGATGGAGCAACTAAAGCTAATCGCTGAGGTGGTCCTCCTGGTTTATTCTCCACCTTAAGCTCCTTCATTTGGGTCGTGATCGCACGCACTGCCCCTGAGTCGTGGTCTACGCACCTGGGCACTTTGGGTAGCTCATCGAACAGTTTGTCCAGCTCCGATATCTCCTTAGGCTTGGACTCTATGCCAAGTTTCAGCAACTCCTCCTTGTTGTAAAAGAACTTGACAGCCTGTGCCGGATTCTTCTGACTGCCATCTGCATTTTTGAAATAAATAAAGAAAAGGATTTAAAAATTATGGAATCTTTTTGGGCGGATTCCGCCAGTGAAGCCAGGGAAGAGTATCTCAACGAAAGGTTTGACAGTTTATCCCGGGACGTAGGATTTTGTTTAATTAAAATTTTGTTCTAGTTTCTCTGGCGGATTGGTAAGATTCAATGGATTAATTACTTCGTTTTAGGGTTTGACCCAACCCGGACGAGGGCACAGCCCTCACAGCTCCTTGAGCGGAGCTAAGGGTATGTTTTGGCGTATTCTGTCCGTTCTGCTTGCTCGGATACTGCTCCTCACGGAAGTAGGGAACTCCCACCAGGGTCCTGCGATCGCGGCACATCTCAATAATGCGTCGGAAGTCGTTGTTTTGGCTGAGTGTGCGCGGATTACCAATCAAAATGAGCAAGGACATCGGGCGGGAGAGCAAAACATTAAGACGCTGGAGAGAATTATTATAGAAAATATTTAAAAATAGTCCTTGTAAATTGGTTTATATTTCCAACTAACCCGTTGATTGTCGAGGAAACCCAGCTTGGGCGTAAAGGAACGCACAAAGGACACAATAATCACTTGCTTCTCCTTTCCCTGGAACAACTCAACGGAGCCGCAGTCTATTTGTGACCAGTTACGCATATTCAGCTGCTCCTGGATGCGTTGGTACTGGTTCTTGTACGGCGAGATAATTCCTATATCTGTCTGATCCACCTTCTGACCATTCAGACCAAAGTACATTAGATCCTTGACATAATCCATAACAGCATCGATCTCCTTGTTGTTGCATAAACTGGCAGAAATAATAAACCCATTAACAGGTATTCCTAGTTTCTGGAAAATCCATCCTTACCTTACGGAGCTCTTGGTGTTGATCACTGTGCCAAAAACCGAATGAAACATGATGGGAAAGTCCGGATTGGGCATGTGGAACCAGTTCTTAAACTTGCAAACACTACCTTTGATTCGGAAGCCTATATGTATTCGAATTTTTTTTAGATTTAAACGTTAAAACTTACCCATGGCAGCCTGGGCCTTCAGCTTTCCATCGTAGTAGAGTTCACTGTAGAGAGACACGATCTCCGGATGAGATCGAAAGTTACGGACCAGCCGTGTCTGCACGGCCGGATTGTAGCTGCCGTCCGTGTCGACCTTGTAGCAGCTCCTCTCGATGAGACGATCGAACAGCGACATGGAGAGCCCCCATTCACTGGCGCGTTGTGACTGCAGGACCGGGCCCAGCTGCTTGTGGTCTCCGGAAAGGATCAAGTTGGTCGAGGGCGAGATGGTGCAAGTGATGCCCATCAGGGCTTCCGCCTCAGTGCTTGCCGCCGCCTCATCCACGAACACGTGCGAGAAAACATTGCCACGCGCAAATCCACCCGTCGATAGCTTTCCTGCCAAGCTGAGCGTGCACACTACTATCCTGTACTGGTGCACCGCCTGCACAGCCGGATAAAAGTGCAAGGCGTACATGTTGGAATACTCCAGGAGCGTGTCGTCTATGTTGTCGATACGCCGATCACAGCTAGCGGCGAATATGCGCGTCAGCGGCCGGGGATGGCTCTCTGGTGCCTTGTCTATGGCCTTTAGTAGCCTGAGAGCCACCTCGTCGCAAGCAGTATTGGAGCCTGCCAGCACCAGGATATGCGTTTCCGGACGGTTGACGTACAGCTGATAAATGGCCTCGCAGATCGTGGCCGTCTTCCCAGTGCCGGGTGGCCCGAAAACAATATACGGAGCTGGTAGTTTCTTACACAGAGCTATTTGCCTCACGGCCTGCAGCTGCTCTGGATTACTTAAGATTTTCCGATTGTTCAGCACTAAGGTGCCCGATGGCAATGGTTGGCGGGGAACGTCGCCCGGAAACAGAATCCGCTGGACATCGGCGCTGGTGGTCAGTGCTAACTGCTGGAGAGCCCGGTACTGGTAGCGCATAACAGCCCGCACAGGACGAAAGATCAGAGTGTAGGTGGTGTTGTCTGGGAGCTGGCGCTCGCAGGTGATGTTCACACGCTGCGTGGAGACGCCCAGGATGCGGGCAAAGTAGACGCGAGGCTGCTTTTCCAATGGACCAAACTGACCGTCGATTTTGCGAGCCCATTGAATGATGGAGTCGAAGTCTTTGAGGGCAAGCTCCATCACCAGGTTATTACTCTCCAGCATCTGACGCACTTCACCAGCAGCGCCCTGGGTAACCTTTTCATTGATGATCAGAACATCGTCTCCGGGCGAGAGCACATCCTCGACACTCATGCTCTTAGTACCGAGCTGAACCTTTACCGATAATTCCCGGCCAAACTGGTGCAGCTCCATCTTGGTCTGCTTGAGTCCGAGATAGTGCTCCAGCCTCTCAATATCCTCCACCTGGAGCAGAGTGCGCAACGCTCCGGACAGGTTCTCCTGGGTGAGCTCCCTGCCGCGCTCGCAATAGTTGCGATAGTGCTGGTCAAAGTCCGCCAGCCGGACCTGGGCATCCTCGTGCTTCAGTGCCCGGAACACTTGCGTGGGTGGAGTGGCCGCGGGCAGGCCTTGGCTTTTGAAGGTCTCGTTTTTGGACAGCCGGTATGGATTAATGTTGAAGCTGGCCTTGGGCAGGGCCTCGGTGCGCATGAAGTGATGCTGCTCCACATAGTGCTTTCCTCCGCTGCTGAATCCGATGACGATCGGCTGCTCCCGGAGTATCATGAAGACGTGCGAGTCCACGAAGAAGACGAGCTCGCCGGTCTCTGAAACCTCCATCGGCATACGGGCATTATAGACATGGTAGAACTGCCGGGACTGGACAATGATGAACTTCTCTACCACCAAATCCGGGTACGTGGTCTTTAGGGTGAAGCCAAAGTAGTGGCTTTTGACGCAGGTCTGGTAGGAGAGCGTCACCATGGGGTGCATGCTGTCCAAAGAAAATTAAGTAATATTCCTAATGAGAGACTGCATTTAGCTTACAGTTTTTCCATTTCCTTGAGGGACTTGAAGTCAGACTCGTCTCCATGGTCCTCCACATGCTCCTCGTACTTCTCAATAGTCTCAAAGTTCATCTGGCAGATGGAGCAGCCCAGAGAGCTTAACTCAAAGTCCTTAACCGGCTTCAGCAATTGGGTCTTTTGGTATTTCAATGGCATGGCCTGGGACTTCTTATCAAGCACATATTCTAAAATAAAATCAAACGGATATTACTTAAAACTTATCCATAATTTTGAAGGTTTAACCAACCTTCAGTTATGGGTCGGTTTCCCTCCGAGGCGGCACCCGGAATCGGGGCGGTAATCACGACATCCCGCAAACGCTGCTTCTCATCAATGGCATTGAACTTCTCCTTGCGGAACTCAATTAGGGAAAAGTTCTTGATGCGATAGTTGGGGCTTCCCCGCGGGGTATTGATCAGAAAGTTTGTCCGATGCAACAGCGATCCAATCTATGGTGTTCCAAGAAATAAAGTAAAACATTCAGCTTTTGTTTATACCATCAATGGCTTTATTATCGCTTCCGTCTGCGAGATATCTGTGGGTGGTCAAGAACCTGATATTTTGCAATGCGATAAGCGTGCATTGCATTGTTTTAATTGCGAAAAAAGTAGCAAAAAGGGGAATAAAATGATTCAGTCTCTATTATTACACCATTATCTCTATTTATCTAGTCAAGAGGATACTATATCAAGGGATTGCTACACTAATCCATCTGTAAAGTCCCTAAAATTTATGAAAGCGGAATTTCCAAAATTTACGGGAATGGTACTACCAGATGTAACCCATCTGTGACTAGATTTGAACTACCAATTGAAAATGTAATGGAAACTTCAGAGTAATTATTAAACTTCCCAGAATTGGAATGGTGAACTAATTTTTATTAGTAAAGCAAGTGAAGATAACAATTCCTTTATAGAGACTTTAACCCTTTAGAGTGCAATAAGTAACATTTCATAAAATTAATTAATAACTATTTGCTACCAAATTATTAATTACTCTAATGTTTGGTTTACCCAAAAACCCGGCTTTGTGCATGGGAGGCAAGGGGGTTTACCCACAAACACCTATGGAGATGGATGACTCATAGGCTTGACGAAACCAGACAGAACTTAGTCGCTGTCTAAAGGAAAAAAATAAGTAATATATTCGCAATACCGGCAAGCGGAGAAGAATGTATTAGTGAGCGTTTGTTGATAATTTGCGGCGTCAAATGTTTGGCATTTAAAAAAAAAAAAAATAAATAAATAAAGAAACCTAATCTCCAGCTAAGAGGAAACGGACTTGCCAGTGGGAACTGTGTTACACTCACATTATAGGAGCCTTGGACGGAAAGCTTGAGGCGGACTTCTCCACTGTTTGGCAAAGAGGCCAGATACGAGATGAACATCTGGCGCATCTTATCCTTCTCCACATACCACTCCGTCTGGGCAGAGATCACCTGCTTATCGGCCATGTCCAGCAGAAAGGCTTCCAATGAGTTCGCGTTCTATTCAAAGATTTTTTTGATATAATCCAGACTTGAAATTAAATAGAAAACTCACCCCAAGGCACGGGCGGCTTACGAATATTTCCATTGGCGAAGGGATTATTTTGTGGCGTCTTTGATCCATTTGCTGGCAGAGTTGCTGGCGGAGTTAGGAAGCTGTCCGGAAGCTGCGCATTGTTACCCTTGTTACTTTTGGCTGCAGCAGTCTTCTTTTTAGGATTTTTGCTTTTCGTCATTTTGGCCGCACGCTATTTTGGTTTACTTATCACTATTATCTTTTTGTTTTTAGTTTTTTTTGTCGATTTTTTGCACTTCCGCAAAGGGAATGGTCGATGTTGTTAGGCGAAAGGGTTTCTAGTTTCTAGAATGTGCAACCGTAATTAAATATTAGTTATTTAACGTGAACACAAAGGCACACCAACACACACGCGCAACAGAAAAATTATCGGTAAATTATATATACATATAGTATAGGCGGTATAGATCCAACTGCTCGCCACGACGATCGCTTGAACAATAAAGAGAACGTTTCAGTTTTTTAAGTTCACTGCCTAGACGGCTTCGTGTCCGAAGCGAATGCATGACGTTTCCAAGCTACAATATATCCCGATTGTGCACGATCGTATCCGTTATGAATAAACCTCTCCCTCTCGGAGATTTGAAAAATGTACCTGGAACGCGCTTTCCCAATGGAAAGCAGGGTAATCCGGGATAACGGGATTTTTAGAGATCACAGAAAAGATTCTCGGCTTTTAGGCTTCGAGTGCAGATTAAAGATTGGAGATCGGGGAGTCCCCCAGCCTCCGTACTTACGTATCACAACGAATTTATGCATTTTTTTTTAAGATTTAAGCTGTATTTGCTGGTAGCGTCGCATTGAAGGGGCTAACCTTTTCAAAATAATGTTTTCCTATGTGTATGCTTGTGTTTTTGTTTCAAAATTTTTGTGGCGTGTAACACTTTTTTAGAAAATATAACTACAACGAATTCAAGTCTGACTTTGAATTCGTGGAAAGTCCCGAAAATAAAGTTCGTTTTAGATTGTTTAGTGTTACCAAATGTCACTAGAAATGATCGTTTACTTGTAGCCCTGGTTGTGAATTACGATCGGAATTTGAAATTGAGAAATTGATTCCAATTAATTAAAAATGACCTGATAATATTTAACATTATTTTATTTTTAGAGTATAATCATATTTAAAAGGTGAACAAAAAATTATCTCAACATATGTATGTTAAAAGGAAAATTACATTTGAAATTAAACGTATTATTTCTCCTATTATTTTCTTACTAAATACTAACAATACCTTAATCATAATTATATATACTTGATAAACACATTATTTCTTAGCCAGTTTAAGTTTCTCTGAACCAAAGATCACTCCAGTGTCGCCCAGCTTACGCTTCATGGCAAACGGATTAACGGAATTCAACGGCGTCCTTTGCTCGCCCGTCTTTCCTGAAGGCAGATCCGGCTCAGACTCCCCGAAAATGTTCTCCTGTGTGTCCAGTGGTGAGTGTAGTGAATCCGGAGTCGAGGGCCGAGACGCCGCTGATGCTGCCTTGAACATATTCGGTGAGTTGCTAAAGCGTTTCAGGGTTCCCCGTTTGGCGGAGCTCAGCTCGATGGCCTTGGGTTTTGGTCCGTTGCTTTGGGACACTGAAGTCGGAGTCATGGGCAGGACAATAGTGGCCGCAATCCCGCTAGCTCCTAACAGTGACTGCTGCTTGCGTGCCTCCTGGATGGCCTCCAACTGGGGCAGCAGCTCACAAAGGCGGTCGGAGAGGTGGATACGGCCACGCTTGGTGGCATACTTCACCGCCAGCTGGAGTAGCTCGGTGCAAGCAATCGATTCGATCAGTTCCCTGGCTCGTGTCTCGCACTCGCCGCTGCAGGCCAACGCAAAGAGCTTGATGGCCGTCTCCTTTTGAATCTTCTCTGCACCGTCCACTTGCATCAGGCTGGATCTAAGCAGGGCGTCCTCCAGCTCCGACTTTTCCACTTCAATGTCGCACAGCGGGATCTGTATGCGAAGCTCGTGAAGCATGGGCTTGGGATTGGTCATGGGGTACGAGGTGCCTCGGCAAAGCACAGCCTGTATGATTTGTCGACGCTCAGAAACAGCCACCACGAAGTAGTTATTGGACACGCTGGAGCTCTGTTTCATGGTGTCGCAGATGGGGAACCAGGCATTGCTACTCTTTCTGTAAAGTTGGACCAGTCCCATGTTATCCGCAAACGTGGGTGATCCTGCATCACTGAAGCCCAGCCAAGATAGAGTCCGGCCGGGAGTCAGAGCTACTGGCAGGTGCTCTACCCGTAGGTTGAGTCCGTTGATAGTGACCAGCATAGCGGCAAGATGCTGTTGGGATTGGCTGGGATGCGAGCTATGATATACCAGCATCAGGCAGTGCTCATGTCCAGCGATAGCCACCACTGGTCCAGGGATACTGAGCACCTCACGTTGTGTACCCATCACACTGAATATTCGGAGAAAGCTGGAGCTTGTGGCTACGGCCACTAACTGGCTGGTGGCCACCAGGGCCTCCACACTCTCGCAATCTGGCAAGCTGAGTGACCACTCCTTGTTTCCAGCCGCAGCCAGGGCTATAACCACCAGCTTACTGGACTCATTCGAAGCCAGAGCCAAGGCTCCACTGCTCAAGCTGGCCAAATTGTGCTGATTGTAGTTGCTGATGTGCAGGGCGTGGTGGAGGCTGGCGTCGTGAAACTCCACGTCGATAGAGCCATCTCCCGACGGTTCCACATGACCTGTGACAATGCCCACATCATTCCAGACCATGTAGCGATGCTCCAGATCACTGGGCGTGGAGCTGGGCTGAAAGGCAGCCTGTTGTTTGAAAAATTTGATCTGAGGAGCAGCGGGAGCTGTCGCCGTTCGACTGCTTGCCAAGGATTGGTTGGACGTGTCATCTACGTCCACGGGATCAGCAAAGTTCATTACTTTGCGCTTTAACTGCTCCAAACTCACGCCATCGCCATCATCCTGGGGATTTTCCAAGTCATCGCCGTCTTCAACTTCATACCCCGCAAGCAGATCGTCCTGGGCCTCCTCCATACCATCATCTCCGATGATTTCATTACCATCACTTTGGAAAACGGTTCCTAGCTGCCCAGTGGCATCGCAAAAAGCTACTTCCTCCTCGCCAGATCGATTCCAAGCCAAACAGGTGATGGCATTGCAGTCATTTGGCGGCATCTCAACAGGGAGGGATTTTCTATTCTTTACATCGAAAATGCTTACCTCTCCTTTGCTGGTTCCGGCGGCCAGGCGTTCCCCGTTTGGCGAAAACTGACAGTAGCTGTAGTTGGCGGAGACCCGGTCGTCGCGCAACTTAAAGGCAACCTCCCAATTGGCCGTGTTCAGGACCACAATCTCATTGTCCACGGCATAGGCTAGAAGTTCCCCGCTCTTGGGCTCAAAAGTGGGTGTACCATAGTGGGTGGTGCTCTCAAAGCTGTTTACTTTTGGCAATCCGGATACGCTCTTCAGTTCCTTACCCTCCTCGAAGTTCCACACTTTTAGCTGGCCATCTCCAGCTATGGAAGCTAGAAGCTTCCGTTCTGGGAACATGTCCAGGGCCAACACAGGACCTGTGTGTCCTTCAAGAACCGTTTCATTGCCAGCAGTGTCGCCTTTCAGCACCTTAATGTTGGTGTCCTCACTGCCTGCAGCGGTATAGTCACCAACAACTCGGACACATGTGGCTGGAGCGGTGAAACGCATCAAAATGCCATCGCTGTCCAAATCAGGGAAGGTGTAGGCGTGTACAGTGTTTCGATCCGTGGAGGCCAATAGCCGTGTGCCCGTGTGGGCGATGCACATGACGAATTCGCCCAGGCAGCTGGAGCGAGGGTCGTCGTCGCTGATAGAGGTCCAGGTGCGAATGTCGCCATCGGTGCCGCAAGTGATGATGAACTCGCCGCGCGGTGTGTAAAGGAGTCCTGTGTAGCCATCGGTGTGCGCATAGCGCAAGGCACTACGCGAGAAGCTCATTTTGGGCGCTTAAATAATAATAATTAATTATTGATTCGCGTTGATCTTGCCACTTTTGGCGCCAATTTGTGATTGTGGGAAAGTGTTGGTAACAAACGAAATAAGTGTAGTTTGTTTGGCCCGAAAGTGGAGTCTTTATCAACACTTATTGAACAGCTGTTGATCAGCTGCTTGGGCATACTCGCTTATCATTCAGGTAATTTTTCTTTTATTTAATAATATAAGATTAATAATCACTATTAACTTACTAAAATATTAAATAATATGAAATATTAATTGAAATAATGTTATAATGTAATATACAATTATTTATTGTTTAAATGTAGGGTATCAGAAAATCGACAAAATACAAATCATTTTTATTATTTTCATTCTTTGCCTTACCGGTAGCTTGTTACAGCATTGCTATCATCTCCATTGGATTATGTTGAGAAAATTAACAAAGCTGTCGACCTTAAAGGTCAGGTGTGAGCTGCGACCCCTTTCCTCGCTTACACAGACCTCCCAAAACATCTTTGACCGAAATGCCAAGCGATTACAAAAGGAGCGGGCTGCCCTCAGGTGAGTTCTTCGCTTAGTTCAAATCTGTTGTGTATTAAAAATCTATGTATTTTCCAGTGAAAATGTAGGACTGTATGATTATCTTAAAGAAGAGGTAGGATTTCGCCTGGCGGACAGAGTGTTCGACATCAAACGAGAGTTCAAAGCAGCCGCTGATATTGGATGCAGTCGCGGTTACCTGTCGAAGCACATCCTGGCGGAGAGCGTGGAGCACCTGACGCTAACAGACTCCAGTGCCACCATGTTGGAGCAGGCGCAGGGGACTCCTGGCCTGAAAATGCTGAAGCTGGTGAAGGATGAAGAGACCTTAGATGTGCGTTAAAAGGGACTACTTTAAAATTATTTGTTAACTTTCAATTACATTAGTTTGAGGAAAACTCCTTGGACCTGGTCATCTCCAGCCTGAGTCTGCATTGGGTAAATGACCTCCCTGGCTGCTTCGCCAATATCAAACGCAGCCTCAAGCCGGACGGAGTCTTTATAGCCTCCATGTTTGGCGGAGACACGCTGTACGAGCTGCGATGTTCGCTTCAATTGGCAGAATTGGAGCGAAAAGGAGGAATCTCCCCGCACATATCCCCCTTCACCCAGATAAGGGACATCGGGTCCCTGCTCAATCGCGCTGGCTTCACCATGCTTACTATAGATACGGACGAACTGGTTATCGGTTACCCCAGCATGTTCGAGTTAATGTGGGATCTCAAAGGGATGGCCGAGAACAATGCTGCTTTCAACAGGCCAGTTCATCTTAGCCGGGAGACGATGCTGGCTGCCAGTGCCATATACAAAGAGCTGTACGGAAAACCCAACGAAGAGGGAGTGCCCGCCACCTTCCAAATAATTTACTTTGTGGGCTGGAAACCGGGTCCCAATCAACCACAGCCCCTAGCTCGGGGGTCCGGAGAAGTTTCGCTGAAAGATCTAGGATCGATCATTGAGAAGGGCGGCAAACTAGACACAAAAGCGGGGGATTAGTTAAGGTTCAGTTGACAGTTTTATTTTGAAACGCGCTTGAACATAAATAAACATAATTCCTTTTGCTGAGTAACTTAAACTAATGATCTTGGTTTGGTAAAGGTCTATAGTGAAATAAGAGATAAATTCTCATTGAATTTGTCAGGGTACTGCTATTATTTTATAACTATACATAATATCTAGCGTAATTATTTGATCCTGTTTATTAGCTTTCAATTAATATTTTTGGTTGCATGCTTTCGCCTTTTTTACATTCGATTTCATTCAATGGACGTAACTTTTTAACGTTGCTTTGTATTTTGTTCGGTACGTATATACAAGTACAAATTTACAACAATTTCTATAATATAATTTTTTTTTAGTTTTGGTTTAATTCAATTATGCAATTAATACATTTGTAACCGATTTGTAGTTGTATTAGATACGATTTGCTCTTGCTTAAATATTGTTCCTTTATCCTTTAGCATTTTGCGTATGTAATTCTCGATTGCTTTCATCAATTGTTTAACTTGTAACTGTTGTAAATTTAATTTGGCGCATCTATCCCAGAAACTGATTCCACTGCCAGGTTGTGCCCTAAACGAGACTTTTCCAGAAGCATTTATATACAAAGGCGTTAGCTCTAGATTCTTGGAAACTTGATGCCAGCTGCTCCTAAAGGTGTTCTAGTGGCTTCAAAAGCTTGGGCTACTAAGCAAAGATAGACGGCGACGAGGTTGACCATAAACTAGGTGATACCGCTGTGGTTTGCTGTCGCCGACTTTTGCTTTGCTAGTCACCCCAGCGACAGGGGAGATCTGGGCGGCACAGGCGGCGGTGTGGGTGTGGATCTTGGCGAAGAGCATGGACTAACTCCCAGAGCTCTTGGACTAACTCCTGCGACTTTTGGTGTTTCTGCTGCAGAGTTGGAGCTGGCTATATTCGTGACTGATCCTGTTGGGAGTGTATGGCGATGGTCTGCAGCTGCCTGCGGTGTGAAAGACGCAGGCGGCAGTTGACGTCAGGTGCCCAGCAGCATTTCCCGCTGCGGAGTGTTCTGTAGCATGTTGGCGGTTTTCAGGTGAATACTGTTAAAATATACATTAGTTTAAATTCTTTAAAAGTAAAACCGATTACTCACTTATTGTCCTCCAACGACATGGTCTCCGACGAGCCGTGCGAGGCAACTGAAGTACCTGCAAGCGAACTTCGTATTGAGTGCGAGTCCTCGGGAACGGTAAGCGTAACTAATAAATGCCGATCGAGATCGAGTTTATTTGAATTTTGATTTTTGCAATAATTTGTTTTGTCAACGCGTTAAATCCCAGTTCGTCGTTTTGCCAATGCGTTTTGGAAAAGAGTTTGATTTTGGAAAATTGCATTTAGTTGTCAATTGTGGTTGTGATTGTGAATTTGGTTAGAGCGGTGTTAGTGTTTTTGTTGGTTTGTTGTGAGGTGCAAATCGAATCGAATACTTCGGATAAATACTGGATTCTGATCCTGGAACAGTTCTTATAAATACAACGATATGGAGTACTCGAATGGGAAATCAATCATGCTGGCAAGCAAATAGCTTTTCAGTACAAAATCATTTTATTTGTGTGGTACTTCATCTTTAGATATATATAATCGTATTAATTATTGGCTAATCAAATTTTATAGCTACTATTTCAATTTGGCTTTAACATAAACTAAGGTTGAGTTTCTTTGTAAAGCAAAAATATAGTAAATGCAAAGGCAAAGCTTAAAATACGTAAAAAATAGTAGAAGTGGTGTGGGTTTTAAGTAGTGTGGAAAGTAGTAAGGCGGATAACAATAAATATTAATCGTTGTACGTAGAAAAATAATTGGAATCTTAGGAGTTATCAGTTTTTTTTGTTTGCTTGTTTGTTTTGGAATATGTACTAGTCTCTCGGGTAGATAATATCAGAGAGTAGAGGACAAGAATGTATGCAGGAATAAAAAAAATCACTGAAAACAAAATAGATAAATGCTAGGGGCAAATGATAACAATTCAATTTTCCTGTTTGTTTGGGACACACAAAAATTAAAGCTAAGTACGTGGATATTACTATTGAATGTTTAGAGTTGGCATATGCGTTATACAAACAAAGGAGGAAAAAATTAACTACACAAAGAAAGATTACGGATCAACTAAAACTAGAGGCGCGTATTCTCCACGCTCAGCGCATCGTCATCATCGTCCTGGTTGGCAATAACCTGGGCATCCGATGCCTCCGTGTGGCCGTTCTGGATGACATAGACACACTGACTGCTGGGACTCTTTGTGTGTATGTGCAACTGCTGTCGCTGGAGTGCCTCCAATGCCTGGTCCAGATCGAGGCGATTGCGACTGTCGCTTTCGCTGCTGAAGCTGTGCCGCATGTGCTGCAGCCCATTGTGGGGATAATAAGGCTGCTGCTGGGCGGTGAGATAGCTGAGATTGTGGATACTCTGGCTGCGAGCATTGTCTTGGACACTCTCAGGCGTGGTGACCACATATCCGTTGCTGTACAGCGAGTAACTACTATTCGCCGGCGAGGTGGCTAGGCTAGTGATACTCTGATACGTTTTCATTGAGTATGCATCACCTAGGGACAAAATTACAGAAGCGATTGCGGATTAGGTCAGATCTGTTCTTTAGCGAGCTCCGATTTTGGCCGGGCAGACGCAGAAGCGGTGGAGGCATGTGATCGAAACGGATTTACATATGTACACGCAGCAGACAATGTTAGACAATGGTTACAAAATGGTTCTTCCGATTACACATGGCATGATGATCGTCGAGGGGCGTATATTGAATAAGCATGATCTCTTTGTTATTGGCCGATCGGGGTTTCAGCCCTTAAATTCTAATACTTTACACATACAGTTAGTGCCTATTAGTACTCCTCCATCCCGAACCACTATAATCAATCCTTTGCCGCTAAAAGACCCATAGAACTGTCACATCCCACCCATCGTAACGTGCAAAGGTCAATATTAGCATTTTATTGAATTAAAATGTCTGCGGCCGGGCTGATGACGCACTTCGATTGGATTGCCGCTGAAAAGGGGCTACTTATTGAAGAGAAACTCAAAAGAAAATCTAGACATTGCTACTCAAAATAAACAAATTATACATATGCCGTATTAGGTTCTATATCTAAAAAGGACTTTGTACATAGGAATTACAGATCAATACAATTACAACTAAGAAAACACCAATTAAGGAACTGCTCGTGTTTCTGTTTACATATATGTACATCATATATACACACAAATTGTGATAAACTTGCACCACACAATACGAAATAAATAAGAAATGAGAATTAAAATCGCACAGATTATAGTTACAGTCGGGATAAGTGGGTTGTTTGAAAGCAAGCATTAGTATTAGTAGTTAAACGAGTGTTAGGATGTGTGTGCTCTTATGACTCACCCGTGGCGCACTCCGAAGTCTCGTAGGACACTGTCGATTGTACCTCAATCGCGTTTTGTTCTTGTCTGAAATGCAATTGAGTTATTAATTGTCATTAATACCATCTTCAATGTACAACCTTGATATCACATCTGTTATGACTTGCTTCTCGGTATCTGTGTAGTCGTTGCGCCTGCGGCCGATCTTCTTTTCCATGTCCGCCTCCACAAAATCGCCCAAGGTACGCGTGGGAAACTCATTCGACTTGGCGGGCGGTGGAACGTCCAGCTTAAGATCCTTCAGCTTCTTCATTACGCGTTCCAGGGCCTGGATGGCGTCGTCATCGTTGTAGCCAAAGTTCTTATGCAGCTTGACTTGCAAATACTCAATGATGGCGTCCATGTCTTTGAGATGCAGCAATTCATCCTTGTGGAGATACAGAATCGTGATGGCCATCGACAGAATAACCTTATCGCCGTCCAAAAGAAAGATGTCCCATACACGCAAACTAAGACTAAAGGGAACCTGCAAGTCGTTCAAAGGTTTAGTTCAAGATCTCCTCTAAGTATTTAGAGTATATAGTCAGGCTTACCCGTTCGACAAATACCACAAAAAACCACTTGATAGCGTAGAGCAGTGCGTCAACGTTGTGTTTGGTAAAGTGCTTATGGAGTTTGCGCATAATCTTAGAAAGAATGCGATCGTGGTGGTCGATGAAACGCGTCAGCTTGGGAAAACCTTCAATGAATAGGCCATGCATCCCATATTTTTGGTCCGTAATCAGCGAGTTTAGCGCCCAAAAGGCCTCCTCTTCCTGCATGTAGAGCAGTAGCACGCCAGCGACACAGGCCATGCCCTGGCAGTATCCCAGCTCCGAGTTGTAGATACTGTAGGCGTTGAGCACGTTGAAGAGTGAACACTGCTTGACGCTGTAGCGTTCCCGATAGGCGAGATTATCGCGAAATTGTCGGTTTACGTCGGCATCGATCTGCCGCGTCTCCGTGGAGTATTTCTTAGCCAGCACCAGCATGCGGTTGTAGACATCCTTATTATTTTCGATTGATTGGTTGACATTAAGCAATCGTATCCAGGCTGGCCACCGCATGCGATCGGGAATACCTTTGTAGATTCGTTTGTGCAGCTTGTCCGGCGGCGGTGGCCAATGCTCCAGCATCTTCACCCATTTCTTGACGCGCTCCACCTCGATTTTGGTGCGATGCACTTCATGAGCGTCGCGGGTTTCCGGCAGGCGGGAGTCGTGCATGAAGCCATATCTGCGATGAGATACGTTATCAGTTATCAGGTAAGAATGGAATTTTGTGGACATTAGTTACTTGTCTGTTATGTGATAGATCTCGAAAGTAGGATTCTCCCAAGAGTCAACCTTGTTGGTGGGGTCCAGGCCAAGCTCGTAGCGGCGAAAGATGCCCTCCCGCTCGTCCTCGGCCCGCTTGACCAGTGCCTCCTGCTGTTCGCCATCCGTCATCGTTGGCCGGAGCAGGGGAACCAGAAGGGGACTAGGCGGAGGACAAGGATGAGGATCAGGCTGAAGAGGAGCGGCAGCAGCAGCGGCAGCGACAGTGGGAGCGGGTACTGGCGAGTCTGGGGAGCGGATGCTGCTTCTTAGCTGCCTCGGAGATAGCGCGAAACTTTGATAAAAGACAAAAGCGAAATTACAAGCATGAGACCATCAACATACCAAGGCAGTTACACTCATCTACGCTATATACTCCGAATAAAATATAATATATGCAAACAGTCATACGTCCACGCACACAATCGCATTCTCACATATGTATCGCGGAGTTTCTAGCCCGATATTTATATGCATTGCTCCAATTTCACTGTGCGATTTTGATAGTTAGTTAAACTAGACTGGTAGATGGTAATGACGTGATGTTTTCATTCAAAGCACCGCAGCATCAAAGCACGAAACATGACAGCCCACTGGAAACATTAAAAACGCCCCCGTCGAGACGAAGCGAGCAAGCAAAGATCGAAACTTATAGCCAATCGGTTACATATATGTAGAAGCCTATTAGTATTTTATTTAAATGCACTGCAAGTGCTCATGTTTTATCTTTCACACACTTCCTGTTTTCGCTGCGATTTGTTGTATTTTTGTCAACACAGACTCGCACACACACAAACACCAGCGCCAAGCGACGTTCTTGGCTTTCTCCACCATCGACGACGATGGTGGCCTATGGTCAGCTCCCCGACTGCTAGCTTGTTATTCCAACTGTCGTTCAATTACCATTTAATTCGTGTGTATTTTCTTATTAACCCGATCGGCGCTGGACTTGAAGTGTTGGCTAAACTATTTTTTCACTATTTTAGCGCTGGTCGGGCTGCATTTCGAGACAGTGTTACGGTTTAAGCCATTTTATAGCTGTTTCGGCCCATTGTGATAGTGGCAACATTCGATTGGCAACACTATAGTAAGGTTGCCAGATGACGAGCAGGCCAAATGTACATTGCAGTATTGGCCACACTAAACTTCGACCATTTTTTGCCACGGATTGTGTATGTAGTTTTAATTGTCTTGAAAAAAAACTGGGATAAAGTCGATGTCAGCGTTAAATAGCTGCTTTGGAAAGTACTCGGTTTACTGCTAGACACTGTGCGCCACCGTGTGCCGCGAAAGAAACGATGCCCATGCAATAGTCCCATTTAGGAAAACGGTACGAAGCCAGCTTCGATATTCGAATTTTGAAGTGCGTAGCAAATTTTAAAGAAATTTCTCACAGCCAAAAAAACGGCGACGAGACGCTCAATTGAACGCAAAGAGCAGAACGCCATCGTCATTTAATTGTAGAGTACATTGAAGTAACGCTAGTTTCTGTGGATACTTTTCAGCTCTTCGTAGACGCTGGGACTTGTTCTGTCCATTGCTTTAAGTGAAGCAAACGTCGCTTTCTTGGAAAGATGGTGTCCACCCGCCAAATGTGCGGCAGTGCCGCCAACGGAGGCGGTTCCACCTTTGGGCCACCAATGGAGGCAGCCAGTACCTCTGGTTCCCCCTCCTCCTCCTCCTCGTTGTCGTCGAGTATAGTTTCGCACCAGGGAGCCCAGGAGCCAGAGTCCACTGCTGCCCGAACTTCCGTCCTGCGGCGCACGGCCAACTACAACAGCAATCCATCGCATTCGCAATCGCAGCTCTCCACACCGGGCCCTCTGACCTTATCGGGCTGCGTGGCGACCCAACGGATGCGACATTCTGCTGCTGCTGCTGCTGGCCAAGTTGCCCCCCGGACCCTGAATCTGCTCGATCTGCCCAATGAGCTGATTGAGAAGACGCTCAGCTATTTGGACTACAAGAATATCTCAAATCTCAGATTGGTAAGTGCCACCATCCTCTCGGTTCCCCCTCGGTTCGGGGCTATTAAATCAATAAAAAGCAATTTGAAAAGTGCAAGAGCGTGGGACGACGGGCGCAGAGAGTTGGTTATCCAACTACCTGCACTTGTATGCCCTGTAACATTGTTGCTGCTTTTCGCTATTGCTGTTGCTGCTGTTGTTGCCGTTCCGTTCTGCTGTGTTATATGTGCATTATTTTTGCCACTCAAAGCACCACGACATCGGTCGTCATCGGGCCTGGCCTGGTCTGGTCTGTGCTGTGCGTTGTTTCCTTTGCAGGAGGCAATTAAAACTTTGTCACGAGGGCACATGCACTTGGGATTGTTTATATTTAGCAGAACTGGGAGCTCTTGATCTTGATTTGGGCCAGGAAGAAATAATTCACCATTCTTTTTTTAAAGATTGATAGGTACTATTCATAATAGGCATATTAACATGGAGTTAGGGTTTCCCTTAGCCTATGTAGAAGTCTATGGTATTAAGGTCCGAAACCTTGGCGTGTAAATATCATATTTTTTCAAGGCAATTCAAGCCTCAAGGTCCCAGGGTATCTACCCTTCGGTGTTTGTGTCTTGTTGGCATTTTATGCTGCTTGCCTGCACCTCGCCTACCCCTCCCACTCGCCTTACCCTCTGTGCGTGTGTATGCCGTCCAGTACGAGTGTGTGCGTTCGCGTGCATGTGTATTGGTCGTAGGTAGCGGCGACAAATGTAATCTGATATAATTTAATAACAGGCAAAACCACTAGCTTGCCACTGGATGCGGGCCCAGCAGCCGAAATCTTAGCCCAGTCCCGAACCAGTGATTCGTTTTTATCTGCCCCTTTAGCCATATCTTGTGCCCGCAATCTGACTCGCATTCCGGACATGCATATTTGCAGGTGTCGCATCGCTTCAACAACATTTCTATGGCCATGCTGAACACCGCCTTCTCCAGGCAAATCAAGACGACGCTAAGTCGCTTCCAGTCGATCAAGGCTAGCATGCCACGGCGGGAATCGGTCCGGCGTAACCACGCGCTGGCCTGCGAGTGCGACATAATCGAGACATGCTATATGCGGCTCTCCTTGCTGCAGATGTCCATGGGCAAACACATTGAGCGGGGTCACTGCTGCTTCTTTCCAGGCGCAGTAAGTATAACACAATCCCATTTGGGCATTCTCTAAATTAATCATCTTTTTGATTTGCAGATATTGGATGAAGTGCAAGCTATTCTAAACTATATCAGTATTACGCCCAGGCTGCAGCGACCGTATCGGGTGACCGATGAGCTCTTCGATCTCTCCACCATGGCCATGGAATACTTTAAGGACCGCATCGAGCCCACACTTCCGGGCCTGGCCTATTTTAACAAGGATTTCTACAAATTGCCCACCACCACAAAACGACGTAAGTCCACAAAATATTCGTATGTCTATTAAGCTAACTTTCTATCCTGGTATTGCAGCCATTCTTGCCATTAGCTCAGATCTCGAGGACAGTGCCAGCAATTCACCGCCACAGAATCATATGGTGCTCCGCAAGGGCATCCGAAAAATTAAACAGGGCATGAAGATGTACAACAACCAGCTGACGGTGCTGCGCACCGAATTGCGAACCTGCAAGCGGAAGGCCGCTGAGCAGAGCAAGCAACTGGCCGAGCAGCAAAATCTCTTGGCGGAGCAGCAGAAGCAGACCTTGGAGTACGCCAATCGTCTGGACGAGAATGACAAGAAGAACGAGGAAATGGCACGCAAGTTCTCTACTCTTTTACAGGTATGTTAAATTAAAGAATTCATTTATCAATTGGATTAAAACTATTTCCCATAGGAGCTCAACAAGTGCAAAACGGAGCTGCAGTTTTGGCGCTCCAAGAGTCCGGCCATTCCTGCTGTGTGCAGCTCGTGCAATCAAAAGGCGGCACCTGTGGTGCCCCCAGAGGATTTTCAGGTGCTGGTCAACCAGGGCGTCGATCCGGAGCACTTTATCATCATCAGCGAGGACGCTGATGGAGATACCGAGAGCGATGTTAGCGTGAGCGAGCTAAAAGAGTTTGCCTCTCCAGACGAGTCCACCACAGCCAAGCTTCTTGCCGTGAGCTCGGCCGCCAGGAATCTGAAGCGCAAGCAGCCATCGGAGGCACCATGCAATGCCATTGCGTCCACTTCAAAGGCAGCGGAAGCAGCCCCATCCAATCAGCAGCAGCACCATGTAGCCGGTGGCTATTCACCGAAGCTCTTTTATGGCAATCACCAGCGCAGCGGCGTTATAGTCAGTCCAGTGTCCATGAAGCTGGCGACTCCATCGCCGCCGGCTACTCAAACGGTGTCCGTGGCGCTGGCTAGTGGCCCCGAGGTTACTATCGAGGAACCGGAGGAGGCGAAGAAGGCACGTAGAGTACAAAAGACCGGCAGATATGTAAATACGGCTGGCAAACGAAGTAAATAAGGTTTAGAAATACGCGTATACACTTTAAATATTTTGTACCACTTATTTACATATAAAGAGTGTGCCCCCCTACATCGCCTAGCCCGCAAAGGATGCGGGTTAGGGATAGGGACATGCGCCGTAGTGTTAACGGAGGAATCAAATTAAATATACACATATATCTATTAATGTGAAAATGCATTAGGCATTGCGAATATTATCATTATTATCGAGTACAACAAAAAACGTGTCCGTATGTTCTTCGGTTTTAACGCCCCACAAACAACAATTCAAGTTAACCAATCACACTACACGAACATACACACGACTCCCCAGTAGTTATTTGGCAGAGCAAAACAGATAATAATAATTTAAAAGCAAATTAATTTTAACTAAGAGAAACTTACAAAAAAGAAAAAAAAAACGAACGGCAAAGAAATATTTTAAATAAAACTTTAAAAGCATTTAAGTGGAATGAGTTTGGAAAAATATAACGTTTATTAACAGGAAGAAATAATAAAAGAGATTACAGCTTTTGAGAACGTTCCTTCCCAGCTGCTGGTTTGTTCCTTTCGTCCCAGAGTGTAACCCCATCACAGGCACAGATTCTTTTAAAGTTTTCCAGGATACCTGCAGATCGTGCAATGATTCCACAGGCAATTCTGAAAAAAGAAGAGGCTTTGAAGATCTCATACGGGCAGAAAATGAAACACAATATTTACCTTTCCCCCGAATTGCCATCGACTAGACTTTGATCGTTGCCCCCTTGGCCCATATCGTCTGGGCTGGATGTTATGACTACAGATCTGCCAATTATATCCCAAACATCCAGGATGGGATCTACAAATCGGAATGTGGCTCTACCACTGCTGTCAGCCCTTATGTTTCCTAGATCCCCAGCATGGCGCTCTGTGGCCCCACCTGTGGGACTTCCGTGAGGGGACTCTCGCGGGTTGTAGTGAGCACCAACGGAAGCACAGCCAGCCGACGTGTCCCCGCACTCGTGAATGTGAAAGCCGTGCAACCCAGGCGTAAGTCCATCAACTACGCCGTCGACCACTACTCCTGGTTCTTTTGACGTGATGGTTGTAAACCGTACCACTCCTTGGACAGGAGTTTTTTCCACCACGCTGCCGGTTGTGTTTATGAGAGCCACCGCCGATTGGCCGCCAAAGCCGGATAGCACGGCTTGGCATCCAGTTGCTTCGATTTTGTCCTGTACTTCCGACCAAGGTCGTTGGGTCTGGACTATCACCCGTCCCTCTTGAGGGTCTATCTCTATTTCGCCATATCCGGCTAGTGCCGCTTTCAGGGACTTGACATGTTCCAAATCCCCCTTTCGCATTTTAACTGCAAATTCAATCTACTCTTTAACATGATTATACCATGTTCTGATCTAATATTTACCTTGATAGAGCTCATCTTTGCTAAATAATAATGATAAACAAAATATTGGGGCCCTCAAATTGGAGCCTGTTGTTAAGATTGGCCAGGTAGTGAGAGTTCCGACTCCCAGAAACAAGCTAAATCTAGCGGAAATATATCGATAACGATTGTCGGTAGGCGGGAATTTAAATATTGGTGTTAGTTTAGATATTCATTCGCTTCTTAAGTTTAATCATGAGAATGTTTCTTTTTAAAGGACAACCCAAGGTGAACCATTCTGGAAATATCCATTTGATGATTCAACCTGAACAATGTAAAAAAACTAACATAATTTATTTTATTTTGACTCTTGATCTCTTTAATTTCCATCCTAGATTTTATAAATATATATTTACAATAGTGTACACTTAATCTCTAAGGCTTAACTAAATATGTACTCAATAAGATCACACATGTTCATTTCTGTTTTTAAGCGCATACAAAACGGAAATTTGTATGGCCCAGAGTGGCACCTGGTTTCAGTTCCATTTCCAGGATCCCTCCTTAAACTGCTGTCTGTGAAGCTGGGGCTGGAGACGGAGGCGGTGCCGCCCCGCTAGTAATGGCCGGGATCTGTGCGGCACGGGATGTGGACGGTTCTACCGTTTCCATGGCGATTACTGTAGCTCCACCCGTCCCCGAGTGGGGATCCGTCTCAGAGTAGGGTGGGGCCGGGAGTGCTGCGATTCCAATGGGACCGATGGGCTCGGGGAGTGGCGGCTGTGGCGCTCCCGACGACGCCGATGTGGGCGAGGTAAGGTTGCACATGCGCATCACCTCATCGTAGCTGGGCAGCTCCTTGTCATCCTTCTCCAGCTGCTCGCGGATGCAATTGGCCTGCTCGCTGCCGGGTTCAATGAAGAATATGTCGCCATAGCGGTTGTGGGAACGTTCCTCCGGCGCGTTGAACGCATTACCTTGGCGGTCTGAAAGAAATCAAAAAAGATAAAGTCAAAACAATGTGAGCATTCGTAGAGGAAAATCCTGAAAAAACAAACGCCTATCAGTTAAAAAAAAAAAAAAAAAAAAAACAAGTTAATCAATCAGGTAGGTTCGATTAGAGAACCATATCAATATCTATAAAGGTTTTCAAGATCTGATATATGGCTATTAATTATAAAATTATAGGTTTTGCAAAAGATTATTTTTTTGTGAAATGTTTTATATACAGAAGGAGTTAAAGGTCTTTGGATGATTTCACGTTTAAGATTAGAACCACGTCATTTATAAGACTATAAAGCACTTGGGATTTGATTTCAAAACTTTTCACTTATCAAAGGACAACCTCGACGCCTATGGACCTGCTCTTCTCGTAGCCGCCGAGTCCTGGAGTCGTGGATGCGTTTTGCCAGCTAATTAAACAGAAATTAGGACCAATCTGATTGATTATCAATTAATAATTACGAATATCAACTGGCTGACTACGAAAATGGCAAAAATAAAGCCCAATGCAACGCTTAAATCGGCCACTAGACTCATTCTGCGACTTCTTCGACTCCAAGAGGACTGCGAAAAAATTAATCGCCTCCTCCACATCCAAACGCAAAAACCAACGATTAGATAGCTATTTGGCACACGTTACCAATTCCCACTCCGAATCCGATTCCAATGTCGTATCGCTGCGATGTGATCCTCGGCTGGCGGCGCCCACATCGTCGCGGTGGACAAATCCTCGCAAGCGTTTTGCTCTCAACGCGAATGTAGTAGCAAGCCAGGGGGAGCAGGCAGAAGAATAGAAACACAAGGGACAGATATACGGCCACATGGATGCCGAAATCGCTGTCCCAGTCCATCACAGGATCGGATCCGTGCATTTCAAAGCGTAATCAAAGCCAAACTACAGCCGCAATTGGCATTTTCTGGGCCCAAGTATCGTCTCGCCCATAGTTTTCCATTTGGTGGGGACGGCCATTGATTACTTGGCCAAGATTAGATTGTACGCCATGTTTGTTGGCGTTGGTAATACTATACGAGACCCATAAAACTTGCTCCATATATCAGATATACCCGCATATTTATATGGGATTGGTGGTTCTAACAAAAGGCAGTGCAACTTACAAAGCTCAATGTCAGAGTCTCGGCGTCTGGGGGAGCAAAAGCAACGCAAAATCCAAATGACGGCGAACTTTTTGTTAGTTAAGCGGAAGGTGGAAAAGAAAATCAATATTAATTTGAAGAGAAATAATTGGAGGATGTATCACCTGGAGAGCGGCATAGGCCACAAAGCCAATCAGGAGTAAAACAATAAAGTTAACCAGAGGACTCGCATCCATTGTGCAACAAGCTTGCTAAAAGACTGACCCCCTCAGGCCAAAACTGATTTGCAATATCTGCAAGAAGGCGGCCGAGGAATAAGCCTTATCGCCACAAAGTCCACAAATACGCAAACACTCCAGCCTTTATGGATTTATGAGAGGCACTTGATCATCAACACCCACCCACCCACCAATCAACCATCCTCCCACCCACCACATTTTCACGTAGCAGAGAGCATATCAATTTCATTTAATTTGATTCGAATTAATACATACCAGTGCCCACCAAATGATTCGGGCGCTGACGTCGCCTCTGACGTCGTCTTGCCCGACTGGGATTCGGCGGTCCACAGCATTTGTTTAGCAGGAAAAATAGCAAGAACTTTAAAGGGATTCAAATTAGTTAACCACGTGAGGTTGAGGTTGAGGTTGAGGTGGGGAAAGGATATGGATACCTGCATGATGAAGTACACAATGGGCATGACCAGGAAAAAGACAAAGAAGCCCCCCACATACAGGATAAACAAATCCATGTTGAAAGGCTACTTTTGGGCCAACAAAACACACAATTGAATCACTTGAGGGGCGAGCTAAAACTGAGCCAAACGCTCAGAACTTCAACTAATCTTATCTGGGCCGATTGGCCAAGTCCACTATACTATATACATTCCAGATAGCCGCCAAAAAAACAAGGCACTCGGGGGAACCTACCACGTCGTGGTCTGCGCCTCCTTTGCCGGGGCTGCCTGGCTTCGAAGCAGATCCAGATGCAGAATCGCAGGCAGCAGAAGGTAATCGCACAGGAGATGAAGGCCAGGAAGAAGAACACCACATAGGGCGGTATGTGGGATGACATATTCGGGCCGTGACTAAACGCACCGGGAGCTTCAGTGGATCCACGTGGATGCGAGGCAACCGAGGAGATAGATATTCGCTCCATGAAGAGGCTTTCGATCAACTGTCGCATCCGCCGACGCTTTTAGCCAGCCCAGCCAGCCAGCCAGCGTTTTTGGCCAAGACTTATCGGCGGCGGCGGTGGCAGTGGCGGTGGCGGTTGCGGCAGCGGCGGGAACGGGTAACAGGCAACAGGTGTGTCAAGGGCCGTGCGATAAGCAGATAAGCGCGGAGAACCAACTATGATAAGATACGGCCCGGAGTTCGCTCTCTGACGTTCTATTACGGATTCCATTACGGAATATGCATATTCGAGTGTGGGTGTATGTCTGGCAGGCAAAAGTATATATATTTGACAGATATGCGCATAATTGCGATGGGGGATAATGCCTCCAAGGCACGTGATTATAGCAAAGGTCGTTGGGATAGAGAGGGACTTTCCCAGTTTAAAGGGTGTCTTAGAATACCTTGTGTCTTGGCTTTGTCCTGTCATTAAAGTATTAGAGTATCTTTCTTTTTTAAAACCCAAAAATAGATTCTCATAATTCTTTTAATGACAAATGGTTTATCTTTATCACTTATTACAGCTCTTACTTTGTAATATTCCTTAAAGGTTAATCAAACTATCTATAGGAATCAAAGCTATTACCTAATACCTGTTACATAACAAAAGTTTAAAATTTATCACACCCTGTCCATCTATTCAAAATACCTGAAAGAAACCAATATAGTTAGTCTTTTAACTGAATTAGAAGAATGTAAACCTTAGCTAGATCCCTAAAAGTCTATAAAACAAAAGATAAAACCCCTATTTTCTCGGTAATTTCAATACCACCTGAGCTCACCTGTTGTCCAACTTAAGTGACTAATACCATCCGCTGGCGTGGATCGGTCGGAGCCACTGAATCTACTCAGAGGTGGGATAGCCAAGGGTCTGGCGCGACGTTTCCTCTTTTCGGCTACACATCTCTGGAATAATCCCATCGAGAAATTCACTGCGAAAGGGTGCCACGGATGGGAAAAAACAACTCACGCTAATGGAAAAGTAAAGGATCAGCAGGAAGAAGAGCAGCAACACCCCGAACTCGCACCAAGGAAACTGATCGACCATATTGCGGAATATGGAATTTTTACATAGCCCTCAGACATGCGACCGAACATATGAATAAATTAGCTCTACTGGCGACCACTTGTGGGTGGCCAGCCGGAGCAAGCGGGACTCCGATATCGATAAGGGAAACCAAAAAGATAATGGAACCTTATCGGCTGGGAGCACGACTCGTGACTCATTGCCTGGCTGGGGCTGGGCTGGCACCTCACCTGCGTTCAGAGTGACGCCCGAAGGATCGATTCGATAGCTTTGCAGGACCCGTGGTGGAGAGGTGCTTCTGTGGCGACCAGGTCCCGCACCGCTGGAAGCAGTCTGGCTGGTGGTGGTGGTGTCTTTGGAGCGGGCGCAGAGACAACAAACCTAAAAGTATCTCCGCCTTAGCAAAGGATTACAAGGGGATTTTGGCTTCAACTCACTTTGACCAGAATGGCGACAATACAGATTAGAATGAACCATCCAACTTGCACAATCACATACGAGGGATCACCCATTTTTTCGGAATTGTAAAAGGAGAAAGTCGATACAATGGTGGACCGGAAAGAAGAATTATTTTTTCCGCCGTTCGGAGCGCGCAAGAAACTTGGCTAAAATGGCAAACGGCAAATGACAGTCATCGAAAGAGTTTAATCACCCACCAAACCCCACCGAACACGGCCCTTATCAATCGTTGGACAAGTTACCGATTAAAGCTCGGCGGCACTCACATAATTTATATTATTCGTTTCCACATTGGCATTATCGCTATCTCGACTGTTCAAACACACATATATGGATGGAGGGTAGAGTATGAAGGTACAGAAGCACTTACGCACCTGCAGACACGCCCTCCGATATGGAGCCTTCGGCGTCGTACTCCCCGGAGTTAATGTTTTTCCTGCTTTTGTAGCAAAGCTGTTGGGGCACAAGATAGTGTTTAAAAATAACTGAGTTTACGTGGGGATTCTTTAAAGAATAGGTATTCCGAAAGATTTTGAATAGATTTTGCTAGGTTTATAATACTTTTCATGGTTACAAATTTCCGATTATTTCCGATGTAATGATTTTAATCTTTTCAATTAAGTTTGTTGAACCCGAGTTTGGATTACAATTTCTAGATTACAATCGTTACATGATTAGTACTCTTACGAGATAAAATGCATAACAAGTTGTAAAAGAAACACTTTAATATTAAAGATTACTTTGCATTTACCAATTCTAGAATGTATTGTAAACTCTTATCAACAGCAAAACCTATCCATGACTTTAGAATAACCTTTATCCCGACAAAAAACCAAACTCACAAAGGCCACCAGCAGAAACAATAGACTGATGTAGAAAATATCAATCATCTGCATTGTCGGGATTGAAAGTGAACCTGAGTCTGAAGATGGATTAAATTGGACTGGCTTTGAAAGAGTACGACGTAGAATGCCGGGAACAAGCTTGAATTCAACGGCTCGTTTCCATATCTTTAAAGTTCCTTAGTCTTTGATACCGCTGTTTACCCCCCAATGAACAATTATAGGCCACTATCTTATCGAGGGAGCTTTTGCGGCTTTTATACTAAAGATTCTGTGCGTTTTTTTGCAATAAAAAATATGGGATATGCGATATGGGACATGGGACATGGGATCTCTTACCCTCGATGGCCAATCGCAGCAACATCTCGTGGCGCAGAAGCCGGGCATAGACCCTCATGTTCCATTCCTCGACCTTCAGCTTTATAAAGAGATAGCACTCCTTAGGAGGAAAGTTAAGGAAAGTATTCCAATGTAATATTTTGGAGAACCTACCCGGGCTATGAGCGATATAACAATCAGCACTATAATGCCAAAAAACCAAAATTCCACAACCATCGGATATGGGATGGTTTCGAGCTAAGTTTTCTGTCCCAAAACTTAATATATGTATATCACATTATAATTTTGGTGTGTAGTTTGACAAATAGAGCCAGCGTTACTTGGTAAAAAAAAGACTCACCCGCCGATTCCGGGCTATAGCTCAGGCAGCAGATGCACTTCCATTTGTGATTGGGACACACATAGGCCCTGATCAGTATGAGGAATATCAGGATGAAGGATATGAAATAGTAATACTCTACAAACTCCATGTCGCAGTGATGCCGGCGCAAATGGGGAAATCCAAATGAGGAAAGTGGACCTGCGCGAATATGAAAATATACCCCTAGAGCTTTGGCCCTACTACGATAAAGCTATCTGATAAACAAAGATAAATTTTGACGTTGCATCACGTTGACTTGGGTAATTTTACCCGGCAGGTTACCTGATAAGCAAATCAGAGCTAATTATAGCGACGGCTTCTATAAAATTCAGTTACGATCTGGGGACTTGATAAACACCTAAATCCCTAAGCCTATTTGTTTTAGTTTACAGATCCATTCTCACCATTTCGCATATTACGACTTCTTTCCAATCTGGCTGCCGTATTCCTCTCATACTCGGCTCGACTGCTCTTTTTGTAGGCATTCAAAAGGAACTATTTTCGGAAAATGAAATCTATATAGTGTACTCTATATACTTTTTTTTCAACTTACGACTATAAGCAGGATAAATATGGAAAGGATTGCAGTATAGGTGAAGAAGGAAATCTCCATAACCGCACTGGGAAAGCTCTTTATGGCAAACTGAGTGGCTATAGCGATGTTATTTTCTTTCCAAGCTTTAAACTGCATTTTATTGAACCCATATCTTATCAGGAGTTCTTTTCTAAAATCGCGAATTTTTAGGCGAAAAGAAGCCAATATTTTGTGAGAAACTAAACCGAAAAGAGATTAAGGACCTTTAGCTTCTTAAATATATCTTATCTCTAAAAAGTAAAAGAAATATAGAAATGACTTTGATTAAAATTGCTTCCAATGACTATTTCTCCGAGGGGAAATCTTATCAAGTTATTATTAATCATAGCTATTAAATAGCAGCTACCAATCTTATTTTTTACCATTTCGTGTTGAAGGATTTCTCTCCGATGTAGCCCTTAGGTGCTGGGCGTGCAGAGTTTTCCTGTAGGCATTGGCAAGGAACTTTTTTTTGGGAAAAGAAAGAGGATACTCCTTTATTGGTCCTGCCGAAGACTAAAAGCCATCTACTTACAACTATGATTAGGAATATAATCAGCACTACTATGGCAAAATAACCGAATGGCGAAGTCATGGCTAACAGTAATCCAACTGCGACAACTTCTTCATCACAACTGAGTGAGATTTAGTGGCGATTTCGGAGCTGCCCACACGATTGCCTTTCATTAGTCATATCTTATCACCCGCCCAGTATTTTATTATTGTAAAAATGATTTGTTTCGATCAAAATACACTTACTCCTACGGTTGCGTCTTCGGGCCACGATCCGGACAATCTGTCGAGGAAATGAATGGCTTAGTCAAGTGTCCTCTTTAGAGTCTAGTGTCGTAACTCACCATGATGAAGAAGTTGAGAGCTAGGGCGAAGAACAGCAATCCGATGTACAGGCCGGCAGCCATATTCGCATCGATTGGGCTTGAATGGGCAACTGAATCGCCACTTCCCCGATTCGGACTGATTGCTTTTTCTCTGGCTAAAAATTTGATAACATCGACAATGCCTGATTAGCTGAGTTGCTCTTATCGGTCAGACTTTTTTAAAAGTAAACAGACCGAGTGAAGGAATACTCTATTGTTGGTTAAAGCTTAAAAGATATAGTTGTAGTCAAGAGATTGTAAAGGGACCTCTAATTCTTGCAAGTTTACAATAGGCGTAATAAATTTTAAAAGTATATTTAAAAGTCAATCAATCCTCATCAACAGCAGTCAAGTAAGGGTAGCTCTTGAGCTAAAAGAAAAAAAGGTAAACCACCGCTGAGTCAGCTCTAACTCTTTCCCACCATCAATACGATCGATAAGGTTTCTGGCCGAGAGTATAAGAGTCTAATTGAATGTATAATTTATGAACAAGCCACAAACTAGATAACAAGTATGGTGAAATATTTTTTTTGTTTGTCTTCCAGAACTGTCCCACTTCAATTAACAAACCGCATCAACCCAGTTTAACCCAGAAAAAACTAATTCACGATCTCCATTACCATGTACCCTTGCATTGTACTCCAATAATTTCAATTTTCAAGTTCACAGACCCAAAAAAATAACAAAAACAAAAAAAAAACGAAATACCAACTGCGACTGACCCATTTAATAAATCTGTGGCAATTAAAGTGAACCGCTCGGGTAATTATAGGGCGGTTGGACTTTAACAAAAAAAAAATACAAGAAAACGAAGAAAAAACAAACAGAGTTTGCTGAATTGTGATAATTAATAGTTGCCCTGGGAGTGTCCAAGGAGGG
Source organism: Drosophila varians (assembly GCA_018150405.1). Classification (NCBI taxonomy): domain Eukaryota; kingdom Metazoa; phylum Arthropoda; class Insecta; order Diptera; family Drosophilidae; genus Drosophila; species Drosophila varians. Next base: position 10,522,953 of record JAECWK010000130.1, read on the forward strand.
GAGAGATCTTGAACTGCACCCCAGACACAATGAAAATTGTAACAAAATTGCGAATTTATTTTCGAGGGTTTCTAGTTTTATTTATTTTCTCGCTTCCCCACTTCAAGTCTTTTTATTTTATTGTTACAAATCGGCAACGGAACGAGCGGGTTTACGTAAAGAGATGCCTTGAACTGAAATTAATGAGCCCGCCAGCCCCGAATCTGTCCACCATCACCATCACCGCCACCATCTCCGACAGAAACCACCAAGTCCAAGACCGAGTCCGAGTCCAAGTCCGAGTCAGCATTTCTTTTGTAGAGCTCTCCATGGGATTGGTAACGCCGCCAAAGCAGCCAGCCATGCCCAATTGCTGGCTCCGTGTCGGAGTAGGAGATGGAAATGGGCATTCGGAGGATTTCAGCTGTCCAGCGGTACATCAGATCAGGTGCCTGCTACATGGGCACGCTTCATGCTTCAAGTGCGCAACAATTGGACAAAAGCGGATTTGGTTTGCTTGGTTTTGGGTTTTTTTTTTTTTTTTTTTTTTAATTCATTCACACAGGTACGAGTAATCTTGTCCATTTCAATTTTCTTTGTTGGCACTTGATGTTTAAGGCTGGCGTGGATTGGTAATTTGTAAGATAGGGGCAATGCAATTGATTTCAATTCAATTACACACAAAGACTCTCCAAGTGGTGGGAAGTATATATATTACATATAAGGTAGTATAATAAAGATATTTTTGGGACAACAAATTCTTGATTTTAAAAACCATTTCTCATTCTCCAATGAGTTCAGAAACACTTCCTTCCGTCCAAAATAAACTGTGTGAATGGGGCAAACAAAAATTTGCATTTCTTTGACTTGGGGGCACGCCCCCCCAATGTCAAGTTCAGACTCATTTCCGTAAAACAAAATGCACTGGCTATGGAGTTGATATTAACACGTAACTTCCACTAATCTGATCCGATCTGATCTTGATGGACACTGAAGAAAAAATACGAAAAAATAGGGAAAACAATCAACAATCCGGCTAAAACTTACAAATCATGTGGCGGACAAGTTCCGGCTTTGAAGTTTGGAGTTTCTGTCTTTATGGTCTAATACTTGCCCATTGTTGACTTGGCTTAAACGATGATTATAACTTTTATGGCTGTGTGAATGTGCCGCGAATTAATCTCAACGGTTTTCGGTCCCGATTGTGGGTGTGGGTGAGGCTGCTGGCTGATGCTGGTGGGTGATGTCAGTTCCTGGCTCTTTAATCATTTATTAAATAACTTCAAGCCCACTGCTTGGAGCTAATGTGCGTCAATTAACTCCCAGAAATCCCAGGGAGTAATGCTTAGAAAGGGTTTCGATGAATTCGACATTTGATTACTCTTTCAAAAACATATTAGGCAGGGGGTTTGCTGTTGAATCCACACCAATTTTTAACCCATTCTTGGGGAAAATATTTGAATAGTCTTGGGAATAAACAGCTGAAAGTTTAAAATAGCTAAGATTACCCCCCTTTAGACCCCCCTTAGAAGGCTATATTTTCATCCGATGCAGGAGAGCAATACCAGTAAGAATTCTTGAATTGATGTCCCATTAAAATCTTCGATCCTATATCCATAATAGTAATACTGCAAGTAAGAGTATAAAAACTAACTAAAGTTTTTCCCCGTATCACCCATTCCAAAATTTAATAAAGACACTCAATATTAAACGACTCGAACTGTCTAAACCAAATTACTCAATCATTTCGTGTGTGAATTAAACGAATTGCTAATCTAAAACAGATCCCAGCCCCCAGCCCCAAGCTCATTAATGGCGCCCGGAGAACTTTTGGGGCGCGTTCGATGTAATTAATTTCAATTCGCCACTCTTCGGGGCTCGGCCTTGAACTTCAAGAGTGACGTGTCCATTAGAACGTTAATGGACAAGCAGCCAGAGCTGGGCAGAGATTTACTTTCGCTTTTTATTGTTCCATCAAAAGTTAGAGCGCAATTCTTGCGAAATCGCAGATTGGGGATTGAGAGGTTGGCAAGTGGAAAACCCATGACATAACCAGAGGGGCTTACGCACTCGCATCTTGGATGGAAAATATGTGGAGCATTAAGCATTAGGGCTAATTAGTTAATAAACCAAACAATGGACCATGGACACATGCGAAATGTTTCTCCACTCCAAGCCGATTGTCTTTCTTTTACACTTGGAGAGGGTATTCATAGTTTTGTTGGAATTGGAGGAATATCCAAGGAGGCATAGAATTATTATTTGTTATTTGTAAAGGAATGATTAATTGCCCTTCTACTCGATTCTTATACAGACTACTTAACAAAGCACAAAACTATATAAATATAAATAAAATAATTTAAAATTATTTAAAATATCAACGCCCTCCTCCTCGATTGTCAGAGCCTAAACTTAACAAATTTTTATTAAATAATGATATATATGGGAATTACATCCCATTTTTGCTACATAACAGCAAGGGCATATTAGCGCTGGGTCCATCCAATATAAAGAAAGCCTATTACTTGTTTGGTTTTTGGTTTTCTCTGCCATAATTTTTTTTTTAGTTTGTAGCCAAATGCCGAGCCAAAGTCTTGTGGTGGTCAATTCTCAACAGCAGCTAAGAGGCTGCACTGGAAAACAAGCGGCTTTCATAGAAAAATAATATTAAAACTTTTTAATACTCTAAAAAGAAATATTAAAGGGTCGTCAAATTAACACATCCGATTGGCTATATATAAAAATAAGGGCTTTGTGATGGTAATAAGTGGAGACACATTTTGGAAACAATTTGAAGCCAGTCTTGCCCAAGTTTGATTTCGGTTTTACAATGTTTTTTTTTTCAGACTTGTTGTGGCTACAATGTCTATAATTTCCCCCATTGAACCTGACCGTCGTCGTGGTTGTCGTTGTCGTTGTCTTTACTATTACTATTGTTTCTTGCCAGCTTTTTTGTTGTAAAAGTATTTGTTGATGGGGCAGCAAACACAGTTATGATTATGAGAGGTTTTGTGACAATCAACTTCCTCGAAACGTGCCGCTTTGCAATGGCCGGGGATGGCTTCGAATGGACTTGGACTTTGCATAATGGCCAAGCCAAGCCAGGCCAGGCCAGGCAGTTGGCCAGTTAGCCAGTTAGCCAGTTAGTTCGTGTAATGAATTTTTACCCGTATTATTAGGGGGCAATCGCTGCCGAGAGTCACCGACATTGAGTTGGCTTAGTTGCAGGTGCATTATTTTGGTTTTCCCGTATTTGTTGATTTTTTGGCAAGCCCTTTTTTCCACCCTTTGCTGAGTAATGCGGCAAAACATTTATTAATTATGCATCATAATTGAGGCACCCGCCTGGGAACGTTGATTTTGATTAGCTGCTGCAATTAAACATCAAGTCATGAAGTTGTTTGCGACTGCTTTTGCATATATATAGTATGTAGTATGTAGTATATAGTATGTGTATTAAAATATATACAATCTACTAGCTCGCCTAGTGGAATGGATAGTAAAAACAAAGCGGCTGAAAACCAAAAAGAAAACCAGCAAATTATGTGAACTTGTTATATCACCTCGGCAGGCTTCAAACACTTTTCAAACTTTCTTCAGCGTTACGCTTCTTTGCATGCATTGCCAAATCGTTTATATATAAATGCAATATATATATAGATATCAATTTTATCCCCCCCGATGCCGATCTTTGTTGTGGGTAACGAGCTGCGGTCAGTGTCCAGACATTGAACGCCAAGCAATTGAAATGCTTGAATGCTGCTCGCCGAAAAAAAAGAAAAACAAAAAATACAGTTGCAGATTCGGATACCGATTGAGATGCAGCAGCAGATGCAGATACAAGTGCAGCAGCGGCAGTGGCAGCAGTAACGGCACAGAAACGCAAAAGTTCAACAGACGCCAGCCAACGAGTTGGCGGGCAGGCGTCGCCACCCCCTCACACCTCTTTTTGTAGGCGTTTGCTGTATTGTAAATTAATTCATATTAGCTAAACAAATGCATCCCCCGACTAGAGAGTGTGTGTGTGTGTAGCTTTTAGCATTTCATTTGGCGGATGAGTTGCCGCACAGGTTTCTGCGGTCTGAAGTTCGTTGTGGGAGCATCGCTGCCTCACAACCTCACAGCCTCTAAGCCTCGTTGAAGAAACCGGCGCAAATGATTTTTATTTCTTTTCCACTACAACACCACCATGGCATCGGTGTATTGAAAATAGCAAACATGCAAAATGCGCACCGAAGGCTGAGAAAATCAACAGCGAAAATGTTAATTACACTATATATCTGAGCAGCAGCTTCTATCTGGCCGTTCGACGGCCACTTAAGTGTATCTGATGGATGCAAATGCAAATGTATGATTGGGAAGGCCTTTTTCGAAACCCAAAACAGTTACAGATCTCGATATATTCTCTTACAGCATGAGTAATATCAATTGGTTTATGACTAATGGACGAGCCCAAATAAAACTGTCAGACTTTGTCCAGGCAGTGAGAAAAATAGTTGCCCAATTAAATATAATTTATTCTTATCTATTAAGGGGATCAGATTTATCGGTTCCTATGATTAATCAGTGACATTAAAAATGACATGTACGTTTTCTACACATGCTTTATAATAAAATAAAGTATTTTCTATAGAAATATATATTTTCTATAGCCATTAATACGTTGCTTTAAATTAAATAATACAATTTAAACCTTCATTTAAATTTCAATTTTTTGCCTTTGCAAATCAAAAGACTTAAGAAACGAACTTGGGCAGCGGTTTTCCTCAATCTTCACTCAAGTCGCAGTTACTTTTTGAGCGGCTCTGAGAGAAGCGACCGAGAGACTGAGCCATGGAGAGGGACAGACTCTCTGGACAAACTCTCAATGGGCGGCTTCGACTGTGAGGGGATTTTTGGTATAAAACATAAACAAGCCAAAGAAAGTCATTCATTTTGTTGTTCGAACTGGACGAGTGAACCGTTAGCAGCAGCAGCTCAAAAGAAATCGAATCGAAGAAGAAGTTGTGAAGGAGGAGGAGTGCTGCCCAGTGCCATCCAGTGATAAACGAGAACCAAACATTCAGTGACATCCAGTGATTAAGTGCGATCCAGCAGAACCAAAAGGATTAACATATCTGATATTTTTTGGATACCGCAAGAGCATCCGACGCAGAATGCAGTAAGTTTTTCGATAGTCCCCACACCCTCACCCATTGATCCACTCGGGAGACTATGAATCATAGTCCCCGGATAGCAAGGGGATTTGAACCTGGACTTGGTCTGCCCTCCGGCCACAAATTCGTGCTGCAGTCGCAGCCAATAATTAACATTTCGTTATTGTCTTGGTTTTTGTTTCGGTTTTTGTCGTTTTTTTGGGGTTCTCTCGGTCCAATTTTTGTTTTCTGTAACTGTGGCTCGCTTGGCAACCACAAAATATTCTTTTGGGCGATTTCAAAACCAAGCCAGCAAGATACATACGTAACAGAAGCAACTACTTAGAGCTGCTCTGACTTTTCCTAACACACCACACATAATGCCTTTCCGTATTTCTGTGTTTGTTTTGTTTGGCGTGGGAGTTTTCGCTTTTGTCTGCTGGAGCTGACAGCTCATTGAGGCAGCTGCAAGTCCCTCCGGGGGGATACTTGTTCGTGTACTTATTTTTATATATATGTGGCTTTTGGCTTGGCTGGATTACCCAATATTATGGCTAATAGCTTGGGTTACTAACGCGGTTAGATCAATCGATCGGGATATTATGATGATCCGATGGAAATTCTTTTTAATTTTCCAAGAAAAATAAAGGTTTTTTATATTTTTTTTAATGTTAGTAGAGTAATACATAATATGCCTACTTTTAAGCTGTAACTAGGGGGATATGATTCTCAAAAGTATATGGTAAACACCCCATAAACCTTCAACACGTGCTTACCTTAGCTGGACAATCGAATGTCCGAGACTGTCCGCCAAGATCAATCGATTAGGACTCGGACTGGGTCACGCCTGGTGGATAGCGAGATCCAATCTCTGTGACAGATTGCATCATAAACTCTTAGAGTGTAGTGGTCCTTTCTAAAAAGTCGGGTGGATTACTCATTCGCGGCCGTTATATAAGCCAACTGCAAATATGAACGGCAATTGTATCAAATGCACGCACTGGCGATACGACGCACGAGGCGTATACGCAATATTTCATCGTTTGGAATTACAGCGACGCACAGAAATGCGCAATTGCCCAAGCGTGCTGCCAATTGCCCCGCCCACTAACTACCGCCTTCGGCCCAAGGGAGCAATGGCTTAGGATGGTTTTTTTTGGTCAGTTTATTGAGGAGGGTGTGTTTTGGAGCAATTTAATAAATTGCCATCGAATTGATTTCTTTCACTTTTTGTTTGGCTACGATTGTATGGATTTCGCTTGTCATTAAAACCACACCAAATCACACACACACCCACTTAAGACAGCCACGGCGAAGGTCACAGATTTGTGAAAATTACCGCAGCATAACACAAAAATAAAAAAAAAAATGGAGACAACCAAGGCGAAAAACGGCTAAACATAAAATCCATTGCCAAGCCATTAGGGGGCACATTATATCCCCAGATGCCCGAAATCAGGCAATCGTAAATTTCCAGCACATTTAAAATCAACCTTACTAACTGCACGCACATTAACGGAGTTTAATTTGTTACAAAAATCGCTTAAAAAAAAAATGAAAAATAACAAGAAACAAAAATGTAGACAAATGGGAAAAAGTGAAAAATGAAATTAAAGCAGTGCAGTGTAATTTATTTTTGGGTTTTCATGTTTCACACACAGTTTAATGGCTCCGGGAGTTGTGTGTTAACGAGCTTGCGTTTAATTAAGCACTTGAATAAAAAATAAAATAACTAGCATGCCATGCCAGTGTCTAGCATTCACTGGAGCAAGTGAAAACAAAAGACTTGGGCAACAAACTTGACGGGGCAAATGCAAACAAATTACATGCTAAAGAGCCCGAAAATAGCAGCGGGCAGCCTGGTAATGGTAACCGCTAAGTGGTTGGAGCACTTCAAACTCTTAATTCTCTGCGCAGACAGCCCCATCCAGCTAGTTATACAACGGACATTTTAACACTACAAAAATCAGTGCACTTATCAAAATGCAGGTGGCGGCTGCCTCCAGACTATCTGGCACTGGCTCTGGCTCTGACTCTCTGGTGGTGTCTCAAAAATATGTCGTAAGATCCCGGGCCGAAACTGCAACTATTTGCGCGCTTATGTCACCCCAAAAATGCCCACCACCTAACATGACGCACACCCAACATTTAAGGAAATCAAAAGCAAATATAGTCCGAGTTCCATACGCAAGAAAACCCGGTGGTAGGCACAAAAAAACCAACACAGACTTTGAATGTATAACGAAACCGACAAGACTCCAGTCTCTGTGGTTAGCCAGAAGTGGGTTTGGGGGTTTCGGACTGCATTGGGGGATTGGTGGATTGGGGTCGATGAAAACCATCAACATCAAAACGCATCGCCTGTACATGTGCTGCTACGAATGAATGGATGGATGATGTAACTGCAATGCGATAATGTCTGCATCTGGACCAGAGTCGAAGCTGGAGACACACACAAGCACATGGAGATGCCCGGGACATGCAACCAATTCTCCATTTATGGCAGACACGGCTTTGATCGCAAGTGGAGCAATCCGGGATGGATGGAATGCCAGGAGCAATTTGCATTCGCAGGTGGGGGAATCCGCTTCCCTTCGGGGGCACCGCCACCATGGATTCCCATGGCCATTGCGCAAAAGGTTCGCTGACAGTGACAATGCAACAGGCAGTAGTCCCCAGGCAGCTCCGCTTAAAGTTCAAAGGTGCAACTTGCAACTGCAACTTCAGATTCAGATTTAGCAGCGGCTTCAGATTCAGCTTCAGCTGCCAAGCGACAGGCTGACAAATTGCCAGCTGGAAAATTCGATAGATACTTGCATAAGACGCTCTCCAGATTTATTGGTCGGCCTGGCCCCAAATCCCGCAAAGAATCCACCGCAGCCGTAATGGGTTCAAAGTCACTTACTCGCCTAACTCAACCGGACATTCAATTGTTCGGCGTGAAAAGTAAAAGTCCGTTGCCACTTTTTCTTTCATTTGGCTTTAATTTGCTCGCATATATTTCACCTTGCCCAACTATTACTCGGCCAGAGACTTTATGGCCCCAATTAGATCCAGGCACGTAACATTGGTTAATTGGTCAGCTGCCCAGTGGCATGATTTGCAGGCCAGGAATGCCCCCAACCCTCCGCCAATGGGGGTAGCTATATATTTATGCGTATGAACAGCAGTTGACATTCAGCCAAGTCGAGTTTGGTGAGTGAGTGGGTCTCGGGTAAATGGCGTTCAAATTGAACCCACCGCCAGCTGAGCATCTTCATTATAGTCACTATTTATGGGGTATATAAGCTATAAGATGGGGGTATGCTCCTTTAAGTTTCTTCAAAAATTAAACCAGTAACCAGAAAAATTTTCCAAACTCAAAAGGGTTTTCCTAGCTTTATTTGATGTTTTTGAGATTGGAATAATTGGGTCATAAACTTTTTTAATAAAAGTTTGTCAGTGATTCCCAGTGATTCTGTGATTCCCAGAGCTCCACAGCTTCCCTAGCCGCTTCCCAGCTGCTGTTGCATCTTCATGTACTAACTCGAGATCTCCGTGGCCCGTTTCGATCTTGGGGACTTGCCGTGTTGCCTTATAACAAGTTTTCTGGCCTGGCCTGGTCTGGTCTGGCCTGGCTTGGCCTGGTCTCTTGCATAACTGGTCGCTGGGCTGCCGATGCCGATGCCGATGACGATCCAATGATGCTGCCTTCTTTGGCAGCAATTTGGCGGCATCTTCGCTCGGCGCAGCGAAAAGGTTCGCACAAATATTTTCCCGCGTCTTTATATATATTCTCTTTTTTGTTACCACTGGCCTGATTGTCTTCTTGCCACAGAGTTTCCCATATCATACGGCAGCCTGACTCATCAATTGATTGGCTCTCCCATTGCAGCATCCATTCAGCCCTTCTGCTAGTCCTGGCTTTGGCCACTGTCCTTTGGGTCAGCAGTGTCGAGGCGGCAGCCACTGGAGCTACCGCGGCCACGGCCACCACCTCCAAACCGAAGGGATTCGAGGCGCGGTCGCTGGACGTCAATGCCAGTGGTGCCGAGGAGGAGGATGAGTTCGAGACTCAGGCCCAGACCCATCTGGCCTATCGCCAGCAGCCCCAGCAGCAGCGCCAGCTCTATAACGAGTACAGCGAAGAGGAGCAAGAGGAGCCGCCGCGTCAGGTCTACGTCAACCGAAATGCCAAGCAACAGAGCAACTTCCTCAAGATCCAGGGCCAACTGAAAAAGCCACTGAGTGAAGAAAGCGAGGAGGAGGAGGAGGAAGTGGAGGAGCCCGATCGTCTGTCCACTCTCCTGAGCAAGTCCTCCTTCAGCTGCAACGACAGAAACTCTGGGTAAGAATCCTTTAAAGAATTCCTCTTAAATTTTTATAATATTTCCGTCTCACAGTTACTACGCCGACGAATCGCTAAGTTGCGAGGTGTTCCACTACTGCCAAGATAGCCAGAAGCATTCTTGGATATGCCCGGAGGGATTCACCTTTCATCAGATCCATCTGATTTGCATGCCTCCTTCCCACGACAACATCTGCAAGCAGTCCTCCAAATATCATATTGTGAACGATTACCTGTACAAGCCCATCAACCTCCAAGAGCACCAGAGCAAGCCCAATGTGACGCTTCGCTACTCGGAGCGCTACTTCCCGGAGAACTACTACGAACACGAGCGCTACGACGATGAGGAGGAGGAGGAGCCCGCCCCCAGGCCACGCATCCAGCCCCAGCAGCACCAGCAACAGCACCATCATCGCATTCAGCAGCCCCAGCAGCAACATCGCCAAGTGGTGGCTTACCAGCAGCCGCAGCAGCAGCCTCAAGTGCGTGTCCAGTACCAGCCACAGCCTCAGCAAGTGCAGCACCAGACGGTGGCCCCGCAGCCTCAAGTGGTGACGCAGATCCGCCACCAGCCGCAACCACAGCCCACGACATTGGCCTACAGGAAGCCACTGCCCGCCACGACCGTCCAGCCGCAGTTGCAGTTCCACCAGCCGCAGCTGCAGCTTCACCAGCAGAGGCCACAGACGTTGGCGCCTACCGTGACGCCGGCGCCGTATCGTTTCTTCACCGCCGCCCCGCAGCTGCAACACTTGCAACAGCAGCAGCAACAGGTCTTCCGCACGCCGGAGGAGATCAACATCTCGCTCCAGCAGCGTCGGCCGCAGGTCTTTATCGCCACAACGCCGCGGTACTACGAGGATGAGTACCTCTACGAGCGGAGGAAGTAGGGCGGATGAGCAGATGGAGTGAGCAGAAAACAGTCTTGTCGTTGTCTCGTGTACATTTTGTCCCCTTCCCCCCAACTCTGTGCGTAACTCTGTTAGCTTTAAGCTCTCTTCCCTAGCTCCCTGGAAACAAACTAAGCGCGAGTTTTGAGTACCTATTTGTAATATTTAATGTCCTGCTAGAAGAATCCGCCTTCTAACTCAATTCGTTAATAAAGGAAGCCACATAAGTTAAGCCATCACTGTATGTCAATCTCCATGTACTGGTCCGCATTCGACAGATGTAGAGCCTGGCTATGAGTGCCCTCCTCCACCACATAGTTGGGACCAATTATGCAGTTCTTAAGAACGGATCCAGTTTTTACGTGGGCCCGGTGGCCAATGATACAGTTGTCTATGTTGCACCCTTCCTCCACAACGGCGCTGGACATGATGAGTGAATTATTTACAATGTTCTTCGGATTGATGACACAGTTTGGCCCAAACACGCTGAAATTGAGAGAAGTCTTCTCCGAAAGCTTGGCGTTGTTTGCAGCAATGATTTCTTTTGTTTGAGTCGACTTGACCAAAGCTCCGGGGGAGATAAGTGGATGGGACTCGCCACACAGATCATTCCAGATGCCGCCCAACTTGCGGTTGATGGCCAGGAAGCTTAGCGTGTTATTTACCCGCACTCCAATGGACTCTTTGGGTGCCTGTATGGCATAGCAGCGCACCACGTCGCCATGGTAAGGACCATGTGACAGTGATTGGTTGAACAGTGACGTTTGTGTGATCTTCTGGTCCAGAATAGTGTGGGGAACGTACTAAAAAAGAGAACGGCTATTAGCATTTCGAATAGTCCTTAGAGTTAGGCGTCATTTACATGCAGAACATGGTCCTCATTCTTGGTAACCACACCCAGCTCCGAAGTGGTATCCTGCACTGTCTTCGGCGCACGTTTGGCATGTTGCTTTTTAATCAAGTGCGGTAAAAACTCTCCCTTAAATGTCGATATGTTCTCCTTCTACAAAGATCGAATAGATTGAATAAAAAGTATCCTCAATAGCAACGTTAAAACTTACCCTATGAAGGTAGTCAATAACCCATTTTTTTAGGACGTACAAATGCGCATCCACCAGACGACTGTAGACATCCAAACGACCGCGGTTCTTCAGCAAATGTCTCTGGATATTTAAGGTGTCCTCACAATCACTGGCAGCAGACACGAAGGCCAGTCTTTGCGTGGCCGCATGGATCCCGATGACATCCCTCTCGGGCTTGTGCTTGGTCTTTGGTCCGGGCATCACCACATCCGACTCGAAACCGCTGGGGAAGAGGATCAGAGCCAAAGAAGCGTCGTGTTGCCTGAACTTGTTGATTAGTGGGTACAAGCTGACATTGCTGACCAGATCGCAGCTAACCACCAGAAAGTCAGACTTGATTTTGTCGTAGATATAGCGCAGACTGTCGGCGGTGCCGAAATCGCTGTCGCCGGGAATCGTGGCGTAATCCAGTTTAAGTTTCAGTGGAGTGTTCTCCATTGCCAATTGGATCTCCAGCTTTTCCTGCTCCAGCACAACCACAACAACCTCTGTGGAGATTGTGAGTTCTCATATAATTTAGAAAACATTCGTGGCAAATGAATTACCTGAGAAATTGTGTTGTTGCAGCAGATTTAGAGGATACCAAAGCAGAGGATACGGTCCCACAGGCAGCAGGCACTTGGGAGCATCGCCCAGCACCTCTGGCAGACGAGTACCCCGCCCGGCAGCCAATACCACAGCCTGAAACTCTGCGTTTGTCATTTTAGGCAATAAATAAAAATTATTCCGCTCTAAGCGTGTCACAAATCTAAAAAGCCAACAAGCAAACAGCTGATTCCCCGAAAGCAATTACCGCAGGACGCTTCCCAACACTACTCCCAATCAGACATATGTTTGCTGTCATGTGACCCAATGTTTTTTGTTGCTATTGTATAAAACAAGTCAGATGACCTTTTTTCCAACGAAAGATTCCTTTATTTTGATGCACTTTTTTGCAGGAATTACACACAATATGCTTTGTATGAAACAACAAGTTTTAATGCATGATTTGCGCAGCTTACACTACACTACAAAATGGAATACATACTTTTTGCTTATTGGAATAGACTACACACTTTGCTACATACGTACAATTAGTTTTGTGGCTTGCCTTTGCGTTTTGCGAATTAAAATGGAAACAGAACAGTAGTTTAACAATAATATTGCTGGAATAAATCCAATACGGATTTAAGAATACTTAAAACAGCACATCGTCATCGCCCTCATCCAGGATGTTGGCCTGCTCACGGACATCAATTCCTTGCTGCAAGAGCTCTGCTTTCTTTGCATCGGCCTTGGCCCTGGCCTCGCGCTTCTTGTCCTGGATCTTCTTCAGGCGATAGAACTCCTCACGCTCCAGCTCATCTAGCTCGGAGATGATGTACGCCAGGGTACGATCAATGCGTGGGATAATGACGTGCTCGATGGCGTTCACACGACGGTTGGTAATCTTGATAACCTCGTCCAGGGTCACGAAGGAGGTCTGCAGAGAGGCCAGCTCCACGAGCAGCTTGACGGCGCTCTGGTAGTTCTTCTTTAGCTTGGCCAACTGCTGGCCACCACGGGCCAATCCGGCCAGCTCGTAGGTGTCAGCTCCGTCCTGGTAGGACTCGAAAACGGGCAGCGTAACACCAGCAACGTTGTCTTTCTTGGTGCGGATCTTGATCTGGGCCTTGGTCACGTTCTGGAGCACCACCTGATTGATGTCGCCCGATGTGAACTTGGCCTCGGCCAGCGAGAAGGCGGCCTCTTTCATAACGTCGCCCATCAGGGTCTTCGTTTCGATGATCTTGCCCAGAATCATACGGAATCGCATTTGCAGGGCGTCAGCCTTCTTCTTGAGCAGTCCGTGTCCCTTTTGGGCGCCCGCCAGACGTGCCTTCATCAACATCTGGGCACCACGGGACGGGAAAATCGGTAGCCTATCTTTGCCAGACATTTTGTTGTTTTTCTTTTCGGATTTTTAGCAAGTTACACGATTTTCTGCTGCGCACCAAAACTGCACCGTCGAAGAAAACTGAAAAACTCCAATTGGAATGACTGTCAGCAGTGTTGGCAAGCGCATTCCATAAATCGATAACTTAATGTGCTGCAAAACAGATTTAGCCTGATTAATAAAGTAACAGCTGACTTTCGGCCAATTCAAAAATAAACAAAAGTTAGGACGTTTTTGGAGGGTTTTCTATAATGCTCCTGCAACGTTTTTGGCTGCCGCATCTCAGCAACCACGTGCGGCAATACGCCAAGAAGTCCCTGGGTCTGAAGCTTAAAATGTCGAACAAGCGAATGGTTCACCAGGAGACCCTGCGTTATGTAAACCCTTATGCCAGGATAAAAGTAGTTTCTGATATTTTCGTGCGCATCCAGCCGGCCGATGTGCATCAGTATAGTAACGGCAACGTGTTCATAGCCCAACTGCAGGGGGGTCCAGTCAAAAACTCAAAGGTTTCAATGGATGTTTATGTAGCAGAGGATGAAAAGGAGGTCAACGTTAAAGTCAAGAAACTGGCGGATGAGCCCACGCAATTTGAGTGCCACTTGCAAATCCCCGTCCGGTCGGATGTCTGTGCCAAAGGCAAAGCCGGTGTGCGTGTGGAAAACATACAAGGCGAGCTCCTGGAGGTAAAATGTGAAGGAGGGATCGTTACCAAAAACGTTAAAGCCACCAGAATTTCCCTGTGCAGCGAAAATGGCAACATCACATGCCAGGGCACGCTACTGGGCAAAATAACAGAGATAGAGACTCACAATGGCGTAAGATACAGATTGTTTTTAAACCATATTATATTTTATTAAAATATATTTACCTTTGCAGAACATTTCCATGGAGAAGTTGCAGGGAGACAATCTGAATTGCTCTACAAAGGCTGGGAATATTATAACCGATTGCTGCTACGTGGGGAAGTCAAAATTTCAAACTCAAACTGGACGCCTAGAGCTAAGAAATGTGCACAAGTCTAGTGAAGTGCATGTTCACGAATCCGCCGAGCTTAATATGAGTAAGTAATTAAATAATAAGCAAATTAAATATATTATCCTTCCTTTTTCTCAGCTGGAGTGCATGGTAATCTACAGGTGGTAACCAAGGGTGGTAGCTTGAATCTGCAGCTTTCCGAGCTAGAGGGCCACAGCAAAATAGAGGCTGACAATTTACAACACGAAGCAGTGATAAACATATCCCAGACTATTGAGCAGGATCTCAATATAGAAATCAGTGCCTCCAAAGTAAGTTTGGAAAAGGAAATGGAGCATGTGACCCATGCCTTAAGCGAGGATAAAAACAAATTCCTGCTGAGCAACGTAAACAAACATCGTTTGTTAATCAAAAGCACGGGGGAGAAAGGGGTCCGCTTGGGCAAGCAATCCTGGAGCGATATGATGCGCCAAAAGCTTCAAATCATGGGAGCAGAAGTACCATAGCTAAATAAATAAAAGCCCTTTCCTAAGTTACGAATTTATTGTGCTGTTCTAAGCTACAATCTCAGTCATTTTTGTATTTCACTTCTGGAGATAATCCTTAGGCTTGGCCTTGGTTTGTTTCGTTTTCCAAAACTTCATTCAGGACATCAAACGCCCTTGATAAGATTGCATTATCTTCGGATTTTAGGGCAGACATAAATAGTTGCAGTTTCTCTTCGCCTATTCCTTGCAGTTCTATACTTCCTGCCTTAACCAACATGTAAGCAAGCAGGCGCAGGACTTTGAAAGCATTGTCCACATACTGCTCCTTGGGAACATCTTCCTCCTCCTCTTCCTCAAAGTCGTTCACTTCATCCTCATCGTTTTCCGTGTAGTTATCAATGTGCTTTTTCAGCCTGAACCACACTTCCAACAAATTCGTAAATGCCTCAGTTTGATAAAAGTATTTGATACGCTGATTGAAAGGAAATAAAAATAGAAATAACTGGTAATTGATAAACTGGTTAAACTCACGCTCCATATGTGGGCCAGATCGTCCAGGTACTCTTCCTGGCGTTCCCCCATGGGAAAAAGTTGCAGTGGCTGTTGCAGGAATTTCAGTATTCTCGTTAGGCAACTGACAATATTGGGTGCATAATTGTCCATGGAATTCTGAGCCTCTGGCAACTGAACCAGAATAGTGCAAATGTTGAGGTAGGTTTGTATGATCTCCACATCACAGCTTATTTTCGGTACACAAGTCTCGTAGCCAACATCGGCATCTTCTCCATCGTCACCCACGGTTGTTGGTACTTCTCCCTCCTCTGTGCCAGCTTCCTCATCCGTCAACTTGGTTTGATCGTCGCGCATGAGCCGTAGAAATGCATTGTTAACTCCGTTACAGAGCTCCTGTACAAGAAATACCTCCGAAAATGGTTTTAAATTCAAAGCAGAGTTGGAATTCTCTTCCTCCACCAAAGCGCAGCTTGCTAGAATGGCGTTTGTGGCTTTTAGAGCTGCTGTGAGGAGTTCATCACTGACCGACTGCTGGAGAATTTTGCCAAGATTTGCGGCAGAGTTTTCGAAGGCGGCAAAACAAACATACCAGTCCACAGCGAACTGTTCTTTCCCGCTTAGAACATGCGCCATGATAAACTGGAAGAGCCGCATTAGTTGCACTAGCATTCCTGTGTCCATGCAGTTTGTCAACTTGAAGAGAGTTTCCATAAACTCCGGGTTGCTAGTTAGCAGCTCCGCGCAATCCACCTGGGCGCACAGATTGCCCAGCAGGCCGACGAGAATCTCGTAGAGGCGCACATCTTCACAGGCGGAAATGATTGTGTACATAATGGAGTCGACGGCATCGTTTTCGAGGAGCATTGAGACCACCTCCGGGGACGTGGACATGTCCCACACTTTACACAGATCGTCCTCCAGTTGCTGGTCCAGCTGAGAGTCCGACGTCAGTTGGCTGAGCTGCATCATGGTCTGGAGGATGAAGCGGCTGCTGTACATGGTGTCGCCCACGGCATCAGCACGCATGCGTCTTAGCAGTTGTTCCTCATCCTCGTCATTTTCCGGGTCCTGGTCCCCGCCATCTTCGCCATTGTTCTCCTCTTCGTTGGCGGGCGGGGGCGTGGTCGAGGCACTACTGGCGCTGGCCGAGACGCTTTTAACGGGTTCAGCAGGTGGCACCTCGTTGTCCTTTATCGTTCCAGTGGCCGGAGCACTCCTCTCCGCATCCTCGTTGGGCATTGTGGATTCGTGTGTTCTTTGAGGCTTTGATTTTGCGAAAGTATCTAGCAGGATGCGCTGTCTGCTATCACTTGATGAGGTTGAGTTTCCTATTTAATTTATCCGATAATTAACAACCGAAAAAGAAGGTCCTATTTTGAATTGTCTCAAAAATATTTCGCAGGATTCTCAGAAACTTTTTGTTTAGCGTTTTATGGTTGGCGTGCTTTTTGTCTTTAATTTTTATGAGCCAGACGCCGTCTATCGAAGCTTATAAAGTTTATGGCAGTGAGGAAATATCATTGGCTGAAGATTGGTCACACTAAATAACCGTTAAAAATAATTTAAATCTTTGATTTGGGGCTTTGATAAAGAAAAACCCGTTATATTCAATGTTTTTAAAGTTAAACTTATTATTTATTGACTTAGATTGAATATAATAATCGAGAGTTAATCACAGTTTATGAAGCTTTGGACTTTTCCCTTCGATTCAGTAAACTCGACAGATTGCTGTAGGGAAGCTCAAAAGCCAGAGAAAAAACTATGGATACTAGGTACACGATCAGGGCGAACCCGCAACACACCACGCTCTATAAGAAATAATAAAAATAAATTGAAAAACATATACAATTTAGAAATAAGAGTTAAAGATCCTTACCAGCATGAAGGGATCGGCATGTGTACTGGCACTGGTTAGACTATAAACTAGAGCAATCACCAAAGGATTCAACAGATAAATGGCATAGGACAAGCGATTCAAATGCTGGAAGCACTTGGCCTCCAGCAGACGCGACCACCAGACTCCGCTTCCAGTGGCACTGCCCACGATCATCCAACAAACTGTCAGCGAAAATAGACCTCGACCCAAGACAAACAGGGAAATGGTTATCAGGTGACCGAGATCCCGTTTCACCGTGGAGTAAATGCATCCCAGGAACACCAGAATACTAAAGTGCCAGAGCCAACGATTTTGCTGTTCCGTCAATTCAAACTGGAACTTCTGTTCCTGGAGACACCAGGCAGCAATGGCTCCCACAATATAGGGTAGAATCCTGACAAAAGGACTCGTATAGATTTGGGTGCCAGTGGCGTAGGTGGAGTCGAACGAGAACTCAAACTTGTAGTTGATTCCAATGCCATAGGACCAGGTAATGGTGGCCAGGAGTCCAGTTAGAGTTAATACTTTTGCGGTTTTGGGATGTCTAACGGAAGGAATATAATTAATACTAATCTGGGACTTAAGATTTCCATCCCCACTTACTTGGCGTAAATAAAAAGCACCAGATTGGCCAGGAGAAAGAACTGCATATCACAGGCCAGACTCCAACTCCAGTTGACACAGAGTTCCCGGTGATCGAAGAGATTTTGGATGAAGAGCATGTTCCGCCACCAGTGCTGGGTGCAGAGTTCATCGAAGCGTTCATTGATGTGATAAACGGAGACATCTCCAATGTAGGAGAAGGCTAGGTCCACGCTGCCCATGACCACCAGATAGAGGGGCCCCAGTCTCAGGTATCGGTGGAACAAGAGTTTGCCAAACATCTTCGTATTTTCCCCAAAGTCCGTTGCCACGAACTGCCTCCAGTTGCTTGGAGTTTCTCAGGAAATTATAAGTTTGCAGGAATCCACTGAGGGAAGAATAATAATAAATAAAAGAAAATCTAAAAACCTTTTTGGAAAACCCACCTGATGGTGAAGAATACATCCACCAGGAGCGGAGCAGTGGACACATATTGAAACAGGGCCTTTTCCGCGTAAGAAATCAGGACTGTCTTGTTGTGGACGGTGAAGTACATGTACCAAACGACATGGAAAATCAGAATCCAAAAGGCGCAAATAGATCGCAGGCCATTCATGATGGGAATCTCCCCCGCCCTGTTCTCCCTCGTGGCGGATATCCTTCGCCAGTTGTTGACCACATCAAAAGCAGGACACAAAGTTCTGGAGGGGCTGCCATTTGAGGAGCACGTCCAGGGTCTGCCAGAGTTCTGACTCGACTGGAGCCAGGCCAGGAACGGGCTCGTCGCCTTGCTTGGCCACTCGCAGCTGCTGGGCACACACCATCAAGGCTCCAGTGGCCAGGAGCGAGGCCACCACCAGTTTGAAGGTCAGTCGTTGGTAAAACCGATCGCTTAGCTTAAGATCCTTCATGTAGAGCACTTCCGGTTGCATGTCAAAGATGTCATCCTCGGCGAAGGTTCCTCCGGCCACATAGTCCCTGGCTATTTGCTTCACTTCCTCCGAATCGCAGGCACTGGGCAGGCACAGGCCTATGTGGAGAACTTGCTCGGACATCACCTTGATCTCCACCTGCCAGGGAGAACGATGTCTCAAATAGATCACACGGTAGTCCATTGGGAAGGGTGCACTTTGGGTCAGGATGCTGTAGTGCATTTTGCGTTCATAATTCCGGGAAAGGGTAATCCCCACGGGCCGCTGGACGCCCCTACAAGCCTCCCGGCTGCCCAGCCAGTAGTTTTGGCCAAAAACAAATCCCGATGGCTTCGTTCCCGAGGCATCGAGTACTACAAAGTTTCAAATTAGTTTTGTGGGACTTTGGTTTGATATATATCATAGGTTGTCATAAATCAGGGGTCATATATACTATTTTTTCTCTATAGATATTACACCACAATTTGGAAATATTTAAGGTCTAAAGGTTGTGGGTTAAATGGGCTTGCCCGTGACTAAACTAAGGCCTAATGCGGCTGTAGATTTCGCATGTACCCACTAAATGTTCATAAATATCTCCGATTACTCACCTTTCATAGCCCAGGGCTGCTTGCTGAGAATGCCCCTTTGCACCTGTTGCAGGTGGGAGTAGCATCTTGGACTCACTTGGCTGCGGTTGGCCACTTTGGTCAGTCCAAATATCACCGAGCTGCGAATCAGGTGCGGCTCATGTTGGGAGTGGATTGTGGCGCCTATATCCTCCGAGCCTCTAGTCGCTTCCGGTGTGTAATCCAAGGTGGCGTTCAACAGACCGTAGTTGAAGTGATGATGCCGCAACGTTGACTCATTGATAGCCCCCTCAGCCAGTGGGATCAGGAGGCACAAAGCCAGAATCCCTTGCCAATTGGCTTCCATGTCTGGAAGCGGCAGCTGAAAGAGTCGAGAATGTTTACCAATAAATACGAAGTACTAAACTAGGCCCTTTGGCTATTTATCCACTCAGGATTGAAGGGGACTTTTTTTGTCAAGAGTCTCCGTCAGAAGAAAGTAAATAATAATACGTTTTTTAACTTCCTACCGGAACAAATCCGTAATTTCCGAGTGCTTTGTGACTCAGACCTCTAACTGTCAATTGCCTAATCAATTTTTAGTGATTAGTTACCTGTTTTCTTAATAGATTTAACAAGGGAATATATTTTAGAGAATGTTATTGTTATTATTATAATTTGCAAGTACTTTGTGCCTCAGACCCCTTACATTCGATTGCTTAATTAATTTTCGTAGTTCAATATCTCAACAAAGTGTTAAGTAACCTGTTTTCTTAATAGATTTCACAGGGGAATATATTTTAGGGAATATTATTACAGCTAAAACACTATTTTAGGAATCTCTTACAACGAATTCTTATGCGGAACGAATTCCTATGAGTCCAGCAAGTATAAACCTTTTTAAGTGTAGTTTTTAAGGACACTTCTTCATTGTTTTCTGGTTTCAAATCCAAGGCTGATAATCTCGAAACCCCAACGGATCACAGAACATGGAAGTATCAAAGTAACCCAAGTGGTAGGTGGAGTCCCACTCAAATATCAATTAGCCCCATCCAATCCGCCGGACTGAGTGCTTTTCAATGTCAGGTTCATTGCAGCGGATTACTTCGATGAATTCAAGCGAAATCACTCGCAAAAATAAGGTGTCTATCGCCCCCGAAGGTTTATGGGCTGCCAAAGGCGAAAAAAAAACCTTTTTCGAACTTGTCACTTGCTTTGATTCATGAAATTTCAAGTACTATTGTTATTGTTCAGATTCGTTACTACCACTTTGGGGCATTTTAATTTAATTGACAGAGGTCAACGACTAGAGTACCTGGGAATTATTCAAACGATCTCTGCTTCTGGACACGTGCCTAAGGAATTTACATGAAAACATAATATTTTGGCAAATAATTTGGCAAATAATATTTGCTTAGGTCTTCCTGGCTGATTGACACTCAATTTAGGTAGAAATTTCGAGAATATTAGTGTAGCCTCCGGGCTGATGACCACAAAAAAAAGTACCTAGTTTTAACAAAAATGTTTTCTTTGCTCTCGAAGCCGTCTCTAAGACATCGCAGTTGTAAAATGCTATCTGGCAGTTTGCATTTTATGGCAGCTAATGGCTTTTCGATGAAATGATTTCAAGGGTAAATCGTAAATCTGCGCTTGGTTTCGCATCGTCCACCGACCGCATCTCTATTTTATTTTTAATTTTTCTTCTGTTTTTATGCAAATGAACCTTCACCTTAACTTTGCCAGCGATTCGTGGATCCCGGTCGCCCAGTTTTTGGACAAACGATGGTTTTGTAACTAATATTCGCAAACTAGCTTCAGGTTTTGCCATGTTTGTTCAAATAGTTTCCAATTTTTTTTCCAAAGTTATTAATGGAAATGGCATAAGCTAGAGATTTACTTTTTTCCAGTTTCTTTTGGGTGTTGTAGAGCTTTTTTTCGATCATGATTAAGGGTCAAGGCATGAACTGAAATCGAGATCAGTCTTAATCCCGGATTTAATCAAACACGAGCTAATTAACTTTGATGTTTGACCTACTTTCGCGAGTAAAGAACTGTGTTTGAAATGAAAACTAAACAAAGTTTTATTTTCCTTTGCGACACTATTTTACGGCATTTTCAACTGAAAGTTTCAATTAAATGTAGCTGGGGAGCCAGGTTTTATTGGTTAATTAAAGTATTACGAAACTTTATTTACTACAACACTTAATTACAAAACTTAACACAAAATAGTTTTTAACGTCCTTTTCCCTTTTGATTCAACAAATATATTCGGGACACACATTAATTGTTTAAAATTCCTTTTTTTCAAAGTATTATACATAACAAAGCTTCGTTTTTTTTTCCTTTCAGGGTAAGTCCCGATTAAATTAAATGCAAAAAAATATAAAATTGGCGAATTGACCTACTTTCGGAGGCGAATCAAACAAATATCCACTCAATATAGAACTGTCCTTGGAAACCACTTTTATCTCTTTCCACGTTTGTTTGCTTTAGTTTCGGGTAGTTTGTTTATTTGGGGACTGTTTTTAATCAAAACCAAATTTGAAATCTTTGTTTAATTTTCAAGCGCGGCTCACGCAGCTTCGCGTCGTTCCGAGAAACTGTGCCGCCCTTCGTGGCGATTGAAACCTTTATAAACTCCGTGAGCGTTGGACGCACGTGAACAGGTATCGAGCGGTCGATTTGAAGACAACAAAAACCTAAAAGCTAAAAAAAAAAATACACCAAGTCCGGCGTCAACAAAAACAAACTGAGCGATGAAAGCGAAACTGCTCTTACGAAGCGTGTTTATTTTTGGGGAAGCTGGCGGGCTGACGAGCGGCCCGCATCTTGGAGCCACTCTCTTAATACGTCACCAAGCTGAGCTTGTAATTGTTGGTCTTGCAGTTCTCCCGGTCGCCGCTGCCGCGTTCATTGACTCTTCCCGATGATGAGGGGGCGGGCCAGCGATTATAGTATATATGTATGTGAAAGTCAAGGAGCGCCCTGATTTCGGGCTTCTTCAATAATAAAGCACATCCCATTGAAATTACAGTGTCGTGACCCATTTAAGCTATTATTTCCAAGCTGGGATTCTACATTTAGGGCTTTAAGGCAGGATGCAACAAAGACTTAAAAGTTGTTTCCTAAGAAACCCGGAAATTGTAATTCAAAACTGGAATTTCTGATTTTCTACCATATCCAATTTAAGACAAGTGAGTAGTCAAGGTTATTGTGTTTAAAAACATGTTATATATTCCATTAAAAAAGGAATGGTGTATGTTTTTCATTATTGTTAAATATATTGTTTAAGTTGGCGCCAAATAAATAAAATTAGTAAGTGTGACCACATTTTGTCATTCAAAAACTTTTATCCAGAAGTAGAAAACAATAATTATCGATATACCGGGATTAATTTGATAAATTTTTAGGCCTTTAAGGCTGTTTGTTTCACGAACAATTTGGTTTAGTTAACAAGATAATGATTTCTGTTTAATATATCCTAGGCTCACAGACATTAATCTCTTAAATGGATTTCAAAAATGAAATTTTACAAACCGAAACTGGCAAACAACTTTCCGAGTATCAGTTTAAATTGCTAAATAAGCATGGTGTTGAATCCATTTGTGAACTTTATGAAGAGGATGAAAATAAACTGGCAGAAATACTTGCCATAAAGACAGCAACATTGAGGGAACTGAAGAAGGAGTTGGCTTTGTTAAAAGCACCCACTGAGGAGGAGCCTCTTCCGGACATCAACTATGGTACGGGAATGAAAGAGTGAGTTTTACGTCTACGCTAATATTTATGTTATTAATTATAAATTTTTTCCTCAGATTAGACAACCTCCTTGACCGCGTGGAACAGCAGTTTAAGCCGGGTAGGGTCTGGGAAATCTACGGTCAAGCGGGAGTTGGTAAAACCCAACTGGTGTACACTCTCATCCTGAACTTTGTTTGGAAACATGATCTGCAAGCTCTGTTCATCGACACGAAGAGGGATTTCTCAAGCAAAAGAATTCAGGGTATGCTGGCGGCCCGTAAAATGGACATGGAAAGCTGCGAGAAAGCAATGAAGGCCATCCGTGTAACAAATGCATCAAGCTGCAGAGAACTAATTGATGTGCTGGACTCCTTCTACCAGCAACTGGTTGCTAAGAACGAGGATGCCCAGCGAATTAAACTGGTTGTAATTGACTCCTTGCCAGCTTGCTTTTATTCATTTCGAGGCAAGATGATGGCTATGATGCGAAAATCTTTGCTGACGGAGCTTGCCTGCAGCATCAGAAGGCTCTCTGTCCATGGAATAGCTTTTGTCGTGACCAATTTGTCGTTTCTTCATATAGAAGGTAGGTTTTTGTTTTTTTTTTTTTTTAATTTTCTTAAATTTGGTTCTCTTATTAGAAACTACTAATGATGATGACAGCGAAGATGATGATGACAGCCATGAAAAGGTGTTGCCAAAAAGGCAGTGGCAGCCCATGCTTTGCGATTACTGGGGTTCTGTTTGCACGCTGAGGCTTTCCCTGGAAATGCCAGTGAACTTGCAAGAGGAAGGCTGTAAACGCTTGGACGATAAAACCCGACAAGTTAATGGCATTCGCTTGGTAAATGTAGCCGGAAATACATATGGCCCGGTCGGGGAATTCTGCCTGCTACGGATTACAGAGGCAGGCGTTGTCTAGTGATTTTGCTGTTTGTAGTTCTTTATAACCCGCTTCCCGGGTTCCAGGGAGTCGCCCAATCCGGGATGCTTTCGTTTTTTACTATTAGCTCCAACAGCTATAGTAACTGGCTGCTCCATAGGCTTGTTTTTAACTCCAGCTTCTTCCACACTTAAGTCCGAATCGTGGGCATACTGGCAGTTGGTTCCAAAGCGACAGCGTCCTCTGCGAAAGTTCCAACATATTTTACGACCATTCTTCTGCTTAGAATGGTCATCGTTGTTAACCATTTTGACATGCCGCTCCAAGGAGGCGGTCTTGTGGAGTTCCGCCTCTAGGAAGGGGTTACTAAACACATCGCCCTTGCCAGTTTTCTGGGTGAGAACCTGGCTGGCACTGGGCAATCTAGACGGTGGTTTTTCGGTGTGGAGAGGCGGCCTTTAAAAAAAGTGAGAAGTTAAATAATGATTCCCAGCACATTATTTATTGAGCTCACGTGTTAGTCTCCTCGCTTTCGGACGTTTGGCTTTCGGAATCCTCATTAGAATCGGACGAATCACTATAATCTGCCACCAAAGACATTATTTTTGTTTATATTTCTGAAACGGCTGGAAAATATAAAACGCGCTAACGCGTTTTTGCTTATCCGAAAATACCAAACAAAAGCTTTTCTTTAAAAAGATAAAATTAAAAACCGGCATTTATTAAATATTAATTTTAAATTAAAAATACATGAACTTCATTTTTAATGAATTTTCTTTATTCCATAATATGTATAATCACTTTATGCATGCTTTAGTTAGGTTGGTTTATGTTTTGTGTAAGTGTAAGCTATTAACTAATTATTTATACAAATCTTTATAAATGTAAAAAATGAAACTTTGTTACAGTTTTATCATATGATCGCCTCCCAATTTCACGCAACGTGTGTAAGAAATATGCAAAAGTTTAATACAATAATTGGAGGAAACCTGTGAATGATCCAGATTTCAAATTCCGTGGCAATCGAAGGCTCCAAACTCAAAGGCCAGACTTAGCCTTGGCTTTGGTCTGGCAAAGGATAATTTGCTAGTCGATGGGTGAACGGGCCGAGGGATCGTCACGATCGATGGGCGGCGGCGAGGTGAGTACTTCTACACTTTGTGCAGGTCCTGCTGTTAGATAGCCAGCCGTGGGATTAACGCCTTTAAAAAAGATATATATAACATAATATAATCAATTCAAAAAAATATAGTTGTCTTACCGGTAAGATAGCCGCGTATATTGGTGTCGGTAATAAATAGATCGTGGCGCTGGTCCTTGAACTCGGCCCATACTGGATGCTTGAGCAGGATTTGAGTGACCCGGTCGCCGTAGTTGAGATTGTGCGTCATGCCTTTGAGTGCGGCCACGATTTGTGCCTTAACCGCCGAGGCATTATCCACGAACTCGAGGCGGCTGTCCAACAGACCAAGTAAAAATGGTATAAGACCCACTTCCAGAGATTGGCTGATAAGGGAATCCTATAGTTAAAACCGTTAATTATAATGATTAGATTAAATATCACTTTAAAAAAAAACCTACATGCTGATGCTTAAAAAGGCGACTCAGGGTCTCACAGGATTTTTCGATACAGTCTCTATTGTGCTCCATGCATTTCTTTAGAGGAGCTACACACTCCGTCTGCGAAATGGCACTCACGCAAAACTAAAAGGAAAAAAGGCTTGGATTCATATTACTTAAAACAAAAATTTAATCTATACAAACCTCAGACATCGAGAGCTGGTGTAATACTGATAGCGTGTTCTTTGGCTGAACCGACAGCAGATTGAATAGCTTGGGTATGTGACCCAGAACTGGAATATCATCCGCCAGGTTGGGTTGTGAACGTAGCAACTCTACCAGCGCTGTGGTTGAGAGATCCAAAACATCCTGCTCGGAAGAGCTTTTGCCGATCTGCTCGACCACAAAGTCAAGGAGGTCCGAAAGGAATTGCTTCGGCTTGCGCAAAGTCCACGCAGGATTGCTGACAAACAATCGGAGGTAAACGCCGGCCACAACAATTTCGTTGGCCACAATGTCTTTAAGTATTTCAGGATCTTTCCAAACATGCCGCGGATTGCCTTTTTGGTGTTGATAGAATCTATAGGAATAATACAATTTATGAGTAAATGAAACAATTCTTGTCTTTATCATTTACCTTTCACAAGCTTCAGCCACAGCATCACAAACAGTGGATCGTGTGGAATCGTTCCATATCAGCTCCGGATGCTCGTGGATGGACTCAAACAGCTGAATGGACGTGGCTGGCGATTCCACCATGGCGTCGATAAACAGCGTTGGCAGGAACTTTGAAATGGTGATGCGAACCTTGGGCCCACTCAGCCTATCTGCCGTCATCTTGGCCAGGATTTCGGCGCACATTTCTCGAATCTGGGGGTTCCTCGAGTTGCAGAACATATCCAGCAGATAGATGACCGCGCCCTTGGCCTGTGCTTCCTTAATCATCTCCTGCACATTCATAAGTCCTGACAGAGTCTCCAGCACCTTCACCTGGCTGGCACGGAGCTCCGGATCTTTAAGAGCAACCAGATAGTTGCCTAGAATCTCGCAGGCAGCAACCTCAGAGACGCATTCTTTGTTGCGAGAGACCAGGGCAACCACTTCCAAGGCCACAGCCTTAACTGTGGAGCTCTAAAAATAAGATAGAAATAATTAGAAATTAATTAAACATTCTTAAGGACCGCAATCTTACGTCAGAGAAAATATTGTTGGCCAGGAAGCCAAAGATCATGTCAAAGTTTCCGATGCACTGGATCTCCACCTCTGCATTCGCCTTGATTACCGCAATCAAAGCCCTGAGCACCATTGTGATATGAAGTTCCAACTTGCCATCGTTGGCAAAATCGTACTTGGTTTGCTGCAGGGCCTGTTGCTGCTCCGCCATGGCATCCGTCTCCAGCTTCTTCCGGCTCTTGGAGCGATTGTAAGCGCTCAGCACTTCATCGAAAGTGCTTCCGGGCTTTCCACCCGTCGTTCCCTGCTGCAGTTGGGGATGGTTTGGTGCCAGTGTGGGCGTTAATATGCCATCAGTGCCCATTTTTGGTGCAACAGGTGGCGCCGGGTTTTTCTTGTACTGCAGAAACTGGTAGGCGTGCTTTAAGTACTCCAATAGATCCATGATAAAGAGCTTGGGCTGAGC
The DNA here is from genome assembly GCA_018150405.1 of Drosophila varians. Lineage (NCBI taxonomy): Eukaryota > Metazoa > Arthropoda > Insecta > Diptera > Drosophilidae > Drosophila > Drosophila varians. Next base: position 10,550,021 of record JAECWK010000130.1, read on the forward strand.
AATTGGATGCGTTGGCATGTCGTTGTAAATCCTTATGAAAATGCCACCTATCTGCAGTTCATCTCTGTAAAGATATAATACTGTTTACAATGATTCTTTTCCATCAATGGACTTTACTTACTTGTGAGCATCGAACTCAAAGGTAGAGACCAGTTCGGAAACTTGGGCAATGTCTTCTTGCGTCTCCTTTGCGGACACCGTTCGTTGCTGTTCCAGGAAGTCCTTAAGCTGGGCACGGGTTCCATTGTCCCAAATGAGGTAAGGATTTCTCGTGTTTGCCGTAAGCAGCTTCAGTACATCGCTATCCCGCGCCGTGGCTAGCTGATTGGCAATGTGACGAGTGAGCAGCCTGTCCAGTACCTGCTTTATCAGAGTGTTCTTTGCCTCGCCCGTCACTATGTACTTTTGCTGGATGGCACTGGGCTGCTGCTGTTGCTCACTCTCTGTGGGAGTGGAGCTTGAGGTATCACTGCTTCCAGACGAACTTTCCGGCTCTTTTTCCTTGCCACTGGTGATGGCCAGCTGCTTGCTCTGCAGAGGGTTGTGGGCATTCTGCGTGTAGGCCGAGTTTGTTTGCGTTGGCTTGGGTTTGATGGCTGGTGGCGGCTTGGCCGCCGGGGAATTGGCTTCACTGCCCGTAATTGGCTTCTGACGCAGCTCCATACTGTAACCTGCTAAGGCAATGCATCCGAGCACAGCCATCTTGGCCAGGTTGTTAGCCAACTGCTGCTGATTGGACTTGTCGCTGACCTCGACTCCGCTCTCGTCCAGCGTGTAGTCGTACTCGAAAATGAACAGCAGCAGCGACCAGAGGACTCCATTCCGGGACAGATCGCACTGCAGATCATAGTTGTTGGCCGCCAGACTAGTTACTAGGCTCACCGACAGACTATGCTTGAAGTAGACAACTCGACACACATCGGATAAAAGCTGCGGCAGAGTAATGATCTTCTGCTTGCACTTCTCAAAGTTGCAGGCCACTTCGAAGCACCGCGTAACGTTCGAAATAACCTGATAATGCAGCGAATCGGGTTTGGAGTCTACTCCCAAAATAGAAACGCACCGGGTGTAGGCCTCTAGGAGCGCCTCAATGCCCTCCTCCCGACGCAGCTCTTCCGCGTTAAGTGCAGAGCAGTGGACAGTATGGTAACAGAGCTCGGAAGCAGCAGTTAGGAGCTGGGCCTCCTTGGAGAAAAGTTCGTCGTCGCGCGTCTCCAGGCGGATTGTTTTGATCAGTTGCGGATAACCCGCGTACTTGTAAGGGCGTAGAACTGAAGAGAAAAATTATATAAAGGGACATAAAGGATAAACGTAAAACAAACTTACCATCCGGATAGCGCTCGAAGAGAATGCTCTGGGTGCGAAGTATAAGCACAATATTATTAGGATCTGGCCCACCTGAGCTCCAAACATTTCTGGAACACAGGAATTCATAAGCCTGATTCACTTTTTCGAATATTTCTCGACCGTTGGGATTCTTGTCTGGATGATACATCTGGGCCAGCTTATAGTAGCTTTTACGGATCATAGACTCGTCTGGCTTGGGTGTTTTGGTAAGGTCAATTCCGAGGTCTTGGTAAGCTTGTTGGATGGTCATTTGAGGGGGTTTCTTTTCGACTTCCTTGCGCCACGCATCCAAAGTATGCTTGAGAAGTTGTACTGGATCGGAGATTGGCCAATTGGGAAACTTTTGGGTATCACACAGATGACGCAGATAGTAAATGTGACAGAAGAGCTCATTTTCCAGCTGGGGATAACTAATCACTGGGATTGCCAGGTAGGGGTATCTAGCCATTGTATGACCACGGAGACGAGGCGTGAAATCAGCAATGTGAGCTGCAATCTTTTCGATTAGTAGGCGACGCATCTCGGAACTCCAAATCACTTCGGGAGTATCAAACTCGCCCAGAAAGATTTCCGCAAACTTTTCGGCGCTGTAATTTTCTAGGAAACAAACCATAGCTTCGGGAAGTAGTTGTCCCAGGATACTCCTGTGCATAATACCAGATTGAGAGGTCTGCAAAATAGAATTTCTTATTAAGGAATCTTTTCATTTGCAAAGTAAGAAGTTAAAAACTTACCTCTTCACTGCGAAAACCTTGCTTCATGTGCGTCATTTTCAGAAACCGGGTAATGGGAAGAATATTACTGCCCGTGTACATTAGCATAAAGTAAAAGACGCCCGTAAGATAGACCTTGGGCATCTCTGGATTGTCTTCCATGATTTGGCAGAGCAATGTAGCAACCCGTTCTAGTAAACCAGGATCGTGGGTCAGACACACCTGCACCACATGAGGCAGGCATATAAATTCTGATAGTTTTCGCGACAACTTAGGTCCTGGTATCAGCACAGCAACTCCGTTTTGCGTGCGGCTTGGGAAAAAACTGGTGCACTTTATAAGAATATCGAGAATCTTTGAGGACAGCTCCGTCTCGTCGTACAGAGGTGTCCCTTTGGCTATAAGGCACCATTTGAGCTGAGGGATCTGCTGCAGCGACCGCCAACCATCCATGCCAATAGCCCAGCATCGAGTCTTGGGGGTGATTAGTCCCTTTTGCCAGAGCTCTTTTAGCTCGGAGTAGGTTATGGGTCCCTGTCGCTCCGGCTTCTGCCCGTCCTTTTCGATGTTGTAGTACCAGTCCTTTTCCTCATAGGCAGCCATGTTAGGGCCGGCTTCGATTACATTGGTTTTGGTATTCAGCTGGGCGCGACCTTTGTGCAGATGTGCCAATGTGATTAAATCCACCAGGCATTGGACGTGATCGATGAGGGCTCGACAATTGGATTTCTCCAGGACTAGGCATGATATAAGGTTGATTAGTGCATCGCGCATTGAAGGGGAGAGACACTAAAAGTAAAATAATTTATATTTGGGGTAACAAAATTCTAAAGAAATCCTTGGAAAACCAACCCTGTCGCTAAGCTGAAGGATGTAGGACATGTCGTTGAACTTGCCAATCTCCTTGTGGTAGCGTCTATACACTTTGGCCAAGGCTTGCAGAGAGAACACGGTCATTTGGTCATCGTTCACACGTTGCCGGCACAAGACTCTCCGATACAAGGCATTAAAAAGTTCAATCCTGTGAAAACTAAATCTTTAGACGCGTTCATTTAAGTTAGGAGAGCACTTACGGATCCTTCACCAAATTCTGAGGCCAATCATCCTTCTCCAAAATCAGGCGTATGTAGTAGTCACCAATTTTTATTTCATCAGCCAGGCATTGGTAGGCCACTTCGAACTCCTGATAGTTCCATGCCACGATCATTTGACCGGCCAGGTCTCGATCATTGAGGAACTGACGTAATTCGTTCTCCAAACACATACGTAGCTCTTCTCGAGTCTGAAAAGAGTAAATATATTAGCAAAGGATATTAAAAGGAATATAAAAACTATCCCTACCTTATGATTCCAGATAAGGTTAGGCAGACTGTGGTCTTTGGCGAAAGTATAAAAGAAATAAGGCAGATTCACAACCACATCAGATGTCTTTTTCTTTTGGCGCCGATTGCGCAGCACCACCGGGCGGTTTTTAAGTGCCTGTGCCGCCCCGTCCTGCTGCTCGATAAGGCTCATGCCCCAGTGCTTGATGCCTGCCAAATGCTTTTCTATCACATTTTTGCGCGTTCTATTGGAATGTTGGATTGCAAACTTGAGATTGTCACGAAAATTCAGCTTGTCTTCTTCCACGTCCGACTCGGGAACGGACTCCTCTGATTCAAGGAAGGTCAAGAGGCCAGCGGGCTATAGAATTAAATCATATTAATAAATTTTTTTAAGGATTATAAAAAAAAAATTTACAAAAATGCGCTTAAAGAGCTCCATGGCCTCCTCGCTGTCTGTTAACCACAATCCGATTAGATGGCGGGACAGCTGTCGATGTGTAGTCAGGGTGGGATCATTTGAAGGAGTGTATAAAGCTACCAACAAATGGCGACAGAGAGCCGCCTCATCTAAGGCCAAAGCTTGCATCTGTTGGGCCACATGCAGCTCGCCTTCCTCGATTATAGCTCTCAAAACAAGGCCAGCTCCCTTGACAATAGCCAGAGAGGGGTGTTGGAATAGTTTGTACAGATACCGACCGCGATCGGCGACCAGCTCCAACAATATATCGAACTGCTTGCCATCGGTGGTCTCGCTGTAAGGCACGCACAACGCAAACGTCATAAAGTCCAGCATGGCAGACAATACAAGGGCACCACTGCCATGACTCTGTAAGATTACAAAAATTAAACAAAGTACTAGATTTTATTGACCCGAATATTTACCACGTGGGCTGTCCACATATTCAGCAATGTTTCCAAAAACGTTTTCGACGATAAAATGGACGACTTGTTCAACTGCTCCTGCTTCAGATCATGATCGGAATTCACCGAATGCATCAAGGAGTTGATCATGTCGATGGCGGAATATGTAACAGCCAGATCTTTGCGTCTTAGGGCTGCCACAACCTTGGTACCGATAATCTCTCGAAAACTAGAAGATTTTGCTCCATTTAACTGTTAAAAAAGATTTGTAAGTGGTTCTCTTACCCCGGGAGATTGGTAAAGGCTGCGTAGCCCACCTTGCTGGCCAGTAAGCGGGTAAGAGCATGAAATATGGCCTCCAGTTCCATGTTGGTGAGCTGCGCCGTTGGACTATCCAGCTCTTTTTGAGCTAAAGCCTGCAAAGCGCTTAGAATAAGCTTCTCCTTGTTTTCGGCAAATAAACTCTAAAATTCAAAAATTTGGTTAGAATAATTTCTTCAAAGTCGACCAAGTAAACCCACATCCTGAGTAACACTGTAGTTAAGGCCACTGTGCGGCACGTTCGCGTTGAAGCGCTCTAGGATCTCGTAGCGCTTGGAGGGATTCTGGAAGTTATTGATGACAAGGCGCATAAGATTTGCCTCCGTCTCCTCATCCACGGAACTACTCAGCGGCACATATCGCTTTCCTCGTGGCGTATTCCCAATGCGGATATGGACATCCTGGTTGCCGCTGGAACGCACTGCATCTAGTACCGTTGCTAACAGCGAATCACGGTCATTTGTGCTGTAGCTCCGCACAACTCCATTCTTGTACTCAATACTGAAGCGCTGCAAGTTGTCCTTGTCGCGAACCAAGGCAAATACATCAGCGAGTGGCCGCAGAGTGCAGATGCTGTAGGTTTGCGGATCTCGCTCCAGGAGAGTCGCCTCAGTAAGGCAAAGCGTGCGTTTCACAGGGTCCGGATGGCGGGGTGTTATTTTCTGGACCGTAAACTCGGTCATGGAAGTCTGAAATTGATCACCACTGGAATAAAAGATTTATTAGTTCTTAATCTTGTTATCGAATTCAAAAGACCCACCTGAACTTGCCAAATCTTTGCCTTTCGAACTGCTCCAGCGTTATCTGGCTTTTGAGTATCTTCGTTTCGATGCCCAGAAACTGGGATGATCTCTGGGCTATATTCTGGACGATCTCATGGTGATTAAGTGCTTTGAACAGATGCAGACGACTGAAGCCGCCATAGGCCATTACAATGCCGCCCTCATAGTCCGATATGCCTGCTTAAAACGTGCGCAAACGTAAACAAAGACCAGAAAGATGAGTGCGGAAAGCAACGAAAAAAACAGAGCGTACACATTGAATTAAAATTGTGGCACATAGCGATAGAACGGGACACATGAATTGGTATGCTGGCGAGTCGAGTCTATATAGCTACCTATTATTCCCTCAATGTCCTTGTACATATAGCTGGCCAGTACGTCATTTGTGGTGGGATCTAGCTGGTCCAGTGAGCACGGTGTCACCTCCAGTACAGTGGGCAAGCTGATACCCGACCAGTGGTACTTGTAAGCACTAAAGCGCTGCAATAATAGAAATTTTTAAATTTATATTGAAGGCTTTTAGAGAAAGGTTTTGCGGAACTTTACTTGAGCATGTTTGGGTTTGTCGGCAAACTCTTTGTAGTATTTTAATATCGAAGTGAGTATGTCGTTGCGGTACTCCGAGGACAACTTGATCGTATCCAGCTTCTTATCCTTTTTAATAGTGAGCACAAACTCATTTGGTATCTAAAAAAAACATTTTTTTATAATCTATTGGGCGTACTAAGAGTTACTTGGCATACATTTGAGGTTTTGGAAGGAGCTGCTGCCACGATATCGGAGTAGGGCCATCTATTCGTCAAGTCAAACCTATCCGGATTGTAGGTGGATATGCCGACCGTGCCGATCGACAGGATCCGCTTGTACTTTCCTTTCCAAGAGTGCTTGGTCACCAGAAAGCACTCCAGGTCTACATTTTCCTTCGGCGGAAGCATTGTTTCTAGCAGCAAATCCAATTAATTTCCACCTAAACCGAAAGGAGAAAAAGAAAGTGTGGGAAATGGAAATCCAAAACGGAGACAGAGCTTTTATGGTGCCCAGCTGATTCACACACGACATCCAAATATCCAATTGACTTGCCCCGACTCCGGGGCACTGATTAATTAAGTTGACTCGCTGACCAAGCCACTTATCAGCAGTCGAGTAGCGGAGCACCAGAAGTGCCAACAAAGGCCCCGAAAAGGGGGAGTAAACGTGATGAGTGTGTTGTGCCCCCAAAGGCGGATCCAAGTGCAGTCCAACTCCCAGCGACTTCCCCGGCAATGCAAGTTCTGCGGCTCATTACCTTGGAGATCTAATGCATGTCGCTAGCTTTTAGAAGTGTTTTTTTGACGTACTATCTCCGGATTTTAGCAATCTGCGGATTTTTGCAATAAACAATTTATCAGTAACAAAGCTGTGCAACACTGAATTTGTCCAGTGTTGTCCAGAACTTAAAATACTGCTATTCAAGGGGCTGCCGGACTACCCGAAAGACTAGAAATAATACTAAAAGCTTTTAAAGTGCCAAAATGGAAAGTAACGGAAGCATTTAAATTCAGCAGATAATCATGGCCATTTTTATTTTTAAATTTTTGTATTTCGAAACCGAGAGTTAGCTTTACTCTCTCAGGAGTCCCGTAAAAAACTCACCCAATTATCTTAACTACCATTAAAAACTTTATTTCTCATTTCGTATTGCTTTAAAACGTACGTATTGTTATCTAAATGCAAATAAAGATGGCAGAGCGTTTATGCAAGTGTGTGTAATAATTCCAAGATAAAACAATCTCGCCAGCAAAGCCAGCGAAAAAACAAACAAAAACAAGAACACGATTCGTATTTTACACAAATGAAGAATTCTATGATACGGATGCTGGGCTATCTCAGCCTAATCCCCTAGGACCGGCAACAGTAATGGGGTGTTTGCGTAGGTAAGTTATGTGCCACGAGTGTTATATAGATTGATGCAACAATGTGGACTCAAAGATGAGTTCTTATCGGTATTTACGAGCTCCCAGGTGCCAAAGACCCTGTCCCTGTGGATGGATAAACTTTTTTCTTGATAGGATGGCTTTTGAATGAGGCTAAGTCTTAGATAAATGTTACTCTGAAATCCTAAGTATAGTTATCGCTATCTTCTAACAACATAAAAATGGTGGGGGCACCAGGACGCGGTTAGACTGGGCTGGAGTGGGAACTGGAGTGCATAGAGTGAGTGATCTCAGCAGGAACACTTGTTCTTCAAGTCCGAGCCCGTTGCATCCGCGCTGCTCAGGTTGAACTTGTCGCCATCGGCCAGATCGGCACTTATCAGCTTATCGTTGATGAGTATCTGTAATGGAAACTTAGAAGGATAAGCCATGGCTTTGGTTACAGATTAGTGGGGATTATCACCTTATTAACGAGGGCGCGGGCTGCCTCGTCTATGTTGATGTTCTCCTTGGCGGACGTCTCAAACCAGCCGGCAAATCCATTCTCCCGCACGTACTCATCAATCTTTTCCGGTTGCGTGATGATGCCCTGCTTTTCCTGATCGCACTACAAAGACGAAACCATATATTAAACACAAGTGTGACCTCCTTAGCTTGAGGGTAGCCCACCTTATTGGCCAGCAGGATGCATGGTATGGGACTGCCGTCTGGCAGCTGCACCTTGGAGTCCAGGTCTTCCTTCCATTTGCTCACACAATCGAAGGTCCCGCTGCGGGTCACGTCGAACACGATAAAGGCACCCACCGCCTCCTTGTAATAGACCCGGGTCATGTTGCCGAACCGCTCCTGTCCAGCGATGTCCCAAAGCTGGAGGCGCACTATCGTGTTGGCGTCCCATTGGAGCACTTTTAGGGCAAAGTCCACGCCGATGGTGGCCCTGTAGTTCTGGCTAAAGAACTGGTGGACGTATCGCTTGATGAAGGATGTCTTGCCGGTTCCCAGCTCCCCGATGACTAGAATCTTGTACAGATGCTCGCGCTTTTCGCTGGTGGACGTCATGATGGCCTGAAAGTGGAATTGGAATAAGCTTGAATCTTTATAGAATTCAGTGAAAAATCCCTTGAATAATTCTAAGTCGGATAACAATTTACACCTCCCTCGGTTCTTTGCCTCTTGTGGCTTGTCAATCATGAATGAGATTTATAAGACCCCTTGGGCCTCCTTCTCCCCTTCCCCGTTCTCCCTTTTCCGGCACCATCAGTTGAACGACACTCTCCCAGACACACGCACACCCTCCAAGTGGGCCCTCCAAACGGGGCCAGCAAACAGATACGCGACATGGCACTTGTGGGGCTTCCTCGCTAGCCAAACGTCTACTGTTAAACTATTAAACTGGCGAACCGACGACACCGAGGTGGCGAATCTCTTCTCCCGGCCATGGTGACACCTTACCGGTTCCATTTCCTGATCCATTGTCAGGTCACCGAAGGCCGGCATGGGTTTGGCGCTCTCGGTAGCCTTGGTCTCGTCACTTTCCTGCTCGTCGGAACCAGAGTCCTGGAATTCGCTGGCCACTGACTGGTAGCGTAGGGTTTCCCGCCTGCCCTCGATGCTGTCGTGGTCACCCAGCAGGAGCTGTTGCTGGTGAGCAAACTGGAGGCGTCGCAGACTGGAATCACTGGGTTCGTCACCGGAACTGGGCTGCTGATTGGCAGCAGCGGCGGCCAAGGCAGCTTCGTAGGCACTCAGAGGACTCCGCACGGCACTGCCCACCGCGAAACGGACAACGGGAGAGGATTGCCCAAGGGTCTGGGCACTCTCCGCCGAGGATATACCGTCGTCGAGCACTTGGGGGATTGTAGAGACGGATGAGGTAACTTCCAGCTCGGGTTGTGCTGGTTCCTGGATCGCCGACTCAGCCACGGTTGTTTGGTTGCTTGGATTTCTGACGATATGGAGGCGATGGCCACGCTGCTGTTGCTGTTGCATCAACTCCAGCTTCTTGCTGGATGAACTGGTAGCCGACTTGCGAACTGCTCCGGTGCCGCTGGCAGACTGAACCACCTGAGCGGAGGGCACTACCTGGAGGCGACTTGGCTTGGCCGGTGCTCGTTCTCTCGGGGGCGTATCGCGCGTGCTCTCCGTGATAAGAAGCGACTCTCTCTCTTGGGGCTTCCCCTGTTGCAATTGCTGCTGCTGCGGCTGTTGCTTCTTTTTGCCCACTTGGACTAGCTTGGTGGTGGTGCGGGTGCTGCTGGTATCTCGGGTTGTCACCGTCGTGGTAGTGGTTTTCTTTTTTTGCTTCTCCCCCGCTGCCGGTGTCAGGTAATCCGTCTCGACTGTGCTGCTCTTTGGCCGGGATTTGCTCGCCTTCTTCGAGGAGCTTGTGGCAACTGGTTCCACCTTCTTGCCGCTGATTGTTATCTGCAGGGTGCTGCTGGCGGCAGAGGGCGAGGAGGGTGTGGCCGGGAGGGAAGCCTCCACCCTTTCCAGACTGATCTCGTCGCTGGTGGCCAGGCTGTGCGGTCGAGCCTTGGCGGTCTTCCCGCTCTTCCGCAGTCCGCCCAGGAGCAGTCGGCGCGTCAGGCTTTTCTTCTTGGTCTTGCACACAGCACCGCTATCCGTGCTGATGGAGCTAGCCACCTCCAGTAGGTCGCCGGGGATGTCAACCTCTTCCTCCACTGTCTGATCCGCCTCCTCCTCCTTCTCCTCCTCCTCAGCGCCGCTTTTGGTTTCCCTGTCGGCGCTTTTGTCCTTCTTGGTTTTGCTTTTGGAGATGCTTCTTAGGGCCGCCGAGAAGCGGGATCGGCTTTTGATCTTTCCACTGGCTTCCTCGGAATCCTCTTTGGCTTCAGCCTCTCCCTTGACTTCCTTTTCCTTCTTCTCCAATGGTGGCGATTCCACTCGCTTTATGGCTTTTCCCTTCTTCACCCTTTCGTCCACGTTGGGCATATTTTTATATGGCAGTGGTCGCTAGCGATTCGTCAAATGGTGCTTTCTGCCTGGTGGCTTCCATCGGCTCCGAATCGAATCCTGAGAGGTCCTGAGCTCCTGTTATTTTCAGCAACCGCAGCGCAGACAAAACAAACGCGCACTGAAACCCCCAATGACGACGTCTAGGCTTTTATAAATTTTATTTCGCCCACCCACCCCAAAATCCCCCACAGCCCCCTTTGTGGTGAGTGGTTTTGCATTACAGTTACAAAAAAAAATGTTTGAATTAAAAACTTTCCAGGCACTTACAACACTGGCGTTTTCAAGCTTGCGAAATAGTCGTGAGAGCTTGGCAGACTCTTGAATGCGACGATTCAGCCTCCGACAGCCACTTATCTAGCAATCCCCGGACAAAGCCCGACCAGTGTCCACTGGCCAATGATAATAGCAGCCAGTTGTCCGGCTGGTTATCCCTGCCCCCGAATCACTGGGCTTTGTTATTGGGATCAAGGCAAGATCTCGATCAGGCCATCCAATCATCCGGCACAGTCACTGGACCAGGACAGTTCAGTGTCCATTTCTGGACCTGACCTAGCACCCAAACTAGTAACACCCAACCACCCATTGGGGGCCAACCCCACGCTCCATTGCACTTGGGAGGCTTCCTTTAAGCTGAGGATTTGCTGCATCAACTTGTCCCAAAAGAGTCGCTCGGCATCAAGCGGGCAACACATCAATCTGGCGGGTTGAGTGGTGTCTTAACTGATTGTCGCTGCCGCGACGTGACTATATAGAATTACGCTTATTACAAAACGTGGTTAGCCGCACCAGCCAAGAGCCGAAGGGGTCTCCTTATATGTATATGCATTTCCCATATACGATTACACCCCAAACGCAAAACTGTATGGCACAAATACTCGCATTTGGACAGATGTGTGGAACCCATCCCAGAGCTATGCGGAAGTTGTCCAGCTGTCGTCATAAATCGATTTTGGAGAGCTCAAAATAGAAATTGCTTTAAAGGTGGGAAGGTCATTGGGGGTTTCTTAACCCTCTTTCGGAAATTTAATTTAAAAAAGTCATACAAGGAAGTTACTATTCTCTAGACTCCAGAGACCTTTGTGGTTAGAATTGTAATCTTTATCATTCGTTTATCAATAATGCATCAGCTTGTATTTAATCTAGAATTCCTTAATGTAAAATCAGTGACTAGACAGCTGTGGTTTTAGCCGCTAGGGGAAATGGGTAGCAACATAGAGTCTACACTCATTTATAAACGAGGACAAGTCAACAGTCGAATCTTCTCAGACAAAAGCTTACATAATTTATAGGAGATTTTAGCAAACACACTTGCAGCAACTTGAAAATTCCTGCAGCATGCTTTTAAACTATTTTGTGTCATGGAAACCGAAAGCATTAGAAATTCACTTTCGCATAAATGTCGAGCGACAAGGAATTTCTTTTATGGCTGCAAATGTTTGCATGAGGAGTCAGGACTTCAAATCCCCTTTTCCAGGCGCCCGCAATTACCCCGACGACCAGCGACCCCATTCCGAACAAAAGCCACACGGATGCCCGGAGGTGGCAGGGAGTCCTGTTTGTGATTCTTCCCTATAAATCGGAAAGAAAGCCTCCTTCTTCACGTGCCAGCCATTAAATGTTTTCGAAACGACTAAAAATAGGCGGGATTCTTGGAAAAAAGGGTTTAGGGATTGCATGCATCACGCTAGGCAAAGGATTTGATGTTTTGGGTCAATCCTAACAGTTTCTAATAGCTTGAAAAACTATAAATTATCATTTATTGCCTTTTCAGTTTGTGTAATTTGAGAAATTTGCTGGGGTTCCCCAAGAAACCCTAAAAAGTATGCAATGGTTAATTATTTACATGGCATCTGTAAAATATGAAATGTATCTGATGGAATTATTTAAATTTTTAAAACAAAGAGACATAAATGGGTTAGAGAAGATATTTTTATCTTAGACTACAGTCAAGGTGCCATAAAGATTTTTTTGTAGAATCTTTAAAGGTGTAATTAACCTACTGCAGTTGGCTAATAGAAGCTTAGCACCTTGAAAGATAGTTCTGCCCTAATTTTAACCATTTATTAAGCAAATAAGGTAAAGATATAAAGATAGCTGGCGGTTTATTGCCAATCTTTGCACCTGGTCTGACGTGATTCGAAGGCGCCGCTGCCATGTGACTCGGGTTCCGATGGCGTTGGGCCCGCTCTCCATTTATAATGTCATTTATACATATGCTTATCAGGCCCCCGTTGCCCGGGCAATTGTCATGTAAATGTAATCGCTGGAAACACAAACTCCACAACAATAATACGGAGTGCATTGCCTTAACCAGCGATGCGAGCAGATTGATTACATAAGGAGGCTGATGCCTTCGGACTCATGACTCCGAAGCAATCCCTCAATGGACTCTGCCACACGCAACTCTGACTTATTATCGAAATGTTGGAGTAGAGGGCCCTTATCTTATCACTCAATGGAGTCACCAGCAAAAAAAATAATAATAATAACAAAAAAGAGGAAAGAACCAGACACGATTAGATAGAGCCCGAAAATGCAATGAAACTTTTAGTGATTCATCAACTTTAACACCCGGGCGGCATGGGCGATGTGTAATTGAAAAATGCCAACAATTTGAATGTCTTTAATTAAGATTCCTTTCCTTATACAGACTTTCGCCTGGTATTCCAATAATTGACCTTAAAACGTGACGTTGCCGGGGCAATGCGAGAAAACAGTAGCTCTGGGGCCCTTCCAGTTCCCATTATAGTGTCTCAACGACAGCGGATATCTATATCTGGCTAACCGGCAATCACTTAAGTAGCCGAGCACACCCACTAGAAAACCACGCCCCCCGCCGGTGGCCTAGCCGCCCCCTCAAAACCCATATTCCATATCCGTAGCCACGATGAGAGTGAAATTTTCGTGGCACACATCGGTTGGTAGTTTTTGGCATTGTTTTGATTTTATCGTCTTGTTTGTAACATTGTCGGGTGCTCAGATGTAGAAACGATTTCAATTTCATTTCCACTTAATTGGTGGCTTAATTTCATTCACTTGTGCGGTAGATTAGACCCAAACTGGAACTGGAACTTGGCAATAAAATGCGCATCGGGCTTGGGAATTTACTGCTGTACTCGTTCTATAATTACAAAACATTTCGTACATCTGTTTCTGAGATTCCAGATGGGGAATAGCTGGGGTATAGCAGGGGTACAGGTAGGGTACAGCTAGGGGGATAGCTGGGGGGTTTTTACCACGTTCTCCGAGAGACGGCTTAAAACGGCTAACGAGTGCAAGCTGGTTGTGTGTTAACGGCCTGACAAGGCAAAATAGCAAAAATTATTGCAACACTTGGCTTGGCCAACTTATTTTTGGGCATTTCCCTCCATACACTGCAACAAATTGGTCCATCTTATTTATTTTTTTAAAGGAAAAACACCACAGACATAATGAAATTCCTTGTTTTCATATTACAACTTCCACTTTGGGCTTAACATACACTATCTTGGTTTCACTAACAAACAATCCAACCCGATACTCACTCCGTTGTGCAGGTAGCCGTTGTTCCTGTTGATGTCCATGTGAGTCCGGTTTCCCGCGGGCATGCCCCCAGTCAGTTGCAGCGCCTCTACGGCGCCGAGGTCTAACTCCGGCTTGGCTTCGGCGTACGCCGGAGCAGCACTTCGCAACGAGAACTGCGAGGAGCTCAGTGGTACCTTGTTGGGTAGTGGAGACTCCAACTCTTGGGAGGGGATCCAGATATGGCGACGCACGAAAATGGGCGACTCCTTGGCGCTAAGGGCGCCCAGGGAGCCGGAACTTAACGGCCGGGGCTTGTGTTCGACGGGGGGTTGGGTGTCCTCCAGATCCTTGGCTAGGTATTGGCAGCGCAGGCAGGCGCAGCTTTGCTCTGTCAGGTGGTCTGCCGACTTGGACTTTGGCTTGGAGCTGGCTAGACCGACGGTCTCCTGGGTCAGGCAGTCGCAGATATTCCGGCGTCCGGCGGAGGTAGAGACAACGCTGCTACGTATGATGCCGGTTGCCATGCAAGTGGCAAGATCGCTCTTTAGACCTTCCGCGAGTTTATCACACTCTCCCGCACCACTCAAGGCTATTCACCACGGGTTATCTATGCTGCCTCTATTTGTTTGACACTTTCTGCACGGAGAGAAATGGATATTATTATCAGAACAATGCACATAGAAGAATTTTTACAACATATCCAGTTCATTAACCTTTGGAATTTTTAGTTTTTGAGAAGCTTTTTTTTGACTTATTGAAATACGATTTTAGCTTTCCCCTATCATCAAAAACGATGTCCTATCTTATCATATTCATATTTTTTAGATAGAACTGAAACGTGATTAAGAGTGTCAATCTATTACTCGAAATATTTTATTTTTAACACCAAATTTGGTTATTTTATAAAAATTTTTCCAGTGTTTCCATCTTACTCCACCGACCCCGAGCAACATGTGGTTTCTTTGGAGTTCGTTCTCCATGTCACATTTGCTTTGTTCGTTTTTTAACGGTAAACAAAGCCCCGGACTCGCACTTAAACTTATCAAAATTGGTATTTCTATTATTCTATTATCAAATTTGGCAAATTTATTCATTTCACTGGCATATTTCGGTCTTATCGCGACCTTAACTGCACTCTGGATCGGTTTGTTGAACTCGACCAATGCACTTCTTGGGACAATTGCGCTCACTTTTGGCCAACAAAACTGGTTTTGGCAATGCAAATGGAGCACTTTGATGGTCAGCACTTACTTAGTTTCTTGCATAAGACTTAAACGGTCTTTTGTTTAGTTTATTCCCCTGGCTTTTCTACGCTCAATTATGGTTCTTGGCGCTAATTTTACGGCACGTTAATTAAATTCACACACGTTCGATTGCCAGACACGCAAAAATACGCAAACAACAACAAACAACACGGAGGAGGCCCAAACGTCCGCCCTCTAGCGATTCCACTTTTTGTTTGAATCGAAACACGAGCCGTTAAAACGCTACAACATGGTTTGCTTCGGGTCGGATCGGGCAACCGAAAGCGAAAGCTTTTATTCAGGGGTTATACTCAGTTTAAATTTCCAAAAATTATAAATTTTATAGTTTTTCTAACGTTAGTATAGATATGAATGACCTTGAAAAATGTAAACTCTACCCGTTTCATATTTTCGAATATAATATATTCATAATTCGATTTTCTCAATCAGATCTAAAAAAATAAACTATTTGCAAGATCCGGGCATCTATTTCTTGGAAACTTGGATATAATCTTAAAATTTTTTGGATTTTGGATAATTGAAATCGAAGAAACCTTAATTTTTTTGTAGCTTCTTTTAAGTCTATTTTCAAACGTCTAATAAACCATCTGAAGGAGTGTTTTAAGCCACTTTTATTTTCTCAAATGAAAAAGCTACAAAAAAAAAACCAAATAACTGTTAGATTATTCTCGAAAATTTCATAAAAACATGTTTTCTAAACCTCGTAACAGCGATTAACCCCTTAAAAGCTCTTTAGGGTAGGGTGTGGGTGGCTGGCACACGATTTTGCTGGTTAATCGATTAAACTGTTTCTGGTTAAGGCGCCATTAATTCAAATTCAATAAAAATATATTTATATTTTTTAAGTTTGGACCACTGTTGATGCTTTCTATAAAGCTTGTTAAAAAATAAAAGGTGCCAGATAGTCATATTGTTGGGTTACTTACGAAAATGCATCCCTCCCCAGATTTTGAAGTTTTTCCAAACCAAATCCTCAATAAAGAGAAAAACAATAACTTTTCACAACAATTTTGGTTTATTTCTTATTAGGAACTAAAAATTTAGAACTATATTAATTGGATCACTTAAAGTTGTTGTAGCCATTGTCAAAAAACTCCTTGGAACGGTGCATCCTTTTTAAACACATAAAGCTGCTATTTACAATTTCAAAAGATTGAAGTCAAACCTAAAAATATTTAACCAGGGGCCCATGCTCAACATGGCTGACTACGGACATTTGACAATGTCCACTGAGGTATGAAATCTTAAGAAACTAATCGGAATCCTAAAGGTCTGTGGTGCTTGAAGCTATTTTCTCCTGCTTTTGGGACAGTTTCTTTTCCTCGTTCACGGCTGCGGTCTCTCTCGCTTTCCTCTTGCCCAGCATAAAGTGGGAAACGTTCTCGTAGACCAGGAAGGTGATCATGCAGGCGGGCACCACCCGGGTGAGACTGGCTTGGAGGCCCTTGTAGAAGCCCCTTATGCCCTCGTATCTGCAATAAAAAACCAAAGACATGGATGGATTAGTGGAGGTGATCTCGGGCCTATAAACTACTTACAGTAAACGCGCTTTGGAGGTTTCACTTTAGCAAAGAGATTCTGCAGAATTGGCAAGGAAGAACGAAGGAAAGAAAGGAGCACGGACTACTTACTGAAGCTGCCCTTTTAGCCCTTGGCTTTTGGCCAAATGAAAAGACGCAGGTTGGTCGCGCTGTCAGTGTTTCATTTCGACATTCTTTCATTTTTTCTCATACGGGGTTTTTTTTTGTTGCCACCGCGAGGCATTTTAATAAAGGTAAGTAATTTTGTTTTCTGTTTTTTCTTGTTATTGGGTTTGTATCTCTGCTTGGCTTTGATTCACAATGCGTTCATGCTTATTTACATAAGTGTCAAGGTTCATCCTTAAGATTATAAACCATTTTCCAAAATTATGAAGAATCTTTTTGCCAAAACGAAATTTTGTAACAACTAAATAGGAAACGACAGTGTCTCTGCATTAGCTTTTACAATTCCAAGCCATTACAAAATAAATAATTTAACTAAACTAAAAACTAAATGTGTTTATGCTTCGATGGAGAATGGTGCAGGAAATGCATCTTTGAAATTGCATTTCATCGGTTAGAGGCAAGCTTTCCAGTTTGCCAACATCACAAAAATTACTTTCAAAGTGTTTTCAAGGGGGATGTACAATAAACTAGCTATGGAATAGACTTAAGACTAAGGACATTAGGTGCTAGGCTAAACCAAAATTGAATTACAACAATAATACAAATTATGTTTGTCATTTTCTGCTATATACGCTGCATATCAAAAGAAGCTAGAAAGATTCGTGTATTCTAGGGCTTAGCTTAAATTCTGTGTGTGGTCTGTGTTTCACATTCTAGATTTTAGATTCTAGTTCTGGGCTCTAGTCGCTAGTTAATACTCCATCTAGCTGGTCAGCTTCTCCCAGATCAGCATGACCATACAGATGTTGGGCGTGACGTGAACCAGGTAGGGCACCAGGCCCTTATAGAATCCGCGCATGCGTTCGTACCTCCAAGTCTGTTTGATGCAGTCCCAGGTGCCGCTGTACCGGTGATGGTGATCCTGTAGCCTCGCCCTTACCACCTGGTAGGGATATGTGGCAGCCGCTGCAATCAGCTTGGAGATGGCCGCAAAGGCCAGGTACTCGGTGGTGGCCTGTGGGTGGAAAAAAATAAATTTTTAGTGAGGCGTTTGCAATTCTCTGAACAGCTGCCAAATATTCAATAGACGTCATCATAATCGGTTCCAAGCGGATTTTGTGTGGCTACAGACATGGTTATTAAAGTAAAAGCACAAAAAATTCCTTTCCATTAAAAGGCTTTAATAAAGTTTGCATCAACAACTCCATTAACGTTTGACAGGTGCTTTTAGCTATTGGATTTTGTAGACTCTGGCCGTGATTAAATAAATTGATGGGGATTTTATCAAGTGCACAAAAGGCACTCTAGATTAAGCCCATAAATATAGAAATCGTTTGATATGATAATGCCTAATTGAACTTGTTCAAAAGCAAGATCTTGTGCTATTTTATTGACCGGATCTGTTTACCCAGTGGCATATATACACCATATATATCCGCTGGCACGACACGCGCTGCTTGGTCATGTGACGATCATCATCATCATTTGGGATATAGATACTCACCAGCTTTGTGTCGATGGGAAGCTTGCGATACTCGTTGTACGCGTTCTTCATCTCTTCGTAGGTCATGAACTGGATGGCTCCGTGGGAGACCCCCAGCATGCCAGGCACAAATCCGCGGTACAGCCCCCGTATACCTTCCTCCTTGTAGATTTGGCTCAGAGCATGGATCATGCCCCGGTACTCCACACAGCCCGCAGTATCGCATTGCAAACAAAGACGCGTCTTCACTACCCAGATGGGGTTGGTTAGTAGAAGGGTAAGGGCTCCGGATTCGGCGGCAGCCAACATGTGCATTGTGGGTCCCAGGGGCATGGTTGTATTCCCACCCTGGATGAAGGTCTTGATGGTGTTGTAGCTATAAAAATCGTATAATTAGTTTTATGGGTTTTTGATGGTTGAGCAGAAATACTTACAACATGAAGTAGAGACCCCAGGAAGAGCCTGATCCCCAGACATTGGGGGTCACACCTTTGTAGAGGCCGCGGAAGCCCTCCTGCCGGAAAATGGTACTGAAGGCGCTGCCCAGTCCTCGGTACTGGGGAACCGTGGCTGTACGACCATCGTTGACTGAAATAAAGGAGAATATACAATCGGAATGTCATAAATGATAAATAAACAAGTCTAGACGGTTTGGAACCTTGAGGCTGTTGAATAAGGGTCTGAAGACTACGTCATTCTGTTTCTTTAATTTGGATGACAAGCCGAGAGTATACTATGTATCTTCTAGGCAACTGTACGGCGGATTGTGGGCCAATCAGTTGTTGACTCCCTGGCCAAAGTTGTTTTCGTCAAAAAAACAGATAGATAGCGTTAATTGCCAGCCAGCGGATGCGATAAGGGGCCGATTCGAAAGCGAGTTCTTAGTTCTACCAACATGTTTACGCCTCCATTAGTAGCTATTTATATTGGAGGTTCCTACATATATTCGTATATAGCTGCGTCAATCATAAGATCTCGCCTGACAACAGCCACCAAAAGGGGGCTCGTCTTGGGGCCTCTCATGTTTACATATATTCCTATTCCTATTTTTAGCTGCCCCACTTGTGACCTTGGCTGGCAGTGGCCTGCCCAACTAGTTGGAGACGGAGTGTCCTGCGCTGTTCCGCAGGAACTGGCCATATTGCATAGACGGGGCTCTCAGTAATGAGTTTTTCGACTCATGCACTCGATATATGGCCAGTCAGTATCCCGATAAGGTCGCCAAGCTGATTCAGCAAACTTCCCGCTTGGCAACAACAACCTGTTTGCAATCGGAACGGCTCGGCACGGTTTGTGCCACAAAAACCGGACGGTTGCCCCGCTGAAAGTTGCCGTTAATACGAAAAAAGGCAGCCAACTTCATGTACAGTCAGTCACGTGATCCCAAGCAAGAGAGCCAACAGAGCACCGAGCCGAAGCAAAAAAATCAAAAAGCAAAAGCTGGCGGTTAATAAACTGGTTTCCACGATGGGGCCAGAATGCGTCATCGGCTGGAAAAGGCCTTGCGCAAGTCAATAGAAAACAGCTGTCGCCAAATCCCCCTCTTCATGGAGGTTGAGCTCTAAGTTTTGAGGAACGTCTAATCTTCTGGGGGGGTCTTTCTAGTCCACGAGTCTTGGCACTTTATCAGTTTACAAAATTTTTGCATGGTGTGATTTTTTATTCGCATAAACAACGCGTGTGGTTGTTATTGTTTACGAACAGCTTTTCTGATGAATTTACATATTCACTTTGCACCCGTCCAGATCTCATCCCATCCGACCCGATCCGATCCGGGCAACCTAAGTAGTAATAATATTTAATAAACAAGAAACCCGCTCCCAGTCGTCGTTGTTGTTGCTTTTTGGTATTTTGAATCAGTGATCAGAAAGTTTACGGAAATATTGTTCACGTATTTTGCGCATGAAGCCAAAACGAGGACAACTACATAAGTATACATATATTCCGGTCATTTTCCAAATGATATGATTTCATTTTGCAAAACAATTGCTGAATCAGCTGATGGGGCAATAATTGTATTGTTTATACAAGTTTTAGGGCCACCCATTAATAAGCTCCGAGAAATTTGAGACAAGATATGGGAATTTCTAGCTGATAGTCAATATCGATCTTTGTTCCAGACAATAAAGCCAAATGGAAAACAAACAAACCGCTATTAGCCAGTTTCTGCCCAGGAACTCTAGATTACCACACGCGTCAAGGGGCTTAAGAATGGGTATTTGTCAACAAACCCATAAATTTTCGCCAAAATATTAGCAAAAAAACTATTTCACGTGCCCGTGGCCTCATTAAAGTTTTGTTTATGAATGCGAATTGAATTACGGACAGACGGACGTCACCATATCGTCATTGGATACGCAAGGCGTCTCAAATTTTCCATGGAAAATTTTCATTACAATGCGCAAGCAAGCAAACAAAAAAAAAATCAGAAGAAAAAACAGAACAGAATGCATTTAATCTACAGCCAGGCTGGCGACGATTTCCAGGCACGTGCTGGGGGTTTTACTATCTATTGAATGGGTCTAAAGAACAGGAAAACTACGAACTATACTATTGAGTTTATTATACGTAGCTTGAAGTACTATAAATAATTGATTACACACTATTTCCAGAACATCTAAACAAAATATTGCTCATAATTTATAGAAGCCCATACCCATTGTCCAAACGAATTCAGAAAGAAAAGCCCCCTGGAGAATATGACTCACCTGCAAATCGAATCTTAATTAGATCCAGGGGATGGAGGATTAGGGTGGAGGCCACTCCGCCGGATACGCCGGCCACCAGGTGCTCGTATTTGACGTGGGCAAACACATTGAACTTCTTGGGACTGCCCGAGCCTTGTGCTTTTAGCGTATTCATCTTGTGCGTTGATTTCTCGACTTCTCAGAGGATCTTGTGACTTTCTTTCCGTATTAATGTTGTATCTTGGGTTGTTGCGTTCCTCAATCGGAATTGGAATTCACTTGTGGGTGTGAATTGTACTAAAAACTAAGTGCTATTTACAATTCTTTGGCTTTAGAAATGCTGACGCATGGGGGCGCAAATCAAAGAAAATCGTTCGCCGAATCTATCTTGTTGCTAGGCGCACAGTTTTTGTGCTGGTTGTTGCTGCTCTTGTTTTTGTTGCTGCCACTGCTACAGTTTAAACATTTCTGCCTTTGCCTAGTTGTTGCCGAGCTCATATTTTCTCTCGTTTTTTGCCAGACGATTTAATATTTGTTTGCCGTATCTCTTCTCAGTGCTTCCAGAATTCGAGTAGCTGACGAAATTTTCTATAATCGCTGCTCAGCTCAGTATTGTTTCCGATTAGCCATCCGTTCCTTATGTAATTCCCAGTTCATAGCTCGCCGCAACTGCGTCGGTTAATGGTTTTACCAAAACTGATTAGCCACTGCAATTTACTAGTTAGCACGTGTAGGAGCTATTAAAATTAGGTAACTATTGGAACAACGCGAGGCAGGGCGACTGCAAGTAGTGAGTGAAAAATTGAAAATGTTCCAGCTGTTAATAATCATACGCAGTGTGGCTCCGTTGTCGATATTTTCTCCCTTTCCTGGTATTTTTTGGTATTTTTATTGCGCATACGTAGTGTTGGTCAGCGTATGGGTGATATTAATAATTTTTTTTGTATTTTCGCTATTTCAGTCCTTTTCCTTTTCATTTCTGTTTAATGAATACTTAAATAAATATGTCAAAAAAATAAATTTTACCAAGGTGATACGGACAATAGTTTGGTTTGATTTAAAAAAATTTGACAACCCTGAAGAAACTTAATTGGTACATATATATGGATAAAAGCTTTTGACTAAAATGTAACGGTTTTGACATTTGAATTTAAATAATTTTATTTAAAAAACTTTCTATTCCGATGATTTCTTAGCATAGCAGTAATCTTAGTATTATAATAATCTTAATATCAGGAATAAAAAACCGTTTTAACTACTAAATCTCTGTTTAAGTTCCTAAATTAATTTCCTCGGATTTTAAGAGTTCATTCATTTTGATTGATCATTTCGGGTAGTTTGAATGTTTGTTGCTTTAATCTTAAAAGCTAATTTAAAACAAAATGGTAACCCAAACAAAGTTGAACTTAATCTATTCATTTCTATATGATGATTTCATGACTTTTGAGTACATTTGACCGACTCTTCTCGAAGTGCTTCTTCACGCGCAGACGCTTGGAGGAGTATTCAGGTGATAAGCCAAGTATCTCCACTTGGAGAACAATATATGTACTTCCAGATTCGACTCTACTGACTGGGAAAATTAAGTACACAGAGAATATTACATTTAATGACCTTGTATTGTAAAGTTTCGTGTTAATTTTTCAAAATGGAATGTAATATTCATTCTTACAAATTTTATTGTATGAAAAACATTAGATCCATTTTAAAATGTAAGTCATAGAAAGGCGAAGAAAACTTTTCAGTGGAGGAGACGCATTCCCCAAGCATTCCTGTTAGATCACAAAATCCATTGGTTACTTTGTGGTAGGTTGAGTGAGCCCTAAAGGTGATCGGAGCTATAACTATCTCCTGGCGATAAGACCATCTGGAGTGCCCACTCCGGGCTGGCATAAAAGCCCTGGAGAAGATTCCCCTCCTCACAGTGAACGCTGTAACGTTCAACAAAACACCAAACATGAAACTATTCTTTCTTCTGATCGCGTTGGTGGCACTGGCCATGGTGGCGGCCAAGTCGGCGCCCGGACGGATGGCTGCGCGTTACGATAACTTTGCCGTATACAGAGTGGATATCGAAACGGAAGAGCAAATGGACGAGCTGAAGAAGATCCATGAACGCGTGACAGTGAGTTTATAATGGATATTAGAACATGAATAGTTTCTCAACGGGACACCTGTTTCCAGGTTCACATTCTTAACGAACTGATGGGCCCCGGACGCAGCTACTACTTGATTGTGGGACCCCTGCTCCGAAGATCTCTAGACAAGATTCTTGACTTCCTGGAGATAATCTACGAAGTGGTGGTTGAGGACTTGCAAAAGTGAGTAACAGAACCTACACTATTTCACGAATGTGTTTAATTTAGAGATCCTTTAAAGACTCCTTGATGATTCCTCCGTGGGTGATGATTCCGAAATGGAGTGGGAGACCTATCATTCCTTGGACACCATCTACGATTGGGTGGATAAGGAGTGCGCTGCCCACGACTACCTCGAGTGCGGAGTGATTGGAAAGTCGCACGAGGGTCGCGAAATCAAGAGCATCAAACTGTCCAAGCGTCCCGGCAACAAGGCCATCTTCCTGGAGGGCAACATCCACGCCATGGAGTGGATCTCCTCGGCCACGGTCACCTTCCTGCTCAACCAGCTGATCAACTCCAATGACCCTGAGATGCAACGCCTCAGCGAGGAGTACGACTGGATTGTGGTGCCCATGGTGAATCCCGATGGTTTCGTCTACACCCACGAAGTGGAGCGTCTGTGGCGCAAGAACCGGCGTCCCAACGGCTACTCCAATACCACTGGAGCTTGCTATGGAATCGATATGAACCGCAACTTTGACTACCACTGGGGAGGAGCTGGCTGGAACATCGACGAGCCCTGCGACCATTGGTTCGGTGGGGAGAAGCCCAACACCGAGGTGGAGATCCTGTCGCTGCAGAACTTTGTCAACTCTTTCAAGGATGGCTACATCCGTTCGTACATGGCCTTCCACGCCTACGGACAGTATGTCCTGCTGCCCTATGGACACTCCAACACCGAGTTCCCTCCCAACTACGACCAGATGCAACGCATCGCCGCCGCTTTCTCTGATGCAGCTGCCGATGTTTATGGCTCCACCTTCACCTATGGAGCCAGTGGTCTCCTGAACTGTAAGTGATAAGGACATAACGTCCTCAAGGACTCGAAAACTCATTCGGTTTTTACCAAATCCCTGCAGATGTGGTTTCTGGAGCTGCCAAGGACTGGGCCTATGGCGTCAAGAACATCCCCTTCACCTGCACCGTGGAGCTGCGCGACAAGGGCACCTATGGCTTCTTCCTGCCCTCCAACCAAATCACCGAGGTGGGCACCGAGGTCACTGCCGGTCTGAAGGCTCTGGTCAACCAGGCCGCTGCTGAGGGAATTTTCAATTGAATTCTTTTTAGGTATTTTTTGTAACACCAACTGGGTGTTGAAACTAAAAAATAAATATAATTAATTATATTTATATAGTTGAGCATTGAAGTGGTTTTGAAAAGTTTTTTTTATATAAAAAAGGGTTTAAAAAGTTCAAAGCATACTTAAAGGCGCTGAGTTGGAGTAAATAGTATGTAGAATATTTAAAAAGGGCGATTTAGTAATTGAATTTAATCAGTAGTTGAGGCAAATATAAAGTTTAAAGAGATTACCTAAATGGAAAACGGATTTAATGATATATTTTTACTAAAATAAAGTAAAAATCCTTTTAGATAGGCATAGATCCTACCGAAAAGTTTCTGTTTAAAACAGGAACGAAGAATTTCCTTTAAGTTATTCATTGATTACATTAATGGACCCTCCAGCAGAGTAAATATTCATAACGCTTCCCAAAGTTTCTGGCACGAAATTGAATTACATAGAGATTTAGATTGTTTTCGCAAGGCAAATACCCATTTGCACCACCCATTTCCTGGCCACTCAGCAAAGGCAAAGGCGGCAAAGTGGGCGGCCTGCCCCAGAATTATTGCAACTAGTTATACGCAAATTATGCCACGTGGATGCAGTATCAATAAATATTTATTCGCCCGCCTCCTGCGGCTGTTGCTCTTTTGCGGGAGTCCGGCAATTTGCACTGCAGATGCTACTGGAGTCCGGAGCTCTCCCAGCTCCGGCGACGCATTCCGGATTGCCCTATTCCGGATACCGAAGAACTTTTGCGGCACGCAGCGAAACTTTGGCCAAATGCAGGATGGCATGGGGGATGGGCTGAAAGCCATAGTCGAAGGCAAAGCCATCAACACCAACCGGGCCAACATAAAATTCCTACTACAAAGTGGTTATTTTGTTTGAAGTAATCCGCAAGAAGTCGTTAAAAGTGTCGTTGGCAGTGCTCCTAGATTGATGATGGTTTCACGTGTCCGCCGCAGATAGCTGCAACCTGGCAGGATAGCAGGATGCGCCACTGTTAGTGGTGATCCCTTCTGCCTATCCCGTTGTGCCACCTCCCTTTCGAATGGCGATATCCTTGCCGCACTCGAAGATGCATTTAAGAGGCAAAACTGATGTAATGTCTGCATCCAACGATACGGGTTCGAATGATTCCTTTGGCCCGGCTTGCTTTGACATGGAAATACTAAAAAGTTCACGCCGGAGTGTGATGGCTTCCTGAAAGCCTTTGACATCTGATATGAAAAGGAGCCCGTAATCAAATATGCCTGGCAAATAAAATGCCAAAGGTGCCGGAGTATCCCGAAGGAATTCGTTTGCTTATCCTTACCCCCAGCCTCACCACCACCAGTCATTTTCAATTAACTTTGCCTGCCAGGGAAACTCGCCTCCGCTTTTCTTTTCTGATTCCTCCTTCCCCTAGCACCCGAATCCTTTATTGCTTTAACACGGCGTGTTGCGTCACGTGGCAAGTGGCAAGTGGCAAGTGGCAAAGGTTATATGGCTCATAAAACGGCCAACTCATTATGCAAATGTTTGCTCTGGCCCGGAGGCGTGAACATATCGCAGGAGTCCGAAAATACCATAAATCGGTAGTGTTATGTTTATATGATCCCATTCCGGCTATAATACTCCTTCCGATAATTTCCAATCTTTGGGAGAATATCTCCCCCCATTGACTCAAGTCCTTAGAAAAAACATGGCGGATGGCGTGTTCAACTGGCATTGGAGCCGTAATTAGAAATTTTGGCCAAACGGATTGGATAATAACCACTACTTGGGGCCGATTAGTGAGTCAATATTGGCTGCAAGTAATGCCCTTCAGATTAGATTTAATTGCAATCGAGGATTGTGTAATGATTGTTATGATTGCAGGAGTGCGAAAAGTCAATTTCGAAATTGTTATTTGCTTTTGTAAGTGCCTGCTTTAGTGCATTTTAACATAATACTTATGATTAAAGATGGTTTGAATAGAGAATTATGTTGGGCAATTCTGAAATGGATACTCATACGTTGGAAAAGGTCAATCGAATTGATTGCCTTGCGTTGAAATATCAGAGATTATAACGGCTGACATTTAATGTTTTTGGCCAGAAACTTCTCCGCCCAATTGTGTCGCAAATTCCGTAATTGTTCTGCGGCTTCAGTACATAATCGCTCCCTCCCCCCAGAAAGCGTCCCGCCTAAATGTAGTATATAATTAAACGATTGTCCCGACAAAAAACGAAACCGAAACACAAAAATAAGGTATAAACGCAACAAGAGCCGTCAGTCAGGTGAATGTGGGTGGCTTTTGGGGGCGTTCCCATTGGGCCACAGAGGGAATGGGGGAGTGCCAAACCGCAGACAAATAGCTGTTGGCATCAAGGATGGGCCGGGGCAGGGAATTCAGTCAGTTAGCACACACAAAACAAAACGAGAAAAAAGAAACAAAACAGCAAACGAAATGAAACCAAACGAATCAGAAGAGAATAAAATGCAGGAGGACGAGGAGTACACGCAAACTGAAAGTTGCTTGTCATTGAACCATGAACTGGTCACCAGCGCCATCGCCATCGCCATCGCCATCATTTACTCACTTGCCCACCAGACGCCCCAGCCCCATCCGTCGCCCATTCAGTCCGGGAATAAAGAGGCCACCGGAGGACTCCAAAGAGGTTCGAGGGGCTTGAAAAACAAGCGTCACGTGTTTGTGAATTGCGCGTATTTGCTTATGCAAAAGGCCAGGACACAGCGAGGACATTGGCAAAGGCAGGCGAAGGAAGAACCAAAGCGAAACTGTTTGATTTAAGCACTGAGAGAAGGGGGACATAGTACTCCCAAATGGGATTCAATCTTTAAAGCTGCCTCCTTAATAATTAAAAATAGAAAAATCCTTAACAATCATGTTATATAAATTGGTAAAAGTTAAAAGACTAAATACTGCATGCTTTTTAAAAATAAGTAATACTTCCTACAAATTAAATATTTATCCTTCGAACCCTGACTCTTCCATCTGATACTCTTTGCATTTAGTAAAATTTAATTAAGCAACAAATAAACGTAGAAGGACGAATATGGCGAATGTTTGCCCTCGCGTTCATGATTAATGCCAATTTAATGGCACTTAATTGATCTACATTGATTGATGGATTGATTGACGGCCGGCGGGCAGCGAAATAACAATGGGAAAAAACCATAAACGCATATGGCCAGTCAGAGTGTAATCCTTAATTAGTTTGCTCGCGACTCGGGACTCGGGACTCGGGGCTTATCCGCTTATCTAAATTACATTCGGCCACTGCACAGCCACTTTGCAGAATGCAAATACTTTTGCAAGGATACGAAAGGATGCGAAAGACGGAGAGCGTGTGCGACGCCATTTACCGCTAGCCAAGGCTATTATTAAAAGAGAGTTTATATAATGGACTCAACGGACTTTTGCCAGTTTGCTTTCCAGTGTCCTGTGAGTGCAGTAAAAAAAAAAAATGATTCACTTTCTATAAAATTTTATTTGTTTATTTGTAATTGAAAATAATTAATAATCTCTGCATATGAATTCTATGTTTTTTGCTCCTTAGAAAGTAAATACAGCAAGGATAATAGCTACATTTTTTCCTAACTTATCCATTTTTTTATTGTTCATCGATTATTTGTTGAAAAACAAAGACGAACGAGTTCAACAACTCCCAATTAGTGCAATAAATGTTTAATCAACTTGATTCCTTTTTCGCGGTGCACATCCTGCAGTGCCGTGTCTGGGGCAGGTTCACATGGGTAGTTGGCCCAGTATTTGCGACCCCTTTCGGATTGGTCACGCATCGCTCCAGTGCTGAGTGAAAATAATGTCGGGCAGCTGCTGTTTTTACTGCCCCGGAGACCGGAGACCGGAGACTCCTGCTCCCTACTGCCGCCACCTCCAGCCCGCCCGCATCCTTGGGCGCGGTTCCCGGCCGCTGCACACGGGGCGTATGAGTTATAATCACACATCCATGCATACCTTTATGTATATATTTATTTTATCTGGTATATGTTTGAGTTTCGCATTAAAATGCGCTTGCTGGAGCATAAAATGTTGGCTGTTTTTATTGAAATCGACATCATTAATGCGGGAATTATACTGAAAGCAGGACCACAAGACAATGGGGAGTGGCTCGAAGCAATGATGGCTTCAAAAGTCCGTTGGCCGGCTGGGTCAGCGGGCAAGAGCCAACATTTAATCATCATCCACATGGGTGAGCTTTAAGTGTAACCATAAACTTTTGTTTTGAAACCGGATCGCCCGTCTGCCGCCTGGCCGCCTGGCCGCCTGGCCAACTGGCCAACTGGCCAACTGGGCTTAACTCTTATCGAAGGCACACTTCACCCAAATGGCACACCAACTGCCATTGTCCTGCTGCTGCTGCTGCAGTTGCTGATATTGCTGGTCCTGCTGTCGATTCCAGGACATCGATACCGCAGACCACCGACCACCGACCACACACAAGGCATCACACACTTCGCTCCACTCCGGTTACCACTTCGCCATCTGTATGTTTAATAGTTGGCCACAAGTGTGACCCGGCAATTTATGAATATGATTTTGCGGGACGCGGTTGGGGGCAGCGACTGAAAAGGACATGGGTCCCTCAATTAATTGCCAGCCCGGCCGCCGAAATTGATGGCCGTTTTGCCAAAGTTTGTCGTGGGCATTCGCCAAACGGCTACACAAATGTCAGTTGGCAAAAAGGAATTGAATTTCCGTTGGGGCGGAGGGGAAGTCCACTCCTGGTAATTGTTTGTAGGCGGCTGTGGATGTGTTGCCCGGCTGGATATTTGAAAATTAGAAGGTAGAGGTCCCAGGTCAGAGGGCAATGCAGGGGTCATGCAAATGTCGGCGAGGCCAAAAGTTCAAAATTGCAGTTGAAATTACGGCATTTGACAGGTAAACGACTTTGGCAAACTTGACAGCCAATAAGCTCAATTTTTGGTCAAAGGACAAGTCAAGGGAAATGGAAGCTGTAATAAATATTTTTCAGCCTTTGAGTTGCTTTTAATTAAAAGTTGATTGCAGTTTTTCAATAATATATATTTCAAATGCATTTAAAACTAGTGCAGCTGCAATCTGTCTGGGATTCGTGGATCAGGATCAACCCCTAAGGACAATATATCAAATTCAGTGACAGTGATCGTCATCATCGTCATCATCATCATCATCGTCATCATCGTTGGCAGGTGCTGGGCTCCCCTTTTCGATTTTGCAGACCATCAAACAGATTGGAACACGCATTTGCAGCATGTTTCGTGCCACGAAAGCTGCAATTAAGTTTTGTTAATTTTAATGAAGCCCCAGCCGCATCTGCTATGTGCTGGCTTGGCAAGGAGGGGTCCTTCTGTACGGATTCAAGCAAGTCCAAAGCAATGCTCCCGGGAGCAGCTGCTTCTCATCCTGACAGAGTTTTAGGGGTTGCTCCTTTTTGGGTCCTTCTTCGGTTATGCGATCTCGGTGCCTCTTGTATTTTTTTCCACAATTTTTTTTTAATTAAATACCCGTTGCACACGCCGCAATGGGTGTCCGCGATTGGAATCGCAAAGGTTGGATCTGCAACCTGAAACTCTACAAAATTGGAAAGCAGATGAAAATATTTAGATGGCAGATGGCTGGCCAATGATTATCCTCTCGAAAAAGGGTTGAAAAAATAAATCCAAATCACTCAAATTCTATGACACGTTTTTCTCCGGAAAACCGCAGACATTGCCATTTCCAAATTAATTCCTTTATCCCGTCATCTTGAAATCGGAAATTGAATAAGAAGCTCTTTAAATTTGATGAGAATAACTTGCCCATTATATTGATTTTATTTCGTTACAATTTTATGGACTCCATGCGGAGCGGCTGTAAAGGACTTTTCCTGTTCATAACGGGGAGGGGGTGATGGCCCAGTAAGGAGATGGCCAAGAAAAGCCAAATAAGAAATTGACTTTACTCAAAGCTAGACCAACAAAGTTTACAACGCTGTGTGTGTGTGTGTGTGTGTGTGCGTAACACTCCTATATTTTTATATCCTCCCCTCGGTAGCCTCATCCTCTTGGAAAAACATGACAAGTCAAGTCCTTTTGGCACCCCAATAAAATTCTCGCTTGGCCGTTTTTTTGCTTAACGAAGTGGAACTTTTTGCGTGTGGCCAGAAAAATGGGAAAAAGAGAAGAAAATGGGATCAGAAAAAAGATATAATGAAATATAATAAGCGAAAAATGAAAGGCCGCTTTAAAGTTCTGGCCAGGCCGAAAGCATTGGCCGACTAATTGAGCCAATCTGAATGAGGCCCCCGGCTAAATAGCGATTTACACTGTCCACTTCGACCATAATTCAGCTGTTTGTCTCGAATCCTTTTCTGCCATCCTGCCACCAACACGCCCCCAGACTCTGCCCGGCTGTCAGCGTTTAAATTGCGGTTGCCAAAACAAATGAGGGGGGTGGCAGGATGGGTGACTGGCTGGCTGGGTGGCTGGATGGGTGGCGAAGAGCCGGAAGAGCCGGCGGCCGAGTCAATTCATTTCGGATGCAACATTTTAAATGATTCTACGGCCGCCACCGCATGCAATTTGCCGCATGCAGCCAGCAGCTCTTGCCACATTCAAGGACGACAAAAGCACAGGATGTGCAGGATGCACAGTAGGACGGGGTGGGGCAACAGGAGGCTCTGGACTGATTGTGCAAGGTGTGTGCGGCAATCCTGGAAATGAACAACAGAGACTGCCGTTCAGTGTCCGCACTTTTCACGTGGCTCCTGTTCATATTTCATTCGCAATGACGCTGACAGGACAATGCGGTCCTGCATGTCCTGGCTGCCGCACAACTGCCCCCTCCGCATACACCTCTCCCTTCTGCCCCCTGTCCAGCCAGTCCAGCATCCTTTGCATGCTCAGCAGTGCGTGTGTGGGCGTTGAGGGGGCCGAGGATGCGATGGTGTGGCGGCACTAACAGAGATGCTAATGGTACGGATTACATCAAGGACTTGCAGGATTTAAAGTTACCTTTTAAAATAAAAAAAAATACAAATGTATAAAATAAATACTCCTAACCTAAGGTATAAAAAGGTTTTGCTTAGTTTTTCAAACTAAACTCCTTTAAAAATATAAAGATTGAAAGAATTTCTAAGAATTTTCAAATTATTTGTGTTTTAAAAAATATTATATATTATAAAATATTATATAGTCTTTTTTATTGTTAATACAAATTTGTTTAAATTTTAAATGAAGCCTTGACACCACTCACAAAAATACATGCAACGTGCAATATGTGGCAGCTTGTCCACACAGAATCCAACTGATGAAGTTGGCGTTGCATGTGCGGTTATCCTTCGTTCCTCTCCTCCCCCCTCCCAGACTCACTCCCCCCGCACTGCCCCCGTTATATGCCCTTTGTTTTTGCCGCACGCATAAATCAAAAGTTCAGTGTCAACAAAAAAGTGATTTCTGTGTCAATTCCCCTTCTCAGTGTTTTTACCGAGCAATATTTTCCTTACAATTTTTCATAATTAAAAATAAATAAAAATCAGGCCACTTGACAGTGAGTCCTGGATGGATGAATGCTCCGATGGATGGATGGATGGCTGGCTGGATGGTTGTAAGGAATCCTGGCTGGGCCCTTAAGCCATTGAAATAAATACAGGAAATATGCAGAAACGAAATGAATGGAATGGAAGGTGGAAAAAGGAAGGAAAAAGGACTCGCAGGATGGAATGGAGTTGGGGTAAGCATATGTTTTATTTGCAAACGGAAACAAGATGCTTGGAACAGAGCTGCTCCACCGCCAGGCTTTGTAAACTCGGAACTTGGCAGCTGACAGTCGAGTCGGAGTCGGAGTCGGAGCGGGAGTCGAGAATCGTTATCCTTAGTCGCATTTCTTTTTAGCAAAATCGAAAAAAACGGATATGAAGGGGAGGAAACCTCAAACAAAGATATTCGCATTTTGCCTCTGATCCTGGCATTTGTTTCCTTCTCGGGTCTCAACCGGCAGGCAGCAGCAGGTGATATGTATAACGATTTCCGGCTTATGATTTGACTTTCAATTGATGCCTGGCTGCGTTAAGGTTATCTGGTTACCATTTACCAGTTACCTGGTTATCCTTTGGCAAAAGCAAACAACGCAGTCATCTCCTCATTATCCTGGCGGCTTAGCGGCTCTCCAAATGACTGGTAATGATACTGTCGTAGAGGCAGGACGCCAGGATTGCTGGTGATTCGGGGTAATAAGAAAAGTTTAACTTTATGATTTCTTGCTTAGCGGAACACAACGAGGCGTATACGCGATGAGGGTCCCGTGGGTGGCCCCACTGGGCGTAGTGAGGGGAAAGGGGGAGGCACAATAAAAGCGTAAAGTGACAACAAAGCGGCAAACAACAAAATAAATAAATCACAAACAAAAAGCAGAACCAGCAGCAGAGCACCAAAATATAGCACACGAAGGCATAAAAACAACAGGACCAAAAATCAAAGGCACTGCGAGATGAATTTTGTACATAAATTCCATATAATCCCCGTTGAAGCTAAAATTTTTTTCAGTGTATTTGCCATGCCAAAAACAAGCTGGAAACGAAGGCACAAAAAGAACAGAAACGTAACAAAGCTGAGCAAAAGTTTCGTCTTCGTTTTTAGCTGCTTTTTGTTCTTTGGCACGCAATTCATATTTCCTTGTCCCAAAGAAAATGTTTCATATGCCCCAAAACAGGAGGCGAAAAGACGAAATGGTGGCGGGTTCGGTGTCAGTGGATTCCGAGGAGGATTCCAAAGGAGGATGGCCAAGTGTGGCTAAGGAGACCAGTTGACACAATGCAGCAACAAGGTGGGTGGGCAAACAACAACGGAAACTTTTGTCATCCTTAGGCCAGGATCTGCCTGGCTGACTCTGGCTCCTTTGCCTCCGCTTATTTTTTTCCTCCTTTTTCAGACGGTCGACTTTTATTGTTCCGGGAGCGGTAAATGCTCCATCATTGTGTGGATGTTGGTGTCGTTGCACGCTGAAATATTTGGCCCCAGTTGCCATTGTTAATTTATAATGACCCCAACAGAAAAAAAAAAGGTTCTAAATACGTGCATGACCTGCTCCAGGTCGAGATCCTGGTCATTAGAGTGGCATTCCTGTAACGACAGAAAATCACCTCCAGCTACAGGAACTTGAACTCCAATCGTCAGGGGGAAACAGACGAAAGTTTGCATAAATTTAACCAAAAGGAAGAAGGGAATTTACGAGCTGTAAGCTAGCAAAGTTTTCACTTTCCCTCGACTTTCTCCTCTCCCCTTTTTTTCGTTCTTATGCGTAATTTACGATACAATAAAATTTTGTCAAAGATCTTTTCGGCTTTTTGGGGCTCAAAGGGGCCGTGTTTGGTGCTTGTGTTTGTATTTGTTTGATAAGCCATTAATCAAAATGACAAACGCTTAGTTTGATTCAAATTGAAAAGATTTACGTGGCCGAAACAAAGCCGAAATGCAGGTTTGCCAAACTGCAAAGGACCCACTGGAGCAAGCCCAAAACGCCGATAAGGCCCCCACAAAATAAAGGGCTTCAAGTGCGAGCGTATGTACCGGAGAAGGCCAAACAACAAGTTGGCTTTTATTTTTATATTTTCTTTGGGAAAATCAATGGGGGTCTTACCCTTGAGAGTTGGCCAAAAATAGCAAAATATTTGCCTACAACTGTGAGGGGAAGGAAGAGTTTTACCAAACAAACTTAGGCCTTTAAAATCTGGGACATTTTCGCCTGAGGAAATATCATCAAGGCTTTAAAGTTTTTATTCTTTTATAAATTTCGAATTATAGGTAACATAGTTTTGTCCTTTAAATAAATGCACTCATTTCAATTAAAATCGCTTTACGTTCTGAACAATATTTGCAAGGGCTCAATTATTGGCTGATTACAAAACAACATTTCAGAGGTAGAAGTGCACAGTTGGCAATCGGAATTGGCCAGGAACTTTAAGCCTGGCTTGTTAAAAATTCAAAAGCCGCTTTTCCACTCCTGCCAGTTGGACATTTTTAAAGGCGTCGGGCTTCGGGACAGAAGTTAACTGAAATATTTCGCATTGAATGTTTGGACTCTGACATTTTGGCCAGGCCAGGCAAGACCAGACCAGGACTGGTCTACCTCCTCTTACTGGCCACTGGTTGTTCTTTATTTGTTTTTTTTTTTTTTTTGTGATTTGGCCTGCAGTTTTGGGCTAGTCATGCACTATTCTGTGCTTTTTCTTCCCCCATTCCAGCCCCTCGCCTGGCTGCTCTGAATTCAGCTTTTTATTGTGCCCTGGTCTGGGGGGGATTCGGAATGGGCTTGGGGTTTCATATCCTGCACTGGGGCAATTAAGTTCGTAATCTGAGCGACATCTGTGCCCTGGACACACCAGCAGCAGCCAGTGAGCATTTTTTTGTTGCTCCCCTCCGCTCGTCCTTCGTGCTTTTTCTTCCTTGTCTTTATTTTTTTTTTCAATATTTCGACGAAAATTTCCGGGTTGCCGGAGGAGGAGGAGGTGCAGGTCAGGCGGGCATTGTTTACAGCTTGTTATTAACTCTTTCGAACTGTTTTTCGCCGTTTTTTGCCTTTTTTTTTTGGATGACCGACGAGGGCCGTGATTTAAATGGTCGATACTGTAAAACTGCTAAAAGCTTAAGTGCCCCGACCCATGCCCTCGTACCAGGATTCCATATTTTTTTTGTGTGGAGAAATTCGGCCCTCGGGTAGCTGTCATTGTTCACAATTAAACTCCATTTGATAGTAATGAATGGACGATGTAAACTTTAAAATGAGTGTGTGGGAAAATCTAGAAGGTTGTGGCGATAAAACAATTAACATTTGTTACAGGATCACTCCCAACAATTGGCCTTTCAACTCCCATTTGGAGAAGGATATGTTACAAAGCGTTTGGTTTACAATTACTATCGATTTCACATCAATATAGAATCGTTCAAGTTATTCCGCCTGAGGATGGAATGTAAACATATTCCTTTGTTCGTTAAATGCTTTTATTGTTTTGTTATTACAACACCTAAAAATTTATCTAATAATAACATATGTCCATTGGGAAATTTCCATGTGTGGAAATACACATCGGTCCTGTCAATCAGTCACTAGGGTGAAAGGACTCCAACGAGCGCCAATCAGTTTCCAGTTAACGGTGTCTGTCCATCATTCGCAAATCCGACACATCCACGGCATTCGATATAAGTGTCCTGGCAACGGCAAATGAGCTCGGCAGGACGATGGATGTCCTGGAGGGCCGTGCTAACAGCCAGCTGCCCGTTCCGGCACCTTCACAGCACACCATGCGACTATATTGGATTGCCTTTTGTCCCTACTCGGCCAAACGCCGGGAAGGAGGATACGCATCCTAGGAACAAAAGGCGCTGCAACTGTTCCGAGATCCCTTGGCCTGTCCATTAATGGTCCTGGCTGGGCCAAGTGGCTGAAAGCCGAAAACCGAAATCTGTTTATTTGCGTGGCGGCGAGGGAGGGGCCAAGGGTAACGACAGCTGCAGAGTCACAAAACGCTCTAGGATGCGTTTCCCGTTTCGTGCCGCATTTGAAGGATGCTCTCCTTGGCTTACGGGATGTGCCTGCGAATGTATCTTTGTATCTGCATCTGTATCTGCAGCTGTCGCGGCTGCTTCTCAGTATCTCTTACTTTGTTTTCTTTTCCGTTTTCAGTGGGTCCTGAGTCTCAAAGGGGATATTATGTTCAAATAAGAAGGGATTCGGTTGTTGGGGATGGTTTGTATTGGTTTTGGAATTTATAATTCTTGGTTTATCCAAAAATAATCAACTTTTTATAAAAAAAAGGACTTATTAACCTTAAGAGATTGTCTAAAAGAAATCTTAGCTTAATAAAGATTCCAGAATGGAATTCTATATTTCTTATTGTTTTGAAACCTTTAAATGTTTAATAGTTTTGAATAAAAGATTAGTCTCCTTTCTCTACAATATCCTAGAAAAGATTTAAAGTAATTCATTTCGATCCTGAAAAGAATCGAATACAAAAGAAATACCCTGGAAAGTATTTGCAAAACTGTCAAGATCTGGGAGGTCCTTAGTCCAACAGCACGTCCCATTCTTTTTTTTCCTCCTCCTTTTACTTTTTTTTTGGCCGTTTTTGGTCAATGGCAGTATTAGCCTTCATTTGGTTGATGGCTTCCAGGGATTGTCTTTATGGCCTGCCAATGCGTTTTCCTCCCTTTCACTTACTCTCACCCATCCCAAGTCCTGGCCCTCCTCCTCCGCGAAGAGATGTGCGAAAGGAGAGCGGAGAAGACCGCAGACAGTGCTGTTTTTGCGTTGGTGTTGCCAAGAAGTTTAAAACGGAGGCAGCCGTGCAGCAGAAGCAGCAGCAACAGCCTTGAGTGATGGCCACGTTAACGTATGTATGTATGTATCTGTGCGTGTGCGTGTGCGTGTCTGTGTGTGATCGGCGAAGCATGCAGGCAACATGCCACACCATGCCATAGGCCACCAGTCCGAAGTTGATGAAACAACACGTAGCGGCAGAAACCTTGGCGAGGCACAACAGCAACATCAGCACAAAAGGAGCCAAGTGGCAAGAGGAACAACAGGGTCTGCAGCAGATTAAATCAGGTAGGAAATTTTCATTCGAGTGGTAAATGTTTTGCACCTGCCGTTAGTCAGTTGCCTTCTTCTTTTTATTTAGCAGCCGGTTTGCCTCAGATGCCTTAGTTGCCTCAGTTTGCCACAGTTTGCCACAGTTTGCCACAGTTTGCCACAGTTGCCTCAGCTGTTGCCACTTTTTTCTCGTTGTCACTCAGATGATTAGTGCTCGGCCTGGAACTGCGCCTGTGCAGCGTTCTTTTCGGCCAGATATATTTATGTTCTCTGGGTTTTTGGCCCTTCAAGCAAAACTGTCGCGTGCATGCCACAGAGCCTGTCCCAGTGCTTGGTGAGCCCTCATCATCTGCCAGGAGATACAAAGCACCTGCTCATATTCAAGCATTGATTGTTGCATTTTAATCAATGGGGTTTATGATATTTGAGACTCTTTAAAGGGGTCCTTTAAAGGGAATATGTGGATCCTTTTAAAACTTTGCCTCCTATTTGGTTTCCCCATAAAAACAAGCTGTTCCCGCGTGTAACCGCATTTGAAATGAACTATTCAACTGCTCATCGAATATTATATGTAGTAGCGACATTTAGCACCTGCACCAGACACAAAAGGACCATTCGCCGAGAATGGGGAAACAAGTGAAGTCCAGTTGAAATCCCCATCGAATATGAGTGCAAATGAAATTTGAACTTCATTCGAGGCGTTCTGCCATGCTCAGCTCACATTTAATAACAATTCAGGGAGTGAGGTCTGCAGACTGCATACTGCAGACTGCCGACTGCCCCAGCACCGACTGACTTTCCAGGCCATTACCTTAATATGCTGACCATAACGTGAGCCATTCGCTGCCATTTCCAGCCACATTTCTCCGTCCAGAGAGGCCAGCCAGCGCATAAAAGCCAACAATATAACGGGCGACAATGAAACAAAAGTGCATCGGGGGGTTTAAATAATAGCAACCAGGAGGATGAGGAGGAGATGCCATGCAAATGGCGGCAGCCACCACTCCCAGGTGCAACCATCCCCCAACTCCAACTGCCTCTAGCCCACCTGTATTTGCCGTGTGCAACAAGCTAGAACAGAACGACAACAAACAAAGGCATCAAATTAAAAACTAAACTGCGTCCACTCAAAATATGCAAACAGCTCAGCCGGATGGCAGTGGGGACGTGGACGTGGGCAGGTAGGTCCATGTGGTGGTCAACGCTTGATTATGCAGCCACAGCCATTGATGATGGCCACCGCAAAGGGGTTGGCCAGCAGCTTGTCCGCCTCTGGCTTGTCGCCCCTCCTCTGCTCGCTGCCAACTCCTCCATTGAGAAGCAAAAACGACAGCAAAATAATTCTAGACATGAACGAAACTTGGTCTACACTCGGTCAGAGCCACATGTATCATTACCAGGGCATTACACTAATCCCATTGCCATTCTAATTGTAAGCTTTTCATTCTTGTTTTTATTGGAAACTTTAGAGCTTAAAGGGAGCTTGATTTGTAGGGCTGATCCAGTCTATTAAAGGACATGTGGCTAACTAGGATGAAGGATAATAATACGAAATTATCCACCATTTTAAGGTACTCCTTCGTAGGGTATAAATATATTGCAAATTGCAATACAGTACCGGCAAGTGCCAACAATGGCAGACTGTTGCACCCCCTTTATTCGGTGCTTCAGGGCTACCCCTTTTTGGTTCCATCCTGCCCCCCGTGCTCAGCCAAGCGCGCGTTCCAATGAGTTGACCTGCAGCCCCTCTTGGCCCTTTCATATTTATGGTAAGAACAGAATATGGCTAAAATGCATAGCTTACAACGCTTTTTTTCGGCTGCGTACAGTTGGTCCTTTTTTTTTTTTTGTCATATTTCTGGGGCATTCCACCACTCGACTATATCTATATTGCAACAATGCGGCGGCTAGTGGGCCCACGACCCATTCATTTGCTCTGCTGCTCCTTTTTGCGCCTGACTTTTGCGGCTGCATTCCAACTTTGCACTTTAAAACCTTTTCCGGCTTTTATGTCTGGAAAATATCAGCGAACGGGTAGCAGTGGGCGAAGCACAGATACAGGATAGTCCTGGGGTAGGTGGCAGTCCCAATTCCACTAATCCTTGCCCACAAAAAAAATAAAGTTTTATGAACATCGCAGATGAAAATCGGTTAAATGGCCCAACGATTTTATCGGTTAAGAGCCGTAAAAACCGGGCTATAAGTGAACAAATTTCTATAAAGCTTTCGAGTGGAGAGGCAACATATATTTCTCTAAGATATGCATAAATTTTTCCTTCGAGTTGGTAATTATAAACTTTCCCACCGAAGTGAAAACAAAACCAATCATTATTTTCCATCAACCCGTGATGGCATTTTCTTTCTGCAGTTTTCCTTGTTCCTTTCAGGTCCTTAGCCAGGATTGCAGCTCCCTGTCTTTGTGGCTGTGTGTGTGTGTGTGTGTGTGTAGTCTGTCTCGTCCTTCTTGGGGCAACGTCAACATGTTTTCGCACTTTTACGTCTGCCCATGGGCCTAAACATCTGCCGTTTGCACTGCGGCGTCTGTCTAAAATGTGGATTCACCGCAAGCACGCCATGTGTCAGTGGCAAAGGATACTCGCGACGCCATTTTGACTTGTTTTCCTCTTCCTTCCTTGGCCTTCCAGGAAGCCAAACAGTTGGCCAAGATCTTTGATTCTACTAATCCTTCGTTTTGACGCTTAGTTTGAGTCTAGCAACTAGCCGCTTCTACCTTTGCTCTTGGGCCGACTACAGTGAAGTTACTTTCTCTTTGGCAGCTCTCTTAGGCCAGCTTGTTGCATGCTCTCTCACTCCGTTGAGGGGACTTTCGCCCACAAACAAGGCTTACACACGGAGAAATTGTCTCATTGAGGGAGTATTTCAAATTTTGTTTAAGAACTAATAAGAAGCATTTTCTGGCTATTTAGTAAATCATTCCTTTTATACACTCGTACATAATTTTTTCAAGTGCATTTTGTACAGGTGCTCACTCTCTCTCCCCTTTCACCAACACCTTGCCACTTTCACGTTCGCTCTCCACACGAACTTCGCACCGCTCTCTTACTCCATTACCAACTTCGTTCTCCCGAGCGCTCTCGGAAACGAGTAATGGCGACGGCAGCCGAATGGGGCGGCGTGGCAGCGCGTATAAAAGGACATCCTTAAGCCGCCTCCGCTTCAGTCCTTTGACAAACGCCGCGCAGCAAGCAACCATCGCCCAGGAGCAGGCAGCCGAAGTGAAATCGAGTAGCCAAAAGTCCATAGCATAGTCCAGTGCGCGGTGCGAACTTTCGTGTGGCCAGAAAAAAAACAAAAACGAAAGCAAAAGCAAAACAAAGCGGATTAAGCCCGAGGCGAGCTGCTGGAATAATTGTAGCATTGTTTGCCAGCGCCTTTTATAAGGTGTTTGACTGTCACGCCGTCGGGAAGTCGCCGGCCCGAGTCCTTAGCGGTGCGTGGGCGGTGCCTGAGTGTGTGTGTTTTTGTGTGTTCTATTGTGTGCCGGCATGCGTGCCAGTAATTTGCATAAATTCGCCGTCTAACTTGAGTCCTTTTTGTTGGCGCGGTGTGGATGAAAAATTGCGAAAACAACATTCCCAGAATAAGAAAGAAACTTCCTCGCGAGCATTTAAATCGTCCTGCAACAATGGCAGGATCCAACGGTTTGCGGCTAATTCTCCTGCTGGCGGCGGTCTGCCTAGTTGGTCACGCCCGGGGGGCAGTTAGCGGAGTGGTCCTGAGCGACGTGAACAACATGTTGCGCGATGCCTCCAAGGCGTCCACCACATCGGAAAAGCCTCTGCCATCGAAACAGAAGCCGGAAACGGATTCGCTGGAGTCTAGTGTGGAGTTGCTACGCTTCGTGGAAGACGACGAGGAGGATAGCGAGGACCTGAGCTCCCTGGAAATGGTATCGAACGGCAAGGCCGGTGGCATGCTAACCCAGAAGCAATTGGGCGACCAGGTGCGACTGCTGACCAAACAACTGGGCGCCCTGATGCTGCGGCGCCGCGAGGATTACGAGATGCTGGAACACAATCTGCGCAAATCCCTGCGGCTTACCACCGATGCGGCCAGCGCCGATGCCGACATGCGCAGCGAACTGAAGCAGCTCAGGTAAGTGTCCTGCCCGAATCGAATTTGAATTGGTAATTGGGGAGCGTCCTCTCAAAGTTGGCCAAGGACCTGATGTTCCGCAAATAGCCACAGAGTCACGTAGAAGTTGGCACTCTAAATTGGATTTTTTGAAAGGACTTTTTATGGACCTGTTGCTTAATTATGAGAAAAAACTAGAATCCACACAGAATTCCCCGATTTAAGCTACTTTTCTTGAAGGATAAGGAATTGGAATGCGAGACATGATTGCGTCCGGCTAATTCAGACAAATATATGATGTGGGTTGGGGACGAAACAGGATAAGACATCTAATCAGAGCAAAGACACGAGCCACGAGCCAGGAGCCACGAGCCAAGCCCCAAGTTTGCGTAGTATTCGTGATTTGTTCTGTTGTCATGGGCTGACTAATAATGATTGTCTCATCGAGCAGAACGCAAACACACACATATATCAGTTTAGTCCTTGCTGGGGAGCCTTGTGGGGCGGCAGGAGCAGCGGCAGCAGCAGCGTAAAAAATACGTAAAAATGGCACACTCTTAATTTACTGTACAAATAGCTAAGGTTAGACCATCCTTGTTGTTTCTGCTCCTGCTCCTGCTCCTGCTTCTGCTTCTGCTGTCGTGGACATCGTAACTTTGTCAGTGACACCGTAAATAATTCAACACACGCTCACACACATACATATTTATTCGCAGACAGGACTCCCAGATATGTGTGTGTGTGTGTGTGTAATATATATTTCGTATAAGCGAAGGAACTCACAAGGCAAATGCCAGTCAAACGTCATGTCAGTTGTGGTTTATGTGATCCACTATCGCCCAAACCGACTGCCGGCGTCCCTTTGCTCCACCTCTGGCAAGGACATCATTATCTGATTGAGTGCACTGACTGGCATGTTGTTGGTGTGTGTTGGTTGGCGGCAAGTCCACTCTGATTTTCGGTGTATTTGATAATATTCGCAGCAATGGCTGGCCCTGGCCCTATCCCTGGACCTGGACGAAAGCTACTCCAGTGCATCCATTTGTTAATTAAAATAGCTGAATCCTTCTGCTCTAACTTGGCTGGGAAATGGGAATGCGAATGCAAGTCAGACATCATCAAATCATGGACGATGAAGTTTCGGCGTTGCAATGTTCATGTTGCGTTTTCAATTTACTCGCATGTCATTGACAGCGTTTTCAATTTTCACTTGAATGACAGCCCTGTTGGCAAGCTTTTCCTTTTTTTCCATTTTTTTTGTTTGTTATTTGAAAAAAACTGTGCACCAGCCATGCGAAAAATTGGCAA
Source organism: Drosophila varians (assembly GCA_018150405.1). Classification (NCBI taxonomy): domain Eukaryota; kingdom Metazoa; phylum Arthropoda; class Insecta; order Diptera; family Drosophilidae; genus Drosophila; species Drosophila varians. The sequence goes on from JAECWK010000130.1 coordinate 10,592,223, forward strand.
GCGAAAGGAAAATACGAGCTCGCATTACAACAGTTTCAATCCGGCCAGTTCTGGGGGAATGTTTTGGGCAGTAATGCACATTTTGGCCGATTCCAAATCCAGATCAACGCCAACAGAAGCTGAAATTCAAAGGGGAAATAAATACAAATACGAATCCAACTCGTGTGTGTTTTTGGTTAACATGTGTAAATATTTTGGTAGTAGTAGGAAGTAGTGTTTGCTTTTTGCTCACAAAAAAAAAAACGCTTCAGCGTCGCTTACACTTTCATTAAAAAAATAAAAAAAAAGGGGAATAAAGTTTTTCATCTCCTGTCCAGGCCACACAGTTTCCAACCCCGTCCTCCCTGGTTTAATTAAATATTTAAGTAATTATACTAAAAATAAATGGGAAATGTGACGGAAAGGCGGTCGGTGTTGAAAACAGAATAGTATGAAACCTTTGCCTGAAAAACATAACTTTTCAGCATGGCGGTCTCGGTGTCGGTCTCGACTGTCTGGCCTTTGCCACAAAAACTTTTCCGAGTCATAAAATTAACAAAAACACCCACCAACCCGCAATACACACAATACACACACGCACAATGCAACAATTTGAAATATTACGCATACGCAACCGAAAATAAAAATTTTAACCAAATGTGATGTATGTGCCAGGCCAAGAAAAACGCAAGCAGCAAAGTTTTCTTCAATTTTTTATTTCTGGTTTCATTTTTTTTTTTTTTTTTTTTGGTATAAAAATTTCATGTAGCTTTGCTCTTTTGACAGTGAAAAATAAAACAAGAACAACAGCAGCTGCTGCCTCCTTCCGTAGCCGAAAAACCAAAAAACTTTTTACCTCCGCCACGAATTTGTTCAGCTTCGGCTTTGGCTCCTTGTGTCCTGGTCCTCGTCCTGGTCCTGGTTCCGCTTCCGCTTCCTTCCAACTGACTACTTTAATTGTCTGAAATGCCACAAAAATGCGTTCGAGTTGTTCTCCGTCTTTTTTGGTGGCTGGCAACTGCCACAAGTGCTGCAACATTTTCATTTTCCACATTTAAACAACGTTTTTCCATAGTTCTTGCTGTCTGTGGCTTTGTCCTTTTTTTTCCCATTGTTTGTTTGGCAAACTTTTCCATTTTTGTTGGTTCATTTTGCCGGAATGACTTCTGTGATTTCTGTTTGCTAACAAATTATTCGCCAATGCTCTACTTAAATGGTCGAAATGGTTAAATTTTAGCAGGATGGCGGCGTGGAGGCCGAAATCCCATTAGTCGACCACACGCCAGCCGCATTGCCAATTACGTTAGTCGCCAGCCTGAAAATGTCAATTTAAATTAGATTCTCTGCTCTGGTCTGGTCGAGAGTCCTGCGTCCATCGTTCAGGGTCCTGGCCAATACAAAGCAATTAAAGCCTGACGCAGCTTTCGGTTTTTCGCTGCCTGCTAATTAAAGACACGCTTTTAATTTCATTTCCATTCTTGCAACAGGGACGAGGTGGCCACGCTACGTGCCGCCCAGAGTGGCAACAAGGAGCGCCTCACCGTCGAGTGGCTGCAGCAGTCCATCTCCGAAATACGAAAACAATTGGTGGAGCTCCAGCGCAGCGCCGGCAACGTGGCCAAGGATGTGCAGCAGCGCAGCTCCACCTACGAGGATCTGGCCACCATTCGGAGCGACTATCAGCAGCTGAAACTGGAATTGGCCGCCCAGCGGGAACGGCAACAGCAAACGGAAGTCTTTGTCCAGGAGTTGCGCGAAGAAATGCTTCAGCAGGAGCAGGACTTCCAGCACGCCCTCGTCAAGTTGCAGAAAAAGGATCAGAAGGAAAGGGGCTCGGCCAGCGTGGAGGAGGAGAGCGGCAGCCAGGAAAGCAGCCAGGAGGTGAGTACCAACTTTATGCTAATGATCAGATAAGCACGCAAGGGCCAAGGTAAAAAGGTCCTGCACGGCACAAAAAATGCCAAGGATATTCAAAGAGTTGGGAAAAGTTTCTTCCAAACATTTGATTTGGAACTCTTAAAGGCCTGAACCCTTGATTTTCTATGTATACTTTTGGTGATGTATCTATGTATCCTTTATCAAATGCCCCGATTTTTCGCCAGTGTTCTTTTATGTCCTTTCACCCCACGAAAGAAAGCCGCTTTGTTTTGTTTTATGCTTTAAGTGCGTCCCCATAAAGAGACCGCCAACCTGGTGGAGCATTATCTGGCCGTTTTATGCCTTATTTTATACTCCCGTGTGTCAGACCCAGTGTCAGGTGAGGCGGCAGTGTGGCGCTGTGGCACGATGTGCTAACGATTGTGGACGAAGTAGGGCCTCGTAGCTCTTCGCCGTTTTAACGGCCTGCCACATACGTTGCCCGAAATTACTCATACGCACCGCAGGACGTTGTCGTATTTAATATTTAATGCCAAAGCCGGCTCGCCCCCGCCAGCCACTTAGCCCCGCACTCGAGTCAAGCCACTCAATGGCATAATATCCTCCGAACCCAACAGAATCGTAAAGAGATTTTCCCAAATGGAGCAATGATCGGTAGCGTCCTCTGGTTTGTTTTTGGCAATCTTTGGGGCGCCCATCCCCCCCTCTTACGTATGTCAGTCTTAGTTGGAGTGATGGGTGGCATATCTTAAGGGCAACACTAACGCTTCAGCCCGAAATCGGATCTGCAGCTAAAGCTCTAGTTGCATCGGCCAGGACTCGACACCGTAGCAGCTCCTTAATTATAATTAATGTCAATAACGGGCTAGAAACAAGCAGCAACGAGCAACATGAAGCAGGAACCAGCAACCAGCAACCAGCAACGAGTGCAACATCAACAGCAGCCAGCAACAACAATGGGGCCACTTGGAGCGAAAACAAAGGCAGCTGCCAACAGGTATAGGATAGAGGTAGATAGAAGGATGCGGAGGGCCAGCAGGGGTAACCAGCTCCAGGTTGCTTCATTAAAAGGATTATGCTACGGTTCGGTCCAATATGAGAATGCGGTTACGTCGTTTCGACCATCAACAAAATATGTCAGTGGGGCCCTTTGGAGAGCAGAGCCAGCAAACTGGTTTTTCTGCCACCTGTTTTGATCTGGTTGCTGCCCCAGCTCCTGCCCCAGCTCCTGCTCCTGCTCCTGCTCCTGCTGCTGCTTCTGCGAAAGTTTAGCTCTCCTGCCAGCGTTTCACTTTGAAGTTTGGCTTAAGCGAAATTTGCTTGCTTAAAGGAATATTTTTAGCTGAGAATTTTGGCTTTGTTCCCCCACAAAAGCGCCGGCTAAAGCAATTACTTGGCCATCTCCAAAAAGGGCGAAATAGGAATTTAGGAATATGAGAAAAGTCCCACCATACGACAACAATAATTGCGACTTCCTGATACCTGATGTTCCTCCAATGCAGATATCTGGAAAAGTAATTAACTTTATAATCTGTCGCATTCAAATTAATCGCAAAATTTAATTACTTTGGATTAATTCGTCTAGAAAATTGGAGCTCAAGTGTTTGGCAATCAAAGTCAGTTGACCATCTTGGTGGAATGTTTACTCACTCGATTTTCGTATACCCTTGAGAGTCTTTAAGTATCCCCCTAGATGGTGGCAGGGAGAAGGGGATTATGTGTTCAGCGAAGCAACTTAAGCCGCTTTCGATGGATCACAAAGGCCAGTCACATATTAATATCCAGCGTCCTGAGCGGCGTGTGTATGTTTATATATCATTAATGGGCAGGCCGTTGCCAAATATAAAGCGAAATTGCTGAAAATTGCAAAACAAAAAGCAGGAAATCACCTTTTAATCGCCCTTGGCCAGAAGGCAGGGCCGGATTGGGGGAACTGACCAGCTGCTTTGGGAACTGGCTGGGGTTCACTTGACGGACGCAATGGACAGGCCTTTGTCTCTTGTCTGGCCAACTTTTTGGCAGCCACAACAACAGGAGTTGAAGATGGAGATGGAGCAGCGGCAGATGCTCTCAAGTGCTCCGATAATCAGTTGACCCCCTGGAGTCCCTGCTTCTGCCCCTCACCGTTTGCTGCTGTTCGCGATGCTTCAGCACAATTTGATCCTTTTCATTACGTTTTTTCTTCTTTTTTTGGCATCTCTGTTGGTTTCGTTCCCACATAAAAACCCGACGAGAGCTGGAGGAGGGCAAGCAACCTGACCATCAAAACCAGTTCTTGTACTTTCCCATAAGAAAACCAAAAGCAATTTTTGAAAATTGTTATTATAAAAGCGCAGCAAAGCAGAAATTAGGTTAAATTAGAACAAAAAAGTGGAGAGCAGATTACAAAGGCCAGCCGGGATCTGGAGGATACTCGAGGATGGTGGAGCAACCGAAAACAGTTCAAGGGGAACCAGCTACAAAATAAATAAAAGCGAAAATAAAAATACAAACAATAAAATTGCACAGGTGGCCGCCACGAAAGGAAGAAACGCCAAGGATTGCCTTCCAAAAAAAATAGATAAAAATGTTTTGTGTGTGTGTGTGTGGCTGGTTAAATTTAATCAACTTTCTTTTATTTGATTAGCCCGAAAAAAAAAAGAAAAAAAAGAGATGAAGGAAGAGAGTACAAAGCAGGGCAGAAAGTTATGCAAAAACCAGAAATACCTTTGGGGATTAAGAACAAGGACCAGAGGGCCCAACAATTTGGTTGGGAAAAAGTGCCTGAACAAAGTATTAAAGATAAATAAATAAAACAGCTTCATAAATGTAAAAGATTTTGGGGAAAATATGTTCAAAGGTGCGGCGAAAGTATTTCGAAAGATTAAATAATTAAACTAAATGTAATAAACTGAATTAAAGGCTAATAATCTTGTCAAATGTTTGCTTCATTGACTCGGAAGGTGAAAGCCTTTTGAACCTGAACCTGAATGTCCTGGCTTCCTGGCTGCCATCTGGCAGTGACAGGGAAGAGCCGGATACATAATTCGCCAACTCTAATTGCAGACTGTCGGCAGATTGATGCTCCTGATATAAAGCCATAAATGAATACATATCCTGGCCCAAGGATTGTGTAACAAATTGCCTTGACGAAAGCTGTCACTTGCAACAGTTGGTGGCCCAGAACCTGAATCTTTTTGGGGGGGTGGAGGGGGTGGACTGCCAATGTTTATCATTGGTTATTGATGCCATATACTATCTGTGTATGACTTGAGTTGGACGGGAAAAACCATCGAATATATCTCGTTCATATGAGAGACGGGGCTGTTAAATTAGCAAAGCAAACAAATGCCAGGCAGGCTGGCTGGCTGGCAGGCTAGCAGGCTGGCACACAATTCTCTGAAAAAGCTAAAGCCAGGACCCCCAAGGCAGCCGCCTGACACGGAGAATCCGGTTTCGGTCCCAGGCAAATGCCTTCTATGTTTGTTTGCTTTTTGGGCAACACCAACCAACCACCACCCACTAACTGGCATTTTTACCTTATTTATGTTGATATTTGTTTTGCTTTTGTTTCATGTTACAACCCATCTCTATATTCATTCAGACTTGCTTTCCCAACTCTAGTGCTTCTGTTGCTGGCAATTTGTTTGATTGTTGAAGTTGGGATGGAGTTGGTTTTGTGATATATATTTCATGAACAGAATTATCTTTATTGAAACATTTCCCGAAAACTCTCCGTTTTCTTCGAAATTAAATGGTCTACAACTCTGCCGGCGGAAAATATTTTTGTTTAAAATTATGCACACGTCTGCCAGTTCTCGGTCAGGGATCTGGTTGACGTTGACGTTGACGTTGACTTTGAGGCTGTGCCATTTCCTTCCCGGCCGCCCCCCAAATGCGCATTAACTTAATGGCATTTTGTGGCACCCTAGGTGCCCCCTTATGACCTCTGACCTCCCTATCGCCGCTCCTCCCGCCTATCTGCAGTTGAGCGTAACTTTTTCAAGCATCGCACAAAAGTCCTATTAAATTTTTACGACAATTTCCCGTGAAGCAGCAGCAGCATGAGCAGGAGCAGCAGGACTAGAGCAGTAACAGGAGCAGGAGCAGCAGGACTAGAGCAGTAACAGGAGCATATTTTTTCACTTTTTCTTTTTTTTTCAATGCGCTATGCCCAAAGCTTAATACCACCACCACCCGGCCCCGCCGCCCCGCTGGAATTGCTGTCAGGCTAATAGCAAATCCTTGTTAGCTTTCACTTAAGTACAGCATGTAAAATTTTCACTTTTAATCCTTGAGTCGCAGTCCCGGCGCGAACGTTCGGTGTGGTTGGAAATTAATTAGATGGCCCGATCCTGCTCCAGCAGGTCCTTCTTGTTTATGACTGTGCCCAAACAAACTGGCAGGCACTTTAAATATTTATGCTTCAATTTCGATTTCAATTAACGCGGCCATTGGCCATAACCCACACACACACACCGCACCCCACCCTCCCCGAAAATATGTATTTGTTTGGGCCGAGTTGTCTCCAAGTCGGGCGGGACATTTGAGCCGCATAAATCACATTTAATTACACCGTTGATGGGCGAAATTTATATGCCAACAGCGGCACCTTGCCTCCTCCGATATATATATGTATAAAGTAAAATATAAGCACATATATATATATATTGAGGATTTCTCGTTTTTGATGGCCACTTCCCGCCTCGGCCAGAGTTCATATAAAACGCGAACGTGTCGTATTAGCCGCGTTCGTGACCTTTCTCATAAAACAACGCCAGGACTGGAGCATGTCCGCCCACAGCGCCACATTGCCACAGAACCACCAAGCCAACCACCCAACCACCCAACCACCCACTGCACCACCAGCCCAGAAGCGAAACGTGCGTGAAGGCAAAGCAAACAGAAAAAAAAAAAACGCTGAAGGAAAATGCGGAAAAGCGAACCAGTGGCTGCGGCTCCAATGAAAACATTTCCAATGCTCTCCACCGAAAGGAGTCCACCGAAAAGTGTTCGATGCCCCCGATCCCGATGTGGCACAAACGCAACTTCGGCATAAATATTCATGAACATTTTCCATATTTCTGTGCTGGTCCTTATTTACTTTTTCTTGCTTTTTGTTTGTCCAGCGAATAATTGAATTTAAGGAGGGAATCTCCAAAAAATTGCGTAAAATAAAATATATTTACAGTGTGACTTTTTACGGCGAAAGTCAAACAGCGAATCAATTTAAGGAATTGCCCAAAATGTGTCTCATTCCACAAATACTACCAACCATTTGATGATTGAAAAAATATTCCGACTCCCCAGGATTTTTTTGAAACCATTTATAAAGTTTATTCTTTTTTGGGTCACCTAAATAATCCCACTCACAAAGTCAAAGCAGAAAGTGCAACAAAGAGAACTTTTTAATCTTCCTTCGTTTGTTGTCGTTTTCATAATTCCGGCCTCGTCCCAGTCTGGGCGTCCTTTCAGTCACTCATTGCATTCATTAGCAGGATACTTGCTGGGGCCTTTTGCCGCCGGGTGGGAACCTTTATTAGCCAATTACCCGGGACATTTCTATGACTGATGGCCACGCATTCACACAAACAACAAAACGACTGAAAAAGGACTTTTCGAATGAATGGGAAATATAACAGAATAGATCGTGGGGCGTTGAAAACGGGCTAGATGATTCATTCATGGCCGGAATGAATGTGACCCAAATGGCATTACCTTGGTTTACAGCTGCTGCTGTCGCTGTCACTCAGCAAAATTATTTCTATGCATATTGTATGTGGCCGTGTGTGTGGAAATTTATGCAGCTTTTACCATCGGGAGTGGGTGGCAAAATCCCGCCCACGTCAGCAAAAGAAGTAAAAGCAGCTACAGCATCGGGGATTTACACGCTTTGGGCAAAGCTCCTGGCTCGAGCTGAAAGTGGAGATGATGCAGACGCAGGAGCACGAGCAGGAGCAGGAGCAGGAGCTGGAGACGGCGAAGCTGTAGCTGAAACTGACATTATTGTTCTCACCCAACCAAAGTCTCATCCTTGGTTATGAAATGCATTTATAATAACAGGATTTAGCATTTCATTTCCAGCCAGCCAGCCAGCCATAATCCCAGCCCGCGCGCCAGCTTCCCACAGAATCTCAGATGGGAGCAGCCTTATATGGACTTTGAATTCCATTTTCATTTTTTCCCTTCTTGTATCCTTTCAGCCCGTCGGTCTAGAGTCTACGGCGGATCACAAGCGCCGCCACTGCCGCTTCCAGAGCGAACAGATCCACAATCTCCAGATGGCCCAGAGGAATCTGCGCCGCCAGGTCAACCAGCTGCGATTCCATCACATCGACGAGCGGGTACGCAGCCTGGAGGTAGAGCAGCATCGCATCGCCAATGCCAACTTCAACCTGAGCAGCCAGATCGCCTCCCTGGACAAGTTGCACACCTCCATGTTGGAGCTCCTCGAGGACGTTGAGGGCCTGCAGACCAAAATGGACAAGAGCATCCCCGAGCTGAGGCACGAGATCTCTAAGCTGGAGTTCGCCAATGCCCAGATCACCTCCGAGCAGAGCTTGGTAAAGGAGGAGGGCAAGAATGCAGCCAGATCCTTGCAGGCCATGGCCGTGAGCGTGAGTGTCCTGCAGGACGAGCGCGAGGGCATGCGCAAGCTAACCGCCAATGTGGATCAACTCAGGACCAATGTGGATCGCCTGCAGTCCATGGTGAACGATGAACTGAAGAATAAGGTAAGGATTTTATAATTGTGGCACTATGATTGACATCCATTGTAGGAAATGGTTTTGGAGTCTATCTTTTCTAACCCACTGATTCCCTGGACTGTTTCCTTGCAGCTCTCCCACCTGAACAAGCCCCACAAGCGCCCACACCACCAACAGGTGGTCCAGGACGCCACCATTGACTCGGCCCTGGCCGAAAGCCTGGTCAGCGAGCTTGAGAACGTGGAGACCCAGTATGAGGCCATCGTTAACAAACTGCCCCACGACTGCAGCGAGGTGCACACCCAGCAGGATGGACTCCATCTGATCGCCCCCGCGGGCCAACGCCACCCACTGATGTCCCACTGCACTGCCGATGGCTGGACGACGGTGCAGCGCCGGTTCGACGGCAGTGCCGAATTCAACCGCACCTGGGCGGACTACGCCCGGGGATTCGGCACGCCGGGTGGTGAGTTCTGGATCGGAAACGAGCAACTGCATCACCTGACGCTGGACAACTGCAGCCAGCTGAGGGTGCAGATGCAGGACATCTACGACAACGTGTGGCTGGCCGACTACGGGCGCTTCTATATCGCGTCGCGGGCGGATGGGTATCGGTTGCATATCGGAGAGTACTCCGGAAACGCGTCGGACGCCCTAAACTACCAGCAGGGAATGCAGTTCTCGGCCATCGACGACGACAGGGACATCTCACAGACGCATTGTGCTGCTAACTATGAGGGTGGCTGGTGGTTCTCTCATTGCCAGCACGCCAATCTCAATGGGCGGTACAATCTGGGGCTGACTTGGTTCGACGCCGCTCGCAACGAGTGGATCGCGGTCAAGTCGTCCCAGATGCTGGTCAAGCGTCTGCCCGCCGCCGATTGTCCGGCCCTGCCGCTTGTCGTTGCAACGCCGAGTAGTGCAACGACAGGATCCCTAATCCACACATCCACATCCACATCCAAAACAACAACAACAGCAACGACAACGACGACGGCGGCGGCGGAGACGGAGACGGAGGCGGAGGCAGCGTAAGTGAGCGGGCAACTGCTACAGTGAACCACCAGAGCCATGCCTACTATAGTTGGGAGTGCACTGTAGTTGGTGGGATGACGTGCAGATCTCAAAGATCCCGTGCCAGTGTATAAAATAGAGTCCACATCGTGTATATATATATAGTTGAGATCCCGTAGCCGGATCTATATCAGATCTATGTAAGTTGTAGCATTAATCTTTCGTATGGAGCTTACTCTGGCCTTAGAGTACACTAGGCGTATGCGTAATGTAGCATAACCATAACCATTCTACCCGTATAAATATGAAATTCTTTGGTCTTTCAACAAGATCTCATAGAGGCTTAAGTTCCGCATCCGGTTCAGACTAAAGCGATGGCCGCAAAACCACATTAAAGGCGGGAGCATATCATTTTCGCGAGGAATCAGAGTTAATGTCTAGACTCTAGACCCTAGATTCTAGGAGTATGATCGGAAAAAAAATAAACTAATTGTTAGCTGGTAAGAGCATCAGTAAGCGGCCTAATCTTGGTTTAGGCTCATCTCAGACAAATAATAAATATACTGACAGGCGATATAGTAAGAATTTTCAATGGATTAGCTTAAGTTCTACCATATCAGTCATATGAGGTATACATCTAATAGAATTAGCGTTGGTAAATGTACTTGTAATTGTTGTACTATATGGATAGTGCTTGCTTAGAACTCATACACTAAAAAATAAAAAAAAAAAATGAAATCCCAAGAAAATCCGCCCCCAAAAAACCGATGCAGTCGCATGCCAAAGAAATCAAGTCAAAAAAAAAAAATAGTTACAGAAAACCAACGCCTACGAAATAATGAGACAGTTTATATGGAAAAAGAAATACTATTTTCTGCAGTTTTGCATATACCAAAAATTGTGAAAAACAAAAATTAAAAGAGAAAACTAAAAGTCAACCAGAGCTAAACAATTTGCATTTAGTTTCTAAGTTATAAACTATGTAATATGTAATCTGTATACATACGTTTTATGTCCTGTAAATTAAGAAGCTAAGATCAGAAGGAAAACCCCCCCAAAAAAAACAGCGTATTTTACAATAAATGGATTGATGTGAAAAGAATAAACTTAATGGATGATATTTTGGGGATGGCGGAATTCTTGGCAGCCCAAAAAAGTATGCTACACTATTTTTTCTCATTTTCGCAGTACGAGAGCCTTGGAGATATACGTGTATATGTATTTCAATTGAAAGATGTTCACACCCGAGGAATGGGATGAAATAGTTCTACCCCCCCTCCAAACTGTTGGGGGATTTTCAGATTTTTTTTTGGTTCAGTTTTCTCCGCCCCGAGAGCCATTTATCAGCACGTGAAAAGTTGCCAACTGCCAGCCAAGAACTTTAATAATGCAAAACTCAAACATTTTTCATCATCTCGTTATATTGAGACCTCTTCAAAGGGGCAGGGGCAGGGGGTGTGGGAGTTGGAAGGGGGCGTGGTGGCCTGACACGCTGATCTCCTTATTTATGCATTTATTTTGTTGACATTCTGCAGTCAAAACTTGCAAAGCTGCAAATGGATAACTGACTCTTTGCGAAGACTTTTGACTTCGACTGCCACTTCGAGAGTTCGACGGGGCGTCCAACGGCGAGGCGACTTCCATTCCGACTGTAAAAGTTCAAAGAGCATGTGCCAGACGACGAAAAGTAAAAATTGAAAATATGTAGAGAACACACAAAAAAATGGCAACGGAATGAGAAATGCATGGCAATTTTGTTATGCAAATGCGCTTGAGAGACATACAAATTGACAGCGAATGGCGATGCCCGGCTCGCTATTGAAATGTAAAACTTGTGACATTTATTTATAGAGAGACAACAAACCGGATTTGGCCATCGGGTCGGACTCAGTCACTGCGCTGAAGTGGCTTTTAAATTCATTTGGAGACCCCCGGCTTTGGGTCACAGGACCCATCACAGTCAACAGGAGTTTCTGCACCATTTAACCTGAGAGCTGGGAACGTCTTGTGAGTGAAATCAAATTTGGTGTGAAGCCAAAGAGAATCGTTGTCGTTGTCGTTGTCGTTGTTGGTTGTCCTTTCTGGTAAGAAAACGAAAATTGCTCACAAAGTGGGCTCTCCACAAAGGACGGAAGGAGCAAGAAAAGGAAGCTGGCTCACCTCCAAAAGTAAATAAAATCCAAAAAAAGGAAAAATAAAAGCGTTACGCACGCATTTAAAATGGAAATCATTTATGGTCGAGAGAATTGCTATCCTTAACCTCTCCCTCCCAGTACTTTCCGGCTTTTAATGTCTATCCCATCCTAGAATTTGCATTTCCGGCAATTAACAAAAGACTCGGACCAAGGACACAGTGCATCCTGTGCAAGGCAAGCCAAGTGAACTCAGCTACGAATTGATGTATGCTGCTTAATGGGAAATGCATTATATTATATTTTCATACACACTTTACCGTGGAATATAAAAGAATTTTATTATTTTTTCCCTTTCATGCATTTTTCATAAAAATTGTGCAACATGGCGGATGAGCAATTAAAATGCCAGCCAGCGCTAAAGCATAATTATCATAATTAATAAGAAGTTGTGTAATCGACCAAGGACCGCTCTACCCTCTCTCCGGCCAAAGGATAACCATTTAAATGGCTTTATACGTATGCAAAAAATATGTAAAGTCCCATACGATTTGGCTTTATTTTTATGTCTGACACACATCGCAACGGTTTAATTAAAAGGCATAATGCCTTGAGCCACCAGCTCAGACTTGGGTGGACTGGAAGGGAGCAAAAAAAAAAAAAGTTACAATAAATTTTTACGACTCTAATGCAGAGCCAAAATGACACAGAGGCCCCACGCCCCTGGCACATGTGTGGGGGCAGGGGCGGCACCGAAAAGGGGGCCAAAGAGCAAACGCTTGTTAGCTTTCTCTTTTAATCAGCTCTCGTCGCGTAGTTTTCCCCGTCTTCTTGTGGCTGAGCCAGATCCTGTATGTGTGTTTGTGTTAGTGCCAGTGTGTGTGAAACAAACAAACACACAACCCCTCTTAGTCAGCACATATGTCCTCGCTAAGGGGGTGGGGGTAAAAATATATGCTAATTTTAATTAGCTTGAAATTTACATATGCCACACACACTATCCACTCCCGCTTTAGGTTCTCTTTGCTCTTTTGCTTTTGGGAAACAGGAAAGTGTCCTGACAATGCCAGAAATGGTATAGACATTTTCCTGCGGCGAAGGGACTAATTCAATAGTTCAATGAACCAAAAAGTTGACATAAAAGATTCCTTTTAATTAAATGAGATTACTCCTGCCACTCCAGTTATGTTTGGAACTCAATTGAAAACTAAATCATATTTGTATATTAAATAAACTTTCGTTTTGTCTGTCGCCCAAAAAGCAATCACAATTTTTGGGAAAAGTCTAAAGAGATCCTTTAGACATATTCTTCCTTTTTCGTTGCTTTTCCGATTTTGTTGCACAGCCTATTGGTTTTTCTGTTCGTGCCTTTCTTGACTTTCCTTTGAGGACCTTTTGCCATTTTCGAGGCTAAACGCTTCTGAAAGTCGCAGTGCACTAAAACGTGAAAATTGTGGGTGGTTCGGGGTGCGACAGACGGAATAAAAGTCAGCCTTAGGTCTTATTGTTTTCTGGTTTTTATCTAGGAGCCGGTATTTCAGCTCTCCTCCTGCCGCTGCCCCTTGGAGTCTCCAAAGGCTGGCGATTATTGTTGCAAAGTTAGTTGACAAGTAGCTTGCTGATTCTGCCACAACTACACTAAGAGAAATCGAGTGAAATAATTTAAAATCAAAACTATCGGTTTATACATCTTGCTTCTATATTTTCTTAGTGCATTATCCTTATGCACTGTCACCCCCCTGTCCTGCCTTGCAGCCATGCAGATCGGATGATGGGCCGCCAAGCGTAATAAGGACGAATCCAGTGAAAGACGAAGTCTGGAGAAAATAAACAGTTGGACAGCCAACTTGGGCATAGTTGAGTTTCTCGGCATCTCAGCTTCCCAGTTTCTCAGTTCATAGTTTGCTTGTTGTCTCCTCATTGTCCTTGCCATTCCTTCCGCTCCATCTTCTTCGCTCCTCAGCTTCTGGTTTATTTTATTTTTAAGTTTTTCTACTCATTTCTCCTTCTTTTTTTTTTTTGCTCTATATTATTATTATGTCTTGGCCCTGGACTGGAAAAGTTTGCCATTCTATAACGACTTTGAATTTTTAATATTACCTCGTCGCTGTCGCGTTGAACAATTTTTAGCATCTTTCGGTTGAAGTGGCTTAGCTTTGTTGCGAATTAAATGCGTTTTTGTGGCTGGTGAGTGGGGAAATTGAATATCCGTCAAAATATATTAACAATTTATGGCCCCTGATTGCCTGGCTGCGACACAGATAGAGAGACATCGATACGTTGCGGGCATGGAATGAAAATAGCTATCTAGGCTTTGTACTCGGCCGGAGAGTAAATTGAAAATGAAACGGAATCATGAGGCAGGAACCAGGAACTGGGAATCGGGAACCGAGAAGAGACGAGAGCCTTGGCAAGAGCAGTCATCATCAGGGCCATAATGAGCAAGTCAATAGCCTGCCTGGCCACTAACAGGGTGAAGTAGGAGGAAGGGGAGGAGCCAGCCAATCGATGACGGAGAAAGGAAGCCACCAGAGCCAGCCAGAGCCAGCCAGCCATCCAGCCAGCCAGTCAGCCAGGAGCCTTTTGCTCCTTGTCATGCAGCGACGTGCGATAAAAAGCAGATTGCAATTTGTTTTACTGATTTCCATGCTTTTGGCTTTATTTGCACGACGGAAACTTTCATTAACATCAAACAGAAACTGAAATTGAGGCAGTGGCACATTCAAAAGGGCATCCATCCTCCCTCGCTGGGGGGAGAGAAAACAGCAACCAGTCCTCCCTCCCAGTCAGACATCCTTTTAAAATCAGGCCAACCCACACACACGAACACACACACACATACACACAAGAATAAGGAGGAACTTAAGTGGCTCTCGATGCATTGCCAGGATGCGCATCTTTCATTTGGCCAATTAATTGAACCAAACCAAAGGCATCCGATGGATGATGATGATGATCCGCCATCACCCCGTCAATTCACACCGTTGGAGTGAGATGGATGGCCAAGGCATATCCTGACACCTTGCCAAAATTCCAAAAATCCTTGGGTAAATGTTTAAGCAAGGAGCAAGAATTGCACACAATATGGCCAAGTCCTACAACCAATTAGTTGGCAAATAATGGAGAGAAATGACTTTTCATCTCTCACTCTGTGGACCGCAAACAAGGTCCTTTTATATTCGAGAGGACGAGTGCCAGATTGGAGGCTGGAATACCACTTTATTTATGCATGGACTTCTGGTTGTAAGGATGTCGAAGAGTTGCCGCCAACAGAGCTGGGTCTGTGTTTCGGTGTTTCAAGTAATTTGAACAAATTTGCGAGACATTTTGCGGCCTTTGTGCAAATATTTTACGGCCTGACCCCAACCATCCTCTTCGTCATCATCATCATCATCATCATCATTCCAGCTGGCCTTTTGCGGACAAAGGCCAATTTACTTAAATAATTAGCCAAAAGTTTTGCCACTAAGATGAATCTTTGGCTTGAACTCTCTGTTCTGTTCCCCGCCCTCGGCTAAGTAATTTCAATAAAATGTTATCATTCTGTTTCTGTTTTGTTGTCGAGTAGCTCGAGAAAATCCAATCAATTATTGGGGAAAAAGAAAAGGGGCACAACACCGGAAGTCAAGGCACTCACTCACAACAAATGGGCAACGAGCTGCGCAAATTGTGGCGACGGAGGCGACACCACCATGGCCCAGCCACCGAAGAGGAGGAGCCCGATCGGCCGTCTAGGCGGGTCAAGAAGAAGGAAGCGAGTGCTTGGCCCTTCTGGCGTATAGTCTACTGGCTGGCAGTCCTGGGCCTCGTCATCGGAGTCTGTCTTGCTGCCTATTACACCCTGAAGTCTGATTTCGGCGAGTGTTCCGAGTACGATGTGCGATGCGATTGACTTACCTGCCAGGATATTTTTTTACTCGAGTCGGTGATTAATTAAGGAATATTTTATTCCTGATTTTAGTAAAAATCATGTATGCCCAAGGATGAGTTTTAATTAATTTTGTTTATTATGTTTTCTTTATAATGATTTATAATTTATGTAATCGATAATATTGCATGGTCTATGTTTACCTTATAGAGTCCTTTATACTTTTTAAAACCCATAAAGACAATCAATATTGGGTGAGTTGTACAAGATTTCTTATAAATAATCCAAAGAATCCTTTATTCCAGCTTTATATATAAGCCTTTTAGTTGTGAAAAGTATACTCCTGGCTTATGCTATTCCCAGTTTATTTGCACTGCCACTCGGATAAGGACTCCTTCCGCCGGATCTCAATTAAAGCCATATTAAAACCTCTTTCCATTGTTAATGAATACAAATACAAGGCCGCAACCAAAGTGCATGTGTGTGAGTCTTGCATTCTTGCCAGTGTGTGGGAGAGTGCGTGTGTCTGTGATGCTATTCAAAGTTATTGGAGCGCTTCCTTTTGATGGCGTCCTGGTTGACTCTTCAATGGCAAAAACACATTTTAGTTGAATGAAGCCAGTGAATGGATATGCATATTTGGCCGTTGATGTTGTATTAATTAAGAAATTGGGTGATAGGCAGCCTGGTTTCCCTATTCAACGGGAGAGATTTTCATACCAACTTTATTTATATTTATTTAGGACATTAATTTAGCGGTTAGTAAACTTTTTATAGTCGTCATTCGTCAAGGTCAAGCTTAACAAAGATTTGTCGGCAAATCAAGCTTTTATTTCTTTGACACTTTGCAGACTTCGCATGAACTCTCTGGAGGACACAGCAGGTGAAAATATAAATAAACTTTTTAATGAACTTGAAGATTTATTGCCGGCAGCCACAGCCACAGCCACGGAGCCACTGAGCCACTGAGCCACAGAGCAGCCGTGTCAGTCTGGCACTTTGTGGCCCGAAAATTTCGGTCGGGAATGTGTGAGCTTCGATGGCCTTCGAGAAATTGTTTGCCCTAAGATTGACTTGGATTTCGAGACTTGGATTCTGGAAATAATTGCACTAACCAGGCCCACAAATAATAACTTAATGCCGACTCTGCATTTTATGGGCCTTCCATTGGCTGCACACATCCTTCGCCTCGGACAACATGGCGTATGGGTAATATGCCGGCTAATAGCATTAGGATAATTGAACAGAGCTCCAGACGGGGAGGCGGGGGAGGCGGATTTGTACAAGTATCGAGTGGCAGGAAGTCAGGTACATAGGTAGCAGGATCTTAAATGCACAAAGCAAAAGCCAAGCAGCTAATAAGCCTATTATGATAAGCATCCTTTGATGATAATTAAGAAGTTACGAGCATCAATTATAACAGCCGCAGGCAGATGATGCAATGCAACAAATATTGAACTTGAAAACTTGTCTAGAGCAAGGACTTCAAGGACTAGGGGATTACTTTGCTGGCTTTTGCTTTTGGAGCTCGTGGCCTCTTCTATATTTTCCAGGAAATCCCTGACTCCCTGGCAGGGACGATTTGGCTGGGGGTTGACCCAATTGTGCTCGGTTCTGTTACCAATATATTTTTCCCTCTATTTTATTTTTGGTTCTATGTTACTTTCTTTTTTTTTTTTTGTGGGTACGAAAAACTTTGACTGCAAGTTAATCCCGGCAAACTTCAGGTTGAGAACGGTCGCCCAAGTGCTTAGCCAGCGTTTGCTGAATCGAGTACTTTTTTTGCTTTTTGCAGCAGGTCCTTGATCCGGGTTTAATTTGTGCTCGATTGCCCAGTAAAAATGCGAACTAAATATGGAATCGTGTCGCGCCAATTCAACAGGCACGTACTCCTGTCCCCCTCCTCACTCCCACACAAATAAAAACAACAGTCGCTGACATGTCCTCCCATAAAGGACGAACAAAACATTTGACATAATGTGAGATTTTTTTTATACATATATGTACGTATCCTGTTCGTCCCCGCCGCTTCCACACCTCTTTATAAATTGTGCCACAAATACAGGGGCACGTGCTGTGGTATGTAAATACATGCATACATATTCATGTACATATATTGTAAATGGGTGCGAGAGTGTGAGTGTAAGTGCTGTGTTTGCATTTCCGTCTGTCATGATGTTGCCTCTTTGTTGTTTATGCCCATCGTCCTTGTAATGATTGTCGCCAGGCGCCTGCACGTGTTTCCTTTTCGATATTTACGTTGGCCGTGCTTTGTTCCCGCAGTTTTTGCATATAAATGTCCTTAAAGTCAAAACTCTGTGCATGGCCCAGAAATGAAAGAGTTTCTCTACCTTACATAGGCATTTCTCCTTGAATCCTGAAACTCGAACCATATTTTCGCAAAAACATAACACAAATTTCTCTTGCTTCCTTTAAATATATTATTTTTAAACATGGAATACATTTTATATATATTTTCGTATAATTTATTTAATATGCATACAAAATTCACCCTTTCTGGAGTAACTTTTATGGCTTTTTGGCTGCCATTTTGGCATAAATCATGCTCCCCAGGTATCATATTCTATACATCATAAGCAAGCAGATAGCTTAAAGACCACTCAAGCACTCAGGAGTAGATGATTACCCAAACGAAACCATACAGAAGAGTCCATCCTGCTTCTGCATTTGCTCCGGCTCCGGCTCCGGCTCCAGCTTCGGCTCCTGTGTGCATTTGTGTCCTCTGGCGGACCCATTGTGGCCTGGCCATGCATTTGTTGGCCTGGCCTGCATCGGAAACAAGAAATTGTAAAGTGCATGAATATAAAATGAACTTCGAGTACATTAAAGACTCTCCTCCCTCCTCCGTCAGTCGCTCCCACTAGCTGTGTCTCGCTCTCAGACCAAAATAAAAAGGAGAATGAATACACTCAAGCGTAGTTTGCAAATACTTCAAATACTTCACATGCAATAAAAACACACCCACACACTCATTTGCAAAAGGAAAGCCAAAACGGAAACCGCAGTTACAGATACAGATACAAAGTGAAACACAGAGAGAGAGAGAGAGAGAGAGAGAGGGAGAGAGCCACACTCAAACAATTTGCATTGTCTGCTGCCGGCCATTGCGGTTTGTTCGGGATTTCCGTTCGACGTTTTTTTGTGCCTCCATTTTGCTTTGCTTCCCTCCCGCCAAGGTTTTTTTTTTTTTTGTGGTGTTGCACGGCCAGTGAGTGGCAGATAAAGCCCTGAATTGAGGCATTAATTGAATTGATTCAAATTGGCATCGGTGTCGTGAGGAAAAGGATTAATAAAACTTTCCCCACGCTGCATATTGCAAGACCACAAAAAAGAGACCACTAAATATTTAGTCTTTTCATTGCTGTTGTAATTTAAATACGAATAAACTTTTCCCTAAATACAAATTTCTGATTGAAGCCATCAATGTGGGCCTCCACTTTCCCTCTCATTCTCTACCTCTGTTTCCGTCTCTTTTGCTGGACTACCTTTCCCACTGTTGCCAGCAGCTCTGCTCTAATTCCCATTTAACATAAAAACTTTTATTCCATTGTTGAAATATTCACAATCTTGAACTTTTAAGCACTCGAGGCCATACAGCTCGGCTCGGCGATGGTTATATAGTTGCATAGTTTCATCGCAAATGATACCGCAACGTGTGGAGAAAGTTTGCGCCAAAGCACTTGAAATGCTTTCCATATTTCGATTATTTACAAAATGGTTTCAATTGCTTAGGCCTTCATCGCCAACTCGTTCTGGTTTCTGGTTGATTCCTTTCAAGCCAGAGGACATTCAGTCGATTTGGTGCGGGCGTTGGGAGCCATGACTATGCCGGTTTCTTTCAGAATTTTCGGTATGCTGCGGCTTGTCATAGCGCCCGCCTTTATTCTTGGGGGCAACTTAATCGAAGCTTAATTAGTTGTCGGGTTTGTGGGTGGATCGGGCTGGCATCTGGGGCTCAATAGCTCTGGCAGCACAATTGAGTCACTGTTGCCAACTTAACCAGCATAATGAGTCGAAAAAGTGTAACAGCGAACCAAGGATGCCCAATTAGGCCCTGACATTGAGCGTAAAGAAAGTTTTCCTTGTACTTTCCTCTTTCACTTACGGGCTTTAAGAGTCAAAGAGTCAAAGTTGAAAGAACAAAAAAAATGCCAAAAGAATTCAATACTCGAGGCAGACGCTGCTGTCTTGGCAGAAAATTGCAGACAAAGGCGCGCGTAATGAATTATATAGGCAAATATATTTGGTATGTACTCGACTTGTATTTGCAATGTTCCCACGCACATTTAGACAAATTTCCTTCTTTCTCGCAATACGTATATTTTATGCATGACTGTGTCTCGACAAGGATATATACATAACTATGCATGTATGTATGTATGTATATATGAGAATGGTTGACACGTTTTCCGCCACGGAGACATCTGCAAGGCGAGGCAATAAAATCTCGTGTGCCTGCTAAAGTCCTGCCCTGAAAAGTATGCTATTAAATGTTAAACTCTCCCAGAATTAAGTGAAAATGCTGATCAGATGCGAAAGGGAAAATAAAATAAAAACAATTAAACGACAATGTCATGGCCCTTGGGTGATACACACATTTTAACATCGTTCTGTGCATCATCATTTCTTTTCGGCTGTAATTTCTTCTCAACGTAATGAAATAAAAACGAAAAAAATAAGTCATTAAAAATGCCTGCTCGAAAAGTGAATTTTATGGGGCACACACCCACACACCCTCACACACACTCTAATGAGGTTACACTCTGCCACATAAATTAGCCTAAATACGTGCGGAATAAATGCTCGAGTTTTATTCATTTGAGTTGTGTCAGAAATCATCTCACGCTCTGTTAACAACGCCCTTCCAGAGAGCTTTACAATTTTGTTTCCCGATTTCCAATTTTTTTTTTATATTCTCTCTATTTTAGAATACTGTTTATAATTGAGCACTTTATTTCCTTTAGATATGAATTAAAATATTTGGAAACGATACTCGAATTAACAAAGTTATAGCTAAATCCTAAAAGATTTCGTCCATTCGTCCTTTTTCTTTTTTAGTGTATATATTTATCATTTCTCAACCGATTTCACAACGGAATACTATTTAGGAATGAGAACTACATTTCACGCCATTCTGCATCTGCCAAACTAAAACCTTAAATCGCTTGTTAGCATACTTTTGCATTGGGTAACATTTTGAGGGCCAAGGTTTTGAGTTATTTTGAAAAAGAGAGTTTTGGCCAAAATCGAACATTTAGAGTTACCTTTTTCCAAATATTTTCTACAATTTTCATCCGATTATAAAAAGGAATACCATTTACGAATCAGGAATTCATTCCGCTTTGATCTGCGTCAAAAGATTTCAAAAGTCGAACAAAAAATATGTTTTCGATTTTTCGCAATTTAGGAAAGGGGTACCATCATGAAAATTTGCGAAAATGGGTTCGGATTTTGGAATGCCCGATTTTGATAGAAACGGATTCTACGCAAAGATACAAGATCGGGAAGGCATAACCCTCTTCGATCTGACAATTATTAGTCAAGTTACGGCTTTTTTGTGGAAAAAAGCCTTGTGGACCAAGTTAAGCGTATTAGATCAAAAATAGAAAGTTTTGAGCCACAATTTACAAATATTTAAGGTGTTTCTCTTCAGATTTGGAGAAGGAATCTATATTCTATATTCTTTTTTGATGGTACCTTTAAAATTTTCCAAAATGCGATTTTGAAGCGTTTTGATAGAAATTGGTTAAAGAAAGGGGAAAAAAAAAAAAAATATTTTTTCTTATATTTTTGATAAATATTTGTAAATTTCTCAACCGATTTCACAATGAAATGCCATTTGTGAATCAAAACTTTATTCCCCGCCCATCTGCATCAAATCTTATGAAAAGTAAAATATGAAAATTTCGTTTTAATGGAATTTGATTGTGTTAAAACAAACGCTTTTTTTTAACAATTCAATATATTTTTTAATCATCTATTGTATGTCTAACATTTGCTCAACGTTTTTTAGCATTTGTTTATATTTTTTAACATTTGCTTGTATTTTTTAAGATTTGTTTACGTTTTTTTTTTTTATCAATTATTAGCAGTTTTTTACAATTGTTATTCAAAATAGGAAAAGTGTAATTATGCGATCGGCCATGTATTAACCAAGTTATGACCAAATCTTTGACGGCCGGTTAAAAAGTGCCGTTAACCAAGTTAAAGTCCAAACAAAACTCGTTTCTCCCTTCCCTAGGACCAATACAAAACACCAATGTTATTCTTTTTATTAATGTTTATTGTAATGTACAATGAATTGACTTAAACAATTTAAATTAACTTCTAAATTATCTAATGGTTAAGTAATTATATTCAAAAACTTTTAAATTCCTTCCTTAAAATAATACTTGTTTATTTATTTAAGGTCATTAATTTTAGCTAAAACATAGAAGCTATGTAATCATGTATATCATAACTAATCCGGAACTTTTATATTCATAGGACTGCTTCCAAGGATATAAACTGCCCCACAAGGCTCGCTGCCGCTAGAACCCACGTTTTCTGGAGGAACTGCAACGACGCGTGGGTGTCCTTCTCTGCAGTGAATTTATGATCCTGCAACATCCTTGCCGCTGGACGCCAAACTTTCTCGAGGGTCAACAACGGATGTCGGTGTCGTAGTCCCCACGAAAGGACATCACTGGAAAGGCACACCAAACCCAACATTGATTACACCGCAACCGCCTTGATTGATTCTGTAAAGAGAAAAATATAAATAAACACGACTTTAATGGAATATGATGTGTGTTTTATTTAGGGGGTATTTTTTTCAGGTAGGGTGGTCCAACAATTCCAGAATCTGCCTGTAACGATCATTTCTCGTAGCGATATCTTCAGCCAATTTTTGTCAGATTTCTATATGTTACACCTTCCCGGTCTTAGATCTTCGAGTAGAACCAATTTCTATCAAAATCTGGCATTCGAAAATCGGACCCCATTTTTGAAAATTTTTAAAGGGGTACCATCACAAAAAATTGCAAAAATCGGCCAATTATTTTTTGTTCCCCTTTTCCAATGTTTTGATGCAGAATGACGGCGGCCAAAGCCCTGATTCGTAAATGCTATTGCTTCTCCAAATCTGAAGAGAAACACCTTAAATATTTGCAAAATAGTGGCTCAAAACTCTCAATTTTTGGTCCAAAACTTTTAGCTTGGTCCAATAGGTCATTTTTCCACAAAAAAAGCCATAACTTGACTAATAATTGTCAGATCAAATAGTGTTATGCCTTCCCTATCTTGTATCTTGGCGTAGAATCCGTTTCTATAAAAATCTGGCACTCCAAAATCCGAACCCATTTTCGCAAATTTTCATGATGGTACCCCTTTCCTAAATTGCGAAAAATCGAAAACATATTTTTTGTTCGACTTTTGAAATCTTTTGACGCAGATCAAAGCGGAATGAATTCCTGATTCGTAAATGGTATTCCTTTTTATAATCGGATGAAAATTGTAGAAAATATTTGGAAAAATGTCACTCTCAAGGCCGAGAGCCACCGACCAGGCTTTAAAAAAAAAACTCCCTAACTTGGCTTTCAAATTGTAAACAAATGTTAACAAGCTAGTAAAGATTTTAAAGTAACAGAAGCAGATTGGTGGGGAATGAGTTTCCCGTTTTGTTTTTCAAATACCTTTGTAACGTTTGTTAGGAAGTGAACAAAATGTTCACTATTAATAGGGGCAAAGGACGAAAAAGCTAACAAAGGATTTCAATACTTGAATTATTTTATCGACGAATCCGATCTTGTATCTCACAACCTGACTCTACAGATTCAAGTTTCCTCGAAGGAGTTTGTATGTAGATGTGCTTTTCAATTCACGTTGGAGCCGTTTAAATGCCATTTAACACTTTAATGGTATTAATTTAAATAAAAATGCCGCACACATGGGCAAATGGGAATATAAAAGGCGGAGCCAAATAAGAAATCAGAAGCAATTTGTTGCCCCTGGCCAACCGAGGGGCCATGTGTAAGTCAGACGAGTCTTCTGGTTCAGTTTTTTAATGCGGAAAATGCATTTTATGTTATGTTTCTCTCCATGGGGAGGATATACTCGTACCACATAGCAGCAGCAAGGAAGCACAAAAGCACAAAAAAAAAGGAAAAGAAAGGATGCAAGGACGAGACACAGCTGTCGAAAGCAGTAGGAAACTACAAACTGGTAACTGGCAAAGGCAGCGCCTGCCAGCAACTCAGATGTTCGCTCGACTTGAGCTGAAAGGCAGTCGCAGTCGCAGTCGGCAGGACTAACATCCTTTAATACTTTTTCACCCTCTTGTTTCAAGTTACAGAACTGACCAGCTGGACCTCTTAATAATACGTTCGACAAGGACATGGGCATCGTTTGTATTTAATTAACATCAAACAGGAAAGCAAATGAAGTGTAAATATTTCATTTAATGGCGCTTTCAAATTGTCGCCCAGTCTATTGGCATTTTGACCTTTCGAATAGTGTTTTGTGCCAAAAATCAACATCGATAATAATAAACAAATTGTGCATGAGCCAAAAATATTCATGCAATTAGGCAATGAGTAAACAAGGACCAAATACCAGACGCCATTTCTCACTCCTTTTAGCCGTTTTGCCCAAAACGCAATCACAGCGGCGGAGTCGATTGCCGAAGGCTTGCCAACGCGTCGTATACGCATTGCGAACAAAATAATGGGTATCAGGGGGTATACACCTTTTCGAGGTGAGAGTAACAATTACAAATATATGTCTTTTACGTCCTTAAAGAAATGTTTATAAGGTTGAAGATGAAAATATGGGAAGCAGCTAAAGAAATTCTAAGATCTTTATCTGCCTGATCCCCATTCCCTTTTACAATCAATTAGTTTTTCTTACATCATAAACTATCCAGGATATTGAAAAGTGTCACACCCTTTGAGGGCACTGCCTTTATTCGTTATTCATTTATGCGTACGCAAATAATGTTGTTGAAATTTTGTGTTGTGCATAAACAAAATGAAGTGGGTGGCCGGAGTAGTGGCAGTTCCCATTTTTCACTGCAAAGTTGGGGAGTCCCCTCCGGATTGGATGGGGTTGTGGGGAAGTCACAGAACAAACGAAATAAATTAGGCGACAGCAATGATTGCTTCCAGACAGCGGTCATAAATACAACCCCAACCCATCCGCTCGACCCTTTTTTGTCCCCCTGATTATTATTATTTTTATTGTTATTATGCAGAGCAAATACGGGTGGCAAACGTACCAGAAAACTGCACAATGAATGGAGAAAAAACGGAGAAAACCAGGCACCCAGCTAAAGAACAAAAAACTGCAGAAAAAAATGAAAATAAATTCGCGTCGCATTGAAAATTCATTCGCAGGAAAAAAAAAATATAAAAAAATGGACGAGAGAAAAAAGGATGATGATGATGATGATGATGATGGCGACGAGAACGGCGACGACGGCAATGGCGGCTGTGGTCGTTTCCGCCAGCTGAAGCACAGGATGCGATTTTCATTTTTATTTCCGGCAATTAGCACTCGAATCGAGGGCACGACTCCAGCAACTCCTGCCGTTCCTGCAAATCCTGTACCCACCCATCCAGCAAGCGCCTCAAAATGATTTTAAATTGCATTTTTCTTCCCTTTTGAACTGCATAATTTTTAATACCGTTCGAGTCCTCGAAGTCCACTTAACCACAACCTGCATCCCGTTGCGATTTTAACACTAATTCCAAGTTTATGTCAGAGCGAATTCCTTTCTGGCCAGACCACACTTTCAAGGCGAAGCTGGCCGCATTTTTGTTACCAATACCCAGTCCCTCTTAGCCGGCCTGGCCCACTTTTACCGGCATTTGTATTTGTGGCGACAAGTTCAAAAAAGGATAATACGTTTTTGCTCCTGTTTGTGGCAAAATTTCAAGTGACATTCTTTAAAGTGCGAAAATAGTGGATATATATAATTATATGAAATTTTATTTACAATGCTTCCTGTTAAAAAAATCGACAACTTTGTGTGAAAGGATACTATTTTTAAGGAGTGGAAACAATATGTTTATTTTGTTATCTCGGAAAATCCAAAAGGGAATTCAGGACATGTGACAAACCGAAAGAGTCCCGGCACCAAATTGATGCGCCCTGTCAGGAAGGAAGTTGGCCATAATTAAGGCGGCACATATCCCACAGATCCACGGCCAGGAGCCAAAGGATATCAGAGCAGTGGGTCGGGCATATTTATCAACTGGCCGCAGAGACCGACAATTTGTTGCTTGCCGTGAACTACAAGCCAGTAGACAGCCAGCTGGCAGCGTCTGATTTATGAAGGAAACCAGGATCCAAGAACCAGGAACCAGGAGCCGAAGGCCCCCAGGAACTATACTCTCCGGGAGATGGAGACCCCTTGGTAGTTTTCAGACAACCGCCGTTTGGTCGACCGAGCGTATAAAATATTTAAGAGAAAACTTCAAGGAGAACTGAAATTAACAGTCAACTGCCATCGAGTTTTAAATTACTCAAAACGGGCCCAGAAGGCGGGGGCGGGCACAAGGGGAAAGTGGCCCGGAGACTTCGAATGGGGCTCAAAGCAAGCTTACAAGACCAAAGTCGGTGCTCGGCCCTCTCTCTTTTGCCTTTCCATTCTCCATTTGCCGTCACTTTCTATTTTAGAGCACTGTCTCTTTTCATCCTCTGTTTTAAGGCTTAATTGTAGCAACGTTCCGAGCTTGAGCTTCACGGTTTGGCACTTCATTCGGCGAATGGCATTCGGCATTTTGAACGGCAATCAAAATGAAAATAAAGCGCCAAGGATTTTCCACAGCTTAGTAAGGCGAGATGCTCCGCCGTCCACTTTTCCATCCTTCGCTTTTCCACTCTGCAGAACTGCAGAATGCAAAGGATATTTACAGCTTCAAAGCATTTTACACGGCATTAGTTCTGTATGAGTGTGCTTTGCGATGGAAAACCATTTAAGTGAATGTCGTGACATTGAGGCTGGCAGCCAAAAGCGAAACGGAGACCAGTATATGCTCCTCGGCAAAGGGTTTCCCATAACATCTCTCCAGGGCCAAGCGAATCCCCCGTCAACGGTGCGTATGTGTAATGCGCTTAGTGTATTGAGATGCCCCTGGACCCAAGACCCGGAACGGATAGAAATGATTTGCTAACCCAAAGGGCAAGGGTTGATATTGCTTTGTGGGAGCGGCTGTCGT
Source organism: Drosophila varians (assembly GCA_018150405.1). NCBI lineage: Eukaryota > Metazoa > Arthropoda > Insecta > Diptera > Drosophilidae > Drosophila > Drosophila varians. The sequence goes on from JAECWK010000130.1 coordinate 10,618,999, forward strand.
GGTCTTTAAGGCGACTCCATTCGGTTTAGGTTCGGGACACTAAGCAGGCATACATCCAGACATCCTTGACCCGGGGCCAAATTCGGAATACAATTGGGTTCTATCGAACTTGAGAAAAGTCTCCTGAATGGTCTGCTAAGCTGTCTTACAGAGTTTTCGGAATAAGTCCTTATGGCGGAACATTCATTTTTATTCATTGCCATTAAGCTTTCAAATATGATTTGCAAATAAAAATAAATTTAAAAGGAAATTAGATGAAAACTGGGCGAAGTAATCTTTGTCCTTAATCCGCATTTCCTAGAAACCAAACGAATCTCCTCGCAAAGAAACAAACTCTTTAAGAAATTTAATGTCAGTTTAAGAACCGAGAACATTTGGCTCAAATTTGCATTTCAAACCTGGCAAATCTGTCATCAGTCCTGGCATTAGCAATAGTTTTTTCTCTCCTTTCGGCAGGACCCTCTACCTTTTTTGCTATTTTTGAGAATATTGGTGTGTGAAGATTGAACGAACGTAGCAAATACACGTGAGTGTCTGGCAATCCGAGTGACAATTGAATGCAGCCCCAGGACCAAGGACCAAAATCGTAGAGATCCAGGACCAAAAGGGGTCCTGCATTGTAAAATAGAGAGAAGCAAAGAGCCAAGCCGTTCTGACAGCTGCTTGACAGGATTCTCACTGGCTGGCATACCAAAATATAACTCATGGCTGGCCAGTGCGACAGTGTCCTTGCACACGCACACTTGCATAAATAAGGATAGAATTTCGCACACATTGACTCCAGTTGGCAGTTGTTGTTGCTGTGTGTGAGCACGAAGTTGGCAAAATCGACAATACGACAAAATATTGTACGCTCTACGCATTGTCAATTGAAGAAGGGGTTAAGGTGCCAGGGGGGCAGGGGCAGGAGGCAGGACGCCAGGAGGGTTTGGGCCAGGGTGTTGGCTGAACGTGCTTGGCCAAACTTATTGACATGACATAAAAATGCTCGTCTATGATTTCTGGCTTATGCACACGAAATCCGATTGCTGAATTTACAATAATTTGGCCAATTCTGTTACCAAATTTTCCAAGTTACCAATAAGAGTTGATCCGAAATCGCTGGCGCCAAACTTTTCGCTTTCAATTTTCAGTGTCAGTGGCACACACAGGTTTTCCATTTTCGTCATTATTATTATTTGTTTCCGACAATCACACAGACAGACGACAGCCAGCAAAGAGCCAGAAAATATTAAAATTTAAATTTGTTTTCTAATAAAAAAAAATAAGTGGAAAAGCGAAAGAAAAACAAGTCCCCCTTGGCAAAAAGTCCAGCAAATCCCGCCGGGCGGTAAAGGTAAGCGGAGCGGGGACTCATGAGTCGGGCAAACGAAATAATATTTACCCAACGTGATTTTGTTTACCTATCTTTTCAAGCCCAACTGTGTACCTGGCCAAAGCCGTCTACCACCAAAAAATAAAGAGCCAAACCAAAAAAAAGCGAAGAAAGATTCCCTGCCACCGCAAATTGTTTATATTTTGTTATTAGTTTGCCTACCACCCCAGCCATGGCTGAGCCCCAAAAATGTTTGCATTTTGATGAAGTATAGCCAAAGTTAATCCAGTTCCATCCATATCCATTCTCAGTTTTTAGCAAACGACATTCCAATTCATTTCCTGCAGGGCTTTGGAGTTTGTTTTTCTTTTTTTTTTTTGGATGAACTTCCCCACAGTAAGTTTCTAGTTGCACAAACGCATTTCTGACCCGAAAACTTCCTTGGCCAAAGAAAGTAGATGGAAAGTACATGTAGTATATAGTAAGTGTAAGTATGTATTGAAATGAAAATGCCAGCGACTTTATTTAATTAAAAACTTGACGCTACGCATGCAAAGGGAAAGTTTTTCGAGTGCTGGTGGATTTTTCATTAGGCAGCCAGCCTTAATTAGCCTCATCTCGTCACATGTTGCCAAAAGTTTTATGGCTCAATCTGATGGACAGTAGATTCAGACAGTAGTGGCCAAAACGGCTACTTGGCCTTGCAGATATGGGGACATGTATCTGGGGAGCAATCTCTTTTGATGTCAGCCGCTTTATTGTCTGCTCTAAATCTCTATTACAGGCCAAGGTGTACTTCGGGGTGCACTAATTTAAGGCTAAAAGCGTTTTAACGGCCCATCAGTTGCCCCCCGCCCCAAAGTAAATTGGGCGTGGCAAGTTTCTCGGAATTGTTACCCCGGATGCCCGGATTCTGACACGGCCGCCCACGGTATAATTCATTGTGAAATCTTGCGGTCAACTTGATTTAAATTGTGTCGTCCTGTCGTCCTGTCGCCCTGCCGTCATGTCGCCCCCTCGGGGGTCTGGCCTCGACGTCCTGGCCTCTGCCATCTGGTAAGTTAAATAAAATGCTTTAAGGAATTTCGTCAATTGCATTTAATTAAGCGTCAAAGGCATTTTATGGCGCCGCCACTGCGAAATAACCAAATAAATGATTGGATATGTAAAATGGCATGGAATCTCAATTAACCTCGAATGCCATTGAGCTCGTCAATTGATTTAAAGGACTTCCAAAAGGAAGAGAGACTGATTTTCATTTATTCGCTGCAGATGCCTGCTGAGTCCTTTAAATTCCTTTCAGCAAATAAAGGAAAATAACCTGCCCGAAAATTTAAAAACCTTTTAAATAATAATAAAATACGAATGCTACAAAATTGCCGTTGCTTTGATGCCTTTGGAAAATTTAAATATTATATTTTTATTGCCATGGATACAAATCAAATTATGGGCCCTTTCGAATGTCGGCGAGAAAACGTTTTGTTGATTTTACGGTTTCCCCGGAGGAGCCACCATTTTTGTTGTACCTTTTACCAGGTACTCCTGGCTGGCTTGTGGCTCCTGGCAGCAGGATCTCCCCCTTTTGGATGACCTTGTCGGAGAAAGCAAACACACACATTTTGTATTTTATTGTTTCTGTTTCGCAGCTGTTGCTTGATCCCCAGGTTAATGTTTTGTGATTGCAACAAATGGAAATTGTTGAATTTCTGTTGTTTAATTTAAAATGAGCTGGAAAAAAAGGCAGTTATTAATGTGGCTGATTTATGAGGAAAATACAAAAAAAAAAAAAATACAACACAGAGTTGAAATATGCAATATGAAAATTAATAAAGCGCCAGGCTTAAAGCTTAATACCTTGGCAAAAGGATGCTCGGATTCAAAAACACAGCACATATGCCCCCGGGGAATTTATTACTCAGTCACCTGACCCCGCCCATTTTGCCGTAACGCCCTCCCCCCAAGGCCCACAATGTTTTCCCGTAGATTTGGAAAATTATTCACATTTTATGGCATTAATTATGCGCTCTCGAGCTGCTCACTTTGCTGTTGCCCCTTGTTGTTGTTGCTCCTAGTAGTATTGTAGTTGTTGTTGCTGTTGTTGTTGTTGTTGACATTAATAAACGCACATTTAATGAAATTGCAAACGTGTAGCTACATAATTAATTGTTTGCATAAATTAAATAAATGCCGCCCGAAATACAATCCCTCTGCGATTGGCCATGAATTTTTTAAGGCCCGACTTTGGTTTTATTCGATTGATGTTGTTAACCTTTTTTAATTCGTTTATTGATCCTTAAAAACATGCGTTTATATTTTTTAAATGCGTATTGAACCTATTAGGGAGCTTTTTTTCTTACTTATTTATAACATTTATCAACGGGGATTAAACTACCGATTCATAAAAGTTATTCCCTTTTTTCAATTGCGATTAAAAATATACAAAATCGGCTTTGTGGCTTATGGCCAAGGAGGCTTTAACTTGGCTAATACTTGGCTGATCACAGAATCCCACCATATTACTTCTTCTTTTTCCGGTAAAACACTTGTCTAAATAGTAGTGGAAACTTTGGTGAAATTTTTCGCCATTCTCATTGGAACATTGGAACAATTAGGGCTCTTGGCCGAGACTCTTACCTGGTCTGGTTAATGAAAACTTTTCTGCGCCCTCGACGAGCCTGAATAGAGGCTGGGAAGGTGGGGGGTCCGGAGCCTGGGTCTGTAATAAACCCAGCCTGACCTGGCCTGGACTGGGGACTGGGGACTTGGGACTGGGCCTTGGCGGGATTTATTTGCAAAATGCTTGACCAAGTTCTGAACTTTGAGTGGCACTTGATGCGATTGCAATTGTTGTCGAGTTGAGTTGGGGCTGCGGCCCCCAGACTCTTGGGCAGAAACCCATTGTTTTCCACTCCCCCTCCCCTCCATGCTGCGCCCATTGGAATTTATATACAGTGCTGATTCGGCATAATGCAGTTAATTTCATAGAGCGTCATTTGCATGTGGCAGACGCAAGTCACAGATTTATCTAAGCCTGGCCAAGACCAGGACTTGTGCAACAACCTTATCAACATTCTGCACAATTCACACAAAATACTCTGGCTCGGGCCATAAACAATCCCACTGACATTCCGACATTAATCTTTATTCGTTTCAGAAACTAAAATAGCTTGAAGTTAATTTTGGGAATTCAATTTGCCGCTTCATATGGCTTGAGAGTAATTAAAAGGGATATTTTCGAGAATTTTTAGGTATCCAATGTAAAACACAACGAGGATATGAACAAAGCAAGTTACACAACATTTGCTGTATCCTCAGAAGTTTGAGAGCGAAATTTGCATAACATAAACACGCAATTTCATTTCTGAATTTTGATACACTGGCATTACGTGAGAAATGGGGTTTCTGGGTGGCTATAATCATAATTTGCATATTAACATCTGAACCTCTAAATTGGATGCAACATAATTATGGTTTTGTGTATGCCGTAAATGAAATCAAACTGCATTAGGGAGTAGACTGTGTGTGAGTGTGTGTAGCATAACTAATTGAAATTAATTAAGTGCGTGTGCTTTTGCCAAAGTCATGGCTGATTGCCATGGAAAAATTGCATTTGTTCCCCCTAATTCCTTCTCACACATCACCCGAAAACTTTCTCAACTCTGCCCTTTCATCTGCAGCAGGCAAGGAAAAACAATCAAGTCAATAATTTATTAAAGCCACGGGCCAGGGAGCGCGTTCATTAGGGCCAGCATTGGTAAACAAGTCATCAGAAAGCCGGGCCTAATTTAAAAAATAAACGCAACTTTATTGGATGGGCCAGTGGAGCAGTGAGCCAGTGACCCACCGAGTTGACACCTTTATGTATTTATTTCGCCAGACCGGCGACGACGTGACAATTTTGGCAAACGGCTACGAAAACACCCAAAGTAATCCGGCGACCTGATGAAGGTTCATGTTCAATGCCAAGCCAGCAATTATTATTAACTGTGCCCCAGGGTGCAGTCCTCGGTGCCTGCCCCTTCGAGGCAACTGTCCGCTGCCTCTCATGTCCTGCTGGCCAATGCTGCCAATGGTGGCGTTTTGGTTTTTGTAGGAGGATTTAGTCCTTAAGAGTCTTTAATCCTCAACATCATACATTTCTATATTAACTTTTCTCAACAAATATTTAGCCAGAACAAAGACTCCAGAATATTTTAAAAATAATTTTTAATGGGAAAGATACTTTTGCATTTTGTCCAATCAAACAAACTATTTCTAAAACTAATTAAAAACTTTCCCCAAAAGTCTATAGATATTTAATAATCCTCCCTCTACAGAAATCCTTTGACAACTCTGGCAATTCAAGCCTTCATCTGCAGCCATTGCTGGCCGAAAAGGACGAATGCCAGTCAAATACGTGCCCGGAATGGGCACCGACCGTAGGCGCAACTAGTGGACGGGATTTGCAATAAGCCCCCGACCGAGCCACCAACATGAGCCTGCGGCAATAGCCTAATTATGCAACTCGGGGGCGGCAAGATGGCAACAAATTTGCGGTGTCTGACACATGGGGCTTGGCTCGAATTACGCATACGCCATGTAGGCTAGCCGGGGCAGGCGGCAAACAGGTAAATGGAAAACGCTAAAAGCTAATCAGATTGCCTTCGTAATTGGCCATAATGGTTCATTATTGCTGGCCGGCCAGCCACGAGCTAAAAAAAAAAAAAAAAAGAAAAGCTGAAAAATCAATGGAAATGGAAAAGGCAATGAGAATGAAAATCGTTGAAAAAAAAAACTCCGATGAAAATAAAAATGGAAATGCGCTTGAAAAAGTCGGAAACGTGGTTGCCTAGGTGAGGATTAGGCCAGCTGCATTTTAAATGAAAATGCCTTAAACATTTCCCAGGCCATTCGAAGTCGTTGGAGCGTGAAACTTGCTGGAACTCATTCACAAATATCGGATGAAGGATCTCGATGGGCCAGCGGGGAACACATTAAAGACCCTTTAAAGGACGTTCGCCAGACGTTAGGCGGCGAGCGAGTGGTATTTGCATAAATAATTCAGTTGGCGTAAACAGGAAGAGGAAGTTCAAGTCCTGAACCAAAGTCCTGTTCCCAAGTCCAGTACCTTTTCTGTCTTTTCGTATTTCGTATCCTTTCGTTGCAGTTTCCGCTGGCATTCAAGGCGGAAGGGAAAAATGGGAAAATATTGCAGAAACTATGCAAATCGGAAGCTAAACGAGTGCCGTGTCCTGTGTGCCGCCTGTCCCCACTATATGTTTTATCTGCTGATTAATGTTATTTATTATTATGGAATGCAAGGACCACTCCTCGAACTCTCCTTTTCACTTCCACTCAGGCTCTCTCATTCTAATTACATTTCCATGTTTTGAGCTGTCCTCAGCCTCCCAGCCACCCAGCCTGTCCATCGAAAATGCTGGCAAAATGATTTTATTAAATTCTGCTAAAGGACCCAGTTCCACTTCCACTTCCACGTCCATTCAACGACGAGTCATCAAGGATGACTGGGTGGCAGCGGCAACCACCCACTCGTCCTGGCACCCGCAATACATAAATTAAACGATATATCATGCTGACATCTTAAATATTGTTAAAAACTGTCACGTTTACGGTTTTCTTTGCTTACTCATTCAGTTGCGACAGGACAGGAGCTTCACCTTGGCTCCTTCAGGATCTCAGGACCTGTCGGGGGGTCTTTGGTTTGGGGCTGCTTTTGGCCTGCCAGAGGATTTCGCTTCTGACAGTTAATGGACCATAAGAAATTCAATTAGAGACGTTATGCCGCCGCTACTTCCATTGGCCAAAACGTTTTCAGTTTTTTTTTTCGTCCTTTTTTTCGTCGTATTTTTTTGGCCGTTTGTATGAGCGCTATTCTTCTCGTGGCATTATTTTTATTAATGATTCGCCATGGCTCGGTGTTGTGGCATGTATTTGTCTGGGGGCATTACAAAGCCAAGCCAAGAATAGAGGCCAGCCGGATGTCTATCCAGACAGGCTCGCTCGCTCCCCCCATCTCGCCTCCATCATTCAAATCAACAATGGCCCAAAGCCTGAATGGAAATTCCATTTCAAAAAATAGACAACCCACGCGGCAAGTAGGTATGCCGTGAATGTGGCAAAAATAAATGAAGGTATGCCGTATACTAGCGCCTGAATGTGAGCCAAACTAATTAACCCACCTAGCACCTAGTTATTGGTGTGATATTAACCCCACAAGGTGTACACACAAAAAGAAACAGTATGCCATAAAATAGTTACCAAAAAGGCAATAGAATTTTGTTGTTTGTACGATGGATACCCAAGAAACTCCTGGAATAATATCTATTATTTCAAATAGATTTTTTTCCTATATGTAGGTAATTGAAGGATACAACAACACCACCAACACCAAGTGGCCGAGAAATCAAAGCCAACTGGCAATCGGCGAAACGTCAAGCACTTTAATTAAGCTAAGCAGCGATAAGCTGAACGGCAAACAAAACGCTCAATCCTCCTGCCCCTCCAGCTGCTTCCTGGGAAAAGGAGTCCCAAAAACGAAAACGTCTGAAATCACCCGAAAAGGCTGACTCACCTGGCTTGTTTGCTTATTTGCCTTCGTGATTGTCTGTCGGCGTTGGCGGTTTTCTTCGCCGCCTTCATTAGCAGACAGCCTTGACGCCTTCTGGGCGGTGGGTGGTAGACCGTGGATGGTGGATGGTGGGCCTGGCTTTTTGTCTCATTTACATAGGTTACCACACCCCCCTCGCCCACAAAAAAAAGGAGGTAGGAAGACAAGACACATAGACACACACGTTAATCAAGTGCTATCGACTTCAATCTGTACATTTGTCTTTGAGCTTTATGCGGTCATAAGTTGCGGGGCAAAGAGCCCGTAATCGAGGGACTGGGTGGGTAATCCGGGTCAAGTGGCTTCCCGTAATCCCCCCCACTCCCCCACCGCTATATTATCGCTTGCTATTTACGGCATTATTAACCGTATTCCGCAATTATATGGCGCATCCCATCAAATGCTGGGCAAACATCCATCCGGCAGACAACAAATCGATCAATCGCTGCCACTTTGCCCGTTCCATTCACCGATTCGTTTTGATAGCTGCAAATTGGTTTTTCTGCTTCATGCAACTGCAATGCGATACAAAAAAAAAAATAAATAAGGAGCAGCAGTGGCAGGACATCTAGGGGCAAGGATGGAGGGATGCGAGCAAGAAAGCAGACGCAGTCAGCACAGCGACAATGAATGCAATTTATAATGCAGTCGTGTCCTTAGTAAAAAAATGTTGTGTAGAGAAATGCCACAAAATGGGGAATTAGTTATAAGACTTTTAAATACCCAAAAGGATATAAATTATAGTAGGGGTTTCCTTTATGGAAAATCTTCAAGGCCTTTGGGATTTAGTCAACCATGTGTGCCATTGAAAAATGATTGATTTATGGCTTAAGCTCGGGACCTCCGCAAAAGTTCTGCAGAATTCGATACACCCTCAAGAACTGAGAATACCCTAAAAAATACGATTGAAAAAAGGACGAGAATTGCGGAATGGTGCGCTTGCGAGTGCAAACACTTCACACTTCACGGCATTGGCATTTCAATTATGGCCAAAAGCAAAGTAAACTACTTAGCGCAGAGTGGCAAGCGAGCAGGAATGTTCCATCCATTATTATTTAATACACTGGGACTTTATCGAAGCTTTCATCAATATTTATAAATTTATTGTTGCATCGCCACTGATTTCCAATAACATTGCTTGAAGGAAACTATTCCCGTCAGCTTTTGGCCATGTTGTTAGAAGACGGTCCCGACCAAGACCAACATCGTTAGATTTGTTCAGTCAACTGCATCGAAATTTCGAATACTTCAATTAAACAAAATGTTCGATTCGATAAGCAGAAGCCCTTTGGCCTCGGGAACCCTTGTGAGAGAGGGAAACCCGCAATTTTTGGCAGACGAGTGGATTTTACGCTTTATTGGCATTAAAAAAAGGAGCTACCATCCTACTTTGCCCAAGATATAGCCCCAACTAGCATTCCTTTCGGTTTAAATTTCCTCCAATTATTCGCACCAAAAACTTACAACTCAAATATGCAATTCTAAACCAATTTTCGCAACCCGAAATTCCGCCCACACACCCATTACATGTTTTCCACTTAGCAACATTTTCGGCAACAATTTCAATTTGCATAGCGAAACATTTTGCAGGCCAAACGCCTTTGTAAGCTCCTCCAACTTAATTGTGTTTATATTCACTAATGAAACTTTAATTTCGCCATCAACATTCCCCACTATTTTCGTATTCTTTTCTTCATAATAAATGGAAGGAGCAATGCCATCTATTTTTGTTTGATTGACTAAAGAACTTTTCCACTTTGTATTTGTATCTTTTCATAGTAGTTCCTGAAACTATTTAGATTAAAACACATACCTACGATACACTCGCTGGCACAATTTTTAACCACAAAATCCCCGGAAAAGTGGGAAAAAGTTAACTTTTCCGAGTAATTGCACATAACTCTCGTTTATGGTTCCAACTTTCGAGAGCTGACCAAATAAAAAATGAAAAAAAATGAAACCAGAGCTACATTTATTTATTGTGTGAAAAGCCATCGTTAGCTTTGTGTTTTATGGCTTTAAAAATGGTAGGAATAGAGTCTAAGAAGAAGCTGCAAGGACCACACAACAACTTATTGTTATTTGAATTCCTCAAATAGTTAGCCCGAAAATACAAGCCCCATTCTGTTCATTTCAATTGGCCAGATATTTTATGAAATTACCATATTCAAGCTTTTGTGGCAAACATGAATCTACTATTTTTCTGCACATTTATCTCTGTTTGGTCAGGGAATATGGGAAAAGTTGAAGCTTGCGGCATGGTGGTGTGGTATGAAGGTGGCAACAAGTGTAAACGAAAGTGAAACAACAATGGCCAGAGAAAAAAGGGTTTTAATGGTTACAATTGAAGGCCATTGAGGCAGGCGACGTCTGTGGCATTTATAATATGCTTTTGAGTCTGGAATGGGGATTGGGGCATGGGGCATGGGGCATGGGGCATGCAACTTGCAAGCTAAATTGAAACCAACAAAGCAGAGACAGAGTGTGTTGCCGCAAAGCAAGAATCAATTGAAATGTGCGTATGTGTGTGTGTGTGTGTGTGTGTGTTTGGGGGCAGAACAATGCTCGGGATGTTGCACAACAAAAATCATTGGCAATGCAGCCACATTCAGACTCATGTGGTAATTTCGCAATTACCAAAGCTCCCGATGGTCGGCATTTCAGCATCCCCGTTTAGACTGGACTTTCCAATATTAGAAGCTGCAGTTGCAGTTTGCAGTTTGCAGTGGCAAGTGGCAGTGGCAGTGGCAAGTGGCAGAGGCTGTTGCAACTGGGGCATGCGGGCTTAATGCGCACTTGAATATTTCATTTTGTGACGTCGCACAAACTGGTCAACCACCGGCCTTATAGAGTCCCGTTCTACTTAGTCCTGGCCAACAGCCCGGACCGGACCATCCCGGCCATAACAATGACAGCCAACAATGGCAACAAATAAGCCCAAAAATAAACAGGAACCCCCGGCTAAACAAATAACAGTAAATAACAGCAGCCGCATGAGCTGCATGAGTGTGCGAGTGTGGCAGTCTCTCATTGTTGCAAGTGTGTGTGACAATAGCTCATAAAATTACGTTTATGCCACACAAAAAAAATATATATATGTTTATATAAAAAAATAACAACAAAAAATTGTAAAAGATTCAGCGCCCCAATACTTGAATGTTTACAACAAAAATACATATTTTATTCCCTAATTAATTCAGATTGTTTACCATTCAGAATGGGAAATGCTTAAAATAATAATAATAAAATGGAATTTAAAATAGGAAACTGTAACTGTTAATATAATAATTATACTTTTGTTGTAGGGTTTCAAAGTAATTTTTTGCTTTTCATTGTTAAAAGTATTTAAGAAATCCTGTTCCCTTTTTTTTATATAAAACTAAACTATCACATTTAGTGTTTCTCTATTAAACAAGCATTTTAATAATGTTATTTTTTAAGTTAACTTTTTAATATTTTTAAGTTTCCTAAAAATTTTCTCCCATTTTATATTTAAAACTAAACTAAAATAGTTTACCTTTTGCACTGTTTTACCAATAAATGATCTAGAGAAATCACAACTTCTGGCTTGGCATAAACTCTTTTATAGTTTGGTAATACCCCTGGCCAAATGGTGCACTAATCGCCTGGGCACTGGTAGTTGCTTTCGTCCTGGGAACATTCACCCGTTTTACATTGTTGGCCAGCTGGGTGGCGGAAAAAAAACAGGAAAAAGGAGCAACAACTTTGCATGTAAAAGGGGACTATAGTGTGTGTGTGTGTGAGTCTGGCTTTCAGCCTGGTCCTGATACTAAGCCAAAATGGGTCAATGGAACTTTATGGCTAGAGCTCTGCAGACACCAATCTCCACACAGCCATCGCCAGCTATACGTAATCGTTGCAGCAAATAAATTTCAAATGCTGTCACATAAATTCGAATGTTTTCGTTTCTTTGTTTTTGGCTTTTTTTTTTTTTTTTTGTCTATCCGGTCAGTATAGCGCAGGACAGCGTTTTAGCTGGAAATTAAATTTGACTGCACATTGTTAATAGGTCTGCAATGTGGCCATAAATGGCCCATAAATTAGTCTACTACCACATAGCCGCGATAAGGCCAATGAAATATGGTAAGAACAGGGCCAAAAGGAGAGGTGATATATACATTTTTTTATTATTTTGGAGGCTTGACTGCGGGGCATCAGCTGAAAAGTACGGTACGCCTAGGCTAGTTAATTACGTGCCACACACACACACACACACACCCCACACACACATAGACAGCGAAGGACCTTCCACAAAAGAAATCACTTACTGTCATAATCAAATTGGCCAAGTCGGGCCAAAGTTTGGCATAAACTTGAATGCGCTTATTAAATTTATTTGCCCTCAAAAAAGGCAAAACTTTGACTTGGCCACTTTTGCCTCAAGTGCTTTTTCGGGCCCTGCCACTCCCCATTTTGGGGGCGAAAAGTTGTGTTGGCAAATTTAAGGTTATCCACCTGCAAAAATCAATAGGCCAAATGACAGGAGCCTCGGCAACATGAGGCCAAAACGCCTCGGGCCTTTAAATACCACCTCTCCCATGTTGATTTTTGTCAGGAGGCGGCGTGGCCCTGGGGGGGGGGATGGCAAAAGTTTTCCAACTCTATCATTATTTGTGCAATTTCAGTTTAGTGGGAGGCATGCCAGGATATTTGCACAGACATTTGTCGACGCTGTCTGGCTGCCTTGATTCGCCTGGTATTTCTGTTTTAATTATGCCAACTAAACATTCGCAGTCGTGCTAAGCACACCTACAGTGGAGACTCCAAAACATGCGATACAATGCGATACAAAACTAAATCCTGGAATGGAACCAAGTCTCACTGTGCTGGCTGTCATTCTGTCAACATTCGGTTTAAAATATTTACAATAAACTGATTTAATTACTTTACAAGATCGTGTCGACACACAATTAGTCACAAATTCACGGCATATATTAATATTAATTGAGTTAATTGAAATTCCAAATAGTCTTAATTCGAAAGAGTAACCATCTACAAGCCCCAAACCCTTCCTCATTAGCCTCTAATTTGTATTTATCATAGCCATATTTCCATTGTCACTCTTTGGCTCTGATTTCAATTCAATTAAAGTAACAAATTTATTGTTTTAGGCCAAAACAATTTAAATTAATTGTGTACATATTTGAGTTTGTGGTCGAATGGTAAAAGGCCGAAAACCGGAAAAAAGGTAATATATAAAAATGGCTTTTGTTGTTTATTGGTTTTTGGGGCTGCCTCTGGGAAAACTAAATGCAATAAAAACCTTCAAAACTAATTAAAATTTGCATTGCAGCGGGGGAAAATCAATTGGGTTTGTTGGTGAATTATTATCCCTACTCCACAGGTTTTATTTCGTGCGATTGCATTATTTATGGAAAGTTAATTGTAACCATTACTGAATAAATAACTACCACATATGTATGTATGTAGGGGAAAAAAGAGAGAACCAAAATCAACAAGTTTTCCCGCATATGTCGGTCCACAAACACAATTTCCACTTTTCCGGAGTATGACAAGCATTTGCGTCAAATTATGAATATTACGTGTATTTTGAATAACTAAAACACACACACACACTCTACACACAGGCAAGCCCCGATAATAACCAACGAGCTCTGCCGATGATGCTTATGCAAATTTTCTAGTTTCGCCTCTTCTCTGGAAGAGAGGGGGGTGTACAGGATGTGAAAGGGAAGACGGAAAGAGAGTTAGTGGGCGGAGGGGGAGACACTAATGCAAACATTTGCCGCCTTTTAGCAGCATAATTTTCACATATGTATGTATGGGGGAGGACAAAAGAAAAGCGAGCGGCGTGTTTATGTTTCGGATGCGTTGCAAAATGACATCCTGTCACATTTCCCGACCACTGTGCGTGTGTGTGTGTGTGTGTGCGCCGCCATGCCTCCATGTGACAGCATCCGGCTCCATGCCTGGTAACTCATACGCGTGTGTGGGTGCGTGACTCCCAACTGTCAGTCCTGTCCTGTCCGCCGATTCATCCGTCTGTTCGTCCTTCACTCCGGCTCTCCAAATACGGAAAATTGTGGATCGGATGGAGCGTGGGACGGAGGGAGTGTGGATGCGGCAACAGCTGCTCGACAATCGCACGTTTTATTTAAATTTCACGCACCCATACTTCCTGAAAATAAAAAATTCAACACCGTGGTTCAAGATTGCTTCCGGAAAAGGGTCTGTCGAAATATATAATATCTTTCCTTGAGGGAAATATAAAAAGTGTCTAACGCTAGTCTTCACTAGAGACTAGAGACTAGAGACTGGGATTAAAAAGAGTTCTTAGCGATATAAATCTAACGAAACATCCAAAACTTTTTACTTTTAACATACTTTTTAGTTCATTAATTTACTTTATACCATTTTTGGATTTACTCAAGAAATTTAATACAAGCTTAAAAACCGAGAAATAAAAACCGATAAGCAAGCATCAAGAGTGGTAAAAAAGGATCACCAAAAATGCCAAGTAAACCCAACTTTAAGATTAAGTTTGACAACTTTATTGAGGTCCTGCCACTGTGCCAGCACGTGGGGCCAACACGTTGAGGCAGGTTAAATGAACAAATTTCTTCCAACCTTCCATCCGCCATCACGAAATTTCTTTCATCACACACATACACAGAGGCACTCACACACAGGCACACAGGCACACTTGCATATAAACACACACACATGCTCACCGGCTGGAGTTTTATACGCATTTAATGAGACAATATTGAAATTAACATTATTTTTTATGATTTTGATTTTATAAGTAGGCACTTTAGGCTGTCATAAAAGAACCGGAATACGGATGCGCAGGATGTGAGGATGGCAGGATGTGTTCGTATACGTTAACGTATTTATGGCCGGGCTCTTTTGGAAAATAAGGGAAATAATAAAACGACAAAATGGCCTCTTGGCCAAGAGAGAGAGAAAGAGGGAGAGAGAGAGAGCTTCGGCTAATCCCAAACAAGATTGTTTTCAGGTTGTTGCTTTGGCTCCGAAAATAAAATTTGAGCCTGGAATAAAAATGCTTGACTTTTTAGGCAAATATGGGGAGTTCGGGCCCATCAATTTCTGCCCATTTCAGACTATAATTCCCTCTAATAAAGTCAGCAAAACATCAATTTAAATCAACTAGCTCCACAGGATCAACTCCTCGCGCTGTGAAGGACATAAATTATTTGCATAAAATGTTAATGCGCCCCGCAAGGACGGCGTGGCTGGCAATTTGGCTAAGTAGTGTGGTAAAGGACGGGCCAGTAATCCCAATAAAGCCGAGTATTTTGCGCAAAACCGCCAACTGCCAACAATTGGCTGCATATTATCTGCCAACTGCAACTATACAATAAATATGTATCGATTTTAATATATGTATTTTTGCTGCATTTGAATTATAAATTAAATTAATTGCACTGGCTGTAGGTTGTCATTGGCTACAAGTCCTATGCCGCCGCAAAACTCATTCAAAAGCCCTAAATGTAATTATTATAATTAGGCCGCATCAATGTTAATTAAATTTCCGTTTTTCCCGATTGAATGTGAAATTGTCGTCAGTGACCTTTCGGGGTTTTACATTTGAATATTTGATATTTGGAGAGTAAACCACTTCCCCCCCTCCGAACAGAAGGAATCTTAAATCTCGAGAACCCTGCCTGCCACCAAAAACTTTGCGGCTTTCTCTATGCTGCTGTGTGGCAAGGAAATGCAAGAAATTGAATGCCGCCACACTCCGTGGCAAGCACTCACGTTCATAAATGTAATGCAATTTCAAGCTGAACTTTATTTAATTGAGTATTTCGGTGTTAAGGTTGTCGTCGCAGCTCCGCAGCCCCAGCCCGAACACAATCTGAGAACTCCGAGGAGTACGGAGAAATTCCAACGCAGACATGTCACTTTTATGAGAATAGTTTCGGGGCTTTGTCGAAGTTTGAGTTTAATTTCGAGGCAGGCAGGCAGGCAGGCAGGCAGGAGGCAGGCGACATCAGCAGCTGAAAAGCTGGCTTTTGTGGTTAGCCCAGATCCTGACTGGATTGTCCTGGCAACTGCGTAATTTGCTCGACTTTATTCGATATTAATCTTGATGCGGCCAAGTCGCTGCTGCAGCATTATCCTTATTTTCTATTCGATTCTATCCGCTGTAAAAGTGTTCCATTATTATTCCGTTCAATTGGTATTCCTTTGGAGTAAAATGCAGCGGAATTGCCAGTGCATCGTAGTCGTAGTCGTTGTCGTAGTCGTAGTGGGTAATGTTGGCCATAAATAGCTTGGCCAGCTGGAAGGAAGCAACTAGCGGCAGGGCCATAAAAAATGCTCAGCAATAAATAAGAAACAAAAAGCGTTGCGCTTACAACACAGTTTATTTTGTGCCCCACAAGGCATTATCTTCACATGTGCTGGGGGATCCTTTTTCTCTTCCTTATCCTAGACTGCTTTTGCAATCCTGTGTTGTGTATAGTAACATACATGCAGTGAAGCATGCTTTTATTTATGTTCATAATGCGGCGCAATGAATAATTATGCAAATGGGCCGGCTTATGGTCAAGCGTTTCATGTCCGAAAGCCACAGCAACAAATTGCCAGGACTTGTAATGGAGTTGAAGCAGCACAAATTCTTGAATGTCATTTGCAGAAAAAAATAATTATCAAGAAAAGTTTGAGGCAAACAAACTTTAAGACGGATCAAAGCTTAATCGCTGGCCGCTTTATAAATCAAATCTGCGGGAATCAAAAACAAAAAAGTTTCGCCCCTGGAGAGGACAAGTCACAGAAGATTTCAAATATGTATTTGAAAGCTGCATAATATTTATTATCTCACAGCTGTTGACTGGCGAATAAATCAATATCGTATTAACTGCTTAGACGGGCCGAAAAACTTTTTGCCTAAATACCAAATAGCCCCCCAAAGCACATAAATAACGAGAATGTCAAAAACTTTTTGGCTCAGCTCAGCTGCTCCAGCTCTGACTCCGGAATCTGGCTGTCCCGCACTCGGGAGGTCCTTGTCCGGGGGTCCGTGGCACTCCGGCTGCCTCAAGTGAACCGGACAACGCGATTTTCGACTAAAGCCTGTCAACGGCACAACAATTCTTGGCTATACTTTTTTTCCCCCAATTTTAAGTGTAAGCCATTTGCGGTGCACTCCTTCCAGTAGCCAGAAAATTAATTAAATAAATTTCTACGCCCCCTCCACACCTCCCACTTTCCAATTGATTAATGATAAACTGCACTTTTTAATGGAAAAATTGCACTTGATTAATAAGTTTAGTTGCAGCTTTAAAGGAATCTCCTTCGCTTATGAACGCGCCTTCAGCTTCAGCCAGAAGCCGTCCCTCGGCTTGAGGCTATGTCCTTTGATGTCCTCCAGCAAGTCCGGCGATGTTTTCTCGGCTGCCGAAAGTTCAAAGTTCAACAGCAATTGGTAAACAATCGATTTGATCTCCATGAGAGCCATTCGATTCCCAATGCAGTTCCGGGGACCCAAGCCGAAGGGCAGGAAGGTGCAGGGTTTGATTTCAGAGCGACGTTCTTCGGAGAACCTTTCCGGATCGAAGGTCTCCGGGTCCGGGAAGTTTTCGGGATCATGATGGATTGAGAATATGGGAATCTGCAGCTTGTCCCCTTTCCGGGCGGAGAATAACTTGTCGCCATTCTCACTCAACAAATCGATGTCCTCGCTGCATTCGCGATCGGTGGAAATGGCCGGCGGCCACTTCCTGAGCCCCTCCAGCACCACCATCTCCATGTACTCCATCTTCATCAGCCGGTCGTACGTCAAGGGTTCATCCATCAGGTCCTGCTGCTCCGTCAGGATTTCCTCGTAAAGCCTTTGCTGCACAGCTGGATTCTGGCAAAGTTCGTAGGTCAGGAAAGTCAACGACGAGGATATAATCTCGAATCCTGCAAAAAAGAAGAGCAAACACTGAGCCAGCAAATCTTCATCTGTAAATTCCACATAGTGTCGGGAGTCCTTGCTTAAATCCTGCAGCTGGGCGTGTCTTTGCTGCTTGGCCTCCATCAGCAGATGAATCATATCCGGACGGATGACATTGTGCTCCTGGCGGTACTTCATGGCCACTTTCACCAAGCTGCTGAAGTAATCAATGTTCTTGGTGTCCATCACCTCGACTCGCAGCAGCTGAAACGAAACGATTGAATTTTTTAAAAATGTATTTAATTATACTTTACCTAAAGTTAATATGTTTATGTAACAGTTCCTCCACCTTCTCACCTTCATCAGCCTGGGCAGCAGGGTGTGCAGAACGGCCTTGACTATCTCCCAGGCGGTCCTGTTGGACAGCGATTGACCGATTTGGAAGAACTCGCTATCTTTTCGCCTGAACGAGTTGACATTGAGGCCGAAGGCGACGGTGGCAATCACGTCGTTGGCGAATCGCATAAAGTAATCCTTCATTTCCAGGTCGATGGCTGGCTGTTGGTTCAACTGGTCCTTGATGTACAGCACTCCCTCCTTGCTGCACTCGTGGATGAGGTCGTACATGACGCGGATTTTGCTGCCCGTGAAGGCGGGCGTCAGGATGTTCCGCATATCCCGCCAGCGACCGTCCCTCAAGGATATCAGGCTCTTTGCTAGAATCGACTCCTGCATGTTGTTGTGCATGGCATTGTGGTTGACAAAGTGATCGAATTTGGTGATTCCCACCAGCTTGATAAGTTCTGGATCTCGGATGAAGAATAGGGCATCCCTGAGAGCGTAAATCCCATAGACTGGACAGCCAGCGTAGCGCATATTCAGGTTGATCATTTCCTTGAGGACTGGCAGCCGTCCCATCATGCCCTTGAGGGGAATATTCCCGACCAGAGGCTTTGGCTTCTCGAAGGCCACGCCCCTTTCTAGGAATACATTGTACTTGGACACGGACCACTTGTAGAACAAAACCAGAAGTAATATAAACAATGTCAACGCCACAACCCACTGATCCATGATGTCATTTGTGGACAGAACTTTTTGTTAATTGAACCGATCAGTGCGAGAGCTAGAAACCAACTGAATTTTGAGCAGAGAAAGCTGTAGAATTCTTCGACAGAAAGCTTTTATTTAAAGCTCTGGTATCTCTGATTTCCGAATTTAATCAGACATTGATAAGCGACATTTTCCAATATGATCTCCTAATAATATTAAAGTCAGCCAATCGATAGGGTTTATCTGGGATAGCATATGGTAATTATCGTATCTCTATTCATATTTTATAGAACAAATTGCATAGAAATTTATCAGTAAAACACATTAAGCAAATTGCCCTCGATTGCAATTCATGCCGCTCTCCTAATTTGTTTAATGAAAAATAGATTGAAGTGGCATAAGCTGGCTTACACCTCCCGCCCATCCTCCCGTCCATCCTCCCGCCTACTTTCAGTCATAGTTCATAAAGAAATCGATATGAGGCCAATGAAATGCAGCAAATAAATTCAAAGCCAAAAATATTGCCAACTCATCAGCAATTTTTCGGGCCAGAAATTGCATCTAAATGAATGCAGTTGGGATTTTTTGCAAGGCGTGCTTTTGAATTGGAAGATAATTAGAAAATATATCCTTTAAAAGAATACCCTAAAATATGTTTGGAATATAAGTACATTTAAAGGACATTTATATATATTTTCAGCAGTATCCTTTAAATATAGTTGTAATTATTCCAAAGAAATTCAAGTTTTAAACTTAAAGTTTAAGGAACCTTTTCAAAGAGTATTTGATTGGTAAATCCTATAAAAACTTTGAGCCTTTGCCTTGTGCCACTCAGATTTCAATTACAGTCCTTAGCCAAGCTGCCAGCCATGTTCGAGGACATCCAGTTAATCTACATGAACATCCGGATACTTCGATTCTGGGGCCTGCTCTACGACAAAAATGTGAGGCGCTACATCTGCATCAGTCTGGCCTCCTTCCACATCGTCACCCAGGTCCTCTACATGATCAGCACCACTGAGGGTCTAATCGGCATTATTCGCAACTCCTACATGTTGGTTTTGTGGATAAACACGGTCCTGCGGGCGTATCTCCTCCTAATGGACCACGACCGATACGTGGCTTTGATTTCCAATCTCACCAAGGCCTATTACGAGTTGTTGAACTTCAGGGATCGTTATATAGACGAGGAATTAACCGAGGTCAATCGAGTTGGCCTTTTGATGGCCCGAGGGAATCTATTCTTTGGCTTGCTCACCTGCATGGGCTTTGGCCTGTATCCCATGGCCTCTGCGGAAAGGGGTAAGCTTATGTGCCACACTGCGTATGAGTAATATGTTATGTATTAAGGATACGCCATGTTAAGTAATGTCCATTCGCAGTCCTGCCCTTTGGCAGCCGCATTCCCGGCCTGAACGAATACGCGACCCCCTACTACCAGCTGTGGTACGTCTTTCAGATGCTGATCACCCCGATGGGCTGCTGCATGTACATTCCGTACACCAGCCTGGTGGTGGCCCTCATCATGTTTGGAATTGTGCGCTGCAAGGCACTGCAGCATCGCCTCCGTCGTGTGGCCGTATTGTATCCGGCCGGAGAGTGCGATGCCCGGAAGCTGGCGGCCGAGATTGTTGGCTGCATTCGCTACCAACAAAGCATCATCGACTACATGGCCCAAATCAATGACCTGACCACCATGATGTTCCTCTTTGAGCTGCTGGCATTTTCGGCACTCCTGTGTGCGCTCCTCTTTATGCTAATTATCGTGAGTACGCGGATATCCTTTATGTTGCAACCAGCCCAGCAGGCCCCTTTCGTATGTCCAGGTTAACGGCACCAGCCAGGTAATAATCGTCTGCATGTACATCAACATGATTCTGGCCCAGATTCTGGCCCTCTACTGGTATGCCAACGAGTTGCGGGAACAGAACCTGGCCGTGGCCGCCGCAGCCTACGAGACGGAATGGTTTATCTTTCCGATTCGGATACGCAAGAATATCCTTTTTATGATGATGAGGGCCCAGAAGCCGGCATCGGTGAGTGGCTTATCCCATTTAAGACTTATAACTCTCAACTCGATATATTGCAGATCCGCCTCGGCAACGTCCGACCCATTACGCTGGAACTTTTTCAGAATCTACTCAACACCACCTATACATTTTTTACGGTCCTTAAACGCGTTTATGCCTGAGTGCGCATATGCTAAAATTTTAAAAACTATATTTTATTATTTAGTCCGGCACTCCCGGCACTCCGGCACATGCAAAAGCTCTCACGTTGGCGCTCTTACTTGAAAAATAAATCCCACAAATGCACAAACTTCTAACACAATCGAGCACATTTCACGATTGAATAAATTATACTAAAAAAAAAAAAAAGGGAAAAACAATCGCCTTAATTTTTTTTCCTGCATTTAACCGAAATTGCTGGAAATATTCAAACATTTTTTTTTTTTGGATGCGCGCCATTTGTGGTTGCTGCGTATTTCACGCTGCGTTTGCCATTTTTTACCGTCAGCCAGGTGAAAGGCACCAAAAAAAAAAATACAAAAATTGAATAAAAATGAAATCAAATAAAAAACAACAAGGGGAGGAAAAAAATCAACGAAAAGGTGTGGCAAGTGCGCGATAAAAAAATTTGTTTGCTGAAGTTGTCAACGAACTTTTTGCGTCCGCTGACTTTGACTGGCAGTCGCCAAGGTGCGAAAACAGTGAGGCTGCAGGTTGCACACACACACACACACACACACACACAGGATCCAGCCAGGATGCAGTTCCCCCAGCTGGCAGGTGCCAAAAAGTAGCGGGGAGAACACATTTCAATTTGCCGAGGTGCCTGCTAGATGCCAGGACCTGGTGAGTCGCGCGAATCAGGTTCATTATAATAATGGCGATGGAATTAAAGTGCGATTCTGTGGCAACTCAGATTCTTTGTTGCAAGACAAACTAAGTTCAACAAGAGGATGCTGAAAGTTTATCCTAACCCGGGTCAGTGGCTTTGTCATTTCCATAATGTCATTTCCAGCGACACCATTTTATTCTATTCTGATTTTATTATTTCTATTTAATTTGATTAACTGGCTTTGGTTTCATTTTTTCAATGATTTTAGATAATCGGTTTATTGTGTCAATGCATAATGTTTGGGAATTATGAATTAAATATACAATAAGCTATGCATTAACAATTAAATGAATTATTTAAAGAATTTCCATTAAAAGCTTTTGTTCGAATTACTCAAATTATAAATTCCACACACCAATAAAAGGGGCTATAAATATTATTTCTTTATTTAAAGGAAACACACGAAAGAGACTTTAAAACACACATAATCCTTATTCTCCATTTTAGTTTATTTATTCAATTGATTTCTATCCGATTTAGAGGAAGCCAGGATAACTGGAAGAGTCGTACAGCTCGTTGATGGAGCAGAGGCTGAGGAAGACCGGATTCCGTCCGGTGCGGCAGTCGGAAGCGGGACGATCGCCGCTCTGGTAGACCGGGGCATTCACGTCGTCCGCCCGGACAAAGTTACAGGTCATGTACTGGTGGACACTGGGCACCCACTGGCCGGCCTCGTTGGTCGTGTTCTTCGTCTGCCGGAGGATGCCGCAGCCCACGTGGGTGGTGCTGTCCCGGACGAGCTGTGTGAAGTAGGCAATACACTTGCTGATGCGCAAGTGGAGGATTCTAGTTAGGAATAGATATCCTCAAGTCTCTGGATCCGGGTCATCCCGGACCTCCACTTACCTGCTGCTGGGCGGGCTGAAGGCGATGATGTCCCGCATGCTGCACTCCTTGTACTCCGCAAACATCTGCTCCAGCGTCGCCTTGATCACCTCGTCCTCGGTGTGGTATTCTTCCTGCGTGTGCGTGTGCGGCTCCGCGTGGGTGGCCACCGTCTCCGGCGTCCCCGCCGCCCCCTGCCAGCCGCCCTCGGCCACCACCTGGGCCACGTTTCGGAACTGTTCGCTGTTCCTGCAGTGATCGTTCACCAAAGCGCATCGTTTCACGTTCAGCTCTGCAAAACTGGCCAGCTCGGGGTCCCACTGGAGCGTGGCCATCCGAGTAGCGGGACTGAAGCCCATCAAATCCCCCCGGGCAATCCTGTCCCGGTACTCGTTCAGCTCATTCAGGATCATGGTGCGCCGGGCTGTCGTTATCCGCACCACGTGGGCATCCGGACTGCAGCTGCCGGCCAGCTCCTGGAAAATGTGAGTTAGTGCCAGAGTCCTTTGGACAGGGGTATCCGCCTTACGCCAAAATTATTACAAGCTATATGCTTCTCCGGACCGGGGCACAGGGTCGGATCACAGTAGTCGAAGGCCTGGAGCTGTCCCACACCCAGTCCCATCATCACCAGCAACAGCGGCGGCCACATGGTGTCCAACATCTCAACGATGTCGCCTCCAGGCCACCCAAAGCTGCCTCTTATAGAGTTTCCCACTCCGGAAAATCAATTACCCACCCGGCCGAAGCGAAACTATCGTCTTGCCCAGCATTTCGTCACACCAACCATTAACTTTATTTACGAGTTTCGGTGTCATTGGCCACAACTACGTCCACATGCTGCGGCATTGGAGTATCCACCTGCAGCTTGTTGGCATCAATCACCTCCTGGTGATGGCACAGAAACTGGTACAGCTGGTCGGGGCCGGCCAAGCACTTTTCCGTGGCGCTGGAACCCACCTCGTAGTGGGGCAGTCCATTGACATTGGCCCGGGAGAAGTGGCACAGCAGGACGACGTTCACCTTTTCGCGATCATTTTCCATCGCCTTGATCCGCACAGAGCAGCCCATTTTATTGCCATAGTCCTCGATCAGGGGTATAAAGTGGCCATTACAGCGGCTGAAAAGTTGGAGGTGGGAGAAAAGGACTCTAGAAGGGTATTCCAACCTGAAATACTCACCCCTCCGAAATAGGTTTCAGCTCCTTTTTTTCGTTCATTTTACATCCCAGGAGATCGTTGAACAAATCGGGCAGCATTTTATCCGTCACCAAGGCGGCCATGTTGTTGCGTCTTCGCATGGTGCCCGCGATCTCAATGGTGGCCACATAGTGGTACTGGTTGGTGTTGGCACAGAAGCGGGTCTTGCCGTCGCATCGGCGGATTTGCATGTCGGCCAGACGCTGGAGATTGACGTCCCACTTCATGACGGGCATCCGGGCGGCGATCGAGAAGTTGCCCACCCCGCTGGCCACGTAGTTGCGTAGGACATTGATGGCGCCCAGGATCTTGGGCCTGAGCCCTCCATTCACATTGAGAACATACGCGCCTTTGCCACACAACGGGCCAAAATCCTGAGAACAAGAGTCGCTTTTAAAGGAGTCTGGAAAAGCGAGTTTCTACCTGAGATTTGAAGCAGCCCACATGGACCGATTTGGTAGGACACAGGTCATGCCGGCAGAGATTCTCCTTGCCCCAGGAAAGGGCCAATAAACTGAGGTATACCAGAACTTTATATTGCATTTTGTTGATCTTTAGCTTGGCCAGCCAGCGTGGCAATCGGAATCAGAATCAGTTTTAAAAATATATTTAGAAATCAATCTTAGCTAGGTTTATTCTCGGCAACCGAGACGTGACCAATTCAGTCAAGCTGGCCTAATTGCAGGGCGTTGGGATTGACATGCTCGTCGGGAGAGCACAGTCCCGGGTATGTGGGATGGGTGCCGGAGGTGCAGCGGCTGCCCGGATTATTGCTATCCCGGTAGACCACTTCATTGGCGATCTTGCCGCGGGAGAACTGGCAGAGTAATCCGTGCTGGAAGAGCGTGCCTTCCGGACTCTTCCTCAGCATCAAGGCACAGCCCACATGGGCGGCTAGATCCTGGACCAGTTGGGTGAAATATCCTCGACACTTGCTGCAGGAGGACCAGAGTTTTCATTAGCTTTTTGAGCCAAGAAGATTATCCTTCAACGCATACCTATCCTTGGGCGGCTTTTTCGCATTGATGTGGCTCATGGAGCAGGATTTGATGTCGGCCTTCCAGAACTTGACCACATACTCCACAATGGCCTGCGGGGTACGGACGTGGTTCAGCCACTTGGTGCTGCCAAAGATGTAGGAGACGTACTTGAACTCGTCCGTGTTGCTGCAAAAGTCCTCCAGGTTCTCGCAACGCCGCAGGGCGAACTTGGCCAGGCCAGCCAGTTCCTTGTGCCAGCGGAGAGTGGCCATCCGGGCGGCTGGTCGGAAGGAGGGATGCTTGCCCCTGGCCACTTGGTTGCGGAAGGTGTTGATGGCGGAGAGGAGCTGACTCTGCAGGGACGAGGGAAACGGCAGAATGACAGCTCCACTGCCACAGCTCTCATCAAAGTCCTGCACGATATTGACGATATGTATTATAGATTTTTCAATAGTTTGAAATAAATAACGTTTACCCCATAATTTCCGCAGGCAATGTGTTTGTGTGGGTGGCAGAGATCCTTTTTGCAATAATCTGTGGCTCCAGCCTCCTGGCCGAGCAGCACCAGAAAAACTGCTGGGACGAGCGACAACATGTGGAGGTGGTTGGTGCAGCACAACAGGCTAAAAATCAAAAATAATTCCAACCTGGAGAGTTTCCAGCTTAAATGGAGGAAAATTCCGATTGGTCATGGATAGGAATAGGCAAGGCAATGTAGGAGTTAGCACAAATGAATGCCAGAGAATTTTATAGTAATCAAAAACTAATAGAGAAACCATATTCTATTGCCCTCCAGTGCTAGAAAAATCTACCAAAACATAAAACAAATAGAAAACCCTGTGGTAATCCTGGGGAAGCACATTTAAATATTTGCTGAAATAAAAAATTCTCAATTGCTGGGAATAATTGAACACATTCTCACATTTCTGTGGATTTTTTGTTGAGTTTTTGGTTTTTATGTGGAAGTGCACATCAGAATAAACGAATAAATTTTCTGTGCACTTCCCAGTTTTTATTTTGAATAACACTTCATATAGACGTCTGTTTCGTTTTTTGTTTTGCTTTGTTTCGTTTTCAGTTTTTGGTTTCTTAAATGTAAATGTATAAATTAAAATTAAGAGGCTCTTAAGTTATATGTACACACATTTTACATACACAGCTCTAGGAAAATACATATAAAAAGGTGACTCCTTGTGCATGATACAGCCGCACGAGACAAGTTTTGTTTTTTCCGAATAATTTTGGAATTCATTTTGGATAATTCAAGTAAAGTAAAATAAAACTAAATGAATCCAAAAAAGAGTATAAAGCTATTGAAAAAACTCCAGCACTGGGACTCCCACATTTTGGTTTACTGCCCAAAGTTGGGATTGTAGGGAGACTGTTTTTCGTAGCCCGCGGGAATAACGCTGGGACCCGGGTTGGACATGGCCACGTCGTAGGTGGGAGGACTCATGGTGGCAGCCCCGGCTCCAGGATACGGCGGATAGGCCACTCCGTGTGTCCCCGGCATCGGCATCGGCATTTGCTGAGGGGGCAGCTGCTGGTGGGGCATTGGCATTTGAACGGTTACATTGCTGAAAGGAAATCATTAAACATTGTAGGATTTGCAGTGAAGGATTCGGGCTAAGAACTTACCCGCTGGTCTGTGCCGGATAGGCGGTGACAGTTGCATAGGAATTGCCCGCCGGATAGCCTGGCGGAGGCAGCTGGGTGACCGGATAGCCGCCGGGGGCTGTATGAGTGGCGGAAGTCACCACCACGGGTGCTGCAATAAAGAACAGAAATAGCGATATCAGTAATAGAACGAATGAGTCAGTCCAGCAACCCAATTGAGATAAGTCGCCACAAAAGCACTGATTAAAACTGCCAAGAGAAATTTTCAAAAACATGAAATTTAAGTTTTTAATATCACACAAAAGTATTAAGTATTTTCTTAGATATGCCTATCGATATTATTGTAGTTTTTGACTAAACGCATTCTTATCAGTTTGTTAAATAAAAGTTAATCTTATTGCCCATTCAGAATATGGTAATTAGTTTGTTTTCAAGTCGTTTATTTACCACCGCCTCCTTCACTAATGGTATAGCCCACATTTCGACCCGCCTTCTGCTTCCGTCTTATGCAAACCACAATCGAGGTAATGACAAAAATTGAGAAAGCAATTGAAAAGGCCACAAAGAACTCCCACATTTTTTTGCTTTAGAGAAACACAAACGCCTTTCTGGCGGACACAAAGCAGACTGCAAAAGCTCACATCTGACAGTCGACATTTGGTTTTGGCCAATCACTTGGCCTGATTATATGGCCCAGACCGATAAGCGATTACCCGATCGTTGGATGACCACTTCACGCACATATCACTCATTTTAGCAACAGACAAGAACACTTTCTTTAAGGAATATTTACCATGTCGGACAGCCATGTTTCTAGACTTTTTGACCACACAAAAGAAGCATAGAAACATCAGGGAACTGATGACTATAAACACTGAGACTGCTATCACTGGAGGTACCCACGGTTCCATTTTGAGTATTACTTTATTCGACGTTCCAATGGGTGCTATACCACCAAAAACTCAGCTACAACTGACGAGGGTTCCTTTTTTTTTTGTAATATTCGACCATTAGGGGATTTTCGGCAGATACGTTTCAACCTTATCAATAAAAAGAATGGTATTCTCCCTGCCACAGGCCAACAATTGCGATAAAGCTCATGAAATAGCTCGATATTTTTCCAATGATATATCAGACTTAATAGGATCTAGGATCTCTAGACATGTAATAGATTATACCGATCATGAGAGCACTATTTTTTGGGAATATTTACAACGTTTTTCTTTATTGAATTTGGCCGTATAGAAAAAGCAGAGAAACATCAGATAACTGGCGGCTGAAAACACTCCGAATGCTATCAATGCAGACACCAACACTTCCATTACGAGTATTACTTTATCCGATGTTCCAAAAGGTGCAGCACAATCGAAAACCCAGCTATAAGTGACGAGGAGTTCGTTTTTTGTAATATTATTGGCTTTTGGCAGATTGTTTTTCACCTTATCACTACAAAAATGGGAGTTGCGATAAGGCTCATGAAAATAAGTAATGCTGTAATAAAATCGGCTAATGAAGTCAATAGACTCAATAGTATCTAGGAACTGTAGAGCTATAAGGGATGTCCCGATCTGTCTAAGTTTTTAACCGGATTTGGATTGGATTTTAAGTTGATCACCCAAAACATACTTGAGCCTTTGGTAAGTGGTTCCCGGCGATTGCGACCGCGGGTCAGGAACGCCGCCATAGAGGTCAGGAAAAACACGGAGAGCGTGAAGAAGAGTATCCAATAGATGCCAGAATCATCCATGATGTGGTGCGTGTTTCAATGGCGGCAGCAAGAGACTAAACAACAGCGTACCACTAAGTCCCGAGATACTGCCAATTGAAATGGAAAAAGTGCCAGGTAATGGCAAAAGAAAAGGGCAATCGCACTCATAAAGATAGCACACACACTTATCAGTGATAACACGGGAGCGGGGATGGGTAAATAAGGCAAATAAAGGCGCTCTTAACCCAAAACTTACGGGCGTTTTCCTTAATCAAACGGCGACTCTTTAAATAGAAAGCCACCATACCGAATATTCCAACACAGGCCATGAAACTAAGCTTAATAGCAACGCGACCAAGATTTGCATAGTAGAAAGGATTATCACTATGCTGCACTTCCGACAAATGGCCTATAGCCTCAGTTTCGTTAGACATCTTTTTCGATATACCACCAAAAACGAACTGAAAGTATCCTTTCAGAGAAGTGCTTAAAAGGCTGCAACCAAACTAAGTGCTTCTGATCTAATTAATTTCCAAATTACTCAATATTCCTATATTACACTTTTACTAAACAATTAGCAACTAATGTGTGCCACTAAGCTAAAAAAATTAAGGGAAAAACTGCCTAGCATCTCAACCCATTATCATCAGTATATATTGCACAAATATAATAAAAACTCAAGTCATACACTTGAACTCGAGTCCTAAATCTTAGGGAAAAAGTTGATAACAGAATTTCACCACAGAAGGTCATTACAATGTTTCAAAGTGTCAGCAACGTTTGTAATTATTGGATAACATAAATTACAAACAGGCAATTTTACAATTGAAGCTTAATAAGTAATATATTTTAATTGATATTCAACTAAAGCACGTTCCTTCTTATCAACATTTGTTTTGGACACCAATGACTTGTACAATTTGTCTATTTATGAAAGCAGATTGGTAAATGATTATATGGCGGGTTATACCATTTCAAAATCGCGACCATGATTTTACAGGAACGGGTTTAGCTTACGGAATAGGCCCCAGATAACGTCATTAAAATAACTATCAGGTATTGGAGGGTGAGCTTTTCCCCAAGAAGATAATAGTATTTCTTTTCCCACATAAATGTTATGGGGTTTTCTTAACATGAGACAGAGTGGCTTTTAATCCTATGACTCATGCGTCCTTTACAATTACTTACATTTCGTTTCTCCAGAACTTGTATCGTTCTTTTTATTAAGAGAACAACAATGCAGCACAATGCCAAAGGTTAAAACTATTACCGAAAGGATGATACACATTTGTATAAAAGTTATATCAGAAAAGGAATTATTGAAATTCCCATTAGGGAAACCCAAATGCAGAAAATTCATCGCTTTAACACAAACGTCTGTCACAAAACGAGAAGTGCAACTGATTTTAATAAAACCTTAGAATTGGATATACTAATGATAAGGCTAATCTGTATCTTTAAGATAAGATAAAAAAAAAATGCACACTTTAAAAGCTTGTCAGAGTGGAAACTTGTAGTTTTTGGAAGATAATCGCTATAGTTTGTGTTTACAAGGTTTCAGGATATAAACAAAACACAAATTTATTAATTAACAATGTTTAGAGAGAGATTTTAGGAAAGTCGACTTTTCAAAAGCTATATAGCTGTAAACAAAAAGTTACTTTTCATACCTTCCTTATTACGTTTACAACAGCACTTGTAACATACAAGCAGCAAAATGTTTATAATAATACCGCCTAATATAATAGCCCGATATGTTTTAAACGATATATCAGACTTGATAGGATCTCTATCGTCAAAGTTAAACGACATGGCAGATATATTAAGAACACGTTTACACAGAGCAATCTAAGCCGACCAACTGATCAACAATTTCAGATTTCTTGTAAGCTCAGCTTGCAGTTTTCTATTCAGGGAAAAAACAAGCTTGCAGTTTAGAATAAATGCATGGGTGACTCATGGATTCTTTAAATACTTTCAAGTGTAATAAAGCTTAAAGCGTTTTCTTTATTTTAAAGACACCGGGAGATTTTCAAATGTAATGTGTATTATTTCGGTTTAACTGAAATCTGTACCTTTATTTTTGTTTCGTTTGCAGATAAGACAACAGCAACATCTTATACAAATAATAATGATTATTTTGGCAATCAGCAAAGCGAAAATTGTCATTTTTTAATAACTTTTTAAAAGGGAAACCCAAAAGGAAATAACAATTTTGGTTTTGGGGGAACCCCCCCCCAAATTAAAAAAATTATTAAAAAAAAAAAATTTTTGTTTTCCCTTTTAAACCAAAAAAAAAAAAAAAAAAAAAAAAAAAAAAAAAAAAAAAAAAAAAAATTTTTAAAAAATTAAAAAAAATTTTCAAACATCGGGATGACCGGAAATTTCGCAAAGATAACATAAGGGGGAACCGGCTTTAGATAAGAGTGGAATTAAACAACAAACAACATATTTATTAAATATTTTAAAAAATTATTATATTTATAGTAATGCAAATTAACAGAAGCATAGAGGAAACAAGACACAAACTAGACAGATTGACAAATATCTACTTTTTTGTTTTTGTCACTCACTTTTTTTCTTACGCCAGCTAATAATTTTAAAAATCATAATAAAAAGCAGCACCAAAGCTATTAAAATTAGTATCTCTGTAAATTCCATACTAGATACCACCACATCGAATCCGTCCTTCAATATTTTGCCAATTCTTTTGGTAGACGAAGCCATGCTATACACAATCTCTTTATAAATTTTTCAATATTCACAATCTGAATTAGTGAATTGCAAAGCACAGTCTGCTTTTCGGGTTTTACGAAAATAATCTCAAAGTTTACTTTCTAACACTGTACAGCTTTAAACACTTATACTAAACATTCACAATTTTCACAATTAATTACTAATACTAACAGTAACAATACAAAACGATTCAACTAGCGATCTCTTTTCCAACTCACTAGATACTAACTTGATTCGATGACCCCTTTGTCGGCCATTCGTTGGTTTCTTTTCCGGATCGCATGTCGGATTATGATCGCCAGGACAAGGGAGAGAACTACAACGAAGATACAGCAAAGGACTATCGTGGAGATCTGCAAGTCCTTTTCACCCGGAACATGCGGCATCGTTTCGAGAGCGGGATGATGTTACTTCAAATTAATTTACAGCTTACTAAGGTCTAAAGATTCGATTGGGGGACAGTCTTGTTGAGGTGTTCGTACTTTCTCGTAACTACGCCAGTTTAAATGCGAAATTGTGGAGCGTTGCTCGTGTTCATTTCGTTCCGAACTTCAGAAGTGAGTGCGGAGCAGGTGAGTCTCATCGCCGGCTTTTGTAAGAGCCCGCCGGATTCCCGCCCAGAGCCGAAGGCGTCGCGGGCTGAAAGTCGCGATAAGATTACAACGAAACAACCAATTGCTGGCCGCCGATGACGTACCAATGAGTTTAATCGCCTTCGAGACGCCATATAGTCCCGATACGGATGCCAAAAGCTAGCATAGAATCGGGGGTATCATAAAACTCTCAAGTGGACATTGAATTTACAGCTTGAAACCTGCGTCAATACGCCGCATCAATCAAAAGAGAAACTGTGAGCTAATTTTGGGGGGATCCTCTCAAGTCCTCTACTTGACCCAACTCCACTCTATTTCTCTCCGAAATCTCCAATGGACGTCAGCAATTAAATAAACTTATCGATCCACACGGACCACGGCTGGTATATAATAAAGCCGAGGCGGAATAATACTTTGCCCACAGACCTCTCCCAGACAATGAATCTGAGGAAGTCAGTCTCAAGTGCAACGACAACAAGACTTTATACGGGAGAGTGTAATCACTTATTTATAGCCCTTGTATAACTAATATTTTAAAGTACGAATAAAACAATAGTAGAGCTAAAGTAGCTCCGCTTACACGGATTGTGAAAATTAACACGATTTTGTACAATCTTATGGTCGTAAAAAACCAGTAATAAATCAATTTAGGTCTTCTATTGGGTAATCCGACTAAGCTAAAATGTGAAAATCTGGTTTGGGAAATTTGGAGCGATCCTATCTGTAATTCTAGTTTTCTTATTATTTTTTAAAGAGACCATAATAGAGGTTTTTAATTTCAAGCCAAACAACATATAATTTATTCTGATCAATATTTACCTATTATGCACTCTTGGAATAAAAATCAATTTTGGAAATTGGGGTTTTCCGCAAACCTTGGCACAACTATTTTCGCGCATCTTATCAATGGCAGTATCGCCTAATTCAAACAACAGTAAATATAATTTAATATCATAGCAATAATAAGACAAACCCAACCGTTTAGACCCAACAACAAGAGTTTTGACGTCAAACGCCTGCCAGAAATGCGAGATTGCCAAAATCGTGAACAAGGCAGCGCACACGAGCCAGATTCGATTGATGGGAAGGCTAAATCAGCAATTTGTAAACTTAGTCGATAATCAGGACGCTCAATGCAAATGGCGACTTAAGTTTTAGGTACTTGTGATTAGATTTCGATAGCCTCACTGTCTGAAGCGATTTCCCAGAATGACAGATACATTTATTATCCACTTGATGTTTACTTAATGACTAGTCCTCACCATCACTGACCACAGTGGCTCTGGCCAATCGTAACTGCCGGGCTCTCCGGATGCGCAAAAGGATCCCCAGCACAAACAGCAGGAAAAATATGATTGCAAGGGAGAGCCACAGGGCGAAATAATCCATATTTTGTATTAAATTGGTTACTTTCTTTACGATCCGATCGGTTTTAAAGTCCAGCGTGCACTGGTTTCTATCGGTTATTTAATTTTTCATGAAAATCAGAAGCCTTGGATATAATTGTCAGTTTCTTATCTAAACAAATATAAATCACATTGTTATCGAAGCACCGAAGCACGGCGAATGACTCAGAGGTAAATATTTCAATAATTGGCAGTAAAAAGGTAATCTTACATGGTTAAAAAATAGCTACTAGACCAGCTCCAGTGGCCCTCCTATAAAACAAACGTTCTTATTCAAATATCAATACATGATTTGATTCAAGAAGTATTATCAAAGTTAACATTTCGCTGAAAAATATTGGAAGCCCTGGCCGATAAGGTAAGATAACAAAAAAATAAACTCAATTAGATAATTAATTTTTTACGCCGCTGGACTGATAAAAAACCAAACTGAGGAAGCATAATTGAATTTGTTTACGAAGCGAAATGAAAAGCAACCGAAAAGAGATAACATTCTTATAAAAGCTCTTTTCGGAGTGCCTCTCTGTTTGAATTTAAATTTCTCAGTTTATATTCTACAAAGCTTATTTTGTGATTTAAATGCAAAAAGGTAAATAGGAGGAATATTTTACTTATATATTTATAGCTTCTCTCACGCAAACATTAGCGTAAAATGAAACATTTTCGCTAGCTTAAACTTCATTTTTTTGCGGTTTTGGGGTGGTAGCAATATGACTCATCAGTGGGTGCTGTCTCATAGGATTTTAGAATTATAATCATGACTATGTACTCACTCGATAAGACCGCTCCCTGGCGTCGGGTGCTACAGCAATATCCACAGCAGCTCATAATCAGGAAGGTTAAAACAAAAAACATAAAAACCCCCCAGAAATCCATTGCAACGTCGAAGTCGTCGAATTCAAAGTCGTCCACTGCGGAAAAATAAGAAAATATTTAATTTTTATAAACATTAGGTATCATAGTTTTTCAAATACCCACGGTTGTACAATTATAACAGGGGATTCCTACGAATAAATAATTAAATTTCTGCAATATTCCACTTGTTGGAATGCAATTCCTCTGCAACGTTCGATTTTTCTCGAATATTCTGCACTAGCACACGTGTGACTCCAAAAAACTGTAGTTTAACTGTCTGATGGGAAGGTGATAATTAAAGGCTAATCAACTTTACCAATATCTTATCGCAATTTAATCTTTTATTGTTTGCAATTTAGCAGAGGCCGAAAGGTTAGTGTTGATAAATGCATGCTAAAGTGGGTGAGGTTGACAGCACTGCCGCCGCGAGGTGTGTTTAGTGGCCAACTATCGATCTATTTATCGGCCTTAAAAAACACATTAAATATATTAAATTAAATATATTTGTGGAGTTTAAAAATTCACAAGTCACTGGAAAAGCTCGTAAAAAATGATAAAAGTATGTCCAATTTACTTTCCAATCTAGGCTTGCCAGAATTTCAACTATCGTTTCGAGCGTTGCCAGACGTTCGTATACATATATATACGATTTTATCATGGCGACTCTTTTTGACATTTCATCGAACTGGGCGCACGTGTTTTCGGGCTAGGCTCTGTGCTAAATTGTTGTAAAATCAAAGTAATTACGGTTGTGGCTAGTGGAAAAATACCGCAAGCAAAGTGCGATTACAAAGTGAAACTAACGCAATTTTAAAACCCGCAGATGAATCCCGAGAAGCTGAAGAAACTGCAGGCGCAGGTGCGCATTGGCGGCAAGGGTACCCCCCGTCGTAAGAAGAAGATTGTGCACTCCACGCCCGCCACCGACGACAAGAAGCTGCAGTCGTCCCTGAAGAAACTTTCGGTGAACACCATTCCCGGCATCGAGGAGGTGAACATCATCAAGAACGACGGCACCGTCATTCACTTCAACAACCCCAAGGCGCAGGCCTCGTTGCCGACCAACACTTTCGCCATCACTGGACATGGTGAGAACAAGACGATCACGGAGATGGTGCCCGGCATCCTCACGCAACTGGGACCCCAGGACATCAACCAGCTGAAGAAGCTGGCCACGGAGATTGCCAACAAGAGCTCTGCCGGCGGCGCAGCCGGTTCTGCTGGTGCCGATGCCGGTGACGATGATGTACCCGATCTCGTCGAGAACTTCGAAGAGGTAGCTATTGCCGGCGCGAAGGCTGCCGATGAGAAGGCCGGAGAGGTAGCGGCATCGGCCTAAAAGCCATCTGGCCACTACTGGACAAATCACCTACACACACACACACACCGAAAACAAAACACATACAAACACATGAGGCGGAGGAACAGAACAGACTCGAAGGGGCAGGCATACAGGACATACCCCATCCCTGACATCAGTGACCAACCTTTCCGGGAAAGCTGGAGGCGGTAGCGGTTCAGATAGTCGCGGTATGTCGCTGGATGAGCCGCCTTCGGGTTCCTTCTCTACTTTTTTGGGGGTCATGCTATAAACACACTATACTAAATACAACAAAAAAAAATAAAGGCATCCGAGTGAGCGCTGAACAGAACACATAATATAAAATACTATATTTAATATATTAAGGGAACCTTCAATCTTAATCTACTAGTAATAGTTTGGAAGCGAAGTGTACAACCGTCAAAATGTATTTTCCAAAGCGATTAAAACACGTTTCCTCAACCCGAAAAGAGTCAACAATTCAAAACACAGACACACACATTCTAATTCTGCCGCCCCCCACAAACATTAAAAATAGTATATAGGGACAGTTTTCCGAAAGAATCGAGGTGATTAACCAACAAGGGGACTAACGCAGACACTCCAGATGAAAGCATTGCCACAAGGAGACGACCAGGTAGCGGAAGAGAGGCGTATATATTTTTAGATATAGTTAAGAGCTCTTAACATCCAACACTTTATGATGTATATCCCGCCCGCAGCCACCAACACCACCCCCCGCCCTCACAAGAACTCATTCAAAACGTAAACAATAGTCCAAAATTTTCTGATATCAAAATCAATGTACCAAAATTGTTGAAAACGTTTTATAATTTGTAACGTTATTTTTTAGACCATCAAACTAACATACATTAAAAGAACTGTAAAAACATATGAAATCATATTTCTCGTATTTATTTCTGGCACTTCTTTTTCATTTTTTTCTTGCATAATCAACATGTGTATCTTTGGCTGTGTTTGGTTGGCAACGCTTTTAGTGGCCCAGGCCCACGGGGGTGGCAAAGGGGCGCAAAGCACGCGGCAGTTTAAAGTTGTTGACATTGAGATTCGGCAGGTGTTTGGTTACAGAAACTAAAGCCTAAGCCTAGCAGTAATTTTGCAGTAACAATTTTGAACCTTTCAGGTGTTTTTCATCCGTTCAAAGCGTAGCATAACATAATTATCGGGCTAAATCCAAAGGTGAAAAGCCCATGCCCTGGCCTTGTATTTGTGTGTTTTGGTTTGAATTCTGGGCATGAGTCACGGCCAGAAACTTGAATGTTATTGCCTTAAAATTGCGAATTATGTGCTTTGGTGATAGGCCAGTTTAACCGGAACGCTTCTTGAAGTTTCCATACATTGCGATTGCGATTGTGGTTCAGAAGCCTCGGACCTTATCAGTTTCCAACCTCCCATCCAAATATAATAAGGTTGATGCAAATATATTTGTATGGAATGATTGCAAAATGATTTTTGTGTGGTTTTTTTAGTACTTAAATAAAGGGAAAGATTAGCTCTGACCCCAGTTTAATTGATGTTTGCTTTTGTTTGAGGTTGTTTTTTTCTACTTTAATTAACCCATTTCAAATTGCCGGTTGGGCTGCCAACTTTGTTTCACAAGGGCCACATTTTGATAATATATAACCCCTTTAATGAATTGTATCTTTTAAAAATATAAATTTTATTAATGCTAGCAAGCAATCATTTTAATTTGAGTGGTTAATTTGCTTTAACTTTTTACGAATCTGTTTTACTGTGTCATATTTTTAGCAGTCTGGCAACGCAATAAAAAGTAACGGAAAAGCTCAAATTTAAATGAATAAACTTTTGTTAACTACAAATCGATATCAATTAACTACAATGTACGCATTTCTTTTTTACATATGCTACAAACCACCTTGCAGGGGGCACAACTTGGACCAGGGCTTTCTAATTTTGGTAATACTTTGACCCCACTTTGAGGGATTCCCCTATTTGGTGGAGGAGTTCGTATCGGGGGATTTCTTTTCATGGGTTTGTTGTCAACACAACAGCAAAGCAGGAAACTAAGAGGAACAGCCTCTCCTTCTTCCAAAGTCTGCGGCAGATTACGGTTGCGTGTTTCCGGAAGTAAAAGACTGGCAAATCCGCCCAGGATCAGCAGGGCGCCCATTACGATTAGTGGGAGAACGAGCATTTGTTGGCCCTGGAAGGAAATATTAAGCAATACTTTTCCAATCTTAGTAAAAGGGAATATAACTTACCATGTGGTTGATCAAAGGGATAACAATAGGTCCTACCATGGCCACCACGGAACTGAAACTCATGCCCAGTCCTCGTACCACCGTGGGATACAATTCCGAAGCCAGCAAGGGAAGCACCACGAAGGAGGAGCTAATGCCCATTTTCCCTACACAGTACAGGAGCAGTGTAATGTCCGGATAGAGGAAGGTGGCCACACAGGCAACGCCACCAACCAGCATCGATATGAACAGGATCCAACGTCGGCCAAAGTAGCTCAATCCCGGCCAGAGGAGAAGATACGTCGGCAATTCCACTGCCCCGGCTAGAAAAAAGTTCCAGATCTCATCGCCTCCCAGGGCCGGGGCATAGTAGCTCAGTCCCACATAGACACTGGTGTTGGCAAACCAAATCAGGGTGATGATCAGGGTCTTCCGCCGCATATTGGGTCCCCGGAAAAGATCCAATATGCCATAATGGGTGCTAGCTGCCGATGTTTCCGCCTCTGCCGCTCGAGTGGTGGCCAATCTTCGCTCCAACCGCTCCACAAAGTCCCTGTTCACTCGGACACCATTGACCCGGGCAATTATTTTCAGGATTCTCATGGCCCGTTTCGTCTTTCCCACG
The DNA here is from genome assembly GCA_018150405.1 of Drosophila varians. Classification (NCBI taxonomy): domain Eukaryota; kingdom Metazoa; phylum Arthropoda; class Insecta; order Diptera; family Drosophilidae; genus Drosophila; species Drosophila varians. The sequence continues at coordinate 10,656,848 of JAECWK010000130.1, forward strand.
GCCATCAGCCATCTAGGGGATTCGGGAAGCACGAAAAAGCACGAGAAGAGCATCAGCAGGGGCATGGACACTGCCAGGCTAAGCTCACGCCAATCTCGCACCACGTAGATCACTCCGGCCAGCACTACCAGTCCCAGGGAGTAGGCAATGTTCGAAACGATGGTGCAGAAGACCCGACGCTCCGGACCCACCAGCTCAATGGCCAGGACATAGGGACTGGCCAGGATGGCCGGCACGGTCAGTCCAACCACGAAGCGCAGACCCAACCAGGAGTAGTAGTTCCAGGCGAAGGCACTAGCCGCACAGGCGGCTATCTCCATCAGCAGGTATGCGTAAAAGGAGGGTCTCCTGCCCCACAGATCCACTAGATAGCCAAACACATAGTTGCCCAGTAGTCCTCCCACGCCGAAGATCACCAGAGCCAGGGTCACCAAGAAGCTCTGGTCGCAAACCAGGTTCCACTGTAATTAACGGGATTTTTTCAATAGTTCAATGGTTCTTTATATACGCTACCTCCTGGACCACGGTACTGGAGTAGATAGACCGATCGTAATTCCATCCATGTTGGCAAGGCACCACTTGGGCATTGTCCGGAAGCTGCTTTAGAAGATCAGCGGCCTGTTGGCGGAGCAGTTCCGGTGGCGGACGATACTCCAGATAGCGGACTATATCGCTGTAGTTCCTGGCATACATAGAGCACTCGGCATACGCACCCAGACTATCCCTAGGAATGCTTAGATTCTTCACCAATTGGACATAGTCCTGGATCCAGGGCTCCAGTTCCGGTACGCGACACCAGTGCTCCGGGGTAGCAGCAATAAAGAGCTGACTAAAAAGAGTTTTTGAATATAGAATTAGGGAACTTTTGAGAGATACCGACCTGTAAGCGTGGAAGGCACAGGGTAAGGCTGCCGGCAGCAGAACCGAGCATATGATGACCTTCTGGTAGAGGCCAAAGGAGCCAACCTCCCGCAGCACCTCGTCAAAGTCCATGTCCGGCCTACAGCCAGTTGCGCGTATAACTGGCGATCGCCTCAAAATTTTTCACCAGCCGCCGAGGCCTTGTGTGTTCCAGGCCAGGAACTGGCGGCGCTGCAGGGGCTGATTGGACATAATTACATTACGGCCACTCGCGCGCATTAATTAATTGGACACCGCAGCGTGGACAAGGTTCGTCCAAGTAGTTGCCGAGGGCCCCAATCGGTTCCAAGCCCCAAATCCCAGTTTCAAATCAAAGCGAGCTCTCGCCTTCGTAGGTCTAGTTTTAAGGTTTTAGTTTATAGTTTATAGTCGTTCTTTATTTTAGCCCCAAGGTGGCTAAGTAAAAAATAAGTTACATAAGTGTATCTCTTAAATCGTTAAATCGGAGGCCTCTTTAATTTCGAGACAGCCCAATAATGGTCAGTATGTACATGAAGATGTTGATAATGTCGAGGTAGAGGTTCAGAGCCGCAAAGATGTACTCCTCGGGACTGATGGAGTACTTGTGGCTGCCGCCCAACATCAACTGGGTATCGTACACCAGGTATATCGAGAAGAGCAGGGCTCCAAGGGAGGCGTACACCAGACCGATGATTTTTCCCGAAAAGAAAATGGCAAAGAAGCCAAAGATGATGAACACCACCAGGCAGGCCACCAGCACACCACCACACATCGTAAAGTCCCACTTGGTCTGGAGGGCGAACAGGGTCAGGCCGAGAGCCACTGCTGCCGTGATGCCAACGGCCATGAGCACCTCATCCGCCTCGTACTGGCCAGCCACCATTCCCAGCAGGAAGGACTCGGCCACGGTGAACAGGAATAGGAAAATAAAGTTCAGGGGGGTCTTGCGGCGCACGCCCTCGCAGCAGGCCATGCATATCATGGTCACAATAAGAACCGCCTAGAAATATAAATATTATTCAATATAAACAAATATTTTAAAGTAAAACTTTAGTTATAGTTATGTTGTAGACTTCTGCAAAATACTTTTCTTTCGAAAGTTTAATCTTTGCATTACCTAAGTTTCAATTGTTTTTAAGTCTATGGTGCTTTTCCAAAAGATTACAGTATTACGGGATTGTTTTTGCTTTATTGAAAAGATAGATTATAGAAATATTTTTTTTTTTTTTTAATTTAAGCTAGAAACAATTTTGGTTTAGAGACCAACATCTAAAATTTAGATTCTAAATTAGAAAATATATTTTAGTATTAAAAGATTTTAAGAACATTATTATCCTAGAATTAAGTAGTAAGGATAAGTTTAAACTATATTTTAAAATGTGCATAAAAACAGAGTTTATTTGAAATATTATCTGGTTCTTCCCTACCCTATCTCTTGGGCACAAAAAAGAATGAGCATTAGCTTTTAAGGTATAAATAATGTTCTATTATCACCCAAATTATAGATATAGATGAGATCTAATATTTAGTTTAAAAAATAGTCTACGTATTTTTGAGCTAACACGTATGTATATGATTAATGTCGGAAATTTGATCAGAAAACTTACCAGAGCAATCCAGAAGAGGGCGGGGTTTTTTTGAACCCATTCCTGCGATGCCTTCGAAAACGTGAAAACACTAACAAAACCGAAAGTTATCAGCAATTGGCACTAAAAAAAGAAAAATCATTAATACGATTGATTAATTTAAAACCCACTTGGGATAAATTATAGGACAGACTACAAGCCATAAACATTTTAAAGGAAAAAAGTGTGTTTTAAAACCCAGTCATTAGCTTATTATCTTGAAAAGTTATTAACAGATTTTAGAGGAATATATAAACTATACATTGCACAACATAATATGTATTATTAAAAATGTTTATTAGTTTATAAGTAACTAAAAATAAAAAAAACTAGATTTAGAAAGTAAAAAAAACACAATAACACATAATCGTTTAATCCACTCCTTAATTTGGAATACTCACCATCAATATGAGGTAAACCTTGCGGATGAATCCCTTTCGGATGCTCTGGTCATCGAAGGCGAACGTCTTGTCGGCTTCGGCATCTGTATAAGCCCCGGTTTCATCGCCTGTGTGGTTGGAAGACAGATCAAGGAAGTAGACAATTTAGAACCATGACTAACCGTACTGAAAGTGATTGTCGCTGCTCATGACTAAAAATCGATATGGCTTCTAAATAATATAGATTTCAGGGATCTTTCTCCGCCCAACCGCCGGCTGTGTGCGAGGGGAATAGCTTAATGGCGATGGCCGGTCGGCGAGTCGCCCTTTCCAGGTGTCTCCGCACACCCGACGACTGCAGATTAGCCAGCCCGTTATCGGAGGCCCACACTCACACTACAGATAAGGTATATATTGGGCCATGTTTGGGTGAGTAAGTGATATTACCACCACGCAATGTGGGTGAGCGTTACTCTCCCTTTGGATGGTGAATCACATACTAAATAGAACACTTATCAGATGCAATTGGGCCCAGAGAGGACCATTTATATAGTAATTTCTCGATCACAAAAGCATATAGTTGCAGTTGGCTATAAACCAAATCGATTATCTAATCTTAAAACTCTCACCGCGACCAATTCCCATTTTGGTTTAGCCCAATTCCCAGTGCTTACCCTGCTGGTAGTGATACATTTTACGGCTACGCCTTGCTGGAATTCACACGAACTACTGAAAACAGGTGGCCCAGGTCACTAGCCAACCCAAAAGTTAAGGCACCACCCAAAACAGTGGTGGTGGAGATAACAAAGTAAACCAAAAGAAACGATAAAGCGGAACGGTATCTGATAATGCTGGAGTGAAGTAATCCAAGCAACCGGCGGTGTTGCTCTTCAACTTCAGACTAAAAATGCATCTGGTGGTTACCGGCTGAACTGGATGAACCCCTAGCCGCAGGAAGCCCCACAATGCCCAAGCTCTGTGGTAGCTTTAATAAATAGATGCACTTTATTGTTGACTTTAAACTCAGTGTCGCTGCACGCGTTACAATGTTCGGTATTTCATTCGTAAATCGGGAATTCCATAAACTGTGTTATATTTTTCTTTAACAACGGCAAGCCAAGTTGCACACATATATTCTCACATAAATATACTATATATTATTGTTGATTTTTGTGTAGTTTTGAATGGCATATCATTTGGTAAACGTACATAGGTTTGTTTCTTGTTTGAATTTAGAAAACATTATTATTATTCAGCCCTCAACTTAATCACAATATATAACGAAAAGAAAGAAAGTTCATTTAACCTTAACTGACATTTAGAACTAGAAGGAAACCGGAAATTAGCAAAACTCAATGCGAACTCGATAGATCATAAGTATTTGAGTAACTCGTTAGTTGAAGATCGCCTTCACTGGGGGAAGGTGTAAATACCGATGAGATTACGTAACAATATTCGTATTCATATTCCGGCTAAAGCTAAACCCGGTTGTAAACTGTAAACAATATTTGGAAATAGAGCTGCGGTACTTAGTCGCGCGACGCGCCAATTATAGTCAGAATGTACATGAAGATATTGATGATGTCCAGGTAGAGGTTCAGGGCCGCGAAGATGTACTCCTCGGGGCTGATCGAATACTTGTGCTCGCCACCCATCATTAGCTGGGTGTCGTAGATGAGGTATACTGAGAACAGAAGAGCTCCAATCGAAGCGTATACCAGGGTTATAATCTTTCCCTTTACGAATATGGCGACAATGCCAAAGATGAGGAACACCACCATGCAAGCGACTAGAATGCCTCCCATCATGGTGAAATCGTACTTGGTCTGCCAGGCGAAAAGCGTAAGGGCCAAGCAAACAGCAGCCGTTATGCCAACCGCCATGAGAACCTAAAGGAAATGGATTTTTATCTCACATCTTTAAAAAATCCAAAGTACTAACCTCTTTAGGAGCGTAGCGAGTCGCCGAGACTCCCATCAAAAACGATTGGGCTGCCGTGAATAGTCCAAGGAATATAAAGTTTGTTGGGAAAGTACGACGCACGCTCTCGCAGCAAGCCATGCAGATCATGGTCACGAAAAGAACTCCCAGGGATACCCAGAAAAGCCACATATTATTTTTCGCAAACTGCTTAGTGCCATCGTGGAAAACGAACAAGGCAACGGCTCCAAAAGTAATAATGAGTTGTCCCTATAAGAACATTTTATTTTTTTAAGGATATACAATTTGAGTTTTATATTTTATCTGAACTCACCATTAAAATAAGGTATACTTTGCGAATGAATCCGCGACGGATGCTCTGGTCGTCAAACGAGAAGTTCTTGGGCTGACTCTCTGGATCATCGTAGGCTCCATAGCCGCCGGCTGTCGGTGGTGGCTGGATGAAGCCTGGTTGAGGGGCATAGCCACCCGGAGGCGGCCCCTGTCCATAAGGTTGTCCGTAGGGGCCCTGTGGATACGGCTGTGCGCCTCCCTGGGCGTAGGGCGGATATCCTTGAGGTGGGCCCTGCGGGGGATAGCCTCTGTAGCCTCCTTGGGGAGGGTAACCTCCTCCATAATTGTACTGCTGATTAGGGTCTGTGGACGAGTACATGTCTGTTAGTTTTCTTGTAGAAAAAATCTTGTTAAAATGTGTTTCTCTAACGCAATCTCACTACCGAGAACTGTAAAATATAAATGATTCGCTCCGGTCCGCTATGAAAACGAAATACGAGAAAAACGAGCAAGCAAGCATCCACAAGTACTCTTCAGCAAATACATTCAACCATGATAAGGGGTACTGAACAAATATACAGAGCCATTACGATGACAATGATTCAGGTTCTGTGGCTTTTGGAAACAAGATGTTTCCAGGGGACAGACAAAAAGCATGCGATTGCAACCAGGAAAGAGAACCAAACGCTTTAAAACAAAACTGAATAAACCTTGGTACTGGGGGTACTGGGGGACACTTTGCCAGGACATTCTCGCAGGTGGGCGCTCCTTGATCTGTAGGGTTTTTTACTTTTATAAATCAGAGACTGCTGTGGAATAGACCCAAGAAACTTTCTGTTAGTGTGGCTTGCCCATTTTCACTCACCTTGCATGTTTCCCGCACCGGGTTTAATAAGAATTTACCTGAAAGTGAGAGATGACAAAAACAATAAGTTTTTTTTTGTTTACCAAGCTAATCTAATTAGCGTAAATAGTTGTGGGAAAGGGGATGAAACATGAGTTTAACATTTTGGCATGCTACTTTAATTATCAATCAATTTGGCACTTGCGTAGTGCCTCGAAACTTTTGGAGAATTCATTGAAAGTTTTTTTTGTGTTGTGGCAAAAATGACGTGTGCCTTCTGAGCTTGGATTGCGGTTGGGGGAGTCTTTAAATGGCAATCGGTGCTTAACATCTTAACCTACACACCGTAAGCTTTAATCTAGTCGCAGCTATTAAATTGGTTCAGCTGGAGCGACCACCAACACGTAAATAATACATACACAAATAGAACTTTTGCCAGAAAAATGGTGACTCACTCTTTTGAACGCTTCTCGAAATTACCGGGGAAGCACCGTAATGTAATAAATACTAGAAGAATGGCCGATTTGCGAGGCCCTTAATGGTTCACTTAGTGTAATTATTTACCTCTGAAGTGCGTACAATCGATCTAAACAAAACAAATTGGTTTTGTTTTTCCTGGATTTTAATTTAGTAAAGTGAATCTAGAGATGTGCCTACTTGGCCCGTTATCGAATGATGATATTCGATAGGTAAGAGGCTTATCGATAGACCCGAAAGAATGCACTAAAAAACACCAGGCTGCATCGAATCTGCGCTGGCATGCTGCAATAGTCCACGACGCTCGTGAAATCTTTTCTATTTTTTAAATAGCTGACTGGTAAGTGAAATGCACTTCAGTGAATTCATGAAATAATTAATAAGTAGCCGCCCAGACACTGCTACAATCGTCGATGTAAGGGGCCGGAGTTTAGGTTATGTGCAAGTGCCGCTTGACAAAGAATCCCCCATCCCAGAACCAAATCCCCGGACAAATGGGGGGTCGTGGGCGGACTTCGGGTGACTGAACTGCACCCGGAAGTCAATGTCACTTATTCGCAAATGGGGCACTTCATCTGGGCGGCTCTATTTATAAAGAACGTGACGCAACCGGTTCCCATCCCACTTCCCTTGCCCAGCGCCTGTTGCTTATCAGAAACTGCGGTTTATGGGCTTGTTTGTGACCCTCCGTTAACCGATGTATTTATCCGATCTATATTACAGCCGTTTTTGTGCATTCCAAGATGGTCGAAGAAAAGGAGAACGTGCCTGTTGGAGAACAGGTCTCCAAGAAGGGAGCCAAGAAGCAAGCCAAGGCCGCCAAGGTAAGTACGGCCTCTGTCCCACTTGTGGACGTGGCGTGATTTGTTTTGTTTTTTTCGGAAAGCTGCGATAACAGCTCTAATCTATAATTCCAGAAAGCCGAGCAGAAAGCGGAGAACGCATCCGCTGCTGCGTCCCAAAATGCAGGCGGCGATGGAGCCGATGATCATGCCGCCGGACGCTATGGTCTCTCGGAAATGATTCAGTCCAAGGACAAGCGCAGCGAGCGAAACTTTGTCCCAGTGCACGAGCTGAGTGGACAGGTGGGGAAGGGTCTTGTTTGGGTGCGAGGACGCGTTCACACATCGCGTGCCAAGGGCAAACAATGCTTCCTTATCCTGCGCCAGCAGAGCAGCACGGTTCAGTGCATCCTGGCTGTTGGTGATATCATTTCCAAGCAGATGGTGAAGTTTGCGGGAAAGTTAGTACTAAAATATTGGCCCTCTAATGTTTAGTATCTAACTTTAATTTTTTTTAGTATCCCCAAGGAGAGCATCATTGATATTCAAGCCAAGCCTGTGGCAGTGGCCAGCAAGATTGAATCCTGCACAGAACAATCACTGGAGTTGTGCGTAGAACAAATCTTTGTGATCTCCCAAGCCAAGGCTCAGTTGCCGCTGCAAATTGAGGATGCTTCGCGTCCGGAGAACACCGAGGACGATGGACTCAACATTCGCGTCAACCAGGACACGCGTTTGGACAACCGAGTACTAGACCTGAGAACTCCTGCCAACCAGGCCATTTTCAGGCTGGAAGCTGGCGTGTGCCGTTTGTTCCGCGACATTCTCACCGAGCAGGGCTTTACCGAGATCCACACGCCCAAGATTATCTCGGCGGCCAGCGAAGGAGGTGCCAACGTGTTTACTGTCAGCTACTTCAAGGACTCGGCCTATCTGGCGCAGTCGCCCCAGCTCTACAAGCAGATGGCCATTGCTGCTGATTTTGATAAAGTGTACACCGTGGGCGCCGTTTTCCGTGCCGAGGACTCCAACACGCATCGCCACTTGACTGAGTTCGTGGGCCTCGATCTGGAGATGGCATTCAAGTATCACTACCATGAGGTATTGCACACGATTGGAAACACGTTTACGGCCATTTTCAAAGGACTGCGCGACAAGTACGCCCGCGAAATCGAGTCCGTGGGACAGCAGTACAAGGTTGACGCCTTCAAGTTCCTGGAACCACCGCTTATCCTCCAATTCTCCGACGGCGTGGCCATGCTGCGCGAAGCTGGAGTTGAGACTGGCGATGAGGAGGATCTGTCGACTCCTAACGAAAAGCTGCTGGGCCGGCTAGTTAAGGCCAAGTACGATACTGACTTTTACATCCTGGACAAGTTCCCGCTGGCGATACGACCCTTCTACACGATGCCAGACCCGAACAACCCCGTTTACTCCAACTCTTATGATATGTTCATGCGTGGCGAGGAAATCTTGTCCGGCGCGCAACGTATCCACGATCCCGAGTACTTAATCGAACGAGCCAAACATCACGCAATTGGTGAGTGCACTCCCCGTTTATCAATATTTATTGGTTTATTTGCAATTGATTTTTATCTTAACTGTCATTGGTGTCATCTACAACGCCTTTAATTAATTTGTACCTTTTTTTCCATTTAGATACCTCCAAGATTGCCGCATATATCGAGTCCTTCCGCTACGGATGTCCTCCCCATGCTGGCGGCGGTATTGGAATGGAGCGTGTGGTGATGCTGTATCTGGGATTGGACAACATCCGCAAGACCTCCATGTTCCCACGTGATCCCAAGCGGCTAACGCCTTAAGAGGCCCACTCAGCCAACAACTCTAATCTTTAGATGTGAATTAAATTCGATAAAACTTTTGTTTTACTTTCTCTGTGACTTTCCAAGCCTCTAATTTTCCTAATTTATGCGTACCACGTGTGTTTTCCCATTTTCTTAAGACTTAAATGCTGCAGAGTTGTTAAACAACGAGAAAACTGAATAAGAAGACTGCAAAGAGTCAGATCTAATTCGAAATTCGTAAAAAAAATCAAATAAAAGCGTGTTTGTACTGTATTGGTTATTGTTTGTATTTGGTGTTTGAGTGAAATTTTATATATTTAACGAGGGATACTTATATGTATTTCAAAAGATAAGATACAGATTTGGGGAAATTTGAAGTACCAAAGAATGTGTTGCATATTTTTGGGAGCTGGAATTTGGTGAAAGTTCTAGAGTCCTCCATTTTGCTTAAATTCTTTTCTTATTAAAGCTTCTCCTTTAAAATTAACTTACCTACAGATGTTTAAAAGTATTTCATTTACAATCTTGTATTTAACGGATTGAAAAATTTGTTAGTTTTTTTTTTCAACACAACATCCTAAGGCCCTCTAAGCTTAAATGCAGAAATTAAAGAAGCAAGCACCTTGTCAATTGAGAGTCTCAAGCGAAATAAAACCGACAGGAACATCGAGAAACACCACAATAAATTGTATTCATTTGCAATCAGATTATTATCAATACGGATACGTCACGCTGTGAGGACAAAAGCCAAGCCGGAAGGGGGTGGCTCGGCGGCGGCGGGGCACTGCAAACACTGTTGACACAGTTGGCGCATACTTTTCGGTTCGGAACAAAAGGACGAAGCCCGGAGTCGAGGCGAATGCGAATTCCTTTCAATCTGCAATCTGCTCCATGCGCTATGTACTGTGTGTGCTTGCCTGCCTGCCTGCCTGCGAGGCCATATCGGCAGGCGAGCTTTAAAATCGGATGAAACAGGCTCAGTCGCAAATATGTGAATTGTGGCGTGCGGAGGAGTTCCGTTTCGTCTACTTCAAGACACAATTGAGACGCACTCCATTTTATTTTCACACCGATGTGGCATCGTTAGCTGAGAAGCAACAACAGCAACGGAAATAGCAGCATCTCGTGGGCGGAGTCAAAAGCATACACACTAGTCGTCTCTTTCTAGCAAAGACGTGCGACCGAAACGGCATGCGTTGGAAATTGCCATTTTGTTTTCAGCAGCATTTCCGCTGGCTCTGCCGTTGAATTTGAGCCAGTTTGTTTTGCCTTCAAAAGTGTTTGAGTCTTCCAAGTGAGCGGAAGGCCGGAGCTCTCGCGTTTCATTTGCTTTCTCGATTCTCCGCTTTTCACGGCGTGCGAGAATTTCTAGTACGGGAAATAAACCAAAGCGAAAAATTAAAATAAATTAAGTGAGCGATCGCGGCAAGTGCAGTTCATTTGTTATTTGGCAAGTGCATCCAAAAGGAGATTTGACGGCGGATGCTGCAAGACGGCGGATGCTAGCCCCCTCTCGCCCGTAGTTACGCTATCGTTCTCGGTCGCTCTCTCGCGCCGCCAAGAATTTATGGAATTTGGCATTTTGTGGATTTAGCGAAAATATTTTCATTGAGTGTGCCGAGCAAATGTTTGCCAACAGTCGTTCCCCGACTCGGATAAAAATAAAATGCACAAAAAGCAGCGAGAAAATCTCAAATATTCACGTGCGAATTCCCAGCGTGTATAATTTTAATTACTATTTAAATTAACGGCACCAAAACAAAACGCTTATCATCTGCCTTAATCCAAACAAATCTAAAGTCAAATAGTTGTGAATTTGTTGCATATTCCAAAATAAAAAAGTGTCTAGTTAAATATAAATACAAGTAAATAAAAAACATAGAAAAACTGGGAATCTTGTTGGATTACATAAAAAAAACTGTCAAGTGGTAAGTTGATCAATAGCCGTGGGTAAAAGTTCAAATGAAAAACTAGTTGGAAGCATTGCGCAATAAAAAATAGAATTATCAATGGCATAGAACTGGTTTTCTTAAATTCGTGAAAAAAGCTTTATTCATAGATTTACTTTTTTTCAAAGATAAATGGGTCAAATAATTGCATAATATTTCATATTTCTTTTCTTGTTTTTTTTTTCCATTTATTAAAGCGACGAATTTATGAAAGATTTCTATTTTTATTTTAAATCCTGCAGACATATTTTGGTTCCGACGGACTTTATAAAAGGATTGAAGTAGAAGTAGTAGGACTTTCCTTTATTCTCTTAAGTTTAAAGTATAAATAATTAAATTGTCTTCAGTTGCAAACGAATTTTTTAAAACTCTAAAAAAAAGTTAGGAAAGAAAAAAAGTGTTAAGACATTTTTTTTTGGTAATTATATTTTTTTACGGACACACATTTTTGGACCGTCGGAACAATGTTGCCTACTTATGTGAGCTTTTTTGTCGCCTATTACGTATTCGCCCAGTTATCATAAATATTTATTTCCCCTGATTTTTAATATGAATGCTCGTTTAGATAGTGTTAGTTTGGAAAATGTTCATGGCTCTTTTACATGCAGTTGCTTCTCATGAATAAAGTCGGTCACAAATGTGGGCTGGCTCGTTTCTTTTGTTCGTTTTTACATAAATGCAAGAAATTGGCTTTCAGCTATGCATTTTTTTCCAACAATTAGCAAATTGTTAATGCCCCCCATCTGTACTCTTCTCTCTCCACTCTCATTGCAGTCGGTAATTCTTCAACGGAAACGCGGATGAGAAACGAAATTGACGTTCCAACGCCAAAGGGAATGGCCGCATAAAACAGAAAAACAAAAGCCAAGCTTCAGATCCAACAATAAAAAAATCGAAAACAAAAAAACAAAACAAGAAAAAGAAAAACGCCAACTAACAGCAATCAACAATGTGGAAATGATAATTGCAATTGCCTGCAAAAGCGAACAAAGCAAAGAAACCAGTGAAGAAAGTTGAAGAGAAACGAGGGGAGATCCAGAAAAACGCCAATGGCGAAGGCATAGAAAGAAGTTTGCTTGCAACAAAAACAAAACAAAAAAAAGTTTAACAAAAATTTAAAGGAAAAAATAAGACGAAAAGCAATTATAGCTCTTGATACAAACGCGATGGTGTTTTACAATATGTAAATATAATTAGCCGAGCGGAGTTTTCATTCCTGGAATTTCGCCAGCCAACGAAAGAAATAAATACTATCAACTACTACCAATGAAAAACACGCTTCAAGCTGCTAGCCGGTTTTTTAATTACTTCCAAGCTTTTTCCTTGCCTCCCCCCTCTATCTGCCTCTGTCTCTGTCTCTGGAGAGGAGACTTCGGGCTTAAATCACAAAACACAATTCGAACTTTTACAATTGAATACAATTCCAATTCAAGTGCTAATACCAATTTACAAAAACAGTGAATACTTCCAATAATCGTTAACGGTAATCCGCCATTCGTATCCTGCATCCTGTAGTCGCGCGCGTATCCTCTTTATTTTGAGTGCTTGTGAGTGAATCGCCTGCAGCCTGCAATTGCAATTGCGATTGCCACTGCGACGATGGCAGTGTCCTGCCCCGAAGTTATGTACGGTGCCTACTATCCATATCTGTACGGGCGCGCAGGACCAAGTCGTTCATTCTACCAATATGAAAGGGTGAGTACTAAAATGGTTGGAAATAAACCAAAAAACTCCTGAATCCCAATTACCCAAAACCTTTTTGTGAAAAAAAACCTTTATTTCGTTGTCATGGAAATACGATTAGGAAAAGGAAGGGGATTTATTTTATTTTATTAGGGAATCCTTTATTCAGGACTTTTAATCAATGTTTCTAGATAAAAACTCTTTCCTTTTTTATTTAATATCTAGAGAAAACAACTAGTACGTTTATTTTTTAAGAGATACCAAAAGAAATCAAACAAACTAAAGTTCCCTTGACAAAATCAACAAACTAAACGTGTTTGTTGTTCAAGATTGTTGTCTGAAATTAATTACCAAAGTTTGGCTTAAACGATTTTAGTGGCTATTACAAAAAAAGGTGTCAGAAATGACCAAAATCGAAGAACTTTAAACTAGTAATACATAGCTTAATCCAAATTTGTCAAAACGTTAGTTTTTTTTATTAAATAAATGTAAAGTTTTTATACAAAAGATGTAAAGTAAGTCAGTTTGGATATATTTAAAGAGATTTTTGCCAAAAAGAAAGAAAGAAATTAAAAAATATATATAATATTCTCGAAAATGGCATCTCATAGTCCACAAAAAAAAAAATACAAATTTCGGGAAGCCCTTTAAAAAAAAAGCGAAAAAGGGAAAGCTGCGATGAGTCATGGTCCTTTTGGCTAGGAGCCCCAGCAGCCTTGCCTGATTGATGGCTCTCTCCTTGCCAAGGCCAACTGCCAAATGCCAAATGGTGGATGCTACTGCTACTGCTCTGCTACCATGTCTCTCGTCAATTTGTTTTGGACCCGGCCCGGTCCGGGAACTGCATAATTAGACGCTTCTAACAAATCATAAGAATTCACGCAGAACGCAAATCGATTTGGGTAACCCGAAAACAATAAAAAAAAAGCTGACAAAAACGGGTGAAATAAAGGGAAACATTTCAAGGAATTCCTCGACTCAATGTTTTGGTGGGGCCTTTGTTTCGCCTCTCTCCCGGTTTTTGCCAACATTGATTTCGAAGATTTCGCTGTGATTTCTGTGACAAGTACAGAAAAGTTCTCACGATGCCAGCGCGAAGGGCCCTGGACTCTGATCCTTTCGGTCCAGTCTCGGTGTGTCTGGGCTGCACACCGAATCCCCACCGAAGGATGAGACTCGGAGGAGCGGAGACTCCACAAAGGAATTCTTGTGTCGCAAGTTCCAATTATACAAGGCCGCGGCACCAAATCGAAATTGGCCTTTTATGTAAGTAACCGATACGACACGATTCTGATTCTATGCTTTTGCATGCCCATAAAGAGGTTCCGCGATAAACCCTCTCCCTGGATTTGTATTTTTTTTTTTTTTTTGTGGCCCAAAGCGTAGCCAGGCCAAAAGCCAGGCTAAAACCTTTCGGCTACCAGGCCAATCGCAGATTGAGTCAGCAGCTTCAGCTGGTCTCAGATGACCGGTTTATTTGGCTTTTGGGCTTTCTCGATGCCTCGGCGCACAAAACGCACAATTTTGTCCGCCCTTTCGACACTTTTTTGGCCGGGGAGGTGGAGAAAACCAAACAAACCAAAAACAAACAAACAAAAACCCTGAACCGATCTCGTTCCCGTTCGGTTAATTTATTGTGTGTATCGCCATTAGTTCTTGCCGATCTGCCTCTTTGCTGGGCTGCCAACGCCATAACATAACCATCCCGATCCCGATTCTTGGGCCTCTTTTGTCAACCGACACGGTTCCGATCGAAGATAAACCAAAAAGAAGTCGTACACTTGAAAAAAATATTATGTTGTTGTTATGTTGTTATTATTAAACTTGTGATGATTTTTTAAAGAGGTTTTAAATATTCGAAATATTTAATCTAGGCCATGCCCTAAAGGATATATCTTTCTTTCAATATAAAAGTTTCAGATGCAGAGAAGCAATAGTTTCTATTTTATCCTTCTGGTGACAATACCCATCCATATTTTTCCCAGTGATTCTCCAAAAAAATGGACAGGCAAAAAAGCTATATGGGTCCCGAAAAATTGTCGCTGGCTCGTCTGCTCCGTTCGGTGATTTATGCCGTGTGATCGGCGGACTGACTGCTCGGCATAACCGACATATCGCCTGCAGCTAATAACACCACTGCACCAGATACAGATACATTCTGAGATGTGGTTCTGCGGTTGCTGGATAGCATTTTGTATCTGCACATTGTTTCTCCTACGCTACTGCACTTGGTCCCCAATCCCCAATCCCCCAGCTCCAATTTGGCGACTTTTTTCACTGATAGTGTTGGGCGATAAGGTGGAACGCATTGATTATGTGCTTAAGCCAGGTGACAGATGCAGATACTCGATCTGCCACATTCTGGCGGCAAGTGTATCTGATGCAGAGGCTGCCCCCGTATATAGGGCCTGTACAGGGCCTGTATCTCAATCAATTTGTATCTCTATCTATTAGCTGAGTCAGCGTTTTTGTCTCTAATTAAGTTGGAGGCGGCTGCTAACAAGCCCCAGCCAGCTGCTGTATCGGCAAGATGCTCGTAAATCAGGACCAGACCCTGTCAATGGATGCACTCTTTCAAATGGTTCGTGCCCGGTTAACCCATTATTAACCCTAGAGACACCACGCCGATAATAATTGGCATGCGCCGTTTGGAGCAATGTTGGAGGGTTGGGGGTCGCCGCGCTTCGATGCCAGTTTATGCTTAAATTTAGAAACATTTTCGGCCTCAAATGTTGCATGGCGGCGCGGCAATGGGGTTATCTGCCACTTATGGGGCTAGGGTGCCACTAATGGGCTCATTACGCCGGGGCTAAAGGGGGGCGAAGGTGTTGCTCGTAAATCGTCGCCGGCTCCGCATTATGTTTGACACTCCGCTAAGCGCCTAAGATTGTGGCGTGATTATCGTCTTCTGGTTGCTATCCCATTTCAGCCACCTCCTACTCCGGACTGCGGACTCCGGGCTCCCCCTTGACCCATTTGAAAGTAAAGCAACCTTGGCGGAGTCCGTGATAATATGCGCCAAACGGTCGTAAATTTAATGGCCCTGGCTCGCATTTTCCATCAACATAAATTTTCTTATTGTGTCATTTTCAATTTGCTGCAACGCGTCCCATAACTCATTACTTACCCGACACCTTCGTTCCCCTTCGACCTTTGGGGCAATCGCCCAGGAGATCCCATGATTCTTAAGAGTCCAAAAATAATACAAAGGGTCTAAACTAAAGTGTTCCTAAAGATTGGACATCCTCTTGGCCTTTGGAAAAATTTTTATTAATAATTTCATTAATAGGTATATATAATATATAGCAACTCTCTTAGGAAAAACTATCTTAAAACTAGAAACAAAAAAAATTCTGCTTCTCTTAGAGACGTTATCAGGATAATACGGTACCAACATTACTATTTATGGTTATTATGATTTTAGCTCCAAATTGCTCACAATTTCTAATACATTTTCCATTTTTAGAAACAAAAACTATAAACAAAAAGGTCTCTATGAATTGGAAGGAAAGATTTTAAAATTACTTAAAAACGTTTTCACTATTTTGTAATGGAACTTCAAGAATAATGTTAAACGGTTAACACATTTTTAATAAATAAAATCCGGGCTTTAAGTTACAAAGAATTATTTAAACAAAAGAAGAAAAGAAGACAACTCTTTTTGCAAAAAGTTGTTTAATATTATAAAATGTATTATTTATTATTCATATTAGAAATACCCTTTATGATTATTCCCCCCAGAAATCCTCTCAACTCATCAATTTATATTTCCTTTCTCCGAATAAAAACTAATTTTTGTTGTACTTACACGTTGCAGTTCAACCAGGATTTGTACTCCTCCTCGGGCGTCAATTTGGCGGCCTCCTCGAGCGCCTCCGGCAGCTCGCACTCCCCCTGTAGCCCCATCCTTCCGCCTTCGGTGAGCGCCAATGCCGCTGCGGCGGCGGTGGCAGCGGCGGCCCACAACAGTGCAGCGGCGGCGGTGGCGGTGGCCGCCAACCAGGTCAGCTCCACGGGGCTGCAGTTGGGCGGTGGGGGCCTGGGTGGCAGTGGACTGGGCGGCAGCGGGCTGGGCGCCAGCGGTCTGGGCGGCATGGGTGGCGGAGCGACGGGCGGCCTGCTTGGCAGCAATGTGCCCGGCAGCAGCAGCATAGGAAGCGCCGGTCTGGGCATGAGCCCGGTGCTGAGCGGAGGACACTCACTGCACAGTCGGACGCACGCCCACAGCCACAGCCACGCCCACTCCCACGGACACCAGCACCCGCACGCCCACTCCTCCCACGCGCACACGCACCAAACCAAAGAAGAGGATCTCATCGCGCCGCGCAGCGAAGCTGAAGGTAAATTTTAATATATTAATATTTTAATATAATATTAGAATACTCTTAGAAATTTGAGGAATTTTGAGTTTATTTTCAATCTTAATTATTTTATATTTGATCTATTAAAAATTCCTCTGCTTATGAGGAAGTATCTCATTACTTTTTTTGAAAATGAATGCCAACACATATTTTTTCAAAATTAGGCCATAAATGCTTATAACTACTATCAAGTTTAATCATAAATGAAAATAATTAACTAAGAATTCATTAAAAAACCGCATAAAAAAAGGTAAAGTGTGGCAAAAGTGTTGTTTCCTTTCTACACACTTGAATTCATGATGGAATTTGTGATTTTTTTACAACATTTTACCTTTCACGGATGCTGTCAATGTCAATTGTTTAAGTTACATAAGTTTTTGCTATTTGGCAGACTGAAACGGCGATAGATTAGAGAGGGATATCATGAGTGAGTGTCGCACATTCGTCGCTAATTAATTTGCAAATTCTTGAAATATCTGACGGGGCACTCGCATTCCCGACCAGTTAGTGTTTAATAAATTATTTCATATTTTATGCGAGCCACTGTCACTTCCAATTATTTAATAGTCTTCGATTTTGCAGCGCGCCTGGTGGGCTCCCACCTACATCAGCACCACAACGAATCTTCCTGCTCCTCCGGACCGGATTCGCCCCGCCACGCCCACTCGCACAGCCATTCGTTACATGTGGGCATAGCGACGGGCGGCCCCTCATCGGCGGGCGGTACGAGTTCCACCGGAATTGGAGGCGGTGGTGGAGGAGGAGGTGGTGGCGGTGGCGGCGGCGGCGGGACAGGTGCCATTCCCAAGGAATTGCCCGCTCTGGATGTGTCGCTGGGCGGAGGGGCCGGAGGAGGGGGTGGCAGCAACAGCAGCAGCAGCCAGGGCCAAGCTCAGTATCTCTCGGCCACCTGCGTGGTGTTCACCAATTATTCCGGGGACACTGCCAGCCAGGTGGACGAGCATTTCTCCCGCGCCCTCAACTACAACAACAAGGACAGCAAAGGTAAGTGGAAGTCTCCCAGAAATCCTTGATACTCGGAAAAAGAATTGCATTCACTTAAAAGTTAATTTCCCACAAAAGTCATGCCAACCCACGGCCTAGAAACGTTGTAATTGTTTCGAAAATATTTCTAATCTGGCGACATTGTCTTCTCCCTATCTCGAGGCCATAATTGAGTTAAAAAATGTTTTTTTTTTTTTTTATTTTGTGTGTTTGTGGGGATAATCAGCTAGTTTGCCATGCTTCCCGCTCCATCAATCCATCCAGCTCATTTGTGGCCCCGGCTCCGGCTCCGGCTCCGGCGTGTTGGGAGTTGAAAGTTTTGATCAAAGACCCGCTCGTGTCATGTACTTGTCCCGGCTGTCAGTTTGCGTGTTTGCCTCGATTTGCGGCACTGCCCCCTAGTTGTCCCTCGAACAGTGGGGCGGGCGCCCCTGCACTTGCGGCATAATTGGGTGAAAAATACGCCAGCGGTTCCACCAAAGTTATTAAAATGTTCTCGGAAAATTTTACAGCAGGCAAATTATGGCCGCAGGAATGTGTGGAATCGCTATTGCCCTCCAAAAAAATCTGAAATAAGGCTAATTTTTAATCATTTTTCTAAATTGTCTTTATACAGGTTTCTTTAACCTCAAGGGCATTATTTATCTTGTCAAAATTCTTCAAGTCCCAATGGTAAAAATATCATAAATTTGTCCAAGTGGATTTAATAAACATTTTATGACACAGAAACCTCTCAACAATTTTGCCAAAAATCAACGAAAATTGCTAAAGAAAATGTAGAAAAGGATATTAAATGATAATGTACAGGTTTTCAAAGCTCTTTGTTTGGACTTTTTGTTTTGTTTTTTTTTTGGGTCTTAAACTATTTGAAATATTTAAATGTTGTTTACCACTCATTGGTATAGAGCGATGTAGCATTTAAAATCACTTTAAGACGCCAGCTCATCTCCGGCCCCACAAAAGTGTCTGTGAATGTGGAGACGAATTCAAGAATACAGAGCCATTGGGGCGCACAATAAAACGAATAAATCAAGTTGCCACTTGCCACTCGCTTGTTCTTTCGATTTCAAAATTAATTACCTCCTTTAATGAAGATAAACGTTTCGTTTGTTCATGCCTGTCCGTCTATCAGAGCTCCCCGAATGCAAATGTATGTATATATGTACTATACCATGTACTATACTATATATAAAAATACACCAACATGTGTGTAGACTTTTTGCGTGTCAGACGGCGTTTTTTTTTTTTTGTTTTTATTTTAATATGTGCGAATCTTTTTTTTTTTTTTTTTTTGATGGCCCAATGCAGTTTTGTCGGGGAGATGTTTTTCATTAAATTTATAATCACGCCGATGATTTGTGTCCTTCTTAATTCGCACCCATTGCTCAATCGATCAATTATCCTGAATTTAAATTGAAATGCGGAACAGGTGCCGAATATCGTAATGCTAATGTGGCGTACGTGTTTGGTAACGTGATTTTCATGCCCCCAAAATCATGCCCCCTCCCTCCCCCCAAAATGAAACACTTTGTGGCACCGCCAATCGCTGTTAAGCCTGGGATTTTATTGAGTTTCTGCGGCGGCTGCCACCATTTGCTTACACCCCCCGGCTGCCCGGTTCATTTGGCTTTGAAGAAATGCCACCACTTTGATTTCCATTCAATTCCATTGCCCCATTCGTTATGCGATAATTGGAAATTTTCCAGCTTTTACGCTTTTGCCCAATTTATTTAAACTTAAATATTCATGGGATTTAAGTGACTTTTAAAGAGTTTTTTTTTTTATTTTGAAAAAGTTTCACTGAATTGAATATTTATTGGAAATCCTTAAAAAAGAAAATCTTTGTGTGCTAAAATTTTTGAAATGCCGCAAGGTGCACTTGGCATTTCTGCCACCAAGCATTGCTACTTAGTGGCACACTTTGCCCATTTTAGAATTGTCCCTTAAATACAGTTTGTATTTACTTGTTTTTCATACATACATACATACATACAAATATATGCAGATACTTATATATTTATCTGTTTGTGCTGCTTAATGGTATTTAAAGTTCATTTTGGTCATTTGTCTATTTTTCACACACACCGTACACAAACTATTCAGTATTTATATAGATTCTTTCACTTATTTTTTTTTTTTTGGTTTGGGTTTTTGTACTGCAATGTGTCGTATATATGCTATATAAACAGATATACTTATATACAAATATATATATGTACATATATATCGCTAGTTGGAATGTGCTATAAAATGTCGCCGGAATGCGATGCGGTCGATGTTGTTGCCACAGTTGTTGTTGTGCGGTTCGTCTGACGGTGGCAATGCCGAATGCCGCATAGATTCCTCATTACGATTTTAAAATGCATTTCAATTAACTGCTCCACACAGTCGGCTGTATAGATATATAGATGGATGGGATGGGATGGGATGCGATGGGATGGCTTGGATGGGGCATGCAACAGGGAGATGAACGATGAGATAGCAACCAAGACGCGGTGGCACGCTTGCACTTTTCTCTCTCTCTCTCTCTCTTTCTCTCGCTCTGCCTCCTTGTGTTCTTTCCGATTCCTCTGTTTTTTAGTCACAAAACAAAACAGAATAAAATAAAATAAAATAATAAAAGGAAAAAGTCGGAGAGGAACATTTAATTAGAAGCCCAAAAGAATTCGATTTAAAATTCCTTGGCACCCGCCGCAGGCAGGAGAACCAGAAATCAAAACCCAAAAGATACAAAATACATTCGCCAGATACAGAGATACAAGTGTCGTTCTAGGACTATGGAACCCCAAGGGTTATCGAAATAGGACACACTGGAGTGTGCATCTTCCTGGGCGTTCTGGCCTTATCAGGACACAAATCGAATATTGTGTAAGCCACTTCATTAGGCCAGGAGGTGAAAGGTGAGGCACAGGTAGTGCGGCTATCGCTTTTGAAGCTGAAGATGACCAAAAAACTGGAACCTCTTTTGAAAGTGAAATGCAGAAGTAGCTAAAAAATAAAATATCTTTGGCAGTTTGCTTGTTTGCACATTAATGGGAATTCCACGGTTTCAGCTGAGCGAGTGAGTGAATGGCAATGGCGTTGGGATGTGATGATGATGGTTGCTTTGGCTTGGTTTGGCTGGGCTGCCGGGGCGGGCGGGCATGGAGGCAAGAGGATGCAGCATCCAGCCGCGGAATCATCATCATCATCATGCATGGCACACTCGCCAACGTGCCGGCCAAAAGTTGTCGACTTGCGACGGCAGCCAAGCACAAACATTACACATCCTCACAACCACATCCTCATACTCATCCTCATCCTTGCTGTCTCCCGTTGCCTTCTCCTTTCAGTTCAGTTGTTGTATATTTTTCTCTCGAATTCAGTTTGGAATGTTGTCAACGCAAATGCAGCAGCAGCAGCATCAGCAGCAGCAGCAGCCGGCCTATGCAACTTTTTGGTATCTGCCGCTCAATTGCAATCTCTACCCCATTGGTTTGCTATTTTTGGGGTGCCTGCCCCTCCTCGGCTCGACTCGGCGGTGCGGCTGTGCAGCTCCTGTGGGAGCTCCATTACACATAATGGAGATGTCTTGCCATAGCAAGCTTCTGCTCCAGCTCCTTCTCCTTTTCCTTCTCCGGCTGCTTGCGATTTCATAAACGCGTAGATTTACAACCATTTAATACAAGTGATGATCCCGAACAAGAGCGCGACAACGAGGCACGAACGACAACCGAAAACATTCCGCTCAGTTATTTGCAACAGGCCATGGCGCCGCCACAGCCAGGAGGCAGGCAGGAGTAGCACCCTGCCCCATTCCCCTTGTTAATCATTGCGGCAAGTGAATGGAAATTGTCCCTAGAGGCGATACTGCAACACTTTAGTTACCAGATTGCTTCCTCTGGGTTTATTTTTACTTTCAGGGGAACTAGGTGGATATTTTTCAGTTCCTTCAATAGTCCTTGTGCCTCTCGTAAAGATCGAAGCCTGAAAAGATTCCTTAATTTTCCACTTACAGAGAGCAGCAGCCCGATGTCCACTCGCAACTTCCCACCGTCGTTCTGGAACAGCAATTACGTGCACCCCATACCCGCGCCCACACACCACCAGGTAAGCAACAACAATGCCACAAACGGTGGCAGCAACCGGGGGCAACTCTCGAAAAGCCGATATCCAAACGATTACCAGCAATACGTGCGGCAATTACGACTTCAAGGAGTCTCCGCCGGCGTTTTGCTTCTCCATATAAATAAGTTGTAATCCGATCCGTTCCTTGTTGCAGGTTAGCGACTTGTATGGTACGGCGACGGACACTGGGTATGCCACCGATCCGTGGGTGCCGCATGCGGCAGCCCACTATGGTTCCTATGCCCACGCGGCGCACGCGCACGCAGCCCACGCCCATGCCTACCACCACAACATGGCCCAGTACGGCAGCCTGCTCCGGCTGCCTCAGCAGTACGCCAGTCACAGCACCAGGTGAGTGCCAGGGTCTGGCGGGGATTACTCCATTTTTGCTAACTCTCGTTGATCGTTTCTTTGTAGGCTACATCATGACCAGCAGACGGCCCATGCCCTGGAATACTCCAGCTATCCCACAATGGCAGGTTAGTTATTATTTATATTTAAAGTTTAACGTTATAATAGTTAAATATTTCAAATAAAAATACCCTTTTACTCCTCTAATTGTCTTCCAGGCCTCGATGCGCAAGTACAAGACTCTTCCAAGGATCTGTATTGGTTCTAAGCTTGACGGCTCTATGTATAAACTTGGCTTGGGACAGAGTCTAACTCCCAAGACCCGTTAACCCCGATAACCGATATACCATTGGCCCGACTCTTAGTCGGGCTGAGGGAAAACTTTTGAAGCTTTTCAAGCTAAAATGGCAGTCTGTGTTTCTGTGTGAGCAAAACAATAACAAACGCAAAGGATTTCGAAATTTAATTTAAATTAAATGTAATGTTTAACGTTTAAATAGCAGTCGTAAGCTTGTCGTCACCCAATCGATGAACGTTTTGTTTCAGTGTAATTTGATTTGATTAGTTTAGCATCCCATATCAGCAATTTAGACACATACACACATAATGATTATATACACTCTTATATATAAATATACAAATAAATATACAATATAATGCTATTCGTAATCAGCGTTGGTCGCGTTTAATAATCGACATTTCTTGTATAGTTAAAGCAAACTTTAAAATACACTCGAAACTCGAAACAACAAAGTTACAATTTATTTTGTTTAAACTTCAATTTTTGCAACAATTTCAAACAAAGTAGGTTAACACGAATCGAATTGAAAAGAAAACAAAGCCAAGCATAAAATCCAATAAAAAAAAGACAAATAAAATAAAAGCGAATAAAAAAAAACAATTTGAATACAATCATCAAATATTGACATGTGTTTTTTATGTGGGGTTTGATGGGGCTAATGATTCCGTTCCGATTGACCCTCGATAAGACCTCAAATTTCATAATCGTCGTCGGGCTCGGATGCTTTCCACGCCATTTAGCCAGGCGCCTTATTAATCTCAAGCTATTTATCATCCTGGATAAAAAAAAAAAAACAAAAAACGTAAAGACGACCCTCAAAATCAAAACAAAACGAAATCCCCAGAAGGAATCTTGCATAATTAATGAAAACACAAATCTCAGATAGTAGCCAAGTGGTGGCACAAGTCATAAATAAGACGCCAAACTTCTGTGCCACTTCTGTGGGATCTGGCAGTTGCAAGTCGGCCGGGATGGAGCTGCACCTCTTTGAACCGGATGGACGGGATTGGGACGGGAAGGCCTCCCTCCATCTCCAAGGAGGCCTCCAAAGGGGCTGGGGGGCTGGGGCGAGTGTTGCACATATGTATGATTGACTTTCAATGACTTATCGCACAGTTGGCCCAAAGCAAACGGACCAAGAACAGTTGGTCCAAAACAGATCCATTCCCGATCCCAATCCCGATCCCGATGCCGTTCCCGTTTCCGATTCCGATCTCGATCGCCGATCCTGCTCATGAATTAAAGAAATAAAACAAACGCGCGACATGTATTGTTTTTTTCCGCATTTGTTGAAGTTCTCTTTTTTTTTTTTTTTACAAATTTATTACTGATCGATGGAGCTGCGGCTGCAGTAGCCGCTGGTTGTGGGTCCATTATTTTAGCATAAGAATTCCATAATTCCCCATAAGCGAAGTTCCCCCTTCAAGGTGTTCAACAATTCGCCAAATGCGTTTTGCTCTGGGTTTATCGCTTTTTAATAACTTACCTTGGTCCTGGCCACTCTTTCAATTTCAATTCAACTTTTTTTGTTGCTCCTTTCTTGGCCATTTTTTTGCCCGTCTTGGTGTCTGGTGTCTGGTTTTGGGCCCTTTGGCCGTTTCTGTCACTCAAGTTTCGCCTTTGGGACAGATGGTTCCGTTTTTGGCGGCTCTACTTCCTTCCTGCCATCCTGCCATTCTGCCTTTTGGGTTTTCACTTTTCTCGCTTTGCAGAAATGGCATTTGTTTTAGTTTATCGCTACATTGTGTGTTAATTAGATGTCCTTTTCAAGGAATCTATTTAAATATACGAACAGTGGAAGTATTACCATAGAGCTTACACTATTTTTGCAATATTGTTTTTTAATAAAACTTTAATAAACTCCAAATATAAGCTAAGACTTTCAATTCTTTTAATAAAACCCCTGTAGCTCCAAGTCCATCACCTTTGCGCTTTCTGACCCCATAAGTTTCCTGATGAACAAACATGGATATGGAGGAACCTAGGGTCACCCCCAGATCGGTGGCCCTATTAAATGGAAATTAATTTCGTCCCAGATAAACATGAATCGCGGCGGCGACAACAAATTTTCCAAATTTCGATTCGGTTAAATTATGTTAACAAAAGGCGCTGAAACAAAGTTGGATAATAAATAAGATGGGAAAACAATAATAAAAGAATGCTCACGAGGTGCAGGCATAGAGAGTGTGGCACGTGGATATATTTTTGGAGTTGGAGGAGTGGGATGTGCCTCCCCCACCAATTTGGAGGAACTTTGACTTGGCTCGACGACACTTTATGGCCAGCGAATGTGCGTGACTGGCCGCAAAATATAAATAAAAACATTTTCCCAGCGTCTTTGGGGAGCGGAAAATCTAGCACCATGCCTGGATGGCTCCATGGCTGAGTGGATGGATGGGTGGATGGATGGATGGATGCATAGATTGAGGGGGCCGTTACGTCACGTACTTTGGCAGGCCGAGTGCCGATCGTAAATTTGATGAAACTCTATTGGCTGCTAATTGGTGGCTGTAAAGGAGGCGTTCAATAAATAAATCTAAAGATGTTCTGAAATATAAGAGAATATGAATACAAAATTGATATTATTTCCTTATTATTTTTTAAATTATTAGTTTTTGCCTGAGATCCTCGCAGCAGATCAATTTTTATAATTAACGTAAAATTAACATGTTTCGAGCACATGTTGGTCCGCTGCGGTATTGTCCCGTCCATTGATCCCCACATGCGGCGCTGATTACGGGACGCAATGGTTGCCTGGATGCCTGGATGCCTGGCTGCCTCGACCTTCTCCTCCTCCGGATACCAGACCGGGGGCTACTGTTCGATGGGAGATG
Organism: Drosophila varians; assembly: GCA_018150405.1. NCBI lineage: Eukaryota > Metazoa > Arthropoda > Insecta > Diptera > Drosophilidae > Drosophila > Drosophila varians. Next base: position 10,682,448 of record JAECWK010000130.1, read on the forward strand.
GCTCCATGTGGCTCCGGCGATTGCGCAGACAATCAGCGGCGTTAAAAAATCCATACATCATTTTCCAGCCCGCAAACCAAGAGCTGCCCCTGCCCCTGCTCCTGCTCCTGCCCCTGCTCCTGTCCTGGCTGGAACCTCTCTATCGGGTTCATTTCGAGTTGCCTGCGGTTGCATGTGCATCTGGTTGGTTTCCCTTCCGTTCGGCGCCTTTCCTTTCTTTCCTTTTGAGTTCCTTTTGCCAGATTTTCCTGGCCGTAGTAGGTTGGTCCGGTCATGTCAGTTTTGTGTGGCGTTTTGGCTCCGTGATTTATTTGTCTGCGCCCAGCCAAGTCATCCTGGCAGTCATCCTGGGAGTCATCCCGCTCAGATAAGGTGACATTTCCTGTACATACATGTATGTAGGAGACAATGTGCTCCATTGATATTCTAATTAATGTGTGTAAAATATCTTGTTACTCCCCCACCAGCCTCTCCCCTCTCCCCCTTGACGAATTCGAGGTATTTTCTAATTTACACGTTAAACAAAACAGAATGAAAATTATGAAACAACATTTTGCATACAAACGGGGAAATGCTTCAAAGGGAATTGCCGGGAATTTCAAGTGAATTGCCCCGCCCCGACTCCCCTGGCCCAGGGAGTGTCTACACACAATATTTTCCATTTTCCGTGTGCCCGGGAGCGCTTCGGGTTCTACCTTTTGCAAAACTTTTGAAATTCAGACCGCGTTAAAATACTTTACCTCCGTTTACCGTTTTAGCCCCGTTTTTGTCCTTTTCAATTTGGCCCGGCTGTCGGGGCTCGCCTCCACCAAGGACCTCAAAAACAAAGCGGGGGAGTGAATTTTCCACAGCGTCGGCCAAGAACAAGACGGGTTGATTTCAACCAACCCAGCCACACCCACGCACCCTTGACAGTATCAACCCCCCGCGTTGCCAGGACTCTCTAGACTCCTGCCAATGGCCGCACAATAAACTTAATCTGCTCATAATGGGAAAATAATTCACAAAAATGCCCGACTTGAAGTTGGTAGCTGCATTTGCACTTTCCCCAAGCTCCAAGCCCCACACTCCAAGCTCCAAAGATCCAGGACAAAGGGGAAAGGATGCCAAGGACCAAGGAGGCCTTTAAACAGCAATTAGATGGGCAAGACAAAGGAGAACGCCCCACTGGGCAAAATGAGGTTTCCCTGCGGCCCCAAGGAAAAACCAAGGAAAAAAGCAAAGGAAAGTTTATTAGTTTGACCTGGCAAAGGATGCTCAGGATCTGTAACCGGATAAGGACTTAGGCCTTTCGACTTTTAAAATGGGTGAGGGGAGGAGGGGTGTGGCAAGCATTCAAGGATGAACAAACTGTATTAGGAATATTCCGCGCAATCAAATTTAATTTGCTTTTCGAGGAGTTTGGTCAGAGTTAGTTAGCTGAGGATTGGTAACTGGGGGTTAACTTGTTTATGAGATGGACAGGATTTTCTAAAGGCTAAAAAGTGTATTAAACAATGTTTAGAGTGGAACAAAAAATATATGCTTCATAAATAGTTTTATTTTATATCTTTGGAAGATCTTTGGAAAATTCGAGTTTTAAAACGAAATAAGCTTGATTATTAATAAATTATTCATTAAATATATAAATAACATTAATAACATATAGAAATATAAAAGTTATGGAGTCTTAATAGTTTATCGTTTAACAAAAAAAAACTTGGAACTTTGAAAACCAAAAGCTGAGACCACACTGCGTATGAGTGATATTCGATGTATACCTTTGAAATTTGTAAAAAAAAAAAAAAAAAAAAGTCCATTTGGAAATATAATGCAAAACTTTCCAACTTTCACTGTACCCTTTCACAAATGAACCTGACAGTCGACAGCTCTGATTAATTATGAAATTGTTGAAAACGTAGATGAATAACCGAAATATTTGCACGCCTGGATACGAGTGTGGTATTTATTTATTTGTAGTATCCCATTGTGGGTTCATTTTTACAGATAATGCGTACGGACTCATTTATTGTTTTATTAACGTTTGGTGTTCAATTATTGCAAATTCAGAGAAGAATGCAACTTATTACCACATCACATCACAGCCTGGCCAGGATATGAAATATGTGTATGGGCAAAAAATGGGGGAAAAAAAAACACATTTGCTGTGGAGAGGAGAGGAAATGCCATGAAATTGAGTTAATTAAAAGGGAATCCACTGTGTACCGCCCACACACACTCGCATTCTGGCAGGATCTCTCACACACACACACACACACGGAGATATGGAAAAACAGACACACAGACGGCATGAAAATGCGGTGAAAAAAAAGCAAGAAGCAGAGCGCCAGGACGATGGACGCTGCCCAGAGAGATGAATATAAAATATTTGGTTAATAATGCACACACAGAAAGCGGCATGTCAGTGCAATCGCATATCCAGAAAGATATGTACGGTACGGTACGGTAAGGGGATACATAACATACATATGTATGCAGTTCATAACGGCGAAAACGGACGAAGCATTGCCCGGCGGGATGGAATTGTTGAAATTGTTGAAATTTGGTGGAAAAATATGTTCTCGCTTTAAAATGCATTCAAGTGCAAGTGCCGCAAATGCAGTTCACTTCGCTGAATCGATTTCAATGCTTCGTCCATAGAGGGAGAAAGATGGTGAAAGGTGGAAAGAAAGCAAGGCAAAGGGGATAGATTGAGAAAGAAAGAGAGAGAGAGAGAGAGAAAGATGCCACCCACTCGACCATCACCCACCCATTCCACCCACTCTACTCCATTTTCGAGTTTCCGAGGCCAGAACAATTGCAACATTTTGCCAAAACTTTTCGCTGCGTCGGAAGAAGTCCAGCCCTCTCTGTCTGCCCTCTCACCCCCCAATGCCGTCCCCCACTGGGCTCCCCACTAGGACCCCCACCCCGCCCCCAAAACTGGCGTTGGCGTTGGAGCGAGACAACTGTAGTGTACTTCAGACCGGTGGCGTGATGTATATTTCGCAAGGCAAACAATTCATTTCGTGCAACATATCAAGCGAGAGAGAGCGGAGCGAGTGAGAGAGGCCATCAGATAAGAGAAAGTAACAACAACACAGCAGCTCAAGTCTCCGCCCCATGCAAAGAGGTTTGAACCCCTTGCTTGAGCTGTTTGCCTGTGTGTGTGTTTGTGTGCTAGTGTTGCAGAAACCGGTTTCCGTTTCCTGTGAGTGTGCGAGTGAGCAGCACCGTGGCAGCGGCAGACATCTTGCCAAGGGTTGGACTCTGCCGCAGGACCTCTACTCGCAGCTGACCTTAAGCCGTAGCTCCTCTTCTCGAAATTGGCCAAAAATGTGCGTGTACTGCCAAAAGGGGCGTAATTAAAATTCACTGAACAAAAGGGGAGAGGTGGGGTGGTATGGCGTGAGGAGGAGGCGTTGTAATGGTGGCCGAGCATGCAACCGCCAGGTCGCTCCTAATTGCCGCATACAAAATACTTTCACCAACTATGCAATGTTGTCATAATTCTTCCGCCCACCGCATTGGCCTCCCCTCTCTATCACACCATCTATCACACACCCAGTAAAGCCCCAAAAGCCCCAAAACCACCGAAAACCCAAAAAAAAAGGAAAAAGATGGAAGAAAAACAACATGGAAGCAAGTAAAGTAACGAAAAGTGCACATGTGTATGAAATATGCGCCCTGTTATTGCTAATACGCATTCCAGTTGCAGTTTTCGGCTCAACTCCCGGCCATCGGCTCACAATGGAGTGGAATGCCACTGCCGCTGCCGGCATGTCAAAGTGAATAACTCAATAGCCATATTGGGTGTCCACCTGTGAGAGACAGAGAGGGAGCTCTGGCAGCTCCATCCATCAGGCCTGGAAGGATAAAGGGGGGGCCGGCTACCAGGCTAGTAGGCTGGGAGGCTGTGGGGCTGGAACGAATGTAAAAGTGGGGAATGCCAAAGGGGGGAAGGCATACATACGTATGTACATATGTAGTCTACAATTCCGCGTAAATCCACTCGCTGAGAGCACTTACATGAGCATCACAAACACACTCTTGCAGTCACACACAAATGGCCGTTAAAATTCTTGACAACCCGATATGGTAATGATAATTTCGCACATTGAGCCGCAATTTACACTTCTGCGGAATAAAAACAAAAGCAAAGTCTCCGCAACAATCGCCAATAGCCAATCCACCGACCATTTACAGCACACTCGATATCCGAAGCCGGGCCAAAATGCAACCCGATCGGTTAGCAATCCCACCCAACTGGTCGACTTGGCCATCCGGGCCATCCGGGGAATCTATCCGATCCGGGGAATGCATCGGGGACACGCGCAGCGCATAATCTTTAATTAGCGATGACCACAAACGCCCAGAAGGAAAATGCCACAAGAAAAACCCAATAAAAGAAATCCAAATACCGTCAATAGCGCACAAATAAATATGCAAAATATTATGACACACATGGAAGAAGTATTCAAAGGACACAGGGCAAAAAATGTTGGGTAAACTTGAAAATAAAAGGTTTGGGAAGTGTTGGTTTCATAAGCTAGCGAAATAACTGTATTTGTTTTCAATTCCTCAAAAGTTAGACATTATCAAAAACTCCTTAAAACTTCTCTTATCAATGCTTATCCAAAATTAAGGATACGCATTCCCAATTTTCCGGGGAATCCATAATATTTAATAATAATATTACGTATACGCAATGTAAAAATTCAATGTCGTATCATTTATTTTAATGATTTTTTAATATTTCCCGTAGTTAAAAATTGGTAGAAATATTTCTCACAGTGCCTCAATCCTGTCCCGGCTCTTTGGACAAGAAGCACTTGAAAAACGCATTTAAAATAACTCCCGAGACCTGAGAAACCTCCGCCTGGACCGAGAAACCCGAGCCGGGGAGCAGAGGGAGCCACCAGAGCTGGCCAGACCGGAGAGCTGAAACGTTGCGCAGGTCAGTAGCAATTAAGATAAGCCGCTACAAGTGTGCCGATTATGTCCTGTCAATGTGTCGTCGATAGCTCCGGCCGGCGCCCACGGTGGTCAGGTAACTCAGCCTGGGAATCACCTGGGCAGCCGCTAGTGGCTATGGTGGGGGGGAAGGGGGGAGAGTGGATTTTGGGATCGAGGCACTCAGGCATCGGACATCGGTAGCTGTTTGGCGGCGATAAGCTGTCCAAATGGAGGCAAGACTGGGCCGTGGCAGGAGTTGGGATGGGGGCATCCTGTTCGCTTCATATGCATATTTGTTGTATAATGCATCGGTTTGACAGGCACGAACCGGAGGACCACCGATCGCCGGATCAGCATCTGGTTAGACGACTTCTAATGCCGCTCTTTGAGTTTGCCGCACTTCCTTCTCAACTCATTTATCCTGCTGCCCCCCGCCCCATCGCTATTAATTAGAATGTATGGCGGCGGTTTGGGTTCCTTTTCTTCCCCTAATTTTTGGCATTTCACAGTTAACGGCACGCGACATTTTAAATATGTATGATGTCCTCTCATTCTTATTCCTTATATCCATCTCTCCTGCTTGGTTGCCGTTTCCTTCTTTCCCATTGCGACTCTGTGAGTAATTTGGGTGGCATTCCACAAATATTATTGTTCAAATATTTGAAACTTGATTTGCATTTTTCAGCACTCGCCTCGTTTGTCGAAACGCCGGAGTGCCGGAGTGCCGCCGCCGGAGGCGCCCCTCCCCCAATACCCTGGAGCAGCTGTTGAAATTGATGCCTGGTCGCGTTTGGCATTTGTGTCGAATATGCAAGTAGTCCTGAACCGAAGTCCTGGCCATGTTTCAGATAATGAACACGATAACTGCCCATCACGAATGTAAAATACTCTCAGGTCTTATCGCACGAATGCTTATAATTTTTCAGCAATTTTAATTGTGACTTTAACTTGAGTTTTGATAATTTTAAAAACTCGAAATGTTTCTTTAGATTGGAGAATTTTTACGAATTTATTTAGGGAGATTTTAAAACTCTAAAGGAACTTAATAAAATGCATTGTCCATTCTATCCTTTATTTTCCTTTCTGGCTTTTTTCCGCGACCTTTGTGTGCCAACAACATCAATATCCCATCAATAAACCTTATTTGCGGCATTCTTTGTAACACTATATAATTTTTTTTTTTAGCATAGTTGGCAAGGTCAAATGCTGGCCTGGCTGACAAACTTCCCGATTGCATAACCGGGAAAATTAAATGCAAACTGGAAAAAAGCGAAAGAAAGAAACGTGCCGGCGGCAAGCGTTTTGATGATGAACTGGCAAAAAACGGAGAGAAGACCCCTTGCCATGGTAACGCCGGGTAATTTTGGCCTCATTACCTGGCTAAATCCCTCTATACCCAGCCTCCATGGACGAGTCCTGCCGCGTGCCGCGCGCAGACAGCGATTTTCCGGCCACCCCGCATCCCGGAAAGTTATGAATGGCGGACGGAACAATCAAATCAGCCAACAAGGCAGACACCCGCCAAGGAGCCCCTTGGCGGCAAGATGACGACGACAAATTGGAGTAATGAAAATGTTTTCGAAGTATTTACTTTGAGGTAGACGCGAATGCGCACAGAAGTATGCTACGATTTTCGGGCGGGGGCTGGAGGAGCTGCCTCCGAGGCCTCCTCCTTTAATCCGATTCGCTGCCGAATCCCAAACACCCAGGCACTCTAAACTCAAGGGCCTGCTTATGGTGGCATATTTTAGCACAGAGAAAAAAATAGGGGTATTCTAATGATAATAATAAATAATAAGAAAAAATTTATTCCAATTATATTTTATAAATATAATATTATATTATATAAAATAGACATATTACCTATACGTGTTTTCCTCTCTTACTAAACTTCCTTTTAAATATATACTTCCTTCAAATATTTAATAAATGTATCCCTTATTATATAATTTATCTTAAAATCTAGATTGAATTTCCAATCACATTTAAGAAATCCCTTTTCTCCCTATGAAAAACATGAATAATATTTAAATGTCCTGTAAGTTTTCTTGGCGTGTTCTTCCTCCCCCCATGCGTCCTTTGGCCTTTTTGCACATTACTCCTTATCGCCAGCAATGCCAAATGTTTCAATATGTTTTTATGTTAGTTCAAACAGCATGTTGAATGCTTCGAAATCGCTGATAAACAGTGAACAAGTCGAGAGGTGAGCCGAGGGTGTCGGAGCAAGGGCAAGGAGGAGCTGCTGGTGCTGGAGCTGAAGCTGGAGCTGGAGCTGGAGTTGGAACTGAAACTGGAAGCTACAAATACAATACAAAACGAGGCAGACAAACCCACGAACAGGCCAAGGCAACAACAAAGCCAACAACGAGCCAAGATGGAGACGACGAATTTCGGTGTCTTTGAACAGCGCCTTGTCCCAGGGAGATGGAGTCATGGGAACCAACTTTTCACATTCCGGGCGCGCTTCTGTTTTGCAGTCTCCGCTTTGGCCCTGATATTCGGTGCGTTTTTGCCGAGTATCCGAAACCCCTTCCATGCCACATGCCCCACCAAAAGCACAACCGTACCGGCGGCACAAAGACAAAGCCATCGCGATGGACAATCTCCGATGTTTGCTTTGCGGCAGGCGGCAGGACGAGAATCCTAAGCCTCGGTATCGGACACGATCCGGAGTCCGGAGCTCCACAGCTCCACTGATAAGGCCCATCTCGAGGGTTCTCCAGAAACAGAACGAACCAATGCACGGAGAAAAAAGTATTTTTTGGTTAACTTATCTTATCAGAAAAGAATTTTATCTGCGGTATAGTTACATGACATAGTTAAGGACAGGTAAGGATGTGTTTCATTATTTAAGGATAAAATATAATTATTGAAATGACAATGAAATGAGATCAATGAGGTAAAGGTTCGTTAGTTCGTTTCCGTATCCCTTTCTCTATTTTGCATCCCTTAGTGTCCTTGGTAAGGACTCCTTTCCATATTCATAAAATTTTTCCCTCCATGTAATTGTTAATCAAATTGTTGCTTTTCTAGTTTTTAGCCAATTGCCAAGCAAATCGGAAAATTTCTTATCTACAGGCGGCGGCAAAATGGCCAAACGAATAAATGGCTGAATGGCTGGATTGGCAAAACAACTGCAAGATCGTCAGCATTAAATTGCTGCCCCTTGGATTGGATGCCCCTCCTAGTGCCGCATCCGAAATCCCTCTCCAGCCATCCCTCCCCTCCTCATTTCCAGCCACAAAGATGATGAAGTCTTGCGTCGGCTTGACTGCAAAATGCTTTTAAGTTGCTTTTTTGTCTCCCTCTGTTGCCTTGGGTTCTCCGCTGGCTTTCCAACTTGCAACGAATGCAGTTGTTAGCAGTTGTGTCTCTGCCCCCCGCCAAGGCCTCCTCGCCAGATATATTCCGGCAGATCCTGCTCCCAAATCGAACGATCGAACGAACGAGAACGAGTAGCCGCCAAATTTGTTTCTTGACAACGAAGACGAGGAGGACAAGGAGGAGGAGGAGGAGGGCGATCAGGAGGAGGTAGAATACGAGGCGAGGCATTCATATGACGCACGATCGGTTCGATTCCCGATTCGCGATCCCAGATCCCAGATCCGCGATCCCAGGCCTGAGAAACGTTTACCCCCTTCCACTGCCACAGCCACCCGAGATCTGGGGGAGAATACCTCCGGTGTACGCCGGGGCATGCAACTTCTGTTGCTGCTCTCGTCTTTGCGGCAAGTTGCAAAACGCTTTGGACGTTGCGCATTTTTTGATGATCAGTTTCGTCTATTCGCTCCGGGAGCAAAACAAAGCACACAAAGGAGCAGAAGATCCTATAAAAATTCTTGTAATCATTAGAAAAATTGGTTGTTATTATTAAGCAGTCAAAAACTTAATTTGTGAGATAATAAGGAAATTAAATCAGTCATCTACATCAAATGGTTTAATAAAGATTTATGAGGAATCTGAACAAATCTGTTAAGGATATGGCCATGGGAAGAGACCAAGTTTTTACTTCTCAAGTATTTTTAAATTTCTTCCGAAGGGGGTCTACCGAACAAAGAAAAGAAATAGAAAATATGACTTGAGGATTCAATACAGATTGATGGAGAATATTATTAGGTGAGATTAGATATCCATTAACAAAGATAGGGCCAGCGCAGGGGCCATACAAACATTTTTCGAATACAACTAAAATATTGAAATAATCAAATGGAAATGAAAAATTTTGAATCGATCTACGAATCGTTTCCAATTAAGAATCGTTTAAAAATTGTTAAAGATAGAGATTTGTTATTAAAAATATTCACAAAACCAAAACAAAAACAATTCCCGAACCCAAATAAGCCATTGTCCCGGCAATACTCATAAAATTTGAAGATTCCGCGATCTATTTGGCCCTACAACTCTATCAAGCCTTGCAAGCAGATGACCCCTGGCCCCCCATACACCCCCTGAGGAGGCAAGAAAAATGCACTTGTGCAACCTTGAGGCCGCATCATCCATTTTGTCAACGCCATTGCACTTTTTGCTCGATTCCCTCGATTCGCTTATCGACTGCCGCCATCTGTGTCGTGCGTATTCCTTTTTCCCCAGAAAGCCAAGACAAGAAAGTGGAGGCGGCAGAGGGGGAGCAGGATGTGGCAAGGAACACCGTGGGGCAGAGTGGACGAAGCGGCCACGTCAATGAGTAGTAGATCAATCAAAAAAGCCGTCCACCGAAGACGCGGCCAGGCACTAAATGCCAGACAATAATGACCAATCGGAAGAATCTTAAATGCATCATCACGTTTCCCTCAGTATCCGGTGTGGATCCCCATGTCCCCCAAGCTCCTTGTGCCCCAAAAGCCCCCCTTTGCCATTTAATCATTTTGCAAAATGAAATTTAATTTCGCAAAGTCTCATTTTTAGAATTTTCAAATTGTACTTAATGCACTTAATCGAGTCCAAAATTTTGGCAGTACATTAATTTGGGGTTCGGTGTTTTTCATTTTCCAAAAGCCATAGACTCTACAAGTCCCCCTTGATATATTCTCGCCACCCCGGACTGGAAAGGCAAAAGACTATTTGCCGACCATAAACGTGGATAATTGGTCATTGCGAACATATTTCATAACTCGCCTGGCATTTGCGATGCTCAATCAATATCGAAAGGCCTAATCCAGGACGCTTCCATCCGTTTCCCCCTCGCACCCTGCTTTCGGGTGCGATTGTTTGGATAAATTTAATTAAAATTTCATTGCCTTCTTCGCCTGGCACGATTCCACATTTCGGGGTGTCCATGAGCCGCTGATGCCATGACGATTAGATTTTATTAAAAAGCCAAATATGCACAATTATTATGCTACGCCAACCACTTGACAGTCCACAGGCACGGAATATATGCGAGGGATGCGAGAATCCTGCCCAGCTGGATGGCAGCGAAACATCTAGGACACACCCTCCACCTACTCGCTCGCATTCGCATTCATATCCTCATCATCATACCGTATCATCCGTCCATTAACAATGCCTCAGACGCACTGCTGCTCGTCGCTGTCTGCGGTGGTCCTTTTCGTCCTGCCCTTCACCCTCTTTTTGTTTTTGTTTTGGGGCAACTCGCTTATTTGCTTTTTAATAAAACAGGTGCTCGACCTTCAGCCCGAAGTGTCTAAAGGATGGGTGGTGGGTGGGGGTGGAGGGTAAGGGGTGGTGTGTGTGCGTCGGTGTCCTTTGTTGTGCGTGTGTCACTGCTATCTTTTATCATTTAATTTCGCATTCAAACGTTTCGCACCCTCGCCATCAAAAGGATGCAATGTGAAAGGATCAGAGACAGGACGAGGGACATGGAGATGGAGATGGAGATGGAGAGAGCCAGTGAATCCTGATGCCAAAAGTGCGTGCGGTCTTCACTTCACTTCGACCCTGCTCTCCTCCGCATTGTCATTTTTCATTTTGCGCACAATCCCCCTTGGCCCGAAATTTGTATACGTCGAAAAGTCCAACATTCCGGACTTCAAGTGGATGGGTGATGGGTGACGGGGAGTCGGGCAGTCGGGGAGGGGTGGCAGGCAGTCCTGGACGTATCCGTAGCCGTATCCGGCAATTAGGCCAAGCGTAAAGCGTGCTGAAACTATTGAAAAGGACAAGAGAGATATATAGAGTCAGTGCGGGTAGTGGCATTTTGGCGGCTAGGGGGACGTCCTGCGGCAGGGGGAGGTCCTGCGGCAGGGGGCGGTGCGTGTATGCCAAATCGTTTTGTGATTGCCAAAAGCTGTCTTCGGACTTTATTGGTTTTTTGGAACGAGATTTCATCAGCACTGACGGAAAAATGTGCGCCCAAACAGATTGAGGGCCGAAATTCCATTTGTCTTTGTCTATCCCCCCAAAGGGGGATATCATGATATCAACTCGCGATTAATCATCACAGGTAATCGTAGATATTTCCGATCAATAATATAATAATACACCAATTTATAATTTTATTGATAATTGTAGATTCATCATAAAATAGTTACTCATCAAGAGGGAATTCCAATTTGTGTAATAAGCACTACATTTCAAGTTTAACTTTAGTTCTTTCCTAAGTAAATTAAATAAAATCCCATACATTTTCTCTCTGTGCATTTCGCATTGAATATTATTTGAGCATTTTTGGACAATCATTCCTATTATCAAAAGTCATTGACACCCTTTTATTTATTTTTACATTTATTGTTTTTTCCGCCGCCCTTCGCCGCTCGATATCCTTGCGATAATCGCTTACATGCCACTTGTCCTTGTGCGAGGGGATGCGATGCTCGATGAGACCGGAGAAGGGGCGGAGGGAGTGAAGGACAATGCCGTGAAATAAGGATTAATGGTGTACACGATTATTTGTGCCGGGGAGCTACAGAGGGACAAACATATTAAAAAATACAATACGAAAACTGTCGCGAGGGCGGCAGGCAACAGCAACAGGATGAGCCCAAGGATATTCATGGGATGGCGTAGGTCGAATTTAATAAAACTCTCCTGCCTTCCTGCCTTCCTGCCTGCCTGCTTGCCTGCCTGCCCGGCCAACTTCTCGAGTGTTTATCCTTCGAAGGATATTGAGGGGATGGATGCTGGTGAGATTTCGCCACGCTTCTGGTTGGCTGACTGAGTTCACTTTCCTTTCAGCGGCCTTGTGTCCTTTTTTCTCGAGGGGTGCGTATCCATCCGCCTGACAATTGTTTTTGCTGCTTGGGGTTTCCCCTTATTCGCATGATGAAGAATTTATTTGAAAATTAAGAAGACAAATTATTTAATTTCGACTTTATGAGCTTTTTCAGCAACCCCTGCTCCTGCCGCTGTTTCTTCCCCTTCCCATGCTCCGGCCATATCTGAAATCCTGCAAGTACAACTGCTTTAATTTCAAATGCGAAAGGGACGCCGGCGAGTCCTAGCGATTTCCTCGAAAACGGAAAAAGGGTTCGTTTTGGCGGCCATTTTGGCAGCCGCCCCCCCGTTTCCGGTGGACGGAGAGAAACGCGTTTTGCATTTTATACCCGACGCGGTAATAAACACGCAGCTAACGCTTAGATATACCGAATGAGAATTAGAATGGGGGATCGGCGAGTGTCCCTCGGACTTGGAAGTTGGGACTTGGCACGAGCACGCCACAAACTTAATTTCATTTAGTTTTATGTACATTTCATTAAGCAAAAAATGTCCAACAGCAGGCAGGCAAGCAGGCAGGCAGGCCAACGGCGACCAAACATTGAAGTGTCCTGCATATAAACCCGACCCGACTATATAGCTATACCGATGGCGACTTGGGGACAATCAAGATAAATAGCAAACGGAATTTTTATTGCCGAAAGGATACGGCCAAAGGGCGAAACAAAAGCCAACCGAAAGAGTTGAAAGTGTTGACGTGACTGCTGTATGTCCTGCAGCGGCCTTTGTCCTCTAACCATGTGTGTGTGTGTGTGTGTGAGTGTGTTCCAGGACACTCACACAGTTAGGGCTGGAAAATTGTCAGAATGTTTTGTATTTTCCAAATTTATTGCCGGTGGCAGCATTTTGTTGTCGCTGCGACCATAGATTATCTCATCGTTTAGAGGGCCTAATATGCGCCGGAGGCAGTCGCAATATGATTTATCACCAACCTACCGATATATGATCGTTTCGGGCTTGTTTACCTCACCTTTATCCTTTATGTCCTTTACGCCATCAACGGCTACCAACTTCTTATTATGGGTCGATCCCAGCTGCGAGGCAAACATTTTTAATTACACTTTTTACAAGAAAATTAAATGGCAACATGTCATCACTAATTAAATTGTTCTTCTTTTCGGTTTGTCCCCTTCTCTCTGGTTTTCCGGTATCCTGTGTGTGGGTATCCTGTGCAAGAGGAAGAGTGCGGGTCCTAGGGAAAGGGTTGTGCTAGATGGCTGCGTTGATAATGCGAGGAAAATACATTTATCAAACGGAGTGATAGTGTACGACGGCCTAGGACACGGTCTATTATGTTGTTGTGGCCAAAAGGTCATAAAAGGAAGTATAATATGCAAACTATATCTGTCATTGGTTAATGTTTGGCAATTAATTGCAATTAAATAGCATTATGCATCTATTACTAAAAATGCTCAGTGGCAACATAAAATATGGGATAAAAATTTAAAAATAAATAAAATAAAACAACTTTTACTATTAAATTGTACTTTATTTGAATTAAATTTTTATATTACAGATTTAGTAAAATAAAAAAATTAACGGTGGACCTGTGCAATTTATTTTAATATTTATCATTATTGTAACTCTTCCAAATACCAAAAAGTTTTTAGATCCATGGTTTGAGATAAAACGAATGCCAAATTAAAAACTCTAATGTGTAATTTACCTTTTAAACTGAAAAAAAATGCTTTATTTCATTTTAAATTATTCTGAGGAATATAAATATTTTAAAATGGCGGCCTGCATCTGTTTTACAGCACTGGATAAAAAGGTACTTTCAATCACTCACCCGAAACTATCGATAACTATTCTGATAATATAAAGGTTACATTTGTATCCCAAACACAAGAAATAGTAGGAAATTATTTAATTTAAATAAAAATGAATTAAATATAAAAAAAAAATATATTTTTGGTATATTTGCAAAGTGAAAAAATATATTTTTTTTAATTCGGATTGGTATAATTTATCGATAATTTCATGGTCACACTGAACACAAGGCCCAAATTAAACCATCACTAAATTTCCGTGGAACCAACCTTGCGTGCTTTTGCCATACGAAACTACTCAAGTAAAGGTTAGTAAAATAAATTGAAAAATACATCTTTGGATAGTAGAGAGGTTAGAGTCTTGGGGAAAACCAAAGAAAGGCTCCATGGGATGCATTTCCGGTAGATAGCCTCAAAAATGACCACGATGCGCGAGAGAAAACCGAATAAAGTCGTGTATATAAGTGTGTGTCTGTGAGCACGTCCTCGTTTCTTCAGGGCGAAAAAGTCAAGCTGTGAAATCAATAAAATTGCGAATCAACGTTAATTGCAGTCGTCATTGCGGAGTGATAATCACAAGCAAAAAAACGGCCACAAACAAAGTGAGAATTGAATGAATCACTCGAATGAAAAGGCACACAAAGAAAGTCAGTCGGTCGTGTGTTTGTATGGGTACACATTTATTTCACACACAAAATGGCGGCGGCACATCGGAAAATCTCTTACGCTGTTGACGTTGCGGCAGCCACTATCTCCTTGCCTCCTTCCCCCTGGAAGACACCCCCTCAATCAGGGTTTTTTCCACATTAGACAGCTTCACTCTCTTTGGGATCTGTCCAACCCACTCTCCACCCAACCAGGAAAGAGAGCTGGGCCGAGTGAGAGTGCACTTTGTTCGCCTTGGTGTCGTCATTGCAGAAATCGAGTGGATTCCATAGATCGGTTGTGGTTGTAGTTTGGTCTTGGAGCCCCCGCAATTAAATAAAAAAGCACAGTCTTGCTATGTGGGTGTGCCACTTGGCCAGTTTAAATATGCAGACGGCCCAAGCCAACACTTGTACACGAGCCGAACGCTCGAATTGAGGTCAAAATCATCCACAACTGGGTCTGGCGCAGGGGGGTGAAGGTGGTTGGGGGCTTGGGTCGGGGTCGACGCCTCCGTCACTGCAGTGCCTGCAGAAGGGGTGGCTTTTCGCACTGGGAACTTTTCTGTGCTGTATGGGGGGTGTTTAGAAGAGGCAAAAAGACATTATTGCAAGCACTAGCAGGAAGGCAGTTGAGAACCCAAATATGTATGTACACACAGACTGGCTTAGAGACAAAGACGCAGGGTGGCTCTACCGCATACACACACAAACCTACAAATCTTCAGACCCCATCGTGTATCCCCAATCAATTGGGCCAAGAATGAGTCATTTTGCAGTCTGCGAAACTCACCTAAATACGCTAATCAGTCGCAGAGTGTACTATATTATATCCACTCCAAGGGGTCAAGAGACTTTAATTCGATGGCGCAGAACAGCAGCCAGATGGCTCTGGTGCGAGCAAGAGCAGGACAGCAAGCGGGAGAGCTCCAAAGCTGAGGCCATAAACCCCAACACAACGAAAGGACACGGACACACAGACGCTGATTCTAGCAATTGGAGGTTGGAGGTAGCCCCATCCCACTCGCTCGTCGAGCGCCAAACAAAGAAAGCGGGAACAAAGAAGAACACAGAGACACACAGTATCCAAAAGTCAAATCAGTTGGAAAGTAATTTAGTTCAGTTAAGTGAAAACTTTGAATTCGGTTAGTCGCAGCTGTGTGGAGCCTTGATAAAAAGCAATTAAGTGGATGGCAATACGGGTATATAGCCGCCATCCATGCATTCCGATTCAATTGACGGAAGAAGAAAAAGGGGGCAACAGAGTGAAATAAACTTGAAGGTGTTCGGCGAGGTTATTTCCATTAAGTGCACATTATTTCCAGTTTGCATTGGGTGGGTTATTAGGCAGGTGCTGCTGCGCTCGCTGCCAGTGAAATTCATTTGTAAACAAAAACAGGCACTGCCAGAGACAGAGCCACAGCCAGACAAACATCCGAGATCAGTAATTTCCCCACACATTTGAGATACACAAGTACGCAGTAGTCAGTTTTCTTTTGTATTTTTGTCACTATTGTAAGTAAGATACATAATTTATCTGGTCCTGTACTTTTTTCGTGTACTCTGTATATTTTAGTCTTTCCTACTCTTTGCCTACCACACAGTTGCCTCTTTTTTAAAAAAAAAAAATTGTCGCGATTCCGTCTCCTATTGTTTTTATCACTACTATCCCACTTAACCGTGTCTCTCTCTCTCTCTCTCTATTGTCACAGGATTCCCACATTCGCAAGGCAGCCCAAGTTTGACGTAACGTGAGACGGAGAGACCATAATTCAGGTGTTACCACGCAGGACTCTCGACTAGGCAATCCAACCACATCGGTAATCAGGACCAGGAAGAATCAATAGCCGGAGCACCAAGCTATCGACAGGATCCAATTCCACCAATTGTATCTGTGTGTACGTGTGTTTGTTACATTTGTGTGCGTTTCGTCCAGTTTCCTACAAGAAGGAGCTAATCGGATCTGGTATCAAGGAAACTCAGCCATCACCAGGGATCACCACCAGCCGATCAAACTCAGATCACCTTTTCTTTCCCTTTGAGGATTCAAATTCGTGCAACGGTCGCACGATCCATTTCGCCCCCGAGTCGATTAAGAAAAGCAATCACCATTCCTCTATCAACGTACGACGCCGCTCCCCTTTTGCACTCTTACGACGACAGTCCGCAACGTTGGGACCTCACCAACGGGCATCAGGCAGGCGTCATCATAGATCAGTTCCGGGGCGGCAAAGCGATCACCATTGAGGGAGGCACCAGCACCGGTGACACGACGAGCATCGGCGGCGGCAGCGATTTACGTCTGGTAATAACGGCCAATCCCGGCGAGATCGAGCGCAATTACGATCAGCCCACGAATCGCGGTGGAGGCGGAGGCGGCGGCGTTATCGGCGTCAGCTGCGGTGGCCAAACCCCACCGACTCCCTCGGTCGGCAAAACCCTGCTGAACACCAGTCCCAATCTCTTGCCGATCACCACAGCGACCGATACGTTCAACAATCTCAAGAACTTGGTCAAGATCGACAAGGGATCATCCCCCTCATCGGGCTCGAACCAGGGCGGCCATTACCGCAAAGGCTCCAACGGCTCCGGTTACAAGAGTGGCGGCGGCGGCAGCGGAGGATCTCCAGCTTTAAGCGGCAGCGAGGGTGTGGGCGGCAGAAACGGAAGTAGATCTTCTGGTGGCCCAACTGGACACTTTTCCACTGGCTATAATAAGAATTCCGCCAAAATTCGCCAACACGATAGTGAAGTGAGCCCAAGACCTCGACGATCTTACCAGGGTGATTCGTCGTCGTCGCGTTACTATCAAAAAAATAGTGACATTTTGGGACAAGGCATCGGCGGCAGCACCGACGTCTACAACGGCTCCTCCGGCAGATACCAGCAGGACCACCAGGGCGGAGCTCATCGTGGTAGTCGCAACTATCACTCCAACTCCGATGGCAGCTATAATCGATCATTAAACTCTAACTCCACTGTCGGTGGTGGTGGAGGACAAGGACAAGGAGGAGTAGGCGCTAGTTCCGGTGGCAGTGGAAGCAATTACCGCTCCACCCGCAACTACGAGAACGGCAATGGGAGCAACGGACCACAGCCACGTTACGGCAGCGGCAACGGGAACGGCAACAATAACTCGAACTCCATTTCCAATTCTATCTCCTCGTCCGTCTACAACGGATCGACAGCAAATTCAACTGGCAGCAGGCCTCCGCGCGGCAACAATGATGGAGGCGTGAGTGGCAGCGGATACAGCAACAATTACCGCGACAATTACGAAGACTCACCCTCACACCAACGCTACACAAATAGTCTTGAGCGGAACGGATCGGGAGCGGGAGGACCTCGCGGCGGCTACGGCAGGCCGGAGGCGGATCGGTACGAACGCGGAGCGGTGGGCAATCGCACGCCAGTCCTACGCAACGGCAATGCCTCCGCAGCTCACATTTCGGGCTCCACTTCCAATTCTTCGAACATTTTATTGAACTCGGCAGGAGGCGCCACAGTTTCCCAACAGCAACAGCTACACCAGCAGCAGCAGCACCAATCCCAGCAAAACCATCAGCCCCAGCAACAGCAGCAGCAACAGGCTGGCAAGGCAACTACTCCGCCACCAGTTACCGGACGTTGGATTCCACCATCGCTGCGTCCGCATCATGGACTAACCCAAAGCGAAAAGAACGACGCTGTCTTCCGACGCATAAGGGGAATCTTGAACAAGCTAACGCCCGAGAAGTTCCAGGAGCTGAGCGATGAACTGCTAAAACTGGACCTCAACTCGATTGTAATTCTGAACGGCGTAATTCTGCTGATATTCGATAAAGCCTTGGACGAGCCGAAGTACTCGTCTATGTATGCGCAGCTTTGCAAGCGACTGTCCGAGGAAGCCCCGTCATTCGACAAGGAGCAGCAGCCAAATAATTCGTGCACCTTTTTGCGACTTTTGATCGCCGTTTGCGGCGACAAGTTCAACAACCGCCTCAAGCGCGACGAGAACGACAACCGACCACCGCCCGAGAATGAGGCCGACGAGGAGGAGCGCCGCCATTTGGCGAAACAGCGAATGCTGGGCAATGTCAAGTTTATTGGGGAGCTCAACAAACTGGATATGCTGTCGAAGAACGTGCTGCACCAGTGCATCATGGAGCTATTGGACAAGAAGAAGAAGCGTACGGCCGGTGCGCAGGAAATGTGCGAGGACATGGAATGCCTGGCTCAGCTGCTCAAGACTTGCGGCAAGAACCTGGATTCAGAACAGAGCAAAGAGCTGATGAACCAGTACTTCGAGAAACTTGAACGTCGGTCAAAGTCATTTGAATATCCACCAAGGATTCGCTTCATGCTAAAGGATGTCATCGAGCTGCGCCAGAATAATTGGGTGCCGCGCAAAGTGGGCAACACGGAGGGTCCCGTCCCCATAAAGCAAATACGCTCGGACGACGACTCGATTATACGTACCCCATTCCCCAATCGTGGTCGCGATATGCGAAACAACGACCGCGATTCGGACAGCTGGATGAATCGTTTTCACCTCAATCTGCAGCCTGGCGCCTACAACGACATGTTCAGTGGCCTGAGTGTAACCGGAGCTTCTCCGATTGTCTCACCGTAAGTGTTTTATTTATTAGGGAGAACTGACCTTTTAAAAATAAATGTATTCCCGATTTCCAGGTTTGTCTCTGGTTCGAACCGCGACAGGGATCGCGACAACCGCCAGTACAACAATCGTGGCGATCGAAACCGGGATCGCGACCAGGGTGGCGGCGGTGGTGCCAATTACGGCAACCGCTACAACAAACACAACCAAAATGGAGGTGGCAGCGGTGGAGGAGGCTCCTCCAACAATAGGGATCGCGACCGCGACGATTCGCGAAGGAACAACGATCGCGACAGGGATCGCAATGATGGCCAATACGGGGGTAATCAGTTGCTGGGTAGCAAGGAGTTGGCGCCGAGGTTCAAGCGCAACTTGATCACCACGAACCAGGATGCGGTGGAAAACTTGCAGATGCGCCCGGCAGCCAACTCCTTGCTCTTCCGAGCGGCCTCCCAGAACCAAAAGTTCCCGGCCACGCTGCCCATCTCCACGCCACCGAACAGCAGCAGCAAGGAACAGCAGGCCAAGGATCAAAGCCAGCTGTCCAATTCGCACTATCCGATGCTGGGCACTCCAACATCTCATTTGCTGAATCCAACTCGTCCCTCTTCGACACCCTCCGCCGAGTACGCCGATAACCGAACTCTTCTCGGTGTCCAGCAGGAGCGCGGCCTGAAGGCCACTTCCTCGTCGCCAAACTTTGGCTCTGTATCGGAAAAGCTAGGCGAACAGGCAGATGGACTAGGTGGACGAAAGGGATCGCAGGATGGCAAGGATCAGGGCAAGAGCGGCTCCGTAGAGAGACCCAGCACCCCGGCCGGTGGCAATGGGAAGCAGCATAAGAAGGACAAGGGTCCCAGCAAGGAGGAGCTGTCCAAGAAGGCCAGCCAGTTCTTCAAGGAGAAGTTCTACTACAACGAGTCAGAGAATGTCAAGGAAGACGGAATTTTGGATGCAGAAGCAAAGGAAAACAAGAAGGAAGAGAATGAGACAATTGGTGAGGTTGCTGTTGCCGAAGATTCTGAGACCCAGGCAGATGCCCAAGGAACTCTAGATCGCTTTGCTGAGGTCGTGAATGGATTCCTCGAATTGAAGCTACCGGAAAAGTCGCTCAAGGATGTGTGCATCGGCCTGCTGATGGAGGTGTTGGATCGTGTGAACGATGTCTATCTGGAGCGCGTCGTGCGCTTCCTACAGGAATTGCGAAAGCAGTCTTGCATTAAGCCGAATGTCGTCGTTGAAGTTTTCAAGCAGCTCGTCAACAAAATGAATGAACGCGAGGCCCTCAATCCGCGCATTACGCTCCTGGTGGCCACCGTGCTGGCCAAGACTGTATGCGAGCCAGCTCTGCTCAAGCTGAACGACATCGCCAACTACACGGACAACGGACAGCACTATCCGCTGTTCCTGCTCGTGTTGCAGCAGCTGCACAAGACCATCGGCAAGGAGGCGCTGGAGGAGAAATTCCGCTCCAGCAAGGTGGAGTTAATAAACAGCCTACCGGAGGCCGATCGCACCAAGGAGCGCTTGGCCGAGATTCTCGAGGACCGCCAGCTGTCATTCCTCTACCCGCTGCTCAAGGTGCAGTCGGAGATGCTGAAGCAGCTGCAAAGCGATCCCAATCCCAACAACTTCTACAAGTGGATCAAGGCCAATGTGGAGAACAAGTACTACAAGGATCCGGGCTTCATCCAGGCCCTTATGACCGTGGTGGTCAAGTATGTGACCAGAGAGACGACCCTGGCACCCGGCCTCGACCCCAAAGAGCACCCTGAGAAGTCAGTTACCCTAAAGGAACAGCAGCTGTTGGAAACTTATAGCCAGATGCTGCAGACTTTCCTTAGCCAAAACGAGTTGCAACTGATGGCTCTCTACGCCCTACAAGTTTTCTGCTACAGTGAGAGTTTCCCCAAAGGTAAGGATTATTGAATTTATTTATTCTTCAGAACATTTTTTAATAGTTTTTTGATTTTGCCAGGAATGTTATGCCGTTGGTTCAAATATCTGTACGAATCTGAGATCATCGAGGAAGAGGCGTTTGTCTCGTGGAAGGAGGAGATTTCCGACAAATATCCGGGCAAAGGATCTGCTTTGTTCCAAGTAAACGCCTGGCTGACTTGGCTGCAGGAGGCCGAATCCGAGGACGACGAGGATTAAGAAGAACCAGCCCGCATAGCAACGCTACATGTTTATCACTTCCAATATTTATTCACAAATCGAAAATGATTACATGATGAAAAATAATAACAAAAAAATAAGAAAAAAAAAGAAATGATATGATAAAGATCAAGTTTGAAATCGCGGTTGCAAATCTTAGTCAAATTATAGTAGAAGATACATAAAAAAAAAAGAAAATAATCAAAATTATTTGATATCCAACAAATTCAAACAACTTTAACAATTCAAATGATCAATAAATAAATCACAATAGACGCAAAACGGCATTAATGCAAGCGAAATTAGTAAATTATCATTGACATTTCAAGCTACAAATGAACTCGAACATAATTAATTAGTGAATTTCATCTCAATATATATTTTTGTTTCGTTAATTTTAAATATAACCCAACCGGTACTGATCTTTTAATCGAATATCTCTGAATTATTGTGTCTATCCTCATATTTTTTAAACTCTCGTGCACTATACCCCGATTCTGTATTTAATTAAGTAGGTCAAATCAAATCGACATCGTAAACATATTAAACTCGCCCACATCAAATAGAGCCTTAATAAATGCAACCAACACTGCGAACGGCAACGTGTTTTTTTAGTTTTACTTGGTAGTTAATTAAATTAATTAATTAGACTTTAAATTCTGGCGGCTAGGAAGTGTTGGTAAACGGGGCTGCCAATTGTCTTGCGAGTCTTAGGGTTGGAAGTCGCGAAAATACGCGTGGGAAACCAGAATCTGCATTTCATTGTTTATCTGCAATTTAATTTGAATTTTCCATATTTGTTAGCATTTTTACGTCATATATATACCGAAGTAATGACAACTGTAGACGTACAAGACTCCATTGTTCCCAAGGGAGATGTTGTAAGCCAGAAACCGGCTCATCTTTTTACCTCGCACTGCGCCAAATTGGACGCAGGCCCTATTCAGTTCACGGTGCGGGTTTTGAAGATGCCGGGAAGCACCTTGCTGTTTGTGAACGCCAAGGACACGGAGACGCTGGAGGAACTGGCACTAGCCATGCCCTCCCGAGATCCCACCGCCAGCGGGCCCATATCATCCACCATTCTGGGCGGGCACGGACAGACCGAATCTTCCGTGTTGGCCACCAAGCTTAGCAAGCGATATGGACGTCCTTTCTACGTAAGCCTTAATCTGAAGGTGGACCGCCTGGCGGGTCCGCTGTTCGAAAAGACGCTTGTCACCTACATGCGCGACCATCTGGAGCACTTCGTCTGAGTGGGTATTGTGATTGTTTTATTATTAAACCGCAGCACATTTATTTATGGTTCACATGCACAGGCCGCGTGGGGGTCACTGCCGCTGGATGCGTATCTATTTCGGTGATCGCCACTGGAGGACCCCACGGACACACCCCATCTACCTCGCACTCGAACTCCAGACTGCGATACGCAATCTCCGTTCTCCGATCTCCGATCAGACGTCATGCGGCGGTCGAGTGAGCGCGAACTTTAAACGTATCGCCGAATTTTGTATAATAAATTTATTGCCTAAGTAAGTTTACAGAGACCTGCCCTCCGTATCAATCCGTATTCCGTATGCCGTGTATTGTGATAGTGCGTTCATTGTAAAAAAGAACCAAGTCTGGGGTCACCCACTGGGGGAGTGATCGCATGCCGCCCGCATGCTGTTCACGGCTCAGTCTCGTTCGACAAATCGCCCACAGACCTGAAGGTCGACTGCACGGATCGATTGCCCTCTGCCTCTCTACTAAGTGATTTCCCGGTATTGTTACGATTTCTCTAGTATATAGTACCTATATGGATTATTTTGCGTTAGTTTGTTTACACCCTGATTGGCAGGAATTTTTGTAACAAATTTTGTGGTTTGGGTGAATTGAATGCTTAATATTTATGGCAATGGTGTCTGGAAATTATTATCCAAGGGGGTAATTTTGAAAGACCCGATGTACTTAAAGATTTATTGTAGAATTGTTAAAGTTCTATAGATAGAGGCCCGAAGCTTGATGGATTAGTCCTACGTAATTTCTTTCGGGAGACATTCCTTGAATCAAACTATAAAGTGGGGGAATTATATAAGATCGCTAAAAAGTCACTAAAAGTTCATTTTGTCAATATTAGTAATCCTTAAATTTTGTGTTTGGGATAAATTTTGTAAATCCAGCTTCACCTCGCAGACTGTAATTTTTTTTTTGCCATTTCCTGCCCCGACTATCGTAAATCTTAAAAGTCTCGATAAGTAAGTCGTCTGAATTACCCCCGTCCAAGAATGCCAGTCATTTGTTTATTGAAAAAAAAGCCCCCAGCGGCTTCTCAAATTGTTGTTGGATGTCGCCGCCTGGATGATGTGCTATTGAAACTTTTCCGCCAAACGTGGAAGCAGAAAAAAGTCCAAAACAACGAACCAAATGGGCCTCTCATAATGCCCAGTCTAGACGAGATATTGTCAAGCGTATCAGCAGTGGTAACTGAAGCAATACCATATCGCTCCTAAATAGCAACACCCATTGAACGGTATAAAAATAGAGCCATTGCCGGAAGGTCTGGGCTCTGTTGGGCTCCCACGAACGTCTGGAATGTATTTTTTTCCTATTATTTATTCCCCATACCCCATACCTTTAATAATTTTTTCTCTTTTTGGCGATATCAGACTGTCTGGCGATAAGCCTCGTATAAATAATAGATCCGAGTCTGTAATAAAGTTCCAGGGAGTTCCATGCCTCGGATGCATGCTTATGCCCACATCCTAGCTAGTGCATGATTGGTCTGGGGACCTGGACTTTGGATGTCTGTCGGTGGCAGCGTTGGCGGCAACAAAGTAATTAGCCTTTCGCAGTCCATCCTATCAGCAAGTTGTAGCTCCCAGTGGGTTCCAATGTCTTGTACCGGGAATGGGAAATGGGACCCGGCATTTGCATTCTCAATGATAATCCCCAGATCGAGCGTACGCCTACCGCTCATTCCGATCCCTGAGTAGGAACTTATCTGGCCACCAGGCCACCTTTGCCAGCCATCCAGACCCCGCCGGTTATCGGTCGAGTGTTGTTAATTTGATAGAAATATTGAACATCATTCAGCCGGGCGGGCCTGCACCTTCAATCCGGTTCGATCCAGATCCTAAGCTCCCGATTACTGTCTGTCGCCCAGTTGCGTACGGATTTGTTTTTATTTACGCCGAGATTCGGACCACGGAAAATTAATAAGCGCACACGCTCCCGGCTCCCCAACAGAATTTTTTGCAAATATTCTTCTTTTTTTTTTGTTCTTGTATTATAAAAATAATATAGTATAGTATGACCTTATCAGTTGGGTGGTTCCGAGGGGGGGGAAAACGGTTTCAGGGATCTGGAGTTCGGCGGGGTGTGTTCGGTGGGGGGCAGGAAAGAATCAGCCTTATCAACGGCCGCTCGCGCCATACAAAGTTCATATTGGCAACCAGAAAATCCGGATTTTTTTCTGGGTGGATTTCATAGACGACAAGCGCTTGCCAAACATATAAAAATTAGGTTGCGGCTGGGGTCCTTCGGGTTCTATGGCCTGCTCTTTCTTTTCTACACAATCTGTACAATCTAGATTCAAGGCCGTGCTTCGGAAGATTCCGCTGAACTGACCTCGCCATGCGCGACTGTACTCCGTGGTCTGTGGTATGTGGTCCGGGGTCCGAGTGGCCTGATTCCCTATCTATTTATAAATCATGATTCGAATGCGGCAGGATTGGGAATGGCACTCCAAATGGCAATGCTAGGTCCACCTGTTACACAGCTGATAGGGAGCCACCAAGGGCTTATCATCACGGCGACTGATGTCATGTATTTTTTACGTAAGTACCCGGGACCCCACTCAGTGGGATTACATTGGATCGATAGGAAAAGGGTAGGTGCAGCACCAGGGCGGTTGCAGATTCGGTTTGGCGGGCAGCCACGAAGGTGGAGCGAAGGTTGCTCCACTGCTCCGTCAGTGATTCACGGGCCCAGACAGTTCCACCTGATAGCAATGCTGTTAGCTGATAACCACCCGATAGCCGTCCCAGCCAGCAGCCACCAGCCAGCACCCAGCAGAGCTTCGGCGCAACTCCCGCTTCCACTCGGTGCGATTCACGTCATGCCGCAGAAGTTTTTCGGGGCCCCCAGATATGGGGACGGCGCGACGCCTCCCCCGTACTGCCGGTGCCGGTACTTGTGGCGGCGTTTGTTGACACGGGCGTGAGATAACCACCTCTTATCACGGCGGCGCTCCAGACGCAGCGCCCACACACCTAGGTAAAAACGTAAAAGCCACCCAGAAATCAAGAATGAAACTCGTAATTCGCAAGGTTGCCCATGCCCATATTTTCTATTCAAATTAATCATTATTCCCAGGTCATCTAACTATAGTTAGTTATTAGTTGAGTTGAAAGGTTTTAATGAAGGTTAATAGACAATCTTCATCTACAAAATGCTTATTACATTCTCTCAAGGAAATTAGCCAAGGCAGAGACATCGTAATGGTATATATAGGTGGGAATTCTGGATTGTACGGGGGGTAACGTACTAAAAAAAACACATCCCCACACTTTATAGGAAGATCAGCTTTCAGATTTTAATGGAGATGGGTCGGGAAAAGATCTACAAATCTTTCAAGGTATTCTGCTTAAGAATTGGATGTATATTGGCAAAGATACAAACTTTAAAACAATAGCAATAAAAAACATTCCAGATTTTTCAAGAGGTGGGTCCACAAATGATTTCAGGAAATCACCAGAATGGTTTCATTCTAGATTTTGATACAGAATTATGGGGAATACGAGTACGGATAAATGTTTTGATAGAAATATGTTATAATGCTTGGGTAGGGTTCGAAAATCTTGTCTTTTTAAAGACACTTTTTAAATTGGACAAAATATTTTGATCTTTTTTTTTTTTTTTTAATTACTGAAAAGCTCGTACAAAGTTTAGAATTTGAGAATTAAATAAATAATAATAGAGAAACTATGTCAGTCTGTTTTATTTTGTGAACTCATATGTTTTGTTAAACTTTTATTTATTTATTAAGCAAGTGCCCAATTACAGATGTTGACGTACCGCCCATTCCACTCGGGGAGAGGAACTGGTGGATAGTGGCGAGAGGTGGGGAGTGGGTGGCCTGGGTTGGGTTTCGTTGGAAGGATGGGGGGTGGGCTGCACCGACTGAATGGCGGGGAATTCGCTTCGCGGTACGAAGTGCAAGTCAAGCAGACGGCACTGGGCGATAACGTTTTGCCCCCCAAAGAGCGATCATCGGGCACACACATGTAGGGGCTGGCTGACTGGCTGGCTTGCTGGTTTTCCACTTGTGCGTTGATAACCACAGACCCAGACCGTCAACCCACACCCCCCGTCCGCCGCCTCACCCATCGCCACTCCTCCTGGTACGGAGTTTCACTCACGTAGTGTGTGCTTGCTTTTGCCCCAAATCCATTTGCCTCAGTAGTTTTATTATTTCCACTACGCACCTGCTCCAGTCACCCAACACCCACTTTGGTGTGTGCGTGTGTAAGTGTGTCTGAGTGTGTTTTGGTTCCGACCACCGACTGGTCCCCTCCGACGCCTGGCCCTCCTTGGGTCCGTCTGCAGCCTTCGGGACTGATAAGAGCTCCCCGTTTCGTCTGGCGGCCCTTATCGGCGTCCGACTTTCGCATATTACCCGAACCCCCGATGGCGAGCGGCTCATTCGATCGGCAAACGCGTTAGCGAAACCATTTCAACCTCAAATCTGAACCAAAATCTCCTCCCACCATGGATATAGTACAAAAGTCAATCTTCAACAGAGGGATATACGAGCCGCCTGCCGGCTATTATACGCCATATAACACCCCTCCATATATAACCCCATACACGGACTCTGGACACTGGCTGGCGGAGCATCAGAATCAGCAGCAGATGCAGCACATTCGGTTTCCCACACCGCCCATAACTCCGCCGCGTCCCATTGCCGGATACGGTCTTGGCCACTTGGCCACCTCACAAGTTGCCGAACTCCACCACCACCGTCGGACCCAGTCGGTAATCATGAAGGCCCAGCACGGCCAGCAGGACGACCTGTGTCCCAGGAGCCCCCTGGAGTGCCAGGACGACAGCAAGTCCTGCACCAGCGGCAGCGAGTGCGGCACCACCAATGACTTCCTCTGCAATTGGCTCGAATGCGATAGGTAAGAATCAGGCATTTTTGGATTAATTTTTTTTAGATTAAATGATTACATAAAAAAATACTTAAATTTCATAATCACTTTTCTCTATAATTTCAGAATTTTTGACACGTTGGAGGCTCTGGCCCAGCACGTCACCCAGAGGCATGCGATTGCCTCGCTCACAGATGGACTCTACTACTGCCGCTGGCGAGGATGCCAGCGAAGCTATCGCGGCTTCAATGCCCGCTACAAGATGCTCGTCCACACCCGCACCCACACCAAGGAGAAGCCCCATCGCTGCCATCTGTGCGACAAGTCCTTCTCGCGGGCGGAGAACCTCAAGATCCACATCCGTTCGCATTCGGGGGAGAAGCCGTACAAGTGCAGCTTCGAGGGCTGCCATAAGGCGTACTCCAACTCCTCGGACCGCTTCAAGCACACACGCACCCACTCGATGGAAAAGCCGTACATGTGCAAGGTCACTGGATGCCAGAAGCGCTACACGGATCCCTCGTCGCTGCGCAAACACGTGAAGACCTTCAAGCACAGCATCCATCTGATCGCCAGCCAGCCCTTGACCCTGCCCAGTGCCCCCGCCTGCTTGCTGGAGGCCAGCGGCGAGTCCGCCTACACCTGTTTGCCCGCCGTCGGCAGCGTGGAATCCACCACCTCCTCCTCCTCTTCGTCGTCTGCCTCCGCCCGCTACTATCTAGATGACTCAAACAACGAGCCGAGCGATTACTCGCTGAAACCCAAACCGGATGCCGAGTATTCGCCGAGCTACTGGCTGAATGAAAGGCAGCATAGCTACCTGCATAGCGAGGACTTTTACGTGCAGATGGACGTGGAGTCGCCACTGGATCTGCGCATACACAGAATTTGAACTGGCCCTTGGATCGGTCTCTCTCTCTATTTCCCGTCTAGTCATTGTGCTGTTCCAGCATTGGTCACTACTCCTAGATTAATGTTTAACCTGAATAAAGACTGTTGTATTTTGAAAGATAATGGTTTCGTTACGGTTCCCGGAATCGTTGTAAAAGCTACAGGAAATCACATTCTATTTTCTATGAAAATCTATACGAAACCGGGGAAGTCCCTAACAAGGCGCTGGATATTTGAAAATATTTATTGTTTAAATGCGCATCTAGACGAGTTTTTCACAACTGTTTTGTTATTAACAGATTTAATCTTCTTTAGCAGCTTATAGGAATGTTAGTTAATCTATTATAACCTCTCGATTTTTGTTTCTTATACGAGAACAACAAGAACAAACAAAATAAATAGAAAATAATTTCACATTTCAATTAGATAAATACACTTTTAAAGCGGTATCTGGGTGTACACTTTATACATATTACTTGCATATATATTGGCAACATACTACTGTTGAAGGACAAAAAAAAAATAAAAATTGTTTAAATTATTGTTGCACTTTTCCATACATTGATTAAGGAAACTCATACGTTGTCATTCAATACGGATTAGATTTATGGCCCCCTCAAAAGCTATGCATTTACCACCATCTCCGCGATCCCATCCAGTCACCTCGTTTTAAACCGCATCCATTATCCATTATGCTCTAAAGAATCTTACAACACGTACTATATATTGTCGGCAAATTGGGCACTCGTTCAGCACTTTTCCGCAGCTGGTGCAGGTGGCCATGTGGCCGCATTCCAGGAACACGCACTCGATGGGCGCATCCATGCAAATCTTGCACAGTTCATCGGTGGCAAGTTTCTCCACAGCTAAAAGCATTATAAATATAATATCAAATCTTTCTAGTTTGCATTGAAAAATAACAAACAAACCTGGAGCGGCGCGCATGGTCTTCCACAGCCTACTGACGCGATCCAACAGCTCCTGCTTTTCACAGCAGCCTTTGTAGTCCACGCGGTGCAGCATAAGCACCTCCTTGAGCTGTTTCACAGTTAATCCTTCCAAGTCTTTTCTGCAAATTTCATTGTTTTGGGTGAGCAATTGGCTCAGCGTCAATAACCTTGTAGTACTTACAAATCCTCAAAGTCTTCCAAGTTTACAAACCGCGAATCAATGCAGGCGGTAGGCTCAAAGTCCGACGGGGCGGCATACACGTGGATGCCCTCGTCATCGTCCCAGCGTATGTCTTCGTCCTGTGTCGGCGAGAACTCAATGTTCGGCGTAATGGGCATTTCCGGTGACCTTCCTCCTGCCGCCACGCTAATTGCATCCACACTTAGCGGTGAAGCGGCATGACTATCGGCCTCGGATGCATCCACAGACTTCGTGCGCTGTTCGAGGTATGTGAGAAACTCCTGCAGTTCTCGTTTTATGTCCTCCTCAGACATCTGCGAGTTCTCCAGATGTCGGCGCATCTTCTCCACGTGCCGGCGAATGTTTGTCTTGTTTTTGCCACAACGCTGACAGCTCTGGCGATGAGGATGCACATGTAGGCTCATCTCCGGATGTTCGGAGAGTGTGGACAGGCCCAGGCTGAGCCCTGTAGTCCCAATAGGGGACTCCTCATCGCTGGAATGGTGACGGCGATTCAAATATCCATCGGAACGTCGTCGCGTAACCTTCTTCGTGCGTTGCGGCACGGCGGGATGAGACAAAGGATTCGGATTGGCTGGGCGCTGCTCAATGCTTAGGGTTTGGGTGCTTTCACCCGGCCCAGCCGCATCTGGTCGGCTACGGAGGGTCACCTCCAGAATCTCCTCGGCGGCACTCGTGGTCGGTGTCTCCTCACCATGAACCTCAATTCGGTTCACGTCCAGCATCTGCCACTGATCCAGGTGGCTGCTGTTGGTGTCCGTGGTGGCCTTGCTTTCGTCGGAAATGCCGCCGATAGCGCCCAGCTCCTCGAAACTTGACTGCGAGGAAGCATCTGCCTTGGAGCTACTGGAACCAGGCTTGGAGCAGCCTGGACTGGGATCATTTGCCGCCGCATCCGGTGCGGTTGGAAGACCAGGCTCCTCTTTTGCTGGCTTATCGGAAGAGCTAGGCTCGGCCGCAGCCTTGGCGCGCGCACTGGTATCGGTTCTGAGCTCACTAAATGTGGCCATAATCTCGTCGTCGGAACACTCGCAATCGGACTTGCTATCACCGTTTTCATCTGTCGTTTCTGCACTGTGATGGGCCCCTTGGGCCTGAGTGTTGCTGGCATTACTTGCGGTATTGCTTCCGGAGGGCTGCGTGGAAGTCGAGGGACTGCTGGTTCTCTGATTGGCATTAGCATTAGCTGGAGGCGTCGCTGTGGCGTTGGTATGAACATGCACCTGCTGCGAGTTGTACATATTAAAGCCACCACCGTTCACGGAGCTTGCATATGTGGGTATTTCCCGCGTGGAGACACGCGGCTGCTCAAAAATATGCGAACTGGGCGCTTCAGGAGGTGATCTGTTGTTTTCCTGCGGTTTTGCATTAGCCTTGCCATCGAAAGCGGCAAACGAATCACTTAGGTTGTCCGTCAGGTTGGTGAAGAAGTTTTGGCACGACTGTTTGAGGTTGTCCAGAGGGTTGGCCTGGCCGCGTCCCGGACTATTGGACGAAGCATTAGAACTGCGACCTGTTTCCATTTGGGCCACATGGGCCAGCACCAGACCCACCAGCTCTTCTTTCTCTACAGTAAAAAAGGCGTTAGTTATGGAAGGATAAAACGAATAAAGGGTATACTTACCCAAGCATCCTTCCGTGGAGATGTGCTTGGACTGCAAATAAAATATTAAATCTTTGGGCTTCAGTTTCAGCAGATCCGTACGGAGAAGCGGTCGCTGGGCAAACACGGAGCAGCGTTGGCAGCGTCTAGACACAATGCAGTTGGCGCAGTAGTAGCGTCTAGGGGAAAGAACCAACAATTAGGGGATTCCCCAAATTCGGTGATTTGTGAATCATACTCACTTGCAGTCAAAGCAAGCGCGCTTGCGACGAAACACTGTAAACTCCACTCCGCAGCTCTCACATGGCATGATTAAAGTCCGAATAGGGCCTGCCCTGCTTCGATCGACCGAGTCCTTATCCTTGCCCTTACTGGCTGCCTTGGGTTACCTCTTCTCCCGCTCCCGCTCCTGTTCCTTCCTGCTCACGCCCACTGTGCTGGCATTGCATTTGTTTTTCAATGTCAACGCTGTGAATCACTGAATGCGACACGCTCTGCAGCCTGCTATCATTTCCACCTCGTGGGGGATTCGGTTACGTGGTCCGGGAGTCCACTTGGATATCGCTTTTACGCCGTTTGCAGGGCTTGCAATGATTTTTATAATTTTTATCAGCCAAAATAGCAGTACAGCAACAACAATACTGATGGAAGTAGTGCGATAGACGAGTCCGCTGGGTGCGATAGGCTTATCGATATCGATACGTTTATCTTGAGACTAACACAAACCGCGTCATTTAAACAAAGACCATAATTATTTAAATTGCTCAAGTGCAGTTTCATTTTCGCATTTAGTTGGTTTTATTAAATTCACATCCACTACTTACATTTAAGTATGTAATGTAATCGTATGCATTTAAATAGTTAAGTGCCATAAAATGTTGCAATCTGGTTTTAAAATAATACATCAATTATATGCTAAGTAATATACGATCCGCCATCTGCTCCGCCTTAGTCATTTAGTTATATACACATGTGGTTTCCAATGATTGAGCTTTTCCGAAATTCTTGTCGATAAGTCTTTAATTACATAAACAAATGGGTCGGTTGCTCCGGTTGGCCAGGATTTTGTCCAGCCGGACTCAAAATATCCGCTGGCCGTTTTGGCAGTTGGAATCCTCAAGCAGCGCCAGCACCGCATCGTTCGTTTTCAGTGGCCACGGGTGTTGGTTCTATCCTTTTCCTTACGCTTTTTGAATGTTTTTTTTTTTTGTTTTGGGGAAAAACGTAAGCAGCAGTAGCAGCAGCAAGAGAGCGAGTAAACAGCGAAGGTGAAAAATATACATGCTTTAATTTCTATTGGCGAGTTGAACGTTGCTTGGCCCTGAAGACTGGAGACGACTATACTACGATACCAGACGGGGACCGTCGGCCTTGACACGTCTCTGCAGTGGATCGTCGTTGTTGTTGTCATCGTCATGTATGCCCGTCGACTCCAGTGTCCGGCTCTTCTCGTAGTCGACGAAGTCATCGAACAGACTTGGCCAAGCCTCGGTATCGTCGTAATTTTGTATATCACATTGTTCCGTAAAGTTGAGGTACATGTTCCATGTATCCTTCGGTATGCGGCGAATATTCGGATGCTTTTCGAGGAAGTGTATCCAGTTGGAGAAGAGATCAGGTGTTTGTACAGTGAACACTAGTTTCCACAGGTCAATGGCAATTTCCAACGAGAGCACGCGCTGATCGGGCTCCAGGCCAAAGCTGCAAGAATGTGTATTTATTAATTGGGTTTAAAAGGGAAATTAAAATATAAAAGCACCCACCGAAAGGTGAACCGATACAGCTGCTTGAACATCTCAGCGTCCGCCTTCAGCATTTCGATTGTCTGTTCCAGTCGTAACCGGATGCTGGCGATATTATCCGCCCGCATCTTATGCAGGCCCTCGATGAACTCCGTTTTAGTAAAGCGGCACATTTGAGAAGCATCCAGGCACCAGGCCAGCACCAGAATGGCAAACTCATCCGGCTGGTAATTGAGGTCATTGCACAGGCGTTCGATACCGTCCGTGAGTATCATATCTTCGTCGTCCGGATCTTTGTACACGTCGAATAGGTTGTTCAGGGTCTGTTGCGACACTTCCATGGACTCTTTTACAGCTGCTCATTTAGCGTCGATTTATTTTTATTGGGTTTTTTGTTTTATATGTAAAGACGAAAAATTGGGTCAGAAAATATTTATCAATTATGGCTACTGCATCGCTGAGTGACTCACCAGTTGTTATGATGTCGCTCATGGTAGGTGCACTGCCATTTAGCAAACCCAAAGACTTAAAACTATTACGCTTAGTATCACAATTGTTTGCTTTTGCTGGCTTGAGTGGAGTTCGGCTAGAGAGTAGTTCATCGGTTTCTGTGAGAAAAAATTTAACATTTTTGAGAAATCGCTTGGATTGCTATATAGGAAAACATGGGAAGTCGCTGAAGTAGCTGAGGGAATTACTTACCGCGTGGTACACAGCGCTCGTTCGCATTGGAATTGGTACCAACCAAGTCGTAGCAGTTAGCTAAGCTGGTGGCCGTCGGGCAGGCGTTCGAGTTGGAATTTGGGGTCGCGGCGTTGGGGGGCAACGTTTGATCGGCGGCAGACTGGAAGCATTTCAGGCAATTGCCCATAGTGCGAGCAGGGAATGGCTACTGTCACCTGGCCACTGGCCACTGCAGCTGCTCCTCCTCCCTCTTCTAGACCGTCCTCCTTCTTAACCTCCGGACTCTGCCTCTAGCAGGAGATCGCGTTGGCTTCCAGTTTTGTGTGATTTTGGGTTAACTAAATTTGAAGTGATTGACACTTTGTATTTTAAATTGTAATTGCTGCGTGGTGCGGGCGGGGTTTTTTTCTTTTATTTGAGATGTGCTGCTATGGCTGCTATTGGGGCTATTGGCTGTTTCTGGTCATTGGCACTGCGGTTTCCCTTTCCTTTCCCGTTCTGTCACCGTTCCGTTCGATTGATGAATCGAGCATATGGTAGGACTCCTGGTTATTCCGATTCTTTGTTGTTGCTACTGCGTTTGCTGTTGTTATTTTGGTGCCTCCTACGCAAACGCACACTAATATACATAAACATATACTGGCCCGTATACAATTGCAGCAACTGCAGCAATCACATTACCACAATTCGTGGCTTTTTTACATTTTACTCTGTCCTTCGACCTGCGAGCCAACTGCTATGCAATACGAATCACCACATTTCCGCAATTTTACTCAGATATTGTGCGTTTTTCAGGGTTTTTCTCTTGCTTTTCCACTTGTTTTCTCTGCATTTGCGCCAGTCGACCAGGGTCGGACGAAACTTAGGGATAACACTTGCCTAGCGATGTTCCTTGGCCAGGCATATCGATAAGCGCCGATAAGTCGATACTATTTGGAGCACGTTTGGGGCATGGCCTAAAAAGGGGGCCCAAAGAGAGCAACTAGCCAGATCAGCATTTTAATGGTTTATCATTTATAAAGACTCCAGTTTTTTCAAAATATAGGATTTTTATGTATGTTTACAATATTTAAAATATAAAAGCTTCTATTTCATAATTTTTTAAAAACTAGTTTTCGGCCAAGATGATTTTATTTAAAATCAAAATGACCTCTTCAAAAAACCGCTAAAATCCGCTCTACTGAAAAGAGAGAATCAACAACTTCGGTAGTCGAGCGAGGGAGTTTGAGCCAAGTTAACAATATCAGTTAACAACATGCACTCTTCGGAGTAGAAAGTCTTCCGGGAAAAAATTGCATTCTTGCGGATCGATTCATCCGCCAGGGAAAACTTTCGGTTGGTAAAAAATAAAAAAATAAAATAGAAAAGTGTCAAAAAAAGCTGGGAAAATCCTGCACATGTGAAAAGTGGTCTTGAACTCGGCCAACAAACTTCATGTAAGTTTGTTTATCTATTTATTTGGTTGTTGTTTTTGTGTGCAAGCAGTGTGTATCCGTGGTAAATGGTTGACTGCCTCGATTTTTGGATTTTTGGGCAATTCAAAACCAGCCAGCAAGGTTGACTGAACTTGGTTGGGGGACCGTTGGGCCTGGTTGGTATGTAAGTAAGCCATCTCATCAAATGTGGGTAATGTTTTCTGGCCCGTACGTATGTCTGTGATTCTTCAGCTTCAGCTTCAGCTACACTTTTTCTTTTTGTGGATTAGTAATTAAAAACGTGTGAAAATTCGAGCGAGAAATTGAGAAAGGTAATAATAAAATTTGCGTCTAGGGACAAACGAGGACACATTTAAAAAAAACTATATTTGTATCGTGTTTCCGAACGTTTCAAAATGATTGTTATCCAAAATACAATTATTTAAAAATAAAACCAGGACCTCAAAGGAGAAACGTTTAAAAACATAAGAAAATGATTAACTCACAAAACTCACAAAAAATACAAGTTCCGCTCGTATCGCGTTAAAAGAATTAAAATTTAAATAAAAGTTGAATAAAATAAGAAAATTTGAAAGAACTTTGTCAGAGACCTGTTCATAGATAATTTGTATAGATGTTTATAGATCATTTGTATTCAACAATACAATAATTAAAAATTATATCAGAAAACATTAATTTGAAAATCAGGACCCAGTTGATTCGAAAGGATGTTTTCGAAGACCCGTTTGTGTCATGCATCCGAACACTAGAAAAAAGTTGTACTCAAAAATACATTATTAAAATATTATATGAGAAGCACAAATAAATGGAAGCTTTAAATAGGAAAATCAGAACCCAGAAACCTGAACCCGTGACCCGTTTGTATCGTGCTTCTGTACCTTTTATGGCTATAGAAGTTTTTTTTAATAAATTTATTACAAAATATATGAGAACCACAAATACCAATTCAAGCAAATAATAAAAAAAAATCACAACTCTTTTAAATTAAAAGCAATATAAACAAAAATTAGCAAAGCCTAAAAAAAAAAAACAAACAAAATAAAAAAATAAGAACCCAATCCATAATAAAAAGAAAGAAAACAAACAACCAGAACCAAAAATATTTTTCCAAGAAAAAGAAGTTTGCTCTTGGGAGTTGTTGAAGGCCGCAAGGCCTCTATCCAACTGACCCGACTTTGACCCTCCTGGCCTATTTATAAGAATTAACGATGAAAGTGTGATAGTTTTGGCCTTGTCAAAAAGCTTGGCAAATTTGTCGCTTGAAGATCTTCTGCATTTGTGTGACCAAATGTTTTGATACTTTTCAATGGAAATATAAATACTCACAGGTTTCTAGGGTTATATATTTTTAACAGAGAAATTTGTTTTATATTACATTATTGGAACGTTTTAATTTGAATGTTATACAGTTTCCTTGATTAGAATAATATTTATAATCACTAATATACACGTAACAATTCCGCGACCTTAGGCTTTACAAAATATGTAAGTCCGTTTTATGGTCTAAATTTCACAAAATAACTCAAATATACATCATTTCGGCCATGGTCGACATTTTCTTAGGAATGGTGAGCATGTTGTCCAAGTAGCTGGCCAGTTCGTTGGTGTTAACCTCATCGGATTGGCCAGGAGTCACCATTCCATCTAAATGCTTATCCTTATCCTGTACGTAGACGCACATATCCTTGTCGTTAATCACATTGTCCTCGACCCATTTGCGAGCTTCGAAAGTTGATTTTCCCTGAAGCCAGGACAATATTGACTTACGACAGACTGCCTTGTGCTTGAAGGACCTTGTCTTCTTGATCCCCATTAGCTTCACTGGTAAAGCTGATCCGTTCGGGTTCTCCTCCTCAATGCGAGGCAGGTCCTGCTTCAGGTTAAGCATCTTATCCAAGTCCTTGGACAAAAGCGTCACTGGATCCACCCTCGAAATCTCCAATTGGTTCATCTCCTCGACTAACTTCTCTTCAGACATTGCTCCTTGGGATCCTAATATTATCTATGTAATAATTGGGCTAACTTGGATTCTGGATGTATCTCTGTGTGTTGTGGGGATTAGTATTTGGTTATGTTTGTGGAGTTGACCTATCCCTATGAACCTATCTGAGATCTGAGATCTGGGATCTGGGATGTGGGGAAGTACAATGAAAAGCCTATTCATGTGAGATCTTTGATTCCTTTACAGTTCGATTCGAGAATTTCCATCGCCCCGTTGATTGCCACCAGATAGCAGAGGAATGTCTTCGGATCGGTTTCACAAGTGAGTCGAACATGCAATTAATTTGGTTCTATCTTATCGCACTTGAAATGCACAAGACTCATTAATTCTAC
This sequence comes from Drosophila varians, assembly GCA_018150405.1. Classification (NCBI taxonomy): domain Eukaryota; kingdom Metazoa; phylum Arthropoda; class Insecta; order Diptera; family Drosophilidae; genus Drosophila; species Drosophila varians. The sequence continues at coordinate 10,719,699 of JAECWK010000130.1, forward strand.
GGATCTCTCTGTCACCTAAAAGGGCCGCCAAAGATGGGCTACTGGATGTGCTGGCCTCGGCCACTCGCAAGGATACAAATGCCAAGGATAATGACTCGATGACGCCGGTCATGTGGGCAGCCTTTGAAGGGCGACTGGACGCCCTGCGTTTGCTCTGTGGAAGGGGGTAAGTAATGGTCAATGAGATTCCAGAAATAAAAAACAACCCTTCAGAATACTAATATGAACTCCCTTGATATATGTAGTGGTGACCCGGATAAATGCGACCAATTTGGAAATACTGCCCTCCACCTGGCCTCGGCCAAAGGCCATCTGCATTGTGTCGATTTTCTGGTCAAGTTCGGGGTTAACATCTATGCCCTGGACATTGACAAGCACAGTGCCAAGGATTTGGCGGCCATCAACGGAAGGGATGAGATCCTGCGGTACCTGGACGTGGCCACTGCCAATTTCGAGTCTAATGAAAAGTGAGAAGTTTGATTTGAAAATTATTAAAAGTGTTCATTAAAACATAATATTTATCCTTCAGGAAAAAAGCGAAATCCCTGAAAGAACTGGCGGAGAAAAACTGCGAGAAACGGGTCCGGGAATACATGAAAAGAAGCCAACCACAGCATCCAGATCCGGACTATTGCGATGTCAGTCCGCCGATAAGCAAGTCCGGAAACATGCTCTCAACGCTCAAGCAAAAGATCTGGTCCAGCCAGGGCAATCTCAGCAAGGCGCCAAAGGAGGCGCCTCCTCCGCCCGCACCCACAAAGTTCAGCGACCTGGTGGGCAGCGGCAGCAGCAGCAGTGGCGGCTCCACCATCGCCAGTCGAGCGGGAACGGTTCAAAAGCGACCATCCCAGGTCCAGAAACAACAACAGCACAGCAGCTCGTGTCCGCATGCGAAGATTTCTGGAGGAGATCAAGTTCAAGGAGGCTTTAAAGTACGAGAACTGGAGCCGGATGGGAAGAGAACAATCACTTCTTTGACGGGACTCCAGCGGGACTCGGAGGTTCTGTACGTGGGCACTTTCAGCTCCAACGAGGAGAGCATCGGCAAACGGGGCAAGATCACGGATGTCTTTGAGTGCCTGGAGGGCAGCCAGGACCAGGATCAGAGCGACAGTCGCAGCGGCTATAGCTCGGCTTTGGCGCGCTCCTTCTCCCAACCGGACATCCTGGGCGATGGTCAGTTGAACCAGGAACTTAACGAGGAACTGACCCTCCAGCGACCCCTTGGCCTCTTCGATCGCCCGACCATGTTGGGAAGCATTGCCTTCCGGCGCTCGGTGACCGCCGCTCTTAGCCAGCTGCAGCTCCACACGGACACCAGCTCCACCTCGACGATGCGGAATTCCGGCCCTGCCGGCAGCAATCTTCCAAAGCAGCGCTCCACTGGCAGCAAGAATCGCCTGTACCTGAACCTTTCCGATGACACGGATTCTGAGGGCGGTGGCCATGACATCTACAGCGACGAGGACGAGGACGATGGCGAGGATGCGGCCAGTGCTTTGCAAAGGTTCCTGGCTGTTTGGGCTCTGGAGGAGTACCTGCCAGTGTGAGTAATCCCGCGCAGCTTTTAGGTCTAGGAAATTATCCAAAAACTTTTTTTTAGTTTCCAGAAACAAGAGATCGATTTGGAAACCCTAATGCTCCTTACCGAGGCAGACCTTAAGTCCTTGGGCCTTCCATTGGGTCCCTTCAGGAAGCTGACCTTTGCCATCCAGGAGCGCCGCAACGCCCTGGCCAATCCCGGGCCCCTCGTGGACAGCCGCCTTTAATTCATGGCCTAATTATTGTATTTATTTGATTCGTAATACTTTTGCATTTTTGTCTACTAGCCTAGTGTAAATACTAAATTAAAGTCCTTAAACTAACCTCCCCGCAAAGGCTTTGGTTTCACCCGGCCACCTGCTGCATCAGGTAGAGATTGGCGTAGATTCCGTTGAGAGCCATCAGCTCATCGTGGGTGCCGTGCTCCACGACCACGCCCTTCTTGAAGACGCAGATGAGATCCGCATTCCGAACGGTCGTCAATCGGTGGGCGATTGTCAAGCAAGTGCGTCCGGAACGGGCCTCGTCCAGGGCCTGTTGCACCACCTTTTCGCTCTCCAGGTCCAGGGCAGAGGTGGCTTCGTCGAGGATTAGGATCTTGGGATTCCTCACCAGCGCTCGCGCGATGGCAATGCGCTGCTTCTGGCCTCCGGACAGCTGGGAAGTCTTGCCCAGCCTGGTGTCATAGCCCTGGGGCAAGGCGCTGACAAAATTGTGGATATTTGACTTTTTGGCGGCCTCGATGATCTCCTGCATGGACACGTCGTCCCGGAAATTGTTGCCATAGGCAATGTTTTCCGCAATCGTGCGATCGAAGAGCACCGGCTCCTGAGAAACCAATCCCAGCTTGGAGCGTAGCGTGTCCAGTGGGAATTCGGTGCTGGGCACTCCGCTAAGATTCACCGATCCCGATACGGGATCGTAGTAGCGGAGCAGCAGTTGGACGCAAGTGGATTTTCCGGAGCCCGAAGGACCAACCAGAGCCACCGTTGTGGACTTTTTGATGGTTAGATTCAGGCCCTGCAGGATGGGGGTGCCCTTCCGCGTGGGATACTCGAAGCTCACGTTCTCGTACACGATATCGCCTTCGGATTTCTGGAAGAGTATATTTATTTATTAGTCCTTTGTTTTAGTTATCGAATGAAGGATTAAGTAACTTACCTCCACTGTGTTGTAAGGACTTTGCGGAGGATTGGGCTGCAGGGAAGTCTTCTTGAAGAGCTCCATCAGGCGACCGGCAGACAGGATGGCGTCGTTCACATTCGGGGCGTAGGCCAAGGCCTGGCCCAACATCCAAGAGCCGAAGATCAAAGCCTCCGCCACCTTGATGATGTCCTCGTAGTCCATTTTGTCGTCAGCTACCAGAATGCCACCGTAGTACATGGAGATGCCGTAGGCCAGGAAGGGTGAAGCTTGTCCCAGAGCGAAAACCAGGCCACGGAATCGAACCTTGCGCCTGCAGGCAGAGTCCACTCGATCGATTTGCTGGATATATTGGTCCAGGACCTGACGCTCCAGGCCCAGGCCATTGACAGTGCGAATATTCGTGATGGCTTCCACGGCCACTTGGGAGGCCTCCTCCACCGCAGCCTTGGCCTTCTGGGCGCTCTTCATTATGAAACGACCCTCCAGGTAGACGGAGAGACACACCAGGGGCAGGGTGACCAATGTGAGGAGGGTTTGCTGCCAGGAGAAGACGAATCCAACCACCATTCCTACGAGCAAAGTGGCGACAGCCTGCAACATGGTACCGACTCGGGCTCCAGTGGCCTAGGAGGATAAAATTAGTTAATAAGTGATTCCGAAATAATCTTAAATCCAAAAACTCACTCCCTGGACATTGGAGCAATCACTGGCCAAGCGGGAGCACAAGGCGCCCACCGAGTTCCTTTCGTCGTCGAAGTAGGCAATGTCCTGGGACACGATGGTGTTAAAAGCCCTCTTCCTGAGGCGGGTCGTCATCTTCACTCCGGCCGTTGTGAACATGTAAGTCTGGAGCATGTTTCCCAGTCCAGCCATCAGACCAATACCCACAAAGATCATCGATATGTTGAGCACCTGGCGGCGCACTTCGTCATCGTCGCCATTGGAGAGGACGCCGAAGAAGTTGCCAAAGAAGAGACCCCACAGGGGGAAGGTGGCTCCATGCATCACGGAGGCAATACTGCCCACCAGGATGAAGCGCCATTCGGGGGAGTTGAGTTTCATCAGTTGGACAAAGGATATTTTTGGTGCCGGGGGCTTCTTGCCCTTCTTCTTCTTGCGGCGCTGGGAAGGACCTGAAGGTGAAAAAGGATTTATTTCTGTGTTTTGTGTAAAGTTTAGTTTGTTTGAGACTTACGCTTATGTCGCGTGCTGGCCCTGAATCCGCTGTCCCGACTACTACCGGTCTGCAGGCCCGGCTCCTCGTCCACCTCCTCTTCGGACTCCTCGTCTGATTCCTCGTCAGACAGGTTCTGCGACTTCTGCAGAGGTCGCTCCACGCCAGCAGCTGCCCCGGCCCACGCCCTCGTCCGCCTCGGTGGCCTCCTTGCGGCGAGTTATGTTCACCAGCTCGCAGTAGAGACCCCGCTGCTCCATTAGCTCCTCGTGGGTGCCCTGCTCCGCCACCACGCCGTTCTTGAGGAAGACAATCTTGTCAGAATTGGTGATGGTGGACAGGCGATGGGCCACCACCAGGGTGGTGGGTCCCTGGCTGGCCAGCTCCAGAGCACTCTGCACACGTTTCTCCGAAGTGGGATCCAAAGCGGAGGTGGCCTCGTCCAGCAGCAGGATCTTGGGATTCCTCACCAAGGCCCGGGCGATGGCAATGCGCTGTTTCTGGCCACCAGAGATCTGGGCACCCTTTTCGCCCACCTGGGTGTCGTAGCCCTTGGGCAGCTTGGAGATGAAATCGTGACAGTTGGCTGCCCGGGCCGCCTTCTCGATATCGCCCTGAGTGGCATCCGGACGTCCGTAGCGTATATTCTCGCCAATGGTGGTGGCAAAGAGAACCGGTTCCTGGCCCACCACACCAATCTGGGATCGCAGCCAGCCAACGTTCAGGGTGCGCAGATCCCGTCCATCCAGTTTTACGCTACCGGCTTCCGGGTCGTAGAATCGCTGCATCAGTTGGATAAGAGTGCTCTTGCCGCAACCCGAGGCGCCCACAAAGGCCACCGTCTGGCCGGGCAGTACGTCCACCGACAGGCCTTTGAGGATCTCCACGTCCGGACGGGCTGGATAGCGGAAGCGTATGTTCTCGAATCGTATATGTCCCTTGGTGTCTTCCGGCTTGGCTCCCTTCTCCTCCATGGGATCCACCAGTGACTGTCGGTCGATGATGTTGAACAGGGTCTGACCCGCCGCCGTGGCCACCGCAATGGCCTCCACGTGGGGCGAGGCGAAGCCCAGATTCTGGGCGCCCATGATCACGGCAAACAGGACAATGACCAGCACGGCGGGAGTGTAAACCCGATCGGGGAGATCTCTTTGGTCCAAGATGAGGGAGACGCCGTACCAAATGGCCAGAGCCATGCAAAGGTAAATAATCAGCCAGGAAATGGCGTTGCCCAGTCCTGAGTACAATCCCTTCTTGCGTCCGGTTTTCTCCGCCGGAATGAGGAGCTTTCCGTAGCGGGCATTCTCCTTTTCCTGGCCACTGAAGGCGAACACCGTACGGATGCCGCTAAAGACCTCCTCGGCCACATTGGCCGCGTCGGAGTAGGACTTTAGTTCCTTCTCAGCCAGGGAGCCCTGGAACTTGGCCACCACACTGGTGGCGGCGATGATGAAGGGCACACAGCTGAGCACCACCAGGGTGAGTTTCCAGCCGTAGACAAAGGCCGCGACGATTCCAATCACAAAGGTCATGCAGAGGAAGATCAGGATCACCACCTTCTCGCCAATGCCCTCCTTCAGCTTGTCCAGGTCTCTGTTTTGAAATTAATAAATAGATTAATTAATGAGGTTCAATTAGTTCTTATATAACAAATCATAGTCAGTATGCTAATATTGCGATAATAGGAATCGCAATTATTCGCATTATAATTGCTTTGAATAAATTAAAAAAATGGAATAATAGAAACTAAAATAATTTTATAATTAAAGTGAAACCCTTTCGGGAACACTCACTCTGTCATTTTGCTGGCAAAGTTGGAGCCCGAGCTGGTGTCGTACCAGGCAATGTCCTGGCGCAGCATCGCCTCCAGGAAGAGCTTGCGAATCCTGTCGATCTGGTTGAGGGCTATCCTGTTGGCCAAGTCAATGGCCAAGGTGATGAGCAGGAACATGGCCACCGAGCCCACCAAACTGCCCACGCCAAAGGCTATGGAGTCCTCGATGATGGCCTCTCTGTTCTCCTCCTTGGAGGCATTTGTTCTGTGACAAAAATTCTTATTAAGAAACAAGGATATTTATAGCTAAGGAAGGACTCACAATTGTCGGCCACCGCCGAACAGGGCCAGTGCAAATGTGGGTGAGGATGTGCCCACGCCCACCGTTCGATCCACCAGCAAGGATGTGAATTCTCCGTAGATGATCATGAAGTACGGAATAAATACGGAGGCGCAGACGCCCACCAGGAGGCTGATTACGAAGACCACCCTCTCCCAGGTAGTTGAGTATCGAAACTTGAATAATTTAAATTAATTTAATTATTAAATTGCAGTCCTTGTATTCCTATATCCTAGATTACTTACCAAGTCAAAGTAATTGTATTTGTTTTGTGTGGTAGAAGGAGCGGATCCCTCCTGGAAATCCCCTGCCTGGGGCAGCTGTGAGTCCTCCTTCTTGGGCATTGTGGCTTAAACCTAGAAAACAGAGACTTAAGTTATAAACCAGGTATCTCTGTTTTAAATTGGGGGCCTGTAATTAATTCAACGACTGCCAATTAAATAATTGGCAACAGCCACTAATCTGGCGGCCTTTTATCTCGGAAATTGTTGGCCATTAAACTCAGACAACTAGCTTAAAAATATGATTCTGTTAAGGAGGGTCAATGTACTCCCACAATAAAAATGTTGACAAAGGAAAGTTATTCTCCTATTTAGTATTCGTTTTATAAAAAATTAATACAAAATATAGAAACGTTGGAGTCGTTACAAAATCAATCATTAGAGTAGATAATGCCGCCGATTGTTGCACCATTTATCACACTTAAGTGCTGTTTTGGAATTTGTAATCCATTACATAAAATGGAAAATATCGTAGAACTGGCCAGAGCAAAGGGCCTGGATGCTGTTAATTAGTAAAAACTATTTTTCTCTCAAGTCAATTTAAGGAAATTGGTTCGATTGCGCCGATGCGGGGAAAAAGTCTACATAAATAAATAAATTAATTGAAATGGGAAAGCCACAATGCAATTGATTAGCAACACTTGAAATACTTTTTGATAACTTTTCCATACACATTTTTTTTTGTTTTTTTGTTGATATATATATATTTTTTATGGAGCACTTACTCTACGACGCGTATAAGTATTATTTATTTTTCAATTAATGAAATCGAATCGCGCTGGTATGGTTTCAAAAATCTTTAAAGATTCGATATTTTTTCGACCCAGCCAAGACGTCCGTTGGCTGCGAATGCGCGATGTTAACTGGACAACCGAATGGTAACTGGTTAAGAAGAGAACTCGGTTCCAGGCTGAGATCTGTTCGGGTCTGTGGTGCGGCATCGGCTATCCGCCAGAGTGCAATAAAGGCGATCGTATAATTTAATCGGGCCGGGCCTCCCCCTGGTAACCGGTAACCGGTAACCGCCTTCGCACGCCAATTTGTTGATCATCCTGGGAAAAAAAATGTTTTGAAAGCCACTCCGTATAGGGTCCATATATGCAGATTAGACCGATTAGATTTCGATACGACGCCAAACAGTTTGTTATCAATGCCATAACCGGAATATAACGCACATGTATCTGTATAGAGAGTATCTAGAGATAGAGAGTATCATTGGGTCCAAAACCAAAAACCAAAACAAGACGTAAACACCTCATGGTTTTCCCCTTGTGAGAGGTTTTTTTTCAGCAGAAATCTCCGCGAGATCAGGGGGGACTAACTGAGAAGAAATCTGTATCTGCATCGCGTCCGAAAGCCGTGATTCATTCTTCGGCTCAGGTGTGCTCAGATGGAATACCGGAGCGAAGAATAAAAAAAAACAAACAACACTCATGAAAAGTCGCTGTCTGACTTCCCCAATATCAATGATTCTAAATATAATCAATCGTTTTATTTACCGTCCAGTTATTTCACCATTCTTGTCAATAAAAAAAAAATATTCCAAAAGGTTCCAACTACTCCTGGCCAATCTAATCTGAACATGTAAGCTCTCTTATGGGCCATAATCACAATAAAATAGAATATATATAAGTTATATCAAACAGCAAACACAGTATTTGTTTTTTTTTTTGGCAAATGGTGGCCAATTTAAGACAAGATTGCTAAAAACAATAATAATAAAGACTGAAAACTTGATAATCGGACATCTACTGATGAAATAATTGTTAAGATTTTGCCAATTTCCCATCTAGAATTGGCCAGAACCTATGAATTTCCAAATCAATTGACAAATGTGGAAAATTATTCGTTATCTTCCAGACTTTTGCACAATCTTATTCAACTTTTGACATCTTTATGATGTCATATCAGTAATGCCTTTATTTATTTCAGTGCATTTTAATAAAACAAACAACAAAATTGTGACGCAGAGATTGTTTTTACATATTTACTTTTACCTACATTTTTTTCCCAGACCCTTTCATCTTCTCTATTGACGTTGAAAGAAAAAAAAAACCAGAATCTGTCGACTCGAATCTCGTTTCGACGTTGACCAATAACGGATAGGTTGTGGGTAATGCCGGTCTGGTCCACACATATCCATAAATCCATTAATCCATAAACCCAGAGACGGGGTTCAAGGAAGTTTCCTCCACATGTTAATGGTTCTTGCGGAAAATACTATGATTTCTTCTTTTGTTTTTATTCCGGATTCGGAATTACCTTTTAGTATCTGACGTGATACAATTTTATGGTGGCCTTTGGTCGGTAAAACTCACTTGGAGATCTACTAATTGTAATTTCTCATCAAAAGCGGAAGAACACAATGGCTTTCAAGAGATTCGCACAAATAAATGTGACAAACTGGTTTCTTCTTAAATTATTTAATTACTTTTGAATTGCTCTATTGTTTCTTGATCTACTTTATCGCAATTTATTCTAATATTAAAATAAATCACAACTGTTATTCATTTTAATCAAAAAAATACTCATAATCACACTTGCAATGTTGCAATTTTGTTGCCCAACTATCCCAGACTTTGTAGATAGTATTCCAAACAAAAACAAAAGATAATATTATGCAAGTCATTAACCAAAACCAACATTAAACACGTGTCTCGGCGGAATAAAGTATAATTTTTTAATTAAACAAAAGTGTATAAATATTTAATTAGTGCGTAGGAAACTCCACAGACTCGATTATAATATTATAAAATGTATTTAGAATAGTTGGAAAGGTGCTTAAGTATAATTGGTGCTAACAGGGTTACTTTTTATTCACTTTTTATAAGGAATCAATTCACAAACGAATAAATAATTGATTTTTAATAAAAGGAGGTAGCTGCTCATGAATACTTGTAGTTTCTTTGGTTAATACATTTTTCTTAAGGGTAAAAATTGAAGAATACATTATGTCTTTCAGTGTATAGAGGTACTTGTTGATGTTTTTAAAATATAATATATTTTTTTTGTGGTTTTTATACCAATATTATTATTTATATAAACATTATTTTTCGCTTTAAGAGTTGAGTTATTTACAAGTGACCATCCTGATGAAATCCTTTACACTTAATAAACCAAACTGATGGCCTGATGCCTGTGGAACATGTCACTTCGGACCAAGACCTCGTAGCTACTCAGCCGGATCTCGTTGCCATGGAATGGAATCTGCAAACAACGATTCGAGGGCTCAATCACTCCGGGAGTCAAGCTGCCCTGGTAGTGACCCCGGCCGATGTACAAAGGCTCTCCACCGGGTGTCCTCCCGGCCACCACGGCGCCGTGTGGAACGCTCCCGGAATATCCAGGCACCCAATGGTATTTGCCTTGTCCCACAAGGATTTGGTAGCAGGACTCCAGGATCTCACGACCTCCATGGGCTATGAAGGCGCAGCCCATGCTGGGAATCGCCTTGCCCGGAACATGGACGCCCCGGTAGTAGCCGCGGCACACCAGGAGCTGGGCCATATTGGTGTCGTGGCCTCCGACGACGGCATCCGGGGGATAGCCGTAGCCCGGCTCGGCGGAAACCCAAACGTCATAGTTATTTCCATAGCCGTATACCTCGTAGCCCGAGGGTCCGGCGTATTCCGCTGGAGTGTAGCCGGTGCAGCCGCCCTCATACGGATTATAGGTGGCAGCGGGAGTATAGGAAGCTCCTACCACGGCCACCGAGACGGGCACGGCACTCACTTCAGCCGGAACAAATGACGGGGTCACAGCCACCTCCGCGGGAGTCACAGATACTGGAGGAGGAGGTGGTGGTAGAGTTGGTTGTGGCGTGGGCGGTGGCATCACCAGAACTCCTCCCACGGGCGGCGTAGGCTGCGGGGGGCGGGGCAGTACAAGAACGCCACCAGGCGGCGGCAAGGGATCCGGTGTTGGGGTGTAAGCCGGGGGTCTGTCGTTTATTGGGAACGGCATAGCAGCCAAATCCGGATAGGGATACGGCTTAAGAGCGACGGGAGGAGCTGGTGGTGGTGGCGAGGGTGGTGGCGGTGGAGTGAGTGGACACTTTTCGGGCGCCTCCATAGGTGGCGGCGGCGGCAGACTCCATCCGGCCACTACTCGTCGCTCCTCCACCAAAATCTCGTACGAATCCAAACGCCTTTCGGCGCCACGGAACGCGATAAACAAACACCGATGCACGGAGGAGATTTTTCCAATGATCAGATGACCCTCGTAGTGCCCGCGACCTATGTAGACGGGTTGGTCGAGGGCGGTGCGACCACAGAGGACAGCATTCTCGGGTATCACATGGTCGTAGCACTTAACCCATGTCAGATTCTGGCCGCAGAGCACCTCGAAGATGTCCTTGGGCAGGGCCTCGCCGCGCTGCGAGATGAATCCGAGTTGCTTGGTGGGCACCACCTTGCAGACGAGCATGTCGCCCTCGTGCTCCGCCCTGCCCACATAGATCATGGCTCCGTCCTCGTCGTTGCCACCCACCACAGCCTCCGGGGGAATGGAGCTGTAGGCCGAGGATTGCACCCACTTGTAGGCTGGAAGGGAAGGAAAATTTCTGGAGTTATTAAAGGATTTGAATTGAAGGATATTAACTATTAATATGGCTTCTGATAATCTGGTTTCTAATGTCTGTCGCACTGAGAGTTTCTTATCAAAAATCGTATCATAAATTATAAGAAAGCTTAGATTAGCCGCACGAGGTGAGATTGTAGAGTACGGAAGTATTCTCGCATCCAAAACAAAAGCTTTGTAGTATTTATAGGGATTAACAGTCGTTTTATTTGGTTTCATTATTTTGGGTTACAAATTTTTGATCAGGGCTAGGGACAAATGCATTATGGTAGGCTTTAAAAATCCTTTTCTATTGACGAATGAGGACCTCGTAGTCGTTAAGACGAATCTCTCGGTTGCCGTACGGAATGTATAGGCATCTCTGGCTAGCAGAGATCAGACCAGGAGTCAGACTGCCCTGGTAGTGACCACGTCCGTAGTACAGGATCTCTCCATTGCGAGCCCTTCCCGTGGAGACGGCATTCGCTGGTATATTATGATGACCGGAACGGGCCCACAAATACCCGTGACCGGTGAGGACTTCGTAGTTGTACTTCTGGATCTCGTATCCTCCGTAGCAGACGTAGGCGCATCCTTTGCTGGGCACCACCTTGGCCGGAAGCATTTCACCCTCGTGGAGCGCCCGTCCGGCGTAGATGGGAGTCCGGTCGGAGTCGTGTCCGGCGATTACTGCTCCGGGTGGCATGTATCCTGGCGAGGCGGCCACCCAGGTGTCGTGGCGCTGGTAGATCAACACCTCGTACGTGTTGATGCGCACCTCCTGGCCACCAAACGGAATGTAGAGGCATCCGTGCGAAGGATGGACCTTTCCGACAGTCAGGCTTCCGGCGTGGTGGCCACGTCCCACGTACAGGGGCTCCCCGGTGCGGGTCGTGCCCGAGCGTACCGCATTCGGTGGCACACCGCCACTGGCACTGGGCACCCAGGCGAATCCCTGGCCCACCAGCACCTCGTAGTGGTGCTTGGAATGCTCGGAGCCGCCGTACGCCACGTAAGCGCATCCCTTGCTCGGTATAACCTTGGCGGGCAGGTTCTCGCCCTCGTGAAAGGATCGACCCACGTAGATGGGCGAGCGGTCCGCATCATGGCCACCGATCACCGCATAGGGGGGCAGGGGGGCGTGGGGGGACGAGTGCACCCAGGTGTGTTCTGCAAGGAGAGAGGACCAGATGGACGGAGGATGAGCTTGGCAGCTAATACACAGAGAAAAACGTACTCATATTGGTCATCAATTCGAAAAAGTGACTTTCTTTTTTTAGAGATAAACTTTATAAAATATTTATATTATCTTTATATTCATGTCATAAAAGGATTCATATTAATGAGTCATTAGTTTATCGCAATTGTTTTGTTAAAGGTCAATAGATAATTGGTTAAATTTTAAAGTTAAAATAATATTAAAATAAAAGTTAGTAATCAAAATGCATTTAATATTACTTATCTTTTTGAAAATTTACTTGTAAACATTTAGTTGTATAATTCGTTTTGTATAAATTACTTTGGTGACCAATAAGGTTTCATTATTTTTCTATTTCAAGTGGAGTTGTTAAGGGGGTTTCACTGTAATCGTCCTACCAACGGTCACAACTGCTCCTGATTGCACGGTGCCTGGAAAAGTGCAAAGAAGTCTCTCAGTTTTCTTTGCCAATTTTTACACAGACAAAAATTGTATACTTTTTTCACTACAAAATCACTTTTTCATAGTTTTTTAATAAATATCTTGAGTGCCTAAAAGTAAACTATGGTATGAAGAATTCTCTTTTAAAATTAACAAAGTTAAAAAATTCTCATATTGATTTTTTTTTTTAAAGCCATTAAGTACACCTGACTGATAAGATTTTGCAGAAAATGATGATAATTTATAATATAACAATTTTTTACTTCAAGTACACGTAATATTCTTGTTTTTTATCCACTTTTTTTGTAACTCAAGCGTTACTCATTCTACTTACCCATTGTGATTAAATATTATATTATATTCCCTTGTATATGTTTTTGTTTTAATTATTTTTATTTAATGGACAGTACGTCTTCACCGATCGAAGTTCGATTTTGGACTAGAATTCTTTTGCCATGGATCCCTGTGTTAAAATGTGAACCGTTGTGATTCGTCATCGAGTCTTATCTTGAAGCTTTTAGATAAGAATATATGTTTGTATGAACTATTTATACTTCAATTGTTGCCTGCAGATATAGATGTTTTGCACTTCCAGTCATTTTATCAATACAAAAGCTTCAATACAGAAAAAAACACTCACACCCTTTGATTATCAATGCCGGAATGAGTCATGAACTGAAGAAGGGAACTTATTGGAAACCAGGTGGCTTTGTTCCAGATGAAAGCAATTTTTTTTTTTGGCCACGCCACGCAGGTGGAACCCCATTTTAATGAGTCCATAAACTAAATGACGCCTACCGATTACACAAAAAAAATTCCCCCCGATTAAATCGATAATACAGGGGCTAAGATCCAGAGTTTCAAAAGAGTTTGAGAATTATAATATTCTTGTAAAAATAATATATTTTGAAATGTGCTATAACATTAATTACATTTTTAACGCTCATTTGGTAAACAAATAAATAAAAATAACTTGCATTAAGAGACCTCATGTATGGAATTAGTTTTCCTTCTAGAACTAAGTTCTTTCGCTTTGATGTTGATCCATGGACATGGCCATAACAAATACGTGTACATTATACATATATGTATTTTTTCTTCGAACTTATTGATCAATATATTTTTGACTGCCGGCGATAAGATTCCCGGCTGATAGCTTATAGATAAACCAAAAAAAAGAACACCCCCCCCTGTATGCATGGTAGGAGAAATACTTTGCAACTTCCTGTTGCACCTATCCAGACCCTATCCAGACACCTCTTAGAATGACAAAATTACAAACTGTCTGATGGCAACAGACAATAAACCCTGAAGGCAAATATGCTAGTAATAAAAAGGGTATATAATATATATATGTAGTATATAAAAACAGTACAGTGACTGTGACTAAGATATCTTATCAAAGTCGGTTAACATTTCTGACTGATAAGGAGGCACAACAGCTTTAAAGCCAACTTGCTGCACAACTAGAGACCAGTCGTTCCATTCACTCGAAGCCGAGCGGATCTACACACAGATTTTCGTATATAGAACTATATTCCGGACCCAAATCAAACACAACATGGGAGGTGAGACATGGTTACAATGGGCCGAGGTGTGACTAAACAAAAAGATTAAGTTCCTGAGAAATCAACAGTGTGTGACATAATTGGCCGTGACAAGTGTTAAAGTATCATCGATATTTGCCAGTTAACTTGACACTCGAAATCCCTTCGAGCTTTGCTAGCTTTCCAGCCAAATCTCTTCCCCAAGATAATGGCCAAAATGTATAGACCGGTCTAGTGATTAATGGGTACAGTTGCGGCCCAATAACCAGTTCTTAACTAACCTTGCTCTATTTTTTTGTGGATTTTTTTCTAGACTACGTTTGGATTAGCACCAATGTCTATGGCGGTCTGCCCCCAGGCGCCATCCTGGCTGGCCACGACTCCGACCAGGATCCCATCTATGTGGGACGCGCCTACCACAACGGTGAGATGCTCCCCGCCAAGGTGATTCCCGGCAAGCAGCAGGCCTACGTGCCCTGGGGCGGCCAGGAGATCAGCAAGCACGACTTCGAGGTCCTGACCGGCGACCACTACTCCTGGGTCCCGGCCAGCGGTGGCTCCGTTCCGCCCCACGCCCTCCGTGTGGGCCAGACCTCCGAAGGCGAGGCGCTCTTCGTGGGCCGCGGCTATTTCCAGGGCAGTCTCACCCCCGGCAAGGTCCACCCCTCGCACCAGTGCCTGTACATCCCCTACGGCGGACAGGAGGTGAGCTCTTTTCATAATCATTTTTATTCAATTCCATTTTAAATATTGTAAATAGCTCAGGGGGGCTGGTAAATATTCGAGTTTAAATTTTAAATCCTTAATTTTCTGTGGGGATTCAGCTTGGGGTTGTGGATTTCCTTGCATCAGTGTTTTAATCTATTTGATTCCGTAAATATCTAACGGGCTTCGCTATGATTATGATTTATTCATAGACTCATTAAGGACCTTTACAAAACGGAGTAGATATAAAGCCCCATAAACAGCTTTTAAAAAATGAAATATTAAAAAATGTCTCTGTAATTTTTAGCACCGTCTTGAGGCCTATGAAGTGCTGGTCCAGCCAGAGACCTGGATCTGCTCCTCCGGACGCAATATTGTGCCGGGAACTGTGGTCGGCGGACACGATAGTGACGGTGATCAGATCTACGTGGGACGTGCCTACCACGAGGGCGATTTGCTGCCAGCCAAGGTAATATAACCTCTCAACCACCAATTACGAAAAATCTCAACTATAATTAATTTGTTATTGTTATGGTCAAAGGTTATCCCCAGCAAGGGATGTGCCTACGTGCCCTACGGCGGCGGGGAGGTGGTGAAGCACGATTTCGAGCTGTTGGCCGGATACGGTTACGGTTGGGTGCACGACAGCCACGGCAACGTGCCCGGAAACGCCGTGCTCGCCGGCCGGACATCTGACGGTGAGCCGCTCTTCATCGGTCGTGCCCATCACCATGGCAGTCTGACGCCCGGAAAGATTCATCAGTCCCACCAATGCCTCTACATTCCCTATGGCGGCGAGGAGGTGCGTTTAGATCATTACGAGGTCCTCGTCAAGGCCTAATTCCATCGACCCGGACGTCTGCTAATTTATAACTCATCAAGTCTCAAATAAAATCTTGTTTCATAAAAATTTTCAATACAGTTTTCCAATTGTAGAGTGTAAAGAGTTTAAAGTCCTTTAGAAACAAACTATTACTATTACCCACTTTAAATTCCAGAAGCACTCTGGGAGATATTGTTGGACAACCTCAGCTATCCCCAGACACAATGCCAATATATCTTTCGGCTATTGTAGTTTAGGTAAATGGCCTGCCCCGGACCCAAATGAATATGTATCCTGCAGTTGAATAACCCGTGAGCCACCCATGCCCCCCTCGATATGCTTCACTCTGCTGAGCTTTTGCAAAGCTCTACGTCCATCCTCTACACGCCGTGTAAAATGCATGTAAAGATACAATATCTGTGAGTTGGTTCTCATTCGCCCCTTCACTCTTTCGGGCCAAGTCTCTCTTCGCGGTTGCCATTGCTCGTCGGCGTCGCTCGTCGGCAGTCTTCTGATTGGCCGATGGAGAAACGGCCCTCGTTGCGCATTGGTGGCCTGCTACCAAATAATTTAACTTGTGGACGTGGCCAGCGGCCTGTTGCAAGTGGCAAGAAGCAATTGGTGAGTCACCATTAAAAGGCGGTCTCTTTATAGCCTTCAAGTTTCTTAACTTTTGTAAAATCTGCAAGGATATTTACAGGGACTGTTCCTCGCAACTTATAATCCTACAAAATATTCAGGTATGTAACATTTATTTTAAACATTTCTTTACCAACAAATTGTTGGTTGTTAAACTGGTTTGCGGAACCAGCTTTTTGGGGCGACTGAAAATGCCGTCGCTGCCTGACAACATCCATAAAAACTGGCTCCAACCTAATGACGCATTTTCGGAATTTTGAAATAATGTGGGAATCTTTTTCAAAATTATTGACTGGTTCGTTTTCGGTAGTTAACCTTTTATTAAAAATTAACAGATTTTGTTGTGAAATGTTTAAGGTTTTCATTGAAACAGAAGAGGGGATACTAAAAGGAAGAAATATTTGTCTTAAACTTCCATTTTCCTTATTACCAAAGGTATTTGAACTATTTTCTTTAAAAACTACTTAGCATTAAGCAACTACATATTTATTTTTGATAAAGCCAAGCTGTTTTCTTCCATGTCATAATGGTTATAAGCCAATTTTTATGTAATCCAACTCCCTCTCCTACATCCTTTTGAACTAAACTTTGATCTTACCGGAACCCCAATAATCCAGACCATCGAAAACAAATCATTTCCGGAAAAAGAGTTGTGAGGCAAAGCCCCTTCCGTACGCAATCATTTGAATCTCCAGCGTCGCAGAACACTGGGCAATTTTTCGCCACATTTCGTATTCAAAACGGGAAAACCATAATTTTAAAGCGCCCCCATATGATGAGGTGAAGCGACTATAAAAGCCACCCCTAGACGCCAACCCCCCCGCAGCCAATATAAATTCTTGTAATTTAATTTTTCTCAAACACACATGTGTGGTAGTTGTAGTACACAACACACACACAACACAGGCACACATCATTGAACGGTACATTTAGCCAGAGAGATATTAAAACGAAACTGTGATGATGCTATCGGAGACCGGTGACCGGAGACGGAGACCACATCCTCCCATGGAAGCCGAGCTTCCTTTGGCCCGTTTTAGCCGACACAACCCTCGGAATAACTGTGAAAATGCTCGAAATTCCAGGCCCAAGCCCAGGCCCAACAAAGGCCACGGCGGCAACAGGGACGACGCATTTTCGTATCAGTTCCTACAAACGAGACGAGTGGGAATGACAAAATTTCGCCTCTGGCCTGTCACAGTATCTCGGCATCTCGCAGTATGTGTATCTGTATCTTTGTATCTTTGTATCTGCGGCCGTACAGCTAGCTAGCTAGCTAGCCGTACATCGTTTTTTTTTTTTGTTGTTGCTGTTGTTGCTGTTGTTGTGTGTAAAGGGATGGTATGGGGGCATTTCTCTCTGGGCAACGGCAACGAATGAAGCGTCTCGGAGGATGGGGGAAGCGATGAGCGGAAAGGTTACCATACAATATGCCCGTCAAGTATATAGGGAAAAAATCCTATGTACTGGCGCGACAACAAATGCGATACAATTAGTTGGAAAGCCAAAGTTCGATTCGATGGTGCTGCTTTTCCTGCCAAATGGGAGGGTTGTTTTCCATGTCCAGGACACTCTATGGGTTTCTTCAGGCCTGTTACGTTTTCTGGCATATCCTGTTAAGCGAAGTACAAACAGAAAAAAAAAAAAAAAGTAAGGGATAGGAAGAAACGGAAAGCAAAAAATGGAAAAAATGAAAAAACTGAAAAATGTACATAAAATGGAAATGAGAGGCTTTTGTTTAAAAACCTTCATCGGCAGAAGTAGACGAGGCCGGGCAGGGATCAGCGTTGGCGGCGCTGGCACTGGGCGTTTCGGTATATAAATCGACACCGTAACCGAAACCAAAAACCTTTTTTTTGAATTTAAAACCCAATGCCGGCAGAGCAGTCAGCGCCGGCAGAGGCAATGGCATCAATGGCAGCAGCAGCAGCAGCAGCGGCAGCCGCATGGAGTTTGAAAAATATGCGAAGCGAAGATTTTAACGGCGCTGCTTCTAATTAGTTTTGTTTAGTCTAAAAATAAGTGCGATGAATAAATAGGCAAAAGGGAAATGGGGAGAAGAGAAAATTGAGAGTAAAAGGCAATAAACAGAAAGCATTGAAGGGCACTAGACATTCCAGATACATCCATGAGATGTACGCATCCATGAGATACTTTCGTATGAGCAGATGAGCTGCCACAGGCACAGGCGTGATAATTCAATTAGTAATGTGTGAAAAAGACACTGCAGTTGCAGTTGCAGTTGCCGTTGCTGTTGCAGTTGCAGCGGGAGTGAAAGGGAGCGATAGAAAGGCAAAAGGGAGAGAGTGAAAGATTGTAATCTTTCTTTAATAGAAATGCCACACCAAAGCGGAATAGTCAAAAATAGTATGAGGACAAATGTAAAAAGAAAACCATCCAGGTCCAAGTCCATGTCCAACTCCATGTCCATGTCCATGTCCATGTCCATTTAATGTTGCATGCAACCCTGTTCGCTTTTTCCCAACGTGAATGTGGCAGTGTGGCAGGAACCACACCGAACCATCACCGGGCTGATGTTTTTGTTTTTGGTTTTGCCTTTTGCCACGGCAACAATTTATGTGTGTATGTGTGTGTGCGTGTGTAGTTGTGCTGTGTTTGGTAGTACATAAAAATAGCGGTCGAGGCAGCCAGCTACGACGTCGACGTCGAGGCAGCCGGCAGCAGCCATCAGGCATCAGGCAGCGTCGACAGCGCCGCAGCAGAGCTATCCATCCAAACAGCAGGCACAAAGCAAAGGCAAACTGAAAAGCAGAGGCGGAGAGGTGGATTCAGATACACAGAGCCAGGAGGGGGTAAATGGGCTAGGGGCGGAGGGTGAGTGGAGGCACTATGTGCGCAGCTTGTGCGGCTCGCAAAATACATATTTCAACGAAAAGCAAGAGCACGGATACCCAGTGGCGTAGTGAAAGGGGATGGAGTTTTTTCTTCTTTTTTTTTATTGGCAAAGGGGGTGTATTTTTGAAACTAGGAAACTTTAGAAAATGTATGAGGCTTTTATATTAAAAAAATGTTTAATTTATAAAAGACTAAAAATAAAAAAAATGTATTGAGAATTATATATCAAGAAAATTATAAATATATATCACTATATATAATCTATAAGCCATTTAAGGTATATATAAGGTATATCCTAGAATTACTTTCTCCCCATTACCTTCTTTAGTTTCAAAAAACGATTAGAAATAGAATGGTATCCAGAAACGATAGGAACACCCATTGAAAGGTAAACCATTATTTAACAATTTCACTTTGGCCTCAACCACAGACCACGGCCTAACCACGAAAACCAACCCCTTGGCGTGGACGCCACTGGAGCCGGGTATCTTGTATCTTGCAGTTTGCTGTGCATACACAGCCACATGCGACTTTGTATGTACAGAATGCCATGTACAGCATTCACTGCATGCAACAGAGCACATAGGCCCGTATGTACCTATGCTTGTATCTGGTGGATGTGGCAGCGAGAGTATCTACGATGCGACTGTGTGTGCGATAGATAGTGTCGAGGACGTTATAACGTCCCAGCGGCTGAGGAGCCAAAGCAAAAGCAACTGGGCAAGGTTCGGCCCCGGTCCCATTACCAATTTAAATTCCCATCCAATGTCCGCACGAAACGAAACGAAACGAAACGAAACGTAAACGGAGGTCGAAAGAGTATTTAATGAGCGTTTCGATTTGTATGGCAAATGTATCTGCAAGATACATACATACATATCTGTGTGTGTGTGTGTTTGCATCTGTGTGAGGTGTATATAGTGTTGTCGTTGTGCGATTTTAAATTAGGTTCATTTACTGCCTTTCCATAAGTTGCTGCCACAGTGGCAGCAGAGTCGCTGCTGCCCCTGCCCCTGCCCCTGCCCCTGCCACAGCCTCGTTTTCCCACTTTTTGTCGCTCCAGTGGCCCAAAAGCACCCTTCTCGCTGCTCCTTGGACTCTCGAATCCCTGCCATTCCCTCTTATATTCCGCCGTAATTCCCCCTTTTAGCCTTCCCTGCACGTGAAGTGGGCGGTAAGAGCGTTGATGTATGGTATGTATTTATGTTTGTACATGCCCCTATGTATGTATAAGTGTACTTAACGCCTATGTAAACCGCACGGCTCACTGGGTTTCGTTCCTGCCTTCCTTTCGTTCATTGCGGTTACCGATTTTTATATAGGAAATTCTATATACATGTCCTGGCATCGCCTGAGTGGCTCATATAGACCCTGGTTCGGTCGGTAGAAACCATCCTTTGGTGCCCCCCTCCTTCCCTCAGCTCGAAACACCCCTTGTCAAAACGCTGCGGCATGTTGATAATTCAATAAGCAAAGGACGAAAAAAAAAATGTAAAATTGAGGCACAAGTTGCTCCTTGGTATATACAGTCTAACATCCTTAACCCGAACCCAACATCTGTCACCGACAGAGGTGTAAAAAGTTAATAATTTGTGACTCTGTAACGCTGTTCAATTATATAGGAGGAGGTCCTTTAATCAATTAAAAAGTAAATATTTGGAAACCCAGCTTTATATGCCTGAACTGCTTAGGAATTATAAGACCCGGCGCAGGACCTGATAACCTTAATCTATTCCTGAATATTTAGAAATCATATTAATTTCAATTAAAATGCATAGAGAAAGGACATCCTAATTAAACAAATCCGGGGCTTCCTGAAAATAAAAGCCACCTTGTAAAACGAAATCCTCACTTCATTTACATCGAAAAATCTTGAAGAAAAGGTAAATGGACTTTTTGCATATTTTAAAACTTTTTTGGGATAGCTTTTACATATTTTTTGGCGCGTTTGTAGGCTTAGAAAGGTTAAAGTTATAGAAGTTGGATGGTACATACCTCGACAAGTGCTTTATTTACCCAGTTCCTTGCGCTTGTGTGGACTCTCGACCAAGCACTCGACATCATTATGGCCGGGAACGGGATGGGTTGGGGGGAATGGGGGCCAAAGACTTACTGATTCACTCAGGCGGCAGGCAGGCAGCCCGAGAAGCTTTCAAATAGCAATGTCATGCAACTGTCTCAACATCAGCCTCGACCATCCACAGCCTCAGCCTCAGCTACTGCACCAGACCCAACCACAAGGCCCGTTTTGTGGCAACACCGCCGACCCGACCCGACCGCCCCATCTCCCATCTACCACCTCCCACCGAAAACGCCACCCAAGCAGGGAACTGTGGCAACTTCATTTGCAATGCAAACAGAAAAACCTCTGTCTAACCAAAGGGAACAGTGACAGGCTGGGCTGGCTGAGGATGAGGATGAGGATGAGGGGCATGGTGGTGCATGAGTGGCGAAAAGGAGCTTCTCGGCTTGTGTAATCAACTAATTACAACAGCTACTGTACTGTAACTGGCGCCATTAGGCCGTTTTAGGCCATAAAATCGCCTACCCAGCAGCTACCACTCCCACAACCCCACCACCCCACACATTTATCTTCCTGGCCATGTGACTTTTAAGCGTTAAAACGCCAATGTCCGTGTACCCCCGGGTTCGGTTCAAAACAATTGAGTAAGTCCGCCACTCGAATCAATCAATTTGAGCTTCTCATCTCTGCAGATCCACTCGAGGGTATACCCCAATGTCTCAAGACATGGTACTTACTGCCCTCTCGGTTCGACGAATTACAACACTGACAAAAATAATCCCATCAAAATGCCTATAAAGTCAAATTTTAGTGCTACAATGGGAAACCCTTTAGAGTTTCTAAGCTATATGATGCCCGGTACCTCTTCAATATAATTTATTAGATCTTGAAAATATTGCCTCAGTGCATTCTCATTCTCGCTGTTATTATTCCTGTTTCCGGTGTAGGATTCCGCGTTGATTTTGGCCTGTCTGGGTCTGGAGACCATCGAAGAACTGCGGCGTCTCCTGGACGCACCGCACCCGCTTCTCGCTTTTCGCTTTCCGTCCCCTTCGGTAAATTGATACTTTTTTTTTCATTTTTTGGGATTCGCATTTTTTGTCCAGGGAGCACGCAAAAAAATTAGGGGATTCCAGATGCAGATGCAGGGGGCAGAGGCGAGAAGCAAACTCGAGGCTATGACCATTCATATTCATAATTGGATCTTAATTTTGGCATTTCATTTGATTATGTTTGATGAATTGAATTAACAAGTGACGGAAAACAGAAAACAGACGACACTTTTGCAAAAATGGCTTACAAGAAAAAAAACAAATTTGTAGAAGAATGAAGAAAGAAAGGCAAAGTGTAATGGATATCTCAAGGCTTGGATCATTTTTTATGATTATTTATTATCCGAAGCGGAAGCTATGCAAATAGCGGTGTGTAACTGTCGCATTAATTCAACTCAAACAAGAGCAATTGTATAATTTTTTCTAATTTTTTGTTCCCGTTTCCATATTCATAACGGTCGCTTTGATCAAATCACAATCTCTGTCCAGTTCGCTGGCCAACAACTGTTTCTGATTAATGAATTCAGATTGAGTTACATGGCTAAAAACCTGTACAGCACGGCTATAGCTTTCATTACGACGACGGCGACGACGACGACGACAACAAGCCAGGATGGAGGGGAACAAACCCAGGAACTGCTTAAATTGATTTCCAAACAAAACTTTTTCGCAGTTGGAAAAACTTTTTCTTAGCGTCAGCGTTGTCCTCGACGAATTAATTGCAATTTTGTTTGGGCGCGGGAAGGGCCCTTAAAGAGCGATTTATGTGCTTAGCATTTGTTACATAATAATGGCGATAAATTAGCCAAACGACTGGGACAAGTTCAAGTGCTTCGCAGATGAAATTTAATTAGCAATCACACGGCTGTCAGTGGCTGGATGTGGCAGTTGAATGATGGATGAATGTGCCACTTAACAAGTTGATTCACAAAATTATATTTGCCCTCCTCCTTATAGGCCATAAAATGCAACAAAAAAAAATATCCTCAAGATATTTGTAAATGTAGTTCCATCGTGTAGTTCGTAAACCTATCTCCAAAATCAATATTCAACCACAAGCAATTTCCTTTTATGCCATTAACTTCCTTTTACTCGATTAATCTAGCCAAGTGTGAATTTAATTATGCCCAAGGGCAATCCGGGAACTGTGAGGTAAGACACTCCGTTGCTCCGTTGCTCCCAGGCTCCAAATTGCTTTGGATGAAAGGAAGGACACTTTAAAAGCTGGTAACTGTCTCTTATACTACACGAGGACATGGAAACCAAGAGAGGTGTCTATAAGATTTATTGATTCTAAATGGTTATTTTTATTTGACGTAACTAATTGATTCATTGGCGGTTAATTGCCAAAGCCAGACCACCCAAAGTACCGGATATTCATAGACTCAATGCAAATCCCAATAAAATACAACCTGTTGCTTTTTATTGTCTTTTATCGCCAATTTTTTCCCCCAAAATGTGTTTCCAAAATATAGTCATAAACCTATTGTCAAGTTGTTATCACATAATTGCGGCGCACGTCCTGCGCTTATCCTGCGTCCTTCCTAATCGCACCCTCTACTACTATCTAAGGACGTTTCATAAATAAAGTATATTGTCATATTTGGAGTGTGCAAACGGCATCAACCACTCATACAATTTTTTTTGGTTGGGATTCTGGCATAGCTTCCGCAACATTGGAAATGTAATATTCATTATTATTGTTATTTCGTGCAGTCGCACATGTGTAGTATCCCACGTACGGGATGAAGGACCTTCTACCTGAGGGAACACGGCGGCATTGGTAATTGTTACAGCCGCTGCTGCTGCTCCTTGCCGCTTGAATCCTTGGCCGCGTACTTACCGAAATGATTTATAAATGTTCATTTAATGCGTTAAAAGCCGGCGCATTAAACTGGTTTTCATATGGGTCCTGGTCCGGCTTCAGGTCCTTACCCCCTGCCCAGTTGGGTGGAAGCTGGGAAGGTAAAACATGCGTGTGGTTTTTGCAAGAAAAGTTTAATTATTGTAATTGGAGTTTTTCGGCTTAAACCGCACAATCGTATAAATTATGAAAGGCCAGCTGATGGTGATGTTGCCCAAGACGGGAGTCCTATGTTAATTGTTTATTGGGGACTCCTGCCCGGTCTTCCCGGAAGAAGAACCCCCCACGCCAAAAGTTATCTCGCATGGGCATAAATCTCCCGGGGTCCCGAGGACGCTATTCTCACCTAATCGCGGCAAGGACAACCCCCATTTTCATCCCTTTCTCAACCAGCCTCTTATCTCTTATCACATTCATTATATGAATTAGACTTGAGAGTGCATCGGATTGGGATCTCGGATTCTTAAGGGACACATTCGTGAAAATTGGCAATTTTTGTGAAATCGGAAACTTTGTGAAAAACCAAAAGAAAAGCCGGGAAAAACGGGGAAAAAAGGGAGAGAAAACAAGAGATAAAGGTGAGGTAACAAGCAAGAACAACAACAAAAGGCCACAGAATTTCCAATCGTTTTTATTGAATTTTCGCAAAACGACGGCAACAGGGCGACAAAACTCCTGGCAATCCATGCGGATCCGAAGTGCGGACTCCCGAACGACCGGACGCCTGGACGCCCAGACTCTACCGGATCCGTGTCATTGAGAAACCCAATATAATCTCTTATTTTCTTTGTTCCAAACGGTTGCCTCTTCGAAGGGCATTTTTCATTTTAAAGACATTTTGACAATTTTTATTTTTCCTCGTTTCTCGTTTCTCGTTTCCCTTTCCCTTCCGAAGGGAATTGGCAGATTAGAAATGGTCGAAAACGCAGCGGTCGGTCCGGCGAGGTCGACCTCTGACCTTGCCCGTTTGATTGGCATTTCGATTCGTTTCTTTTTTGTTCCACACAAGTCACTGTAAATTAGAGAGCCGTCCATACAAAAAAAAAAAAAAAGGAGAAACGTCAATAATTTTTGGCATAATTTAAATTTTAAATGTATATTTCTTTCGCCCGATTCGGCATTATATGTAGAAAAGATTATACAAAATCGTATATGGTATTTACATTTAAACTTATTCATAAATACGTATTTAGTATTCGTATATGTGTGTGCATATATGTAGATCGATTCTGAATCGCTGTCTTAATCTCCTTACAATTTATGGATTTTAATAAATACATCACTGACATAGCAATATTTGTAATGATCTTAGAAAGATATTTTTTTTTATTTACAGAGCGTCTAGTCTAGCCTAGGTCTAGGTCTAACCTAAGGGCAGTTTTACACTCGGATGGATGGGTTTTACACTCTCCTCCGGTGTCGCGCGCGAGATACCAACCAACCCCCAGGAATAATGCCAGGGGTGGTGGACGACGCGATGCCACCGATGTAATTAGGGCGAGGAATTGGTTCTGGTTGAGAGTTTTGATGTAGAACGAAATAACGAACGGGTAACGTTAATGAATAACTAAAAAAGGGTCTTTAAAAATTAATTAGAGCTACGTGGGAGTTTGCAGTTCCTTCCTGGTCACCGACCCTGTCGACCCCTTTCGCTCCCCCTCCAACATCTTCACTTCGTTTTCGCAGCCGCGGCCTGGACTGCCTGGACTGACGGTTGCACTGGTTTGGGCAATGGAGTCGTGGCTGCTCCGGTGCTGGTCGCCGCTGTCTGTTGTCTGGAACTTGCCCCACCGTTGTTGGCTTTGGTCTTTGGCGCCGTGGCTGCTGCCGTGAGTTTTCCGGCTGGGAGGGGCGAGGTCTTTGGACTGGCTGCCGCTGGAGTGGCACCCGGACTGGGTAGCGTCACGGTGGGCAGCATGGGCATGGCCTTTTTAGCCTCCCCATCTCCTCCTTGCAACGGCGCCACACCTGCTCCGGCTCCGATTCCGACTCCGGCACTCTTCAACTTTTGCAGATAGTCGTTGATCTCGTTTCCGGATCTTTGCATTCGGGAGAACTGCTCCATGAGGCAGGCCTGCTGGTAGCTGTACATGGGGTTCATCGGGTTCATGTGCCCCATCTGGCCCATTTGCGCAAAAATGTACATCAGATTGGACTGATTGGCCACCTGGGCAGCAGCCGCCTGGGCAGCCTGGGCAGCTTGAGCCGCCTGTGCGGCCTGGACCCGCATCAGGTTCTCCTTGGTCAGGGCCATTTGGCCGGCACTGGAGGCAATGCTCAGTGGAACATTCAATGATGGCATCTCCGACATCTTCTTGGCCATCGTGGGCAGGCTGGAAGTCGTCGGCGGTGGCGTGGGATTCTTGGCCAGCTTCTTGGCCGGTGGTTGGAGCGGCTGCTGGTTCTTCTGCGGAGGACTGGGCTTCTGGGGGACAGTCTGAGGTCCTCCGTTGGCCAGCTTCTGTTGACCAGTCGGGGACTTCTTGCTGGGCGCCACCTTCTTGATGACAGCTTGCATTTGCTGCTGATTCAAGGACGCGTTCTGGGTGGCCAGTTTGGGTGCCAGCTCCGGCAGGCCGTTCTGACGTGGCAAGATGGGCCGGAACTTTTTAGCCACAGGATCGCCGTTCTGGGTAGCAGTGGCTCCATCACCTCCATTCGCTGTTCCATTCTTGGGCGACTTGTTCTCGCTGGACGTGGGCGAGTGGCTGCCCATTTGAGCCGCGTTCCGCTTCTCCGGACTGGGTGTCTTCTTGTCCGCCTGCGTTGGAGTTAGCACGGGCTTTGCGGGGGGTGCGGGCGCCGCCTTGGTCGGGGGCGAGGTCTTCGGCGGGGTAATCACCCGTGGAACGTTGTTCACCGGCGACGAGGAGGTTGGCGGCGGCGGTGTGGGCACCTGGGGCAAGTGCGGCGGCGTCATGCGTGAGATTAGATGCTGGGGCGAGGGGATGGCCGCCTTCGAGGGCGGTGGTGTTGGCAGCTTAACGGGAACCGGAGGCGATTGGCGCTTCTGGGCCTCCTTGCCAGCCTGCACCTGCTCGGGAGTCTGGTCCGGCAGCTTGACAATCTCAATGTAATTATTCACCGGCGTCTTGTGCTTTGGATGCTGACCGTTCCCGGGCGACGAAGGATCTCCATTGTCGCGCGAAATGGTGATGGAGAGCGAAGACGGGATATTGATGTTGCAGGAGTTGAGCAAGGATTTCACCTTGACCTGCTGCTTCTCGGGAGCATCTTCGTTGGGACTGGCACTGCGCTGGAAGGGACTTCCATTAACCGGAGCAGGGCTGCCTCCTCCCTGACTGACATTCGATGCCACGGGATTGGTGTTCTGATCGGATTTGGTGGGTGGCGATGGAAACAGGCCCGCCATCAAACCGCCACTGCCGCCCAGCATGTTCTGCAGGATGCCGCCACCAGCTCCACCGGGATTCGAGCCCGCATTTGCCGCTGGCTTTGGGGTGTACTTGTAGGTGGGCATCGTGGGAATATTGTAGCTGGGCACGTACTGCGGCGAGCTGGGCGAGTAGCTGGGGGAGTTCGGGGTGTACATCGGCGTGCGGCAGCCGGGCGGCGCCTCCTTGCCCTTGGACTTGCTGGCGTTGAACAGGGCCAGATTGAGATAATTGTTGGAACTGTTGGAGTTCTTATTGTTGGGAGCCGGCATGGACTTGCCGACGTTTCGGTTATTTGGCGACGGGTTAGAGGTATTCGATGCCGGCGGCGGTGGCGGTGGTCCCATCTTGGAGTCGCCTCCTTTGGGACCATAAACATGTGACTTCTGTGATGAGTGGTTGCCGTTGGAGTTGTTGTTTCCAATCGATTTGATTTCTGTGCCCACAGGCAGCAGAAGATTTACGTCACTTGGAATACTGGCAAATGGATTCGGACGCGATGCTTTGGGCAGAATGGGCTGGTACCGCTTGGCGATGGGTGTCCTGTTTCCGGGAGCCGCAATCTGCAGCCCAGAGTGCTGATGCATCGGCGAGGGGGGCGGGGCAAACGGCGTGGGAGGCTGGAGCTTTCGCGGTGCGAGAATTGGCGGCTTTGCCGGTGGCGGCATTAGTGGCTTATCCAATTTGGAGGCAGCCAAAGGCGCTTCCGTTGCATTCGAAGTGGAACTGGTTCCCGGCAGACGAATCTTAAAGTCCACCCGCGGCAGCGGAGGCGACAGCTTGGCCTTCTTGCAACGCGCCTTCATGGGCTCCTTGCTCTTCCGCTTCGAGGAGGCAATCGACTTGGGTGGCATGCAACTGGGCGGCTTCATCAGCAGACTATCCTCCAGGCTGCCCTTCGACTTTTGTCCTCCCAGGAGAGGCGGCGAGATGGTTTCCATCCCCTTCTCGGCCGACTCCACCTTCACCTTGATGGGGGTTAGGGCAAAGGATTTAAGGAACTCGGACTTGGGGTCATCCAGACCACCGCTGGTGACTCTTGGACTCAAAGTGCTCACGCCGTTGGGACTGAGAATGCGTTCCGTGCGAATGGTCAGGGGTGGCACTGTCAGTGGACTGGGACTCTTTCGCTTGCGCTCTCCACTGGAGGAGGGCGAGGACTTGGGACTGCTGTCCTTGTCCTTCTCTTTGTTCTTGTCCTTGTTCTTGGAGCGGGACTCCTTCTCCGGCTTCAGGGGCTTCACAATTTCCTTGCGATCCGGATCGGACATATTAATTATGGTCACGCTATTCTGCTTGGACAGATCAATTTTTAGCTTGATGTTGGGCTCGGATGGGGATGAGAGCGCTGGAGAAGCCGGAGCGGCCACAACAGGCGAGGCAGGAGCTGGCGGAGAACTCTTCGACTTGGGCGAGTGGCTCTTCTCGCGCTTCTCCAACAGATTGCGGTTGATCACCAACTTCAGGGGCTCCGTGGAAAGGGGCGACAGTTTTGGTGGCTGCACAGTAACCTCCTGCTTGATGGGAGCTTCAATTGCGGGAACTTCCACCTTGGCTGGCACCGCCTCCGCCACCTGCTCCGACTTTTCCACTTTCAGCGGCAAGGCCCGGCGCGGCGCCGCCTTCACCTGCGGCTGGGGGCACTCGTAAACACGATAGTAGAAACGCATGGGTGCATCCCGCTTCCACGTGTAAATGTAGGCAATGTCCATGAGGGTGTAGTAGTCCAGCAGAACGATCGTTTTGACCTTGTACATGATGTCGATGCTGAAGCGCTGGGCGTCGATCTCGAACTTGTCGTAGACGAACTTCTTGAGGTGACTCACCCGGCACATGGCCGGACATTGGAGGTAGCGCGGACGCAAAGTATCCACCAGATCGTTCTCGGAATCGGACTCGGACTTCAGTTCACTAAAAGGAGAAATGGGAAAGAGACAGAAGGATGTTTGAGATTAGTAAATTGAAGGATTAAATACTTTTGATACAAAAGTCTAAATCAAATCCCCGATATAGTATAAGGTTACCTACCCCAGTTCCGCATATTCCAAGGACAGGGACATATCGTCCGAGGGACTGAAGATTAGGTGCTCGGTATCGTCGCCCCTCTGCTCGGGCGTGGCCAGGGCGGCCTCCTGCGGCCGATCCTTGTAGAAGGCCCGCTTGCGCATCAGCTCCCGTTCGTAGAGACCCGGCACGAGCTTGTAGACAATCGCTTGGAGCGTGGTGTCCGATCTGGGAAGGATGGAAGAAAGGAAGCGGATTAGGATGAGACGTTGAAGGACATTCAGAGAGCGAAGGGTGCGTGTCCAGTGAAATGGAAAGAACGACAAAGGCGGCGGGAAATGGAAAAAGTCATACACACATACACATACAGGAGCGAACGTCGGGACAGGACTTCCTTGGCGCGGAAATAAGAGACACAAGGGCAGGGGTAGGGGTAGGAGCAGGAGGAGGGGAAGCCTGTACAAATTAGGCGGCAGATGCAATTTTCTATTGCTTCAATGGCACGCAACACAAAGTAAGAAAAAAAAATAAAAATAAAAGAAAAAAGGCTGGGGTGCCGGGAGAAATAACACAACTGCTCCTTGTGGCATGCGCTGGTGACGATAGTGGTGGACTCGAGACTCTGGTGTTGGCTCCTGTCGGGTGGTGGTGGTGGTTTACCCTCGCACCAAAATCGCTCAGGAGGAACTGCTCAACTCGGAAAGTCGGAAACTCGGAAACTCTGAGAGTCTGAGACTCAGGGCATTAAGACGCCTTGAAAAGCATCACGGACCGACCCCCGAAGGCAGCAACCAGGCGGACACAGGCGCTCACTTCAATCATTTCCAAACCAAAATACATAAAACGAAAGCAAAGACCGAAAAACGAAGGTCTTGCTTGAATAGAAACCGAAAGATGGAACGCACATAACATAAGATGGGAGAAAGACCGGGGCCGAGGCTAAGGAACTCTCGCTGGGATCTTTGGGAATATCACATGAAACTCTTCTTCTCATTTACATAACCCTAAGGCCATAAATTCATCGATCTGGAGAGGAGGCCCCTCCCGGGGTGGAGGAATTTTTTTTTTACTATCACTAAACGATCTATTTAAGTGCTATATTGTAGTTTTTTTTTTTTTTTTTTTTTTTTGAGGGGGAAAAGGAAAAGCTAGACCATATTAATTAATCTATGGGATGAGATGAAAAGATTGGTTTCTGAAATAATAGAGAGGGGGGATAAGACAACTACAGATTACTTTCACTATCATTGAGACGCTTTTTGATAAGGAAGTATCTTTGAGAACTTCACTTAGTCCTTGCCTCTTTGCTGTTGTTGTTGTTGTTTTTTTAATTAAATGATCAAACTTAATTTATAGCACAAGTCATTTTCAACTTGGCTTTCAGCTCAAGTTTTTTATTCTTTGGCCTGACAGGGACCCTCCTTTTGAAAAGGAACAGAAGCCCGAAGACTCGGTGCTGTCACTGTCTCGCCTTGGCCCGTCTTCCATTAATGCTATCCCACTCCGCCTTGCAATCAGTTATCATTATATTTGTTGCTGTTATTCTTGTCAGCTGCTGCCTGCCTGCCTGCCTGCCAGGCTGCCTGCTTGGCTGCCAGTCGTCGTTTTGGCCGTCGGCTAAAAATTCGAGCGAGCGAGCGCGCAAGACCCGCCCGTTAATTATCTCAGCCGCACTTGGATTTGTTTTCCAAGTTTCTTGGAAATGCGTGTTGTTTCTTTTGTACCCTAGCAGTCTCTTCTTGTCTTTATTTTATTTTTTTTTGTTGTTCTTTATATCATCTGATGATTTTGTGGGGGGCTGTAAAGCAATAACAATATGGCCGGCCGGCCCATGACACACACACACACACATACTATAAAAAAAACACCTAAAAACTTCACTTTCAGTCTGATTTTAGTTTATTTACTTAACTTTTATTTAAGCAGCTCGCTTTTGATTTCGTTTGTTTACCTTTGCAAAGACAAACGGAACGGAGTTTTCTTTTGTTTCCACTTCCACTTTCCAGTTCCTAGTTTCCCGTTTTGCGGGCTAAACAATAAACTTTTGCAATAAATTTAATTGGAGAGACGAGACTAACGACTTTGGCTGCAACAACAACTGCTAAAAATTCATGGAAAACATGGCCAGCGGCACACAAAAGAGACACTTGTTTGCAATACCAAAAAAAATAATAATAATAAACTCGGAGGGCCGCCACTTCACACCATTTGGTTGGAGGCCCAAAAAAAAAAAAAAACCAGCTAAAAAGGTTTCAGGCTCATTCATTCACCTGCTCTTCATTTACTCAGCCCGTCCCGATATCGTCTCTCTCTCTGCCTCTCTGTCTTATGGAATTTGTATTCATTATCGTAGTTGTATAAATGTGTGTGTGTGTGGCAGAGATTACAACGTGCCACATCGAATGGAAAGAGTACTCCGGCAGCGAGTGGGTGGTTTTCAATACAGACTCCCATCACAGACCACCCCACCGCCCCCATTAAAGTTGGCTTAAACAGATAGGATAGATATTTCGCTGGTTCAGTTTTAGGAGGTACAACGAATGGAACGTGTCTTTCATTATGCCCAACGAAATGGAATGGTCTGAATTGAAACGTGCCACCAGACCAGAAAAGACACTTGGACAGACAGACAGATAGTAGACAGACAGACGGACGGACAGATAGATGATGCCCCCCAAAAAACGCAATAAAGGAGCGCTATGAGGGGGAACGCAACGTCAAATAAAGTTAACCGCAGCCAAAACTTTTCGCCAAGGTGGCGAGAAGGCATCTTTTGGGGGAGCCAGAGCCAAAGCCAAAGGTCCTTCTCTGATCAACTTTTCTCCTCTCAATTTTCGGCACAACCACAATTGGCGAAAACCACCGTCATACTAACTACACCAAGCCAAGCCTACCAACCTACCAACCTACCTGCTCATCCACCCGAACATATACCCAAAAAGTTGGTTGAAACTACTTTTCGGGGTTCAAGCGATGATTCCGGTTCCATACCCATTCCCATTCCCATTGCCCCTGGGGGAAAATCAATCTCGCCACAAACTTAAATAAAATTGCCCTCCAAGATAAGCTGAAATTTGACAAAAAATAAAAGTAAAAAGGAACTCCTGGCGATGCGGGACAGCTAATCCTGGTACTGATACTCTGATTACATTAAACAGGCGACATCATCTAATCAAAACCTGGCGTCCTTAAAGCACAAAGAGTGCCCTTTCCAATTGAACTTTGGCAACTAAGCCGCTTTCCAATGAATTTTTAATTTTCATTATGAAAAGCCGCTTATAATTATGATTTCTTGGCGCTAAAAGAAATGATTTTTCTTATTAAATTATGAGCAAATCCTTCTCGAATCCATCAACATTAAATAAAATATTCAATAGACCCATTTAGACTAACAA
The DNA here is from genome assembly GCA_018150405.1 of Drosophila varians. Lineage (NCBI taxonomy): Eukaryota > Metazoa > Arthropoda > Insecta > Diptera > Drosophilidae > Drosophila > Drosophila varians. The sequence goes on from JAECWK010000130.1 coordinate 10,752,455, forward strand.
CTTGAATAATGAACTCGATGCGACTTTTCCTTTATCAGCTATCTTTGGAGTCCCCATTAAAGATCCATTTGCCCTGCCAAAGACCGAAAAGGTTTGTCAAGGCTTTTCCCTTTTTCCCGGAGCATCCATTTACATAAACTCCCAGACAAGGCTGCGCAAGGACCTGCCCCCTTTCGTACAGAGCCTGGCATTATGTATCTATCATCTAATCGCTTGATGTCAAAGACAGACGAATCCGAAAGAGTGCTTCTCGTGGATGTGGGAATACTCACTTGATGTTCGGCTTGGCGTTGTTGATGACCATCTTGCAGCGCGGGCAGAATCGCTCCTTTCGCAGGTGATTAATGAGGCAACTGTGGCAGACTGCAAAGAAATGGAAAAAAGCGAGAGGAAAAAAAAATAAATTAGAGGGCTTTGTGAAATGAGTGGAAATGCAGTGAAAATAGGCAAATTACGATGCGCCATAAATAAATTCAACAGATTTTTTCCCCATATCCCCAATTCAAAATGAATCGAATTTATGTAAAGCCATTTTTGCTTTTGCCTGTGCCTTTGCCCTGTGCCTTTGAGTTTGAGTTTGCCTCGACGAGTGCTCCAATCGAAAAACCCACCCAACACATCCCATGCCCATGCCCATACCCATCCTCCCGAAGGGTACAGAAACGAAAGAGGAAACGCAATCAAACCACCCACGTTCCCAAAATATAAACGAGAGCAAAAAGGAGGGTGCCGGGTTGGGGGTAAACATTAAACCCAAACAGTGCTGGCGGACGGACACGGGCAAGGGGGGAGAGTCGAGGCAAAGGAAAAAGTTCTGGCAAAAAGTTGTTTTGACTTTAATGTCAATGCCAGTGTCTGTCTGCCACCCCGCCAGCCACCCAGCCACCCATTCGGAATATCCTGCACGCTACAACTGTCACCCAACCAAACGAGGAGATTCGCAGGAGTCATCCGAAGGGGGAGCGAGCCCCCCTTAGGTAGTCCAGTAGTCAGTCAGTCAGTCCAAGCTGGCCCACCGCCTGTTACGCTTGTCCGTCAGTCTTGGTCCAATGCCGAAATAATAATAAAAAAAAAAAATACGAAAAGCAACACAGAAATAAAAGGAACAATTCGCAACACAGCAGCCAGTAGCTGCAAAATCCGGTGGAAACAGGAGGACGAGGCGGAGAAGGGGGGGGCTGGGCGCCTCTTTAGTTGGGCGGATGGGGCGTGCAAGGCAGCAGCAAAGCAAAAAAAAAAAATGTTATTGCCCGCCAAATGGCCTCGAATGGGGAGAACTGTCGGCCAGGCCAACAGCCGGCAGCATTCTGCAGGAGCTGCAACAGCATCCACACAGTGAGAAAAATTCTAGGTAGCTTTAGGGAAAGATTTCCTAATTACGTTTGTTATTTATAATCCTATTTGTAGTTATATTTTGGATTTAAAATATTTTATTGGTATTGAAATTATAGGAAAAGTTTTTTAAAACTAGAAGTGTTTCTAGAATATTTAAAAAGAGTTAAAAAAAAGGGTTTTGAATATATTTGACTATAGATATTATTGAAAATAAATGTTTAATGTTTGAATATAGTTTTAAAAATATTTGTACTATAATTTAAACCACAATTTCCACATAGATTCTATTAAAACCCCCTTTTACATATTCTTTTCTCTCAGTGTGCCCCACTCCTCCTTTCTTATTGGCAGCTGTTGCTGCCACAGTCCGGTTTCGCTTCGATTTACTCTGCGCTTGTCTTTGCCTGGTTTTGCTTTGCTTTTGCTTTTTGCCGTTGCTCTTGGTATTTGCCTGGCTCCCAGCTCCCCTGGATCCCCTGGCTCCCTGACACCCAGCTCCCTGCTCCATATACCCTGCTGTGCTCCCCGTTTCCAATACCCCGTGTACCCATTAGCCAGAGAGTACCAAGTCCGGTCGACAGTAAACAGAGTGTACACAGTCCGGTTCGGTTGGCTCTGTTTGACAGTTAGATGGGACTCCCGGGTGCTCTACATACCCAAGCATACCTCATCGCCAATGCCAGTGCCAGTGTCTGGGACCAACAGATTTAAATGAGCCTGACCAAATCGTATCCCACTGTCCATTATCAACACATTGGTTGCCGCAGAGAAATGGGCCGGGACAAAACAAAAAAAAAAAAAAAACCCGTGAGGGCTAACGAAAAGGACCTGAACTTTGAATGTCGGACGACGGGTGATATATGGGCTATGTACGTTAGTTTTATTGCATTTATCTCCCATCCTGCATGCTAATGTTGTGTTAATGTCTCCGACACCAGCGCCAACTAATCCGCAGTGGAAAGTCTGTGATTTTCTCTAGACTCTAGAGTCTAGACCCATCTCTGCCGATTCCCAATCAATCGAGGCAAGTACTTATCCTCCCGGTTCGCGCGGATGGGAGACCATTAATGTGCCCACAAACTTATCGCCCGGCAACATCTGCGTGTCGTCTGCGCCACCCTGCCATCCTGCCACCCCGCCATTCTGCCACCCTGCCATCCTGCCACCCGCCCCTTCCATTTCCTGAGAGCACCCTCCACCTCCGCGAACATAACTCATCACGTCTAGGCAATTTCGTAGAGCAGTCCAAGTTTGTTTTGGACGGACGTTGCGGGCGGTGGGGTGGCGCTGGGGGGGGTGTTGCCATTCTAATTAAGCCAAAACGATTAAATGCACCGTCTAAGTAGAAACTGTAGACAGTGAAAGAGATTAACAAATTGCCAGATACTGTCAAAGTTGCTGCCAAAGTACTTTAAAAACGAAATTAAATGGCATTTTTACAGACATTTACAAGGAGAATGTGTTTTTAAAGGCGAGCCAGGTCCTTTGATGACAAAGCCTCAATTTTCCTTTGATTAAGAGGAAAATGGCTTGGCTATTGACTCGATGCTGGACAAACTTGTAAGGCCAGACAACTCTGTCTGGTTGCCTTGACTCGACTTGGCTAATTTTCCTTCATCCAGAGACTTTTCAACTTTAAAGTTCAATTGATACAAATGGAGGATACAAAAAAGGATACAATCTGAGAGGATGGATACTTACAGGAGTGGAGACACTCGACTATGGTCGTCGCATCGATCAGATAGCCTGTGCAAAGGTGACAAATGATGTGCGGATTAACGGCCGTGAGGAGAACGGGGCGTGGCCTTGAAGTTGTGGCCAAATCGGAAGTCGTTGTCGCCTGTTCCGTCGCCTCATCCACGGCCTGCGATATTGGCGTTGCCTCCTCATCAGCCGAGGCGCCGCCATTGCTGCTGGCCTCCTCGGATGCTGCTCTTCTTGTCAAAGACCAGGAAGATGATGACGAGGAGGATGATGATGAGGAGGAAGATGACGATGACGAGGAGGAGCAGGATGAAGACGTCGAGGCCTCGACTGATTCAACATTCGAGGCTGGCGGCGTTGATTCCTTCTTAATGCCATTCTCTAATAGTGTTTTAGCCGCCTCGTTTTTGCTGCCAGCTAGTGTTGCCACTAATGTGTTTTCACTTTTTACTTTAATGCCGCTGCTGGCTGTTAAAAGTTGCTGTTGCTGTTGCTGTTGCCTTTGCATTTTATCAGCAACATTCGTTGCTGGTGCAGCTTGAGACAAAGGCAGCTTTTTGCCAGCATTGTTGCCGCTGCTGCTATTTGCATTGCTGACAATGCTTTTGGCCGCCTTTGAGTTGGCATTTGTTGTCTCCGTTGTTGCTGTTGCTGTTGTTGTTGTTGTTGCTTTTGCTAACGTTGGCAACTGCGATTTCTGTGTATGAGCCATGGTTGCTGCTGTTGCTGTTGTTGTTGTTGCTGCACCAGCCTGTGTGGGTGGAGGTATTGCTTTCGACTCTGGCGTCATCATAGTAATAATACTCTCGCTTTTGTTTTTCGCACAAGCGTCAATCTGCAAAATAGATAAGAGACAAGAAGTTGAAATAAAATGCGAAGAAGATTATAAATAAATCAACGAGCGAGTTGGAAAAGCAATAAGCTGCACTTAAAGGGCAAAAAGCTTAAAGCTTCCCGACTTTGCAAAAGAAAAAAACATAAAAAATAATGGAAATCGAGGAAAAGCCAACAACATTTTCTGGGAAAACTCGAAGAGTTAATGAACTCGCCAGTCGCGATCGTTTGTAGTGCAATTTAGTGTGGGAGTTTTTTTTTGTTGCCCTCCCTCTCTTCTCGCTCTCTTTTTCGTGGTGATTCTTTGGTGAATCAGCTGTTTTAAGGAGTTTAAAGCTGTTTTCCAGACTGCATCAAAAAACAAAACGAGTTGGAAAGCATTATGCCATGTATTTGTATGTATATTATATGCTTTTATCCATCGCCGATGAATGCGGGCTCCGATAATGGATGTTGTAGTTGCCATGGGAATGCCCGGCCTACCCTACCGACTCGTTGCACATTGAAATCCATGGCACTCGGGGGAGTTATTTCCATTCAAAGCGAAAAAAATAAAAAAGAAAACAGAAATATGGGGAAAAAAAAAGAGTTAATAGAATGGAAGTTTGCTGTTAACCAAATGGCAAAATGTATTTCAAACAATTTCAAGTTGCTTTCGCATCGACGCGCCAGTTAAAAGTCAAGGTACAAAAACATAAAACTTTTCCGAAAAACTTTTCCAACCCAGAAACAGCGACAACAACACACACAGAGAATATGGAAATGGAATATGAATGAATGAATGAGTATATGGCGTCAGGAGGTAGGCAGGGGCAGGGGCAGGGGCAGGGCCAGGGCCAGGGGCAGGGAAAGCGAAAGGGACAGGGAAGCAGGCAAAAAGGAGAAGCCTCTTTAAATCCTTTTTACATCACATTTAAGTGTTTCGTGGGACTGAGGACTGAGAAACGGGAATCGAGGAACTGGTGAACTGGAGATGGGCAGAGAACCCTTTCTTCATCTCCCAGCCCTTGTGTGATCCCATTCCCATGGTCTGAAAGATTCTGGCCATGGGCATGGGCATGGGGAGGTGGAAACGCGCGCGCAAAAAAAAATGTGAGTACCAACATGAAAAGGATAATAAAAAGCAGCGGAATTTCTCATTTGTGTGTGGTGTTGCGATATCTGTGTGTGTGTGCGTTTGGCTGTGCTGGTTGGGAAGGGATGGTTGGGTAAGCCAGAGGGTAAGGATGGAAGGGAGGTAGACTGTGACAATGCACAACAAAAACAAAAAAAAAAAAAAAAAAAAAAAAAAAAAACAGCGGCTACAAAATTCGGAGAATGCAAAAGGGCCCTAAAGCCGAGACCGTGGCTTTATCTTTTCTTTTTCAAACACGCACACTCATACCTACATACATACCTACATATATGGAGCCACTTTCATTCAGGAATAGAAGTATATAATCATAAAACCGAAAAACGTTGCGAAGCCGACAGCAAAACAAAGTCGAAGAAAATCAGTAGTTGGCGCCCACACGCACACATAACAGGCCTTTGGTGGAGACTTCCTCAATTGTCGTGTGTCCAATCGAAATTCTCATTTTGGTTAACAACGGGACAATGATAAAAGAAGTGGGGGAAGGGGGAGCTCCAGTGACGGCCCAGAGAGAAATGTGTGGAGAGCGCAACAGCTGCCGGCAAACACAGTGTTGGGAAACGTGGCTGGCCCCAACAAAAAAGAAAAAAGAAACAAAAAAAAAAATATATATATGTATTTATTTACCTTTCAATTTATTTTCACACCGCTAATCCAGCCAGTTAATTGGCATCGTGGTGGGTATTATATAGGTATTTGTATATATCCAATGGCAGAAATAATCCAAGTATGAGATGGCTGTGTAAATAATCCAGTTTGAGTGCTAACTCAGCGTTTCATATCGTTGCTTTTCTTTCGTTTTCTTTTTCAACTCTTCGCACTATAGCCCCAACTCTCGCATAAAAACACAAACACGCGCTGGCTCTTTCGGTTGCTCCTCTTTCGGAGCCTCTTTATTGTGTATTATGCTTTGCTCTATGTTTTCTGCGCGCACACACACTCACACGCGTCGTACATAAGGCAGCAGACTGCTGTTGCTGCTAGTTGTTGCTGTTGCAGATGCATTTGTCACACAAGAACCGAGACACAAAGGAAACTTCTGGTCGCTATCGGTAATTACATTGGATGTAGTTTTGCTATTACACTTTATTTGCTTTCTTCTCGAACTCCATCCAAGGGCACATGTGTTTCACTCGACTTGGCCCGAGACGCGCCAGCGATAGTGGTCGGTTCACTCTGTTTGGTTAGCGATAAAAACACGGATCTTCCGAACGCACGTCCAATCTCTTCTCTTTTCTGCGGCCGAATGTTTTTCGATTATTCGTTTGTTGGAAATTTGCCTTGGCCTGCGCCGACTGCGCTGCTATGTACACGCCGGCGTCGGCAGAGCCCTCTATTTACTCTCGCACATAGACAGAGCCCGAGAGGCAGGTAGCCAACAGCCAGCACCCGCCGAGGGTCTTCGTATTCTTTTTCGTTCGGCTCTCTCTCTCGCTCTGAGCTCTCATTGGCCGACTGCGAGCCGAAGAGTTGACTGTCCCGCTCGGACTCGTCGTCTATGGTTTTGTTTCTCTCGTTGTGGGGGCGTCGCTCTCTTTGCGACGTCCGCTCTCTTGCCAGCTCTTTGGCTGCCTCTGCCTCTGTCGGCGTTGGAGTCGGCGTCAACGTCAGCTTCGGCGTTGGTGTTGCCTTTGGCTCTTTTGCTGTGCCAGCCGTTTCTTTGTTCGTTTACGAATAGAGGACGGGAATGGAAGAGGAACGGGCTTTGCTACATAAGGAGGTCTATGTACATATAAGTGCCTACATAAGTGACTCTTCACCTCTGAATATAGGGCTTAAGTCCATGTACAAACAAAGTACATAATACTATCTGCAAACGTACTCCGAGAACGACATTATTTGGCCATGCAATCTGAGCTTTTTTTTTTTTTTTTTGGGTTGCCTGTAATCGCAAAATGCAAGCAGTTTCCGCCAACAGAAAGTGCATATTCGCACGTAGGCGTTCGCTTTTGTCCAAAATTGAAATATCGACGCAACAATCAGCCGGCCCTCGAGACTCCAGACGAGTTTTTGCCTCTTGTTGTTTGTTTTCTCAGCGAAAAAGCTCTCCAATCAGTGGCAACAAGCCCCAAGAACAACAACAAACCATTCCAAATCCCGTTTCCGTTTCGGTTAGCCCACGAAACTAACAATGCTGATCTAACGGATAACGTTTCTGGAAAGAATAGCAAAGATGTTGTTCATCTAACTTTCTTTGAAAAAGATTGTGGGAGCACAAACTTCTTGTCTCGCATTCCTAATGCGAAAATGCGAAAATTTATCTCCTTTTCCAATTCCGGGATAGTTTACCTTTTAATCCGAAAGAATTCGCAAACAAACAAACTTGAAATCACTTTTAAACATGAATTTAAAGTCGTTTAAGGAATCGTTTATATTCCCGTTAAAGAAAGTAGTCTATTAAAGAACCTAAAAAACTATTTTTATTTAAATGTTAAGCCAGGATTTTTTAAAATAAATAGGATACCAAGGATCTCAAAGCTTAGATACTTAGGATTTTGAATGTTTGTATTAAAAAAGATACATTTTTGAAACAATTGTGTTTTGTATCTGCTCCCGATAGAATCACCCTTTCCAGAGGGAAAGGGCCCATGGCGATCCACGAATATCCATAATATGGTAAAATATGATAGTTTATCTAGTACAATATCCGATATTCCATAAACTATACATGTTTTAATATTATTTTGCTCTTCCTTATCACCAATAATAAAGATATAATTAAATATACTTGAAAAGATTTTATATTCCAGTGCCATGATTCATTTCTTAGGGAATGAATCACAGTTTCATATTTCACAATTGAAAAATAAATTAGTAAGAGGATCGAGTCCCTCTACCCAGAAGCTTTGTCACTTTTTGATGAGGCTTTTGCCGTAACATCAATAAAAATAAATTAGAAAACTAAAAAGAGATATTAAAATAGTTACAATACTTTCCTTTTGAGTCTCTGTTCTATAATTGGGAACGGCTTTAGTTGCTATGCCAAATTTTCAATAAACTTTTAAATCCTATTAAAAGATGTACTTTATATTATCAATTCCCTAAGTAAATAAGAATTTCCTGGATCTATCTTTTAGATACCATATAAATTAGATACTACTTTAGACACGGATAGAAAGATACTCATAGAGAAAGATACAATATTTCCAATTATGCCCAAGCTTGCCTTAGGACTCCCTTTTATAGTTGATTCGCCAATAAAGCATAATCCCGACTATATATCCAATTATATTGAATCTTTATACTCCCCATTGTTGGAAGAAGAATCTATAAAATGGACTCCCCGCTGGTTTTTTGTACGTGTATCCCTTGCGCTTATGGCCAATTTCTTTACGTCCAGCTTCTAGAGTATCAGGACTATCAATTCCGTTCTCCATCAGCTGGCATCCCTGGGCAATTAGAAGCACTCGGACGGCGCTAATCCCCGAGTGGAATCAACATGCGTGTGCCGTACCGTCTCCGGATTTTCAGCAGCTTGTCTTTTCCTTTATTTTTTTCCACTGGCGGACGCCATCTTAAGTCTTGTGATGTCAGTGGCTGATTGAGCTCATCCTGTCCTCTGGACACTGGTCATTGGGACTTACTGAGGGAGTGGGAGGCGGGGGACAGCTAGCAGTAAATTATTGATTGGCTTTAATGCCGAGCGATAGATTGCCTCAACTGGTTTTAACAGCTTAATTGAGACCCCATGAAGCAATAAATGCGATAAACTGAGGGACTTGGAGTCTGAGTCGGTCCTGGACTTGAACTGAAAGTCGTGGCAGCTTGACAAAAAAGAAACTACAGTGAAACATGCCAAAGTACAGATCGTAGATCTTTCTATAAGGAATACTATCTCTTAAACTAACTGTTTGCATTGTTAAAAGTTTCCAATTGAGGAAACATAAAGGAAAATCTTTTAAATTTTGAAATCCAGGTCTTGAAACCCATGATATCCTGTATCTTTTATGGTCGCTCCACTGTAGCTTTGTGGCGCGGACTGAACATGCGACTTAAGTCGTGTCCAGAGCTCCACTAGTCCCAACGTTTGGGGCAGCAACGGCAAAGGCAAGAGGAACTCCGGTAGCAGCATCCCAGTGAATGGGGGGCATTTAAGTTTAATTTGTGTGACGCCGCCGTCGATGCTCGTTTCTTTCTCGCTCTCTTTCACTCATCTCCTGCCTCGGCCTGTTGGGCCCCCGGCTCCTACTTCGGGTGCTCCAACTCAGCGCATAGCAAATCCCCACCAGCATTGAGGATTCGTTGTTGTTGTCTTGCATTCAGGGCGCATGCCGAGACCAAAGCGAAAACCAAAACCACGTTCGTGTAATCGAACTCGTGTGGACTTCAACGAAGTATGTATTTACATCCGTACATACGCATCTATATATGTTTGTATCTTTGTATCTAAGTATCTATGTATCTGACGGTTGAGTTATCCCAATACGCACTGCTGTGACGTCACAACATCTGAGGCAGGCAACTAACTATAAACGTCGACAGCATCATCAGCTTCATCATCATCGCCTGGCGATTGCCACAGCAGTAAAAGCGGCAGCCACAGCAGATGTTTATGTGCCACGGCGAGTGCACTGGTGTGTGTGTGAAAGGTTGTATCTGTGTGTGGGCTGAAATACAAAACAGGGTTGTCAGCTTATTGGATTGTGAAAGGTTCATATTTCACAACTAAATTATTATGTTTTATATTTTATTGAATATTAGAGAATATTTAAATATATTTAATAAACCCTAAAATAAACTTTTTTTAATTTTTTAACAGAAATATACATTCAGATAAAAGTTATTCGAATAATCTCCAAATTTCTTTTATCAAATTCTTCTTTACCCACTAAAAATATTATTTCCCTCACACAACTCGACAACCCTGGCCCATTTGTTATGGCTTTGCTTTTATCTACGCGCTCACAGGCCAGAAGTCGGAGTCAGAATGTTTGCTACTTTCGCCGTTGCCAGCATAATAATGAGTTTTTCTCGCCTCAGCTTCGTAGATAGTTTTTCCTTACCAAGCCACACGCTTTTCCGGAGTCCGGAGTCCGGACACGAGGGATGCCGCCGCATACAAAAGGGCGGCAGCATGGGATAGAGCATTAATATTGGAATCACAAGTGAGGTTGATGTTGAGGTTGCGAGATGCCAGATACACGTCCCAAACGGAACAGCACACAGATACACACATACAGGCGCACAGATACGGATAGCAAACTGGTTGCCAGCGAGGGCACGAATATGTGTGGAATGGCAAAGGGAAAAATAACTGACAACAGCAGCAGCGACGCCGGCAGAGCGAAGCCATATGCGGGAAGTTGAGACACGAAGCGAGTGGGGAGGCCGAAGCGAAGCGAAAACCAGCATAAGGCAGAAAGCGAGTAGCAGGCCAAGATACATATTTTGTATGGATGTATCTATGTATCTACGTATCTATGTATCTAGGTAACTGCAGAGTGCGCTGGTGGCGCCTGCGAAAGGTGAGCGGAGCGCGTACAGATACGAAAACGGCGAATACCTAAACCAAAAAGGACAGCCGAGTAGAGAAAATAAACGCAAAGCGGAGAGGCGAGTACATAGGCCAAAATGTTCAAGGCGATGGGGGCCAAGAGGTTGGGTAACGCCGGCATCGATGCCGACTGCGACGCTGGCGTCGCCCAGCATGCGTTCGGCCTCGGCCGGCGTCGCTGCTTGAAAACAAAAGGTAGCAGCAGCTTTTGTTTTTGTTTTCTGCTACCCGGTTCATAATTAATCAAAAATATTTAGGTTTAAATTTAATTATTTGATTAACTGCCACCGAATTTCGTTTGCACCAAGAATTCCAGGTGTTCCGGTTACGGAATCCAGATAGATCGATAACGGGTTTTAGATCGATAAAGGAAAAGATAATGAAATGAATATTTTCTTGAGGATTTCCCATGTCCAAACACAATAATTCTTAGGCTTTGAAAATGTAGTCACACAGGAAATCAAAATACGATTCTTTTAGGGTATTCCGTTAAAGGATCCGTTAAAAACTGACAGAGTTACGTGCATCGCAAGGAACCGGTATGGGAAAAATAAATGCAGAAAGGTACCCGCTTATTGGTCTTTTCCATCAAAAATGGGGATCTTCATAAAATTGCTCTAGTATAGGAAAAACTACTCTTTAGGAAACGAATTATACATTTTTTAGATAATTTTGTCCGATCCAAATTGGCAAAGTTGTAGATCAAGCAAAGGAAAATACCTTAAAATTACATTTTTCAAAGAGGTTTCCCTACAATAATGGAGAAAGTATAAAGAGAGTATCTTGAAATGAATCTGGAAACAACACTAATTGAATTTCTGACCCCTTATCAAATTATTTTCATTTAATGGCGTTTATTTTGTTAACAAAACCCCTATATAGAAATACCCTGGCGATGTCAAATATAACTGACGTTTTTTCATTTGATAAAAGTTCTTGTTGTACAAGTTTGACTGTTTTTTCCTTGCCTGTCAATTTACTCTCGAGTCCCGGCAGTACCTTCTCCACCAATAAGCTGCCCAAAGTTGAACAGGACAGGAAAGTTGCCCAAAAAAAAAAAAAAAAAACTTGAACAAGCCGGGCAAAGCAGCCAAAGTTCACTCCAAGTCTTGCAACTTTTTTATGTTCACGCCGATTTTATGCGATGTCTTTGGCAGAAAAGGGAAAAGGCAAGGAATGAGTGCAACATGTATAGGAAATCCGGTAGAGGGTCTCGTTCCCATTCCCTGTCCCAGTCCCATTCCCAGTCCCAGTACCGGCTTCCAGCTTCCAGATTGTTGAGAAAACTTTTGAGATGTCAGGTTGCCGTCGGAGCCGGCCTATTTCACAGTTGAAAGCGGATTTGGACGCACTTAAAGATGCAAAATCAATTTGCCCGGATTCGAGGACGACGGCGGCAGGTTAACCTTTCTCGGTAGCCCCGCCCGACCGGAACTCTCAGCGAAAAAGAAGCCCCCAGTCCCAAAAGCCGATGACGATGATGAGAACTTCTCGGCAAAAAGGCTTATTGAATTACATATAATACTTCCTTGCGATTGATTTATGAATGGATATGTGTGTACATATGTGTGTTTTGGGTGGCAAACATCAAAGGAAATAAACAACTCATAACTTTTGCTTATTTCAGAGGAATTTTTGCCAGGCCGAGTGGCTTTAAACCGTAGCAGAGATTCTATGGCCAAGATATCGGGTTTTAAAAATAAACAGCATTTGGCGTTTGTTTGTTTTTCTGCTTTCAAACCCAAAAACAAAAGTCTTTAAGATTGTATCCCAAACTTAAATTATTGTTTACCTTTAACAGTTTTTAAAAGGAGAACCTTTTCATAGTTTTCATAAAATAATTTAAAATTTAATAAGTAAAAACTTACATAAGATGTGAACCCTTTTGATCGTTTGAATTCCAAATATATAATTTAATAATGTCAATAAGCTTCTGACATTTGCAGGAATTCGTATTCAAAAAGCATTATCAATCTGAAATATAAGAGGATTATTTCAATTACAAGGGTAAAGCCTGGAAATCATAACAATAAGGCCACTCCCTTAAGTTTTACAGAAAGAGGGTGGTCTTTTTTTTAAAAAAAAAAATGAATATACATTTTTGATGTTTACAATTTGTTGGAATCAGAAAAACATTTTTCAAAATGAATGCTTTGTGTGAAAACATATCCTTACGGTTGTAATTAAAAGGTATCCTTACTTTCATTAGTTTTAAATTAAATTTAAATATTCTTATAATGATATGGAAACGTGCTTCCTGCTAATAAAACATCAAAACTTTTTTATGTAGAATAATAAATTCTTTTCTAAAGAAAAATCAAGTTTAATGGGCCGCACTCCAACAACTCAACGGATTTCGATCGAGACTTGATTTTATAGCATTTTATATTGAAACTTTGGGCAATAATTATGCTAATTTCAGCGACGGGGCAAAGGCAAAGAGCCCGACAACATTTCCAGCCAAGCAATTTAATTGGAATTTTAAAGTAAAACCAAGTCAGAGCCAGAGATTAAGGAGCAGCAAGCAACGAGCAACAATTTAAGCTCTTAAATTGCAAATTCTGCAATATCCTCGGGGAAAAGCCGAGCCGGCAAATCAAGTCGAAGGGGTAGCCCTAAGCGAAGGACTTTTTTCACCCTGTTTCGTCCTTCGCTTATTTCAATTTCCACCCCGCTCCCACCTGCCGGCCTGCTCCCATACTCCCCTCCGTCATACCCAAACCTCAATCTTCCTCCTTTCCAGAATGTCGCCAGCATAAACTAATTAGTGACATAATTTCAAAAAGTCGCGACTGGTTTGTGTTTCCCGTCCTATACAAGGACTCCCGGCTATGAGGGGGTGTCACAAATCCCGCAGGTTGTCAAAAGCGGACCAAATTTTATTACACAATAATTATGAAAAATTGCTTTGTCATTACAAGGATTTGGCTGGCCCGTGGAGAAAATGCTTCAGCCGAAGGATAACTCAATGCTCGTTTATTTCGTTACGAAGAATAATGGATGCTTTTGAAAAGAATAAAAATAATGAAGTGCTGGAATGCCACAAATTCCGCGAAAGGTAAATGGTTGAATATCCTTTTTTACCTTACTAATTAGTTAAATTATTTTATGCATTATTTATATATTAAAAAGTATATTAAGCAGATTTTTGGAAATCTTTAATAATAATCATTATAAGGAGAACGATGAGAATGTTCCAACCTTGAGGCAATATCATTACATTTTTTGCTTCCTAAGGATGAGGGATGTAATTTGGTCCTGGACACAAGTCCAAACTGACCCTAATTGGATGCCGACCCAACGTATTAATAATTGGGAGCAATACATATCAACTATTTTCCTTGCAACGATGCAAGATTGATAAGATGAAGATGAAAGAAAGCTTCCACAGCAGAAATCATAATGTGTTCATAATAAGGGGCATAAGGGAAGGTCGTCGGTAAAAATAACGTATACGACCGATGGGTGGTTTGGGAGTTAAATCATTATTCATGGGAAATTGAATATTTCATATTCGAAACTTTAGTCTGAAACCAGTTAAAAGCCAATAATAAAATGTAATCCCATAGCTAATGGAAAAGTGTAAAAAAATAAAATCCATTTAAATTGGCATTCCTCATATTGCCTAGCCCCCCCAAAAAAAAGGGGTTACGTAATCTCCATTAGCCCCAAGCGGCCTAGCCCACTAGGGAAATATCTAAAATAACTCAATTTCAATATAATAAATAGTTGGCCGATTGTCGAGAGATTAGCGCATTTGTGTTGTCCCCGATTAATAAATCATGCCGCAGGTAACACTGCCATGCTGTCTTGTCTCAATAAAAATAAAAAAAAAAAAAAACATCGAGTGATAAATCGAAGCAAATTATAATTGGACAATAGCGGATAGCACGCATACACGGGCAAACACGGACACACAGATACAAATTGAAACGAATGGGGAGAAAACAGAAAAAATATATGTAACAAAATAAGAAAACAACACCAAAAAAAAAGAGCAGAATGCTTAACTACACCCACGTACAACACACCAATGTAACCGTAAAATGAGCCTCAGCAGTTTCCCAATCAAAATGTAAATATTCCGCAGTGGTTGGGCCCGTCGCCGGGGGGTGGTGGCGGGAGGTCGGCGGGCTGTTGCAGGATCTCCGTGTATTTGTATGCTTCGTTGCAAAAAAAAAAAAAAGCAGAAGGCAGCGCCATGTTTGCACGCAACGCCGTCGTCGGCAGAGCTGCTTCGCTGCTGACGTCGCTGGCAAATATGCCAGGCACCAAGCACCCGCCACCCATCGCCCACCTTTCTCCCTGCTCTTCGTCGCTCAAACACGTCACGCAAGGCGAAAAGAGAAAAACAACGCACCCAGTAGGAAATTTATTAGTACTTCAGAGAGAAAGTTTAACTCGTTAAACTAAGATACTTTCTTTTTAGTATTTGTTAATTTTTTATTTTTTTTTTTTATTTTTTAATGCAGAGCAATATTATTTTTAAACTTTTAAAAAAGTAAAATTTTTAAGTATTGGACATGGGGTATCATGGCATTTCGTATGCCGTAAATGGAACGATGAACGAAACGAGAGGCGACTGCCAGCCAAAGAGCGCCAACAACAACAGCAAACACAGGCATAGTTAAAGCCTCGGCTGGTGGTGTGCGTGTGTATCTGTGTGTGGTGCGACTTGCGATGGAGCGGCGAGACTACGTTCGGTATCTTGCACTTTGAGTTGAGAATTGGATTCGGAATAAGCGGTCGGAGCTATACATTATCGTGTACTACCGCAAGTGCTCATTACGAATTCACTGAAAAAAAAAAAACGAAAACACACACACAGACACACACACTTGGCAGAGGGAAAATATATACAGAAAAAGTGTGTATATTTTTTCGAGGGTTAATACGAAAAGATATTTTTGGTGCGGCTCCCAGATTTGCTCGCCAGCTACACTGTATATCCCAATGCAAGTCTTTCATCTTTTCATACCCTTAATCAAATGCCTTTTTATTTTGATTCGGCTTTCTCCCTCGCTCTTTCGGGCATTTAAATAAATTATGTTTTCTCCTTTTTTTCATAACTGTCACTTTGAGCATACATTTGCGACTAATTGCGGGTGGGGTGGGGTGACGCGAGCCACACCAGCCAGGCCAGTGGGCGGGCAGGAACGGAGTAATTGCTATAAAGCTGTATAATAAGTGCACCTGTCAAAATTATTTCCCAGCCCGGATAAGGGTTATGCCAAAGGGATGCTTTTTATTGCAGCTAACGTATTTGCTAAAAGGATACTGATTTAAGGACACATATTACACATAAATACGATTACATTTCTATTTAATTTCAATATTTATTTTTTTTATGATTAAATAAGAGATATTCACAAGCTACCGTTAAAGTAACATGGTAAATATGCAAAATTTAAGCAGTAATAACGTTTTATAATTAAGCCCTTGGAACGCTACGCATAAATTACTTCATAAGCCCCCACAGAGTCAATGAATCATTGGAGAGCCCCTCCGCTATTTCGTTCAATAGAAGCGTAAAAGCAATTAGTACCTGGCCACCGACCGACCGACCGACCAACCGACCCACCTACACCTACTCGTATGTTTTTGCACTTGGCAACCGCAGGGACAAAACCACAGAACAGTTGCAACATTAATTATTCATTTTGACTGAGGATTCGAAGGGATTCGCCCCCAGCAGACTCCTGTCTGGCAATGTGCACTCTCAGTTAAATATTTTTGGTAACAGAAATGCCAAATACTTTTTTTTTTAGAAAATTTTTTAGTAATTGTTCACGATTGTAAGCTTTTTAAACGCGTAAATATGAATAAATAAACGATCTGAAATAATCTTTGTAATTTAGCCATTAGGGTACTGAAAGGGTACTAAAAGCTATAAAACTAGACAACATTTAAATAAATATTAGTAGGCATTCTAGCTCCGGTGCTAAAACATTCATTTTATAATAACAAACATTGTGCAATGAATACTTTAATACTTTATTTTGGTATATTAGTGATAGTTCTTTTAGAGAATGAAGTGCGTAGATCTACATATATAAAATATACTTACATATATAAAATGGAATTCATCATCCCACTTATAGGTGATGCCAGCAGTTGAGTTCACAAACATTATCTGTACATCATTGGATAAGGACTTTTCCGATTTTGAATACTGTTTTTTAAAATCGATAAACAGGACCTATAAATATATTTCCTTGAAAGTAAACTTGTTTCAAGTTCCAGTAAGGAAAGTTAAGGTGCCGGTATATACACCCTTTAAATGAAAAGTTAAAAAAATACATATTTTTTAATTGCTGATTAGATCAATGTCGCCCTGAACAAACGATTTAATGGATATAAGCCCTTCCTCTATAATGTGACCTTTGACGCATGCAAATTTATTGAGAATCAAAAATCCAACCCAGTGGCACGCTACTTCTATCATATTTTTATGCCCGTTTCGAATATGAATCACTCGTGTCCTTACAACGTACGTAATTGACTTTAAAAATTTACCAATTTCTCAATCATACATTGTTTTTAATAGCATGACCTTGTTGTGGAAAAACTTACAACAGAAACAATACATCACCGTTTCACAAAAGTACTTCCCTTTCCAGACGGAGATTATATGATTCGAATGTACTGGTATGCCTACGGCATAAATAGAGCCTTATTTGAAATATATTTTTCAATGGTGGCATAAATTATAAATGATTTGCAAAGCTATCATATTTGTATGTTAATAAATGCGTTTGTATTTGTGTTCAGTTTACTATACAAAGCATTAAAGTGTCCTAAAAATATCGAAACAGACCATAGACGTAGAAAAAGTTTAAAACTGTTGACGTATCGATGTTTTTTCATCTCTATCGTTTCGATTCTTTGTCGGGGCTTATCTTAGATAAATAGACCTAAAAATTTTTAATTATAATTTGTTTTAATATTATCAAACTCGCATTAAACTCTTGGACCGTTGGCTAATAAATATTTAACGGGTAAATATTTAAAGGATTTAACGGGTATATGTGTGTAGGCCTTTCCTATAAGGTTCCGATGGAACTGGATTGCCTATGACATTAACCGAGCTGTGTTTAAATTATGTATTTCGCTGCCTTAATAAATATATAAATCAATTAAACTATTTTCAATCATTGACTCTTATTAAAATGAAGTGAATCGTATTGGAGCTTCAAGTGACACCTTCTGCAGGATCTCAGGAATCTGATGAGTAACATAAAATTACCATAATCTATCTTAGTCATCATGTATCCAGAGAATCGTAGCAATTTTTATTTGTTCCTGCATAAAACGAGCGTGAAACATTTGCCGCAGGACGTGTCTAAGGACACTTCCCGCCTGCTGCCGGCTCTTCAATGTACCGATATCCTTTGAAATGCAAATTTTGGCAGCTCGACTTATTGACGTCGTTCCTGCAAAATGTCCCTTTCCTGCGGCAACGTACAAAATCGAGTCGCAGAAGCAGAAAAGTGTATGATGTCAGCTAAAGTTACAGATACAGACGCGATCAAATGAACGGACTTTGCATATGGCCAAAACCAGTTGACCAACGAAGCTGAACAAAATGAAAAGCCCGGCGGTGGCCGGCCGAATAACAAGATGAGGCAAGAAACGGGCATTTTTGGCGTTAATTATTAACGCCAAGGCCAATACGCATACGTATATAGAGAAGGTTGAGATACATACGGATGCGTGGCTTTAATCTCTCATTTGGCAGTTGGATTCAATTAGCAAAGACACCCACCCACACACGAACATGTGTGTACAGCCACCCCAAAAAATCAAGTTTAGCCACTGCCGCTCACTCTCAGTATTCGCTGCTCTCTCTCTCTCTCTCTCGAGCTCGTTCGTGTCGCGAGCCGAGCTCAGCCGAAGTTGCGGCCAGCCAATCAGCCGGCAGGGTGTTTCGCCCAGACGCACCTCCAGAAGTGGCTCTGCTTCAGTTCGAAATAAAAACTTTTCATCATAAGCATTTCCAAGACTTTAAACTTTGGATTGATCCTGTTGATCCTCTTCGTTGTCCAGAAGATTTAAAGTTAGCGCCAGCTACCCAACCGCGACCAAGAATACCTTATAAAGGTGAGTATCCTTTTCCAGAATATAGAGTTTTTAAAATAAAACTATAGCCATTCTGGTATTCGAAATGCAAGTCACTTAAAAATGAAGGGCGTGGTTTTCCTGACTCCAAGATACTTCTTAAACGGGTCTTATAATAACAAAACTTTAACCATTTTCCAAAACAGCTGAATTATGTTAGAATTTACAATATTCAAATAAGAAACCTTTAAAAACTCAATGTTTTCGAAGAGGAAATACTTGCTACGGATGCCACCTTCTGGCTTAATATAGAGCTCTCCGATGCCAAATAAAACTGCTGTTAAATGCCAGAAATCATGTTTAAGGAATAGTAAAGAGGTGAGTTCTTTAAATCCTTTTTATATATTCCATTTTGATAGGGACCCCCAAAAAGAAAATTTCAAAACCACAGCAAAAAAAATCGTAAATGTATAAAAATTGGCAGAAACTGTCAAGCTGTCCCAAGACGAAGAAGACCTATCACGGCAGGGTTTTTCGACCTTCTGTCAAATTGGCCAACTTTGGAAGTTAAGAATCGTTTAAGGAGTTTCGATACATTACAACCAACATTTCTTTCGATTACAATTCGATGTCCCAGCCAACTTTTGCATGGCCCGATTAGACAGTCTTTATGTAAGGTTTAAAGGTTATCGAGCTTGTTTGGTATGTTAACAAAAACGGAATCGTTTTAATATATCAAACTTTCCATCCAGTATAGGAAAACCTCATGGGTTTCCAAAAGAAATTCGAATTCTTAGAAACTTTTACAGCAAATAGATGTGGAAGAAAATAATTTGAGCAATTTTTGTGTTACAAGCATGGAGTTTAGATTTGGATTCCCTTAAAATTGTATTGTATCCCCTATTATAGAAATGGATTGGTGGGCTATCCGAGGAAATGGCGCGAGGCGGCAAAAAGTGCTCGGGTTTCAGTCCTCTGTCGACGTAGACAGAATTGGCAACAACAATTACGAAAAGGTTTTTCGGAAGAGAGACACATTGAGAGCGTTCGGGAGAGGGTTTTTGAAACGAATGCACAAGGTGCCCGAGAAAAAACGAACGCTTACAGGGTGTTTCGAGAAAAAACAGCACGAGACCGTCGGCAGCACGAGCAAGAGGGGGGGCTTAATAGCTTTCCGAGGCGAATACTTTGTATGCGTGTGAAAGAGAGCGAGAGTGTGTGCCTGATAGAGATAGAAAGCAAATCTCTGTTTCTTGATAGCACGAGAAATCGATAAGAGCCAGCAGCTGAATAAGAACAAGCATAGTTCGCTTACAACAGTGTGTGGGTGTCGGCGATTAACGGCAAATCGATTCAGCGGTAGCTGCGGAAAATGCTCCTGAGGAAAACAATCTCGACAGCGACGCAATTGCTTTGAGTACGTACGTACGGGCTACATGGAAAAACGAAGCGAAAAACGTATCCAAATTGGAAAATTTCACTGATTGTGTGCTCTCGCTGCTGGCAAACGTGTGTTGGTGTTGGTGAAAATTTTGTAAACACACGTACACGTGACAGGTGTGGTGGTGTGCGTGCGTGTTATTCTCGCCGTATTGGAATTTTCGAAGTGCGGCGAAAAGCGGCACGACGGCGAAATTGCGCGCGCGCAAAGTAGAAAGTTTGTTTCGCCGCAACACTCCCCACCCACTGGGCCACTGGTGAACAGGCGACGGCTCTCTCGCCGCGGCGAATAGATACAAATTTGTGTGCTGAGGCGAGTCGTCGGATTCGCTCGTATCTCGTTCGGGTCGCAATTGCGCGGCGAATGTAGCGATGGGATTGTGATTCCGATTGCGAGTGCAGCGCTTTCAGTTAGTTGGATTTTCGGTGGATGCGGATACGGACGCGGGAAAATTTGTCCAGCACAACGTCCATGCTGCCATATTCGTCGTCGTCGTGTTTTCGGCTGTTTTTTTTTTATAATCCGTGAGTCGTCTTCGGATAGCTTGTTGCGTTGTATGTGTTAGAGCCCAAAGTGTACGTTTGTGGTGCGCTGTGTGTTTTGGGGCAGTAGCAACCACCCTGCGGGCGCTCGTGCCGGCGTAACTGTTATTGTTATTACTGCTGCTGCCACTTTCAAGCTGTGACCATTTCGTCACGTGTATGTGTGTATGTATGTGTGAGTGTTTTAGTGTGAGTGTATATCTGTGTGTGTGTGCTAGTGCGCGCCTTTTACGAAATTGCGGCGTATAAACAGGCAAAGCACAATAAGAAAATCAAGACGAGCACGCCTCGCCTGCGACGTCATCAGTTTGAACGTCATCGAATGTTGGGTGGCATTTTCCAGCTGAGTGGGCGTGGGCACACCCACCCACCCACAAAGCATACACACACACACACACACACATACAATTATATCTACCTACTTACTTCGTAATCAACTCAAAGCCGGCAGCGACGCAAACGGAGGCAGATGCCTCTCTCGCTGTTTCACTTGCCACCTCCTTTTTTTTGCGCCCACTTTTTGGCCTGGCTTAGTTTCAGTTCAAGCTGCTCGGCCTTTTGTTTTTGTTTTGTTTGCTTTTTGTTTTGCTAGCACAGCCTCCTCCTCCGCCGCTGCTGCTTCTTCCACATTTTCTTCACACCCCACAATTCTCCCATCCCCCCCACTTTACATCTTTGCCACTGTTGTCATTTCGGTTTTCCCTTTTGCCCAAGCTTTCGTGCCAGTTTCGCGTGAGCGCCAAAATAAAAATAAACGAAGCAAAAGGCAAAAAAGAGACAAAAAACAGTTTGAAGCGATGCGACTTTTGTTTGCGCTTAAAAAGTGGGTGGTGGGTGGAAAAAAGGGGGGCGGGGGGCTTTGAATTGAAGCTAGAAAGAGCATTACTTAAAAAAACCCCCAGGAACTCGATATTAAGATTAAGTTTGCCATCTCTAAAGTGGGAATTACAATTCCAATATCTTTTAGAATTTCAATAATCCTTATTCCAAAGTGTCATAAGAACACTTATTTTGCTTCCTATTAGTCCTTAAAATGGCGTTTATAAGGTTTTCAATCTAAACAAACAAAGGCTTAACATACAAATTAATTAAAAATATTGTAAAGTATTGCAATATTCTCATTGTATCGCAGCTGTATGTAATTCGAGGTCTCCCCAACAACCTGCTGATCCACAATGCCCTGAACTTTGCCCTGCTCTCGAGACTGAAACTCCCTGCCACCATCACCACCATCACCCATCACCCATCGTCGTCATCGTCATCATCATCATCTCGTAATCATCGTCAGAGCATTGCCATACATAATGATGGAAATTCAGTTTTGAGTTTCCCTGCCTTTGAGTGGGGCGCACAAAAGCGTAATTTTCGTAGTTTTATACGAATAGGGGGGAGAATAGGGCATGAAAAGGTTGAAAGAGGGAGGAAAGAGGAGTTTAAAAGGGGGGGGCCTAAGCTAAAACTAGCTTCAAGTACACCGTCGAGTGCACATAGCTTTCTGTGCCTCTAGCTCTGTGTGTGCGCGCGTGTGTGTGTGTGTGTGTGTGTGGGTTTTTGATTCTCTCGGCAAGCCTCGGTTTCTTTCGGTAGGTGCCCTCTGTGGCACGAAGGGCGTCACCACCTCGTAAGGCCTCCCCCTCCCAAGTCCCTTCCAAACCTTATCCACCCACCAAGTCGCCACTATGGTGTGTTCTTGGAGGAACTTGCAGCATTGTTCAGACTCATGGATATGGATGGCTGACTTACTAGTCTAAACTTTTTCATATTGCGGTGTCGTTGTCGCTGCTTTTGGGACAAGATACAAAGATACAAAGTTGATATATCTCACTCTGTGGCTTTCCATTTTTTTTTTGTTTCGTTTTTGCTCGACGGGTTGACGAGCGACAACCACAAACGATGTCGACAATGATGTGGATGGTGATGGTGATGGTTGGGCGATGGGACTGTTGCTCCAAACAGTCGGGTCTCTTTCACCACCTCTTTTCTTTTGGCCATTGTCTCTGGCCCACTCTCCTCTCTCCCCTCTATTTCGTTTGGGCCATCTCTAAGCCGTTTATTAGCCATCATCGGGTGTCATTCAAACACACGCCACGACTATAGATTTCCTTCCTAACCTCGGGGTTTCCTCTACTCTCCGCAGGACACCACCAAACAAGAGGCTACTAAACAGAAGAGTTACAAAGCAAACTAATGGACACCACCATGATGGAGTCTGCTTCTAGGATGCGGGATGTGCGACAGTTCCACGATCTGATCACCTGCGGCATTTGCCACGGCTATATGGTCGATCCCACCACAGTGGATGATTGCTATCACACTTGTAAGTGTCTCGATTAATCCTTTCGAGGCGGTTTTCCCGACCAAGTTCTAGGCTAAAGTATCCTCTTATTTATTCTTGCCACAGATTGTCGCAGTTGCATACTGAAGCACCTGCTGCGAGTGCCCTACTGTCCCAAATGCAAACTGAGTCGGGGCAAAGAGATCACCGAGATCACGGAGAGCAATCTGAGATCGGATGACGTGTTGCGGACCCTCATCTACAAAATAGTGCCGGGTCTGTATCAGCGCGAGTGCCAGGCTCTGGCCGATTTCGAGGAGCAGCACAAGGACCTCGTGGAGGAGAAGTCCTCGCTTAGACAGGAGTTCTTCACAACCACGGAGCTGGTGAGGTAAGTTAAATCATTCGGAAATTGAAAAGGCCAAGGGAACCATTTGCTTAACTCTCTGTCCCTCGTTTTCCTTCGTCCTTTTTTTCACTTAATAGTCTATCGTTGGAGTACCACCCGGCCATGTTGCAACAGTGTGGTCCCGGCGAGGTGCCGCCCATCATCTATTTGCAATGTGCCGCGGGCCTGAGGGTGGAGCTGTTGAAGCGCTTCCTCTGCTCCAAGTACAACATTGAGGCGGACAACAAGCTGGTCGAGGTGGAGGTCACCTACGAGGACGAGGTCCTGCCCTCCCACTTTACGCTCATGGACGTGGGCTATTGCTACAGCTGGAGTCGGGTGAGTGTTTCTTCATTATCGTCCCTTTTAAATGGGATATCCCCTTTCCGACATTGACATTAAAGGAGTATCTGTACTTAACATAAAAGTATTAGGATTCAAAGAGCCTTTTGATCCTTTACGCATGGCTTGGTTGGACACCCCCGTGATTCGATTTGTTTTGTAACCAAAATTGATGACGATAGAAATGCCAAAACACTTTCACACATTCCGTGACGATTTTAATAAATAGTCCTAAGTAAATGTCCTTATTGGGGACATAAGTCCCAACTTTGATTTCAATATCCTACCTTTAACCCTTTGTGTTGTCCCTTTTTGTGGTTTATCCCAATTACCCGATAATCTCGAGCACCGGGGGGACAGTCCAATCCAATTGTCTCGCCAGTTTAACGTTCAATGTCCACTTTTCATTTTCCACCCTTGTCAACCTGCCATCCTTTGCCACCCCACAGCAATCGCCGATGGCCTTTTGCTACCGGATTCTGCTCTACGAGAGCGAACGGGCAAAAAACGATGAGAATAACCTATCCAGGATTAACCAGGACATTGAACCGGAGCAGAGGGTGCGTCGCCCTAAAGCGGCCAAGTCGGTGTCCTTTGCCGAGGACCTTGAATCGGATATGGACTCCATCTCGCCGCGCTCCAAGGCGCGCACCAACAAGTCCTCGCCGAAGGTGTCACCTCAGTCGAAGGTCAAGCGTCTGGCCAAAAAGGAAGCGGAACCGGAACCCGTTAGCACCTTCAAGAGCCTGCGAAGCAACGACATGCGTTACAGCGACTACGCCGTTCCCAAGGTGAAGAGCGAGCCGGAGCAGGAGGTGGATAGCCAGCGGGAACGGGAACAGCCGCTGGAGGTCAACACCAACATAGTGGTCAGCATACCGCCCTCGCAACTAATCAAATCCTACGGCGATGTCGAAGACTTCGAGCTCAAAACGGCCAATCGCAAAGTCTCCGGGAATCTGCCCAAGCTCAAGATCGAGCTGAACAGCATGAAGAGCAAGCTGAGCATGCCGTTGTCGGCTCATGGCCGGCTGGAGGACACCAGCCCATCCTCATCCTCGCAGCAGCTGGACCTGGAGACCTATGCCAAGAACATTGGCCTTAAGCCGATAGAGCAGCCCTCGGCTTTGGCCATCACCGACAACAAATACAGTCCCAACGCCTCGCCCATGTCCTCGTGCTCCAGCTCCACCAACGGTTCCACCTCCAGCCTGGGCACGGCCGATGCCAGCACCTCCACAAGCACGAGCTCGCATCGGAAGCGCAAGAAGAAACACTCCAAGGAGCCGAAGGATGCGAACGGCAAACGCAAGAAGTTGCACGCGGAGATATCCTCGCAAACGGATGGCAAAATGAAGGTGAAGATCACCTCTACGCCGAAGCACAAGCTGGACCTGAAGCGGTCGCATTCGATAGCTGGAGGAGAGCTGGCTCTCCAGCAGCTGAAACTGGACGAAAGGAGCAGCAATCCTGCCACGTCGGACGTCCTGAACCGGACTCTGGGCGAGGAGGCGCGCAGCATTAGCAGTCTGGTGGTGGGCGGAGCTCCCACACCACCGCCCACACCCACAACGGAGGCGGTGGTGCAACAGCCAGCCCAGGTGACGGTGGCCAAAACCAAGGAGATGCCCAGTTTGCCAACTTCGCCGCCTCTGCCCCCCAGTTTGTTCAAGGCCTTTACGCCCAGTGCGGCTTCGGCTACGATGCCGGCCAAGCCCAAGGTGGCGCCACAGCAGCACCACCACCAGATGCCTCATACCGCTCAGGTGAAGACCAATCCTGCCGCCAAGCCGCCGCTGACGAACAACAACAACCGCAAGCTCTCCGGCGGACACTTTGCGGTGCCACAGGCCCCCGGTAACCGGAATCTGTACCACATGCAGCGGTATCTGTCCACGCCCAGTTCCATAGCCAGTTCGGCCAACAAGCAGCCGAAGAGATCCCTCTCCCTGGACGAGTCGCATCCCGCCAAGCAGGCGCGCTTCCATGAGGCCCAGGCCATGGCCAACTACACGGCCAAGAAGTTTCTGCTGAGCAGCCAGACGGCGGCCTACTTGCCCAATCCCCAGCCCCGGCTCTATGGCCCGGATATGACGAACAAGCCACCGATGCCGATGCTGTGTCCCACCAGCCTGTCCTTGGCCAGTTCCAGCCTGGGCAGTGGCTCGGTTACGATTACGGCCAGGCCGAGAACCAACCCAATGGCCTATCCCTTTCCCGAGGCTAGCAATCAGATTCCAGCATTGGAAATTGTGAGACTCGGACCGAGCAGCAAACAGGCAGGACCGAAGGCGATGCCCCCGCTCAGCCCACCGGCGGCGTCGTCCTCGGCGGCGTCCAGCAGTCGGTTGATGGGACCACCGGCAGCTCTGCCCAGTAAGAACTCCCTGAAGATGCCCATGCCATTGCCCATGCCAATGACGACGATACCAACGATTGTCAAGTCGCCGCCGCTGTCAGTGGCATTGAGTGGCCAGAGGAGCAACCACAGCAACAATGCTGCTTATCGGACATCGCCGCCTGCATTAATAAATCTGCGCAATACAGCATCGCACTCCACAACATTTCCATCAAAGTCGCTGCAACAGCAACAACATCAGCAACATCAGCAGCATCAGCAGCAGCAACAAAGTGCAAAGACAGAGGCCAATTCAAAGAAATCCCCGCCAGCCGCCAATGGTACTGCCGCCATGGACAAGTCGAAAACGAGTTTGCGCGAGTTTAGGCCAGCGGTAACAGCAGGAGCTAAGGATGCCGACATACTTGATTTATCAGCAAATCCAGGAAGGAACAACCAAGCCACCAAATTGGCCCCGACGACAACACCAACGTTGGGCAGCAACAGCCTGGAGGCAGCCTTGAACAAAATCAAACAGAATATATCCGCCAACAGTAATGGTGGCAATGCATCCAGTACCACTACCAGCAATGCCAATGGTAGCACCACCAGCACCACCACCAGCTCCACCAGCTCCAACACCAGCAACAGCAACAACAGCAGCAACAGTTCCAATGGCAGCGGCAACACCGGCGATGATCTACAAAATCTGCATATGCTCTCGGAATCGGCAACGGCTCGTGAAAAGATCTCCATCAAAGTGGCCAGCTTCGAGACTAAGCCCAAAAATGCCAATGCCAATGCCTTGGTGAGGCCCCAGAACGCGTCGGTTAGGAGCATCCCGAATCCCTCGGCTCTGGCTTTTCGCAACCAGCCAGCGGTTGCAACCACAACAGCCACCACGACGGCCACCAATATTAGCAAACCGTTGACGGTCCGGGCCGAGGAGCGATCTACCAAAGGATCACTAAGTCCTAATAGCATCGGCAACAACAACAACAACAACAATAATAATAACAACAATGCCGCCACTTCGCCACGTGCAATGACCAAGAAACCCACGACCATTGATCAAGTGGCTGCCAATTTGAATATTCGGGCCGAGGCCAAGGCGGCTGCCCTCGCCGAGGAGGCGCCACCCGTCCTGAGCAGCCGCACTTCCAAGTCACCGGAGCTGGCCAAGACCACAGCCGCAACAAGTTCCAGGCCGGAGCCCAAGGAGACGGGCGGTGGTGGCGGCGCCATCACTGTTTCGGCCGCCAGCACATTGCTGCCCATGCCAGCGACGGTGTCCTCCAGTTCTGTGCCGGAGCCGCTCTCCAAGCCACCCGTGCAGATCGCTGCCACTGATACTTTGGCTCCAGTGGCAAGTTCCGCTTAGTCACCAGGTGAGTTTTCTTTTATAGTTCCTTCAAATATTTGTAAATAGTATTTAGTTATTGCATTTTCTTTGACAAGGATGTGGTCTTAGGAATATAAAAAGGTCCTTTTATGGAATTCCTTAGTTTTGAAGCAGGTTGATCGTAATTCAAATCAATTAAAGTAGTCCGTTTGGGAAATGCAAGGTTATAGGCCAAAATAAATCATTCATGGAGGTCCTTTTTACAAGATTCGTAGTCTTAAAAAGGATTCCCCAGAAAATTTGTTGTAGATTCTAAAATAAAATCTTCTAATTGTTGATTTTGATGCAAATTAATGAACAATTGATAATGATACACCGTCAAAAGTATTTCGTATTTCAAGAAAAGAATCAACATTGGCAATGATTCTTACGATTCTACGCCCTACGTTGGGCGCCATATTTGCGATGTAAAGATCAAAATTTAGTGCAGGCTATAGTCTTCTAAGTCTTCAAAGGTCTTCCGCTTAAAAATTTTGACCATTTTTGGAAATTTTTCCCATCTTTTGAAGGAACCTCCTCTCAAAGAATTGCAAACCCATTAGGAAAGTTTAAGTTTTTTCTGCAGATGAACATTTCTCAGATGGATCAGAAGGTTATTCATCTTTTACAAATTAATGGCAACCGTAGATTTCGTATTCGTTTGGTTATATTTTCCTTTTTTTTAGATTTTTTTTTGTTCTGCTAATGATGGTTTGCTTTGTGCTTGGAGTTCTTTGGCCAGAGGTCGGCGATACTGCCACTTTTTGAAGCAGGCAACTTTTCTAGCTATTCTTACTCTCTCTGATTGCCACTTCCTTTATGAGTTGGCTATAAATTTTTCTTTTTGGCGCATTTCCCACACTTTGTGGCACTGAGACTCAAATTATACAAATTACATTTCGTGTTTTGTTGGCCGGTTGCTTATTTTCTTTCCTCCCCCCCATCTCTGTTTTCCTTCTCTGTTTTGGTTTTTCTCAAGAAGCAGTCATTATACACAAATAATGTATCTTTTGCTACGTACTCTCCCTCCGTATCTGTATCTGTAGCTGTTGCTGTAGCTGTATCTGTATCTTTCTCTTTCCGATTATTTGAAGGGGTCTCTTTCGGGTTCGTCTGTCGGTCGGTCGGTTCGTCATTCGGTCGGTCATTCATACGATTTGCCTTGGTTTTTATTTTCGCCGTTATAGCCAACAACAACAACAACAACATTGGGCTTTGACTTTTTCGCTGTGTTTTTAGTTGCTTTTTTTTCGCCCTCCGTTTCGTGTTGGCTGTGTTTCGTTTTTTTTTCTGTTTTTTGTTTTTTGTTTTCTTCTGTTTTGGCCTTTTAATGAACATCGGACCGACTAGAGGCGAGTCATTACATCATTTTGGTATTTTCACCCATAGAAAATAAAAAATAAAAAAGAAGGCGAATAACATTTTCATTCATTCTCGCTTTTCGTATTCTCTTTGCAGCGTTTCTTTGGCTGTGTGGAACGCAAATGTATCTCGTGGCGCCGCTGGAGAATCTACAAGATACAACTTCAAGCAACAACCTCGCTCCCGAAGAAAAGTGCAATTTAAGTAACCAGTAAACAACAGTAAATAGTAAACAGATGTAAGCCTTAGAACTAACCCGAAATAGCCTCAACGCCAAGCAATATATCAACTCGCAGATACATGTAGAATGTATCTGTTAGATACGTACATATATAAAAAAAAAACCAACAATTTCTGGGGAAACCACATCATTTGCATATGTATATGTATGTGTATGGGGTGTGCAAATATTTGCAATCGAATTAGTACGCGTCTAAATACATAAATAATCCAAGCTGCAGGCAGAGACTTGTTTGTGTCTTTTTTTAAAAAACAAAAATGCCAAGCGACAAAAGAATTCATAAATTTAAAAAAAATAATCAAATGATGAGATGCGAGGAGTGGGAGGATGAGGAGGGGGGTGGGGGGCAGGATGAGGCAGAATTATAATCAAATGCGCTCGCCTTTACTTGTTTTTGTTGCGATTGCCGCCTCGTCGTTTTGGCAAAAGCAGCAACGCAAGCGAAAACCAAAGCCCCAACAAATTAATTATAAAATATCAGCAACAAATATGTGTTAAACCGAGATAAGGTCGCACACACAAAAACAAACACACACACACAGACACAGCAGAGACAGAGACACACATTAGCACACGCACATTTGCGAAATGCCTTTTGATAGATAGATCTTTGTTGTCTTTTCGATTGTTTTCGATATTTTTTGGGGAAAATCCCGGCCAACAAAAAATTTATTTTAAAACTACGCATGCAAAGCGATAGTAGCAAAAAGTTAAACAAAAATTGATTACGATGAGTGCCAAAAGTGTTGGCACTTGTATCACCACCCCGACCCTTAGCCACCATCCACCCACCACCCCCGAACCAATCCCGAGGATATCTGCCACAAAGTGTGAAAATTAAGGCCGGGGGGGATGGTGTGGTCCGGAATCAAGTGTCGAATGGGTAGCCCAGCCGACACACACTCTGAGATACATAAAGTATAGTAGAAGATACAACCGATACCCCCGATACACGCTCACGTTTCTCCATCGGGGCGATAAAATTTTAACGATTTTGCGCCGTTTTGAGCGAGCGTGTCAAGCATAAAGATACAAAACAATACTTGGGCATAGCAAATAAACAAAATGAAACAAAAAGCAAACAAAAAGCGAAAAGGCAGGCAGGCAGGCACACTAGCTTACAATATATATAAATATGCATATATCTTGTAGATACTTTTCGTATTAGTTGTTTAAGCGCGTTACGTTTAATTGCAGCACGAACTTTGTACATAAATTTGAATCGAAGCCAAGCGAAATCCACTAACATCAAATCAAATGAAAGAGAATGGATGAAAAAAAAAAAAAAAAACAAAATAATATAAAATGGAAAAAAAAGAACAGAAACCCGCACATGCAAATAAATTTTAATTTTTAGAGCTTCGACCAAAACAAATACCTATATTATACACCCGATAAACAAACTACATATATACTCTTATATTTACGATATTCGTACACTCGAAAAAAAAAGGCTTTAGGTTTTATACTTTCATCCTCGTCTGAACCTAGTTGATATTCTTTATTACGTTTATTTTGTATTCTTTTGGATTTGTTATTTATATCGCCTGTACATATTTTTAATGAAAAACAAAGTTTACGAGGGAGGAATGATAATGATGAAATAAATGAGTTTCTTATAGGAAATAGTTGGACGGCACAATGGTGAGTGACAGAGAGGGCTGGCGACGTACGGTAACGGTAAACCAACCCTATGCCGTCAACCCTTAGTCCTTGCAGCATCCCTTGTGATCGGTGCGAGGAATTAACATAATTTCCAGGCAATCAAACAAATTGAAAGACCTCGAAAGGATCAACTTTCCACGTCCTCTTACTATCTGTCCCGACCGTCCAGCGCATTTCCCCAAAAATGTCCTTTGACTCGACTCCCTGATTGTTGTATATTAATTTATATTCCTATTATTGAGAAACTAAACTATATGTATATCTAGTTGTATATGTGAATGGCTTTGATCCGACCCGACCCACGATCGGGTGGCATCGACTTATTTAAGCTGATATTGTACTGTTCGGAAACCTTAACTAAATAAATACTTATGGAATATAATATATATATATATATAAATATTAAATCGTATATGTTTAGAAATCTGATTGTATGCACTTCTTGTATGTAATATTGTTAGACAAACCCTCGAAATGTAATCCAAAACTTAAACACACACACACACACTCGCATACACACACTCACATACACACCCCGAGACACACATTAAGTTAAATTAGCTGATTTTCGAAAACAATAAAATCATGAAAATGGTACACCCTGTATAACTAATGCGAATGCGGTTTTTATATCTTTATGGGCTGTACAAATAAATCAGAACGCCTGCGTCGGCGGCGACAGGAGGTGTCGCCTCAACCGGAGGAAGTCGGGTCGAGTTACAGAGCCCAGGACCATCGTCATCATATCTCTTCCCTTCCATTTAAATGTCCCCGGCTTCGGGCTCTTCGCTCCACAAATCACCAATTGTCTTGCCACCCCGCTTGGGTCGGGGTTTACTTGTTGGCATTGCGGATTTCAACGCTTTTCATGCCCCATAAAGGAGTGGGTGTGGGTCGCAGGCAATGGTGTCGGGGGTGTGGGGGTGGGTGGCACTAACTGAGGCGGTCGCGGTGGCACTTGCCGGAAACATATGGCAGCACGCTAAAACCAAAGCCTTTGTCGCAGGGACTGACAAGTGCACTGAGAAAAAATGGGGTATGGTGAGTTATTATATGCATTATAAATATTAAAATATACGTTTTACTTATAGGTTAAGCTTATTGTCCTATTTATTTTATTTCAAGTGTATAAACATAAATATTTTTTTCAAGTGTATAAACTGTATTTTTCCCGTGCAAAGCCACAAACGTCTTGCCACACTGTATGCCACATAGCAGGGCACGTGCCAGCCCCCCCTCTCCCCCCAGCCCAGCCCAGCCACCCATCTATCCTGCAACGTCCTGAGCCGTAACCTTCGGCAAGGGCGATTGCCATTGTGGCAAAGACAGCACGAGGACGTGCACAAGGACGAAAGCCAGGCGAAGAGAGCGCAAGCCGAACATACCAAGTCCCAGAGAGACGCAGTTTGTGGGTGAATTTTGGTGGTTTATTTATTCTTTTTTCCCATTAAATTTTAGACATGTGTGTGTGATGTATTCTATTTAGTGATGGTATATGACAATCTGACAGATTCTATGCATTTTTTTAGGACAGAAGTTGAAAGGATATTGAAAAGAGGTTGCAAAAATGTGGTATAATCAGTTTTTGGTTAATGGGGTATTCGGTTTATGTATTATTATTTTTAAAGAAACATTTCTAAATAGTGGATAAACAAAAAAATCCAAATCTTAATCCTTAATCTAACTTTAATACTTAAATTAAAGCTAATAAGAGGTAATAATATTTATTATTTTTAATCAATACCTTTGCGTTCGTGTCACGTTGCCATCGCTCGTCTGGCAACTTGTTGTTTTATTTGCTTGTATTTTTATTAAAAACGAACGCTACTTAATCAGCAGCAAAATGTCGCACTTTACGGCACAACCACCCGACTCCCACCACCCCCCATCCCCGTCCCCCACCACCGCTGGTGGGTCGGATGGTGGGGCGGTCGAGAGAGTGGAAAAAATGTTGGGGACTGTTGGGAATGGTTGGAAGGGTGTGATGTGGTGTGGTGGACTGCGGGGTGGAGTGCGCTGGGGCGGGGCGGGGTGGCAGCCGCCGTTTGACTTTTTGCTGTCGTTTGCGAAAACAGACTTATCAGCTTTGCTTTGTTTTTGTTGCTTCTGGCGGCTGGCAGCAAAACCTTTCCAAGTCTCGCCTTGTCTCGCTCCATCCGGCTGCTCGCTTGGCATGTGCCCGCCATCGCCTCCCCTCCCCTCCCCATACCAGCCACCCACTCGCCACCACCCAGCCAAGGCCTGTTCGGCTGATAAATAGCATTTAAGTATTAGTTGCTGCGGCGGTTTCATCGCGGGGAACGTGCCCGGCTTTGCGATTCGCGATTGGTAAATTGGGTAATTGAAAACACTTAACGGTTATGATTTATTATCTATTCGGCTTATATGTATGTACATATACCCTGTTGCCGCTGATGTAACCATCTGACTGCCATCGGATCCCGTGCTGCCTTGGGTGGATTACCATCACTGCGCTGTTATTAAAATCTAATTAATCAAAATGTCCATTGACAACCTGCCCACTGATAAATAATCCCGCTAGTTAAGCCACTGAACCAGCACATGTGCTTCCAAGTTGGGAGAAACCTTTGTCTTAGGCTCTACGCCCTGGCAAAAAATTTAAATATAGTTTTTTTCGTGTTTATTTATTTATTGTCAGTCTAGAGCTATGATGACTAATGTTCATATTGTTAAACAAATCTCTCAATTTGTTCGTTTTCAAGCATTACTTATAGCTTAACGTTTCTAAAAGTTGTATAATATTATAATATCTACTTTACCCTATAACTCCCTAAAGATCTCACTCTGAAAATCCCCATATTTTTAAGGTTTCTTGGAGATACTTTTAATATAAGGAACTTATCCTACCAATAAATGGATTGTCTAGGCATCCTTTCTTATATACATGTATATATATGTGTAAATACAAATTTTTGTAACTTTTAGAGTATATAAACTTCGTCTACATTCTAAAATACATACTTATTTGAGGCTTTTGCTGAGAAAACACTCATTTGTCTGAAATAAGAAATCCATTTGTTAAATAGAAATTTTGGCACATCTGCAACTCATCAAGAGATAAGTCCCATTGATGGTTTATTTATGGTAAAACTTTCCGAGACCGTCACCCATATAAATATGCTAATTAATCAAGTGTTTTTGTACTCTACCTAGTTTTTGCTTACGCAATCTTTATCGGTGTTTGTACTAAAACAATTTCTCGAGCACTTAAACAGCTCGTGCCGGCTATTTGTCTCGCTAAAAGTTTATAATAATAATGCTAATGGATTGCAACCATTATTTGCTCTGGCAATTAGTGTGGAATGGGCTGGCATTCTAGTTGATTTGCATTGTTAATACAAGTGCCAGTCCTATATTAATGAATATTTAAAATATCTATATTTTATGTAGGTTGGAAGATTATAACATAGTTTGTGATTATTTAAACAGTTTTTGTAAGTGATGTTTAGAAAATGGATATGTTTTACAAAATATTATCCACAGTTTTGTGTTAGTATAAAATCTTTTCCTTATAGTTTATTGAAGAAAGATAAAATTGCCCATTTCTTAAAAGAAAAGTCGATAAAGGGGTTTATCGTCGATGTATAGAAGGTTTTTTAAAGGTTTTTATAACAGTTACATCTAGAATTTTATAAAATCAGTAATATTTGTTGTAAAAATACTTGAGAAGTACCAGGTATCTCATGGCTTTCGGCTTGTTTCACAGTCTTTCTGAGACTCCATTGATTTGTCATCGCAAAAAGTACTTTTTGTACTTTTCCCATTTCAGTAAACTTCAGACGGATTGTAAAATTGGCATAACGCCAATCTTGTTAGCCGTAAATCACTCCCAATTAAGAACGTATTAGTTTTAGAGCTGCCATAAAAGCCAGAATTGACCGAATCTAATCTGAAGTCCATTTGTTTTTGGTTGGCAATTTTCGATTTTCGAGAGATCACAGACCCGAGATAAGTGGCAAAACTTTGATCCCCGGTAGAATGTGATCCGAAGGCATTACCACTCCGGTATAACCATTAAAATTAATGAAGAGGGAAGGCAGACGGAGGCAGGACTCCAGTCCAGACACGAAAGGGACAGCAACACAGGCACTTGGCACCACTGGCATCACACGGGGAACATGAACAAAATGAGCGTTAACCAAGCGAATCCTCGGCACGTTTTGGAATTTACATGAAGGGACCAAAAGGGGGCCCACCACTCGGGCGACGGCGGAGCGGGGCTTAAGTGTTTATTTCGACCAAGGTGTGTCGATGGACGTGAAAGGGGGCCAAAGGGTTTGGGGGCAACGGGCTACGGGCTGGAGTTGGCCACGTTATGCGAAACACGCAAAACGAATTCGAATCCGTTGGTGCTGTTGCTTTTGGTTTTGGTTTTTGCTGTTGCTGCTCCTGCCACCGTCCGTCCGTCCGACCGACCGACCGACCAACCCCCTTATCACCCACTCCCCTGGCGGAGGCCTGCACCCCTCCTGGCCATTCGAAGTTCGCCGGCTAGCATGGCAATTTGCCATTTTGAACACAACGAAGCGAGGCGAGGCCAGGCCAGGCCAGGCGAGGCGAGGCGAGGCGACCCCGACAAGGGACCGGGCCAAAAAACAGCAGAAAGAGCCGAGCGAGGAGGCCGAGCCGGAGCCGCAGTTTTGCGGCTTCATTGGATGCCACAGGCGTGGAAGGGGCAGGAGCTATAGCTGCCACTGGTGCAAGGGGCAGTGGCAGGGGCACGACGGAGGCATCGGGGGTGGAACATAACATTGCCTTTTAGGCTCCCTAAACAATTTCAGAGCTTCGAGCACGCCAAAAAAGGGAAGTTTCGGTTAGCCAACAACATTGGCGGCCTGTTTTCGACATTTCCTTTTAGTGAATAAACTAAAAGTGTTTAAATTAATATGAAAAGAACAAAACATTAATACATTCAACAGAGAAAATTTAGGGATTTATTTTTGAGATGTTTAAATTATGATTTTAGAAACCATTTGTGGTTTGTGGTTACCATTTTTCAATTAATATTTGTCAATGTTTATTCTTTTTTTTAGTTTAGGGCTATGTGTATGATAAGATTTCCAAAAAAAAGACTAGAGCCCGTTTTAAATGTTGATTGTACATCTGGAAAATAACCACATTTGGGGATAACGAATGCAACGATTACGAATAGACCCTTTTAAAAGATTATAATGTACAGTTGCCTCCAAAAACTTAATCTGGAAGCCATAAGTGTCTTTTTCTAGAAAAGTATATTGAGAATATAGGAATTTTTATTTAAATACTTTAAAGTTTTAAACGGAAAATACACGATTTTGAGAAACTTAAATGCTATAGCAGTTTTTATTTTACAGTCTTCTAAAAAATGTAATTACTCTAAAACATAAACCTCTCCAAAATGTGGGATTATACTATTTAGGCAGAATAATACCAATATTTTAACTAATGTTTTCCAGAGCTGTGTAGTTTGATGAAATCTTTTTGGAACACTTGCATTAATAAAAACTCTCGTGAATAAAGAAGGAACTCTTCTCCATTTTTATTTCTATTAAAAATGTACCTTAAATTTTCAGAAAACCTCAAAACTTTTCAAAAAAACTCCAAAAAAAATGTACAATTTCAGTTTGAAACCTTTACTATCTTTAAGTCTGACTTTCCACAAAGAGCTCTTGAAATAAAAGTGATTATTTTGAGGGTAATTCTTTATTTTAATCGAGGCTATTTGTATTCGTGAACAAAGAAGTGGACGCTGAGCTTGGGAAAAGTCTGTTTGGCAAGAACTTTTATAATTTTCATTCATTTCTTCCAAGCTTTCCACGAAATTCACC
This sequence comes from Drosophila varians, assembly GCA_018150405.1. Lineage (NCBI taxonomy): Eukaryota > Metazoa > Arthropoda > Insecta > Diptera > Drosophilidae > Drosophila > Drosophila varians. Next base: position 10,788,815 of record JAECWK010000130.1, read on the forward strand.
CAAAGAATCCGAGAACCTTGCGTCGCATCTCCCATGGTGATGAAAGAAACTGTTCCGTTGGCTGACGAGATGAGGTGAGACGGAAGGTGTTGGCTTCCCATATGTATGTATGTATGTGTTTCAATCATCTTGTTATTTATGGGTGAGCTGTCAGTCTCTTGTATTTGGATTTGTATCTGTGTCTGCCAATGTATCTGTAGCTGCTGGATGTATCTACATATATCTGTGTGGGAGCGCGCACCTGTTACGGTTGATGCTTTTTCCACTTCTTTGGATTTTTTTTTTGGGTCTTGTGTTTGCTGAACTTTGCCTTTCTTGTGACTCTTCGTATTTTTGTAGCTTGGCATGGTTTGGCAGTTTTTTTTTTTCATTTTTTCATTTTTTTTCTGAGTTGCAGATGCTCCTGTCGCAGGGCGTAGCTCAAATAAAAAAGTTATGTTGCCGCTGCAGGGGGATTCGAGTTAATCGAATAATAGGCACCCGCGCACGTACTCACAGATACAAAGATACACACACACACACAGAGACACTGGCAGATGCAACACACCGCCCTGGAGATACATAGCCCCATGGAGGTCGGAGTCATGACCAATTGGCGTGTTTTTTCGAAAAAGATGATCCGAGAGTGGCCTCCACTTTGCCTTCGTTTTGCCCCTTGTCCCTTGTCATCCCAACGTTCAACGCTGGTCTTCTTTGGAGCGGTTTATTGCTGTTTTATTACCTCTTTTCGCTCCTCCGGCCCCGACCAAACAGTGTGCACTCATTTGTGAAGTACAAGGCGGCTTTTCTCTGTGTATTTCTCCGATTCTCGGATGCGTGAGAAAACTGAATCTCTGGCTTCTTCCCCAATGAGATACTTACGCGTGTATCTGTATCTGCTTCTGGAGGCGCATACATCTGTATCTGTATCTGTATCTTTGGCCCTGTGGAGTGGCGGTGCTACTTGAAAGCAGCTTGCCGAGTTCCTCAAATTCATCTCTAATTGATTCAAAATTGTTTTCAATTGCAGCCAAGCTGGCAGCTCCAACCTTCGATTGCCCTTCAATTTTGTATCAATTTATGTCGGACAAAAGTCTGGGCATTATCCGAGTTTCATCTGAATTTGTAATACCTCCTCTTGATTGAGATGCCTTACATGGCTTACATTGCATCTAGAAATATTCATTTATTCTCAACGTACAAGTTTGGTTTTAATACTACTTTGATTAAAAGCTTCATTCTCTTGAGAGAATATTTAACAATGTTTGGCTAGACTTTAAAATTTGGGAGGAAGTGACAAAGTGTATCGCAAAAATGTTTTTTAAATAACAATGAATATGTCCGCTTATCAAATGAATAAATATCATTCAAAACATGTCGTTTTTTTTTGGGATGATGATTCCTAGGAAAAAATTTATGCTGATTGCATAATTTTTTTTTCCAATGAATTCCATTTATTTCATTATTTATTCCGTTGTGATTCCGCGATGAAATATTCGCCTAGCGCGCCTCCATTTTGCGATTCACCGCCCCATCCCTTTGGCGAGGTCGCAACCCTTCGCTGGTGATGCCGTAAATTAAAATACAAATTATTTATTTTTCTAGCTGGATCTTTTTTCGTTTTTGAGAATATCTCAAATGAACAACATTCATTTTGCAATTTAGCCACAAAAACATACATAACTCGAAAGTTTCGGTTTCGGTTTCGCTTGAAATTCCAGAGCGTCTCGGACAAGCGATAAATTCCATATGAACAAATTGAAATTGTTGTTGTTATTGGAGAAGCTTTAGCTGATGTTATTTAGTTTTTTTTGTTGTTTTTGTTGTTGTTGCAGTAGCTGGCGTATTTCATTTCATGACTGACTGGCTGACAGCAATTTTAAATTGCAGTGCGCCCCAAAAATGGAGCACCGCCGTCGCTGTTTTCAGTTGTCGTCGCTGTGTTATGCTCCCCTTTTTTATTTGGTTTTATTTATTCTTTTTTTTTGAGAATCCGCCGCTCAAGGTTTTGTTTTTTCGCCTAGAATATAAAAGCTTGCAAAAACAGCAAAATCAGCGCAGACATTTTATTTGGTCCGCTGCCTCCTCTGTCGGCGTTGTCTAGTGCGCCATTTGTCATGTGTCGCTTTGTTATTTGTTGCTTTTGTAGCTGCTCCTGCTTCGGCTTCTGCTGCTGCCGTTTGCTGTTTGGGCGTTAATGCTGTCCACCCACCCACTCCGCCCAGTCCGCCCCTTTCCGTTGCGCCGCCTGGCTCCCGGTTTCCCATTCATCAGCCGGTTGCTGGGCTATTCCTTTTCGCTTTTCTCAGCTCGGTTGCTCAGTCCTTTGCCAAAGAAAATAGTGTATGCGATTCGAAATACCTGAATAAGTGCTAGACTTATCGGTGACCATTTATCAGTGATTATTATAGCTATTTTTTTCATTTTGTAGACAGCTTATCCCTTTTAACCAAGGTTTAGGTACATTTCCAGCATCGTTAATATTCTTTAAAGCCCTTAAATAATGACTCAACGCTTTATTTTAAATTAATGCAAACTTTGCGAACTTTTCCATACTTTCTTTCCGTCGCATAAACGTAGAAAATTGCGGCCACGCAAGCAGTGGCAAAACCTTCTCCCTCTCTCCACTACACCTCTTGGCTCTCTTCGGCCCCATGGCCCCACTCTCGACCCACCGTACTCCCACTTTCTCGACTGGCAGCTCTCTCTCTCGCTCTCTGTTTGGAGCGCTCTCCTTGGCAATTTTCTAGCTTTTTTTCAGAGCTCGTCGCCAGCAGTTCGTTGGCTGTTTGAGTTGTTTTTCAAAGGGGGAGGCAGACTGGGCAGACTGGGTGGAAAATTGTGAATACGGGAGGGGGCGAGTGGAATTGGAACCGAGCTGAGCAGCTCTGGAAGGTGTATTTGTATGCGAAATCGTATCTGTGTACGTGATGGTGAGCTGGTGTGTGTAATCAGCCAACGGCTTCGCTTTATTTGGCATTTCATTTATTTTTTCATTTTGTTCCTACCCGCTGGCTTTCCGCTGGCTTTCCTCTGCTTCTATGCCCTCCCCCTTTCTGACCCACCATCACACTACCTCCCCAGTGTTGGCAACTTTTTGCGCAGCGAAATTCCATTTTAAATTTCATGGAAAATCGTTTTAATTATATTCGTAAAGTTTCCTTTTCCCCCGCCGCCATCTCTGGCCTTGGGGATAAACTTTTCAGCGTGCTTTTCATTATTCAGCGCTTGGAGAGCATTTCATAAATTCAAATTAACCGCAAGTGTTAATGCAATTAATGTTTTGGCCGGGCTGTTTAATTACTCGCCTCGTGTTGGCCCTTTTTTTTTGTTGACTTGGCCAAGACAGCTCTCAAATGTGGCTTAAAAATTGGAAAGTAGAGCTTAAAAATGTTAAAAAAAGGTAATAATTGGCTTCTACTTTTGGCTAATACAATCCATTAAAGAATTAAATCTAACAGGTAGATAATTAAACAAGGTTTCTATAATATAACTTATATTATTTATGTTTGAAGATTTTAAAGAAAAAATAAATTACATTTACTTTCTAACATACTATTCCTTACCACATAGAAAGGTTAAAATTCTTAAATATTCAAGCATAATCTATGTCATTTTTTGATAAAAATGTGTAAATAATTTTTTATTTTAATAAAATTGTGTCTTTAAAAAAAAGCAGACAACCTTACCAATTGCTATATTTAAACCTTAAATGGCAGAAATCTTTACATTTTTATTCTCGGCTTTCGACTAATCCGAAAATGGCGTCATAACCCGCATCCGCCTGAAAGCGAGCCCTGCTCCTGACAACCATTTGATGACGCTTCGTGCACGTAGGATACCCATTTGGGTAGCATGCCCCCCCGGAGCGACGTGCGCCAATTTGATTGGCATTCAAAAAGGAGCCACGGACACGGACATCAGGTGCAGCAGCATTCAGGTGGCGTCGTTATGCAGCTGCTGAGACCTTCCGAATGTATCTGCATCCTTACACACGTGTATCTGTATCTGCGGCAGCGCCCAGAGTGCCGGAAGTTCAATTATGCATGCGATTTGCTCGCCTGGCGCGATGCCGAAATTGATTTTTGAAATCTCTGAAAGTATTTTATGACAGCCAAATACTTTAGCCTGAGCTTTGTTTGCCCATGACTTCTACAAGGGTTATTAAATTCTTACACACACACACACACATCTGTTGTGGCGGCAAGTTTTCCAAAGTTGAGGCTCCCGAAAAACTTTTCTGGAATAAAAAATGTGAAACAAATGGCACATTTGCGGTGTAGAAGGAAGGTGAATTTTGGGCAGAAAACCATATTTAAGGCTTATTTGTGTTGGCCTTGGCAATGCGAAAACTTTTGACATGGGCATCAAATTTACATAAATAAATCACAGAAAGTATTGCAAGGAATCTGCGCTAAAATATTCAAGTTTCAAGCCTGGGATTCTCTCAATAAAAAGTTAAAATTAATAATACTTTGAGGAAAAATACAGAGAGCGATATTAGTCACAGGACTGGGACAGCTGCGGCCATTTTGAGACACATTTTATTGGCCATAACTCTCCGAAGTTATGACAAATATAGAAGCCGAAAGCATTAAATTTGGCGACTGCCAGAATATCCATAAAAATAAAACTCAAGCCAAATTGATATTCAACGCGTTGAGGCGAGGCCTTCAAAAAGTGCTGGTTGCCTTATAAGTTCAGATAAATAAAAAAGGCAGCGGGTGAATGCAAGTGAATGAGTGAGTGTGAGTGTTGCTCATTACATTCATTAACTTGAATGAATTGATATTCAGAAAACTTGAAGGCTAAATGAGGCCTACGACTTGCTTGAAAAGTGGCTGATTATGGAAATGGCAGTTCAACTTAATGAAGCTTTTATTTTATGATTAAATCAGTGGCATTTTAAGAGCTTTATTATTATTCAATCTTTCATAGAATGTGAAGAAGATGTGACCCATGGATAAGGGATTACTATAAAACAGAGAGTAGGACTTATGGTAATGGTATGGAATGGTATGGTATGGAAATATTATTTTTCTATGGCAAAACCTCTTTTAATTTAAAAAATGCAAAACCTATCAATGCCTTGTAAAAAGTAAACAAAATATACATATTTCATTTTCTTTTCCTTTATCGAAATAATCGATTCAACAATCGCCAGCACCTATCAGGGACATAAAAGGCATAAAGCTGACACTTTGCATAATAATTCCAGAGCTAATGCGAATTCAATACCCGTGGCAAGCCGCATTGCTCAATTTGCTGGCCCCAAAAGTGGCGAGTAGCCGTCCCAGCCAGACACCTTTTGTCGACAATTGCCATAATTTCCTTGGCTATTCACTGGGGACACATATGAATAAATATAAATATACGTATTTAACCATAAAAAACGGCAATCGTCACGTTTTATCCACTCGCCCAGCGCTCTCTACAATTTCGTACAACTTGATAAAATTTTAATAGAGGAAGTTTTGCCCTTCGACCTTTTTGGGGGGAGGCGATAAAATGGCGGCGGCAAATGAGTTTCGTGATTTTCTAACCAAATCCATGGATACCTGGGGGACTCGCGACAAAAGCTACATCCTCGGGGCTTTTAGTTGTTGTTGGGCCTTTTTGGCGTTAATGCTTTCGAGATAAAATGCCATAAAAAAAGCGCCACCGCTTGGCGTTACCTGTGGAGGTCCCGCAGGTAAAAATGCGCACCTGATTATGCCATGGATATGGAAACATATACATATATTTTTGTATGTATTTCTGTATACTCATCAGGCGGCAATAGCACAGTCGTTCTCTCTCGTCCATTCATTCACTTATGTAGTCATTTCTTTTCCTTTTTTTCCCTGCCTTTTAACGATGACGACAGGTAAACAGACAGCCGGACAGACACACTTGTGGGTGGGCTCACAGCATCAAAAAAAAAAAAAGAGTAAAGAAAAAAGAACGACAAGTAATCGAGTTGAAGAGCTGTAAAGAAAAATAAAAAAAAAGCAAACCTGAAGATGCTCCAACTGGGGAGACTGATTTCTTGGGACTTGTCCGACTGCCAGTTATCGACTTAACGCCAGTTGCTTTAGCTTTACTTTTTTTTTAGTTTTTTTAGTTTTTTGCAACGTTTTTGGCGGCTTACTAAAAGATAAGAAACTTTTTGTATACGCTGCTTTTCTGCTCTTCGTTTCATTCGCACAGTGTGCTGCTGCTGCTGGCTGGTCTGCTTTTATTTAGACCTTAAGTTATGCCGTGCAATAAAAATAAAGCCGTAGAAAACTTATTTACACTCGAAAAGTTTGTGCGCACGTCGGCTGATATTCGCAAATAGCCTGGCTGATAGGTAATGCGACTTGGAAATGGTATTTTTCGGCCGTACATTAAGCAATAGCGTCCTTAGGAACTTTGCATAGCTTAGTTTAAAAGAAGTTCCTAGGTAAAATGATAATTATTAAGTGTTTTTTATAGATTCCCAGTCGTACACTACACATCAGCGGCACAGAAAAAAGCCCTTATAAATACCTAAATATATTTTAGTTCTATAGATACACCTAAAGCTATCTTTAACTACCTTTAGCCTGAAATAGGATAGTCTTTTAAGTCCATTTCGATTAGATTTGACCGGTGTTGTACTTGAATATTTGCATAGTGTCTCGTACACATCCAGATGCTCATTTTAGTGCCTTTACAAGTAGTTTTTAGTGGCTGCCGTAGTTTCGTTTTGGGCTTGCTTTTTGTATTTTGGCATTTTCATTGTTCTGCCACTTGGGCCGGACCGCTTTCAGCTTTCAGATTTCGATGTTGGCGCATTAGCGCTAGTTGTGCGATGTTATTTAGCAGCTTCGCCGCTCATACCGGAGGGGAAGTGGAGGGCTCCGAGTTCCGGGCCCCGATTCCCGGGTCTTGGCTCTTTGAGCTCTCGTCTCTTGAAGTTTTTGCGGCCTCTGTCCAGAGTAGAAAACTTTGGCTTTGTTCGGAGAGCCATGGCGTTAAATGCCATGAGATGGCACAAAATTTTCCAAAAAGCAATTTCAGCCGCGTCTGCAAATCCAAAGAATCTACTAAAGCTACGCAGATACAAATAATTCCACACGCGCTTTGGACAGGTTGAAGTGGAAAGTAGTTGCTTCGGAGTTGTTCTATATTTATTATTCTACATTTTTTCCCTAACAAATATGTATGTATATTTGGCACTGACGCTTTTAAATAGGCAAATATATTCGCAAATATTTGCCACTTCCATGTGATCGAGGCCGGAACGAATTTGCATTTGCCAAAACGAGAATAAATAAAACAAAAAACTCTCGGTCTGAACTCATTAGGCTTGTTTGTGTGTGTTTTTGGCCTGAAACTGGGTACAAAAAGCTGGCCAAAAGTTGACTTAACTAAAAATATACTACACTTGTCGGGTCGTCAAGCGAAAAACAAACTCTATTTGGGTGGCCCGGAGCCTGGAGTGTTTTTGGCAGTTCTCAGTAAATAGTTTCCAATTTGGGAAAAGTTGGTTTAGGCTTCTCTTCTGTTGTCTTTGCCCAAAAAGGCAAACCAGAATTAAAACATTTTGTGGGAATATCTTATAGTTACTGTCATTCTGAGTGACACTTTTGCGTAGGACTTGCTTTGGGCTTAGAAATTAGAGAACATAATGAGTTACATAGGTTTCTTGGAAGTATTTTAATTTTAGGTCATAATAGTTAAATAGTTCTTTATTGTCGGGATAATGGAAGTATTTAACTCTTTTAATAACTCTTGGGTTTGATCAAATCTTATCTATAAAGTTTCCAACTGCAGTACCTCCCGAAACTCCTGGAACTTCAATAGTTAGAGAATAATAATTGGAAAACTTGTGGGGGAAAGATAATGTAGCTTGATTATATCAAATTAAAACACAATCGACTATGGAAATGGCTTCACACTTGTGCAGGACCTTTTCCTGCCCAACAATTGGCTCCCCTCATTTACATTGATCAAATATAAGATTCCGTTTTGGTAAATATAAACAAGTTAGGTTGATATCCGGCGTTGAATAACAATGGCGATTTTTTGGATACGGCTGAGAATCGAACAACCTGAAGCTCCTGCCAACAACAACTGGTATCTTATGGTAAATCAGAGCTCTCGAATTCAATTTGTATTGTCCTCTTCCAAGGAAATGTCCTCGGCTCGGTTGGTTTTTTGTGTGTACGGCGATTATTGTTCGACATTTCGGGGGTTGTTCGATGGGATGCGATGGGATGGGTTTTCGATGGGAATGGTATGGAATGGCAGAGGGTTTTGTTTTTGGGGTTGCTAAACGGCGGCTAACGATGTGCCAATCTAATCCACTGAGATATAACCGAAAACGGCATAACCTAGGATTTATCTCGGGAGCATTTGTGTGATGTTTATTATTTGGTTGGGTTCCCCCTTTTTTGTAGGTTCCAAATATTGCGAAAAGGGTTTCTCTAGTTTCCAGGATAGAATGGATTTTCTAATTTCCTCAAATCGGATTTATCAAATAGTCGTAGATTGCCTTTTTTGGGAATGGCATGGCGCTTCTTAAATTGCCATCATCAGCAATTCAATGGAGACGGGATACAAGCCAAGAAGTGCACTAAATCCTACTTAACTTTGCAGACAAAGTTCTTTGGACGTGGCCAAATGGTCTTGGCCGAGAAGACCAAAAGAAATGAAATAAATTGCAAATAAATTCAATATGCCTTTTGGCCAAACTTTCTATACACGTGGCTGTGTGTGTGTGTGTGTGTTTATTTATGTTTGTGTTGAGTATCTGTGTGCGCATTAGAGATCCAGTAGCTGAGATACATAAATCAAGGCCATAAATGGCAACAGCGCCAGCTCAGCCTGCATCGACATCGACATCGACGTTGCCGTCGGCGTTGGCGTTGGCGTCGCTGTCACTGTAGGCTGTTGCATTGTTTTTGGGTTAACTTCCCCCACACCCCATCCCCCCACACCACTGTTAAGCTTCATTTGCAATAACTTTGGGGCCTGGCCTACCTGGGGACTAAGCGACTCCCCACCGGCAGACCGCAATGTGTGTAAATCAATCTTTATTAAGTGCAAGCTCCCCATTGCCGTAAAAAACAAAAAAATTGCACTACCGATTGCGGCTGCTGTTGCAGCAACAAATACTAGGCAACAGTCTGAACCTGTTTAAAGTGCAACAGCAAAAGCAACAGCAACAGAAACAGCAACAGCAGTGTGGCAAGTTTTTGCTTTTGTTGTCAACTTTTGCAGCAGCTTCTTTTGTCGCTCATACGCCGCGTGTGCCGTGGCCGCGGCTGGGTCTGGGTCTGGGGCTGCCTTCGCGTATCGCCGATTGGAATCGCAATTAAGTTTTATTTTGTGGCGAGCATTTTTTAATTAGCAACGACGCGACTGCTGCCCCATTTGCAACGCTGCCTACGTAAAATACTACGACGTTGCACATACTGTGAGTCGTCCAGACGCCCAAAACTTTGCAGAAAAGACGCCACAATTGCTAATGACGCTGATTGCAAAGTGGCCTCCTCCCATCTCTATCTCTCTCTCTATCTTTCTCTCTCTCCCCCATATACCCATCTCTGTTGGTGTCCCCCCGGAGTCGGGGGAAGGGGGCCTTGGTCCATCATCCACATATTGTTGCATGTATCTGCGTATCTTGTGTATCTGTATCTGCGCTAAGTGGGCGCTACAACTGCAAACTCCAAACTGCACAAAAAAAAAAAAAGAACAGGGACATGGGGACGATGGGTTGGGTGTTTGTGGACGAAAATTTATTCGCTTCTCGGATTTTTAACACCCAAGGGGGCACACGAGCGACTGAGATACGGAATATAAGAAAACACGCGAAAACCAGAAAGCCCGAAAGCCAGAAAACCGAAAAAGTCAAATAACCACAAAATGCAACTGCAGCTCATTGAAATTCCTGTGTCGCAGATTGAGGACCGAACCGGCGCCACGACTCCTAAATCGATCGTTTCTGGCCAGGCTTCACTGCGGTTTTCGGGCTTGGCTATATGCTACGGTCCTTCTCTTGCCACAGAGAACACGTGAGGTTAAGGAGGGTCGACCATCAGCCTGGCTAAATTGAATTGCGGTCGATTTTATGTTGCCCGTAATGGGCAGCTTTGATTGGAAGTTGTGATTGCAGGACAAGAGTTTTGTAGAATTCAATAGACGAGGCTTTTGGTTATATTTCAATCAGATTTTCTATTCAGAGAGTTCTTTAGGGCGTAGTTATATGATACCTGTTACTTTTCTCGCATATTTTTAGCTATAACTACCTTAAAACTAATGGAATCTATAGGATCTCTTCACTTTGGTTGGATTTAAAGCTAAAGAATAGCTTGACATTCGTTCTTTTTCAACATTTTTAATTTTTAACCAACTAAAAACTAGAGTTAGAACTTCGGGAGGGTCTTCTATTGGTACAACAAATCAAAAACTAATCGTGAATTAATCATGATAATGCCTTAATTCTTTCCCTAATACGTTTTTCCAAACAATAGCCTTGTGGAGAACAATAGAAAAAGGATCCAGTCATTCAGCTTAGGAGGCACCTTTGAGAATTTCCAAAACGTGACAAAGATAAATTCGAGTTTCTGGCAAAAGTTGCAGGCTTAAAAGAGATAAAGAATATGACTTAAATGATGGAAATATATCCTATGCAAATTACATATTATTAGGCCAAGTTCGATAAAAACAAAAATTTGCTTGCAATTTTTTTGGCCAAATGTTTTACATTTCTCGGCCAATTTTGTGATTTCGGTTGTTGCGTGTTTTTATTTTTTTCCTTTTTGGCAGCATGCAGAACATGAAACAAATTTGCATTTGACTTTTATTGACATATTCGCATTTTTATTGATCGTTTTAATTTGCATTTCGATTTCAATTTCGCCGCTTTTGTTGCCTTTTTTTTCCTTTTGATTTTGTTGTCGTTGTTGCGGCTGTTGTACTTGCAAATAAACCGAAGGCCTTTTGCATTTATTTGCGCCAAGTTGTATGGGGTTCTGGGTTGCACTTTATATTTTTTTTTCTCCTCTTTTTTGTTTGCAATATTATTGGCAAGTATTTGTGTATCTGTGTGTGTTTGCATTTTATTTTTGCGCCGCCATAAACTGGTTGCTGCCGTTGCCACCGCCACCTCACGCTGGGTGCAACAAAAAAAAAAATCACACACACGTTTGCAATATTTATAAAATTTTATTGCATTAATTATTTAATTTATGACTTTCTTTTCGCTTTACGACTTTGGCATTTTTCGCATTCAGTTTCAGTTTATAGACCCCATCCAGTGTATCCCCCTGATTTGCTCCATTAAATGCAATTCGCATTATTGCGTATTATTGGTTTGCCAACTGATTATTTTCACAATCGCACAAACACGGAGTGTTGACATTCTGATTAGGTAATGTTTGCCAAAGCCAAACACACTCGATTCCATTTCGTATTGATTGGCAAGGCCGCAGAAATCGTATTTTCTCGCCAACTGCAAAAACTTGGCAAGCGACGTCGATTAGATATACAAAAATAGAGATACTTTTGCCAGAATAGTGACATCGGGAAAAACTTTCCACAAATCGGCCTCTTTCCGCCGCAGCAGCTGTGGAATTGCAAATTAATTGCATATGCATGTTTTCGCATGCCTTTGCATGTTTTTGCATGTTTTGATTTTTCCAATTTAAATGGGAAAGTTACAGATACTTTCTAGGTATTTAGATACTTTGGATTTCTGTTTTCATATTATAACAAATTCTGCATTCAAACTGAAGTTCCAGACATTAAAAACCATACAAAAATATTATATCCTTTGATAAAAAAGAATCATAGAACTGCTACAAAAGAGAAAGACTTTCCCAAAAAAAAAGAAAATACCCTCAGGAAAACACTTTTCTTTTGGCGGAAAACCAATTTTGTTGGGCAAGAAAAAAAAAGAGAGAACCCAAAAGATAACGAAAGGCCGAAGTGGTCGAGGAAAATGGTATAAAAAATAATATTAAGGACGAGCGATAAGAGCGCGTAACTGCCAGGCGGAAGGACAATAGCAATCAATCCGATGGCAGGGCACCATCCGGACAGTGTACCCCAGGACGAAAGTTAATAACTCCAGCTATTAAAGTTATGCCGGGCCAGAAGCCTATTATTATTTCATGACTTAAAGCAATGTGGCCGAAAACACGATGGATAATAGCGACAGGACTACAATTTCTTGTCCAGTGTCCGTTCAAGCGGACAGAGGCGGACAAGAGCGCAGCGAGTGCGAGCGAGAGGTAGGGATAGTGCGAGTGAGATAGACCGGAGCCAAGCCGAGTGACAAAAGGAAACCTTTTGCGGTTAATTGCACCACCAACAACAGAAACAGCAGTGCCAGGGGTAACAAATGGGGGGTGGGGGCAGGAAAAAAAATGTGAAAGAGAAATATTTAGCGGTCGATGGGTGGAGGGACAGGGGGTGGGTCAAAAGGCAATGCCAAATGTCAAATACCAGGGTGCCCCGTCCATTGTCCTGGCAACCTGCTGTGTTGATACAACAACATCAGCGGCGGCGACTGTGTCGCAACCCATTGAGGGGATTCCCGGATTAGATGGAATGCGGAAAATGAATGGGATTGGGACTAGGGACTGCGACTAATCATTCAATTATTCTTTCCGGTGTGAAGGCTGAAGCCAGTGCGAAAAGATTTATTAATTCAGAGCTTATTATTATTTCAGAACTTTTTATGGGGAATTCTGGTACAATACAGAGAACTATTTCGCTTTGAAAAGAAAGGTTTTTGAGAAAGGAAATACTTCTTTATGATATAATCCTTCTATAAGATGTCAACTTTGGCAATAATCACACTTTTTTAATCTTTGTAAATCGAGTTTGAAGCTTGTTTCCCCACCGGAAACGGAAAAAACTGCCACGACACGAAGACATCCCACGGAATCCAATTTTAGCCGCCAATTAGGCAGCTCGCCACCTAATTAGGATCCTGCGGGTGAGATGTTTTTAATATATCCCCCCGTCCGTGACTCTTTGGGTGAGACAAAAGGGGGGAGGTGTCTCTTTTGGGTGAGACAAAGGGGAGACATGGGGCATAAATAAATGATTTCCATTTAAAGTAAAGCGAGTGAATGGGGCGAGATTTGAAATAAATTATATCTGGCGAAATCCCAGGGGCGCTTTACCGGCTCACAAGTGATGCGATGTGTGTGCCTCCCATTCTGATTTTCATGCCCCGTTGAGTGTTTTATGGGTGTGTGTATTTTATTCGATTGTGTGAGTGAGTGTATATGAGTGTTTGTGTGTGGGTGTAACAGCAGGAAGAAGCAACAACGACCTCGTCACACTCGACACGCCAATTCCATATGTTGCACACACAAAGTGAGTCCTTGTCAACCCTGCGTCCTTCCCCCTCCCGCCCGTTAACCTCCGTACTGTCTATCCATCCATCCATCCATCCATCCATTTAGCCATCCAACCCCTCCCATTAAGCAAAAGGGGTGTGGAGAATGAGGACGACCGCATTGCATGAATTTAGCTTAGCTTAGCCCCGGAGCATTTTCAACTAGGATAGTCCTCCTATCCTCCCAGGACACGCGCTCGCTCTCTATCTCTCTTCGGCTCTGGTTTACACTCGACGGTGTATCTCCAAGGGATATAGAATCGGAATATCGGGGTAGTAGTAGGACTGCTACAACAACAGCAATTCAGATAATTGAACATGTTTCCGCCGGTCGTCGCGGCAAGGCTTCGGCCTCGTCCTTCGATTCTGTTGTGCCGGCCTCGTCGTCCTTCGTCTTTCGTCCTCGGTCCCCTTTTTTTAGTCCGATGCTTGTATTTTTTCTTGTTTTTTTTCGAAATTGCCCTTCCTACATTTCGTGTTTTCTTTTTCCTACCTCACGTTCCACGGCTTTGCCTTTATTTTTGGAAACGAATAAACTGAACGGAACGAAACGGCATGAATACAGGCCATACAGGGAAGCCCTTGTGCCGTCACACACAAACACACTCACAGGTCCCCCAACACACAAAACCAAAAAAAAAAAAAAAAAAAAAGAATGGAAAGGAAAAGGCAGTCAACTCCATTTTGTATGCAATGGCATAGGGTGACCAGAGCTGCCAAAGAGTTGGAAAACTTTTGGGGCAACGGGTTGAGTTGAATAATTAAGTGAATATGTAAATGATCTTTTGAATAATTTTGATACAACTTAAAGTGACACCTAAGTTTGTGGAAAGTTGCTGAAGAGAACGGGGCTTAAAACCACTCTTATAGAGGGTCTTGAATAAAATATATATGTATATTTGTACTTAAAGGATACCCTTGATGAGGATGATCAACTCAATTATAGATTTTGTTAACTTTCCTATTTTATTTTTCAAACTTTCAATATTATACAACTCTGGTCACACTTATACATACACCCGCTAATGATTGGGCTGTTACCTTCTAGGCGTGTCAATAAAAAAAAAACGAACAGCCCTAGATACTCGCAAGTCACGCATTTTATTAGGAGTCCTATTCAGAGCCCCTTATTTATTCACGAACTTGTAATACCAAATAAGGGCTAATAGAGAGTGGCAGTGTTACGGAAGTCCTTCGGTAGTCCTACCTTCCTTACCCAAACACGCACATCTTTGACCGTTTTATCCCAGGACTAAGCTTTCGGTTTATTCTCTGCAGTGTCATAAAGTTTACATTTTTATGTGCCTTTGCCGTTTATCCTTTATCCTTTAATATTTTTAAAGCCCTGGGATTCTTTCTAACCCACACACACACCCACCCAAAAGGGGGGTGGGGGTGTGTGCAGAGAGCATGAAGGCTTTATAAAAATTAAATATTTGCCCAAGGGGGTGGTGGGTGGCCGGAGGGGGTGCGAAAGGGGGTCAGAGGCAACAACAGCAACACCAAAACAGAAAGTTAGAGCAGCAAAAACTTTTCCTTCTCTTTGATGCGCTGTCCTCGCCGTTGTCCTTGTTCCTTTTTTGTATATGTATGCTATATATACATGGTATACATTTACTATATATGTATGTGCGTGGGTGTGTGTGTGTGCGAGTGTGTTTTGCATTTGCCGAGGCTGGGCCCACGGAACTTTTCGACGCGTGCTTTATGCCCGTTTGCTTCAGGCATTCTCTGCTCTCATTCCGACCACCCACCACCCACCGCCCACTCACCCAGCCAGCCCGCCACCTATACAAACATAAAAACACTTACCCACACATAGAACACACACACACACACACAGACACCGCCCGTACAGGATCCCCTCTGGTTTTTGACTTTTTGTGTTAAGGACATTATTGCATGGCCTGCTGGATGCATTTCGGGGGTGTTTCCACCCTCTGCCATTCGCTCCGTTTTCAATTTCCTCTTCAGAACGTTTCATTTCCATTTTATTTGTTTCGACACTTGATTCTATTACGATAGATATTTTCGGATTCGAAATTTTTACCGTTCCATTCCTTGTTCTGTATTTTTTTTTTTTTTGAAGGCCAGTGGGCGAATCCCCAGAGCTACAATTAGGCGAGTTAATGATTGCCACAGAAAATAAAGTTTTCCGCCGCTACATCAATTTTCTAATGGTCGACTGGGCATTCAGAATTGGATTTATGGCTTTTCCAATATCCAACATTTTTGCTTTGGCCTCAATTAATGGTTGGTAGAGCTATGGGCCCTCCACAAAAATATTATATTCGCCATGGGGAGTTTTTAAGATATCAGTTACACAGGATCTTAAGCCTCCATTTAAAAGAAAAATTAAAGAATGGAACTGAAACTTTATATAATAAATTTTAAGGTAATTTTTAGGAATTTCATATTCCACCTACTTTTCCATCTTTTATTTGTCGAAATATAGATGAAAGTTTACGATTTCCTAATTTTGTGAAAGTCTAAAAGTAAAAAATATAGAAAATACACCCAATAAAAATTAGTAGTAGATTTATTTTTATTGCAATTTATTTCTTTGTGTGTAGTCTACGCCATTCACCATATCAAATAGCAAAAGCCAGGCGGAAAATCATCTGCCAAGGAGCGAGGAAAATTAGATGTTTGCATTGTCAGCCCTCATTGATCAATTGAATTTTCCGAGTGGCACTCCCAACAGGCATTTCTTCCCAAAACCTCTTTATCCATGGTTTTTCGCCTTACCTTTAGTTTCCCCTTCCGTCCAGGATCCCCTCGGCAGCAACTCACTGTTGATTTATTGTCATGTTCTGGACTGTGGACACCTTTTGGTATCGTGCGTGTTGCTTGATTTTTCCCCGCTTTTCCTCCTGCGGCTGCGGTTTTTGCCACCAGTCCCAGTGCGAGTCCCGTTTGGCCGTTTGTCGGGCCTTAACATATTAATCAAAGGCATGAAATCTTTATCAAGTTGTCAGGCTGGACCTGGACCTGGAAACACCAGCGTCTGTGGTAGAAACCCGTTTGATCCTTAACACGCATCCCAATCCCGAGCCTGTCCTATGCAGCAACATTATCCCATAACCCATTTGGAATTTCGCGTTCTCATTTCCGATTCGTACAATCGAAAATAACGATGAAATTGCAGACGAAAATGCGAAAAGGCTAAGGAGACGGCGGCAGGGACGTAGCGGAGGAAGGCTCCAAAGATTTTGTCACCAGAACTTGGTTCTGCGATCTGAATTGCTGGTATTAATATTCACATGTCGTTTAGGCACTGAAAAAAGATGTTTAGGACCCGGTTTTTAGTCGGGAGTTAGATGTAGTTTCTTGGGACTTACAGTCTGGAGTAATATGTTTTAAGAATTAATCCAAAATTTATAAAATTTCCGTATTATTTTAGGGTAAAGTCTTTAAAAATATGAAAATTAAAATATGAATTCAGGAAACTGAAATTGATCTTCTTTGAAAAGGTATTTTAATATCGGCCAACAGTGCGTATACGCAATGTCATTAGAAGCGATTAACATATAACGTATACGCACTGTATACCAATGCAAATACATGAAATATGGGCAAAATATTGCACAGATTTAAAGTAAAAAGGTTTTATTTCATAAAACAAATAAAAAATTAAATGTTTTCTAAAGATTTAATGTAATAATTTGACTAAAATTTATTGAAAATAACTTTTAAAAGCGTCTAAGCTTTCTGGGCTTAACTTTTATTTATGCCTTTGCTTAAAGTCTCTATATTATAGGCTTTTATTATCAAATATTAATAGAATCTCTTATAACCCTTTAGTCTATGTAATATTTTTTCAGTGTGTAGTTTGTTCGTTTGCCAGGCGGCAAGCAAAGTCTATGGAATCGCTTCGAGATTTCTGGCTTGCTGGTCCGAGATGTTGGACGTCTAAACAGAGGCCGCCGTCTGTCTGTCTCTGTCGCTGTCGCTGTTGCCCCTTCTCCCTCTGTGTCCCCTACCGTGCCTCCCGTGCCACCATTCCCTCCTCCCAAGCTCCAACTGGCCGCATAAATTTACTCAAAAGCTGACGCTAACTAAAGTCTCGACTTTTGCTTGGCTCCTCGGCCTCAAAACTGGTTCCATTTATGCAAGCTATTATTATTGTTTTTGTTGTAGTGGTTGTTGTTGTTGTTGGCTACGCTTTTGGTATTGTGCTAGTTGTTATTTGTTGTTGTTGTTGTTGGTGTTGTTGTTGTGCTTTCGCATTCAATTTTGCGCCTCGATTTTTCTTCTTAGCTTTGGCCGCGCAGATACATTTTACTTATCGGCATCTAAATTCAGAGCCGGCTCTGTGTTCGCAATTTCAAACCAGGTTCCGAGCTTCACCCGTCCGACTCTCTCAAGTATCTTGAAGATTGGTTTATTTTTTTTTTTTGGTTTTTGTCAAGTCGAATATGTGAGGTTGTTTGTTCGTTCATTTGTTCATTTGTTTGTTTGTTTGTTAGCCTCTTTCCTCGCCTTGGCAAAAAGTATCGAATTTCGTTAGCAATCGCCAGCTTGGTAGTGGGAGAGATCAAACAAAATGAACAAACAGCAGAAGCTACGGTCGTATAGCTTCGACCAAAAATGGTTGAGAAAACTGCACTAATCGCTTTGACAACGAATTCGACAAAGATATTCAAATTCCACAGAGATTAGCGTCTGAAATTTGTTTATTCCTTCATTATATTTTAATGAATTCCACTGATTAAATGCTTCCTCTCCCTATCTCTTTCGAAAATGTATCTCGGCCTCTTTCTAAATATCTGGACGTAAACAGTTTCTTGCCTTGAAATGAATTCTTTGTTTATCATTCGATTGCCTGGCCAGAAATAATTACGAATATGAACAAAATACTATATAAATGTCGATAAATGCGTGCATTTTATTT
Source organism: Drosophila varians (assembly GCA_018150405.1). Taxonomy (NCBI): domain Eukaryota; kingdom Metazoa; phylum Arthropoda; class Insecta; order Diptera; family Drosophilidae; genus Drosophila; species Drosophila varians. The sequence continues at coordinate 10,807,048 of JAECWK010000130.1, forward strand.
GTTTGTAAATAAAGCAAACAAATGAAGGCCTTTGAAGATTTGTACTTTTGTTTACACATGCCACATACATACATACATGGATGGATGGACTATCGCATCGATCCACCGATTTACTGATCAACTTTCTACCACTGAACCTGCTCCAACTCGATGAACTTTCGTGGCTCTTCCTCGGTTTGTTTGTTTCTAAACGAAAGTTGGCACGAGCCAAGGCCGCGATTTGATGCATATATCAAATGACTTGTAAATATCGATAATGATCTCAGCCATAAAAAGAATCGATTTAAAACTATCAGGTATTGGGAGCTTTCATTATGTTTTTGTGCTTATTTTCGGTTAAATTGTTGTATAACTAGAGTATCTCTTGAGTAAACTTTCTTCTATTTTCCCAAAAAAGTAATTGAAACAACAATCTCTAGAATCGATTAATTCAAAAATTGACCTTTAAACTTCCATTTGTAACTTCCACATTAATTGGAACTCTTCCAAAACCAAGATAGTTCACTTTTTTTTGCACACTAAATCCCCATTAATTCCATATTTCAAAAACCCGCACGTTTCCGGCAAAATGGAGTTATTGTGTGACCCGAAACCCACTCAGTGGTTGAGAGTGTGGCACATCCCCGAACAAATTACCCTTTCTCCAGCCACATAAATAACATTGCACCACGATGTGGCAGCGATAAATTTACTTCGAAACTTTTTAACCGAAAGTTTTTCCGGAAAGTTAATTGATTTATATTTTTGACATTTTGCGCAAAAGCGAATGGGAAAAACCGGAAAAATGGGAAGGTGCAACATAAGCGGCTACGAAAGGTTGCAACTCCAGAGACCTTTCGTGACAAATGTCGGCGAGTCAATGCTGTGTGGGCGGGACTACAGATGCAAAAAATTAATGATACAATGCCGAATTATAAAGGTTCCTTTATCCCATACATATAGTAATTATATTTCGATATATTAAAGCTTAAAAATTAACATTAAATTATATAAATAAATATAGTAAAAGTGTATAAACTTTTCCTTTAATGGAAAGCCGATTAAGACGCATTGTAGGGATTTTTTCGAGTGTTTTTGTGCGCTTTAGCAGACGCTGCTGGAAGTTTAGTATTCCCCGAAAGTTACTTTATCATGTGCTCCAATTAGTGCAGCGGCCCGCCGGGAAAGGGGGACATCCCGGGTGGGGGGCACTGTAGTGGCTGAAATTGCTTTCGTGCCAGCCAGCGCCACAGTGGAGGGAAAATAAAAATGGAGTGTCACGGCAGTCGTTCGGACTTATAAAGGGGGTCCCGGCTGCGGGGGCATGGGCGGCGATAAGGGCGAGGGGAAGGTCTTTTGGACAAAGTCTGCCCATTGTTCCACGATGGGTTGCTGCTTCCGTTGCATTTTTCTTTCTCAATTTTTTTGTGTTTTTCTTTTCCAGCCACGTCACAGTCGCTCAGCTCAATTGCACTCAAAGCTACGTCGGCTCCCCCCCCCAACCTCATCGCCGCCCACCCCACTTTCTTCTGTTCGTGAGTGAGCGCAATAATGAGAGCAGGGGGGCCACACGACGAGCTCCCCACTCTCCCGTTGGCGGCCTCGGGCTGGCGCTCGGCTCCCCACTCGGCCCACTCGGCTGGCAGCTGTTCGGCGTCTTTCATCAGCATATTTCTGAGTGATGAAAATTATGTTGATGACGTTTGCACGGCGCTGCTTTCCCCACCTCCCATCGTCCACCTCCCACCCCCCAGCATTTCTCTCGCACCACCCCCCTGGGTGGCCCCTAGGGGCGACAACTAGCGAAAGTTGCACTGAATTGGAACATCAGCTTCTGTTTATTTCTTTCCTACTCTTTGCATTTCTCTCTTTTCCCATTTCATTTCGCCTTTGCTTCAGAGGTAGCGACCGCAAAGCGGAATGCCAAAATTCATTTACATTAACGCAAAATTTATGTGCGTATTTACAGCTACGGCGGCTACTACTTCCCAGATTTTCAAGCATTTATTTCCATGTGCCCCCGACGGTCAAAGGTTCTGACACTTCAACAAAGAAAACAAAGTCCAGCTTGTAGGATTTTTAGCTTGGACTGTTGAACTTTTGATTCTTGCTTTCGGATTTCCCTTAAAGGATTCAGTTTTTGTACATTTTGCAATGAAAATATATGTATGTTTCTCCCAGGTTTGTACTTCAAAAACAAAGCTTGAATTATAAGCTAGATATTTATATATATTTCTTTTAAACATAAGTTGTAATTTTAATAAAAGTCTTAACAACTAACAAGGACTCTCCAATTTCTGACCCTTATTACAATTTTGAAATATGGAGAATATCTATCGAAGAAACATTTTAAAGATAATCGAAATGCATCCTCCGAAAACAATATATAATTTAATCAAAAGATATACTATGATATACTCGTATATATCCTAAAAATATTCTGTGAGGTGCGATAGAAGTACCGATTGAATTGCAAATACATCGATAATCGCTATCGAATATGTCAAATACTTCCTATGCTACCCTTCATTTGGAAGACTAGGCTTTCACTTGACTTTATACTCATTTAAATTATTTCCATTACATATTTTCTTTTTATTTTTGTAAGCCTCTCTGAAGAATTTAGAAATATATATGCATTCCCTGCCTGATTATTCGGAACTGGGCTCCGTCATGTTCATTTTTATAAATCTCTTTTATATTTCTATAGGAAGGGATTTACCCAATTTAGACGTATACATTATAGACTCATTATGCCTAATTTTCAAACAATTCTTGGTCATGAGGAATATGAATTTGTTATGATGATCGATCATAGTAATTTCTGTCTAATTTGTTTCTTGAGTCTCTTTTTTATTAACATCCTTTCACTCTTGCGTAGATGGGTATTCTATATTATTCTATTCTACCATAATTCTATACAATATACCAAGTTCTTTCACATTCTTCCTGGCCTTTGTCTTTACGAATTTCAAAATGCCGGGAAAGGTATCGATTATAATTCGAATTGGACGTAAGCCATTTTGTGTACTTTGCTGGAAACCGTTATATTTATGTATTTAGGAGATTAATATTAATTGGTAACACATTCTATCAAAACAGAAAAGGTATTTCGAGAAACCAAGAGGGCAAAGTTTCCAAAGGTCTCATGGCAAAAAAAAAGAAAGAAGTTAGTTTGAATTAAACTACATAAATAAATTAGAATAGACAACAAAGTAGGACGACACAACACATTTTTTTGGCTCATGGCAAAAGATCGAGCTAGGATCGATGTAAAAGGCTTCGTGGATGGCAAATGCAGGCCAATTTGTTGGGCCTGAGTGTGTTTAAGCCAAGGTTTCAGGCATTGTAAACTGAAACAATGGAGTGGTGCCAACTAAAGCGGAAAATTTGTTTCAAACAAACAGTTGCCAGTAATTTTTTGCTTAGCAAAAAAAAACAAAATCAGTGCCCAAATACAATTAGCAAAGTCGTGATAAAAAGTGGAAAGAAACCAGCCCAACCCAGACGAGCTAAAACGAAAAAAAAAGAGCATATTGGGAGGCTGGTTTTTTGTGTTTATTTGTTGTTTGGCGTCGTTGGCGAAGCCGAAGCGAAACGTTCAATTAACATTGGCGGCCCCCAAAAACAGAATCGAAAACCGAGGCTCCAGCTTTGGGGCTGCAACTCGGCTCTCGGCGCCGTTGCCAATTTTCACTTCGGCACGACTACGACCCAAAATGAAAACAAACAAAATGTGGCGCGCCGCGCACCGAACCGATGACGGCCAGCAAGAAGAAGAAGCTTATGAAATTTTCCGCGTTTTTCGAACTCACCAATACCAGTGCAGCGTCAGCGCTCTCTCTTTCGAAGTATCTCTCGGATTAAAATAGCCGGTAAAAATTGCGGCGAATTCGCCGCGAGAGCGAACGTATCTGAAAATCTCATATTCGAAGTTCGAATAAAATATTAAGTTCGAATATCTTGTCAGTCGCCCGTCGCCACACAAACATACGCACTTTATAACAAATCGGAGCGATGTTGCCGCTTTTCACGCATTACGTAGCATGGCGAAAACGAAAACCTCAAAACTCACAATCTGCCGCGAGCGAAGGGTGTCCAGGTGGCAAGGGTGGGTGCCGCCAGGGGGTGGTGTGATTCGTGAGGTTCCAGTTTGTGCGCCATTTATGGCAATTAGCGAGCTTAATTCGTTTTCCACTTACTGTCACGCTCCAGCCCCTCCTCCATACAACGCCCCCCTATTTTGGTTAAAATAATCGCCCATCAAAGCTTCTGGTATTTTTCACAAACAATTTCGTGCGATCTCGTCCCAGGGCGATGTTTAATTTTAGAATCTTTCGCACAAAGCTTTGGCATTTTCGATTGCATTATATTTCGCAATTAAAACAAAGTGTAATATATACATACATACATATGTACATGTATATTAGAGTATGTATATGTGTCTGATAAAAATGAATTCTTTCGAGATTTGCAGTCGGTTGCCATGTGGGAGTATCTGTGTGAGCGCTTCAGTGTGTTTGTTGCTGCTAGTGTGGGCGCTTTGTCTGGCGCAGTGTGACGTCAATCGATGCCAAAGTCTCCCCTCTGACCTTCAGTTCTGACGCCATTTTATGCGGACGCCAATGGGTCGTATCATTTTTTCCCCCAGGCTAATTGATGGCTAAAATGTGCTGTGATGGTAATAGGATTTTAAGCTTTTTTAAATTCAATTTTTTTAAAAACGATTCAATGTGCGAGGGATTGACTCAATTAAATTGATGGCTTTTTAATACAGACGGAGTGGCGACAAAGTAGTAGGGTCCATCAATAAAAAAAACTCAAAAGTGGAAAGGAAATTAAACTTTTTTTTTAAAAGAAATACAAAAACCTCAAGACTTTTAGTGCAGTTTTCACATTTACAACTCTTTGCACATTTGAAACTCATTAGTTTGTCCAAGCTTAGCTACCGAATAGTCCGTCCAGGCCTCTATAAATCCAAACCTTCGACAGGCCAATTCATTAAAAATGTTAATTTGCAGCGGGGGGCGGTGAGCAACTGCAACTGCCCGCCAGTGAAGCCATTTTATGACCTGCCAGTCAGAAAACAAAACACGGGCTGCCTGGGGCGAGTGACTGACTGGCGGGGCATAAAACCAAAAAAAATGGAGATCCGAGCTCCCACAGCTCTGGACTGGAGCTGGAGAAGCTGTCAGAAACATTCCACCAGACGGTTGCGGTTTTGCAGGAATTCTCAAAGTAGAAACTGACGAGAACTCATTTATCTAAACCAGATGATAGTTTGGGTATTCATTACGAGATCTTTCAGAAACATTCTTACTTTTGGGGATTCAAGTGGTCATGGGTTTGTTGATGTTTTTGGGGTCTTTAATCTTGAATAAATATGGGGATTGTTTTTTATTAAAAATTCAACTTGAGTTAAAATGAATTTTATACAAAATCTGTTTTATTAAATAATATGAGAAATTGTAGAAAGATTAACAAGTAATTTTCCTTCAAATATTATTTCAGAGAATACGGAGCAGGGCGTTTCAGCGAAGATTACCTTTTGGAGGTCTTTCCAGAACATCTCTCTCTCCTATGGTCCTTCCAGAACATAATAGGCCATATCTTCGGTCTTTCATCCACACTACCATGTCTAGAGTACAGTCATCACCAAGCGATCGGATCAAATCCTTAACGTCATGAAAATTAACATAGAGTTTGTGAGTGTACAAGTAAAATCACAAGTTTTATCTCTAAAAATAAATAAATATATTTATATTGTCGTACCTCCAGTCTTTTATACTGATTTTTTTTTTTTTAATTTTTTTGTTCAAAAGGATTTGATGAATTCAGAAACTAGCAAAACTTCATTTTCATCAAAGACTTTTAAAACTCCATCCACTGAATATTGGTAGCACTTCAAAATGGAAGTCAGAGCTCAGAAGTACAGGCAACGCACGCCCGGAACAGAAGAAAATGAAGGAAGGCCCGATTATGAGGCGAGAACTAAACGAACCACCCCCGTTCCCTGGGAGGCAGGAGAAAACCGGTTGCTGATGGTCTTGCCGAAAAGAAACATTCGCCGTGCGGCGAAATTCGAGCGGCGAGCGGCGCTCACTGGTCGGATTTAGGGGGCGGTAGTTAACTCAACGTTCATTGGCTAATCGAACCAATAGCCGAAGACAGCCGAAGAGCAAAAGAGCGACGATTGGCCGCCGATTAGTTATTCGGGCGACGAGGTCTGCGATTCGAGAAGCATTCGGCACTGGTGGGTGGTTGTTTCAGTTTCTGCTGCGAAAACTCGCCCCATTTCCACCCGCATAAATATATTGATTGATGGGCTGATCGGGTGGTTGAGGGTACTACGAAAATTACGTAAAACTAACAGCTCTGAAGTATATCTGAAATAAATCAAGTTGAAAACTTGGGGAACTAGTCAAACGCCTTAGAGGGAAGATCAATCCTTGGTACCTTTACGGCCAAGGTACAGTCGTGCCTGAGAAGCTCATTAATTTAAAGCTGGGCCTGTGTTTTTTCAGGGACAGCTTGAAATCTACACGTCTTACTTTCATTATTCATTATGAACATGACAGAGAAAAAACATTGTCTGTACTTCTATTCAAAGTCAGCCATATGGAAAGATATTTTTCCAAACAAAGGCGAAAATGCGGTGGAGCCGGGCGACGGACGACGGACGACGGACGAGTGAGTGAGTGAGTGAGTGTGTATGTATAACGAAATTCGAGGCATTTTCGGGGTTGAACCAGAAACGTTGCCTGGAGTGTACTGAGGAATCAGTAAGACACAAAGTACGTGCCTCAAAAGTACTTGGCGTTTTTTTTTTTTTTTTCGTATAATCTTTTAGGGAAGAATATATGTCCAAGTAGATTCTAAGAGGGTTCAAGGTCTAGAATCTATAGGTTTAAAGAGGACTTCTATTCGTTTTTAAACATAAAGCCAAAAATCTGCAAAATATAATATTAATATAACAAACTGTGTTAGTTGTATTTAATAATATTTTGAAAACACTTAATTTTTAAAAAAAAAGCCATATCAATATCAAGAAACCATTTGTTAATAATAGAAAAATTTGATATTTTTGCATTTGTTGCTAATGCGCTAGTACGATATTAAAACTAGTTATTCGGCCTAGACTAACTTTAATTTAGTGACTTTAATTATGTTAGTGCTCCATCTAGTGGGAGAAACACCTACCGTTACTTTTAGGAATTATATTAACCTGCCTTTAGTTGTGGCCCATAGATGGCTGAGAATTTTCCAACACTAATTGGTTTGTGTTTCAGCTAAGTAACAGCTTTTTGAACTTTTGTATTTATTTAAATTTTTATCCGATTCTGGCGAGAGATATCTTTAAAGATTCTTAAATATATATATTTTCTTTTATTGAGAAATTTTTTAAAAGGTTTTTTGTCAGTTTTGCATAGGACCCCTTGGGAAGAAGGCGTGGTAGTTGGACATTAATTATATAACTGGCTGTATCCTTTCCTACAATTTGTAGATAGATTCTCCTTAAAAATTCAAAACGACTTGTTTATACAACTCTGATTCTATTTTAACAAGTTCTAAACCAATAATTCGAAATCGATTCCATGCACTCCCATCGCGTTTGTTTCGTTTCTGAAATTTCAAAATAAAGATGAAACCTCGCAATGGAAATGGGCGCAGGAATTATTTATTTATTTGCCACACCCACAAAATGCAGCTAATGCATCCGCTGAGAGGTGGCCTTAATAACTCTTCGTTAGCCAAACAGAGTTAGAACAAACAACTGCAATATTTGTGCCCAGTGCCCAGTGCCCAGTGCCCCGTGCCCCGTGCCTAGTGCCCAGTGGCCAACCCATCCACCGCCCCCTGCCCACTACTAGCTGCCCCAACCCACTTGGCCAGACGCAATTTGTTGGCTAAAAGTGGCAAATTCATATTGGATATGCAAAAGCGGAATGCCTTTTGATTTTCGGGCCAGCATCAATATTGATCGGCTGCTGCTCCAGTTGGCAGGCTCTGGACATGGCATGGCATGGCATCTCTCGTGGCATTTCACAATTTAGCCGCTCAAAATTTGTTATGCCACAAATCCCCAGCAGCGCTTGTCACAACAGGAGAATCCAGGTGGGCGGGTGTGACACCTCCCACATGGTTCCACATCCACACAGACTCACTGGAAATCCTCCAACACCGCATCCAATCAGCCCAATCATAAATACTTCATTACCTTTCCCTGTGTCGGGGGTGGGGGGCAAGCGCATTAGCTTCGGCTCTTTGGCTTTTACCTGCTTTTGCAACATGCAACTGCAGCACATTTGAAATGTTGTTGCCACCTGCCACACTCCCCCCTTCCACCTTATGTGAAACGTGCTGCCAGCTAAAATAATCACAACTCAGATTGGTTTGCCAAATTGCTATTTATTAAAAATCAATGCTCCTGGCCACGGACCAAGCCAAAACGACAGCCTTTGGTCCCAGCGACCAGGCCAACAACGGCAAATCAGCAATTTCAGCAGCCTTAACAGCGTGTCCGACACCCTTCCATGTCATGTCCCCGGGCTGTCCTGTCCATTTTCCCATTCCATGTGGGCTGCACTTGGAGAAGTTTATTTTCTATTTTTTTTCAAAATATTTGATATCGTTTCTACATTTATTTAGGGATTACTTTTGTTGAATTACTTCAGAATTATTATTTTCTATTAGAAGCCCCATTTTTCTCGTAGTGTACTGTGGAGAAAGTGTCCTGTAAATGTTGGCCGGGTGAGCCGCAACACTGGACAACAAAATTACCAGCTGGGTGTGGGCGCTGTCTCTGTCTCTGCTAATTGAAATCCCATTTGAGGCGGATATTCCGATGTACCCTCGACCGCACCGGCCAGTGTAAGCAGATGCCAGACATATGCCACACCCCCCCACGATACAGGGTGGCCAGGCCCCAGGCCCCAGGAACAGGACCTGCTCCAAGCAGCTGCCACTGCTGTCGCTGCTGGTTTTCAGGCGACATTTCCGGCCAGTCCGAAGTAATTGCTCGGCAAGCTGTTGCCGTTGACAGAAGGGGGTTGTGTGGGTTGAGTGGGCTGCGTGGGCTACGTTTGGGTAATGTTGAAGAAGATGGCAGTGTTGTCCTGCCCCATCCTATGCCTATGCATGTATGTGGCAGCTTGGTTACCCGGGGACACTGGTGTAGTGGTCAGCTTAGCCGGCAAGCGGCTTACGTTAGGCATTTCGATGTTGTGGCGCTGGTGACCACGCGGCGTATGAGGAATGTCAAGTGAACGTGGCGGCCGGAAGCGAGATTCGACAAAGCTACCATTTGCCAGGTCTTAAAGTTTGGCAGGACCTTTTTTTTACCAGCCAGAGGGGGAAAATCGAATTCGGATGCAACATCCTCGACGCTTTCGCTTCTGCACTGCAGTTACGTGACTTTTTGGGGCCAAAGATTTCTGGTTGCTTTTTTTTTTTTATCCCCCGTTGGAGGTACATATTGAAACGTTGCTTCCACAGAATGTTGCAAGCGGGGTGGCACTGTATCCGTTGCCGTGGCCCTGTATCCGTAAACATATCCGGGACTTTGCATCGCAGCCACCGCGCTTTGCATATTAACTAAGTGAAACATTTCGTTGACAACTTTTCAAACATTTGTGCGACCCTGTGTAAATATTTACCGCTCCCGCAGGCTGTTGCCACAGCATTTTGAAGGGGGGGTGGGGTGGGGTGTGGTGCTATGATTGGGGGATGCCCAGGCGCCCCAGGATGCCGCAGGATGCCCCAAATCCCTTGCCTCAAGACGTTTAAAATTGAAATTTAAATTCGATACATAAACTAAGGAAATGGCCGAAAGAGAAAAAAAGGGACTCCCCGGCAAGGCATCCTTTTGACCGTAGAGCTTAACATATCGCTACTTTTTTTTGTGTGCAATTCGAAATACAAATTTTACACCCCGACCCCGCCGACCCCCGGAATCAAATGAGCCAAGGCCAATAAGTCTGTCAGTTTTTTTTTTTGGCTTTCTTTTCAAAGTCTAGCCCTGTAGCCCTTTTAACAGTCTGTCTGGGCTTCACAGGATTTGCGGGAAACACATACATATATCCTATCCCCCAGTTTTTATTTCAGCTTACCTCCACACACACATACAGGCACACCCATCACCCCCACACACTCTGTATTTATTAAATATTGAATGTTTTCCTTCGCTAGATGACTATGCCGCTGGCTTTCTGAATCAAAAAAAAAAGGAAAAGTTTCCCCTTTTTCCTAGGGCCAGCCACTTTTATCCTTTGTGCCTGCAGTAACAAATGGGGAAAAGCCCCCAAAAGCGACAAAAGGGGGAAAATTCTAAACTTTTGGGGGAGTTGACCCAAGGCTAATATCCTGAATATGCAAAGTCGAAGGGAGATGTACTCGTCCACCTCAATATGCTATTTATATTGAGAACAAATATTAATCTCTCCTTTTTTTTTAGACTTTTTTAATTATTAACAATATTTTATTTACAATATTTTGCAGAAAATGTCAGTATTTGATTGAAATATGATTGCTTTTTGGCTTTGGGGCTAAAATAAAAGAAAATATTATTAAATATATTTCCAAATAAAATCAAAGTCAACCTCAGGTCATGTCAAAATTGCCTTTTTAGACTTTTATACTTTGAAATATGGTATATCCTTTGCATCCTTTCCAATTAAAACTATATTTTCGATCAATTTCTACAAATGCATATTTATTGGAATTTTCATCAAAGATTCAGAGCAAAGTTTAACGTCCATAGATCTCGACGGTGGAGTTGATGCCGCGGCTGACCTGACCCCGGAGGTTGATGGTGACGAAACGGTAGCCAGGACCGCCGGAGTAGATGCTGGGAGCGGCACCGGAGCTGTTCTTGAAGTTGTCGTAGACGAAGACGGCCGAAATGTTGTAGTAACCAGCTCCCTGATGATCGATCAGAAAACATTATTAATTAACGATACTACGTCGTCTACGTGGAAGAGTTCCAATTAACTTACAGAGTTCGGGTAGTTGACGTTGACGTTCCAGTAGTTGTTCTTGATGGGATTACGGATCTCGGTCTGGCGGGAGAGCAGATAGTCGCCGTTGTTCCGGCGTCCCCAGCTGGCGCTGTAGGCGTGGGCGCCGAGGATCGCCGCCAAAACAATGGAAAGGATGAGCACGGAACGCATTTCGATGGTTAAGGTTGACGTTTTGTGGTTCGTTTGATATCAGCTGTTCCCGCTGCTTCGCTTTTATACCCATTTCGAGTGGCATGAGTAATACCAGACAATGTTTACAAACGGGCTACGCTTTTAATTAACTTTTTTGTTACAGGCCAACCTGGGCGGGCTTATCGCAGGCGAGTCTGGCAAAAAAAAAAAAACAAAACAAAACACCGAATAGTATTAAAAAAAAAGTGCAAAACGAAATCAAAGTATAAGAAAGCCCCAGGGCAATCGCGGCTGTGATAAGATTACCTGATTCACCTGTTCGGTTCCGTAGGTATACTTCCCTGGAAAAAGATTTCGGCCAGCCTTATCATCGCGGAGAAAAGCTCTCGAGAATTGCATATCGGAAAAGAATCTTGGCAGCGGATTTCGGTCTTAAGATAAGGCCTTTTCCCTGGAAGTGTTTTGGCCATAAAAATAATGGTAGCTATACTTTTTAATTAATAATAGAAAATGGTAAAGGAGTTCCGAGAAATCTTGACTAGAGTCCAGACACTTTCAATTGTTAAGCCTTTACCTTCCACAGCTGTAGAGTGTCGGCAAAGTATTTAAAAATGTTCAATTCTAATTATTTCCCAATATTTAATCAATAAATAAAACACGTTATTCAATCACTAAAGACATCAATAACAAAGACAACCAAAAACATACAAATGCGGTCTGTGGATTTCGATTCCTTTGCCAAAACAAGGACACAAAGTGCAAAGTGGAGCTCAGGACTCTCAACTTTTGTTAAGTAATTAAAATGTGAAATGTCCTGTATAGCTAAAGGATTAAACTAAGCTGCTTGCATCGAAGAATATTTTGTACAAAACCAATCTCGTCGTTATTTGAAAAGAATTTAAATGCCTTAAGGAATGATTTAACTTTTGTTTGGTATTTTAAAATCCGTTTGTAACCTGCCGTAATCTGAAACTATTATTAATCCTGTTTGAAGGACAACTTTAATCCTGGTCTTGGACTTTCACCCAACTGTAATTAAGTCCAGAGTCCGGGCTATGGCATTCATGCCTGTGGCGATGATGAATCTCCGGCGGAATGCATTCCTGGCATTCCTTGGTAACTAACTCGGCCTTTAAGGACACACCAGGAGGCGTGTCAGTTCCGCCCCCATTTAAGCCTTATCGTTTCGTGACAAAGGGATCGAGCTGGTGGTCTGGTTTTTGGGCTGCATATTTATTGCAAATTACCAGGACCCAGGGCCGAGTCGGTTTGCTTTGCTATAAAATCTCATTACTTGCAGCAGCCGTTGCTGCCCCACCACCAGTCCATCAGCCCACCAGACCACACGCCCCCGCCCCCGCCCCCATCCGCATAGTCCTGATAAGGGTGGACATATTTGTCACTCTTTATGAAAGGGATAATTCGCCACGCTCCAAGGATAGTTGCCACGGGGTGGCACAAAGCCGAAGCCGAAGCCGAAGCTGAAGCTGAAGCAGACATGCCCCAGGGAAAATGTCGTAGAATCGTCATCGCAGTCAACCATTATCCGATTGCATTGTCCTGGCAATTTCTGTCCTGGCATTTTGTACTGCAACTTGTTAATCACATTTTATTGACACATCGCCCATCGGCACTCGGGGGAATCGATTTCCATTTTTAAATTGGCCAAATTAAGGGCTGATTTGGCCGGGACCCTCTTTTTGCCAACTTTGACTGTTTCATGCGAGTTGGCTCGATAAGCAATTTGCGAGGACAACGCTACAAAATTTAAGGACATTGAGAAAAATAAAAAAATAAGAAAATGTTTATTCCTTTTTCCAGTAAATGAAACATAGAAGTAATAGGAAAGGACTCTCAAGCTTGTGTCTAGACAAGGCTTAGGGAATTAGAAAAGGGATACAATTTTTTCTTCAGTGTATCCCATACACATGCACTCGTGTAAAAGCGTCAGATTCGACAATTGGCAAATTTAAAAGCAATAAACGTACTGAGAGCAAATTTCTGGGTTTATGCCTCGTTCCACGTTTTGCTGTTTTTTAACTGCTTGACAGGGATCGACCCCCTGGGGGGCGGGCAGGGGGGGGCGTAGAGAGAAAAGAAGGACGCGTGCCGTCAGTATTTTTCGGGCGCTGGCTGGCTTCCACCCTCTGGGATGTGTCTGGGATTCCATCGCAAGCTGCCACTGCCATTCAAATGGGAGTTCCCTTTCATTTGCGCTTTCAATGCCAATCGCTGGCACGACACAGTCCCTCCGCCCCATCCCCCCATCCCCCGTCTCCAGGCCACCCCCCGTGTGGCAATAAGTGCTTCTCCTGCCTCCTCCTGCCCTACCCGGGGCAGAGTTCAAGCTGCGCTCTGGTAAAATGTCAAGAGCGGAATGTGCACTTTTGACAGTTTCAGTTCATTCGCCAGCCAGTAGCTGCTACACCCCCTTTCCGAGTTTAACCCTAAACATCCTACCCACACACCCCCGCCCCCCGTCCGGCACACATGGCAACCCTGACACGTACCCCTAATAAAACTTTCTCGACGGAGCCGGAGCCGGAGCTGGAGCCGGAGCCGGAGCCAAAGAACAAAGTCAAATATTAGAAAAAATGAAAAATGCCTGGCTGGTTTATTTTATTTTCCATGTTTTTAATGTTCACTTTATGGCGTAGAAACCACCCCCAACCCCCTGGGCCGAAAATTCGAGTTTAGTTGCTAGGCTAAACAATGAAAAAGTCGAAATAATAATCCACACAATGGAGCCACTCCCCCCTTTCTTTCACATTATTGAAGTATTGAAGGCATTTTCCCCATATTCGAGTGTTTTTCATTTCGAATTTTTCTTTCCTTTTAAGTGGTTTTATTTGTTTGGATTCATTAATGTTTCACAACGTTTTTGGGCCAAAATGTTGGACTTTTGGCAACTCAAGAAAATGTTTATTAAAATTATGTTTTCCCAATGCTCGCTCGGCTTAATATTTCTTCTTCTCGATGAGAATGTTTAATTTTTGTGACTTTTATGGGTCTTTTCACATTTGTTTTTTTGTCGGCGTGTCTGCAAATAATTAAATTGCATTTATTCGAATTTAATCAAATCGAATTGTAAACAAAAAAAAAAGTGCATCCCATGGAAAAAGTTGTTGGGGCATTTTTTCAGTTGTTTTTCCTGTTTACATCACTTTTACATGTTGTTTGCATTATAAAGTTAATGAAATTATGTTTTATTTATTAAAACTATGGAGGGGGTCTGCTTGATTAAACTTTATTTGTTTTAAATTATTTGCTTGGCCACAAGTTAATAGTTACTATGGAATGTCAACTACTGACATCTAATTGGTTTGGGAAATTTTTGGTAGTTTATAGTTAAATATATTAAATTTCTTTCGGTGCCTTTTTAACATTTTAAACTTTAGCAAAAGGATGTTTTAATTTTTTGTAATTGTTTAATGTTGGTTTATCTCTGTGTTTATTAAACCATTTATGAATTCCTGTCCATTCATTGCACCTTTTTCCCCATTTTCCTGCCATAATGATTAAAAAAACTCCCAAGTGTCCATTTGTTAACTTAATTAAATCCTTTTAAAGGGGTGTATAGGCTTCTTGATTTGCCGGGACTTTTGCTTTATGCAAAATGGCTTCTGACCAGATCCTTGTGGCGCCTCCCGGCGGTGGAGTGTCCTCCTGCCATTGCTAATGAATTCTCTAAGCGATATCGCAGCAAAAAGAATTTAATGCGCCAGCAGCAAAGCAAAAGCAAATATAACGGCACCGGGCAAAGCGGAAGCGGACAAACAAAAGCAACTACAACACAAAAAAAAAAGGAGAAAGCAAAGGTCGGGGCGTCAAAGCTATTTTCCTTTAGCTATTGTTGTTGTTTGGTTCCTATTGTTGCTGTCGTTGTTGTTACTGCTGTTGTTGTTAATTGCTGACTTAATGGCGCTTTAATTAAATCGCAACACTGCAGGCGGCCCAACTTTCAGGACATAAGGTTGAAGAGGGAGGGGGGGCAGAGTGGGGGAGGATTGAGGATTAGGGAGGAGGGGGGCATGGAGGGCTGGAGGAATGGCGGAATTCTTGCACATGGCGACTTCCGGTTAGTCAACAGCCAACCCTCCAGTTGACTTGATTTGTGACCCTTTTGTTAGTTGTAAACTGCTTTTGCCATTTTATTTTATCAATAAAAGCTTTAGCATGGCTGCCGTTTTAGATATTTTAAAGCTAAGAAAAAATCTAAAATTTAATCTATTTTCCCAAAATATATATATTTTTTGGGGGAAAGTTTGTGAGGATACATTTCCAATCCTCTATTAAAAACATAAAAAAAAAAAAAAACACTTTTTAAAACCTCTAATATAAATAGATTTTTCCAGATCCCTAATTGGCATTACTGGCCCTTTTGTAATGGCCCAAACCACCCACCAAATTATTCAACCAAATGGCCAAAAACTGCAGCTGCAGCTGTCTGGTTTTGTTTTGGCGATAAGTTGCGAATGTTTTTGGGTTTTTGGCAGACACAACTTTAGATTCGATCTAAAGGACGCCGTGGCCCATGGTGTTTAATTGTTGGTTTTGCTGTCTATCAAGTTGAATTATTTTTGGCCAAGCAGTCGAGTGTAAACATTTAATTAATGCCACTCCCAGCCAGCCAAAAACCAAGCTAACAAACCAATAAAACAGCAAACAGTTTGGTTAAATCGAATCTCTTGTCGAAAATTTATTAACTTTCAACCGTACCGCCCCGCCCCGCCCCCCTGCGCCAACAATTGGCCAGTAGTTTGTGGGGCTGCATTGTTTTTCGTACAATATTTACGTTTAATCAAATGGAAAATCCACTACGATATTTGGAAGCTGCAACAACAATCCGACCAGTCTTGTGTCCATCGATTCTGGACATAATCGCAACAGTTTTTCGGGGCTTTTCGGCTCCATTCCTGGCGAATCTATTTATTTTGCGGTTTCCAGCTCTGCGGTTCCCCCTGAAATCTATATACATATGTATATAAGTTTGTACATGATTTTAATTAAAAGCGGTAAAAAACAGAACGAGTGGGTGAAGTGCCACATAACATAATATAGACCAGATAAAAATGCAATATGTCCGCAACACCGCAATTTGTTTAACATTCCGAGGCAAACGCGAACTGCATAAACAATTAAAAGCGATTGAGTTGAAAGTTGTCGGGTGGTCGGATTGGTTGGTCATAAAAGCAGGATAACCGCAGGATAAAAAGCGTATATGCGCTTTATTTTACGGTATATCCCATATTGGCTATTTTTGTAATCGAAAATTTCGATCAATTTTTTGCCACAGAAGCCGTTTGATATGTGTGTTGTTTACTCATATTTAATTGGTTTAGCGCAGAAATCGATATGGCTCAGAGTCATAGTGCCACAAATCATCATAATTTATAAATAATAAAAGCCGTTTAAATGATTTAAAAAGCGTTTTGCATATTTCATGGCTCTGGCGCTGGCGCTGCCTGCCAATTAAATGCTAAATAGATTAAAATAGCAAAATGCAGCGATAAACTCAATCACAAATTCTGATTTATGCCTGCCAGAATGAAGTAGAGGCCCAAATTAATTTCACATTTATCAAATGAAAACAACACTGGCCAACAAAACACACATCAAATACAGGGAAATTTCCAAATAAATGCTTTAAGTTTACAAAATAAAACTGGTTTTTTCATGTTGAAATACTAGCTCAACGTTTTCTCTCCATTTAATGTATATTTATATAATTACCAAATATTAAAGAACCTTTAAAACCTTTATTCTTATCCAATATTTATAAGCCCCTTCATGCCTCAGCCCTTTCCATCCTATCTCTGCCACATCAGCCACAATTTGAATCAAACAGACAATCATAATGCTTCAACTAATTGCTCATTAATTCCCAAACATGATTTCCAATTCAATCAGACTTGGCTAATTACAAAACTTAATCCAATGGAATGGACAACCTCCACACCATCAAAAACATCCTCCTCCTCCCACCTGTTGAGGTGCAAATACGCGTTGGAGACTTCCGCCTACCGACTTCCGCCCCCTCTGGATTTCCCTTTTTTCCGGGCCCCAACGAGCCATGTTGTTTCACAGCAAACTCAGTGCCCCGGCATTTTCCATTTAGTTTGTTTTGTTTTCCGATGCCGTGTCCTTTTTTTTTGGTGCTTTCCAGGAGCAAAAACCTTTAACGCGGCTTTCGCCCCTTTCAACTTTCTCTTCGGGGGCTGCCACTCAAAGTTTTGTCGTTATGAGGACGCCAGAAAAAGAGAATGTCCTCTGACAGCTTCGAGGCCAGGAGCAAAAACAGATTGGCATTACCGAGGGGTAATCAAAGTTTAACGGGTATATGATCTCCATTTAAGTCTAGAGTTTTATTCACAAAAACTTTGTTTAAACTTTACAATGGAAACTGAAATCGTATTCAAATATTTCTCAAAGTAATTGGGATTTTTTAGACACCTAGAGAGGGTATTTCCTGTTCCATAGACTCTTTGAATCCCTTCAGGTTTGTAATTAGAGCTGCAAAAACGTATCCTTTGGAGAAAAGGGGACACATGGGGTCAGCAAATTCGCATCGCTCAGTTTTTGACACGCACGGCAAATATGTTTGACTGCAGCCAAAAGGACCTCGGACCTGAAGCTAGTCCAGGACCGTTTTAGTCATCAAAAGGGGTCTTCAAAATGTAATATTATTAAAGTTGATATTTATCTAAAAAATCGGTGGAAGAACAGGCTGTGTAATAGGATCCAAATACCTATTGATCAAAAAAGTCCTTCGTTAATTTTTCTAATGGGAAACACAAACATTGTATCGATTGTTTTAGCTAAGTTTGTAGCAGCGCCCATGTCCTTTGACTGCCTTCAAGCCGCTCCTGTTGTGTGCGAACGTGTCCTTGCATGGCAGTATGGTCCTGGGCGAAAAAAATCGGCAGGACTTTCACAGTCGCAACGCCCGAGGTGCATGCATTTTTCGTCCTGCAAATCCTCCCCAATAACCCCCTCCCCCAACTACCAAGTGATTAATAAAGCACTGAGATTGCTCAGTTTGTAGTTTTCAGTTTATGATTCAAAAGGAACATTTAATTTATTTACTCTGTTTTTTTTTTTTGTTTTTTTTTTTTGTATATTTCTCTTATTTTCTCGTCTCGTTTCGTGTCTTTGCGTCTTCACAAAAATTGAATTTCTGCTTTTCAGTTGCCGTTCTGCTTCATAGCTTTGTCTTAGTGCCACGCCCACTTCCATCATTTTAATAGCATTCAGATAGGCAGAAGGGGGGAGAGGTGGGGTAGGTGGTTTCTTGTGAGGGGGTGTGAGATGTGTGTGAGAGGGTGTTGAGTGTGTGGGTGTCGAGGGTGTTGTCCTGTGTCTCTTAGCAGTTATTCCTTTTTTTTTTTTCGAATACGCATTAGTTTCGTATTTTGGGTTTTTCTTTCTTTCTTTTTTTTTTTTTTGTTGTCGTTTTGCTGGTTTTTGTGTACACATACAATCATACGCTAGAGTATATCTAAAAGTAAGACAGATACAGAAATACATCTATATAGAGTTTTAAGAATGAGACATATGTCGAGTGAATGACAATTTGTTGTGCTTGGAAAGTGTGTGTGCGAGTGTGTGTGTTTTCGGGTGTTTTCGCCATTTTCCTTGAGGACTTTATTTGTTTTGTTTTCCCCAGCAACTTCTCATCTCTCGGTTTGTTTTTAATAGCGTTTAAAGTTTACAGTTTACAGTTTACAGTTTACAGTTAGTTTTCAATTTGACGACAAAATATACCGTTAGTCATAGACATACACTCACATACACATATAAATAAATATATATATGTTATATATGTGTAAGGACATGAAACACATTCAGTTTTTAGTTGGGAAGCTGCTCCTTTGATTCGGCAGCTCCTTTTCTCGTTAGCTTTATTATCCATTTTGAAATTTGTTTGCTTTCTCACGTGTGTGTGTGTGTGTGTGTAAGAGTGTTTTTTGTGTGTGTGTGCGCTGCCTGGCAGCCATTTTATTGGGACATACACTAGTATATAGTTTCGTATTTATTAAATGCTGAAATCGGTGATAGTTGGCTTTTTCTTCTTTGTTTTTTTTTTTTTTTGTAGGTTTTTCTTAAGCCTTAGTAACGTTTTCATAGTCAAAGTGCGAAGCTTAAGGATATAAATCAAAGTTAGTAAGAGAGTGTATGAGACTGAGAGAGAGAGAGAGAGAGAGAGCTTAAATAACTAGACGAATAAGCGGCTGGAACTATTATTTCTATTTCAGTTTCTTTTAGTTATTTCGGTGCTTGACTGTACTTATTGCTTGGTTTTATTTCCTATTATTACACAGAACATTTAAACTACGTTTAAGTTTTGCTTTCCTTTTATCTAGTAATTATTGTGGGCTTTGGAATGGTTTGCGGGCTACAACTTTCAGTTGCCAGCCTTGGCTTGGCTAACAAAATCGGAAATGCAAATGATTTCGTGTATAATACAATGCATATATGATATAACTCTGGGGGGAAACACAAAAACAGACAAACAATTCTTTGGGCTAATTCAACTAAAAGGCATAAGCAAATAACAAGGATATCTTGGTCTGGGGATTTCAGTTCAGATTTCAGGTTTTCTAGAGGCTTAAGTGACAGCTAGACAAGTGTCAATGCACTGGGAGAAAAACACCAGCTGTTGCATATTTGATGCGAAATGGCAATAATTGAGCAACGGAATGATTTAGCAGGACTACTGGGACTTTGAGTGTTTTGTGAATGTTTTGTTAGTGTCTTAAGAGTGTCTATCCTTTTAACATTTGCTGTTGTTGTGGTTTTGTTTATATTTTCCTTTTTTTTCACCTGATTCAGATTCTGTTTTGAACTTCCTCCCTTATCGCAATACGCAATAGTTATAATAATAATAATAATCAAGGTAAATAAATATATCGCTTTCGTAACAATCGAGGACAACATTCGAGAACAAAAGATTCTGCATCCTGTTGCCACCTTCTATGCCGCCTTTAACTCTACTATTTGCAGGCCATTTTAATCCTTGAATCATCCTTCGTTTGCCGCTTTGCCTGTTTGCTTACACAATACACACATTCAATAAAATATGCACATCAATAATTCACATTCATTTATCATGTACGGTTTGTGTGTTTTAATTTGTGTGTGTCTTAGTGTTGGTGTGTATCCTTGACGGTTGACGGTGTTTGTTATTCAATTGCTAGCTACTTAAATGCTCAGTTTTATCGTAAATTGAACCCATCTGTGTCCTTTTCATCGGCTTGAAAATTGAAAACTGCCGGGGTGGACCTCAATCATACGCACTGTGACCTTTGATTTTATAATTTATGTATTTACATGTCCTTAACGTTTGGTGGCAGTTCTTGTCTCAGGATGTGTGTGTGTGTGTGTATCGGGTGTGTGTGTTTGTGTCTTGCTTACGTATCTGAAGTTAAATGGCTGTCATTTCAATTGAGTTTTTGCGCTGAACTCCAACAGGTAAATTCACATTTAATCTCACATTTAAAATGTAAAAGTTTCAATTAGTTTAGGCTTCGCTTCGCACACTTGACTCCAATCCAGATATCCTTGTCAGTCCAGGCCCAGGCCCTCTCTATCTCTCTCTCTCTTAGATATACATGCCCAGGTCCGCATGAAAGTCCTGCAGATACGAGAGCAATTGCGAGGGCGTCGGTCTTTGTTTGGCTTCGCTGTGCCAGCAGCAATTCATAACGGTAAAGCTAATGGTTGGATAAACATATAGAGGATGTAGTATTACATATGGACTCCACACTTACAATTCATCTGGACAATTGACTGGCTGCTCCAGCCGAAAGCCGGCGGCCAAGTAATTTGTAAGCTCGAATATATCCACTTCCTCGTGGGGCATCTGCGCCAGGGTGACCAGCTCCCAATAGGTCACCCCCAACGCCCACACATCGCCCTGGGTGGCGTACACCCGCTTCTGCAGCGACTCCAGGGAGAGCCACTTCAGCGGCCGGTTCTCATTGTCCCCCAAACAGTCGTAGTCGTCCGGGAACAGGTCCCTGGACAAGGCTCCATCGCAGATCTTAACATAGGACTCTTCGTCCAGGCTGCAAAAGGTAAAAATAAGTTGGGGTTTTCAAAGCAGGTGTTGTACGTAAAGAGTAAAGGATGATTCCAATTTTTCATTAATTTCTATTAAAAGCTTAGCTAAAAGGTAAACAAATACTCACTAGCAATTGCGTGTGGCAATGTCCTTGTGAACGATTCCCAGGGAGTGCAAATAGGCTAATCCTTTCGTAATATGGAGACCAAACTCCACTAATTGGCGAGTGCTAAGGGCAGTGCTGGATTCTCGTGATTTTTGCAAATATCTGCAAAAAATATAAAAGGATATAATTCCCAAAGAATTAAAATTATTATATAATTCCAGGAGCTACATTAAAGCCTTTAAAGTACTCACATTTTTAAGTTTCCCTTGGACGGATAGGGATAGGCTATCTCTGGTGGACCTGGCAGTTCCGTGTTGGCCAAAAGGGGCGCTAGGATATGCTGGTGACTGACCCCAATCAGGAGCGAGGCATCCTGCAGCAGGCAAGCCACTTGGGTGAGCGATGCCCCGTCGACCACAGTCTTAACTAGGGCATCGCACGACTCGCCCAATTTGCCGGCATATATCCGGCCGAAGGTA
Organism: Drosophila varians; assembly: GCA_018150405.1. Taxonomy (NCBI): domain Eukaryota; kingdom Metazoa; phylum Arthropoda; class Insecta; order Diptera; family Drosophilidae; genus Drosophila; species Drosophila varians. The sequence continues at coordinate 10,828,825 of JAECWK010000130.1, forward strand.
CCCTCCTTCACCAGCTCCTCGTAGCTGAGGGCGCCTGGCTGGACGCTGGGGATTCGTCGGAGGCGCTCCTTGGTCTTCTCCCCGTGGCTGCCGACGGTGACGGTGCTGCCAGTGATGCCCCCAAAAAGGCTCAAAGTTCCACTGCCCATGGTGGCGTTGCCATTGCCACGGCTGCTTTTCGGCGTCGACAAGCTGCAGGCCTGGAAGGATAATTCAAATTAAGGTTAAAATGTATCGATTTACAATTTCTATTCAATTATTAATTAATTAATTGCCTATTAAATGAGCATTTGGTGAACTGAGTAGAAAACCCTTTGTTTGTTTGTTTTAGCGTTTATGTTTAATGTTTTATTTTTTCCCGCATTTAAAACCATTTTTAAAATAAAGCTTATTAGTTTAATTAGCATTCACCCTATTTGTATCAAACTGGGATTTCAATGAAAAGGCTTTGTTTTTAAAATGTGCAAACAAAATTTGCAATTCATCGAAAATAAACAGGGCAGGAAGTAGGTTAATTGAAAATTAATGTGCAAAATCGGACACATAATTGATGTTCATTTCGGGCTTAGATGGATATATCGGGCAATATAGCAATCAAGATTAACACCCTTGACTTCACAGCCCTTTCGAATGGGGGGTTTTTCCGCTTAAATAACCTGCTCAGTGCTCACAGGACACTCGAAACTGTATAAATTTCCATATTTCCGTTCCCCCATCTAATTTGGGCCAACAACTACTACGAGGCGAGGGACCCAGAAAAGGCCAAAAGGCCAAAATGCTAAAATGCTAAAATGGTAAAATGGCAACGATGGTTGAGGCAACTGAAACAGCAATTTCAGTTGCCGGATTTGCATCTTTCAACTTGCATCCGTTTACCGTTAGTCATGCACTCGGCTGCTCCTGCTTTCTCCACCATCCGCCATCCGCCATTCCCCTTTCTCGTTCCCCTTTCTACTTTCTCCGTTCATTCATTTTAATGAATTGAGTTCCGTTTCCGCTCGAAGGCACTTGATGTTGCCTCAATGTTGCCTCCAAAGACTCGAGTTATAATTTTATCCCCCCCGCCAATCTCCGCCACCCTCTCCTGCCAGTCTCATTTCGCAGTTGTCTTACAGTATGAATAATTTATTGGCTGGCAAAAAAGCTTTAATTCGCCGAGCATTATGTTTGCCCAAGGGGTCGGGGCAGCGGGGCGGTGGGGGGGGGGGGGGAGATTGGGGGCAAATCGGTCTCAGCTGTAGGAAATTGCGAACTCGTCTTGTGTAAACAGAGTCTGCCATGGCAGCAGATAGCCAGAAAGTCCTGCCTGCAAATCCCTACCCCCCCTCTACCCGCTGCCCCTTGAATTCCTACGCCTACGCAGCACATTTATTCTCATAAAACATGAAACAGTTGCCAAAAAAGAAGCCCCAAAACCCCAAAAACCCCCAAAAAAAAAATATACACAAGAATATTCAGTCTAATAAACACAAGAAAAAATCTTCATTTCACCCGGAAAAAGAAAGAAAGCGAGAAGGAAATCTGCATAACTGCGTCCATGGAGTTCAAGTGGTTTTCGCTTGGATTTTCCCTGGACACTAAATCTCCATCAGCAGCAGGTGGATGGCGGCTTCGCTTTTTATTAAAAGCCACCGTTGGCAATATGCGGGGAATTATATTATTTGGCTCAGGATACAATCCTTGGCACGATTGCAGCTACATATTCGAACAACCAACCACAACAGGAGCAGGACCAGCAAGGACAACGACAACGACAACGCCAGCGACAGCGACAGCGACAGCGACAAAAGGCAATAAAAACAATAGTTGGCTGCCTTTTGTTAGTGAATTTCATTTCATTATTGCCTTCATTGCCACTTTGGCGAAGGGGCAGCAGGAGAGAGAGGATGCCCTGCTTCTGGCATCCCGTTTGTGATTCCTGCTGTTTGGTCCTTTATTGTATTTGTCGTGCTGCCAGTGTTGTGGCTGCTTCACAAAAGAAAATTCAATTAAAACGCAACAATATCGCACTCCATCATCAAAGCTGTCCTGCGAAAGCCCTCAAGCAAAGGGGGACATGTCCTGCGGTTGTCCAGAGGATTGCGATTGGTGCGGCGTACTATCCTGGCTGAGCCATAAATCCCCATGCCCTGTCGCCCCCTCACTTTCGCTCGTTGTGTGTTGCGAAAAGGTCCCAGGTCCTTGCGGATGCCCTTTGTTCGGCGAATGTTAAAACGCGAACAAAAAGCAAATTCCTGGCTGTGTTAATGAGCAACGCTTCCAAGTGTAATTAGAATTTATTTAATCGGTTTAACATTAATCGTTGCAGCCATTCTTGGCTAGTCAAGTCAAGGATATCCTTCAGAAAAGAAAAATCTTTGGAGATGTTTAAACAATTTCTATGACAACTTATCGAATCAAGCAATCAAATAAAGTCGAAAACACTTCAAAGTCCGGTCTAACAAATATTGTAAAATAACTTAATTGAGTTTTAAATAAAGTCCTGGGCCACTTGAAATCATTTCTGCTCTCTTAGCTCTGATAAATTCCAATCAATTGCTGAATTAAATGAAATTCTTGACTTTCATTTCCATTGCCAGCCATTTTTCCGGCACTGGAGCCAGCGGAGCTGGCCAATAAAAACGGCAAAATGATTGTAAAATTAAAACGATATTGAGGCAATTTCTGTTCTCAATCAAAGAAGATGCTTCCAACTGATTTTTATGGGAGCCAGCCATCTCGAATGGCAAATGAAAATGTTCATTTCCACTGGCTTTTACCCCGGAGAACTCGGCAGCATATTAAATGCGAATGTCAAACGGGGGGACATTATTGCCCGGCTTTTCATTTCCAAATTCGAGATTCGAAATGTCCTGGTGGCTCCCCAAAAATAAGGAAAAAATTGGCTACCAATTGCTGATGGTTATTTGGCCCACTAGAATCGCAGATCAAATGCTACATTGCCATGGTATGGAGAAGGACATTTTTTCTGGGCTTTGAATTTCCAACAGTCTGGGTGTCAAGGATACAGGACGAGCGTGTGTAGTCAGCTGCTGCAGCTGTTTCTGCTTTGTTGTGACATTTCTAATGACAACAGCTAGGGGGAGGAGCGGCGGTCCCTGTCCTGGCTGGATTGTCCTGCAAATGACGTAAGCACAACCACCGAAACACACAACTCACACAGACACCAAACACACTCCCATATACCCTCACAAACTTGACAGGCGTCTGATTTGCTTATGTCACTTGCAGCTCTATGGCTGCCCGCAGGAACAACAGCCGCAACCCATTGCACCATCGTCCTTTCTCGCCCGCCCTTGCCACGCCCCGTTTTGGCCCATTGCCTGGCTTGTAATTAAAAACGCTTGATGACAATTTTGCCAGGACGACGCCCGTCAGCACGTCACTTGCTGCAAAACCAAAGTGCAGTCAAACTTTTCCCCCCTCCCAAACAAGGAGAAGAGGGGCCACATAGCAGCATCTAGAGCACCAGCTTCTGCTCCTGCTCCTGCAGGATGAAATTTCCCACAGTTTTCCCCACACACAGGGGGGGGCACAGTGGGCCGGAGGGGGCTGGAAAATATTTTAATGAAGTCCCAACCACTGCAACTTTTTCGTGGGCAAACCTCTAACAAAATTTTTGCGGAGGTGGTTAGTTTGGAAAACATTCAAGAAAAATAAAAGTTGTGGCCTGGCTGGCGTTTAAATATATTAAATAATAGGAAAATAAATAAACAACTAATTGGTTGAATAAATAAATAAGTTTTTTTTGGTAAAGAGGTTTTAAGAGGTTGGCAAACTCTTTTAATATCATAATTTATTTAAAGTATTAAAGTATTTGCCTAAACAAGAGGTGTAACATATTTTAGTATTGAATTTAAAAATTGTAATAAATTTATTAAATTTATACTTTTTATTTTTAATTATTTTAAAGCCAACTCCAACCACTGTGCCCTAAAAATTGTTGACATCAAATAAAACTATGCAAATTGCTGATGCTGTTGCAAATATGGAATACATAGTTTGCCACCCCGCTTGCCACTTTCAAAAAAGGATACCTGCCTGCTCCTTCCACCCTCCCCCCCCCCCTCTAGCCCGACAGACAATGTAAAAACGCTTTCAAAATATCACGCATACGCCCTGTCGCCTTGTGCTAATAAGCCTTGGCAGTGAACCGAACAGCCGGATGGAACTTTCGCAGAATCGCAGCTAGAGCCAGGGGCCAGGGGCTCAATTATATTTCAATTTACCTGCCGACGAGTCTTCTCCCTTTAATCAAACTGAAAAGTCAGACTTTTTGCCTTGGCCTTTATTTTTTTTTTGTTCCAGGGAGTCAGTAGCTGAAAGTCTCATTATTTTGGCATTTTCGGGCCGAGGAGTGCCAGGACAAACTGTGCGCCTGTGTCTGCCTGCCTTCTAATTTGCTTTTGGGGCCAACTAATTTGAATTTCGTTTGATTTATGCCCGATCGATCGATCCCCCCCCTGCCGGGCTTTGATGCATGGCATTTTGATGAGAGTGTTGGCCTCGTTAGCCTTTCTGGCCTTTTTGATAAGCGTTATTCCGCCGCTAATGCATAATTGAAGAGCGGAAAGGCTTTGGGCCAGCCATTCGATCGGCATGGGCATTGGCCTCCGTCTAATTAAATGTGTCGCATACTTAACCAGAGTCGCCGCTTACACGCACTTAATCACGCATAATTGCCTTTCAATTAGCCATTGCGTGTCCTGGCCACGCCCACCCCCCTTTCCGCCTCCATTCCTCTTTAAATGGGGGCTTTACAAGCGTTTCGCTCTTCAAGGAATGTCAATTAAAAAGTATTCATTGACTGATTTAGCAAAACTCTTTAATGGATAAATCCTGTTCTCTAACTCGCAGGACAAGTGGAAAGTGCAAAGTGGGGAGGGGAGAGGAGAGGGGGGAAAAAAAGTAGGAAACGCAAACAAAAGGGAAAATCGGAACAAAAGAAACATCCGGCACTTCCGTTTTTGTCTCTCCTGCGGCTGACAGGAAGCAATCAATATAGTGTAATGCCAGACAAAAGCATCCGCCGCAGGATGGCAGGACCTGGAGAAGTTGCAAAAAATATATCGACTGACGGCCTGGTAATTTGTCAACCTTTGGCCAAGGCCTTAACCCTTGAAATCACCACCTGCCTGGTCACATACCTTGCAACACCCATTAAGTTTGTCTCTTTTTTTTTTTTTGGGGCACATTCGTCCTCCCCCTTTTGGGGGCGCTGTGTCGCAAATGTAAATAATGCGTTTTAATCAAAAGGAACAGGAGTGGCAAATCCATTAATGGTGTACGTGATGCTGGAACTTCAAGTTTGGGGAGCAGATGGACCCCCATTTACAAGTTGATTTACAAATTTCTTTAATGGGGCGACAACAACAATTTTAATTAGCACCTGTTCGCGTTTTGTCTGCCATTTGTCGATGCGGTAATCGCCATAAAACACGGCGACGCCCAAATTAATTTTCCCTTTAAGAACTTTCCCCGTAAATTATGCCATTTGAAGGCATGGCACGTCGCCTGTGGGGGCTCCTCCTTAACCCATTACTTTTTCTAGGCGCTTATCGCTCTGATTGCGCTGCCAGATCCTAGCTCCCCCAGAGCAGATCCCAGATCCAATATACTAATGCCTCTGCTGGGGTTTCGCTTCGCAGCACATGGCGCATCCGCCCCGAGGCGCCACCCCCCATCCCCAGCCACACAGACAGAGGCTGCAATAATATTTTGCAAGTGTTTCTAAACAAGCACAAAGTCATGTTTCAACAGCTGTAGTCTGGTTTCTGTTCGCTGCCGTTTTTATTGTTATGTGCCACTATCCTTGCCCCTCCCCCCTCTGAGACCCCCTCTTTTTTAGCCGCCTTTTCATCCCCATTGTTGCTGGCTGTTTGCTAAACTTTCGCTGCACATTAAAGCAATTTGGCCAGCGTTTATAGACTGATTTAATGGAATAACAAGGACGAGGAGAGGGTGGCTCTCCTCGGCACCCAAATGAGATATTTCCACACAAGTGCACAGGACGAGGGGTGTGGGTGGGTCTGGGTGAGTATCTGTGTGCACTTGGATATAATTGTTTGACTAAATGAGTGCGTTTGCCCCAGACCAGGCTCCCCTCGACTCCCCTTGTTTGTGCCCCAAAATCTCGCTTCAGTTCGCTTAACGCTCACACATATGGCCAAAGCAGAGAGGGAGGAGGGCGGGGAGGGGAGGGGCAGGATGTGCCACAGGGGCCATTCAATTGGCAGAACAGGAACGGAACAACAATAATTATGGCAAGCACCCCCAGACCCCAACCGCATCTTCAACTCCACTCCGATTTTGGGTGATAGAGGGTCCGAGAAAGAGACAGAAACACAGAGCAAGAGAGAGACAGAGGGAGAATTCATTTAATTCCCTGTCGCCCGCTTCGATGCGTTCGTCCTTAGTCCTGCCACCAGATAGAGCCAAATGGCTATGACTCTTGGCATTGTGCGCCTCCAGATAACCATGTAAGGAGTGGATGAGTGGGATCTCCCCTGCCCCTGCCCCTGCCCCTGCCCAATTGGAGGCTGTTCCCATAATGAGGACGAAATTGAAGTCTAAACAAACAGCAAACGCTGGATCCCCGGATCAGGATGCTTTGAGCTGAGCACATAAAAATCCCCGCCAGTCTCCATGGAAATTGAATATTTAATTATGCGTCGATGGAAATTGCGTTAGAACTTGGTGACGAAAATGGCAAACTCATCATGGCGATGGAGGATGGAAAGTGGAGGGTGGAGGAGAAGGAGAAGGACTCCTAGAAAAAATCCCAGACAGGGGACTCAGGAATGTTTACAAGGACAACAATTGAAGAGGCTGCTAAATAATTTATTCCCATTTGGCGGAGATTTCCACAACACCAGAAGTTAACTTGGCTCGCAAGAAATGCTAATGTTCTCCCTGGAGGGAGCAGGACTTCCCTTAAGGACCCCCAATATGAGGTTTTAAATATCTCAGCACACTTCGATGGCTACCGCAGGGATTGGGATACATTTCAGGAAGAACGGTTAGTGGTTAGTTTGGATTAAGTTTCTAATTTTCACCCAAGGGGTATTCGCTGGATTGGAAACAAAAACAAAGATAACCGAGTCGGGCAGACTGTCTGTGTCTGCCTCGGTGGAGCACCTTCGCTTATCTCCCAGGTAGTCTTCGTCCTTCATCTGCCACACCCAAGAGACTCCCTGCACTTGACTCTCCAGGCAGTGGGTTTGTGTGTCGCCTTCACCTTCACCCTCACAGAGGACTCCAGCCTCCACTTTCCCCCTCCACTTCCATCTCGCCACCTGCCACATGGAGTACGTGAGCGACACACGAAAGCTACCTTCCCCCATCCCGCAGACCGACCCAGACATCCAGACATCCTCGGAGGGGAGCAGGGAAAGCCGCATATTTATGAATGGCTCTTGTTTCGAGTTTAACGCACTACGGGAGCTTTATCAGCTCGTAAATATAAATTAGAATTTAATTTTTATCGTCGAGGAAAGGCGGCCGGCAGCCAGCAGCCTGAGGGGAGGTCCTCCGCCTGGGGAGCAATGCAAAACAAATTAGAGGTAGTCCCGGCAACTCGGAAAGCAGAGTTCCCCTCAAGGGGATCCCCGTTACCCATTTCCAATCCCATCTCCATTTCCATTTGCGCCTGCCACGTGTCTCAATATATCAAAGGCTTTGATTCAAATGTGGATCCCAATCCCCCCACCCCCCTGCAATCTGGAAAGCCCCTGGGAGTGGGGATTGTAGATGTTGGACGGGATAGTTACCTGGGTCAGTTGCGAGGAGGCGTAGTAGGAAATCCTCGAGGGACAGATCGACTCTGGTTTCGAGTAAATCGTCTCGGCGGCCTGGTCGTGGCTCATGGGCAGCAGGGCGGTGGCATAAGGCGTGGGCGTGGGCGAGCTCCTGAAACCTGTGAGTCCTGGTTAGAGGTCATCCAGGCAGGATGTTGTGAAATTAACTTACGGTCGAATATGCTGCAGGACTTCTTGCTCTCCGCCGGGTACTTGTTGAGGCTGGCGATGGTGGCGTAGGATCCCGTGGCACTCGGCGGCCGCCCCAGCGGATCCAGGCGGATGAACACGTTCTGGTGGCTGCCGTAGGCCGCGGTGGTGAAGCTGGTGCTGGAGGGGGGAGAAACCAAAACAAACCAAAGTGTTAATGGGTCGATGGAAAGGGCGGAGCTTGCGGGATAACCTACTGGAGCGAGTCCTGGCGGAGCTGCTTGCGGGCCTTCACATACATCATACTGGCCACCAGGCCGACGGCCAACACCAGTCCCAGGGCGCAGGCGGCGGCACTCAGGAGGGCGGGCCCCTGGGAGGGGGCGTGGGCGGGGGCGGGCGACTGATTGGGCTCAGGTGAGACTCCTGCGGAATGGAAACAGTCAGATGAGTGATGGATTGATGGCCAGGATGAGGAATTGGACCCACCTTTCGCGCAGATCTTGTTGCGCTTGAAGTGGAGCCGGGTGTCGTTGAAGCGTGGGGGTCCCCGCACCACCATGTTGACGTTGACGGGCAGCTGGAGGGTGGCGTTGCCCGTGCAGGGCAGATAGACCAGGAAGGACTCGATCTCCTGCGGCACCAGGCCCTTGTGCGGGATACTCAGCGTGGGCGTGCCCAGGGCCTCCTGGTCGGTGTTGTACTCGATGCTGATGGAGTAGGGCAGCTGCAAGGACACGAAGTGGTTAATGGGAGTACCTGAGTGCCTGGAAGGTATCCTCCTTACCGGATAGGCGATGAGACTCTGCCAGGAGAACTCCAGCTCGTGGATGTCCGCGGGCACGGGCACTGTGAAGTGCATCGCGTATGTGTTGATGGCTCCCTCGTGCACATAGAACAGGTCCGCCTCGAGTCCTGCGGTGAAAGGCGATGGAGGATAAGGATATGAGACGGATTCGGATGCAGTGCAGACGCAAAGCGAAAGTTTCGCTGCAATTTGCAGGGCAGGGCCACTCCCCCGCCTCCATTAGAGCCTGGAACTCCCGCTGCTGAGCAAACTTTCTGCATTTGCTGTTTGCTCTCCCCTCGAGCGTCCTTTTCCCTTCTTTCCTCCATTAAGCGGAAATTGATTTTCTCGCTGGATAAAGGATAAAGGATAAAGGATGGGGGGAAGGGAGAAGCTTGTGGGAGAGGTGACAATGCTAGTGGGTAAACAAAACCCAAGACACAATAATAATCGAAATCGAATCCGTCACCGGCAGTCCGCGACGCAGGGTGTGGCCTGGAGCTGTCCCCGAAACAGCTGTGGAGGGGAGAAACGAGGAGCGACAGGAGTCCTGGGAGAGGCTACATTAGAAGGTGTCAACTGCGATGCCTCGTCATCGAAGGGAATCCGATTCCTGGCCCCTTGGAGTTAAAAAGTCCTGATCTCTTTCGCATTCCCCTCCCGCTGGCATTGAAAGACGAGCTGCTTGAGTTAAAACGACGTGAAATTAAATTTCTTCATCCGCTTTTATTGTTGCTCTTCCCATTTCTATTCAGGACGCAGGATTCTATTCCAAGGAAACCTGCTGCCTCCCCCTCGCCAGTGGGGTGCATTATTTACTCCACAGGATCAGGCCAAGTTCCCTGTTTGCCAGAGAAAAGGGAGCGGGATTTGGAGAGGAATGTTTACTTCCTCCAAGTTCGAGAGACTCGGCCGGATGTTGAATGTAGCAATTCCGCTTCCGGCGGACTCAAACGGTGGATGACAGTGGGGTGGCAGGGAGGGGGGGTTGGCGGAAGGAGTGTGCCTGCATTTAGGATAGAACAAAGCCCTCGCTCGCTGCTTAAAACAATTTTAAATCCAATTACAGAACAAGAAACAGCATTTTTCGTTAGCTTTCATCCTGGCTATAGGTTGAGGCTTCACTTCCATCTCGAGACAGTACGCTTTTCATTCGCTTTTCTATTTTCTATTTTCTATTTTCCTATTTCCATTTCGGTTTCGTTTTCGAGTCCCGAATTGCTTCGCCCCCCGTCGGGCTTTTAACCTGGACTCCAGAGTGGGCCAAGTGCACCACTTTCCTTTACCTTTGCCTCGTCCTTTGGTTGAATTTTTTGAGCGAATGGGAAAACACAAACATAGCCCCAAAGTGCCGCCCATCAAATATGCACAAACACGGAAAAAGGACAATGTTTGAGCCCTTCTGGGTCCTGTCGCCGTGACATGGGAGATTGCAGGGAGCGCCAGGAGGGGTGGCATTTAAATAAGTGACTGCACTTGTGACAACCTCAATTAATTCGGTCCTGATTTGGGGATGTTCCGTCGCCCTATTCCCAGAATCCTTGTAATGTCTGCCGCCAGAATTGGCCTCTTCGGGGAGCACAGACCCAAACTGCACTTTGAACAGCATCATTGGCATTTGCCACCCATCTTCAAAAGCGTATCCTTTTCCAGATAGCTTCCAGATAAAATCCTCCTTCGGGTATCCTTTCCCCCCTCGGCTGGTGTCAAACTTTGCTCGTCTTTCATATCACGGTGGCGTGAAACTTTGCCTGCGAAACTTTTGTCGCGCTTAAGCCCTCCTCCCCTTCCCGGGGAGTCCTCCCTCCTCTACAGGATATGCGCCCCGCCCTCTCCAGCCTTAATTATAATACCTGCGATTGCGATTGTCTGAATGACTCCAGGACACACGTGACGCTGCAACCGCAACTCAGATTTATGGAAAGGGGCGAGGGGTGAGGGGGTCTAATTAGGGCGGGGGTTCAGGGAGACAGTGTCGGGGAAAGGATACAGAGGAAAGGGGAAGACTGGCAGGAATTGGCTGACTCGGGAGAATCTCGGATCCGTGCTCCTCTCTGGCAATGCCAACAAAGAGGAGACACCATTTGCATAAAAGATTAAGAGGATAATTAGTGTCATTAGTTGGGAGACTGCATCCTGCCCTTCCCCTCTGACAGGATCTCCGGGGAGAGCAATCTCACCTCGCGATGATTAAAGGGAATTCCCCGTCAGTTCCTGCTAATTGTCCTATGAATCAGAGATGAGAATTGCTCGCTCGATTGGCACAGTTTCTGGATTGTCCCCGCCCTCCCCTGCCAGCCCGAGTCCTGGGCCATAAGGATACGAATTCCAAGGGCCGAAACACCCTTCGAAAGGAAAACATATCGAGCGAATAATGAAGGGAGGGGAGGGGAGAGTGTATATTAATGTGGGGATTTTCGGGCTGTTTTCTATTCATTAAAAATAATTTTCTTTTGCATTAACTTTTCATTTGCAGGGAAATTTCTCAGCTCACCCGCCGGTGGCTGAGGTCCACCCTAAGGGATGCAGGGGATGCGGGGAGGAAGCTGGTCCGAGGGGGTGGAGTCGAGGGATCGGGTGGCAAAGAAAAAGTGTGCACATCAAAGCAAAAGCAAAAAGTTGTTGAAATTGCATTTTTACGCACCCTTGAACAGGAAAGTCTTCGGCAGGATTCGAGGGGAGGGGTAAGTGGGACAGAGGGGGTGGAGCAAAAGGGGAGGGGGAGGTGGTTGGCGGTGTCGGTGGCAACAAGGGAAAATTGCCCGTTGCCGGGGACAACCCACCGAAATTGGACTCGGAGGCGGAAAATCCTCAACAAAAGCGTAGAAAATATTTAATTTTAATGTTGTCGCCTCGTCATCGAAGGGTCAAGGGGAGGGGGCAAAGTTCAAGGATTCTGTCATTGAGGAGTAAAAAAATAAATAAGGAGAAATGCTTTGGACTCTGTTTACAGATCGAAGCCGAATAAAGTGCAACCAATTGTTGGTGGAAACCCCATTTCCATCTCCATTTCCATGTGGGGAAGTGCAACAAAGGAGTCCTGTAACCGGGACTGATGCGAGCAACCGTGAGGAGCCTTCCACATGAACGGATTCCCATGGAAATGGTAAACAAATGAGGAGGAGGGGAACGAGGTGGAAGCCAGAGGGAAAATCATGCACAGGAATTTTTCTGCGGGGGTGGAGGGTCAGTTTGTTTGATTTCTGGCTGCTTGTTAATTTTCAAATCGAAACAAATTCAAGGGTGGCAACCATCGCCAAGGGAGGGGAGTCTGCTGGGGTGTTAACTGGTCTTTAAAAACATAACGAGCTTCCGGAGGGAGGGGGGAAAAGGAATTCCTACCCAGCTTGAAAGGAAATCTCAGCCAGCGGAGCAAAGGACATGGCGAGGAGCAGCAAACAAAGTGGAAAATGCTTTTGAAATGTCGCTAATGAAATCCGATTTGCATTGCCCCGAGGAGGTGCCGGAAGGAGGAGCTGATGTCCAGGAGGTATCTCACTCCTGCCAACGATTTCTAATGCAATTGGCAACGCGTCAAAGGGAGCGGAGATGGAGAATCATCCGATTTAGTGCAGCCACCCATCCATCATTCGCGCATCCACTCGAGGGGATTATTTTTACGCCATCAACTAATTGAAGTGTCCTGATTCGGCAACCAGGAGCAGAGTGGGCCTGCATAATGAGATGGAGGCATTTATGCTCCAATTATCGTCAAGTGCCGGAAAAAGCTGTGACCAGCTAAGCAACGACCGCGAACTAGGCCAGCTCCTGCCCTCCACTCTCCTCCTGCCGTTCCATATTTCGGAGTTCCCTCTGGTTACCATTTTCCCCGATCCATTAATCACGACAAGGAGCAGGAAAATCGCGAGCCAAACGACAGGCACGAGGCCATTCCGCCTTGGCACGTCCATGAAATCCATGTAACTCCCATCCGAAGGACTCCGAGGTGGAGGGGGGCTTGGCCTTGGCTCGATCTGGAGCCGGCGCCATCAATAACAAGAATTCGCGTGGAGCAACAAACGGAAAAACAAGAAAACAGACAAGGCGGCAGTAAGAGGAAGGGGGTTGTAAAGGGAAGTTGGAAGTTGTAAGGACGAAGGACGAGGGACGCAGGACTAAGCAGGAGGCGAAAGCTACTTGCAGCTGTCAGCAAGGTGAGGGCGTTTATTTCAGGCCCAGAACGGAAATCGATTTGTGTGCGATTTGTTTCGGTTTCTCTTGGCCAACTATTCTCATTCATTCCCCCGCTCCGAGGTCCTTCGTCCTTTCCCCTCTATTAATGGTCAACTATAATTTCGTGGCCGTTAATGACTGTGACATGGTCTGCGACTTCGGGGATTGTTTGTGTTTTCGTGTTCAGGGATCAATGAATTCGTCCTGTCGCTCTTTGGCCCCCAACTATTAATCATAGATCCCGGCTCCTGGAGGGGGAGTGCCCGCTCCCGAATCGAAATTTCATTAGTGGATTAGGACCCAGACTGGAACTAGACTCACCCATCAGTTTCATCACCTCGTGGTGGCTGATGAAAATGTTCAGATAGCCGCTGACGGAGGGCGTCCGCCAAGTGGAAATGGCCAGGACGAGGAGCCACAGGGGCGGCAGTGGCGGCGGAGCTGGTGGTGCAGCGTGGCCCATGGCGGGGTGAAGGGTTGAGGATGGCCTAGTGGGTGCTGTGAGGGGTTAATAAATTGTCAGAGCATGTGTCGCCGCAAGTGGCGAACATTTCCACAGCTCCACTATCCTGTGTCCTGCCAATTTCAAAGTGTGGCCATTGATGCGTTGCCTTCCAGATTTGAATCCTGGCGACGCTTGTTCCTGCCACAAACAGCAGCACAGAGCCCAGACTCCCAGAGAAGCGCTAAAATCAAATTCCAACTGGTAACTGGCAACTGTTCCGGCTTCAAAAGGGCGGAGGTCTGTCTGCTGAATTGGGGAACTTTTCAGCCTCGGCTTCCGCCGGCTGTCCTGGTTATTCTGGCCGTCCTGGCCGTCCTGGCCCTTCTTTTTCCGCTTGCCACTCTGTGGCAGCCCAACTTTTGCAGTTTTGTTTGGCTGCGGTGGCCGTTGGAGTCTCTACATGTCCGAGTCTGGCCCAGACTGAGCCAAGTTGGCTTTTATTGGCTGAGCTCCTGTCAACCGGCCCAGCTCCTTCCTTCCTCCCAATATCCTCTCCGTGTCCTGGTACCTTGTTTTGTGGCTATCGCCTGTCACTTTGTGCAGCTCTCTCCTGCTGGTCACTCTTTCGTCCTTAAAGTCCGGATCCTGTGGAGTAGAAAGTGATTTAGTTTGGTGCAAATTGGTAAAAAAGATGCGAAAAGGAGCAGGGAGCCCCCATCCTTAGGATTAGGATGTGCTTGTGTGGTTCAGTGGTGCAAACAATTTGTAAAAGCTAAATAAAAAGTTTCCACCATGCAAAAGTAATTAGAAAGTTGCAAAAAGATTAACAGCCCAGCAGGATTGAAAGAACACACTTTCGTCCTTTCTGGAGGTGATGTTTTCAGCTTTCACTCGGAGTGGCTCAGTGGTGGTTGGAAGTGGGTGGTGCTTTAATAAATTTGAGGTCTTATTTATGTGTTTGTTTGGCATAAATTATGAACTCGAAGGGGAACAACTTTGGGCTTCGAAATGTTTGTGGTTCAAGTGGTTCACCTCCACATTGTATTGTTTATTCAGCTGCTGCTCCACCCTCCTTCCCGGTTATCCTGCCATTATCCTGGTTGCTGGTTGCGTGTGCAGGTAACCCGAAAGGAATTCCAACTGCAGTGGCAGGAACCGGGACAGTCGAGTGCCCCCGAAATGAAATTGTTGCCAAGGAGCGGCCGAAACTGGCTAACGCGTCCTCCGTTTCCCGTTTCTCGCTTTTCCATTTTCTGTTTGCAATAAAAATCGAAATCAGAAAAGTTTGCTGCCTTCAATTTTTAGTTGCTCCTTTTCGGCCTTGAGCATTTTCGGAATTTTAAAGTTTCCAGGCGAGGAGGAAGGATAGTTTTCTAGCGAAAATCCTTTGCCTAACCGAAGAATCCTGCGGTCTTTTTAATTAAACTTATCTGAGCCGCGGAATGGCTGAAAGCCACTTGATTAAGGGCCGGATAGTCATCAGTATCGCCTCCATCATCATGGCTTTCAGGAACGCTCTGAAGGAGCTTCCCAGGACGACAACTGTTGACTTGGCCCACGAGTCCTTCGGCGTATGAAGCCATTCAGCGAGTGCATTAATAATTCAAAAGACAAATAAACGAATGGGAGTCTGTGTGTTTGGGTTTCCAGAAAGGGGAATCTACGTAACAGCCTTAAATGGAGCAGCAGCACTCTGAGAAATCCCTGGCAGGATGTAACACACTAACTACATCGTCTCAATCATAATCAATGGGAAGGCAGCTGGCAGTAGGCAGCAGGCTGAAAATTGCGAGGGAAAAAGGACTTCCCCTGCGGATTTTCCGCTTAGTCAGACGCATCATCCGTCAGTCTGGCACGTCTCCAAGGCCTCGGAGTCCCCACCGAAAAGAAATCCCCATAAAAGTGACAAATTGAGCATTGTTTCTCGAAAAGATACCGAAAAGCTGAGCTCGAAGGCGGAGGAAACTTTTCAATTACTTCGAGGATTCATTATGAATAATAATCATTATCTCTGGCGCTGCTTCTTCAATTTTTCTATGTTCATATTTATCGATGTGTATTATTTACTCCATCCTACGCCCCGGGAAACGCAATTTGAAAGGACTTTAAAGGAAGTGGGAGAAGAGGCCCTGGAGGCTCCTGCCCGGCTCCTGCTCGTTTCAATTATAAAATGGCTTTCGTTTCTAATTGAATCGCTAGCTCGCAGGAGTCGGGGCGGGGGCTGAGTTAATATTTTATTTCCAGCGATTGCTCCTTCTCCATTTGGCTGCGGCTCGGTGTTTGCTTAGCGTTTCCACTTCCACGGTTCCTCTCGAACCCTAAATGCCCTGCCCACGGCCCCACCCACTCCACCCAAGCCGCCCCCCATCCGCCCCCAATGCCATTTGTTGTTGCTTGTTCTGGGCCAACAGCCTCGGGGCTTTCACGAGCTACACTCCCCGACTCAGCCACCCCCCCCGAGCCACCAAAAAGTTCTACTTCCTTGCCATCCATCTCAGGATAAACAAGCGAATGTTTTTTGGGCCCAACGAGGATATCCATCGCCTTGACTATTAAAACTCTGATGGAATCTATTCCGGCTAAACAAAAAGCAAAAACAGAAAACAAATTTCGCATTCGAGTAAACTGAAACTCAAATTTAGTTTGGCCCGCGGCCGCGTCCTCTTTCGGCTGCGCACAAAATGCGAATAGTTTTTCGGGGACCCAAAGGAAAATATCGAATTGCATTCGCTTGAATGCCACTCTCATTACATTTAAATGTTTCACATCACAGCGAGAAAATTTCGCTAATATTTGAATTACATTTAAATGAAGAAATTCAAATAAATAAACAAATCTATGAAAGCTTTTTTAGTTAGAGATAGATTCTAAAACAAAGTTTTCAAACTGAAATAAATAAATATGATTGAAAGATTTATAAGCAAAGTTGAAAAGTAACTCACTATATAATTTATTTATATTAAAACCCTTATATGTGTTGGTTTATTATAGCTAAACTATAAGTAAACTATAATTTATTAAGCATTAAATTTTGTTAACTCATAACTCTTTAATATCTGAAGTCCCTTTAAAGGATCTCTTATTTATGAAGCAACTAATGAGGGATATCCATTACCAACTTAATTTAAAGACTTTTTCCTATCAAGTTAGATAGAAACCAATGTAAATCCAAAACAAATATTTTGTATTCAAATGAAACCCCATTTGCCAAGTGCATTTTGGTGTGGAATTCGATTTTATTTTGGCAGAAGGATAAACATTC
The DNA here is from genome assembly GCA_018150405.1 of Drosophila varians. Lineage (NCBI taxonomy): Eukaryota > Metazoa > Arthropoda > Insecta > Diptera > Drosophilidae > Drosophila > Drosophila varians. Next base: position 10,845,438 of record JAECWK010000130.1, read on the forward strand.
GCGCCGCCGTTAGCGAACCTCATTAAATTGACGTAAATATTTGACAATGGACTCCGGAATCCGTACGGAAAATGGAGTCCGGGGCGGGAAAACAATGGAAAATGTCCGCCGCTGACCGGACAAATTGTTGGCCATAAATTTTGATAACTGATTAAAAGTAACGAGCCTACCTGGCTGGGCACTGTTTGTGTTTATATTTAATGCCGAATTGTTGGCGAAATTGTTGTGGACCAACAAATGGGACCAACCTGATCTGACTGACCCCTGGCTGCTGGCCTGGCCAACTGAAAATCCAAAAGGGCCTAATGCCCAGAATGTTCCTCGGACTGGCTAATTTTTGCTGGCAATTAATTTACATTACAGCGGGATGAGGGGCCGGCCAAGGGCCAAGGGTGGACCCTGCTCGATTTGTTTCTGTTTTGTTACATTTTGTTGCTGCGCTTCACTGAACAAACGATTTTGGGTACTCCCCCACCCGGTGGTGCATGTGTCCTAAATGGATTTCGTTCGAAAATTATATGGCATGGGGGCTCTAATGAAGGACATTCATGTCCATGTTGTGTTGGCCGAATTGGGTCGTTTTTACATTATAGTCCTGTCGGCCAAGGCAATTAAACTCACAGTTTGTGCGATTTAGCCTGATGACAGTTTTTCCTGGCCACTTATTGCGGGATTTTCTAATTACCAGGCGTTTGGAAATTACTTTTCCAATTATATTCTTCTCATAAACAATCAAAATAATTGATGTTTTTTATTGGATTGGTTTCTATAATTTGCATAAAGGGATTCTACACGAAAAAGCTTTGTTTATTAAATTGGTTTTGGTTTAAACCAAAAATGTCTTTTTTTTGTCGACTTTTGTAATTAATAGTTTTGTGCTGATTTTCTCATAATATATTCCCTTTTATTCCCTATCATAAACTCTTTAAATTTTGAAAACAATACCCATATTGTTCCATAGGAAAATGTATATAAAACCTGATACTTTTCAAATAAAACTCACTTTTCTACATATAATGAAAATGCTGTTCATTTCTGTGGTTTCCTAGAATTTAATTTTAATGAGTTTCTGTGCTTTTGTTCCTGAGTTCCTGTGCTGGAGAATAATTTTTTGTTTTGCTGGGAAGCCCCACAGGAAGGACCTGTGGAACTCACTTCCCTGAAGGCTTGTGCTTCTAGCCCCCTTTTGTGAGCCAGAAACGAAATGTTTGTTCTGCAATGCCGGCCTAGTAAATAACCCCATAATGACCAGCTCACATTTCCAGGGCCAGTTGATCCAGAGAAGCCTAGCCAGGCGAAGCCTAGGATCCTGGCCAGCCGCCATTTAACATGAAATACAACCTCAATTACGTTTTACGAGTTTAACTCAACACCGTGCGGTTGTCTGATGGGAATTTTCAATATTATGTGGCGTAAATTTATAGGGCCAAGTGACAGAATCGGAGCTAAGCGACAACACACACACACACACACCAAGGGCCCGGGTGTAAGGACGAAGGACTTTTATCTTCTGCCACAGTGGCAGAAGTGCCGTAAAAGTATCTCAACGACAGCCACCGCCACTCCACCCACAAGTTTAAAGCCCCTCGAGTGACGAAGGACGAAGCCAGACAATGGGCAATAATCATTGATTTATGGCTGTCATTTCGGTTATTAAAATGATATTTTACCCCCCCTGAAACGAGTGGAAGCGTAAATCTGGCAGTGGAACGACATCTTAGCCCGGCTATCTGGGCCAATACACCAGGCCATTGGCTTTCTCCTTTTATACACATTTTTTTTTTTCAAAGTTTTATGGCCCTAATTGAAACATCAAGCCGAGTGGCCGCAATTGAGCGCTAAAAGCGTGCCTAATCTATGCATATTTTGCCCAAAGACCCCTAATCAGAGTCCAAAGGCATAAAAACCAGGCCAAAAAATAAAAGGAAACTGTGGCCCACACTTAGGGCCAACTTTTAGTTTCACTTTGTGCGCCGCTCTTGGTTGCTTTTGTTGCTTTTTGTTTGGGGGCGCACTTTGGCATTCAATCAACGTGGACTTGGGCCTGTCGTGTCGAGGCGTTGGCGTGCACTGAGTGGAATACAGGGATTTTGGGGATGGGGGGGAGAGGGGGTTGGGTTTCCTTTCCTTTTTGGGTGGTGCTAAGTGCCCAGGCCCCATCCTCTGTCCCTGCTCCCATTCAGGATTGCCCAAGCGCAACGTTAGATTTGCATTTTATTGTCCTCCATAGACCTAATGCAGGCGAAATATAAAATGGAAATCACTTTCCCTCATTTGCCAGGAAACTCTCTTAAGATTGGCTTATGTTTTAGAAATTTCTTTAAATCGATTCTTTTCTTTCAAATATTAAAAGCCACAAAGTGTCCCGAATGTCAATTTTGTTGCTGAATATTTGCAAAAAGGATTGTTTATTGTCTCTATTGTTTTCCTTTTATTATACAAACAAAATAAATAATATGCAGAACATGTTGGCAATAACAAATGACAACGCCTTTCTTAAAGGTCTCTAAATACAAAAAATCTTCAACTTTTAAAGAAGAGAATGAAGCATTATTTTTAAAGACACAAGAAGCTGCTCTTACGGTTCAATTAATTTCCCAAAAACACATATTTTTCTCCATGTACTGATTGCATTGCTTTTTTATTGCCTACTTTTTCGCGCCCCCAGCAGAGAAGGTCCTTATTCTCACACATTGCAATTAGTGTCATTCCACCGCCGACAGTTGCCTCAGTCACGCAATGTGACACCCATAAAAGCACACAAAAAATAAAAAGAACTAACTCCCAAAAAAAAAAAGAAGGCGAAAAAAAAAACCGTGTGGCACAGAGGAAATTATTTATTTAGTTCCGGTCGAGAGTTTGAAATGGGTGCGATCCGTTTTGACGGGTTCAAGCGGGTGTTGAAATCGTTTTGGCCAAGCAAAACACATTAAATGCTTACTTTTATATCATCCGGCTGGCAATCAGCTTTACGCCTGTCAGGACGACGACGGGCCGATGGGGCGACAGGACTCGCCTTGATCCGGTGGCTTAATCCTTTTAGCGACCGAATTGGACACAGAACTGGTGGGGGGGAAGTGTGGTAGCTGTGCGTGTGTGATTTCCTTGGTTTTCAATTTTGCACTGTTGGGTATTAGCATTTACATAAATGACGGACACTGTAGCACTTAATGCCCCATTAAAGCCTGTCAACCTGCGGAGACGAGGACGAGAACGAGGACGAGGACCGCGAAACAATAATGTCGACGGCTGGGCTTTTCTTTATTAATGATTCGGTTTTGCGGTTTGGTTGCAACTCAGCTTGTTGTTGTTTTTGTCAACGAGGACATGGACGGAGAATTTCGCGAAATTCCTCTTCGAACGAGCCAACACACACGCACACACTGAAAAAACGAATCCTTCCGACGGTTGGAAGTCCTCGGTTCCGACGACGACGACCGTGTCCTTCGAAAAGTGGCGAGCGACTGAATTGCAGCACTCCAAATCCTTCGGAGTCCTGGCCACGAGCAAGGACTCAGCTCTGCTGTGGGCACATGCGCCTTTCATTCGTTCCACGATGTTTTGGCCAAAATGCCGGTAGTAAGCCTTTTTTTTTTGCGGGGTTTTTAGGGGGCTGACGAAAGGACAATTGTTTGTTTTGTGTTGCTGCTGCTCCTGCTGATGTTGTTGTTGTTGCTGTTGCTGTTGGTCTGACTGCCTGCCACATGCAACTGTTGCGCATTTTTTTTGCAAATGGCTAGCGATAAACCTGGTTTTGTTGTTTGTATCGTTGCCACTGCCACTGTTGCAACGCTTATTTATGATTGCACTCGATGTCGTGTTGAGTTTTTGGGCTTCCCTTAAAGGATATCAAGTGGAACTAGTTTTACTTATTTAGAGATTTATTTTTTTGGATGGTTTTATAAGGTTTTTGGATCAAGAATAGGACCAAGTCCTGCCGAACTGTCATTGGATAATTGGGGCAGAATACGAAATAGTCCCAAGAGGACTCCAGGTTGCATTTGGAGCATGTGGCACAACAGTAGAGGGGAGATAAGAGCACCCCTTGATGGGTTTTTGTGGCAAAAGCATCGTCTAATTGCTTTAGTGTGTGTGCTAGAGTCCTTTGTGTGAGTTTAAAGGATTCGGTGGGGGCGGGAGGCCTTTGACAAGTAGCCCCATTTTTGTCGCAGCAAATTCAATTTGTCATTGAAAAGCCGACGCAACGTAGCAATTTCCTGTTGGCAGCAGGATCGACAACAGCCGGGACAAACAATCTCCAAACTAATTAAATAAAACGAACTCCGAACTAAGCAAATTGGGCAACTTGTCGCAGTAATTACATCAAAATATCTATAAAAAGCGAAAAGAAAAAGTCGGCAGAAGTAAGGGACTGAAATAGAAATATATATGAGTTCTGTCAACTTGATTCATTTGCCAACGAAGAGGGTAGAAAATGGGAGGTCCTGGGACAGGTCCTGTCTGGTTGACAGATGGCCTGGCCGAAACTTCTCTGCCTCTGGCTGCGTTTGGCCAACATTTTTGCGACACAAAGCTTAATTTGCTGGAAGAACGAATGTCAATTAAAATTTTTTAATGAAATAACTTTCGTTGATTTGCTGGACACGACAGCATCAGCTACAGGAATTCAATTAAAAAAGGTTGATTAGTTCGCCATTAGATCGAAGAATGCCTCATTACCAAAAAAAAAAAAAAAAAAAAAAAAAAACGAAAAAGGCGGAAAAAAGAAATGGCCCGAAGAAAGGCAAATAAAAAAGTGGCAACTTTTTAGGCTCGCCAACTTTCTGCCGTCGGACTTTTAATTAAGGAAAGGGACTGGCAGTCGAAGGCGACAAGAAAACCAATTACAAATCATAACAAGGACCTTCAGAAATAATTGAAAATTTTCATGGCTAACCAGGCTCAAGTCAAAAACGGGGTGGATATTGCCCCAAAATGTGTCTACAATCTCATCAGGCGATTGCAAAGCTGTTAGCACGTGAAACACGTGCCACATGGGGCACCATTAAGTTGGCGGCAAGTAAATTGCCAGCGATAAAGCTGGGACTCCTGGCGGCGAAGGTGAACGAAGCCAAAATCCTCTGATAAGAGACCACACTAATCCCCCAGCCGAGCACTTATCAGCGCAGCAAAAACACATCCCCCATGTCCTTACAAATTCCCATTCCCAATCCCGTTTCCCCATCTAGATTTATCCTTTTTGGAGTAATGAAAGGCGAACGGAAAAAGCTGCAGTGTGAAAAGAAAAGGTTAAGCCAGTCAACCCTCGATGCAACAAATGGCAGTGCTAAGGCAGGATATGCCAGGATATAGAACACAATAAGCAGCCACAACAGCAGAACAGTAAATGGAAGTGGAAGTGGAAGTGGAAGCAGAAGTGGAAACGAGCACTAAATAGTTGCAAGGATAAACCGTAGAAAAAGCTGCAATAGCCGAGTGCCAAAGTTCACACCAACCCTGTCCGGGGAATCCTTGTAACCAGGAAAAGAAGAAAAACCATGCACACACACAAAATAAAGAGCATGGGATAAGGATAATAATGGAAAAGTAAGAACAAATATGCGTTGATCTGTGGCAGCAGGGTTTGGACCGAGTGGGAGAGCAAACAGAAAATAGAATCAAATCGAAATAAAACGGAGAGAAACTAAACGGAATGGAATCCCCTTTAATGCGGCATGTAAACAAAATGGGCACGTGACCAGAAAAGGGAGAAGTCCTGCCGAGTCCTGCCTGGCTAGCGCTGCCAACAAATTGCCGCATGAAAGTAATCCTGACAGCCTGCAGATTGTTGCGCCATCATAAAATCTCAACTCCTCCGCCCCGCCCCCCGCCCCCTTCCAGCAGACGGCAAAAGGCGCCAGGATCAGAGAATAAGGAAGCACTTTGTGAGCTTTTCAGACAGTTGCTGCCAAGACATTGTCCTGGCCAAGAGCTTCTCTTTCGCACCAAAAATTACCACCACTGACCACCACCTCCTCGCCCATGTTTCGGTATCTGAATCGCAAGCAACTGCACTCCTGTCAAACATCAGATCACATCCTTTCCTCCTCCAGCCCGCATTTCATTTCCTTGAAGGCTGTCGATGCCGTTTGAACACTTCCTTCATTACATCAGCACTTGCTGTCCTGTTGAATCCTTTTGTGTGGCATCGGTATTTTCCGTTTAAATAGTTCTCATTTCCGCCAATTGCCTCACGTATTTTCCGTTCTGTTAATTAGCTCGATAAATGTGAAAATAATTACAGGACGAAGGACCCACTGCAACTGCAAATGTTATTTCGCGATGGGAAAACTTGGCACTTTGCCGTCGCCCAATCACAACTTTATGGCCAGAAGTTATGAAGTCCGAAGGATAATAATGCGCCAACACTTTATGCCCAATTCCGAGGCACTAACTCAAATCCTCCAACAGGATCGGAGACTCAGGCTATGTACATATATATTTTGATACTGTCGGGCAATAAAGTTAAGTGCACTGCAAGAAATCGCTGCCAAGTTCCTCAGCCCCAGACCCCGAGCAATCAGTCACGACAATCACATTCTGCGATATTATTATGGCCCGGCCAACGGCGGATGGTCCAAACTGGAGTCAAAGTCGCAGCCAACTTTCCGACGAGCAAATTGTTTGCCGCTTCCCATGCAAAGCATTGCTGGGCGCTGGGCTGGCTTCGCCTCGGGGGTGTCGGAAGTGACGGGAAACTTTCATGGCCAACAGTCTCGCGTCTGAAGTCGGCAGTCTGAAGTCTGAAGTCGGGAGTCCTCCTGTCAGCCAGGAGTTGGTTGTTGGCCAAAGCGGATAAGCAGGATACTGGATAGCGGAGGGGAGGGACGTTGGCAAACGCCAAAGGATAGCTTGGCTTGGCGAATGCTTTTATTGCCCTTAGCCGGCTGGATGTGTCTCCACATCGGATTTGAAGTATATTCGGATGAAGCTGGGGGACAAACAAGGGAGGGCCAACTACCATGATATCCCAGGACCAAGCCAAGACGAAGCCCAAGAAAGCCCGCCCCCCGCCGAGGACTTGTACTAAAGTAAATGAAGCGTGACGCTTTGTTTTCCTTTGATTTAGTTTTATGAGTCTGCATCGGATGTAATTGAATTATGCAAGTTGGCGCCGACGGCAGACGACTTTATTAGCATTCGATCGTAAACCTATGGGTGGGGATGTAAAAATAGGATGATGACACGGCTGTCGGCCAGGATATGGGGCCACAGGACATACAGGACGCAGACGAACTGAGACACGGTTTCGCTTTTTAGCAGTGATATTTGAATTTCAGATGATTCCGCACAACTCGCGATGCAATGAGTTGGAAAATATGTGGATGAGTCGGTTGATAAGGGATAAAGGATACTCCACCACCAATCCAGGCCATCCGCGTCCACATCCGCTTCCACATCCACATCCACATCCCGTGATAAGCAGCTCAATGAATGCGAAATGCGAAAAGCGAAAAGCGATGGAATCCATAATGAAATGACAATTTGCAGGCGGACACAAAGCGCTGCCCGGCCTAATTGACACCCTTGGATGTCCTGGGTGCAAAAGGGAGCAATGCAAAAACGGAAACCCGAACTGGAGTCCATCGGAGGGCAGCAAACAAGGGTTTGCTCTCAGGTCAACCCCCAGAGAAGCTGCAAAAGGCAAAGAAATCGATTTGTCAACTGCCTCGGAGCATTTGCGGGGAGTCCTGTTTCCATATCGAGTGCCAATAATTAATATGTGAGTCGCCATGGTGCCAGGATAACTCGGTTGGGTGGAAATCAGTCATCTCAGGGGGAGGATGGAGTGCAGGAGCAGGTGGAGTCAGTTCCAGGGGCTTCCAATTACAGTTTCATGAGCTGTCAGATGAGGTGGGAAGGTGGAGTGCGGAAGGAATCCAGATCCAGATTTTATTTCCGACCCGAAACCGAAACAAACAATTGAAACCAAAGCGTTCCAAGAGCTCAGTCATGGGAGGGAAGGGAGTCCTGCCCTGTTGTATCCTGTCGAATCGGTTCGAGATGTGTCCGACAAGGACTAAGCCTCGTCACAGGATACTCTGCAAGTGGAAGTGGAAGGGAAAGTGAGTTACGCCACCACGCATGGCCACGTAGTCCTGCGAATGCTGTATCAACAGGATCCTGTCGACGGGACGATAGCTGAGCCACTAACTGCGAATTCGGTTAGTCATTGATTGCTGCAGTCATCATCGAGGAACAATGCACTTAACCAGGCCCCCAGGACATTCCATCCCAGAGCACCTCCCCGCCTCGTCCTGCTCGACCGAAAAGTTCTCCGCCACGTAGGAAAGTTGCCTAAAAACGCTCACGTCCCAGGCACGTGACCAAAATGTTTTCCCATAAACAAGGAAAATATGAAAATGAAGAGACCTACTCGGAAAACGGAGGAAATGGGAAATCCCGAGGAGGAGAAACTGAGGAGGAAGTTGGCAGTCGCCATTTGGTAATCGGGTTGATATATTTATCCTGGCAGGAGCTTGGCACGAAGTCTCTTCAAAAATTCATCAAGGAGCGCAACTTCACCTGAGTTGAGTTCCAGTTCGAGGGCGGCCCCACGCCCCTTTAATCCTTTCTTCCTGCGGGTGTGGACATTAACCCCAATTGGCCAAAAGGCTCATTAGGTCACTGGGGGAGTACTCCTTTCTCTTCCAAATGGAAGTGGAAATGGAAATGGAAGAAAGTCAAGCGAGTTGCAGTGCTGCGTGGTCAGTTATAATTAGGACATTCCTTCAGAGCTTTGCGACGAGGCGATTACGCGAAAGGATACAGACAGGATACAGTGGGAGAGACCAAGGCCAAGGCTGAGCCTGTTGTCAACTCCCCCTCGGGAGGCCATTCAATATTATTAATTGACTGGAGCCTTACAAGCCAGGACTCGTAAACATATCCGTTACAGCCGTCGAGGAATTGGAAAGTGGCCAGAGTCATGTCCTGGCTGTTTGCTTGGGAGCCGTTAAGGGAGCGGCCCTGGATGAGCATAATGCCAATGGAAAGTGTATCCTTCGGGGGAGGGGGAGTTGATTAATTGGCCATAAACCAGGCGATTATCATTCTGGTCCCTCTGGGAAGGGGTTCCAAAAACTAAACATCCCCCCTTTCGATTTTGGAGTGCCAGGATTAGGCAGGATGTTCCACTGTGCCACTCGGCCGTGTGGGTTGGGGTGATTGCCACTTGTCGCTCGCAGGGGCAACATTTCTGGTGGTCTCGATCTCCAATCCTTGAATTCCATTTCCACTTCCATTTGCCCGGGCAACGTTTACCGTTATGATTGCAGGCCCAACTTCCTCCGCCTCAGCTGGTGATTTTCCCTCGAAGCTGCCCCACAATCAAGGGAGTCCTGGCGCAGGAGCAGGAGCGGAAGGAGGAGGAGGGACGCCAGGCAGTAATTGCTTAATTTAATTACGTGCCGCCGTAAAAAGCAGAACAGGAAATTTGCCAACACACACAAGCTCCGCTCCGTGCCGGGTAATGAAGTTAGGATGGATGCATGGACGGATGGACGGATGGATGGATGGATTGGATGGGGAGTGTGGAGTGGGTATGGATAGGTAAATTATGGGGGAGTGGGTGGGGAGAGTACCGCCCCCAACCGCAGGCGGGAAACCTCCCCGAAAACCGAAACCGGAGCGACTTTAAACTTTATCGCAGACGCCGAACAACTCAATTCCTGTTTCGGCTGAATCCTTCGTCGCCTTCGCCCGGAATGTCGCAGGCCATTTGCAACAAACAACAAACAAGGAGCAAGGAGTAAGGGGCAGAAGGCGGCACAATGGCGTCAAAGGATCGATGTGGGAAATGGTTTTGGGGTAAATGGGAAACTGTTCGCTCCGTGCGATAATTAGAAGCGCCCAGTGCACGCTCAATTAGAAGCTTGTAAGCTGGGTCCCCGGTGCCCTGGTGGGTGGGAGGACACGGAGCCACTCCATCCGCCCACTGGCGCTCTCCTGCTCTGCTCCGTGTTGCTCCTGCAGACACGCGATGATCCGGAGTTGCCAGAAGTTGGTATTAAAGGGGACGTGGCGGAGAGGGCGGAGGAACTGGCTCGAATGTCTTAATTAACTGTAGGCTGCACTCGGCGAAATCAACAGGCCATAAACGAGGACACAGGGGGGGGAGGGGTGGAGCTAGGGACACGGAGTTATGGCCTGAAGTTTGCCTCTAAATAATGTCGAGGACGTCGTGCCTCATATTTATGATTCGCAATTATTCTACAACGTGTGGCGGCAAATCTGCGCTCCGCTCCGCCCCCCGGTTCCCCCTCAAAATTGCAAGGACTGCGAAAGGGGTTGGAGGCTTATCTGATGCCAGGATACACGAGGAGTGCATAAATGCGAACACGTCGCCAGCACCAGCCCGGAGGAGTATTCCCTTTGCCAGACGCAGACGAAAGTGTTTGCCAGACAAAAATATAGAGATGGCCTCAGAGTGGGAACCAAAAGAAACAAAAAAAGGATGGGGGCGGGGCAGGAGTGGGTTAGGTGGATTTACATGTCACTGGGCCATAAAAGGAGTTTATGTCTGACATGAGCCGAAAACAATTTGCATATATTTTCAGCGCAGGATAACGACTTCATTTGGGATACATTCGAAGGGGAGACCATGCCCGCCGCTCGGCTTTGTCATTCTCCGGGGAGCATTGCGTAAGCGGCTTCCACTAAAGGCCACATTAAATTGGCCCAGAATGCTGGCCACTTACTTGGCTGTACTCCATGTTCTCCTGGCTACTGGCTCTCCTGCCTCCTTCCTTCCTGCCTGCCTGCCTTCCCACGTGGAAGGCAATCCATTTACGGGACTGCTCCGTCTTCCTCGTGCTGACTGACGCCATATTTTCTGCTACATTTTGGCGGGGGTGTTCGGGGGCAGGCAGGTGACCGGGCGTATGTTGAATGTAGCTGGTGTGGAGCTGCTGACAGAGATGCATGTGGCATGCCACACCGAGCAGCACCAGCGACAGCCTCGGCGACAGAGAGTGCAGCTTGGGAAATGGCCTGGAATTAGTCAGATGCGAACTTGAGTTACCTTTGACGTGCGGAAAGGAGGTCCTGGCACTCGCAATGAGCTTGCTTCTAATCTGATTCCCACCGACAATGAGCCTTCAAAGTGGCCAATCAAACTGGAATTGGACTTGGGGCCCGAAAGTGAGTGGCCCAAAGGCAGACGTGCCACTAAGTGCTGCACTTGAAGAGTCAAGAAGTTGAAAGGAACAAAAATTCGAAGGTCCTGCGATTCAAGTTTTGATCAAAGATAAATCCAGAAGAAAATATAATTGGCTTTGAAGAAAATAGAAAAGGTTTATGAAAAGGAAAGCTAATCCTTTTAAATTAAATAAACTTCTAAGAAATTAAAACTAGTTTCCCAATTATTTCGCTAAGTGTTTGGCCTGATGACTGGCCTTTCGGCCTGGCTAACTCAGCATTTAGGGCCCAACTTTGGCCATTACTGGACCCACTTAGAAGGGGGCCCGACCAGCCAGGCCAGCACTGACATTCGCGCCACACTGCCATTCTAATAAACTTGAAACTGTTCTGCTCTTTTTTCTTGGCCAAGTGTAGAGGCTGCAAAAAAAAAAGGAAAAAAAGTGGTAGGATAGGAAAAACTTGTTCATTGCCTTGCTGCACTCGGAATCGCCGCCATTGAAAGTTGCGGCTGCATGAGCAGCAAAATGGCGCCCAGCGGCGTGGCGCCAAATGAATTGCATTTTGTTGGAGAACAATTTTAAAACCATTCTGAAAAGCCAGTCCTTACACCCATTTCCCCCCCCCCCCCAAAAAAAAAAAAAACGCACACACAGGATTGCAGACGCAACGCGAGCAGTTTTATTCACTGTCAAACGGAATTTAACAGAGTTCCAGTTTCAGTTGCTGGCATCGAAATTAATTTACCATTTTTTTTTTTACCATTTTGGCCTTTTCCGCTTCCGAACTTGGCCAGGCTGGATTCAGTTTAACTAATTTTCCGGCGCCATCTCCATAATTCTCGCTCACAGGGCATTTTTAATCCATTTGGCAGTGGAAACGCGCCCGATAAGTTGGAGAGGCCAATCGGGATAATAGTCGATGATGAGCCACTGCGCCTGGCAGATGATATCCACAGTGGGGAGTCCCTGGAGTGGGGGTATCCGTATCCACTAGACACACACACAGCCTGATAGAGAGACTCAGATGCAGATGGAGGAGGCTGGCAAACACCTTCGCTTCGGGTCCAGGGCTCTTCAAATCCTGGCTGATTGTTAATACAGGCGATGGCGTTGCCCCGGCAACCTGTCCTGCAGACAGGACCAAACCAAAACGATTGAGTAGGAACGGAGGCAGGGGCAGGAAAAACAATTTTGCAATTGGCATGTCGAAAATCAAGATGCACTCAGGCATGTGGAACGTAGCAGAGTGGCACGGCCCAGTGCATCCGCCGCCCCTTTGAAGAGTTGCAAGTTCCTGGCAGCGGCAGAGACGGGGAGGCACATCCCAAAAGTTTGGTGGCATGGCAACGGAAAACGAGAAATTATGGAAGCAAAATTCATCGTCAAGAGTATCAGTGGTGGGATGTGGTGTCTTATTGAAGTTCAATGCTCATTTCCGACTGACTGGAACTGGAAACGCATACTATCTCCAGCTGTATCCTTAAAGCCAAACGGACACTTGATTAAGGTCAATGGCAGCAGTTAATGAAACTTTTCAGCTTGCCGCACAAACACAAGCCACAAAGAGCCGAAATTAATTTCATGGCTCGAAAAGCACAAATCGAAAATAATTGTTGTTTCGGAAAAATCCAAAAATCCGGCTACAAAACGACAATAAGGCGCATTTTTTGGGACCCGCAAAGTCAGAAAATATTTGGCAACGGCCCAAGTGTGGAGGGGGAAGTGTGAAAAAAGGCAAAAGGACAATGGAGAGGACCCAGGACTCTGACAAATGTAGTGGCAATGAATTGGAGTGGTTGCTTCCCCAGACGATGGACTCGGACTCCACAAAACCACAATTTGTCCAAACACGCAACTCAAGTCCAAAGCCAAAGTCCGACGCCAATGCTACAGGACAGTAAACAGGACGCCTATGAAATCAAAGACAATTGGCAAACTTCAGAAAACTTGCTTGATTGGTCAATTGTCCCCAGTTTGAACAGGACATGCAATTAAAGTTTGCGGTCCCTTGGCCACTCCAAGGACCCCTCCCTGCCTCCATCGAGACTGCAGTTTTAGCCACTTTTAATTGAGGTGTAGAGGTCCTTAGAACTGGCCGACGCACAGGAGGCCTCCTGGGGAAAGGCGCCTTTCCCCATTTGGCATGTAAATACATGTGCGAATGCAGTCACCTGGCCAGGCCGGGATTTCACGGCAAATCGCTTTGGCGCCGTCGAAGCCACCAGAAGCCATAATGGAACACAAGCTGGGTGGGAGCCCTCCCACGAATGGATGCTTTCCCAGCGCATTATGTTCGCGCATTGATCTCAAATTGAATGTGAATCGCGGCAAGTACGTATCAGTAACTCCATCCGAATCACAAACCGAATCTGAATGAGTCCTGAACGAGGCGCCTGGGAACGGGCCAGGTGTGGTAGGAAGGTGGGTATCAGGCAGGGGCTTTGTAGGCAAGTTTCCGATGCAAGTCATTGGAAAATATGTAACAAGCCTTTAAGAAACCTAATGATTTAAAAATAACTCACACAAGTTGTCTAAATCTAAAAATAAAAACATAATTAGCTTTGAATGCCAATGAATCTGCAGAAACAATAATAATAACTCTATATATCCAAAAACTAATTACTGTACAATAGTTCCAATATGATAGTTTTTAAAAACAGAAGAGAGTTGGTTTGATTCCGTCAAAGCATGATGACTTGTTTACGACTTCTCTTACATTTATTATTGGTTTATTGTATTGTCCATAAGGTACGCTTTCCCACATTCTATTACCATTTGAATTAATACTAACTATTATTCCAGGTAATGTCTGCTTCAGAGTTCAAAAACATTAAGTGCGAAACAGTTGACGAGGACTTCTCCGCCTTCGAATATTGTTTTTTAAAGTCGGTCAACAGGACCTACAAGTATTTAAGCTTCAAGATAAATCTCCTAAAGCTACCACTCTCCAATGTCACGGTAGGAATAATCAAATGCAATAAAAATGCAGCTACAATAATTTATTTTTAGGTGAATTTTGGATTTTACAAACGAATGAATGGGTACAAGCCATTTCTCTACAATGTCTCTGTCGAAGGCTGCTCCTTTATTAAAAGACAAAAGGCGCATCCTGTGGCCAAATACTTTTATGACTTATTCAAGGCTGTCTCGAATGTGAATCACTCCTGCCCCTACAATGTAAGTATTGTTTATTGATACGTATATTTTCAATAATAGGTTTTTTATCTAATATATTTAGCATGACATTATTGTGGAGAAGCTAACATCAAATTTTCTGCATCAACACCTCACCAAAGTGCTGCCTTTCCCGGACGGAGACTACATGCTCCAAATGAATTTGAGCGCCTATGGAGTCCTTCGAGCTATAATCAAGGTCTATATATCATTGGTAACCTGAAAAAATCTCGAAAGAAGTTTGCAGCACACTTTGAGTATCAATCAAAAATAAATCAATTGTTGAAATGTGCTCATTATGTTTTTAATGGTTTCCACCATTTGGAGCTTTGATTTAAATCGAAATGCTTCGCTGGCTGCTAATTTTGGTAAATTATAAAATAATCTAAAAATATATTATTAGTTATTTTCAATCAGCCAGACGATGAAGACTTGTCTACGGGCTTTTCGAAATGTATTATTGGTTTATTATTTGGTCATTGAGGTAAAGTTTTCAATGTTTATTTTCTTCTTAATTATAAACAAACTTTAATTTCAGGTGCAACCCGTTCATGTAGAGCTCAAAAACATAATCTGTACTTCAATGGATAGGAATTTTGCCGAATTTGAATATTGTTTTGTCAAGACCGTGAACAAGACCTACAAGTACCTATCCATGAGAGTTAATCTACTCAAGCTTCCAATCACCAATCTCACGGTAATGGTACTTACATCCCCAATATATACTTTAGCTTGTGACTTTTAGATAAATACGGGCTTTTACAAAAGATCGAATGGGTACAAGCCCTTCCTCTATAATGTCACCGTAGACGGCTGCAAGTTTTTGAAAAACCCCACGATCAGCCCCGCTACAAAGTATTTTTATGACTTTTACAAAGATGTTACGAATATGAATCACTCGTGTCCCATTAATGTGAGTAGTATCTGTTATTCTTTGATTATTTCTTATAAATATCCTTTCCAGCATGACTTTGTTGTGGAGAAAATGACGGAAAATATGGTAAACCGCCGCGTTGCCAAGAATATGCCCTTCCCTGAAGGAGACTACATGTTGCAAATGCATTGGATGGCCTACGGGATAATTCGAACAATTTTTAAAATATACATTTCTTTGGTTTCATAACCCACTCGCAATAAAATCTTTCAAAAACCTTTATGACAACGTGGTACATTTTGAATTATACTTTTGGCAAATATTTCACCTATTTGGCATCGGATTTGAAATAGGAATACCACTTATGAATCAGGAACTATTTCCGCTTCGATCTCTATCAAAAGATTTCAAAAGTCGAACAATTTGACGATCGGACAATCAAAGGCCAAGTTGTAACAAATTTCGTCAAAGGAGCAAAGTGGAAGATCTTTGTTGGCCAAGTTAACATCAAAGAAAAAATCTTTTTAACTTTGATCTTAATTTTCAACCTACTGACAACAACATCCTCCTACCGAGAAAAACACCCCCTTGCAAAGGTCCTTTGGGGGAGGAGGGGACTGCTGATGACTTCATATGCCTTTGCCAAAAAAGTTGTTTTCATGTAACGACTCCCTGGAAGGACTCCCTCCGCCGCCGTTAGCTGCTGTCCCTGCCACAGACTTTTATGACATTGAAGCACATTAAATTTAACAGCTTATCAAAGCAGTTGACACTTGCCTCAGACCCTCCTCCCTTCCTTCCTTCCTCCCAAGCCGCCCTTGTCATACCAATAAGGACATTTACATTTTGGTTAACTGTAAATTGGCTTTGTTGTGTGTGGGTGTGTGTGTATTTGTGTGGGCCAAAAGTTTTTGAAGCTCATTGAGCGCGTTAATTGATTTTCGCGCCAAACAAAAGGCAAAGTTTCAAAAGGACATGGACACACGTCGGGTGTGAATAGTGAATTGTTGTTGGCAGGAGCAGGAGCAGGAGCTGGAGAGCCCAAAGGCAGGAGTGGCTTCCATGAAACAAAAGCCAGTTAGGGAGCAGCCACAGCCACAGGAACAGGAACAGGAACTGACGGCGGCACAGGACGAAGTCGGGCCAGGAACCAAAAGCCCTATGGCTGAGGCCGGAGCTAAAAGGCCAATTGTTGGCGGTGGCGATGCCGCAACTCAAAAAAAAAAAAATACAACAAAAAAATAACAGAAAACAGTCTATAAGGGAAAAAGGACCAAACCGAAATCCAAACTGAAACTGAAACAAACTCCGAACAGCCGATACGTATGGTATATGTTTGTGTTTCAGCTTGAAGCCCTAAAAAAAATATGCCATGAGGGGTGTGCGGTTGCCAGGACCTCGTCGTGGTGGGGCAATGGCGATGGCGGCCCGGCAGAGAAGTGAAGCAATTTACAAAATGACATTATTTGAACGCAAGGCATAAAGAAAGCGACGACGACGGAAAAAATTACCCCAACAACTAAAATAGACGGGGAATCCTTTCGCCCACACCCCTCTCCTCTCCTCTCCTCCCCATCCCATCCTCCTGTTAGTTTATGCAGTATTGTCCTTGTTGTCACTGCCATTGTCCTTGTTGTTATTGTTACATACATATACACGGGTCTCAAATTTTCTCTTTTTTCCCTTTTTTTTTTGTTAAGGAACAAACGTGTTGCAACTTTACATATTTTTACAAGGGGGCGAAAACTATACATTTTTTTATTTGGTTCCTGCTTTTTCAGGGAAAACATTTTGCGGAGAGTAACGAAAAAATAAGGAAAAAAGGGAAGAGGAGTTCAGGTCAATTGCAGGCGATTCTTTGAATTTTTTTACTTACTTCCGCTTGGAGCACCCGGAGGGGGTGGCCTGGGCTGCACTCAATGCACGAAATGATAATAAAAGCGAAATAAATTTTATGCAGCGGAACGGAGCATGGTGTGTGGGGGAGAGGGGGGGATGTCCTGTGGAATGACTAACAAAATACATGAACATTTAAGGATACAGCGAACGCATAAAATAAATGAAGTGCATGCAATAACACACCCACACTCGGGCACACTATGGGCAAAGTAAATGCCATAAAAGTCCTTGTACAACCCATGACTCAGCCGGGTTTAAGCCCTATGAGCGAGTATCGATTGGTGGCCAACAAAAAATTAGTCCCATTTTTTTTCCATCTGTCGAAGCCATGGCCTGGAATCTGTGCACTCAATCGGCGTACATATTTCGATATTTGCCAACATTTTTGGCCCACAATTCGGGCTTTTAATTAAAAAGCCTGCCATCCAGCCATCCAGCCATCCTGTTATCCTGCCACGGCCTGGCATTTTGCAAAACTTCTTTCAGCAATTTCTAGCAAACTCCTATCTATCTGTATCTGTATCCTGTATCCTGTATCCTTTATCCTTCATCCTTTATCCTTTATCGTTTATCCTGGATGGGCAGCAATCAACGCCCTTGTGTGGGTAGCCAATTCGGTCAATATTTACCTGCTATGATTTTAAAATGTTATAGTCATTTTCCCTGATATGTACTTTGGTCGAGTGGTGCAAGTGCAACGTCAGTCTGTGGCAAATTGTGTTTGCTGTGTCGAGAGTGTAAAAACAAATAAGAGACTCCAGGGACCCCAAAATGCACTTGCAACAAAATCAACAATGTTTGTCCCACCCGACTCCTGATTTTAATAACTAAGAGAAATTATTCTACGCATGTTTATGCACTAAAAACATAAAAACTATTATATCTCAAGCAGAAACTAAGTAAAAACAAAATTATTTTTTAATTATCCTTGTTTTATCCTTATTTTTAAGCTGCTGAGAATGGTTTTGGAAATACTTTGCATAGCAAAGCAAACAAAATGCTGCATGTTGAACATATTGAACACAAAGTAAAATGGTTTGAATTGGCAGGACAGAGAATTGGAATCCAGGGGGAGGTGGCGATGTGGCAAAGTCATGGGGGCATGGTCAGTGCAATTGTAGCCAGCAAGCCAATGCCAATGACAGATGCAATTATGCAAATGCATACGTACGTTTGTGTGTGTGTGTGAGAAAGCAACAATGCATAATGAATGCTCCTCGATGCGTGGGTGTTCGTGTCATGTTGAATATGGACACACAAAAGGTTGCCACTGCTCAGTGATGCATGCAACTGCAACTGCAACTGAAGCTACAACTGAAGCTGCAACTGAAGCTGCAATGGGAATGCCTCTCCACAGGCACCCCCAATCGCCTCCCCCCAATGCTGGCATGCAACCTTTGATTTATCAAATGAAATTGTTAATTTCACAAGCAAAGCCAATTTATGTGGCATGAAGTGGGTGGAGGCAGCCACAAAAATTGCATCAGGATCGACAATAATTGACTCGACATTGAAGAAGTTTCCTTGTGGCCGAAGTTAATTCAGTTTCCGTTTCCATTTCCATTTCCAATTAAGGGAATTCGGTTTTTGGATCTCCCTATGTATATCGTACATCTCCCCCTATCCCCAAAATTTTCGCTTTCGATTCGTTCCGTTCCGTTTCGATTCGCATTTTAGTTTCTCGTTCGAAGAAAATGAATTTCAATTAAAATCGCTGGCAATCGCAATTAATTGATTTCCATTTAAATTTTAATTTAAATCAATTGCCTTGCCCTGACAAAATCAGAGCTGCGGACCCCCCACTCCCACACAATTATAGTCATATATTGTTGTTAATTCTCACGTCCCGCCTGGCATTTGTTTCATTTGCGGTGAAAATGCGTCCTGCATCCTGGCAGGGTCACATCCCACCCCACCCACAGGGTGGCTGGGCAGAGATCAATGTCAGCCACAAATCCATTTACCATAGACCGTTTGATGGCTGCTTTAATTGGCTTTGATTGCAGAATAACAAGTGCATTTAATGCCAGGACATGGTCCAATAACTGGTGCAGGGGCCGTAATGGAGAATGTCCGGGAGAATTCAATCAAAACCATTGCAAGTGTGCCGGAGTGGCTTATGGCCGCAGCCATGAAATTCAAGTCTCACATAAGTGTGTTTCTTAAATTCCCCTTTAAACTAATGCTATATCCTTATGTCCCCAATCAAAAACCTTTAACGAAATGTAAATTAATTATTCTGCAATTAAAGTATAAGTAATGCCTGAAAAGGATAAAATTTCCCCTACTTCCCTAACATTGTCCATTAAACTCCACGGGTTTTAAAACCAAAAACCCAATCCTTTCATCCCGCAAGTACAGTTGCCTCCAACGAACGGCCGCCTGTCACCGTCCGTCCACTAGTCCACTCGATGGCGCTAAAGCGAGAGTCCTTGAAATGGGGAAATTGTCACCCGCGCTTGACATGTGAGCCTGCGCCTGTGAGGGGCAGGATGGGATGCTATCGCACACCCAACCCATTTCTCTTCATGTCGTAATCAAGTCAAAGCCAGACTCTTGCACAAAGTGAATGAGTGTGTGTTACCCCTCGTCCTGGGGTGGGAGGTCCTCGCCCCGAACCACTTCCGGTGCCAGTTTTCTGTTTTTTGGTGTGACAAGCCACATTTCAGCCGCAGAGTCTTTTGTTTGACGAGAAATTCAATTAACGCACGCACCGGTTTGGGCACGATGTTGGACGATTTTTCGGGGGTTTTGGGGGTTTTGGGGCTTTGGGGCTGCGAAGAGCCAATTTACAGTTAACCAAAATTTAAATGGCTTTCGAAGGGGATGCCCCCCTGCCAGAATTCACACCCTGGCTGGGTCCCGGGTTTGGGGGAGCTCTTTGATAAGTTATAAAATTTAATGCGCCATCATGGTCGTAAAATCTGCGAGACGACAGCCGCGACAGCAACTCAATGCCGCAGACACAATATAGAGTCATAAAACGGAAGGAAGTGAAAAGAACAGCCACGGGGAGGGAGTCCTTCTGGATGCGGAAAGGATAAACATGGGAAATATGTATGAAATATGCGAGGAGCACCGCCAAAGCTGGGCGAATATTTGGAATTCCATTGGCATACGCCGCACCGTCTGTCCGGTATTTTCCGCAGGTGTTTTCCTTTTCGGCTACCCCGGCGGCAGATTTAAATTATACGGATGCCA
Source organism: Drosophila varians (assembly GCA_018150405.1). Taxonomy (NCBI): domain Eukaryota; kingdom Metazoa; phylum Arthropoda; class Insecta; order Diptera; family Drosophilidae; genus Drosophila; species Drosophila varians. The sequence continues at coordinate 10,865,727 of JAECWK010000130.1, forward strand.
TGCCCCTCCGGGCATAAATTTCCCATTTTTCCCTTGGCCCCAGCCCCGCCTCCACCCGCTCCTGGAGTGGCGAGAATTTTAACCAAAAGCCAATTGGCCAAGATAAGATGTAATGTCCTTTATGGCCCAGTTCGCTGGTGGCTCCACACATGGTGGTGTTGCCGCTGGTTATCTGCAAGAGTTACGAGTCACAGGATACTGGCCAAAAGGACACTGGTTGCTGGACACTGGCCACTGCCCACTGGCCACTGGCCACTGGCCACTGGCCACTGGTCGCAGGACACTTGACACTAGAGTCAACGACACTCGGCTGCACTCGGGCTTGCATGGCTGCAGCTTAATGGCCGCCGCATGATTTAGCAGAAAAGCCAGGACACCCTGCCGCGCAGACAAACTCCAGACAGGATTCGAAACGAGGTTGCGAAGGGGGCTGCGAGTCCTTGCTTGAATTCAAGTGCTCGTCCCGGCAGGCAGCTGCTCCTTTCCCACGTGCATCATTCGAGTTGCCGCAATTTACATTCAATTTTAGATCAATACACAAGCATAATGGCAATGCCACCCCCGCCCAGGGAACGTCCTTCTGCCACAGCCCCTCAGCACCCGCCCCCTGGCATTTTCTGTGGGTGGCATTTCGGTATCATTTTTATTGCTTCTTGTGGCGGAGCTAAAGCGATTTGGTAACATTCGCTGTGGTGGCAACAGAGCTGCCAAATTGGCCACATTTATGGCTGAAAAATGATTGGAAATTGTCTCAAGGATATAAAATTATATATCCTATAAATATTTCAAAATAAAAATAGTAATAGTATGTCCAATTTTTGTTATCACTAGAGTAGAAAGGATATTTCACCAACTTTTCCATATAAATGAAAATAAAATATTGAAACAAAAGTTTTTTTTGGATTTTTTCCGCCATTACTGAGGCAAGGACTTGCTCCACTTGGGTGGCTTTTTTCCTGGCGTGCTGATTTCTCAGGTGGTCGCTTTCGCACATGTATTTACATTCACAATGCTGGCTAGGCAGGAGGCGACAAGTCCTGCCAGAACAAGGACTCTGCCGTGACTTTGCCTTTGCCTTTGCCAACGGGCTATTCCCCTTGGGCCTTGCCCCCGACACGGCGTCTCAGCGACGTTCATCCTTCGTGTTCGTGCCCATGTCCTTGGACTAACATTACTTGCATCTTTGATTGTGGCTTGGGGTGGCAGGCCCAACTCGAAAGTTGTTCAACAATTAAAACTACAAGTATTCGAACTGCAGTCTGACGAGCTAAGAGAGCACTCCACATCCTCCGGGGGATTGGCCATCTCGCATGGGCGTTGCTCAAGTGTCCGAGTGAGTGGGGCTGGCGAAACTTTAATTGCATGTCCAGCTGGAAAGTGCGGACAATTGGCCAATGGTGCAATTTGGCAAAAGTTTGTCAGTTTGCCAGTTGGCCAGTTTGAAAGCCAGCTAAGCGCCCAGAGATGACAGCTTAATCTCCATAGAGCCATGTTTTATTTCGGCAACTTTGACAGCCAGGAGTGGCTTTTATTTGACTGCATCAAAGGTCCTTAAACTGTCCGAACAATAAAATGCTACATCAGGCCTAGGCCATCAAATAAATACAAATTTCATGCAGCCAGTTGCCAGTTGCCAGTTGCCAGGATATTTTTGGTTTTTTTTGCTATTTAATTTGCCAGAGTGCACACAAATTCAAAATAATCTTTGCTCCTTTTTTTGTGTCTTGGCTGGCCATCAATCCTGCTTGATGTTGGGAATTTTCAATAGTCCTGCGAGCAGCGGAGGAGGAAGAGAAATCAGATTTATGGGGATTTCATTCTCATTAGTTTTTATTAGTCTGCTGCTCCTTTGTTCTGCGAGGAACTGACCATCACTTTGGCACTTAACATATTATCCTAATTCGTTTCATTGCTGACATCTCTTTATCGTGTGATTCATTTTGGTTTGCCTTTTCCTTTTCCCCAACCTAGCCCTGGCCCACTTTATCTCAAGTTTATCTCAATTTGAAGGAACAATCCTGCTCGGGTTTTCTGGAGCATTCGGCATGCACTCCTCAAGCCCACTAATCGCTTTGTCTGGACTTCTCCTTGACTGGCTATGCCATGCCTGCGGGCCATTTTCGCAAAATCCTTAGTCACTCTGAGGCCAGCACGCCCACCTAGACATCCTTGCCAGAATCTGTGGTGGAAATTTGCCAGCTCATCATTTGTTCAGGGCGCTGTGTAATTAAAGGCGCTCCAAAAACTCCACCACAAATGGGAGGTGGCAAGTGGCAGAGTGGCAGAGTGGAAGAGTGGAAGAGTGGAAGATTGGAAGAGGAGCTGTTGAGTGAGTTGCCATTCCTGGTACACTGCCTTTTCATGTTGATTATGCTAATTCCAAGTCGAAGCTGGTAACACGAAAGCCAGTGAACAGGACACGACCACCACCTCCCAAAACTGAAACTGAAGTGAGGCGAACCGAACCGGATCTCCGGCACAAAGGACTTGTCGTCTTTGGCGCTCTACTTCCGTCGCATTTCCTGCCGCAGGCTACGCAGGCGGACTCCCGCTGGATGATGATGACGAAGATGATGACTAAACCCAAGACCATCCGAGTCTATCGCCAAAAAGGGCTTTGTCTGAAAATCCTAATGAAAAAACGCTGCATAATCCTGGCCAGCTTTTGCTCCCTTTTGGCGTAATTAAAGCCGGGCATCCAAATGGATGCCCTTCCGTGTGGCTCGGTAACACTTCACAGCTCTGGCCATTAACTCCACACTTCGATGGCTAAGCACAAAGCGGAGGAGCGGATGGATCCTGGGAGCAGGAGCGAGTTCCACACTTCCAGAGGTGAACTCTGCCAAAAAGCGACTCTGAAATATGCGCAGCTGACAGTTTTGAAAAATGAAAGCTCATGCAGCGCAAGGCCCAGGGGTGCAGGGCGAGGGCGTGGGCGTGGGCTTGGGCGTGGGCGTGGGTGGCTTCAAGTGGGCGTGGCCCGGGCCATAAAGAAAGCGGAAGCGTTCGGCTCGTGCGAATATTGCAAATGTGGCGGAAAATATGGCGTCAGTCAAAAGTCAGCGCAGCGCGTTTAATGCCCGCGACAGCAAATAAATTGCATTTCCACTGCAGCAGCCAGGCTACAAAAATAAAATAGAATGAAATAAAATAAAAGAATAAAAAAAAAAGGGATATAAGGAACGCGAGAAATGGAAGTCAAACCGAAGAGAAAAGGAATGCAGCCGAGAGAAAGGAAATTCGCACAAAAGTAATGGGAAATGTGAAAAGCAATTTCAATCTTGGGCCGCCACCCGCCGAGTCCCAGACGCCGTGGCGAAAGGTGCGAGCACAGGACCTGCTCCTGGCAGCTCCCCCAGCCCCCTGCCCCCTGCCCCCTGCCCCTATCCCCCCCTGTAGCTGGCATCCCTTTAAAGACACGTTAGCGCTTTTCCAGTCGGCAAACGCTTAATTACCATTCCCTCGCTGCCGCAGTTCCACTTGGCCAGGCCACGCTACACATATATCTGGGGGTATCCTAAATTAAGTTGTTATCCAGTGGAAAAATATGCAAATTGTTTTTGGCTCATGTCAGACATGAACCTTTTTATGGCCCAGTGACATGTAATGGTGAGCCACCGCTCCCGCCCGATCCTAATCCCTCCCATCCCCCGCTGCCCACCCCCATTTGTCTGGCAAACACTTTCGTCTGCCGCCAAACCCCAACCCTCCTCCTCCCACCACCCCAAAAAAAAAAAAAAAAAAGCGTAAATAAAATGCTAGGAAACCCCAAAAACAACTCAAATTCATTCGACCCCCCTTTATTTTCCGTGTGACGTGTTCGCATTTATGCACTCCTCGTGTATCCTGGCATCAGATAAGCCTCCAACCCCTTTCGCAGTCCTTGCAATTTTGAGGGGGAACCGGGGGCGGAGCGGAAGCGCAGATTTGCCGCCACACGTTGTAGAATAATTGCGAATCATAAATATGAGGCACGACGTCCTCGACATTATTTAGAGGCAAACTTTAGGCCATAACTCCGTGTCCCTAGCTCCACCCCCCCCCCCCTGTGTCCTCGTTTATGGCCTGTTGATTTCGCCGAGTGCAGCCAACAGTTAATTAAGACATTCGAGCCTGTTCCTCCGCCCACTCCGGCCCTCTCCGCCGCGTCCCCTTTAATACCAACTTCTGGCAAGTCCGGATCATCGCGTGTCTGCAGGAGCAACACGGAGCAGAGCAGGAGAGCGCCAGTGGGTGGATGTAGTGGCTCCGTGTCCTCCCACCCACCAGGGCACCGGGGACCCAGCTTACAAGCTTCTAATTGAGCGTGCACTGGGCGCTTCTAATTATCGCACGGAGCGAACAGTTTCCCATTTACCCAAAACCATTTCCCACATCGATCCTTTGACGCCATTGTGCCGCCTCCTGCTCCTTACTCCTTGCTCCTTGTTTGTTGTTTGTTGCAAATGGCCTGCGACATTCCGGGCGAAGGCGACGAAGGATTCAGCCGAAACAGGAATTGAGTTGTTCGGCGTCTGCGATAAAGTTTAAAGTCGCTCCGGTTTCGGTTTTCGGGGAGGTTTCCAGCCTGCGGTTGGGGGCGGTACTCTCCCCACCCACTCCCCCATAACTTACCTATCCTCCCATACCCACTCCACACTCCCCATCCAATCCATCCAATCCATCCATCCATCCGTCCATGCATCCATCCTAACTTCATTACCCGGCACGGAGCGGAGCTTGTGTGTGTTGGCAAATTTCCTGTTCTGCTTTTTACGGCGGCACGTAATCAAATTAAGCAATTACTGCCTGGCGTTCCTCCTCCCGCTCCTGCTCCCGCTCCTGCTCCTGCGCCAGGACTCCCTTGATTGTGGGGCAGCTTCGAGGGAAAATCACCAGCTGAAGCGGAGGAAGTTGGGCCTGCAATCATAACGGTAAACGTTGCCCGGGCAAATGGAAGTGGAAATGGAATTCAAGGATTGGAGATCGAGACCACCAGAAATGTTGCCCCTGCGAGCGACAAGTGGCAATCACCCCAACCCACACGGCCGAGTGGCACAGTGGAACATCCTGCCTAATCCTGGCACTCCAAAATCGAAAGGGGGATGTTTAGTTTTTGGAACCCCCTACCACAGGGACCAGAATGATAATCGCCTGGTTTATGGCCAATTAATCAACTCCCCCTCCCCCGAAGGATACACTTTCCATTGGCATTATGCTCATCCAGGGCCGCTCCCTTAACGGCTCCCGAGCAAACAGCCAGGACATGACTCTGGCCACTTTCCAATTCCTCGACGGCTGTAACGGATATGTTTACGAGTCCTGGCTTGTAAGGATCCAGTCAATTAATAATATTGAATGGCCTCCCGAGGGGGAGTTGACAACAGGCTCAGCCTTGGCCTTGGTCTCTCCCACTGTATCCTGTCTGTATCCTTTCGCGTAATCGCCTCGTCGCAAGGCTCTGAAGGAATGTCCCTAATTATAACTGACCACGCAGCACTGCAACTCGCTTGACTTTCTTCCATTTTCATTTCCACTTCCATTTGGAAGAGAAAGAGTACTCCCCCAGTGACCTAATGAGCCATTTGGCCAATTGGGGTTAATGTCCACACCCGCAGGAACAAAGGAACAAAGGATTAAAGGGGCGTGGGGCCGCCCTCGAACTGGAACTCAACTCAGGTGAAGTTGCGCTCCTTGATGAATTTTTGAAGAGACTTCGTGCCAAGCTCCTGCCAGGATAAATATATCAACCCGATTACCAAATGGCGACTGCCAACTTCCTCCTAACTTTCTCCTCCTCGGGATTTCCCATTTCCTCCGTTTTCCGAGTAGGTCTCTTCATTTTCATATTTTCCTTGTTTATGGGAAAACATTTTGGTCACGTGCCTGGGACGTGAGCGTTTTTAGGCAACTTTCCTACGTGGCGGAGAACTTTTCGGGGGAGCAGGACGAGGCGGTGAGGTGCTCTGGGATAGGATGTCCTGGGGGCCTGGTTAAGTGCATTGTTCCTCGATGATGACTGCAGCAATCAATGACTAACCGAATTCGCAGTTAGTGGCTCAGCTATCGTCCCGTCGGCAGGATCCTGTTGATACAGCATTCGCAGGACTACGTGGCCATGCGTGGTGGCGTAACTCACTTTCCCTTCCACTTCCACTGGCAGAGTATCCTGTGACGAGGCTTAGTCCTTGTCGGACACATCTCGAACCGATTCGACAGGATACAACAGGACAGGACTGCCTTCTCTCCTATAACTGAGCTCTTGGAACGCTTTGGTTTCAATTGTTTGTTTCGGTTTCGGGTCGGAAATAAAATCTGGATCTGGATTCCTTCCGAACTCCACCTTCCCACCTCATCTGACAGCTCATGAAACTGTAATTGGAAGCCCCTGGAACTGACTCCACCTGCTCTTGCATTCCATCCTCCCCCTGAGATGACTGATTTCCACCCAACCGAGTTATCCTGGCACCATGGCGACTCACATATTAATTATTGGCACTCGATATGGAAACAGGACTCCCCGCAAATGCTCCGAGGCAGTTGACAAATCGATTTCTTTGCCTTTTGCAGCTTCTCTGGGAGGTTGACCTGAGAGCAAACCCTTGTCTGTTGCCCTCCGATGGACTCCAGTTCGGGTTTCCGTTTTTGCATTGCTCCCTTTTGCATCCAGGACATCCAAAGGGTGTCAATTAGGCCGAGCAGCGCTTTGTGTCCCCCTGCAAATTGTCATTTCATTATGGATTCCATCGCTTTTCGCTTTTCGCATTTCGCATTCATTGAGCTGCTTATCACGGGATGTTGATGTGGAAACGGATGTGGACGCGGATGGCCTGGATTGGTGGTGGAGTATCCTTTATCCCTTATCAACCGACTCATCCACATATTTTCCAACTCGTTGCATCGCGAGTTGTGCGGAATCATCTGAAATTCAAATATCACTGCTAAAAAGCGAAACCGTGTCTCAGTTCGTCTGCGTCCTGTAACCCCATATCCTGGCCGACAGCCGTGTCATCATCCTATTTTTACATCCCCACCCATAGGTTTACGATCGAATGCTAATAAAGTCGTCTGCCGTCGGCGCCAACTTGCATAATTCAATTACATCCGATGCAGACTCATAAAACTAAATCAAAGGAAAACAAAGCGTCATGCTTCATTTCCCTTTGGGTCACTCCTCGTCGGGGAGTTGTCCTTTAATCCCCACGACTCCGTTTGGACCCCTCAATCCCTAAACAAAACTTGGAGACACCCACTATTGGCCAAAAGCAGTAAAAGCTTTCACCAAAGAAGTTTGGCCTGATTTCGGCACTTTTTCCATGCAAGGATCTTTTCAGCTTATCCCCTTTAAACGACATCCGACTACTGGCTGATGTCCTGGACCATCGCAGAGCCTGCTTCTGGCCATAAAAGTTTCCCGTCACTTCCGTCGCCCCCCAAAGGCACTGTTCTGCATGACAGTCGACCGGCAATTTCCTGAACAGAAACTGAAAAGTTTGATTTTAGTTTTAGTGGCCCATAATAATATCCTGACTGCAGTGGAATTGGTTTATGGAACACTGTTTTCTCAATAAAGTGAGCTCTGCTTTCCCTGCCAACTTGCAACTTGCAACTTGCAACACTTTCTTCTGGATTGTCACCTTTCAGAAACAGAGTTACCAAAAGTTTTCTTTTTCTTGCCAAAGGGCCCTGGGCTCTGTCTGTGACATTTGGGAAAACAAAAGAGAGTTTTGCTTAAAATTATTTTGGGTTTACGAAAAGAATTGAAAGCTTTACAATTTCAATTAAAAAAATGAGTGACTTGGAAAATGTCAAGGAAAAACCAGGACCGGAGTCTGAAATTCTTCCAGGTGGTCCATTTAAACCCATGTCGATGGAAAAACTGGTCCGTCTCATCCAATTCGAGCACAATTACAATTTTGCGACTGCCAAGATCTTGAAGGACGACGATGGCGACCAATTGCATCCGCAAAGGACTCTACGCCAGCTGGTCTGCGCCATGCAGGTGAAACTAAATCCCGCCCAGCCGGAGAGCCTGTCCGATGCGGAGGTGACTCGACATGTGAGATTCACCGACTTGGCCTTGCGGCGAATACGTCGCTTTTTGTCCGGCAGCCGGGCGTTTCTTGACTTCAATCCCTTGACGGAGCTAGAGGAGACCATAGTGGAGCAGCTGGCCAGGGAGATGTCCTGCTCGGCGAGGTACTACCAAGGCCACCAAGCTGGGGCAAGCAAACGCTATTTGGTCCTTTATAGGCCGGGAGCAGAACCCAATCCCTATGAGCTACTGGCTCGAGAGGGTGTCTTGAACTGGAAAATGGAAGTCTATTCCAAGGATGAGAAAAAGACTGAGGAGGGGCCAGAGAAGGAGCTGGAGAAGGATGCTGAGAAGGAGCTGGAGAAGGAGCCTGAGATGGAGCCTGAGAAGGTGCTGGAGATGGAGCCTGAGAAGGTGCTGGAGAGAGTGCCAGAGCTGGGACAGGAGGAGGAACCAGAGAAGAAGAATCAACCAGAGGAGAAGATGTCCTTGCGGAATCTTCAATTGACTGGACAATCGGCTGAAAATGCCTACCTTTTGGGCAGACAAATCCTGGCGAAATTTAATGGCAGAAGGAAGCGTTCAGAACAAGAAGCAAAAAGGACGAAAGCCCAAGAAGAGCACATAATATTTGTTTACTTTTGTGATAACTAAATACATTTTTGCGCCAACACAATAGAATCTTTGTAATCTCTCTCTACTATCGCCCAAGGATTCTTTTTTGAATTCAAAGCAATCACAAAAAGTGCAACACCTCCTTCGAGAATCAGAGCGGAAATGAAGAATGGGCGCCTCCTTTCGCATCCTTCAGATTTAGATTGTTGTTTGTTTAGATTGCTCCAAGGATATTTGATTTGACAGGCAAGGACTGCAGTTGCACTCGGCTCACAAAAGGAGCTGGTCATTTTCAGTGCGAATAATGCAAAACTTGTACAATGTCCTGAATGCGTCTGCCAAAGTCTCAAAGTGCTTCCTTATTTTTAGGTCCTGGCGCCTTTTTGCCGTTAGAGCGTCTGGTAAGGGGTTTTTTTTTTATGATGGTGCAACAATCTGCAAGCTGTCGGGATTACTTTCATGCGGCAATTTGTTGGCCGTTTTGCAACTTTTGACCAGGCCAGTACCCCTTCCATTTTGGTCACGTGCCCATTTAGGGGAATTCCTTTCCGCTCATCATTTTTTGTTGCCAAAGACCAACGCATATTTGTTCTTTCTTTTCCATTATTATCCTTATCCCTCGCAGGATTCCCCGAAGAGGGTTGGTGTGAACTTTGACACTCTGTTACTGCAGCAGATTGTCTCGGGTTTTTATCCCTGCAACTATTTAGTGCTTTCCACTTGTGTTTCCACTTCTGCTTATTGCACGCCACATCCTGGCGAATCCTTTCGTGCTATTTGTTGCACTGCGGGTTGTCGGGCTTAAACTTTCCAGCGTTTAGAAATCTGGGTGAATGGAGAAAGTTGATAAGTTCACGTCTGGGGCATTAGTGGTCTCTTATCAGTTGGTGTTCATCCTTCAGATTATCCTGAATACTCCACCATCCCCTCGACAATCGAAGCTTCATCGCAGGCAATTTACTTGATGACTCCCCGTGAGTCACGTGCCGCGGGAAAACCCCTAAAATTTCATTACATTTTAAAGGATTTGTGAACTGTTTTGCTTCGATAACTTTTTATTACTTTCGCTGACAGTCGCCATGAAGTGTAATTGAATTTCCAGCGACGGGGAAAGTATTTCCTCTCGATGCCATCCTCTCAATGCCAGCAATTGTCCTGATCGAGTTGTGTAATTCGTCTGGCTGCAAATTAAATCTATTGGCGTCGCCTTTGTGCCGCGCTTGCAATTAGTGGATGCAATTGCAGCAGGACATCGGACACTGGGCACTGAACACTGGGAATCCCCTGTTCCATGGCGCTGATTCGAGTAGATTGGATTAGTGTCAGTTGCCAGTGCAATCAGCACAGCCACCCACAAACACCCACTCACACACCGGGGAAAAGGAAGCAACAGTTGCAGGCAGAAAGGATAATGCGCATGTGCCCACACACAGGATTCGGATTCACTTTCGGACTTCAGACTCTGTGTTATGTAAACAAAGGACAGTCGGATGGCAGACAGTGGTTTGTACAGATGTTCGGCGAAGGGCTTGGCTTCCGGACCTTTGACAACATCCGTGTGCCGCGTCCTAAAGGACCAAGGCATGGCAAAAATTCGGAAAATGCCAGAGGGTATCCTGGCAGGTGTGACCCTTGTTGTATCAACCCGATGCCATGTCGTTTACTTTCTGTAATGAAACACCTTTTTTGATATGGTATGCCAGCGAGCTTTTGTCCCCACATTGCTTGTCAGCAGTTTCCAGTTGATTGCCAAAGGATTTTCCCTTTCCAGCATCCCAGCATCCCAGCATCCAGGCATCCCGGCATCCTGTGCTCCTGGGTGGGCCAGGGAACAAAACAAATATTTGCTCTCCATAATGCAATAGTTGTCTATTGAGGGACAGCCAAGGAATTGGTTTTCCTTTTCTAAACAACGAACCGTTTGTTCAGGCACCTAAACACTTGCCTTGGATTTTGTGTTGTAGTTACTTTAAAAATTGCCAAAATGGATTTTATATACCTTATAAGCTTGCTAATTTTAAGCCTGGCTTAAATTTCCTTTAAAATCCTGGCCAAGCCAAAACTTGCGTAAAGTTCTTAAATTCCAGTAAACACTCATACGCAGTGTGTGCCAGGATAACGATAGTTGTCCCAACCGCAGCCTTGCGTGACCAACACTCATGTGTATCCTCTACATATTTGAGTGTTTGTGTGTTTGTGTGTCCTGATTAGAGCAGAAACAAAATGGCGGAGGAGGGAAGGAGGGAAGGAGGACTTTGTGTTGCGGCTCTGGTTGTGTTTACATAAAATCAAAAAGTTGACACTAATTGAAATATGCCGGGGATTAAGAGCCACTCAATAAATGCCAAGCAACGGACCCTCAAACAGTCACCCTCTGACCTCCGACCTCCGACCCCCCCTGAAATAACAATCGAAGCTCAAGTTCCTCAACCACAAAACGTAAGCCATAAAAGAATATTATGCAAATTTGATGTTCCGCTCGAACACTTTTCAGCGGCGACCTTTCTCTCGACCATCAGATCGTCGGGTGCGGGTCGGGTCCACTTTCTTCACTTAGTGACTCCTTGATTGAATGGCCACTAAGTGCTTTTGGCTCATAAGCAGCAACAACAACAACGAAACAACAACAAGAAGGGACATTGCCAGGCACTTGAATTATGTCAGGTCCTTGGGTTAGAGAAATATGCAAAGATTAGTCAAGGCTCTCAGGGGAGAAGGGGGAGGGTGGTCAGGGGGTCAAGGAGTCAACAAAATGGGATATTTATATTCCACAAAATAAAGGCAGCAATCTCTCGACACTTTTTTACCAACATGGCCTAGAAAAATAGTTTATTTCCATGGCCATAAATCAATGATTATGAGGGAGAGAGGAAATTCCAGATATTATCGCAGGATAAAGAGCTGCTCCCCCACATTAAATATTCAGTCTCTGACACAATCTGCAAACAATTTCGAATATCTGGCTGAGCCCAAAACAAAATATTTGCCATTAGCTTTAATGGGACGGCGCAATTCCCCGAGTTTATTAAATTCGCGTAAAATATTTCATACACCCGCACACCCACCCCTGCAGGATAATGAACCTGCAATGCAAGTTGGTAATGGAAAATGGCTCCTAGCCATGGCCGAAAACAACAAAAAACACCTGGCCATTGGGCAGACAAATTTTCAGCTATAAATTTTGATAGCTGATTAAAAATAACGAGCTTCGTGTTGCTTTTGTTGTCCTTGTAAATGGAAAATGATTGCAAATGCCTTTTGTCCTATGGCATGGGAAGGGATGGATAATTTTGTGTTTTTCCCAGCTAATTTTTACAGACAATTAATTTTTGTTAGGTGCTGCTGGTTTTATTTTCGAATAAAGATAGTCCAACAACAAACATGTTTGTTTTTTTTTGTGGTTTCTCGACAAAAGGATCAAAAGGTGACATCATCGACCCAAATGGACGATTTTTGCTAACTGTTTTGTTAATATTTTATCTATTTTGCATCCGATTTGGAAAAAGAATAAAAATATGGAATCAGGATTCCACTCTCATTCGAACTGCATCCAAAACATTAAAAAATCGAAAAAAAAAATTTTCGCGATTTTTCCAATTTAGGAAAGGGGTATCAAAAATTGCAAAAATCGGTAAAAAATTTTTTATTCGACTTTTTTTAATTTTTAATGCAGATTGACGGGGATTAAAGCCCTGATTCATAAAAGCTATTCCTTTTTAAAATCGGATCAAAATTAGACAAACAATATTTAAAAAAGTGGTCTCAAAATCTCTTTTTTCTCCAAAAAAAAAAAAACCATTGTCTATGATTTGACTAAATCTCCATAAAAATTGGAAAATAATTAAAATAAAATACCCCCATAATAAAAAACACAGCATTTTCTTCTAAAGAAACTCATATTTACTTATTTTTTTAATTACAGGATGAAAACAGACAGACTTGATGTTTCTACGTATACTAGTATCCCTACGCTATGTTGCAGATCCACCAGGAGTCGTGTTATCCAGCGACAAGGATGTTGCAGGATGATGATGGAACCGTTAGCCCATGACACAACAGAATAGCAGAATAGCGAGCAGGGACACCGAAGCATAGTTGCAGATCCTCACGGAAACGTGGTATCCAGCAGCAAGGATGTTTCAGGACAATGGACTAACCATGATGCAGTGAATGTCCTTGGTCGCAGACCTGGGGAGAGCAACGTTTCGGATTAGTATGTAGGCTTTTAAATTAAATAATATTAACTTTGAATAAATTTCAGAATATTTTCCTATACATTTTCTTATACCAATCGTTTGTTTAAACTTTAGTTATAGTTATTTAAGTTAATCCATTGTATATTCCAACAATAAACTTTAAGAGAAACAATACAAATGGTGTTTATACATATATTTTTGATTGAAATAACATTTGCAGGGAAATAACTTCGATGCGAGAATTTCTATTTCAGGATAGATATTCCGTGCACCCATTTTGGTAACGTGAATCATATTGAGTGACTCAAACACTCAAAATAAACATTAGTCCAGTCAAAGTTCGTGAACTTTGTAACGCCCTTTGAGCAGCCGCAGCCCAGTAAGGAGAACTAAAAGCAAACAGAATAGAGTGCCGAGGTGGAATAAAGTATGAACCGAAATCGAGGCAAGCTCACGATTCAATTAGAAACGAAAGCCACTTGGTAATTGAAAGGGGAAGGGAGGCCTGAGGACAACCCATCGATGTCCTTTTAATTGCAAGAGAACGAGTAAGCCAAGTGAATCTGGAAAGGCCAGAGTAAATATTGCTCCAACTTTCAGTTTGTCCAAGGGAAGGCAAGGAAACGTGTCTCTCCAAGGACCTCCCATAATGACGAAATGCCATTGGGTCTGGAGACAGATTATTATTCATTACTCCGACTCCCAACCAACCCCTCCTCCTCCTTCCGCCATTACTCCTGGCGAGTAATTGAAAAGTTTTCCCCAACTCCCCAACTCCAGCCAGGACTCATCTCCAGTTCATCTCATCAACATCGTTGGGTTCCCGAGACAATGGCAAATGCTCAATTTGTCACTTTCCGAAGGAGTTCGGGGGCCTTGGGGTGGCTTCCTTTGGGGGCGTGGCTGACTGACAGATGATGCATGTGACTAAGCGGAAAATGCTACTTTTCCTTTAGAACTTTCCTCAATTTTTTAGCCGTCTTCCTTCCCTGATTATGATTGAGTTGATGTAGTTAATATGTTATCGACTACGATGATGACTGGAAGGCATGACGGATGGAGTCCTGGATTCCTTCTTGCTTTTATGTTTCTGCATTGCGCCCTGCTGGCTGTTTGTCTGCTGCTCCATTTAAATCAGTTACAGAAACTCCCCTTCCGGAAAACCAACACACACATTCCCATTCGTTTATTTGTCTTTTGAATTATTAATGCACTCGCTGAATGGCTTCGTATGCCGAAGGACTCGTGGGCCAAGTCAACAGTTGTCGTCCTGGGAAGCTCCTTCAGAGCGCTCCTGAAAGCCATGATGATGGAGGCGATACTGATGAGTATCTGGCCCTTAATCAAGTGGCTTTCAGCCATTCCGCGGCTCAGATAAGTTTAATTAAAAAGACCGCAGGATTCTTCGGTTAGGCAAAGGATTTTCGCTAGAAAACTATCCTTCCTCCTCGCCTGGAAACTTTAAAATTCCGAAAATGCTCAAGGCCGAAAAGAAGCAACTAAAAATTGGAGGCAGCAAACTTTTCTGATTTCGATTTTTATTGCAAACAGAAAATGGAAAAGCGAGAAACGAGAAACGGAGGACGCGTTAGCCAGTTTCGGCCGCTCCTTGGCAACAATTTCATTTCGGGGCACTCGACTGTCCCGGTTCCTGCCACTGCAGTTGGAATTCCTTTCGGGTTACCTGCACACGCAACCAGCAACCAGGATAACGGCAGGATAACCTGGAAGGAGGGTGGAGCAGCAGCTGAATAAACAATACATGTGGAGGTGAACCACTTGAACCACAAACATTTCGAAGCCCAAAGTTGTTCCCCTTCGAGTTCATAATTTATGCCAAACAAACACATAAATATTACCTCAAATTTATTAAAGCACCACCCACTTCCAACCACCACTGAGCCACTCCGAGTGAAAGCTGAAAACATCACCTCCAGAAAGGACGAAAGCGTGTTCTTTCAATCCTGCTGGGCTGTTAATATTTTTGCAACTTTCTAATTACTTTTGCGTGGTGGAAACTTTTTATTTAGCTTTCACAAATTGTTTGCACCACTGAACCACACAAGCACATCCTAATCCTAAGGATGGGGGCTCCCTGCTCCTTTTCGCATCTTTTTTACCAATTTGCACCAAACTAAATCACTTTCTACTCCACAGGATCCGGACTTTAAGGACGAAAGAGTGACCAGCAGGAGAGAGCTGCACAAAGTGACAGGCGATAGCCACAAAACAAGGTACCAGGCCACGGAGAGGATATTGGGAGGAAGGAAGGAGCTGGGCCGGTTGACAGGAGCTCAGCCAATAAAAGCCAACTTGGCTCAGTCTGGGCCAGACTCGGACATGTAGAGACTCCAACGGCCACCGCAGCCAAACAAAACTGCAAAAGTTGGGCTGCCACAGAGTGGCAAGCGGAAAAAGAAGGGCCAGGACGGCCAGGACGGCCAGGATAACCAGGACAGCCGGCGGAAGCCGAGGCTGAAAAGTTCCCAAATTCAGCAGACAGACCTCCGCCCTTTTGAAGAAGGAACAGTTGGCAGTTACCAGTTGGAATTTGATTTTAACGCTTCTCTGGGAGTCTGGGCTCTGTGCTGCTGTTTGTGGCAGGAACAAGCGTCGCCAGCATTCAAATCTGGAAGGCAACGCATCAATGGCCACACTTTGAAATTGGCAGGACACAGGAGTGCTGTGGAGCTGTGGAAATGTTCGCCACTTGCGGCGACACATGCTCTGACAATTTATTAACCCCTCACAGCACCCACTAGGCCATCCTCAACCCTTCACCCCGCCATGGGCCACGCTGCGCCACCAGCTCCGCCGCCACTGCCCCTGTGGCTCCTCGTCCTGGCCATTTCCACTTGGCGGACGCCCTCCGTCAGCGGCTATCTGAACATTTTCATCAGCCACCACGAGGTGATGAAACTGATGGGTGAGTCTAGTTCCAGTCTGGGTCCTAATCCACTAATGAAATTTCGATTCGGGAGCGGGCACTCCCCCTCCAGGAGCCGGGATCTATGATTAATAGTTGGGGGCCAAAGAGCGACAGGACGAATTCATTGATCCCTGAACACGAAAACACAAACAATCCCCGAAGTCGCAGACCATGTCACAGTCATTAATGGCCACGAAATTATAGTTGACCATTAATAGAGGGGAAAGGACGAAGGACCTCGGAGCGGGGGGAATGAATGAGAATAGTTGGCCAAGAGAAACCGAAACAAATCGCACACAAATCGATTTCCGTTCTGGGCCTGAAATAAACGCCCTCACCTTGCTGACAGCTGCAAGTAGCTTTCGCCTCCTGCTTAGTCCTGCGTCCCTCGTCCTTCGTCCTTCCACATTCCAACTTCCTTTTACAACCCCCTTCCTCTTACTGCCGCCTTGTTTGTTTTCTTGTTTTTCCGTTTGTTGCTCCACGCGAATTCTTGTTATTGATGGCGCCGGCTCCAGATCGAGCCAAGGCCAAGCCCCCCTCCCCTCGGAGTCCTTCGGATGGGAGTTACATGGATTTCATGGACGTGCCAAGGCGGAATGGCCTCGTGCCTGTCGTTTGGCTCGCGATTTTCCTGCTCCTCGTACTGATTAATGGATCGGGGAAATGGTAACCAGAGGGAACTCCGAAATATGGAACGGCAGGAGGAGAGTGGAGGGCAGGAGCTGGCCCAGTTCGCGGTCGTTGCTTAGCTGGTCACAGCTTTTTCCGGCACTTGACGATAATTGGAGCATAAATGCCTCCATCTCATTATGCAGGCCCACTCTGCTCCTGGTTGCCGAATCAGGACACTTCAATTAGTTGATGGCGTAAAAATAATCCCCTCGAGTGGATGCGCGAATGATGGATGGGTGGCTGCACTAAATCGGATGATTCTCCATCTCCGCTCCCTTTGACGCGTTGGCAATTGCATTAGGAATCGATGGCAGGAGTGAGATACCTCCTGGACAACAGCTCCTCCTTCCGGCACCTCCTCGGGGCAATGCAAACGGATTTCATTAGCGACATTTCAAAAGCATTTTCCACTTTGTTTGCTGCTCCTCGCCATGTCCTTTGCTAAGAGTTCCTTTCAAGCTGGGTAGGAATTCCTTTTCCCCCCTCCCTCCGGAAGCTCGTTATGTTTTTAAAGACAACTGGTCAACTGGTCTTTTAAAGACAACACCCCAGCAGACTCCCCTCCCTTGGCGATGGTTGCCACCCTTGAATTTGTTTCGATTTGAAAATTAACAAGCAGCCAGAAATCAAACAAACTGACCCTCCACCCCCGCAGAAAAATTCCTGTGCATGATTTTCCCTCTGGCTTCCACCTCGTTCCCCTGTTCCGCATTTGTTTACCATTTCCATGGGAGTCCGTTCATGTGGAAGGCTCCTCACGGTTGCTCGCATCAGTCCCGGTTACAGGACTCCTTTGTTGCACTTCCCCACATGGAAATGGAGATGGAAATGGATTTCCACCAACAATTGGTTGCACTTTATTCGGCTTCCCCGCTGTCTTTCTCTCGATCTGTAAACAGAGTCCAAAGCATTTCCCCTTGTTTATTTTTTTACTCCTCAATGACAGAATCCTTGAACTTTGCCCACTTCCCCTTGACCCTTCGATGACGAGGCGACAACATTAAAATTAAATATTTTCTACGCTTTTGTTGAGGATTTTCCGCCTCCGAGTCCAATTTCGGTGGGTTGTCCTCGGCAACGGGCAATTTTCTCTCGTTGCCACCGCCACCGCCAACCACCTCCCCCTCCCCTTTTGCTCCACCCCCTCTGTCCCACTTACCCCTCCCCTAGAATCCTGCCGAAGACTTTCCTGTTCAAGGGTGCGTAAAAATGCAATTTCAACAACTTTTTGCTTTTGCTTTGATGTGCACACTTTTTCTTTGCCACCCGATCCCTCGTCTCCACCCCCTCGGACCAGCTTCCTCCCGCATCCCCTGCATCCCTTAGGGTGGACCACAACCACCGGCGGGTGAGCTGAGAAATTTCCCTGCAAATGAAAAGTTAATGCAAAAGAAAATTATTTTTAATGAATAGAAAACAGCCCGAAAATCCCCACATTAATATACACTCTCCCCTCGCCTCCCTTCATTATTCGCTCGATATGTTTTCCTTTCGAAGGGTGTTTCGGCCCTTGGAATTCGTATCCTTATGGCCCAGGACTCGGGCTGCCAGGGGAGGGCGGGGCAATCCAGAAACTGGGCCAATCGAGCGAGCAATTCTCATCTCTGATTCATAGGACAATTAGCAGGAACTGACGGGGAATTCCCTTTAATCATCGCGAGGTGAGATTGCCCTCCCCGGAGATCCCGTCAGAGGGGAAGGGCAGGATGCAGTCTCCCAACTAATGACACTAATTATCCTCTTAATCTTTTATGCAAATGGTGTCTCCTCCTTGTTCGCGATGCCAGAGAGGAGCACGGATCCGAGATTCTCCCGAGTCAGCCAATTCCTGCCAGTCTTCCCCTTTCCTCTATATCCTTTCCCCGACACTGTCTCCCTGAACCCCCGCCCTAATTAGACCCCCTCACCACCACGCCCCTTTCCATAAATCTGAGTTGCGGTTGCAGCGTCACGTGTGTCCTGGAGTCATTCAGACAATCGCAATCGCAGGTATTATAATTAAGGCTGGAGAGGGCGGGGCGCATATCCTGTAGAGGAGGGAGGACCACCCGGGAAGGGGAGGAGGGCATAAGCGCGACAAAAGTTTCGCAGGCAAAGTTTCACGCCACCGTGATATGAAAGACGAGCAAAGTTTGACACCAGCCGAGGGGAAAAAGGATACCCGAAGGAGGATTTTATCTGGAAGCTATCTGGAAAAGGATACGCTTTTGAAGATGGGTGGCAAATGCCAATGATGCTGTTCAAAGTGCAGTTTGGGTCTGTGCTCCCCGAAGAGGCCAATTCTGGCGGCAGACATTACAAGGATTCTGGGAATAGGGCGACGGAACATCCCCAAATCAGGACCGAATTAATTTAGGTTGTCACAAGTGCAGTCACTTATTTAAATGCCACGCCTCCTGGCGCCCCCTGCACTCTCCCATGTCACGGCGACAGGACCCAGAAGGGCTCAAACATTGTCCTTTTTCCGTGTTTGTGCATATTTGATGTGCGGCACTTTGGGGTTATGTTTGTGTTTTCCCATTCGCTCAAAAAATTCAACCAAAGGACGAGGCAAAGGCAAAGCCAACGCCAAAGCCAAAGGAAAGTGGTGCACTTGGCCCACTCTGGAGTCCAGGTTAAAAGCCCGACGGGGGGCGAAGCAATTCGGGACTCGAAAACGAAACCAAAATGGAAATAGGAAAATAGAAAATAGAAAATAGAAAAGCGAATGGAAAGCGTACTGTCTCGAGATGGAAGTGAAGCCTCAACCTTTAGCCAGGATGAAAGCTAACGAAAAATGCTGTTCTTGTTCTGTAATTGGATTTAAAATTGTTTTAAGCAGCGAGCGAGGGCTTTGTTCTATCCTAAATGCAGGCACACTCCTTCCGCCAACCCCCCCTCCCTGCCACCCCACTGTCATCCACCGTTTGAGTCCGCCGGAAGCGGAATTGCTACATTCAACATCCGGCGGAGTCTCTCGAACTTGGAGGAAGTAAACATTCCTCTCCAAATCCCGCTCCCTTTTCTCTGGCAAACAGCGAACTTGGCCTGATCCTGTGGAGTAAATAATGCACCCCACTGGCGAGGGGGAGGGAGCAGGTTTCCTTGGAATAGAATCCTGCGTCCTAAATAGAAATGGGAAGAGCAACAATAAAAGCGGATGAAGAAATTTAATTTCACGTCGTTTTAACTCAAGCAGCTCGTCTTTCAATGCCAGCGGGAGGGGAATGCGAAAGAGATCAGGACTTTTTAACTCCAAGGGCCAGGAATCGGATTCCCTTCGATGACGAGGCATCGCAGTTGACACCTTCTAATGTAGCCTCTCCCAGGACTCCTGTCGCTCCTCGTTTCTCCCCTCCACAGCTGTTTCGGGGACAGCTCCAGGCCACACCCTGCGTCGCCGCCTGCCGGTGACGGATTCGATTTCGATTATTATTGTGTCTTGGGTTTTGTTTACCCACCAGCATTGTCACCTCTCCCACAAGCTCCTCCCTTCCCCCCATCCTTTATCCTTTATCCTTTATCCAGCGAGAAAATCAATTTCCGCTTAATGGAGGAAAGAAGGGAAAAGGACGCTCGAGGGGAGAGCAAACAGCAAATGCAGAAAGTTTGCTCAGCAGCGGGAATTCCAGGCTCTAATGGAGTGAGAGGGGGAGTGGCCCTGCCCTGCAAATTGCAGCGAAACTTTCGCTTTGCGTCTGCACTGCATCCGCATCCGTCTCATATCCTTATCCTTATCCTCCATCGCTTTTCACCGCAGGACTCGAGGCGGACCTGTTCTATGTGCACGAGGGAGCCATCAACACATACGCGATGCACTTCACAGTGCCCGTGCCCGCGGACATCCACGAGCTGGAGTTCTCCTGGCAGAGTCTCATCGCCTATCCGGTAAGGAGGATACCTTCCAGGCCCTCAGGTACTCCTATTAACCACTTCGTGTCCTTGCAGCTGCCCTACTCCATCAGCATCGAGTACAACACCGACCAGGAGGCCCTGGGCACGCCCACGCTTAGTATCCCGCACAAGGGCCTGGTGCCGCAGGAGATCGAGTCCTTCCTGGTCTATCTGCCCTGCACGGGCAACGCCACCCTCCAGCTGCCCGTCAACGTCAACATGGTGGTGCGGGGACCCCCACGCTTCAACGACACCCGGCTCCACTTCAAGCGCAACAAGATCTGTGCGAAAGGTGGGTCCAATTCCTCCTCATCCTGGCCATCAATCCATCACTCATCTGACTATTTCCATTCCGCAGGAGTCTCACCTGAGCCCAATCAGTCGCCCGCCCCCGCCCACGCCCCCTCCCAGGGGCCCGCCCTCCTGAGTGCCGCCGCCTGCGCCCTGGGACTGGTGTTGGCCGTCGGCCTGGTGGCCAGTATGATGTATGTGAAGGCCCGCAAGCAGCTCCGCCAGGACTCGCTCCAGTAGGTTATCCCGCAAGCTCCGCCCTTTCCATCGACCCATTAACACTTTGGTTTGTTTTGGTTTCTCCCCCCAGCACCAGCTTCACCACCGCCAGCCACCAGAACGTGTTCATCCGCCTGGATCCGCTGGGGCGGCCGCCGAGTGCCACGGGATCCTACGCCACCATCGCCAGCCTCAACAAGTACCCGGCGGAGAGCAAGAAGTCCTGCAGCATATTCGACCGTAAGTTAATTTCACAACATCCTGCCTGGATGACCTCTAACCAGGACTCACAGGTTTCAGGAGCTCGCCCACGCCCACGCCTTATGCCACCGCCCTGCTGCCCATGAGCCACGACCAGGCCGCCGAGACGATTTACTCGAAACCAGAGTCGATCTGTCCCTCGAGGATTTCCTACTACGCCTCCTCGCAACTGACCCAGGTAACTATCCCGTCCAACATCTACAATCCCCACTCCCAGGGGCTTTCCAGATTGCAGGAGGGTGGGGATTGGGATCCACATTTGAATCAAAGCCTTTGATATATTGAGACACGTGGCAGGCGCAAATGGAAATGGAGATGGGATTGGTAATGGGTAACGGGGATCCCCTTGAAGGGAACTCTGCTTTCCGAGTTGCCGGGACTACCTCTAATTTGTTCTGCATTGCTCCCCAGGCGGAGGACCTCCCCGCCGGCTGCCGGCTGCCGGCTGCCGGCCGCCTTTCCTCGACGATAAAAATTAAATTCTAATTTATATTTACGAGCTGATAAAGCTCCCGTAGTGCGTTAAACTCGAAACAAGAGCCATTCATAAATATGCGGCTTTCCCTGCTCCCCCCAAGGATGTCTGGGTCGGTCTTCGGGATGGGGGAAGGTAGCTTTCGTGTGTCGCTCACGTACTCCATGTGGCAGGTGGCGAGATGGAAGTGGAGGGGGAAAGTGGAGGCTGGAGTCCAGGGTGTGGGTGAAGGTGAAGGCGACACACAAACCCACTGCCTGGAGAGTCAAGTGCAGGGAGTCTCTTGGGTGTGGCAGATGTGAAGGAAGGACGAAGACTACCTGGGAGATAAGCGAAGGTGCTCCACCGAGGCAGACACAGACAGTCTGCCCGACTCGGTTATCTTTGTTTTTGTTTCCAATCCAGCGAATACCCCTTGGGTGAAAATTAGAAACTTAATCCAAACTAACCACTAACCGCTCTTCCTAAAACGTATCCCAATCCCTGCGGTAGCCATCGGAGTGTGCTGAGATATTTAAAACCTCATATTGGGGGTCCTTAAGGGAAGTCCTGCTCCCTCCAGGGAGAACATTAGCATTTCTTGCGAGCCAAGTTAACTTCT
Source organism: Drosophila varians (assembly GCA_018150405.1). Classification (NCBI taxonomy): domain Eukaryota; kingdom Metazoa; phylum Arthropoda; class Insecta; order Diptera; family Drosophilidae; genus Drosophila; species Drosophila varians. Next base: position 10,887,876 of record JAECWK010000130.1, read on the forward strand.
GGTGTTGTGGAAATCTTCGCCAAATTGGAATAAATTATTTAGCAGCCTCTTCAATTGTTGTCCTCTCTGGGATTTTTTCTAGGACTCCTGGTCCTTCTCCTCCACCCTCCACTTTCCATCCTCCATCGCCATAATGAGTTTGCCATTTTCGTCACCAAGTTCTAACGCAATTTCCATCGACGCATAATTAAATATTCAATTTCCATGGAGACTGGCGGGGATTTTTATGTGCTCAGCTCAAAGCATCCTGATCCGGGGATCCAGCGTTTGCTGTTTGTTTAGACTTCAATTTCGTCCTCATTATGGGAACAGCCTCCAATTGGGCAGGGGCAGGGGCAGAGGCAGGGGCAGGGGAGATGCCACTCATCCACTCCTTACATGGTTATCTGGAGGCGCACAATGCCAAGAGTCATAGCCATTTGGCTCTATCTGGTGGCAGGACTAAGGACGAACCCATCGAAGCGGGCGACAGGGAATTAAATGAATTCTCCCTCTGTCTCTCTCTTGCTCTGTGTTTCTGTCTCTTTCTCAGTCCCTCTATCACCCAAAATTGGAGTGAAGTTGAAGATGCGGTTGGGGTCTGGGGGTGCTTGCCATAATTATTGTTGTTCCGTTCCTGTTCTGCCAATTGAATGGCCCCTGTGGCACATCCTGCCCCTCCCCTCCCCATCCCCACCCCCTCTGCTTTGGCCATATGTGTGAGCGTTAAGCGAACTGAAGCGAGATTTTGGGGCACAAACAAGGGGAGTCGAGGGGAGCCTGGTCTGGGGCAAACGCACTCATTTAGTCAAACAATTATATCCAAGTGCACACAGATACTCACCCAGACCCACCCACACCCCCTCGTCCTGTGCACTTGTGTGGAAATATCTCATTTGGGTGCCGAGGAGAGCCACCCTCTCCTCGTCCTTGTTATTCCATTAAATCAGTCTATAAACGCTGGCCAAATTGCTTTAATGTGCAGCGAAAGTTTAGCAAACAGCCAGTAACAATGGGGATGAAAAGGCGGCTAAAAAAGAAGGACTCAGAGGGGGGAGGGGCAGGAATAGTGGCACATAACAATAAAAACAGCAGCGAACAGAAACCAGACTACAGCTGTTGAAACATGACTTTGTGCTTGTTTAGAAACACTTGCAAAATATTATTGCGGGGGTGGCGCCTCGGGGCGGATGCGCCATGTGGCATTAGTATATTGAATCAGCTGGGAGCCCGAAAAGGGAATCAGAGCGACAGGAGCCTAGTATTCCGAAAAGGGGTTAGGTTCGGGCCAGGAGAAGGAGGGAGGAGACAGGAGGTAGGAGGCAGGGAAGCATCGTGCAACGCATTTGAATGGCATCATTACGTTGAAAGTTTCAAAGTGCGTGGGCGTTTCAGCCAAGAAAACGGAAATTACAAAGTCAAGGCTGAAAGGCAAAGGCTCTGGCTGGGAAATTAATTTCCATGGAGCTTGTGGCATGTCCTCCTGTTTTATGGAGATTACCGGATCGACAAATGGCAGGCTAACCTGGGCATCAAAGCCAGAAACAGGTGCTAATTAAAAATGTTGTTGTCGCTCCATTAAAGAAATTTGTAAATCAGCCTGCAAACGACGCGCTCAGCATGCCAAAAAGTCAAGGTCCTGTGGGGGATTTTTGGGGGAGAAGGACTAGAAAAAAAGGGGAGACAACTCCCCAGTTCCTGGCACGTACTCCCTTAATGGATTTACCATTGTTGTTTCTTTAGATTAAAGCTCCAAGGGGGGTTGGATTTTAAGGAAATTATGTAGCCGAAGAAGGACTCTAGGTGAAGCATTCAAAGGTTGACAAATTATCCAGGACTTTATACATTTTTTCTCGGTACATTTCAGGCTTAAACTTGCCATTGCCATTTCCATATCCCGGCGGAAGCGACTCACTATTGATTGCTTCCCGTCAGCCGCAGAGGAGACAATCGGATGTGGTGGAAGTTGGTTCCCGGCATTGTTTTTGTGCCCGGCGGGATGCAGTGGTTTTCCCAGCCAGACATTAGATGTCCTTCCACCACTCCCCCTCCCCCAACCCCGCTTTGCTTTTGCGGCCAACAGCAGTTGGCCCTAATGGCCACACTGGCCCCTGCACTTAATGCCCACTGTCAACTGTAATGGCGCAATCGAGGGCTATGATTAGCAAACAGTAATTGGAGACAAGGGTTTCCCATAAAAGTGGTGGCCATAACTGGGTCAAAACGCTCTATCGACCAGCTAGCTCTCCCGGCCGGGACGCTTCAGATTCCACGAGTGTTTGACGGGCTCTCCATTAAAACGTCAATTAGATTAGAACACGCAGTGCAATCTAAATCCCGTTTCGCTGCAAATGAATTGCATCCTTCAAATATTAATTGGCAGGAAATCGATACGCCTGAACCACTTAGATGCTGGATTAAATTTCCATTCCAAAGTTTAAGTTTGAATTTGATTTTATAACTTTTATTTAAGTTATGTACCCTTTTCAGGATAAATCTCAACCGCGTGAAGATTACAAAGTCACGGGAGTCAAGCGGCGACCTTGATTAAAGACTTTGGAAAATTGAAATCCCGCGGGAGCCGGAAGCTACGAGCGACAAAATTGAAATATAAACGCATGCTGTGCCACGCCCCCAGGTTGCCCCCTAGCTCACAAGCCCCGGGAGCTTGGGAAAGGACGCCATGGTGCGACACCTGACTAATTTATGTTCATTAAGCAGGCGTTAAGTCGCCTTGAGAGCAGCTGGCAACCACGCTGGAGCCTTCATTTGCATACGCTCGAGGGTATGGGCCCGCAAAGGGGTTGAAGGGGTCAGGAGGGAGAAGAGAGGTTTCTGGGGGATTCCCCAAAAGCTTTGCACACCCTCACAAAGACCCGGACACACAGCTGATTACATTTTACGTGCCCGTAATGCCGAGGTGACAAACCAAAATATGTAGTTCCATGTAATTTTGTTAAGGGGGGGAATGCGGGGGGCATGGAGGAAGGACACACAAAAGAAGAAAGAAAGTTGAGAAAGGGATGGCGAAAAGAAACCCAAGATTAATATGCAAATTCATGTAAAGCATTAAAGAGGAGCTTGTGTGTGTGTGTGTGTATGGGGGGGGGAGGGGGTGAGTGCAAATTACCGTAAAGCTGACAAAAGAAAAGACACGAAAAAATCAATTTCCCTGGCAAAAGTGGTAAAAGAAAAGTCCCTAGTCCTGTCTCTAATTTGCGCTTAGTGCGTTTCCATGTCCTGCAGCTGGGGAAAATGACAGGAATTAAAGCCAGTATCCTGCCAGGCGCAAAGGGTCTAAGCCTAGAAGTTGGGGGCCCTCAAAACTCGAAACCGAAACCAAAATCCCATCAAAATCTATCAAAATCGTTTACGCAAATCGCAAAAGCAGAGCAAGCTTTTAATGGCAACTCACAAAAAAAAAAATAAAACGCGACTTTCTTTACACTATTTCTTTATATATTACACTGGAAGTGAAGAAATGATTATTGAAAATACTAAACTCCAAACTCTATTAAAAATAAATATAAATGGTTTCTGCAGAATATTTTTGGAAATATAGGCCTTTCTAGAGTTACTTTTTTCTTTATAATTTATGCACTATAAATAGTTTTAATTCCAATTAGCAATTTCTCTCTGTGTAACCAATCGTTTGCCTTTCGTTCTGCTTCCATCAACATCGCTCACACAGGGAAAGCTGCAAATCCAATAAGGGATGAGCTGCTGCCAGCAGCTTGGTGAAAGTTTATTAAAAAAACGAAAACTCTTCGCACCCAAAGTGGCGCCAAACTGACAGCTTAGGCCACCACCCACTTACAGCCCTCTATACACCCGCCCACCCACGCAAACCAGGAATCCTTGACGCACGCCCCTTTGAACCCAACAATGCCCCCAGGATGTCAGGCAGTCAGTCAATTGTAGTTTTCGTGGCTGTTACTCAAAGTTTTAATTACACAGTCGTTGCAAGGGTTCTCCTCCAGCGAAAAGTGGGTTGTGGCAACTGCCGACTACAAGGCCACTGGGAATGGGTATGTCTGCTGCTCCAAGCCCGGCCAGATGCCTCCTACAGGCACCATGTTTTTCGGCCCCATTGGTTTTGTTCGGTTTCGGTGCATCCTGTTATAAAGCGACAAGGATTTATCACCCGCAGGAGCTTTAAAAGAAAATAGAAAGAAACATAAAGGGATATATCTTTAAAATAATGGGAAACTTATTTTTAAATGAATTTGTTTAATTTTATTATAGTTGTTAAATTTAAACTATTATATGTTGCACTTCCACTTGCATTAAATTTATTTTCCTCCATCTCATTATAGCGGAATTCCAAATAATGCCAAGAATCTCCTCCAAGTCCGCCCCAAAAACTTTCGGGCAATGAAAAGTCATTTGCCAGCCATTGGCGAGACGTGCAGCTTTTTGGTTTGGCTGCCAAAATTCTAGGGAAATCGGAGGAGTGCCAGCAGGATCCAGGAGGGAAAAGGGAATGTGTCGCGGTTTGTCAGCTTGGCGTGTCGCGTCGCGTCGCGTCGCTTTTGCCACGATGATGGAGTGCGGCATTGTTGCATTTTAATTGAAATTTCTTTGTGGACTTGGCGCGACAAAGCAGCAGCAACAACAACATCCAGCTAAAGAACAACAAAAATCGCTAACGAGCGCACAGAATGGTTGGTGGCAAATAAAAACGGGGAAACTGTAAAGCGGCGAATCAAATAAAAATAAAAGAGTCCGGCGGAGAGGACACAGTGTCGGGTGCAATCACAAAGCAAACAATGCAAACAAGGCGAAACACTGTGCCAATGCCAGAGTGGCAATACATACGATTCTGTGCAGTTCCCGGAGGGATGTACTCCAAGTGTCAGTGATTTCGAGGTGTCACGGTGGCACTAAATTCTACTTAATTCGATTAAATATATTATGCTTTAGCTTTGGGAGTCCTTTTTAAGAATAATATAAACTCAAGAATGTTAAAAATTATATCCTTTACGAATATTACTCATACGCAATGTTGGCCATTGTTAAGATACATATATTATGCTTATGTCATGTTTCTTATATCCTTATATGTTATATCTTTATATGTTATATCCTTATATGTTATATCCTTATATGTTATATCCTCATATTCTTTTTTAAACAATTTAAAAATATACATAACTCAAACGCCACAATTCCCAAAAATATCAAGTATTCGCCATGTAGTCCCCAATTTTTATTCAAAGGCTGTTTAAAAAACTGCAAAATATTTAGTTAAACATTTATATTGATTCTATAGAGCTCATATATTGTAGAATTGTGGTAAAAATATCTGGCCAGTGTATAACCAATTCCCGTTATTCAGCACTTTTAACACATAGCAAGTTTTTTGGGTTCGAGGCTCGAAATCCGTCGCATTTTTGCGGCTCAACGCAAATATAATAATAAATTTTGCATATTGCCGTTGATATTATTTTTCATAAATGAAACTGTTGTCAATGCCGGGGTCCCAGTTGCCCCAGTCGCCCCATCCTCATCCAGTTCTCTCGTTTACAATTATTTGTTGTTGTTGTTGTCTATGCTTGCGGCCTGGGTGGCCATTGTTGTTGCTGTTTTTATGCGCATCCTGTTTGGCTTTTTGTCACCGTTTATTGTTTTTTTCCGTGAGCTGGAGTTCGGGGGCCATCACACTGCGGTCACTTTATTGTTTGCCCGGATACGTTCCGCCACATTTCGAAAAGTGCCCCCGAAATGCCAAAGGATGCCGTAGGAGGAGACCTGGAGCAGGGTACGATGGAAACCACGTAATTTGCCGTCTGATGAAGATTTACGACATGAAAGCCGCAAAAATAAACGCCGACTACACGAAAGGCCACATATAAAGCAACAAAGGCGCCTCTTGAAAGGATGGAGGGGGCGAGACCTCCTCCATCCACCTCCTCCTTCATTCCCAAACACCCACTGAGAGACCCATGATGGATGGCCAGACGGCTGAACCCTATCCGACTATCCACAACTTCCTGGCCACCGTGCTGGTCGGCCTCCCCTCGGTCATTTATGTAAATTTGCTAAGAAAATTAAGCCGAAATGAAGAGATTTGTCTCGGCTTTATTAGCCAAGATGTAGGGAGTCTAGGCGCCAGAAGTTCATCTACAAGAGGCCAGGATAGCAATTTGGCCTAGTCCAAAATGTTCCTTCAGGGGCATCAAACTGGGCCAGGACCCTTTCATGAGCACTGTTAAAAATCTAATGGACAATCTAATAAACTATGCGATTATAATTAAGTCTTAAATCTAAACTTTAAAATGTTACATTAATTTTAGAAATATACTTCTAATATTTAACATTCATTGATTAGATTTAAATTAAAGCTATTTTCTCACTGCATCTATATCCTGTGGGACTCGTGGGCGTTAACGATGCTCCTTGTGTATTGAATGTGTGTGTCCCAAATGAGGGGGCGTGGTGCATTCCAGACCCAAAAAGAAGAACAAACAAGAGGCCCATGCAGAGAAACCGAAACAGAAACACGGATGCAGCATGTCTCATGTTAGTATCTGTTTTTAATGGCAACGCCATTAGACGGGAAAGGAGGACCATCCAAGGCCGGATAAGAGCTGCCTGGCGACCGGATCCGCCCCGCCCCTGCTTATGAATACTCCTCCGATGCGGCGACCTGCTTGTCCAATAAATAATTCATGCCTGCCCAGAAGAGCCACCCAACCTCCGGACATTTGCGAGCCTAATGCGGATGCAGACAGAGGAAGCTCCGAACGAGGAAACGGATGCGAGATGCAATTCACAGGACCAAATGAACGGTTTAATGCATCCATTCAGGACCCCAATGTTTGGTCAGGATCTAAAATAACACATGCCACTAGAGGACAGAGGACTGGACTGGAATCCCTAATGTGGGGATTAAATTATTCTATTATCAGTTTACAAAGGGATAAGTCCAAAGCCGAGAAAGATGTTGAATTCGATCGTCAATTAGCCAGGAAGTTTGGTAATTTGATTTATTCTGTAAACGGGAGGCTGAGAATGTTTATAATTAATTATAAAAGCAAAAGTAATTACATTGATAAACAATACCTCCTACAAAGTCTTTGTTTTTGTATTTAGATAAGGAACAAGTTGGTTTTAATTACTAAAAATGCTCAAATAAAGATGGACGAGTTGTTTTTAGGTGTTACCATTTAGTATAAATAAATGTAAACTCCATTTTACAGTTTCTAATTTCTTAGTTTTTATTTCTCTATCTTTAAAATAATAAGTTTTGGATGTGCATTCCATATAATCAATTTCTTGAACTTATCCAAGTAAACGTAAACAATTTTTAACTTGTACTTTTTAAACCTTATCATTTATATTCAAAGAAATAGAAAACAAATTAGTTGGTTTATTATATGTAATATGAGTAACGAAAAGTACGCCACAATTTTAATAATAGGATTATTTTTGTATAATTTAAGATTAAAAACATATCGAGATGTTCCAGAAAGTTGAGAATTTGAAAAATATATATACATTTTGTGATTCCTCGGGTGTGAGTTCAGAGAGAAGACGAGACCAGTTTTCATTATCACACGGCATCGTCCTTCCATCTATATTAGTGGAGATATACGTTAGATCTAAAATTAACTAGGATTTGGCATTGAGTTTGGCATTGATTTGAGCCTCTTTGAGGGCTTGGAGTGCCCATAAATTCAGAGTTGTGAGTCCTGGAGGACTATTGCAGCTTGAGGAGAACATGGCCGGCATGCCGCTTGTACAGGACCAGGGACATGTTGACCAGAAAGGGGGCAGCCAGCCAGAAGAGCCGTGTTCCAATGCCCGTGTCCTCGCGGTGGAAGATGCCCGAGGCAGCCCCTCGTCCCGTATTGCAGAAGGACTCTTCGCAACAGGATGTACAGGCGTACAGCTTGGTCCTTTCGCCAATTATTATGCAGCCCGGCTCACAGTTGGCGGCGCAACGTCGGTCCAAGGACCACATCTTGGGCAAGCTAGTGGAGTTCTCGGTGCTGGTGGTGTACGAAAAGCGCTTCACCTGAATGGGAAAACGCTTAGATCACAGGATTCATCCTACACAGTATTCTCCACTAACCATGCAGATGAACTCCTCGCCGTGGCACTTCTTCATTAGGGCCGTGTCATTGCGAACTGCCACATCCACGCAGGCCTCGCCGTCGTCCATCGTGTGGCAGGCATAGCACCACAACCGATTGACCCTCTCGATGGCCGCCGCCGTGCGGTGGATGTGCCCGCTGGTCAGCGAAGTGCTCGGTCCGGGTCCTGGCGAACTGGTGCCCGTAACTAGAACAACGAAAATATTGATTTTTCCACGCCAAGGTCGAGCTGAACAGCTCCGGAATACTCCATTCCCTCACCATTGTTGACGCAGGCCGTGAAAACGATGGACGAACTGGTCAGCAGGAAGTAGAGCAGCGTGAAGAACGGCCGGAGCATCCTGCTGCTGACCTATCCGTCCGATTCCCTGACTAATCTACTGTGGTTGGAGTCTGCTGCTCGGCCCCAGTTGCTTGTTTACGTGCACCACATACCTCTACCCCACCGAAAGCCAATTGTCAGATTCCCAGTTGCGAATGTCAGAACGAACCCAGACGGCAAGGACATGCGCACTGGTTTTCGATACACTTTCGATTTGTTTTTGGGATTTTTTTTTTAAATTTAAACGATTTTTAAATCATTTATTTAAGGTTTAAATAAATTTGTTATACCACAAAGCCTCTGGTAATTTTGTATGTAAGCTATAAAATATTTCAGGTTTAAAGGATTAAAGGACATTTAAATTTTGAAAACTAAACTGAGTGAAAATTCGAAATCTTTGGATCAGTAGAGACGGAGATACTGCAACGCTTGGCGACTCTGCATGGGATATAGATCGCCCACATTGTACATGAGGTCCACCACGTGGGTGGGTCTTAGCATGCGCCAGGGCATGAACTTCATGGTCTTTTTGTCGCAGTGGACATCCCGATCCTGCTCCAGGGGCAGGGGCACCTCGTTGTACAGCATCCTGCCGTCGACGCTGCGCTGAAGGGTGGAGGGAAGACCGATCTGATCGGCCATACCCTTGAAAAGGATCGCCCTCTCGAACTGGCAGCCACTGCGCACCATACCAATGGGAATGAAGTTGGTGTGGTAAAGTTGGCGAAGATCCTGCAAGTGGCATTGGACGGCATGGCGAGAGCACTCCTCCGTGGAGTTAAGATCAAGGATCTTGAGGTTATTGTTCATCACTGCGGCCACCGCCTGGGCGATCAGCTTGCTTCGCCTGGCGACGTTGTCGAAGTCAATGGAGCGCCGGATTCGCTCCGGATTTTCTACCAGGCCATGAGCCTGATCAGGGATAACCGATGAAATATAACACGAGGGGCTAAAATAATAAGGAAACCTACCGCCATTGTCTGGTTCAGAGCCTCCAAGTACTCCTGCAAGTTGGGATCCCCGGGGCGCTTGCAATAGCTCCAGTTCTGATCCCCAGGAGATTCGGAGATTGTGCTCAGACACCTGAGGGGCACGTCAACCACATCGTTGCTGTCCGGAACTGGACGATCAAAGTTGACCACCAGAACACAGTCCAAAGGAGAGCAATCGCTGCGAAGGATCTCCTGGAAAGCTCGAAAGTCCTCGAACTTTTTGCGGGATACGTAAAAGTCCTTCCCAGCGGTGATGTCCGTAAAGGTGAGACAGTCTCGGATGCAGAACTTCATGGTGGGGCACTTGGACAGAATACTCTCAATGGCAGGACCCCAAGTGGAGACGCAGAATGCGTGCTTCTGGTATTCCATCAAACTGCGATCGACATGTGATCAAGTGAGGTAACCTAAATTAGGACTAGCTTACACTTCCAGAATTCCCCGGTCAATGTAGGCATCGATAAACTCATTAAAGCGAGTGGTCTGCAGGATAAAGTTGGTCACTGCGGTTTTGACCAAGTTGGACAAGGACTTGAGGGCCCTTTTGATGGACGAAACGATGTAGTTGTCAAGAAGGACCTCCCGAACAGGCTCCTCATCAATCAAGGTGCACAGGCAGCGGAAAATATTGTTCACCAGTATGGAGTGGGAATAGGAGCGCTAAAGGAGGAGCAACGTCCAATCGGTTTCATCCAAAAAAAACGAAATCTCACCATAAGAAGCTGAGCAATTTGCTCTGTCAAGGATACGTATTCACCCAGGATGGTGCGGTACTCCTCGTTTTGGGCTAGGGTCTCTATCATGGTCAGGAGCGAAAGAATTAGGTCAATAGACAAAGAGGGCAGACCCTGGGCCAGGATGGCGGTCATTACGACAGCCACTTCCTGGTCCTTTCAGTTCGGTGGCCGTGTCCCGGAAAGCCGCCACCAGCAAGCGGGCCAGGAAGTCCGCCGCCTGCTCCCTGGTCTTGATGGGCACCTCTGGGGAGAGGAGGATGGCCACCAATTTCCGGATAGCCCCCTCCTCATATTCGGCCACGATGCGACGCAGTGGCTCCGGATTCTGGGACATGCGACTAAGTCCCTGGATCACAAATGTCGCCGGAGCTGGCTTGTTCTGCATCAGACAATTGAGGAACATGTCGGTGATCTCGGCCTTGTGCATCCTCGCCAGGAACTGCTCATACTGGGCCGTTTCAGCGAAGATCGAGATGAGACTGCAACGCAGCTCAATGGGCAGGATATCCATCTGTGTGCGAACTTGCTCCACCACCATGTCAAAAAGATTCTGTTCGAAGAACAACTTGGTCATCTTCTCAGAACGCAGGGCCGTGGCCAGGACGTCGACCAGGTCGGTGGCATCGGTGCCCTGGGGATTGTCACTAAAGGCAGAAACCAGCTGGTCCAGGACGGCATAGCAGCGTTGCAGAGACGCGAAGACACTGTCATCTCCCGTGTCCGCCAAGAGGGTTTTCAGAGCCTTAAGAGCAGCCTTTCGAATCTCCGGAAACTCATTGGTCACCTCGCATATGATGCGGTCCACGGGAAAGTCCGGCTGAGTGGTAAACTCCAACATCTGCTCGGCGGTCTGAACCAGCAGCAGTTTATGCAGAGCCTCAATGGAATTGAAAACCGTATCGGGATTTTCAGACCTCACAAAAACCATCTTGAATTTCTCCAGGAACTCAGTGGCATCCACCGTATCGTGGGCCATTTGGGGATCCCGCAGGCACACATTTAAAATATATGTCAGATACTCGATGCAGAAGTCGTCAGCCTCCTTCATGTAGAATCTGCAAGCCAGTTCCAGGATCTGTTTGGCCTGTTCCGGCTCATACGTGGCCATCTCCGTGTTGTCCAGCAGAGCAGTGAGAAGGTACAAGGCAAACCTTCGGATCATTGTGTTCGTTGCTGTGATGAATAATTCCTTTTCCAGCAACAGCTCCAGCAGGCGATGGGCCCTCAGCTCCAAGACATTCATATCCTGACGGCGAGCAAAATCAGTAATGTGGCTAAAGACAGTCAACAAGACACACTCCTCCTCGGAGCTGAGGAGCAGAAGCGCCGTGTCCAACTTTTTAATCGGCACATTAACCTCTGTGAAGGATTTCTCCTCGGACTTGGTGCGATCCGGATAGGCGGATCGGGCCTCGTAAACCCGTTTAGAGATTCGAGACATGATTGTTTAGTGGATTTTATTTAAATAATGAGCTAAAATTCGACTTAAAAGTAAATGAACATGATTTTACACATGAATATAATTCTTTCAAAAAAACTAAAACCAAATCGCAATATAAAATATTAAAAAAAAATGTTTATCTTTTTTATACTTTTGATAAGTACACATGTGTTGGCAAGATAGCGGTCCCGTATTCGATTCAAGGACAGTTATCTTTTAAATACACAGGATTTTCCCAATTGTCAGCAGACTGTACTTCAGATACTAAATTTTCAAATACCCACCCCATTCCAAAATGCCAACTTTATTTCTACCAATATCTTTTTAAACAATCGTATTTTCAATTGTAGTTAAAATTTAATATGAATACAATTCCTAAATATAATTTAAATCATGTTTGAAGAAAATAAAATGAAAATCTCAGTAACGATAGACTCTCAGTTCAAATTAAATTTTGAAACTCAACGACGAAATCCACAGCGAAGCGACGATATCGTTATCGATCGCAGGCAAAGTACTAAATTTCCCTAACGCGAGTTTGAATTTAACAAGCGAACAGGGTGGAAAGAGAAAATAGCAATAACGCGACGCTAGTTAAAAAAATAGCTGTACAACGTATCCGGATAAACACAAATAAATTTTGGGGACCTGATCGAAGTGATCACTTAATTAAATTCTCCAGAAAATGCCCAGGCCGACGAGGAAGGCGAAGGAGAAGGAGGCAGCGGAGCCAGCAGCGCCCAAGAAGCGTCAGGCGGCCACCAAGAAATCGAAAAAAGATGCTGCTGCTGCGGAGAAGGAAAACGAGGTGTCCAGCCAGGATCACATCCAGCCCGCCATAACCGCGTTCCAGCAGACCATGTACGCATTAATGCGACATGCCGAAACTAAGGAATCACTGCACCAGAAGTATGTCAAGGAGATGCAGCAACTGTACACAAAGGTAAGTAATGAGGAGTCACCTAAACACTCTCAATTGGGAGTAACCCAACTTTGAAATGCTTTTACAGATGGGACACCAGGCATTTCTAAACGCCTTCATAGATGTCCTGAAAGCGGTGCTGGAGGCGGAGGAGAACAACGAGAATGGTAACAGAGCCCTCAACTTTTGTGCCACCTTTGTTTCCAGCTTCGCATCGGATCTAATACATCCAATGCTGGCGGACACCTTCCATTGGCTCCTCACTGTAAGTAGCTACTGTACTATTACCTACTTATAGGAGGCTCTAACATTATATATACCGGAAACAGACCTATTCTGGGAATCCGTACATCCGTTATCGGATCTGCTACTTTGTAAACCTCATACTGAAGGTACTGGGACCCAATGCCGCCCTGGACGACTCTCTATGCGACGAAATTCTGGACGTCATGCTGGACCGCGTCAAGGATGTTTCGCCAAGTGTGCGAAAGCAAGCCGTGCTGGCCATGCAGCGTCTCCAAATCCCGGATCACCCCAGTGATCCAGTGGTTTGTGCCTATGTGTATCATCTTTCCTCCGATCCATCACCTAGTGTGCGCCAGTGCATCATAACGTGTATGGGACGGAACTACATAACCGTACCCTATATCCTGCAGCGCCTGTGGGATGTGGACGAGAAGGTGCGTCGCCATACGTACCTAAACATGTGTAACTACCCAGTGCGCTCCTATAAAGTAGCTCAACGGCTCACGCTTTTGGAACAGGGGCTTAACGAGAGCTCGACCAGCGTGCGAAAAACAGTGATTAATTTTATGCTCAAGGCCTGGATCGAGTCGTACCAACAGAACTATATCCAGCTGACGGCGGCACTGAAGCTGGACTCCAACGAAGAGGAGCTTCTCCGCTTTCGTCGCATTGCCAAGCAGATGCTCAGGGTAATCTTTGAGCAGACGGACATTGATCAGCTAGTAGCCCAGCTTCCTCTAAGCGATGACTGCGAACTGCATCGCTGTATCCCCCACGAATCTCTTAACGTGGAGCTGCTTCTCTACTGGCAGTGCCTTAGCGAATATTTGGAATCCGCGCCGCAGGAAACTGATCCAGTTTTGCCTGAACTTAGTGTCTTCTGCATTTACGTTGAAAGGTAAGACTTGGATTTTCCATGTTCCTACCCTGAATACTTCTAAATGGTCCTCTTTTGTTTGTAGATTCTGCCAGTTTCAAAAGCCAGACATGGACAAGTTTACCCAAATGGAGTTTCAAAATATGCTGCTGTCTTTGGTGGAGATCTTGCAGTCGTACGACTTGGGCGATGAAATCGGCCGTGGGAATCTGCGAAATCTGATACACAACCTACTCAAAGATTGTCTGCTGGACCACAAAATCGTGGGAGTGTTAGTTCGCTGTATGGAACAGCTGGTGAGCGACCTGAACGACAGAATGCAGTTCTTTATTGAGATCATCTATGAACTGTGCGAGCTTAACACCAAGCAAAACGAGCTTGTACACGACCGAAATCTGATCAATAAGTTGCTGGACGACTTGGACACGCCGCTCAAAATGAGGGTTACAGCTTTAAAGGTCAGAATCCTCGAGCTGGAGGAGCAGGAGGATACGTTCGTGCGTCAGAAAGAGTACATCCGAGCCCAGGCGGTAACCGAAGAGAAGGCAATCGCCACAGAGGACTACACTGAGCTGATACGTCCACTCCTAGAGCGGCACGGCGGCTTAGAGATGCCAGCCCGACCCAAGCTATCCAAACAGGATCGCGTCCTCAAGGGATTGTACATCTCCTACTACATGGTGGCTTCTCCCCACGTCAACAATCTTACTCCCAGCATCTGCAAGCTTTACAAGGACTTTATTTGTCGCTACTTGCACTCCACGGAAGTGGACATCTTCGAGTGGGCCATCAAGTGCGGAACAAGCTACAGCATGTTCTACGAAGCCTACGCCAAGGAGGTATTCGAGGTTGTGGTGGAACAGTTCTGCAACAACAACGTGGTGCGGCTTTGCGAGACGGCAGCCAACTGCATGCTGGAGATGTTAGACCACCACGGCTTGGAATACTTCAGCGAGTTTAACCAAGGAAACGGGGGAGGCAACACCAGTCACTTGTCCAAGTCCAAGCGTCGCCAGCTGTACAACATTGATCTCTACGATGATGACGACGATGGAAGTACATCTCAAACAAACGAACAGACCACGGACATCATTGTAGTGATGTGCCACTACATGGAAAGAGTGCAAAACAAAGGCGTGGGTGTGGCCATTGCAAGAGGCCTTTGCCGGCTCGTGCTTCGTGGCCACCTAGACGATCGACCGGAAGTACTGGAGCTGCTGCTTAAGCGATACTTCAACCCAAATACAGAGTCCATCATCAACCAGGTGCTGGGCATGTTTTTCGAACAGCTAGTGAATCGCAGGCAACAGCATCTTCTGCAACCCTGTATTCTGAACACCTTGTGGCTCATCATGAACTGCAGCTTCGACTCGCCCTTGAACAGTGTCCAGCCGGATCATGTGACCAAGTTTTTCCTCGACCTGACCATGCAGGAATCGAGTTCCCCGCAGACAAACATCCACAACAAAATTGCACTGAGTTTTCTCCATTACATAAACAACTACTTCACGGAACGCAAGGAGATGTGCCGGCTTTTGTCCAAAGAACTGACGAATCTCAAGGTTAATGTTTTCAACGGAGCGGATATAAAGACTGAAATGCTGGAAATGGCAGATAAGCTGATCGCAGTGAGTAGTTTTACAAATTTATCCTTATCTATTTCCTAAAAATTTGTTTGTTTGTAGAACGATTTGGAGCCACGCATGAACAAGAACTTTGAGAACTTCAAGCTTATGGTTAATGGTAGTTTTAATCCGCCTGCCCGCAAAAATCCTGAGGACGGCGAAAGTGATGACGACTGTGACATGGCAACCGTTACCACTTTTCAATCTGAGCCTGTGGCTGCGGCTCCACCTCAAGCTCCAGCAGCTGATCAAAATCTTGAAGAATCTTCAGGCGAAGCAACACTGACGAACTCCAAAATGGACGGATTGACGCAAGAGAGCGAGGAAACAGTCAAGGCAGCCACGCCTGCAGCTCCAGAAGCTGCTGAAGCGACAACACCAGCCGCTGAGCCAATTGTCACCACCTTTGGCCAGGATAACATTGTGGGACTGCGTTGCTTGCGACGCTCTATGGCTGCCAGCCATTCTGAGGTAGAGAGCTTGTTGGGAGGGCAGACTTCAGATCCTGAACCGGAGCCGGTGAAGGAGACGGAGACAGAACCCCAAGAGGAAAAGACTCCAGAAACGCAGGCGGTGCAAACATCCAAGAGGAATCTCCGCCGGCCGCAAATGCAGCGTCGTCTGGAAAGGGCGATAGCCCGGTCATCCAAGACACCAGAAAAGCAAACACCACCAAGAGTGGAAAGTCAGGACTCGGAAACAGAAGCTATACCAGAGAGTCCAGTGAGAGCAGATAAGGTAAGGGTTTATAATTACCGGAGTATAACAAGGAAATTAACAATTAACGTTTTTTTTGTTTAAAGTCAAATAATTCCGAAGTGATAGAGGCTTCACCCTCTACTGCCTCTCCGAATGCTGCCAATGCGCCAAATGCCAGCCACCTGCGCCTACGAACGCTGCGCAACCGGAAGCCCCAGGGAGCATCCACTTCCATGACCACTGCGAATTCCAGCAAAGTGAGTAGTGCGCGATTGCGTTTGCAGCTCTAGAAACTCCAAAAGGACACAAGCACCTACAAATACACTCCATAATAAAAACGACAAGCACACTTTGTTTAGTTTAAGCTTAAAGTTGCAATCTACATTAACAATCAACAATGTTTCCAAAACTGAAATCCAATCTGTTGTTTCTTTTAAGCCTTTTAGCTTTAATGATGCACTAGCTTAAATTCTCGCATCCTCTGGGTTGTCCTGTACCATTTGTTTTAAACATTTTTTTTATTTCGTTTGATTTTGTTCTCCTTAGCGGAAAGTTCTGCATCTGGAGACGCCTATGAGGAATGGCCGGAAACGAATACTGAGGCGAAGGAGTAGCGATCGCCACTCCAGATCATTCCGGCCCACCGGGTCGCCATCCTCCTCCCCTCGCAATTCGCCGCTGCGCAAGCAACAGCGCCTGGACGAAAGGAGCTCTTGCCGACAGCGATTGGTCGATAACACGAGCAGTCCCACGGACAGTACGTCATCGGTGAAGGAGAACCGAGTCCCGCCAAGCCGTACCAAGGCAGCCGCAACGGAGTCCGAAAGTGAAACGGAAACTGAGTCACCAGCAAAGGCGAATAGGCCTTCGCCCGCCACATCCAAGCAGCCAGCCAATCAGAATTCAAGTACTGTGCGACCCATGCCCAGTAGCAGCACTCCCAGGGCTTCTTCAAAGGTGACCACTCGGAATGCGGCGCGGGCCCAAAGAATAAACACAATGTGTATGACCCGCAAGCGGATGTCGCTCGAGATGAATCTCAGTGGCGGCCAGCTCCAGGTATCCACACCCAAGCGGGTGACCCGGGCCCCGGCCACTTCCACGTCAACGGATAGAGCGCGAGGTAGGCGGAAAGCTGTCTAGGATAGATATGTGTATGTTGTATATGTATGTCTTGTGTTTCATACCATTCTGTTTCGGTTCAATGTGTACAATATTTATGTAATTTAGCTAAGTAGGACCTTTAGGGAAGCTTCTAAATAAATAATCGTTTAATTTTTTAATCACTCAAGGTTGCGCTTTTATAAAATGGTTTATAATTTATTGAAAATATCCGTAAATGCGTATAAATGTGTATTTTGTTTCGATAAGTACATGCTGAGATTCGATCGATCCGAATGAAAAGCAGTGATTAGGTTTGAGTTACGAATTAGTCCTTAGAGCTACAAATTTTCGACAAAGTTAAGGCAACGGCGGTCGTATGGAACAATTCCACATGGACAGGTGACGTTTTCTTCGAATACAAAAAGGTTCAAGAGCGAGTATTAAAGTTTAAGGCCATTGAGTTTGTGGGCCGTCGTGTGCAGATCCCATTCGTGCTGCTGCAGCGCCTCAAAGGAGTCCGCCAGACTGAGGTTGGCCTCGCTGACCAGATTCTGCAGCTTGATCAGCTTGATGGACTTGTGGACGTCCCAGTTGATGAACTCCAGGGCACCCAGACAGCGAGTTGGGGTGCTCTGTGAAAGGAGGTGTTAGTTTTTAGCTTTTTTTGAACCGGAATACTTACATCCTTGCCCAAAACTTTAACCATGATGCGCACTTCGTCCGAGTCCACGCCGCGTTCGCATCCCTTCGGTTTCTTGTCGGAGAACTCCAAGAGATCCTCGCAGCTCACCGAGTTCGAGTCCGCCAGCCTAGCGGCTGTGGCCGCAAAATACTCCGCTTCCGTCTGAGGCTTGGAGGCAGCAGCTGTACCTGTCTGGCTAACTAGACCGGTCTCTCCCCCAATAGAGTTTCGACTCATGGCCATGTTGACAGAGGCTCGGACCTTCTTGAAAAGCGCATTCCCCGCCAGTTCATTATCCACACTGGAGAATCGACGACTGGTCGCGTCTGGAGTCACTTCCCCCGGAGGCTGGGCATCCTCGGAGTCCACACCACTGCAGCTGCTAGCCGGCGTGGCTGTCTTCCGGCTGCTCTCAATGTCCAGATTGCGCAGCTCATCGTCGGGTATCTGATCCGATTCCTTGCATTTGTTGTACTGCTCCTTCTGTATGGAGAAGTTGTAGAAGCCGTCCGTGACGTCTGGCGATTGTAGGATTCCCTCCTTGCTGGAATCCGCCTCCAGGATGGATTCAAATTGAAGCGAAGCTGTGTCCGTGAGTCCGGCAGCATCGGCCGGGGCAAGTTTGTCCAGGTTCTGGTAGGTGTGACTTGGTTCTCCACCCACAGATGGCATGTTCTCGTACTCCCGATCCGACGGACGCACCGGGCGCCGCATGCTACTCGGCCGGACTGCCGCCACCACCTCGATGGAGCGACTCTTCTGTGGTTGATGGGTGGCAACAGAAGAGGAGACATCAGGCGCCTTTCCATGTTCATCCCCAAAGTCTGCCAGCTTGCTCAAGGTTCGTTGGACCCCATTGGCTGGAATAATCAGAGGATACTTGCGCACATGCCGCTTCGTGCTGGTTTTCACCTGTTTTTTGCCCTCTCGAGGCGGCAACGGAATGGGATTGGACGTCTCCACCTCCGGCGGCTGCTCCGATTGCTTCTCCGGCTCTGGAAACTTGTAGCTGCCGTGAATCATGTAGCTCGGGCTCTCGCAGGCCTCCAGGGATGGCGAGTTGGCACTGGCGTTAGCGGTGTCATCATGTTGGCGCCCCAGAGTGGCGGAAAACTCCGCCTTGCGAACCCTCTGGGCTGCTCCTCGGGTGGGCAGGGTCATCGGTCGCTGCGACTGGTGCAGGCTCTGCAAATCGAACTCATCCGTGTCTAGATGGCGAAGCAGAGTGGCCGCGGGACTTGGTCCGATGTCCAACAGGGTCTTCCTCTCTATCAAGCTGTTGTAGGCCTCCAGTCCTTCCTTTCCTATTAGCGACTGTCGGGGAAGGGGAATGAAATAATACAAAATGAAAAAAATGATGGGACGATAAAACAGTAAATAAAGGATAAAACTTTTAAGATTAGTTAGTTTATCAAAAGAAATCCACTCCCAATGAATTGAAATTCAGAATTAGTTTCCTTTATTAAATCCCTTTAAATATGCACAACGTTTTCTTTGTTTTTTTGATTACCAATTAACATGTTTGGTTCTTGGAATGCAAACTCTTCTCTTTTTCAAATATTTGTTTAGCTTAGTTAAGAACTTCGTTTAGTTTTTAAGTTTAGGTTGCATTTTCTTTGGGTTTCTGGTGTATAATACTCGAGTAAATTTTGGTTTTCGTTTAGTTTAATGTTCTCTGGGTTGAAACGCTTCGAACGCATAGTTTAGAATATCATTACCTCCATAGTTGTATACATATATTTAGGTTTAGATTTAGAGTTAAGTGGGTGTATATATAATCTGTATATTATATTTTCAATTCGAGTTTATCCATAAATGCATAGAATGCGAAAATCTTTTAGTAAGTATTCCATATATAATATATTCTTAGTGAGGTTATCAAAAAATTTAAGTAAGGTTTACTTTGTTTCTTTTTATTTTTGGTTAGTTTAGGCTCCAATCTTATAGATACTTTTAGGGTTCGATAGCTTAAATGCTTCTTTTGGTTTCGGTTTTTTCTTTTGTTAATTTTTTTTGGTTTTTTCCATTTTTTAGTTTAACTTTAGCTTTTGGGTTTCATAAAAAATGCACGCGTCAGGATATGGCACATAATCCGTTTGCATATGTTCGGGATCCCTGATCCGAGATCCGACGAATGTCTTCTGATGTGTGGACAAATTCTCAGGATTGTCAACAGTTTAGTGTGTAGTTTTTCTCCAAGTGAATGTGTCTGTGTGTGTGGTCTTAAAATTACCGCCATTGAGCTCGATTAAAAGTTGGATCACTCTCCGGCAATAGGTAATACTCTACCCTGTCTAGTTTGGATTCCCCTCAACAATCAAGTGTTTGTGTCCTTTTGTCCTGTGTGCCTTGGAATACTGTTTCCGACAACCAAGCTCTTGTTGGGATTTATTTTGTAGTAATCAATAAATTTGTTGAACTTTTCTCTATTCCATTTGGAAGCCATTCAATATTTTTGCTATATTTCTAAAGTTTTTAGGTTTTTATATATTTGTGGTGAAAATTGAAAGATTCTATTGTTGCCTTTTTAGGGATTAGTCTACTGAATCGAGTATTTTCGTTTTAGAGAGATCTGAAAAGTTATTTAAAGGATTTAGGACTCTGAGCTGATGATGGATGAGATGGTATAGCCGTGTGCTGGAGATGATCTTGGATGAGTTTGGAAGCTGCGCAGCTGGGGCTGGCACATCATTATTATCTGTTCTGAGAGGTCTTCGGTGTTTTCCTATAAGGCACACTCTCATCTCGTTACCAAAAAATACAAATACAAAAAATATATATACTATTCGCTGTAAATACTTCTACAATTTACTCTTCGACCCGCCATCTCCTTTCCATTATCCTTCCCAAGCCAAACACACGCACACACAAACACAGACACTAGCACATACACATCAGCACGGCCAAGCTCCGCGGGGAGCATCCTTCCAGGACCCAATATCGTTCCAATTCCTAGTCACCCTCCTAGTTGAGACTCATGCCCTCCTCCAAGGTCGCCTTTAATCCGACAACACATTGCCGAACAGTAAATTGAGAACGTATTTCAGCATTTTCCTTAGTTATGGAGCCGGGCTGGGCGGGATTCGCGGAGCCACGAACTCTCGTCGAAACTGGAACTCATCGCCGCTCTCCGTGCTCGACGAGGAGGAGCTGTCGCTGGACCTCCTCACCCCCGCTGCTGCCCCGGCGCCACCTGCTCCTGCGATTCCAATGATCGTGGTGGCGGAATTATGGTTCTGCTGTTGCATCTGCCGCCAATGCATCTCGTGCTGCTTCACCGCCGAGGCGTGAATCTTCTCCGGCCAGTGGAATTCCGTGGGCCGCTGAGGCTTGTTAAGGAGCGACCCTGCCGAAAGCTGGCGCTGCTTAAGCTCCTCCGGCGAGCTGCTCACGAAGTGACTGGACGTGGGACTCTTTCCCGTCAGCCTACTGATGTCGAACTCATGCAGAGCAGCTCCTCCGCTCATTGGTCGTTGAAGGCCACCTCCTGCTCCTGGCCTGAAGGTGGCCTGCACGGCCGAGGAAGCAGCAGAGGATGATCCCGATCCCGATCCTGGCAACTCGGTGCCATTGATGATGTAATTAGCTTTCTGGCTGGAGCTCATGTAGCCGACATGTCCGGAGTTGTAGTTGTTGCCCGGACCACGGCCGCCAAAGTCGTAGATGCGATCCTCGTACTGGAAATGGTCGTAGCCAGCGACTCCCATTCCAGCCCCGCCCCGGTGGAAGCTGCGTCGTTGTCCTCCAAGATTGTAGTGCGGTGCCGATTTGATGCTTGAGTTGGAACCGTAAATCTGGCGGGGCGAGATGATGACCTCGCGTTCGTCGTGGCAGGCTGACTGCACCTGGCGGTTCAATCCCGCCCTGCGCCGTCGACCCAGAGAAGTATTGGAGCTGTTGGTCACCCTGGCTCGGATGTCGCATTCGGAGCGGGCCAGGCTTGGTTTCACTGGCTCCTCACCGCTGGAGGAACTGGAGTCCAAAGTCATGGGATTGTAGCTCAAACGCCTGAGGGTGCGTGCCCGAATTGATCGGGGCTTGTAGGACGCAGAACGACGTGGCAGTGGCGCCTGATGCTCCAGCCTCACCTGCCGCTGAATGACACCTCTTTCCCGCTGCGGCGGCTCCGACAGCACAGGCGAAATCGGGTGGAAGCTCTCGTTAAAGGACGTCGACCGCTGACGATAACCTTTCGAACCCAAGTACATGGATCCGGCAGTTCCCGACTTGATCGGCGAGGCGCTGGCCAGCATCTGCTTGGTGGCTCCGTTGCCAAATCTCTCGTAGCCCAGCTCGTCCTTAAGACAGGTGTATCCCCCAGACATGACCACAGGTGGTGCACTGAACAGGGCCTCGCCCTTGAGGGGAAAGTGGAAGCTCTCCTGGGGACTGTAGCTGGACTTCTGGCTGCTGCGGCGCGACAGCGAAATGTTCGTGTCCCGAGAGGCAAATCCCGTGTCCGGCGTACTGGAGCGCTTGTCCTCGAGCGGCTTGGGATCCGCTGAAGCCGACGCGGCGGCACTCAGCTGGGCCTGGTTGTGCATGTACTGCAAGTGCTTGTCCAGGTGGCTGGTGGCCGCATTAAAATCAAACATGGTCTGGACTCCGTTGCTGTAACTATAGACAGCGGACTTTAAGCTACCGGTGGCACTGCTAATCCCATCGTCCAGGCTCATCAGCTGCGGCAACTGATCGTTAAGGATGGTGTCGTTGGAGTCGCTCTTGTCCAGCTCCGTGTACGTGTGCATAAAGTCCAGGTTGAGAGCCTTTAAAGTGTTCTCAATGTCCATGATATTGTCGTCTATGCTCTTGGTTTTGTTATTCTCTTCCCCTTCTCGCTCCAAGTTCAAGGGCCTGCTGAGGATCTCGCGCGATTTCTCAAACAGAAAGTCGGAGCTCTCCTTGTCGAAGATGGGCACCCGCAGATCCGTGCTGTTCTTGATCTCGCTCAAGGATCGGAAACGCTACACGGATCGGTAATGTGGAGGAGCAAACGAGAAAACAACCAAAACAAAATGCCAAACACAAACCAAAAGGGGAAATGAAACGGACAATGATATGTGGGGGAGTAGAAAGAGCAGAGTGTAGACAAAACTCGGAGATTAGATTATGTGTCAGGTCGAAAACCATCAGGATGTTTATAGTCTAGCACTAATGGAATATCAATGTAATTTTAAACATCCATTGACTCACCTGTATATCGGGAATGCTTTGCAACTCCTCTGTAAAGTTTTTCTTTTTGGAAAAAGGTGAGGCGTTGCCATGGGTGGGTGTCAAAGCGGAACCACTAGCTCCTCCCCCGCCAAGGGATCCTGATTTGTCAGCACTGTTGCTTAAATGCGGAAATCGAAAGCTGAACTTGCGCTTAGGACTGTGGGTTGCTGGCGTATGATCGGAAACCAAGTCAATCATGGATCTAAAAATATAAATATTACAAGATGTACATTTTTTTGGTAAGCTTAAGGAGTTCAAGACTTGTAACCCACCTTGCGCTAATCTCGTTGGCAATCTCGATGGCGTGGTTGAGAATCTTCTCGTCCTTCACGGAAATAGGTTTTACCGTTCCCGATGTCTTTTTCTTCGACAACGTCGGCAGCAATCCATGCCCATGCTTGTTACCATTCGTGTCCCCGCTTTTCTGGCCCAGCTTGGCGGTCATTTCTGCAAACTCGTTCTTACTGTTAACGTGATCGAAACCTGGGGATTTAGGCTGGCTGCCGGATGCTCCGCTAATCGATCCAAACATAGAGTTGATCTCGTCTAAAAGAGACGGTCCAAAGTCCAGCTTATCGGCCGCCATCTCATCGTCCGAAATCTCGTGGTACTCGTGCAGGTCATCCCCGATAGTTCTGGAGTTGCGCCGCCAGCCTGCTTCCCCCGAGTTAAGACTCTTCCCATCCCCACCATAATTATTGTTTTGCAGCGCAAACTCCAGCTGCTCATCGTCGCTGCGGTTGAGGAAGAAGGGATTGGTGGATCCAGTTCCGGTGGAAAAATCGAACGAGCTCTGCCCGTTGGTACCTATCAGCTTGGGCGTGTGCTCAGCGGATGGAATGAATGTGGGATTCATGGAGGTGGTGCTACTGGCACCCTCAGGGAAGTACCCGCTGGCCGTTTGCAATGAATCCGGGCTCGTGGGCGTCGGCGGCAGCAAGAGAGGCGTTTGTTCAATATCCTCCGAGGGCTTATACGGGGTTACTATTTGCTTGGGCACGTGGTTATACTATTGGACAGATAAAACAATAAATGTGGACTCAAAAAACAGGAAAAGATATTAACTTACATTCTGGGAACTGCCTAGAAAAGCAATGTCGCCAAAAGTGGCGCCATCGATGCCCACATGGCCCGTATGCTTAAAGTCGTTCTGCGGCTTGGAAATCATTTCTGTGCGCAGCTTGCGCTTGCTGATCCGGTGATCGCTGGCCCGGCTAAAGGAGTCCCGGGTGGAGCTGGGCAGGCCCTCGAGGAAGGCCACCGTGTTGGATGGGTTGAAGTAACCCGTTTTTCCCGTGCTCAGCACTCCCTTCCAAAAGGGCGTTCCCGTGTTCCTGTCGAGCACGGTGATGATGTCGCCCTGGCGATAAAGGAGATGATCCTTCTTCGGTTCGGCACAGTTGACCACCGCCTTTAGCTGCTCCGGCTTCATGTCCGGCAACTGTTCGTAAATCTCGCCAAACCGTGGACGCTTGGCGGCGTCATCCTGCCAGCACTTCATCATCAGCGTGTAATACTCACTGGGACAGCAGTCAGGCTGCTCAAGTCGCTGGTAGTTGGGCGAGTCGATGGCTTCGAGAATCTGCAGACCCGTCAGCGCCGCCCATGGCTGGAAGCCATAGGAGAACATCTCCCACAGGCAGACCCCGTAGGCCCACACATCCGAGGCGTTGGTAAAGCGCAGGTAGTTGATGCACTCGGGGGCACACCAAGCGATCGGCAGCTTCAGGTTTACGTTGAAATTAGTCTTGTAGTAGTCCTTGCCTACGCCCAAGGCGCGCGACAGTCCAAAATCCGATATCTTGACCTTGTCTTTACTGAACACGAGAATATTCCTGGCAGCAAGGTCCCGGTGAATGAGGCGCTTCTGCTCCAGATATCGCATGCCATTGCATATTTGCAGCGCAAACTCACAGAGCGTGGGTATTGTGAGAAAACTGACCCGCAGACCGGAGTCCTTTAAGCACTCGAGCAGCGAACGAAGATGGGCCAGTTCAGTGACCAGCATCAGGGAGTCTGTGGCTAGGACAACGCCATAAAGCCGAACGATGTTCTCGTGCTCGATGGAATGCATGATGGCCGCCTCCTTGAGAAACTCCATCGGATTTGATTGCATGCGCTCTCGGCAGAGGCACTTAATGGCCACTTGGATCTGCAATTAAAGGCGATTAGATTGAGAACTCAAGAGGATCGTTGACGGACTCACCCTTTCGCTGCCATTGGTCCAGACTCCCTGTTGAACGATTCCAAATTCCCCAGTGCCCAGCTGCTTGTTCACGCTGATCGAGTCCGCCGGGATTATGTGCTTGTTATTGGGCACTTTTCCCGGCGAACCGGCTCCATTTTTGGCCGCCATTGAGTTGCCGGCGGCACTGCCATCTTGGGAGATTTGGGTTGCTCCTGGGGTCTCCTCGCGCTTCACTATCGTGGCGGGCGTCTGGAGCAGACGCTTGATCTTGCTGAGGTAGCTGTGGGGAAAGTGCTTCTCATAGAACTTGCGCAGCCTCCGAATTTCCGGTCGTGAGAGCCCAATAAAACGCAAATCCTCATCCGCCGCATATTTGAACTGGGCTGCGTTCGTTATTTTCAATTCGTTTCTGTTTTGTAATGTTGGGGATGGAGGAAATTAGAGAAAAGTGGAAAAGTGAAAAATGTGGCAGGTGGGTCGGGCAAGAGGGGGTCGGGTTGGTTGAGTGGGAGTCGCTTCCGCTTTTCTGGGTCACTCACTTGACGGCATTGTAGTACTGCTGCAGCTCGGACTCTGTGAGGAATTCGTATAAATCAATTTGTGGACACTCTGGGGAGAGAAGAAAATATATAAAAATAAACACATTAAGATCTTCGGGTACATAAACGATAAACGACCACACAAAAGCAACAAATCCCGGGGCCCTTATCTTTGATGTTTTCATTGCGCGACCGGAGAGCTAAAAAGGGGGGAATACCCTAGGCAATAAATAACTTCCTTAACGATCGATCCGCCAACGCACTGGCCCCGGAGATTCGATTTGGTTCATTCTACCCCCGAAAATTATTTAAAAAGCACACATCTCCTTTATCGTAGTGGGTCTTGAATACTTAAAAGTTGGAACAATTGCGGTTGAGATAGTATCTCTTTTTTGAAATTTATACTAATATGGGGTTTCAGATTTTACTTGGTTAATTGAGCCTGGAACAAGAATAACTTGGCTTTGGTTAATAATAATAATAAAGAATGTAAGAACATAGGACTATTCTCCTGGTTATTGGTGTGTTTTGTACGTGAGCACATTGACACAGAATTCTTATTGCCGTGCCGTGGATGCTTCTTCGGCTGTGCTGCTGCTGCGCCCGCATTTGTCATTCAACCAACATCCAGGGGCCATTGTTTGTCCCCTTGGGAGTTGCGACAGATGATGGAGGTGCAGGCGGCAGGGGCTGCTGCATGGAATTGGATGAGCAACAAATGCAGGCAAACAGATTGCGGGACTGATAAAGGCCCGCACTCGGGCATCATGGGATTTGCAATTTGACTCATCGCCGGAAGGCGAATCCGTTCGCGAAACTTTGAGCCTAAATCCCCCAACGTTATCGAGGGTGCAGCAGTTTCGGGTGCCGCTCCATTGGAGAGCAGCGTGTGTACTTTCCCGCAGGACTTCGCTTGTCCTTGAATATGCAAAATAAAATCGATCGGCCAATACATACACGCACACACACACACCCAGGCCATCGCGCAACGAATCTACGTAGCAGAAAAAAAACAGTTTCCGGTTGATTTTCCATGACTTTTCACTTGCCACTGCTTAGCCGCATTAATGAACCCGTTAGCAGGATATGTTTTCGACGATTATCTGCATTTTTTCTGTCATTCTTACCCATTTTACTCTCGCGTGTGCGTCTGCATTGTTTTGTTTTTTTGGTTTTTTGTTTTTCCGCAGCGTTGCCAGATGTTCAAAGCCCCTGAAAACCCACTAAAAAATCCTTCTGCCCAAAGTGTTGGAAAAGTATCGGGAATCGGAGGTGAATTTTGAATTCAAATATTCACCACGAATTATTTAATTTATCAAATAAATGTATAATTAGCTTCCGTTTAAGTAAATAGCTTTTATTCATATACATATTTGATTACTTTAGATATAAAAAACAATCGTCGCATGAAAGCGTGAATAATTATTGTGGCTACTGTACGGTTGAACGGTTAGCGTTTAAAACAAACGGAAGCTGCTTGGGAAGGCGGTGACCATCATCCGGTTAATTACCGTACGGATGTGCTCGTGACCCAGGGCGCCATTGATGGCCGCCAGCTCCTCGAAGTGCTCGCGGGAACGCTTCTCCTCGAGCAGCTTCACCACATACTTGTACACGCGGCCGTAGTGGCCATGGGCGTAGGCGTGCCACAGGGCGAACTGTATGGCCTTCGAGTCGTTGGCGTCCACGAACTTGATCACCTCCGTATAAATATCATTTATGTCGGACAGACGCCCATTGACGTCGTCGTCTATAACGGCACGCTTGACTAAGGCGATGCCCTTCTTGGTCAGAGCCTCGATTAGATTGTTCTTCTGCTTGTCCATGTTTCTACAGGATACAAGGAATAAAGAAAAAAGATATTTAAACACAAAAGTTCAACCCACATCTCCACATACGTCTTTATCTTGGCGGCGTCTGGTCGAGTGTCGTTCTTCAAACCGTAATACGAGAGCAGGGCATCGACATCGGTTTCCTCGATTACTTTGTTGGCCAGTGTAACGATGCGCTCCAGGGCATTGTACAGCTTCTTCTGGTCATCCTTTTGCTTGTCGGCACCCTCGCCCGCCTCCTGGGGAATGGATTTCTGGGCATTGGCAAAGGTCAACGGCAGTTGAGCCTTTAACTGAGTGGACTCGATATTCTGGATAAGCAGCAGGTGCGCTTGCAGGTGCTTGGGATGAACAGAGATCACCTCGTTGTAGATCTTCTCAGCCATTTCGAGCTCTAAAATATATACAAATAAGATGTGGAATCTATAATCCCAGAGATTTTCTTCAAAACGTACCACACTTGTTGATGTACGAGCACTGGAAATCGCGCAAGCTTTCGGCATAATCATCAGCATTTGACTTGCCCTTCTTGGGCGAAGCTGGACTTCCGCCATTCTCCACGGGCGCATCAGTCTGTACATTGACGCCGTCACCGGCAGCAGGGTTGGCCACTGATGTAGCTGCCGAAGGAGTTGCTGGAGCCTTTGGCTTGGCCGCATTGGTAGTGGCTGCGGCGGCGGCTGCTGTTGTGGTTCCTGAACCGCTGGATCCATTGCCAGAACCGTTCGTGTGCGTTTTCTTCTCTGCGGGGTTGAGAATATAGTTGAAGGGATGCAGGGCTACGCGACGTCCGGCCTCGTCCTGCGGGAAGACCAAGTTGCCGCTAAGCCAAGCACACTGAGGCGGCAGATTGGCCTTGACTAGTCGCTCCTGAGAAATGGGGGCGATGTAAAGCACCCGTGTGGAGTCACGCAGTGAAGCCGAAACGAACTTGCGACCGCCCACCACACATTGGTTGTAGTTCTCATAGAAATCAAGGGACAACATGTTGGTCATCTTGAATGCTGCTACCAGGTTGGCCTCTGCTATCTTTTCCAGCAGCTCGCGCTTTTCGTGGCGGACCTGGAGGCGAATGGTGTAGTCTCCCTTCTCCAATTTTGTGTAGAACGTTTGAGAGTGAGCATCGCCGGTGGCTACTAAAGCCTTGTTGGCGTCAAAAAGCATCCACATCTGGGACTCAAACTCGGCCTCATACAGAAGATCATTAAAGATTGGTGCGTAGAGAGCCACCTCAGCAGGTTTGGCCACGGTCAGGCTGTAGACCAACAAGTTCTGGTACACCTGGCGCCCATCCGGAATCACGTCACGAGTGGCACTTAGAGGCGAAACCTTTGCTTCAGTTGGCTTTAGCACAACGGCAGCGTTTTTTAGCTGCAACTGTGGCTGCACATCCTCCGAAACCAAGGCCTCTAGTTCCAGTTTATGGATACCCTTTCCGGCGTGCATAATGTCTTCGAAAGAAAGGGTGTTAAGGAAGTAACTTTTACAAATATTACAAAAACTCACAAGCATTGGGATTCTGGGCTTCCACTCCACGGAATTGCAGGCTATACTTCAGATGACTTTGACCATAATTGGACCAGTATTTGGCTATGCAAAGCTCCAGAATCTTTCCAGACTTAACTTTAAAAGACATGGTGGATTCCTGCTCGGATCCTACAGCCACAATTTTCATGGTCTCCAGTTTGCGACAGGACTGCTTCGGCAGCAGCTGATTTGTGTGAACGAAAAACTTTCCAATATCTTTGCCACGATTGGGATCGGTGATGCGCATGCGCAGCTCTTTAAATAAAAAGGACAGATTAATAAAAATACTATTAACATTTTAGAATTAGCTAAATCTTACCCGCCCAAGTAGCTTTTTCCGGAACTTGTATAAAATCTCTCTGGATCGTATTGGGCTGGAATTCCACACTATTATCTCCTTTAGTGGAGGCCGGCTGGAAAACAGGTGTATTCTGATCGGATTCCAAAACATGGGGCTGCACCACGGTCACAGGAATTTCAAAGAGAGCACCCTTTTGTACACAATCGGTATCATATGCACGAATCCTACACAATATAAACGAAACCGTTTAGAAAATTGCGTCATTTCGGATTGTATTTGTTCTTACACAGCGCTATGGACTCCCGGCTGGAGGCCGGTAGGGTCGACGCGCACCACAATGGACCGCGTGCCATAGCTGAGATCCAAAAAGGCTCCACACTGCACCCAAGTGGCCGAGGGAATGAGATTCAAACGCACGTTAAAGTTAAACTTGTCCTTGGGATCTGGAAGAGGTTAAAAAAAATGAATCGCGTTTTCAATGGTGTCAGAAAAGGGACACCTTACCCGCCTCTTTATCGTTGAAGAAAACTGGCTCAATGTTTACGTTATAGTCGATGAAGTTCCTCTGCACGCCCTGACGCAAGTGAATACCCTTGGCTTGGTTGTTGCCAACACGAACAGAGAACCTAACGAGTAAAAATACAATTCAAATTTACTGTTTTTATGTAGATTTCTTATTTACTCACCTCAACATATTGTCACTTGAGTTCTTGTGCTCCGTCAAATGTTCAAAAGCCTTCTCCACATTCAGCAGTCCATGACCCTGAGCAAAAGGATCGACGTATCCCAGTTTGGTGGCAGTGACGCTGATCGCACGCTTAATACTGTACGGCGAATACTCAATGTTCTGCTGTTTTAGTCCGGAGATTAGCAGAGCCACAGCCCCAGCTACGTGAGGAGCGGCCATGCTGGTGCCGTTCATCAGCTGCGACTTGCTCATGGTAAACTGAGGCACGGAAGCGATGGCTCCGCCAGGAGCGCATACGGTGACGCCCTGACCGCCATCGATGCAGGGATCGCGCGACGTCCAGGTGTACACATTGCCGGGCAGCTTCTCACGCATCGCGTATTCCGCCTCCATCATTTGGGGCGACACATAGGCGCCCACGCCTATAAGGCTGGGCTGGCTGATGTCCGGCGGCGTGCCCACAGTGCAAAGGGCCGGTCCATGGTTGCCGGCAGAGGCCACCCACACTACGCCATACTTGTTCACCACCTCGTTCATTAGCTCTCCAATGCGGCTTCAATTTAAAGAAATAAATCGAGATTAGATTCTAACTTTACGATCTGTTATCAGGCTCAATGTAGAGATCGTGTAAGGCGCAGTGGAACGTGTCGGTCAGAGACAAGAGAATTAGAGTGTGTGAGTTTTGGATATTTGTGGATACGCCATTACCTCGACGCACTCATCTTCTTTTTTCTGCGACGCGTTTCATCCGACACACTAAAATGTAGCTTGGCGATTAGCTTTGTTTCCCATATTCCTGTCTTTCTAGACCTACTTACCCGGAATTCGACCAGTTGGCGTGCTCGCCATAGCTCATGTTAATCACATCAATCCGACGTCCGTCGCGGCAGAGCTCCATCACCTTGGTCATGGCCCTAACCAACGCTGTTCCAGTTTCCATCGATCCCAGACGGCCGTCGCCAATGGTCATCGACACAATCTTGGCATTGGGTGCCACTCCGTCTACATCCCTGGAGCTATGATTCCCGCTGGCAATGGATGAGACGTGGGTTCCGTGGGGAGAGCACATACCCACAATTTCCAAGACGTTTCCCTCATCGTGCACATTCACAGAAATCGACAGGAAGTCGTCCACATTACGGGTCTCGTGCGTCACGGAGTACTCGCCGATGCGGAGGGCCTGATCCAGGTCCCCTGTCTCCGTGGTGTCAATGATGGCCAACCAGCCCTCCACCGTGGGAAAGAGCAGGCAATCATAGGAGGTCTTGATATCATTGTACACCTTCTCGTAGCTGTTGAGCATTTCCAGCTCAAAGTCCAGATTATCCTTAACTATTTTCTTGTCCCAGGGTAGCTTGGAGGCCTCACCTAGAGAAAAAGCATTAGATGAAGCGTTCACCGGAGGACTGCCAGCACTCACCCGGGTTTTGTGACTCAAATTCTACTATCTTACGGCTGGCATTGGCCGTGGCTGTCTTGTGCGGCTTGTCCCAGTTTTTGAGCTTGGCCTGAGCCACGATATTGTTCCGGACCTTCGATGGCACCAGGTCACTGAAGCTTTTAAGGCCCACCCGCACTGCTTTGTCGGGATCGGTGTTCAAGGAGAGGAGTTCTGGGCTTAGCTTCAGCGTGTTGCCGGACAGGCCCTTGAAGGAGCCCTTCTCATCCGGCGTCACCTTCTTCTTCATGTCTACGTCGCCGCATCCGGAGCAGTCGTAACGCTCGATCACTTTTACGGTCTTGCCATCACAAAGCGTCTGTGTGCGCACACAAGTGCAGTTAGCCAAATGTGCAGTTAAGAAGCAAAAAATGCCAACTCACCTCCAGTCCGGTAGCTCGAGGATCCACACCAGAATCGAAAATTGCAATTGTGACGTCGCGGCCATCGTACTCCGGGTACTTTTGCAGGAAGTTCAGGACGCCGGTCTCTGCTTTGGGAACCAGGGCTCCTGTGGGAAAGGACTCGACAATACCGCTTGTGGCCATTCTACTCCTGCTCTCCGATGTTTTGTTGTTGTTGAACTCAGAACTTTCTTTGGTTGCCGTTCGATTGAAGAACCAGTGGGACCGAGACCTGCCTAAAGAATTTCAATACGGGATAAATATCGCATAGAGCTGACAGGGGCAGGAGTATTTAATTTAGTTATTGGCAAATTAAATTTGTTTTTATGAATTTTACTATTAAAGCGGAGTAACTAAATATATTCTTTAAAATGCTTTTGTCCAATCAGTTTAGTAGCTTTTTCGCGAAAAGTTATCGAAACTGCTGCCATCCCTAATAGACAAACTATCGAAAACAACTATGACTCGATTTGACTGTCAGCTGCGAACAGCTGATTTACTCGTCTCCGTTTGTCACTTGTCGAAAAAACAACAAGACACTTATTTTTCCGGATACGATGTGGTTCGAAATCCTACCTGGTGCGGTGATCATCACCACGCTCCTCTCGGTGCCCATATACGCCATGTACGGCCTGCAGAAGGTCACAATTGGCAATGTGAGTATCGGCGTCGCCTTCCGTCCAAGCAGCTCCAAATTCTTATATAACCGCAGATGCTTGTGCACAAATTGGATTTTTCTAAGCATTATTTTATTACAAACCAATTAAAAGGAGTTTTCCACCTCCGTAACACTTAAGACAACTTCTGATAATTTTCGTTCTTTTCACAGGCCTTCCGTCGCAACATGGACGAGCGCTTCTCCCGTGTGATGTACCAGCGCGATTTCCGATTGACCGACAATCCCTATCTGATGAACGTAAGTGGTTGTGCTTTAGTTTGGCCTGGTTTTCGGGATTATTCCTCATTTAATCGTGTTCTTGTGGTGCCGGGTGTTACAAAAACTATATCATTACAAAATTATGCACGTTCCATGGACGATTTTCCACTTGATTTCTATTTTAATTTCATGTCCGAAAATATTTAATTTTAATTGGTTTTATTGACTATATCGACTATATCATTTTAAACAAATAAACTAACACAATTTAGTTGTTGGAGAGATTAGGGTAGAATACTGTTTTAACATTCATCTGTCATAATTTCCCAAAGGCATATTGTTTGTTCAAACATTCTTTTAGTTTAGAAAACTACAAATTACAGTTTGCAAAAAGAAAAATTGTCCAAAGTTGTCGTAACTATTGTTGCATATTTTGTTTTTAAATCATTGTCTTTTATACAAATAATACCACTTGGTTATATGTTAGTTGTATTGTTTATCCTTGCATGATAATCTTAGGATCTAATTGATTTCCTCATTTCATCACCCAATCCATGTATTTCCACTCAAGCCTTTAAGGTCCGATCTTTACTCCGAAATAAATCTAATTTCAGGGTCTGGATGCCATACCGGATGAGAAGAAGGATTAGTTTGAATTAAGTGAAATTTTTCGATTAAGCTTAAGTGCAAAAGTGAATAAAAGAAACGTATAGTGCGGTCGCTTTAGATTTTTCCTGTAGTCTTCTTTTTTGAAAATGTCCTATCTCGGGTGTATAGCTATTTAATTACAGGGACTTGAAGAAGTTCCCGATGAGGAGGAGAAGAAAGAGGAGCCGCAGGACTACGATGTGGGTGATGATCCAAAACTCCTAAAGAAACAGAAGCAAGAGGAGAAGCAGCGCAAGAAGGAGCAAAAGGCGGAGGAAAAGCGCAAGAAGGCGGCTGGCGAGTAAAACTAAACATATTTTGGCCATGTAGTTGCAATCATAATAAAGGACTCTCCGAGTTTGCCGCGCAGTAAACAACCCTGTCCTTGCTACAGGACAGGAAACCAAAACCACCCCTAAGGGAGACATCGGGAGGCGAACTCCCATCTCCCATCGTGTCCGCTTTTATGTGGTATTCGGTGAAAAGGCGTCGTCGGGTAGCGAGCGCGAAAATAAACAAAATCTACCGACATATTTAGCACAGTTTCCTAGCTCTGTAATATACTTTTAATTAGAAAAACACCTTAAATATCCGTGAGATGAAAGTACTTTTGGATAACAGCAAAGATTCCATTTAGAATCGCGGCGAACGGGAAGAAAAACAAAAGTATATACAGAAAACGCAGCCATGGCGGCCGGGCAGTGGGTGGGGTGGGAGTTCCAGGTTTCAGGAGGAAGGAGATGTCAAACTTTAGCTGCCCTGGGGATGTGCGTGCTCCTGTTTACCAGCGCCACGCACGCGAGCTCCATGAATGCCATCGAAGAGCCTGTCACCCGGCGCCACCACCAGCGACACCACGACCGGGAAAAGGAGCGGGAGCAGCGCGAGGAGAACGGCTATTGTGCCCCCTACAATGGCAAGGTGTGCAAGCAGTACATCACCGGCCAGGTGTGGTATAGCTTGGACGATCCTACAGGAGGCTGGAAGAACGAGCAAGTGACCACGGCTCTCTGGGATGAATTGATCTCAGATCTTTCTGGCTTATGCCGAGAAGCTGCCGAGGTGAGTTTTTAAGCTGAATCAATTCCCGAACGTTTTATAATACCAATCCTAATCCATTACAGAAAATGCTTTGCGCTTATGCCTTTCCCAATTGCCACCTGGAATCAGGCAGGGCGGTGAAGGCGCCACTCTGTTTCGAGGACTGCCAGGCCACCCATTTGCAGTTCTGCTACAACGATTGGGTGCTCATCGAGGAGAAGAAGGAGCGCAACATGTTCATCAAGAGTCGTGGCCACTTCCGGCTGCCCAACTGCTCAACTCTGCCGCACTACAATGCCTCCATGCGGCGCCCGAACTGCTCCTACATTGGTCTCACAGAGCTCAAGGAGTCGGAAATTAGTTGTATGCTTTCGAATTTCTTACTTTTCTCATTTATTTTAATTAATTGTCACTATTTTCAGATGACTGTCGGAATGGCAATGGACGTTTCTATATGGGCACTGCCAACGTTACAAAATCGGGAATACCCTGCCAACGCTGGGATACACAGAATCCTCACAAGCACATTCAACCACCTCTGGTCTTCCATCAGCTCTTTGAGGGCGAAAACTTTTGCCGGAATGCAGGCGGCGAGGAGCCACAGCCCTGGTGCTACACCGTGGATGAATCTGTGCGCTGGCAACACTGCGATATACCCATGTGCCGTGAGTAAACTTTGTCCATCCTGTAAACCAGATTTTTTTACTACAATTTTCATCCTTCAGCCGACTATGTGAATCCTAATGCCGGGGATGTTAGCACACCCATAAAAATGGAAAAGTTCTTCACGCCTTCGATGATTTTTCTATTGGCGGGTATTGGCTTTGTGGCCATTGTGGCCCTGCATCTGATGATCCTGCTCGTCTATAAGCTCTCCAAGCATAAGGACTATACCCAGCCTCCGGGGGCTGCAGCTGCAGAGTGCAATGTCTCCATGCGAGGCGGAGGCGAGTGTGGTGGAAATCTGAACACAAGTCGAGAAACTTTGGGAGGCAATGTCAACACCAACACGTTGGGAAAGTGGGGCACCATTCGCAGCACGGCCACTGTGCACAGTAATTGTGTGGCTCTGACTACGGTAACCACGGCCAATCTGGAACCGAAGGGGTCCAAGCCAAACGCTCGCCTTGAGAAGCTGGAATACCCCAGAGGCGATATCGTTTACGTGAGATCTTTGGGACAAGGTGCCTTTGGTCGCGTGTTTCAGGCCAGGGCTCCGGGACTCGTGCCTGGTCAGGAGGATCTTCTGGTTGCCGTAAAAATGCTCAAAGATGATGCCAGCGACCAGATGCAGATGGACTTTGAGCGGGAGGCCTGTCTGCTGGCCGAGTTTGATCACCCCAATATTGTAAAGCTACTGGGAGTCTGCGCTCTGGGTCGGCCCATGTGCCTGTTGTTTGAATACATGGCTCCTGGGGATCTCAGCGAGTTCTTGCGGGCCTGTTCTCCATTTAATACTCACCAGGCTCCGGTGCGGGATCGCTTGCAACTCAACGAGCTACATCTTCTCCAGATGTCCGCCAATATTGCAGCGGGAATGCTCTACCTTTCGGAGCGTAAGTTCGTCCACCGGGATCTGGCCACCAGGAATTGCCTAATCAACGAGCATATGACCGTGAAAATAGCTGACTTTGGACTCTCACACAAGATATATCTGCAGGACTATTATAAGGGCGACGAAAACGACTTTATTCCGATCCGTTGGATGCCGCTAGAGAGCATCCTGTACAACAAGTTCTCGCTGGAGTCCGATGTTTGGGCCTATGGCATTTGCCTTTGGGAGATATTTTCCTTTGCCCTACAGCCGTACTTTGGACTGACCCACGAGGAGGTGATCAAGTACATCAAGGAGGGCAACGTACTCGGCTGTCCGGACAATACGCCGCTCTCCGTTTATGCCCTGATGCGGCGCTGTTGGAACCGGAAGCCAAGCGAACGACCGGGCTTTGCAGAGATTAATCACTGCATCCAGCACAGCATTGCCGAGAGCGAGTGCAAGGCGATGCTGTAGAAGATTGGCGAACACATGGAAGAGCTGCTGATTAAACAGGCTACGAGGGATGTGTATAATCCATGGAGTGTTCTAAGGAATCAAGATTAGAGTCTAAAATGGATTAGATATCCTCCCTACAAGTCACACACTTTTTTTAAACTAACCAATGCAATTGATTTGAATTACTTGCACTTAACCGAGATCGAAGGGCAAAAGGATTGTGATTAAGATAGTTAAACCAAACCAACGCTCCATATCTTTAACAAAGTCTTCGATTGGCTGCTTCCAAGCAATATTATTTTTCCTACATTGATATACTCGGAGCCCTCTGATCTCGGAAAAGCCATTGCCACAACGAACGCATCCAGCATCCAGGCTAACGTTCCGTACTCATATCTAGTCCGTAGTTTAAGTTTAATCATTATCCATATACATACGCATATGTAGATTGCATTTAAATGGGTTCCATTTTCGATTAGACTTAAGCACTGCCATCGAAGCACTCCGCTGATTGCTGGGAATTGGTGGGAACTCATACAGAAAACAGAAAGGAACCACAAGATACACTCACAGGTACCGGAGACCATCAAAACAATAAGGAATATGAAATATCGAATATTTAGAGAACTGTCTACCGCCCGAATTTCTGGGTAACTTTACATAATCTTTGTAACTAAAAAGTGTTGAATGTAATTTGTATAAATAAACCATCCATTATCGTACAACTTTAACAATAGTAGTAGCTATTATAGTAGTAACTATAGCAGCGATTGTAGGCTGATGGGTAGGGGTAGGGTACTAGGACGGGATATACTCCAGCGTATCCGCCATAGCCGCCAATGAATCCTCCGTAACCGCCATAGCGATATCCTCCATACGGACGAGGGCCTCTGAGTCCGCCGGGTGGTGGTCCTCCTCTGAAACCTCCGCCTCGGGGACCCCCGCCAAAGCCGCCACCAAAAGCAGGACCTCTGCCACCAAAACTTCCACGTCCACCGCCACCAAATCCTCCACGTCCTCCTCCGAATCCTCCCCCGCGACCTCCGCCGCCAAAACCTCCAGCATGGCCACCTCCACCGTGTCCTCCTCCGCCGCCTCCTCCACCTCCACGGGCCTCCGACATTTGGCAATGGGCCAAGATCACCCCAAATAAAAATATAATCCAGACTCGGGACATCTCCAGCTAGAACCTTTTTCCTTCGTTCTCAAAAAACGACTGACTGGGGATGACTGAATCGCATTTATCGCAAACTAATTAGGATACTCACGTTAATTAATCTCAAGCGATCCCCCGATCGAGTTATTTCTATATCTTCTATAGTATTTGCGTAATTTTATTTGTATTTTTCTTCTCTCCGCCGATTCACACTCCTCAATATCACAGCAGCCTAAGAAATTAGGCATCAAATGGAATTTGCTCCTTAACCGAATGATCTTAAATATATATCTAGATGGGGGGATGATCCACTTCTCACAGGGCCTCTGGGCAGTTTTTGTTTTTGCTTATAATTAACCTATCCGGATCGAGGGACAGTCGCTTCAACACATCGTAGACCTTGGAACGGATGTCCACCTCAAAGTCCCGATCGCGGCCCAGGATCCAGATCTGGTCGGAGTAACCCAGTGATCCCAAGCTGCCGCAAGACCACAAAATTGCAAAGTTATCGTAGTCCGTATAGAGGACCTGGTATTTACCAGAACCTGGCAGCAATCTGGCTATAACATCTGGGAAACGTGTGGTGAACTACAAAAGGTAGCTTTATTTAGAAAATATTTAAAAAGCGTAATAATATTATATTATACCTTGAAATCCATAATGGAGGAGCGACTATTTTCCGGAGTGGCATAGCCTATGTTAACGTTGGGATTACCAGTTCTAAAAAGGAGTTTACATTAATTTAAAAGTTTTTATTTTATTATCAGTTTTATTTATTTATTACTCACATGCGATTAATGTTTTTAATGGCCACGGCAAGCTTAAAATTGGCAAACTTCGACTGCTCCGCCTTGTTGTATGGTTCAAACTGGAAGGTGGTGCAGCCGGAGGCAATCTCTGGCAGATAAAAAGAGCGCTCCACCTCATACCAATGGCCAAGTACCTAAGAAACACAATAAATGATTTTAAAACTATTTCTTTGGTCAAAAAGAAGACAAAGTTTAAGCTCCAACATCCGGTTCTCACTTCTTACACCAAATTCAAAATGGCGGCTGAAAAAATGGCGGCAAAATGTTCCCACGAACGTGGGAAACAAATAAAAATCATATTATATTCTTCAATATGTTAGGAATAATGAAATAAATTAAACTATTTATTTTAGATAAAGGCTTTTGATGATGGAAACCCAAATGACAGTATTAGAGTTATGCCGGAAAATACTTGGTTTCG
Organism: Drosophila varians; assembly: GCA_018150405.1. Lineage (NCBI taxonomy): Eukaryota > Metazoa > Arthropoda > Insecta > Diptera > Drosophilidae > Drosophila > Drosophila varians. The sequence goes on from JAECWK010000130.1 coordinate 10,926,677, forward strand.
AGAAAAAATTTGATTTATTCCAATTTAGAGAATATTTATAGATTATTAATCCCATTAAATAATCCATTTTCCTCAGAAAAAAAGAACCCCCTTTAAACAAATCCATTTGTTACAATTGTTGGAAATACAGGTGAAAGTGATTAAGAGATGACTCATTTATACTAATACCTCACAATACAAATGGCAAATGAACTATAAGTAGTGCTACACTGGCTCAAAACAGACATTTATTTAAAATTAGTTATCACTATTTTTATCAGACATCCGGTACATGGAGAAAAACTAGAAGAATCTGGCAATTATTTGACTCGAACCTGGCACGCTTTGTCACCCAGCGTTTCTCTTGGCCAAGAAATACCAATGTGGGTTACTAATAGCATACTGCTAACAATGCGTAAAACATAAACCTTTTTCGGAAACGGGTTTTTGGCCATTAAGAAAAGTGGCACCTTTGTCAGCTCTCCATCTTCGTCTTGCAGTTCAAAGTCGGAGGGCGCCGCATCGGATTTAATTGGCTGTCTGCGAGTGCTACTGGCCTAAAGCCGAGGTCTTTGCCCCGGTGCCCGGGTCAAAAGTGGTTGGAATGGGGGGCGGGGACGCTGTCACATAGATTAATTCACGCCTGTCAACAACTCAATTGGATGATATGGGGCTGGCGGCTATGTGGATGGAGGGCAGGCAGTGCCGCATAGTTGGAATCACTGATCTCTGTCTGCGTCTCTTTCGGGCAATTATGGTGCATTATCATATTATGAAAAACAAGGTTCAATCAATTTAATTTCAGCTGCTAAATTGATTGAGCCAATTTTCTGGTCTATGGTCATTACTCAGCGAGTAAATTACAGTATCACTTTAAAAACAAAATATTTTAGATAATATTCTTAATATTCTTTATTAATTTTTAAAATGTTTTGGAGACCCACCAGGTCTAAAATAGTTTGATGCTTAAATGAGGAATATTTAAATATTTTAAACTTTATTGTCCTTGAAATAAAGTAGTGTCTAAGCTGTGGTAATGGTTGATTTACTTCTTTTTAAATTAAGTGGCTTGTTTACCATCGGACAGGCCATAAAACCCATTGTGTCTCCTTCTGTAAAACTGGTTTGCATTTTACACGGCGGATCGGATTCGGTGGCCTTAAATTGGTTCAAGTTCATCTTATGCACAATCTTCGGATTGAAGAAAGGTCTTCGTCTTCGTCTTCAGACGCCACCTTGTGCTAATTAATCGAAAAGGTGACACGTTTAGGTTGATGGCGAATATTGGATGAGATATGGATTACTCATCTCAATGCTTTAAAACGGGAAAGGGTTTTAGAAACTATTTTTTTATTCTTTCATTCAATTAAGAAATCCTTTGAAAACCCCTATTTATTCAAGTATTTCTAATGTTTCCGGAAGTATAAAGTTTAATTCCACTCACTATATATTTAATTGTTCAAGTTCTCAAAGGTTAAAGCCTTTACTTACCCGACTCATATTGAACTTTGGCATCGATGGATAGTTGGGGCAACGTCCAAATCCGTAGGCCTCCGTCTCCCCTGCTAATATTAGCCATAAGACTCCGGAAAATAGCCAAATAGTAGGAACGATCGACTTTTGTTTGCACATAATAGTTTGTTTTTAAAGTCACTCTAAATGTTTAGCACTTTGGGTGGCAGAATTGGCACAGTCTCGCGATTATATCACCCGCTGCTCAGAATTTGTAATCAGACAATTTTCATTGAACTTAAAGCTACTTTGTCCATGCACAAAGTGATTCCTGGGTTCACTTGGCCAACGAACTGTGGCTCTAAATTTAAATTTCCTCAAAGAAACCGTCAGTGTTTTGATTTTAAGCTTGGCTTGATTGGTATTCCGAATGGGAAGTATGCGATAATGAAATCGTGCTGTCCAACGCGACCGGCTTGCGGATCGGATCGGATCGGTTTGGATCGATGGAATGAGACCTGGACGTAATGGACTGGCCAAGAAGTGAAAACCACAAACTGGGTTGTGAGTGGTGGTTATTTATTTTTGGATTTGGCTCGTGCCGGCTTGGCCCGGGCCGGCCCGGCCTGGCCACCGGGTTACGTAAAAGAAAAGCCAGCGCCAAACTGCAGTTTGGAACAGGTTGCTCCACACGAATCGCGCACTCAAATATGATTGCAAATAGCAAAAATTGCAAAAAAAAAATATGTATAAAAAAGCACGTAAAAGCGTATATCGCCTAATCGAGGAAACTCTGGCCTGAGTACATCAATTGTGTCATGGAGTTAGCGGGTGCATTACTCCATTTAAGTTAAAAAAAATGTACGATTGTATTTATATCTATTCGAGCGTATCAAGTTCAAGACAAGTAGGAAGTTATTTATTATTTAACCATTTCAGTTGAAACGAAATAGAAAACTACAAAGTATTGATACAATAAATTTGTGAAAAGAAAGTTAAATTTTAAATAATATAAAAGATAAGATACAAGATCTATATTCTGGGGCCACTTTTCTTTACAAATAAACTCGAAATTGGAGCCCATACTTTTACGTTTCCCAATATGAATCAATTCTTGACCGATATAAAAGGTAATCCGGCATATATTTCAAATTTCTTAAAGCCAAAAACATGATGAAATGTAGAAAATCCGCTACCAAGATTCGAATTCAGATAAAACTTTTGGTACCTCCAATCACTGCCAATAAAAAAGTGTTAATTTCACAGAAAACAACAACAAGGGGCATAAAATAAGCCAAGGTAATTGCAAAATACTCTTGTTGTCCAGTTGATTTCACTTTGTGCACATAAAATCAGGTTTTTTTTTATATATAAATTGTAACATAAGTAACATGCACTCGCTATGCAGCTATTTTAATAGCCAATCTCTTTGTTTACATCGTTGTCTCCGGCAGAGTTCTTTTCGTAAATATTTATAATAGTTAAATATATATAAATAAATGCAAGTTTATCTCGGAAACCCGACGGACTCGATCATTAAACACCAACCGCCCGAGGCATTATGAACCACAATTTTAATTCAATTCAAATTTAATTTTCTCCTACTAGATGGTCACACTAAAATCACTGAAATCAAGTAGACCGTTACTTTTTATTTGACTTTCAGTCAATCTTTTCCACCTTATTCCTATTTAATTTATTGTTAGGAGTGTAGAAATTGAAGACTGTTTCGTGCTAAATTTTATTTTGATAAATTTTTACTTCGCTCCTATCGTCAGCGATAGTTTTCCAAACAATAGTTGCCAATCACAGCGACCATCTGATCGGGACCAATTGCACATCTCTAGGTGAAATGCCAAATGTAAAATTTTTTTTCCTTTTCCTGTAACTTTTATCGTATGTTACCTTTGAAATCTCGCCTTTTTTGTTACTAAGACCCGCGAATACATTGCTCCTGCCGTAAGTTTATCATGCATCTGCATTTACCACCCGGATATTGTCACTCCCATCCCTATTTGCATTTGCCCTTTGTTCCGAGTACGAGTTCAATGTAATGGCAATTTCTATCGACCACAGGTAAATATGGACACAGAGAAGTCTAGCAGCAGCTCGTTTGAGGATCTGACCAATGCTGAAGATACTAAGGACATACGCAAGGTGGCCGCCGAAGCTGCTGCCGGCGATGGAGCAACCCCGTCCGAGATAGCGGACGACAAGAAACCAACAGAGAAGGCGAAGGAAGAGGAGGAGGAAAGCGACTCGGACATTCTTGGAAACAAGCAGCTGATTAAGCGCACTATCAAGAAGGCGCCCGAAGATGCAATCAATGCTCTCCGTGGAGATCTGGTTACCCTCAATTTCACCGGCAAGTTGGATAACGGCAAGGTGGTGGACCGAGGTTTGGGCTTCCAGTGCCACGTCGGGGACTATGAAATCGCCCAGGGAGTGGATATGGTGCTTCCTATGCTGCAGGTCGGCGAAGTGGCTCAGATCATTGTGGATCCCCGTTTCGGTTACGGCTCCCTTGGCTTGAAAAAAGAGAACGATTCTGAATACATTATACCTCCTGATGCAAATGTATGTAAAACCCATTTCTGTTGTCGAATCGCTTTTAATTTAATCTGGTTTTCAGCTAACCTACGAAGTAGAACTCGTAGATACCAAAACGGAGGATTTTGCGGACCTAAAAGGGTTTGAAATTCGTCGTAAATACGGGTTAGTATTGGGGCATTTTTAACTTGAATGCCAAGCCAATTCATTTTTATTGTAGGACCCGCAAGAAAGAACGTGCCAACTTCTATTACAAGCGTTTGCAGTTTAACACCGCCATTTACCTGTACAAGCGTGCTTTAGACTATTTGGACACTCGGGATGGTGATCCGGATGCTGAATTTGACCAGGAAGATTTGGAAGTGGGTACTTGTGCACTTATTTCCTTACAAACGTATTTAAATTTCCTGTAAATAGCTATCGAACAGCGATACCCAGATTTTGCTGGAGGATCGGTTGATTGTTTACAACAACTTGGCCATGACGCAAATCAAAATTGCCGCATATGATGCTGCCCTGGAGTCCGTGGAACACGTGCTGCGTTGCCAGCCAAACAATTCAAAGGCCTTGTACCGCAAGGGGAGGGTATGTTGAAAAGTTATCACCCTAAATGGCAAAGTAATAAATTTATTTATTCAGATATTAGAGGGCAAGGCGGACACTCAGGGAGCCATCAAGCTGTTGCAAAAAGTGGCCACTCTGGAACCCGACAATCGATCTGTACAGTCAGACCTGGCAAGACTCTTTATCAAGGCTCGCCGCGAGGAACACAACGAAAAAGAAATGTACCAGAAGATGTTGGGGCAGGCAAAGAAGATGGAGCAAAAGACTGCAACTAGACAAAAACAGCCTCTTGTGGACAATTCAAAGTTAAAGCTGCTAGGTTATCTGATGGGCTCCATTTTGATTGGTGTGGCCGGGGTGGCTATTTATCGTTACAAGTACTAAGGACAAGCATTGCACACGAACTACTGGTTAATTTAAGCAATTTAAAGCATTTTTTTAAGGATATATGCATAACTGGCAAAATTATCAATGTTTAATAGCGCAGTTGCTTATAACATCTTGTTGTACATCTTAAACTATGCACCACACAATAGTATGTAATATCTGTCAAATGGTATGGTTTTGGATAGCGAACTTGTAATGTTAAAGCTTACTTTTAATCAATTTACATTCTGTCTGAAAAGTAACGGGAATTGTTAAATAAAACACAATTTTCATTTAATTTCATCATTCTTTTTTTAAGATTTCTATACATTGGCAGGCCAGATGTTAAATAACATATTGGGACAATGAATTGGCGAAAATTTTAGGCCTGTTCCCCTGATAAGATTAGATCAATCTTTTTTTGATAAGGGGTTTGCACAAAAATATTCATTACAAACTGAAATCATCCGACTTATTAAGAGATGAAGCCTAAATTTAAAAGTGCAGATTCATTGTTTGTTTTGCGACATGACAACAAATGATATTTCTAAATTATAGATTATAGCTATGGGGGGTCAAGGAGGTGTGATGAACCCCATCGGCTATGGTTTCAATTCACGACTTTGTAAAGTTTTTGATATCTTGTATCAATTATCTTTATCAATGTTTACTAATAAACCTTTACTGCAGCAGATTTCTGGAATTATACCTATATCATGATATCAACCGGCTCAGACTTCGAAAAAATATGTTACTAAAGATAAAGAAGCACACTGACACGAAAGGGAAGAAAATAAATGAATGACTCTTACTAGAAAACACTGCATTTGGTTTAATGTTTGAGCCAAATACACTTTAATTGGGTGGGTAAATATACAATTTCATGATAATCGAACTAAAAAAATCTCAACGAGAAGTAATAAAGTATGTGATGTGAGGAGATTAGGCCTTAGCGGCGATAGCGAGAGCCTGCTCCAGATCCTTGATCTGATCTTCAGCATCTTCGAGGCCAACTGAGAGACGGAGCAAGCCATCGGTTATTCCCAAAGTCTTCCTATCCTCAGCCGGAACGGAGGCGTGAGTCATAACAGATGGAAGTTCAGCAAGACTCTCGTATCCGCCCAAGCTCTCCGCTAGGGTGAACACCTTTAGAGCCTTTAAAAACGCGGTAGAGTGCTTCAGCTCGCCCTTGATGTAGAAAGAGAACACGCCGCTGTAGCCGTAGGTCTGCTTCAGTGCAATCTGATGCTGGGGGTGGGACGGCAGGCCGGGATGTAGAACCTTCTCAACGAATGGGTGGCTCTCCAAATACTTGGCCACCTTAAGAGCGTTCTTCTGGTGCTGCTCCATGCGCAGCGACAGGGTTTTCAGGCTTCTGTTCACCTGATAGCAGTCAAAAGGAGACGGAACAATGCCCACAGCGTTCTGCAGGAACTTCAGGCTCTCGTACAGCTTCTGGGAGTTCATGGTGATACCACCCATGACCACGTCGGTATGCCCGTTCATGTACTTGGTCATCGAGTAGCAGACCAAATCAGCTCCAAGCTCCAAAGGCCGCTGGAAGTACGAGGTCAGGAAGGTATTGTCTACCGCCAGGATCAAATCTGCGCGGACTCCATGGACCAGTTTCGCGACCGCCTCAATGTCAGCCACCTTTATAAGGGGATTTGTGGGGGATTCAACCCACACCAGTTTGGTTTGGGGTTTGATGGACGCCTTGATGAGCTCCAAGTTGGTGGGATCCACGAAAGTAGCCTCAATTCCTAAGCGAGTAGCGACCTGGCGGATCAACCGGTTGGTGCCTCCATAGACATCATCGCCTACGATGATGTGATCTCCGTTGCTCAACATAGTCAGCACAGCAGTGGTGGCTCCCAATCCCGACGAGAAGGTCAGGCCGTATTTGGCGTTGTCTAAGGCAGCAAAGCAGGTTTCCAGCACATTCCTTGTGGGATTGCCACTCCTGGAGTACTCATATCCTCTGTGCTCACCGGGGCCATCCTGCTTGAAGGTGGTGCTCAGGGAAATCGGTGGAATAACCGAGCCACTCTTCCACTGTTCGGGGCTCTGACCGGCATGGATCGACTTGGTGGCGAAGCCGCTGGGCTGTGTTTTGAAGCTCATTCTGGTGCGCGGATTGTGGGACTGACACGTGGAGAGATCGGATCGCAAATATATACAGAATCACCGGACCATATGTTATTATTCAGTTTCGATAAGGGTTGTCAGATATCTAAAAAATATATATAATTAGAGGAAATACTGGTCCCACTGGATAAGGCGCAATATTTAAACTGTCCAAAATATTAATTTTTAAACTTAAATCGACAATTTACCTACGAATAAATAAAGAGTTTCCCAATATAAATTATATTTGTATTTCAAATTGCAATAATCGAATATTTAAATTAAAATTTGTAAAATAGATTATGCACTGATTAATAAACCACAATGTTTTTTTTACAATTCCAACTTAAGGGTAGGTACGATACTGGACATAGAAATCCTCCGGAATGCAACAAGGATTGGGAACTAAAAGGGGGAGGATAGAAATCTACCACAATTTGTCGTTAAACACAATCTCCTTAAAGATGCAGTCCTGCTTGGCAATGCTAACCATGGCCTTCTTGGACTTCATTGCATCCTGCACCTTTTCACGCACCTCAGCCGCCTTGACATCGTTCCGGATGTAGAAGAGTCGCACTAAATGGTCTTCGTTAAGGGATGGATAGCTTCCGAGTAGAGTGTGCAAGTCCAGGACCAGCAATTCAATGTCTGAACTAAGCAAAGCTGAAAGGGTAGATATGAGGTCTAACGGAGAATCGCTGAGCGATATTTTCGGAGCTATTTTCTCAAAAAAGAGTTTAAACCGCTTGGCCTCTGCTTTTATCTTCCGGGTGATTGCCTCAATCTCGGTTCGTGGCTTTGAAAGCCGCTTAGAAAGGAGCGCTCTGATGTAGCGCTTGGCCAACAGCTTCTGCGCCTCGTTGATTACCATCTCAAAGTTGTTTGGGCGCAGGTGATTGTAGTCCTGAAAGTAGTCGTCCAAAGTCACACATATGGTGTCCACGGCGATATTGCTGGCCAGCCACTTGGCCGTAAATAGATCATTGAAATGGCACGCCATATCCAGAAAGGCCTCCTCCAGAAGATAGCTGGCGGCGTGTGCGCGTATCCTTTGGAAAGTCCCCAAGAGCCGTTCAAAGTCCTCGTAGTGCTCCGTTCGGGATTTGGGCCAGTAGAGCTGCTTCATTTGTTGCGCCAGCTCCACCATTTGCTGGCTGTTATTTACGATGGTGATGATGTAGTGTGTGAAGTACTTTATCTGATCCCTGTTGCGAAAGTGATGCTCCTTTAGCTCAATCACGTTCTTCAGATAGGTCTGGCCGAATATTTCCACCTGTTGAATGCTCATCACCAGCGCCTTGAAGGTCAGTTCTTGGTGAATGGTGTTGGTCACCTGTAAGTGCTGGTCTATCATCTGGAATATGATCACCGGTGCGGAGGTGTGGTAGTAGTGTTCATCTTGATCAGGAACCATCTCAGAGAACCATTCCTGCTTTTCCGTCTCTGCGGCCTTGGTCATCCATTCCTGGTAGTTGCGCTGCATATTTTGCAAGTACTCATCCTCCAGTGCCTTGAGGTGCTCTGGTCGCAGCAAAGTCCCGATGAGCTTATGCACTTCCACATTTAGATCGGGGTGAGCCATCAGTTCCACTCCCGGGTATGTGTGCGTGACCCACGCTAGCATGGAAACGTATTCGTTACCCTCTAGTCCAGATCGCACAATGTTATCCAGCTAAAAAGAGATATTATTGGTTTTTCAAAAAGAATAATGTAAAGAATTATACTCACATAGCTTGACAAACCTTCATGATAGAATTTAACGTACTCCCCGAATATATCATAGTGCGGCGGGAAGCAGGGCACGCAAAGGGACTTAACCACGCGAAGATCCTCTAGAATTATCTGGCGCAGGATTTCCAGGTCTCGCACCAGCCACATTTTGTTGTCTGCTCGTTCTTCCAGCTTCGAGCCCTCGATCCTGGTGACTACCGACTGTTGGAGCACTCCCATTATCATTTTCCGCCAGGCTTTTGGCCTTCCAGGTGGCAAAAACCCGGTGACCTTTTGCTGCTGCAGGGCAAACTGGTCATTCTTTTCCTCGCGCTCTATAATCCTCAAGGCAGTAACTATGATTGTTGGTTTCTTGCGCAGCGTGTTCAGCGTGCGACTGAGGATAAGGCGTAGCTTTTTCTCGAGCTCCTGGGAGACGGTGTCCACCTTTTCAAAGTGCCGCTTCAGGGTGATCTTGTCTGATGCGTGTTGCTTTGGTTGCTTGTGCAGCTCGTAGAGAAGATCGTCACGGGAGTTTTCCAGATCGGCCAGGCACTGATGGGCATTGAGCAACTTGTCGTCCTCGATCAGAGCCATCGTCTTTTGGACACTGGCGTCCACGTTAAAGATATGCTTTAGATTCTCCATGGCGGTGGCGTACTGCGAGTGCTTCGTATTCTCCTCCCTCACAACCTCCAGGGCATCGTAGACTTCTGGCACCCCCTGGAGTAGCCGTTCCACCTCGCCCATCCTCTTTCGCACCTCCCTGACATCCTGCATGCATGTTTCCAGCTGCTTAAGCCCCACCCTCACGCCATCCAGTTGGTTTTGCATCCCGGTTTTGAGGAGCGCCTCCACGGAGGCCTTTTTGCGGGCTATGCGGTGTCGGTACTGCTCCACCTTCTCTAATTGTCCTGGTCGCTGCAGCATGTTCTGAATATCCTTGAGGGCCGCCTGGCGTGCCTCCTCCTCCAGCTGCTGCAGGTCCATCTTGTTTTCCTTTTTATTTACGATACGACCCAATCTTCGCCAGCAGTGGGCGTTACAGTGCGACCGTTCCACGCCATGGTGGAAATCCCACCTTTTAGTAGGTAAAGTGGACTTTAAAAATAAAGAATTTTAAAAGTGATCTGCTAATTTTATCTTATTACCCTTTTAATTTATAATATTATGTATTTATTTTTTTAATTATTTATAAGTCGTTATTTTTTTTAGCAGAATAGTAATAGTTTTTCCTTATGAAGCTTTTACTGTACTGTCGATTAAAGCTATCGCCATCGAATTCTTTGTTTATTTTTTTTCAGACCAACCTCTCTAACGTAAACAACGCCCCCAAAACATGAGCCAGCAAGACGAAGCTATTCTTCAATTCGCACCATGGGAATCCTTCGTGTCACCCACCTTCTGGCACAAACTGGCGGAACTGAAACTGGACTATGATCGTCTCTCGGATACCAAACGGTCTATTAGTGGACACTACACAAATCGCAACGCCTCAGGATGCCTCCTGGAGGTGGACTACACCGCATACAACAAGTGAAATGAATCACATATTTGTTGCCGTTCCCAATCAATAATACGCCCGCATTTCAGATCAGCTCTGCCACCAAAATTCAGCCATGCAGCCACTGGAACTATTTACAATAAAAACACCATCGAAGAGTTCAAGGCCCTGGATAAGGTGGCGCTGCTCGCGGATGAGGGCAGGGAACTGCTAGCTGATATGCGCAGTGGCAAAATTCTGGGGGATCCGAGTCTCTTGACCCGCTTCTTTGTTCTCTCCTTTGCTGACTTAAAGTGCCACAGCTACTACTATTGGTTTGCCTTTCCCTGCCCCCTTACGCCCACCTTGAAGCTTCAGGGCGGGGTCAGAAAGCTGCGGGATGTCTTCAATAGCCAAAAATACACAGAGGCTCTAAAGTCCCTGCCCTTTGAGTCGCAAAGTTTTTTTATCCTTTATGTGAACGAAAAAGAAAACGTTTTCGAAGCCAGAAAATTAAGTAGTTTGAATGAAAAGGATCTAAACTACTATTACTTTGGCTTCGCCGATCCCAGCGAGTACGATCATCCTGCATGGTTAATGAGAAACTACGCCGCCTGGTTACTTATTCATTGGTTAGTAATTTAAGTACCCAATTGCTACTCAAGACATTGCATCGATTTTTCCTTTAGCCCTACTTTTGTCGGCAAACGGCTCAGGTTTCTGGGCCTGCGTTACAATCAGCAGATGCAAGTGGACGACAGCCGCATCTGGGAGGTTATCCAAACAGAGGCCTGCGATCTGGCGGATCCGAAGCTCAAGTTCGTGGGTTGGGAGCCAAATAAGAATGGGAAAATGGGCCCCAGAATGGTCTGCATGAGGGACAGCATGGATCCGGCCAAGTAAGCTGTAGGCTTAACCAACTTAATAGATAGCCCTTATCAGGAATGTGTCATCTACGTCAGCTACGTAGATGCATTGTTTGATATCTAAGCCTTATATGGTCATTTGTTTATGAGAAATTTTTATTTTTTAACAGACTGGCAGAAAACTCAGTGAACCTCAACCTAAAGCTGATGAAGTGGCGTCTCGTACCTGATCTCAACTTAGAAATCATCTCCCAAACCAAATGCTTGCTCTTTGGAGCTGGTACCTTGGGTTGCGCTGTGGCCCGAAATCTTCTGGTAAGCTTCCATTCGAAACATTTCCTTATTCTTATTACCCATCGGTTACCGACTTATTCTTATTTCAGTCGTGGGGCTTTAAACATATTACTTTGATGGACAACGGCAAGGTGGGATTTTCGAATCCAGTGCGACAAAATCTCTATACCCATGCCGATGCGGTTGCCGGAAACAGAATGAAGGCTACCACAGCAGCAGAAAGGCTCCGCGAGATTAATCCTAGCGCTGACATTGTGGGACATGTTTTGGAAATACCCATGCCTGGCCACACAATAGGGGAATCGTTGCGTGCACAAACGGAGGAGCATCTGAATGTTATACAAAAGCAAGTCCGGGATCATGACGTTGTGTTCCTACTTACAGACTCGCGCGAAAGCCGCTGGCTTCCCACGCTACTTGGAGCGGCTTTTCAAAAGGTGGGTTTGTTTATTTATCAAAGAGCAATCAACTTATTTATTCGATTTGTAGGTGGTCATAAATGCGGCACTGGGCTTCGACAGCTACCTGGTCATGCGGCACGGAAGCACTCGCGATGATTTAGGAGACGGTGGTCAACAGATTGCCGGACTCAAGTGCATCCGCGGGAGTCAGTTGGGATGCTATTTTTGCAACGATGTCACGGCCCCCGGAAATGTAAGCTCAACTAAATTGGTGTTAGGATAGCACATGTATTTACAGACTTTCAGACTTGATTAGTTTGGATCACTTGTTATCAGACGCACTCGTAGTCATGGCGGGAATACTTCTCAAAGGCAGAGCAGGTGGGATCTCCCGTTTGCAAGTGATCCACTCCTGTTATCTGCACGACCAGCCCATTAATGCTGGTCACCTTGAAGCCCACAAGGTTTGTCATGGCATTTGGTGTACGCCAGGCGTAGCTAAAGAAATTGTAGCCATCTACGGCTGTAAGGACTTCCCGTTCCGTGAAGGCCAAGGCTAGCTTAAATTGCTGATTAAAGACAAAGGGAAAGCCTCCATGCCGTTCCTCGGTACCAAATCTGGAAGGAAACAAAGTATTTAACAAGATCCACGGATATTAATTCAATGTACTTACTGGAAGTTCCTGTCCATGGAGTTTCTCACTACCGCTTTATCGTCGAATCGCACGCTAAAATGCAGTTCCTCGCGCTTGGTGTCCGAGTCCATGAACTTGATAATGAACTGTCCCTTTTTGTTTTCAAAACAACGGGCAGTTATCACAATAACATGGCCTGGACTAAACAGGATCGGAATGTCGTTACTAAAGGCTTTGAAGTAGTCAGATGCGTGGATGGCAGGCCAAGGATTGGGGAATACCGTACGGTGGTCAACCTGCTTGATAACCTGAATCTGATCGCGAATCTCAATAGCCCTGATGGCTTCCAAAGGCATCCGGTACCGGAACTTGCAGAATTCCCTGCTATTTATGGAGATGTGGAAACAGTCCTCGCAGGCCAGGATGTACACCATGAAAAATTCTCCACTCACGATGGGATTGGGCAGAGTAATACTGTCCATGACCTGGGTCTCCTCCTCGCCCCAGGAACCGTTCACCTTCGCATTTCTGACGATCACATCGTTGCGGAAATAACAGGAGAACCTGAGCCCGACATCTGCATCGGGATTCACCGACGTCTTCGCCGAACAGAGGTTAATGTGAAACCTTTAAATTTATAGAAGCGTTTAGATTCGTGGTATTAGTCACGGCCTGATAAGGAATCCAGGTTGACAAGTAATTAGTCACGGAAAAGGTGTGAAAATGCGAACAGAATCCAGACCCCTATCGGGAGCATATCTCACCTGGCTGCTCCATCGATTGTCTTGGCCACGACCTCTAGTACATGGCCAAACTCCAGGGGATGGGATAGATTGCCTGCGTATTCGGTCAACATGTTTCCTAGATATTCGCGCTTCCTCTGACAAACCGATCACACTATCGGTTACCCACTAACCGAAAACAATTTATTCTAGGGCCACGGGAGAGTCCGAGGTTCTCCGGTACTCCACTCCCCCGGAACTTTATCTAATCAGCGGTGGCGGTGGGAGCGGCAGCGAAACACAGTTACTCAAGTAACCGATGGAACACCGAACATTACCCAACTTTGTATTTGGTGTATTAGCTCCGCTATTTGTTTTGTTCGCGGTTCTCGCCTGGAGACGTCATCTGTGTTTGCCTCGTTTGTTGACACGGGAAAGCTTCGACCCGGAGCTTTTGCTCTTGTACTGCACCGGAGCCTAAGCTTATGTTCCCCCTATATTCCGTCTCTTTTTAGTCGCTCAAAGATCGAACGCTGGACCAGCAATGCACCGTGACACGACCCGGAGTATCAAATATCGCGGCTAGCTACGCCGTCGAGCTACTGGTGGCCTTACTCCAGCATCCGCTACGGGAGCAGGCACCTGCCTACTACGCCCAGAGTGGCAAGCCGGAGGAAGCAGACGGCAGGGTGCCGGAGGGTCTCTTGGGCATTCTGCCTCACTCCGTCCGGGGTATGCTGTGCAACTATGAGAACATCCTGCCGGCCACCCAAAAGTTTGCTCAATGCATTGCCTGCTCCAAGGTTAGACACTCTTTATTTCATGGAAATATTTACAATTATTTTTAATTTTTAATCTTATCATCTTACAGCCCGTTTTGGATGCCTATGAAAAAGATGGCCATTCCTTCCTCTTTAAAACATTTGAGACAGCCAAGTATCTGGAGGATTTGACTGGAATATCAGACTTTAAAAGGCTCAATAGCGAGGTTGGTAATAGAATTTTTACCACTTAAGTTTTATAATTTTGAAATCTCTCTTTCAGATAATTGACTTTGATGATGATGAGTTTGACATGTCCGAGGAGGACGAGAATTAGAGGTCCATAAATGGCACTTCCATTTACTTTAAAATAGCAATTTGATTATGGAATTTACATGCATTTAGAATCTATTGCCGAAACCAAAAATTTGTGTGAATTTTATTGTAATTTTCTAGTCATTAAGGAACAAGTTTTCACCTTTTAAATTTATTAGTTTAACTATGTGTTTCCAGATGAAGTAATTATGAATTAAATGGATTAATATGGTGATTCAAATAAATATAATTAATAAAATAGCAAAACATATTTCCGTCAATTTACAAGTCGTAGCCTATTGGCCTTTAAACCATCGTGCTTTCCTAGACCCTGATAAGGAGGCGAAAATATTATTTTCTGATTTGAGAATTCCCAGCTTTCATGGTTGACAAATATTTGTTTAAATATAAACGGTCAATGGAATTGCTACTAGCTGCAGTTTTCAAGGCAAAAAAATACGAAAACAAAGATGAATGTGCTTCTGCTTTGGATTATGCAAATTATTTACATAGAGTCGGGGAATGCCAAAAGAATAGTTCAAAGTTGAATAAACTTGGCTAGAAAGCCACACGCTAATATGCTATGCTAATCTATTGATGGCTTAAATTGAGGGTAAAAAACAGCAGATATTTATGGGGTACAGTTCAGGAGTATCTCAAATAGTTAACCAATTATCCTTATATACTTTCAACAAAAAATACGCCACTTGTATTTACTAACTCAAAATGGCTTTGGGCCAAATAATTTGAGTTGAATAAATATTGGCAACCAGCACTTGACATACAATTGAAGCAAACATTTCGAAAGGTGACCCCAGGGCACATCTGGAGCTAAGAATGCCATAGCCCAGAGCCGCCACAAAGGCTCTCGGCCATTTCTCTTGGCCAAGACAATACCAAAATGCAAATAAAAAAGAAGACCATCAAAGAAAAAAAAAACGGCACGACTCTATAATTAATAGTTAGGTTGGGGGGAAAATATCTGGCCGCTCAACCTCGGATCTCTACAGATCGGAGTAGCATAAATTTCGGGCCAACTGCGTAAACAAAAACACGGCGAGTGGTTTCAGCCCGGCCGAGTGAAACGGCTTCGATCTTGGCTCGCAGCGGCCAAAAGCGCTCAAAATGCCATTCGAGTGCGATGCCTCTGCTAGCGTCAGTTTTTGTCACTCGAATTGCGTTTTGAGCCGAAAAGGGGCCTTTGCTGGCCAAGATCTCCATAAATTGGTGAAAGATATCCAAAACAGCACACAAACCAAGTGGCGCGCATCCAGGTGGCAGCTAGCCCAGTGAAGTATCCTTAAAAAGTGCAAGTTGACGTCCTGAAACAGAAAGTCAATTTTAAAAAGTGAATTTTTTAAATTCAAACAAAATTATTCAGTTTTGTTAAATATAAAAGCGTGAAGAACATACAAAAAAAAAATGGTAAGTCCTAAATCCTAAAAGGGCTACGATTTTTCAATAAAAGAAAGGCTAGTTTAGCGTTTCTTGTTTTATAAACATAGAATTCTAGGAGCTGAAAAAAGTTTTGAAAACCAATATTGAGAGTCATTTTTGAGGCTTTGTTGTATATTTTTTCGCTGTGCACTTTTTCCGAGTCTATAATTTGAAAAACTTAATAACAATCTTTGGTTTATTGAACTCCTCCGTCAGGCTTTGAAAATTGCCTCCGGCTTTCTGACAATTTTCTTTCTCAAACTGTTTGTTAATTTCGTATTGACGCAAATGGTACTCCACAGTGTGTTATTTTTTAGCTTTGACTTTGCCATTGGCCTTAACTTGTTGCGAAAGTTGCTGCCAAGCTGGCAGTTTTGGTTTATGTTTTGGCCATTGCAAAACTATTTTCAAATGCCACTAAATACCATGGCATGTGGCACTTTGGGTGAAAACGGCTAAGTGCAGGGCCAGTAAAAAAGTTATAGCCTTTTTGTAAGCAACGAAAGTGTTAAGAGATAATTGTTTTCTTTTTAAATTATATAACTTATACTCTGGGGCTTTTCCAAAAGGAATATTTGAGGCGACTTTTGAGAATATAATTTTTAAACAAAAGAACCCTTGTCCTTTGTCCTTGGTTTCTTTCGGAGAAAGTTAGGTCAAAATTATTACTCATTAATGGATCTCCTGAATCACAAAGAAGATTAAGAGCCTTTTACTTAAATGACAAATATTGGTTAATTAAAAACAAATCATCATACGCTTACCAGAAAGTAGGCAATGAAATTTTTCGGATTTT
The DNA here is from genome assembly GCA_018150405.1 of Drosophila varians. Taxonomy (NCBI): domain Eukaryota; kingdom Metazoa; phylum Arthropoda; class Insecta; order Diptera; family Drosophilidae; genus Drosophila; species Drosophila varians. Next base: position 10,943,135 of record JAECWK010000130.1, read on the forward strand.
TTAATGGCGGGTTTTTAATGCTAATTTGCCAATCTTTGACCTCTTTTACGGAGAAAGTTTTTCTTTTTATTAGCAGATTATAAATATCATTAAATTTTAGCAATGTATGTTAAATTTTGACAGGATGATACTTCTATTTTGATGGAAAAACCCACAGGACCCGTATGTTTTTTTGAAGAAAAAAATCACCGGGGTTTCTTTGAATGCGTCAGCATCTACATAGATTCTTCAAACCATACAGTTATCAATTAATATTGGGCCATAGGCAGATAATCAAAATTTGTTTTTTATTCGCCAAGCCATCCCATTAGAACGCCATTAACCTCTGGACCAGAATTTCAGGCACATCTGTTGAACCTCTCCTGGCAACATTCGAGCTTTATATATGCTTAAATGGGCAAATCTTCTATTGATAACGTTAATCACTAGCGTTTTCTTGTTTTTTTGTTATTATTTTTGAGTTGTTCCATGGATTTACGTATGATTCGTGTAGATTATATAGCTGGAGCAGGGAAGACAAATCTCCAGAAACCGGGGTGTCCGATCAGTTGAGTTTTCGATCCGTGGTGAAGCGTGTGCGCGATTTCCAGAATAAAAAATCATTATTAATTTGTTAATACATCCATCCAATCGGAATATACAAACCCACATATAATATACCTACTTGAGCTGCCTTCGGCTATCAGCTAGCATCGATCATAGAACGTAATTCATCTAAATCAATTGAGAAATAGGCGGTAGTTTTCCACTTCGACTAATGCACCTCCCACTTCCCACTTCCAGGTCAATCAGAGCAAGCCCAAAATGTCCCTGTCCAAGATCGATTCGGAGATAGAGCAAGTCGACCAGGAGAAGTACCTGCGCCAGGCCACTAACTACTACCAGGCACTCGAAAAGCCTTTGAAATACGGTCCAGTGGTGGAGACTCTTCCAGACTTGATTGCCGCCCTGCATCGGGAGTTCGAGTCCAACTACGTTAACATCGAGATGGTGAACCACCTGATGCTCTCCTATAAGTCCAACGAGCGGGAGTGGCGCAAGTACGCCAAGTTCGACCGTTACAGCTACACCCGTAACCTGGTGGATGCTGGCAACGGTAAGTTCAACCTGCTGATCCTGTGCTGGGGCGAAGGTCATGGCTCTTCGGTGCATGACCATGCCGACTCCCACTGCTTCATGAAGATGCTGAAGGGAGATCTGCGCGAGAAGCGCTATGAGTACCCCAACAGATCCGGCAGGGACACCGCTCGTACCCATCATCCCGATGGCGAGATCGACAGTCGAGAGCTGGTTGAGATCGGAGAGACCCCGATAGCCGTGAACGATGTGGCCTACATCAATGGTAAGGAGCCTAGAGATAAGAAAAAGGGGCTTACCTAACTTAAATCTGTTTCTATTTTAATTTCAACAGATAATCTCGGCCTTCATCGCGTGGAGAACCCCAGTCACTCGGACACCTCCGTCTCCCTGCACCTCTACTGTCCACCCTTTGACACCTGCTCGGTGTTCCAGGACAACTGCAAGAAGAGCACCGCCAAGGTCACCTTCTGGAGCAAGTACGGCGTCAGGACGAAGCTGAACGAGCAGTAGATCCTTCAGTTATCCAGAAGCCAGATACCCAAATACAATTATTTTTGCATATTGCTAAGAATCTTTATTATTAGATATTTAATGTGCTAGGGCCTAAGCGGAACCGGGAGATTCAAAATCGGACATTGGCGATCGACTTAGAGGGCCACGTAATCCACTTAATGCGTTGATAAGCTCGCCCTCCGATAAGCCCTCCCGGATCAGTGTTTCCTTTTAATGTATCTTTAGTTATAGTTGTGAACCAAAAATATTCAATACATAAGATTATCATTGAGAAGTCCTCGAACTGCGTTTTGATTGCTCCCATATCCAGGAAAGTGTACAGTTTTCAGGGTCCCAAATAAAACGATTATGGGTCCATACCCATGTCCATTCCCATGCCACGAGATCGTCTGGGAGGTCCTCGATCCAAGGTCTGTTTTATGGACTTGAGCAAACCGGGAATCAGACTGATGTACTTATCCACACAGCCACCGGTGCAATTCTCAAACAAATGCTGGGACCGGGACATGTCCCGGTCATTGGGTTTATGTGGTAAGCTGGACCTGGCATCGGTATTGCACTCCTGTGGAGCGATAATAGTGTGTGCTTAAGGTTTTACATTATTTTTATACGAAAATTAAATCAAAATCTATCAATATATTAAGATCAATGACCTTTAGCTTCTCTTGTTTGATTAACCAAAGTTTAAACGTTCAGAATACTCATAATCAAGCTAAAATAAAAAATTAAATTAATCAAAATCAAAGGATATACATATCATGACCAGTTCACAATAATCTTTAAAATATTCCATACAAAATTATTCTGAAATTCTATCTTTGAGTTTGTAGCTGTGTTATCTTAATTTAGATTTTTGATAAAATAAATGTTTGAAACGAAAGGAAAACTAAAGGGCCTAATTTCATTTTTTAACAACAAATATTTCAACAGGGCCTAGGTTTTCTAACTATTAAACAAAAACATAAAAAATGCAAGTATCGGTAAGATACTTAAATAAAAGATACAAGACTCCTACCCTGACACAACTCTGAAGGCGATTTTGAAACTGTCCCAGCTCGTGCTGCAGGTAATCCTGGGCATCCATCAAAGGAGCAGCACACTTCTCAATACAGCCTTGGACGCTCTCAAGTGTTCCACGCTCGTCATCGCAGCAGCGGGCAGCGCACAGGTGCATTTTTGACTTTGAGAGCAACTTACTTATATCACTGGAAAGATTGATGACCCCGTTACTCACCTGCATTCGCCGCAGGTGGCTGCGGTACATGTCCTCGATCATGTCGCTAATAGCATTCTCGAGACGTTTCTTCTGTTGTTCCACCATTTTCTAAACGGAAATTTTATAATTTGGAACTAAACAAAAAAGATGTCGCTTTGACAGCTTTCGGTGTACAATGTGTATTTTGATTTGCTTAAATGTGATAGGAAAATGTAACATGACTCTGAAGATTGTAAACAACTATATTGCCCGACAATTAAAAATAGGATCAACAAATTGAGGATGATTTAGACTTGAGGAATGGCCTCGGGTCCCTTGGAGAGTACCGCTTTCATGGTTTTCATCATGCTGGGAATAAGACCCACGTGCTTGTCAACGCACTGGATAGCACACCGTTCAAACTGGTCGGTATATTTGGCAATCTGGTCCTCGTTGGGATTGGGCGGCATTTTCACCTTGACATCGTCATTACATTGCTAGAATTATGTTGATTGGTTAGTTAGGTCTCTTTTGGTAGTACATATATGTTGATGAAATGTGGACTTACCATGACGCAACGCTGCAGTCTGCCTTGGAATTCACCCAGTTCATGCTGCACGTAGTTCTGGGCCCGTGTCATGGGTGCGGAGCAGCGGTCCACACATCTCTGGACACTGTCCACGCTAGAGGTTCCATCCTGACAGCACTTGGCCGCGCATAAATGCATTTCGTTCTGAAATTGGAGGACACAAAGAATTGGCAACTAGTTTCCTCATATAATGAATTGAACCAACCTGCATTTTCCGCAGATGCGTCTTGTCCATGTCGTCGATCATCTCCGTCACGGCGGATTCGATGCGCTGGCGCTGTTGCTGAATCATCTTCTTAACTTATTAAAAATTGTCTAAAACACGCGATTTCGTAATATCAAAATAAATGCCGGGAGACCCGCAAATGGTTTTCCAACATTTCTGCAACACCCTACACAACACTTTTTAGGGGAGGTGCGCGTGTTCTGCAAAATAGTTAATAATTAATTAATAAAATTGAAAGAAATTTTAGTTAATACGCATAAAATATATAGTTTTAGCTTTATTATTTTGTTTATTTTATTTAATTTATACGTTTAAAAGGGCGGCCCCCCTTAAATTTCCAACACATGTTTTCTTCTTCTTTATCAATGTTTTATAATACTGTTTAGAGTGAATGGACATTTGCTCCGGTTCTCCAGAAGATTTTTAAATTAAAACCATGTCCATGCTGCAAAAACTGAGCAGATCAGCGCTACAAGTGGCTTCCGCAACCAGCCGGCGAAGGAGTGCGGTGCCTATCCGTCTTATAAGTGACGAGGAAGGAGTAAAACCAAAAGCGGCGGAGGCAGTTCCCGTGGAAAACCCGGCTGAGAGTAACAAGGGAGGATTCGCCCGTGCGTTCGACAAGTACACTGCTCCTGCCACACCGGAGCTGCCGCCGGAGGACAACCAGACATTTGCCTCCCTGCTGCGCAACTCAAAATTTGTGGATGTAAGTTAATCCATTGAGTTCTTTTTGTTTATGTAATAACTTTAGTTAATCCCTCCCAGCTGGGCAGCGCCGAGGGCAAAGTGGTAAGTGGAAAGATCTTCCATGTCGTGGGGGATGACCTGTACATAGATTTTGGCTGGAAGTTTCACTGCGTCTGCAGCCGACCATCAAGAAACGGCAGGTAAGAATTGTTAGACTCGTTTCAGTTTCAAGAATAATCAGATACTCATCCACTTCCAGCGACTATGTAAAAGGCGCACGCGTTCGGCTGCGCGTGAAGGATCTGGAGCTGTCAACCAAGTTCCTGGGCTCCTCTAAGGACATAACTATTTTGGAAGCGGACTGCCAACTTTTGGGCCTGATTTCCTCACCTGCCCGGCAGACAACAGCCAAGTCAATGCCCAAAATAGAAAATATTTTATAAGTCGCCTTTATTCTAATCGAGTGCATTAAAATCAAGGTTTGTTACCTGTTACGTCAAGCCATCCTCTTCTGTTGTAAACTGGAACACCTCGAAGTGGTGGTTTAGCTCCTTAACAGAGTGCAGCTGAAAGCGCGTGGCTAGAGCTCCGTTATCAGAAGGCTTTAAAAAGAAGACCCTTTTCGCTCTGCTATGAACCAAAGCCATGGAACACATTAGGCAGGGCTCCTGCAGCAGGTACACATCGTAGCCGGTGCAGAGATAGGGCCCGAACTTGGACAGATTATCCACCCCCTGCACCTCTTCTACCTTCTCGTTTCGCCTGGATCTTTCAGCTCCAAAATTGAGGTCTTCGTAGTCCTTGTTCTCTGTCAGATACTCATAGTAGCTCTTGGGCAGGCCGCTAAGAATGGCATCGCCGTCATCTAATCCTTCGGCAAAGCTTAGATTTGTTTTCATAGCTCCACCCTGCTGACTGCGTGCCACAAAATCCACCAGAAGCATGCTACAGTGCTCATGTGGGCTCTGGGATTCGCCAGATCCGGCGATAGCCACCACACTGGGAGTTCTCGGGTCCACACAGATGCCCACCGGTCGGCCTTCATTCAGGTTTTTGGAGAGCTTCAAAAGCAGCTGAGCCATGCGCTTGTGGAATATCCGTTGACTCGCTGTAAAGTTTGTCCCATTTCGAAGTGATTCCGAGTAGTGATTCGGGTGGAACTTGCAGGGCCAGTGGCGCTGTGTCTTTTCGTATTGCACTCGGAGGAGGGGCATCCGTTCGGGAACTTCTACCAGTTTGTTTCCCTGGCACAATGCCCGGAGCACGTGCTCCGAAAAGGCGAAGCGCTGCAGATGCTGCTCCAGACTTTCTGAGGCATTGATATCCGAGCTGGGACAGATGAGGACATTGCGGTCTTGAACACGTTTAAGGTGCTGGAAGTGGGGCAGCTTCTGGGAGAGCTCCTGGATGACTGCCTGCAGCTGCTGTTTGGATTCCAGTTGGCAACTGTGGGCTTGGATGAGCGCTATGTCCTGCTCGAACTCATCGGACAGGATGGCACGGATTCCAAAGGTCTTCTCAATGTCTCCTAAGCTAAACGATGTCCTGGCACGTTTCTCTGGTGGAGGAACAGATATATCCATTATTTTGCTTTGGATTCAGATGATAAGTGTGTTGTTTTCTTAGCCATTTTACGGCTATTTCTAGCAAGTTTATTTTTCACCATAGAGCAGCTAATTTTGGTGAGTTATAGATGGCGCCAAGTTTGAAATTACCAACAGAGTCCTTAAACGTGGAGTTTTTAAAGTTCCAGGCGCGCCTATAGGAAAACAATGCAGTTAACATTCCCTGATAAACACTTCAATTTAAATAAAAATTGTTTGTATAGTAAAAAAATGTTATTTAATTTGACTTGAAAACACCAGATTATATTGAGACAATGTGCCTGACCGTTTGTTGTGGTTTTTTGTCCCTCTACATGGGGTGTGTCGCCATCGGGATTGCTGGACTGATTTTCAGTGTCGTCCTTTTCGCTGTAGGGCTATTCCAGTTGGTCCTCGATCCAAAAATTAACGTGACTCTTAATATCTTTGCAATGGTAACCGCCTTGGTTCATGCACTGAGCATGGTCCTCTTACTTGTTGGCACCATGTTGGTGAGTTTAGCATAAATTTTTTGATTCAATATCAATCAAAAATACTTTCATTTCAAAGGATATATGCTGGACTATATTCCTGTCCTTCATGGTTGGAATATTCTCCACTGGCCTTTTGATCGCATCACTTGTGACTCTCTATATGGCCACGGCGAATCCAGTTCACCTGGTGGTGGGGGTCCTGCTGATCTTGGGTAAGCTCTTTCTTAATTTATTATTAAATTGTAAAATAATCCTCCCCCTATTAGTTCAGATATACTTTATGTGGATTATTATCTCCACCTGGAGGTGCTGTCGATCTTGTCGCAACGATTGCTAGTTGCCGCCGAACATGTTGGTGCCGGAGCCCCAAGTGGGGCCCCATGGAGACTCAAGAATAAGTTTTGCCTTCGAACATGTTGGGGCTACAACAAGGCAGCGTCTTACGATCCACGATCGCCGCCGCTCCCCAAACTGAAATCACTCCGAAATAACAACCTTAAGTGACGGTACTCGGTTTGGGGCTGGCAATGGAGCAAGCGGCAAGCGGCTCCCCCAGCGAGTGAGAGTGTGCGTGCATTTCGTCCCCGAGTCCCGCCGTGGCGTGTACAGAGAAATAATAAATATACATATATCCACTTGCATATGGCATATATTGGAAAGATATAGCCAAGAGTACGCAAAAGTATCTGTGAGTCGAGAGTGTTTTATTTGCCGCAATTAGAAGTAACGGTGCGAAGGTGATTTGCACGGGAGAAACTGGAAAATCGGCGAAGCGAAGCGCGCCGCCTCACCGTCGTATCTAGATACTTGTATCTGCAATTTGTGGGCTCTGCTCTTTTTGGTTTTTGTTTTCGTTTCGCAACAAGTGGAGAGCCATCAATTTAATTCAATCAACGATCAGCGGCGGTGGCCAACCTGAGGCATTTTCCGCGTGTGTGGCAAGTGTAGGAGGATCCGATCCAATCCAATCCAATCCAATCCGAAAACCCCCACCACAACAACAACAAATTTTTCGTTCTAACAAACAAATGAGAATAAATAAACGGACGGTATCTCTGAGATACTTACGTACAAGTTCGCGAGCCGGTTTAGTCATCGAAAAGTTCCCAGATTCGCCTGCTCAGCTGTAGTGTCTCCGCACCTGGATATTTGCTCTGCCTTGGAGCCGAGCCAGCCGCGATAAGATATCGGTGGCTAGTAGTGAATAAAACGAATAAATGCCAGCGACTTGATTCGGTCAATAAACGGCAAAGAAAATCGCACAGTTCGGTGCCAGTGTTTCAAGTTAAATCGCCCGTTTATCTTATCGCCTTGGTCATTGATTGAGCTTTGCCTTTCCGCTTCGCTCCGGCTGGGTGAAGTCATTCCGGCAAGGCGAGGCTGCCTAGCCAGGCCCTGAGACGTCGCCATTTGAGATACAATATCTATATCTAATGCAGCAGCCATTGCGATAAAAGCCAACTTGAACTCGTTGTCTAAATTTAGCCAAAAGGCAGAAGGATCACCAAGGCAAAAGCCAGAAGCCAGAAGCCGGGAGCCAAAACTAAACAAGACTACCCCGTAAATCAAGTGAAGCAGAAGACGACCAAGATGGACATAGAATCCGATTCGGACACCTCGGAGCGATGGGAGGACTTTTTTGGTAAGCGGGCGGGATCACTGAACTCCTTCGTGCACAACCGACATGACTCAAGATCACTGAAAGAAATTAATTCTAGCTTATAAAAAGGGATCATTTAACTACTTAGTTGGTTCATAATAGATTTGTTTATAATTCTAATAAGTAAAGAGAAGAATTTCGAAAAGGACGTATTTATTTTAGTATTTGGAACAGTCCTTAATTCTTTTCTCTGTGCCACGACTCTACGCATTCTCCAAGAACCCCAATATGGACATGCGTGCAAGAACAGACCATCATCAAGGTGGCTTTCTTTGGATTGCTGCTTTTGGCCCGAACATTCGGATTGCATTCGCGGTGGCTCCGTTCCATTTCGCGGCCATAACTGTACAGAAACAGAAACAAAAACAAAAAACAACAAACAACCAAAATAAATATAAAGACACCAGCAACCCACTGAGTGGTGGGGCATTGCGTGAATTGCGGTGTAACGGGTCCGCTTTGTTTTTGCATTCCGCTCCGAGCCGAGAGTTCGACATTATTTAAGCGGTCGAAAAGTCGGTTGTAATGAAATTTAATGATAATACATAATTTCGGGCTTTTGACCCACATTACCATACAAGTGTGGCCAAGAAAAGGTCTGTCTTGAGATTTGCAATTTATGTTTTTTGGGTGGCGGCACCGCAGCACAGTTTGCTGACCCACTTAAAACGTAACGCCGATTTGCTTTAATCGTCCAGTCCAGTCTCGCCCCTTCCCGTCCCGTCCACCCAGAAAGCATATAGTATATGCTTTGACGTCCAAGCTGCACTCACTTGCTTTCCTTTTCTCCCTCAGAGCTTTCATTCAATTAGTCATAAGTTTTGTTTGACCGTCGAAGCGTGTCGCTATGTATGTTTTTTGTTGACTTTCTTTATTACTAGTATTAACAGTGGGTGTTAGATAACACAGCCCCCAGCACCCAGTTCCCAGCAGCCCCAAGGCGATCTGAGCTTTGTATCTCAATATCTTTGTGTCCAGGGGGGTCTTTCGTCGAACCCATCACTTAATCCAATTATCCAATTAAAGTAGTTTTTCGTTATGAAAGTCGCTGAAAACTTTTAAACACATATATTTAGCTGCCTTATCTATATTGCAGTTCATTATCAACCGGTACAAACTTTTTTAAAATCTTTACTAAGGAAATTATGGTTAACCCAGGGCCTTGTACGATTGATTACGGAACCCGGGATTCCAGGCCTTATTGTTCCAATTGTATCGCGTGGGCATGAGTCGCGCCAGTGAATCATGTTAGGAGATTGTGTGCTAACGAGCCAATAAAGGGTTTGTTCTCCTGATCTCCCCCAGCTTAGACATAGTAATTTGTAAACACAAGCCGCGGGGGGAGCTATAGAGACTTGTGCAAGTGGCTGTGGCATTTAGTTGGTTAACGTCCAAACGTGACTGCATTGGAGGTTTCATGTCCAGGGCATTACCGATTGCATCGACCTATAAATAGAACCCAAAAGATATTGCCACCAGTTGACCGCGTGCACTATCAAATGTCACCAACAGCTCACTCTCTGCCTTTCCCGCTTTATGCTATTTGTTTGTTTGGTTGCTTCTTGCCTCCGGCCTCTTCGATTTCCAGGCAGACAAACAAACAAACATAAAAAAAACCTCCGATGTAGAAGAAATTTTGTGTGGACACAAGTGCCTGACAGGGCCCAGAGAGATCGAGGGGTCAGGTCTTTGAATTACCTTTCATAACCAAATAAGATGGTGGGTCGGTCGGTGACGCTGGATAACCACAAGCACCACGGGAGTCGAACTGCAGTCTGGGTTCATTCGATATTGTTATTGATTGTGATCTGAAGAAACCTTTTTGGGACCTGCGGTTGCCTCCTCACCTTTCCATGTGACATTTATTTGGCCGGGCTGTATGGCTTTATAGCTGTTTGGCTTTCATCTTTTGTTTATTCAATAAAAACTAATAGATATCGATAGTGCGGCCAACGAGTTGATAAGGTTCCGCCGCAACTATTTATTGATTTTCTGATAAACCCGACAAGGCCAGTGGTTGGGCCCCCAACTACACAAAAGCCAAGTTTCCTGGTATGCGACTCCCAATTGAAATACCCGAATGTTAAGAGGTCAGTTCTGCAATGCTCCACTTCCGCCGCCGAAGGGCAGAAAGGTCTCAATTAAGCCAATTGACAAAGTTCATCAAATTAACCGATGCCCAGAAGTGGGTTTCGTAATCGGCCGGGTTCAATGGCCATGTGAATGGTAATGGCATTACCTCATCCATCTGGTTTTGTCAGGAATTGATTAAGCCTACTGGAAGTATTCGAAATTTTCTACTTTTCAAAGTCTACACTTTTGGCCATAAGGTTCCCCCCCTATTTGCCTCCACCCCCGACTCGGGGCTCTTGGCCAGACTTCAGTTATGGAGTGGAAGTTGAAGGCATATTCCCAGAACCAGACCAGACCTAGAGCTGAAGTGATCTGTGTGTGGGCCGCCAGTCGGCGTTTGTCTGACGTCTGCTGACGTCTGTGGAAGGCTCTCAGCACCACTTCAGTCGACGGGTTCTCTAATTGCATTTCTCTCAGTGCAGGGTCTTTCGTTGTGGGCGTTGCAGAAGGTCGTAAAACCCGAGTATTGTGCACGCACGTCCCGAAAGGTTTTTCTCAATGGAGTGTCTAGTCTCATATACTCTAACCGAAATGGGTTGTTTGCAAATGGAATGGCGATAGAGAATAATCATAATCAGAGCTTATTTTACGATTATTGACCAAGTGCAGTAGTAAGGAGGATTGAATGGGAATTAATGATTGTTATAATCGTAAAAAGCTAGAATTAGTTTGAAGACTTGTTGGCAATTTGCCGCTCTTTTAGGAAGCCATGAAAAGAAATTTGATACGATCATTGGAGATGAATAAAACTTTATTGAAGTTTTCAAAATTAGTTAGTTGGTTAATAAATATTTCAAGAGAATATTTGAAAAGACTTATAGCCAGAAAGAGTATTCAGTTCTGATTGCCTGTCATATGAGGGGTTTTTTACATCGTAGTGGAACTTTGGCTTTAATGAACGCTTTTGCAGTTTGGCATCCATCCCGCTCACAATTCTATTTGGCAGCAGATTTACAACTTCCTTGCTCAAAATGCCATTTGCTTTGGCAATTTACGCCCACTGTGCCTGGATTAGGGGGGTGCCCCAAAGGAGGCGGAGTAGGCGGGGCTTATCTGCACTGACATGCACTTAAGCTGCTTAGAACTTGGCAACAAAAAACTTGGTAACTTCGTATGGTAGGAACAGAAATATCACGACTAGAAATAACCGATCGTGAGTCACTGGAAATTGGAGGGGAGCTGGGAACAGTAACGTTATCAGCTTTGCATTTCGTTCATTTCTAGTGAAAGTCATCGCTCTTGTCGCTGCACTCACTCGCTCGCTGCTGTCTCGCTCTCTAGGCTCCCCCTACCACTTTTCATTCCATTTCACTGAGCAGGCACGCATGCTCCGTGTTGGGAGAGAATCTTTTACGCTCGGATCTCGCTTTGCATCTGTCTCCGTCTCCCTCCATTTCACTGGCCCCCCAAGTCCCCAAAAGTCCCCACCTCCCGCTCTCGCTGACACACTTTCGCTTTCGTCGAATGCATACTGACATAATGGTTCATTTCCATCCTCGATTTACATTAATATTGAATGGTTATTGATCCGATGATTGGCGGGGGGAGGATGGCATTAAATATTGTCAATATAATTATCTTTATTGCTCTCACAAAACTCGAGATAAACTGATGTAAAAGTATCGTTTTCATATTTTATGTACCCAAAAAAGTTATAGTTTTCCTTTATTTGGGAGTACAATGGATTGTATTTGTTCATATATTTCCCTTCTGACAAGTGAAACTGAAGCTCTATTTATTGATTAATTATGCCCCGCTGAGTTGACCTGTGGAATTGGGTCATTGCAAATGCCAAAACCGAAGCAGCGGGAGCTAATGGCCAACTTTCTTGGCCAACAGCAGGGGAGTTGGCCTAAAACTAGATCCAAGGTCAGATTGCTAAATATTTTCGATCATTAGAGAATTGCCAAACACTTTCTACGAATCGCAGAATTTTACGACGCCATTTTCTGAATCCAGTGACTCATTCCATAGTTTTATTTTTTTTTATAGCCAGCCATAAAATGCGCATTAAAATCACAAATAGGCCATTTCAGGTGCTTTTCAGATTCTTTTTGTTAGTAAATAAAAACCGAAAATAGCCATTTATTTATTAGGTGCAAATTGTAACTAAAAAGGTGATCTTTTCTACGACATTGTCGATGGAGTGAATAAATGAATTTCCGGCTTTGTTTAATTTCCATACAATGGAAGTCGGAGACTCTGCGAGGTAATTCCTAAGCCGCAATTTAAATTACTTGCTACATTTAATTATTTTCTTCATCCAATTAAAGATGACATTGATCTATGGCATTGAAGCTTCGAAATGACTTACAGTTCTGAAACAAGGTGTATTCACATTTTTTGTATTTTTACCCAGCACTTGGGCTGTGTAACCAAGTTTTGGAGCCGACAACCTTCAAATGTCAGCGACTGTTTTACATTGAAACGCGGCTCAAAAATGCCTTTGACTCTGGCTCTGGCTTTGGGCGTGCGAGTTGTAAAAATGCATAAAAAATTATAAAATCAAAGATTTTAAAGTTGGAAAAATTTCCATTCAGAAGATCCCCTTGGTTTCGCACTTATTGTTTGCCAATTGAACAAAGCAAATGTCGGGGACATTGTTCAAATATTCGAAATATTGTTTGCTTTTAGCCAAACATGGACAAACACAGCTGTTTGGCAACAATAACTCCAAGTCAAACCAAAATTGCGTTAGAATTGTGTTTATTTTTCCCTCAAAAGCCGCACAAATGCAAAAATTCTGTAAACTGAAAAAGAAACACAGAAAATATGTTGTTGAACAGGTTTCTTATTTTTTATTTATTTTTTTTTCTGCTTTGTTTGGCACATAAGTTTAACAAAAAATTAAAAAAAAAAAAAAATAAAGAGAAAAACGTGAGCAGCCGCGAAAACCAAACAATGAGAAGCGAGAACTCGAACTTTGTTTAAGCCAAATACAATGGCTTACATAAGAACTTTAAACGGGGGTTTAATAACCGAAAGAAATCTATGTTTACTCGCTAACTGATCTATGGCAGTGGGATATTACACTTCCAGCCATGTTATTGTAAACCAGTTTCGAGTTCCAAATCTTTAATGGCATAATTTTTCATCAAATTGATTAGCAATCGATCACTTGCATTTATCTTGCCATCTTTACCATCCGGAGTGACGAGTTTTCCTTCCAGGCCACGCCCCCCACCTGCCAAATGGGTGAAATAAATGAATTTGCATAATTTGTGAATTAAAAGTAACTGGAAAACGGTGTTTGCATAACGGCGATGACTCTATAAAAGTGATCCTAGCCGAGCCACGCCCCAAAGCGCCGAATTTGCATACCCATAGAGGCGTCTGCCCAAAATCGATGTACGTATATTGCAGGCCAGTTTTCCCAATTCCCATAACTGGCTATAAGCCTGGCCAGCAGCCATGGGCATATCAGTCAACAGTTTGTTGATATGTGTGTGTGTGTGTTTGGGCAATCTGCGTGATCAACACACGACGCTAATGTACAGATCATGAGCACTGATTGCGCCTGGTGCATGAAAATCGGAAAAACTCGTTGTCGTCTATAGTCTCCAGTCTCCAGTCCGTAGTCTGCAGTCTTCCAGCCTTCCTTCCACTCTTCAGCCTGGGGTCTTTAGTCTATGGCCCGTAGAGTCCGGCAACTTGTTCTGCAGCCTGGGCAAGTCAGCCACTCAACAACAATGATCATCATGATCATGATCATGCGGCTCGTTCTCTCCTCTTATTAATTTCCTACACAATCTGTGCGGCATATCATGTCAAAAATTACAAAGAGTTGCTTGTTCAGGGGGCCGGGTCAAAACTGGCCGGTCTCGCATTGAAATTTATTAGTTTGCTTTATGTACCGCCGCTCTAATTAATTCCAACACACACTCGAATCGCGGGGCCCATGACCTGTGCACCAGTTTCCCAATATCGCGTATTTGCCCGGGAAATTAACGCTCCTCCCAACCTCCTCCACCCGGCTAGCTCATTTAAAAATCGCAAGAAGCGTGACCATTAGATGGTACTCTATAGTTTGGCTTTCGGCTATATAAACCATGAAGAGGAAATAATAGATGTTGTGTTGCCATACTCATTAGTAGGCCAGTACACGGAAAATAAAATGAATTTGATTTGCATCAAAAATGTAATCAAAACAGTAATTTCAAATAAAACGAAAACCTTTTCTTTCCGTGTGCCAAACCTTAACCTTCACCTTCGGTCTGAGCCTCAGAGTTATTTGTTTGTCGCTGACGTTTTGTAATTTAAATGAATTTGTATTTAACAACATTATTTCGGTTGGCTAACCGACTGACTGACTGACTGGCTGGCAATGGCCAACGTGGCGTATGATTTTAATGATGGCCCGGCCAAGTCTAAGGTTACACCCGGCGCACATTGTTGTAATCCGAGCTGCTTCTCAAGTTCGCTGGCGGAAAGATTTCTTTCCACATTTATTTCGTTGCGATTATTGAACGATTACCAATATTACCAATGGGCTCCACTTGGCCGGCTGGCTACAAATTGTGCGGACATGCGAGAGGAAAATGGTGGAAAAAGTGAAAGACCTGGTCGTGATAACACGTAGGCCAACAAACAAGGCGCGCATGCGTGGTGCTCGCTGGCCAACTGCTCCGCCCCGATCTGTGGCCAGATCGTGGATCCGGCACGTCCATGCCGGTGGAAGCTTGGAGCATGGAGCAACACCCACTCGCTGAGTTTGGCTTGCCGGCGGTGGTTTATCTCTATTCGGCTCGCTGCACACTCTTGTTTGGTGGCACTGGCCAGGTTTTATGACCTCCCCCAGAAAAAACCAAAAAAAAAAAAAAAAAAACCAGAGAGAAAAAGATCAAGAAAAGACTACGGTTACGCCTCTAAAGTCAGGTGCCTTAACAAAAGCTCGAATTTCGATTTAATGCCTAAAGCTACAGCTAGAGCTAAGGCTAAGGCAAAGGCAAAGGCATCTTGTGTACACATTTTCCGTCTCCATTTTATGGCCAGCATATAAATCTGACCATGGCTTAACCCATTTAGAGACTTTGTTGTCGGCTCCGCGACCCAATGGGTCTTGTAACTGGGCGTCTTATCTACAGAATCACACTTTCCAAGCTTGGCCAAATCGGTAGAAATTTTGATTTACAAGACCCATTTGAATTCATTTATTTCAAAGACCATATTTATGGCCACCATCAAGCCGACATCCAGCTGGGCGAAGCCGAAATTTCCACTCGCCTTGGGATTCTTCAAATTCCAGAATGCAATTCTGGGGGAAATGTGCTGCCAATTGCAGACATCAAGTGGGGCGATCGTTAAACGCTCCTCAACAACCAAAACGCTCACGTAATGCTCATAAACTCATTTGCGTTTGCCGAACATGGAAATGGAAACCGAACTGGCACAAATTAAGTCCGAACGAGCCACAAATGGACGGGGGAAAAGACATATATTTGAGCAGTCAGTGGTCAGTCTGTCGGCGCCTTTTGGCCAATCACTCCGACACAAATCAAATTGAAACAAGCCAACAGACAACACGAAATCAAATCAAATCGAATTTATTCGTGCGGAATTAGCAGGCGGATCACACGAAGATCATAAAAAACATAAATGACCAGGACGGTGGCCCCTCCAAGCCATACTTATCCAAGATCGGTGATATGAAGACGTGTTTGCTGTTTGCTGTTTGGTGTTTGGTGAGTGACTTGCATTTGGCTAATTAACGCCTCTAATTGCCGGGGCAAGGTGCAGCCCTTATTAGGCTAAAGTCCACACCGAGATGGCACTGCATTTTTTCGACCTTTTTCTCATTTGCGTAATCCCAACTTTTCGGCTCGGTGGCGTATGCGTAATGCCACTTTTTTTTTCCAAGCATTCCACCAAGTGCAGGCTTTCCTTTCGTTTGTCAATGTCGTGCAGTTGTCATTACGCCATCACTGTTATTGTTTCGTTTCGTTTAACGCTCTCCTTTTTATGGCCATAAATTTTGGGTGAAGAGGGGGGAGGGGGAGAGGATATGAAGTGTAAGTTATATAAACCAATTAGTTAGTCTGGCATTTGCATTGAAATGCATAATTTATGAGTGCACAAGACGAGAAACAATTATTACCCAGCCAGAGCCAAACGTGTGGCAAAAGACATAAAGAAATGTTTTAGCCCCACACGAAACCTTTGGCGCAAATGAAGCAATTAAATTCATCGGATGCCGATGGAACAAACATAAAAATTATGTATCCCAGAGATATTATGTTAATTTCTGTGCACGAACCATCAAATTTTAATTTTGTGTAACTTTAATAGGCCGTAAAACGTTCAAGTTTTGAATTTTAATGGTTTGCCGGATGATACAAGTCCAGGATATCTCATGCTGGTTTCGATTCGATTTTATTTAATAAATTAATTGGCTTTCACAAGCCGATGGCGGAGTTCTGGGCCAGCATTATCTTGAGCTTCTCTCTGTAGATGATCCGTTTTGGCCAAATCATCGCCGGCCAAGACATTTTCTAAGCTTCTTTTATGGCGGCAGCTGCTTAATTGCTTTTCTTACTCACTCTATGGTTTTTTTCCTTCTTTTCTTTGCAGGTAAGTAAGCTGGCAACAAATCACCACCAGGCACCACTGACCCACTTGCCGGCGACAAGTGGCGCCACCCGGGGGATCGGCGAGGAGAGCCCCCCTGCCCGCAGGGCCACAGCCAACCTAATCCGTTCCAATCCAATCCAATCCAATCCAAATCGATCGGATCCGATCTGCATGTGGGATAACTTTATTGTATATGTGTCACCATTATCGATGCGCGCTTTCCACTCGGTCCATAATTTATGGCCCTGCCCACAGAGAGATCGGGTTAATTAAATGCGCTTTTCCCTTGCAACATGTGGCATATGTATATCTGCCGAGACTTTCCCAGAGTAAGCGCCCTCGCTCTTTTATATTTATTGGCCATTTTTTCTTTGTGACACGATGATGTGCTGGTAGTGATAAGATCTGCAAGATCTGCTCCATTTATTTTCGGTTTGGTGGCCAAATTGAAATCGGCGCGTGGTGCGGAGGTGCCAACCTGTTCTCTAATTGGGTTAAAATGTTGTTGGCCTGGCCCAAGGCGGAAATAAGCCGGTGCAGCAACGGGCGTTGGCCATTTAGCAATTGATGTTGCAAATTCGAGTGGCAGGCAGGCAGGCAGGCAGCTAGGCAACAGCAAGTGGCATGATTTATCTACGCGCCTGCCTGCCGACTGACCTCGTTTTTGACTGCAATTAGAGACACTAAAGCCGCCATAATAGACAGCGCTTTCGTTTTCCCAGGCTTGGCAAGTTGTTTCAAGTTTATCATTGAGGAAGTTTGAAATATTGTTTAGAATATAGAATCTATTTAGTAATTGTTAAAGGGTTTTCGGTCAAGACCCATGGCCTTTTTCGTGTATTCTTTACTGTCTTTGAAGGTGTCTCTTGGCCTTTTCCTCGCCAATATTTTTAACATGACCCACCTTTCGAGTAGTCACTTCTTCCTTTTTATTGGTAAAAGTCTTTAGTAAAAACTCCCCAACTGACCATAAAAGCTTACCCTGCTTTCTATTATCCGGTAAGCCCTAAGAAGCCCCTCTTTCTTGGTAAGCCCTGAGTAGCCCTTCTTCCTTGGTTTTAAAGTAACGAAAATGTATGATCTTTTTTGTGCATTTCAAAGTGATTTTTTGGGAGCATCTGGGGGTCTTCGCACGGGGGGCACTGCCGTCGTTGGTGTGTGTCAAATGAACCTGTCAAACGTCAGCAAACATTCACTTTCTCTTTGTGGCACAGCTGGCGCTTGGCATGGGGCATCCTGTGTGAGGTAAATTGCACTAAATTGCAATTTGTTTATGTGCCCAGCACCCACACTGGATTGTGCAGTGCAGTGCAGTGGAGTGCGGTGGAGTGCTGATTTGACTGCGAATCAGTAGGCAATAAGTCAAACGCCGCCGCTGAAAGTTCAACAAATTATGGCGAGCCAAAGGTTTCAGTAAACGCCGGCATTTGTTGCTATTTTTGCGCTTCCGTTGCATGTTGCAGATGCAGTTTTGTAGCCAGTCAGTCAGTTAGTCAGTCGGCTGTCTATCATTTGCCAGGCATGAGTGCAATGCCTTTCATTTTAGCCGCAGACAATTGCAATGCCCCAGACAGCGATCACCCACAATATCCAATCCGATCCGATCCGATCCGATCCCTCCCTGAATCCTTCTGTTTTCCTCTTTTCATTTCGCCCTCAAAGAGACCGCCTGCAATGCAATTTCTATTTTCATTCATAACTCTGGATTCGGATCGGGAAATACCTTGGCTTGCATACAAATTAATGCTAAACTCTGTTTAAACCAACTTATGCAATATTCGATGCTTTGATTTGCTTCCAGCTTTGTGTTTTTGGCCTGCGTTTTCTGTGGCAATGAGGAAGTCGTCGCCTTTTGTGGGTGACTGTGGCAAATGGGCAGCCTCTGATTATAATGGGGGTTAGGTTTCGTCGCGATTTGGTGCGGTTCCTGCCGCCGGGAGGCGATCACCCGCTGCGATATAAACATGCGCCCCAAAATCGTAATATCACATAATTTCGGGTCATAACTAAGGGGCTATCAGCTCTGAACTTATACAATTGTTTTCCCCCATAAACAAAGTTAGAAAGCTTGGGAATCGACTTGGTTGCAGGAATATATTTTAAATTAAAAACACGGATAGTTTTGTTACATTTTCCGTCAAAGCCTTGTGGCGAAAGTAAGGCCTAAATGGCCAGCTGCACGTCCTCGACCTTTTCGCGATCGGTTAAGTTGTTGCCGCTTTTTTTTTTTCTTTCTTTCTTTTGTGTTTTTGTTGTTGTTTTGCAGCTTTTCAATAACAATAAAAGCTACCTGTCCCCCTTACCCCTACCTTCCCCTCCGAAGTCTCGTCGCAACACTCACCTTGTCAGTCAGACAATGCAGCCTGGCGCGTGCTTCTGGCCAGGCCCAGATATACATATACAAAAAAAAAAAAAAAAAGGAAATCCCAGAGCCCGGACCAGGCCAAGATGCAGATGCAGATGCCAGACGATGACAGCTTGGAGCTGCGCCTAGCCTGCGCCATTAAACGGCAGCCCAGGTGGGCGTTCCCCTCATCCCAGCACTCCTGCTCCAGCTGCAGCTTCAGCTCCTTCTGATTCTTCAGACAACAATGGCAACAGAGGCGTCATCTACCAGACTACGCCGGCTAACAAATGCGTCCAGGCTGGCTGACGATGGCAGGTCCCCGGATTTGCCTAATGAGTTGGAAGACGACACTCTACAAAAATATTCTTATTTTTTACATTTTATGTATTCTTTTTCGGAATGGCAGAGCAAAATTATTTCTTCCAGTCGCCGGGCTGAGGACTCCCTTAGCTTTTGGAGTGGGCACATTCCTGGGGGTGGTGGCAGGCCACCGACTCCATTTGTCAAGTCAAAGTTTAAGCGGCGTCATGTGCATTAATTGAGGCAAATGTTTGCCTGAGCTCTGAACCCAAAAACAAATACCACCTGGGAGATAGGGGAGGTGTGTGTCTTGGCGGTGGGCGTGTCGTTTCGACCAAGTCTGATCTGGCAACTTAAGACCAAGAGCATGAGCGAAAGTGATTTTGGCCGGCGGCTGCATAAATCCTGCAATGAATAATTTAGTCGTTCCCCCAGAGCTCAGCGAATGGAAACGAGGTTTCTGATTTTTTTTTTTTTTTGTGTTTTGTTTTGTTTTGTGGAAACATTTAAGCCCCAGGAGCCCC
The DNA here is from genome assembly GCA_018150405.1 of Drosophila varians. NCBI lineage: Eukaryota > Metazoa > Arthropoda > Insecta > Diptera > Drosophilidae > Drosophila > Drosophila varians. The sequence continues at coordinate 10,963,036 of JAECWK010000130.1, forward strand.
GCCGCCATGTGACCACCCAGGCTTCAGTGGCGGCGGCGCCTTGGCGGCAAATTCATCACATAAGTGTCTCCTGCTTCAAAGCCAGCCCATTCCTTGGACCCCGGCCCCAGTCCGCCTTCCATGTCCCGCGGCGATTCAGCTAAATCTTGTGTGAATAGCTTGACGAACTGCAGCGACCAGTGGTGCACAGTGGGCACCAGAATTTCAAAGAATAATGTGTTTAAAGTTTAAAGTTTTTTTTGCTCCTAGAACATTTTTTTCGATACTTCTATCACTTATGGAGCATTATTTATGGGCAACTTTGGGCTCAATTTTCCTCAGTGTCTCTAATAATTTTTTGCCTTGATTGCTTGACCACCGTGGCGGGGCTTTAATGGCCCGGACCTGGCCTGGCCCGCTTGACCATTACGCCGGGCAATTAGTCATTCGGCACTGGTCTCACATGTCATCCGTTGCAGGGGTGGGGCTCTGGCTCTGGCTCTGGCTCTGTCTCTGGGTTTGGGTTCGGTTTTTGGCCAAAGACAAACAGCCACAACAAACGACCAGGCAGCCTGTAATTTGTTTGTCAATTAAAAGCGCCGGCAACATGCGCAAAACAAAAAAAAAATATAAATATATAAATGCCTTTTGCCGTTTTCGCAACATGTTGCAAGTTGCTGAATACCATTTGGTGTTGCTTGTCGAATGAATGAATGAAAGCGATGTCGGGGTCAGAGAATTCTCCAGAGAAGTAGGGGGGGTGGGAGGGTGTAGCAGGGAAAAGGCAGAAGGCAGAAAGGGAAAGGCAATGGGAAGCGGCGGAGTCGCCTCCTCTGAATGCGGAAATTGGCGACAGCTGGGGCGCTCACTTTCAACCAGCGGACTGGGACTGGGACTTCTTTTGTGGTTCTGCCTTGTCAGCGCTAATGGTGGATTGGATATGCAAAAGGAAAACCGAAAGCGGCCAACAAGAAACAGAAACAAACCGTTAAAATAATGAGCTGCAACTGAGCGGCACACTCTGTGGCACTGTGATTTGTTGTTGTTGCCACAGACGATGCCGCCGGCGGCACTTTCTACCGTCTCTGTCCAAAAATAAGCAAGCCATGTTGCATATACTCTCCATACACATTTGTATTATTTTTATTTCCATTTTATTTATTCTTTTTTTTTCGGTTTTTCGGTTTTTTGGCCACAAATCCTAAAATGGCAACGACAACATGTGCGACCGACTTAGCCAGGCAGAGGCGACAAGGTGATGGTGACATGCTCCGAGTCCCAAAGATGGCAGCGTGAAAATTTTGAATATTTTATAATTCAAGGGGCTGCCTAGAAATTGGAAACTTTAAATAGATTTTGGAGCTGGAAGTGGCAAATGGCAGTTTCAAAAAATTGAAAGTTTTCGAGACATTTATGGGGGGATTTTTAGAAAATGTTTGGAAAGTTCTTTTGAAGTTTTGGTACTAATTTGAAATACCATAGGTTTGCTTTAAAGATTTTCATTGAAATAAATAATTTAGGAATCACAAAAGGTGAGGTTTTTTGCAATGGGGCCTATAAAGACTTTATTATTTGGAAGACTTCTCTCTTCTACGCCTTGAAACTATCACCTTCTGGAGGAGATTCTCTGGAGCTTTTCCACCTCTAACAGCATCCAAAAGCCGCAGCTGGGACTCAAGACACAGATCGTCGGGCAGATGCTGCGTGTGTTTGCCTCTCGGCGAATAAATCTCAAATATAAATAATAAGCAAATATTTTATATTTGCCTTTTGGGGGCTGACTTGGGTCCGATGTCGCCGTCTTCTTGTTTTCGTTTTCGTTTTCGAGAGATTTTCGAATGTGTCGTCCGGGATGCCCAATTTGGCGCGTTGGCGACGAGCTTGGCGGCATTTTTGGGTCAGGCGGTCGGTCGGTCGGTCGGTCGGTCGTCTGTCCATTGGATGGAGGGAATCGAAATTGAAACTGGCGCCTCTGTGGCGTCGATTGATTTTCATATTTGATATTTGCTCCATGCAATTAAGCTCGAGTGGATTGGAAGCTGGATGCTGCAGTCTGTTGCAGTGTCTACTTCTACGGATGGCATATCCATCCGTTGCTAATTCGATCGCAACGATCTCGCAGCCGCCTGCCCCCACCGATGGGCCACCCCACCGCCACTCCGATTCTGATCATTCAATTAAAATATTTCATGGCTGGGCCCGGGGCTGAATTGATTGATCAAAGCGCACAGAGCCATAAATAAAATGCGAAAGAAGCAGTGAGCTGCATAAATGTGAAATGAATAAAATGAATAAAATGCAAGTGCCGGGGGAAGGGGGAATTGCACATGTTCAACACTTTGCACTTCCTCGTGGAGAGTGGTGGGCGGAGGGGGTATAATGTGGCATGGAATTCTGTTTTTCGCCGTTGTGCATCGGAATGCGAAATTAATGAAATCACATGCAGACGAGCCGAGGAGGATCAGGAAACCCATTGGGGACGCAGGACGCGGCGCGGGACAGTGATTAATGTGGCAGAGTGGGTCTGTGTTTGTCTGGTGGGGGAACAAAAGAATATGGTTCCTTTATTGGCCACACACTAATGACACCTCAAGAGCCTCGGAACAAATCACGGTCAAGTGGAGCTGCCGTCGCCTGGGTGGCTTATTGAAAAGGGAAACTAAGACCCCTCAATCCAAGAACCAAAAGGCCCAACGAAAGTAGCTTAGGTCCACAAAAGGCACTAAAAGTAAGTGGAATGTTAAAAGGGTTACCCCGCTCGCCTTCGCCTCCACCAAAACGAAAAAGAAGCTCGAGAAGAAATCAAAGTCGAAGGTGAGGAGGCCCATTAAAGTGAGTCAAAATGTAAAAGCCGTGAGACAGTGACAGTCTGGGAGATAATCCACTTAGGAGATACCAGGCCCCAGATACGGGATGGTGTGGAAAGCTTCCGTCTTAGCTCTGACAATTTTCCCAATAACTTAGGAAACTTGACTCACGAGGAAATCCTCTTTCGAAGCTGATTTCTTATTATGCAACATCTCTCTTTCGGATGACTGATGGCCAGGCAGGTTCTTTGTCTGCCCCTGTGACGCATGCCCCAGACATGCAACACCACCGTCATTACGAAACACATCATGATCATCTTGATTTAATCACACAGTCCAAGCGGCAGAATGAGTGAGAGTTGAGTTACCTGCGAACAAAACTTGACAATTTTCTCATCTTTTGTCTCTACGGCGAAATATTTCGGTAATAAGCAGAAATTCAAAGCAGACGCTCCGAAGAAAGTATCGCATTACCATTCCCCAATGCCTCCGGCTTCCAGAGGGGGGAGGGCGGGCGGACTCGGGTTACACATTATACAACAATGAGCAGACGCAACGCGATTATTAAAATGACAAAACACTCGCATGTGTGTTTCCGCAAATGTCCAACGGAGTAGTCGTTGGTCGGTGATCAGTGGTCAGTGGTCACTGGACGGTGGCCACTTATAATTTGTTTCATTAGGCAGCGTGAAATGGACTTTTGTGCAACAGCAGCCGCAGCTTCTCCACCTCTGGCCATGGTAGCCATCGAAGCCATCGAAGCCATCGCCTTTCCCACTTTCAAAAAGTGAAAAACTTGGGAATAGTGTTCATAATTTTTCATAATTTCGCGTGGGACGCCGAGGCATTTGCATTTTACATTTGCCGACCGACCGACTGACTTCCTTACAGCTGCCATTCGGTCTCCGGTCTCTGGTCTCCGGTCTCTGGTCTGCGGTCTCTGGTCTCTGGTCCTCAGCCTCCACAAGACGCCCATATGGCGTCTTGGCTCTGGACCGGCCACGCCCACTGCTCAACTATTTTTCATTTCAATTAAATTCGCATCGCGACTGCAAATCAAATCGATTGCCGGCGCATTTAACGCCTGTCGCATTACTTTTGAAGCCCACTGTCCGCTCTTACGCAAGCGACGATCTGCGTGTGCCAGTGGCCACTGTAGCTATCAGATAGCTCAAAATAGTGGGAAACGTATACCCCATAAATGCCTGTGTGGGTGACACTTTGGCCCACTATTAGGTGGCTTTATTGCTTCTACTTTACAGCCAGGTTTTCCACGGTGACACAGTTGCTAACCAGGCGGTGCCTCCTCGTGGCATTTTAGTGCGTAATGTGTCTTGGCTGGTTTGGTTAATGACATGTGCCTGGTCACGAAATGTGCTCCAGACACATTTTTTTTGCCCTAATGGTAATACAACTCCTGCCATTCGCTGATGACAGAGTGAAATTCGAGTTGAAAGCGGAGAATTCGAGCCGTACTTGGGGCGGTTAGGATCGCTTTCTAGAGGGATATCCCTCTTCAAGGGTTTCCACAAACATCTACCACTTGGACGCGTGTCTAATTTATTATTTTGACCTTTGTCTGGTCGCTAATAGAAGTGTGGGTTTTCGTTTCTGTCGCTTTAATTATTCACCAAGCTAAACACCTCAATTAAACAGATTGCAACGACAGCGTCCACCCCCCAGTGATTGCGTGTCAGGGCTGTGTAGAGTCACCCTCGACGTAAGCTGCACCGGCACACCTTCCTTAGGGCTCCCCCTTAGAGCTACTCCTCCGACCAACGCCCATGAATACGTTTTTGTTGTCCCAGTGCACGAGTGCGCCAATTTTTGCGGCACGCAACAGTTTTCGCCGGCGCAGCATCCCCCCTTGTGGAAGGAAAGTCCCACCCTTCAGCTACCCCCCGAGAGTTGAATAAACTCGGATTCGGGAAAGGCACAGAGGAAAAATGTGGGGGTAGTTCGTTCATACACTTTAATATTTAATTCACATTTTATAGATTATTGTATGGCTGTGCTTCTGGTCCATCTACGAGGGACAGCAGGTGGGGAGGGGGAAACACTTTCTCCCGGGGGTTCACTGCAGTCAATGCTCGTAAATCAAAAGACTCGACTCAGACTCCCATTTCTCGACTCGAATTGCGTTTGAATGCGCCTATTACCCCAGTTTGAGGTTCAACCCTTGAGATGCGAGATAATGAGCCCACACAATGCATCCGGCAGATACGCGCATCTGTGAGATACGCGACGCACAAGTGCAGTAGTCACCCCCTAAGATGAACCGAATACAGCCGCGCCCACGCGCATGGGCACTCGTCGTCGTCGTCGTCGTCGCTGTCGCCGGCTCTCTCCCAGCCCACTCTCTGTTCCCGTCTCGTTCCCCACAACGCCTCTGGGTTTCGGCTCGGGTTTGTTTTGTCGTTCACTTTTCAGTTTTGAGACTCACGTTGACCGGTGCACATCGTCCAAAAAAAAAAAAACAATACTCTACAAATAATATATAGATATTCAGAATTCGTGCAGCTGACCGTTGCGTTTTTGTTTAAACATAAAAATGGGGGAAAAAAAAGTGGAGTGAAAATCGTACGGTGTGTGCAGCGATGCATTTAAATTGTTTTTGAACAGCATATGCTTCCGTTGTGCACCAATTGTTGTTGTAAGCCCCGCCCCCGCCCCCGCGCGCAACAAACACCCTCCCCCGCTGGCACTAGAAAATGTTTACAGTGTTTGGCAACTTTGTTGCCCCAAGAAATATACCCAAAAAAAAAAAAGAAAAGAAACGAGGTCAATGCATTTCCAATTGCCGATAACAAAGTGAAGTAAGCTCTTAACGAAAAATCCCAGAGTTCAAAGTTTAAATCATAAATAAATGAAAAATTTTCCACTTGAGTGAACCGACTTAAATATGCATTTATTGGCCCCTCACTGTGCTCAGTGTTTGTGTGTTTGTGTTGCATTGTATCTCTGTATCTCGGGCAATAATTGCATGCCATAAAATCCAACAGCCGCAGCAGCGTTATCATCTGCCACTGCTGCAACTGTGGCAACTGCAACTGGTAATCAGACTTCCACTTGAACTATTTCCCCTGTCTTTATTGGTCTTTATTGGATTACCAGAGCGTGGAAGCGGGTTAAGAGGCTACCCCGGGATAAGCCCAGTATCTGGATAAACACAGATACGATATCAAATAACTACCCCATCCAGGTAAGTGGAGTATCCACTTGGCAACATTGTTGCCACGAATTCCGCAGAGTGCAATGCCCTCCACAGTCCAATATATGTGTCACTGTCCACCCTCCAAACCCTCAAAAAAAAAAAAAATAAAAGATGCGCCCGCATCTCAGAGATACAGATACTGTAACTAAAACCCCCGCAAAGATACAGATATAAATCTAAACTATGGAGGCGGCGGATAAAACGCCGCCTCTTAAATTAATAAACTAAAGTCAATGACTGGGTGTTGGATGGGAATGTGATATTGGGTCCAAGTACGGAGGCGAAACATAGAGCAGAGATATTGTCGAGAGCAGAAACCGCATTATGGGTGTACGATTTCCCTTCAAACAGATCTTTTGCCGCCATTTGCCGCCGATACCGTTATAGTCATTGATTAGCCCATATCTATGGCGGTTAATTAATCAGTCACCCTCGATTTCGGGTCACTATCTGTCATCCGTGGTGCCAGGGTGTGAACTATTCGCAATTCGCTTATCGGGCGAAGCCAAAAAGTGAGCGGTTTGAGACGCAAAAGCCACCCAAAGATAATGGCCAATGGATTTGGAATGGAAGACAAAAGAAGTTCAATGCTCCAGCGGCTAGTTGGGCCACAGTGAACCCTCGCCGATGATGACCCAACGCGATAAGGGGTTCTCGCCATTCGTACCTGCAATGTGGGCCAAAGCGTGACCAATTTCCCTGCCCAGCCCGACCCTGCCTGGCCCTGCCTGGCCCTGCCCGGCCTGGGCCCTGCCCTTTTCCGCTGGGAAAGCCCATGATAGCGGAATTTTCAGGGAAATTACCGGAAAAGTCTGTCACCCTAATGGGAGTCTAAAAAAAACGTAGTATATTGCAAATCATTTGCATATCACGGTATTTTTTGTTTCGGTAACATAATATAAATATTCATAAACAAGTTTCGAGATATTTTTGGGATGTGTTTCCAAAGTTTGATAATCATCTACATGGCTTTTACAATTTTGACGATCACCCTCCTTATTTTTTCCAGTATACTTGGCCATTTAAATAAACACATTTACTGTTGCCAGTTGAGAATCAGGGTGTGGGTCTCTCTTTGTATTTTTTTGTAGGCCCCAACTCGAAGTGGCCGCAAACAGCTGGTGGCTCTACCAAGAACAGCTTTATTTTGGCAATTGAAATTCTCCGGCCGGGATCAGAATTGAACAGCAGTTGAACAGCAGTAGGGGGGGACGGAACGCATGTATGAGGCCCACAAGCCTGGCATAATAATAACCCTGAAAGTTTACTGACTTCCGTTGCAGCCGCAGAAACAGCAACAGCAACAGCAATGGCAACAGCAACAGCAACGGCAACAGTAGGAGCAACTGCAACATTGGATTTAAAGTCGTCAGCCCCGTAGGCAGTGTCAGGCATTAAGCAGCAGGAAAGCAGGATGGGAGTTACCAAGCCAAGTTGGCCAAGAAACAGGGCCAGGGGCAAGGGCGATAGGCATCTCTGGACGGAGACCCATGCACCCATACACCCGAATGCCGCACGTAGGTGGCGCTAGTGTTGTTTATGCCTCGAAGGAGGCGTTGGCTGCATTCTCCAGCTCCTTCGGTGTCGTCTGCAATTTGTTGTTGCAACCTGCCGGCTAAAAAGGAGTGTGTGTGTGTAGAGTGTGTCGAGTGTGTCGAGTGTTTTGATGTTAACAACCGTTGGTACGGTTTGGCAACGTTTTAACTGAAATGCAGTTGCTGCAACTGCCCCAGCATTTCCACACGTTCTCCAGCGACAATGACATGACAGCAGCAACATCAGACCAGCCACCAGCCACCAGCCACCAGCTCCAGATTGCATCTGTGTATTTATCTTAATTAGGCGGGCGTTGGCCACGTTAAGAAATTCATGAATCACACGGCCGTTCTAAAAATAAACCCTGCCTTCGTGGCTAAAATTATTAAATGCCTTATAAGCCTTATCGCTGTTGGAATTCGAAATCCTTGTGCCGGAGAAACCAATTTTCCATAGGCCATTGGCAATTAATTAGAAATCGCTGAGCTACGAAAATTGATTTTACTTTATCAAAAAACGAAATACAAATATCCACCGATATACGCCGAGAAAATGACGCTTTAAAAGTTTTTCGCTGTTGCCAAACGCACAAAAATTAATCAAGCGGTAAAGGCAACAGCCACGGCAACGGCAACAACAACAACAACAACAACAACAACAAAATCCCAAAATCAATATAAAAACAAATTTTAGAGGCAGCGCTCGAATGCCCAAAATGCATATCGCTTGGATTCCAATAGCGCATGGCGCTGGCGATGTCGCTGTTGCATTTTCCGTTTTTTAGTTTTTCCACCATGGCGAGTGATTTTATTTTCAGTTTTGGACATAATTTACGTGATCATGGCGCGTCGATAGCAAGAAATTATCGACGCGCATGCGCACTCCTCGCCTGTGTTGCACTGCTGCAGCGTTGCAGCGTTGCACTGTTGCAACTTGCAATATCTGTTGCCTTGGCTCGGTCGCTTGGTTTCTAATTGTTGCGCGCGTTTGGTAAATTTATTGCGTTTCGATCTTTTTCTTCTGCATTTTTCTTTCCTGCCACGCCTGCCACGTAACACGAAAATGGCCAAAAAGTCGCGAATCCAATGCTTACAACTTCATTTCGTTTTCGCCGATTTGGTAGCTGCGATATGGCCAACAAAAGCAAAAGCGAAATTTATTTTTATGTTAATGGCTTTGGCTCGGCGAACGCATTTCGTGAAAGGAAAAGCTCGATTGATCCAAAAAAAAAAAAGAAACGAAAAAAGGTTTTCATTTACAGTTGCGGGCTGGCTGGATGGCGGCTGGGGGTGGCAGGTGTGGGCGTGGCAGTCACATGTTTCCTGTTTGCCGCATTGCTGATCGCTGACTTGGATCGGGAAACCGAGGTCTGGGGGAGAATCAGAACAACAGCAGCGATGAAACAGCTGCGCTTTGTTTGCCACGGAATCGCAGATTGCAGATCGCTGAACCGGGCTCCAGACTTTTGCATTTTGACAGCTTCCTACACCCCTCCCCACCAGGAAACGGAGGAATTTACGGCCACGGCCTGAACGGAATGAGTCACTCCCCGACTCTCATGAATTCTGCATCATTCCTGAGAGGGAGGCGTGTGAACGAAAATCAAAGTGTCTGGGAAGAGTAATCGATACAGTGTTTGTTGTGACAGCGATACGATAAACATCCGCTGGATCACTTTTTTCGGCAACCGGGACAATCTCTGGGAATCCTAATTCTCCCATAAAGCAGTTCTGGATGCACTGCAAAGAAAACTGGTTGCCTTTATTGTCATTATAGGTTGCCTAGCCATTCCCTGAAGAACGCAGATAAATAATTTCTGTGTCAATATTGAACTTGGATTCGCCGATCCGGTTCCTGCTCTTCCTGCTCCCTATGGTTTCCCTTCTGCGATCTCAATACTCTTGGATAGGGTACTACGATATTGTCTAAAGGAAAGAGACATTAAGGCTTATCCTGTTTATAGGAAATGGAAGAACTATGAAAGCTGCTTTACAAACAAAAAATATTATAATTATACCATATTTTTTATTTTTATATTTGCAAGAGCATCAACCTTTGACTCTGCCCCAAGTTAGCTACCATTTCTGGGACTTTTTCTTGCATTTCGCACTCTATAATCTCCATTAGGCAGAGCCCGGCATCTGCGTTTCTGCCACATGCAGCACATAATTTGCACTGCTGTGCGTTCTGCATTGGCAACTCTCCTCGGCAATTTCGCAATCATCGAAATGCAATTCGAGTGCAATCATTTATCTGCCGCCTGGCTGGCACAATTTTTCATTTTTTCTGCCTGGCCTGGCCTGGCCTGGCCCGGCCATTGGAGTCCTGCGGAAAGGCAAATATTGAAGCTAGGAGGAGGCCTGGCCGGAGCCTGGCCGGAGCCCAAGTCCCAAGACAATCGATTACCGGACCGGACCGCGGCGCAAACGTAATCAGACAAATTCAATTTACGGCAATTTGCATGCCGCACTCGCAGACTCGTTCGTGAAAAATGACAATTGCTGTGGTTGCGCCGCTGTTGCAACTTCGAAGTTGCTCTGCTGCAGTGTTGCTGGCGTCATTCTAATGTGATAGAGGCAAGGCTATGCCTGCTGCCAAGGCTTTTAAACACATATATAGACAAGTTTTTTTTATCCTCGTGGCTACCTGGTTCATGGCTGTTGCACATTTGGCGCCTTATCGATGCACTGGCATCTCTTTTGCCACAGCTACAGCCACTTGCAACAGCAACTGCCGCTGCGATTTTTGGGTTTGTTTTTTTGTGTTTTTGTTTTTTTTGGGGAGCAGGGACAGCCGGCGGCAGGTTCGAGTTTTGTTTCGGCCGTTGCAGGAAATGAAAAATTGCCAAACATGCCACGCTTTGCTCTCCACAGACATGCATATGTTGCACATAATTGGCGTTTATGCCACAAGCGACGAAATGCAACCTGCAACCTGCAACAGCAACAGCAATGGCAACAGCAATGGCAATTGCAATGGCAGCATCTTATGTTGCATTTGCTGATGCGTTGTTGATACGCCCGTTTGCCAGTATTTTCTCAGTTTCCGAGGCTTTTCCGCAGCTCAGCTCTTTGTTTTTTTTTTGTTTTTAAATGTTTTTCCAGCGATTTTGTTTGGGGTGTGTCGCCTGCAGCCGAATGCGGCCACTTTGGCGCACTCACTTAACCTTTGAACTGGCAAATGCTGTCGCCGCCGGGCCGCAATGTTGCCAGTCTCTGCCACTGCCACTGCCACCATTACTCCTTGGCGCATTGTTTGTGTCGCGGCGAAACGTGATTAAATTTAATTAACATTTGCTTCCTAAAAAACTCCGTTTTCGGGCATGTGAAATTTAGTCATTAGTTGTTGTTATTGCTCACATTTGCCAGCCACGCCCACCAACGATCACGATCCGATAGCCGCAGGTGCAACATGCTCCTAGGCAGTAAACCAAACTGGGTTTTGGCACACCAAAAAAATGGGGTGCCACAAATTGGAAGATTACTTCAAAGTATTACTATTCAAATTTTTGATTGGTTTGTTTCCTTTTTTTGTTTATACGTTTATTGTTATTGTTATGAATCGATGGAGAAAATATCCTATAAACTGTAGTGGAAATGGTTTAATCCGAAACTATTTAATTTCAAACTATTTATTACCAATTTTTTTCGGTTTGACCTTGCCATTTGGTTGGCGAAAATATGCAAAGCCCGAAGTTGCATCTCGGCACGATTAAATTAGCATAACCCGGGCTGCGGCCTGGCCACAAATCGAAGTCGACGATAATGACGTGGCGTGTTGCAGGCAGGCACACGAAAAGAATTTAATTAAAAACCAGCTGGGGCAGTCGCTGTGTTCTTTCTTTTTTTATTTTCCTCCTTTTTTTCCAGGTCAGCACACGCCACATGAGGAGCTGAAGCGCTGAAGCGCTGAAGAGCTCTGTGGCATGTCAACATGGCCATTTGCCGTAAATCAAATGCACAAACTTCCCGAAATCCCTACCAAACAAAGACCAGAGACCAATGGCATGGCACAATTTGTCCGTCCGTTGGAAGGAATGTCGCAATCAAAATTTCAACATCATGTTGCCCCAAAAGAATGGATCGCAGGTCAGGGGGGCGCCCACGGATCTATTTAAAGCTGCATGGTCCATTGGGCCAAATGCCTATTCTCGAGGTCCGGAGTAGATATTCTCGATCATCCAGATCTCTGGGCGATTGCACAAATACTACAGACGGACCTCAGTAAATAGAGGCATCCGAAAGTGGCTTCAATGGTTCTCTGAATACGCTTCTAATTGGCGCAAATTATTGAAAAGATCTTCCCCAGATTGTGGGCCTTCATTTGGGGCACCCTTCCCCAGTCCGCCCCCTGAAATTGCCAGCAATTTGTTCCAACTTCTTCGGGGATCTTCGGCTGCAGACTGAATAAATCTTCTATTTGTGTAGCACTCCTCTTCTGACAATAAAGTATTAAATTACCATAAATTAATATCATGGGCGGGCACTTAATTAGAGGGCCAGACAAGGATGAAAGGGTACAAGGCTTTGGCCAAGACTTTGACAATAAACTTGACCTAAAAATAAATGAAGTTGTCTCTTCGAGGGATGGTATATTTCTATTGGAAATTAATATAGAAGTATCCAATTATAAATAATAAAAGAATAATAAACAAAGCATAAAGAGAAATATATGACGCAAAAGTGAAGGATATATATTTGTTAATATTCTTCCCAGGATTTTCTATTCATTTTCAAATATAACAAACCATTTAGAATAATCTTTTTTGATTTATTCAGGACAACCAAAGAATAAAGTCTTTGTGGCATTATTCAATTGAGCTTGATGAATGTGTGGCGTGTTTTAATTTGCCCGAATGTGTGGCAATGTCAGTGTCCCCCTGGCCTCTCTGGCACATATTTGTGGATGCAACGTGGAGCCACTAATTAGTCACAATGGAGTGGAGAGCCCGGGGCGCAGTGTCAAAGGTCTGGCGTGTTATTTTTAGCCATCGTGTTGCCGCATCATGCTGCGGGCAGCTGAATGTTGCCGGCCGTGTGCGCATGTGCAACCAATTATTAATTGCATATGAAACATTCTGCGGCATTCTGCATTCCACCGAGTCCCTGGCTCCACCGAGATCTGAGTCAGCAGTTTGTTTCTGCGCAGCTTGGCGCCGATCGTCATCGGAGGCGTCAGCGGCGCGTGTGCCCGTCTCTCTTCTCTTTTTTTTTTTCTCGTTGGCCAGGCCAGAACGCGTGGGTGGGTTATATAGCCACATAGCTATTAACCAAAACCAGGCAACCAGGCAACCAGGCGGCAACCACCGCATACTGGCTTTTAATAATTTATCTTCCAACTGGTTAGAATATCGCCGAGTGTCTACCCGATCGACTAGTTCGAGTTGCACTTTCTTGTCGCGCCCCTTTTTCCATCTTTTTGTTTTTGTTGTTGTTTTTTTTTTGCATTGCTTATTAAATTACAAAACAACGGCCCACACATAAATAAACGTGGAAAGCTCTTCCACCAGCCGTGGCATTAGATGATGGCAATAGGAAATGCCACCACCCTCCCATCCCATCCCATCCCATACCATCCCAACCCATCCCAGTGGACCCTGTTGCCTTCAATTTGGCTTTCAGGCCTTATGAAAAATTCCTAGCGCTTGGCGTCTATAATTAAGCGTGAAATGTTGCTGGCGTTACGCCGCATTCCTTAAACCGACTCCACTCGGGTACGGGCTCAGGCCCTTTGGCTATATCAGCGGACCCAAGACCAAGGAGGAGGACCCAGTACCTCAAAACCAAGAACTCTGCAAGGCACTCGAAAAAAATCTGCACACAAAAACACATTTTCGAGCCAAGTTTCAGTTTCTATTGCAATTTCAGTTGAAAGGAAATGGCCTTAAGCTGTTCATTTAATTTTATGTGTTAACAAATATTAAAAAAACATTTTTCTCTGTGAAAAGGGGGGGCCAGAGAATATACAAAACATTCAAAGATGAGGCCAAGAGCTCTGGCACTTTTATGGGCTCCTTGCGCGCCGTGTTGCTCCGCGCGCAGCAGCAATTCTTATTAATTGCAAGTGTCCGCACTTACTTTGCAACATGTTGCAATTAGAATCTTGAGCCGAACGGCCTGCCCGGGGCACTCTGGCTCTTTGTTGACGGAAGTCAATTCAAATTAAGACCCCCGAAGGCCCAGCCCAAAAGTTCAACGCTCTCGATTTTGTGTCGAAAGGAAGCTGGCTAGAATGGAGGAGCAGGGCTTCGCGAAAATTGATTTCTCTTGTTAGGGTTTTTAGCGCTTTTTTTTTTTTTTTTTTTTTGGGATAGCCAGCCATCCGACCAGGTCCGGAGAGGCCATTTCATTTGAGTCCAGGCCGGGCAAGTAATTAAAATAAATTGCTTACCCAGCGCACTTCCAGCCGGCACATCTAGTGTGGCCATCTAAGTCGCGAGCTGTTGATAGAATTTGCACCAGGACCCAGTCCTACTCCTTGTGGCCATCAAATTAAAGCGCTAAATTGTTGCTCGCCTTTTCCTGTCTTTCATCACGCCATCGTTGTCTGGCTGCGGTTCATTAACATATGTTTGCCGGAGTAGGAGGCACTCTTAGTAGGGATACTGGTACTGGTACTGGGACGGGTACTGTGGTCATGGTCTAGCTCTAAATTACTGAACCGAACAGGACGGGACAGAACGCAGGCATTGGTAGTGAAATTTTATGCCAACTCGAGTGGCAGATGCTGCGCCTGCCAACTTTTACAATTAAAGTAGTGGCCATAATTTGATTGTTTTACCTGACCTGCTTTTTATGGCCGCTCTGCGAGTTTTCCCACTTGCCAATTACGGCTCTGGCCAAACAGCTGCCACGCCGGTGGTCTCAACTGGATGACAGTCAGTCAGATAGCTAGCTGGCCAGTCGATGGCCTCAAACGCGTTCTCCCAGCTCCATAGTCCAGTGTAGTCCATGGTGGATGCACCCCACGCCTGCGGCATATTTTCGCTGGAAAATCTCTGAAAGCCATAGCTAGTTCAAGAGCATTGACCACTAATTGATGCCTTTCAAAAGCATTGACATTGGATCTTGGATCTAGCTGCGGCGTGCGGCATGCGGCATGTGGTCCATTGCCTTGAGCGGCGATGTGGCACAGCTCGGAGAGCTCTCTGCACCGCATTCCACAGAATGTGGCCTTGCTAAATAGGGGCATCTATTGGCCATCCTTGGGGCTTGGCTTATTTGGTGATTTCACTTGAACAACCGCCCTGGGAAGTTACATCATTTGGGACAAAGCCAAGAGTCCAAGTCCAAAAGATGCTGTACTTGCTGTTCGAGTACAATATCAAACCTGGTGACCTTCAGTGACCCCTTGGAAATATCAGATTGACTTGTCATAAAGCGAGAACCCGCAGAACTTGTTAACATTGTTAACAGAGATACCGTGGCCGGAGACGAATGCAAATTTATCCAAGCGATACGCGACGCGGCTTGTTTATGGATCTCATTAGCGGTAAGCCATTACCAAGAAGCCCATTCCAGTTGTCCAACTGTCCAACTGTTCAGTTGTCCAGTTGTCCCGCTCCTATCTAGAGTCAACACTTCGAGTGGTCCCACACCCGAGTGTGTGGTGTCTTGGCCTTCAAACCAGAAAGACAGACGGGGGCCTCTATCTCTCAATGCACTCCCACTCCCAGACTCCACGAAAACTCCCAGACTCCGCGACTGATTGACTGACTGACTGACTGATGGCTGGATGGCTGGATGGCTGGATTGACTGGGTTACCAGTGTGGTATGCTTCAAAGCCTGTGTCTCCCACGTAGATGGAAGATTTTCGAGACTGCAACTGCAATCCCTTATGCAATCGGCTGCTCCACATTAATCAATCAGGCCGTGAGCCGGAGATCGAGAAGCGAGAAAAAGCCTAAGCCCTGACTGACATTTCCTGGCCGCATTTAAGCTTTTCGGCCTTTTTTTTGGTTTTCTGGCTTTCCTGGCTTTTATACCGATGCTGCGTGTGCGATATGAGAAAATTGGAAATTGATTTCGAAAGCGAAAACCGCGGCAATAATGTTGCATGTCCACAGCGATTAGTGTTTCTTGGCCCTGTCGCTTAAACACTTTCCACAAATGAATATTTTCCCGCTTGCAGACGCTAATTAAACGCGATGGTCAGGAGGGCTTATGTAAGTAGCCTCCACACCCACTCTTTCGCTTTCTTCGACTTCGATATCTCAATCGGGCTTGAGTTTCAGTTTCGGGTTTCTGGTTGCCAGTTTGGTTGCGGTTTCGAGGGTAAACAATTTCACCCAGCCCTTGAACTGGTCATGGCCATGTTGGCTGTTGGCTGTTTACTGTTTGCATTTTGCATTTTGGCCAGTCTCCATATTTGGCACCGCCATCGGCCAATGCCCCGGCTGGCTGGCTTAGTGAAGCCTGCGATCTGCTGTCTATATTTAGTGGGCAAGAAAAATTTGTTCGCACTCGGCTTTATATGCATTTCGCGCAGCTGCCATTCATCACTGAGAGATGACGGTGGTGGTGTTTATGGCCGAATGATCCTCGCCTGCAGCTCCGAAATGCCACAGTCACGCAGTTCGTCATGTCAAAGTCAAGGAAGGCCATTGAAAAGGCACAAGTTGCCAGTGTTTTTATTTTTATTTCAGTTTCATGCCTCCTTGGCAAAAGGGAAGTTGTTCAAAAAGTACGAGACACCACGCCCTCCCCCCACGATATCTCCTTTAAGGCGGACCGGGCTGAAGTGCAAAGTGCAACTCCACTCCAAGTCCTCTTCAAAAGGCAATCCTCGAGTCAAGTGTCGCCTGCCAGGGATAAGGCACAGTGCCTATGGGAAAATAAATATAAAATATTATAAAAAAAACTCTTTCATAGTAACTTCATAGGTATTTAAATCTTTAGATATAGTTTGTCTAGCAAAAGACCTTTTAAAAAATTAAGGTTGGTAGCCAAAAACCTTTCAAGCCTAGAATCGTGCCCCAAATTCTTGATTCTTCCAAACCACTGTGGGCCTGGGAAGCCAACGTTAATTTAGAATCAGCAGTCAGGCAATGTTTTATGAGATTTTAGCACTTTTCAGCCGTGGCATGTTTTTATTTTTTGTGGCACGGCCGCTGCTGCTGCGGCCGTTTAATGGATGTCTGCCCCATGGAATTTAGCACGTTTTGCCTTTGCCGCTTGCTCCGAGGAAAACTAATATGCCAAGCCTGCCAGTTTGCCAGTTTGCCAGTTTTCTAGCCTGTCGGCCGTAGAGTGTGTGACATTTATGGCTTCCCAACATCCCAACTTCCCAACTTCTCAACTCCCCAACCTGGCCAGGCTGGCCAACATGGCCAAGAGTGTTGCAGAGTCTGGCTTTTGGCTTCACGTGCAAATATGAACAAGATTTATAACTTTTTGGCGGCGACATTTTCCTAGATTTTTGTTTGCTGCCGCTTTAAAAGGATTTCACTTTTCGCTGGAAACTGCAGAGGGCTGCGACTTAAAACCTAAAAGCAGCTAAAAGCAAAAGTTGCCATTGCGTTGGCCTGGATGAGCCGCCTGCCAGAGTCGGTTTAAGTGCCTCACCATCCCAATGGCGGAGGCTAAAAATAAAACCCAAATCTTCTGCCCTGCGTGAGGGAGCCAGAGTCTTGGGGAATTTTTATGCTTATGCGTCTGCAAGATTCGCTCAATTTCAGAAGAATTTCCAGCCTATTTGTGGGGAGGCCTCTCAACTCACGAAAGCGGAAACGATCTTTAATCCTTAGGAAATTATCAATGGATCCTAACGAAGATTAGCTGCAATTGGTGCTCTGTCTTCCCAAAGCGAAATCAAATTCTCCAAGTCTCTGATTTATGCTTTTCAATATTTTTATGATTTTAAGTGGAATTCTGTTTAAGTGGCAAGTCTATTAGGAATGCCAATAATTTATAGATTCCAGGGGAAAGGAAATGTGTTTTGTGTTTTGTGTTTTGTGTTCCCTGAATGTTTTTATGGGCCGTTTCCTTTGTAATTTCGAAACACATGTGCGAATTCCATTTCCGTTTTGCTTTTGGCTTCTGTTTGTGGCAGCAATATCGTTTCTGTTAAGTGGCCGTGTTTCAGGTCGCCGTCGCCTTATCGGCTTAAATGTGTTTTTGAGTCGCATTCACCGCTCGGCATTGAATAACTTTTTAATTGGAAGTTGCAAAATGCGTGCCCACACCGTGGCATACGAGACACGTATGTATGTTTTTCTTTTCGATTGATAAGAAAGCCAGAGAGCCACCTACCATTTACCATTTACCATTTACCATATCGACAGCGGCAGCTCCCTTAACTAAACCGCAGACTAAGCCATGGCGCCAGACAAAATGAAATGCCGATTGAAATATCAATTGCCAGACGACAGACTGGGGGACACACGACACATCCCATAAGACATCATCGATGATGGCGACTAAGCGCATTAATTTAATGCTCTCCTCAGCAGCTGGCCACGCCGTGCATAAATAAATGCCATCCGACCATCCAAAGGTGTAACATTTGGATGCCGCACACTGGGATTTTGGATAAAAGACTTTTTTTTTAATCAAACAGGTAGTGCATGCTGGTTGCTACTTTACAAGTTAAAAGCCATTCAAAAGCCAAGAATTTTTATTGCAAAGGTTACACAGTAGTTGGAGTTGATGGATTGGATTGGATTTCCCCAAGAAAATATTATTTAATGTTAAACGCATCTCTTCCAAACCAAAGCCAGTGGGCCACTGTCGATTTCGATTTCGATTCGATTCCAACTCCGGGTTGGAGCTGCTGACAGAGCACTTTCCCTTGCCGGATCACTTCGCCTCGGATCGCATAATTCAATGTCGCAATTGAGCGACTTGCACTTGGCTTGTAAATCAGTCAACGCTTTTTTTGGTTACTCGACCAGGAGCAGGAGAAGGAGGAGCAGCAGCAGCAGCTGCATCTCCGGCCAGATGACCTTTGGTCGCTGGTTTGGTTGGGGCCGCTATCTACTATCTTTGTGGCTATTTTTAGTCACAATCGCGTAATCTTTGGCCGAAGCCTTTGGGGCCTTATAAAATTGTGTCAGATCGGCCATAAATTGCCAGCTTTAGGAGCCGCACACGTCCAGGTGGGGAGCGGACACCTGAAGCCGCTGCTACAAAAAATTACGACCATACCTGGCTGGTTGGATGGTTGGATGGTTGGAGTGTTGGATGGTTGGTGGGCTGTCTGCCATAAGACACTTTGTCGCCGGGGCATTAAAGGGATTTGGATTTGGAAAATGAAACCAGACGAGACGGCAACCTCTGAGCCGCGGTCTCCTTCTCAATTTCTGGCCCTGACACCCATTCAGCTAGAGGGTGGTGGTCGTGGTAGGGGGTCGGTAGGGGGTCTCTGCATATCTCTACTCCAGTTGCAAATTGCAAAATGACAGTCAGCTTACTTTGCATTGTTTCCCGGCCTGACACGGCGACAGGCCAGAATTTGTTGTCACCGCGATCGTTGGCTGGAGATAAGCCTGGCCTGCCCGGCCGGGCTGGGCCAGGACGAGATCTTGGCTGGAATTATGCTGTAAATAGTTTTTTTTTTGGAACGACCGCAGTTGTTGGCTTTTAATTAAATGCTCGCCGTCAAGTGGCAATGGCTCCATCGAGAGGAACAAATGGGTGAAAATTGTAAAGCCTCGAAGATACGACTATTGGGTCATTTTGGACATTTTTCCATTTTCCCAGAGTGCAGAAACCCCAAGCCGGCAGAGAACCTGTCGGCACGGCCCACGGCCTGGCAATTAAGCAAAACGCTTTGGTGTTTGGCGTCTAACTGGGTCAGGCCTGCAGGATGGCCAAGTAACCGCCAGTTTGCCAGTTTTGCATCCATTGGCCACTGGATCTGCGTCTGCGTCTGCGTCTGCGTTGGAGCTGCCCACGCAAAGTAATCAGACAGAATGATGGAAAATTAAATGTACAAATCATGTTTACGACTTGTCGTCAGTCTCCCCGAAATGCCTAAAAAAAAAATAAAGACAGCCGCCACACAGAGGCGGTCTGACAGTGGGCGTGGCACACACTACTCATGCAAACTAATTGTTGTTCGTGGCTTTGGCAAAATGTTGCCCAACATGTGGCAGGGAGGCACTCTCAGCCTTTCGGGAGGAAGCCGGAGGAAGCTGGAGGAAGCTGGAGGAAGCCCCCCGAGTCACATTGACACCATTTGCAATTAGAGGAAAAAGTGCCCCGTCGGCTTCTGTTGCATTCGAGGATGCATCGGCCGCCGTATGCTAATGCCGAAAAGAAAAAGAGAAAAAAAAAAGAATCTAAATAGCTGAAAACCAGCTTTTGGCCAATTCGGATTCCAGCCATCCGCCCGGTAGCTGCAGACGTGGGCCGCAGTTTTGTCTTAAAAAGTTAATTGCCTGATTTGCCCAGCCCCGATCCCGGCTCCTGGGGGAAGTGAGATGTATGGGCTGTTAGGTTGTTAGCCAAATGTGCTAAGAGATAATCACATAAGCCATGGCCTTAATGAAGTCGAAAAGAAAGAAAGACTCACCGAGGCAGTGACTCGCTGCAAAATGCAAAATAAAATGCAAATGATTTCCCAGCTTTGTCTGCTATTTTATTTATAGAGTTTACGATCCTGGGCTTTAACTGCAAATTGCCAAGATTTGCAGAGGAAATGCAGAGGGCAAGGGATATGTATTCTATAGAATTAATAGTTTATCCCTTTTCAGTCTGTATTTATATATATATTTTTTTTTCGGTGTCCGCCAAGTCCGAAGCCCATCATTAAAATTGCTCGCTTGCACTATTGACTGCTGACTGACACGATCTATAATTTATAGATCAACTATATTTCTATAGGTGCCCCGATAATGTTATTAAATCCGCAGTTGTGGGCAACTTTTGATTAATTGAACCGTTTGTGAGAAATGATGAGCAGGCTTCGGAATGTTCATGCCGATTGCCGGTTGACTCAGGTCGATGCTGCGTCTCTTTGCTGTTGCAAGTTGCTCGTTGGACTTTGGTGTTGCTGCCGATGTTGCTGTTGCTGTTGCTGTTGCTGTTCTCTTGCTGCATGTTGCTCGTTGCCTGGTTGCTTGTTGTTGGCTTGCGGTTTTGCCATGTTGCGTTGGCATATCAATTCACATGTCAGGCCGCCAGGCAGGCGAACAGCAGCAACCTACTTATTTATGCAGCAGACCAGACCAGGCCAAGTCAACTCCACCGTCATCGCCATCGCCATCGCCATCGCCATCTCCAGTTCCAACTCTTAGTCCATGGCCAGAACACACACTCGCCTGAGTGATGGCCACGTTCTGACTGCGGCTCGTTGGCCATTCACATGCATCCTGCGGCTAAACAACTCAATACATCAGCGTCTCCTCGCCGTTGTACGCTGCCCCGGTATAAATCATTTTATGCAACAAAATTATGGCAAATATCGCCGGATTACGACCATGTGTGTGTTGTGCAGCCATCAACAATGCAGCACCTCGATCGGGATCGTGTTTGGGTCTGGGTCTGGGTCTGAGTCTGGCCTCAGCGTCGGGGTCGGATCGTTTTGCTGTCGAGGGCTCCGGGCATTAGACTCCGCCCACAGGCCGCGCGATCCGATCCTCCAGCTCCACATAACTCTGGCTTAAATTATCACCGAAATTAGTCATCAATTTGCGATGACGACTTGCTTCTTAATCCGGAGTTTCCTAAGAAGATGACATAATCGAAATGACTTGGAATTTATTGAATCTTTAGAGTTTGAAGAAATAATTTTTTTTTTGTATCTCTTGTAATTGCAGGCAGCACCACAGAGCTAGCTCCTTCGCTCCTGGGCATCTATGACACATTGACCAACAGCCTCTCAGCGGGGTGCGTGGCAGGAGCGGCAGCAGCAGCTGCAGCACCCGAATCGAAGGTATCCAGCAGCGGCAGCTCCACTCCCAAAAGGAGCAACAGCAACAGCTCCACGTGCAGCGGTTCCAGTGTCGCCACCAGCGATGACCAGAGCTACAATCTCGCCGGAGGTGGACAACTGCCACCGGGGGTGGTAGCTGGACTGCGTGACGAGCCGGATGGGGCGCAGCTGAGTCGCCTGGTGGTGCAACGGAGTCAGTCCACCCGCCTGGAGCAGCAGCAACATCTGCACGGCAGCAGCAGCAGCCTCGCCTCCAGCGGCAGCCGGCGCGGCAGCAACATACGGATCCTGTCGCCCAATGTCCACCGCATAATCACCCACTCGGATGTGCAACCCGTGGAGGCGGTTTCCAAAGAAGCGCTCCAGCAGCAACAACCTCCCAAAAGTCCCACCCAAGGACGATATATAAAGACCAGCCCTGGATCCGGGGCAGCCCAGACTCCGCCCAAGCATAAGCTCTCCCACATACCGCTGTCCAAGATCACCAACAAGCTGTCCACGCAGTCGGGCAGCGAACTGGTGGCCACCTTCGACTCCAGCAACGAGTATCTGCATTCCCTCAACTTTCAGGCCTCGGAGAAACTTAAATCCCTGGACGAGGATCGCACGCCGACAAACAAGTCCGTGCCGGGAACTCCTTTCCACTTCGATGGGCTTCCGTTCGCAGCCCCACGGAAGTTGACTTTGCCAAGGTACGAGTCCCAGCAGAGCATCAAGCTGATCGAGATGGAGCAGCTGGCAGCCACCAGTGCCCAGCTGCAGCAGGCCCTGCCAGCCACTCCCAGGCACTCCCAGGTCTCCTGCCACGCCAGCTACTCCCGTGGCCCTGGCCACTCCTGTCAAGCCCAAAGAGTTCGTCTGCAGTGAGCCCCTGAGCCCCGTGGAAACCGTGGATGCCATTAACTTTGACCTAGTGGCCCAGCACATCGAGAGGCTGACCCTGGCCGACCTGGGCGCTCTGGATGGACCCAGCGCCGACCTGATCGAGGCCATCAACAAGCCCTTGATCAGTAAGCCGCTGGTCAGGAGCTCCTCCGCCGCCAGTGCCGCCACCATACTGAGCTCCCCCCTGCTGACCTACGCCCGCACCAAGAGTCTGGGCGCCAAGGCCAGCACTCTGGGCGGAGGGGTGCCCCTCAAGCTGCCCACGGCCGAGCAGCTGGCCGAACTGGAGGAGGCCAACAAGCTGTCGGCGGAGAGCCTGGACCGGCTCACGGATATTAAGCCCAAGTTTGCCGCCCGTTTGAGCGAGCTTGCCCGGCTGAACAATCGGCCCTTGTCCTCCTCCTCCATTTGCTCCACTTCCTCGAGTTCGAGCTCTGGGTCGGATCAGTTGCTCAATGGCAAGCTGACTGCCACCTCGTATCTGGCCAGTGTGGAGAGTTTGGCGGAGAGTGAGAACGATCTGGGGGACTCGCATCATCCGCACCATGCGCCGGCGATGAGTGTCCTGGAACGAGCCTGTCTGGAAATAGTGGACTCGGAGCGCAGTTTTGTGGAAGATCTGGGTCAGGTCATCAAGGGGTGAGTGTTTCCTCTACCCATCCATGGCTCTTATGTTTTATTAATTTTATTTATTTTTTTTAGCTATTTGCTGGACTGGAAGGAACGAGCCTGTCTGCGCGTCGACGAATTGCAAATACTCTTTGCCAACATTGAAGAGATTTACGAATTCAACTCTGTCCTGCTGCAGCGTCTGGTCAACTCCGGGATGGAACCGGGCCGGATCGCCAGGTGCTTCATTGATCTGCGCGAGCGCTTTGATGTGTACACAACCTACTGGTGAGTGAATAATTGGAACAGGAATTCCCCTAAAAATACAGAAACTTTGCAATCTTATCGGGCGACTTTTTAACGACGAGTTTATCTTTAGTGGAATGCCAGGCTTTATCAACAACAAATATTTAGTCATTTCTGTAGTACAGGGGTTTGCTAAATTATTGGAGTACTCCCCAAAAACGGTCGTTCCCTGACCTGGTTGCCTGACTTCTGGCTTAAATCTGGCCATCGCCATTCTAGCGTGTTTGGCTGCATCTTGGATAGTTTCTTGCCATGCCTGGGGTTTGGGCCAAGAACGGTTACCGCAGCCCAGAAAGAAAAACCAAACAATCTCGATAGTTAGTTGGCTAGCAGCATGACACGAAACAACGCCAGAGATTGGAGATTTTTTCGTTTTTCTACAGTCCAGGCACGGCATGTTCCACTTTAAACACTGACGTTTACCTGGCCACGATGCCAATTTGGGCAAGGGGCTCCGCCGATGGATGCGGTTTGATTTGTCGCCCCCGAATGACACGCGGCATATATCATTCCCATCGTTCCCGTCGACGTATCGGTTCCCATTGAGAGTCCTCCTACTGGCCACCAATTTGAAATTCAAATGGCTTCCATGATGAAGACCTAAAGCACATGTCATAAATCCTCCAGTTTGTTTTCTTATTTTTATATTTTTCTTGATTTTTGTATTTTTTTGGTTTGGCATTGCAGCACAAGCTACCCGGAAGCCATCTCGCTGCTGACCAAGCTGCTTCAGGCCACGCACACCTACTCCCTGCTGGCCTCCACCCAGAAGCACCTCCAGCACCGGCTGCCCCTCGGCTCCTATCTGCTCAAGCCGGTGCAGCGCATCCTCAAGTACCATCTGTTGCTGGACGTGAGTATTTTTGTAGTGGGTTGGTGGGAATGGAAGAGTGGGTGAGCTGACACACTGACGGTTGCCCTTTTTTATTTTTTTTGATATAGAGCCTCCGCAAGCACTGCGACGTCAAGGAGGTGGCCGAGGCCTATGCCATAATGCGCCAGGTGGCGCACAACATCGACCAGGTGAAGCGCAAGCAGGAGCAGCAGAGTCGCGTCAAGGAGCTGTCGGGGATTCTCGATGGCTGGCTGGGACCAGGTGGGTAGTTACGGAGACTCTTGCTTAGAGAAATTGCTATTATTTTCTATGGAAATTGTCAAATATTTGCAAGTACTCATGTCTCCTTTCCACTAACCCCCCTTCTAGAGCTCACTGTTCTGGGTGAACTCCGCCAGGAGGGCCTCCTCATGGAGCAGCACAACAAGCCGCGTCTGGTGCTTCTCTTCGCCACCATGCTGATCATCACCAAACAAAAGGAGGACGGTCGCCTGCAGTTCAAGACTTATATATCCGTGAGTTTAGCCGAATCTTGGTCTGATCCTTGATTTGTGATTTGTGATTTGTGATTTACTGATTTCCTGATTCCCTGCAGCAAAACAATCTGATGTTGAGCGAGCACTTGCCCGGGGAGCCGACCAGCTTCTACGTCATACCATTCGACGAGCCGCGCCACCAAATCAAGCTGACGGCCCGGAATCGTGACCAGAAGCGCGTCTGGACGCAGCACATCAAAGGTGTCATGCTGGAGAAGCTAGACATTCCACTTCGCGCCAAGGAGCTGGTCTTTCAGCTGGGCAACGAGGAAGGTGAGTGCTGCTCCCCACCTGGCTAACAGTCTGGTGCCGCCGGCTCTAGGGCCGCCGTTTCTTGTTTTCGTTTCTGCCGTCTTTGTCATGTGGCCAAAAAACACTTAACGATTTGGATTTGGATTGGGATTGGGATTGGGGACTGCACGAGATGATGATGATGAAGTGCTTGGAGTTATGCACATGCGGGTACTTGTTATAGTTGGGTAATGCCTGTCTACTGAGCTCAGACAGAAGGAAAGTCACACTGGGAGAAAGGGACTGTAACTAACAAGCACATATCAGGTGGCTTTCCTCCAAGGACTCTGACTATTTGAATGCCGCATTTTGTGGCTGTGCACTTATGATTCGCACGCTCCAGCTGCGACCAAGTGACATAACCGAGTGGCAGCCGCGACTTGGCTAGCCTTTCGCCAAAATCGTGCCACATCTGTCGACGCCTCGACGAGAAGGAGCTTGATTTATTACTTGGCCCCCCCCCCCCGATGTAGGCGCATTTTAATTGCAAGACCCCATCGGCATCCATCGGTCGTTAAGTGTTTTTTTGCCGCAGCTCTATTTTGTGTCTACCTTTTTTTTCGGGGCCACTCTAATCCTGGTGTCCTACTTAGTACTAATTGAATCTAAATGTTCAGTGCTGTCGATTCCGAATTATCTAACTCTACTCTACGAAAATGCTATATGTTTACCGTTGTAGTACTACCAGTGATGCATTCTAAAACTAAACACCCCAAAACCAAGAAACGAAAAAACTTTGCGTAGTGTTTAAGGCGTTCTAAGGCTAAAACCCCACACCCAGAGACTGAAACCGATCTATTCAAAAAACCAAATAAATATATATACTACTGACAATATCGATCGGACAGAATAATAGATACCCAGTACATCTTAATGTTAAACATCCTAATCGTAATCGTAGTATTCGTTAATGTAACTCTGGTAACCGGAGAGCCTAGTAAGTATTGCGAGAATCGTATTTGGTTTGATAGCTTTAATTGGCCTGAACTAATCTGGGGGTGGGGCTCAATGTTTCTGCATGCATCCTAATCCACATTGTCCTTGGACAGTAAACGACACCCACTAAAACAAGTAACTAACTAAACAACCGACTGCATGCTGCCACAATTACATGCTGCTCTTTTCTGGGGCACTTAGAATGCATACTCACTGGTGTCTTGTTCCATGATCACTGCCTCCAGCTCACCCATCCGCTTATCATCCTATCCCTCAAGGATATACCTTTGACTAATCATGTGTCCCTCAATGCAGATCGCACCCCTGATCGAAGCACCTGGAAGTGGAGCCTCCACTCGGGCAGCAACTCCACGCCAACGTATCTGGAGCGCCGGAATGCGTGTCGGAGGAGCGAGATTCGCCAGCGGAATTCCAAGTTCAAGCGGAAGACGGTGACCAACTCCAGCTCCTTTGACAGCTTCAATGAGTCCCTGGAAACGGCGGAAGAGGACTCCCCGCAGGCCAAGCCCACGAAGCCGCTATCCAGAAATAACAGTTTGGACGACACGGCCCTCCAGAAACTGGCGGCAGCCATGAGGTATCGGAAAAGAGACCCCGCCATCAAGGAGGAGTCCAAGTCCCCGGCCAAGAGCCCGTGCAAGTGTGACTCTGTGGCCAAACCGGATGAGCCATGTTCCTGCATCCTGCGGGAACAGCGGAGCCGCAGTGCCAAGTCTCACTCTCCTGTATTTAGCTACAAGGCTCTCAAGGAGCGCAGCAAGTCAGTGCCCCGGATTGGCGGCTTCAGCCTGGATGAGGAGGAGCAGGACGAGGACAGTGCAGCCTCCTTGCGTGGCAGCAAACCCGATCTCAGCGAGCGCAAGACCAAGGGCAAGGGCTTCTTCGAGGTGAAGCAATATAACCACAAGACGATGCCCAAGAGGATAGCCACCATCAAGAAGCAGAGAAGCAGCACCAACACCAAGAGCTGCTCCAAGTTCTACATGGATCTCAGTGAGTTCGATAGCAGCAGCTCCACGGTGCTCAAGATAACCGAGTCCACGGAGGAACTGCGTCCGGAACAGGAAGTGGAAATGGCCCAGGAGGCCTCCACCCTGGATGATCCGCCAAGGACTGACATTTACGAACAGGATCAGGAGACGGAGTTACTTTCACCGGCTGAGAAGTCCAAGAGAGACGCACAAATAGTCTTGGACTTGCTTAAGAATAACAAGGAATTCGAGAGGATCTACAACAAAACGCAGAAGAGGCGCGAAAGTCCTGTGAGTCCCGTGCAGGACCTGAGTCGTGCGTCAGTCTTTGTCCCTCCACCAAGGCCCCCTTCCAGATCTCCACCGCCCCTGGAACTGGACGACCAGGCGAACCGAAGAGTAGAAGACTCCGTGGATTCGGTGGCGGAAGAACCCATCTACGAGACACTGCTCCGCAATGTCCACGTTCCCTATAAATTTTCCCCGGTTCTGGGACGTGCCAAGTCCTCTCAGTTGCTAAAGAAGCGATCAAAGACCGCGCCAACTGCCCCCAGACCGGAATCGGACTACGTCACTTTGGTTTACTCCCCGGAAGGAGTGCTCCAACGTGTTGGCGAGGAGGCCGTCCACCGCGATAGTTGCAGTTCCTCCGGCACATCCACTTCCTCCACAGGATCCGGTTCGACTCTGAAAAGGGATAGCCAGAGCACTGTGATCAACATGTCGTTGGAGGGATCGGGAAAGAGTCTAGTAACCGGGTCGGAAAGTTCCCTACTGCCGCGGGCGCTGAAGTCCTTGGACATGTCCTTCGGCCGCTCCAATCGTCCGCCGGAGCGCAGGGTATCCGATGTGAGCGAAATGTGCCGGCAGAGTGTCCTGCATCGCCAGGGAAGCGAAGCTCTGGGCGAGCGTATGGCCCACGTGGATTACGCTGATCCCAAGGCGCTCTTTGGTGTCCTGGGTGTCCTGGGAACTAACTCCGAGCGGGATTCGTTCTTCTCGCTGACCTCCTCCTCCAGCGACAGCATGTGCGAGCACCAAAGGAAGCAAAAGCCAACCACCACGGGGGGAACCTTTGAGTACGAGCAGCAGGTGGAGGACAGTCTGGAGAACGATTTCCGGGACTCGGCCATCTACAGCGATGACAATGACAAGCGTTCCGGGGAGTACGACTTGCACATGAGACGCCCCAGCAGTCCTCCGCCGCCACCGCCTCTCGGGCCACGCCCTGCCCCGGAAATCGCCCCGAAACCGGCCCGACCCGGGGTCATTGTCTGCCAGTCGGCCTCCAGGAGCTGGGTGCTCCAGCAGATCGAGAACTTTAACAAGTAAATGAGTTTTTCGTTCATCCCAGAGTTTGGATCAAGCCATAAACACAATTCCTTTGTAATATCTACTGTAAATACTTTAAAGCACACTCAATTCAAGAAAACTTCTTATGCAATGCTAATATTAGGTAATGTTAGTCGACTGTTTTATATTTAGAGTCATTTTAATAAAATTTATAATCAAATCAATGGAGGAGCTATAATTTTATTGAAGAGCTCTTCCTCGGAAGAAATTACTTTGAAAATATACTTTTGCTGTTGAATAATTGGTCCAGGACACTTGGTTCATGTCCGGACTAAGTTGTCCTTTTGCAAGGATAATAAAAAGCTTTTCAAAGTTCTAGCTGCTATATTTTATGGTTTATTTTGGTTTATTTACAAATTGTAATTTATGGTTTTGGTTTTATCTGTTATACTTGAACAGCCAAAAAGTAGGCAACGTGAAATGGAAAATATTTTATCTCTTAGGTATGCAGTAAGCCAAAAGAATTTCAAAATTTTGAAATTCATAAATGGGTTAGGGTTTTCTAAAACTTTTCCCATCTATTGCGAGGCTCACAAATTTGTATACCTCCATTAAGATATTTTTTTTGCCAGTGTAGTCTTTTTCTTTGATAATTTCCGATGATTTCAGTTTATTTTAATGAAAATGCCATTAACTCGTGTGTATTATGTCTCATTTATTCATTGAGCTTCGCCGAACCGAAAATTGCGCCATTGAGGAAATGTTATACCGAGGAGAGCCTTCAATGTTCCCTGCATAATCCTTTTTTCCACCCGCGCCGTGTCCTTTTCGGGATTGAATTGCAGGAAATGGCCATGCAGTTGCCGTGCCACTGATTATGCAAACATTAACCGATTCCCCCGGGTTGCCGCCACCATTAAACAATGACGAAAATCAGTCGCCATCCGTCCGCCTGTCCTGCGTCCTGTTTGTCCATTTGTCCAGGCGGTGGGTGGGGCGCCTGTCAACGTAATCTGCTGGAAAATTAAATGCAAACGCCGACCATCCGGCCCACATATCCGTACACCGTCGCAGTGTCAACATTTGTGCGTCCGACCATTCGCAAAACAAAATGAGAGCCCACGAAAATTTTCATTTGCATAATTCATGAAGCAAATGAGCGGCTAACAATTTCCCAATGGCGATGTTGTAACAGTTTTAAATTATTAACGGGTATGGTCAAGAGCAAATTAAGCCAAATTTCAAAGGACCTCAAACTTGCGGCGAGGCGATTGCGGTTGGCGAACGTCCTTGCTGAGTGTCCGTGACGGTTGCAACAGTGTTGCATGCGTTTTATGGCGCCGGACAGGATGCGTGGGTGGCAGAGACCACTCGGGTTCACAGACCATTTGACGGCATGGGGGCAAGGTCACCAACCAGTCTGGGGCGACACCAAAGCCCTCCGGCTCCCAGCCGTCCCCAGTGACCCCAACGGACAAATGGAGTCACTCAATCGGCTCCCGGTTGGGCTCTTTTTCTCTTCAAGGCCATGGGGAGCTGCAGGTTCCACCAGCATTTTGCCAATCGTGCGCTGACTGCATTATGTAGGTGCCACAGTCCACAGTTTTTAGCCCCCATTGGCATAAGGGCAACCTTTATGTGTGTTTCTCTGACACCAAGGAGCTCACTGCCTCACCTGCCATTCTGCCACTCTGCCACTCTGCCAGTCTGCCATTCTGCCACCTGCTATCCTGCCATCCTGGCCCTCCCACACACACTCAAAACACAAACACACACTCTGAATTTCAATTTCTTTGACACGTCCTTGTTGGTATTCGTTTGCAAAACGCTCAACAAGTGCCAGGATGCTGAGCAGTTGAGCTTGAGCAACTACAAGACCAGATACGAGTTAGTTACAGTGCCAGAAAAAATGTATAAACTTTGAATATTTATTTAAAAATAGATAAAGAGGATTTTGTAGAGCTTTCTTAAGAAGGTTCCGAAGTATCATAAATTGTTTTATAATTTTTCCATTTGTTATAACTCGGGAAAGAAAGGTTCTGAAACCCAAACTAATTTCTTACTCAATTAAGAGCTAAACAAATAAATTTATCTAGAATTATTATTAATAAGCTAATGGGTTTCCTTTGTTTACCTTTCTTTTTCCCTATACCCTTTACTTTGCCTCAATTAAAATAGAACTCCTGTTTGACTAAACTTGTTGATTTAGGAACATAGAGTCCTTGGGTATGAATTTGAAAAGTGTACGAGCAGATAGAGAATGTAACAGACAAGCTTTGACTTTTATGTCCCTCAAACCTCACCGAAAACGGCAACAACTCCCTTGACCCCGCCGCCGCTCCAGGACACCTCGTCCGATGCCAGTGCCCTGGCCCTGGCCCTGGCCTGCTACGCTTCTGGGGAAAACTTTAGCAAATTGCCATTTTGGCATTTAGCAGGAGCAAAAAGGAAGAAACCGAAAAGCAAAATACGCCCCGCTGCCCGCCAAACAATTTTCCTACATTTGAGAGATTATTTTGTCGTGGTCCTTTCACATTTCGCATTTAATTCCGTCTCTCTTCGAACATTATTCTACACCTCCCCATAAGGACCGGCCTGGTCGTCCTGGCATGGCCGAAGCTCGTCGTGGGCTGCAATCGAAATTCCGCTTGTAATTTACATGCCGCGAGTGCCACACCCCCTCCTGTTTTCCATTTTTTTTTTTTTTTGGGCATTTTCGGTTCGTTCCGGGTGACTTTTTGCAGGCGGGCACCCGCCGCCTGCTTTTGGAGAATAAACAATACCCATCTCCGACAACTTCCTGTTTCCTCGACTGCCATGCAAATTTGGCAAGCATATCCAGGAGCCAGGACCCGGGAGTCGGGACTCGGGACTCGGGACCCAGGACTGAGGTCACGGGATCCGGGCCCACAAACATCAGCAGGCAAACAAACAAACAAGCAACTGGAAGCCGACGCGAACCTTTTCTCATTTCCTTTCGTAAGCCTCCTCCAAGTGCACCTTTCCTTTACGCCTTTCGCCTTTTGCCTCTCGCCCCCCCCATTTTGTATATATCAATATATACAGGATAGTAAGGTTTGGTACCTTTACGGCAACTTGTTGCTATTGCAAAAAGCAATTTCATGCCAATGCGATGAATTGACAGCGACAGCGGTGAAGAAAATGGAGAAAAAGAAAAACACATCAGAAGGGAGCAGGAACTGGGAGCCCGAACAGGAGAGCCAGGAGCCAGGAGCCGCCCTTGCCTGCTGCGTTTGACTCTGATTCTGATAACCCTGCCACACGGACAGGTGAACACGGAGGAGGACTACCTGCCAGCTTGCCAGCCGGAGACCTATCCCCATCCGCTCTATCCCCTCTTCATTAAGCTCATGGGGCAGGGCACTCGATGGACGTGAAACGGTCCTGTTATCCTTGCCGGTGCGGCACACAAAACGCGCACATCCTCTCCCGGCGTTCCGGCCAAACTATGCTTTCTCAAAAGGGCTCTCATACTTTATTTACTTTGCTGTTTACGGTTTCATTCGAATTGACTGGATTTGAGGATTGAAGATGCCAAGAATTTGCACAGCGACTTTCCAAAGGTTTTCTAGCATTTTTCCGAATGGGAAACTGGTATAAAATATTAGAGCCTTAATTTATAATTTAACTTATAATAATATATCATAAAACAAAGTAAGTATTAAAAGAACGTTCCAATGGCCCAATAACTAAGCTAAACTTTAACGAAATCTAAAAATTTATAACATTTATCCATAGAGTAACCGAAAGTCCTTGTCACCTTTACGAGCCCATTGTTTGCCTTTCCTCTTGTCCCTTCGTGCAAACAATCATACTTCAAAGGCAATAAATCGTTATTTAAATTTCATTTTCCACATTGCTTAAAGTTTCATTTTCGTAAATTTCAGTTTCGTCGCCGTCACCGCTCCGACGCTCCGGGACTCGCCGTCAAAGCAAGGATTCGCAGCAAGGAGCCGTGGCGTGCCGAAAAGAGGGCTTTAAAAAAATTCGGCTTATTTGGTTATGAATCCCCCGAGAGTGTTGGCTGGCGGCTGGCGCGAATATTTCTTCATCTTCGAGCCGCCTTGAATACCTGGAACTTTGTTTGCCTCAGCGTCTGAGTAGCTATTTATTTTTTTTTTTGCCCAGAGTCCTGGCCCCATCAACTAGGCCCAAACACACATAAACACGTGTGCGGATGGCCAACAGCTTTTGAAGCCCGAGACAAAAAAATTATGTATGCTATGGCATCCTTTATGGATCCCTTTGTCGAGAGGCTCGGGCTTGAGTAATCCTTTGGTGAAGGCGGCACGCCTTCGTTTTCCATATGTCGCACTTAATCGATGTGAAAGTGGCGATGGAATCGCCAGAACGAAAGCTGGACCAGAGGTAAGTCCCCAGATACATTTAATACTTCATACCTGCTCCGGCGCCTAATTGGCTTAATATTAATCACATCGAGGTCCTGGTTCCTGGGAAAATCCATCGACTTAAGCTTTTAATCGATTTCTGTGGGGTCTCCAGCGACTCGATTACGATTATGATTACGACTGGCTTGGCGAGAAGCGAAAAGAGCATGAGAAGGTCCTGGGATCCTTGAATGACTTCCACCTCGCCGCTTCAATGCCACAGCGCAGTTTGTGTATTTTTATGAGAATTTACATCGCCGTCGAGGATGCTGATTAAGGAATGGCTCCGGGGCGGGATATTTATTTGCGCTTGTTTATTGAACTTGGAATTAGTTTGATTTGGCCACTGAGCTGCCTGGCGAAGGTACAGGCCAAAACAATCTCGGTCGAAAAGGGGAGGCATTTTCAGGATAAACTGAATGGAAATGGGAATGGGAATGGGAATGGGAGTCAGAGTGGGAGTGGGAGTGGGTGGCAGTAGCGACTCCTTGGTGCGTTAAATATAATAAAATAAGCTCATTAAAATTATGAGACCCCCCGCTGCTAAGCCATCAAAGTTTTTCTCTCCCCCCCATAGCCGCGTTGCCAACGAAAAGATACATAAACGCAAGATATATAAACGGATGCGTATATATGACCGATTTGAGGTTGCCATGGCGGCTACATGGAGCTCAGTAAATCTTTGTACAACCCTGGCCATCAATCAGAGCCGGATTGTCAACTTTTCAGTCTCCCCCGGGTAAGTTAATTACGGGAAACCAACGCCTGATTGATTCGCAGACGCAGCCTTAAATCGCCCCAGCCCGCGGTGTGAGGGGCAGTGTTCCGTGGAAGTTCGCTTCACGGAGAAAGTTCGGGTGCGATTGACAACAGGCACTTAACACATTGTCCTCCTCCGCTCCTGGCCCTCCTTCTGGCTGCCCCAAAATGAACCGCAAGTGCGCAACAGCTGAGGCATGAGTTGCCAATAGCAAAAGTTGTGGGCTTATCCGCAAGAGATTGAACCGTGAACCGTGAACCGTGAGCCCTGACCCCATCGGAGAAGAAAAAAAACCCAGAAAGCTACAGAGTGTCCTTGGCCTTTATTTAATCGGTTTGAGATCTCGGGTCTTGGGAAGATAGGAGTTATATAGGAGAAACATTGACAACAGAAAGGAATACGATTTTATCTCCGTGTACTCTAATTAATTTGCTTTTTCTGCAGCCTCATCTCAGTGACAGGCACAAAGGCTGCCAAAGTGTATACAATTGTGGATTAGGTTCCCTTTGTCTTGGCTTGGGAAAAATATATATACATACATACATATATATATATATATAAATATACATCGATCTTTACATGAACATGTGCTATATATGTAGGGCATTTGCTTGGATAACTTTACACAGGTACACGCTTTAAGCCAATTAAATCTGCAGTAAAATCTCATTAGGAAACAATTATTATTTAAATCGGCTTTTCCTCATTTACATTATTTTATTTCATTTGTTTTTGTTTTTTTTATTTTTTTGTATTTTTTTTCGTTTACGTTTACACAATAAATTCGGTGGGCATTGATAGCTTTTTAATGTTGTAATTCGATTTTGGAAATCAAGTTTGCGGTTTGCGTTTGCCAGCGATTCGATTAGCAAATCGCATTAAAGCCTCGACCTTGTCGCAGATTGCCATTTGCGAGTGTTGCGAATTCCTTTGCCAATCCTGCCATTTGGCTGGCGATGCAAATTAAAAGTTTCCTGCTTTCGAGCTTTTTGTTTGCTGCTAAATGTTGAAAATGATAGAGTGCACTCGACGACGGTGGCTTTAAAATCAGGACACGGCAATCAGCAAACAGGAAGCTGAAAAAGCAAACATGAGTGCATCGTGCCTCGTCCTGGAAAGCCTCGACAATCCTTCAACTTCATTCGCAATCCTGGCATTTCCCTCTCCTCCAATGTGTAAGTTTGCGTATGAAAATAGTTGGAGTTTTATTTAGTTTAGTTTTAGTTTTAGTTTTAGTTTAGTTTCATTTCGTTTGATTTACATTTTATATTTCGTTTCGCATTTTGTAAAGGTATTTTTCAAATATAAGCGTATGAGTTCAGAAGTGTTAGAAGTTCCACACAAGTACATGCATAAATATATATAGTATATCGTAAGGACTTTCATTTATTAAATATATATTATATCTGTGTATATATATAGTTACGTCTGAGTTATGTAAGTACTTTGATTAAATGGTAGTTTCTCCTTGGCTTAGACTAACAACAGTCAACAGTCAACAGTCAACAGTCGTTCCGATATGAGATTTTTTCGTCAATTTTGGAAGAGTTTTCTTTTGCAAAGCAGGTGGAGCGTTGAATAAGTATATATTCCAGTTATAAATAAACTTACTTATTTGACATAGGTCATAGTATATCAACATCTATAAAGTTTCCTTTGTCCCCCGCAATGGGGGGCTGCTCCTTAAGCGTTTCTAAGTTCAATTGACAGCACATTATTGGAATTGAATAGGTTATGGCGCCATTGGAACACATATAGGAAAGTACACATCTAAATATTTCTATTTATCTAAAAAGTATAATTACGTTATAATATATATATTTTATTTTTGGAGGCTGGAGGCTGCACACGCGTGGCTCAATCAGAATGTGAATCGGGACTCGGATCGGGGATTATCGGCCCGGCCTTCGGCATTCAAATGGAGGAGCGTCTGGCCCTGATAAGCCCCCACGATCCATGACATCCGCAATAAACAAGTGGATTATCGCAGTTTCTG
This sequence comes from Drosophila varians, assembly GCA_018150405.1. NCBI lineage: Eukaryota > Metazoa > Arthropoda > Insecta > Diptera > Drosophilidae > Drosophila > Drosophila varians. The sequence continues at coordinate 10,998,296 of JAECWK010000130.1, forward strand.
GAGGCCTGACCACAGCCGATGACTTGTTAAATTTAAGCGGCGACAAAAAAATGTAAATAAAAAAGAAGGCCAGCCCCGGCGACCCGGCATTAAACTTTTAATAAACGAAGCCCAAACAAAGGACTCCTCCTGGGTTTTTTTTTTTTTTTTTAGGCTAATCTGAATGGCATTTGGAATATTTCGCCTGGCAGCGCGGCAGCCGGGCTTTTGATAAAATTCTCTCTGGTTTTTTATACACAATATACACAGGATTGTGGCATCGTTTTTAGCAAATTTCGCACTGGAATGCCGTGGCGAAAGATGTCTCAGCATATGTGATTGGTTTTGCGTCTTTATAGGACATGCAGGTTCTCGCAGCTCTTCGACTTGGATATATCGCTCAGGCATATCTTCTGGAGCAGCTCCTTGGCCAGGTGCAGGGATATGTGGGTGCGGGAGGTCTTCATCTTCGAGGCGGTGGCCTTCTTCTCCCGCTTCTCCTTCAGCCGCATCTGGTTCGGTTAAAAGAAGGTTAAGGAAAACGGATGAGGAGACTGAAAGTGAAAATGGGGTGGCCACTGGCCACTGGCCAGACGACTCTAATCTGGTTAGCTGACCGGGTTTCCGTTCGCACAATTTTCATTAATTAGTGACTCGATCCGGAAGCAGGCCCCACCCAGGCCCAAAAACCAACCTAGCCCCAGCCATGACAACCAATGCTGGCAGTTTGGAGGCCTCAAAAATGTGGCCAGAAATAGCCAATAATTATTTCCCAAATAATAAACAAATAAATTGTAATTTAGAGATCAAAGGTTAACAAATAATAATTTCCTAAGCTTTATGAGTGAGCTACAATTTAGCCAACACTGACTACCAACCACACAGACTGGGCATATCCGTTTAACTCAATTTCCTGCACATTTTGGCCATGCATCGTGGGTTTGCGTGAGCTTCGCACCTAACCCCAATAACCGCAACCACCACACCAGCCCACCTGAGCTGGCAACTCACCTGCTTCAGTATCCCCACCAGCAGCTCATCGACATTGTGCTGTATGCCGCTGGACGTCTCAATAAATTTGGCATCGCGTGCGGCGGCCAGGGCTTTGCCCTCTGAGGTGCAGGGAAGGAGACAGGAGAAAAAAAGAAAGAAAGTTTTTGGAGGAGGAAGTAGAGACTGAAATGAAATCAAGCCATCATAATTAAGTAGCCGGACTTACCCTGCGACGTGATAAGCCGGGCACGGGCCAGATCCGCCTTGTTGCCCACCAGAATGACGGCCTTGTCCTTCGTGTAGTTCTCCTGCCACAAATAATTGATGATTTCCTCGGCCACCCGAAAGGAGCCGCGATCCACCACCGAGAAGACAACGACGCAGCCATGTGGCTCGTACGTGGACAGCGAGTTCTCCACACTCATCTCGACGCTGGGATGATCGATGAAGACCATCTCGGACTCCTCGTCGTCCAGCAGCACGCTCACCGTCTTCTCACCGAACTCGTCGTCTAAAACTCAGATCAGAATTAAACTCTAAAGACCCAAGTGGCAGCTGGGAATCTAGGGGTTTTCGGGCACACACATAGGTTCCAGCTAGGGGTTATCCGGCAGTACTTACTGCGCTCCTCGGGGATTTTGGGGTCCACTCGGAACTCGGATTGTCAAACTTACCCAGACTGGCATCGTAGGTGTGCATGTACTCCGAGGTCATGAACTGATTGACCAGCGCCGTCTTGCCCACTCCGGCATCGCCCAGCATCACCACCCGGTATCTGGCCGGCGGCGGAGGCTCCAGGTTGTCCGAGTCGTCCGGCGAGGCGGGCAGGGAGTCCACATTCGCGTATCCTGCTCCGCAACAGCTGCCCTCGAAGGGGGATCTCTCGCTGGCCCGGCTGTTGGTGGAGTTCACACTGGTATTGCTACGGGATCGTCGGGAAATTATGGAATCTCCACAATTGACCACGTTGCCCTTGCTGATGGAGAAGTGCCGCAGGCGGTACAGGTCATCACTGGCCCGGGGATTGTACGGCCTCTCCGGCAGGGAGCACACTCTGGGACGCACATGGTCGGGAACTGAAAGAACAATCCCTTGGATGGATGGAGGAACTAATGATTTCTTATTTTAAAACCCACCTGGTAACTCAAGAAAGTTTGAAGTCCTACGCTGACGTCCCCGGTTCGAGCTTTGGAAGGCCAAAGGGCCTACATCGTCATTGGACACGATGGAGGCATTGGAACAGGCGCTCTTCATCGACTCTCTGGAGCTGCGCCGGCTGGCCAGGTAGGCCAGTCCGCCCTTGGAACTGCCCCTGCGTCGCGGCTTGTGCTCCACATGCTCCCGCTTTGGCTTACTTGCTGGCTTGCAGCCACTCAGCTCGTGGTCCGCCTCCTGGGTGAGATCACTGGTGGACTTGCGGTAGCGCAGCGACACAACACTATCGGAACAGGTGCGATCCAGAGTGGAGTGGGAGCTGTGGAGCACCTGGTAGCCGGGATTGGAGGTGATATTAATGGCGTGGCGGCGCTGGCGATGGGATTGAGGTCTTCCCTGCATCTGATCCGGGTCCATTTCGGGTTCCGTGAAGCTGAAGCTGGTGGTGGTGTGGGTCACCAGGGTGCTGGTTGTGTGCTGGGTGCAGGTCTCTCCCGATTCCATGGACAACTGGGTGCAGTCCGTCACGCAAGAGTCCCGCTTTAGGCCGTAGTAGTTTCCGTTTCCAGCTCCTGATCCTGCCGATCCCGCCATGGCGCTCAGATTGCGAGCCTCGATCTTGCTTATGACCGGCAACTCCCACTCGTCCCGCTGCCGCTTGTTTTGGCCATTTTTCGCATAGCTGCCACTGCCCATGGCCATGGCCACCGCCATGCTCTCATCCACCCCGGTGGTGGTCAGTTGGGGCACAGGATCCAGTGGCGTCTTGGCCCTGGACAGCTTCTTGGAGCCCTGCCGCCTGGGGGAGGTTGGAGGGTCGTAGTAGAGGGCCCCGTCGTCGGGGGAAATGGGCTCGTAGTACTCGAACTTCCGGCCATGACTGGGACTTACTGCATCGAAGACGAATTGGCACGGGGACTTGGGACTCCGGGCGGTGGTGCGACCACTGAGCAGGGAGGCGGAGTCGTCAATGGACCCCGAGGAGGGGGTCTGGTAGTAGGAGCTCGGCGTGGAGCTGCTCTCCTCGTCGCAGCTGTCGTTGGCAAAGGTGGTGGTGATCTTGGGACTCCGCGGCGTATCGTAGCCCCCGTAGTTACCATGATAGGGTCTAAAGATTGGACTTAAGGATAATGTATTTAGTTTAAAATGTAAGGATCAATCTCACCTGGGCAGCTTGGGAGTGGCTCCTTTGCAGGGCAATGGATTGCTGGCCGCCCGCGTCTGGATTTTGTGGTGAGAGGATGGCTGATGGCTATAGGATCCTCCGCCGACAGCTCCCTCGTCCCAGCTGCGCTGTTGTTGGGCCATTGCAGGACCTCTTTTTGGGGAGCACAAGTAAGGGATGCGTTCAAAACATATTTCCGAAGGATATCTACGTTGTTCTTGATTATTTTCGCTGTGCATTTATCAAAGTGATAAGACGGGGGGTGGCCAGATGTACCGCTGATGGCCAACTCATGTGTAAATATCATGGGCCATTACTCATCCCGTACACATACACATTACGCCACACAAACACCACAAACATAATGCATAGGAAAAAAAAAAGATGATACAAAGTGCGCCCCTGACCGCACGGAGCGCTGCCTGGGCGCTAAATGGGCACAAAGTAAACATAATTTATGGCTTTATCTGTATTTAATCAAAATAATGAAAAGCAGGCAATAGGAACCGGGCATCATAAAGGCCAGACCCCGCCCGTCCATGCCGCCCACACTTTGACCACAAATGGGGGGTGGCCAGTCATTTCCTTGACTTTTGGGGCCAAAACGAGCAGGGGAAGCGCTCTATTTGGCCAGGCAATTATTGTTAAATGTGCGTCGGTCTTCTGGTCGGTCTTCTGGTCTTCTGCGTAAGTGGATGCCCCTATTATCGCCACACCACCCACCCATCACCCATCACCCATCGCCCATGACCAACTGTCAACACCCACTCACCGATGGCAACTTATGCAAAAGTTTGTGCCCCAGACAATCCGCTTGCGGCAAACTTCATGTTGCTGTACTGGGCCGGGCCAGCAAAGTTCTCTAATGGGATTTGCCAGCTCCGAGCTGCGAGTTTGTCTTGAAGCTATTCAAGTTTCTTTCCTCGAAGCGTTTTGTTGCCTACATTCCGGCGCCATCGATTATGGTGGCCAAAAGATACAGCCACTTCCACTTCCACACCGCTGGCCAAGTGATTTTCCATGCAATCGAAAACAGGATGCCGGGACGCAAAGCTGCCAGGATGCACTCTAGTTTTACGATACATTTGCCGACTCCCCAATGGCGTTTGCTGCAAGTGGCGTCTCCCTTTATGTTGCATCTGCGGCAGCAAACTGCGACACGGACACGTGTTTCCCTCAAATTGCCACTCCAGCTCTGGCCAGTCCAGCTCTGGCCTGACCTGCAGGCCATTATTATCTGTCCTGTGCGCAAATAGACACCACACCACCCGCTCCCTGAAATTACACGGCGCTGCGGTGCGTGAGTACGTGTCCATATGGGAAAGCAAATAGTGCGGAAGCCCACCTGGCTTCCACCTGTTGGCCCTGTTTAAGGTTTCCTGTAATCTAATACCCTTCATTTAGAGACTCTAAGCAAAAATTTAACTCTGGTGAACATTCAAGAGTTTCCAATATCTGGTAAATGTTTTAAAACTTTGAAAATGTCCCCCAACCAAAGTCCTTGCCAAGTAGTCACTGTTTTAATAGCTGTTTCGGTTTTCGGGGAGACCTCCGACATACAACAATAAAGTCAAAAGTTTCGCAGATTTAAAAGTTTTCACTTTAAGCCCTCGAACCTTTTGGACAACTCTCTGGCTAAATACCACTTACAAGGCATCAATTATTCGAATGATTGATTCAAGTGTTTGGCAACTTGTTGTTTTCCAGCTACCTTTTCGGACTCCGATTTGATTTTCCTTTTTCGTTTTTTTTTTTTTTCGCATTTTGCATTTTCACGTAACATAATGGTGTGTTGCCACCGCAACGTATCGGGGATTGGGGTTCGGGGAATATGATAACAAAATGCTGATGGAAGTGCCTCCTCGGCGTCCAGGGCTCACCTGGCCCCAACCCCAACTCCAACTCCAACCCCTAACCCACCTCTCCCGGCTTTGCAAAAATCTGCAGACAACAAATCAATAGAAATATCTGTCCGCCCACACTGAGTCGTTTCTTTCCTTTCGATTCGATTGGTTTATGTTATTTTTTCTTTTTTTTTCTCAGTAGTTTGGTCCGCTTCGACTTTTTTTGTGATTATTTTTATTATGGGGGGGATTTTGTATGCATAAAGGCCAACGAGCCGGGGGTCCTGGGGACTTTGGGCGGCTTATTGTGTTAAGGTAAGGTCCTTGGGCCACGCATCGGGATTTTCAGATAAAAAATGTATAAGCCGAAAGGTAGCTTGTGTAAGATAATAATTGATACAGATTTTTGAATTATATTCGAGCAATCAGTGGGGATTGAGTTATTGATGGGAGATGGGACTCGGAAACTTTAAGAGAATTCGTGGGTAAGGGTTAAGAGCTGCATTTGCATAACCTCCTTTGTGGCCTTTTCCTTTTTGGTCCGGCTTTCCTGACTTCCCTGGCTTCCTGCCATAATTGGAGGGGCCCAAGACTAATGACTCTTCCTGCACAAAAGCGTCATTAGGTGGCAGGAGTTCATGGGCCATTCGGACAACCCTTTTTGTAAACTTTGCTTAATTACAAGTCCGCACCCGTTAAACGCATACTTAACACCCACCCACACACCCCTCTCTCTCTCTCTCCTTCCCAACGATATATTTTTCTCGCTGTGTAGGGGGGAGGGGTCGGTGTCTGGGTCTGTGTTGTAAAAATAAACTGGAGTGGATATACAACATAGTGCGAGAACACAAACAAGAAAAGTCCATAAAACACTTAAGATCGTGGAAAAGGAGCAGGCAAAGGGGATGTATTAGAGTGTTTACTCTCACAGACAAGTTGGAATGTTTCTGGGCTGGTCAGTTGGCCCGGTCAGTTGGCAAATTACAAATCCGGCCAAAGTCACGTCGCCAGTTGGTCATTAGCCGCCACTTGAGGCTTTCAGGCACTCCTGCCACTCCTCCCTTGCCATCGATTTTATTGCAACACATAATTCCTGAGGCCGGGCGCCGCCATTTGTGCAAATCTCATGTTGATGGCATATTAAGTGGCCTCCGAACTCCAGCCTCATGCCTCCTGTAACCTCTGACCCCCCTAAGGCTCTGAGGCTCTCAGACTCATTCCTAGTTTCCTGCCAATTTGCACTTTAAACGGCCGACGGGCGGGCATAAAGTGAGAGTCGTTTTGAAATAGACAGGAATGGCGCAAACTTACGTGTAATTAGACGCGTCTGGGCGCGAGGATTAGCAATTAAGTGAATGTCCTGTGAGAGCGCAACAAGTGCCGTGGCGGCGCAAGAGAGATGGCGAAAGTGAAAAGGACACGGGTAATCCCCGCTGCAAAGGACCCGGGAGTTTAGGGGCAAAGTCGGGCAAAGACGGAGACGGAGACGGAGACGGAGCAGCGCATAAATCAACATGTCAAATCGCAGCTTACAAAGTGCCACACCAATACACTCCCACAACGCACAGGACACACATAGCTTTTGAAATATGAAGACAAACTCACTTTTACTCCGCACGCCGCATTAGAGTTTAATGTTTGCCATTTTCATCAAATTTGTCGGATAATTCGGTCTGTTATATAGCAACTTTGCTAATTGTCCTTTCCACCGACACCAACACCAACTCCAACACCAATACCAATACCAACACCACGAGTGCCACAAAAAACAAACACAGACGCACACTCCCAACGAAATCGAAACCGAAACCAACACAAACACAAACACACACAAACGATGAGCAACAGTTGCCCTGCACTTCCGTTTCCGCTTTGCAACTGCCACGCTTTTCCGTCGAACTGTCCGCCAGGACGAAGCTGCGGCGGCGGCTGCTCGAGCTGAACTGTGACTCCGAGGCGACTCTTGGACAACCCCCAACCCCTAAAAGGTATTTCTGTTTTTTCCCGGCTCCCCAACGGAAAGGAAAAGCTCCACTCTCCGGAGCTTTTCACGCCGTTCCAGCGCGACTGGAAAGTGGAGCCAATTTGGCCAAAAGCTGCCACATGCAACGACTGTTGATGTTGCCGCTGCGGAGGATGCGGTGCGCCGCGATGATTTGCGAATCTACTCACAGGTTTTTCCATCTTTTATGGCTTCTAATATATAAAACGCGAATAAATACGTGTAGTTTCTGGCGATTTTTTCAGGAGCTGGCTTGCTTTTAAAGAAATTGCCAGCCCGGGGGAGGGGGGAGAACATTAAAAGTAGGAAGGGTCCTTAAATATTTATATTCCAAATAAAATGATATTCCTTGCATAATCTTGACCTTTATTTGTAAACAAAAGAGAGTGCTAACCACAGACTTTATTATTCTATTAAAAGAAATTGAATTAGCAATTTCTATCTTTGATTAACGTTTTAATTAGTAAATTTTTAAAATTAAGATAATCAAAGCAGCCTTGAGTTTCTAGAGCAAAAACATCCCCAGCCTCAAAAGTAAAAAGAAATATTAACATTTATGGTCTATAAAATCTTTGTTTTATTTTTTCTTGTTTTTTGTTTTTTGTTTTCTACTTGTTGGATAATCTGTGCTTATGCTAATCTTAAAACTGCTTACACAATAAATAGTCTGGAAGTCTTCGGCTTAAATTCTAGAGAAACGACTAAGTAGGGGACAGGGATTTACAGGATATAGGCGACAGGATAGCATGTGTTTGTGTGTGGGTGCACGGGTGTAGGGCGGGTAAAGATGTTGCAGGCTGGAGATCCTGCTGCTCCAGCTCCTTAGAGGCTGGCCACGCGGGCGGAGAGGTCCTCCAGTTTCTGGTAGATGGCGGCCGGAAGATCGGCGCCCACCTGCGACTCAAAGTAAGTGCGAATGTCCTTCACCTCCTGGGACCAGAAGTCCTTGGGCAGCGAGAACAGCTCCTTCTCATCGATTTGCTCCTTCATGCCCGTCAGATTAAGGGCGCCTTCCGCTGGAATGTGTCCAATGGCCGAGTCCACGAAGCACTGCTCCCCGTTGATCCTGCGCAAGATCCACTCGAGGACGCGGGAGTTCTCGCCGTATCCGGGCCACATGAACTTGCCCTCAGCGCTCTTGCGGAACCAGTTGACGTGGAAGATCTTGGGCACCTGTCCGCGCTTCTCCATGCTCAGCCAGTGGGCCACATAGTCGCCAAAGTTGTAGCCGAAGAAGGGCCTCATGGCGAAGGGATCGTGCATGATGACCTTGCCCTTGTGCTCCGCCGCGGCGGTGGCCTCGCTCCTCATGGCGGCGCCAATGAAGACACCGTGGGCCCAGTCCCTGGCCTCGTAGATCAGGGGCACTCCAGCAGGACGACGTCCGCCGAAGAGCATGGCAGAGATGGGAACGCCAGCCGGATCCTCCCAGGCGCCGTCAATGATGGGGCACTGGGCGGCGGGGGTGCAGAAGCGGGAGTTGGGATGGGCAGCCGGCTTGCCAGAGTCCTTGGTCCAGGGCTTGCCCAGCCAGTCGGTGATCTCGACGTTGGGAGCCAGGCTGCTCTCCATGCCCTCCCAGAAGACACCGCCGTCCGAGGTGGAAGCCACGTTGGTGAAGATAGTGTTCTTAAACACCGTGTTCATGGCAATGGGGTTGGTCTCCATCGAGGTGCCGGGGGCGACGCCAAAGAAGCCGTTCTCCGGGTTGATGGCGCGGAGGACTCCCTGGGAGTCGAACTTCATCCAGGCAATGTCGTCGCCCACGCACTCCACCTTGTAGTTGGCCAGCGAGGGGTTCAACATGGCCAGGTTGGTCTTGCCACAGGCCGAAGGGAAGGCGGCAGTGATGTACTTCTTCTCTCCCTTGGGATCCGTGATGCCCAGGATGAGCATGTGCTCGGCCAGCCAGCCTTCCCGCTTGGCAATGGTGCTGCCAATTCTCAGGGCAAAGCACTTTTTGCCCAGCAGGGAGTTTCCTCCGTAGCCGGAGCCATAGGAAACGATCAAGTTCTCGGCGGGCTTGTGCAGGATGATGGTCCTCTCGGGATCGCATGGCCACGAGGGCATCTCCACCTGGCCCATTGGCTGGTGCGCCCACGGAGTGCAGGGCCCGGACGAACTCCTCCTTCTTGGCCAGCTGACGCAGGACGGCGGCGCCCATGCGGGTCATGATCCTCATGGAGGCCACCACGTAGGCAGAGTCAGTCAGCTCGATGCCGATCTTGGAGAGCGGGGAGCCCACTGGGCCCATGCTGAAGGGCACCACGTACATGGTGCGTCCCTTCATGCAGCCAGGGAAGCGCTGCTGCACTGCGGCCTCCATGTCCTTGGGGGAAATCCAGTTGCCCAGGGTACCCTTAACACCGTCGAGGGGGGTGGGAATGGTCTCCTCCTTGCGGTCCGTGCAGATGAAGGTCTTGGACTCGACGCGGGCCACATCGGCGGGGTTGGTGCGGGCCAGCCAGCAGTTCTCGTACTTGGGCAGTGGCACAATGGTGCCCATCTCGAGGAGGCTCTTGATGAGCATCTTGTTCTCCTGCTCGCTGCCATCGCAGATGTGGACCTGGTCGGGCTGGCACAGGGCGATGCCCTCCTCCACAAAGCTGCGGACGCCGGCGGTGAGGGATCCCACGTCGCCGAAGGAGATGGGGATGCCGCGGATGTGGCTGTAGAGGCCGCAGTTGTCCTGGCGCAGTTTATGCAGCTGGGGCAGGCCGCAGGCATTGCCGGAGCTACACAGGAAGAGGGAGAGGAAGAGGGGAAAAATGCAATTTAATTAAGTTTCCAAGATGGTTGAATGGGTTTTCCCAAACTGCATTAAAATTTCAGGGAGCCAGGCGGGGGCGGCACTTTCATTTCGAAAATTAAAAGGATTCCTGTACTACTTACATAATTTTGCTTTGTTCGATGAGCTCAGGCATTTTGCTTTAGTTTTTATTGATTTGTTTTGTTTGAAAACCGAAGAGTGTGGCGGAGTCGTGAAAGAGTTTTTGGCACTGTTGGCTTAATTCGCGTATCACAATGGTTAATTATCACAATTTGATTATGGAGCGCGTAGGCTGCTTTAGGTTCATATGTTCTTCCAGAGTTTTTTGTCAAATATCAGCTTGATTTTCAGACCACTGAAATTTGGCTTTTCACTTGATCTTTCCATTTACTCTGACCACGAGTAACTGATGCCAACTGGCCCGTCTGACGGCCTTTTATACCCGCCGTCGTCGCATCGATGTGCCTAGAACAAGTCCCCCGATCGGCTGCGATACGGGTCCGGCTTCGGCTGGTGGCTTCGGCTGTTCCACGATCGCGGCTACATCATCCACGAGCGAGAGGGTCAAACTTGTGGTGAGGTGATTGGCTGCCGGCGGAGGCTCGGCGATTGTTTTGGTTTTTCACCGATCCGGTGGCATGGGAACGGGGTGGTGGCATGGCGGGAGCCCCCATGGGGCATACAAATGGATGTATGTATATCCCCCATGGCAACAGCGATTTTTGTATTTTCGAGAGCAATTTCTAGTGCGTTTCCATCGCATTTTTGATAAGCGTAAACAGACCAGGCCTTCTGGGTTTGTTGTTATTTTGATACCCTGGCATACTGGCATTTCTTTCTTTTTTTTTTTTTTTTTTTTTACTTTTCCTGTTGTTAATTTAATTATTTTGTTTATGATTTTATGGAGGGGGGGAGAGCGTGGCAAACAAAAATAGAAACCGGTTCACGGACAGCTGAGGCAACAGCAGTTTGCTTTCCTTTCCTGAGCTGCAGCTGCAGCTGAGTACATTCTGGACGAATCTGCAGCAGGCATTGCATTATTTTTTAGTGGCACTGGGGCATCGCATTTGTCGTGGGGGCTGTGGGACACACGCGCCCTCCTACGCCTACGGACCGGGGGACATCACATGGCTCTCACTTTCATTAATTGGCTCTTGGCCAGAACGCAGAAACTTTCGCTTATTTGCAGAATCGGTGACGGAAAATTTGTTGGGGGATTCCCCCGGCCCACAGCCCCCTGGCCATCTGTGTCCATTGGCCATGGCCATGGTCTTGGAGGCCAGTCATGTGGCTATTTGGCCACCACCAAGAATAGACCCGAATGGCTGTCATGTGTCTTCTCTGGGGAAGGAGAAATGAAGGTGCTGCTTGTGGTGTGACTCTTGAGCCTCCAAGAATCGGTGCAGTTTTTCTCAATTAAAATGTTGTTAATTTTTTCCCGCCTTTAAAAACAAAATCAATAAAATATTTATCTATTTATTTTTTTCTGATAACGTTTTAAAAATGGAAATACTCTGGAATGGTAGAAAACTGTTTATCAAAAATTACGAAAAGGAGAAAAAAAATTTTTATTTAAATAAATAAAGTCATTTTTTTCCAGTGTGATTACCAACTTTTTATAACCGTTAAAATCAAGTTACCTTTTTCTGCCATTCACTTAGCCTAGACCCAGAGGGAACTGGCGGCGCCCTTGTGGGTGGCCTTGGGCAAACCTGGTCAACTTGTGGTCGTCCCTGGCCATCCTTGAGTCCTTTCGGACCCCCTCCCCTTTTGCCAGTGCCCCTACAAACGGAAACCCCTTGAAAGCAATTCCAGTTGCCAATTGCAAATTTCAGTCTCCACGCGTAGTCTCGCCGCTTTTTTCGGTTGGTTTATTTATAAACTATGGACTTGTTTTTCTAGTTGGGCCTGATAATCTTCATCATCGCCGCTTAATGTCTCTGGACCCAGACTCTGGCTGGGACTGGGACGGGTACTGGGTACTGGGTACTCCACCTCCCACCTCCCACCTCCCTGGCCCATGCCTTAGGCGCATTTCGATGAGTTGAGCTTTTCGGGATTTACGTCAATAGACAGTCGATCGATCGAGCCAGCTGAGAATAAATATGCATAATCAATATGTGATCTGTTTTGGATTCGATTCTGGGTTATCAAACAGACGAGCCTCTGAGCTTTTGTGCTAAATATAGAATCCACCCGGATCTTCCAGGGAATTTTCCATCCTTCCTAGAGACTTTTCTTCACACCCCTCGCGAAGGAGCTCTTTTGTCTCTTTTACGGCTAATCAGGTTGGTCATCATCCAATCCAATCCAATCCAGTGTTGGATCGCACCACATGCCTCTAATTTTGGCAATCAGGCCCTGGCAACCCGACCTCCCAAATGCCAAAAAGAAAAGGAAATAAAAAAGCAAAGTTTTTGGCTTGTTTTAAAATTTTATTTGCTTGTTTTCCATCGATCGTCTGATAACTCAGGTTAAACGGCATTATGGATTTATACACTTGTTTACGCCAAAATTCGGACGGGCCTCCGGTGCCCTGATAAGCCTCGGTCCACCAGGCCACGCCCCTGAAACCCCGCCCCAAATTTCGGGAAAAAAAACAGCCAGTCAGGTTTGGCTATAAAAATCTCGCTTTCATTTTCGTTTTATTTTACGCAATTAGGTCTAAGATTAGAGAGTAACCTATGGAACACAATGGAGCAAATCACATGTCGGCCACACGCGCCTTCAGCGCCTCCAGTTGCTTCGCCACCTCCTGGGGCAGGTGCTCGCCCACCTCCTGCTCGAAGTACTTCTCGATGGCACAGACCTCCTGCTCCCAGAACTCCTTGGGCAGCGAGAACAGCTGCTCGAGATCGATTTTCTCCTTCAGGCCGGTCAGGTTGAGGGAGTCCGTTTTGGGCAGTCGTCCTATCGGCGAATCCTGGTAGCACTCCTCGCCCTCCACCCTGCGGAAGATCCAGTCCAGGACGCGGGAGTTCTCCCCGAAGCCGGGCCACAGGAATTTACCGTCCTCGCCCTTGCGGAACCAGTTAACGTGGAAGACCTTGGGCATCTTGCCGCGCTGTTCCATGCCCAGCCAATGACACAGGTAGTCCCCGAAGTTGTAGCCGAAGAACGGTCTCATGGCGAAGGGATCGTGCATGATGACCTTGCCCTTGTGCTCCGCCGCGGCGGTGGCCTCGCTCCTCATGGCGGCGCCAATGAAGACACTGTGGGCCCAGTCCCGGGCCTCATATACCAGGGGCACTCCAGCCGGACGACGTCCGCCGAAGAGTATGCCAGAGATGGGCACTCCAGCAGGATCTTCCCAGGCAGGATCAATAATGGGCAATTGGGAGGCGGGTGTGCAGAACCTGGAGTTCGCATGGGCGGCCATTTTGCCATTCTCCTTGGACCAGAGCTTACCCAGCCAGTCCGTGACGGTGACGTTCTTCAGATTCTCCTCCCCCATGCCCTCCCAGTACACCCCGCCGTCTGAGGTGGATGCCACATTGGTGAACATGGTGTTGCGGAAAATGGTGTCCATGGCAAAGGGATTGGTGGCTTTCGAAGTTCCCGGGGCAACGCCAAAGAATCCAAACTCCGGGTTGATGGCGCGGAGCACCCCATTCGAGTCGAACTTCATCCAGGCGATGTCGTCGCCCACACACTCCACCTTGTATCCAGGGAGGGTGGGCTTCATCATAGCCAGGTTGGTCTTGCCACAGGCCGAGGGAAAGGCAGCGGTTAGATAGATCTTCTTGCCCTTGGGGTTGGTAATGCCTAGGATGACCATGTGCTCGGCCAGCCAGCCCTCCTGCTTGGCGATAGTGCTGCCGATCCTTAGAGCAAAGCACTTTTTGCCCAGCAGGGAGTTTCCTCCATAGCCAGAGCCATAGGACACTATCTCATTCTTGGCGGGCTTATGCAGGACAATGGTTCGCTCGGGATCGCAGGCCCAGGAGGGTTGCTCCAGGACTCCAGACTTGGGAAGGCCGCCGGAGTGCAGACACTTGACGAACTCTCCGTCGCCGCACTTGAGGTAGTCCAGGACCTGCGAACCCGCCCGTGTCATGATCTTCATGGACTCCACCACATACGGCGAGTCGGTGATCTCGATTCCGATTTTGGAGAGTGGGGAACCCACCGGGCCCATGCTGAAAGGAATAACGTACATTGTCCGCCCCTTCATGCAGCCAGGGAATCGCTCGTTGATGGCCTTTTCCATGTCCTGCTCGGAAATCCAGTTTCCCAGGGCACTCGGCGTGGCCTTCGGCGTCACGGGAATCGCCTCCTCCTTCCGTTCCGTGCAGATAAAAGTCTTGGACTCGACGCGGGCCACATCCGCCGGATTGGTGCGGGCCAGCCAGCAATTGTGGTACTTGGGCAACGGGACAATGGTTCCCTGCTTCAGCATGAGGCACTGCAGCATCTTGCTCTCGCCCTCCGTGCCGTCACAGATATGTATCTTGTCCGGTTTGCACAGATCCACGCACTTCTCCACGTACTGCTTGACGGCGGGTGTAAGGGTCCTGGCATCGCCATAGTGGACCGAAAGCGAGCGGCAGAGTAGTCGGAAATTGTGGCTCGGGGGTCTTGCAACAAGACTGTGAAATAAAATCAAGAAATGGATAAATATTAGGTTGTGGAATAGGAAAGTAAACCTCAACTACTTGCCACTCCCCACGCCCCTTGTCACATTGTGCCCAAGCTTTAAAGAAACTCTTCAAGAAAGCATGATTTTTCATAGAAAATGTAGCCAAAAAAAAATAAAAAGAGGAATCAAAAATAATGTAATTTTTACACAAATTTCATGTTTGACTGAAAAATGTTGGCGAGAGTTTTCTTTAGATAATTGTGAGTTTTGAATGCCAGGTAAAAGGATTCAGTTTGCTTACAGTGTCCTTTAGATAGTTAAGACTACCTGAAGACCTTTTGGTGTTGGGTTTGGTTTTGGTTAACCACAAACCTGACTAGCCAAGCTGAACGCAACTGTACCCGGCTTGGCAGACCTCGTAAAGTGAATTTGAAATTCTAAGGCGCGGGCACGCACCTCCGCTGGAAAAGGCCACATAAATACAACAAAAAAAATCAAATAAAAACAAAAAAAAAAAAATAAATACAGAAATACAAAAAGAAATAAAAAAGCAAACTGGCTGATCAGCTGTTCGTCTGGTCGGTCTGGTTTTATTTCTTTCAGCTCCTCCTCCACTCCAATCTCGAGAAACTGGCTCAACGCAAATTGCAAAGTATCTGGACCTTCGGACCTGGCTTACTGTGAGATACATTTTTAGTTTCTGTGCCGCCGCCACAGCCCACGTCACTTTCATTAGAAGCCGGTCCACTATCCACCATCCGCCATTCGCGCTTCCATGATGCAATCTTTCATCATCTTTTTTGTTTTGAAATGCTGAGCTCTCTGTTTTGGTTTTTGGTTTTCGTATTTTACAGATAAGAGAAGCAGCAGCAGCAGCAGCAGCAGCAGCAGCAGTTGCAGGTACACGCGAGATACACTCGGTATCCGTATCTGTGAGATACCCGCCGCTTCCGGTGGAGCAGACCCTTTAGTTCTCGTTTGCGACACCTCTCTGGGTCAGACTGTGTCACATGCCAGACAGCTGCTTACACAGTCCAAAGTCCACGGATCACAGACCAGACCAGACCCCCCTCCCACTATTAAATACTCTAACTTATCGTTTACATGCGTTCAGGGTTGCCCCATTTGTGACGTCACTAAAGTGTCTGGGGTATTATGGGGTCTGGGGGCCAGACGAACCGATACCGAAATTAATGTAGATTTTATAATTTTGGAACTGCGCAGTTTTCCGCGCCACACGCTCTCGATGGACATACCTACTAACATATAATAATAATATTATATATACATATGTATATGTGTATTTGTGGCCTGGTTTATATTAACATAAGCTGTCTGCATGTTTGGGGCGTGTGAGGTGAATGATAAAGCCCGGGGAGACGTCTCTCAATGTCTCGGGCTTTGCCAAAAACTCAAAGACACCTCGGTGGCTCCGCAGAGATGGCCAATTAAGCCGCAAATTGAATGAGAATTAAAATTTAATTCAATCATATTAACCGGATTCATCCGGCATTTAGTGCCTTTTGTGGTCTTTGCGGCTGGCGTCTGGCTTTTATCTGGGATTTTCGGTATTAGAACTTTATTTGCTCGTTTATGATAGCTATTAGCCCATTGGAATGCTAGTTAAATAGTCGAAAACTTTATTTATGGCAGTCCAACTGGCCTGATAAGAGCCTCTAACTGTAAACATACAAGTATATGCAAACCGCTTTCGTCTGAGCTGAACTGCCCCCTCGTATCGGCGGTGTTGACACCCCGGCAGCTAATTATTTGAACAGCACTCGTGGACTTGCCCCAGCTTTCAGTTTTTGTGACTGGACCCTTGATTAGGGCCACGCGCCTCCATTGGAAACCGAACTGGCTGCGTATTTTGATTCTATTTTGGGCGATAAGAGCGAAGCGTATTCGCTAGGAAATGGATGGCAGAGTGTGCCCCCGGCCTTTGAAAATGGCAAATAGTGTGCTCCCCGCCGCAGCATCCACTTTGGTCCACATGACGCCACGGATGTTGACCGTTTTTGTGCCAGGATATGCCCTAACAAAAGGTATCTACACTACTTCAATGCTCTAGGAGACGGAAGATTTAAAAGACTTTAAAAGTGTATTTAAAATTCCATTAATAGAATTTAACAAATCTTTATTTTCATTGCAGAAAACGACGCGTCAAATACGTAGAATTTTCAGAGAGCGCGTGTATTTTTTATGTTTTTGTGTTTTTTTTTAAATGGAAAATAACAAATATATCTTTTTATAAATAGTATGAACACGGAATCTTGCCTGCCCCCCATTGGAGTCCAAAAGACACTTGGCAACAGTCATGGGGGTGTCAGCTGATCCAAGAGATATTCCTTCCACAAACCCGAAAACTGTACTGACTGGCTGATGAAATAAACGAAACTGGCTCCATCATACAGATGTACTTGTGGGGTTCATTAGCCTTGGCCCTTCGCCTTAGATTCAGTAAAGGAATCGAATATCGAAAGAAGGCGAAGGGCAGCCACAATCGGGGGCTTATCAGCTGGAGGATTCTGGCGGCCATCAAGGGTTTAATGGCCACAAAATCGTTTCAAGAGCTGGAAAAGATTTATTGCTCAATTTCAATTGTTTACTGCCAACAATGTAGGCATGACGTGTAATAATATTTACAGGAAAACTGCACTATCTGTTTAATAACTATAAAGTTTCCACTACCATATGTCGATTGCACGTCATCCATGCAAAATATTTTCTAGAATTATTAACAAACTAATAATTCCCAGAATGAAAATTAATTTAATTTAAAAAGCCAACGAAAAGAAAAACAAAGAAATTATTCAGGCCTGACTGACTAATGGGCCTTTCCTGGTTTTCTTCATTCGAAAAGCCACCTTTGTCGAATGAAATTAAATTGCGCAGAAATGAAACCAGAAAACCCGGTCACAACTGGAAATTATTGGACCCGGCCCGGGACCCAGCCCGGGTCTGGGACTATAGTTTATAAAATAAAATTACGAACGCCGTTGTAGGAGAGCTCATTACCGCATATCAAAGTCCAACTAATTTCGTATATTGTTTACGGACTGATAAGCGGAACCCAGACTGCCCACGCCTTCTCCAGATACATATACAAATTTCCAGATTACCGACTCTGGTTCCGCCGTACATATTTAAATGAACATTGTGTATAAGGTAATGGTTCGTTTGAATGGAGGTCTGGTCTGGTCTATTACACCGACTATAGTCCTTATTATTGGCTGGGTGTTTTGGTAATTGGAGTGTGTTGGCGCTTGAATTAATCTTTGAATGGGGCCGATGGTCACCGCATGATTCAGATGCACGGCAACATGGGCGTCATTATATCGTATGGAGGGGAAGTCTTATCTATGCGAGCCAGAAGTTTCGGGGAATTTTCGGAATGGGTGGTAAACAAACCATTACCTGATAGGAAGTGAGCCATGACTGCTATACAATAACCGCGTGATTCTTAGTGACAATTAAGCAATCATTTCGATTTCCACGTCTTGTATGCAAATTATAAAAATGGCAAATTTTTGGTGGCTTGTCTCTCGCTGAGGGGCTCGGCCTGAAAAATAGCTTCAGACTCGGCGCGTCAACAATAATATTATTGTTGTTACTGCTGCTGGGTGATTCGATGTCGTTGCCGTTGCCGTTGTCGTTGTCGTCGGAGTGTCTAAAGGTTATCAACAATGACACTTGGCAGGCAGAGGCGTCAGTGCAAAAAGTATCTGACGGATACCTCAATCAAAACTGCAGCCCAACCATGGCTGGGCAGGAGTTCTCTTTGCACCTGTTGGATATAGATGGAAGGGACTCTTCAAGACACGCCACTCTGCTGACTTGGCCATAAAAACAGAAGCCAAAACAAAAACAGTCAGCAAGCGAACAAAGATTTCGAGACGCTTGTTGCCAAGCGGCCTCAAAAAGACCCACACATGCAGTGCTTTGTTTTTATTTTGCTTCGATATGTATTAAAACAAAACAAATACAGAAAACGAGAGGCAGAGCCAGTCGAGCAACTTGCCTGCGATCACAATCACACAGATACACACCCACACCAGCGCAAAGTACAAAGAAATCGAGTCAAAACAAAACTACAAAAATAATAAAGAGCGTGGGGGCCGACGGGCTGATAAAAAAAATTAACAAAGCGAAGGCGCCAAACGGAAAGCTCCCCATTGAACCAAGTATCTGGAGGTGGAGTGTTGCCTCCTTCTAGGCGCTGGCGGAAAAAAGTATTTCCATGGCGTAAGGTGAATGGACGGCCCCACAAAGTAGGCACTGTTTTTCAAGTGAGAGTGTGGGAAAAGCGGAATACTAAAGGTATTAAAAAACGATTAATAGTTGGGAATAATTATATTTTTATATATAAGTCTTATATATATTAAGTTAAATCATTTTTATTTGATTCTCTAGGAACTTTCGCTCTTCTTCCAAACAATTGAATGATTAAGAACATTTTGTATACACATTTAAATATGTAACATACATTTGTATAGCCCCGTCTGACGTCGAGAGGAGCAAGTGCAATGATCTTTGTGCCACAGACGACATTAACATTGATAGTGGTTTTTTGTTGACGTTGCTGGCACTCTCCACAATGTCGTGTAATCAGAGGCTGCTTATAATAAGAATAATGTGAATGAAAGATTATGGATTTCAGGGAGGGGAGTGGTTTTTTCCACTCACGACTTACAACCCTTCATTGAGGTAGGTTATTCAATAGTTTGTTTGTAGCAACCAAAAGCTAAGGTATAACCTTAAGCTTGAAATCCGAGTGAACCACACAATGTTACTGGAAAGATTGTTTTATTGAACATTTTAATGTCTTGGATTAAATCAAACCTAACTGATAAGAAATGTTTTACTTTTGAAGAGGGTCCTAATCTCTTTCGAAATGAAATTTCCTTTTATTTGGTATTTTTGTTAAAACAGAGATTAGCAGATGATTGACACAACTTTTTGGCCAGCCCACAGCCAAGGCCGGCAATCTAATAAATGGACAACATCCACGCCAGCTTAATGGGCGACTTACCGCCCACTCAATGGCCCCCAAAGGGGCTTCGGGGGCTGGCGGTGTCGTCCGGCATTAGAGCCATTAGACTTACCCGGATCGCAGCAGCTGCGCGCCTTTGAGCAGCATTCTGTCACGCCTTGGAACGCTAATACTCTTGGCGCGAATGCAATTTTATCTTTGCCTTAATCAATTTATAGCGTTCCGTTTCCACTCTTAATTTGATGAAATTGCCTGAGCTAATTTAAATTTATTTAACAGAAAGAAATGCACTTTTCGAACAGAGCGTCCCCAGAGTGCACTTGTTGCGCTTCAGCTTAAGTTATTGAGTTGCAACTTGAGTTGCAGTTTCGTTTTCGCAGATGGAGATTACCGATACGTATAGAGATACAGATACGGGGATACAGCGGAGCACTTGTTGCTGCTTTGGCACATCGAGCCAAACTGACACTCTGCGGCAACTGCTGCGCTCAAGTAACATATTGTACATGATTGTATTTTCCTTTTTTTTCGGTTTTTGTTTGTGTCTTTTCGCTCCGCTGTCCGAACCGATCCATTCCGTTCCGATACGTTTCGATTCTCGTGGCTGAAGCATATGGGCCGCATGTTTGGCTCTCGGGCTGATAAGATAAGCGCCGACTTTGCTGCACTTGCCGCCTCCTACGTGCCTCCCGCAGCATAGGCGTCGCGTGGCGTTTCGGGAAAGCACCAGAAATCGCTGGACACGCCCCCGAAAGGAGCGCAGACCTGTCTGGCCGGTATGCGGCACTTGTATCTCTTTGCAACATGGGCTCCATTACGTCACAGTGGATTTGCACTTGGAGAAATGGTAGTTGAATGGAGGCTATAAAATCCACTCAAGGCTATAATAATTCTCACCAAATTGGCCATAACTTGACTTACAATTGTCAGATTGTCAAATGTTATACCTTCCCGATCTTGGAATTTTTACTAGATTCAAATTCGATCAAAATATGGCCATCGAAAATTTTATTTTTTAAATTTTGAATGCAGATCCTTTTAAAATATTTTGATGCAGATCCAAGCGAAATGAAATCCTTATTCATAAATGATATTCCTTTTTTAAATCAAATGAAAATTATTAAAAATATTTGTAAAAAGGTGACTCGAAAGTCTAAAATCTGCAACAATCGCCAAAGATGCTTTTTTCACAAAAAATGCCATACCTTGGCTCATAATTGTCATATTAAAGAATTTAATACCTTCCCAATTTTGTATATATTCTACTAGAATCATTTACTATTTGTAAAATATTTTGATAAGGGTCGAAAGGAAAAGAATTCCTGATTCATAAAACGGAACTTTTCCAAACCCAAAGCTAAATATGTGAGTCTTAATCTTTATCTCCTTCCTATTGTTTCTTAAAAGTTTGTGGACAATTTCATGGTAGGGTGCTATAGACCAATGTCATTTACGATACTCTTTTGCAATAAAATGGCGGCACCAAAATAGCTGCTGGCAGTACACAAGGTCGACCGATAGAACCCCCGGCACCCTTTGCTGCAATTCAACAGGAAGAACTCCCTGGTATTTCTAATCAAGCGAGAAGGCTGCCAAAACAAAACAAGTAAATGCGAATAAAACAAGAAACAAAAATAAGTGAAATCGAAATGAAACTTTCCCCTCGTCGATAAGCTAATCGGGAATGCTTAGCTCCCGGTCCAAGGTGCTTTTGGGACCAGGGGCCAACAACATTCTCTCGTCTATCAAAATCCAATAAATACAGATCGTCCCATCTGCAGATGGGTCTGTGGGGCGAATGAAACGTGCCAGCCAGTACAGTGATGCCCCGCGAAAATGAAAACACTCTTTCTTTTTGCTCTTCTTCAACTTAACGCACTAATCTTGAAATATCTTTATTAGTAATAATTTCTTGCGTACGATATATTAATTTTCCATATAAGTATTCATCTCTTTGCAGTGTTTCTTGTTTTAATACATTTAAATTTACACGAGTCCATCGGGGCTTTAGCACTACGACAATAATTGATGTACAATAATTATAGTAGAGCTAGTTATATAGATTAATATGTAGGTACGGTACGGTTTATATATATATATATATATATATATATATATATATAGATTTATGCTCGTATATATAGTGTCGGTAAACAAGTAAACTATACACTTAGGCTTTTGGTACTATGTTGTATTTGGTTTTGGTTTCAGTTTTGTTTTTTGGTTTTTGGTTGCATTTGCGAGGATATGGAAATGGGGCTTACGAGGTGCAACTGATTTCTGGAGACTCCTATATATATACTCTGTAAATGTTCCTGACAAAAACTATACAAATCTCTCAAATTCCTGTCCGGCTATGGGGAAAACTGCCACGTCGGTGGCTACTACAAATTCTTCTCTAAACTCGACGGGCCGTATCATAAGTATATTTCTATAATTGTCTTATTGTCTTCAACGTTATGCCGTCTATCCATTGCATTGACTTTGAGTACTTTGAAATTCCATGTTTTTTGATTAAGCTTTGAGTTTTTAATTTTTGCCACATTACCTTCTCTGACTTGTTGAAAATCAAATGTATAGAAAACCATTTTGAAGAAACCGAATTGGAATTGTGACTTGGATTTGGCGACGGATCAAATTCAACTTAGTAATGGAGTGCTGCTTAAGAACTAGTTAAATATTAGACGCTTTATGGTTTTCTCTTCATCGATAGAACTTTACAACCACTAAAACTATTCACAGCAGTTTATTTTTCTTTTTCATCTTTTCTTCTTTTGTTTTCATTTGCTTAGTTCGGTCAGTTTAGGAAAATACTCTTGAATGGATTCTTTCTTTTTTTTTTTTTTTTGGGGGGGTTAATAGAAAATCGAGTGCCTGAATTTGGAGGGGGTGGAAAGGTGGGAAGTGGGGTGTGGGGTGTGTGAGTGCCTTAACGCCTAGACTTTGAGGATATTATTTAGAATATCACACATTCCATGTATCTCTTTTTCTAATCAATAGAGTAAGTATAGGTATTTTGTTCAACTCAACTAGAACTCGAAGTGTTAATACAATATATAGTGTGTGTCTCAACGCTCTTAACCTGTTTGAATTAATATTATAAAGTGTGTAACTCGGTTCTATATACTATTCATAGGTCGGGCAAGTACTTGAAGTCAAACGAATACAAAAATAATAACGGCAGGTCTCTAAACTAAAACTAAATGTTGAGTTTAACTCGTTGGAAATGCGCTGGCTAAAAGTCGACTAAGAAGCGTTTTTGCCATTCAAGTATTTCATTTTGCGGGGGATGGTAGTGGGTGGGGCTGGGGATTGGGGATTGGGCACTGGAATGGGACAGGAATGTGGGTGGTAGTGGGACTGGGATCTAAGGAGCGCTTGGGACTCGGAAATACCTGGACTTTGTGTGCTCGAGTTTCTAATTTTAAAGCTTAAAGCATTCCAACTAAATGCTACATAATCGAATTGAAACTTTTTAGCAACCCGTTTTAAGTTCATAGAATTCCACATTTTTCCTCCTTTCAATTGTACTCGTACATATGTATGCTTATCTTTAAATTTTGTTTAGTTTTGAGTTTAGATTGGGTTTAGGTTCAGTTGTTGCGTGTTAAAAATATGATTTAACAATTTTTAGTTACTCGAACTTGAATTCAATTAGCTCCTTGGGTTTTATTTTGGTAATTCTCTTAGACTTAGCTTTAAATTATGTTAAAATACTTATAGTAAATATTTATAAATGTTTGCGCTCAGCTCCGCATACATTCTCCCCCGTTCGTCCTTGCAACTCATCTCATCTCATCGCCTTACATTTCGGTCGAGTTAATATTTTACTTGCCATTTTTCGTCTCGGTTTACACCTGGACCTTTACCTGTATCTTTATCTGTATCTGTATCTATATGTCCTGCTGTAGCATTAGCTGTATCTGTATCTGTACTGCATCCTTTGGAGGGGGCTTAGTGGCTGGTCTACACATCGTACGCGTCCTTCTTGTAGTTCGGCTTTCTGCTTGTTGGCACATTTAGCACGTTCGATGTCTTGGTGGTGGTGGTCGGACGCATCATCATCATCCGCATGGTCATCGGCTTGTCCTCCTCCTCGTCGTCGGAGAAGTCGCTCTGGGTCTTGACGTGGCCGCCCAGCGCCGGTCCACTGAAGTCGTTCTCATCGTCCTCCTCGTCCTGATTTTCGGTGATGGGGGAGAGGGATAACAGAGAGTAATGGTTACAAACAGTCGGGTCAGGAAAAACAAACAATTTGGGGGACCGAGGTCCTCTAGGAAATCAAGAGTACTGTGTACAAAATTATGATACATAAATCAAATGAGCTGACACCACGTTGCGTATACTTGATATTCTACACAAGCGAAAGCTCAAGCTCTAAACGGTGGCCGGCAGATGGCGCTCTGGCCTTAAAGGAACACTGAAAAAAATCTAGTGTAAAACTAAACTGTATTCTACGGAAGAAAGTAACTTAAAATCTAGCAGATACAGGAACAGGGACGGCCCGTTAAAAATATTCAAAGAACTTGACGAAAAAACATTAAAACAATGAACAATTGAAAGTATTTAACAAACAAAACGTAACGAAATGTTTAAAAGTTTTTCTGGCTTTTTTAAGGTTACTTTACCTGCAAGTTAGAGCCACGCCCAGCAGCCAATTCGTCGCCCCTAACTCTAATGTCCTACGAGTCCTTGCCTAAACTTAATCTTTTTGTAAATAATTTTTATGGCCGTACGTTTTCCTGGTGTCAGTTTCGGTTTTTAGTTTTCAGTTTTCAGTTTTTAGTTTTCAGTTTTTTTGGTTAAAATTAGCAACTATGGTTTCTGCTCTATTTTTTTGTCTGTTTTTTGCTAACTACGAGAAATTGCTGTGCGTTGATTAGTTCTTAGTGGTATTGAGTACGAGTATTGCTTGGTATCTGCGGCATGAGCACTTTGTTTCTACTTGAGATGTGGCGTGCTGCGTGGCACAGTCCTTCGGTTCGGTACTGAGGTGTGTGTCTTTTTGGTGTGGAGTGTTTGGAGAGGTGTATTTCGAGAGTTATCCTAGACTTTATCTGATTGATGGCTGCTAAAACTTGGCGCTGCACTGGTTAGTACGTATCCAGGATTTCGATTCGGTTTAGGTATCGGTATCGGTTAGTTCTAATTCTAAACATTGACCAATGAATGTGGACACGGGGTAGGCAGAGGAAAGAAGAGCAGAGAATTGTGTGATTAGCATCGGTAATGTTCTTAGAAAGTGTGCAGGCGGAGGGCTCGACGGGGATCCCTTTTGATAGGGCAAGGACTTACTTCAAAGTCTCCAATTGTGAAGCGTGTCGCCGCGAGTGAGTTCTGCGGTGGCATATCCGGACTCATGTTCTGAACGACAATGGGCGTGATTTTGTAGCATTTATAGAGTATTATGTAGTCAGTTATTGGATGTAAGCATGGTCAGATAGGAGAAAACAAGCGCAAGAGTGAGGAATGTATCGTTAGGTGAGAGAAAGACACAATTAGTCACACGAATAGACCAAATAGATAGAGAGAGCTTGGCAATAATCTTAGTCTAACAACACAACGAATGAGACAAAGAAAGCTCAAATCGAGTCGCAATCGAGTATCGTAAAAGGATAAAGGTGAAAGGTGAAAGGATAGCTCCTATGACTTACATCATCGTCATTGTCGATCATCTCCTTGGTGGAGGCGGTTGTCTCGTTGCGACGAATGGAGCCCTGGTGTATATCCAGGTCCACCTTGAGGCACTGGAAGCTGCGCATGAGGAACACAATGGGCATGGGCAGCACGCCGGCCAGGATCATGCACACGGCGATGATCATTACCCAATTGGGGTAGTCCTTTTGCACAATCATGCCCTGGAAAGTGTTATTGTTAGAAACTAATTTTGTAATTAGAAAAGAAAAAGCCTACCAAATCGGCATTCCAGGCTCCGTATGTGGGATTCTTGATGACCATAAAGATCACGGAAGAGGCCAGGATGCAGACCATAATGACAGGGCCAATGTATCGCCAAGTGAGCTGCCAGTAGAGTCCCGGTCTATAGCCTGTCATCTGGTAGATGTCCTCGGTGAAGCTAAAACAAAGGTATTGATTATCAATACCGAATGTAAAAAGCAAGGAATAGCTCTCCTTACCGCTCGTGGCCGTAAATAAAGATCACGGCTATCATCTCCATGAGGGCCACCACCACCAGGCCAATGGTGCCGGCAAACGAATCGAACATCTTGAGCCAGTACTCCCCGGCACCTGTGCAGAAGATGAAACCGACAATGAAGCAGAAGAGACATACCACGCCAGTGACATGCTGTTTCTTAACCCGCTTGATAATGTCAATGTCGAAGAGGGTGCAGAGCATGCCCTCCAGGATGCCGATCTGCGAGCCCAATCCCAGCGACAGCAGCATGGTGAAGAAGAGGACGGCCCAGAAGGGAGCTCCTGGCAGTTCCACAATGGCTTGGGTGAACACAATGAAGGCCAGGCCAGTGCCCTCAGCGGCCTACAAAATATTGTTATATATTATATCCTTGATGGTACATAAAGGATACAACCACTTACATTGTCCAGTTCGTGGCTTAAGCTGCATTCGCTTAGCGAATATTTGGCCATCTCCGTGTCATTATACTTTTCAATTGTTTGATCGTAAATCAGACGAGTCACATTCTTCTCCAGCAGATTGTTCTTCACCATGATTTCCATATTGCTGGCGGAGAAGAAAGGTAGACAATTAATTAAGACTGACTCAAATCGGTTCAAACCCGACAGTTCAAGAGCAATAGCGCACCCTTAATTGTTGCAAATTGACAGACACGACCGCGATTCCATATCGATTCGATTGGAATATCAATGGACTGGACCCAAATACGCCCACGGGTCCGATTGATACATTATTGATGAATGCCAGAGCCCATTGATTGTGCATCGGCCTGGGCCGGTTACAACTGGTCAAGAGCCAGTGAGGCATATTATTATAGAGGCACTCACCTGTCCACACAACGGTCCACATTGACGGTGGCCTTGAAGCCGAGAATGGCGAAGATGACCACGCTGGCGTAGATGGCTGTGACGGCATTGCACACGGACACCAGGAGCACATCCCGTACGCAGTTGTTCTTGGGCGTGTTGTAGCTGCCGAAGGCGATCAGGGAGCCAAAGGCCAGGCCGAACGAGTAGAACACCTGGGTGGCCGCGTCCAGCCACACCGTCGGCTCCAGCAGCTTCTCCACCTTCGGCGTGTACATGTGCATCAGACCGGCTCCTGCTCCGCGCAGCGTTATGCCCCGGATGAAGAAGATGGTCAGCACGATGTAGGGGAAGAGGGAGGTGAAGTAGACCACCTTGCCGGAGCTCTGGATGCCCTTCATCACAATGAAGAAGACAATGGTCCAGGACAGCAGCAGGCAGAGGACGATCCACCACTTCAGGCCGCCGGGCTCGTCCATCGACGGAGCGGCATCCAGAGTGGTGCGGTACCAGAAGTACGTTGTCTCCGAGGATTTGGCGCACTCCTCCAGCTCGAAGCCAGTGCCATTGGTGGGGCAAGAGGACCACGGCAGAGGATACTACAAGGTAGATATGTTAATCACGTTATCCTTTTTGACAACGGAGGCTCTAGTTCACCCGGAAACTATTGAAGAGGTAGTAGAAGACCCACGTGATGATCACGTTGTAGTAGAGTGCCACAAAAAGCGTCACGATGCACGACGAGATGCCGATGCCGCCCAGCCAGGGGTGGATGGTATTCCACACGCCCAGGGCGCCCAGGCGCATTCTCTGGCCAATGCCCAGCTCGATGAGGAAGAGGGGTATGCCCTCCAGTATCAGCATAATCATGAAGGGTATCAGAAAAGCACCTGAAAATATTTTATATCTTTCAATACAAATTCTATTAAATGGAAAATGATTAAATGACTTTTAATTGCAACTTTTTTCTCTCAGTTTAAATCCCTTTGATTGGCATGACTGGCATGACTGACATGGCCAATAGAATTTGCATTTCTGGCCTGGTCTGGAAATATCCGCTTAAGTAACTGATTTCTGGTTTCAAGTGTATTTTGGTTTGGTCAATGTTTGCTCATTCCGGCAATTGTAATTGTAATTGAATTAAAAGCCGGGCGGGGCTGCATTGTCATTGGAAATGCGTGCGTGCTTGCCACGAGGTGTGGTGCCCCAGCCCCTAGTCCCCTTCACCACCCCCTCCAGTGCCGCCCAAGGCCACCAATTGAGCCCTTCCGCTGGCGAAAGCCAGGCAATTAGTTCACATTAAATCTCATAATGTTATTGTCAGAGCTTGTGCACTTGATTAGCTGCAGTTCGTTGGCCAAGCACTGATATCGGATATGACAAAAGTGGTAGCAACCGGAGGCTCCCTCCAGGGGAGGCACCACGGTGCCGGGGGTCTACACAATTAGGCATTATCGCTCAGGTGACGCGTGCAATGCCATCGACATTGATTGAAAAATTCTGCAACAGTTTGCGTTTTCGGCGCACTCGGGTAATCCGAGAATTAGCGTAGAATTCCATGACTGGAGAGCTCAACGTATTTGGTTATTAATTCGATGTTGCATAAAGATTGTAATGAGTCGGAATTCTTCAGAAATTTTTGACCCCAAGACTCTACATTGTGGGGGACACTGGATATGCTACATGGTTTTATAGTTTCCGATGGATCTTATAAAATGTTAGCCCCCAATGGATTACTTACCGCCCCCGTTCTGTTGGCACAGGTAGGGAAAACGCCAGATATTGCCCAGGCCCACCGAATACCCGATAATGCTGAGGAAGAACTGCATCTTGCCGCTCCAGGCGGCACGTTCCGGATCACCGCCCGGTATGTCCACCGACTGGACGGAGTTGCGCTGCGGGGCAGTAAGGACGATGGTCACCCCGTGGGTGCCGTCGCCC
Organism: Drosophila varians; assembly: GCA_018150405.1. NCBI lineage: Eukaryota > Metazoa > Arthropoda > Insecta > Diptera > Drosophilidae > Drosophila > Drosophila varians. The sequence continues at coordinate 11,026,680 of JAECWK010000130.1, forward strand.
CGGGCCCGTGTGTTCAGTGGTGCCATCTCGTGGCCGTTGCGCGGTGCATCGATGATTTTCGTGGCAGCCATCAACGTGCGGAGTGCCCCGGCGGAGTGTCCGTGGAGTGTTCCTTCTGCAATAAGTGGAGCAGTCGATTAGGAAGTCGTATCCCCGCCATAGTTTGATCGATACTCCTGGAGAGTATCCTTCGTGCTTTGTCAGTCGTCGGGTGAGTGAGTGTGTGTGCTTTCTGTTTGCCCATTTGTGTGGCAAGGGGGGTCGTCCTTGAAGCCGCCTTGTAGTGGCTGGTAACTCAATTTGGTCCCTAATTGTTTGCCATTAGGCTGGATTCTCTTTGCCAACTTAATGGAAACCTTTTCGTGGGCCACCCACGCTCTTTCTGCCCGTAATTTGATTGCTATGCAAATTTTTGGGTGCGGCGATGGGAGAACTCATGTACCATGCATGTAGTTTGTTTTATTTTTCTGCATAATTCATTAGAATTTTGGCGAAAAGCAAATACGCACTTTTCAGGCACGCGTGGGAGGATGAGGGTCACGGGTTAATTAGAAACTAAAACCTCCGAGGACTGTTTACGAGTCACTGAACCACCCAGCGGCCACCCACACTAGGACGTGACTTCCTGATCCTTGTTGCTTGGTGTAGGTGGTGTAGGCGATGTGGGAGGACCCACAAATTTTTGTCGACTACCGCAGAAGGTCGTTACAAATCGAAAGAGCAACCATAAAACGGAGGAGGAGGGGTGGCAGGTGGTGGTGTTGCCTATTTACTTGGAGGCTCGTCCCGGCCTCTGTTGCTGACGTCGTAAATGGAAAGCTAGAGGATGTGGAGCGAAAGAGAGGGGGCGACACGAATAGAGAGAGATGGCGTTAGCGTGGGTGTGTTGTTTGGGGCAGCAGCTGTAAGGCAAGAAGCAGAAATTCACCACAAAAAGAGAGAGAGCACTCAAAAAGCTTAGAACAGCTTTTGGCGTCCTGCCGCTTCATTGATGGGCTCTTGGGTGAGGGGGTCAAAGCCAGGAGGGCCGACACACCAGCCACCTACTAACGCCATGTACATTCTTGGTCTATACTTCTTGATTTTGCGTATACGTAATGCGCTATGACGTCTTTTGATGGTTGCCTCCTATTTCCAATAGCGTCAAATCGAAGCCCCCACCGCCCTCTGCCAGCTTGTAAACATTTATCCATTTAGAGATCGAAAATTATAACCTGCAGCTGCAATAATACCGATACAACCGATGTCACTGCTTCCCTTGGGCAAACAATCACAGAATTGTGACTTCATCCTCAACTCTTGGCCAACTGGGAGAGGTCTTGGCCTGGCTGATTGCACAATCCATTTGCTGTTACGTAAAGCTGTGTGTGAAAATATTAAAGTCCTGTGATTGCCACGTTTATTGTTGGCTTTTCCTGCAAGTGCTGTTGCTTTCTGCGTCGCAGTTTTCCTCCCCCTAATCCATCCCATCCCCCGCTGAAAGGCAACCAGCCGGCGTTTCTAAATAAAGCTCGGGCCAGGACATGACCGTGGCCCTGTCATTGGAACGGTTTAGCCCACTTAGACCATACAAAGTAGACTGAAACACAATGCTTAAATCATTGACGTAGGAAATTACTCAATGATGGGTGCACGCGGTCAAGATTGATGGCCACTGATTGCCTCTGGCAGGATGTAATCCTTAAAGATCCCTGCCATTATATAATACCGCAGCCCGGGGAGCTGCGGAAATTTCCGGTTCGAATTTAAATGAGTGGAAATGTACCAGGCTGGCAAAAAAACAAACCCCACACACACACACTCGCCTGCTCAGGTACAAAAGCTTGATATCCTGACACACACACACACACACACCGCCGAAAAAAAGGACAAAGCCTTTTTGCGTCGTAGCTAAAATGATATTCGACCAAAAAAAACAAGTTCATCCCTTTCAGGCTCAAAGGTTAAGGGAATGGAATTTAAAGCTTACACTATTTTCAGTTAAAGTGCCCTAGAAATAGGCAGCCGGAAAGAGAGGGGGATACGACGAGTGATAGAGAGGGAAGAATTTGATGACATGGCGTGTTGCAGGCTAAATCGATAAGAATCGCTTTATATGTGGTAAAGGTGCAAATGGATGTGGAATCAAACGCGGATACTCAGGAGGGGGGCCAGAGGCCCAGCTGTCTTTTCCTATTCTGCATAAATCATGCAATTTGATTGCCAATGAAATACGTTCTGTTTATGCAATCGATTTTGCACATTTTATTGGCTTTTGTTTACGATCCGCCGTTTGTAGCGGAATTCAGTGCGAATCGCACTTTGCTCATTTTGCTCTTGAATTTTGAAATGGCCACTAATAATACCATATATGTTTCTATTTTTGGAACCACTCGAAATTCTTTGGGCAAGCTATTTTCCACATCCCATATGCAATTTTCGCCCTTTGTTCTTGGCAGCGTTGGAAGGTCCTTAGTAATTGGCGCCGAAAATCCAAGTTTTTCACACTTCCGTTTCCGCATGACCTTGATTGTCAGCCTTGGGGTGGGGCTTCCTGGAAATCGACTGTTAAGATCGGCGTGGAGATTGGAGGCACTTTAACTGACAAGGGACAATGGGAAATGGACTCCCTCCCTCCAGGTCTATTTTTTTGGCGTTAGCCGGGCCAGATTGTTTACGCGACTCTAACCTTGGTGGCAGGAAGGTTTGTTTTTGCAACAATATTATGCAAATAAACGCAGCTGATGTCCGACGGCGGGTCTGTGGAAAATTTCCATCGACATTAATAGATACTTGAGGCTTGGCTTGAGGAGGGAATTGCAAGCTAATGGCTTTGTACTTTTCGTTTTTGTTTAGTTGAGCAAAATTCAAAATATATAATTGATGAGCCTCTGGGGGAGTCGTCGTCATACACAGAACGTAATGTCGTATTTAACATCATTACATCGCATTTGAAATTGTTGTTTAACGATGACAAAATCCAAACGTATAACTAATAAATTTTCAAATCATCAAAAACGGAACGAGCCTTTAAAATATTGAAAACCCACACAAAATCCTATACTACAGTTTCCGTATTTGAAATTCCTTTTCTAGTCATGCCAAAACAATCAATATTTAAAGAACGACAGCATTAATTTTTTATCAACATTCGTTTGGCCAAAATCCACGAGGACATGTGCACTCGTCTGGCCATAAAGGCTGCCAAAAACCAGTGCCTTATATAGGAGTATATACCCCGATTATATATACATATATATGGGAAACTTTCGCTCTCACTCTAGAGAGCAAGGGAATACGAGAGGTGAGGAAGGAAAAAAAATGCAATCAGACAAGCCAAAGTTCAATTTCTTGTGCTTTTCTGTGTGTTTTTTGGCACAGCATCAACTTCGGGCCTGTTGAGGATTAGGGCTGGTAAATGGTCAGAGGGTGGAGCTTTCTTCCGACCACAAAAACATCCCCATCGGCCAATGCCATTGCCAGCCCCAATGCATTTCAGCAGCGCCACAGGATCTCAGGGCCTTTGGAGGCCAGGCTGGTCCAGTTCCCACGAAATACGGAAATTTTTGTGTATTTTAGAAAAATGCAATTAAAAATTGTTGTTTACACTGGCAGCCCCTAGCGAGAGTCTAGAGCGATTAATCATCTGATGGGTGGACGATTGCCAAACATCTGATTTGGTTTTCCCCATCTTTCCTATACCTTTTCCCATCCGTAATGTCAACGTGCAAAGTTCGCGATTCGGCATTGATGGATTTTCGCATTTTGTTGCTTTTTCGAATAGAATGCACAAAAATGCATATTTCCACCGCAGCCAGAGGGCACGAAACAATCAAAATTTGCATAGAACTGTGTCCGAGGTTCGCCATTCTAAAGGCGGAATTCCACGTGTATTCCCTCCCCCCCCAAAAAAACCCACCAACCGAGAAAAGATAGAGCAAAAGAAAGAGAGATAAAGAGAGAAGGATACAGGGCGAGAGAGAGGAAGTGGATGTCCTTTGTGTAGTTGTGTGTGTGAGTGGGCAGGACACGTCAAGCGAAAAGTTTCGCCTGGCTGTTTGTTCCGTACCAAAGTTTGACTTGGCTTAGCTTCGGGATTCAGAATTCCTGGCTGCTGTTAAGGGCGGATTTTTCACACACAGCACACACACACACAAAACTGGTAGACACACGCGCGTTTTTTATTTCTGGGAATATCCTTCAGGAATTCAGGAACTTGCTAACGCTGTGGCTGTGTGACTTTTTATTTATTTAATACTGCTAATACTTTTGCGTTTAGCAAAATGCACCAACACACGTCTGAAATCAATTTCGTTCGACGAATTTCTGCGATTTTCGCACGGAGCTTTGCTCGATTTTCACGACCGTTGATTTGTGCTTTCCGTTGTTAAATGAATCCAAATCCCAAAATGTGAATCGTTTGGCGCCGCGCGAAGCTTTCAAAGTGGTGGGTTTCGCTCCGTCATCGCACCACCATAGGCCATGTTTAAACCACTACAACCACAACCGAAAGGCACTGACGCAGGACATTCGCCCGCCTTTGCGAGTGCATGGAAATTTTTCGGGCAGTGGCAGTGCGAGCGGGTTTAACTTGGGCGAAGCTTCACTTTCATTGATTGCCGCCCGTGAAAGGAGGCCAAAAGCTTCAGGAGCACGTGGCCACCCGCCTCTTTTCGGGGGTTGAAAGCAGCCCGCATGCCGCTGCTCCTCTTCGTCCTTTTTGGTGGTGGTTGAGAGAGAAAGGGAGTCGTCCAGGCAGAGAAAATGTAATAGAAACATTAAATATTTACACATTTAAACAGCCTAATACTTTTTAGATGGAGATTTTATTATCGTTATTAAAGATTAACACTTAAGATATTAAAATCTTATCGAATATTCTTTTTAATATCTTTTTTTTCCCAGTTTTTTTTTGAATTTCTGTTGAGAAACCGGAAATGCCACTCTCGTCTTCTTTGCAACAGAGGGCGCCCTTGCATGCAAGTGGTGGTGCCAACCTATCGATAGACTTATTGAAGGGCGCGACTTTTTAAAATTGTTTAATTTCTTAAGGACTTTACATTGCATACGATTGTGGTAGTTAAGAAACTAAACTTTCTCATTTAGCTACAAGTTTTATTAATATCTATAATCATTCACTTGGTTTTTTAGAAAGTCAATAAAAAATTAATATATGCAGGAACCTTTCAACTTCCAACCTAAGCTAATAAAAAATATTATTTCATTCTATCTTATCCTAATAGCTTTTTATAAGCATCTGCAATTACACGTTGATACAAATAAACGCCAAATAAAAATGGAAAACACCGTCATATCTGCCAAGGATATTAAAAGAGAACCCTCTGACTTCGAAAAGGTTAAACAAAACTCGTAATATTATTTTGTGGCCAAAAAAAAAATACAGGAAAAACAAAGGCAGGAGGGCGAACAACAAAAGCCCGTCTTGTTTCTACCCAAAACGAAAAAAATAACCAAATCACAAATATTGTTTGACCCTCATTATGTTTGAAATTTGCTTTCACAAGCCCAACCAGCGAACACGAACACATTAAAGATAGGACGAGCAAGGATTCTCGAAAGAACCGATTCGGAAACTACACTAACTCTCTAACCATTTTTGTCATTAGAAAATTGTATTAAGTATCACATTTTAAATGTTGTTTGTACTGTAAATTTATGACTAAAGTTATAAACTCCACACAAAAAATTCAATTCAGTAAAAGCTTTTACCCCAACTGTATCCTTTTTTTTTGGCGAACTTATTCAAAAATTTAAATTGGGGCAGTTTGAGTTATAAAAGTTTCCGTTTGGAGTTTCTATGGCCCAGTGTAGAGTATCCTTTTCAAGAGTCCTAGAAGGGGGGAGACAGCTAAGCACGGCCAAAGAGGGTTGAACACGAGGGAGCCCAGAGAACAAGGACGGCCTGTAACTAAGTAAGATGTGCACAAAGTTAGTTTTCCTTTCGTTTCCCGATTTTTCCTGGCTTCCTTTTTTTTTTTTGCTGTTTTGTATTGCTCTGCGCTCGTAAACTCATTTGCCTGGCATGCTGACAAGGAACCGGCCGAGATACAACCACAACAATAACTACAAAAACAACATCGGTGGCAGGACCATAGCCGGGGGCAAGTTTTCAGAAAATACACTAAAGTAAACATCTTGGCCAGCCCGTGAGCCGTGGGCAGCACGAAAATGAGACTCCATCTCGTCCGCCTTCGGCTCCGGCGAGGAAAAATAATACAATTTAATATAAACGCTAGGCCTGATTCTGTTTGGGGGTCTCATTGAATTTTCCGCCAAATGAAATGTCCTCGCTGCTGTTGTCCTTTTGCCATTGACACGCCGCGCCTAAGCGTATGCAATGAAAAATTCAACTGTCGCATAATCCAAAGGAAAACTTGCGCACGCACGAAGGTAAACAAATTTGCACGGCCACGCCAGACGGTAAATGAAAATGTACTAAAAACTGTGCCACGGCGCCTTACAAAATTATGCAAAAATAAACATTGAGTGGCGGGGAGAGGGGAGAGGGGATAGGGGAGAGGGGAGGGGACAGGACACACATACAGAAAAAAAATTGAATGAAAAGCATACACAAAGTAAAAAGTGTGATAAAAACAAATGCGTCTTCTTCTTGTCCTTTGTCCTTAGAGTACTCTTCCATCTTCTTCTTCTGGGTCCTCGTCATCTCGTCCTCGCCAAGGTGATTATCCATAATCCCCCGAAAAAAAGCATCCGTGTAGCTGGCTGGATTGAAGGACTAAAGACAAAGTTTTCCTCCTGCCCAGAAGATAAATTCGGGGCAGTAATACGGCAGCCAGCTTGGAACCAGCTCTGTCAGGTATTTGGCTCTACTACACTCGGAGAAACGGGAGTCTACATGTGAAATCCCTAAAGGATAATCTTCAGTCACTAATCACATCAAGTTGATGCATTTAAAGCAATCTGATAAAGTGATATCCCTGATATACGACTGTATATCATTTGGTTTTAGCCAAATTACATTTCCACTTTTTTTTTCTTTTCCAGTTTATACCTTCGCCCCGAAGGACCCCACTGAAAGTAGACAGGTATGAGATTGAAGCGTTAATATTTTTAGCTACGCCGGAATTTGTAGTCTGGCAGCGATAAAGCATCTTTTCGGTGACAATGAATCGGGGATAAAGCATTTTACGTGGCACTGCGACTGCGAAATAAAGTGCGCTCCTCTGTCCCCCAGGTGGTGTAGCCAGGATTGCGGGTTGTTTTTTCAGCCACGTCGCTGATTTCGCATAAATTATGCAAGTATATTTCGCCCGGGACGTGGCGGACCAGGACCAGACCTCAACAAATTACGAATGTGCCTTTTATGCAGTGAAAACAAGACATTTTCCATCCGAGTGTAGAATGAGATGAGGTGGATCCGAAGCCCCATATCCGGAGAAAGGCAATCGACAAAAGGGACCACAAAAGCCACATGAAAGGCATTTGAATTTGAGGCCCGAACGAAATTAGTTTTGTTAGCTAAGCGAAGTGTATTAATGAATTTCCATCCCACCTTTGGGCACAGAAACAACAACTAACAACAATTTCGTTGGCCAACCGGGTTCGAATGGCATGAAAACCATTGGGAAGTGCATTTGACTGGAAGACCGCAAAACCAATTCCTCATATCCCGCAGTGGAGGGGGGCTGCTCCAACCGGAGAACAAAAAAAAAAATAAACCAAGCGAAACTGAATCCATTCCACATCCTTTTCCAGGAACAACTCCCTCGGCAAAGCCACCAACTGTGCACCTGCGTTTGACTCTGACCCGAATCCTGGCCTGACCCGGCAACAGGTTGCCAGCCACTGGCCAATGACACGTTCTCCCTCAGCATATCAGCCAACATTGTCTCTGTTGGCCAGGAAAAATGGTACTTCGCTGCATGTGGTATTAAAAATAAAACCATTATTTTACGTCACCCTAAAAGGACACCCACACATGCCATAAACATGCAGGTTTATGTTCACCTCTACCTCATTATCCCTCCAAGGTGATTTGGTGTGTTACTATTGGGGTTCTATTAACTGGGATACCCTCTCGGACAACATGTCGTATGAGTAATAATTCCAAAGGACTATCAAATGTCCAATTAAATGTCTATCAAACTTTTGCTGACAGATATTAACATGAATGTCCAAAATACTACAATTTGTAAGCATCACCAGGACAACAGAGGATTGAAAATAAAGGTCCTATACTCTAGAACGGACTCCTGTCATGCAAACGATTATCCGATTCTAATAAGCACAAGGACCTCGCTATCATAACAATACGAAACTCGGTGAATTGACTCCTGTCGGTTTACACCTGGCATTGTGGACTAATTTGCAACGGTTATGTTATTTTGTGGCAGCACCTTGTATGTATTTACAGGGACAATCGATGGGCTGGCTAGGGAAGGGGGAATAGGTTGTACTGCTATTCATATCCCGGCACAATGGCAGGGTGCGGATGCGGATGCGGATCGGGATTGGACGAGCATGTAGTTATGCAAATTACATGCCCACACACATGACTGCACGTAGGATATCAATGGGAAGTGGGGCCTGGGTCCAAAAGCAAACGTTTTGAATGGTTTTAATAACTTTACACACTCACGCATCCACGCACGCAAAGGACACCGCACACCTGTCGGGGAGCCCCAACAACAACAACAACAACACAACTACAGGAGCGGTTAACAATAGCCCTTCGTAATGTGAATCTGGCTCATGCATATGCAAACCCCCCACATATACAAATAAGTTCCCAGAGCCTTTGTGTTTTCCCGAAAACGAAATCCTTCCTTCAGCCAGCATTCCAGCCAGCACGCCAGGACTGACTAAATTAATGCTAACGAGGATTAGACAAAGTTAAATGCGAATTCATTCCGGCCACCCCCATTTTCCATTTCCCTTTCCTGCTTCTGAGGTTTACTACAAAAATGAGTTCATTTTCCTACAGAAAGGCACGTGACAGGGAAGGTAAATTGTCGGAGAGTCCTTGAGACACTGTATTAGACAACGGGAGAATTTACTAGACCCCAAAATTCATTCATCGGAGGGGGAAACTTTTTAAATAAAGTCCAGGAGATAATTAAATCCCGCTTTTTACTTTGGCAGCGTCAAAAACGCTTTGTTGCCAAGTTATTAAGGAGCGAAGCCAGTCCTTGGCCCCCAAAAGTTAAGCATACAAGTTGTTGTTCTTTTTTTGTGAATGGACATAATGCCCATAATTGAAGTAGGGGCTTCCAGGCCGGCCCCCGGTCAAAATTAAAGTCCTTATGCCAGGGACTCCAAACCAATCGCACAAGGAAGCCCGAAAATTGCAAAAACAAACGGAAAGCGATAGGGAAATGGATGGAAAATGGTTTGAGAAATGAAGGGGTTGGGAATCAAATATGCAAAACACGTATACGCCATGTGGGCCCTGAGTCAGGCAATTACAAAAGCTTTTGTGTGTCCGACCGTGCGGCAAGAAGGACTCCGAAAATATGGGCTGCAGGTGGCCTTGTGAATCCTGGAGGATGCATTTGAAAGCTGGCAACTGCCAGTTGCCTCCTGGTGTTGTACGAACGAGACCCAAAAATCTGGTGAAGAAGTGCATTGGAACAAATCTGAAAATATAATTCTTTCGACAACCAAAAATTGTGCAAAAAGGATACAAAAAATCTAGAAAAATACAAAGTCCCTATTAATAGATTTTTATTTAAAAACTACTTTTCTTTTCAGTGTAGCCTTTCTCACCCCCCGAATGACATGCAAAATTCATTACGCATCCTGCCACTGCAATCCCAGCCAGGCATGCCTCTTGCACCTATGCAGGTCCGGGCAAATCCTGGCAAATCAGGACACACCTAGAGCGTGGGCAAACATTATAAACACACGAATCAAATCGTAAATGAAGCTAGCAGGCAACATTTTGTGGTCGTGTTGTGGCGCCAAAATGAAAGTTAATTGGTTTAAGCAGATTCCAGGGCAAGGCGTCGAGGTGGCAAAGTGGCAATGTGGCAAAGTGGCAATGTAGGAGTATCCTTGGATGGCAACCGAAATGCCAGGCGGCGCGCAATGAGGCGGATGCGTGAAAACGGCGTGAAAGCCAAGAGCTTAGGCTGCCAGGGCCCTGTAATCAGGCCCGGACATGGCCGGAGTCATATGGCTGAATGAATTCATTTGCAAGTCAGCCAGCCACCACCATTTCCCACTCCCTTATCCTGGCCACATCCCCGCCTCCACACCCATCCACCCATCCACCCAATCACCCGCCGCCGCCTGTGGGGCAATAATTCGTTTGTTGTTGCCCCTAATTGGAAAAGTTAGTCGGGCACTTAGTGTCAACAAATTTATTGTCTATAATTGCTGCCATGCGAGAATCCAGGGTTTCTTTATTCATTTCTTTTCCTCCTTTTTTCTAGACTCAAGCTGAGTTCAAACATTCCTGGTAATTCCTGGTAATTGTGAAACTGACACTTGGCATGAAGCTCCATTATTCCAGAGCTAATTACACTTGCAGCAGCCTGTCACCGAAAATGTACACTTTTAACACATTTTAGTCCAATTAATTAGTTGGCATTTAAAACGAGGTGACCTTGGCCAGATATTGTGCAGAAAATTCTGGGTGGAAAGACGTTTCTATGGAAGTAAAATGGGGCTGTATCCTTCTGAATATTTTGTGCAGCTTTTGCCAGATTTAAAAAATTAATTCCGCAACCTGGGCTCCTGGAACTTTCGAATTTTTCCTGTCCCCTGAACATTATTGATTAAATGAAAGTGCAGTGAGATGTCAACGGCAATGCGAAAGTTTGGCCCTGCCCTCGGACTGCGAATCTGCATTTACAGATCAAGTTGCTCCGCTCATACATATCCAATTATGCAAATGCAAATGTTGCTGCTGTCAGCAGTCGGCATTCACGTTGCACCAGCACTTAATCAACATGCATCGAATCGGGGCGGAGGCGTCCCAGTGCCCAGGATGCACTGACCTCGCTCGAATCGCAATCCTGCTCGGCACAATGGCCAGAAGTTTTGAGCAGCCGTTTATCAGAAGCCAGCCAGGCAGGCTGGCAAGCTGGCAGGCAGGCAGGCTGGCAGGCAGGCCGGCAGGCAAGTCCTGAGCACCGGACATTCGGACAGACAAACTAACAGTTGAGCAGGATAATCGACTTTCATTGTCCTGGCCATATCCATCAGACTCAGGCGTCGCTCCCCCTCTCTCTCTCTCTGTCTTATACACACAATCACAGGCGCACTCCTGGGAGCAGTCAGGTTAGTTTTTCAAAACAGATTTAGGCTTATTGCCCGGTGATTAGTTCGGACCACGCCCACAGTACTACCACACACCGACCCGCCCACAGGCTCTGTTTAAATGGCCTCAATTGACATCAAGACCATGGTTGTATTATGCGATTTTATCGTGCATGTCCTTGTCGATTGTTGAAAGCAAGTGTCGAGCTTCACATCGAATTGCAAATGAAAGCCAGGACCACGAACACGGAGTGCGGGTCATGTTTACCGATACACTTAGAGAAAACAAAAGTAGTACTTTAAACTAATCCTTAATAAATAAAAAGCGCTAATAAAAGAGGCAACTTTTGTTCCTTTTAATTAGATACTTTTAGAATCTTAAGCTCAAACCTAGAAGAAAGCAGTCCCGAAGAACAAATTGGAAAACTTTTTCCTCTGCGCAGCCCCTTAACGCTTCAGTGTCCGGCTATTGAGTGGCGACATGAATTCCCCATGCGAAGTCGTCCCTTTGTCCTTTCAAGAGCATAATCATGTCGAAGGAGACGAGAACGGTTACCCACTCCACTGCCTGATTGTCCTGATTGGAAACCAATGCCAGAATGTCATAATTATATATCGGACTTCCAAATCGTTAACGCTGATTGGCCTTGTTATTGGTATTTTGGCATTGCGGGAAACGAAGACGTGGAGAACGTGGACAGATTGAGATTTGCACACAATAAATGCGTATTCCAATTAGTTTAATTATCCCGGTTCATGGCCCAATGCGAAATTACATGGAAATATTGAATTCTGTTGGCTGCCGGATTGGACCTTGGCTTAGTAAGAAGTTAATTTCATTGTTAAACAAACCGCAACCGCAGAGCAAACAATGGACCAGGACCAGGACCCGGACCCGGACCTGGACCCGGCCGCAAACAGATGGCCAAACGGCGTTTCAACTTTAAACGAACCGGAAATGGGCGAAGGTCCTGCGAGCGGCCAAAAGGCATCATTAATCATGAGTAGGCTACAGTGTTTTGGCTCCCCAGTTACTGGCTTTGCTCAACTCCCTACCTCACTGTGCTCCTGGCACGCGTTCCGGCTGCCCACTTTCCTTTTGCGGCATTAAATTTTAATCCCCAGCCCACGCCCAGACAAAGGCAACAACAAAATTTAAGCCAAAAAAAAAGGCGAATTCGAGGATGCAGAGAGGAAAAAGGCTCCCCGACCTTTCTCGCACTCGGAACAGTTAATGGCATTTCGCAAAAAATTAAAGGAAAAAACCCTAAAAAGGCAGAATGATGGAAATGTGGCCAAAAAATGTAGTTCCGGGAGCTTCTGCGGCGAAACTCTTGTCGCGCAGCGTTGCACTTTAATCGAAAGTGAGTGCCACCCTGCGGCTGATGGGTCCTGGCTGTATCCCGGCCGGCTAGATGCCAACACTTTTGATCGACAATGTCTACAGGACTTGAGTGCAGAGCAAAGTGTCGCATTGCATTTTGACAAAACAAGAGTGGGATCAGTGAAAACAATAAAACAAAGTGGCTTTCTGCTTTTAGAAATAAAATAGGCGAAAAGGATGCCATAAAGGTATCCTTTCTACACTCTTTATTAAGTTGCAGAGCAAGTTTCCAAATTGATTCAATTTTTTTCATAGAGAGCCCCGGCGAAAGTTAAGTCCCCTACGATTTAAGGAACATCCTTGGCCTTTCACTACTCCCTCCGGATGCGCCGCATCCTTCTCGTTGTCGAACAATTCCCGTTTAAGTGGCCAAAGGCAAAGTCGGAGTCAGGAGTTTGGCCGCAAAAAGCCAAAGAGCTTTAACAACTATAAATGCGATCACTTACAGCTTGTAATCAATAACGGGAGCACTACAACAACAACAAAAACAACAACAACAACGCCAGGAATAACAGGAAACGAAAAGCTAAGCAAACAACAACAATGGCCGACAGGCAAACTCCCCTAAAGAAAACTTTCTGGCTTGTATTTCACACAAAAGTCTAAGAGTCCATGAGCAAGTTCAGGTTACTGGTTCCCGGTTACCGGTTACTAGTTACTGGTTACCACTCGCTGCCGGCTTTCATTTTCCGCCCAGCTCATCCTCTTTTTGCTTGTTTTTGCCCATAAAAAAGTTTCGCCATTACTTTTAGAGCAGCTGCACATAACTGTCGCTGTCGCTGTCGCTCGTCCTTGTTGTCCTTGTCTCTGCTCCTGCCCCTGCCCCTGCTCCTCCTTTTCTCTGCCACCCCCAACCAGCATCGAATCACATCTCCTATTATTGTTTGCCGTTCGCCTTTTGATTCATCGTCCCCGGCTGCTGTCAAATGAAACTCATGTTTTTATTACGCCTCGTGTATTGATTGATTATTCGCTTCGATTAGGTCGCAAAAATCACTTGAAATTGGGTGATTAAGTTATAAAACAGTCCCTAATCTAGGCGGGCGATGGGACAACTTTTTAATTGATATATCGATGGGCTAATGGTCTTATTGCAAAGTTCAAATTTACTTTGGAGATTTTGGAATCTTTTCGGCGACGATTTTCGCAATATTTAAATAATTTCCCCCCTTAGAGAAACACATATCAAATCCATTTCAAACCATTTATTTAAACACGTTTATTCATTTTTCTATTTACAGGAGGTGCTGCCTGGGATGTCCTGCCTTTGATGTCCTGTTAGAGATGTCTAGATGTTGAGATGTTGCAGGTCCTCAAGAAAACGTCGCAGTTCTAGAATGATTGTGCCTGTGGCGTAAGAAGCAGCGATGATCCTGATGTCCTTGAGCGCAGTCCTGGGGAAGCAAAATTAAGAATAAGTTTATTATAAAGTATTTCATTCACTTCTATATTATTTAAATATAATAGTTTATGAATGTAACTATACATTAAATGATTAGAAATTAATTTAAATTGTTTAAGAAACACCTCTGTTTTACCAAAATAAAGCTCCATAAAAACAAAAAAGCGTTTCCATTTGAAGAATAAAGCTTTGATTTTTAAATGGTATTTCGTTGGGAAAGAGACTGATAAATTCACAAAATATTTACTAAAAACAAAAAGAATAGGAAGATAAAGACATAAAAGGGTTTTATTACATATACGCCTACATTTAGGAAAATTGGCCATAACTTTGTTAATACGCCTCCGATCTATGAATGTTATACCTTCCCAATCTTGTATTTTCGAGTAGAATCAATTTCTTTTAAAATCTGGCATTCGAAAATCGGACCCCATTTTCGAAAATTTTTAAATGGGTACCATCATTAAAAATTGCAAAAATCGAAAAATTTTTTTTTGTTCAAATTTCTTACTCTTTTGATGCAGATTGATGGGAATTGAAACACTGATTCATAAATGGTATCCCTTTTCCACATGGGATAAAATTTGAATAAAATATTTACGAAAAGGTGACTCAAAAATCTTGATTTTGTCCAGAAACTGCTCACGGGCTCTACGGGGATTGTTGGACAACAATTTTCATACCCGACTTTCAAAATGTAAACAAATTCGAACAAACAACTTAAGATTTAAAGTAACGGTGGCTTTTATGTGTTTACCTTTCAAATAAAACACATTTTTGTTAAAAAAAAGCTTTTATTGATTTTCAAAATATCTTTAGGGATCTTTTACAATTACAAATCTTTTCTGGATTCAATTCTGTTGACGTTCAGCGACTAGTCCCTTGACAAGACCCACCAGCATGTCCAGACCCTCCTGATTGTTTTTCTGGTAGTAGGGCAGTGCCTGCAAGCGCTTCACCCACTCCACCAACTTTGGGAACTTCTCCGCTTCGATGGGAGCAAATGCCTCCGCCGTGGACACTGAGGCAATGCAGCAGAGATCCGCGATTGTCAGTTGGTCGCCGGTCAGGAACGGTCCATTGGCCAGGCAGTGCTCCAGTCCGTCGTAGGCTTTTTGGAGATAGGCCACACGATCTGCCGGCAATTCTCCAACTCCAGAGTAGATAACAGGCTCCACAATGAAGCGGACTCGCGGAAACAGGTGACCGCAATCGTAGTACAAGCGGGCATCCACCAAACGACGCTGGGCCGCATCCTTGGGATACAAGGAGTCGTTGCCTTCCGGTGAATACTTATCCGCCAGATAGCTGCAGATGATGTGGGAGTCTGTCACGGCAGTGCCATAGTCATCAAGTACCGGAATTGTGTGCTGGGGATTCAGTTTCAGGAACTCCGGGGACATATGTTCACCCGCTTTCACGTTTACGGGGCTGAAAAAAATAAATGAAGAGCTTAGTTATCAATATTTTTAAATAAATCATGATTTCCATTAAAAGTATATACATAAACTATTTATTGGGATGTTTTCCAAAGAGAAAACACCAGAACCAGAATACATCAGTCAAGCCCATCGATGGAAACCAAAAGCCAGGGGAAGACCGGTTTGACCTCCCCACTCACCGTAACTCCAACTCCAGGCCCAGGGCGGCGGCAGTCAGCAATACAGCTCGGCAGGGGGGACTGCGGGGTGCATAGTAGAGGACGGGTTTGGCCGACATTATATCAAATAACTAAAATAGATTTGTTAATTAGAAATGTGTGTGATAAGCGCCAGCCACCGAATGTTTACTTTTTTACGAAAAAAGCAACGACCTGACTAGCTGGACGATGAAATTAAAACAGAAGTATAAGTTGATTAACAAAGTTGATTGTTGCGTTATCGAAGCTTTCAATAAGCTTTTTTTAGTTAAAATATTTACTTTCTCTTTTCAGAAAGAGAGGGCGAACAAACTTTTCGATCCGCGGCACTATCAAAGCTTTCAAAAAACTATCGAATGATCAGACATTTCGAAAACTATCTTTTCGAATTAAATCAAATCGGATATCATATATCGGATATGTCCTATATATAAATATATAATTTAACCTCTTCCATTAACATTTTGTAGACAGTAGTTTACAGAATTGATTTGTAAAAAATTCTTAAATATTATTTCAAAATTTTCGCTTCAAAAAAAACGTTTCCATCGGAAGCAAACAAATTAAATTCACGCACCGAACAGGTGACTAACTAAGAGGATTCGCCGCACCCGCCCCCCGGCCATAGCCCTTTTATTTGGGAAGGTGAAAAAAATTAAAATTTTAAGCGGATTTCGGTATTAGTTAATGGCTCAGGCCCGGGGGTACCTTTCACGGATTCGCTTTCCCGGGCTTTTTGTACACAAAGTGAATATAATTGGATTTCTGATGCCCTGCGTCAAGTGGATGAGCGAGACAGAGCGCCGAGGGGGGGGATGCCCATCCCTCTGGGATGGGGTTCTGGTTCTGGAGGAGGATAGAGACATTAATTTGGAATGCAGCGGAGCAAAAGGTGAGGACCGAAAAATGTCGATAACGGTGGCTTCCGAACTCGAACTGGAAGCAGCAAACTCCCAACTCAGAGTGCGACTCACGTCGAATGCCTTTAAATATTTGGTCACGGGCGAAGGCGATACCGAAATGGGAAAAATGTTTGCCCAGGTATGCGGGCAGGTCCTTCGCAATAAGTACCCCGGCTGCCTCGCAGGACGCTCTTCCGATGCCATCCTCTTCCGCCATTCCATGGCAACTTTTCGCCCGGCTCGCGTTCGAAGACAAATTTGTGAAAGCAATTTACAGTTATTAAAGCTTTTAGTGGGATCAAAAGCAGGACTCGCTTTGGTCCTGTTCGTCCTTGTAGCGAACAGCGACTAGAAGGCATTAAATTTAATTTGGTAATTGAATAATTTCTGTGACAAACACGAACACACAGACGCACAGACACGAAAACCGGGAACTTTGTTTGGCTCGAAGGGTGGAAGGAAGGACATCGGGCGAGGGTGGAAGGAAACTATGTCGCCAGGACTCCCGTGAGGCTTTTGAGAGACATAGAGCCCTGAAAGCATTAACTAATTGATTGCCACTTGACGAGTGACATTTATCTTCATAACTTGAGGCCTTTTTTTCCTCCTTTTCTGGCTGCTTAATTGAAATCACAGCTAGGACTCTAGCCTGGATAGCAGATGCTCCGCTTAAAGCGCCAAACTGTGCATGAGATTAATGGTAATAGGATAGCCAGGACTCACACAAGCGTATGTATGGTATGTATGTATGGTGAAAGGATACTGACACCCACACGGGACAGGACGGGAGTCAGCTGTTCGAGTGCAAAATCCAATGTTATTAATGATCCTTCGACGCGTGGGTTGAGTTTCCAAGGGTATTCCAGCTATCCTTTCACTGCCTTCCATAAATATTACTTAATTCGCATTCAGCCTTGGCATTTATAACAATTAAATTGCGGCAACTGCCGAGCTAATTGTTCGCTGCTCCCCTCAAAAGCCCCAACACAAAAGAGTCCTTGCCGCGTATCCCTTACATTGACCGTGGGTGTATCCTAAAGATGTTTTTTGCGAAATATATGTGATCTTCCACGAATCTGATAAGGGCACAATGAAAATTAAGGCGTCCAAATGCCTCGGAGATGGAGACGCCCAGTCCGGCTTTGTTGGTTTCATTTTTATCGGAAATAAATCCCAGTCCAAGGAATTTCCAAGGACTAGGCATATAAATCGAGGCTCAAATTAAAAGTGACATCCCATTATTTAGATATAGATATGAAGAGAAATGCGGGCGGCCAAGTCAAATGAAGGGCACTCCCCGAAAAAAGCAACCCAAATGGCCCATCGATGACTGACAATGACAGTCCTGGCCATGCAGGAAAGGAAGCGGCGAGTGGGCTGCCCCTCGAAAATTAAGTGGCGCTTCGGTTGAGTTGAGACAATCAAATCACATTCCTCAAATTCAAATCGAATGCTTTTGATTTGCCAGGCATTAAAAAGGCAATAAAATGTGTCTAATCTTAATAGCTAGAATGAATTCCATTTAAAAACAAGGATGCTTTACAATACAAGGTTGGTTATTTATGGAAAGGACTTCCGATGCAACTGCCTAAAATAATTGAGATTCAAAAATCAATGGAATATTTCCCATTAAATGAGTTGACTGGCGAACATTTTAAAGCCACATGAAAGGGATTACATGCCAGCTTCGGTGACCTTGACATATGTTTCCAGTCCTATTCTTCCTCCCTATTTGTGGGTCCTCATCAGGAGGATGCGGTGGAGAGTCCATCGATGTCATTTCGACACGCCACTCTTTTCTGACCTTCTGCCGGCTGACACTGTCAGATCCAGTATCTCTAAGGTTTTTTTTTTTTTTGCATCCTGCGAATATGGCCGGCAGGCTTAGGGCTTTAATTTGTTTGATCCTTCTGCGTTTATCAGCAAAATCCACTTGCAAGTCGCTCCGTTCCGCTCCTGTCAATTTATTGAACTTTATTGAACTGTAAAAATACGAGCATAAATAAAACGGAACACATCCTTGGAAGAAGTTGGATAAAATAAAAGGGAAAAACAACTCCGATTGTTGAATATTACGGGGCATAGGATATGGATGGATGGTATGGGCTGGGAAAAAATCCATCCCCACATCCCCAATGGATGAATGATGGAGAGCCATTTCCCTTGGCCTTGCCTGGGAAGGGGGGGCGGAATGGGTGGGTGGCTTGTGGCCATTCGCGCTTTTACGAGCCACCTGAATGAATGGATTTTTAGGGCTTTTCGAATATGTATTTTAATGGAGCTGGTGGCATGTATGCCGATGCCTCGCCGCTCCGCGCCGCCTCTCTAAACATGGGCATTGGGAATTTTATTGGGTTTATTTTTTGCCTTGGCGTTTTTTGTTTGCTTTTGGGCTCTGGAGCACTCGGAGCTGCTGTTGGCACTTTCTGCCTTGTTGCCATTGATGGATTAGCACTGTAAGCCAAACAGGTGGTATGGCCCCCTTCCATCCCGGCAGATTTCCATACCGAGCCCTTTTCCACTGCCCACGTGGCATCCTTTGGGCCATTCAATGCATCATCAAAATGACAGCCAGAGCAAGGAGAGAGACATTCGAGATGCTGTATCACTGTTTTATGGCCATGGACATGTATGGCAGAAAAAAAAAACCAAAATAAAGCCAACAGCTGCGCATAAAAGTGTATGTTTTTGTGTATTTTTGAACAGTTTTTGCTAGTAAGCGGATCAACTTGATTTATTGATTTAAAGTGAGAACAGAAAACAATACAATCCAGCAATGAAACCATTTAAATAGCTTTTTCTAAACGTTAAAGAGTGATGCCTGAAGCATTATAGCCTTATAATTCTCCTTAAAGAATCGGAATCATTCGCCTAAACAGGATAATCATTTGCATATTATCACAATCACTCAATCGCTTTTGGAGAGCTCCAAAGCCCACTGAGCTCGTCATCATCCCCATCAGGAACTGTTTAATCCCATTAGCACTTTGGAAACAATTCGATGCGAAAAGCATTTCAATTGGCAGCCGCAGAATTAGAATTTTGTTGAAAACTTTTGGCAGCAAACGCGGCAGTGGCAGTGGCAGTGGCAGTGGCAGTGGCAGCGCCAGCAGCTGGCACTCTGTTAACCAGTTTGCTCTTTGGCCAAAATGTGTTGTGGCCAAAACTAAAATAAATGTTTCGATACTCTCCTCCTCCCTCCCTTCCCGAAAATTAAAGGTTTCATGGACACGGCGCTGGAATTGATTTCTCTTTTGAAATGCATTATCTTGGACATTTTATTTTATTGCGTTGAATTGGGGCAATTTATGTGCCGGAGCGAGAATGTTAGGATTTATGGGTCGTTAACCAGGTGGCGGTGGTCAGCGCCTGCTCCTGGCCCGTACTGGACCGCCACTGGACCCTTTTGCCATAAATCCTTGAGCGAAGGCAGCCACGTGTGCCCCATTATCTAATGTGTCAGGTGGGAGCTTAGGTGTGTGTTCCTGGACATGGACATGGGCCTGGGCCTGGGCCTGGGCTGTTTCCATTAACGAGGCCAATATGTATTAATTGCGTATACGCACTGTCCTCGCCACGGACTAGACCAGAAAAGGTTATGCTAATTAGGACCCTCCCGCAGCAACGCTCCCGTCTCCGTCCGTACTTGATAAATCAATTAATTTATGCAACATCAGCGGGCTAATGCAGCAAGTCCGAGGCCCGGGTGGTAATGACACGATACGCCGCAGGAGTCGCATCATCCAAACACATCCATTTAATTACAAACAATGGCAGCGGGACAGAGCCTCGCTGCTCCATGGCCTCCACTTGCAGCGGGAAAAGAGCACGCAGCATGTGGCAGCCACGGCAGCAGCAGCAACAGCTTATTAACTATAGAAATTGATTTTGCCCGAGGGGGGCCGGGCAGAAGCCTTTTCGCGAGGACCCCTTGGGGAATATCCTGACGGGGATGCTTATGCTAATGCCCCAAGGACCAAACCGAACACCGACAACCCGTTGGCCAACTAATCGTGTTTAATTTGCTGCAGACGCAACTCCCGACACCTGAAACGAGCAATCCTCTTCCCCGCCATCGAAAACTGGCAAAGTTCGTTGCTCCTCATTGGGTTTCGATAATAGCGTCCTTTATGTAAATGTCCCGAAAACATCCATTCATTACTTTAACTATTTAATTACACTTAAAGTTAGTCCGGGCCGCCTTTTTAATGGAGTGTATCCGTTAGCGGCGCATAAATCTTGGAGGCCCAGTTTAATGACTTGGCCCGAGTTTTAGGTCCTGTTCCAGGAACGGGTCTGATTGCTGGAGCAACTAGTGATGTATAATATTCAAGTCTCGTAAAGTTGCGTCGTTATGGTTGGGAGATTATCAAATGTTTAGGGCCCAAACTTTATGGTGGAAAGTTTTCTATTAGCTGCTTGGAAATAAATACAACTTTTCTTGTTGGTTAATAATAGTATAATAGAATACCTGTTATCATACCATCTATTTTTATATCCATCCATCCTTGATCCTTTAATTTGGAAACAAATTCTCCAATAAACCACTATTAAACCTTTATAGATCCTTACATTTTTTTTCAATCTTCCTGAAATTTCCAAAAGGCATCCCTGAACAACCGTAAGATGGCCCCATTAATGGGGATTCGGTCTTACCCGTATTGAAAATTGCGGCGGATGAAACGGAGTGGAAGTGAAACAAACGCCGCTGGCTCCAAAAAGCTCGCCACATCCGATGCGGCTTCGTTTCCGTGGCTGCCCGGGAAGCGAGAATCGAATCCGAATCCGAATCCGAGTCCAAATCCGAATCGGGCTGAAACTGGCACAAAAACCCATTTATAGATGTTTGTGTTTGTTTTGGCTGCCACCGTTGATTGCTGTTTTGCTTTGGCATTTGCTGTTGCTGCTGCTGTTGCTGCTGCTGTTGTTGTTGCAACATGAGGTAGCAACACATCGCTGGTGGGTGTTGTGTTTATCTTATCAGCCGACACTTTGGCCAAAACAGATGGCCAATTGTTTACTTTGGTGGCTGCCTGCTTTTCATTCACCCCCCTCACCCGCCCTTTTATCTGTATTTTTTATTAATTGCCACAAAAAGTGCCGGCAGGCAATTGCATACTTGCAACACCATTAATTGCCAGAGCAACATGGGTTCATGTTGCCGGCAACATGGGCGGCGGGCGGCCATTCGAGCCACAAGTGTCTTTCTGTTGGCTATTTGAACGAGGAAAACAAAGCAGCAACAGCCCGCCACAGTCTGTGAGCTTGTGCTCCTTTTGTGGCCAAAGACCTGCTCCGGCTCTCTGCCAAACTGTTCCACTTGCCACTTGTTTCTGGGCCGAAAGCTTTCGGCTTTTCCGACCATTTTCCGGACTCAGTTCCAAAAGTTTATCACTCATACGCAGTGTTGCCAAGACCCCGTCGCACTCAGTTCGTGTTCGCTGCGCAGCGGAAAATTCGAATAAAAGATTTCTGTTTGGCCAGAAGGGTCTTTTGAACAAAAAAAAAAAAAAAAGTAAAGTTATCTGGAAGAGGAAAACTTTGAAAACGGGCGCGAACAAGTGAGCCGCCGAGTGAAGTGTAAATAAGTGGAATACCCCGCACACAGATACACACCAATACAGTTGGAGTTTGGGCCTTGGTTAATATATTTTTGGGTAACTGGCTGGAATTCTTCCCCCCCTCTCAGCTCCACCTATAGGTGTGACATTCTTCTAATTGTGTGGATTCCCCCGTTTTTGCATTTATCAATGTCTGCGGCTTCACCGCTCACTGACTATCCGACCCACTGACTGACTTTCTGACTCGACTGACTCGACTGACTGACTGAGATTGATATGGGAAACAATGCACTCGGGGTCTGGACAAAAATGGGGGCAACAGAAAGCAATTAAGTCCCGCCACTCGAAAACTTTCCACCCACACCCCGAGACGAAGACCCTTCAAAATTGCAGCGCACAGAATTTTAATTGGAAAAAACTTGCCTAATTGAAGTTTAATAAACAAAAAGCAGCGACGGCACAAGAAATGCAAATTCTGCGCCGGACAGTCCGGCCCCAGAAACTTGTTTCCCATCCACTTGCGCTCTAATTTTCAATTAAAAGAAAACAAAAGGATGGGGAAAAAATCCATTTTCAGTGCAATGACCACAACTGAATCGGAAGCCCCAGGATCTGGAGCCTCTACATTGTTCACAGTTGGCTTCCGCCTGGAAACAAAAAAAGAAAACGAAAAAGTTGCTATAGAATCCTGGCCGGATTCGGTGGGAGTTTCAACGTATTTCTGTATCCGCTGGCAATTAAAATATGCATGAAATGTAAATGAGAGATGCCCGAAACTAAAGCCCAGACCCAAACCCAAACACGAGTGTCCTTGTTAAGTTCTCAAAATTGTGTTTATTAAATCCAGAGCCAACCAAGCCAACCAAAGCAAAGTGCAAATGGGAAAGTGAATACAAATTGTTTGAATTAAAGATTGCCAAAACAAAAGTGAATCAATCTTCTGCGAGTAAAGGACGAACGGGAATGAAGGATATTGGACTTGGATTGAAAATAAACCAAAAGGTAAGCCAAATTTCTTTCCCCACCGCTCCCCACTAGGCCTTTTGGTAATTAGTTTCCCCTGTGGTCCGTCGATAGCCAGCCAGCAACTCATCCCCAGTTTATAACAAAAAAAAATGTTTGGCAGCCCATGCGGCGTATGCGTAATATTAAGATAATTGAATGGGCCATGACAAACAACAAAATGGAAGACGAAAAACGGGAACGGAAACGAGAATGAGAACGAAAATGGAAATGAAAATGTTTCATTTTTTCTGCCACTCTGTGGCCGCACTCCCCTGGTCATGGCTCCTGTCCTTCTGCCATCATAAAGCATGTTCCAACCTGGCTCGGCATATCCTTTCATTGCTTCTCATGTCGAAAATGGCCAATAAAAATGTTTACGACACACGCACAGAGGCGGGCCGGGACAGGTAAATTCTTGGAAAATGTGTTTCAAGAAGCGTTGAATGCTTATTAAAAAATTACCCTT
This sequence comes from Drosophila varians, assembly GCA_018150405.1. Classification (NCBI taxonomy): domain Eukaryota; kingdom Metazoa; phylum Arthropoda; class Insecta; order Diptera; family Drosophilidae; genus Drosophila; species Drosophila varians. Next base: position 11,050,262 of record JAECWK010000130.1, read on the forward strand.
ACTCATGCGTACACATCAACATTTTCCGCGTTTATACTCATTTTACATAAGTACGATTCTTTGGCGGGCTTTACGATCCGCCGGGTTCATTATTAAACATTTTCATAAAGGGTTTAATGTCTGATAATTTCGCCATCCATGCCACACATGGCGCTCTTGGGGAAGGGGCGTGGGCGTGTGGCTCCTTCTAATTAGAGGCCTGGCCAAGAAGTTGATAAGGGTAAATTGGCAAATAATTAATCGGCAGTTCATTTCGAAATGGAATTAGACGAGGTAGCTGGGGCAGTGGCAGGGGCAGGACCAACCACAGGAAACTTAAAGAGTGGAAACTCCCAGGCAAACAGAGGCATTGCAGATTGAATTGTTTATAGTAATAAAAGACTTTCGTTTTAGCTGAAAAGTAAAAATAAATACCGGCACAAATGAATTTCCTTTCATTTCATTTTTGTTTACTCGCAATTTTTGCCAGTGAAGCAATCAAGCTAAATAAATAAAAGTCAAACCGAAAATGGCATTAAAACGTCTTCGGCTTTTTTGATCAAGTTATGCCGAGCGTAACAAAATGTGAAATGTCCTAACGAGAGACGGAGTTTGTTTTAGCCAGAAACAGAAACTGGTTTTGTCCTATTAAAACATTTGTGTGGGCAATTACTCGTTGATAATCAATTTAGACACCATCCCAGTAGCGGGTTATCAGAGCGAAAATTTAATTTAAAAGCTTGGATATGGGATATGGGAACTGGGAGCTTGTAGATGGTAGATGGTAGTCTTCTAAATGCTTTATTTGATTTATGGCATATGCGTAATTTCGTTTCGAAATACACATAAAAACTTGTTTATATAAACAGACACGATTCCCAAAAGCTGCAGAAAATCTGCTACATTTATTTGGACTTTGGCAAACACATCTCCAACCGGATTTTTATACCCGCATTCGCATTATTCGGAAGGCATAAAATGGTGAAAACAATTGCCGAAAGCGTTCCGTTTTGCATGTCTCGGCCCCATTTGAATGGCTCTCAAAATTTTACATTTATTGAAACTATAAAATGTTTATGGACAATGGCCGCCAAGATGCACTCCTCCGTGGAAAATTAATTTGGGTCAAACAAAACAAAATCCAAAGGCGATCATTCTGCCATTTTCCCGTCTTGGCCAATGACCATAAGTCAATTTTACTGCCAATCTGTTTGCCGCCGAGGCTGTATATATTAATTTGTGCCAGACTTTGGCTTTCGGACTTGGCACCTTTTTTTATGGCATCCGCCCTGTTCTTTTGTTCCGCCGAATGGCCAGTGAACGATATTTCGAGTGTTTAGTGTAAACATTCATGGGAATCCAGAGAAATGGGCCAATTGCTAGAAACGAATACGAATGAGTTGAAAATTTAAAAAGTGCTGAGAAGTGAAACGATTTTAATTAGGATTAAGTCCTGTATAGAATGGGGGGAGTACTTTTTATCCAACTCCATTACCTTGTAACTTTGATTAAATCCCCTCGTGTTCAGTTGTGGGGAATAAAAACTGCATTATAATGTTTATAATGAACCAAACTCTTTTATCCTTCCAATGTTATCCTCTTACAATTGCGGGTTTAATTAATCAACAACTTTTTTGTGCCTTGTTCAATTAGCTAAAGTGCGGTTTTGGTTTTTTCTTACATTCGTTTTTTGTTGTTGACCTGCTAACCCTTTTCAGAGAGAAGGGTCGGTAGCGCAAAACAGAGCCAGGCAGCCAACCTGGCGTATGAGTAATGCGCGTGCAAAACATTTATCTGGCAAACACACTTTGGACGCAAAGCGAGAGCGCTTAAAACTTTAAACGAGTGTCCTGTTTGGGTGTGTCCGCCCACTCGAAGGACAATGTGCGAGTGCCCTGTCCTTCAGCTTATGAGGGGGAGAAACTGACGGGATAACTGGCGTGACGGTAAAGTGCAATAAATCAGCACTCGAACCACTTAATAAGGATGGCCAACACACTCCTAGCCTTTCCTGTTTCAAAAATTTTCTATTTTTTTCCCCGTTTGTAAGCATTCCAGGCATTTTTCGCCGCTTACACGCGTTCTTTCTCTCTTGGCCAGAAATGAATTATGGCAGCGAAAACAAAGGGAAATATGCGGAAAACGGCAAAACCAGCAAAAACAGGGAAAAGCAGCTGGCCGAGAGAAAATCGAAAAGTGGTGTGGGGGGGGCAGTGGAAGTTGATAGAAATAGAATTATTAACAAATGCCGACAGCTCGCCTTGTAAACACACATATACTTTCGCGATCCTCACTCTCCGCCCCTGACAATAATCCATGGGCGTGGCAGCGGAATGTTTTCGTCACGCTCTTTAATTGCCACGCCTGTGGGCGTTGTGGCCACAATTGCGGAGGCGTGGCAGTGCCGCCTTTTTTTTCGTATTCTGATTTTAGCCTGGCAAAGTATTTTTTTGCAATTTATAATTTTGCGCGCATCTGTTTAGCATAAAGCGATTGCGAATTAGCCATAATTTGTTACCAACTTTATGGGTGGCTGGGTGGCTGGGTAGCTGGGTGTGTGTGTGTGTGAGCTGCTCTTATCGCCATCAAAATAAAAGCTCATTAATGCGGCATTCGAAAGATTTTAAATATTTGCACAGAGTTTTGTTATTACCAGACGACGCGACACCCCACCACGCCCCCCTTTTCCATGGCCCCCCTATTTAAATGGTAATGGTCGATGTGGCTTTCAGTGTGTGCGTGTGTGTTTGCCTGTGCGAGTGTGAGTGTGTGCATGTTTGTTTGTTTGCATGTGGGTGTCTGTGGGCGCCTCGATTTTAATTAAATATGAAATTCGCTCGCCTCAGCCTCAGCCACGGCCTCGGCTAGTCTGGCCAGCCCTGCCCCGACCTGCCCTGCCCTGCCCTGCACGGCGCTGGGCACAGCTGGAAATGAATACACAAAAATCAAACAAATAGCAAAAAAATCAACTAATTAAACAAGACAACGAACTTTGGATTCTCTGGGGTCTGGGGGGGAAAATGAAATGAAAATTAAATAAAAGGTAATAAAACAAATGCAACTAATTAAAACAAAGTTGGATACAAAATAAGGTATGGAGAAAAAAATATATTATAATTATAGGAAACAAAAAAACAGCTCCTATAAATACTTAAATGAATACATTTATAGGGTTTCCTCCCTTTACTACAAGCTGACATCCTTTAAAAACATGCATAACCCTTTTGATAAGTTCTACCTTCAGCGATTCATTACTTGGAAACATTTAATTCAATGAAAGTGTCACATTTATCTGTGGAAACATTCCGTTTTACCTTCCTTTCCCTATTTTTTTCACAATACTCCCCATGCATTCTCGGAAACTTCGGGGAAATGGGAACTAAAGGTGGAAATCGGAAGTCGGGGGAAAAGCACGAGAACTTGTCATCCCGGAATTAGTCACTCCCACTGCCACTCCCATTTCCATTCCGAAGCCAAGTTGAGGGACAACACACACACCCCATTGATTTTATTCCTTTAAAAATTCTTTCCAATTGCTGCTTTTAAATGGGACGATACATCCAATCAGACTTAGTCATGCTGTTTTGAATTATTTTCTGTTTTGCTCACTTGGAAGGACGACACTGAGGTGACAGACTCAATGGCAACCAGCTTTTCCAGGCAATAATCCGCTTTAAATAAAGATGGGGTAGCAGGGGGAAAAAAGACTATTCTCGGAAAGAGTTTCCATTTAAAACAGGGTTTACCTTTCATAGTAATAAAAACGACCATAACCATAAAACCAATTATTCAAAGTCAAAAATGGTGTAAAAATTATGCACCTTCGTAGTCAGGAATTTTTTAAAATAAAGCTTCCTTTCGCGTGTGGGATTAATGGGAAAAGCTGCCTCGTAAATAAAGGAGAAAAAAAAACTGTTGCATGCGTTTTGACGTGCAACCCATTTGTGCCCCGGCTGCTGTCGTTTTCTGGTTGCTGTTTTCAACGCAATCTGCGCCACTTGTTTATGGCCGTTTAATGAATGTTGGCACTTGGCGTGCACCGGCCGCAGGGACTACACTGCTGCTACATGCAACAAAATGAAGTGCAACGAAGCCGAACGGGCCTGGGAAAGCCTTGGGTTAGTCCTCCGGTAAAACCAATTTGGTGCAAAGCGGCCGGAGACCGAGGAGGGGCGTGCTGTTGCCAGAGTTTTAGGTCAACTTGGGCTCTCGATGCATGCAAAACGGCTTCCAGCGTCCTACATCCCATCCATTTCACACAAACAAAGAGTCTCCTAGCTACACTGGAAGGATAAGGAGGGGGGTTTCCTATGCAAAATATCCTGAAACTATAGAATATACTTGGTACAAACTCTGTCCCCTCAAAAACATTGTATTTTCGTTTTTGTGTAAAAAGAGTAACTTTTGCTTCTGGTATTGTTTACATTTTATGAGCTCTAAGACTGCGAAAAACATGTTTCTTCTCTCCCAAAACTTAACCCCCTTAAGTTTACCGAATAAACAAAAGAGTTTAAATGGAAACGAAAATGAAAATGAAATTTTCCCCGGCGCCGGAAAACTTTTGCTCCAGTTTCATTTGGCTAATGAAAAGCGCAAAACGTTGTCTCAATAGCGGCACAAAAGTGGAGAAAGTGGATGGAACTTTCTCATCGCAGCTTAAAAAGCCGCAATTGAAAACGAACTCTCGAAAACGAACTCGCTTGTCAGTCGCTAAAATGCTGAAACAAAAAACCAACTTTGGCAATCAATAATTTTTGAATTTACTCGGATTTTCCTGCTGGTGGCCTAATTGGGCCACACACACACACACACCCACACGTGCAGTCACGAAAATGATTTGTGATTTGTGCCGATAAGTGGGTGGAGGTGGGTGTAGGTGGGTGGGTGTATGGGGACTGCAAGGGAATCTCCACACAACACACATCCACGTAGCACGCATCATTAACTTTGAAAGCTGCTTATCATATTTATTCGTTGTACAATTACGCGACTCCCAGGAATAAAAAAAAGTCCAAGACTTTTCAATTTCCAATAAGCTGATTCAGGGAATGACAATTCAAACAACTTTTATATATAATTGCTTGGATTTTAAAGGGAAATAAACCATCTACATTGCCTTTTAACCAATTACTAATCGAATAACATTAAATAATATTCAAGAGGGCCACTTGAAAGTGCCTGAGACACCTGACACCTGACACCTGCCACTCTCCGGCCGCTTTCCATTACTTGTATTGTGAATTCCCCTGGCTTTGCACAAAAGATTGAACGACGCAAAAGTAAATCCTTAAATAATTAAATACGAAAAGGCGGTTGAGCTTCCTGGGCTCTCCTGCCACCCAGCCACCGCCCCAGCAACTCTTTCCCCTTCAAAGGACGAAATTCTTGCCATAATAATGTGTAAATAGAATCAAAATTGTTGACTCTGGCCGGGACGAAGTTAACCGAAAATTGAAAGGGGGAGCCACCCAAGGGGCGCCCCCGCAGAAAGAAGAGAGAAGAAAGAGCCATTTGAGGAGTACAATAAGTTAAGGGACACCCCCAGCGCCCTACCCCCCCCCCCCCGTTTCAGATCACCTTGCAACACGCACTGTACAGAGTCAGACATAAAAAAGAAAATTCATTGACATGAAATTCGGGGGGCATTTTACGTGACAATGCCATGAAATCGAATTTGCCAAGCGACCGGAAATGCGCACAACTTTATGGGTACATGTGTGTGCGAGTGTGTCAGTGTGTGTGTGTGTTTGTCTGTGTGTGGTTCTGTTTGTTCGCAGACAGACAAAGAATAAGTTTGAAGGAGAAAAGGAACAGGATGGGGGCGGAGCAGCCACTGCCACTGCCACTGCTGTCGACATCTTTTCTGATTTATGCCGCACTTTCCATAAGTTTTTCCATGTTTTAGGCCCGAACATAGATTTTTGCCTGCGCCGCGTCAATGTATTCAGCCATGAATTGCGTGAGCTGCCTGTTCAAGCTTATTTACTTTTTTCCCCGGCTACCAGCTACCAGTTAGAGCTGTCAACTTGGCTATTCACTGGGCTTCTGGCCACGCTTCTCTTCCCCAAAAGGATAAAAGTCTCTCGATTCAATTTTGTTTCCCCTTTTGGCCATCCAGTAGACCATGAGCCAAAGGATTTAATGTGGTTTTTATGCGATTTTTTATAAATTGAATAAATTTAATATATCTCTAGGGGGTCCTTAAAAGATAGAAAAAGCTGAATATCCTTCATCAACCATTTCTACCGATTTAATTAGAAAACAAACTCGTAAAAGTTAACATAACAAAAATACAACTCTTGCCTAAGGACTGCCAGCATTTAGTCCTTGATTTGGCCAATTGGAATCCTATATTTTGGCAACACTAATGCCACATCGTCCACATGGAAAAAAGGGCTGCCGGATTTTAGATCGAAAAACAAAGACAGCGACTCAGAAACAGAAACAAAAACAGAAACAGAACAGAAAACACAAACAGACGACAAGTGGGGCCCCGAATGAAAGACACACTTGGAATTGTTTTTGCATTTCTTTGGCTCCTTTCTTTGGCTCCCATTGCTACCTGCTCTGCATAAATAAATGCGGGCCTGGCATGTCCTGGCTGGCAGCATCTGCTGTTCTGTTGCTGTTTCAGCTTCGGCTTATGAAAAGTAGGCAATGTGACGATGACCTTCAGGTAAGCAGCAAAACCTGAGAACAAAATTGTCAAAGAACACGAGCTGAAAATTAAAAGCCTTGGGCGTAAGGAGCACAAAGCAAGGACACAATTGGTTCTGCCTCGTCGAGCACCAAGGATTCGTGGGGTTCGAGCGGTTGAAAAGGGTTCCCAGTCAAGGGCCATCGAAGCCCCACAGAATTGACTTCATCGACTGCACCCTCAAGAGCTTCCTGGGAAAGAGAGATGAGCAAAAGGATCTGTTTGGTCCTGGATATGCAAGAGGCATCACCATTGGATATTGTTTGTTCATAAATCACAGCTGGAATGTGTATAGTTTACACAAGAAAAAAATAAAGTTACAGAACAAATTTGTATTGGCTTTGAGTTTTGAATAGGTAGATAGTTCTTTGACTAATGTTTTGTCAGTTATTTCATTATATTTATTTTATGTACGAATGCAAATTGCTTTCTCACTGCCTGATGCGTGCGAGCACGTGGCTGATTACAGGAAACAGTCCAGAATCGAACGTTGGCAATTTGGGGCCCATTTTCGTGTAGCTGGGGCTCCAAATTGTTCAATTTTCACGCTGGACCAGTAACAGCCAGGAGGAACCCAACATAAATGGGAAGAAGGAAAAAAAAATGTAGAAACCAACCGAATCAATTGTCCTGCGCGAGAATGGGAAGCAAACTTTCGGTAAATGGCAGCTCATTTTGTATTTATCAAAGGAGCCAATGGGGCCAAGGGACAGACAGGAGGCAGGAGGATGTAGAAGCCACGTCTGGCCTGATGGCGGCATAAACTTTTATTTCAATGAGACTCATGAGCAGTTCCACTGTTTTCTGCACACTGTGGTCGTGGCTTAAATCCTGACAAGGCACAAATTAAAATCCCTCACATAATATTATTCATCCGCCTAGTGGCCTTTATGAAAAATTCTTTTAACTTAAACAAATGATGTAGAATTTGTTTGGGTATTTTATCTAATACATAAAATTTGATCTAATAATCAGGATAAGCCCAAAAAAAAAAAACTTAAATAAACTTTAAACTGTTTTTCTCTGTCAAATATTGCTCATCCGCCTAGTGGTCCGTATGATTGTCCTTCAAGTCCCCGCCCAAGGATATGATTCTTTAGGCCCACTGTGCAGCGCAGCAGCCCCAGCTGTGGCGAAAAAAAGAATGAAGAAACTGAAACACCAACACATTCGCACACTTTTTATGCTTTCTTCCACTTTCTCGCCATTTCCGCTGTTGCACGAGACTCGGCGAAAGTTGTGTGGCATACTTTTCGGCAGCAGTTCGCCTTGGCATACAAATGCAGGTAATAACGTAGGTGGGAGGGAGGTGGAGGCAAAAGGGGAGGCTTGGCATTTGCAAATGGAACGCGACTGTTTTAATTTTGGCCTGCCTGGAATTCCGTGCGTTGTTTCTTTGTTTTCACTTAAATATTTATACAAAAAATGAGCAGCTAAGCGAGCACACAATGACACACTCACACACATCCAAAGGACACACAGTGTGCAGCATCGGATTTATTATTAATGCCTTCCATACGTTTCATGTTCGTTCCTCACTAAATCTGCTGACTGGGCTCGATTTTGCGACTTCTCCATCCTCCTCTGTTTGTTGTTTTCGTCCTATATTTGCCCAGGGCCCTTATCCTTGCTGGCCCACTTTGCGGATGCTGGCCCGGTTTGTTCCGTTTTGCTCCTGCCTGTTGCGGCCATTGGCTTATTATCATTTATTTATTTATTTATGTCTGGAGCGTCAGTGGCAATATTTTATTTCCATTTCCATTTCGGTTTGCGGATGCTGGGCTGCTCGGATTTCGTTTGTGCAAATCATCAGGGGTCAAAGGTTAGCCTCCATTAATAAGCCTGGCCAGGCTATATAGAAACATCCAGTTGGTCCTGACAGGAAGATGTGGCGTTTATTGAATTGTAATGGAAATAAATAGTGAGTCGGGTGAAAGTGCTATTTTTTCTGCATCATTATATCATATCCTACTATAAAATACAACATTTATCGAATGTCCAACTTCTTAAAGAATATTAAAGACCTTTAAAAGAGATAATAACCTGGCCAATTATTTTTATTTCCAACAACAAACCTATACAGAGGGCACTCCTTCGATGGAATTAAAATTTCAGAAGCATTTCCCTGCCATCGATTCTATTTAATATGCAAACGGAATGACGGGTTGCATTTATTCCTGAAATATCATTATCCTTCGACGCTAGCTATTTTTTCCGCTGTCTCGCTCTCCTTTCGCCTTTTGCCTTGGCAATTGAAAAAGTCAAACAGCATTTGCTGAAAGGTCCTTTCCGTCTCTGTTTTCGTGCTTGGTTAATATTTAACTGAATATCGATGGCATAGAGGGCTGGCATACCTCCCGGCATTTCTTATTCAATGCAACTGAACTGACCAGAACGAAGCCACTGACCCCACCCCCCACCACACATGGACATTTCCCGTTGGCCCCTAATGGTGGCCATTTGACACTCGGGAGTCGGGGTGAAGCTCAATGGAAGAGTAATAGCCCGGCCAACACAAGAAGAAATTGTGTTTGCCTACGGCCATTAATATGACCGCCTATCCCCCAACCAATATCCTTGCCCACGCCCGTCATGCCACTTCGATTTCCTCCCAGAGGACTCTCTGTTATTTGACAGTTTTGACGAAACGTTGTCCCAAAACGTCGGAAATTGGCTAATAATGGGGTTAATCGCCAATAATGATCATTCCCAGAGAAGGTAAATTGTCTGTTCAACATGAGTGCAGGCAGTACTTGCCCCCAAAAATACACAGGAACACAAGGACATGTGCTAAAGGACATGTGTTGAAGTGAGGTATTCATGGGGAGGATGTTTGCGCTTAGTCAACATTTTAGTGAAGCTTAGGGTTAGAGCATTAATGTCTTTAATTGATTAATTAGATGCCAATATCAAATATATCCTTGCTATTTTCCAAAATGAATTTAAATCCTTAAAACTTTTAAATAGCCGTGTCAAGCCATTAAACCCAAGTCTTGATTAAATTTTCACCCCAGGTAAATATTTAAAAAGGGCATCACCTGGTTGTGGCTTATCCTTTCATTCCTGTCCGATTCTCTGCGTGGTCAGCACTTGTCCGGGCCATATAATTTTCACGTCGTTGGGAACGTTTTGACTTGGCTGGCTGGCCCACCATTCGGCCGGGGAGGCGCTCATTAGGTTTAATTCGTTAGAAATCAAATATTTAAGAGATAACCCAGATTGACGGAGAGCACGTGCCTGTGTGCGTGAGCTGATGGACTGGGCTGATGGAACTGACACTCCTGGCACCTCACATTGTGTGTGCGCCACAAAGGATATCGAGTGGATGGAGAAAGGACCAGGTCCTGTCCGCCGCCGTTGTCCTAACGAGCAATTTTACCAACTCATTGAAGCGGAATTAATGGCAATCGATTTTGTTTGGCGGCCAACAGACAGGACTTGGGCGGATGGCAGGGAAAGGATGGTCTTTATTAGTGGCTGGACAGCCCCACTAAGCTCGGTTTTAAAGCGTGGCCCAGATTTAACTCGAACATAATCCACTTTTCACAACTTGCCACAAGCATTTCCCACCAAATGTTTCAATCAACACGGCAGTCAAATTTTAACACTTGCTGACTCGTCCAACTTATTCGCTTTCCCCCCTATTTTCCTATTTTGATACAGTATTTTGTATACACACATCCTGTATAAGGACTTATCCCTCGCTTGATCATCCGACGAAAGTTTCCGGGCCTCGTGTGGGTTGGGGTTTTTTTTTATTACGTTTGGGGTTATGCAAAAAGTTTCCCTCACATAAATACAATTTTTGCTCTTTTCAATTTTTATTTGCAGTTGAGTCGAGAAGGATAAACTTTCGGACCGCTATGCACAGGACCCGTGCGGGTCCGCCGAGCGAGTGCGGCCACAGATAGAAACCGAGCAGCAGATACATTCCGCCAGACACAAAGATACAACATCCGCCGGACTTTGAACATGTGCCAAAAGTGCGGGCTGCTTGGAGCTGATTCTGGTAAAACCGCGACGAGGGCGACGATGCTGCTTGATTTTGGCCAAGTTAAATAAACAAGCCAATCCACAGACACACACAATCACACACAAACACACACACTCCGTACTCGCCACAGCCACAGCTACAGCCACACTCTCACAGATACTCAATAGCAATAGCAAGGACCCCACTCAATCACAAAAACAAATAGGTTCCGGGGGAAAACAAACTCGAAATGGCAGCGCCCATCGACGAGAGCGTCCTGAACGCCCTGAGGGGCGTCACCTCCGCCCACACCCGCCTGCCCAAGCCGCTCCTCATCAAGATCTATGTGGCCAGTCTGAAGCAGGAGTTCAACCAGGAGCGTCGCATGCTCCTGGAGCTGGTGGGCCCAGAGCTGCAGGGCCTCTACGATGATCGGCAAATCGAGGTAACACATTCCGGTTCATCCTCTACTTTAGTATAACCCTCTCCTCACCAGCTGGAGTTCGTGGACATGCACTTTGGCACTGGCTGCCTGGAGGTGAACCAACTGGAGCGCGATCCCTACATGATTCATGACTATCTGCACGAGATAGACAACTGCCACGCCCACACCAAGAGCGTATTCTTCATGGTCCTGGTGGGCGATGGCATTGGTCGCCAGCCCTTGCCAACGCACTTGGACGAAGACATTTTTAGCGCCATCCTGGCAGATCCTCAGACAACGGCGGACCACGAAGCGCTATTGGTTAAATGGTACGAAAAGGAAGGAGCGGAGTCCCAAAGGAAGCTCAAGCAGGATTATCGGTGAGTAGCAGCCCTGACCTTTCCAGCCACTGAAACGTAAATACCGGAAAAGCTGGAACTATGCAAATGTCAAATAAAAATTTGCTACCATTTGCGAGAATAGTTCTTCCCTTTTGTTGGCCGAATAATCCGAAATTCAAACTGAAACCGAAATAGTTATGCCCGAACAAAGTTGCACAATATTTGACAAAGTTCCATTTCCGTTCCATTGTTCGATGTTTGGCTGGAATTATCCATGTGCCACTTTTGCCATTGTTTGCCAACGCAATTGGAGCTGAACTTTGGCAAATATCTGGCGGGAAATAGGATTTGGGGCAGACAGAATAAATAGGAACTCGTTTCGCTTTTGCAGCCTGCTGCCCGTGGATGCTTGGCTAAATGAATCGCAGCAAATGCAACATTTACTGGAGCGCGTTTTTCAATCCATGGTCCAGCCGAGTGCAGGACATACTGCGGAGTTTGTGCAAAGGATTCAGCAACTGCGACGCACTCAGATCGAAAGGGAAGTGCGACAGGCCATGGGTAAGTGGGATTTCGATATGCAAACATGCTCCAAAAAAATATTGAACTTTCATTCCCCCTCTTAGCTCTCTCCAGCGAAAAAATCCTGGCAGTTTTCCGCGAACGAGCCGCCCAGTGCAGCAAAAAGGACGTGGAGGCTGGCGAACGCTTGCGAAAAATCAAGGACGAACTCACCATGAACCTCTCCACGGATAATCACACGACCCTGGTGTAAGTACACACTTTTATTCGAGTTTCGTTCAACTTTTATTAATGGTGATTATTTTCAGAGTACCGGGGAGTGCTGCCAGCGAGGCAATCGACCCGGACAATGAGGACCACGAGTCGTATCTGAGCAAGTTCAAGAACAAAGTCACCGACAAGCTGCGCCTCCTAATCGAGGCCCACATAACCAATGATCCCGATGTAATCAAGGGGAGGAAAAAGACTGTGCAGGTGAGCTCTGGTGCCGAAATGTGGCCTAAAAGGCGAAACCATTAACACAGCAGACAGGCTACAAAGTGCTTTGGGCCGTGAATTAAATTAAATGTATTATTCCCTTCTATCGCAAGGATGGGTGGGGTGTCCTGCTCCCACTCCCACTCCCACTCCCACTCCTCCCAAGCCCACTGACCGCTTATTTAATCAACAGCAATTCTGATTGTTATTCGGCCGGAGGGGCGAGCTGGGCCAGGACTCATAAATTAATTCCAAGAATTACACCCGGACAAAACCGAAGGAACAGGCATTTATGATTCTGCGTTTGTTGCTTTTCATTTTATTATTTTCCCTTTAGTTTGTTGACTTTTTCCTGGGATCTGTGGGCAGGATCTAAAGGCTCCTCGAAAGCGGCCAAGGAATTGCAAATGGCCTCCTTATCGATTCTCTTTATCTCAGCTCCAAGTTTGGGCAAAAGTATTTTGGTGATTTGATTTAAATTTTCCATTTTCGATTCTGCTCGTGTGCATATCCTGCATGTCCTGGGCGGTTAATGCTCGCTTTGCATATGACAGTTGGTGAAATTGAGTTTGAAAGCGATTTCCTGCAATAAAAACCAATTGCAATTGAGTTTCCCCCCGAAAAATGGCTAAAGGAATCGTTTAGAGCAAGGTCCTTGCTTTTTCTCATCTTCCGTTCCGGTTGCGGTCTTTTATTTTTCTGGCCGTGCCCCCGAGTTGCATAAGTTCACTCGCCGCCACTTGTCGCTGCCGCTGGCCTCGTGCCCGCCTCCTTGGTGGCTTTTGTTGAAAGCATTTAACATTTCAGCTTGGTCGAAGCCGAAGGACGAGGCGTAATGCGAACTGGTCGCTGCCATTAGCGGACGAGTCCTACAACTGCACTGGAAAGTATTTTCCAGAGGGCATAGGCTTGAATTCCAAAGAGTAATCAGGTTTCAGAGAATTTTTTCAAGTGCAGAATCCTGGGCACCTCCTCCAGAAGCCACCCGCCTCTGACATATTAACACACTTGGGCACAATGTTGCCACGCCCAGGTTGTCCCTTGTTTGCACTTAACGATGCAGCAACGTAAACTGCATTCAGTCCTGGCCAGGACCCTCCAATCCCGCCCACCTCTCGGCTGCCCCCCTTGCGGATAAAAATGTTGCAAAGGTAAATCCAGCGCTGACGCCTTGCTTTGACAAACTGTTGTGGCATTCGTTGCCGCAGCCAAGAAATATGCAAAATGTCCTGCCAGTAAACTACACCTGCGGCAGGATCAGGTGCTGGTGTATGAGCAGTCCTTGTGCGGCAACTTTTGGCACTTGAGTGAAATGAAATTAAAGCCAGTCAAACGCCAGCTAATTAAGAGGCCGCTGAAGAAGCTTTAAAGTGGAGAGAAAGTGTGGCAGGGCTTTGGGGCACATTGATTTGCCTCACAAGTCCTTCGAGTCGGAGGCGGAGTCGGGGTCCTAGAAAATGCATTACGCAGAAGCTGTCAAACGAGTTTTACAAAGCCAAAAGCGGCTTACATGCACAAAGTGACATAAGAGACTTCGTCGCAGACTGAGACCTAAATTCTGAATTGAAATCAGACTTGGTTAGAGCTTGAGGTCCTGGCAAGGTCTGCGGGGGCACTTGTTAGTGGGGAAGCTGCCACGACCAGACAAGGTGGAGAGTGCAGTCGGAGAAAAACATTTGGATTTTATAAAAGATGCTAAAAGATAAAAAACTCCTCAAGGATAGGCTTCATAAAGGAGGCTCTTTCTTTGTATTTTCACCATAACTAGGATATTATTTCTCCTTGTATATCTTAGACCCCGAACCCTGGGCACCCCAGCAGGTGGGCAAACGGCAAAGGCAAAGGTAAACAAAGTTACGAGACAAACACGCTGAATGCCACTCACTCACATTCAGACTTGGGGTGATGGCAATGGGAATGGGAATGGATACGGGTGATGGGTGATGGGGATGACGATGATGACGTGGTTTGCTTCCTGGGGCAGGAGCAAAAAGAAAGGAATACGAAGGACATACGTATATGTAGATATATGTATGTACACCTGCTGGCAGGTAGCCTGATATCCGAGGTGTAAGCGGCCAAAGTGCTCTTAGAGGTCACACACACAGGAGCAGCATCTGGACCGAGATGAATGGCAGTGACACCGGGGCGGCACAGTATTAAATGTAGATGTGGCTGCCACTGGCAGGTGGCATCTGCTTGGTGGCTGGCTGGCAAATCCAATTACTACAAAAAACCAAAGCAGCAACCGGTTAAAAGCCTTCAAAAAATACATTTCTATGCAAATTATTTCCATATATATGGCGATATATTCGTGCAATCAAAAATAATTACAATTCCAGCGAATGTCCTTGTTGACTGGACTAAAGTCGTTAGACACGTCGCGTCACTTTAAATTGCATTTAAACACATTTTGTACATCTCGACAAGCACTTCATTTTTCGTTTAACTGATTTAATCGATATATTATATGAAACTCTCTAGGAAAAAAAATTAAATTGATATTTATTTCATTTAATATGTGAATCACATACGTTTGAGGGTAATTTATAGTTACAGAACACATTTATTCACAGACAGTTGGCCTAATTGGACAGTGGATTATGGGGGCATTGAATTAAAAGCCCATTTTTCACACTTAAGTGGTGACAGGATCCGAAAGGGAAAGTTTTGTTTGGTTGTAATTACAATTTTCTCATTAATTAATGTTTTATAAGGCTCTATTAAAAAAACAATACCCAGATTAATAGAGACTTCCGAATAGTATTTAAGGACTCCCGTATTTACTATATTTTTGAAGGAAATCTTTCATGAGCATGCCACTCACCTGCGCATCCTGCGGGAACACACGGAGAGTGCCGCCTTGCTGGAGTCCCGGGTGCCGCAACAACTCCGCCAGAACCTGATGGCCAACTTCCGGAACGGCAGCCGGCATGCTCCGTATTTCGTTTGCGGCTCAGACGGAAGTGGCAAGAGCGCCATCATAAGCCAACTTTACGGCCAGGTTAGCAGCTGGTTCGGCTCATCCACCCGGGTCCATCGGATGATACGCTTTGCCAAGGCCTCGCCGAGATCCGCCTACAATCTGGAACTGCTGCGGGTGGTCTGCCAGCAGATCTCCATAATTTTCAACATACCGGAAGGATACCTGCCCAAGGATGCCTCCTTCGATCCGCTGTACATCAACACCTGGTTCCAGAACCTGCTGCGGCGCATCGAGGACATGGGCAACGACGTGCTCTTCCTGTTCATCGACGACCTGCATCTGCTCAATCCGCTGGACTGCGACATCGTGACTGCCCTGTCCTGGCTGCCCACGTCCCTGCCCTGGAATGTCCAGATCATCTGCAGCTCCACCACGCCCGTGGAGCAGCTCAAGTTCACGCCCATGCAAAGGGACCGCTTCAAGTCCGGGGAGTACCAGTTCGACATCAATCGGGGAGACTTTTCCAGCCGATTGAAGATTCCTCCGCAATGCATTCCCGGAGAGGTGAGCTTCAGCCTGTACGTGGAGCAGCAGTTCGACCAGCTGGAGCGGCACTATGGACGCCAGGCCGTGGGCAGTCTGGCAGCGTACATCACCTGCTCGGAATATGGTCTCACCGAGACTGAGCTCCTGGAGCTGCTCATGCCCACAGACGACCCAGAGACGCTCATTGAAACCAAGGCGGGACACTTCAGCTTTGCCACCTTCAAGAAAATACATCGCGAAATGGGTAAGTGAGAAGGAGGGGGAAGCCTTAAGCTTTATTTTAAGTTTCCTTTCCCTAGACGTGCTGCTCCTGTTGCACGACAAGATCATGTCCGGCAAGGTGCTGATTCAGTGGCGCCACAATTACTGCGCCACAGTGGCCAAGCGGCGCTACATGGATGCCCAGAGGACGCGGTGCCTGCACAGCGAGCTGGCCAACCTGTTTTTCCCGCAGGACGAGGACGAGAGCACCCTGGAGAACGAGTCCAAGTGCAGCGAGACCAAGTCGGTGATCAGCATGCGGGAGAAGGACTCCCTGTCCGCCGTGTCGGCAGCCTCCACCGGACGAAAGTCCTCCTCCACGCACCACAACGACGACACCTCCACCTTCTACAATCCGATTGCCGCTGATGTGAGCTACAGCATGCGGCATGTGGAGGAGAGCTGGCACCACCTGATGCGATCCGACGACACCACCCGGTTCAAGCAGATCGCAGTATGCAACTTTGACTTCCTGCTGGCGGCGGTGAGTTTTCCGGCTCCAAAGCCACCCAATTAGTTTGGGGAATCAGGGACAGACAGATGGCCAAATTCATTTTCAAATGCTTGAATGCTTGAATGCTTGAAAGGAAATGCAATCAGTTTTGGCCATGAGCCGCTCTTAATTGGCTGGCTAATTTGGCAATCAAACTGGCAACTGTTTTCCGCTGACAGTCGTGCCACAGTTTGGCCATGGAAGTCATGTCGTTCGTCATAAATATTTAATAGCCTCAAAACTTCAGAGAAATAGTTTGAAAACACCAAAGTTTGATATGAAAACATTAGTCTCTCAGTGTTTATCTAAACTTTGGCTATATTTAAAGCTTAAACAAATAAAGGATTTAATGAATTCGAGCTTAATAAGAGGCTCACTGTGATAATCAAATTAGAGCCAGTTTTGGGTTTATTTCAAATGCGAAAATGCAAAAATTCAAGCAAATTTGTTTCTATTCATCTGCCCATCTATGGTAATTATTGCGCTGCATCGCAGCTCGCCAGGACCTCACCCTGCCAGGACCTCGCTCTCCTCTCTTACTCATTTAATTTCATTTCGTTCCATTTCATTCGGGCAAACTCATTATTTGGCTCTGCAAAGTATGCAATTAAATTTTTGCGACTCTCCGAGGATGTTTTATGCATGTCCTGTGTGTGTATATAAGCGTGTGTGTGTGTGTGTGTATATGTGAGCCAATCGAATTAACGGGGTTTGTTGCACCATTTTATTCCCCGACAAAATGAGTTTCCCGATGAATTCTTTACTGCCAATATTTGCATTCCTCGTGGCTGCAGGGTCCTGCGTTGGAAAACGGTCGACAGGACAAACAAAATATAAACATTAATAATTTATCATCTAATTAAGGCATCAGTTTAATATATGAACACAACATTGATTTCGGTTTAAGCTCTTTTGTATTAAACTTTGGCTTCTAAGATGCAGTTCCGAATAATGGGATTGTTGTCTCAACTTTAAGCAAAGAGGAAAGCAAACCCTTTGCCATCAGGATAAGTAAACAGGACCCGAAGCTGACGTTTAATTTAATTAAGGCTCCTTTGTTGTCACTTACATGCCAAAATATACTCTGAAGATGAAGGCAGCCTTTTAATCAATTACAAATATATACATTTTAGTAGCTATTGCTGTCAGGATATAATTAGGTTCTCTGCGGGGGCATTTCTAAGGATCCAATGTTTTATGTTAATATTCCTTATTATAAGGATTAGCCAAGTGTATATTTTTTTCCGATTGCCCTTTCCAGGTACAAACCGTATCCATCAGCTATTTGCGCTGCTTGATTGAACACGTTCGCTGCTATGTCCTGGACAGGGACATCGAGCTGATATACTACACGATAAGGAAGTCGAGCGATGTACTTACACGCGATCCCATGCAGCTGGGCTCCCAGCTGATATCCTGGCTGCGTCCGATCGCCGAGCACGACGACGACGACAACTCCCTGCTGAGCATGACGGTCCGCTCGGCCACCGCCTGGTGCGATGGCTATGCGGTGCCCCTGCTGGTGCCGCTCACCGGCTGGCTGCCCGTGCCGCTGCCCTCCCAGATCCGCACCATGACCGTCACCGGAACGGGCGTCATCCGAGCCGTGAGCGTGGCCCCCTCGAAGCAGCATCTCATCCTGGCCACCAACTCCGGCGACGTGCAGCAGTGGCACATTATGAGCAATTCGCTGGAGCACACATTCAAGGGTGAGTGCCGGGCTGTTGGGTGTAATGTCCTGCCATTAAGCCAGCTAATCGTGCTTTCTCTCTTTCTCGCGTCTGGAACATTTCCATTTGCCGGATAGGACACACTGCGGCAGTCACGTGCCTGCTGGTGGCGCCCCAGCTGGAGCAGGAGCTGCTGCTGACCGGCTCCGAGGATAACAGCGTCCTCGTCTGGCACGTCTCACTCCGCGATCGTCTGGGGCACATTAAGTGAGTACACCTCCTCGTGCTCCGGCTCTTCATTATTTCCTTCATTTTTTGCGCTCTTGCCGCCTCGAGCGTAATTTGTAAATCTCGGCAGGCACCATTTATCTAAGCATCCTTCTCGACTCCTTGCTCCTTTTCAGCGCCCACACAGCTCCCATTACGGGCGTGGCAGCTGGCGTCAATAACACACTCATCATAAGCAGCAGCGAGGATGCAACAATCGCCATTACGGACCTGGCCAGTGGAAAGCTGGTAAGATATCCTTCCCCAAAAGAATTTCTTTCAATTTATTTCATTTATTTTGATAAATTCTATTCGAATGCCATTAAAGGACTGGCCTTGTTTAATTAGTGGGGGATAAATGAATTTATATTTCCACGAATCAATTGAAATGCATCGAACGCTTCCATTTGGGGAATGAAAAGTGCATTTGGCGAAGCTAATTGCAAAGCCCCGCCACAAAACCAGATCAAACAGACCAAAATGCATTTGCATAATTTCTCGGGGCTGCCGCGCTGGCAGCCAAGTGAATTCGAATAACCCGAATATTTGCCCTCCACCCGCCACCGGCGTCCTTTTGGCCCAGCCAGTGCAAATACTTTCATCAACCAGGAGGCAAGGTCATCGCGGGTGTACGGGGCTTCAAATGGGTTAGGATGGTAGGATGGTAGGTGGTCTGGGTCCTGGTTGGTTGCCATCTGCCATCTGGCCGACATGTGTGCCGTGCTTGTTGAACATGGCTTTTAGCATAAGAGCATAAGAGGGTGGCAGGGTAGCTGGATGGAGGCGGGATGGGGGAGGGTGGACAGGATGAGGTTTTCGGGGGCAGGAGGACGGTCGCACACATTTCGCGGCTGCTTTCGCGTCTCATGGATGGCAAATGAAGCGTGGCTGGTGGTTGTCGAGGGTCCTGGAGCCCTGTCCTACTTTTCCGCTTCCGCCCCGCCATAAGTCACACTAGGTTGATATTTCAGAGACGCTCACATTAAACAGTGATTACCAGCGATGCGCAATGTTTGCATATTAAATACAATACAGGTCACACGAATAGCATTAAAGAGTTGGAATCCAAGCAGGGACTGCCAGAGCAGCCACTTATAAAGCCTCACCATAAATAGCAAAAATTCTGCTTATGCTTTGTCCTTCTTCTCGTTCTCGTCCTCGTCCTCGACATCTTCGTCCTGTTGACACACATATAGAAATTAGATTTATTGGTTGGTTATCACTTGGTTGCCCTCGGGCATATTTTAAAGTCAATTTCGCTGACTTGGCTGCTGCTGCTGCTGCTGCTGCTGCACGGCCCCTAAAAAATTGGGTAGCGAGCCAGGACATTGCTTGCAGCTCCCACGCAAACTTTTTTTATGACCGGATGTGACACATTCTCCATCTTGCTGCGACTCCATCGCACACCTGCAATTACGAGCTGTTATTGAATTAATTACAATATTACGTATACGCCGCGTTATGCTGGCATTTCCTTTCATGTCCTCGCCGCGCTTTTTTCTCTCCTCCTTTAGCCTTTCTCCTTTCTCCCCATCACCCATTTTTTTTTTAAGTCTGGGTAATTTATCAAAGTTTTGGCATTTCTCGCCATGGCTTTTGCCGGCGCCTTTGCATGCTAGCTGGTAATTAACTTAATGCATACAAAATGTGACACACTGCTGAGGGAGACAAACAAATAGGAATTGAGGGCCAAGGCACATGTGTCACGCCATCCTGTCCAAACTAAAGCCAAGCAATGTCCTTTGTACTCGCTTGCCTTCGGAAATGATTAATATTTAATATAGATTTCGATAGGTCTGCTTGATAGTAAAAACACCTGGCCCTTTTATGTCAAGCAATACATTACAAATATTTGTTTATTGCAGAGGCATCGCATTACGTACCATCGAGGTCCTGTGAGCGGCATCCTGGTGGCTGGGGCCTGCGATGTCCTTATCTCGGGCAGTCACGACCGGAGCATTTGCATTTGGGACCTGGAGAACTTTAGCCTCCTAAACACCATGCACATGTCGAGTCCTGTGCTCCGCATTGATATCTCCTGGAATTCGGTAAGTTTCTGATATTTTTTTTTTAATTTCTAAAATAATGGAATAAATTGAGCAAAAAAAAGAATACTTAAACTTTGGGAAGTGCATCTCGGGCAGTTTCTTTGGCTTCTCAAATTCAAGGAAACAAACTTCCCGCAAAGACAAAAGTTGAGTCCTTAAGGGGATTTCCCCAAGCTCATCGTGCTCAGCTAAAAAGCTTTAAAAGAATTCCTTGGGCCAAACACGCACACATACATATACATATATACATACACCAACAAAGAAATATAAGAAATAATAAAAAAGGAGGCGAAAGGAGAATGCTTTAAGCATATTCCACTTGAGCGAAGCACGCCAAGTAAACCAATAACGAAAAGCGCAATTTAAGGCAAAATAAACACAGACAGACAGCCAGATGGGAAATGGCAATGGCGAGCGGAGAGTGAAAGATTCTGACTTCAAGTGGAACAGTTTTTAAAGCCAGGAAAAAAGGAAAACACACAATAGATCCGCTTGGAGATATGACTCGGATAGAAACCCGCTCCAGGACGAAATTCTAATAAGTGATTCCGGGCTTGGGGACGCGCATTACGCGCCAAATCCTTTGTTGTCAATCAGCTTGACAAAAAACCAGAAGCCATTACATGGCATAAGTGTATGCGTGTGTGTGTGTGTGTGTGTGGCAGGATCCGTGCCTGCCTCTATCAATAAGTATTGCATACTTAGCAGCAATTTGGCACGCAAAATAATATCAAGATAGCGACATCCTGGGACTCCCATCTCCCATCGTCCTTTGTCAATGGCAACTGTATTCCGTATCATCCTTCGCCCATCTCTCATCCTAGGACCCTGGCAATTGATGCGTGCTTCCACTCGGTTCGCGCTCCTTAAATCCTTGGCTCACTCCAGCAAATCCTCAATAGACAGACAACAGGAAAAACCAACTGTAATTCAAGGTGCGCCACGGCAGCTGCCACCGAAGCCGACGGCCAGGAGCCTCCTGGCTCAAGGACCACTCCACGCGTAACACATGCCAAGAAGTACACTTCTAGGAAATCCTTCAAATAACTTTCCCCAAATTCTGCAATAAATTCGTATCTTAAATAGCTGGAGCTTAGTCCGTTTGGAATTTTTTTCAATATTTTAAAAGTTAAATTCCTTTTTCCTCAAGTGTTTCCATCTCCACTTTCAAACAAAAACTGAAAAGCCAGGAAAGAAAACGAAGAGCTAGACAAGGCGAGACAGAATCAAAATCTTTCCGGATGTGTCCTTTTTCCGAAACCGAAACCGAAAAATTAAATAAAATACAATTTCACACATTAAACAAAAGTGCTGGCGAAAATTGAAGAAAAATTGCCTATAAGCAGGCGGAAAAATTGTTTCGCGATAACAAGGACATCGTCGTGTCGATGGGGACAATTTGGAGAAGCCACCAAGAACGAATTTCCCTTCCACAAATTGAAATGTAATTTCACACAGCCATGAATACATATAGGATATATACATTTTTATATAGGAAACACTTCAGTTCGTGCCGAGTAGCAGCCCCTTGGGCAGGATTCTTGGCCCAGGCAAATGGCAAACGGAAATCAACTTTCTTACACTTTGGCCTGCATCCTTGCCGCTTCCCAGGCCACGCCCTTCAGACGGCTCTTCCTGTGGGCGTTGACCTGAAAATGGTAGTCTCTGTGTTTCTGGTGACCCAATGGAGTGCCATTTATTAATTTTACGATATGGTTTTGGCCAGGAAATTGTTTCGATTGGCGGGATATTTAGTCATTAATTTGGGGGAGAGGCTGGTAATTAGAGGATTCTAGAGATGGGGCAGCTAACAAGTGCTTAAACCAATTTAAAAATATATTCATGTATTTTCAGGTCTTCCTTCTGGCTTTGTGCGAGGATAATGCCCTTTATGTTCGCACACTGGCAACTGGAAAGGAGCTGCACACTTTGAAAGGACACAAGTCAAAGGTGACACAAAAGGGGATCCTTTTTCAGAAATCCTTGAACTTTAGATTATTGTGTTTCCATAGATTCGAACCATTTCGATTGGCAAGGACAGCCAGAGATGTGTGGTGGGTTGCGAGGACACTCGAGCTCTTATTTATGACATGCACTCCGGGAAACTGGTGCGATCCATGCCGCCTAATCCCGGACCCGTTACCGCGGTCCATGCCATGGACAACGATGACTTCCTGGTCACGGTGGGTGGCAACAAGATTACCTTCTATTCGTTCCGCAACGAGGAGCTCTACGTGAATCCCTACTCGCGCCACCCGAGAAGGAAGCGCAGCTTGAAGAGGCACGCCCAGGCCCAAAGGTCTCCCTCGACGACCCTGCCGCCCATAACCTGCTTCGACCTGGCCCGGGACTCCCAGCAAATGGCCATCGCCTCCGGCCGGAGTGTCCACCTGATGCGGATCAACACGCCGGAGTACCAGTGCACCCTGGAGGGCCACGCCGCCGGAGTAACCTGCCTGAAGTTCGCCCCCAACGGAGAGTTTCTGGCCACCGGCTCCGAGGATCGTTTGGTGCTCATTCTGGAACCTGGCATTGGGCGAGGTGAGCAATTCTTTTAAAGGACATGTTGCCCCGGTGGTAAAGGTGGTGGTCCTGATGGATTCACTGCGCGTCATCTCGACGGATCGTGACTCCTTGCTGCTGGTGTGGATGGCCGACTCAGGAAACCTGCTGCAAACCATCCAAGGACCCTACAAGAGCCTGGCCGTCACCAACAACATGCGCTTCGCAGCCTCCACAAACGGGGACAACACCCTTAAGATCTGGTCGCTCACCCAGGAGGACGAGAAGTACTCCGTATCGCATTCGGACGAGATCACTTGCTTCGAAATCAGCGCGGACAGCGCCCACATCATCACAGGATCCAGGGACATGTCCTTGAAAGTCTGGCAGGCAACGGGCGGCAAGCTTAGCCAGGTCCTGGTGGGCCACAGCGATGCGGTGACCTGCGTGGCCGTCTCGGTGTCCAACAAGACCCAGGTCCTATCCGGCTCCAAGGACACGAATCTCATTCTCTGGGATCTGCTAACCGGCGAAGAGGTTCACACTCTCGCTGGACACTTGGGTCCGGTTATTGGAGTCAAGGTCTCGGCGGATGGTAGGTTGAATTCGGGATTAGTCAGGTCCTTTACTTAGTTAGTCGACTTGAAGGTTCCACGGCCGTTTCGGGCAGCGATGACAAGACCCTGATTGTTTGGGAAACGAAACGCGGTCTGGCCTTGACCTCCCTCCAAATGCACGTCCCCTTCACCCACTTTGACATCAGCCTGGAAGTGTCTCGAGTCCTGGTCCAGCTGGTGGACAGCTACAATCTTCCCGTGATCTGTTTGCACAACACTCCGGCGCAATATGTTAAGCTGCCCACGTATTCAGGGCCCAGCAAGGATGTGGAAGGTAATTTCTGGAAAATGATTTTATAGAAGCTACATATTTCAAAATATATCCTTTAGATCTGCGACCCCAAGGTCCCAAGCGGCAGATGAAGAGGCTGCTGAAAAAGGAAGTCTCCCTGGACACGTACACGTGGCAGAAGAAGTACGGACACCTGACCTCCTCCGTGATGATGGCCCAGGTGGATGAGCGACTGAAGCGGCGCTTCAGTGTCTCGGCCAGCATGGAGGAGATATCGAAGATAGCCGAGACCAAGACAGGAGCCTCGCAGGCCAATTTGGGTCCGGAGCAGGCAGCCCTGGCCCAGTCCCAGCACTTTGACCAGCTGGAGGCGCTCTGGAACAAGAGATCGCCGCCTCGGCGACGTCACAATGCGGTAAGTTCGAGGACCTTGTCCGGACTTCTCTCGCTCTATCCCTCTATAACAAGAAGCAGAGAGGAAAAGGATATGGGGAAAGGACCTTAGATGAAGTTCGCTTTCGTGTTCGTTGCCACTAGTGACGTAATGATTTGAAATCCGTAGTAGATGCGCTCACCATTTTGGTTTATTTTCGTTTCTTTTCCGTCTCCTTTCTTTTCGTTTCGTTTTCGCATCGTCTCTGTTTGCTTTTACACCAACTCTGCAATCTACAATCTACAATCTACAATCTGCAACATGCAACATGCAATGTGCAATGTGCAATCTGAATCCAAATCCGTAAAGGGTCTTTCGAGGCAAACCTCGCTGGTGGAGGACCGACTCGAGTCCTCGGATGACGACGAGTACCAGGACGAGCGCGCAGGTATGTTGTCCGCCTCCTACGACCACATCCATCTCCTTGCACGCTTGCCCGGAATCCGATCCCTGCACGATGCATGGAAGACCAACAGTCTGCGGGTGCCTCGCACCACCCGCGCCAAGTTCTATGTGAGCACACCACCACAGAACTCCCCCCACTCCAACCGGTACGCGAACGACGCGGACCAGGACTCAGGTACAAGGACCGACGACGGACACACCATTGAACAGAATACGGATAGGGTGGCGCCGCCGGATCTGGTTAGGGATCTGCTGATGCAAGCGGGCACCAGTCCGGAGTCGCCGCAGCGGATCTCCCTCCGCCAGCTACTCCACTGGCCCAGTTGGAAGTCGCATTTGTGGCGCCGCCAGCGCAACTGCCAGTCGCTGGAGCCGCACATCCGGCTGCATCCGTCGGACACCCGTATCCAGATCCGGCCAACGCCCATAATCATGGTGGAGAACTACGACAGCCGCAATGTCCGCCAGTTGCGGACAGATCTGGTCCTGCATCCGCAGTCCAATCGCGCCTCCTTCGGCCACATCGAGGTGTCCGGCGGCGAACAGGGTCTGGCCAAGAAGGGCAGTGCCCTGAGCAAGAGCTTCTGGCAGCGACGCTGGCGTCTTCTGCGCCGCAAATCCTCCGCCCAGTCCGAGACCAGACGCCACGTCCGCGATTCGAATGCCAGCCATCCCGATGCCACGCCCAATTGCAATGACTGCGTGGCCCAATGACAGGCGATATCCAGTCAGACTCGAAGGACGAATGACAGCCACACAAGCACCCTGCACCACCACACCACTTTTGTTCTCCACTTTCTGGCACACCACTCCCTATCCGTAGTCTTGGCCATTCGTAGTTGTTTGCCATTAGTAATCCTTAAAGTATTTATTTTAATAAATTTCCAAAGAGTTTCGTTTTATTTGACTTGCTTGTTGATTTTAATAGCCAATTATGTTTGGTCAAATTGTCCGTGAAAAGCCAAAAACCAGGTAAGTACACTGCAAGAAATAGAGTTTTAGTTTGAAACTTAAAAAGGATAATACATTTTCAATGTTTGTGGGATATAGAATTTCTCCATGCCCCGACTCGTTGGAAACTCGTTCAGTATATTTTGAAAAATATTTTTAAAGTCCTGGGTATTACTTTCCCTTTGAGACCCTGGAGAGCCATCGCCACTTGCTTTCCATTTTAATGGATTTCGAGCAAATGGACGCATTATGAAATGAAAATAAAGTGCTCATCCTATTGGCAATTGCCAATGCAATGGCAAAATTGCAATCAATAAATTTGCAGCGCGATTAACTCGATAAGCAAACAAAAGTCCAGCTCGGCTTTGAATTGCGCGAATTAAAAGCAATCAATTGGCTGCCATTGAGCAACCAGGGGGGCAGAGATTGGGGG
This sequence comes from Drosophila varians, assembly GCA_018150405.1. Classification (NCBI taxonomy): domain Eukaryota; kingdom Metazoa; phylum Arthropoda; class Insecta; order Diptera; family Drosophilidae; genus Drosophila; species Drosophila varians. Next base: position 11,076,459 of record JAECWK010000130.1, read on the forward strand.
TCGGGATCAGGAGTCAGGAGCCGGGAGTCAGTGAATTGAATGCCAGTCGAGTGAGGTAAGCAGCTCCTTCTCTCCAAAAGCTCTATTCTAAGTTCGGGCATGTTTTGCTAAGGATAAAAAAAAAAGGATAAGGGGTCTGTGTACCATATACCTGCTTTAAATAAATTTAATTTTCGATTTTTATAAAGTTCTCCTTCTCTCTCGATGTGTATATATCCTTTTTGTACATTAAAATACTCGTTTCCGTTTAAAAAGTTGTTGTCGAATTGGCAAAAGCCAAGCTGTTTTTGGCCCCGATTCTGCTGCTAATTGTATATCTTAAATGAAAATGAAGTTCCCATTTTCCATTCCAATTATCCAACTACCACCAACCAACCAAAAATCAACCAAAAATCAACCAAATCAACCAACAGCCACCGCCCACAGTTCGAAAACTAGTTCCCGCAGCTCATTGCTCCCATAGGCCAGTGCAGCTGGAACAGCGCCAACAGCAACATGAATAAATATTAACCAATAACCACAATGAATAACGAAAAAAAAAATGAATATTAGATTGATTGGCATGATGATAGCTATTATATCTCCTGTCTTGGAGCACAGTAATCCACAAACCCCCCAAAAAAAAAAAAATTATAGAGCACTTTTTCGAAATAGTATTTAATCACCACAGAGAACGGCACCCCCAAAAAAAATTGACTTACTCCCAATCTGGCCAACTCCATACTATACATGATTTTTGTGTATCGTTTCTAGACGAATTCGACGACTTCTTTCAGTGGGGCTAAGACCTTAGGGTTAGGGTGTACGAGTGTTACCTTTCAAACACGTATACAGGCATACCTCAAGTGCAAATGCTGAACAAAAAAAAAAAACAAAACACTTTTGAAAATTCTACATGAAACTACTACCACTTAGTGTTTAGTATAAAACCGACATATATTTATAACCAAATAAAAAACAGAAAGAGAGAGAGAGAGAGAGAGAGAGAGAGAGAGAAAAGCCAACCCACAACCCGCCCAAGCCGAACGGATGCAGTCAAGTAAGTAAGTAATCAGGTATGAGAATTTCGTATCCTTTTAGCCACACCATTAGAGCTTATTTGGCCGCAGGCTGCAAGCCTTCTCCTAGAGAAGCGAATCGTAGATGCCAGTTTAGTAATTCGGTGTCATGTGGCATGTCACAGACAGACAACACAAAACACATTTCCATCACACAGACACAGACTCTCTGTAGTGGACACACAGCCAATGCGACAGACATTTTAAACAATATTCCGGATTTTTGTGTCGATTTATGCAGATCATTTCGCTTCAGGAGGAGGAGGATACCACAAAGGATAAGCCCTGAGGCGGTTGCAATAACAATCTAGCATTTAAATGGCAAGCAATAAATGGCCACAATAAAAGGCGTAGCAATTAGAACGAGTATAAATCCCCATATCGAGCTTGGCTGCTGGGTAATCCTCGCCCATATTTCCATCTGTAGTTCCCCCAAAACGAACGCAAACCCCCAAAAAATCCCCCAAAATAACTTAGTTAAATCTGATAAACCACCGTCTCAGACTTTGTAGGAATTATAGGAGTTAAGAGAGCCAATTTAGAAATTTTACTGTTGTAGAGTGTTTTGTGTATTAAATGTTGATTGTGTTGGCAAACAAAAAAAAAAAAAAAACAAAAATTGCAAACTTAGAAACGAGAAATGCAAATACACAACTCTCTGAGGGGCTAAAAGCGTAACTATGCTTAAAACCAACAAACATTAAACAAACACTAGCTACCACTAAAGGACAAGCATTAAGTTAATCAATAAGAAAATGTATATATATTAAGAGATCCCCCCCTCCTTCCCACCATCCACTCGCGCTGTAGTATTTAGATTATTAATAGCCCGAACCTCATTTCTGAACGCACCTTTTCGGGTCACGCGGGCTTGCACTTCCCTCGGATGTAATTTCAATAACTTTCTGACAATCAGAGGTTCTTGCCTGGAACAAAAAACAAAAACAAAAAACAAAAAAAAACTCTATACACAAAAAGAAAAGGATATTTCTACACTGGATATTTCAATGCATGCCACAAGTGAAACTTTGTTAAATTAAGCAATTAATGTCTATGTAGTGTAGTGTAGTCGCCACCACTGTAGCTGAAAAACCACGAGCATCTCCCGAGGAACTGTGCATCTGGGAACCAGGATACGCAGATGCGGACGCGGCAAGGACACCGAAACGGTTACGGATACGGATACAGGATACAGAGACGGAAGCAGAGCCGGATTCGGATATGGTTACTTAGTGCATAAACAGATAAATGTACACCCTGTCTATGTCTATTAAAACGAAATTAAATTCAACTTTATTGCAGAAACAGCAAAACCAATTAAATGAGTTTTTTGTATAGTCCTGGAAAAGTGCTTCGCTGCTAAAATTTTACTAATTCTTTCCCATATCGCTTAATTAATGGTGAAAGTGTCAAAGTTCGACCGGAGACACATGCATCGAACTGGCAACAATTAATTCAGTTTCGTCCTGGTTTCATTATGCAAGGATCTGAACGCCTCCACTCTTCATTATTTGGCCCATCTGTCCCGCTATCCCGCTGTCGACTGGCATTGTTTGTTTGCAGTTCTGTGGCCATTATGACACCATTTGCCAAGCCAATGTCAAACAAAAGCCAAAAGCGTCCGCATCAGCATGAGGCATCCGCAGTGTTGCTGCCAGGAGGAGTAGCTCTGATGTAGGATGGCTTCGGGTGGTTTTTGGGTGGTTTTTGGGTGGCTTTGGCTAAACCGCAGACGCAGCCATTTTGTTTGCACTGTCTAATGAGAAAAGTTTGCGGAAAGCATTGACAATGAATGCTCCTGATAAGAGTGGGCGGTTGCTGTTATAACACATGTTTATAGATGTGTGGGCCAAGTCGGCTACCATTGACACAGTTTCATCCAAACTAAGGAAGGCTAACCCTACCCTAGGCGCAACCCTACCCTATCCATACATCCTGGCCCGTTGATCGATTGTGATTCACCCGTTTACGGCTTGCAGCAGTTTAATGAGCTCCCACACAGCACTACACAGGCATGATGAAAAAATACTGAGCCTGGGTCAACCCTTTTCATTCTGGGTCTCTAATTACTTTTGTTCTCACCCAAATCAGAAATTGGGAAAAGTGCCGGGGACCAAAGGGCAAAGACGGAAGCCATGGCAGGCGGAGAGCGGGACCACTGGCGAATTGAATCTAGTGAACCGCAGACAAATCAAGTGGATGCTCCACTTGGACCGGAGAATCAGCTTTGAATGATTTTTTTCTCCTGCTCCTTTAATGGCACTGCCTGCGGCCCAAAGCTAATGCAAAAAAAAACCCAAAAAAAAAATTCTGAAAAATGCGAACGAAGGCCCCGAGAACTGCCTCCTCATCATACTTTTGCGTCTGAATGGATTTTTCCAGACCGGAGTTGGCATAATTGCAGCCGAATACAAAGCCCAAAATGCTTCTAATGTGCAGTCCCCTCTTCCTCCTGCACTAAAAGAAATAAGTAAACCGAAAATTAAAGTAATATTTTAATATATTTGCCTTGTAAAGGTCTTATAACTTCAATACAAAAAAGAGAAAGGAATGTAAATAATTTATCTCCAAATAAGCTTCAACTTTCGTAGCTTCTCTCAGTGTAGTCGCTTAAGCCATCACTTAGACACATCCGAACACATTCCAAAAAGCTGGTGCTGCCTCTCCGCCTGGCTATCATCATGAAATCACGCATACGCAGCGTATAACGAGAGGAACTGAGAAGCATTTGAAAGGCATCCCGCCCGAACTGGCTGGAAACTTTATGGCAAGGACTTAACCATGTATTAGGAACTTTCTGGCATTGTCAAGTGAAAGTTTCCAAGACAAAAAGACTGACAAAGCTGAGACATGCTGAATATAAAAACTAGCCCCAGTCTCTGGTTTGGATTAAGTGAGCTATTTGCAGCGGGCTCTGGAATAATTCGTCGACCAACAATTTCGCCGCAAGCGGCCAATAAAAAAGAAATCGCCGAAAAAAACTACAAACTTTATCCTTATCTCGCCTATAAAGTGGAAAAATATCTTGGAAATTAGCAAGTCTGTTTTTTTATAAGGTTATTAAATGGTTATTGCAAGAGACACTTTAAATAAAAGCAAAATTTTAATAAAATCCAATGTTTGTCATAATCAAAACACTCCTTCAGAAGGATGCAGCTACGAATCCCCCTATGACCCATCTTCGTTTCCTTTGAAAATTTTACAATTATGAACCCCAGAGCAATCCCCGATAGATTTGCAAGGAAAGTTCCTTGCCTTGCCAATCAGCTGAAAGCCAACATCCCAGCTTGAATAATGCATTATCCAGAGCGCGCTGCACCACCAACGCCTCCTCCCACCTCCTTCGGCAGGACGAGACATTTGTCCAGCACCCGTTGCAGGCCACTGATATCGAAAAGCAATTTCCGTTATGGCTGCCACAGCTCCCTAATCCCCGCAACGGATGCAAGCAAATGAGCTGGGAGCTACGGCTATGTGGTAGTTGTCAGGACAACCACGACGACAACAAGTAGTCCTGGCAACTGAATTCAATTAAATAAAACTAAGGACGCTAAAAAAAGGGAGAATTATTTATCGTTTAAACGCAACTGTCGCTGGAATCTTTGTATATTTTTATATTCATAGTTCAATAATGTTTTGGGGTCTGAGCTCAGCTTTGGATTTGTACGACGAATACCTGAAGGCCTTCAAGATCAACGATGATCCCCTGCCAAATGAAGGAGAAGTTGGAGTTGAGAGGGAAGCTGGCGGAGATGGAGTTCTAGAGTCACCTCCCAGGCTGAATATTTTGATCCTTGGGGAGACGGATGCTCGCCACGTGATTCGGACGTTGGCCAAACGATACACCCATCGCATCAAGCCCGAACTCCACATCTATGTCATGGAAGGAAGCCCCGAAATAACCGCTCGGCACATGATGCTCTTGGCCACAGCTCTGGAGGATCCCGCCTCTTTCAACCTGGTAAGCAAAGTGCATCTGTTCATGGATCTGTACGGGAATACCATGGTGCGTCCAAGCACCCATCACTACATGGCCGCCAAGGGGCGCACTCTGCTTAAAATGGTCACCGACGACGACAAGCTGCAGAGCCTAGCGCCCATCGTGAATATCGAGGGCTTGAAGTACAAGGAACGCGATGGCCTGGAGATGTCGTTCAGCTTCTGGCAACCACTGCCCAAGCATGTCTTTGATGTAACCCATTACTGGGAACTGCGCGCCAGAAGTCTCATGGGCACTCGCTATGACCATCGGAACGGAATCTATGACTGGGACTTGAACATGACTCTCAAGGATCGCGGTGGCCAGCAGATTTGCTCGCAGGAGTATCGCTACTGGCGGGAGTCCGGTGTGGCCTTCGTCTTTCCGGAGTACGAACACTCCAAGCCAAACAAGACACTGTGCGCCGGACTGATACGAAACGGAGATAGCTACAAGCATCGGGGGTATGTGGGCGACATTCAGACGGGCCCCTTCTGTGGCTTCGGACTGCGCAGTGCCGAAGAGCGGATGCATCATTCGGTGCACGGCGAGAACGACTATCGGGCCACAGATATCACCGAGCGTAATCTTCTGGAGCTTTTCTACGAACTGCAAACCCAAACGCCCTATGCCCACGATCCCACCCGATCCCGTCGCTATGGGGCCGTTCAGTTGCTAATGACGCCGCTATTGAGTCACCAAGAGCAGGATGCCGATGGTCAGGCAAGCTACGATCTTCCCTGGATCCAGGTTCCTGGGGTAACGGTTCACTACCTCTCGCCCATTGTCATGTCGCAATTGCAAATGGGTGCCGATCAATGGGGCTGCAGGTTTGATATTATCTTCGTGGCTTACAACTACAATGTCTTCTTGGGGAACGACCTCCTAAAAGCTCTCCGACCCCGCGGTCTGTTTATCCTGGAAACAAAGCTCATGACCGTGGAGCGCAAGGAAACCTTAAAAGAATACGAGTCCAAGGCAAAGGAAAACATGAAACAGTGGGGTCTCAAGCCGGTTCTCAACTACAATGCCATAAACAGCAAAAACATGTCCCTCAAATTCAGGAAACCTCTAGGTGCTGATCCCAACGAGGCAGATGAGGAAGAAGAAGTGGAACAGGACCCAGAAGAGGATCCTGAGAAGGATGGGTCGGATAATGATTCAAAAAACACAAAAACTAACGAGTCAGAGGCGGTTACCAAAACTAAAGATTTCTCAAAACGTGACATGTGTCCCTCCTCGGAAAATCCAGTTCAGAAGGAGATTTTTGTTGAAAAACATGTAGAAGCACAATTGGGAAATCCATTTCAGAAAGATACTGCCAACGGATTGGAACTTCCTATTGAAGAAAGCGAAGAAATAGAAAAACTTGACCAAAAAGATCTTGATCAGAAGGAAATGACTATTGAACAACAAAGCGGAAAAAACGAAAATCTTCCTCACGAACAGATAACCAAAGGCCAACTCTATGCAGAGGAACTTAGATTATACAATAGTTCTCCCGACGGTACCAAAGGTCACTCCGAAGATACTGACCTAGAGGAATTTCTTCAACTGGAGAGAGAACTTCGCTGATAAATAATAAATCAACAATTAATTTTATTAAATAAAACATAACTTTAATTTTGTGTTAGTGATTTTTTCTGCTTCCCCGTGGCCCAAGTGTCCAGTTTAAATTCCATTCCTTCTGTCCGTTGCCGCACCTTTTTCGGTGTACCAAAGGATGTTACTTTTCGCCGATCATCTTCGTAGTCCAGGAGATGATCGATTCTCACATTAAGCTTCCTGGCCCGTGTACCCAAAGCCCAGCGATCTTTATCCTTCCGCCTCTGCTCGTCCCATTCAACAATTTTACGGCGAGGCACGTGCTTCAGAGCCGTGTCCCAGTCGTTGGTTTTCTTCAAGTCCAACATAATATTGATCATCTGATTGAGGGTAAGGGACTTCCCTGATCCCGCTCCCCACTGAAGGTAACGGTCCAGAGGCAATCGTGCCATGCGCAGACCCATCCGTTTTGCTTTGGCCAAGGATAGGGGCTCGTTGTTCACTGTATCCACCATGGCTCCTACAATATAGATGTCATCGGGATTATAGGTGACCAAATCCTCGCGGCAGTGTGGTGTTAGATAAACCAAATTTTTCTTTGGAAATAGCTCCGTGAAGCACTGTTTATGAACGTTTAACGGAAACTCTGGATTCAGCATGGTGGGTATGTAGCGCTTGAGGTTCTGCATACACCTGCCCTCCATATGGGCGTTGCAGTAGTGCAGGTCAAATGGCTCGTCATTCTGTCGATTCTCTGCAAAACAAAGCATCAATTGCTTAGCCGCATAGGACGCTTCCCGGTTGTTCATGTGTTCGTCGTAGGAACAGTCCAAAACCATCTTGGGTGCAAACTGCATGGCCCTTGTGAGGCGATTGTTCTGCCAGTGATTAATTGTGGTGTCGTAGATCCGCAGGAACATGGAGGTATGTCCAAGTCCGTAGATTATGTGCGTGTTCTCCTCGCGTTCCTTCTTCAATTCGGCTATTCGCTTCTCAGTTTCCTCCGCCCTCAGAGCTTTCCTTTGATGTTCCGATTGCTTTTTCATTTCAATTTGCCATAGAAAGGCGAAGTACTTAATGCGGGCCGACTTGGAGGGCAGTGTCAGCACGTGCTCCCAATGGTGGTCCTGGAAAAACTCCAGAGAAGGCACTCGTCGCCCTTCCTGGTACGCAATGTCTGCCTCCAGCTGAAGTACCTTTAATCGCTTCTCTCGATCCTCTTTAGACTCGGTGACAACAGGTTCGGAGATCGTCAATGCGGAAGGTTGAGCAAAGGGATTGACGAACTTCTTTGGAGGCTCTTCTGAACCGGCAAATGGATTAGACGCCCCAGAAGATTCTAACGCGTATCTTATTGGTGTCGCGCATCCTTTCAGCAACTGGCTGGCCAGTCGCCGTCCTACGAGGTTTTTCAGCATTTCAATAAGTTCCCAAAGGCGGATATTGTGTTCTTAAGCTTAAAATTGGAAATTAAATAACAGAGCCGAACGTGCTAGAGTTGCCTATCCAATTTAAATACCACAAAATACCAAAGAATTGGCAGTATTTATGTTGGCAGCTCTCACGGTGATTGGCAAGAAAGAAGAAGAAGTTTGCCGACAATTTTTGCGCTTGGTTCGGGAAAAACGTGTAAAACATTTATATTACTAACTAAAATACGCGGCAGACGATAAACACAGAAACAGCAATGGCTTTGGTCTGCGCATGTAAGTACTATTGTTTATTTTCATTGTTTTGACTGAACGAACCGCTTCTTTTCTTATCCAGTGACAAACGAAGTCCCCGAGACGCCCGTGGTGTCCCCGTATTCGGGAGCCGTCTTTGAAAAACGAGTAATTGAAAAATATTTGCTTGAGAATGGCTGCGACCCCATTAGCGGCAAAGAGCTGAAACCGGAGGAGCTAATTGAGATTAAGACACCAGCGGTGGTAAAGCCAAAGCCGCCAAGCGCCACCAGTATACCGGCAACTTTGAAGACTATGCAGGACGAATGGGATGCGCTGATGATCCACTCGTTCACACAACGCCAGCAGTTGCAGACGACGCGTCAGGAGCTGTCACACGCCCTGTATCAACACGATGCCGCCTGTCGAGTAATAGCGCGTCTGAACAAGGAGGTGGCCGCCGCTCGAGAGGCTCTGGCCACGCTGAAGCCTCAGGCTGGAATTGTTAGTGCACCCACAGCAATTCCACAGCCAGCTTTGGCTACAGAGGCTGGCGGTACAGCTGCCCATCCAATGGAGCAGGCCGGCATGAGTGCAGAGGTAATACAAAAGCTGCAGGACAAGGCTACTGTGCTGACGCAAGAGCGCAAGAAGCGGGGACGTACTGTTCCAGAGGACCTAGTAACGCCGGACCAGGTGAAGAGCTTCCTCACAACGGCTTCGCATCCAGGACTTCACTCGGCTTCGGTTCCCGGTATCCTGGCTCTGGATATTAATAGCGCGGATCACAGCAAGATTCTAACTGGCGGAAACGACAAGAACGCCACTGTCTTTAACAAGGACACCGAACAGGTTGTGGCCATTCTTAAGGGACATACCAAGAAGATTACCAAAGTCATCTATCATCCGAACGAGGATACAGTCATCACTGGATCACCTGACATGAACATTCGTATCTGGCACGTGCCTACCTCGCAGACGCAGTTGCTATTGCGCTGCCACGAAGGTCCGGTTACAGGATTATCACTACATCCCACTGGCGACTACTTACTCTCCACCTCTTCGGACAAGCACTGGGCATTCTCCGACATCCGTACGGGTCGCCTGCTAACCAAAGTAATCGATACAGCCGAGGTCGGATTAACGACGGCTCAATTCCATCCCGACGGTTTGATTTTCGGTACCGGCACTGTGGATTCTCAAGTTAAAATATGGGATTTAAAGGAGCAAAGCAACGTGGCCAATTTCCCAGGACATACTGGTCCCATTTCGGCCATCTCCTTCTCGGAAAACGGTTACTATCTGGCTACAGCCGCGGATGATGCTTGCGTCAAGCTGTGGGATCTGCGTAAGCTGAAGAACTTCAAGACGATTCAATTGGACGATGGCTATGAAGTCAAGGATCTATGCTTTGACCAGAGCGGTACCTATTTGGCGATTGCTGGCACGGATGTCAGGTGAGTGTTATTCCACACTTTATTTTGAATTAAATTTTGTTTTTGCGTCGCTGTTCCACCTGCAATCGATGGTGTTTCTTGAAGTGCTCCATCCAGTTGTGCAAGCGGTTTTGCTTCACCAGAGCACGGCGTGACATTTCCTTTTCAGACGCCATACGGCGGCGAACCTGCAGCTCCACTCTACGCAATTCGTTTGGTTCAACGCGGTCAAGTTTCGCCAGAAGTTCCTATATGGGAAGAATATGATTTTTGAATATATAATATAGAAATTCGTTATTTATTTGCTGCTTACCAAAACATTAGCTTGAATTTTCTCCACTTTGGCTAGAGTAGTGTCCTGTTCATCTTCGTATGCAGACTTTGGAGGCGGTGGAGCAGCATGTACATCTTCCGAAGTGCGCCATTGTTTCGAGGACTTTTTGACTGGTTGTTTCGCTGGTTTTGGTGGTGGTTCAACTTCCTCCTTTTTCTGCTCGGGCTGAACTTTGTTTTGAATATGCTTGAGGATCACCGGTACAATGCTATTAAGCTTGATATTTAGTTTGCTTGAAAGGTATCAAAAGGATTATACACCAGGTTTAGGAGTGGCTTATCAACTTACTCTTTGCAGTATTTATTCTCAAAATCATCCAGTAAACCCTTGGCTCGATCTTGAAGGGCAGCCACGCGACGTCGCAGAAACTCCGGGTCCTTCAGAAACACATTGGCGGTTACCTGTCTGTCATAGGTCTTTTGAGTCCTATTGTGGAGTATATCTACGATATGGTTCAAAATCGCCAGCTGAGTGAATCGTCTGTTGTAGTTGGAAACCTTAAGGCGGTTACGCTCATATCCCTTAATCCAGATATCAGCGTTCAAGTGATTTCGTTTGTCCAGATAGGGACGTACCACTTTCTCCATATATTCCTGCACCTGGCGCACTTGCTTCAAGCCAGCAGGGTTTCGTTCAGTTATCTCCATGGCTACTATATCCTTTGGCATAACTAGATGGTCGACTCCTTCGCCCCCATCCGCTTGTTCCTCATCCACCGTGTCGTCAAAATAGCTGATCAACTTGAGCAAATACTGGAAACGACCATAGACTTCCTGTACTTCCATGAGAACTCGCTGATGTTCCAGTTTCACCTCGTTCAGCTCTTCGGCCAGCTTGCTCTCTTTGAGTTTCTTCAGCTTTTCCTGGGCTTCTATCATTTTCTTAAACTCCTCCGCTTCCATTTTCTTCAATGACTCCTCGGCAAACTTGTGAAACTCTTCGGCCTTCTCATACAGTTGGTCCTGCTTTTCCTTTTCCCGTTTTCTATCAAGGAACAACTCCTGTGTGGCATAGTACATAAAGCGGTTCCGAGTGATGTCTCGCAGCAGAAGAATATCCCTGGAAAAGAGTTTTTGTACAGATTCTTTTAATATTGCTTGCCACTTACGTTTTCATTCGAAACTTTCTAGCCAATCTCTGCAGACTGGCATCTTTTATATAGTCGGGGTCGATGGTGGTCACCACGCAGGGAGCACGAGGATTGGCGATTTCACCGCGCTGTATGAATAGGATTTAATTTTATTATAACCTAACACAAATTCTCTTCCTACCGCATTGAAATCCTCAATAGATAAATTGATGGGCTTCGGAGGTTCCGGCTCTACATGTGTCTTGGGTCGCACAAAATCTATAACATTTGAAATGAAATAACGAGTTTCCTTTCTATACATTCTAAGGATACATACTTTCATATTCGCGATAAACTTTTCTTTTAAATTTACGCATTTTAAAGCACGTTTTAGCGAAAAGGATTCCTATACTGATTTTATTTATTTGGTTGCCACGATACTCATGTTATTTTTTATTTATATTTTTAGGGTTTACCAGTGCAAACAGTGGCAGGACCTCAAGATATTCAACGACCACACAGCCCTGGCAACGGGAGTCCGATTCGGAAAGCATGCTCAGTATCTCGCCTCCACCAGCATGGATCGCACCCTAAAGCTGTATGCCATCGAATAAGCAATTCAGAGTCCAGAAATTTAGTATATAAGTCACTTTGCTTTGTATCCCATTTTCGTGTAACTATTATGTATCTTAATGAACAAATTTTGCAGAGAAATAAACCTGACCCCCTCTACCCGAAAGACCAATAAAATATGTAACTCGAGTCTTAATTTTGGTTTAAATCCAAATCCGGAAATTTAACTCCATAGACAAAATAAAGATTATCCAAATACTATTCACGTATTTAATTTCTTATTAATGCAATACACTTATTAACTTATTCAGTTCGCCAACTGCCTTAAGATTCTATCCATAATCTTTACGAGGCCGAGATCTGTTTCAGAGGTCGCTCCAAATACGCGGCCAGGGACATGGCCTTCTGTTTAAGCAGGCCTAAGCCTACAGTCTGCTTGGCATACAGGCAGAGCAATACACTGGCCACCTGTAAGAAAGGGATTAAGTGGAACAGTCAATGGTACCTCCCAGATCCACTCACCTGGGTGATGGCTACATGACCATTTTCGCAGTCAATCAGGACGAACGTCAGTCGGTCCTCGCGGAAGGCATTTCGACCATGCTTCTCATAAGCGGCCCAAATGTTACTGGCAATGGCAGCCGTAATCCGGGCATCCTTGTCGCCATAGCCCGAGTACGCCAGAAGAGCACCCTCCTGGCTTAGTAACCTGTGGAAGAGTGGGAAGACTTTATTGCAAGGCTTCGTTCGGGTATTCCGGTAACTTACAGAGTGTTTTCCACGCCTCCCGTGTTGGCCTGGCTTAGAACCTGGGTTAGAGCCTTTGGTTTCAGCATTTTATTTGGAGTTTGAATGTGCAAAATATAAAAAAATAACAAAACAACTACGCCTTTTCCAATCCCAGAGCCATCATCATCAGCTGATAAGGAAAACACGAAGTGGGGCGAATGGCAACCTTGTGGCGCCAAATCTGACATTTATTTAAAATTTAAATCCAGAATCTAAGATTTAATTTTATACTTACTAACACAAACAATCAAATATTTTTAATAGCAGCTTAAATTCAGAGAGGTATACATAAAATTTATTTGTAAAGGATTTCCAAAAATAACCTGCAATTCATTCAATGAAAGTTGTTGATTACATTTTAAGGAAATCTAAATAATTTATTCATATTTCTAGTACTTCTTTGTTTCATTTTTTTCCGGATTTTATAACCCACTTCTAAAATATAGCAACTAACCATAATGGATAAGCATTTCTTAGTTGTTCCCGATGATCCAACTGAAACCTGATCTATCTATGAATAATACTATAGTTTATTAAACTACATATTTATATTACTAAAATATAATATTTAATAGATTTCTAAATATAAATTTAAAGATTAAACAAAAGGTTTTTAATCTTTTAAATGAAATAAGTAAGTTCATCTGCCGAAATAGCTCAGTTGGGAGAGCGTTAGACTGAAGATCTAAAGGTCCCCGGTTCAATCCCGGGTTTCGGCAAAACTAAGCTTTTTTTTTAAACTAGTCTTGTATTAAACTAAGATAAAAATAATCTTAGTCCTAGAAAAAATACCTTTTTGGTTATAGGATAGATAAGGCAATAAACATGGTTGTCTGGATTCTATAGGTTTTGAATACTCTCAGATTAAATAGCTCCGTTTCTTATCTTCTAAAATGTAACAAAAAATACAAATCAAAGAAACATTTCCACCCATCATTTCCGGTTTTCCACGGCTCTCCTCCATGTCGCTTGTCGCAAATGTTAAGGCGTATTGTGTGACGTCATAGTGGAAAACCAGGTCACGGACCTATTACGCAGTAAAAATGCACTGCAACCCTCCCCCAAGGCGCTCGCTCTCAGTGCCATTATCCGATGCATCAGTGCTCGTCGGGGTCAGCAACAGTTTTTGCCTTTGCAACCCCGAATTTGAAACGCTTCATCGCCCGAATACCTGTACTCTGGCATTGGATTCTACGCAGTTGGCCAAAAATAATGACTGTGGTGGGGTGCATTGGCGGGTGCAAATTGCGCATGACTCAGCACTGACCCCATCCCTTCCATCCGGAGTGTTTGGAACCATGGTGTTTGTTTGGCCTGCCTGGCAAAACTGGGTCATTGGCAGAGCAGGCAACTGCGCCGCAAAAGATGATCTGTAACAGCCTGGAAATGGTACAACTATCAACTGACAATCGGGGGGATGCATTAAAAATTTATTTATTAACTTAGATTCAACCAAATTTAGTCTTGGGTAATATAATTCCGGCAGTACCGTACGCACTGCATTGGTACATGATATCGAATTAATTATGGAGTCTTATGTTAATTAAATATTACTACCGCTAAGTAATATGTACACTTGACAAAAATACATATACCTCTATATGACATTGTTTGGTGTAGCCTTCAATCTTGGTTCGTCTGAATGGAGGAGGAGCGGAGCTGGAGTGGGGAGCATATTTAAGAAAGGTGAAGTTTCATAGCCGTGTTTTATTTCGAGTATTAAGTTAGGCTTTGGGTGCTTCGGGATACTGTAGGTGTAGTTGTGGGGTGCGCTGGCTGATCTGATAGCTGAAGTTTAGAATACATACGTACATATGGCCTGTTTGTGGCTGTTGTTCCGCTAGCTAAACTTAATTACAATCTTATTTACATGCTAAACATGTCTGCTCCTTCGTTCGTGTTCTATGTATGTGTATTCGCGAGAGGTCTACGAAATATCAAAATACATATGTATGTGTATAACTATAAATGTCCTTCGTATTCGATCACAGCGCGCGCTCATGTGAAACAAAACTTTTAAACAATAGTAACGTAAAGTTCTGTAACTCAAACTGATTCGGGGTGAGGAGGCGGCACCGCTCCCCACCACGGATTCGCTTTATTATTGGGGATCGGGATGCCGGGCGGGACAGGCCTAGTGCGTTAAAGAGCGGGTACGTTTCGGATTCGCATAAAGCGATATCATCATGGATGGATCCGGCATATTTTTGTCCAAACGCCGCCGTTTTTGGGGAGGCAGACGATCGACGAAACGCTTGGGTATTCCACTTCCCAGCAGGGTCTTCCTGTCGTGCATGTCCAGGTTGTCGTTATAATAGGTAATAGCATCCCAGCACATTTCGCTTAGCTTGGGCACCGTCATCCACATCTTGTAGAGGTCGTTGCGGCGGCGCATTTCCTTGTCATTGTACTCGATTCCCCCGAATACATACATGCACCCGTTATCGGAGTGAGCTGCAGAATGGAAGTAAAGTGGGCGCGGAAGACTGGCGGTTATGATGCGGAACCATTGCTTGGTACGCAGATTCAGCTTCCAGATGTCCGAGAAATATGTGGCAAAATCGCCCTGTAATTGGGTCATTGCTTTAGAAGACTTCTGGGGATTCAATAAGTTTCTTTAACTCACCTGCAATCCGCCAGTGATGAAGGCTTCAATGTCTCCATTCGAGGACTGGTGTTGCACACAGGAAAAGCACTTGCGTGGCCTTGGGTACCCTCGGTTGCCATCGTCCATTTCGGAGGCTCGGCGATCCGGTTGAGTTTCGAAGTATTCCCAACAGTTCGCCTCCAGGTTATAGGCTGGAATACGCTGCAGGTCGTAGACCGAGTGGGAAGTGCCTCCCCCCAGCACATAGATGTGTTTGCCATCGTAGACAACCTCGTGGCGATAGCGACCTTCCGGATCATCGCGCATTTCCGGACGACTAATGTACACATTCTCCCATATGCGGGTGCGCAAATCCAGGCGGTACACGTCACATGTGTAGTCGAATCCTGTAGTGCCGCCAATCGTGTACAGGTAGTTTTTGTGGATCACGATTCCAGGACCGTACTGAGCCGTGGGTAGATCGCCGGTGACCTTAAGGCGCTCCACACCAGGAGTCGCGCCAGCACTAGCCGTGCGGTAAACGTAGCAGTCATTGGAGCAGGATTCTCCGAAAGGATAGCCAGTGCCGCCATGAGACTGGAAAAGAAAAAGATTACTTGATTAAATAAAAATACAATTTCTCATTTCAAATGGGGGGTTAAGCGGGTCAACGCAGCTACGCCCCTGACATTGCTGCCGATGCATTCAATTAGCAGATACTTGAGCGTCAGCTTATCATCGCCTAGCAGAGGGGGAGGCAGTGTGGAGTGTGGGATGTAGTTTGGACAATAGGCAGAGAGAAAAGGGAGGAGGATCGAACAGAACAGAGGCTGAGAAGAAAAGTGCAGCCCAGATAAGCGGAAACATGTGTCTCCAGTGTGTGTTCCTGTATGTATACAATATCTGACTTGGTATCGGGCATGATTCGTCATCAAATTATAGCTAATTGTGGAATGCACTGAGGGAAGGGCATTGCAGCCAGCATAAAATGCCAGCAGCTCCCGTTTGGTGGGCCTTCCTAAAAAATCCAAAATACAAAAAGCGCGCGCACTCAGCTGAGTGCTGGGTGGAAAACAAAATGTTTTGAGTTTTCCCCCAAAGAGCGAGCCAGAGAAAGATTACCAGCTAGAGAGAGGGAGCAAGAAGTGGGGGAAAAGCTGGAAAACAAGTTGTTGCATGTAGCAGCATAAACAACAACTGCGTAGTAACCAATGTGGAAAACAAAGCAAGACGAGAAATAAAAGAGGGTTGCATGGCCATGCGCAGAGTGGGAAGCGACCAGAAGGTGGAGGAGGAGGTGGCGCAGGGTGGGATGCAAACGGCAATGGCCATGGGCAGCTGTTTGGGTTGACATTTCGAGTGTTTAGAATGCATAAACAAAACGCAGAGGCGGTGGCAAATGGGCGAACAAGGGGCGGCTGGGGCTGACGAGAGCAGGGCGTGGCATTGGCCCTGGCCATTTTCATTGCCCAGAATAACTCTACTCTCTATCACTTTATGCTCTCTCCTCCTCCTCCTCCTCTTACACTAAAGATCAGCCCGATCAGCTGTGTGATTTCTCTGCTCATTTCACCGTTCAATTGTGTTTTCTACAGCAGCGAAAAACTAGTTTTCCTTGCAATTGATGTTTTCGCTTTCCTACAAACACTGCCACTTGAAACACACACCACCAGCACCTCATCCACATTCACATCAACAGACAATCAAACTCGCTCATCTATTTTCGTCTACTTTATACACCCCCCAGTCCCTCCGCTTCGACCTCTCTTTGTGGTTCAGATATAGCATCTACGAGATACTCACAATCAGCACATTATTGTGAATGGTCAACGCATTGGAGGCCAGCTCCACGGGCATGTTGCTGGCGTTATCCGCATTTAGCTCCAGCTTCCAGGTACTGGTGGCAAAGTTGAAGCTCCATAGTTCCTGGAACAGCAGGCAGCGCCCGCGACGGGAGGCAACCAGGGCGCTGCGAGGATTGTAGCCACCCAGGGAGTACAGATGCGAGTTGGAGGCAATGATGCGGTGGCCACTGCGCGCCAGCGGGAATCCTCCAGGGAAGTGCTTCTCCCTATATTGACACTTGACCAGGCGAAGGGGTTGGAAGGCGTATTGAGCTTTACCCTGTGGCTGTCTTTGCAACCCCGACGGTTGCTGGCCGGACGGGAGGAATACATCTAGCACGCTTTTGGAAAGCTGCTTTTGCTCCTCCAACTCATCACTGGAGCTAGTCGACTCGTCCGACTCGTACATTTCCTCAAACTCCGAGTCAGAGTCCGTGTCTCCATAATCTACGTCCACATCGTCGTCATCCTCCTCCTCCTCTTCATCAATATCACTGGCCGCGTCCATGGGCTCGGCTCCGTTAGCAATGGCATGAATTCTGGCCACAAAGTCCCTGGGATCAAACGGCACGAGCGCATCCTGTGGCTCCACAATCATCTGCTGCTGCTCCTGCTGGGGCGGCGGCGGCTGCTGCTGTGGGGGCTGCTCCCCCGGCTGGCCCGGTCCCTCTTCTGGCAAATCCTGGTCCATGATCAGGTCGTTGTTATTGTTATTGTTGAGTGGCTCTTGGTTATTGGCGGATTGGGGTGCTCGGATTAGACACTGCAGCAGATCGACCACAAACAATAGAAACGTCCAGGAGTGACGCAGTTGGTTTAAGACGATGCACTTGAGCTTGGCTGGTTTTAGTATGTTCATAACACGCTCGATGAAATCGAAAATTGGTTACAAAGTTAACAAACAATTTTGAGATCGATTTCGGTCGGGTATCCTGCTTTCTGCCAATGGGAGAAAACTGAATACTTTATAAAATTTTGTTGATTTTTCGGGAGGGGGCCACGACCTCGCACAGCTGGCTGCCTTATACTAGGAGGTTGTTTGATTTTCTTCAGCGTTTGTTGCTTTGGTCTCTGCTGTCATTTTTTATGACACTCACTCACACGCACGCACGCATTGGTGTGCACATGTTACGTGGTGTTTGGAAATCGCCACTGTTTCTTTGGTTGCCTTTTTGGTCTGTTTGCCCAAAATCCAAGCTGCAATTTGTCTAGTTGTGGCGCCGAATCAATTCACTAATTAAATGAAAATAGTAGCAGCTGGGCGTCCGCGCATGATAAATAAACTACGCTTCAAATTTGGACAGTGTTGGTTCTTTGACGTTTCTGACAACAACTCTAATTGGTCCCACTGATTTACAAGGGCTGGAAAATGTTTCGATAACTTCTCGTTAAAATACTAAATCAGACTGAAATGTTTCCTTATTTAGCAATTATTTAACTAATAAATATATAGTAAAACATAAATAACAAACCTCATTTCCAAGGATCTCATGTGGCAAAGACTTTTGTCACAGGTGGAATTTAAATACCAAAAATGTCTAATAGCTGGTAACCCTATCGGGGAATCCCCTGATTATACCTTCCAATTCCATTCTTCAAAATGTCTTTAAAGTTATTTAGTTAAGTTTAATTTAATTTACTTCCAATTGATTAAATGTACATTCATATAAAGTAAAATAAACACTAATTAAAGTTCTCATACACTTTGTAACATGCATACTAATGAGCATTTTGTTGTTTAATCCAAACTTAAGTCTTCAGATAAGGCACGTTAAGTCAGTAATAAAAAGTCCCTTGTAGCGCAAGAGAAATCTAAGTTGACTCATTTAAGGGGATCACATCGAAGGTACAGTGTACTCTCGATGTATCTGAAAAAGTTGATTTCAAAGATTTACTGTAAACATTGAACGATTAAAAGAAATATATAAGATAAAAACGCATTATACTTACTTTCTAACAATGGGAATTTTGAAGGCTCTTTTAAAAGGGGAATACTTTATGTGCATGACATCAGGAATGGAAATTCCATAAAAGAGAGCATTCTTTTATCTGAAATCGCCCTCATGTGCGTCTAAGGCTGTGAATGAATCTGGAAGTTAGTCCGATCACAGACATGAACGAGGAACCTCATTCCCACGAAAAGCTTGTGGCCAAAGCAAGGCGGCCAGGACTAAAGGACCCTGAAACAGGAAGCTCAAGTAGCTCAGAGACTCTGTCTGAAAGTGTGACTTCCATTACACCAGCTATTAAAGCAAATAATGAGTCTCCTGGGGATATACCTTCACCGATTTCTCAGCCACTGGGAATCTATCTTCTCGAGCCTCTGATTTTGATCCTGCTTTTTGCCTATAATTTCTCGGGTAAGTTTAATAATAAAGTTTAAGCTGGACATTATCATTTATCGCAGGGTATTCCCCGGTATCCAGCAACTGTTCTTAAAAACGAAATCATTTATCAAAGCTGCACGTCTGGTTTCCGGTATCCAAATAGTGTTTGTTTATTATTGGGCACACAGAATCCCACAAATGAGACAAAGGTGAAGCAAAATATCTTTAATTGATGAAATAAATAAAATGAAATTTTGTTTCTAGATTATTGAGGAGGAAGTGCAGCCGTATGCTGCAAGGATCACACTGGTAATGCGTATGGTGGAGTGTGTTATTCCAGCTTTCTGTGGCCTTTTTGCTGGAGCTTGGGCGGATCGGTATGGCAGGAAGCCATTGCTTATGTGCTCCTTTCTTGGTTGGTCAAAGTTTTAGATGGTTTAGTTTAAAGTTTAAACTTTTCTTTCCTATCCCTTCAACAGGCTATGGAATACAGTATTTAATCTCCGCTTTTATAGCCTTTTTAACTATCCAATACAATGGGTTAGTTAGTCCTTGGTGGTATGTTCTTTCTATTGTTCCACTCTCTTGCTTGGGCAACAGTGTCACTTACTCCGTAGCAGCGGTCTGCTTCATTGGCGATGTCTCCGAGGGTAGGGAACGATCCTACAGGTAAGAACTTAATAAATTTACAAAATGTATTCGATTTCGTTATCCTTTTTTTCATAGAATGATTGCCTACGAACTGGCCATTTACATAGGTTTGCTTCTAGGAAGCTTTTTGTCTGGATATGTTTATGAAGCCACGGATGCCTACATTGTTTTCAGCATTTCCGCCTGCTCCATTTTTGTGGCTCTTTTCCTAATAATCGTATTTCTTCCTGAGAGTCTACCTATCGAAAATCGGACCTCTGTAACTTCGTCTAATCAAGGGGGTTTAGTTTTCCTTCTAAAGGATTTGTGGAGCACCTGCAAAAAGCCCCGTGAGCATAGTAATCGAGCTATTGTCTTAATTATTATGACGGTTCTGCTATTGACAGCCTTTATTTCAGGCAAGTCTAATAAAATATTTAAAATAAAACATCTTAATTACACAGATAGTCAATAATAATAGATGGCAGCAATTCGGTTTTCTACATGTTTATGAGGGCCAAGTTCCACTGGTCCGTGAAACAATTCACGGAATACGAGTCTGTCAGCATTCTAGTACCCGCTTTAGCTGGATCCTGTGGAGTTTTCTTCATCTGGTCCTTGAGAAAGGTAGGCTTATACTTATACTAAACTTAAGTAATTTATTTTTACATTTTTTCTGACTCTTTTAGTGCACAAAATCAGCCATTTTTTGGCTAGCTTTGCTCTCCATTCTCAGCCACTCTACCAGCAGCCTGATGAAGGCCTTCGCCATGGTCAGTTGGCAGATCTATGTGGCTATTGGTCTGGGCCTTTTCAAGTCCCTAGTGAATCCCATGTGTCGCACCATGATCACCAATCTACTGCCAGCCGATGAGCGGGGTAAGTACAAACTGGACAAGTTTCTCTGTTCTTTACACAAATCGGTGTTTTTTTTCCAATAAAGGTAAAATCTTTTCCCTGCTCGGTGTTTTGCAAACACTTTCCCCACTCATATCGTCAAGTCTTTATTATGCCATTTACACTCGAACCCTAGAGAGTGATCCGGGGATTTTCAACATTGTGAGCGCCAGTTTGTTTGGTCTAGAAATAATTTTGTTGGGGTAAGATAACTTGACCTTTATTTGAATAATCTATTATGACATGAAAGTTACATTTCAGCATTGTGTGGCATAAAAAGTCGAAGAACCAAGTGTACTATGAGCCGGTTTTTAAGTGATACAATCAAAATAGAAGTCGCCAAAAAAAGCTGCCGATGATTGGCAACTTTCGCATATCAATTACACAGATGGTCAGGTGCCGGGAACTCCCTCGCCGTCACCTAAAAAAATTATTTCTAATTTGCATACTCGTTTCGTGGCGCCCTAGGAATTATAAATGTGTTGGAGAAGTTTTTTGAAAGAACTCTGGACGGCTAATCTGTCGCGATCTCAACTGGAGTTTAATTACTAAATTCGAAATATTTTCTCATTAACAAAAATATGGGTTATTATTACTGACAAAGCGGCGGCGTGTGCGCAGTCACTTGACAAACCTGGCGGAATATCCATAAAAACATTAAGGATGTGCATGCGTTTGTGTTTCATCAACGATTGGTGCTAACTCCAAATTTAAACCAATGCTAATTTCACTCGCTAATTTAAAATTAGTCGCCTGTTTTTTTTTAGACCCTTGGCCACAAGCTTGGCTGGGCGCCTTATAAACAAAAAAAATCTATCTCAATTTACGCACAAATTTAATGCCCCAACAGAGCAGAACGAAACCCCTGGAATTTAACTCGGATTCTATCAGACCCAGTTGCATGAGCTGTCGTCTCGCCAATTAAAACTAATGTAAAATAATTTTCAAAGCATGATAATCGAAAATCAAATAATATGAATACAATTAAATTCGGAGCTTTCCAACTCTCAAAGTTTCATTGTTTTTATTATATAAGTTCATATTAAAAATCTAAGATTATGAGCTTAATTTTGTAACTTATAATGGCTTATACAAATTGATATAATAGACTTTAACAATATGTTTATATCTTTATTTTATTTTTGAATTTAGTAAATATGTATATACATACGTGCTTTGTCAGACTTTTTTTGAATTTCTCCATGGGCCGGCTCGTGCTACTCATTCGCACGATTCCAAAAATAAGCAATGCCCTATGAATTTCTGTCGAAAAGAAAACAAATAAATATCAGACTTTGAGCTATAAGTAGTTTGTATTGTAAAAAGTATTGTATAGGGAAAGGTTTCCTCTCCTAGCTTTTCTCCAAAATTAGGAAGAGTTCTTAAGGATGGTACCCCATACAATTTTATTGAGGAAAATCTAGAAACCTTAAATCTATTATTGGAATATTTTATCATCGTCTGGAAGAACTTTGTCAATCGAAGAGGTGAGACGGTTTTAGTTTCCCTGCCACACATTTTCCCACCCACACTGGAGGGGCAGGTGCATTTTCACCAGAATCAGTGGGAGCTTTATTGGCTGTTTTGTTTTGGGCCTCGGAACAACTGCTCAACTGTATATTGGAGTACCTTCTCGGCTCGACTGCTCAGGTAGTTGATTGGCGCTTTTCGAACCGCTTTTCGATAGCCTCTCTATATAAAAGCCCGGATTTTTCGCTAGCTGATCATTTCGAGAACGAATCTCTGCGAGTTCGGATATTGGATGTCTCTGAGTTAGTTAGTTTGGTGCGGTACAATCGTGGCAATCAAATCGTTGAATAATAATCGAATTATACATTAGTTAGCCATAGATCTGATCGGAAGTGGGGACGTTTCTCCCATCGCAGTTACGTGACAGGTGTTGCAATGTCCCAATAAAAAGGCCAACGCGCTCCCAGGCCCTTGATCGCCAAGAATCGTCAGTCGCCAAATAGTCGAAAAGCCGGTTAGCATTGAATTGGGTTCAAGAGCTGGGCCATAGCCGAAACTTAAGCGAAAATGGTGGAGAAGACCTCGAATGCGTTTACGCTGGAAAAGCTACGCAACCTGCAATGGCAAAAAGTTTTTCATATGTTTTACGTAGAACCGGTTGTCTTCATGCTTCTCTTCTCGCACACACTTTCGGGTGAGTTTGGGTCATTCTATCCATCGGTGGCCACCGTAACTAGTGTCTACCCACAATCCGGACAGGTACTATCCAGCGCAACCAGGTCATCTACCAAACGTGTACCGTGATTTTCCATTACAACGAATCGGATTGCAAGCAGTTGGATTCAAAGAATGCCAGTTCCGAAATCAATGTGGGTTTTCCAAAAATGTTCTTTTTGAAATCACAGTCTATGAATCCTGTATCCTTAACTTTTAGGCCATTGAAACGGAGCTGCAGCCTTATGTGGCCAATCTTTTTCTGACCAGAACCCTGCTGGAGAGCATCGTTCCTGCCTTTTGTGGACTTTTCATTGGATCCTGGTCGGATCATTATGGGCGAAAGCCTCTTTTAATTGTTTCCATGATAGGTAAACTTTGTTTTTTATATAATCATTCCTTATAGATAGATTTCTAATATATGCAGTCATCTAGAATTAATTGGCTTCTGTTTCTTTTATTTTATAGTTTATTTAAATGGAAATTCCAGAATTTTTAAGTTTTTTTTAAGTACTAATGGAATTTTAATTGAACAAAATTCTTTACAGGATTCTCTTTATCGTTCATAATGATGGCTGCCATCTGTGAACTGTCCAGCTATTATGTGATCAATCCCTGGTGGTATATCCTGGCGGCAGTGCCCCACTCCCTCCTTGGAGGAAATTGCGTCTTTTCGGTGGCTGCGTTCTGCTTCATTTCGGATATTACGGATTGCAAATCCCGACCCTACCGTATGATCTTTATGGAGTCCCTATTCTTTATCGGACTTACCAGCGGATCCCTGCTCTCCAGCTTCGTTTACGCCGCCGTTGGCTCAGCTGCCACCATTGGATTATCCGGATGCATTGTGACCTTTGCCACGCTCTTTATCATATTCTTTGTTCCGGAGAGCCTCCACTTTCGACTGCAACAGGATGCGAAGAACGCGTTGACCAACGGCGGAAAGGATTGCAAGGAGAAGGATGTGCCCATAACCGCCTGTGATCTGCAACTGGATCGGGTGGCCATCGACTGTCCACCAAATTTCATGGGCGACGAGGAGCTGCAGAAGCCCAGTCCGGTCGAGAAGAACCGGTCCGTGCCCTGTGAGCTGCCCACTCCGGCCACGCCGGCCATGAGTTTCGACGAGGACCTGCTGGCCAAATATGTGGAACGGCTGCCGCAGAAGGCAGAGGAGAAGCAGCGCAAGGAGACTGAGGAGCGAGTGAAGAAGGCAGGACTCTTTAGCACAGTTCACATCAAGGATATGATTAGGACTTGTTTCAAACGTAGAGAGCACAACGCCCGAGCCATCATTTGGCTCGTCACCCTGGCCATGTTCCTGTCCATTTTTGTTTTCGGTGAGTTGCTCCACGATTTTTCAATTAATTTGTCAATCTTAGTCGAAAATATTTAATTATAGACGGCGTCATGACGGTCATGTATTTGTTTGTTCGGGAAAAGTTCCATTGGACCGTTCGGGACTACACGTTTTTCGAGACGGTCAGTCATTTGATTCCCATGATTGGAGCCCTAATTGGTTTCCTCATCCTCCGTAAGGTGAGTCATCCTCAATAGGGCTGGAAAAGGTATTTCAAAACTTTCTAATTTGAATCATTGTCAGGTATTCCGGTTATCGGTGGTGACCTTAGCCCTGCTGGCCTTCTTCTCGGAGATTATCAATAATCTGGCCAAAGGATTCGCCACAATGCCCTGGCACATGTACCTTTCCGTGGCCCTGGGCGTCTTCCGGTCCATTTCCGGCCCCATGTGCCGCACAATTGTTTCCAATATAGTACCCCCCTCGGATCTGGGTAAGTACTTTTTAATTTTTTTTTTAGCAAACACCTGCCTGCAGCTGTTTTTGTAAATAAAAAATTGAAATAAAACACTTCTGCCTTCTTGCAGGTAAAATATTTTCCATCAAGAATGTGCTGCAGTCGTTCGCACCTTTCGGTGGGTAGAGCAAGTGCCATTTAATTATAGTTATTGACTATTTTAACGCTAATTACAGTTGCCGCCCCCCTGTACACCTTTATATACAAACGGTCCCTAACCACCTACCCGGGTCTGTTCAACTTTGTCAGTTCGTTCCTGTACCTGCTGTCATTCGTGTTTATCGGGTAAGATTTGAGTTTTTGGTAGAAAGCCGAGGAAAGCCCCTCTCCAAATGCGCTAATTAAACGAGATCACACCATATAATGCTATCCCCTTGCCCCCACAGCTGCGTCTTGCGCATCAAATACAGGCACAAGCAGCACTACGCCAAGGTTCTCAAGTGATACGGATCCAAAAAGTGGCCAAATTAGCATGTGATCATCCAAGCCAAGCTACAGCGTTTACAAGCGAAGCGAATTTAGGAAAACAAGTCTTCCGGACTGTAACGGATCATCAGTCATAGGTCTTTGACTTGTTTATTTAATTGTATTTTAATGGCTTAGACTTTGTTATCTGATTTAAGTATTTGTTAAGTTTCCCAATAAAGTAGTTGTACAAAGTCCTTCAACTGAAAGGACTCTAATATCTTTCAAATGTGACTGAATTGTTTCAATGGGGACTTTCTTTTTCGAGATGGCTATATCTTGACCAATTTACTTCTGACACTTCTACGGAACACATTAAGAGATTCATAAATCATTTCTCTATATAAATATTCTTTAATAATATGGATAAAAAGTCCCAACACGCTTTATATGGAAGATATCTGGTCCAATTTTCATATGATTCTTAAGCAGACTCTATTAAAAACCCTGTGAAAAGATTTTCGAGGGATCTCTTTATATTAATTTGGAAATTAATTCTTTATTGTAATCCCCTATGTATCGAGTTTATTAGTATCTTATCTATCTGGCGGCTTAATGTTTCACGTATTGACCCTGGTCATGGCGATTGAATAATTATTATAAAAGTAATTTGTATATCCCTCACGATTGGGGAATGTGCCGACAAAATTATTAAACTGTGTCATTATGAACAAAGAATACCCAAAGTCAAAAAACTTGGTTTTTTTAGGATTCCGTAATGCTTTTAATTCAATGGAACGGGGATTCTTTGTTAGGCCCACTTGCCCAGTAAATACGACTCTTTTTGGCTGTAATACTACAATTAACACATTTTTAAAAAATTTGTTTATTCATTAACAAATACATTGTATAAAATTCCAAACAAGAAACGTTTGTCTTTGATTAGGCAGTATTATTTATATATAATTTAGACTTTGGCTATGACGTACATACCTACTTTTTACCTGCATTAGCCTAATTGATATTTAAAATATTTACAATAATACTTATGACCGATTTACGAATTTTCTTGCTGCCGTCAGCAATTTTCACAATTTTAGAGATTAGGCCTCCAAAGTCTGGTAATCACTTATGCTACCCATTGACTTCAGAATTCCAAAGACCACACTGTAAGAATAATTGTTTAGAATATCTATTATTTTTTAGTTGGATAAGTACTTACGCGGACATGATGTAGCACATGGAGTAGAGTCCCACGCTGATAAAGTTGAAGACGCCGGGATAAACCTCTACGGTCGCTTTATAGACGGCCGTGTAAAGGGGAGCAGCCCCAAGAGGCGATATGGATTGCAAGGAAGTGGTTAGAGAAAAGACTTTACCTGAAAAGAATCGACTTTGGTCAGATTTTTCAATTTAATACTGTTTTTCAAAATAGTTACCCAATTCCGAACTGGGTGTCACGTTTGATAGAATGGCTTTGGACATGGGTGACATGACTCCCCGCATCATCCCCAGCACCAGAGCCAAGTACATCTCGCTCCGATATACGGCCGTAGCTCGGACTGTGCTCTCCAGGACACAACAGGCAAAGGCTAGGAGGGTCATCGATATATTGGAAAGACTAAAGAGACGGCGGAGAAGAATCATGGCAAAGATGCTCCCCACTACTTGGATTACAACGCGAATGGCATTAAAGACACTGTAGTCCTGGACTGTGTAATCAAATTGTTTTCTCATAAACATGTAGTTTACTGTGTTCTCGCCCTCTGTTTAAAGTTAAAATTAAAAATAATTAGTTATTGGTTTAGAGTGTAAAATTATAAGGATTACTTACCCATGGCAAAGACACACAAGGTCAAAGAAGTGATCACCATTCCGATAATGGCCCGGTCATAGTTCTCACGCTTTTTGATGCAAGTCCTAACGAGGTCTTTGGCCAGATCCAAACGGAAAAACTCTCTGATGCGGGACTGAAAAAGATTAAATATTTTTATTCTGTAATCATAATAAATTATTATTTAAACTCACCCCTCTTTGGATGTTCTCGGTTTTGAGACTCTCCTTTACAAAGTAAACGTAGACTAGAGCCACAAGAATGATGGATCCCACAACGATATAAAGGATTGGGGCGCCAATTAGGGAGTAGATATAACCACTAGCTACTCCGCCTGCTAGCATGCCCAAGCCCAAGCAAGCCTCCATTGTAACCATTCTAAAATGGTTAAAGTTTATAACAAGTGCACAAAGTTTGTATGGTTATATTACGTACCTCATGGCTCGCTTATTCTCGGTGGCCACATCGGAGACGTGACAATAGAGAATGGTGACCAGGGCACAAGTGCCCCCACTGAAGACCGATGGAACGGATGAGAGCAGGAACCACCAGGGGCTAAAGTTGGTGGCCCTCGATATTTGTGTGAGAACTATCAACACTATAGCACTTAGGAGGTAACCTGGAAGGAAATATAAGTAATTCCAGACCTTATAAAGGTATAAGATATAAACTTACCTGTATAAGTAGATAGGAGGATGGGTCTTCTGCCAAATTTATCCGACCAGGGTCCCAGAAAGAGACTTACGATGGCGGGAACAGCACTCTCCAACATGGCACTTATCATAGTAATTGTAGAAGCGTATTCCTGAACTTGCCCCTCAATCTTCTGCAAATAAAAAGTTTTAATAGCATTGGATTTTCTCCAACTGATAACCCGAAAACCCCTAATGACTCATACGATTTTTGGGGGGTGGAGAATATGGAGCGACTTTGCTATCTTCACACATTCAACCCACAATATCTATTCCCAATTTGTGTACAGGGTCGATATTCCTTTTTTTCGTTTTTGTGATAAGTCTCGCCAATTAGTCATAAACGATTCGTGTTTTCTTTTGTTTTGGTCAATTTGATAAGCAACAGGTGAAAAAAATATATAAGTTTAAACCTTTGTTATTTATGCGGGGGAATTTAAAATACGAACTCTCTTGACTCTCTATTAGGGTAGTCTATTAGGTAGCTTTCGATTAGTTCTTTCTTTCGAAACTTTTAGAAACTATAGATTTTAAAAGGTATAATATATGTATTCTATAACATAAAAGCTTTTTTGACTTGCCTTAACCTGGTCGGAAGCACGATCCGTGCCCAGAAATGGCTCACATTCGGTGGCATTATATTTCATGGTTGTGACGCAGGTCTGGTAGAGTATCTGATTCTGATAGACGGCATCTGGAGGAAATAAGACTTTTTTAATTTATGTTTGTTAAGTTTGAAGTAGTTTTACACACCCCCTAAAAATCTACCGAAGAAAACTAAAAATACGGCGGGCTCCAGCAGTAGAGTACGAGGTCTGAGGCGACTAAAAAGCGTGCGGTTAGAAGGCGGGGGTCCAAATCCGGTTTCTAGTGGCTCGTCATCGTCACTACCAATAATTGGCTCCTCATCCGACAGCGACATGTTGCTTAGTTTCACAATCAAAGCCTAACAATCAAGTTACTTATCCAGCTGTCCAAGAAATTAGCTATTCATTCGATCCAAGTGGGTGGAACTATGTTTGTGGGAGACCTCCGAACGTGCCGAACTCTAGCGATACACTAAACGCTGGGAACAGCTGAAATTGGCGACGTAAACAAACAAAGCGAGCGATTGCCCATTCGAACAGGCCAAACCCTATCGCCCAATGTCTCTCCCCCAACGCGGAGAACCATCCCCTTGGCGCCTTATCAAACTGGCCCATGTGTACACAAACATGCCTTTTTCGTCTATTTACATTTTATTGTCCCACTGCATACTTTTAGTTATTTTCTCTTAACTTTACAATGCTCGCACTTTCAAAACACAGTCAGATAGCAAAAACATCAGTACAGATACATTCAGATAAAAGATATTATAATACTTGTACAAAATACGAAATACAGGGGATACGGATACAAACACAGTGAGGTGTACAAAATTTTTAGCTGAGAGATGTCTGACGGAATTCAAACTATGAGATACATTTATCTAATTCGATCGGATATGGTTAACTGCCTATGGCCTGATAGACACTGGTGTTGCTCAGCGACTTCTGGATGCCGAATATCATTCTGTAAACAGAATTATTAATTATTGAATAAATTTTGTTGTCTGGAGGAAACTTACGCTATTAAAATGTAGCACACAAAGTACAGAACAGCGCTGATAAAGTTAAAAGCTCCCGGATAAAATTCCACTGTGTTTCTGTAAACAGTTGTGTACAAAGGAGCCGCTCCCAGTGGCGAAACCGATTCCATAGACGTGGTCAAAGCAAATATTTTTCCTAAGATTCAAATCAACTTTTAGTTAATCACGATATACACCTCGTATCGGATTCCTACTAACCCACTTCCGTGCTGGGGGCAACGTGAGACAGAATGGCACGGCACATGGGCCCCATTACGCCGCGCATCATACCCAATGTCATGCCCAGGTACATTTCCTGCCAATAAACGGCCGTGGCTCGCACAGTACTCTCCAAAACGCAGCAGGCCAGCGACAGCAGAGCCATGGTGACAATTGACATATTTAGGAGGCGGCGGAGAATCAGCATGCCCACAATACTTCCCACGATCTGTATCACTATACGCGAGGCGTTGAAAAGACTATAGTCCTTGATGGTCCAGTCGAACTGCTCCTGCATGAACATGTAGTTGACAGTGCCTTCGCCCTCTGCGGATCGTTTGGGTTTCATTGAGATTAAGATCAAGTAATGAGTTCATTTTTACTTACCCATATCGAATATGGCTATTGTCAAGGCAATCATTGTCAGCCAAATAATGGCTCGGTCGTAATTGGGTCGTCTTTTGATGGCAGTGTTTACTAGATCCTTGACCAAATCAAAACGGAAGAACTCGCGAATACGTGACTAGAAAAATGGTTTTGAATAAGGATAGGCTTTATAATAGAATATGAAATAAACCACCTACCCCCGTGTTAACAATCGCAGGATCTAAGCTCTCGGGAACCAAGAAATAGACAAACGCCAATGCCAAGGCCATTAAGCCACCGGCTATTAAAAAGAGAGTGAGGGCATTCGTGGCAGCATAAATGTAGCCACTTGCCACGTTCCCGGCCATCATGCCCGTGCAAAGAGAAGCCTCATTCAGGACCATTCTGGAATTAGGGAATATATGTTTGCATTTTTTTGGGACTAATTCCTTTTACTTACCTAAAAGCTCGCTTCTTTTCCTTGGCCACGTCGGATATGTAGCAATAGATTCCAGTGATTAAGGCACACGTTCCGCCACTCAAGACCGAAGGAACTGAAGACAGGAGGAACCACCAGGGGCTAATATTTGTGGACATTGTTATCCATGTTATAACAACTAGTATGCTGGCTCCCGTAAAATAGCCTAAATTATTTAAATTATTATAAAGAGGTTCAAATGATTTCGTAGACGTAGTTACCTGTAAAAGTAGTCAGCAAGACGGGCCGCCTGCCAAACTTGTCCGACCAGGGACCTAAGAAAAGACTCACAAATGCTGGAATTATGCTCTCCAGCAAGGAAGTTGCCATCATAATATTCGCCGAATATTTTTGCACTACAACCTCAATTTTCTAAAACATAAGAGTAGATACAAAAGTTAACAGCCGCATGAATCATTACCATATAATGAAATATATTTTTAACGCAAGTGAAGTTCGATACCTTCATTGCAGTTAGTCATAAAATATTTTCCCTGCTACCATTTTGCAAGTTGATAAGCCTTGAACGCTGCTCCAAATGCATTATCTCGGAGCACTTATGTTTTTATTCTAAACAATGGGAAATGAGCTAGATTAGCCCGATTTGCTTTGTTGCCTATATTTTACTTTGTCTTTAATCAGTCTGTACCTGGGTTTACTTGTAGGTCAAGATTGTGAAGCTTTTCACGATGATTTTTAATATATTTTAAACAAGAGAAAGACAAATTTATCTCAAACTTGAAAGCCTTTAAGGAACGTATCATTCTCAAACAATAAATATTATTATTATTTCTAAAATTATATTTTTTATATCAAAACTATAGAATGCTATATACTAGAAGCATTCTAAATGTCAAGCTTTACGAAAATAAAGAAAAGCTTTTGTAATTAGAGACTAAAACGCCATAGCCCGCCCCCATAATAACACAAAAATCCGTCAAAACAATGATAAAACTTGTCAGAAAATATAAAAAAAAATATGGAAAATATAAAATTCCACAGCTGTATTGTCTGGCCTTAGTTTCTCTGGCGCTGCATATTATTCACTTACTTTAACCTCTTCCGTTCCGCGATCGATGCCCAACAATGGCTCGCATTCCGTGGCATTGAACTTCATGACGGTGACGCAGGTCTGGTAGAGAATTTGATTCTGGTAAACCGCCCCTAAAAAAAAAAAGATTTATTAAATTTAGGACCATTGGAGGAACCTTCTCACACTACACACCAATTAGATATCTAGCAAAGAATATGAGAAAAACTGCGGGCTCCAAGATGAACCAACGGTAGCTGCTATGATCATGACTTGGAGGTGGGGGAGTCTCTTGATTGTTGGACGGAGTTATAATGGCAGGGTTCAGATTGCGTGGCTCCTGAACCGGTCCATCCTCCATTTCGTCCACCAAGGCTTCCGTATCATCGCGCGACATATCGCTAGCGGAAATTTAAAATTCGACTGTCCCAGTGGTTAACTGATAGTGATTTTAGCAAATCATTCAACGTTCGTTCAATAATGCAACGCAGTTAATGTGAATAACGACTTCCGAGCGTGACGAAGGGGATCGAGATACTGAGGCTCCGGTTTCCACTGCAGATGCGGCGGCAGAATCGTGTAGTAAATGTTTTAAGCCGAACGCCGCTGGCAAAAACACAACACAGCGAAGTGAATTTTCAGATAATCCCCAGCGTCACAATGTTTATAAAAACTTTCTAATAGCAACAATGCCTACAGCTGATTGTGTTTACCACTGATTACGGGTCAGGGCTGCCAACTCAATTTTACTTAAAATACCAGTTATTTAATTTTTCTCAGTTTTTACTAGTCAGTTACTAAAATGATTCAAACTTATTTTAATAGCGGCGTCTTTCGCGTTCTCCGCGCGAATCCCGCTCTCTCTCCCGCTGATCGTGTCGACTGCCGCGGTCCCGTTCACGCTCCCATTCTCGATCTCGTTCCCGGCGATCCCTTTCGCCGTATCTGTCCCGATCCTGGCGCTCTCGATCACGTTCACGCTCTCGCATCCTGTCTCTGTCCTGGCGCTCTCGGTCGCGATCCTGCCGCCGGTCATGATCCTCGAACTGGGGCTCTCGGTTTCGGGCACGATTACGCTGCCGATCATACTCCTCCAGCTCATCGTAGTAGTCCCGGGAGCGGTTGCTGTTCTGCCCCTGCCGGCGGTCACGATCTCTACTGCGTGACCTAGACTTGGAGCGAGCTCTTCGGGGACGTCTCACGGAGGACGAATTATTCTCCTTCGGCCGGTTTGCCTCCTTTTCCTCCGCTT
Source organism: Drosophila varians (assembly GCA_018150405.1). Classification (NCBI taxonomy): domain Eukaryota; kingdom Metazoa; phylum Arthropoda; class Insecta; order Diptera; family Drosophilidae; genus Drosophila; species Drosophila varians. Next base: position 11,109,074 of record JAECWK010000130.1, read on the forward strand.
TTTCGTCGTCGCTGGGCAGTTCGTCATCCAGATCTTCATCCAAGACAGAGACTTTCGGCTCAATTTCATTATTCTCTTCGAGAATAGAACGCTTTTGGATTCGTGGCAGTATGATGTCGCACACGCGATCATTGCGCAGCAGCTCGTCTATGTACTCGTCCATGTACACAATTTCAAACTGACCGGCACGGTTCTGGCGCCGCAATTTTCGGTTATCGATGTAGAGCGGCTCCAGGTATTTGTAGCAATCCAGGGCGGCGCCTGTGAGTCGGAGGTAAAAGGCACCTAGAGCACGAACGTACTTGAACTCCTCGTTCTTGATAAACTCCACGACAATGTCCTTTTCTGGCTGAATTTGCAGCATTTTGAGAGTGAGGCAAAGGAACTGCGTGGGCTTGATGTTGCCACCGTAAACGCCGCCCACAAAACGAAGCTCCATGGCCTTGTCCACCAGCAGCTCAGCCGTGAGGGCAAAGCACTGCTCCTTCCAGTACTTGGAATCGTAGATGCGGGACCGGATGATTTTTTCGATGAGGTATTGGGGATTGGTGCCGTGCACGTTTTTCGCCTCCTTCACTGTGCGGTTTGCCATGGTGCAGTTATTAAACTAATCCTTCTTTAGATTACTGTGGCGCCTCCTGAGGAACTTAAGAGACCTGGTAAAGGCCAGGAATAAGTTATTAAAAATATTGCGAGTGCAATATTTTTATTTATTTTCGGCGTCTGCAGCTCAGTGTGACCGGGCTTGAATTTTGTGACATACCAAAAAAAAATACCAAATTATAGAGCCACATTGCGATAAGAGGGAGCAATCGCTATCGGATGACGCATCGCATCGCCTATTGAACAAAAACAGCTCGCCAGACAGCAAAAAACGCAATAGCTGGAAAAAGGAATTTCTGGAAAGGATTTCTGAGGAATAGGAGTACCAAAGCAGGCAGTCAGGATGAGTTTCTTCGGGAAGATGTTCGGCGGCAAGAAGGAGGTAGCCCCCACGACGGGCGAGGCGATACAGAAGCTGCGAGAGACTGAGAACATGCTTATCAAGAAGCAGGAGTTCCTCGAGGCAAAGATCGAGGACGAGCTGAATATAGCACGCAAGAATGCGTCCAAAAACAAACGAGGTATGTAGGTGGGTGACGGGACACCGGATTTCCCGGAGTACCAATCGGTCCGACTCTTGTGTGGCAAGTGTCTGGCAAAAAATGACTCATTGTTGCTTGTTTTTTTTTGTGGCTGAGGCCTTCCAATTAATCAGCCACTACCGCTAGCCATAGATTATTCAATAAAACAATCTGTATTTCTTCGCCCTTCTCACCCGCATACCATTCGATGCCTGGACGTATCCGCAAACGCTAAGAACGTAATATAAACATTCCTTTTGATATCAAACAACAAACATTAGCCATGCCATAGAGTAATTAGAAACCACGCTTAGCAAAATTGGCCATCTCACAAATATAAACAGTTCACATATTATTTGCATGCCCGCTTATTGTTTTCTTGACACTTTTCAGTGGCCTTGCAAGCCCTCAAAAAAAAGAAGCGTCTGGAGAAGCAGCTCCAACAGATCGACGGCACTCTGTCCACCATTGAAATGCAGCGAGAGGCTCTGGAGAGCGCCAACACAAACACTGCCGTCTTGACCACAATGAAGGGAGCTGCCGATGCCCTCAAGAGCGCCCATCAAAATATGTAAGACTTCAGGATCGTTTGAAATGACCACAAATCTAATCGATAATGTGCTTCCAGGGATGTGGACAAGGTACACGACATGATGGACGATATTGCCGAGCAGCAGGACGTGGCCCGCGAAATCTCCGATGCCATTTCCAATCCTGTTGCTTTCGGTGCCGATCTGGACGATGAGGACCTCGAGCGGGAACTTGACGAACTCGAACAGGAGAACTTTGATAAGGAAATCATTGGTATCCCCGAGCCGACACCAACATTGCCAGAAGCACCGACAGAAGATTTGCCTGAGAAGGCCAAGGAAAAGAAGAAGGCGACTGCCACGACAACAGTAGCCGACGATGGTGAGTAACTAAGCCATAATGTTTGTGTTACCATTTCTAAAAGTCTACTTATTCGTTTTCAGATGATCCAGACATGAAGCAGCTTTTGTCGTGGTCCACCTAATTTATCGAGCTAATGAAATCTCCTCACTGTTCTGCAGATTCACCCCAGACCCAAGCGTTTTGTTTTATTTAAATAATCTATAATCGTAATTAAGCCAAAATTTTAGTTCGAAGCGAAGGAGAGATGAAAAAAGGCATTAATTCCTTTGGCAGTATATCAAATGGTACATAAAATAGGCATGTGATTTAACAAATAAAGTAAAAACTAAGTCAGGCCATGCATAAGCAATTGGTAGCTGCATAAAAAGTGATTTAATTGATATTTCGATACAGTTCTCCAATTTCACATAGTTTAGTTCATTTCGCTCAAGAATATGGCTTAAAAATTGCCTTTTCAACAGGATTAAAATTGCAAGTATCGAGCCAAGCCGCGTTCCGCCGTCAGATAGCTTTGTATTCCAAAAAAACAAATATATAAAATCTTTCCAAAAAGTTGTTTTTTAAATCGATTATTTTATTTTGATAAATTTTTTTAGCATTCCTTTTTTATTAAACAAGAAAGTAGAAATGAGAAAAGATTTTCAGTTATTTTGAATACCGGAATATTTTATAGCCCCGGAGGTTATCACACTCTGTTTAAAAATCACTGATATTTGAGCTGCATACATTTTTGAGTAAAGTTTTATTAAAAATTGATCGATTGTACATCAATATCATTGTCTATAATCTATGTACCAAGGACTTGTCTATATATTGGTCAAGAATATGAATGGCACTCAGGTCTGCTGCCTCAGACTCTTCACATAGCGTACGGGGACTTCCGGCAGATAAACGGAGACAAAGAACATTAATGGCCCGAATAGAATCATGCAGATCAGCCAGTAGATCATGCCCAAAATAGTTATGGCGTCCATATATGTATGTATAAAGGTATTATGCGGGGTGGTCGATCGGACAGTACGTACAATTAAGTGGAAGTAATGAATGGCTTGTGTATATAAACTTAAATAAATAACTAATATCACTAAACACCGGACTCGGCCAATGGAGATTGTGCAACAAGGCAAAAGGCTGTTGCTGCAGCTTTCGCTCCGATGTTCCTAATAGGGTTACATGTATATAATTTGCAGGTCACTTTAGATTTGGGTAACGAGACATCTGACGAAATGGCTATGCTGACACACTTTGCGGTCCAGATCCTCACTCGTCCGGTTTAATCTTCAAGCGCGCCACCTGAAACGAAAGATCGAATTGCATCAGTTTTGATTCGGTTATTGGTTATTTCGAACACGGATATTACGGCCTGCTTTCGGAAGGTATGTCCAGTCGCTACTGGCCAGCTGCTCGACTGAATCACGCACTTTATACGACCTGACCAAGGCCCACGCCCAGCTTTGTTATTTTCGGGGCTGTCCCCAATCACATTATAAATACGGGATATTCTCAGCCTCTCAGAGCGCCAGTTAATTCGCAACTGAGCCCACTCGACGGGTTTTTGCATTTACAGTCTAGATTTGTGACCATTATACTCAGAACTTTGAGCCACATATTAAACAAAGCTCAAAACACGGCCGTCCAAGGTGAGCTCTCGAATCTATGACCGCACAAACTGGTTTGCCAGCCACCGGGGAACGTCTATTTGCGGTCTGTTAACTTTTTAATTAAAAGTTTCAGATTCACTTAGCCGCCATGTAATCAATAATCAATAATTGCAGCCATTGAACTGTTTATCAAAGAGTCAAAATTGTAATTGCATTGAATATCTCTTATGTGCTTCTGGTTTCCATGTGCAGGGGGACTGATAAGAACCTTTAAGATAATCGAAATCTTTCTTAGACCCAAGTAAACAACATAATAAAACCTCTTAAAACTACCTGAGGAAGAATTTCGAGTGGAATAAAGTAAATAATGTGCTGGGAAGCAACAAAAAAAGATAAACGTTAACAAGATAAAATAATGATTTGAGATGAATGACTTATCAAACCTATTATTTGAAAAAGAGCGTAACCGGTTATACTTCCCAAAATTGTAAAGCCAAGAAAAACTATTAAATGATTTTTCAAAGAGTGTTTTTAAATCATACGCATTGATATACATAAATGGTTCCTAAGATTTATAACTACAATTTAAACCAACCTTTTGTTGGAAAAAAACCTAAACTGTCTATTTATAAAAAGTTTATAGTCTTAAAAAACTATTGAAAATTTTATGAAATTCCAGCCCCTCATACCCTACCCCTAAATAAAAGAATTTGAAAATATCTCCATCTTTTTTGAGCCCAAACCCAAACTTACATGATATAGAAGTAACTATCACTGTCCTTCCTCTTGGCATCACACGGATTGGCACTTTTGCCTCCCGAGAAGTTGGTGGTGGTGGGATCCGGCTCTGACTGCTGGGAGCTGGTGCTCCAGCTGCGTCCCCAGCGGCTGCTTATGGCGGAACCCAAGCCACTCGACTGCTGGTTGCTGGCCATGCTAGAGTCTTTGTTGGATCCGGCGAAGAACGACTTTACGCTATCCATGGTGCGACCCTCGATCTGTATTCCGCTCCGATTGGCTGGGATTGGTTGGTGGTGTATGTCGAGCCTCCACAGAAACGCCCGAAATTGATAAAGCTAAAAATATACAAGTGTGCAAGACACAATAATTTATTTATTTTGACTGAAATCTTGTTTTTTGGTGGGCTCGTGCCCGCCGAGTTGTTTCCAAGTGTGGGACCTTTTCTTTTTTTGGGTGTCGTTCGATCCAAATTGAATTAATTTTTTGGTGCAGTTTGAAAAACAAGTCGGTTATTGATAAGGCCGTATACGTAGTATATGTACATTAAATGATATTGTATCTACTTCAGGTGGGGTAGCCATCTTGGAGCTGTTGTTTGTTTTAAAATCTATATGTATAGGTCTTGTCTTTTGCTCCATGCAGGTGTGTATATATTCAAGTATGTACATATATTGGCTGTTTAAACATGTTTTGATAAAATTGCAAGTAAGTGGCAAATGCGTCGTAGTTTAAGGATCGTTTGTATTTATAGGCGTGGCATAATATAGTGTTGCCGAATACATACTATCAATTAGCAGTTCAAAACAGTTCACTGGCTAAGCTGATAAAGGTACAAAGCTAATTCCAGCGAACACGCGTCGCCCTCGAGAGCCATGGGAAATGTGTTGATTTCGATACTTTTGGTTAGTTGGTTAGTTTAACGTGGCTAGATAAGGACAGGAAGACCCTGAAGAAGCAGGGCACACGACTCTTGGATCACAAAGGGCTGATAAGAACCCCCGAGGGTCAAGCCAATAAAACTGACCTACCACAAATTACAAAATCACTTCCAACTTGACTTGCGGGTCTCGACTGGGAGTATCCAATTAATTTGACACAATTTATGCAACTTCTTCCAGTGCACTCCAACAGGCAGCGATTTCCAAGCGCGAGGAGCACCGTTTGCACAACCGTTTTGATCGCACGGAGAAAATGGTATGGCATGGCATCGGCTCCGAGTGTTTAGTTTTAATCAATTTTAAAATGCGAAGGCGTCGTATATTGTGTTAGTGTGTATATATATGCCACGCAGCACTCATACAAAGAGCTCTTGTACAGAGAAAAAAATTATATATACTTTTTAACAGTCTATAAAAACATCACAAATTTCAGATTGATTTTTAGTGCCTGGACGTGAGAAATCACTTATCTATTTGGCATTCAAATAAAAATTTATAAAAATAATAAATCTATCTGTATCTTCAAGATACTATCTACTATATGTATTTACTTGGAATATCTTTGTTTGGGTGTTTCCAACGTCTGGAAGTCGTCTGCTTGCTTGGTGTTGGAGTGGCAGACTTTCCAAGGCGGTTTTACTAGTTTGTTTTGATCCGCGTTTCTTCTTCAGAGACCAATTTATCAGATGCATTTGTTTTGGCACCTGAGCTCAGGGTCATTCTACCTGGCTCTTCATATACATAGCTGCCTCGTAAACGAACTTCCGCCCTTGGCTCTTTGTTTTGCCAGCGATTCTCTGTGTAGCTCTATCTTTCTCTCACTCTCGATCTTCGGTTTTTGTTGTGCTCCGATGCATGTTGATTGCTATGGACTTTGGACTCTCGAGTTTTTCCTCTGTTGTAATGTTTGTCTATACGCATTTATCAGGTTTATGCGACACCATAATGCTCTTTCAACGGTGATGTAATTTAAACATTTAATTACAATCATCTGGCTATATTTTAAATATCAAAAATTTTAACAAATTATGAAATAAATGAATACATAGTTGTTATCATTGATAACTGATAAGATTTAACTTGACGCGGGTCTTTAGTATTTTCGATAAATCAGTCCTTCGCCAGGAAAATATCCTAACGCAACTTACTGTTGAAAATAGATTGGCAGCTCGGCGCGACTGTTATCGATAACGCTACTCGCCAATAATACAACTGCGAATTACCTGCTGTATATATGTACAAATTGTTTATTATTAGCCATTTTTCTACGGAACGACCGATTGAATAATGCAGTTTTCTGCCGAATAAATGCCAAATATTGTCATTGCAATACGAGAACCAACACCCGATAGCGGAGAAAGTGCCGTGCCAGCGAAACGTGGAAGCGAAAAGAGCCATAAGGCGAAAAGCGAGACTAGTCGAGGAAAACAAAGTGCCAAAACATCTGAGGAGGGGCCGTGACCTGCGAGGGAGACACCGAGAACGGGAATAAAACTGCACTGCATGCAAACATGGGCAACGCGGGCAGCTCCACAGTGCACATGCGAGAGCGCCACAAGTCGACCGACCTCTCCACTCCGAGCTCTCCGGCCCACTTCCGGGACTCGATTGCAGCTGCTGGTGTGGCTGGAGGGGGCGGCGGTGGTGCAGCAGCAGCTTTGGGGGAGCTGGAGGGGGAGGCCAAGCTTTCTCGTTCGACAAAAAACACACGGCAGTCTTAAACGAGGGTTCGTCGCAAGAAGACGACGACCCGTACTACGCGGGTACTGGAACGAGCGTAGGTACCAGGCGCACAGCTGATAGCGGCGAGGCGACAGGTGGCGAACACTCAATCATGGACAGCACCGAGGAGGAGCATGCGGCGGCTGCGGGATCCGGCAGCTTATCCATTATTGGGGGTGACGACGACGAGCCCAAGAAGACTGCTCTGCCTACAGTGTTGCGATGGGATGGCGGAGGCAAGAACGTAACCATCTCAGGCACCTTCTCCAATTGGAAGCCAATACCCATGGTCCGCAGCCATGGCAACTTTGTGACCATTATCGATTTGCCGGAGGGCGACCATCAGTACAAGTTTTGCGTGGACGGAGAATGGAAGCACGATCCTAAGCTGGTCAGTTAGGTGGAAAATCAATATATTTTAGCCTATATATTTATGATTCGGGCGCCCGAGTGACGCAGTTACTGATTTTCGCGGCCGTTGTGTAATCGTCGTAAACAAAACGAAGTCCCCGGCCAGTAATCAGTAGTGGATTTCAATTGGTTTCAGAGATGCTCATCTGGCCTGGACTAGTTTTTGTTTGGAGAAGAAATTATCAGAAAACTTTATGAGCCATGAAGCTGATAATAGAAATGAGAATGATAAAAACAAAGGAGCAGCAACCCGACAAAAGCATTATTAATCTGGAATTCCTCAAGAATTCTTAAACAAGTTTCGTTTTTTTAAACCCATTTAAGATATATACATATTTATTACCAGCTTATATAGTAATGCATAACTTAATTATTTCCTTGAAACTTTAAGAAAACCCATTCAATCCATTTTTTTTCTGGGAATTAAACTCGACTACCGCCCCTTTAATTCCCTGACGTCACAATTGATATTGATATAATTTCGAAAAATTGAATTTCGTTTTGCAATTACAGAAAAGCGTGGAGAATGATGAGGGCCAGAAGAATAACTTGGTGTCCGTTCGGGCGTCAGACTTTGAGGTTTTCCAGGCCTTGGCCAAGGATAGTGAGAACGTGACAAACTATGCAGAGAAGGAGTACTCGCAGGAGGTGCCGCAGGTGAAGCCATGGGAGAAGGTATCCGGTCCCCCTGTACTGCCGCCCCACTTGCTGCAAGTCATCCTTAACAAGGACACTCCGCTTTCGGTAAGTACACTTTCCCTTTGTATTCATAGATGGCAGTTTGAGCTTTCAATTTCTTCTCCCCCCAAGTGTGAGCCCACATTGCTTCCGGAACCCAACCATGTGATGCTGAACCATTTGTACGCATTGTCCATCAAAGACGGCGTAATGGTGCTGAGTGCCACGCATCGCTACCGAAAGAAGTATGTCACCACCTTGCTCTATAAGCCAATTTAGGCAAGGGGCAATGGGTATTTTAGCTTTAAGAACTGTTTATTATGGGATAGTCCCGGCGGAGCCTTCAAATCGATTTGTGGAATACCTGCAACCGTCTCGCTTGTCAAATTTACTATATATTTTAAAGTGGAAGTGTTTTTTGTTTATTAAGCGTTGTATTTTTATTAGTAAATATACGGAACTTGTAAAAATATAAGATTATTGCATTGTGTCATATATTGTATTTGAATTTACCTCTAGGAATCGTAAAGCTTTCTCGCTATTTCAACTTGATATGTCACTAATGTCACGTACTAAGAATTATTTAAGCCACTACGCATACTGTCGAATTGGTTCCCTGTTCGCTGCCTTAGAATATAACAACACTTTGGATTTTGATCAACGTTTCATATCACATGCGTTCGAAATCGACTTCTTTCGCTGAATTTTATCGGAATACATACGCGGATATCTAAATATTTGTATATGTAAATCCTAGCGGACATCTAAAGGATCTGGACCATTTACATTAGCTTCATCTTGTGGTCCAGCTGGCCGGCATCAACTTTCTTGTCCAGCAATAGCGGAGACGAAGAGGCGAGAGCAATGGTCTCCTTGGCCAAAAAGCGCTCATGCATCTTATTGGCGGTGTGCTGGAACTCGCCATCCTCGTCGAAGAGAGCCTTGGAAAAGTATTCCGTAAACAGCCGGCCCATATACTGGTCCTTAGTAGAAGGCCACCACCCTTCAAGGAAACCGATATGCCCGCCTCGTGCGGTGATCACAATGGCCACATGAGTGCACTGGTTTGCCGCCTTTATAGGGATGGCGTCCAGAGGCTGGAACGGATCGTCGGCAGCGCTCAGGCAGAGCAGTGGCACCGAGATGTGGTCCAGTTTGTTGTGAAGTGTGGCGTCTGAGTAATAGTCGTTGACATGGGCGTAACCAAACTGCTTGGCTGTAAAGAGCTCATCGAACTCTTTAATGGTCTTGCAGCGCAAAATTCGTTGGATATCGATATCCGAGTCTTGATATATGTCCCTGTAGATGTCCAAGTGATTTCGCAATGTGCGACAGAGACTTCCGGCTAGGTGTCGGCCCAGGAGACTGTTGATCACAGGCTTTTCAATGCTCGCGCTGCCCTTGTGCACGTCCCAAGGCACAGAGATGATCTTGGCCGCTGATAGGATGCTCCTTGCTTCGTCGCTTTTGCGGGCTAGGTAATTACCGAGTATTAGACCGCCCATAGAAATACCCGTGGCACCCATCTTGCAATGTGGCGGTAGGGTACGCCGGACATGCTGGACAACCTCGCACAGATCCTCGCAGTTGGCGGCGCAGTAAAGGCGTGGCGTCTTCAGTTCTATGCCACCAAGACCACGATTGTTAAATACCACCACTCGCATTCCAGCTTGCTGGGCGGCAAAGACAAGGCACTTAATGTACTCCGCCTGTGATTCGCCGGTGAGTCCTGGCAAAATCAGAATGCAGGGTGCGTTTTCGTCACACCCCTCCTCCATCCAGTCAAGGGCCACCTCGCCGCCATCCTTCAGGGGCAGGATCTCACGGCGATAGTTGACGCGCGGCAGACTTTTCGAGCGCAGCAGGCTCGCCATTACAGTCTGTGCCCTGCTCTCCACGCACCAGAAGGTAGGCCAGTACTTGTTCTCCAGTGTAGGCACCTTGCGGATCAGGTATTGCTTGAATGGGCCGTCTGCGCAGGCGATAATCGGCCGCTGTAATACAATTATTTATATCGGTTGCTGCTTAGTCACGCACCAAAGGTGACGCAATCACATGGGCTGCACTCACCTTGACCACCTGGATCAGATAGTACACCACATAAGCTACCAATGCCATGCCCAGGACATGGAGACGCGGCAGGTTGGATAGGTAGGCGTACATAGAGTAGAACATGGCGACGGGCTCCGAGTGTAGGTTTCGAACTGATAATTTGGAACCCTCTGCTCGGCTCTGGGAGCAAGAGCTGAAATGGCAGAACAAGCGAACGATACCGTAAATTAAGTTTATGGCGCAGCGAAATAGTTTTCAAAGCGGGACTATGAATGAAAATACTGTCGGAAGGGGCTATTTGGGACTAACAAAGTACAAGGAGGCGTATCTAATCGCGGACGGGCTAATGTATGCACATAAAGACTGATTGAACGAGTGGTCGTCCGTATCAGAGGCAGACAACACACACGCCCTGGACAGGTTTGAGGCGGCACTCAATTCGTTAGCTTTGGTGCTTATCGCTCACTCACAGCAGTTCACGTCGGTGGATTTTGAGGTGGACGGTAAGGTTTTGGTGACGGTGGTGGCATTGTTGTTGCTGGCACACGCCTCTTCCGGCGGACAAGCTGCGGACATCAGCACCCGTGCCTAGGACATCGGGAAGGCTACGGTAAATGATGGCCACCTTGGGTGTCGAGACACGGAAAAGTGCGCCCAACATTTTCAACAAATGACTACTATTGAGGTGCGTGTGCAGGATGGCTAATTGTGCTACAGTGGCTACAATCAGGGCTAAAAGGTCCAATTGTGCCGCCGCCTGGCATTACTTTCCACAATTTGGGTGCTTACCTTGAAAGAGGGTAGAGTAAAAGTATAAATAAAAATTTAGACAATTAAATTTGGAACCTGTGCTGTGACACAAATCGAAACTCAACCTGCATCAGAGTATCTACTGTTCAGTTGACCCCGGTGTTCTTGGCTTAGCTTCTTTCGGCGTCATCACGTGCAGCCACGAAATCACATGAATTCTGTGTTGATGGGCTATTGATTAGTGGGTGGGAAGTGGGATGCAGGCTTTTATGCCGTGCCAAGTGTGACGGAATCGAAACTATATATATTTATAATATACACCCTCTTACTTGGTGTACTCAGCAGGTCCTAGGAACAGGAACTTTTGGTGGTGAGCTGTGTTTCAGCACACGCACTTATGTAACCGCATAAAAAGTGTTGTGCATTTTATGAGCAAAAACCTTGAGACAAACGATAATGCGACAAACTTGAAAAGAATCACAGGGAAAAAATATAAACCGCACACAACCAAAATATAAACAGAATAGTGGTGTTGAAACGCCGATGAAAATGCCGATAAAAGCCCGCAAATTCCGTATTTGAAGAAAATTTATCGATAAACATAAACTATATCTAGCGGAAAAACAGCAAAAATATTATAGTGCTGTAAAACGATGATAGTCAGCTGGTGGGGCTGGAATCAAAAGTTTTATTTTAGTTAAGAAGCTGTTTATTGTTTGTTTACTTATAAAAACAAAATATAAACCAAGGATATTATACCTTAAATGTTTAGTCAAAATCCCCATCACAAAAATAAGATTATAAACAATAAAAAAATTATCGATATATTGATATTTTGATTATTATCAACAACCCTAGTTCATTGTTTATTTGCTGCGGGTACCAAGTGAAATATTAATTATTACACCGCCGAAAATGCGAGATAATTAGTTAGCAGTGGTCCCCAAGTGCAATCAACGCAGCGCGAAAAGACCTAAATAGGAAAAATGAATCAGTGACGTCGCGAGCCCACATCCGAGTCGACAAAGAGAAATAGGAGGAAAGTGGTGGAGTGGAGTGGTGGTCGTGTTGTGTCAGCGTAATCAGTATTGGCAGTGCGTCGAACATCCCAAATTGAAAGTAAATACATACATAAATCAAAACACAAGTCTCGTTGTCCAAAAAATGTGCTAAGCCTTGAAATGGGATCGCGAATCAAGTGAGTATTCCAACCAGGCTAGGGCAGCTGGGGGCGTTACGCTCCGCTGACTGCTGACTGCTGCCTTTTGGAGCACCCTTTACACCCACGATTCCGTCTGCCTGCAGAAACGATGTAAAGAAACTGTTCGAGTTTTGGTGCGAGATCTCCCCCACACCGGGCCTGGAAAGGAGTACCAATAACCGGGGCGGAGGACCCGCTGCACCCGCCGGCGTCATCGTGGAGAGCTTTCCCGAAGGATTCCGTGACAAGGAGGTGCTCACCGGCATTCCCTCGTTTGCCTATCCCTGCGATCTCTCATTGTACGTATATGATGTTGCAGCTATCTGCCTTTCTAGCCACATTTCCGGTCAGTTGTCTTAGAAGGGGCGTAGGTTTTATAAATAATATGTGTAGCAACCACAGACGCTGACCGCATTTGCGCAAGACCTGCGATCAGACATAGACATATTCAGGCGGACAGTGGGTTCCGCCGTTGGATGAGTCACTTAAAATCAAAAACAACTACTCGACCCAGCCACTCCACTTCGCACCCTTTTCATCTGCTCCGCAGATAGCTTGTCCATGAAACGAATAACCTGTTGTGCCGTTTTGCTTTCGGTGTTTGTTTACACAGCAAGTTCGCGTAATGAACTGAACTGTATTATTATTCAATGGGCTTTGTTTGGAGCACAGTTTGCTCAGTATTTCCTGGATCGAGTGGAACTATGTGGATATATGTATCAATTGGCTTCCCCGCCACCTGGTTAGTCATCTTGCCCGGTGCGGTGCGAAGACACCCTCTTATCTCTGCAGCTGTCCATGTTACAGCGTTAAGTCACCGTATGATTAGTCTATTGGGAAACCTAACATTGGGCGAGTAATTAATTTTTTCGGTTGTGGAATTTCATCGTTTGCTTTTGCAGATTAAGTTTTGCCAGCAAAAATGGTTTGACCCGCAGCTTATCGGTGATTTCCTCGGAAACTACGGCGGGCGGCCACCGTTGTTCATACACACACACACACACATCCTCATGCATTTGGAGGCAGACCGATAAAGAAAGTCAAGTCCAAGTCAATGCCCAGATAGTCCATGTCCATGTCTATAATATTTGCCTCCCTCAAAAGCAATCCGCGTTTAAGCTGCGATTTCTTCGCCGCTCGCTGCTGCCTGACTTTGCATATCAAATTGAATAATGGCACGATCCAAGGCACTTAGATCTAACGACTTTATGTAACCCGGTGCGAAAAGAAAAAGAGCTCGAGTTTAAGCCAAAGCCAAAGCCGAGCGATATGCAAAAACTGGTGGACAATGGGAAACGTGCCTGGGTAATGATACTGCTGCGTCATTGTCGTTGATGTTGCAAAATTGCGATTTATTTAAATTGTTAAATACGATTTCCACACAATTATTACTGCAGCAATTCGTCGCATGAAAAACGCAAAATAAATAAAGCTAAATACGAAGGAAGTATATTGTTTTTAAATACGAGATAAGTTATAAATAAAGCCACCAAGCTGTAAGCTAGGGTTTGTCTACCCACATTCCAAATTAAATTATAAAACCAACTTTTATTTTCAATATTTATCCAGTTTGTTAAGTGCACCTTGTGGGAATCGAGGAGAAGAGCTCCATTATTTTAAATGATTTATTTTATACATATTTTTAATAATTATACTTTTTATTTGTAAATAATTATTTGGTTTGTTAATTATTAGCCTGAAGTAATTGAGGAGAGGTGCGACATTCTTTTATAATTATAGGATAGGAGGCTTCCCAAAATCTTCAAAAAATTACACTTTAAAGTTTAATATACATTTTATATAAAGGAATGTAACTTTGTTGTTTTTTATTGGTATTCAAACAAAGTTATGGACTTTGACCTATTACAACTTTTATGGATCCACAACGGATTTGAAACCTTGTAGTTTCCGAACTTTGTAAATTACTCATGCGTAACTTTTGGAAAAAGCCGATGAATATGGCTATCCGTTTTTCCCCAATCCAAAAATATATTATCCATCTAAAATTTTAATAACCTTGTTTATCAACAGCACCGAGGTGCTAAAATATTCCTTTGTGCACACCACCGGCGACTCCAAATGGCGCTTTGGCTTCTGCATCCACGTTCCCAAGACAAAGACGGCCATGGTGCTGATCACATACCTGCCCTGGCACGACACCTTCCTGCAGCTGCTGCAGGTTCTCTCAGACCTGAAGCGGAATAATCCTACCGAATTTCGGGCCTTTCTTTCCGAGGCCTACAACCAAGGAGTACCCGAATCTGGAGGCAGTTTAAAGGTCTTCTACAATGGCGGACAGAGTGTAAGTAAAAAATCTTAAAATAAAAGAATATCGTGAATCAAGGAGTTTTTTTTACAGCTTTTTGAATTTGTTCGGCCGCAACAGTTCCAGTTACCCAACATTTTAAAAAATGTGAGTTTTAAAACGAAAATTCATAATAGACCGGCATTTAAAACTTTACTTTCCCAACAGAACAACCTGAATATGTATTACAGTTTCGTTAAACCCAAGGAGATGATAGAGGTGTTCGCCGCAATGCTCGCCGAGCGACGCATCATCTTCACCTCGCGTCACCTGGACCGTCTGTCCGCGTGCATCCAGGCGGCGAACGCATTCCTCTATCCTATGGTCTGGCAACATATATTCATACCGGTGCTACCCTGGGACCTAAAAGACTACCTGGGTGCCCCCATGCCATATTTGATTGGTGTGCCAAAGCCTGTACTTGAAGCTGTAAGTGGTAGAGCACAAATAAAGAAGTACTTTTTAACAATTGCCTTGGATTTACAGGTATCCCCCGAAGAACTCGGTGAAGTTGTGATCCTGAACTGTGATAATGAAATACTGGAGAGCCCCTTCGATGATGTGCATAGTCTGCCGTCGGAGATTGTTTCACAGATGAAGAAGCAATTGAATAACAAGCAGGACCACCAAGGAGACGGCGTATCAAAGATCTTCCTTAACGCACTGGTGCAGCTAATTGGTGGCTATCGAGACGCTGTCGAGTATCACGAGACTAGCAAAACCTTTAATCCAAAAAAATTCATCGAATCTCGGCCAGCGCATTTGCGCCCGTTCCTTGCCAAAATGATGGAGCTGCAGATATTTGCGCAGTTCATTGACGACCGCCTCAAGATGCTCAATAGCGGGCTGGGATTCTCCGACGAATTCGAACTGGAGACTGTTCGCTATGCGGAAAAGAAGAAACGCGGTCGCAACTACGCTTTGATGAAAAGCCTCAAGGACAAGGTGAGCTTTAGCCACTGTCACCGCGCCACTGCCGTTAATATAAACCTCACGATGCCACCATTCGTCCCAATCAACCACTACCATTCCACAATCGTGTCTGGCTTGGAAAGGACTGGCTTGGAAAGAGGGCTTGTCTTTAGTTAACACCAATTTCTTTCCTTGCGCTGACTTCCTAACCCAAAAAATATTCTTGGATTACCTTTACCCCACCTTATTATATTATTTCATTTGATTTGATTTGATCTATTCCACAGTTAATGGGAAAGCGCAGTTTGTCGCGAGTGTATGCTAAGAACTATTATTAGACTGCCAACTATGCCAAATCCATCAAAATCAAATACCTACATATATTTAAACGAGTAGAATGTAACTTCCCACATCTTTTTTCAATGTTAGTTCCAACGAATTTTATTTGTATCCGAAAAGTAATTAACTTGCTAACCAATAACTGCACTGATTTCACGTTGGCAAAAACTAAAATTATTAAACTATTATCGAATTGATTGTGCAAATGTATGATTTCAATATTTAATTACTCACTAAATTGTTACTTTCGTTTTTTCTTTTTTTTTTTTTCGTTCGTCAAAAGTGGAACTGTTAAATTTACTTTAAAATTGATTTCTAATAAGCTTTCACATTAACTTTTCTTCTTTATTTGGTACTGAGTTTTCAAAACTATTGAAATAATATAAGATAAAAAATTTCAAATCGGTTTCTAAATCGTTGCCAATTCCTAACAATTCAAACTCAGACATAATCAACTAACCAAACATCCCGTAGTCTTCATTCTGGACTAACAAATTAACAAAATTGGGTAGATTAAATCAGTTTTTGTAGCTCCAAACTGTGATATCACTTAGGAACGCACTTTTTTATCGCAGATTTAAATCGCCGCCTCGACCTGTCAAGCTCCATTGTCCATGTGATTCCCATTAGCTATTATCATTACCGTATCAGCATTGTCATCTTAGCAATTAAGTGTAGCTAGCCGTAGCTTAAATAACCCAATGGTTGTTCTGTACATCTCATTCAATCCGTATCTCGCCCGTATCTTGTACGTCTCTTTTCCATATGCCGCTTGGATTGCTCATCTCACACTCGCCTCGCCGCTCCTCTCTGTGCTTTCTACTTCGAAATGATCTTCTGATCCGATAAATGCGTTAACCATGAGCAGACTAATCCGGCTTACAAGTCTGCCGTCAAATCGGTGAGTGGTCCACCCTCCATGATTGCCCGAATTTTGTGTTTCCCCCAAACGCTTCTGTGAATCTCTGCAGTCCGGAAGTAAATCTGCTAATCTGATTACCTTTGTATTTTTGTTTAGGTGAAAGAGGGCTCGCGGGGCATGAAGACAGCGTACAAGGGCCTCAAGACAAAGCTGCGCGAAAACGGCAACCAGTTCGGAGGCACGCATTTCCACTTTGGCCTAGGATCGCCTAACCACTCTGATCGACCGGACGGTGGATACGTACGCGGTGGCAAGGCCATTGGGGCAACTCACCATTCTGCACCCAGCTCGCCGGTGACGAGCAAACGGCTCGATGGGCTCGGCGGTGGAATCTCCACCAACGGAAGCAGCAGCTCTGGAGGGAGGGACGCGAGGGAGTTTCCACGCCGCGGCCCCATTCCGCTGGCCATGTCTAGCTCGAGCAGCCACATTCAGCCGAATGGCTATGCGCACGGTTCGGGTTCTAGTGCTTCTTACGGTCATCATCTCAGTGCGTCTTCTGCTGTTAGCTCGGCGAGCTCGCTCTGCTCATCATCGGAGATGAATCTCTCCCAAGAGCTGCAGAACCATCCGCTGTTCAAGACGCCGGCCGTGGACCGCAGTGTAAGTAGCTTGGTGCGGGCGTACGAGATGCGGCTGCAGCAGCTCCAGTAGGTTCGGTAGCTTCAAGCTGCATCTGCAGTCACCTGCTCACCTGCTTGCCGCGAAGCTAACTCGACCCGTTTATCAATCGTTCACTCATCTCGATGTGCTGTGTATTTATATGTTTTCATGCTCTTCTTGTTTTGTTTCCGTATCTGTGTCGTATGTGTGTCCAACTGAATGTCGCCATCGACCGATCGTCCGTCATGTCATGTCATGCCATGTCCACGAACACGACTCACACATCACACACACTTTACTCCACCAATCACACCGAACAAACTCGTCTCACATTTGCACCCACCCCATTCCCAACATCGCCATTGGCCCACGCAGCTTAAGCCAAGCTCAGAACACAGGCGGGGAGGAGCACCACCGGCCAGACCACCGCCACCGCAGTCTGTGCCCGCTTCGTACTACAACCACCCGTACTCCACAAACTCGTCGCATCCAAATGTGGAGACGAAGCCGCCGCGACACACATCTACACCCAACAGGCCGCGCCAGGCACTGCCCACCGCTGACTCCAGTAGCTTTGATAGTCCACCGGACATGCAGTCACCACCGATTCCTCCGCGGAAACAGTGCAGCTCCAATGCCGTCGTGGCGGCCACTGCCGCTGCCATCAGTGCAGAAATCAGCAAGTTGGAACGCAACTGTTGGCAGGACGAGTCCACTGGAAACAGTTCCGTTCGCCACTCCAATGCATCCTCGTCCTCGGCGACGTCAACTAGCTCATCGGGAGCCTCCTTTGTGACGGCGGCATCCACATTTTCCCACCTGAATGTCTCCGATCCGCCCGTGCCCACTCCACGGACCAAGAGAGAGGTACACCTGCACCAGCTGCGAAGTTAATTATTTAAGTCCATCATTCTGGTTGTGGTCTCCCAGTCGAATGCACACTAACACTCATCCCCAGGCTCTCCATATAGCAACTCCTCAGTAACTTATCAACAGAAAGTTTCCTTATTTATGTACAATTATTGCCCAGTAAATTCCCCATCCGTATCCTTATGTAATTATAAAGGAAGTGACAATTTTTTTGGGGTTTTATTCAGATTCATTTAAGTTTCTCCATTTGTGAAACACTTTTCCTTTGAGACACCATGTCACAAGGATGTATCTAACAACTAACTAATTTTATTTCTCCTCATTGTACGATAGGCATAATTAGTTTTTTTTTTCTAGTAACCATCATTCCACACTGTAACTTCTACTCATCCGTAGTTATCACCAGTATTTAGATGCTTGTTAAGTTGCTTTAACATTTTAATGCAAGATCCATTAACCAATCGCCTCAAGCTTTTTAACAAACCCAACCTTTACCCACCCATCCCACAGCAGCAGCAACAGCAGCCACTGGAGGACAGCATAAACGACCTGATATCGCTGGACGATAGCAACAATACCAGCTTTGACCTGGAGGACTTCGACCCCCTGAACCAGAACGCCCGCCCGTTACCGCCGTTGGGCAAAGTCTTTGGAAAGAAATCCAGTACGTTGCCCGCTGGTGTCAATAGCAGCATGGTGGCCACAGTACCATCCGGTGGCGTTAATAATCCATTGTATCCATACTTTGCCCCAAAACACATGGCCACGGTGGCGGCGGTGACGGGACGAACGCCACCCACAATGATTCCACCACAGATCCAGATCCAGCGCAACACCATTGCTGGGAAACCGGACGACGACTTCGAGCTGCTCCGCAAGTACGGCCTGGACCAGTTTACTCTGAATGGCGGCGCGTCCGAGAAGCAGCAGCATCTAACCACCGGCAAGGGCATGAACAACTGGACAACGTTCGATTAGTGGAAATATGATACCAAAATAAATAAGTGTGATCGATAGAATTTTTTTTGTAAATAACTAGCAGATAGGCGAGAAGCAGGAAACAAAAGCGATGACACTAATATAGCCCTTAATCCCCACTCTATCTGTACCGTAGTCAGTTCTGTTAAGTGTCCCGTGCATCAAAGGATCAGAGAATAGCGCTTTTTTTGTATATAACCGTTTAGTGGCAAGTTAAAGCATTTGTTTAAGTTGATCGCTAATCACATAACCACTGGACTTCCAAATCAAAAGACCCTCGATAATCTAGAGTAGTGAGAATTTAAGCCAGTTAGCATAACAAATTATTATTTGAAGAATATCAATAAACTACCAATAAATTCGAATTCAAATATATTTGAGCAATGGAGCATGTCTATTGTCCTTTAGATTTGTTCTCGGACATGCAGTTCCGAATGCGAGTGTCCAGAGCTTGGGCCCCCTTTAAGTTGAGCTCTTCGTTGTCCGGCAACAGTTGGTTCATGCGCTCTACCCAGGCACTCACACGTGGATACTTTTCCTTCTCCACCGGAATCTGAAGCGCCAAGGTCACCAAGGTGGTGTGTATGGAAACATCGGCTACACTTAGCTCGTCACCAACCACAAAATTTCCGGTTTTCAAAAAGTTTTCTAAGTCCGTGTATGCATTGTGGCCAAGGGTTATAGATATCGGATTGAACTCGGCCTCTCCGCCGTAAATATTCCGTGCCACAATGTCCTTTACCACCTGGAAGAGGACTCCGTTCTCAAAGTGTATCCGATGATCGATGTGAGCTCTGGTTTTCAAATCCTTTGGATAAAGTCGATCGTTTCCGGCGTACTTGGCCACCATGAAGCACACAATGGCATGGCTGTCTACATAGACCTCGCCATCAGTGTCCACAAAAACGGGAACCTGGTGCTGGGGATTCAACTGGAAATTCGTATCTACATTAAAAGGGGCAAAAGGAGCCTGCTTTAATATCCAAACCTTTAACAAACTCCTCGCTCAAGTGCTCTTTTTTTGAGAAATCTACAGGCCTGATCATTTGAAGAAACTGTCTTATTCATAAACATTTGAAGAATTAAGCTTTTCTTACTTTAAATCCAGATCCAAGCCAATCAGCTTGGCCGTCAGGAGGCAAGCCCTGGCCGGAGGACTAAAAAGAGCGTAGTACAATGTTGGTTTCGACATTCCTCGAAAGAATTTACACAATAAATGAGGAGATCAAGGCAAACCGGAACCCGAAAGCATGCACGTATCCATGGTATTTCAAAGGGGATTACATTCACCTGCGAAACACCTTTCTCTGAATACACATAAACAAAAAATGTTCAGCGACGGTTTTAAAATAAGAATTACCCATTAACCAATTAGTTTAAATTTCCATTTATTAATCAAATAATAACATTCATAATTATTTGTTTATTGATAAAATATAAACACTTTGAAAACCAAAAAATGTCTTGAAATTTTAATTGGATGTGGTGCTTTAGTTTTTCTTTTAAAAAAAGATTTTTAAGACAAATTTTTTTTACTCGCTATGAATATTTTTTAACGGGTCCATGGCAATTATTTTTGTTGAATACTTAGTGTTGCCACCTAGTTGAAACTAATTCCCTGGCTACCAGCTGATGCCCGGGAAATTTAAAAATTCGTTTAATATAAGTATTCCAAATTTATTGTGATTGGAGGTGGGATTAAATCTATAAAATTGATTTGTTGTTATTTATAAATTTCTACAAACTACGCGAACAATGAATTTTGGCCGTGAAATATTCTTAACTGGCCGAGTCTAATTCTTTGGGATCGCCTATGGATACTGAAGAATCTTATAAGCGGCGGGCGGCGGGCTAGGGTGAATCTAAAAGATCGATTACGGAACTGTCTTTGTCCTTAGCCGCATTGATTACGTCTTTATCCTCTGCAAGTAAAGAGTGATGTCAATTAAAAACTGAAGGCTAAATTAAAAGAGGTTTTAAATTAATGAAAAACAACCCCCGTTGCCAAATAAAACAACAGCCATTGGTTGAAAATTGTTTAATTATATAGATAAAGTACACATCTCCTTGTACATTGATTTCATATTTCTATATTCAGATATTTACGATCGAAAATGAAGTGATGGGCACCAAATCAGAATGAAAACAATTAATTTTAGGTCCTATGATTAACGTCACCCATAATGTTCTTAAAATACTAGAGTCCGCGCCACTTTTTGAGCTTAAATAAACGACAAGGTCTGTAGGTCTTGTTAATCTGGATGCAGTATAATTATTCGGATGATTTTCTCTAGATTTTAATGAATAAAACGCAAACAATTGGCTGCCAGTACATATTGAAATTTAATCATATTTAGCTATGACTTTCCACGCAATTGGTAGCATACTAATCCGTATCGTATCTTCAGTTACATAATTTAAAATAACTTAATTAACTAAAGGTCGGTGTAAGCAGGGGATGTCTGCCGCACTTTCTCTGATCTCTTCTTGTGTAGGAATACGGATGGGGCCAACTTGCATTGTCGGAACTTAATATTAACATCTGGTTTTGATATATTTTTTAGGTTTAGAAGTCTTAATCATAATGTTTAGTCGTGCTCTACATTTACTGTCTCCGAGCTCCACTGCTATGCACTTGCAGCAGTCCATTGCTATTGCTAACAGAAAATAAATTAGTTGCGTTTGCCTAGGGTAATATCTAATGAATGCGTATGCTATTTCTTGCGTTTTCTATTATCATATCTGTTTGTGTTTCTGTCTGGGCTGAGAACCTTTAGAAAGCAAAGTGTAACTTAACTCGAGAAGCGCAGAAAAGAAAACACAAGGCAAATTTGTAAAGGATAAAGCGACAACAATTTGGCCGATCAGGCGGACCCTCTCCTATAAAGCCTCCCTGTAATGCCTGCGTCCTGTAACACAAGAATTTCGATCGTCAGTTTGTGGGGCACAACAAAACCAATGTGGTGATAGTATCAGATGAAAGGACTGCTAATAATTAGCCTCTGAGGTACGATCTGGTCAGGTGCCATTAGGCGAGATAAGCGAAAGCAGGAGAAACCAAATCAAAATTCAGATGAGAGACGTGTGATGTATAATGCTTGGAGGATGCGGGATGTGTTTTCGAGATGTGTGCACTGCCTACGGGCCGGCATTGTGACCCTGCCCGGACGCCGATGCAGTAGCGGCTGCAGCAGCCGCAACTGCAGCCAAATCCAACAGTTGGAAGTGCTTTTGATCCGCAACCGCGGCCGCCAGGGACTCCAGAAGAGTGGCGTGAACGGCTGCCGCCGCCGCCGGTTGCTCGAGTTGTTCTAAGGCGGGCTGCATCTCTGGCGAATGTTGTCGGGCCTGCTGGTCGGGGGATTCTGGCAGTATCGTCGCCGGCAGCATTGAATTTAAATGGGACACAACAAAACGAGTAAAAAAAAAAAAAAAGAAAACAACCAACAACATAACAAGGGTAAAGAGAGAGAGAAAGAGAAAAGACAAAGAAATGCACAAGTTACTTCGATTAGTTCAGTAGTAATCATTATATTAACATGGACTGAGACTGACAAAAAAACGTACCAAGGTGTCAACGAAATCAACCTAGGCTAAATAACTACATAAACTTTTAAAATTTCTCTTATATTTGAATTACAAAATCTTTTTATACATCACAAAATACTTGGTGAAGAAACACAAATAAAAAAATTAACTGATTATCTCACACTTCAGCTTATAGTTGGTCTGTCCTGGGTTTTCTGTAATGCACAGGACAAAGAATGAATTACGTAATCCTTTTCATGACCTTTTCACCTTTGAAATAAAAACCTACCGTGAACGCAGAATTTGTGTCTTGCTAACGGGTTTGCAAAGAGACTGACGACTTATGGGTTTCTTAAAAACAGATGCATCTACAACAAAACGTAGGACATATGAAGTCGAATTCTTTTTCAGAGCCTTTATCAGTTACCAACTGGGATACTTTGTCTACTTAAATTTAAAAGTCTTGATCGAATTGGGACATATTTTCTCCCTAAAAATATTCTTCCAATTTAAAATACAGCCTAAAACATCAAATAGCGTATAAAAAATGAAATGAAATGTCTTATATAAAATACATATTCGAGAAAATTCAAATACGTAACCAGGAATTTGATATGGAAAACTTGTTCATCTCTCATTCCCTATTTATTTATTGTTAAGTCCCATTTTTTTTTTTAAATTTCTTTTTTAAGAAATAAAGATAAATTTCGAACTCTAATATTTAAATTTTAAATAAAGATAGGAGATTAAAAAAGGAGACTGGATTAATATTAAGCTTTTTAGAAATACCCTATAATGGATAGGCCTGCCACTTTTTTCCCGTTATTTCCTCAGAATAGAAATGGAACCAAGTACAAACAGAACTTAAAGGGTCGTCTTATCTGCCGGAAATGCTTGAAAAAAATGAGTTTGGGAGCGTGTGTGATGGTGTGTACGGATGCTTACGACTACATTACAACCTACATTCTACAATCAGCACTTTTTAAATGGGTAAAATATTCTTGGCTATACAGAGTAGATTATTTAACTGGCTTATTGCAAAAATGGATCCAACGTACCGGATTGCTGGGGCTGCTGTGCCGGCGTATACGCACGTTGCCCGCTGCCGTTCGACGTGGAACTAGCGACAGCTTGTTTTGCGGGAGGACGACGCTTGGCTAGTGGCATGTCGTCATCGGAGTCACTCAACGTGAGATCAACCTAAAATATAAAAGAAAAGCTCATTATTATTAATAAACGAAAAAATAGTTTAAAAACATACAGTTTCACTGTTAGACGTTGACGTTGGCTGATCATCTGGAATCGGAGCCAAATCACTCTTTACCGGTTTTGCTTCATCCGTGATTAACTCTTTAATAAGAAAGAACAGAAGTAACGCTATAAAAATGTATGATTATGCGACTGACAGGACTTACCTATGTCGTCCGAGATGACCTCCACTTTTTGAACAGATTTTGATGGGGTGTCTAAGATCTGCGCTTCGCTCCGCAGACCCGGTGTGCTCCACGAGCCATCCTGATGCAGTTGAATTTCTGTGTCGTCGCTTTTAAGGAGCGACGAGCCCAGCACTTCCTGGAAGTACCCATCTATGACGAGATTGTCATAAATGGCCGGCTTATCGCAGACGGGACAATTCCAGGTAGGCTTGCGTTCGTTCATTTGCAGGTAGAGACTGGCATCGAAGCACTGAAGGTGAGAACAAGTTGAGGCTCGACACGGCAGCAGCATTTTCATTTTACCCAGTGGGCAGTTTAGCGACACTTTTAGCATGGTAGTTGCTATTTCGCAGTCTGCATCCTCCGTTAGCTTTTCCTTAACTGTAATTGTTATTTATTATCGCCAAACGTTCACTTCCAATAAAAAGAAACATACTTAGACCGCGGGTATAGTCCGCCGGCTTGACACCTTTAGTCTTCATGCGTTGAAGGAGCTGTGCGGAAGTGAGTTTCTTTACCAGATAGACGGCTAGGCAGTAGCTGCGCGTATAGTCCGGACACCACTGCACCATAATGGTGTTTGTGACCGTTGGTGATAGCTTAACATTAGAGGTTACGTTAACGGGACGCGGAGGGCGCTTTGGCTCCACAGTGGGTCGATTTGTAGGAATGACATTCTATAATAAATTATACAAGATTTGTTAATATGCATTAGCCAGATGGAATAAAATACTTACAGGCAGCTGACACAGTTTGTTGTTGACCTTGACGTTCACATTCGGCGGAAAGCAATCTTCCTGCTCGCACGAGGTTTCCACCAAACAAAAACGCAGTTGCACCTGGATAGCGTGCTCGACTTTGGAACTGTTGCGGATGTCGCGATTGGATGCTATTTCGGTGGCCTGCTGCGGCGTTAAAGTAAAATAGAAAGGCACCTCTTGGACACGCTGAGTGTTGCGAGGCACTAGCGTCGATGGCTTGATCAGAGTGCCGAGGACATCGTAAAAGGCGAGCTTCTTTAACCGTACGTCTGGATGGATGGGCAGCTGACTGTTGATACTGTGCGCGTGAAGAAAAGGTGCATTGCCGACCACGGGCATCTGGGCGCCCGGCACCTGCCCTCCGGGGCCACCGCCTACCAAGCTGGCCACCACGGAATTGGGCTGCACGGCAGGCGGCAGCTGCATGTGCGAATACATTCTGGTTGGGTCTAAGTACTGCAGCGTGGCGCTTTGTTCTTGCACAGATTGGGCGTAGACTTCCTGTATCTTGGGTGCGAGTAGTTCCAAGTTGGTACGCAAAAACGAGAGGATGCGTGCCTGCAGATCAGTTTTTCGTCCAGCGAAGGAAATGTTCAGAAAAGATAAGATTTTTTGCAGCTCTACCACTCGGAGCATCTGCACCATCTGCTCACATTCCTGAAATGACAATAAAAGCAATATTTTCAAAAAACTTTCTTCAAAAACGAGGGAATTTGCTCAAAGCGTTCCCGCACACACACACAATGACACGACCGTCGGATAGTGCAAATAGCAGATATTTTCGCACGTACATACGTGCGTGTATATACCCTTGCCGTATGCTCGGCGTGGTCGGAGGCCACATTAAGTTGGCCTGATGAACGTTTTGGACTATGGAAGCCAGGGAAACCTCTGCACCACTTTCTTTTGATCAGACACTGACAGGTTTCAGTTTGTCGCATGCCATCAATTCATTACCTAGCTGGGAGAACATGGCGTTTCATTGTGACAACAGATTAGTTTCAATTAAAGCTCGAAACAGACGGGTTATAATAATGCAAAATTTAACATCAAAAAACAACTAGTCTCTAATATTTAAGACCCTTATCTGAGCAACTGCACAAATGCCTTTTTTTTGTCACACAATTTTGTTTTGTCCGAAGAAATATGGCGGATATTAGTGTTGCAAGACGCTGCTAATCTTCTGAGTTGCCGTTGCTCCCTGGCGTCTGGGAACTGTCACACTGATTTTCTGTGGTCACTCTGCTTATCAATTATCCGAATTGTGGAAAATTGTTTTGAGCCACCAATGAATTAAATGAAAATTGGTAATCTACCTTGTATTTGCTCGCATCAAAGGTGTTTAGTGCCGAGACTCCCGACGAGGATGTTTGCTGGCCTGCGATGCTGGAAGTTGCGGCATTTTCCGCCTGCGTGCGAGCCGTCTGCGAGCGGGTCTTTCGCATTACTGTTATTTTCTATCCTCGGCGGAGTTACGCAGTCAGCAAAGCTTGCATACACAAGAGCATTTGCTGGGACGCGTTCCACACGAAAAAAATAAACAATTTCAGCGAGAAAAATAAGATTTCCGAATGGTTCAGAAGATTTTACGCGGCGTCGCGAACAGCGCGACTAGTGTTGTCAAACAATCGATCGCAGCCCACCTGAGAGGTGCTATCGCATTTCCCAGAAAAGTACTAACGCCTTTAAAAAATAATTAACGGTTAACGGGATAATTTCTTTGCGGTTATCAAATTCCTAATTCGCTAGGTATTTATTTAATTGTACAAATATGGGTCTAGCTATGCAAGTGCGGTATAAAAGGCGGCCACGCGCTTTGCGCCGGCCTAAAAGAAGTCCATGTCCCCACAGTTCACGTCCAGAATGTCGTCGTAGCTGACCAGATTCTCGACACCTGCTTCATGAGACGCTGCCGCTGCTTTGGATGTGGAAGGCAAGTCGGAATTGTCGACGAGGTTAATGTTGATCTCGTGGACCTTGTACTCCGGACTGTCATGATCCTGCCCAGCTCCAACAGGAGACGGCGGCGGATTGGACACTATTCAAGGAGAGCTTGTTAGCTTAGTTTTACTGTTTCTTTAGCATTGTATATTTACGGCTGCCCGGCTGCAACTCGGCTCCTTGTTCGCCACTTAGTATGTAGAGTTCCTTCCTCTGGTTCAGGGCCGGAAGCTCCGTGCTTTGTTCGCTCAGGCACTTCTTAAGTTCCTCTACTTTGCGATCCCGCATCATTGTCTCAATCTGCTTTCGCGATTTGATTAGATTCTGCCGATCTTCACTAAAAATAGACTTTTGTTGGTCTTGGGTGATGTTGTTATTGTGTTTGAGAAGGAACAGGAAAACTCCACCAGGCGTACGCCTCCGTTTTCCGTTCTAACAAAAAGGTAAAAGAATGAGTTTAGGCTATTTTTGGCGGAGCATAACTTACTTTGATCATCATGCCACCATCGGCTTCGATGCGCTGAGTTTCCTTGTATAGTTCCAGTGATAAGTCCATACCAAGCACTTCCACAACTCGAACTAAAAATAATTAAGTTAATTTTTTAATAAATAAATTTAATTTTTATTGAGAATGGAAAGCTAACTTCGGACGGAGCCGAAGCTTATAAGCCTTGCAGTTAAAGCTTATATACCCCGACCGTTCCGACTTATATACTGCGTGCAAAGGAAAGAAGGGTGTGTGCAAAGTTTCAAGACGATAGCTCAAAAACTGAGAGACTAGTTTGCGTAGAAACAGACAGACGGACATGCTTATATCGACTCAGGAGGTGATCCTGATCCAGAATATATATACTTTATGGTGTCCTGGATGTCTCCTTCACTGCGTTCCACACTTCTGACCAAAATTATAATACCCTCTGCAAGGGTATAAAAATTGTATACATATATTTTAAAACGAGCAGCTCACCCATAAGTTCGTCTTTTTCCTCATACAGTTTGCTAGCCATCTCCGTCGCTACATCAGATGGATCCCGTCCGATCGCATCGTTAAGGTCCAGTATGTGTCTGGGCTCACAGGAATCGGAGGAGCCGCTAGCAGAGGAAGTTCCACGTCGCGATCGGTGGCCCAGCCGGCTTTTTACCGATTCACGCGCCGAATACTCTTCTGTCGGCCGACTAGAGAGTCGGCCCCGTTTGTGGGCAGGATGTGACGAGTCTCCTCCATCATCTGAAGAATTTGAGAGGCGACGCTTCATTGTAGGTCCTCCATTGAGCCTGTATCGTAAAGAAAAGTCGTAGTTTTCCACGTTGCGATCACGGCCACTTCGGGTAACGTCGCATCCACGCATATTCTCACTAAGAGCTTCCTCCTGGAGAGCTGCCGTCCAGACGTTATACTTCCTGAAACGAGCCCGGTTGGGTTGCATTTCGGCATCTACCGGCGAAACGCGACGCATAACTGTGCGCCGAATACGCTTTTTCCTCTTTTTAGGACCACCCGTCTCTGCATCTGTGCGAATCTTCTTAATGCAGCCGTCCTCAGAGGACTCAGCTGACGTTGATTCACTGTTAGTCTGTGATTCTTCCTCCAGAGCCGTCTGAATTTGGTGGCAGGTGGTAAGGGGGCTGGCGACTTTCTCGGCACCTGCAGGTCGCTGCAGCGGCGTATAAACTCCGTCGTCGTCGCTCTCCGACAGCTGAAACGTACAGGATTGAGTTACTGGTTCGATACCCTAATTGAGTCTTACCTCGCCCTCTTCCAGATCAACGTCATTCGACTGCAGTTCCATCATTTTTCCAGGCGAGAGAAAATTAATTCTTCGACGGTGGCTTGCCGAGGGTGCTGGAAAACGCCCAAAGCGCAGCGACAACAGCTGTTTGTGCAACACTGCGTATCAGTGCGACCGCAGTTTCATTTACTTTATATTTAAAACGTCTATTTATCTAAATAAATCTATTTTCTTTGGATAAACAATAATTGATTACCTTTTTACCTAATATTTAGCTTTCCGCAGTAATAATCTTGAATACGGAATCTCTAAATCCGGAAAAACATTGCGTGTTTTTGGTTTTTCGGTAAGTGGTCACTTTCGACACGTGCATTTGATTTGGACGAACGTGGTTGGAAATAAAAATAATTAAGGCGTGAAATACTTGGCTCACAATGGTGCGGCCTAACAACAACCAGCTGCCGGAGAATCTACCGCAGCTGCAGAATCTGATCAAGCGCGATCCAGAGTCCTACAGTGATGAGTTCCACATCCAGTACCAGCACTTCCTTAGCCTCTTGGAGGTGTTCGCCCTTAATCCCGGCGAGGAGAATAAGTCCCTGGATGACATCGTGATGTTCATCGCCCAAGTGGCACAATGCTATCCAACAGTATGCGAGGAGTTCCCCAAGCGTCTCTCTGATCTACTGAAGAATTACGCCACCGTTCTGGATCCTGCTATGAGAAATTGTTTCGTCAAGGCCCTGATTCTGTTGCGAAACAAAAACCTGGTGCCGGCCTTGGACATACTTGAGTTGTTTTTCCAGCTTCTACGCTGTCCGGACAAGAATCTGCGTACCTTCCTGCAGACCCACATTGTAACTGACATCAAGAACATGAATGCCAAACACAAGGACATGAAGCTGAACTCGGTTGGTCTTAGAGCCACTATTTTATTGTTCAATAATAAAATCAACCACTTTTTCTTTCATTTTTAGAGTCTTCAGGCCTTTATGTACTCCATGCTGAAAGACGCCAATCCCAAGGCTGCAAAAATGTCGGCGGACATTATGATTGAGCTCTACAAGAAAAATATTTGGAATGACCCCAAGACCGTCAACGTTATTGCCACAGTTGGTTGCTTTTCAAAAATCACCAAGGTTCTGGTTACCTCTTTAAAGTTCTTCCTCGGCCATGATGAAGAAGAGGAGGAATCGGACTCCGACAGTGAAAACGAGGTTGACTTAAAAGGAGCATTGATGGCCAACAGGGTTAACAAGAAGACCAAGAAGCGCCAAAAGCAGTTGGCGCAGATCAAGAAGCAGGCGGTCAAAGCGCAAAAGAAAAAGAAGAATGCGCCTGCTTTCAATTTTTCTGGAATTCATCTGGTGCATAATCCTCAGGGCATGGCAGAGGGCCTCTTTAAACAGTTACAAGCCACTAATGAAAGATTTGAAGTTAAACTAATGCACCTCGATGTGATATCCAGGCTAATCGGTATCCATGAGCTCTTCCTGTTTGGATTTTATCCTTACATAACCCGGTTCCTGCAACCTCACCAGCGTCAGGTTACCCGAGTTCTACAATTTGCCGCTCAGGCGTCACACGAGCTAGTCCCTGGTGACATCATTGAGCCCATCTTAAAAACCATAGCGAACAACTTCATTACGGAACGGAACTCCAGCGACGTTATGGCCATTGGCCTAAACGCCACACGCGAGATCTGTATGCGCTGTCCGCTGGCCATGGGTGAGGATTTGCTGCAAGATTTGGCGATGTATAAAACTTATAAGGAAAAGTCTGTGATGATGGCCGCCCGTTCCCTCATTACGCTCTATCGTGAGCAGCTGCCGGCCCTCCTTCACAAGAAGGACCGGGGTCGTCAGACTGAGGCCCAGGCCGAGCGTAAGGTTCGCGCTTATGGTGAAAGAGAGGTACACGACACTGTACTTGGTGCAGAAGCCTTGCTTAAGGATTCCAAAACCATCGACATTGAGAGCGATGAAGACACCGATTCCAATGACGGAGAATGGGTTAATGTGACGCATAGTGACAACGAAGGAGGAGCAGAAACGGAGGACGACGATGAGGAAGATGAAGACGAAGAGGTGAGCGATGAAGATGATAATGACAATAGCGATGAGGATGAGGATGACTCAAATTCGGACGAGGGAGTTGGAAGCGGCGAGGAGGCAGACAAAGCAAAGAAACAAAAGAATGACGTGAAGATTCTTAACCAGAAAGAAGCTGCCCAGGAGTTAGCACTGACCAGGATCTTTACAGACGAGGACTTCAAGCGAATTAATGCGGCCAACCTCAAAAAAACTGTTACTAGTGCCCGGAAACGTCCATTGGAGCAGGACCGTGCAGAGTTCGTCAAATTAAATAGTATCGAAATGATTTACAAGAAACGTAAGCACGATAAGGAGTCGCGTCTGGAGACCGTGCAAGCTGGCCGAAAGGATCGTGAGCGTTTTGGCTGGAAGGATGGCCGAGTAAATGAAAATTGCTCAAAGACCAATCGCGAAAAGAGGAAAAACAAAAACTTTGGCATGCTGCGGCACAAGGCTCGCTCCAAGGTTAAGAAAAGCTTCAAGGACAAGCAACAGGCTCTGCGAAAGCACCTTCTTCATCAAAAGAAGATGAAATAGATTCAATTACTCTTTAATGTGTAATTTTTAAAAAAGGTTTGCTTGGCATTTGCCGGTGTACATTGTATATTATTAAGGTATATTTAATACAATTTGTAAAATAAACGTTTACAGTTCAAAATACCTTTTTATTTTTCTTCATATACACTTTTGTACGGTTGCCTATGCATTAAACTATGTATTTAAAATGATTAGCGTGGTCTGAGAGTCAATGGGTTTATCTGCGCCGTTTGTCGGACTTTTTCACCCGCTTGGGCCCCTTAACAAAGCACCAGTCCACCTGGATGGTCTGGCCCATGATTTCGGCGCCGTTAAGAGCCTCCTTGGCGGCGAGAGCCTGCTTGTGGGTTTCGTA
This sequence comes from Drosophila varians, assembly GCA_018150405.1. Classification (NCBI taxonomy): domain Eukaryota; kingdom Metazoa; phylum Arthropoda; class Insecta; order Diptera; family Drosophilidae; genus Drosophila; species Drosophila varians. The sequence continues at coordinate 11,140,496 of JAECWK010000130.1, forward strand.
TTCCACAAGGGCGTACCCTTTTGAGAAACCTGTGCGGCGGTCTAGATTAAGATGGATGTTCTTTATTTCCCCATAGTCGCAGAACTTCTCCTGGATTTCGTCTTCCTGTGCCTCCTCATGGATTGAAGTCACAAACAGAATCCAGCCCTCGACGGACCGCTGTGGCCCTGGTTCCTGTTCGTCGTCATCCTCGTTTCGAACTCGCTCGTAGCTGTGGATGGCCTCCCGTGTGTTACTGCCACTGCCAAATCCACGTCCTTTTCGATGCTTCACCTTTTCCTTCAGACGCACTATGCCCTCTGTTTTTGATGAAGGGTGCACGGTGGCGGCGTGGGAGATGAAATTAGAAAGCATGAGCCGGGTTCCGCTTTTGGGTTAAGAATCAAAATGAATGCTTACGGTCACCGTCCTCATCTACTTCAAACTCCTCGGCGTTATCAATGTCCAACACGTCAGCCATAATTCCAGGTGAAAATAATAGCTGGGTAACTCCAAAGAATTGTTTTATTTTTCGCCCAGCGTCTGGTCGGCCGCAAAAATCAACCAGGGATGAAAAGCAGTGTTGGTAACTGCGAAAAGAGCAGACATTCTAGCCAGTATTTAGCTTCTTTTTTTTGATACCCTTTCAGAGGGTATTATAATTTTGGTCAGAAGTTTGCAACGCAGTAAGGGAGACATTCCTATAAAGTACATATGTTCTGGATCAGGATGTGTCTACCTGTCTGTTTCTACGGGAACTAGTCTCTTCGATTTAGACGTTAAACTTTAAAGAAGTTTCTTGGCTTTCATGGATGAGACGACTATATCCGATAGCTCCCATGTCACGCATTTCGTGTTTTTGGGTGTAGAAGCGTCGGACTTCTTACTAGATCGAAACTACATTTATTCTGAATTTTTTTATAAGGATCGGCCGTATTTTTTTATCCATATCTCTAAACAATAAAAACTTAGACTCCACCCGAATTTAGCTTTCCAATCTTGTTTTTTTATTTTTATTTAAGTAGGTAAGCAAGTAACTTTTGATCTAACTTTTTATATAAATTTATAAAAAAAAAAAAAAAAAAAAAAAAATAAAACCAGTTTAGGGCAATGCATGTTAAACAAAGTTAAATATTAGAAAGTAAACATTCTTTATACTTGAAATGGAGACAAATATAAAAAAAAAGATCCTTTGGTTAAATTACAAAATTAAAATTATTATTTAAATGTCACTTTTTTTTCTATTATTTGAATTACACTTTATCTTTAGAATTTTAAAATAATATTCAATCCTTAATGGAATCGTATATAACCTTGAATATTCTATACTTCCTTTTAAACAAGTATATTTTGTTTTAAAAAAGAACATATGATTGAGAATATACGATTTCCTTCTCTAATTAAAAATACTTGAAAGATAATAATTCTGAAACCAAACAAACAAAGAGCCGCCCCCGGTCTTAGCACCAGTAAGATGGGATAACAGTAGCACACCCACATCCGCAGACTCACAAACAGGGATCAGGGGCTTCCACTAGAAGATCAGATCATCATTAACGTTTGCGCAAATCCTTGAGGCGCCGTCGGCAAGCTACTGTTTTGAGATGGAATCCGGGATCCTTTAACGGGGCGTTAATTACTCGAACGCTGTCCCTGCCCTCCTGGCCTGAAGATCTGCGCTTTAAGATTTCCCCGTGTGCCGAAAGTATGCGCCTCACTGCATTTTCTATTTCCATTTCCATTCGCAGTCCTATTTTCAGTTTCCTTTTGATTATCCTCCCAATCTGTGGCACAGTGATGGAAGGAATTTGATAAGCTGAAATTGATACTTCTGCTCTCTTTTCTGTGGAGTGCATTTTCCTTTGGGCCTTTTCCTTTAAGGACTCATCATCTACGGAGGTGGCGGTGGGGAAGGTATCTACACATACAAATACATATGCAGGTGGTGCAAATGCAACTGCAACTTTGGGAACTTTCTAACGGTATCTTGGCGTGACGAAGGTAATTTGCAATCAGACTGGTCTCTATCTGTCCCTTTTGGTCGCGAGCCGTGTCCTTGTTTTTGTTTCTAATCAAACATTATGGTTCACCGTTCTCCGTTGCTCACTTTACAGTTTCCAACTTCGGATTCCCATTTGGCGGCTAATTTAAAAAGTTTTCTTATCAGTTGATGAAATCTAAAATTGCATTTTTATGGCACTTCCTCTGCATGTTCTCTGTCTCTCTCCCTGTGTTTCCTCCTTCTGTTTTTCCTTCCTATCCCTTTCCATTGTCCTTTGGCCTCGACGAATGTGGTCCCGCCCATCGACACTTTCGTTTGAAAAAGTTGCTCATTTATTGGTTTTGGTAAATGCAAATTTCAGGCAAAACTTTGCTTTCCTCATTATGGCTTTGTTCCAGATACGTAGGCCTGCAAAAAATAAGGGGCCCCACGGGGCTTCAATCACAATACCTAGCTGATTGAATTACAAATTTCTCAGGCAATTAAAAGTCACCGAATATCACTGACAAATGCTCGGGATTCTTGAAGACTTTTTGAAGGATCTTTTCGAATCCTTAATCAATTAGAGATTTCATTGTTTGCTGGACTAACGAACCACTGACCCCTTGACCCTTGTTGGCCTTGTTAGGGGTTGTCCGAAATTGGGCCACGTCTTGTCTTACCTTTCCAGCCGATCACTTCTTCATCTTCCCAATGACAAGGGTTCTGACATCAATCGTCTGGGCTACCTGATGGACCTACTCCGCAACCGGCAGCTGTCCCCTGGGGCCACGCCCACTGGCAAATGATGTCGCCCACTTATGCAAATTTAATTAGCAGCAACTAAGCGCAAAAAGCGATGGTGAGTTATGACTGGGCTACCTCCTCCTCCACCTCCTCCTGCTGCCTAGGAGCGTCCGCCCCGACACAGGGACAAATGCACTCGATCAGGCGCACATAAATCAATTTAAATGGCCATCTCAGCGAGCAGGAGTGCAACGGCAGGCGTGACGGTGAATGTCTGAAATTGTCTGTAATTATAGTGAAAACACTTGGCACACACACCGCACATACCCAGCACAGCACAGCACAGCACTCCCCCAGCGAAATTGATTTAAAATATATACTCTTGGCAAGATCGTGCCGGGACCACATATACAATACGGAACTCACAGTACGAGGCCCCTGCCCGTGTCCGTGTCCGTGTCCACCTTGTGTGGCCATAATTAAAAATTTATGTCTTTTGAAATTATTTTAATGTCTCTAATGGAACTCCCCATCTACGTAGCTCAACTACGGACCCCCAAAAGACAGAGATCAAGGGAACTGAGCCTCACATCCATTGAAATCTTTTGAACTCATCCGAAGATTCCGAAAAAGAATCAATAGGATCATTTGATTAGTTTTAGAATCCTTTCCTTTAGAAAGTCAATAGAATGTAAAGCCCTAAGAAGTTTTCCTTATCCTGGGAACTTGTTGGTATTTCCCCCGATTAAGCCAGTCTGGAATCTCTCCTGGTCAGACGGTAGTTTATGCAACTATTTATTTGGTTTCATGTTGGGCATCGGTGTAAAGGCACAAATGTCCAGCTACAACATCGATTACAAGATCCCATGCCGGGCCGGGCCCAGAGTCCAACTGGGCTTGGGCACGAGTCTCCCAATGCCCATTGCGTCGGTGATTGAGATGGGTGGATACGGGTTTCCATTTCTGATCTGTTCCCATTCCCTGCCCAACTGACCCTCCTCCGGGGTCAGCAATGCAAACAAAATTGCATCCAATCTCAATCTGCAGCCACATTGCCACAGCCACTTAGCCTTCTCGACTTGCCACCTGCGTAGCTTAATAAATAAATTTGCCAACAACATGGACTAGACTCCAACGCTCCACGGTCGAAATGATACGAAAACAAATTGATATTGGCAACCCGCTTGTTGAACGCTAATTTATTAACCACTCGGACTGGTGAGCCTAGAATTTTAATTGAATATTAACACCTTTGGCAGAGGATCCTTGCCTGGCCCGGCCGGGGTGGAAGCGGGGCCAGTGGTCAAGTGCCGCGGGCGCTGCGCACAATTCAATTTTTGTGTGTCTTTGTGGCATTGATTTATGCCAACGTTTTTTGGGCTCCAACATGGTAGGTGTGGGTTTCCAGAAACCAATTCTGGTAGCGAGAGGAAATTGGTTATTTATAAGTGTCGGCAATTGATTAAATTTTGGAAACGGTTTTGGGGATACTTCTTCTGGGTAACATTGGAAGAGATCAGATCGGATTCTATCGTGATCCTTGGGACGTAGACCACCCGCAATCCGGACACTAAATGGGGCAGCCCCACGAACTCGTCCGTAAATTGGACAGCCGCCTGCTGGGTTGCGTGCCCCAAGCTAATTTCACAAGTCCCATTCCACCACTGAAGATATCAGGCCGGACAAAGTGCAAATTGTTTTTAAACTGTTTAATAAATAGGAAAATTATTTAAATATTTCTAAGCATCTCGGTGAAGATCTCTGACACATCGAGCTGGGAGAAGGAATCGTAATCTGGGCGCAGAGATCGGAACGCACCATCAGTAAGCTTCGGAAGGCTGGGCGCTATTATTTATTGACACTCGAAACCAAAGGGGAAGATGAGCTTCTTCATTCGGCGGGGCTGGCCAGGATTGCGGCGGACCGAGGCGTCGCCGTTTGTGACAGCAGCTGGTGTCGGCATTCCAGGCACCTTCTTCCACTTTTGTTTTTGTTTTTTTTTTATGTTTTTATCTCTGCACGCGACTCGCGGTCCCAGGGAGGTGAGTCCCGGAACTGGGGCAGGCGGAGCGGGGATCCGGACCGCCCGTTCGGCTCCTCGACACTCTACTCGGCTGTTTGATTTATGCTCGCGTAATTGTTGGTTTAAACGTTTTTGCCCAGTGTCTCAGTTGGCGGCTGGAGGAGCTGCAACGGGGCAGTCATCCAGCGGCAGCTCCAGACACTACTTTATGACACCCAAGCGAAATATAAGTCAGATCCAGGGTAGTCGAGGCTGTATCGGAGCTAAGGCAATGCGACGTATGAGTGATAATCTTTTAGAATCAGCAAAATCTTTTGCCTACTTTGGGGGGTAAGAAGTGGTATACTGGTATAGAAATTATATAATAAACTATTTTTAACATTTATTGATAAACCTATAAAACCTATAATATTTTCAAGTAACGACACCCCTACACATTGAAACTCCTGACAACCCTAATCGGCGTCTATCTTGGCCACAAACATACATATCCCCAAAGAGCTGGCTTTAAATTTCAGCTTCGGCTCAGACTTTTCACGTCACACCCCCGGGACCACCTTGCAGCTGCCGCATTCGCTTATTTTCGTTCGTTTGTCATCATTTTTTCAATAAATTTCAATTTCCAGGTTGCAGACCCCGCTGCAGAGGTGCCGGGACCTGGAGGTGGAGGAAGGAGGTGGAGGGAGAAGCCCGTATCGTATCCTTCGACCACGGGGACCGCCTGTGAAATCTGAAGTGTAAAATTGATTTAAATGGCTCGTGAGTGAAGCAGATAATTTTCAGTTGTCAGATGCTTGTAATATTTATGTGGCAGCGATTATTATCCCCCGCCCCCCGTGCCGCCCTCGTTTCGAGGGCCCCCACTATGGGTTCCAGCCCCGCGATCGTTTAATGTTACCTACGCGTGAAAATTACTTACTTGTCGGTCGCTGCCCCCCATCCACCTGGCACCCAAGCACCCATGCACCCAGGCACCCTGGCACCCAAGGCAACACTTAACTCATTTTTAATATGAATAATTGTGGCAAATTACAAGGCAATTGCATATGCATGGATTCCCCCATCCCCAGTCGAGAGGTGAATGTAAGACCGTAATAGAATTGGCTTCCAATTATCTGGAAAGGTGCCGGGATGGGCATGGAGCCTCTAAAATGCGCGTGAGAGAACTTTAAAGTGTCCTGTAACTTGCTTTTGATTGCCTGTAAATTATAAGTGATAGAATGTACGTAGAAATACGAAAATAGAACCATAATCGAGGGGTATATATTGGACAATTTGCACTAGATTTTTAAGGGAAAACGTTTAAGGATAGATTCTCCAGGGATTTGTATTTAAATCTGGAAAGAATCCCTTGAAAAAAAAACCTGGACAAGGCCTGGGAAGCTCCTAGGAAAGACTATTTTTTTGCCAGATTTATTCGATTCTTCTTAACAGATTTATAAAGAGATTCTCCGCCAGTCTACGTTATAGTCTGAGCAGAAATTGTCAACAATTCTTGGGAAGAAAACCTTTAAAGATTACCCGATCTTTGCTAAGATCTCTTCAAAATCTAAGGATATGAGGGAATATCAAAATACACAGCCCAATGCAAAGTCTTGATTAGATTCGATAAGTAAAGAAGGCTATAAAAAAGCAAAAGCACATTAAAAATGTCTTTAAGAAAAACTAAATTAAATGGAAAATGGGTTTTTAGTAATTTATGATTGAGCAAACAAATGATCGCCTAATCCCAAAACACTCAAAGCTAATTACCCACACGTACTACAAAAGGGGTTGGATTCACGTGGCGATGAGATTTATGGTGCAAAATTAATAATAATTTCAACTGAATTAATAATGGCCAATGAAGTCCGCTTTATGGCCAGTTCCAGATGATTAACAATGTGCGCACGTTTCGAAATGGAGGACCATAAAATTCAAGACGACCTGACTGTTTGTTTACCATTTCTAATAAGCTGCAGCATGCCCCATAGCCATCACCTCAGGCGCCTGATGGTTGAGATGGTTGAGATGGTGGAGATGGTGGGGGCCCGAAGAGACCGCTCATGAGCCTCGCAGCAGGTGTCCGGCGGAGAGTTTGGTGAGCGCGTGTGCCAGCCTCGTTATAGTCTTTATTCTTAACACCAAAATAGAAGGCGGGAAAGACGGGCGAGGCAGGCAAGGCAGGGGTTACGGGGCCCCCCATCACACAGATGACGATGAGGGGACTTTCTAAGCCATCTTTTTCACGTCGGTTGGGTCATCTTGGACCACAATATTTGGTGTTGATCGTCGCATTGTTGCTGCCTCCATTCCCTCGTTTTTCTCATTCATGTTCGACAAGATTTTATCGCACTTTTTCATTAACATTTTGTGGGATCTTGTATCTGTGTCCGCTGTCCGCTGTCCGTTGTCTTTCCCTCGAACTTTGTTTTATGATCATCTTTATGTGCTGGCTGGTTCCTCTGACATTCCCAACTGTTGTCGTTGCCGTCTGTCTTCCTAATTCCACTGAAATATGATCTGTTATTATGTAAATTTTACGATTTCCTAATTTTTTAACACTTATTATTTTTTTTTTTTTTTTTGGGGTATTCGTTGACTATTGTGGCCTGGCGCCAAAAATGCACCTGACTCTGTAACCAATACGGAAATCTTTAGCAGATCGGGATTTTTGTGGGCAGTTGCTGATCTTGATTAGGTCTATCAGCCTGGCGCCCCATCAGTCCATCAACTTTATAGGGTTTTTGATCAAATGTCGCGTTTTACTTTTCCAAATTCCCATGTGTGGTCCTTTGGGGGTTTTTTTTGTTTATAAATAGTATATTTGTGGCACGAGCTAAGATCAAGGTTCTGATAATATGTATGCCATAGACAATAGCAATAAATTTTAAAATATTTATCATTTATAACAATACATTTCCCAATAATTTCCAATAACGAAAACCCTTATCATAATAACCCTCTAATCCTATAATCTAATTAAAAAATATAAGAATTAACCTTTTACCAACTGCAATCAGTTTGGAAGTAATCCTAGAAGCAATGGCCACGTAAATCTTCAGGATTCCCATGAAGTAACATCAGTAATTGCAATTATACTGCGGATACAAGATATAGGGGAATACATTCCATAATTAAAATGGGATTGCAGGACGTGCAGGTATGGACTCATAACTCACGAAGCATCCTTGCCGCCAGGAGGGAAGGGTTGAGGTGGTGGAGCTGCGATGCAATTACAGTTTCCGCCTATGTCCGCCTTTCAATATGGCGGCCAGTGCGCATGCCGGTTCGCTGGCTAGCATTTCCTGCGTTGACCAATCAGCGGCCTTTAGTTCCTCCAGGTTAGAGTGTGTGGGTGCGTATCTGTGAGTTCGTGTGTGGGTGCGAGTGTATTGGAAACAGGTAACATGCAGGAGGCGTTTTCCCAGCCAACCTGTTTACCCAACTCTTGAAAAGTGTTTAGAGACGATCACTGCCACTAAAGATGTTAAAGAGAAGATACTTCAAGCAAAGAGAATGGGACAGTCACGGTACAAATATTTAACCAGGGATATATTTGTATTCATTTTCTATTTATTTATTACATTCTACACCCAAGGAGATAATACTATCAAAACATGACATATGTGAAGCCACTCTTTTGTGTATATTTTATCTATTTTGTATCGGATTTGGAAACAGAATATCATTCTCGAATCAGTTGCTGAATCCGCTTCGATCTGCATCAAAAGATTTCACAAGTCAGACAAAAAACATTTCTCAATTTTTTTCAATTTTTTTATGATGGTACCCCTTTAAAAATTTGCGAAAATCGGGTCAAAATTTCGATGGCCACATTTTGATGGAGAATGATTCTACCTGATTATTAACAAAATTATGACATTTTTTGTAAAGAAATATACTGAAATTCTGTATTGGCCAAGATCTACTGTTTTTCGTTGGATTTAAAAAATTAATTTAGTAAATACTAATAAGAAATAAATATCTTTAGAGTGTTCAATATTTTTCGCCCCTACTGTGGCCGGCTCTTAAGCTGGAAAGTATCTCCAACCCACCCTCAGATACTCTCACCAACTCACACTCTTGCGCACACACAGATACTTCGGCCATCCCGCTCTGGCGCTCTGTCACACCGGCGGCAACCAACCATTTTTCGTTCTGGCCCCGTTGGCTTGGTGTGTGGTGCTCTGTCGCCGTTTTGGGTTGAAGCCAGCCAGAGAACCGGATAGTTCTCAATTGTTTTTGAGATTCCGTCGCGTGCGGTTCGTACCCGCATCCGCTCCCACGCTGCTAGCTGTATCTTCTCGATACGGGTCCGATCCGAATCGATCCGGCGGCCTTCCGACGTCTCGCGCACAAAATAACAAATAAAACAAAAATTTTAATTAAAAATTAATGTCCAATGAATGAAAAGAAACGCACACACCGGAATATAGGCAGTAAAAATTAAGCTTATCAATCCTCGGCGGCCATTTTTTGTTGGCACTGTTTCAGCTATCGCCAGCGTCGCCTGTTTTAATTGCATCTGTATCCGTGTTGGGCAATTTGTTCGAGTCGCGGCTGAAAAGCGAAAAGTTTTAGCGGAAAAATAATTTGCAACACGTGTTGGCCCACAGTGCGTATGAAGAATGTGTGGCCCCCAGGAAAGAGTTCCAAAGCGCGTGTGTTTATGTGTGAGTGGGTGATCCCGAGGCATATGGCTTTGATTTGAAAAAGTTTTGAAAAATAATCTAAATACGAACCGGGGAAAGGCCATAGTAGTCTCTTCTGCCAGTTCTAACAATTGTGGATAAATATTTAGTATATAGTAGCATATATAAAAATGTATATATAAAAAATCGATATCTGAGAATCGCATCAACAAATGCACAAAGCCGGACAAGAAAATAACAAACACGGATACGTATCAACAATAAATAATCAAAATACAGGTGAGCCCCAGATTGAATTTCTTTGGATATTCAGTTTGCCGACGGCAATCGGAAACTATTTACTATGTTTTGAAATTCTTATAAAGGGAATATTAAGGTTTAGGAAATGATATGCCATTTTATACAAACTTTATTCCATAGTCGATAAGATACAATCCTAGAATTAATGTCAAAGTCTTGACCAATATTATTCTTATATATGGGTTGAATTTGTTATTTCTTGCGAAACAAAATGCCAAAGTGCCATTCGCTTTTTGGCAATTGCAACTTTTGCAAATTCCAAAGTGCCAGCATCCATCACAACGCATCTCGAGGCAATCGAGAATTTTGTATATTTGCGGAGGCCAATGCATGGATCGGAGAAGACACTTGTGTCTTTGTACATACATATATCTGGATCTGGGGGATTCACTTGTTTACAAATTGAAATCCTCCGTAGGCCTTCCCATACCTATCCCCAAACTATTATTAATTCGATACAAGAATCTATGCGATATTCAAAGTGAAAGAAAAGCAATTTCCAGTTGTCATTCATTCATTACCAAAATGTTCACGCGCAGCTCAACTTTTCCACCATATATTTATTTCGAATGTTTATTTTTAAATCCATTCGGCTTTATCAACCAAATATCTGCTAGAAAAATTATGAACTTCTGGAGGAGGATACTTTCCGGCGTGGGAGAGGAGGACGCAGAAAATGTTTGATATAAATATCAGATTCGCATAAAATTGGCCAGCGCGTGTTTGTCGTCGGGGATCGGATGATTAATTGAGTGAGGAGATGGAACAGATGTTGTTCCTCTATATACCTCTATATCTTTATCGGATCATGGCTTCTATCCCGAACCAAATTATGGTAATCGCAAATTGACGCATTCCGCTGGCGAAAGATTTCGGCCAAAAACAGATGCAGTTACGGTGTTGTGGCAGCACAAGCTTTGATCATTTTACGCATTGCCGTAGAAAATCCGGCGTAATTTGGAGGCGGGGGCGGGGTCGGGATCGGAATCGGGATCGGGGTCTGTCTCCCATTCGGCGAGGAGACTTTGTAGAAATTCATTCAAAACTTTGGCAAATGTAGCGCAGAAATGCGACAAGTAGCGTCCACAGATCCCTGAGATACAGCTGCGATGCGGAGATACATGTGTGCAACCCATTAAATTGACAAATTTCATTCATTACGGGGCGCGTTCTATTCGATTTCTTTGTGCGTGCCTCGCCTTGCGCGGCAATTAAACAGAAAATGTTAAAAATACACTTGGCCAACTCATAAGTGTTGCCATCTCGCAGATAGCAATTGTCTTGGCCCACAATATGGCTTACTAATCCCGCTGCCCGATTTACCCGGAACGGGGGCTGTGCCACAACAGGTTGCTTACCACAGCACTCTCTCCATAAACACAGAGCCCGGAACAGATATTGGCCGATCAAAACAGGCCCAGCTCTGGTTTGTGATAGCCCCCGCCAGAAGATTCAGCCAAAACGCAGATTTATTTTGCCCACAGAGCTTAGGGAGTGTGGAGCCCAGGAATACGGCTAGACAACAGACCCCAGAAAGTAAGTCAACTGGAGGGGGAATCTTTAATCCCTAAAACACTAACCCAGAAACCCAGACTTTATTGAGAGACGATTTTGATTACAAACTAATTAGGCAGCCGCGTCAGCAGCAACAATTCAATTTGATTAACAACCAATAGAGATCCAATAGAGGATTCCCACATACAGACATACAGACAGCTTAGGTGTCCGCTTTCAGACGCTTTCCAGAGAGACAATAACACTCAAATTAAAAACTTATAAAAGTCAGAAGTGAACAACGGAGGAAACAGAATCCGATAGATAAGGCTGCTCTGGAAATAAATTACAAAGTTTGTAAAATAAATTAAATTAATTTTATTCGAATGCCAAGACTGGGACTGGGAAGACGGGGCGAGTGACACACAGAACCACCGATAAGAGATCATGCCCGGGTGGGGGGATGGGGATCAAAATTGAGAGGCAGCCAAAAGATGGAGGCCCGATATCAGATACAGTATCTTACAGCTTGCTGCCGTAGCTGCTGTTTATAGATAGATACGTATTCTACGTATACGGGGACAACGGTACAGAGTCATAAACCCTGGTATCACCTATCTATTAGCTACATTTCCAGGGCCTTTAAATCAACAACTTATTGCAGTCTTTGTATATATCGAGTGCAAGCAAGTCATAAGCAAAGTGTAGACCAAACAGATTGAAAATATATAGCGTATTCCGTTTCACGATCGCAATTTGCTTGTTTACTTGCGTCAAACATGAAACGGGCCAAGAAACATACTACAAGCCCCAAAAACGAGAAAAAGAATCCCATCGAAGAAATGAAAAGAAATCTACAAAGAGCAGGCTGCGGGGGAGCGAATGGGGGAGCAGGGGACTGTGGACTGGCCTAGGCCGATGACTCAAGAGCAGCCAACTTGGCGTTGGTATTTTCGTTACAGCAGCCAAAACGAAATCTCTATTTTCTTGTTTTGTATATATAATCTGCCCCAGCATATACACGCCAACTGAAACTGAAAACAGATCCAAGAATATCTTGACTCGATATGTGAGTGTTTCTTCTTTTCCGCAAGGAATCACGGGGATGGGGGCCTTAGGGGGCTCCAATCTGTATGTATGTATATCGGTTTATCTAGGACAGCCGGATAGATCGATTGCAAATATCAAAATATCTATTAAATGCATCCGAGATATTCTATCTGGGGGATACACTCACTCACTCGCTCGCTCGCTCGCTCCTCCTCCATCTCCTCTCCTTCTCACTCGCCCAGCAGCAGCTTCTTGTCGCCGAACGTTTGGTAATTTTAGAAATATTCCTAGAACCGAATACACAGAAATTTGAAATCAGAGAAAAAACCGAAACACCACGCGCAATATACTCGTATATTGTGTAAAGAGTTTATTTTTGTAAGAGATCTCTTGGCCGGCCGGGTGCGGCGGACAGGTTGGAGGGGGCCTGGGCCTGAGGTTGCAACCCATAGCCCGCGTATAGGCCATGGCTTTGGCCAAATAATATGTATGTATTTCCGATAATCGAACGAACGAACATCTTGCATCCATAATTGTGCTCGGCTAATCATATTTGACAACATTGGGTCGCCTCCGAGAGTCCGAGGTTTTGTTTTGATTTCGATTTCGATTCCCATTTCTGGTTTCCAAACAGCTTAATATAGAAAGTATGTTTTGTTTAACATTTGTGAATATGATTGGGTATTCCATGGGCAATTTCGACAGCTTCACGAGTGTCAATTAGTGTTGCTACAACATTCAATAAAAAGATGAGAAATCGTTGCTCTAATTGGATCGATAATGGAGGCGTGAGAATAATTAGGTGCCACAATCAGTGGGAGGTGCTCTAGGAGGTGGCTAGTTTCTATCTAAATAAATAAAACAAATCTTTGTGGTCTTCATTGAAAATAGACATACAGGATTATAGGATTATGGAATAATCTTCTAATTAATTCCCCCAGAAATTCCAAAGAAAGTCGAAGAAACTATTTAATTCCCAAACTTCCTTAGGATTCCTTCCTAAAGATTCTGTTAAATTATGAACTCTGAATATGTGACTGTGATAAAAATATGGTTTATAATAATTATATGGTATAATATTCATATTAGAGCCTCCTTCATCCACAATCTCTAATGATATCCTTAAACTCTTTCTTTCTTTCCAGCGCTCAAATAACCAAAGAATCTAAAAACAAATTGATTTTAGTTTTAAGAAACTTAGCAAAGAATTTATAAAAAAAAAAAAAAACATAATTTGACTCCATCCTTTGGAAAGTGTTCCATCAGAAAGTTCGTTTCCCGCACAACATGTTACAGCATCCCGCCACAGATTTCTATGACTTGGCAGCCGCCAATGCCGCCGCCGTCCTCACCGCCCGCCACACGCCCCCCTACAGCCCGACGGGACTCAGTGGATCGGTGGCGCTGCACAACAACAACAACAACAGCGCCACCAGCAATAACAACAACAGCACCACCCTGGACATCATGACGCACAATGGGGGAGGCGGCGGCGGCGGCGGTGGCGGTCTCCACCTGAACAGTGGCAGCAATGGCAGCGGAGGAGGCGGCGGCGTGGCCAGCGGAGGAGGTGCCGGTGGCAGGGAGAATCTGCCCAGCTTTGGATTCACCCAGGAGCAGGTGGCTTGCGTCTGCGAGGTGAGTATCCCCTCCATTTCCCCTTTCCACCCATCCATATTTCAAATCCAATCCCCTCGTCAGGTTCTGCAGCAAGCCGGCAATATTGAAAGACTGGGCCGCTTCCTCTGGTCGCTGCCACAATGTGATAAGCTGCAACTGAACGAGTCCGTGCTGAAGGCCAAGGCGGTCGTTGCATTCCATCGGGGCCAGTACAAGGAGCTCTACCGCCTGCTCGAGCACCATCACTTCTCGGCCCAAAATCACGCCAAGCTGCAGGCTCTGTGGTTGAAAGGTGAGACAACTCCAACTCCAATTCCAACTCCAACTCCCTAGCCTAACCCCAAAAAAGAAGGAGAATAAAAAACCAAATTCTTTGTGTCCTGGTTGTAGCGCATTACGTGGAAGCCGAAAAACTGCGCGGAAGACCCTTGGGTGCTGTTGGCAAATATCGTGTTCGCCGTAAATTTCCATTGCCCCGCACCATCTGGGATGGCGAGGAGACGAGCTACTGTTTTAAGGTGAGTATCGTGGCTCGTCCTGGGACGCTTTTCATTTTAATTGTGGCAACCGGGAAATCGTACAACTGTCCGTTTGCTCGCCTGTCTGATTACTCGAGCGGTGACTGCCTGATGGCCGATGCCTGAGTTCGGCCAGGCAAGGGTAACGCCTCAGGAAATGCCCTGCCATGCGAGAGGGGAGTGTATGGTTTAGTTCTTAGGATGACTGCAATTTCCTAATCAATTATTTAAATCCCTTTTTTTGTTTTTGTTTTTATAGGAGAAATCGCGCTCGGTATTGAGAGACTGGTACTCGCACAATCCATATCCATCGCCGCGAGAGAAACGCGATCTGGCCGAGGCCACAGGACTGACCACCACGCAGGTGAGTCAAACAAAAATTTGTATATTTGTTTGCCAAAAACAGCAAACTGGCAAAATGGGAAAATGGCAAACTCAAAACCAAATGTCAAACGCATCTTTTGACAAATTTCAATTGCAATTCCTCACAAATGCCATCTTCCACATGTTAATTGCAACTCATTAATCATGGCAGAGCCACAGCGATTATATGTTGCAAATATACAAGTATGTTGCAAATGTTAAATTATTTTTAATGCTACTTACAGGTTTCCAATTGGTTCAAGAATCGTCGACAAAGGGATCGAGCTGCCGAACACAAAGAGTAAGTAGGACTATCATTTCTCTATGAATCGGATGAAACATCCATCCAAAAGTTTAAATATAAATCTATATATGGATAGTCTACAACAAAAAAATACTATATTAATTCGCATTTAAATATTTCAATTACAAAAGCTGACGACATTTACTTTCAAGGTCGCTGAGTGGGTGGTGCTAATTAGTGCCAAGGACACCACAAAACTGGCACACGCACAGCTCCGGCGGATTGATACGCTGACAAAGTCATTAATATATTGTTCCAAATTCCACACAAAATTCATATATTTATTATTTTATTTTTATATGATTTGTTGATGTTTACTCTTCGGAATATGCATATCCCCGGCATATGTCCATCAGACCTCGCCACGCCACTAATTAAAATCCCCAGGACCCTTTTGCTGTGTTTCCCTAAACATCTGCATTTCCGCTAAAGCAAATAGTTTCAAGCGGCTGGATGTTTCCTCTTCTCAAAGCCAAAGAGATCCTCGATCGCTGATATGGAGTTTTTTTTTTTTTTTTCGTCTTCCTTAAATATTAAACATCCTTTTGTTTGTCCTTTTCGGTTGCTGTTAGAAGTCATGTGAAGTGCAAACAGTGGAAAATGTGAGATGG
Organism: Drosophila varians; assembly: GCA_018150405.1. Classification (NCBI taxonomy): domain Eukaryota; kingdom Metazoa; phylum Arthropoda; class Insecta; order Diptera; family Drosophilidae; genus Drosophila; species Drosophila varians. The sequence continues at coordinate 11,156,120 of JAECWK010000130.1, forward strand.
ATTTTTCAAGTAGAGTTGAGTTGCCCGGGACCTGGGCCATGCCGGGGCCGGGGCCCTAGCGATAACTATCATTATTCTGGGCCCAACTATTGCCAACTTTCGCCGGGTTAGTACCATTATACTAAATGGTATATCACTTACCAAAACCAGTCCGGGGGCAGGCTGGCTGGCTGGCTAGAAAAAGCGAGAAATTGTCATAATAAAAATGCAAATAAAAAAATGGCAAGAGACGGAAAATAATGCAAAAAATATTATAAATTGGATGCCGTGGCAACCGCAAGGCGCACTCATACAAAAGTATCTCACAGATACGTAGGCCTCCTCCCCCTTTCGATCCAGAGTCTCTGGACTCCAAGACCCCCACAGCCCCAGCCCCTGCTTCAGCCCCTGCCCATGCCACTGGGAGGTAACTTGATATATGTTTATGGCTGTTGCCTCGATGAGCAACTCAGTTTGCTGCTACTTTAACTTTTTCGTATTGTTTTTTCTCCTCCTCCTCCCCCACATCCACCTCCTCCTTTTGCATGTGCACTCCTTGTGTGTGTGTGTGTGAGTGTGTGTGAGTGTGAGTATCTATGTTCCATGCAGCTTTGTGGCAGTCAGCAAACCACAACGGCGCCAAATCCGAATCTAAAGCGGCACTTTGAACAGCCTAAAGTGGTTATTGTTTGAATAGGCACCACCTTACCAGGTCCAGGGTTCCATGTCAGCCATCTAGGTAGATGGATGGATATATAGGACATTGCAAAGGATCTACCCTAAAACTCAAGTTACAATTTTTATTCAGGAGCACAATCCCAATCAAAGACTCGACCACCCGTTGACCCAATCGACCGGCAAATAGATGTCGCGGATGTCCTTTTCCCGGCCTAGCTGAAGACGAGACAGAGAGCCATCCGCATATAGTCCACTGTCGAAGATATGGCGGTTATAATCACTCGGTACCGATCAAGGTACATGGTCACGAATAGCAGATACTTCTTGTTGGTGATCTCGAAGCGCCACAGATTGACGGCTGTCCCCAGCAGGTCCCAGTGGGCCGGCACAGTTGCCCCGGTGTGCCGCTCACCCACGTACTGAAAGATTCCGAAATACAGGAGGACGACCATGAGGGGATACAGGATCGGCAGAAGGATAAAGAAGAGCAGGCCGCAGCTATAGGCAAACTTGAGGAGCGTGGGGAAGGGCAGGGGTTGCATCCAGATCTCAAAAAAGTGCTCCATCAGGGGTTGCATGTAGTAGACCAACTTTTCCGTCCTGGAAACGCTTTGCCACTGATCGGGGTTTATATCTAGTTAGGAATTATATGGGATTTAAAGGACATAATCCTTACCATTTTGCGCTTGTGGAATGGCTTGTTCCAGGTCTTGTGCATTTTCTATTGGCTTCACGGATAATTTTGTTGTTTTCCAAAACATGTAGAAAATTTTATGAATTCTGATCCTGGCTTTCATGCCTACTATGAATATTACGAAACTATAAATATATCAGGTTCCCCGTCGATGATTTTTATACCATTGCTTATTGAAAAGGAAACGGTTTTTTAGGAATAATAAAAATTCAAATAGTTATTTCGATATAGTTTAAGTTTCTTCTTATAAAAGAAAGTCCTTTAAATCTCCAAAATCTAATATTTTCTAAGATTTGTGAAGAAGTCTTCAACAAATTTTGATGAATATCCCATTATGTATACCTCCTGGAATCTAAGAACCTTATTTGTGGCTCTCTTCCATCACAAAATTCCATGACAAAGACGGGCCTCTTGGTTGGGAGAACCCATCAACGGCCACCATCATACTTCATTATACTGGCTACACACCGAGGCGACCCAGTCACAGTCCCAGTCCCAGTCCCAGTCCCAGTCCCAGTCCCAGTCCCAGTCCCAGTCGTAGTTGTAGTCCCAATTCCAGTGCCAGTGCCAGAGCGAGTTCCAGTTCCAGTCCCAAGTCCATGCCTCGCCTGGCCCTGTGTATGTGTCTGGGTGGAGAGTCTCCCTCCGCCGCGACGCCGTCTTCATCATTTTGCGTTCGTCGAATGCCACGGTTGGCTGGAGGGTAGCTGGCCAGGGTATCGGGTTACCACAAAATGTGCGTGTGTTCTTTATTCGTTCGCCCCGCCATAGCCGCGACCTTCCCGCGCCTCACTCCTCCTCCTGGATCCGGCTGCCCGGCTACCCGGCTGCCCTGCTGCCCGGCTCTACTCTCCTCCAGCACGTTATTCATTTTTATTCGTTTTATTGTACGTTCTGTTTTTATTATTATGTATTTTGCGCTTTTGCCCGTCCTTAGCCCTCTCGTCAGCTCTTCACCGCCGCTGCTGCTTTTGTGTATTGTTTCCCATTCCCACTCCCATTTCTCGCATCCCTCCGCTCCGATGCCCTCAATCCTCCGCCGATGCCGTACTCCGATGGCGTTGATAATGATGTAGTTAGTGATGATGGACCGGTTGGTGGTAGTAGCCAGGCGCTTGGCATCCGCATCTTAGCATCTCAGCATCTCAGCCTCTTGGCATCTTGGCAGCCACACTGACATCCGTGGCAGCCTCGCGTATTCATGAAGTGGGTGTCAAGTGTACACTCTCTCTTGACAATAATTAGATCTCATCTAGAAGAAGCTTTTCCGGAGGCGCATACACTGCGAGTAATAGCACCTCTCTGGGATTTTAAACATTTTCGGAGGTGGGACTTGACTTTTTCGAGTTTATTTATACAAAATCCATTGAAGTGCAAAGCATTGGAATTATTCAAACATTTTACTCTTAAAATTAAAAAGATTTTCCAAATCTATGGACCACCTTAAGCTCTATATAAGGCTTCAGCTAGGTGCTTCGGAACAACAGCCTAAGCTGCTTAAAGTGCTGAAAAGATTTTCGAGGGGATTACATAAAAGTTTGGCCAGGCACAGCGGGAAAACTGGGGATTCCAGATCGGATGGCCATTGGTCAGGGCAATTAAAAGGCTACAAAATTATGAAAAAACTGTCAAAACAATCCCGGCCAGCATAAAATGTGCCACACGCCACACCATTCTACACGAAAACCCTCCTCGGATGGATAATAAAATATCGTAAAACGATGACAGGGCCTGGGAGGCCTGGGAAGGGGTCTCTGGAGTTTGGGTTAATCTCCAGGAATCTTACATAGTTGTGGACAATGAGACAAAGCCCGGGCAGACACCGGCTAGACGAAAACGTAAACCCCCAAGCCCCAGGCGGAGAGGAGGAGGCTGCAGTCTGGAGTCCCCCATCCAGGCCGTGTTTTGAGGTCTTGGAGTGTCAGAGGGTCGCCACGAACATTAACAACAGCCACACACATGCGTAAATTAAATGATAATTTATGATCAACACCTTTTCAGATTCCACTTACGTATCGTCGTTGCCCGTTTAGTTGGGTGTCCTGCTGAGCACACGTCCCGAGATTTGTGTACCGATCGCGCAATGCGATAACTCAACCTGTTGCTGAGCTTCACCCCGATCTCTCCCGATCATCCCGATCGACCGGCCCATCTCCAATCTCCCAATCTTCGAATCTCTTGAGCCTGGCTGCGTTTCATTTTGTGTCCTCCTCAAGCTGGCCTTTTGTGTGTTTAGGTGTTTTCTTTTTACGATTTATTGGCTTATAATTTTTATTAGCAAAGGGATTCCTTGGAATACCAATAGAGGGAACCCCTATTTCATTGATTCGTGTGAAAATCCTGAAGACTTGTGTCATGGGATGGATATACATATATAATTCAAAATCACGTAATTCTCTTCGTCCTTATTTATCAAAAATCAAACGAATTCACGTGACAAACTTGTTTGGGGAATGGCGGAGCCCCTGCCCTTTCCAGTTAAACATAATCCGATCATGCATTATTACCAAGCTAATGAATCTGCTTAAGACAGACTGGACTGGACCCCAAAAAAAAAACAAAAAAAAAACTCAATTGAGCAAACAAGTAAAAATTAATTCCCCCTCACTGGGCACAGACCCAAAAATAAAAAAAGCCGAGAGCTGAAGAAAAGCCCCAAGCCGGGGCCGGAGACTGGGGGCTGGGGGCTGGGGCCTCTAGACCACACACGGAGAATGGGAGACCCAAAAACCTGATGTTTCTACTGCGGTTGCTGTTGAATTTTGTCATCAAGTTTATGCGACATTCACTTATTGTCCTTGAGACGCCTCTCTGCTCCCGTTCGCTGATGCGTGCCATCGACGGACCATAACCTATGTGAGTCCGGATCACCTCCCTCCGTCCGTCCGTCCGTCCGTCCGTTCGCCCGTCTGTCTCTGTATATATGTGTTAATAAATGTTGCACTGCGGCAGGGGTTTTCGGAGGAGGTTGGGGGCTAAGGCAGCAGAAACTATGAAATGCCGGTAATTCGATATCATTGTTTACATGCTGCTCCGGCTCCGGCTCCGGCTGCGACTGCGACTGCGACTGCTCCGGCTGCTGCCTTTTGTTTGCTCCCCACTTTTCGCTTTGGGCCGGGCCCTTCCTCATGCTCGGTGTGCTTAGGCCATCGATTTTTGCTTAGAACGAGAGTGTCACTTTAATGTCCACCCCACCACACACACACCCCGAACCCCAGACCCAGGACCCATTTCACAAATCACAAGACTCGTTCATCAAACGTTGGTGTCCGCTTCCTTGCTGCTGCAAGTTCAAGTTCAGGCAACGCCGCGCCGTTGGTGGCTGCCACTCGCTGGATATAATCTACAATTACATGATTGCCGATATCATACAGCTGGGCTAAGCCAAGGCTGAGGCCACACCAGCGCCGTATGTGGCCCAGGCCCTCTGATCATGAGTCCGTGTGGAGTCAGCAAATAACTTTGGCATCTGCCCGGTTCTGCCTGTCGGCCGTCCTGCCTGCTCCGAGATCCTGTCCTGTCCCCTTGTCTGGGCTGATCGCAAATTTGTCGAGTGTGCGCTTAAATGTTTTGCATTGCCTTGGACCGCGACGTTATGCCTGTTTGGGATACCCTTAATTGGGAGTTGTTTAGTTTGCAGGAAATTACCGAAAATTATTAGCATTGCAAGAAGAGATCTCCCGAAATCAGAGTATAGGGCTTCCTCCCAATGCCAATCCCAATCCCAACCGTTCCCGGTTTGCTGTCATCGCAAAACTGGTTCTGCGATGCCGCTGCTGATTACCGATTGCTGATTGTGCTCGGCCATGCAATTGGCGACAAGATTAACACTTTGACAATGATTGCCGGTTGGTCGGCAATTGCTCGAGTTTCAGGCCTCATTTATAGCCTGGTGGATTAGCCATTAACGGGGTGATTCCAACAATTGGTTTGGGACAAGCCCCCAGGGGGGGGCCCTGATCCGGGAGAGAAAACGAGAATTGACACGAGAGTGTGGCATTTATGGAATCAGCCACAAATAATAAAAGTCAAGCTACTTAACTTTTGGGACATCACCCCCATGGCCGACGAATAAGTGAGACTGAAATCAGATGCTACTCCAGATCCAGACACCGAATGCTCTGGGGAGTCTCCCTGGGCCCTCGCACTCTTTCCGTCCTTCGGCAACACCTCCAATACGAACATGATACCATTTATAGAAACGCGAGAGGCAGAGACCGTTTCCTTCCGGAATCCATTTCAATTGCAATTGCTTTGCTCCCTGTCATTTGTCATTTGTTTATAAATAAATTATGCACTCTGGAAAATAGTGTACGGGTGTACGCATGGAGGAGTGGGTGTGTGTGTTGACAGCACTAAATTAGCTGCAGCAATTGACACATTTTAATACAAACGATGCTGACATCCAGAAGCATATGCCAGGCAGTTGTTCGTCCAATTCATTAAAATGGAATTATTACTATATTTGGGTTCGGGTTTGTGTGGTTTGGGGTTTTCCAAATCTATTTCCATTAGAAGAATAAACAAGTATCGAAAAAGGTCAAGGTATTTAGGCAATGTTGTCGGATGTCAGCCTTGAAGTAGGCATCAAATTTTCGATTTCCGCTTCCTAACGAACCACCAACTTATTCTTAAACGTACTCCTTTCTCTTTTAGTGGCTCCACGGACAAACAACATCTGGACTCCTCCAGCGATTCGGAAATGGAGGGCAGCATGCTGCCAGGACAGAGTGCCCAGCAACAACAACAACAACAACAGCACTCGCCCAGCAGCAGTAGCGGCCCCAACCACAACAACAACGGCCTGCATCAGCAACAGCTCCAGCACATCGCCGCCGACCAGAGCCTGCAACATCATTCACATCAGCAGCATCCGGCCGCCAGTAACGCCTCCAGCAAGGGCTCCGGCGGGGGCGGTGGCAGTGGCGGGGGCGTGAGTGCAGCAGCCACCGCTGCCCAAATGCAAATGCCGCCCCTCACCGCCGCCGTGGCCTACTCGCACCTGCACAGCGTGATGGGCGCCATGCCCATGACCGCCATGTACGATATGGGCGAGTATCAGCACTTATGATTCTAGTTGGAGGCGGCCGCTGCCGCCAGTGGCAATGGCGGGGTCAGCGGTCTGGCCGGGATCAGTGGCAGTGGCAGTGTCAGTGGCAATGGCAGCAGCAGCAATACCAACGCCCACGAGTGGCAGCAACGCCAGCGGCAGCCGGATCATCAGGCGGAGAGCTTCTACTTCTGAGGATTCCCAGCAATCAAGCGATATTGCATTCGAATTCGAAAGCTACAAAATAGTTTATTCGTCAAATAGTACACCCCGGGCAACAAATGGCACCCAAGCTGCAGCACAATCTTTGGCAAGGACTCCCAAGGAATCACACACACACATTATGATAGCAACAAATCCGTATCGATCTGTGTAAATAGCTAGGCTTTAGTTTTAGAAAATGCAAATCAAATCGAAATGTGCAAAAATTATATAAATGTATGGTATACTTTCTCCTTCTTGCATAAATTATACACTTTTAATTATAGCCTCTAGAAATTATATTTTTTGTTAAAAATAAATTCTATTAAATTATTTTCAAATCAATTTAGTTGTTATTTGAATCGAAGATATAAGATTTGAGGATATGCTCTACGATTTTGAGAGAAAAGTAAAACATTTGGGATACGAAATCCCTTCCATTAACATATTTTTGTGGAATGTCTAGAATAGACCTTTTACTTCCCACGCCCCAGACATGATCGCTTGTTTACCTGTGAAATTACCGATAATGATAACGCCTGCTTGGAAGTATTACCCCTGAAATCCTGACCACAACAATGCCCATGGGCCGCAGTGCACTAATCCGCGATGACAGGTAAGCCAACTCTAATGCTAATGACTTTGTCTAATGGACGGCAACGGCGACGGCGCGTGCTCTCTTCTCGCACGCGACCCTAAACCCGGACCATGTCCCGGACTCTGTGTCGCACTCCGGGTAATGAGCGAGGTGGTGCCAGGGCTTGGGCCGGAGCACCACTTGGCAACGGGGCGGCGCTTGACAACCCCGGTGAGTGCGCAAGGTTGCCAGGGGATGGATGGGTGGGTGGATGGTGGATGCTGGAGGGTGGAAGCTGCCTGACTGGCTGGCGATTGGCGGCTGTTCGTTGATTTGTTTACTGATACTGTAGTTACATATTGCAGACGTCTCCGGACCCCAGCTCGTCCCATGGATAGCCACCGTTGCCTGGCAAGGAAGGGCGAAGATGCACACACACGTGTCTGGTCCGACTCTGATTGAGATTGATGCCACGTATCTGGTTACAAAATATTTTGACTTTTATCTAGCGGCGGCTTTTCTCCCGATAATTTAATTAACGACCTTAAAGTGTTTGTTTTTATGTGTCGAAAATGGACTAGGGAGTCCTGAGGTTAACCACCTTTCGTCAAACATTATTCGACAGGGAACATATGGATCCGTACCTCTTCTCAGAATATCAAAAATCAATGGGGATTAGGGCGGAGTCCTCCTTAAATGGATTCCAATTCTTCAGCCAGAAGTAAATGAAATCTGCAGGAGGCATTACAAAGGCTTAAGAGGACACAATAGTAACGGAAAATGTACACATTTGTGCTGAATTCTTATTATCTCTCGTCCTTTAAGAACTGTCATAGACTTTTCAAACATTTTTAAAACCTTGTACCGAAATACTTCTTCGAAATTGTAATTATATTATACATTGGTTATAATAAAGTCGAAATAAGAGTTTTAACATACACAATAATAAAAGTTTTTATTAAATTAAAAAAAAAAAAAAATAACATTTTAAACAACTTTTATTTTTTATTACAAATGCACCCGTATTGCTTTCTTTTTAGTAAATCGAAAGATATTTACAACGAAACAATTCTAGAACTTACTTACACCATTTCAGTGGGATGTTAGTATATTTAATTACCTTAATACTTATTGTATTTAAAATTAAATGTTATATTTAAAAATATTTACACCTTTTTCACCTCCTATATAAGGTCATACTGTTTTTACTCACCACAAGAAGAAGAAGCGACGCACAGCTGATTAGTATAACGTGTTCGAACTGCACGTTTTCTGTATTATTTTTGATTTTATTTTAAAATCCCCGCGCATAATGCAAGCCGAAGGAAATACGAAGCGAAAACGTCCCAAGAGGAAGGGAAATCGCTTCATGCAGAATGCCAAAGGCTTCGCCAAGCAGGGAATATACGGTCGGGGCACCCACATCGATGATGAACAGTTTAGCTATTTTATCAACATTCTGGACACCATGAAGGCTGGCTTTGAGGAGGCGGAGGAGCGAGGTATGTAAGCATCTAGAACTCAACCCGATTACTTTATTAATACTCCATCCTTTCAGTCAACATGGCCAACAATGCATTCGAACAAACGGACGGTCAGGAAGTGCATTTTGCATCAAATCAGATTGTGTCCAAGGCACTGGAATCCCTAATAGGGTTCGTAGACAACACACAGCTGGAGCGGTATTTTGAGAAGTTCGGAAGCACCCTTCGCCCCATTTGCTCCGATCGCTTTGCTTCCCATGTTCTACAAAAAATGGTCGAGATTGCCTTTCTGCGAGGGGTGGGCCGGTCAGCAGCACCATGTGACGACGATGATGTTGGCGCAACGAAGCGTGCCAAGCCAGACGCGGCGCAGGTCGAAGAGGAGTACAACCTGACTGCAGAGTTCAGCGAGGAGCATCGGGAGGCGTGCCGGCAGTTTGTGTTGCGTATTTCAAAGTTCATGTTGAACAATCTGGAGGACTTTGTGTGGGACACCTGTGCCAGTCACATTATGAGGACAGCTATTCTGTGTCTAGTGGGCATGCATGTTCCAAAGATTGCGTTTGAAAAGGGCGGCGCCGAAATGGCCAAGCACCGAAAGATGTACACGGTTCCGGAGGAATGGCAGGAGGTGATGAAGGAATTCCCCCAGCGTCTGGAGATGTGGCCACAGTTTCCCGATTTACCCTACCAAGAACATTCTTCAGCACTGTTGGGCGTAATTTGCCTAGCACTAAGCGTGGCTGATAAAAAACTTCTAAAGCACTTTGGCAAAAAGATTCTCACTCTCAGCCTGCTGCTGCCCAACGACGAGGACAACGATAACGACGAAAAAAAAGATGAGGATGTCAAAATAGAAATTAATGATGAGGAGGAAAATAAGGAGGAAGAAACAAATTCAATTGAAAACAACACCGACGAAGAGAAAAAGGATGCCCCCGTTCTACCAAAAGTTTTCCATTATCAATGTGCTGTGATATTGCTGGAAACACTGTTGACTGTGGCTGGTCCCAAGCTATTGACCCAACTGTATGCGATGTTATTTTGTGGGAAGGCTGCCTACCTGGCCCAGCAGCATGACACGAATTTCGCTATCCAACGGCTTCTCCAGCACATCAAGGAAGTGTCCGACTTCGATGCGATCTTTACTGAGCTGCAGCCCAATGTGGAGCAGCTTCTAAGGATGGGATATACTGGTGTCGTTTCCTCTTTAAGTGCTGCATGCTTGCGTTTGAGTAGTAAGCAGTCCCAGATGATAGCTGCCTTGCAGAGCGCCCTCCATGTCACCGGGGATAAAGAGAAGTCCAAACTGTTCTTCAACTGCCTGATTAAGCTGAAACCCTTTGAGATAGTTGGCTCAGATGAGTCGGGTTCTGTTCACCTTCATGGCTCCCTGATCACCCAACACTTTTTGCAATTCAATAAACCCATCTTCCTGGTCAACTGCATCCTAGATCTGCCTGCCTCTCAACTGGCCCAGGTTTTCAATACCCCAAATGGTTCCCACATCGTTGATGCCTTTATGCAGAGCAAGTTCATTGGCGAAAAGTCGCGTGAGCGATTAATTCGTCAGTTGGACGGCTTTTATGTGGACCTGGCCATCACGCGACATGGTTCTCGCGTCCTGGAACAATGCTTCAAGGCATCCCAAGAGGCTCAGAAAGTTCGAATAGCCAAAGAGCTAGTCTCGAAGGCGAACATGCTGAAGGGTTCGCCCTTCGGCCGTCTAATTTACACAAAGTACCGCCTAGATACGTACAAACTTTCCCCTAGCCAGTGGCAGGAGAGTCTAGCAAAGCAACTTGGCACCGAACAGCCAAAGGAAGTAAAGAGAAAAAAGGCCAAGACTGCTGTTGAAGCGTTTAAGGATATTTTAAGCTAATACCTAGACTTTAAAAGCGATTAAACTTTTCTAAATAGGTAAGAAATGTGTTTTGTCTTTGGGTTTTTATAATAAATATTTTCGTAAGCCTGAATATTTTATTGTTGCTATACAAGAATTTGATTTTGGCAATCAAATATATAAATAAATATATGATCTCCAAATGAATGAATGAATATAGCGACTTTATTATACACTTACTATTACAAAATAAAAGGTATAGTTTATTTTCTTAGTCTGCTGTTAGCATAAAAGTTTTTTAAAAATAGTAAATAGTTAATAATGTAATTAAAAAGACAATAAGAGCAATTGTATAAAGTCTTTAGGAATTAATCTTGACCCAATCAATTTGCTCTTATCTGTCCGCTTGCGAGCTTCGATTTTTAATTGTTGAAGCTCAGTTGCTTCGAATCAACCTAGGGATGAGGTGCTTACGCGGAGCTCTTCTTGTAAGCCTACTGGCCAGCGTTTGGGCCTTTGGTGACGAGGCTATCTTCGAGGAAGAGGATATTTACAACCAGGCGCTGCCACCAGTTCCGCATACGGGAATCACAGTGCCCGGAACAAAGTGGTGCGGGCCAGGGAACACTGCCACAAACTTCGAGGATCTTGGCAGGGAAAGGGAGACTGATAAATGTTGTCGGACTCACGATCATTGTGATGAAATTATAGAGTCCCATAATGCACTTCATGGACTTCCCACAAACACCGATTGGTTTCCCATGTAAGTTAACTTAACGCTCAAGAGACTATTGATTTTTCAAGACTAAGGATTTCGCTTCCCTTTCAGCCTCAAGTGTACGTGCGAGCAGGAGTTCATAAACTGTCTGCAGGCGGTCAACACCATGACCTCGAATACCTTGGGTCGCATCTACTACGGCACCAGGAGCAAGTGCTTTGCTATGGGCTATCCCACCAATGGATGCAAGCAGTACCAGGTGGGAACGCTTCGCAGTCGCTGTATCCTCTATCATGTTGAAAAGTCCAAGCCTAAAATTTGGCAGTTCTACGACATGCCTTTCTATACGCTCCATAAATCAAGGGCGTGACCTGAGAAAGATTTGTTGGAGTCACAACCTTAGCATTTTTGAATTCAAAGCTTACGAATTACATTTTAAAATATGATAAAGGTTTACTTTTTGTAAAAACAAATATAACATTATGTTTTTTTATTTTTGTTGACAACATTAAACATTCTTTTTAAGAAAAAAGTATATTAAAATATTCAAAAAGCTAGGTAATCATTTTCGGGTTTGTTTTGACTACAATCTTCAATGTAAATAAATTAAGCCTTATCAGCGTGGGTCATCCTTGAGGTCAATCTTCAGAGTCCTCCTCGTTGCCGGTGACGTGTGTGTAGAGGGCCAAGTCGTAGAACTGCCAGATCTTGGGCTTCCCCTCGTCCACGAGGTAGCTCAAGCATCGTTTGTCGAACAGGTGTCTCTGGTTCTCTGAGCAGGAGACGATGGGGTATCCGTAGCCAAAGCACACCTCTTTACTGCTAAAGTAGATGCGGCCAAGAGCTAGGGACTGGTAGTTTTTCAGAGCTGCAAGACATCCGCGGAAGACAGCCTCACAGTCGCAGGAAAAGCTGCAGAATTGGTAACCCTTTAGCGAGAAAATACAATTTTTTAAATTATTTTCTTACATGGGAAATACACCTTCGTTTCGAAGACCGTAAGCCTCTTCGTATGGAGATATCTTCTCCTGGCAATTGTCATGGGCGCGGCAGCACATGTCTAGCTCCCTTTCGGTACCGAGGTCCTCATAGTTATCGGCCACGTTGCCTGGACCGCACCACTTTGTTCCAGGCACTATGACGCCTATTCCTAAAACTTGGGTTGCACAGGCCACCATCAGAAAGGCAACGAGCAACGAAGCTTGAGATCTCATTGTCTACAGAGGCAGGTCTGACAGACGACTGATCAAAAGGGAACTTCCGCACAAGCGAAATTAGTTGAGACGATTAAAACGCCGAATGAGTATCAGCACCGAATACTGATTGCTCCTAATGGGCTAGCAGATAGATTCTCCCAATGAGACAACAAATTTTGTTATAAATACTAGATACAATTAGACGCTCACATACAGATAGGCATAAGTACAAAAGTGGCGGACCCAGGTCTACATTAAAGCACATTAGTTAAGACAGGCAAGTGACACACTAAACGGAATTACACAATAAAATAGAATACTGCAATCCAATGAAAGCTACGCCTCACTCTTCTGACGGTTTTGCATAACTTGGCGTAGCTGGGGGAAGGTGCTCTTGGTCGGTGCCGGATGCAGACGGGCACACAGTGAGGTGAAGGGCTCATACAACGAGGGACGCTCCATTGCGTTGACGGTATAGTGCTTGATGCGTTCCCGCTGACACCAAATATTGGCTCGGTCCATGACCTTCTCAACAGGATTGGGTGCGGCTCTGGCCCGAACGTTCGCCAGTACGACTACGGGGATCTCCTTTTTTTCCTTGTGCTTGTCAATGTCCGCTTTTATGTCGGCCAGCATATCCAGGCTGCGTGGATCCGTCGGATCGTAGACCAGGACGAAGGCGTCTGGGAACTGAAGGTAGTGACGGGGCAGCTGTTGTTGCTCGCCCTGCAGCCCAGCAGAGTCGTAGATACGGAGCGTCTCTCGGGCTCCACCTCGTCCAGTGTCCACACTGGCCACATAGATGTCCTCGATGGTGGGATGCAGCTCCTAAAATACTTTTGGGTTAACATTTCAGTTCTCAAGGTTTCGCCCACTCACCGTTTCGGGGTTGACGTGGCCGTAAACCAATTGTTCTATGAGCGCCGTTTTGCCCACGCCCTTCATCCCGCACACCAGAACTTTCCCGACTTTACCAATCTTGGCATTCAGCATTATAACACGCAAAAGAAATGATTGACAATAATAAATAAACAAAACTTTCCCTGGCTACCCTGCCAGTGTGCCCAGATGAAGGTGTCGTTTAAATAACAATTGGGCGTTCTAGCGGTGGCTCTGACAGATCAGCCCGCGAAACTTACAACTGTTTTTTGAATTTTTAGAATAATTCATACGCTTAACAAGCATTTGGATAAAAATTAAATTACTCAGTATTTAATTTATTAATCTTATGCAGCTAAAGAATTTTTACACTTTTATTTTTTCAAATTTTATCTTTGGTATCATTGGAAGTTTATTCCTGTCATATAAAGTGCCATTGAAGATATACAAAATATATTCTTATATCTAGTTTTCAGCATTTCAATAGTTGAATCCTGCAAAATCTTTTGTTTGAACTCTCCAAAGAGTAGAAACTCTGTGCTCCTAAATATGTAATTTGTTCTAAAGCGAAAACATTAGTGTCACCCTAATTGTGGCTAAGACCATCTTAATTGGTATCTCAGCTTTCTGAGATGAATCCTGGTTTGGAAAACCACGTCCCACAAAGGACTGCTGATGCCGTATCCGAGGGATTGGTGTGAAAAGTGATGGTGATAGTGATACCGCTTCATGTGAACAAAAGCACTGGCATTGGGGTTTCCATAGTGCAGGTAATAGTGCATCAAATCGTAGCACAAATAGCCCGTTAGAGCTCCGGCGAGAACCACGCGTGGATGGAGGAGCATGTAACTCAGAGGCGTATAGATGATGGTGGCGAGAACTGCTCCCGGCAGCGGCGGAAACACCAGACGCATGGGATCAAAGGGCACCTTGTGGTGGAGTCCATGGATCATAAAGTGAAACGTGCAAATCCAGGGTCCGCTGTTGCTACGCAGCTTCACATGGAACACCCAGCGATGAAGGGTGTACTCCAGAAATGTCCACAGTAACACACCAAACAGGAAGTAAGCCACAACTTCCACAAGCTTGAAAGAAATTAGTTAAAATTTCATTAAAAATAACCTTTTTAAGTCTCTTACCTGACTTTTGTTCTCCCAACTAGTGGAGAACTCCTCCGAAGCACACTTAAGGATAACCGGAATCCAGAAAGTAGGGACTAGCCACCAAGGGGTTTTGGTTAACATCTCAAGGTACCAGGGACCGAAGAGCCTCAGCGGCCTGTCCACCGGCTTGTGCACCCACTCATCATAGTTTTCGGTAATATTTGCAATTTGGGGAAGCATAGCCTTGGACCAATCCACCAGGTGCTGAATAATGAAATAGTTTTAAGTTATTTACTTTATGTCCTTTTAATGAAAGTATCAAAATCATTTTGACCGTTTGTTTTCTTTAATAATATAATAAAATAAACAACTATTTTGGGATATTTAGTTTTTAAACTTGGCGCTTTATGTTTTTAAAAATACCCTGTCCTTTCTTCTCCTGCCACAGGTGGCCACACTTTTTCGCACCTGCCTACGGTCCTATCAACAAACGAGGCAGCTTGGTTCAAATTTGTCATTCAAACTTTCTTTCCCAAACACAAAACGACGCAGTTTTTCCTTGCCGCTTTCGTTCACAGATTTATTGAAAAATATCCGTCCTGTTGATAGTCAAGGAGCAGACGGATCATGTCCAACACATCGGTTCGCCCAATTCCCACTCTTAAGGGCATGTTTTCGGTGCCGCGTAAGATATATTTTCCAAATAGCCACGACCATGGCAACCGGTGGCTAATTTGTTTTGGTCCTTGGCTGACTTCTTTTCACAGGCGTCACACAGTCCCGAAACTTCCTCAAGGAAAACAAGGTTAGCCTACGCTCGCTGGAGAAGACCACCAGCCAAAAGTTGGCTGCTAAGGAGCCAGTGCGTCCCAAATGGATGCCACCCCTACGAAGGACTGTCTCGGAGGTACGGGACTCCAAAGCGAACAGAGCTCAGGCAACGAAAAAGCCGGTTGTGGAGACCGTGCATCATAATAGCCACAGCTCCCGGTCGAGTAACCATCTGACTATTGCGATTCCAGCTGAGGGCGAGCGTTTTGATGGACTAGAGGATAGGGACCCGCTCTTCTATGCTCCCTCTGAACCTGTTGAGACCGAAAACCTCCTTGACTCGGAATCCGACCCTCCATCGGAGCGTTGTCTTTCATGCGGTACCCATCGCAGCTCCACCAGCATTGGCATTCAAACAGAGGACATTAGAGACGAGCAATACCTAACCAATGCCCTAAAAAGGTACAAGGATTCTATTTTTCCAATTCGATTATTTCATGGTCCTTTTTAATTTTTAGATGCAACTTTGATGGAAGGTCTGTGGTTGAGGACTCTCGTCAAAAATACGGGCAAGATTATAGGCAATACGACTATGAGGACAACGAGGAGGAACTGGAGCAACTGCCTCTGTCTGGCCGCTCAAACGGGTCAAATGATGGCCGGTTTCAAATGACAGAGGCTCTGGAAACTATGCCTTTGCCTCAAGGCGGTTTCAGGAAGGAAAATGGCTCGGATGACGAGGCTCCTCTAAGCGCTCGCAGTCGCATGACTCTCGCCTCAAACGTGACCACCACTACTTCAAAGTCCAAGCGCCGCGAGCACAAACTAGGATGTAAGTAAATAAACTTTTATTTATATTTTATTAACCTGTTTCCCTTTGCAGCCCGCGATGAAGTTCGCTTGCCGAAATATCTGGAAAAGGAAAAGCGCGAAAGGGCAGAGGCCAAGCTGCGCGCTGAGTCCCGTGATCCAGATTGTCCGCGGGGACATGTTTTGCTCAGTGATGAGGAACGCTTGAGCTATCTTACAGGTGCCCAGAAGCGTAAGTGCCACTGCATGTTTTCTATTTTTATTGTTAGCAACCCCATTTTATAAACAGGCTACGAACACCTCGTGAATGAACTAAACCACATGCCCATGACTGCTCAGACTTTGCGAGTTCGCAGTCGCAAGGCCGAGATCGATAGGGAAATGGCCACCGTCGAGGAAGAGATTCGCATTTACTCCAAAGCCAAGGTCTATGTAATGCCCAAAAGGTCCCGTCAACTATGAATTTCGTAGGATATTGATGCAATTCCTCAACCGACTGACTTAGTTACTACGATATCCGGAAAATGAGTGTGCCTTATAAGATATGACTTGCGTTATATACATATATTTTTTAGCTGGGCCTGGGAACGCAGGCAGCTAAGCTATTCACTGCCTGTTTAGAATCGAGTGTTCCCGGTAGCCAGCCAATTATCAGTTACATATTAAAAGCCGACGATCTCACTTACCTCCATGCTGTCATCTAATTGGTTATTATTTTTGTCTTCGCTTTTTTGTGTGTTGGTCTCATTTCCCGCCGAGCTTGGCCTTCTTTTTCGAGAGTCCTGCGAGTCTATTTTGTATTCCTGCATTAAATACATGGCTGCGTCGGAGTGTGGTGGTGCCTTGAGGAAACGAGCTGTCATATCCGATTGGTTGAGTCCTTTGAGGGTGTTTATGCCCCCCGGATGTTTGTGCATAAACTTGGAGAGGTCGTAATACTGCTGTCGGTATTTGACGATGAACTTGTCATTAGCCTCAGTTCCTGTGGGATGAGCTTCCATTATGGTGGGCTTCGATTGGACAACTGCAATGCAAAACACGGTCTGATAAGATAGAAGTCTTTGGACAAACTCATTATAGCTGCAGGTTATCTGGCAAACTAATAACTTTGCGTGCTTGCTCCTAACACGTTACTTTATTGTTGATCCTCTTATCGCCTGTATCAGTTACGGTCAATTAAATTTAGAGAGTCGCTCTTCGTATACTAGGGTTCTATAATACATTTGGACAAAGTACAGATTCCAAGTGTTTTATCAGCTTTAAAACTCCGTTTTCACTTTGAAGTGGTAAAAGATACGTAAAGATTATTTCTTAAGCCACTCCAAATCCGTTTTTAAATTGTTTCTTATTACGGAATCAATTGCTATAAATGACAATTCTCTAAATATTAATTCGAAAAACTGGTATGTCTGATATTAAAACTAATAAATGTTATTTCCGACCAATCATGATTAAATAAAATAAAATTAAAGTCAAAAAAGTTCGAAGAGACACCTTGAATAGATAAGACATTAACTTCTATTCAGAAAAATATCAGAAAAAGGATGGGCACTTGTACACTTAATAAAAGGAAAACTTTCCACAGAAGCTTGGCCTAGATTGAAGGCCTTTCTTTTTCTTTAATTGTTATAGTAATCAATATAATTGTAGCGTTTAGGAAACTATAATTTCTATGGGAAGAAAAATGCAATCGAACAGAATGCACATTTTTCTGGAGTGGGTGGGATGGGGGTCGGGTGAAATTGGCATTAAACTTGCAACCTTGCCCAACGAACACCAGATGTTTTATTCCTCAGATGAGTGGGAGATCCGTACAAGCATTCCCATTCTTTTGGACCTGGCCGTCTACGCGCCAAGTGGAGCGTCGCCATTCCGCGCGTTATACATTCATAAATGTTGCGGTGTCCACATATATAGTTTGCACTTATCATTCGGGTGATATGAAAGCCTGTAAGCGGTGGGATTTGGGTCGGTCGAGTGGGAGTTGTCGGGTCGTTTGTCAAAGTCGCAAGAGTGGTAAGTCCCGAGCCGGGGAGGAGCAGGTGCTCTGACTCAGACCCCGGCGCACTGCGTCACATTGATTAATAGTTTGGTTTCCTATCTGACAATCCGATAGGCTGGGCATTATCCGTCTAGTTGTCAATATTTCCCCTTGGGGCAGACTTGTCCCTACATAGATTTCCATATGTGGACGAAACCTTCCACTTGTGTTTACACCCGGTTAATGGTTTTTGTGCGGAACAAGTATCCACATTTTAGCTATCCGGGTTAGCAATGCCCTAGATGCTGACTAGCCTGGTCAAGGTGTGTCGACAATTTCCAGCCAGTATCTTATCACCCAAGCCAAGCTGTTGACAAAATATTGAATAATTGGCCAAAAATATAGTACACGGGTACAACTGCTTCCGGTCTAGGACTATTTCGAACCACTTTCTTTGAGGATGGTATACTTTTTAGGCAATTTGCATAATCAAGTATTGGCCACCATGGGGGATTACTTATTAATCGCAGACGCACCGGGCTTAATTCAAAAATAATCTGGCCTAGACCGAGTTCCGGGTTGGCAGCGAAGCCTCAGACCGCACGCAATGCAACGCAACTTTGAACTGAACCACTGCCCACCCACCCAGCTCATCCATACCCGCGAGCAGCAGCGCCGACGGTGACGCCGACCGCGGCAGAGCAGTGAGCGGCTAGTTGTTAGTTACTAGCTCCTAGCTCCTGCCACAAGATAAGCGATAAGATAAGCTCTCCCGGCCCGAATAATATATAGACTCCAAGCCCATATAGGTTTTAGTAACCGCCGAGAGAGAGTGTCGTTTCATGCTTACCGGCTTTCAGTGGCCGCTACATTCCGTCTCTTATCGGCCGATTTGCAAGACATTATGTAGTCCCTTATCACGGCGTGTTCTAATTCTACTAAACAATCCTGACGTAGATCTCGATAACGATACACGGGTCTGTACATGCATTGCTAGAGTCTGGTTATCAGGACGCGTGTTAGGTGATTCATCGCTGAATAGGGATAAGATCGGAGTCCTATAAATGATTCAGTTCCACATAAAATTCAGTTCTGATTTGGACATTTCTATCGAGGTGTTACTCATGGATACTACTGGTGGGGGATTTGGTAAATGATCTGCTAATCTGTGACCATATTGATGTCAATATGCCACTGTCTAGAGGCAGGGACTAAACCCTACTTGGAAGTTCAACTAAACCACATTTAATAGCAAAAGTTCAACCGATAATGAAGCATTTATAAGGTATCCGATTGTCTTTGGCTGCAAAGCCGCAGAGAAACCCACTTCTGTCATAATTGAACTTTGGGAATTGCACTGAGAAAAATGCCATTAATTATAACCTGGACACATTTGTTATACACGCCCTTGTGAATTCCTCTAGATCGAAAACACCAGTATTTCAAATTTATGAGGCATTTGGGTTACACACTTTCACACTTCCGAGTCCGACACCCAAGTCCCACCTGTGGGTGGGTCCCTGATCTGGGGGTAGGGAACCTGTCTGGGGCCAAGCCTGTCTGGCCAAAAGGGATGGGAAGTGGTTCATGGGAAAACTATTTAATTATATTTGTATCAATAGGATCCTATCCAAGGGAGTCAACTTGACTGGCCAGGGCTCCGGGTAGGAACTAATTACCCTCAAATATGTCAAGCACATCAATAACCATCAGGCTATTAGAAATTAGCGTAATCATAGATGAAATACCCTCAAATAGAGCAAGTTTGAAGTATCACTCTGCAATCAACTGAAAATTTTAAGGTACCATAAATCAAAAGACTCTTTTTTAATACAAATGTACATATATACTTATGTATAATCATATGTATATGTTTTTTCCTAAACCAATAACCACAATAATCGTAAATGTTACTATTGTAGATAATAACCTTCTCTAGCATTGAGGGGTGTTAGTTTATCGGATTTGATAAGATGTTTATGAGTTTTACTTTATTATTAGATAGTGATTACAGAGTACACTCTACATATATACGATATAAAGCTTACATCTTTGAAAAATCATTGAATTTTTCGTGAGTTAAATATTTGTAATATAAGTCTCTGGATATGTTTTTCTGTCTACGAATGTTTTAAATACAAAGGATAAAGTAGTGTGGATAAAATATTCAGTAAAGGTGTATTTTTTTTAAATAAGTATAAGAATAAGTGGGTTGTGGAATAAGGGTTTCCAATGGAGTAATTTCTTTTGACAGGTAAAAACTCACCTGTAATAACTTTAGCCAAAAAGTATGCCATACATATTGTATAGAATCAAAATTATTTATTTTCCGATCTTAGTTTTGCTGTCACTTTCTAATATTAGTATTAGTACTAGTATTGTACTACAAAAACGTTTAAAAATAAGAAGGATAAGATCCTCCCAGTACCCATTAAAAAAACATTCCAATATTTATAACTTTGACAAACGTAATATTTCCGCTTTTCGCAATTTAAATGTTTATTCAATATTATTAGCTTATGCCTAGTTTGTAATTTATCCAATTAAATCATATATTTTTTCAATAACATATTCTCGGACACGAATCAGTGGCCGTTCCCATTGGTGGCTGCCAATTTGGCGGCTCCATTGCTGTGGCCATTGGCCTGAAGCTTCTTGCCATTGGTTGTGGATTCGATGCCACAAGATTGGCCCACAAGCTTTGGCCCTCTTAAGAGGCGGCTCATTCGCAATAGTTGCAAAATCAAACTACAATTAAAAATATAGTTGAAAAAGAATACATAGAAAAGGACACTCGTGATTCCACTTACCCGCTGCTCAAGGGTCATATGAGAGATGGGCGGCAGGCCGATGCAGCCGCGTAGGATGTTCTCGATGGCGGCACGCTGACGGAACAACGAGTTGACCACCTGGGAGCCCTGAGGCACCAGCGGCGCCTTGCACAAGTAGCTCAGCAGGGAGAGAACGGGCTTGAAGGGAATCCAGGGGGCGGACTCGTTCTCCGCACTGCGCAGCTGAATGCGGGCACTCAGCTCTCCCAGGATAACCAGATCCAAGATCAGGGGCGTGGCCAAGAGCGAGTCCTCGCAGGTGTTGTGAATGACAAGGGTGTTGTGTCCGCCCATCATAATCTCCGAGGTGTACTCGTCCATGGCCCGTTTGCTGTCGCCCACATAAGGGACGTATTTGATGACCACAACATGGTCAGGATGCTCATCCTCTCCGTACAGAATCTTGTTAGAAGCCACCATGTCGTCGACCACATTGCTCTTGGAGATCTGCAAACCAAAGGAACGGATTAGGCTTCTAAGCTTTGGTGTCCCTTTGGTTACTCACCTCCTTGGAGCGGAATTGCTGAGGAGCAGACAGATTCTTGCCGTCATTGTTGCCCAAGTGGTTGTAACTGGCGATGGAAACTGGCTTGATGCCAGCGCCCACCAAAAAGTCCACCAGGACACTTTTGATCTTGGTCTGTCCGGATTTGAAGTCGTCACCGGCAATGAAAACTTTCTTTTCTTCGGCCAATTCGATGAGTCCGGGAACGAAGGTGTTTTGTGGGGAACCATTGATGTAGGTGCACTGGAAAACAGAAACGAATCTTCAAATAAAAATAAAGTCAACGATAAATTTGGTTGGACTTACCCCCTCAGCAATACTGGCCATGGCGAAAATGGTCGATGGGGATACCTCCGAGTTGTTGGCCGCCAAAGATGCCAGCAGGTCCTTGCTGGTGGTGTTGAGGCCCTCCTGGACTTCGCAGAAACGTTCTGTGTTGGCCGTCCACAGGACAATAACGGACTCAACGCCGCTGCGTTGCTTAAAGTCACCAATGTCCCGGCGGATCTGCTCGTACTGCTCCTGGCGAGTGCCACGGATCACATTGTCGGCCCGTTCGGACTGGTTGGCTGCGATGAAGTCCGGATCGTAGATAGACGGACGCGGCCGGAGCTGGGAGAGCTGTTCGTAAATCTGGTCCTGCAGGGCCACGTCCAGGACCTCGGCCCGGCGCATGGCGTCTCCCAGGTGCAGCCGGCTAATATCCCAGCCATCCACCACAATGTTGTCGGGCTCCACCATGGGCAGCAACTCTTTCATGGGCACGTAGACATCGCCACCGACGTCGTCCGATCCGATGAAGACAGTCGATGCCTGGGTGATGGAGCCAAACCAGTTGGCCTTCTGAACACCGGTCCTCTTGCGCCACTTGAGCTGGCGCCGATTCGCCTCTAAGGCGGCGGTCAGAGTGGATCCATTGTTGCCGCCCCAGCCCACCAGCATTACTCCCAACTTGGGAACGTGGCGAGTCGTGCGTATCTTTAGGGCCGTCGTCTGGGGGTGCACCTACGAAAATTGGTTATTGATTAGGCTTGATTGGTCAGTAGCCCAACCCAGTTGTTCTTATTATAGGTCCGGCACGGCCATCTTATCGGGGAGATAGCCCCTTTAAACGGTCAGGTAGCAGCATAAATTATGATCGCGTGATTTCTGGAAAGCTAACCAGATTTTAATACCCCAGAGTGGGTACTCCACCAAAGGAGTATGGGTGTTTGGGAGCTCTTGGCAACAGTTGGTTGAAATAACTCCTAGGGGCCAGGTGGTAAAGGAAACTCTCTGAAATGAAGCGATGCCTGTCTGAAAATTCGACAATAACATCTGGCTAATCTCAACAGGTGGAAAAATAAAATTAATTATGAAAATTTTGGGATTAGTAATTCTAGGAGCAGCTCTATTGTATCTCAGAGGTATCAAAAAGTCGAAACCCCAAAAAAAAACAATATTTTAAAAATTCTTTGGACGATTTGTGCCGAGTCAACGTGCTCTTTGATTTTTATCAGAAATATAAAAAAAACTGATGATTGCATTATTAATTCGGCAACCTGCTGGGGTTCGAAGTCCATCCATAAGATGGACAAAAACAAGACGGCAGCTTGCCGGCCGGCAAATTATCATTTAAATTATAATTATAAGCTCTTTTCGATTGCTAAGAGAAAGAGATTTCCCCTTTCGTGGAAGCCGGCTCTCTTTGGTTTTATCGCCTGACATTGACCTTGAACCAGCCAGGCAGCGTGGGTGGGTTGCTGACTAGGGGGTGGGCCATGGTACACGACTAGGGTGGCTGGGTGGCTGGGCGGCTGGGCGGGAGTGGAAAATTGACCACGTACTGCAACCGCAGCCAGTTAAGACTGGGTAATCGGGTTTCAATATGGATGTGCTTCGCTATTTTGTTTGCTTAACTGAAATTCAATAGCACCCGCTGACCAAAAACGGCGCCTGTGCGCAGAATCACGCCACCCACACCCCAGGACGGTGAGATATGAGCGCCTTTTATCATCAGCTGTTTATGCGGAACTGTGCGAGTAATCAATAAGCTGGTAACTGTAACTGTAACAGGTCCATGAAACCCTAGGTTCTGGTGTAGGTTGTAATGGAACCCACCCCCTACGTGGAACCCACCTATCGCTATTTTTATCTTCAGCGAATTAAGTGGGAGCGGCGTATTAGATTCCCCTTTGGGCCAGATGGGTGCCGAGGATAGTAAATGGAAATTTTCCCAGCCCAAAACAAAGAGATACTATCCAGTATTATCCAATTTAAATAGTCCTTCTCCCATCCGTGGAACAGAGTTCCACGTGGATACTAATTCTCCAAGTGTAAAAAAGTGTGTGGAAGAACACAAGTTCAATGTGAAGGTCACACATCTACCCCACATTTCTACACTGGTCGAAATAATGTGCCATATCTCTCACCTGCAATTGTCCGGATGCAGTACGCTTCACGTGGGACGTCTGGTACTCATAGTCCGTCTCAATGAAGTCATCGTTGACCTGAACCTTCGGGGAAACAACTTCCAAAGTTGAGTTCTTGGTGGGCTTCATTCTGCCTTGGATGTGGGGGAATTCCGTAGCTCCCTTGTCACTTGGTACTTTAATGTTTATAAATTAGCGCGTTTTAGGGCTGCTTTTTTTTTTTTTTTTTCTGTTTCAGGAATTCTCCTACACCTCCCTGCCAATTCTAGACGGAACGCGACGATGCGGTTGGAGCAAATTTTCGCGGCGAATGACTTGCCCGAGTGGGAATCGGAGCGCTTTTATATGCTTTCCTGCTGCTCCCGCTGGAGCTCTCTCCCGGACTCTCTGCTGCGCACTTGAGCGAACCAAACGATATCGGAAATTTTCCGGAGCGCGTGGGATTCTTCAATCAGCACTATGGTGTCCAGTTCCTTCTCTTAATTTGTTGTCGCAGATCTCTGTAGTTTTTGTTTAAGTTTAAAATGGATTTTCTATCCCGATTCTAATAAGACAATACTATTTTAAATAAGTAATATAGGTATCATAGGTTGTTTAAGAGGATAATAGTTTCTCTACTCGAAGGACACTCCAAGAATCTCCAATCATCTAAAGTTTAATGGAGAAAAAACTTTCCATTGCATTCAATTAATTTAGAAACGAGCTCGAATTTCTATTTGTTGATTAATCAGTGCAGAGGCTTCTCCTTTCCTGGTACTTCAAGTCGGACTTGGTCATAATAGACCAAGATCGGAAAATTCCGCTTGAAAGCTTCTATTGAATCGGACTGCTTTCCTGGAGGGACGGCACATGCTGCAGTGGGCGTCTCGTTTCCCTCACATGCCACCTTATCTGCTGTCCCAAGAATTTCGTATCAGTCCAAGCCCATTTCCTGCGAAGGGGACTCCTTCACTTAAACCAAAACATTTGCATTTGTATAAAATAAATATATTTTGTGTATGCAAAGCGACCTTGAACTTATGTGGCATATACTTAAAGCATTTCGAATATCTTAGGCAACTTAGGGTATACTGATAGATCATAATGTATATAATTTCACAGGTGTCTTTTCCAATGCTAAACTATTTTGGTTGCTAATATCTGGTAAGATGAGTAAGCTGGCAAAAACCTTTAGCTTATGTCTTAAAATTATTTACAATTGTATAGAAAAATGTATAAATAATGGTGATCACAATTTGATAAACACAACACTTTTTCAAAATAATGCAATTAACTGGAAACATCAAGTGCACAAAATAAAAACGAAAGCAACCTATCGTGTGCACTTATTGATAATACTGAACTAGTTGTCCAGGAACTCCCACTCGCTGGATGTGTTGGAGTCGCTTGTGGCTGGGGTTTCTTTTCGCAGCGGATCCCCCGCCCGCCGAAAGTCGGGAAGGAAACTGGAGTACTCTTCGCCCTCGTCCTCCTCCAATGTCAACGTGGGTTTTGGTTGACTCATGACGAACTTTAAAGGAGCCACGTTGGGCTGTGGCGGAACTGAGGCTTGCAATCCATCAACGGGCTGGCCAGCGTAATAATCCTCTCCGTGATGTGTGAGGCTGCCTTGTTCGGCAGACTGGACACAGGCCTCGTCCAGTTGCGCAGGATAGCATTGAATCAGTGACTTACTCAGCTGTGGCGTTTCAGGAGACCGCATCTGCTCTTGTTTAGATTGGTTTGAAGAGATCTCTGGCAGGTCCAATACCTTGGCCACCGTTTTAGCTTTGGAATCTATAGATTCCTGCAATAACGATGGGCTAAGGGCTTCTGGAAGGTGCTGTAGGAAAGCCACCTTCATGTCCAACGGCGAAGCAAGTCCATTGCTTTACAAATTAAACGTTTTTTATAAATAATTAAAAAAAAGGGACCCACTCACTTTTCCAACTGACAGTAGCTGGCGTCCATTAAGGTGGCTGCATTTGTTAGAGGTAATCGAAGCTCTTTGCTCTCCTGACCGATTTCGACGATACCCAAACTAGGATTTGGTGGCTCCTTAACTAAAGATTTCTTTTTGCTCCTGTGAACGATGGATGGATCAAAGTCCATCTCCCCAATACGACGGAATATTTCCAGGCGACGATTTTGCTGGGCAAGAGGTGATTCCACGGCCAGCTCAATAGGAACATTTAGGTCCAACTGCTCTCCAGCTGGAAGCTCGAAGCACTCCTCAGCTTTTTGGAGGGCTACGTCCGGCTCCACTTCAGTCGGCGACTCCAACTGCGAAAAATGAGATGCTCCCAGCACAGGAATGGGTGGTGGCATGAGGGGATTGAATATGACCTTGGTGGTCTTACATGGCGGCTCGGGAAGCGGAGCCAGACGAAGAAGAGACCGCTCGCCCTCCAGTACAAAAATCTCCTTCCCACAGACGCAAAAGTCAAGAATCTTTCGGAAGCCACGAGCTACGGCCTCTACTTTCAGACGATCCAAGTTCAGCAGGTACAGCGTGGAATCGTCGTGCGTTACGAGCAGCGAGTCGTGGCTGTTGTACAAGTAGAGCTGCCGAAAATTGCTGCTTGCCACATAACCCATGGCGGTGTCTCCCGCCCCAGAAGGTCCCATCGGAGCTGACGGATGGTGACTGCTCGATGGCTCACAGCGATGTTTCGGATTAAGGATGGGTATCTCCCAGGTGGGACTGCGAAGCACAGCGTCCCTAAACAATATGGTTTTGGATACGTTTCCAGACGTGTCTGCCACCCAAAAACGTAGCCCAGGTCGACCACAAATGAGCTGGGGTCCGTTGTTTCCTGGTTTTTTAAGGAACACGCCGCCACAATCGATGAGCTGCTTACGGTCTTTTTTGCCCACCTGAGTAATATTCCATTGCGATGTGGACGCATCTCGATGACAAACGATACAACGGTAAAGAGTGGAAACCAGGAGGTGGGTTTGATGTACGCTTAGTTGGACGATCTCGTACGCCTCGCTGAGAATCTCAACGGATTTGCTAAGATGCTGGAAGAATATTTATCGACACAAAATTTGGAATACTGGATATGGAGCTACTTACCGCCTGATAATCGAATTCCGTAAGGATCACTACACCTTGACGATCGCCGGAATAGAGCTTCATTCCATTTTTGGACCATTCGCAGCAGCTTACCACGCACTTGTGCAGGTCGCGGATGGTATAGCGTTCGATGGGGCGATTGCGAGTGCAGGGAGCCACTAGGTCGAGATCCCGCGGCAGCTCCTTTTGTATTTGGAATATGCTGACTTGCCCATTGGCGCACCCAGCTGCCACCATAAACTCCACTGAGTTGACAATCCGCACGCACGTAATCCGGGTAGCCACCTACAAAACGACAATGGAAAGGGGAATCACACGCATCGCATAATAGGGTTTCCACACGCAATATGCGGTTCAGTGAGTCACCGGCCTACCTCTGCCTTAAGCTTTTGCATCTCGCCTGTGCGGCGGTTGTGCCAGAAAACAATCCCTGCGTCGCTACCCACGGCCAGGAAATCCTCGGAGGCGTCCACGCAGGTCAAGTTGAGATTCGCCGGGAAGAACCCGCGCTGCAGTCTGGCTGGAATGCGATCGATCAGCTCCGTCAGCGGCGCCCACTCGCGAATGGAGCACAACTCCTTGCTGCTGGCCATAATGGCTGCGTGCTCCTCGAAACAGCCTGCAGGAATTCGTATCAATAATCAACAAAACATAAAGGACTCGATGAGCTGCCACCTGGACTTGACATCTGGCAACCCCGGAACGGGCCACTATGTTTTTATAAAGTGACCAGATAACTCGTTGGTTCCACTTTTCACCGCAGATGGAGCTGCGAGTCTTTTGTTTTCTCCGTCCCTATCATTAATTAATAAAAAATTGAGAAGAAATAACTTTCGCAGGAGTTCCGGACACTGATTTCGCAGCAGTAGTAAGTCACTACCTCGGCACCACTTCGCACCGTTGCTCTCGGCAGCACATTGCTCAGATAAAGATACAAAGCAAACAAAAACAGTGGGGCAAAGTTCAGGGAACTTTGTCTTATCCGGAGTCAGTCGGAATCCGTCACCATGGTCGACAACAATAATCTGCGTAGCGCTGTGATCAGCGAGACGCCCCTTCTTCCACCCACGAGCAGTGCTGGCGCCGGCCTGTCGGGAGGAGCACCACCGCCAGAAGCCGTGCTGAGGACCCCTTACGGTAATGTGCGGGCGCTGCCCGGACCTGCGCAGCCGCCGCCCCTGCCCCAGTCTCCCTATCAACAGACCCAGTACGGTTATGGTGGAGGGTACGGCGGAAACAGCTACGGCTTGGGAGGCTTCGGCGGCTTTAACAGCGGCGCATTTGGATACGGAGGCATTAGTGGCTTTGGAAGTGGATACGGTTACGGGGGAGGCTATGGAGGAGGATTTGGAGGCGGGTACAACCGGTTCGGTGCCCTGGGACCCAACGATCCAGAGCAGCGCTTCATACAGATGGCCGAAGCTAGCTCCCGTCCGGCCTTCCAGAGCATAGAGTCTCTGGTGTCCGCTATCGGCAACATAGCCTCAATGCTGGACTCTACCTTCTTTGCCCTAACCAGTTCGTTCCGTGCGATCCTCGGAGTAGCGGCTAACTTTGGACGACTGCGAAGTGTGTTCGCCCAGTTCTGGACCACTTTTGCTATCTTCCGAGGTCTCAACTGGATCTACAGAAAGTGCGTGAGCTGCAGGAACTATTTAAAATGTGTATAAACAAACTCAAAAATCTTCTAGGATTCTATACTGGCTTAGAATCTCCAACCTGGACCCCTCGTCAGCGGCATTTAAAAAAGCTTTCGCCGAGGCGCTAAACGAAAACAGCTCCCAGGCAGGAGGAGCGCCTAAGCCACCTCGAAGAGGAACTTCTCCCTGGCCAGTGCTGGCCTTTCTCAGCTTCATATTCACCGCTCCGTATTTGATCATGAAGCTTCTCGGCACCGTGACAAGTACCGCCCAGGAGGAAGGTAAGACTGTGCACTATGCACACCAGTTTATCTAATCAAAGGCACTTTGCTCCGGCCCTGTATTGTAATCTAACCGATAACCGAGCGAATTAATAGATAAGCTAACGCTTACTTTCGTTCACCTCCCGCAGCCCGTAATCCGGCCAAATGGATCGCGCCGATTCAGACTCAGGCTGTTTACGATTTTTTGCCCCGCAGCCAAAACGAGCTCTCACTGCGCGCTGGACAGACTCTCCAAGTAGCTCCACGTGAGATCCAACAGACCCTCAACCTGCTCAATACCGGCTGGGCTCTGGCCACCACAAATGGACAAACTTCAGGCATAATACCAATCAACTATGTTAAGTCACCACAGCAAATGCGACAGGAAGGCCAGGATCAGGCAAAAGTAGCTCAGCCTCAGCCCGAACTGATGGACTTGTCCTTGGGCGCGTTTCCGGCTCCGCCAATGGACCATCAAATGAACTATGATTTCAATCTGGCCGCCCAGCAACAGGTGCCGTTAGGGCCACCATCCACGACAGATGCAGTTCTGGAGGAGGGATTCGCCTAATCCGATTCCATTCCAGGGGCCTTAATTTAAGTTTAGTCATGGTTCAGATGTATGCGCTTGTATTTTAAGTTATCCTCCCCACTTTTGTACATTTCTATTTAGTTATCACTGTCGATTATTCAGTGATCCCAATGAACTTAAGTAAACATTAACCATATGTTGTCAATGGAAGTCCGCTGAATTAAGGTTGCTGCTCAGGTTTATTGCGGCTGCGTTGCGTATTATTAAAAAAGAAACTGCGATTCTTGATGTACCATATTTTACAATATGCAATTCATTTTATTAACTTGTCACTCGGTTCGTTTTCGTCTGTAACTATTTTGTATGTTAAATCCTTTGCTTCATTCCAATTAAATCGATTTATTACACATCTACTTGCTCGTCACTTAATCGTTAACGCCTTCTACTTCACTCTACTAATTTGTATGGTTTTGTTTTTTTCTGTTAAGAAGGTTCGATAATATAAATACAAATTCTGAAAGTATGCTTTTCCTTTTAGTTGTTATTGCTAATTAGGTAGGTTAATTAATTGCAAGTATCTGCACTTCATTGTCAACTTAAGTCTGCTTTCTTTTTGTGGATTTTGTTTTTGTATATATATATTTTTTCTTTTGTTTCTGGCGAATTTCAAAACGTGTCTTGTCGAGGGATCTAAGCAAATAAAACATATTTTATATGTTCGTCCTTGTCAGCGGCAGCAGTGGGTGCTGCACGAGGGGGCTTTCTAAAAATAATCGCATTCCACCGTTGTTGTGTGTACAATTTTGGTATATTATATTTTAAGAGACATTTACCCACAACATAATCGCGCGCTTACTTATTGCCAAACCATCAAAAAATAAATGGAGAGGCACGTGGGAAAGGAGACTCATAAACAACTAATAATAAACAATTGCTGGGGGGGCCATTTTCGGTTATTGCTGAACTTTTAAATGTTGTGATTTGCACTAAAATACGGTTTCTGCTTAACTAGACAAATTATTTTAAAAACGTTTGAGCTTAAACATAAATCATCTTCAAAGTTACAAGTACAATCTGTGTACGCGAACTACACGTACATACATGAACTACCGATTCAAAATACTCGCCGGTGCGAGCTGTATAATTTAATAGAGTCTCATTGAAAATTAAACAAAACCAACTGTGTGTGGGTGGGTCGGAGGGGTGAGAAGAGGAGTGACGTGGATCTAACCGGGGGGACGTGGCAAACCTAGCAAAGCGTTGATAAACATAAAACTAAATGTATCCTCCGCATCTGCATTCGCATTTACATTTGCATCTCCATCCGCATCCGCATCCGCGTTTGCATTGGCCATGATTGGCGCAATGCCGGCGGCGACGTCAGCTCAATCGATGTCATCCTCAAGCTCATCATCATCCAGCTCCAGTTTGTACTCGCCATCGTTTGTGTGTTGGCTCGAGTGCTGGGTGAAGCTCTGTGACTCGTTGGCCGACTCCAGGTACCCATTGAATTCATGGTCCTCCTCTTCAGACTCGTACATGGTGTCGCCCGTTTTTCCCGAACCGTAGGCTGAAATTTAAATGAATGTGGTTACCAAGAATCCATCATAATTGTTTTGCATCGTTTTCTTACCTTCCACGTATTTGGCGAGATTTGGCGGCACCCACGATTTGACCTTTTCAATGTTCTCCGGCGTGCACTCGCCCTTGTCTAGCCCTAATGTGTATTGTATTGATTAAAAAAAGGTTAAAGAATACTTTTAAAATAAAGAACGCACCCAGCAAGAATCCCATTCGCTTGAGCACCTCAATGTCGTCGTGCATTTCGAAAGCCTTATCGAACTTGAATATGTATTCGGACCTGCGGAGAATATCGGAACAATTTGGTTTAGCCAACTAAAAAGTGGAAAAGATATAGGACTCACTTGTCATTGGTCACACTGCAGTTGATTTTGGTAGACTTGTGCGTGTTCACGATGATAAAGGGCAGCTGGATGGATGCATTGGGCGATGGCACCATGCCTTGGCTCTCGTTCCGCTTGTTCCGCTCCACCAGCCCTTTGAAAGCCACGTGCTGCATTATCAGCTCGCGCAGCATCTCATGCTTTTGCTTGATGCGCTCGCGGCGCAAGGTGTTCTCCTCCTCGAGGGCCAAGAATTGCTATCCGTAAATATAAAATAAGCAAAGTCCGATAAATGGTAAAGACGAATCCGAACCTCTGCTGAGTTGGCGGGTAACCCTATCCAGCGGATCTCCTTCTTGTCCTTGGATATAACATTGATTGCCATCAGCACGTTGAGTGCATCGTAGACACGACGTCGGATGTTCTTTTGATCACAGTTGTTGTCGTACGCATTATTCTTCATCTCCTCGCTGACCAGGTCGTCAGCCACCTCATTGTACGTGGTCTTGCCCTTCTCCTCCACTTTCTCGCAGACCTTCATGGAGAAATGCCTGAGTCCTTTGCCAGCCTTATCGGGTTTTCGTTTTCTTTGTACTGACGACGATGAGCCGGATATGGAGTGCAAGGAATTGGTCTGAATGGCGTGGCTGTCGAGAGAATTACAAATTAATTCGTGTTTCGATGGGCTTTAGTTTGGACTTACAGTTTCGACTTGATCTTCATGGGATTATTTGGTGTGTACTTCACGTAGCGATCACCCTTTTACAAAATGGAAACTAATATTAGAAATGGATCTGGGTAGTGTTTGGGAACTTACCCCATCGTATATGCCATTTCCTCCGCTGCCGCTCTTTTGCGACGACACTGTTGTGTACGAGGTATCTGTGGACGGATTTGGTCACTAATTTAGTTACTTTAGCGCCTGGAATTCTGACACTTACTTTCTGTTTTTGGAATGGACATGCCGTTGTCCTGGAGCCGAATAAACTGCCCTTGCTTGTTGGCGCCCTAAAGAATTAATTAAGCTCAATTATCTGGCTTCTATAGTTGTGGATTATTTGCTCTTACCATCTGGCTAAAGGCGCCCATGCGGCCCACGTTGCCGATGCCGCTTCCGCTGTTGCGCGCCGTGGAACTGGTGGCATATACCACGGAGGCCTTGCCGCCCTCGAGTTCGGCTTTAATATGGACGGGTTTCAGCATTTTAGCAATTTGTCCTGCAGGAGTACGAATAGGTGGTTCTCAGTTTTGGTTAAATACATAACATGGGGCTGAATGGAGTTTTCTGATAACGCATACAAGGCATGTAATTCACAGATACACAGGGAGTACTATCAACGCGCGGCGCGACGCGACGCGGCGAATGGAGCGATTGAAACGACCGAAGCCAACTGGAAAGCGAATGCAGCTAAAACAGAGAAACATCGAAAGCAAAAGGCAGAGTATCTTTCAGATTAAACTCTAGGGGTGCATACATACTCCACACACAGCGGGGATTCGTGTGCAAGAGTATGTGTGTGTGTACACGGATTGGTGCGACAAGGATAAAGATGCAGAACCAGAAACAGAAACAACCCGAAACCAGATCGCCTGGCCCTAGAGATGAGCTACACGTGACCGACCTTTGACTAGCTAGTGAGGAGGCGATATTTTTTGTATCACTATGGATTCAATAAAGTTATTTTAAAAAGTAATTCTCGACGATATTACCTTATCGATCAATTGTAATATTTGGAAACGTTTTAGTAGGTGAAGAGTCAGATACAACCCAATATCTCTTTGATAGATACATTGTATCTATTGTATCATTGTATCAAAAACTCTATAAATCAAATCTAAACTAATGCTGATAAAAAAAAACAAATACAAATGTTTATAGAAGCTATTTATAGTTTTTTTTAATAGTTGAATAATTGAAGTTACCCTGAAACTTTCTGACTGGGCTACCAATTGTAACCGGCTTTTTCCCCCCAATCAAGTTTTACATCGCCCTAATACCATATGCTAATTGCTCACCTGTCCCCGCATCATATTTGCATAATCATAACAATGGGCAGGAAGACGGAGAGCCAAAAACGGTCAAACAGTCACAAAAATAGATGCCAACTGTGTATCTCATACCTGAGCACACACACCTGTCGATGAGTTACGGGTTTGGTAACTAGAATCTGAAGCAAAAGGAGTGAAAATTCAAGTTCCTAGCCCTCTCTATATAAGCAAAGATACCATGTGGGAAAATGTTACATCAATTTAACCTGAAATATCACCTCAAATCTTGCTGCTCAAGAGTCTCCAGCAAAATAAAGATAAGAAGAAAACCACCTAAGGTGGCTAAGAAGTCCGGCTCTAATTGCTATTGAAGGCCGAACGCGGTAACCCGGAGCAGAGCAAACACACACGTGTACAACATCAACGCCTGCTGCTCCGACTGTTCAGCTTCGGTCTTCGGTCGACAAGTGTATGTGTGGCATTGTTGTTCTTGCCCTGGCCTTTTTCTCTCAGTGTGGCGCGCTCCACTCGGTGGTGACACATGGCAAAGTGTCACGCAGCTCCAATAGTTTGGCCGGAATTTATGGCTCCGCCGGTCCAACTCAATCTGAGTCAATGGCTATTGGGAAGCAAGGCAAGGCCCGGTTTCTGGCAAAGCCCCCATGCCGAATGCAGCGGCTGCCCATCAGCTGTTGGCTCCCCGATAAAGATATCTGTGTTTGTGTGTGTATTGGTGGGCTCTGCGCAAGTGTGTGTAGGTGAACGCGCGCCAACTGAGCGATGGGCGAATGGGAGGGGGCCAAAACCCAGGCCGGGAGTGGGAGTGGGATTGGTAGGAGGAGGAGGAGGCCTTGGGGCTAACCGATGTTAGTTGTTATTTAGCAAGGGGTTTTGCGGCTGTTATTATTTCTTTGGCTAATTTCCCGACTCCCCTCCACCCGCTCGCGACCATAAAGCGAATCAAACGATAAATGTAGTGAAAAGAAACCCGAAAAAGAAAAGATGGCGTTACGCTGCCCATGCAACTTTGTAGTATCGCACTCGTACCCGCCTCCATATTGTTGTTGGTGCGTTTGGTGATTTTGTGTGTATGGGTCCGGTGCTCACACACCAATGAACACCACCCGCTTGTTAAATGAGGTGGGCCCGTGTCCTGGCCGAAACCAGGGGGCGGCAATTCGCCCACTTACCATGCTCGTCCCGGAAGAAAAAGTTCACCTCGTCCGCCTTCACAGTTCCACTTGCCGTGGCGGAGTTGTGCGCCATTTTCGAGTGGCTGATACCACGAGCGCCAAGTAGACAGGTGCTTACCGCTCTTAGCTTCACTGCCGCCCCACTAAAAGGCCGCCAAAAAAAAGGTGTTCGCCGACAGAAGGCACGTAGCCGCAACGTGTAGAGGGGATCGAAGTCGGATGGGCGGGGGCGGGCTCAAGAGTGACGCAGAAAGTGTCCACTGTTTAGGGCCGGGCACACAGGCTCGTTTTCAACCGGATCAGTCCTGAATGCACCTCACACGGATCGCTAGTCTATTTTGGCCGTGGTTCGAGTCAAAATGGCGAGCGCATTTTGTTCACTTCCAGCAAAAGAGCATTTTTTCTGGTCACACACACACAGCGGCGGCCGCAAAATCGCCTTTTTCGAGGGCGTTTTTCGCGGACTTGGTGCGGCTCGATTTTTGCAAACGCGGTGGCAAAAGACTCCCCGGACTCGTATCTGTCAATCGGCGTATCTTAAGGCGTATTCTGCGGACTTTTTAACGCAACGCGAAGGGCACAAAACTTCCACCAAGTCGCTGCTTTCAGTTTTCATGTGGGAAAGGCAAAGCAGGCTGTGTGCGGGTGCGAATGAAATGGCAGACAGTGCCCGCCAATTTACGCATCAATCGGAGGCAGCGCTGCAGGCCGCTGGTCGCCGCCGCTCTTTTCCAACACTGGCGCAGAACGTAAACAAAGTTGCCACTGGCCCGGACGGAGGTATTTTGGGACGGACCGGATCTTGGTTACACCGACCAGGTGAACATTGTCAATAGTCTGGAATTTGGTGTTGAAAAATGACAAATCAGGGCCCAAACAACCAGTTGAGAGGAATTCGATTGGTAATTTAACAAGCCCCACCACGCAGTGCCTGTAGCGGAGCAGGTGTTGGAGCAGCCGCAACATGGTCGACCCGGTGGCAGCCCTCTGTAACTACAATGTCCTGGAGGTGATATTCTCCTACCTTGATCTGGACGACCTCAGCCACTGCTCGCAGGTGTGTAAGAGCTGGTACCATTTCCTTAACGACGAGAACAGCGATGTTTGGCGCTGGCACTGTCTTAACAAACTGCCCAAGGAATCTCTTAAGTCGGACCTGCTCTCCTCCGTATCCACGTACAAAACAAAGCTAAGGGCCTACTTTCATGCCTGGAGCCCCAACGACTGTTCGCGCAATGTATACATCAAACCCAACGGATTCACCCTGCATCGGTAAAAGATCCCGAATTCTGTTCAATTTATCACTGACTAGATTCTACTTTCCAACCAGCAATCCCGTAGCACAGAGCACAGACGCGGCGCGTGGTAAAATTGGATTTCGGCACGGGCGCCACGCCTGGGAAGTGATCTGGGAGGGACCACTCGGCACGGTTGCTGTTATAGGTATATCCACCAAGGAGGCGGTTTTGCAGTGCCACGGCTACGTTGCTCTTCTAGGATCCGATGATCAGAGCTGGGGCTGGAATCTGGTGGAGAACCACTTGCTGCATAATGGAGACATGCAGGGAAGCTATCCTCTGCTGAACAATGCGCCCAAATACCAGGTGGGCGAGCGGATACGCATCATACTCGACTGTGATGACAACACGCTCTCGTTCGAAAAAAACTACGAGTTTCTGGGCGTGGCCTTTCGGGGTAAGGCGGTTACATCTGACCAGGTTCATTGATTAATTTTTTTCAATATCCTTTAACAGGTCTGCCGGATAAGAAACTCTATCCCACAGTATCTGCAGTCTACGGTAACACGGAGGTGTCAATGGTGTACCTGGGCACCCCCTTGGATGGATAGGTCTGCCCCGGGCGAATGCGGCCTTAACGCGTACAATTTGTCCAACAAATTCAAGAGATCCCCTAGATATTGTGTACATTGTATTTATCGCTACTTTTCTCCCATTCCAGCTTGCAGTTATGTTCGATATTATAAATTAGTTACTAGTTTTTTTTCCTGTATAAAATTACGCATTTTGTTGACTTTACGTTACGCCAAAGTTCAGATCCACCTGCACATTTCTACACTCGGCAATTTACGTTAGTTGTACGAACCAAATTAATATATTATAGCATATAAACAAAAGCTAAACCACGTTTTTACATTCTGATCATCTACAATCTAGCAGTCGCATTTTCTACTACTTGGCGCCGTCTCCGGCTGCCTTGGATTTGGCCCAGTTGTCCTCATCAAAGAGATCGTCGAAATCATTGTAGAAGTCGGCGTGCACATGTTTGTCGTTGCTGGGAAGGTGATCCATCATTCCAGTTGCTCCACCAGACTGCAAGGATGCAATAGGAGTTTGCGAAAATGAATAAAAGTTCCTGGCTTCTCAGTTATGCGAGCCTACCTCATCCATTTCCATGTAGCCGGGTCCCTCCGAAAACATTTCGTCAGCAGCAAGCGAGGGTTTCATGTTGAGGTCCATATTTATGTCCTTTTTACTGATTAATGTATTTATTTATGCGTCTTCTGGATCCAGTTCTGCCACTTTGGTAGACAATTAGGTCTGGGCTCCCACTGCTCTGGGTTACTGCAGTGTGGCAACCCCTTTAAACAGCTGATTTTGTTATTGGATATAGGATTGAATTTATAAATATATCTTCCAAAATGGTACGCGTGGGTCTGCAGATTTCCGCTACTTTGGAAAATGTCGACCGACTGGAGACTTGTCATCCGGACTACGCCTTCTTTGTGAAGCTAGTTTGCAGCAATTGCGGAGAGCAGTCGGACAAATGGCACGACATCACTGAGGCGGAGCGGGTGCAACAGGACACGCGCAATGCAGCCGGCTTTAATTTCTTCATGAAATGCAAGATGTGTAGCCGGGAGAATAGCATTGACATTGTCGAAAAGACCAACGGTAAGTGGGTTATTAAAAGGTTCCAATAAAAGGTACTATTTATGTATGATTTTTTTAGCGTCCTACACGGCGGATGATTCGGGATCCTTCAAGACGATCGTTGTCTTCGATTGCAGAGGAGTTGAACCAGTTGACTTCTCTCCACGTGCTGGCTGGCGAGTGTCCAGTGCAGAAAATGGACAGACATTTGAGGACGTTGACTTATCCGAGGATGATTGGGTGGAATACGACCAAAAGAATAAGAACTCCGTTGGAATCTATGAGTTTGCATCAAAGTTTATCAAGCTAAAGAAGTGATTCGCCTCAATCTCATTGCATTTGGTTTAAAGCCTTGGAAGAATAAAAATTAATTGTTTCTTTGCTACGAGATTGTATTGCCACTTTGAGATATTCAGATGAGTACGATCAGACACCTCTGCTCTCATCAGACTCCCTCTATCGTAAACCGTAAGAGAAAGACTTTCACTTTTCCACGGCGGTCTCTCTTTTTATATTGATTTTAATGCCGG
Source organism: Drosophila varians (assembly GCA_018150405.1). Classification (NCBI taxonomy): domain Eukaryota; kingdom Metazoa; phylum Arthropoda; class Insecta; order Diptera; family Drosophilidae; genus Drosophila; species Drosophila varians. The sequence goes on from JAECWK010000130.1 coordinate 11,193,831, forward strand.
CAGCTTTGATTTCAGATAGAGAACGAAAGATAGCACTCTCTGTGTACGTTTGTGTACAATGTCTTGGAAGTTATTTCAGTATTTCGCCAGACGTTGCGGGATTCGGTAATAGAACGCAGCCAAAAGACGCAGCCCAGTTGAAGTCCCCGCCCGGAGAATACTACGCACGAGCAGAGCACCTGATGTTTTTGGCGCCATTCTAAGGGATAGATAAACATCAATTACACCAGAAGCACCCGGCAAGTGTTTGGAAAACAAATTAAAAAAATTTCACAACGGATGCAACGCTAAAACAAAATTGGTGGTTAAATAGCATTAGGTGCATCGTTAAAAATTCTCAGCGATTAGATAACGGGGCCAGGCTAATCTGGACACGGCCAGACACTCATTTGGACAACCTGTCGGAATTCCCACCAATCTAAGCCATTCATAAATGCCCTTTTGCACACCTTGACCTTGGTTAACTCAGTAAGACGTTAGTTAAAATTTCTCACAAACCAATTTCATTTACAATTATTTATTTAAGGCTAACAACATTGTTAGTTTTATTTAAACAAAACCCGTTCCGTTTAAAACACTCGAGTTTTAATGCATTCGCATGTAACAATTTATCTCAATTGGAGAAGATTGGTTTGCATGCCGACATGCCTTTACATTTATTAAAGTGTCTGGAGACGATTTATTCTGTACGCGTATCTTGTCGAGCTATTATTGATCCCCTTGAGATCAATTATTCCTTAACCCCACTCCCAGTAATAAATATGGAATGTTATAATCGTTGTAGTTTGGTTACAATTATCCGTAGGATGCCAAAGGACAATGCTCAAAATACTTGTTAGGATTAGTTTGGATTGAGAACATGTAAAATGTCATCTGCGGCATCACCAGCATCGTCACCCCTCCTAGACTTTGACGATATTCTTACCCAAATTGGCGAGTTTGGACGTTTTCAGCGACGAAACTACTTACTAATATGCCTGCCCGTGCTCTTTGCGGCGGCCAACAGTCTTTCCTACGTTTTTACAGCGGGGGCACCTACATATCGTTGCCTGGTTCCGACCTGTGACAATCCAGAGTCGCCGGATTATAGAGCGGAGTGGGTTTCTATAGCCGTTCCAGGCCGATGGAATAAGCAAGGCCACTTTACCCCAGACACCTGTTACAAATTTGTAGAAAATAAAACTGTTCTGGACATTGGCGCATCCGATCAATGTACGGCTGATAACTTTACATCGGATACGGAACGCTGTTGGGATTTTCATTTACGGCGGTCGCGAGCGGACTATAGTGCAGCAATGGGGCCTCCAGTGTCAGGAGAATCTCTGGAAGTTGGCCTTTGTGGGAACCACCCACTTTGCAGGTCTAGTTGTGGGCACTGCACTGTCAGGATATCTAGCCGACCGGTAAGTGGAAAATCAAGATGAAATTTTAATTGTAAAATGGATTAAAAAATTTAAAGTTTTCCCAAATGACACACATTTTCGTAATCTGTATTCCATTTTAAGTTTAAAAATGTATGCGTTCTAAAACAGATACTTTCTGCAGATTTGGTCGAAAACATGTATTCCTGCTCTGCATTGTCTTCATGGCTCTGACTGGAGTGGGACAAGCCCTGGCCTGGAACTACATCAGTTTCTTGGTTTTTGCGTTTCTGAATGCAGTGGGCACATCCGGAGTATACCCCCTGGCCTTTATCATCGGCGTGGAGATGGTGGGTCCACGGAAACGTGAGATGTCCTCCATCGTTCTCAATTACTTCTATGCGGTGGGGGAGGCCCTCCTGGGTCTGGCATATTTTCTGCCCGACTGGCGGAATCTGCAGCTGGTACTGTCCATTCCTCCTTTAGTCTGCGTGGCATACTTCTGGTTGGTACCGGAATCAGTACGATGGCTTTTGGCCCGGGATCGGCGTGAACAGGCAGGCACCATTATCAGGAAGGCGGCAAAAGTGAACCGACGGGACATTTCAGTCGAACTCTTGGCCAGCTTTAAACAACAAGAACTTGAGGCCCAAGGGGTTACCGGCGAGGATATAGCATCGGATATTCGTATTGCCGAAGAGAAGGGCGATCAGATTTGGGAAGCCGTAAAGCAGGTCTTTGGCTCCCACGTCTTGATGGGACGCTATGCCATCATGTTGCTTGTTTGGGCCGTAAATGCTATTGTATACTATGGCCTCTCCTTGAATGCAACTAGCTTGAGTGGCAACAAGTACCTGAACTTTACTCTGGTGTGCCTCGTTGAGATTCCCGGTTATACTCTAGCTTGGGTACGTATACTCTCTGGGGAAAATAGGGCTACATATTATAAAAAATGTTTTATTTCAACAGGTATGCTTGCGCAGACTCGGCCGACGTTGGGCTCTTTCCGGATCGCTGCTGCTTTGCTCCATAACTTGTGTGGCAAGTGGATTCGTAACAATGGGTAGGTAGTATTTTTATTTTAAGTTAGCACCTAGAAATAATACACAATGTAGATATACCCATGTAGGAAAGGTCCTGAACAATTTTCATTCTGTCCTCAGGGGGGATATCTAAAAGATTTTTGGATTGATTCTTCATTAATCAGCATTAAAGTTATTACTTGTATTAGTACGTTTCCTTTTGTGCATTCCCTCAAGCCCAAAGTGGTTGGATTTGGATGCTTGTCAAGCAGAAAGCTTATCCTAACGTAACTTGGATTAGTAAGTGTCAAACAATTTTTTAAAATATTAATTTAAACATGTTTATTTTAACGTTAATACCCTTTATCTGTCTTTGCTTAAAACAATCCTTGACTATATTTTCAGGTGCAAACTGGTTAGTGGTGACGCTTTTCCTTATTGGCAAACTGGGGATTACATCCTCATTCGCTGTCGTTTACACATATACAGCAGAAATGATGCCAACGGTAAGTATAATCTATAGAAACAATTTCCTTCCTTGAATAAGAAGGTAAACATATAATTTCAGGTAATACGAAGCGGTGGAGTCGGTGTAATGTCTACTTTTGCGCGTTTTGGAGCTATGCTGGCTCCCTTTGTTCCATTACTAGTAAGGATGATACATAAATATTGTTTATGTACAAATTATTACTTTTTAAAATCATCCAGGCATCTTACTTTGAGCCTCTGCCTTTGCTATTATTTGGGGCCACTTCTCTAGTGGCCGGACTTATATCGCTTCTCCTGCCAGAAACATTTCACAGAAAGTTACCTGACACAGTAAGTTAATCTTTTGAAAATACTCAATATAAAAATGTATTTTCTAGGTGGAGGAGGCAATTGCTCTGGGAAAATGATTCAATGCTTAAAATTCTTTAAAAATAAGAATTGATTGTTTTTTAACTTTTGAAAATACTCATTATAACAGAAATTATGTTGTAAACATCTAACATCATATTAATATTAGACTTAATAAATAAGAAAAGACTCCTTTGGTGCAATTTAAAACGTTTTCAATGGAGTTAAAGGGAAAGTCGTAAAGAAAGCAAAGAAGTAAGGACTTGGATTTAAACATTTTCCATTTAATTCAGACTATAACAAATTTTGTTAACTTTCAGCTACCAAACAGACCTTCGAATAGCTCCGGATCGCTCACTTGGCCAAAACGGTTCAGTAATTTGTATCGTTGTTTAGGATCACTTCGCAGACTAATGGGGACAACAAACTTTAGAAAAGGCGACGCTGTGCTCTGTTCCCAGCTTGGCAGCAGATCCTCTGGGTCCACCAGTGCCTCCTTTCGTCGACCCCAAAAATCCACATAGGCAAGCTTCAGCAGGTCTTGCTGTTCATTGATGTATACCAAGCCCACGAGGTTCCTGGCGGCCAGACTTACCAAACTAAGAGTGGCTAAGCCACTGAAGCCAACCACTGCATAAATTCCAAAGGCCTCTGTTGCAAACTGACCGGACTGTCCCAGGGCAAAGGCGATGGGTAATCCGGCCACTGTAAAGATACCCTGGTAGACCTTAAGCTTACTTAAGGCAGCCACCAGCCGGATTGAAGGTAGGCTATAAATGGTGCGCCATTCTGTGAACGCATGGTCATGTGTGGGTATCTGTTTTGGGGGTTCCGATGAGAGGTGGCGTCCCTGAAGCTGTTGGACAACTATGGGGACGCCTCTTGTACGGCATGCTCCTGCTATATTCCGGCACAGTCCTAAAAGCACTATTGAACATTAAATTTCTTTCATATATAACAAAAAGGAATAGGTTTTATACAAATGAAACAACTCACTTGTTAATGACTCTGAATGTGACTCTGTGGGAATTTAAAGACAATCCTTTGATAACATATATTTAATTATTGGAGTCCAATTCTAGCATGTTAATTTCTCAATTTTTAATAATGTTTAACGCTGTTTTTGTTTGTTTTTATTTAAACTTTTAAACTTGCGTAAGGAGGGCCGGATGTAAACATTGCAGATCAGCTGGTAAAAAGTGCTACCCATAAGCGTGGATACGAGCCCGGGACTTTTAAAAACTTTCCGTATAAATCTAATATTACGTCAGGACCCACTATATAAAAATAGCAAAGCCAAATGACTTCCCGGTGAGCAGAAAAGAGCGTATGATCAATATATATAAATCACATATACCAGGTCTCAGTCTTCTGCCGGATCTCGCTGCCTAATATCGCGGTTATCTGCCTATTTTTTGACATTTGCATAGTACGTGTTTAGATTTTTAAATTATTGTTTTCGGGTTTTGAAACACTTTTTCTTTATACAGAAAAATGAATATAAAAGCATATAAAAAGTTCTAGTTTACTGTCAATTATTGATCACCTTAATTTGTTGCTTTACACTAATAAGTGACAGGCAAAAACATTTATTTTTAGCGACTTCGAGTGCTTTGGATGCAGAAATAGTTGTTTGCACACAAAGAACACGAATAATGTTGTTCAAATTGAAAATTTTCAATTCAAGGTTCAAGATCACAGAAAATGTAAAGGGGGGATGAGCACTAAATAGGTCGTTTTAACTCTTTAAAATTAGGTAAAAACAGTAATCAAATGGTAAAAGTTTATGTAGTTTTATGATCTTATATGAACTCGATGAACTCTAGTCTAGGTCTAACAACTTTTAAGTTTTCCATGTTTATTTTGAATATAATTTGATTAATGTACTCATGGTAATTTTTACACTTTTCGTTTTATTTGAAAACCGGTTTCAAGTTTATGAAATAAATTTTAGCTAAACTTTATAAATACAAAAGTTCGCTTCCCGCATTAGGCAATGTCTTTGGCATCGTTGGGCATCAGTGCCCTTTTCATGGTCGGCTGCTGTGCCGCTGCCCAAATTGCCCGTTTCCTGAGTCAAAGGTTGGTGACCCGGGAGGGAATCGTGCCCATTCTGATAAACGAAGCGATCGCCGCTGCGGAGCTGTGCGCCTGTTGCTTTGAGCTTATCATTGGTAAGTGTCAGGGGGACCTAAAAAACACACCTTTATTCAAAATAAATATATAAAATATATAATCTAAAGAATAAAATAACATAAATTCCCCTTCAAAGTGGCCGACAACTTTGGAGTATCCACCTACGCCGTCTGCCTGTTTCTGCTGACCATTTGGTGGGGCCGGGTTTGGGGCGATGCCTCTGCCTGTCCCTACACCCACATGGAGGACCTGGTGGAAGGACGAACCAGCTTCAAGGAGATGGCCCTGCGTAGCTGGGCAGAGCTAATGGGCGGCTGCTGTGTCTACCGAATCGTCCAGGCCTTCTGGTGGCTCGAACTGGCCGAGACCCATCGAGGACGTGCCTTCGAGGCCTGTAATGCCGACCTTCAGGTCAGCCCCTATGTTGGAGCGGCCATTGAGGGTGTGGCCACGCTACTGTGCCGACTGGCTTCCAAGGCCATAGGGGCCAAGGAGCCCAGGTTTGGCAGCTACATCGACTCCTTCATCGGCACCAGCCTGGTGGTGGCAGGTGGGTAGCGCTTATCCGATCCGACTCGCTTGCCGATTTGTCGCCCGTGGTCTCAAGTAGTCTATGCTTTTAACTATGCTCTGATTTCAGCTTTTAACTTTTCCGGCGGATACTTCAACCCCGTCCTGGCCACTGCCCTTAAGTGGGGTTGCCGGGGCCACACGAATCTGGAGCACATCATTGTCTACTGGATTGGCGCCTGTGCCGGAGCCCTTCTGTCTGTTCCCGTCTTTAAGTTGGGAGTGGTGAGGCGAATCCTCGTGGGAGAAGAGTCTGGCTCAAAGGCTAAGAGTGAATAGAAATTTCTAAAGTGGATGAAAGTCCTTAAAAGGCCCATAGACCGTTGTTCACCCAACAGGAAGTGAAATACTCCAATATTTGAGTCTGTAAGTTTTTATTTTTGTTTGACAATGGTCCACTGTTTTGTTTCAAATTCTTCAATTTACACATTCTAGCTATAAATCTTATATATTTATTGCTCATTTGGAAAGTTAAAATGCACAAAACTTAGTTTTAGAGAAATGGAAAGACCCACTTTTAAAATTCTGTGACTCTCTCTAGAGGAAATCAATTTTAAATTGATAAAAATCATTTGTTATAGTTACTCTTATAGTTAATTTATTTGTAGTACATTTGGTTAATTGAATAAAATGTTTTTGCCAATATTTGATTGGTTTTTATTTAGAAAAGTCTCTGTTCTTCAAATCCTTTAAAAGCTTACTTCAATTCTATATATTTTATTCAGTCGAAGTGAGCTTAAATACACATGTCACACGATATACTTATAAAATTTACACAGCCGCCCCTACACAAAGTTTATAACAAACCAGAAAATAAATTATATTTAAGTCTTCAAAAATGGGACTCGTAGATAAATTCTTTTTCTGCATCGAACTGAAATTTGCTGTTGTTGTCATTGGTGTTGTGGATATTATATTAAGCCTGTTATGCGGAACGCACTTGGACTGTAAGTGGTAACCCTCATATATAAACAATTGTCCTCAGCAATGTAGATTTTTAAATCAGGGATCAAGCGTTATGTTGCAGCGGATTTTTCACTGTGGACTGTGGCGACCGCCGGGTTCTTCAAAAAGACCGTAGAGGAAATGTATATGAACAGGTTTGGCTACATGATCTATGTGTTCCTCTTGGTTGTACTCGTCCTCCACGTTGGCGCTTGTATCTTTCTAATAATTTCCGCCCATTCCGTAAGTAAAAATTCTGTTAAAAATCCACCATAAATCATCCTTTTATCCCTCCTACAGCAACAAAAATTAATGATTGCCCCGTATATAGCCACTGCTTTGATGCGATTCGTAATATTGATGCTGATTGTGATTTGGATAGCCACAAAATCGTATGATTCTACCACAGCATATTGCTTAATCGGTTTAAGCCTAGGTAAGTGTTATCCCATAGGGGGATTACAGCGCCTTAAATCTAAAATATTTCATATCATTCTTAACAAAAATTCAGCCCCCGCTGGATACTTTTGGCTTACGGCCGTTTCCTGGTATATGGAAAACGATGATTAGACAGCGATTCTTTTTTAAATTAAACAAAAAAGTGTAATCAAATCGTCCGTGAGTTTAAATTCAAATTCATATACTTTGCTAGACGATACGTTATAGACAGAATCTTTAACTAAGTGAAACAAGTAAGACTTGTCGAAAAAAAAATTATCTAATTTTAATTTGAAGGAAAATCAATCAAAATGGGACTTCCCACTTTCAAGAGTTGCTGCTGCCTGGAGCTTAAATGGGGAGCTCTAATTGTGGGCATCGTGGACTTGCTTTTCGGCGCTGCAACATGTGGACATTCTTCGTGTAAGTATAGCCTCCTGGAGGAGATCATAAATCAGATCTATCTTCTTTTCTCTAGTATTGCAGAGCCGAAACTTAATACACACTCTATGGATTGTAGCAGTTGTGATCCATACAGCACACATTATCGCTTGCATTTTAGTAATCATATCTGTTTTTGTGGTAAGAAGGACTAATCCTATCGATCGAAAACCTTTAAATATTCAAATTTTCTCCGAATTTGTAGCCAAAGAAGATATTTCCGTGTATCTACCTAATTACTCAATTAATTCGAGTTATCTTTAACATAGTCTTTTTGGTATTTATTGTCATTGAATACGGCTTTAAAGGAGATGGCCTAACAATCAGCATCATTTTAATCATATGTATTGGTAAGCTTTTAGTTAAAGAGTACATATACTTAATCCACATAATCTAACCTAATTTGTATCCAACAGCTTTGGCCATTTACTTCTGGCTCGTTATCTACTCCTGGTACAGAAAACTTGGCGGCTCTACCCCGGCGGATTAATGACCTTCGAATCAATAGACCGCAAGACATTCGAACGAATCTCGACCAAATTTTCCGTCTTTAATGTATAACATTATATTATTCTGAGCATTAATGGGCAAATATAAAGGAGAAGCTTGCTTCTAAACTGGCTTGCTATCTGATGGAAGCGTTTTATGTTCCAGAGACCCTCTGTGTTTCCGGCGAATTCGTCGTTTGACGCGCAAAACGATCTCGTCCTTTATTTGCTCAAACTGGTAGTCCGTGTTGCCCATCGAGAAGCGCTTGGTCACGGAGGAGGAATCGTCTGTGCAGCTGAAGCTCCCGCTTGTTTCTCCTACGGGAGCTTCTTTACTTGGCGGCTTCTCAGCAATTTCCGTCAAGTTCACTATCCGCTTTTTCAGGGGCGTCTTGTCAAGCGCCCCGGTGTCTTGACTCTTGGTCTTAAGGGGACTGCCATGATGTGGCGATTGGGCCAGGATTGTAAGAAGGTCTTTAGACGTCTGGTGCGCCTTATTCGATGTCGATGTGACAACAGTTTCGTCCGGTGAAGATTGGTGCAGTTGTTCCAGTGCCATCTCAATGGCATCTTCTTCGAGGGTCACTTTTGCGGAGTTGTGATTCGGGCTGCTGGGGGGCAGCTGATCCTCAGTTAACACATTCATGGCCTTCTCTAGAATGGCGTCGTCATTTTGGTCAATTTTTGTGGAGTCCGGCTGGGCGTATAATATTGATGACTTGGTTGGACATTCATCTTTGTCACAGCTGGGCTCCTCGCTTTCATTTTCTTTGATAATTTCTTTTGACTTTTCAAAAACATCGGTTTTGGGCGATTCGATGTCCTGTAGACTCTTATCGACACTTACGGCAATATTCTCTATATCCGCTATTTTGGGCAATCGGATATCTTCTATAATCTGTATTCCCACGACATCTTCTGCCTCATCCTTAGGTGGATCACTCCCATCTTTTTCTTTTGGCGCCTCTATCATTGTAGAAGCTATATTTTTGGAAAAGCTGGGGTCAGTCGATTTGTCAAGGTCACCGTAGATATCATATTCTACATCCATTGGTACTGTCTCGTTTATAGTTTCATTGACTGTCAATTCCTGATCCAGCATCATATCAGAAACTTTGCTATCTTGCAAAACGGATTCACAAACCGTTTCAGAAATAACTTCCCTATCGGAATGGTTTACTTCTATTAATTTACACTGTTCCACTGATACAGGCTTCGCTTTATTATGGACTAAAGCGGAGGAATCATTTTCTGAATTTACTCTTTCTGGACTGTCCACAATTTCTTCTTGTTTGCAGGCAGAGATTGGGACACTCTCTATTTGTTCGGCAGTCTCTATACCTTTATTTTCTTGTCCCTTTAGTGTGTGTGTGGAATCATTCGGCTCTTGTCGGGAAAATATATTCACGTCGGGGATAGGCAGATTATTCGATTGGGAGACCAACGAGAAGCATCCTTCAGTTTGCCTAGGAGTACCTGTTTCATTTGGCTTTGGCTCAACCTGTTTGTTTTTTTCAAAGTATCCATCTACAGCGGCAGTGTCATACCTTTTGCTAGAAATAGTCGGCTTAGAGTTTTGCGGTTTAGCCGAAGTTTGTGGAGTGTACAGTTCAATAGGAGTCAAGGGGTCCTTGTTCGCTTGCATTTTCTTGGCCATATCTGAGGGCGGACTCTCGCTGTCTTGACCGTTAGTTTCGTCGCCAAACAGAGTGTTCATAGTTTCTGACTTTTTTCCTTTAATTTTTGGACTGCAACGAAGTTTAAGCGCTACTATCAATAGTGCTATCTACAATTCGCTAGCATACTTACATTGGTGACGAAGAGCGGCTGCGCCTTCTGCTTTCCCTGGTACTGTTCCCACGATTACGGCTAGACTGGTGTCTGGGACTGCGGCTACGCCGAGGGTCTCTAGATCTGTGCGTGTTTTCTGAATGTCGAGCCTGCGAACGTGGCCTACTATCGCTAGCCTTGTTATAGCTATGGCGGGGAGAACTATTTCTTGACTTTGGCTTCTCGGTTTTGTTGTCTTCTTTAGATCGAGCCCTAAATGGATGTTTGGGCGCTTCGAGTTCCTTCCGGGAAACTTCTGTTGATTTCATCAGCTTGGGCCGCTTACTTTGATGTTCCCTGCTTGGTGGGCCTTCATCGATGGGAGCTCGCTTTCGCCTAAAGCAAACATCATCCTTCCTGTTAACAAACGAAGAGAATTATGGGTTTGAAATGCATCAACCGATTTCCCGCTTACTCCTTTCGCAGCTGGTCAATCAGTGTCTCCTTCCTCTTCACCTCCGCCTTGGCAGTGTCCAAGAGATTCTGTAGGTTGACCTCCATGACCTTTATCTTCTTCCCCAGAGCTTTGTTTTCTGCCTTTAAAGCTTCTATTTCCACCATCGCGTTTTTGTGTTTTTCTTCCCACGCCAGCAACTGCTCCGATTTCTGTAAAACATCTGACCGTTTAAAATCATCACAGGTTAATAAAGTATTAAACCGCTTACTTTATCCTCCGCTTTCTGGAAGTCATCCAGATCCCCATAGATATCCATATCGTCCTCCCTCAGCATTTTAAAGTCTATGTTTGTTTGCGAATTTCAATCCAAAACAGATCATCTGCTGTAGTGTTGGCTAATTGCAAATAGCCACCATTAAGTGTGGCCAATAAAATATTTCTTTGGGATAGGGAGCACTTTTTGGCTTCATGAAAACGACTTGATTAAAATATTAAATAGTTACGAAATATAATTGTCATACTGGTATAAAAATAACGCAAACCATTTGTTCTTCTTAATATATACAAAATTTTACAAAAGTATTTATTTTCATTTGAGATAGAATTCAATTCTATAATTCTAGTTAGCATTGATATATATAATTTAGAATTCTAGATAAAATAACATAAACACAAACCACACGGGAGGATATCGACAATGTCAGACAGAAGGAGTGGATCGTATGGGAGGATCTTGTTTGCCTCAATTACGTATTTAATGACTGGCGTAGCCTTGGTTTTTGCCCTCTTGCAATGGTGTCTTTTCCATTTCATGTATGTAAACATATTTACATTAACTTAAATTTTATACTTGAATAATAATCCTCGAATAATCCTTGCAGAAACCCAATAAAAGCTTTTTTCCTCAAAATTTATTGGATTGGCAGCATATTTGTAACAATTGGCCTAATTCTCCTTGTAGTATTTATATTTTTCGAAGTGTTGCGATTTAACAAAATAGTCAATTGGCTTTTTGCCTTTTTGATTGTGAGTTTTTATAGAACTATCTTGTTATTAATTTTCTATTAACTTTATTACATTTAGTTTGAGTGCATCGTCCTGGGCATGGCCCCATTGATTGCCCGCCAACATAAATATCAATTTCTGTTTGCCTTCCTGATTTGGACCATATTTCTCATCATTTTTATACTGATCGGTACCTTCCTCCCCGTAAGCTGCATTTTATAAATATTATTTTTAAATATTTAATAATTTTTTCGTATTCAAGCTCGATTTAACTTTAGATGTGGTAGTCTTGTTTGTCATCGCCGTAATAGCCATTATTGCAGCCATGTATTTTCTAGTGATTTATATCGTGTTTAATATGCCGTACTCTTTTATAGTCGTTCGGATTTTTATAGGGATCAGCATCGGAATGGTGGGTAACATTGAAGCAATCAATTTAATTGAAATACAAATCGCCTATCCCATTTTTAGTTTGTAATGTATCACGCCCAAATTATTAACGGTGGCAGATTTGCAGAAATGCGCACAAATGATTATTTTCTCGGTGCTCTAATCCTGTTCCTGGATTTTTTGCTCATGTTCCTGTTTTCTTTTCAACTATCCCCCAAGTGGTCCGACCTCTGTGACAAAGAACTTTGCGCTAACAATAAATTGATAATAATTAAGAATTCCAACTCGACACAATGCATCTGGAAGGATATCTTTGGTAAATTTCTTTTTTCTTTTTGTTACATAAAAACTGAAAATAGTGTATATGTGTATATACTTTATACCGTTATAAACTATTTTAAAAGAACCGCCTTTTCAGGTTACACCTCTACTCAAAAGTATTAGACTGCCAAGCGTTGCCCAACACTACTTGTGTTGGCGCCAACTCACACACTCAAGCTGTCCATGCAGCTGGTTTTCTGTTTTGCGTTTTTAACTCGGTGAATAAACTTAAATTGGCACAGAACAGAGCTGACTAAACAATAATTTAGCGCTGCATCTTCACAACCAAGTGCCTGACTTCAGGGCGTTTTCAGTAGAATGCCAGCTATGGATCCCACCATTTCCGTATCAAAGGTAAGCTGCAGATTAGATTTTTTCTACAGATGCTTTTTCTTACCAATTTTTTTGTTTGGTGGCTCCTGTAAAGGGTTGTTTTGTCTACAAAAATGGCGCTACACGAGCCGGCAAAAAGGCGTCCAGCAAGCGCAAGCATTCCGTCGGAAGCAGCAGTTCCAGCAACCTGTTGGGTGAGGAGATCACTCGACAGCCCTTTTACGAAACGTACAACCAGACCTGGCGCCAGATTAGCTCCCACATCGCAGACCTTCAGCAGCGCAGCTATGCCCGCACCCTGGATCAGCTGGTGGACTTTGTAGTCAGCCAGGAGGCGACGGACCAGCTACTGCCCACGGCTGCCCTGCTAACGGGCATCAATCAGCCAGACCATCTCAGCCAATTCGACGCTCTCACCCAACGCCTGCATGAGCAGCGGTCTGCCCAAGTTTGTGTGTTGCAGTCACGGGATTGTCCTACTCTTAAAGCAGCCGTGGAGACCATGGTATTTGGTCTTGTTGAGGACAATGCTTGCGAAGAAGCAGACGACTTGGAGGAGGAAGTTGCTGAGCGAGACCGGAAACGGTTACGTCGAACGCAGTGCACGATGAAGCAACTGAAATCTTGGTATAAAAACAACTTTCCATTGGAACAAAAGCGGCACCACCTTGTGGTAATCTTGCCGGATTTCGAATGCTTTAGTGCCGGAGTACTGCAGGATCTGATCTTAATACTATGTGCGCATTGTGATGAGCTTCCCTTTGTGCTAGTATTGGGAGTGGCCACTGCCGTATCGGCGGTTCACGGAACCTTGCCTTACCACGTCAGCAGCAAAATCCGTCTTAGGGTTTTCCAAACACAAGCTGCACCAATGGGTCTTAATGAGGTCGGTTTAAAATATTTTTTATAATGAATCCGTGTACTTTATCTGGAATAATTGCAGGTTCTTGACAAGGTCTTGCTGTCACCAAAGTATGCGTTTCATCTGTCAGGAAAGGCCTTCAAGTTTCTGACCCACATCTTTCTTTACTACGACTTTTCCGTTCACGGCTTCATCCAGGGTTTCAAGTATTGCCTAATGGAACATTTTTTCGCTGGTAACGCATTTGCGCTCTGCTCAGAATACAGCCGGGCTTTAGGACGGATTCAACAGCTAACACACACGGATATGGAGTCGATTCGCCGACTCCCATCATTTCGGCCGTACGTCGAGGGAATCAATGACTGCAAGCGAGTGATAGCCATTCTAACTGACGATGATTACCTCAAAAAGAAACTGCCACAGCTGTTGCGCGACTGTCACATCCATTTCCTACTCTTTCGCAGTGCGCTTGAGTTTGTCTCGGAACTGGTTGGCGACTTGCCCAAGTGCCCTCTGGGAAAGCTTCGGAGAGAGCTGTATGTTAACTGCCTAAACAGGTCGCTTCCCACTTCCCCCGAGTTCAAGGAGTGCTGGCAAATGCTCGGATTTTTGTCCAGGGATGAGTTTGTGGGAAAAGTCAACCGTAGCTTGGAGAAAGCAGAGAAGTTTCTGGCTGAAGAGATCACACCCTTGGAACTAGGGGAATCCTGCGCTGCTGTGCTACGCCCGCAATTAGAAGAGATCCGACGATCTCTAGACGAAGTAGTTAAGGCCTCTATGGCAGCGATCTCTGCAACGGATTCAGAAGAGACACGACTTCCGTCCACTGACATTTCTCAAGTGGCTTCGAGACAGGAGCTCAAGGCCCAGCTCCTTCAGCGAAGCAAGGAGGACAAACACCGCCAGGAGCAGCAGCAGCCGACCTCGGAATTCGCTCGTGCCTTGCAAAAGACTCTGCGGCTCATAGAGACAAATCTGGTGCAGGATAATTTGAGGTGTCTGCAGGAAGCGCCGCCTCTCCATGAGTTATTTGTCTTTAGTGATATCGCCACCGTCCGCCGGAATATAATTGGAGCACCCCGGGCTGCACTCCACACGGCTCTGAACAATCCACACTTCTACCTCCAGTGCAAGTGCTGCGAGCTTCGAGAACAGTCGCTGTTGGTCAGCACCCTGCCTGATCTCTCCGTGGCCTATAAGTTGCACCTGGAGTGCGGCCGAATGATAAACCTCTTCGACTGGCTGCAGGCCTTTCGATCCGTGCTGAATGGTGGCGATGAAGAGGCCGAGGAAGCTAATCAAGAGCAAATAGATCCCCAAATTCAGTGAGTTATGCTTTTTAGTCCTTTTGTTGGAACTTTTTTTTATATATACTTTCCACTCCAGAGCACGCTTTACCCGCGCCGTGGCCGAGTTACAGTTTTTGGGCTACATTAAAATGTCAAAACGGAAGACGGACCATGCTACCCGCTTGACTTGGTGATGGATCCAAAGATGTTGGAACACTACTTTTCTATTTATTTTTATTGCCAAAAATTACGCGTGTGGTGAGTAATAAATAAAAAAAAAAGAGCTTCGCGGCTTTTATTTATTCTGTTTGAAATGCAAATAACTTTAAAAAAGCAGTAAATGTATTATTAAGGTCCAGCAGCGAGCTCAAAGCACGCCAGAGTATCAACAAAATGCTTGTTTTAGAAAGGAATCCATTTCATTTTCCAGTTTACATTAGCTTCAAGGTTTCAATGGCCGCTGCAATGCGTTCAATCTCGGCCTGCGACTCTGATAGCTTCGTTTCGTTGGCTGCCTGGACCTCGGCGGGCACCTTTGTAGCGTAGTCGGCCGCCTGACTGGCCTGGGTTAGTTTACCCACAGTTTGCACCAGCTGGTCGCGTTTCTTCTGTAGCTTGGCGATCTCCTTGTCCGCTTCCACGAGGCCTTTGAGCAGCAGGTGGACCTCACACTGTCCCGTCACCGTTAAAATTGCGCAGCCGGCAGGGGCCTCGCCATCGAAGACTACCTTGGAGCAGTATGAGATCGTGGCCAGGTCGTCGGCATAGCGCTTGAGTATTTCGTTCGGTGCGGGATCTGTGCAGACAACATATGCCTCGGTCTTGGTCTTATTGGGAAGATTGTAGTCGGAGCGAGCCGAGCGAATAATGCGTGCTGCCTTCTGGACAAACTCCACTTCCGATTCGATTTTCAAACTGCGCCAGGATACATTGTCTATGGAAAAAATTATATTCATAAAGCGTGTTCAGTTGTGTGGTATTTGGAGTACTCACTAGGATAGCTAGCCACGCAAATGCTGGGTGCGGGCTTGGCTCGTGGTAGCCTCTGATAGAGCTCCTCAGTAATGAAAGGCATGAAAGGAGAAAGCAGCCGCAGGCCGTAATCAAGACACACGTACAAAGTGCGCCTTGCAGCGGCCTGTTGCTGCTCACTGCCGCTCTGGAAGATCGGCTTCAGGCATTCCAAATAAACGTCGCAAAGGTCATAGAGCCAGAAGGCGTAGCAAGCACTGGTGGCAGCAGCAAAGTCGTAGGTCTCGAAGCCCTGATTGCAAGCCTCGATCGCAGCAGATAGCCGGGACAGGATCCAGGCATCCATCTGGTTCATGACCTCAGAAGCTCCGAGTTCGGTGTCGAACTTCTCCGTTCCGTTAAAGTATAGCAGGGCGAACTTGGTAGCGTTCCAGAGTTTGTTGCAGAAGAATCGGTAGCCCAGGACACGGTTAATGTCAAGATTAATGTCGCGGGCCTGAGTAATATAGGCGCACAGGGCAAATCGGAGAGCATCAGAACCACATTCGGGAATGCCCTGCGGGTAGTCCTGCTTCTGTCCGGCCTTAGCCTTCTCAATCTCACGGGGATCCAGGTTGGAACCCACTAGCTGGGCATGAAGCCCCTCCAGCGTGATGCCTCGGATCACGTCCATAGGGTCGATGACATTGCCCAAAGATTTGGACATCTTACGACCATGTGCGTCTCGGACCATGGGATGCAAGTACACTTCCTTGAATGGCAGCTTGCCCAAAAGCTTCTGGCCGAAGAAAACCATGCGTGCCACCCAGAAGAATAGAATGTCGTGTCCAGTCTCCAGCAGCGATGTGGGGTAGAATGTCTCCAGATCCTTGGTCTGGTCGGGCCAGCCAAAAACTGAGAAGGGGAAAATACCGGAGCTGAACCAGGTGTCCAGCACGTCTTCGTCTTGCTTTAGGGTAATCTTGCTAGCCTCTACTCCGAAGCGTTGAGAAGCTTTGGTCAATGCCTCTTCCTCACTCCTCGCCACAATCCAATATTGCTCGTCATCGGTCTACAAATTTTAAAATAAATTATTAATTTAAATATAATATATTAATCAATTTATATTTGAAAATTAAATCTTTTACCACTCCTTCGAGAGCAGGCTGATAAAAACGAAAAGAATCTGGCTTATCCGTGGAGATAACTCCCACAAATCTAGGTACTTACCGATCCTGTTTGGATGGAAGGATCACTGAAGCTAACGTGGTAAGCAGGGATGCGATGTCCCCACCACAGCTGCCTGGAAACGCACCAGTCACGAATGCCGTCCATCCAGTGGTACCACGTCTTTGTGTGATGCTCTGGAACGATCTTCAATGCCCCGGAACGCACTGCCTCCGTGGCAGAGGCGGCCATGTCCGAGCAACTCACATACCACTGGGGCTTAATAAGTGGTTCCACAACATCCTTTGATCGACTGCAAATGGGCACAACCATAGGGTTATTCAGCGTCTCTCGGTAGAGTCCGAGCTCCTTGAGTTTGACCAAAATCTGCTTTCGGCAGTCAAATCGCTTCATGCCCGTGAACTCGCCGTAGTCGCCGATGATATAGCCATCATCGTTGAAGATTGTGATGAAGGGTAGGTTGCACCGCTTGCCCACCTCGTAGTCATTGGGATCGTGGGCCGGCGTTATCTTCACGGCTCCTGTGCCAAAGGCCATGTCCACAAAATCGTCGCACACAATCGGCAGGCGGCGTGTGGAGAATGGATGAACGACAAACTTACCATGCAAGTGCTTGTATCGCTCGTCTTGCGGATGCACTGCCACGGCCGTATCACCAAGCATTGTCTCAATACGGGTGGTGGCCACCACAACCTCATCGTCGGTGCCCTCCACCTTATAAGCGAACTTTACAAGAACGCCAAATTCCACCTTTTCATCGTATCCAGGAATAGACAGGAACGTGCGCCCAGGGATCTCCACTTTATCGACTTCGATATCTGATATAGCCGATCGGAGCGTACATGACCAGTTAACCAGCCTGGAGCTTCGATAAATGCTTCCCTCTTCGTGTAAGCGTACGAAGGCTTCTGTTACAGCGCGGCACAGCTTAGGATCCATGGTGAAGGCCACCCGATTCCAGTCGTATGATGACCCCAAGCTCTTGAGCTGATCATAGATGCGGCCACCTTTTTCTCTACGCCAATCCCAGATGCGTTCAATGAACTTTTCACGGCCGAGATCGTGACGCGATAACTTCTCATCGCGCCACAATAGTTTCTCCACCACCACCTGGGTGGCAATGCCGGCGTGATCGCATCCGGGCACCCAGAGGGTGGTGCGCCCCTTCATGCGGTGGTATCGGGTAATGGCGTCCTCGATGGAGTTCGTGAGGGCATGTCCCAAATGCAGGGAACCCGTAACGTTTGGCGGAGGAATAATCATCACGAACTTTCCGT
This sequence comes from Drosophila varians, assembly GCA_018150405.1. NCBI lineage: Eukaryota > Metazoa > Arthropoda > Insecta > Diptera > Drosophilidae > Drosophila > Drosophila varians. The sequence goes on from JAECWK010000130.1 coordinate 11,211,912, forward strand.
TTGGGTTGGGAGCATTAATCGATGGTCGCTGGAAGACTCAGGTTAGTATATTTTTATAAATTACTCTTTTTTCAAACTTACTCCATACTCTGGGGTGAAGAAACCCTCCTTCTCCCACCAGCTGTACCACTGGGCCTCCACATACCGCGGGCTGTAGGCATCCGGAAGAGGACCACTCAGATCCTTCTTTTCTCCGGGAGCAGTTTGAGCCGCATACACCGCTGCCTCCTTGACTTCCTTGGTGCGTTTCTAAGAGTTGAAATAAAGAAACAGAGCGTGGCATTAACTTTCACCAATAACAATGGAAGCAATTACATCCACTCACTCTGCCACATAACCTCGTTTTAAGTACCGAGGTACCAAGGAGGTAAGAGAGTAGGAATCCCATATCCAAATACTTACCTCCGGCTTCTCCTTCTTTTCACCTGCCGCTGGGGCAGCAGCCGCCTTCTTGTCCAGCTTTGCCTGTAGCTTCGCTAGTTTCTCTGCCTTCAGGCGCTCCTTCTCCAACTGCTTGGCAGTCTTGGGAGGATCGCCGGCTCCCTCGGGAGCACTGCCTTCGGTCCGCTGCTCTGGCTCTGGCATCTCAGGGTTTCTTTTGAATTCTGACTGGTGCAATAATCAATTAACTGTTGAAATCTTGGATGTTGATTACTCACTTGCAGTCGGATTGAAGTTGGGGTAAAAACAGATGAAAACGTGTGCACTTTGGGAACTGGGTTGTCAGGCTGATGCGGTTTTTTAAACATTTAAATAAAATTAATCATTGGCAAAATATTTATTTATGTCTTTCATAAAACAGTTGTTTCAAATAAAATATGATATTGTCTTTATTTCAAATATAATATTATATTATTCTTAATATTGCCTGAATTGTAATAAACAAATAGTTGGCAACGCAATGGGCTATCGATAACTTTGCCTTCTAATGTGGTAAGCTGGTCACACCTGTCGTAAGATTGTTTTCGCATCAGGAGATAATTTTTGCGAAAAAGTGCTTATAAAAATAATACAACTTGTGTTTCGTACTTGAAAAACAAACATTCATCAGGGAAACGTTACTGCCATTGAGATAAAACAAGCGTCATAGCTCGCGAGCCCTGATTTTAGAGTGCCGTGCAAATGTAAACTTTTCGCGAGTGCCTGCACAGAAAAGGAGCGTCTGATAAGCGGAGCCCTGAAGACCTTTGCCAAGAACAAGCCAAGAATGGCTCCATAACAGTGGGATGAAGCCATGCCAAACTTACGCCATACTTAAACTACAATTAAAACATAAAACGTAACAACAGCGCACTCAGACATGTGCAACGTGCAGCTAATCTTTTGTAAATAAACTGCGTCCACGTCTATTGTGAACGGGCACATTTTCTCGGTCACGTACGCCGCCGACTTCCTCGAATCTAATACTGGTGCGGGTGGGTGCTAATTTGCGAAAGCAGAGGAGATCCTCCCACCGAAGCGGGACGCCAGGTACCAGCCACCAGCCTTGGACCGCCACACCACCGAGTGGACAGCCAGTGACCGGCCTACGGGTAAGTTTTTAGCCAATAGGGCGAATGTGGCGAAAACTTTTGTAAAATCGATTTTTCACTGCGCGAAAACCTCCCACCCACCCACTATGTTACTGGACCGGGCCATAATTAATTGCATTAACTTGTACAAAATGCTATGCGTCCTTTGCCTCACATTAGCGTTTAAACCGAAACTTTATATTGGATACAATTTGACGAAATAAATAGAAGGGGGCCTGTTTTCAATTTTAATTGCATTATTAATCTAATAATATGTCTGATTCCCTGAAAAAGTTGTCTGGATTGCACTTGAATGACTCATTTTCATTCCAATTCGAAAGCTTTTTTAAATAAATGCATTTTATCAAATGGGAATCGCCACTTTATGCCTTTAAGGGTAAACCAAGGTATTTTATTGAAGAAATAATCTATTTTTAAGTGTTAAGTATTTTTAATGTAATATCTTTTCTCATTCCCATGTAATGGATACTTAATAATCAGTAGGATTCACATTTGGAATTAGTTGCTCACTTTTCTATGCTATGTTTTTACTATCAAAACTAAGAAAGATTATTTAATAATATTCAAGTACTTAAATGAATCACAAAATGTATTCCATATCTTTAAAACCCTTAAAGAATAAAGAAAGCAACACACTTACAAGTAATAGTTAATAGTTAGGAAACATAAAATTCAAAACCTAAAATGTAGGCAACACTTTAATGTAAAACCATGGAGCTTTTCTGACTAAACCTATCCAGAAAAACAGAGACTCCGACGTTAGCTTTTGGAATATATTAATAATCACATCGTTTTCCAATTTTTGGGATAAAAAGGGTTCATTGATTTCAAGACTCTACCTCTTTCGTGCTCCTATTTCGACGACAGCTGCGACTTTAAAGTCCCCTCGCCCCACATCCAGCCGCATAATGACTTCGTCTAACCAAACAAAAGTAAACAAATGTTTGAGGAGCCTTTGACGCGTCCTCGATCCTCCGGCAGGACACCAGAAATCAACTCTTTCGGAGGAAGCAACTGACCTGCGACAAACAGAACATCTGCCGCTTGGTCTCCGTTTTTTTTCTTCGGTTTTTACCTGCCCAAGGAACCAGGGTTCAATGCACGCCTGCGCAAATACCACTTCGAGCAGCACGGTAGGAAAATGCAGCTGCTTTGGGCATGAAATATGAAATTCAGCTGGGAAGTTGTGATTTGCGGCGACATTTTGCACTTCCTTCTTGACGCAACAAGAAACGGAAGTCTTAAATGGTGTAACAGTTTCGGCAACCCCTTTCTCTTTGGTCTGGTCTGGTGTGGCTTCTTTCAGCAACTTGTAAAATATCGCAAGTCCTAGCCCCATAAACATACCGGTTTTAAAGCATACAAAGTAAGTTTGGCCGGCGCAGGAGCAGGCCCCTCTTCCTGTGCCAGACTCCGTTCCCATTTCCAACCGCTACGGGCTGTGGTGTCCGGTTACAGCTGGGAGAATTCGGTTTTTTATTTTTTTGGAGAGCCTGTCGTTAAAATTTATTTTATGCTGGTGTTTCGGACCAGGCCAAGGATTCTTGGGGGGTCGTATGATTGAAATTTAATTCGATATTGTTGGTAGAGAAGCAGCTGGCCAGCATCTAAGTTTCTCAACCCTTTATGCCCATTTAGACATTTAATTTGGATAAACCATTGATGATTAATGATAGAAACTGGAAAGGCTAAGTTTCAATCTCTCTTAGGGAAAAAGTACTTGCATTGGGCCCAACAAAGTAGGCCCAGAAGAATACAATCGATCTCTTTCAGGCCCCTCGCAAAGTACGCAGCTGGCAGCTGGTCCTTCGTATCCTTATATGTGGCACATGCCAAACGAAGACCCCGAATGGAGGGACAACGACCGAGCCAGCCAGATGTTTGCCACAGTCCCTGGTGCAGTAGTAATCAATGCAACAGCAGGGCAGATACACCAGGTCCGGGGACAACGGCTTAGCCGGCTGCAATTCGTTAGACTGGTTAGACGTAGTACGGCATTCCACAACCCGACATCTGTCGGGCTAATGTCCCTCCTGAATGCGAACTGCAGTCTGCTGCCTGCTGAGCCTCAACGGGCAGCTGCCAGCTGGTCGAGCTAGCCCCTAAGAGCTCGGCATGCAGGTGATGCAGCATTTGGGGCTGGACTGAAGATTGTGGCTGTGGATGGCTTGGCAGAAATGCAGAGCACGAGACGGACCACATGGGGGATGGCCAAAAATCAGCTGTTTTTGCGCAATGTTTATAAACAAAATGTGAGCTGTGGCGGTGGCGGTGGCAGTGGCAGTGGCAGTGGCGCTGGCAGTAACCCTTAGACATGTCTGGGCATATTTTTGGAATCACCACCGAGGCACTGAACCAGCAGAGCACCAGAGTCACCACCGACCTACATTGGCGCACTGACTCTGGGCCACATGGCGCATGGGGTGGTTCCGCTCACACGCACGGCCTTCGTAGGTGCAAGGACGTTGGGAAACCCCCAAAATGTAAACAAACGAAAGCAACCCCAGACACCGGCAATGGCAATGGCAACGGCAACGGGAAAGGCAACACCAACGGCACCGACCGGAGCCGCATCCGCTCTTGCTCTTGGACATGTGGCTGAGCCACCACCACCCCAAACGGGTGGAATCGGTGGCGTGTGCCGGCATGTCATCCGTCCACACAACCGATGTCTTCGTCACATTTAGGGGTTTTCCCCGAAAAAGGAAAACCATAACAGAGCGAGTCCACACCGAGCACGGTGGTAGTTAGAGCAGCAGCAGCACCAGCGCAAGGAGCTTCCGCTCCCATTCATTAGCCGGAGTAAACATACCCCCGGACTAGGTGGTGTTTTTGGCACGGATCCAGACCGAGCCGCAGGTCAGGTGTATTGTTTCCAGGACTTGTGTTAACAAGTTTGCAACTCAACAGGTCGTCATCCGGCAGTGGGTGGTTTTTATTCAGGATACTCCATTTGAAGGATTGCATTTTTGCTAGAAGGGGACTCAGAGTTGGAGATTTCCACTGATATCCTGTTCCTGTCTCTACAGGAGGTTGTGAGTTTCTGGGCCAGAAAGAGGTCTTCCACATAGGCCTTTTCTGTAAAAAGTTTAGTACATTTTTCAGTCTTAAAAAAGGACTTAGTCGTAAACACCTTAGACCCCCTTTAATAACCACAGTCCAAGGATATAAATTTAGAGCATTGTGTTGAAAAAAAAAACACCGGAACACGTCCGTCGCGCATCCTGCTCCACTTTCCAAAGACATTCATTGCCCACGAAGCGGCCACTTAAGCACGCGTAGCGGAAAACTCGCCCAACTCCTCGCCAACTTGTTATCCTGGCCGCCATTTTGTTGACCAATAAGACTGGAATGCGAAAAGTGTAGAACATTTTTGACTAGCAATGGCGGACAGCACGGAATGGCAACAAGGAGGAGAGTGTGCCAAGGAGAATTAATTAGATTGCGGCGGCAGCTGCTGGACGAACTGCAGCTGAGCAGAGAGCAGGAAGCAGAGAGAATGTCCTGCGAGAGTGCGTTAGAGAGTAGCGAGTGTGCGCTGAAAGCCTGTACTGGAATAAGTTTTGTCATTCAAAGCGCAAGCGTTCTCCTCCTCCTCCTCCTGTCCATGCTCTCCTCCTCCGGTTTTATTCAGTTTATACAGAACAATAACAAAAAAGAATGGACGCCAGGACTGTAGTTGGGCGCCTGCTTTCAGAAAGGGCCTCGCAGGACTTCTATACACACACACGCACACAGTCACAATTGGGCGAAAAATAAAATGTAACGAATGCAAAGCAAAAACAAAACAATGGCTGGGACAGAGAATCGAGCCAAAGCCAAACAGTTGTGCAATTGAGATAAAGGACAACAAAAGGGAATTTCCGAAAAGGGGACGCGTGCTTTGCTTTTTGGTCGATGTCGCACCGTGGTCCTTTTGCTTACATGATATTAATGTAGTGTCCTTAATTTATTAATGGTTTTCTGTAAGGGGAGATGTTCTTTTCTCTCCAAGGATATTCATAAAATCCTAATTTGATTATAAAACGGCTAGACACTAGTTTATAGGCAGAAATGAGGATCCCTAAGGAAGATAGTTTCTACAGAGGACGAAAACTATGAATTGAAATATCCTGTGAAACATCCAACCTTTTCCCACTGTGCCGCTTTGACGCGCGTGCTTAGCGGCACAAAAGGATATAAAACAGCCGACTGGCAGCAGCAACAAAACAGGAACAAGGAACAAGGAAAAAGCATAAATAATCTTGTAGTTGTTGTCGCAGCTGAAGCCGAGTTGGAATTGAAATTTTATGAGAAATTTTATTAGAAAAATGAAATCACACGAGACACAAACGCACACCCAAAGGATATGCCTAGTGTGTGTGTGTGTGTGTGTGTTTGAAAAGGGAGGAAGGAGGCGGAAGAAGTAGAAATGTGGAAAAAGGGGACGCGCATTATGGCCGTTCTCCGTGTGTTCTGCGACGACGTCATCGCCACTGATGGTTCCTGTTTTCGCTTTTTACCGTTCAGTCAATGACCACATTGTGTACCCAACTGCAGTGTGAACTGCGCCTGTGTGTGTAGGTCCTGCCGGAAGTTAACGCCGCCGCCTGGTCATTCTCGCTGCTTTAATGCAAGCTCTCTCTTTTTCGTCCTGCCGATGTGTCTCTCCCTCTCTCTCGCTTTGCGTTATGCTTGAGCTCCTTTGGGCAAACAAGTTTTTTAGTCGCGCCAGAGATCCTTGGCCCCCTCTGGCTTGTGGGCAAGTCCTGCCGCGCAGTGTGGCCTCTCACTTCTGCGTTCTGGTCACGCTTTGATCCTGCCGTGCTCCCTTCCCCCCTCTAACCGCCGGCCCCATCCACGCCCCTTTCCAATTCCTGTAGGCGTGTTCCGGCTAATGACATGTTGTAAATTATCCATCTCCTCGCCAGTTCTTTTGCCGCTTCATGCTGCTGTAATTACTCAAAATCAGCCTGGCTTCCTTTTTTGTCCCCCTCTGGCTTCGTTTCATTTTATAATTTCCGTTTCTGTAAAGTTTTTGTCCCACTTAGTTAGGGAGCCAGTACTGGCAATAATTATAATAATATGTACAGCTGCTTTAAATGCAAGGATGTATAACTTTGTAGTTGAGTCCAAGATATCCTGTTTGGTTTTATTCCTTGAAGATATTAACTCTTTGTTGGTCCTTGTTCAGATATTTATTCAACTCTTGCCTACCTCCGATCGCTTTCGATCTTTGATCTCTAAGCCCTGGATTAGATACTCTTCGAGGGGACCTAAAATCCCAGCCAGACAATGCATAATGAGCCTTAAGCTCTAAGCGATTTCCCATTCCCTGGATATACTAAGAGAGTGAAGAGGCAGGACGATCAGGAGCGTGTATAATGGCGAATGCACATTTCCTTTGCCACATCCAGTTTTTGCAACTGAAACAGTTCGTTTGTCCTGGCCAAGGAGCGGGGGGGGAAAATGTATTGTTTGGCGAAAAGACAGATGAATGGTTTCCTATTGATGGATATTGTAGGCAAAAAAAAATAAAAATAAAAATAAGAGAAGATAGAACAACTGCTGTTTTTCCTCTCGACTCGAATTTTCCCCCCACCTCCACTATATGGTATCCTGCCAAACTTGTTTGGGCCGTTGTACCTCTCGTTGTACGAGGATTTTCCTTTCGCATTATGCTTTGGCCAGAGCATTCGCATTAAAAGGACAACGCTCTTAGGTGCGTTTGTGTTAGTGCGAGTGTGAGTTCGAATGCGAGCGAATTCTGCCGACGCCTGCGTCTGCGTCTGCGTCGCCATCCCATCGTCCTGGCGTCAGGATGCGGTTCAGTCATTGCTCGCCGCTCAGACCGCTCAGACATGTCGCTCGTATCGCGCCCGTGCCCGTCGTGAGTGCTTTTCGTGCTAGTTTGCCTTGCCAGTGCCAATGTATGTGTGAGAGCGGCCCCCGCCCCCCAAAACTCGAAACTAAAGTCCAAGTCAAAGACTGGAAAACGACGCCTTTCGACCATCTGATGTTGCAGGACAACGCAAAAAGTCTAATCACAAATTACAACAAAAATACTAAACAAAGCCCAAAGCTTAGCAAACCAAATTCGTGAATGAAAAGTGTGCTTCAAAAGTGAAAAAGATATATTGTGCGATTTGAAAATACATATTGAAAAATATTAATATAATGTGCAATAAACTGAAAAGGACTAACGGCGGAGACATCAAATAAATCAGTCACAAAACAGGCGTTACTCATTTATTCATCCAAAAATACTTTGCCGTTTCATTTGGATTTACGCATCGAGAGGGAAACGAACAAAAAACAAAAAAAGAAACTGTGAGGCAAAAAAAAAAAAAAACCCATCGAAGCAAATCACAAGTGAGTTCCAAATTTCGTCCTTTCACACACAAACACACAACCCACACACACACACACACACATACACTCAAAGACTGAAGATGTAAACACACACATATAGAACTTACTCGCTGCTGTGTTGGACTCGCCCATTCGAATGTCCTGCCTGCTCCTTAGCATACCGTTTCGCTCTCCCCCTCTATTATTCCTTTTTTATTTCGTTTGGAACTAGCAAATAGTTTGGCGCACTCGTCATTATCCTTCTGAATTGGCCCCCCTCTACCCCCGTCTCGGTCCCTGCCCTCCCCACCCCGTCCCTCGACAACGGCTCTCCCATTCGCTCCGCTTCGCTCAGCGCTCTCTCTATCCTGGCTCTCTGGAATCGTCCTTTGTCGGGTGGTGGTACAGTTTTCTGCGTAGCCGAAAAATTGCGTAAATTTTCATCTAGTTTGCTGGGATGTCTCGCACGGCGTTGTCCTTGTTAGCGTTATCGTTGCCAAAATTCTCGTCGCTCCTCGATAGCCTGTTTATAACAGGATAATAGGAAAAACAAACTTGGAAATCATTGATATTGTGTGAGAAAAAGATGTCGCGGGATTTGTGTCATTTGCTTATTGGGCGTTTTTTCGGTTTGGTTTGCTGGCAGCGGGGATGCCAGGCGGTTCGTCCTGGCATTCAATAATTAATTATCCGCATTCGGAGTGATTTATTGCAATTTTTTGTATACACAAAGGTACATCTATACAGGACTACATGGAGAGAAAATCTCCTTCAACGAGTAAAAACGTTTTTATTATGGGGAGAAGTTTTACTTTAATTTGTATATTTATTTCATCACTTGGGGAAATAGTTTTGTCCTCTCTGTGTTTTATAAAACAATTTATGATATCTCTAATATTTATTTTATTAATGAATATTATAAATAATTCCCTAGTAATTATTATTTAGAGTTTAAAATGTTAACAATTTCTTGTTTGATTAATTAATTATGAAAGTATTTAGTTTAATTTCGTATTTAAATAATATTCTTAAAAGAAAGGCAAGATCCTTTTCCAATTGCCAGTTTTCCTGGACATTTGATATTATGTATTCAATTTACAACATTTATCAAGAAAACGATCGCTGCACTTTTTATGGGTTCTTTGGGTCCTATTTAGCGAGGAAAAGGAGAACCACTCGAACCGAGTTGTTTGGCAGGGGTAGCAGCAACTGCATATCCTGCCAGCCTTCCAGCCTGCCTGCCTGCCTGTTTGCCTGCCTGCCCCGCCATGCCATGCCATGCCTGCCTGCTGTTATAGTAGAGACCTCGCCCATTCATTCAAAAAAAGGCGCACGGAAAGTTGCAGCTGTTCCTCGCCGCTCCTCCTTTTCAATTTTCAGTTCCAGGCTAAGCGATCCGATCCGATCCGATCGTTTCCGACTAGAAGGCAGGCCAGGCAGTCGGGCTGTGGGTCGGCGTAGCATCTGCTCTGCTCTGCTCTGCCCAGGATTAAAAGACCGCACGGAGATCGGAGTTTTAACGTGCCACTCTGCTTCTATCACACAGTTCTAGATCGGGACATCGGTCTTTGAGAGAAAAGTGCCTTGCAGCCTTGCAGCACACCGCGGAGGAAGAGAAAGGAAAGAAGAATATAATGAAAATGTCAGACATACCGCGTATTATGGTCTTCCGGCCCACCTGGGAAGAATTTAAAGACTTCCCAAAGTACGTTGCCTACATGGAGTCCCAGGGCGCGCACAAGGCCGGTCTGGCCAAGGTGGTGCCGCCGCCGGAGTGGGTGCCCCGTCGCAGTGGCTATGCCGATCTGGACGCCCTGAACGTCACCATTCCGGCCCCCATCTGCCAGGTGGTCACCGGCAAGCAGGGCTACTACCAACAGATCAATATCCAGAAGAAACCGCTTACTGTGAAGCAGTTCAGCGAGCTGGCTAGCACCGAACGCTATGCCACGCCGAAGCACTTTGACTTTGAGGACCTGGAGCGCAAGTACTGGAAGAACATAACCTACGTGGCGCCCATCTACGGGGCCGACGTCAGCGGCAGCATCACAGACACCGACCAGGATGTAAGTTTTCGGGTTTGGGGCTCCCTCTCGTCCTTTTTTCCCGTTCTGACGTTGCCTCCTTGCCTTTGCTGTTGTAGAGCTGGAACATAAATCGTCTGGGCACCATCCTGGACTTTGTGAACAAGGACTATAAAATCCAGATAGACGGCGTCAACACAGCCTACCTCTACTTTGGCATGTGGAAGACAACGTTTGCGTGGCACACTGAGGACATGGACCTGTACTCCATCAATTACCTGCACTTCGGAGCGCCGAAGACGTGGTACGTGGTGCCGCCGCAGTACGGTCGCAGGTTGGAGAAGGTGGCCAACCAGTACTTCCCAGCTAGCTATAAGAACTGCAATGCCTACCTTCGTCACAAGATGACGCTCATCTCACCGCAGATTCTCAAGCAGCACAATGTGCCAGTTAGTAAGGTGCGTTTGTCTAGTTGTTCCCTGATCCCCAAGTTGCCCCTTTGGCTTACTAAATCCGGCTCTTGCAGATCACGCAGGAGGCGGGGGAGATAATGATTACTTTCCCGTTCGGCTACCATGCCGGCTTCAATCACGGCTTCAACTGTGCCGAGTCCACCAACTTTGCGATGGAGCGTTGGATCGAGTACGGGAAGCGGGCGGTTCAGTGCACCTGCAGCAATGACATGGTCAAAATTTCGATGGACACGTTCGTCAAGAGGTTCCAAAGCGAACGCTATGACCGCTGGCTGGAGGGCCAGGATGTGGGCCGGCATCCGGAGGATCCGCCGAACGGGGTGCTTACCGCGGCGCCTCCGCCCCCGCAACTCGAAGTTCTGCTGTGTGATAAAAAGTAGGTTGATCGTATTTCTCGGTTTTCGCTTTCCGATTTGAATACCTTTGTCGTTTTGCTTTCCCCTGCAGAATGAAAAAACAGTGCAATCCCACCAAGGCCAAGAGTTTTAAGGAGCGTAATCCTGACCTGGATCTGGACGAGATCCAGCAGAATCCGAATGTGCCCGACGATGTCAAGGCCATGCTGAAGGAGAGCGTGCTCACGCTTGACACTAGTGAAGTGGGTGTGGAAGATGGCGACTTTGGCAATGAGGAGGCTCTGAGCCTGCAGAGTCCTGCCGACTTTAAGACAAAACAGGAGCTGTTGGAGTACATAGACGATGGCACAGGTGTGTGGCCACATTGTGCTCTCTTGCTAGCTCCGGCTTTAATGTATTTTCTTTTGTTTCTATTCGTCCCTTTCCTTTCTTTCTTTTTTTTTTTTGGAAATCTTTTTCTTTGACAGAAGATGACGACGAGGAGGAGGAGTTCAAGCGGCGCAAGCAGAAGCGTAGGTACGACGCCGATTACGATGACGACTGGCTAGCTTCCAAGAATTCGCGCCGCACCAATTCGCGAAACAGTCGGGGTCGGAGCCCGCGCATCAAGGACGACCGTTCCATTTCGCCAGCCTCGTCCACCTCATCGACGTCGCGAGGGGCGAGACGTGGCAAGGCCAGCAGCACGCCCCGCAAAACACCGGCGAGGCGAAAAAAGGAGACAGTTACCACCACGCCGGCAACAACCAGTGTAGCCTCACCAGCAGCTCCTCCGCCAGCTCCAGTCGTCGCTGCAGTAGCCACATCCCTTCCAGCTACACCCACACCAGTCCAACCAGCCGCGGAAACAGCAACCACCACACCATCACCAACAACAACTGGCAGCGATGGCGGCAGAGGTGAGAGCAGCAGCTTTAGCAGCCACTGCACGCCAGCATCCATTTAAACACTGCCCCACTCCATCCATATCATCCCATACTCGTCCTCTCCCTTCCAGCAAAACAACATTTCACATAAATAACATTTCCACAGCTGCTCCGTTGCGTTTCGATTCGATTATCCCCAAAAAAAAAAAAGACAATTGATCGAGAAAGCATTTGTATCGTTTTGTTTTCGTTCATTGTACAAAATATGTCGTCTAGTTTGTTTTAATTGTAAGAGAAATATACGATCACGCTTTTAAACCTATGCTAAAAACTAACAAAAAATCAAATCTGTTTTACTAAAACCCTAATCCGAGGTGTTGGTGCTGCCTGGGCCTGTTCCACTTTCTGTTTTGCTCGAAATCTTCCCAAGAATCTGCTTCGCTTTTCCCATGAAACTCCCGAAAATCCATTCATCCACCCAACCACCAGGCCCTTCCACAGTCCATTTATGTGTGTGTTTACATCAAACGAACAGAACAACAGTAACAAACGCATTTTAATCACAATCACTGAATGTCCTTGCACGAGCCATGAACTAAATTGAACCGATTGCCGTTTTCCAGATGCCAAAAAGGAGCAGCAATCGCTGCACTTTATGCAACAGCCACGCAAATTCGAAGGCAAGATACCAAAGCTAAGTCAGCCGGTTGCAAGCGAAGCATCCACATCAAAGTCTAGTCAGGAGGAGAAGCTGAAGCAGGACAAGATCTACGTCAGCATGTTGCCCGTAGCCACCACCCTCAACGGCATTCCACAGCAGCAGCAACAGCAGCAATATGGGAGCACGGATGGTTCCGTCTACCAGCTGCAGAATGAAATTCTCTGTGATGCAAATGGACAGGCCGTGGCGGCCGCCACGGCCACATATCAGACCACGGCCAATAGTCCGCAACAGCAGCAGCAACAACACCAACAGCAGCAGCAGCAACACCAGCAGCAGCAGCAACAGCAGCAGCAACAACAAAGTGTTGCAGCCAGCTCAGCGAATGTTGCCGGTAAGTCGATGGCTTTGATTTGAAACGCCTTATTTTATTTATTTGTTTGTTGGTTGTAGTCTTTGTGTATGGTTTAACCCTTCTTGTGTACTCGTAATTGGTGTTCCAGTTGGTGCTATTACAACTAACCTCTCCATGTAGTTACATTTTCACGCACTTTTTATTTTTGACTCTCACTTCAATTGGCCAAAAATTTTCTAATCCCGATCTAATGCTTTGTTTTGTCGTACGTGTCGCTAAAGTCAATTCATGTTATTCATTTCCTTCATTCCATTTCACCCACTTCAAAAATACATTTTATTTTCTTTTCAATTTGTGATTTTTAACGTTTTGTGCACAAAATTCCAATGCCCAGATTAGATGAATTGCTGCAAAACTCCCACCAAGAAAAAGAACAAACATTGATCTCTAATATACTTCCATTTGCGGCTAAAAAAACAAAAAAAAAAAAAAAAAAAGACCGATTTAAAAATCTAAAATCCCTCTAATCAATCTCGTCTCCGATTAACAAACAAAATCTGCTTCTCGACTGCTCCACACAACATAACATGCTCCATTTTTAATTTGCGACACCTTTCCCAGGTCTCTTGCCTTCGACTCTTGTCGATTTCTCATGAATATTGGAACTGTCACATAAATAAATGCACAAAACCGTTTGAACCGAGGGAAATACCGGGCAGAACGCGTCAAAGAAGTCTCAAAAATGATTCACCATTTATTATTTTACGTTTATTAGCTAGTTTAAGATTTTGCAATTCAAATTTGGCGCCCAAGAGCCGAACCGTGCGGCCATTGAAGTGTGACAGAGGTGCTGCCCATTCGCACGGCCTTGGCAGCACTTGACCGCCATTTTTGAAATATACACTTCATAGTTTTTATATTTTCGTTTATAATTTAGTTAGATTTAGCAGACATTATATTTTTGCTGCCTCCACCTTTTGTTCTCCCCATTTTTCGTCACACAACCACACCGTTCTCAGCTGCCCCCGTTTTAGGGGGACAATAGCTGACCACGTTGGCCAAAAAACACTTCCACCTCCTTCATTGCTCTGTCCTCCCGTATTCTCAGTTTATTTCTCGCAGTCGAGTAGGATTATTTATTTTTTAGTTGATTAAGTATTTAGTATTGAGTTGCGAGTACTGTACCAGAGTTACAATTACGATTGCTGTAAAGTAGATCTAAGTAAACACAAATTCTACCGACAAACAAAAACCAATTCACTCACGTTCTTTCAATATAATAATGTATATCCTGTGTTGCTGTATCCAATCCAATCGATCAAGAGGCCCGTGCAAATGCCACCTGCGGCATCTGCATCCCGTTGGCCAAGAGTAGCTTTCATTTTGCACAACATTAGTTTTATACGAACCTGATTTGAGTGAATTGTTGATTGATTTCCATTTAAATTTCGATTACGATCTGATTTATTGATTTATGCAAATATTACATTCAAACACATCTTTTATGAACCGAACCGAATATGTATTTTCAAAAATATATAAACAAAAGACAATGTGGTCACAACTATTAGTTCGTCCTCCATCCTGCACACGAACGCCAACGGCAACGGAGTGGACACGAGTGGCCAATACCACTACATCACCACCGCCGGCGAGGACGGACAAACACCGACCACCATAGTGTTCGAGAACTACAACGGCGCCACCGCCGCCGCCGCCGCTCCCACGCCCGTCTCTGTATCGGTAGCTGGGCAGCAGAACAGCGCACCGGCGACGACGACCACCACTGCCCTGGTCAACACCGATGGCACCATCATCGAGTTCGACGGCAGCACATACGAGGAGTACCACGTGCTCAAGAGCGAGCCCGGCAGCAGCGACTGCCTGAGCAACGGCAGCAGCGCCGTGGCTGCGGACATCATCAAGTACGAGCCGCAGCACGGCCTGGCCGTCGAGGACGAGGACGACGAAGAGGGCATGCTACAGGTCAAATACGAGGAGCAGAGCCTCGAGCACGATCCCGACCAGGACAACGAGTACGAGGACTACCAGGTGATGAAGGCGGAGGTTGAGGCAGAGGCTGCGGAGCAGGCTGCCGGCACCACCAGCTACACGATCAGCCAGGATCACAGTCAGGCTGCCACAAACACAACGCCCACGTCGACGGTGTCCTCGATGGTGCCGAAATCCGGGTCAGCGGCAGCCGCCAAGCAAAAGCGAAAACGGAAAACGCGCGTCATCGCAGACGACGAGCAGGGCGAGTATCTGGAGAAGATGAGCGTCCGAGGTCTGGATATAGCCCGCTACGAGCATATCATCGATGGAGTGGCCTACTGCTTGGTGTGCGCCAAGAACGACATTTTCAAGACCTTCAAGAATAAGTACAGCTTTCAGAGGCACGCCTACCTCTTCCACGAGGGCCAAAACCGCAAGATCTTTGCATGCCCCATCTGTAACAAGGAGTTCTCCCGGCCCGACAAGATGAAGATGCACAAAAAGGACAAGCACGGCGACGTGCCGATGCCTCCTTCTGCCAGCACGACGCCGCTCAAGTCGGACGGACCTCCTGCGAAAAAGGCGCGCAATGCCAGGACTCCTCGTGGCCGGAAATCTAAGGGCGTCGATGGCAGCACGCCAGCCAAAAAGCGCCTTGCCCAGATCGACAGCGTCTTGGACGACGTCCAGAACGACTCCATGAACATGGTCCCGGTACCTGCCAGTCAGCATCAGCAGCCCATGCAGCACAGCCTTACCAGTACCCTGGCGCCGACGACGCCGGCTCAGCCGCAACAGCAGCAGCTCCAAACGCTGCCATCCTTGGACTTCAGCGGGATGATTCTGCCGGGTGGAGCCCAGCTGGCGTTGGCGAATCCAGGGGCTACTAGTTCCATGGGACTGCAACGGGGCCCAGCCACGCCCAACGGCGGCCAGGCAGCTGCGGCGCCAACTACGACGCTCATATACTCGAATCAGCTGGAACTGCAACAGGCGCTGCTGCAGCAACAGCTGCACGGCCAAAGCATAATGATCCAGGACCAGGCCGGCAACCTGGTGCCTCTGCAGCTGGATGGGTCACAAGCGATCTACACGACAGCGCCGGCTGCCCCACAGGCACAGCGCGCCCAACCCACGACGGCCACATATCAGACAGCCCAGCAACAGCAGCAGCAACAGCAACAACAGCAGCAGCAACAACAACAACAGCTGGTGCAGCAGCAGACGCTGAAGGTGCCTACCAGCCAAGCGCAGCAGCCCCACTACGAACTAGACAACGTGACCTACCTGAGCTCCACATCGGCAGCCACGCCAGCGGCTGCGGAACAGCAGCAACAACACCAGCAACACGTCATTGGCACGGTTCAGAGCTACCAGATCCTGACGCCCGATGGCCTGCAGAGTTTCCAGCCCAAGCTGGAGACCGGCGAGCTGGGCGACCTGTGCCCCTACTCGCAGTACACCTTCACGACGCATACCGGTGCCCAGCCAACGCTAAACGCCAATGCCCTGGACGCCCAGACGCAGCAGCAACACCACCAGCAGGCGCAACATCACCACCAGCAGGCGCAGCAGACGCATCTGCAGCTGCAGCAGCCGTTCGCCACGCACCACAATCCGCACCAACAATTCATGGAGCTGAAGAACGAGCTGCTGATCAAGGGCAGCGACACCTACGCCCTGGACACCGCCTCCATGTACCATCTGCCCTTCTCGCCCACCTCGATGATTAATGCGGTGAACGATGTGAACACCTCGTCGCTGCTGGAGACCAAAGAAATTAGGTAAAACTCTTTTTCCAGATCTTCTTCTATTCCCCAAACCCGATATCCTATCTTTCCTTGAGATCCCCAAAAGTAACGCGCCCCACTGTAACTTTTTGTGAACCCACCTCTATGTATCTATGTATCCACATCTCTATGTCTATCACTATCCGTACTTTTGAACCTCTGCTCCGGTTTCTGGGAGCAGTCGGGCCTCGATCTTCCTCCTTTCACGTATTTAGAGTCGCGCATCGCCCGCTGTAATACTTGCTACTAAACACTTGCAACACTCTATGGCCGCCACGAACCTAAAAAAGAAAAAAAAAAAAAAACCAAAACAGACATTTTGATAAGTCAAGTCGAACCAAGTACATTAAGCTTCAACTTTAGATATATTTTAGTTTTCTGTAAGACTTTATGTTTATTTTGATTTCATCTTTACTTTTATTCTTATAGTATTAAGCCGATTCTATGTGCATTTATTTATTTATTTAATTCAATCATGAGTCGCAAAACTGATCCTTGTGTGTGGCGTTTTTGTTGCTAAATAACCTGCTAACTCGTTTCCTTCCTTCCCCCGATTTAATCTCCCTGGCTCGATACCAAAAATTAATCATGAAAAACCCATTCCGAATCCGTTTCCGTTTCCTTATTATCGTTTCGAGAAAATCTTGTGTTTAAATACGTTTTATACTTCAATGCAATTTTGTTCTTTTTCTTTCTTTCTCTTGTTTTATTTTATGTACACACAACCAACCCACCAACCAACCAATCAATCAACCAATCAATCGAACCAACATAAACGAAATAAAATATAGCTATGATATATCAGAAGCCGTTTTACTAGCACTCTGAACAATCAATATGCCATCGAAAGCTGCAGCCAAAGTACCAAAAAAAAGCATAACAAAAAAAAATATATGTTAAATATCAAATAAGAGAAGATACAAATGAGAAGATAAATAGAAAATTGAAAGGCCCGCAAAATTTCCAAGAAAAAACCACGCAAATGGAAGCTATTTTCAATGTTTGCTGAGATTGCGGTCAATCAAGAAATTAAAATGCCAAAGCATCCATCCATCTCCATCCATCCATCCATACTCCACTCAATCGCTTGAGGACATCTCTTGCACCATTCATTGAATCCCGAATCACTCATTAACCCGATCATCGAATGTTGTGTACCGTGTGTCTGCTGCCAATAGAATACAAACAAAAAAAAAATGATCTCGTCTCAGTTAATTAAAAAAGAAAAAACAGTATAAAACTATATAAAAAATAATAAAATTGGACAATTAGTGCAAGGTATGTGTACTTTTGTTTACTCGCTTTATTTCAAAATTTTGATTTTGTTTCTGATACGTTTGTGTTTTAATTTTGTGATTAACAAAGTTGCTTGGGTTTCCTCCAAACACGCCAAAATAAATAAGAAACAAACTGGTTCTTTGACTTTCCCAAACTGCCACGCGAAATGTTGAGAACCATCACGATCGGTTGCGATCCATCAACATGCATCCCGACACATCTATATTTTATCACATTAAGCTATCAGTCATAAGTGTTGTTATAATTTACTAACCCGAATTAACTTTGATTTAAGCATATCCGAAGCCTAAATTTAATTACATATTTAAAACAAGTCAAAACGTAACACTAACCAAATTAAAAACAAAAACAAAAACAAAAACATAAATCAAAATAAGGATCCACAAAATATGCTAATCAAATTGTTTTTATTTTTCTTTTTTCACCCGCCAACATTTTTCGTTCGTCCGTTGTTTGTGTTCTTGTGTTGTTCCATAAAATATATGATTTGCACACGAAATTCATAAACATGCGACACCACCTCCAACCAATCCACAATCAACAACAATCGACGACCGACAACACTCAATCAACAACAGGTTCTTCTAAACACGATACCAACGACAAGAAACAATTGTTCAAGCGGCCACACACTCCACGCATTCACAGTACCACCCATCCACAGTATCCACAGAACACTACCACCGACCACTCCAGCGGCAAGGTCAAGACTAATGAAGATTTGCAGCATCGCCAAGCGGAAGCGAATCGCATTTACCACGAGCAGATTGTCCGAAAACGGGACAATGTCCGTGCGCGTAGACACCCCGAAACCGGAAGCCAAAGAAGTCGCAGTTTCGTTGACCAGTTCGCCGATTTTGTCTCACACTCGATCCGAACTTCTCCCATGTCCGAACCCATGCCTGCATCCATGCTGCATCCCACCACTAATGCGTATGCTGTCTCGTCTCTCCCTCCTCCCAAAACCAGCAGCGGTAATCCCGTGGCCCTGGTGAGCGGCAATAGCAGTGCCAGCAATGGGATAAAGCCAGCGGCCAAGAAGACGCCCGTCATCCTCCTGGCTGCCCGCGGAGGTGGCAAGCCCACGCCTATCAACATCCTGAATGGTGGCACCGCCAAGACCGGGGCCGGGTCCGCCTCCGGAGGGGTCACGGTGGTGCGCGTCAATGCAGCCAGTCGTGGCCAGCGCCAGGAGCAACCACCCCAGCAGCAGAACACAGAAGCGGAGGATCTGCCCGAAGATGAGGAGCTGGAAGAGGAATTGGACGAGGATGGAACGGCTCTCAGTGCGCTCTCCTCGTCCACAGCGCAAATACTACGAAAGTTCCGCATCCCCAAGGGAACGGCTCTGACTGCAAAGTCGGGAGAAAACTACCTGGCCATGCCCACGCCCACTCCCTCGCCTCCGGGTGTCAGTGTAGTCAGCTCCGCCGTGGATACGGCTGGATACATTGAAAACGAAGACGACATCATCGAAGAACTCAACGAGGACGACCTGGTCGAGGAGATAATCGACGAAGAGGCAGTCGAGGAGCAGTCAGAGCATCCAGAGGCAACGCCCGCCCCCGAAAGCAATGGCCTGGATCTGAGCAGCACGAATGGCACAACGGCGACCACGTCGACGGCCACCATGATGCTGGCCCCCAACCCACCGCCACTTCAGCTGCAGACAGTGGGCCCCAATGGCACAGTGACCTGCTTCAACCTGCCGGCTAACACCATCCTGCTGCAGTCTGCCGATGGCAGCATTATCGCCGCCACCCAGATGCCGCATCCCAATAAGGCGGGTCAACAACAACTGATTGCCTTGCCGGGCAATGTGGCGCTAGCACCTGAACCAACTGCTCAGGCTCCTCAGGCCACGCAAACCCTGCTGCTGACGGCCGATGGCACTGCCATCCCCATTCTGGCAACCACTCCTCAGCAGCAACACCAACAGCAGCAGCAGCAGCAGCAGCAACAACAGCAACAGGCTGCTGCTGCTGCTGCTCAGTTGTTTGCCGCGTAGGGTCTAATGGGTGGCCAAATGGGTCGATTTTTGAACAGCGCCACCATAATCCCGACCACATATTTCTTTTAAAGCCCAACACCGGGTTGCCCATGGCTCAAGGCTTCTGTCCAAGTCTTGAGTTGTCATCAACTTGAAGAAATCCCAAGAGACATGTCAAAAATCGCCACATTCGGCCGCCTTTACTGAAAAGGGGAAATGAAACTGTTACTGAAACGAATAATAACTCAAACACAAGCCAAGCTAAATCACTGATATTACTACAATGTTGGATGTGCAGGAAATTTTATTTTTTTACTAACCAAAAATCAAATGTTTAATAACAAGAAACGAATCAAAGAAACGTTTGCGAAGGGAGGATGGGCATACCTACACAAAAACTAAAAATGAAACAACGTAAATTTAAATTATTTATACGCCTAAGATAAGTTTTAAGTGGAAAGGCGAGACACACCCCAAACCAGTTGCAACTATTTTAGCTGCCGACGATGCAGATTAAAGTATGTTTAGCTTAATTTAGAAATGCGAGAACCCTTCAGTTATATTGAACCTGAGTTTCTTTCCGCAAAATTGTTTGCTAGCATTCATCTTGAGAGTTCTCTATAAATACATACATATACAAATATTATTTGTTCCTTGCATAATGAGAAATAGACAGCAGCAGAAGCAGCTATGCAACGTAAATCTTTAGTATTTATTCAATAAGTTCTCAATATATTTATTTATTTTTGTTAACCCATCGTATGAGCCCTTGTCCCTTGTCCCTTGTCCCTTGTCACTAATGACAATGATTTTCATTTAACGTGTTGTATATTATTTACAATATATATTACATTTGTCTGCAATTTTGTTATGCCATTAAATTAAAATAGGAACTCAAGCATAGCACTGACCTAATATTATTCTAGGTTTTAGACTGGATAATATATAGATTGATGTATTTTTTTAAGGAAAATGTGAATTCGACTAAATAAGAACTAACACAACAACAACACACACTCTACACTAAGCCATGCTAGATTAAGGCTAAAACATAAACTAATGGAGGACAATGATTCAAAATTAATATATAAATATGTAATCTAAGATGCAACAACATAAGCAAAGTGAGTTTCACTTCTGTAAGATATATATATTATGCCTAAGGTCTAAACTTAACGAAGCAAAAAGAAAACATTAAGCAACTCGAGGTAGCGTACATTATGTATCATAAAAGGTCTAAAGCTAATATTACTTTATATATACATATATATTTATTATAAACAATAAAATAAAATTTTAGAAGTTTAAAGCAATAAACTTTATTTCATGATGTATAATTTATATGCGAATGTGTTTTAATGAGTTTAACTTGTTTTATGATCTTTCGGGATAATTCTACAGCTTTTTCAATAGCAGTTTTATTTCCCAACTTCAAGAGGCAGCAGATTTTTAACGGTCATCATTGCGTTTAGAACTGTTTTCTATAAAACTTTATTTAAATTTAAAAGAGAATTCCGTTATAAGATATCGGACTGGAATCGAGGCACCCTTAAATCGATCAGCTGATTAATCGGCACAGATCTGGCAACCCCACAAATGCCGGCTGCCGGCGCGTCCCTCGCTATTGTTTGGTTTGAAATTTATTAAATTAAATTTAAAACCATGTCCGGCCAGCGAAAGGACATGTGGAAACTGCTCTACAACCATGTGAACCGAAACGAAGCCAACCTTTCTCAGGTGTACACGGTAATTGAGGACATACTGTGCCAGGAGCCAAGTCTCATAAGTTGCTCCCTTGTAGGAGAACTTCACAATAAGTTTCAAGACACATTTCTCTTGTGGCTACTCAACAAATTAGCCAAGTGCCTGAGTGAATCTGAGAATAGCAGGTAAGCAAAGCCCTCCCAAATGTATGAAATAAAACTATTCCCCCGACTTGCAGTGAGTGCGTCAAACTCCAGCAGAAGGTCCTCACTTCTTGCTGCTCCAATCATCCCAAGCTGTATGAGCGTCTGGTGTTGGCCTATGTCGAGGCCCTGCAAGACATTCAACTGCGACTCAGTGCCTTCGACTACAGTAAAGGCCAAGAACAGGATATTAGAGGCATTAGCCTTACTGTTTTTAGCTGCGATGTGACTTGCCTTCAGGAGTTTGATCCAAAGTGCACATTGGAGGTCATATACCTTCCAGTGGAAAAGGCAGATGCATTTGCTAAGCACTTTCTAAAAGTTTTGCAGCACGCCCAAACTATTGGGCACTCCACTCACGCTGAGATTTTCTGTTCCAGCCTGCATCAAGCCCTGCTTATTCTTAAAGAGTGTGACATGGACACGAAACTGGCAAGTCTTGACTATTGCTACAATGTCCTGAAGTCGCAGTCCATTATCAACTGGAAAAGAGTCCCAGATTTGGCACATTATGCACAATTGACGATGGAGGCCACCGTGGCCATGTGGTCCATGGTAGCCAAGTGGCTGGAAACTGGATGCATGTCCCTGCAGGAACTTAAACGCTTAGAAAGTTCCACCAATGAACTTCTTCTTGTTCTAAAAGTCCACGGCGCAGGAACTCTACATCAAGGTTATCTGCTATTGAATGAAATTTTTGGACTTTACGAGGTGGAACTGGATAGTTCGTTGGTGGAAAGTGTTAGCCAGTACATTCAAGAGCTGCTCGACCATTCCTTAAGTTCTCCAGATCAGTTAGTCCTCTTGTATGAGTTAGCCAACAGCCACTGGCGATCGCATCCCTCTCATTTGCTGCCCCTGCTAGCATATGTGGCGGTCAAGTCAACTGATAACCGAAAGCAAGTAGTTCAATCTCTAACACAGGCAATCGCGCCTATCCTGGAAAAGAAAGAAGTATCGGCGAAAGAATGGCGTGATGTGGTTGAATCTTTAAGGGCATTTAAGCAGCTGGAGCTGCTTATATTGAGACAAAGCCAGGAAAGAATTGTGGATCAGGAAGGCAAGCTGAGCTTTTCTCTACTGGCTAAGCTACCACTGCAATGTGAACTGCCAAAGGACTCGAAAATAAATTGGAACTCACTGTCGATGCAACTACTCGAAAAAGAAAACAAGTGCCCCTTAGAGATATTCTCAGAAATTTGCTCCTTACTAATGCAAGTTACCTATATCCGGCAGGCCATGAAATCGCAAACGCAGCTCCAGTTACTGGCTACTCTTGAGCGGCACCAGAAACTGTCCCAGCTGTATGCCATTCGCTTGGAGACGCCGTCCAGTGTCCACACCCAAATTAAGACCTTCTACGCACAACACTTGGAGGCATGCATGCGATCATCGAATGATACTGATTTTTTGGTTAATTTACAACAAATGTATGTAGCTGGTTATGTCAAGCCTGAGCAGTTACTTAAGTTTGTTCCAACCGCCAACCCACCCGTACTTCGAGGATTGATGCACCTGCTGCTCTGCTCAAATTCTGGAACGCTAGCCGTGTTTAAAATAAATAATAGCATTGGGCTGTACTGCCCCAAATGCCGGCCTCTACCAGAGAAGCTTCCTGGTATTTTCCTGGGTAAAACCAAACAACTATCATTTAATCTGGACTTCCCTAGTTCCGTCAATGAAAAAATAGCTCAAGATTTGCTGTACACTCCCTGCTCCGACAACATTGCCCAACATCTTGATGTGTTGAACATCAAACCAGAACTGATCGTGGGGTTACTTACACAGACGAAGAATGTTGAAGAACTCAACGAGAAGAGCATAAGGCTTTTGGTGCCGGTCATGACTGCTCAGTCAACGGATTTCATGCAGCAATGGGCCTCTTTTGTCTTGGGTGTCATAAAATCAGAGCTGGCCAAGACATTGGCTAAGCAGGAAATCACCAAACAAAGAGCCTTGTTGCGGCTGATGAACGCCACTGTTTATCCGGAGATGGAGGAGCTTTGGCTGTTCCACTGGTTTAAGATGACATTCTTCTTTCTGGTGCACACTCGGTCCCTGGTGGCCCAGGAAGCCATTCTGGCCGCCACCGAAATGTGCGCTAGCCATGGCTTACACACGATCAATTTGTGGAACTGGTATCGCCGCGACGCCCTAGACCTAGTCGTGCGTTTAGCTCTGACAGCATATCTTCAGGATGGTGTGCGCTTCACCCGTTCACTCAGAGCTGTGAGTAAGAATTATTCTTCCTCAATGAAGAAAGTAAAACAATTACTTTCAGCTTACAAAAATGCTAGGCTTCTCGTGTGTTCAGGAGTTCACATGCAAGTACCATCGTCTCCTCACCGCTATGGTGCTGCCGCACTGCATCGTAGACCAACGTTGCAAGGGAGTTTTGGTGTTAATCGCAAAGCAGCTGCGTAAACCCATCGCCACCTTGTTTTCGACCTCATTTTTAAGGATCTACACTCATGTATATCTCACCGAAGATCCAGATTTGGCCAACAGCTGCATAGAGCTGGTGGTCAGCTGCACTCAGTCCACTCTGAAGCAGCTAATGAATGCTGATGTGAAAGTAAGTAAAGTGTTGGACTTTTGAAATATAATTTTTAAAATTTTATTTAAATTAGCAAACGGTGGCAGAGCTGCTGATTTACTTTAATCGTAACCCCACCTTTGTGATGCGCTCCTTCCAAAGTCTGCTGAAGCTTTCGGTGGAAGAGGAGCTCTCCAGCCAAGCAGCCAATGCAGAATTCGCCACATTCATTGCAGAACGTTTTCTGGGAGTCATCACCTTCTTCGAGAGCTGTCTAAGCGAACCAACCTTCGAGAAGCCGCTTAAGGAGGAGACCCTTTATAGCCTTGGGCAGATTATGCGATTCGTTGGCTCCCAGCACGTCACCCAATTCCGTTTTAAGATAATCGCCATGCTAAGCTTTGTTCACACCCTGGAGGAGCCTCGATTGCAACGCATCTGTCTAAAGATTTGGCACATTTTTCTTCACGTAGTCAACATGCAAGAATTGGGTCCGTCACTGGGTAGAATCGTGGCCACGTTAATGCCGCTTTTGGCAGATGGAGTGAGCGTGGATCAGGTTAACGATCTATACGAGTTTGTGATTCTACGGAATGCCTCCATGCTCGGAAACTACATAGCAGATCTATACTTTTTGGAGCGGAACGAGAAAGTATCGCCGACTATTCGAAAGTGTATCAGAAGGCACACCGCCCATCTGGACTTTGGAGGAGGGCTCGAGGTGGAGGGATCACAGCATCCTCCAGCTCAGTTGCTGGAGCAGCTTAGATTCTTGTACAAGCAGATCACCAACGAGTGCCTGCAAGTGCGTGTCCATGCCCTGCAGCACTTGGGCGAACTTTTTGTGCGAAAACGATCCCAGCTGAATAGCACGATTCTGAGCAGGCTGCCGCTTGAGCCCATGCTGGAGCAGATCGTGAATGTCCTGATGGCGGGATGCCAGCACGACGACAGGCAGCTGCAAATCGCCTCAGCCAAATGCCTAGGCGAGCTGGGTGCCATCGATGCCAGCTATTTGCCCTCACATTACAACTTTGCTGCTCCCCAGCAGCTGCCTTTGAACGTCCTATCCGATGACTTTGCCGTCTTGGCCCTGACAGCCTTGTGTCGGGGCTATCAGTTCCAGCAGAAAACCAAGCATGTCGACAGCTTTTCCCTGGCCATCCAAGAGACTTTGGCCGTGTGCGGCATCTCTCCCAACCAGAACAAGAAGGTTGAGCTGTGGAAGTCCATGCCCGATCGCATGCGGCAGGTAATGGAGCCGCTACTTCACTCCTGCTATACCATCTGCCAGAAATCCAGCAGCTGTACCCAGCAACCGTTATTTGGAAGCCACTATTCCAATAACTTCTACGAGGAGTGGGCCTTTCTCTGGGCCAGCAGATTGATCGACTATATTCAATCAGCGGAAACGCGACACCTTCTGAACTCCTACAAGCCCAGCATTAAACGCGATGGCAACATGCTGAGCACTTTCTATCCCTACATCCTTCTCCACGCATTGTTGGAGTGCACACCCGAGCAACGGGGCCACATTGAGGAAGAGTTCCTGGCCGTTTTTCACGCCAATGAATCGGGAGCGGGATCGGACGTGCTCAAAGACCAACAGGAGCTAGGGCCTGTTAAAGAGAACGCTTTTAAGGTCTTTGAGTCCCGAAAATACACCGCTGGAATCAAAAACGCAACTGGCAGCTCTGCCCTGGAACGCAAAGAAGATTCTAGCCACGTTCCACGTTTGGCCGGGAAACTGTGCGCCGAGCTGTTGGACTTTCTTCAGCGTTGGTTGCGCGAATGGGAGCGGAGGCACGGCCGGGGCACCGGTGGAAAGGCTCCACAAACAGTAGACGCCAACTATCGGCAGATTTATGAGTTCCTGGGCCAAATCCCGAAGCTGTTGGTCTCCCATGCCAGCTATAATTGCGGTGAGTATGCCAGAGCCCTCAGCTATCTGGAAAGCTATCTGGAGGAGGGCGAGGGCGAGGAGTGGTCCAAGCGATTGCTGGAGCAGTTCACATTCCTAGTGGAGATTTATGGATCTCTGAGAGACTCCGACTCTGTGGAGGGAGCAGTGCAAGTCCGCAACTCCGACATGAGCGTGACCCAGGACATTCTGGTTAACAGATTGGTGGAGCGGCAACAGGACATGATTACCTGCTACGAGCAGCTCTTGTCCAGTACAGATCAGCTCCAGCCGGAGCACGTGCGTGCCATGGTGGACGCTTACCTAATGGACACCCCCAAGACGGCCCAGCTCATAGCCGATGGTCTGTGGCAGCGGCTTTCCGATCACTATTCGGAGCAATGCTTTGTGGAATGCAAATCGGAGTTGCTGTGGCGCCTGGGCAGCTACGACGAACTGGAGGAGCTCCAATCGGGTCACAATTGGCCGGCCCAATGCGCCCAGGGCTGCCTAGCCCTGCGTCAATCCCTGACCACTGCCTCTCAGTTCGAGTCACTTCTGGATGGAATGCGCGGATCGGTGCTGGAGCAGCTACGCAACTGCTCCGCCGTGCAGCAGCATTCCTACGCCAATGCCTACGATGCCGTGCTGAAACTCCACCTCGTCCATGAACTTCAATGCAGCCAGCAGTTGGTGGAGCAGCTTGAGCTGGAACCTCTTCAAGCTGCTCAAGAGAAATTAATGTCCTCGTACTTCGATGATTGGCAGCACCGTCTGAGAGTGATCCAGCCCCAGGTGCGCATTCAGGAGCCCGTATACAGTTTTCGCCGGAATCTGTTGGCTGAATTGCAGCGCCGACTGAGCGATCGCAAGCACCTACTGCCCCGACTGCAAACAGAGCTGGCCAGGCTTTGGCTCCACAGCGCCCAGATCAACCGGAACGCCGGCCAGTTGCAGCGGGCGCAGCTCTACATTCTGAAAGCGGCCGAATATCAGCCCACAGGCCTGTTCCTCGAACGGGCGAAACTTCTCTGGCAAAAGGGCGACCAGGTAATGGCCATGAACTACCTGGAGGAGCAGTTGTCGACGATGCGCATCGCCTGCCAGGGCCATGTCAAGCAGCTCCCTGCTGACCAGCGGTATCTCTACTTCCAGGGTAAGTACTTGCAGGCCGTCTACAGCGCCGAATCCATGCACTTGTGTGCGGACTCCGTCCTAAAGTATTTCGAGGAAGCCATTACTGTGTATCGCCAGTCGGAGAGCTGTTACGTGCAGCTGGCGCAGTTTCTGGAGAAGATGCGCGAGGCCAAGCAATCTAGCAGCACTACAGTTGACGACATGCTGCTACAGATTTTGGTCAACTATGCGAAATCCCTTCGGTACGGCAGCGAGCACGTCTACCAGTCGATGCCGCGCCTTATCAGCCTATGGTTGGACACGGCGGAGTCCTGTCCCAACCAGGAGATGATCAAGAGGATGAACGACTTGCTGACAAACTGCAGCACCGTGCTACCCACATCCATGTTCTACACTGTATTCTCCCAGATGCTGAGTCGCCTCTGTCATCCCTCGGCGGATGTCTTCACCGTACTCCGCAACCTAATCGTTCGTTTGGTCGAGGACTTCCCCCAGCAGTCGCTCTGGATGCTGTTGCCTCACTTAAAGTCCGCCACGGCGAACAGAATAAAGCGATCCAAGCTAATACTCACCGACAGCCGCCTGCAAAATGGCGCTTTTCAGAAACTTCTCCAGGACTTTGGCTGTCTGGCGGAGCGACTGATGGATCTGACAAACAAGGAGGTTACCTTGGACAGAACCTACAAGCTGAGTGACCTGGACAAGAGGCTTTCCAAGCTCTGCAACCAGGCGAACTTCTCCGACATTCTGCTGCCCTTTGAGAAGTATATGCAACCCACGTTCCCACTTAGTTCTGATGCCACCTGTCCCACGCCAGTGCCGCTTCCAGCAAGCTCTGCCCCGAAGCCGAACTTGTTTCCTTATCAGCAGATCTACATCAACGGCTTCCAGGAGTCGGTCCTGATCCTGCGCTCGGCGGCCAAGCCCAAGAAGCTGACTATTCGCTGCAGCGACGGCAAGGACTACGATGTGCTGGTTAAGCCCAAGGACGATCTGCGTCGAGACGCCCGTCTGATGGAGTTCAACGGCCTGGTGAAGCGCTATCTGCATCAGGATGCGCCCGCCCGGCAGCGCCGCCTCCACATACGCACCTACGCCGTGTTGCCATTCAACGAGGAATGCGGCCTTGTGGAGTGGCTGCCCAATCTGGCCTCCTACCGAAGCATAGTCATGAGCCTGTACATGCAGCGGGGCCAAGCCATGTCCAGCCGTCAGTTGCATCAAATGGCCGTGCCTGTTAACGAATCGCTGGAGCGAAAAAGGGAGGTCTTCACCAAGCAGCTACTGCCCGCCCATCCGCCGGTGTTCCAGGAGTGGCTGCGCCAACGTTTTGCCACCCCGCATAGCTGGTATGAGGCGCGGAACACCTATATCCGCACCGTGGCCGTCATGTCGATTGTTGGCTACATCCTGGGTTTGGGCGATCGCCACGGAGAGAACATTCTGTTCGACGAGCGCAACGGCGACGCTGTTCACGTGGACTTCAACTGCCTGTTTAACCAGGGTGAATTGCTAGCCTATCCAGAGGTGGTGCCGTTCCGGCTCACCCAGAACATGATCGCCGCCATGGGACCGTTGGGCGTGGAGGGTAGCTATCGAAAGTGCTGTGAGATAACTCTACGTCTGCTTAAGCAGGAGACCAAGACCCTGATGTCCATGCTGAGACCCTTTGTTTACGATGTGGGAGCCCAGATCCGCCACGGCGCGGCTACGGCAAAGATAACCAGCGATGTCCAGCGCATTGCCGATCGACTGCAAGGCCATGTATGAATATTTTTCCGATGTTTGTATTCTTTATGATAATGGAGTTTATTCTTTCAGGTCAAGAGACAGCAGGCTAACAGCATTCCTTTGTCCACCGAGGGGCAGGTCAACTTCCTTATAAACGAGGCCACCAAGCTGGATAATCTAGCTGCCATGTACATAGGCTGGGGAGCATTCCTCTAATCTTAAATATTATTTACTTTTCTCATTGTTTTTGGATATGCTGGCGAAAATAAACATCGGATTTAATGTTAGGAAACATAGATAGCATTTGATGGAGGGCTTTGGACTCCATATCGAAGATTCCAAAATAAAATGCGTGTGTAAGTAATTAATATTCCATTAAGCTTTGTGGGTCCCGATATATTCATGTTTAAACTTTTGGGGTCAGTTATCTATTAACCATGAAGTGGTTTAAAGCTGTTCTGGGCACTTTTATGATATGGATAGTAGTTTAGTAGAAAGCAAGCATCCTAAAATATCCTTTTTCATTCTGTCTTATGTATTTCTAGATGGGCGATCCAGGGATAATTTATAAAACAAAGAATATTGAATGCTTCAGCGTGGAGAACCGGACGGCTAATGCCACCTGCAAGGTCAAGGCGGTTAACTGGAACAGGGCCATTGCCCAAATGGACGTGGATCTGCTTAAACCAATGAATAATATAACAGTAAGTGCAACTCCAAATCATCCTTAGGAGTCTATCAATTTTTTTGCTTCCAGTTAAATGTGCAGCTGTTCAAGAAAGACTACTCCAACAAGTACCACCCGTTCCTGATTGATACGGATGTGAATATGTGCGATATAATCAGTCGCAGAAGCTACCTGGCATATGGAAAAATGTTATGGGGCCTGCTGAAAATGTATTCCAACTTTAATCACTCGTGTCCTTACAAGGTAGTATTCACAACTGAAAGAAATGAAGATTTCATCTAAAATATTTATAAAATTTCAGGACCATTTGTATTCCCGAAACATTTATATCGATGAGAGCCTTATACCCATCCAGTTTCCGCTGGGTCTCTACCTTTTTTCAGTTACCATTTATGAAAACTATAGACGAAAGCCTCGCGAGAACTTCGGATTAGTAAAGTTTTACTTTGAGTCGATGGTTCCTATAAAGCCCAAACGAAATAGAACAAAATAAGTTAAGAAAAGTGGCCTCCAATAAACTATTACTAATATTGTGAGTACAAGAATTGAGTTATTCCTTAAACAAAATAGATTTTCCCATTTCCGAATGACAAGAAAGAATATCGAATTTTAGAAAACTATACTCAGTTAGCATATATTTCAATATTGGCTTCCCCAATTCGTAACATAAACAATGACTATGACTATGATTAAATCCGTTTAGGTATTAACAAATTCAGTGATCTAGTCGCTAACGCGAGCGTAAACGACGGCTGTGCGTGATGGCGTGTAGACTTCGATGAAGTTGCTCCTTCCGGCGTATCCTTCCGGATTGGAGGGGTGCTTGCAGTTGGCATCGATGCGGTTGTGCCCGCCGAAAAGCGGATCGTCCGATGAGAGCACAGCTTGGTAGGATCCAGCCCAGTTGGTGCCGACACGGTAGCCGGTAAAGCTGCGATTGGGATGGAAATTGAAGACAAACACCAGGCCGGCACGCTCGAAGGCTATGATCTTGTCGCCCTCGTGCTTCCAGCTGACGTAGGCCGGTCCGGAATGCAGCCATCCATAGCGCTCCTCCTGCTCGTTCATGGCCCGATCGAACTCATTGAGGTACTTGTACTTAAGCAGTTCGTCGTCCACCAAATTCCACTGGCGTCGGGCATAGTGATAGGAATCGTTGTTGCCCACGCGCGGGAAGTCCAGCCATTCGGGATGCCCAAACTCGTTGCCCATAAAGTTGAGATACGCCTCACCTCCCAGCGAGTGTGTGATAAGGCGAATCATCTTGTGCAAGGCCAGGCCCCGATCAATGATCACCGAGGAGTCCGACAGGGTGGACATGTGGGTGTACATCTCCTTGTCCATCAGCCAGAAGGCGATCGTCTTATCGCCCACCAGAGCCTGATCGTGGGACTCGGCGTAGGCCACCGTGTTCTCCATCCAGCGGCGATTGGTGAGGGTGTGCACGACATTGCCCATGTTCCATTCATCGTCGCTCTGCTCCTTGAGCAGCTCGATCCACTTGTCCGGAATGGCCATGCCCAGGCGGAAGTCAAAACCAATTCCACCCTCTGAAACGGGACGGCACAAGGTGGGCATACCAGAAACATCCTCTGCAATTGTTATAACCTGAGGATCCAGGGTGTGCAGCAGATGGTTGGCCAGGCCCAGATAGTTAAGCGCATCGGTGTCCACATTCAAACCGAAGTACTCGTTGTAGTCGCCGCTGAAGCCCTCTCCGATTCCTCGCGAGTGGTAGAGCATGGATGTCACGCCGTCGAAGCGGTAACCATCGAAGTTGTACTCGTCGTGCCACCAACGCAGGTTGGACAGTAGGAATCGCAGCACCTCGTACTCCACGTAATTGAACAGGCGACTGTCCCACAGCGAGTGCTCTCCACGAGCTCCATCATGGAAGAAGCAGCTGTTGGTACCATCGAACTGGTTGAGGCCGTCCTGGACATTCTTGGAGGCGTGTGAGTGGACCACGTCGAGAAGCACATATAGGCCGTGCGAGTGGGCCACATCGATCATCCGTTTCAGCTGCTCTGGATTGCCGTAGCGACTGGAGGCAGCATAGAAGCTGGTCACCTGGTAGCCAAAGCTGGCGTAGTAGGCGTGCTCCATTATTGCCATTACCTGGATGCAGTTGTAACCTTGGCGTTTGATTCTTGGCACAATGCGGTCAGCGAACTCATCGTAGCTGCCAACACGTGGCTCCTGAGAAGCGATTCCCACATGGCACTCATAGATCCTCAAGGATTTCGGCCTCACCGGTCGGGGATGCTGGCGCTGATACCGCTCCGAGGCTGGAGGCTCCCAGACGTACTGCTTGTAGTTGACTCCTTGGTTGGCAGACTTGGGCGGCTGGACGACGTACTTGGCCCAGGGCGACAGGCGATCCAGCAGCTGGCCGGAATGATTTCGAATGATCACTTTAATCTCGCTCAGGTGCTTTATGGCCGGGCTACCGTCTGCGTTGGGGGGCAGGACCAGTTCCCATTTGCCGTAGTCGAGTTTCTTGTAAGGATGGGACTCCCAATGCCAGTTATCTGTAGAGAATTAGGTATTTTACTCTATGGGTTAGAAAGCTATGTTTTTTTGCTTACTAAAGTCACCGGTGAGGTAGACATCTCTGGCTCCTGGCGCCCATTCGCGGGCTATCACCGTGTTGTCCGGCTGAAAGTGGAGGCCATAGTACTTGTAGCCCTGCGAGAACTCCTCCAGACCGCCCTCGCCTTGATTGATTCTGCCCAGCCAGTCCTGGAGAACGCCATGCCTGTAAAATGTTTCAGTTACATGATTGCAGTCCAGTATAATCTACGAATGCCGGCCGTTTAAATGGACAAAATCCCTCTGATAAGATACTAAAGCCAAGATAGTTTACGCGAAAACAGAACCAAAACAAAATTCGTCCAAGAAAAAAAAACACGGAAGTGCAGCCAAAGACATTAAAATTGGCAATGATGCAAAAAGCAGAGCAGCATGCTCGGGGATCTTTGACGTCATTGGGCCACAGAGAATAGGCTGCCAAGGCCAAGATCATCCATGCTCCAAACACGCCGGCAACACGCAGAAAACACAGCGAATTTTCAAGGTAAAATTAGTTCCTCAAACACCAGGCCGGACCGCACAAACACAAACACAAACCCGGCCACACACTGTGGGAGGCGAAGAGGGCAGCAAACACCGGCGACCTTCATTCGTCATTGCAAACGCAGTTTTGCCAACTGCAGGTCACCTCGGGGCGAGCCGGGAGGGAGGACGCCACCCGGGTTACAAGTCAACTAACACTGATATGATTCTCAGGCAGGTCGAGAAACAGCATTCCTTATCAGCCGCACATAGGCTGGCGCCAACCTTGATTTACATGATGCTTGGAGAATGCCTGGGAGGCAGACACTCACCTGCGCCGGATCTCGCGCTCGAAGGGTCTCAGGTAGCCATCGGTTTCGAACAGCTTGTTGATATCCTTAACCTCCACATTCATGGCGTCGCCCATGTTGAGGAAGGTAGTGCCGGAGGAGATGACGGAGAGATCTCTGGTGGGACGATGATACGACGAAGTTGTCTCGGCGACAACTGTGCCGGCCTGTCAGCTGCAGTTCGCCTCAAAAGCTCTGGCGCTGTGAAGCTTTTAGGTGGAGGCATCCGAGGAACAGCTGTTTTGTCGGTAGGTAACATAATAAATGTATCCCGCACCAGGTCTGATAACACCCGGCTTGCTAGCATGGGGTATACAATAGGGTGGGTCTTCTCTTAAGGGTCTTAGCAAGGTCGTAGTACTATTTGCAGGTTTTTAAAAGGCCTAAGAATCTTTCGAGTTTCTAAATTATATTTCCTAAAATCCAATAATCTGGTTTATACAAGTATTATGGAACCGATACACCCTGGTATAGAAGATACCTCTAATTGCTACTGATTACCGATCGCCGTTACGGGTGACATATTTGAACTGATTTGGAGGCGCCTTTATGGTCCAACAACATGATTTGTAGGAATAGCTTGGAATAGATGGGTATGCTTTTGAAAGTCAAAGGGTTATATTCGGGGTCGCATTCATAATCATAATCCGATCTTTTCTAATTTTAAAACAACTTAACTATAAACTATGTTAGACAATAGGCGGGAATACTTTTTTCTAAAAAAAGGCTTGTTAAAGTAACATTTATTTAACCAACCTTTGGAATTCATACTTAAAGGATAGAGTTCATTAAAATGCAATGCAGCTCTGAACAAAAACCATGTGCAAAGTTAGTCATAGTTGTGCAATAACATTTGATACTGGATTGGACGTAAATAGTGTTTTCAAATCAAGACACAATACGCACACAAAGGCACGACATCCTATTTTTCCCAGTCGCTAGGATTATAGGAGACTTTGAGAGACTTTCTCAATGATCTCGAAAGCTGAGGTAATGTCTGCATCCTCCAACAGACGATTGACGGTTATACGGATGCTGGGACGCACTGGAACCCGCTCCCTATTTTGTAAGTAAGCTGCCTGGACAATAGCCACTCCTTGTTCGATGCACTGACGAAAGAGTACTCAATGTTAGCGATGATGGGTTAGTGTCCATGAACTAACTTACCTTGTCAGCCACCTCAGTGAGTAGCTTAAGCTCCTTTTCAAAGTTCTCCGCGGACTCGGTTAGGTACAAGTGCTTAACCGGCGACAACGCATCTCCCTTCAGTCGCAGCTTGGTGAAGTTTGAAAACTTCTGGTGCAGAGACTTTGCCTTGGTTTGGAGTTGCTCAAAGATCTGAGGGTCCCGTTCGAAGCGGTTCAGCGCCGAGATGGCAGCTTGCGTCAACATGGGCGGAAGCGATGCGGAGAAGATGTAGCCCAGACCAGAGAGCCTTTGGTGCTCAGCTATGAAATGCGAGCCCACACAGAAGCCGCCTATAGTGCCCATTGATCCTTCCATGCCAGCAGATATCAAGTCAACCTCATCCCGCTAAAAGGAAGTATTAGACTTTGTGGTAACCGATGTCTTTGCCAACTTACATCCACATTAAAATGCTCAGTTACTCCGCGTCCACCCTTTCCCAATGTGCCGAAGGAGATGCTCTCATCAACGAAAAGTCGGAGCTTGTATTTTTGTCGCAGGGCAACGAGGTCAGGTAATGGACAGATTTCGCCGGTGTTCATGTATATGCCCTCGGCCACCAGGAATCGACGCGTCTTCAGCGCCTTCTTGGGGTTCTTTTGGTTCCGCTTTTCCTGCTCTTGCAACAGTCGCTCCAAGTCCTCGACATCGTTGTGCTTAAAGAACACAATGGTGCTTCGCGATGCATCCAAGCCCTTTTGAATGGCAAAGTTTACTGCCTCGTCCCTGCAAGAAAGCGAAGTTTCAATCAGGATAACCAATCTAGTATCCAAACAAGTGGAATACGTACACAAAAATAATGTCGCCACGCTTGGCGTAGGCGGGGATGGCACTAGCCACAGTTGAGAATCCGTACGAATACACAATAGCTTCCTC
Source organism: Drosophila varians (assembly GCA_018150405.1). Taxonomy (NCBI): domain Eukaryota; kingdom Metazoa; phylum Arthropoda; class Insecta; order Diptera; family Drosophilidae; genus Drosophila; species Drosophila varians. The sequence continues at coordinate 11,246,947 of JAECWK010000130.1, forward strand.
CAGGCCCATAAACTTGGCAATCCGATCTTCCAGGTCAAGGTGGACATCCATGGTGCCGTAAAAGCCGCGGGGCCCGCAGGATCCCACGCCGTATTTTCGCAGGGATTTGCAGGCATCCTCTAGAATTTCTTGGTCCTCCAGGAAACCCAAGTAGTTGTGGGAACCCAGATTGAGGCACTCATGGCCATTGACCTTGATATGCTTGCCCACCCTAGACTGGACGATCCGGGTGCGCAGCAGCGGGTGATCGGGATCGGTGTCCCCCACCAATGGCTCTGGCTCATAGCTGGCAATGATGCTCTCCTCTTCCTCCTTGGTTAATCGCCGACGACGACCTCCGCCGCGCCTATGGAGCAGCAGCCAGATGACGGCAATGAGGAGGAGTGTCTCCAACACCAGAGCGAATGTGGGAGTCTGTCTCAAAGGTAATCGGTTTGTAAGAGTTGGGCGGAAGATACTCGTTTACTTACATTGCGGAATATGCTCCGGATTTCGTTAAACAATTGGATGGCCACCATTTTGGGAAGTTAGCATCCGCACCCTTCTGTGGAAAATCAATGGAACATTTTAGTCCACGGCTGTATGTGTCATGTCGCTTTCTTATCGCATTTTTTTGGGCTAGTTCACATGTAGATACATTTGTTAACCAGGTAAACCCCAATTAGGTGACGCACAAACCTCCAAGAATTTTACGCAATTTACAAGAATGATCTTATTAATTAGGCTCTCTTAATGCGACCTGCGAGTTATTTGATTTAATTTAGGTGTTGACCTTACCGGAGGATTCTTTTATATTGGATATTGGATCCGAAATGCGGGCCGCGTACAGCTGATCCCCGCGACAAGCTAAAAAATCCCAACTGCGAAGCTGAAAGCTCCCCAACCCCACGGGTCCCAACAATAGCGCGGTAAAATTTGAACTGAAACCTTTTTAAAAATAAGAAATATCCGATCTAAGAATATTTGCTACAAAAACTATAAGTCTACCTTAACTTTGATTAAATAATAAAGAATTAGATGTAATAAATGATTTTACTAATTCTGAAATTGTACATCCCCAGATCGACATAAAAGGATATCCTGCAATAACATCCAAGACTCATGCACCAATCGAAGCTTTTAGTTTCTTGAAGCGGCATCGTTTCCGGGGCCATTGGAGACTCCACTATCCTGGAAATAATCTGGAAAAATAATGGGTCAGTAGAATTGGCCAATATGGGTACTTTTGAGCCACTTAAGGAGCTAATATTTTATCCTTTTTTCAGCGGATTTTAAAGAGAAACATCGTTTTGGAATCAGCTCTTTATTTGCCTTCAATCTGCATAACAATTTTTTAAAAAATGGAACAAAAAATATGTTTTCGATTTTTGCATTTTTTAATGATGGTACCCCTTACAAAAATTTCAAAAATTGAAAGCAAACTTTTTTTTTAATATTCCAAAGTTTTTGATCGAAATTAACGGGCCCTAAACCCCTGATTCGTAAATGGTATTCGCTTTCCAAATCGGCTGCGAAATGACCGAGATATGTGCTGTCAAAATTATGAAAAAGTGAGAAAATCACAAAAATTTCATTTCACTAATTATGAAATTCTACATCCCCAGAACGGCGGCCAAGGATATCAACAGCGGGATGAACTTCGCTGCTGCAACGGATACGCCACCATCCTGCAACAATCTTGACATCACCTGCTTGGCGATCAGTTTCGTGCTGCTGCATCGTGCCCGCAGCCATTGGATACTCAAACATCCTGCAATAACCTGGACATCATTTGGTTTTACCTTCAAGGACTCGCTCTCAATCAAGGCTTTCTGATGTTTGCTGCTGCTTTGTTTTCGGAGCCAACGGAGCACATTAATGTAATGTTATAATGTAGTTTAAAAATACACTTTTAGTAAAATTATATGACGTGTGTGTTTTTGGGGGGATTTTTCTTGGTTTTCCGCTTTTTCTGACTTCCGGGTTTTTGTAAAACTGGGGGCTGGCATAGCAATGCGCTTTAGAATTTACATAAGCGAGAAATCCAAATTTGAATTTGGCGCCATGGCGCTGTAATTCACAAGCAGTTCTAACCCGCGGAAAAAGTATAAATAGAGGCTCGCTGCGCAGATTTTCCTCTTATAATAACACTTTTTCTCGGCCATTTGTGGGCCGATTCAAACGGGAGACGTCATAAACGAATCAGGGTAGCCAAACTAAGCGATTGGTGCAAAAACAATTTAACAATTTCCTCAAAACAATTTTTTGGTCGAAAGTTTAAAGTTTTTTTCCGTCAATCTTTTAAATCGGCTACCCTGAATAGTTTAAAATGTCTCCCGTTTAAATCGGTCCACAAATGGCTGAGAAAAAGTGTAATTTTAAGAGGAAAATCCGCGCAGCGAGCCTCTATTTATACTTTTTCTGCGGGTCAGAACTGCTTGCGAATTACAGCGCCATGGCGCCAAATTCAAAATCAAAATTTTCTCACGCATCATTCGTAATTTAATTTATAGATAGTCCCATTCCAAGTAATAAAACAAGCACTTAGTTTTTCAATGTGTTTAAATTTATTTGTTAAAGTCTCTGTCTAATGCTTGTCTTCCAACTGTTTGCGTTTGTTGTAAAATAAAAAAACAATAATTATAATAACCGTTTAAAAACAAATTGTACTGCCTAGATACGTAATGCCAAAAGATAGACTGATTTTAGATTTATTGCTATGACGCAGTCAAAGAGAAATGCCTTTGGAAAATAAAAACAAATCATTACTGTTTCCCGCCAGTTGGTATTGTGTTGCAAGTGAAGTTTTGTGTCATAATAATCAGATCCCTTGCATCGTGGTAAACAGTTCTAAATTATGCATTTTTAGTTTCGCAAGAATGTGGTTGAGGGAGGGGGACGGCCCTCTAAGTGGCCCAATCGACCAAACGCCTTAAACTGGCTAAACTAGGTTAATTGTTTTTCTGTTTGTTAATCTTTAAAACTATTTTATAAAATGTAGTTCCGATTTGTGGTTCGCATTTTGTTGAGAATGCTGCGGTGTTGACTGAACGGGGGGAAGGGAGAAAAGCAGACTACTTTTTGTCGGAGCCCGTATTGGACGTGGAGTATGAATATTGAGACCAATAGTGATTGGTGGCACCGTCATTACCAGCAGCACCTCCCACGTTCACACTCGCTCCGCCGCCGGCATTGCTGGCTGCTGATCCGCCGGAGCCCTGCTGTTGTTGCTGAAACGAATAAATGGTTTAGTTGAATGTACAATACTCTGTTTAAAAAATCCTGCATACCTGCCACCAGGACATCCATTGCTGTTGCTGATCAGCGCCCTGCCAAGCTTGTTGTTGCTGTTGTTGTTGGTTGCCATAACCTGTTTTAAAAATGGCATTAGATTATGTATTAAAGGATCAAGATCAGTAAAGTTTAGCTGACCTTGCATTTGGTTATAGCCCCAATACTGTTGCTGGCCGGTGGACTGTTGTTGCTGCTGCTGGTACTGTTGTGATTGCGGTTGCGACTGCCAGGCATTTGTCTGCTGATGTTGCTGCGTCTGTTGCGGCTGATGCTGGGTATAGGTGCTCCATTTACCGCTCAAGGAGGACTGCAGAACATAAAGCTATGAGTATATATATATTAAGAAAAGGACAATCAACTTACCTTGCCTCCGCCGGTTACTCCACCAGTCTGCTGTTTGTATTGTTCGTAGCCGCCGCCGGCAGCCGAGTTATTGCCGTACTTGGGCAGCGATTGACCAGCCGATCGCTCATAGCCACCGCGACTATCTTCTTTGGTGTCGCGGTGGCCAGGCCGAAAATCCCGTTGTTGATGAGCACTGCCTCCCGAGCGATAACTGCTCTGGCTGCTGCCCCGGTTACGGTCATTGCTACCCATTCGACTGCGATCGTTGCCACGGTCTCGATCTCGATAGTCCCGCGAGCTTCCGTAGCCGCGGTCGTCATAGCCGCTTCGACGGTTGCCACCTCCTCCTCCTCCTCCTTGCATCCAGTTCTGCTGGCTGCCGCTACCGCCGCCGCCACCGCCACCGCCGCCGTAACCGCGATTCCGGTTATCATAACCTCGGCTGCCGCCGCCACCACCGCCACTGCCGCCGCCGTAGCCGCGGTCATCGTAGCCACTTCTTCGGTTGTTCTGCATCCAATTCTGCCCTCCTCCGCTGCCGTAGTTGCGCCGGTTGTCGTATCCGCGACTGCCGCCTCCGCCGCTGTTGCTAGAGTAGCCGCCTCCGCGCCTGGAATCGCTCCACCGACTGTCGTGTCGCTGTCCGCCGTAATCGCGGCGGCGGTCGTCATTGTACCGATTCCGGTTGCGGTCATCCCGTCGATAGTTATCGCGGCCGCCTCTGGAGCGCTTGTCCCGCGACCTGTCGGCATCGATGGCCTTTTTGCCCTTCTCGTTGTACCTCTTGACCTCGCTCTTGGCCTCATCGCCGGTCAGCTCGGTATAGTTTATGTCGTCGAACCAACCAAACTCCAGTGACGGCAATGTGAAGTTTGCTGCAAAAAGAGTGCGTATATGTCATGAATGCGGCAGCTTCGCCAGTGAAGTTACATCTCAATGTTACACATTAGCAATTAGATAAAAAGTAAGGCGTTGGAACTGGTCGGGGTCGACAACTGGGTGCGAAAATACGTATATCTTTAATTTACTTTACTCAAAATAAGGAAGAGCAATGGCTCGCATGAAGAAAATATTATCAAAAAGCGATTCAGGAAATTTAAATGCATTGGATTGCAAAGTTTTTTACACATCCCAGTTGCCAAGATGAAACGGATTCGGGGGACTAGAGTAAAATTTAATGAGTAATGGAAATAATAATTGTAAAATAATGAGATATTTTGAAAGGCTTACAATTAAATTACGTACAGATACATAAAGTGCAGCTGCTTATTTCTAAATACTTTACATAACATTTTTAAGATTTTTTTTTTGTACATGTACATATGTCTTCCTTATTTATGTAGGTAGAACATAATTTAACGATCGTATAGTACATTATTCTGGATATATTTTTTTTTCAATTCGTTGCTTTGTTGTGGTGGACAATATTTACCTCGTAAGTTATTAATTGTTGATTCTTTAACTGTAAAAGCATTCCCCTTTTCCTCTTTTTCGGCGATGCGACGTTTCAACTCATCTTCGCTGGGAACGCAAACAACTGCAATGCGTTTGAAGTCGCTAAAACCCTTCATTTTACGTCGCTGGGCCGAGGCATATACATTGGTCTACAAGAATACAGTTGATCGGTTGGTTGGTGGTTGCATTTTGGTTGGGTAGATTGAGATTGTTGTCTGCCAGTTGTGGTTTAGTTGGGTGATAGTTGTTGGTTTGAGATGGTCCGATGGAACGGATAGCAAGCCGTTTTGAGAAACACGTTGATGACTCGGCGGGATAGCCGGATTGCCGGGCAGGTGCAGACAATGTAGACCCCATCGCATCGAACACTTACAAGCTAACACATACCTGGTTTCAAGGCGGCATCCACCCCAAACCCCGCACACCCTTACACAGGGTCGGGATGGTAGCCAGCCGATATAATACCTAAGGCCTCGGTTTAAACCAGGCCTAAAACTAATAACAGATGACTTAATATTTTCATAAGGATAATTGTATATAGAATGGGTAAAAGTTGTCGTGGCTGCTGTTGGCTTGACTGTAGGCTGTAGCATCGCAAAAGCTCTCTGTAGATACACATATATGAGATAGTTGGCATTTAGAGAGAGATACAGAGTAGATAGTAGATACTAATACGTATATGTGATTAGATTGTAGCGAACGACTCGTCGATCGGATTTCTACTTACAGTGGCTTCCTTGCCGCTCGATCCTTATTCCCATTTTATTCCATTTCACTCACTCATCTTTCTCCAATGCCATTTCCATTTACACATCCATACCCATTCCTCTTATAATGCCCTCCCCACTTGCCCCTAAACTTAGCTTACGAATTATGACACGGATACTTACTGCTCGATCTTAGCTTTTTAAATATCGGATCGACTTATAGATAGGACGTACCTGCCAGCCATCAGGCAAGTTGGCGCCCCTGGGCACTTTGGATCTCTACTGTTCGAGCAATGAGCCATAAATGCATACTCAAATATACAAAAAAAAAAAAAAAAAAACAGAGGGCAAAATAATTGCACCTTTTCTGGCGGTAACTAATCCCCAAAAGGATCAGCTCCGGTGTGGTGGCTGGGGGCCAGCCAGTCATCATTAACGTATGGTTCTCGCTTGTTGGTTTCTTTGTGTTTCGTTATTCGTTCGTTCACCGTCTTTTTGTGGGTGTGTGGGTGTTGTGTGAGTGTAATCTCGAATTCGGGTTCGGGTGTTTGTGGATGTGTGGTTGTGTAAGGGTCATTCGTTATGTTTTACCTGATCAAGTATGAAATTGCGTCGCCGCTTCATGGCAATGTCTTCCAGAGCTCCAAGACTGTTTAAGCACGTCTCGTAAACCTTGTCCCATCGTCCTTTGTGCACCGTTTTACGGGAAGCACCGTCGATCTAAATATACATCACAGATGAACAGATAAGTATGACCTTGATTCTATATTTTTTATACTTACTGTCATTTTTGCAATAAACGAATCGGGTCCAATAACATCGTAACGCTTGTCAGCATTTTCACTGATGTGTTTCAGCGTCCAGTGTGTCTTTCCGGCTCCGGGCAAGCCAACCAATAGAATCACCTCGCACTCTTTGCGAGAGCCGGCACGTTGGGGGCCAGCAACTAGTTGCTCTACAGCTACCAGACCGATCAACACATAGCCCTCCAGCAAAGCAGCTGTTTCCCTTGGTTCGGGAACAACTTCTTCGTACTCATCATCGGTCGACTGGGCTTTCTCCTTTTCTTTTTCCGCATCCCCATCGGTTTTGGGACGTTTGTTGGGAGATGGACCATCCTCGTCATCCTCATTTGCAGTTGAGGACGTCTCGGTTGGCTTTTCATTTCCCTTTTCTGCGGTATCATTGCCGTTGGTCTCAGCTGAAAGGGCAACAAATCAGAATTTCTATACGAAACAAGAGTGTTTTTAACACTTACCAGATTCCGTAGCTTCGGTTGCTTCTGGTGCTGGTTCAGATCCTTCAACATCTGGCTTTTTTTCGCTCTCGGCTTCCGTCTCCATTTTTGCATTAGCTTCTTCCTCCTCAGCTTTCTCAGATTTTTGATCATCTTCGCCGGTCTGCTCCTCCTTTGTGTCATCGTCCTTCTTCTCGATCTCATCATCGTCGGCTGTGGCCTCGTCTAAGACCTTCCATTTTTCGCCATCATTATCATCTTTATCATCGTCCTTGTCCTCTTCCTTGCGAGGCTTACGGCGTTTGCGCGTCGGTCGTTCAGCATTTACCAGCAAGTTCTCAGTGTCGGAGAAGTTGACCGAAAACTCATAGCCCTTGGTGAGAATGTGGGGAAAAAGTGCTTGGTCCTCTCCCAATATGCTCTTGTCGAATTCAAAAGCCACGCCAAGATCTTCACCGTTCAAGGTGTACTGAATGGTACACGGCTCGCTTTCCAGGTCCAAATAGCAGCCAACCACATCGTCCAGTTGGAAGGGCTTGCCGTAGTCAGAAAACTCACCTTGGTTTGCCTTTCGACCGGTTTCACAGTAACCGAAGGAATGTTCAGCCTCGCCCAGTAAAAGCGGGCTCTTAGACGTGGAGAATCCTACACGAAAGCCTCGAACATGGGGCTCATCTCGGAAATGGTGAGAGCTCTCAGGCTGCGACTCTTCAGCCAGTCGAACTTCGTAGCACACTTTACCTTCTCGCACACCAAAATTGGCGCGGGCTCCGGACCAAATGAGTGAGTAAATCTCCGATGACAAAGGCTTGGCGGAGTTGAACGTTTCAGGATCAATACGCAGGTGCAGATCAGAGTCCACTAGAAAGAAAATTAATGCCTTAGTTACGATGCGAAATTTAAACACCACTTAAAAACTTACACCAGCTTAGTCCCACTTTGTTATCCTCGATGGTGGGCTCGTCCTCGGGTACAGTACGCTCCTCAGCCCCTGCCTTGGAGTCGCGCTTTTCGCCTGCACTGCTGCGGTGCTTTGGCGAGCGACTGCCACTGCGTGACCGAGAGCGCGATCTACTGTGTGACCGCTTGCGTCGCTCTTGAGGCTGCTCCTCCGGCTTCTCAATGGTTTCTGCTCCATCTGCAGGGGTAGCACTAGTCGCCTCGTCAACGTCCATTTTCTGGCTGTCTCCGTTTTCTTGGGGACCCTCGATCTCTTTGTCGTTTTGTTCTCCATTATCATTAGCATCATCCATGGGGACATCAGTTTCCTGGACTGGAGCGTCTACGGCCTCCTGCTCGGATACATTTTCCTCTGCCTCGTTGTCCTGGGGCGATTCCAGTTCGTAGTCCGCCTGAGTGTCGACTGCGTCTTCAACCTTGGCTTCCTCCGGCACGCTGGACTCGAATTCTGATTCTGGTTCTGGCTCTGGTTCCTGCTCTTGTTCTTGATCTAGTTCCGGTTCAGCCTCAGGCTCTGATGGTGGCTGAGCCTCTGATGCAGACTCCTCTGCCGGTTGCTCTTCCTCTTCTAAAGTCTCTAGAGCGGACTCTGCGGCAACCGGAGCAGCTGCTACGGGCGAGGGCGAGCGGGACATTGATCGGGTACGTCGCTGCCGACGGCTAGGCGTGACCGGCATGCCATCTGTTGGCGGGAAGGAAAATCAAAGGAATACAAATATGTAACTAACAATGTGGGCATTATGTAAGGAAAATTTACAACTAATTCAAGCCGAGCTGCACGCACACACAAACACGCATACAACAGAATCAAAGGCGGCAAGCCACACACACAACGACACTGACGCATACACACAAACTTACCTCCTTCGCCGGCACCACCTTCCACATGAGCTCGCAGGCGCTCAATGAGCACGGCTTTAACTCCCTTGGTATCCAAGCCGCGCAACTGGAGCTCGTTTCGGAGGTCCACCACCTTCATCTTTTCCAGTTTCGCCACATCCATTTTATCCGCTTCGGCTTAGGATTGGCGGCAGAAAAACACAGTCACACTATCGCTCACACCAATGAAGGCGATGCGAAAAACAGGAAAATGTGCCTTTGAAATTAATATTAGCTTTATAGAAAACAGCACACGCACTGGGGTAATGTCCAAACGATAGAAAAACTATTTGCTAGCACCGAGCTCGCGCTCTTTTAGTTTTTTTACTTTCGCAAATAAATAATGGCCCCCGAAATCTTATACCGACGCGTTGAGGTGAAGTTGGCTGCGATTAGGATGTCGATAATAAGTTGCATGAAAAAATATCGATATGCGTTCATTGTATCCCTTCGCATTTACCAGCACTGGTAATGGTATTTTACTAGTATTATTTTTATCGAAGCAATTTAAAACCATTTCAAAAGCAATTTCAAATCACACTACAAATAAAAATAAGTAAACAAAATTTGTTTGACATGCTGAGCATCTTGGCTTAAAAAAATAAATAAAATTCATACCATAGGTAGGGCTAATCACTGCTTATAGCTATATAGAAATATTGAAACCCGTTATCCAAAGACTCCGTGGCGCAACGGTAGCGCGTCCGACTCCAGATCGGAAGGTTGCGTGTTCAAATCACGTCGGGGTCAAACAAAGTAATAAAAAATGTTTTTTTACACTTTCTTTTTTGTTAAATTTTGGTCTTTATTAACCAAATTGACGATATACAGAAAATATTTATGCTTGGACCAAATAATTACTTTGCGCAACGATTTAGTAGTTATTTCAGTTTTTCCTAATTAATACATTTGCAAAAGAATATAAAACATTCTGTTTTTGATTTACAAACTTAGCTTTCTACAAAAATATATTTTAATTGGGATAAATCAAAAAATAAATAAAAAGTTTAAACAAATAATTTAAGAAAAAAAATTGTTTGCATCGGCCGGGAATCGAACCCGGGCCGCCCGCGTGGCAGGCGAGCATTCTACCACTGAACCACCGATGCTTTTGATGGGCTCCACAAAATTTAGCTTCTAATGTCCATGCATTCCCAAAAGTCCCAACAACCTGTTGGTTTTGGGGCAGTCTGGTCTAGGTGGACCCTCCCCCCAGCTAGACTCCGTGGCGCAACGGTAGCGCGTCCGACTCCAGATCGGAAGGTTGCGTGTTCAAATCACGTCGGGGTCATAAGTTGCTTTCTTTTTTTGCCTTTTTAAATCTTTTCCCTTATACAAAAACGAGTATTTTTAACAATATTTAAATACATAGTTTATTTTTAAGTTATAAGCAATTTCGATTTTCTACATGCAACAACATTAACTTAATAAGCATGCGAGAAATTCAACATTTAAAATCGTCTTTCGTACCCAGTCGGGATTGCCGTTAATATCAATTTAATAATATTTAAATATGTGTATATCTTGTACACAGCATAGGTACATAAATATAGGTAAACATAGTATCTGTATATATTCGATTATTTTGTTCTTTTCTACTTTTGTTCTTTACTTTTTCTATGTTGTAAATTCCCTAAACGGTTTGCTTTGATTTATTATCAATTGTTCCCTTATTGCACAATGCATTTCTCGAATGTATAAGTTGCAAAAACTTTCGTCAAGTGCCATAAAATGTATTTATATAAAAAGAAAAATAAATCTACCCAACACCCAAATTCAATTCACGTCTTCATCGCCTCCCTATCTCTTTACTCGCTCTACGTAAATATATTTAGCTAAAAGAATTTTTTTTTAACAATTTTCATAAAAATCAACATGGAAAATGGCTGCAAAAATTGCCCTAACTAAAGAAAATCAAATCTAAAAACATAATCTATTGGACCCTCGATTCGTTTCTATTCATTTTTTGTTTGTATATGCGCCTCCAAAAATAAGGGTTTAGTTGGTTTCATATATTCATTCGATCCTTGGCGTCTGTTCTATTTGCTATTGACTAAGTTGAGGAATTCCTCGCGGGTCTTAGGATCATCACGGAATACGCCCAGCATAGTTGAGGTTACAGTTTTGCTGTTGATTTTTTGTACACCGCGCATCACCATGCACATATGTCTGTAGAGGAAAAAGAAAAATATTTTGAAATTATTTAGAGTAATAATTATTGAATATACATAGTTTTTAAAGATTTGTGTGGCCTTGAGAGATCAACGATCACAAGCATCGGTGGTTCAGTGGTAGAATGCTCGCCTGCCACGCGGGCGGCCCGGGTTCGATTCCCGGCCGATGCAAATCACTTTTTTTATATTTATTTAAAAAAAAATTAATAAAAGAAAAACTTACACTCCTTCTACGACAACAGCCACACCCGCAGGTTGTACAGCTTGAGTTACAGCCACTGCAATCTGTTTTGTCAAACGCTCCTGTACTTGTAGCCGGCGAGAGAAGATTTCCACAATTCTAAAAGAAAACAAGCTTGTCAAAGTAAAAACGAACACTTTTTACCATTTTTGGACTAACCGTGCCAATTTACTGAGTCCCAGGATCTTATTGCAGGGCAAATAGCCGATCGATACTTTGCCGTAGAAAGGCACCAAATGGTGCTCGCACATGGAAAACATTTCAATGTCTTTTACAACGACCATTTCATCGTGATCCTCGTCAAAGACGGCACCGTTGAGAACATCTGCAAATAAAAAATAATTTAAATGAAACATACATATATTAAATATAAATAAAACAAAAAAAGTGTTTTAGGTACTTGACCCCGACGTGATTTGAACACGCAACCTTCCGATCTGGAGTCGGACGCGCTACCGTTGCGCCACGGAGTCGTTGTTTTCGCTGCTGACGAATGCCCAACACGAACAAAGTCACTCAAGACCCGTATCTACTTGTGATTTATGGTGCCCGTAATTCGTTAGATTTATTTGCTGAATAACTGAATGTTAAGTTTAAGCATGTGTGACTTGTGTGGGGCCCAGTGTCCAGGAGTGTGAGCTTTCACCGCCCCCGCTTTAAATGGGATTGTTCTCAAGATATAGCCTGGCTTACAGTCGCTTCACCCACCCCCAAACCCATGCTACCACCCACTTTTCTCACTCCTCCCATTTTAATGTACATCCCGGAAAGCTCCGGACCATTTCTTTTCCCCTCAATGTCAGATTGGCAAGTCATGCCGACCGAGTGTGACGTTCTGGGACAGAGACTCTTGGCTTTTGGGTTAAAAACAATCCCAAGCCATTCTATTTTTTGAAGGCTATTCACTTTGAAATTTCTGCTTTCAAATGGGCAGCACACTTGCGACTGTTGTTGTTGTGGCTGATATTAAATTTACATGCGATTTTATTTGACAAACCGTAGAACCTGATTTTCGTCGTCTCCGACAGCAACCGGTTGTGTTGGCTTCAGCAGTTCCAGTAGCCACATATTCGCGATACTGTTTTGTTTTTCAAATTGCTCGCATTGATTACATGACAAGTTCACATGCGATTGCAATCGCAGCTAGAGAAAATACAGGTCAAATAATTGGGACTTGTACTACAGTAATTTATGACCACTATCTATCTATACACCGAACAAAATACTGTAGTACTTTTATGGTAATTAGACTAATGCACTGACTGAAGCAGTCTCAGGAACCCCCCGATAAAGCCAAAGTGCTCCATGAATCATTTCTCAAGAAACTAGTTTCACTTGCCGCATTGGGGAAACCCAAACCGCTGGCTGGATGAGCCACACATCATCGATCACTGACCTGGTGCTAATTGCTGGGAAAGAGAAGTGCTTACCCTCCAGACTCTGGTCGTAGCCCTTGGTGAAAAACAGCATGGCCTTGGCAGCCCTCTCCGGCGTTTTTATGAGGCCCTGACGATCGGGGTTCTCGCCCAGACCGCCCAATAGCAGGCGGTAGGAGCGGGCCATGTCCGGCAGCAGAGCCTCGCGAGTGGGTGGCTTGTGGTCCAATTCCAGATCGTGGTGGAACGTACATTTCTCGTGGCCTACAGAATAGAATGGAATCCATTAAAACTATTATCTTTGGTAATAGAGCGATAGGGAGGCATTGCCCTCCGGTGGTTGAGTGTGGATGTGATTCGAAGTGACTGTCTAAATCGTGGCGCATCTTTGACCCCCTGAACCATCTTATCTTATCGGCGAATAGAGTTTTCTATAACCCCCCTCTCCGCACCCACTCTGACTGCTCCTAAATCCCCAGATGCAGAGGCACCTCTGGGCTACCTGGCGTTGTCGATGTACGCGGTGTCATTGGTGTTTTCGGTTGTGTACCATCACTTTCCGGACTGCTTCCATTCATCTTCAGGATGAGGCGAGGACGCTGATTGCCCGTGGCGGGAGCCACTTCGTCGGCAGGAGTTCCCGGAAGCTCGGCTATCTCCTCCGGCTGCGCCTGGGTCTGGGCCCTGTCCGCCAGAGAAGATGTGCCCGAGGTGCTACTTGTTGAGCAGACGCTGTTGTTGCGACCACGCGACAGGATGTGAGCCTGCGGGAAATTAGTGTCGTCTATGGCGTCGTTCAGCTCGCTGGCGCTCATCTCGGACAGCTGACGGGTGAAGCTCATCGCGGCAGGCACTTAAGTCTATTTGCCACTCGAACACTACTCGCTTCGATTTGTTGGGTTCGCACAAACAATCTTTTGACTTGGCCCCTAGCTGTTTTCTATACTCTGCGGCGCGATATCTCCTCTATCTCTCACTGTGGTCTTGGTCGGACTTTTCGCGTTGGGTGGCTCTGCTCCACTGGGTGGCTGCTGGGGCCAGCGATGGCAATAAGAACCTCTCGTCCGGAGCTTTGGACGGTCGAAAGCTCAGCCCGCCGCGGCCCCCATCGCCCCAACTTTGGCAAGCTCCGAGCGGAGATTAATGGGGCAAGATAGAGCGAAGTGGAGCCAAGCTGAGCGCAGGCCCGCAGTTTTGTGGTTAGTGCATGTCAAACTGTGGCTCAAGTACTTGTTGCGCTGGAAATCCTGAATACTGTCCCCAAGCGACGCCAAATTTGCCAAGGGCCTCCCCTTTTGCTTCGCCCACAACTGTTTGCTTTATGCTTAAGAAAAGGGACGCCCAGACCTACTCAACCTGGCGCCAGCCGTCAAGAGGATTTTAACTCAACTTTCGTCTAAAATCAACACAAACCTATCTGGAGCTAACTTTCCAAATTTCAGTCCTCAGCCTTTTGGCCAGTCCCGTCCGGATTCGACTTTAATCCCAGCAGCATGGCGCATCGCCTGAAGCTCCGCAGCGATGACTACGATGTCATTGGGGCCGTGCCCCGTGATCTCTCCGTGATCAAAAACTTCCTGAAACGCGACTGCGCCGTCAAGAGGCTGATCGACATTGAGGAGGAGTTCCTGCAACAGTGCATAGAACGGGGCGAGGACCCCATGAAGAGACCCAGCAAGGACAAGGACGATGGTATCGTGAAAAGGGGCAGCTTGCAAGGATCCGCAGTACCGGAACCGAAACCGGATGGTTGTGCGACTCTAACGCCACCGGGTGCCACAGCGCCGGATTACTGTGATCCCTGCCGACGGCTCCAGACTTCAGTGGTGCTCGAGGAGGTAAGTTTGTTGGAGTTTTTACTATTTCATCACATATTAAACGGGCCCATGAATAGCTTACAAAGCCGGCCATGACCAATCCGGTGTACAACAAAGCTCTGCCCCCGTATTTCGACGAGGAGAGCGTGATGGGCAACTCGCTGCCCGTGAAGTTCCGCTTCCGGCGCAAGTTCAACCACTGCGACCTGGAGAGGCCCGGCAATCTAATGTGCACCACCACGCCAAGCACGAACGTGGTGGTTCTCACCAACTGCTGCGACGTGATGGTCTGGCCAGGTCAGCGCGTTGCCCAGATGAATCGCGTGCCCGTAACTATGCTAACTGGAGAGGCCGATCTCACCGAATATATGCTGGAGGAGGAAACCATTATGTGAGGGACTGGCTACGAAAAGGACCTTTTTAGAGGATGTGGCTTTGGTCAATAATAAAAGGAGCCCAAAGGACTTGAATATCCTTGCTTTTTTGGTGCAGAAACCATACAGATTCTAACTTGCGGGGTTTCCTGCGCAGTTGTCTAACCTCCAGCTGGCCAGATTCTCTTATTCATTATTATTGTCTGCCCAAAAGTGGAAATTCTATTCATTTATGCAATTCCGTTTCGAGAAGAAGCGTACATATGCAAATCTTCGGGGATTTCTCCAATTGATTCTCTCCGATTTTTGGGATAGAAGCAATAGAAGAATGAAAAAATCCTTTAACTATCTCTAAAAGGTTTAGGATTTCCAGAATCAGATACACAATCAGGGAGAATCAGGCACTGTCTCGAAAAGAATAAATCAATGGGAAATTGCTTGATCTCGGTTAGTTTACATAAAAGTAAGCCCAGCTGCAGATGGCTTACACTTTGTTACTAATGACGCAGTGTGTCCAGCACAGTGGAAACTTCCTATATAGAATTCCATCATTTTAAATAGCAAGGATTCCCTGCCTTTAAAGTAGAATTCCTTTTCCTTTTAAAACTTAAGTCAGTTGTGAATATTAGATAGAAGACAATCCCCAGTTTCTGTGTTTGGGTTTTACCTGTTTTATTATGAGTAGGAACTATTAACATTTCTCATAGGGCAGGTGTTCTCTTACGCATTACGGAATCCGGAATGCCATAGAGCGGGGACTCCGGACTGGTAGGGTTGCCACCATCAGCGCCTGGTATTTGACCGGAGAATTTTTTAAATGCCTCAATTAAAGGCGAAACACCCGTGAGGCTCTCAGCCGTCACTCGACTCGGTCTTTTTATTGACCGCAATCGCTCAAATGTGAAGTACTGCGGCGCGGCAAAGCATGGCTTGGCTTTGCCTGGCCTGGCCTGGCTTGGCCTGGCTTATTAGTCACCGACACAAGCAATCGAAGAAACTTTAAAAAAAATGGCCAACGGCTAAGGCAAAGCCCACGAATTGAAAACCGTTTGGAGCGCCGTGTTTGGCCCGCGCTTGGTACTCGCAATTAAACACTTTTTTAACCTTCAAAAAAGTAGTTCAGGTCTCTGTATAAACCTACCTCCCCCTTCTACCTTCCCCCATCGACAGCTGGCCAAATATCGGACCACACGGCCCATGATCTACCGATCCGATCCGATCGGATCCGCCAAGTGCCAAGCAAATCTTTCAATGTCAATGTCAATAAGCTCAGTCCAGACCAGGCCAGAGCATGCCAGGCCAGAGCAGAGCAGGCCAGTCCACTTTATTTATGTACGTTCCTCTATGATCCGGCACTATGTGCGGTTTTTGACATACCCCAGAAATCCGAGTTCTCATTCTGCGGCTTACCATATGTGCGGCGACGGAGGACCCAGCTTGGTATTGTTTTATGCGGCCCAGGGCCCAGCATGGCCGGAAATCAGAGTCGGGTCATTATGCGCATCTGATTGAATTTCATTTTTAATCGATCTATGCCAAGCAGCCTGATGCAATATCTGGCTGAGATTGCAATGCATCTATAGGGGTTTCTATTACCCCACCCGATTTACTTTTGCCCTCAAAATTATCCCATCTAAAAGTGTTGAACATTAATAACTGCGAAGATGTAAGTGAATGTCCCTAAGAACCTTCCAAAAATGAATCACTTTCACTTTGTACATCGGATATGTGAGTACCCTTTTAGAATATTAATATCAATTAAAGACCGTTTTCAAGCCTACCTTTGTAATGGAATCCTTAATAATGTTACTATTTTTTTACTAAATCAATTACTAAGTAACAAAAGTAACATTTTAAGAAAGAGGTATATATTCTTAAAAATTTTCTATGTACCATGTATAGGAATCAGGAAAAAAGCGAAATTATCCCAGAATCTATTAGCTGCGCACTCTTCCTGGACACTCACCGCTTCCGTTGCTGGCCAGCTCCATGTTGAGCATTTCCAGTTTGAGCTGCTGGCTGCTTTTGGCGCCCGTGACAGGAACAATGGCGCCGGCAACCGCCACATCGGCGGAGGCAGTAGTGGTGCAGGCAGCTCCCCCCGTGGGGATCGTGGCAGCCGCTTCGGTAGCAACGGTCGCAGCGTCCGCGGCAGGGTCTCCGTTCTGGGCACTTCCATTTTGTTCGCTTGTTTGGGGCTTCATTTTGTTTAATTAAATTTATGAAATTGGCTTGACGGCTGGACTAAGGATAAGTATTTGGTTTGGCTAGCGTTCGATCGCGTTGAGTTTTTCGAACTGGCAGTTTCGAGTGGCGGCGCGTTGGTTTTTGATTTATCTGTTAAGCATCTACCCGACTATAAGCCGCCCGAGATTTAGTTGTAACCTTTTATTATGAAAAATCGAAAGTTCTGCCGAGAGAGCGAGCACGAACGCGCGTTATATCTCGTATCGGATGGGTGGCGCAATACAGTTACGGATACAGATACAGTTACAGTTAGCGCCATCTAAGCGAGATATAACTCGGGTCTCGGCTGTGTTCGTCGTCGCTCTCTCGGCTCGGCTCCACTTTGCTCCAAAGCTTTTTGGGTTCTCCACCCGCACCCGCAGCCCCAGCCGCACCCGCATCCGCATCCGCACACACCCCTTCCTCCGGACACTCTACGGCGGTTTCGAGCTCCGAAAAAGGCGAGGACTCCAGGAAACGGGAATTGGTGCATTCTGTTGATACCCTTGCAGGGAGTATTACACATTTGTCCAAAGGATATAGCTCTTAACGTGATCCTGTATAGTATATAGTAATAAAAAAAACTTGCTAGATTCTATAAATCCGCCTGTCTTGAATAGACAAAATAGTATCTCCAGTAAGATTTATTATAACACTTCTTTATGCCTATTGAAATAAATGTCTAGTTCGTTTTCAATCTACAATATCCTGGCCATTTGGTTCTATTTATATTGTAGAAGATCTCAGTAGTATCAGCCACAGGCTTCAGTTTTTATTTTACTGAATAAATGGGCCTCTGTTATTTAATTATGAAACTAAAACCCAAATGTTTTCACCTGCAAGGGTATAGAATTTTCGACTTTTCTCCAAACTTCTTTCTTTTTTCGAATCGCTGTTTGACGGCCAAAAAGTTTCCGATTTAAGATTTATTGAAAACATGCTGGCAGAGTAAACATTCGGGATGGAATAAAAAAAACAGGACCATTAAGAAAACGTTGGCGCCTGGCTTCGGACCCGGTGCAATATTTATTTTGAATTGATAACCCGGCTGCGACTGCTTCATTAACGGGTCGTTGGCAATTATGAGGCGATAGCGCTGCATCTCCACCGGCCAATCCTTGCGAGAAATTTGTTCGGTCATCTCGGTTCATTGGGCAGCTGATTGCGAGCCCCTCAAAATGTAATACGGCGGGACATTCAAAGGGAAAACATATCAGTTTGGCGAGATTATTTAATTTACATTGCGATTGCCTATCAATAATGCGAATCATAATTAAAATTATAAATTAAATGGATTACGACGCGACACCGTGGACCCATAAAGAAAAAAAGCCACTATTCAAAATAGGGAATTCTATTTTCCTATCTCAATTTGGTCTTACAGTTTAATTTCCAGCTTATTGCAATAGAAGATTTTGTGTTTACTTAATTCGCAGCTTAGCTAACACATTTACCATTTTACAAAAGCAACCTCACTCGGCGCTTGCGCCCTTTCGCTGCCTTGAGCGGTCTGTTAGTCATGCCTGCGAAATTATAAATAATATTAATTAGCCATTAATTGGACATTTACGTCCGATTTGCATGGCAGCCCAAACGATTTAACTTTTAAATTTTCCAGCATCGACTTTGTGCTTGCTCCGCTTTTAATGACATTCAATGTCGTTTAGCAACTTGAATTATTCCCGGAAGGAGTCGAGCAAAGATCCGGTTAGCTTACAGCTCCTGCACCTCGCCACCCACGCCCTGCTTTCCTTGGGCCTGCCTTTCCAACTTCTCCTGTTCCATACCCTCCAGCTGGGCCAGCGTTAGCAGGGAGATTCCCAATTGATCTTCTCGGGTGAAGGGTTGGGCCATGCGCCGCAGCCATCGCCGCGCCAGCTGTACGGCCTCCTCAGTACTCAAATTGCAGAAGCTGTCCACCAGGTGTTCCTGTATCCACTTGGGCAGGCGGGAGCGCTTGTCCTGGCGCGAGAAACGTTTGTCCGCGAATATCATGATACCATAGTCAGTTTTTCCGCGCAGAGCTCGACCCACGCATTGGGCCGCATGGCGCATGGCATCAAAGGTCAGAAAGTCGTTCTCACGTATCTGAAACTGATCGCGCAAGTAGTCCAGTCGGGCCTTGAGAATGCGGGACTGCGTGTACACGTAGGGGATGCCGAACATGAGCACCGCGCGACCATAATGATGGTCGAAATCCACACCCTCCGAGACCTTGCCACGCGCCACAGCCAACAATACTGCACCGCGACCACAATCGCAAGCCTACAAGTCGAAATGAGAGCAATTTAGGCAGTTAATTTTACAGTCAACCTGCGATCACCAAACGACTGTGTAACCACTACCCTCTTTACAAGGGTATAGAGAAAACGAGAGCAAGGTAGCAGTGTCAAGCACATTTCGAGAGAAGCCATATCTGTTATGTAGATCACATGTATCTTACCTTAACATAGTTCATTAGGGCGTAGCTGGTCTCGGCATTGTCCTGCGTCTCAATAAACAACAACTTGTAGCGCAGCAGAGTATCGACAATGCCCTGATCGTACCACGAAGCCACGACAGACTCTAGATACAGGTAGGATGTGAAAAAACATACAATTCCATCTGGCACCGTTTTGGCGACCTCTACTAGGAGCTGGCCATAGTTTCGAATGACTGCAGTGTCTTCTCGGGTCTCAAACTTGGAGGAAATTGTCACCTGGTCATTCCCTTTGGATACAATCTGTTAATGGTAATCCAGTTTAGACATGTCATGGAATCAATTAAAGAACCCATACCATTGGAAGAAGACAAGGACGAGCCAGAGTCATAGTAAAGCTGCTCATGACCACGGGATCAAAGTCGAGGATTTTTGGGTACATATCCATCGGTGACAGCGTACCCGAAGTAATAACCACAGTTTGGAACCTCGAAAAAACAGGTGCCATGGCAATCGAAGAGTCCAGACAACTAAAGTGCAAAATTGGATTGGAAACGGTGGGTGTCTTGTCATCCAGATCAATGATAATGGTGAAGCCCTTTGTGTATGTGGACACCAGGGTGGCAAAATGTGTGATCTAAGAGAAGCATACTTTCTTTTAAAAAGAATTCGTTAGTCAAGAATCTAAACTCACCAATGTGAGAGCTCCATACTCCGTCAGGTCACTAATCTCTAGGGTACGCAACAAACTTGACAATCGTTCTGCACAAAAACGCAATGGTTTTCGCTCTATGCAGATTTTCGACGATATGTCTTTGAGGAATCCAGCTGGGGATTCCTGCACTACATGATGGACACGCAATCGCGTTTTTATGTACTCGATGAACCGGCGGAGAAAGCTTAGAAAATGGTCAGCGTTTCTAATATTTCCGGGGACAACTTCGGTTAGCACATCGGTGGGCAGAACGGGATTGGCGAGTATCATATCCGTCTCTCGTTGTACGCTGGCATCTTTAAGTCCCTGGACCATGCGCTGATACTCTTCGTTTAGGCGGTTAGTGTCTTCTTCACGGATACTACAAAAGGAAGACTGTGTTATCGAGCTAATCATTATGGTAATAGATCTTACTCCTGTACAAGTTTGGTGAGCTGATTCAGGGCGTTTGTGCTTCTCTCCACAGTGCGCCTGTTGATCTTTACGCTCATAGAGTCGATGCAGACGTTGTCAATGTTGTGGGCTTCATCAAAAACCACGCAGGACTCGCGGGTCATCTCTTTGGATACTACCTGAGCTATCTTTGGATCCAAAAGGTAATGATAACTGTATACTACAATGTGTGCATGGGCAATCTACCAAATAAAAGAAAAAACCCCATTATTAACTTAGCATTTATCGCATTCTTTACTTAAAACTCACAGCATAGCGGGCTAGGAAATAAGGACACCAGTTGCGGGAGCGCCCGTATTCCTTGAGATCGTCAATGCTGTACACGCCCACGGGCAAAGTAGACTCCTTTCCCTCCATACTGAAGCCTTCAAAATACTGACCTATACGTAATGAGACATAAGATGATAGACAACAAAATTGGGAGATGAACAATAAGAGTCCTACATATAGGTGTTTCAGAATCCATCTCATGCCGATCCCGTATGTAGCTAGCCGTGAGTCCATAGCACTTGCCATCCACAGCCTTTCCCTCACGTTCCTTGCTGACCTCCGGGTGGATGCACATGTTTTTGCGCGAACTGAGCACGAGGCCAGTAAAGGGTGGCGGATTCGGACAATGTCTCTCGTAGTAAACCATTAGATTTTGTAACTCTGCAATGACTTTCTCGATCTCCGGCACCGTTCGCGAGCAGTAAATAAGTTTGCGCACCGTTTCCGGGTGTTCCACCATATAGGCTACAATCAAGGAGAGCAATGTAGCCGTCTTTCCTGTGCCAGAGGGCATCTCCAGTAAACAGTGTCCCTTGGCGTCCAGGCTCCGTTTCAGCTCCAGCATATACGCATACTGCTCCGGATAGATGTACTCATACGGGAAGTAGACGAGAAGGCCGTCCACGCTGAGCCTGTGGATTTTGATTGAGTATACATAGAGCTTTAAATAATTGGATTACATACTTCATTTTGCTTTTATTTTGCTATTTCTAAATTATTTTCCAATCTTGCAAAATCCGCATGCCGGCATTCAATATAAACAAAAAGATATCGACTTTAATAGAGATGTGTAATAGCAGCTATTTTCAAGCTGGCAATAAAATTTTAAATGTTTTTAATGATTCTTTCGTGTTAATTAAATTAAAGAATACTAAATAGTTCAATAAATAAAATTAACTGATTTATAAGCACAATTATAAATAATATTCAGAATAAACATATGTAACTATAGTAACGTTGGCAACACTAATCATTCCTATCGTTATCGAGTAGAATTGGTTTTTAAACAATTCAATATTATTCGGTGAAATTCTGCATTGAATCACAAAAAGCCAATTCTAAAACTTCCATGGACGATCTAAACCCCTTGGCAGGCACAGCGCACCTCCTAGAAGAGGTCGACAGTAATTAGGATAATCATTTTCTAGGAGAAACAAAAGTAACATAGCCGCACCTTTCAGAAAAACTAATGGTGCTCCTGCGGGACGGTCGGACTCTAATAGGTTACTTGCGCTCCGTGGATCAGTTCGCCAACCTGGTACTGCAGCGGACAATTGAGAGAATACATGTAGGAAACGAGTACGGCGACATTCCACGCGGAGTGTTCATCATCCGCGGCGAGAATGTGGTGCTGCTGGGAGAAATTGTAGGTGAAACTCAATACTGTGGTGCTGTTTAATTCGCGTTTTTCGATCTACACACAGGATCGCGAAAAGGAACAAAAGCTGCCACTAAAGGAGATATCGGTCGAAGAAATCCTCGACGCCCAACGTCGCGAGCAGGAGCAACGGCAGGAGAAGCACCGTCTGGTGTCGAAGGCGCTCAAGGAGCGGGGCCTAGCCGTCAATGCCGACATCATAAACGAGGACTTTTGCTAAAACCAAGGAAAATGCTTCTCATAGACTAAGCGAAACAGATTTTCGTCACTTTGTATATTTGTACTGCATTAAAAAACTATGTTAAAACTATATACACAAGCAGCTACCGAAATATGCATTCGTGCAGCCACCTGTTCAGCCCGACCCATCCCGCCCGATTTCTTCCATAAGTATGTACTTTTCCAGGATCTGGTACATTTCCACTTTGGCCTTAATCTTGTGAACTCGCGACAGCTGACGTAGATAGGCAGCAATAGACTTGCAAAAAAAGTCGTCTTCCGTTTCGGAACAACTCGGAACAGTCGTGGCGGCTACAGGAGTAAGTGGCTCAGTTGTGAAGTGCTCCCTCTCCTGATTAACGTTTGGCATGCACACTACATAATTCACATCGCCATGTCCAGAATCTACTGCGTCGACCGCGGGTGGAGACCCTTTTAGCGCTGGCTCCGGATGTATTACCACAGTGTGGGACTTCATAGTGGCCATGCCCTTGTGGTCAGATTCTGTTTCGAGAAACTCCTTGAAACTCTCCTGTTCAGGCTCCTGGCCTTCGTCCGCCTCTACAAGGACGGAGTACGTCTCAGACTGCGTCGTTTGCACTTCCAGCTTTGCGTCGTACTGTTGCTCGTCGAACTCATGCGAGCTTGGCTCCTCGATTATAGGATCATTTTCCAAAGGCAGACCAACGGGTGACAACCAGGCCCGTCGCCGACGCGAATTCTTAACGTATATGTGCGGCTTGGGGTCACGGTCTCGATTCCGTCCTCTACGCTCCCGTCGCTTTCGCACGAAGGAGCGTAGGAAATCCATCTTCCGGAAAAAGTCATTTTGGCCAAATTCTCCGCTTGGGTGAAGGCGCTTTTGTTTAAGCTCCCGTGAGTAGCGGTCTCGTAGGCACGTCCACCGACGCCGGGCGTCCACTATAGATATGTTGAGCACCTCGGCCACCTTGGCCCAGTCCTCCTCCTTACGCTGCGAGAGCCGAAAGGACGGTAGCTGCGGGTCGTATAGCGAAGGCGTGTCACGAATAGTACGGATGAGTAGAACATCGGATTCATCAAGTGGGCGGTGATTAGAGCTCATTATTTGTAATTAAATGTGGAAGGTGTTGTTTTTATGTGTTTATTTCAGTTGTTGTTAATTTTACAGGTGTTGGAAAATGAAGTTTGTGTAAATTGCCAAAAAAAATCGGTAATTTTGTATCGATATCTCAAATAAGCGAAACGTTGTACAACATTCCTAGATTGCTCAACACTAGTGTCAGCCATTTTTTTCACGCTCAAAAAAAAAGGTCGTGGAGATTGAAGAAAAGTTGACGAAAACGGCGCTTAGCGAGTTGAAAAGATCGAAAGGACAAACCAAAGCATGCAAAACTGAAGTTCGCGAGTGTCCGCCGTGTGTGAATTAAAAAACTGAAGATGGAAACCGTCGTGGCTTTCAACAATGAGGTAAGCCATTGGCTGTGACCGCCGGACTCACCAAGTTCTAGGTGTCCATATAGTACAAAAAAGTGTGTGACCGGTTCCTGGGTGGTTCCTGGTAGTGCGGTTGATCCGATGCCTCGCCTGAATTGCTACGATGAGAAGCCAGAAACGGCATATAAATAATTTTACCTGTTTGGGCTGTCAGGGTTGCTGCCGCAGTAGCGCTGCCCCGCGCGTCCCCTCTCTCCCTTGCCAGTGGCCAGTGTCTCATGCTAACGCATTAATAAATTGTCTTTTCTTTGTAGCTATCCGGACTCTATGATAGCCGGCCGCCGATATCTAAGGCCAAGATGGCTGCAATCACCAAGTCAGCGATGCGCGCCATTAAGTTTTACAAGCATGTAGTGCAGAGCGTGGAAAAATTCATCCTAAAGTGCAAGCCGGAGTACAAGGTGCCTGGCCTGTACGTTATTGACTCTATTGTTCGGCAGTCCCGGCACCAGTACGGCACCGAGAAGGACGTGTTCGCACCTCGCTTCCAGCGCAACCTCCCAGAGACGTTTGCCAATCTCTTTCGCTGTGCTCCTGAGGACAAGAGTCGCATTATCAGGGTGCTGAATTTGTGGCAAAAAAACAACGTTTTTAAGTCGGAGGTCATTCAGCCCATCTTCGACCTGGCTGATCCGAACCATCCCATTTACCACCAGATGCCTCCGCTTAGTGTCAGTGGTGGCCCCGGCGGCAGCGTGGGTCCTGGCCCCAGCAGTAGCGGGGCCCTCAGCTTGGCGGACCTGTCGAGCGGGCCCAACGGTCTCAACAGCTCGAGTATGAGCATGGAGCTCAGCCTAAGTAGCGCCGCTGCTGAAGACAAGATGGGCGGACCCATGCCTGACTTATCGGTAAGCTATGTCCTGCAATACTTCAAGACTCTCTATGGCCATAGACGCAATAAAAGATACTACCACCTACTAACGCATAATCTCTGTCACTTGTTTGTTGTTCTACATACCTATCTTCTCATCCCATTTAATGAACTAACCAACACCTTTCGTCATAACCTTGGCAGCTTGGCCACGATAAATATGGCAGTAGTAGCAGTAGCTCCAAACGGTATTATGCGGAGCAGCACTATGCCAAACGTCAGTCGGTGGCCTCATGTTCGTCAAAGTCGAGCAAGTCGCACCATCACAAGAGGGAATACGCCAAGGGCACGCATGAAATCGAGTATCAGGTCCGGGAGTTCATCGAGGAAGAGGACGAGGGCATGCAATTGATGATGGCGGATGACCACCACTGCATGGGCGATGACTCGCCGCCGACTTCATCAAAATTGCTAGATGTATGGCGAACCACTTTACCATTCATTAATAATTTTTTGTTTAGATTTAGTTTAATTTTTGTGGATACCTTCCTTGAGATTCGAATTAACTCCATTGAAATTCTAATTTCAGAACAACAATCTTAAGCAGCTCCTTAATGACCCCAATGTGCTTCGTCAGCTGCAGACGCTGCAGAACTTCCAAAAATTTAAGCAGCAAGAGGAGAACCAAAAACATCGTTATCCGGACGACGCACTGCAGCAGCATTTCCAGAACGTCATGAAGGTAAGTCAGTTTATTCGCATTTTGTTATTATTCTCATTTAAAACACATTCTAGAGTTCTGGTGGAATGCCACAGGGAATGGGCATGGGTATGGGTATGGGCATGAACCTTAGCGACGGCTTGGACCTTAACAAGGACGTGGAGTTTATATCGGAACAGCAAACCATTGAGGTATACCTTAAAACTTCTTTTATCTTTATATTTCCAAAAGGATCTGTGAATGTTTTTGGCCATAAAAGTTGAGCTGGACAAAAGCATCTACAGCGCCCTGAAAAAGTGCGGTTTATTATTTGTGAAGGGAGATGCATCAGATGCCCTCTTCCATGTGCTGACGTGCAATTGAGCCGAAGAAAGTAACCAAAATGTTGTTATATCCAATGGAGTTTCGGCGTAGTAAAGCCCGAGTTATTGTTAACAATTCTATAAAAAAAAATATTTATTAAATTGCGATGTTACTATTTCTACTATCTATAAAAATTAATTTTAGTCCTTTGTGCAAATTCAATCTTAACAATTATGCCCTTGAGCAATTCTGAAAAGATATATTTGAAAAGTTAAACTGAATACCCCCTACAATTTTCATTATCTAAAAGATTAGATTTAAAAATTATATTAAATAGAAGCCAAAGGTAAGGTTTTAAAGACACGCAATTTCTGGCGGAAACAACCCGTTACCCGATGCTATAACAACGTTTGGTAAGTTCCTAATATGTAATTCAAAGAACCAAAATCTTGCTCGAAAACGCAAAATGCCAAATTAGTTCAAGGGAACTTCAACAAAAGTCATCGAAGTCTAGAACGAAATCTTATTGAAACAAAGCCACACGTCAACACACGCCAGAGAATGAAACTTAATCTATTATTTTGAGTTTGTTCTGTGCTCAGCCAGTTTCTCCAAATCCCAATGTCAATCGCAATCCTACCCTATTCCTTCTCCTATTTCCTTACCACCACCATCCAGACCCACTCACAACTTATGCTTAACGATATGCAAACGTTTTTATCACGAATCACTTTAAAATTTCTTGCAAACACTCCCGATTCAATAGGTAATCAACTTGGATGGGGCTGATTCTCGGAGTCCGACGCCTGATCGGGATCGCTACAAGCGCAGCCGCCGCAGCAGTCGCAGTCGCTCGAGGTCGCCACGTGGACGAGGAGTCGGCGGTGGAGGAGGAGCTACCGGCACCGATCGTCGTCGACGCAGCTCTCGGTCCCGATCGCGCAGTCGATCACCGCGCTCTAGCCGTCGAAGAGGATCTCGAGACCGGGAGCGCAGCAACCGGGACAAGGAAAGAGACCGTGAACACGAGCGTGAGCGGCGAAAGAAGGGCTTGCCAGACATTAAAAAGGACCACCTCAGCGGTAACTATGACAAGTCACAAGGCAGTCGAAAATCGGGATTTTGACAATCAAATAAAATATGCACTTTTGATAATTTCTTCATCACTTTCTTGGCTAATCCGAAGAACACCTTTTCTTCTCCTCAGCTCCTTGGCTTCGTTGACGTGTGTGTTTAGCTTTAAAGTCTGGCATTGTTTTAAAATACTCCTTATCTCTATAATTATGCGTTTTCGAGCAATGTATTGGATTTATTTTGATATAAACATGTTAGGATACTCAAACTGTTTTAGTTAGAAAAGATATTTATTTGATAAAGAAATATATAATAGATTTATGTCTAATTTGAATGAGCAATGGCATTTAGAATAATTTATATTTATAATAACTTGATATATTTTGAATCCGTTTTAATGTTTCTACAAAGAACAAAAGAGGTTTCATTGCAAAACTTGTTTTTTTTTTATTAAAGTCCTCTTATTTAATGTATTTCCATAAAGTTAAACCAATAGTTGCACCTAGTGCAACGTTCCAAGAAGCAGAAAATCTTTAAAAATGTTTAAAAGAGTACATATATATTTGATTAATCTCCGATTGAGGGGTAATCTTAAATTACCTTTACCCATTCTATTAAAATTCTATTTCTAAGATTTTATTTTTGTCACTTACAGTTTGCAGTACCACTTTGTGGGTGGGTCACCTGTCAAAGCTTGTCTACCAGGAGGAGCTGTCAGACACATTTGGCGAATATGGTGATATCGTAAGCATCGACCAAATTATACCGCGCGGATGCGCCTTTATTGTTATGAACCGGCGCCAGGATGCGCACAAAGCCATGCAGGCGTTAAAAAATCATAAGCTTCAGGGACGAGCCATCACCATCTCGTGGGCTGCCGGCAAAGGTGTGAAAAGTAAAGAGTGGAAGGACTTCTGGGACTTAGATCTTGGTGTCACTTATATCCCATGGAACAAGCTGAGCCCAGACACCGACTTTGATGCTTTGGAAGAAGGTGGCATGTTTGACGAAGACACTATGCCAGGTTGGATGAATCAGAAGATTAGCCAGGCTAAAAATCATGCAAAAGACCAGGTGGCAACATCTGTCTCAGAGGTTCCCGGACCTACTGTGGGAGTGCCTCCGCCGGGTCTGTTATTTGGTATTGATACCACACAACCTCCACCAGTTGGTCCACCTCCCGGTCCGGGAGGACCGCCGCCAGGCCTTATGGGAATGGTGCGGGGTCAGTTCCCGATGGCCCCACCAATGGCGCTTAACATGCCGCCACCCATGATGATGCCGCCTACTAATATGCCGCCGCCAATGATGATACCTACGACCAACATGCCTCCACCGATGATGATGCCCCCTACCATGATGCCTCCAGGATTTCCAGGTATGGAACCAGGTTTTAAATGTATGACAAAGAATTATTTTACTTTATTAAAGGCATGGGCGGACCTCCACACCCCATGGGACTGCCTCCTGGAACGCCATTTCCACCGCCGGGGGCAGTACCGCCACCAATTTCTGGCGGACAGCCAATTCCCGGAGGACCCCAACCGCCCATTTCCGGTGGCATACAGTCACCGATTTCCGGCAGCGTGCAACCGCCGAATAATAATAGCGGCAATGTGAGCGATGATCAAATGGACATTGAAATGGATTTGGAGGACGCCCCACCTCCACCGCCGAATCAACAGCAGCAATTTATGGATGCCGTGGCCGCGGCAGTGGCCAATGATTTGTTTCAGCGCGATAGAGAACGCGATCGTGATCGAGATCGATCGCGGGGTCCCAGCGGAGGATCACGGTGGGGTGGTCGAGAGGACGTGGGAGAAGCGGCTGAGCGTTGGCGTGCAGAGAACGGTGGAGGACCTGGCCAGGGCCCAGGGGCCAACGCTGCCTTTAATGAGGCGCGTGCACGTCTTAACCTAAACCCGGTAGATCACGGAATGCCGAGGCCTGAATTTATGGGTATAGGTAAGTAATATCAATAACGATCTGAAAGGCAGGTTAATTTATTTTTTATTGAATATAGATTTTGATAATCGAGGTGGTCCTCGGGGAATGGGACCTCGCAGCGGGAACCACAATGGAGGACCCGGTGGACCATCTGGGCCGGGGGGTCCCGGAGGAGACTTCTTCCCTCAGAATATGAACCACAACCGATTCAATCAGCCCACAAGCTTGATGCAAATGCGCATCCCACCACCGGCCGTGTTTAATCAGCGCATGGGCGGTCCATCTGGTAATAGTGGCAACGGCGTCGGCCCCATGTTTTTGCGGAACCAGGGTGGCGGTAATGGTCCTGGTGGACGACAACAAGGACCAGGTAAGATATGTTGATTTAACTGGGTTTATTATTTTGGAGATTTCCGTAATTTTTGAATTATTGTAAATCATTAATGGTATTTTTTGAATATGTTTTCCCTTTTTTTAATTGAAACCAAATTAATTTTCGTAATTATTTACATTTATTTAAACGGTAATCCAAACAGAAATTTGAAGCCCCTCATAAAATATTAATTTTCTTAAACATAAAAAACACTTCGTTTCACGCAGTAATTATACTTTTCGTCGTAAAATTAGTTTGATTCCAACGCGAATTTATGTTTACTTTTTTTTATAACTTCAACAGTAAAGATGTGATTATTAATCCATATTTTTGTTTCCAGGGTTCTTTAATCCCCGAAACCCATTCAACGACAACCAACGCGGCCGTGGAGGTGGTGGACGGAATATGGCCGCAGGGGGTCGAGGAGGTCGCTGGAGTGACGAAGAAGAAGACGGTGGAAATAACTTTAAGCGTCGTGGCGGTCCCGGACAAGGTGGACCTGGTGGGCAAGGTGGCCCACCTGCTAACCGCTTCCGAGGGGACGATCGCGACGATCGTCGAGGAAACAATCAGCGCGGAGGTCGTGGTGGCCCACGTGAAGATCGAGAGCGTCAAAACTTTGAAAACCGGCGAGGCTCACGTGATGATAGCAGCCGGTATTCGATAAGCTCAATGGACGAAGGCAGCAAGTCGGCTCAGGAATCTGAAGCCAGGCCTAAGAGTGTAGAGAAAGCAGAGGTACCGCCTGCTTCCGCGGGAACGGTTGATACCGAGGAGGATTGGGATCGCGAGCTTCAAGACTACGATGCACGGACAGAAAGCCAGAAGCCGCAGCCAAACGCTCCCCAGTCTTTGGACAGTTTGCCACCTGCAAAGACAGACGATTTTGCAAAACCAGCTAGTGTAGTTACCGAATCATCGGATCCGAAGCCAGAAACTGATGCTTCACCCGCCTGCACGCCACTTTATGATGAGATACCCGCACCTGTTCGGAGTACTAGTGAGGCAGCCGAGTCCGCAGCTGAAGCTCAGCCTTCATTATCCCTCCCAGAACCAGAGGTTAATACAGAGGCTGCGCCCAAAGAAGATTTGGCTCCAGCGCCGGCAGCTGAGCCCCAAGAGGATGCAGTGAATCCAAGTGAACCAGCTGCCGTAGTCGCTGAATCTGTCGAGGAAGCTGTCGCCGACGTTACTACTGCCGATGATGGAGCTGATGCATAGGACGACCGTCGGACAAATCAACCGAGGATCAAATGGCCCCATTGAGCAAATTAAAGTGAAACTGTAATTTATAATTTCCTTTAAAAGAAAACTAAATGTAACTTGATACATGCGAAAATATTACAACTTTTATAGTGAGATTACGGCGCATTTGTGGACAAGAATAGAACGGTTGCTTTCGAATCGGCTACTTTCGCGTTCTTTAACCAGGGGACTTCTTGAAAACTACTCACCACACGTGTAGTTCAGATAAAGATAACGATAAACAGAATGTAGCAAATAATTAGCAAAACAGATTGAATGGACAGGAAATTGACAGGGGAGGCGTAAAAAAAAACCCAATCAGAAGAATCATAAATTGCAACACTTGGAATGTTTATTATTTTGTTATGTATTTAGTTTTAAGAGTCTATTTAACACTCAAATTGTTTCTAATGCGCAGATTTTAGGTACACGCATAATAATGTACAATTCAAATACACCTATATTACCGCATACTATAAAATAAATTCAAAAAAATTAAGCGATTTTGTTTTTTTTAAGTTTTTATTAACTTGGAAAAATTGTTTTCATCATAGCCTTATGAAAGGGTATCCCGCTTACGAAAAAATTTACCTACATAGTTTATGATATCAAAAACGATTTGTTTTAAATGCATGCGTTTTAAAAAATAAAAATATTGTTTTAAAAAGAAATTATAAAATTTCGCGGGCAAGCCTCAAGGGATATTCCCTTCGAAACGGGTAACCAGCTGACCGGGAATATTTTTTTTCGATAGGTAACCCACCCGATAACTTTATGGCATCGAGAAAAATCCGCTCTAGTCGCAGAAATCATCGAACTTCTTCCACCTCTACAGCGTCGCGTCAAGTTTCGATTCGGGATTCGGGTGTTAAAAAAAAATACAAAATACTAAGCTTATCAATCAGATCTGCGATTATATGTAAAGAACGGGGCTGATTTAAGCAACAGAATCTTGTGCAAGCAGCTTAAAAGTGCAACGACGATTTTCGGGTGCCAAGAATCCACACTACCAGCGCACACACACGTAAGCGAGGCACATATACATACACACGGACACAGCGCAGTTGTGGGAATGTGCAAATTGTGTAAAAATCCGCATAAAAGTAAATAAATTGGCCAGCCAAACGTGTGAAATGCGAAGTGAAATAATCGGAAGCGAGTCGTCTGTGTCCAAAGAGGCTAAAAGTGAGCCTAAAACGCTTGAAAACGTGGGCAATTTCGCAATGCTTTAAATATCAGGGGCTCTATTTGTATAGGTGAGGAGTGTGAAAAAAGACATAGGTGTCCCTGTCCGTGTGGCAGCCGCAAACGCGCATACGAACATACGGACATGGGCAAACGTAACCGCAGTCGGCGCTGACAGCATCCTTGCGCTCCCTTCCTGGCAGCAGCCAGCACTCTGTGTGGATGTGGATGCTGTTCGAAAGCTCACCCCCATCACAGTGAAATGGCTCCCACCTTACCCCCCAGGCAGTCCTCGAACAACTTTTCACTTTTTGTCCGCCTCGGTTGCACGAGCATGGGTGCCGTTAGCCAAATCTCTAGGAGGAGAATCTAGATCCTCCAAAATACCCAATGTTATAAAGATTCCAATAAATACAAACCCGACCAAATTACTTTCTTAATTAACACCCACTTTGAATGCAATAAAATATATTTATGGGGATTCTTGCAGCCTTTCACGACATTTATGATGTCCAAATTCTATTGCTTTTACATATTTAGCCTCTGTCATGGTCATATGTAGTTTTTATTGTATGTTCATTCTTGTCAGGGGGTCCGGACACCCATGCATACCCGAACGAACGTGCATATCCAAACCCATACCATCAAAACACTGATGTTTTGCTTTTTTCTGGCTATTTTCGGAAAGCGAAGGTGATCGAGACCGGCATCAATGAGTGTTCAGATTTTGCTTTATTTACATCGCCAGATTCCCTTATTAAGTAATTTTATTCATCAGATAACGTTTTGGGTAAGATAAACCTGATAAAACGTGGAGCAACGGAAGCAGTTAAAAGTGTGAAAAAACTCCCAAAGTAAATAAATAAAATCCCAAATAGCAAATGACATTTCATCAAAGTTCTTTAGCCTTTCGGTGCGAGTCACTCAAATCTCAATCTTGTGGCTGTCACTGCTGTTTCTGTTGTTGTGGTTTTCGTTTCTAAATGCGAGGCGCGCGACCGAACAGCTGTGAATGTGTACATGCAAGGGGTAGGGGGCTGGGAGTGGGAGGTGACAGTCGGCTGGTGTAGGTGCTAGGTGCGATCTCGTTTTGGCCACAAAGTGCGAAAACAAGAATAAGGCGTGCAAAATAATAATTGCAAGAGTCTGTACATTTTCACCCTTCGGGATAAAAGGCATGATCCTCTTTAAGCTCTAGATTTGATAAGATTGTTTGAGGCCTGGCTTATTTTTAGGCGGCGGAGATAAAAACGCCACTCAATAGGCAATCATATGCGGTCCAACACAAGGAACAGGACTGCGACAGAGCAACAGCCCCCTACGTCATCGGTAAGCGGAGCTTCCGCTGCCAAACCATGTGGGGGCTACTGGCCATGCCAGATTATATAGATGCGCTCCACTTTTGGATGCTATTTATAAACCTTTTCGCTGTATGTATACATACACACGAGGATGCCAGGCCACTGATTCTGCTCTGCTTCCTTGAAGTCTGCATAGTTCCGCTTCCGATTGAGTTGGCGCAGTCGCAGTCGCCGATTCGGTAGTCAGAAACCAGAAACCCGTGTTTTCTGGCGCAACCAGTGCACGTGTATGTGTGTGTGAGTTTCGTGATGGTCCACGTTCCACCGAATTCACCGGGCAGCATCATCCTCACCCAGCAACATCCACATGTTGAAAAGGCTACCCAGGACACCCCTTTTCCGAAATCCCTGTTACGTCTCATTATTAGCTTCTAACGACTCCATTCCAGAATTTCCAACTCTTATTGGTCAAAAAAATTAAACAAATGAAGAAAATGTATAATATTTGTAGGGATTTAAAAGTTTTTCGATTAGAGGGCAATTGTGTTTCGCATTCCTCATCCCTATTCTATCTTTTTACAGGGCAAGGGCAGAGGAAAGCCGGCTCAGCAGGAGGCCAAAGCGTTTTCCACACGCATGAGATGTAAATGAGATGCCGTCGCGCCGGCAGCAGAGGCAACAGCAAAAGCAACCACAACCACTCCAACGTCGCTATCGATGCCATCGGGAGCAAGAAGAGCAGCAGCAGCCTCAACAGCATCTGTTAATTGAGTCAAAAGTGGAGACGCAGGGGACGCGCATTCAATACGATTAAGCAAGAGTCAGAGAAGAAGAAAAGGAGTAAAATAATTGTAAGGAAGGCGGAGGGAGATCGAGATCTCACGGATTTGGTCGAGGTCCAACACACTCGCCACACACATCCAAAATGAAGCGACGCAACGCGGATTGTGGAAAACTGCGCCGGCCGATGAAGCGCAACAAAATCACAGAGGGCATGTACGGCAGGTGAGTCCCCTAAATATGTACCTCATATACACCACTTGCTGTGATAAGGCCACTTGTCGGTTTATTGCCATTCGAACTGCCCCCAAGTTAGCACCATGATTATCATATTTTCGGAGACGCAAAAAATAACAACTCAAAAATTCGATTTTTACGCACTACCGCCTACGAGAGAGTGTGTGTGGTTCTCCTCTCTGCTTAATTTTTTTTTATTAATAAGTTTGTTTACTTTTTGATTGTGCCTGATTGCTCGTCTTTTTTGGACGCTATTCATTTTGGTATTTCTCCCGCCTCATCGTCATTTTTGTTGTTTGATTGGGCTAATCTACAATTAGTTTACACCCCTTGTGAAGGTTTTAATCAGTACTTGTTCTTGTCAAATTAATCATTC
This sequence comes from Drosophila varians, assembly GCA_018150405.1. Taxonomy (NCBI): domain Eukaryota; kingdom Metazoa; phylum Arthropoda; class Insecta; order Diptera; family Drosophilidae; genus Drosophila; species Drosophila varians. Next base: position 11,281,294 of record JAECWK010000130.1, read on the forward strand.
AAGCATTTAAAATGTATTTGTAATTAATCCATTTTCTCTACTATTTTAGCACAACTGTTCTGTATATGAAGTTTCTAATACTTTGGGCCATCGTTATGGTGGCGGATTTCATGTTCATGTTCCGTTTTGAGTTCTTGTGGCCATTCTGGCTACTCCTGCGTTCGGTGCACGATTCGTTCAAGTACAAGGGTCTGGTAAGTGATCTTCGGTTTCTGCAACTATATTTCTCCATAACTAATCAAGCCCATTCATTTACCTTGCAGGCCTTCTCCGTGCTATTCGTATGCATAGCGATAACGTCGGATCTGGTCTGTTTGTTCTTCATACCCGTTCACTGGCTACTCTTCGCGGCCAGCACGTATGTCTGGGTACAGTATGTCTGGCACACAGGTGCGTCATCCCCACTTTAATCGCTTTGATTATACTTTCTAAACAATTTCTTCTGCAGATAAAGGCATCTGTTTGCCCACCATAATACTCTGGATGTTGTTTGTCTATCTGGAGGTGGGCATTCGATGGAAGGACAGTCGCCATATGCCGCATTTAGATCTCTGCCGGCCATTCGCGGCGCATTGGTAAGGATTTATAAGTTAATCTAATTGAATAATATCTAATAATATTAATATCTATCTACAGTATTGGCTACCCCGTTGTCACACTTGGATTTGGCTTCAAAAGCTATGTGGGCTACCGCATGCGCCAGCGTAAGCAGCGAGAGGTGGCCAAGGACAACGAGTTTTATATGCAGCTCCTGCAGCAGGCGCTGCCAGCTGAAGAGGCCGCCGAGGAGGCGGCAACTACGGGAGCTCCTGCCTCCTCCAGCACGTCTGTGGTGGCCAACGGATCGGCGACGTCGCCCGCCCTGGTTACTCCCAGCACAGTGTCTGCGGCAGCCAATGGAATTTTGGCCACTGCCACGCAAGCACAAAATCATCACGAGCATCATCACAGCAGCGGCGCCGGCGCCAGCAGCAGCTCTAGTAATCATCATCATCACCATCATAACAACAACAGCGGCACCAATGGGAATGGCACCAGTAACCCAAATAGCAGCAGCAGCAAGGATAACAGTGCTGGCGAGAACCACAATACCAGCTCGACGGCGTCTGCTTTGTCATCGTCTTCCGTTGCAGGTGCGACGACAGGGACTACTTTCTTGTCCCCCGGTCTATCCTTTGCGTCGGGCAAACAGTCGGCAGCGGCCACAGCAGCCACAACAGGTGCAGCATCCACTTCTTCCAATCTCGTCTCATGTCACTCCGATAGAACATCTACAACTAATGTGGCTGCGAGTCCGGCGACGCAGCACCAAAGCCAGCCTTCTTCGGCCTTCTCTTGTACCTTTACTTCTGACAGTGCCGTTGCTGACGGTTGTTGTGGTGGTAATAAAGTCTTGTGCTGCTCTAGCTGACCTTGAAAACAGCGGAAAAGACCCCTAAATTGTGTATTAGCCGCATTTGTACGTTTCCGTATGCCACATGCCACCGCATGCCACCCACATATACAAGTCTCCATCATGCCTGTGGGACTTTCATGATCTGTCTCAATCACGGCAACTACTATCGAAACTTTCATGTCATTTCCTTCCTGTTTTATACCAGCAAAACCAAAACGTCACTAGCGGCCCAACCTGACCTACTAACAAGTTATCAAGCCCATTCCCTCGCGAAATCAATGAAATGCTTCTATGTTGTTATTGAACGGTTATAAATAATCATTCAATTAACGTTCTATAAATATATTTTGTGTTGCAGCCACCACCAACGGACATGCTGGCGGTTCCAGGAACCATCGCCGCAGCATGGACAAGGACAAGCATCGAAATAAGGCCGACGCTGGCGATAATGAGCACAACAACGGTACACGGCATGGGGGTAAAAATAGCAACCATAACTATCACCAAGTCGATAGTAGTGCTGCCACAGCAACCACATCAGCCGCAACAGCCACATCAAGTAATAGTAAGGATAAGGATAAGGAGAAGTCAGACTGGGATAGCAACCACTATCCACAACAACAGCAGCAGCAGGCGGGAAAGGATAAGCACGGTAAGTGCCCCAACTATTACTATCAAATATTACAACAAATATTCACGTTTTTATTTGTACGCTTTTAGACAAAAAGGCTAGCAACGCGGTGCCCAATGGAAATGCGAATCATTTGGAGGCTGAAGAAGCGGCTTCGGTTGAACCGACAGCGCCCACTGAAAAGGCGCCTAAAGGTAAGCTTATTAACTTTCATATTGACTATATAACCTATATTATAAATCCCACCAGGTCGACGTAATCGCGGCAAAAAGGATAACGCTGTCAAGGACAATCACAGCCATCAACAGCAATTGGCTCAGCAACAAAAGGAGAAGGACAAGGAGAACACCGCCAACAATAACAACAATGACACCAGTTCGGTGTCTTCATCGGCAAGCTCAACATCGAGCGATGCCATTACACGCATTGCCAGCAAGGTGGTGTCCAAGATATGCGAAACCTGTTCCAAGCTAGAGGCTGACTTAAAGAAGTACCGCGCGGAAATTAGTCATATGAAGCAGATCGAGAATGAGCTGCGACAGAAGTTGGACGCCAACCTGACCAGCAAATCTACTCTGCAAGCCAAGCAAAAGGAGTGCGATGAACTGGAGAAGCGCATCCAGGAGTTAAATAATGCGCGCCATTCTGACATGCTAAACTTGCAGACCGTAGAGAGGCGGCTCAATGAGGAGCGCCGTCAAAAGCAGTCGCTGGACGCCCAGCTGGCCAACGAGAAAAAAGCGCGAAAGGCGGCCGAGGAGAAGGCGGCCCGGCCGGAATGCAGCTCCCAGTGCAAACAGCGTCGCCAGCAAATGGATGAGGAACTCAAGCGGCTGCGCGCTGAACTCAAGCAATCGGATGAGTCCAAGCAATTGGCAGTGGAGCATGGACGGAAGTTGGAACAAGAGGTATGGCTACTTTTACTTACTTGACTTACTTTATATATTAAATAACAGAACTGTTTACAGTATCGTATGCTCGAGGCAAAAATGCGTAATCTGGAATCCTCTCAGCCTGACCCGGAACTGCTAATGAATGCTCTGGCCGCCATGCAGGACAAGAATGCTACGCTGGAGAAGAATCTTTCCGCAGAGACGAGAGTCAAGCTGGACTTGTTCTCGGCTCTAGGTGCTGCCAAGCGCCAGATTGAAATATCTGACAGTGAGTATCGAGTTCCCAAATCAAATCCAGAGAAAAATTTTAATGATTTCGTTTCGTGGCAGACCATCGTCGCTCTAAGGAGGATGAGGTCATTGATCTCAAGGCCAAGATTGCCCAGCTACTGGCCGTAATGCCTGACAACCTGTGCATGAACACGGGCCCCCATGGCCCGGCTAGCAGCATTCTGCGCATGAACGATACACCGCCATTGCAGTCGGGTCAAGGACCGTCCTCTCCCATGCTTAGCCTGAGCGGTGCGCAAGAGTATCAGCAACATCAGCAGCATCAGCAACACCAGCAGCATCAGCAACATCCGCAGCATCAACAGCACCAGCAGCATCAGCAGTATCAGCAGCAAGGCGGTGTGCCTGTTTCCCAGCAGCAGATGGTGCCAGTCAGTGTGGCTGCCGCACTGCAGGTGGCTGCGGCCAATGCGGCTGCCGCAAACGGAAACGGAGCGTCCACGCTGGATCCCAACGCCAGTGTGTACACGCCCAAGACGGGCAACATGATGGTGGTGTCGCCGGTGGGCATGAACCCAAATGGGACGGATGCCTGACGCCAAACGCAACAGCAGCAGCAGCAGCAGTCCTTGACGCCCTCGTCGTCGTCGTCGTCCTCGCACTTGCACCTGCGTCGACAAGTTTGAGATTATTATACTTTATATGAACTAGGAAAACAGCCGTCGCCGCAGAAAACAGCCGGATTCGCAGCCGTTTGCATACAATATCTGAATGTCCGTAATATGAATAAGCAGTTTTCTTTCAAATTTAATCAGCATCAGAATGCAGCTCATTTCAAGCTCCCAGAATTGCTGAACAATTCTCTTTACACTTTTACAAATTTTTTTTAAATTTACCCCCTTTTTTTAATTTTCTTTATTATATTTGGCATTCCAATTAAAATTGTCCTCGGGAGGCCTCAATGATGTCGTTTGATTGAGGCCTGCCAGCTCATTTAAGCCACTTGTTTTGGGCCAAATGGCCGTTTACAACCTAACACACCAAATACACATTCAGTATCTCCCTTCTAATACGCAAAGTAAACGATTACTTTAACAGATGATTTGAAAACTTAAATCACACTTAAAACAAATGAAAAGAAAACACAAATTTCTAAAAATAATAACGAAATGAAAAAGGCGGTTCGCATTTTTGATTGATAAAGAATTCCCAAAATGACCAAATGGAATTCTACGTAATATATATATTTCCTTTTTATCAAACGCTGTGAGACAGTTTGACAAACCATAGTGATGGCCTTTGACCCTGGGAGAGGATGGCTGCTGCCACAAATTAGCGACCGTCCGCCTCCCATTCAAAGGAATATTTTTGAAGTCTGCGCCCTTCATTTATTATCTCATTAAATTATTTTGTTATAAAACCTTAACTATATGATATAATTTAGAACTTACTTCTTGAAAAAAAAAACATCAAACGAAACGATTTCTTTTTAAGTTTTAATTTATTTTTGTTTAGTTCTGCTGTTCCTAAGAAAGAAAAAAAATCGAAAGCAACTAAGAAAATGCGCTTAAATTTATTTACAAGAAGTGAAACGACGACTATTTTGTTTAAATAATAAATGAACAACTGTTCGCTGTGTGAAGCAAGAATATTCAATTTAATTTTATGTTATTTTAACTGTAATATTTTTTAATTTTAATCTCTTATCTCCCTTTTTTTACTTTTGCTTCATAATTTACTCGCTAGCATTCTCTGCCCCATTTGTCAGTTATTACTCGGATCCGCTCTCTGTTCGGATCACATTTGGCAGGCACATCCGGAAGGGCTATATTTCTTGCTAAGATTATCCTCATCAGCTAAAATGTTGAAAATACTGTACGCGGTCCTCCAGACCATCTCGGCCGCCGTTTACACAATGGTGGCCACGGTTTGGATTATTCAACGTGAGTGGATCCTTTAACCCTAATCCTTAATACGATTTCGAATCTCACAGAGGCCCTGACCAATCTAATGATGTCCACGTTTTTATTCGTTTTTGGCTTGGTCTGTCACCCAGTAATGATTGTTCCCTTGCTCTTGGGCGGATACTACGTCCTCCGTAACTTTTACTTTTATCGTGCCAAGACCCAACGTATTACATCCAACGATGATTCTGTTGAAAACAATGGGACCCGTAGCCTCTCGCGCACTCCACGCCTTCGCAACTTTCGCAGCTTGGGGAGCATTTCCTCGCGCAGCGAAGACAAAGAAAACTGAATGTTCTTTAGAAAATTATAGATTGCGTGTTTAATCTGATGAAAATACATAGTTAAGAAATGTATGCTCTTAAATTATCCTAGTCTTAAAGGTGTGCTTAGAATGCTATTGGAATATTGGCAATTAAGGTTTGATGAGGCTGGAGGTATCGAGCTTACGCAAAGCCTCTCGCGCTTTGAGTAGAGTAGCGTTGTTTGGCTGGCCGGACAGCGAGGCCAAATGGCGGATGTACTTGTCAACGTTCTCCACGCTTGGGCCACTTGGCTCGACAGAAGGAATCGAAATACCGGCAAGGGATGCCACCAGTTTTTGACGGAGAGCATTTAGGTAGGACTCCAGGCGAACATTCACCTCCTTCAGCTCGGCTACCTCCGCCATTACTTTCGCGTAGCCAGCTTTGGTATTGTCTACGTGCTGCTCCAGCACCGCGTTTTGCTGTTCCAGATCAGTCTTGGCCTTGCGCAGTGTCCGCAGCTCGTTCTCCGTGCTACGATTGTGCTCGATAAACTCATTTGTGTAAATGGGAATCTCTCCTGGTTGTAGAGGTCGTGGTGCAATGGGAGTTACTGGTGGTAATATCTGAGAGCTGACAGGAGGTTGTGGCGCCACTGGCGTTACTGAAGGAGTAGAAGGAGGTGTGGGAGTCCGCTTGACTTGGGCCAGTGGGAGGTCATCCGGATCTTCACTTTGACGTTTTACCGGTGTCGTCTTTGCCTTGGGTTTCTTTCCCTTAGCGCCACTGATATCTGCAGCTCCACTTTTAGTTGCCTTCTCTTTTGGCGTAGTTTCTACCTTCGTCGCCTTCTTGGCCTTGGCTAGCTCCTTTGCCAAAATTTCGGGATGCTCCTTAAGAAACAGTTGCAGCTGCTCTTGATAACTGAAGGAATAGAATATTGTTAACAAATTGTTGAGTTATGATGGGTGTTTTTCTTACATCGCCTTGTCTTTAGCGGCAGCTTCTATATATGGCATTTTGCGATCTTCCGACAACTGGTGCCACTCCTCGCCGATAATTTTGGTATGCTCAAGGGCAGTGCGATGGGGCTGCTCGCGTCGGAGCTCCTCACGGCGGTCGTTCATGAATCGCACATAGCCGTTAAGCGGCATCTTTGGGGCACCTGCTACGTTAATTCGACGCTGGGCCAGCTTCTTGAGCTCCATTTCCTGGTCCGAGTAGCGGCCTTTCTTAGATTTCTTTCCTCCTTTCGCCGGCTTCTCTTCCATTTCAATCTCCTCCAAGCCGCCCGAGTCCAGGGGCTGTGAAGCGACGGGCACAGAGACAGGTGAATCCATTGCGGAAGCGGCGGTTTCCTTGGTTTGCTCCGGCATTTTGAATAGGAAGTCAACGTCCTCAAGCTTAATATGGGTTGTAAAGATAATTTGTACTTTTTTTATTCAGTTATTTATTTAAGTTAACGTTCTTTCAAAATGTTTTTAATTTTTATTTTAATCAGCGTTGCCCCTCTGGCCACTTTAAGGCTACTGATAGTAAAATATCTGGCAACTCTATTTCTGCGAGGGTATGTTGGTAACTTCTGAAATTCAGATAACTAAATAATTAGACCTTTTCTCAAAAAGAATGAAGATTACATACATAAATATAAAAATAAAAAGAATTAGAAATTATAATTAATTTTTGAAGATGAGAACATTTCTGAAGAAAAATCGAATGTTTACGCAGATACCGTATATTTCCTTTATCATTGATTTCATAGTTTCTTAGAATCCAACATAGGGGTAGAGTACAAATCCACGAATAGAAAACAAAATGAATCATTTCTATCAATTGCGCATGTTTAAATTGCGTCATAGAATATGGCCTGATTTGAAATGTGGTGTGGGTAGATCTAATTGAAGAACACATCGTTTTTGGTTTGGGTTTGTTTATATTTTGAATATATCCTTTTTGTCGAATGTTTTAGCAAATCCATTGAGCACATTACAATTATTCATATGCATATGTAAGCCTATGTGGTTAGAAGTGTTAAACGTAAATGGAAACGTACAGTTAAACTTAGTGCTTAAATTGAATATCATATGTAAAGCCTTCGATGACGAAATTCTATACAGCCTATAATTAATAACTTAACTTTTGGCGGCGGCCAATCTTAACAATCTTAAACAGAGAGACGAACTTTAGCGTTGGGCGAACAATATTTTCAATTTGAAAAATCTGGGCCTAAATCAAACTGGGAAACAGCTCGTCAAAGTTGCTTTGCCACGCGAAATCCTCTTCGTCCGCGGGCAGCGTAAGAACTGTAGATGATGGAGATCCCAGAACGGACTCGTAGCCGTGGTCTGAGATGGCTGAGTGCAGGGATAACGAGGGAGATTTGGCCAGTGGTGAGATTGCCTTTACACGTGGGCAGAGGAACCGCTCGAAGGAATTGAAGCTTTCGTCGTCGGAGTCCTCGGTTGCATTAACCACGTTCAGATAGACTTGCGACGGAGACGTCGCTGGTGGCGGACATTTCATGACCACCGCTGTGGTGTCGTCACCAGCGGTGACTCCGTCGCTGTAGATCTCCATGACCGCCTCATTAACCGGCACTGCGTCGCCGTCCATTACGATGGTGATTGAATTCGTCTTGGCATCGTACGTGCCATAAACCGTATCAGGAGTTCCCTGCATAATTGATGGGGCCTCTATCGTGGCTGTAGTTGTCGTCGAAAGCGGCACTTCTGTTTGCTGTAGGTTTCCATTTACCTCTAACTTTTCAGACGCATTCGGGCTGTGCTCTTGCTCAGGATTCTCTTTTGTCTTTAGGCAACCAGCTCTATGCCTGCTGGATTCCAGGCACTCTGTTGTGGTCCCCACCACTGGTCCAGGCAGTCGCTCTGGCTTGCCTGTATCTTCGGCAGCAGCTGAGCAGCCTTCTCCAGGGCTTGTCTCCAGGTCTGCTGTGATATCTGCGAGCAGACTTTCGGCCAGCTCTTCGAGACGCCGGACGTCGAATTCTTCGTCGTCGCAAAGCATGTCTTGTAGAGAAGGCAGAGCGCCACAACCTTCCAGAGAGAAGCCAGGCTCTGGCTGCTCTTCAGCTGTTCGGTCAGCAGACGCGCTGACGACTGTGTGTCCACCTGATGTGTACCCTGCTGCAGAGGGCCAGCATTGGATGCTGCGGATCCAAGGTTGGTGGACGCACAGCCCTCAGCGCCTGTGCTGGCGTTAGATTGGCTGTTGATGTTTGGGTAGATGGGTGTGGCGGTGTTTTTGGAGAACTGTCGCTGCTGCTCCTTTATTTCGGCGAGTTCCTGGCGCATGAATTCCAGCTCCGAGTCCAGTTTGTGGTTCTTGGCCAAAAGCGACTCATTGATTGCCTGCAGGCTGTCGCACTTGTTCTGAAGTATTTCCGTCTTGTCTGTTAGTTCTTTGATCTCGTATTCCATTTCTTCCACGCGAGCCTTCTTGCGGTCACGCGATGTTTGTGCTGCCACTCTGTTCTTGAGCTTCCTATATAATTAAAGAGGCAACTTATTCCTTGGACTGTATGTACAATATTGATTTTTCCAAACTTACTTTCTCTGCACTTTCTCCTCCCAGGTCAGGTGGTCGAGGCGGCGCTTCTTGGCCTTGGGCGGCGCTGCCGCCATGGTCTCTTCCTCCACAACGCTGTTTGAAGACGAAGCGTATCCCGAGCTAGAGGGTGTGGGTGAGGCGGCAAAGCCCTTCAGCAGGGCAGCCGTGAGGGGAGCAGGTCGAAGCTTGGGCAGCGAGTTTGATGCGATTCCCACTGTCCGCGGTACGGATAACACAAATGTGTTGGCGGTGGAGGCCATGTCAAAAAATTACTATTCAGGTTGTGTTTACTAAAATGCTGTGTGGTTGCGACTGGTAGAGGCGCCTCCGTTTTAGGTTTGCATTGTTCCCGATCTGAACTTTATCTGATTTCGGTTTTTCAACTTGATTATGTTGTCTCGTTGGCTGCGACTGCGCTTCTCGGACGCTCTGCAGGTTTGGACCTCTTCATTGCCTCGGGCTTTACGGCCTTTGTCTCACGCAATTTCTTAGTCACCTTTGCAACTAGTTTTCCTCTGGGCTGTCGTGTTCTTTCTCAAGTGGGTGGGATGAAAACGTTGACGTGGCTATTTCTGGTTGGACGCAGTGTTGCCAGTTTGGTGCAAACGGGCGTCCGCCATTAAACAGGGTTGTCATGCTTATGTTGTATCAGGACTGCATCTGGTCCCAAAATGGGCGCGCCTTTGAAATATTTCTCGTAAAATCTTTAAATTACCGTGTAGAAAAGAAACAATCTATCATGAGCTTTTAAATATTTGTTTTTTAATTCAAAATCAGATAGGTATTCAGTAACGACGATTATAGCACATGAAATATTCATAAAAATTTTAAGTATCTGAAAATTTGCCGTGGACCATTTAACCACAAAAATTGCATAAGTGTTAATTAATACCATTGGCATGGAGGTTGGTGGTAAGCTGAGGAGGATTCTATGCCCAGTCCATCCAACTTTGATCCATTTTTTCAACCACAGTGGCCCTAACCAACGAACTTGAGGTGCTGATTTCGGAAGCCTTTTGCATTTTTGATACACATGGCGATAAGTATATTGATACCCGTAATGTGGGCAACGTCCTCCGGTTCCTGGGATGTGTGCCCACCGAAAAAGAGGTCCAAGAGGTGATCAAGGCCACAGAGTCACATGATTACCCGGGCGAGGCCCATTTAACCAAGTTTATGGGCCATGTATCCCTACTGCTAATGGATCGAAAGTATAATAATTTAAAGAATACTTTTTAGAACTGTATTAAACCTTTTCTTCTTATAAGAATGCAACCGGCTTCGGCAGAAAAGATTCTCGAGGCCTTTGAGGCCCTGGATCCAGAGCATAAAAAATATCTAACCAAGGAGTATTTTGGAAAGTTGATGTCGGAAGAAGGGGAACCCTTTTCGAAAGAAGAGCTGGAGGCAATGTGGCCGGTGGCCATTGATCCAATCACTGGAAACATTCCCTTTACTTTCTACATCAACCAACTAAAGGTAAATAAAAAATGTAATTTGATTGTTTATTTAATTTAATTGTAAAATCCTCCAGCACAAGCCAATAATCTATGAAATTGCTGAAGTGGTTAAGGAGGAATTGGCCGAGAAGGCCGAAAAGGAAAAGGGCAAGAAGCCGGCTCCAATAGCCTTGGCAACTTCATGATAGATAAGAAAATATATATAAAAAAGAATTTTCTAAATTATGTACTCCAATAAAGTGCAATGTATATTTTCTGGTAATGAATAAAGATTTTAAATTTTGGACTTTACCGCGCAGAATAAAATCTCTGGCAACGCCAGAGTTTTGCCATTCGCCCCGAAAGGATGCTCCATTCAAAAGACTGAACGGTCGCACCTTAGTCAAACCCAAGCGCACTTAGCTTTGTTTATTTTTTGATTGTTTAATAAATAAAAACTATTGTTTTGATGTTAAAAAGGTGAAATGTTTTGTGCGCATTAAAAACAATTGATTACATTTAATTAAAAAGAGCACCTGGCCCTCTCCCGTTGTTGGCGGTTTGCATATCTCGCACTGCGCGTGTGTGTATGTGGAGAAGCAACAGGTTTTATTCAGTTTTTATCAGCCAACGCTCGGGCTCCTTCGTTTCATTTGTTTCTGAGTTTCTGCCGTGTTCGGTTCGCGTCGCTTTTCCAGCGGGAAAATCAAATTGCCATCGAACATAAACATGCGAATTTAAACGGCAAACGAACGCAGTACAAGCCGCCGCTTATAACTCGATTTTCCCAACAACAGCATCTCGGCAGGTGTGTGACGGTCGCGTCGACGCTTCCAACGTGTTTTCGGTCCAATCGGCGTCAATAACAAGTTCAGACTTGGCCATATTATCACAGTTAATAAGTGCCACCGCATCTTTGTGTGCCTCAGTGTCTTAAAGTGTATGTGTGGGCTGTTTGAAAAACGCGTTTTGCAGTTTTCATCGCCCCTGGAAACCGAAAACCGCCATAAAAATGGAAAGTGCCCGGCACCCGTACTGATACTGCCAATAACGATCATCATCGATCCCTCACGTCGAGCCGAATAAATAAACAAACTCGAAGAAAAAGGTGCGAATTTTGAAAGTGGCTGATTGAAAATTGTTTATCTGGTTGTCGTTGACATTGCTTTACCAATATTTGGCCATGGTATTGACCACCAGTTGGTTTATGATCGATGGTCATTAGCTGCTAATTTCAGATACTGTCGTTGAAGTAGGGGTTCCAATTGAAACACCATAGAATACTGGTTTGTTTTCCATTATCCAAAGCTTGGAAATTGCTTCGTAGAAATAGTTAAGTGGCAACAAACGCCAATGATGAATTTCACCCATGAAGTGAAATTGCTGGCTTTGCTTTTGGCTTTTAGTTTTTATTGGTTTGCGGCTGCCGCGCCCCTTGTTGTCTTCAACCTGGTCTTGCGTCGCGCCTGATTTCAGTCGAAAGTTAGCTCTGTCCCTCGCGTTCGGTTACCCCTTTCCAGCGCCAGGTTTCCTCTAATTCTCCTGCCCAACAAACGACAGGTGGCTGGGCATTTTGTGGTCCGCGAATGGTCTCCGTTTTAGGTCTCTTTAGGTGAGGCAACCGAAACAAACCACCACAAACGTTTTTCCTTTTACCTGTTTACACCTAGAAAAAAAAACCAGGATATGATCTACAAGGGATGCCCTTTCATTTCTGGATATATTTCTTGTTGAATGACTTGGAAATATAATGAAAATTAAATAAACTTAAAAGGATATACATATCGTTCTTATTTCGATAATAATTTCTGTATAGTTTATGTTTAAATTCCAAGACTTGGATCTCCCTCTATCCTTTTCTTCCTGTGCACTTGTGGGGGTTACCTTTTCGTTTTCAGTTTTCGGATTTCTGGCTATATGGTGGCATGCCCTGAAAAACTCGTTTCTCGCATTTGTTGTTGTTCTGTTTGTTGTTGGGCTGGAGAATTCTTTGTTGACGGTGCCCGCAGCTCCTCTGGCGGCTCTCGGTTTTCCATTTTTAACGGCTCGTCTTCTGGCTGAAGTACTAGAGTATGTTTTTTTTCTTTTCTCATAAGAGTAAATTTTTCGCTTGAGGAATTTTATGTGGCTGTCGTGTTTGATGCCCCTTTTTTCGCACAGTTAATTTTCTTACTTTGCTCCCCCTTGTTCATAATTTTCTGTTGTTGTGACTCACAACGTTTTCCTATCAATAATTTTGTTTCAAATTTCAAAACACATGTCGGTTTGAAAACTGAAACCCATAATAAAGTATTCGCAAGGAAAGTTTAGCAATTAAACGATTTATCTCGTTTAAAAGAAACAATTTCATGAAGCACTTCAAGGTTGAAAAAATTTTGAATTACCTCAATTGCTTTAACTGGCGAAAATTCGAGGCAAAAAAGCTGCCATGGAATTTGCAGAAAATTATTATAATTATATGTCTGTCATGGGAAAGTCCAAAGCAGAGTCTTTAAAAGTGCAATGTCAACAATAGGAGAGGTACCTCGGAGGAGATGGGGTGGATGAGGAGGAGTGGCAAGGAAACGGAGCAGCCAAGCTGAACAATTTGCCGATTTCCACCAGTTGGAGCTGCAAGTCTGCAGTCTTGAGTTGGCCACTGAACAATGATCGTGTCTGGCCTGGAGCTGTCTAACTGGATAGTTGGCTTTGAGGCCTGGCCAAGAGCGGCTGGGGTGTGGAGGAGAGGATGGGCCTTTGCAATGTTAGATATTCAAAGTATTTGCCGATAGTTGGCACACATCTTGCGCTTAGTTGCAGTTGCCGAGTTTCTTGAACGGATTAGAGTCTTGGAATCCTTATAAAACGAAGTAGAGAGTCCAGGAACTGATGTTATCATTCTTATGATATAAATCCTTTTTATAAATTGTTTTTGAAAGCACAAAGCCATTTTTTACAACAGTGCCAATTGTTTATGTTACTTTGCATATTGCTAATTAATGGTTTTTCGTTTATTTATTCAGTTTGGCACCTTCTTGATGGACACGGTAATGAAATCCCAATGAGAAACTAATTAAGAGATGAAGCGTTGAAAGTTAATTTTAGAATAACGACATTCAGATGCAATGTCTAGACAAAGCATTCGCCTTTAGACAAAAACAATTCAACTAGTGGAGAAGCTAAGATACCCGTTTAAAAATGCCAATAATCACGGCCACGACAACGGCATCGTCCGGCGGAGGAGCAGGTGTGGCCGTGAGGGGCGTATCCGCGGCCAAGTCTCCCACGGATTACCTAATGCTCCAGCAGCAACAGCAGCAGCCGCAACACCAGCCAGCGCACTTTGGCAACCACTTCTATCAACAACAGCAACAGCAGCAGTTGGCGCCTCTGAATACTACCCACCAACATCAGCACTCACATCCACAGCCACATTCACATCCACATCCTGTTGCTACTCCGACCAGTTTTGCAACATTTAACGGAAACTCGAATCTAAATTTTAGCCTTGCCAACGGAAGCGGCAGAAAATTCAATTGCAGCACCGACAACGTGGACGATAATGGTGATGTGGACGACATGGCGGGAGTCTCCGGAGCCACCGATGTGCTTGGCAATGGGAATGGCGAAAAGTCTGCCGGTCTAGCGCCACCCGGCATCCACCATCAACGCCCGCCGCCACCTCCGGCCATCAAGAAGTCTTCCCAATCAGCTGGGACCTCCGCTTCGCGCGAGGATGTGACCTCCTTGAGCGGCACTTCCTCGCTAAACAGCCAGATGTCGGTGCGTAATCAGTTTGGGTCCGGATTGCCAAGTAATGGAGTGTCAAGCGGTGAAGCCAACGGTGCCGCTGGCAGAGGAGGTGTCCCCAACAGCATCCTGAAAGGCAGCAAGGGTGAGTGGAATAATATTTCTACATTAACTACAGCTATTGTTTAATGGTCTCTTCAAATATTTATTGACCCGCAAGGACTTCAAATTAAGACCATGATTAAATATTTAGCTTTAAAGTGTGCTTAGACATGTGTGGCTTGCTCGAAATCGAATTCCCATTTCCCATTTTAGGCTCGTCTCATAAAATATTAAAATAAATTTGCAGCAGGCCGGCACTTAAACCTAATTCAGGGCGGCTCGTCTCAAGTGACTCATTTCCGCCCACACATGCCCCAGAGTGATTCGTCCAAATGCCCACTCCACTCCACACCCACTTGGGCTTAAGTTTCAATTTCGTTTTTCGGTTTCAATTTCAACTTGAAATGCACTTGCAGAGCCACGAAATTAGTTGGCTCACAGCGGGAAATTAAGCAAAAAGTGCCAAAACAGCGGGTGGAAGTGGCAATGGTCATGAAGTGTCTCTTTCTCTTTGGGTTGTCGTCGCTTTTTCGGGTTATCCACGTGCCTTGGGAGATCCGCTGCACCCGTTGCAAGTGCTTTGTTTGAAACCAAGGTATTTCCTCTGTAAAGTGATGGTTGTGGGTCTTCGTTCTTAGCTATTTGTAAGAGGACTAAGTATTACACTTTCAATATAACACTCGGTTTCACCTCCTTAGCCAGTGTGGCAGGTACTATACTCTACTCCCATTTCATTTAATCCACCTGACATCACTTTCTCACAGGTGCTGCCGAGCCATTGAAGCCCCTGAACCCGGTCGATCCAGTTGCCATCTAATTTATGTTGAGGCTCACATTGTTGTGTATCTTTGCCTTCTCGGTTGCTAGACTGAATTATCGTAAGACGACATTCATGAATGAAACCCAGAAAGCTGGTTCACTTTAAAGCCAAAGAAGGTAACCTCGATTCCGATGTGGGGGGCGAGTGTAATTGCTAGTCTAGATGATGTGGGAATTTAATATTTATGGGGAAAACGAACGACTAAATTACAAACCAAATTGACCAAATGGCTCGAAGCTTGTAGGTGTGGATTTGGCCATTAAGCCAAAATGTTTATTCCAATCGCCAGTGCCCATTAAAAACAAGTTATTTGCATGAATTAGTGTTAAGGAAAAGCGACTTAAAAGGCCTCAAAAATCTGTCCGATATTAACTTGTTAGTCTTTATAAACACATCGTCAAGTATTTAAAATTTAACCCACACACTCGCGCCCGAAATTTTGGTGTGGATGGGAAATCGTTTTCGGAAGTTGGGCAAGCTGGCGGGTTTAGTATCTACATATCTGAATCATCTGGCGAGAGTTTGCCGCTTGGCTTAATTTCCTTTCCATACTGTCCCATTGTTCGCCGGCCGTTGAGTTTTGTAAGACATCAGGCCCAGATGGGATTTGTTTAAATACACTTTGCTGGAGGGGGTGTTGATTCTGGCCAAGAGAGGTCTAAGAAATCGCTGAAAGGCCTCAAGTGGTAGCAATGAACTCGTGGAGAGCAGGCACCTTGCCATTTCCCCACTCTACATTGTATCTTGGTTATCATTTACGCCTCACGTCAGTTGCAATTAGCAGTGGAGATTCCTTGGTGGATGGTGTCGGAGTTGAGGCTGCTCCACTGCCCCCAGACCCCTGTATTCCTCCCCCATCATACATATATGATGCGATTATTAATTTCTTGATTACGACAGTTGTGAAAAGGGCCAACTCCAGTTTATGGCGTGCCATGTAAGCCAAGTTAACGAAGCAGCAAAGCCAATTAGATGCCGTCATTAAGCGGAGCAGGGAGTCCGTGAAGGAGTCGTCACAAATGACATAGAGAACGGGTCTTAGTCGCCCTCCAGAGTGAACAAAGGCGTCTCCTCCTCTGAGTTCGGTGCACGTAGCCCCGGCTCGATGACATCCATTGAGAGGCCATTGCTGCAGCTGCGTTGGGGACTGATTCTGCGACCAGGAGGCGTTGCATTCCAACGCGGGCGGAGCTGGATTTTGCGAGGAGGAGCAATCAAATGGACCCGCTACACGCCAACTATGCAATCGGGTAAATTGCCAGTTCTGTTGCCCGCTAATTGATTGTTGACTTGGAGTCATTCCCAGTGGCCATTGCGTAACTGGGAACTCTAGAATACGGTCCAGACCGGTTTTCATAAGTGGAAAAGCAAACATCTCATTACTGACTCCTACTCTAAAGATTTCACTTTGCAACTATAAAGTTCTTTAATTTCGGAGAGGCTTGTATATAATGTTTCACTTATTTAAGCTTTCCCTTTTTTTTTGTCAAGAAATTAAAATAGTCGTGAGGTACTCCACGATCCGAGGTGACACTTTGCAGTCCAATCACGAAAGGGGATCCAAAAAACTAGAAAAACATTAGCAATTAAACAAATGTCGTTTTAGGAGCACTTGTGGGCAAGTTCAAGTAAATACCACGCCTCCGTTACGGTCACGCCTCCGGCGACCTCGTCCCATGTCAGATGTTAAATGGCCAAGAAACATCAGAAGCGTGCGTAACTTTTCTTTCGACTTTTGTTTTCCGTTTTGGGCCTCGAAAGTCAATGAACTGGCGCTGGGATTGTGCGAGTATTTTGGTATTTTAGTCCGACTTTACGTAATTTGTGGGCTGTTCAGTCGAGGATTGTTTGTATCTGCTTCAATTACACCACATGTTGGCTGAGACTCCTCAGTTCCTGGTCTCTTTGTTGTTCTTATGTTTTGTCTTGACTTATTTTTAGATCTTCACCGAAACCGAGGCATTAATGCACTCCCGATCGGCGATAAGATTGAGCTGGATAGATGTACGGTTCTTTGAATCTCATTCACAGTCCCGAAATGCAATTAGCCACAATCTTTGAGTATAATCGTTTGTCAATCATTATCATCATCAGAGCCGGCGATCGCAATCCCTGTAATTATGAGTAATTCATTGTGTGGCCTAAAACGCAGACCTGTCTTGCTGTCTTTTTCGTCATTTTGGTTTTCGTGATTCAGTCGGATTCGCATTTTCTGGAGATGAGTCATTGAATTCCTCAGAATCTCCGCAGAAGAGAGAGTTGCTTTTCTAAAGAAGTACTCACTAGGCTTTGAGTAATAGGATGATAAGCTATTCTGGGATCTTTTCGGTATTAGATTGGGAAGATATAGACATGGGTCCTGGGTCACATTTAAATATCCCGAGTTGATAGAAGGTGTACCTGGATTTGTATCAGAAAGTTTATCCGAAAGTATCTTAAAGATTTTTCGGATCGTTTTAAATGTCTCCTTTTTTGTTATCTAAAAGATACGATACGAAACGATAATTATTCATCTTTATCCACTTTAAGCTTAACGATTTACATATTTGTTCTTGCCCAAGTAATGAAAAGCTAAAAAAAAATTGAACTTATTTCTAGTTCCTCCAGATTGGAGCTTTGGCAGCCCTGGCTTGGGTTACACATACAACATTATTTCTGTGCTACATCTGGTGATCAAATACTCCCCCTCCATGCCACTCTGACCCTTCCTCGTGCTGGTTGCCCCACTCTTTGCGTTCAACAAATATTTATACAACGCGAGTGAAGCAAGTGAAGCTGAGAACGCAGCAGCAGCCAAAGGAGGCAAACTGTGCCGCATGGAACTTCCGTGCTGGGAGAACTCCATCTGCCACTCCCACTGCTAAGTCCAGACTCCCAACTCCCACTCCCATGCTCGTTAACACTTTCTGGATTATGCAGACTCTCGGAACAGAGCAAACACATCGTTCGTGGATTGCAGTTATTCAAACGAGCTCCACAACCTGCACAGCCAGCCTCTGTGGAAAAAAGTCAAATCAAACACGGGGCGATGGCGCTTTTACCGTTTAAAGATGTGTCACCGTTGGCCACCTCTTGTTCTGTTCCACTTCCAAGTGTCTGGCATAAATATTCATCTTTCTATGCAAATGATTCGCAATGTGTTTGGACCGAAGCTTAGGCGGGTCTTGGGCTCTCCACCGGACTTGTCATTCGATTAGCTAGCTCGCCAGGTCTTTATCGGAATATGAATGTATCTGCATATGTTTGTTTGCCTTTGTGGACCTGGACAGGGCATGCACCTTAAAAGGGGTTAACGACGAGTGCTCCATATACCCTTAGATGTCCGTATTTCATCGTAGTTCCTTTACAACTTCCATGCATTTTTGTAGAATTTAAGTAAACCTTTTCCAGATTTTAGAAAGTCCAATATTATTGTCGTAAGCCCTGTGATTCATTCTAGACTTTAGTTGGTTTCAAGATCTTAACGGAATGGCAAAGCGAAAGGTCCGTTTAATTGCCAAGACCATTCCCATTCCCTTCATATACTTGGCCATAATTAAAATTTCCCCATTGCTCATTCAACACGAGTGGGGACTTTGCTGGCGCTTGGCCCATCATCCCATCATCTCAGTGGGCCAGGCCAGGAAAGTAGGTCATAGTCTAGTCGGAGCCTGCTTGGCAGAGCCAATGGCCACTGCTAATAATAATTATTGTTCTGGACTGCCCCAATCGGAAACTCTTTACGCTTCATTCCCCATCACAGCCAGGGAGGACTTCAGTGGGAGCGGTCCATACCAGGAGATGGGGTTTGGGTATTGTTCGATTTCAAAAGACTCCACCAAACTATTTTCGGCTGGCTGAGCATTAACTCCACTGACAAGGTGACTCCGTTTTGATTAATTCAGAGTCAGGTTCATTGAACGTTTTGAGGTTGGGTTCCCTTTATAATGTTATAGTAAATAATGAAGGTTTCCACCCTTCCCACAGAGAATCTCCTGCAGAATACATACTTCAATGGAGACGAAAGCTTGGGCAGCGATTGCGGGGCAGTAGATGGCCAGCAGCAGGAGCCACCATTTGTCAACCACGAGGATCCCGGAGACGGCCTGGGACCCCTGCCACCCAAGTGGGAGACGGCTTACACAGAGCGAGGAGAACTATACTTTATAGAGTAACTATACCTATGGATATTATCGTATCAAAACGAACACTAACATATTTATCGCTCGTTTAAAGCCACAACACTGGAACCTCACACTGGCTGGATCCGAGGCTCTCCAAGTACCAGAAAAAGTCCCTTGAGGACTGCTGCGAGGACGAGCTGCCTTATGGCTGGGAAAAGATCGAGGACTCCATGTACGGAATGTACTTCATCGACCACGTGAACCGAAGGACGCAGTACGAGAATCCAGTGCTGGAGGCGAAGCGTCGAGCAGCGGAGCAGCGCCAACAGCAACAGCAGCAGGTGCAGCAAGAGCAGCGCTCCAAGACGCCAACGGTGCCACCACCCGTGCTGCCTTCCGAGGCGCCTGCAGAACGGCAGGAGGAAGAGGTGCCCAGCATCAAGCTACCCTACAAGTTCACTCGCAATCCTGCGGAACTGCAAGGCCAGCGCATCAACACGACATTGATAAAGTCTTCTCGCGGTTTGGGCTTTACCATTGTGGGCAGTGATGGAAGCACCGGCGGGGACGTGGAGGAGTTCCTCCAAATCAAAACGGTGGTGCCGAACGGTCCGGCCTGGTTGGATGGGCAGCTTCAGACGGGGGACGTACTGGTATACGTGAACGATACCTGCGTTCTGGGCTATACGCACCTCGACATGGTCAACATCTTCCAGTCGATCCTTCCCGGCGAGCGGGCAACCCTGGAGGTGTGTCGTGGCTATCCGTTGCCCTTCGATCCGAACGATCCAAACACCGAAGTGGTGACCACCATGGCGGTGGACGGTCGAGACTCGGACAAGCAGCGTCGCCTTAACATGGATGGGAAACTACAACTTCCTGGACCTGTCCGGCGAAGGAGCCAATAGCTCGAGTGCTACGGTCAATGGGAGTGGCTTTATACTGATGAAAAAGCCCGAACTGTGCACTTTCTCGATCTTAAAAGGTTCTATGGGTTTCGGATTCACCATTGCCGACTCCGCTTGTGGCCAGATCGTGAAGAAGATCCTCGACAGAAACTGCTGCACACAGCTAATGGAGGGCGACGTCCTGCTGGAGATCAATGGCGTGAATGTGCGCAACAAGCCGCACTTCTATGTGGTGGAGCTGCTCAAGGAATGCAGTCTAACGGCGCCCACGGTCGTGAAGATCCAGCGCACGCCTCCAGATACCCCGGCCCAGATCGGCCAGGTGGGCAACGTGGCCAAGCTACGCAAAAACTTTGTAGGCAGTGGCCTCTTTCGGAGCAAGACGCCCACGGCAGATCTGTACAGTACTCAGGTGAAGGAGGTGTTGCCCATGCGGCCCAAGACTCCGTTGGTTGACACCCGGCGAGCGAGAGTCCAGACCCCTAGCAACGAGCTGGACGGGGAAGTAGGACCCGGAGTGTCCATTGCTGGTAACGATTTGGAAGCGCGTAAGCCGATTCAGTTTCAGGCGCAGGGAAAGTCAAACAATAGCCTTCCAGAACTGGACGATGTTCCCTACATGGATCCGTACCCAAAGATGGTTAGCCGACTGAACGAACGATTGGCAGAGGCAACGCTTCAAGGAGATTCAAGTGGCATCTACGGCCTGCCACCTAGCATGCAGCCCCTGCCGATGGCCCACCACGAATCGTGCTACTGTTACGACTGTCAAGCGCAGCGATACCGCCCCGGTTACTTTATGCAGGCTCAGCAGTCGGGGATGGTCGGGACCAGTCAGGGACAGTACTCGCCTTTGCAGACTGCGCACCTCCAGAACGAGCGTATCCAGCGGCGTGTTAATGAGCTTCTCAACGATCGCAGGCGGGTGGGCTTTGCCAATCTGGATCCTTCGTCCCAACAGGTCCACCAGCAAACACAACAGCTCCAAGGCCAGCAGATGCAGCACTCGCCCAGTTGGCGGAACGGAGCGCTGCTGGACGCGTCCGAGGATGCGGATCAATGTGAGCTAACCGAAGTTACACTAGAGCGGCAGGCGCTGGGCTTCGGATTTCGGATTGTTGGCGGCACTGAGGAAGGCTCCCAGGTTACCGTGGGACACATTGTGCCTGGAGGGGCTGCGGACCAGGACCAGCGCATAGCCACTGGCGACGAAATCCTCAGCATCGATGGAATTAATGTGGTACGTGAGAGGTGGCTTTGTTTGGACCTTCCAGCTAATCGAAAATATCCCTCTTTGACAGCTCAATTCTTCGCACCATAAGGTGGTTTCCTTGGTGGGAGAATCGGCACTTCGTGGCCAGGTCACCATGATCCTCCGCCGGCGCCGCGCTCCTCTTTTGCAGCAGGCTCCGCTTGGCACTCAGTTGCGACGGTATCCTTATGATGTGATTGTCAGCCGGCACGAGAACGAGGGCTTTGGTTTTGTCATAATTTCCTCATCGAATCACTATTATGGCTCAACGATAGGTAAGGGAACACGGACTTTGTAGATCCACTTCAATCGTTATTAAATCTTTTTCTTAAAGGTAAACTGATACCTGCCAGTCCGGCGGATCGCTGCGGAGAACTCAAGGTGGGCGACCGCATCATTGCGGTTAATCGAATTGAGATAGCCGGAATGTCACACGGCGATGTGGTAAATCTCATCAAGGAATCGGGTTTGCATGTGCGTCTTACCATCGGGTGCCCGCTAAAGGAGGGCGGCCCCAGCCCCGGGGGCAGCAGCGTTGGGCTCGGCAGCCACACCCCGCTCCAGCCATCGCCTAGTCTACTGAAGGCCCCAGTTACCCAGCAGCAGCAGCAGCAGCCCCAATCGCAGCAACAATATCAGCACAAGCTCCACCATCACCACCAGCAGCTGGAAATGCCAATGTCTATGCCGATGCCCGGCAATAGCGGCTACTTGGAGCGACCCAGTACAAACATCGCAGCCACTCTAGCGCTGCATCAGCAGCAGCCACAATTATGACTCTGAGACCTTCGGATTCGGCTCTATAAGAGCTTTCTCTAGTGTTGGATCGATCGTAGAAGGCTAACAATTCTAAAATTTAATTAAGTTATTACCCCAAAGACTGAATATAGTATGAATCTTAAGTGCATCAAATCATCAATCACATATTTGAGTGCGTTTTTATACCAGTTTAATTAGATCCCATAATTATTGAAGTAACCTTTAGCGACTAGGGTTAATTAAAATTAGCATTGCCAATTAATAACATGTTTTAGATATAAATAAGTGATCTATTTTAAATTGTACAAAGTGTAAAGGACTTCAATATTTTATTAACTGTATGTTAGTCAGTAATTTGTATTTTTAAAATATACATCAGTTATAGTCAAATATTTATATCTTTGAACTGGACCTTCGTACATGTGGCGTTATAAATCTTTAGATATATTGTCTGTAAGATAAATGGGAATAAACGATATAAATTGTTTATGTTTGTTATTCGTTTCTTTTTATTTTAATGCAAACAAGTACATTTTTCCGCAACTTTGAATACAAAACGAATTAAGAAAGAAGATTAAATGTTAAGTTGCGTTTTAGTAAAGTGTTATTTAGAATATTTATGGTTAATGTTAATAATGTTATAGGTGATGCTGTTCGGTGGGGCATTATTAGCCAAGGCCCGAGTGATCTGCTCAACTTCTTGAGCAGCCCGACGGTTGTAGGCTTGTACTTGCCGGGAGGTGTAATTTCCCGGATTAGAACCGGAGGCTTGATTGCCACGAGTGGTGTTGAAACCATTCCAATGCTTCACTTGTCGGCCACTCATTTTGTTACTAAAATATGTCCATTGATTTAATTTCAAAAGAGCTATAAATATTTTTTACTTGCCAAGATTCAAGTTTTCGGAAAAAGGCGACTGTCTAGATCCAGCTTTAGAAAGCTACTGATCCAACCAATTCCTGTTGACGCTTTGCACAATTTTCATGCTAAGCACAATTTGAAGTATGTATGTATATAGTATATAAGTAAGATCCCAAGCTATATACCATAGCTTCTTGTTTATTCGAAAGCCCTGAATGCTGACTTGACTTTGGTTCATCGTCTCCATCGAGTCGCGGCGATGAAATTCAAACTGCGGCTATTTAAATAAACACTTTTTAAGATAAATATTTACATATTAATGCCGGCCTGCCATTTTCTCTGTCTGGAGTACTATGATGCAAATTTTAAGGTAAAACCTTTACAAATATAAGGTATTCCTTTAAAAAACTTGATACAAATTGCAAAAGATAAAGCTTTTACTGAGGGACACATTGTGCGTCCCTTGATTTCCTAAGAATCTAGTATGGAAATTAAAAAAGATATAGCTTCAATTCACAAAGTAGCTTTATTTTTTTTTTTTAAACTTTGCACTTTTAAGAATGCAAAATATATTTAATATTCATGGTTAATGTTGACAACATTATAGATAATTTTTCCTCCAGATGGATTTGGCTTCGAAAAAGATTGTATAGTCTGAACTTTCTCAATCTCTGCCAGAGAATTGGACGGATTATATTCAAAATTCTTTAAATTTTGATTCCGTGGTTTATTATTGTTATTTCGTCCATATCCGCGGCGTGGACGGGATGCACCAGAAGCCCTTAAAGATGGATTGGGTCCATTGCGGTTTCCGTTGTGAGAAAAGCTTGACTCCGAGCAATAAGGATCATTGGTTGTACTGTATTCATCTAATGACAACACTAAAAAAGATGGGATGTTTTTTTTTTAATTCTGAGACCAAATTATGTGACTACTTACAGGAAGTGGAGTAAAGGTACGGCTCTTCTTGTTCTAGTTCAAGAGAATAAGGGTCAAACAAATCGTAGAAATAAGGACCCGCCATATTTTTTACAACACTTGAATGAGAGGAATCTTCAATTCTGCGTTACTGATCCAAACGATAGGTCTACTCACAGTGAGATCTTTTTGTTGAATGAATCTTTACTCCAATACAGAAGCCCTTTATGCCGTTTTCGCTTTTTTTGTTTACTTTGAACTCGTTCGAACTTTTTGTTCGTAGACATTTTTATTCATTATACAGACTTCATTTAGTTATCCTGATTGTACACAATTTGTACAGCTAATACAAGTAGAAGTATTATATATCGATCGACGTTTACAAAAACTTAAGCTAGAATCTTTTCTTATATGGGCTTAATCTTGAAGTGCAGGCCAATGAGTGAGAAGACCAGACACTTCAGATCCTGCACCAAGTAGTAGAAGCAGCGCAGTCCCTCAGGGTCCTTCGACCTGTTCACATCAACCAAAGACCCGGTTTTCGAGGTGGTAAACGAGATGTGCTCGTCGCCAATGACAATCTCCAGTTCCTGAAAGGCACATGGTTAATATATGCGACCTGTGCAGTTGGTGACGCCACATACCTGTCGACCCACGCGGTCTGGTGGTGGCCAGGGCAGATCGTCCTCCTGCATTATTTCCGAGTCGATGATAATCCGTTTAAGTTCCTCCATCACAGACTGGTGGACGAAGGCCTCCTTGCGGATCATGGTGTCGTTTTTGTAGTTAGAGTTGTTGGCGTACCTCAATTTTCCGTCCGGTCGGAACTCAAACTCCAGGAACTCGTGGCCGAACTTGCCTTTGTGGCCTACATAGTAGCGCAAGTAAAAGTCCTCCGTGGACATCGCAAGGTCAGTACTTTCTCTGTTTTATACAATCTTTAAGAGAAAATGCTAAAAATTTTCCAACTTTTACCGACAACGCGAGGGATGAAACAGTTTCGATAGAACTATCGTACGGACGATTACTGGGAGCTACACACGAATGGCAGCCCAAGAAGAAGCAGCTGTTATCGGCGAATCGATATCACAACAACAATCTGAGCTCCGGACTACAAGTGAATTCGGTCCTAAAATGTAATTTAATTCTTGTAAATGCAACTACCTCAACAAGTTTGCCTCCTCTGGGCCGTGGTAAGAAACTACTTCAGAAGTTACAGCAGTGTGAGGGCTACAAGACAACATTGTAAATATTGCAACAAAGTTGGCGAATCTGAGTTGTTTGCCCGTGATTTGTGTGACTGTGGGTGTGTGTGGTGGCCACCGCCGATGTAATGGCGTCCACGTCGGAACGGGAGAGGACACGCACGCGGAGGTCTCTCCGGATGCGGCTCTAGCCCAGCTAAAGCCATGCCCGCGCCTCCACCCCCTGCTGGGCTATAAGGATGCTTGTCCGGCCGTATCTCGGTCAAAGTAATTTTACAAAAACACAAACAGCCATTAATTTCCGAGGAGCACACGAGAGAACCGGGAGAGTGGCGCAAAATGAAAGTGCAAGGACTTAAATGCTCATGCGCCGCACTTGGCGGGAAAACGGAGCACGTGCGACCCAGTCGTCCTTCGGGAAAAGTTGGTCGTGCAACAAAGTTGCGCTCAGCTGCGACACCGACTCTGACTCCGACCCGGACTCCCAATTCAATCTCTGCTCCGGGTGCGTGCGCTCTTTACGAACGTTTACTTGGTGGTAGTTTGTTTTGACTGTTCGGCCAGAAAATCGATGACATTGAGTGCAACATTGTTGGCCTGGCCCCCTTCGACCCGTTCCCGTATCCGCATCCGAAGGATTATGTGCCCCGCCTAGTAATGCTCAAGGGCTGCTCTTCTCCTCCAGGTCCAGGTCCGGGTCCCCACAATATTTACACCGTTTATGCAAACAAACGCTCTCCCTCTCCGGGCTGCAGCTCTCTCTCCGGCCGGATCCTAAAACCGGAGCTCTGCCGAGGCGCAGTTTACAACTTTGTTAACTTCGGGCGCGCCTTTGTGCAGTTGGTATAGAGGACAGTAACCGGGGCGGAGTTACTTTGTTGCGCATTAATTGATTTTTTCCGGAATCTGGTCTTGTTTCTTTGTAAACTTCAAGTGGTCATAAAAACGGTAGAAAGTTTGTCATTAAAACACATTGGATACGGAAAGTAGCCCAGGGAATTGTCACGGATAAAGGAATTTGTGGTAAGAAGAACGACGTGAAAGTAAGAGGGTCTTTTGTATGTATCCACAATGTATTCCGTATGTGTATCCTGTGCGTTACTGCAAAAGTAAGTGTCCTGGAAATCATACTGTTGTTATTGCTGTGGAAATGAAGGTCCTTTGTGGCTATCTTAGTTTTAGTCTCCCGTTAACTATAAGTTTAGTTTTATTAGCAATAAACAAAACAATAATGAATAATGGTTTTCTTCTCAGGTCGTCTAGGGACCCATAAGTCCTTTTCGCCGCATGCAACATTTCGCCGCGTGGCCAACCGATTATGGATACATGAAAGGCTTCCGCCAGTAACGCAAAGTCATGTCTACAAGTCCTCATCCCTTAGCAAGTCAACTTCCATCACCTTCCGGTCATGGTACAGCGTGCAATCGGACCCGCGAGAGGGAGAAGGACATGGATAGGGTCAGGGAGAGAGAGGTCAGGGCAGTGAGCTCCTCGCAGCGGAATTTGATCGAATTCCTATGCATATGCGCGGCCTGCATAGCATGCTATTACAACAGCACCCGTTGCGGATTGGTTTTTGATGACATCAGCGCCATCCGGGACAACAAGGACCTGCGGCCGCACACGCCACTGCGAAACGTCTTCCTCAACGACTTCTGGGGCACACCGATGCGCAAGGAGCAGTCCCACAAGTCCTATCGCCCGCTAACTGTTCTGACGTTTCGCTTTAACTACTTGCTGCATTCGTTGGAGCCGTTTGGATACCACTTCGTTAACCTGCTGCTGCACTTATTCGTCTGCTTGCTGTGGCGTCGTGTTTGCCGGCTTCTGCTTCGCCAGTGTGCTGCATTGGGCAGTAACGCCGCGTCGGCTTCGGCGTCATCCTCCTCGCTCAACACATGCGCCTTTGTGGCGTCGCTTCTCTTCGCCACCCATCCGGTGCACACCGAGGCCGTTACTGGCGTGGTCGGGCGTGCTGAATTGCTCTCTTCCATTTGCTTCCTGGCGGCCTTTCTTACTTACGCGAAGTCCGTTGGGGACTCGGGTTGCTCCCGCCGTACACAATGGCTCACGCTACTCGTCTGCTTCAGCAGTTGCCTGTTGGCCTCCATGCTGTGCAAGGAGCAGGGCATCACAATCGCCGGAATATGCGTCGTCTATGAGCTATTCGTAGTGCAGCAGCTGCGGCCGTTGGACCTGGGTAACCTCCTGCTTAGACTCTTCGAGGAGCAACCAGAGCAGCAGTCGCCGAAAATTGTGAATCGTTTAGGCGTGCGGCGCTGGTCTTCGCCGGTGCTTTGGAAGCGCCTTATCTTCCTCATCGGCATCACGCTCTCCCTGCTAGTCGGCCGCGTCTATGTGATGGGTTCCCAGCTGCCCATTTTCACGCGCTTCGATAACCCAGCCTCAGCGGCGGATTCTCCCGAGCGCCAGCTTACCTACGCTTACCTCATCTACCTGAACTTTTGGCTGTTGCTCTGCCCTTCGCTTTTATGCTGCGACTGGACAATGGGTAAGTCCAATTAGATAAGTTTTTATTTAATCGTTACTAAGCTAATGTTTATTTTCTTTTGACAGGCACTGTCCCCCTGCTTGAGGGATTTGCAGACCCTCGCAACGTGGCCACCCTGTGTACCTTTATCGGGCTTGGAGCCCTGGTAGCTAAAGCCTGTTTTACCCGCAACCTAGCCCAATCGAGAACGCTCATCATGTGCCTCGGCTGGATGGTACTGCCGTTCCTCCCGGCCTCCAATCTCTTCTTCCCAGTTGGATTTGTCGTGGCAGAGCGCATTCTTTACATGCCGTCTATGGGCTATTGCCTCCTGGTGGCTTACGGGTTCCATCAAATGCAACAACGATGGAGTCCCAGTTGGCAAACCTTCGGCCATGCAGCATTGGCAATTTTGCTGTTCTCGCACGGCTTGAAGACGCATCAAAGGAACTGGGATTGGCGGACGGAGTATTCCCTATTCATGTCGGGCGTGCATGTCAATCAGCGTAACGCCAAGCTATACAACAACGTCGGCCATGCCCTTGAGAACGATGGCAGGTTCGAGGAGGCACTCCTATATTTCCAGCAGGCTGTCCGCATCCAGACGGACGACATTGGAGCGCACATTAATGTGGGACGCACGTTGAACCACCTCAAGCGGTACGCGGAGGCCGAGCAGGCATACGTACAAGCCAAGGCTCTATTCCCCCAGGCAAAGCCGGGAGTTAGCTATCACGCTCGCATTGCCCCCAACCACCTTAATGTATTCATCAACCTGGCGAATCTCATAGCGAAGAATCAAACGCGATTGGAAGAAGCTGACCACCTTTATCGACAGGCTATTAGCATGAGAAGCGACTATGTTCAGGTGAGTTTGTCTTGAAAAATATTTGGCGATGAGGATATTAAAAAGAAGTTATAATTAATAGGAGCTGAAAGTAGAGAAAGTCGATCTATGATATTTTTTATGTTTTGGTCTATTTTATTTTTTTTTTTATTTCAGTAATAATTTATGAATCATATTAAGAGACATTTTTTAAAATTTTTAATTTTCCATTATATATTTGACTCTGGGTTCTGGGATATTGGGATAATTAAGAGTTGGGAGTCTAACTTATTGTATTATATTGTGAGGTTGGTTATGGAGAGGTGGAACTTTGGAATGGCAGAAATTTTTCTTTCCAAAATTTGTTATCAGTTTAATTTTTTATTAAAAAGGATCCAAGCTAGGACCCTCATTCGCTTTCCCACATCATGGCTCTATCTGGATGATTTGAGAACATAAGTCTTCCAGAAAGCCTCGCAAAAACACAAAACACCATTCATTCACATCAGTCCAGCTGATTAGGAGGAGTTTCATTCCATACATACGTTGATAAGATATATATTAATCAAGATATTAAAACTATGTTTTAACAGGCCTATATCAATCGCGGGGACATCCTGATGAAGATGAATCGCACTGCCCAGGCCCAGGAGGTTTACGAGCAAGCGCTGCTCTACGACAGCGAGAATGCAGACATCTACTACAATCTGGGCGTGGTTTTCCTAGAGCAGGGAAAAAGCCAGCAGGCCCAAGTCTATTTCAACAAGGCCTTGGAACTGTTCCCAGAGCACGAACAGGCGCTGCTTAATTCGGCAATTTTGCTGCAGGAGATGGGCGGTGAAGAGGCGCGTCGCGTGTCCCGCTCGCGATTGTACAAGGTCTTGGCCAAGGACGACCAGAACGAGAAGGTGTACTTCAACTTGGGCATGCTGGCCATGGATGAATCTAGTTTCGATGAAGCGGAACAGTTTTTCAAGCGGGCAATCCACCTGAAGCCCGACTTTCGCAGCGCACTTTTCAACCTGGCCCTTCTTTTGGCGGACACAAAGCGGCCCCTCGATGCGGTTCCGTTCCTCAATCAACTGATTCGCCACCACCCGTCGCATGTAAAGGGCCTTATACTGCTGGGCGACATCTACATAAACCACATGAAGGATCTGGATGCGGCGGAGAAATCATATCGTAGCATCCTCCACTACGATCCGCACAACACGCAGGGCTTGCACAACCTGTGCGTCGTCTTTGTGGAACGAAAACGTCTAGCCAAGGCGGCCGCTTGCCTGCAGCACGCCCAGCGCTTGGCGCCCGGCGAGGACTACATCGGACGGCACCTGCAGATCGTGCATGCACGGCTGCAGAAAATCAACAAGTTACCTGAGTCGGCGCCGGGGCGAAAGCTAGCGTACGAGGACTTTGATCCGAACGAGTTTAAACTGCCCCAGGATCGGCCGACGCACAAGTCCCGGAAGCGAGCATAGCAAAAATTGGAGCAACTCGAATAAATCCAAGAAGCATGTAAAAAGACAGGCTAACAAGCCAACTTGAGTCGCAGGAACCAAGAGTGTTCCCTGTTCTGTGAAGTTTGCAGTCTGATTAAGATAACACGAAATGGATTCAAGAATCCGTTGTACTTATTAGTTATACACCGATTTGAAACTCATTTACACGATATTTTTATATCTGATTCGATCCTTTGCTCTTTTGCAATGTGACAACTCGATTATCCTTTTTGTACATACAATGTATGATTTGATGCAAAGTGGCAGCTGTCTTGCATTTAACGAAATAGCGTAAAGAAATGTACTTAACTAACGTAAATAAATATAAAAATAATAATTGAAACAAAGTATAGTAATTTTTAATGGGAAACCCCCCGATAAAAACTAGTATTTCGCTTTTGATTTGCACTTGGTTTTTATTTGATTTGCATTTGCGTGATATTGAGACGTAAATACATAAATAAATGTATTTAAGCGGAGTCTAACCCGCTCGTACGATGGAAAATAATGATTAAGTTAGCTGCCTATATTAAGTTCAGAGCTCAGCACACGTTAGTAATGCTCTCTTACCGACTAATAGTAATTCCATTTGATACAGTTTACATAATATTCGATTCGAAATTGATACTCGACTATCGACTTATCGCTAGGGCACATTAAGATTTATCCGACCTGACCTATATAAATAATTTCTTATAAAATCGGTGAGCACATTTTGAATAAGTGTCATACAATAAGAGCTACCATACAGCTTCCTACTAATAACAACGATGTCGTTCCGATTCCCGCCTCCAATCGGTAGCGAGTGACTAGATTTCCGGGACTACATTTATATATCCAAGTAAACTCTGGCCTGAGAGGCGAGTTCCACCTTCTAGGAGGCTGTACATAAGGCAGCAGGATGAGCCGGCAGTCCAAAAGCCAGGATCATCCGGCTCACTCGCAGGCTATTTTGCCATCGAAACTGCTCAGGGCTATGGCGAAGGCCTGCATCGCACAGAGTGGATAGCGATAGTCCATGGTGAACACATCCTCCGATGTCCTGCCGAACTGCATGACTATGTACTCGGGGTCCGAGTCGTGAACCAGCTGAAAGTTTTTCACCGACGCTTGGGTGACGCGTCCATGAAAGTTGAGCACGTAGGACTGGGTCTCGTCGTTCCACACGGGCGTCTTGTTGTGCAGCTCCACGATGTTGTCCATATTCTGTAATCATCAGATGGAATAATTAGGTTGGAAGTACTTTGCCAGGACAGGGAATACGTACCTTCATTTTCCACAAGTCCAGTATGCCCTGCTGTTTGGGATCCGCTGAACTGATCTTGACACGCTGATCGTCCTCAGTCATGCCCGGCAGTATCACAGTCATGTTGCGGGGTCCCTTGAATCCCAGGATATTGGTGTCCTGCATACACTTTCAATTAATATTGGAGTTTCTCCTAAAGTCCTTATACTTACATAAATAATAACTGCCAAGTCGAGGCGAGGACTCTCCGTACTCTCCTTGTTGCCGTTGTCGAAGACCGTGAAGGAGGTGCCGAATACATTGGAGCGAAGCTTGCCACAGAAGCCATCCGCGTTTCGCGAGAGATCCGTGGGATCGCAGCTGACTATGTAGTTGGATGTCTTGCTCTTCTTGCGTTTGCGTCCTGGAAAGAAAGCGAGTTGAGTTGAGTTGTCACTTTTGGAGGAGTACTTATGTTGACCCACCTCCTAGTAGAAAGATCTTCTTTCCGTAATCCCGCTCGAGATGCAAGTAGTAAATGGGGAAGAGACCCCGGTCCATGCCTTTCCTGTCGCGAGTTATACGGCATTTGTAGAGCACGCCCTGGGGAGCCGGTTGCATCACAAACTGATCGATGTTGCCTATCACATCGCCCTCGGACTCGCCACCCGTCCCGTTGCCAGTGCCGTTGCTGCTCCCGTCCAGCGTCGCCTCCTTGTACGGCGACGAGGCCATGCCGGCGGGCCGAACTGGCGCTGCTCCTGCTACATTGCGGTTGGTGTAGTCGTCCTCGTCGAGGGTGTCGCTGAAGGAATGTTGCCGAGGCCGCGGACGCTGGGATTGCGTTGAGTTGGCGCTGTGCACGGCCGAATGCTGCTGCTCGATGACGGTCACCGGACTGCTCTCGTCGTCCTCCAGTTCGTGTGAGGATATCTCCTCGATGAGATCTGCTATAGAAGGGTTTTACGATTAGTGTTTGGATTCGAAAAGTGTATCCTTTACTTACCCTCCTGATTGATGGTGCTCAGACTGCGCATATTGTTGGAGTGATTCCGAGTTGTGTTCAAGGCAGGATTGCCTCCGGGGCTGCCGTTGCTCAGGATTTGGTCGGGATTCTGCGGCGAACTGATGAACTGCATGGGTCCGTCGTAGGCGTGAAGCTCCCGGCTGTTGCTCCGCATCCCGGACATGGGGCGAGTGATCTGCAGATCGCTGGCCTGGACCATTCCCGGCGAGGCTCTTTTCTGCCGGATGTAGGCCTCCATCAGTTGGCGCTGCAAATACATAAGATCTTTATTGAATTGTTTATGTCTTTTAATGGAAAGCCACTCCAAAAACTGCAATCGGATGAGATTTCCCAATCTATAGATTGCCTTGAACAATAAATGGCTAATCAATTTGTTTTTGGCGATGAGGATATTAAAAAGAAGTTATAATTAATAGGAGCTGAAAGTAGAGAAAGTCGATCTATGATATTTTTTATGTTTTGGTCTATTTTATTATTTTTTTTTTATTTCAGTAATAATTTATGAATCATATTAAGAGACATTTTTTAAAATTTTTAATTTTCCATTATATATTTGACTCTGGGTTCTGGGATATTGGGATAATTAAGAGTTGGGAGTCTAACTTATTGTATTATATTGTGAGGTTGGTTATGGAGAGGTGGAACTTTGGAATGGCAGAAATTTTTTCTTTCCAAAATTTGTTATCAGTTTAATTTTTTATTAAAAAGGATCCAAGCTAGGACCCTCATTCGCTTTCCCACATCATGGCTCTATCTGGATGATTTGAGAACATAAGTCTTCCAGAAAGCCTCGCAAAAACACAAAACACCATTCATTCACATCAGTCCAGCTGATTAGGAGGAGTTTCATTCCATACATACGTTGATAAGATATATATTAATCAAGATATTAAAACTATGTTTTAACAACAGGCCTATATCAATCGCGGGGACATCCTGATGAAGATGAATCGCACTGCCCAGGCCCAGGAGGTATACGAGCAAGCGCTGCTCTACGACAGCGAGAATGCAGACATCTACTACAATCTGGGCGTGGTTTTCCTAGAGCAGGGAAAAAGCCAGCAGGCCCAAGTCTATTTCAACAAGGCCTTGGAACTGTTTCCAGAGCACGAACAAGCGCTGCTTAATTCGGCAATTTTGCTGCAGGAGATGGGCGGTGAAGAGGCGCGTCGCGTGTCCCGCTCGCGATTGTACAAGGTCTTGGCCAAGGACGACCAGAACGAGAAGGTGTACTTCAACTTGGGCATGCTGGCCATGGATGAATCTAGTTTCGATGAAGCGGAACAGTTTTTCAAGCGGGCAATCCACCTGAAGCCCGACTTTCGTAGCGCACTTTTCAACCTGGCCCTTCTTTTGGCGGACACAAAACGGCCCCTCGATGCGGTTCCGTTCCTCAATCAACTGATTCGCCACCACCCGTCGCATGTAAAGGGCCTTATACTGCTGGGCGACATCTACATAAACCACATGAAGGATCTGGATGCGGCGGAGAAATCATATCGTAGCATCCTCCACTACGATCCGCACAACACGCAGGGATTGCACAACCTGTGCGTCGTCTTTGTGGAACGAAAACGTCTGGCCAAGGCGGCCGCCTGCCTGCAGCACGCCCAGCGCTTGGCGCCCGGCGAGGACTACATCGGACGGCACCTGCAGATCGTGCATGCACGGCTGCAGAAAATCAACAAGTTACCTGAGTCGGCGCCGGAGCGAAAGCTAGCGTACGAGGACTTTGATCCGAACGAGTTTAAACTGCCCCAGGATCGGCCGACGCACAAGTCCCGGAAGCGAGCATAGCAAAAATTGGAGCAACTCGAATAAATCCAAGAAGCATGTAAAAAGACAGGCTAACAAGCCAACTTGAGTCGCAGGAACCAAGAGTGTTCCCTGTTCTGTGAAGTTTGCAGTCTGATTAAGATAACACGAAATGGATTCAAGAATCCGTTGTACTTATTAGTTATACACCGATTTGAAACTCATTTACACGATATTTTTATATCTGATTCGATCCTTTGCTCTTTTGCAATGTGACAACTCGATTATCCTTTTTGTACATACAATGTATGATTTGATGCAAAGTGGCAGCTGTCTTGCATTTAACGAAATAGCGTAAAGAAATGTACTTAACTAACGTAAATAAATATAAAAATAATTTAAACAAAGTATAGTAATTTTTAATGGGAATCCCCCTATGAAAACTAGTATTTCGCTTTTGATTTGCACTTGGTTTTTATTTGATTTGCATTTGCGTGATATTGAGACGTAAATACATAAATAAATGTATTTAAGCGGAGTCTAACCCGCTCGTACGATGGAAAATAATGATTAAGTTAGCTGCCTATATTAAGTTCAGAGCTCAGCACAAGTTAGTAATGCTCTCTTACCGACTAATAGTAATTCCATTTGATACAGTTTACATAATATTCGATTCGAAATTGATACTCGACTATCGACTTATCGCTAGGGCACATTAAGATTTATCCGACCTGACCTATATAAATAATTTCTTATAAAATCGGTGAGCACATTTTGAATAAGTGTCATACAATAAGAGCTACCATACAGCTTCCTACTAATAACAACGATGTCGTTCCGATTCCCGCCTCCAATCGGTAGCGAGTGACTAGATTTCCGGGACTACATTTATATATCCAAGTAAACTCTGGCCTGAGAGGCGAGTTCCACCTTCTAGGAGGCTGTACATAAGGCAGCAGGATGAGCCGGCAGTCCAAAAGCCAGGATCATCCGGCTCACTCGCAGGCTATTTTGCCATCGAAACTGCTCAGGGCTATGGCGAAGGCCTGCATCGCACAGAGTGGATAGCGATAGTCCATGGTGAACACATCCTCCGATGTCCTGCCGAACTGCATGACTATGTACTCGGGGTCCGAGTCGTGAACCAGCTGAAAGTTTTTCACCGACGCTTGGGTGACGCGTCCATGAAAGTTGAGCACGTAGGACTGGGTCTCGTCGTTCCACACGGGCGTCTTGTTGTGCAGCTCCACGATGTTGTCCATATTCTGTAATCATCAGATGGAATAATTAGGTTGGAAGTACTTTGCCAGGACAGGGAATACGTACCTTCATTTTCCACAAGTCCAGTATGCCCTGCTGTTTGGGATCCGCTGAACTGATCTTGACACGCTGATCGTCTTCAGTCATGCCCGGCAGTATCACAGTCATGTTGCGGGGTCCCTTGAATCCCAGGATATTGGTGTCCTGCATACATTTTCAATTAATATTGGGCTTTCTCCTAAAATCCTTATACTTACATAAATAATAACTGCCAAGTCGAGGCGAGGACTCTCCGTACTCTCCTTGTTGCCGTTGTCGAAGACCGTGAAGGAGGTGCCGAATACATTGGAGCGAAGCTTGCCACAGAAGCCATCCGCGTTTCGCGAGAGATCCGTGGGATCGCAGCTGACTATGTAGTTGGATGTCTTGCTCTTCTTGCGTTTGCGTCCTGGAAAGAAAGCGAGTTGAGTTGAGTTGTCACTTTTGGAGGAGTACTTATGTTGACCCACCTCCTAGTAGAAAGATCTTCTTTCCGTAATCCCGCTCGAGATGCAAGTAGTAAATGGGGAAGAGACCCCGGTCCATGCCTTTCCTGTCGCGAGTTATACGGCATTTGTAGAGCACGCCCTGGGGAGCCGGTTGCATCACAAACTGATCGATGTTGCCTATCACATCGCCCTCGGACTCGCCACCCGTCCCGTTGCCAGTGCCGTTGCTGCTCCCGTCCAGCGTCGCCTCCTTGTACGGCGACGAGGCCATGCCGGCGGGCCGAACTGGCGCTGCTCCTGCTACATTGCGGTTGGTGTAGTCGTCCTCGTCGAGGGTGTCGCTGAAGGAATGTTGCCGAGGCCGCGGACGCTGGGATTGCGTTGAGTTGGCGCTGTGCACGGCCGAATGCTGCTGCTCGATGACGGTCACCGGACTGCTCTCGTCGTCCTCCAGTTCGTGTGAGGATATCTCCTCGATGAGATCTGCTATAGAAGGGTTTTACGATTAGTGTTTGGATTCGAAAAGTGTATCCTTTACTTACCCTCCTGATTGATGGTGCTCAGACTGCGCATATTGTTGGAGTGATTCCGAGTTGTGTTCAAGGCAGGATTGCCTCCGGGGCTGCCGTTGCTCAGGATTTGGTCGGGATTCTGCGGCGAACTGATGAACTGCATGGGTCCGTCGTAGGCGTGAAGCTCCCGGCTGTTGCTCCGCATCCCGGACATGGGGCGAGTGATCTGCAGATCGCTGGCCTGGACCATTCCCGGCGAGGCTCTTTTCTGCCGGATGTAGGCCTCCATCAGTTGGCGCTGCAAATACATAAGATCTTTATTGAATTGTTTATGTCTTTTAATGGAAAGCCACTCCAAAAACTGCAATCGGATGAGATTTCCCAATCTATAGATTGCCTTGAACAATAAATGGCTAATCAATTTGTTTTCGCGATAGCCCGAAGCACGTCCAGGAGCGCGGAGGGCCCTAATCTCCGCCACAATTACTTTTAATTTGGTTTGCTACAATTTCGTATTCCCAATTAGGCGTCCCAGTTTTCGAGTTGCAACAAATTGCTAAAACAGAATTTACACCCACGCAGCGGATAAGTAACTGTAATAAATGCCAAAATATTTGCATATGCATGGCCACCCCCACAGAGCCCCCCATTCCCAATCCTCTCCAGCTGGGGAATGCAAAACAAGCTGCAGGTAATTGGCCCAGTCGGTCGTCGGGGGAAAAGGCAGAGAAGGAGCGGGAATCATGCGGATCCATCAGCACTAAAATTCGCCACAGAACCACACACCACCCACTACCCACCACCCATTGCGCTTCCCTCCGGCGAATAATCATCCAATGGGCTGGGCTGGGCTGGGCTGGCCTGGCCTGGCCTGGTCTGGGTGTGGGAACGCGAATGTAAATGGGTCCGACGAGTGACATGTGGGACGGCGGCGTCGGTTGATGGCAATGATTTCATTAAAGATTTAAATTTCAAGTTCACGTTCATGTTCATGTTCCCGGGCGCAAAAAACAAAGCCCTACCTGTCCAAAGTTACGTTTAAATTGCGTTTGTAAATCAAACCAGAAATCTCCAAGTGAAATGGATTCCAGCTTTTCTTTTTTTTTTTTTGATCCCTTGGGATGCTACTTCTTAAATAACTACAGGGAATAATCTGGGGATTCCATTTTATCTCGTTTATTACTCGGCATAAATATCACCAAAGTGTGTACAGGACTCTCTACAACAAGTTAACGTTACTCAGGATACTCTCGACGGTGGCGTTGACTGCCCGTGCCTTGGACGCCGGATCGCACTGGAGCTGGAAGTAGCCTGGCAGGTCCTCCTCCGCCTCAAAGGCACTTGTCCTGTTGGCCCCGAGCCAGAGATCGAGGCGATCGTAGATGACGCCCGTGGGCCCTTGTCGGAGGAACCAATCGATGGAATCGCGGTCCTTAAGGTCTGATCCCCAGAGAAGGACAATCGGAACCTGCTCCCTGGCCCGCTTCACCAATTCCGGATCGGACTTGACAAACACGGCATTGGGCACAATGCCACCGAAATCGAAGGCCTGGGCAAAGTTGACACTCTGCTCCACGGTGCTGGTGCGGGGATCGGTGAACACGTTCTTCTTGCTGCTGGTGAGGAAGAGCACCGGATACATGTGTTGCTTGAAGCGCAGCAGCGAACAGAGATCGGCATCGAAGCTCTTGAGAAGATTCACCCTTCCGCAACCGTATTTTTTCACCACTGCCAGGATGCGGTCCGCAAACAGGTTCTTGTCCAGGGTCTGCTCGCTCTCGAAGGTACCGTCTATCTTCTGCTGCGGCCACTTGATCTCGATGTCCAAGCCGGTAGATTGGTTGACCCGCTCGAAGAAGTCCTGGAGCGTGGGAAAGAGGCGCTGCTCTGGAGGCTCCACATTGTTGTGGGCTGGATACTCGACGATCTTGTTGCCCACCACCTGGTAGGTCTTCAGCTCCTTCAGCTGTTCGTAGGTTATGTCCTTCAGCAGGACCTCGGTTAGGTCGTCCTTGCTCGTTGGCGTCTTGGAGTCAATGCAGACGCGAATGGAGAAATCGTGGTGGATGATGGGCACCAGGTCGCTGGTCAGCTGGACATCGAATTCCACAAAGTCAGCTCCCATCTCGGCGGAAGCTATCATGGAGGCCACCGTATTTTCGATCAGCGGGGCAGCATTGGAAGTCACCGTCAGGCTCTTGCCCAGTCCCCGGTGGCCAATCTCCAGGGCAGTCCAGTTGGACCTCCAGTAGTTGGCAAAGCTGGTGCGCAGATCAAAGCCATCCCGCTCCATGGGAAGGATGTTTAGAAATTCCAG
Source organism: Drosophila varians (assembly GCA_018150405.1). NCBI lineage: Eukaryota > Metazoa > Arthropoda > Insecta > Diptera > Drosophilidae > Drosophila > Drosophila varians. The sequence goes on from JAECWK010000130.1 coordinate 11,319,717, forward strand.
TCGGAGTTGGCCGACCACCCTCTGCCAGAGCGGTGAGATCAGATTGATAGTGAGATCGCCTTCCGTTCCGGAGAAGGATTCAGGAAACAGGTGCGCGTAGCCTATAAGGCGGACCAGGCTCTCCTCCGGCTCGTCGGCATACACCTCCACTAGGAAAGCCACTTGATCAAGCTGCTCCAAGGTTACGTGATACATCAGGATGTCCGCCGTTGCATAAGGCACCCCATATTCCGGCTGGGTTCTTAGCTTGCTGTCCCCGAAGGCCATCCGCACGTACTCCACATTGGCGCGGGCTGAGCTGAGGATGGGCGCCAGGCTTTTCGGATCCACTGGCTGCAAGCGCAGGCGGAGCTGCCCGCGATCCGCCTCCGGCTGCTCCTCCATCGTGAGCGCCTCGCGGAACACCTTAAGTTGCAGGATAGTGCCGGAGTCCTGCAGCCATCCACGCGACAATTGCCGCTGGCTATCGATCAATCCGAATTCGTCGCTACGGTTTCCGGGAAACTTGGTGGTGTTGAAGCCCCTGGCCAGGACATGCGACTCCCAGCGCCGGATCTGCACGGCTCCGCTCTTGCCTACGGCGGCCGCAAAGTATCGGTACTCCACGCTGCTGTTCTGGGGAATCTCCACGGAGGCTGTCCACACCCTGTGATTGTCCGTGCGATTCAAGAGCACCGCCTTACCAGCCTGCCAGGAGCCCAGCGCCGCCAGGTTGCCCACCAAAGCAGGACGCTCATGGGTGGCTAGTTGGATATCCTCAGGTATCGCAAGTGTAAAGTTGAAGAGCAGTGGAGCATTCCGTTTCAGGGGAACGTAGCGCCTGGCGGCGTAGTACTTCTCGTAGTAGGAGGTGTCGCAAAAGGTCTCCACCGGGAGCAGGCACAGGGCGCTCACCCAGGCGACGGTGAGCACCACAAAAGTCTTCGACCAGGACGCCGACATGTCTTGCCTCACCGGCGATCGCGGCGCAACTGATTTGGCGACCAATTGGCGATCTTATCGTAGTCACGAGCACGGAATTTATGGCCGCGAGCACATCTTCGAGTGGCTGCAGTGTGATAAGATTCCCGGCCACCAACTATTGCCGATCATAGAGCGCGAAATCAGTCTCGTCTGGCTGCCGGTTGAACCCGTTCTGTTCATGCACGTGTCGCCCAGACTCGTGTGCACCCCCAGCTACGGACTCAAGATACAGATACAGATGTGAAAGCTTCGGTGGGGGTGGTGGAGCGCCTACGTCATCGTCATCTCCAGGGGGGAGGCTGCCACAGTGACAGTTTTAAATGAATTTGATTTCGAGTGTTGCGCAAAAGCTTCAGCTTGGATGGCCAAGGAGGGAGGATGGGGCCCGGGCGGCGGAAACTGGGGGCCCCCTTATGTGGTGGCTGACCCCCAGTCGCAGCAATTTACATGGTGAAAGTTTGCCAGCGTCCGTGTAATTTATCCGATTCGCTCAATTACGAATTTCGTAACATTTCGTTTTCCGTCTGAATGGTGAATGGTCGAGGGGCAGTGGTTACTAGAACACATCTATCCGATGGCGCAGTGCCGCCAATCCCCTCAAGGGTAATCTGTGAAGTGCACATAATTATATTGTTCGACACTGGCTGCCTGATTGCGTTCGCACCCACCAACTCCTGGGGGGCACGTCCGCTTTTCTCTTTTTCCCATTTGCCAATTTTCATGGGGAAAACGCGATTATGCGAGAATTTTGAGAAGCGCAGCCACTGGAGGTCACGTCACGGCCCAGACAGGAAGCCCGAAGAGGGAAATGCATCGCTCCGGGGTACCTGGCAAAAGTCGAAATGGAACCAGGTCCGCCCGGGCTCGGAGCTTAGCTCTTTCCCGTTTCCAAGAGGTTTCGTTTATGGCTCGACATAAATAACAAAAACACAAAACAGCGAATGCATAAAGTTGAGCTCAGTGAAAGCGCTTCCATCTGATGGAGCAGTCAATGGTAGGATGCGTCGTATCCTTTTAGAACATAAAATTGTGAAATTTATTACACAACTTATCTGTCCTTATATGGGAAATAAAATGGCGGAGAGTGAAAGTAAATTATTCAATTTAAAAAGGAAGTAGTATTCAAAAGGAGGTTTGAGGAGTGTGAAAAAGAAAGCTCATCCTTTTGATGTTTTATACTTTGTCAGATTTGTAAAATAGATAGAAAACTATAGAGTTTTCTCCAAGGCATCCCTTATGAGGAAGCACACTACTCAACACATCCTTTTGGATTTATTTTTCTTAAAAGAATAGACACAAAATCCCCTAAAATTGCAGCTTAACGATTCAATCGACTTAACCCATATCCTTTGTGATGTACACTTTCTTCCTCTACTTAGTACTTAATCATGGGGTCTTATTATTTTCCAATTCCGTCATACACGGTTTTTTTTTGTTTTTGGCCAGAAAGCCAAATTAACGAAAATAAACGACTTTAGTGCGGGGGCTGCCGTAAACTGAAGGAAAATAAAAACGAGAGGGCGAAGGATGTTCAGCAACATTTTTGGGTTTCTGCTTAGCGCATTTATTTTAATTTGGGTCCTGGCGAAATTTGCGTATACGTAACGAAGGGGTGAAGGGTCACACGCCGTGCAATAAAGGACATGAGTCCCCAAACACACAAAAGCGCACACCCACACCAGCCAAGAGTGTGGCATACTTTTCGGCGGGAGGGACTGCCGCGTAATAAAATGATTACTCATACGCCCCGTGGCCTGTGGGGGAAATTGAAAGCGTCAGCAAGCCAAAACAGCCGGAATGTATAAGTATTGTGGCTTTTTGTTGTCGTCGCTTGTTTGTTGTTTGTAAATACGACAACAGCCAGGACAAGCAAATCAAGTCCTTCATACCCAGCCAGCCCTGCCAGCCTTGCCAGCCTTGCCAGCCAGCTAGCTCTTGAGCCTGGCAACGACTGCCTGCTGCCTGCTGATGTGTTTTGGCATAAAGGATTATATGCACGTATTACAGAGGCTTAAGCAAGCTTCCGCCCTGCCAAAAAGCCGAGAACCGAAAGCCGTAAGGCATCTCGTTAAACCCTGTCAGGCCCGGACAAATTTTACAAAACTTTAATGGTCGAGTCAAAGGACTCGTGCCAATAGATTCTCGCACACACAAAATCGAATAACCGATGACCTGGATAAATGCTCATCCATTTTCAGCCTGGTCAATAGACAATGGCCTGATATCTTCACGATCCGGCCATTAACCCCCGAAGTGGGAGGCTGCGTGAAAACTATTACGACCGGCTTTTGGACTCCTTCCGACCCCTGCCCGGCCAGGAATTCTTGTTTTTTCCCCCTGTTTCCCGCCACTCTTGTTGGTTTTGGCCATATTGACATTCATTTACGTGCTCGCTTCATTAAGCCATAAGCCATGACCATGTCGGGCGTGTCATGTTCACATTGTGCTTCTCACAAAGACGACACAATCGCCAAAACGGTGGACGGGGACGGTCCGGGCGGCGGGTCCTGGCCAAATGTTTTCCCGAAATTGGATAAAGAGCTTGCGGACATTGGCTTATGGCATGAAGCTACAAAACAGAATGGTTGTCCAGCAATTTGGGGCCATCAGTTCCTGAGGGAAATAGTGTACATCTGGTTAGAAGGTTAAGTCCTAGAGAGCCGTTAAACATCCTTGAACAAATGGCAGCAAACAAACTTTGTCATGCAAATAAAATTGCATATTAAACTACGAAGACCAACTTCCGAGGTTGAAAGTTCAATCTGCATTTGCATATTATGGCCTGGTGATAGGATGAGTTTGCTGCCTAATAGGACCCATTAAGAAAATCCTCTTTTCCCCCAAAGTTGCTCACATGGTTAAGGTACAGCGAGTTCAATTTCCGGTTCGACTGAAAAACAATTTCGTTCCGAGAACTCTGAAGAAGAAAAATGGCCACAAAAGTATCTAACTTGTGAAGGCTGTCGTGCACTTTCCGATATATATGTATACACTCTGACTTTGTTTGCATAAAGTCAACTGGCATCTGGGTCCTCCTTTGTGCGGGGTTTGCATCTGTGACCGCAAAGCAAAGCAAAGCAACAAATGAATGTAAGAAAATGTTTCCGACATTCTGGGACATTCTAGGACACTACAGGAATAAAGAATTCCTCCGGCAAGAAGCACAGATTACAAAATGTCATCTTAATTGGGTTGAAAAGAGTAAGAGCATCTTCTCACCCATATTTTATATTAAATCTCAAGTACCGGGTATTTATACCATCGAGACTTAACCATAGCCCTCCCCCAACGCCTTCCTTCAATGTTGTTTGCAAGTACTTTGATTTCCGTCTTGAGGGCCTGACAAGTGCAAATGCCTTTAGCTCGCACGCCGCTCACAAAGTTTTTAGGACTCGACAAAAGCATTCAAAGGTCCAAAGTCCTTTGGATGTGCGTGTGTATGGCAATGGCTGCCACTGTCACAAAATACATTTGAGACGCGTGAGATCCTCGGGCGCAAATTAGTTACGTTTTTTAGTGTAATTCCCCCCCTTTGTATGCAAATTCCGGACAATAACAAGAATAACAACAAAAGCCAACGACAAAAGGCGACAAACGGCATTGACTGCGGCTTCTGAGTGTGAGTGTGTGGGGGTGTGTGTGCATTCGTGTCAGGGTGTGAGTGAGTGAGTGAGTGAGTGAGTGAGTCCCCCAAGAGCCTGCAGTGAAAAGTGACGAGGGGCAAGTGACTGAACAAGTGAAAAGGAATAGAAACAATCACGATGCCAAGGGAGCCACCTTGGCCTGCTGCCTATGTGAATGGAATCCTTGTATTGTGAAAATATTTTTAAAATGTTTCTTATTCAAAGGGAAAGGAAATATATCCTGGCGCACGAGGCGTATGAGTAATTTTTAACATAAAAGACAGTGCCTTAAGTTTTAGGGGATGATAGTAATATTCCCAACCCACTGATATCCCTAAAACCAAAAATAGTTCCTTCAAATAAAAACAATTGAAAGCCACGGTGCAGTGAAGTCAAAGTAACACGGCCTCCGGCAGCTCCCGTCCTCTGTCGCTCATAGTTGTGGGTGGTGGGATGGTCCGGGACGTCCGTGTATGCGGACTAGAAGGAGAGCTGACATGAGTCCATGAATTTACTCGTTAGCACCAGGACCCATGGCCATACCAGTTCACGCTTCTGCTCCTGCACCTGCACCGGGGACACCGGGCAAACACCCAGGGGTCGCAGCCTGTGCCGGCCCTCTGGAAAGGTCAAATCAGCTCCAGGTCTGGCATGTGTCGGCACGGCATTCGCCCTCCATCCGCTGACCCACAAACACGGCGAAGTGGGACCAGGGACCGCGGCCCGGCTACCGATTCCTGGGATGTGCCAAGTCCCCGGCGAGTGCTCGGCGAAAATTGTTTGTACGGGACAAACAGAAAGAGTTGGCAGGTGGCGACGAGTGAACCGGTTGCCTGGCTATTGTTGCCACGGGACTGCCTGCTCCCATATGTAAGTAGTTTGGTAAGCACACTGGGAAATAAACTTGGTTTCGGAAGGCAGGCTTAAAAGGAAGCCTTAAAATTAGGCGATGAAGCTCACGCGTTGGCATTTTTATTCTTGACTTAAATCAAAAGAATAAATATACATTTCTTCATCCAATTTTTTAACTAATAATATACAATTAATGAGGCACAACAATGCTAATTTTCTTGGTGCAACACATTCTGCCACATTCGTGTTGGCAGTGAGGAGACCAGGAGGCGATGGTCAAAGGTGCTGGCAAACCAAATATTAATGGTCTTTGCTTGTTGTTATAGTGGGAATTGGTTGCTTCTTTGCTGGAAATCCAATGCATGCAGGAAGCAAGCGAGTAATTAATTTTAAGTGCTTTAAATGGAGGATAATTCCAAGGATATTTTACAAAAAGCATTAGAAAAGAAGAAAATGATCAAGTAATATTTTACAAATTATTTCACGCATTGTTAACCTCCCACAAACTTTCCCCCATTACTGAAAATGAAAAGTTACGGTTTTTGGCTTCGTCCTGGCGAATTCGAGGACATTTCTCTAGAGGTACTGGCTTGTATACGAAATAAAGAAAAACCACAAATATCATTTTCTAAGCCACGTGTGTGCAAAAGTGCATCTTTTGTTTTTGGCAGCGAATAAAAAACGCAAAATTGAAAAAGTTTCGGTTTGTTCAATGCACAAAGTTGCCACCAAAAACAAAAACATATTTTTATTGCCTTAAAAAAATGTTTCTGCAACGCTTTGTTCCTCGTAATATCCGAAGGCAATGGGAAACTATTCAATAGTTTTATTACATTCAGCTCATAAAGTTTGGATTGAATCAAAAAATTGTAAAAGTTGCGAAAAACTTCTGGATAAGAACTAAAAATTTAATGAATGAAAGTGCTGCTCAAGCTATTGTGTTGTCCACGAAATTCTTCGCCATTAAAAATGGCGAAAATTCTCTAAGGAATTCACCTGAAAATGGCTGCCAGGTCTTTTGTTTCAACGTTTAATCCAATGTCTTGCACCTTCTGCCCACAACCTGCCACAATTTCAGAAGGCTTTTTCCCCTTCAAAGTGAATTGCGAATGAGCATCCTGCATCCAGTCGTTTCTCTTTAAAGTCCCCGAAAATTTCCGCCATTTTAAGGACTCTTGTAATGCGCGTCTATAAAAAGGATAAAGGAAGCTTCCACATGCATTCCACTTGCAGCTCGTGGTACACATTCGCCATTAAACGAGACATCCTTAACACATCCTGCCCGTTTTCTTTTGCTGACGGTATTGGGAGCTGTTTTTGGGTTTCCGTTTTTATTTTTCCTGGTTCAATATGCAAATCCCGTGGCCACACACACGTCCATCCCGCCCACTCCTTGTCCTCCTGCTCCCGACGTCCTCACATATTTATTTGCTACTTACGAGATATTACTTTTCCACTTTTTCCTCTCCCTGGCTAGATAAATTTCCTTTCATAAAAATGACTGCAAAATCTGCGCTCAAGGTATTCTTGCTGCATACCAAAAATGGTTTCCAGCTTCTCTGAAAGTTTTTTTCTTGGTGAGGTTAACTGAGGTGGGGCCTTTGAATGGGCCCAGGATCCCTGGGATTTTGGGACCTGAAGTTCGAGTTAAGTTTCTTAAGGTGGGCAGGCTGGTGCGGAATATAAACAAAGTTGCTGCAAAAAGTAGGTGACAAATCGTGGGAAAGTTTGGAGTGTGGTTGAGGGAGATGTCCCAGAGATACTATAAATACAATGTGGGAAAATAATTTGGCAGAGAGTTTCCACTGCAAACACAGGGATTACCAAAATGTACACATTAAATAGCAAAATCAAATGTTTTATTCAATGGATTAAAATATGTCCGCAGAAGCCCCACATGTTTCATGGCCTCCAAAATGTTATTTGTCCACCAAAAACCACAATAAATTCCAGAGGATGTAGAAAAAAGTATTGTCCAACCTTCTTAACTTAATCGGCTTTTGGCTCAAACATACACATGCACTCTTTTACTGGCTTAAATTCGTTAAAGATAATGTCTTCCTTTTTTTGGGAGAGTAACCCGAAAACGTTTGGCGAACTGCACATGGTTCGGAGGGCCAGGAAGTGGGTGATTGGGTGAAATCTTCTCTGGCATTTTGCAGGCAATTGGAAACTTTCAATATAAATGCTTCTGTGTGCCTTTGATTGCGGTGGCTGGTAACGTAACGGGTAACAGGGAAATGGCAATCCGAATGAAACTTTCAACGTCCGGCGAGACCGGATGGATGGGGCCCATCAACGAGCCGCAAGGGAATCATCTTGTGGAAGGGCCAGAGAGGCCAGAGTACCATTCTCGGCATTGAACACATTAAACGCCGATTGAATATTCATGGTGAAGGCTTAGAGGGCGGAGGGAAGGAAGGACTCGACACGCCCCAGGGGACAGCTTTGCCAATTTACCAGCAATTATGATAAAGCCAAGGCCCTCAAGGCTCGACAGCGACAACGGGGCAGCGTCTTAACTGGATTTGCCAAATTGTTATTTAATTAGGCCGACAGCCGAGCCAAATCCCAATCCCAGTTGGCATGTATTTAACATTCTCTTGTTTGTGTTTCGCCAGCTGCCTGGCTGCATTTCCGCTTTTCCGTTTTTCCTCTTCAGCTGGAAAAGTTGTTGGCAAAAAGCGTAGCCTACTTAGCTGCGCACGCTGTCTGAATGGGAAAAGTTTCCCTTTCAAGCGACTACCATAGTCCTGATTACGCATCCTTGAGAGACGTCGTCTCGCTGTCGCAAGGACTGCAGTGGCATTCATCAAGTGATGACAGTTTTAAGGAGGCGGTAATTATTTTAACAGTCGAAAATGGGCCACCACATGGACAGGTTGCTAGGACTAATTGGCTTGACTGAAATTTTCAAAGCTAATAGACCAGAAAAAGGATAAGCTTTTTTGAACTAAACAAAACTATAAAGCCTCAAATGTTATGATTACTCAAATCATAAATCATTCAGGCTATAAATAAAGCAATACTTTAAAATACAATTTTGATTGATGGCCTTAAGGATGTGCGGCGGCTAAAAATTAGTTGCTAACACGCAGACTTCGCCCCTTGGCACGCATTCATCCGAATAGTATGGAAATGTGGACACAGGATAGCAAACAAGCATGGAAGGATAACGTTGCCTTGGCACACTGAGCTTCACTGGGGTAAAAGTTTTATCAATAAAAACTCCTCGAAAGTTGGCGCTGCAACGTGCAATATCGCATGTTGCTGTTGCTGCAGTGGCAGCTGTTGTGCCGCCAAGTTGCAGGACTCGACTTTTCCTCGACTTTGGCTCCACTCGCTCGGCTGTCATGTCATTTTCTGGCGTCGAATGTTTTTCCTTCACATTAAAAATGGAATTCAATGTGCAATTTCATTTGCGCATTTTCCCCGCCTTTATGTAAAGGACGTGCTGGTCGGAAGGATGGCAGAATGCGCCAGAAGGATAACAATGCACCACAAATCGTGCCGAAGCTGGTGTGTGCGAGCGATATATCATTTTTGAATAGTTCCCAATCGTCAAATGCGACCTTGACGTATCCATGAATTGCAGAAATGGCAGGGGGGCGACATAATTCGATTAAAATATGTTAATGCCGTTTCACAGAAATTGCTTTAAGCTTCCAATGGAGAAACATTAAGCTTAATTACATGGTCCGGTTTCATTCCTGACTCGGAGGCAAAGCAAATTACTTTTGCCATTAATTGTGCCCTATCAGGATCTCGAATTAATGGCCGATTCGATTGTCATATGTCACTGGGAAATCATTAACTTCGATTCGACATCGTTGATGGGAAATCAAGTTTGTCCTTTGTTTACCTGCCAAAGGACTCCCAGCACAATGCTGGTCAGAATGAAACGACGTTGTCAGCGACACAACGGCACAAAAAACAAAGAGAGATTAGGTCCTTTGGCTCAGCAGAAAAAAAAAAAAGAAATGCAATGGGATTGATTGAAATGCAATCGCGTATACGACACGTGGAACGACGAGGCTCAGGCGGGCCGCCTTGTTGTTGCGTTTTGTGGTTCAGTGTCAAAACAAACAGCGGTGGGGTGAAAAGGAACAATTGTCCTTCACAATCGATAAAATACACAGCCAGCCAGGGGCGTACTCACATGGATTACTAAGGGGTTTTTCTAGAAATTCCCCAAACAAGATGGCTTTCCATATTCATTTAAGTCTTTAGGTAAACGACTGAAAATTCCTTCAACATGTCCTTGTCGTTGGTCAACCTAATCCAGCCAGAGAGCTAAAAACCTTCAATGGGCTAGCTAACTGATGGATGAATGAATGGATGACCAAATGAATAAATGAATGGATGGCTGGCTGAATACATGAATGAGTGGCGGGGGACATGGCCTTTCCGCCAACTGAAAAGGCCAAGAGTACGGGCTTCCACTGCCTTGGGTTTTCCATTCGACGAATCCCACCTATTTCAAACCACACATGCGGAGCCTTCGATTTTTCTAGTTTGACAGACGCCGTTCCAATTTCAATGAGTTGAAGGACTCCCAACCACCGCCCCCCCCTCGACTTCCAGTTTGTTCAGCCCAGTCGGCCACCCGATTGCTGTTTGTGTAATTAAGGTGAAAGTTAAGGACCTGCCTTGGCGACTTTTTCAAGGAAGAAGCCCCTTTACCAACTGACTCAAGTTCAGAGGTCCTTCCAAGGAATTGATTTTTCTAATAAACGTCGTTGGCTTGGGCTATTATTTTTTTATACAGTAATTGACATTTTTAAAACCTATTATATCCTTAATTATCCTTACCTGCAATCAAATATTTTCATTTAATCAAAAGACAAGTTTTCCAGCACTTTGTCCCTGCGGAAATAATAAAACAAACCGTTCCATGGCACTGCCACTAATTAGCCCGGGGAATATGTGGGGTGTGGGGGTCAAATGGGTGTGGGGCCCAAAGAGTTGGCCAAGCCGGCACAAAGTCCTCGGCTTCAGCCGCTTTAAGGTTAACCGCAATTAGCTGGCAACGCGATGGCGTGGCAGGAGCAGGGGCAGAAGCCGTGGTTGGTGTAGATTCCTGCCAAAACAATCAAAATCAGACGCTAGCCGCAAATGAGAAACAGCCAAACGATGAGGGGGCGTGGCCAGAGGCCTCGAAACAAGAAACAAGAAAAATGTGGGCGGAGTGCAGAGAAAGGGGGTGTGGCAGGCAGATGGAGCACTTCAGGCGAGTTAATTGTTGCATACTTCGAGGGGCAATCAAAAGTTACTGACCGGAAAGCTCCAACACTCCATAAATATGTACGAAAGCGAATTTCTTTTTGTCCGGATTTAAAGCGAGTGGGCCTCGAGGGAAAACCCATTACGGATGTCGACAGCCTGTCCGGAATTGTACGGCTCAAATCTCCGGAGAAGGCAAGTGCCGCTAAAAGTGTAATTAAGAGGAGCTTAAAGCCAAATGCAGCGGATAAGCGACCGCGAAAATAGACAGCAACAGGAATTAAAAATACAAAAAGGACGACGGCAGCGGCGGAGAGTGTTTCCTGCAATCGCTGAACGATTTTCCTCTCGTTGGTTTTGGTTTATTTCCATTTACGAAGCTCGTTCGCAGGATCGTCCCAGCGCCAAAAAGTCGGGGGCAATGAATGTTTTATTGCTGCCTTGATTTCACAGGACCATCCAGGATTTCCATCGTTTTAAAAACTCACAATATTCGACACTAAACATTCCGTGAAAAAGTGCCTGGCGAGTCATAAATCATAAATATTGCTGAAATAAATATTTAAATGAGTTCACCTGCGTCAATATTTATTTCCAAATAAACTTTCTATAAATGCATTTAAAAACAAACTCTGTTTTATAGTTTCGCCCCAAAAGCTTTTTGGTGTTAATCCGCAGGATAAAATAAACACGAAAAGTGGAATTTAATTACCCAAAGAGGAAAATGAAAATGAAATTTTATATGATTTTTCCACACTGTTTTTAATTAAATTTCTAATGAGGGACAAGCCAGTGGCATCTTTGGAAGGAGCCAGGACGAGACGGAAGGCAGGGACATTGAGGTGCATGATGAACATTTAATTAGCTAACAAACTCCGCTGGCTGTCCACTTTACGGCGAAAAGGACCCTCGTCGAGGGCCGTTCGACGAGTTCGTCGAGCAGTTGCCCCTCGAGCGTGCCAAAACATTTGCATTTGTCAATTAATTCGCAAAATAAACTCGAATCAAATTAAATAAATACAGATATTTGCTGTTGACAGCACACAGGACATCCCCCAGAGCCCAGAGGGCTGCAAAATTCGAAATTGCCATAAATATTCCAGGAGTCATCACAAGCAAAGCAAAGCAAAGCAAACACCATGGCAGGCATCCGAGTAATTGGATTTGCCTTTTTCTGGTCCTGAATGCCTGATTTAAATTCAAATTAAAGTGCCGCCTCCAACGCCCAAGGTAGCATTCGAGGAGCACTTGCAGAAGTCTTCATCTTTTCCACGTTAAAGCGAGGAGAGCGTCATAAATCTGACGACTTGTGAGATCTGGCAACAAGGAATAATCTGACTATTAAGGTCCTTTCGGACACTCCCGTTTTGAGTGGCGCGGAGGAGAAGCGAAGAAATATGACAGTAAAAGTTAAGCAAAATGCGGAAATCTCAGTTGAGTGAATGGGAAATGGAGGAGAGACCGGGGGCTGCCACCCATGCAAGAAAAACCTGACTGCAAAAAGGCGAAGGACACGCTCAAGAAGGAGACATCACAAGGATGTCCAGGCAGCGCTATGATTTTGCAATAAAGCAAAGTAAGTCGGACATGGAGGATGGAGGAATGGATGGAATACTGTTCCCCCTTCCTGCAAAAAAGATATGGAATAAGCCAATTGTATTAACGCTTCCTGGGCCGCCAATTGAATTGAGAGACCACTTTGCATACGATTATCTCCTCCTTACGTATATCGTTTTGCATTTTCATTTCGCAGGATTCCATTATGAGATTTTTCCAATCGCTACGCCACTCTCCACACAATATCCCAATTAGCATTCATGGCGAGGAAGCAATTTCAAATTGACCGCGTAAAGCCGTTCTATTTTTTTCCACCTGCATATACGATTTCAATTTAATTATTTGGGCAAACAGTCCTAATTAGTTTCCAATTCCCAAAAGGAGAGTGCAAACAGAATTTGCATTAATAAATTAATATCTGAACAGGCTGGCGAATGAATTCCGCCAGAGAAATTACTTTAATCCTGGCTGGCGGCTGTGACAACATTTGGCCAAAGCGTGTCTTAGCCCCTAATTGGTCCGAAATCCTTTGCTGAATACAAATGGAGTTCTTTAACGAAGACTGAAGCTCACTCAGTTGCTGAGTGAAAAAGTAGCGGCCACATGGCCTGGGAGGGATTGGGTCTGTTTGCCAAAGGAGAAACCAACCGCCCAACCACTTAATCAGTGATGTGAGCTCTGCCAGATTGTCAGCTGCAGCTTCCGGTGCAGGAGCCACAGCCAACCACTGGAAACCACACGTGTGACAGTCGACCACAAAGCACAGGCAATATGCAAAAGGCGATTAAAGATTTTTCACTTTAATTGCTTCATTTCTCTGTGCACTCGCCGAAAATAAAAGTGCCAACTATATAAATTTATTCTCGCAATGGAAACAATTTGTTTAGGCCGTGAATTATTTACCAGATTCCATGCCAAGGTAGCATGGAAAACTGCACCAAAAGTTGGCAGCACTCATCGCCCCAACATTCCCTGGGATGTAATTAATTTGAAACATGGAGGGAATCTCCTGGCCCCCGCCGAATCCTCCGGCATATGCAAAACTTTTGCATTTTGCCAGTGGTGTGGCTGCTGGCGCTGCAGGAACTTTGTGTCTGATAAATTGAATCAAGTTGCAGGATCTGGTGGCCCTCAGCACTACCCGCCGGCAAATTGCAATTAATGGATCAGGTCCTGCAGTATAGTTGATAACAATAAGCTATGAGTAAATGTTATTAGAACCTGAAGTATTTCATTCATTTCCCCCAGATACTGATATAATGTGACACCACACCATGGCCATGTCATCTAAAATTTTTGCAAAAAACTTCTCCAGAATTGGTGAGAAACATGAGACTCCATCTAGGATCCATTTGGAAGCTGCCAACTGCAGTTTGTGAAAAAATAAAATCTGAAATAAGAGCCGGAAAATGGAGCTGGGGAAAGGATAGGTGCTTATGCCCAGAATTTCTTGGCAGCAATTACTATGATGTCAGAATTTGTGAGCTCTAATGGAGAATGAATGGCTTTTGGGCTCTCAATTTTAAGCTCGCCTAAATATATAGTTTTTTTCAGGATTAGCGAGCTTTGTTTGCGAAAGACTTTTATTTTCACACAACATTTGTATTAAATATTTAGAGCTTTCTGTCACATCGATTTGAGACTCTGAGCCAAACCTTCCAATTTATCCATCGAAGGTATTTGATTTCATTTAAGGTCCTGCAAGCTCTCAGCAAAAAAACACTCAATCAATTGGTAATGACAGGCCTGAAAGCACATTTAATACTCAGTCTGCCACCTTAAATATTGAAGCTCCGACTTTGATGGCTGACATTGGAGAAGTTTGGTGAAATTTCATTTTCTTTCTAGCCGGCTTTGGTGCTTTGGGTCAAGAACCTCGGACCAGAAGCAACAGAACCCAAATTACTGGTTAGAAACAAAAGGTGAAAGCCAGGAAGCCGCAAAGGCAAACACTCGCTTTTTAGGGTGGACCCTGAATTGTCCTTTCATCCAAATATTTTCACACAAAACTTCCCATAAATGAATCCTTATCCTCCTAAATTAAATACCAAACATACAATCTTCGTCATTTATTTTTTTAATATCAAAGGACATCCACCTTAAAAGTAAATATATTTAGAAAGCAAAAGCGGTGCGTCATATCCGCTCCCGATTTCGTGTTTATTGTAGTTGGAGTTGGTCCTGGGAAATGGAGTTTATTTCCTTGGATTATTATGCTCACATGTTGGCAGTTAGAACAATTTTATTCGCGGTTGGACTGGGAACGAAATCGATTTTTGGCCGCCTAATGGAATTCCAGGGACAACAGCAAACATGAAAACAAAACGAATACTACTATTGTTAACATTTCTAGTTGCCTGTCTGTCGCTCTGACTGTCTGTCTGGGTCCTTTGTGTCCTGCCAGGGTGTGTTGGCTTTAGCCACGGTTGCCCATGGTTACGCTGGACACCCAACAAGCCAAAGACTTTATTAATCCTTTGTGTATATTTAGCGGCCACTTTATGAGTTGATGGCCATATATCTTCTGCTTGATTTATGCCGAGAGCTATTTGGTATCCTCGGCTCCATTTCTTTGGTTGCCCTTTTCTGTTTTTATAACAGGAATAAACTTCTGTTTATTTTAACTTTAAGGAATGGCCAAAAACGATTGTCCCGAAAGAAAGCCTTTCTGTTTTTCTCTTCAACAAATTTATACTTGAAGCTTTTGCCGAATGTATGCGACTTTAAGATGTGACTATTTATTATTTAATTATTTATTATCCCTAAATTTTGAATGAGTAACATTTGTGCGGGGTAATTGCATTTGAATTTGAAATCGCCTCGAATTATGTTTTCATGATGGGCCCCCATTAAAAAGCCAGAGCCAGCTGTGAAAAGCTTCTGCATGTTTTATAAGCCATCAAGTCACAAAATCGAATCGCCCCGAAGGAGCCAGGACTCCAATCGAAGACTTCGATTTGTATGCGGCACAAGCACGAAGGATATGGGGTGCAAGGTAGTGGTTGGTGGTAGTGCCACCCAACATAATTAGGGCCAATGACAATCCTATCCGGCGGCAGCCACTGCACCACCGTTGGAGTCTTTGGAGGTTAAGTTTCGATTTATTTGGACGCCGTTTCCCGGGCAACCGGCGACCAGGTGGCAACGGGGCATTGGGCACAACAAAACCCTTGGCAAAGGCGTTTTTCCTGGCACATTGGGTGCTGGCTGGTGCCAGACTTGTAGCCACAAAGTGAACCATTTCGCCAGGAGGATGTGGGGATTGAAATTCCCAGTTTGCAATTTTTTCCAGAGAAGTTTAGACTTCTTTTGTTTTAAGAGTTTGGAAATTAATGTTAGAAATGCATATAAAAATATTTCTTTCAACTTTCCATTAAACTTTGAAAATGTAAAGAGCTTTCGGCAGGAATTTGCAATCTTGCATTAAATATATAAATAATGCGATAGACGTTTACAAAAAGTAGATTGCACTTTCTGCTGAGCAATCGTTTTCTTATCGGGTGGACTCCCAAGAAGAATAGAAAATTGTTATTCCCCCAAAGACTCCTAAATGGAGAGGCTCCCATGCTGAGAAGCGTTCACAGATAAGCTCCTCTTATAAGCTCGGACAGAATCTGAGGAGCAATCAGTTGGTCAAAGTCAGGCGATCAGTAGACTCGAGCTATTGAAAGTTGAAAAACAAAAATGAAATTCTCAAGTGCCTTGTTTGCCGTCGTGGCATTCCTCCTCTGTGTGTCCGGGGGCAAATCGAAAAACGAAACATCCTTGCAGCTCCACGAGGTAACCGAGCTTATAGGTCCAAATAATTGCCACTAAATTCCCATGTTTTTCCGTATATATAGACCTTGAATAACGCGGTGGATCTCGTCGCCAATGTTGATAAGCTCTTGGCTGAGTAAGTCGAGCCAAGTGAAAAAATACAAAGTATATTACATCATCTATATGTTTAGCTTGGAGAAGCGTCGGGAGGAGCTGCAGCAGATAAGGTATAACGTGGAGCTGGGCGATGATAAGTCCTGTCCCACATCCTGTCTTCACAAAAATGTTAAGCACAATGAGACCCTCCTGGTGAAAGTTCCCGGCCACAGTCCGTTTCCGGTTGTCTGCGATTCCGAGCTGGCCGGCATGGGCTGGACGGTGATTCAGAGGCGACGGGACGGACTGGTGAGCTTCTACCGCGATTGGAACGACTACAAGACCGGGTTTGGAAACTTAAGCGGAGACTTCTTTATTGGCCTAGAAAAGTTGAACTGGCTCACCGAATCGCAGCCCTTTGAATTGTACATTCACATGGAAAACTTCAAAGGTGTGAAGAAGTTTGCCAAATATGACGAGTTCGCCATTGGCGATGAATCCGAACAATTTATCCTTAAGGTCCTGGGCAATTTCGGAGGCAGCGCTGGCGACTCGCTCACCTATCACAAAGGCCAGAAGTTCTCCACCTTTGACCACGACAATGACGGTGACAGAACCCAGAATTGCGCCCAATATCACATTGGAGCCTGGTGGTACGATGCTTGCCTATACAGGTATTTGCACTATTGATTCCTCATTATGGGATACTAATTAGTAATTTGTTTTTACAATTCAAGTAATCTGAACGGACAGTATTTGGACTACACACCTCCAATTACCACAATTCCCAGCGACGATGCCCGATATCTTAAGTGGAACTCTTTTGAAAGGGCGCCCCTCAAGTTCGTTCAGATGATGATTCGCCCCAAGTTCGGATGCTTTTGAGCATTTCCTTTATAAAAACTACTTGTAAAGATATTTTTCAAATAAACTACTGATTGGCAAGACTTATATTTTTCAAAACTTTCTAGGCCGAACCTCTTACCTGTTGTTCCATTTTTTGATTGCGACTGCTAATTGCTGACATTTTGGTTGATTTTGATTATGAATACCGCCAATGGCTTTGCCTTTCCTATGCAAAATTTCCACAAAGTTACGCCGCCGGCATTTGGGATGACAGCTGTTGGGCAATGTTTTCAATAAAAGGAAATCTTTCACGCGGTTTTGAATGCAAACCAAATCAGCAAAACAAAACCAGAAGAACGCGAAGAATCGCCCGGTCGCTCTCTTCCTAGCACCTGGTGGTTGCTTGCGTATCTTATAGTTTGAATTTTTGTATCTCGTAGTTTGTAGTTTGTATTTTGTAGTTTGTAGCTTGGCTGGCGGCACACGCGACGTCAATCCTCTCGGCAGGGAGGAAGGGATGGAGGGCGAGACTGAAGGGAACAGCCGGCTCTTCCTGTCCCGGTCTCGATCGTTTGATATTCCCCAGGTGGCGTCCGAGTCCGAGTCTAGGCACTGCAGTACCTTGAGATTGGAAACTCAGGGTATCTCGAAAAGTGTCTCAATAGTTATTCCGGCAAATGGCAAATCAATCGCCGCGATTGTTGCCTGATTGAGCGGATATTGGCGCCTCTTTTTTGGTAGAGACGGAAAAGCGAAAAAGTATCCCAGTGACCGAACCGAACCGAACGCTGCCAAAACAACAACTGCCCTTGTCGGGCCGACCACTGCCAAAGGCTGGAACCTTTTGGAAGTGGAACAGAGCCGAAAGGACGCCCGAAGGCCCTTGTCCTGTCGTGTGCCAGCGTTGGGAGAGCCCCGCATTCGTTTTCTCTCTCACAACACCCCTTGCCGCCTTCTGAAGTCAACCGACAGATGTGCAGCTGCCGAATGCATTCTCTTCCTTCCCATATCCTGTCTGGCGTCCTTCTGGTGGCTCCTGGTGGCGTACATTTCCCCAGGATTATCGTACACATTCCCCCACAAATAAGCACAGCTCCAACTTACGCATTTGATAATTGCATTTCCTCGAAATGAAACCCAAAAATAGTCAAACGCAAAGGATTATGTGTTTTAATTTTCTTTTATTTCATTAACAGTAGCCTTAGTCTAGATGAAAAGTAAAAGTAAATAACAAACTAATAATAAATATAGTAGCCGATGCTCTCACAGAACAGCATGGTCGTAAATTCGATTGAAATGGCCTTGTCATTTATGAGGTCCTTACTGGTTAACTGTCAGATTTAAATGGCGACCCTTGCAGAGCAGATCCTTGCAAAACTCTCACCCAGGCCCTAGAAAAAGCGGTGCTTCTTCTTCTTTTTGTTCTCTCCCGCATCCTGCGGCTGCGGCTCCACGGAAACCTGACGCCTGGGAAGGAGGGGCGGTGGACTGGTGTTATCCGCGGAAGCATTCGAGACCGGAGACAGGGGTCGAGGAGCCCTCAATATTGAAGTCGGCGGCGGAGGCAGGGGGCTGGGTGCGGCGCCTTCCGACTTTTCCTCCTGGCCATCCTCCTCGATTCGATCCAGTCGTGATCCATGGACGGAAGCCAGCTCCGAAGGCGTCTTCGCCTGGGAGCCCGTCTCGTCGCCAAACTCACTGGCCATGTTCATGCCGATGGTGGCCCCCACCTTGGCACTGGCGTGCTTGAAGTGGTCACTCAGCTTGATCTGCACCACATTGATGAACATGGAGGTCAGGGCCAGGCCAAAGATCAGGTAGATCATGCTGACCATCATGTATATGGGATTACTCGGCACCAGGTCGCCGAAGCCGATGGTGGACATCGAGATGAACATGTAATAGAAGGCGTCCAAAAAGTGCCACTCCTCCAGGACCGTGTAGCAGAAGGTGCCCAGCAGCATGTAGGAGACGAGGAGCAGGGTCGCCACCGAAATGGGCAGATTGAACTCATCGTCCACCTCGAAGGTTTCCGGATATGGCGATGTGGGCGTCTCCGGGTGCGACGTACCCAAGGACCGTCCTGCCTCGGCGTCCGCCTCCGGATTATTCTCATCGTCCTCGCCAGCGTTCCCAAAGTACTTGCTGGGTCGCCGGATGGCAAAATCGTAGACCGTGTTAATGCCCGTCATTGCATCTCGGATCTGCTGCTGCTTCCGGATGCGGCGACACGATCGCGTGTAGTACAAGCGACGGACATAGGCCCACAGAAACTTGACGCTGCGCGTGAATAGCTTTCCCAAGTCGGCAAGGACGATCAGGAAGACGGGGATGCCGATGATGGCGTAGATGATGGTGAGGGATCGACCCAGAGTCGTCTTTGGAGTGATGTGGCCGTAACCTGGAAAGGAAAAGGAAAGTAAACCATTAAAAATGAGGATTCAAGGAGCAAGGATATCCAAGGATATCTAAGGAAATAAGAGAACTTTCAATCCCAAAAACCAGGTCCTGCTCCCTCTTTACCTATTGTTGATATTACGGTCCAACAGAAGATGAAGCAATTGACAAAGTTCCAGGACCTCTGTCCTGGAAATCGCCTCAATCCCAACTCGGCTAACGTATTCAGTTCATCCTCAAACTTTCGCAACTTCTGGCGAGCCAACGACTTCCAATCATCCTCCCTGGCAACGATATACAAAAGGATAACTTGCCACCAACTCATATTTGAATCCTTGTCGAGTCCTACCTCATGTTGTGGCTGACATCCCACAGATTGTCAATGAAATCGCGCTTTACCTTCCGCACCTGGCACTTGTAGATGTCCTCGGAGGCGCCTTCCGTGTACCGGAACATGAGGCCACCAAATCCCAGCAACATGGCCAGGCAGATGCAGTGCGATACGCACTTGTTCCGTATCAGACGCATCTCCTCCACACGCTGGGGATAGTCCAATTTGAGGCGCCTCCACTCGTGCCTCGCCTCCAGACGAATATGGTATAAAAAGGCTCTGGAGACAACCTTTTCCGGAAGACGTTTTTGGGTCACATCTATGATGGCCTCTTCTTTGGGGACCTTCTTTTTGCGCCTAAAGATTCTCTTTAGACGCTCAAGGAAAGTGGGTTTGGGTTTAATTTCCGGGGAGTTTTCAGGCACACTAGAAACTTCCTTCTCCTCCTCTAATTCCATCTCTGGATTTGGATCCGGTTCTTCTTGCTCTGGGGAAGTGGGCAGGACTTCTTCCTTGGGCGAGCTCCTTTCCAGACTGCCGGATCGATTTGCCCTCAAGGGTCTCTCTAGACTGGAGCTCCGTTTCGCCTCCGATTTGGATGCTTTCTCCTCCTTCTCGGCCAATCTCAGACTATTGCTACGACGCACTCCCTCCATTGCCAGGCTTTGGGCTGCCAGTGCTGCCTCGGCCTTGGCGGCCCGCTCGGCTGCCTCCACGTACTTCCGCATCAGCTCCGACTGCTGCTCTGCCTCCGTGGCTCTCGGCTTCACCACCTCGCTTCGGGTCTCTCCCACTTCCACATACTCCAGCTTCCGGATCATCTCCTCCCGCTGTTCCGGAGTCTTGGAGCGCCTCTGCGGCCGGACCGGCGAAAGGGAGTTATTCCGGCTGACGGATCGCCTCTCCGGTGGCTTAGGAACTCCCGACGGTGGTGGTGGAGGAGCCCCTCGAATTGGAGCAGCCACGTAACCTTGGGGCGTCTTCTGCACTCGGGTCCTTCGATGCACTTCCTCTGCAGTCTCGGCATCGGATGAGCTGAACTGCGTGGATGACTCCTCGTAGCCGCTGCTGCGGTTCCGCACTCGACCCTTGGGAGCCTCGTGCCGCTGCAGCCGCAGACTGTGGATGAGCCGGCGGCGCTCCTCCTCGTCCTGCGGCAGCTGGATGCGGTCGCTCAGCTTGCGGTAGCTCTGCAGCAGCCGCTTCCGCTCCTCGTTGTCCAGTTGCTGGCGATTGCGCAGCTTGTGCTCCCGCTTTTCCCGCTCAAAGGTCCGCTTCTCGGCCTCAAACCGCCGCCGTTCATCCTCGAAACGCTGCAGATTCTGCTCCAGCCGGCTAAGGGTATCGTGATTGTGGCTCAAATGGCTCCGTTGCTGGCTGCTGCTTCCTGTGGTCAGCTCACTCTCACTGGACTCCTCCTTGTGGCGTGGCGAGGACAAGCTGCGATGCTTGATTAGCTGGTGGGCATCCGGGCTGCTCAGCTTCTCCGCCTCCCGCGGCTGCGACTGACTCCTTGCCGAGGCACTGGCAAAGCTTTTGTCCCGGCGCCGCAGAATCTTGCTCTCGTGGGCGGACAGGGTGCCTGGCGGACGAATCTGCATCCGCACCATTTGCGGCGAGGGATCTGGGGGATACGGATCTGATTCCGGCGGCTGGACGGGCGTTGCTTCGCGATGGCTACGACCCAGTCGCCGGCGCTGGCGCTGCGGCTGCGGCTGCTCCATCTCCTTGTCCAGGCGCCCGCCGTGTGTGCTACTTTCGCGATCTATCTTTGTGCTGGCACTCATGCTCTGGTCATCTATTTATAACTGGCCAACGAGGCATTCATATTCCGCTTCGGTAATTATATCACTTTCAATTGCAGTCTCCTTTTAAAGGCCCGTTACGAATTCTTTCTCTAATTTTTGGTTTGGTGAAAGTTATACGATGCAGCGGGGAAATGTACTTGATCCGTTTCGAATGCTTCAATATCTTGGAGATGTATTTGACAGATCCGCTAATACATATACGAATGTCTGTATCTAGAGTTGTATCTATAGATGCCAGAATCTCGGCCGCGTTGGATGAATTCTTCTCTTTGGGTTTGGGTGCTCGCAGTCTCGACCACGACTGGCGTCCAACTGCTGCTGAGAGCGTTTAGAAAATTCAGATTTCCAATTTCATTTTGTTTTCTATATTTTTGTGTGGATCAGCTGTTTTCGTTATGGCTTTCATACACACGCCAGCAAAGATTGGGATTCTCTTTGGCTAGGAGATGCTTTTGTGGGATACTTTCGGATTTTCTAACGAGACTTTCGAGAATTTCGAGAAAAGGACAACAAACACAACCTCCCTAAACCAAGTATAGATTGTGAAAGTAATTCAAAAAAATAATAAACAATGCCTCACTTCCCTTATCAAAGTAGAAGCCAAGGACTGCGGATATATTTCCCAGATTTGTGTTTGTAAACTCCACCTCGTCCGATTTTCCTTGAAAACTTTTATGAATCCCAAAAAATGGGGGTTTTGTTTAAAGAACTTTTTGGATTGTTGGTGCAGGGGTTTCCTTCCGCTTCTCAATATGTGTTTCATTCTGGCATATAATTTGTATAATTTGCAGCCACTCGCCATAAACACAATTTATATTTTTCAGACTTGTCGAATTTTCAGTGACGTCATCGTAGGCATCGAAGTGATTTTCGCCACTTCTAAAATTTCACATAAATTAAAAGATGTGCCAAAATTTTCATCAGATACTTTCCGGTACCCCCGGCACCAATACCCCGGCCCAGCCCAGATCTGTCGGATCCAACTCTCCGCCGCGTTGATGACGGATCGTGTTCGCTTTTATGGAATTTTGCAGCGATTTTCCGTTTGTTTATTTTTCGCAATTTCATTCAACATTCATTCACCGGATTGCCTCCGGGATTTGTTTTCCATTTGGGCATGCACCATATTATAATATGTATAAAACTCGTCGACCCGGCCTTTCCCTCCCGAATGGCTATACTAAGCACTATTTTAATGGCAGCAACAACAGGTTTATGGAACCTAACCAATATTGAATATTGAATATTGTTTCCGAGTTTTCAATCATTGGTTTTTCTGGCCCAAATTCTGACGCTCTCGAAATATATATTTTGAATAGACAAATTATTGAAATACTTCATGTTGCGCCATTTGGGGAGACTGTGTAATATTTTTGTGACAGTCGGCGGAGGGCCTAAAAATAAATAAATACTACATTTTCCGAGAATCGATGCTCACATGAGTCACCCAGGGCGTATAAGCAATATCAGCGATCCTTAGTGACTCTCGATTTCGAATCGAATCGAATCGAATCGAACGGCTGCACTTTCATTCGAATCTATGCTGTGTTTACACTTTTTGTGGCAACTTTGACAAGTTAATTACATTCGAAGCACTCAATCCGATTCTCTGTTTACAAGACATTTTCATTTGAAGAAAAGCCTGTCATCGTACTGAGGCGAAAATTTTTGCAATTTGCAAACTGTGTTAATTGCTTTTGCGAGGATGTGAGTGAAAAACGGCCATCCACACTTGCGAATTTATGATTATTTATTTTTATATTTCTGTTGTTGGAAACTTGTCAAAAGTGGAAGAAACAGCCGGAATTTATTGACTAGAAGCCGCTTTCCATTTCCCCCATTTTTCCCAACATACATACATATATCTTCATATGTGTCTATATTCGACGAAATACAAAAGAACCCAGACATGAGAATTTCAGGTAACATGTTGAGAGATTAAAATTACCAATTAAATCATTAAATAGCCGCACGATAAATATGAAAATTATTGTCCGGCAAATTGGTTGCAACAACTCGTGTCTGTGGTCGTCTAACAACAAATAAAAGCCATAATTTGATTAGAAAGTTAGGCTGTGCAGAATTATTTATAAATCCCAATTAAGAACGGTGACAAAATTCCAAAGAATTCGGATCTTAAAACTGTCTGTGCAAGAGGAGACACAAATTTATGTTCGCACACACAAGTGCCGGCGTTGCGAATATATTCGAAACTATTTCAATCTTTTGTGTCACAGAATTTGTTGGCTTTATGAACGGGGGAATATACCAACAACATAAATATATAAATATATAGGCTGGCGGCGTCCAAGCGTGGGCGTTTTCGCACCCGCAACACACTTGGAAAAGTGCGTAGTCCTCCTCCACTCACCTATGGTTGTGTAAATGGTGGAGCTGTAGACCAGGGCGTTGGCGAACGTCCACGAGTTGGGCTTGTCCTCCAGGCCATGTCGCATCAGGCAGTCTATCACAGGCTGGTACTGGTTCATAATTCCGGTCACAGCGCCACGAAAGAGCTCTTCACTCACCTAAAAATTGTGAAAGTTATAGTATTCTATGTATCTCTGGAGAATATGGATTATTTTCACCGTAGAATCGTTGACCAACTTTCGTATTTCTCTGAAGAAATCGATCCTGTCGTTGTGCAGCATCTTTATCTGATGCTTTTCTTCCCGATCTGAAAGGGGACATTGTCAGGAATCATTTGCTAGGCAGGAAGTAAGACCCATTTTATAACTAATTCCCATTTCGAGATAATTCTATCCGTTTGTTAATCATCTCCGTATTTCCCCTCTTCGACGCTGACTCATTTGATTAACCAAAAGATTCAACTGTTGCTTCGCCTGTCCGGGTGCACCCCGGACACTGATTTAGAGGCGCCTGCCAATAGGACGGGAATGTTTTAACGATTACAGTACGGCAGATGGGCGAGTATTCCGGCTGCTGCCGGGAAATGTTTACTGTTTTCCAAACAATTGCCGAAGAGCTTGATAAGCAAACAAAAGCATTTAGTGCACTTGTACACACGTCCGGGACACCTTATGTTGGACCATGCCAGTCTCAGCGACTCATTCATCTTAATTTAAACCAAATAAAACATTCAAGAGACTCACACTCGATGGCCTGGAAGATGAGGGCTCCTGCCACGTTGTAGAGTCCCAGGACAATGATGAGGAACATGTGAGTGAACCAGCGACGCGACAATTTACTAAACTTATTGTACAATCCGTAGGTGAACTTCTCGCCGAAGCTCATGCCCGTCTTGGTGAGATCGAGGAAGCCCTCATAGCCCTTGGTCATGAAGTTGTCGTAGCCGAAGGGATTGGCCACTGGCGGCCAGTAGGGGCCCTGGGTGCCATTGCCCGTGTAGTTAGTCTGGGATGTGTACGGCGGCTGGGCGCTGGGCGGCATGGAGGCCTGGCTCATGGCGGAGCCGCTGTTCAGGTTGTGGATATTGATCCGCGGCGGTCGGTTTGCCCTTCGCGAGGGTGGCGGTGTGATGGGTGTTCCTGCAGTCTGCGACATGGTAAAGGCTTCTATTCACTTTCCTAACAATCTTATGTGTTTGTTTAGTTTCCCCTGGTCCCTATTTATTATTAAATATCACTTAAATCTTCGGACCATCACTTCTGGCTTCCACACTTCCACCTATTTACTTATATTTTCGTATTATTTTTAAGTTTATAAGTATGATTCCCGTTCGCGATGTCTTGGCGCCGGGCATTTATTTTTCTCCGCGTATTCTCCCGATGCTGGCTCTTCTCGCCTCCGCCGTGAACTGAACTGAACTAAAGCAAGCATTTGGCCAACATGGGGCCGATGTCGCTGCTGATTTTGTTTCCGCCGAACCTCGACTGCCGACAATGACGACATCAATGGTTGTTAGCTCACGGGGGTCTATGTTGCCTAAATCTTACCAAGAAAATTGGGCTCTGATCTCACTGTGGTTAGCTCATTATCTTTTAATTACTGGTAGGGTCGCGATCCCACCAAGACATTCCCAAATACTGGTTTAGTAACGCACTGACCCGACCACCAATGCTTTGCTCAAATATATTCCAATTCATATATTATTTATACAAATGTTTTCGCATTCCCATTTGCCTAGCCTGGCACTAATGAATTTGGCTGTTTATCAGCCTCATTTATCATTATTATGACTTTTCCTCTTCTGTTTAGAAAATAATATCCAAGCCTCCAAACAGTAAGGCAGCCATTTTTAGGAATAACGTTTTAAAAAACACTTATTCTTAAATCGTATTAAATTATAATGAATATGGGTTGCCTTTGTCATTTGATTTTCTTGGAAATTCTTAATGTTAAAAAGCTTTTCGAGTCGCTATGAATGCAAAAAGTATAAATATAAAATAGTCATCAAATCAAGTGGTCCGTGATAAATGGGATATTAAACATAATTTGGCGTAAAGGACATTTTAAATACATATTTATTGATTTATTTCGAAAAGGTTAACTTGGTAATAATGACAAAGTTGTAAAAGTTTACATCTAATACCTTAAAAATACAAATATTTAATACGTATTTATGAAAATATATCAGTATATGGTAGATATCTGCAAAGAGTTTTCTTAAAAATAACTTGCCAAATAAAGGCAAGCTTTTAAAGAAGTTTTAAAGAAGAATTTGCTTATATCTTAGTATTAATATAAATCCCTTCTCTAGATCACGTTGATCGCTTCAATCTATCGAACAAGTCGTCTTCTATGTGACTCACAGTAGCAGAAGCCTGAGGACGTTTGGTGGTCGCATTTATTCTCTTATTTTTGGGAATCTGTTAATGTATTTAAAGTAAATAGTTACATGTTAATGTTTTTTGAAGGACTATCTCCCACTACTCACCAGTTCCTCACTGTCGCTTTCGAAGTCGGATAAGTGTTCTTGGAGAATAAGTTGCTTGCGCCTAATAGGTTGCCTCTTGGAAGTACTCGGACGAACAGTAGCCTCATTTTTCTCTCCAGGATTGATTTGAGTAGGTTTTGATTGCTGGCTTGGTTGAAGACTATGAACTGGCTTCAAGATGGTCGCTTTTCCCACAGATTGATCGCATACACTCCCAATGCGATTAATTTTAAATGTAAGTTCTGCTATTATAGCCTAGAAAAGGGTTTAAATTAGTAAATATTTAAGCAATAAGGACAATTCCTGTAACTTACGTCTTTATCTCGCTCCTTCTTTGTCCCATTCGGCGCTCTTTTGTTCAAGTTCTTTCTGCAGTGAATCGATTTTCTTCTAAAAAAGTATATTTAATTGTTAAAGTTTACAGGAAGCTAGTTAAATACGCATTAAGTTTACCTTAAAGTTTATTTCTTGCGACTTCAATTCGTTGTTGAATGTTTTCTCTGCGGCGGATAAATTATCGCTGATTTTCTGCTTTTCGTTTTTAAATTTTTTTATATTGTCAGTCAGAATTCCATTGTCATTGATTAAACCTTTTAATTTTTCACCGATTTCGTTGATTTTCTTATCTTTTTCTCCAGCGACACCTTTCAAAGATTTATTTCGCTCTTGAATATACTCAATTTCTTTCTCAAACTCAGATACTTTCTTTTTGTATTGATCATTAAGCTCGTTCAATTGTTGCTGCTGCATTATCGCCTGGTCTTGCCAGTTTTTTGTTTTAAGTTTAATTTCATCCTCAAGTGACTTCTTGACATCCTTTGGCACATAATGGGATAAAAGAATATTAAATATCAAGAAATAAAATACATTTAAATTTTACCTTAAGGTTTTGTTTTTGCGATTGTAATTCCTCTGCAAACTTTTTCTTAGCTGCAGTAAAATTGTCGCTGATATTCAGCTTGTCTTTACTTAATTCTTTTATATCCCTTGTTAAACCTTCCTTTTCAGTGACTAAACATTTAATATTTTCTTGGATATCATTAATTATTTTGTCCTTTTGTTCCACGACCCTTTTTAGAGACACATTTAGCTGAATTTCGGTCTCTAATTCAGTAACCTTATTTTCATACTGTTCAGAAAGCTTTATAAACTGCTGTTGCCGCATAATATCTTTATCTTCCCAGTTTTTAGTTTTGATGTCCATTTCGTTCTCAAGTGTCTTCTTTGTATCCATTAATCCGTTGCACTCGACTACGACTTTGTCCAGCTTTCTTTGGATTTGAGAAATCTGAAGTAATCCATCCTTTTCCACTTTTTCTTTATCCTCTAGTAGGACTTCTGTAGCCTTTATTTGCTTGTCTAGCTTAGATCGCAGTTTCGAAATAACATCCTATTTAAATTGGATATAATAGATTTATATTGGATATAAATAACTGTAATCAAACGCTTGTTTTTTTTAACTTACCTCATTTTTTTCATTTACAAGCTTCATGTCTTCTATTGCTTTTAATTTAACTAGTTCTAATTGCTGTGTCAAGTTCTCATTGCTCCTGATTAGCTCTTGACTCTCTAATTCTAGTTTCTTAATATTGATTTGTAGTGAAGCTTGGACCTTATCTTTTTCAAAAGTATCTGTTTTCAAACAATTAATTTCGTTATGAACTTGTTCCAACTGATTGTTTTTATCATCAATCATCATTTCTAATTCTATACAATGTGATTTGTGGTCGTCCAACTCAAGATTGAGTTTTTCTAAGGTAACATTGTGTTCTTTTCCAATGGTTTCAAAGTATATGTTGAGCTCCTCGCAAGTCCTACTCTTGGCATCAAGGTCTGACTTTATTTCTCCAATTTCCCTCTAAAAAGAATCAATAAACAATTAATTGATTAAAACAATTCTTTGTTTTAGGCAAACCAGTTGCAAGACAAATTACCTCAAAATCATTTTTTTGTAGCAACAAATTTTGAACCTCTATTAGGGTGCTTTTAAGTTCCTCAGCCATCATGATTTTCTCGTTCTCGATTTTCGTTAAGGTTTCCTGACTTTCAAAAATTGTCGCCTCGTATGAATTCTTATTTTTATCTAGTAAAATAGTAAGTTGGCCATTGGCGTCCTTTAAATTGTTTATCTGAAAATAAACAAAAGTTTACAGTATGATTCTATATTATATTTAAAATTCTTATTTTATTACCTCGCTCTCGAGTGATGCGTTCTTTTTTTTATATGTACTTAAATTAGCATTGAGTTGATCAGAGGCTAACTTTGATATTTCGAGTTGATTTTGAAAGTAACTCTCTGCGGTAAGGAGCTGTTGGTGAGCTGTACTCCAATTAGCCTCCAATTCCTCGTTTTCCATTTGCAATTTATCAAGTTCTTCTTTATATTCCGCAAGTTTGGAGCACATTGAGTTTAGCCTTAAACAAATATAGCATCATTAACAAACAAAATTTTCCAAAGGAGGAGGTTTTGCTTACTCTTTTTTTAAATTATTTAATTCCAATTTTTTATGCATGGAGACTATTGCTTCTTTTTGAGCATTGTTGGCCACGTTCTTGCCAAATGTCTTTATGTCTGCGATGGCAGAGTTATGTACAGCTTCAAAGGATTTTAGCAGCTTTTGTATGCTGACCGAAAGATTCTTTGGAAGGCAGACCAAGTCAGCGCAAGGCTTTATTTGTATGTCATTATTTTCTTGAATGGGAATTTCAAACTCCTGCTTGTTTTTTATAAACTTTTTAGTTGCTTTATGAGGCAGTGGAGATCCCGATCGCTTTTCGCCTTTTTTGGGAGATTTCATAGTATTTGGAAGTATTTGTGAAGTGTTTCTTGTATTTTCTTCGTCCTTAGAGATAGATGGAGTCCTTAGTTTTTTTTTAAAGCTTTTTGAAAATGTATCCAACGATTTTTTAGGCACATTTTC
Organism: Drosophila varians; assembly: GCA_018150405.1. NCBI lineage: Eukaryota > Metazoa > Arthropoda > Insecta > Diptera > Drosophilidae > Drosophila > Drosophila varians. The sequence goes on from JAECWK010000130.1 coordinate 11,348,951, forward strand.
AACTTTTGGAAGAAAAGGACCCAGGCGTAAAGCAGTTTCTGGTAGCTTCGGTTTTGTTTTCCTTATTTTGTGTCCATGAAACAGTGTTGAATCGGCAATATTGTTTCCTCCCCTTTTAAAAAACCCATGAGTCGGTGGACTCCCAGGTCTTCTTTTTAAGGGAGATTCATCTTTGCTCTTTGAAATATCATTCCAATTCTCTACTTTTATTTTTCTTTTTATAAAGAAGTTAGGAGGCGGAGGACTTCCCATCCTCTTCTTGCCCATTTCTTCTACAAAGAATTCAGGGGAAATAATGGGACTTTCTGGTCTTTTCATAAACTTTTTCGGATGGACACCCTTGAATTTCCTTATTTTGTCAGACATTTCTTTTCGGTTCAAAGACTGATCCGGGCTTGACGTTTGTGTTAAGTAATTGGTTGATGGTCCTGGGGCTTCAAAGAGGGATGTGGACCCTCCTTGATGATTTGGAGACGTGGCTCCTGTATTCTCAGCTGCCGGAGGAGTTCCTTCCCGCTTCAGAAGTGGCACAAGTTGCGATTGTGTCTCAGGGTAACTCGAGGGGGGCGACTCCATAAGATCTGTGAAAAACTATGTGCAGTTACCTTTCGAGCTTTGATCGCCATCTCGTTCTCACCTGAGTTTTCATCCATATTAAAACCCTGTGCATCTTTGTGGGCTTGGTTTCCTTCTGACTTCACTTCATCGTTTGCCCTTTGTTCTTTTGGTATGGTAGACTGTCTAGTAACTGGCGAAACTGACCTTTTTTTAAGCATGTTACGAGTCCTCATCATTGCTCAATTCAATTGTTATTAACTTTTCAACTAAAGCTCTTAACAATTGCGTCTAATAATATAAGAACTAGATTAAAGTACATTGATCAGTAAACCTATTAACATAATTAAAAACTCATACTTACAAGCCCATTAAATAAATTGAAATGTTTTTTAAGTGAAGTTTTATAAGCCTTGCGCGTCCTTTCGAGGAAAAAGAAACGGTAAATGCTTACACCCACACACGCGAGTGCGCAAGTATGGCGAAAATACTAGAATGCTTTTATTAATTTTTAAGCTTTTAATAACTAACAATAAACGAGTTAACTTTAAAGAGTAGAAAGATGTATATTTAACCTTTTAAATGATTCAACTGTTGTAAACTTATTTGAACTTTTGATGCAGTTGTTGGCCGTTTGTTTTTTGAATAGACCATCTGGCCATACTGTTCTGTAGTGTTGTTTAACGACGCGCTCTAGAATCTCAGAGTTTACCAACACGCAGACCCTTTGATTACTTCGACTACATATGTACATATAAATTAGGAAAATAACACCGTAACATGGAGGAAAACGAGGTCCAAGCGGAAGTCAGAGGTGCCGCGGATTCCAGCAACAGTAAGTTCCTTTGCAATGGATTCAATTCTTTACTAATCACACCTCCCCGCGTAGCCGATGATGATGCGGCCAGATTGACGCTTCTCCAGGGGGAAATCCGCAAAATGCAAAACGAGTTCAACACCCAGCGTGCCAAGATGCGGGAGTTATACATGCAGAAAGAGGCAGAGTGCAGCCAGGTCCAGACGGAACGGCGGCAGCTGCAGGCGGAGCTGGACGAGCTGAAGACGCACCTAATGGTGGCGGACCTGAAGTCCGAGAACGAAATGCAGCTGAAAGACATTAAGGCGCAGGAGGAGATTTCCTCGCTGCAGCAACTGGTGCAGGACACCATTGAAGAGTCGGCACACTACAAGGGCGAACTGGAGCGTCTAAAATTGGAGCTGAGTAGATACCAGCAGTACCAGCAAGCGCAATCACTGGTCCAGCACCAGCCGGCTGAGTCATCCGGCGGCATAGCCCCACAAGTGCTGAATCAGGTTAAGAAAACGCTGGGCTCCGTGCGAAAGCTAGGAGGAGATTCCCTAAACAGCAGCTTTCAGCACGAAGAGGAAAACAGGTCCTCAAACAAGGGCAATGGAAAACAATATGTGAGACCCTTTTATCTCAAAAATATTTAAATTTATTGTTATAATGTTATGTGTTACAGGCCCCAGAAGACGCAGAGATGCTACACTCAATAGTAGAGCAGCTGCAGGAAGAGATGAAGGCCCTAAAAGTGAAACTGCGCGAGCAGGACGAGCAGCTACAGGCGAAATCCGCAAGGATCGACGAATCAGTGACTGATTCAGCGGCAATGCACAAATCCACTTCTATGGATGCAACGGAATCGTCCTGTGAAAGTTGTTCCTTGGCGGAGAAAAGGGGCTGAAGAGTTGAATGGAACCATAAAAAAACAGCAGAAGCAGGTAGATCTTCTGCAGAAGCAATTGGTGGAGTCTCGAGAGACTCTAGCTAAGGAGGCAGCTCTCCGAAAGGACTTGGAAGATCAGTGGCAAGAGAAGCGCGAAGCCCACAAAAGTGAAGTACAAAGTCTGCGCGAGCAGGCCAAAACTAATGAGCAGCGATTGCTGGACATGCAACAGAAGTTCTTGGAGACCAAGGACGAGGTGTTGAAGCAAATACAAAGAGTCACTGATGACAGGGAACGCGTTAATAAGCAGCTCGAAACGTTGCAGGCGGACAACGACTTTTTGTCGGGACACTACCTAGCCACATCTCTGGAAATCGAGAACCAGTACATCAACCTACCGAACACAGTTGTTGAGCTGCAAGAGTTAATGCTGCGCCAGCAGAGCGAGCTTATCCAGGCCCGAGTTAGTAGCGAGTATGAACGACAGAAGCGCGTGAGCACGTTGGATGAGATTCAAATACTTCGCGCCCAGCTAGAGGAAAGTAACAACGATCGCCGTGCCTATAAGCGGAAAATGCAGCTGGATATAAAGTCACTTCAGTGAGTGTTTACATTAACAAGTAGTTTGGAAATCAAGACAATGATTGCACCCAATTTGCAGGGACAGGGTTACCGAGCACTTGGTTACAGTGCAGGCGCACGAGACGACCAAGACCCAATTGGAGCGCAAAGAGGCTGAGCTCAATAAGCAATTGTCAGAGTGTCGTGTAGAAATTATAGAGCTGCAGGAGGCCAATGTAAGCAGCAGCTTAGAGTCGTCATGTTAAGTAATACAAACTGATTTACTTCTTAGGAAAAGTACGCAAAAACGAACCTGGAATACAAGACAAAGATCAAAACGCTGCAGGAGGAATTGTCCACCATGGAGACCGTTCAAAAGGACTTTGTTAAACTATCCCAAACTCTTCAAGTAAGTGCTTAATAAAAATATTGTTTATTTCCTTAATATTTACAATGTTTATGGTTATAGATGTCATTGGAGGAGCTGCGGCATGCCGACACTGAGGTGCGCTGGCAGGACGATGACGATGTGAATAATTGCCCCACGTGCAGTGCTTATTTCACGGTCATGGTGCGCAAAATCCATTGCAGGCATTGCGGTCATATTTACTGCGATAAGTGTCTGACGAAAACGGTGCCATCGGGGCCACGAAAACGAGTGGCTCGTGTCTGTGATATCTGTCACACGCTGCTCACTCCCAACACCGCTCCCTACTTCAGTCAAGGGCAGCCTCCGCAACAGCAGCAGGGTCAGCCGGAGTCCAGCTAGGCGGCAGGCTCCAACGCTTAGATATTTTGTATTATGAAAATTACGACTACGCTTTAGTTGATATTCTCTTCGACTCCATTCTACAATCTGCCATTATTTCTGAGGTCAAACCTTTTCATTTGAATCACACAACACCGAGTCATATCCACGCTATTATTTCGATGATTTGTTCTCCTGTATGTGAGTTAACTGTGTTAGCTTTTTTCGGAGGTAAGTTTCATTATTAAATTCAACTTAAAGCCAATATAAAAATTATGAACAAATTATATTTGTTGTTTATTTGCTGAGCGGTTTATTTAAACCAATTGTGCCTGCAATAGGGCAGATAATTATTAAATCTATTGTATATTTAAAAGTGGGGTACATGCTACAAATATTTTGGGGCTTGTTTATTCAAAAATATTTTGTAAATTATTGTTAACAATTGTATTTGTCTTCATTTGGTTGCGAGGATCTAGGATAGGTATTCACTACATATATGTATGTATAAAAGTAATAACGAAATGGGGCATGCCCATTTAAATTCTGTATTTACAACTCTCACTTCAACTGACGCATAACGAAAATCTAATACTGCAATCTCCGCATTCAACGAAAGGACTGAAAAACCACAAACAGAAACACAGGCACGCACATAGAGGGAATCACATTCTCGTTGGGAAGCAATGATTGGGTGTTTGGCACAAAGTATCTGTAAAAGAAGAGGATTTATTAAAGCCTGGATGTATAGGTATTGTGATAAGCATTCTTACCTCACCACAAAACACGACCCACTACCAGAGCCACGACGGTCGCTGCTGCAATTCCCACAAAGCTGGTCAATCGAGTAGCTGCATTTGGAGAGAAGAAAATTGATTATCGATCAGATATAGCCTTTATAGAAGTTAATCCTTAGCCTCCGCAACTGATTAGAATTGTTATCGTCTACTCCTATATATACTAGGTTGTTATTTGTTATTCCATAAAGCCAGGTATACTTTACATGCGTATTGGATAGGTTAGGAGTGATAGGTGAAGAGTGAAGTGAGGATAAGTGAGGAGTTTTGGGAGTTGACGCGAGTCCATGGAGCTGTTTAAGGTGATTGTGCTGGTTTAGCCAACCCCAGTGTATCCTGGATATGGGTCTGGAACCGGTGTTGGATTACAAATTACATGCCACGACATTCACAAACACAAATTAACCATACTTGATGACCCAATTGGACACTTACGCGCAAGTCTGCAACTTGAACTTGATGCTCGAGCCTTATTTGAGATTCAATTTTGGATTAAATTTGGACAATTCACATAGATGTGCACACATGTAGACAAATTCACGGGTACAGAAAGTACAGAATGCTGTGGGGATGGTTGACATCGTATCCTGGCTCCTGGCAATGCTGTTGTGACTGTGGTGCTGTGGTTCTTGGTACTCGATTTAAGTTTGGTTGAATTAACGCGGTATGGAGATAGCGACACGGCGGCATAGATAAGGATAGATTGTGGAAAAGAGAGCTTTGCTTAACCTACGGATGAGCTGTTATATATCGTTTCTGGATGGATTCTAAAAAGGATATAAAGTTGAATATCAATTTCGGTGACAGATCTTTGGCTTTCAGCCTATGACATAGTCGTGATGGTGAATAATAAGTTTTAAATACATGTGGCTTTGCTCTCCTTAGTACCAGGACTTTAAAACTTACATGATGAATTGCTAACAGAGATCACGCGACCATGCTTGCTCAACCACTCGATGATGACGCCATTGGACCAGCCAAATCCGGTCTGCACTCCGTACTCCCCGCCGCTGCCATGACCGCCGAACTGCTCGGCATTGTACTGTACAAGAAAAGGATATTCTAGTATATGAAAGGACTCCCAGGATTTGACATACCTTTTCGTACATGTGACGGCCATCTTTGTAAGCCTTGAAGTTGGACTTCACCCAGCGGATGGCCCACTCCTTAGAAAGCTCCGTCGCATTTTTGGTGTTGAGGTTGTTAAGACCCTCGACCACAATATACTGCATTGGTGCCCACACATTGGGGAAGTCCCATTGCTCACCGGTGTCGTACAAGGTATTGGGCACTCCGCCCGGGAATGTGTCCAGTTTGTTCTTCTCCAAATATTTCAAGATCGATGCTGAGATCTTCTCCGATTCTAGAGCGTTGAAGGCCTTCACAAAGAGTGGCGCCAGGTTGGTGGGAACAAAGTAGTCGCGTGACTTTTCGTTTATCATGTCATAGTCCAGCCAGACGCCAGCCTCTTCGTTCCACAGGACTTCTTGGATGCCCTTAAAAATTTGGGAATATTTTTGGTTTAATTTAAGTGTTTAGGGGTCATCTACAGCACTTACTTGCAGGAGCTTCCCGGCCTTTTTCTCGTATTCGGCAACCTTTTCAGGATTGTTGTTTTTGGAGTGGAATTCGGCAATCATCTTGGCGTTCCAATATAGGTATGCATTGAGGTCGACGGGCACAATTGAGCGTGTTTTGAGGTTAGTGAGATTTCCAATGTTGGTGCCGTTCTCGTTGATGAACCAGCGGGAGCTGAAGTCCATTCCGGACTCGGCAGCAGCCTTGAGCTCGCTGTAGTGGTTCTCCTTTTCTTCGTCGGTTTTAAAGAACTGCGAGGTCTCAACATCTTCGCTGTAGGACTCTGGACGCGGTCCCTGCGAGGAGTCGCGGTAAACCGTCAGGTTGTGTCCCTTAACCTCCACCGAATGATTGTTCATGAAGTATTCGAACTCGTGCTCCAGCACATCCAGAGCTTTGATGGCGAACGAGTCGTCTTTGGTGAACTCTACGTACGACTTCACCATGCCAGTTAGGAGTGGCGGCTGGGATCGTCCGTGGTAGTAGACGCGTCCTCCGTTCGGGATAAATCCGATTCGCGATACAATCGACATGAAGTTTTCAATCATACCGCGAGCGGTGTCCTTCATGTCGCTGTAGAGCAGTCCCCTGATGATCCAGTAGGAGTCCCAGTAGTAGAACTCGATAAATCGACCTCCAGGAATAATCACCGGATTGGGAACCGGGATAATAGAATAGTATTCTGGGTTTTTCGTCACGTCGTCCTTCATTTTACGGCCAAGTTGCTTCCAGATATTGTTCAGATCCTTTCCCCACTGTTTAAGGTCCGGGTCTGCAATCTGATCAAGGAAGCTGGGATTCTCCGTCCAGTCCGGTGGAGAATATTCTTCCAGTTCAGTTCCCTTGGGACTGAAGTAATCCTGGCAATTTGTGTAACTTGTTTAATGACTTTTGCCAAAAGGATAAGCCTATTATTTACTCACATCGACAAACTTTATTAAATCCTCACGGCTGGGATTTTGGTTTTTGTTTGCCATCATCTCCTCAAAGTCCTTGAGGGTCTTATCCGGAGTATTCTTGAGCTTCATGTCCACGAAAGTCTTTGAGTCGTCGAAAAGTTTGGCCATTTGGATGGTGTGCAGCAGGTTGCCATAGCAGTAGATTTCGCTTTAAAAATTAAATACAAAAATAAGTAATATAATTAATTTACAATTATTTGAGATAATTGTAATGTAGTTTGTTGACCTTGACAAACGAAAAGTTACAATCGTGCCTTCCAATGCATTTTAAGTCGCTGATAGTAATTATATTATATGGAAGTTAAGTAAATCTCTCTAAAAGGCTTATCCAGCCATAAATAATATATAATATACGTATATGTTTTTTTTGTCAAAGCATTTTCACAATTCCCGGATTGATCTTACGTAATTTGGCTTGCACGAAAGAGCATAAAAGCCTTATATTTTCATAAATTAAGTGACGTCATTAATTAGTGCAAATAATTAACAAATTAAATGGTTCTAAAGCCGCCATAACCCGAGTATCCAGACGGTGCCGGTTAAGTGAACACCTGTCTAAATCGACGTTGAATAGAATCTCTTGATCGGATTGAGATAAAGGTAATGCACGAGTGTCCAACACGTCACGTTTATGGGACTGGGGAAAGGAAGGCACTCAAGCTGAAACCCCAAGTAATACTTTGCATACACGATTGCGCCCCGTAGCCCCATGGATTAAAGATCAGAGTCCGGAAGTCTTCAGATCTATGTATTTCTGATTCACTAATTGGATAACTATGATTCGATCGTGTCACTTACCAACTGGGAAAGTCGTACGTTTCCGCAACATCGTCGATGGAATTCTGTAGGATACTGTAGTCCTCGTTTAAGGACTTGCCCTGGCACAAAGCTGCCAGGCAACACAAGCTCAGGAGGAGCAACTGGCTAGTCATTATTTTTAGGAACTGTTTAACACCTTTTTGCTGTTTTCAATTGAAAAACCTCTTAAGTACAATCGAATATTGCGTATCGCTGACGGATGATGTTATCCCTGAGCGTTAAGGATATGCCTGTGATCCCCTGATTTAATCTGAACACAAGCACAACCAGCGCCAGTCAGCGCAAGAATACTTCTAACTGTTTCGTTCGATTCCATTTTTATAAAAAACTACATTTATTTACGACGACGACGACAACGACGACGATGACGAGACGACGACGTCGGGCAATCGGCTGGCAAACGATCGTGGGGGCAAGGTTGGAACTGGAGCCCAGGCGGTGTAGAAGTGGAGAAGGTGTAGGTGGCCAGGGCAGGTCGTGCTTTGGGGGCGCGTTCGGTCTATTTATAAAAAAAAGCGTCAAAGTTTCGGCCCGAAACCGATACGAAAAGCGAGCGAGCAGTGCAATCGTATCTGTCAGGTTCACTTGCCGCGAGTCTCGTGAACTTGGTCATGCATCTGCTACTTACGGCCTGGCTAACTGGAATCGGTCTATCCGTATCTGTTTCGACCGCCTCTACCTCAGTGAGTGAGTGGCTGGCTGCTATGGTAATTGGATAGACTTTTCCAGTGGCAAAGGGCAGGCGATTGGGTTTTTGGCACACACCTATACATTACCATACGGATAACTGGCGAATGAATATTCATTATTCTTCGGCGGGGCCTTGGATTATATATATTTTTAATTATATATCCATAACTATATCATATGAAAATAGCCGATCCAACTGGTACCCGCATCATCCGATGGATTCCAGTTGGATTACTTATACTATTCTAAAGAATATCTCATTTCGAAGCCTTCCCGGCTTCCCTGGCAAAGCCTGATAACGCATTTTTGGGCATTTTAGGCCTAGTTTGAAATGCTAATTTCTTGGAAAAATCGTTCTCATTTTTCCCGGTATCTTATTAACCTGTTTAGCAAAACAATCTCTAATCCAGAAATGTTAATTTGCAATTGCGGTTAGATAAAAAACTGATTCACATTACAATTCATAGCATAATATTATCAAACGGGTCACCAAGAAAATGTGTCCCTCAAGATCTTACGATTTATTTTTATATTCTATAATTAGAAGGGGTTATGCCCACCTCCCAGCCGGAGACACGTGTTCAGTTCCAAATAATAAAACGGAATTGCGACGTTTCCCATGAATATATCTCAGCGTAGTAGAAACTAACGAGTCTTAATTGAACTGATTTGCTGAATAAGGATTATGGGTATATATAGATTCACACAAAATCCAGATGAAACGCAAAAGAGCATCAAAAGTCTCGCATGGCCAAACTTTAATTGAATTAAAAGTACAAAAAAAGATGTGAATGTTCGGGTTTTTATAGTTTATATTATCCAAATTATTCCGATTCGATGCTATCCTCTTTTGGCTTCATTAGACCTGTGATGAATTACGCTTATAATGATCTTTTTTTTTTGTGGTCGGCAATGATATAACACCACTCAAACCCTGTATAGCCCGGAAAACAAGGGGTAGACAAACGAATGGAACAATTGTGCAATTTAATTTGAACCTTACGGGGGTGGAGGTGTAGACCCTATTGTTCTTCTAGCCTGTGACGACGGCACTTGCAACTGAATCAATGATTTGACACGTCACAAGCTGTTAGCTTTTTTTATGATTCCATTAGCATTTAAAAGCCAACACTCTTAGATTAATCGCAATTGGTTACATTATAGATAGAGCTCCACATTAGTCAGAGGTCATAAAAATTCACTAACTGGGGAAAACTTTATCTCAGTTGCTTAGTTCCGCCCAGTTTAAGCCGAAACGATAGCAAATGTTTGAACAAGTATAAGGGTATTATTCTAAAGCTATTATTGGATGACAAATAGCAGGCGTAACTGCTGAGTTGACTACGTGATAAGCGTTTCAAAATAGTTTAAAATTTTGTATTTTGAATATTGCTTTGCTTTTAGTTCCCCCAAGGTGGGGACTTCCGATTCCGCATAACACGATTTCCAATAATTCTGCTTCAATTCCTTTTAAGTCATAAAAATGCAACCAGAGGCCTCCAGAGATAATACCTGAATTATCGAACAACTTGGGGATAATAATTGGGGATTCTCTACTACGTGAACAAAATTAAGTTTTTATAATCCAACGCTCACACTCCCACCATTCCAGATCTGGTTTATTATGTTTGCCACCGACATTATAAGTCTTTTATATTATATTTTGATTGTGAGGCCCAATTGTCGTCATCGGGTGAAGCGCTAAGTGCCACAGGCATCCCCCATGTGACGTCTTTGTTCAACTACAATGTCGATCTCTGAACTCTATTCGAAAAACAAAACTTGCCGAAAGCGTCCAAGGACAAAATAAGTCTAATTTGGAACATTTAAGAGGGTTAATTAAACGGCTAAACTAGCTAAAATACAGCACGAGCCGGTTAATGGCTGGATAAGAATCGCAAACAAATATTTGAGCTTCTCAGTGTGTGGTACATTCGATACGGTTCGATGTTTTAAAACATGAAAGGAAAACGAAGAGACAAGTACAAAAACTGGAAACGTAATTAAGAAGCCTGCATGAGGTTGAATTAACTCGTTTTTGGATCTTTGTATGATTTGTTTTGCTCAACGGTTCAAAATTCAAATGCAAAGGCCTTCCAAAGGTCATTGAATCGCGAAAAAGGCCAAGAAAAGCCTTGAAAATGTGCCACATATCGGAAACGATCAGCGGCTAAAGGTTAAGATTAGTTGATTAAATAGAATTATTATTTAATAGCCCCAATTAGAGTCCATTCGGGCCTACTCGACCCACTAAAGGATCATTATCGGACCCCTTGAGTGGACGAGGAATTTTTTCCCGATATTCCTTATCGCAACCAAGACATTGAGATTAAGATCGTATATCACGAAGTCGTAATCACTGATTTTACTTGGGTTATCAAGGGTTCTGTTTATTGAATGGAGTACCTGAATTAATCCCCCACTGGAGGGAGGTGATGGAAAATATTTGATAATATAGCCACCAATATTGAACATTCTTGACGTTGAAAAAGCAATATCAAAATACTTATTACACAAGTTCAGGGTCACTGATAATATTCTTCACTGGTAAAAAACTTCGAGCACTTTGCAAATGAATTTCGAACAAAGCAAAGAACATCAATTTCAAATTTTAAAAATGAAAAGAAGGAACAGGTTTATCAGGCTGGATCTGCATTTCTCACTAATCAACTTTTTGTGGCATTAGTCTTTTGCAGTAAATGTTTAACTTGGAATATAGAAACGACAACACGAGACTCGAATACGTATATTAGACTATCTATTTAGATATACTCTCGATTCGAGATGCCATTCCACCTGTCCGTCCGTAAATAAAGCGTTAAGTACACGGGGATCACACACAGATCACTGACACCGCTTGGCAGTGAATAAAAATAAACGAATCCGAAACACAGGCGTAACAAGCTCAGGGAAAATATCAGAAAATATCAGGGAAAATGTCAGCAACCACAACAATTCGTATTGAAAATTATAATTTAATTGCTTTTGTATATTCAGCTTGCGGTGTTTGTTTTTCAGGTGTCTGGGAGTTCCACCCCAAGCTCAAAACACAAAAACTTTTAATTTACTAAATTACATTGTTTTTTATTTTTTTCTTTGCAATTAATTTCAACTTTGTTTTCGCATTTCACACACTTTTATTATTGGCAATTTGCTCAGCTGAACGCGCGCTTTTATAACTCGTTCACTATCTTTGCTGGGCACTTGATTGCTTTATATGCCGGGATTATATATATTTTCAGTTCTAATCAAAAATGGTGCTCGACAGCACCTCCTCGGTGTTGAGCGCTTGAAGTCGGATGCCGGACTGCCGCAAACCAAACGCTTTGGATTTTAATTTAAGTGGGATTTGTGCCAAGACCAGAGCTGATCCGGCCTACCCAGTGCTCCCTAGTTAGTTAAACCTTTTACCATAAAATTTTCCAATAGGCGCCCGAGTCTTAAATTATTTTTATGACAACATCTAACAATTTGTGACGATTAGATAGAATCCTAGTCCAGAGCCCCCAATAGGGTAACCGGTACAAAGCTTTATCGCTAGCAATAACTTCCATAAATCACATTTGAATTAAACCAAAGATTAATTGCTCTGGAGATAGGACAAAGCAAAATTGATTGGTAATCTTTAAATATACTAATTTAAAAGGTACTTCAAAGCAGGAATTTAATTTTTTGATAATTCTATATAGTACGCAAACAATAGTGTTGATTGATATACTAAACACTTCCTTTTCAAGAGGAAAGTTTAGTGTGGACAAATAGTGGCTCACCTTTGATTGGAGTATCGCCTGATAGGGGTTTTGGAAATGTTTTTTGAGTGGCGATAAAGAAATCGTGGAAATCGGGATAGGTGCTGCATCATGATGTACATGATCTGAATGTTCACAAGTCCGAGTAAAAACTAGAAGCCAGCATGATGTCTGTTTGGGGCTCAACTGATACGTAGAGTTCCTGATAACGAATTAATTACTGCACTATCTCTGTACTCATAAAGCTATCTCCGTGCATTCTCTGAGCTATTGAAAAGATTTCCATAATATTGTCAGTTTTAAAATTTGTAAATTGATCATAAATTTATTACGTATACGCAACGTTAGCCCGGTCAGGCTTCGTTTTTACGTTCAACGTGACAAAACAGAAACCGTTACATTCGTTCGTGTTGTACTAACTTATTAAGTAAAGATTATACGATTTTCAGATGCTGACATTAAGAGTCGTTTTTGTAGAAAACAATATGTAGAATTTATAGAATACTATTAAATTTGTAATAAATTAGTTTGCAAGAGATGATTGTCGTGGGTTTTCAGTTATTACTCTGGCTTAAAGCCTCAATATTTTAGATATTCCTCGTTAATTAAAACTGAATAATGATAGGTTTATTGTGTTTTGTTAAAACTTAATTGAATTAAACAGAATATTTCTGCTGTGTATATCAAGTATTCGACCCGTGAGCCAGCTTTGATTTTTAAACGCTTCATGCCTAAAAGCGGGCAACACTCTTTGTGGCTGCCCAAGAGTATGTTTTGTAGAACGCATCCGTTGAACGATAACACCCACTATCGCGAACAGGGGCTCGTTATACTAGCATATTGATAAGAGTTCCTTGAGGACTGATAACAATAAAATGGTTTGCGTTCTTGTATCGGTAGTGCTGTCCTTGGCCAGGGGAACCGATGCAATTTCGCACCTGGCCACCTCCCCACCTGGTGAAGCCTCCCAAGCTGCGCCAAGCCACCCAATGGCATTCCAAAGCTTTGGAAACGTAAGGCGAAGGTCGAATGTGACTAAAATGGACACACGTGCTCTGCTACTTGTTGATGTATTAAGCTTGTAATTGCATTTGTAATGTGCGTTTGTAATATTTGGCATTTGTCACGAAAAATCATAAAGTTAGCAATTGATGAAATAGTTTTTAAATAGTTTTAATGGCTACCTATTTGTTAAATATTATTATTTGTTAGCCTTATATCCAGGAGTTTCTTATAAACATTTTGAACAGATATTCCCAACAATTGATATCTTGAAACTTCCATAATTTATTTAATTGCTAAAGAGTGAGTGTTTTTGGTGAACAGGAAATGTAGAAACTAAGAGTACCCGGTTTACTCCACTGAGAGATTAAAATAATGAACAATCACAATGAGATTTGGGCCGGCTGAGTGGCAGTCGTAAGCGTGCGTGCGAAGAGATAAAATAAAAACAAACCGAAAAACATTTTGGCATTGGCACAGAAAGCAAAAAAGCAAAAAAGCAAAGTAGCAGTGGTCTAAAATAAAACTATAAACTATACGTAGCGATATACGCTCGCAGAAGCTTCAGCCAGAGATTTGCCAACTCTGCCGCGGCGGGGCAGGAAAGTGAAAGCGGACATTCAGACAACAGATGTCCTCACTTGGCAGACAAAGTGCCACAATCTGCATTCTGCAGAATTATGCAATGCCATCGCAATTGGCGAAACTTATTGGACAGACTTACCCGTTGCCGTTCATTTTGTGGTTGGTGGAGACGTTCGCTGGGGCGGCCATGGTGTTCCTGCTCCCCGGAGTGGCACTCAACAGCAGGGCGAGACTCGCAAGGAAGCGAGCTTGACGAGGAGATTTTAATTTAGCTAATATTTTCAGTGTTTGGTTTGTTTTTCACTTGTTTATCACTTCGATATGCGTTGTTTGCATTTATCACTCGACTTCGATCAGCGCCGTTCTGTTCTGGTTTTTCGCCTTGGGACTTGGGGCTTGGGTCTTGGGTCTTGGAGCTTCGAGCAGCGAGCAGTGCCACGAGACTGTTCACGAGCGTGCAACTTACGGTTATTAAATAGTTTCTGGCGGTGAGCGCTTTCCGCTTTTCTGCTCACTCGATTAGACCGTTCTCACATCGCACTAGGTATCCAAAACTGGGATAACACCGCGAGAGGTTGTGCTAATTTATCGGAGAGCTATACACTGGCAGGTAATCTAAATGAAATTTAATTCAGCTTAGTATTTGGGCATTCGAAAGGGGAATACTTCGGAATTATGTATCCGGCAGATACTGGGTGCCAGTTGGGAAAACATTTAATATATGTATATTTATTTTTGCAAATAATATTAATCATGTGGTGGCACAGTGTAGAAACGACAGCTGTTGGCAAGAGCGCCTGGTTGGGGCGATTTCTCTTGGCCTGTGATAAAAGGCCCCTCACGCAGACACCAACACGGAGCAGTTGCGAGCGGGAACTTGAGCGGATCGTCGTCGTGTGTGTGATGTGCGTCACGACTACAACTGCCGGGGCGGTCTCTCTGCCCCCAGCCTTTCCCCAACTCGCACCTCTTTTCGCGAACTTTGGCTGCCACCCCCACCTCGCTCCGCCGGTTGCACCATTCCCCCCTCTTTTTGTTGATGCAATTTGCAGGAGGATTTGAAATGTGGCGTGTTGACAGTGAAAATGGCAGGCGACAAAAACAGAATGTTTAAGAACCTAACATAAAAGTGTGTGTATATTATATACACGTGCTTGTCGCATATTTGAGTCATTTCCAAGGTGCCCTTGCCAACCCTTGGCCAGAGAAACCGGTTCCAAAAATTATGCGAGTGCAAATAGTGCCAACTTTTACCCGCACAACACGTTTTGATCTTAAAAAATCAACGACCTTCGGCTATGACCTTTGGGCAACCACCCGAGTACCCAGACACACACTGAGAAAAAAACAAAAAAGAGCTAAACGAATCGCTTCTGGTAAAAACCAGGGGGCCAAAAACTCCATTACCCGGCGAGTTGTGCATTAATCAGAAGATAAATATAGGAATCAAAGGCTTCCGAAATCTCAATTGATTAAATCAACCGAAAATCACGATTATATTTCTTTTCGAGAGTGAGCGGAAAAACAAGTTTTTTGACATTTCACAGTCTTTGGAGGTGTATTGGGGGGCTCGTCAAGCTCACAGACACACACACACACACACACACCAGGAAAAGCATAAGAAAAACAACATAACCCATTTAATTTATTTATTTTTATGTTTTGAGCTTCAGAGCTACGACTTATAGTGCCTGACCACAGGGCGTATACGCGATATGTCATAATCTAAAGATATTATTCGCCACTTTTCCTTTCGTTAACTGTGCCATTTTCATCTATTTGTGTTCGTAGTGCCAAGTTGATTGCCCTAGGGTCTACGCCATTTAAGGCTCAATTGACGGCTGGCCAACACTCTTGAGAAAAATCTGGTGTTGAGACTCAATTGAATCCAATTGAATGCGCTTATCCTGCAGTCACTCACTTTTGGAAATGTCGCAAAAGTCGCCAAAGTCACCGGAGGAAGTCGTAATTGAATCGAGTTAATTTATTCCGCACTGACCGGCTGGAATCTCTTAATTGAATCGCCAGGCATGCTGATGGTCCAGCATTCCGGAGGTCAGGATGTTGCGCAAACTGACAATAAAGCTGAATGGGAAAGTGTCAACAAAGTGAACTTGTTTTGCCTGCCAGCTTATCAGCGCAGTTTTGGGGGCTCGTCACAGAATAGTTTGCACTTTATTTGAAAGATATCCCCCCAGATTACCAGCCAGTGCACCTAAACGTATCATTTATCTGATGCAATAACCCTGGATACAAACTGTAAAGGAAAGCCCTTCCAGAAATATGATCAGAGCCAACAACTAAAAGCTCCTTACACCACCAACATACTGTGGGGGAGACAACTTTTTTGTTTGTCTGTTGACTCGTCGGCGTCTGCCAGAGTGTTTTTTTTTTTTGGATGTGTTCAGGTGTCTGCGATATAAATACACCTACTAGAACGGGATGAGCAATGGATCGGTTCTTATCACAAGACAATTTGGCACTCGGAACAGTTTCTGTGAACAGAAATAGCGCAATTTGTTTATTTTTCTCGACTACATATATCCGCTTGATGTAAAGCTCTGCGCATGCACGTGTTTGATGTGAAAGAGGGCGACCGACCGGCGACACAGAGGAAACCCAACTGACATTGAGACCCCAAGCGAAATCCGAGTGGAAAAGGCGGAACAAAAGAGAACCGAAGCAAGGAAGAACAACTCCGTCACAGGATGAACACGTAAGAGCTATTCTGATGGAACAAAATATGCCTCTTATAGCATACACCCTGAAAGTATGCTTCTATTTAGTTAGAAATGAAGACAGGTCAAGGAACCGTAGACACAGTGAATACCAAATATAAAGGACTTTCGATGTGTTGTTCTCAATATGTCAGAATAAAATATTAAAACGTTTCAGTTCCGGCCACAGCACACTAGATATTTTTTGACTACAAGGATACGCTTGGTATCCTCAAATTAGTCACGTCCATATCGCGACATACCATTATATTTAGTAAGAAGAATATAAAATATACATATATATATAAAAATCATTACCCAAAAAAAGCTATCTACGACAAATTCAAATTGTTTTGATGACAAATATGCAGATCTAAATAAGCTTTAAATAAATTATTATAAACAAAGTTTGAACGGCATGTGACAACATAAAATAACACTGGCACATGACGCCAAAACCAATGACGACAAAAACTCTAAGCTTATATTTTTGAAAATATAAGTACCCTTTTAGAATAGAAATCAAAATATTTTTTATTATAATTAAAAAATCTTTCCTTACATTTATTTTTCACGAACTATTTGCTTTGTTTTCCCCATGTTTAACATCAAATTAAACCTATTTTAATGGTTTTATAGATTATTGAAGTAGACAGACATTAAAGTCTATACTTAGATTTAAAACCTGTTTATGTTTTGGGTGTTAAGATTGTTAATATGCCACAAATCGTAGTGTAGGAAAATCGAGAAAGCTTACGACGGAGTGCTTTGATGACATCAGCAGTGGCTTTTAAAAACCTGACTCATAGACGTGCTAAGCCAACTAGTTACAATAGCTACCGGATATACTTTAAGGTTGTAAAATAAAAGTACATGAACTACAAAAGACGTTACAACACCAAGCATAACTTTAGTGGCACGAATATTTTGTTTATTTATAAAAGTACAAAATAATTTTTAGAGAATAACATTTATAGTAAAAGAATCTTAAAGGTGTTTTTACTAAATGCTCATTTTCTGACACTGTTTTAAAATATTAAATAGGTTATTTTAGATCTTAGGGTATTTTGAAAGCAGTCTAGGGGAAAAAAATTGGCAAGGTTCGGTCAGGTACAGTCGTCTACAATGTGACATAGACGAACAACACGATCTCTCATTCGTGCAAGCTTGGAAAGCTTTTTGCATTTTCTCTCAGAATTATTTTTTTCGGTGCTTACTTCGCCGGTATTTGGGTCTTGTGGCGGCAGTTTGAATCAGAATCTCAGTAAGCGAACAAGTGGAAGCAGCAACCATGCCAATTGGTGAGTGGCCACCAGTGGGTGGAGTGCATAGAGTAGTTGGATAACCCAATGGATAATTGAATAAATGCGGAGGGTCGGAGGGATGGGTCGCGGACGGAATAAATAATGGGAAGAAGACAGCTTTTGGCCCAGAACCAAAAATTAGAAAATTGTGTCAACATTTTCCTAGAATCGCGAACATCAGAAGTAAATAAAATACATAAATTATTTTGTTTGGGGAAGAAGTGATTTTCTTACAGCAACTTTCACCTTGTGATCACCCAGATCTAATTAACAATCACCCGCTATCGTCACTCTTATATATATTTATGACCTATTAAATTGATTTTCGATGCGGTCATACGCCAGAGTGGCCAAAAATGTGTAGCAGATGTAGTGAGTCAGACATCTCAGCCTTGAACTCTGGCAATAATCAATAGGAATTCGCCCCGAGGGTGACCCTACAGAGATGCACCTAGAAAAGGTATAATACACAATACCTAAGAATAATACATAGATCCATAGACAAATGTTTGAGACCCCGTAGAGCTGGCTCACCTTTTAGAGCCTCGGAGTGAGCTTGAGTGGAAGTCGCTAGAATTTTTTTTTTCGTAGACAATAAACAACGTCGATCCAAATGACATCATTTGAATGGCGCTTAGAAGAGGCAAACAAAAAACAGACGCTAAACATTTCAGATATATCTATACCCGCGTATTCTCGACGATTTCGTAAACATAAAAATAGCCACTAATTCTTTCCAGTCGAAAAGTTTGACGGAATCTGTTTTGTGGCTTTCAGATCTTGTTAATTAAAACCTCAACATATTCACATTGTCAAGGGAGTACAGTTCCCAACAAAATATTTATGTAACTCCTCGGTTTCTTCCAGAAATTAACACCCCCGACAAGTTGGAATACCAATTCTTCCCGGCCAGCGGAGGAGTATTCACCTTCAAGGTGCGCTCGCCCAAAGATGCCCATCTGGCCCTCACCCCCGCCCCGGAGGAGAACGGCCCCATCTTTGAGATCTTCATTGGTGGCTGGGACAACACCAAGTCGGTGATCCGCAAGGACCGTCAAAAGCCCGAGGTTGCCGAGGTTCCCACCCCAGGAATCCTTGATGCCGGCGAGTTCCGTGGCTTCTGGATCCGCTGGTACGACAACGTCATCACCGTTGGACGCGAAGGCGAAGCCGCTGCTTTCCTTTCCTACGATGCCGGCAGCCTCTTCCCCGTGAACTTTGTGGGAATCTGCACAGGATGGGGTGCCAGCGGTTCTTGGCTTTTGGATGGTAAGTTTTCCGCCTGGCAAACCTTACCTAAACCTGAGGAGAAACCTTGCTTCAGTTGTCAAAGGAGAAAAAAACCAAAGTCGGAGTCATTTATTTAAAGAAAAAATAATTTTTATTAAAGTCCAAATACAATGGATTGGCAGGGTACCTTATATTCTTTTTACATCCATTTATTAACTCTAATTTTCCGCAGATGCTGCTCCATCGGCTCCCGTGATGGGCTTTGCCGCTCCCACTGGAAGTGGACCAGGATGCTGGGTGCCTGCCGCCAATGGAGAGGTGCCACCTAATGCCCTTCAGGGTGGATTCGACAGCAGCGAGCAGCTGTACATCGCCCGTGCCCGTCACGAGGGCGACCTGATACCCGGCAAGCTGCACCCCTCCCACGGAGTCACCTATGTGGCCTACGGAGGCGGCGAGCATGGACACGGCGAATACGAGGTGCTCTGCGCCGGCGGTGGCCAATGGGTGCCCGTGGATGCCGGCAACATTCCGCCCAACGCTCTGCCAGCCGGCGAGACCGCCGAAGGCGAGCCTCTGTTTATCGGCCGTGCCACGCACGAGGGAACCATCACGGTGGGCAAGGTGCAGCCCTCCCACGGCGTCTGCTACATCCCATACGGCGGCGAGGAACTGGCCTACAAGGAGTTCGAGGTCTATGTCGTCTGAGCCACATACCCTGGCGGTATTGAATGTCCAACGCACTGAATCACAATTGTTAATCTGAGCGCTTTACAGTCCAACTGGTCGCATCCGTTTTATTTATACTTGCATTTCTATCGAATATGTTGAAGAATCTCCAATAAAAGCGATTAGCATTATTATTTTTCATCCGAATTGGTAGAAAAGAAAATAATAAATACAATTAAGGATCTTTTACTTAGCTTTGTGTTAGCAAAATAGTCGTTTAGTTGGACAAGATAACTTAAAACTTTGATGTTAATAATGTTTAATTGCATATCAAAAGTATTCTCTCAGTGTAATCAAAAGCAAACAATGAACATAATCTTTAAGCTTATAAGAGGTGCCTGCCCATTCAAAATAATTTACTTGTACTCAATGAAAATCAGGTTCGATTCTTCATAAACTTATCAGTGAACTCCAAAGTCAACCATAAAGTCCAAAACGAATATAGGTGAGTAATCGAAGTCCTGAAGAAATGTTTCTAATCAGATCCGATTATTGAAATCACATAAAAGTGTAATCTAATATTAAAATTCTTACAAAGTGGCCATAAAAATTCTAGGATGGACTGAAATCAGTTTTGTACTTGACTCCAAGATACGAGTCCACTAAAAATATGGCCAAAAACCAAGGCAAGTAGCCCGCGAAGAAGCATCTATAAATTTGCCAGACAAGTGGAGCATGGTTATCATGGGCAGAGATAAGGTCCAAGATACGGACCGATCGAAAAGGTATAAATACCTTGAAGGAACAGCACCTGGCCAGCAATTTGCAAAATGGGCAAACTCTTAGCTATTCTCGCAGTCCTCTGCCTGAGCCAGGCGATCGCCGCTGAGCGTGAGTATAATAGGATCTCAAGCAGACTAAAAAAAGTCCTTATTTTCCTTAAATTCCCAACAGGCATCGTCAACTGCTACTGGGGCACCTGGGCCAATTACCGCAGCGGCAATGGCAAGTTCGATGTCTCCAACATCGACGCTGGCTTGTGCACCCACTTGAGCTACTCCTTCTTCGGCATCAACGACAGCGGCGAGATCATTTCGCTGGACACCTGGCTGGACTACGACTTGGGATTCATTAGCCAGGCTATTGGCCTGAAGCACCAGAACTCCAACCTGAAGGTCCTGGCCGTTGTCGGCGGCTGGAACGAGGGCTCCACCAAATACTCCTCCATGGCCGGCGACTGGTACAAGCGCCAGAACTTCATCAACTCTGCTCTGAACCTGATCCGCAACAATGGATTCGATGGCTTGGACCTCGACTGGGAGTACCCCAACCAGCGTGGCGGCAACTGGAACGATCGTGCCAACTTTGTGACTCTTCTGCGTGAGCTGAAGGAAGCGTAAGTTTGCTAAGAGACTCCAGTGTGTAATCCTTGAATCTAATTTAACTTTATAACCTCCAGTTTCGCTCCCTATGGCTATGAGTTGGGTATTGCTGTTGGTGCGGGCGAGGGCATTGCCAGTGCCTCCTACGAGATTGCCAACATTGCCCAGCACGTGAACTTCATCAATGTGATGACCTACGACTTCGCCATGGCCTCCGATGGCCAGACCGGCTTCAACTCCCCCCAGTGGGCCGTGGAGAACTCGATTAACTTCTGGCTGAGTCAGGGTGCTCCCGCCAACAAGCTTGTTTTGGGAGTTGGCATGTACGGACGCAGCTTCCAGCTGTCGGACGCCTCCCAGAACTGGCCAGGAGCTCCGTGCCGCGGCGGTGGCAACGCCGGATCCTACACCGGCGACAGCGGCTACTTGGGCTACAACGAAATCTGCCTGAACAACTGGGAGACCGTGTTCGACTACGGCAACGCCGCCCCTACGCCTTCTCCGGCGACCAGTGGGTCAGCTTCGACAATGTGCTCAGTGTGCAGTACAAGATGGACTTTGCCATCTCCAAGGGACTGGCTGGAGCCATGATCTGGTCTCTGGAGACGGACGACTACCGCGGTCAATGCGGTGAGTCCTATCCCCTGTTGAAGACCATCAACAGGAAGCTGCGTTGGTAAATGGCTTCCACTTTCGAACATTTTCAATACAATTTATGATAATTAAAAGGCAATGCGTTTTAAGCTTATGGGATTTTGTGGGTGCATCTTAAGAATTTGAGGATTATCCTTTAATCAGTATTTATGTATGACTTAAAGTGGAATATCATATTCATACTTTTTTACTTTGTTATGGCTTTGCTCGTCTTAAAAACCTGCTAAACAGAGCATTATTTATACATAGAAGTGGCTGGAATTCTTTGTAACGAATTTCCACATGGAGGAAGGTGTTCAGGTTCTCATATTGCCAATGTAAATATGGGGAAAGTCGATAAAAAATCTATTTATTGCTTTGCACTGCCCTTTCTTAGTCATCTAAAAGCTTTTCATGATGTTCAATTCTGTCTCAATAACTCAGATTGCAAGGCCTTTTGAAAGATAATGAAGAAAATATTCTTTATCATATTCTTTAACTTTTTACAATACTTTTTATTTCCAAATGGACTGTCGGTCTTTGAACTCACCAGGAAAATAAACAATAGGATCATGTTTTATTTTAAACTTTATATTTAATGTTTCCTTTATTTGTTATCTCTTATCGTTAATGATTTTCCCTGGAAGACTGGTCATTGCAGTGTTGCATGTGGCACATTCATAAATGTTCTTGGAATATAATTGTTTGTTGTTCAAGTGCTTTGGTAGTTGGGATGGCAACAGTTTTGAATCATCTTCCAGGATGATGACAGCACTGGTTCAACTACAGGGGGTCACAATCTATCACAATCTTAAGATGCACTCAAAAATCCTTTTGAATATTTATAACCATAATTAAATTGAATAAGTGGGTAGATATAGGCGCTCGAGAGGCTTTTGTTTTCTATTTATGCGATTTTAACGGCTAAGAGGAAGCTTATCACCGGCATGTTTAATAATTTATAATGATTTTGATAACAATCGCCGGAAAGCGGCGGCCTATATAAACGTATTTCCATCCAGTCCGTAGTTATTGTGGCGTTTAACCCACTGGTACCACCATGAAGTTGTTCGCAATTTTGGCTTTGGCCGCCCTTTGCCTGGTCCAAGTGGCCACCAGCGACAGTGAGTAGTTAATCGTAGTTGGCCAGACTCTTGGGCTTCTGTTACACTCCTTTTCAGAGTTGATCAACTGCTACTGGGGCACCTGGGCCAACTATCGTCCCGGGGATGGCAAGTTCACGCCCTCGGACATTGATCCTTCCCTCTGCACCCACATCAGTTACACTTTCTTCGGAATCAGCGATGCCGGCGAGTTCAAGTCTCTGGACACCTGGCTGGATATGGACGATGGACTTGGTAAGTTTCAAAATCCCTACCCAAGTGTCCATTTTACCAAATTCAAAATTCTTCCTTCAGCTTTCATTAGCCAGACCATCGCCTTGAAGCAGCGCAATCCCAATCTCAAGATCCTGGCCGTCGTGGGCGGTTGGAATGAAGGCTCCACCAAGTACTCCGCCATGGCAGCCGATCCCGGCAAGCGTGCCACCTTCGTCTCCACGACCCTGGCCTTTATTCAGCAATACGGCTTTGATGGCCTGGATCTGGATTGGGAGTATCCTGGACAGCGAGGAGGCAGCGAAGCTGACCGTGAGAACTTTGTGACCCTTTTGCGCGAAATCAAGGAAACGTAAGTTAATCAAGAATACTATTTTATTGAAGCAAAATACAAAATGATGGCATTTACAGGTTTGATCAGTATGGTTTGGAACTGGGCATTGCTGTTGGTGCCTCCGAGAAGTCAGCTAGCATCTCCTACGATATTCCGGCCATCTCCCAGCACCTGACCTTTATCAACGTCATGACCTACGACTTCCACATGGCTCTGGATGGCTACCTGGGCCTCAACGCTCCTCTGCCAGAGGTTACCGAGTCGATTGACTACTGGCTGTCGCATGGTGCTCCGCCAGAGAAGCTTATCCTGGGCATCGGCTTTTATGGTCATAGCTACCAAATGGCTGATAGCTCACAGAACTGGCCCGGCGCCGCTTGCATTGGACCGGGATCTGCTGGTGTCTACACCCGAGAGAATGGATTCATGGGCTACCATGAGATCTGCCTGAACAATTGGCAAACTGTGTTTGATGCCGAGAACGGTGCTCCTTACGCCTTCTCCGGGGATCAGTGGATTGGCTACGACAACCCAGAGAGCATCCAGATGAAGATGCAGCTGGTTGAGTCCCGTAACTTGGGCGGTGCCATGATGTGGTCCATAGAAACCGACGACTTCCGTGGCCTTTGTGGTGAATCCTATCCCCTACTAAAGACCATAAACCGAGCTCTGGGCAAGGATGTGAGCGGAGGAGGTGGCAGCGGAGGTGGTGGCGGTGTCACTCCGGCTCCCACTGCTGGTCCCACTGCTGCTCCCACAACTGCTACCACTCCGGGAAATGGCGGCAGCGGTGGTAATGGCGGCAATGGTGGCGCCGACTGCTCTGATGATGGGTTCTTCTACCGTGATAATGATTGCAACCATTTCTGTCAGTGTGCTAATGGTGTTCGCTATGATTTTGAATGCGGAAATGGATTGTACTTTGATCTATCCTCGAAAGGCTGCACCTGGCCAGATCAGGTCAATTGTCCCTATTAACAAATAAATCTGAAGAATATATTTTAAAAATTGCATGAATACCACTATTTTTTTATATGTAAAGAGCTGACTACACTTGTTCTTTAAAGATTCGCATAAATCCCATATTTATGGCTAGTCGCATTCCGATTAGATTATAAAATGTTTATAAAAATATTTTCAAATGACTAAGTTCCAACTGTAATCAAGGCGCCGTTTGGCCCTAAGGCAAATATGATTCATTTGTATTTCAATATTGAAATAATGATAATGGCAACTGCCAATAATGGGTTTCTGCCACAGAGACCATAAAAATTCTACGTAATTTTTATGTCACTGACTCGAAAGAGGTAATATCGTTGAGGAACTGCAATCTAAATTGTTCTTCAAATAGAGTTTACTTTTAGTTTACTTCTTACGGACTATTTCATAACATAGCATGCCTCTAGGGCTTACTGTTTAAGTTTTAAATTCATGGCCAAGAAGTGAAGGCCGCATCTTCGACTTAATAGAGTACATATATCTTGAATTCATATAAATTTAACAAATTAATCGTGTTACAAAGCCTCGGGATCACGATAATATCATGGATTAGCAGAACTGACCAATATAGGTATTTTTGATCCACTCCATCGCTAATATTTTATCTATTTTTCAACGGATTTTAAAAAGAGACACCGTTTTGGAATTAGCTTTTTATTTGCCTTCAATCTGCATACAACTTTTTAAAAAATGGAACAAAAAATATGTTTTCGATTTTTGCATTTTTTAATGATGGTACCCCTTACAAAAATTGCAAAAATCGAAACCAAACTTTTTTTTCGATAGTCATAAGTTTTTGATCTAAATTAACGGTCCCTAAACCCCTGATTCCTAAATGGTATTCGCCTGCCAAAGCGGCTGCGAAATGGCCGAGATATGTGCTGTCAAGGTATGAAAAACTGAGAAAATCAAGTTTTGGTTCCCCCCAAATAAAAAGAATACTCTTTTGTGTTTGATCAAGTTTTATTGACATAATACAGTAGTTTTTAAGCAACTTAAACTACTTAATTTAATTAATTGTTTATCATATTCTGTATATTATTTATTTACTTTTATGGAATCTACCTTAAACATCATTTGGATTTTTTTAAAACAAAGATTATTTTAAATAACAAACATTTTATATTTTTAATGTAATAAAATGCATAACTAATTCTGAATTCCTTTATCCCCAGAACGGCAGTCAAGGACATTAACTTTGCGTCGAACTTTGCTGCTTCAACGTTCCCGGGGCCAACTGATACTCCACCATCCTGAGATAATCTTGACATCTCCTGGTTACATCTTCAAGGACTCTCAAATCAATCGTGGCGATCAGTTTCCAGCTGCAGCATTGTGCCCGGAGCCAATGTATACTCAAACTTCCTGCCACAACCTTGACATCATCTGGTTTAACCTTAAAGGACGTACTCTCCAATCAAGGCGATGAGTTTCCTGCTGCTGCATCGTGCCCGGGGCAGTGGAGACTTCACCATCCTGGAAAAATCATGGGTCAGTAACATTGGCCAATATGGGTACTTTTAAGCCACTCTTTAGCTAACTTTTTATATATTTTTCAACGGATTTTGAAAAGAAGCACCGTTTTGGAATCAGCTTTTTATTTGCCTTCAATCTGCATACAACTTTTTAAAAAATGGAATAAAAAATATGTTTTCGATTTTTGCATTTTTTAATGATGGTACCCCTTACAAAAATTGCAAAAATCGAAAGCAAACTTTTTTCGATATTCATAAGTTTTTGATCTAAATTAACGGGCCCTAAACCCCTGATTCGTAAATGGTATTCGCTTTCCAAATCGGCTGCGAAATGGCCGAGATATGTGCTGTCAAGGTATGAAAAACTGAGAAAATCACATTTTGGTTCCCCTCAAATAAAAAGAGCACTCCTTTGTGTTTGATCAAGTTTTATTGACATAATACAGTAGTTTTTACGCAACTTAAACCAATTATTTTAATGAATTGTTTATCATATTTTGTATAGTATTTATTAACTTTTATCTACCTTAAACATCATTTGGATTTTTTTAAAACAAATATTATTTTAAATAACAAACATTTTATATTTTTAATGTAATAAAATGCATAACTAACTCTGATATCCTTTACCTTCAGAACGGCGGTCAAGGACACAAACTTCGCGTTGAACTCCGCTGCTGCAACGTTTCCGGGGCCAACGGATACTCCATAATCCTGCAATAATCTTGACATCTCCTGGTTTCACCTATAAGGACTTTGCACATCAATCTTGGCGATC
The DNA here is from genome assembly GCA_018150405.1 of Drosophila varians. NCBI lineage: Eukaryota > Metazoa > Arthropoda > Insecta > Diptera > Drosophilidae > Drosophila > Drosophila varians. The sequence goes on from JAECWK010000130.1 coordinate 11,375,540, forward strand.
AGTTTCCTGCTGCTGCATCGTGCCGGGAGCCATTGGATACTCCAACTTACTGCCACAGCCTGGTCATCTGTTTTCACCTTCAAGGACGTGCATTAACCATGGCGATTATTTTTCATAATGTATAAATAAATTTTGTATACAATGATATCATGTGTGTTTTATTTGGGCGTATTTTTCTTGGGGTTTCAGCTTTTTTGTTAATTTCCCAAAGTTTTCTGAGTTTTCTTTAAACTGGGTGTTGACGACATACCAATGCAGCCAGGAATTCACACGTGTGAAAAATCCAATTTTGAATTTGGCGCCATGCCGTTGTAATTCGCAAGCAGTTCTGACCCGCAGAAAAAGTATAAATAGAGGCTCGCTGCGCGGATTTTCCTCTTGAAATTACACTTTTTTTTGGCCATTTGTGGACCGATTTAAACGGGAGACGCCTCAACCAATTCAGGGTATCCTACTTAGGCGATTGGTGCAAAAAAATGTAGCAATTTCCCTAAAATAATTTTTTTGGTCGAAAGTTTAAAATTTTTTTGCGTCAATCGTCTAAATCGGTTACCCTAAATCGTTAAAAACGTCTCCCGTTTAAATCGGTCCACAAATGGCTGAGAAAAAGTGTAATTTTAAGAGGAAAATCCTCGCAGCGAGCCTCTATTTATACTTTTTCTGCGGGTCAGAACTGCTTGCGAATTACACGCCATGGCGCCAAATTTAAATTTTGGATTTTTCGCATATGCAAATTCTTGAGTGCATTGCTATGTCGTCAGCCCCCTCGATTTAAGAAAACCCGGAAAAGTCAGAAAATGCTGAAAACCCTAAGAAAAATCCCCCAAAATAATACACATATCATATATTTTATAAAAAATTTATTTATACATAAAGGAAAATGATCTCCATGATTAATTCGAGTTCTGGAAAGTGAAACCAGATGATGTCCAAATTGTTTTTAAATGGTGGAGTACCCGCTGGCCATGGGAACGAAGCAGCAGCAGGAAACTGGTCGCCTTGATTGGAGAGCGCGTCCTTGAAGGTGAAACCAGATGATGTCCAGGCTGTGACAGAAAGTTGAAGTATCCAACGGCTCCCGCTACGAGCCCGCAGCAGGAAACTGATTGTCTTGTTTGGAGAGCACGTCCTTTAAGGTGGAACCAGATGATGTCCAGGTTGTGGCAGGAAGTTGGAGAATGGCTTCCGAGACGATGGTGCAGCAGGAAATTGATAGCCGTGATTGATGTGCCCGCGTCCTTGAAGGTGAAGATTATTCCAGGATCGTGGAGTATCCGTTGGCCCCGGCAGCAGCGAAGTTTAACGCAAAGTTTACGTCCTTGACCGCCGTTCTGGGGATAAAGGATTTCAGAATTAGTTATGAAATGTATTACATAAAAATAAACAATCTATGTTATTTAATATAATATTTGTTTTAAATTAACAAATTATGACAAATAATGATTAAGGTAGACGCTATAAGTTAATAAACACTAGATAATAGACAATTATTAAAGTTGTTTAAGACAAACTACTGTATTATGTCAATAAAACTTGATCAAACACAAAAGAGTGCCCTTTTTATTTGGGGGGAACCAAAATGTGATTTTCTCAGTTTTTCATACTTTGACAGCAGGTATCTCGGCCATTTCGCAGCCGATTTGGAAAGCGAATACCATTTACGAATCAGGGGTTTAGGGCCCGTTAATTTAGATCAAAAACTCATGAATTTCGAAAAAAAAGTTTGCTTTCGATTTTTGCAATTTTTGTAAGGGGTACCATCATTAAAAAATGCAAAAATCGAAAACATATTTTTTGTTCCATTTTTTAAAAAGTTGTATGCAGATTGAAGGCAAATAAAAAGCTGATTCCAAAACGGTGTTTCTTTTCAAAATCCGTTGAAAAATATATAAAATGTTAGCTAAAGAGTGGCTTAAAAGTACCCATATTGGCCAATGTTACTGACCCATGATTTTTCCAAGTTATTTCCAGGATGGTGAAGTCTCCAATTCCCCGGGCACGATGTAGCAGCAGGAAACTCATCGCCTTGATTGGAGAGTACGTCCTTTAAGGTTAAACCAGATGATGTCAAGGTTGTGGCAGGAAGTTGGAGTATACATTGGCTCCGGGCACAATGCTGTAGCTGGAAACTGATCGCCACGATTGATTTGAGAGTCCTTGAAGATGTAACCAGGAGATGTCAAGATTATCCCAGGATGGTGAGTATCCGTTGGCCCCGGAAACGTTGCAGCAGCAAAGTTCAACGCGAAGTTTATGTCCTTGACCGCCGTTCTGGGGATAATGGATTTCAGAATAAGTTATGCAATTTATTACAAAAAAATATACAATGTTTGTTATTGAAAATAATATTTGTTTTGAATAAATCCAAATAATGGTTAAGGTAGACGCAATAAGTTAATAAACACTAGATAATAGACAAATGTTAAAGTTGTTTAAGACAAACTACTGTATTATGTCAATAAAACTTGATCAAACACAAAAGAGTGTCCTTTTTATTTGGGGGGAACCAAAATGTGATTTTCTCAGTTTTTCATACTTTGACAGCACGTATCTCGGCCATTTCGCAGCCGATTTGGAAAGCGAATACCATTTACGAATCAGGGGTTTAGGGCCCGTTAATTTAGATCAAAAACTTATGAATATCGAAAAAAAAGTTTGCTTTCGATTTTTGCAATTTTTGTAAGGGGTACCATCATTAAAAAATGCAAAAATCGAAAACATATTTTTTATTTCATTTTTTAAAAAGTTGTATGCAGATTGAAGGCAAATAAAAAGCTGATTCCAAAACAGTGTTTCTTTTCAAAATCCGTTGAAAAATATATAAAATATAAGCTAAGGAGTGGCTCAAAAATACCACTTTTATTGGTCAGTTCTGCTAATCCATGATATTATATATTATATATATTATTATATATCAAAATTTAGGTAAAGTTTCTAATCTTGTCTAATAATTGTTGAAGTAATATATAACACAGCGTTTGGGCTTCTGTCGAATTGTTTTCGATACGGAACTGATAACAAGTGTCATCTCCGTCTTGTTTCTTTTTTCGGGGATTCAAAGCTATGGTCTAGTTATCATTGACTTAGTTACAATATTTGATTTAACAAATCAAAACATTTAGAAACAACACAAAACTAAAAACTCAACGTTTCTTCCGAAATCACATATACACAAAGGCTGTTTTCGGTTTTACAACATAACCTTTGATACTCATTTAACATTAATACAAAATTTAAATTTTAAGTTAAGCTTACATATCCATTTTAATCATGGGAAGTCTTAGTTCTGTTCTGGCTGTGACAATCTTAATGATATGCGGGTGTGCCGCAAAGGACTGTGAGTAATAATCGAATAAAAACTGGTAAATAAACGACGTGTTTATGCAGATAACATATTTTGCCAATACGATATGGGTGCATTCTACTACAAGAACGCCAGCCAAGTTTATGCCTGGAACATAGACAGCAGGTTGTGCACTCACTTGGTTGTTGGATCCGGATTCGGTGTAAACGATGAGACCGGAGATGTCAAAATTACTGATGAATTCCTACTCCTGCAACATGGTAAGTGGAAAGGTAAGGATTGAATATAGTGCAGGATCTTTCACCCAAAATTCGTAGGCTTTCTCTCCGATATAAAAAGGCTGAAGCGTGATAGCGTCAAGAAACTTCTGTTTACTCTGGGCGGCTGGTCCAATGGGGAGTCCCGGCGGCTCTCAAAATTAATCTCCTCCCCGGCCAAAAGGGACAAATTACACACATCGATTTTAGATTTTATGCGCGAATGGCATCTCGATGGCATCCAGATCGACTGGCGCTATCCAGCCCAGGCTGGTGATCATGCAAAGACCAAAGAAGACTTTGTGACCTTTCTGGAGGAGCTACGTTTGGCGTATGTTTTTAATAGATTATCCTTTGATGTAACAAAATATTGTGTATGAAGTTTCCAGGAGCACAAGTTCATCCTGATGGTGGCCGTCATGGGCCGTACGGACAAGCAGACCTTGGACCACTACAATATCCCCCGTATTGTTAAGGAAGTGGACTTTGTTACCCTGATGCTACACGACGAAAGGGATCCTTATAGCCAGAAACTTCGCTACAATGCTCCACTGCATGGCGCCGAAGACAGTGTGAATTCTGCCGTTAGGCGCTGGTTGAAAGCTGGCCAAGCCCCCAAAAAGCTAGTCCTGGGCATTCCTCTTTTTGCGCGCACCTATACAATGGATGGGAAAAGGTCTGCAGTAGGATCCGCTTGCAAAGGTCCTGGCAAGCAGACACCAATTTCTCGTCGCCCTGGTTTTATGACCTTCAGTGAGTGGTGCCCGCAGCCGCAATGGTCGGTTAAGTTCGATAAGGAGGCCATGGTGCCGTATGCCACTCGAGGGGATCAATGGCTTAGCTATGAAAATTCGCGCAGTATTTGGGCAAAGATGCACTTTCTCGAGAAAAGCAAGCTGGGTGGCGCAATGGCCTGGACCATTGATGCCGACGACTTTGCTGGACACTGCGGCCAGGAGTTTGGCTTGCTCCGTGTAATCTTCTCGGCCCTGGGTGATGAGAATGCGTTGACCACGCTTCCTCCGACAACAGAGGCCAATGGTCTTTGCCCACGTGATGGCTTTAAACGCCACCCATGGGACTGTCGGCTGTACCATGAGTGCCGCTCTGGCGAGCGAATCAACTATGAATGCCTCAAAGGACAGTACTTTGATGAGAAACTTGTGTATTGCCGCCCCGAAAAGGATGTCGAGTGCAAACAGGACTTTGTTGTTTGGCGTCCGGGCATGCCCCTTTATGGAATTGATAACTTGCCGCTTAATCTAAAAATTGTCGAATAGATCCAGATCCCCAAACAGATCCCCAGAAGTTATTGTGACCTCCTACTAGTCGTTTTAAAGTTTCAGCAATTTACTGAAGCCAAATAGTTACAGGATTCTGTGTTTTTGTCAAAACCTAATCCTGAAGGGCATTCGAAACTGTGGGTGGTGCCGTCATTGCAATAGTAGAACTTGGAGCAGTTATCAGGGTCTCGTATATATCCTTCTGTGGCGTCCGCTGGACAACTGAATCCTTCACTGGGGCGACTACCGTTGGGTTCATCAGTCAATCCACTAGGGGTGTCACTCCCAAAGAGCACTCGGTTTATCTCATGGAGTAGGGGATACCGCTGGTTTCCACATGTGCCTCGGAAATCGTCCGACTCCAGGGACCAAATCATGATACCGCCCAGATGGTGTTCCATAACATATTGTGCCTTCAAAGAAAGACTGCGTACATCCTCGTAGCCCACCCACTGGCGTTGTCTGTAGGCGTAAGGGACCAGTTGGTCCGGTTCCCACGCCTGCGTCCACTCCTCCTGCTGCATAAGCTCGCACAGCTCATTGTAGCCCAGGACCCCTGGTTCCCGTGAGTACTTGCCTGCTATTCCCTTGCCAATGTGGGGCGATCCCGGTTCGTGGTCGTTGGCTGTGGCCAACGTGAAAGTTCGGCCATAGAAAGGCACTCCTAGAACTAGTTTTTCCGCTGGAGCTCCGGCCTGTAGCCAATACTTGACAATGGCGTCCACGTTTAGCTGCTGCTGGGTTCCGCTGGAATCGCTTTGATCCTTTTTGGATGGAAACAAGGGGGCATTGATACCCAAAACTGGATCCCAAGGTCCGTGAAGGTCGTAGGACATCACATTAATGAGGTCCAAGTGGGGAACGATGGCTGGAATGTCGTAGGATATTTCTGCGGAGAATTGAGCTGAACCTACAGCGGCACTTAGCATAAAGCCAAAGGGTTTCAGGCTATAAAATATTCATAAATAACATGGAATAATTATCTTCATTGTTAACAAATTCAAAATCGTATGCATACCCATCCTTTAGTTCCTTAATAAAGGTAATAAAGTTCGCCCGATCGTTGTCATTCTCCAGGCTGTGGCGCTGTCCAGGATACTCCCAGTCCAAGTCCAAACCGTCGAAGCCATGTCTCTGGAGAAACCTAACTACATCGTCTACAAAACGCGATCGCTTCACAGGATCGCTGGCCACCAAAGAAAATCTCTTAGAGCCCTCGTTCCAACCCCCCACGGCTACCAAAGTCTTAAGCGTGGGATTCTTTAGTTTCAGGGCATTGAAGTTCTTGATGTTTCCGCGGCCATTGTTGTCCTCAAGGTCCAGATAGGCATCAATGACCCGCAACTGTCCTGTCTCCTCGATGCCCAAAAAGGCGTAGATCAAGTGAGTGCAGAGAAAAGGATCAATGTCCTCCACTCCGAAGCGGCCAAGTCCAGGTCGGTAAACCGACCAAGTGCCCTGATAGCAGACGACATCTAAAGGGAGGTTACTAACCGATTATAATCCTTCGGATAAAACTTACTTGAGGCGTTTCTTTGACCAGCTAAAGATGCAGCCAACAGGACAACCCCAAATATTACTAGATATCCAGATGATGGACTCCACATTTTAAAATGACTGAAAATTCTATCCGCATCGCGTATTTTATACAAGAAATCGGATGTCAACAAAGATCGTTGTTTTCGATAAGGACTTTGATAAAAGTGTAAAGTGTATTTGCGGTTTTTACCAGAGAACAGAAAAAAGACCGAAGATCAAAGTGTTTTTACACTTGTTGCTGCATAACAGCAAAGTAAATACGAGCCAACATGACTGCAACCTGGCGCGGGTTGAGGGCCAGTGTGAGTCTCCAAAATCAACGACAACACCATCAGCTTTTAGAACTTTTTCAGCTTGGATAACTGATTGTTGCGCCGCAGTGCCAATTTCCGAAGTCGCCTCCAGTATTGCTTACTGTTGGGATCCAGTTCGTCCAGCGGAATGATTCGTTCCGTGTTCAAGGTCCACAGCCAATCGGGATACTCGGCATCAGGTTTGATCTTCAATGGCAAGGAAGGGTGTTAGACAGAAGCATACGTTTTCCTATTCAATAACTCACCTTGACATCCTGGCCTGTCTTCAGGTAGTTGCTTCCGCAAACGTAGTTCACCAACTTGTTGGCGTCCGTCTCCACTGGAATGATCTTCTTTTCCATAATGGGTCCCAGTTTGCCCAGCTTCTTCTTTTTTCCCGCTGTGGATTACAAGACTTAAAACTTGGACTTGGTTGACCATCCTGGCCAAGATTGGTGACTTACCTGGCGCCGCCGGCTTAACGGCGTAACACCGCACGGAATTGGACAACGCCGGAGCTATTAGGCGCTGCCGCAGGAGGTTTAGGGCCGCTGTGAAGTTACTCATCCTTTTGTGTTCTGTGCTAGTCCTTTAAACGCCAATTTAATTGACAATAATAATGGTTTTAATTGCAATGGCACTGGGTCACAGCGTCTTGTTGTATAATATTCCATGCACAAGTGTGCCTGCTCCCAAAATACGGTCACACAGAACAGCTGATAGTCGAAAACAAAAATATATCGGCTGGCAGTCCACCATCCCTCGACCAAAACCGGCAATAACAAATATTACACAAGCCGGAAAACCAAGTTACCTGGATTAATCAGAGAAAGGCACAATGGTGCGACTGCGAATGCCCTCCAACCGCACCCTTGGCAAGATATGCGTCTATGGCGCCGTGGCGTCCATATCCGCCGTCATGTACATGCGTTGGAAAATGGAAGACCGGGTGCGATCCTGTGAATATTACAAACTGGCTCTGAAGGGGCTTCGCCAGCACAGGGGAGCAGTCAGCTTGCTGGGCGAGCCCATTAAGGACTCGGGCATTGACCTGTCCAATGTCAACAACAACTGCAATGCGGAGATGGCCCAGTTCGAGGTATCTGTGCGAGGCAGTAAGGACAAAGGTAAAGAAAACCATCCAAATACTCATCCATACTCACATGTTTGTTCGTCAGGAACTCTGTACTTTTGGGCCTCCCACCAGCCTGAGAAGGGCTGGCTGATAGATCGTCTGGAGTTGGAGACCAAGCTTAATCCCGACAAGCGTTTTCTGCTCAAAAAATCCGAGGAGCTTACTTTCGATCTTCCCGAGAGCATAGCCAAAGTTCCAGTCCAAAAGATAGATTCGGAGAGTAATCTGCTAAGCAAATAACAAATTGGAAAGTAGTCCGATTCAATTAGTTTATTTTCATTAAATTTGACTAATTCAAGCAATCTTAAATGTTTTATAGTTACGTTATTTAAATTACAAATTTATTGTTTTATAAAATCAAAGTCTTTTGTTATTGAAGTGAACGGCTGTTGGTCGAAGAAGTTTAAGCTTATTTCGTATTCGTGTTCAAGTTGTTTTGCTTTTATCAGGGGAAATCATATAGTGATTAGAAAAAACTGGATGGGTGCTTGAGGTCTAATTTATACTGCTTAAAATAGTTTAAAGGCGTTCGATTCCGAAGGGTCTCTGCTTTTGGTTTGCCCGAATCGAGAGGCCCTCTTAGAATTATGCAGCCCAGTAGGCCTTCCGTTGGTGGCTCGTCTAGAGCGCTTATTTCGTGTTCGATTTGTTTAAAATTAGAATAATACATAGGTCAAAATACATGATAAAAACCGCGTTTAATGCTCTTCTTAAACGATAAAGGCGACAATTGGTGGCGATCGTGACTCAAACGAGGCAACAGAGCATCGTTCGCCGTCTGGCTTTAATCATCCAAATTCGCGCTACCAAATAGTTTTCGGTCGTAGTTAATATATATAGTTTATGTTATGCATATGAACTTTCATCGTTATATAACACATTGTAAATACACGCTGGATATATGTATGTATATGATCGTTTGTATATAGCAATTACACATTTATTTCTGCAGGCACCAACCAGCTTAGAGTTTGATGCGCCTGCCTGCTTGTATTCATATTCGTATTACCGCGCTGCTTCGGATTGGATGTTGGATGTAGTGCTAGTGCTGCTGTTCGGCTGGTTTTCTATGCTCGCTTGGCCGTGGCAAGTGGAAGACTGTTGGGTCGCTTCGTCGACTGTGTCCCCTCCGCTTCCGCTTGCACCTCCTGGTCTTATTGCGTTTTCAGCTCCTTGCCAATGCTGTACGAGACAATCTTGCTCCAGTCGATCTTGGTCCTGGTGATGGGCAGTTGGCGACGCATGGCCTTGAACGTTGTGTCTGACATGGTTTGGTAATTCTCCGAAATCGCCAGTTGGTACTCGTTTTCTGCCTCCTCAATAAGGCGCACTACTTCCTTGGCCACCTGCTGCTCGTTGCTGACCACAACGCTTTCACGGCACTCCTTCGAGGACACTAGCTGCACATTTCCGTCCTCGTAGTAATGCACCTGCACCTTCAAAACACCTTTTAGCTCGGCGGTGCTGGTTCCAGCCTGGAAGGTAACATGCCACTGTGAGCGCCACCGGCCGTTCCAGTAGTTCTTCGGCTGAAACTGGTGATCTTCGATGCAAATGGTAAGCGTGATCTGGTTTCCCTGCGACTTTCCAAACACCGAGCTGACCTACAAACCGAAACCAAAAGAATTAGCTTAGAAAAGATTAAGATCATTTTAATTTTTACTTACTCCGTGTCTATAATGACTGGCAGTATACGCCAGCGTTTCCAAGTCCAGGGCAGCCCGCCATGGCTCCGCAGTGGCATCCGCCTCTACATCTTGATAGTCGGAAGCCTCTTTCCTGAGGTGGTCGTATTTGAAGGCCTGCTTTGTGCGCGGATCGTAGAAGCGACCGTTGCCTAAAAAAGTAAAAGAGTTGCAATCAGCTTATCAGCGTGAAAAGACTTAGGCCACCCGCCTATGATATCAACAAAAAAGCTACATGGATTTGCTGTTTGGTGCGGGGGGTCATGACTCACAATTGTGCAGACACCGACGAATACCATTTATGGGCATTAACTCCCATCCACTTACCCAGATCGTTATACTCTGATATAATGGCATTGTGCTCACTTCCCTCGATGCGGACCGGAGTCAGCTGGTCCTTATTGTACTGTGAGAAGGCGTGGCTGGCCCCATCCTTCAGCAAGGTATCATTTTTGAGGAAGCTCACGCACGTCGTTGAAGACTTCGTTGAACTCGCCGGGCGGTGCATGTAGGATGAAGTCGGAGACGATGCGCACCTTCTCCGAGTCGGTGATCGGTGCCTGTTCCATATCTGTGAGCTGGTTGGTTGGTGATTCACAAAATCGGGGCAGGGACAGTTGTTTGGTTTGACTTATTGCGGAACAGTTGCTCCTATCGGTTCGCGGGTCGGGGCACTGGCAGGGTTTTCGGTGCAACGATGACCTAAGGCGATGGAGTGTCTTTTCTTGAATGGTTTCGTCGGCTTTTCAGCAAATAGCTATTTTTTCTCTGCAATTAATGGAGCTATGAAGAAGATGACGGCGATACCAGTGATGGACAAAGAAACGATGATGGTGGTAGTGGTAGGGAAACTGGGAATGGTTGTGAACCTCGATAAAAAGCGTTGCCAACCTTGAAAAACAATAAATTTAAACAAAATTCGATAATTTTAAGAATAACAATCTACATTTTCATTAAATATGACCACTATATAAGTAGATAGATCGTCTTTTTCGGGCACAAATTTCGAAATGAATTAAAAAAAAAAAAAGTAATTATCGAAAAACAGTGCTGGAAAATTCCCTAATTAGTGTGACCAACCTCAAGTTTTGTTTGGAGTAATTATATACCAAGTATATCTTGGGCACACTACAGATTTTTAACTCGAGCTCGGCGGGTGTGTTAGCGCGTCGATCGCTTCAACAGAATTTCAAACTCGAAGATCCGCGCGCTCGTACTTTATTTGATTTGGCCCTGTTCTTAGCAAATCATTTTAGAGAACAACCATAATTCTCGTTAGCGAATATTTACACGGAATTGGAGAATCCGTAAAGTTCTAGTGCCTTGTTCTCGGATAGTTGCTAACACCTATACCAGCGCGAATAACTCAAGCAGCGGGGACGCACACAAGCGCGTATTTTTGTGATGGTGTGCGTGTAACCACTTTTTACCTGGTCTTACCTGTTTGCCGAGCGAGTGAAAAAGCCAAAGAAGGAGAGTCCCAAAGCGGACGGGCCAAAGATAAAAGTGAACAAATCGGCAGCTGCTCAAATCGGAAATACCGTCGCTACACTGAGGGCGCGCACTGTACGCCGTGATCATACCCCGCTCCGTGGTGCATCGATTTTAAGCTTGATAATTATTATTCGGCGGTTGCCATGAAAATGCAGTCCAAACAAACGCTCCAGCGTCGACGTTAGCGCTAGTCCCACGCATACACGCTTAGTTGGAAACAAACAAAAGTGGAAATAGTGGAAGAAATAGTGAAAATAGCTGGGCAGAACCCACTAAACAGCCCGTAATCCGTGTGGCTAAGGTGTATGCTGGAGTCGGGCCATTTGTGACGACGTGTGTGAGTGTGAGTGATTTAATAATACTGGGTGAATCACGGAGAAGTACTAGTGCTCAAGAGTGTTCCAGCGGAGATGGCGTTTGGCTGCTAAATGAAATGTCCACAACTGCCCAACGACTTTCCACCGACTGCATAAGAATGCCAGCGAAACGACAGACCGGACTCGCTCCGGATCAGGATCTTAATCCCGCCCAGCAACAGACGCACCAGCAGCACAAACGCAAGTGCCGAGAGTGGAGTTGCAGCCACATCCCCACGAGACTGCTCCTGGTAGCGCTCGTCACGCTTCATGTCCTCACGCCTGCCCTCGCATTCGACAATGCACCAGCCGATAATCACAAGCCCGCCTTCGTTAACTGCGCCGGCTATGCGCCCAAGGTGAAGGAGGAACAGCCGGAGAGTACGTACGTGTTTATGGTGAAGGCTGTAGATCCAGATCCCGACCAGGAGATTCGCTACAGCATCGTCCAGGCGCCCGTCGAGCGCTCCAAGTTCTTCATAAATCCCACCTCGGGAGTAATTGTCACTGCCCACATCTTTGACCGCGACGAACCCATCCACGAAAAGTTCGTTTTCGTTACCGTTCAGGCCACGGATAATGGCCTTCCTGCTCTAGACGACGTTTGCACCTTCAACGTCACCATCGAGGACATCAACGACAACGCTCCGGTGTTCAACAAGGCGCGCTATGATGAGTCCATATCGGAAAATGCCCAGGTCAGTTTTAAATCATCCCCGCCAGCGCTCGACAGTCACTTGAGCTCGTCACTGAGGGCCAAATTCGCGGACCCCGGATTACTGCGATTTGGTTACTTCAGTATGTCGGCGCAAAAGTGATGTCATTCTGCTCATATCATCCAGTAGCTATTTAATAGGATTAATGGGATTTTATAGGACGTCAATAAACAAAGAAAATCCTATTTTATTTGGAGTATTCTTCCTTAAGTGGAGGGAGGTAGAAAACCATTTCTAAGAAAACTGCTAATCAATTATTGTTTCAAGAGTTTTTTTATAAGAAACTTTACTCATCACATTCATTTACTAGAAGCTTAGACTGAATCACAGAAAAACATCTTTGTTTAAACAGACAAACCATAAAATATTGCAAAATAAATAGTGCCAAAGCAGCTTTACTTTTCTTTGGTCCTCTGGAGACAGAGTTCTTTCCCCATCTCATCCTGCAGTACCTGCACCATTAATTAGCAGCAAGAAGTTCAGGCAAACCTCTGCTTGGGCGGAACTAGTTTTCCATGCCCAGCGTAGGAGGTAGAAATGCCAAGACGGGTTTTTGGGTTCATTGCTCGCCGGTTCGATATTGGAAACCTTGAAACGCTTTCGTACGCCAAGGGCCGCCTCTGCTTTTGGGCCGCTTCCATGTTGGCGAGTGAAGAAACTTGTCGCCAAACCACAAACAACAAAATGTAGTTAAAAAGCTTAGTTTTTCTGCACACGTAGGGAAATTCAATGAAATCATGGCATTTGTGCAAAGTAAAGATCGATAGGAAGGTCCCTAAACAATTATATTTATTTATTTGAGTTTTTTGTAACATGAAGCAAGGGAAATATTAGATACTTTGGAAAATGTACTAGAGTTTAAGTGGAAACTATCAATCGTACATCTTCAGGCATTTTCATAGTTTATTATACAAATAATAATAATAATAATGGTCTATTTTTTCTGTGTACCACCCTCGCGGTATTTTTAGCAAAGCCATGTTAGGTGCAAAAGTTTAGCAAAAAGGCTTCAGTTTAGTTCAGGCCTTCGACCTAGTAGCATTAAATAGGGAAAGATTGCAAGGATGTGTTTCTTCCTAGTTTGGGCAAACCCGAAGGAAAGCCAAGGGCACAAAATGTAAATGTTTCGAGGCCTTATTTTCGTCTTTTACTTGCAGCCCGACGCAATCGTGATGTCGATCAGCGCCAGCGACTTTGACGATGGAAACAACAGCATTGTCGAGTACGAAATCCTGCGGGAACGCGACTTCCAGTACTTCAAAATCGACAAGGAGTCCGGCCTTATATACTTGAATCGACCAATTGACAAACGACCTGGCCAATCCTATACTATAATAGTTCGTGCCTACAATATTGTGCCCGATCTGCCACAGGAGGCGCAAATCGAAGTGCGTATCCGAGTGGTGGAGTCATCGAACAAGCCCCCCTCCTTTGTGGATCCCATCGATACTCCCATATATCTGAAGGAGAACTACAAGAACTTTTCGCACCCAATCGTCACGTTGCAAGCGGTTTCGAATATGCCGGAGAACCCCGAGGTGATCTTCGAGCTTATTACGGGCCGAACGGAGCAGACCAACGGCAAGAACACCTTTGTGTTTGACCAGATCGGCAACGAGGTGACCATTAGTCTCGGAAAGTCCTTGGACTACGAGGCCATCACCGACTACACCCTCACCATGAGTGTGCGGAAACACCCACGAACTGGCCGCCGAGCACCAGATCAAAATTAAGGTGGAGGACGTCAACGATAACATCCCCTACTTCACGGAGGTCAAGTCTGGCACAATCCTGGAGAACGAGCCCTCCGGCACACCCGTCATGCAGGTCCGCGCCTTCGACATGGACGGCACGCCAGCCAACAACATTATATCCTTCGAGCTGGCCGACAACAGGGAGTACTTTACCATCGACCCGAATACGGGAAATATCACAGCTCTGACAACCTTTGATCGTGAGGAACGAGATTTCTACAACGTCAAGGTGATTGCCAGTGACAACTCTCCTTCAAGCCTATTCGACAATGGCGATCACAATCGGGGACACCAGGTGTTCCGCATCTCCATTGGCGACAAGAACGACCACAAGCCTTACTTTCAGCAGACCATGTACTTGGCCGACAAGCTTCTCGAGGACGCCAACACCAACTTTGAGGTGATCGAGGTGAAAGGCCGAGGACAAGGACAACGCTGCCCAGATCCTCTATAGCATTGAGAGCGGCAACATCGACGACGCCTTCAAGATTGGCCTCAAGACCGGCAAGATTACAGTTAACAAGCGTTTGGACTACGAGACCATCACGGAGTACGAGCTGAAGGTCCGTGCCTTCGACGGCATCTACGACGACTACACCACGGTGGTGATCAAAATAGCCGACGTTAACGACAACCCGCCCGTGTTCAAGCAGGCCTACAGCGTGACCATTCTGGAGGAGACCATGTACAGCGACTGCATTCTCACTGTGGAGGCCTACGACCCGGACATCAAGGATCGCAATGCCGACCAGCACATTGTCTATTCGATTGTTAAGAACGACGAGAAGCGCTTCAGCATCGACAACAACGGCTGCTTACGTTTGGTGAAGACCCTGGACAGGGATCCACCCAATGGCCACAAGAATTGGCAGGTCCTGATCCAGGCTAACGACGAAGACGGAGTGGGCACCACCCTCAAAAAGGTGCAGGAAGTCACAATCACACTGAAAGACATTAACGACAATGCACCATTTTTGATCAACGAGATGCCAGTTTTCTGGCAGGAGGGCCGCAGTCCCGGCAACATCGTCAAGCTGCAGGCCACCGACTACGACGACACTCCCGGGGCGGGAGACTTCACCTTTGGCATTGACAGCGAGGCATCCACCGACATCAAGAGCAAGTTCAGCATCAACGACGATTTTCTGCATGCCAACGTCGAGTTCGATCGGGAGCAGCAGAAGGAGTACTTCGTTCCCATCCGCATCAGCGATTCTGGTGTGCCCCGGCAGAGCGCCGTGAGTATCCTCCATGTTGTAATCGGCGACATTAACGATAACGCCATGAGCGAGGGCTCCTCCACCATCTTTGTGTATAACTTCCGGGGGGAGGCTCCGGAGACGGACATTGGACGCGTCTTTGTCGAGGATCTGGACGATTGGGACCTGGAGGACAAAGACTTCAGGTGGAAGAACGACATAAGGCACGAAAATTTCCGACTGAATCCCAACACTGGCATGATCACCATGCTGAAGCACACCGAGGAGGGCGAGTACGCACTCCAATTTACGGTCACCGAGTCGTCGACCGTCATCATCACCCATTCGGTAGACGCCAATGTGACGGTGATTATCCGGGAGCTGCCCGAAGAGGCGGTGGACAAGAGCGGCAGCATCCGCTTCATTAACATAACGAAGGAAGATTTCATCAGTGTCCCGCGTGACAGCCAGCCGCATGCGCTCTCCCTGAAGGATCGCCTCCAGCTCTCGCTGGCCAAGCTGTTCAACACATCGGTGGCCAACGTCGATGTGTTCACGGTGCTGCAGAATGAGAATAACACATTGGATGTCCGCTACTCCGCCCACGGATCGCCCTACTACGCGCCGGAGAAACTGAACGGCATGGTGGCCCAGAATCAGCAGCGCCTGGAGGACGAGCTGGGGCTGCAGATGTTGATGATAAACATAGACGAGTGCCTGATCGAGCGGCTCAAGTGCGAGAGCTCCTGCACCAACGAGCTGCACAAGAGCTCGGTGCCCTACATGATCTACTCCAACATCACCTCCTTCGTGGGTGTAAACGCGTTCGTCCAGGCTCAGTGTGTCTGCGAGATGCCCCTGATGACCCCCTGCCTTAACGGAGGCTCTCCGAGATTCGGGGAAAACGATGTTTGCGACTGCATAGACGGATTCACCGGCCCGCATTGCGAGCTCGTCTCCGTGGCCTTCTATGGCAGCGGCTACGCCTTCTACGAGCCCTTCTCCGCCTGCGACAACAGCCGCATTAGTATGGAAATCACTCCCCAGATCGACCAGGGGCTCATCATGTACTTTGGGCCACTCAACTACAATCCCCTGCTGCCGCTGTCCGACTTTTTGGCTTTGGAACTGGACCAGGGCTACCCCATACTGACGGTGGACTATGGATCGGGCAGTACGCGCATCCGGCATCAGCACATCAAGATGGTGCCCGATCGCACCTACCAGATAGACATTATTCTGCAGCGCGCCAGCATCGAGATGACCGTCGACAACTGCCGACTGTCCACCTGCATGAGCCTGGGAGCTGCCCAGGGACCCAACGAGTTCCTCAACGTGAACGCACCCCTGCAGTTGGGCGGCAGCGCCGTCGAGCTGGAGAAGCTGGGCCGTCAGCTGAACTGGACCCACGTCCCGGGGCAAAAGGGATTCTTTGGCTGCATCCGCAATCTGACGATCAACGAGCACACCTACAACCTGGGCATGCCCTCCTACTTCCGGAACATCGACAGCGGCTGTCAGCAGTCTGTGGCGGTGGCCTTCAGCTTCGGCATCGACAGGAACTTCATCATTGCCATCATTGCTTGCCTGGCCCTGCTGATGATCATCCTGCTGGCCGTGGTGGTACAGAAGAAGCAGAAGAACGGCTGGCACGAGAAGGACATGGACGACATCCGCGAAACGATCATCAATTACGAGGACGAGGGCGGCGGCGAGCGCGACACGGACTATGACTTGAACGTGCTACGTAGCCAGCCCTTCTACGAGGAGAAGCTGTACAAGGACCCCCACACCCTGCAGGCGGGCATGCGCGACTTCAACGACATCCCGGACATTGGCGACTTCCTGGGCGACAAGAAGGAGACATGCGACCGGGACGCAAGTGCATTTACGGTGGACGACGTGCGTCACTACGCCTACGAGGGCGACGGCAACTCGGACGGCAGCCTGTCCAGCCTGGCGTCCTGCACCGACGACGGAGATCTCAACTTTGACTACCTGTCCAACTTTGGACCGCGCTTCCGCAAACTGGCCGATATGTACGGCGAGGAGCCCTCGGACACCGACTCCAATGTGGATGACGACCAGGGCTGGCGCATCTAAGCATATAAGCTGGGCCAGGGTTACGGAACATGGTAATTGAAAAGACTTTTTATATGGTAAGACAGTTGTTTGGATGCCGGGACAAGGCGCCGGCCTAGCCGGGCCCAAAGTCGCATCGGGAGATATATTTATAAACTGTATATTATAGACATGAATATATTTTATGGAGGAGTTTTGCAAGGGCCCAGGGGAACACGTTTTTGTTTTTTGTTTTGTAAATGCAAAAAGTGATCTTGATCTTACGTAATCGAACTAAACAAACACTGTAGCTAAGCAAATGCGAACAAAACAAAACACAACATTCTGTTATTGTTTCGAATCCACATCCGAGTGGAAAACACACACAACTAGGGTATTAAACGAATTAAGCGTCGAAAAGAAATCGAGATTCGAATTTCAGCAAACGAATTATTCCTATTCCTATCAGAATCTGAATTAGAATCAGAATCAGAATCAGAAGAATTGAAAACCGAATGCATTTTTTCATTGCGTATCAACACACACATATTCCCAACACTAGTTATTAGTTTAATTCTAATTTATCATAAAAGGCATTAGAGGATACGATATAATATGCGGGATTATATTGACCTTATTCAGAGTTGTCTGAAACTTCCAAACCTAGAAATTCACACAAAATCAATTATGAACTCAATTTGATAAGAAGAGTCCGTTAGGCGTAAGTTAAAAATGTAATCGTAACTTATATAGACCGGTATAGACCCCATCAATATCCGTTTAAGTTCTTAGGGTTGTCCTCTAGTACGTGTATAAACCAGTTAAGTTTAATTTTAATTTAATCAAAATCGAATCCGGATAGAGTTTGGCTCTTCCTTTGAGTACATACATATATCCATGTATTGGGCTATTTCCACGTTATAGCTATGTGGATACTAATATATAGTATATATAGAGACATACATATCTGTGTAAGAAATTATGTTCAATAAATCAATGCGATATGTATTTTTGTAAGCATTTTCCGTATTTAGGAGAGTCTTAAGCAGTAAGGGAACATTTTTTACATGCCAAGGCGAAACCACAATAACAACTGAAATACTTTATTTATATAAATATAGTACATAATAAATGATTGTATATTTACAACCAAACGAGAAGCCACACCACACAATAATTGTGTCAAAATAAAAAACATAATAAAATTACAAATTTCGTCTGCGTTGATTATTTCCTCTGGGGCGGGGGGTAGAAGCTATCGGGAAGCGAATCGATCTTCAATTCTAGGAGGCCTCCATTTTTTGACCGACAGCCCCCGATCAGTTGTGTTTGCTGGCTTTTTATTAGAAGTAAAATGTTTACAAGTGCCCCCGGAGGGGGCTGAAACTGAAGCTATGTACGAGGGGCAAGTATATAGGAATTTATATAAATGGTAAGTCATTGACTGTGAGGCGTCGGCGTCGACGACGGCTTCGGCGAGAGCTTCTGTAAATGCGACCGCGTCGGAAAAGCGTCATTATCTTATCAACGGAAAGTAGGTTACGTTTGCCTTTGGATTCGTTCGGTTTCGAACAAATCGATTGCGGGGTCCGGAGTCAATGAACAAATGTGGAGCAATTCAATGGCTGCTGCTACTGCAATGGAAATTGTGTATCTATCGCAGCAGGTGCACTGGCATTCCCCAGTGCGGTATCTGCATCTATGATCGCCACCGCGGAGAGCTCCATTTAGATTTGCGGCGCTGATATGTCATGAGGCAACCCAAAGGGTCGGTCTATGTCAAATGGAAACATTCCAGCTGCCGCTCTTATGGTTTGTATAGAAAATCAATAGATCTTGAAAATACGCCTCGACTATTCGGGGAAAAAACACTTTTCAAACTTTTACAAGGCAGAAGAAATGTGAGTCAGTCTCTTCGAGAGGCTTTCGAAGGCCTCAACTTCAGCTTCCCATGTCAAGGGTCTATCAAATATTAAAATTAAAATTCAATCAAGTGCCCTATCAAGTGCAACATTATATTTCCAGAATCTAGAGAGAGAAACATTTCTTGGTATTGGATGAACAACAATACTTTGCGGAAATGCCGACGGACAAAATGGAACCCACGATGAGACAGATGTCTTTTCAATTTTTGGGTTTCAGCTTAAATTCCAACAAAAAAAAAGAAATTTCGAATTTGTACCGGACATGCCAACGTGAGGTTTCACCGGCAACATGTGCAGGCTCTTCTGGAGACGAAAAATTGGCAAGAAAAAAATGGTTGAGTAATCAAATAACCTCTTCTGGCTACCTGCGCGCAGCTGCAGCTGCCAGTGCCTCCTCAGGTGTGTATGGGCCGGATTGTATGGGATGTTTGGCCAGTGGATTAACATAACAGCCGAAGAGAATCTCAAGAATCAGCCGAGGTGGGCCGAGGGGGCAGGGCAGGGCAGGAAAGGCAGGAGAACCCAAGCCAAGATGAGAGCCAAAAGCGGCTACCTGCGGGCACACACACCGACGCACCGATGCTTCTCCCACTCACAGATACAGGTTCTCACATAGAGATACAGATACTCACCTTGACGGGCTTGCACCGCAGAGATACTGAACCTCACAGATACTCACACACACTAAGAGGGCAATTTTTAACGGAAAAATGAAAGCAAATCTTTGAAGCGAATTTGGCTTGTTGGCTCGCTGCAGGTAAAACCAGTATTTCCCAAATGGCTCAAATCGAGGTGTGTATCTGTTGGATGGCTCTCCTGGAGTTTGAGCGAAGATCGGGCTTGAGTTTGGGTTCCATTCCCCACACACCTCACTCAAAAGCGAGTGGAACGTTGGTCTGAAAGGGTTTTGGCCATTTGGGGCGATGACTTTCATTGTTTACGTTACGTAGTTTGTGGAAAAGGCAATGTGGAGGGATAATTTAAATTCGCTGCCTTCCCTCGAAGCAAAAAACCTCGGCTTCTTCTGCAGAAAGAGAACCCAAGGTATTGGCACGTATTGGCATTTTACTACCTGTTGATTGGGAAGACGCTGCCGCCGAGTCTTCTGGCCAGGCCTTGTCTTGATTAATTACGGTGCTCTGTGGGATTGGACGGAACGAGCACGGATGGTCCAAAGCTCAAGATGCTTATTAACACTCTCTGGGTATTCATCATAGTTTCAATTACCAGACAGACTAACAACTGGCCAAGATATGAACCTCCCCCATCCGCCTGCTATTATCACCTGTTTCCTGGTCACAGAACTTTTAACCTTTGAAACATTTCAACGCCATTCCTGCGGCGGTTCTCCTCGAATGAACTCATGGGAAATTTCGCTGTCGGGCTGTTTGGATCTTGGTGGAATATTACATGATGTATGGCGACCACAAATGGTTTATACTCGCCTCCATCTACCATCCCCAACCCCCACCACCCCCAACCATCACCGTGTAGGGCACTAATAACTCTATGAAGTCGCGTACGTGGCTTCTGTGCTAAAACGCTTATTAGTCCACTCCCCGACTCCTTCCCGGTGGAATGCATAATGATTAGGCCGTCGATTCTCATAAAGGGAAATTTTCGAAAAGGCAAAATACTTTTACGCATCGGCAGAGGAGGCCTATAGTGCTGACCAGGCATCGGGACGTGCCGGTCTCCAGCCGACTTCTGGCGATTACCGATGCCCGGCACGTACTTGCCTCTGATTTGTGGCGATCGGCAGGGAATACTTGTGGCAGCACCAAGAGTCTGAGGATTTGAAGAAAGCAATGTCCAAAAACCAATTCTTGGAATGCAAAAAATTGCTGTAAGACGGGGCTGAGCCAGAAAAAAATGGCCAAACAGAAAAGGTGAGAGAATTCACACTTTAACACAGACTCAAACCCATTTGCTTTGCGGGTACCTTCGGGTATTTGGGTTTCTGTGCAGGTGCTTTGTCTCCATTTGCCTCCAAGACGAAACGGTTTTGAAAAATATTGCAATCAAGGCAGAAAATATGGTCTTAAACTAGTTTCGTCGCTTTTCGCTGAAATTGAAACCCACACTTGGCGGGCGGGCCAGCTAATGCTGACAAAAAAGCGCACAAAGTCTAAACAAAAAACAAAAGTCAACAAATAAATAAACTGAAAAATTTATAGTTAGGACGTTAGGGGGAAAGTAAAGTAACTTTATGTGGAGACTTTTAGTTAATCTGATAACGTAATGTTTCAAAAAAGTTTCCGACACTTTTTAATGGAAATCTTTTATGATTTTGAAACATTTTAGAATGAAAACAACTGAAAATTGGCATATCGGGAGTTTTACTTTTTGAATTTCAAGGAAAACATTTACTCTAAAACATAAAAATAAACATTTTTAAATAAAAATGTGTGCTCTTTTTTAAATATGTTACCGAACTACTTTCATTTTTAATCAAGTTTTGGCATTGTTTCTGGAAAAAGACTCGATAACCAAGTTAAAACCGTGGTAACTGCCTGTTAGCCAAAATCTATAGATTTTAGTCACCTTTTTGTAAATATTTCATCTAATTTTTATCCGATTGGAAAAATGAATAGCATTTATGAATCAGGAACGTATTCCGCTTCGTTCTGAATCAAAAGATTTTAAAAGTAGAAAAAAAAATTTGTTTTCAATTTTTGAGAATTTTAATGATGGTACCCCTAAATTGCAAAAAATCGAAAAAATATTTTTTGGTTGATTTACAAAAACTTTTGATGCAGATCGACGGGCATTAAAGTACTGATTCTCAAATGCTATTTCCTTTATAAATCGGATCAGAATTGGAGAAAAGAATTGCAAAAAGCTTACTAAAAACTCTTAATTTTGGGTCTTGGCCAAAATTGATAATTTTAAGTAACTTTTTTGCCAGTTATGTATATAATTTTAAGCCGATTTGAAAAACGATTCAATGCTGATGATGTTTAAGTTTTAATTAACACTTTGTCTTTTGTTTAAGATAAGTTTCAGGGACAATAAATTATTCTTTACTTTTATTGTGGGAGCACTCCCAATCGCTAGCAATCAGTTGCCAATCTAATCGAATCCACAAAATGGAACATATTGTTCAAAGTAGAGCCATTCATTGAGCATGACACAATATTTGATAGAAAGAGAAACGGAAATACGCAACCGTAAAACAACTGACAAGATCTAAGGGCTACAATGGGCTACAACATATTTTATTTTATTGTGTACAGAAATCACGAAACCACTGAAAGGATGGAGGAGCAAGGAGCAGGAGGAAGTACTATGTAGTACTGAAGTAAGCGACCGCAGGGAGGGTGGCGTTGGCGGCGGTGGCAGTGGCGGTGGCGGTGGTGGTGGTGGAATATTGCACTCCCCATTAACCATGGCTAAAAACTACCAGGCAAAACAAAAACAAAGCCCGAAAGGGGCGCAGCGACAACAATAAAATTAAAATGAAACTTCACTGGAAACCCTACAAGTGAAATATGACCCTAATATAAATGTGTGCCGGAGTATATGTATGGATATATGGATGGATGGATGGATGGATGGTATGTCCCCCAGCAGAAACAACCCTCTCGTTTTCCAAAATCCCAAAAATAAGGAATATTATTGGAACTCCAAGCTGCGATCTTCAAAGAGAGAACAACCCCAAAAATGGATGACAAAGGTGGCATGACAATTGTTTGGGTTCCGATCCGGCATTGATAAGCTGTACTTGAAATATGGGGTTAACTGAAATGCATTTTATTCATCTAGTTTGGGAATTCCAGACCAATGAGTCTCAATGCTATCTAATGGTGGATATCTGTTTGTTTGTGCCCGACAGTTGACTTGATAAATGGTTATCGGGGTTAGTGAGCTTCCTCAATTCGCGTTCTGCATAAATATTTGCTAAAAAAAATGGCAAACATGGCAAAAAATAAAAAATACTCCAAAGATCAACAGAAGCACGTCCAGCCAAGGCAAAAGAAATTGGAGACACTTACACTCGGAATACAGTTTCTAAGATACATTTGCAAAACCTCTATATCTTTTTAGTTCTTAAGTATATTTCCCGAGTGTGGCGGCAGGTCAATTCAATGACTGAAAATAAAAAGCGAATTCTGCGAACGGCAGCAATGGTTGCCAACAATTGGAGCAACATGCTGCCCGGGCCCGGACCCGGGTCAGGCCAAGCCAGCCAAAAGCCAAAGGCAGAAACAAAGCCAAAACAAAACACAGAGAGACCCATGGAAGGTATTTACCAATAAAATCGACCGAAAAAGAAACAGCAAAAAGGCATTGACACAAAAGTTTCGTTTTACCTTTTTAACGGGCAAAAGGTGACCACCAGAGCTCCCTCGACTGGACTGTCTTACGGTTAAGGAGCTGCCAATGTCCCAAATGGCAATAGAAAGTGGTGCAACCCGGGCTGCTTGGCAATCCACTCTCAAATGGAATTAGTTACCAAATTCGCCGGTAAGTGGATAGGTGGAACAGGGTCCAGCTAGGTAAAGCGGCTTAATGAAGAAATCGACGGGGAATAAAACACATTTCCCATGTCCAACGGATATTTCAATTTTCCGGACCACACATCGTGTGAATTATCACCCAAAACCGCTGATAAACACGGCCAGTGTCTGCCCTAGTGCTCGGAGATTCATAAAAAACCACTTGGAACAATGGAGAGGCCCTGTAAGATGATCGGTTGTTGGAATCGTTGTCATTGTTGGGTAATGGAGAACTCGTAAACCATCAAGACGGACAGTCGAGGGCAAAGCGTTTGACAAATTAGCCGGCCATTTGGGAATTTCAAATGCAACAGAGGCGGCATGAGGATGGATATGGGGATGAGTATGGGTATGGGTATGGGGGGCTGGAATGGAATGGGCACATACATGCGTGTTTTTACTCTGTGACCCAACCGCCGTCATAGGTAGAGCCGTACCTGTCGAACCCCAGCCACCCAGGAGCACAAATTGCTTTTGCAGCTCGCTTTTGTAAGCTTCTCAGTGGCATCCACGGTTGCCCATCATGACGATGATGATGATGATGAGGTGGAGGGCTGGGGACAGGTGAATGCAGAATATTAATTGGATTTAACGCAACTTAAGCAACAAGTCCAGTGCGTGAGGTAGTTGGCGATGGAACTAATGAAGGGGAACCCTTTAGGCACCAAACTCTAGCCCCTAGCGTCTAGCCTCTAGACCTCTAGGCATCTAAGACTTCCAGTTAGCTGATGCAATTACCCAAAAATGTAGCAAACCATGTCAAAAGTAACAATCGTCAAGGGTATTTTGGAGGCACTCCCACACCTGGCACCTGGCTACTAGGCACTTTCCAGACCGTTTTGCATTCTCACCTGTGTTTTAGTGTTTTCTGCGTAAATTGCATTTTACGCAGCTCTAACGCTAAGAACGAGGTCATTTTCCCCTTCCACCACCTAGTGCGGTGCTCTTTCGGATTACCTCAAAGTGCAATTGCCTATGGAAAATATGGTCAACGGTAGCTGTCCACGCGTTTCAAGTCCGCCGAGGGCCGACGTTGATTTGGTGGCGAACGTGCCGTCACAAAAGCCAAACTTGCTGCCCGGCGGCGGCTTCAAAGCCAGCTCCAAACTTAGCCCGGACTGACACTGCATTTCCGCCGGCCATTCTGTCCACCGATGGCCATCCATTCACCATCCATGCCCCTCCAGGGCCTCCTGCCCCCGAAGCCAAAAGCCATACAATATCCATTAGAAGTTTCCGTGACGCAGGCGCACGCATTGTTGGACTAATTTCAATTACCTCAAAACGGCATTTAAACAAATTAGATACTTTTGTGACCGCAGATTGTTACTCTAGGGAGGGGGGACTCTACTCTCCTCTCCTCTATTGAACCGGAAATTCGAAACTGAATCCAAACAATGGCGTTTTTTTGAGAGGGCCATCGAAAAAACGTTCATGGGAGTGCGTTTTGTTAAAACAAATGAAGCGCGAAATTTAAACTAAACAAACGGGGGAAGAAAACGCTGAGAGATGGACAAATATTTGTTATTTGAGGGAAAATAGGTATTGCTTTGGACAAGCTGCTGTTGCGTAGAATTCAGATTTGAAATATATATCCAAGAGTTCCCTAAAAAAACCCAATCATTTTTCAAGTAAATTCTTTTCTCTAAAAGGTAAACAATATATATTGTGGAATTTTGGACTGAACTGCCTTGCAAAATCGGTCATAAAACCAGCAGAAATCAAGCGTATCCCTCTTGGGAAAGAAATTAGAAAAATTCCCAGCCAAACAATTGTTTACATTGGGCGAAAGGTGGCCCCATATGGTTGTAATTAGCCGAGGCATGGGCTTGTCTGGCCATCCAGCCATCCAGCCATCCAGCCAGCCAGCTACGACACATTCTGATATTTAGTAGATACTTGTTGGCTACTTGGATGAACTTTTTGTTATGCAAATCGTGTAGAAGAACGCTGGGAAATTACCATAATTTCGCTGTTGAACTGTACTTACACACATGTGGGTGTGCCCAGTGTCATTGACAGACAGAAACTATTTTGGTGGCATGGCAGAGTATGGCCGAAAAAGGTCAATTACGCGACTTCCTCCGGCGCGCAGTCACTTTCCCAGGCGGTCGTCCCGACGAAAGGCAGCGGAGCGAGGCGGCGACCCCTGGGATGCCTCATCCTCACGCGAGACTCCCTTCCCCTCCAGGTTTTTACACAGTCGAATGCATTTGCACGTTGGTAACAAATTATATTTTTCACAATCCACTTTATAGGCCAAAGTCAACGCGGGGGTTACCAGTTACCAGTTACCAGTTACTGGTTACTGGTTGGAAGAGTGTAAGTTAGTGGGCACCAACTATGTGCCTATGTGCCTCTGTTATTATCGTGATAAACAACTGGCTGATTCAACCTCAACCCTGAAGGGGAACAGGTGTCATCCGCTCTGCTGTTTATGTGGAGCTGCACCTGTGCTGGGGTTGCCATGGATAGGCTGGCCCCGGAGAAGGGTGATCATTATCCGTTTTTATTGGTTTTTAAAGGCGAAAAAAACAAGAATTTGGCATGTTTAGAACTCTGACACCTAGACAAAGTATCTACTAAATATTTATAACATATAAAGGCCAAGCTTGTAAAGTTTTTAATTCCATTTCCATATCGTTTCTCCCTATTATGTTTCTTTTAACTTTGTTAATTGTTAACGCCATTTGCGTAATTTGATCTTCGAATGGTGTTTTTCGAAAACGTTTTGCTGAATCATTTTCTAAAAAATTACACAACTTGAACAGAAGCTTGCAAAAATCGCTTGGCCGACTTCTTTTTTTTTTTTCTTGCCTTTCTTGGCTCCGGCGTGCCAGGTTACCTGTCGAAACTTCCCGTGAATAATTAAGAAATTAGTTCATTATGTTCGCGGGGAAAAGCTAAAATGAAATGCAAATGAAGACCTCTCGAAACAACTTGAAAATGAGCAGAGTTTCTATATCAAAGTCTTCCCACCGTCAGACGGTCTCTTTGTTCGTTTTCACACGGCCACCTCAGTCAAGACAAGTGATCAATATTTATCAGTGTTCCATTGATCGCAGTCAATGGATGGATGGCTTGGGAGTTATCATGAAAATCTCCTACACTGGATGATTTCCTGATGGCATTTCTAAAAATACACATAACTAAACTAATATTGGGTCGGAGTGTTGGGCAACCATCCACTTGGGAAAGGAAATCATATCTTATCTCTGGACTCTTTTTTATCTGAACCCACAAAGCTCTGATAAGGGCTCTGACATCCAGAGTTGCATTACCGAAGCCACCAGGTATTCTTTATATCGAAAGCTCGGAGTTAACCCGCCAGCAGTCAGCAGTCAGATAGTCAAAGTACACAGCCACAATAGAACGTGAACCCTGGCTGGAGAATCGTAAAAACAAAAGCTACAAAAACTAAATAACGCTGACGGTTAAATTTGAACAAAGGAAATGCTTCAGAGGGTCGACACATTGAATACTCTTGCTGGAAACAGTTCATATCTGTTTTGTTATTCACTTTATGGCAAATATTTAGATAGTTGTTTCATTTCGATGCACTTGTAGGGTTCCTATCACACTTTTAGTTACCAAAAACTGTAATAACCCCCTCCAAGAGCACCAAAACGACGGCCTAAAGCCTGATCCCCAGAGACCAAGTTGAAATTGGATCTCCGTTGATCCACTGGAACCCTGGAACCCTCTGTGCAACCCTGCCCTGGCCCAAACGACAACATCTAAGCCCGGGCCGAGGGTCAAACGTGGTCAACAGGCAACATATGCCATGTCCGTTCCTTTAGAGAGCCCGAATCCGTGCCTTTCCTCGCCAGTTGAGGTCTGTAAATGAGTCACGACGACCAAGCCCAAATGCGATCCAAGCCGAGACTTGAAAATTGAGACACAGCAATTAGCTGCCATTGCGCCGATCACGTGCCCAGACCAAATGCAAACCAAATCGCCTCGAGTTCCTCAGTTCCTGACTTCCCTCCAATCCGCTGGAGTCCACAGAGTCCACGGCGCAGGCGCGACCTCGTTTCCTTGCTCCGTTTTTTTTGTCTGGACTTTGCTGGCGGCCAGGTCTTTTTTCTCTTTTAGATCTGCATTTTTTTTTATGTGTATTTCGTATTGTTGTTATTTCTTTTGTTGGGCATAATTAACAACAATAACAACACCCGGGCCCGAGCCCGGCTCTGCTTATTTGACAGTTTTTGTCGTTGGCACAGCTGCCTTTACACATTTTGCAATCCTCGGCTTGGCCCGCTTTTTTCCCTTTTCTGCATTTTGTGAGCCGCCTGGCCCCATTTGTTGCCGTCCATATCATGTGTTATTTATTTGCTGCACTCGGCTCCGGCTCACCCCTCACAATCCCAGGTCCAGTGCGGATTTGCCACCCCAATCCCGACTCGCAACGAGACCAATGAGCAGCTGCACTTCCAGTGGCCAGGTAATGGAATGCTGCCTGCCCATGATTATCTGGATGGCAAAATGATAGCAATTCCTTCAAATTATGTATGATTCAAGGAATGTATGTAGGAATCAAGGCGAAGTGGAACATCCAGCATCTCAATATGTTTTCTCCCAAAAAGTATTATTGGAAATGGGCGGAGTTGAAGCTGAAATCTTCACACTCCAAACAAATTCGGCGGAACTGTGGCCTAAGCCAGTCGCCAGTCGAGCTGTCAGAGTGAGTCGATTTTCTAAATTCAATTAAAGTCTCCCTCCCGCCCATTTGGGATCACTTTGATTGACAGCTGGCTGGCTTTAGCCCCTTCACCATCAGCGTTTCCTATTTCCAGAGGAGTCTCTCTATGAAGGGATCTCGACATGGCGGTTTATTGTTCCGAAAAGGGAGTGGAGTTACTTTAAAGATTTGCCGGCAACGCAATTCAAATCGCATTCAAATCAAAACTATATTATGAGATCGTGCTCAGCAGTATTCCCATCAATTAAGAGGCAAACAATTTTCGGGTAGATTTATGTGTAACCCAAAGCCCACTCGTAAGCCCAAGGCATACATATTTGTATAAAATTCGAAGCCCAAGCTCAACGGAGAATTCCTTTTAATTAGAGGACTCGGAATTATTTATGGCCTTGCGAGGGGAGTTTCTGTTTACACCAAAAGTCTAGGGCCTTTATTTATTTATGCAGCAAAAGCTGAGAATTTTCAATAATAAACGTTGCCCAAAAAGATACGTCTGTCTGTCTGACGGTCTTGCCTGGGTTCCCCCGAAACCATTCCGTTGCGCCTCCCCCGACAATGTTGCACACGTTTGGAGATTTACAATTCCCCATAAATCTTCTAGCGGCGCTTTCTGCCTCGGTTGCAGTCGCCCATTAAATGACACCAGGAATCATCCGGAGGCGGGACCGGAGATTCTGCGGACTGCGACTCCGAGGGGTGGCACCATGCCAAGTGCTTTCACTGCCAGACTGCCATCTCCCACACCCCACGGTGCATCTGCGGGTTTTGTTTACTTGTCTGTCATAAAAGTTTAATGCCTACTTTGGCGCTAATTTAGTTGACGATGATGCCCGTGTTTTCCTCCAGATAGCCCCCCAAATCCAATTAACATTGGCAGCTGAAAGCTGGAAGGTGGAAGCTACGAGCTGGGAGGAGGCTACCGGAATACTCCAAAAGATGCCCGTAAACACGCCCTCGGCTGCGGTTCGTGCCTGACTGGTATCCGGAATGTCTATTTTGGGCAATTTGATTTGACTTAATGCCCATTGCCATTTCCATGATGACAGACAACGGCTTATTGACATTCTCTTGTGAGTGACATCAGAACTGGAATCGTTGCCAGCCCCTATCATGTCCCATAAATTGGCCGGGTTATCATTGACGCCAAAATAAACTAACGACATCCAAAGACTTTGCTGTTGGTTTGAGATTTTGATGCAGATTGATGGAGAATTGAACCACAAATCGGGAAGGGTATTCCTTTCAAGAATCTGATGAAAATTGGCCAAGATATGGCCATGGTTTAAGGCGATAGATGTGGTACAAGTTTCTATATATGTAAATATTTTTAAACAAAAGTGCTGGGATTGAAAAATATTAAACAAATGATTTTGCATCCATGGAAAAGACGCAGGAGTTTGCATTTAGCGCCGTCTGTTTAGTGCTATTAATACTGTCTGGACGGAGAATGGATCGGGATTGTGGCCCCGGGGGACGAACATTACGGGAAGAAATCCCAGGGGAGAAGGGGTCGCGGTGATCATGGACATAAGTGCTCTGTGGGTAAACAGACAAATAGAGCAAAAGAAACCTCCGGACTCCGGAGGCTGATTAGTGTCAAGCCGAGCTATTTATGAGAGTCTCTCGGTGCGATTAGCTGGCACCAGCTGGATAAGTATTCCCCTCCAGACAGTCGGGTTGGAGCTAAGTAATTTCCAGTTGTGGCGCATGATCAACTTTGACCTCTTTTGTACGAAATACGAATGGGTAGACCGCATTTGATGGCCAGCGTTTATGCTTATGGTCAACTTTTTCTTTTTTCCTTTAGTTTCTTTTTCTTTCCATTTCATTTCGGGCATTTGGCGAGCCAGAAAACCAGTTTTCCACCTCCCAGTTACCAGTTTTCAAGTTTAGCCAAGCCAACTGTTGGCCAAGAAAGCAAGAAAGCTGCTGCAGCTTTTGGTACTAACTGACTTCCAACTGCCAACTGCCAACTGCCAAGACTCTGTTGATTTTTTATCTTACACCTTGTTTATGCAAAAATAAAAAATAAAAAATATTTCCAAGCTTGCAGTTTCTGTTTTCTTGTTTATTTCTTTGTTTCTGGCCAGCCATTTCATATTTTTTCCATTTTTATTTTTGCATATCTTTAGCCTGACGCGTTATGCGCTTTTATAAAAATAACTTGGCTATAAGAATTCTTACCTCTCGCCTGTCACAATCTGGATCTGGAAGGCTTAATGGACCCATAAACCTCCTGCCTAAGATTTCCATGTCTGATACAGCCCAGAAATGTTGGAAGAGATCCTCGAGGAATCCCAAGTCTTACATTCGACTAGTTTACATTTGAGTCAGTTTAGAGAAAATATAAGAGATGTCTAAATTATCAAACACTTTTGCATTGACACTGAATTGAATTTGAGGGTGTAATTTTCCCCATCACGATCGGTAATTACGAGTTTACGAGCTCGACTTCAATGAATTGAAATTGTTTTGCAGCCAAGTGGCAATTATGAGCTTCTCTTTGAGTCTTTGACCCACCGCCCCCACACCACAGCCATACCACAGCCAGTTCCACCCACTTCCCCTCATTTAATTATTGTGAATGGCTGATCGCCAGGGGACTATGTCAAGGGCAGACATTGCTGTTTTGCTTACAAGTATTTTAATTGCATTACGCAAGATTTTCGTTCTCAATAAAAACATTGAGCAGAAATAGTCGGGGGAAATACGGAAATATTTACATTCCTCGGATAGTCGCAAGGGTTGGGGGATAATATTCAGATCCACATCCCTTTCACAAACTATATTATCACAGCCAAAGGCTATGATTCACACCTGACTCATTTCTGGAGAAATAGTTGGAATGTTTAAAGGGGGCTTCCCATAAAAAATTTAAACTTAAATAGATGGATCTTGCAATGTCCCTTCTAGAGTCTTTATTTTTTATTCACACCTTTTATTATTATGTATTATTTGAAACAATTTCTCTCTTGGATTGAATTGGAGTGCCATATCATGGAAACGTAGCATGATGGAGTGAGAAACTCCGCACCCGTTGGCGGGCAAACAAACGTGACATTTGCCCGGAAAGCTCCGTGGCTAAGCCCGTGGAAAGAAAGGGGGCACGCAGAAGGGAAACGGAAGTGGCACAACATGCAGCACAAAGAAAACATTGTGGAATGGTGGCTGATAGTGATGACCATATATGATGAGATGCGACCCCAAAGGTGAAGCATTTGCACGCCATTAACACCCACAATATGTACGTTTTCCCACTCACCCACCACACACACACACACACCCTCGACATTTTTTTGCCTGCACGTGTGCAGTCGGTCTAAGAGTTCGAGTGGGAGAACGAGAATGACCATAAATAAATGTCATAATGCAATAAAAGCGAAAACAAAACAAGGAATATATTCACTTAAGTGGCACAGCTCGGAGGAGACACGCGACCACGACCCCAAATCCACAAGATGCATTAATGTATGCCAAGATATGGAATTTAAGGAAGGACTACACTTTAACTTTCTAGCTGATGCTAAACTTACTTTTATTCCTAGCGATAGTTTATAATTAAATGTAAATCAAAAGCAAGCTAAAAAACCAAAAACCCTTCCCGAAAAGTGTGTCACGCGGTGTCTCATAAAATTAAATTTAATAAAGACTGCCAGCAATTTGTGAAAGAGTATTATAACTACGTATGTATGTACTACATAGGGTTTCAACATAACCGTTTATCAACATTGATGACGGAGCACAGTTAGAAAGACTACAGCTGTAAATTGATATAAGAATGCTTACCCATCTCTCTCTCCAAACAATAAATGTGCGTGTCTTCCTGGGGCTGTGGGCGTTTGTCGCCGTCACGCAAGTCTTTCGTTTCGTTTTCTCGCCCACAGAGGCTCCATCTTGTTGCCATTTTTTGTTTATTTTTCATTTGTGCTGAGCTCACCGAGCTCACTCGATTGTAACCACCTAAAAAATAAAGAAGACGAGCCGTTAAAACTGGAGTTCAGAGTACGGCCTAGTGTCATGTGACTTTTTCTGACCAAGTTGCGTAAAAGTTTTTGGCACCAAATAAACTCCATTTGCATAAAATTTAGAAACAGTATTAGTATATTCCCAAATATTTACAAATGTAAGACTACTAAAACTACTTTAAATTGAATATCATTCTAAGCTAAAACGTGTTTACGATTATATCATATCGCTTTCTTTTTTTCAGTTCCGGTTTGATGGTTCTTTTGTTGCCAACTCGGACAATGTTTGGGGTGAAAATGATAGTTTATTATCGTAATTAATCCGGGTTTAATGTTTAGACTGGTCCCACGTTTTGCTTAACTTTCGCTTTTGCCACGAAAATATATTATA
Source organism: Drosophila varians (assembly GCA_018150405.1). NCBI lineage: Eukaryota > Metazoa > Arthropoda > Insecta > Diptera > Drosophilidae > Drosophila > Drosophila varians. The sequence continues at coordinate 11,408,098 of JAECWK010000130.1, forward strand.
CAAAATGTGAAGGACGGAGTTTTTCAATATTGATAAGAATCCACCGAAAGTAAACATTTCCCAGGAGGTTTGTTTACTTTTTCCAGAACAAATATTGGTCTCCAACGGAAATCATAACTCCGGACATAACGCATACAAGTTTTTTTCTTTTGCATAATCGCCGACCCACTCCCCAGTTAATAAAATATCAAAGAAGTCGAGGGTTGCACGTTTTTTGTTTATTTCGAGGGACTTTGAGCGGATAAACGGCGACTTAACAAGACCGCCAACTCCAGACCTGAGGAGGAAGGATAACAAAGTCAGAACACGGGGCAGGAGGTCGTGTAGCCCTTTCGAAAAGATTTTTTTTCGGCAGCTGCCTTCACGGGGGTTCGTTTGCCGGCTCCTGGCAGGACGCGTGCGCCAAGTCATTCGCAGGATAACCCATAAGTGTGTCCTTATGGCGCAAACGTAATTCTATTTGTTTTGTTTCCTTCAAAGGGGGGTATCTTTCCGATTCTTTATGGTGACGCATTTGGAATACTTTTTAGAGACAAGGGAGAAATTGGAGCGGAGAAAAGTCTGTTAACATTTTTTGTTTATTTATTTAGAGCGAGTCTGTTTTGAAATAACTAGAGTTAATTTAAAATTTCTTTCCTAGAATATGATTCTTTGGTAAATCAATTTGTTTCCCGCTTCCTGGCAGCACCCTTTTGACATTTTTGACACTTTCCTGGGATGTGTAAACAGAGAAAATATCTTTCGTTACAAATTGCTGAAAGTAATTCCAGTTCGATAATGTCCTTTTCGGGGGTGGCTATACATTATATCGCCCGACACTCTATAAACATGGAAATGGAAACTGCAATATATTTTGTAAACTTGCCATTAGCTGAAAAGGTTTTGATTTGTTTCGAAATTTAATGACTTTTACCGCTGCGACGCGTGGCATAATTTATAGTGCACCATTACCAGGGGATGCTGTACTGTAGGGGGAAAGGACTGTACTAGGGATCACCCTAGGCCAGACGTCTATGGGTCCCCTAACTATGTACACCCACAGCCTCCACAAGTCCCCCTTCCGCCGAAAAACATACGTTTTATGGGAGTTGTGCGTGATCTGGGCAATTATTACTTCGCCGACTTCCAGACCGGCTCCCAGCGACAAATCTCCTCGGTTTGCCGTAAAATCGGAAGACATGTGGAAAAGTGATAATCGACTAGGTGGAGAATGAGGCCTAGCACCCAGAAGTAAAGTGATTCGTTTTATTAATTTTAATGGCCCAGGTCTCCCAACAATAGAATAGAAAACAAATTTTGGCCAATTGAATTTAATAATTAGAATTAGAGCCTAAGGAATAAAATCTTCTAATAGAAAATAGAAACCACAAACTTGGAGGCGGCGCCTATGAAACGGAAACATTCGTTTCCAAGCGAAATAAAACGACGACAATCCCATTGATATCAATGTATCTTTGGCTATGACAACGACAAAAGTAGCAATTAATGGGGGGGCGAAAAGGGCAAACAAAGGGAAGAAACACATTCGAATGTGGCACAAATAGATAGACAGACCCGTTGCCAATTGCCTTGGCTTGGATGGGTGTGCCAGACGTCTAAGAAAGCAGCGACAGCAAATGGCAAAAGACAAATCAATCGAGTGAAGGAACTGGTAGATTCCGCCACTCAGATATGGTATTATTGTTACTCTTGGATACGTACTCGGCGTGGTAAATTGCTTCCTATAAAGAACGGGGGAAATGTCAATTTGGACAGAAAGAAAGTTTCCCGATATCAGAGATTCAAAAGAAGTTACTGACTGAGACGAAATCAGATAGGAAACTTGAGAAACCGAAAGAATTAGACGAAGAAAAGCTATAACCTATTCAAATTCATTTTATATAAATAGCCACCCAGCAATTAATCAATAAAACTCATTCGCTACAATTTAGATTCAACTATTAATCTTAAAAGATGAAGCAATTGAGGGCATTTTTTCGACGAGTCCAATTTCTGAATACTATACACATGTTGATTACTGATTTGGATCAGCAACCGAATCGAAAAACCGTGATTTGTTCGGCATAATTGAATCAATTGAGTGAGGGGACCAGCCAACACCACCAACCAGTAGCCATCGGGATCAGTAGGAGCATACAGAACATTTTCATAATTAGAGCAGTCGGCGGAGATTCGAGGAAAAATTAATGGAATTGTTAATAATGCGCCGCACAGATTTCCCACAGGCCGCCTGCATAAAAGCCCCATGCATCGGCCCTGGATTGGGGGGAATCTCTGGAGAGGCGGAACAGAAGTCAAACAATTGAAAGCTCCCCAAATTCTTTCCATTTCTCCGTCGAATCAATGCGCCGGCGCGGCCAATGCACTTTCAAAACGATCATTTAAGTAAATATGTACAATGGAGACCCAATTAATTAATATTCTTTTGGGTATCAAAACTTGATTTGTACTTTTAAGAAAAAGGAAAGATTTTTTCCTTCGCCCCTTTACTAACTTGCACTAATAACTTGCCCATGGCTGTGAATACATAAGTACACATTGTAATGGATCCAAGTCGGGAGCTGCCATTAAGAACACTTAAGCCTCCAATTCAGACTTTTAAACACTCCCCATGCCCAGCCTGGCGACTTGGGGCTTAAATTGATATTCTGCGTGCTCAAAATTTTTAATGCGTTATCAATTGAGAGGGAGAGATCGATGGTCTTGCATTGATTGGAAATATGGAAAGCAAAGTTCAAATGCGTCACGACCGCAGAGCTGCGTTGGCCCACTCCCAGCCCCGCCCACTCCGAGATTTATTATGCCGGAGAGCCGAACGGAAGCCACTTCAAAGGCCGGACAGCAAGGAGGGAGTGGGTGCTGTCTTGGGAGGGGGCGAAGAATGGCAGCTGAAGAATGCCACTTGAGGCTGGCAGCGACGCCGCCGTCAAGAGAGAACTCGCAATTCTTCTCGTACGATGCATGTGAAAGAATGAAGAAACCAAGGGGCCCAGCCACAATACAGTGAAGCTTCAACAAACTTTTGACTGAAGGATCTTGTTACGAAAATGCAATCTTCCCATCTTCCAAGCTAACAAAACCCAGAGGCTTGACTGTGTTTACAAAGCAACTGGAGGATATTCGCTTCGTGTTGGTTAAGCAAAAGGAGTCTCTGCCAGTCCCTGGAATGGTAAATAATTGTGTTTCCAGCTGGAAACCGAAGGAACTTGGAATTGCATTGCCCAAGGCCCTTGGGTCGCACTTCATTTACAGCCAATGTTGCATGTCTCTGGCGGCAGGAAGGATTCCTGGGACGGGGGGAAGGTCGCCAGGGGTCACAGGGAGCGACTGCTTGGGCGCTGTCGCTTGTGACGAATTCCAGTTTGATTTATGCACTCCCCTCCAGGGCATATTGGCTTGGGCAAGCTCCTCCCCATCATATGTTGTTTTATTACCAAATCCAAAACAATTCGCCACAAAGTAAACAACTCCAGAAGCAATCTGTTTCGCATCAAAAACGGGTATCCGAATAAAATATTAAGCAAGTAAAGCTTTTAATGTGAATCTTGAGATGAGCGATTTCCCTCCATTTAAAACGTATTTATGAGAATAATCAATTAAGACATGGCAATGCATTTAAGCAGGAAAGAAAGGAAATGTTTCCCAGAGTATCAATTTGATTGATTGTTTGTCGTTCCCCTATTCTCCGATTACCGGAATATGTATGTATATGCTTAGCGGAGTGTTAAATTGACGGACGGGCAGCCCAGCACTCCGAAAGTTTTCCATTTTGTAGCATTTTAGACCTCCACCTCCATCCAGTGTATTGACGGAAAAGAAACACAAAATTCAATCAATCTTTTGGTGTTGGGGATAGGAAGATCTCTTCTGGGGACTCTATCGCGTGCTGTTGTCGTTTTAGGGGAAACCCCTCCTGTAGCCATCACTCCCACCCGGCTGCGTCTGCGCAACGCATTCAATCACTTCATTTGTTTTCCGTCCACTGGCATCTTCCTCGTCGCTTTCTCGGCGGCACGTTCGCCGCGCCGCGGCTGTAAAATGTTTTATTTACTCTGCACTTATGACCCCGATGCGGATCGGGTTAAGTGAATCTGATACAGCCCATACAGCCAATGCCGGCGACTGCTGCATTTGCATCTTCAACTTATGAAACTGCTGTCTCTCAACCACACAGAGAAAAAGAATAGTCTCCTCATTTCTAAAAGAAACCATTGACATTTTGCGTTGGTATTCATTTTTTTGTCTGGAGTGCATCTTCATGGAGAGGAGCTGGGGGCTGCGGATCGGGCTATTGAATGTCATTGCAACCGAACACAGACAAATGTTGCAGCTCTTGGTTGCAACTTGCGAATGATGAATTGTGTCCCTGATTCCATAAACAAACATGATCGCCTCGTCGGATTGCAAAGTACGATGGCTGGGAACTCCATCTATTGTTTATAAAAAATATATTAAACATTTTCTGATATATTCTCAGGCTTCTAATTATATTGCATACTCTTTTTTTCCAGAGTTTCATTTGAATCTTTACTGAAGCCAAAAGTATTCCACAGTGCCTTGTGCCAAGGAGCTTGACACCAATTGAATGGCAGCCACAAATGCAACGAAACTGTATGCATAAATTCATAAACACTTTCGTAGATACAAAGATACATTCATACATATATCCAGAGGCATTAAGATACTTTTCAGTATGAGGGCCTGCATCTTTTGTGTCGCGTTGATCTTTAATTGCAGAATTGTGAGAGGCTTAGGAGCGGAATAACCTTCGATGTCTGCCCCTTGTTGCAGTTGTAGATACCGATGGTGATGCTGATGCAGATGCAGATGCAGTGCTGAACTGCGTCGCTGTCATGGTGATTAATTTGACAGAGTGTCGCCTGAGTTGCGCGGGCTTTATTAAAAGGATTACACGCCGGACAGACGTCGCACAATTCCATAAAAACGCATCTCCATCGGAGGGAGCTGAGCAGTCGCACTCGGGTCGTAATAAGATTAATTACAAGCGTCTTGCCACGGCTTCCACCACCATTTCCACTCTCCACGCAGCTGCGTGACCACTTCACATTCATTTATGCTTACAGTTGCAGTCAAAACATTAGAATAAATTCATGATTATGTATTACTCAATATATATCTTAATCAGGATGGTAAGCAGGGAGCCAAAAGTGGTGGCAATGGATTGCTATACCATCTTTTATGAGGTCTTTCAGGGCACTTAGGCCTTGCCAATTATTGTTCTCATTTTGTTGGCTTTCTTTTATTTGATTCAAGTTAATAGTTTAACTTTAACTATATTTTCTGAGTGAATTGTGTGAGTGAACTCCATGCAATGTTTTGACACTGCAAATAACAATCTCATTTGTCACTTGAAGTGTTTCATTAATTTGAAAAGCTTTTCGAGTACTTTAAGTCCTTTTTCCGAATCGCCAGACTGGGGGTTAGAGCAATCCCTGCCTGAAATTACCATATTTCATTTTTAATTCTTAGATCCTTTTGGCACGCGATGCAAAACGGGGGATGGATATCCTTTTATTTCGATAAGAAGCTATACAAATGGGAATCGAATGAGGGCTACTGTTTGCAACTCGTTCCACCCAGGAAATGAAAGTAAAAACAATTATTTTATTTTTAATTAACTTTTGCCGTCCCCAGAGATCATATACACACTCAGACTCAGCTCCCAATCCTATCCCCCAAGGCGAATGGCCAATGATGATGTCATTCCCGCAGCCTCCATCTACCATAAATCACGCAGCGATCGCGAAATCTCGCAGCTTACGCTCCAACATGCTGAGAGCCCATGACAACGGTCGCATCCCCAAGAAACGCCAGCATGCAGCCAAGAGAGGAGGAGATGGCCTGGATGGAGTGGAGCCAGCTGCCACAGATTAGTCAGAGTCAGATTTGGATTCAGATACAGATTCCGCCAGGCGCACTTCAATTTATTCGCAGGCAAGTCGTCGGACTGGTTTTTTTCGGAGCTCGGGGAATCCAGGGCGGGGATCTGTGCCAGAGATCAAGGTGAGTGGCGATAAATATGCGCTGCTGGGTTCTGGCCATCAAACAAAAGACCAATAGAGCCATTACATCAGTTGGTCACAAATCAAAATCGCTTACATAAACCGTAAAATTATTCATCAATATCAACGAAGCCTTAACGGTTCCAAGCTTAAGGGTCACTCCACTCACTCAAAACTTTCTTCCTCCATAACAATAAATCTGGCAGAAAAACTGCCAACCGAAAGAGCATAAATAAACCGCAAAAAGGCCGCATCCATAAAGCCAAGAGAAGATTCCGAGGTTGGCAAAGGTTAAGGTAGAAGCGAAATTGGCAAATTCTCAATTATGGTTTAGCGGCTCTAAGGAAGCCACCCCTCTATGGATTCCAGCTCCTAAGCCCCAATAAAACGTACTTAGAAACCTGCATTAGTATGCATAAGATGCCATTTATGTACCTATGCTGTTGAATATGTTTGAGTTGGGGACCGACCATGAGTCACCTATCGCCACGACAAAAACAAAAAAGAAATAAAAACCGTGGGGAGCACATAAGGTGAAAAGACCCAAACATGAGTAAATGCACATTCATGGATTTTAAATGGGCCGATGAAAATAAAGAAATAAATTGTTGGCGGGTACATAAGAGTCTCGCTGCCAGTTCGTGACTCGTTTCAGTTAGTTGGCTTTTTCGCTGGGCCGTCATTCATTTACGCCAACCGTTGTTGATAAGTAACTGTGACATACTTTACCTTTGGAAAACACAACGGCTATCGAATCCTCGTGTTCACGAACTGGGAAATTTTTTAATGATATTTTTAAATTGCAGCAACATTATCCTGGCTTTATCACTTCTCGCTAAGCTTTATTCGGGTGACAGCGGGGAAAACAGAAACCGCCCAATCCTTCCATCCTCGAATCGCCATTAAACTAAAGATAGGGAACTAGACTTTACGACTTCTCCTCCCGGGGCTTCTCAGTGGTCCAGTTCTTGGGAGGATCGTGCATGATGGTCCAGTCATTGGACGCAATGTTCAAGCCACCGTATTGCTTCAAGGGTGTGTTGGGGAAGAACTCCCAGCCCTGCTCAACGGACATTTTCTTGATAACGCCAGCAATGCCTGGTGGTGACAGAGATTACTTTAGTTACAGCTTGGTACAACCACAAACAACTAACCCAGGAAAAGACCGGCACAGAGACCAGCAACGTGGTTGTGTTTCCAGGCACCGAATACGCCGCCAGCCGCGAATCCGCCCAGGAAGTAATTAATTCTGAAATTGACGTAGACATTAGTACAGAAGCTAGACATCAAATGACTCCTTGCTTACTTGTCGTCCTTGCCACGGATATTTGTGGCTGTCAGGGTGGTGAGCGTGAAAGCGGTGGCCATTCCCATCAGCGGGCCCGTGTTGTAGGCGAAGCGTCCGAGAGTGGGACCATATCCCTGCGGCTTGGTGAGCGTCAGCACATCGAACATGGACCAGGCCAGGCCGGCGGATACTGCATACTTGTTGGTGGCCACGATCTTGCCAAATGCATCCTCACCATCGGGGTGGTCGTAGTATTTTGCGCGCAGGAACGACATGTCTGTAAAAAAATGCAAAACATTAGACGAAAACACACAGTGCCGGATTCCCATCACCCAACGTCCTGGCAACTCCCGGGAGCAACTGCCCTCATTGCTGGGATAGTGAACCTCCACATGAGGGGCTACTTAGACGTAGGTACTTTGGAATTTATGCAAAATAAACATTAATAATACTAACCTGCCAAAATTTATGTAATTCGCTGTGGCGCAGTGTGACCGAACTCGAAGCTTATCAAAATGTCGAATATCGTATAAATATCGTGTTCATTCGATTGTATTCGATAAAAGCGCAAAATTTAAATCAATTTTCTTTGCTGTTTGGTAAACCAATCTTTTCTTAATGTTTTCGAATTAGTTTTCGAATTTGTTTTTGAATTCCTATAAAATTAACAACATTTCTTTTGTCAAACAGATATAAATCTCATTTTAAAAACCATCTTACATTGTAATAAAAGAATTAATTAACATGTCTAGTCCGGTTTTCCATTTATTCATTATACTAGGTTCACAAACGCTGTGGCACTAACTTTAGCTTTTACTCATAAGGTGCAATCGATCGGTTCCGTTTCAGTAATGTTCCTTGCCCAAAAAACTAGAGGGTTTTCATGCGAAGACTAGAGTGCACAATAATAGACGATACGGTTTCAAGTTACAGATGGGCTTATCTTAATAATAGATTAGTTTGGAGTTGAGTTCAACTAACAGTATTCACATAAAAACATCAATTTCATAGAGCCCATGGTTTCCTATTTCTTGGAAGATTTAAGTAGGATTTCGACCAAAGAAGAACATTGTTAAGGAGAGCAGAAAGTACAGAAAGTACTGGGTTTTGGGAGGAAGACAAAAACATTGGCGTTTTCAAAAACAAAACAAAGATATCAAAACGTACAATATGTATATACAAATCAGAAATCAAATTATTGGCAAATCTGTTTCATATTAATCAGTCATAATCTTCGTCGTTCAACGAAACTTTCTAAATATTTCACTCGGCTCTTTGCAAATAGTTTTAGTCATCGTCGGAAGCAAGTCATATAAACATTGCCAAAAATATATGCATATTGGCATATAGATTTTCGTTTGTATACGATAATGTATACCGTTCTTCTGTCTACTTTTCGTCGTGTCCAATTATTTCAATGTCATCAGCCAGGGGGCTCTCCACCTCGGTTTTGCCCACATTGCCATTATGTTGATTTGAGTCCAAATTAATCAATGATAATGTCATTCTGCTGCTCAGAATTACCTGAGATGGAAAATTTATAATTAACGATGTAGGAGGAAATGATAGGACATATCCTTACGGCTGGTTCCTCGGCTGATCCATTGAGTTCAGAGTCGTAGACCTCTTCGCGCTTGATCTGGGAGTCGGCTACCAAAATCTGGGACTCGTGGGCCAAAGCGCCCTCCAAGTAAATGGACTGCGGTTCTGGCAAGTTTTCCAATTTGGACTGAAATCAAAGAAATACATAATTAATTAATTTCGATAAAATAATAGAGAAGAACACAGATAAGCGGCTAAACCCTAAGGATTCGATCAGTCGTAGTAGATCGATTGGATTGTTAAAAGCTTGGAGCTAATATGGGTGCAATATGGGTGCAACAGTGGCACTTACATGTTCGCTTGGTGCTCGGAAAACAGGCGTTGGAGGGCGTCCAGTCCACTTGTGGCCACCCTCGCAACTGGCTGTTAACTCCATGCCCAGTACCTGAACCAATATTCAATTATTTACGTCAAAATATCTACAAGTTAACTCAAAAAAGTGGATAGTCCTACCGTTACTTCACGATCAGCGCTCTGTTCCCGTCGCTTCCGCTGTTGTCCTGCTCCTGCTCCTGCTTCCTTGGCATCCTGGTCGTGGTTGCTTTTTACATGACCGTTGGAAAGGTTCTGCTTGGTCTCTGATGGCTCTTCTTTCGTTTCGTTGATGTCGTTTTGCTGGCGAGATCGCAGAGATTTGGAATTAGTTTTTGAATCTCATAAAGAAGAAAAAGGATCAAAGCTTTTCTACAGCCTCAAAATCAAAGTCAAAATAATAAAACGCATTTAATTAATTACTTCAATTCGTTGAGGTTAGATGAAAACGCAACAAAACTCAATTAGTCGAAGGATCTTGGTTAATAAACAAAAGAATACATAATCAGATATATTATCGGGTATATATCCAAACGTTAATGATCAAGGATTGCCGAGTCGGACCCTTTGACGGCTTCTAACCTTATTCAAATCGGATTCAGTATCGCTCGTCGCCCTCAGCTTGTCGGGGCCGTTCAATTGCTCATCGGCAGCGTCTATTAAACCTTGTATGGCCGTTACAACTATGCCCCAGAATTTTCGAATATTGTAAATAGAGTGCGACAGAAAGTGAATATTTATAAAGTCAGTTCCTTAGCTTAGACGATGGAATGAGTATTGCGATTATTTAATTGGCAATGTGAATGTATTCAGTCTTGACTCTACAGAAAGTGTTCGAAAAAAATTTCGAAAGAGAGACTTGCTTGCTCGAATCGTAAAATATGTCCCCATCACAAGAGTTTAGTTAAGATATGGTGCATACACAGAAAGGATATTTGTTAGTTGGTGAAGGATACATATATAGATCGTATTGCATGCTCAGAGCAGACCAAGCAAGGTTAGAACAGAGTCAGAGACGGTGAAGAATCCGCATCATGCACTGGTTTAAAAGCGGGAAGAGACCCGGAAACAATGAATGTGGTCGGGGGTTGGGTGTTCAAATAGTGGGGTAAGAAACCATTCCGAAAGGATTCAGCTATCCACTAGAAATCAAAAACAGAAAGTAATCTAGTCGTTGGCTTGTACTTAGTTGTGATCTGAGTTGTTGAACTGGTTTTTTGTCTGATTTTGGTCTGTTTTACGGATGGATTCTATGTGAACTGAATGATGGTTTTATATTGTCTTAGAGGTTTGGCTGCCGCTTGAGAAACTTCATGGCAATCATCTTGAAAATGAGAGAACACAAAGAAACAGGATAAAAGATTAATAAATGATATCGTTGGCCAACAAAACGAACTCTCTACGATGTGATAAACGTAAATGAATCTGTATCTTTTATCTGGTATTCGGTATCTTGTATCTGTTAATGGATCTGGATCTCGGATGAGTATCTCGACTGGATGCCGGTGTCGATGCTAACCTTTGCCTGGATCTGGTCGGTGTTCATTTCGGCAATCAGCTTGGCCATCGCCCGTTCCGTGTTCTCGAGCTTCTGGCGCAGCTTCTCGATCTCCATCAGCTGCTCGGACTCCTTCTGTTGCTGCTGCTGCTTCAGCGAGGTGGACAGGTTGGTGGCCACTTCGGTGGCCGCCACACTGGCGTTGTAGAGCTCCTTGCCGCTGTCCTTGGGTGCCGGCGACTTCACGACTGCAGCTCCTATAAAATTGGCGTACGAGTTTGGCTTTAAGATTGATTTTCAGGGCCGGGTGGAGGATGGAAACGTGTCTAACGAAACAAAGTATTTACACGGTTGTGGACGGGGGGGACTTGGGACGACGTGACTCAATCCGGGATTGACGCGTGATTGATTGACGGGGTTAGTAAACACACGTATGTATATATTACAACATCTAGAATAATTACATCTACGTTTAAATAAAACACATATAGTCGCTAGTCGCTAGTCGCTACTAAACCAAATGAGGAGGACATATTTCAAAACTCAAGAGGTGGCAAAGTTTCCTTCGCCGTCATCCAATCGACAGACTCGCTGTCTGGACACAAGGCACAAAACTCAAAATAAAAACGAAATTGTTGGCCTCCTAGGAGCCGTGGGTCTTACTTGTACGGTGCTCTCGCCAGCCTTATTGCAGGAAGATGTGGGCGTATTTGCGTGGGCGGAAGCGGATGCGGAAGCAAAAGAGTACAAAATGAAGATTTTCGATTTGATTTTTGGTTAGATTATATCGTGAAACGCTTTGGCTTGAGTGTGTGTCAAAAGCTACGAGAGTAATCATATGAACTGGCCAGACACTCACCCAACTTGCTGCCACCCAAGTCCTCCACCTGGCTGTGATTCTGCTGGCCGAAGACCTCTTGCCGGAAGCTGGAATCCGACGGGGCTGGTCCGTATGGAGAATTGGGTATTTGTTTCTTGAACACAATCTGCGGAGTATATTGTCAGTTAAACCCTTATTTTTCAGGACAAAAAAGGACCCACCTTCATTATCGTGTAGCCGAAGAACACAACAATTCCGATTGTATAGAGTGGCATCAGGAATCCCATACTACTGCCCCGCTGCTGTGGTTGATGCAGAGCTCCGGCGCCCATGGGAGGACGCATGCCAGGAATCGGTCCAGGCTAAGGATCACAAAAAAGGTAAATACATTTTAAAAACTTTGTTATCTTTTGGGGTCTTTTAGCCATCATCTTTGGTCTTCTGGGGACACAGACAGCTCCGAAACGGAACTGGCGCGTTAAAATTGGCACAAGTTCAATATGTAGAAGCACATTTTGCTGCTCTCCCACTCATCCTTTATCTTTTGTGTGCTTTCTTCTGCTCTGTCTTTGCCTTCAGTTTGCGTGCAGCAGTGTCATAAAAACAAAACCCGAATCCAAATAAAATAAACGTCCGGCTATTTTTAAATGACTTCCAATGCGAGCACTGATGTCTCATACCCGCCATTTAAATCGCCAATATATATAATAATCCGGAGAATAATGCAAATGGGAAGGAGGTGGGAGGGAGGAGGTAACTCACCCGGCCGTCGACAATCCGCGGAGGCGGATTACTGGGCGAACTCTTGCGCTCCACTATGGGCACGGTGGGGGTGGCCGGAATGGCGCGCCCACGCTCCCGCATCGCCTGATATATGGATTCCGGATGCAGGTGGGCTGGACGCTCCTGGCGCAGGCCTGGAAATAGTGATTATTAATAAAATGCTCATAAAAAATTCAAATAAAGAATAAAACACGTGTGTTAGAGGAACAAGTAAAGCGATCAACATGTTAGAAAGATCATTACTTTAGTTGGGCATTAAATCGAAATTATTTTTAAGTTTTTTTTTAGTAAAACTTTTGTTTAGGAGAAGGCCAAGCCACCTACTTATTTCGCCGGTGTAAACATTGATCTGCTTGCGGTACAAATGGGGCCCAAAGGGCTCGGGGCTGCCCGGCTTGGAGGAGTTCATGAACTGCTCCCGGTCAAGCACGACATCGCAACAGCCTACAACACCACAGCCCACACAGAAGCGAACACACATACGGAAATAAATGGAAAATAATAATAATAATTGAAAAAAAATTAAAAAGGTTTATAAATAATAAAAATTAATATTAAATTCTCTAATTTGACTTTAAATCCTTATTCTCTAAATAATCTCTGGATGCTCCAAAATAATTCTGAAAACCTGATGACTTACCGCCCGGACTGGCACGCTGATCCTTGAAGTTCTGCTTCGGTGGCGGTACGCCTCCAAACATCATGGGATGAAAGACCTTGGGCCACAGAATGGCGATGCATCCGATGACGGTCACAATGATGAGGGCAGTCTTCTTGGGGGTCATGCCCTCCTCGACGGCGGAGGCGGGCGGGCGCTGCTTCGAAGTGGCGGCTGCAGGCATTTCAAAAGAAATCTCTGGATCCTGGCGGCTCCGTTTCGTCTGGTCGTTGGTGGTTAAAGCTTAATCCTAAGGCAACTCTGCGCTGTTGTATTCCTGATCTGGTTAGTTCGTTGGCGAATCTCTCTGTTAGCCGTGTTGTTTCCTGCTCTTGGTTAACTTTGACATTGGCTCATGTTGTTTGGATTTTCAGTTGTTTGTTTAAACTTTAAAGCATTATCTGAAAGACACAGAGATTGTACGGTTCAGTTGGTCGGAGTTTCTAATTTAATCAGATCACTGCCCACGAATCACAGCGCAAAATGCTAATGTACACATTTAAATATTGTTGAGGGAAAACAAAAAAGTTTATTACATAAATAGCGGTCCCGATATTTTTTATTTTTAGCTCGCGCAATTCGGTCTTTTCGGCCCGTCTAATAATTCTTTAATATTTTCACTCATCCGACTGCCACATTTTAGAGGGTCTTCGCAATTAATGTCATCGTAAAATATAATGCCTTCTTCTCCAAAACCAACATGTTCAATTATTTTGGGGAGAATGGATTGCCTGGACCAAACGGACCGAAAAAGAAGCGGCCGGAACGAATAGCTTACGCAAAGTTTGAATGTTGTTCGCCAACTGGCTGGGCAAATTTTCAAAACTATTAGCGAATTTTCGGATGCCCCGACGAACCAACTCGGACGACGGTCTCCGCTCTTTTTTTCATAATCTAATCGACATCGGCATTATTTTCCTTTTTTCCTTTTCTTTTTTTTTGGCGTCAAGAAGACAAAATGATTTGCAGTTGTTGGGACTGGGACTGGGACTGCACCGGGTACGGAAGATTTCGTGAGCTCTCTTCACATTTATAGAAGAGGAAATAGCAATGACAAATTCTTGAAAAATTTAAGAAAATTCATGTATTTGAGGATACAAAATTAGAGAATATTTTTTATAGTAATACTTAAAATCCCTTAGAACTTAAATTTCAGGATTTCGGAAATAACAAGGAATTATTTTACACAATCAAGTCTAAAAATTATATTTTTTGAGTTAGAAAATAAGGTTGAGTTTTTAATATGAGCAGAAAAATCTTTGAGATTGTTTTTCAAATTACTAATAAATGTACCGCTATTGTTTCTTAGCGATTTATATGTTTTGATATTTCCATTTGGCAGCTTCTGCTCTCTTATTAACACCAGTACTAAGAGATAGAGATACACACATACTGAGATACGACGAGTTTTCCTCTGGGGTATGAGTTTTCCATTTCGCTTTCAAACGCACTGACTGGCACTTGGCGAAAGTAAAATTGCTAACAGTACATTGTCGTTTTCGTTTTTTCTTTTGTTTTACGAGACACCATGCCACCAAAAGTTTATTTTCCATTATATTTCGGACGTTTGTGGTCAAAGATTCCGTGCTCTGTCTGCTTGTCCAATTAGTGTTTTTATTTTTGGAGGCACGGCATTGTAACAGGGTTCAATGTCGTTCGGCTTAAAACATATACTCATACTTTATTTTTAAATCTACGAACGCGAAGCGTGGGCCGCATGAGTCCTTTGTCCTTGGCATCGTTTTTTGAATTTTATGAATAGAATTGTTTTCAATAATTACCAGTTTCGTTGGTATTAGACCTTAAGTATATTTTGTGATTTGTTAACTTATCTAACTATGGCTAATTTCAAACTATTTGTTTGTCGTTACAAGTTTCTCTGCCAGAAAGCAGCAGCAATAACAATCGATTTTTCATAATGCTCAGCGTGCTGGGCATCATTGGCCTCCTTCCCAAACTTGGCAGCACTCAACTAAACGATTAATTTTATAATAATACGTTTTTTATTTTCCCTATCAACACCGGGAGATTAAATAGGATAAAATATTTTAAATAAATTCGACATTTGCTAAATTAAAGAGATTATATGTTTGGCTACTAAAAAAGGCCAAAACCTATCGGAAAAAGAGCCTAGTTGGCAGCACTGACCTCTACTCCTTTGTGTTACAAAATTGTCAATTTAATTTATAAATACGCACTTTCTCCGTTATCGTGGAATTTCGCAGTGACTTTTGAAAAGTGCCTTCAGAGAGATAAATTATATTGCAAACAGCTAAAATCGGAAGAGTTTGCACGCCTGGCGTGGCCGTTTCTGTTCTCTGCCCTGAAAACTGGAGTCAACAATGGACGAGTCGTGGGCCTGTGCGTCGGTGGAGAAGGACCTCAACCGAGTGGTGACCAAACTGGAGCAGCTGCATGAGAATGCCTCGGCTGATATCGGAGACATTGCCTCGCTGATGTCGGAGCTGGTCAAGGTGCTGGGGAAAGCGGAGCAGATGGTGACCACGCTCAATTCCAGCACTCAGGTGAGCGCGACACCTGCCAGCGGCGACGATCCCATGGGTGACGGCGTGAGCATGCAGGTGGAAACGGAGCCAACGGCCCCGCAGCGCCTCACCGACCGCCAGATGGGCATTATCCGGGAGGCTATTTTGAAGTGCAACGAACGCGTACAAAAGCTCTCCACGGAGCATCGCGACCTACACGGCTCCATCTCCAAGATAGGCAAAGCGATAGACCGCAACTTTAGCGCCGACTTTACTTCCACGATGCGCGTGGACGTCCTACAGGACGAGGATAATCTAATGCTGCTGAACAAGGCCATTGCCAAGCACTACTGCCGCCAGGGTATGGACGATGTGGCTCGCACTCTGATCCGGGAATGCAAGATGCCCGAGGAACACGCCCAGGATGTTTTCGATTCGGAACGTGAGTTCGCCGACATATACGGTATGTGGGTCAAGATCCAGAAACGAGACCTCACCGACGCCCTTAAGTGGGCCAAGACCTACTCGCAGCAACTTTCAGATAGACACTCGGTCATCGAGTTTCGTTTGCACCAAATGCGCTTCATGCAGCTGGTTTCCTACGGTCTGGAGTCACAACGTGAGGCCATAGCCTATGCCAGGCTGAACTTTAAGAAGTTTGCAGTACGTTATGAGAACGAGATAGCGAATCTGATGGCCAGCTTTATATACCTTCCAAGCGGACTGGAGAACTCGCCTTACAAGCTCTTCCTCGGGCAGGAGATGTGGACCGAACTGTCTTTTATATTTCTGAAGGACGCATGCCAGCTGCTGGGCATCAGCAAGAACTCTGCCCTATCTGTCGTTGTCAACGCCGGCTGCACTGCCCTGCCCGCCTTGCTCAATATTAAGCAGGTTATGCAGTCGCGCCAGGTGCTGGGAATGTGGAACGGATGCGACGAGCTGCCCATCGAGATAGATCTCCAGCCAGAGTTTCGGTTCCATTCAATATTTGCCTGTCCCATCCTGCGCCAGCAGACGTCAGAGGACAACCCGCCAAAGAAGCTGACCTGCGGCCATGTCATTTCTAATGACGCCCTCCACAAACTTAGCAACGGCCACATACTCAAGTGCCCCTACTGCCCCGTGGAACAGAACGCCGAGGAGGCAGTTCGCATCTACTTTTAAGCCACATTTCATTAGCCATTATAAGTTTATATACCCAATGCGTGTTGGCCTTTCGGTTCAGTTCGAGGAAGGTAGGAATCGGGGATCGGGGATCCCTTGGGTTGGTTGGCCGCTTTCCTTAACAATCGTAACCATTATAAATAGCTTGCTTAGATTCATGTTTTTAGACAAATTCGCAGAGCGGAATCGAACTTCCTGGCCGTGTGTTGTGCGTGTCTCCACATCCTAACAAATTACGTAGACTTAATATATATATATATACTGTGTATTTAAACAATCCATTGTTTCTATTTAAAATCCGGAGAGGGTCAAGAGAATCGCCTAATGGCGGTGCCTGTGCTTGTGCTTGTCGTTGCGATGTTTGGGAGGCGAAGTCTCCTCACGGCGAACTGACCGTGAAGCGTAGGGAGAAGGGGATTTTCTGGATCGAGAAGAGCTGGATGCTGGACTGTCATACCTGGAGCTTCGAGAGGATCGTTCCGAGTAGCGCTTCGGCGAGTCCGAAGGGCTGCGCGAGCGATTACGTTTCGAGGATTTGCTACTGCGGGCGGTTTCCGGCGAGAGGTCGCGTCGTTTGGACTCCCCCGCCGCGAATGGTGAGTGCGAGCGCTTGCGGGTGCTACCGCTATATGGTCCAGGACTGTCGCTGTGTTTGGAGCTCTTGGGCTTGGTGTGCATGTAGCTCAAAGGTGAGTCAACAGTAGAGTCTGATCTGGAATCCTGAATTGAAAAATGGAACGTTTTAATAGTATTCATACTTGTGCCCTTGAAACTTACCTGTTTCAGTAACCGCTTTCGGAAGTATTCCACTTGCTCGGCAACTGTCCATCCTGGATCCAAGCGCCGTTTGCCAGACTCCAATTCGTCCTGGTACTGAATTGCTTTCAATTCAATCTCTCTCAGTTTTTGTCGCTTGTCGTCATTATATGTTTGTGAGTTATCGTCCTCGCTTTCTTCCTCGGAACTGTAAAACTTTGGCGGATCTGGCGGATCGAGCGTGTCCCATTTGCTAGTGGTAATGGCTTGGGCTTCCACTTGTTGTGGATCTACTGTTTCCCACTTAGATGGTATAAAACCAGGCATCTTTGCCTGAGCCTTTACCTCTTTCTCGAGCGGCACACCATCAAGGTCTTCGTCAACTGAAAATAAAACTTTTGAATCTTCAAATCAATATTTATTGATGTATAAAACTCACGTGGAACACCGTCGATTTCGTCCAGGTATTCTTCCTTCTTTGGCGAGCTGCGCTGGGGTGTAGCCGTCTCCGGAATGGCTCGCTTCAAGGCGCTCTTAAGCAAAGCAGCTCCGTCCAACGGCACTCCGTCCAGGTCTTCGTCATCCTTTTCCTCTCCGGATAGAGGTGCACCATCAATATCCTCATCCAGAGCTTCTTCTGAGTGCGTTTCCTCAGGCTGTGGTGACGAATTGGATGGCATAACATACTAAAGGTAGTATCTTTTAGCAAAGAGTAGATATTTAAATATTGCTAACTGGAAACGAACCGGTTTCCCAAGAAATTTTGCCCTCAGCTGTGCCAGAAACTCTTTAGGATAGATGGTCCACTCCTCCCAAGCGCGAATAACGTTGCAGACCCTTGATTTGAATCCTTCTGCTTTCAAACGACTCTCAATATTGCAATAGTACGTGTGCAGATTCTCAAAGATTTCAACCAACTGCTTTTCCACGCTGCAAGAAAAGTAACTCAGTAAAGTAACAAAAAGGTTCCCAAAAAACTTACGACTTGCGGAAGAAGGAAGCATTTGAAACCTTTACGGTACAATTATGCAGAATATCTGATATTAAATACAATCTGGCTATCTTTTTAGTAGCCAGTGTTTTGAGACCGGCTAAGGACTCGGCGATGCATTCGCAGATCTCGTCAGCAGAGCCCGCATGCTCTATGCAAAAAATCATAGCGTCTGCGATGCGGGAACGTTCCGGGGTAAGGTTTCTTAGAAGATCTTCCAGACGGTCTCGTTGCCTAGAAAGGAAAGTTAATTTTCTATTTTAAGGACATCTGATTGCTAAACATACGCATGTGATAGGGCTCCCACGTTGGTAACAGGAGCTTCGGGATCAACTACCAACTCGTCGGGCATTCCCTGAGTAAAAAAGTTGGCTATCGGTGGCCGCCAAACTGGGCCGTTCTTAAACATACGGAAATCTTTTTCCTTCCACTCGGTAGGAGTGTCACCCTGAAGCAAAGAAAACAATTTCCATCGATAGTAGATGTGAGCGGGACTCTCGTTATCGAAGAGGAACGAAAAGAGTGGATTCTCCATTTCTCGGATCATTATCAAGGCCTCGAACATCGGGCCTTCCCGAATAACAAACTCTATCATGCGATGTATAATATTTAGAACGGCCCTTGAAATATTAAAATATAGATTATTAGCTAAACTTTTCTTAAAAGTATAAAGTTCCTCTTACTTTTCATTGGGAATAACGACTTTTACGACGGATTTTCCTAGAATCTAAAAAAAAACTATATTATAATCGCTTTAAGTTGGAACCATAGGAGTAAACATACCCTTTCCATATTTTCTTTGTCCTCCTGTTTGTCAAACTCCTTATAGTTTTTCTTGGGCAAGACATCCGCCTCGCTTGGCGGTGGCTGAGCATTAAACGGAAGTCCAGAAGGTGGCGGTGGAAGGGTCAACTCTAGTAGAGCTTGCGGGGCAAATATGGGCGTGTTGGTAATAGGGACCGTTTTACCTATTAAATATTTAATATGAAAATTAGTTCCAATATCAAAGAGAATAATAAGCAGTTATTACACTTACCCCATCCCAGTTGCATTTTATTTCCCATAATATACCGGCAGTTGAGGGCACGTAGCGCTCTTTCGGCATCCTTCCGACTCATGTAGGCTACAAATCCACAGTTTCGACCTCTCTGCTTCTCCTCTTCGGATCGGGGCCACATAATCTTTATGCTAGCCAGGGGACCATAACGCCCAAAGATCTCCATTAGCTGTTGCTCCGATATTTTTGGATTAAGATTTCCCAGGTACAGGTTGGTCGTATTGGGATCACCAGTATCAAACGATCCGGACTCCCGGGAGTTGTTTGAGGACTTGGTGGCGGCTGCTTCGCTACTGCTAGGTTTTGCCTGTGGCTGTTGCTGTTGTTGTGATGGTTGAGCATGGGCATGGGATACAGCCATGTGTTTGTATTTGTGGCGCTCTTCACGTTCCTCCTGTATTCTGCAAGAATAATTTTGATAAGTCTGTAAGATAACTACCTTTAGATAAAACCTACTGTCTTAGCTCCTCCTTAAAGAGCTCAAGATTACTCTTTTTCTTTTCCTGGTTCTTCTTTTTAATGGGACCCGAGTCCTTCTTTAGGTCCGAAGCTAGGCTCTTCGCATACTCCTCGGCTTTGTCGGAGGCGCTCTTTTCGAGCAGCTTAGAGCCTGGCTTGTATAGCTTCCCCTTTTCCGTTTTGTCCTCACGCCTGGTGCCCGCATCGTAAGTACCGGCCTTAACCCACACCTTGGAGGATGGGTTGGGTGCCTCTTGGAAAGTCTCCACAAACTCCTTAAAAGCCTGAAACCATGTGGGTAAGTTAAATTCCATGTGGGTAAGTAATCTTCTGTATTCACATGTGCTGCAGCTGCTGCATCCTCCTTTTTCTTTTGCTCCTCGATCTCTTTCTTGGACAACTGCCTCTTCGAAAAGGTGCCCACGGTGAAGGCCTCCAATTTCTTCTCGCTTATCCGCTGTATAAAACAAGGAAAGAATGAAAAACGAATTCCAGGGCATTCGAGACACCACTACCTTCACTCCAGACGAAGCCCCCGCGGCCGTATCCTTCGCTTTATTTACTTTACTCATTTTTCAAGTTTATTCTGCATTATTCTGAATATAGAGATGACAGTTGTCACAATCCGGCCGCGGCTGTCGGTTATCGGAAATGTATCGGCCATTCCTTGCGCACGACAACTTTTGCCCCAAACGCCCATCGCCATCGCTATGTAAATTACTATTTTTTATTTGTAGTTTTATCAAATAAATGCGAAATGGATATCTGCCGCCTATGTTTGCGCGGAGTAGGCGGAGCCCAGATGTGTATGCAGATCTTCAATGCAGATTCTGCGGACAACAAAGTGGCTGAGGTGCTGCGCCAGCACTTCTGGTTTGAGGTAAGCCTTATGGGGGCCCATTACACAGTCACTCTATGATCTCGATCTCCTTCGTCTCCCACTATGCTGCAGGTTCTGCCAAACGACGAGATATCCAAGGTCATCTGCAATGTCTGCTGGACACAAGTCAGTGAGTTTCATCAGTTCTACCTGTCCATTCAGGAAGCGCAAGTGATTTACGCCACCACCGCAAAGTTCAAGCAAGATCCGGAGATGGTTAGTGCCTCCTGGCCAGAAGAGGTTCTAATGCCAGCCGATGTGCTGGCCGTGGACAACGATGTAAGCGCCCAGCTGAACATTAATCCATTGGACGAGCTTGAACTGTCGCAGAGCCTCGAGCCAGAGGATGTTGAGGACAGCAAGGTAGACATCAAAACTGAGAGGCAATCCCCCGAAATGGATTTCGGACTCGAGGATACCAACAACGATGACAATGACGAGGACTATGAGGACGATGACGATGAGGATGAGGAGGACCTAATTGTGACGAGGAGCGGTCGCAAACGGAAACGAGAGGTGGCCAAGCCAGCCAAGACGAAAAAGACTGGGCCTGGCAGAAAGAGCAAGGAGAAGGTGGTTGCCAAACGAGGACCGACGAAGAGAATATTTAAAATGGAGCGTCTTCCCCCTTTCTGCAAGGAGGACGAAGAACTGATTAAACGCTATATTGTTATGGGTTGCGAGCTGTGTATATTCTTGGCCGAGGACTTTGATGGCATTCGTGAGCACTTTAAGGAAAAGCATCCTGACGAACGTCCGTATATTAAGTGCTGCGGCCGTAAGCTGAACAAAAGGTGTCTTATCCAGGAACATGCGCGACGGCATGAGAACCCCGAGTACATAAAGTAAGTATTGAGATGATAAAAATCGATTTTTTTTACTAAAATCTAAAAATGTAGATGCAAGGACTGTGGAAAAGTCTTCGCAAACTCGAGTGTTTTGAGAGCCCACTGGCTGGTGCACCATGTGCCGGACGAGGAGTGCGATTTTCAGTGCGAGGACTGTGGAAAGCGATTCTCCCGGCGAAATCTACTGGAACTTCACAAAGGGTCCCACGTGCCGGTTAACGAACGCAAGTTTATCTGTCCCCAATGTCCAAAGCACAATGCGTACGTATCCCCCACAATTTATTCTCGATTATTGTCTGTTTTAAGTATATTTCCCTCCAGTTTCGCCACAGAGTACCACATGCAAGTCCACATTAGCATGCAGCACCGAAAGGCGGCCAACATATGCCACGTTTGTGGCAAGAAGATCAAGGATAAGGCTGTTTTTGAGAAGCACGTTCGCCTTCACTTTGAGGAGAGTGGACCCCGCATCAAGTGCCCGCGGCCGGACTGCGAGAGCTGGCTTAAAGATGAGGATAACTTAAAACAGCACTTGAGGCGACACAATGATGAGGGAAAACTGTTTATTTGCTCAGAGTGTGGCAAGAGCTGTAAAAACTCCAGAGCGCTGATTGGCCACAAGCGCTACTCCCATTCTAATGTCATTTACACCTGCGAACAATGCGGCAAGACCTTTAAAAAAGATATCAGCTTAAAGGTGAGGCTATATTTTTTCATTTTTATATTCTTATCAATAAACAAATTTTCGATTTCTAGGAGCACATGGCGCAGCACACTGGCGAACCACTTTACAAGTGCCCCTTCTGCCCTCGCACCTTCAACTCCAACGCCAACATGCACTCCCACAAGAAGAAAATGCATCCAGTGGAATGGGACATCTGGCGCAAGACGAAAACCGGCAGTTCCCAAAAAATCCTGCCCAGTGCACAAGTGGCCCAGATGTTTAGAGACGATGCCGATGCCGCAGCTATTGCCAATGACTATACAGCTTAGGTCGATGAATGCTTAAGAAAACTGTTTCACGAAACAATTGCTTAGTTTTTGATTTAAAATTTGTTTGAAAACATAAACTTTTGTTTTTTCTTTGAGTGTTAGATGATTTTGTTATGGTTTACATATGGGAACGATTCAGAAGCTCTTCGATGAGCAGGGGATCAACAGCAGAATAAAAATTTGTTAATAATAGTTTGAAATATTAAAGAACCAAATAGAGATTTTAAATTTTTTTTTTTTTGCGGCTTCCACTTCTGAAACCGAACGATGTACACTCTGGCATCGCTCTTAAAAATGTCTGGCAACGCCAGAGTTTTGCAATTCACCCAAAAACTGAAGCCACTTTCAAAAATATTGTTTACCCTTTTTCAATTCGCTAATAATACAACTATATTCACGTGAATATGGATGTTTTAAAAAAGAAACTAGAGTCCTGCGTGCACATTTTGGACTGCAGAACTAAAGGAACATGCATCAAGGATATAAGCTGGTTAAATGTAAGGATATAGTTTTGTAGGGCTCTAAGGAGACTCACTTGTTGATTTCTTTGTAGGATTTTTGTGCCGCGCTATTGGAATTTTCCACCTTGGTCCACAGTTCTCTAAGTACCCATAAGCAGAGCGAGACCGCGGATTTAGTGTGCCTATGTCTGAGCCAAATAATGATTTGTATTCGGCAGGTGGAGGCAATGGTGAAGCTTGGCAGCAGCTCCTCCATTTCTGTGAGTATTCAGCATCCTTTGAAGTCATTAAACTTATTTAAATTACTTTTACGAATCAGGCCAGCCATCAATACTTCCTCGACCGGATTCGGTGGTGTCTGGAGCGTTTGCTTCACCTGTACTCTAATGCAGAAGCAGCTGAAGTTACTCCAGAGCGCTCCTTCCTAAAACTAGTAGATTCATGTCTAGACACTTTGGCTCAGTTTAGTTCTCACAACGAAAATAGCTCTTTATGCTCAAACCTCTTGGACTCTCCCGAGGAGATAGTGTTCCTTAGCAAAGAAATCCGTTTTAATATAGATACTCTCTTGGGCCAAGCTCTTGGATTCGCCAACGTATCTCTGTCACAGGACAAAAGGGCTCTTAGTGCCCTATGTCAAAAGGTATACAAGCGAAAAGTAAATATATTTGATTAAAACGTTTGATTCTATAGGTGATCCGGGAGTGCAACGCTTTCCAGGAAGAGAGCCAGGTTCCGGAAGTCACCAGCGAAAGTTACTACTCCAATCTTAAGCTAAAAGCCACTAATTTGGAGCAGGCACTTTGTCAATTGGAAGATTTTATAAACGATGCCCTGTTGCGCCTCGTATTTAATTGCTTTGTGGACTTTGACAAGTTCTCAGTGGAAAAAATTCGAAACGTCCTTCGAAACAGCTTGGAGGACGAAGCCATGGCTGATGAGTTCATAGCAGACTTTGATGTGAACATAGATCGTGCTACCCAGATTGGAATATTTGCAATTGCTTTTGCACCAAACTTAAAATGTAGGTAAATCATAAGCCTTTAGCTCCGGATTATTTACTTTTCTTCCTTCTAAAAGTAAAAACTATGATACGAAGCTGTTTGGCTTCGTTTGAATCGTTGGACACAGCGCTGATACCATCTCTTCAGGCCAATGGTACGGACTTGCATTCCGATATACTTGAACAGCACTTTAACGAGGAAGTAAACAAGTTTAAGATGGCTCTGCAGGAGATTATTGATAGTCGGGCCCTTCTTGGTTGTTACTTCGAACTTCTGACTAGTGGAATTACTGCCGTGGAAAAGACTTTCAATAAAGAGAAACTTGAGGATCTCTCACAAATGTCCCTCGTGCTGGTAGAGCACTTTCAGTTGGAGGTCAACCAAAAGGTTCTTAAAGAGTCGAAGGATCCTATGGGCGAGGAGTACTTTCAACAGCTTATCAGGATTCTGCGCGAATGCAAAGCCATTCTGATGTGCGCATCCCAAGTGGAGCCGCAACGAATTATCAAACGCTTTAAGATCCTGCGCACAATCCTGCGCAAGCTTCAGAACTGCATTGGACCTGGCAAGCAGAGCGAGGATGCCTTTCCACATCCTTTGGGAGTACATATAGCGAATGAGCCGAACGATTCTAAGGAGGACCTAAAGCATTTTTCGGGATTAACTTCTGGACAAACGAGTATTCTTTATATTACGGAGCGAAGAGGACGAATAAATACAACCAAGGACAACCATCCAGAAACGAATAACGAGTTGATGCCACAAAAGGCAAAGGCGAACCTTATCAAAAGTAAATACTTATATTCTTTTAATCCACTTCTATAATTGTATAATTTTCCAGGGGAGAGCTTGAGAACTGTAATGTTTAAACGCCAAAATATTGCGGAAAGCCGAAAACTTTACAACTCCGTTAGCAATCAGTCGGCAGATCTGGAAATCACGGGTTCGTATTCAAAAATATTACTTTTATCTATAAAATTAATTACTTTAAAAGTAAATAAATCAAATAAATTGAATTTAAATTCCAGATATACTTGATCAACTGACTGGAATGTCCAACGGCTATTTTGAATGCTAAAGCTTTTTTAATATTTGTAAATAGCATTTAGTTTTTAATTTAAAGTTTTGCAATTTTTAAATTTAAATTAACGTTTAGAGGCACCACCTGAATGTCAAAATCAAGTTATTCGTACACACAATCATGTATGGTATAGCGGTGGTGGAGAGTTATTGTACGGAACAGTTTTGACTGTTTAAAAAATAAAACAATAAGTTCAATCAAATTCTTAGTATCAAGTAGACATATCGGTGTGTCTGTGGTGGAGTGGCTTTCACAGGACAACAATGCACACCCATTGTGTCAAGCTGGGACCTTAATCCGTATCGATTTTCCGCCGCGAATAGGACTCGAACTCAACAGATACACATAGTCGCCTTATTTTTCGGCTGAAAGTGAGCTTCGCAATGAAGTCGCCGACGGAAGGACACTCAACATTGTCTGAGGAAAATAAGACGATTTTATCTCCCAACAAAAAGAAGAGGACCAACGATAGCAACAATCATCATGTGGTGCCTCTAGGAATTCTGGTGGTGCTGTGCACCGTCTACATTATGGCTGCTGGGCTGCAGCGCAATTACAGGTACTATTTTAGGTCGGGTGTGGCGGCCTTTGACCTGCCCCAAGCAGAAAGCACTCAATCCGAGGATTTACTTCTGGAAGCCATGGATGTGGAGAAGGAGAATCAAGACGAGGCCTGTCGGAAACTAGATATATTCGGCGGAGAAGCGGATGGAAATAAATCGGATAACCAGATTTCCAAGCGACCCCAGCCCAAGCTTAGCAAGCGGACTAGAACTGGAGTTGGCAGCAAGCATTCCCGAGTGGCAAAGGCCCTGGAGATCAGCCGGAAGAAGGAGACGCCCAAGAAGAGCAACACAGCGGAGCCCATCATATACCTATTCGCCCTGGTCTTCATTTATCTCCTTCTCCAAGGCTGCCTCGGACATCAACCAGCACTACAAATCGGTGAGACCACAATATACATGTATATACGAATATACTTATAGAGCCATAAATATTTGCTATTCGGCAGCAGAACAAAGGGGACAAACGCCTGAGACGCTGCTCGCTGCAATCCTATGCACAAATCCACAAGCAGGACCGGCGTGCCTCAAAAGGTATTTCACCAAAAACTTTGCCAAAATTTTAAATCGATGGGCCAGGTGGGCCATGCAAACGAGGGAACAAGTGAATTGTTATCCTATAATCTAAAATCTAAATGTATCCACTACTATATACTGAGTTAGCCAATTTTTCTGATTGTAAAGCACTGTCCACTCTTGTATGAGAGCTAATTTTCTGACTTTTTCGGAAAATGCATCAAGTATTATTGTACCTCCAATGTGTGCCCTTTTGATCTCTATATACTTACTATATATGTACTATGTCTATCCTATAATCGCACTTTTTTCGGGTTCGATACTGTGTTTACAAGTTATTATTTTTAAGACCCCCCAAAAACCAACCCAACCAACTCACATCCTTTCACTTTTTTTTGTGAAAACTGTACTGAATGTAAGGTTGTACATATTTGAATATATTATATATGTATCTGTCCTATATGTGTGTAATCGTAAAATAAATCAATTACTATGTGCTTTCCTGTGATCAATTTACGTAGCCATGCGTGTAGCTTGCGTTTTATTTCTTCCGTTTGAATGGGCTTTGCTTCTGCAATCTCTGATCTCAATTTCCTTATATGCATGCCAAGTTGAGGAATCTCCAATCTTCCGGCGAAGGCATATTCTGGGCGAAGTTCGCTCCGTATCGGTGGACCGCTATAGGTATACACTGAACTCGGAGCCAGTTGGACATGTCACTATTTCTCCATCTCCGTTGGTCGGCAGACCCACCATCCTCCAGCATCCTTTTAGACCGAGCACTGGTAAAGATAATCTACTGAACTAGTGTCCCATAAGACGAACCCATTTTCTCCTGCAGAACCGCGCATGAACCGCCGTTCTTCGGTGCCAGTTACCATAAACTATCAAACTGTTTATGTGTCGAGCCCCCATCCTCCGGAACTGACGAGACGAGGCTCCGTGGTCAGCCTGACAGGACAGAGTCCAGATGCCAATATAATGACAGGTGCGTCGCTTCCAGCCGATCCAAAGCGACGTGTCCGCATGATAAATCGCCACTAAAAAAGAGCTTTCAATAACCATAAACTATCAGGCCAAAACCCATCGAAATTGCTGAGACTACAGTATACTCTACAATAATTTTAAAATAGCACATTGCGTAGTTTGTCTTAATCAGTTATAGTCAGTTTTAATCAGTTAATTATGTTGTATATTCAAGTGTTTTAAAAAAACGTACAAAGAATATTCTCAAGCGGATGGGGACGAGCCAACGTTCGCCATTCTGCCATTCTGCCATTTTGCCATCCTATTGTACATTACTCTACTTAAGGCAAGATTAACACAATCTTAGGCTAGCGTAGTGTTTAGTTTGGAATTCAGTATCTACCATTAACTACAAACTAACTACGAACTTGTGATGCTCATTACAATGACAACTACATACAGCTATGTATCTAGGTGGAAAGGCCTGCGAAGCGGATGAAGGGTAAAATAGAACTTAACTAGGATTATTATCGCGTTATTGTATCAGGATGGAGTGTGGTGTGTGGAGTA
The DNA here is from genome assembly GCA_018150405.1 of Drosophila varians. Lineage (NCBI taxonomy): Eukaryota > Metazoa > Arthropoda > Insecta > Diptera > Drosophilidae > Drosophila > Drosophila varians. The sequence continues at coordinate 11,435,880 of JAECWK010000130.1, forward strand.
CGGAGTACAGAGTACGGAGTGGTATGCTACAAGGATCCCTCTCATCGAATTTTGCGCTAGTTTCTCCTATTCCATTAAATGTTAAAATAAATTACGTATTTTAATTGCATATTGTGTGTGGGGGAGTTGTTAAATTCCAGGCGGCGCTCAGCTCAGCTCGTTGCCCTCGTAGAGACTCTCGCAGCTCTCCAGCAGACGCAGCACCGGGGAAATGTCGTAGGGATACAGTTGGCGCGACACCAGACGCGATATTTGTAGGCGCAGCCGTATAAGCACACCCATCGCCTCCTCGAGCATGTTGCTGCCCATCCCGAAGCTGTTGCAGCTGTGCACAAACATCGTCCAGTTCATGCGCACGTACTTGAGCAATCGCAGCAGGTAGAGCAGGAAACAGGTCTCGTTGCTCACAAGCAGGTCCAGCAGCAGGTCCGAGCTGTTCGATGTCATCTTAAGAAACTCAAGGAATGTGTACACCGGATTCAGCATATCCACCAGTTCGGGAAAGGCGTTGTTCCGGAATGATATGCCCGAGGTGACGTCCAGCGTACAGACCATGGCCTCGATCAGATGGTCGTCCTGGTCGTCAAACAAATGTATCAGAATTTTGCTGAAGTGGCACTCCGGGTGGAACTCCAGGGTCTGCTTGATAAAGCGCTCCAGCTTGCTCAGCACGTCCCGGATCGAGCGCTCGATGAGCATCATGTCCTGGAAGGCGTCGTAGTCGCTCGAGTCAATGGACGAGTCCGACGAATCACTGCGGATTTCCTTCACAGTCACCGCTATGGATTTTCAGCACCAATAGCACCATCTTTTGTAGCAACGTCTTGTCCATCTCGATGAGGTCCATGGACGCCAAACCGTCTCCATCTGGTCCTGCAGGCAACGTTGGGGAGGACTGGGTCGTTATGGCAATGGTTCCGTTGCCATAAATCAGTGGCCGGCCATTGTAACCAATAAGGCTGACCATGTTGTCCGGCTGGCGACGCGGCAGCGACTCAAGGATTCGAAAGCCTCGCACATGGCGTACGATCTGGTGGGCCAGCTTACACGTCTCCTCGGGCAGCATGTCCTGCAGTGCCAGCGTGGAGCCGTAGCAGAGGGCCTCGTTAAAGAGGCAGAGCATTTGTTTGTAGACGGTGCAGGAGAGATTGTGACTGAGCAGCATTTCGAACTTGTCCAACTGGGCGTAGTAGGGACGCGTTTCGTCAATCGACAAGTTGGCCTTTACCGATATAATGTTCTCCCACAGCTGCAAGAAGTTTAGGACGCAGTGCTCGGCAGCGTCCTGGTGCGTGGGGGCCATCAGCTCCGACATGTTCTTTACCAGAGTGGGCCACTTGTGTTCCAGCTTTTGAATGGTAATGCACTTGAGGTGCGTGGTGTCGAAACTCTCCGAGTCTGTGAGTGTGACCACGTGACAGCCGCTGGGAACGGACGCAGAGGTCGGCGCTGGCTGGGACTCAGTGTGGGAATGGGATTCGTAGGCGTCGTCGCCGAAGTGCCGTCGCTGTCGGTCCTGGTTCTCATTTGATTCTGGCTCTGAATCAGCTATCGTATCCTCGCGAAACTGCAGCGCAAAGTAATTTCTGGATATGGGTTGTTCCTGCACGGGAAAGTGCATGTAGCTCACAGAGGCTTCTGAGGGCAGAGGCACCACCGACGAAGCTGCTGTCGCTGTATTCGCCGCCGCCATCCAATCGTCGTCCAGTGGATGGATTTCCATGTCCTTCCACTCGACGATTCGTTTAATAATGTCCAGGCTGAAATGGATCTTCTGGACGGCGGCCTGGTCCAGCTGCTCAAAGTTAAAAAGCTGGTCAACGATCTTCTGCAGCCACTCGTCGTTCAGCTCTTGTTTGGCGATAACCAGAAAGGCAGCCAAGACGCGGCCCGCTAAGAATTGCACGTACGGATTGTCGTAGCCGGCCAGGACGATAATTTCATCAATGAGCTTGTGGTCGTTGCGGATTAGTGCGTCGCAGACGTCCATTATCCGAGTGCAGATGAACCCCTTGGCGTTCTGCTTCAGATAGATATCGAAGAGCAGCTGCAGGTTAGACAGGAACTGCAATAGTTTGTTGGTGGGCCATTCGCGGAGGTAGGCGATGCGCTTTTGGCCGTTGCTGTCCTGGGAGTAGTGCGACTGAAATGGCTTCCGTAGCGTCCTCTCCGAAACTCCACACAGACACTGCCGGGTCAGGGATTGCTCAAACTCCAGCATGTCGTCGATGGGCGCGGCCGGGATGCAGTTGTTCCGGCTACTGCTACTGTTGGTTTTGTTGAGGGTCAGCAGGTCTGGAAACTGAGCGGCGCGGTCCACCTCATCCTTTGTGGATTCCGGATCCGCAGCATGCCTTTCCACTTCTCCATTCTGTGGCAAGATGTTGTGACCCAACAACTGGGCATAGGACGCTGCCCGCGAGCTGCACGGCGTCGTTGTAGGCGAGTTGTTGGTACTGCTGGGCGTGGACAGCGAGTGCGTGGACGACGAGGAGAGGGATGAGCAGAGATGATTTTTGTTGTTGCTGTTGGCGTCCAAGACCAAGGCCTCCCCCCGTCTCCCATCGAGGATGTCGGGCGGGGAGGGGGTAAGCGCCTTGGAATTCCGATCATTCTTGAATTGTTTTTCGATCTTTTGGCGTTTGGTTTGCGGCTGCTCGTTGTGCGTGGTCACCGTGGAGCAGGGGCCCGCTTCTCCATCAGCATCCGGTCCGGCCCCAGATCCAGATCCAGCTCCGGAATTGGTATCCATATTCGGAAACGTACCCGACGTCCGTGGAAAATCACGCAATCAAGTCTGCAGCGAATAAAATTCCGTTTAGATGGACAATCAAAGCAGTGGCAGCAACGGCCACATACCTGCGAACAAGTATTCCGATTCAACCAAGCCACAGCCAAAGTAGCAGCAACAGCTTCCGTGCTACGCGCACACAAGGTTACGTGTGCACACTGGAGCTCCTGCGTTTCTAGGGGCGCAGCTCCCTTTCCGACACCTAGTAGCGGTGCTCTGGGACGGATTTATGTAGTTTAGCTGCAGCCAGGCGAATTGACTGCAGGTTTAGACATTTTAAAAGGCCACAATTTGCTTTTCACTTGTTGCTTTCGCTTGATGCACTCTGTCCACCGACATGACAATTGTTTGTTCCGGGATAATTGCACTTGCACCGCACCACTTTCGGGTGGTTTTGATTCGCTTTTTTCGTTTCCAAACTAATTTGTCTATGTTTTTATTCTATTTTGGTTTTATTGTAGTTTTTTGGAAGAAACAAATACCTCTCTTTTTCCAACACTGACGCCATTTTAAATATACGGTCTTATTATTTTTACTTTTAAAAATGCAGTGTTGAAAAATGCCCAAAAGCGTAAGCCTCGCTTGCTCGGTATCAAAATCATTTGATCATTGGAATAAATGAATATAAACGAATTTGTTAAATAGATAATTATAATTGAATTATAATAAGAAAAAAACGTATAATTTTTCTCATTATTTATTCAGTAATTTAATTTTGTTTAAATAGTTAGCAACACTTTATTTAGTGTTGCCAACTTTCTATCCAATCCAATCTTTAAATTCAAAAACGTTTTTTCGAAACCTCTTTTAAAACTTAAAAAATAGCTTTGAAACAGAAAGAAAAGATACAAAATGTATCGTAACATTTTCTTCCTTAACGATTGAAAAGAAACACAAACTGTATTTATTGAATCATGTATATTGGTGTTATTGTTAGACATATAGTTGCTATTGACAGCGCACATTAAGCTCTCTACTTAAAACAAATTGAACGAAGTAAATTTTACGATCTCCAATGGCTTTATTGTATCGCATTTTTTTTTTGTTTCAACTTTTTTCTTATATTTTTTTTTGTTATACTTTAATATTTTTTACATACCACCTAGATTGAAAATTTGTTAATAGCAGGAGTACGTTTATAAAGTAGTTATAGTCAGGTATCAATTGAAAAGAAACTAATTTTTAGTGAGAAATAATAACCCAAGAGTTCTAAAAAATGTTATGTAAAAAAATAGTAATTGTCAATTGTATTTAACTAAAAAAAATCTATTAGAATAAACTTCATATGCAGCTCATATCGTATCACAGGCACGCTTAATAGACACTCTCAAAACAGAACTGCCAACGAAAAAATGGTAATGGTTCACGAAAAATACAAACTTTCACTCAAAATCAAAAAAGGTTTCACAAATTTTATATTCTGCTGCGGCTAGACCACGCTACCACTAACAACAACGATCGATATGAGCCCATTTATCCCCCACATTTCACCCAAACTTGTATCCCATCATTCTTGCCCCTCCCCCCCACAAAATTGCATTTAAAATTGTTGACGCTACACGACGACGATTATACATTATGATACATAAATATATATTGCAATATATATATATTTGATGTGATATCTGTATGCATCCCGATTAAGGTATGTGGTTCTCACTTGCAAATTGCATTGTTTTCTCGTAGTACTTTAGTATTGCTAACTCTGACTTCCTTTGCTGGCTTTCGCTGCCTTCCTTTCAAAAGTGGACCCCCAAAGATACAGATAGTTTACAATTAGATTTGATTCTCGCGTCTGACCGACTGCCGTCTGACTAATTCGATTGCTTTCAATTATTCAACTTGATCAACATTTTACATTGCAATGTTTGTCGCAAAAACATTTTGCAGTAATTCATAACTAAACGATTGGAAACCATCCTCCTGTACAAGGTGGATTTTCACATTTCACAAAACGAAAAAAAAAATCCGAAAAAGAAATTATGCTTAGGGATAGATTAAACGATAAACTAGTAAAGCAGTTGTTGGCCTCCTGCCCTCCGCCTCCACTTTATCCTTCGTCTACAACTGGTATCTGGGCCACTGCCAGAGATCCTGCTGCTCCCGCTGCATTTGCTGCCACTTCTCCTGAAGTTGCTGGCACAGGCGGCGGAGCAGCTCGAAAGTGCCGCCCAGGGCTTGCAGTAGCTACTAAATCCTGCTGGCGTTCTCCTGACGCGCACTATAACGCGGCTCGCCGGGCATTAGGGTGTCCGTGACCAGTTCGTTGGGCGCCTCCAAAACGCCCTTGGCATGGGCGGCTGCCGTGTCGCAGTCGGTGCGCCGTGAGATCAGCAGGCGGATGTCCGTGTGCAGGGACAGGCGTCCAGACCGAGATGTCTGGAACCTACCGATTACAAATCAAGGGATTAGGACTACGAACATTTCAAGAATAACTAGGACTTCTCACCTCAGGTGAATGGAGTAACGCAATCGCTTCATTTGCTCGGAAGTGATAAAGTGGCCCAGCTTACTGGTAGTGCTGTTTGCCGTGGGACTGCGCGGCACTTGTACGCCGGAATCCTGCTCCTGGCCAACTTCCTCGGCCAGTATGCGCTGCCGGATGAAGGTCCGGTGAAGCGGCGGCATGTCCCGCATATCGTAAGGTATCACAAACATCCGCACCACTGTACCCATGGGATTCAGTAGTGTTGCCTGCACCGTTCCAGTTCTGGGCACCGAGTATCCCTTCCGCGGCAGACGAATCTCGCACTGATAATGAATTTATAAAATTAGTAATTATTTCAGGGATTAAATCAATATAATCTACAATCTCACCAGGTAGGGGGTGCTCAGAGTCTCGCCGTGCAGCTCATAGAAGTATGAAATCGCTGGAATAGTCAGCTGCGTGGGACAGAATCCTCCAGAGGCGCCCAGCTGCAGTTTGAAGCCCATCACCTCGATTTTTGGCATGATCCGGCGCTGAAGAAGCGATTCCTCCAGATTTCCCAGAAGCGGACGACCTCCAAAATGGGCGGCCAAGCGAGCGCGGCACTTCATTGGTGATCCACCCGCTGGACTGCACAGACCCGACTCCAAGTCCTCGTCGGACAGCTGTTCATCAGAGCCCAGGGAGCTACGGTCGCTGCGATCGCTCAGGTGACGGGAACGTCGCTTGTGTGCAGCCAGCGCCTGTTTGGCAAATCTGGGCGAAACCGAGAGCGAAGCCGAGTTGGGTAAAGTGGGAGCTGAGAACGATTTCTGCACTGGCGGAGTGGCACTCACATCCGGAGCCAATAACTGAGAGTGGGCATGGCTTAGCGAAGCCGGATCGAAACTGAACGCAGGACACCCGATGGCAATGGGAGCCGAGCTGCAGAAGATGGTGGTGAGGTTGACCTTAGGCAAGGCCTTCCGCATCAGCGGCGAAATACTTTGAGGCGGCGTCTCGCTCTCGGCCAAGCCATTGCCACAGTTAAGCCTCAGCTGGCTGGGCTTGGGCGAGGATCTGCTCTGCGATTGCTGCTGCAGGGGCACCATTCCATCCGACTGGGGCTTGGCCGGCACTTGGCTCAGCGGTGTTTTGAACTGTACCACGATGTGGTCAGCGATTCCCGGGGGCGGTGTTTTACAGCGCTCGGAGGGATTCAGCGAGCAACGCTCTATGTTGGGCGTTAGCTTAGTGGAGGCCTGTTCCACCTCCTGCTCCATGCTCCCAAACCCATTGCTGCTGTGGTTTTCATTGGTGGGTGACTGCTCCTTCGTTTTACTGCTGCTACTTCCGTTTGAGAAGTGGTGCTGCGTCTTCTGGCGCTTGCATACCTGACAGCCGCTACTTGTCGGGGTTATCTTCGCCTGATTGTTGTTCTGCCCCCCATTGAGATCTGACTTACGGCAGGCCACGCTTCCGGCCATATCCACCGCGTGGTGGGGCTTCCGGCTGCGATTCTTTGGCGTGCGCTGGATGGCTTGGAGCAGGAGCTCGGCCTTGTTGCGAGGCGTGCCCACGATGAGATCACCGCTGCTCAAACTGCAGCTGGAGGATTCCTCCATTTCAGAAGCCGTTGTATCGTCATCATCGAGCTCTTCTAGCTTTCCGGACGATCCCCTTTCAGGCGCTACATTGACTGAGCCACATCCTCCCCCTCCTGTGCAGCTCAGGCAGAGCAGGGTCTTCTCGCTCCCACACTGCTGGCAGCTACTCAGGGACGTTTGGGTGCCCGTGGAGATCATGGCGATGCGTCGTGGCTGTTGCAATGTCATGGCCAGGGATTGCGGCTCCGACGGTGTCAACGATGGCGTCTCCTCGCCCTCCTCCATAGGCTCCTCTGTGTGGTGAAGCCTTTCTGGCGAGCATTTCCTCTCCCGTTTTTTGTCCCTGCGCTGCATCCGCTTGCGGTATTTCTGAAGCTGCCTCTCCCGATGGCTCAGGCTCGAGTCCCCATCGAGTTCATCCAGGCCCATTCCCGGTTTTCCGTTATCACAGTTGGAGCCATTGGCCGACGTAGTGGGGGTGGCGGCACAGATCCTTGCTCCCAGACCAGTGGGTGTGGCAGCATGTAAGCCACCGCCTCCAGTCGGTGTGCTGGCAGGATCAGCGGCCAAGAGCTTATGCTTGGCGGCAGGGCTAGGAACCAGGGGCTCCACATGAGGCAGGCCACCATTTATCCGGGGCAAACTCCTGACGCACACAGAGATGCTATAATTCTCCGAGACATTCACATTGGGAAAGTTGTGCACGTTGGCCTTGGCGCTGAAGCCATCCTCCTGGTACTGGCCGCTGGTTGTGTGCTGCTTGATCCTGTAGAAAATGTTGAGACGGGGTCTCCTCGGGCCTGCGCTGCCGCTGGACGTATAGCTGGTGGCCAGGTCGCCTGCATTGTTGCCGCAGCTGGAGAAGATCACCCGTCCACTGTCGTATACCGAAGGGTCGCATTTTCGAAGTAGATCGCACCAGGCCACGATCTGGGAGAAGTACAATTGACTTCGGATGGCACTGCAAAGCGAGGGTAGCGTCATCGTCGGCGGAGGGACTCTACAAGATTATCGATTATCAATATTATTTATATGGTAATATTCGAGGCACACTTGAGAATTACTCACTTTTCCTTGCCACTAATGATCCATTGCTCCAAAAGCAGTTTGTGGCTAACGGGACCCAGGTATACTTCGATGCAAACGGGTTCACGCCTGGCCAGGATGGCCTCCATTTTCATACAGTAAGCCCTCCAACGATTGCACTAAAAATTAAAACGATTTAAAGGGCTACTTATTTATTAATGTAAAATTGATGTTAAACTTACGGTCATATTAACGTAGGACATATCACAGATGTGCTCCTCAACTTCCGACAGAGTCTCGCCCTTGGCCAGACCCATCTTTCTGAGGAACTGATCACAATGCGGCCCGTGCTTGGGCCTCGATGCAGAGCCAGTGGCTCCGTTGCTGGCAGTGGCCGTTGTTGTGGTGCTGGTGGTTGCTACTGCTCCTCCCCCTCCAACTCCTCGTACAATAGATCCACTCGGTGAGCCACCAGAGCCCGACCAGACAAAGGACAGATTCAGGGGGCGCGTCTCAACCGGTGGCGGTGGCAATGCGGGTCCACCCCTTAGACAGGTGGTGGCCAGCGATTGTAGGGAAAGGAGAATGTTGTCCGATGAATTGGAGCCTGGGGAACTGGCGGCACTGGAGTTGTTGGTACCTCCGGTTCCACTACTTCCGCCCATTCCTCCAGCTCTGTTGAGCATAACTCTCCTCACGATCTCATAATCGCCGTGATCCTTGTTGAGATCATTAATGGCAAGGGCAACTAGTTCGGGTTCGGCACTAATCGCCTGGGCAGCGGGTGAGACTTGTCGCAGCTGGCACAGTTTCTGCGTCCAGCGTTGGTGGGTCAACGCGTTACTGCTGGAGGCTCCTCCTGACGGACCACTTCCAGCTCGATTTTCCGATCCTCCCATGGAACCATAGGGATTCGTCGTTATGTTAATGGCTGCCCGTGAGGTGGAGGGTCGTGGCGAGAGGCGACCAGCGTGGTTACCGGTGCCGGATCCTCCGCCAGACCCTCCTCCAGATGTCACGACCACGTGCTGCTGCTGATACTCGTCATCGGAAATGGGTCGGCCCTCCAGGATGAGGGAGGCCAGGCCCAGCACAATGGAGCTGAGATTTTTCTGAGTCCCCGCTGTCTGAATCCCACCCGCACTGGTACCCACACCCAGTCCAATGCCCGCCGCACACCCAGTCGCTGTGACAGAGACTCCATTTTGGGCCAGACCCGCTGGTGGTGGCGAGTTGGTGATGCTGGTGGGTATCATGGTGTCCGGCAGCTTGGCAGCTATACACTAGATCTTATGGGAGCTTCTGATTCCTGTTCCGATACCGTTACCGATACCGTTTCCGATCCCGATGCCTCTGGCTTAGCTTCTGACGCTACTGCTGCTGCTTCTTGCACCAGAAGTGTACTGGAAATAAAATATTAAAGGAATTTATTTCATTGTTCTTAGTTTTTTTTTGGCTTTTACATTACTAGTTTTACATGTTTTTCTTGTTTTTTATATTGAAGCTTAAGTTTATCTTAAGAGTATCCATTTTGTTACAATTTTCTTAGGTATAACCTATGAGAATCCAGGATGATGAAAGGATGGAGATGATTTTTTCGGTGTTACATTTATTTTAAGGAATACAGTCTACCCTGGAACTCAACAAGTACAACAAAAGCTGCGAAAGTAGGTGAAGGTTTCCCAACCATGTTTGTGAAAATCTATAATTTATGGCAATACACGAGGCCAGGCCAGCAACAGATGGAGTGGCAGCCTCTGCAAACGCTTTTAGATGGAACTCTCGTACCCTCAACTTGAATTGAGGAGCCAAGGTCCCTTGGCTATATACCACATAACTGACATGGTTTACTTTTGGCTTATCCTTCCGATGCGGAAGCAAAGCGTTCTGAAACCAAAGCCTGTACAGTTCTTGGCCAATTGTTGTTAACTGCGACACACTGACACGGCCTCGATTTGGCCTGAAATTGTCATGCACATCGTTTTGTATGTATTAACATCATATAATGCACACACAAACATACTCTGAAAAATCAAGAGTTGGAAACCAGGTCGTTACTTAACCGGAGACCCAGTTCCAAGCAACATGTCAGCCGTTTGGCAATGCACAAATGCACCAGCCTCCCAATCCGCCACCCCCTCGATATTCGTTTGGCTTGAAAGTCAGCAACAACATGTTGCTAACGGTGTGACGTCATTGAGTCGAGCTTTGAAAGGCTTTGAAGGTCGTTTTGTTGCAACGCTACAGTATGCTCTACAAAATCAGGGTGATTTTGCACTAAAACTAAGCTTCAAATATATACATTTTATCTAATAATTAGTTATTAAATGTGCAGTAAAATATATATAATTATTGACTTTAAAAATTATTGATTATATCTTAATTCGTACTTTTAATACGCTCAAATTATGGCCCTAACTATTTAATTAGAGACAACCTTTAGTTATTTTAAAAACCATTCTTAAGTTTTCTAATTCGGCTATGGTTTTACGTTGCAGCTATTGTCAATTATTCTAAAATAGCGCTTAGCAACAGCAGCTTTTCAAGTCGAAAACCAAACCAAATTAAGAGCCCAACCGACACACATTCTCAAATACATGCAGATATGTATATATAAATGCATATGATCGAATGTATGTACACAGAAAACAGCTGTTGCAGCATGGCGAGCTAGCAACATGTTGCAAAGGTGAGGGCGAGAGAGCACGTGAGAGCAAGAGAAACATGTCAGCATGTTTGTCTTTACTTTTGCTTTTGTTTTTGCGTTTCTTCTTGACCTGCATACACAATATATAACTAGCGCGCGAGACAGACACCAGTATATAGCCCCAAAACGAGAGAGAGACATCCAAAGATGGGGTGTGAGAGGTGTTTTTTGGGGGGCTCTCTGTGTATTTTTGCACATTACTGCCTGTGTGTTAGAAAACATCTGATTTTTGTATTGCTTTTGCCATCAGTTGGCAATATTTGCTGTTCGCGTGTGTGTTAAGTTTTGTTTATGGCACATCCATATCAAATATATACATATTTACATATTATACTCTTGGCCCACAATAGACGAAACTCACAGAGACATAGTCGATGAGAAAACCCGTATGAAAATGGGGACAAGCGAACGGAACGCCAAAGTTTAATAATATTCGATTACATTATAGCTGGCTATGACTATTTCTTTTCCTTCATTTCATTTTATTTTCCTTTCAGCTGTCCATTATCATTTACATTTCATCGTTGCTGAAAAATCGTTGCCCGCAAGCGGAAAAATCTACTTTCCTCACGAAATTTTCAACGGAATCAATCGCATGGGGTTATGACGCAGTGAAAATACGCTACGTTTTTCAAGGAAATTCGACAAAATGTAATTATTATTTAAACTCTGTGAGCTTAGAAATATATTTATTTTCACGTGATTTGTTTAGCACTCGTATTAGTAAGTTGGCAGCTGATCCAACAAATTACCATATTCTTAGAGATATGTTTATGCTTTTTAAGGCCAAAAAAGTAGTTGGCAGCAAACTGTAGAAACTGCAATTAAGTTGAATATTCCCCCTTTTTCTCCTTGATTGGCACACTTTGGCGCCTTTCTGCACTTCTTGGCAACCGATTGAACAGGTTGGGTCAGAAGGGGGCTGGGACAGTGGGGGCGCATTGTTGAACTAATTTCATTTAGCTCGGCCCCCGTCCTTGGCATGCTTTTTGATTTTGCAATACGCTGCGCTCTGCCTCCGTATCTGAGCGCCGTGTTTGCTTGAATTATTTATTTATTGCACATTTTCGTTTCGCGTCTGATTTTTTCTCAATTAAACATTACAAAAATTTGATTACCCAGCGGAAACTGTAAGCGAATCAAATTCAGATCGAATTCAAAGGCGCGCCAAGCGGTGAAAGGCATGCCACGAATCCGCCAACCGCCAGGCGGCGCCAAGCCGAGCTGCAGGGGAAAACCCGTTCAAAGCAGATAAGAAAAACAACAGCGAATGGAAAATTGTTATGTTGCAACTTCAGAAAACAAGTTCCGTTAGCCTTTCCTTTGTTTTGGGTTTCCTTTTCTGCCCTCCCCCACCCCCTATCAAAGCATTATGAAATCCAAAAATAATTTAACACGTGAGTGCAACCCGAAAGCCCGACTTGGGGGGAAAACGAAAATATAACACCACTTTTGTTTGGCTTTGCATCACTTTCAAGACTTGTGTTTTACTTTAGTCACCCGACGAATGCGTCACATTAAAGTATAATTACGGATCTCGTTATAAAACGTTAAATGGAGATGTGTCATTTGTGCGGAAATGTGCAGGCGACGATGGGGATCGAATGGAGAAAATAATTAAGCTTTTAAAGTACATAAATCATTTTTTATAAATTTATTATAAAGGTAAATTGTAAATAAATGAAACATTATGAAAAAGAATGGATGTTGATTGAGCTAGCTGGAAGACCTTATCCCATATTTTGTTTGAGGAAGGTATTCAATCTAATTGTATGTATTCATGTGAGTGTGGTGGTGACCCTCCCAATCATAAGCCTTCACAGCTGAGCGAGCTTCTCTTTTTTTTTTCTTTTTGAGGGGGCCGCACCTTCAGTGGGTTACATGGATAACCCCCGCCCTGACACATTTTCCTTTCAGTGTAGAACTTATATGGGGGAAATTATCGGAACATGGCCATCAGATAAGGTGTACATTTGAAAAAAATATATGCTACGAGTGGGGAAACAACTTCAAGGTTGCTAGATAAATAGATCTCCCAGCACTTACCTTTCAAAACGTTGTTAAAATTCCATTATCTTAGCTGTTTGCTACAATGAAAAGAGAGAGAGGGGAAACCAATGATTAGAGAAGGAAATTCTTCACAATTAATAGCAATTATTTGCTGCAATTTAGTATTTAGCAAGGTGAAGTAAAGCGCAATTAAATAAAATACAATGGGGCACCCTGTTTCTCTTACACAACAAATAAAGTTAAATGTAAAGCTCTCTTCTTTGTCTCTCTCTCCTTCTGTCACCCACATAGCCCCCAGCTCACATGTGCGCAGTAAATAAAAACAAAAGCAAAGCGAGCAAAAACAAAAATGCAAAGCAAAAATGTAAACAAACACAGTCCAGTTATGGGGCGCTGTGGCTGCTTCTTCCTGGGGCCACGTGTGCCACAGTGTGGGTGCGTCGCCGTAACGTGAGCACGTGAGCGCATCTCCCTCGCACTCATTGGGGAGTTGGGGCCTGGGCCTGGGCCTGGGCCACTGGAATGGTGTAGTTGGGAGTGGGGGGGAGCCAGGACAGGACGGTGCGAGGCGCTGGCACGTTTTTATTTTTAGCCAAAATATGCCCGTCGTCTTGCCAATCGAGAACACGCACTTTTGCTCTCCATTTTGTTGTTGTTATTTTCATTCGCCAAAAGCAAATGACCGCAAGAAGTGTTAATACCTTCTCTGTCACAAAGTCTCATTTCCCCTTCCCCCCAAGTACTTGGCCAACTCCAGTTTTTTGCTTCTTTTGTGGCTCCGTCTCCGACTCCTCCACCTCCTCTTTTGTTCATTTACATTTCCAACTGCGCACGTATAAAATTACATGTACATTTGTGTTACATTTTATTTATTTTTTTCCCCCCTTTGAATTGATATAAATTGGTCGTACGTGTCAAGAGAGGGAGAACTTTAATCAAAGTTCATTTTGCTGAAAACAGCTGTTCTTGCTTTTAATCTATCTTTTGCCTTTTTGTTTTGTTTATCTGCCAAAAAGAAAACACTTTCACTTATATAAGAGAGTTGACTGATAGCGAAAGTTGCCTTTTATTTGTTCTTTGAAATAAATAGGATTTCGTTTTCTCAGAATATTCTTCATTCGGATTTGATCTTATAACAAAATCAATACATGCATATATTGTACACGTGGGTGGTTTTAAAGGTTGCGCAACTTATTCTTATCGTTCCGAGTTTACAATTTGTAATTATTAATTTTTTTTTTGTTTGAGTTACATTAAGCTAATATGTTCTCTCTTCCTTCTCCCCGCGCAGCTGATTGCGACAAACAGGTTACAACCAGAAACAGAAACAGAAGCAGAGACACAGTGAGATGGAGGGTTCAAAAGCAAACCTGATGAATGACATAAATGCCCCATGCAAAGCAGCAACAAAACTGTTGACACACAGCAAATGCAACGCCACAATTAGAAAATGTGTGTCAATTATATTAAAAAAAAAAAAAACCCAAGTAGTTTTCCTGACTTCACCAATACTAAGAGAGATTCGAGGGAGCGGAAAGAGACGTGGCGCAAGAGAAATAGGGGGCGGCAAGGGGCAGAGAGCATGATTTGAATTGCCTTTCCAGTAATTTATGGGGGTTCGTGTGTGTTTGTCAGTCAAATAACGCTGAAGGGGGCGTCGCATAGTCTCCCAAAGTGTTTTTCACCCACACTCCCATACTCTAGTACAGTAGAACTTCCCATTAAGCACATGTTAGGTAACCCCAACACCTGCCCATTGAACGCAGTAAGCTTCACTGTGGCTGATTTGTGCGATCTTCAATCGTTTCTAAAAGCACATGCCTGTGTGGGTGGTTGGGGCCAGAGCTTTGTCCAATTGCGCTGTATTTGTGGTTTTAGTGCTTTGGCTTTGGCTTTGTGGCATTACGTCACCAACACATGCGCAGCCTGTCCAGCTGAGTGGCCAAAAGCAACGTCACTATACCCCCGAACTGACTTAAGCCATACAATTATTTTTTGCATTTTCCACCAAATCAAACAAACCTTTTATTTTTTTTTTTTTAAATCGCTTTTGTAAATCGATGGGGCAAATTTCGAAAAAAAATTTTCTCAATTGTTCATACTTTAGGTATTCACTGTAATGGCCTTTTGTCGTTTTTGAGTTTTCTGATGGCGAGAATGACTTATTTTTTGGCTTTTAGTCCTGAGCGTAGGATAATGGCAAGGGCCACCACATATTTTCGAGGGTTCGCTTAGCTGCATTTGAATTCTCAACGCTTTTGAACAGCGTCTTTAATATTATATGGGTGGTGTATATTTTTTTAAGAGTCTCTCCAGCAGATTTCACGGCTGTTCAGTCGCACGAAACGGAATCAGCAGGTAACGCGATTATTGGCGAAACAAACTTGTTTGCTTAGATTTTTTTGTTGTTTTGTTTTTGTTTCTGTTAGGGTTTATTTTGGCCTGTGAGTCTCTTCTTCTGGCTGCACTTCACACACACGCACACTGCGAAAAAACAAAAATATCTGCAGATACTGTGGCACTCTTCGTTGACTCGAAACTCGAACTTATTGCCTCGACAACTCGAAATGAAATGAATTGAAATGCGCGGAGCGATGTGAACCGTTCGCTGACGGCAACTTTCTAAAACAGCTGAGCTGCCAACCAGCCAGCCAGCCAGCCAGCTCGCTTTGTTTGTATGTATGTATCTATGTATATATACTATATACTCGCAAGTATATAGGGGGAAAACTACGTCGCACATTTGGCTAGTTTTTTGTGATTTTATTTTGTTTGGTTCGGTAGCAACATGTTGCTGGCGATATGTTGCTGCTGCGCAGGGGAAGCCAGTCAGCCAGCCAGCCAGCCAGCGAAAAATGTACACAAAAATCATATGGAAGCTCACCAATACCATGGCACTCACCCTCGACAAATAAACAGCAGACACATGATAAGGCAAGTAAATAGGTAATACATAGAGTGGGGCAAGAGCAATTGTTGTTGCGATAGCGATTCAATAACAAAAGCCCCCCTAACAGATACAGATACGCAGCGAAACACATCGCATGCGGATACAGATACAGATACAGATACAACAAAAAAACAAAATAAATAAAAGACGGAGAACCCGTTTCCATATGTTTGAGATGCCATGTTGGAGAGTGTTATGTACGAAAATAGCTGTTCGCTTCGTATGTATGTATATAGCGATATATAGTATATACACAAGAATCAGCTTGGGTACTTGTTGGCAGATTTCTTAAAAAAGAAGAGCAGGAGGAGGAGCAGCCAAAAGCAACAACAACAACGCATGCGCTTTCAATGCAAAATATATAGATATATTTGTATATATCAGGGTGTATGTACATAAGCCCCAAAAATCGTCAGCGACCCAGACAACAGCAACAACATTCAGAATTTATGTTTGCTTTGCTTTGCTCATTCCGCCTCTCCATCTTCCTCTATTCCACACTTTGTTTTGCTCTCCTGCGATGCGAATCTTATCAGTAGCACCCACACTATCATCGCGTAGATACATACATATGAAGTATTTATTTTGTGGCTCTTCTCTTCGTGCTGATAAGATTTGTACTTGATATTTAATTTCAAGTGGCAGCTCATTTGCAGCTCACATTGGCATTCACATGAATCTTTCTGTGGGGGACTAATTAAGCTGATATTACCCATAAGATACTGCCCCTGAAAACAAAGTCCTCCTAACCATTGACCACTGTGGGGACAGCTCCAGACACGATCACAGACACCTCACATCCATATCCACAGATACTTGTCAGGCGTCCGTCTGCTGAAGAACAAACAGCGGCGAACTGAACTCGAGTAACCCAGGTTCCGAAGCCAAAGGATACACGGATACGCTCAGAACACACGAATACACGGCGCGACAACAAAGACGCAGTCAGCCAGCCAGACAAAGAAATGCCATGACCAATACGAAAATAAAAACGACGACCAAAGCTCCAGTCTGGGGACTGGGCTGACGTTCTTCCCCGTCCTGGCCAAACAGGAAAACAAGAAACTGCTGCTGAGCGACCCCCCTTTTCTTTTAGCTAAACGTAAAAAATCATTAAAGATTGGATTTTAAATTGGATCATTTCATTCTTTACTCGATAAAGATATTTTATATTAATTTAACAAAGTATCTCAATATTTCATCAAGCTTTTATTTCAAGGAATCAATTGTAAGACATTTTACGTAATCAGGAAACCTGATGGACCCATGGACTGTCTAGCCTCATGCCCAAATCTTTCGACCCCAGACATGTCAAAAATTTCCTGTAGACCTCAAAAGATAAAAATTTCGAGACAAATATTTACAGTTTTCCCTTTTCCACCCTTTTTTTATCTCCAAGTACAAATAAACGGTTTTTAAACTGCGGTAACAGGTAGGTATTACCATTTTTTCTGGTAATGGAAAGTCACGCTCAAAAACCCAAAAATTTCCACACATTAGACCCGCTAGGTGGCGCTTCAAATGGATGAAGATGAGGTCACAAAAGCCCTTGGGGGCTTGAATCTTTTATTTTCGTTTATTTCTCTGTTTAACGTTTTTGTGGCTCCTCTCTGGTTTCCAAGCTTGAAAAGATCCACTGATTGACGTCTGGCTTTCTTCGCTTAATTAATATTTTAATTAAGATGGAATTCGAGAAACGCGTCGAATTGTTTGTATCTGGCGTGGAATAGTTTTTGCTTAATTGTTAATTTTTCCACTAACTTGTGCCCCTCTCTCTGATGAAGGGACAGCCATCCTCTCGCTCCCCTTCTTGTTTTATGTGCGCAGTTGTTTTTGATATGAAACGGCTTCTCTTAATTGCGCCGATCAGCTGTTTTGATAATAAAACGGTTAAAAACCTTATGAAAGCAAAAAAGGAAAACAAAACTAGCATTCGGTCTACTTTGTAGCTATCACCAATAAATTATAGAACACTCCATGGCGGGTATTGTGAAATCAAACAGAACGCAGTTGTTGAAAAGTTTGACGAGTTTTTTTTTTTTTTTAACCGGCTGCTACAGCGGCGGAACCCTTGGAAGAACCTTGGATTGATTGCAAGCAAATATAGACTCAAGGCAGAGGAACTCTTACACAAGAACGTAGAGTCGGAGGGCAGCGCATGTAACCTGTGTGTGTTACAGTAAATATTAGCTAATGGGTTACATCGACTGATAAAAGTATAGCCTGATAAAATATCGATTTTCCCTTGATAACATGATAAAACGTTTTATTACAAAGGCGAAAAAATTTTTCCATTCTATTTTGTGCTCACTGTACAACCCTTGGCATTGTCTACTTTCCTCAGCTCTTTGTGTCTGGTCGTATTTTCTTTCGTCTGTTCCGGCACAAAAACACTCGCAAACACAGCTGTTCCTGTAATTTGGCCCACACGTGACTCTGATTGACTCGTCAGGTGAAGGGAAATGGGAAAGAATAGGAAATCGAGAAACGAGGTGCCACTGTAATGAGCTTTCCACCCAAAAGCGACAAGTTTAAGGTTGAGAGCTGAGCCAGATGTCGGCCATTTTGAAAGACAAATAGGGACAAAAAGGTGGGTGGCTCTGATATATAGATGGCCGATGACCCAGCACTTTGATAATCTGACATCGATATCAGAGGCAGACATTTTGAATAATAAGCGCGGTGAATAATTGAAGTTCTGCTATCAATTCGTGTTAGTTATACTTAATTGGCCCGTCGCGATAAGGATATGCCAACTCTTTATTTTAATTTCATCATATCAACAGGCACTTTTAAATTTGTCCATTCATCCGGTTATTATATTTGGACTCACACCATAAAAAGCCCATGATCTAGGTAAATCATATAGAAATAGGCTTGCCATGACGCCATCTAGTGTGTTAAGGGTATATTTTCGAAAATGGAAACTACTTATGTAGAATCTCATACCACCAATCCGAATCCAGAGACCATGTGATGACTACATGCTGTTTATTTTTGTAAATCCTAACAAAGAGCTTTGTTGGCGAGTTAGGAATTTATACAGAAAATTACTTTTGTTGTTTTGATTTGGTTCTGTCTGCCATCCGATTGAAACGATAAAGTGGCAAAAGGAAACAAATGCAAATTCCATCAAAGCCATTGCACGAATATCAATCAAAACAAATTTTTGGCATGCCACCTACCCCACTTTCACCTTCCGTCTCCCATCCCGCCCGTCTGTTATCGTTCCAACCCCCGGATCAGCGTTCTAAACAAAAGGAACCCAAAATTCCGGAGAGGGAAGAGTATTGAAGAAAGAGGGTTGCCAGACGAGACTCCAGACCACCCCCCCAGACCCAGTCCATCTAATTTTTCGCCATTTGAACCCATCAGCTGTTATGAGTTTTTTGGTGGGTTCATTGCCTTTACATCTCTCATTCCGAGCTCCGAGGAGAGCCTCGAAAGTTACGCTCATTCTGTTGTTGTTACTTTTAATTTTCTTGCTTTGTTGTTGTTGTTGTTGTTGTTGTTGTTGCTTTTTAGCTGGCTCGCACACGTTGTCCAAAGTCATTCAACCCAACAAATAAAATAACGTAAAATAAAACGCAAAAAGAAGCAGTCCGAGGGAGGAATTGGGAAGGAAGGAGGAGCAGTAACGGAACGGGAACGGAAAAAGTCAACGGCTGAAGCGTTGGGGTCACTGAGAGTTTACCACTTGGTCCAATTTGCTCTCCCAGTGGCTCACTCTCACTCATCCATCCAGCCATCCATCCCCACTTGGGTGCCAAAATCTGTGAATCTCTTAGATTGAATTTTTCAAATACACTTTATAATGCGTAGTATATGTAGTCAGGAGAAGAATTCACATTCGTTTTGGGTGCTAAATGATCACAAATTATAATAAGTATAACTTGAAACAACTTCATTTCTTCCTTCTTTCTTGTTCTTGTGATGTAAAGTGAATAACCGCTTCCATCCAAATCGCCAGGATATGCTCATTTAAACTCATTGAAGAAACCAGCCAGCCAAAGCAACAAAAGCAACTCTTCGGGCTTCTCGTTCGTTATCAGACAAAATTTGATATACGACCCTGAATCGTAATGCAATAACCCCAGGAAAATGGAATCGGAATCTGAGATAGTCGCCACTAAGGAGGCAGACTTTGATAAGGTTCGGAGAATGGGTTGGGTTGGGTTGGGTTATCTGAGGCCCCCGCATAATCACATACCATAAATAAATATAAACAAAAACCATATTGAAAGTAGTTACAAAACTGGAAAACAAACTTCAAATTTAGGTTTTGGTGACTTTGAGATAAGCCTGCGGTTTATTATATTTTTGTTATTCCTTATTCCTTATCGGCCAGAGTTCAGTGAAACATATTGGGTGGTGGTGTAGAGTGACTACTTTATGTATGGCTTCATTAACAGCTTGAAAATGAACTCTGGACACGCATTTATGGGGTTCTGAGTTTGTCCTTCTGTTGGCTAGCTATTGGGGTGTGTATATAGGCCCTATATTATAGGGTGACGCATTACCCACATACATATTCCCTATTTTAAAAGGAAAAAATAGGTTTTAACAAGAAAAAGTCTTTGCACTTGTAACAGAGTTAATTTTAACGGATTGTGAAGCGATTTTATGTGTATCCCTAGGAAGGGGAACCCCTTGAAAAAAACTTAAATATTTAAAAATAATCCTAGCCATTTTCTATCAAATTGCTAATGTTTTATGAATAATGGTTATAGAAAAGCCATTGCTGTGTATATAGAAAAGAGACATCAGTTTTTCAGGAAGCAGTCTACATCTCCTAATGCGTTCTTGGCCAAGACTCTGTTGAATGTATTGCGCACTTGGCAGCAAAATCCACACAGCCATCAGCTAATTGCTTATGTAAGCAGTCTGCCTGGCTATCATTTAAACAAATCAATGCAAATATTAAATCAATATGGATGAGCAACTAAGACTGTCAACCGTTTTATTGCGATTTCTTTGTTGTTTGCTGTTCTGTGCAAAAAAGGAAAAGGAAATACATAGAATGAGACAAATTCAAGGATACAGCAAAGTCGAAGCTAACAGTTTATTTGTGCGCTTCTCTCTGTCTCTCTCTCTTTTTCTCACCCACTAACGCATACACTCACAGCTGATTAGCAGAGTGTGGGAGGGGGTGGGGTGTGGACACAGAGGCTAACAAATAAAGAAACGAAAGCAGCAGAACGTGAATTGAAATCATATTTACTTTTACCATAACAGGAATATGTATCGTCTTTGAGTATATAATGCATTACTTTATCCACTTTGTTTCCACAAGTCCCCCGCATATACCAAAATTAGCTTCTGTCAGATCAAATATATTGACCGTTCCCACATAAAGTTAATTAATTAATAACAATTTATCACAATTTACGGTTTTTGTATATTCTTTTTTTACCCTCGAAGAAAGAGAATGCAATAAAAATGGCGACTTACCGTTTCTTCTTTCTCGCAGAAGATCGGTGTCCAAAAGTTGATGAAAGCACACTTTTAGCTCAGTGCAGAACTAATTTGCGGACTCAATCGAATGCCTGGACATTGTTGCAGTTTATTTTAGCTGCAAATATTGATTTCACTTGCTTTCGCTGTTGCTGGTGCTACTCCTACACAAACACAAACACATGTACGCACTTTCAAGCTCACTCAGCTGAGCTGCTGCTGCTGCTTCTTCTCCTTGGCTTTTGCGTCTATAGCACACATTGATTTTTGCCTATTTCTGCATTTTTTTGGTATTGCACAGATATATATACTTTATATAACACACGGATGGCCACTTCTCGTTGCTTTTATATGCACTTTCGAACTAGTCGCCGATTTTCTTGCGATTTCTTACGGAGGCAAATGGTTCTTTTTCGATATTAGATTTTCGCCAACACCCACGCACCGAACCGCGCACTTTCGCTCTACCTTCTCTCAGCTCTTCATCTATCTTTATCCTTTCTACTTATCGGAATTGATCGTTCTCGGCAGGTTGGCAGCCATTGCAGTGAAAAAACGACTGGAAATACCAGCACAGGTGCACTGCGGTCGCTCGAGGGCTGGGAAATCCGGAAAAGCCTCGCCTACACTTGCATTGCCATCGCGTTGCGTTTTCGCTGTCGAGATTTGCATAATTTCCACTTTTTATACGCGCACAACGGCCTGTGAAATTATTGTTTATTTTTTCACCAACAAAAACAACTGTGTGGGGCGAGACCGAGTGACCAGACTGAGTGTCAGCTGTGGGCGTGCTAGTGTGAACGTATTGTAAACTGCTGAAAATACCTTAGCGGGAAATACGCACAAATTCGTTACTTTATTATGATGTTCGAAAATTTTTGAATATTTATTCAAAATTAACCATTTGAATATTCCGGAAATAAAAATAAAACGCATTTTGATATTTAAAATATTATTTAGTTAAACGTTTCTCAGTTTAAAATGTCATATATATCTGTTCTGTCAGATTAATTCTTGTTAAAGTTCAAGTGTTTTATCCGATAAAGTTGCTTGTTTTCTTTGCAAAACTACACACGTACATAAATTATGTAAATATAAGTCTGCCTTGTAAAGCCATTACACAATACATATATATATATATATATATAAATGTAAATTTTGTTAAACCAAAACTTTTTTGTGTGTGTGGTACGGAACTAATTTATGCACTTTACGGTAATTTTCCAAATATTTTCGGTTCTTGAACACTAACTCTAATTAATACATATCAGTTGTGATTTTCATTAGTTGATTCTTTTCAAACATTTTAAAATATAGCTGAAACACACTACAAGATACAGAGAGAAAGATCCGTTAAAATACGCACTTACAACTCTGATTTAATCGTTTTCTTTGCTTTTCATTTCTTTTCCTTTTAGTGTAAATATGACTTCCATTGTTTCTGATTTCTTTTCTAGGAAAATATATGGTAGATATATGTTTGTATGACACCATTTGCTTAGCTTAACTTTAGAGAATAAAATGAATCAGGAAAATATCTCATCTGGTATCGTTCGCGTTTTTATTGTGCTTATCTGTGTGTTTGTATGTTGTGTGCCTTGGGGTGTTGGCGAAAAGGGTTAATTATGGGTGGTACGGGGGTTTAAACGGATTAGTGGCCTGTTATTGTCACGCCAGCGCTTTCACTTGGGTCACCCTTTCCCTCAGCTCACAACTGGAGTTTGACTCGATCGCTCGAGGATTGCGAGATATATTGTACATATATAGTATGTGGTTCTGCAGGAGGAGGGGAAACCTTTCAGTTTTAAAATTCAGAAATCCAAGCTTACTTAAATATTAAATATATATTATATAATTAGTTGAGGTGGTCCAAGCTGTGAGCTAATTCGAAAGGCTAACTATCCTGCCCTTAAGCTTTTGTACCCGTTTATGGATTTTTCAGCGGATATTACGTTACAAATAAGACTATGAATCTAGATCTGTGTGTGTCCAGTAAGTCCAGTAAGGAGAGTGTAAATAGATTTTTTGAATTATTTATATGGGTATCGCACGGGTGTTTTAGAAACGGTGATCCATTCAAGTAACTGTGTTGTCTGAGTCGTTTGTTCGTTGTGTACTATACATGGCTGCTATACATAGATATTACCTATTAGATAACTCCAATAACTCTGAACAGTTTTAGCTGGCACTAGACTTGATCAAAATTGGTATCTGGGTGTAAGTGTATGTAAGTGTAAGAGTGCTGGTTTGAACGCTTTGTGGTTCTATCGACATGTTTTTGAATTTTTTCAGGTTTTTACTTTTTTACTTTTTTGAAGTGACGAAAATGTATGCTTACTCCAGATGAATTTAAAATTTAAGCTATAATTTATCAAACATTTAAGACAGGCATGCATTGCGTATGCGTGTGTTGCGGGGACAATTTAAAAACTAATCGCACATAATTGCAGATTCTAGGCTAGACACAGAACACTCAGCGGAGCCACCTGAAGCTGCCGGGGATGGGGTGCACGTCTACATACATACATATACATATTGATATATACAAGGCTATATAAGATAGCAATTCTTCGGGCTTGCAGTTAATAACAAAACACAGAGCATGTGGGACTAATACGGTTTTCACAAATCAGGGTCTAGTTAAAGTAGCATATTAAATAAAATAATCACAATTTGATGCTGGTTTCGGTGAGTTTTTGAAACTCGATCCAAACTAAAACTATGGTTAGGTTTCGTTGAAGCCGCTGCTGCTGCTGTTGCTGCTGTTGCTGCTCCCGATCTCTTCTGGCGGCTATGTGCCCATCGCCGCGTCAAGCAGGCCCAGCAAGTACATGCATATCATCGAGATGAGTGTCAGGCTGAACACCGTGGCGAACATGACGATGCACACCGGCCAGCATCAGTCCGTGGCGGTTTTGCGCATTATCTTCCTGGCAAAGCCGATGGCCGAATCTCAGAGAATCTCACAGCAGCGGCAGTACCGCGGTCGGTGGCCGCTGGTTACAGCCGGAGGGGTTCCGGGCGCGAAATAGGCGTGCACCTTGATATTTGGTAGATGTGTCTGTGAAAGAGAATGTATATTAATAACAGGGGAAGTATTATCTTTTAATAACTCACCTTCAGCTTAATTATGGCGGCGCGACTTATGAGCTGACAGTCGAATAATTCAATACGCTGCAAGTTGTGGCAGGACACCAGATGCTCCAGCGTTCGGTCTGTGATCAGGGGGCAGTTGTCCAGTTCCAGAACAGACAGAATCTCCGGGGCACAGCTGCCAGTAGTGAGGTGACGTATCCCATCATCCGTGATTAGTTCACAATGTGATAGGGTCTATTCGCCAAAGGCATATAATTCATACAAGTTTTAATCAAAGTCGATGAAGACTTACCAGTTTTTCTAGACTGGGACAGCCGGTGGCAAGATGAGCCAGTGTGACGTCTGTAATTTGGCTACACTCCTCCAGATCCATACGTTCCAGATACTTGCAGTTGCGGCCCAGCGCCTGGAAACCGATATCCGTAAAGTTGCGGCAGCCGGACACCTCTAGGGTGTTCAGTAGATGATTGTGCTGCGAGAGGGCCATTAGAGAGAGATCGGTCAGATCAGCGCACTTGGACACGCATAGCTTTTGCAGCTTGGAACAATTGGCCGCCAGTTGGCGAATCGATGAATCGGTTATGGTCTAGTGGGTCCGAAAATAATGCCCTTTAATACTCGTTAAATAGTAAATAACTTGGTTTATTCTTACCTCACAGCTGTGTAGATTTAGCACCATTAGATCGGGACAGTATTTGGCCAGGCACATTATGGCATTGTCGTTTATCTGTTTACAACCTTTGCTGCTGAACTTTCGCAGCTTGACGCAGCCGCGAGCCAGCGCCTCTACGCCATTCTCGGAGATGAGGTGACACCAGGACACATTGATCTCCATAAGGTTCTACAAAAAAATAACCTTAATTTTGATAAAAAAAAAAAACCTTAAGTAGGCGTTAAACATACTGGGCAGCCATCGGATAGATACTTCAAACTGTTGTCTGTTATGTTGGAGCACGAGTCCAAATTAATGGCCGTTAATTTGGAGCAATACCTGCTGATGGACTGTGTGGATATATCGGTTATTTTCTTGCATTCTGACAAATCCAAGTGTTCGATATTGTGGCAGTGATTCGCTAGAGTTCTGAAACGTTTAAATAATTGTTAAATTTGGTTCTTTTCAAGAGATTCCTTGTAAATATTAACCTGACGGACTGATCTCCCACCGATTGACAACCACGCAGCGACAGTGATTTGAGAAAGCCGCGACATCGCAGCGATATATTCTCAATCACTGGACCCTGCAACAAGTTAATTAATTTAAATAGACATTCTTGTCTTAAAATCTGTGAAAACTCACCTCGATATCACGTTGAAAGTCGAATAGATTGATTTTCTGCCAGCTGGATCCATCGAGGGCCAGCACGTTCCAATATTTGCATACCTGCAGCATGAAAAATTCATTAGTCGTCTGTCGACCCCAAGCCAATCCTCCTGCGGTGTGCCACCGCCAGTTCATTTACCTGTGCACAGCGGCATAGCGAGACAACATCCAGGTAGGAGAAGACGCGCAGCAGAACCTCCTTTGGCAGTTGCTTGATTAACTCATCGTCCAGTTCGGTAGCGCCTAGGAATGTTTGCTGAAACGGACAACCCATGGCCGGATGAGCAATGACACATCAAATAAAAATATCGTATGTTATGTGGTAGGCTATGTGCGATGTCCAAACCAAAATCAACCAACTGATTCCTGAAGTGGTCCCAAAAATAATAAAAATTTAACTTAATGAAAACCAATATAGATCGAATTGGGTTCCACAACAAAACAAATTAATTGATGGAGGGAATCGAAAAATTGGGGGGCACGAAAGAGTCTGCGAGCTGGAGGGGAATAGAGAGCGAGCGAAGGGGGTTTTGGGGCGACTATGTACAAAATGCTGGATCAAGATGATATAACACGACCGCTGAAGTGGGAAAAATGTCATCGAAGGTGGCTGTTTGAGTGATGTTTCTTTTGCTTTTCTTGGGTGATTTTTGTTCTCTTACGGACTGATCCTGTAATGACTCTTGTGGATTGATGGCCACTGTCCGCTGGCCTGGATGCTCATCGGTCAGACATGCCTCGGGTGAAATGGAGGAACTAAGCGAAGAGCTCTCGCTGCTGCTTTCCATGGTTTTGGGACTGGGATTTTGAATAATCGTGGGATTAGCCACGGGAGCAGCGCTACCAAAAGTGGCCGATCGCCAAATGCTGCTGCAAATGCCGCTGATTATGTTGCCGCTGCCGTTGTGATTATTGTTGCTGGTTGTGGCATGGTTGTTGCTGCTGTGGTGCCGCACGTTACTGTTCATCTGTAAGCTCGGATTGTGATTGTTGTTGTTGGTGCCGCCACCAGAGTTGCTGCTGGTGCTGCTGCTGTTGCTGTTGCTGTTGTTGTTGGACTCGCTACTGACGGCGGTGCTGTGGGTGTTGCTGCTGCTGGCTCCACTGCTGCTGCTGAAACTGGCACTGCCACTTATGCTGCTGCTGCCACTCGGCGGGCAGAGGAGCTCGATGCTGCCGCTGGCGCCGGCGGCGCCTCCATTGCTGCTGCCGCCCGACCTCATGTTTCCGCCCTCGCCGCTGGCAAACATTCCGCTGCAGAGCCTCTTCTTTTGTCCCCTGCTTATCAGCTGGTGCCTCTGGCTTCTGATTCAATTAACTCTTTCGCTCTGTGTATCGCCCTCTCTTTGGCCGTGTGAATGCACGATTAAAATATTCACAAATTGCGTCTTCAATACGTTGCTCTCTCTGGCGTCTCTGTTTCTGCCTTGCCTTGCCTTGCCTCACGCTTTTGGCTTATTTTTGGCCAAAGTCGTTTACTCGTATGGCTTTTTACGATTTTTGTTTTTAATTCTTAAATCGCTTATTGCAGCAGGAACTGGTTGAGACATCCAAAAATGGTGTTGTTTTGCACGTGGAAAATAGAACAGCGGAATTTATTACGAAAAGAAATAAAGGCAATCAAGAGGAACAGAAAAAACAAAAGAAAAGAGTTTCACCCACCAAGGTTGCGGGCGTGCTCTAATTGAAATGCGCACCCAACTTCAAGTTCCAAGACCCCCAGCCACCCACTCCGCTGACCATGGGCACCCCGCCACCACCACCACCAGCACCGCCACCGCCACCGCCAACCATGTGGCATTCAACTTAAATGAAAAGTCATCAGAGGCAATTTAAAAAAGGCAATCGATCGAACGTGTGACGAATTTGAGCGAAGCGCGAACAAGAAATAAGTGTGTATAAATAATAATGACAATAACACAAGATTGAATTGATTACAAAAAGAATAAATTTCCAACACCCTATGCGGGGTACATTGGCATTGTCATAAATATTGTACTATTTTCGAGATTTTAAGTGCCAAGGAGATTGTAGCGTTTATGGGTCTTAATCGTAAAGTGGCCCAAAAATTTTCATAAGCCACTCCAAAAATTGATTAACCATAATTATGGTCTTTGAAAAACGTGCACGCTTTAGAAAAGTGATCCAGCTGGGGGATTACAATTCAAAAATTCTAATAAATTCACCAATGAATTTCCATTTTAAGAGTATTTTAAATCTCCTTTGTCAGCGCCAAGAACATAAATATTACAATAAAAGAATACAATATCAGTTATTAAATTGTTATTTCCACAATTGTAAAACATGCATATGTATGAGCGACGAATAAAGCGATCGAAGGTCCAATAAATTACTGATTGTGAGGGATCGTCGTCTGAAATAGGAGTTGATATTGAAGTGGTCCATCCGAACAGGCCACCAACTATTAAGAATTTATGCAAAAATTAACACTCAATGCGGCCTGGAGGCTTGCAGGCCTGGAATTCAATCAGAGCTTATTTGTCAGGGGACAATTGGAACGAGAGTACACACAATGGAACCCCCCGGGACTGGATATATCCAATCCAAGGCGCTATATCTTTCACACGTAGCACTAATGTGCGAGCTTATGCAAATTCAAGTGCAGTAAATAGTTTCAATTCAATGCAAGCCGTAAGTGATGGGGAAGCGACAAGTGCAAGGCGTTTCACTTGATGCCTGCGTTTGGCATAGTTTATTATTTATTTGATCATGCAACACATGGCGTATACGTAACGTGCGCATACATAGTTTGAAAATAAAACAGCTGACGGACGGGAGATAGGAATGAGGGCGAAAAAGGGGGGTGGCGCTGCTTGCTTGGAGGTGGGAGGTGCTGTGTGTGTGGCAAAAGGTAAACAAATTTAAAATTCCCAGTCGGGCATTTACTTTCCATGTGACCTCGACGGGGGGAAAAAAAATGGGAATATGGTATATGGAATGGATATGGTGTAGCTATACCACAGGCCACATGACAACAAATCAGAGCTGCATTTTATATAAGCCATGGCCGGGTCAGCTGGCCAACAAAAAGTCGAGAGTTGATAGCAAACTGATAGACAAGCATTTCTGTTTCACACATCCATATGTATCTATATGTATGTATGTGTTGCAAGGTCAGTGAAGAAGGGAAACTGGGTCAGCATCCAAATTGGGTTGCACTCGATGTTTTTTCCCCCTTCTTTTCCTTATTGCTACCAAAGTTTTCAATCTAAAAATATAGACTACATAATTAAGGTCCAATAAAACCTTATCGCTGGCATAATAATGGATATCTTGAAACAGGAAAGCAGAAAAGAATATCAAAAACAGAAAAACAGCTGACGACACACCAGAAAGGGAAAACAGAACTGCAGGAAAACTGTCGGAAAAGCCTCCCCAAAACAACTGCGACACACGCACACTTTTTATATATTCCTTGTTTCTTGCACACACTTTCACATTTGTTCTTTTCTTGTTTTTTTTATCACGCCTAGAAACTCGCACTCGAAAAAAAACGATTACAATGTTTTTATCGCTTTAAAGAACCAATTGTAATACCATTTGATTAAATTTTTAGCTGGACTGGTGGCTTTTTAGAGTTGTTGCAATTAATTGCATTGAGCCCAGAAGCGGGATGGATTTTCTGTTTTTCGATTTAGGTTTTTCCGTTTTTCCTTGGCTGTGAGGAGAGCTGGTGTGAATGCAGACACGAACGTGGGGGGCCAAACGGAGGAGAGCCAGCAGCGATTTTCGCGAGCCAACATCGGTGACAACAGAGCGCAGAATGAGAAATAAACGGCCAAGCGAACCTGAACTCTGGCCAAGCTCCAAAAACAGCTGAAATCGCATGTGGCGCTCTCGCCCCCTTCTCTCTGTTTTGGGAAATGCACAACCCGAGGGGGTGGCGAGAGCAATCGAGAGAGAGAGAGAGAGAGAGAGACAGTGTGTATCAGCTGCGTGAGTGGGGGGCGGGGACAATGCACCCACAATCGGGCAACAAAGGCAAAGACTGAGTCTGTTTGGAGATATGAATGGGAGAGAGAGAGTGCAAAATGCAGACACTGACCAAACATAAAACATTTAGAACTTTAGATGCCCTTAGACAACTACTTGAACCTTCAGGCAGGGTCATCCCTTCAAAAAATTTAAAGTGGAAAAAAACTGGAACGAATAGGGGAAAAGGGTTTTTCCAAATACATTATTTATATATATTAGAGAATAGAAACTCTTTTACAATAAAATATCCACCATTTAAAGGGAATATCAAATACTTTTTTACCCACTCTCTTTTTGCTCTTTCTCTGTTTACTTTGGTTTGTTGTTGGTCTTTTGGTTTTGCTTTTGGGGCCTAGATAAGTACTCTAAATACCGAGTACCAGGAACAGGCAATCAATAAGCTCCAAAATAATAAACAGCTCGCCGAGATTAAAGCATAGGAGAACGCAATTAAAACGAGTCTTTCATATTCATTTCCATTTCTCGCCCAACGCCCCTCGCTTACTTTAGCCATTTCCCCGCCCAACTCCCCAACTTAACAAAATTAACACACGTCTAACAAAGTGGTAGCGTTTTCGCCTCTTTTCTGTTTGCTTATTTACTTGAAATTGTTTGCTGTTTGAACTGGGCGAAGAATTTCCAATTTGTCAGAAGTCCTCAGAGTTCGTCACTGGTCATTACCCAAAGTTGAGTGGGGGTGGGGCGGCATGGCCTTAAGAGGGGCTTAAGATTGGGGGTGAGTTGCCAGCAAGTGAGTTTATTGCACTTTTGCCGCAAGACAAACATACAATTTTCCGAGAGGTCGGCAAGACATTAGCCACTTACACTTTTACAAGCTGGCAAACTCCCTGCTCTGCCTCATTGGCACCAACAAAGGAAATGACTCCTGTTCGTAATGCTTCCTTTTTCGTCTCCCGACTTCAAAGGAAGGACAAAGAACTCGCTTTGCCATAAAAATAAACGAGCTACAGTTTAATTTAGACGGGGGTTTGGGATGTGGAAGTGTCTGACTAACTGTCTAGAAGAGCTAACAAATAAAAGAGTAATGTCACGTCTGGAGCAATAACAACAACTTAAGCAAAGAGTGATCCCCAAAGCCAAGTAACAATAAAAAAAAACTCTTGAATTCCCAAGATAAAAAACTAATCAGAAATAAATTTAATCTTATCAGGATTTCTCGTCCAAACACAAAAATCTAACTTGAATAGAATTTGTTTATATTTGACCTTAGCTGTGACATTTGAGGAACTATTTTATATTTAATTTAAAAAGCGGATTTACTTAATACATTTTAAAGAGCAAATTGCTATGATTAGAAACAGGTTTTATTAGCCTTTAAAAAAATTATAAAAATAATCTAGTGCCTAGTAAAAAATAGTTTGAAAACTCAAGAAAAGTGTAAAGACAACCAAATGACCTTTGGTTCAGTAGGGACACTTCCTACACAACTTTGAGAGCTCCTATAGGTTCACATGTACTTCTCGGATAACTTACTTCAAATCGATGATGATTGCGTCCCGAATTGGTCATTTTTTGCATGGATATATCCGGAATTTGTAGATGTCTCGAAATGCAGAAGCTCCCGCAAAGCCTGATGCTTTCCCTTTCGCTCGTTTGCTCGATCTCCCCTTGGTGGCGCTCTCGCTGTTGCGTCTGGGTCTGGGGTCTGGGTCCCCACCGATGTTCTTTGTTGCCCCCCACACGACCGCTCTCTTTGTGGACTGGTGTGTAGGTGTTTATTTGTGTGTGTGTGGGCTCCAAGCAGGAAATTATGCGTCCTGGTAGTTCTTTGTTCTGATTGCGTTGCAATTGCTGATTGCACTGGGTAGCTGGAGAGTGGTAACGGTGTCGTGTTTTGGCCAGTGTGTTGGTAGCTGCCTACATCACAAGCGAAATACAAAAAACTGCACCACTGCAGCTCCCCTTATTGGCATTATAACAAGAAACTGCAACAAGCTTCGTAATGCGTAAATCGTTTCTTGTTCTTGCATCTTTTTCGGTTCCCGTTTCGACAATTGGCTGCCCCGTTCTTCGCGCACTTGTTACCGCCTGGCTTTCGGTTTACTTGCGGTTGTCCGCTGGCGTTTATGTTTTTATGTAATTGCGATTTTCTTTGGTGGAAAACTGCGTTTGTTTGTTATCGTACCCAATACCAAATACCAACACAATTGCATTCTTCGGTGATGCCACCCTTCACATCCATGAAAGGTCCGGTAGCTTTGTTAATATCAGCTGTTTTGGTATTTTCTACTAAAAATAAAAGTCAGCTGTCCATTCCGGACTTCTGCGGTCTGGCATCTTTCCGGCTGATTCTATAACTTTGCACGCTGTTACCTGTCTTTCTGTTTTTTCTCTGATAAATTATATATACGGCAAAATGTGGCCTATTATTTTAGCTATCCTGCGCCGCAACGCCGTCTACATCACCTTGCCCATCGCCGGAGTGGTTGGCTTCATTGGCTACAATTTGGAGGGTTTGTTGTCCGACAAATACACTCCCTATAGTCGTACGTTTGGAATGCTTAAAAAACGATTTCCTGGTGAAATTTATGAATGGTTTCTTACCTCTTTGGCAGCATCTATCCAGGAGCTACGGGCCAAGCGCTTGTCGGAGGAGAGCTTGACTTCTAACGCCGCTGATGTAGAAAAACTTCGGCTCAGCAGTCCTGTCCTAGAACGCAATCTTTCCCCATCGCTCCAACCAAAGCCTTCATAATTTCTCGTTGTTAAACCTGATTATCTAAATTTAATTAAAATGTTATTAAAAAAAAGATAAAAAAAATATTTCGCAACGTTTTATTGTTGTCATCCCTTGCGGGGATCGAACCCGCGACCTTTGGATTAGAAGTCCAACGCGCTATCCTCTGCGCCAAAGGGACAGGTGGTGGACGCTTTGCCAATGACTCATACAAGCTAAGGGGACTTTTTTCCTCTGGAAACGCAATAAAAAGCTTTTTAGCGCCTTATTTTTGCTAGAAAAATGTTTATTAATTCATTTAAACGCAAATTATTTGCTTAGAACTGTTAATGTTATAACTCTAGAACGTTAGAAGGCTCAAGTACTGCTTAGAAGGAGGAAAGAACATGGCCTCGGTGGCGCAGTTGGCAGCGCGTAAGTCTCATAATCTTAAGGTCGTGAGTTCGAGCCTCACCCGGGGCATGTAATTTTTTTTTACAAATTTTATTTCTTATTTTTTTAATAAAAGTGTTTTTTGTTTATTTTTTTTAGATACATTTTACTTTCCAATTTGTTGGCAAAGTAAGAAACTAGTTATTGGAGTAAGTGGTCAAAGACTTTTATTTTTAAATTTATATAAAAAGTTATTTATTTCTTTTTTAAATACAGCATAAACTAAATGACATGAGAGTTGTTAAGGGCTTACTTGCCCATGCGCTGGATGGACCATTCCTGTTGGCAGAGTGGGCACCGATTGTTTTGCTTAACCCATAAACTCATGCAGCAATGGTGGAAGGAATGATTGCACTCGCCCCAGACTACCACGCAATCCTGGCGCCCCATCACGTCACGCTTGTTGTCCGCCTGACATCGAAGGCAAGAATCTGGGAAATGTTTAATAATTATAATAAATAAAATATTTAATTTGGTTCCAAACATTTTTGGGAATTTTTTAGAATGGACAGGACTATAATCAAGTTTCCAACAGAAATGAATTATAATACCAATTAGTCCTAATCTTGTGACCACCCCTTAGAAGATGCAATTAGCGAAATTAAATAACAATTTGTTGAGGAAACAGGCAAGTTAAAATATCAGTTTCCGTGACGCAAATGAACCTCCCACACTGACACCACCATTTCCTGTTAATATATTAAATGCAAAAAGCTCCCATATTTCTACCGATTGCAGTTATTTGAGATTTTAAGACTCCATTCAGAAATTATTCACACAAAAACGGTCGAAAATGTTCATTCAACAAAAGGCAAGCGAGCGAGCGATCGACCATAAAAAATAAGTGCAAAGTAAATCACAATTCGACGAGCCGAGCCTTCCCTTCCCGGGCCCGTGGCCCTTTAAAGCCTCATTTTAGTTAAGTTCAGTGATTTGTGTTGTTGTTCGTGGGAGGGGTCACTGTACTGTGCGGCCCAAATTGGAAGCGAATCGTTTTTCAACAGCCGAAAAAGGTTTCTCAGAATCACCGCCGAATTTCGCCAAGTCAATGCAAAAATGGTTCAATCACTGGTTCATAATTTAGGTAGGTATTTGGGGGTTTTGTATGGCCAGGCAGTAGCAGCAGCACCACCACCACCTGAGCCGCTTGGGAGACCTGCAGGTGTTGACATTTCGAAATATGATCGCATCGGCAGAAATTTACAATACACCTTCGAAAACGACAATCAACAAAAACACAATTCGGGTAGTATATGCGTCGTCGTCGTCGTCGAACCACTTTTGAGGCATCACGTATACGCCGCTTTGGCTGGCGTTGCATCGGAGAATGCTGCTGACCTGGACAAATTAAAAACAATGAAAAATACAAGCATTAAACTTAAAAAAAAAAAAAAGAATTGACAAGCGATGAGTCAAGGAATGATGTTTTTTTCTGGTGTGAAAATCGGCGCACAATTTCTTCGGGGTGTAGCACTTTTGTGAAACTGGATCGAAAACAGGAAATTCTCAACATACTTCCAAGAATTTTCTTTTTTCTTTTTTATTGTAATTTGTAACTGAAGAACAAGTCAATAGATTTTTTTATGAATACTGCTTTAATGGCAAATGGTCATTGAACTAATATAATGTTGAATTTTGTACAAATTACATTTTCTGGGGGGCTTTCTATTAAATTGTTATTTAATTGTTTCTCCAAATTCGAAAATAATTGTAATTATGGCATCAATTATGGGTTAATTGCTTAAGTTATAATGTTGAATGGGCCATTTTTAAAAATAGAGCTGGAGTATTGGATCATTCCTTGAACATGGCATTAAAATACAACGTAATTCTTATACTCCTAACTTTCTTTTGGGGACTTTCAAATGTAAGAAAAATTTCGAAACTCCTGCCACTATTTAACCATTAACATAAACATAATTTTTAAAACAGGCTACTCGCCTTTTAAAATTCACCAATGTCAAGTGCATGGACCTACCCACTTCGAGGGGATTCACGAAGTATGAATATTGCCGCTTGAAAGTGGTCCGGCGGAACCATGTGGAGCTATCCCTAAAGGTCAGCCTCCTGCAGCTTCCCATTCGGAATTTGACGGCCAGGTTGCAGTGTTTCCAAAGACGCGATGGCTATCGACCCTTCATGTACAATATACTTTTCGATTTCTGCAAACTGATGGGCAGTGCCAACTATGCCTTGTCCTTTGAGCGATTTATATTCGATTCAATTCGAAAGCACAGCAATTTCAATCACTCCTGCCCATGGAAAGAGGTAAGAAATACACTTTATTGGGGCAGTAATCTAATTCGCCGCCCCTTAGAACCACATGACAGTGGAGAAGTTTGCCCTGGAGCTAGACAAGATCAATATGCCAGTACCCTCCGGCACCTACCGCTTGGATTTCACCTTCTACGCCTACGGTATCGCTCGCACATTGACACAGGTGTTTTTCGAGAAAATCGAGTGAAACTCGGGCGTCACAGACCCGTTCCTATTTCTTGCGTAAGTTGACAGAAAAATAAAAATTAAAATATAAAAAAAAAACTCAACAACAAATAAACTCAATCAAATGGAATCGCTATTTTCAATTTACAAATATCCCATCGTCGTCTGGTGTTCATCGATTGGTTTTCCCTGTTAAAGTCAATCAAGTCAATAAACAATTACGGACCATGGAAAATTTGTAGAGGGCTCGGCCCAGGCACAGTGGAACTTGAGAATATGCCACCTTTCCAGCTTCCCCATCGATCAATCAGTCTGCCCACTAGAGGCCCTATTAAATTTAAATATCCACCAATAAAGCTAATTGATTCATTCAGACGGTCGGATATGTAATGCCTATGGTATGGTGTGGTATGGTATGGTATGGTTAGTGGAAAAACATGCAAAACGAATCTCTAACTGCGTCATTGCAAATCTGCGAACTTCTCTTGGGGTCTCCAATTGCCATTCGTTTTGGTGGCAATTGGTGGCACGAGGGGGTGTGTCTGGGAATCTGGACTGGCATCAAGTCGGCCGGATCGGTATTTGACTCCGTTTATAGGCCCTCCACAAATGCCCATATGAATATGCATTAGGAAAAACGACAGTCGGGCGATGGTTGAGCTCGGAACGGGTTAATTGCACAATGCGAGCCCGGTATTTGATCGCCGATCGCAGACAAACGAAACGTGACAATGACGGCGAGCCCGTCTCAGCCGATCTTAGACTATATTCGACAACATCAGGCGACATTGTGGCCGCGCCAACTCACCTGACTTTTCAAGACGGTAGCTCATCGTGCCAGTAAGAGTCTATATAGTACACCTACAGTAAACCTGTGACACAGCCAGTCTGGAGGCATAGACCTAAGGGGTATTATTAATTTTAAGGGCGTGGTCCTATAGTTTTAGCATTTAGCTAAATAAAAAATGGGTGGGTTCTCTAATGACATTAATCAATATTAAGCAAGGCCCCCCGAACCCCGATGATACCCCTTAAAATAGATGAATTATTCTTTTATTAATTTGTTATTACGTTGCTTAGGTATAGCTTATGAGAACCGAAGAGGAGGGCACCTTTTAATTTTTGTAACTTAAGGACTTAGTTGACATGGGGATTACCCATATAAACCAATATGGAAATAAATTTAATGTAAAATAATATTTAAAGAATCGCAACTTTCCTCGATAGTCCAAATACCCGATGGCGTAAAGGGTGCTCCAGTGGAACGTCCGGCAAACCAGTCCAACTGGCCTGGAAATATCACTGTCCCGCTTACAGGTCGGCCGATACAAAGCGATAGCTTTCGACAGGCTCGACAGTGATTAAAAATTCCAGTTTGCTGCACCTGACCAGACGCCCGCCGACTATACATATCGACGGACAAGTGACTCGGATCTAATCGAGTAGCGGCGCGATATGCAAACGGCAGTGGGCCGTCGTCTGGCGGTTATGCAAGTCTAAGTTCAAGGTTGTCTTGGGTGGTGTGGTGCACTGGCGGAATGGGAATCTGTCTGCGATCGCAGCGAAGGCCTAAATATAGCCGCAGTCCACCAGTAGCGAGTGCTCGTCAAATCTCACACTTGCGACCCGCCATACGCCACTGACACCTCTATGGTTATTTTATCGGGGCGATAATATCTGCGTCTTATCATCGATGCACTCAATTTACCGACAAATTGGTCACATGCTCGTCTTTATTATAATTTTTCTGTTTTTTTTTTTTTGTAAATTATTTATTCATTTACTTTTGTGCTTCGTTTCGCGTGTCACGTTGCATGATTGTGGTATCCGATGCTCCTCACTTTTGCCCACTACCCCCCCGCCACCAGGCCATCTCAGGCAACTCGTTTCGCTTTTGCTGTAACGGTCTCGATTACGTGACGTCACGCACGGGGGCCTGTCCCCCAGCAGCCAGCAAACCAACAAAAACAAAAACACCGAACGTGCCCCCAAACCTGCTCTTCGCACACGACTCTTCGCTCTTGAGCAGAGCTCGTTTCATTTAGCTCTCTTAAGTGCATCCCCAACCGAAAGGGGAGTCGGCTGCTAAGATTTCCCCCATGCCCTACGCATGGAAATCTCCGCTAGCCTCGTGGAAACTTTGCACTGTGGGTGGTTTTTTTTACTATTATCTTCAGATAGATCACATTGGCATAGTGGAAAGTCACACATGTGACCAAATTGAAGGTGTGAATGTTAGTAGCCGTCTGTTAATTGTCCAGGGCGGTGGGTAAAATAATTCAGGCATTTAGAAGAAATTAACAAGCTTTGGAAGAAAAAAAAAAAAAATAGGGAAATAGGGAGAGAGTAAAGGTAAATATTTTGTAAAGTTCTCGGTTCTCATCCAATTAGTAGGTGATCAAAGGGGAATGGGTAAATATATTAATCATAGTTTATGATTCAATATTAATCAAGTAGCCAATCTGAAGAGGCACTAAACCGAATCCCCAAACATTCGAGAACATTTTTGCATTGCATACACCCAAAGATACCTCACAGATACACCACATTCTGGCTTGTTCCACATACACTTGGTGGTCAATAAATGGCACATATATGTACATATGTAGATGCCACAAACAGCTTCAGATACGTACATGACCGATCACATGTGCAGATTTAAAATTGATGGCGCTCATTGGAGGCAAATTAAAGGGGGGCAGGGCATGGTTAAAAGAAGAAAAAAATGGGGGCCCCGAGATACTTTTTCACACACACACACACATGTTGAGAGATCACTTGCAGTCGATGGATGCCAACAGATGAGTGGAAAATTTCGATTTTTGTTTTTGTTTCAGCCTTCATATGTAAATCTTTGCACTCCTGCATTTGGACTCGTTGCGTTCGAGTGCCCCGGGTAATTTTCCATAAAATTTTCCACTAGCCTTTAAATTTGGGTCTCGCACCCACCTAGTCATCTTGCCATATGTTCTCACCAGATCCCCAAACTGAGATCTGATTGCATTGTCTTTCTCCCTCCCCGGTCTCTGGGTCTCTTTATCTGAATTCATTTACTTTTTTATGGATAAAAAAAAAATATCCGATCTCGCTGACCTTGCGTCGACTTTTTGGCACGCTTTACATAAGACATGCGATTCGGGCAGGTGCAAAAAGGTGTCATATATGGAAGGAGTAAACAGCCCTCAGGTGTCCACAGCGGCGTGAAAGATAATCACATACAGGTGGAGTTA
The DNA here is from genome assembly GCA_018150405.1 of Drosophila varians. NCBI lineage: Eukaryota > Metazoa > Arthropoda > Insecta > Diptera > Drosophilidae > Drosophila > Drosophila varians. The sequence continues at coordinate 11,474,047 of JAECWK010000130.1, forward strand.
CACGGAATCATGAGGTATACGAGGAAATAAGGCGATAAGAGGGATATAGGAGAAATTTCTGGTCACCTGACTCATCCTAAACTCCGACCTATGTCACAAAATCTGGTTAGTACGGGTTCCTGTTCCTAGCCTTAACCCACTGACTGCCGCGTGACATTCAGTCGCTGTGGGCGTGTTTAAATATTGACACCATTCATCATCATCATCTTCTAAGCCATCCCATCGTGCCAGTAGTATTTGCCTTTGTCGAGTTGCTAGCTGAAAGACTTTAATGTCATCTGTAATGGCTGTGTAATTACCCGGCTAACTGTCGCTGTAACTGAATAACTGGTCCACCTTTTGTCGTAACCGTAATAATCCCGACAGCACGACAGTGTCATTTTATTACCGTGAATTTTCTATTTATGAACGGACTTCTCTCCCAGCTGCATTGCGTGCCGTCAAAATATTTAAATAAAGCGCAAAAACTAGTACAAATAAGAGCAACAATAAAAGTTAGGTGGATTTGGTAGAGGGCGGAAAATAAAATTAAATAATACAGATGTTTACAAATTAGAGTAAATATAGAAATAAGGAATGGGTATTTATAAATATAAGTAAGGAATAAAATTTATAATAAAAGCGAACCCTTAAAAAAAGTAAAAAAAAATGTACATGCCCCGGGTGAGGCTCGAACTCACGACCTTAAGATTATGAGACTTACGCGCTGCCAACTGCGCCACCGAGGCTATGTTCTCACCACCGGCCATTTGCCAACTTCTCACTTGCCACGTGGTGGGTTCTCGCAAGGGTCGGGAATCGGGGGTATATAGAATACATATATACTCATATATATTTTACCCTATATAGACCCCGATATCGAAACAATTTACCTACCTGTTGGACATTTTTGCACGTAAGTCAAGGCTGCTATTTAATAGTTAGCACATAATTTTCTGTAATAGTTTGTTTGTTTACAATAAAAGGTCCCATTGACATTTTTGTGATTTAATTGGTGGCTTCTATGTGCATTGATTTTTTAACAAAACGGAAAACAGATGCAAAAGGAGGCTAACGATATAAAATTCGATATATTTAAGCTAGTTAATTAAAATCGTACGATATTATCGTACGATAACTTCGCCACCCTCTACATTCCCAATCGCAACTTTTAAGATTTCTACCCTCGATGGAATGTGCATATTCATGAGATATAAAGTTTAAAAATACCCGCTGGCACTGCCATCAATTAAAAGCCGCCAAAACCAGACTTGGCCAAGTATTTCAATCTTTGCATACTAGATGGCAGACTAAAACCTTATGACTAACTAGTCTAGCCAGACGCCATACGTAAGTATCTGGCAGATACTTTCCGCATATATGTACCTATATATGGATGTATGTATATGGATGTTAGGGTTTCTATTAGCGCTCTGACGCAACTTCACAACTTTGAACTGGCCACTGGTGACAGAAATTCAAGCGGATAGACGTCGTCTGCGGCGGTGGGGCAGCATTGCGACTTTGACCTTGGGTGAAGGGCACTGGTCTTGCCATTTAGCCGCCTTAATTACCTGGATGCCTGAGTGCCTCTCTCTCTCTTTCTCTATATCTCCACCTACCGCCTCCCCCCCTCTCCAGCTTCCTCTTGCTGTCGGAACAAGTCTCATGTGCACACGTGTTTGCTGTTGTACTAGGTAAGCACTTCCATTGAAAATTTGCCGCGTATAAATAGAAAACAAAAGTCCAATTCTAATGATTATTTGGCGAAAAAAAGCTCAAAAAGCTTATTTCTCTTGTTGGGGGCAGCGATCGAGCGATCAATGACTGGACCCGGTTTAAAGTACATAGTTGCAGTGATTATAAAAATTCTGCACAACGATATTCGTCAGAGACTAATCTAATCAGCGAATCGAAAAGCCGGCCGAGGCGGGCTGATTGCGAATTCCACAAAAAAGTCTGATTGGGGAATTTCGAATTAGAGCAAAGTCACCATGTGGAGCTCATTCCTATACATGTACGTGTGTGTGTATCTATGTGGGGGCAGTGTTGGTTGTTTGTGTTAGTTGGAGGCTCGTCTGGTTTGCCAAAAGCAGCACCGCCACCAAGCCCCACCACAGCTATACAAAATACAAACTTATTTATTTGTATTTCGCTTTTTGTATCGGCGCGTGACGTTAAGTGTGGGCGGGGGGTGGCAAAGAGCCGAAGGGCTACGGCATCACATGCTTAACTGAACCCATTGCTCTCTTTTTCTTTTACATATTTTGATATCTTTCGCTGGCTGCGCTAAATTTAGCATTTTTGGTTTAATTCCGCTCAGAGCAAAAAAAAAACTAAAATAAAATAAATTAAAAGTGTAGCTAAGAAAAGAGCATGAAGAGAGAGCCGCAAGATCTCTTTCGCACTTGGGGAGTTTTTCGCAGAATTGACGCGACTCCAACACCAATTAGATAAATAAGCTCTTAATGGTTTTTTGCCATTCGTTTCAATTTGTGGAGACCCAGAGTCCCAGGGAATGGCAAAGTTCTTTAATTAGCGCATGGAAATTTTTCAAACCAAAAAGGAATTTATGTTTTTCAAGATTCAGATACATTTGTATCTGACGCAATAAATGCGCAATTGCATCAGCCGTTAAAAGTCGTGTGCCAGCGCCTGCGCCACCTCAGAAAAAATTTCATAGGTTGATGCACTTAAGGTTGTAACGCGACCACTCTCTTTGTTGCACCTGCCCCCGCCCTGTTGCCAGGTGCACTCCCACCCATGTTCTCTTCGGGCTCTCTCTAGTGGGGAGCTGGGGGCTCGTCTCTTTTGCAATTCCAACATCTCAACTAGTCTTACTTGTTTCTGTTTTGGTTTTTGTTTTCTTTTTTAACTATTTTGTAGACTGACTCTAAAAATAGAAAAAAGAGGAAGTGGGTCTGTGATTTGCCAGTACAGTACGGTAATTACGTGAAAGCTCCGGTTCAGTTACGTCATTTGCTAACGAGGCCTTTTAGAACGAAAGTATAACTGATATTACCAGCCTATCTATGTATCTATCTATCTGCCTGGAGTGATAAGTGAAAAGCCTTGAATGCCAAAAAGCTTGTAAAAATCGTGAAAACACCATTATGCTCTTATGAATCACTCTAGAAACAGGTATCCCCAGCTAAAAAGTTTATCAACATGACAAACCAATTCTATTATATTCTTCTATATGTATTTTTTTCTTAGTGCTAGTTTTCTTATACAAAACTACTTCTCTTTTGTGTAATTAACAAAAAGGTTCAATGCACTTTATTATTTTTTCACCACTTTAAATACCTATTTCGCAAGTTGCTCCTCTCTCTTACTCCAGTGCTCTATATGTCGGACTCTGTCTTTTAAAATTCCTGTCAATCAAGTTTTTTGCATTTGATTTGATTGCCCTCCGCTGCTGCTTTGACCTTCCCCAGCGTCAAAACGCAAACAATATCCATCAAATTTGAGAGTTCTTGGGTTTGTTATTACTTTTCCTCGATATATCGACCTGAGCCTTGAGTCATGTCATGACGAAAACAGCGTCCAAACAGCAGATCCGATCCGATCCGATCCGATCCGATCCGATCCGATCACAACTCCGAGTCGAGGGCAAATGACGGTCGCTGGTGGAAATGGAAACGCCGAATATCAAAAACGTACGCGTGCCTCGCCAAATCGTGTTTAAAAACTTTCCGTTAATTGTTTAAAACATTTATGGTCGGAGGCTCAAAAATCTGAGGGGGGTTCAGCACGAGACGCCTTAACAATTTTTCAAAATAAACGGGGGGAGATACATATACATACATATATGATGTAACTAAACAATTAAATACCAAAATTAGTAAAAATATATAAACTATTGCAATATGATTCATTAAATAAAAAAGATTTTATTTATACAATAAATACTACCTATTATTGATACTTTCGAAATATAATTCTAGCGATTTCTTTCTTCGGGGTCACCCCTTCTAAACAATCGATTCTATTCGTATCTGTATCTGAATTTTAAAACGTATCTGTACGTGGCAGATAAACCAACTGCCTAGCGAGCTGGTACTTGGAAATGGTGTCGTCTCATTGCGGGTAATGTTTATGCCTTGTTATGAAATAGACGAGCCCCCTCTTGGGTGGTTTCTCTTGTTGTTGGGGGGGCGCGTTTCGCATTTAAGCCAACGCAACTGGGAAAAAATAAACCAATAAATAATAATTGAAGCGCAGCAGAAAGGGAAAACACTTGTGCCGGTTAATTATTTGCCTAAATACACGTACATATACACACATATGTATGTATGTTTATGTATTCGCCAATATCCCCCAGCCATCGATCATCGTTTGTTTTGGTTGCACTTGCGTCAGGCCCCCGAAACTTGATGATAAAGTGATTAAATTGATATTGAAATCATCATCATTGACATGCGGACGAGAAGGAGTCGGTCTGTGTGGCACGCAAAATGTTTCCCAAGGCTTCCAGAAATTTGCACGCGCCTCAAAGTCAATTTAATAACAATCAATTGAAAATATGTGTGTAAATAAAAATCAATTGGCCGGCACTGGTGGAGCCCTCCAGCATCCATGGCCGAAGCGATTGGACATTGAGCGTATGAACATCATATAACAACGCCATCACTAATACTGGCCAAACAAATCAATAAAAAATATAAACTAAAAAGTAAACCGAATGGGGTATTATCCTTTACCGATTTCAAGTTAATATTTCATGGTATTTCGAATGAAAAACCAATTTCCTAATGCTCTACTTCATTATTTACTACCTAATTGTCACTCCCACATTGCCGATTAGGTTAGTCAGGATTAGAGAATTGGCTTATCATATTGTTTTAACGCTTAACCCGCCAATCAATCTGGTTATCTTAACTAAAAGCGACACTATAAATGATTAAATGATTAATGGGTTTATTTCCTATCCAAGGAATATATTTAAATCAGGATTATCTGAAGGATTTTGAAAACAATATTTTGTAAGACTACAAGTCAAGCAAGGACTTCCCTACCGCCAAGAGAGAGTATCGCAATGCCTTTTTGGAGAGTTTGGTGCCACTGGGTCGCGGCTATTTTTCTTTGGGAACACGCGTCATCGCCAGCTCACAGTCCGTAGTCCGCAGCCTCCAAGCCGGCACAAGGAATAAAAACACCAACAATAATTACACCTACGACTAGGAGGCGGCTAACACACACAAGCACACTGACAACAAGTCACGGGCGGGCCCCAATTCATTCATGCCGTCTTTTCGACCTTCGTTCGACGGCTCTCTCTCTTGCCGCCTCTCCTTCGGACCCCAAACACTCACACAGACACGGTCCCCACAGCCGTAAGAGAGTCGGAGAGCGCCTTTTTTACCGTTGGGGGGAACAACAAAAAGCTCGGGCTCTGCCGGAATCGGTGTGCGCTATATAAGCGTTGCGCATTCGAATCTTTCAGATACTCAGTTCAGTGCCACAATAGTGGATATCACATTCAGTAGTTTGTTCAAAAGGTAAAATTTAAAGAGATAATTCGCCGAAACTAAAAAGAAACTATCACAGCCAATCAAGAATACTTTAAAGAACATTTCCACCGAACAAAAACTGAAGATTTTAGTGCGAACTTCCAGTTAGTTATTTATAGTTTCGTTTCTGATTTCTTGGTAACCAGTTCCGGTCGTAACCTTATCGCGTTTCTTAAAAACGTTTGCAATAGCACACAATTTATACACAAAAAAACACCGTCTCTGGGCTGTCTGGCGTTAAAAATAAAAATTAAAAAAAAAAAAAAAACTCTTGTCAATTTATGCGCATTTTTTTTGGCTCATACGTCAAATGAAACAAAACGGCGAAATATTTATAAAGCCCAAGCGGTTTGAACAATTTTTAATGAACCTGCAGGGGACTGGACACTTGCCGTCCGCGAAACGAATTTTACGTAATGTGCGAAAAAATGTTGTAAAAGCCAAAAACAACATCAGCGACGGAACGAGAAAGCATTTGCCAAGGGTAAACTGCAAAATTTTTAAGGAAATGGCCAAATGGCCAAATGGGCAAATGGGAGGGAGAAATGCATAAGAAGAATTGGGAAATGTCGAGAAAATTTTTTGGCGAGCCAACGACCATGAAAATTCTTAAATTTAGACAAGAGCAAGTTTTTCTTGGTTTGCGAAAAACTTATATGTCTAAGTATCCCCCAACCACCGTTAAGTGAGTGCGCGCTAAAAGTGAAATCAACAAAGTTCAAATACCATATATACAATGTATATAGAAATTTCAATTACAATTTATACTTCGCAGAAAATCCTTCAAATTCGTAGGCGTCTCTTTTCGCTAATTGAACCAAATTTAAGTATAATAAGACTTTGTGTGCTAAATGTGGACTAAGTGTCTGGCGGCGGCTGGCTTTTGTTAATTTTCGGTTACGTTTTTGTTAATCTTCTGTCGCGGAGCATGAAAACGTTTTTTAAAAATAAAATGCCAAGAGATCATGACGAATACGAAATCGCAACGTTGCACTGTTGACAAATGAGCGAATTTCGCACCTGTATCTGTGTGAGGAGTATCTGTGAGGGCGAGAGTAGCTGTGCACGTGAGTTGGGGGGCCTTAAGAGAACCGCAGCTCAAGAGTGGCTCAATAAAGAGAGAGATTAGCAGCAGCTGTTTGCGGCAATTGATCAATCTCTTTTTTTCTTGGGGCTCTCGGGCCCCCAAAAATATGTGCCATTTACCGCCCACACACGCCCCGCTCAAGGTCAATGGCAATTCTTAGCGCCTGTCGCCTCTATAATTTTACATACGAATCCCCCCAACGATTGTAATTGCGTTTCAGCTTAAGGGAAAAGGCGCAACACGTTCATTTAAGTACAAATTCAATTAATAGATAACTGCAAAAGTCAGTCAATTGAACTATTTGGGTGGCGGGGCACGCCCCCTTTGCGCCAATTATGTCACGAATATGCGAATATTTGCACGGAATTCCAAATAAAGAGTAGAGTAGAAATAGACCGACACCCACTTTCCCAGTAATAGAATATATAGGAAAGCAAGCATATATAGTATATACGTAGAGGTGGGTGGATGGGTGGAGAGGTGGTTGGGTGGATAGTCGCAAAGAACGTCGACGTCATGGCACCCACACATTTTAGCCACTTTCTTGGCATCACATGACGCAGGAGCAAAAGTCAAAACAAATAAAAAGTTTTTTGACAAAACCAAACAAATGAAAATATTATTATATTTCCCTTTTTTCCGCGATGCGATCATTAATCACCCAAATATATGTTGGACGAACACAAAAAAAAAAAATGAAGTGGGTGGAAAATTTTTAAGATATTTGGTTTTTTGTATATTATGCCAAATGCCGCATGCCAAAAACCAAATATCTTTGAAGGCGCGAAAATATTTTCGTGTGGAGAAAACTAATACTATTTGAAATCAAGGACAAAATATCAGACATTAAAAAGTGGGTGTGTTGGGTGCTATGGGGGCGTGAGCGTTATCAAAAGCTCTATAAATTCCGGATGATAACCACCTAGACATCAGACGGTTTCAAAGTAGACAGGGCATAACTGATAAAATGCAGCAAAATCTATAGCGCTTTCAAGTGGCAAACTATTATTAAACCAAATTGCAATTTGGCCAGACATCGAACGATTGGAAAAGTGTAGAGACCCAGACAACAGAGACCTTATGACTGATAACCAAATGATATGATATATACGATTCACATAATCACATTTAATTAATCCAATACTTGATATTTCATTACAGCAAAGACAACAATAACAAAAGTGGAAATTGTTTACCTGGAAGAGGGTAAATCTGAATATCAAGTCAAGTCAGTCAAGGAGAATCCCCAAAACTAAACTGTAAAGCTATAGAGACGATAAGATGAGTGGACGCGACAATAGAGGTGCCGGCGGTGGCGGTGGAGGCGGGGGCGGTCATCAACCGCTCAGCTCCGCCATGGGCAAGCTCAAGGAAAAACTAACCCGAGTAGGTGTAAGTATCCCTGATAATAATTTGACTATTGGGATAGGCAATGAACCCAGAGGTCCCCCAAAAAAAGGAAGCTCTTAAAAAAAAAAAAAAAATAAACTATTAAAAAATATTTCAATATAAATAATCAAAGCCTAGCAACGTGTGAAAACCGCGACTATACGATGTGTCGCATTTAATTAATTTTGTTGAATATTTGTTGAATAAGACCCGAAAAATAGGATGAGTAAGATCAACATGAACTGCGCACATGACCGATAAGCCGCCGGTCTGGCTTGGCCTGGCCTGGCTTGTCCAATGCTATGGAAACCTTTGAGATTACCGACCGGCTCAAGACCATAATAACGATGTCTTGTCAATATAATCGCCATGATTTCGGGCGGTTTGCAGCAGTTTTTTTGTGATAATAATACGAAATGGGGGGCTTTATAATTATGCCAAGCTTATGATTCGCATCAATTAATCGGCGACTGTCTCTTGATTCGAATCGATTCCAGGACGAGTTGGGCTATCATCGCGTGGAGAGCAATCTGTCCACCTCGAACACAGCCACCAGCTTGGACACAATTCTTCCCGAGGATCCGTTCCTCTTCCCACAAGTTTCGCCGCAGCGACATCCACAGGCCACCGTGAGGACACAACGCCTGTTGGAGGACGAGCCGCCGCTATCCTTTCGCCCACTGCTAGAGGGCGACGACATCAACGAACCGCCCACACAGCAGCTGACCCCCCAGCAGCAGAGGAGTCCACTGAGAGCCAGTGGCAGCTTGGAATTAACACCGCTGCCGCCGCCCCCCACCTCCCTGGAGATCCGGGAGCATCGCGATCGCCAACAGAGGGTTGCCCAGGTGGCTGGAGAGGAGCTGCAGCGCAGCAAGCAGAGTCTTAAGGGATCCAGGGTGTCCTTTGAGCGACGTGATACTGGCAACAGCAACAGCAATAAGCAGGCGGAGAGCAGTGACGAGGACAGCTTCGAGGAGCGCCGCACTGGCTTCCAGCAACAGAAGGCCACCAGTGTCGATCACAAGGGCATCTTGAAGGACCTGAAACACATCTTGGCCAACGACAATCGGCGTCAGTTTCAGGCCAAGAAGCACGTCTCGTTGGACGTCAAGGGCACACGTTTTCTGCAGGATCTGCTTAAGGAATCGTCTTCGGAGGAGGAGTTCCACAAGACACGCCGCGAATTCCAGGGCCGCAAGCATCAGAGCTTAGATCCCCGGGTCACCTTCAAGCTAGACAAGGTCCTGCAAGGATCCAGCACCGACAGCGACGAGGAGGGCGACGACGCCGAGCACAAGCGCCTGATTCACCGGCCCAAGGACATCACCAAGCCGGTGATTATCGATCTCAAGGATCTGGAAAGCGAAAGCGACGAGGACTTCCACACATCGCGTCAGCACTTTCAACAGCAGCGCTCCATTAGCACCGATTCCCGTAAAAGGTGAGTCAACCCAAGGATTTACAATTTTTTGTGGAAATGAAAATAATTATAACAGAAAGATCTTGAAAAATCCCGTGAAGGTCAAGCTCGGGGTTATCGACCAAAGACATTTGCGTCAATATTGAACTTTGGCAAAAAAAAGGAACAGCTGGGATTTAAATTAAAAAGCAATTTAAAGGATAGAATTTACGATTTTTTAATGAAACTACAAGTATAGAAAGTATAGTTATTTTTAATTGGTAAATAATTAGATTATGTTATTTATCTATAAAGTATTTTCAAGAACTGATAAGTTTATGAACGCAACGTTTTCAAGGAAATAACATTTATTATTAGAAACTGTGATACATAAAATATTCTATCAAATAGAGATTAAACTGATAGTGTTTGATAATAATTAATTAACAGTTTCATAAACAAGTTTATTTAAAAATATTTACTTTTCAAAATATTAGCAGATTATTTACGCACTTTTGTTGGAATTATTTAAAACCACACACTTTACTTAAGACACTAAATGAATTCTCCAATTTCTAACCCACAGCCGTCGCCTCTACGAGATGGACGAGATGGGGAACAAGCGGGGCGAGAACATCCGTCATGCAGTGCCCTTCGTGCGCCAGATAACCGAGGATGGCAAGCCCAAGCTGGAGGTCTACCGTCCCACAACGAATCCCATCTTCATATGGACACAGGTGGGTCAACCAGATTGGGGCAGATTGGGGTCTCCAAGGGGGATCCGTATGCATGGTAGTCCATTGTCCGCTCGTTAAGCTCGTTGGCGCCTACCGACCGAGATTATGAATGGCATTAATGCCACCATAAAGCACACTTGTTGAGCAATTTACAAAGGCTAGCTCAGACGCGTGGCCAGCGTGCTATTTTCGCACGATGTCCGTCTGGATGCCAATAACACAATTCGCGTTTCAGTTTCTTCCCTTCAGACTTAATTGAAATTAACGCATTTAGTTATGGCTTCTAGTTCCAGGCCGTACTAAAAATATCGCCAACATAGTGATGGATGGATGCTTCTATAAAGAGATTATCAGGCACATTCTGACCTGCAATTTTTCGCAAAGTCCATTTGGCAGTTGCAGTTGGCACTTGAGCTGGCCAGGACAGCTTTGAACCGCCGCTAGCCGCATTTTTTGAGTCTGATTTGTATTTTTGAAAGACCCAAGTCCGAGTACAGCTTGGTCTTGTCGGGGAAGAGCTGTTTATTGATAAGCATCCGATCCCGCTGCGAAATCAAATATATGTACAAGGCATACATAGACTGGCAATATCAGCGATCAGCTCGATGCACTCGGTTCAATATATACGCGTACGTGCCTGAGCCTAACAAATATTAAAAACGCTGCGAAAACTGTTCTCAAAACTAACGAAATTCCCGCTGCACTTGAAATCGGACAAAATGACAAGTTTCAGTTGAGTTTGGACTCGCGAACGCGCCGGAAAGCATTTCAAATCCGATTCTATTCGATTCCAAGGACCGCGTGCGGGCCTAAAGTGAAAGGCAGTTTTTGTTACAAAACAACCTTGTTGCTTAACAAAAAGCGAAATCGTTTAACCAAATAGTTTGTGCTACAAAAAAACAGCTTTATCATGAAGATCCTTATGCGAGCGGACACTCATGTGTCCTTTTCTGTGCCCGTGGAGGAGCCCAAGGCTATTTGCACCTTTTCTCAGGTGCCCAAAAATCGCTAACCTATTGAAATTTTTTTGGATTTTAAAACTAAACCAAAACTTTGTTTATATCCTTTCAGGTTCTGGCCGCTCTAAGCGTTTCCCTGTGCTCCTTGATGGTCGGTTTCGTTAGTGCGTACACTTCACCCGCGTTGGTTTCGATGGTCGACAGGAACATCACCTCGTTTGCTGTCACCCCACAAGCTGTAAGTATTCGAATATAAAAAGCTAAATAGCTAGTTCCCAAAGATTGTCTTTGAAAAACAATTTTTCCCAATTTTAAAAACCTTTCTAAGCAAACTTCTCATATATTTGCAGGCGTCTTGGGTTGGTGGCATCATGCCATTGGCTGGTTTGGCAGGCGGCATTGCCGGAGGACCCTTCATTGAGTATCTGGGCAGGCGAAACACGATCTTGGCCATGGGAGTGCCCTTCATTGTATCCTCCCTTCTGATTGCCTGTGCCGTAAACGTGGCTATGGTGTTAGCCGGACGCTTCTTGGGCGGATTCTGTGTGGGCATCGCCTCGCTGTCCTTGCCCGTCTACCTCGGCGAAACTCTGCAGCCTGAAGTTCGTGGTACTCTGGGCCTGCTCCCAACGGCGCTTGGCAACATTGGCATCCTCTTGTGCTTTGTAGCTGGCACCTTTATGGACTGGTCAATGTTGGCCTTCTTGGGCGCAGCTCTGCCAGTTCCCTTCCTCATCCTGACGTTCCTAATCCCGGAGACGCCGCGCTGGTATGTCAGCCGTGGACGAGAGGACCGTGCCCGCAAAGCCCTAAGTTGGTTGCGCGGCAAGGACGCGGATGTGGAGCCAGAGCTAAAGGGATTGTTGCGCTCCCAGGCGGACGCTGATCGTCAGGCCACCCAGAACGGCATCCTGGAACTGCTGAAACGTTGCAACCTGAAGCCATTGTCCATTTCTCTGGGTCTGATGCTCTTCCAGCAGTTCAGCGGCATCAATGCTGTCATCTTCTACACGGTGTCCATTTTCAAGGATGCAGGATCTACCATTGACAGCAATTTTTGCACAATTATTGTGGGTGTGGTGAACTTTTTGGCCACATTTATTGCCACTCTGCTGATTGATCGGGCAGGCAGAAAGGTAAGTTTTTCAATCAAGAAAATCTTAAAGACCTTACTAAATGCATTTTTGTATTTCTAGATCCTTTTGTATGTTTCCAACATTGCTATGATCATTACCCTGTTTATCCTGGGCGGCTTCTTCTACTGCAAGGCCCATGGCCCAGATGTCAGCCACTTGGGCTGGCTGCCTTTGAGCTGTTTTGTCATCTACATCCTTGGCTTCTCTCTGGGCTTCGGACCCATTCCCTGGCTAATGATGGGCGAAATCCTGCCGGCCAAAATTCGAGGTTCAGCCGCCTCAGTGGCCACTGGATTCAATTGGACTTGCACCTTTGTGGTGACCAAGACCTTCCAAGATATGATTGGTGAGTAGGAATCAAAAAATTCCGAATTTTTAAGAGGAAACTAATTGGTTTTATCATTTTTCTGCAGATGTAATGGGCACCCATGGAGCCTTCTGGCTGTTTGGAAGCATATGCTTCATTGGCCTGTTCTTTGTGATACTCTATGTGCCCGAGACGCAGGGTAAGAGCCTGGAGGATATCGAGCGCAAGATGATGGGCCGTGTGCGGCGCATGTCCTCGGTGGCCAATATTAAGCCGCTGTCCTTTAACATGTAAACCTGGCCTGTTGGCAAGGATCTAAATGCGATCAAACCAAATACTAGACTAGTGCCTTTAGTTATTAAGAAATTTTGGGAGTTTCGTTACCCCATTAAGCCATGAGATAAAATATGCACTAATTTGTTGACATTATATGGATGTTGATCGTGATCGGTGTACAAAAAATGACATGAAATCGTAGTTAGTTATAGTTAAATCCTTACCCCCCTTCCCCCCCACTCGCCCCACCCCAAAAACAAAAATCTCTTCGCGAAAAAATACACCAATTGGCTATATATCGAATATAATTTTTAAATGTATACCTAGGCTCTAAGTGTATCTATTTGTAGACTAATTTAAACAAACAAAAAAATACAGTCAAACCTAATATTATAGATGAATTTAAATTCCAAGCTGGGTCAAAAGTTGGGCGAGAAAAATGAGAGGAAAACGCTTTGCATACGACCTTCAGAAAGCAGTTTACAGTTCGGGCAATGTCAGCGCCTCCAAAATACGTGAGTTTCATTCTGAAATTGTCGCCCACTCTAGTCTAAACGTATATATAGATTGGAGTATATATTTATTTGACAAATCGGCTAAATGGCCATTCCAGAGGCACATGAAATGCAAAAATAGAAACGCATTTCGTTTGTATTTGCATTGGCAATCAGTGGGGTGCATCACACACATTGCAGCTGACACTCGATCGAATCGGATCGATAAGGTTGAGCATTACATGGTCCTTGCCTGGGATTCGGAACGGTACAGCTTCGGTCCAGCTTATCGGGAAGCAATTACGAGATTTCAAATTCAAGTAAACAATTGCGAAACGATCGCATCCGTGCAATGGATGGTCGATTGCTTATATGATTGATTAGGATTTGATGATGCTTATTGGGTGGTTAGATGAGGGATGCATTTTAGATGCAGTAAGCTCGTTCTAAATATGGATCATTGTAGCCTTGGAGGAAGGAGCTTCTATTCCTTACTTTCTAAAATGTTATGAAACTGCTGGTCATTGTTATCATTTTAAATATTCGATTTTTCCGCCTATACTTTACTGTAGTGAATGAATAATTATCGGAGATAGCTTTAAGAGGGCCACAAGGATGATCCTAGAAAGCCTTGCCAAAGGTCAATGAACTGCTTCCCCCGCGCCTACTAATGGCGTCTCATTCCCTTTGTTCTTTTCAAATGTCAATATCTCGGTGATCAAATTCCAAACAAATAAGTGGGGACTAAGACCTAGTCCTACACATATTATTCCACCTACAATATATCTCTTTCACATATCCTTTTCACATTAGACCATAAAAAGATAAAAAGCGTCGCTTACCCATTACTTGTACTCTGCAAATCGCGCAGACATCGCATTCCACATCCCAGTTCCAGAAGCATACACAATTCCATCTCTTCAGGGTGAACATCTTCTCTGGCTCCGCCGGGACAGAGTTATCCGGATCGTCAGCCATTATATTATTATAAATTCGCGAATAACAATAATAATATATCAAAGATAATCAATGTAAACAAAACGCGGTGTGACCAGCTGGCTAACTGCTTTTAAATCCACCAGATGGCGCATTTCCAACAACAGGTTACAACGCTGTTAAAAAGTATGGCTAACAGCGCTGTTAACGGATGGGAGGGAAAATTTAAAAATTGGCAAAGTGCCAAAGCTTACACCATCAAACCGCAATTAGTGGGTACTTGATGGGTAATTGTAATCGTAATTGCAGCGACTGAAGTTTCGAAATGCCAAGCTACGATTACTGCTGCCCCCCTCTTCCGAAAAATGGGGCCATTGCGCACTTGAAGTGTGGCGATTTTTATGTTTCTTCCGCTTCAATTGCGATTTAAGTTAAGTGATTAAGACTTGGACTACAATTTGAGATAGTTTACCAAATATTTGGAATGTCTAATAAGATTGGTAACTGGCGCATTTTTCTATGTGCAAACATCAATTTGTTGGCAATATATCAAAATTAGTGTTTTCCCCTTCCCATAATTTTTTAACCATTATGACAGCCGCAGCGTAATTGCGAAAAAGTTGCCAAGTTTCAACGAGTGTTGGCGAGTGCTTCCTGCAATTAATTTGGCAGTTGGATGATGTAATCGGCGATCGGATCGCCATGCTCCTTGCATAATGAACTGGCCACAAGAATACACAATATTAAAGCACCAGCTAGTGGCAACTGGTTTTCTTTCATTTTCATTTTCCTTTTCCTTTTCATTTTCCTCACTGCCAACAGTGGGTTACGTGATTTGTGGAGGTTTCGGCCATGGCTGGCTGGCTGGCTGGCTGGCTGGCTGGCTGGATGGTTCATTTTCACTTTCACTTCCCAGACCAAAAACCCAGAAACCCATTAATTTGCGGCCACTTTTCGGGTGTGTCTTTAGCTTATAATTTAAATAGAAATCATAGAGTCTAACACATTAATAAAAGTACTAACACATTTGGCTTAAAACTGATGCGGAAATTCATAGAGAGAGATTTCCGCAAGATCTCGATGGTGGGAGTGGCAGTTAGTTTGTCCTCTTACTGCCACTCCCCGCTGGTTCTCCCTCCTCTGCTCTGGCTCCTCTTCATCTTTTCATCCTTCTTCCTTCCTTTCTATCTTCTCCCCCCGCTCGTGTCACCCGATCAACGTCCAGCTCAACGTTGCTGCGTGGATGCATCTGAGAGATGCAGATGGACCGGCTGTTAGTGTGTCGCTTCCTGCTTCTCGTTCTCCTTCCTGTTCGTCCTTCTTCAACTCCTTCTTCTTGTGCTCGCTTTCTGTGCTTGGCCTGGCGTTGGGCATATCCTTCACCTTAGTAGTGTCCATGGTGGCTGTGGTAGTCGTGATGGTCCTCGTGATGCTTGAAGATCGGCACCTCGACGTGGTACTTCTCCGGCACAGGAATCTCCTTGTGGATGGGAACCTTCACCTCCGAGTAGACGGGAATGGGCTTCTCGATGGGCACCTTAACCTCATAGGGCACAGGCTTCTCGACGGTGTAGGGCACCTTCTTTTCGACGGTGTACGGTTGTGGCACGGGCACCTTCACATGGACGGGGTAGGGTTTCTCAACCTGGTCAGGAAATGGGTGAAAGAAATTGTGGTTGGGGATTAGTCCTGGGATTAATTGGTTATGTTGGACCCACTTACCTCAACCTTGTAGGGCTTGTCGACGGGCACTTTCACCTCGTAGGGCACCTTCTTCTCCACAACCACAGTGTAGGGCTTCTCCACCTCCACGTCATAGGGTTTGGGCACCTCAACATCGTAGGGCTTCTCGATTTCGACCTTCACTTCGTAGGGCACCTTCTTGATCACCTCGTAGGGTTTGGGCACGGGAACTTCGACCTTCACCTCGACCGGGACCTTCTTGATCACCTCGTAGGGCTGGGGCACAGGTACCTTGACTTCGTAGGGGATCTTCTTGATGACCTCGTAGGGCTGAGGGACGGGCACCTTCACTTCGTAGGGCTTGTCGACCGGGACCTTCACCTCGTAGGGCACCTTCTTTATCACCTCGTAGGGCTTGGGCACATGGACTGGGACTTTCACGTACTCCTTGACGTGGACAGGCACCTTCTTCTCCACAATGTAGGGCTGGGGCACATCCACTTTCACTTCGTAGGGGATCTAGATCGAAGGGACTCTCTTGGTTGAGGAATTTGTAAAGCTAAATCTGTAAGGAACTCACCTTCTTCTCGACGGTGTAGGGAACGTGCTTGGTGACGGTGTAGGGCACTGGTACCTTCTTCTCAATGGTCACCGTCTTGATGTGCTCGTGATGGGGCTGATAGTGGTGGTAGTCGCCCAGGTGGAGACCCCGCTTTTCCACGGTCTTGCCATCGCCCTCGGCCTTGTTGGCCTCCTCGCCAGCTACCAGGCCACAATGGGCCAATGCCACGCACACGGCGAGACAAGGAAGTACGAACTGGAATCGGGAATAAGGGATATACGTTTCACATCACTCTCGATCCGATAGCACGGCGCACGGGGATATCCTTCGGATATATGGACATGGGGTTTACCATTCGCATTGTTGAGCTGCTGTTTCGACGTCTCACGGGGGAACAATTAGTCCACGATTCGCTGTACTGCACGGGTAACGAGATCCAAGCTGGGACTGAATCGTTGTGGCACTGCACTCGGCTTATATACACCGAAAAATTGGACTGTCTTGTCTTTCTATATCCATCTCGCAACGCATTCGCAACTCTTTTTTCGGTTGCCTT
The DNA here is from genome assembly GCA_018150405.1 of Drosophila varians. Taxonomy (NCBI): domain Eukaryota; kingdom Metazoa; phylum Arthropoda; class Insecta; order Diptera; family Drosophilidae; genus Drosophila; species Drosophila varians. Next base: position 11,491,063 of record JAECWK010000130.1, read on the forward strand.
TCGGTTCGGGCTTAGTAATGAAAAGTCAGACGGGGGAACGGTGTTATATGAAAACTAGTTTCGGTTTCGGTTTCCACCAGCAAGCGAGGGAAATGGATATATATATATATATATATATATGTGCATGTATGGTTAGGCAGGAGCCTCAACAACAAGGTAACCAGGTCGTTATCCTACAAACAATAGCTAGGAAGTGGAAATCGCTGTGATACACAAACCCACATATCTACAAGCAAATCCGCGGACTCTTTGATTTTCGCCGTGGAATACTTTGGCCAAAATGTCCGCGACGAAGCTTCCGTTTCATATTGGATCTCCCCATCTGGCGATATATGATATTATTGATTTGAGAGGCTGGGATTATGCAAATGCTGGCGGCTATTGACATCAAATGGCCGAAATGCGTTGCAAAGAAACCCCTCTCAGTGTGGTAAGTGGCAAGCAGAGACAATAAGAAGGTTAAATCCAAGCACAATGCGCTTTGGTTATTTGATATATTTTGCGTTACAATATGTATTCGATCTCGGCTTATTCGGTTTTATGGGGTCATCTCTTGACTCGGCGCGAGTCAGACCTCAAAAGCCATACACCGCAAATATGCTGAATACTTAATGATAAAGTAAATTTTTAGTAAGGATTAAAATTTTATTAATGATTAAGATTTGTATTTAATTAGGCTTTAACTAAAGGTTAAAGTTATACATTATCCTTATGATTACAAAAGGTAATCTATAAAGAACATAATATTCATAAATTATTTAAATATATTTTAGATACAAGTTTCCCTATAAGTAATCCTATAATTCCCTATAACAATTCCCATTAAAAATGCCCAAGTAAGGATTGAAATTTTAGAGATAATAAGGTTCTTTTTACTTTTAAATTCTCAAAAACAAGATTTTATGAAAAAAAAAATTATAAGGTACTCTATAAGAATTATAGATAGGAATATTCTACATATGGGGGATAATCTTTTCTCTATAAATATTTCTATGTGTATAAAAAATCCATTTAATGGAACAACTTTTCATATTTTTTCAGTGATACTTGTGGGGCTTTGTTTTGGCATCATTGGGTCAATATATTTTGTACTTTTTTTTAAGTCTACGAGTCCGAAACCCCTGACACATTGGCTGCCACAACTGGCAATTTGGTGGCTCTTTTTGGCCGATCGGGGGAGCGTGATTATAGCCCCCCAGAGCTGCCTGTGGGATCTCGCCGCGTGACTGACTGCCTGAGTGGCTGACTGCCTCACTGGCTGGATGTATCTGAGCCATGTATCTTGCGGATACCACCAGTATTCGCGAGTGCGCATTATGTGATGTATATTGTATGACTGACTGACTGACTGACTGCCTGGTTGCCTGGAATTTTGTGCAATCACTGGCAGTCATTAAATTGAAAACATACTTAGCTTCGAGTCGGCTATTTTAAAATCCATCGTGTGGCAATACCAACAATTCGACTAAACACATCGACTAAAACAAAGCCAGGTACTATTTTTCGCAAATGCAGCTTTGCTTTGCCTTGCTATGAAAAAAATAAAAAAACCCAAAAAAAAAGCGACAGACGCGGAAGACTAGGGGCTCGCCATACAGCCTTATAGTCTTATAGTCTTATAGCCTTATAGCCATATAGCCATATAGCCATATAGCATTTACATGCCCATTCTATTTCATAATCCAAATTTAGGCTCCAATTTTTGCTTTTGTTTTATACCCGCTAATTGCCCATTGTCCAGTTTGGCTCCCATATATGTAGTACCAGGTCCCCCTGGTTTTGGCCAACTTTTACACTAATTCGTAACTGCAATTCTTCGGCGCGATTAACGGGCTTTCTGCCTGATTAACGGCTTTGCTGGCTATGCCCTCTCTTTCGCTCCAGCTGTGCCCGTCTCTTTCCAGCCAGGCTGCATTTGGTCAACGACCTTCACTTATTTGTTTGAGTGGCGTTTCTTCGCCCCTCCCAGTCTTCAGAGCTAGCATCTTGCGGCCACGTTCGCTTTATCTCCAAAAGAAGGGTAATGGCAACCTTGACCCAATCATTGTTTCTCTTGTTATCTGCCTTGTTACATGGGGGGATTTACTCTCAAATAAAAAAAGAGAAGAAACCCCAAAAAAGATTGTGCGTGTGTGGCGAGATTAGATTTTAAAGTTTATGCGATCGTAATTGTAGTCTCGTAGAAGGCTGCGTGAAAGTAAACCTTTCAATCAAATAGTTATGCAAAAATAACCTACTTAATACGTATGACTTGGCCCTAAAATAAGTTTTAAAAATCTAATTCCTTTTTAACAATTTTCAAGCATCTTCGAATAACATCAGATCTCTGCAAATGAAAATATTGAATAAACATTAAACATAAACGATGTTTAATGAAAATCATGACTTTTATTGTATAATAGCCTCTTAAAAAATGGGCCAATAAAACAGGTCCTTTATACATTTTGCATAATCATTACGCGACTTGAGCGTTTTATGCAAACTCTGTTAATATTAGGGAAATGGCTACTGCATACGTAATTAATAAATATTTGCAAAGACTGTTCTGAATTCAGATTTTGATTTTCAAGTGCATTATTAGAAAACTAAGCACAGCGAATCCAAAACAAACAAATAACGACGGAGTAAATTGCTCTGTTGGATGGAAATAAATAATGTTTTTAATAGTTAAATAAAGCAGCGTCATAATTCCATAAGGAAGAACTTCTAAAATATTTAATATCTTTTTTAATTTGAAATAAAACAATTATTTTAAATAAACTATATATTAAACTATATTAACAGAGCTCCTAAATTTATACTTCACTCTCTATTAACAGAATGGTTCCGTGAAAATATTCGTGGCTGTGATCACTTGTCGTTGCTTTGTTTTGGGATTGATAAGAGGAAAAGGGACAATTTAGAAGAAACAATAAGGGATTTCAAAAAAAAAGGAAATTGTTTTAAATTTAATTTGAAATAACTGCTCATTTCTAGTCGCAGTTAATCGCAGTCACACTGAAATACTAGATTTTTAGGGCTGGAAAATTGTTAAAGCTAGAGCTGGCAGCCAATACGCAAAGTCATCCGGCGTCCGTAAAATACCAGATTTTTAGTGTTGGAAAATTGACAAAATAAAAGCAAAGTCATTCCGGCATCAAGTAGCAGAAATTTGTTAAGAAAATAAGTAAAAATTTAAGGCAAATAAAAAGCAGTAAGCAGCCTTTGGGTATAAATTTAATCGTGTACTTAACAAACAAATCCATATTGCAGCGAAACATGTTTCTGACCCGCTCCGAATACGATCGAGGCGTCAACACCTTCTCGCCGGAGGGACGTCTTTTCCAGGTGGAGTATGCCATTGAGGCCATAAAACTGGGGTCCACTGCCATTGGAATATGCACACCCGAGGGTAAGTGCTAATTTATGCATATTAGTTTCCATGTATACATATTACCATGGTCTTACAGGCGTCGTTTTGGCCGTGGAGAAGCGCATCACATCGCCACTCATGGTCCCTAGCACTGTAGAGAAGATTGTTGAAGTGGACAAGCACATTGGATGCGCCACCTCTGGACTAATGGCCGATGCTCGTACTTTGATTGAGCGTGCACGTGTCGAGTGCCAGAACCATTGGTTTGTCTACGACGAGCCCATGTCCATTGAATCCTGTGCCCAGGCTGTGTCCACTCTGGCCATCCAGTTCGGCGACAGTGGCGAAAGTGATGGTGCAGCCATGAGCCGCCCGTTCGGTGTGGCTATCCTATTTGCCGGCATTGAGGCTGGCCAGCCCCAGCTGTGGCACATGGACCCGTCGGGCACCTTTGTGCGTCACGCGGCCAAAGCCATAGGATCGGGCAGCGAGGGCGCTCAACAGAATTTGTTGGAGTCTTATCACACTCAGATGACGCTTAAGGATGCCATTGACCTGTCACTAAAAACGCTGAAGCAGGTTATGGAGGAGAAACTAAACTCTACCAATGTCGAAGTTATGACCATGACTCCGAATGACAAATTCTACATGTTCAAGAAGGAGGAGGTGGAGAAGTTTATCAGCGATATGGCGTAAAAGGCAGATGCTTTTAATTGGTTAATTTCAATCGTAAATGTGAATAAATGGATTCTAAATCGATCTTATAGAGGGTAAAAAATATAGTTTTATATTAACCTGTTGCTCCCATATCCTTTGCCATTCAAAATATCCTTTGTCATTATATACAGTTGACTTTATTCGTATGCATGTATATTTCGTGTACTGTGTATATATATATATTTTATTTTCGCTACAACGTTTCACGGCTCCATTGGCATCGCTGGAGACCGCACTACAATAATATCTCGATTTTTCATAATATAATACATATAATCTAGACACAAACTGTTGAGCAAATCAAACAGCTCGGATTAACTTGGTTAATCCCATTACAAAGGCAAATCATAAAGAACTATTTCTCTTCGATGCACAGACTTCTCAGTTAATGCTTAAAGATTTATAATTTCTTTTGCTATATTTAATTGTTTTTGTGTGTTTTCTTCTTTTCTTTGTTTTGTTCTTTTTTTGTACGTGTGAATACATCGTGTTATTTAAAACTTTTTACCTAAAACCGAAAATAATGCAAATAAGACGAGAGTAAACATTTACATCTAATTAGGGTCGATTTGAAAGGATTGCGCTGGTGTTACAGGACAGGGAAGACGATCAAAATGAACAAATTGTATACCTATATCGTACGAGTATATATCGCTATATAATATACATATATATATAATATATGCGTATAAATACATAAGTAATAGAGCATTCACAGTAGTTTCCATCACACACCTAGGTGCCTAGGTCTGATGTTCGCCGCCACTGGGACTGCTGTTGTTGGTGTTATTATTGTTGCTGGTTGTGCGCAGCATTAGCCGCGACAAGCTGGTGTTTGGCTCGCTGAGCGAGTATATCTCCGGCTCGAAAACCGGCGGACACTCCATGTTCGGGTAGTCCGGTGTGGCCGCTTTCGAGTCCAGGGATCCCGAGTTGGAAACCCTTGGCGTTGCCGCACTTTCCGATGCGGCTACTCCGGCTCCCACCGCCTCTGCAGGCGGCTCCTCCTCCCTTGGCCGTATTGGAGGCGGTGGTGCCGGCGGCAATGGTGGTTGAAGTGCCTCTGAAGAGCACAGATTGGTGCTCGATGTGGTCATCATACCAGGCCCCCGATAGCTTCTATAGCCCGCTTGATTGTGGGTGGGCAAGGTGATTTGTGAGAAGATCTCCTGATCCCCGTCCAGATCCGCAATGCTGGTTGGCGTCGAGGGCTGCACCGGATACGACTGCTGGTGATGCTGCTGCTGATGATGATGGTGTCCGAAGAGCGTGCGATGCAGGAGTGGCGATCCTAGAAAGCGATTCTCCTTGGAGGGCTTCGCCGGCGTGCCGCTCGAAATGGAGAGCTTCGAGAAGATCGGTATCGGAGCTGAATTCTTGCGATGGGCATCGTACTTGGTTCCCGCTATTTTATCCCGCAAATCCTGATTGTACGTCTGACTTTTCTTGATACTTATCCCGCTGCCAGTGCCACCTCCTCCACTGCTTCCACCGTCCAAGGCGTGGTTTGATTTGGATTTCTTGTTCAGCGGGAGTGTCATAGTCATTGCATGGCCTGGTGAGCTGCTTGTAGATCCAGTCGAATGCTTCGAGAAGGGAAAACGACGGTCACTACCCGACTTTGCCTTGTTCTTCTTCTGGTCGCTGCTGCTCTTGTGCAAGAAACTGGAGAGCTGTTGTTGCTGGGAGCGCAGGAACTGCTTCGTCTTGCTGCTCTGCGTCTGATGGTGCTGCTGCGACTGATGCTGGAGCTGCTGATTATGATGATGCAGCTGCTCTTGCCTACTGCTCGAACTGGAGCTTGGCTCGTCGCCACATATAAGCTCGTAGCCGAAATCCCTCAGCTTCTGGCCCTCCTTGGTCCTCGTCCTTTTAATACTCTCGTCGTCTGGCTTAAAGCTGATTTCATAGTCTGGCGTTTTGGGAAGGCTTACACTTTGGATCTTCGGTAGTTTCTCCAGCGGCTTCGCAACACTAATGCTGGTAGAGCTCTGCTGACTGGCCGTCGATTCAGTCCGCGAATGCTTGTGCTTCTCCACTCCCAGGTGAACCCTGTTGTTGTACATCTCCTGGGCCTCTTCCTCCTGCTTGCGCAGCATCAAATCCTTGAGGGTCACAAAGCCCTGCGTGTTGTGGCCATGATCTAGTGTTGTGCCCACGCTCATCTTGGGCAGCAGGGTTTTCGAAGTGTGGAAATCGAATTCCACCAAATTCGGATTGGAGGCATGCAAAAAGTTATACGGTACCTTCTTCAAACTGGACTTACTGCTTGGACTCTGGCTCTGGCTTTGGCTTGGGCTCTCCTCGGAGCTCTGATGATGCAGCGAAGTGGGTGTTGCCGTAGGCGTCGGAGCGGGCGAGGTGGGTGGGCCCAGAATCGAAGCCGATACAGAGATAGCCGACTCTGTGCCGCTGATCACGGAGCTTCGGCTGGAGCTACGCGAAAGCTTGGGGGCCACTGGCGGGGCGATTTGTGTGGGTGGCTGAGCTGGGTCGTGGTAGCCTGGGGTATTGGCTCCAATCTGGATGCCGAAACTGCCACCCGGCACCTTTCGGTAACTGCGATACTGCTCTGTTGGCACAGGGATGTCGCTGGATGGCTTTGCGGTACTGCTCTTAAAGGTGCCTTTGGTGAACTTTCGAATGGAATCCAAATACCCTCTTTCGTGCTTCGTGCTTCCCGCAGAGGGAGGTGTTCCGCCGGGCAAAGTGAGCGAAGTGATGGACACAGCATCCTTTTTGCCCTGCGGCGATGGTGTGCTCAGGTTCTTGGCCACCAGGGCATCGCTCTCCTCCCCTGAGCTGTCGTCCTCCGAGTACAAATCCTTGGCATCGTTGCTTACTCCGCCGATCCCAGAACTGGCCGAAACTTTAAGCGAAGCCTGGCGTAGTAAGTCCACCCACTGATTAAGGGCGTTTAATGACTCTGCTGCGAAATAAAAGCACTTTGCCGTGTGGTAAACCTTGAAAGCGTGCGGCTTAGAGTGGACCTCCTTGGCCAGTGAAACCGTAAATCCGGGCAGAAAAATAACCAGACTGGCGGTGGTGCTCTCCTTTTTTCGAAATCCGTACAGTATGGTGTCCAGCATCACAAAGTATATCCTGGCCCAGTAGGTGACTCCGTTATGGTTTTTTGTACGCCGGTACAGATAGCCCTGGATATCTCCGGTGCCCAGGAGCTTAAGGTTCATGTTTCTTCGCTTGGCCATCAGGCTGTGCTTCTTCTTTAGGGTCAAGGTACGTGACTTCGTGGGCGTGTGAAGCTCACTGATCTCCGAGGAATCTGCTGCAGCTTGCACGGGGATTGGCACTGACACAGGCACGGGAATAGAAATGCTGGTAGTGCTGCTGGCAGGCTGCATGCTGGCTGGCTTTGGAGGCGGTGGTGGCACTGATGGGGGCGTCATTTCTCGCTGCTTTCGGGGTCGCGGTGGTGGCGCCGGTGGTGTAACCAAAAGGAACTCTTTTCGCGGCTCAATCGCCGGCGGAGTATCAGACTCCTCCCCAGAGTTATCATAAGCAGGTGTGCTGTGGCTTTTGTCCAATCGTCCACGACGCCCCTGCAGAACGAGTGGAGTGTTGATGGCCTCGGCCAAAGGCAATTCCTGACCTCGAGTAGCCTGGTCGATAGCTTCCAGCAGCTCCTCGGCATTCTCCGTTTTGCAGTTACGCAGCGTCTCCAGCGCATCCTCGTCGCCCTCGTCCGCAAATGGAATTGGCTCGAAGGTTTCCAGTATTGTGTTCTCCACGTTGCACGTAAACTTCTCATTCTTCACCACATAATCCTCAACCTTCATGTTGGCATCGAAACGGACCACCTTACTAACGCCTGGCTTGTACCGCTCCTCAGGGAACTCGCGCTGCGATTCCTCGGTCAGCTGCTTTAGCTTCCTGGCCTCGTGAAACATTCGCTTGACCTTGTCCGTGGAGCTATCACATGCAATACCAATGCAGGTCGTAGGCCTGGGTGCAATCTCCAGACCGTAACCAAAGGATATTGACTTGTCGCGAATGCTGGGTGAACCTGGATCACAGACAGCCGAGGAGCCACCACCTGATTTCCTTTCGTGCCACGAGGGGACCACCAAATCGGAGTGTTTCAAGCTGAGAAACTCATCACCACAGATTGTGTTTCGTCGCTGGAGCAGGGCCCTTGGTTTGGGGTAATACAATCGGATCTCTCGCGCCGCCGACTTTGGATCTGTGGGTGTGGGGATATCACTGCAGCTAGAATCCGAATCCGAGGAGGCGGACTCCACTACTGGATTAGGTTTAGCCAGATCCTCATTCTTTTCGAGGTTCAGGGACTTTTCAGACTCCGGTACGGTGCTTCCAATGCCACCCGTGGCCGCTCGCTCAGAGTCCAACGTTAAAAAGGCAGGCCTTGGACTAGGCATCTGATCCGCCCAGCGACTGGCCATATTTCGTTTCTTGCTTGGCAGCCTGTAAGGCTGCATGTAGATTTGACCGAACATTTTGGTGTGCTTGGGTCGCTTTTTGACAGTAAGCACCACATCTGGCAGGGCTTCCCGCAGATGCTCCAGCACCGTCCGGTGTTGCCATCCGACCACCGTTTGATAGTTGATCTGCACAATTTCGTCGCCGTCCTCGATTTTTCCCGAATTGTGGGCCGGCGAATTGTACTTATTATCAGTCACACGATGGATGCCATTGTAACTGGACTCAATGGTAAAGCCCAGCTCGGGTTCACGCTTTTTCAGAGTCACCAAATTCAGCGAGGCAGGCTGCAGCACCATGGGGTCGGAAATATCCTGGATGATAAAGTTCGCCAGCCTCTCCAGCCGTTCCGCAGACGTTCGAATCGCAGGAACCGGATAAAGAGCAAACCTATCCCGATGCGCAATGGTGGCCAGCTCCAGACCGAATTTGAGCACGTTGCCGCAGTACTCCCGGTACATTTCTTGCTTCCGGAAAGGCGCCCGCTCCAAGCTGCTGACCAACGGCTTTAGAGTGGCTATCATCCTGGTAATATCGTGCAGGATTCTCGTATCGATCTTGGTGCTATCCGCATGATTCTTGGCCAACTCTCGATGCAGATTCCTGGCAGCCGTGCCCACATGCATTGCCATGAACTGTAGATTGTCGTTTTTCAGATGATAATGCTAAAAAAGTAATCATGTATATATTTTATATTGTTTACTGTTTCAAGAGCTAACTGAGAAAGACTCACGAAATTCCTTAGGTTCTCCACCGCCTCCAAAACGATCTCCTGATGGCCGATTCTCCGCATCCCCAAATTTTCCAGCTCATACGGCCGGATGTTGAGCAGGGCCTTGCCATCGATGTCATGTTTGGAAAACTCGTACAAATATGGTTTCATGGACTCATCCAAACCTGCGGCACCAAAGAAAATGTTTTTAAAGGGAGAAATAATAATTAAAGAGAAATCATTTGGCAAAGCTGAAATTCTTGTTTCGCTTGTTGCTGCTGCCCCTTTGTTGCTGGTGTTGTTGTTGTCGTTGCTGGTTTTGGGGCAGTGGCTCGGCGATGCAGTTTTTTTCTACTTGACCTCGCTCATCGTTTATCACTCGCTACGCACCTCTGATCCAGTCCGTCACCTGGTCGGGCGTCCACTCGGCGATGTTGATGTAGGCCATCCTGCTGCTACTCTGCTAACTCCTGATCCGAGCGCCTAAGGCATTTTTATCAATTTGCGCTGGAAAATGATCGGCCAAAGTATGAGTTTTTTTTTTATTGTTTGTGGCCACAGGCAGGGTTGCCGACCACTCGGTTTATATTGTTGCGTCCTCTTGGTAGAGTTGCCAAGTTTGGTGGGTATATTATTTTTTAAAGTATATTTTAAATATATTTTAAATATTATTTTAAAGCACATAAAACTTAAACAATCGATCCAAACTAAAACAAAAATTCAAAATTTAAAATCCTTAATACTAAATAGCAAGGAAAAATTAAATTACGTCAAAACATTAGATTCATGTGTAAATTTTAAGATTTTTTTTATATTAACATCATTAAAAGATTTTATATATCAAAATAAGCATAAACACAAACATTTTATCAAAAAATAAATTGCGATTTTTGAACATACCATAGACGGCCTCACTGGAAATTAGAATTTGCCGCCGTTTTTAAAGATGCTTTGCTAAACTACGGAAATTCCAGAAAATAAAGATGGGTAAGATTGGTTTATTTGGAATTTTCCCTTGGGAATACCTACTTTACGCATAATAGTGAAATTCGTTGCAGACCTTTAGATGTCTTCGCATTTGGAAATCAATTAAGGCGTCGAAAAGAGTGACCAGGCACCGGGGCGCTCGCAAACAAGTGCCCCCGGCAGCCCCAAACATCGCAATAATTGCCAAATGACAGCATCAGAAGGAGATAAATAAACAATTTATGATTCTGGAGGAGGAATGTGCCTGCCCAGATAGTAGTTACAAAACCACAATTGGCTGCCATCGCACATGACATCGAATATTTATATATGTACTGCGGAGGCAGATGCGAGCGCGCACGTTTTTCCAATGTTCAGTCAGTTGCTGGGAGAGAGAGGCGCGTTGAAGTAAATCACCGCGTGTTTTTCTTTTCCAATCGCTGCAATTGTCTGCAATAATGTGTGCTGCGCAGACAAAACAAATCAAATTCTACAATCCATCGAGTTCCGCCAGCTCCGACAGGTAACGAAACGCTTTTTAATGCGGCATTAATTTACGCACGGCAACGCAAAGTGTGAAAATCCTACGAAAAAGTCATTAGAATGTGATACATATACATATATATATACACACACGCACCTATAGTTACTTCGGTTTCGGTGGCATGTGCTTGGAGAGCTCATTCATCAAACACGCAATAAAAATAAATGCGAGTAAAATGGCATAGGGTTCACCTGGCCAAACACAAATACAGGCAGACCTTCAGATACATAAACATATGATAAAATTCAATTTCAATAGTCGCCGGTAGCTGCAGTTGAAACGAGAAGGAAACGAAGAAAGATATAGACGGAGACGGTGGAGGCGAAATTGAGAAAGGTAGAGTGGAAGTGGAAGTGGAAGAGAGCAGTCAAACCCCCTGCGAGAACAGTTACAGACGCAACAACAAAATCGACAACGGCGTCGGCATCGCAGTTTTTAAACCATTTTTTGTCAGTCAATCGTTCACCTCACACACCTCCGCTCTTGCCTTTTATTAGATATTCGAATAAATATTGCCCGCAACACAAAACGAAACGCAGCAGCGGCGAAGGAATAAAAGCTCTAAATCACATGTGATCCACGCCGCGGCCCATGTGTGTGCTGCTAGCTAGAGTTTAAAGAAGAGTGACCCATTTTGGCAACGCCGGCGCCGCCAGACTCGCGACATTCTCACGCCCACGCGGACTCATCCTTCCCCATCATCTATCTGACTAGAAAATGAGCAGCATCACGTTTTTGTGCAGCAAGACGAATCCCAATCACAACAATGGCGATGTCCAAAAGGGCAAATCATCAGCATTTGCATCCGCATCCGCCGGTTTACTAACTATTGCGAATCATCAACCACAGCAACAGCAACAACAACAACAGCCACAGCATCATCAGCGACAACAGCAACAATTGCAGTCAAAGGTTAAGGCTGTTGCAGCCAAAACCAATGGTCACATGTAATTCATTGCATTTTCTTCATTTTTTTAACGTTAAACTAAATTGGCACCAATACCATTAAAATATAAGTATCTGTGTCTTTCCTTTCCCTATGAGTGTGTGTGCGAGTGTTGTGTATTGTTGTTGCCATTTACCGCCATTCTAATTGTTTTGCTGTTGTTTGTAGAGTACTCGTATGTCTGTCTGTCTGTCTATTTTCAGTGTTTGATTAACGCTCTTTTTTCGACCTTTTTGTTAACATTGTTTATCGAGTTGTGTCTGCGTTGCGGCAAATAACAACAAATAACGAAACGACGATAGCGTCAGCAAATGCGCTCTAAATTCTCCAGTTTGTGCCACGATCGAGCCACGTCTATCGGTGGGCCGCCATCCTGCTCCACCCCCTGATAGCCCGTTGTCCTTGTCACTCCCCATAGACCGGGTTTAAATACCTGTTGTTTCGGCATCCTCTCTTGCACACGTGGCAGATGATGCTCTCTTCTAACATCTTTCTTTTGCTCTTTAATCTTACTATGCAAAAGCCAAAAAGAGCATTAAGCCGAACTTTCAATACCCTATACAACGTTTATTAAACGGTTTTTGTTCTCAACACCCTTTTAATCTCCCAGTGTAGTCTATATCCTAACACCAACATAAAAAATTTCAACAGAATTCGAAATTTATACTTAGTATATCCCCTAAAAGAGTATAAATATGTATGCTCTGCTTGCTTTTGGCCCAGTAATGTACGAAATATAAAGCAAGAAAGGAAGATAAAAATAACGTAAAGCAAATGAGAGAAGAGTGCAACGAACGCGCCTACGCAGCATCCTCAAATGTACAAAAGATGGAAAGTCTGCTTCTTCATCGTCTACGTACCTAAATATATAAAAATAATGTTTTTGCATGTATCAAGTGTATGTGGGACACGTTTATTTGTTTTAAAGACTTTATGGTACTCAAAAACAGACGAAAACTCTTTTTGATTACTCCAAAGCTTGAGGTCACGTCAGCATTCTGCAAGGCACATGGCGGAAATAACCAAAAATGTAATCATAAACGTCACACATATGCAAATATTAAATGTGCTTTTAATTCAGTAGGGTGGGTTAATATTTTTCAAAAGAATATTTTTTTTTTTTTCAAAAATTATCTGTTAGTTTCATAGATATCAAGAGATATAGTATCTGAAACATGTATGGATATTTCTCTTGTAAAATTAAAAAAAACTGGAGCACCCTTATATTTTTATTTAATTAAAAATCTCCAAGCTGCCAACCTCATCGTGCCACACTATTCCCACAAACCTCAATATTGAATTAATCGACTATAAATAAGCCATTAACTTTATCTGTTCTCATTCGAATCCGTAAAACAATTGACCCTTAAGATTAGCAGGGTTTTCTTCTATTGGGTTTAATTAAGGAATCCTATGAGTAACTGTTCTATAAATACCCATAACCATACTGAGAATCAGATTAATTTTGCGTGGGCTGTATCTTGGGGAAAAGTGGGTTGGGGCTGGTTTGAAAGTAGAGTAGGTCAGTATGGTATACTGTAACCTTGAATTGGCAGCTTTAAGCTTACGTATCCCTTTGTATACAATGTAACTATCAAAGAAACAAAAATATATATGTTTTAACGTAGAAAACTAAATTATTGTGAAAATAATCAGAGCTTGGTGATAAAAAATCGTTATCGTGGCTAATCACTGAAATCCAAATAAAATACGTATACGTCACTGCTGATAGATGGGGGCGTAGAATTAGCCATATCTTTTTACCGCTAATTTCTCAACTAATCTGAAATTTCTACTTGCAGCGATGATCGGTCGGATGTCACGGAACTGCTGTATGTGGATCCCTATGCCGAGCTGGGCAGCAGCAGCTGCTGCCCAGCCTCGCCCACCACAGTGCCTGCGAAAGCTTCGCTGGAGTCGCCGCTAAAGCGGTCCGGCCGGCGACAACGCACCACCTCAATCGGAAACCAGACCACCACCGCTAATCCGTCCGAGTGCATTATACGTGCGAATAATCGCACGATTTATACGGCCGGACGTCCGCCATGGTATAACTGTGCAGGGCAACAGGTTGAACCTTTTGTAATAGGTTCGTATTTTTCTTACAATTCAAATGACTTTTGAAAAATTGTTTCTATTATGCGTTGAAGGAATCTGCGGAGGAAGTGCTTCTGGTAAAACCACTGTAGCTGAGAAAATTATTGAAAGTCTGGACGTGCCATGGGTTACCCTACTGTCCATGGACTGTTTCTATAAGGCATGTTTTTACTTTTCACATTAAAAAATAATAGATAATTTACTTTCTTTATATTCTTTAGATCCTGAATGAGAAGCAGCACGAGCAGGCTCTGATCAATGAGTATAATTTTGATCACCCAGATGCCTTTGACATCGAGCTGCTGCTGGATGTGCTCACCAAACTTAAAGAAGGACGAAAAGTGGAGGTGCCAGTCTACAATTTTGTGACACATGGACGGGAGAGTCAAACAAAGACTATGTACGGAGCAAACGTAATTATCTTCGAGGGCATTCTGACTTTTCACAGTCCCGAAGTGCTCAAACTTCTGGATATGAAAATCTTTGTGGATACAGATCCCGATATTCGCCTAGCCAGGCGTTTGAAAAGGTGGCTTCTTAATCAGGATTCATACATGTAACAATATTTAATTATGAGTATTATTTCTAGGGATATATCACAGCGCGGACGCGACCTGAAGGGCGTTTTAAAACAATACCTGAACATGGTAAAGCCCTCATATGCCAATTATATAGCTCCAACCATGGCCCATGCGGACATTATTGTGCCCAGGGGCGGAGAGAACAAGGTGGCCATCCATCTCATTGTCCAGCATGTGCATACACAGCTCCAATTGGTAAGTATAGTGTCTCAAATAAAATATAGATATAATATCTACTGTATTTTACAGAGAGGCTTTAAGCTGCGCGAAACTCTGGCCAACTCCTACAAGAACCAGCCCATGCCACATTCTCTGCACCTGTTGCATCCCACGCCTCAAATCAAGGGCCTGCATACATTTATCCGCTGCCGAAACACATCCCGAGATGAGTTTATCTTTTACTCGAAACGCCTTATACGGCTAGTTATAGAGTATGCCCTCAGCCTGTTCCCGTTTAAAACCACCACAGTGGAGACGCCCCAAGGAGTCCTGTACGAAGGCAAGCGCATGGAAACACGTAAGATCTGCGGAGTGTCCATTCTTCGAGCTGGCGAAACCATGGAACAGGCCGTCTGCGATGTGTGCAAGGATATTCGCATAGGAAAAATCCTCATCCAAACCAATTTGAAAACCGGCGAGCCAGAGCTCTACTACCTGAGGCTGCCCAAAGACATAAAAGACTACAAGGTGATACTAATGGACGCAACCGTGGCCACCGGTGCAGCGGCCATGATGGCCATTAGGGTGCTACTGGATCACGATGTGCCCGAGGAGAACATCATCCTGGCGTCGCTGCTGATGGCCGAGATCGGTGTGCACTCTATTGCCTACGCCTTTCCAAAGGTAAAAGTCAATCTATATACATTTATATTGAATCAAATGTAATTTTTCCGGTTTTTTCACAGGTGAAAATTGTTACTTCCGCTCTGGATCCGGAGATTAATAGTAAGTTTTATGTTATACCTGGCATTGGTAACTTTGGCGATCGTTACTTCGGCACGGAGCCCTCCGATGACTATTGAGGAGATCCTCCGAGCCACATCCACACTGAAATGGAGAACCAACAAGTTTCTAATGTATACTAGGCTAAGTTCAAAGCGTTACTTAAATTATGAATTCGGAAACATGTGCTGTTTTATTTGAGTCACTAAAAAAACCGAATGAGCAACTGTAGCAAAAATGCCAGGCTTCCGACTATCAAAGCGATGCCTATAAACCGTTGGATTAGTTGGTCCTTGTTTCTGGTTACGCCCTGTGCCTGTGGAACATCATTTTTCTCCTGCTTGTTGGTACATCTTGTCCATTCGTTTTCATCATCCAGAATTTCGCCCACCATGCTAAACTTGCTGGCGCCAATGATACGCACATGCACACGTGTACCCAAAAGATTCTCTCGCATGGGCAGCAGTATCTGTTCGTAGCTCTTGTTATGCCCCACGTAATGCAGCTTGTCATGGGAAACTTCCGTAACTAGAACTGTGTATATCTGGCCAACACGATCCACATACGGTTCGTAGCTGTAGAAGAGATCTGTAAGGCGTTTTGTACGCTTCTTCACTAGATTAGCCGGTATGCGTTCCATTTTGGCTGCCGGCGTGCCTGGACGAGGAAAGAATTGGTTGATGAATAGGCTAGGAAAGCGGTACTTTGCACACAGAGTCATGGTTTCCTCAAAATCTGTTTCGGTTTCTGAGGGGAAACCGCAAATTATGTCGGTTGCGATGGTTACTCCAGGTACACGTTGCCTTAGGAAGTCCACTACGTGCTCGAAGTCCTTGCGGCAGTATTCCCGCTTCATTTCACCCAAAACAGAGTCACTGCCACTCTGTAAGGATAAATATAATTAAAATGTATATAAAATTGAGAAATTAAGAAAGTATCCTTACCTGCACAGGCACGTGCAAAAAGGCGTAGACTCTGGGATGCTGCAAGACTTTAGCGACTTCCTCGAGATGTTCCAGAATATAAGGGGGATTCGTCATGCCTACCCTTAACATACAGTGCTCTGGGATCACCTCGACCAGTTTCCAAAGAAGTTCAGGCAGGGAGCTGCCTATATCCCGACCATAGGCCCCCGTGTCTTCTGATGTCAGCCATATTTCACAACAGCCCTCAGAGAAAGATTGACGTGCTCGCTCCACTACCTCCTCTGGTGGGTAGCTGGCAAGATCGCCACGGGCATGCTTTGTCTTGCAATATGTACATTGGTTAAGGCATCCAGAATTTATAGATATGATCTCGATCAGTGGATTTTTCCGAACCTTTGGCAGGGATAGAGGTGCTCCTGCGACACGACGTCCGTGTACTTTCTTCTTGTTCTGCAGCAAACGTACGCTGTGTCCTTTAAGTGTTTCCTCTACGACCTCCACCACACGATCGATTTGCTGCACTCCAATTACGGAGAGACCATTAAGATAGTCAGACTTCGGAGCTCCCTGGGGACACAGCCGGCGACCACGACATGTTTACCATTTCGCATCCCCGACTCGATCTCATTCCGGAAAGTGTCTTCCGAGGGATTCTTTACAGTGCAGCTGTTAAGAAGCCAAAGGTCAGCATCTTCCTTGCCGCTTAGTTTGTATCCGTAAGCGGCCAGTTGCCCTGCCATGTACTCCGAGTCAGAATTATTGTGGGCACATCCCCATGTTTTTACAAAAACCTTCTGTGTTCCAGGTATAACGCTCTCGTGGATAGTAGGCATTGGCTTTGACTCCTCCTCCACCTCGGCTTCTGGCCGGATCTGCACGCGCTTCTTAGCCCGAACCGTTACGCTCTTTTTGTTTTCATAGCGTTCCCGAGGCTTGACATCGTCGGCGGATATGAGATCCTCGATGTCGTCCACATCGTTTCCAGGTAGATCCTGTCCAAGGTGATACATAATTGCTTCTCCGGAGTCCAAATCCTAGGCACATGTGCCAAAGGTCCAGCTGTTTACATTCGTTCCTGGGCAGTGTTGCAAACTGCTCGATAGAAGTGTATTCGATTGGCAGACTGATTAGGTGGTTCGGCTTGAGTAACAATCGAGCTCCCTACAGACGCTTTTAAGTTACCTAAATAGTATTTCTTATGTTAAAGACTTATGAAAAGCATGATAATGACTAACGCATCAGTTTATCATTTAAAAACCAAGTTAAAATTCAGCTAATTTACTTTACTAATTGCAAGTAGTTTCCCATGCAACGCAAACAGCAACAGATATGCCGCAGATTTTGCGGTTCTTGCACCCTACTGTGTAGACACACAGTTATCAGCGGGCTATCAGCGGAAAGTTCTACTCTGCTCCAGACCACCGCCGCAGCAGCCCGAAATAATACAATCCGTTGCTAGCCATGATTACGATTAAATGTAAAGACACAAATCTCGATCCCCTGCCAGTCAAGGTTAGTGAAAAAACCCGAAAATAAAGCAACACTTTGTAATAATATACTTAACTTTCAGATCGGCATCATTGGCGGGTCCGGCTTGGATGACCCTGACATCTTGGAACAGCGCACAGAACGGGCGGTGGAAACCCCTTATGGAGATCCCTCGGACGCCCTTATTGAGGGCGAAATCAATGGAGTTTCATGTGTACTCCTGGCCCGGCATGGTCGGAAACACGACATCAATCCCTCAAATGTAAATTATCGGGCTAATATCTGGGCCCTGCGCGAGGTGGGTTGCACCCACTTGATTGTGTCCACTGCATGCGGTTCCCTGCGTGAGGAAATCCAGCCAGGTAATCTGGTTGTTCCTCACGACTTCATCGACCGCACCACTAAGAGACTGCAAACATTCTACGACGGCTCAGCAAAAAGTCCACGTGGTGTTTGCCACCTGCCTATGTTCCCGGCCTTTAGCGACAGAGTCCGCGACATTCTCCTTGAAGCGGCCAAAGAGCTAGAGATTCCGGCCCATGATAAAGGCACAATCGTGACGATTGAGGGACCCCGATTCTCCTCGCGCTCGGAGAGCAACATGTTCCGTCAGTGGGGAGGTGATTTAATTAACATGACCACCTGTCCGGAAGTTGTGTTAGCTAAGGAAGCTGGACTACTTTATGGATCGGTGGCGATTGCCACGGACTACGACTGCTGGCGCATGGGATGCGAGGGCGTGAATGTACAGGATGTATTGAAAACGTTTGCCGAGAATGTAATCAAGGTCAAGAAGATTCTTGTAAACGCTGTGGAGCGCATTTCCAAACAAGATTGGTCGGAGGACATTTTAAATGCCAAGGTAAGTTCGAAGTGTAAAGAATCGAAACCTTTAAGAACCCGTTTTTTTTTTTTCTAACCAGCAATGCGTTTGCAACAACACAATGTCCGGATCCATGTGACGATTCATAAAGCTTTGCCACGAAATCACAGAGGAGACGCTCATGCGTCGCAGACCATTCGTGTCGCCTTTCTATCAACAGTTCCAGCGAAAGCGAGCCCCCAAAGTCCACTCCATTTCCATTACGTACGAACTGGAGCCGGAGCACAAAGAACAGCCTGTGAAAACACGGTTCAAATGTGAAACTGTAACGTCTGCCACAGAGTAACAGTAAAAATATATGTATAGCTATCTACTTTCCTTGAAAAATGTGTCATTTCCTTAAGTAACTTTTAAAAACAATTTAGCGACATTTAAAAGTTCACATTTATATAATTACATAGAGTTGCGTCTTTAAAATTAAAAATTGGAATTCGATTGATCAAGCTGCCTCTTAGGGACACTTGCGTTCCACTTGACTCTTGCCGGCTTCCTCGTACTCCTGTGATGAAATCCACATCTGTTGAAAGGTGCCTATACTAGCTAGAATGGAACCACCGATCCAGGCGCCAAATCTTCGCTCAACACTACCGTTGGCCGATATCATTTTCAGACGTGTGTTGGATGGAGCACGCAGCTGTAGATCGCGATTCAGACGCTCTGGGAAGCCCTGAAGCAGTGTATTGCCACCTAAACAAGTTATTGATTTGAGTAAAAGGAAAAAGCATAACTACGAAATAACTTCATACCAGTAACTACAACGGAACCAAACAGCGAGAGTCGCACATCAGCATCGCACATTCCAACGCTGGTGGACGCCAATTGACCAGCTCCCAGCATGGCATTGTCGACCAAACTCTCAGCTATTTTAAACCTTTCCGATCCAAAGTCCTGGTGATAGCCATTAGGAAACTCGTAGTGCACTGTTGGGATCTGAGCGGCCACCCTTTCGTCATAGGGATTCTCTAGCACTTGCAGAACATTCATTTGAAAGTCCTGCATCATTAACTGTAGCATGTAGTTCTGCCACGATTGCGTCAGGTTATCAGGCAGCTTTCGCAGGGTAAACCGGGCGTTATCCCGCTCCTTGACCACATCCTTGGAGGCTATCTTATATACGGGGGACAGATCAATACCGTGCTTTTCCAGGTGCTGACGACACTGGCGCGATAAAAAATCTCCTCCCAGTGGCGACTTGACCACCGCCTGCGACAGCACATAGCCCTCGTGTACGGGCACGGCAGAGGTATGGGTGGCACCACTGTCCACGACCAAAGCTGTTGCACGGCCACTGGAAAAAGCGGCGAGCACGGCGTTTTTGACCAGAAAGAAAGCAGGAACATTGTATTTTTCGAACATTAGTTCAGTTAGCTTCTCTCTGTTGTTGCGCACATTCCAGGAGGCCTCTGAGAAGAGCACCGGGTGATATTCGGGCTCCGACTGAATGACATTCGCATAGGCGTAATCTATAACTTTTTCGAAAAGATCCCAGTTTTCGATCATGCCATCTTTCATATAGGTCTGCACCTCCATTTGGGAGCGGGGTACGTTTACATAGTTGGTGTCTACATAGAACTTCCGTTGATCAGCATCTGCCAATGATTAAGGGGTGGGTTTTAAAGAAATAAATATGTG
The DNA here is from genome assembly GCA_018150405.1 of Drosophila varians. Taxonomy (NCBI): domain Eukaryota; kingdom Metazoa; phylum Arthropoda; class Insecta; order Diptera; family Drosophilidae; genus Drosophila; species Drosophila varians. Next base: position 11,511,307 of record JAECWK010000130.1, read on the forward strand.
CCTCAATGATATAACTTACTATTAGGAGTGGCGTTGCTGTCGGTTTTCGTCTCAGGATCCAGATTTGTCTCTGGTGCGGCTCCAATCCCCACGACGGAGGGAATCTCTGCCTTCGGTGAATCCTCCTGAGCGTAGCCCACTCGTAAAGAATGGTGTCCGGGATCAAAGACCAGTGCGCCAATCTCGTCGCCACCGTATAACATCGTGCCGCCACTCATTTTGGGGCGTTTTTAATGTTTCTCGTCTCGATTTCTTCGGTTTTCGCGAAAATATAGTTCAGTCTATGTATTTTTTGCGGCTTTTTCACGACGCTTCTTCACAAGTGGTGGCCTGCTAAGTTATCGATATGCTCAATATCTATCGATAGTTGTTTTTCCTTTTGGTATTTTCCACAACCTTTATTGAACACTGCATTGTAAAATGTTTTGAAACCCGCATAAATAAATATTCCGAAATCAACAACTACTAATTTTAATATTAGCTAGTCCATTAAATATCTGAAAACTTATTCGCATCATTAAAATGAGCGGGGCCACAGGCGCCCAGGAGAGCGAGGACCTCTACCCGATGGCCCTAAACATATCTAACAAGAACAAGAAGTCCCAGATCGTTCTAAATGACGTGCTCCTCATGGAATTACTCTGCAAACACCCATTCTTAGTTAACCCCCAGGATGAAGACTACAAAGCTTGGGGCTGGAACCAGGTTTGCAAGAGCTTCAACCATGCTTACAAGGACTTTGACTTGAGTAACCCGTTTACTGTTGCGGAGCTGCAGTGGAGGTGGGATGTCATCCAGCCTTATATTCCCACGCTAATCAAAGTTAAGGCAGAGGTACCCGAGCTTCTTTGGCCACATTTAGTCAAATTGAATAAACATCTTTTGTCTGCGCCATCTAACAATGATCCAAAAACAAATTGTCAGCAATTGATTCTATCTCAGCTGCCTACAATTGAGACTTTGTTGCCATCACAGCTTCGTCGTTTGGAAATGGAGTTTCTGGATCTCATACTTCAGCAGGAACGTGTTGTTAAAGCCACCCAAGGATTCGGACCCAAGGAAGAGAAGAATGTGGATGTCGAATATGCAGATTTTTTAAAATCCATAAGGGTAAAGGAGCTACCATATGACGTATTGCGTCGCTTGGCATCATCTAGAACTTATCCAATGCAAACGCCAAAAGTCGATACCCCTAACGAAATGGGTCTGGTTATAAGCCAGGTATGTGGTGCTAAAGAGGCAACTCCACCCCCTCACAAGGAAGTCAAACAGGAGCCTATTGAACCTACTCCAAATAGCCCGAGCGAGACTAAAGAGTCCCCAGCGACAAGTACCCGTTCTTCTACAGAAGTTACTGAACAGCCTTCAGAATTCCATCAATTTGTGCCATTAAAGAGCGCCAAGTACTACATTAAAAAAGTTCGCGTACGTGTGAAGCGCTTGGATATCGACGACTATATTTCATTGGCAGCCATGAGAAAACTCAGCCAGAGCTCTCAAAAATGACTAGACATGCATTGTTTTGTATCAAATGCACATAAGTTTATTAAAAAATACATTACTATAAATTACAACTTAAGACTATTGTATAAACCGAATCGCATATATAGGCAATCCGCTTGCTTTGCATTCTTGATAAACTAACAACTAAACAAACAAAGAGCGGGGAGCATGGATGCAGGATGCATGGAGACGGGTCGCGGGAATCTGGGTGACACGAGAACGAGTTGTACTATGCACGTTGTCTGGGAGAGTTCGTTCGTTCGATTCTTATCAATAGTAATCAGTTATCCTTTATACAATCAACAACAGTCACAACAACAGAACGCAATTCAACAGTTTTACAAAAATACAGTCGTTGGTGGAAAGCGCAGCACTTAACAAGAAACAAACAATCTGGGAAGAAAACTAACAATCGGGGCGAAGCTGCTGTCTCAAAACAGTTGGTCCGCCAGGTTGCCAACAAACGTGGCCAGGTTCATGGAGGAGCCCTCCTTGAATTTCAGTCCAATCGTTTTTCCATATGCTTGTATAAAGATGGCTCTCACTGCATTCAGGCGTTGCTTTCGCCTGAAACAGAAGATGTTTAAATTAATCTCTTATAAAAAAGGATAATTTAAAGAAAACTCACAAGTTTATGCATTGCTTGCTGGCCATTGAACTGCCGCCCACGTCTTTAGAGGAACCGTTTGGGAAACCGTGCGTCGAGCTGCCATTACTTATGCTACTACCACTTCCACTTGATGCCGTATTAGTGCTGCAATGGTAGCCGTTGCCGCCGTTGCAGATGGGAATGTTTGAGGAGCTACCGCCGTCCGCCGCTTGCTGAGCCACAAAACGCATCATGTAGCTGCCGTTCATCATGGAGTCAATCGAGCCAGTGTCTGTAACCACCTGCCAGCTGCCATTCGAAGAGGTGGACTCCTGTCGTTGCCGCGCATTTGATCCAGGAACTGAAATGGGGCTGGTACGGGATCTGAAAGGCAGTAGGGCTATAGAATTCAGTCACTTTTATTAATATATTTCTCTACCTCTTGGGATTCGGTGACCTACTGGTCAGTGGATTGACTGGCGCTGGGGTGGTGGCATAAAAATTATCTGTTATTGACATATCACAGTTGGAACAGTTTGAGTAGCTATCGTTGCTATCTTGATCAAAGGCCAGGATGTAGTCTCTGCAAAAATAAATCCAATAAATAATTAGGCCATTCCTAAAAATGTAGTAGTGCTTACTCCTTAGGTTCATCATCACAGCAGTCGGATTTTATGACTATGACGCTACTGCCACTGCTGCTGGAGGTCTTTGTCCGTTTACGGTGCTCCACAACGCTATACTCCTCGTCCGTGATGAACTTGAGCACATGGAAGCAGAAGAACATGATGTCCTCGCCGCGTTTTAGGCGGTCCGGCAGCTGGTGACCGAACAAGTACCAGTCGTAGGCCAGGGTGAAGTAAGCCATCTGCATGGCGTTCAATGACTGATGGATGAGGCCGTCGGCCCACAAGGATAATCTCACCAAGGAGACAAAAAGCGGTGTCCGATCCCAGCCACTAATGCAATGAATCAGCAAGCCTGAACTCTCCTCTTGGACATACTTGAGGGTGGCTCTGAGATAGTTTTGGGTGATGGTGACCAAATCCCAGTCCCTGTATTCTGGCCAAATTACATCAATGTCGGCGGCGGGTCCCATATTGGGTATGTTGATATTCGCATCGTTGAAGGATTGCTTCCAGTTGTAGTAAAGATTGCGCGCCATGTAGTTGTTGTCCCTGAATTTTTTGAAGAATTCACAGCCAGGATACGGCAAGGAAAGCAGATTGAAGCTCTTGTAATGCTTGTTAGGATCAGCCTTTTCCGATGATGAAACTCTGGATAAACAGAAGATATGATATTTGTCAAATATATTTAAACCAAGGTTACTTACGCCATGAAGTATTTGATCTTGCGGTTCTCCACCATCAAGTCCACTATGGTGGAAACGTTGAGCGTGTTAAGGAGTTGGATATCGCTCTTGATAACCTCGTCGTAGCTGAACTGCGATTGAGCCTGGTCGTGGATGTGATTGATCAGTGACTCGTCCGTGGAGTCGGCGTCGTTCTCCTCGCCATTCGTTGAGGTGTAGTTACCTCCGCTTAGACAATCGTAGGCGTAGTCCACCACCTTTCGGCCGTAGGTTTCCGGCATCACCGATAACGTGGCGGAGCGGCAGATATACTTGCCGCGGTACATGATCACCGGCACTGCAAATCTCTGGCGGCATCTCGCGTATTTGGCCATTGTCACCAGCTCTCTCATGCGCTGGATATCATACTGATCTTCATAGATCGTGTTCTGGGATTGCTGCTGTGATTGCTGTTGTTGCTGCTGCAGTGGATGTGGTTGCTGGGAGGGATATTGCTGCTGGAAGGGATGAGGTTGCTGTGGAGCCTGCAGAGGATTGGCGAATGTCACGAAGGCCTGAATCCCAACACTTTCGCTTCCTGTACTCCCGGCACTGCTGTTCAGAGGCGTCGCAGTGGCTGTTGTTCCGGACGAACCTCCTCCTCCTCCGATTCCTCCGCCAACTGGGCCGAAAAGCCCATTGCCGGGTATCAGCGTCTTGGCCATGTGTCCGTTTTCACATTCCGGGATGAGTATGCGGCCAGGATATCGGGGGCTGAGCAGTCCATTTGTGTTGTCCAGCTCGATAAGGCTATAGTCCAATTTGAATAAATATTCGCATTTCTTGGAGATATCGTACTCCTGAAAGATAAGTTAGGTTTGAGAAATTAAGTAAAGTTATGTTTAGAATTGCAACTGGTTTTTATACACTTCACATACATATTTATATAAATTCTTGCCTCGAGTTCAATGGACCTTGACGTCCCCGGGAAGGAGAACTGGAAACATGGCACTATCTGCCACTCAAAGGCTAATAGCGATAAGCCTAGTACTAAGGGGGAGGGGAAATTGCCAAGTTACAACATCAATTTAGCCCGGCTACCTCAGATAATTGTGTAATGTTTCGTTTTTGCTAGCAAACTTCTGATAATAGCATCCAATGTTTGCGGGGGAAAATACAAAAGGCTGCATCGTTAAACTAAAAATAGCTACCGAAGGGGGGGCGGTACCGCCAGCCTACAAATCGCACAAACACCTTGGGAAAACAGGTTTTTAGCTCGCACATTCACACACGAATAGAAAACTGAGCAAATAGAAAAAATAAATAAAAAATAGACAAAGACCATAGCTGCGCAAAAATTGGCAACAACAAAAGCGAAACAACGAGCAAAACAAACCTGGCGAAAAACTAGTCAGCCATATGTGTGTGTGTGAAAGTGGGAGGTGGGCGGAAAAGTATGGGGAGCGAAGCAAACGAGCAAAACAACTAAAACGCAATTACCAACAAATGCCGACCGACGGGAGGGAACACGCAAAAAACAAATGACCGCTTATGGCATTTGTTTTTTTCACTCTTTGTACACAACCTTTAATTGCATAATTGCACAGGTCCAAAAATTATATAAAAAATACAAAAATTAACCTAACTTACTAACCTGTATATTTTACCTGCCTCTTGCCACAAAGTGGTGTTTACTTCGGAGAGCTACTTTGCTAGACTTTTTTGGCCTGAATATGGCTATTTTTATTTTTATTATTTTCTTTAAGTTATTTTACATTCTACAAAAATTGCATAAACAAAGGAACAATTTTTAAATTTTAAAATGATTGCAATTTTAAAAAGCCCCGAACTCAAGGCAGTCCCATATTTAATTTGAAAAACTGAACAAAACTCCCACAAGATCCTGAACTTTATAAAAAGAATACCACTTTCTTTACAACATATGACGAATTAGAAAAATGTAGCTATCAAGTAATCTATAATCAATATTTAACATAGACATAATTAAATAAGGCGAGTTTTTAGGCCATTAGTCGCTATAATAATAATATAATATAATATATTAATAATAAATCAATTTTAAAAACTAATGTTTTTTTGTAATTTTGAAGAGCCTCTTTGTTTAAATAATAATTTATTTAGACACTTCTGGCCAGCGGATAGTGAGCAACACAATGACAAATGAGTAAGCGATAGCCCCCATACGCTGCGATACGAAAACCCCATCGATGGATGGATGCTGTTTATTTCAGGGTATGGGTGAGAGAGGAGCTCCAACTTGGAGACGCCGCTGTTGCAGTCGCTGCCGTTACAAGCAGTCACACAACACAACCAACCACAAGCAAGTAATCTTATAAAGAAGCAAAATATCTGTATGTACAAAGAGCAGCAGATACTTTTGGTTGTTGTTGTTATTTTTGCAGCTGTAGCTGTAGCTACTGCAGCGATGCGGTCGCAGATATTTTCATTGTAAGCGAGCGAGTAAATGCAACTGTAAAAACGTAGCTGCTGGGAAAACTGTGCGCCTGTTCCAAAGGCGCTGTAAAACTTAAAAACAACAAACAGACCCGCGCAATAGTTACAGCGAACTGCGAAAAATAGTTTGCCAGCGCAACAGCGATGATCATCTGGTTTTTTCATCATCGCTGACCCAAATAACAAATTTAAACCGCAAAGGCCAGCTTGAAAAACTCAAGCTGCAGTGGCGTTTTGCTTACAAACCCGGATTTTAAAGCCAGTGTCTGTGCTGGGCCAACAGAAATGCAGCAGAAGCTGCAAATGCGACAGACACACTTTTCTTTGCTCACAAAACAGAAAAACTCGAAACAAACTACAGAAAAAAACAACGACAACAAAAAAATACTTGCAATCAGAGACTCGTGCAGCGAATCGAGAAAACCTTAACCACCATCCGAACCCAACCAACTCGACCGGGCACAGGCCATCAGCAAAACGACAAAGAGTTTAAGCTGGGAGTTTAATGGTACAGGCAGACTTCCCTACCACTGACAGAAGAATAATTCAACACACATCTAATTAACTTTGAATCCTTAAAACTATATAACTATAAATAGTTAAATATAAAAAATATTTTCGAAATTGTTAAAACTTTAAACTTGAGTCTCCTGTTTGCTGGGAATCTTGGCTTCTTTTGGCAAATTGCATCCAGAAAAGTGGAAGGAGGTAGAGGTGGCCTCCTCCAGCCAAGTGCAACCCACACGTTGCATATTCATCAATTTGGGGCGACAGGGAAAATGGTTTTTCTTGAATGAATTATTCAGAGCTTGAACTAAGCCTGAAAACCGGGGGCCACTGACCACACCCAAGTACGTGGCTTTATTTTCGTTTTTTGTTCCTGTTTTCCTGTTGTTTTTGTTGTCGTTTACATGATTTATGCTTGCGCTTTTTAAAATGTGCAGCGCGTTGTGTTCCCGCTTTGCTTTGTCGTTCAAAGACCCCCGAAGATACAAAAACAAGTTGCGCCCACATTTTGAACTGAATCGGGATTGGAATTGGGATCAGGTTCCAAATCAAGGGTACAGTTCTGCAATCTCATCATATTCGTACTCCCAGTAAGTTCATTATCTTCTTTACGATTAAGAAATATTCACTCTTAATGTGATTATCAACGATAATAGTCTTTGTTTATTATCATAAAGAAATTTTATATCTTTTAAAAATAAACCAGGAAATTGTAAAATGAATACTAAAAGCTACAGAGGAACTTCTTTCATCACTTTTATCCGACTTTTTCCTTCAGCTAATATTAATACTTTAATTTGTGCTTCGTCATTCGCATCAATGGAAGATACTAATGACTTTTAAATATGCAAATAGCCGGCGATGCATTTTATTTGCATTTATTTTCCAAAGTGCATAAATATCATATGGATTGGAGGCTGTGTGGGACAACTTTCGAAAGACTTGGAAAGCCGCTTTGTGGGGGAGCTCTGGAGCAGACGTTCTCCGAAACACGTTTGAGCCGGAAGTTTTAGGCCATGTTGAAGATCTAAACTGTTTTTTTTTAGTGCCTCCACAATACCGACACTTCAAAATGGCAATAATTGAGCGCAGTCAAGGTGGGCGTTATGGAGAATTGGTATATTGGCATATTGGCATGAAGGGGTTTCAGAAACCAATTCATCACTAGCTTAATTTATTTGCCAGCCAGCCGGGGAAGAGATTTTCACCCACCCACAACAAATACATATTTACATTTGTCGGTTTACGTTCGGATAACCAGAACTCCCAGACACACGGATGGCTGTTCTCGTTTCCTGGTTTCCCATCAAATAGTTCAGTGTAACGTTAAAAGAAGGTAAATTCAAACTAATCGATTAAATTTAATAGAAAAGCTTAATATTTAAAACTTTAGTTTTGCTAATAAACGTTTAAGGTTTCTAATAAAGTATTACCTTCCATGGAAATTGCATGGAAAAGAAATTAATTTACTATATTATTATTAAATATAGTAAGTATAAATTTCATTATTATTAATTTAATTTAAAAACATTTCAATAACAACTTGATTTTGCTCGGTGTTTCTTAATTAATAAATTGTTTTTATTTTCGCAGAATAAAATTCATGCTACCCTGATAGTTTTTTTTATAAAAACTCGCAGCTGTGCAACCACTTTTTGGGTTGTTTGTTTTTTGCTCAAATACCAAACCCAGGATCCCCACCCTTTATTAAACAATCAACAAAAAACTCCCTCTTTATAAACGGGGCATTGCCATTCCACACATTATCGATTTTATCTGTCAAGAACCAGGAGTTCATGAACCCAAAGCTGGTGGCTATAAAGCGGCAGCATCCGAAACCGCATCGCGAGTAAGTATTGCTCCCTTCTTCTAATCATGGGTGCGTGGTGGTCCCGGATGCGAGGCAGTTAGTCCCGGAAGACCGGAAAGCGCAAGCACTTCCGGCGCAGGGTGTTTCGCTCCGGCTTAGTGCACTCTTCAAGGCGGGATGTTGCAACATTTTGTGGAAGGTTCACTGGAATCCAAATCCATCCCGCCGCTTCATCGGAGTGGCCCTTAATCAAATCGAACTCGCAGCAGCCGCTGGCTGGCTCTCTCTCTTTTCCGGACATGCGCCCGGGCTACTGCATCCCCGATAAACCATTCCAGCAGCCGTTACTACGGTTACTACTCCTGCGACCATGGGATGCACATTTCTCTGGTCCGCCTTGTCAACTATTGGCTGCTCCTGTTCCTGGGCACCTGACACAAGTGTCTGTGGTGTGACCCACGCATCTTGCAGCAACAGCTGGCCAGGATATACACACAGTCACACACCCGCAAAGGGGGCGGCGGGGTGGCGTTGCATGCAGACGCGTGGGCGCAAAGTTCAATGTGCAACAGGCAATCATAAAAGGATGCAGGGAGTCATGATACAAAATACAGTGGTCCTGATACATCATAAGTTCTGGGTAACAAAGGGCTACGTATTAAAAAAATAATTACTGACCCTTGACTGGTCTCTGCTCTTTGTTATTAATGTAGGTGATCATTATTGACCCGCAATTTTATTGCAGTGATGACATCAAATAAATGGATTTCCACATGGTTGAAAGGCTGCCATTAAATATCAATCATAATAATACATTTAACCTTGTCTATTTTAATAAAGGTCGTATTTGAGAATGATCGCAAAACAATTGACAATCAAATAACTTTTAAATTTAAACATGCTTCCATATTTGGCTTATTCCAATGCCCTTTGAACCCCACTGTATGATGGAGAGTTGCAGTTTTTGCGCTGGAAGGCGGCGTCGCATTCCGTCCGGCCACATATGGCGCTCTTCCGGCGTTTCCTCCGGGTTCCTGCGCGCCTGTGCCGCGTTTTCCAAAGCGCCCACACAAATGACGCCGCACGGCTTGCAGCACACAGCTGCATCCTTTTCGCCGGATGGGGGTGGAAAGTGGGCGTGGACGGGGGCGTGGCATCCGCACAGACCGCTGCCAGTCGACCCAGGCGAACAGAAGACATACACAAGGACACTTGTGTATATATATGTTGAACGAATATGGAATTAGCTGGCATGCTAGGCTCCACTGTTGGTGGAAGTCCTTTGGTTGCAACCCCCCAAGTAAAGAGTGCAATTCTCCGGACTGGAAGTGCGAGCTGCAAACTGGAAGGGCGCGACGGGATACACATCAAAAGCGGAGGAGGAGCTGCAGCTAAGGTCCTGGACAATACCAGGACAGTGTTCCAGCAGGCCCCAGAGGCAGCGCTCGCTCCGCGGCCGTTTCTGGTCAAATTGGCCGATTTATAGAAAATAACCCAATAACCAGGACCCTGCATCTAAAATCCATAACGAAAAGTAGCTCATTCCTGATCCCGAAGTAACTTTGCAAAGTCATCGAGCTTACATATTTGCATTTTGCATTTTTTTCCCCAAGAATCCCCATCGATAGCGTCTCCTTTTTTTTGGCAACAAAAACAACAACAGGTGGGTTAAGCAATATTGCAAAAATATATATAAAAAAAAACATATAAAATATATAAATAAACAAAAAAAAAAAAAACGTAAACACAAGGCAGCGGACATTAAGAGAAATTTAAAAACGATTTTTAAAAGCAAAAGCCTTCCTGTTATTTTTAGACGTTTCGGCTGGTCTGGGAGAGAAATTCTGAGCGAATCGCATTCGCAATCGCTTTTTGGCGCCCACACGAGCAGACAGACAGATGGCCCACCCACCCAGTCACTTGCACACCCTCACATTCACAGATACACACACGCACACACTGACACAGCATTTGCATTTGCAACAGTTTTCAATGCCGTTCGGGGCAAGTCGCAAAAATAAATCACAGCCGTATAATAATAAATGCGCAAAAATTATAGCAAACTGAAAACAAAAGTGATATAATGATCAGCAAAATGTCTAGAGAAGAGATCGAAACGCCGCCATATAGGAATGAAAGAACTTTGCATAAATGGAATATTACGCATCGAAAGTAGTTTATCCTATAAATTATTTACAATGATTAGCAAATGTTTATTTTTTGACTTGTAAGAAATATGTTAATATTGCCCCCCTAGCTTCCCATTTTTTTCTCATGCTTCACCGACCCAACTAGAGCAATTTAAAATGGCCGGTTATAAGGCACACAACTCGTGGCCCCACCGGATGATGAGCTTCCAGTGCCGGCAGGCCGATCTCAATCGACTGGTGATGAACTACCTTGTGACAGGTGGGGGGTTTTTCTTTCCTCAAAAATAATCATAAAACAGTTTTCCCTAAATTTATAGAAGGATATCAAGAGGCCGCCAAGCGCTTTATAAATGAAGCCTGCCCAATGATGGATCGGATCAAGATCAATGATGCCATGCGCGTGGGGCAGGTAAAGTACGCCATGGATCTGGCCACTAGATTGTATCCCCGGCTCTTCGAGACCGACAACTACGTCTACTTCCACATGCAGCAGCTGCGGCTCTTCGAGTTAATAAGGGAGGAGAATCTGAACAAGGCTTTAAGCTACGCCACGAGTCAGAAGATTGCTCCGGAGAACATCCGGGAAGTTGAGCGGATATTGGCTCTAATCGATTTCGACCGAAAGGAACAGGGTGCCCAAACGGGGAACGGCCGGAAGAGCAAACTACATTTTGCCAGGCTGCGCTACCCGGATAAGGACACTCCAAATAAGGAAAACTCCATGGACCCGCGGATGATGTTCCTCATCAAGCTGATCCTTTGGGCACAGGCGAAACTAGAGCGAGATGGCTGCACGGACTTCCAAAAGCTGGACTGGGCGCATGGCGACTTTGAGGAGGAATTTAGGCGCAGCTTTCAGAGTTTCTAAAAGTGCCAAGTCAAAAATTGTCCAACAATTTTTTTGTTTTTTTTTATTGCAAAATAAATATAATTGTAATTGTTTTTATATAACTGAAAATATACATGTAATAATTTTTTTTGTAGCATGAGTGTTGAATAATAAATGTTTCCACATCTTGATGTAACTTTTTTTTGACATATTTTCTCTTAGTTCCGAGACGCAAATTATTGGGTCACGTGAGCAGTGAAAGCTATTTATAAAGGTTTGTTATTGTTTGCCACGATAACGGAATTGAAACAAAGAAAAAGAGCTGCAAAGTTGAGTATTTAGTACCAACAAGCACTAACTAAAAAGGTATGGCGATTGTGGGGCGCCACAATCTAATCGCTTTAGCTAAACTTGACCTTGAACCCTGGCAAGGAAAGAGAGAAACACAGTTTTCACCCTTTGCACCCCATCAAATGCAATGCTTTGTTTATCAAGAGGCATCATTTTGTTTGTGTTTTCAAATCGCCAAAAGATAAGGAGAATTCTCGCACGAAAGGCCGGCGCGCGGCGCTTGGACCAGGCCAGGCCAGGCCAAGCCAGGCGATAAGGCCGTCCCAGATAAAAGGAAACACTTTTAGCAATTGTGGAATTGCAACAAAGTTGATGGATGCCCCTCAAGCCCTAGAGACCTTTTATCAATTATGTGTGAGACGGCGATTGCAGCTGCACAAACTCATGTAAAACGTGAGTTACGTGCCAAGTTTTCGATATTCTTTTTTTTTTTTGCTCGCTCTCTGTTTCCAGGTGCCCTGGCATTAGTTAGATATATCCAAATGTTGGCATGCAAATGAGAATCGGCGGAACAACAGCTAAACCCTCATTCCGTTTGTTGCCAACTCAATTGTTTTTTTTTTGTTATTGCCGGCTAAGCCAAGCGATAACACACAGAATTACTAGCCCATTAAAACGCGTGCGTGACATTCAAGGTGGGCGCGGGCAGGAGGTGGATGGACCTTGGGTGGAAGGATGGTAGGTGCGTGCCAGGGGAAGAATAATGCACATTAAAGCGTGAATCGAGAGCGGGCTTACACAAAGGTCATTAGGCTTTTAATTACCCCTTACCGAGGCAACAAAGCGGTATTGAATTTCGAAAAAGTGATAAAAGAATGTTTCCGGCTATAGAAAACCAGCTTATTCTTGTATTTTCTAATCAAATGAAGCTTGAAGCGGTTGCTTTAGAATCGGAAAACTCGAAGTGAAATTATTATTAAATAGTTTATGCAAAAAAAAAGGACTTTATTAGGTCTTTAATGACAAGTTTTATTGCCTATTGATTGCCATGAAAATGTGATTTTCCTAACCAGAAGCTTAATGGCAGCCATTTTGTGAGTTTTAGGGATTTTCGGGGCGCGGCAGAGACCACTGAGGAGCAAGGCAAATGGGGAGGAGGAGGCTCTCAGGACATCTGACGTGTCCTCGTTGTAGACGCCAGGCGCCACGCACACTAGCAAGGCAAGCTTGAGTGTGTTTTTCCGGCGACAGCACGTGCACGTGCGCCTAAATGTATGTCACACACACACACAAACCACCCACACAAGGTTGCAAAAAGGACCGTTAAACTTACCGCTGTTCCTTCCTCAAAGGCCGCCGCCTCGAATGATTTTTTTTCGAAAATTTCCAATAGATCGTGGAGGTCCTGCTGCGTTACGTTGACCATGTTGTTTAGTGGGCTGCACATTTTTGCGGAGCTGCATTTACCGTTGGATTCCTTTGATTTTTTGGGGGTCGGGACTGAGACACACACGGCACACACACACACTCTAACCGCACTATCACCTACACACGACCAATTTGCGAAAGATGCCGAAAATAATATATTTCGACTTGAATAAATCTTCGCTTCTCTCTACCGATGCTCGTTATTTTTTTTTTATAATTATATCTGCTGCGTATTTGACTCGTTTTCACAACTTGCTTTATCGCTTCTACGCCGTTTACACGTTTCGCCTTTGGCGTTTGTTTGCTTTGCTTTCGTTGTACGTCTTTTGGTTATACGCCCTAGACGTCACCACAATTTCGCGGCCAACTTTCTGGACTTCGTTTGTTGTTGTTGATCCCAGTCCCCAGTCCCGATTTGATTCCAATTGCAATAGTATTATGTATTTTAGCGACGCGGGTGAATTGGTGGATTGTGGGGATGTTATCTCGTTATATTATTTTCGCTTAAGTTTCTCATTTGGAAATATATTTTCTGGTATTTTCTATTTGGTCCCACTAATTTTTGAGCTTTTCAACACTAAAGCTCCAGTCGATTCGATAAGTTAATATTCAAGATTTTTTACCGTTAAATATATAATTATATTTTCTTTCAATAAATAAAAACTAAGGGCTGTAGACTGACATTATTATTTTATTTAAAAATTTAAAAATACTAAAGCAGAAAGGTGACGAATATATTCCCATTATTTTTGAAAATTATCTGAAGCGTCTTGAACCACGAGTACCGTTATTTTTGAGTCGGGAACTAAGAGGACCTCGTTTGTTCTTGTTCTTACTCTCAACATTAACAATTCGTCTGTGGGATCTATTTTGGTCATTCCTCGCTCAAGTCTTCCACGAATTGATTGAAAGAGTCCTGAAAACTGTACAGCATCATCACGATCCATGGTGCTCCTTACAGGATTTCCGGCATCATTAAGAATTACTACATCCCGAACATTTTTCCTTGCCTTAATTTGTTCATAAGCTATTTCCACATAACGACGAGTTCGAGGAGGCTAAATTCGAAAAAATATTGAAATTTTACCATTTTCTTAAAGTTTATTGTATTTACCCTTTCAGGAGCATCAAGAAACATTTTTCAGCTGGGGGTGTGAGTGGATTTTCAAAATTAACCCAAATATATTTGTTTTCCTGGTTTCCAAGGTACTGTTATTTTAATATATAGGTTATTGAGGCAACAGAAAAACTTTACTTCAATAATTAAAATATTTATAAATATATCTTTTAGACAGTTTTAGGCACTTATTACTTAAATATAGGAACCTTTTAATTTTTAAATTCAAATTAGAACATATTTAACAGCGCTAAGCTGCACTAACTTTAACATTTGTTATCGATTTTCTCTGTACACTTTCAGCAACCACTGTGCCCATCTCTAATATCGAACAAACAAAGTTTACGTTTTTTCCGTGGTCTTCGATGGTTTTGGGTGGATTTCTTTAAAGTTTGTTATCAAATATTAACTAGGTCTTGTTTACAAATTCGTTTCCCAAAAACGAATTAAAAAAATGGTGAGAGAAACTAATTATATGCTTTCAAAAATATAACTTTATTTATCCATTTCAGTCGCAAGAGGTAGAGGAAACTTTGAAGCGAATTCAGAGCCACAAAGGTGTTGTCGGTACAATTGTTGTCAACAACGAAGGTGGGTGGACTTGGCTTTGGCAACTAAATGGGCTCTTTTCAATAACTCACTTTTCATTGCATCCCAATTAGGTATTCCGGTGAAATCAACTCTGGACAACACGACAACTGTCCAGTATGCTGGCCTAATGAGTCAGCTGGCTGACAAGGCCCGAAGCGTAGTACGCGATTTGGATCCTTCCAATGACATGACATTCCTGCGAGTGCGGTCCAAGAAACACGAGATTATGGTGGCTCCGGACAAGGACTTCATCCTGATTGTCATCCAAAATCCTACTGATTAGAAAACAGGAGCTGGAAGTAAAACGCTGAAATAATTTACTGTATATTTACAATGAATACTGATGTCTGTTACAGAAGAGAGATAAACTATACAATATATCATAAATGATATATTATTAAATTTAACAGCGCTGACATCACAGATACAGATTCTGTTAACTGGGGAGCTGTTATCGTTAATCGGGTAGGAAAAAGGGGTTTTCAAAAATTCTCAACAAGTTTCTTTTTAAATCGAAACAATAATTCAATTGACAAAAATATTGAAAGAAGATTCACAATTAAACGAACCGGGTAAGGTAACGGGTAAGAGTGTATCAGTCTGGTAGCGCTTAGTGATGGGGCTGCCAGAATTTCAGTAAAGCAAGGATGCCAGATCGATCTTAAAAATACTGCGACCAAGGTGAAAACCCGTGAGCCTCGCGTACTTGCATTTATGAAATTCAACGTAGCACCCGTGGAATAGTCAATAAATTGATTGGGAAAAACGAATTCGAATCCGCAATCCCTTCGCGACACGTCGAAGAAAACGCGAGTGCTACGAAACAGGGGATCGATTGATCGATCGATCCGAAAAAGGTAATTCGAGAGATGGGCGTGCAAAGAAAATGGCGTAATCACGCACTCGAAAAAAAGCAAAAGCAACACCAGCAAGGCAAACGCTACGCAAACGGAATCGAAACCCAAATCGCAAATCGACGAAAACCTAATCGGGCCAGTCAGCAATAAGTAATACGTCGTCTTGGCAAAAAAAATGAGCTATAGAAGCGTGAAAAAGTGAAAAATTGTGGGCCCCAGCACTGCCTTTTTTGTGTGAAAACGAAAAAGATACATATAGAAACATTCGTACATATGTGCAAAGAATTAACTGAAAAAAGAAGCACTTCGTATCGGATCGTCCCGTTGCCCGTTGTTCGCAAATACAAATTCATTTCCAACGCGATTCTCGTTCAACGTACGTTGGTACATAGCTGTGTATGTACATATGTACATGCAGGCAGTCAGCACGCACGTATATACAATCGTACCTATGTATACGCTTTAGGGTGGTCCTCAATAGGCTTTTACCTTTTTAAATGAAACTCTCACCTTTGAAATTGATAGTTCTTATTGTGTAATGGTAAACATTTGTAGTTTCAAAGCTTAAAATACATTTTTATTGTATCTCATATTACTAGGATTCTATGTATGTGTGTAAGGTTTTGACCTCTGTGAACTTTTAAGAGTTTTACCATCTTGTTAAAACAAATAATTTAAATTAAAATTAAGAAGCTTTGCTTTTGTAATATACAATAACATATCAACGAGGACCGCCCTAATGTGCATGTACACATGTACTTTCAATATCGACGAAGGCATCACAAAAACACGACGCTCACACAACCACACGCACGCACAGAGACTGGTTGTTGTTGTTTTTGTTGTAAATCTATATTGTTGTATATATATATAACGGAGAGTTGGACACATAAGGGCTGGCTCAATTTATAAATATAAAAGAGAAGCATGTGGCTGCGCTGCTTGCAGCGCGTAAGGGATTTTATTACGTCGGACGTTTCGGTCGTCGGTCGCAATAGCCAGATAGCGCAGCGGTTTGCTGGGTTCGTTTTATATTTTTGGATATTTACACATGTCCATATGCCATGGCCCGTCGGCTGCTCCTGGTGCATCTCCCACATGCATTTCTCTCACCACCACAAGGTTCTCTCTAACGGGAAACGCCAAAACGCGAAACGGGAATCGGGAATTGGAAAGAGGAGCAGCTCGGTCAGGGGGCAGGTGGGGCTGACTGAGGATCCCCCGCCAAGAGCCCTACAACATTCGCGGTCATAAACTCAGTGTCACCTCTAAAATGTCACTCTCCCAAGTGCCGTTACGAAAACAGGACCAAATGTGCCAATGAAAAAGTCAGTGGAAAAGCCATAAAAATCACGGAAAATTCCTCGTTAACTGTTCAAAGTGAATCACATGAAATATATGAAGTAAAAGCAAAAAAAATATCACCGTGAGCGTGTAAAGTTTATACATAAACAGTTCCCTGAACATGACTCAAATGTTTAAAATTCGATTAGTCAGAGGCAGCCAAGTCTTAAGATATCCCGAAACGGAGTTCACAGACTTTATCAAGGGCATTAGATTAGATTGTGCCATCGGCGAAACTTTTAGGCCTGTCAGCATTCCAAGGGCTTCGGTGAACCAAGCCAAAAAGCCAGCATCATTGTGAGCTCAAAATTGAGCTTGCCTGTCGTAGTTTCCCCACCAAGTACAACCAGTTTGTTTTTTCTTTTTTGGCCGAACGCAAGGCCAAAGTTCACTCAACACCAAACAAAGGTTCTCGTACTATTCGTATTCCAAAACTTTAGATAGCTCCGTGAGTATGTGCCATATCTTATCACATTCGTTGGAAATCCGTAGAGCATAGCTATCAATCTCCAATTTCCCATCTAATTGTGAAAAAGAATGCTGTGGAAAATTAGTAATTCGAAGATATCGATTAAAGTCTGTTCTAGGCAAATCACAGCGTAGAAAGCAAATGGCAATTAGAAAACTTTGCAAAACAATTGCACAAACAATTGGATTGAATTCCAGTTTTAGGTTACAATAGGCAAGCATATTTTTTAACACAAACAAGTCTCAGACATGTCAGGGGAATCCTTTGTTTTTTCCGTAGACTCTGGTTCCGATTAATGACCTATTGATAAAGGAACGTTTAGTCTGTTTTTGAACTGCAAGCTGTGCGGAAAAACTCCACTGGCACTGGAACTGGCACGTTTTCCACAATTCCTGGAACACTTTTTGGCTTAGAATTTGTTTATAGCTTAACAGAGAGATCTGAAAACGTGCCTACGTGCTTAAATATGGTAGGCCTTCTATCGTTAATCTACCTATTAAATTAAAAAAGTTGAAGGTGTTAAAACATGGCTTTGAAATTGCATTCAATGGAAGGACATTCAGCCCTACAAATATTTCTTATATTGTGCCAGATGTTGACTTTATTTCATAAATCATGATATTGGTAGACCATTACTGATGCTTTATATAATCCAAAGATGCATTGATAGCCATATGTTGACATAAATTACACGTTAACAATGTTTAAATCAAGAATTAAAGGATACAAAATTGCTGCTACCTCAAACTATCCAAAACATCGAAGTTTAAGAGGATGAGATCGCCATTCTAAGCTTTCACGGTGCTGATTCATACCATATTTGGCTTCTATTGACACCCAAACCCCCTCGCTTCTCGATAAAAGCTGCCCCAGCCTGACGAAGGTCTTCTGCCTCCCCCCGCTGAACTTTCGACCCGCTGACCAGGGCCCTGTGGAGAAACTTTTGGCCCAGCTCAGAGCTCAGAGCCAAGGCACACACAGCTGCAACGACGAATTTCGATCGGAAAGCGACCGAGTTTAATGCTGCAGCAGCCGCCGCAACGAAAAAAAAAAGAAACAACACACACAAACTCACAATGGTCCTTCGGTTGACACACCATCAGGACTACAGTAACACCGACAGCAACCCCACTAAATGGCACAGCACACACACAGCAGCTTTCTTCCCTTGGTTGAATCGAAAACTCGATTTTCATCCCCGTGGCGAGCTGAATTTAGTTTTAATTTCATTACAGGCTTACAGGCGAGGCAAAACAGTGGGAAACATGCGTATTAAAGCCGCAGTTTCAGGGGAAAAGCTGTTTTGCACGGCGCAAAAATCCTTGTAATGGCATTGTAGCCTTTTTGAACTAGTTTGGAAAAACAAAACTAGCATCCCTCCAATTGTAGCTTTTCTCAGCGTACAAGTTTCATATTTATTTGAAAGATTAGATAGGCGAATGAACTAGGGGAAGGGAGGAGGTAGGGTCTTGGAATTGTTAAAGGGATTTTTGGAATGGGGGATTATGAATGGGGCATGTGGGGGTGCGCGTGGTCGGCGAAACTTTTGTGGCTATATAACGCCATATAGCCGGAATGAAATGATAACACTAAATACATACACATGCCCCGTTGTTAATAATCTGGGATGGGCACCGCAGCCTTATCGCTCGCCCCGATGAGAAAAACAATAACGAAATGAACCTATTTTTGGCCTCTGCAGTTCGAAAACAATTCTCAGCAGGATTTGCAACACCTGCTCTTTATCTTTTCTCCGTTTTCTTCATTTCTGCTGATGCACTTTTGACCCTCCCAAAGCAACCAACCAATCAACCACTTGTTTTGTCATTTCCTGGGAAAAGGAGCACACAATACAAACTAAAAGAAGATAAATTGGTAAACAGAGAAACAACCTGGCTGGCTAAAACCGAAAAACCCAAAAAAACTGCATATGCTGAAAATTTCCAAAATGCCAAAAAATTGCACTTGTAGGTAGTATCCATGCGTGTGTGCTCCCATTTCGGTTTATTTTTAATTTTTCGTTTTTCCTTTCGGGTTTTGTAAGAGAATATACTTGAAAGGCATGACAGCCAGTGGAGTGGCTGGATATAGAAGACCTTTTTCTTGTGCGGCTGGCTCTGAAAAAAAGGGACCTGAAATCCGAGCACGAGGAACATCTGTTTCAAAATTTCGGTGTGTGCTTTGTTGATTTCACCAGCCTTTAGCTGGGAGGGAGCTGCATTGTATATATCATCGCTTGAAAAGATATAATATATATATATATATACATACGTGCTGCAGCGCACACACAATGCAAAGTGTGAAACAAGACTCTTTTTCACATACCTGCTTTTTATTTTATTCCAGGTAAATCGACGTCGACGACAGCGGAATACCGAACACCGAATACCCAAGAGCCAAAGCAACAGAATAAAGAAACAAGGAAACATTTGCACGCCAGCGGAGCAACTGCAGCCACACTATATAGCAGCTATAGCGACAAGAAAAACCACTTCAACAAAAGAGGATAACATACTGGAAGTGCTCCACTCACACACACATTGCCCAAAACAATCCACACACTCATAAGGCTACGGGGGATTGTACGTGCTCGTCGGTGGGAAAGTAAACCGACATCTTTTTACGATCGCTGGCTGAGAGTTTTGCAATCGGAGGAAGACGACGGTGCGGCGCAGAGGCGAGTGTATCGGCCACCAGCCCTTTGATAAGCGAGAGAGAAGGGAGAAGCCCGGAGAAACCGAGAAGCGAAGACAGAGAGAGCTACACAGAGATTGGAGAACAGGTTGCCAAGTCGAACGCGCAACGAATTTGGAAATCGAGTCACAGCCGAAAGTGCGTGAGCGTTGTCAGCTCCAACCAAAAAACCAAACCGAAACTCGGACTTGCATTTAACCCAACCCAAAAGCAAGCTTAACCCATGAGCAGCTGAGAAGAAGCGGCCGAAAAACGTCAACTCAACATTCAAAAAAACAAACTGCCGAAAGAAACCCAAATGAAAACGTTAGTGCTCAGTCCGGATGATCTGCAGAACTTCAACAAGTTCATCTACGATCCCAAGTCGGCTGCCCAGCTGGCCGCCAGTGCGGGGGCCATTGGAGCAGCTGCAGCAGCGGCGGCGGCAGTCCATGGGGCTCCGCCCAGCACGGCCACCACCACAGTCCAGCTGCTGCCGTCCGGTGGCGGCGGAGTACCAGTGAGTAGTGCCGGAGTAGTGCCCGTTTCCATGCCGGTTGGAGTGCCCACCAGCACAGCCAATAGTGCCAACAACTTGATGGCACTCCACTACTATTTGAAGCATCCCGGAATGCAGCAGGTGCCCATCCCAGCAGCAGCAGCAGCAACAACAGCAGCAACACCACCAGCAACAGTTGCTGGCCCAGTCGCAGACGCAGCTGAAGCAGCTGCAGCTGAAACAGCCGACGATCCACCAGCACCAGCAGCACATCAGCTATCACCACCACCACCCGTACTACCAGCAGCAGCAGGCTCCTCCGCCTCAACCCCAACAGCTGAAGAGTCAACAGCAGTCGCATTTGCCCGTGCACGCCCTCAACCAGAACTCCAACTTCTCGGCGGCCAGCTCCAGCACAGGCGGCACAGCCTCCAGCCATGCGCCCACCCAACAGTCCAACGGATCCAGCGTCTCACCCACCATTGTATCCCGTGTGGCTGCCGGAGTAGGAGCTCCCAATAGCAGCAGTAACATTGCAGCAGCAGCGAACGCCCTGCTACGTGCTTCAGCCGCCTCCGCGTCATCATCGTCCTCTTCGTCCTCATCCGCGTCGTCGAGTTCCTCGTCCAGCAGCTCATCAAGCGGCAGCAGCAGCTCCTCGGCCAATTGCGCCAAGAAGCTCAAAACGGAGCCGGTGCTGTCGCAGTACAATCAGACAGAGCGCTTGAACTTTGCCAACACGTACATCGTGTGGAGCGAGGAGCATTGGCGGCGCGTGGTATTCCACGACGAGCGGCGGTTCAATCTGGACGGACCCGACGGCTTCTCCTACTATTTCCACGACTTGCGGAACTACGAGCGCACCCTCTCGCAGCGACCTCGAGGCAACTCTGTTTACATCTACCTAATGGTTTGCGTCGGAGGTGCAGTCCACCTGGAGGTCTCCTCCGCTAAACAACGCCCGGAGTCCTGCATTGAAGCCATCATGCGCGAGAGGCCCAATATCGTGACCAAGTTGGGCAGCCCGGAGTTTGTGCTGCAGGACCACAACTGGATGTCGCACGCCCTGCCCACCGCCCAGGACCTGCTCAATGCGGAAGGACTGAAGACGCAAAAGTGGCCCACCATTGCCCACGACCTGAACATCATGGAGAACGTGTGGGGCTGGCTGATACGCGAGGTGTTTGACGGCGGGCGCAAATTCTCGCGCAAGGACGACTTGATATTCCGCATCAAGGAGGCGTGGTCTCGCCTGCCGCTCGACCTAATCACCAACTTGTACAGCACCCTGCCCGAGCGGATCACGGAGCTCTACTACACGCAGGGCGTCTACACGAATTGTTGACAGCGGACCGTGAAGACGGAATGTGGACAGAGCACGGAATGGGGCTCCATGGAGGCAGTAGATGATCCTGATCCGAGACCGAGGGGTAGCCATCCCCTCATCCTCAACTTCATTGGCGAGCCTGGAACGATGGAAGCAAATCTTCATATACAATTTAACTTAACTTTTTGTGTATAGCTTTAAGGAGTGTGCAAACGGCGCGGACTGGACAGGACTGAAAGCAAGAAAGACAGGACGACGGACCGACCGACTTGGGTTATAAGTTATCAAGTTTTTAGTTATTTAATTAATTATTGCAAATGCAAAAGCAAAACTAAGAAAATCAGCAGATTGTGGGCAGAACACACACATAAGGTGTTGCCATAATATCGCTTTGTAATTAGTGTTTATCCCCACACCCTCCGCCCCTAACGTTCCCTGACCCTGCCCCGCCCTTCCATTTAGAAGCCCCCTTTAGTTAAGTAAGGTCTAGTTTAAGTTTGTCGTTTTCTTTTTACCTACCCACACTTCCCATACTCTGTTAGGTATACCATATATAAAAAATATATTAGTTGCAAACAATTTGATTTGAACGTAACTCCCCTTTTTGTTGATTGTTTTTAGTTGTGCCAGGAGACACGGTAGAAGAACAAAATTAAAATGCCAAGCGAGCAGAGGAAGAGGAAACAAATAAATTGTAACTAAAGTATTATTTTAAGGCATAGTTTTTGTTGTAGCAAATTACGGAGAAATAAAAACAAACACACACACTCAGACGATGAAAAATAAAATCCTATCATGTAAAATTGTTTACAAAGAAAACAGAAATTATGATTAACTAATTATCAATGTAATTAATACATATTAAAACGAAAAGAGCAAAGGCAACTTAGTGTTAATGTAAGAACACACCAACTAACTAGAAATCGATGAAATCATGCTGAAAACTCAACACTCCTCCCAAAACAGAGACCCCCTCCCGAATAAAGTTAACCCACACGCAATCGATGGCTGGCAGCTACCTGGGAGGGGATTCATTTGGGGATGACGAGACTCTCAAAAACCAGACAAAATCACTGTACACCGCCATATATTATATGGCTTATACGTACAACGCACCCATACTTAGCAATACAATTGAACTGAACAAACTATCTGTAGAGAATACTTTTGAGCCACTGCGGAAGTATCCTTGAAATAAAATGCAACTTATACCACACACACTATGTGAATTTGGCAGTTATGTGAATGTGATTTAGTCCTTGTTTTCGCTTCTGCAATAACAATGCATATACATTATACAAAGCAAGAACAAGAAAATCAACAAACAATGGAATTATGATGATTAATTAATAAATCGAGAAATGCAATTACCAATAAAAACTACCAGCAGATACGTAAAAAAATTAAATAATTCAACCTGTTCTCATTGGGCCATGGGGATTTTGTTGCAAAAAATGTTTATTTAAAAAATGTGCATTACAAATATTGTTTCCTGTAAATATAATACTTTTCCTTGTACAAGTATTGTATATAAAAATTTGTATAAATATTCTATTTGGTCTATTGGCACTGTTTAAAAGTGGCTGGAATTGTTATTTTAGGACATGTTCTCCAGTAAATATTGGAATTATAGAGCAGTCCCCTTAAAATATTGCAGGTCTATTCTAGGCACTTTAAGTGTGTGGCATTTCTAAAGTCTATTCACTGTTCACAACTATATACTTCATATTTTTGTGCGAGACTGTTCTTTATCCTTTGAGAGGTTTTAAAATGGAAATACTTTTTGGTTCGGAGAACAACGTTAGGAAATAACGCTACGCACGCATGCGGGACTACAAAAGGGCTTGTCCTGCTTGACGCAGAATCTTCCGCCGATGAGCGACTTGGAGCACTGGACTCCGGCGCAGACGAAACACTGACCATGCCAGTGTATATCACCCCAGACCACACCCTGATCTGCCGGTCCAATGGGTTTTTGGCAATTTTTGCAGGCCACCGCAAAGAATCGATCGTAGCACTGCAGGCACAATGGCATATTGGAGTTTTCATCGGGTATGTACTGCTGGCCAGCCAGGGGTTCGTCGCATTGGTAGCAACAAAAGTGTTTGATGTGGAATGTGGCCCCCTCTGCAGCCGTATACTCCTTGGTGAATATCAGCTCGTCGCAAGCGCGGCAGCGCGGAATCTTCAACTTGATGGCCAAATCGCGGCCACAGTACACCTGCCCCTGGTGGAAGAAGTAGACCAAGTCGGCCAACAGTTCACGACATGTGTGGCACTTGAAGCAGCCAGGATGCCAGGCGATCTCCTTTCCAGCTCTTTCCGCTTTCACAGCTACTTCGCCAAAAGCAATGGGCTGGCTGCAGTCGGAACACAAAATGGAGGACACGGTTTCTGCAAGGGATGTGTATGTCAATCATGATTTTAGTTTAAGTTTAAGATTACTCACCCTTGCCTGCAGCTTCTTCACCTTGAATTCGGAGTTGTTGGAACTGTTCCGGCATTCCTGCACAATTCGGATACATATTCATGTCCTCGATCCCGGGTATGCTGACGAAGCGACCCTGGCCGGCAGTTAGGTCCTCGCTGCCATAACCAGGCGTCGAGGGCTTCGAGTGGAACCCAGAATCACTGCTCTGGGACGTGGGCAACTCACCGAGATTGGATTTCGGATAAGAAATATCCTTGACACCGTTGGCCATGTCAGCAAAGACTTTGTCAATATCCTCGAGCAACTTATCGTCATCTAGTAACCAGTCATGCACATGTTTCAAAGGCTGCAATAGATGGCACTGATCGTGCGAGATGCCCTTGTCCTGAAGGGAGCGGAAAAGTCGGTCATAATACGGAGCATTGACTACAGCTGACTGAAGCATGTTCTTATCCAGTCCAATCGATTGAAGCTGAGCCTTGGTAGCGGGCGGCAGCCCTCTTAACTCTGCAATAGTTGCCACAGGAGCAGGAAGAGTGGATATAACCACCGAAGAAGGAGCACGTCCAGATCGAGCCTCTTGCAAGGCATGCTTAAGTGGTTCCGCCTGGAGGATTTGGGCAAAGACTGGATCCCGATCGTAATCCGTATTGGTGGGCAATCCACAATCATAGACGACGGTTGAAACACCTCCGAACTTTACCCTGCGCATTGGAGTATCCTGGCGCATCTGGGCTCCAAATCTAGCTTGGACTGGATTTTTCAAGGGCAGTGGTGAGTTAAATGGTGTGCCTGGAGCGGATTTAACTGGGGTCATTGGCTGCAGCGGGCAAATGGTGTTAATCTCGGCCCTGAACTGAGGGTTCCTTAAATACTCCTTTCTAAATTCGGCAATAGGCCCCAGTTTGGGATCCCTTGAAATATTCAGATTTTTGTCCTGCAAAAATAATGTATTTAAAACATCTTTAAAACTTTTGAAAGTGTTTTTTTTTTTACTACCTGCAGCATTCCCAAGACCTTGTCGTAAATAACACCATGCGTAACCAAGCTCTGGAGAGCTGGCCTGCTAATTCCTACCAGCTTTTCTTTAGACAGAGCTCGCAAGGCTCCACTTTCCCTAAACTCATCCATCGAATCAGTAAGAGGCTCGGAAAATGCCACAAGCAACCTGGGATGAGCACTAGCTGGACTGGCCAATGCCTGTGATAGTTTTGCATTTTGCAAGAGTTCGTTGAGAGTAACATCTGCCACGGGCGAGAGTCCAATAGATTGCCAGGTCTGACTCGACTCCTGTGGAGCAACTACACTAGGAGCCACATGCTCCACATGCGCACGATTGAGTCGATTTCCCAGACGCACCACCACGCCCTGTCCTACGCACTGCTCCCGCAATCGCTGTACATATTGCTGCAGCTGGCGGGCCTCCGTCTCCGATAGCCCGTCACAAAGGGTGGCGTCCAAATCGTGTGGTGGTACCTGCAGTTCCAGCTGCTGTTTCCGCTTAAGGGCTGCATCGCTTCCGGCCACGGGTATTTGGGCGGTGCCTAGTTTCTCCATATAATCGGTGACTACATCGGGAGCGGCATTTGGCGGCACCCATTCCAACTGCACCGGTTGACTGGCCAAGGCCTTGATTTTAATATCTGTTCAATGAAATCAAAAAAAAATTGTAGTAATGCTATTAATGCTAGTAACATGCTATGGAGTTAATATGCCACAACTTACATGCTGGTTTGGCTCTTATCTGGCCTAGAATCTCAAACTGTGCCCACCCAGTGATGTCGTCGTCCTCAGGACATGCGTGCTCGTTCTTACGACACTTGCAGTTGCGGCAAACCTTCCGCCAGAAGTGCAAGTCCAGGCCGGGGCATTTGTTCTTGCACTGATTACAGGGAGCTCCTGCCCCGGATTCGTGTCCCAGCTTGGAACGCTTCAGTTGCTCCCGACGCGATTCCAACTTTGACAGCCATTCCGGCGCCTTGGGCGTCTCCACGCAGGAATTTGGACTTTGGGCTACGGACATCTTGAGATTTTGTTCTGGAAACTGGCTATGACTCACATCACCGGAATAAGACAGTCTGAGCCCCCGATTAACTCCTTCCAAAATAGCTTTTGTTGTCTATGGAATAATAGAAACAGAGGTCCAACGGCCCTGCCAACTTTAACGGTCCCAGGGTTGTCGAGGAATCAAAATACTTTGTTTTCCAACACTGTTAAAAATATTTTCCCGGCTTAAGTTTTAAAAAAAAACGTTTTTACCAAAAAAGTTTAACTTTATAACCCTTATATTTAACAACAAAACCGTTGAATTTATAAGATTAATATCTTGTCTAATGTTTAAGCACTCTTTATATTTAATAATTTATATATTAATATATATATTAATAAAAAGATTGTGGAGCAAACATACTACTAGGAATTAGACATCTAAAGCTCTAAGGACTTTTTCTGAAATTATTATGACTGAAAACTTTTGAGAGATAGAAAAGTTAGTCTTTATTTACTCTTTGTTTTATTTTTATTGTTTATACAAATGAAAGTATGAGTACAGAAAGAGATGTTTTCTATGTAAATATCCTTTATTTATTGACGGGGGATGCTTGGAGGTCCTTACTGTACTCGAAACCGCCAATATTTGATGATTTTGGCCAAGTCCCGTTTTCTTGAGCTTTCGTCGCACGGTCACATTGCTCGTGGTATTGTTTTTTTCGCAAGTTCAATTGCAGTTTTTCGCAACATATTTTAAATTGAAAGCAATATTCGAGAAGGCAAATAAATAGTGGTAAATAACAGCTTTAAATCACTATCCGTTAAATAAGCGACTAGCAGGTGTTGGTAAAAGTAGAGCTTTCGCAGAAGGCGCCAGAGAAGCAACAGAAAAGGTCCGATGCAATTTGCAAATACAGAAAAGAAATAGGTGAAAAACTGCGTCCCACTGAAAAGTGAAAGTGCAGTGAGGGTGGCGCAGGCAGGGATTTCAGGGTGGCGGGGATCACCAGTTGGACATTCTAACGGTGCAGTGGAAAATCTAAAGCTGCGATTGATTGTCAGTGAAATAAACTTAAAGAAAATCGTCGTTTTTACCGGTTTTATTTACCACAAGCTTAGCATTTTTTTCTAATGGCAACAATTTGATTTTGTTCGGTGGTTGTTTTTGCCCATTGACTATATAAGTGTATGTGTATGTGTACCCGCGGAAGTGTGGGAAAGGGTAGCCGCCAATTGATTTTAATAAATTAATATCAGTTTTTAAGTATTCCCCATACTTCAAAGTGCAAAAAAATGTCTATACTCTTTTCAAAGATTACCATTTTGAATGCTAATTACTTTTACAGATAGACAGCCTTCCCAGCTTTAGCTTTCAGCTGCTCCGCTTGCCGACCGCCGCTCCGGGGGCAACACAACATGACCGAAAAGTACGACGGTAACGGTGACTTTTCCACCTTCAACGACGATGACAACGATTTTGGCGGCAAGCCACGAAAATCAGGCGGTCCCAGCGGAGCACCCGGTGGCGCTCACAATGGCGACAGCTCTGCCCACGATCATGGACATCATGCAGCTGACTCGGGCAGTAGTGTCCAAATAAACGAGAAGGCCAACGAGTACATACGCGATTGTATGGCTGAGAGGAATCGCATGGACAGGAAGTTTCCCATCGCCGAGAAATTAATTGAGGGAGGTAAGATATCCCTCTTAAAGATGCTAAAGATATTGCTTAAAAAAAAAATTGTAATCAATTTAGAAATAGAAAAAGTCCAGACCACTGGCAGGATTCCATCGAGGGAGCAAAAATATGCAGATATCTACAGAGAGAAGCCATTACGAATCTCACAGCGTGTTCTGGTGCCGATTAGAGAGCATCCGAAGGTAAGTTTGTTAAATGTCGAAGAAACAATACTAACAGCTCCTTTTCTCTTAGTTCAACTTTGTCGGAAAATTACTTGGACCCAAAGGTAACTCACTGCGCCGACTGCAGGAGGAAACACTTTGCAAAATGACCGTCCTGGGCCGCAATTCTATGCGGGATCGCGTTAAGGAGGAGGAGCTGCGCAGCTCCAAGGACCCTAAGTATGCACACCTCAACAGCGACCTGCACGTAGAGATATCGACGATAGCGCCGCCAGCCGAGGCTTATGCTAGGATCGCCTATGCTATGGCAGAGCTAAGAAAGTATCTGATTCCAGACAGCAATGATATTATTCGGCAGGAGCAGCTGCGCGAATTGATGGACAGCACCACTCTAAATGAGACCGAGAATGGTAAGAGCGGTTACAAAAAGTCGACCCACATGCCACCCGGAAATAATGCCATGGGCAGCTCGATTAATTCGATTGGTGGAGTCAAAAACTCTGTCCATCATGGCTACAGGTGAATGACAATGAAATCCGCTTAGAAAATTAGTATACTAATCTTTGTCTTGCTGTTTTAGGGGCTCGCAACCGTCATCGTTCAGCAAAAATGTCCTAGCTCCCAAACAGAAGGTAATGTCTATACTGGAAAAGGCTAGAACTGCCATGGATGAGACATACGGGTAATTTTCTTATACTTTCTTTTGCTACACTAAGTGCTATAAATATATTTATTCCGTATATTGCAGTCGTGGCTACGACGACGGCTTGGGCTACGATCCGCATCAATCGTACGAGAGCTACTCCTACGGCAGTCACGGTCACGGACCACATGGTCCACCCGCTGGCATTTTAGGCGGCATAGGTGGCATTAGCGGTGGAGGCGTACGAGGTGGTCACTACGAAAGCTCGGACTACGAACCGGATTATGGAAGGCGTGATTACTACCAGCACTCTCCTGGCTATGCAAGTAAGTTTGGGAGATGTTCACAAATCAGGGACGATTTTAAGTGTTTCCTTTTCTAGCTGGCAGCGGAGGAAATGCCGGCCTGGGCACTGGTGGAAGCTCTCAAGCCAATGCGATCGGCGGCTCTGGCCTCAGTTCCAATCACAATCGCAGCCACGTTAACAGGTGAAATTTGCTGGGACCGACCAGTTTAAATGGAGTAGCAGGACGTGCTAGTAATTTAGGAGCAAACACCCAGAATCTCATTATTAAACCCCAAACCAATAGCACCAATAACTACTTGCCCGGACCAGGAGCAAGTGAAAGCCAAGTAGGCAACAATTTAAATTCCAATTACTTTTTTAATGGCAGTAACAAGGTGGGTACAATATACTTTTAATCTTAATCAAATGTATTAATAATATTTGTAATTTAAGCCACAACAACTACAGTCGCAACCAAATCTCCCACCGCCGCTATCAACCCACAACTGCAACGGCCACGGCAACCAGATCAACCATATAAACAATAACACAATCAATACAAACAACCAAAACCACAACAATAATAATAATTGCCAGAGTCGCTTTCACCAAATGGGTGAAAAGAAATCCAACGATGTTTCATTCTTATCCTCCTATCCACTCGGCCAAATGGATGGCCAAAAGAGTGCCAACAACAGCAACAATCACACTTTAGGCAGTAAAAACCATAACAACCACACCTCCACCACAACAACCGCTTCAGTGCCCAATATGCTATTAGTAAGGTATTGAAATACAATACAAAGTACAGTAAAAAAGTAACTCCTTCGTCCTTGCGCACACCCACAAACAATCGAATTCTTTGATCAATGCAAATTAAATTATTAGACAATGCCGCTTGCTTGCTTTTTTATTAATTCGAAAATCTGCTTACCAGTCAAAATAATTGCTTAACAATTTGCATTGATCTGAAAGATCTCGATGACGTATTCACACTTTTGTAAACAAATTGAAAAGACAAAAAGCACTCTCTAAATTCAAATTAAAATTCTCTTACAGACCTGCTAATCCTTCTTCGCTTCATATTGGCACATTTCCGTTCTTGCCAGTGCAGTTTTTCTGAATCCAAGCCATACCAGAACAACAGTAACAACTACAACATCACCAACAAGAACAACTACAAGTAGAAAATGCTTATTTTCCAAATCACATCAACATCAACATCAACAACAAGAAAAACATCACAAAATACTTTGTACACTTGAATTCGCATTCATAAGATTTAAAGTAAGGCGGGAGGAGTATTTACAAAATGGACAAAATGAACTTTACGATATATATACTACATACAAAACTAAAAAAGAACATATATACATAACAAATATATTTATACATATATTTTTGCGTGCAAGGATTGTCCTTCAATGAGGAAGATGAGGCTGGATCTACAAATTAATACTTTACTTTCACACTTTAAACACGAAACACACACGTACGAAACTGTGTCCGGTTTTTTATCTCTATTTACAACAAAAAAGAAACATCTTAAAGATATTCAATGAGCCTGAAAGATAATTAGGAGCCGTAAATGATAGTGGGGGTAATCTTACTGATTAAGAACACGGCTCAGCTCAAAGTTGGGCTGGGATATTCAGACATAAAATACATATATAGAAGTTTATATATGAAGTAAAGTGCGAATCCAATTGATAGGGAAGACAAAGCTATGTATAGGAATAGCCAGGAGCCGATGATATTCGGTCGAGACAAAATCTATGAGATTAATTAACTTAATAGAATATATAATAATTAACACAGAGGGCACATTTAATCCATAATTTTATTTATATATGCGTATATGGCAAAACTAACAATACAGATAAAGAATATATATATACATATATATATATATATATTATATACACTTACAAATTCCAATATTTACATAATAAACAGAGATCGACTAACCCGTATATTGACACGACAAGTAACAGATAAACTTTAAAATACCTTTAACAAAAATTATCTAATACTCGAATTATCTAATATATCGAAATACTAATGATCTACGAACTAAATAAGAAAATTCCAAAATATTGGAGGTATCACCGAGATTTCAAATGGATTTCAAAACCTTTGTTTCGGAATGATAAAATATTGTTTAGGAAAATTAACGAAACATTGTTTTCTAGTAACCCAAACATTGGTTTTGAAATCATTTGGGGTTTCCTAAACCTCCTATTATATACAAGATTATTGTGAATCAATGTCCATAAGTGGATAATGCTGCAAATGATTACTTTATTAAAACACAATATACGAAAACAATAACAGAGTAAAATGTTAAAAGCGAACCAGTAAGAATAATAACAGAATACTCGATTTACTTATACACAATGTGCAAAGTTAATATTAAAACAATAACGTAACTAAACTAATATTAAACTAACAACATACATAATTCTATGTACTTAACCCATCTATAACCCATGAGACCGGACTTGCTCCGATATGTCTTTATTAAATTATATACTTGACTAACAAACATAAACATTAAATATGTATAACTCTGTAATGGACAATTCAAACAGTTGCCAAGCTCAATGTTCGTTTTCTGTTTGACTAACCTAATTATTAGTTTCTAAATTGAAGAGATTTCTCTTTAGTAGAGCTTAAGTAGAACCAAGAAAGTGTGCCAAATGTATGTGGGGTAGGAATCAACGAGATCGCCTCCATGATTTGAAATTACCAATTGAAATGCCAATTTATAGATATTATTATTTTCATTATGTATCCTAATTTTGACTACTTGGAGCGAATCAATTTGACTAACTAACGTCATAATAAATAAATAAATAACACTCGAATAAGAATATAAAACGAACATCTTGTCCAAAAAGGAGAACCTTAAGAAACATTTACTTACACCATGTGAAACGTTAAATTGTTGAAAACAATTAAAATCTAGTTTTAATGGAATATCAGTAATAAAAATAATACAAAGGATTACAACCATTTATTACAAATAATTATTGTTGTTACAAATTATACAGATAACTAATACGAAATCATAACTCATCTTTAGGGCGCTTCCACGCCCCCAAAAAAATAATTTACGAATATAAACAAGTTAAAGAAAATAAAATAAACCAAAACAACAAAAACAAACAAAAAAACAAACAAACAAAACACACCCCCCGCCCTTATAACAATAAATATATATACAACTTATATTATATTATATACATACCTACAAAACTGAATTCAAAGAAATAATATATTGCGATTGAGTTATTCTCATTAATTATTATATGTAAAATCAAATAACACAAGTAATAAAACTAAATGAATAAATAAATATATTTAAAATATATGAAAATCGAAATCAGAGAAAAACGACTTTTTTGCATTAATTCGATTGTTAATTTATTTTATTCTTATACTTTTTTTATTGCTTGACAATAATTGACTAGAATAAACAGCTTAGGATTACGAAGATCCCCGGGATGAACCTTTTCCCACCCCACGGGGGTGAAACCTGGTCAACCCCTGGTCTCTATACAGTTCTCTCTCTCTGGTTTTACTTGCAATGAGATCGCAGCAAAGGGTGACTAGAATCATCAGGAGTGGCTCGTGGCCTCCGCTTTGGTTTAGGCCTGCAGCAAACCATCGCTTTGGCTAACCAGCTTCCCGAGCAGGGTCTGGTACAGTGGGGACTCCGTGGGTATGCCCTCGCTTTGCAGGAAGAGCAGTGTTTCCCGGGCGCACATGGCAAAGCCCAAGGCCTCCGCCTGGCTGCGCTGGACAGGAGTGGGCTCTGCGAATTGGGCAGCCACTTCCGCATCCTCGGCACTCGATTCCTCCTCGTCATCCTGTCCCGCTCCTTCGTAGTCGTTCCTATCGTCTAGATCCTGCTCGAAGGCATCCAGTTCGGATTGCAGCTCCATGATCTTCTGCAGGGCCTCCAAAAGGATACGATTGGGGGCATCTGGAGGAGTCTGATATCCGGCCGTTTCTTCCTCAGCCGGAGGTGTTAGAGGACGATGGCGTTTCTCGGGAGCAGGGACATTATCGTCCGCCTGCCTCTGTTGCTGTTGCTCCTCATGTTGCTCCTGTGGCTGTTGCTGCTCCTCCTGGCTAGCCCGTTTGCGTTTCATGATCAGTTTCCCCGACATGTCTCCTCAGTAGTCCTGACTGTTAGTTTTCAGCTCTGCGCGACACAACCTTCGTTCACCTGGCGATCGCCACGACTGAACTGTGAATGCACCCCGGCAACTGGCAACTGGCGATGGATGGCAGGCAACTCCAACCCCAAAACAAATGTGGCAGGAACCACCAGAGAGATAGTGGCATTAGGGGATGTGCCGGGCCAAGGAAATTAAAAAAAAATAAAACACAACAGAGGGGAAAAAATTGTTGCAGCTGTTTGAGTTGCGGCAGCTGAAGCGGGAGGGCAACAGGATACAGGCTCAGGCTCTGGCTCAGGCAACAGCAGGATATTGCAACCCCTGCAATCCTGGCAAGCTGCTGCTCGACTCTCTTTCGTCGACTGCAGCAGCCGCGCTCCGAGTATCCTCCCTTCCGATATCCTCTATCATTTTGGATGCCCCCAACCCTCTGGATCCTGGGCGTCCCTTTCCGCCCTTTGCAGTTGTTGTCCCGTGGCTGTTTCCTTTTTGGCAGGATTTATCCGACGGATTTGTTATCCTCTTGGCCATATAAATCATTTAGTAAGCATGGTTTGGTGTTTTTTTTTTTTAATTAATAATTAATTTTTTATCCATAGATAACTTGTCAACTTTTTGGTAATGGTAAAGATTAAACCAAAATAAATTATATAGTTTCTACAAAAAAAAAACCTTGAATAAAAATAAATTAAAAGGTTTGTTCATTTTTTTTTAAATTAAAATTTGGTAAGAGCCTGAAACTCGTTTGAAAAAGTAATAAAATAAAACAACGACTTGTATATTAAAAACCAGTATTTGTTAAAATTTGTTTTCAAGATTCGAGTTTAGATTTATAAGTAAGTAAACCCACTAAGTTAAGTAAGTAATTTGCACAAGTTATTAAATACGATAAAATCAAAGGCTTTATATGAGAGACACATTAGCTTATATATATTCTTAATGAACGTGTATTCTTTTTTTTTAAGCAATATTTGTAGGGTATTAACTTGTAGCCTATGACCTGAAGTTTGGGCAACATTTGCAGCTGGCACGCTTCACATTCATCTCTTCGATCGGCGCTGCCCTTCCATGGAGTGAGTTGGTTTGACCTGCCGGTCCCGATGATAAGTGCACACCTATGGGCACTGAGAGAAATTGGGTACTAACTTGCCAGTGGATACCGTTGACATGGCAATCAAATAGAGGCCCGTCGTTAGGGAGTACTTATCACGGCAACTACCAGTTCCTAGTGGACTCAAAACTAATGTAATAAATACCAAGTGCTTAGTGGGAATGAAAACTAGTTATCAGAGCCAAAGAGTTGCCAAAAAAAAACTTGACAGACTTCGGGCTTGGCAGGCACTTCGATGGCAATCAATTTAAATTTATGGTTGAGGAAATTGAGAGTTATTGGATTGATTTGGTGGGGCTGGGTAGTTGGCACTATCTTAGCATATTGTTGTTAATTAATTCATATATAAATAATCACGCCGTTGATGTTGATGAAGCTCTGATATCTCCTCCTAGTCGCTCTTTTCGCCATTGATGGTCCGTTGTTTTGTCCCCCATCTTTTTCTAAAATCATTTTCTTGATAAGCCCAGAGGAAGATAAAAGGCAAATCATAATTGGCTCATATATATTATTTTTATCTGGGTATTATCGCGCACTTGACATTGTGTAATAATGTCGTGTTCTCTATTTTTTTTTTTTTTTTTTTTTTTTTTTGGATCTCTGACACTCAATTACGTGGTAAAGTTTACCAGAAGCATCCGATATTTATTTTCGAACCGACTCAATTGCTGTGGTATCTTGTATCTTGTATCTGTGAGATATATTTAGGCGACAAAAAGAGCAGGAAAGTTGTACCTTTGCGAGGCCCGACCTCAGACAGTAAATACATCATCCGCAGCGGCAGCTGTTGTGCCTCCAAAGCGAGTGTGGTGTATGTGTGTATGTGAATAAATAGATTGTATACTAAATATATGATTGAACAGTTTGAAAAGCACGCGACAAGTGCCACCAGATGATAATTGTGGGGGAAGTTTCCAGCCAACAATTGCGATCTTTTCAACTCGAAACGTTATTAACCCAAACTCTTCCTATCACAACTCTATCTCATTTTTTTTTGAAAATATTTGAAACAATTGAGTCTCATTGTGGTGAATGGAATTTGCTTGAAGTCGGTGGAAAAAAAAACATTTTTTACGAGAAATTATTAACAACGATCGGGTTACCCGACTTAGCCAGAAGCATGCATTCTAATGGCCCTTTTTTCCGCGTGGGAACGTGGCTACCTGTCCAGAGTTACCAGTGGTCTGATGAGTCAGGTAGATATAGTATTTATGATTATCTCGATGTATAACTCTCGATTGTGGAATACAGCGATAAGCCAGCCACTGATGGCTTCCAAATACCAGAGAGTGAGATATATATAAAGACATATATAATTTTGATATGATGCACGGCAAGTAACAATTGGTAGTGACGTTGCGGGAATGGCTCGTTTCATTTTTTTCACCCGCCATACGAGTACGCGGTGTTATCGCGAAACCGTAAATTTCGGTTTTCGGTACTCGGTTTGGGCCTTAGCCATTTTCGCTTATAACGGTTTCCCGGCCTCTCGGCCATATTGATGGGTCAGTTAGTCCGTGGATCGTGCGACGAGTGCATGTAAGTAGTCAGTAGTCAGCGATTTCATCAGGTTTTCGGTGTTTCGTCGGCGTTTCGGTTAGCAGAGTTTTTATTCGGGTTTTTGTATCTTTTGTTGACTCGCTTTGTGGTCTCCGACTTTCAAGCTACAAAAAAAAAAAAAAAGCTTTCCGGGCCATTGCCAAGCTCAACTTTAATTCCGAATTTAATAGGAAGAAACCAGTTAAATGATATATGAGTCGAGTGAATTTCGAGCGATTTTAACCTGAAGTCAGCTGAAAATAAAGCTGTTGAGCTGAATGGGCTGGGGGATTGTGTGGATTGGGTGATTTCGCACACGCAGACCGATAAGCGGCGATTAGATTTAAGGTACCCAATAAACTACGAATGACTTGAATTGCGATTTCCCCCCAGCTAGTGATTGATAAACGGTGGAACGGAAGGACCTTCAAACACCGGGATTTTCAAAAAGGCTTTACAAAAATGTAAAGAGTTTAGCTCAGTGATTTATGACTAAAAAAAAGATTCCCCCTTTATTCTAATACGAAATACCTTTAATTAATAAACAGCAGATCTGATTTTATCATTTTGATAACGTATCTAAATGAATTTCAGCTGTGAAATGTCATCTGCCCGGAGTCTCATCATTGCCACTGGCTTTGTGCTTGCGGCACTTGTGCTGCCCCAGCCAGTTCATCCCAATCCCATCCTGCCTCAGGCTGAGGTGGCCACCGAATTCATTATCCTGCACAACAATGACATGCACGCCCGTTTCGAGCAGACCAACGTGAACAGTGGCACCTGCTCCGAGGAGGATGCCAACACCAATCAGTGCTACGGAGGCTTTGCCCGCGTGGCCCACGAGTGGGTTGAAGATTCTTCGTAGAAGTAATCCTTGCAATCTAATGGAATAAATTATTTTCAGGGTCCGGAAGTATCGCAAGGAAGCCCAGGAGGGTGGCACTCCCGTGTTCTATCTAAACGCTGGAGATACTTACACCGGAACAGCTTGGTTTACCATTTTCAAGGACAAGATCGCCAGCGCCTTCCTCAACATGCTCTCCCCAGATGCCATTGTGAGTTTCTCAATTATTTAATATTATTCTAAGACTAATACAATTATTTTTTCATATTTATAGTCCCTGGGAAATCACGAATTCGACGAGAATGTTGCGGGCCTGGTGCCCTTCCTGAACAATGTCACCTTTCCCGTTCTGGCCTGCAATCTGAATCTGACCAAGGAGCCCGAGTTATTGGCCGCCAAGCAGCTGGTCAACTCCACCATTTTGGAGACCAATGGAGTGAAGATTGGTGTCATTGGTTACCTGACTCCCGGATACCAAGACCTTGGCGGAGAAGAACAATGTGGAATACAACGAAGAGATTGTGTCCATCAAGTGAGTCTTTAAAACGAAAATATAACTAATAAAATTATTTTAATATAATTTATGTTTTAATAGCGCTGAGGCTGAGAAGCTCAAGGCCCAGGGCATTAACATCATCATTGCTTTGGGCCACTCGGGCTACCAGAAGGACCAGGAGATAGCCAAGAATTGCCCAGAGGTGGACATTGTGATTGGAGGACATTCCCACACTTTCCTGGACGCCAATCAGCCAGTGGCCGATCCCACTGACACCAATCCCGAGGCGGTTCGAGGCCCATATCCCACCACAGTGGTGCAGGACAGTGGCAAGAAGGTGCCGGTGGTGCAGGCCTATGCCTATACCAAATACCTGGGCAAGATTCATGTGCAGGTAGTGGATAGCTTTAATTACTAACCAGGATTTCCTATGTTAATTTGTTTCCCAATTTCGTAGTTCGATGCTGCAGGCAACCTCATCGAATTCGATGGCGCTCCAATCCTGCTGAATGCTTCCGTGGAACAGGACCAGGAACTGCTGAACCTGTTGGAGGTGTATCGTCCCGGCGTTGAGGAGCTGGAAAAGACCGTTTATGGTTACACCAAGGTGTTCCTAGAGGGCGGTGGCATCTGCCGGATGAGGGAGTGCAATCTGGGCAACCTGATAACCGACGCCATGGTCTACGCACGTGTCTTGGAGAACAAGGGAGGCGAATTCTGGACGGATGCCTCCATTGCCTTGATGCAGGGAGGAGGTATTCGAGCGTCCATCGAGAAGGAGGACGATGGAGCCATCACCGGCAGCTCCCTGCTGACCGTTCTTCCCTTCGATAACGACCTGTTTGTGACAAGGATCACTGGAAAGACGCTTATGGCTGCTTTGGAGCGCTCGGCCATTGTAAGGATGCAGGACTCAAACGGAGGATTCCTGCAGGTGTCTGGCCTGAAAATGGTGTACAATTTCAACAATGAGGCGGGACATCGAGTGGTCTCCGCCCAGGCCCTGTGCTCCGAGTGCGCCGTCCCCACCTACAAGAACGTCAACGAGAGCGCCCTGTACAACATAATCATTCCGTCGTTCCTGCTGGAAGGGGGCGATGGCTTCGACTTCACCGAAGAATCCAATCCTTTCACAGAACGCCTGCTGCGGAATGATCTCAATTCCACCATGGAGTACCTGAAGCAACGTCACTTTGTCTATCCGGAGATCCAGGAGCGAATTGTGATCCTGGAAAAGGTTGATACGGGTTCGGCGTCCGGAATCGTGGCGTCCGTAACTCTGCTCCTGCTCTCTTCCCTGCTCACAAGATTCTTCTAGGCGGCACAATACGAGATTTATCCTTTAGCTTTATGAAACCTAAATGTAGTTGTGTTCCTCCTTTTAATGCAATCAGTTTGGAAGTCGGGTGGCCTTTTAGTTTCGCCCCAAATTACTTATGAATGGGACTAGCCAATGCACGAAATTATGTAAACTCTATGGCAAATAAATGTTGTTTTTAATACCTTTAAACTATTCCTTTTTAACAAGGATGTATGGTAAACTTGTCAAACAAATCCTAAAATGTCAACCTTTTCAATTTTATTTTGTTTTTCCATGTCTCTACCATGAAATTATTCACTGGGAGATATTATATCATTGCGACCATGTACCTTTTGGCAATGGTTGTGCCAGAATCAAGAGCCCAAAAGGACATTGAATTCATTATCCTGCACAATAACGACATGCACTCTCGATTCGAAGAGACCAACGCAAAATGTGGTCCTTGCCTATCGGAGGATGCTCATCAAAGTAAATGCTTTGGAGGATTCGCCAGAGTGGCTCATGTGTGGGTGATGGATAGCTTCACAACCAGACCCATTTTATAGAGGATTTCTATAACTTTAGGATTAGAAAGCATCGCGAAGCAGCTCTAGCTGGTGGGACTCCGGTTATTTATTTAAACGCAGGAGATACTTATTCAGGAAGTTCTTGGTTTTCAATCTACAAACACAAAATTGTCAGCGAATTTCTCAACATACTCTCCCCAGATGCCATTGTATGTTTCTTTTTATTTTTTATTGATTTTTAATATTTTTAAATAAAATATCTTAGTGCCTGGGCAATCATGAGTTCGATCATAATATCAAGGGTCTAATGCCTTTCCTAAATGCCGCCAAATTTCCCGTCCTGGCCAGTAATTTGGATGTGAGAAGGGAACCAGATATGGTTGCTTCTAACCAATTAAGGAAATCTATTATTTTGGAAGTTAAGGGTGTAATGGTTGGGGTGATTGGCTATATAACACCTTATACCAAATACTGGACACCCAGAAATCATGTGAAATTCAGAGAAGAAATCCCTTCAATCAAGTGAGTGATTTATCTACTCATATAGTTTATTTCTTTTTTATGGGAAATTCTTTTCCTAGTGCTGAGGCTAAAAGTCTAAAGGCACATGGCATTAATATAATCATTGCTTTGGGACATTCTGGCTATGAAAAGGATTTGGAAATTGCCAGGTGCTGTCAAGAGGTGGACATTGTGGTAGGTGGACATTCGCATACTTTCTTGGATGCCACTCAGCCAGTGGCCGATCCCAGCGACTCCAATCCCGAGGCGGTGCGAGGCCCTTACCCCACTACAGTGGTCCAGGACAATGGAAAAAGAGTGCCAGTGGTACAAGCTTATGCGTTTACCAAATACATGGGCTTCCTTAACGTGAAGGTGGTTTTTTTTTCGCAATGCTTATCCAATTCTATTAAAGATCTGTTTTCATTTTAAGTTCGATAAGGAAGGACATCTTGTCAAGTTTAATGGAGCTCCAATTCTATTAGGTCCTCATACTCCTCAGGAGCCCGAAGTTTTGAATTTATTGGATAAATATCGTCATAAATGTCGAGGAGATAGAGGAACGAAGGAACCACAAAATGGAGGATCGATTTATGGACACAGACTCTACTTCTGTGCTAGTGGCTTCCAAAATATGGATCCTGATCTTTCCTCTAATTATTAATATCATACAATATTAAAATGGAACTTTACATTACTTTTCTATTCCTCTTTCAAAATAAATAAAAACATGCTTGATTGAAATACTTGTCACTTTTGATCAAACTATTTGGCAACTGATTAGTTTTGTTTTTCCACATTCTCTTCTTCGATCCTTTATAGACAGTCATGTTTTAAAAAACTTTTACTCTTCCTTTTTTAGTAACATGTATTATTTTAGTAAATTTTAGTATTTAGTATATATTTAGCACTAAGATGTTTTTATGGCGAGGATTTAGTTTAGTCACCATCTTTGTATTAGGTATAATTCTGGCTGAAATTTATCCGTATTACAAGGACACCGAGTTCATTATCCTGTATAGCAGGATTGGACAAAGCAATCCCCAATCCGCTCTTAGCTGTACCTGGCAGAATTGTACTGGAGTCTTTGCAAGACAGGCTTTACTGTAAGTTGATTTAATTTACAAAGTTTATTATTCCAAAAATGTATTCTCCTTTCAGGATTCAAAAATATCGTAAGGAGTCAGAAGCAAATGGAATTCTCGTATTCTACATAGATTCTGGTTTGGAAAAGACAAGGATTTTGGAAGAAAATGGCTTCAAAATGGGAATCGTTGGAAATCTTAAACCTGAAAGCCGAACCCTTACCCCAGGAAATGCTGAGGAAGTTCCAAGATGAGATTGCTTTCATAAAGTTTGTATAATTTTTATTTGTTAAAATTGAAAATACCTTCAATATTCCCGTCTAGCTTCGAGGCTGATAAATTAAGAGCTCAGGGCATTAATATCATTATTGTTTTGGGCCATTCGGATTTTGAAAGGGATCAGGATATAGCCAGGTCTTGTGGGGACGTGGATCTCATTCTAAGACAATCAGTCTTGGGTCCTGAAACCATTACAGTGGTACAGGAGAGCGGAAAAAAGGTCCCAGTGGTGAAAACTTATTTTTGTTCAAAGTGTCTGGCCATAATTCATGTGAAGGTACCATAAATGTTTTAAATATTATTTTTTAATATCCTTAAAACCCTTTTTCAGTTTGATAATTTAGGAAATTTGAAAGGGTTTAAGGCAGATCCCATTTTACTTCATGAAAATGAGGCCCGGAAGAGCAAAATGAAGAGATTTGTACCTCGGAAGGCAACAAAAAGTTCAGTTTGTGGCTTCACCAAGGTACATCTCGAAGGAGGAGTCACCTGCCAGATGGGAGAATGCCCGCTGGGGAATCTCCTGACGGAGTCCATTGTCTTTGCGCGGATGTCGGAGGGCAAGGGAGGTGACTTTTGGACGGACGCACCCATCGCCTTGTTGCACGCTGGAGGTGAGTTTAAGGATTACCATTATGCAATGTTAATATCCTCTTCCCACCAGCAATTACAGGATCTATACCCAAGGGACCCATTAGCGATAGTAGTCTCAAGGATGTTCTGCCAGTCCAGTGCGATCTAGTAATCGTCGAGATGACGGGAGGACATCTCAGGGAAACCCTAGAGTATTCGGCATCCGCCAGGTCGTCGCTTAATTTTAAGGATGGATTCCTTCAGTTTTCTGGACTTCAGGTGGAGTACGACTTCAAAGGCCCGACAGGTGGAAAAGTCATCTCCGTGAAGGTCCTGTGCGGCTGGTGCGAAGTTCCCGCGTTCCATCCCCTAATCGAAGCCGACACCTACAGGATAATTGTCCCAAGTCTTCTCTTAGATGGCGCCGGAGGCCACAAACTTTCCTGGAACGAAAATTTTGGGCCTAAGAAAATGCTTTGGAACAATAGAAAAGCCATAAGAGAATATTTAAAACGAAGCCACACCGTCTTTCCGGATATCGAGGGGCGCATTGTATTTCCGAGGTCCCTTCCCGGATCAGCGTCCGGCTTTTGGGTCTCCATTTACTTGATCACTTTTTCAACTTTTCTGAATAGATGTTTGTAGGGTATACTATCCCTTTTTCAATAAATTTTTCAAGTATTAAACTGTTTTCGAAACGTTTTTAATCAAGAAGAGGATAAGGATCCTTACAATGAGAAGAGCTTCGTCATATCCTTCTTGTCTCCCAGTCAAAGTTGTGATAATGAAACGTTGAGAGACACAAAATTAAATAACAAAGCAACAAAATGAAAGTCTTTTCAATCAATTAGTATCACAATACAGCTTGATCCTTCCTTTGATTGCCCACGAGCATTCGGCTTCGGTCTGGCTAGGGAGTTTAAATGGAGGATTTAATGAGTTTAAACTTTAAAGATTCTTACGACGATCTATTATCTATTAGAGATAGAGCCCCTCCCCACCTAATATCCCACTTATTTAAGGCAGCAGTAAGTAATACAACATTCCAAACTGTCTCAAAGGTTTCCTCTCTTAAGTAATATTGGAGAGTATTATTGTCTTAGTGAAACTTAAAACTTAACAATCTAAATCCAAGTAACCAAACGATATTCGTGTCACTCAATAAATATCACAATGCAGCTTCACCTTTCCTCACAGAAACACTTTTTTATGTAATGTAATCTTTTTTTTCTTCTATTCGATTACCTGTAATAATGTGGAAATTAATAATCGTGGTTGTTGCCTTTTTGGTTGTTGGTCTGAATGCAAATTTTTCGCACCTTCAGGATCACCGGATCGTGAAACGGGATGGTCTCTTTGAGTTTATTATCCTGCACAATAACGACATGCATGCCAGGTTCGAGCAGACGAGTATGAAAAGTGGAGTCTGTTCCCCGGAGGATGCCAAAAAGAAAAAGTGCTGCGGTGGAATGGCCAGGGTGGCCTATATGTTAGTCAAGGATTAAACATTCCAAAGAATACCATAACGAGAGTCTAAATTTTTAGCGTTCGAAAGTATCGGAAGGAAGCTGATGGTGGTGGAAAACCTGTAATATTTCTAAACGCTGGAGACACCTACACTGGAACAGCCTGGTTTACCATTTATAAGCACGAGATAGCCACAGCTTTTATTAACAAACTGCTACCGGATGCTGCTGTATGCGTTTATAATTTTTTTTTATTAACAAATGGTTATTCTGGATTTTTAGTCCTTAGGCAACCATGAGTTTGACAAAAACATCCAGGGCCTAGTGCCTTTCATCAATGGGTGCACCTTCCCCACGTTGGCCTGCAATCTGAATACGCAAAAGGAGCCGGAAATGGCGTCTTCCAAACTTTTGAAATCTACAATCTTGACGGTGAAGAATGTGAAAGTGGGAGTCATTGGCTATCTAACTCCCGACACTGCATTTTTGGCTGCCAAGAACAAAATCGTGTTCTACGAAGAGATCGGTTCTATAAAGTAAGGGTTCCCAAAGCATAGCATATTATTTTCAAATCGTTTTTTCCAAAAGTGCTGAGGCAAAGAAGCTGAAAGGTGAGGGAGTTAATATCCTCATTGCCTTTGGGTCACTCTGGATACCAGAAGGATCAGGAGATCGCCAAGCACTGCCCAGAAATAGATGTGGTCGTGGGTGCACATTCTCACTCTTATCTGGATGCCACCAAACCGGTGGCAGACATCAGTGACAGTAACCCCGAGGCGGTCCGGGGTCCCTACCCCACCGTTGTGACGCAGGCCAGTGGAAAAAGGGTGCCAGTGGTACAGGCTTATGCTTTCACCAAATACATGGGCAAGCTTGTTGTGAAGGTGGGATATTTCTAATATAAATAATACTCTAGTACCCGAATTCCCCTTAGTTCGATTCGAATGGAAACCTCAAGGATTTCAATGGCTTTCCGATGTTACTGGGCCCCAATGTGCCAGAGGAGAAGGATATCCTTGAGCTGCTTGAGGTGTATCGGCCCAAAGTCATGGAAATGGAAAGGTCTGTATATGGAAAGACCAATGTACTGCTCGAGGGCGGAGCCATCTGCCGGAATCGGGAGTGCAACTTGGGAAATATGCTCGCAGATGCCTTCGTGTTTGCTC
The DNA here is from genome assembly GCA_018150405.1 of Drosophila varians. Classification (NCBI taxonomy): domain Eukaryota; kingdom Metazoa; phylum Arthropoda; class Insecta; order Diptera; family Drosophilidae; genus Drosophila; species Drosophila varians. The sequence continues at coordinate 11,555,343 of JAECWK010000130.1, forward strand.
GAGTGTTAGAGGACAAAGGCGGAAAATTCTGGACGGACTCCCCTATCGGCCTGGTTCAAGGTGGAGGTAGGTGTATAGCTTACTCTATAGCTTTTCTCTCTTGAATTTTAACTAAATCTATTCAAAGCCATAAGAATCTCCATTGAGAAGGATGGTGGAGGAATCATAAATGGAGCTGCCTTGATGACAGCTATACCTTTTGAGAACAATGTGATGATGACCAGGATCAGTGGCAAGAAACTAATGGCTGCTCTGGAGCATTCTGCTTCCGTCAGGCTGCGGGATTCGAGTGGAGGATTTCTGCAGATGTCTGGACTGAAAGTGGTCTACGATTACAATAGACCGGAAGGAGAAAGAGTGATATCCGCCTTGGCCCGGTGCTCCAACTGCTCCACACCAACCTACAGACCGGTACAAAAGGATGCCATGTATCGAATAATTGTCTTAGAATACACTCTGGAAGGAGGTGATGGGTATGATCTTAACGAGGAAGTGGGTCCCCTCAACGAGCGCCTTACGTTGAACGACATCAATAACGCCATACAATACGTAAAAACGCTAAAAGTCGTTTACCCAAAGACGGAGGGGCGTATAGTCATACGGGAGAAGGACCCTGGTAACGGGGCTTCCTTGTTGGGAAGTCCCTTTCCATTGCCTATCATTATCATATTATCATTATCATTATCCTCGTTAATAGGTTTTTTTAAGAACAAACTGTCACGGAGTCTTTTATTATGAACCTTTTAAAATCCGCAAAATTAACTGTCTTGAGAAAGTAAACTTTACAATCTTTTTCTATAGATTAACTCTTTACTAATAAAATACTATATATACATTTTCTAGCCCCTTGGTATTTATTATAGAGAATTGCATTCTAAAGAGTCAAGTATTTTTGGAATAGTTTCTGCCTTCATTTCCGTTTTGTGATTTATAATTAACTTTTCAGGCATGATGCTTTGGTTTTTTATTTCAATTGGCAACTATATACATAAATGTACATATATAGAGAAGATATATTTCTTTTACTGGATATCAACTAATAAATATATAAAAAATCTTATACAGTTTTTTTCTACATCCATTTCTCTTTCTACAAAAATAATAATAAAAACTTCTTCGAAAGAGGCATTTAAATGGAACTTTTTAGTTTCCATTAATATTAAAAATTTTTGCTAAAAATTCGCCGTTTGATTTATGATCTTCAATTGATAAGACACAAAAAAAGAGGACAGCCTACAGGCACGTTACGTATACGTAATATAATAACATGCCCCGGCGAGAGCGCTCAGAGAAAGTGATTCTCTTAACTGCGCGTGTGTGTGTGGGAGTATCTGTGATTCGCCGGCTATCTCGCAAGTGCAAAAAAATGGCACCCATGTGCAGGAGAAGGAATTTAATAAAACAAAGTTATAATAACACTTAAAACAAGGCGCCGCAGCAGAAGCAGCGCTGCAGCGCTAGAGCGATCGCAGAAAGCTAAGAGAATTCCGGCAGTCAGTGCGAATATAGAGATCGGTGGCGACGGTTGTATAAATATTCCGTGCGGAAAACACAAAGTAAAACAACGGTAATATAGTTCATTGAAACATGAGAAACAAAACAATTTCCGTATTGATTCAGAAATAAAAACTGATAGGTTTATCGAGTGCTATTCTTAAAGCGCAGAAAACAAAAGAAATAATTTCAATTTAATATTTTCTGGAAGCATGTACGCTGAAAAGATTCATAATTCTGCATTAAAAACTGCATTGAGTGTGAAAATATCGCATGAATTATGCTTCTCGTTTTGTTTGCGTTTTTCTGCCGATAATTTTGTAATGGTTTGCCTTTGCTCAACTTTATGGAATTTCAGTTTTTGCACAAATATTGCAAAGAACGCTCCTCGTTTTTATATTTATTTCAACACATACACATTTTAATGCCCCCTTTTCGAATTTGAGACTTTGGGGATTTTTGGATTCAACGAAAATCCGACTAAATGTCAATGGCTTTTACGCTTGAATAAATATTTTTGGCTTTATAGGTGTAAGAGATGTGTAAGTGATAATTGACACAATTGTATTATTATTTTTTCCCGCGTTAACTACGCTTTGAATTTTTGTTTTGAAACTCCGGAGAAGTCAACAAGATTTGTTTATCTCTAAGGGTACCAATAAAAACGAACCTAAATAGCCAGGAAAACTAAAGGAAACCTTGGAACAAAATATAAAGATAGGTATGAAAACCTGTCCCACTAGGCGGATACCTAATATGAGATGTTTATAAAGCTAGATATAGAAACGATCTAGTAATTGTTTAAGGTATTCCGCTTTTAAAAGGGTCTCATTTGATTTAATTATTTCAAGGCATTTCAAATTTAAAGTATTTTTTTTAGGTGTTTTCGTTTTTGATTTATGATTTACAATTGATAAGCCATAAAAAACCTGCTCAGCCTCCAAAGCCTACATTACGTATACGTAATAACATAACGGCCACAGAGATCTCTTTTTAAGCGAGAGAGAAAGTGATTCTCCCACCTGAGAGTGCCGGCACTTGCCGGGTGTCACACTCAAGAGCAACAAAGAGGCACCCATGTGCAGCGAATAAATTTAATATAAAACGAGAATGGAAAGCTAACTTCGGACGGAGCCGAAGCTTATATTCCCTTGCAGTTAAAAAGCGGCTTCCATTGGGTAATGATATAGTAAATATCGGAAATAGTTAGCCGATCTTTATAAAATGGATTTTAAAAGAAGTCCGACGCTTCTTCACCCAAAAACACGAAAGTTGTGGCATTCCCGATCGTTCAGTTATATGGCAGCTATGGGATATAGTCGGCCGATCCCGGCCGCTCCGACTTATATACTGTATAGCTCAAAAACTGAGAGACTAGGTGGAGGTAATCCTGCTCCAGAATATATATACTTTATGGGGTCCTAGATCTAGATCTCCTTCACTGCGATGCACACTTCTGGCCAAAATTATAATACCTTCTGCAAGGGTATTATAATAACAATCAAGTTATAATAACAATCAAATCAGAGGCAGCGATCGCGGAAACCAAGACAAGTTCTCCAGTCCAGTACGATTAGAGACATCAGAGGCGAAGGTTGTATTGATTCGGAAAACAAAAAGGTAATCGCCGGTGATTTAGTTTTTGAATATTGAATTGCAACCACAATTAACTTTTTAATAGCCAACAAGTAACCGCAAGTTGGCAGCACAAATTACCAATTAGCGGCTGGCCAAGAACGTGCCCTAATTTGTGATAAAAATGTCGCATAACGTGGCGGTGTGGTGGCTTAATGAATTGTAGGGAAACTTTTATATACTACATGTAACAATGGGAAATGAGGTTCCATAGAAAAATATTAAGTGATTCCCTAGAGCTCGATATTTTTTAGTATTATAATTCATTGAAAAGTTGTCTTTGTATGGAAATAAAAAGCATAAACAGCCACTTTTTGGAATGATTTACCTGAAAAGGTAACCTATTTACTCAAGTGTTGCATTATTTGTAAATGTTTACTCCTGGAAATAGTGGAAATAAAGTTGAAATGTTTTGCTTTTGGGCGTGAAAAATGATGGCAAAACATATTCGCGTTTCGGTTTGTTTGTTTTCCCTGTCTGTAATTTTTTGTAATTTATGGGCTGCAGTTTTTCCAAAAATGGGAAACACTCATTGTCCATGTGGCTATCACGCTTGAAATGATCTTTTTTGCTTTATATGAAAATTAATTAGGTTCCAATGGGAAATCAGAAGCAGAGCAGCGCTTCCGTTAATTATATTATTTAGTTTGTTACTCTCGTTATGACTTAACAAGATATGTGGGGGCACTGTGTTAAAAATAAACCCAACCATATCTAAAAAAAAACTAATTTGCAAATAGTCTGGAAAACTGTCATGCGAGTAGCGGGCCTATATCTCTTGTTTACTTGGACAGTGAATGCCCCACCAGGCGGATACCTAATACAATGTATCTGGGGGTTTCCACCTTTCAAATCAATGCAACTATTACTTGGAATGGGTTGAAAATCCGATTCGGTTAAAGTAATTAATCTCGAGTTTACCCGCAATCTTTATAAGCAATTACAGCGATTATATGGCCATAAAGATAATCATACTTTTGTGAAACTTTTACGACTTGTAAACGACAAAAATCTCAACCATTATTACTCCACAGATTCAAGATGCAATCGCTTTGGTTCTGGGTGCTTCTTCTCGGTTACCAAGTGGCGGCTAATCCGGTTCCCAGGAACCCCAAGGTGGCCACCGAGTTTATAATCCTTCACAACAATGACATGCATGCTAGATTCGAACAAACTAGTGTAAACAGTGGCCTCTGCTCCCCGGAGGATGCGCATACAAATAAATGCTATGGAGGCTTTGCCAGAGTGGCCTTCGAGTAAGTGAATCCTTTCTTAACCAGAAATTGAAAACTTCATCATCATCCAATCCCTATAGAGTTCGCAAGTACCGCAAGGAGGCAAAGGAGGGCGGCACCTCTGTACTTTATCTGAATGCCGGAGATACTTATACAGGAACTGCCTGGTTCACCATCTTCAAAGACAAAATAGCCAGTGCCTTCCTCAACAAACTAGAGCCCGATGCTATAGTGAGTCTTACCAACTAATTAATCTTTAAAATTGAATAATAGTTATCATTAATATTAGTCCTTGGGCAACCATGAGTTTGATGAGAAGGTCGAGGGTCTGATACCCTTCCTCAATGAAGTCAACTTCCCGGTTTTGGCCTGTAACTTGGACCTCAGTAAGGTCCCCGAACTACAGGCCACAAAGCACTTGGCCCACTCCGCCATCCTGGAGGCTAATGGCACCAAGATCGGTGTCGTTGGATACCTGACACCCGACACCAAGAAACTTACTCTCCAGATGGATGTGGATTTCAAAGAGGAAGTGGAGTCCATCAAGTAAGTTAAATATCATTCCATCTTATTCCTTTGAAATAAATAAATTTAATTCTGGATAGTATGGAAACCAAAAAACTCAAAGCCCAAGGTATTAAAATTATTGTAGCCTTGGGCCACTCGGGCTATGCTAAAGACCAGGAGATAGCCGAGAAATGTCCGGATGTGGACATTGTAATTGGTGGCCACACCAACACCTTCCTGTTCTCCGGTCCCCAACCAGATGTGGACCACATTGATGGACCTTATCCCACAGTGATTAAGCAAAAGAGCGGAAAGGAGGTTCCGGTGGTGCAGGCCTATGCCTATACCAAGTATCTGGGGAAGCTCCACGTACAGGTATTTATTGTTTATTACATTTTTATTTTCTTTTATCTTATTATAATTTTCCTATTTCCAGTTTGATGCCGAAGGCAACCTCATTGAATGGGATGGCTCTCCCATTTTGCTAAATGCTTCAGTAGCCCAGGAGCAGGATCTCCTTGAATTGCTGGAGGTCTATCGTCCCAGTGTCACCGCCTTGGAGAAGGACGTTAGAGGTCACACCAGAGTGCACCTGGAGGGACGGAAGCAGATTTGTAGGGCCAGGGAGTGCAACTTGGGAAATCTGGTGGCCGACTCCATGGTTTTCAGCCGGATGGTGGAAGAACAGGGTGGCGATTTCTGGACGGATGCGGCCATTTCCTTGATGCAGGGAGGAGGTTATATTATTATATATTATTGGGTAATACGTGAGAAATATGTATTAAACCCCTTACCTTATAGGTATTCGCAGTTCCATTGAGAAACGTTCTGATGGCTCCATAACCGACAGCGACATCCTCTCCGTTCTGCCCTGGGGAAATAATCTCTTCATGGTCCCCATGACGGGTAAATCGCTTCGACGTGCTCTGGAGCACGGAGCTAGCCTTATGGGCAAGGATTCGGATGGTGGCTTCCTCCAAGTGTCCGGCATACGTGTGGTTATTGATCCCAGAAAGCCGGAAGGTCAGCGAGTGGTTTCCGTTGAGGTGCGATGTGCCGCCTGCAGTGTACCGTCCTATAGCGATCTCAACGAAACTGCCAGCTACAATGTGATTGTGGGAGAGTTCCTGTTGGATGGCGGCGATGGTCACAAGATCCGGGATGGAGTGCATCAGCCGCTGCGCCTGCCCCGGAATGACAAGGAGGCAGTTGCATTGTACCTCCAGGAACGGAAGTACGTTTATCCGGAGTTGGAGGGTCGCATCGTCATCTTAACATCACCTTCGAGTGGTCAGGGTCTCTTTGGATCGCTTCTCCTTCTACTCATTTCGTCCCTTTCCTTGCGATTGTTTAGCTAAGATGGCTAAATCCCACCTAAACTAGATATATGCCAAGAATATGCCTTAAACCAGATCAGCATTCAAAGCAGTAATTTTGTACAAAAATGTATTCTACAGAAGAATAAAATGCCATTGAATTAATTTAGAGCTAAACAATATTTATTTTCTTTTAATAATATTATAAATATGTTAAGTAAGTTAGTTAGTTTCAATCGATTATTACCTACCTCTGCAGCATACTTTTCCGACTGTTTTGAATCGATCTTGGCCTTATCCCAAAAATAGGCTATGAAAAGATCAAACCCGATCATAGTCTTCCTTTGATTTCCATTCATTAACTCTTGGATAGAATTGAGAAAAAATGCTACCTCCTCCGCTACAATCCATTATAATCCTCGTCTTTCTGGAATGGATACTTGGTCTGAAGTTGACCCTCCTGCATACAAATGACATGCACTCCTGGTACGATCCCATATCCGCCAAAGGTGGAAAGTGTCCACGCGAAGATGACGAACGAGGTCTGTGCTTTGGAGGATTTGGTCGAGTGGCCACCGTGTAAGTTTCTTTAATTTTAACATTTATTTTGTTTACATGCCTTTTATTTAAAGTGTTAGAGCCGCCAGGACTTCAGGGCCAACCATATACCTTAATGCTGGAGACTCTTTCCAGGGAACCCCCTGGTTTTCGGTTTATCGCGGAAAGATGGTGGCAGAAATGCTGAATATGTTGGGTCCAGATGCCATGGTTTGTCATATTTATTCTTTTTTTTAAATTTAAGAATCTTTTTAATACTTTTAAGGCCCTTGGAGTTCATGAGTTCGACGATGGCGTTGATAAGCTGATAGAATTTTTGGAGTTGGTCCAGTTCCCAGTGGTCAGTAGTACTCTCAACCTGACCCATGAACCCAAGCTGGCAGCCTGCGAAAAGCTAGTGGATCATGTGATCTTAAATGTGAATAACACTAGAATAGGAGTTGTGGGTTTCATAAGATCGGATACCAGGCAACGCACTCAACCCAATAATGTTATCTACAGAAAGGAAGTGGCGGCCATTAAGTATGATTTAGCTTAATATATTCAATATCCTTGTACAGGACACATACCAATTCCCTTTTAGTAAAATAACCAAAACGACTTGTCCAGCATGGCGTGAATATCATAATAGCCTTGGGCCATTCGGGCTATGAAACGGATATGGATATAGCCAAGCGTTGTCCCGATGTGGACATTGTTGTGGGTGGACAGTCGCACACTTTTTTGTACACGGGCAAGCGGCCACACAAGGAGCTCCCCGAGGGTCCTTATCCCACCATTGTGACCAAGCCGGATGGCCGAAAAGTGTTGGTCTTACAAGCTTACGCCAATACCAAATATATGGGAATGATTCAACTGGAAGTGAGTTTTGATTAATTATTTTAGGTATTTATTAATATAAATATTTATTGATTATTTTTAACAGTTCGACAAAGGCGGCCACATTTTAACCCATAAAGGAAACCCCATTCTCTTGGACAGCAGCTTCAAGGCCAGGCAGGACGTCAGGGAATATCTCGACGCACATCGCCAGGTGATCTCAGACATGGAGAACCACGTGGTGGGCACTACCACGGTGTTCCTGAATGGCGATCGCCAGAGCTGTGGTCTGGGAGAGTGCAATTTCGGGAACTTCATAGCCGATAGTTTCGTTTATGCCAGGGTCCTGGAGACCATAAGCGACCGGAGCTCCTGGACAGATGCCTCTATTGGAGTTGTCAATGCAGGAGGTAGTCCTTTCATAACTCTACTACCCTTTGTTAAGAAAACTTCTATAATTAGCCATTCGCGCCTCCATTGAACCTGGAGAGACGGGCGCCATTACGGAGGCTGACGTGGTAATGGTTTTGCCTTTCAGCCAGGATCTCTTCTATACCCGGATCAGTGGCACTCAGTTGATGAAAGCTCTGGAACACTCTGCCTATCTACGCTCCACGGACAACACCGGTGGCTTCCTGCAGGTCTCGGGACTCCGGCTGAAGTTCAACTACAGCCACCCCAAAGGTCAGAGGATAACGGAGATCAAGGCGTTGTGTTCCTCCTGTCAGATTCCACACTACGAGAACGTTGTCACCGAAGACTATTACGGCGTGGTCCTCACCTCGTTTTTGTTGTATGGAGGCGAGGGCTATAGCTTCATTGATCCCCGAAAGCCGAATGTCCAGAATCTAAGCATGCTCGACCGGATGGCGGTGATCCGGTATCTGCAGGAGCACAAGGTCATCTATCCGGAACGGGAGGAACGCATCATGATGCAGGAGCGAACGTTGCGCAGTTCCTCTGGCCGCAGGGGTCTTGCCACCATTTTATTGGCCACATTTTTCCACTTGGCCAGTAACTGGTGATTTCGAGTAAAAAATGGAAACGATCTGCTCCATGTGGGCATCATTATCATTAGCATTCGCTTTCTGTTTTTGTTCCTATTGCGCAATCGCTTCCACAGATAAAGGCAGTGACCTTTCCCATATATAGTCCGGGATTTTCCATAGTCTTAGGAATCGGAATCGGAAAGCTGGGGAACTCTTGGCCCATTTTCAGCCGTTTTCCCAAAAACATGGTCTCGAGTTGTTGGAAGCCCTTCGTGCCGTTGGCCAAGAGCAATTGTGACTTTGACTGATCCGCGGTGAGTGCTTGGCCATTATTCGAGTATTCATAATGCTGCCAGGTGCTGCCAGCATGACTCCGCTTCTGGCTTCTGGCCATAATTGACTGCCAAATGAACGAATGCTACCAATCTGTATCTGTATCTGTATCTGTGGCCTGCCATAAGCTTCTGTCTCTGTTTCTGTTTCTGTTTAGGTTTCTGGTCGGAGTTGTGATGGTTCTTTTGGGTCTTTGGTGTCTTCTGCTGGTGCTAAGCACTATTAAATTCCCCATGGTTAGGCTTTTCATGAGAAGTTCACGGTGCACCGACCCCGCCGACCTCTGCCCACATAATAGTCATCAAGCTCGTGTTGGCAGACCCCGTGCATTGCCATTTGGATGTGGCTCTAGCTCTAGCTCTGGCTCTGGCTACGGCTGCGGCTATAACCTCAATGTCTGCTACTGGCGGCATGTTCCAGCTTTGACTTCAACTCCAGATCCAGCCCAAGCTCCAGGCTCTTGGCTCTGTCGTGAGAAGCACACACATCCCAACTCCACATCCATGCCCAACTCGATCGTAGGCGACACAAACACAATCTGCTGTCGGCATTTGGCCAGAAGAAACACTCAAGAAAAACTCGTATATCCCATTTATTCTACAATATTAGCCCACTACGTTGGCCCCTTTATTTTCTCTCAGTGCTGAAAGAAGGGTGGGAAAATGGGGCGGTGCAGCGGGAGCTGGCATGTAATTATGTGGCCCGGTAAAAAGTTCTTGGGCCACGGACATCGGTCAAGTGCAGAATCGGGCGGCACTCTGGAGCGGCACTTCGGAGCACATACAATCCGTACATGAAAAAAAAAAAAATCATATATATAGTCGGCAGTGTAGACGCAGCTATCAGTCATTCGGTTAGTCATGGCTCAGAGAGGTTCTTGAACCCACACCCACCACCATCCCAAGACCAGCACATCCACATCCAGAGCCACATCCGCACCCGCATAAAGGTTGTGGCAGTGGCATTTCAATTTCGCAAATGAATCCCCCTGCCCCGCCCCTTTTGGCATTTCTAACTTGGCTATAATCTTGGCCAGGCAGTGTGTCTGCCCATAAAAGTCTACTTCCGTCTTTCTTTCATTTCTATTTGATTCCCTTCATTAAGAATGCTTTTTGGTTTCCTGCTTAGCTTTCCAGCACCTCCCTTTCTTCTAGCCTCCTTCTCCTCGTCATTTCTTCCTTTTCTTTGAGTTCCAACCGTTTAGGTCTAATGGCCGTATTAGCGACATGAGAAGATCGCGCGCAAAGTTTCTTGGCCATTTGTTTGGGGCATTACTACACAGAGAGAAACAAAAGGGGATTTTGAATTTTAGTTAGAATTATTATTTTAGAATTATAGTAGGTATATGATGAGTTTTTTAGAAGAGATTAAAAGTTTTTTTTTTAATAATTTTTGATAGGCAGAATAATACCCATTAAAGACTTTGCCATGTGTGGCATGGAACCATAATAACTGAGATATACGATACCCAAAATATAGAAAAAACTCCTTGTGCATGATTCGGAGTTCAAGACAGCATCTGTTCTATATCGAATTGAGACATGGGAATCGCCGTGCTTGGTGCTTTGTGGAAGCAGATCATGCATGGGTCAATGAGTTGCGCGACTCACAAATTAGTTGAAATCAACCGAATCCCCCCTTTTTTTTTTTGGAGTCCCCCTGCTCCTCCGGCAAGACTGAGTTGCATGAAGTGATTTTCGTGTTGATGCGGTTAGTTTGGCATTGTTGGCCATTTATTGCTGTTTTTGTTGTTGGTGTTGTTGGTGTTCTATAGCCCCGATTGTGGCCCGTTGAGCTGGTCGTGATTTTTTTGCCCAGTTCGCCAGAAACGTTGAATTGGCTTCACCTTTTGACATGGAATCCGAAATGACGTGAAGGAGGAGATCCACCACGAAAGCATCGCATACACATCAGCGTCCAAATTCTTAGCTGTCCCCAATTCTCTCTCCTTCATCTTCTCCTCATCCTGCTCCTCCTGCTTGTATTTGATTGCCAGTTGGCTTTGGTGTATCCGTTGGCATCCATACCAATCCCCCATTAGCAATCCTCCGAGCAGAGGCTCATTTGGTTTCGTTTCTCGTTTCGTTTCGTTTCAGCTTCATTGCTCTGTGATCGAAATTATTTACCGTTGATATGGTTATGGTCAAGGCGACCTGGCCAGCGGATAAAGAAGGCCAATTGAAGCGTTTGGGTGGTGGGAAGGATCACTGCCTGGGTTCCCCCGGTTTTTGACTCTCTTTTTGAGATTCCAACTGAATCTTTAAGCCGCCTGCCACTGACATCCCAAAGGAAGTGCATTTTTTCAATTGTGAATATTTTAATAAGTTTATTATTAATGTACATACATACATACATGACTCATGGCAGGCAGGCAGGCAAATAGGAAGAGAAGCCACCACTGGAAGGGAGCCATGAATTTATGCATGAACGAATTGAAGGAGGATGGCCTAGGATTCCTCCTGATCGGCTTGCTGGTCATGTTCTTGCCATTTTGTGGGCTTGGCCCTCACGACACTGGCCATGATGTGTGTGTGTGTGTGTGTGTGTGTGTGTGACCTCCGATGCAAATGCTGATGACCTTCGTACCGCCAAGGACAAGTTTATCTGGAAGATACATATTCTAATTAGAAGTCAGGCAAGTGGAAATTCGCGATGCGATGTCCGTCTCAAAAGAATATCTGAATGTCATTTCTCAAGCCGCAAACCCGATTCACATTAATCCTTTGATCCCCAGGCGGAAAATGTGTGTATTAGTTGGGGATGCGATGGGGATCCAGGTGTACGGCTCCTTCTAGATGCCAGGTCCATGTCGTCATCATCAGCATCATCGCTAAACTTGACGCTAAAATGGATACACTGGATACACAGGAGCAGCAACAAAAAGGCAGGAGCAGGAGCAGGAGCAGGAGGGAAGGAGTTGGCGGAAAAGCAAAGCAAAAGTGGCAAACCAAAGTCCGTTGGCAAAAAACCAAAGTCGAGGATTTCTACCAAAAGGCGAATTAAATTCCTCAATCTGGTGCCAAGTTTATTTTTAGACCAAAAACAACAAGCAACAGGAACAAGAACAGCAACTAGCAATGAAATGGGAACAGGAGGAAGAGGATGAGGATGAGCTGGGGCTGGGGCTGGGGGCAGGATGGGGCTGCCAGGATGGGGCGGCAGCATAGGGGGAGGAGAGCAAGAAGATCGCGACGACGCCACAAACGTACAGAGTAAAAAAATCTTCCCTGATTTCTAAAAAATTGAATTATTATCAAAGAGTCTGCCAAGATTATTCGAAGAAATTTGAAGCTTTAAGGGATTAGGGAACTGTCTCCTATTGAAGTATCAAATTATAATCCATTTTTTTAGATATTTTTTTAGGATGAGATACAAATACTAATACAAATACAAATGGTGAGGATCAGAAGATCAACCTGAGAATAAGTAGAAGCAAAAGCAGCCGCGAGTATAGATGGATGAATGCTGTTAAAGGCGAAGGCCATCCGACAGCAGCCCCACCTCCTTTCACAAAATCCAGATTGCAAGGAGTCGTACCCCAAGCCCGAGCCCGAGCCCAAGCCCGAACCCGAACCCCAAGCCTAGCTAGCCGCGGCGGTCACATTAAGCTCCACTGTGCGTCGATGTCGACGTCACAGCTGGCGTTGGCGTCCGCCCGGCGGCGAAGGGCTCCTCCAAATCTCCGCTCTCCGGTGCGTTGTACTTGCGATAGAATTTTCGATTGCAATGGGCACGCACACAGTCTTTTTTCTCCTTTACTTTTTTTTTTTCTTTTTTTTTTTGATCCACCCAATCGACAGGACAGCTATCCAGGCTGCAACTGGGAAATTGCGGGCAATTCATTTCCCATGACTGTTAATCACTTGGCCATTATTATGTTTAGCCGAACGCGTTCATAATTATAGCCTAGGAGCGGCGATCGGGCGATGTGTCGAATGGGATTAACTATTGCTTGAGCCAGGATTAAGCTGGAATTAAATAAGAGTGATAAAGTGTACCCCAGCCCCGTTTTTCTCTCTCTGTAAGAACTTTCAACACTAATTGGTGGCTAATTCCCTTCAAACCACTTAAAACCCCTTGACGATTAATAATCATTAAACCAATATTTATCCTTCACCAGGTTCTAAGGTTAATTAGAAAGCTCCAGAAGCCAACAACCGAAACTGAAGAATAACCATAAAATAATTAAACATGCAAAACATTTATCATAAGCCGTTGGGGGCAGGAGGCTAAAAGGAAGAGGTGTGCAAGTTCGTGTTTTGTGGCTGGCACCCGCAGAACAACAACAACAACAACAACAACAACAACAACAACAAAATGAAATAAAGGGAAAAATGGTAAAAATATTGTCAAAATGCAAAGCAGAAGATCATTATTACATTTCACGCTTCCAGCAAAAATAACTAAAAGAGCCAACTGAAAAAAAACTGAAGAACCGAAACCGCAGAAAGCAGTGGAGTTCCATTCGGGCGACTCTACGTCGCGATAGCGTTCCAAATTAATGGAAATGGAACCACATTGCGTTGGGGCTACGGGAGGAGCTGGGCCCGGTCCTGGGCCTGGGAGTAAGGGTGGGGGTGGGGGTGGTCCGTGAGCCCTACAAGTAAGCCCGGCCAGAGCGAGATGGAGCGAAAGGCTACGGGAAGAAAGACCAGCAGAAAAAACCTAAAACCAAAGCGTCGTTGTGGGAGAAAGAATAAAACTAACAATGACTTGGAAGTCGACGTCGACGGCTAAGCCAGCTGCGACGCTGGCCGAGGCTCCGGATCCCATTGGAATGATGACGGAGACGTGCAGTGGAAGGCACTTGAAGAAATAGGGGATACCTTCCAGAACCCTTTCCGCACTAACTAACATTAACTCCATTAAAGCCAGGTCTACTATCAGTGAGATTTTCTTCGAGTGTCTGAAGATTTCGGTTTAAGCCCGCTTTTGTGTGTCCCATTGGTTTATTGCGTTCTTTTTCTAGCACTGACTTCGGCTCAGACCCACACTCACACACACACACAGGCGCGCGCGCAACAGGAAGAGCTGGCACACACAGATACAAGAAGCGAGGCCAATTTCCAATCACATCCATGAAATAAGCCAATAGTTGGTTTCTTCTTAGTTTCGGTTATTTCTCCTTTCTTCGGCCAGAGCTCCCTCCGCCTGCCCCCTACGTACCCGTTTTCATGGGGCAATTTCCTTTTAAAGCTAACTGCTTTCGACACCAACCGACACTTACCAAAGCTAACTCGGCCAGAACAGAAGCTCTATTACCAAGAATCGGAATCCAAAGGATTAACTCTGTACTTTAAATCTGTATCTGCGGAGTCCGTCTATCGGGTGTGTGCGTGTGTGAGTTTTTGGTTTTTGACTGGAAGAGGAACTGGAATATTGGTTTGGAGTTCTGGAAGCAGCGAGACGGTGTCGGTTCGTACTTCTTCGGCTTGTTCTTCTTGGCCTTCTTGGTTTCCCGACTCTCGACTCCCGACTCCCGACTTCCCAACATTGGACATTCGCGGCTGCGTGATATTGGCCGGATCAGTTCCAGCGATCAGTCGACGACGAAGCCTTGCAGTGAACGCGACGTGAAGTGCTGAAGTACTCCCAACAATTTTCAATCGCGCGCTTCTCCTTTTGGGACTTGAGAACCCACAACTCGTCCATACCCATATTTATATTCAGCGATCGTCGCCAGCGGCAATCAGATAGTAGTGCCTCGCGCTCCCACCACATCCATCCATCCATCCAACCATCCATTCGTCTACAGCCAAACCCGAAGAAAAGATGGCCAAAATCGTTCTCTTCTGCCTGCTTAGCCTTTTGGCATGCGCTGCAGGTTAGTACACAAAATCTCCATAAGGATTCTATTGTTTTTATTATCCTAGAAGTTTTTATTCGAAATTAAAATGGTATCAGGCTTCACTTTTTTAAATTTTGTTACCAAGAAAATTATAGAACCTTTTAGAAATATCTCTTGAGGTTATTAGTTTTTAATTCTTTAAAGTATACCTCTGAAAACCCAATTATTTTACCGTTTAATTATCCCGAAAACCCACCGATTAAAGGCCAAGTCTTCTACAAAAATTAAAAAACCAAACAAATTAAGTTTACGGTTCTGTAAATGTCTCACTAATTGCTGGCTTGCCCCTGTCTCTGGTCTCTGTTCCGTGGTCTCTGGCAATAATAATTCAATCTTGCAGAAAGCCCCATAATTATTTATGCCATTTAACAAGTAAACAGAGAAGCTTCCCCAGAAGTGGGGAGAAGAGCTCCGGAAAATGAAATCAGGAATCTGAAGGAAGGAATAATGCATTCCCCCATCAATGTTGGCAGTCATTAAGTCGGGGTTTCTGCTAAGAGCTCTCTTCCCATCGATTACCCCTTACATTGTCCTGGATTGGCTTTAATTTTGATCCCCACTTTTTTTTGTTGTATATACATATATATTTTTTTTTTTATCAATTTCCTTCTGATTATCCGCGTTGCCATCTCCATTATAATGATTTGCCTGCTAACTGGCCGGAGGGAGGTTAGGTGCCAACAAATAACTAGAGTTAGCCGCATCCTCAGGCCATAAGCCTAAGCTTCAGCCCGAGCATCAGCATCCATCCACATCTCCGAGTCCCGGGCAAACACTAGAATTGACTTTGACTGCATCATTAGAGACGTGCTAGATTCGCGATCTATCGCTGGCCGGAGCGTAATTACCTTTGGAAATTATGGTGCTGGAAGTGCTTCAGGGAACGATTGGGTTTTCTTTTTTTGTTTTTTTTTTTGTTTTTGTTGCTTTGCTGCCCAATTATTGGGTTAACCTATCCTATCCCGATTCCGATTCCCCTCCAGAGTCGGAGTCAGTGTCAAATTAACTGCAATTGGGCCGAGGCTCGTTATCTTCTGGCTAGATATTGTTAGCCAGCGTTTTATTTTTCCTTTTACCTTGAATCCGATTCAGTTTCAAGTCCCAGTCCAAGTCCAAGTCCAAGATCACTATCTGGCTGGGATTCATTTGGAGAAAATTAATGCTTGAATTGAATCTGATCCCAAATTGGCCCATTAAAATGAAATTTAAGAATTTTTTTTGGCTTACAGCGAGCTTCTGGGCTATTATTCTTATTGGATACCTGATGGCAATCTCAATTCCAGACGCTTTATAAATTCCCAAAAAAAAACAAAAAATGTATACAAAATCTGTTCAGTATTCATTCATAAATCTTGGGGTCTATCATCAGTCTTTTCCTCAGTCTTTTGACATCGACTTCGTGTGTGTCTGGCATTTAAATCGCCGGAAATAATTTCATATACACCATACCTATATGTATATGTATATATATAGGATATCTCTGTGAGTGTGTGAGTGTTTGTGCTCAAACATTGGGACCCTCGGCATGTCTAGGCCCATATTCCGTAGCCAATATCCAATATCCATCCACGACAAGTGCCATAAATGGCCAAGTGCGGCCAAGAGGGTTCGATTGAGTCAGTCGGACAACACAAAGTAACCGGCTTGGATCGTCTCTGGTGTTTGTGTTTATCTTTTGAGCCGCTTTGTTAGGGCCAAGACAAGGGCTACAGCGAATACATATATGCAGAGGGCCAAAATCTTTGTCCCTCGCCTACCTGTGTACCTGTAGGCACTGTCATCTTGCATTGTTCTCCAGCTCGATTTCTTGGTTTACTTTACTTCTCGGGTCAGCGATTACATAACAGAGAGATGGGTGTCGGGAATATCTTTTTCGTCTGGCTCTGGTCAGTGCCGGTCAGTACGGGCTAATTAATGTCATCAGCACCTTTTCCAAAAGCCCCCGCCATCGGATTTCGTGTGTAATTAGCCAACGGCAGAGGTCAGGGACCGCATAAATGCTCCTGGTCATCATCATCATTCTTTGTCATGAATCATTCGTCCAATTTGGGGGACCAAAGTTTGGTGTTTTTGTGTTTTTATGGAGCTCTAGCTCTTTTGGTAATCCTATTTAATGATGTTTGTCTTTTGGCCAAGACAATTACGCATGCGATGTCCAAACCTGAAACCGTTACCATTTTTTCGCTTTTTTCGGTTACGCATTGCGATTCCAATTGCGTTTTGGGGAATCCATATAATAGGTTCATTCACCCATTGTTCTAGCGTCTTGGAACTCACTTCCCATACTTCCCAAATTAAATTGAATTGAATGAATGTCTTTATAGGTCAACGCATCACGACAATCCATTTGGATGGAGTCCAGTACTTCATCAGCCGGATGAATCCCTATTCTCCGGAGCTTAACTACTTCCTGGCCTACCAGTACTGCCGATCTCTGGGCCTGCAGCTGGCCTCGTTCGAGACAAAGGAGAAGGCCGAGTCGATGACCACCTATCTGAAGAATGCCGGTTATGGAAACTATGATTTCTGGACATCCGGCAATCGCCTGGGCACGGGCATGTTCCTATGGATGAGCACCGGTCTGCCGTTCAACGCCACCTTCGATTTCTTCGAGAATTCGGCGGACGCCATTCAGGCCGGTCTTCTTGATCCTGTTGACCACAATAGCAACACGTCGCCACAGCGTACAGCTCGCGACAGGTAAGTAGTTCCCGGATCGAAAGTCCTTTCGCCCTATGTAGGAGACTTGAATATCCCAACCCATCTACAATCCATATCTTTGCTCTTCCATCTCCCATCCTATAGCAGCAGTGGCGCCGAGAAGGGATGCGTGATCCTGAAGCAGCCCACGCTCAAGTGGATGCCCGAGGACTGCTCCGCCGTTAAGGACTTCATCTGCGAGCAGACCCGCTGCTACTACTACAACTACGGCAGCATCCCCGTCTCGTCGGCGCAGGGGTAAGGACACTCTAGACCGCGGAGCCACTCCACCCACATACACAGAAAAAAAAAAATTATCCACAAAATCCACACACAATCGAATTCGAAACAGATATTAAGAGAGAGCACTGAATGGAGGAGGAGCAGGAGGATGATGAAGATTGAGAGGAGAATTAAGAGAATAATGATAATGCAATAAACAAATTATGCTATAATTAAAGTTAATTAATTCGATATACGAGATGCCCGCCAGTGGCAGATTAAACAAATGTCCTTAATTAAGTAAATCATATTTATATACGAATCAAGAGATTACGCAAGGATAAAGTGATTCAAAAAGAAAGAAACAAGTTACTTTAGTTGAAAAATTAAAATGTTATACAGACACACACGCACAGACACACACACAGAGAGAGACAAAGGCGAATCCAATTTTAATTTTCAAAAAAAAAAAAACAGAATTTGCGAAAAAAGAAAAAATGAACAAATAGGTGAGCTAAACCCCAAATCGTAACCAATCTACCATAACTACACACACACACTGCCAGATACGCACAGCAGCTGGTGCCCACAAGGTGTCCATGAGATACTCTATCCAGCGCCAGAAGCTGTCGTCTGTGACCTGTATCTACAATCTATTATGCAATACGTACATCTTAAAGACTAATGCGAACTTCTTACTAACGCCACTTCAAGTTCTATTTTAAATGCGACCAAAATCTAATCAATCTTGATTGAAAATCCCATCACATTTTTGTCGACGCCAATGGGAATCGAAAATTAATGCAATATAATTAAAATAATTCCCCCATCAGACGTGCTTTCTATTTGAATTTTGGTTTTTTCAAGAAATTTGCATTAATTTTGATGATTTTTGAAAACCCATATGAGCGCCAAAATGTATCCTTGTTTGGTGGTTTGGGGCTTAGCTTCCTTAGTTGTTGTCGCTCTTGTTGCTGTCGTTGCTGTCGTTGTTGTTGTTGTTGTTATTACGAATCGTGTTCGACTAACTTAACTTAGTATAAGCAACTTTCGCACTAACCATGCCTCCCAACTGCCCCCAAGAAATCCAGAAACTCAAACGCATATTTTTTTTTATTTAAAACAAAAAAAAAACAGACGTCCCATTACATCGACCACGCCCAGGACACCTGCCGCTCTGATGAATCTCCATGCTGCCGCCACCACCACTCCTCTGCCCTTGCTGATGTCCACCAGCGGTGGCTCCCTGTATTCCGCCGCCAAGGCCAAGTCCAGGATCTCCGAGGACTCCCAGCAGCAGCCCTCGTTCATCTCCTTTAAGCTGAACCATGACCGCTCGCTGCCCGACACGGATGCCACTGATGTCGATGTGGAGGACCAGGAGACCGATGTGGAAGAGCACGAGGAGCACGACGATCACGAGGTGGACGGCGATGGCGAGGACGACCAGGAGGAGCATGCCCGTGAGCTGAGTGGTGATAGCGATGGCGATATCAAGGAGCACGTCTTCCCGTTGACCGACAACGAACTGCATCCCGAAATGCATTCGATTGAGGAGGTGCAGCAGCAGCTCCAGCAACAGCACCAGCAGGAGCAGGAACAGGAGCAGGAGCAGGACGCAGCTGCCACAGTTGAGGAGCACGACAGCTCGGAGGGAGACCATGAGCACGAGGAGGCCGAGGGTGATGCCGAGCAGGAGGCGGAGACGGCCAGCGAATCCCTGACCTTGCCTAGTTCCACGGAATCGCCAGCCGCCGCCATCGAGGAGCGCATCAAGCAGATTGCCCAGGACTTCCAGAAGATGGCCAGCTCCCAGGAGCTGCAGCCCAAGGAGGAGCTGACGCCCCAGTCCTCGCTGTCCCTGAACGATCTGATACGCACCCTGCGGCCCAACGAGCAGCAGATCATCCCCCAAATCGATTCCGACTACTCCAATGCCATGCGTGTCCTGGGCAAGCCACTGGCGGCCAACAACTAGGGATACCATCCTCCCAAACTAGCCTAAGATGTGTGTGCGCGCGTGTGTGTGTGGTCCTTGGGGGTCCGTCATCCAGTTGGGTTCCAATCGGGTTCCACTGAGGAATGTCACATTTTCGCGAGCCGGCCGGACATGTCCGAAAATGTCGCTTCTCTCTGAGGACCCAGAGCCTAGCTAGGGGGGGACCCCGTCGACGAAGGACTTCGGAACATATCGGAGCAACAGCGAGATTAAAGGAGCTAAGACATTAATCTATATATAAAAATCTATGTATTGTATGCTTTAATTGTATGACAACCACCACACAAAACAAATGGAAACTCTTGATTAATAAAAGTAATAATTAATTTAATTTGTTGATTTATTACATTCTAGATGTATTGGAATTCTAGGATAACAGTCTCTCTCTCTCTCTCTGGAGGAGAGAAACCATAAAAGTCCAGAAAGATAGATGTCATAACGGCGTCGCCTTGACCATGGCCAATCGTAAACCAGCCTCGGGCGATTTATTTGGCTTAGTTGAAACGAAGATGAAAGCCAATAATCGTAAATTAACTGCCTGGGCCCTAAAAACTGAAAAGTCGAGTGTGTTTGCTGGAATTTTATTGCACTCGCTCGAAAAGCCAAAAGCCAACACCAAAAGAATAAAGAATAAATTCTTTGGTGGGCTTACATCATGCCTGGCAGTCCAGTCCCAGTATGGTCCGGGTTTCACGTTCCGTGCTCATGTCCAGGGTCCATGTCCATGTCCATGTTCATGTCGGTGTCTGCATTCAAATCTGCAAATCATCTTTCTTAATTTAAAGAGGATTTCAAGACGCAGACGCATCACATCAAGTTTTATGTGTGTCGGTGTCGTTCAACAATTGGATGAAGACGAAGGCGAAGACGAAGATGGAGCTGCGACGGCAACTCTTTTGGCCACAACACATTAACCAGAAGATCGCTCTGGCACAGCGGCCTCTGGCTAAGTCCCTTCATCTGCAGCTCCACCCTAACCCTAACCCCATCCCTATCCCTATCCCCATCCTGTCCTGTCCCCGGCACTCTCCCTTACCCCTGGCCACCTGCTGTTCTACACCGTAAATAAAAAACAGCCTGTAACCGGTTTCGTTTCGTTTTTATATTTATACAACATTTTATTTTCTTTTTTTGATGTTAGAGTGAAATATATACTTTGATTCCTCTGTTTTCGATTAAAAATATCACCTTATAAATTACATTGCGACTTTATACTTAATTTATAAAAATGGTTCATTAATTTCCTAATGGGACGGAGTGCATACACTTGAAGAATATATGCCAGTGGTGTAAGGTACTTCTTTAGACTTCCAAGAATAAAATAAATATAAAAACAAGTCATTAAATTAACGTCAGAAACCAAAATTGGTGTCAACTTTAAAGGAACTTTGACCCCATAACTTTGAACTTTAATTACAGTTTTACATTTAATGCAACTAAATGAAATTCTGGGAAGTGAACTCAGCCAATGACCTGGTCCTTCTTCTCAGATATATGTTTTATAAGTGTAAATCTTTTAATACTATATATAATCTTTTAATACAAATTAAATAAAATACATTACAATTTTCTAGAAGCTAAACTTTAAAGAATATTTATGTCAATATATAGGCAATAGCTATAGCTACATATTTTCTTTCAGTGTACTTTGATCTCCATCTTCATCCATGGGCTCCATCTTTGCGCAGGCGCAGAAGCAGACGCAGACGCAGACGGAGACGAGTGACTTCGTTTGAAGTTCTGTTGACTGATGTTGTTGCTGTTGGGGGCTGCTGCCGCTGCCGTTGTTGTTTTTGTCTGATTTGGCTGAAAGTGGTTAATGAAAGAAGCACACACAGGAACACACTCCCAGATATACACAGGAATATATATACATATTTCTTTTTTTTTTATATGGTGGTATATGGCAGCAACAACCTTGAAATGTATAGCAGAGTCCAACGAACGAATATTAAAAAGGTTCTTTGGTTCTTTGGCTCTTTGGACCTTAACTCTTTTTCTTTTTTTTTTTGTTGTGCCACCAGAATTCCTCAAGACCAAGAACAGTAAGTAACTGCTAAACGGGTAAGTAACCGCCAACCGCCAATCCGGATAAAAATCTGGGGGAATCGCTCCAGCTCCAGCTCCAGCTCCAGAAAGCAAAAGTGCTTCGAGTGCTTCAAAGTTTATTTTTAAAACGGCAGCAAAAATGTTTCGAGTTTCCAGCCGGAAGTGCAGGAAGTTTTCGCCAGAGAAAGTTCCGACTTTTGGGAATTATAAAAGGGATTACATCCGAAATCCCAGTATCATTGCCAGCTTACCAGTTGCCTTGCAAAGTATTCCTTCTTCCAAACCACAAAAACAAAAATGAAAGTAATCCTGGTTATGGTTTTCCTGGCTTCCTTGGCCCTTTCCCTGGCTATGCCTCAAGTGGGACATGGCTCTGTCAATGGACCAAGTGGGGTAAGTTGAATCCATTCAATGAAAATTGATTAATTTACTAAAGGAAATATCCTTTAGCGTTTTCCCATGACCAAAAACTGGGCCCTACCACCTGTGGATCTGCGGAAGCCAATTATTTTCCTCCCGGAAGCCACGCCCATTCATGAAGTACAAGAGTCGCGAAATGTTCACACAAAACAACAAAAGACTGCCTAGTTTTCATAACAAAATATGTTAAATAATAGTTTTTATAACTATCACAAAAAGTATTATAATAAAGTAGTTAATTTTTAATACAAATTGTGACGCATTTGATGCACTCATTATTATTTTATTTTAGAGTCTTTAATGAAGCAACTGTTTTGCTTTTATTTTAAGTTAGTATACAGTCTGGTCTGAAAAATAATATATGCGAAAAGACACGTTTTAAGAGTTAAACTCTGTATAATTAAATTCGCACTATAATGCCAACTAGGCAGGTTTAAGTCCAAGCCTATAAAAGGCTCCACTTTTCAAGGGTTCCAAAAGCATTCACTTCGGAGATCTTCTTCCAAAAGGTTAGTCTTCCTTCTTAAAGGACCTTTAGCTAAATAAGTGATACAAATAAGGTTTTAATGATAGTGATTAAGTGTTAAAAAGGTCATGGAACTAAAGTAAAAATAAAAATCATAAAACAAAATATTGTAAACAAATTGTATGTTAATTTCGATTGATTATAAATATTCAAACTTGTGTTGTCAAAATACAAATTAATACAGAAACCCAATTTAGATAGAGAAACTAGTTTGCCTAGACCCAGATGGGGATTCCCTCTCAAAGTTACATCTGAAGACCAAGAGCTTCCTCATTTTCGATTGCTACTGTTTGCTGTTAATTCTAATTTAATTTCTATTTTATTCTGACATTAATATTCCAATATTTTGATGAAGACGAGCATTGTATAACAAACAAACAAACAAACAAGTTTTCGATTTAGGATTAATTATCATAATTATTTGCATGATATTGCAAACCAAGGTGGTCCATAAAATGTTTTCTTTGGTTCGTCGCTCGGAAAAGGAACGCTTTTCCCATACTTACAAGTCAAATTTTATTCAAGATCAGTTAATCCGATTAAGTAATATTGAAACGAGTTTGCGATTGTATCCAGTTTGTCCAGAATCTCCAAAGTGCGTTATCAAAAGTGCAATTAAAAAAGAACTACTTGAAAATAAGAACATATATGACGCAAATGGACTCCATACAATGATAGCAATTAATAAACACGTAATCCAAACAGCAATAAACGAGATCTATTTGCTTATTTTTGACATATATTTGGAGAAGTCGTTGATTAGACTAAAAAACTAGTTTCAATATCGAATTTGTTCACATTTTAGTGGCATCTTACATAGCGCTAATGAACTAAGACGAGTTCCCAAACCTGATAGAAAACAGTTATAGCTTCTATAATTAAATCTTTTCGATTTCTGTATAATTCTGAATCCCTGGATTTATGGACTTTATTGGGCTGGGTTGGGGGCGAGGTTGCCCAGTCTAATAGCTGGCCACTAAATGGTATATAAGCTCCGGCAGCGGCTCCAACCCGAACATTTGTGCCGATTAATTGAGCGCGTAAGGTTAGTTGGTTAGCTAATCCATTGGGATTGATTGATTTGAGATTTGAAACCTGTACGGTGTACATATTATAGAATATTTGCCTGGCGACGATAAGCATCTCGTACAATCAACTATATTCGTTATTATTACAAGGCAAAGGCATCTACCGTATTTCCCCCTAACCGATTGATAGATCTTCGCATTAAAGCCGGCAAACCAGTTGAATCCGCACTTGCTTTAAGCCACTAATTAGAGACGACTCTCTTCCGCAGATCAGCATGAAATTTCTGTTGGTTCTCCCCTTCCTGGTGGCTGCCGTCTCGGCGCAGTTCGGAGGATTCGGCGGTGGCGGTCGATTTGGAGGTGGTCTCGGAGGAGGACTTGGTGGAGGCCTAGGAGGAGGACTTGGAGGAATCAGGGATGGACTTGCCAATGCGGCCGGTACCATTCAGGGAGCTGTCAATAACCTGGCCAGTGTGGTGCCCCCTCTGCCCGTTTTGAACAATGTCCAGAACTTCGGTGATTTCGTGGTAAGTTAACGATTATTCTAAAGATAATTTCAGACAATTAAGCCTAATCCCCCATTCCAGGCTCAAACCGGTAAGACCTATGCTTCCGCCGCGGAACAGCAGCTGCGTCAGACGGCCTTTTCGGCCAGTAAGAGCTTGGTGGATGCCGGTAACGCGGCCTTTGCTCAAGGAGCCTCCACTTTCAAATTGGCTGTGAATGCCTTCTCCGATCTGACCCACTCCGAGTTCCTGTCCCAGCTGACTGGTCGCAAGCGTAACGCTCAGGGAGAGTAAGTTTCCCTAACAAACTATACGTCTGGTAACTGAAATTAAAGCCTAACTCCTCCATTCTAGGGCCCAATCTGCCAACAGCAAGCAAGCCGCCAGCGTGCCGAATGTCGCAGTCCCCGAATCCTTTGATTGGCGTGAACATGGAGGCGTTACTCCAGTCAAGAACCAAGGCACCTGCGGATCCTGCTGGGCTTTTGCCACCACCGGTACCGTTGAAGGACACGTCTTCCGTGCAACCGGAAGCCTGCCTGTGCTATCTGAGCAAAATCTGGTCGACTGTGGACCCCGCGAATTCGCTCTTGATGGCTGCGATGGTGGCTACCAGGGATACGCCATGGCCTTCATTCATGAGGAGCAGAAAGGAGTATCAAACGCCGCCAGCTACGGTTATCTGGACAAAAAGGACACCTGCCAATATAAGCCTAGTGAGTCCGCAGCTCAGATCAAGGGATGGGCCGAAATTGCCGTGGGAGACGAGGAGCTGCTGAAGAAGGTGGTCGGCACTCTGGGACCGGTAGCCTGCTCCTTGTATGGAACTGAGACCCTGTTGAATTATGACAGCGGCATCTACTCCGACGAAGCCTGCAACGGCGAGGATCCCAATCATTCTGTCTTGGTCGTGGGTTACGGCTCGGAGGATGGTAAGGATTATTGGATCGTCAAGAACTCGTGGTCTGATGCCTGGGGCGAGAAGGGATACTTCAGACTTGTCCGTGGCAAGAACTTCTGCAACATTGCTGCAGAGTGTGCCTATCCAGTGGTTTAAGCTAAAAGATTTTCTGTAATTAAATATACTCAAAAGTGTGGTTCAAACCACTTAAAAAATTTACATAATGGTTAAAATTTTAAAAAAGTTTTTGAATTTAAAGGCTGCCATATTTAACGGTTTATCATACGTTTTCCTAGGATTTGAAAATAAAATCTATAAAGGAAACAAGTTTATGAAATTTAGAACCAGTTTCAAAAGCCGTTAAGTCACAGTCACATGATGGGCAGCATTGGTTGTTAAAACACACGATGCGTCACTTAGGAGACAAATTGGTCCATTAATGGGCGTTTTACCATAAAAAAAACCAAAGTATAGTTTTATATGCTTAATGAATCCCTTCAATTGCTGTAAAAATAACGATTTTGGAATTTAAAAGTTGATTTATGCTGTAAGGTCTTTCTAAAAACCCCTGGTAGATGGCGCAAGCATGTCGATGCATTGATGGTTGCCAGAGTTCATCCAGAACGAGGCGAAGTTGCCGGAATTTTACTAAACATAAAATAAATGAATTAAATTAAATCAATTGGCAAATAATTAAACCTTTTTGGGAGTGCCGCAACAAAAGCAAATTGATGAGCAGCCGGCGGGGGATGGCGATGCCATGAAGAATGGCGGCAATCAGACCGCTGAATGGCTGTCGCGCGAAATTGTTCCTGCAGGTGTGTCTGCGTTGAAAAGCTATTTGATTCTCGTCGCGATCGAAAGGCCAACCCACTTTGTGTGGCATTGTGGGCGTTGTCACCTCGTCGAGCATCTTAATCCTACCCCGTCCCCTTACACCAACCATGTGTTCACCTGTGTTTTTGTGCTAATATTGGTTTTCCCATTGCCCAATCCTTTCCAGAAATGTAATGTACATTGCGACTAATCCAAAGAGTCCCAACGCATTTAACAAAGTCAGTCAACCAGAAATAATACCACGAATCCCACCCGTCATCCATTAACTCAAAATACCCAATCATGGATGAGGATATCCTCAATGCCGTGGAGTCCATGTTCGGCAAGGATGTGAAGATTGTGGATTGTGAGACATCCTCCTCAATGCAACAGGAGGAGGTACTGCTGGTCAATGGAGTACCCGTCAAGCTAGACGGGATTCCGGCGGATGATGCGAGCGCCATTAAAGCTGCACTGCTGGAAGGACAAATGCCTTCGGTGGATCACCTGAATCAGTTGCTGTTTCGCGCCGGTTTGGCCCAGCAGCCAATCGAAGTGGAGACCTCGCTGACAGTTAAGTCCTCCCTGACCACCACCGAGGAGGTGCTTGTATCGCGAAATGGCCAAATTCTGGACGAACGTACGGTGGAAACCAAGGAGAACTTTAATCACCAGTCGCACCAGAAGGAGATTTGGCATCCCGTCAAACAGCAGTCCGCTTTGTCCAGGGCCACTCCCGAGAATGCCCTCAAATATCGAACCACTTCGAATTCAACTTTCGCCTCCCAAGCTACGGACTCTGATGAACGCCCGGGGGATCCATTAGGTCGTCAGCTGAACCAAACCTTCTCGAATGCATCCCTCATGTCTAGTAGCTCAGCCATCACTGGCTCCGACCAGGTGATCGGCTCTGTATCATCTACCACCATCGGGGACAAGAGCTCGAATATAAGCAGTTGCGACTCGGGACATGATGGGCTCTTTCACAGCGTGTCCATGAGTGCGCCCTGGTCCCATCCCCGCGACACCCTGACCGACTCCCTCTACTGCGACATTCCCAGTTCTGCCTCGTCTGCAGATGCTGTCTCCATATTGGTAAGTTATTACGCTTTTGATGGTGTTGAAAATATATTAATGGTTATTTTTTTTTGACAGAACACCCATTTGCAGATCACAGATCCATCCGATTGCCAACCGCCGCCAGGTTACGCCAAAGACATACCCAAAAACGGTACCCTAGAGTCGCTAGTCAGCCTGCTAATCACTAATCAGAGTGAGGACATAGAATTTTCTATCCTTACAAGCGCCCGCTTATTTCTGTCGCCCCAAGAGCTGCTCTCCCGCATTATAGATAAGTGTCAAGGAAAGGAAACCGACCTTGTTCGTCTGGTTAACTATTGGTTTGGCATTTGTCCCAACGACTTCGCCAATGAGACACTGCTGCAAGAGCTGGAGAAGAAGCGGGAGATCAAGGAGATAGCAACTTTGCTGGACAAGATACCCCATACGCAAGCCGAAAGCAATGAAAAGAGAAAAACCCAGCTGCAGTATCTGCTAACAAAGCAATCCTCAGCCGAGTTCCCTTGGAAGACAGAGCAGTATTAAATCGCTCAAAAGATTCGCGGCCAATGTTTACAAGTCCGACAATGTGCTAAATAATTGCGGCAGTGCGTTCGAGTTGGCCCACCAACTTTACGCCATTGAATACGCCTATCTGTCTCAAATACGACTGGAGGAGTTTGTGGAAGTGCTTGGAAAGGATGAGCTGAAATCTTGCATGGCGCAAACTAAGGCAGGGACTTTGGGCTCCAATTGCATTAGGCAGGTGACCATTGATAGCTATGTGCAGTGGTTCAATCAATTGAGCTACTTGACTGCCACGGAAATACTAAAGGTAATTGCTATAAAAAGATAAGTACAAGGACAAATAATTCATTAATTTATTTTAGCTTGGCAAAAAGTCTCAACGAGCGCAAATGATTGACTTCTGGGTGGAGACGGCTTTGGAGTGCTTTAACACGGGAAACTTTAATAGTTTGATGGCCATTCTGACAGCATTGAACATTACTGCCATAGCTCGTCTAAAAAAAACGGTTAGTTTTCTTAGTAACATATTTTATTTTTTTATTTCATTGAATAATCTTTTAGTGGGCAAAAGTTCAGACGACAAAGTTTGAAGGTCTGGAACATCAAATGGATCCCAGTTCAAATTTCCTCAACTACCGATCAACCATGAAGGCAGCTGTTTGGCGATCAGAAAGAGAAATGGCCAACAAAATCGAGCGTGCCATCATACCCTTCTTCTCCTTGTTTCTTAAAGATTTACATGCCATCAATGAAAGCCATAATACAAAGTAAGAAGCTCTATTTTGTAGAAAATTACAACTTAAATCTAATATCTTTTAAGACTGGCTAATGGAAACCTAAACTTTGAGAAGTGTGTCCTTTTGGGAGCCCAGTTGCGAAATTTCAGCAAGTGGCAGCGCCTGGAGTGCCCCTACGAGCAGCAACCCAATGTTGTGTCCTACCTGTTGAAGGCGGAGGTGCTATCGGAGGATCTTCTGATGAAGGCCTCCTACGAATGTGAACCACCAGACAACGGTGAGGAGAAGGATCACTACAAGACGCTGAAAGCGGCAAAGAAATCCAACACATAATCATCCAACATTAATGACAATCCTCGGGATAGTGCAACAAAACAAAATGAAAAAAACAAAATTAGCCTCGCACACTTTTGTTGGCGTCTCTCCATGTTCATAACTTGCATTTTTATCGTGAAAACCGTAACAATAATAACTCTCACCGTAGTTGAGTTGGTTAATTTGTACTTAAGCTTAGACGACGGTATATATTTATTTGCAATTTATATATACAAACGACGGGCATTTAATTAGAAACACCAAAAATATGCATACAATTACTAAAGTAATCTTTTCAATGTTGTATTTTAGCAGTTAATACCCGCAAAAATATAAGAATTAAAGTCTTTAGTCGAATCACGAGTATTTCTATCTGATTGTGGCAAATTTCTGGAAGTCAACGGTTCCGAATTTCCCAAAAAGCTCCAGAGGGTAGTGTTTTCCCTCGATTGGGGCGTGAATGCGAATTTGGCGCATATGGGTATCTCGGCCGTTCTGGTGATTCGAGATCACCGCAATCTGTAACATGAAAGTGCGAATGGACTTGACATTGCCATCTTTGATGGGTATCTGAACCCAGCCGGTGGGCTCGGTGAGATCCATTACTTGCAGCTCCTGTAGATCATTGAAATTGGTCCCGGACCGTATGGAGATCCTGGACGGCGTGTAGCTCTCATCCAGTTTGTAGTCCGTGTAGATATAGATCTGGCTTATGTTGGTTCGCTTGTGAAACTGGATATTCACCAGGTGAGGCAGTTGTCCATCAGACTGCCAGTAGGTGTCCATTATGTTGTCGCGCAACCGTTCCACGCCAAAGCCTATTAACTGAGCATAACCATCAACTCCATTTGGGTGTTACACCTCTAAAAGCCTACCTGGTTTGCAGGACGAGAGACTCCAAACGGCTTGGGCGCCAACTTCCCGCACGAATCCGAGACGCTCCTCGGCCAGCGGATCATCATCGGCGCTTGGCGCCGGATTGGGGCATAGCTCCTCATCCATGGAGGTGGCCATTGTTGGCTCAATAGAATATTGCAGAACAATATGTTTTCTTTGTTTATTTCTAACAATTTGATTTTTTATTACCACCTTTTGTCAGGAAAAGTGTGACCAATTTATCGAATCAGCTGTAAACATCAGGATTGTGTATTTTGCAACACTGCTTATCGGCACATGTGCGAGAAATCAAAACATTTCTTAAAAAATAAGAAAAAATGGTTCGTAAACTTAAATTCCATGAGCAAAAGCTGCTCAAGAAGGTGGACTTCATCACATGGAAGGTGGACAACAGTGGAAAAGAGAACAAAATACTCAGACGGTTTCACATTCAAAAGAGGGAGGACTACACAAAGTAAGTTATTTTTTAAAATTCCAAATGCTATTCCAAGTTACGATTTTAATGTTTTTAAAGATACAACAAACTTTCCCGGGAAATACGAGAGCTGGCAGAAAAAATAGCTAAACTAGACGCTTCAGATTCCTTCAAGACTGAGGCTACCACCATGCTACTCAACAAATTGCACGCCATGGGTGTCTCAAATGATCAATTAACTTTGGAAACTGCTGCCAAGACGTCAGCGAGTCACTTCTGTCGCCGCCGACTGCCTGTGATTATGGTTAAA
The DNA here is from genome assembly GCA_018150405.1 of Drosophila varians. Classification (NCBI taxonomy): domain Eukaryota; kingdom Metazoa; phylum Arthropoda; class Insecta; order Diptera; family Drosophilidae; genus Drosophila; species Drosophila varians. The sequence continues at coordinate 11,585,505 of JAECWK010000130.1, forward strand.
CGTAGGTTACCCTTCAAATAGTTAAATAGTCATAGTTTAACCATGCCCTCATTTGCAGTACGTATGTCGGAGCATTTGAAACACGCCACCGATCTTATAGAACAAGGACATGTACGCGTGGGACCCGAGATGGTCAAGGATCCTGCGTTTTTGGTATCCAGAAACCTCGAGGACTTTGTCACATGGGTGGATGGTTCCAAGATTAAGGAGCATGTACAGCGTTACAATGATTTACGTGACGATTTCCAAATGTAGACAATTTAATATACATTAAGTTTTTTATAAAATAAAACATAGAAAATAAATGAAACAGTCAAATTTGTTAAATAATCATGTTCAATAACTTTATTACATTTTATATAATAATGTTTAGATCTCATTAATGTTCATTATTAGGGAACAAATTACGCCAAGGGCGCAACTGCGCCGACTCCTGCATATACAGATTTAATTTTTAATTTCTGATCCCCCTGAAATGCCTCTAGCCAGATGCCAGGACCTGATCGGAATCGTTTTGTGATGGCGGTTTTTAGTTATTAGTTACCCTCACTTCGCTAGCTACATACATAAGCGATTTGAAATACAATGCGGCGTATGAAATACATTTTTGAAAAGTAATATCAGGACATTAGGAGCCAATTGGTTTAAAAAACAAAATAGATAATACCAAACTGGATTGAACGATCGCTTTATTTTTTAAAACGGGATGAGTGTGAGGGGTTAGGGACTAGGGTGCATCGGTTGAGCGGGCTTAAAGTTGAATATTTGCAAACAGAGTTAAAACGTAATGCGATGGCAGTTTTACAAGTCAATTTTTAGACCAGCCTCAAAATGAGAAGCAAAATGCATTTTTAAATCAATAGAAAATTGAAACACAATATTTGAAATTCACTTTTAGAGTCTGACTGCTCCGGTGCAAAAGAAAGATGGATCTCCGTTTCAGCAGTCAAAAGTCTTTTTCTGGTTTTGTATAGATATAGATATCTTTAAATATTAGTTGTATTATTATTCCTTTTTAAATACGCATAAAAAGTAAATATTAAGTAGTGTTAAAATAAATAGCTAGTGGCATTAAAATTAGTGTCGACTTTGGCTGCGGCCCGGCCCGTACACGATTTTATTTCCGCCTGCCCCAAAGGCCAAGAATAAATTTCACATGAATAACTTCATAACAATATAAAACAAATTAATAAAATATGATTTTCTACATTTGTTCTTCATCCTCGTACATCAACCGAGCTGTATCCTGACTACGAGGTCGAGCCCTGTTTGAATTTTGCAAACAAAAGACAGAATAATTAAAAATTCCATTTCATTTTCTCATTTGGCTTTTGTGTGCTCTGCTCTAGGGTCCTTCTGTTCTTCGTTTACATTTTAGACAATTCTCCTACTGTTTTAGGCTTGTGTGAACAATAAATTCTTAGGCTGGATATATGCATTTATATTCAAAATAAATATTCAATCGCATTGTATTAATCACTACAATATTTTTGTTTCCATAAATTCCGGTTTCTTGTTTCTCAAACATGTGCAAGTAGTTATTAGCCATTACATACATATACATATATACTCAAATACCCCGATGAACACCAAAAAACCCCGGCGATCTATAGAAAACTTTTGGGTTTATGTTTTGTTATGTTTCCATAGATGTCTTAATGCGCAAACTTGTAGAATAGTGTTGATCTGGCCAAAACTGCGCCAAGCGCCCGTTGGCCAAACTGCTCCACCCGATCGGCAGCTTCCCCCCCCAGTCAATACATGCATCCTTTCGTTGCCACATAACTCCTTCACTCGCTGTTTAAATCACAAGCGCCATGTCCTTTTTGCTGGGCAATTGCACCCGCTTGCCCTGCCACAGCGAATTGTGTATTGTGAAGGCGTCGATGGTCACGGTCAGATGTTTGGTATGCACTTGGGAGAAGCACTTGCCACCTGAGTTGTATCTGCAAATAGAATATTGGTATAAGCATATATGTCCGAAAGGGAAAACCAAAATAATTCCTACTTGAAGAACTTGTCGAACATTACTTCGTCGACTTGACTAGGCCCAGTGCCGTACAGCTTCGTAACTTGATCCGTTTCGGGCACGTAGCTGTAGAGGGCGCGGAACTGGCATCCTGCGTCCCGGAACAGGACCAGGAAGTGCTTCGCCTCCGAGCGCGCTATCTTCTCCAGCACTTTCTGCTTGGCCTCACGGTTCACTACTCCGGGGAAAACGCAGTACTCGACGGCATTTAGAATAATGCCCCGATTCGATTTGGCCGCTGGTTGCTTGTAGAGTTTTGGACCTGTCAAAAGTAAACCAATTCGTGTTAGAGGATTGGAATCAAAGAAGGATTTGCTCAGGTCTCTACTTCAATGGTGGCAAATGGCAAGCTTCTAGTTCGTAAATCCTTTAAAACTATTTATTAAAATGCAGGCTACGTGCAAGATTTTGAACTATTCTATGAACAAACCTACGGGATTTACGTGTAAGATTATTTTGGGAATAAAACCAATAAAAAATTATTTAGAATTTGGAAAAATCAAAAAAGCCCTAGCTTAAACTATCTTTTTATACAAAACACAATAAATAAAGTATCAAACAAAAAAAAAAAATAATAATATTATATTTAAGTGCTTGCAATTTAGCTTTTTTAATTCAAAGAGAAGCGGTTAATCCGGCCATCTTGGAGTATTAGTGTTTTTTTTATTTAATTTTAAAATAAACTCTAGAAACACAGTTCTCGGGTTACGGTTGACCATCGAAAGTCGTGGATTTGACGACGCTAGGGAACTCAAGAAGTGGACGAACGAAGAATCAGATACTACAGACTGTCGGAGCCCTCTAGAAATTGTTTATCTATGTAGAAACTCATGGGTATGATAAAATAATTCAATGTTTCAAATTTCAGTAATGCCAATTCATAATGAATGATCGAAAGGAATAAAAAAAAAAACAAAATAAACTATTCAAAAATCATAATGAGGCGTTCCAACTTATGATAATAGGATGCAAATGATGACCAATGGTGTATGGATCGGTGGATCGGTGGAAGGTGATTGATATATTGGTTGATTGATTATATAACTGAGGATTGTTTGGAAGTATTTGTATGGCTTGTATGGTTTTGATTTTTTGGTTTTTCGAGTCGAGAAAGAGAGAAGAGAGAGAGAGGATACAAACCCGAATATTCCATGTTCAAATTCGGAGTTAATGAGAAATCGCTGGATCCATCATCAAATCCGCGACGTTTCGATATCAAACCTGGCGGCAAAGAGCCCGGTCCGGAGGGAGATGGCATATGCCTACCTGATGCGCCCATTCCCATTCCAGGCGACGGTGCCCGCCTCGGCGGAGTGGCGCGTCCCAGTCCCGAATCTGTTTCTAACCAGCAAGCAAGGTGGTAAGAGCAGGGTGGTAATTCAATCCGTGTCAATCGTGTTGTCATCACATGCACAAAACAGATCAGGTTAGTTCAGATCAGATCGGATCAGAACGGGAACAGAAGGAGGAGCACGTGGCACCCAAAAAGTCCATGAAGTAAACCAGTCGATGGATGCGATGCGATGCGTTTTTGTTAGTCATCAGTCACATGGATGGATGGCGAGCGATGAGTTCGTTTACATTTTCGGTTAATAATTGTTTTGAATTCGATTTGGTTAATTTCAAGAATCGTTTTTTGTTTTTAGTTTTGAGTTGAAAGAAAGAGAAATAAAAGAAGAGAATGTGTGCACAAAATTTAGTTAAGCAATTTCGTAGATTCCTTAAAAGCTATATGATCGTTATCTGTTTTAAAAATCGAACAAATGTACTGATTAGTGTTTGTAGTGCAAGTGTGAATATGTTTGTGGCTTTGTGTGTTCGTGTTGTGCTGTAAGTTTGAGTGTTTTTTGAGTTTGCAAATATCTCCCTTTATCTTGCCGCAAGTGGATCATAAGCTGAGCAAAAAATAAGACCAACCCAACTCCCTGCGAAGAAGCTTGAGAAGGAGATCAGACCAGACCAGACTACCACCACCACCACCACATCATCATCATCATCGTAGGGAAAACCGAATCATCGCAGTGAAAAAGGATTAAAAAACAAATAAGAAATACTTATTCTGCAAATCTATATACAATACACCAAAATAATAATGGACAAAGTTACAAAATAGGGAAAGTTGATTACATTTCACCACCAAAGATACCGAAAGCAAAGTACAATCACGAGATAAACCAAAGAAACCAACAGAAACTAGTAGCAGATAGGTAAAGGTGAATACTTAGGATAGAGATTGAGTTTGTAGGGTAACAGAGAAAGTAACAGGCAAGCAGCTTGATTGGTTGTTGTTGTTATTGCTGTTGTTGTGGAACGCTTCTTACCGCACAAATTCATTAGCGAATTGGACTTTCGGCCCCGGAAATTAAGCGTGCTGCCCTTAGCGACGGAGATACGCGACAGAGTCCGGCCCCGTTCAACGCCGGCTGGCTCTGAAATCAGGTCAAGTCCGGTCACGAAAGACGCGAGCCGAGTGCATCAGTATAAAGTTCTATTCTTCGCAAAGTTTTGTTAACACAAATGAATGAGGTACAAATGTCGTAAATCAAACTTAACGCCCCAAACCTCCCACCAAGCAAAAATTAATAATAACTTTAGCCCAAAACCAAATAATAGAACATAATGTCCTAGAAATCATAGATTGAACTGAAACTTCCTCAACCGAACCTTATGTTTCCCCGTTTTGTTGGCTAAGGTGCTTTTCATAGTAAGTGCAGTTTGGCATTGGATTAGTTGAGGTCATAGGTCATGTATGCATTTAGCTAGCGTGACTTTTCCTTAGCGATAAATCAGTAGTTCAAACTATAATCAAAATCTTGTTAGTCAAAGGCCAAATATAGTTAGAAAAAAAAAAAAAAAAAAAAAAAAGAAAATCGCGGCGTTTCTTAAACGTGTTTGAATGCAAATTTTGTGGAAATAAATATAGAACAAAAAAAAAAAAAAAACCATTAACTTTTAGGAAGTTTTACCCATCACCAACCTCTGGAAGTTTTGTACGATCCCCGTCGTCCAATCGGAGTTGAACTTGTACTGGGATAATCATCGGGTGACTCTGTGTGAACAAGATTAGTTGTTAGGGCTTATTCAAAAATACTGGGTTATTCTTAGATATAAAATTTAGTTCCAGTGCAAATAATAAATAACACAATCTACCTTTTAAAGGATAAACAGAAAAATAAAAGAGCATGCTTAAAATATCTTAATCGAAACTACTAAGGATGAAACACAGGACGATGCAATGAGGATAACATAAATAAAAGAAATTACCTTTTACAGTAAGGGAATCTTGCGAGCCCCTGTAGTAATCTCGTTTCATTGAATTTGAGCTTAGCTGACCGTAGCCTGTACAGTTCAAATTCAAAACGAAAACAAAAGTTTAGGAAATTAGCAAAAGGTTTTGGGAATCAACAGAATCAATGGCTAAATAAAACGGGTCACATGGATTGCAGTTTGAGAAAGTAGTTCATAGATCAGAAATCTTCAGACTAGTTTCAGTCTAAAAATTAACGAATTCCTATACTCGGAACCAAGCTCACCGGTTAGATTCGAGCTAGAGCCTTTCTTGCCCCGACTAGAGATGCTCGAAGCCTCACTGATGTCCACACTGGCATCATCCACGTGGATCGTCTTTGGTCTGGGACGCGTGGTGCGCTGCTGTCGCAGCCGTGGAGTCGTTGAGGTGGATGACTGGGGTTGCAGTTTCACATGCATATCAGGCCGATCCAGGGTTTTACCCTAAAACAAAGCAAAATTCTAAATTATAATCTGTTTGTTACTAATCCTTTATGGTGGCTACCTCTCGTTCAGCCTCTTCGATGGCTTTCTTGAGTCTGTGCTGCTCCAGAATGGCCGCTCGTCGCGCCATCTGCTCCTCCTTTTTGCGAGCTCGCTCCTCTTCTTTCTCCCGCTCCTTCTCCCGCTTCTGGGAGGCTTCGATCTCCTTGCGCGCTTTGGCCTCCTCCTGCTGTTGGCGACGTTGCAGCGAAAGCAGCATGATCTTCTCCTTGCGTCGCTCCATCTCATCCACAGAATCCTGAAGAAAATATGGGTGTTAGTTGCATAAATAATAAAGGACTGCTAAAATCGTCCACTGAACTGGACTATAAGATCGGGCATTAAGAGGTATAATACAAATATTCATATTGCGGTTTGGGATTAGGAAATCTTTAATTTCAAATTTTAAAAAATTCCAGTTTTTTTTTTTTTTTTTTTTGCCCTTTTTTGTAAACAAATTTTTCAAATACGCCGAGATTGAGTTATTTTAAGTTTAGATGCCAAAACTATGTCAGTAAAAACTTACCGGATCCAAATTGGTGGCATCCACTCCTATCACCAGCGCCTTGTTCCTGGCCGCCTCGGCAGTCTGATTGCTATGCTGGAGACGCGTGGGCGACATGGGTGGCTGCTGGTGCAGTTGATGTGGCGACTGATTGGTTACATCCTCGAGGTGGCGGCGCTCGTGGCCAGTGGGCGACACAGCTCCAGAAACAGCCAGTTGTCGCAGTTGGATGGGCGGTTCGTCCGTGTATTTGTTGTAGGTGGCATTACCGGGCGATTTGACACTGTTGGAGTTGTTCAGACCGTGTGTGCTGTGTCTGGTGACCGTCTTGCTGTTGCTATCTTCACCTCCAATTCCTATATTATTGTTATTGTGCAGCTGACTAAGGGATTCTCTCTTAATCGCCTGGTCCACGCTATCCCGACTGCCTGGCGGAGCCTCTTTTTTGGGCGATCGCTTAGCTCTGAGCGGCGGCTTTGGCCTCTTCGGCTGATCATCGTCGAAAGAGATATAGAAGCCTTTTTCGGGTGGCTGATCCTCGCCCGGGGCGGCTGCTGCTGGTCCCGCTGCTCTGGGGTCCTGGAAGCTGTTGGCTTGGATGGAGGGTCTCGATGGTGAGGGAATGCGATAGGTGAGGTTGCCACTGGTGATGTTCAGCTTATTGGAGATCATCTCCCCGCTGTCGTAGTCCTCCGAACTGCTGCCCCTGCCGCTGTGTCCCTGCAATCGTTGCTGCTGCTGCTGATGGTGTTGCTGCTGTTGCTGGTGGACAAAGTCGGAGATGCGCGTGGCCTGCATGGACTCGATGATGTTGCGCTCCAGCTCGTCCACATCCTCCTCGTCACCAATAAAGCAAATGCTCTGCGGCGCCATCATGTCCTCCTGCTGCATCGGCATGCCCATGGGCACTCCCATGGGTTGTGGCGCCTTGGGCGATCGGTTGTCACGCAGATTGGTCAGCGATTGCTGGCGTTGCTCGCCATTGGCTCCCCTGTGTTGCGGTGACGCCTGCACTTGGAACAGGTGCTGCAATTCAGCGCCTCCTCCATTTCCTGCTCCATTCTGGTGGAGCACAAAGCTTCCTGGACTGGGTGCTCCCGCACTCGAGGGCGGCCTATTCATCCACGTTTGCTTCTGCTTAGGCTGCTGCTGCGTCTGCCAGGCATTCACGTCTACCAAGGGCTGCTGCATTTGCTGCTGCTGCTGTTCGTAGGCAGCTGCGGCGGCTGAGTGGGCCCATGTCCGGCGCTGTGGATGCTGCTGCTGCGGATGAGGCTGTGGCGAGGACTCGTGCAAGTAAAAGTGATTGGTGGGCTGGCCGTAGTCATCGTAAACCACGCTGCTCCTGTACTGCGGCGGTGGAACTCCGCCGTAGGGGGAGTGGTTGTAGGCAGCGCCGTTGTCGCTGTAGATGCTCTGCGGTTGCTGCTGATGCTGCTGCTGCGGCGACATGTAATGGGCGGGCTGCGGCGGCGACATGTACTGGCCGTGCTCGTTGACGAACTGCATCGCCTGGGGCATGGCCATGGGCTGCTGCTGCTGCTGCTGGTGTTGGTGCTGCTGGTAGGGGTCGCGGCTGGGCGGACGGGAGCTGTAGTTGTAGGCCTGCGGAAGATGCGGCGATGAGCCAAAGCTTTGCTGCATGGGCCTCGGCTGCTGGTAGTGGTGATCGGCCAGGTGCTGCTGCGACCCGTAGGTCTGCTGCTGCACATGCGGTTAGTGCGGATTGCATAATATTGCGTGGTTGCAAATGGCAGGTGGCAGGTTGCAGGGGAACATAACAAACAAAGAACAATGTGTTAGTAGCTCACAAATATTAATTGGGGAGTCAATATTTTTGTGTAACCCTCAAAACTCAAGATTGATTTTTCTTAATTTAATTTCTTGTTTGGAAAATGGTTATAACCATATTAAATATTCTAACCACTTGGTTTATCCAGTAATAATAAAGCACATTTTAAAACACAACCAATGAATAGGATAAAAACATAAAAAGCGTTTCCACAGCCTTCGTTAGCCTGCGCCAAGCGACTGCATGTCTTTTTGGTGGAGATGATGAGGCGGATCTGGAGATTACCTGGTTCAGCATGTTGGCTATCTGCTGCGCCTGCATTAGCTGCTGGGCCTGCAGGTGTTGCGCCTGCATTTGGCTCTGCTGCGTGGCCAGGCGGTGGATATCCTGCTGAATATCCTGAAGGTTCATGTTCATAATGGCGATGCTTTGCTGCTCGTCCCAATTCCGAGATATTGTAAGGGTGTTAATTGTTCAGTGGGTGGTTTCGAGGGTTAATGAGCGTGTTTCGTGTTTGTTTTTATGTTTTTGTGAGTTTTGTGTAAAAGTTGAAGCAGGCACAGACACAAACATGGGGGTAAAAAGAGACACAGGCGTTAGACGTTAACTCTCTGGATTAGCCGGGTGGGAAGTCATAGATAGGAACTGGTCAAACTCACCTGGTACTTGTCCAAATCCACTGGATCCATGTCTGGCGTGCGTTTTGACTCGTTGCTCATGGTCTCCCACTTCATAACATCGGGGCACGACTCAAGATCCTCCTTCAAAGCGATGCGAATATCCAAAATTAAATATTTAGGATCGGTTTTCAAACTAGTGATTCTAGGCCTACCTTCTCCTGATGCCTCAGCAGGGCCATCTCAATCTTACGCTTGTCCTGCTCGATGCGGCGTCGTTTCTCCTCCAGTTTCATTCGAATGGTGGACAACTTGCTGGCATTCTCCAACGAGCGCATGTCATCATCGCCGACGTCTAGCTGCCAGGCTGCTGGACTGGCTGGCATGCTGCTCGTGGAGGATTTGCGCACGGGCGTGCTCTCCGGATCGTATCCACTGGTGGAGCGAGCATCGTTGTATCCTCCATCCGCCATCATGCTGCTGTTATTGTAGTCTTTGTCGATGGAATGTTGCTTGTGCCGGGCCATCGGCAGGGGGCTGCCTGCGTTCGAAAGATTTTGCGACGACACCGTTGGCACATTGTCGACACTGTGGAAATTAATCAAATGAATGACTGGATATAATGGGATTTTAAATGACTCACCTTGCTTGCCGACGCATCGAATACTTTTCCGTTTCGCGATCCTGCTTTTCGGATCCCGAATCCGTATCGTAGCCCAACTGCAACGTTCCGCGGGCATCGGCAATCGAGGATCGTATGGCCACAGCGGGCTCAACTGCAAAGGAGTCTTAATAATCTGTTCCTTGGTTAATAATAAAATCCAATACCCACCTACGCTGGTGTTGGACAACTTCCGTTCCCGGTCACGGTCCCGCTCACGTTCATATCGCCCCAGCGTGTTCAGCTGATCCTGGGAGCCGCCAAAGTTTTCGATGGTCAGCTGGGAATCTTCGCTGGACGAATTCCTTCGCGAGCGACGACCTAAAAACCACCAAAATATGTTTAAATTGAAATTCTACGAATATGGATCAATGCGTATTGGAGTCAGGAAAGTTTTCGGGTTGTCCTTAAGCCAAAATTAACCATAACATAAACTAAATTGCATTCAACTAAACGCACAAATGGAAAACTACACGTTTGACTACGGATCGTGGTTGCAATGTTGGCTCATACCTGCAAAGCTTGGCCGCCGGCTCTGTTCCCAGTTACTTGGTCGACCCGCGGCGGCATAGTCGCCTATTCGTTATGATATGAGAGCAAACGAAAATTGAATTTTAATGAAAACAAATCAAATAATTGAAATAAAAATTCTGCAGACTTGTGACTTGTATGTGGCAACAAACGAAGCACATTTGACTTTGTAATTAGAAGGAGAGAACGTTGGAAGAAATGGAATTGGGTTAAAACAATTAACGAGTTCCCAGAGTTCGCACAGCCACATACAAGTCTGGTCTGGGGTAAGAATGAGTGAACTGCTAGCACAGTGGAAGGGCAGGCCAGACCTCTCTCATCCGCCTTCGACTCGACATTGGTCTTTTCTTTAGCCTGGCGCAAGCGAGCCGGAACCAGGGGCTCCTGCTGAAGCTGAAGCTGCGATTGTTGCTGCTGGTATTGCTGCTGTTGCTGCTGCTGCTGCTGATGGAGCTGTTGCTGTTGCGAGTGCATGGACGCGAGTGTGGTGATGCCACGCGACTTGTGCACGACGAACGCTGAGGGGCGGTTGGCAAGTATGTGTGGTTTGGTTCGGGGCAGTGGTGGTGGTGGTTGTATTTTGTTTTGGTGGAAAGGAAAAGAAAAAATCACAAATTTAAATTTAATTAAAAACCAATAAACAGTATTGTTTAATTTAATTTAGGTAAAAGTTTTAAATACAAAAGCCAACAGAAACATACATACAAAATACATATAAATAAATAAAAAGGGATAAATAAGTTACCTTCGGCATGATTACTGTCGAAATTATTGGTCTGAACCGTCTGATATTCGTTGGGCGGGGTTGATCTTCGATTTAAGCCGCCGCCAAATGAATTCGAGTGCGGAACTAAATTAACGAAAAATCCACAGAAAAAATAAGAAAGAAACATTAAAGAAAGGGTAAATGAAAATGAAATCAATTTGTTAAGCTGGCGAGGTAAATGAACTTTAATATTTCGGAATGCATCGGAAGCGGGCAAAAGCAAACAACACAATTCGAAAGCAGAAACAAGGTGAAACGCAGTCCGTGAATGGGTGCCAAGTAAGCTGAGAAGTCCCCCGTGAACTCTGGAGGTCGGGCTATTACTTTTCCTTAAATACAAAACATCACATCTTCCAGCTCCCCAAGTGGAAATTCGCATTTGTGGCCCATGCCAATCATTCAAGTCCAATTACTTTCCATTTAACATTGTCGAGTCATTCTCAGTCATAGTGCTTGGTGAATTAGGATGACAAGATGCAGTCTTAAATACAAACGATTTCTACTAATTTATCTGATGAGTTGTGCACTTGTAACAGACATGACAAACTTTCCGATTATGTGCATTTAATTGCTACTTAAGACTTAGTATTATATCATTATCAAAACAGCTGCAGATCACAATATTATAAATCGATTCCATGGATAAACACCAAGGAAGAATCAATGAAGCAAACCATGAAACAAACAAACAAACGTAAAGTGAGCAGAACAAGCAAACAAACAACAAACAAATGGAGAAAATGGAAACACATTCATGAAGGAACATAGGGGGAATAAATCGAAGGGGGTACACAGAAAATGCTCGATTAGAAAATTTGAGGTAAACCTTGGAACGGTGGCCGATTCGAGGGCGAGCCGACGGGCGGCGTGTCGAGATCGCTCCGCAGATCGGGTATAGGGGTGACGGGCTGTACAGTGAGGCCTCGTCGGTGGCAGATCCCGTGCTCGTTGGCGCCCAGGCTGCGCCGGGCGATGACATCTGGATACATGGTTCGTCGGGCGGAATTGCAGAGTGAATCAATCGAGAAGTACATTTGCACGTTGCACATTGGGTGAGTTGTAGTTTTTTGTTTTTGTTTTTAGTGGACATGTGTTGTGTGTGTGGTTAAGGCCCAAATTATTGGTTGATTGTTTGCGGTTACAAGTGGCAAGAGGAAGCGTTGGTTTTTTAATTTTTTATTTTTTATTGTTTTGCGCATAAACAAAGAAAGAGAATCAAGTACAGAATTGATTTAAATTCGATTGGAAAATGTGGAGAATTTCACTACTTTCGGTGGGATCGGGTGGTATGCTGAGATGATGAGAATTACATATGATTTCCATGTCAATTTCTTGGTGGAATTTGTGGTTTCTACTAGTCTCTGGTCTAGGGTGGCAAACGAAAATAAACCGCAGAAACTATACAAAAACAAAAAGACGATTTTGCCATATTTCTGTGGTTTCACCGAAAGGTATTTTCCTAAAAGGTGCTTTGTGGTTGATCTTAAACTGGGAGATACTTGCGGGATAACGATTTAAACGCTCGAAATTCTCCATTATCCTCACTAACGGATGGATTTTATTTAATCATATACCCTGAACTAAAATTACACTTTCATTGGGACTAAATTTCTCAATTTTATGTTGACCAATTGTTCTATTAAAAATCAGGAGAAAAACTTAAAGCAAATCATATAGGAAACAAAGACAAAACGAAACGCAAACAAGGATACTTTCGATAGCACTTGGACAACAATGCATGCCCCGGACTGATATTTAAATACAGGCAGGCCAATCGTTTGGTTTGTGGTCAGGGGTTATTGGGGGGATGGATGCGATGCGGTGCAGCGGGTTTGGGATTGGAAATATACAAAAAGGCTTCACTTACCCTGACCATCCATTCCCGGATAACAGACGCACTTAGCCGGGTGTATCTCGAAGAGATTAAACAGATCCGTGAGTAGCAAGACCAGGTTTAGCTTCATCGATCTGCCAGGAAAGTGAAATATATTAAAACATGATCTTGATTTAAGAAAGAATAACCGAACCCGCGCATGTAGGTCACATCCTCGGGCGTCATGTGGAACACGCTGTATGGCAGATGCTTCTGGGAGAAATTGCCGACCAGTAGAATATTGTGTATGGAGTCCTCGACGGCGGGCAGATAGTTAATCCGCACACTCGTCCAAGGGACAACCTTGGGGCAATAGTATGAGATGAGCAGCGCCAGGCAGATGCCGTCGCACAGGTCCTGGAAGTCTCTTACAGGTGGTATGTCCGGCGTCTGCAGACGAGAGCCCTAAATAGCACAAAACCAATTAATTCCAGGTTGGTATAAGTACAAAATGACTCACATTATCATCAGGCAGGCCTGTCTCCACCTCCTTGATGATGCGTTTCTTTAAAGCGGCGCACGCATGAGAAATCCAAGCCAGCAGAGCTTGCTCATAGGACTGGCCAGGAGGTGCCTGGTAATTGCTGCCAGATATTCTGCAATATCGCGTGAATATAAATATTTAGTTTTTGATTAAGTTTCAGGGACATTTCTCACCTTCGTATGGCCGCCATGACGCGGTCACCCGATGATATTTCCTTCGCATACAAAACCATCAGCGATTCTATCACAGACATGTGGGCGTTCTAAAAGCAATCAATATTTTTGGAGGAAAGGCAATAAAGATGGAAATCCAAGTCTACTCACAATTCGCAGCGGATTCGTTTGAATTAATACCGTTTCGGTAATGGGCATGTCCGAGGATTCGGCCACCGGAACTCCCTTGCGCGCTAGCGTCTGTAATATTGACCAGTGGTTCAGGCTTTGGTAGTTGGGATCTGAGTACAGATTTGAGAGCGTTTGGCAGTAGAGCGTAGCGTTGCCCAGCTCCACGATGATCTGCGGCTTGAGGCGCTCCTGGTTCTCATGGTCGCGATAGAAGGGCTCCTTAAGGTTGTCCGGCACGCGATTATTAAAGGCCTTCGAGAGCAGCCACTTGACGGAAGCACGTTGACGAGCCTGTTTAGGAAGAAAAACCAAAGCGATGGGGAATATCAGTACACAGCGATAATGTGAGAACATTTTGTTTCCTAACAGGTGTCTTATGACCTTAACTTCATATTCGTCTGTGGAAGCTAACCCCCATACCCATTCCCATACCCATCAGTCCCATTCCAAGGCCAAGTTGAGCCTGTTTAATCAATGCTTTGTAGCTGCATCCTCGGCGGATTGAATGACTCGCATTTTCTTGGCAATTAACTAGCGCACTCGTAAGTGCTTTTGTATCTGTATCTGCGCCTGTTGCAGTCGATGTATCTGTGATTCCCCCGGCTGTGTTTGTGCTCAGTGAAGCCATGCGTACAATCTTCAATATGAGTTCGATAAACTCGGTCGTGTTTGGCTTGGCGTGCGCCGCCAGTCGCCTTCCATTGTTTCCCCTTCCTCCCATTTTTTTTTTTTTTTTTTTTTTTTTTATAGTTATTTTCTTATTTTTATATATATTTTTTTGGAGCAAGGGACGAAGGGGTTGCTGCTTGGCTGCCTGAACAGACGCCGGGCGGTGGTCACTCAGCATGAAAGACTCCAAGCTGCAGGCAGGCTGCTGCCCGATTTTCCTGCCCCGTTTTTAGAATCATCTCGAGTGCTGCCATGTTTCGCCAGCCAACCAATTTCTTGTTGCACTCATAAACGTAATTTAGCCATTGCCAAAGGAAGGGAATGGTCTAATTGAAACTGGGCAGCTCTGGAGGCAATCACGGATTTATTTCAAAAGACATCCAATAGAAAACAAATGTTTGTCCAATAATCTCAGGAAAAATAAATAAAACATGTGTGATAAGGGGAATAGATAAAAGTTTAAGAAACGTGGTATCTACTGGCTGGGGGATTATAAAATATAGACTAAACTTATGAAGTATTTGAGGAAAGATAAGATGTTGAAATATCAGAGAACAGTACTTCTCTTCCATATGGACATATTCTCCTAATTTGTTGTAATTGCTATATATTATTGCTTTATTACTCGCTTTCATTCCATAAATTTCAAACTGGTTTTTGATTGAAAATAAGCCTGCATGAAGTCATCAATAAGTGTGTCAGAAAACCGAACCGTTGGATTCTATTGTACACAGATCACACGGCTCCGGCTCCCAACATTTTCGATCTCAAGAGTGGTTCGGATTAAAAGCTTATTACAAAATGCCAAAAACTATTCGGGGGCGGGGGGATAGACAATATTGGCGTAGGTCGTAGACTGTCCAGCTATGCGAATTGGTCAACAGGTGGAGGGAAAACCTGTTTGCCAGGCCATAGCTTTCCACCCAAAAGCCAGAAACTATACTGTCCGCAACATAATTTGAATGGAAAAACGAAGGAAAAGCATCCAGCTGCATTCAGCATTCAGGCTGGAGAGAAATATTTCAGAAACTCAAATTTCAAAGACCGTGTAAACAGTTCGGAGAAAAAACAATAAATGAGTGCTGTGCTCGAGACGCCCACCATGAATGGGAAATGCTATGTGTGGTATGAATAAATGGGATGGCATAATTTTTGTTTAAGCAGCATGCATACATATCGCATGTGTTTGTAATAAAGTTTCAGTTGCTTCTGGATTTCAAATGTCACAGAAATTGAAATTGGCGCGGCTTTATGATTTCATTATCTGCCCTGGCTCTGGTGGGGTTTGTTTTTGGCATTCCAACAAACGGGCAGCGATAGCTAAATATAACAGAGAGAAAATATGGGTAAATAGCGAAACGGAGAGCGAGGCGGTCCGCTTGAGTCAGCAGAACTGATGTTTGAATGGGTTTGGAGCTGTGCCGCCTTTGTTTTTGTTTCCAGTGTTGGATTTCCAGCGATCACATTGCTGCCAGAATAGCGGCCTGCCCCACACAGTCGCTTAAACTTTCTAGGGAGCAGATTGAGTCTTGGGGAAAAGTCGGAACTGTGGCACGCAAGGCCCCAAACCTCCGGCCCAAGCCCCGGCCCCGGAGGAGAGTGTTGACGGAGCTCCCTTTTTTGCTTGTCTTTCGCATGCGTAAGCCGTTTTTTCTTCTATTTTTTATTTTAGCGATTAGGTCATGCAACAGCGGAGCGAGAAAAACGATAACAAATGCCCAATCGAAGGGGCAGCAAAGCATTTCCAATTTTCCGGTGCTAGGTGTGAGTGTGCTGCACTTTTATGAATGGAAGTTGCTTTTTTTTGTATATCTGTATATTTTTTTTTATTAAACAACTAGTTGTAGCGCTCTGTAACCCGCTGGCCGGTTGTTGTTTGCATTGGCCATCGAAACCAGTCAGTCGGCTAGATGGATGGTAAGTAGGTGTCGGTCGCATACTAAACGCTAAGCTCTGCTCTTTGGTGCGGGGACCAGTGGGAGCGGCATTACCTCAGCGCACCATTTTGGCAAAGAGAGTAGGTGGTGCTGTCCCCCCCTTCGCCAACCGCTTTCGGCCAACGCTGGAATGTTAATGAGCGCGCTATTTGGTTTGCGTTTTCTCAAGTATGAGCATATTTTATTAGTAACTCAGACCAAAAAAAAAATATAGAAATATAGTACTAAGTGGCCTCTTCTCACCTGTCGTATTTCCTGTGTTTCGGCATCCATGCTGGCGATTTTTTTGGGGGATAACGGCTCACACGCCCGCTCCCCGCTGCACTTGGCACTACACTTTCAACACTCTTTCACTTTGTCCGTCACACTCTCCCGTATCCTGATGACGAGTGTTGTACGTGTATATGTGTTTGGGTGTGTGTCTTATCCTCTACGCCTCTTGCTGGGGGATTTTCACTTCAAACCTGCGAATCACCAGCAAAAACACAACGGAAAACACGATTGGCACTTGCTTGGATTGGAAGAATTAATTGCGCACACGCATCGACAGCAACAAAAAAAAAAAACAAATACGAAAAACAGTCAAGAAAGAGCAGCAATTGTTTTGGCCAAGAGGGGTAAACTAGCTGAAGAAAATGTGAATCATTCAGTGGGCACTGGGCGGTGGGAGGTGGGCGGGGCTGCAGTGCGACAATAACAGAGCACTTTACAGTTCATGGCTCGCTGTTGGGCAGTGTTCTCAAGATGCTGCATCAGCTGTTGCAATTTATTCCCTTAGCAGACGCACAAACGCACTTTTCACTGCCCGAACCATGGGATCCCCTCGGCACTAGCATAATTATTGCCCTGACTTTCGGTGATGGGTGCAATTCGCTGAGTTTTCCTCGGGGGGCCGTCAGTAATAAATGAAAACACTTTTCTTCTGCCAGCCCTGTTGTTGTTGCTGCTTTTTGCCTCTCTTTCAAGCTAATGCGCTGCCAATGGTGGCGATAGACACTGTTACTGTTATGCTCTTCGCTCTCATGGGAGGGCACGGCGATGACCGAAAAAGCTGTGTATGTGTAAGTGGCCTACGCACATTTGGGCTGGATTTTGCACTGATTTGCCGCACTGACGCCGTTCGCATGCATTTCACGCGATCCGTGCTCGTTTTCGCTGCATAATTAACGAGCTTTAATACTACAAATTGCTTTTAAATTGAGGAAATTCCGAACAACTACCAGCTTCTGCTCTTAGAAATTTTCTCTGGCCGCCAGTGTTAGACAGTGAACAATGCCTCGATAACTTTTGTTATCCATTATCGCTGGCATGTGCTAAACAATGCTATGATTTAAAGCCCAGCCTATCGTGTTTAGCGCCAAATTTAAATTTTATCTTAGATAGAAACAATTTTTATAAAGAACTATATATAATGCCTCGAGAAATTCTTAAACCATGCGATTGTTTTTTGTAGAAGGAACGAAAAAAAATCTCCCATTTATTAAGACAAAAATGGTTTGCATTACTACTTCCTGATAAGAGTGTCGTGTAATACTTACATTGATAGACTTGGTATTTATATGTATGAAATCATCACAAAATGTAGAATATTTTATTTATATTTTAAAATTTAAATGTTGTGTATATCTGTAATCCGATAATTCTCTTACAGTTATCGATTGCCGCTTGAAAATTGGATGGTACTTGCTTTAAAAATAGGAAAAAATATAAAATTACCAAAACGTATTTAATAATAATTATAATATACAACTTTTACATATTGTTGAGTGTTTTGTTTATTGTTTATTTTTTAATTTCATAGTTTTCAACACTGTTTTGTGCGTGACTGAACATCGTGACATGCGTGCTTTGCTTGTATTTGTGTGGATTTTATAATTTGGTTTGGTTTATATTTTGCCAATCAAATTCTTGGCTGGATCAGCCTTCTTCACCATGCATGTTGAGAAAAAATCAGAGCTACGAAGTTTGCTTAAGAACGGTGACAGCCGCTGCAAATTGGTGGAGCCCAGGAACACGAAGAGCTGCGTTTGGAGGTTTTTCAATCTTGTCTCCTGTGACGACCGTATAGAGCCGTATGCTTGCTGCAAGACCTGTGGAGATTTGCTCTCCTACTCAGGAAAGACTGGAACCGGGAGCTTGCTCCGTCACCGATGCCTTCACTCAACTCCGAGTAACGGTAAGTTTGGAATGAAATATACGAAAAATTTCACGCACGTCCCTCACTGCCACGCGTGTCCGTGTCCGTGCCCGGAGAAATTAGGCACGGATCGGTAGAAATGCCATATCTACGGGAGTCTGTGTGGGCTGCCCAATGAGTTTGAAGGGAAATCAAAGATCGGTTGAAATCTAACTGGAAAACCCATAAGAATGTTTACAAACAAATCAAATGCAAAGCAGTGCCAGAAAAACAGTATTGAATATGTGAAAACGAATGGGGCAAGTTTATTACGTGGAATATAGTTAAGTGAATTAATTATGGTCTCACTTTTCTATAAATACATATTTTATTAAACAATTTGATTAAATTTTTTTTTTTTTGCTCTTTTTTCACCCCTATATGTTGACGCTTTCTAACACTGCATATGCGCCTCTGTACAGCACTGGGGCCAGCAACGCTAATATCGCTAGAATCATTTTCGTAGCAGAGAAAATTTTATTTTACGGGTTAGAATTCTAAAAAAAAAGCATTAAAAATGCCGAAAGGTCGTGTCAGCTCCGTGTGGCAGCACTACGATATCAACGAGGAGTGCGAAAACTTTGCGATATGCCGCTACTGCGGCAATAATATATCGCGTGGGGGCATGGCCAGCAATTTAAAGGGCAACAATACGACTAATCTTTGGACGCATCTGCGTCACAAACACAGCGACCAGGTTTTGGTGAGCCCCGTGCAGCAGAAGTCGCCCCGGGTAATACCTATTATTAAGAAAGGTAAGCTACGATCCCGAATCAATGTTGCCTCTTTTGTTGTGGCGGGCAGCGCGGGAAACTATCGACTGCGTCTATACATATCTGTATGATATTTGGAATCTGATATTTAGGCCACTTTCAATATGTATCGCTTAAACGCTTAAACACTTCCATCTCCTCCATTTGCTTCCAGAGAAAACTGCGCGGATAACCAAGGCCAAGCAGTTGCGGGAGCCGCTGCGGGTGGCCAAGCTCAAGATAGAACCTTCGTCTGTATCGTTTGGAGGCGCTTCCGAGTCCGGCGCACTGCCTCAGAAGTGGGAGGAGTACGAACAAACCGATGAGATCAGCGAGGACATAAAGGACATTATATACAGCGAAGACCCGCTCTGCTATAGTCCCATACATGTGATGGAGGACGAAGCCTTCGACTCTGGTGACAAAGTAACTGTGTTGAATAGCGCTGGGGCCACAAGTTCCAGCGGAAGAGCAAGTGTTTCGGCACCAGTCGTGGCCACCGTGGCGGCTACTCCGACTAACTCGGCCAAGCAGCTAAAGAACAATTTGGAAACGTCGATTGATCGTCTGACCACAGTCAGTGAGCAACTAAGCTACATCATTCAGCAGAACCACGAGGAGCTCAGTAAGGACGACGACTACTATTTCGCTCTCAGTCTGGTGCCTATTATGCGCCAGTTGTCGCTCAACCGTAAGCTGTATGTTCGCTCCAAGATCCAGGAGATACTCTTTAAGGAGAGCGAGGATCCGACTACTTCCAAGGAGGAATGAAGTCAAAGTGCAAACTAAAAAATAAACATAAAATAGAGCTTCAGCTCGCAAATTGTAATTAGATTAGAATTGTTTACATTTCTATGTATCTATTCAGTTAATTTAGGGCTATAAGTAAGTGCAATTAATTATATTTGATGGCATTTCGAGTTTCCCATTTAATTTTATATCCAAATGCATACCGAAATAAAGTCTTTGACGTATTAAGAACATCTAGGTTTTTCTTGTTTATGACGTTTATTTTAAATAAATTTTATTTAAATAACTTGTTAAGATTTACAAAACAGAGAGCGTTTGCTAGATTGTTGTTATAAATTATTGTATTTGAATGTACAAATCGATTTTGCGGCTAAGTTGTTCTGCTGTTTATGCGGTTTCTTATAAATATGCTTTACTATCGTATTGAATTCGCTGCTCGAGCCTTCAAATTGGTATTTCGTTTAGATCTAGGAGTGCAAGCGCATACATTATGATACAATACAAATACAAATTACAGTAAAACCCCTACAAATCGAATAATAAACAATATTCTTACGCCTACCATATGTATAGTATATGCACCCCCAGATATTGTTTGCGCATGGATGTCTGTCTGCTTAAGCTTAGATTCTAGTCAACAAATCGGTAGTTTATCAAACACTCTGACTTGAATAGCAAAATTTATATCTTATGATGATGTTTGGTGTTAAATATGATGAGCATTATACAAATATATGGATGTCGGTGTGTGTGGTTCGCGTGAAATTGATATTAGGACTAAGTGCACGATATGTTTGCCAAAATGTTTGTATAAATTTGTAAGATAACGCTAGATATGCTGCAAATACGGCTTGTATATCTATGTAGGTATATATCATTTTGATTTCGGTTTTCTCAATTGGCAGAGTGTATTTTTCGACGATATTAATCCAAGAAAGTGTCGTATACAAGCATTTTGTTATATCCAAAAGTTGGTTCAAATTTCATCTGTTCTGGTATATCTGAATTCGTATTTTAAATATTGATCAATCATCTTGGGTATATAAATTGTTATAATTTCCTCTATTCACAGTTCCGATTATAATTAAGTTTAGTTTTATTTTTACTTTCTGGATAATATTTACATGATGTGGGTTTAATCAATAATTATTTCTGTTTATTTGCCCGATCTGGAGCCCCATTGCATGATATGCCTTCCCTCTTCATATGTTTCTCATTACATTGATATGGTATTCTATATGTATAAGGAAATTTTCTCGATAGCCGAGGCAAATTCAAATAAATTAAAATATAACGAAGGGGTTCAATTTAAAACATGTACAACTATATCGATCGATTTTTGAATTTTGGAACCATTTTCTCTTGTTTATTGCACTTTCGAGCTTCTGTTGATTGGCGGGGGAACACGGACATCGCAAGGGAATGGGGGTCCTGGTGGCCTGCCAATAGCCTCATTTAGTAGTAATATTATTTGGTTGACGTCACCAGTTGACTGGTGCTATAGCCCTGGGTATTGCAGGTGGGCAGGGCGAAGGGATTGAAACTCAGGCTGCTGACCCCTGAAATTAAATTTAAGGATGTGGATTACTCTTCAGGTCAATACAGAAAGGTAAAGGGATTTATTTTTAGTATTAAAAGATTCCTAACAAAATAAAATTTTCTAAAACTAGAAAGTTTTTAGTTTGGGATTGAAACAAAAAGAGGTTTTATTTATTTAAAATTTTATTTGTAATACAAATTATAAATACCGTAATGGTGTGGTGTCTGTGGTGTCTTATTTAAGTTGAAGGTGGATGTGTATTTTGAATGCTCAGCTTTTGGATTCACCTGCCCCACACACCCACTATTCGTTCGATGTCCTTGCAGATTGATAGATTGTGTCTGGCTATTTCAGTGCGTATCTATGTGTGGATGGATGGTGGGCGTGATTCGGGGCCAGCATTTAATTTCAACAAAATGTCGTTACTCCTCCTTGGCTTTTCCTTCCCCCTTTTGGATGCTCCGGTGAACGCTTAAACGGCCGCCGCCGTGGCTGCTGACACGGCCGGATTGTGCCACGGCTGGTGGGGATGCGGGTAGTGGTGCGGATGGGCGGCCGCCGCATGATGGTGCTGCACGAACGCCTGATGCCACGTCGACGACACGGCGGACACTGTTGGAATTAATGGCGAAAATGCACTTTGCTGAGCATACTTTGTTCACTTTGTCGGAATGGGTTGGGGGTGGACATGGTGGACATGGGAAAATGGGTAAAACTTTTGGAGGGGCAGAGGCGAGTTTTCAGTTTATGTGGGGGCGGTATTCATGTGAGAGTCATACAAAACGAAAGGTGAAATCAAGTCAAATGAACTAATACGAAAAGGACTCTATTAGATGGGAGCTTCGGGGAGATGTTATCCTAATTGTGGAGCTGTTTCAATAAGTTAGCAGTCAACCAAGGGATAATCTTCGTGTGGGTTTCCCCATGGCTTATATGACAAGGATTTTATCGACTCGAAAATATTTTATACTCATTCCCTTCACCTGTTTGGATATCTAATGCCTAAAGGACCTTCCAAACTTACTTGACGTGGAATTGAAGACACTGCCGGGCGAGGAGGACAGCGTGCCCATGTTCGGAGCAGGTGCGTATCCATTGGCGGTGGCTGCCACGGCTGCGCTGGCCGCAGTTGCCCCATACGATCCACCCGAGCTGTGCGGCGTAGAGGCGCTACTGCAGTAGCCGCCACGGGGACTCACACTGCTCGATTGGGCGCGTTGGTAGTCGTCCTCGGTCCACTGACCACTGCCATCCTGTACACTGACCGCCAGCTGGCCGGCGTATGAATTGAAGCCCGTTGAACCGCCCGGGGATCTGCTGCAACACGGATTAAGGATTAGGATTTCTATGAGTAAAGGAGGAAGGGAAACTTACCTCGGCATGGAGTAGAGGGCCTCGACAAGATCGGCTGCCCGTTTCAGTATGATTTCTTTTTGGAGCTTCTCTGGATCTCCTGGATGCCGGGGAATGAGTTTCTGCAGGCGCTGGAAACCGTAGTCGATTGTGGGTTCGTTGAGAGCTGCTTGGAGCGGGAAACAGAAGGTTAGACATGATGCACATTGCCAGGAGCGGTATCTCCAACCACTTACAGACATAGACGAAGCGTCCGGGCGATCCCTTGCAGAACTGCTTGCTCTTGTAGGAGAGCGTGACCTCCACCACGCCGGGAATGTGCCGCGGTGGCGTCTGCACCCGGATCGCATGCGAGGTGATCAGCTCGCTCCAGACCAGCATGGTGCCGAAGACGACCTGCAGGCCATCGAAGAAGTTGTCCCCCACAATGATCACCGTGGCGCCGCCGGTGGTCCAGCCCTCACTGGGCGAGATGGCCTTGATGCAGGGCGTAGCCACTGGCAGAGGCGGATACAATCCTGTAAATATTAAAAAAATATTCCAAAAATTGTTTCGTTGAGTAAGGATATCGAAGGGATGTGTTCACATCTGGATTTGCCAATTGCTACGAACAAAAGAAAAAGTGGAATCTGTGGGCAGAGGGATTCTGGGGGATCGTGGGGAGCTCTACGCAAAAACGAAAAATTGGTCGGAATAATTGGAATTTTGCTACAGACCATCGTAGGTACTGTCGGGCGCTAGGGGGTGACCGGAAATGGACAGGGATGTGTTGCCTGTACCTTCCGTGGTGTCCAGTCGCTTGGCCCTTCGTCCGTGCTTCGAGTTATTGTGCACAAACATGTTGTCGGAGATGGCCAGAAGTGGGCCATCGACGGCCACTTGTGTGGAGATGACCACCTGGTTGAGAAAGGAAATACGATATTAAAGGCTGATCTGGATCTGAAGAGTGGAGAAGAGGCTGGGACTAGTCTTGAACTTACCTGGAATCTGCGCATGTCCCGCGGGTTGCCGGCATTCTTCAGACAATTTTGATTGCACTTCAAGAAGAACTTGAGGAAGAAGCTGCAAGGAAGAGTAAGTACCAATCAATTAAAGGATTCATTCACAGGTTTATTGAATCAATATAGCTAGGAAAATAATGCACTTTATTGACTGAGAATTGTCCGAATTTATGGGAGCTTCAATTAAGGGTCTTAACGATGGATTCGTAGTCTCGCCTTTACGAGCCGCTAATGACGGGTTGCGCCTTTTTGCTGCCACTTGTCTCCAGCCACTTGCTCTCTTTTTCTGGGCAGATGTTTGGCCCGCGGCTCCTGCCGCCGAGTGCCCTTTGCGATAAGTGGGGTGACAGACGGCGGATGTCCTGCGGCCAGGATGAGAGAACCGAACTGAGAGGGGAAATTGACACCCGTGTGCGATGCATTTAAATGCTGAAATACTTTTATATATCCGCCGGCGACATGATATGGCCCTATCAGAATTGCCCCGCTTCCTCGCTCCTCCACCCTTGCCCTTGCCTCGGATGCTGATTTTATTTGCAGAAATAATATTTTCCTTCCGGATCAGCGGGGGGCGAGATACTGGTGGCGTTGTGCCGGCAATTTTCATCATATTTCCTTTTTTTTGTGTGTTGTTTTTCACTCGACAAATTGGACAAATTAGCTGGAAGCTGGAGGGTTGATCCCTGACTGGCCAGCGGGTGGCCTCCCTGCATATGTCCTTGTCCGACGGGAGTGTCGCAAATTTGTTTACACTCTTGACACTCTATTTTTTATGGCGGGTTTGTGCCCAGCCTCCACAAAGGGCTGATGTGGAATCGAGCGATTGGTGCTTCAAGAAATTCTGGTTTCCAGAAATCATAAATCTCCCATCAAACGGCGATAAAGCATTGACATATTCGAGATATGCCAAAAAAATTTTGAGAATTAATAATTGATAAAAGCAAAGTCGCAATAAAAGCAATCCATTAGACCTAACCTTGAACAATAATATTGAAATATATCCCACTTGCGTTGGATTCGAGATTTTTCAAATTATTCAAATGCTTATCAAGTCACTCTTGATTGGGAACTTGTCGGACTTGGCAATGGAAACAGATGTGTGGGGATGCTGATATCCATTACAGAAAAAAAAAAGAACATCGGCGCAGCCTCATCATCATTAACACAAGCCATGGACTGCCATCCCCCGAGAGCTGAAAGCCGTGTATCTGTCAGATACAATATCGAATTACAGCGCAGCAACGTGGAAACGCACAGATGCAACTCTGCAGTCCGGGGCAGTTTGGAAAAACTGAGCTGAAATTTGAATACGTATCGAGTGGTTATTGAGAGGAGGATGCCATCCTAATTTCACTTGCTCAGCGGTATGACTTCATCCCTGAGATACTTGGATTAGGGACATCATCACTTCGGGCGGAGCCTGCATTTTTATGGGCAGCTAATTGACTTTCTCGGAAGCAGACTGCCCTTGCCGCGCTTAAATTACAATGTTTTCAAAATATCCTGACAGGACACATAAATTCTGAGCGTCTCCCTCTACGTGGGACTCCCCATTTGCATATGTCTTTGTCTATTCGAGTTTTGGACCGACATGCAGTTGACAAATCCGAATCCTGACCAATTCAATATCCCATCAACCAACAGGATTTTCGATTTCCTTTCGGTGGGCTGGCGATGGGAGACCACACCCATCGGGCAATTAAAAATTCCAGTCGCGTCCTGCCAATAAATCAAAGTGTCTCCCATCTTGGCCGCCCATTCTTCGGCATTTTCGGCAACAAAGTTTGCCGTCTTTTGGCCTCTCCTTTGTCTTTCGCCTTGTCCTGGCCTTTTTTGTTTTGCCAGCAACGCGAAATTTTCATTTAATGAAAAGCTACGCATCATCAAATGTTCGCACATGACATCGACCATCCACCTTGGGGGTGTATTTCCGATCCCGGGTCTATTGGCAGGTCAGGCACGTAGCGCCAACGGAGTGCATAATTGGTCATTCATATTTGGGAGAAGGAGGCAGGATGGTTGTGCCCTGGAGCATCCCTAGCAGGGCGGTGATTTTTTTCTTTAACTTTTTGTGGAGGCGAAAGGATACTTTCTCAATTAAAAGCTTGGCCGGAGAAGAAAAGAGTTTAAACTAGTGGATAATTAGATTTCTTCTAAAACTTGTTATCCTTTCTGAAGCGTTCTCACACCTCTCCTTAACTTCCTGACACCACAATCCCCGTGGTAACTCGTAACCCCAAGACAGCTTATCCAGCCTAATCGCTGGCACACAAAATTGAAATAAATTCAAAAGTATCTTTATCAAAAAAAGTTGAACTTTTTGTGTTTACGGGTTTTGAGGCGGCAAGCGATTAACTGTAAATTTGCGAAACAGCAACAGGACCTGGAGCAAATTATGTGGCATTATCTTTGCATCGCCCGAGAGCGGAATACAAGAGGCAAACAAATTTAATGATGAATTTTCAGCGAACATAAATCGCTTTGCCTCCTGGCTGGGAGGCCCCCAAAGTCCTCCTTCTCGTCCTGTAATTTTCTGGTGCCACGTTTTGCCGCTGATTTTATCAGGCAATGGCGTGAACAGGCCGTAAGGAGCCACGAGCGTTTTTGGCGCACGCCAGGACAACGCCAGGACAACAGGAAAAGCAGGTGAGCAGGGCGGTGGAGGTGGTCGCTTGCTGGCAACTTGTCTCTAATTTTTCACTAACGATAATATTCAAAAATTTTCAACTTTATTGTCGCATAAACTCAATGACTATGGCACAAGGACTCAAAACAGGAGTGTGAGGCCTGAAAATAATGCGAAAACTTACTTTCGCGCCATTTCTATGCCTTGTGGCGTTCTCTCCACCAAAGCACACACAGACACAGACACAGACGCTGGATACAGGATACAGAGTCACAAAAACATGGCCGTCGACAAGGATGAAGTCACCATTTTGTTGTTGGTGCTTTCTATTGTTGCCGGGCTTTATTTATTTATGCTCCTTCTCGGCTTGACGCTCCACGCTTGGCAGCCCAAGGATTCCAAGGACTGCGATTCCTAGTCACCCACCCCGCATCCTGAGTTTTTTTTGTGGGTTTCTTTGTATTATAATAGACTCCTTTAGCCAGGGGGGTGAAGTTTTTGCGGCTCCTTGTTTTGTTTTGCGTGGCAGATACGTTTATCCTTTAGGGCCGGAAGAGAACTTGTTGAAAACACTTTCACTTTTCGCTCTCGCGCCGCGATAAGAGAGTGAAAGCGAGAGTGAGTGAAGACACTTGAGTGGATCCTGCGGATGAGGAGTGAGCTTTTTGCGGCCCGAGTTCATTTCATTGAATGAATCTCTCCTTGTACTCCTTGTGGTCCTTGTTTTGTTGTATATATATATTTTTTGGGGGTTGCTTTGGGACCGAAAGTCATGCCGTTGGGACCGGGGAAATACCTTGCCTTTGTTTGCAGGGAGTGGGAGTGTGGCGGCGGGGGTCGAGAAGGAGCATCTTGTTGTTTTTGGGATTTCTTCATCTCTAAACTGATTATTTTCGTACACACACGCACAAGGACAACCACCCACTCACCATATCGAGGTTAGATATCAGACGACGATAAAAGTAGCTCGCAGCAGACATGGAGATACTCCAGCAGCACCAGCAGCGGCAGCAGCAACAAAAAGATACAAATGTATCGCAGCATGTGAGGATGCGGATGTGTGACCTTATCCTTTGCTCTCCACCGAACCATCAAATTATCGACCTCATTGAAATGCTCGAATTATGCCAACTATTTCCGTCTGTGTGTTGCCTGTCAGTTAACGCTTTTAATACCATTAATTATGCAAGAGGGGTAAATGGCCGAGGAAATGGCTAACACACCAACTAATAGATGAGTTTATCCCTAGATGATGAGTCAGGACGAGACAAAGACAATATAGTTGTGATCTGTGCATTTTAAATCCATATGGCTGCCTCAATTATGCCCATTAGTAGGGCAAAATACATTGTTAATTCAAAGGACTAACCTCGGGGACTTTAAAGGGTTAATTCCGATATCCATTCTAATATCTATTAATACTGGAAACGAGTGGAAATTCTAGCTACAATTGGAAAATGGAAATTTATGATTTAATAAACTGCATTGTCCCAGGAGCAAACCGAATTTGTAGACCTGCCAGAAATGCGAATGCCAATTTAAAGTGGATAGAAAAGTGTGTAGATGAGCGTTTTGGCCCATTTGCATTAATAATTCAATTCCAATAGACAGTCTACTACAAATATGCAAATGTTCCAGGCCCGAGCTCCGAGTCCTTTGAAATGCAAAAACTCAATTGGCATTTTTTGGTGTTCCGGTCCGTTACTAACGGTAGCGTTTCCGTTTTCATTTTATGTTTGATTTAC
The DNA here is from genome assembly GCA_018150405.1 of Drosophila varians. Lineage (NCBI taxonomy): Eukaryota > Metazoa > Arthropoda > Insecta > Diptera > Drosophilidae > Drosophila > Drosophila varians. The sequence goes on from JAECWK010000130.1 coordinate 11,613,427, forward strand.
GAGGTGAAAATCAAGTGCACTTCTCACACCTTTATTTCTTCTTCTAAAAAAAAAAAAACCAAAAGAAACTCAAACTCAATTGTTTCCACTTCAAAGGTAATCGTTAAAGCCGATGAAAATGACTTCTATGTGAAGTGGAAATGGAAAGAGTCCTGGGTTCGGGGGCCAAATGATAAAAAGCGAGAAATATGCGTTGCCTGTTCATATCTTTATCGATAATTAACTGTTATGGTCTGTCTGCCTGCGATGTCTGCCCAATATTTCATGGCGAGTCCTGTCGATGGCGAGTCCTGACCGCAAATGCCGTCAAAATTCTCTCCGTTTTTTTTTTCCCCCCAGTCCTTCCTCCCACATTTTGCGTTTGCCTCGCTTTGAATATTTGAGCAGGACAACCGTTCCAAGCCACCCACTCCAATTTTTCGATTCGTGTTTGGCAAGGACTCTTCCTGCTGGCGCAGGACACGAAACAGGACGACACGGGACTCTACCCCCACCTCAGCCAGGTGGCTGGAATGCATTTAGAAAATTAAAAACTGTAGCCAACAACTAGCAGCAGTTTTGTCATCATTTTTAGCGCGAGTGCGATTATCAAGGCATGCAATGAATGGCCCAAAACATTTACTCACGCACCACAGACAGGGACAGGATATTTGGCAGGATACTGTATAAAATTACAAATATTTTTAATAAAATGGAAGGCATAAATTCGGAAAAAGTGTACGATTTATTAGTTTTGGAAAGTATCGAAAGTTCTTAGTAGCTATTTCTCATAGAGATTTAAGAGTATATCCTTCCCGATTTGACTGCGAGTGTTCAACTCCTTTCTTCCTGTCCCGCTTTTTTGCATATTGGACACCACAAAATGTCAATTCTATTTGTTGCCGACCAAAAGGGGGCTGGGGCCGGAGCCGGGTGGCAGAAAGTGGGGCTGGATGGGAGTTGGCACTTAGTTTATTTGGCCCTGGTGGTGGACAGAGCACCAGGCAAATATAGAAAATTGAAATAAAGCGAAGAAAACGCCAATGACATGGATAAATGCAAGAGTGGCAAATTTTCGATTGTTCGCCTGAGAGCTTTTTTTTGCCCCCATTTTGTGTTCTTTGCTTTGTTACAGCTCGTTACGGGGCGGGGGATGGGAGGCACTTTTTTGATTGCCTCACAATTTTATTCAAATTAAAAAGTCAAAGCCGGAGCTTGTCACGCGATAAGGAGTATAATGATGCCCATGGCATGGCTGTCACTATTACGCCTATGCCAGATGTGAAACGAAAATTATATTCAACAAATGGGAGCACAAGGAAATACCACTTCTCGGTCATTTGATGGAAATGTGTGACAAAAACGTGGAACATGTCGCTGGAACAACAACACGAATACCTCTAGTGACAACTCTAAGGATGGAGGGGATAAAAAAAAATAAAATACAACCAGAACAACAATGCGAACAAGAACAACACCGACCACCGCCGAAGTGAGCTTTAAATTCACTTAATTATGGAACACACACGAAGTGCATGCCAACGAAATGGGAAAAGGTAGCAACTCAACTCCACTCCACTCCACTCCACTCAACCCGATCCCATCCGATCCAAACCAATTCGATTCGAAGCGAAGACAAAATGCGTGGCAATCGATCCCGATCCGGGTCCGGAGACAATGCGCGAGTGTCCTCGCAAATCATAAATAAAAAACAGGCCACAGAAAGAGAGAGCCAGACTGCAACCGAGACGAAGAAGTGCCCTCATCACCTGCCCCAGGCCCCAGGCCCCAGTCCCTATGCCCCATGCCCCAGGCACCATGCTCCTTCAGGTAATTGCAAATCCCGACGAAATCTATTCCACAGTGTGATGAGTTTTTATTACATTTTTGATCAACAACCTAATTAATTATTTGTAATATAGTTTATATCCCCCTTATAATTCCCTAATAAAAAACCTCCTTACCCAAAGCCCTAATCCTTGATTACAATTGCTAGCTTGAACCCACTGTACCCTAGCTCATTGTGTGCACAATTTCGGCATCTCCAAAGCCTCCTCTTGTGGCCAACTGCAGATCGCCTGCATGAATAACAGAAATTCATCAATAAAACATGTCCAGATCGCCGGCGAATGTGGTAGCCACTAAAGTTGCAACTCTCACGGCACACGTTCCAACGTCAGTCTGGCTAAGAGAGTTAGCCATCGGGTAGGTAGAGGCAGCCAGCCACTTGGTGGCTGGTGACTCCAAACTGGTGTTGTTGGACTGTTGCTGTTGTCATATCGTATCAGTTTTTGGCTTTCGTCAGCCTCACTTTGAAATGCAAGCCAAGCCAGTGTCCCCGGGATTCGGAATTTTCAATCAGTTCCAATTGTTGCGCGCCGCTGACAAAGTCTCAAAGGGGGGAGGGGCTGCCCAAAAGGAGGGGCGGGGGAACGTGGTATAAAGGAGGTGACTGTTTGCCTCTGAGTGGCAAAATGCCTGGGACCCCCGGGCAAGTTAGCGCTTTAGCCGGGTCCTCCGGCTCCTGGGCTTGTGGCAAAATTTAGTTGCGAACAGATAGATTATCCCGGGGTCTTTGTCTTCCCGCCGGCGGCATGATCTACTGGCATATCAATGAGCGGGCGGCGTGCAGGGGGCGGAGTGGCTTGGCTGGGTGACTCTGATCCATGCCGCCATTTAAACGGATTGGAAAAGGCATAGGAGAAGCAGGCGGAGTAGTTGGAGCCGGAGCTGTAAGCTGGGAGTGTTTTTAGCTGGTGATTGATATGCGGCTGCGTCCAGGCTTTCTGCCTCTGGAATGGAATGCCGACAAAAGTTACAGCCCGCCTGGCAAATGCCACAAAAAGAGGGGACCACAGGTGTGAGCGTGACACGAAGGATAAAAAATAAATTGCACAAAGATTATTGAAATATTAGGACCATAAAAATGTAAAGATTATACTTTGAGGTTCAAGATTTTATCTGAAATTTTACCCTAAACCATTGACCATCTCTAAATGGGATTAAACTCTTTAATGTGGCAAGACATGAGCCTGACGTTGTGGCTAACAAGGCAAATAAACGGAGAAGAAATGAATTAATAATCGTAAATATCCGGCTAAGAGTGTTGCACCCGGAGGCACGTGTGATCTGATCCAAGATCCGAGAGGTGAGATCATCAGCCAGAGATTCAAGTGTAACTGTTATTCCAACGGATGACGACAGTGGCATTTGCGGATTGGATCCATTCTAGAGCAAACACGCAGAGCAATTTTAACAAGATCATAAATGTGCAGCGACCGAGATCTGTGATCTCGCCGAGATCGTGGCAAGAGCTCGCCTGGTCTTAGGCCTTGATTTGCCCCGTCCTGGCCTGGCCTGGCCTGGCCATTTCCAAATTTGCAATCCGTAGCGGGGGTCGTCCGACAGACGGAGAGCTTCTAGCCCAGAAGAGGCAATCAATTAAATTTAATTATGACACCAATTATGGCCTGATTGTCAGGCAACCGGTTCGCCAGACACTTTTCCTGTCCACCTTAATAATAGAATCATTAAGCCCGCAAGACTCTCGTGCCCAACTCGAGTCCAGAGATCTCGTTTCGCGGAACACCTTTGTGGGCCGTCCTCGAAATGGAAATGGAAATGAAAATGGCACAACATTTGCTACAGGGAATAGGCAAATATGCGGGGACGCCCTTCGCGGGAGGTCCTGCGGAGCGATCTCTTATTTTACAGGGAATCACACAGAGCGATGATTATCATCTGCATAAGGTGTGCCTCAATTTAATGGGGCCTGGGGACTGGGAAATTGTTTAACAACTCAATGAAGATGCCCAAGAAAGGGTTTCGGGCATCAAAATGGGGAATCAATGGGGATTCTTTAAAGGGGGAACTAAAAAATGTCCCCTCCTTCCTTTGTTGGCCGCATGCAGCCATAACAATTTGTTTTGCATTTTTGGTTTCCGTAATTTCCGTCACTCAAATAATATTTCCGAAGCCAATTAGAGAGGACACACGCCCAGGCCGCTTGGCAGCCGCAAGGATGTGCATACAATTAACATAATTCCTCTGACACGCGACAGTCCAAAGGGGGAGGAGGTGGCCGCGATGGGGCATCCCCTTTCGGCCCGAAAGTGGCTCGAGAGTCGAGGGTAATGGAATATTGAGGGGGTGTCGTATTGCCGCGAACTCATCTCAATTTACAATCTATGAAAATAGAATTTGCGTAGCTGCCATTTTGATGAATTTTTGTTTGTTGTATCGCTGCCGACTGCTTCTAGCTTCAGTTTCAACGACTTCAAACACGAATACAGGATGAAGGATCCTGACTCTGGCATGGGGAGGGGACGGGACTAAGGGGGCTCTTTGCATGTCTGCCGCATCGTGTTTTATATTGCAGTTGATAATAATGCCAATAAATCAACGATACGCATCCACAAGCCGCAGAACAGGCTGACAAAATAAAAAGAGCCAGCGACGATGATGAAAAGCAGCTTAAAATGTCATCTTTTGTGCGGCAGAGCAACAGGACGAGACAGGGTCCTGTTCATGGATAGGATGCAACACGCCTGGCCATTGGTTATTGGTTACTGGTTACTGGTTACTGGTTTACGGAAAATGAACTATGGGGCTACTTACCGATCAATAATGACGGGGTCCGATGGCGTCTCGTTGCGGTTACCACAGCTCTTTTTATCACAGCAGCGGCTAAAAATACACAAACGTATGAAAGTTAAAATTTTAAATATTTTTAAATCGTGGAAACCATTTTTAAAAATAATGTAGTCTGCTTTTTGGGGCTGTATGCTGTGGGCCTGTGGGAGGACAACAGGGCGTATGATTAATTTTTTTTGTCTGTATTTGTTCAACTTTAACTTTCTTTTATTTGGAAAATCGTGTTAAAATTGTCTTTCTTGAATTTTTTAAGGTCAGACATTTGTCATTGCTTTGGACTTATCCTTGTTATCTGCATCTACATATATGGTATATCCTAGTATCTATCTAGAGTTCAATGGCTGCGTAATTTTTCGACTGCACAGCCCTGGGCTAGCTAAAAAAAACAAAAATGCCAAAAATAAAGAAAGAAATGGTGTGGAGAAGGGAGATGGGGTGGCACGAGATTGGGCTGACTGAGGGTCATCCTGGGGGTGGTATTTTTGGCTTGGACCCGGCTTTGGGTCTTTCCTGGGCATATAACATAAACATGGATGACTGAAATGGGCGCAAAGCCAAAACGATAAAGAAGCCGCCCCTCTCTTTCTCCACCTTTCTCGCTCTATGAGTGGGAGTCTGCAACCCCCGTGTATATCCTTGTGCCTGTGCCTGTGTCTGTGTGTGTGCTTTGCGTTGTCCCCTTGTTTTTGATAATGCTACGCAAACATAAAAACTGGGTGCCAATCCGAAATAATAAAAGATGGCCGGCCAACATGGCAAGGACTCCGTGTGCAGGGGCGGGGGGTGGATGCAAGGGGGGTTGCCGGCTGATATTTTTTTTCGTTTCTGCGCCGTTTTTATTTTCTACGCAACCTTCAACTGTCAGAAAGCTGCTAGAAGGGTGAACAGCAGCAGCCCAGGGGCGGCGGAGGCCGAAAAGGGGGGGGCTGGGTGGCTGGCCGGGATGGCCGGGATGGACAGAGTGGTTGGGGTGCCCGTAGTGGAGATTCAACCATTTATACGTTTCAGCTCGCGTGCGTTTGAGCGTGAAAATAAAACGAAGGACACACTCTCCGCCAGCCGGACGGAGCTTAAAAGTCAACAAAATTAAAGCAGAATAAAGCTTGGAGGAAAGCGTAAGAAAACCCCCAAGAAAATCACGGGAAATCAACGGCAAAAAAACAAATGAGAGCTCAGGTCTTTATAATTTGAGTGGCTATGAAAAAAAAAAACAGCCGGGGAAAGGAAAAAGGATGAGACTAAAACAAGGAACTAAAACAAGGAAGAAACTCCACTGGGAGACAGTTGCCGAAATCCCCGGAGACTGGAGATTTTGATTCGAAAATCAGTATCAGAAAAGCAAATAAAAAGGTGTGGATGGCCAAAAGGATAAAGGGGTAATGAAGGGGGAATATTATTGATAAGGACTTACCTGCACATGACCTCGTGCGTTAACAGGACTCGGCACATTTCGGGATTTTTGTCCTGACCCTCATATATGATGGCCTGAAAGATAATATCGTAAATAGAACTTAATACGGAATTCTTGTCTTAAGTATAATGCTTACTAATTATTTACCTGCCAGTCTGTTTTTAGCTGAGTAATCCCAACATGACCCCGTTATTAACCCACGGCAATCGACACCCGACTTAACCCCCTATCAACTATCATTTTGGGGGCAAGACAAACACACATAAATGCTAATTACAGGAGCCACCGAAACTCCGGGCCAGCAAATCGACATATGGGACACAATGCAAATATTGACAAGGTCCACAATTTTTACCTCTCCGCATGAATAATATTCCAAAAAGGGGGCGGGGCAGGTAAGGGGCTGGTTTGTGCTGTTCTAGTATTGTGTGTTTGCCCAGCGAAAACGCCACTCGAACTTTGGGTGTTTGTTTTTGTTTCTCTGCTGGTTGGGAATGGTATTGGGAATGGGAATGGGAAAAGGAATAGAAGGTGAGGCGTGTGGCCAAGGGGGTGGCTGGAATCATGCCATGTGGAAAGAACAGCAACCGCAAGTGCAGCGTTAGACAATCTGCTGCAATTTCCCTCGAATACTTTCCCTCGAACCTCTCAAAGTCCCCAGCAACAAATAGATAAACAAACGAGGACGTTCAAGGGGGTGGCAGGCAGGGCAGGAGCACCACTACTACAAACAAAAAGGCGCATGGTACTCTAATTTAAAAATGATTAAAGCAGGAATCCTCGTTGTCCTCCTCCTGCCACCAACCGCCTAACCGTAATCCAACACTCATCCGGCGAATTAGTTTGGCGAAAAACACGGCATATGCGAGTAGGGGGACGAGAGGATGAGAGGGGTAAAGGACACACGTCCAGGGGGGTGAGAGGATCATTCATCAACTGCCAGGAGATACACGCAAAAGTAATAACAATAACCGAGAGTGAGGAAGCCAAGAACCTGAGCCGTGTTCATCCACCAAAAAAAAAAAATTAAATGGAAACAAAAAGTAGAAGCTCAGAGGCAGAGAATCCCGCCACTTGCCGTCAAGGACGAGTGGTTCCTCTGACGTCACCGACATATGTGCATACAGGAGCCAAGGATGCGTACTGACAGTCCACGGGATGCCGCTCTATTCCGTGCGCAACCAAATAGATAATCAGAAATTAATTTTAATGCAACCGGCGGCAGTAGTCCTGGACAGAATCCTCAATCCAATCCCTCCCCCTCCCGGGGCCACCTCCTGCTGTTCCTGGCATTAGCTGGGCACATGTAAAATTATGATCATCCCTTATTATCCCGTTTGTCAGGTTAATAATCCCCCTTTCCTTTAAGGATCAGAGAGACCAGCTCTCGATAGCCCAGCTCAATGTCCAATAGATGTGGCATTACGGAGTCTTGTCCCGGACGGAGTGCAGCTAATTATGGGCCGGACGAGGCTGGCCTTTTTATCCCTGTCCGGGGTAATGGACTTTCAATGTTTTTTTGCTGACATAGTGCGACAGGATCATAAAGTTTTCTGGTGGGACAAGTATTTGTCACCTGTTTTTTATAAAAATTTCAAGGTCTCTGAGAAGAAGGGAGGTTGAAAATTGGGGTTTTTGGTTAACAGCTTGCAAACTAAGCTCAGATAATCCCTTAAACTAACCCCAAACCAAATTCTCTAAAACTAAAAGAGGGTAAACAACAGAAATCATCATCCATCATCCTTGCGGTGGGATGCAGAAACAAACAATTAGTTTGTATCCTTTTTGGTTGTCACTTTTTGTGGCCGAAAGTCAGGAGTCGGGAGCTGGAAATCCGAGGCTAAATGGCTCATCTAATAAAAAACACAGGAAACTAAACGAAAGCCACTAAAACTGGAGTAAAAGCGTTTAAACTACGATTTATCAACAGGACAAAGAACAGGATCCCCGAGTAGTAGGAGTTGGAGGGCTGAAACAGGACAACAAAACAGCAGAGAAAAAATGGGGGAAAAAAGCGAGTGATGGAGTGATGACAGGACAGTCAGAAAAAGGATGCCGGCGAGGAGGAGCAGGATGAGCCGAGGCAGCTTTTAAATTTTAAACGATTTTCCATCAAACTCCGGCAAAGGGACAACAGCATTGTTTTTTCGCCAATTTTTTTGGGCAAATTGTTATTATCGCTTTTGCAATAAAATGAATCGACATTGGCTGCATTATTCACGCACTTGAATGCTGCATGTTGCATGCTGCATATTTAAGGCTGCAAACAAAAATCTCGCCAAACAAGATAAATTATCGCGCACAAAAGAGCAGCGGGTTAAAAAAATACGTTTGTGAAAGGCCAGCAATAAAACAAAAATAACCGGGAACAATATAAACAAAAAACGAATGAAGGGTTGCTCTTAATTTATTAAAGCTTCATTTATCAGGACAACGCATAAATTGCCCGGAAAAAAGACGAAAGGCACAGCAAAATAAAGGTTACACTGTTGCAAGGACTCTTGCATCCGCTTTATACGTGTTTTGTTTATGGAAAGGAAAGGACATTTTTATTTATTCTTTATTTTTAGGGCCTCGTTCAGGTATTTGCATATTTTCAGCAGAAAGGGAAGCGATTTACATTAAAGTAATATAAATACTTTGCCTATTGGAATGTAAAATAAAAAGTAAATTTATAATTTAAACTTTAAATACACTTTGCCTCGTAAAGATTTTCGGACACAGAGCCGCTTTCACACCTTTATAAAGCCAAAGGCTCCCCGGTGGGGCCTGGAAGAATTCCGCAAGAGGATTCCGCATCCACATGCATTACACATTTCGCATAATGAGGGCGATATGCCAGAAGCCATTTTATTTTTCTCGTTGCACCACTCTTCCTCACTGTCTCTCACTCTGGCAACCGCAGAAATGCACTTGCCGTGAAAGCATTTTTAATCGCATTTCCAGTATGGTGGAAAAAGTGAGTGAAAGCGAGTCGGCCAAAATGGCCCCTTCCCCCCACCCACACACACACATACATGGGAGAGAGATGCAAATGTGGAGATTTCGCGCAATCTGTTGAATTTATTGAGCGGCTGCCGGCCCCAAAAAACACCAACAAATATATGTACTGCACATATTTTTGTATATTTACAATAACAATTTGCCATTAAGCAAGCCCGCACAATTTGTTAATAATCGAAAATGATGCTCTCTCTCGGCTTTTTAAGTGTTGACATACAAATTAATTTTATCGCTTAATTAAGAGGCGCAGACAAAGGGGGCGGAAACGGGATGAAAGTATACGGTATTAAAATGGGGCTTCTCTTGTCTCTTTTTATGGGGCTTTAAGCTGTTTTATTTATTAACAAATATTGAAGGACTATTCAGTGATTTGGCAAGGATTCCTTGTCATTAGATCGTTTCATTTTTTTTGCCTGCAGCTAGCATATCCCTTTATCTTTGTGCATTAATCGACGGCGGGCAGGACCTCCCTCTCCTTTCGGTTTAGAATTTCGTTGCGCTTTTATGAGTGCGTCTGTATTAGAGAGCGTATAAATCGCGATAAGCGCTATTTTGGCCAAAAACAGGAAAAACGGGGAAAAGGATTTTCCTATTGTTTTATGCTGGACCCGTACTCTGCGGCGGCGGCTGATGAAAATGAAATATGATCGCCAAAATGAGGCGATTTTCCGTGGTTCCGTCGTTAGCTCAAATTGCAATTGCGACGCCTCCCGTTCGAACGGTTTTCGTTCGTTCGTTCGTTCGTTCGTTCGTACCGTTATCTGATCGAATGTAATTATGATTATGACCATGATTTGCTGCATTTGCCTGCCCGGTCGCCTCTGACAGAGGATAAAGGGGTTGCAAGGGTTGGCCGCTGTCCTTGCTTTGCTCCGGCCACGTGACATTTGACAATTGTCCTGCCCTCCTGCTCAGCCCTTCTCTACTGCCATTTACGATTGCTTCTGCCTCAGTTCTCAGCCGGAGACAATTCCGTTTTAATCGCATTCGGCCTGCCACAGTTTCAAGTTACTCCCGTTTTTTTACTTACATATATAATCGACCCACCCACTGAGATAAAGCTCGCTTATCCCCGCCTTACCTGTTACGCAATCCGATAACAATGGCGACACGCGGCAAACGAAATGTAAAATTCAAAAAACAGCAGTCACAGGATAAAAAGAGAAGCCCACCTAATCCGATCAAATGATTGTCCTTTTCCCAGCTTGCGACACTTTCCAAATGCAAAAAGTAAATAAAGGAAACCGGGTTAGGGGTAGGTTCATCCACAATTCATCACAAATCCAAAGGATCTGGCTATTTTAGGGTATCAATGAATCAATAATCCCTATAAATTTGCATAACTATCAGTTATTGATGAATTTCGAGTTTCTTTTCAGTTGATAAGAAAGCTCTTTCATTTATATTTTAAATAAATATTAAACATTTTGTCTTTTGGGAATCTGAGCCTCTTATCAAGCGGAAATAGTTATATTCCCTTAAAGACCCATTAAACATTGTAAATGTATAATTTTAATTGCTGCGAAATACTCATTAAAATGCACATAAAGTCTATGTTTCCAATTTCCAATTTCTTATCAATAAACCTCGAAAAAACCAATTATATCTTCAATTTCGATTGTTATATTTTCTAGAAATCAATTGGCAATGTTGGACATATTTTTTTGCGATTAAATTGCATACGCACGAATGGATTTCTCAAAAAAAAAAAAAAAAGGAAAAATAAGAAAAAATATATATATAGAGAAAGGGGGCGATGTCGCTGCTGCTGTCGATAATTTGTGGACAAATTTATTGCGAGCTCGTTTCTGATGCGAATGGGCTAAATGGGCAAGAAACGCCCACAAAACGGAGAAAAATTGAGAGGCGCGAGGGGGTTAATGGATAAGACTTGGCAAAGAGAAAAGGACAAGCACAAAGGTTGGACAAACGTCTATAAAAATTTGTCACTCGAGAAATTAATTGCCCTTGAAAAGGAAAAAGGAACGCCGTGCGAGCATTAGGCCCACAAAAGCTGACATATGGTGCACCGGGAGTCGAAGGACTCCTCGCATCGCCCGAGGACTTGCACGCACCCACAACAAAGCGCATTAACCATGTTCGATCCCTGTGCGATTCTCCTCGATTTTCTCTCGTTATTCCCGGTTACACCCCTTTCCTTTCACTTCCATTTCCATTTCCATGTCCACTTCCACTTCCATCGGGGTTGGGGATAAGTCGTGCGAATGAACTGCTCGTTTGACGACTCAATTTATTGGCCAAAGGACACACCAGGACACACTTAATTAGCCGTGACAATCAATTTCGGATGCAACTTATGCTCAAATCAGCAAAACAAACATTGCCATGTCCTGGTGAAAATGCAAGGAGGCATCCAAGTGGAAAGAATAACGAAAAAAAATTCCTTTTAAGAGGAAATCTGCCAGGAAGTTTTTAATTTATTTAAGCGACTTTCGAAAGGGATTGGAAATTAGATACTCTTGTCTCCCAAATTGATCTGTAATGGATTAATTATAGTTTTAGCTTACCTGCTTGGACACGGAATCGATGAGACGCACGAAAATGTCCTGTTCCTGGCGCGCGCCTGGAAATGTTTCGATTATATCAATAATAATTTGAATCTAAAATCTAGAATTTTAATTAAAACTCACCATTGGCATAGAGCAATTGCAGTCGATACTGAATGCCATTGTTGGTCTTGGTGGCATCCGACTCCGAGTCCTTTTCGATGAAGCCAATGAAGGCCGTCCTTTCGATCTCAATGGGCTGGCCAGCTCGATCGTAGAGGGCGATCACAAAGTGAAAGAAATTCGACTTCCGCAAATTGCTGGGCGGCTGTTTTTCAAAGTGGGCGCGGCCAATGCCCAAACTGCAATGTTTTACAAAAGAAATGAGACGAGAATTAGTGAAATGTATTACACTTTCGGGGCAAACGGAGGACAGTAATTATGCCATTAGTTGGGTAAACATAGGCCTGGCCTAAAGAGGCTCTAATTGGCAGCGGAGTGTGGGAGCTGGCCAGTTTTCTTGGCAGGAATTAGGGACAACTCAATTACGGCTGGAGAGTGACATTCAAGCAGCAGCTTGGATGGTGGACAGTGGTCACTGTCAGCAGACAACTATCATTAAAAGCGCATAAGCAACTTCAACGTGACACAATAATCCTGATGTATGACAGTTCCTGCTCCTGTATTTTATATGCGTTGGCCAGTATGTGGGCCAAGCAGACACTCGGGCAATTATCCATGGAGTCGAGGACTCCGGGACACGTGGACACTGAGCCGCAGGCGGAATAAAGGCTTGTCCTTGCCCAGTGCCTCCCCCACCCCCGGGCAGCGCATATGCTAAATGTCAGACTAAACCACCAACTACCCCCAGCCCCCGTTTGATCCTGTCAGCAGACAATTACCGGACAATGTCGAGCCAGCAGGACTAAGGTAGGGTCCTGCTCTTCGCCTTTACCCTGTATCCTGTATGCATAACGAACAATTTAATTTAGAAAATGCTGATTTTATCAGATTTTTTTTCTGTATTTGCCGCATTTCCTACACTATTTATGTGTGCGACTCTTGTTTGTACGGGAGCAATGTCAAGGAGCAGCCGCATGTCCTGCCAACTGACTCGGGGGTCCTGCAATTATATACACATTTGCCAAAGGATAATGTCAGGCATGGAGTGCGGAGCCATCAGCTAATGATAGAGTCACCTTCACCCTCCCACAACCCCCACCTGCCAGGATAATGCAATCGAATTCGAGGGATATGCGTCCCAGTTATTAAATAAGTGCTTTGGATACCCAAAGGATTCGATGAACAATTGTATCAGTCAGTGACTGGATTTGGTTTCATAGTTTTGATTGGCGAGAGGTTACATTTATGTAAACTATTTATACTATTTTTAAAGAAAATAAACTAAGGACGTTCCTAAGACAAGGCTATTATGTGGTGTTAGATTAAATAAACCCCTCAATTTAAAGGACTCGCAAATGCGATTTTCAAACAGCAACCCAGAGGTGGGACATGTGGGGATGTACGACATATAAATGCCAGACATGTTACATCCTGGTGAAAGGTTATTGTTATGGCCCTGATGGTGGAGTGTTCGGAAAGTGAACAGCAAAATAATGCCGAGTACATCCTGGCAAATAAAAAACGCTGTGCCACCTAAGCGCACTCGCTTCCTGAATCGTTTTCTTTTTTCCTTTATTCCCATTTTATGCCCTTTTTTTTTTTTTTTTTTGTTTGTTGACTTTTCAACTCGAACTCGACTGGGTGGAAATTGTGGAAAATCGTTCGCCGGCAGTTTGCCAGCTCACTTTGTTTGCACTTGCCGCCAATTTGGTAGCCAAGAGTCGCTAACCGAAAAAAATGGAGAGCATTTTTGTGGCCGTTTTGCTGTTGATTTTATTATGCCAACATTTAATTGTCGCAAATCGATGCCCAGGTGGCCAGTGCCAAGTGCGGGTGGTGAGTGGGAGTCGTGGTCACGTTTCGTCTATTTTCAGGCACGTGGAGGAACCCAGCTTTCCACACATACGACTATGCTTAAAAGGCAGAAGGACATTGCTTTGTTTAAGGACACTCTACGGACATTATGTTGCAATCTATAGTTGGTTTTATGCGAGAACTTCTTTTGCTTCAGCATTCCCAGGACAATCTTTGTCGAAATAAATTCCGGAATATTTCGTTGATTTATTTCGCCAGCGACAAGAAGTTCAATACAAAACACACACATTGTGTCGTCCTTCGTGTGGTTTATGTACAACATTGTGCGGCTTCTGCTCCAGTTAGATGGCCAGATAAGTGTTTAAATAAATCGTTTTTGCCTCACAAAATATACTCAACAATTATCGGAAGTGCAAAGATTTATTTGTCGCAAAAGTTGCAGGAGAACCGAGAATGTAAACCCAAAAATTTTCCAAAAATGGCAACTCAAGCATGAATTATTTTTCAAGAGGTTGGAGGTTGTGGTTTGAGAATCCACAAAGAGGGAGGTTTATTTTGGGGATTAGTTGGGGATTATTATGAGATTATTGAAAGCTATGTCTTGATGAAAAAATGTAAGTTTTTGAATTAATAAAATACTGGTATTACCTCGTATCACAGCGCATTGTCTTATTGTTTAAGGTCTGATTGTGATTATGATCCTGGCCGAGATTGTCCTGCCCTTGCAGCAGCTGACTATGATTGTGGAGCGAGTGGGAAGGATTGGGATTCGGATTGGAGTCGAGGTGAGAATGCTGATTTGCCGCCGCTGAATGGACAAAGCCCGCTGTCATTTCGCTTTCGGTTTCGGTTTGGGCAACTCGCGCACTTCTTCTCGGCGCGAACATCTCACGCCAGAAACATCTCAAACGCAACTAAACAAACACGGCCCAAGAAAAATAAAAGCTTTTCGGCCAAAAAGCAACCCTCCGCTTGCCGTGCCGGGAGCACGGAGTGACTTCATCTTGGAGAAAGTGAAAGCTAAGTCAACCCGCAATAACATCCCTTTGAGATGGTCGCAATGCCCCCAATGTCCTTCCACCCGCCCACAACCCAAATGAAAACATCAAAAGTCACCCGAAAAAGTGCGTGAACCCGAGAATATTTTGAGTGGGAATTTCGAGTGAGTCTGGGATCTGAATGGACTGGCTTTGTTTTGGGGTTCATCTTGGGTGAGTGGGTGGATTTTGCTTTTTTTGTTCCTTGGGGTGGCGGCCATAAAAATCCCCCCATCGTCGGTCCCCCCTCGACTGACTGACTGACTGACTGACTTACTACGTTTCGGAATCACTCCCCCAGGGGCTTTCATATATTGCTGGACGCGTTGCCGGCTTTGACCAAAAAGTAAACAAACGCACTTTTTTTTTGTCTTCCAAAGGCTTTCCTTTTGGAGACTTTATTTTTTTTTTTCACCTCGGAATCTGCGTTAGCGTGTTGCAGAAACATTGTTGCCAATACTTTTGTTGCCGGTGTCCTTTGGAGACAACCGCATGTGATTAGGGGAGAGATTAGCCGGGATTAGAGGAGCTTTTCTTTAAATCTGGCCTGGTGAGGGAGAATTCATCTCTAAAAGATACTCTTGACATCTTCAAAAGGCTGGAGAATGGTGTTGGTTTCTTTCAAAAACTATCAAAAACTCTCATTGGTTTCCATTATTGAGGTTTTTAGAAAAATAATTAAAGTTTATCATTTAAAAAAAGCTGATTCTTTTGAAATTCCCCTTTTACAATCTTCCAGGATTTAAGGATTTTCCCCAATACTACAAAATCATCCACATTTAAGCACAGGATCACTTCAAAAGTCACAATTCCCATCATATTTTTCCACTCCAAGAAACCACCATGATCACATTTTCACAGACAAAACCTTTTATTAAAGGAAAACCGATTTGCTTCTACTTACTTGGTCTGATCGACGACGGGCTGCATGGCCCATCGGCTGCCCAGGGGCTCCTCCTTGAGGGAGGTCATCGGGCCCCGGGGCTGGTTCATGTCGGCGGCGCTGGGCGGAAGGCCAAACATCAGACCTCCGGCGGATCGCGGGCCGGAGACGGCGCTCGGATAGAGCTTCCGGCCCCAGTCCATGCCCAGTTCCAGGGTGGGCCAGGGGGAGGCCGAGCTGAAGCCCGGCACCGGTTCCTCGGAGCGCAGTTTGAAGCCGTCGGTGCCGGTCAGGGGCGCTGCACTAGCGAAAGGATGTGGATGCGGATGCGAGTGCGGATGCGTATGATGCGAATGCTGGTGGAGATCAGCGTACGGATTGGCTCCCGCGGCGATGTCTCCTAATCCTGCGCTGGATATTGTGGCTGCCGTTTTGAAGGCTCTGGATTTCGGGTAACACCAATACGATCGTTTTGTTTTTTTTTTTTTTTTTGGTTTTTTGTGGCTTTTGGTCTCTGGAGGTCTGGCAATCAATGAGTTTCCCCAGACTCTCGCTATCTAACAAGCTGGGAGCGCTCCACTTTTCTTTTCAAATGGTCACTGAACAAAACGCGAACGCCCGGAAGGATATGTTTATTGTGGTTGTGGGTGTAAACCTAAACGTATACGTGTTTCGTGTGTGCTTGTGTGTGTGTGTATGTAAGTCAATGCACCGCAGAGAATTTGGGATTTTCGGAAAATTGGTCTCGCAACAAGTTTGAGCGGCGCGCGTTACCGTCCCGAGTGGCTGTTAAACCCCATCTGAATCCTCGGTCGCGATGCTGCTTTCAAAGCACCAGGCAGCAGCACCAGCACCACGCAGCACACAGCACACAGCAGGCAGCAGCAGGCAGGCAGACAGCAGCAGCAGCAGCAGTGCCGCAGACGCAGCAGCGAAAAGAAGAACCAGAGCACACACCAGCAAACGACCAACGAGAGTTTTGAAAATGGAAACGAAACGAGCCTGCGCCACAGGAGCAGTGGCAGTCGCAGTGGCAATCGTCGCAGCCGGGCCATGGCTCACTGAGAGGGTAGGGGCGGAACAAAGGGGGTGGTGGCCATATGGTGGCGACGAATGACGAGAGGCCAATCCCGTGGAGAGCCGAACTGTCAGCAAAAAACCAACCACCGCCACCGACTGCCAGCCAGAGAGAGTGGTTATGGCCAGACGGATGCAGCCAAAGAGCGCCACTGTTAGGCAGCTCGCCCCCCCAAAGGAACACTGCGAATTGGAACCCAAATGGAACGTCCCCAGTTGGGGGCGTGTGTCTAGGATCCCGTCGTCCAGGTCTTGGCTCCCCCGTCTAGGTGCTCAATTAAATTCCCAGGCTCCTGGCTGGGCCCCCACTTCTGGGAGGCCAAGTGTCAACGCCGAACCAAACGGTAACGAAATGCTAAAAACCGCATTCAAACCGAAATCGCTGGGGAGCCCAAAAATGGAGCCAAAAAACAAAAAAATTTCGTTGCGTAGAGTGCTGCAAGCTGATTGGTCAATGGATTGGTAGTTGAATTTAAGAGAGCCATGCTAATGGTTTCTCTTCAGTGCCGGTAAAGCAGTTTTCCTTTCAGTGGGTGGGTGACTGGAATAAGTGGGATAAATGGAACTAAATGTTTGGTTTTATTTTTAAAACACGGATTAATGCGTAGGGAATTGTTAATACATTAATTGGTAACTACTTTTTGACTTAAGGTTTAGGTGGTATTTCTTTTTAGAGATTTTAGAAAGGACTTTAAATGTTTCCCTTTCACAACTTGTTTTTATTCAAACAAATTCATTTATGTTGTGCCTCCAGAGTTGATTAGTCATCATTTTCGGGTTTAACCCTTCTGACTTTAGCACATTATTATCCTGGGCACAGTAAGTTGTCAAACATCCTTGAGTACCTACTTCTTCTCTTAACTTCTCTCCCCACTCGCTCTTTGTGAGGGGATTAGTAACGGAAACCGCCCACAAAATTTTCACGCCTCGTTAGGAGAACAAAAAGTGAAAAGGTCGGGGGGATGGGTTTTCGGTTTTTGCTTTTGGTTTCCAGGCTCGGGGTTCGGATGAAAAATAATTTGCATTTTCCGCATTTGCGGTTTCTGCCTGTGACCGATTGAAAAAAAAAAACAAAACCAAAAATAAGGGAACTAGAGGGAGACGGGGACAACCAGAGAGTTTGTTTGACTTTTCTGTGAATTAATTTGAGGGGCGTGGTAATCTCATTAACTTCTGACAAGACCCGAAAACTCCGTTAGCAAGGGCAAGTGTCAGGGCCAAAGAATCACTTCTTTTTAGGAATAATCTTACCCTTTCTGCTTTCTTCCACCAACCCCACCCCTCGCACTTGTTGGTCTATTTTGGAAAAGTTCCGGAAACATTTCCCCAGAGCTGCAGGAACAAATTTTATGTTTAAATCGGTGGAAAAGAGCAAACACAAGATGTCCCCAGACATCGCTAATTAACCAAAATACCCTGAAGGAAATTCCTCGGCCCTCCTTCTCCCAATAAATTTTCTTTTTTCCGCAAAGGTGAAGAAAGTTCCCCAATCCGAGACTGCGGTCCGCGTGTTCGATTAACCCCTTTTATCACGCCCAATCCTCAGCGGACTTTCCGGACCGCGACAGCTGTCATGGCAGAGGAACCACCTCCCACTCCTCCTCCCTTCGCTGGGAATATGATTCCGAATTGTTTACAATTGGATTTACATGGTGTCGGACTTTCACTAGCCAATTGCTAAATAATTTGTTGCTCCAACCCCCTCTCTAGCTTGCTCTTTTCGTCCTTTGACCCCTGCCCTTGGAAAGCTTGAGGGGATTAGTGGAGGGTTGGGAAAGATTCCAATTTCATCACAATTGCACTTAGTTGTCAATTAGTCGGGACATTGACTTTTAGCCACAAGTCATAATCTTGGTTAAGGTAAAGAGTATAGTTCCAGGAATATTATCCTGGAAGAGGTTGCTCAGAAAACCAGATTTTTCAAAAAGATTTTCATAGAAAACCAACAATTTCAAACCAACAATTCTTATTTTCCATATCCTCCGACTCACACCCCTTTCTCGAATCTCGCAGAGACGCCATCTCGAATGAGAAACCATGAATAATTTTAATATTCATAGTGAGGCGGCGACAAAGGCAAGGACTCGCATGTAAATGTCGCATTTGTCACTCGTAAACAAAAATGAAGGCAAAAAGTCAAAGGAGCTGAATGAGAATAAGAGACCCAGACTTTGGAAACCCTCATCCTTGTCCATATGCAAGACATTCACAGGGTCATAAATAAGCCGAGCTGAGGAAATTTGAGGCGCGAACATTTTAATTAGTTTCCCTCTCGAGTGCGTCCTCTTCCTGGGGCCAGGACACTTATGCAAATTACCCGGTCCTCGGCTAATGAGGAAGGAGATGCTAACACACCATGAAAATAAATCATATTTAGTTTCAGTTGGAAAATCGGAAAATCTTTTGGTGCTCGCTTTCTTTCCATTTCCTCAAGTCATCGTCGTCATTATTATTGTCGTGTATTCAAGGGAATTTAGTTTATTCTCCACGGAGCCTGTGACAGATGCCAGAGATCCATCCATTCAGCAATGACAGTTGCATTGTCTGCAGCCGGGACCACCAAAGTTTTCGATTCCCAGGAACTCCAATTCCCGCCTCCCCCCCACCCCATTCCAAGGAAAATAAAGCTAAACTGCACTTGCCACAATTTAAAAAAAAAAAAAGGAGAAAGAGGCAAGTAGAACAAGTGCTCGAGTGTTTGCCACTTCATTTTCGAGGGGGTTGTGTCAAAAAATAGTAGAGAATCCTGAGTGGCACGTGGCCTGGCTGGCTGGCTAAAAAACAGGAGCCAAGTAAACTTAATTTAATTATCTCAAACACGTGTTTGACCAACTGCAACGATTTTGCGAAAACAATCGCAACCAGTTTAAATATTTACCCAAAACCTCGACCTAAACGTTCTCGTGAGGGTAACACAACCCAAAAGAAAAAAAATGGAAAAGGATTCGTTTACACAAGAAAAACAAATGGTATGAGTTGTAAAAATAAGACCTTTCTACTGATTTGTTATTTCAACAAACTAAAGGTGGGCCGGTGGCCGGTGGCTGGAAGGGGGGCGCTAGGCGAACACAATCTTCCCACAATCCCAAGGACTTGGCAGCCTCCTCCGCACCACACAGCCTCCTGGCCGCGACAGAAACTCGTTTATCGTTGAGGAAAAAATCGCAAAAAATCATAAATATTTACAAGAGTCGTCGCCAGGTGATCTCCGGCATTCGATAAGCATTTTTGTGGCTGGTGAAAAACAACTTTGCCATAAACATGAAATTATTTTCCAACCTGACCAAATACGAAAAATCCAGTGGTTGTGGCTGAGATTGGGGAGCAGCCAAGGCAAGGATGCGGCCAGCGGCTACATCAAGTGGCCAAAGATTGATTTGTAGTTGGAAAAAGTTAGCCAAAAATTATGAAAAAAAATGTATGAAAGCGAAGAATGGAGAACTGAGTTTCCTGGTTGGCTTTTCCCTTGGAAAAGTTCCCTTGAAAACGTTGTTCAACATAATTAAATGTAAACTTTTATTAGGTGCTTGTCTGCGTGCATCTCATTTGGGGCCTTTAGTGCAGCTCCCCGAGGGGTTACCCAGCCCAGGTCCCCGCCTCCTGCCACCTGGAGAAGCGTGTCAACAATGGGGATCCTCTGGAGGACCACAAAAACGCAAACGAACTCTTGTCGCCTTCGGGGACGGGAGATGGGTGACGGGAGATGGGAGTGGGAAAAAGTGGAGTGGGTGGCAGGACGATACATTTGCTAGATTAATTAGCTCATTTACGGCTGACAATGTCCGTGTTAATTCTCGACGAATTAAATGATAACATCATACGGAGTGGACGCCACCAGGAGGTATTCTCCACGTGTCAATGAAATGGTTCGGCAAATGCCCGATGACACTAATATGGGGTAGTGCCTGAAGTGCATGCGATTTGCATAATTTCAAGGACCAGCAGGACTCGGACGCACCCTAAACTGTTCAGGCAAAAATATAATTTGACTTCATTATGCGAACAGTTGTTGCCTTTAGTTTTGGTAATTTATTTCAATTTTTTTGTTGTCTTTGGTCCTATCTGTCTTCGTGGCAAGGCAAAAGGGGTTAATGCTCCGGCCAAGCAACCCCCAGGACACCCGATATATCCTGGATATATTCCACATCCTGCTCAAATGTATAGCCTTTGTTGCAATTGTAATTTGTTGTTATTGTCGTGGAAAGATTTCGGGTGTGGCCAATAAAGGAGCTCTCCTGCCAGAAAATCAAAAAATATATTCTTTCTGCCTATCATAACATTGTGTGGCCCGAGCGTTTTATAATTAATTTTTGTGAAATTTCCAAGACTCATCCCGGGCAGCCGAGAAGGATCTCCCAGGAGAGGCAACCTTTTTGGCCATTTAGTTGCAGTGTCGGCCACAAGTAAACAAAAAACAAATACTGGTAACTGGGAGTAACGGTACCATACCAGACTTGGGCGTGTTTCGGCCCACACCTCGACCAAGCAGGACAGCTGCAAGGATATTGACACTTCTCCGCTTGGGTCCTTCTCAAAAATGTTCTCAGGAACGAAACTGAGACGGAGCCCCTTCCATTTCGGATTTGCCTGGAAACTTGCAACCTGCTCTAAAGGACATAACCATGCATATAAATTTGATTATTATTAAGTCGGGCACATTAGTGAGCATTTCTAATGAATGGAGCCGGAGCCTGGCCATATCCTTTTGGCCCGAAAAGGGTCAGCCCACAGACACACTCACACCTCTAACGAAACCATCAACCATTATCCTTTTACAAACAAACACATACATACACACACGCGTGTGAGCTTGTTAAAGTCAATTTATAAATACTCAGGTTTATGGTTTTTAAGTATTTAAATATTTAGCACTTACCTTCTCGGCCTGAGACGGCGCCTTTCTGGCCATAAAAGCCTCGTCCCCTCGCCAGCTCCACGTGTGAGTGGCTTTTATTCATAATTTATGCGTCCGCAGGGCGACACTCGTTCGGTTTGAGTGCTGGGAAGGAGTGCGAGTGTACTCATTAACTCGGGGATACTCCTGAGCCTCAAACAAGGTGATTGAAGTGAAGGAGAATAGTTATATTTGATATCAACCTTCTTAGTTTCGATTAATAACTTGAGCTTCAGGCTAATTAATCAGCGAAAAATTGAGCAAACCAATCGAGGAAAGTGGGTCTGGGGAAGAATATAATGGACTGCCGTCGAACTGGGCTGATAAATGAAGCCATTTCAGCTCCGATCCAGAGCTTAGCGATTTCAATTATCGGAAATGTAAAAACTGGGGTTGCATTCGAGGCCGGGAGGGGTGCATTGAGGGGGCGGTTGCAGGCGACCGCCGATTAGCACGTGTCGCTACTTCCGAGGCAGCAAAGGACGAAGAACTGAGGACCAAGGACTGAGGACACGCGACCTGAACGCAGCTTCCGAAGATAAACATAATTATGCAATCCAAAGGGCGGTGGGGAGGATATGTTGGCCAATCTGATAACACGCAACGAGATTTGTCATCATCAAACAAAGTGGGCGTGAAAATTGCGGATGAAGCCATTGGACCAGTTACATGCATTCGCAGGAAGGAAGTCAGGATGTAAGGATGCTGGTAATACACGAATACACTAATACACGGCTTCCCAAAACGGATGCAATCATGCTCGGAGTCGTGTGCCCGAAATGGCCATTGTTTGCCTTTCCCAGGACACAAAAGCGAATCGCCGAAAAATAGTCAAGAATAATTGCATGACAGCGGGGATAATAATAAAGATGCTCGTCGGTAAAGGACATTATATGGTAGCCAGGATCGGGCATATGCTGGCCAGGATTAGTTTAGATGCGAGACGCGTTTCGCAGCCAACAACCTCAATGCATTCCACTTTGTCTTGGCTGTTACACTTTAATAAAAAATGGTAAGACTTTCTTATATATTTTTGTTTCTTTTCGAGTTGAGGTCCAAGAATTTCTTGCTGTTTAGGGTTTCTTTGGCCAGCTCACGTAGTCAATCCAGTGGATCCTTTCGGCCTTGTCCTTGCTGGCCATTAAAGTTTCATCGAGGCGAGACCACTTGGCATGCATGCCAGAGAGAGAGAAAGAGAGAGTGCCTGAAAGGATACTAATCATAGGAATGCCTACATGCATCATCCTTTGCACATCCTCATCAGGCTGATTGCGCAAAAATCACTGGAGAAATCAGGCGAGGTTCGTGATTCCAACCTGACACAACGAGGTGGATTTTGGAGTGGATTTTCCTTTCTCCACTTCCCTTCCCCTTGCCCCTTCCCCAACCACCACTGACAATCACATTTTTTCCGCTCTTTTGTGTATTTTTAGGCGAAAAACATTAAAAATCAATTTTGTAATCAAAGCTCTGTCAGTTGAGGGAGGTTGAAGTGAAGGAAAATTGTCACTCGTTCCCCCAAAAAGATATCAAACAAAGGCAGAAAGTTGATTTGGTTATATTATATTTTTCAGCTGTTTTAATTATTCATATTTCTGCCATTCCCTGGGGAGAATCTCCATTAATGAAGGCCAAAATGTATTGCGATTTATGCTCAAAGAAAATATATAAATATTTACTTTAAAATCGTGTTTAGTTCATAAAGTTTCTGGCCATAAATCAGGCAGCAAATAAAACTAATTTCTAGGACTTGCTACCCATGTCCTGTCTGGCGATGAAAAAAGGGGCGGGGCCTTGTGTCCCAGGTCGGCTGTCAAATATAATCACCTTGCCATTGCCTCCTCCCTTCCTCCCAGGAACAAATTCTGGAGTTCGCGCAGAGAACGGATCTATTCTCAAAGGAAATTCATGTTTTTTATGCGAAGAGACAGGATGGACAAAAGTCTGAGTGTGAACGAAATATTTTATTTTAGTTTTTTTCATGCCTACCCCTCGTTTTTTAACACATTTTGTAATTTCAACACGTTGCCACGTACCGCAAAAGTTTCTTGGCCAAATGTCCACCAATGTCGAGTGTCCACAACTCGGACTTGGATCTGGTCCTGGTTGTGGACTCGAATGATTAATGGTCCTGGGCTCCGGTTCCCGGCTCCCGGCTCCCGGCTCCGAGATGGCTGCTCGAAATAATAAATCGTTCAAATCGGCTGGGGATTATTTTTCCGAGTAGGCGGCCCAAAAATTCTGCCCTGTCACCATTTGCGGAAAAGGTTTCTCTCTCTTTTTATTTATTCAATTTTTTTTGGCGAAAAACGTGTGCAAAATTCTGAAATATTTGTATACTTGTGAGTGGCGGCAACAAATGGTCAAATATTTCGATCGGATTATTATAAATCCTTCAAATTGAATTCTCTGATGGTAATGGCTAGAATTATTAAATATATTTTGCACTCATCTTGAAATATTCTTTCGAAATTCCCACAAACAGTCACTTCTGGCTGGACAACCGGTTTTCTAATGACACAAAGGATTTCCTGGAATATATATGATAATGTAAAGTTAAATAACAAGATTCGTTTTAATTTGCTTGGCCAAAAAACAAACAAAAAGCGGCTAAAACCTGTGAGACGTGTGGAGCCGAACTAGACCAGAGAGAAATCCATAATTAATATTCCGAAATTATTATAATTTGTTGACGCATGGCATCCGTTAAAGTTAATGCTTATCCAAATAGTTTGGAAATAGTTGAAGCTTCTTCAAGTCTTAGGTGTTGGCCCCCCATTTGTAATCAGGTTATTGCCCAGGGGAAGCATTGGTGCTATTCTGTTGGCCAAACACGAATCGGGTCAAAAGCAGAGCTCAAGGCACTGCTCATGAATAAAGAAAGAATGAACAAGAAAAAAAAGAGGAAAAAACAATTGAACTCGTTCATAGGTTTTTCGGGGTATAACGCGAAATACAAACAGAACAGAAATTCCCAGCTCGGGGTTTTATTATTATTAACTTTTTGGGGGATTTATTTTCATAAGAGCTAACTGAGTCTCCCCAAGCAGAGACAGAGAGAAGCGAGTGAGATGATTCACTGGCTCCAACTTAATTTTTACGAGCTTGGGCCAAGTTTTAAGATCTTTAATTAGATGTGTTCTTTTGTTTATGGTCGATCCTACCGGTGGTAGTACGGCTTTGGCTCTTGGGCTGTTTGCTCAGCTCTTTGGCTGGTTGTTTGACGGCTTCTGCCGCCGCTTATTATTGCCTTTCGATGATAATGATGTTGGAGTTGATGATTCGCACTACGTCAGCGCTAAAAATTTCCATATAAAAGCCGCGGCCAGCGCCACCGCGATCTTAGTCGATTTTGAACTTTTCTCGCGTTCGCTGCCTCAGTCTTTCGTTTGTTATTGTGAGTGTTGAACGAAAAAAACTATCCCCCTGCATTGTCCCCCTGAAAAATCCCCCAAACCGAAAGCTAAAGTGTGGTTTTTTACAGAGCTCGGCATCAGAATGAAATACGCTGTGATTGCCATCGCCCTGTTCGCGATTTCTGCCGCGTCGGCCTCTTCCGGTAAGTCGCTGGATAATTATAATTAGTGAAGTGATTAGACTCGGATAATTCTGCAATTACATCATCGCCCAGCCAAGGCTTCTGTGTCCGCTAGTGCTGTGTTTATCATCTTTATTATTAATTTGATTAACAAGTCGGTCCGACGGGTGCGGGTATGTTAATAATACCCAAAAAAAAAATTAAAAAAATAAAATAAAACGAAACTGGTTTGTGAAATTCGTTGGCTCATTAAGTTGGCGACAAATGTTTGCTATTCGTAACTTTCCGCACATTAATTTTTAGAGTTTTTTGTGAATAATCAAGCAATTCAGATTCGCATTAAGTTTGGATATTCACGCGTACGGAGAATGGACAAACTTTCACACACAAAATGGGAAAATATCGGTTTCGAATAGATCGGCATTATTTGCAGCATACTTTTCGGATACCACTCCCAAAATAAGACAAACAATGCTATTAAAATGGATGATACTCCAGTTTATTTGTACACTTTTGAGGTCATCAAATCATTATACATTATTAAACATTTTTTCATTTATTTGTATAATTTTAAAGCTGGCCAGTTTCTGCCTCGTGCCTTCTTCACCTTGGACTCCGAGGGTCATCAGTCCGATGTTCATCCGGTCAATGCCCATCTGCTGAGGCGTCTGCGTCGCCAGGTCTTCAGCTCATCGTCGTCTTCCTCCTCGTCCTCCTCCTCGTCTGGAAACGGCGGCACCATCACCTTTGCCTCCCATTCCGTCCAGAACGCCGATGGCTCCGGCCACGCTGGCTCCTCCTACACCCAGCAGGCGGCGGCTCCAGCCGTGAGGTGAGCTCTAAAACGACACCAAAGATGTATTATATATTATTTTAAAATAATTTTAATAACTTACAGCCTGGACAGCCGTTTCGGTGAGGACTCTCCCAGCGGTACCTACAACAACGCCAACTACAACAGCAACTACAACAACGGAAACTATTATCCCAGCTACACCTCCGGAAGCATTAACACCGGCAGCTACCCGTCTGGCGTCGGAGTCGGTAGCTCCTTCACCTCCCAGCAGAGCTACGGATCCGGAGCGGTGCCCGCCACCAACATCCAGCAAACAGTGACCACCTTCGACGCGTCCGGAAACCAGAAGACTACCCACATCCAGGGCGCCACCGATGAGAGCGGCAACCTGAACATCAAGAAGACCGAGATCAACTATCCCTCCAACTAAATCCTGTCTACTTGGCATAGAATTTAATTATTTTCGAGTGTAATTGATGGTTCAACGCAGTGAGCTAACCTAAAATAAAGTAAATTAAAGTTTAGAAATTAAAATATCCCTGATCCTGTTTTCAACCGCACCTCCTTGTCCGTTTTCGCGCCACTTAATTGCTTCCAAGTGGGCACACAGCCACGCCCCCAACCAGATGTCACAGCTTATTCATTGCGGTTTACAACAAGGACATGGTCCTGTTTTTTTTACACACTCTAGATAATTGCTATGCACTTTTTGCAGGCGGTGTCCTGGCTGCATCCCCCAGCATTCTTTTCATCCTTGAAGCTTAATCTCGCGTATGAAAGAGAGAGGGAGAAAGGGGGCGAGAAATGCGCAGCACTTGCTCCACTGAACAAACACAATTCTGGGCTGGAGGGGGCGTGGCTGTGTCAGTGTTGGTAAATGCGTTGCGCGCTTCAGCCCAGCCAAGCGGAATCGCACAGCCTCCAGAGCTCTTAGCGATGATTAAAAACTACTACACTCGAAGAAACCAGGATACCCACATAGTTTCCCATCCAAATGTGAAGAGTGAACTACACAAGATATGAATATGTGATTTGCTTGGGGAATTGCCGAAATCTCAACAGGTGCACGCACTTTTGAAAGCCTCCCATCCCTGCCCCATTTCGTCCTTTCCTTCACATGCAAATGCCAAAAAGTTTGGCTGCCAAACTTCACGTTAGTGGAAGAGAGACGGCCTGCCGAAAAGTTTTTAATTATTATAATTAATTACCTTGATCTCTGACTGCGAGGCTGTGTACTCGCTGCTATTAATTTACTTGATTAAGATGAGGTTTCCGCCGTGGCTTGGCTTGTCCTGGCAAGCCCGCCAAGCCTCCTTGATTAAAATTTATCTCACACAATTGAGAAAGTGTAATGAATTTTACTTTTTCAACAGGACCTGACGGTGATAGATTTTCATTAGAGGTTTTTTGGATAGCATGTGTGTGTGTGGGTGGGTGTCAGGGTTGAAGGGGTTAATTAGGGTGGAGCCACTGTGATGAGATCTTTGGCGGTCTCTACCTCATTCTACAAGAATGTATATTAATTATGACTTGAGTGGTTAAAGGTTTTCAAATATGAAAGCTTTTGTTTCTTAAAAAAGTTGATTCCGTCATCAAATGCCTCAGGACTATGATTCAACTTTCAATTATTAACTCACTAATTTTAGCTATCACTTTATTTGTATTTTGTTTATGACTTTGGAGAAGATGAAGCATTTATAAGGAATTATTCAAGATATCCATAGTTTCAGCTTATTATTATGATTCATAAACATAAACTATTAAGATTAATTGAGAAAAATTAGCTAATAGTCGTGATCTTCTAAGCTTTGACCCCTTAAAGAATGATAAAGCTTTAAACACCCAACAATAACACAACAGGAAAAGAATCTAAAGAAAGCTTCTTTAAAAAAAAAAAAATAAGAGAACATCCAACTACTCGCGTGCTCTGAATTTTCGATGAAACGGGACTGGGGCAAAAAAAAAAAGGAGTCTCCCCTTGTCTTCTTCTTACACCATTCCAGTGGAGCGCAGTAGTGGAAGAGGCATCATCATCCACTGATTGATGGGGAGTCAAGCGGAGACAGCGGACAACTTGCAACAAATTAAGCGTCTTGTGTGGTCGAGCGTTGCGGTAGATCGACGCCACCTGGTCAGGTAGTGGCCCCCACATCTCCCCTGTAGAACCATGCCAATCCCTGCACTGAAAGAAACCAATACCAAAACGTCCACAAAATCAAGGAATTTTTATTTGTTGATTTAATCACATTTAATGTCAAGTTACTATTGAAATAAAATGAATTTTCTCCAAGTGCCACTCGAGGGGTAGCCTCCACATTGCAGCATCCCGAGGAGAGTGACCACCGCCGGCGATGCCTAAATTCAGCTGGACACGAGCGCCAATGCAGCGATCAAGTGACATTTTATTGTCGGCAATCGATTGCCTTTCCTCCTGTTGCCGGTCCTGTTCAGCGTTCGGTTTTTGTTTGCTATTTAGAGGCATGAGAGCAGCGACGGATAATTGACAACAGTTAATTCCATTCCATTGATCGTCGAGCGTTGAAATGTCGCAAATTTAATTATTTCAGCAGCACGCCGCCAGTTCAATCAGACGTCCATTGAGGAGACTGTGGGTGGGCGGAAATTCCGCCGGAGGATTCCAGGATAAATGGAGACCAAGAGGGAAAATAAGAAAATAAGAGTGCACTGTTCTAATGTTAATTATTAAGATTGAGAAGCGAAAAAAAAAGCAAACTCCACCTGCGAAGAATTATTCATTGAATACATAGTTACACAAAAAAAAAATAATAATAAAAAATATTAGAAAATAAGAAATGGTACACTCTTAGCTGGAGTGCAAATTAAATAATTAAAATAAGAAGAAACCAAACATCAAAAAAAACATAACAAAGAAACCATGCGCAACCAATATAAGGAATTAATATAATAAGAACCAAAAACTGCAGGAAGGAATACAAGATGAACCACTAGCTTTCCTCTGCTGATAATAAAATAAATGCAAAAGTAATATAAAAAAAATAAAAAGTATTCATTACTTTTGAGGTCACGACTTGAATCCGAGAGAACAATTGAATTTTGACTGAATTTCTAAGGAATTGGGTCTGCCTTATATACTGTTATTTTAAGTGTGCCAGAAATCTTAAAAAATTTTAGTTTATATTAAAACTATAGTATATATGTCAATCTGACAGATTGATTCGGTTTAGTGTTGATTAAGTGATTGTTAAAAAAGTTTGGGTTTTTGATTGACTGCAACTTTTGACTTTGACTTTAACTTTTTGCGTCCTTTAAACAAAAGCCAACAAAACTGTTGGCCAGGTGAGGGCCGCCAAACGAGAACCAAACAAAACGAAATGTATCCTGACATTTTTCTGTCATTTCAGCAGGAGCAGGAGCTGGAGCAAAGGCCAAAAAAAAAAGCAATGTGAAAAGGAGTCGCAAAAAAGCCAGGCCGAGTCCAGCGATTTGTGCAGTCATCGGAAGCGGAAGCACTGCCAGGATTCTCCCTCCCGCCCTTCAGCCAAGTGACAAGGACAGTCCGTCATGAAGGATAAAGCCAAAGGGAGGAGGATGAGGTGAAGGGGGAGGAGAAGGAGCAATGCCGCTTACTGTTGACT
Source organism: Drosophila varians (assembly GCA_018150405.1). NCBI lineage: Eukaryota > Metazoa > Arthropoda > Insecta > Diptera > Drosophilidae > Drosophila > Drosophila varians. The sequence goes on from JAECWK010000130.1 coordinate 11,642,760, forward strand.
TAAATCGTTTAGGTAAAGTTAAACAACTTGTTCCGTTAATTGTTAAACAATGCCCAGGCAACTGAAAAGCTGCCGGAGAGATCTGCACTTTCCCGGGGAGATTGACGGACTTGCCGGGAATAATTGATGGAAAAACTGAGAACAAACAAACGATGGAATCCAGAAAGGCAAAAGGATGAAGGCAAAAGAGTTGAATCGATTTAAAGTGAAATGTCTCCGATTGCAGGTTGAAGTTTATGGAACTATTTCCTTTATACAAATGTTTTCACTTTAATAATTATAAAGAAATAATATTATTATTTAACGTAAACCCCCCCCGAACACAATTAATAACTTTGAAACTTAGTTTGGAGTCCTTTATGAATTTCCCAACTTTAATTGACGTTGCTAATGAACCTTTTTTCATGCAATATGTGCACTTTTCTCTGACATTTTGGTTATTTGTTACTCTTTTTCCGCACGCCAGGGGGTTGGCGAGGTGGCGGGAGGTAAGAGGACCTTGTGAAAGGGTGAAATTTTTACCCAAAATGCTAGAAGCTACAGCAGAAACAGCAGGGACAAGAGCAATATCATCTCCATATGCAGACGTAAATTTCCGTTGGCCTTCCCTTGGGGCATTAACCAGTTTTGCCACCCACTCTAACCTTGCACTTTCCACCCACATTTGGGAAAAGTAACTCATGGAAATTGATGACAATTCAAGTACAACAAAATAATACAATAAACAAACGTATATTTCAAGTTCATGGCTTTCTGCAAAATGCTATTGGCAACATGTTGCTGAAAATTGATTATTTTCCTAATGGAATTTAAAGTTTCAATAAAAGTAATAAAAAAGGGTAGACCTATAAGACATAAATATTTAATAAAATTAATAGGTATTTTAGTATTTACAATAAACTCTTAAACCAAGTTCTGCTAAAATCGCATCGATAAAGCAGTTCATGGCCTAATAATTCACAGTTCTCTTAAACTTTCTCTCTTGTCGGGCTCTCTTCGCGAATCTCTCTTAACGGCAATGGTGGCTTCTCATTGGTGCCTTGGCTGGTTATTGTTCCATCAAATGTAAGATAACTAAGCAAAAAGAGAAAGCCAACTGACCACAAAGGAATAAGATTCCTTGTTCCAATAAATCTGTTCAAAAACAACAAAAAAAGAAAAGGTTTTAAATATTCAAACAGCTGCAGAAATCGGAAACAAACATGTTAATTTTCAGTCGCACCTTAACAACCAACCAAAGAATTATGACTACCTTTCCACATCAAGTTGAAGCGAAAAAAAAGTTATTTATTGCGGCAGGATATACGAGAAAAAAAATTAAATTAAAATGCATTACAAACAATTTGTTTGGACCGTGAAGCCCGGAGGGTTGTGTCTGCTAGAATATACGAAAATATTGTAAGCAATGCATATTAAATTTTCGATTTTTTCCACCTTTTATTTACATCTATATCCGCGTTCATTTAATATAAATGTTACGGCAATTAAACTCTGGACGAATTTTCCACTTTTGTGCACAAAAACAAAAAATAAAAAAGCTGAATTTTCATTGTTTGCATATTTAATAATGCTAATCAAAAACACGTCTGAAGGACGGAAGGACGAACGGATCGTTGTCGCGCCCAGAAACCCCGATTTTATCCCTCGCCAAAAGTCGATAGGAGGAGTGAGGGGTTGCACTGTGACAGCATCCTTCACATAATTTATTGGCCAGTACTCAAGGACACTGAGTCGGGGAAGATATCCAAACAAACGGATATCGAACAAAACTGTGAAAAACTCAGCGGGAAACCACCGACGGCAGTCAAACTAATTTGTTGTCATTTTTATGCGACAAAAACGAAAACAATAAAAAAAAAAAAGTAAAAACAAATTGCTAGAATGAGAGGTGAGGGGGCAAGTGAGAGGAGTGTCCTTGCAGCTGCCGCGATACTGATGAATAATTGATGGAATAACTATTTATAGTTAGCGTTAGTTTTGTTTTGGCTATGGATTAGATAATGTCCTTTTTAGACACCCCAAATATGTTTAATACACATATTAAATCCAAGTTTTTTACCCCGCAACCCTTAAAAAAAGGGATAATACTTCAGCAAATTGGTTTACAATATGAATTCTAATCCAGAAAATTGGTAAAAATTTTGTAGCCCACAAAAATACCACTTATCACATTTCTAAAATTAAGTAAAATCCTGTAGTTATAATCACCAGCCACCACCCACCCACTGCAACCCCCTTTAAAATTGAAGGAAATCGGGCGTAGGGAGAAAAAAAAAAACAAACAGGATATAAACGGTCACCGCAGCGGAAGTCAACAAATGCTCTTTAATTAACGATGTTCGACACCAGAATTTTCGAGTGTCAACTAACAATTATGTGGGCTGCGAGTCCTGCGCCAGGACTGCCTCCTGCCAGTCGTTAGTTAAAGGATTTTCGCGCATATGGACCGAAATTGATGATGTGAGCAAGTGGCACGTAATCAATTTACCAGCTTCCTCATTTCGGATGCGAATTTAAGATGCCATTGTCCTCCGGTAATGCCACTGGCTGGCACCCCGATACAATATTTTTTCCTGTTGCTATTTGCGGCAGCCGAGGGTGGTTGCAAGGTCCTCGTTACGTTGGCCACCGATCTGGTGTAACAGAATATCCTCAACATATGTGCAACAAGGCCCGACTGTTCAAAATCCAATTGGTTTACATGGGAGTGGTCGAAATCCTTGGATATGGGATGGATTCAAATTGAATTTGTAAGTTGTTAATATTTCGGTATTGATTTTAAAAGAGTTTTAAACTCTCTATAATATTAGGACAAACGATCCCTATTTCCTTTTACAAATATGATATTTTAATGACACTTTTGCTATGACATAATTTATGGTTTCTGCCTTAAAAAGTCCTTTTTTTAAACTTCCATCAATTTATGTAAAAACCATCTCACACCCATTATTTCTGCCCCGAAAAAAACCTCTTAGTTAAGTTGATGGCCGTATCCAAATTCCCTTCAATGCCATCCAAGAAGATGAAACCCCAAAACCCAACCCATCCACCCACACCCCCACATGTGGGACATTCGTTTTATTTTGTTGATTTGCCAGAGGCCCGTGTCTTATTTACATCGACTTTGGGGTCGCCTTTTATGTTCCTAATGTCGCATAAACAGTGCTTAATAATGCACTAACCTTGGCGCATCGCCACTAACCGTGTAAAACGTGGCAGGACCCACCCAAAAATACCTGAAACCCGAAATACAAAATACAAAAAATAAACCCACGCGGAATGCTGGTTGTCGAAAGGAATTAATATTTAATTCGTGTGCGTTGCGTTTGGATCCCTTTTGCGAGTCGCTATTTTAGGGAAAATTTAATGGCTATGTGACCGAGCAAGGAGCTTCATGTCCTTGGATACCGTACGACACATTTTGAATGGTGTGAGAGCAGGACTTTTGTCTTGAACGAAATTTGACTTGACAAGGACTTCAGGGATCATTCGCCATGTTTACCTGAGCACTCTCGCTTTCAGGCTATTGAAATATTCCGTTTGACCTGATAAACAAATAAGCGGCAATGTAGCCAAAAAAAAAAAAAAACATTGAAAAATATGAATATACACTGAAATAAAAATCTTTTAAATATGTTTAACCTTACAAATTCAAGCAAAGTCCCGCAGAGTTCCCTCACCCTTTCCATGGCAAAGTCTTAATCACAGTTTTCATTATGTGAGCCGACGACTTTTGCTGATTCGCACAATCGGAAACGATTACCACACAATCATGGGGGTGGAGAAGAGGGTGAGAGAAATGGGGGGAGAGGGAGGTGAAAGCACCCCCAGAGTGCAATTAGCAGGCAAACTATAAAATTTCAGTGTTTGTCTTGCCAGATACTTTCGCTCTGTTTGAGATACAGATACATGTGTGTGCGGGAAAACAAAGGCTGAACCACCTCCTTCCTGGCAAGGACCCCATGTGATGGGCCATTCCTGCGTACGCTTAATTGGCGTTCTGAGGCCTTTTCATTTGCCCCCACAGAAGTCTTAAGAAAATCTTTGCAGGACTTTAACATAAGAGAGAAGAAAGTTTGCCTAGGCATGTCCTGCATTTCCCAGAAAAAAACTATAGCATACTTATTTGGGTTTAAAAAAATAAAAGTTTTCAAAAGAACGATATAAAGAGTTTGGATTCAATAAAAACTACAAATAATTGGCATATGGCGACTGGATGAGACTATTCTCCTCCGGCTTCAGAAACTCCTCCACCACCGCATTGGTCATCCTGAAGAGCTTGTCATGCAGCTCCTCCCATCCCTTCTGCTCCGGCAGACCGGCGATTTCTGCATTCAATTTTATTCGGAAATCATTGGCCGCACTCCGCAGGCTGACGACATAGCCATTGGTGAAGGTAAAGGTGATTATATTGGTATCGGGATTCACAGGCAAGCGGGGCTTCTTGTCCGCGAACGACGTATCCAAGCCGGTGGTCAGGTCTCGGATGTGCACCACCTCGAACTCGCCATCCAATATGCACTTGGGATAACCGACCCCATCATTGAAATTCCTCAAAAGCGCATAAATCTCGTTCACCACATCCGAATCCTCGGCAGTGTAGGAGGACGAGATCATTTCGTGGTAGCCATAGGTATCGTAGATTTCCCTCAGCTTCTCGATCAGTGTCACATTCCGGTTGCTACGCAGGAAACAGGCCATGGTGGCCAATTGGGTGGCTGCGGCGATGCCATCCTTGTCCGGCAGCGTCATCCCAAACATGTAGCCGAAGCTATCCTCAAAAGCAAACAGGATTGTGCGTCCGGTATTCTGGAGCTCTAGGGCTCGATTGGCCATCCAGGGAAAGCCCACCATCCCCTCCACATAGATGAAGCCCTCTACTCGCGCCATGGCCGCCAGGATCTTGGAACTGATCATCGTGCCAATCATGATGCAATTACCCACCGAAGGCTTGGGCGTCCGCACCTTGTAGTTCTCCAGCGCCCACCAGCCCAACAGGGCAGCCAGTTCGTTGCCACTGAATAGCTTCCAGCGCCCTCGGGGATCCAGCTCGGCCGCAGCTAAACGGTCCCCGTCCGGATCGTTGGCCAGGACAATGGTGCAGTGCTCTGCCTCGGCTTTTACAATGGCCAGCCTCAAGGCCTCCTTGCCCTCTGGAAAATGGATTGGAGTATTTCAAGAAATAGAAGAAAGAGGTAGATGACTAACCTTCCGGATTGGGCCTGATGAGAGTCGGAAACTCCGGATCGGGATCCTTTTGCTCGGCCACAGGGATCAAGGGCTTCAGTCTCGCCTGGTAGAAGGCCTCCTTCATGAAGGGATAGCCCACGCCATGGAGGGGCGTGTATATGAACCTTAGCTGGCTGCACTCGTTCGTCTCCAGGTAGACCGGTGGAATGAGCCGCTTCAGACCCCCAAAGAAGAGTGGGTACACGGTGCGGTAGGGATCCTCCAGCATGGGATGATCCTCCAGCAGGGAAATCTCCCAGGACGAAGGCTTCGGCTCCAGGTGGTTGAGAATGTACTCGTGAATGCGCTTATCGTGGGGGGAAATCACCTGGGCCCCGTTCGTCCAGTAGACCTTCAGGCCGTTGTCCTCCTTGGGATTGTGCGATGCGGTGACCACCAGCCCCGCCAGGCACTTGAGTGCCAAGATGCTAAATGGGATGAAGGGCGTCGGGATTATACGGCGGAACAGGTAAACCTTGAAGTCGTTGTTGAGGAAAACGGCGGCCATCAGCTGGGAAAAGCGCTTGCTGTTGTAGCGTCCGTCGTATCCTATAACGATGCCCGACTGGGAGCGCTTCTGGAGGCTGGGATAGGTGTCAATCAGGTAGGCACAGATGCCCTGAGCGGCCTGAATGATGACCACGTCGTTGAGGGAATCGAATCCCGCCCGCATTCCGCCTCGCATCCCGGTGGCGGTGAAGGGTATTCGATGGCACAGTCGCACCCTAAGTGCCTCCCAATCGCGGTCGCGCACCGCTTCGATCACCTGGGCCAGAGTCGCCTCGTTTCTGTCCCAGAGCACCCAGTTCTTAATCTGCTGGTCGAGTTCGTCGTCGCCGGACAGCTCTAGGGCTTTCAGCACCTCCACAGGCGATGGCGCTGTATGCCGGTTCACGTTTATCGACATCCTGCAGCCGTTTTCGGAGTCGGGATTGGGGCTAGAGTACTTTTAATTTGGAGAAGGAAAGATTCTAAAAGTGACAGCTTACTCGGAATAAAAACGAATATCTAAGAGCTTCAATTAAAACCAAATCCGAACCACTAGCCTCTGTTTAGGAAAATGTAATTTAAATGTTAGCCAACCTCCAGCTAGACTATCCTTTTTTTACATCCTTTTCTCCCCTCACTGACCAATTGAAAATTTATGGCCCCAACTCATTGCGATTTACGAGCCCCGAGAGGGAGACTCGAGCGGCTAAGCTCCATCAACCGCAAATTGATCCATTGGCCATTTGATTTGGCCAGAAGCTGGAGTCCGAACAGGAGCTGAAGATGAATTTACGGCCTGCGAGTGAAGGAGTGAAGGAGTGAAGGGAATGCCGAAGAAGACTGTCGGCATGGAAATCTATGTAAAATATGAAATGTCCCAGGCTCTTCATATGCCATAAACATGATTTCAATTTGTCATCAATTATGCAAAGCGAGTCTAGGAATGTGCCCCGCACAAAATGTCCAATGCCCCACGATTTCGCCATCCTTTCAGCGGAGGAGTGAGTAATTTGCAGAACGGTAATTGGGTTACACCGGCGCATGCAACATTTATCAGGCAGGACCCCCATCCGCCCTCCCAGTTGTCTGATGTCCCCCCCCGCTCCGCATATGCATGCCCATATCCTTTGTTACCTCCACTTCTCTCCTGTGAATTTGCCCTCTGACACGTCAATTGCATTCTAAACATTCAACGCAGAGCTCTCAGTTCTCCCCACCAGAGAAGCCTGCAATCCTGCCGCAATGGCATTAGGCCTTTCCATTCCACACACTCAGATCCTTGCCATCGCATAGATGCACAGATACATAGAGACATGCACAGATACACTCGCTCGAAATGCATTTCGCGTCAAATTGTCAGAGTGTTAATTAAAAATGGACACTTGAATAGGCAGGAAGATAGACAAAGCCCATACACACTCGCAGGACTCGGTTCTGGGTAATTGTCCTGCCCCTCTAACCAATAGTCTTGGCTTGGCAGTGACAAAGGCTTCTGTTTTTGGAGCTTCATACAATGTTTCTATCAAGAACTTGACTTGTAGAACTCTGATATGGAAATAGCGTAAAACCATTTAATAGGTTATCCTCCAATCATCTCAGACTCTATCCAATCCGACTTTTTTTTAAGTGCCATTTCCACATTTGCATAAAAATCGTTTAGGCAATTTACTTTCAGAGACAATCGCTGCCTGCGGCAGCAAATATTGGGTGTTTACGGCACATGGCTCCCAGGACACAATCCAGCTCGTCCATGATCTCATCTCCCTGCGAATGCAGGCTACCATATAATGCGTTTGCATAATTTTAATCCCTGGGCCTCGGAGTTGCAGAGAATTGCTGTTGCGTGAATTTTTTATGGCACCCGCGAGTGTCCTCTGCGGCAGGATGTGTGTATCAATGTGATATCCTGATTTTCAAGTCGAATAACTAACGCTATCGGAGCTATTAATATGCTAATTTCGAATATTTTATGGCAGCCAAAGGAAAGACAATCTACAAAGAACCACCCAACCTGCTCCATTCACTTTCCATCAGAATTAAAACCAAATCATTCATTTCATTTGAAACGAAGAAGCTGAAGTCTGGAATTGAAATTGACATTTTGTGCGTAAATCTCGGAAATATTTGACACTTTTTACTCCACACGGAAATATTTCCTAATGCCAATCAGGCCGAGGATTTCCCTTATTGTCGCCGAGCCATCGAAAAGTGGTTTTTAATGTCGATGAGGAATCTGACATTTAAGACCCTTTGCCAGCAGCTGGTCCTTGACAAATGTGAAATAAATGCAAATCTCCTGAACTCTGATGAATCTAATTTATCCGGAAAAAATGGAAAAAGTCGGAGGCCATCAAATGGACATGGAACTCACCAGACTTCCGGATACCCCAAACTGAACGAAAATAGTTTCAGTATTTTGCAAAAAAAGGACTTTGACTGCAAAATAAATTTGATGTAATTTATTTTGAGGGAAGGGCGCTGGCGGAGCTTTTTCATATTTTCATATTTGAGCAATGCAAGGTCCTGGAAAATGAAATTTACATCATTTGTTTATTTGTATCGCTCATGTCCTGTCCGGTGCTGTCCCATCCTGCGGTCACCCGCTCCCCAACAAAATCCTCTGGGAATATCCTGCCAAGCAATTCAGTAAGATGTGGCAAAAAATATAAAAAAAACTCCACAAATTTGATTACCACCCAAAAAAAAAACGGGAAACGAAATATTATTTTGTTTGTTTGCATATTTTTTGTAGAATTTTTTTTTGCGTTTTACTTTCTTGCCGGGAAGTTCCTTTGAAATTAACGCATTATGTTTATGTATTAGATGCAAATAGAAATGGCCAAAGGACCTTCACACATGGCTGGCCAAAGGGTCAGAAATCCAATTTGGCAACTTCCATTTCCTGGGGGTCTCTTTTGCGAATCGGGCAAGCAAATATTTTTATTGCTCAGCCAGGATTGTCTTGTGCCAAGGATTGCGTCTGTGTCTCCGGGTAAGGATTTTAATTGCCAACATTGATTCCATGACTGCCATGAATGGCAGGTCGTAAGCGGTTTGGCAATCACCATTATAAGGAGAAATTTTCCAATTTCCAAAATCCAGACTCCGAATGCGATTTTGGTGTTTTTCGTTCCACATGTTAGGGGGGGAAGGATAATGGCAACCGGTCGTGGTGACGTGACAGGAAAACTCAGCGTTCAAAAGGGTTGAACTTTGACGGAATTGTTGGCACTTTTACACGCAAAAATGTTTCGTGCATTATTAAAAGAATATGCGGGATTTGGCAAATGCTGGATTGCTCCTGTCGCAGCCACTGGAGGATTCCAAAATTGACACTATCTGGTGGAAAATCCTTAAAAGGAAACTCTGTTTGGCTGTCAATTTGTTTTGCATGCGGAATACTAAAACGATAAATCAAAGAAAAGGCTTTAACAAAATCGAATAAAGTAACGTAAAAGTTGATTGATCGATTCTAAGGACCTTATACCTTGTAGGTAGAATTCCTGCTAAACATAAACATTTGTTTAGACCTTTAAAAACTCCCCCTAACACCCTGTATAAAATCCAATCATTTCATCACAACTCATTGAACTCCAATTATGAGACAGCCGGCTGTGGCCTGGCCAGGGTTGTAATTAAGGATTATTGTCATGTCCTTGTTGCTGGTTTTGCTGGGATGATTGTCCTTTTGGCAGCCTCCTTTGAGTGGGACTGCAAAGCCGACCGGCGATGTGGTAAAAATATAAAAATTATTGATTATCAGCATTGGCATCTCAGCGATTTGCTGCAACAAGCCGCGCATAGCAGTTTTCAGTGGTTTTTGTGCTCAGGTTGGGTTCGGTTTGCTTTCCGATCCCATCATTAAAATCATTGTGCGATATCGACACCTCGACCAGCACTTTTTTTGCAAAGCCATCAAACGGCAGCGGACACAACTGAGTGGAGCAAACATCATAAATATCGGAGAGATGCCTGGACAAAAAGCGAGATCGTTTCGCTTGTCGCACAAGTGTTGTCAACAGGTTCTGCGGAATTCACTGCTCCCCGGCTTCTGGACGGGATTCGGGCCAAGGCAAGGGCAAGGGCAAGGGCCATGGCAGGGAGACGGCGGGTGGGGAGCTGGCCTCCTGACGTCGTCTTGTGCTGGGATCGTTCATCATGCAGGGATGACAAGTGATCAAAAATGCAGCAATATTTTACAGGCAGCAGTTTGTTGGTCGTGTTTACAAGTTGATCGCTGATGCAGAAGCGGATGCTGGATCGATATGACAGAGTGACACGGAAATCATTAAAATGTAAATAAAATATTAAGTAAATAATCGACCACTAATACCTTACTGAAGGTCTTCAAAGATAGAGGTCCTTAAGCCCACAAAGATCCCCCACTTCACGCTACCATCCCTATAGATCTCATTGTGGTGACACATTTCAGTCGGCGATCTGTGGAAACTGGAGGAAGCGACTCGTCTCTTGCCACTTGGTCATCGGCAGCTGCTTTCTCCTTAATTGTCCTTATCACTTTGTCATTAGCTTTGGCCGGACTTCGGTCCTCTGGCCTCGGTTGGGCTGACTCATAAATATTTATAACCGACTGGCAAGTGCAGATTTGAGATACTCGAACATTGATTAAATGTTTAACCGGCCAGCGGGCAGCCGAATATGGCGAACAGTTCATAAATTAAATCAAAAGGGTAGAAAATCAATTAAAAGTGTCGCCAGTGTCTTTGCGTTAACTGTTAATGCCTCGACTAGCCACAGCCAATCCATTTCTATAAAAGCCAACAATTAAAGTTCATAAATTACAGAACCAATCCGAGAAAACTCAAACTGCCAAAGTGGAAACTTTGCCTCCGTTTCCCGCACGTATCTCCTGCACGTGCCGCGAATTTTCGAATCGCTTTTGGAATTCCATCAAAGCCAAAATCAGTTCCCGTCTTTTGTCAGGGATCAGGGATCTTAACAAAAAAAAAAAAAAAAAAAAACCCACAAAAAAATATCAGACAGACAGCGGCTGGCAGTGGCAAAAACTGAGTGGCAACTATTGACCATTTATGGCATTGGATTCCTATTAAAAATTATTACTTAGTCGCCCGACTTCACAGGCACCAAATTACGGATTAATGTTCCATTCGCTCCCTGTCTTTCATCCGGCTCAGGCCCCTCAACTCCATGGATCTCTGATCGTGATCAGCACCCAAATGGAGTGCCTCGGAACACGTTTGGTCTGATCTCCGAAAGCTGAACATTGGATTCGAGGATAAACGATTCGAGGAGAGATACTTAGCTGATTGATATCGGTTTGAGCCAAAAGGGGGGTTTCGTTTAAAGCAACAGGTTTTGCGACGATTAAAATAATTAGTAAATGCAAATTCCCGGAAAGAGCGGGGGATTCTCAAATAAAACTGGATTCCTAATCATTGGGAAAGTTTGCATAATTCATAATCAAAAATCGTTAAAATTAGCTTTCTGTGATTGAAGCTTGTTTTTCAATCTTTTCAAAGGCCTTTTGCAAATGCAAATTTTGGAAAACAAAGTTGTGGTGGAAGTTCCTTATCCTTTTAATTACTTTCGACAACATCCAATTACTTTCGCCACTGAATTGACTAACCAAAAATAACACCTGCCCAAATTATTAAGTAATTAACCAAACACTCAAGCACCATAATCCTTTTGGCCAACTTTTGCCAGGGGCTCATTAAAATTAATGATTTCGGCCAAGTTGCCGCCTGGGCCTGGGCCTCTCCCTTTGCATATTAATGGGCCAAATGTCCGCGGGGATAATAAACCGCTAATAAGAAATTAAAAGACACTTGTAATGGCATAGCCCGAGCAGACTTCTTCGGGCTTCAAATTTGAAAGATTCCTCTCAGCTTGCTGCCATAAAAATTAACTAATTGCTAAATGATGGCATTTGGAGGTGCGAAAGGGGTTGCCCGGCCGAGGACATGAATTTGTAAGTAGCCACTGCGAAACGAACGCCTTGGGACCCTGATCCTTACAAAAAATTCGTCCTTCTGGGAATCATTTCAAGGGGTTGACTTTAAAGCATTTGGCCAATAAAGTTGAGCCGAACTGTTCAAATTAAATGGACAACCACGATTCTGGGCACCACCCAGTCCACCCACTCAGCCACCTGAAAACCACACAGGAATGCCGCAGAATCGAAGCACAGCCGGCAGCGTTAATTAAATACAATTTTTAATACCCTAAACAACAGGTGCAGTAAGGGTATTCAAGGTGAAGGTAGGAGTTTATTAAATATATTGCATATTTTAAAAATGTGTTAAAAGTTTGCAGTTAATGTCAGAATAGATGTTGCAAAAAAGCAATAAACTAACTTACAGTGCAAAAAAAAATATCATTTTTATGTATTATTTAAAGAGTATCCTTAGAACCATATAAGCTCTTCCCCGATGTATTTTTTTTTTCATGAAATCCACTGGAATTTGTATTCCCCGAGTGCTACCATGGATGCAGTCCTCAATATTGGCACATTTGTTTATTGTTTTCGCAATTACAATTACAATTTTTATTTTCCGGCTTACAGTTGCCGTGGGTCCTTTGGTGCAAAAATTATCGCCAAGCCCATTTGCGGTAATTATTTAATGGTGCACTCCCAGGTGGGACCCAACATGCAGGACTGGGTCCTGCCGGAGCAGGGAAAGGACAAGGCCTAAGGGCAGGTAAAGGCCTATATGAAATGGCATCGAAATTATCGTTATGCGATTGCATTGCATTCTCCCCTTTTTGTGCCCCATCCCCGATCCGGCAACCGTTCACTGTGTCAGTTGTGGCAAGTCCTTTTCGGCCTTTGGTCCTTTCTGGCCAGCTTTCACCCGTCCTGCCTTCATTTGCTGTTTGGTCAATTAAATTTTGCCAGGTTGACAGTGCAATATGAATGCCAAAAACCAGTATGAGGCCCCCAAACACATGAGCCCCTGTCCTGTCTGCCGCTACGAGGAGGTGTTATCCAATCACCCAACCCACTGGGTCATAATTAATGCCGCTTAAGTCCCGTGTTCCAACGCCCTGGGCGAGGAAAACATTTTGAACTCCGCCAGGATTGCAATGACCTCACCCCACTCCACTCCACAGCACTCCACCCTCGTGCCGCCCACCCACTTCCGTGTTTTAATTCAATTTCATGGAGTGTAGAGTAGCGTTACGAACTTGCAACTCCGGCCCCGAGTACTCATAAAGTGTCATCCATCGGTGGGCCGTTTACAATTAGGCGCAACTTTTTCCAAAGTCCTCAGACCCCTGACCAAAAAATAACAAACCCCTCGGCCTCTAAGGCTTTAAATATTTTGCGTGTAGAACTTTTTCTCTGGTTTCTCTGGATTGTTTTTTATTTTTTTCGCTGGCATATATATTTATAATTTCCCGGGAGGGCCATTTCTAAACAACATTGCTGCTTGGCCCTTGTCCCCAACTTGGTTTTCACCCAATTTGTTGAATTTTAATGCGTATTTATTTCGAGCACTTCCACTAATAACCAGAGCGCGATATCAACTTGGAGTGGCGTTACGTGAAACTTGACCCACTAAACTTTTGGCAGCTGTTTGATAAGAATCATAAAATCTCCATTGAATAACCCGGAAGTTGAGTAAAGTGATTTGATATTGGCACAGTTATAGTCATTTTAAGAGTGTAGTTCTCCGAGTTATAACTTGGCCAAAATATTAAATTTTTAGTCCATTTTAAGCGAATATTTCAGCTATTTTTTATCGGATTTGGGAAGGAAGTACCGTTTATGAATCAGAACAACAACCTGCGTTAATCTGCATCAAAACCTCGTAAAAATTGGAATAAAAAAATTTTGGCGATTTTTGTAAATTTTAATGATGGTACCCCTTTCCTAAATCTTGAAAAATGGATAAAAATTTTTTTGTCCGACTTTTAAAATATTTATATGCAGTTTTACGAAGACTAAAACGCTGATTACAAAATGGTATTCCGCTTCCAAATCGGTTGAGAAATGGCCAAGAGATTCATAAAAAGTGGTAAAAAAAGGATAATAATCAAGAATCAGAAGGGTATACGATTTATCCCGTTGAGTTGTTTTTGCATGGGCAGGACCCCCAGAATAAAACACACAGCCTATACTTTTCGAAACATTTTTATTTTTTATTACATTAATATTCTTATTGTACATTTTTTCTAATTACAGGATAGGAAACACACAGCTTAGAGCGATGGGCATGTCCTTGGATTAGAGATGGTGTCCTTCTCAGTGGTGCCCTGGGACGGATATCAGGATAACGAAGCGTGTTGCAGATCCTCGATGAAGCAGGTTGTGCAAGCGACGTCGTCCAGACGCTTAGAGCTGAAACCAGGTGATATCAAGGATGTTGCAGGAAGATGGAGTATCCTTTGGCACAAGGCAGAGAAGCAGAGCACCACGCGAAGCAGTTTCCTATCCATCGCCGCAGTCCTGGAAATAAAAAACGTTATTGTTAAAACTATTGTTAAGTTTTTGAATATAAATAGGAAATATGTGACTTAGAGTTTATTGTAAATTGTTTAAGAAAATTCACAGTATATTATCCAATAAACTTCTTAAAAAATTAAATAAATCGTGTTTTATTTGGACATGTTCCAGCGCATCGTTTTTCAGCAATTATTTGGCCATTTTACATATAATCCTGTATCCGAATGGCAGCAAGGATGCGTTAAAACTATTCCCATTGATGAAAACATATATCCCCCACTAAAAAGCCATCATCGTATTCGTTAAAAAACTTTTTCATTAAATATTTTATCAAATATAAAATCTATTTAAATGTAACTCAGCACTTTTTCATAAAAATAATCCTTCTATCCTGTCCTAATCAGGCTTTCGGGCTTTTTTAGACGAATAAGAATCATAAAATCTTAAAGTAATAGAAGAATTCAGTCTTACCAGCTCGAAACTTATCCCCTTAGCCGCCTTCGCAGTTGATTCCAATAAAAAAAACAGCCCGTCACTAGGGGCAGCTGCAATCCTTGGCCCAATCCTGGGAATACAGAGTTAGAAGATCAAATATTTTACTTGAAATAGCTAAAATATTGGTAGTTTATTAAAACCATTATCATACATAGCTTGAAAACCCTAAAACCTACACGATTTTTGCTTTAATTAGAGGGGTTGCAGATGAAAATTATACGACCACCGGCTGATGCTCCCCCACAGAGTCATTTCGAGGCCTTTATATGTCCCGAAAAAATGATAGTTTTGCATAAACCAAGGGGGAGGGAGGATGGGAGAGAAAGGACTAACAACGCGTGAAGAGAATGTGAGAAAAGGTTAATTAATTTATGTCGCACATGCTTAATGCCCATTCGGGGACTGGGACCACGACTGGTAGTTCCCTGACACGTTAATGGACACATCCGACTCTACGACTTTTCGCCTATTTCCACCTATGATTAAAACTAGGCATGTTTGTCCATTTAAGCCCTTAATTTGTGTCGTAAATCACTCCAAAGTCAGCGCCCACCTTTCGCACCTCGAACCCGGTGCGGTCAGGGTGCGGGGGTTTTCAGGGCATTGTACTGCCTATTGGGCTAATGAGTCTAATTGGGGTTGAAACTGGCCCAAAACGTGTAGAAACCCTTTTTCGGAAAGAGTCCTTAGGACATGGATATGGTTAGAGATATGGTATTGTAACCAGAAGGTGTCATCTTGGCCCATCATTAGCGCCATTTGTTTTGGCCCAGTGGAGTGCTAAAGAGGTCAGAAGTGAAGGTGGGCGGGCTGGTTTAAAACCGGTTCATTTGCATATCAAAGGCCATAATCAACACCTTGCCACTCGTATGCTTACAGTAACTTTTTATGGGTTTGCAGATGGACAGGCATTTGGACAGGCATTTGCAACAGCCGCATATTGACAAGCTCCATTTGCAACTTCATTTGCATGCCACATGCCACATGCCACTCTCCGGCCTCGCACCTGATTTTCCCCCAGGTGGGAGGGAGGTGGCGTTTGGGGTCGTAGGGCCTCAAATTATGAGTTTTGCATTAGCGTTAATTGGCTGGGCTGCCGGCAAAGGATACAAAAGTATCCAGAAAAGTAGAAAGGACATTAAACGTGAGAACTTCACACTCAAACGGCTTAAAATCTTTTCTATTACGGAAATTATAGTATTTTCTTCGTTTAATTCAAATCACTGGAGAATCCGCCGGGCAACTCCTACCAGTTCCGGCTGGGAAACGTTTTGGAATTGAAACAGTCTTGAATGTGGCTCCAAACTGTCCTTGCCCATCCCCCCATACCCCATTCCCCAACCCGGATGCCCCCCATCCACGACACTTTGCACCAACTGGACGAGGCGAAATTCTTGCAGCTGCGCAGTTGGGAAAATCCTCTAACTTCCAAGTTGGAACCCCAAACGATTCAGGGCGGAGTCATCGTGGCATTGGCGGGCACCTTTCCTCCAGCTTGTATCGGGATTTAGGTGCAAATACTTTTACAAACACACACACACACACACCTACACAGATGGAGAGCGCTTTCCCCTTTCCACTTTCCAATTTCCATCGGAGAGGGAACCTCGGAGACCGTCCCCTTCCATCAGCGGCAATCCGTTAAATATTTTAATGGCTAACAAAGGCATTTTTCGCAACGAATTTATTATGATTCAAGACAAATATTTGCCAGAGTTTTGTGCTTTAAATGTTTATTCCGACGATATTTTAGGGGAGAATAAAGAAACATTAATGAGTATTTGGGGAAGTTGAAGGAAAACATGTAATAATAATATGTAATAATGATTCTTAAATAAGTTTCAACCAAATAGGAGTACTGTTGTTTTGGATATTTAAAAGTTTTACAACAATTAAAAATGAAAATTTAATACATTCGCATTTGTATGATTTTTAATGCCTTATTTAAGTGTAATACCTTTTCATTTAAATTGTTATGATTTTAATTGAATAGCATTTAAGAAATACAAGGATCTCCAACATTTTTATGAAATATTTCTTAGGCTTCCTGAAATCGTGAAAACTCAGTTTTTCTCATACTCAACAGCAAATATTTTGGACAATTTCCAACCGATTTGGAAAATGAATACCGTTTCTGAATCAGGACTTTAATTAGCATTAATCTGTATCAAAAGATAACAAAAAACAAAGAAAAAAAATTTTGCCGATTTTTGCAAATTTTAATGATGGTACCATCAGAAAATTTTGCAAAAATTGAAAAATTTTTTTGTTTGATTTTTTAGGAATTTTAATGCAGTTTGAAGGAGAATAAAGTACTGATTCCAAAAAGGTATACCTTTTCCAAATCCGATAATAAATATAAAAAATATTGACTCAAGAGTGTCTCAAAAACTATCATTTTGTAAAGTGCTAATGCTGCATGATTTTCATCATAAAAAAACCAAAATCTGGTCAAAAATGAAAGCCAAGTTGGCTTTGGTTTAACCAAACAGAAAGAGTATCTTTTATGTACTTTCATTTATATCTTCCAACTGCTAAGAAGACATAACAATTTGATGTTTTGTAATGGCTGTTGGAAAAACTTTCAAGTGCCAGAAAGCAACGATTATTGGCCTGGCCAAGAATAGGGCTCATTCCTTTTTACGATGGCCATTCTGCGGTGAGGATGTGGCTCACATATGTTGTCCTGATTGTGGGTAATTGTCATGTAATAAAAGCCATCATCCAGCTCCGTAGTGGATGACGAGGCCATTCGCAGCTGCAACCCCCAACAAAGTCCGGATGACAACTATTCGAGTCAGCAGATTTTTCAAAAGATTTTTCTCTGTGGAGCGGTGTGGATGTCCAGTGGCATATGGATGCCCCTGCTTATCTACCCACTCTCCCACCTGTGTAATTATTTCGGACCTTAACCCACTCGTAAATTATGTGTGATCCCTATAGCTAATAGGTAATTTATGTCCTGACCGCAAAAGCAAACCTAAAAAAAGGACAAACTTTTCCCACAGACATGGCGTGGAAGTAAAACAAATGTCCACGGATTTGGTGTCCATTAGCCTTTGGGTTGGCCTGCCATCTTGTGTGCTGACCACAAAAAAAAGAGATATTATGTGGTACCCACATCAGGTCCTTTTTGCAATCTAATTACAATGGCCTTGGGCGAATGATACCCCAAGAATGTGGTCCTTTTTGGTGTAAGCCTCCCCCATTTTCGGCGTACGAGTTGTACAACTTTAAAGTCACTTTAAATAATCCATTAGCAATGCCTGCATAGACAAGATGGGAAAAAATGGGAGTAAGAGACTTAAAAGCTAAAACCTGTTGAGTTACATCTCAATTCCCCAAACACTTGGCTAACTAAAAAGCCAAAGGAACACCCGCTAGCCCCCCAAATCCTTACCCCTTTCCGGCTGGAAATTCACTTTGTCTTGGCACAGATTATGGCTGCTTTGAATAACAATCGATGGCGCGACATTGATGGAGAATCCTCGAGTAAAAGCATCCTTTGTCCTGGCGCCGCTCCCAGGCACTGGCATTTTATTACCGTCTGGAGTGGCTGCCGCTTCCATTCCGACTCCGAAAGGCCATAAATGCTTTTTGTCATTTCGAATATCGATGGCAAAGTGAATTTTTACGAGGGAAATATGCTTGGCCGCTTGGCCGCCTCGATCTTAGATTTTGGTGAATAAAAAATCGAGTGACCCCTTTAGCTACAAGATCACATTAACATAATCATCATCACCATCAGAGATTTGGCGATTGGTTCTAGCTTGATTGATGGAGTTACTTAATCGCAGCAGACTGGGTCAATGAATTCTCATTAAACCAATTTCGATGTGCATATTAATGAGCTACACGAAGGCGTTCACAGGTGACATAATCAACACCGAACTTGTCACAAATTATTAAATTGTTTGAAATATATCTCTGGCACAGCATTACGGTCACAATTTCCTATTCGCAACTTCAATTATAAGATTATAATCCACATAAAAGCCAACCTTGTTCGCCGAATTATTTGACTTTATTTTCCTGCTCTCAAATCTGATGTTAAGTTGCTTGTCAAGTTCTAAAATCTTGGAAAAGAAAAAAAAAACAGAAACCAGAAACCACAACTAGGAACAACAATATTGAGTCATCGGCTTTATGACTTCCATATCTTCCCATCGGAATACAATTGAATTATAATTATTTTGCTGGCAAAAGTTTGTTTATTTTTAAAGCCCGGTACCTATTCGAATTGTGCACACGCCGAATGGCCAACAATGTGCACTGTCTGAGACTTTGACAATTATCATAAATAATTCCATTACAATGATTAGTAATGCACGCCTAATGATGCCCATTAAGCGATGATCAATTATGTTTTATACTCTTTTTTGGATACTCTCTATTGGTTTTAAATCCATTTATGAATGAAATAACTCTGGGCTCTGCTTCAGAGTATTATTACGTAAATATAATACTTTACCTTTTTTTTATTAATCTTTCATAGACGGATATTAAATTTAAAGGCGAAGTACGAAGGTAATAAAAGTTAGATTACCTTGTGCAAAAAAAGATAAAAACCAATTGTGTTAGTTTGCTTCAATATCTTTAAATAGATTTTATAGTAATAAATTACTTGGAATGGTAGACAAAAGTTTAAACTTATTTTAATGTATATATATTTTTTAATATTTTTGTACTTGAACTTTTTTTTTTGGATAAAAATTACCTTCAATATATCTTCAAATCAAACAATGCTGAAAACAATTAACTGAAAAGTGGGTAGAGAGTTAATTAATCAATGAGGTAATCAGAAGTAATCAGAGACAAGCCATCGTGTATTAAACACGAAAATAAATCCAAATATACCATACCCTGACCCACTGTGCAGGGACTCGAATGGGCGAAGTTTTGGGAATTTTCGGGGGGAACAAAGGAGGAGCAAAGGGGGAACCGTAGACAGATTGACAAAAGACGAAACAAAACTAACAAATTTTTTGGCTCATTATTAGTTCTGGCTTCTCCGCAACAGAGAAAAAAAAGCGCAAACACAAAAAATACCAAAACACTTCATTATAAACAGATCGTGATGTCTGAGGGGAAGCCAGTGGAGTGTGGGATTGGGGCTTCTGGTTGGGGAGCGGGAACGGGGATCCAGGGGCAAGCGGCAAGGGGCCAGGGGCTGGGTGATCACCCAGCTCAAAAGCTTACACCGATCGCTGGCAGCAAACGATTTCAGTCGAGGAACGGCAGCATCCAACACAGGTCGCAGGTTGCGGAATCCACAGAAGCTCTAGTCATCAAGAAGTCAACATTGTTTACCTTTCGGATCTTACAAGATGTTCAGCACTCATCGGCTTATGGTAATTGTGATTGATCGCCCACACTCGGGCTGGCCAAAAAGCGAATAAGCTTGGCAATTGAATTCGTAGTAGGTTTTCTTTTTAAAAACCAAGCCACAGATAGGTAGTGTCTCTCAAAGACTATAATGGCTTCTTACCAACTTTATATTTCTCAATCGATCCTTCCAAGTCCTGGTATGCTTACTTCCTTACAGAATTTCAATTCAATATACAGGATATGGTCAAGGAACATTGGTAATCATTGGCATATCAGTAAATATTTTTCCTACTATGAGATTATTTATATCCTTTAAATATTTGAACCTAAAGGACATTGAAAAGGACATTTAACGGCGCATATATTTGTATAACACAAAGTGATGTCTTGATTTTATAGAAACTTATAAAAAACTTTAAAAAATTCGAACAATCCTTTAAAAGAATAAACAAAATTCTAAACTCTTACCAACAATTTTGTTCAAATGTAACCAGTTATCCTGCCTCTGCTTGGGAATCCTGCTAAGCGTATGCCTGGCCATTGAGGAAGCCACCACCGACATCGAGGAGGATGTGATCAGAATTCAGAATGAAACGCAAAAGGTGATCCGCGTGCATCCACACGATCTACCGCCCAAAAAGGACAACACCGGAAACCAAATGAACTCGGCCCTGTTCCAAATCCAGACCCTGCGACCCGGTAGTGTTAGCTCCGCGAAAACCACCGGAACGCCGCGCCAGTATGTGGACTCGAAGCAGATGCGCAAACGTCGCCCCCGGCCAGCCAAGCTCCTCCGCGAAGATGTGGTTGCCAGTGGTGAAGATGCGACGCAGCCAGCTTTGAAATTCCCACTAAAAGCCTTTCCCAAGCAGAAACTGAAGCAGCAGAAGGAGCTCAGGTTCGATCCTAGCGGGGACGGTGTGTCCCAGGGGGAGGAGAGCCAGGTACTGCCCGTCCAGATGACACCCGGCCCGTATCCCATCTACTACGTGGTGTCCAAGACCAACGGCCGCTTCGGCAAGTTCCCCATCAAGTCGTTCGGCTCGCCGGCAGAATTCTCCAAGTACCTGGTGAAGAGCAAGGCGGAGCCCATCGCCCGGAGCCAGCGATTCGAGGTGATCTTGTGATCTTCCACTTAGTCAAAAGTCTAAATTTTTAGTCATAATTATAATCATAAATGCTAACTGCTAATCACTTAATGCTTAATGCCTAATGCCGTAATAAACTTATGTCTAACTTTAGCCAAAAAGAACTCAGAAGAAAGAAACAAATGGCAGAAAATCCGTTTGAGTCATAATCTAAAAATTGTGATCTCTGGTCTCCGGTCTCTGATCTCCCATAATTGTTTGGGGCTCTTTGAGTTTGGTAATTACATGGAATCTATCTTCATCTGTGACTCCATCCGGGGAGTTTGGCTAACTGTTTTGGTTTTGGTAGCTGTTAACTGGCCTTGTCATATGCTAATTTCCAGGCGAATCGAATAATTAAGCATCGCAAAAGCCACAACTATTGTCTAGCATTTACATACGTCGCGTCAGCCACAATACTATAGATACAAGATACAAAGATGCGCAGATACATTTGATTTATGGCATTCCCCCATTTCGTTGGCTTTCTTGCGAATATCTATCCAAGTGTCGTTTGCCTTTGTCTTTCTCCGGGCCTTTTGTTGGCCGTTCTTGGCCAGCTTTCTTCGCTTTCTCCTGGCCAAATACGGCATCCAGAATGGTTCTAAAGATAGTGGGGATTATGTAGGAGAATATTCGAAGTTTATGATATTTTCTGTATCCAATAAATTATTTAGAAATATATAAAAACTCTATTAATTAGTGTATTGCAAGGCAATCATCTATTTGCAATCAAGGGGACTCCCTTCCGCTCCACTCCACAAATCAAAGGCGAAGCCAGAGACGAGTAATAATTGAGATTTTTATGGCACACATGTATCCGCAGGGTTGGTGTATCTCCTAAGCCTGGTTAATCAACCAGGTCCTGCCCCAGCCCCATCTCCTGCCACCAAATGACTGCACTTCCCATTACTTTTGCTCATTTCGACTCCGGCGAATGTGTAATGAACTTTTGTGGGCATGACGAGAACGAGAACAAGGACGAGAACGCTGAACAAAGTGTGATATCGAAATTTCCCAAAGGATTCAACGCCATATTTTTGCCCGCCACGAAAAAGATTGCTTTCTTCTCCCGTCCCCCTCGATCTCCCTCTCTCTCTATCCAACTGTGCCTGTGCGTGAAAATTCAAGGAAAAATCAGGAGGAAAGACCCCAAAAAGAAAGTACAACTAGCAAGCTCAACTTTTCCGGGACGCGTATAATCAAGCGTAAAAATGCGAAATTAATCAACTTCCGAGTCAACGTCTCAAGTTAACAACGTACAAGGAATTGAATTAAAACTTTTTTTTAGGGGGTGACTAACCATGGCCCATGGAAGCCTCCCCTGGAAGGATTCACCCCTTTTCCCCTCGGATCGGCCCGTCCGGGTTATTCAATTATGTATTTGCGCTTGTCCTGCAGTAAAAAATTACAATCCACAGGACAAGTCAACAGAATTATGAACACGCCGGGGCAGTAAAAAAGTAAATAAAATTCCCAGCTCCACCGAAAAAAGGAACAACAAAAAAATGTATATATATTTTTCGAAACTTTTCTCGGCGACAGAAATGAAATTTTTTCCATGATTTTTCTCTGGGTTTTTCGGGTGAGTTTCTTTTCTGCGGTAATTGCAACGTCTCGCTGTCCTCGGGGAAATGTGAAACAATAAATGAAAATAAATGAATTTTTGTTAGCCCAATGGCCAGCCAATAGCTAGAGGGCCAAGAATCCAGAAAAAAATGTAAAAAATTTCATTAATTTCCAGCTTGGCTTGGCGGCTAACCGCCAACTTGATGTCTTAACTTCATTTGGCTGAAGCGTTTGCCCAACGAATGACATTTGACAGCCAGTTTGCCGTTCGAACAAGCGAGCGAAGGACCACGGACCAAGGACCTCGAAGCAGTAGCAGCAGCAGTCGAAAGCCATTTGATCAAAAATTAATGTGTAGTTTGGAACATTCTGTCACATTATACGCGTGTCAGACGGTTTAAAGGGTTACAAATTGGGCAGCCAAAGACAACATGGCCAGGAGGAGGAGTTGGGGCTGCAGGTGGATGCTGAGGGGTGGAAATTGTCACGAAAAAGCACCAGCACCTTGGTAGAAATATATGGAAAATATAAGCGGAGGGGAGAAAGTTTTCTAAACAATATTCTTTGGATCCTCCAGAGGAATGTCTTTAACTATTCCAAAATTTTTAATATAGTTTCCTTATTTTTAAATATCCTTCAAACCACTGTCCACTAGCCCGCATAGGCATTGCCACTGCATTGCCATCGCCGCCAACTTTTTGGCCCATAAAAAATGCTGCCCTCATGTCCTCGAGACGTTGTTACTGACAGGCCGGGAAGCCAGGTCCTGGAACACAAACTTTCCGCAAGGCACAGAAAAAAAAAAAACAAAAAGGTGACCCCAGCAGGCCAAGATCTGCAGAGGGGTGGACCAAAAGGAGCACAGGCTGGCCGAGAACGACGCTGCTTAAATATTAATGCCTCGAGAGTCTGTGGGGCAGGCCATGAATAAATTTTTGGCTATGAATTTTCAATTGCAGGCATCGTCCCCTTTAACTTGCTTCGATGGCAATTAAATCCACGACTTTAAGAGTGTCAAAGGCAGGAGGAAAGTATTCCAGGTGCGATTAGGTGTCAGGTGAGCAAACCGCAAAGCCAGAGCCACGAACTAGACCAATGTCGAACCGGAAAAGGGTCAACTGTATGGAATTCATTTCGATTTTTACTTCCGTTTCCGACCCCGAAAAATTCAACTCCCAATGCGTGGGAACTTTACGATCCTGGCCAGGCTAAAATATGGTATGCCAGGGGGGCACGTGCGTATGGCGCCAATTGCCAAATGACCGCAGAAGCTCAGAGGTCGAGTAGCAGGCCATAGATGGCCCAATAAATGCTATTTGATTATACACCGGAAACAAATCCAATTAAGAAAAATTTTCACATAACAATCTTTAATATCTTACAAAAGGAAAAATACATTTGTTTGTTGCTCTTTATTTTGTTTTTACATTAAAATAAAAGTATTTTCTCCCTGTGCTGGGTTGGGGACTTAATCAAAAACCAAACTCCAAGCGGAAGGGCTCTACTTAGTCTCCCAATAGCCACCAGGAACTCCGTATCACCCATCACGAACCCGAACTGACATTGCCCACTGATTTTATTTGCTCATCCGGAGCACTTTGTGAAGCTTTTATTTGATTTTTATGCCAGCCGCTATTTCCATTTCTGTAATTGAATTGTCATTGTCCGGCCGGAGCACGCAGCTAACCACTGTCCACAGCCCACTGCCCACTGCCCATTGCCACTGGCTGGTTATCCTTGTGGTGCTGGTTGGTCAGCCTTGACGCCGCCCGTCCACCCGTTCGATTTGTATGTCCGAGGATGTCAAAAACGGTTTTGCGCTTGATTGGCGCTCGGACGCTCGGACTCCCGGACAAACACCCAAAGGTATACAAAAGTGACGGACTCCGGACGGAAAAGGACATGTGGACGTGTCCAGGACACGTCCCGGAGAAAAAAGGGTTGCGGTCACAAAGTTTTCGCCCCAAGGCCATACAATTGGTATGAAAGTTACAAGTTGGAAGTGTCCATTCATTGGCAAATTGCCGCAATTGATGTGTTTGGATGGGCGGGTGGGTGCTGGAAAGGATGTGGGTGGCTCTGTGGCTGGGTGGTGGCTTTGTGGGGGATGTGCTAAATTGTCACAACAGGAAAGTGAGCAAATAAAACTGACACGGGCAGTGGAAAGCAATTTGAAGTTTTTGCTGGGCGGGAGAAAGTGTTCTCCATTTCTAGAATCCTTGAGACACCTGCTGAGGTTTCGTCTATAAAAAAAGTGCCCGGGATGGTCATCAAAAGCGGAGATTTTTTTGAAGAAAAGTGGAAGGAGGTTTCCAGCTTTTAGGTTTCTTTTCTTTTATCCTTCAAAAACGTTAAAGGCATAACATTATGCTTTAGTTTAATATTCCCTTTAAGAAACAACGACATTCGAATGGATTGGTCCTTGAACTGCAAATTCTTTTAAACTACGACCCTTTTATTCCACATTCCCATATATCATTTTAAAAAGAAACCCTCTTTACCTTTCTTTCCCCTCAAGACACCTGTTAGAAAATGCAAACTCACTTTTGCACACTCTTCGATGCCCATTTCGAGGACAATTTGAGCAGTTTCCATATTTAAAATTCCCAAAATGGTGCTACGTGAGATAATAATCGTTACATTTAATGGGTTGCCAGGTCCTGATCCTGGCCTCTAGATATATGCATTTCGCATTCGAGATACTTTCAGCACCGAGCAATTTTCGCAGCATAAAAACAAGATACAACCCCACCCACTCACAGGATATCAATTTTGAGAGGAAAAGGGGTTTCTTGCGTTGGGTTTTTGGCCAACAAAGGCCAAAGTTGGCAACAACCCCGGGGCTGTTAAACTTCCGCCGGATGTGCCATTAGCCGGGCTGATCCAGTGGCAATCGGCACAAAACATAATGGCATAATCGAATGATAATTTAATAAGACCCGAACGATGACGTCAACATTTGAATTGTGGTCGTTTAATTGAATCCTCGCCGTTGTGCTCCGTTTCCTCGACTCCTTGAAGATCCTGGCGAAGGTGGAGACGCGCAGGCGAATGGATTGGAATGTGTTATTCATATCGATGTGTGTGCATAATCAGAATGAATGTTCACCGGGGGAATTGTTGAGTTGTGAGAGGTGGTTGAGACATGGAAATACACACATATGACCTCCTCTTCGAGCAATTCCTTCCTTCTATCTCCAGGATAACGTGCTTTCCCCTTGTTCTTCGGTGTCCAACGTTATTCAATTTGCATGCACTCATGAATAATGCAGTCAGGAAAATATCCAAATAATTCTAATGGACTTTGACTAAAATATTTATAAAACAAGCATCAATGAAAACAACAAAAATGCAGGGACATGGCCCTGGAAAGAATACTTAGAAGGGATTTTTATAGCCTACAAAGTTTCGTAATTTAAGGATACTTAATCAAGCAAATACTTTAAATTGCAAGTACACAAATATCCGATTCCAGACAAATATTTGCCCAGCAAGACCTCTAGGAATCCTGTCAAATGTGGCTTGTCCTTAATGTCTTGGCAAACACCAGTATTCAAATAGGCGGGATGCTTGTGGCTAGCCAGGAAATTGGCCAACTCTGGACCCGGGCTAAGTGGGAGAGAAAGGAAAGGAGCCCAGGACCGCATTGGCTGCCTGATCCTGTGTATTAAAAATAATATGCAAAGTGCGGGGACCTGTTGAGATTTTCACAATTCCCAGAACAAATAACATATTCACATATTGTTGTGCGAACGCAACCGCCCCTTTGCCTCCTCCATCCTGGCTGTCTGTCTGTGTCCTGTTTGGTCCTTTCTTTCCATGTTTGCATGGGGTGGGCTTGGTTTTTCGGTTTCTGGTTTTCTTTTGTTCGGAGGGGGCTCTGCTTATGATTTATCATCGCCGACACCAAAGTTATATCTTGAAGATTAAAACAAGGAGCGCTGCTTTCCGCCACCATCCTTCGTCCTTCGTCCTGTTCATTTACCTAATGTGACAACTTTAATTTGGCTTCAGCCAGCCAAGAAACTCCGTTAAGTGGCTTTCATATTTAACATTTTGATGTGGATATGGAATGATCCGGGGATGTGGAGAATTGGGCTTGAATTTGAGGAAAGTTTTCCGCTGGAAACTGTAGTTCTGCCAATTCAAACAGAAACGGAAACTTTCCCCGCTTCCGAACTCTAATCCCATTTGGTTTCCAAAGTTTCTGGGATGGCAAAGTTACTTGTGTGTGTTCTCTGGTCTTGGAACTAAATAAATTAGCCAAAGGCTCTGGCCCGGGCTCTGGCTCTGACGCCAAGAACGTCCCTTACATACCGAACTTCCAACTCCAGCATACCGCAAGCCACACACATTATTAATAATATTTATGATTGAGTGACTGGGCGGTGGCTTGCATCACTACAGAGGGTATGGTGCAATAATAAGTGGGTCCTGGGCATCCACCTTCAAAAACCTATTAAAGATTTTACCAGAATGAGAATGGATAGTTGACCGACCAGATCTAAATATTTAATGCTAATGACCAAGTTCAAGTTTAGGCAAACTAAAGATTCATAATCTAGATAATTAGAAAGAAAATAGGAAACATAAGAGATACGAATTTATTAAAGAATTCCAATTTAAATTGAATTGAATATGCTGATTCGTTTTTCCTTTCAAGTACTTATCAGTTTCTCAAAGTAAACATCTAGGAAAGCACGCCAAAGGACATCCTGCGCAAAAACCATTGCCTACTTTTCAGGATATCTCTCTCCTTAACAGTATCTGAAGCTGGGCTCTTCTTTATATGCATGTTGGCACATCCATTAATCCGTTCCCGAATACAACGCGAAAAACGTGAAAAATGCGACGGGGTGAATGGCAAAGGTGGAGACCCCGAATGAACCCGAATGCAGTCACTGGGGAACGAAGGAATTTATGGTATAAAAAATGGATTTGCGATGTTTTCGTTGTGCAAATTAAATTTATTGCCGCGGATACTTATCCGTGGGCCCATTGTTCGTCCGGAAACGTTAGCTACACGTATGTTTTAAGGATGTGTGTGTGTGGTTCGAGGTCCTGAATCCGCCCACAAATTTATTCGCGGCTTTTCCCGTTTGCCAGGATGCCTCTTTCCGTTTAACAAATGGAAATGGAAAATTATGAAGCAACGTGCCCGGAACTGTTGCGTTTTTTCCCCAGCTACTGGGCCCACATAATAAATGTACCTGCCTAAGTGAGCGCAGTAAAAAATTGAAAATTAAAAAAGCGGCAAACAGACAGTTGCACGCTCTTTTGAGTCCCCCTTGGATTTGTTGCACTTGCCTTGACAATGGCGCAACCCCCACTCCCCCCAAAAAACAAAAAAAAAATCCACCCAGAATCCTGCCACCTCCCACCCAACGCCGCAGACTAAACGGAATAAGCGTTAATGCTTCGTTTGAATGAATTTTTGATTGCGTTGTTTACGATTGAATTTACTTCCTGGCAGGGAATTATTCCTTGTTTAGTTTGCTTGTGTTTTTTTTTTTTTTTTTTTTTTTTGTTTTGTTGGGGTGGTCGTTGGGGAGGGAGGTGAGCATAAATTTCGCGAAACTCCAAACTCTGGCGGAATTTTGGCTTCGCAAAATCCGTGCTAAATTTTTTATGTACGCAATGTTTGAAGTTAACTGTTGTTTACAGCTTACCAACCTCTCCAAGGAGAGTTTTCCACTCCTGATCTGAGATAATGCAAATGGCAGACGAAGATTGTCGAGGGGGCGTGGAAATAATCGTAAGCACTTTTCACATTTTCATTTGAAATTGCACAAAACTTTATTTGCTATGTATTGTTCA
The DNA here is from genome assembly GCA_018150405.1 of Drosophila varians. Taxonomy (NCBI): domain Eukaryota; kingdom Metazoa; phylum Arthropoda; class Insecta; order Diptera; family Drosophilidae; genus Drosophila; species Drosophila varians. The sequence goes on from JAECWK010000130.1 coordinate 11,671,245, forward strand.
GACACACTTACAGAAACATCAAAGTTTGCATCGATTCTTAATTCTAAGCGAATTTTAGTGCGAAATATTAATTACATATTAATTAGTCGTAGTCTATTCTCACCGTTGGATCGGGAACAATTTTGTTTTGCACAATTTTTAGATTTATTCTAAGCATAGGACGAACAATTTGTCACACAATTAAAAAACTAAATACAATTATTGGTTATTGGATGCAGTGGATTGTGGAGACAATGGAGACAACGCCGATGTTTTCGGCCAGCAAATGACTCGTTGCCCACTCTCTCGGTGTCCACAAAGGCCCGCCCCTCGCTTCCTCACTGAGTGTTGGGGTTCAGCGGAAGGAGTGGGCGAGCTCCTTTTTTTAATCTTGGGTTTTCAGCTTCTTTCAGTACTCACTCCCAGTGGCCAGCTCTCGGGCAACCTTTGGTTTTAGGGGGCGAAAAGGTGCTGGAGCCGACTTTTGGAAGCTTGGTCTCAGGAGAGCTGCTTTAGGGGACTCCAGCAGATTACGATGATGGATTAACGGGATTAATGATCTTGTAATTTTGTAACGAACACAAAACGAACAGAATATGGAATACGCTACAAATTTAAAAAATGAAAACAAATTAAACTAAACTAGGTTCTTGCGTTTATCCGTTGCCCGGATTATTTCCGCTGGTTTTGCCCAACGATAGAGTCCATCAGCGGACCGCTCAGCTCCGTTCGCAGAGCGATCTTCTGGAACTTGCTACCCTGGTACTTGTTGTAAATAGCCTTCAGCTTGGCCTGAGGGGCGTCACGGGCCAACTTGGCAATCAGTCGAGTGATGGGCCGCAAGTGAGCGGGATTGTAACCGGAGTAGTGGGCCAGAGTTGGTGTCCAGTGCTTGTCGTTAAATCCGGTGGCAGCACGATAGTTTCCGTTGAGTACATGAAGAGATAAGAAAAGTGAGCCAGCTGCAACCTCCGATGGCCTGTAACTAGCTAGTTCGTAGTCGACAGTAGCTAGCTCAATAAAGTACTTGGACATGGCATGGTGCTCGTCCTCAGCGCCAGCGGCCTTCGAGTAGCGGCGCAAAAAGTGAATTGGGAGAGGACGCGAAAGATTGCAGTCGATGGCCTTGAAGATCTGCAGCTCCATCTGACGGATCTGCCGGGCTGTATAGGTGTCATCGGTGATGAATACAAAGTCCCCGATGGCCGGAGGGAACAACTCCTCGTACTTGGTGGCAATAAAGAGCGCCGTAACTCCGACCAACTGCAAGTAGGTGCGCTTGGTGTCCTTGACCACCTGTAGATAGCGATCGATGATGGCTACTGCAAGCTGGAAGGTCTCTGCGGCCAAATGGAACTGCAAGTGGACTTCGTTGATCCAATCGATCAGCGCGGCGCGCATCTTGTAGGAGACCTCCTTCTGCCCAGCCAAATGATCTTTGTGGATGGGCTGCTGCTGCTCCACCTGGTACAGATACTCGTAGATATCGTTCACATACTCCGAGACCAGGACCAGGTTCTCCTTATCATTGGCATCAATGTCCTCCACACCGACCAGGCGCTTGCTCGAAAGGGACATGGAAGTGGGGGTAGATACTGTACTGGTCGCGGTGGCGCTGCTAGGTACTTTTATCAACGTCCGGGCGGCCTCCTTCTTTACTTCAGCCTCCTTTCGAACAGCAGCCACCACTGGTACCCTGCGGATGCTGGCGGCCTTACCCAAGGGCTGTTTCTTCAAGTGGGTGTCCACGCGAGCCTTGGCATGGCGTAGGGCATTGGTGAGCTTCACATCCTTTACGTCCTTCTGTGCAGCATCTTTGGCAGCAATGGCGAGGTTAAGCCCACGATTTTGCAAGTCGCCCAAAGCGGCACGTTTTGTGGTAACCTCCTGAGAAGGCACTGTCAATTTCTTCATTTGGACCTGGTTGAAGTTTTCCGAGGCGTTCTCATCGCCGCGCATTTTCAGTGTGGTGCCCACCATTTTGACTGGATTTATCTTCTAATACAAACACTAGTTAAACACAATGGATAGACGCTTGGTCAGCGATCTCGTTTTATGTATATACACGCAGACTTTTATACGATCGTTCTAAAAAATAGAATTTGTTTCCGCTCAAGTTGATAATTTGATACTGATGTACAAGTCGAGGGCGTCTTGGATCGAGTTTTCTGTTTCAGAAAATAATGATTTCGATTTCTGAACGAGCTGGAGGCAGAAGCCTGTTTTGATATAAACATTAAAGTCGAATGTGGATAATACGATTAAATAAGTGATAAATTCTGATAGAAGCCTTCAGATATCATATTTAGAGGTGACGCTTTAAAGTATTCCATCTTGAAAAAAAAAACATAATCCAGAACTGATGATTGGAAATCAACGTAATCGTAATCTCGTTATCAAACTCCCCAATCCCACCTACTCCATATTTGCCGCCTATTGGCCAACGTAACAGGAAACCAATTAATCTCTATCAAGGCTTGGACTTTGCAGGCTCAGGCTCAAGGATCAAGTGACAAGACATCGACTGGCTTAACGGACAATCCGAGGGATGCAGGGATGCTGAAGGACCTGAGATGGAGACGGGGCCTGACGTCTACGACTCCCTGGAGTGCAATCGGAAATGGACGCCAATGAAACAAATGCAGGCACGTAAAAAAGTCAAAGACCATGGCCCAACCTCTACTCCACTCCCAGCGAATTATCCCATTTCCGCAGAACTTCCAATTGTGCAACGTGTGGTATGAGTAATGAGAGAAATGGCAAAATGCCCGAAAAGGCAAAACGATTTTCCGGTTCAATCAGTTTTGATTTAAATTGCAATTATTAACTTGAGCAAATCATTTGTATAAATGGTAAATGGGAGGAACAGGAATCTCTTTGGTTAAATAAGGGATCATTTAAGGGACCCACCAAACATTTTATAAGCCATTTTAAATAGTCAGGCTACTTAAGTTCCGTAAGTCAATAGGGATTAGATAAAAATAGTTACCCTAACTATAGTTATCTCATTTAAGACGTAAGATTGCATCTAAAAATAAACGGCCACCATTATTTATCGTCTATGGGGATATTTGATTAAGAAATTTAATGGATTTGTCTTCAGACAGTTGCAAAAAAAGAACCTTCCCAGCTTCCGTAAACTTAAAAACAAAGTTTTATCTTTAAAGTCGTTGCCACGCACTTTCCAAGTGCTAACATTATACTATTATTACAGACAATAAATCATCATTAATCATATTTCAACAATTTTCATATTTTTCTTATATTTGACTAAAAACACACACTGGATAAAAATGGAATCTCTGGGAATGGAGGAGCCCTAATCGTACATCAACAAATGTAAACAGACCGCTTAAATCTAGAGGTTGGAGTTGCTAAACTCGCACAAGCCGCTTGCAATTATTTACCAGAAAAAATAAGACGATAAGCCATATCAGACGTTGGTCGGCTAGGTGCCATAACTAACACGGCATTATGCCAATAAACTAGAGTGACGCAGCCCCTTGTCACTTTTCGTCTCCCTCGGATTTTGTTTTGGTCTCCGGATCGACCTCGTCGGCAGGAGTTTCGGGGTTTAAAGGTTTCTTCTCCTCCTCGTCTTCCTTGGGGGCTCCCAGGTTTTGGAGCTCCTTCAGGCCGGGATCTGGCAGCTGGTGGCAGCCACTGTTCCACGGCTGTAAAGTGGATTCCGAGAAAAGGACATAGAGGATGCCACTGCCCGTTAACATGACAGAGCTGAGGAGGAATACATTCTTCCAGGCATCGATGGTTTGCTGGAAATACATATTATGGGATAAGGATATTTTTCATAATCATCTCCTCACTAAAAACTCACATTTCCTTGAGTAAGCTGACCCACAATGAAGGGCGAAATGAAACCAGGCATTCCTCCAATCATGCCACTCACACCCAGGACAATGCCAGCATAATTGGGCGACAGATCCACCATGGAAGCCAAAGGACCAGAGGACACGGCGCCATGGAACATGGTGGCCAAGGTCACCAGCAGGATAGCAGCTGTGGCGTTGTAACCAAAGTATGCCAAAGCCAAAACAATGAGACCCTTGACTCCGCAACCTAGAATAAAAAAAAAACGTGGAGTACATCCTTAAATATACTTTGTGTTCTTTGAGGTCCTTAACTTACACACAAAGGTGGCCAGCTTCCGGACATTGGTGCGACTCAGGCGATCCGTGCGGAGTAGATAATCGGCAAACATGGAGAACACATAGGCGAACAGCATCCGCATTAGATGTGGCAATCCCGACAAGAAACCCGTCTGGAAAAGCACGTTATTTACTATAAATTAAATCCACAAATGATGTTTACCCACCGCTCGAATATTCCAGTGATGGATGAGCCTGAAATAGGTCGGAGCGTGGGTCATTAAAGTAAATAGACCCCAGATGCCGCCCCACTGGGCCACTACATTGCACCAGACTGGTCGCGAGGTGGCTATCTCCTTCCAGGGCGTTGGACCAGGACTGGAATTTTGAACAGAAGCCCCCAGGGACTTTTCGATGAAGCGCCTCTCAGAGTCAGCGATGCGAGGATGCTCGGCAGGACTATCAAAAACAAGGTACTGCCAGGCAATAAACCAGAGAGTGCCCACAATGCCGCATATATAGTAGACCCACTCCCAACTGGTCCAGTCGATGATGTAACCAAAGATCGGATAAAACAGTGCCACGCCCACCGAGCTACCCAAGTAGGCGCTCACGAACTTGCTTCGCTCGTTGGGAGGGATCCACTTGGCCGTGAGGACGTGCATCGATGGCCAGGCCAGTCCCTGAAAAGAATATTTAATTAAATTCTTAAATAACTCCAAGAGATATATATTACCGTTATCCAGCCCTGGAAGACACGAAGGGCTATCAATCCCGTATAGCTCCAGTAGGAAACAATTGGTATTAAAAAGCAACAAAAGACACCAATGCCATTGGCCCACCCAAAGATCAACTTGGTGCCGTATTTGGTGGCCAAAATGCCTCCGGGAATCTGGAGTGTCCAGTGGGCCCAGAAAAAGGACCCAAGCAAAGCCCCTTGCTGCTTCTCATTCCATTGGAAGCCCTCCTTTTCGTACGGAATCTGCGGAACATGACAATGACAACATTACTCATACGCCCTGGTGTCCGTCGCTTGTTGGATCGTTTAGTGGCTTCATTAAGCACTTAACCAGTGAATCAGAATCATGTATACTCACATTTGCCCAGTCCAGAAACCAACGCTCCAGCGAGAACCTCTCTTTGATCTCTGGAAGTGCAGCCAACTCAGAGGAGTTGGCCAGGGAAGAATTTAGAGCCAGAGGTGGTGCTCCCTTGCCCACAATCATGTCCACAATGGTGATGTTAAGATTTATCCTGATCATGTAGTTCACAATAAAACCCATGAATGTCATGTACCAGAGCACTGTGCGGGCTGTGACTGGAAGATCAAACCGAAATACGAATGAAATGCGAAGCCACATCAAAGGCAGCTCTGCTGTGGTTGGAATTGGCTTAAAGATCTTGAGCTAGATCTTGGATGAACTTGATCGTGGCCACATGAACTTCAAACAAGACACCTTCTGCCATACCTTCGGCCATGGTGAAGGCTACTGTATAGTGGACGCGCTGGAGACAAACGGTTCTGGAAACTGGATGGAATATCCGTCCGACGAGAACCAACTGCTGCGGACCGCAGCCGGAATAGAATGCCAGGCCGGGTGGGCTTCCAGACGTTCCCTATCTGAGCCGCGCACGCAACTGATAAGCGGCGCTGATCTCGCGGATTATGCTGCATCTCGGCTCGTGATCGCTCATCAACATCAACCAGTCAGCATGCGACGCCCGAAGAGACGACGAAGTGCCCCCGCCTCGGACAGAACTCGCACTAAAGCAGACCGGATCCAGTCAGCTGTTTGGGGAAATCTTTATGGCATAGCGTGCTCCCTGTTGGCTAAGATATCTCGTAAGATATTCCAGGGGACATTTTAATGGAAGGAAATTTACAATACAGCTAAAGTCCAAAACGAAAACAAAGATATTGCCAAGCAATAAATAGTACAACTCTAAAACATTAAGCTTCAAATTCAGTTTCATATAAATACAGTGTCGGTAGTATTCTTAAACAACTTTTAATAATACAATTATATTTATGTTTACACAGATAAATTCACGGGTCGCGATTTAATGAGAACTTGAGTCACAGTTGCCTGTATTGCTATTGCCACGGAAACATTTACATGAGGATCATTTCGTAGACTATCTACAAAGTGTGATTGCAACTCCAAAAGGTTTGTCCTCCGAGTCACAAAACACCTTGGTCAGTGAGCGAGAGTGTGCTTAAGGAATATGCCATATGAATATATCACTGGGAAGCTAACAGAGATGCGAATCTGCCGTCGTGGGCGACACCGTCACAGGGCGTGGTGCTCCACAAGTGGCTTCCCACAGACGGCTCAGCACTCATCCAACATTCTCGTAGGACATTGCTGGCCGTTCGCTGGATGTGGATCCAAAGATCGTCGGCGGGTGATGCTGCTGCGCCTGCTGCTGTTGCTGCTGCTGGTGGGGATGTTGTTGCTGCTGTTGGTGAGGATTGTGAGCATGCTGGTGCTGCTGGGTAGGAGGCTGTTCGTTACGGAGCTGACTGAGCGGGAACATAATGTTGTGGGTCATTTGGGGGTGGTGCAGATGTTGCTCGTTTGGAGGTGGCGGCGGCGGTTGCTGGTGGGCTGCCAGGTGGGCAGCTTCCACGTGCTTACGCTGTTCACTCTGCTGCTGCTGATGGACCTTTTCCACGCTGCTCTCCTCGTACTTCTTTTGCAGCTGGAAGATCGGCAGCTGCTGCGAAGCGTGTAAAGGCACAGCTCCGGCAGCTGCAACCCGCTCCACCTGTGATTGGGGTGAGGACTCCCGATCGCCCTTCTCATACTTCTTCTGCAACTGGTACATACTGTGCGAGAGGTGGGCGGTGCTGCTGGAACTTTGCTTTGAGGATGTGGTTGTGGCGGAGGCTGCTGACTTTTCCGCCTTGACGGGCGACTTCTTTTGATACTTCTTGAGGATTTGCATTAGTTCGGACTTTACATCAAGGCGAATTTCTTCTGGCACTCTCTTAATTTCTTCGTAAAGGGAAAGCAGGAAAAGCTTGTCCGGATCTCGGTTCTTGCGTTTCTTACTCTTTTTGGGAAAAGCATCCTGCATAAACTGCAACAGCTTTTCTTCGAAGGGCGACTCTCGAGGCAGTGATCCGCTTCCATGTTGCCGTCTCAGCAAATGAGGATGCAAACCGCTATGAAAGGCAGGATGTTGGGGCAATCCCGAGTGCGATTGTCCAACTCCAGCGTGCTCAGAACCGTTTCCATTATGGGCCTGAAGCTGGGGCACAGGTTGTCCTTGGTAGGAGCCACCGTTGGAGGAGCCAGGCGCATCGTTTGTCTCCCCGTCATTGGTGTGATGATCCTGCTGTGGCTGCTGTCCAGCATGCGACTGAGGATCTTTCTGGTGCTGCATATGCTGCTGATGGTGACCCACTGCCGCGGTCAAAATGGCATCGCACAGATGCTCCGGGGCATATTCAAAGCCTGTCATAAAGTTCTCCGGCTTTAGCTCTCCGTTCATTTCCTCGTAAAAGTACTCAGTACCCACGATGTCAATGATATCGTTGTCCTCCTGATTTAGCTCTATGCCAGGAGGTGGTGAGCCTCCCGAAAGCTGGCCACGCTTTAGCTCCGCCAGCTTTTTTCTGGTGGTTAAACGCATATCGCGCCAACACTGCAAAATTACTCTTTTAGACAAGAGATTACTTAGTTTTGTTGAAACATACCTTCTTCCATTGGATAATCGTTTTCTTGGGGCCAATGGTGTTGAGGGCCGCCTGGATCTTTTCCCAGTACCACTCCTTCTCCTTTTTTCCCTCCATGTACTTGGTCTCCCGTAGCAGGGTGATGAGCATTTTCTTCTGGGGCTTGGTTACTCGATCCTACAGGAAATTATTAATGGAGGCAGATAAGATTTCATGGTCAAAGATGTTTGTACAAAAAGGAGTGTGGGAAATAAAGCCACATGACTATTCAGATGCGCCTCCATCTGTGGATTCCATTAACGTCTATCGTATAGACCTTTGACAATTGTCGTACCCGGCATAAATATTTTTAATTGTTGCTATTGTTTATCAAAATGCCAATGGTGTCTACCATTTTTTGCTGCGCCCCCACACAAGAGCAAACACATACACACAGGTCGGGCTTATAGATGGCCAGTAACCTTCATACTCCTGGGTTTGTTATATTCCCCTTACCATTGTGAGCCTTTGGGGGTATCTGTGGTGTCTGGAAATCTTGATGATTGCTTCTAAGGCTCTATACTTTAAGGATTGGTTGCACTTTGATTAATTTTTCATAGCTGCCTGCTCTTGTGCTGCTTCTTCTTGTTGTTGCGTGCGTGTGTGACCGTTCGACGGTCTGGCGGACCGTCAGTCGGAAATCAGCTGATTGACGGAATTCGGTTATTAAATATATTTTAAAACTGAATCGGTTATTTATTTACATTCAAAAAAATATGTTTATTTGAACAATTAAATATACGTTTAATACTTAATTCATTCGCTTACATTGAAAAAGGGAAAAGAGATTCACCGCCTGTGTGAAGCAGCTTGCCGGCTAACCTGTCGGGTGATGGTGGACACCCCCTCCTCAAACAAGGTGCGGAACAAAACATTCGCATGGTTGAATAGGCCATCCTTAAGGGACACTATCAAGAATTGAGAGTTGGTAAAGTGTTGCTTCAACATACTGCCAATATTCTGGGTGTGTGACATGTCCAGAGCGGCGTCCACCTCGTCCAAAATGTACAGGGGAGCCGGCGAGAACTTAAGCATAGCCAGGACAAGTGACAATGCCACCAGTGACTTCTGACCGCCAGAGAGCTCGCCCAGACTCTCCTTCCAGGTACCGTTGAAGCCCACTTTGATCTCCAGACCGGTGAGGCAGCCATTCGCCTTTACAGGATTCAGTTTCGCATCCGCTCCCGGAAGAAGCGAGCTGAAGATGCCACTAAAATTCTTGTTCACCTCCGTGGCAGCCCGGTTCAGTTGATCCTGTTCCTCCTCGTCCATTTTAACTATAATCTTCTTTATCTTCTCCTTATCCAAGGCAACGATCGTCCGCCTGCGTTCGGTCTCCTTAAAGTTCTCCTCTTCCCGATCTAGGACCATGATGGCATTCATGTTCAGCGTGCGTTCCATCTTGTCTTTCTTCTCCTGCAACTTCACCAGCTTGTTGCCGGCCTCTACTGGATCCTCTTTGCTGTAGTCGTAGCGGGTGTTCTTCATGCCGAAGAAGCTTTTCTCCTCGGGTATCCAGGGATACTTTTTCTCTAACGCCTCCATGCGTTTCTTTGCTTCCTTGGCCTCTGAGCAAATTTTGTTCTTATCGTTCTCTCTCTTTTTTACCTCCAACTCAATCTCCTGGTTCTGCTTCAGCATCTTATCCTTTTTGACCAGCAGGTTTCGCATCTCTTTGTTTTGGGCATTTAATTTATCCTTTTGCTCCTTGATTTCCATTTCAAGTTCTGAAACCTCAGAGGCTGCACTGGAACTGTTTTTTTGAAGGGCGTCCAGGTCAGCTTTGAACTTCTCCAAGTTATCCACCATCTCCTGATGCTGCTGCTTGGCCGTCTCAATTGTTTTCTGCAGCTCAGTAATCTCCAGCTGCAGGGTTTCGAATTCCTGCTCGCGCTTTTTCCAATTAGCACGTGACTTCTCCGCTCGCTGCTTGGCTGCTTTCACTTCGTTTGTGGCTGCTTTTAGTTCCCGCTCCCGATAGCCCTTGGCATCTGCTAGTTTGGCCTCGATATCCTTGATTTTAGCCTGCGATGTCTTTTGCTTTTCACGAGCCTCGACCGCCTGTTGCTCCAAAGTTTTAACCCTCTCTCTCATCTCCTCTATTTCCGCTTGATTTTGCTGAAACGTGGTCTGCGCCAATCTGTTCTTGCACATGGTTAGTTCATGCTGCCGGAGCTCAAGATTTTCCTTCATTTTGTTGTAGGTATGAGCCAGGTTTTCAATAGATCTAACCAAAGACAAGTTATATATATGGTTTGCTAAGGTTTATTTATACTTACGCCATTTGCTGTTCCAGTTCCATCAACTCCAACTCGATTTGTTTGTATTCCTTTTCAATTTTCCTGATGGAATACAGCTCCTCCAAGACATTAGCTCCTTTGGGTGCGGCACCACCGGATACGGTGCCATGCGGATCCACCACATCCCCTTCCAAAGTCACAGAACGGCACATGATGCGCGGATCGTAGCTGATTTGCTTTGCAACGTCCAAATCCCTGCAAATTAGCATTCCCCCGAAAAGGTGCTTCATCACAGGGTCGAAGTAGCTATCGTAACTAATTAGAGACAATGCCCATTGTACATTTTCACGGCCAACTTTGCTTTGTGCATAATCAATAATGCTTCGGTCCAGGCATCTAAATTGAATTTTGTTAATGGGAATCATAGTTACGCGGCGCTGTAATTGGCCTTTCTGCAGAATTTTTTTGCTAGTAACATCGTCATCGGTGACATAGCTGTACAGCTGGAATACATTTTAGTTAAAAAGTTTTCTTTTTGAGAAATAATCAACCAAACTTACACCACCACCACTCGCTGATACCAGTGCCATAGAGTTCTTCATATCTTTTACTTGAAAGAGCTTTCCAACCAAACCTCGAACTTTGCGCCGATCAAAGTTGGGCTCTGGGTCTTGGTATTGCAGATCGTACCGCGAGGCATTGGACCGATCCAGCTCCCGTTTAAGCTCCCTCTTGCGCATGTGCAGCTCATTACGGCGTTCCTTCAACTGTTCGAACTGCCCGCCCTCGTAATTAATGTTGCTTAACTGCTTCTCCAGATTCTTTATCTCTACCAGCAACTGATCATGCAAAGATTTATCTTTAGTGTAGGCAGCATCGTTAGTCTGAGTCTCGCTTTGTTTTTGGTTCAAAACTCCACGCGTGTGGCGCAATTCCATTTCCGAAGTTTTGATAGTAGTCTGAGCTTCGCTGAACTGCTCCTTGGCAGCTAAAATGGCATTTTATAAATAAATGTTGTATATATTAATATGAAAACAACATACCTATTAGTTGATCCTGCAGCGTGGTGGCCTGGCCATCTTCGTTTGTTGATAGACCCTGCGATACTGCCTCAAGCTTGCGTTGGGCATCTTCATATGCCTTGGAATCAGTAGCATCCGCTTGCTTCAGACTCTCGAATTCTCCCTGAACATTAGACATATCGGCTTCCTTTTTAGCCAGAGCTCGCACATCGTCCTCTATGTTTTTGGAGGCCATGCCAATTTTCTTTTCATCTTGTTGAATAGTTCCTTGAGCTGCCTTTAAACTTCCAGAGGCCGTGGCTTCCAGTGCCCGCTTGGCATTTAGTTGCGCTTCCAGATCTTTAAGTGAGCCTCCCATTTCGGCGTCAATTCTTTGCTGCATTTCCTTAACAGACGAGTCAATCTGCTCAACCTCTTCAAGGTTCTTGGCGTGCGTAGCCTTGCAATTGGCTATGCGACCTTCAATTTTTTGTTCACTTGCCTCCACGGATTGCAGGGAATCGCATTGTTTTAAGTATTTGGCGGAAATGTGAATCCGTACCAGAAAGTCTATATCGCGGGATATTTTTTGGTACTCTTGGTAGGCAGAGCGCTCTTGCCGAAGTTTCACGAGTTTGGGCAGTACTTCCTCATCCAGAAGAACTTTAGTCTCCCTAACCTTGGTCTCCTTTTTCTCAATAAGGGTCTTGGTGGCGTCTCGTTTGGTTTTGTACTGGCTTGTACCAGCTGCCTCCTCCACCATTGATAGAACCTTTGTGATAGAACTGGTTAATAAAGACTCTGGCTGATAATTTGTAATTAATTACCTCCTTGGGCTTCATGTTAAGAACTTGCTGAATCTTGCCTTGCATGATCAAGAAGTTAGGATTGTTAACATTTAGCTGGATGGAGCAGAAGAAATCCTGGACCTTTTTGTTCTGCACCAACTTTCCGTTGATCAGGAACTTGTTTTTACCGCCGACTACCACCTGGCGGGTTACGGAAATCTCACGGCACTTTTCATATCCTTGCGGGCACTGGTCGGCGTTGGTATTATCAAAAACAATTGTTACCGTAGCCTTTGTGATGCCCGCCTGTCCGTTTTTATACACCAAATCCTGCAGAGCAGATGCACGAACCTGTGAATGAATGAATCAAAACGGTTAGACTAGGATAAGACTAATAAAAAGAGGTAATTACATTCTGAAGGTTGCTAATTCCAAGCACAAAACAGATGCTGTCCAAGATGTTTGATTTTCCGGAACCGTTTAAACCTGTGATGGCCGTGAACTCGGGGTCGAAGCCCTCGATTTCTGTGCGACGACCGTAAGATTTAAAGCCTTCGAGCACTAGCTTCTTTACGTACATATTGATACCGTTTGCTCGCTATCCTTTATTGATTTCTGTGTCAATCTCCTGCCTTAAAATCCTGGAGTTTTGCCGCAATTTCGTCCAAATGGACGCTAACCTTCTTTTCCGTTTACCAACATTGTTTCTTGAAGTTTCCAACACACTTGGTCGTTGCGCGATTTAAAAATTATGTCATCGATTCAAATCGTATATGGTATTCTAACATATTTTCCAACACGCCTCAAGCATCCGTTCCTTTTCAATAATTTTATAAACTCAAAAATTTTAGGAAAAAACAAAATTATATAAAAAACTAACATACAAGAGTTTCTTTTCTTACTTTATTAGAGGGAGTAAAAGGTTTTCTAAAGATTAAAATGTTTTTCAGTTTCGTTTTAAATATATTACCATTAAAGTTTAGCTCTTATTGCCTCGTAGCATTTATTTCTGTACCTTCTGTACATGCTACGCCAGAAATCCATTCTCTCTCCATCCGGATTAACGCACATTTTAAGCTCCCGATCAATCAGAAGGCAGTCCAGCTGAAATGGCTTTCCGAATTCAGGTTTCCTAACCGGCAACCAGGCGTTGGAGGGTTTTCCATTTTTCGCGAAGTTCGCCCACATCTGGCACATCCTCTCCGTAACCAGTAAATCATCACCTTTCAACTTGGATTCATCACCAGCCATTTGAAAGAGGTAGCAAATATCATCAGCATGTGCAACTCCTCGCAAATCATCGTTCTGGAACACTTTCTTATACAAATTACGCCCTCCAACATAATCCAGGCGGTAGAAATACAATGGTGACCTGGTCTGGCAGTTGACATGGATCTCAGCAGCATGTTGGAGGTCCATGTTGAAGTGATAGTCGGTAAAGACGTCTGTAAGATTGTCCATATTTTCCTTGCCAACGGCTTTGCCGTAAAAGTAAAAAGCTCTCATGTCAGAGGCCGCTTCCTGCGCTTCCGGAGCATCTGGATCTGTCACTAGATTCTTGGGAACCATTCTGGCCAGATCCTCGCCATACGCCGCAAGGTTTTGCTTGGCTTTCGTCATCATTGCAATTCCCTCGGCCGAATTGTAGCCCATCATCACAGGCATTCCATTCAAGACCTCCCTTTTGTGCATTAGATCTAGGATGTTCTCATCCAGGAAGCTATCTGGACTGCTGCTATCCTCCAGTACTGGCTTGAAAACAAAAGGAAGTTGGCGACGTCGCTCATCGGCAGTTTGGATCTTAAGTGTATTGGCAAGCATACCAGTGGGCGTAGCCTTTTCAGATCGCAAGAAGGCTAAAAGCCCTTTGGTGTCCTCACCGAAATCCCCGCCGCCGAGGATCTTTGCTAGTTTCCTTGATTTGCTAGCAGGATCGTTTTGGAACACCCACTCCATGTTGCCTGTGCCGCTCTGCATTATAGCCTTGTGGAAGAGCTTGTTTGCGTGCTTGGCATACGTATGGAGATGCACTGAAGCCCCTCCGGCGCTTTCTCCAAAGAGGGTTACATTGTTTGGGTCGCCATTAAATCTAGCGATATTTTCCTGTATCCACTGAAGGGCTAGACGCTGATCCTTCAAGCCCATATTGCCGTGGATACCCTCCTCTGGTAAGCTTAGAAAGCCTAGAGCTCCAAGTCGATAATTGAGAGTCACCACAATAACTTCCTGCTCCATAAGCTTGGCAGGGAAGTGGCTAAAAAGGTACACAAAGATTAGATTTCTGTCTGGTTAAATATAGGCGAGATAATCACAAGTCACTGTTGCCGTTTCCGAAGAAGAATCCGCCGCCATGGATCCACACCATGACTGGCAGTGGCCTGTTTGAATTCTTGACCTTTGGAGCGTAGACATTGAGAAACAGGCAATCTTCAGACCCGGCTACCTGCATGGTAAAAGGATCGCGCTGATGGGACATACTTCCCTCTTTGGTGCAGTCCAATTCCTGCTGCAGAAAACGTTGCAAGGGCTGAGGACTCTAGATTGGGATGTGGAAATCAGAATTGGAGGACTACGTGCATCGCTTTCTACAATTTACTTACCCGGAAATCGGAGCTCTCCTACTGGAGGGACTGCATATGGAACGCCGAGGAAACTATTGTACTCCAAGCCGCTGCCCAGCTTATTTTGCTGACCCACCACAACGCCTTGTTTAACTTCCACTTTCACCTTGGCCTGCAAAAAAATAAAGTGCACAGGTAAGTAATGTTTTGGATCTCTCACGGAGCTCGTAAATTCACCTGCATGCTACTGTAGAACCTCGTAAAAATAAATCTCCCGCTCGTCCGAAGCATGGCGAAATTATTCCTAGCCCCTTGATTCCATTAACAATCTAATCGCTCTGTAATTATTCGGCAATAACAAACCCGATTCGCTGCTGAACTTTGCCTCGGTCCAAAAACAGCTGATGATGTTAACCCTATAGTAGTGTTGGGGGTCTTTTAAGATTAACATTTAAAGAGTAAATAAATTTTTTAAATTTATTACGTCTTTGTTAATTTGATTTTCCAAAAATTCAATATCCTTTTAATACAATTAAGATCGCCCAGAAGAAAACACTTTCAACTTACACATTTAAAGTTACATTTAAAATGTTTCTAGGTTTTATTTGACTAGTTCCATTGCATAAACATTAATACAATTTATTTATGGGTTTTCTTAATTCATTTCGAGATTTTGTTTAGGTTTTTCATTGAACTCTAATCCAAGGATCGGTCTCTGTCCTCCGGTCGAGCTGTCAGTTCGGGTTTTGGGGAAATTGGTGTTTTAGTCAGTTGAAGTCCTGTTTTGGGGGACTCCAACTTAAAAAAGGGTTGAGCTTTCCCCGCCGCCCAAACATTTTAAACAACTCACCGATGGGCGTAGCCGCAGGTTTCGAGCTCCATAAAATTTGTTTTGGGTACGGGTATGATTTTGGTAATGTAAGGTAAGGTGTAATAAATGTTAATTAACTTTACTTTAAGCATAGTTCACACTAAAAGTCGGAAACATTTACACTTATGTACATGCACACATTTAACACACATACATCCAACACTTAATAAACATTTATATATATATATAGAATATGTGGTAATAGTAATATTTAGCAAACATTGAGAGCATGTCGTCGATTCCGTTCGGAAAATGCCATCCCATCTATGTATGTATGTTTCGAGACTCGTTTAGCCATGGATTCTTCTTGTTAATGTTGCTTCTTCGTTAAAATAAGGGTCACAAAAATTGCGATTACAAATAGTAAATTGGTGTTTTGTTCTTCTACTCGTCGTCAAAATGGTTTGGTTGGGTTGATTTCTATTTATACTTCCGTTAAAATCTCCTTAAAGCAAGTGTGCGCTTCAAGTAGAGGCAAATGGCGCGATGGATCAGCTCGTACTGCTCCGAGTTCTGGACCATTCCGCCACGTTGCAGGCGCAGATTGCACACGATGCCCAGCACGTCCACGTAAATTTCCGGCATTTTCGGCAATCGATCAAACGATGGTGGCGTCTCAACCGCCTCCATGTCCTCCGTGTCCTCTTGGTTACTCAAAATCTGCTTGATATGCCGAATGGTGTTGCATGTGAAGCTGCTATCGCTGTCCGAGGGAAACTGAAACTGCTCCACCTCGTTGCTGGTCACGGTTTTGGTGAGCATTCCGGTGAGGGAATAGGCCAGTGACTGACGCAGCTGTCGTACGGCATTGAGGATGGCGGTGAAGCATCCGGTGCGTCCAATCCCGGCCGAGCAGTGGATCACGGGCAGAGGCTGGACTGCATTAAAAATGTCCTGCTGGTAAATCTCTAGCCTCTGAGCTCCCAAATGGGCATTTCTCACGCTCCTCGTTTCATCGTAATTGTCGAACTCCGATTCGCACTTTCCCAGGTTTAAAACGTGAAGGCAGGTATCCAAGAGGGTGTTGATATCCTTGGGGGAGTGGTGATCCGGCCAGTCGGGATACCAATAGTGGTAGCAGCAGATCTTTTGCAAATGGTAGCTTCCACTTTGTGGCACCTGAATGCAATAGAGCAGTACAAGTTTCCTCACCGAGTAGCCATTCCTTCGCACAATTCCAACATTCTTGATCAGGAAAAAGCTGCTCTGAGTGGGCAAGGACTCTAGCAGATCGCTATCCAGTGTCACCTTCACCGACTCCACTCCAATGTGGCGTCCATTGAGCTCCTGGTCAATCGAATCGGGCAAAGCCACCACAGTGTCCGGCACGGAAGTGGGCGTCAGATAGCGATCGAAATAGTCCCGCGCCAGGGAACTTAACTGGAACACCTCGCACTTGGCGGCCACCGCAAAAACTTCGTTTAGCTCGACTGGAAAGTAGATGGCGCACTTTTGCCGATTAGCCTCGGTGAAGTTGGTCAACATGATAATCTTCTGGAAATATTGCTGAAGGATCTGCGCCCTGTCAATATGGGGACTGTTGCTACTTCCACCGTCCACGCAGCGACGGATGTAGCGCTGTGTGTTCTGGTACACCATCAGCCAAAACTCGTAGATGGTATTCGGCAACGGGCCTTGGGTGGCCACGTAGCATTTGGACACGTAGTCGGGTCCCTAAAAGCAACAGGACAATAAGAAAAAGATTAACTATACAGCGAATCCACTCACCTTTATATAATTGGCATTGATGTAGGGCTGTTCCTCGCAGGCGGCCGCGCAAATAATCTGTTGCCTCTCCTCCAGCAAGGTCACCAGTTCACTGGACTCCTTTTCAAGCAGGACACGGGAGTGCTCGTTCGGAAGGATCGTCTTGTAGCGGTTCTTCGTCTGAGACCCGAACACCATGGGCTTCTCCTGGTGATTCAGAGGCAAGTCCCAGAATTCCTTGTGCAGGTCCCTAAAGATGCGCTTCTGCTCGTTCTCCTCGAGTTGTGGCAAGCATTGTACGATTCTTTTGACCACCGTCTGATAACAAGCAAGAAGTTCACTGTCTTCCGAGCTGGGCGGAACCAAATCCGTAGGAGTGTCACCATCTCGACCGTTGGAGCCCAGCACTGGCGGTTGCTCTATAATGTTTCGGTTGGACTGATAGCTATTATCGAAAACATAGTTAAGCCGGATTAAATCGAATTGATTCAAGGGATTGGTGGCGCTCTGAAGCATTTGAATGCTAGCCAAGTAGATCTTGAACTCCTCACTGGTTGTTTGGGGCGACAAAGGTCGCGTCATGATATTCCGGACTGCTCCGGCGCAGGTGCACGTAGCGGCGATGGTCTGATCAGGTCCGGACACCTTCTGCTGGGGATTGGGCTGCAAGTCCGAGGCGGATCCGAAGCACACCTGGCCGAAGAACTGCTGGCCGCTGGCCTTGCTGCTGTTAAGATTCTCGGTGCTGAAGAATTTGCGCTGATGTGGGGCTTGACTTCCTGCGGCGCAACTGCAAACTGTTACCTTTGGCTGACTGACATCCTGGACGTGTATTTCTGTGCCAGCTCCGCCAAGAATGCTACCCATGTTCAGAGTAAGGCTCTGATTCGAGCCCCGCCTCTCCAAGAGTCCTCTTTTCGGAGTAGGCACATTGGAGCCCGATCCGGATCCGGAGCCCGTGGAATTTGTGCGCATTCCCAAGCGATTGTACTTTTCTGCACTAAGCATTGCCTGTTGCTGCTGCTGCTGCATGGAGTTCAGGTCCCCGCAGGATGTGGTTGTGTGTCCCGCCTTCAGGGTGATGCTATGATTCGATCCTCGTCTCCTAAACTGTCCTTGCCGAATGCCCTGGCTTCCGCCTGCCATAAGATGAGTAGGTGCCTGCTGATCCGATCGATTTTGATTTGTCGTCCCCGCATCCAGATTATTGCTGGACTTTGAGTTGGCTCCCAGGCTGAAGTTGGAAAGGCTCAGACCGCTGTTCATCAGGTTACCGCAAGAACTGTGCAGGTTGAGAGTGAGGCTATGGTTTGATCCCCTTCGCTGGAGCAGATTCATCGAGGATGTGGAGAGGGTGGCCTTGGTTTGGAGCGTTGGCATCGGCAGGTCCATGGACTTTTGCTTGAAGGGCGACTCTTTGGATGTTCCAGCCTGAGAAGATGTGAACTCAACCAGCCGGCACTCCGGCAAAGTCTTTAGATTCGTACTGGACGAGTGCAACACAAGGTTGTGCTTGTGAGCGCTCCTTGGCGCCAGACTAGCGCCCAATCCGAACTTGGTGCCGCCGTCCACGCTGCAGGCGGACCGTAGCTCCGACTCACCCAAGCTGGGAGTCAAACTTGCCTCTGAATCCAACGAACTCTGGGCGGTGGAGCTGCAGTGATGGGGATTCTGCATGCGGTGATACACCATCCAGTCAGTGTTGTGGATCCCCGGAGACTTTCGCCGCGGCGTTCGCCTCTGATTGGCCAGACTCAGGTGGCTGTCCAGTCGCGACAATGATGTTGAGTGAATTCCTGTGTTAGGTTGCTGCAGATGGTGATGGTGTAGGATGGTGGTCGATGGCTTGCTATGTCCGGATTCCATGTCATCGCAACTGCCGTGAGATTCAGTTATATTGTGCACCACAATCGAAAGCTCGGATTCATTGGCCGCTGAGTCCAGGGATCTGGCCTTCTCTTTGGTGCTCTTGATAGTCGGGGTTTTTGGCTTCGGCAACGGGGAGGGCTGGTTGGAGCTCTTGATGGGCACATCTGTGATACGAATGGTGAGATTGTTCTTGTTCTTGCGGTTCTTTCGCCCTTCCGACTTCTGCTGATGCAGCTGCAGCTGCTGCTCCTGGAACTCCTGGGGCTCTACGACGGCTCGAGCTGTCTCCTCCACATTATTGATTTCCATCGGTATATCATTCATCTGAACCACGTGATCAATCTCGGGAAATCGAAAGAAGTTGCCGTTTTTATAGCCAGCGGAATTAATTACATTCAAAGGAGATCCAGATAGGGTCAGGTTATTTATGTTGGAGGAGAGCAGTTTGGGGGAGAAGCTAAGGTGATGGACACCTGGAGTCGTAGATGATTCTTCTTTAAAGATGATTGTGGGTGAGTTGTGCTCACTCTTAGACAGGTACAGATTCTCCAGGTCATGCTCCTCGCTGCCCCCCTTGGGGATGGTGTTCTCCTTGTCTGTACCCCGACCGCCGCCAACCCCACGATCCTCCGCGGCGGTTGAGGCGATGTGGGGGGAACAGGATCGGCGGTCGTAGACGGAGAAGCGCTTAAACTTGCGGATCAGCGTGGGAGATTGCTGGTGGGGATTATGGGCTGTGGCGATGGTGAACTGCTTGGGAGTGTAGCAAGCCCTCGCAGACTCATCATCCTCGGCGGAGGATTCCGGGATTCCTGGAGGACCTGTTTCCGTTGTAGGCGAAGGAAACTCGAAGGAGGTCTGCAGGAACTCCAGAGGCGTAAAGTAGGGAGTGCTTTTGTTGCTCTCCGCATCCTCGAATCCGCCTCCCACCTCCAACGGCGGAGGTGGTGCCTGTGGGTGGGGATGGGAGTGGGGGTGGGGGTACTCGATGGGTGCATTCTCCTTGTTGTTGTTTCGTAGCTTGTCCATGATACACACACAAATGCAAAAGCGGGGCGCACGCGGCGCGGTCGCTCTGCCCGAATATCGTTCTAGCCTCACTCAATCGGCATTGTCTCTTGATCGCCGCACATTTAGCACTTTCTATTTGTACTATATCCCCAGTTTAGCATCCGATTTAGGTTCCGAAATAAAACGATTATTCTAGTCATTATTACTACAAACAGTGTTGTCCAGTGATGCCTTATTAGCTATTTTCCCATAAATGTAGCTATTTGTAGTGTTAAGTAAGATGAAAAACCATGACTGTTATTTTAGCTATTTTACAAAGCTAAAATTTTCTTTTTTTTAAGTGAATAAATACAAATACGTATTTAAAGAAATCATATCGAAGTAGCCTACTTATTTAGTTTCCATAATTTTGTGGGTCCGCGTTTTCTCCAATAATTATCAAACAGTTAGGTATCTTAAAACGTACATAATTAAATTACGCTTCTATTAGTGCATTCAAATGAAATGAATTGGGTAAAATTAAAGAGCGATTGTTGGCAGCTCTACTTTTCAATAATTAAGTGTTGTTCAGATTGATTATCATCTCCAAAATTGTGAACCCCAATATCTATTAATTATTCTTGTCTTAATTAATCTATTTAATTAAAGTAAATTTTTTGAACCATTAAAAATTATCGATAAACGATCAACAAACTTGCAGAAAATACTATATATTTGCGAATACTTAAAGTATGGCCACACCGCGATGCCAGCTACGCGCAATTGGCAGCACTAATTGCCTGGCAGTGGACCGTTCTATTTTAAATTTTGATTTAACAGAATTTCTGAAATCAACACAAAAACTAACTAATGAATTTGAATTTTTCGAGGCGGGGGCGAAACGGGCTGATGCTATCTAGGAGATGAATATATGCGGGTTAATCCATAGACGCAGCATCGCTTTGTTTTGGGCCAACAGGGCGGCGGCCTCTAGTTCGCAGCGTCTGAATTGCTGATCGTTGAGAGCGACCTGGTACCACTGCACTGGATGCTGGACAACCGCCCTGAAGTTGGAATTCGCACTGGGGGATGCTGGTGCTGGTGTAGATGGAGATGCTAATGGAGGACTGGGAGGCACTCGGACGGCAGGACGTAGGCCAGCTGTTTGGATGGCCAATATGCGTTGGAGTTGCTCATGGTGATAGTTAAGATAATTGAAGGAGTCTCGGAATTCCCTTGGTGGCATAGGTGCCGGCGGCGGCGGCGCCGGAGCTTTTGGCGTTGGCGGTGTCGTCGCGGCCTTTGGCTTAGATTGGGACGCCTTAGAGGCTGATTTCGGTTTGGCCTTCTTGTTCCGCTTCCCTTTTGCTTTTTCTTTGGCCGGCTGCTGTTCTTCTGCCCGAAAAGCTTTCGGATCCACATGAACGATGTGCGACTTGGGCTGCTCCGCCGCGAATATGCTAAACTGGTTACCCGGCTTCGCTGCTTGAGGCTTTTTGTGCCGCGTGTTCGACTTCCCGGGTTTGGTAACCCGCTTCAATCGCGGCGAGATCATCACCTTGACGCCGGTGTACCTTTGCGCTGGCAAAGCTTCTACCGCTGCGGCATAGGTGAGAGCTGGCAGCTGTGGAATACAAACCGGAGCTGAAGCTAGTTTCATATATTCACCCAGTGGCTTGCGACGCACAGGCACAAACTGGCAGGGCTCCTTGCCATTTGAATGAGCACTGTTAATATTTCGGGTACCTCCCAAACCGATACCGCTTCCACCCGCTCCTGGGCATGCACGTCCTCCTCCAGCACCGCCTCCATTGGCACCACCAAGTCCTCCATCTTTGCGCCTCCGGCGGCTCCGGCGCTTCAGTAGTACCGCCGCTGACCTAGACTTTGGGGCCGCCAGTTTGGTCCTCCGTCCTAAACCTGGTGATGGCGTGGTTTTGGCTGTTGCTGACTGAAGCGCTTGTTGTGGCTTGCATTGGATACAATATGTGGATTACTAAATCTGCTCATGGCGACACTTAACTAGACTGCGACTTACTGGGGTTGCTTGGATGTATTGGGCGCCGGACACTGCGATATTTTTCGAAAACATCATTTTCTGCTTTCTGTTGTTTTTTGTATTTGATAGGGCAGGCACTGTACTCATTGAAATGTGTAAGCAACTGCTTGAATTTCTGGATAAATTGTGACAGCAAGGAATGGCTGGGTACCCCTTTTCACGGGGCAGGTCTAAATAGCCGGGTTATAATTTTAATTATACTTTTGGTATACTTTTGGAAAATACCAGAAGCGGATGTTGTCGTTTTCTAGGCGCCATTTTGTAATTTGAAAACGGGATAAAGCTTCTGGAGACTTGAATATTTTAATCAACAGTTTAACAAAATTAAAAATAGCAAAAATATTGTTCAAAAAGGAATATTCAAATTCAAAATTACCGATTATAGTTGGCAGACATAAAGACTTCTCATAGAATTCAGAAAAGAAACCACAACTGTCTGCCAGAAATCGTCTATCTAGTAGTCCAAGGTGTCTCCTGCGTCTAATTTGTCTACTATTTTTAAGCCTCTGTAAACTTTTCATATGTATACTTTTCTTTCACGTGCAAAAATGTTTTGTGCTGGATTGTTGCAACGTCGGTTGAGCCAACGTTTACCGCAGTCGTAAGTATCTTTAGAAGCATTCTTAACATTTCTACAATTCAGAAAATCCGCCTAGGCTGGGTTTCACTTCGAAACAGTCATATTGTGAAGAAAAAAAGGTTCCCCATGTGTTCCTTTGGGGCGGCGGACTTGGCAAGTTGCAAGGCGGTCTGAAGGAGGAAGAGTATTTCATATCCCTTACCCAAAGCCTTGTGTGCAAAATGCAATCAAAGAAGGACGAAGGCGACTACTTGCCCAACTGGGACGAATTTCAAAAGACTTTAGAACACGCATCCATTGCAAACACATCCTGCATGAATAAGCACAAGAATGTCCTTGAGGAGGCTTTTTTCCTAAACGAGGTAAGAATAACTTTACATTTTAATTTGTGGAAAATCTTGTAATGTTTTTGGGTTTCTCTTTGTTCTTTAGACCGCTGATAACTTGAAACTATTACATGATCGGGCCCAGGAAGAAGCACGAGACAACTTGAATAATACCTCCACCGATGCACTGGAACATCTTAAATCAGATTCGCACACTCCATGAAATAGTTCTTTGTTCTTTGTTAGTTTTGAGTTAATTTTTCAGGAGCAAATCGGCATCGGCGTTATAAAAGCCTTTACCAAATAAAATTGTTAGTTTCCGGTTAAAAAAAAATGGGTTTTGAAAATGCTTTACCCATACAATAAAAAATTTGCGGTTAAGATTTGTTTCGTGTCCAGTCTCGAAAGTTAGATTAGATTAAAAATATATAATAAACATAATAAATATAAAATATAAAATAAGCCTCTAAAAAGATAATAGCTCATCTCTAAAAAGTTCTGCCGCCCCCAACAAATATTTATAGCCCCGCTCGTGCCTTTATTTTGAATAGTCTGTTTTCACCAGTCGGCGAAATCATTGCGACAAATCAGCCCTTATATATAGCATAACTATACTATATAAATCGGTGGTATAAAAGAGAACCATGTTTACCTTGCGCCGTCTCAGTCAGCGTTTGTATCCCAAACAAATTCAGTAAGTTTTCATAAATGGGACCAAAATTGCATAAGAAGCAATCGAGAACTATTTTGAAAAACTTTGCAGGCACTTGAAAATGTCACAGGTCGGTGAACTGGGAAGTGGAGCAGGAAAAGGTGGAGGTGGTGGTGGCACCATACGCGAGGCTGGTGGCTCCTTTGGCAAAATGGAGGCTGCCCGCGAAGAAGAATTCTTTTACAAACAGGTTACGATTATCTTTATTTATTTAAATAAGTAAGCTAAAGTTATTTACCATATTTAGCAAAAGGAGCAATTGAAGAATCTCAAGACCAAGACGGATTCCAAGGCCCCTGAGTCTAAAAAGAAGTGATTTCTTTTTCTTTTTCTCAAATATAAAATGTCTGATTTGTATTTAATGCTCTATTGGCTCGAAATAAACGCTAAGTTTTAAAAATATAAATTGCTTTGTGTTTTAACTCAAAAAAAAAAGGGTAGCATTGCCTATATCTGCCTTATCTGTGTGAATGCCAGTCAGCTGTTTTATGCTCCCCGGCTCTGGAGTCAACACTTTGTGGGGCAGCTCACCTCCCCCTCCATTTGTTTACGAACAAGTCCGAAAAGCGGATTCTCCGACTGATAGCAGGGGGCAGCTGAGTAACTGATAAAAGCGCAGGAGACCTACAGATGCCCGTCGTACGAGCTGAACAGGCGGATGGAAACAGTTCTCACCGGTTTGCTACGCTAACCAGTTCCTCCGATGGCGGCGACAATCCAGAACAGCGTAAAAGCGGCGCTGAGGAAGCGCATCAAAGACACCCTTCAGGGCCTGGATCGGGTGCACATTGTTCGGCAATCCCAGGCAGTCACGGCCAAGGTGATCTCCAATTTAAATTATTCTACTATAGGTGATACAATATTCTTTGGGATTAACAGGTGCTAATGAGCGACGTGTTCCGTCAGGCCCAGCGTGTGAGCATTTACCTGAGCACCAGCTCTGAGCTGGACACTACCGAGCTGCTTAGCGAAATGTTCCGCTTGGAGAAGGTGGTGTTTGTGCCCACCTACGAGGGCAACAAAATGAAGATGGTGCGTCTGCGCGGCATGGAGGAGTACGAAAATCTGCCATTGACCAAGTGGAACATCAAGCAGCCGGACTTTAAAGACGCTCGCGAAGATGCCATGACTAACGGCCATGGAATCGACCTTTTCCTTGTACCCGGAGTGGCATTCACCAGGTCTGGAGGCCGTATGGGACATGGAATGGGGTACTACGATTCTTTTCTGCGACAGCACGCTGAAAAGTACCCACAAAAGAAGATATCCCTCATGGCCCTGGCCCTGAACGAGCAAATCGTCAGCAACGAGGAGCTGCCCATGGAGTCGCATGATGTACGTTTGCACAGTGTTGTTACGGAAAACTAAATTTAAGTTTGAATCCCTCAATTATGAATTGGACTTTAATAATAAATATTGTCAATTGGAAATTAAACAATCTTTCAGAAATTAAAAGTAAAAGATGAGCTTACAGAGTAACTATAGAAAATCAACTTTAAACTTGTGTGTTTGCGAATTTGCGGTTAAAATATTCAATGAAAATAGAATATATAATCATTTACTTAATAGAACTGACGGATGGTCGCAGAGGGAACTCTATCGTAGGTAAGATGGTCGGGAACGCAGGCCCCGACCCCTGGAGCGGCCACTGTAGTGGGACGATGAGTAGTGGGAGTCACTGCTGCCAAAATGCGACTCCGAGTTGCCGGACCGATAGGAGCCAGGTGACTCAGCCCAACTGGAGGGTGAACCAATCCGCATCAGCTTCTTTTGCCTGCCACAAGAATTAAATAGTTTTCAATCATTTCAAACGGAATACAAAAAAACAAACCTGAAAGCAGCCGCTGCTGAGATGCGCGAGCCCCGGTTGCGTCCCACTCTGGATCCCCGGAGCATGGAGGGGATCTTATTATAACCCGTAGGTCCAGTAGGTTGGGCACCGCAAGTTTCCAATGCCAAAAAGTCATCAACATGAAGCGACGGGGGTCTTGAAGTGTTTGGCGGACGCGAGCGGAACAGATCCCCACGAGACGGCGGGGGACGGGCAAATCCTCGACCCCTGACTGACGAAACAAACATTTTCTTCTCCGGACGACCAGTGGCTGGTTCCACCTCCACGCGACGAGTACGGAAACAAGGGGCTGTCGGCGTCATTTCCCTATTGGATTGGGGCGATCCCGAGAGATTGATCGTTCGCTTGCTGTCACCGGCGGCATTCAAATCGGGATTGAGACATGCGTTGGCCAAGTCAGTTAGATCGCAAGCTATGCGCTCGTACAACGGCTCATTCATGTCCTCGATCACCTCAATGGGCAAGGGCTCCAGCCAATAGCGTGCCGTGAGATGAGCATTTTCCGCTGTGGCGCAGAAGCGCGTGAAGATTGGGCGCGCCTCATACTGAGTGACGATGCCTTCGGCTTGTGGAAGATATGGTTCAATACTAAGGGGGTTTCCGCTCAGATTGGCTTCCCCTTCGGCATCAGCAGGACTGTCTGCGCTGGCACCTTGGGCCGATGCCGTCTCTTGTTTGGAGGCATGCAGTAAGATCAGTTGTTTGAGGTCACAGACAGCTGCTTCGTTTGCCACCGCCTTGTGCTTCTCCATTACGGAAAGAATGCGGGTTAGCACTGGAGGTTTGCACAGATCAATGTCCTGGAACTCCAGTAACTGGCCCAACTCCGAGGCTCCCAGTTTAAGCGTGCGATGCGGCATCGCTGACATGGCGGGTGGTGGTTCAATTTGTGTCAAGGACCGCAACAGCAGGATCAGGGACTCTATGTTGGCGTTGTACTCCACTGTCTCGTTGTGCAAGATTACCCGCTCCATCCATGCCTGGAACTCTGTGATCTTCTGTTTCAGCAACTGGGCCAGATGATAAAATGTAAAGCTGGGAATAAATGTTTTAATTAATACTTTTAACATTTAATACGAATAAAGACTCACTCATGCTCCGTTAGGATAACCATGTTGCGCACTGCCAGAATCGAGATGCCATGGGTGACCTCAACACTTGTGAGATTGCTAAAAACAGCGTCTATAATCCTGGGAATCAGCTCTTTAGGTGGCAGGGCTGCAGACAAATTAAGAGCTGGAGCTGCCGTGGATTTATGGGAAATCAAAGAGATTCCCGAGTCCAAAAAGCTGTCCAAAATACGATGTACTGCCTCTTGACAGTTGGACACCACTTCATTAAACTCATTTAAAGCCAACAGTGATTGAAACAGCTCCCAAAACTTGCCCGAAAGGATGGACAACATGGAGCTTTTTAAAGGAGCAAAAGCACACAAGCGAGTAGAGAAACGAAGCAGCCTTTCCAAATTGGTTGTTGGGATGCAGTTTGAGGTCTGATATTCGTTGCACAAAAGCTCCGTAATGGTCTTGGCAATGAGCAGTGTCATATTGGGGGCCAGATCTGAGAGCTGCATGCACACGCGTTGCAACATCTCCGCCAGTTGGGGGAAACTAGACGGAGCCAGAGCCTCCACTAGCTTGGCTATCTGGCCGCTCTGCGGATGCAAGTGGGCGGACCACAGTTTCCGTTCGGTTATCAGGCGCTGCTTATGCTGCTGCTTTAACTGGTCACATAGTGGCTGAGGCATGGGCAGCGGGAGTGGAAGGAGCTCCGCCAAGAGTTTAAGGCCTACAAAAAGTGGACAGTTAGCGGATTAAATATTTAATGTAAAAGTGATAGCTTACCCGGAATAAAATGAGCGGGCCCATCGATGTTTTTGAGCACTTCCCTGACCATTAAAGTCCACAGCGACTTGTGCAGCGACTCCTCATCCTGCTCATTTGGCTGGGTGTAGGCCAGCAGGGTTTGGACAACCTCCATCTTGCATTGCTCTACTTCGGCGCCCGCCTGACACCTCGAGGGGTAGTAGTAGAGCAGATAATAGACCTTTACTAGGTGATCGATCGCGGTGAGATCCTTGTAGGTGCCATCTCTGCACAAAATAGCGTAGGAAAGTAGTTCCCTTAGTATTTGCAGGGTGGGCAGCATGATCTGGCAGCAGTGAACCCCTTGAATCGTCATTAAAGCGGGTGAGTGGTCGCCCGGCTGTTCGAAGTATGTGCACAATCGCTCCATGATCTGGATGCACAGCTGGACGCCATCTGCAGAATACAGTTGGAGGGCTACGAAACGATGTTTCAGTTCCTCGGTCACCGGTGGTGGCTTCTGTCCCTCAGTTGGCTTGCTGATCGAGAGATATCGCAGGATTCGAAGGGCCATTATGAGGTCCCCAGGGAATGTGGTCAAGTAGTCCAAGGAGCGTCCAATCACCTCCACCAACGGCATTATGTCATCGTAGACGAATACGTTGATGGCCTCCAAAGGTTTCATGTATACGTACATCTCTTGCAATACAGCGGAAACCGAGGGCTCGAATGTATCATGGTTCTTGGCCAGCTCCAAAATGACTCCTCCATGCTCGATGAGGTAATCCAACTGCTCGCAATAGCGGACACAAGCATCCACCATATCCACGGCGTAACTCAGCACTGGACTCTTGTACTTTGTTCCCGGCGAACTTAACTGACGCTGCGTCTGCAGCCGCTGCTCCTTCTTGATGAGATCCATGAAGATCTTGAGATTGTTGTTCAGCCCCAAGACCTCAACGGTGTGCTGTCTGCCGGAAGGATCACAGGTCTGCGAGTAAATGGCGTGCATGTGGGTGGATAAGCGCACAGCATCGTATTCCGGAGCATAAACGATGGCATCCAGATGGAAGCGGGTTTGGACTTTGTATGACATTTCGATGCCCAATCTGGCCAGTCGTGGAAGAACGGGGCGCAGTATTTTCCTTTGTCTTGGTGTAGGAGCAGCAGCAGGAATAGTAGCTGGTTTTGTTTCCTCCTGTTCAGCACTTTCGCTTGGTTTTACAGGTTCGGTTGTTTCATCGGCAGGTGCTGGAGGCTTAACCTCCAGTTCAGCTTCTTCTGGTTTGGCTAACTCTACTTCTACGTTTCTGGGCAGGTCATCTAGCCCCAATAAAATGGCTACAATGGCCTGTGTAACAGGAAAGGCATCATCCACAAAGTAATCGATGCCGACGTGCGAGCGGAACAGAGCGTGCATAAGATCCAACATACACAAATATGTGGACGCTGGCAGAATCTTACAGTTTCCCAACATTACCAGCAAGGATTCCGCCAGAGAGTGTTGTCCCAAGTAGGACTGCAAAGCATTACCAAAGCTGCGTTGGGCCATGGAGTCCGTGACTACCTCGAACTTTTTGGACACCGGTAGGAAGCGACGAGGTTGCTGATAGCTTAACTGGCTGGTGGTCAAGGCATCCATGAGCATCTGAAATGAGTACTCTAATTTTTTGCAAAGGGACATTGACTCCGATTTAAACTCCTCCTCATTTTCCTCCGCATTTCTCTTGATAAACAGTCTTCGACAGCAAAGCTGCACAGATGCCAAGGCCTCCCACAGATGCAGCTTCTTGATGATAGCCTGCAGGGCATATTTCGTCCGCGTCAACTTTGCAGACTTAAGGGCTTCGATTATCGCTTCGTATCCATTCGTCTCCAATTTCAGAAAGTGTTCAATGCCCTGGCGAGTGTCCAGAAGAGCATATACGGCTTTGAGAAGTTGGAGCTTTATCGACAGGGCCATGAAGGGTTCATGGTACAGTTTGAAGACAGCGTGGAATGGATCGAATCGATGCTCCTTGAGTAGATGTTGAAAGAGGTCCTCGCTGCAGCCCAGTAGCTCAGCCATCCGGGCTCCCAGTTTAATGTGTCGAATCTTAAAAGCAGGCTGTGGCTGCATGCAGGCCGCTTGGAAACTCAGAGCGATTTGCAAAACATGTGCTGCCTGCCGCAGGTGAGTATCATCGTTGCCGAAAAACAGTTGTAGAACAAAGTTGCGTCGCTTGTAGTTTTGGGCCAAGTAAGCCAGCTGGTTGTTCAGTTGTTCTCCCAAATATACAAACTGCTCCCTCTCATCTACACTGACACCGTGCTCCTCGTCAAAGGCAGTCACGTTCTCGCAACGCGTTTGCATTGCCAACTTTTTAAACAGCAACCGAAGGGTTTCCAATTCTTTGGTGAAATGGACTGTCAAGTCACCTTCGTAGAACTGGAGAGGCTTTTGCCATGGCTCGAAGGCGTCGATTGCAGGAGGAGCTGCAGCCGCCGCTGCTTCCAACTCCCTTTCATACTCTGCAATGGCCGCAGCATCCACTGCATCGTCCTCTTCATCGTCGCCAATGATCTCGTCATCGCTGAGAATGGGCTCAAACTGTTCCTGCGGCGTACAAGAACGTTCTTCATCCTCCCGTTCTCGTTCGCCGCGATGAAGCGATTCCGAGGAGTGCCGATAGTGAGCAGACTGAATTTTATAGTGGGAGCGCGAATCTTCGTCTTCGTAATCCATAGTGTCAGGAGAACGCGGTCGTGTAGGCGAGTCAATCGAAGCTGGTGGCGTCCTGGGCCACTTATGCTCATCCACATCCGATCGAGAGCGCTCCGAACGCTTCCGGCGAGAACGATGACTGGAGTATTCAGGTGATCGTGACCAATCCCTAGAGCCCTTGTCACGGGAACTAAATGGGAAGTCACAATTGTCAACAAGACTATTAAAACACGTTACTTCCTTACTTACCATCTTATATACTCCCTATCATTGCTCTCGGAGTGCGTGTGGGATCTCCTAGGAGGTGGCGGTGAGTGATCCGTGGAATGCGTCGAGCGACGCATGCGTCTCATATCCCGCTGCTCTTGCTCTTCGGTATGCTGGTGGTAGTGTTCGCGGGACATGGTATATTCCATTTCCTCCGGCTCATAGTCGCTGACATTTCCCTTGTGGGCTGTGAGAATTTCGGTTGGCAAGGGTTCTTGCCACTCGTCCTTCAACACATCCTCCTGCAACAGCACCTCCCCACTCAAGTTGCACATCTCCGGGCCGACGGGCTCGCAGGGCAGTGTGGGACTGGCAATAGGTTCCGTGACAGAGTTGGTGAGTATTCCATAGACCGCCAAAGTAATAGTGCTGTACCAACCACGTAGCACTAGCCCGTCCGTAGGGATCTTCTCTTGCGAACAATCCAGGTGGATGCAATCGTTCTGGTTGTACCGCAGTAGTCCCAGGTTTTCAAAAGCCGACGCTCCGGGCATTCCCAAATCGTTAACAAAGAACTCCAGTTCGAACTTGGACGGATTGGTTGCTCCCAAGCGTACGCCACCGGGAAAGTCGGCCTGCACACGGGCTCCCAGGGGAATGATCCTAACCTGTGTGATGAAAACCGGCTTCGGGAACTGAACCAAGTCCAAATTGACGTCCTATGAAGAGAGTGTGGGTGAGTATTGTGTCTCGACTGTATTATCCTCTTACCGTCACTTCCTCATGGGAAAATGTATCAAAGAAGAGTAGCTCGGATCCGTCGTCTGCCTCGGCCATATTGGGAGGGTACTTCTACGGTTATATCAATAAGAATCAAACAAATATTGTCTATTTGCCGAAAAAACCGTGTTGGCGTCAATTGTTTAGTGTGACCAGGTAGAAGAAGTTGTTATCAGAGGCGGCAGTGATGAACAAACAGCTTTTTTATTGCTAATTGTTATCAATTATTTTAAAATCAACAGGTGCTTTAGCTATATTTTAAAATGTGGCTTAGCTGTATTTATTTTAAAAAGATAAACCCAATTAATTCAAATTCTTAATTTCCAAAAAATTTTGAAAATGTTCCAAATCAAAAGTGAAACCAAGATGACTTGACAAATTTTGTAGAATAATTAAAATTATCCTAAAAAGATTCTCACCCAATAAAAATCAAACTTTGTAAATACTTCAATAATATTATTGTCGTTGTACTACAAACAAGTTAATAAGTTGACTTAGTCGCCAAGCTAAACATAATGCAACCAATATTTGACGGCCTTTTCCAGTGCATAATTTGTAAAAACTTTTAATTCAATTTGGTATACAATAATCATACTGATTTAAAGTGTATAAAGTTTTATATGTATATATCCATATAAAGCCGTGTATAAATGTTACGTAATTGCAGTTGTTGGTTTGATTTAAATGCTAATTGTGCAGACAACGTTGGGCCTACATTGTGTTATTTATTATCAAGCTAATCGTTGTCCACTACTCCGTCTATCAAATAGCCACTTTTATTTACAGGTTGTTCTTGCACTGACATTGTCCGGATGCAGTGCCAGTTACTGCAGCATGGATCGCCTTGGCCACATAGTCGATGTTTCCAGTATTCAGACCGCACATGTTGATGCGTCCGGTCTTCAGCAGGTAAATGTGATATTCGTTGATCAGCACTTTGACTTGACTCTCGTTGAGGCCGGTGTAGGAGAACATGCCGATCTGGTTGACGATGTGGTCCCAAGTTCCTGGGGTGCCCAGAGCCACCAACTTGTCGCGCAGAGCCTTGCGCATCAAACGAATGCGGCTGGACATTGTCTGGATGCTTTCCATCCACTCCTTTCGCAGATCCGGTGTGTTAAGGACCTTCGACACAATACGGGCTCCATAAGCAGGCGGGTTCGAGTACTGTCCGCGGATAAGTAGGGTGAGCTGCGAATGCACGGCCGCCTTGGTTGAAGGGTGTTGCTGCACCAACGTCAGGTTTCCGGCACGCTCGCAGTAGAGGCCAAAGTTCTTAGCAAAGGACTGGCAGACGAAAAGCTCGAATCCGCGCTGCACAAAGTAGCGAACTGCCCAGGCATCGTGGTCAGGATCGCCACTAGCGAATCCCTGGTAAGCAGAATCAAACAGAGGGAAGAGCTTTTTCCGCTCAAACAACTCGGCCAGTTCCTTCCATTGGTCCTGGGTCGGATCGCTTCCGGTGGGATTATGGGCGCAGGCGTGGAGGATGATCACGGCGCCAGGAGGAGCCTTGTCCAAATCAGCCACCATGTTCTTAAAATCCAGCTGTCGGTTAGCTTGGTCCCAGTAGCGGTAGGAGTGCAGCGAGGTGAATCCTGAGTCGGCGAAGATCTTGTGGTGGTTCTCCCATGTGGGGTTCGAGTAGTAGACCACATTGCGCTTCAGCTGGGTGTGCAGGAAGTCGGCAGCAATGCGAAGGGCACCAGTGCCCGAAATTGTCTGTACTCCAAAGGCCTGAAATAAGGGAGAATATAATTAGAGACCTTTAACAAGAAACTTGTTGAAAACTTACGCGGTTTTCCTTAATAGCTGGAGAATCGGTACCAAGAACCAATTCTGTGGCTGCATTTGTGAACGTATCAAGACCTGGAATATAATGTATTTTAATGGCTATCCCACAGAAACTTTAAGATCTCAGTATTACTTACCAGTCACTGGCAAATACTCGTGGTTCACCTTGTCATCGCCGGCAATAGAGATTTCGGTGCGACGGACCACGGGCAGGACCCACGGCTCTCCAGCATCGGTTCTGTAAGCTGAAAATATTTAATAATATGGACGCCATGAGTAACTACTTTCAAAGTCGAAAGATGTTCAAGTGCTTGAGGGAACCCATTGTTCAAAGTGCTGAAATCGGTAACAATGTTTAACTCTTATCTAAGTGGACTGAACAATTCCAATCAATCCATAATGCTAAACGAAATGTGATAGTGTTTTTCGGCTTGTTTCTAGGCCAATTTAATTGTTAATTTATTGCCGCAACTGAAAACATAGACGCTCGTTCGGGTAATTTGACACCAATTGAGGGAATTGGCCGCAAAATATTTATTTCTTTGCAGCATTGTAAAAAAAGCTGGACAAAACATGGAACAATACCTCATGACCTGCCAATAAAGAACTAAAAGTATTGAAATTCAAAACAAATTAATAAAGAGGTTAAACAACCGTCTAATTTGTGTTGACACTGAAACCCGAAAGACTAATTTGCATAAAACAACATTACACAAGCAAGGGTCAATAACCCAAGAGTATAATCAGCAGATTCGCCTGTGGGAATTGTTATTCAAATTATGCAACATCAATAAATCTGACGTTATTGGGAAGGTGAAGGAAAGAAACATTTGCTCTTGGACGGCCCCACCGGGTATGTGGTTGTAGTGCTTTCAAGATTGCTGGGTTTTGTTTTTGTCCTGTTTTTTGTTTGTACCTGCTACGAGTGGCTTATCATCCGTCGTCCACATGGACAAAAACTAAATACTTGCTAGCTGACGTCAAAAGATGCTTTTCAGAATCAGAATGGCGAAAAAGAAATGCCCTATTTAGTTGTGAAAGTGATTAATATCTTGAAAATTTATGTGAGCTAAGAAATAAACAAATAATAGAGAAAATAGGAAATGTTTGTTTATTAGTTAGTTATGTTTGTACCCATAACGACATTTTGTTTTCAGATAATACTTTCTCATCAATCTATTATTTCCACTGAAAGCTCCAATCTTTTACTACTGTCACAGTAGTAGGTCTTAAAAGGTAGGTCTAGGTAGGTCTAATAAAAAGCACATATTATATGTGCAAAAATCACGGACAAGGCCAGGGAAACCCATATATTTTTATATGACAATTTGACATCTAAATGACCTCCAGTGACGCCGGCGGAAATGAGCGTTTGGGAGCGGAGGAGAAGGTGGCTGCATGGACAATCTAACTAACAAATGATAGCAAATTGTGTTAGCACTATACAGGCACAAACACACATAGCCGATATGCATATTCGAAGGAAGAAAGGGAACATCTATTATCACATATCACAGGTACACTTACCGCCCACCGAGAGGTTGACCTTGTTGGGATTCGTGTCGTCCTTAAAGGCCTGCGTCAAGGCAAAGACCTCGATGGCCGGTCCCTTTTCAACGTTGGAATAGATAGACATCGTGGAGAACTGACAAGCAAGCCCACCGAAGCGACAACACAAATAAATTAATTTCGAAGAGTGTCGGTCTAAGGCCAAAAAATAGTGTGGCTGCCTTTCGATAATTCGAATATGATAGAAGAAAGCTTTTTTAAAATTGTTTCTTATCGATAAGTTTGTTGCTAAAGTATGCAACATATAATTTAAAAAATTGGCTAAAGTTTATGTAAAAAAAGCGGTTACTTCATTTTATTAAGAACTCTTTGATAATAAATCAATTTAATATGATTATGAGATAATATCTTATCCGCATATTAGCGAATCTTAATCTTCTTCTAATAATGGCAGAAGAATAAATTGAAGTTCATTAATACATTTATCTATAATATCATGGTATGAACTTTGGACTTTGATAAATTTGTATACGGAAATATTTAATTAAATTTAATAAGACGCAGCAGGTGGGCATTTCAAGAGAATAGATAACTTCAGTTTGTTCAGTAAAAACCTTTTTTTAAATAGACTTTGGATTTATAGAACTCTTAGTTCCAAAACCTTGAACTATTCACAATGATATTGTATCATAAATATTTAATTCACACTTTGACGCTATCTTTTGTATGGAATTCGGCGTGCCAAAAATCGGCGGCACGTGTATGAAAGTGCCACTTTTTTTCATTTTTTTATTATTTGATAAACAAACCAAATCAGACAAATGTAAGAGACCTTGCCGACTACACAACCATTAAATGCTCTATAATTTTAAATGGATATGGTCTTCACCAAAACTAGAGCAGAAAGTTGGGCTTCAACATCCGAACTTCGAATTATTGATAAGATGTGGCTTGACCAGTAATTACCTCTGACTGGCAATATTTTTGAAATTGTGAAAGATTTCCGTTCAGACGGAGGCGTGGCTCTTCTTATCTCCTCTCACTCAACGGACCGAATAATCCCAATTCTGTTAATCTAATCGAAAAATTCAGGCGCTTTATTAATGCTGTATTCTTCTTATGTGAGAGACCGTGGCCTCAGAGTTCAAAGTTTCTGAAGTCCTGAAAATAGAATACAAAATGCACTGTTGCCACACAAATAAATTTGTTACAAACTTTTTAATTTTGGTAGATATATGATTTACAATTTCTTACGCCCACAGAGAAGCAGGCAATCATTGAAGATTATCTGAAAATATCGCTCATACGCAACATGGTTCTGGTTGGCCTCTCCGAAAGTCAGACGATAAGACTCCACAGTTTTGTTGTTGCCCCCAAAAGCGCGTGCCGTAATATAAAAATAAAAATCTCAAAGCCCCCAATATACACGTGTGGCTGTACGTATACATATATACATATATACATTTGTTTTGAGAGGGAGACCTTAAGGTAGTAATCCAGGTGATACCGGCAATAATAGAGAGTGTAAGCTCGCTCTTGCCTCACTCGCCAAAATCGGTGCCCGAATCTTGAATTGCGACAACAATCTGGAGTCGTACGATTTTGTCGACCCTGCCAGCGAGTACAAAAGGTGTAGGTAGGTAGAGACACTGGCTGTGAGTTAGTACATATAATAAACGACAGCCGCCGTTCGATTTGATCGAGACGTCTCCCGAATGCTACGAATCAGCAACAACAAGTCTCATAATTTTTTAAAAGTTTCCACGACCGGCAATCAGGAGACACTATGATGTGATTCGCTTTTATTTTCTAGGGAATAATGGTTTTATTAGTGGATGCGAATAGGAAGTTATGCAATAAGAGATTACCTTCTAAAATAAATATTCACATATATTTGATGGCCTGGAGGTCATCTAACAGCATTGTTTTTGGGGACCAGCCCATTTTTGGGGCCAACGAACAGCTGTTGCTTTCCCCACGCGCTGCAATCTCGATTGCTTCCCATGGAAAAAGTTGTCCCAGTCGACTGTCATTGTCGGATTACTATCTCTAGAACAAAGGGCGAATATTGGTTTAATATTGTCCTGTTTGTGAGTTATTTTACAGGAGTAGCTATGAGATAAACTCTGCAATGCATTGCAGTTGCAACTGCAATATCGTTCGATGCAACCCCTTTATGTAGGCAATACTTTATGTAGACATGTAATTTTTTTTTTAATTATAGTCCCCTAATATAGGGTATTCTATAGTCTTATACATATTGGTATCTATTTAATTTATTTGCAATGCCAGAGAAAAAATCATTACCGGCAGGGAGCGAGAACACGCGCAGGCGGCTAACTTGATTGAGAGATAGGGAGAATAATGTAGCCAGCAAAAGCAAACCCGCTCTTGAAACTGCGAGACGACGGGCAAATGTTTCAAGTTGTTCCGCCAGACGAGGAGCTCCAACTTTTTTTCAGTCCGACGGACAGCTTTGAGTTGAACGGTTCGCGAGTTCCTGGGCAAGAAGTCTACAAAACTACGGAGAAAGGAGTAAAAGTGCAGGCAACCGTTTCGACTTCGCGCTGTTCTACTCAAAAACTTTCCCAATTCAAAACCGGCAATATCAAAAAAAAAAAAAAATAACGAAAATATAAATTAGCATTTGATTCACGTTTAAAAAAAGACTTATAGTGCGACAACCGGAAGATTCGGTGGCAGGACCACGAGGATACCTTCATTACCAAACCAGTAAGTCAGGGGTCAGTGGTCCGTGTGTGAGACATTGTGAGCCGGAAAATGGATGAATTTCTTAGGCTTATCGATCAAGTGCATAGGAAATTAATTGCATAATTTTTGCTCAATTTCTTCCTCCGCTTTGATGCGATGGGGTTTTTATTTTGTGTCCACCCCACCACCCCATCGCCCAACCCCACTGCTCCCACGGCTGGTGGGCCTTTCGCTTTCGTCACTCTCTGGGGCAGACATGTGTTAATTACATTTTATTCTATTCCATATCTAACCCCCACTATACACACACACGCACAATATCGGAGGAGGGCGCAGAAAGGGGACTAGGGAACGGTGGCGCTGGCTGTTTTATTTTTGTCCACATCCTACTTTTCTCTGCTGCCCAATATTTATGACCTTCTTATGGTTTCGCCATTGGGTGAAACGTGTTTGTCACACAGCCAGACAAACATGGCAAGCCATGGTGGATAATTTATTCTAAAAGACTTTGCATAAACTTTGAAATTAGCTTTCGAGCTGCAATGGATGTTGAGTTGTCTTTGAACAAACTTTGATTCCGTACAATTTTTGGAGCTGGACCCGGACTACTCAATGTCAAAGCTCCCGTCTCTATCAGCCTGATAAGGTCTAGAGTCTAGACTGTGTGCTTAACTTAACTGAATATAGAAAAGTATTTTCCTGGATTTTTTTTTATGTACACAAGTTCAAAATTGTTGCTGTCAATCAAAAGGCGAAAACTGAAGGAGAATTTAAATATATAGAGAACTTTACATAAAAAAATGTACCTCTAAAGTGTATATAATGTATATAAAACGTCGAGTCTAGATAAAACAGGAAGTAAATAACTTTCCAATTGTGTTTTTCCAAATCCTCTGTTTTTTTATTTTTGCGAAAAAATCAATGCCCGAGCGTCCCAGTTTTGAAAACGTCTTTGACCTTAGAGGCTTGACGTTCAAGATCGTTATATAGAGCAAAAAAAAAAAAAAAAGAATCATCTATGAATAGGAAATCATTCAAGTGCCTTTTATTATATTTATTATTGTAGGACAAGTAGTTAGTGGGATTATCAAGTTATTATTACATAATCGTTCATTCTGATGGACGTGCCAGTCAGGCGAGCAAACAATTTGGGGTTTGGGTTTGCTTTTCGGTTTCCATGTGGTCAACCCGTGTCAATAGGGCTTTCGTGTAATTGCGTGAGATTAGGCGGAACTGCACCCCACTTTCTTCGAGGAGGGGAACATTACAGGACACACCCAGTCAACAACTCAAAAAGAAGCAACAGGATAATTGATCTCCTGTAAACATTTGGGGAATTAATAACCCATATTATTCTTTGTAGCAGGGGCGCTTTACCCAAAACAAACTTTGATTTGAATATGAGTTATAGGTATTATAGAAAAAGGTGTTCATTTCACACATCGCTAAATAATTTGTTAGACTTGTATTCGATGCTAATGCGCCTTTATTTTCAAATAATCCGGTTTTTAACAATCATAAATTCTAAAATGGTAGAGTCAATAGACTAGAATGTTATCACAGGTTTATATTTAAACCTTCTTAATCGCAAGAGTCCTTTTAATTTGTGGGGGCAGCGATAAGAAAATCAAAAGCCAATGATTATTTCCGCTTAGTTTTGAGATAAGTTTTGCGTGAGTATTTTATCTTTTCGATTTGAACTTGAACGAGGTTAGTATTTGACTTTGGAATCAAAATTTAATAAGTTCAGGAACTGTCCGATGAATCTGTCCTGATAAAGAGGACTGATCGGCATATTTTGTAGATAAGAAATCTAATAAAGCGACTGACCCAAATCGACAACTGTCTGCAAACTTCCCAGTATTTACAATTTGTTTATAAAATATAATATACAATGTATTGATAATGTGGAAACAATGCTTGCACAACACTTGCAATTCCATTGAAAATAAATATTTCTTTATTTGTGGCTTTCTTGGTGTGGACTTGGCCGCTCCATGAGGTGACATAGTGGCTCCCAGAAACACGTAAACTTGAAATAGTTTCATCAAGTTTGTTTTTGTTTATTGTTTGGTTAATAACATAATCATGAAATAATTCTGATGTATTAACAAACTTAATTGGTGTTAACAGATGGGGATTTAATTAGAGTAGATCGAACCAAAGATTTCCATCACGTTACTCGTGACTATTTATAGATGGGACCCCTAGGGTCCAACACACAAGTGTGCACTCCCACCGGGAATGATAATACTGTTTCTCGGATGTGTTAATAATACCAGCATATCTTCCCCTCATTATCTAAACCTTTGGTACCTCATTTGTGTACAAACATCCGATACATGTGTCAACACGAGTGTTCGACTCTCCATTGACTCCCCGGCCTTTTGCGGGTCAGGCACTTCACGTGCAGGCTCTAATGGTAACCTTGTCCTTTTTTTGCGGATTAATACAAACTTTAAAACAGGTAAACTATCGAAAAAGTAGATTCTTTACTGACTCACCTGACTAGGTGTCCTCATTTGGCACTTTTCCTAAAACAAGTTTTCCTTGTACTTGAAATTAATGTGATTCTTTGAAGAGTCAAAGTCTACGCTTTGCCGGACAAGTTTCGCCGTAGACGAGCCCCCGTGGAATAGATTGAAATTGGAAGAGAGTACTCCACATGTCTGCTTTATGAACTCGTTCCGGTCTGAAATCTAAAATTCAAAATAGTGTTTAAATCGTCTGGCCATCAAAGCCGGTCACTGACGCACCCTTGTACCCGAACCCGTCTCCGTCCGTCTGTCCGTCTGTCCGCCTGTCCATTTGTCCGGTTGTTTGTCTCTTCCAAAAGCCATTTGAATCGCTGATAATGAGCAAAACAAGCTAAAAGTAAGAAAAAATTAAATAAACTGGACAAAAGTTATGGCATGTGCGATTATTTTTGAAAATAGAAACGCACTGTGAATACTCTATAGCAGGTGTCTTGTTTTCCTTTTTTATTATGCGCCTTAAAATATAAAGAATATGTTGAAATATATCTTCGTGCAACTTTTAAAGGGACTACAATAGAGTGCTAAAAAAATAATAAAGCTATTTTTCTATTAAACCATACCTTCTGGCGATCGTTTAACGTTTAACGTTTAACGAATGAGCTAATAGTATTGGGTGTTGGGATAAATATTTGCCAGCCTATTACCATACCTTCTATTCTACGCCCTTAATAGACAGTTTCAATGTTTCAATTAGGGGACTATTACCGGCTTTAGTACATGAAATGCCAACCCATTTATAAACAAATTACACAAACAAGTGACTATATAATTCTACAAGTTTGTCGGGCAATTGTTTAGACCCGCTTTGGATTTCGATCACGTGAGTCAACTCACTTATTGTTTGAATTAATGAGCGGACAGATTGTTATGTATATGGAATAAAACCGAGGCAGTAAAATCTTTGGACTTTGTACTGAAGATTAAGCTTGGGCTAGGAACTTTAGGTTTGATGAAGATAATATAATCCTGAGCTTATTGGCTTCAATTTTCACAATTTTTTCCAAACAAAGATTAGGAAAATCAACTGCAATTACAACAATTTTAGGCCGAGACCTTCCAGTAGCTTGTTTGTTCACTTTTTCGAAAGTAAAGTCGATAACCTTAAGGCATTTGGAAACCGAGCATTCGAAATCGGCAGATAATTGAAGCGTTAAACGCAATCTCTCGATCGTTGAACACAGCAGGCACTATAGTCCCCCCTCAAACCTCAAGATGTTTTCATTTCATATTCGATTTCGTACCTACTCTAAATGTTTTGATTTCTTAGCTAAATCCTAGTCCTTGGCGAATCCGCCATGTTCATTCCGGCCGCACAGTCCGCGTACAGGACGTTGCGCAAGACGCAGCCACGAGTTGGACTCTATTACCTCTTCAAGAATGGCTACTCCAGCAAGGTAAGCCCCCTTCAAACCTCTCTATCCTGCCTGAATCACACCTCTCTCTCTCTCGCTCGTTAGGTGGAGTACAAGCCCATCCGATCGGTCCTGGTGGCCAATCGAGGCGAGATCGCTATCCGTGTGTTCCGTGCCTGCACAGAGTTGGGCATCAAGTCGGTTGCCGTTTACTCCGAGCAGGACAAGATGCACATGCACCGTCAGAAGGCCGACGAGTCCTACGTGGTAGGTAAGGGCCTGCCACCGGTGGAGGCCTACCTCAGCATTCCAGAAATTATCCGTGTGTGCAAGGAGAACGGCATCGACGCCGTCCATCCGGGCTACGGATTTCTCTCCGAGCGCGCTGACTTCGCCCAGGCGGTGATTGACGCCGGTCTCCGGTTTATTGGACCCTCCCCGAAGGTTGTCCAAAACATGGGTGACAAGGTGGCTGCCCGTGTGGCCGCCATTGAGGCGGGAGTACCCATTGTGCCAGGTACTGATGGTCCCGTGACGACCAAGGAGGAAGCCCTGGAGTTTTGCAAGAAGCACGGCCTGCCTGTGATCTTTAAGGCTGCTTACGGCGGCGGCGGTCGAGGCATGCGTGTCGTCCGCAAGATGGAGGAGGTGGAGGAGAGCTTCCA
This sequence comes from Drosophila varians, assembly GCA_018150405.1. NCBI lineage: Eukaryota > Metazoa > Arthropoda > Insecta > Diptera > Drosophilidae > Drosophila > Drosophila varians. The sequence goes on from JAECWK010000130.1 coordinate 11,712,672, forward strand.
GCGGGCGAGTTCCGAGGCAAAGGCTGCTTTTGGCAACGGGGCCATGTTCATCGAGAAGTTCATCGAGCGACCACGTCACATTGAGGTTCAGCTACTGGGAGACAAGGCTGGAAACGTGGTGCACCTGTACGAGCGCGACTGCTCCGTGCAGCGTCGCCACCAGAAGGTGGTAGAGATCGCCCCTGCACCAAGATTACCCGTGGAGCTCCGCGATCAAATGACCGAAGCCGCTGTCCGATTGGCCAGGCACGTGGGCTACGAGAACGCCGGCACTGTGGAGTTCCTGTGCGACGAAAGTGGAAACTTCTACTTCATCGAGGTGAACGCTCGCCTCCAGGTAGAGCACACCGTCACCGAGGAGATCACAGGCATCGATTTGGTCCAGTCCCAGATCCGCATCGCCGAAGGAATGACTCTGCCGGAGCTGGGATACACTCAGGACAAAATCCAGCCCAGGGGATATGCCATCCAGTGTCGTGTCACCACCGAGGATCCGGCCAATGACTTCCAGCCCAACACTGGACGTCTGGAAGTGTTCCGTTCCGGCGAGGGCATGGGTATCCGTTTGGACAGCGCCTCCGCCTATGCTGGCGCCATCATCTCGCCATACTACGACTCCCTGCTGGTCAAGGTGATCTCGCATGCTAGCGACCTGCAGAGTTCCGCCTCCAAGATGAACCGAGCCCTGAGGGAGTTCCGTATCCGCGGAGTCAAAACCAACATCCCCTTCCTGCTCAACGTGCTGGAGAACCAGAAGTTCCTGCACGGCGTCTTGGACACCTACTTCATTGATGAGCATCCCCAGCTGTTCAAGTTCAGGCCATCTCTGAATCGTGCGCAGAAGCTGCTCACTTACCTGGGCGAAGTTCTGGTGAACGGTCCTCAAACCCCATTGGCTACCACTCTGAAACCTGCTGTTGTATTTCCCCACGTGCCCGAGGTTCCTCTGGGTGAGTTTGGTTTTTTTTTATCCTTAGACTAAAGGCATGTGCTTCTCGGGTTCACGCTTGCTTTTGTGGCTACCACTTTGCAGATTTTGAAGAACAGGATATGGTTATATCCTGTCAATATTGGAGTTCTTTACACGAAGCTTAGTTTTTAAAAAGACTTTGTGTTTTTACTATCCTTGTCTAAAGGGATCTTGTTTAAAGAGAGCTTCGGCAAATAGGAATCTAATCAAATCCTTTTAATTCCAACTTAAAAAGCTTCGTTTATAAGAGAACAAAATCCAATCCAGCAAAAGTTTTTCAATAGATCTCTCAACGATTATTATTAAAACTTAGAGTAGATCCATTGAAAAACGTACCAAAGGCATGATACTTGATGTCCTGCGCATCTTTTGTGAAACGTTTTATTAGCTTTTCTGATATGCTTTAATTGAAATTTATGTTTCTTTCAATACTATTTTCAATTTTTGTTGCATCTGTTATTAATCAACCAAAATAATTGAATCAACAATTACGAAAAAAAACACAAAATCAATATAACACACCTATGTATCAACTTCAACAAAAATAAACAACAACAACGATTCAAAAAAATGCACCACAACACGCCCACCAACAATATCCACCGACCACGCCCACCCCCGCCTCGTTCATATGCGACACGTTTTGACACGTCATGATCCTTTTAAAATCATAAACAACGAATCCTGTAGACCTGTCGCCGGAAGCATTAGAACGTGAAGAGCGCGGCGAGGCCAAAGGTACGTTTACGCTGCAGTTATCCTTATGTATCCTAGATATGGGAAGACTATAAAGAATCCACACTCATACAGGACATTTGTACATACGATCATGGTTCACATTTAATTAAAAACGGTGAAGGTTAACCCATCCTTGAATACAAAATTTAAAAGAGGTGTCAACATTTAACAAAGTTTTAAGATTGGATCAAATCATTTAATAATTATTAATCATTTAAGTTTAATGTTTGGGATTTAAATATTTTTAACACAAGTAATTATTTTGTATTTTTATGAAACAGCTTTTAGTTTTATCAGCTAAACCCGCAGCTTTTGATGTTCGGCTTTAAATGTATTTCTTTTTGGGGTTATCCCTGTTTCTGTAATGTTAATCAATTTTTAAAAAATATTTGTTGGTCCTGGGTAAAGGATATAAGACTATTATATCCATTAAATTGAAAGCTTCCCACTAATTCTTCCATTATTACGCGGACAGTTACGGAACCACCAAAGGGTTTGCGTGAAATCCTGGTCACCCAGGGCCCATGTGCCTTCGCCAAGGAGGTGCGCGCTCAGAAGAACCTCCTGCTCATGGACACCACCTTCCGTGATGCCCACCAGTCGCTATTGGCCACCCGCGTTCGTTCCCACGACCTGTTAAAGATCTCCCCATTTGTGGCTCACAAGTTTAACAACCTTTACTCGCTGGAGAACTGGGGTGGTGCCACCTTCGACGTGGCCCTCCGATTCCTGCACGAGTGCCCATGGGAGCGTCTGGAGGAGATGCGTAAGCGCATTCCCAACATTCCCTTCCAGATGCTGCTGCGCGGCGCCAATGCAGTGGGCTACACCAGTTATCCGGACAATGTGGTCTACAAATTCTGTGAACTGGCGGTAAGAGGGTTACATTGGGTCTTCCTGATTAGATGCTGACTTTTTTCCATAGGTTCAAACGGGCATGGACATCTTCCGTGTGTTCGACTCCCTGAACTACCTGCCCAACTTGATCCTTGGTATGGAGGCCGCAGGCAAGGCCGGAGGTGTGGTTGAGGCTGCCATTTCCTACACAGGGGATGTAAGCGATCCCAACCGCACCAAGTACGACCTGAAATACTACACCAACCTGGCCGATGAGCTGGTCAAGGCTGGAACTCATGTGCTTTGCATCAAGGATATGGCAGGTCTGCTCAAGCCCGAGGCTGCCAGGTAGGTTCATTCAACAGGGGAGTATTCTCGCATCCAGAATAATTATCGGAACGCTATGATTTCAGACTTCTTGTCACTGCCATCCGTGACAAGCATCCCGATGTACCAATCCATATCCACACCCATGATACCTCCGGTGCGGGTGTAGCTGCAATGCTGGCAGCCGCCCAGGCTGGGGCTGATGTGGTGGACGTGGCCGTGGACTCCATGAGCGGCATGACCTCTCAGCCCAGCATGGGCGCTGTTGTAGCCTCGCTGCAAGGCACAAAACTGGACACCAACATCACACTCGACTCGGTGTCGGAATACTCCGCATACTGGGAGCAGACACGCAACCTTTACGCTCCATTCGAGTGCACCACAACGATGCGTTCCGGAAACGCTGATGTCTACCTCAATGAGATTCCCGGTGGTCAGTACACTAACCTGCAGTTCCAGGCCTTCTCTCTGGGTCTGGGAGACTTCTTCGAGGATGTGAAGAAGGCGTACCGGGAGGCCAATCTTCTACTTGGCGATATTATCAAAGTGACCCCATCGTCGAAGGTGGTGGGCGATCTGGCCCAGTTCATGGTGCAGAACAAACTGACCGCCGACCAGGTGCTGGAAAAGGCCGAGGAGCTATCGTTCCCCAAGTCGGTGGTTGAATATCTGCAGGGCTCCATTGGCATTCCTCACGGTGGCTTCCCGGAGCCGCTCCGCTCTCGCGTACTCAAGGACATGCCCCGCATTGAGGGACGTCCCGGCGCCGAGCTGGAACCGCTGGACTTTGACAAGTTGAAGAAGGAACTGTCGGAATCTTACAACTGCATCACCGAACGCGATGTTATGTCGGCGGCCCTCTACCCACAGGTTACCAAGGAATACCTGACCTTCCGCGACCAATACGGTCCTGTGGACAAGCTGGACACGCGCATCTTCCTTACCGGACCGAAGGTTGGCGAGGAGTTCGATGTCTCCCTGGAGAAGGGCAAGACTCTGAGCGTGAAGGCACTGGCAGTGTCCGCTGACCTCAAGCCGAACGGCAACCGGGAGGTCTTCTTCGAGCTTAACGGACAGCTGCGCCCAGTTCACATCCTGGATAAGGAGGCTGTAAAGGTAGGTTTGGCTACATAAAGATTTTAAACATATAGAACTAATCTTTTATTTTTGTCACCAGGAAATCCACGTGCATCCCAAGGCCAACAAGGCGAACAAGAGTGAGGTGGGCGCCCCCATGCCCGGCACAGTCATCGATATCCGTGTCAAAGTTGGCGACAAAGTGGAGAAGGGCCAGCCCCTGGTGGTGCTGTCGGCCATGAAGATGGAGATGGTGGTGCAGGCACCCGTTGCTGGCGTTGTCAAGAAGCTGGAGATCGCCAACGGCACGAAGCTGGAGGGCGAAGACCTGATCATGATCATCGAGTAAACCTCAAGACCCACGCGGTTCACAATGTCCATTGTCTAAGCTGCCAGAGCACACCTTATGTAAATTAAGTAGAACAGTGATAATCTTAGGAATTCTGTCAGGGCAACTAATCTGAAAATCCATTTGTTTTATATATATATATATATACAATGTTACGTGAAAGCTAAGGGGCTCCCGCAGGATTTTCGTATCCGATTGCGTATCATTTGTAACAATTATTATTTTGTGATTTATGTATAAACCATCCTTTTTGTCAGAGTGATTTGGACTATGGGAAGCGGGTACAGGATGTGCCTGTGTATGTATAATTATGATAGAGCTTTGAATGTTCCGAGAGTCCTATTTTCACGTACGCCAGCCACAAACTCAAATTTGAATCAAATTTTGTACGATTTTGGAATTTTTAATTCGCGATAATGCCTCTGCAGAGGTATGCCCTCCGTCAGTAAATACGTAAGTGGTTATTAATGTTATATTAACTATTTGTCTAATAAATGTTAAAGAAAAATAACAATTTCTATTTTTTTACCAGAAAATTTGCAACTTTTAATATCTTTTTTTACGGATATTTTCCTAAAATCTATTTAAAAATAACTGTTTTAAAACTAGTCAATGTATTGCCCATTTCTACATGCACTTTACTATGAATTCTAGGAAAGCCAATTCCTTGTTCAGCTCGGTAATCCTCTTAAAGTGCCTCTGGACATAGGGCGTCAGGACCTCAACCATGTTGCCATTGTTGTAGAAGCCTGCCTTGGGATCCCTGCAAGGCATCGCCGATGAGGTGCCTTAGAATTAGATTGCCCACCTGTGAGTGGCGCGAATTCGTGGTCCAGGCTTTTACATGCTGAAGCAGCGCCACTCTCTGGTCCACATTCAACTGCTCCACCAGTTGCCGCAGACCGTCCTCATCCCTGTCCCGGACAAATTGATTAATGATGTCGTAGCTGGCCTTAGGCTTGTTCAAATTAAGGGCCAGCACAAAGGCCTTGTGTAGTTGCTTCTGGGCATGGAGTAGGGAATGGAGAGTCTGTTCTTGCTCCAAGGTGGCCTGACGCTGATCGAGCGCCTCGTTACGCGTGGCTTGGGTCACGTCCCCGAAGCGTATTAGCTTCGAATCAGCTCCTCCGGTGTAGAAAAAGCGATTACTTCTACCGGACACAGCCAGAGCCCAAATCCTGTCGTTGTGCTCGTCAAGGGATTGCAGACACGTGTTGCTCTTAATGTTCCATAGCTTGAGCAGGCCATCGGAAGCGGCGGAGAGGATAAACTTGCCATGATCCAGAAACTCGGCCCTGAGTACCGTGCACTCTTGGTCAAAACGCTTTATACAGGAAAAGTTGCTGAGCGACCAAAGGCGCAAGGTGCAGTCGGAGGAGGAGGTGAGCACAATTTGGTCCACTGGAGAGAAGCGGACGCTCCACACTCCTCGGGTGTGTCCGCGAAGAACACCCTGTAGGGAATTGGAATCTGCTAACCATATTTTTGCTGTCTTGTCTTGCGAGGCCGTGGCCAGGAGCTTATTGTTTGGGGCATAGGCCACACAGTTGACCTCTTTGTCGTGGGAGAGCGCTGCGTAGCGCAGATTAAAGGAGTACGCATTGCGATCCTGCTTGTCCCTGGCCAACTGCCATACTTTCATGCTGCCATCCTGGCTTACCGAGGCAAATCCTGTGGCTCCGTTGTGGGTCATGGCTACGCATCCAATGGTCGAGGTATGGCAGTTCGGCTGCTGCGTTAACGACTCTAAGGCGCATTCCTCATCATGCCGTAGCCTCCATAGCCGGACGCTGCAGTCCTTGCCCACAGTGATCAACAGATTTTGGGAGGCTGCCAGTGACATGACCGTATCCGTGTGGCCCACGATTAGTTGACAGTTCATTTCTCGTTCCGTGTCGTATAATTTAAAGTGTTTGCTGTTAGTAGCCACGGCTAAGTAACGATCGTTGTCGCCCATAAAGCACATGTCCAGGATCTCGTCGTTGTTGCCCACTAGCTGCTTAATGGAATTCAGATTTTCTGCATCGTATATCAAAATATTCTGCTCGCTGGTGATCAACGCAAATTGCTTCAGTTCGTTGCAGTTTAGGAGTCGACTAATTTGAAAGTCTGTCTGAGACAATATCTCCCGTATACGCCATGTCTTGCCGTCCACTTCCAAAAGCTTTCCAGATCCACTGGCTGCAATTATCTTCCGACCCCCCTCAGCAAAGATGACTCCCTCCAGCTCTTCGTAGAGGGGCAGAACCTTTAGCTGTTTACTTTCCAGCTGTTGGTCCTCCAGTTTCCAAACTATTACTACCTTGTCCCGACTCACAGTGACAATCTCATTGCAGTCGGCTTCGTTGCTCTTGAAGCTAAGGCCAGTGACCTGGGAGATGTGTCCCCGCATCTTGTGCAGCAGCTTCTTGGTCTGGTAGTTCCAAACATAAATGGTGTTGTCCAAACCCACCGCGTAGATCTCTCGTCGCAAAACGTTGGGATGAAATACTATCAGCCAAGCGGGACCCGGGAAATCTTTCAGAGCTCCCACGCAACTGTTATTCGAATAATCCCACAGCCTCAGAGTGGCGTCCGCTCCTCCGCTTGTACAAATTATGCTTCCACAAGGGCTAAACTCAATGCGGATTACAGGACCTTTGTGCTGCGCCTTCCACAGCTTCACTAGCTTTCCTGTGGTTAGTTGCCACAACCTAAGAAGTCCACTTCGGTGGGCTGTCGCCAAATGCTCGTGGGATAGCGTGAAGCAAGTAATCGTGTCCTCCTCCAAATCAATGTTGTCCAGCTCGACGGGTTTCTTACTATCAGCTGCCGAGCCGGAATTGCTAGCCACACCGAAGCTCTGTAGAATCTGGGAAGTCTGGACCGCCACCTGGTGCACTGAGGCTCCATTTAGGCAATAAAAGTACTGGCCATCCGAGCTCCAGGAAATATCGCCACCAGCATAGAAATTGGAGAAGCGCGCCTCCGCCGCATAGCTATTGAAGAATAAAGATTAGTTTATTTCTGAATTTCTTTTTTTATTTCTGAACTACCTTTTTTCGCAAACTGCCGCTAGCATTTTAGTTTAAATATTTGTAAATAAAAATAAAAACCGCGTGTACTGCGGATTCAAGAGCTGAACTAATTGGAACTAGTTCCTGGATCTAGTTGGGGGTAGTCATTAAATCAAAGATACCTAAATCATTCACGCCTAATGAAAATGTTTTTGTTTCTTTACTTTAAATACTTGGTTTAATAACAATTATATATTTTTTTTTACAATATTTAAAAGAAACCTACTTAACTTATCGTGTGTTATCGATATGTGGCACTGTTTTTCCCATCCCTAGCCAAGCAAAAGCCGTCAAATCATCCTCGCTCACAGCATATTAAACTAACTTTTGCTTTTTAAATAGTTTAAATTTCAATCGAATCCCCGCAATGAGTACTATTGGTACCGGTGTAAGTAATCGCAGTTAATACCTTGCCAAAAATTAAAAATTTACTATTATTTTGCCCTTCCAGTACGACTTGTCGGCATCGCAGTTCTCGCCGGACGGTCGCGTTTTCCAGATCGACTATGCATCCAAGGCAGTGGAGAAGAGTGGCACTGTGATCGGTCTGCGAGGCAAAGACTGCGTTGTATTGGCCGTCGAGAAGATTATCTCTAGCAAGTTGTACGAGGAGGATGCTGCCGGACGCATATTCACCATTGAAAAGAACATCGGAATGGCTGTGGCGGGTCTGGTGGCCGATGGAAACTATGTGGCCGACATTGCGCGCCAGGAAGCGGCCAACTTCCGCCAGCAGTTCGAGCACGCCATTCCTCTAAAGCACCTGTGCGAACGTGTTGCCGGCTACGTTCATGCCTACACTCTATACAGTGCCGTCCGGCCCTTCGGCCTTTCTATCATCTTTGCCTCATGGGACGAGGTGGAGGGACCGCAGCTTTACAAGATTGAGCCCTCTGGTTCGTCTTTCGGCTACTATGCTTGTGCCAGTGGAAAAGCCAAGCAACAGGCCAAGACCGAGATGGAAAAGTTAAAGTCAGACATGGACACAGTGCAGCTCGTAAAAAGCGCCGGTGAGATGTAAGTACTCTTATTTAAAGTTGGTAGATGTTGTCCCTTATTAACTTTGCTTCTTTTTAGCATCTACAAAGTCCATGACGATCTGAAGGACAAAGACTTCCGATTTGAAATGAGTCTGGTGGGCAGGGATACCAGTGGTCTGCATCGCATTAATCCGGACGAGTACACAGTGATGGCGAGGAACGCTGGAGACGCCGCCAGAAAGGAGGATGACAGTGATAACGAGACGCATTAATCATCTCTGGCGGAGAATCTAATTCTGGGCCTAAATATTAAAATAATTTTATATTTCCGTAAAGCGCAAAATGTATGCAAAAAAGATCGGGTTAAAAAATGTCTTTTATTGCGTTTTGTAGACTAAAGTCAAAAAAACGACTAGAGGCCTAAAGCGGCATTGAAGGTGTATTTTTTTCAAAAATTATCTTTTTAAATCGATGAAATGCCGATTTGAAGATTTCCGGGCTTTCCAGCCCTGAAAATAGAGCTCTGTCTGGCAACGCCAAGCAGCTGTTTTGTTTTGGCGGCATTTATTATTATTTCTGTCTTGAAAATATAAACAAGGCATATTTTAAATTATAATGACCACGTTAATTGAACAGTTAATCACAAAGCTGGGCTTGAGGGATGAACACAATGTGTTGGAGTAAGTATTCTTAAAATCTATGAAGGATAAAACGGAGGATTAAAGAGTCCTTTCTAGGAAAACTACTGAACTGGTCCGCCTGCTGGAGCTGCGGTCCACCAATGTCCCATTGCATGTAAATGAATATGGAAAGATTGTTTTATGCGCTGACCTCGCCTCCAACCTTTTGGGCATAGGCTTCGACAAGGAACAAGCTCTGAAATTATCCATGCTTCGCAAGACCCACTACCTGAACCACAAACGCATGTTCGAGAAGTTGTTGGACCTCAACAAGCTAGCTAGCGTTAAGGATATTTGTGTACAGTTGAGTCTTAACGAGGTCTCCCGCAAGGCTGAGGAGCTAATGACACTATTTAAGGCACTGGCGGCATCCCAGGGCACAGACATTGATACCAACCATCCCCAGTACGCAGCCGTTGCCGTGTTTCATGCTTGTCGACTCCTCAAGACCAGGGTGTCCAAAACGAAACTAATGCCCTTTAGTAATCTGAGGCCCACTCAATGGCAGCAACTCGAGCACCAGTGGGAACGCATGATCGCTAAACACTACAAGGAGACCAAGGTGGTCTCGTCCTCCGATTTTGAGGGGAAGCTAAAGCAAAGCCAGCAGGACAACATCACTGGGCAAGAGCCTAAAAAAGCATCAAAACCCCAAGTCGAGGACTATGAAAAGTGGAAGGCGAGAATGCTGGCATCAGCAAAAGCTGCACTAATGAAAATTGAAGCTGGGAATTCCGAAGGGATTGGTGAAGCAGAAACATAATGCTTTTGCCCTGCACTTTGATCAAAACGCCATGGCAAATCCAGTTAATATTTTATGAAATTATAGAAAACATTCTCATTATACATAGGTACAAAAAATAAAAACAATTGAAAAACAAAATTCGTTTCATTAAACTTAAATCTTAAGATTTTTTTTGAAATGGTCAGGTGCTTAGTTAAGAGCTTTGGTTTTGTTCATTACGTGAGCTACAAGTAAATCGCCAATTTCAACAGGATTGCCGCTGCGATCATGGGCATTGTAGACGATGAGGTCCACCTCGTTGCGGGTTTCTGGCCACGATTTAATAAGCTCCTTCAAATGCTTATAGAACTTAAGCCAAATTTCGCGTTTTAGTTCCTTCATTTGCCAAGTAGCTGATAGGTTGGAATGCATGGCATCGAAGAAGGACAGCATTGGTGTGGCACCTTCCATAGCAAAGTAATATATTTTTCCATTGATAATTTTTTTCAGACGGTACACATCGTGCTTAAACGGACGGTGGACACCAGCTCGATTAAGGCACCTTGTTTCCAAGGGCTGCATTGAGAAATGTTTGTTATTTAGATGTGGTCTTAATGCCTTATAGTATATTATAAAATATTACCTTGGCTTTTTCAAGCAAATCACTCTTAAGTTCCCCTCTGACAAACATTTCATCGGGGATGAGGATAATCAGCCGATCCACCCCGAAGGTTACGTTGTTCTCAGCCTCATAGACCTCCATGCGATGTTTCAGACCGTCGTTCTTGGTGTCGGGTAGTGCCAGTTTCAAGTAGCCGTGAAAGTAGTTTGAAGCCATGCCGGCAGCATAATCCAGGCCATGATCATCCCGGATCCAGTGGGAGTAAGTAAGTGTGCTGTGACTTAAACCAGAGAGGAGCCAGTATAGAGGAATTTGGGCCAAATACACTGCTGTGGGAACAGCGACCATAAAGTCTCCCGAAACCGAAATTCGGCAAAGGCCCGCTATGACGAATGCCAGGGACAGGTAGATATGCTTGGTTTCGTAAGTGCACCCACGACGCACAATAGTCCATAACCGATCTTCCGGCAGATAATACCGGCTGTAGCGAACATATTCCATGCAGCAGAGAAACAAACGCTGCAGGAAATCCGCGAGGAACACCGTAGCCGCAACCCGAATTGAGACATCTGCGATTAATCATCATTTTAAGGCTATTAACTTCTAATCAGTTGCAGTTGTTGATAAGACACACCTGCATAATCACCAAGCATTTTCAAATAGTAGCATTTCCTGCTTTTGACCGTCCTCACAGATCCCGCCTCCGTCACCGCCTCATCGGCTTTATATTTTTGTTTATTTGGAATTGCCATTATGTTTTCGCTAACTTGGGTTGCCAGATCAGTCTGAATGTTTTCAAAAAGCTTTTTTTTCAATTAAAGTTAAGCACTGCAATGTTTTTAATAAAATCCAGTTTTCATAGTTATAATATTAACAATAGGTTTTTTTTTTTTTTTTTTAAATATTCTTTCTTCTTCTTTTTTTTTTTTTATCCTTTTTAAAATTTTTTCAATTTTTTAGCTGACTCCAGAAAAAGATTTTACAGAAAATTCTCTTTAAGACGAAGATTTTGATTTCCTATAAGCAACCTCATTTACATACAAATTTGTATATATATACACAGACTTTGTACACATTTTTTGTTTGTTTTGAGTAGATAAAGATTATTCGAAATGAATGAACGTTCTTGTATTTAATTTCTTTTTAATAATTAATTTTTTTTTTTTTTTTTTTTTTAAATATTCTTTCTTCTTTTCTTTTTTTTTTTTTTTATCCTTTTTTAAAATTTTTTCAATTTTTTAGCTGACTCCAGAAAAAAGATTTTACAGAAAATTCTCTTTTAAGACGAAGATTTTGATTTCCTATAAGCAACCTCATTTACATACAAATTTGTATATATATACACAGACTTTGTACACATATTTTTTGTTTGTTTTGAGTAGATAAAGATTATTCGAAATGAATGAACGTTCTTGTATTTAATTTGTACATTTATTTATAGCGAAAGGTGCTTGCGAAGTTTAGTACAAAACGTGAAAACGTGCGGAAGTGCTGATATTCGAGATAACAAAATTTGTTTAATAAATAAGGCTATATTGTATATGGAAAACATTTCTATTAATCTCGAAAACAAAAACATATTTTTGCGAAAATGAGGCGCAATCTCTTATTTTTCGTTTTATATATTCAAATAAAAATTTGATTACAGTTCTTGATCAGAATAATTCAGTATTGTGCAATAAAAAACGCCTAGGTCGCTGCACAGAATATTAATTTTGAATTCAGAGAAATAGAGGCAGTGCCCTTTAACAAATGTGTTTAAAGTGTTTACAGCAGAAAGAGAACTTACCTATATATTTTAATTTACCTTTCTGATTTATTGTGTCAGTCTTCTTGATTGCGAACTAAACTGTTTGATTTCAGCTTTATATAAAAACTGAGCATCTTGATGCCGTTGCCGAGAGTTTATATTCAATTGACAATTTTTATACGAGGCACTGAGTGAGGTCAGATTCCAGAGCTTACTTGTCAATATTGCGGGGATTTCCCTATTTTTATCTGATTTTGCCATTAAAATATATTATGTTAATTAAACAAAAAGAGGAGCGCTGAATGATTTAAAAAAAGCGTTAGGCTGTATTGGAAATACCAAATGGGTTATTCTGGTTATTCTTTTCCTCAAGAAGTATGTAAGTAAATAGTTGATTGAATAGTTTAAACGATATGCTGAATATTAGTTTAATTTCCATTTTAAATATTTAATGCGCGAATGTATATGGTATTTTTGGGGGTCTTGATCACCGCCATTTTGCAACACTACTATTTTATAACGGTCAAAAGTTAAAATTCGATCATTTTTCAAATATTTTTAAGGTAATCGTTTACTTTAATTAATATAGTTTTTAGTCTGGAGCCTTTATTTTTATATTTCTTTTTAAATAATGCTTTGAAGAGAGTAAAAACTCTTTTGAGAGTTGACGGGAGGCAAAAAAAAGGAGAAACTGTCAAAGCCATGGCAAGTACTTAATTAACCTGTCTCTTTTGTAGCAATTAGTGACGCTTTTTGTTTCAGGACGAGGATGGATTGAAAAAATGGAATGTGATGAAATCAAGCACAATCTGCAGAATCCAATTAAAGCACGCTCTTAGGTTGAAGATTGTAAACTTTAACTCATTAACAAAATTAAATGGATGTTTCCTGTTGGCTGCAGGACATAAAATTTGCTGACAATTTCAATGTTATTGTTAAGATGCCTTGGCATAAATAACTAATGCTTGGGTAATTCAATGTGAAAATACCTTGGGAACATGCAATTTCCTTTGGCATCAATGTAAATAGTCATTCTAGTGTGTCGGCGCAGTGGCGGGGTAAAAGGATATTATATTCCTGGACAGCGGAAGGCATGCACTTAATTAAAGCCAGGTTTTTGGCAAAACAAGCCGACTTGCAAGGGTCCCACCTGTCAATGTATGAAATTTCATCGAATAGAACCTCCGGATTGCCATGAGGCGAAGGCCTTCTCTGCCAGGACACAGCCAGCCAGGACTTTTACAAGGCTGTGGCATGTCAATGCTTTGTGCACTCTCGTTTGAGTCTAAATTACAGGCATTGCTCACGCGTTCTGCGTAATTAAAGGGGAATACCCGGTACCTGGGCTCACACGTTCGCATTAACTTTAATTGCCAACGGAGCCAGAGCCGGAGACGGATCCGTGGCCGGGGCCGGAAACTTTTAATTTTGTTAAGCGTAAATTTCCCATATACATTTGCCGTTTGCCACCTGCTCGATGGTTAGAAAAGAAATGGCCCGACATGCAGAACATTTAATTTGTTTACACAAATCTTGCTCAAATGCCAGCCACCGGCCCAGGATGAATTCCTCGGCTGTTTGACGACTGAGGCCCAAAAGTATAAAAAAGTGTAACAACTTTGAGTGCTCGCACTCTCTGGCGTAGAAAGTTTGCAGTGAGTCCTGTGAGTTCTGTGAGTCCTCTGCGCCCTGCGAGTGTGTAACAATTAAACTGCAGCTAAAAATAGTGACTAATGAGAAAAGTTTTCAACAACGGCTGTAAAAAAATAAAATAAAAAGCAACCGAACTACGCAACTTTACTCCACTGAAGCGAACCGAACCACACCGAACGAACTCTCAAGGCAGGCCGAGTGTTTGAGTTCCAACAACTTTTTCTATTTTGTATTGAATTTTCTGGCGTGTCGAGGCACAATTTGCAGCCATTAATGCCGGGGATCAGCCAGCCAAGTGGATGGAGCGTGTCCGCCATAAAGGGAATTGCAATCCAACCAAGACAATGAAACTCTAGCCATCATATCACACTTTTATGGCCCAAAAGACGGGGGCCATGGCAAAACTTTTTGTTTGCAAAGTTTTTGTATTCGTTTGATAAGAAAAGTCCTCTTGGAATATTTACGATAGATAGTATGCAAAAAATAAGGGAAACTTTGATAAAAATTATTGATTGTTTTTGCTGTTTATCCAACAGTTAGTCCACTTAAACATTATCAAAAGCAGATGCAGGTTCTTATAGGGACAGCTGCAGAAATATTTAGCCATTATCCTTTCAAAGTGTCATCCAACTTAATGCCAACAAAATGGAGATTCTGTGACGTGTTTATGGGTAATTTTGGCCAAAGTTTAGTTTCAAATCGCTGCAGATATGATTAGGGCATGGGATGCTGTGCTGGCCCGGCTTATGTTGTCCATATGGGAGCGGGGTGCTCCGCATTAGATATGCGCATACATTCAGTGGCTCGGCAAACTTTTGTTTGCCATGCAAATGTTTCCCGGGGCGGAGAGCTGCTAACGCATAGTTAGAGACACTTGTCTGACTTGTTAGCGTAATTAAATTTATTTCCAGTGCCGGGCAGAAACAACCAGAGGACGGCAAATGTCGGGACAATAACGATTTAACAAGCCGTTATCAGGCATTCGGATAACTTTCAATGTGAATGCACTCTACGGCGACATGCTCCCGGCAGCACGGCAGCCTGGCAGCCCGGCCCAGCAGGCGGAAGTGGCCGGAGGAAGTGTTTTGCTTTTCGGCCATAATGAAATAAACTTGTCACACAGTCGACAGAAGCCATTTGCCCGATGTCCGGCCTCCCAAAACTACTTCCGCCGCCCACGCCTACGACCACGCCCGGGGCCAAAAGGCCGGGTGACGATTAATCGATCTTGGAAGGCTGCAGCAGCAGCTGCTTCATTTTCATTTGGAATTTAATTACGCATAGGACTTGTTTACAGATTCAAAGTTAATCCCAACCATCGGACGTGGGTCGGACGTGCACATTAACCTTAATTGAGTGACAAACAATTGCCGCCAAAGTTCGTCACGCCATCATTTTATTTACAGGCAATTGAATTTTAATAGGATTGTTCCTTTTCCAAAATTCCATCCGGACTTAGCGGCCGTATCCTTGCCGGACTGGCCTGAGTGTCCATTTGCATAGTTGCCGGCAGGACAACTCTTTGGCCAGCTGGCCATTATTTTGCACTCTTTGGTAATTTAATTCATTTGCGATGCCTTTGCGAATTACGGAAAAGTGAAATTTACTTTGCCATTTTTGCCATTTTAGTCCTGCCTTGTCCTGCCTTGGACATGCCTTCCTTCAGCCTGCCTTGGCATTTTTGCTTTGTTTGTGCTGGGGTATTTACCCTTAAAGTCCTTTTGCGGCTAAAGGACCAGTGGTGGATGGCCTCGAAAGCCGCAAGCCACTTTTACGTGATCCTTGCTCGGGAGTCATCTTAACGCGTCATTTAAGCTGAGCGGGGTGTCCTGTCCCCGGAATCAGGGTCAGATAACGGTTCGTCTTTGTTGCTCTTAATTAAAGATTAAATGTGCTAAGTTGTCGGGACGTTTGGCTGCAAAACTTTGCTTTAAGAGTCGAATCTTTGTCGTTGGTTGTTGGTTGTGAGCTCCATCAATCCAATGGACCAACTATCAATCAATCAATTACGCTCGGACCCCGGACAGGATAATAAAACGTGCTTGCAACGGAGTTTTGTGAGGAAAATTTACGATCAACTGGCACGGCCAAGTCCCGGAAAGCTCTTGAACTATTTTATACGTAAATTGAAAGCCATTTTCCTTTAAACCATTTATGGGAATATTTCTGCAATCCTATCGAAAGGCAAACGGCAGGGATGGAAAACGTTTTCCATTTAGTTTCTATTTTAGAATGTAATTCTTTGGGACTTGATTAAGGGATTTTGTTTGGATTGCGTTTGATTTTCAATATTTATGGCCGATGGCAGAACAAGTTGCAAATATCGTATTGTAAAGGATTTTATGCAACATATTTATGATGCTGCGCGCTCTCCTCCTGTGCCGTACGAAATTGCAGGCCATTGTCCGAATCCTGTAAATGCCGGGCTAAGCTGGCAAAGCAATTATATACCTAAATGGTTTGCCCACGTCAATGGCCATTGTCGGCGATTTCCATTTGGGCGAGGATGTGTTGCATGCTGGCTGCATGCCACACAGAGCACCGGCTGTCAGAGCCTGTCAGTAAGCGAACAATGAAATGTGGCCAGTCAAGGATGAGGAGGCCAGTTGGGCTGGCAACAAAAGGAGGATAAGGCAAACTTTTTAATTGAAAACCAACAAAAATATAACGGCAAAAGTTGCAAGTGGTTGACACTTCATACCCGCCAGTACCCGGCCAACCGGGCGTATGCATAATATCGAAGGTGGCCTGCAGGATGCTGAGAAGTCTCCTTTGTGAGTACTTAAAGTTTCACATATATATACATATATATATATATATATGTATGTATACGTACGTGTGTACTGTGTGTGGATGTTAATCAGGTTGGGATCCTCGCAGACGGTTACCACGTTATTATGACGCCGGCTTGCCGCACTGCAACGAATATATATTTAAATTTAAGATTATACAAGCACACAAAATACGTATATATCTTTATAAATATACTGGGAATTCTTTTGGCCACGTTGCACTTATGACTGAAAGGGCTGGAATGGTGGCAACTGCTGTTGACACATTTCCATTGCGTTTTATTTGCGACTCTGCAACATATCGAAGTTGGCATATGAGGCCTACGGGCTGTGGACTTTCTCCGCTTTTTTTCTATCTTCTCCTCCATCCCCCGCCCTGTTTTTTTTTTTCGCCGCCACTTTTTAAGCCTTTTTGACGTTGGCCAAATTGACAAAAGTTGGCAACGCATCCTAGCCGGGTGCTGGTGTTTACAGTTCCGCGCCGAGCTTAATTGAATCAGTCCGTTGTTTATCGGGCAGCCGCTACTATCTCTGTTATCCTTCAGGACTTTTGTGTCAACCATCCCTGCCATGGTGCCATGCTGCCATGCTGCTATGCCGCTCATCCTGCCATCCTCCAACCATGCCAGCGGTGTAATGTGATTATCGGGTTGTTTTGCTCGCAATTAGAACAAATTGTCCTTGCTGTGCCGGAACATAAACAAACGGTGGGGGATGGCAGCAATTGTTGCTGGGACTACGGACTCCGGACTCCGGTGGAACAAAGGGCGTCGGTTAAATTCGATTATCCCAACAGGTTGCACGGCTGCAGTCCTGGATTAATCTTTACTCCTGGAATGCCCCATGGAGCATGATTAGATCGCAACATCAAGCCATAAAAAATCAATTTCGAGCTTGGTAATTCCGCAAAGATTTACGTTTCAATTTCGGCTACAATAAAAATCAAAGCAACCAGGTCTGTATCCCAGGGATACCAGGACCCAATCCTTGCGTCTGAGTTGTGTGTGTGTGTGTGTGTGTGACCATAAGCCGGCTTAGCAGCTTTGTTGACGAAATTAGCAGACTCTGAACGGATGCCACGCAGTGGGGGAAGGACCGCCTTGGGGCATATCTATTTTGGGCATAAGAATTTGGCGACATTCGCTCAGAGTTATGCCCCATAAAGGACGACCGGCTAGACATGGGACATGCATGTCCGCATCAGCACTAGCTTTATGACGATGACAATAAAAACGAAGATCTAACAGACAATAAAACCGACAAGCAACTCCTGATTACTCACAACCCGAGGGCTTTTTTAATTTTTCATCCCAGTGACAATGCCATAAAATAATAAAAAACTCCTTTGTTTACTTGCCAGCCAACTTTTGTCCTCTAATACCGTGGGCTTTTGTTCATTTTTGTTAATTCAAAGTCAACAGCCCCCCAAAATAAAGTCTAATCCGTTTGTGTTTGCCCAAGGTAATTGCAAAGGTCCTGTTTACTTATGCCTCTTCATTAATATGTGAGGAGATCCCCTTTGGTCATTTTTCGGAGGACTCCCTTGCCGCTGTGGACATTATTTTAATTGCGGTGGATACATGTTTTATTGTGTGCACCCTGTTGTGGCAGAATCAGCAGCTTAAGCTAGTTGTAACTGCTAAAGGGGCTCTGGCAGGAGCCGCAGGTGCCGCAGGAGCAGAAGCAGGAGCCGGAGCAGGAGCTGAGGCGCACTCACCGTGCACTTTAATAAAGTTCCTGCTAAGTATGCCACTGAGATAGCTCGACTTTCCTCTTCTCCCTGTTTAGTAGTTCCCTTCCTTCAAGGACAGTGGTTTGGAATTAGGATATTATATATAATACTCGTACATCTTTAGTTTATTTTAAAATGCACCCCAAGCACCCTATTTGTCAGAAAGTGAAAGTGAGATTTAGGTGTTTAACTCCTCCTCTTTGAAGGATTTGGATGGATTCTTAGCCCACTGCCGCCGAATCCACCGTATCCACCCCGTTAGCCTTGAGTTCCCCGGGATGGTGGTGGAGCCTCCCACGCCTCCACTCGCACTCAAGGCGCTGCAACCTCTTGCAGCTTCATAATTGCCATGGCAACGCCAACTTCTGCATGGGCATCTCCTCCTCCTCCTGCGGGTGGCCGGGGGATCCTGGTAGCGTTTTCACTCTGTTGTTTTCAAATTGCTTTTAGCGATCCCTCATACTTTTGTGCAACACTTCAATGGGCTGACGGCAAGGACTCGCGTCCTTCTTACCGTTTTCCATTTGCCGTGCCATAATTACAGGTGCTAAATGAGATTGCTCGCAATTGCATTTCGCTTTTCCAGCGTTCGTAATCGGGCATTTTGAAGTGTGTTTTGCATTCAAGTTTTCGCTTAAAGCCGGCCCCAGGCTCGTGCCAGGCTCGGACCAGGACAAAGTTTTTGGTCAAGAGACGAATCGCGTTGATAAGAAGTGGAAAACAGGAACTCCCCGAGGCCACAAGGCACTAGACCAGCAGCCCAGCAGCCCAGCCTGCCAGAAACTTTACCGGAAAACTGAAACTGAAAATGGTGTGTTGTGAGAAGTCAACGCTCTCCAGTCTCGAGTTCATGGGTCTTAACTGATTTTCATATTGTTGTTAGTTGCGCGAACTGTATGTATATTTTTGGGGGCAAGTAAGTAGACGCAAAAGTGCACACACATTTTCCTTTCAGTTTCAGTTTCGTAGGAAACAAGGAAAAACTTTTATACATTTTCGCCAACCAATTTTCGCACTCTTATCGTGCCAAGTGCCTTCGACATTTCAAATGTATTTGCATTTCGCCTTCCAGCTGCTTTCCATCCTTAAAAGTGTCCTTAACACGGAGAAAATGTGAAATTCATTTTTTATTTCCGGTCCATTTGGTCACCAAAATGGAAATCCATTCTTAAACAAGTGTCTCGCTCGGATCGATCGATAATAGTAATTCCTATTAGAATTATTTTAAGAGCCAAGGATAATAGCGTAAAAATTACAGGATAATAAATGGGAAAATGTTGACGCCTGGCAAGTAAGCCACGAGTGCTGCAAGCCATCGTTCTCAGCCAATCCCCAACAAAAACACTCAAAGGATATGGGACAGTGGCAGATTGTTCAACAATGCCACCGAGATGCAACTGTCAAAGAGCTGCAGACTCGAGTGCCGAATGTATTTTAGCATTTTAAATATTTACATCTGGCATATGGCATATGGCATATGGCATTTGCAAGTGTAATGCCGGCTTAGGGGCCCAGATTAGGCCAAGTTGATGGCGACTGTAAACCAGGCACTCGCTCAGGGCCAAGACACACACCACTGAGCTAGTGAGATGGTCCTCAGAATTTATAATTGTAATTTAATTTGCATAAACTTAAGCCATCTCGCCTTGGGATCGCACCTAGCAAGGATGTGTTTGTCCAATTAAATGAATCATTTTTATGGCCAGTCAAGGCTGCCCATCCAAGCCTTTTTAAAACAATAAATTTTAATATTTATGGCACAAGTTTAGTGACGGGGTGTGCTCGACTCAAAAAGGGATTATCCTCGGCCGAGCCTCAAAGGACTCGGAAATAATCAAAACAATGAATGTCGGGCGTCGGGCTGGAAAAGTTGACAGTTTTATTAAATTTTCTACACAATCATTTAAGATTTATTTGGGTGCTGAATGCCTCCTAAGAGAAGTTTTTGTTAAAACAAACACAATAATTTTCCAAAGTTTATTTCTATTAAACTTTTTATTGGCCATTAGGCTTGCTTGCTTTTGAAATTAACAAATTATTTGAAAGGAAACCCAGATTATTATTTTTAATTAATTGTATATCACTTTTGCCAAATGTCAAATAACTATTTTTTTTTACACTTTAAAAAAATGTTTATCTATTTAACTAAAGGCTTAATTTTACTATTATGAAACTTTAATTTATATTGTATAAGTTAAAAAATATAGAAATATTTTCAACCTTAAATTTATAGCCAGTTTTTTCAAGTGCCTTCGTTTTGATAATTCGTTTAATTTGCTGAATCTGGCTTAAACAGGATAATTGCTTTGGTAAACATTATTTCCAAACGGAAAGTCAACAGCTGTCAAGTTGGCTTATTATTTAGTGAAAGCGAGATAAATATTTTGCGGTTCAATTTGCAGTCATAGAGAAAATCGATTGCGATATGAGAAGTGGACATTGCTCATATGGAAAAACTCGAAAAAATAAATCAACTTCGCTTGGAGTGTTTGCATTTGAAATATTGTATAGCTATTGGCGTACATTTTCACAATAGTAGTCCTTGTAGCCCATACTCGACGCCAACTGTTGCTTGGCAGGACGATCCCATCCCATGGGATGGGCGAAGGTTTTGTTATTTTATGTTAATGCATGACGTTGTTAAAGCATCTTCAAAATGTACAAAAGAAATTAGCAAATGTGAAATATAAAAAGAAAATCACCAAAGAAAAGCAACGAATTCAACGGCAACTGTTGACAGTTATCCTGACACAAACACGCATTGTAACGTCTAACAAGCTTCACAGGATCAGGGCGCAGGACGCCGGATGCAGGACGTATGACGCAGAAACAGCAGAAGCAAAAGCGACAGCAGCAGCAGCGGCAGCGGCAAACATCGCATGTCACTCAAAGACTTCAGAGTCCTGCTGACAGGCTCTCTGCCCTTGTGTTGTTTGCGGGCCATGGGGCTCCGGGTGCCAGGCTTTTGTCATTTACATATTTACACTTTATGCCCGGTACTTAGAGCTCAACTTTACCAGGCGGTGGCAATGTTGCCCTAACATATTGCGAATTTGGAAGGCTATAAGTTGAATTGCTTTCAAAAAACATAATTTCCATATAAGCATTTCGAAAATTCAAATATTTGGGACCTCCTTTCTTTAGGCCTCTAACAAAATCTGCGACACCTATTCACCCATAAGCGGAATAAGTTCAATATTTTGTAGTCCCTTAATCTGATATTACTCATACGCAGTGTAATCCCACTCATTAAATATTAAATCTTCAAGAGTTTATCGTTACTTGTTGCGTTATAATTTCAAAGATCAACAAGCGTTTAAATACTTTTCCTAGAAAGGATTTTATCAAGTACATGAAGCCCCAGACCCATTGTCCTTTTCGATTATAAAGTATCAAGTAGCGCAAAAAGCTAAGATATTCCAATATTTTAATCTGTAACGAGGACTCGGCGCCTTTTCCGCTCCGTCACCTGACATTGTTTTGGATGCCGCCGGAGGCGGATGAAATGCAATTTCTGGTTGTAAATGCGGGCCAAAAAGTCCTTAAGGCGTACTCGGCGTGCTCGCCGTCAAAGTGGCGGATGGGCAAATGCAATTTGCAGGGAAAGGGCCAGAATAACGGCGCATAACTGTTTCGCTTTAATGCAATTTGCATGAATCCGCCGGACAACAGAGGACTAACAGAGCCACAGGACCAGAGCTTCTGTGTTTAGTGCGCACAGCTCATTCATAAACGTTGAACATGGAGGAAGGCGCATCTCTCTCTCGCTGCGACGTCGGGAGAGAGCCGAGAGCGGCGATTGAGTTGTCGAAGGCTCGGCTGTGTGTGTGCAATAAATAGCAAGGACCCAGCATCAGCGGCAACAGTGGGCGTCGCAGCATCGCACAGTGAATGCCGAACTCTGAGGAGCGTCGAGTAGTGAGCCAGTGTCAGATATCGCGTAGCCGCCGTGTGTGACGGGACTGGTACAGATGCCGACGTCCTGAGTCCTGCGTCCTGAGTGCAGAGTGCAGAGTGCGGGCGGGGATTTAAAGTTTTCCCATGCCAAGTGCATTCAATTAACATAAAATGTAATTAGAGAAGCTCAATCCAATGCGCCCTCGTCCTATTAATTATAATTAAATGCAAACAAACGGAAAGTGAGCAGCGGCGGCGACAAAAAACGAGTCGCGAATAATTCATGGAATTAAATATTGTGCATAGTGCAATTGAAACACAATCAAGTCGAACGGAAATTGTCGCAAATTAAAAGTAAATTAAATATTACCAGGCCGTTGAGGCCCCCCGCCCTCGACTGCCTCCCTGATCAGTTGGACTGTTTTTATTAGAAGTTATGGCTTCCAGCCAGCTTAGTTTCCATCTATCAATGCGTGTGTGTGTGTGTGTGTGTGTGGCGGCAGGACCTGGTTGACAGTCGGCGTGGGTGGTGGGAAGGATGTGGGTGTGCATGAAGGATGAATGTGTGCGTGATATGGCCGCTGGCATGGCGCTAATTTCTCACACTTCAAACGTGGCCGGGGACTGGCAATGAATTTCCGTTTCCACCTCCTGCGGATGCTTCCATTTGGTTTTGTTTTGTTTAGCCAGGACCCCGCCGCTCACATTCCGATTTCCTGGCAACTCCCTGGCTACTCACCTACGAGTGGGCCCCGGGCCTCAAGTGTTTTTGTTTGGTTAGCTAAGCTTAACTTTGCTTTGCTTTCTCTCATGCCATAAATTAAGTAGATTGACAGTGCCTTTAGCCTGGCCATTGAGTAAACACTCGGAATGGGAATGGGACAATATATATCCTTGTACATTTATAAACATCCAGCTTATTTTTCTCAGTGCATGCTCTGCCCGGCTTTCACTTCTTTATGATTAGTTAATGGGATTCAATTTCATTTGAAATTGGCCACCACAGAACGTAGCAATCGCAGCTGCCGCAGCTTCCTTTCACTGATTACATAAGGCGCGTTCTTGGGGAAACACTTGTTGGCTTGGCTGGGCCCTCCATTCAGTCAGCCATCCAGGCGGGCACGTAGCCTTCTCCACAGAGAAGAAAGAGGTCGATGGCTGGATGGTGGCTGAGATGGAAAGGATGGAAAGGACGAAGGTGAAACGAATCACAGTTGTGCAATTACGAACTTGGCGAAATAAATTCAATATAAGCGGCCTAATGGCAGTAGTTGAGTTTCCACTTACAGTCAGCCTTCCATAAATTGGCGGCGGTGGCAGAGGGCTGCGAGGACGCGTTGCCTACTTATGGGCGCCTACATTTAACGGTGGCATTATAAGTGCAGAAATTCCACATCCACTGCTCCCAAGTGGCAACGTGAAAAAGTACAAGTGTGCATTCTAAGAATAACAAACAGCTCGAGTGAGATAAAAACAGCAGCGATATAAAGTGCCAGCGTAAACACAGCCAGCGAGAGCGTAAACAAACAGAAGGATAAAGAAAGCACCGGAGCCAACCCAAATCGGTGAACAAACATCGGTGTCCTTTACCAAATCTGAGTCACTCTGTGTGCCTGTGTGTGTGTGTGTGTGTGTTAGCCAAAGGCAAACGCAGTTGCAACAAAAAAAAATGTGCAAGTAATGTGTAGCAAGCAAAGTGCAATGCCATCCGTAAAATCCGCCGAAAGTGAGATTCTTCTTGGGATTATTAGGAGCGACAGTTGCAACTTCCGCACCAGCATGACAAACGGCAATTCGGCGAGGTCCTTGAGGTCCTGCCTGCTGCTGTGCACCATCCTAGGATTATTTTACCGGACCCACGGTGAGTCACTCTACACTCTACTCTTCATTTCCCATCGCGGGCTGAAGCACCTCTCCGAGTCCTGATTGCTTGGCTTGAGTTATGGAATGGCACAAGGAATAAAAACGGAGAATTCATTTTACAGCCTTATTAAATCCGCATTACATAAATTACGGCAAGCGTTTCACTTTGAATTTTTATGGGCGTTTTACGCTTTCACTCTTCACATTTTCCATTCGCCACTTTTATGTCATAATGAGTGCAGCCTTTTGATTTAATGACAACTGCTTTCCATAAAACAACATCCATATGCACATCCAGGACCCTCCTTCTGCCAATCTGGTGGCTTTCATTTCCCTGGTCTGTAGCCGGTGATTTATTTGACTTCTTATTTTTATGATAATTTATCAAATATGCATAATAAAATGCCAGCCACGCAACCGTTTATGGCGTTTTTGGAAATTTATCCAAAATTTTATTTGCAAGAAAGGCAACAGCTTGCCGATCACAACCACATGCTTCCTTTCGGTTTCGGTTTCGGTTTCGGTTTTATTATTTCAAAATCTTTATTGGTTGGTTGAGTAATATATATTGGGACTTTAAAGACCAGACACAGTTCCTGCCATAGTTGGTACTACTTAGTACAGAAATATATTTAAAAAATTGTACAAAAAAATTAGCAAGAAATAAAAATATGTCCCACAAGTCTCCGATTATTGGTGCGCATGTGGGAGTCGTTTCAACATGGGATCATTTGGAATTTGTTTTCCCTCATGCAGCTTTGCCCTTCGAGTATCTAGACGAGCGTGTTGACTTCAACTATGACCTGGACACGGCCCAATCGCAGGCGAAGTACGACGCCCGCCTCCTCTCCCAGCAGATGCTCAGCGAAGCGGAGCTGCAGAGGCAGCGGACGGAGGCCGGACACGATGACGGCTTGGATGCGGACACGACACGGGCTCAGGGGATTCCAGCGGCTGGTGGCACAGATCCGGCCGGCTCAGCGGAGGAGGACCTGGAGCCGCACAGTCGAGCAGCCGCCTGCTTCACCAACGGCCACAAGTACACGCACGGACAGAAGGTAAAAAGGACTTTTGGAGATTGGTCTGCCATGTCTGAGTCAACATTTGCACAATTTTTTCTTTTTCAATAAAAGCTTATGCTTTTAGTTTATATATTTTTAAAGGGGAAAGTTTTCAGGAGTCTCAAAGAAACTTTGTTATAACAATACATGGATAAATTCTTTGATTTAATTGCTGAAATCTATTATTTTTTCTTTTAATAACATATATTTCATATTTTTCAATTAAATGCCAAAGCAAAGGCTTTATAACATGTCTAGATTAAGGTATCTAATAGCTCACATGCCCAATTAAATGCGTTTTAGTCGGATTATAGGTTCTAAAAACGAGAAAAGCCTGCATTGGATGGGTCCTTTTTGCAAGGCCAGGGCTTTGCTTGTTGCATCACTAAGCTTTCGAATCGTTTTGCATGTTGATTGAGGATTTGAACGTATATATGAGAACAATTGCAAATGCTTGAAAATATCATATCTCGTGATTTTCCCCTTTCTGGAAACAGGTGCCCCGGCTGGATGCCTGCGAGGTGTGCCTGTGCATGGACGGCGAGATATTTTGCTGGTGGGAGAAGTGCGGTTAGTTTCCAGCAGGCTTCTGGCCTGCTCCTCGATCTACGGCATGCATAATATAACAAGAAACTTTCTGCCTTTTTCCTCCTCGAATTCCCAGATAAGGCCAATGTAAACAGGGCGAAGGCGGAGACAGTCGAGATGTCAGAAAGCCACAACGAAGGAGACAGCCAAGACGATGGCGATGGCGATGGCGATGGCGAAGGCGACGGCGAAGGCGACTATTCAGATCCATATCGGCAAGATAGCACAACGGGAAAGTCAACAAAAGTGCATAAAATGGCTAGGAAAGTTGGCAAGCGGCATAAGCATCGCAAGAATCAAAAGAATTTTAATGACTACGAAGTTTACCACAGCCACAGGCAGAGACAGGAGCAGCTGCAGGAGCAGCAGCACCACCACCACCAGAATCTGCCGGATTATAAAAAGTCTGGCATAAAGCAACAGCTCCCGCGCCAGCAGAAGCAAAAACAAAAGCATCCCAGCGACGATGGTGGCAACTACAATATAATCAAGCAACACAAACAAGAGCAGCAGCAGCAGCAGCAGCATCAGCAGCAGCAGAAACAGGATAAACCAAAGTTGGCTGAAAAGCAGCAGCCGAATGCGGAGGTCCTGGCTGTTAATCAGGCCGCAAAGGCAACGCATTATCAGCAGCCAGTGGTGGCGGCGCCCCCGCATTCCGAACAGCAACATCATCCACACCAGCAACCGCATTCGTCCAGCAAGATCTTAAATTTTCCCGAAAACTTGCCGGCCGTGCTTTATTACGACTACAAGACCGAGGAGCACAAGCACCATCAGCACCAGCACCATCAGCAGCATTTGTTGCATGAAAAGCAACGATTGCAACAGCAACAGCAACAGAAGCAGCAGCATCAGCAAGAGGCGTTGTCGCGACAAAAGGCTGCTGAATCAGGAGCAGCAGGAGCTGGAAATCAAGCAGATGCAGGCGTTGAACTCATGGCTGATAAAAACTTTGATGAGGCGGAAACCGACAGCGATATTTTGCCAGAGCCCCCCACAAAGCGGCCAAAGGCGGGACCCACACAATGGCCGGCCACGGGCACCACCACCAAGGCGTTGATGACAACCCAGTCAGGCGTCCCCTCTGAGCTAGCTGGACCAGAAGGAGCAACATCATCTGTGACACCGGCAACAACTACAACGACGACACGAACAAATGAATTGGTGACAAGCACGCTGTCTGGTCTGGAGAAAGCCATGGCCACTGTGGCAGTTCCGAATGTGAGTAGAGCAAGGGGTCCTTGGCATGCCCTTAGAGAAGGTATCCTGAAAAACTAAAGTCCCACACATGTACTCTTTTAATTTTAACAAGTTTTGTAATTAGTGTTTTGGATTATATAACTTTTTTTAGTTTTTTTGAATTGATTCAAAAAGTATTGCAGGATTCGGTGCTTATCTTTTGTTTTTACTCTGGAGTCCTGACCCCGGACCCGGAGTGCCCAATTAGACTTTGGGGCACTTCATTGGTTGCCATCCCATCGAGTGCAGCCAGTGAGCCCGAAACGCTTTCTCGTAATGGAGTTTTTCATGCTCGAGTTGGTTTATTATTTACTATTCAGTCAAGTCGAATTAACCATCTGAGCTTTACCGTTCGCTTCCAGTCCGGACAGCTGCAACATGATCGCCCTGGACAGGACGCGGATGAGCTGGACGACGCCTTCCACCGGTGGCTGACATCGACCGAGCAGAACGGCGACAACACCAACCCGCTCGACGATAACTTGGAGCAGGATACGCCAGCATCGACAATAATCGATGATGTGGGCATCGCCAACAGGATTGACAGGAGCAACAGCAATGCTTCCAAAGACAATGGCATTGCCGATGCTGTCTTCTTTCGCAGCTCGTACAACGATTACAGCAGCGAATTCAATGGGAGTGTTGTCAATATTGACATTACACTAACTGCAGTGGATGTGCATCCTCGTCGCCAAACGGATTTAATTGCAAATGGCAACAGGACGACAACAGCAGCGGGAGCAACAACAATGGACCCCCAGGCCGCCAGCAGAGCCAGCAGCCTCGGGAGCGACAGCAATCAGGACAACGCTCCGTCGAGCTCCGTTGTCCTGCCACACACCATGACAACAATTATAACCACCACGCCGATGGCACCAGGGCGTATGTGCAATGTTTTGGGTAAGCATTCAAGTCATCGAACAAATTGCCGTTGGGTTGGGTGCACGGAGAAAATATCCCAAATAAAATATATACATATATTGTTTGGTTGAAGCCAGGCACTAAATAATATTTATATTTTTTTGAAACCACTATTTTGTGGTTCATAAATTGTTATTCAAACTCGCAGTCTGGCTGCTGTTAATGGACTTTATTTTTTCCATTCATTAAAAGCTTATTTTAGCGTTTTTTTTACTTCCCTGAAAGAGTTTATAATTGTATTTTTAATGGAATTATTTTTTAGGTAAATATTTGTTTATTTAGACGGTTTTTATTCAATTAAAATAATTTGGCATATTCAAAAATTTAAGTTATAAAAATCAATCAAACGTTTTTTTATTCTAAAGTACAAGAATCGATCCAAACCTCTTGACTGAAAATATCTGATCCTTTTGAGGGATACATTTTTAAGTAATATTTTTCCTGTGTACCTGCCAGGATAAAGCACTTTCCCGTAACAAACGACATTTTATTGCTAGCCGTCAGAATTGCTCACTTCCTAATCGCATTTAACTGCAAATCGAACTCGGTTTCGGTGTTGTGGCTCTCGTTGCTGCCTTTGTGTTTTGTTCGTTGCAGGGAAACTGTATAAAATCGGCGACATTCTGCCACAGGATACGGGCAACTGTCTGCAGTGCATCTGCACGGATGCCGTGACCCCGGACGAGATGCCGAGCGTCACCTGCAGTCCGCACAACTGTCCGCCCCTCGTCCTACCCGACTTATTCGACGCGACCGGTTACTGAGGTTACGGGTTTGTGCTGTAAGGTGCGCCGGAGGTGGAGCAGCAGGTGTTGCAATTTCTCAATAGATTAAATCTTGATTTAAACTGGAAACCGAAGCCACTAACTGCAGCAGGTCATCGAGGATGGAATCGATATATACAATAGAAACGAATGCCAGAACCCACTTCCCATATTGCATGTCCATGTCCAGACTTCTCAACCAACTCAAACTAAACATAAATTGTATGGATTTCAGTGTAAAGCCCTCCCTATCACGAGTGTCCCGAGCACTCTTTAAACGAATACCTATCAGCCAACACATATATATATATATTATATATTATATTCGTATAAAACTCTATATATATATACACCTATATATTGATCTAAAACAGACCAGAAGAGAGAATATATGGGAATAATGAGGCACAGTCTAGATTTTAAGCCGAGTGTTTTTGCATTTTATAAGGAGGCGACGTCATCTCTCCCCCAACGTAGTTTATCGGAAACCGGACAGAAGCCATTGAATGTATACAGCAGTAGAACTTTTAAAGAATTTATAGATGTACCACACCAGAAGCATATATATACAAGAATATATCTATACCTATATATTATCTATACGTACTACTTTGAACCTTGTTTCCCGACTGACGACGACGAGGCGGAGGCGGAGCCGGAGGCGCAAAGTGTTTTCAATTCAAAAAACCAGAGAGACGGCCGATCACAGAATGATAACAAATTATACAAATATAGGCAACTAATCTACATATAACGAAAAAAACTGAACAATGACAAATAATGAATAACGTGTTAATATTTCATTTTTATACTCAAATCAAACATTTCGTTCGTTTTTGTTTCATTTAAAATTTAAACATTGAAAATACGTAAAGTGCGGACGTATTAATGTAATTGTAAATGGAAATAATTTAACGAAGCTGAATGTAGGCAAGGAAGACACCATATCGTGTAGGAATAACCATTTTAAAATTCTTAGAAACTGTCGTATCGATTCAGTGAATTCAAAATTTGCAGCTAAGGATTTCTAAGGATTGCTATTGGTTCTTGATTTATTTCGAAAGTACTTTAGGCGTGATAGACATGGATTCATTCGAGACGAGTTATGCTAAGTGACGATATATTATATGTACTTGAAAAGTAGACAAGAATTTCGATTATAAGTAAGCGAGTAAAAACTTAATTTAAATGAGTTTTTTTTTTATAAACCGTAGGCAATGTCGATCAAAACTATATAGACGTATGGAACTAACAAATCAAAAGGCAAAATATACGTACGTACACACATACATACTTACTTGCATACCGACCATACATTCCGGAGTCCGGCGTCCGGAGTCCGGCGTCCGGAGCCCGGATACGACCGTAAATATTTATTATTGATGTTCCGCAAGAGAAACACATAGAAATACAAATATAAATAGAACTAAAAATACATTCAACCTGGTCGAGGCGTATTCAAAATGTATACAAAACTATAAAATGCGTAATATATTTGTGTGTAAAATAAATATAACTACAACTCTCAAGTAATCTACACATTTACACGCGGCGTTTCAATGGACTTTGTTTCACAAAAAACAAAAACAATGAAATTCAAATTGACATAAATAAACCGAAACCCCGATAAGTAATTACTAAATTGGCAATTGTTTTACTAAGATATGAATGGAACCCAATACCCTTTGGCCCTGGTAAGTTTTCGCCTTAATATTTAATTATAAAATAATATTCACTTTTGTTTTGAGAGTTTTACCTTACCTTAGGTTTTACCTTAGTTGAGCTACTTTTTAATTTATTAAATAAGTTGTCAAAACGAACATTTCAATTCACAATTTGGATTTCCGCTATTCGTCCTCGCTGCCGGACTCGAAGCCGGAATCATCGGCCAGTTCTCCAGTAGCTATGGCATGCCTTCGCATTTCAATAATGCCTGGAAGACAAGGAGCAGAAGAAAACCAGATATTTAAAGTCTTTTTAAGAATATAGAGGAAAGTCTTTTACCTGCTTGGACGCCATTGGCTGGGTCGGGACGTCCGAGAACGGAAACGGCAATCGGTCGTTGGTTGGCGGCTGCGGTTGATGGTCCAGGACCTGCCACCGGGACAGGTACTGCTTGGGGCACTCCGGCGACGGTATAGGGAGCGGTCCTTCGCTGGCGGTGGGCCTGGAGACGCTGGTGCAGTTCCAGATTGCGAAAGAACCTCACCGTCTGCTGATTGTCGCCTCCACCGTCCATGACGCTCGAAGGACTCGAGAGGGTGCGGGAGCAGCGACTCAAAAGAATGTTAAAAACGTTGGCTCGATTTTACTGACAATACTTTCGCGGTAGTGCTTTTATATTTTAGAATTTTGGGGGGCTGTGTGCTTTTGATACAACATTCAAACTGAAAATCGGTTCCCCAACCGAAGGACATCGATTTGACAGACCGCACAAAGGCAATATGTTGGCCCGAATTGGCCAGCGGCAGATTGCCTGTTTAATATTGTTGGCTTAAGCCCATGGCAATAGCCCGTTTATATTGTGGACTTATTAGTTTTTTTTTTTCGGGGCTGGGAGGATGTGAAGGATGTGATGGGAAGGATGGTCGGCTGGCAGGCCGCAATCAGCGTAGTGCCAGTAGCCTTCAACCACAGAGTACTTTCCAGCTGTGCATGTGTAAGCGGAAGCGGAAGTCGCGTCCCGTTCCGTTCCGTTCTGATGGCTGACCGCATGAAGCCATTTGGTCATTTGGCCATTTGGCCATTTTGCCAAGCGGCCATTTTGCCAGGCGACCATTTGGCCATTCCGGTGGCATTTCGGGCTCTAAACCACACACCCATAAGCCAGTAGCATGCCGCACAATACTTTGCTGTCAATTTGTGATAACGGCGGCTTTATTTAAAAATATGTGCGACTTTATTTGCCGGCTGCGACAAGCCGATTTTTGTGGCCAATCTGCCTTGTTGGCAGTGGAGGGGGCGTGGCAGTGGCCGAGTGTGAAATTGAATATTTACAAGGCTCCATTCAGGTGGATTGCTCTTTCAGTTAGAGCCTCTGAATAGTTGGGCTTTTGGCGATGGGAAAGTCCTGCCAGCCATTAACCCAGCGCGAAGTCCCCCGTCCACTTTCTGCATTATTTTTTAATGGCCTGCAGCTCTCGGTCGGGACCCGAAGGTCTCAGCTAATTAAATTCCATCCCCACACTTATATATCCGGCATTATATGTGGGTAAGCAGACGCATGTGTATTTAAATTGGCTTTTGCCAGGGAGCATGCACATTTTAATTGCGCTGCACATTTGCATTTGAATGGCGCATTTCACAGGCTGATAAGCCGGAATAAAGGCAACAGTTGTGCAGGGCCAAAGCCAAAGATATACTACGTGGTCCTGGCCAAAAAAAAAAGCATCTGGCATGCATACTACGTATATGGATGTTTTTTTTTTACTGATTTCCAGAATTTGTGTAATTTTCAAGTTGACAACTTTTGTCCCAAAGCAGTGACCTCGTTACCCAAACACAAACACCGGCCTGCCATCCCACATAGAGTGCCCCACATATATATATATATATATATATATAGTATATGGTATATGGTAGTAGCTACTTCAGAATGGAATCGGCCCGCAGCCACAAAACCCAGTAAGCTAAGCGGCACAAAGGCGCAGGAGCAGAGGTAGGAGCAGGAGCTGTGGCAGTGGCACTTCCAGCGGGGAAAATGCATTTCAATGCTGGACGGAAAGAGGAGAAAGTTGAAGAACAAAAGGCAAATGGCTTTTTTAAATTTTACTGCCTCGGCTTCGATTCTTGCCGCTAATGGAAACATTGCAATTTTCGCTCTTTGCGTTCCATTCATCCTCATCTTCTGGCATGTCCTTGCTGGCCAAGTCCTTGATGGGCTTTTGGTTAGTTTCGATCTTGACAAGAAGTTAATTAAGGCTGCTTTTTTTTTCCCACCTATTTGCATATTTAAGGATATTAAATGAAATATGAAACGATTCGAAACTAGTGGCAGGAGGATATCCCCAGAGCACGTGCCACAAAAAGGGGCGCCCCATCGGGCTGTCATTTAAGCCATTTTTAATGACAGGCTGACGCCGGGCGGCTTACAACGGCTAATGATGGCGGCTAGCCAAAGTTTTGCGGCTTTCCAGATTAAAATTGAAAACGCCTGCGTTCATTAAATCTAAAAACGAAAATTACAAAAAAAAAGGATGTAGGAAAATCCCTAACTAGAACGTGACATGAGACAGGTGTCGCATTAATTAGTGTAAGAACACTAACACTACCGCAAAACTTACACACACACCTATGCTTCGTGAATGGGCGGAGAACAGCGAAGATTTTCCAGGGAGGAGCGCGGTTTAATTTCTCTAAGATGTGCCAGGCAGCGATTTGGGTCAAAACGACTCAACTTATTGAAGAATGCATCTCCCACCGTGGCTTGGATGTTGCATCCTAAAATTAGAAGAGGCCCCAAGAGGGTTTACAGCACTTGGCAATCGATTTTTCAAAAACTACATTAAACTTTTCGTAACTTATTGAAATATAACCATTTCAAGGTGCATCTTGGGCCCAAACCTTTGGCCAAGGGACACTCTGGAGCTTCATAAATAAATATGCAGAGCTCCTGCTCCGGCACCTGTGCCACGCCCTGCGGCAGGTTGGTCGGTGGCCAAAAGGCCACACATCGCCCTCAAGCTCGTTTATAAGCATTCATCATTCATTTGGCACCGTGTCTGCGCCCCGAACAAGAATTCCACAAATGCCCGACGCCCTATTGTTTCCGCCGCGCCCCCAGTTTCCACCTCAGGATGGTGGCGCCCAAACATGAGCAGCTGGTGGCTGGCACCGTGACTGGTGCCTTTGTGCTGGCCAAAGTCTTCCACCGGCATCCGAGACTTGAGCATACAAATTAATCTTCATCTGCCGCACGCACTCACCAACTTTCCCAGCCTCGGGCCGGTCCCTCTTTTCCACTTTTCCACTTAGGAGCGTTCAAGGATACTTTCCCGAAATAGAGACAGGACTTTGCCAAAGAAATCCAAGCAATTAAATTATCAAAAGAATCAAAAGTAGTGCCATTTGAAACAACTTTTCTGTGTTTGTCTTGAGTTTTAATTTTATTGGATGTTTATGTTTTTTATGATATGTATTTTATTTCGCCTTTTTACTATTAAATGATATGGAAAAAATAATAAATTTCTATGCTATATATTTTCAAAAGCAAACGCCATCGCATCAATTTACATATTTTGACCAAAAGTTTTTTATTATTTATGATAAATCTATCAGTTTGTGGCGTTGGCCACAACGTTGAAACGTTGGCTTCTGATTTCAATTGAAATAGTTTTTAACTAAAGAGTTTGAGGATTTAAATAAAGAATATTTCTACAATATTTTCTCTGGAGTGGAGTCTGACTGACTATACCAAGGATGAAATGTTGGCCATGGCCTTTTGGGGTGTCCTGTGAACTTTGTTTCCCTTTTACCAACAACCAAGGCCAAGACCAACAAATGCGGCCGCCTTTCCCTTGGGTAAACATCACCCTGGGAGTCATTTTAGTTAATTACTTGCTAATGTTTCATAATTTTGATTGCCTTGTTGATTTCAGATACTTTATTGTTTGTTACATTTTAACAAAATGTATCCACTGTAACTAAAACCACTTTACACAAGAGTCCAAACTGTTTCAAATACTAATTGGCAATTGAAAAACACAAATATTTAAATTTAATCCTTCCGCCACTGCCAGACCTACTGAAAAGGATATCAAATAATAAAAATAAATGTAGTTTTTCAGTTTAAAACGAGACTGGTTTACAGGATTTGTGATTTAATTCAACTCTCTGCAATGTTTTTATGTAATGAATGCATCCTGGCCATCAAATGTTGCCTTTTTTGAGGCTATTGTTGCCGTGAGTGGGCGGACTAATTCCGTTGCGAAATGCACGAATTGTGTAATTTGCGAGTTAACGGCTCTTGACCCGTTTCAGCCATGTCCTGGGCCTGAGCCTGGGCCTGGGCACTTCCCCCGTCCTCCCACCGAGGTCCTGTTGATTTGGTTGGCGGAATATTCGTTTGTTTAGTAGCAACGCGCAAATATGCAAAAGCGCAATTGTGTGTTAACTTGGCTTTTGTCGGCGAGTGTTTGTTTGGGTTTGTGTTACTATGTGTGTGGGTGTTGGGGAAATTTTGAAAGGGGGAATGGGGGATGTGGGGGGATGGGGGAGCCAGGCTGTGTGCATACTTTTAGGCCCAGATGTAGGAGAAACATTTCAGGCGACTGCCACAAGTTTGTTGGCGAAAGTTTAAGCCCGAAAAACTTTTAATACAGTGCCAGGCGATTGTTGCCAGCACGACAGGCCAATGTGGCCGGGAACGGTAACAAGCTTTTAGCGAATACACACTTAAGCCTTTTATTTTCGGTCTCCTCTTTGTGAAAGGGTTTTCGGGACCCGGAGTTTGCCCTACACACATCCTTGCGTCCTTGCTCCCACCTGTTTCTGGCCTTTGTTGGTGTTTAACTAACAACAATTCGGCGGCAGACAATCCAGTTGGGTGAGCGGGTTGGGCGGGCGAGTGCAGCCCCAGAACAAATGAGGAAAATATGCTTCAATAACAAAACACTCAGCACTTGAAAGCACAAAAAAACAAGCAGGCTGAGGACGACGGCGACGAGTGGTAAAAGGAACAACGACCGATTTACATAAGGACACCCCTCAGACAAGCCATCACACACACAGGGAAGCAGACACACTCACTCATAGACACTCAGAAAAACAAGCAACTATTGTTGCAAACAACTTTTGCATTCATTCTGAAAAGCATTTTCCGACCGAAAAAAGATTTATTAATATATATTGGCCAAACTAAAGCAAAATGCACGAAATTGTCTGAGATATGCAAACATAATAGCAGTTGCAGCTTCCTGCAGAGAGAGAGAGGGGGGCTGGGGTGAAAGTTCAACGAGGACGTGAGTGGACTTTTGCTGTGTACTAGTTTTTATCCGGCTACGCGTTGTCCCGGTCCCAGGCCCTGGCTGACTTCAATATCCTGCCCACCAGCCCGTCTGCAGGAAGCACTTTTGAGGAGGGCCGAAACGCCCAGCCTGGGCCGCCAGTCACGGATTTCGGTCCTGCCGGGAATTGTCCTTAGTTCGAATATCCACCCACAAAATGGCATAGGGGTGGCATTTATTTTTCCAACCAAAAAGTGTTTGCCTTTCATATTTAAGCAAAACAAATGTTAATGTCTGAAAATTTAGAATTGAAAAGCAGGAATTCAATTCAATTTACTTTTAATATTTTTGGAGAAGTTTTTTCACAACAAATATAGGATATTCTATTGATTTTAATAACTGCTTATCAAAACTGATTTATGTAGAATTGAAGCCTTCAACAAAGGTATGCTAGATCCTTCTAAAGTGGCCCACCCTATCCTGCTCTCAGATTCACTGACCGCTTTGCCGCAACGGCAAACAAAGCCAAAGGGAGGCTGGATGGGAAGGGTGCATGGAATCTGTGGACGGGGCTTGCATTATTGAGTATGACAGGGGCCCAGGATTTTTTCGGTGACAGCCCCCCAGCCGCCCCCTTTACGCGACAAAGCGGTGTGGCATGCAATTGCCCTCAAACGCAGTGCTGAAGGCCGGGCCGGAATCATTAGTCCTGCAACGCCAAATGCTGCCCGCCCTCTAATTATATATTCCCCCCCTAATTCCCGGACAGCCTCTCCCGCTGGGAGCTGAGTTCCTTTGTTAACCCAATGGAACAGAGGAAATCGGAGCTGTTATTTCCTGCATTTGGTGCGATATCCTTGGCTGAGCCTTTTCTTTTTCTTTACTTTCGACCCCAAATAATGACCATAAAACGGGTTCATCGAAAGCGAACTGTTTTCTTGACCTTCGGCGGGCATTAAAAAGAAATAAATAATAAATCAACTCGGGCATGAAATATTCAATAACCTAAACCGACAAAGATTTACTGCTTAGCCATTTATTTGCTGCGACCCAAAAATAAAAAGCCAGCCTGGGCTGGGCCGGGCACGGGTGGAAAAAAACACTTTGTAAGCAATTTAGAAAGAAAAAAGACTTGACTGGATATGTTTTGAAAACTGCCAACTAAACAAGAAGTCACTCAGGACCCACAGGGACACAGCCAGGACCAGAAACAGCATCAGGACCACCCACACACACACACGGGGAGAAGGCGCGTGGCCGACAAATTGAAAGAGTTGCCAAAGTTGATTGCTGGCTAAACGAAAGGTTGCCCCCGAAGCTGGCCAAGGGCGAGGGAGGCGAGAAGCTGGCTAGAGGGTGAAGTTGGCTAAGTAGACCTAGCCCAACTGGCCTTAACCTGGCTTATATGGGCGCCTTTGACGCTCTTCATAACTTGCCAAGGCAACAGCAGCCGCCAGACACTCGAGATCCCCATTGTGGCCACAAATGGAAAATATAAATTGTTTTTATTTCGACGGGTGGCCGTCGTCCTGTGCGTCGAAGGAAATGAAATAATCAAAAGATAATGACACAAAAGCAAAATGGAGCAAAAGTCATCAGCGGCAGCCTCGTGAAATGGCTAAACTTTACCTGCCAACAACTATATTTTTGAGATCTGAGATAATGCGTTGACATATATGCGGGCCAAACTAGACTGGCCCTCAATCGAATCCTGCCTCCAAGGGGGATGGGGGGGATATCACTGCCAAAAGGACATTTAATACAGACAAATAAATAAAGCCAGCCATTCGGCGCTAAGTTTCGTTCACAAAGCGGAAACAGCCAGCAACCGGAAACGGACGGGGCAGAAGGAGCTGGAGCGAAGGAGGCGGGGCCAGTCAGTGGCAGGATGGCTGGCTATGAGAAATTAGTGGAGTTTTGGTGCATAAATTGCCACACACATACATGCACACATAACACATATAGGGAAAGCACTTGCGTTTATTTGGGAAACAGTCTGGTGCATAATTATAAGGCAAAGAGGGAAAAATATTTGTCGCTTATTGTTTTTATTCCGTTTAAATAATAATAATAACCGAGCTTTTGTAGCTAAAATGTTTTTAGAGAAATCATAACTGAGATCCAAAACAAAAACACATAAATCCCCTGTCCATAATGTAGAGTCCCCTGCCATTTCTTGCGGCACTTGTGTTTTCATATCAAAATTTGGTTATTGTTTCGAGTTTACTTGCCGAAAATGGCTCCCATGCATGGAATTCTAAATAGGCGAACCACACTGTTTGCCAGGACGTGTATGTGTGGTGGTGGGAATCAGAGGGGAATCGGAGATAGAGCTTAGTGTGTGGAGCCATGCTAATAATTTTCAATAAGCAACATTTGCCATGATAACACTGCGTATACGTATTATACATAATAACTACAGTTATGCATAGCCAGAGGCTGCCGGCCGACCTCCCGACCAGCCCCTCATGCATATTGATGGTCTGCCAGAAATAGTATTCCCTCAAGATAATAAATGGATGCCGCAACTTAACAGCGAGGTCCTTTAACAGAGAGCGTATGAGCGATGTGGCCACTAAACACAGATACATAGCTCTGCTATCCAAGCTGTTAAGTGAGCGCATTAAAGATAAGGCATAGTAATTGCAATTATTTGCAACGTTGCCTTTCCGTCCAAGACCATTCAGTCCCCTGTATCCTATACGCTGTATCCTGTACGCTGTATCCTGTAGGCGCCCAGCCAACCGCACAGCCAAGGTTGCCAACGTCATAAATCACAATCAAATTAGGCTCTGATTATTCCGAGTCGAGTTGCATGAAATGGATTAATATACCACGGCCGAATATCATAAATCAATGGCCAGCAGCCACGAAATTCCAATCGTGCTCCGGTAATTAAATTACGTTACCATTTCAGCCAGGAGAGCTACTTACTTGGTGAATGCCATTGTCAATCTGTTAACGCGTTTTCAAATAAAAATTATCAAGTTATTTTCGCACTGATTACATCCAACCGGCGACCCTTCGCCCTCCTGACCTGACATCTCCCCCCCCGCTGACATACATGTATGCTCGCTCAATCAATTATTCTGCCGATTTTGGGTATTTGCATGTGCAAATCTGATTTACACGCACAAATGAATATTAAATTGCTTGAATCAATTGAGTTCAAGTACACAAGGCCCATCCTGGCGGCACATACACACACACACCCATACACTGCACTCATTGTGAATTTTCGTGTTCGCAATCAATAACAACATAAATCGCGAAACGAGCGCCAAATCAAATTTTCGTCCTTCCAACTCCCCCTCCTTTTCACATCCTGCCGATAGTCTCCCTTCCCTTTCCCTTCCCTCAGGCTCCCTTGTCCCAAGTCTGCTTGACTTGTACACTTGAAATGTCCATTACATCGGCAGTCTGCTTCAAGTTGGCGTGAAAAGTTTGGGGGGAAAGTGCAAGGATAACATTTTTATCGACAAATTCGGGAGATGCTGTTTTGGGAAACCTGCATTTAAGGAACGTACCTCTTCAAAACACTTTTGTTTATTATTTTTGTTTAGGCAGAAGTATCCTTGCATTATTTTTAAATATTTAAAACAAGGGGGGCTTCTTTTCTCTTTTTTTCTTTAAAAATGTTTTAGGACCCGGAAAATCCGGCCCCTAAAGGATCCTCCACCTTCGGTGCTGACATATACGAAATTCCGGAAAGAAAACTTTATTGAATTTCGTATTAATTCTTTCAAGCTTCAAAGTCAAGACTTGGTTGTTGA
Organism: Drosophila varians; assembly: GCA_018150405.1. NCBI lineage: Eukaryota > Metazoa > Arthropoda > Insecta > Diptera > Drosophilidae > Drosophila > Drosophila varians. The sequence goes on from JAECWK010000130.1 coordinate 11,752,012, forward strand.
TTGTCGTAAGGGTTTTAATATGAGCGAAAGTCTGGCGTTTATTAAATTTTATTTGCGAGCTCTGAAACAGAGCGCAGAACTTTTGTGTGTCCTGGCAGATTGCAAGTGCAGTTGACATCTTTATGTGGATGACGTGGTGTGGGTGGCTGCGTATATGTATATAGTATATTTATTTTTTTATTTTTATATATCTGGTGTGTTTGCTTTTCAGCTTTAGTCGCACGTTGACATTTCGCAAACGTCCGAAATGTCTTGCTAGACTTAAACTGTGTTTATTGTTGGAAACCCAAACAATAAAAAGAAATATTAGAGATCATAGCAGTTGCAATTTATATGTTTTATTAAATTGATTTCCAAAGTATGGATGAAATATTTAAAACAATTAAAAACAGCCACCCATGCCACATGTGCAAAACCTATTTGCAATTAAATGTAAAAAATCTGTCTTTTATGAGGAACCAAGTAATCTTAGAATTTGCTTAAACTTTTTAATTGGTTGGGATAAGTTAGCAACCTAAATCGATTCCTCTCCCAACAAACGGTCAACGATTTATTACCGTAAATGGCCTCAACCATGTGAGTGGCACGTTAAATGCACCAAAAACTTTTTCCCCTGAGCTTGCCACCTACGCTAATATTTCATCTGATATCTGGATGAAGGCTTCGAAGGCCATATCCTGGTCCTGCTCTCCAGCTCCACCCATCAACACGGCCATGAATACATTATGTTGTTGTTGCCGCCTTCTAATTGCCACTGAGTTTGTTGCTATTGCCACATTCTGTTGCCGTTGCCGTTGGTGCTGCCGTTGCTGTTGGTGTTGGTGTTGCTTCAGCTGTGTAACAGGTGCGCCCTGCCTTTCGGCAGCTTTAACGGTTTGTTGTTGAAATGTATTTTAACCATAAATTAAACAACGGGCCATAAAAACTTTTCACTGGCAAAGTGTTGGCAACCCGTTACCATGCTCCTCGTATTTTTGATCCTTTTTTCCTGCTGTTTTTTTGTTGGTGCTGCTGCCAACTGGAACTGGTAATTCCACAGAGCCAAAACTCATTTAAAATGTCCGACCCCATATATAGCCGAGAGCGTATAATTCATAAGCCAGCTTCCCATCCCTCCCTACCCACCCCCGGCATCCATCCAACTGATGTCTTTTAATAAAGCATTTAAACAGCATTATAAATTTGCCGTTTACTGCAAACGAGCTTTGCTCATTTATGCATCCATAATTCCGGGCCAAAAGGAATTCGCTTTCACTCCGGCTCACGTAATGGTGAGCTCAGCCCGATAATGTGCTCGGCGTTGCCCTTTTGGCCCCCGGAGCATTAACACCGTCCCGTTGATGCGGGAGCTGCACCAGGACTCCAGATCCATGTACCTGCAATTCTGCAGCAGCTGACGCAGAGACGCTCAGCCAGACAAAGGACCTGACCCACCTACCCACCAACCCTATCCGTCTCATCCTGCGATTCCTTGAGCCACTCGAAACGTGCGCGTGACATTCGGCGACCGTGACAGGCGGCCCTTTTTTGAATAATGCCCGTCAAGTGGCGGCATCAGCATCACCATCGACACCGACATTGAACGAAAATGGCCAAGGGGCATGGTGGAGAGGGAGAAGGATACGGGTCCAGGCCGTAGTCGGTAGGCTGTTGTGCCTCGCCTCTGTGATTGACGATTCAACTTTTTTATTACAAAATTCTTTTTCCATTGATTTCTTTAGCGTCTACCGTCTGCCATACTGCGCGTGTCAGTTATTAAATGCTCTGATTAAGTATAAAGTATAAAGTGTACAGTGTATGGAATATTTATGAATGCTTTTTGCCCCGGACCCTCGCTCCTTTGTGAAGGAATAAGGCTACACATAATTATGACAAATTGATTTTATGTATGCGAACATTGCCATTGAGGGACTGAGAATCAGGGGAGTGGGTCTTTGACGGAAGACAGTCCAAAGCAAAGCGAAACTTAAGATGAAGTCCAAATTGATGTTCTGTCAAGTTGTGAAAGCTAATCCGTCCATGAGACGCACATTTGGCTACAGATCTGCTAAATTAAATTGCTTGTCATTAGTCATTGAGTATCTCAGATTTTGTAATTCGTACCACCCGAGGCGAGGACTTAAAGACTTATAGGTGAGACAATTTGCATTCGATAAATGCTTTGAAATAATACCATTCATTTGGTTAAATATTTTATTTAAACGAAATTTGAATCACCTCAAGGATTTTGTGTGTTCCACGTACTTGACTTAACAATTCAGTCGGTTATCGTGTCTAGGAGCCATTGAAAATCAAGAGTGCCCCTCACCGAGCACAGCCCCATTAAGTATGCTATCATTTTTAGACCGATGACGGGGAACAGTGAACAGGGAACAACATCCTCCGGTTCAGTCAGATGCTCTGGGAAAGTTCAACGCACAATTACACGGTCCAGAACGAACCTGAATGGCCCTGTTTTGATGTCATTAATTTTTATGTTTACATTTTCAGTCGTCCGGCTGTCGGATGCTGTGACTGTTGCAGTTTTTTATCTCCGGCAAGCACGCAGCACAATTAAGCATCATTTTAATGCTCGACTGCACTGAGCCGGACAGAAATCAACCGAGCCGAACCACCAACGAACCGAACCGAACCGAACCAAACCGGACTCTTTGAGTGGACATGCAATAATTGATATTTCAGTGGAGCCGCACAATCCATTGAATTTGCAACACCCAACCCCACTGCTGAGGACTGACTGTCTGCTGCAAAACTCCTGTGGTTGCCCCATTAATGGTGATGTATTTTTACTTTGATTGCGTCCATAGTTGCAGTGGCAAACGTTAAGCGGATTTTATAGAGTGCAACAAATGCCAATAAGCGGATGTGGAGTGCTGCACGTGCCTGGCATAAATCGATGTCCTTGCCCCAGTCCCAGTTCCCATCACCTTTTTTCTTTCCCCAAGAGTCCAGCGAAGATGGAATTATATTTATGCATACTGTGGCATGAATACAAAGTGCGTGGGCACAACCAGGCTAATGCGAATTCCCGGTACTGTAGGACGATGAGGAGGAGTTCCTGATCATGTTCATTTACCCACAAATCAACCGAGCACATCATTCAAATTTCGAACGCCTGCAGCCCTACCTTTACCCTTTCGAGCCTGGTCGGGTTTTCCTTGTGGCAAACGCGGCAAACTGAGAAAAATTATGCAAATTCAGTCACTGGCCCCTCTAATATGCTCATTTGCATTTTGCGTTGGCATTGTTTTCCGAATTGGCCAGATATCGACGTAGCGCAGGAGACTTTATTATGCAGGACACACGACCCAGGCCAAGGCCCAGGCCCAGGCCGGGGCATGTAATGCTTCCTGTATTTTTCACCGACAAACCACTTCGGGACGCCCCGAGTTGACTTATTAATGCCTTGTATCCAGAAGGGTTTAACTCTCCTCCCCAGACTGTTTGCTCTCGGCTTTTTTCGTCATCCTCCGTATCTGGTATCCATCCCCCTCTTGTTTATCCCACTAATCGCTCCAGAGTTGCTCTAAAGTTGGGCGAAACTTTCCTGATGGCCAGATGGATGTCTGGCGCTGGAGTCCTGTTTACTTAGGCCAATCGTCCGCATCGCATCCACCCGATACATCACTTGGCGGCAAATTTATGCGCATGTTCAAGCATCTGGAAGGTGCTAAGTAGCTCCAGCCAAATGTATCCGGCTCAATCGCAACTCAACACACTAGCTTTCGACTTAGGGCTTAACAGTAGTTACAGAGCAGAAGCCAGAGAAATTCTGGTGGCAATTTATAGTTTCGACAAAGCTCCCAATTGGCAAGAGCCGCGTTTCCCTTGGCAACTAAACCAGAAAATGGAGGAAGCTCAGCATGCGGAATGTCGAGGGATACCCGGGAGCCGGGCAATTGCAAAAATAATTACACTAATTATGATCGAGTGCATGCACAAATTAAATAAGTGAAATATGGTTGAAATATGCAGTGTTGAAAAAATTAACCTGATACTTGGGTTCCGAAAATATAATAATATAAATTTAAGAATACAATTGAAAAATACTTTTTACAGCTGGCTTAATCTGTTGAATTATTTTCATGCAACCCAATTCCTGAAAAATAGAATATACCCTCCATCCCAACCAGTCGAGTGCATGAAAAAGTGCTTTTGGTCAGCCAGAAGCGTACTGCGTTCGGGTAGAAATTTTTCACATGCCACAAAACCCACTGTGGAACTTTGTTGCTGCGTCGTAAATATATATTTATTTATGTGCTGCCAGAGAACACTGGTAAAGCTTGTAAACTGACCATAAAGGCTCCGAAGGACATTGCCACGACTACAAAGCCAGCTCAAGCATTTGCCTTAAGCCCATTTAATTGTCCTTATTAGGACGCTTAAAGTCAGATTTAATCCAGGACTCGCCGTCGCCGCTGCCGTTGCCGTTCCCGTTTCCGTTTCCGTTTTGCAAGGCTGAAAGGTGCAATTTAATGGCGTGCCACGCCGGAGGGGGGGGAGGCAGGCCACTAATTAGGCATCGGCCCATCACGGATTAAGTGCAATGATCCCCGATAAGTGGCCGGGAGTGCATTACTTACCGCCTCAATATATAAAATTTAAACGCAGCGACCCACACGCACTCGAATTTAACGTCTGAAGGAGCAGAAGAGGAGTCGAGCAATTTGTTTTACCACGAGTAATTTGTCTTCAAAAAGCAAATGTTTTGCAATTTGTTAACAAGAACATTTTTCGCCTTGCTCCCCAGCTACGCCGCCCCATGGTTTTACTTTTTGTTTCGGTCTTTATGTGTATTTGCTGGCAGGCGCTCGGCGGCGTGTTTGCCATCGTTTGGTTTTTGCCCTCTTTTGTTTATTTTGCCTGTACGTATGGGCCAGACCGCTGAGCCTGTCCTCCCCGTTCTCCCTGTCCTGGCCTGGCCCAAAGCCAGGCCCAATGCAAATGGAAATTGCTGGAAAGCTGCTGGGCCGGGAGCAGATAAGAAGTAAAATGCCGCTGCCTCGTAATAAATGAGTCCTGTGCCTAAAATTGAAAGTAAATACATATTGGCAGGACTGGATATATTTAGTCGAAAAAAGAGGATCCGCCCCGTACAGGATACACTTGTTGGACCCTCACTAATTGGCGCTGCCCCGACGATGGATGATATTTAACAATTTGCAAATATAAATACTACCAGCGGTGTCCAATTATGGCCATCGCAGTGCACTCATGTGCATTCATATTCAATTATCGTCCTGAGCGCTCGTGTTAATTGCTCTTAAATCTGTTCGAACCGGAAACTTTTGCCATTCGCCTGCGGCAACGTGAAAATCTTTTCGCCTTTACAGGCCATGCCATGGATAAAATGGAAAACTTAATACTTCGCCCCTCTGCCATTTTTTCCGAATATAGGATTGCTTTTTCCTCTCTGGCTGCGTTATGGGATCATTTGAAATGCAAGAAAAGCCACAGGTCTTAAATCCGAGCCCGAAAAATCTCGTTTATCGATGCAAATTAAAGTGAACCTTGTTTTTTATGGGTGTAAAATAATCCCTATTGGGTTACTCAATTATAAATTTAAAAAAAATATGCAATTTTGTTACAGGATACATCGTAATACATCCCAATGAAAAATATCCGAAAGATTATACACACCTGACCTAGTGCAACATCGATTTCTGGGCACCTTTTGACCCAGGCCTCCCACCACTCGGTAAACCCACTCGGTCCTGAATCCAATTCAGGACCAAAACCTCAAACCTGCCTCGAGGCGCACTATTTGCATATACTAGTCTGGAAATACGGGTCGAAGAGTAAAAGTCGACATCTAAGGCGGTGTTCCCTTTATGGTTTTATGCTTTGTAATCATGGCTACACACACACACACCCACACCTACACACACACACTTACGACACAATTTGAACTTTAACACCTTCAATGACAGCCAGCTGTATGACCTGAGGCGCAATTTTGTGTAAATAAGAAGAAAATAAGAAAAACAACCTCGGGCCAGTCGAGCAGACGGCACCGACCTCTCCTGCCACGCCTTCCCCAGGCACAATACCAATCTAATCCTGTCACCGCCCTCTGCCTCTTGGCCTTTGTATGGCTGGCGTAGTTGGCCATTATGCGCATAAAATATAAGAGGGTTGTTCATATCCCGATACAATGGATGCATAAATCTATGCTCCTTTTGGCCAAACGAGGCGGGTGGCAGCCGAGAGGGCAGCCAGGGGGGCGGGCGACCAAGACAGAGCTGGCGAAAGACTCTGCCCTCGGAGAACACGCAAGATTTATTTTAACATTTTTATTATTAGTTTTCCCAGCGTTGTTGGTTGTTTTTTTGTTTTTTATTCAGAATTTTCCTTGTGGTCATGCTGCATTAGCTTTTGGCTTCCCATCACAAATTGTTTGAGAATGGCATTGCAAATTATGGTTTACATTTAAAGAACTTCATTGGAAGTTGATTGAGGCTTAACTGGAGGTTATCCATCCAGTGGGAGGCCCCCACCCACCTGACAAACCCTTCTCCGCCGCCTCCGCCTATGCCTCCGCCCTTTGTGTGCCATTTACAGTCGAATCGAACAAGGGATTGAGTTTTCCATTCGAATGCCTTCCAGGCCGATTTCATTCCATTCGATTCTGTTGTTCCCCATGCCTCTGTGTGTGTGTGTGTGTATTCGGCTTAAATGTCAGCTGTCATTGGCCATAATTTCAGTTTATTGTTTTGCCAAAAACAAAACCCAAGCTCAGCGGGGCTGGGGCCCTTTTTCGACTCACTTCCTGCTACCGGTCTTTGACAATTTCATTTGCCCGTTTCGGCCATTCCCAGTCGCTGATAATTGGACATAAAAGGCTATCCGCACAGAATGGCCAAAACAAAGGCCCCAATTTTATTCCATTCGGAAAGCAATTCTTTAAGTTTCGATATATATTCGAATTTGGTATTATTTTGCAGAGATTTGGATATCCCAGAACCCTGAATCAGTCCTAAAAACCTATTAGCCATGTTTCATTTTCCACCTTATTACATTTTTAATTATCTCCAGATTATAGCTAAACTTTTTAATTGAAAACAAATAATGAGTACATCCACAGTCGATCAATCCTATCCTTTTTCCGGCGAAACCTTTTGCCAAATTAAAAACTTTTCCGTAATGTGCATTAAAATCCTTTCAATTTCCATAAGCGCTGACCCCATGCATTTTGTAAGACTTGTAATTTTCCAATTTGCTTTCCTCATTTACTGTCCTTGCCGACTCTTTATCCTTATCATTATTTTTATTTTTATTTTTATTTTATTTGATACTCTTTTGCGGGCTTTCTGCTGACTCGTGCGCCTAATTGTAAGTAACAAGCGGCCAACAGCATTTACAGCTCAGCAAATGCCAATGAAAATGCGAAAAAAAGCGAATACTTTAAGGACAAGGCGGCGGATGATGAACAGGAAGTGGAAGGCAAAAAATAAATGGGGGGAGGCAGCGAAAAATTATAAAAGGGCGGCACAAAATTCTTTGCAAACACTTTTTCACGCTTGATTAATTTTTGTTCAGCATTCGCCGGCGTTTCCTTTTCTCCTTTTCTTCTTTTCATGCGTTTTCTGTTTTATTTTATTACCATCCATTTTTTAATAGCAAAGTGTTAAGTTTGACAGTTTCGGGTCTACTGCCGGGCATTATGAACACTTCACTAAATATGCGAAAAAGTCAGTTGCGAAAAGTGCTGCGCCATGAAGGAGCTCCCCTTCAACTTTCCCGAGGATAATTAATGCACTTGAAAGGTATTTTTTGGGCGGAGTGCTAATTTTTTAAGACCAAGGGATAAACCAAGGGTTATTTGGAAACTCTATTTTCAATTTCCATATGGATTGATTACTGGAACATCCTTTGGTCAATAAGCACACCATTAAGCACCGCCTTCTCTGCGAAAATGATCTCGGCTCGCATGCTAAAGTTCAAGAGCCATTGCTTCTGATTGAATGGAAAAACATGGTCGGAAACAGGGCTGCTGAAGTCGGTCTCCTTATTTATGTTAGTGTCTTGCATTCTCAGGTTTTCGTCTACACATATCCTGGCGCACACTTTGCTCTGCTTTCAATTTACTAATGCACCACCACTACCACCACCTTCCCCGGCAAAGGTTGACTAGCTGGAACGCTTGAGCAGGTCTGGTGAAGATGTTATCTCCTCTCCGGTTCCCAATTTATTTGCTGTGCGAAAAGAGGAAAAAAAAACAAGTTATTGGCAAAGCATATCGGGCATATTGCAGTGCATAGTAATCAAAACAGATGTCGACAGAACATTTCTCCAGCAGCAATATGTGCGTTTTGTTAGCAGGCGCAGTTCGATTTTTCAATTTGCCACAAAATCAACACTTTAAACACACAAAGCAACCTGTTTCCATGGGAATTTATTTCGTTTGTGGTTAACCATGGGTCTGGTCTTGTTTTCAATGTTATCTCGATAATTAATTCGATTGCCGCAACCACCGAAATGCAAAAGTTTTGAGTCTAGTCGAGGATTTGCTGTCGACAACATGGCGTATGCGTGATATGAAATTTTAAGCTCACTTACCTGAATGTTTACCCAGCAAACACTCCACCTGAATGGAGATGGTGTTGACGTTATCTGGCTATGGCATCTGCCATCTCTCCACCCGAAGGAAACTTTTCCGAGGTGTTCGAGTGTTGATTTAACGCCATTTGTTGGTGTTTGCTCCGACTTGGTTCAGCTAGTTTCGTCCATTGGGGTTGGGTTGCGGGGTAAACTCTTTGGCAGCGTTAATCCAATAGAGCAGTTAATGTGCCAGGGAGCGGTGGAGCTTTCGTGAATCCATGAAACTTAAATTTGCCCAGCGGCCACACCGATACGCCCACTAAAATATTGCTTGGATGGCAGGACGTAGCTACAATGAAAATAAACGACTTCTCATCAAAATAAAACGCTGGGAAAAAAATTAAGAAAAATGCTGCCCAGACAGGGCCCAAAGCAAACGGAAAAGAAAGAACGGGAATGAAAGAAGTGGAGAAATTCGTAAAAAAAATATACGCAAAAAATACGTAAATGAATCCAAAGCCGGCAGCAGGTGGATGAGGCAATACAAATTGTTTTGAATTTAAATTGGACAACAGTTGCAGATACTCGGCGTGGCAACGAAAATACATTTTTAAGCTTTAATCTATGGCCGGGTCCTTGATCGGAACACTTTCTCTTTCCTTTTTTTTCGCTTTTTTTGATAGCCAACGAACGAAATATGTAACGACAGCTCCAAGGTTGCGGCAAGGATGCCAGCGTCGATGTTTTGTGTTTGTGCAACGTGGCGTGAATGAGCAACTGTTGCCCCCACCCACTCCAGCGCAACCCATCGAGAAACCCGCTCAAAAACCATCTCCAAACCCCTTCACCCACAGTGTCAACGTGTCTCAGCACCTGGAGATGCTGGGCCGGAGGTAGTGGTGGCAGTGGTGGCTTCGCCTGCAGTTGAAGTGCAAATGTGCAGTGTAATTAAAAGTGTGTGCACGTGCAGACCCTGGCAAGGCAATTCACCTGCAAATAGAAAAAGGCAAACGAAAGAGCCTTTCATATCCCCGGTCTGGGGGTAATTTTGAGGAACATGAGCCCGGTTCTGTCCTGGCCCCGGCTAACTGGCTAGTGACTGGTGACTGGCGACTGGCCTATCTGGCTGCCAATCTATAACCATAAGTCGAGTCAAACCCAAATGGCCTGAGTCTGGGTCAAAAATAATAGAGGACCCACGTCCCTGCACAATGAGAAATGATTTAATTTCAACAAACCAAACATCTGGGTGTTTCACTATTTAATTGAAACAAATATTTGTTTTACGCAAAGGATACTGAATCCTTGTTGTGACTACTGCTCTGTAGTAAACAAATTGCAACTAAGGGCTTTAAGTTTCCCACAAGAACCCTTAATTTTTCTGTGTGCATATCCTTGCCCCCCTTTCAATTAACATTTGTTCGGGCGCAAAACGAAATGGAGGCATCCTTTTGCCTCCTGTCAGGACCTGGTAAATTAGTTTTCTGGAGGAATCAAAACCAAAACCAAGCTCACAATCAAGGCAAGTCAGCCCGGACCTGGATGATCAGAGAGACACAAGCACTTGGCTTGAATAAGTGATAATTGGGTTTTTTGGCCTTCCATTTTGCGGCAGGACCGCCCCTAGTTTCTGGCCCTTTTATTTCGCCTTTCGGCACCTCGACCCTCGGCTAATTGCCATTTCTTGAAAATTGCATGAGCAGAATTAAAAGTGTCGGCAAAAAATAAATGTATGCTGGAAATGTTTGAAATAGTTGCTCATATGTAATAAAAATATTTAGCAAGTTCAGCACTGACTACCCACCCACCCAGCTGGTATGTAAAGTGAAAATTTTAAATTCTGACCAAGCTCATGAATTTTCCATGAATTTAGCAACTGTCGAACGGTTTTCTCTATTTTTGCAATGAATGAAATATTTGAAGCGGCACATTCTAGCTTTTCAGCACATTTTCAAAGCAGTTAAATATTTGATTTGGGCCCTTCATGTGCCACTTCGGGCAATATATACAATTTTCTTTTATGAAATCCTGTGGCAGGACTTTAATGTTCTTACTGCGAAATTAAAGTGTAAAGTCTACTATATATCTTGGATGGCATTGTTCGGGGGAGTCCCGGAGCCTAAGCCAGATCCCACTAAGGATTCAGAGCCGGAGCCACAGCCAAACATCGAAGCACTTAGCAACTGCCTAATTTATGGCTCCTGTCTGACAATGTGCCCGGCAATGTGAATGCGAATGTGAATACCATTTTGAATGTGAATGTGAATGTGAATGCCAGTGCTTGGAGGCTTTGGGGCCAGACGGTCCATACAGACATCGAGCAAATAGGAGTCCGATTAGCCACAGACGATTGCATTGAAACAAAGCCGGGGGGATTCCGACATGGCCAGGATATGTCCCAGGCCAATCGATTCGCATTTAAATATTTTTGGCTAGAGCCCGCCCGCTCTCGACCGGAAATCGATATTTGTATAATTGTAATTGAATTAGATGGGATTGTTTTTAGTCTGACTCTCGTCCTTACGCTTTCGGCGGGCACATTTCTCCCATTTGTGACATTTATTGGTACAGTGAATGCTGCATGATAGTCACGTAGTTGGCAACAATTCCAGGCGACAGAAGGACCCCCTCCACCACCCCCACCACCAGCCAACATCAAATTCAAAGTTTTGTTTTGGGCCACATGACATGCAAAAGGGAAATCACAAAACACCAAAACGTGCCTTTTCTCTTTTTTTTGCAATGTATTTAGGCACGTGCAGTGTCCCAACCATAGCACAGTGTGCCTCAAAATACCATATTTATAAAATTAATACAGTGTGTGATACACAGACGAATATGTTTAGTTTCATTGAAGGTTCTACAGTGCGTATGAGTAATATTTTGTACTTCGCTCAAGTGTCATTGGGGCAAGGATCAGTGTATTTTCCGGGGTTTTGGCTGCAAACTTATTTGACAAATTGAATTTTGATGCCAAAAAACAGTATCGACCCAAAAGGAAAAGAATACGGGGCCGGCCAGAAGCAACAGCATTAGGGTCAATTACCGCTCCAAAGTGAATTGTCAACAAAATCTATTCCGAAAGCAGGCGGCAAACTCAATTCAACACATTGTCCAACTGCCAACTATATAGCACACACGGGTATGGGTGCACTTTCATTATCTGAGCAAATATTTGGCAAAAATGGCAGTTGGCAGTTGGATGGAAGTTCTCTCTTTTCGCCCGTGTCCTTCGTCCTCGGGGAGTTGCTGGCTCAACACTTTTGGGCATCGTAGCGCCAGTTTTAAGCCGCTTATCCCATGGCCTCCTCCCCCAGAACCCTTCAGCTAAGTGAAAGTTATTGTATGTGCGACACATACACGCCCACACACATATACACTCTCCAGATCCTTGTGGTGCACATTTCATAAATGCGGTGGAAGGAAAACTATTTTCATGTTGTTGGGTTGCGTGCGCTTTTGCAAAAGTTTCGGCCTCTTAGGCTGTCCCTCAACTGAAAACAACTTTTTGTCTATGCCGGAAACTATTTGAGACGGAAGGACGAGCATAGGGACGGACGGGGCCGGGCTAAACGACGTGGCTGGGACGGCATGGGGCATTCTTCAGTGGGATGCTGCAAATATTTGCCTTTGCGGCTTGGATGCAAACACGTCGCCAACTTGACTTAAAGACTCACCTGGAGCGACGCTGTGCCACAAAGTTAATGCGTTAACTGCCCTGCAGCTGCCCCGGGCTATCATGGCACATGTTTACATAGATTAACCCACAAAATTATAATTAAATTTTGCTTCATTGGCCGAAATATAATTTGCTTTTGTGAAAAGCAAGCTCGCACAGCGATACAAAAAAAAAAAAAACTCACTTGTTTGAAAGTTTCTCATTTATTGTACAGATGATTGGCTTTACTTTTTACTTTACTTCTCAAAAATTTATGGTTTTCAAAACAGATACTTTTTGGTCCTTTATAAGCTAATATTTAAGTTATTTTTGATCGGATTTGGGAAATAATAGCATTTATTAAACACGACTTTAACCTTCATTAATCTGCATCAAAACCTCGTAAAAATCGGGTAAAAAAATTTTTTGCAATTTTTGCAAATTTTAATGATGGTACCCCTTTCCTAAATTTCAAAAAATGGCAAAATTTTTTTTGACAGATAATTAATATATTTATACGCAGTTTTACGAAGACTAAAACGCTGATTACAGAATGGTATTTCTTTCCCAAATTGGATGCGAACTGGCCGACAGATTCATTAAAAAGTTGATATTAATCATATTAATATTTCCTTTTTTACAAAAGAGTTGTTTTTGGATTGGCAGGACCCCCTAATTAAAACACACAGCATATCCTTTTAGAAACAAGTTTATTTTTTAATTACATTCGTATTCTAATAATACATATCTTCTAATTACAGGATAGGAAAAAATTGCTTTAATTGGTTGACGCGTCCTGAGGTTATAGATGTCATCCCTGTAGTGTCCTGCGACGGAAACAAGGACACCGATGCGATTTGCAGATATTGGAGTACAAGTTGAAAGCTGAAGCCAGGTGATGGCAAGCTCTGAAGCAGTTTATATCCATCGCCGCCGTCCTGGAAATAAAAGTGTTAGGATTAGTAAGGCGTACTACTCCATATGATTCGATATTATTAAAAGTAATATTAAGTTTGAATATAATATCCAAATTATTAGATATATATTAGAGCTTGTGAAAACAAAAAAGGAAATAGTTTATGTAGAGAATAACTTAAGGTGTTTAAGAAAATCCACTGTATTTTATCACAATAAACTTTAAGAAAATAATAAAATATGTGTTTTATTCGTTTGTTTTTCAGAAACTTTTTTTTGCAAATGTCCCGTTCATTTTACATCTGCTCCTGGATACGAAAAGCTAGCTAGATGTGAACAAATCATTCATACTGATCAAAAAATAGCTCCTGGATAAACCAATAATATTGTCCTTGTTTACCAATATGGGCTAAATGCTTTTGGTTCAAAATGGAGACTTTTTAGTCCTTTATAAGTTAATATTTCAGATAATTTTTATCGGATTGGGGAACGAAGTACCATTTATGAATCAGGACTTAATCCTGCGTTAATCTGCATTAAAATCTTGCAAAAATCGGGGAAAAAATATTTTTATGATTTTTGGAAATTTTAATGATGATACCCCTTTACTAAATTTCAAAAAATGGGTCAACAATTTTTTTTCCGACTTTACAAATATTTTAATGCAGAATTACGCAGACTGAAATGCTGATGATAAAATGGTATTCCGTTCTTAAATCGGTTGCGAAATAGCCGAAAGGTTCATTAAAAAGTGGACAAAAAATCGAATAACCAGGAGGGAGTAATAATTATTTTGTTAAAAATTGTTGTTTCAAGAGAACAATAAAAATAACGGAGCTGGTATTTGAAAGTGATAGTAAGGAAAGGAAACGCATCAATCAAAAAAAACATTGACAGAAAAGCGAATACTGGTAGTTGAGCATTAAATTTTAAACAAAGTTTCAGGGCTATTGGAAAATTTTAAACGATTGGAAACGGTGAAGATATTCTGGTTACATATATGTATTTGAAGGAAGGGAGAAACAAATTTCATACTCCAGAAAGCTAATTAACTTCTCTTTACGAGGCATAAACTTCCGCCATTAAACGCATTTATTTTCATGCGAAAATAAACAAATACCCAAAACACTCCGGTAAAGGAAGTAATGTTTTGACGGCTCCTTTGTGTGGGAAGATATATATATATTTTTATATACGTATATATCTTTATGCATTAAAGCCATGCCGGCACGCACACAAACAAAAGCCAATGCTCGTGTGAATTTACGATGGTGTCGCTACCCGCTACCCAAAGGGGGTTTTTGGGCAAGAAGGTGGGGTTACGAAGTGGGGTTGGAGGTGTTATGTCTGCTGGTACTTAGAAAGTTGGCGTATTTATTTAGCACGTGTTTCCACGTCTTCGAGCTCCTAGGACTTGGCCTATTTGTTGCTTGCTTTTAATTAACAAATGCCTTGAAACTGTTTTGACAATCATCGAGCGTTTATGGCAGGCCGGATCCTAACCTGGGGAAGGACATGGTTACTCCCCAAATTGGGTCTTGATTTTTAATTCCAGAGCATCATTATTTACTGCCCCATTTCGAATGATGATGGGGACTTATTTCAGCGACATTTGGAGTAAGTGGGGGAGTAATAAACCTCCGGGAAACCTAGACACAGAATCTATAAGAACCATAATTTTGTGCAAAAAATCAAACATATTTGATTCATATTTCCGAATCAAAAGTCAACAAATAGCTCCCAGCAATCGTTCAACCTAATCGCACAACAAACACACATTTAATTAAATCAACAATTTGTTTCGAAACATCCTCAATCATAATAACCACATGCATCCAAAAAGCGCATCGGGCAAAGTTTAATTAAAACGTCAGAATCATTATACACCGTAAATCGTAATTGCATTTTTTGTTGCCGTTCATGAGGTAATAATTAAACGCTACAATTATGCGTTGAGCGCCAAAGCTGTTTAGGCAGAAATTAAATGAATTTGCATATTCAATTGAACTGGGCCAAAAATCCACCGCAAATAAGCAACGCATGGATAGGCCGTGTTTTAACAAATTAAGAGTTGTCAATTATAATAAAATTTCCATATGATATCACTGATTTAATTTTGCGCATTAAAGGATTCCACTTGTGTTTAATAAAGAAAATGTTTGTGGCTCATAATTAAAACTGTCGGCAAAACGTTCTGCAAATTCTAAATTTGGAGTATCCGAAACTTATATACCCTTACAGTTGACCAATATTAATTAATGGTTGCACAAATAGTTTGTATAATGTTTTATTTTGTATCAAATTGTAAATTATTTGTATATAAAGTATATTATGTGTTTAGATTTATGTATAGAGTCTGCGTTTATATTATTACAAAATCGGTAGGCAATTTACTCATGCTGTTACTCTCTATGCGGCAAATAAACAATGATTTCTTCAACAAAACTAATCGAAAAAAACAGGAAATTAAAATAAAAGTTTCTTTTAAAATTATTCGATGATTTAGGATTTTTTGTGGGTTGTTTTCGCATTTATTGTTACCATAAGGGTCTCCAGATACAAATGATTAATTTATTATTAGTTAGGAAAAACAATTTTGATTTTGAAAAGTAGTACATAGTTATGGTCGAGGCCCCCATCACTTGAATTCTAAATTCGTAATGTTTGACACGACAATTTGCAGGCGAAAGTGATTGGCTTGGCGGGGGACATCGACTAGTATCGAATCTACCAGCTATTGTCATGAAAAATAGTTTTCCCCTCGCGGGATGTACAAATATACAGGCGTTTATAAAAAGTGTTCGTACAAATTTCAGAGGTAAAGGTTAACTCTTAGACAATGTAGGTTTAGTCTATGCTTTGCCTTCGATAAATTTACAACAATTTCACACTTGCGTTACAACAAAATAATCGACGAGGGCCGGGCCGAGTCCTTGCCCGTCGCTCTGCTTGATTTTGGGCGCAACTTGTAGGTAGTTCGTTAGGTTTTATATATTTTTGGCAGGATGTAGTATTATGTTATGTTATGTACGTTCATCGTCCAGCTCTGTTTGCTGCTGATTTGATTTGATTTATTTTACGGTTCGGCTTTCTCTAATCCTATGTGTGCCACTCTCATCTGATTTCGCTCGCTAAGGTCCTAATATATTAATTACATAAAATAAATAATCGAAATCATAATCGCAATAGACAATCCTCTTTTTTGTTGTGGCATTGGGGAAATCAGACAATAACGACAAGCTTCTCCCAATCCGTAAAACTCTCTCCCACACTTCTACGATTTTCCGACTTTCTAGTCTTCGTCCTGTGCCGTTCCTGTTGACGTAGACGCATGGTCATTGGCACTTTCGCTGGCGTGGCTGTCGGAGCCTGCGGCTGCCGCAGGCGCTGAGGATCCGCTTCCGTTCTTGTTGCGTGCGTCCGTCTCGTCCCCGTTACCGGCATTAGCCTTGGCTTCCAGGGCACGGATGCGGTTCTCCTGCTTGACGATGATTGCCTTCAGCTTGCGTATTTCGTCCTGGATGTTGCGCAGGTCCTTTTCCTATAAAAATTACTAGTTTAATAATAGGACAGGATAAACAATTACGAACAACTAACCGATAAAACTGCTGCCGGCGGTCCGCCCTCACTAGCCTCGTTGTTGTTGGCAGACGCGTGATT
The DNA here is from genome assembly GCA_018150405.1 of Drosophila varians. Classification (NCBI taxonomy): domain Eukaryota; kingdom Metazoa; phylum Arthropoda; class Insecta; order Diptera; family Drosophilidae; genus Drosophila; species Drosophila varians. The sequence goes on from JAECWK010000130.1 coordinate 11,768,786, forward strand.
GCCACCGCCCGCACTGCTGCTCCCCGCTCCGGAGCTGCCGCCGCCTCCCCGTGGCTTGTTCAGAATGTTGGCCTTCTTGTTCACCGACAGCGACTTGCTGGCCGACGAGGACACGTAGCCACCCTGTACAATGGAAACGCGATCCTGATTAGGTTTATTAGAAAATCTGTTCGTTTCGGAACAAAACAAGCAACAATGAACACAACAACAAGCGCCACGCGCGTGCGTGTTAGGGCCAAGTGTGTAAGCCATGGTAATAGCAGTGGATATTGTTCTGTAAGCGGTCTCTCAAGTTTTCTAATCTTGTGATTACTACGCTAAGGTATCCTAGAGATATATTAAGAATTAGGAACGGGACAGTATAGTTGACAAAAAGATACGATCCTAGGGGACATATAGTTATAGATCTGTGTGGGTGTGGATGGTGTGTAATCGTGGTTGGGCGGACGAAATACAAACGTAGATAACGCAAGCAAAGCAAGCGGATACACCACACGCTGGTAGCCACCACAGTAAGCAAACACTAAAGAGGAGCTCCAAAGAGCTCAAGACTCGCGGCAGAAGCAAAAACAACTGCAGAAGCCGTTGGAATACATTGGAGAAGGGGCGTCCAAGTTGGCAGCGGCTGCCTCACCGACATTGAGCCGCGTTGCCAACTGTGGTCGAGCCCCGCGAGCATGCATGCTGATACGGGTCCGATACATTCTGTACGCTCTGATGGCCGTTCGACTTAGTGGCTGACAGTGGGCCAAGCCTCAGTCAGATCCAGCTTTGAGCGCTGTATTCCCAACGTAATGTAGAGAGCGATGACGAGTCGTCGGAGGGCCACTTACTTTGAGCGAGAATGTGATGGGGTCCGCGTCCTTGCCGTCGATCCACTCTTCGGCAGTGATGGCGGCATCCTCCGCCAAGGTGTCGGGGTAGAGATCCTCCTGGAAGAGATCCGACTTGCGGGGCACTGTCATTGAGATGACCTGGCACAGACCGTTGTTGTTCATGCGATAGAACTTGGCCACTTCGCAGGTGGTCACATCGCAGCCTCGCTTGGGCATCAGACCGATACCACGCTGCGGTTCTGTCGTCTGAAATGTGTTGATGTAGTGCACGAACGGAGGCTCGGGCGTTACCTGTTCATGAAAGAATCATTAATATACTACCGAACTATGAATAGCTCTTTAAACTCACCTCAAAGTACCTAATAACCGAGTCTCCCTTGCCACAGAGGTAGATCAGGTTCGTGTCGGCATCGTACAGCGGGAACATAACTCCGTTAGACGTGTCCAGCTCCACCATGACGATGGGCTCATTGAGAGCATCTGGGGCACGAAGCGAGTACTGGCGCTCGGAGCTTCGGTTGAAGCCCGTCGTAAAGATGAGCCCATGCCTCAAGAAAATAGCTCGCGTGGCTTTCGAGCCTTCGTGGCACATGGCCTCGCTTTCCAGTTCGCCGGATCGTGGGTCGTAGATGCGAATCTTTTTGTCCTTGCAGGTGGTTACCAACTTTGAGCCGTCCCAGTTGAAGCAAGCGCTGTACACGATGTCCGGATGAGAGTCGATGTGCACAAGAATCTCACCAGTGCCCACGTTCCAGATGACCACCTAAAATAGGTGAGATAATCGCATAAGTATTTTGATTTAAGGAGCTAAAGATGTGATTCCTTACCTGATTGTCGGAGCCGGCGGTGAGCAGGACGTTAAGAGCCGAAGGATGCCACAGGACAAGGCCCACGCGACGCTGGTGGAACACCAAGTCGACGACGGGTTCGGTGAGAGTGCGTGACAGTCCTCCATCGGGAATCTGCCACACCTTTACTACACAATCCTCCGAGCCAGAGGCGATCACATTGTCATTGTGCGGGCACCAGGCTATGTCCAGCACGGGACCCTTGTGTCCGCCCACCAGTGGATGGTCAGCCGCTATGCGTCCAACCTGAAAGAAAATTCCAATTAGTTACAGACACACCGAGAGCACAAGCTACAACACCGTAACCTAATGGCCTAAATTTGTGATTCTTTATTTATTTATAGCCATAGTTGCTAATATGCGGAGCAAGCGATTTATAATTCGCTACTCAATGAGTGTCGGCCACTTGTCAAGCGGATTATGGAATATTTTGCAAACCAACTAGATCGGTTTTGGATCTAGGCCCTAGATTCCAGACAAAAAGAAACTAAAATGTTATAGTTTCTTGTTTGTGTGCTAATTATATTTGAGAAACATAAATATTTTTAAAAAATAATAAAAATATTAAGAACTATTAGGATTAATTTATTAAAAACTATTTAAAGACTCCACCTACTCAAGTTAAAAGCTTCCACATGCCGACAACCTTGACAATTTTATAGATCTCATCCATCCATTCTGGCCCCGCCCTCCAACCAAATCTAGTATCCATAAAAATGTGTAAAATAGAGCGTGTGAAGCCCGCTCTACATAGAAATCTTCACTTAAAGAAACGGCAGCTGCTTAACCAACAAGAACAAGAAGAAGCCGGGTAGAATGGTGTCGTGCTTTTTGCATACAAATTTGTAGCAATTACAACAACACCCGAGCTGCCTCCAAATAAGTTTTGACCAAAAAAGAGGCCACGGATCATCGTCGCTGAATTCCGCCAACGCATTTGTGGAAGCTTTGGATACGTCGACAGCTGAACGGATGCGCATGTGATTCCATTTGGGGCGGACTGGCAAAGTGTATCTTTCTTTTTGGTTCGGCAGCGCCAAACGGAGAGTGAAAATGAAATTTATTAGAATATAAAGGAATATTTGATGGGGGAATAATTCGCGCGAGCCGAGTGGTGGTGCAACGCAATCATTTTCCAAATATCATCATCTTTGGTATCCATTTATCTGGCTAGCTCCTGCTCTTTTGATATTTGCCTCCCGTTCTCTGGTAAAATTAGACGATTTGGTTTGTCATGTTGGCTGTGGTCCAAATTACAAAAGTACGCCAACTAAGAGATCTCCGCATCGCGAGAGTAGCAGAATTCATAACTATTTATAAATGCGTGTGGGAATCGGACGGGCGGACGGCGGGAGGGAGCCCATGCGAAATCCGTCGACGTCACTGGCGACGTGGCAACAAGGCCGCAAATGGCCACAAACTTTATGCCCAAAAAGCGTCCTATGAATAGAAAGCGGCTGATTTAAAAATACAATTCTTAGGCAAATGCTGCAACGCTAGAAAATAAATTGGGAAAATAATCACGGCTGGGAGACCTATTAAAGGGGTTTCGAACTATTTAGATTGCCTTGGGGAATCTCACTTACTTTGTTGTGGGGCAAGACGATGAAGGCACCGCCGCCCGCCGACTCCACAATGATGGCCAGGAACTTTGGATTGACGGCACAGAATGTGGAGTCCCAGCTGGACTTGGAGACCCGAATGTTGTCATAGCACTGCTCCCGCTTGAGGGCCTGGCCGTAGACGTGACGGAATTTGGAGCTGCGTACGACGCGAAACGACATCTTTGTGTTGCGGTGGCTTGGGTCAGAGGTCAGTCCTGAGTTTCTCTACGTCTACCTCTGAAACGAAACGAAGAATAGAACAGCACAGATTAGTGGCCGTTCCGCGAGTTTGGAGTAACGTATAAACACTTGGCCAGCAATCATTAGTCGGTTTCAGCTTCCCCAGCCCGTTGATGAATTAAGTTTTGCGCATTTTTCTTTCGTCGTGTTTTCGCAGCCTCGATTTGTTCAATTAATTTGCATATATGCTAATATTGTTTGTTGCGAAAATCAATAAGCTTTCCATTCGCAGCGCACTATTGTTGGGCCGGCATTGTGCCCGAATGGTTGCATCAAAATTGGTTATGGCATCAATAGCCCCGACCAAAAACCCGCCAGTTAAGGTGCCTAGAACGCCGCTTTCACCTGCCATAAACGACAGCACTTTCGTAAATGAACTGCAAGCTGGAACGTGCCAAATTATCAGTTGGCCAGCGCGAATACCTTCGCTTCCAGCCTTTTTTTTTAATGACATCATAGTGCCTAAATACTCATCAAATCGGCTGCCAACACGTGAATTATGGCGGGCACAAACCCAAACCTAATTCCTGGGTTGGGCCGATGCCGGCAGGCTGACTAAACTTTGACTCCGACCAGCTTTCGTTTTTAATCAGTAAAAGTGCCATATATATTTGCCATATATAACTTCTTTCTGTTATTTCCCTTTTTTTTTTTATTTCCCAACCATATTCATATTTATTGCGTGGCGTGGCAAACACCAAACTTTGTCATTGACCTGCTAAAAAGTGTGGAGTCCTCGACGGGCTTGTTTATTTTCGGCCACAAGGTGATACCACTCTGAACTCTTTCGATATTAAGTGGTTGTAGGCCAGCTCCCTACCTCCTATCCCTATCGGGGCGCCCCTTGGCAGATAAAGAAATATCAGTTCTGAGTTGGCTAAATAGAGACCCAGATAATGCCAAGTGCTACACCTCTATATAGAATCTATGGCGACTCGAACAATGTTTGACACTCGATGGAATATTCTCCAAAGAATATATTTATGTATCTACGAAGTACGAACGTTATTTATGTGTTTATATGCCAAACACCTTCGCTGGCTGGCGGGAAAATTTGTGTTTCCCAGTTGAAGGTCAAACTTATTAATAGAAAATTAAATCATCTTGGGCGAAATTCAATTTTCATATACAAACACAAGCGGAATCGAGTGAGCGGCGATCGTAGGAGCGTTGTAAATCGCATTTAATGTGTTTATTTATTTAGCTGGCATCTTTGGGACTTGCCATGCCTGAGTTATCATCGCCGAGCCAAGCATTCCGGTCCACCGGCCCCCGCCCTTTCGCAATTGCATTCAAAATTATAATTTTCTCATATACATGCCGAAAATGTGACTTGGTCTTGACGTTGTTCCTGAGATTAATCAGCAAACTAAAAAGAGAAGAGCCTATATTTTAAAATAAACTTTATGCGGGTGCTGTGATTGAGTGCCCGACGTCAGATGACGATTGTTCTGACCCTTGGGGTGTAAACAAAATGGTTTGGAACTAGTATACCCCAAGGCTAATGTTAAGGTTGTACCACGTTGGTTTTTAGTCCAAATACTAAAGGAATCCAGCAAAGGAGAAATGTCTAGATAAAAAGCGGCTCGATAAACAAAACTGGCGTCTATAATTGACTGATTAACTTTGACTTGTCCAGCCGTTATCTTACATTGTGTTTTGTTCATTTTTGGAATGCGGCTTGTGATTCAATTGTTGAGTAGTCTCCCTAATATTCTGGCCTCTAATAAACATGTCAAACATCCAGCATAGCTACAGCATTGAACTTTGCTAGTTAACCAGCTAACCAGATGCAACCGCTTCTCAATTGAGGCGTTGCTTGCAATGGTCCAGCGATTGGAGGGAGACTGGCCATAAATTGACTTAATGCTTGATTGCAAATCTTGGCGCTTTGTCGACACGTTGTGATCACCGGCCAATTCTAATTGCTAACAAATGTTCCCGACTTGTCGGCGTGACTAAAACGCCGCCCCATACGCCGTCCTCTTTGGATGACACTTGGGTGTGCGGTCAATTAAGCGTTGTAGTTTCCAGAAGGAAATTATAATGGACAGACAGAGCCTCTTAATATGACAACTGTTGGCTGTTAATTGTTGCAGTTAAAGTTTATAGTCAGCCGTTTTTTCAACTCAAAACATGCCACCACAATGCCTATTGCAACTGAAAATCAAATGCAATCGCTTGCCCCAGCCCCACCACGATGCTCTTGCGGCAGGAATGAGTCATCTGTGATAAGTGTACCAGCCATGTGTGTGTGTGTGTTGGATTGGAGGAGGTTCATCAAACTTTTTGACTGGGGGGCTTGGTGCGTGCTTGACGGCGATTAGCTGATTTTTTGACAAAAACCGCGCAAGTGTCGCCCGAGGCAAGTGAGAGATGGGAGACTCGGTGGACGGATCGGTGGGTGTCGCCACCGCCTCAGCCGCCACTGCTCAAGTGAAAGTGGAACTCTGCTACTAAAATTAACCGCATCCATATGCATTGCCCCACCCGATACTGTCCCACCGCCTCGCGCCACCACCCTCCTCGACATGTCGTTGGCTTTTGTTGGTATCTTAATTGCGGGACGCGGCTGCCTCTGCCTCGGCCATGGCTGCAACAAACTCTCCACCACACTTGTCTACTTGTTGCTATTTTCTGCACTTGTGCTTAGTCAGACTGGGCGGCAGTAGTCCTCCTCATCCTCATCCTCCTCCTCCTCTCGCTCCCGATCCCGTACAGCGTTCATACTAAACCCCATATCCCGATCTGCATTCTGTCGCAGCTGATTAGCGGAATGTGGGCGAACAGCTGTTGGGGGAGCAGTAATCGCGAGATGGGCGACCGTATAATCGCGACGTGCCCGGGCCGCCTTTGTATGGGTATCCATTCCAGTGCGTTTTTTTAATGTGTTTTATACATATTTTGTCACTAATTGGTGTTGGCTACGTTTCGTTTCGCTTTGCTCGACGGTGGCGGCTGCCACAGAGCAAACAGTGCGTGGGGGCGTATGCTTGCCGACTCGCTCGCACTTTCCAAGACGCAGTCGCGCCGTCGCCGCCGCTGGAGGTCGCTTGTTTTTCACACTTGTTCCACATTTTCGGCCAACTGGGAGCCACGTTTCCAGCAGACCCCAGGTCTCGGTCTCGACAATCTCCGGGTTTTGGGTTCAAGCGTGGCTAGCTACCCCCACCCCGCAATATGCCGCAAGACTTGTTGCTTCGCAAGCAACAATTGGCACATTCTTTCCCCTCCTTTCTCTCGGCCGTTGGCTCTCTCGCAGCCCCTTTCTCTGGGCCTGGCATAAACAAGCCATCAGACCAGGCCGGAAAAGCACCCAAATTATTGGGGAAAAGCGAGAAAAACAATTAACACAAGTGCGAAAAGCTGCTTGTTTGGCGATGGGTTGTTGTTGTTTCGCGCTGCTGCTGCGGCGGCGCGTCCGCGATGCTTCTCTTTATTCCCTTTTTTGGGTGTTGGACTCATATTTCCGCGAGAGCGGAAGCGAGCGAACGAATCTTTTTTTTCGAACATGCGCACTTCGAAATGCACTCACGCACACCGCCGCACTCACTTTTTACCGTGATTTTTAATGGTTTTGTAATACGCGCGTTTATTTTTGTTGGCTGGGCGCAGCACTTGCAGGGGCCCCCTCCAATTCCAGTAACAAAAACAGCACAGATAGTTGGCACTGACACAGAGCAAAATACTCAAACTCGGCTAAAATATCCGCCGTGATTCATTTCGCTTGACATTTAATGGTGGCAGAGTGGCAGCGCCAAAGATGCCGCAAGAAACCAAAATAACACTGCACTCACTTTTCTATTTATCTCACTTGGGGCCAGCGCATTCAATATTCAAATTGGGACATCAACTGGAGAATTTAGGACGCGATTCCGAATTCAAGACACTACGGGAAGAGTTTTCAGTCAGCAGAAAACAGAAAAAACGGGACAAGTGCAAAAATGCCGACGCAGAGTCTAAGAGTTGTTGTTGATATCAGTCGTCGGTTGCAGCGATGGGTTATTTACGATATCTAACGATATAATTAATCAATTATCGTTATCGATTCGCACATATGTTACCCGGTTCGTTAATTATTTACAATAAATGTTTATTTCTATTTAAAAAGCTGTTGGAAAGCTTAATAGTTTAAACAGATTACGATTTCAAAGAAGTTTCTCAGTCATTTATTGTCTATTGTGAATTGGTATGGAGCTCCAGCTCTGGTTCTTATTACGGTCACACCGTCGGAGCGCGCCTCATTTGAATTTCTGGGTTATTTTCGATTTTACCTAAAATAACTTTGATTTAATTATAATTAAAGGAAGTATGGGAATATGCAACCTTTTTCCTGTCTCAGCAAACAGCGAAGTACCTCGCCCAGTGGATATTCCACTAGAAGAGCCATTAAAGCAGAAGCAATAAGAGTGAAAATAAAGACACTTAGAACGTTGCATATCTGAATGGAATTTAAAGTTTAAATTGTTAATAAAACCTTACAAACCTAATAAGCTTACCAGAAAGAGGCTGCTAACATGAACCGGTTGCCGGATACCACCCACTACCAGGCGGAGCACGACAATATGCCAGAGAAAAGACTGATAGGAAAGCCTAGACAGAGGACGGAACACCGGCAAGGTGCAGAAGGAGTAGGCCAAGCCTGTTTCAGTTAATAAGTGCCTTGATAGATAAATATCTTAAATATAATAGTTCACTTCACCCACCTCCTACTTTGCTGGACATGAGGAACACGAATCCTGCACAAATCAGGACCCAAAGGTTCTTGTGAAGACCAGCGTAAAGGGCCAACCACAAGGAGGGCTTGGCAAAGTCATGACGGATAAAGACATATCCGGAGAATAATAATCCCAGGATACCCGACACCAGCAGCCACATGCCCAGCTCAAACGGCAACTTCCCTCGAAGGACCTTCGTGGAGGAAAGATTCTCGATGTAGAGATGCCCGCACAGGAATCCGAAGAGGTAGCCGCCCAGATTGGTATAGAAGGGCGGATACATCTGGTAAAAGGTGTCCGAGTGCCGGAAGTACAGGTACCGATATGTCCTGTGAGCAAATAAAAGTAAAAACCGAATAAAAAATGTATTGCTTACTCAGGACGAAGATGGTAGACTGCGTCCAGTTCGAGGACATAGGTTAAGGCTGCGGGAACCACAAATGCGGCAATCAGAAGGATTAGGTAGATGGGCTTAACTAGTCTTGGGTGTCTGGAGAATAGTCGTTTAGAGATTGGAGCTATTTAAAAAGTTAATTTCTTACTTTTTAGTAATGACAATCACAATTAGGAAGAGCTCAAACAGTTGCATGTCAGCTCCCAAATACCAAGTTTGATGGGAACACTATTAATGAAAGGATTAAAGTCCTATTCTTCCAGGATAGTTCATAGACCTACACTATCTTCCAGCATATGATTCGTCACAAAGAAGACGTTTTTCCACCAATTAATGCGGCAGAAAACACGCTCCCCCTCGGCCAGGTGTCGCCAGAAGGGTCCTTCCTGTAGCCGCACTAACAATGTGGCGTTGAAAAGGATAACAGCTAGGAGGGATGGTAGGAGCCGGAAGTATCTGTAGAAAAAGACACGGAAGTAGGCGGAAATGCAATTTAGAATGCTCGTTTGTGGGTCAACCAGTTGGCGATCGTTGAAGTTCACGAACAGCAGGAATCCGCTCATCACAAAAAATATCTGGATGACCAGGCTGCCATTCTGGAAAATGGATGTCTCAAACTTGTAGAGAAACTGCTCGTAGTACTCCGGATTCTCTATGGGGACTGTCATGAAAACCATCAAAGTATGACCCAAAATAACCAGAAAAACTCCGATGACACGGAAGCCATCAAAGAAGCTGACATCTCTCGAAAAGTTGTTGGAATGTTTCTGGATTAGTCTACAGAAGTTCCGGGTTAGAGAAAAGGATGTGAGGAGTATCTGTCCTGGGATCAATCTGTGAATCATTCTTATAGCTTGTAAAGGCTCTCCACTTACTGCTGTTCTTTAGAGGAACTTGGTAAAAGATGAGGTCCTCCTGAAAACTTGAAGAACGTAGCTGGTAATCATAAAAGGTCGATAGAATTGTCAGCATCAAAATCGCGGACATAAGGATGTAAATAACCAGATCCAGAGCATCTAGAGGAGGAGAGTAATCCTTTCTTAGCTATGGTTGAATTCGTTTCCATGTCTACTTGCCTTGAGCCAAAGGATCATCCGCCTTATCACAATACTCGATGAGACTGTAAACCTGCAGATCGTATTTCTGACCAAACTCAAGATTGAGGCAAGTATTTACGAGTTCGTTATAAAAGAGACGCTCCTCGGCATCGCCTCTACGTAGGTGGACCTTTTTGTAGTAGGAACTAAGCTCAATGTCCTGGACATCTTCGTTGTAAAAGACAGTAGCATCGCCAGCTAAATGGACACTATTTAGACAGGTTTCGAGGCACACTCCTCTGAAGACATGGTCGTGGCGGAAGCGATGCTTTGAATCCAACGAGATATCCTCGATCTGTAGCCACAAACTGGAGTTGGGATTGGGTCTAATCTCCACATATGCCAGGCAGTAGACGCCGCCTAGGCTGTCCTGGCAGAGGTCATAGTCGTCCAGGCGGTAGAGGGCGGGCATTTGCTTATAGACCGTTACTAAACTCAAGAGATTCTTTGAGACATCCACCACTCTAGACACCCTGCTACTCACAGTTGAAAGAACCCGAGGAAAAGTTTGCATGGCTGAGTGAGATAAAGGCTAAAAGAAAAGGCAACTTCCAGTCGAGAAGCATCTTCAGAGCTTTTTGTTTGAATCTCGAAGATCGAATGCGACAAATGTTCGCTTGATTTGCTCTACTAATCCACGGATTGCATGTGAAACCGTCAGGCTCGGATGCACTTCCCAAAGGTATTTCTATAAATTACTCGCAAGTTCATCAAATAATTGATGGCTATTAGACACCATGCGTTTATTTCATTTTATAGAAGCTAGGTAGATGATTGTTCATCCCAAATGTCGCCCGGAAAAGATGGGCAAATCCGTCTCAGACTTCACCCAATAGACAAAGGGCCGGTTCGCCACGAAATGCTTTCGCCTAAAGCCTGCCACGGGCATTATCCGGAATCCTGTGGAGGGACCAGTTGGATGAGTAAGTGATTTAAGCAAATTCAGTTCCGTTTTTATTAAAGATTACATGCTTGGTTAGTATAAAAAACTTTAAAAAGTTAAATAAGATCATTCAGAGAGCATTGTTGTAGTTATTTTTGTTATTTTGGTGGTGCCGTAAGCTGGGTTAACCTGCCAGCAAAAAGGACATTGGGGTCCTTATCGATAATGTAAAAGCTGAACGGATGCTCGGCATAGAAGTGCTTGGGATCCGGTTCCAACATAAAAAAATCAGCTACGATACCTGTAAATGAAATGTGGATGAGACATACAACTTATTGGGATGGGGATTATTAGTGTATACCCATGGTTAGAGATTCTGTATGTTGCCAGCGAAAAGAATGGTAGAGTCCTTATCGAGAATATAATAACTGAACGAATGATCGACATAGAAGCGCGTCGGCTCCTGCTGGGGCATGGGCATGGAACAGCGCATTATCATCATACCTGGAAATGGATGTGATAGCGGAATCGCATTTAAAGGTTATAAGATGCATTGATCACTTTTATCATAGAATACTTTATTTACTAATAAAGTAGTACTTTATTAAATACATAATAGTTTGGAGTCTTGAAACTCAGAGTTTAATGATTGTACCACAAAGAAAAACTTTATAGTTATTGTTTGCAATGTAATAAATGAATGGATGGTCAACATCAAAATGTTTTGGATCTGGTTTTCGAGACCTGCTGTTTGCCATGCCTGAAAAATTAATTGGGGAAGACTTTTGTTTAAAATGGATTCCCTTTGACCTCGAAATCTATATGATGTCCTTAAAATGAAAGTAATGAAGTAATTTCGTTTATGATGATGTATTCCCGATGAAACATGCAAGTATTTAATATTTAAACAATGTATTATTTCTTTAAAGCATGCTGTAACGGATCATACCCCTTTGCTGGTACCAAAATAATTTAGAATAATTTTCAAATAGATTTTCCTATTAAATATGTAGCCGCCTTTATTGAATCGAATTTAATGAGGTATTATCACAGCTCATCATGCTCGCTGGAATCGGAGGCTGTTTCCTCGAGCCGCACAACAGACCCCCAAAACATGGGGGTCTCCTCCTGATGGACGAGGAGATAAGTGAATGGATGATTGGCGAGGAACTCTGTCGGTTCCTCCAGCGATACAATGCTGCGCTTCATACGCACCACGGCGCCTGCGAGTGGGAACGAAAAGACAACACAGAAACGGATGAATGAATGGGGACATGCACAGGATGAGGAAGAAAGAAGTCTGTAAAGGACTCACCCGTGGCTGCAGCAGCTTCGGTGCCCTCCTCGTTGACATCGATGAAAGCCTTGTGGATGATGGCCGACACCCGAAGAGGCTCTGGAGTTTCCAGCATTTTGTCGAACTCTGCGTCATTGTTAAACATCCTGGACATGCCAAGCTATGTAAAGACCAAAGTTTAGATTAATCCCTGTTTAGAAAGATTGAGGAAGGCTCACCTTTCGGAACACCTCCGACAGCTCGATTTGGAACTCCGCCTTGAACTTGGGCAGCTTGACCTGCACCTGGGTCTTGTGCAGGGCCTGTGTTATCACCGACAGCGGCGTGGAGCGCAGCTTCTCCTCCAGGGCGGGCAGGCCCGTCTTGCTATTCGGCAGGACTATCAGCATGGACAGATCGGAGTCCTTGTAAGGCAGCTCCAGCGCGGCAGCGTTCAGGGACGGCAGGTCGGCGTAGCGGAAACGCTCCTTAATACTCATCATGGGCACCTGGATGCTTCGCTCATTGTCCAGGTGGAAGGTGTCTGGTCGCGTGGCATGCTTGGGGAACTGGTGCACCCAGTTGCCCTTGAAATGGATGGCATTGACCAGGACCAGACGCGAGTCGGCGTTCAGTGCGCTGGCCGGAACCAGGTCCTTAATAAGGTGGTTGGTGCGCTCCTCCACCCATCCGTTGATGGTGGCAGCCGCCTGGGAGCTGCTGGCAAAGTTTACGTTCTGTGCCGACGACAGGAACTCCTTGCTCAGCAGCTGGTCGAACTGGGGAGCCAGCGAGTAGCCCTCCATCACAAAGATCTTGTTGGCAATGCGCAGGATTTGACTGTCCTGGTAGGTGGCCAGCACCTGGTTGAAGCTTTTGGCGATCTGCTCCACATTGCCGGAGGCCAGTCCCAGTCCTTGGTCCAGTTGGGCGGCGGTCTCGCCCTCAGCTCCCAGGCGGGCCATCGCCGCGCATGTCTGGATGGAAAAGGGCGAAAAGACCAGGTTCTCGCCCGGCTTCAAAGCCGCCAGCTTACCGTATACGTTGATGGAGAAGAGGGCCAGGCGGCGGGCGAACTCCTGCTTGGCGGCGTCTGCCATGCTGGATGCGGGGGGCGTGGCGTGGGTTGGGGCGAGGAGGGGGACGAGCAGCACGAGCAGCCAGCAAGCTGTAAGTTGTTAAATCGTTTTGTGGAAATTAGCCGTGCTTCGTTTCATAAATTTATGTAATGGCAGTGGACCGATGAGTCACCTCCACGAAAAGTGTTTAGTAAATCGCTCTGGTATGCCGTTTCGCCGGGTATTCACAGGGGCTTTGTCAACCAGAAACGCCTATATAATGACTGTACTGTCGTCCAGCTAATCTATTCGCTTTCTCCAGGGGATTCTATGGTTTGTCGCTAAATTGCAAGTGCTCTATGCAGTGGCGTCCGGAATCGACTGAGTCTTTTCTGGGAGCGTCCATTGTTTTTGTGCCCCCATATGTTTGTTTCCCCCCAACAGGGTTTTCTCTTCACTTCTATGTATCTTTCGCTCCCGATTGGGGCTGCTCTCTTTATAGCTTGTTGCATTTCTCTTTCGAAAGCGCTTATCAGGCCCACTTACCTTTTCTTAAAGGTGCAAAATTCTTCATTCTGCCAGGAATTTGTTGATTTTTGGAAATTCTTGGATCCAACTTGGTTCTTGAGATGTGCGTTTCAGACTGCTATGGCCTCATCAACCTTATCAGCTCGCAATGTGCCAGAGCCGAGCTTCTGCGGCTTTTGTCATTAAAAATAATGGGAATTTGTCGATCCCTGATAAGGGAAAAGTATATAAATAAAATGTCAAATAAACAGGGGAAATGAGGTGGCAGGTTGGAGGGGATTTTCGTTTTACCACAAGAGTTTTTGTTTTTTTTTAATCCAATAAATGGATTATAATCGCAAAATAAACTTATCACCATTGATTCAATAAAAATACCCATAAATGTGGAAACAAAATAGAAAATCCGCCTATTTTAATTAGTAATAATTACCTCATCTCATTGGCATTTCGTACAGAGTTAGATTCATCTTATCTATTCTCAATTCTGTAATGGTTCTTCCGTAGTTTTCATCTCTGGTGATGAAAAGTGTCCTACAAAGAGGAAGCCATGGGTGCTGTCACAAATTGCATAGAAGAATGGTCGGTTGGCGTGGAAAACCTCGTAAGACTCAGGAGCGGGCATGGATCTCGCCATTATGACAACAGCTGCAAAAAATATTAAAAACTTAATATTCCTAATCCTTTAAGGATAAAGTAAGGAAGCCTACCTGTGGCGGCGGCGGCTTCAGTTCCCAATTCGTTGACCTCGATGAATGCCTTGTGAATAATCTTGGAGACCGTGAGGGCCGCAGGGGGATCCAGCATATTCCCGAACTCGGCCTGGTCACTAAACAAGCGTTTCATGCCCATCTTAAAGCCAGCATTAGTTAGTCCATTATACCAACTAAATTCGAACTTACCATTTTAAAGACCCCTGCCAGTTCTCGTGTAAGTTCCGCCTTAAACTTGGGGATCTTGACTTCGACTTTAACGACGGACATAGCGGTCACTATGGTGTCCAGGGATGTACCCGAAAGCTTGCCCTCCAAGGTGGCAAGGTCTGACTTTTCATCTGGCAGAATTAGAACCATGAACAGGTTGCAGGCGTTGTAGTTCAGCCGAAGGGCAGTGGCCTCCAGTTTGGGCAACTCGGCAAATGCGAACTTGTTCAGTTGCCTCATCATGCTAACCTCAATGGAGGTGCCCGGCGTAGGGTAGAAATTATCCACATTGGTGAAGGATTCGTCGAATCGGATGGTCCACTCGCCCTTGAAGTGAATGGCATTGACCACAACAAGTTGAGAATCTGCGCCCAGGGCGCTGCGGTCAATGAGGTCCTTGATCTTGTTGTTGGTTTGCTCCTCGACCCAGGAGTTGATTTCACCGGCCGCTTTGTCGTTAGTAAAGTCGATAGACACAGGTCTGGAGTGGAATTTCTTTTCCAAAACTCGTCCAAATTCGGGACTGATTGACATTCCCTTCATTAGGTAGAGCCTGTTTGCCATTTTCAGGATTGGACAGGGGTTGTAGGCAGTCATGACTTTTTCGAATTTATCAGCAATCTTTGAGGTAGGGCTCTTGCCGAACCAGAGGCCCTCGTCCAACTCCCGGGACGTGGCCGAATCGGGGTCAGCTCCCATTCGCAGCATTCCCGCGGCCACCCGGATGGACAGCGGCGAATAGATGAGATTCTGGTTGGGCTGGAGCTGGTTCAGGTGGTCGAGTAGTCTGTAGGAGAACGTCTCCAGGCCCTTGGCAAAGTCTGAGAGCTCCATGGTGACTGCTGGACAGTCTGGGTGAAAATTTTGGGCACCCGCTGAAGGGGAAATTAATTGTTTAAATAAATATTTTCACACTAAAAACTCAATGTTTACTATTTTTTATTTCTTAAATAGCTAACCACGATACCAAAAACTCCAAGACCCGACCCTCCCAATCCATTCCAACTATTTTGTTGATTGATGGACGAAATAATTATTTTAATTAGACCCAAGATAAGCTATCGGTCTTCAAATGGGTGGAGTAGGTTGCGCATTTCTGGATGGGAGGGTTCCGTTCCAGGGCCTGGTTCTCTCCGTGAGGCGCCCACCATTCCAGACTCTCTTGGAATTTATCTAATCGGGTCGCCGTTTGTTGTTTCTGAGTCACAAATGTTTTCAGGTGTTGTAGTCAGTACCTAACCGTCTGGCAGAAACCGCGCACCTTTGATTGACGCTCCTTCGCCACTGATCGGTTCTTTTTTCCGGTGTAAGTAATCTATGTTAGCTTCGGTGGTCGCTATCAATGGCGCCTTGAAGTCACAGACCTTTTGGCAATCTGGTATCGGCAAACAAACCATAAAAAATCCACTTGCTTCCTTTAACAAATCTTGAAACCTCTTAGTTTCCGATAAAAGAAGGTAGAACCTTACCTACCACATGTGGCATTCACCTCAAAAAATAGTGGAACCTTATCGGTTCAAGTGGCTTTTTTTATTTCCTAAGCAATTCTATAATAAAGTTTAAAAACCAAGTACACCAAAGGTATTTTTCATCTCGAATAAAAAGCAGTTTGAATAAAATTGATAAAGTTCTCCTTTATAAACTCTAAATCCTTGAACTTTGTGTCCACTTCCAGTTCAAGATGAGCGATCCCCAAGAGAGTAGGAATGAGTTTGCTCGCCACCTGACGAATATCATCACCCAGGATGCCCTGAAGCAGAATGGCTTGAATACAGTCTTCTCCCCCGCCTCCATCCAAAGCTGCCTTACGCTGGCCTTCATGGGAACCACCGGATCGACGGCCGAGGAACTGAAGAAGGGCCTCCAGTTGGGTCCCGGCGATCGGCATCACATTGCCCGGGTCTTTGGTGAGTTCTGGCGAACAAACTGCAACTATGGGGACCGTGGACCCATCTTAAAGTCCGTCAACCGATTGTTTGTGAACAACAACCTGGAACTCCAGCCGGAATTCAACGAGGTGGCCAGCGATTTTTTTCAGTCGACGGCAGAGCCTTTGCAGTTCTCTGATCCGGTGTCCGCCACGACGCACATCAACGACTGGGTGGAGAAGGAGACGGAGCAGAGGATCACGAACCTCCTGCAGCCGGATGCGGTGGACGAGGCGACCAGTGCCGTGCTAATCAACGCCCTGTACTTCAAGGGCAAGTGGAAGAAGCCCTTCATGCCGGAGACCACGATGAGGGATGCATTCTTTGTGGACTCGGTGACCCGCGTCGAGGTGGACATGATGACCCAGGAGGACAAATTCAAGTTCGCCGAACTGCCCCACTTAAAGGCAAAAGCCGTGCAGCTATCCTACGAGTACTCCAACATCCACATGCTCATTATCCTGCCCAACGAAATATCCGGCCTGCAGGAGCTGGAAAGCCAGCTAAAGGACATCGATCTGGCTGCCATTGACGGGGCCATGACCACGCAAGATGTGGACGTTTCTCTGCCCCAGTTTAGCATAGAGTTTGATGTGGATTTAAAGGATATACTGAAACAGGTGAGGTTTAAGTTTTCTGGGAAAGAATTGACATAAGTTTTGACCCCCTTTTAATTCTGGGTTCACAGATGGAAATTCCGCATTCTCAGAAATATGGTTTCCCCTAATTCACTGATAAGTAATAACCATATATTTCTTTTAATAGCTTGGGATATCCGAGATATTCACAGAAGCTGCCCAACTGGATGGACTTTTTGCCACAAAAGAAAGACAAAGGATTTCGGCGGCCAGGCATCGGGGTTACATCAACGTGAACGAGGCGGGCTCAGAGGCAGCCGCCGTGTCCTGTGAGTACTATTTCCCAGAACATACAAACCCTTTGAATAACCAAATCCCCTTTTCTTTTCAGTCATGAAGATTGTGCCAATGATGCTGAATATGAACAAGAAGCAATTCAAGGCGGACCATCCCTTTGTCTTCTACATTCGCAACTCGCAGGCCGTGTTCTTCGCTGGAAGATTCGTAGCCCCAGTCTCGGAGCTGAAGGAAGAGACTTCCAACGACTCTATGTACTCCACTGCAAAATAAAAAGCCACTGGAAAATCCCACAAGTAGTCATTTCATTTGAATCGCTCACAGCTCGTGCTTATCTTCCAGCAGGCGGGCCAGACGGAGATCTCAGATCTCTATATAAATAAACCCGACTCTGAGATCTCAGCTCAGTCTACAGAGGTGCTTCTCTCGAGAACCGTTCCACCGGAGCCACCAAGATGATATACTTGTGTAAGTGGCGAATCGAATTGCACTGGAACGTGGCGGCTAACCAAGTTCTCCCTCCTCCCACCAGGCCTGATTCTATGGGCCTCAACAGTGCTGGGCCAGCAATCGCAGAGCGTTTACCAGCTCCTGGCCAAGAGCAATCCCAACAAGAATCTGGTGGTGTCGCCCCTCTCCATCGACAGCGTTCTGAGTCTTCTCTACATGGGGGCGGAGGGAGCCACGGCCCGAGAGCTCGAAACCGCATTGAGGTTGCAGTCCGGGAGCAAGCAGGAGCTGGCCACGAGGTACAAGAGCCTGCTGGAGTCGCTCCAGGACAGCAGGGAGGGATTCACTATGCAATTAGCGAACCGCATCTACGTCAACGATCGACTGGCCCTGCATCCGGAGTACAATCAGTTGGTGAGGGACTCCTTTCATGCGGAGGCGGAAGCCATGAACCTGGCGGATGGCTCGAAGGCGGCGGAGGGCATCAATCAGTGGGTGCGCGATCAAACGCAGGGGAAGATCAAGGACATTATCGAGCCCGAAAGCATTACTCCCGAACTAAGGGCGGTGCTGGTTAATGCCATCTATTTCAAGGGTCAGTGGAAGTCCCAGTTCGATCCCTCATCTACCGAGGTATCGCCCTTCAAAGTCAACCCCCACGAGAGGGTGCCTGTCCAGATGATGCACCAAACGGGTACCTTCCGGACGCACATCTTCCACGACTGGAGCGGCCAAGTGCTGGAGCTACCCTACCGGAACTCCAACTTGTCCATGCAAATCTTCCTCCCCCAAGACGCTGAGGGCTTGAGCAAGATGGAGGAGAAAATGGTGGGCTTTTCAGAAAGGATGGATCCCTGGGAAATGCTTGTCGTTCTTCCCAAGTTCAAGATTGAGTTCCGCGCCGAACTCCAGGAGTCTCTAGAGCAGGTTTGTATTTGGTTACCTATTTTTGGATATCAGCTAATATTCTTTTTCTAGTTGGGCATCCGGGATCTGTTCTCCGATCAGGCAAACCTAAGTGGACTCTTTGCCGATGGATCTGGGGGAAAAGTAAGTCGGGTGGCCCACAAGGCCTTCCTGGAGGTCAACGAGGAGGGTGCGGAAGCGGCAGCTGCCACAGGTTAGTGTCTTCAACTATTCCCTTTGGGTTTCCCTTTTAACTCTAAATTCTACGATTTCTAGCTGCCATGGTTACACTTCGATCTGGTTTCACGCCATCCTTCGTGGCCGATCATCCTTTCGCCTTCATGATCCGCGACCAGAACACCATCTACTTCCAGGGGAGAGTGGTAAACCCTGCTCAATAATCCCGCTTTAATCCTACACATCCCAAAATCTGTAAAAATGTGATACGTCCATAGAAAACTAAGTCCAGCCAGCAAATTTAGGTTATTTAAAAACTGATGTTAAAAATAGTACAATAAATGGTTTTAAAAACTTTCACAGATAGGAATCTAAAATGTTCTATCTATAAAAAAATTCCTGTGTTTTAGGCAACATTTTTGGATTATTTTTGGAAGTATCTTTTATTCTCGAGCGGCTTCTTGTGAAGTTACTTTGTGGAAACTCGGGTCAAGTGGTTTTTTGTATCTTTTTCAATTAACATAAATTCCCAAAAGGCCAGAGAGTGTCATCCAAAAACTAGAAGGGAAAACCCCCGAAAAGAATATCATTCAGTTCTCTCCAAAACGCAGAGGCCCTCGCATTGCTTTCGTTTCGAAATAATCTATAGATCCATTGCATCAGGTATGTGGGAACTTATCTCTAGCATATATAATATATATATATATAATTACATATATGTTTATATGAATTTAAAAAAAATTACTACTTTCCGAGTGCTTTTATTTGAGAGAATTATTTTCCAATTGTAAACAAAGCGAATGACATCACCGTTTATCAACAAAAAGAGGAATGTTTAAGAGCAAAAATAAAGAAGAGAATAAAATATTACTAAGTAGTGCAGAACTTTCTCTTAAGAACGATTGGACTGTAAATTATACCTAAGTAGTCCACAATTTTAAAAGTTTAGATTGACATTTATAATAAAATATATTATCTAATGGAAACTTATTAATTTTAATTAAATATAAAGACTCTGACGTACTTTACAAATAATGTGAAAATTATAAAGTAGATAGTTTAAAACTCTATTCATTACCTTTAAATTTCACATAGATAACTCCCATTTAAAATGAAAGATTATTAAAGTTAAACAACCTTTTAATAGGTTAAGTTTTTGTTTGTATATTGGGCTTTGGAATTACAATTTTTGTTTGTTCCAAACTCTTCCCAGAACTGTTTGTGTTTTTAGTTTGTAACTTGTTTTGATTGAGATTTTCGACAGAAACACAAACGTTATTTCCAAGAACTCCACAAACCAGTTTGATCCCATAATTAAAACCAACAAAAAGAGCCAACAAGAACCCATAAACCCGAAAAATAATTCAGTCATCTTCAGAATGTCAGGTAGGAAGGCCGATACACTCTTCAGATTAATAAATATTGATGAATATCCTTACCCATCAGCCAATTTAACGTTGACGCTGCTAGTCCTGGCATTGATTTTGGTTCCGGCCATGTCGAACACGAACGGAGACTCCAAATTCTCCTCGAAGCTTTATGGCCCTCTGGCCAAGGCCAATGGGAACCGAAACATCGTTTTTTCACCTGTGTCCATTAGGACTGGCCTGACCCTGGCCTAACTGGGCGCCGAGGGCAGCACTGCCGGCGAACTGAAAGAGGTATTGGGCCTGGAGGGGACAGACAAAAGCGAGGTGGCCCAGCAGGTGGCCAAGGCCCTGAAAAGCGACATACCATCTTCGGGAGCAGGAGAAGACGAGGCCCAATTGAAGGTTGCCAATCGGATTTATGTGGCACAGAAATTCCAGCTGGCCCAAGCCTATCAGGATTTGGTGAGCGGAAATTTTGCAGCCGTTGCCGAAAAT
Source organism: Drosophila varians (assembly GCA_018150405.1). Lineage (NCBI taxonomy): Eukaryota > Metazoa > Arthropoda > Insecta > Diptera > Drosophilidae > Drosophila > Drosophila varians. Next base: position 11,789,389 of record JAECWK010000130.1, read on the forward strand.
CTGAACTTCAGCCGGAGTGCCGAGGCGGCCCGCAGCATCAACTCCTGGGTGGAGGAGCAGACCCATCAGCAAATCAAGAACCTAATCAGTCAGGACTCCCTCGACGGCAATACGGCTGCCATCCTGGTCAATGCCATCTACTTCAAGGCCGACTGGCAGAACAGCTTCCCCGACTATGCGACGTTTGCCAGGGACTTTGTCAACCACGGCGGTCAGCGGGTCAGTGTGGACACCATGTCGCAATCGGATTACTTCAACTACGGCGAGCTGTCGGAGTTGGGGGCCAAGGTCCTGGAGCTGCCCTACTTTGGCACCGACATCGTGTTTCTGGTTATTCTGCCCCTGGAGGAGCAGGGATTAGCCTCAGTGGAGGAGAAGCTCAATGGCCTCGACTTGGGGGACCTACGCTCCCGGCTGAGCAGGCGAAAGGTTGAACTCCAGCTGCCCAAGTTTAAATTCGAGTTTGATGTGCCCCTACAACCTGTTTTGGAGGAGGTAGGTCCAAGTAACTTCCATCGTGACTCCATTACATCGTTTTCCAAATTATTTTAGTTGGGAATCAAGGAACTTTTTGGACCCCAGGCAGACCTCAGTGGACTGCTGCGTACTCCCACAGACCTTCGCATCTCGGAGGTGAAACACAAGGCTGTCATCGACGTGAACGAGAAGGGAACCACTGCCAGCGGGGCGACCTGTAAGTTTTCCAAGCAAATGACTCAGCACCTGGCCAGTTGATTTAGCTTGTCTGTTCTCAGTTGTCAAGGCCGAGCTGGAGTCCCTGGTTATTGGGGAGCAGACCGTCGACTTCGTCGTCGACCACCCTTTCGCCTTCGCCATCCTGGGCCGGGAGAGCACCTTGTTCCTGGGCCATATCAGTCAGCTATGAGTACGAGTGCGATTAGTTTTAGCAGTAAATTGTCGGAAACTCAATATCCAGCACCCAATAAACGCCAATCTTGGATGTCAAGTGCAGGGACTCGATGCGGACCCGGACCCGGACCCGGTACAACAAGCTTGTTTGTTGATTAGTTTTGGGTTGCATAATACATGGACGGGGGCAGCAGTTGTAATTAGAGAGCCTGGCCGAGATGCAGTTGACATTGATAGTTTATTAAGAGGACTTGGCCCCGGATGGAGGCCATCCTGGCAGCAATCCTGGCCGCTTGCCCATCAACCGACAGTTTGGCAATTCTGTATCAGTCTCTCGTGTGTGCACAGCAGGTAATAAATCAAAGTTAGTATAGCTATCAATCCATGACACAACTGCCAACAAAACGAGTCAAGAACTGGGCAAGAGCTGGGCTATTTGAATGCCAGTGGTAAGTGGTCGAGTCCAAACAGAAACGCACACTCGCACACGAGGGCCACATGGCCAAAGTCAACAACTGTGTTGGCAATTTGCTGCAATCATCCGCAACACATCCTCCTGCCATCCTCCCTCCTTACCGCAGTCCTTCCTCCTTTCGTGCTTCCTCCCGGGATCAGGAGGTTTATGAGTGCAGCTAAATTGTGTTTCCTCCAAGGGTACTCTTTTTTTTCGGCCAGACCCTTGACCGACGAAATCTGAATAAAAACAACAAACCCAGAGCGCAGGACACTCCACTGGCCTGACCTCCTCCTCGTGTGGCGGATATTTGCATATTTCTAAACAGGTGTAAATTTAATTTGACAAATTTTTGCGGTTGCCGGAGAAAGCCCTTGTGCTATGCCCGGCCCCTGACAGGGACCGGACAGATTTAATAACATTTTGTGACATTAAAATACCTCCGAGGCCGATGTCGAGGCCTGGACCATGTCCATAATTAAAGTTTATTGTCAGTGAAATGATGCGAAACACCCGCCGGATATGTGTTGCAGGTAAAACAATTATGCCGGGATTTACGCATGTGTAAAACATTTTAATTAAATCCAGGACAACGGGACGACAGAAGACACTTGAAGGCAACAATTGCCACAAATTTTGCTTTTCACTTTCGAAGGTCGTGTTCTCGGTTACCCCGTTTGGCAATGGCAATGGCACTGGCTCTGGCTCCTGGCTCTGTCACTAATTGGTGGCCAGGGCAATGCCGAAACTTCGGCTTCGCTGCCAGGGGCAACGCTTCAAGTTTCCGTCAGCAAATTGAAATTGAAATGACAACACGACCAGGAGCAGCAAAGAGCGACAAAACCATCTGGAACCGCATTGGGAGACGGCAAGGAAATGCAACTCGCGCATCAGCAAATAGAAAATTTCATGACAACTTGTAAGCAGTAGGCGGTTGAAGGGAAAAGGGAAGGATGTGCAGGAGGGTGTAGGTGGGGAGGGGGAAGGCAGGGCTGGGGCACCAGGGACCCTGACACGCCTCACAAACCACTCGCTTCCATCTCCCCAAAAAGGATTCTCAAACTATTTCTGCCACTGACATCTCTTTGCGTCATTTGGCCAAATTGGCACCAAATACTTGATCTGCCTGGATAGCTGTCCCCCATTGAGTATTTTGGATTTTAATTTGAAGGATATAATATAAACATTGAAGAGAAGTCCTTAAACTATAAATATAAGTATCAAAAATGTGAAAATTATTTTTATTTGGATACATTTCCTCTGCAACCTTTTAAGTTGTCATTATTTTCTGGGTAATGCCTGTGTAAAGCATATCCTTGCAAGTCCTCGCAGGTGGCCCTGTAGCCCGGAGCATTTAAATCACATCCTGCATCCTGTATCCTGCAAAGACACGGCAAAGGGAAAACTGTAATTGTTGCTCACTTTTAAGTGCAACTGACAACTTTGGTAATTAAGAAATTATGCCATGCGCATGTTTAGCATTCAACAGAGTCCTGTTGCAAAAGGGTTTTTTGATTGCATTGGTTGGTTGCCTTGGTTTTGGGTTTGCTGTGTCACATTCCCTGAATGGGACACTTTGCACATTTTTGCAATTGGCATTTAATTTCAAAAGTTACCAAGTTGCATATTGTGTTTATGCAATTCGAAATGCCTTTGTAAGGACAGAGTGTCATTGTTAGGGGCCATGCCAGGTGCAAGCCAAACACAAAATACCCATTGAATGCCAGGACCTCCCTGCAAAGTGCCGGAAAGTTTACACTTTCCCAGAAGCACCAGCCGCAGATCCAACATGGTTGAGGGCACCACAAAAATGATAATAAAATACCAGAACGCTCCAATGGGCGCTGGACACAATTTAACGCTCGTCCTGCCATCGTTAAGTCCCCACACAAACACACACAAGGACATGGACATGGCAGGGACGGGGACAGGGATGGGGACGGGAATAGGGGAAGCTGAAAAGGGAAAAAAGGGCTGCTCCGGAAAAACAAGTTAACACTCTTCCCATAGATAGCAGCTGCCAATGTGCGTATCTGGACGAGGCAGGTTAATGAAATACTTGGGCATGTAAGTTGGGACATGCCATCCTGACAGCCAGCCTCTGTCTTGTTCATCATCGCCGAAGGACATTGGTTCTAAAGCGGATGTCCCATTTTTTAGCCGGCAAATATGTGCAGAGAGCCAAAAAAGCAACAATTTGCGCTCCATAATAGTTACTTTAAATACATAGCTACGTTTTAATTTTCTAGTCCTGTATTCCATTTTAATTCGATTTCAATTAAGTAACTTATTTTCCGCAGTGTGGTTTTACGGGTTCACGTCTCCGGGCCATGCAAAGTGCAAAAGTTTGTTAACACTTTGTATTTAATACATGCTATTGAATATTAACGAACAGCCTCCCAGCCGCTCCGCACCCAAAAAGGATAAGGCAGTGTGGCGAGCCCAGTCAACAATTATCAGGCATACGCCCCATTGGACAGCCCCAGGTGCTCTGTGAGCCTTTTGGCAGCATATTTGCTCTGCCGCTTAACTCGTCCTGTGGATAATTAACATTTGTGTGTCAACATTTGTCGAAGTCCGAACGAAAATCGGAGCTCTTTGTGGCGTTCTTCAGAATTTGATTTTCATTTTGTTTGAATGGATGCTGTCGCTTCGAGTGGGTCGTCCTGTTAATCAGGGGGCTGGTGAGTGCTAGGCAACCCAAGGATCAATATGAGTTGCCCCAAAATAAAGATTATTACCAACGGAGTTTCAACGTTTCCAGCACGTTCGAGGGGAAACCAGCGTAAAACCAAAGCTTTGGTTTTGGTCCTGGCTAGATTTATAAAAGGACCTTAGCCTTGCACGACCTGCGCAGGCGTTTTAAGCGGCTGGAATGATTGTTTTGGTTGCAACCTCGGCATGCAACATGTTGTGTTTTGAATGCTTTGGCGGCAAATGCTCGTGTGCTCCTGTTTGTCCTTATAAAAGCCACTTCCCGAGTTGGCCGACGAGCAGTTACCAGCTTGATAGCAACGCGCGCGATTCTCTCTAGGCACTCTAGAACTGCAAGCCGAAACCGAAGGATTATACTTTTGAAAAAGGTGCCTGGCGACCGTTACTATTCCGAGGTCCTTACCGTCGCGCTGTGTCTTTGGCATTCTGTGTGTGTGTTTTCGGTGATTTCGGTGATTTTCGGGGAGAGCATAAATCAGAATCTGAAATTTAATCAATCTCACGTGCCGACTTGCAGTTGACCAGTGATTAAGTATACGCCAGGTAAGCCAGCGCGTAGAGCAAGGACTACGACAGTAAATCCCAGTGACCTACAATGCCTCGCTCACTCACAGTGTGTCCAGCGCCGGGGTCCTGTGCATTTTATGGCAACATTAAGGCATAAACAAGGCGCACAAACAAAGCACGTACTGAGTGCAAGTGCGAAGGGCCAGGCACAGGACTTTAAAGTGTCGGCCACGGGGGCAAGTTACGATTATGGCACGAAATTCAAATTTTTTTTCGGCCAGCTATCTTCCTGGCATCCTGGCACATAGTAGCCTTAAATCCGGGTGGGGGGTAGTCTTCAATATATCCAATTTTAACGGCAACATTCGCTCGCATAATAAAAATTTATCGTAAGCGCATTAAATTTGTAGCTGCCGCAAGTTTGGGCTTTGGCTTTTGGGTTGTGGGGGGTGCAGAGACACCGAGTCCTTGCAGCAGTTAACATGTCTAAGTAAGCCCTAAGTTGCCTTTGGATCTGGCTTTTGTAAGAGCCATTTTGGGCGGATGGGAGGAGATGGGACGCCATGGGTGCCATGTTGTGCATTTTTATTACGACAACACAGCGCGCAGGACGTGGTTGGGTTGGGGTTTGCATCCCCCGGGATCCCCTCTAGGACACCTCCGGCGTCCATCATAAATTCTAAATTTGTCACATAAATACACATGGAAGGTGGAAAAGGCACCAAAAGCGCCATCCACTCAATCCATTCGAGCACTGGTTTCGTGAGTCCATAATCGGATTTTAGCATGTTATTTCGTCTCATCGAAAAACTGCTTTATGGGGATTTTACATCAATTTCCCATCACTCCCGTACTTCCGATTTTATTCCAAGCTTGGGGTGATTTTTTGGCAAAGTTAATGCTCAGTCCCGGAGGCTTAAAGGAACAAAAAGAAATCAGTTAACACAGCTCTGGGTTTCCAGGCAATGGCCCCTATCGCATTTCGCTGTGAAAAGCTGCAATTTAATTTGGGTCTCCGATTTTCCTATCCGTAGCATCCGCCTCCACCTCCGCCTTCTAATGATTCATTCCCTTAATGTATTTTTCCATTGTTTTTCCAAGTATTTCTTAATATTTTTTCCTTGTGATGAAAAGTAAACAGCCGAGTCGGTAGGAAAAGGTTTACTTGCTTCGACTTTGTAACCGAATGTGCCCGTTCCTGGTAATCTGAGGCGGCGACTGTTTGCTATTCTCACACTACGAATGCATAATTAATTTCGCGATTAAAGCCAAGCGTTTGAATTCTTTAAGTTGCAAAAAAAAGGAGCCAAAAGATCCTCTTTGCCTCACCTGGCGCCGAGCATCCCCCATGGCATACAATCGCATGTAAATGCCTCTGTTCCATATGTTTATGCTAGATTAAACGTTTTCGCTGCCAAACTGTAAATGGGGAATAACATAACGCACACTCGCACATGTATCCTTCTCCTCCTCCTCCCCCCCCACACACACAAACACACACATTTACATTCTAAGCACACAGCTATGCAGATGCCCCCATAGGTATGCTAGCTTTTTTTATTGTATCCTTAAGAAGCGGGCGCAGGCACGGGCACAGGACCAGGCACAGGACCAGGCCCAGCATCTGGTTGGCTCCTAGGGGACCCGGCTCTAGAGAGAACACTAAATCATAATGAAGTCTAGACCGGATGCCTGAAGTGCGATGGCATTTACCATAGTTTCCCCCAGCCATGATCAAGTTGATATTAAAGTCAGCCTCTTTTTCCCATTAAAACCCTTGTGTGTATGTTTCGGATGGATGGAGTGTGTAGTGTGTGGCGTGTGTGGGTGACTTGTGTGGCTCATTGTGGTTCATTAGTCCTGCCGCATTCTCCGTCATTTGTCATGGCCAGAGGTCCACGTGAGACTGTTTGCCTGCGACGGCTATTAATTGTATCAGCTTCATCTAATTGATAAAAAGAAAGAAAAATATTATGGGTATACGCTTGAAAGATCGAAAAAACAATCCTTTTGGAAAAGGAAACATTTGTATTAGAGCCTCTCAAGAGCAATATAAACTTTTTCATAAATAAAACCATTCAAACTCAAGAACTAAGTGAATATATTTTATAATTTTCGTCAAAGTATTTTTTCAAGTAGTTGTTCAATAATAATAACTGGTATTGACCATTAAAAGTAGCTTAGTTAGTATCAGGACTGAAAATACATACCCTTCTCTCGAGGATAATATACCTTTGAAAACAGGATGCTCGAAGGGAAGTGAAATTAATTTATTTGCAGCTTTTGTAGCCCTTGAAATTGTTGCAGGTGACACCTTGAATGGCGGCAAATTAATTGCGGCCAATGGGAATTGACTTGGCCATAATGAGAAGTAGTGGGAAGCTCCTGTCGCTGGATGCTCGTATATGCACATCACTACCACGCCCAGTTTATCCTGAGAATGTTGACACCTGACGTGAATTGCAAAGCGTAAATTGAAAATGCACAGGCTTTGTGGACTAAATGCTGGCAAAATGGCAGCCAGGATGCTGCCTAGGATGCGAGCCAATTGTTTCGTACTCTGTTGTTTTTTTTCCTTTTCATCGTGCCCCATCCCCGTCTCTGTCTGTATCCAAATTAGATAGACATAAAAGGTTCAAAGCTTTCTTATCCATATGCTCCTGTCAATGGCACCGAGCCGACGTGTGAGTGTGTGTTTCCGCCCTAATGCCTCCATTTCCACTTACTTTAATAGTTTTTCCTTTTTTTTTCCAGCCGGCACTTTTGGCCTTTTGGTTGGCAATGGCTCCATTCAGAAATTTCGGGACACCCCACCCACTCTACCACACATCCTTGGTGCTGTTGTGGTCGCATTTGATTAAAGTGCCGGAGCATGTTTGTTGTCTTCCACTTATTGGGGATGATGATCGCCTTGATGATGATGTGTGTTTGGGTTTGTGCTGATTTTATGGTCTAAAGGATTTCCCTTTTCCACAGCCACTCCCTCCTTCAAGTGCGCCTCTTTCAGTTTTATTGAAATTTTATTGTACAAAGTCTGGGGGAGTGTGGGGAGGACGTTAATCTGGGTAGGATGGGACACACGTTTGAAGGCACTTAATGACCATTAAATGCTTGGCCAACAAAACTGTGAAGCATTCCTGGAATGCCAACCAGGCCAAAAGCAAACAGAAATCGCATTATATTAAAAGCAATTTTAACTTTTGAGACAAATGCCCATTTGGGTTGCTGCCCCAAAAGGCAAGCCCAAGAGGGGGTAACCTGGAAGGGGCAAAAACGTGTCTGCGGCACGTTCCTCAACTTGATTCCGTAGTTGCAAGATGAAATAAAATATGCGAAAAGTGCTTGAGACCAGCATAAATGTGTAGAACAATTTGCAGTAATTGCACAGCGATTCTGGCAAACTCGAGTGACTACGAAGCGCTGCAAATGTTTTCACTTCAAACAGGAAATTAATCTGGGGCACGTTTCGAAGGACGATGGCGTCCCACTGGGGGCTCTCTGCCGCTGCCGCTGCCGCTGCCACTGCCGCTGCAACCTAATTAACGTGAACAATTCAGACACATTAACAATGCATATTCACGTTGAAATTGTTTATAATTTGATAACACGCCTCAGTGAACAGGGGAGCCCGAGTTTGCACTCGATCAAGTGGAAAATCAAAACTAAGACAGGCCCCCATCACTGCCAGGAGCAAGATGAACTTCTGGGAAAGGGAGGCGATGTCGGGCTGGAGGATTCGGCGAATGCATCTCAATAAGCTCTCCTTAGGTGGTCGGACCGAGACAACTGGCCAATACCAGCAACTGGTCAACACAACAGAAATTGCCTCAATTTCAAAGTGTCACATGCAGTGGATGGACATCCCATTCCCACGAAAACTTCTCCAAAATGAAGACAGAATGTCCTGAAAAGTGCACAGATCGCTGTCATCGCCTAACCAAGTTGCGGAAAAAACTTACTCTTATGGACTGAAAAGGTGTACCCCCTTACCCTCAACTGGCAAGGATACACATGCATTTGTAGTCAGAAACCCTTTTCCCACCAACGAGAAAATCCTGTAACCTTGCAAAGGGATTTGTGTGGTGGCGAAAAAAAAGTTAAATTCCATCAGCATATGCCTCTGTGCATAACCCATAATATTCATAGGCAAGTGCGTCGATGATGGCCACCCCCTTCCCTGGCCAAAGATTCTTTTCTATTGACAATCTCGGCTAAACTTCCGCTGACTGGGGTGCCCCATTTTGTTGCCGTTTTTTCCGCCCTTTTCCCATTCGAAATATCTGTGGCAGTGGCAGTGGCTGTGGCTGCGGCAGTGGCTGTGGCAGTGGCAGTGGCAGAGTAATCAATAAGTTCGCATATCCGTCAATGCCGGCAGCGTCCGTGGCGCCTCCCAGATCCTGTATCTCGAGTGGCGCGCCATGGAAAGTGGCCAAATGAATTTTCTAAAAGTTCAGCTACCATTTTTTTCTATATCTTTTTTTTTTTTGGCGATTTCAGCTTACCAGCCATTTTTTTCGAGGAGCTAAAGCAACAACAGCAGTGGCAACTGGAACGATAATATAAAATTGAGCACTTTTTTCATCGCTTCGCTTTTGAGGATTTAAAGCCCCAAAGTGGCAAAGTGCGTTTCCGCAGGATCGAGGGCAAGTCTCCCCACCTTAAAAATGACAAATCTGGGAAGCCTTTATGGCCAGATAAAGCAATTAAATTCGAATTGCCAAGGGCACTAGAGGCTAAGAATAAAAAACAAGTCAAAGGGAAACCTGATAGGCAATTTGGGGGCGCAGGATAAAATTAGGCCCCGCCATCGCCAGGACAAAGAGAACAAGGGACACCGAGTGGGAGATATAATCAATGCCGATAAAGATTACGGATATTATTATGTTAATCGAGATTATGATGACAGTCATCAGCGCCTCATCAGGCCGTTCAGGCCATCTTTTTCCTTTGGCCTATTCCGCTTTCAAGAAACGACCCGAGCCCCAGACACACAAATCTCTTTATAATCGTCCTGGCTCTGTCGGGCGCTGCTTCGTCCTTTTGACGAGGGAAAAACTTGCCTAGAAAGTGGGAGGGTCCTGGACTCGAGAACCGAGAAACTGAGAAGGGGGTTGGGGCGATTTTATGCCTACACTTATAAATTTTTATTTGTTGGCATTCCGCAATTTATTTTATATCTTTTCTAGCGGCCTTAGAAACTCCGCGGGCGAAACACCCCAACAGTCTGTTTGTCCGTCGGTCCTCTCGTCCTTTTTGTCCTTTTGTACCCTCCTACAATTTGCCAGTTTGCTTGACGCTCTGTCAATGCCTGGCGGGGATTTGCGAGTCAAGTTGGACGACTGCTCGTTCTCAGGCCGTTACACTTTGAGAAAGTTGTCGCAGGAATCTCGGAATGGAAGAAGCCGTATCGAGGTACAAAAAGACCGCCGACTATGACAAGAGGCCTAATCAAATTATGTCCATTTGTCCACTTTGTTGTCCGTTGACATTGGACGCAGCGCCGCCCAGGATGGGGCCGTTGATGACATGGAGCAAAGTAGGTTATGCCGGAGATGTGCGCTCGTTAGTCCAGATGGGGTACGCTGATCTGATTGTCAGCTTTTTGGGTGTTGCTTCCCCATTAGCCAGTCGTGTGTGCCTGTCAATTCTGGTACGCCGTGGCGAATGCGTAATGTTTTGCTTTCCGTTCCCTTCCCCTCTCTGGCTTTTCTTGTTTTTGGGAAATTTTCAAAGTTCGACAGGAGCTCGTATATTGGCTGACTTGAGTTTGCTGTTGGACATCCTGAGATTCCTGGCGTGCTGTGAGTTCTTTTACGGTCTTCCGACTTTGCAATGCCCGGAATGCTGTTTCAGATTTTTCTTTTCGCTTTTTCGCTTTCCTTTCCAACATTTTTCACCGTGTTTTCCCAGCTTGCTCGTGTTTCCGTCCCCACCTCCGGCTACTGCTCATCCTCCTCCTCATTCTCCTCCTCGTCCTGCGGAGTAACTCACGCGTAAGGCGCGTTGCGTGCTTTATGAATCTACTTCTCCATTACGTCCTAGACAACTTGAACTCCGGCTCCGGCTCAGGCTCCGTCTCTCTGTACTTTCACTTGTTTCCGGTTGATTTTCCGAGCCAAGTCCTTTGTACGTCCTTTCTCGCCCCGGCTTTCGGGTTTATTAAATCTAATTCAATTCTAGGAAAATTTTATTTGTTGCATGCATTAGGGATGATGTCCATGCGGCACCCTCTTCTCCGATTCCATCCGGAGTTCAAGATCCTGGCCTGCTCGTCACGGTTGTAATTACACACTTAGCAATTTAGAGAGTTCTTCTATCAAGTTTTTAATTAAAACTTTGATAAATAAGCTCAATTTATATCCCGCCAGATATTTAGCATTTAACAAACGCACATAGCCGACACCCATTCCATCCCATCCCATCCCATCCACCTTCTACTTTTCCCTTTGAGCTGGTGTGCATTTCTTTGCAGGTGCAGATTTTCCCCGTTTTCCCCATTTTAATTGAAAATTTACCGAGGACGTCTTACTCTTTGAAATGTCGGCAACGTGCCCGGCTACACGGAAGACGCAAAGGAGCAGGATGCGAAGTAAATTAAATTGACAAAAAAACGAAAGTATAGCAGGAGCCAAAATATCCCCCACCATGGCCAAAGGAAAATTTCAAATGATATCTGATTGCATCCCAAAAAATAAAAAAAATATAAAAAAGGGGAGAGACGGCGATGAAAATTTGCATTTTATCAAGCAAAACGATTCATATTTATCACCAATTGCATTATATTTTTTGTGTGCGAGAGTACTTTGAGAATAAATAGATGGAAATTTATGACCGTGCCGGCATTCCCACATTTGTTTCAATTATTCACAGTTGGAATAAAAAGGCAAGCGACATGCATATAAATTCAGCTCAAATACCAAGTGTGTGGAATTGTTTGGCTGGAAGACGACTCTCCACTCTCCACTCTCCAAGTGGCCAAGTGGCAACAGTTGAGGAGGGCAAAAGCTTATAAATTTTTATCGCTCTCCACCCACTGACATGGGGGACTAAGTAAACATACATGAGCTGCCAAAATTGCTGCACACACAATGGGGCATTGCTGGCACAATCGCTTTGCAAAGTGGCCCCAAGTGGGTCAGAGGCAGGTAGAGCTAGACAGAGGCAATGGCAAAGTCAAATCAATTGACGCCAAGACGCATCTGCACTCAGACACTGCCATTGTCGTCCTGTTGGCCATGTTCTCCATCCCGGCCATGTGTGCGTGCTGGCTGGCGATGCGATTAACCCACAAACGGGAAAAGCAGACGACGTGCCTCAAATGGCAGCCAACTGTGGCAACCGAGCAAGTGCAACTGCAGCTGCAGCTGGTCAAAGCATAGGGGAAGGACACTACGAAAAAAACAATATTTTATATCAATTTAATAAATAAATACTATAGTTTTCTATACAATTAAAATAAATATTCTTCCATTATATATTTTAATAAAAAAAAGGACATACTTCTCACAGGAACTCTGACTTTTTCTCCAGTGCCTGGCTCGTTACTCCGATTCCCTTTCAAACAAGCCGTTTGGGTAACGAGAAATTGCAACGACAAGGAGGATCCTTTGGCCCAATGACAGGCACAAAGTAGTAAGTGGGGGGAATCCCCACGCAGTGCTGTTCCGGCGTCTGTGGTTTGTTTGTGTTTAATTTGCGGCACAGCCAGATGTTGACAATCGATGAGGACTCCACGCCAACTCCTTCTCATCTGCCCCCATTCACCTGCCTCTCTTCATTGATTAAGTTTTCGCATTAATTTTCTTACACTCTCGACGATGATGATGCTGGTAGACCACCCAGTAGAGGAACCTGTGACCTGCGGGTCATGGAAAACAGATCCATGGAGCTTCTGGCTGCAAGCGATGTCCTGACCTTTTGGCTTTGCCAGCTTGCGGGTATCCTGATTCAAGCTCTCCTCTCCTAGTTCCTAGCTGACTTTTCACGCATCGGTTGCAATCATATTTATGGGATCCTTTTTTTATGGCCACCCCTGCAATTCGAAAGATTATTAAGAATTTTGCGGAGTGAACCTTTTTTCGTGATTGCGAAATCGCACGGAACGCGATTAGAGTGCGATTGAAGTTGCCAATAAAAATCCAGGATAATGATTTTGATGGCAGATACATTTCACTTTTGATGGCTGCCTTTCGGTAATTAGATTGGTGAGACTCTGCTCTGCCAGTACAATCCTTGATCCTGAAAATCCTGTTTCAGTTCCTGCTATCCAATTAGCCCACTGACGAGCCACATGGCCTTGTCCTGCATCAAGTTCCTGTTGTTGCAATTAAAGTTTCCCTCCTATTTTTTGTGTTAAAGTTTGCTCATTAAGTTTTCCGACAGGTTCCGGGTTCTTTCACAGGAGGCACAATGCAAATTGTTTGGCCAAGTGCAAAGCGGTCAAAGGAGCCCCGTCTGACCTGTGTCCTGGCCCTTCTATATTTGGATGCCTCAACAAAGTTTCTCACAACACTTAAGTTGCACAGATAAAAGGCGTTTGGCTCTGTCACCGCCATGGAAATCCCCGCCGGGGACACCGTCGGGGCAATGATTGTTGGAAGCCCCCAATCGCTGGCTCTTGGTTGCGGCGGCAATTTGCCGTGATTAGTATAAATAAGTAACAGTTAGTGACCCATTTTCTGCACACCACTGAGCCAGAAGGAAAAGGCTTTAATGGCAACAGGAGCACCTACCACGGAGCAAGGTTAGGGTGAGCCTGGATAGGTTTTGGGGCAAGCGGTCTATTTCTGCTTATACTTTAGAGTCCACCTTTAGCCGAATTTTATTTATGGAGATTAATATGCAAAGCCGCAGCTGCCTAAAAGGCTGGCAAAAAATGGGTTAAAGCCACGTTAGTTCAACGGCAATGGACCAACACTTTGTAATCGTTAGCCAGAAACTATAAACCCGGCCTCTCATTATATGGCTTTGACCCCGAATGCCTTGCCAGACGAGCATCAAAGTCATAAAAATCATTTGTTTATTGTTGAGGCCGTTTTTGGCCCCATTAGCAGTTCAAATTCATAGCAATAAATCGGCGAGTTGGTGAAAACCCGGCCAATTCCTGGCGCCATATGGCCAGGATTTGGATGACGCGTCGATTGGCTTGGGAACATAAAAGCGTATTTTATGATTTAAGCACCGCAAAGCCACAGCAAACGGCAAACTCACCCACATGCCGAAAGTTAATCACACATAAAATGTCATACTTAATAGTCAGTCAGTCAGTCGGGCAAAGTCCTTGGAGCCCCCCAAAAAGCCCCATAAAGTTTGCCAAAATACTCTCGTAATATACAACAAATTGCATTTTGTGGATTCTTCATTTACGAATTGCAAACAAATCAGAGTGTAACCCGAAATAACAAGAGCAATTAGTTGCGGTTGGAGAAGTCATTTCAAAGGCTTTCCGAAGGTGAAACCTAAAATGTTTTAATTTACTTTTGTTACTTTTGATTAGATTTAGTTTTTGTTTGTTTGGTTGAGAAAATGTTGGTAATTTTTTATGGGTTACTAATTAAATAAATGTTTTTTTCACAATAACCATGTCGCTTTAATTTGCTTTAACGTATCAATCAAAGTCAATGATTGACAGCCGTTGCCTGGATACTTAACGTATGCAAATGCCCATCAACGGCAACAAAAGGCAGTTAACTTGGCCTGAACGGTTTGACCAACCAGAAGAGTTACCAACTTTTATGTTATGGCCAGTTGGACCAACTTTTGATCTCCCTGCCGTATCCGTGGCATTTTAATCAACTCCGGAGGGCGACCACCCAGCCAGCCATCCAGGCTGGAGGACGCATCGGAATGCGGCTAATAAATATTTATAAATTCAGTTTGCAAGCAAATTGTTTGACAATGTCAGACGGTCCACCATGGATATAAAAGTTTAGAATTCTCTGTCTGGTCAAACATGAGTGACGATGGCTTTCCTTCTCTTATTTCTATTTTTGTGGTCGTAATCCCTCCGGGCTTGTTGAGTTTTTAAGCCGGGTTGCTATCGTTTCATATGTGTCTTCCATGGCCCATGCCAGGGAGTGGGGTGAACCATATTTAAGGATATGCTTTTCACTTTCTAAAAATATAAAAGGAATATATTAAAAGGTGATCACACACCTGACCAGGACTCTATCTTTGGGTGAAGTACCTTCAATGGTTTAGAATTATGCTCTTGCTTACATTTAGTCTCTAACCAACTATTAACTTCAATTGTTTCCTTACATTGGAAGAGTTTAAATGGATCCCTGGGCAGGACCACCCCATTCTTGGCAAATCGTCCTTGAGTGCAGCGCCGTGTGTCCCATTGAGAGAGGGAGAACCAAATGTGCTTTTGATGGCATTTTAAACGCTGTCGGGCCAAGGAATGCCTCGAGCAGAAGAAGCCTCAGGTCCTGATCCCCACCTTTAAGAAAATCTAATCAATATACCAAACACACGCGTCCTCAAGCGCCTGTTTTCCGGGCTATGATTCCGTTTTAGCTCCACCACAAAGGCCATCGCCACTCGGTCGTAGTAATCGAAAAAAGGCAAAACATAAATTGATTTTCAGCAAAGCGAAAAAAGGGGGAACATCAATTTGTTGCTTCGATTTGTTTTTCTTTAGATTCTTTTATTTTTAAACCTCGCAGCTCCCCATTTTGTATTTCATTTTATATTTTCCCTACACACTTGCAGTTTTCGCTTGTTTTGGGGCCAAACACATTTTAAAAATAAAAATAAAAAAAAAAAGAAGGAGAGGAAAAGTTTTTAAAGGTCCTGTGCCCTTTGAGTTGTTGATGACATGTTTCGGTGGATGATAAAAACAAAAAATGTCAACAACAGGAGGAATGCTCTTATTTGTGAAACGGAAAAACAGAGAAAAATTAATTCAAGTTCGGCTTCTTCGGCTTGCTTTAAAATGTAAAGCGGAAACTTTTGGCCAGGGTTTACAATTCTTTTATGTTTTCCACAGCTGTTGGCTGAACAAGTTGTCTTCCTCGGCCTGGGCCTCCTAGGTTTAATTAAATTTTTGTATAGGAAAACATTGTCAAGCCTGCTGCGTGTGCAAAACTTTGTTTTTCCCGCATCGGGGGACTCCCGGGGATAATAGGACATGCTGCGGATCTCTATCCGCCTCCTCCTCCCAAGCCCAAGCCTCTGGGTTTTAATATTGGTATTTATATTTTCTAATTTACTACGCCCATGGGAAATGCATATTTCTCATATTTTCCATGCAATTACGTGATTTATTCGCCTGCTTTCGGCTTAACTGCTGCATTACCCAAAAGCAAACAAAATATTCCATATTCCATATTCCATATTCAAAGTGCCTGTCTGGCCGACCTAGCTGATGAAAATGAAAATGAATATGCATGGGCAGGAGGGATCCTGCAGCCAGTCGAAAAACACCCTTCATCATGTGGGAATTTGTTATCGTTTAAAATTTGCATTTTGCCAAAAGTTTATCACCCGGTTACGGTTAAAAAAAAAAAGAAATATATATCTTTTACTATTAATGATAGTATTTATTTATATTCATCTGAGTAAGTATGAGCTGTTACCAGGACGACATTGCTCCTGGGAATGACATAAGCTTAAGCCCGTATCCTTCGACTTACACTAAGCCAAAAGCACTTTCAGGAAGAACGAGCTCAGCAATTACCCCCGAAGCCAATTGCACCATAAAAGTCCCCAGTTCATGAAGGATTAGAATGCAAGGAAGGTAGCGAATGGTGAGAAAACTTTGACTACTTTGGTAGCCAATGAAGTGTCAGGATACTCGGAAATAATTAACACCTCATGCTTCTTCATTATTATTGCCAAGGAGATGCAGTTTTGTAGTCCAACTAAAATGTGTTACTCATGTGAAAGCGATTGCTGCTGTTAATTGCAATAAATTGAATATTGCTGGAAGAACTAATTATATCAAGTTGCAATTAAGGGCAAAGAGAATGTGAGAGGGCAAAGGTGGCAAAGGGCGACTCGCTCCGTTGCCTTTAAGCCCTGCAAAAATCCTGGCAAACTCAATTGGCAGCACTTAGCCTCCCTGGTATATATCGTGGGCGGAAAGGAAGTCCTTGCCATTGCATTTCCCAACTCCATACCATACATACATCCCGTGTTTGTCTGTTGCTTTATGGGGCATATGCTTTTGCTTCTTATTTGGATTGCAACTAGCAACCATTTCGCAATGCATCCTTTGACTAAGGATGGTTTCGGTTGGGTATTGATGCATGGCCGTACACGGAAAAAAATAATACAAGGACACCAAAATACTAACATTAGGGGTTTGGGTAAAGGTAAAAAGATGCAGAGCTTTCCCACAAGCCTACAAATATTGTCGACATTTCTCAGAGTGCATCTGAATGTGGAACACACTCATGGGTTTATCTGATTTGTTGGCCAAGCACGTGAGCAGATTATGATTACATATAGTGGCTGCAATTCCAGATACTTTGGCTTAAATCGAGGCCGAATTCGATGGAAAAGCCAATCCCAAAATAAACAGTAGTTGGTTTTTGGGGAAAACTTTCGACAAGGCCAACGATAAATTTAATTAATCCCTGTCTATAGATTTTTAAGTAAAAGTTTAAACCCTTTTGTTTGCATCTACAGCATCCACAGGGCGGAAGAAGCCAGGCAGGAAGTCCGGTTGATTGTTCCTGCCACTTGCTTCTGGAAGCTCCTTGCTAATGGAAGATCCGAGAGTGTGAGAATGCGTGGGGATCTCTGACTACCTTGGCCAATATGCAAGGCTAAAGCTGACGGAACAAACAAATCCAACCAACAAAACGATTCTCAACAATCGGACCTCGAGGACATCTCGCTTAAGTGAAAGCGTTTACTAAGGACGACAACAAAATGGCGGACCTGGAGCGTATACGTCTCGTCCTTCTGGGCGGAGCCGGCGTGGGCAAGAGCTCCATTGTGAAACGTTTCCTGTTTAAAACATATACGGACAAATACCGCGCCACCGTCGAGGATCTCTACAACCGCGAATATGACCTGGGCGGCGTCACCCTAAAGGTGAGTCCAAAATCCGCTTCCTGCTTTGTCTCCGCTTCCAAGTCCTTTTTAAACGCAGGTGTTTTTCTGTTTTTGTCCTCACTCACTGACACAACAACAAAATTTTCCTTTTGTTTTTGTTTACGAGGGTCTCATTTAAATGCTGCTTTTCTTGACATTTCCCTTAAAAAAAAAATAAAATGTATGAATATTCCATATTAAAATTTCTTCATATATGTTTAGCATTTTTATGATTATTCATGGGACTTTATAATTGTTGTAAATCTACTTATGTTAAAAGAAAATATGTTTTTTTTTTACTATATTTCACACATTTTATTGGAAAACCATTGAACACAGAGCTTTTATTAATAAATATATTTCCTATCATCAAAAGGGACTTTATTAAATAAAAGTTATACACAATAAATATAGATTTTTATTCATTAAACTTAAAAGACACAAATACAATCCACATTTCCTATATTGGATTGAGTTCAAGAGGCAAACCACTTGAGAAGCTGCCGACTTTGAAAGGCCCACACATTTTGTGGATGTGCTATTTAAAGATGACCCTTCTCTTTTTAAATTGATACAAATAAATTGGGTTTCTACGTTCGGGCCACAAATAAAACCAGTTCCAGTCTATGAATGCTTCAGAAGCGTAGGCTATATAGGCTTTTAGACACGAGAAGTTTATACCGGTCCTGTGGCGCAATGGATAACGCGTCTGACTACGGATCAGAAGATTCCAGGTTCGACTCCTGGCAGGATCGTCTTTTTTTTTTTTATATTTTTTAATATATTTGTTAGGAAGTGCCACCCATTTTTCAAACTGTAATGCATTATTTTCCATAAAGTTGTTGGAAATGCACTCATCCTGGCTAATGTAAACTGCAGGCAATTAGTGGTGACTTCATTAGCAGAATCACTGCGGTGGTCAGGTAGTTTGGTAGGCCCATTAATTAGTCTGAAATCTACTAATTGGATGTCTAGAGGATGGCCAGACCCCAAGAGTTTGACTTTGCTGGCAGCTCAATCATTGCCTTCCATATGCAAAGTATTAGCCAAGACACGTGTGCGCCTCTTGGTCTCCTGGCAATTGAGTCCCACACCAAAAGCCTATTCCGGCATAGAAAATCTGGTGTGTCGGTGGGTATTAGCCGAGTTTGGCTCCGGGGTCTGGCTGAATGGCTGACTGGCTGGGCTGCCAACTCAAGTTGATTTCATACGAGTCTATTGAAGATGGAAACGCAAATTGAACGTATGAATCTCTCGACTCGTTTAAATGCACTTAAGGCGTGCTGGTTGAATAGTTTCCCTCAAGTTGGAAACATCCCACGTCCTCCTCCCTACTTCCTACTTCCTACTTCCTTCCTGTCTGCTCTGTCTGACTGACTAACAAAGTGACTGACAGGCAGGCGGCAGTTGGTAGGCGGATGATGCTCATTAATCAAATTTGCACACGCTCAAAATAGCGGAAACAACATGGAAAATGTGAATAACTTCCCAACCTCCCAACCGGCGGGACAGTGCTGCTCAAGGAAGGGCTACGCAATATTCCTGAATTATGCCACTTTAATAGGTCTCTTGAAAGGTTAATCAGTGGTTCGGTTAAAGCAAATGGCCCAGAAAGTGATAATAACAATATATTATTTTAATTGGCTTTTAATCACTAAGGGGCTTACGGATGAATGGTTTAAGTGACTTACTTTTCGAATGTTTGGAATCTATAGAAATGAAGTCCTTATTGGCCGTTAGTTGTGCCATGGAGCATCATTCACTTTTTCCATCATCTTCGAGGTTCGAGCTGATTATTTGCTGCTCAAACTTGTCCCACATTGCCAGCACATGCTCGGGTACAAAAGTTGAGCCACAGAAGTTGATTAATAGGTGTGCTGGAGATGGGTCCCTGGAACATCGGAAGCTGATGACGTGTAGCCATAGTCATTACCGAAGCTCCTCTGGCTGCCCGAATTTGGATGCCTGAAAGGTTCTCCAGGCGACACTGACACTCTTGGTGGTGGCGCCGCTACCATATTTGATTTTTCCCTCTCCCAGGGAATATTTCGCTTTAATTAATTCCATTTTAGCGCCCGACGGGGTCTCCAACTAACACTTAGTCTTAGTTCGACGGACAAGTCCAGATTGAGTTCCTCTCAAAAGCTGTCGATGCGGCTTAAAGTGATTAATGTCGCAGCTCACAGAGAAAAAATTAATTGAAATTAAGTTTATAAACGGCTTAAAGTCCCAGGAAAATGGAATACCAACAGATGGATTTAGAGGCCATTCCATCCGTGGAAAGGTAAGATGCATTCAAATCAATTTCACCTGGACAATTTGCTGCCATGACATGGCCGTTGCCGGTGTTGAGGTTTTGCCTTAAATGGCCAAAACTCAAACAACGGCAAACAACCATGGCCGAATGACCGAATGGACGAGCTGCAACCCGCTGTGACTGATTGCCGGAGCAGCATGTGGCCATCCGCCTCCAGTAGGAACATTACATTGCACTAAACGCCTCTTTGCTCTTTAAAAGCAATTTTGTGTACACATCCCCTACACATCCCTGCTGGATGAATTTGATGCCCCGACAGGACTCGTTGGGGAACAAAGCCTGATGGGTGTGGCGAACAATTGATGTCAAGGAGAAATATGGTGTTAAAAATAACAAAACCGACAAAAATTTCGTGTCATTCTGTAAAGTGTTTTTAATAAAGTTTACTCATTTCGGCCAAACAATGCGTTACAAATTTGCGCCACAATAGCCAAGGCCCCAAAGGCGGCCCAACGTGGTGGCGATTTGGAAGCCGAGTGCCACTGACACGGCTAAACGTTTGGCCCTCTGGCCTCCTCCGGCCTTGGCTTTACGGCTTTTGTGTGCTATTGACATGGCGTATCGCGAATGCCACTCGGATATATTAATTTATATATATATCTGCACCACAACAGACTCTGATACACGGGATTAGTTGGCCTCAAGTGAGATGGTGAACAGACAGGCTAAACAAGTCACGAGCCAGGCAGCCATTGACCTTCCATAAAATTACTTACTTTGCGAGGTAATAATTTCAAGTTCAAATAACTTTATTCATTTGTCTAGAAAGCTTTTCGTTCTTGACTTCTTTTACACCCAAGGGCCATAAAAATGCAGGTTTTAAATACCAATTCTGAAAAGTTCGAGTATGAAATTATTTCCATTGTCATTTTATTTGGATTCCTTCTGCTGCAGATACTTATACTTATTTATTGTCAGATACTTATTTTATCCTTTTGGCTTAAAAATAGATTAAAATTCGGACCCAGTGTCCTTGGCCAATTAAAAATCCAGACACCCGGCCCAACAGGACAATGACAGCTACATATGTGAAGTCCTGGCCCGGGGTCATTCACATTTAATTCGCTTCATTTGGAGGCATTAACGTTTCACGACACCCATGACAGACTAACGCCCTACGCCTCTGCTATCCCGTTTCAGGTGGACATTTTGGACACGTCCGGTGACATGCAGTTCCCCGCCATGCGACGCCTCTCCATTGCCACGGCCCACGCCTTCATGCTCGTCTACGCGGCCACGTCGGCGCCCAGCTTCCAGTGTGTGAAACAGTGCTTCGAGGAGATCCGGGAGCAGCGGGGCGACTTCCAGGTAAGGTCCTGGCTGCACTCCTTAATTTTGCATGTAATCAGGTCCAGGACATAGCGCAAAAAAGGGGGAACTCTCTGGTTGCTCACAATCCGAAAAGCAATTAAAACGTTGCCCTTTGAGTGGGAAGTGTTAAGCCAAGCGGCAGATGTTTTGGCTTGTGGCAGGAGTCAGGAGGCGGCAGCAGCCTTTGTTATTGTTTCTGGTGTTGCCTCCCGGTGCAGCATGTCAATTATGGCACAATGGCCCACAACGAGCCGCACTCGGCTTCCCAGCTTTGTGCTCCTGAAGTGCCACTGCTAATTCCTTTTTGTCTTTCGTTCGCAGGACATTCCCATTGTGATTGCCGGGAACAAGGCCGACCTGGCCAGCTCCCACCGAGAGGTCAAGCTGGAGGAGGTCAGCGATTGGGTGTTCTGCGAGCTGCCGCGCCTGAGGTAAGTCCCCACACCCCCACCGACCATTTGTTCAACAAACTATGGCCCACAATACGAGCGTGTGCAACAGCTGGGGGTGACCGGAACAGCAATTAGGGAAGCACGACTGCCAAAAGTTGTGCAACATAGCCCGTGACATACGACATAAAGCCGCAGGACCGCCAAACAGCTGCAATTTTCATAAGTAACGCGGCAAAGTGGAATTAAAAAAGGGTCATAAATTCTGGTCATCCAAGTGGAGCAGTTCCCCCCAACAAAAACGCCAACGAAATGGCAAAAAGCAAAAGGCAGCGATGCAATTAAATTGCTACAAAATGGAATTAAGCGACGAAACGCGCGACAGCGGGCTATGAAAAGGAGTTGGAGTCGTCCTAAATCAGTGGCATTGTACCCGGGATGGGGTTGAGGGTCTCATTAAATGCCATTTGTTGGCATCCCAGTCAAGCTAGAGGGGGAAGCTGCAATTTGCAATTTGTCGCTAGACCCTTGTTACACACAAAGGATACATTCCCTAACAAGTCCTAATTGACCGTCGAGTGCCACAAGCGGTGATGGCACCCCAACATGTAGAATATCAATCGACGATTGCAACCACCTGCTCGCAGTGATACATTTAAGTATTCTCAGTCAGTGTCCTTTGAATACTAAACAGGTGGGCCCCTACACAAGGACGTACACATGCTTGAGGTCCTTCAACTTGATTCACTTGAATGATTCTGGAAGCGAAGGTCGATCTGTCATTGCCTATTTCTTTCAAAAACAAAAGTATGTTTAAGTATAGTTTTGATTAGGTATAATCCTCTTAAAAGGAGCCCTTTTAAATTATTTGAACAAAAAAGGATACTTGGAATAAATGCTACTTTTCTATAAATAGAGGACACACATTAACTTTGGCAATTTTAGCTTAAAATATAGAAAGTCGGTTGCCTTTGCTACTCCTGACATGGGTAGATTTTGCATAAATAATAAAATAACCTTTTAACTGACCCTTTATTGGAAAAATCAGGCCTTTAAGGAAATAGACCGTAGACTCTATTTGGAGTAACCGAATGGAAAACAAGCGTAAAAGGCCTGATTAAATCCATTGTTTACCACAACAACGTTTTTAATGCATTTCTTGCGTGACAAGCAGCGCTGAAAACCTGGCCATATCCTTCATTTACTTATTTTTTCCAACCATTGCAAAAAAAAAAAATATAAAAAAGAAAATACGAAGCGCTGTGGCACTTCCTTGCCGACAGTTTTTTCGCGTTGTAATTGCTTCCTTAATAAACTGAGGGGCAGAAACTCATAAAAATCACTTACAATCACATACGGCCGGGCGGTAAAGGGGGAGATTGTCATAACACCGTATCCTTCGTATCCTGGATGGGCGTGGCACGCTCGTGTTGCTGTTTAAGCAAGCGTGCGTAAACTTATTTAAAAGCGACCGACCGACCCAGAGGCGAGCAGACACACGTAAAAATGGCGCACTGGTGGGCTCAGTCAACCGCAGAATGGAGATGGCGACGACCGCAGAACGCAGAACGCAGGACGAAGGACACACGACAGTTGGCGTGAGCATTACATACAAATCTCTGTTGGATTAAGCATTTCACGCAGATTGATGGTGTGGTTTGGGAATGGGAACGTTAACGGGAACAGGACACACCTTGAACCTTTCGCCACAATCCGGCACCTCAGCACTCATCCAGCACCCAGGTCCTGGCGTATATAGCAAGACATAGTTTATTATTTTGGATGCACTGAAAGAAATAGAGATTAGGAGAGTAAAATCCTCTAAAAGAAAATCTCCCAGCAAAGTTTTAAATTCCTTGGTTTTTCTCCGTTATGGCAGTATGGCAAGTCCTTTTTTTTTTTGGAATAAAGTTGCAATGCAATTTGTTGCTCGGCTGGCACCGCTTGTCTTACGGTCTGTCTGTCTGCGGTTAAACGCTTTAAGAGCACGCCACTCAAGTGCATTTATCAGACCGAATGAATAACCCCCTTCACCTCCCCCTCGCCATGTATGTTGTAAGGACATACAAACAATGTACACACACGATGTTGATGGATACATGGAAGGACATTGTAGATGTGTAAGTGGTTTACTTTGCCAAAGGTGGAACAATGTATTCTATTTATCCAACATTTAATTGCAAAGTCATGCGCATTTTGTGGAAAAAACTCCCATCCAATATCAATGTTACTTTGATTTAATGTTATTGAAGCTTGTGGCATTAACAATGCAGCCATCTATTTGTTTATTCAGCCAAGTCGGCCGTTACAATTTTAATTAATTGAAGTGTGATGGCGAACAACATTGTTCGGTTATGGCCCCTATAAATTATAATTGAAGCTCTTTAAATTGCCGTCTGATGGCTATCTTAAAGTTGTAAATAGCTCAGGCCTTGCCACCGATTTGCGGCTAAACCATGAATCGGCTTCGTGGCCGCAACTTGCAACAAACAATACCCATACATGACATGCTTGTGTGGCCATTAGACACGTTTTGGCCCTGGCTTTTGGGCCTGGCTTTTTCGGTTGGATCATTGTCGATGGTTGGCAAAAACTCTGCACTATGCATTGTTTCTCTGTTTTGTTTCTTCTGTTGTGGCGTTTTTGGGGGGTTTAGCTGTTTTATTTTTCAACTCGCTTAGGGTGGTGTGGTCCTGTCAAATTTGCTGAGCTATACATTACGTATACGTAGTGTGTGCTTCGGAATGTATGCTACCATTTTTAAGCCCCACTGCATTTGCGTTTATATTTCGTTTCTACCTCGTTACAGGGCCAAAGTCCTGGAGTGCTCAGCGAAAGAGGACAGCAATGTTACCGACCTGTTCAAGTCCCTGCTCTCCCTATCCCGCTTCCTGCCCGCCAGCAGCGGGAGCGGGGGCAGCGGTGGCCCGGGCGAGGCGGCTCCCAGCGGCTTTAAGCGCCGCTCCTCGGCCTACGTCAGCGCATCGTCCAGTCGCAGTAAGTAGCCACATATACGTGTTGTATCCACACGGAAATATATTTTATTCCACACAATCATCATCGCATTCATCAATTACTGTCATTTGCAAATATTATTTTCGAAATCAATTCAATTAATTATATTTGCGGTCTTGAGTAAAAGAGACTTCAAGGAAGATAAAAGGAGATTACACAAAAGTTTTCAGTGCAATCGCAATCAAATATTTCGAAATGGAAAATGTTGTTACCATGGCCATAACCAAAACCGAAATGGGGCCGACCACCACGCCTCCAGACTCTTTTGTGATGGGTTTTTTTTTTGTCCATGGCAGTTTCAAATATCAATTAAACATCCATATTCGTCGGCTCTGATTGAAAGTCACACCTGTATGTGTCCACAAGGGCGACGAGAATTCGATTGCAGCAGCTCGGAGCTTCGGAGCGGGCTTTAAGCAGCTTAATAAGTGCCAAATTAAAATATGCCACACATAATTGCATTAATTAAGCCGCTCGAAGGTCCTGCGTAAATGAAGCTTCGACTAGGACGCATCTGGCCTGGATTTATCAATAATTTATGAATATTTTTATTGTAAATTCACTTTAAATTGCGCATTTGGCCAGCCTCAATTAATGGCAAGCCTTTAAATGGCTCCAGGAGCCTAGGATAGGTTTGGCAATTTGGCTAATTGAATGCAATTAGCATCCCTTCTTCAATTGGCGGCCTCGGCCCAGAGTCTCCCGGCCGGGCTAATTAATTGTGGGAATTCGGCAGCGAAAAGAAACCAGGGACTAGGACAAGAACGAGTACGAGGCCGAGGATGAGACCCTTTCTTCCAACCCAATTGACAAAGACAAACTCCTTTTCATTATTCATCAGACGACAAAACGTAGCCTCATAAAAGAAACACAGAACACCAAAGCACAGCCTGAAGGAAAAAAGAAATGTATTAGGAGAGACGGGGGATTCCTGTGCAAACAGAATCTATACAATCAGATAGAAAACCCTTTCACCCTTCTCCCATCTGCCATCTTCTACCAAAATCAAGATCGAAATGGTCTCGGTCTGGGGCGAGCACGTGTATTAATTAAAGAGCTTGACCTTCTAATTACCCCATAATGGAATGCTTTATTATCTCATTAAAAACTTAGTTCGCGGCATATGAAAATAGAATGGGCCCGAAAGCCGAGGCTCAAGAAGTTTTAAATTTGGTCCCCGGCATAAATATATAGTTAATTAATGTTGCCCCGAAATGTTTCCTTTGCTTTGCCGCCGCGACTGCCCCTTATCCCATTACACGGCAGCAAAATAATTAATTTAATTTCCGTTGAAGTTGAAGAAAAAAGTTCTTGACTCGTTACAGCTACCAGAGGACTCTGTGTTCGCTCCTCCTTTTGACAGTTGCCAATAATTTAATTGTTTGCCGGCAAGTCTTTTGATGGAATTTTCAGGGAGGGAGGGGGACAGCAGAAGGATCTTGCTCTTGTTCTTGCTCGTGTTTTCCGGCCGCAAAATTCATTCAAATTAAGTGCAAAGTTGGCCTCCAGGCAAAATCATAAAACTTCAAATCATTCAGAAGTGGGCGAAAAAAGGGAATTTAAATTAAAATGGCCAAGGGTAGCAATTGTGTCACATGTTTTTTTTTTTTGTGGATATGGGACAGAAAAACATATTAAATACTGGCCAAAAAATGTTGTCAAGTATTTGGTCGACGGCAGCACAAATGTCGATGACAGGCAGACAAGATTCGCCAGCGATTGTGGTCTGAAGGGCGGAGGTCGAGTGCCTCGATGGGAGGGTCAACAATTATGATACACAATGTTTAACACCAAAAAATAAACACTATTAAATGGATAAATTGGCATTTTTTATGAGGCCTTTTCTGACTTAAAAACAAATGAAAAAGGCGGCAACTATACTATTTCTTTTAACAAAAAGCTCTTTCTTTTCATAGGGTATATATAATATTTTATTTTTTAATATTTTCTGATAGTTATATTAATTTTTTGAGTGTCTCAGTACACAGAAAAATAATGGCAAAGTGACAGCGGTGACAACAACGCTCTCAATGTGCCACCAAAAATAGGTCTAAGCACTTAATCACTTGGGGCACGAGGTCCTGGGCCTGGGCTCTTCCTTTTTTTGGGTTTGGGGGTTCTGGGACATTCAAGCATTTGCCTTTAAAAGTACAACGCCGTGTATTCAAAAACAAATCACAAAATTTCATTTACGCCGCCGCTGCCACTCTGCCACACTGCCGCTTTATTCTTGGCTTGTGTGTGGGTGTTGCTACACGTGTTTACGGCTCTGAAGTGTTTACATTTGTGTTTGTGTTTGTGCGATGGGTGGCACGTATGTAACTTGAGACAAAGCCAAAGCTGCAGGCCACACACTCGTGCACCCCAAATGTGGTGATGTGGCAGGGAAAGCGGCTTTTCCTGCCCCACCTCCCTGACACACCGCAACAGTTTTATTTGCAACAAAACTCGATTGCGGATTTTGTGTAAAATACATAACATGGAAAATAAATTTAATTCACGCTAAAATATGCATTTACCAGCGGTTTTTTGTGGAAGCTATGGCATATTAATATTTCTGGATGTGTCTAGCAATTTAATTAAAGTAGTTTATCACAAAAAAGTTCACAAAATCGTCAGTTCTGCGCTGTCAACTGTCGTAGAGAAAAAACCTAAAAGAGAAAAATATTCCATTTTATTTTCGTTTCGATGCAAGGACATAGGAAAAACAATGATTGCCCTTTGTGAGGGAAAAGAATTGTGTAAAATCTCCTTCTATTTCATTTAACCAAGACCCTGGTGTCTCTGATTTACTTTAAAATCGTATTGCTGTCTTGTATTTTCGGGTTTGAAGTCAGCGAGGCAAAAGCTTTTTGTTTTTATTCATACCCCCGTTGGGCCTCTCGGCCGAAACCCGACCCGACACATAGAAACGGAAAAAGTAAAACGAATTTAATTTAAATTTCTGTTACACGACTCACGCATCAATTCTCGCTACATATGCACAATTTATATCCCCAAAAACCGACCCCGTTCGCCAGCCCCCGCAGCTGCCACTTGTTTGTTTTTGTGCTTAGTTGGCAGTATATTTCAGCTGCCTCGTTACGGTTTCCCCAAAATACACACACACACACACATTTACAGGGAAGGACGACGGCCACAGAGCTGCGGGGATCCTGGGTGTAAGGGCATGCTGCCGTCGGTCTTTGCTTTCCGGCCAGGGGAATGCCTCATGAGGCAGCCTCTCGTGCCATCGAACCACCATGCTCTCTGGCTGTCAGCGACAGCAATTGTACTTTTACCGTGTTGACGCCTTTTTTTGACAACAATGGCGTTGGGCGCCATTTTGTTTGCACTTGACACTGCCAACAGAGAGCCTCCTGCCGCCCCAGATGTATGCAACACTTCTGCCAGCCTGCCATGCAGGCCATAAAGTGCTGGCGTGCTCAATAATTCTGTTTGCACGGATCATTTAACCGACAACAAACATATTTGACCCCCCAAAGCGGCAAAGTTTAATAACTAAATTGACTTGGCTTTGGATTTTGTCCTTTGTCCTTGTGGTCTCAATGCTGCACGCCCAGTTTTCTGGCTTGTATTGTTAGACCCTTCTTTGTTTTGGCTTTCAGTTCTCATTACGGCAAAACAATAATGCCAGTTCCTCGGAAAGAAACACCTTTTGTCCCAGGGTGACACCCTTGGTGGCAGGTTAAGCAGGCTGATTAAGGATAATTGCGGAATTAAAGACTTCATTGACATTGATTTTAATAAGGTGGCAGCTGGTAAACCAATCTTAAAAGTCATGTTTAAACTTCACCCGACAATGGTTACCACACAGTCGCATCCTGTCCTTGAGTCCGCGCTTCCCCGATTGACATCGAATGTAAAAAAAAAAAATGGAAGATAAACCGACGTTAAACCAAAGGGGCAGCTGGCTGTTAAAACCTCTTATCTTGAGATGAACTTTGACTGTGCAACCGGCCGTAAAAAAAAACCCATTTCGACACAGAAACTTTGCAACAGAGGGTGCAACTCCCCCACCGCATATTTTTTTTTACTTGCGTGTTGTGTGTGGCACATAAGTTAATTATGTAAGCTTCAGAGCATCCTCCAGTTTCACTGGCAGCCGGGTCTCAATCGGGGAAATTGGATTTTCCCGGCGTATGCACCAAAAATTACGCATTCCCTGTGTGCTAGTTTTGAATATTATTTAATTGCAAATGCAGTTTATAATTAGCAATGATTCATCCATCTATTTTGCAGATAAAAATCGCATGAACAGCCCGGCACTGGGCGGAGCCGGTGGCAGCGGCGACAAAAAGGGATCCGGCCTCGTGGACGCCGTCGATGTGGCCAGCACCAGTGCGGAAGCCAAGCTAAAGCCACGTTCCAGGTGAGTGCAACACGTGCCACGTCCCATTAAAGGCTATCCAGGATCTATTATTTTATTATTTTGTTTAGTGACAAAAAAAACAAGGCTTATACTGCTCTGGTAACTTCCTGTATTCACTCACTTTTCACTTCCGCTTCCGTTTCAGATCGCTCATACGCCGCGCCTCACGCAAGACCAAGCAGCAAATCAACAACGCATCCGACGACTGCAACGTTCAGTAAATCATTATTTAGAGCGGCATAATTGTGTGATTATGTTGCGCCACGGAATGTATTAATAATTGACGCCAGTTAATTAGTGTGCATATAAACAAGTGAAGCCCATATTTATATTTGGTGCAATGAGCTGATTATTCTGATAATATAAAACTCACAAACTCCCCCACACACTTGCTCAAGGGCAAACAAAACCCGGTTAGGTGTAGCTCTTGTTGATAAACTCGATAATAACTTTAATTATTTATCATTACTATATGCATAAGTGTGTGAGTGTGTCAAAATGGAAGCTATATCTTTTCCTCTAAGCACCCAGAGAGCTTCAAAGTTTATGATAAGTATTTGCCGTTTATTTTAAATAGGGATATAAATCAGTCCTTTCGTCAAATTCGCTGCCAGACTTCCAACACCAAAGTTTGTTTTTACAAAAACTTAAAGTTTCCATCTCTTTTGTACATACATATTTAAAACAAGAAAGGCCATTAAGATTAGGAATTAAACACTTAACTCCTTTGGCTTTTTTCCTACTCTAAGTTACGAGGTTTATAGGGACAGGGACCAGCTTCGTTTAAATTTTGAAAACCCTTTATACACCAAATCGTTTATAATTCTGTTCAACCAATCTTACGAAATAAGGGTAAGAAATTTAAATTTAAATAAGAGAAAGGCAGGGAGACTTCGATGGGGTTTCGAAGAATCGTAACGCCGTTTATAGAGTTCCTTTTAACGGTAAAATAATGTCCTGGTTGTTGTTGTTTTTTACGGCGAAGCTTCGAGGGGCTTCATAAAGCGAAGACTAAGTTTAATGCGTTTTCCATTGATTGATTATCATAATATTATGATAGGTTGGCGTAGCTCTAAGGCAAATTCTATAATGTTAATGAGTACATACATATATCTGCACCGTTAGCTGATTCTGTAGTTAATATTTTCATTTCCATATACTGGTATATAAACAAGCGTCCTGATGGATGCTAAAAATGGTGGTGTTTGCTTTGAGCCAACTGACTTCCCGCCAAGGGCAGTAACCGAGGCAAAAGAAAGGAAAAAAGGATGCAAAACGAATTTTGTAATAGAACGAAGCTATTTCGTGGCATTTTGATTTCACTTCAACCACGTGGAATAACAAAAAGTTTAACAGAAACAAAAAGAGCACAAAAAACCATTTACTATGCGAGAAACGTAATTTTAAAATAAATTTTGATGAGTTCGGAGGACAAAGCGAACCTCCTCCAAGTGCTTATCAAGGATAAAACAGGGTGTACATTTTTATGGTAAATAGCCAAATCTAATTCCACAAAAGCACAGCAATTTAACAGGTTCTCTTTTAAGAGACTTATTATAGGAATATTTTGATTTAAATTTTTATTTAAATATGAAATATTTGCGAATTTAAGTGTGTAGGTGAATGGTTGGTTGAGAGTGTGAGTGATATTTGTTTGTTACTCAGAATGTCCTTAGCAGATAAGATTTATTCAAAAGACTACTTTAAGGAGTTATTGGAGTTACGAAATAAAAGGGGATTGTAAATGAATGAACTACGGCATATGCAAAGTGAATTGTGATTAAATAATATACATTTTTATTTGTGAGCAACTGAATGCAGTCACATTTTTGCCGCTTTCGTCCATCCACCAGAGAGGATTGAGATGGTTATTTATAGTTATTTAATATATCTTATAATGAAACACTGAATTACATATGTGCATACCGTTTAGGTGTTTGTTTTGTAAGTTAAGCGTTTATACATTGTTATTAGGTGTAGTTAATTGAAAACAAATCTGAAAAGCCCACAAGTATTCGATCTGTAACTAATTAAGCATAACCTATGTATATCAGCAACCTATGGGAACACACACAAATTTGGAGGACGCTATGTACTCGTATATTATATCACGATATATCAGCCGACTATCTTACTTACCCAACTTTGAATACATATTTGTGTACGTAATTCGATTGTTCTACCAAATAAATGAAAATCAAAATAAGTCTATAGAGTCCCGAACACAGTTAAAGATTAAAGAAACCTAATGAACTCTCTAAGTGTGCGTATGTGTGTCATGTACTTGTAAACTAATTGAATTTCAATTCAAATTGAATTATTGACAATTGTATTAGCCAGTTAAAATAAACCACAATGCGTCCCAGGCATCACCGGTCTATAATGTTTGATTCCATTGCATAATGAATTCCATTTCTCATTCTGTTAGACTATTGCCATTAGTTGGGTGCCACCGAACCCAACCAGACCAGGCCAGACCAGCCCAGACCAGTAAGCAATCCTCACTAAATCAATTAAAAATAGTGGCCAGCCAGGAGCAGTGGAGCAGTTCCCGTGGAGCGACCGCAGCATCCATTAAAAGTAACTAATGGAATTTCATTCAAATTATAAATTGCATTGGCCTATAAATTCTACAATTGCGTAAATGCCGATAGCCGGCTTAAAGCGACGGGGTGCCAGCACTACCAGCTCGTTCTATGGTCGATGATTTGAAAATTTGCATATATGTATGCGTTCTCTGGGGGGTTTGGGCAAAAGAGGCCGATTTAGCATCCAGTGCCAACAATAAACAGCTTTGCTGGTGCGGCCTAATTAGCTTGCATTATGCGCAATTCCGAATGCAATTTACTGTGGCATTGATTTTGCATTAAATTGGCTTAAGTGACGCAATTTATTTTGTGAACCGGCGGAAAATCCCAGTTTATGTGGACAGATTGCGGAGCTTACCGACTTAAAGATGGTTCCTTCGCCATTTTCAATTCAAAATGGCAACGGAAAAAAACAAACATGGCCCTCAAACCGGAAGTGGCGACCTCTCGTGGAGTAAAAGTTAAGTAGCGAACAGCTGTTCAGCTGAAAGTATTGCCAGATCTAATTTAAATTTTAATTTATTTCACT
Organism: Drosophila varians; assembly: GCA_018150405.1. Lineage (NCBI taxonomy): Eukaryota > Metazoa > Arthropoda > Insecta > Diptera > Drosophilidae > Drosophila > Drosophila varians. The sequence continues at coordinate 11,821,500 of JAECWK010000130.1, forward strand.
TTAAAACTCCTTAAAAAAGCATGATTTTTTTTTAATGACAATAATAAAAGCGTAAACTAGTGTGTTTTATCCAAAATAGATATCTATATGCTGCATTTTTATTTTAAAAGTTGCCACAAAAAGCCAGAAAATGCTAGAAGAGCAACACTGAGATATGCAGCTGAGAAGATATTTTGGAATGGCTTTGAAATACATTGGTTTGTAAATAAAGTTTAAAAATTAAAGATGAAACTTATTTATGATTATTACAACCCTCAGATATAGGGGCCAACTTGACGGATCCCATGTTCCAGGGCTGCTATGGTGGCTCACAAAAGCACAAGGGTGACCTGGACATTGTTTTGGATCGCGCGTGGCAGCAGGGACTTCAAAAAATCATCATTACGGCCGGTTGTTTAAAGGATGTGGACGAATCCCTGGAGCTAGCTTCAAAAGACGGTGGGAATAATGATTAGGGAGCGATGCACCTGTTTAAATACTCTTCCTTTCACCACAGAGCGCCTATTCACCACCGTAGGAACTCATCCAACGCGCTGCGACGAATTCCTGCCGGATCCGGAGGGCTATTACGCCCAGCTTCGCTCCAAGATTGAGGCTCATAAGGAGAAGGTTGTAGCCGTGGGAGAGTGCGGTCTGGATTATGACCGACTGCACTTCTGCGGTCAGGAGACCCAACGCCTGTACTTCGAGAAGCAGCTGGATCTGGCAGCGGAGTTTAGGCTACCTTTGTTCCTGCACATGCGAAACGCAGCAGACGACTTCATGGCCATCTTAGAAAGGAATCGGGAAAAGCTTGCATCGTGTGGCGGGGGAGTAGTCCACAGTTTCACCGGTTCCCTGGAGGAAGCTCAGAAAATCCTGGCGTTTGGAGGACTTTACATTGGAATCAATGGCTGCTCCCTGAAGACTGAGGAGAACGCTGAAGTGGTTCGACAGCTGCCCAATGACCGCATAATGCTGGAAACGGATTGTCCCTGGTGTGGAATACGTCCATCTCATGCAGGTCACAAGCATGTAGTCACCAAGTTTCCTACTGTTAAGAAAAAGGAAAAGTGGACACCGGAATCCTTAGTGGACGGACGGTGTGAGCCTTGTCAAATAACGTGAGTCGCGGAAAAAATATAATCAGAATCGATGTAGACTTAATCCTTTTCAGTCAAGTGCTCGAAGCGATAGCTGGACTAAAACAGGAACCAAAGGAGAAGCTGGCGGAAATCTATTACCAAAACACTGAAGATTTGTTCTTTAGTAAGGGAAAAGCAAACTAAAATGAATAAAAAGACGGCTGTGCATTTACATTCAATGCGTTTACATTTATTTTATTATTGTTTCTCATGTCTAAATGCAAATGAATTCAAAAATACGCATTACAGCTTTGATTTGTTAGGTTACCTCGGTTCGGTTTGCTATTCGTTTTGCAGTAGATACACAGAAACACGCTTTATGATTAACATTTAGATTTGTAAATAAATGTTGAATAACGCTAGCTTATAAACTTGTATGAGTACGTGGTGTGTGGAGTATATAGAATGGATCGTCCAAAAAAATATATGTATATTCATTTCCTTTGACTCAACTTTGTATACGCTCTCCGGAGTCTGTCTAGTCTAAACTCTAATAGAATTTTATAGCTTAGTTATTGCCACGTTTTTGGTTGTGAGTTTGCCAATCGTCCTTAATCGATCATTGGTGAAGCCTTAAAAAGCGTATATACAAAATATTTTGTAAATATTTAAAAAGTCTAGTATCTAGAGTAATGTTATGCATTTCGGTTAGGATTGAAGATTCAAGTTTAAACGAATGAGTATGTGTTTGGAGTAAAAACTTTTGATTTTGCTTGGTAATTTGATATGAACGCAAATGATATTGTTGTATCTTACATTGAGAATCTGGCTCCTAGTCTACTAATCGGTTGTGCATTTAAAATGTCGGTAAAAGATTCAGTCCAATGGAAATGTTATGATATGAACATGTTCATATAGCACTCTAGGTTGATGCGAAAGATTCAGGGGCAAACTGCTCAACATTTCCCCATTCCCCGCTTGGCAGTAATTAAAAGTGTTTCTTGTCAAAAGCATCCAATTGTTTAAAGATACAGTGGGATTTCAAGTATTTCTATTATCTGCTGTTAACTCTATTCGTGTACGACTATATAGATATTGTATATAATTGCATATTTGATCAGACCCATCCCAATTGACTCGTCGATTCAGTAAAAACATAAACAGGACATAAGGAAATCAAAGTGTTTACGATAAATTCCATTTATTAGGCGTCAGATTAGTTGCGATCGGTTGTTTAAATCATATTCATAGATATATACATGTACGTAAACAAAGCGAAATTATAAATAGGGTAAATACATAAACATAATAGATAATAAACGTAAATTCGAGTACGAGTTAGAACTAAACACAAAAGAACTGGTTAGCTGTCTTCCATGTGGTCTCAAGTTTTCGCCTAACAAAAAACTTTCTTCGATAATATTCTTGGGATATAGGGATATCAATCAATAGGGATATTGATTAGTTCGAGTTAAGCTTACTGCTCTTGTTAAATATCGTATATCGTATAAGTTTACTGTTATAATATGTATATAGGTTTCGTGTGTTTTTTTTTTTCTTTTCTTTAATGGGTACGAGTTGTCAGTTTCAAACTAAACTCTGTAGCCGCCTGCGATCGAGCAGGCTTGGGGGCCTCATGATTATTCATATTTCAATTACTAGGGTAATAAATAATATTGTATCGCTTAGACCTATGGGTTAATTTAATGTATTTTGGGAGCGCTGCGATCGTTGATCTTCTGGTTACGCTTCAAGGTGGCTCCGCGTTTGATTTGATCCATCAGGGACTCGTGACAGATGCGTGGATCAGGCTGAAAAATTGAAGTTCGAACGAGTTAGAAACGTATTAAAGCTTGGGGGTTTATAAGTTAGATCAAATAGCAGTTAGTGGGCAAAACGAGGCTCTGGCTTCAGTGGATTAGCTGCCGCTGGCAGGCTTAGTAGGCTTCAAACGAACGATAAGGATAACGACAACGAGAACGAGAACTCTATTTATCGAACTAAATACCTTAGCACTGCTCATCGCAGGAGTTGATGGTGCTGGTGTTGGGATAGGTGGGTGGTCTACGATACTGCGCACTGGGTCGCGATAGAGTTTGCGGATTTTGGTACATCTAACGGCCATACGGGCATACAGAGTGTGTGATGGCAAATCGAATCAGTCACTAACTAAGGGCTAACTACTCACCAGGGCCTTGCTGTTGATGAGATTGCGCACGGCAAATGCTCGTCCAGACATTCCCTGCTTGGCCAGTTTGGCGTTGAGATTCTCGAGGAATTCGGCCTTGGTCTTGGCCCGAATGCTGCCAGTCTTTTCGATATTTGTGCTTGTGGCATAGTCTGTGGATATGCGTTTTCCGCGGCAGGTGCATAAAAGAAAAACGTAAGCAAATATGTTTTCGATCAATGGGTGTGCAAATGGCGAATGGTGGGTGTCAGTTGGAATGGAAACGCAAACTTAAAACAATTGCTGGTTGAAATTCTGTTCAATCGAAAGTGCTGTGGCTTAGTGATGATTGATGATTGGGAAAAGTTGAAATGAAAGTCGACAATCCCCTGTTGAGCCGAGATTCTCCAAAGGCACTTGCCACAATCACAATCCCCATCAGGTTAATAGGCAACACTTTCCAAAACAAAATAAGGAAACTCAAACATAAACCATATATTAAATTAACAAAAGCTGCATGCGCTAAAAACTTGGCCAAAACATAATTTAAATTCGCCCAAAGCGAGGAGAATTCAGAAATCAGCGATCTTAACAAAATATATACACAACAGCGCTCAATCATTGCCAAACCAAATCAAATTGAAATCAAATGAAATCAAATTCAAATCAAACGAAATCAAATCAGGTCGTATCGTATCGAATCCAGCTCGCTCGCTTACTTGCATGATGTGCCTGGGCATGGGCTTGGGCATGGGCATGGGCGTTTGAGTGGGCGTGGCCATGGGTATTATGGTTGTAGTATCCAGCCCCACCATTGCTATTGCCCCCAGCAACATCGCGATAGTATTGCTGCTGCTGCTGATGCTGTTGTTGCTGATTCTGCTGCTGCTGATGTTGCTGGTGACCGCCTCGTGCTGTTGTGGCATAAATGCTGGCCAAGGACCCAGATCCGGATCCAGATCCCGGGGAGCCGCAAATGGGCGAGGCGGAGGGCGAGTGGAACTTGACTGCTGTTGTTTGAATGAATGGATTCGTCGAAACGAATATCTTTTGCTGCACACTCGAATGGCGCGACGGTATTGGCGGCTGATGTTGCTGCTCCGCCAAGTGCTGCTGCTGGGCGGCCCGCATCTTTTTTGCTGGGGCAGCGGCAACTGCGGACGGTGGCTCACGTGCCCGTGACCATTCCCATTGCCCATACCCGTTGGCTGTTGGTATTGCTGCTGCTGCTGTTGTTGCTGTTGCTGTTGTTGGAGCAATCGTTGCTGCTGTTGCTGTTGCATTATGTTTTTGGGCAGCGTGGCCGTGGCCGAAGCAGCGGCATAGGCGTTCGCATGCGGCGCATGGCCTACATGGGGACGGGACATCTTTTTGGGCATCGTGGCCGAAGCGCCGGCGGAGTAAATGGGCGGCGGCGGAGGATCCTCCAGCGGAGGCGGGCATGTGTAGTGCTGTTGCTGTTGCTGGTGCGAATGGACTTGTCGCATGTTCGACATTTGGGCAGCTGCTGGATTTTTGGTAAACGAACTTGAGTACGAGCCATAATCTGTGCCAGCCGACGTGGCAGTGGGCGGCTGAGGTGGCTGGTAATGCGAATTGTTGGCGGAAACGCCCGTTGGCGGCGAGGATGAGGCGTTCGAGAATGAGCTGACTTTGGATAGCAACGATGATGTGGATGAGGACAGGGGAAAGTGGGGCAGGGCATTGAAGGAGGAGGTCGGTGTTAGAATGGACGGCTGGGCATTGCTGCCCGATGAAATGGCTGAGGCTGAAGTGGCGGCTTGTGACGATGAGGTGCCGTAACTAGCGTAAACTCTATGCTGTTGATGTTGCATTTGCTGTTCAGATTTACCGTCATAGTGTTGCTGTTGAGGCGTCTGCGACATGGACAAACCTCCTCGCATATAAATCGAATCGCCTCCGGGTTGCTGTTGCTGCTGATGGTGCGCCTGCTGCTGCTGGTTGCCATAGATCCCCTCGTGTTGCTGGTGCTGCTGCTTGCTGTTGAGGCGTGCATTGAGCTGTGCTATCAGATTCGGGTTCGCCTTGGGCTGTGTCGGTGGCAGTGGGTGAGCGTGTCCGTTGGGACTTGGACTACTGGTGCGGAAGCTGGACATGCTGTTGACCAGCTTGGGCTGGGCGTAAATGCCGCCGCCACCTCCGCCAGCGGCAGGTGATGAGGTGCGGAACGTCTGTGCGTCAGATGGAGGTGAATGATGTGGTGTGGCATGAGTGGAAAAGACGAGAGAGAAACACAAGGCACAAATTAAAATCTTGGCAAAGCACACACAGGAAAAAGCTAAGCATTATGAATAGTAATCTAAACTATATTCTAGAGGCACTACAACTAAACTGGATGGTGTTTAATTAGTGGGTTCCTTTTTAATTTATTTATTTTTAAATCAATCAATCGCTGGCTGGTTATTCGGCTGTTAGTCTGGGTTAGTTGCCACCCGGCAGTTCTGGTGGTCACTTACGGCATCGACGGGCGGCGGAGCTTGGTAAACAGGCGGCTGTGGAGCCTGGTGTTGCTGCTGGTTTTGCTGTTGCAGAAACATGTGATGTTGCTGCTGCTGCTGTTGTTGCTGCTGCTGATACTGCTGTTGGGAAAGGCTTGGCTGGGAAGGAGCATAGGCGTGCAGATCCAGGTAGGAGTCGTAGTAGACTTCGTAGCTTAGATCATCGCTCGAGTGGGATTGGTGCACGGACTTTGTGATGGGTTTGGGTTGGGTGTTTGTTTCGGTTTTGTTTGTTTTTTCGTGAGTGATTGTGGCAAACGCAAAGCAAAGGCAGTCAAAATAAAAATAAATCATAAGTTATAGAAAAGAGGTTCTAAGAGTGGCGGCGGTGGCTAGAGCACACACCTGTAAAAAAGGCTGTTGTTGCTGCTGTTGGAGCTGGAGCTGCTGCTGCTGCTGCTGATGTTGCTGTTGCTGCTGCTGTTGCATGCGTCTCAATGCCACCGGGGAGGCCGGCTGGTGGCGCAAGGCCGCCAGGGCTCGCACTGTCTCGGATACCTTCAGCGCCGAGCTGGGCATGGCCGCGGGCGGCGGACTCTGGGGCATGGAGTCCAGCAGGAAAGCCGGCGGCGGCGGCAAGTGCTCGCTGGAGCTGCTTAGCTGCTGGTGCAGATGCAGATGCGTAGGCTCTGGCTGCTGCGGTTGCTTCAGCTGTGTTGCATAATTAAATCATAAGTGAAGAAACAAAAGCATAGAGAAACCAAACCAAAGAGCACGTGTTCACGTGTGTGTCCTAGTGTGGAGCATTTACTTAACCTCTAACTTAGTGGGCTAACTTAATTAAAGGAAAACATCATAAGATAAACTTACCCCAACCGAGGCATTGGGACTGGGAGTCACCGACGAGCTGCGTCTCACTGGCGGCGGTGGCTTGGCCTGGTTGATGGACGAACGGCGGGCAATGCGCGTGGATCCACCGCCACCTGCTGCTCCTCCTGCGGATATTCAAGCATTTCGTTAGTATTTGACCAGGAATTGTTTGAGGTTTCATTGTTAATTACAATTATATACATTTTTTTAAATCTATACACTTGGCACACAAAACACAGGACACCATGGAATACCAGTTAGAGTTAGAGAAGAAGACGCAGTGTCAGGATCTGCCCAAATGGAGGCAGTGATCTGAAACTGATAATGAACCCAAGCAAGCTTGTGAACAAATGGAATTTCGTTTTTGATATTCAAGAGATATTCAGGGGTGCTCAGTTTCCGATTGGGTTGCAATTTATAAACAAGTTTGGAACGCCTGGGGAGACGGAAGCTGCATCACCCCTGCCTGATTAGATGCCCCAGAATGCGACCAAATCGACAAAAGCTTTTAGATTCAGATGCTCAAGCAATTAGCAGTTAGTGGCTGTACCGTGCGGTGTGGTTTTTTATGAATGCGATGTATGATTCGTGTGGATTAGGGCGTGATACCAACTCCAGCAGGGCGGAAAAATATTAATAACAGATAAAACAGTAAACAAAGGTTAACACACTGGAACATTACAGATTAGAGAAGACCAAAGCCAACGTTAAAAGCAGTTAAAATCAGTTTGCAAAGTGGAAACAAAGTGTGGAAGTCGAACCAAAAACCAAAGGAAAGAACCCAAACAAATCAAAAATCAAATCAAATCGAATAAAAAACGAACCCGACAACGAAGCCGGCCTGGGCGTAATGCACGGCTTGACATTGATATTGACATTGGCATGGACATTAGCCGGGCTTGGAGGATTGGCTGGGGCATTGGCAGTGGCATTGGAGTATACATGTGGTGAATGGACTGGTCGGGCACTGGCGGGCGACATCGATGGCGGACAATTGGCTGATGAGTTGCTGACTGATAATGGCAATGATGGTAGCGATGTCGATGAAGATGAGTATGTTGGGCAGGCTGGGGGCGTCTTGTATTGCTTATGATTGGATGATGCAGCTGTCGGATTTTGGCTTGAATTTCTATGAATTTGGTTCAGTTTTGATGCAGATGCTGATGCTGATACGGATGCGGATGCGGATGCAGTAACGTTGGCGGCTTGCTTATTAGTGACATTACAGTTTCGGTTTGGGGGCGACTGTTGTGGTGGTGGTGAGTGTTGTTGTTGCGGTTGTGGGGGTGCTGGCTGCTGAGGCGGCGATTGCTGCTGCAATTGCTGTTGGACTTTCTGCTTCTGCCTGCGTATTTTTGCATCAAGATCGGCCTTAAAGTCGGACTTTCTGGGCACCAGCGGCTTGTCGCCGGTCAGGCTGGGCGCCGGGCCACTGAAAAGGCTCAGGCTGGTTGGCTTGGGCGGCAGCTGGCGCTTGACAGGATCTACTGGCTGCAGCTCACTGGCCTGCTGCTGGAGGTGGGGGTTTGGTGGGTGCTGTTGCTGTGCCTGCTCAACGCTGGCTTTACCTCTTTGCGGGCTCCCGCGTCCGAGCAGCTGCAGCTGCTGTTCGCTGGTGGCGCGGAAGGAGGAGAGTCGCTGCTTGGCGGGCGCCACGGTTGCTGTGGCCGGCTGTGGCGGCGGCGCCGCCTGGCCATCCGGCGAGGAGTCCGGCGATCCTGTCAGGTTCGTCGGCAGCTGCTGCAACTCGCGCATCTCGTGTAACTGTAGCGCCTGGGGCTGGGGATCCTTCGTGCGCAGCATCACTATCTCCGAGTTCTGTTTCACGAACTCGATGTCGGGCGTTATGGGAATCTGGTGGTCGTAGATCACCACCACGGCGCTACCGCTGTCGCTGCAGGTGTCCACGTAGGCGTGGCGCGGCTGCCCCAGACAGATACTCTCCGACGCCAGGGAGACACTATCACCTGGGCCCGCTTCCTCCCGACTGGCACTGGCCGCCACGAAGTGCGCAAACGTGGGATTCTCGTAGCCGCCTGCCGTCATCCCGCCGGTCAGCGAACTCGTCTCGCTCACATAGCAGCGACTCAACTCCGAATCGCTGGCTCCCAGCAGGTCCCTGTCCCTGTCCCGGTCCCGTTGCCGCGCGTCCGCACTCTCTTCGCCGCCCAGCTCGTCGGAGGTGGTGTCCGAGATGTCCGTACCACAGCCGCTCGAGTGCGTCTGGTTGCTGATGGCACACGGCTCGATGGTGGTGGTGTTGCCGACGGGCGGGTTGTTGTTGTCGCTGCTGCTGGAACTGCTGGTAGTGGTCAGCGTTGTCATATTGTTGTTGCTGCTGCCACTCAGACTGGTCATCATCGTCATCTGCTTGCCCTTGCCCTCATCGATCTCGCGTTGGAACGAGTCTAGTTCGCCAATTAAATTATTTAGTGCTTGGATTGAATCTTCAAAAGACTTGTCTGTTAGGATCATTTATTTCATGGTTGTTGTTGGTGGTTGTTTGGTTGGTTGGTGGTATTCATTTTGGAGATGGTGTTGTTGTTGTTGTTGTGCATTTGGTTCATTGTGGATATAGTTTACAGATGATTTTTTGGTAGAGATTTTGGTAGGGTGAAGTCATGAAGTCGAAACCAAAAAACAGTTTCGGTGCAGAGTGTGGGTTTTGCACCCAACAAAAAATACATGGGAGAGAAGAGGGAGGGAAAAAACAAAAATAAATTTTGGGGTTAAAATATTGTTTTCGATTTCTTGTCGATTAAAAAACTAAAAACAAAAAACGTGAAAGGTTCAATACATAAAACAAAGGGCGGGGGAAAACGGAAGGCGAGGTTCGGAAAACTCATATATATTGAAGGTGCTCTGAAGTGCTGAACTGACTTGGTGCAAGGATCGTCGGCGATCCCCAGAGTCTTGGCTTTGCCACTTACCCATTTCCTGCTGCTCCGCCTCGGAGCGACGTCCTGCGGCCGGGCCAACTGGTGCTGCTGCCGGAGTAGCTGGGGCAACCGGAGCTGGTGGCGACACCGCAGCCGCAGCAGCCGCCTTCTCGAACATGGAGGCCTTCTGCAAAACGGAGGCCCGCGATCGCTCGTCAGTCTCCTCCTCCGCATCGTTGTTTACGGCTGCCTGGCCAAATCCGGAACCCTGCTCAGTTATCTTCAGCACCTCGCTGGAGGGCGGAGTGGGAGAGCTGACCTGATAGACAAAGCCCAGGCCGGCTCCCGTGCCGATGCTGCTGCCACTGGGGGTACCTGCGGCAGTGGACGTGGGGGAGTTGGTTAGCAAGGGCGAGTAATGATTCTGAGGCGTGGAGCAGCCACTGGACGGCGAGGTGGTGGTCGTGTTCGTGTTGGTGCTGGTGCTGTGATTGTGCTGGCCCACCAGGGAGCCGCAAGCTACCGTCGAGTCAATTGACGGATGCGAGTGCAGCGACGAGGCCGTCGAGGATATGGAATGGGAGCGAGTGGCTGTGGCAGAGGCGGAGTGATGGTTTTGCTGCTGTTGCATGTGCTGTTGGTGTTGCTGAAGATGCTGCTGCTGTAGCAGCTGATGCGAACCCGATGAGTCGTTGGAATGCTGCGAACTGATCGAGTCAATAGAGCTCTGTTGCTTCAGAGGAGGCGGCGAGGGCTTCTGCTGCTGCTGGGTTTGGTGGTTAGTCAGTTTTTGGGCCGCCATGTTGGCCAACTCGGACATGTTAACGTAGGTGGGCGGTGTCTGCTGCTGCTGCTGCTGCTGCTGCTGCTGTTGCTGGAGCTGTTGCTGCTGCTGCTGCTGGGCATGATGTGCTGCGGACAGCTCTGAGTGGCGGACGGTGTTAGCGGTGACATGCGTGTAGGCGGGGGGATAGAGCGTCACAACACAATCATTAGTAAGACTGATGGTATTAGCCAGGACAAGCGTGCACACAAACACACGGAGCAGTCAAGAGCAGGGCAGGGAAGGACTCACCTTTCGTGATATGAGCTGGAATCGGTGAGGGGCACTGCCGCTGCAGCAGGTTGTTTCCGCTTCCCTGGCGGTGGTTACCCTGGGCTGAAAGCGGACGCTCCAACGACGAGCAGCGCTGCAAAGGATACGAAAGGAATTAGAGAAGGTGGAACATCTAAAGTATTTTTCTTTTAAGGACTTGAAATGAAGCGACTTTTGGAGCCTAGTTGTCAATGGTCTAGCGGGGCGCATGCAGATGAGCGCGCATTTGGATCTACAATCGATGGGTGCTCTGCCTCTGACATTGATATACTCACCACGTGGGCTGGCTTCTGTTGCGGTGGTCAGGACCAACGGAACGAGAAAGACAACTTAATTGAGTGTGAAAGAAAGCCATAGTCGACGGATCGACTATTTAATAAGCCTCATGGCTTGGCCCTAACATGCAACTTCCTTTTCCAAAACCATACTTACAACTGGCAAAGGTGGCCGACTGAGGGAGGCAGCCGGAGACTTCTGGGTGGCCGGAGTGGTCTGGCCCGACGTTGACTGCCCATTGGCGGTGGCTGGGGATCCATTGTTCAGTCCACTGGTCGATTCATGAATGGTCTCTGGATTCTGGAACGTATAGACGGTCAAAGGAGGACGCTGGTGGCCCTTCTCGTAGGCCGTCGAAATGGTATGCGGACGGTCGGCGGTCGGTGGCAAATTGTCAACCACGTCCTGGGAATGTGGTGGCCAGGTGGATACGTTTGCCGTCTGGTTGGTGGCATTCGATGTCTGTGGGATGACCAAGGAAAAGGGCATTAGAAACGAGAATCTCAGCAGCAAACGACACACAATAAATCATTATTTGGTAAAAACGGAAGAAAAAACAAATGAAAACCTGTGTTGTTAGCGCTGGCGATGAGCAAAAGCCACTATCACTGGATTCACCAGGTTTCAAGCGAATTGCGGGCGTTACAAACTAAAAACGAAAACGAAACACAAAAGAACGTTGATGAAAACCAGGAAATGAGTGACGCCACAGTGTCAAAATGCTCGAATGAGTATCCCAGAATGGTGACGCACCTGCGACAGGGAACGCGGATAGTGATGATGCCCCGGCGAGTTGCTGGAGCCGCTGCTATTAATGCTGCTGATGGAGCAGACGGAGCTCTTACGCGATCCCAGTGAGTTGGAGCAGCCACCGCCCTGCGAGCCAGATCCGCCACCGGGCGACTCCGGGTAGAGGTTGATGCTGGCCTTGGCATCGTGTATCAGTTCCTCGGAGGCCTGGGGCAGGACACTGGGCTCCTTGGTGACCAGGGCTATCGACTGCATCGCCTCCTGCAATATGAAAAGGTTTAGAAATTTTCTTTTAATTTGGATTTCATCGAGACGCACCTGGAGGTGACCCAATTCGGACATGACCTCGCACTCCTCGTGCACCACCGGCTGCAGCATGTGGACAAAGCTACAGTAGCGCAGCCTCTCCTCCACCATGGCCGCCCTCAAGGACTTCTTCTCCACCTCCTCCAGCTCGGCCCGCCGGAGGGTCACGTCCTGCATGTGCGAGTCCATCAGGGATTGGAGTCCGTCCGTCTGGCCTTTACGTGCCTTCTTCTGGAGGCGCAGCGTGTCGCTGGAGCGCTTCTTCAGCTCACTTCGGCACCGCTTGTACTCTTTGGCATGGTCCTTGTCGATGGTGGCCACAGTCCGCTTCCAGTCCTCAATCCTCTCCTGCAGCGGCTGCACCAGGCAATCCATGATGGCGGTGGTGAAGGTCTTTCAGGCGCGTCTCCACGGCCTTGTGGCGTAGGCAGACCCTGGTCAGGGCGGTGCCAATCTCCTTTGAAGCGCCTAAATAGAAAAGAGGTATTTTTAATATATTTTCTTTAGAATAAACCAAAAAAAAGGAGGACAGAAGGAGGATTTCCTACATTCCTTTCATTTTATTCATCAAATATTGTAGACAAGGAAGCAGGGTGGAGTCTACTTTCTTTCCGAATATTTGGCACATCTTTATAGCACTATTTTTAGCATTTATAGGGATAATGTTTGCATTATTAAACAGTTGCCAAATTAAATTACTGAATGCAAACATCCATGAGAGATTGGGTTGCAAAAAGCTGGCAGCGGAAATGTTTAGAGCATGCAACTACAATCACACGCCATGGGCTGTCGCTTCGATTCAATTGGGAAAGGAGGGGAGGGGAGGGAAGGAGGCGCGCAGCCAAAACATTGCATGCCACATGCCACACGATTCGGGACTCTAGCCTCGATTCTCCCGTCCCGTGTGTGCCCATTATGCCATGCCACACAGTCCGACTCGGAGACGGTTAGTCCGGGAAAACTAGTCAGGCTAACTGCTACTGCTGCTTGGCCCATCTTCTCCTGCTCCTGCTCCTGCTCCTGCCCCACCTCTATCCAGAACATTACAGGCAAATGACAGGCGGCCCGATTAGCTCCGACTGCCTCCGGAGTCCGGACTGAGACAGCCTGACTGCTGGCATCCTCGTTTAATGTGTAATTATCTGCCAAACAGTCGACAGCACATTGATTCTGCCATGACCGGCCCCTTTTAAGAGCCACTTGCTCCAAATCCCACCCAAGTACCTGTGCGGGCCCAGTAAAACCCACCACCCAGTAGCCACCCTCGCCTGCCAGACACACGAAAGTGAAAAAAAAGGACAATTGACACTTGTGCCGATGCTTGACCGAGCTCTAGTCCAAGTAACCACTAAACTAATGAAACCATTTACAGTACTTTGTCCAAAAGGGTGGCTAACTAATGGCAGGACTTATGAGGATATGCACTTAGCACAACCACTGGGCGAAGGAAAAGGCCAAGAAGGGAGTGCACATGGCTAAAATGGGATCAATATATGCTAATGCGAAAGCTTGGCCCATCCTTCATTGCGAGTTTATTGAAAAAGTTTCCAAGTCTGGCAGTTGCAAATGGGATTTACGGGTTAAAGCAGGTTTTCAGATGGCCATATCTATAAATTAAGATATTTAATTTAATTATAGAGTGTTGTAAAGATTGTGAAAGCATCCTTCCCTTATATCTAATAAAAAACATCTTAAGAAATACCAGATTCTAACGTGTACTAGGTGATAAATAGAAGCTGTTTGTCTGATCTGGCTCCACCTTGATGCTATGTTAAATGTTACATATGTTCAAAGTTCTCCCCGCATTCAATCTAGTATCTAGTATTTTCGTATTTTCCGTCCCGAGAATTGCATAACCGTGTCGGGCACTTGATGAGTGCGACGCATCGCAGCCAATAAATAAATATAAATAGCAAACGCAGCGAAATGCGTGAGCTCCACTCCGACAAAGGCAACCCGAGCAAGATCAACACAACCAACTGTGACTGGGTATAAAAAAATCAGATCGATGACCGCCGGCGAGTGTGAGCGGATGGACGCATGAATAATGAACCGACAATCGCAGATAACCAGGGGGGGCTTGGATGTGGGGGAAGCCCACGTGGTGCAAATGAACTTACCTCTTGAATTGGTCGCCGCATCTGCTATCTTTTGGAAGGCATCCAAATAGGCGGCGATTGCCTGGATGGCGGCCCTGTGAATTGAAAGAAAGAAAGAAGCCGGAGCATTATTATTAGGGTCCCAAGAAGCCGTCTAGATTTAATAAAGATCTTTTTCAATTTGCCGTGGGCGACATTTCAATTAAAGCGACAGCTAGAGAAAGAGAAAGAAGAAAGACAGTGCAGCCTGGGCAGTGGAGAAAGGGGAGAGCTTTCTTCGGAGGAATATGTTGGATATCTTTTGGGATAGGTCTTAGGTTCTAGTACTACTTAGATCCCAAAAAAACGAAAAGTGGGGGAACCCACTGTAAATCGGAGGTCTTGCTGAACCACTCAAGTGTTTTATGAAAGTCCACACCCGCGGGGACCCGGCACTGGGAGTGAGATGTGTGTCAAGCGCATTGGGCAAACACTCGGAACGACTTTTCGCAAACTCAGCCGTTTAGAGAGACTCGGACAACATGATTTGGGATAATGATTAATGCAGCCGCATCTGACCAGACGCTGCTGCCTCGTAGGAAAGTAAATTTGGGCCAAGACTGAGCGTAAAAATAACAGAGAGTGAAAAATAAAATAAACAAAAACATGGACACGGCGTCGGTGGTCTCGATGCCGCCGGACGAGCACAAAAATAATCATCGACTTTTTATTCATGGGTGCGAGGAAGTGGAAAGCATAAAAATCGTCTTGAGGTAAACTAAAAGTTTGTTTACTCATTTGCATGTTCTCATTCTGGGGTTTTGCAATTGCGATTGTTATTTCGCCGCTGTTGAAATATCTCCAGATTCCGCAATGGAGAAATCCGTTCCTCATCAATAATAAACTCACCTCAAACATGTATGAAGTTTGCCCGCCTTGGCCACAAAATCCTCCCACAACGGCGAGGTGTTCTGCAAGAAGGAAAAAGTCGGAATAAATTAGATGGATGGTGTAACCGGCAGGGAATTGGGCTATTTCACCCTTTGAATGAAATATTCATTTGCCACTTTCCCTTATACAATCTAATCCCCAACAAAGTCTGAGAAAAGAAAATCAATAAAGGAGCATCAAAATCCAAGCAATGCCATTTGATGAAACAAAGGTTTCCCCCTTTTTATCCTTAAATTCCATTACTGTCGCTGAAAAGTTCAAAGCTTAAATTGATGTCGTCATTTTGGATTTAATCCAATTGAATTTAACTTTTGTTGTCTGCACATTTCATTTAAAAGCTGAAAGTACTTATAATATCAATGTCAACCCACAGGGCGTTAACTTAATCAGTCGAAATGGGGAAGATCCATATGGTTCGATAGACTCCTCCTGGGTTTATGTTTAATTAAGTATTCCCAGTAGCCCCAGAGCCAATTCGATTTGTGTGTTTTCTCACATAATCTTGGCCGGCCAAGCTGGCTTCTGGCCAAGACTCAGTGTCATGCTGGCCAAGCGACAGCGAATGGTTGAGCGGCTTCCATAAAAGGCAGCTAGACTTTTTATGTACCTATATAAACATTTTTTTTTTCTTTGCAAGAAATAATATCAAGTAAAGAAGCGCAAATGGTCAATAAAAGTGAAAACGAGTTTTTCGTTTTATTTTTTGCCCATAACACTGCTCAATTACACAACAAATGACATTGAAAGACTCACCGAAAGCGATTAAGACATAAAACGTAAAAATGTACTAGCGGACTATTCCAAAAGAGTAAATAGATTTAAACCATTTCACTTTCAGGCCTCCCTTTGTTTACGATTCGGACAATAATTCAGTGTACAGAAAGCAAAATGTCAGTTGCAAAATCGATTCGAATGCAAAACGCAGAAGGGAAGCCAGGTCTGGGCCAGGGCAGTTGCCGAAACCGACCGACCAAGCCAGGCCGGGCCAATAAATGCACTCGCAGGGCCAAAAGGTAAACGAACGAAAAATGGCAAGTGAATACAAAAACAATGCAATACAGAAACGGCAAACAAAGCCAAATAATAATTGAACGGAAATCGATTTTTGGTCATTTTCTGCAAGCTTTGCATTTCGGTTTGGTGGAGGGGACAAAATACATACATTCGTCTGAAATTATAATAACAACAAAAATAATTCAAAAAGCTATGCCTAGAATCATTTAATTCCAGCATAAAATTACTATTTTAATCCGATTTTTCCAACGTTTCTCAGCCCACATGCAAATTATTATTGTTTATTTGTTGCAAAACCATATTCTTTTTGAATATTTCTTTTAGTTTTTTGTAGTTTGTTGTGCCAACGAAAAACTTGATAAGCCTCTTTTCCATCGCCTGCGTGGGCTGGGCTGTTGTGGTTTGGCTTGGCGGCATTTTGTGAATGAACATTTTGTTGTCATAGAGCTCTGCCAGCAGGCCAAAAAACACGCGGTCCTCAACACGCGAAGCTGTCATTACATTGACCAGGCCCGAACGGTTTACGTTGGCGTAGTGTGTTTGCCTGCGCTGGCGTTGGGAGATAGCTCAGCTGGTCTAAGCCTCCGACTTGGACTCCGGAATCGGGTATTGCCTCATGAATGGCCACAGTACCCCTTCGCAAGCCAACGGCACGGGCCAATTATCTGGCAACTGGTGCACTTTTTTCAACCATGACAACCAAATGTTTTGTTATATAAAGGATGTATTATTTGTAGTGCAAAAGGCATGTTTAACAAATCTTAAAAATCCTTAGATTTCAAAAGCTATAAACTGGAAGTAGGCCCACACAAACACTTTCCAGTTCTTTGTCTTCTGCCTAGGAAGCCAACGAGTGCATCCATGTGTTGGCATTAGATTCCATATAGCTTGGCAAACTAACTAGTACCCGTAACCGGGTAGGTAGGCAGGCAGCACGCTAGACACCTTAAAACCCACAATTTATGCCACTCACAGCAGCAGTGCAACTCTCAGAAAACTGGAAAAGTTCACACACAAACACAAACGCAAAAACACACACACCCATACTCGCATTATAAACTCTTGATCTTTCCAATAGCCTACAAAAGCAACCCACACGAACCGACTCCTCTAGCTCAGCTTCAGCTTGAGCTTCAGCTCCAGCTCCAACTCTAACTCTAGCTCCCAGCTGGTTCACAGCCCCATTCATGCAACAGTTTTGTTGCAGTCTCGCAAATATGCCCCCAAAGATTCCCTCGGCGAAAAAGCGGCAGCTAGAAAGGGGCGGAGTTGGCTAAAAACGGGTTCAGAGCCAACGTCCTACATTGCGCAGAGTTTTTGGGTCCAGAAAAAATCTGGCAAACCTCACCGCATCGTTCCTTATGCAAAAATATTCGCGTCCGCGAAGAAGAAGTCTGCACTGATTGATTTTCTATGAGAGAGCCCCAGCGAATATTAGTTGCCCGGGGCCATAATTTTGGTCTTGGCCAGATGTTGACTTTGACGGATCTGCCGGCGGGGAGGCTGGGCTGCGGAATCGTGCGCCGCTAATTTGCACCTAAAAACCGTTTTTGTTTCTTGCTTTTTCGGTTTTAGAAAGTAGAAAATTATTCGCCAGGAATATGAAATGAAAGTGTTTCGATGAGCGGATCCCTCCCGCTCCACGATGGTTTCGAAAGTCTCCCGAAAAATTCAAGCAAGATTGGCAAATTGGCAAAACGATTGGATCGATTTGAATAGATCGGGACTTGTGCCAATCATCATCAAGTAATTCAATAACCGATGGTTACCTATTTTTGTCTGTTCCACTCCCAACAATGCCAGTCGTGACCCCAAAAAAGATTCCCGCTCCGCTCGTTGGCCTGGCCAGAATATGAGTTACCTCTTTCCCATTTTCCAGCCGTAACCCAAGAAGCAGCTTGCAACACGGCAACCGCAACATGAACTCAAGTTGCAGTCAACGCGTGCCACAAACCACAAAACAAAACGAACTATAGTTGGCAGAGTTCGCAAGTATTTAGCAGAATAAGTTGCTATTCTTCCGCATTGTAATCCTTTGATAACCAAAAGCATTCGTAGTTTTATTTAGCCAGGAATTCTTCGCACCCATTATTTGACCTTTTCAATCTCTCCTCTGATCTCGAAGCAAATCGAAGTTGGACGAGGAACATTCATATGATCTACGGCATGCAATGTTACAACTAACTTGTGACGGCCCCGAAGAACTGGTCCTCGAATATTGTTAACCCTCAGCGCTAAATCAAAGGGCTCATGAACCAGAACAGTCTAAAACGAAAGTCAGATAGTACAACGTTTCGAAGGACAATGGTAGGACTTACACCAGGTGTATTGAGGCATTTTTTTTCAACGTCAGCGCGATTTGTTATGAAGCCAGACCAAAATTTATACCAATACTGATTCCGGTCATACATAACGTGGCAAAAATCTTGAGTAACCAAGGTGAAAACCGTCGGTTGCCAGTTTCCGCGGTTGAATTGGAAGGTCTCTACTCTCCCCTGCAAGGATTGGAGAATTGGATATAGATACCTTAGCTGACTAGAAATGGGTTTACTATAATGCGATCGGTTGGTTGCACATCCCAGGTCACGGTTACGTTTCCAGACACGTGTAGAATATCCCCATCGTGGATGACATTAAGATGGTCCAGGTTCAAGGCTTCAGGCATCCCAATAGCACCTGGTTTTTCCTCAGTGCATGGCGAAAATATATCGGGATCCTCGAGCATTAATTGGTAGTCCGAGGCCCAACAGCAGGTCACCCCCACGATAACCACCAGCAACGAAATCCTCATCATTAATGTCCTCCAACCAAAAACTGTATTAGCTCTTATATGGCCTGCCCCGATTTAAATGCAATTTTTTCGCCACTAATTACGAATTATCGCTACATTGTCTTTAATCCTATCATGGTGTTCCATCGAAAAACAAAACATGCAGTTCTATGTAGGAAATAACTGTTACCATGTTGACTTTAATCAGTCAAATCTTTAATCATATTTTGAGATCTTTAGCTTATAAGATGTACTATCTATTGTTAAAATGGGGTTTTCATTATAAAACGACAACCCAAAATGAAACCTACTGACAAAAATTATAATCCTTCTAAGGGATTAAATACAAACTTGTATATACTTTGTAAATATTTTTATTATTTCATAAATAAAAAAAGATTTGATTGGGTATAAGCCAATATATTTTATTTTGAATTTATATCCAAAAATCAATTCCTGAAATCCATGACCCATGATTTTAGTTTCTCAACTTTTCAACCTCTCCCCTAACTTCAAAGCACAGAGTGTTGGGCCGTGGGGCTTTCCTCTCGTCGAAAGCCTCGAAAGTAACTACAGCCTTATAGCGTCCCTGCAAGGTGGCACCACGGATGTTCATCATGCGAAGCTGTAGATCAAATGGCTTGTGCGCAATCACAGTCTAAAATATATGAGCGATTTCGAGCAGGTCCACATCAGTTACTTGGTCAACTCACACCAGGGATCCGTAAACAATTCCTTTCCACCTCGTCGCGGTTTATAATGTGCTTGGTCCAGTATTTGTACCAGTATTGATCCTCATCGAACAGTACGGAGCAGAAATCTGGAGTTGCCACGCTAAAAACAGTAGGTTCCCAGGTGCCTCGGTTGTAGTGCATCATGGAGAACCTGGCCTAAAAGAACTGGCTGTTAATTCCGGCGATAACTGTGGTTGAACGGATTTACGGAAATGCGGTCGTTTGGTTCCAATTCCCACATTGTTGTTGCATTCTCTGATATATGAATTATCTCTGCTTCCTGATTAACCACCAGGTCATCCATGTTAAAAAGTCCCTCGACGCCCACCGATCCTGGAGGAGGTTCAGTGCAAGGCGAAAATATATCCGGATCCTCCAGGAGCATTTCGTAATCGGCGGCCCAAGCCCCGGCCAGGCTTATGACGAGAATTAAGTGAACTTTCAGCATTTTTCAGCCATTTGCGATTAATTCGCCAACCCAGGCTTATATAGTGGATGCCAAAAGGGTAATCCCTAATTACGGATTATGATTAGGTCACTAATCCAAGATTTTATCGACAATCCGCATGCAACAATGTCATAGATCCAAACATTATGACCAAATGTATTACACAATCAAAGGAAAATATTATATCAATAAGTTAGGATGGGTTCTCTCGTTCAAATTGGCATTTTCCAATAGCAATATCATTCATCTGACATTGATATTGGTTTGATGAAATCACTCTTCAAATAGAATCAAAATGGCAAACAAAAAGGGGGAATAACTATAACTATTTTACATAATTGGGCGAGACAACGACACATGACTCGACTGTATCTCAGGCTTTGTATCACCAATGCAATTTCATATTCATTAAAGTTAATTGCCGTTTTGATGGCGATTCGTTGTCGACCAGAAATTTAACGTGCAGGCGCGGTCGGAATCTCTGTACATATCAAATGTGACAAAACTAAATTATTAGCAGACCAGACGAGGGGGCAGCACAGAGTCCGCATCAGTAATTCTAGAGCGGCAGAGCCAAAAGCATCAACCAGCATTTCCCCCACAAAGCTATTAAAATAATAATGCAAAGTAATTAATACCAACTAAGACGATGATTCCGTTGAGCTCTCCAATTGTTTGTGGACCTTCAAGGGGAAAAGTATCTGATATTTCTTTTACTTTTATATACATATCTATTTGCTTGTGGGAGAAGAATTTCTACAATTGAAAGTTCATTTTAATAATCTACATATGACAATGCCTAAGGACCTTGCACCAGATAGGACAAACTGGAGGTGTACATCCCCATCCTGGCCTAGCTAACATGAATGCACTGAAAACTGACAGTACAACCTTGGAAGTGGCATTTAGCCATTTCAGGCTGGCAAATAATACAAGCCAACGAGGGAGAGGAAGCCCGCATGAGATATTGTCATAGAAATGGCAACACATTGCGTCAGCTGCGAACGCTGCCATAAATAAAAACTCATTAGCTCTTGTCTGTTGTATTGGACCATTCGCAGCATCGACTATAAATACATCCAGTACGTTTATATAAATCTATGTACATACAAACGAACCCAACACACCCACGGCACCCAGATAGCACAAAAACAAGGCACGCGTGGAAACGGCTTGAGACCAAAGTTCGCAGACAACAATTACTTACGGAAAATTGTACATACAGTCGAATATTAATTGAAATGCAAAAATAAAACAATAAGAACAAGGGCAGGCAAAAAATTATGATCGCCCAACGTGGGGCTCGAACCCACGACCCTGAGATTAAGAGTCTCATGCTCTACCGACTGAGCTAGCCGGGCATGTGAGAAGGGGGAAACCAGGAGGCCACCCCCCAATTCTAACAGTTTATGAGTTTTTAAAGTACAATCAGCATAGAATTCTATTAAAAGCACACGGCAGCATAGATTATTATTAACAAAAAACAGATACATGTGTCTTAGTGGAAAATTAAAGTCGTAATCACATTTGTTTAGATTTAACAACTTTGATTTGATTGAAGAGTTGAGCAGAACTGTTTCTCAACTTTAATGTAAAATGATAATCTTAATAAGAATATAAGCATTTTATTTGAGCAAGATTTACAAAAAAAAAAGTTTGTAGTCGCCCAACGTGGGGCTCGAACCCACGACCCTGAGATTAAGAGTCTCATGCTCTACCGACTGAGCTAGCCGGGCTATTGAAATTAGGCCGGCAAAGTTCTCAAGCCAAGTTTATACATCCACATAAATATTGCTATAAATAGAAAGTTCTAACTTATGCAATTTGTTTATTACACTTTTTTGCAATTTACATTTTTATTTATAAAAATATATGTCGCCACTTGGTTTCATTAACTAAAATTAGAAAAAAATGTGTTAAGTATTCAGGGTCTAAAAGAACCACGTTCATGGCTAAGGGTTAAAGAGACATGGAAAATACACTTTGCTACAAAGGCTTTCAAACAGGCCTATTATCTGCACAACAAAAGACTAACTAAAAACTATGAAACTGGTTTTATTTTTAATTAATTGGGTGTCGGATTGAAATGACCTACTGACTTGAAATATGAAATTAGTTAATTTTCCGTTAATGCCCCCGAAATGACAAAACGAAACGCGAGCAAAATAATGAATGCGCCCAACGTGGGGCTCGAACCCACGACCCTGAGATTAAGAGTCTCATGCTCTACCGACTGAGCTAGCCGGGCATGTGGGCGTAACCGATCAATATCGAAACCGGAAGGTGTTCCGAATAACCTGTCGATTAATGTACTTTTGCGTAATAATATAAGTACCACTTGCTTGCAAGTAAAAACGCCCTTTTATTGTTCCCAAAGGCACCGATAAATCATGAAATGGAATATATAAAGCCAAGTGCGATCATTGCTTCTTCACAACAATCGAAATGTGGCCCATTCTGAAGATCCTACAGATCCTGGGAGGCTTCATCTGCCTGACTGAGGCCATAAACTACGAATTCCAAATGGACGATGATGGCCTGTTGGCGCCCTGCGAGAGCCAACCCGGCAATCATTCCAATTTTGAAGGCGGCCTTTTCGATATGACAAACGTAAGAGTGGGAAAGTTTGATGGAAAACTAAGTATGCAGGGAGATCTGGTCGTCATCTGGAAAGATGTCCAGCCCGACGACACGGTTACAGTGAGTTATTATCAAATTTGTTTCGGAACTGTTTTCCTTCATAGCCTTTCTTTTAAATTTAGTTTTTAGGGCAAATATATAAATGGGAGCGCAAGTCGTGGCAGAAGACAATGTTTTCGGCCAGCAGCCAAAACTTTTGCAGCAACATGTTCGAAAAGGGTCAATACTGGTATGATTTCTGGACCAAACACATTACCAATGTAGATGAGATAATGAAGCAGTGTCTAAACACCCAAGGCGTGAGCTATAATCTCTATAAAACTCTTCGATTCTTTCCAAAAAAAAACATTTCCAATCATTTCAGGCTGTATTAAAACACGAGCTTTTCGAACCAAAACTAAAGGCCAATATAAACATCCCGAATCTGGAGGGTCGCTACAAACTGGCCCTGATCATAGAGGCATTCGACAAGCAAAAAGTCAAGCGACCCATCACAGCCTGCACCGAGTTCCGCGGCTACGTGAAGAGGGTATAATTCCGACAATTATATATGCATGCTGACTGTACAGCAAAACACCATTAAAGTTTTTTATCGAACATGAATACAGGGGGCCATTACACGTTTGAATGAGGTGCTTCCATGCAGGAGCTTCTTCCTTTCAGTTCATCATGGCTGCCCAAAGCAAGAGGCCGGAGAATGCGCACAACTGGGGCTCTGAACTCTGCGAGGAGTCCTCCATTCACGGAATGCCGTATGTGGCCCGCAAGGACCTGCACTGGACGGAGCGCATCTTTTGGGTAGTTATGGTGGTGGCCTCCGCCTACATAGCCATCGACACCTGTTTAGCCCAGTGGGAGCGATTTCGCAATAATCCCATTGTCTACGAATACGAGTATCTCTCCGGCCTGCGGAACTTTAGCTTCCTCGGAATAACCCTCTGCACCAATTACGAGACCCAGGAGCAGGTGGAAATGCTTATAAAAATGTTCGTTCACAGTGATTGCCCAGGCCAGTTTGTTTATTTAATTATATTTTAAATTCCAAATTGAAACAAACTCTAGAATTTGGGGAGTGGATCCCGTAAAAGACCCCACAAAGGCAGCCTACTACGAAAAGTTTCTGTACGTGCTTAATCGCTTGGAGTACACCAATCTGGACACACTGAACCCCTTTGAAAATGACACCAGCCTGGACAATTTGGATTACGTGGACTTGCTTCTCAAGGTGCAAACTAAAGTCCTGCCGCCCCCGTGGCCTGTACTTCTAGCGCCCATCATCACGGAAGTGGGTTTGTGTCAAACCACCAGCCAATTGTTCCAGTTTGGTAATCCTGATGGGTAGTAAATCCTTAAGAATTCCTTAGTATAAATATTAATGAGTTCATTGTTTAGGAACCTGTTAATGGTAACACCTGTTCGGCAATGCGGCTTCTTCAACGACTGTCAATTCATGCACAAGCCATTCAATAGCATATTGACTCATGTATTAATGGTAAATATTTATTATTGATTTTAACAAATATCCTAATTATGGGGACTATTTAGTACTTGCACGATGTGAACGAGATGATGCTGCCCCACGATAGCCGCACTCTCACATTTAATGCGAAGACGAAGAGCTCCTACGTCCTCAAGTTGCTTGTAAACTCGATATCGGCAGAT
The DNA here is from genome assembly GCA_018150405.1 of Drosophila varians. Lineage (NCBI taxonomy): Eukaryota > Metazoa > Arthropoda > Insecta > Diptera > Drosophilidae > Drosophila > Drosophila varians. Next base: position 11,845,664 of record JAECWK010000130.1, read on the forward strand.
GAGGAAGTTCGGAACCTACCAGTGGCATATAGAAAGTGTCGCTACCACGACGAGAATGATCTACAATATTACACGGTAAGTCGTGTTTCATTGTGATGGATACAATAGTTTTTCAACCTATTTTTTCCAGCCGTATCATCCCAGCCTTTGCCGCCTGGAGTGCCGTATCAATTGGGCCCTGAGCCTTTGCCAATGTAAGCCTTATTTTTATGCAGCTGCCCCACATGCGCCTGTTTGCAACATTTCTGGAATGCTTTGCCTGGCCCGATCCAAGTGGCTGGAGAAACCATGCCAGTGTTTCCCGTTGTGCAAGGAGAACACCTACAGCATCATCGAGGAATACGAACAGAGCGGTGTATGGCCATCCTTGGGAAGTGAGAAAGTATGGTATACGGTTTACTCTATAATTTCAGGGCGATCAAAACTACGTGGGTGAGCAATTTGAACGCACCATTATCATCAAGATGGACCTGCCGAAGATGGGCATGAAACGACGGGTGGTTTTCAGCACGGATCAGTTGATAGTGTCATTCGGAGGCGCCATTGGCCTCTTTCTCGGAGCCAGCTTCATGACCATCTACGGCCTGATCAGCCTTTTCCTAACGTTTTTGGTAGACAAATGCAAATGTGGCTCATGGGCAAAACCGACAACCAGTAGGACCAGTATCTAAACATTTATTCAAAGTTTCTGTTTTCTAAAATATTAAATATATAAAAATATATGTCTCGTATTCTGTAAACTAAAATTTAGAAGCCTTTATATGGCACACGAGTAGATTTGTTAAGTTAAATTCAACATTAACGCAAAAACATAAAAACGCAAACAAAGCAAATGAAATTGTTATAAACTTAACGACTTCAAAGTGATGTGATGGCCTGGCCGAGCATCATAAACAAATTAATGCCGCCACAAATGTTGCAGGGCCCGTCGAACGAGGAAGGGAAGCCGCAAAAGTGGCAGCTTAGCGTGGCAGAGAAGAAAGCGACACGTTCGGTTCAGCTGGGTTCAGAGAGCAGAAAAGTTTTCACTTTTGTGGAAAACTTATGTGCAATGCATTTTCCAGTCGCTTACTGTTACCATCGCAGTGTAGCGTAGATTTCCGATTGTCAAATGTGACAATTTGTTGGCTTTGCCCGGCTTTTCTTGGGAGACGGGATTTCCTTACCTTCATTTCGCACACTTGCCACACTTCACCAAAAAACCAGCAAAGTGCAGTCATCGGAGCGAGGCAGTTGGGTAAAGTTAACAACCTTTTATGTTTGCATAATTTTGGTTTGTTTGCGTGGCTTTAAACTTTATTCCGGCTCAAACCGATGCCAAATTAGCCGCGTTTAATTGCCAGTGTACAGGGAATCCGCAAAGTAAAAGAATTTCTGAATACTTGCTCTGTTTTTACTTAACGCTTATTGAAGAAGTTGTGCCGGAGAGTCTTAGAAGTTTCTGCTGTGGCCTGGCAATAGGCATAAATTTGTTCTGGTCTGCTGCCAAAAAATAAAAAGGCTACAAAAAGTCCAAAGCCAGACAGAGAGTCAGCCAAGCAATTAAAGCGAACTTATTTTTGGGCCGTGAATGCCTTTCGGTTTAACCTTTAGACCAAACATTCTCCTCCACACTCTATGCCTCTCTCTCCGTGTTTCGGTGATTCATTTGCATCTTCTGCAGCTTTGTGACATTTGCATTGGCATTTGCCAACTTTGTAAAAGTTGGCCAGCTTCAGCACAAGCACCAGAGAAAAACAACCCAGGCCAGCCAGCAGACTCTTTGCCGCGAATGAGGCCAAAATCAGAGTGAACCAAGGCAGAGCAGCGAGAATTACTTGGTAAGGTGATACCAACATACACAGGCAACGCATATTGCACACGAGTATGGGTTTATGCTCTAGTTCACACTCAGGTTGGAAAAAAAAAATGTTAAAAAAGGCAACCACTTCTGCACAATTGCGTGCCGAACAATTTCCAAATTTCATAAATACGAAATGCACTCGCCCGCATCTGACGGCAGCCAGCTGGCTGGTTGGCTGCCTGGCTGGCTTGTTGGCCAAAAGGCCCCAAAAGGTGAACTCCCTCTTCTCCCGAAATGAGTCGATATGGATTTTCCTATTAATAGATACCAGCGGAATGGCGGCAACTTTCATCTCCCTCCCGCTGTTGGTTTATTTCGGGTTCCTTAACCAAATTCCAACACCTGTCCGTCTGGCGATGACGGAGTTCAAGAAATGGTGACGAGAGAGCCACGAGGGCCTACAATGTGCTGAAAACGTAATTTTCATTTCCAAAGACACACCAGACCAGAATAGCAAAGAAAATACTCTTTCCGCTGAAGGGAATACTAGACAATGTCACAAATTGGCTAAATTTACACAGCTTGCTCTTGTTTCACTGGAAAATGATTATTTTTAGCCCACGAAACAGCTGTTAGAAGTGTATTAAGTCCCGCAGTCCCATCGATAGTATCCCAAGAGGCTTGGCCAACGATAAAGTATCCCGTGCTCCCAGAAATAATCATTAATTTACGCTTGTTAAATAAAATTGCTTTGCTTGGTGTTATATAAGCGGAATAAACTTGTATGTTTGAAAGTTGCCACAAATGGCGTCATGAGTGCCATAAATTATTGATAGCGCTCATTGAAAAGACGGTAATAAAATCAATTAATTCTGAAAGAAACAAACAAAAAACTTGGCAAGTTTCGCGTTCCCTTGAGCAAAATGTTACTTTTTTTCCTTCATTTATTTTGTATTACCCGATTTTGCAATTTCGTGCGATTCCATTAAGGCACTTTAGAGAACAACACAATTATTGAGCTTAATAACAATTTGTTTTCGTTTCGAATTCATTGAATATTTAGAACATTCTGTGGGGCAACAATTTTCCAAGAAGCCACAAACGGAAGTGGCAAAAACTACCTTTCATTTTCTCGGAAACTATCGAAAAACGATACCAACTACGAGTATGAGAGACTCACCTTCATGTCATTGATAATCTGTTGGAACAGACTTCCCAGAGCGGAGCTGTCGCGTTCCAGACTTAGATCCATGGTTTTGTAGTTTTCTTAACTGGCTCAGTGCAGAATTCGATTAAAATTCGTTAGTCGTTTGGTGATTCGGTTAGATTTTGTTTTAATGATTTCTGTTTTTGGTTATTTCATTTTGATTGGAAAACCACGTGACACTAGAGTTCCTTGTTTAGCTGGCGGTGATCTAGAAAGAGAAAGAATAGTTTATAAATAAACATGCTTAAGAAAGCTAATCTAAAAGCACTTCCGAGTCCACCCCCGTAAATATTTCAAATTTGTCCCTGAAAGAACGCACCAAACGACTTGTCGTAAATAATCGAAAATGTAAACTAAAGCATCTCTCCAATACAAGAAATTATGCTTAATTGGAGTTATTAATAATATATTCCGAGATAGTGGGAAGTTCTGTTTTTGGCGTAGGCGCTACATCAAACTGTATTTGGGGATCGTTGACCTAAATTAAGAGAACTTTAAGTGTAGGCCCCTGCTGATATGAGCCTAATGATTTATTGGTCATGTAGCGAGGCTAATTGTTAATTATTAATTGATAATTGTTATGTCTTGCTGAGGCACACAGGCACACAGGCATACAGGAAGTTGCATACATAATTTATTGCATTTGAAGCACCGGACCTGAGACCTGAGACTTGAGACCTGAGGCCCATGCAAACGACTTTCATCAGGGAAGTGCAATAGTTTTGACCCATTTGGTAGACCAACGACGACTCTACGTGACTGACTCCATTCTGCGCAAGTTTCCGCGGCTTTCGAAAGTGCTGAGCTGATAAACCGAGAAAACTAACGCGAGCCTTGAGTGCAATTAGTGCTTGAGAGGCGTCAAATGTTCAGATATGTCGACTTCGACTTCACTTACATCCGTAACCTTCGACCAGAAACTGGCCCAAGCTCGGCTGGAGTCTCAAGTTTAATGGCCGCCACTCGAGTGAGACTGCACTCGAGGTTTTATCTCTACTCCTCTGCCTTTTTTTCGGCTGATTATGACATTGACGCGGCACAGCTTTGAGATAAGTTCTCAAATACAAGTGTGGTTCACAAGTTTGTAAGTACCGATGCATTCGGAAAATGTCCATAATAGACCCTATCCTCTGGACTCTAGAGTGGGCCAGAAGTGATAAACTAAAGACTGAGAATCTGGTAAGGGAAAGCATTAAAGAACTGGAAGCGAAAAGACAGTAGAATTATGGGCTTTATCGACTTTCGGATTGCCAGATTCAAAAGAACAAACTATATAATTTTCTAATCAAGATTTCGCTTTTTTAGATTTATATTTTCATGTAAGTTTATCCAAGTACAGGGTACGAGAATGTACGCATGTACATCTTGAAGAAAGCCTAGAGCCCAGAGAGCTGGGAAGCACAGAGTCACTTCAGCTATCTTCCTCTTTGTTCGTTTCTCTCTGCTTCTTGGCGGAATAGTGTAAATGACCTCTCAAGATAAAAGTTGTTGCCACAAAACAAACGATGACGGGCTGGGGACTGCGGTTGCTCTGGCTAGGCCATGCCACAATGTAGTTGCAATTTCCTCTCCGATGCGGAAATAAGACTTTGTTGTTTTTGGCAATTGACTGGCTTAAATCTGGTTTTAGTAGCGTTAACTTATAAACCCGTACATGCTTATGAACGCGAAACATTGACCCAGTTAACCGGGGCTGCATTTAAATCATAAGCCTACAACTGGTTGAGCCAGTATTTCACGAGTTGCATTACCATTGCCTTAATAAGTTTACACATCATTTCTTATCCCCAGCGGAAATAGGAGTTGTTCTCGACAGAAAGATGAACCCGCTGCCGGCCTCTGCCTGGGAAATCCAGAGCATCGACCACGAAACAGGAGGTCAGACTTGCAAATCGTGATGGGATCGGGGAACTTATTTTTTTGAGCAGTAGCCCAGAGTCGAAATTACCAAATCGTGCATTAAAAACCGAGGCAGGAAAGCCACAATTTGGCAAAGTAGCCCCCGAAAAGAAGAGCAAAAACTCAACTAAAACAATGGGAAAAAGGAAGCAGACTTGGATAGTGGGAATCTAAGACTTGGGAGGCGATTATGTTGTAGCTTTGCTGTTTATGCTCGATGCGTTTGAATTTCAACAACGCATAATTTTCCGCCCTATTTCTCCAAACCATTCTCTTGGCGGCTCCATATTGTATCTCTATCGCTGCGGCTTTTCTGAGATTTCTGCTGAAGCGAGCGGAAGCTGTGTTGGCTACGAGGGGGAAGAAAGCAGCGGAAGGCCTGAGTGTACACAACTCTTCAAATAAATAGTATCTGGAAAATATTGTTTCCAGATTATTCATTTTTTGGGGAAAAGATTGGCTACCCTTGCCTGAAAGTAAAGTTAAGCAGCCCTCCTTGCTAATATTTCAGCCTCCACTGTTTCTGATCTGCATGTTGCCCGGATTTCTATTACAGGAAGTGACTTGACTGACAGAAACACTGAGATGGGCAAATGCTGGCAGACACTTTTGTCAAGGGCGACAGACAGAGTTGTTGCAGTTAATTGCTTCGAAAAGATGTGTGCACACGCACTGGTCCCCTCCCTCCTTCCGTTGTGTAATTATGCGTAAATGCAGATGTCTGGCAGGGTGGACCTGGCCATCCGAACTTTGTGGGTTTAGGGATTTTCAAGAGCAAGCTGCATGCATAATGAGCATTTCAAGGGACTCACAGTCTCATGGAAGTAAAAATATTAAACCTGATAAGACTATCAATAGATGCAACACAAAGCCTAGCCAATATAAAATATATTTTCAGCGCCATTCTTATCCTAAACTCACATTCAAGGATTAAGTCTTCTAGATTCTTTTTCTTTAAAAGAATTGTTCCTAAATCACTGCTGAAAACTGTCTTATCCCATCTGTCTACAGTTTGTTTGGTTTTTCTGGTTGTTTTTTAGTGTCCCATAAGTTCTAGGTGGGATTCGGCTAAACAAATAATGTTACAGCTGCATTGAATGGGATTTGTATACTTGGAAACCGGGGCGATAAAGAGGGAGGACGGATATCAAATGTCGCGTCCAATGTTTAGCAGATATATAGACACATGTATGTGGCGGATAAAGAAACAAGGTAAACGATACATTGTTGCTGGAAAATTGTGCATCAGCAGCAGCCGATCGTCATGGCTCTACACTTTCACCAACAACAACCTCATCCATGAACTCCAGACGCAGACCCAACATCTGTGGTCAGCAAAGTCTCGAGATGTCTTGGCCCTTGGTCTGGGCCTGATCTTGGCGATCTCGCTTGGAGACCTCTGGAGTTGGGAAAGCGTCGAATAGTTGAGTTGTCGAGTGAAAAGAAAAGCGAAAGAACTCATAAAACGATGATAATCCAAAGATCAAGTTTTCTGTATGAACCAAATAGACAACGTCACCAGCATAAAGATACGAATACACATTCTCATTCGGTTTATCTATGAGTATCTATCTTTAGCGTCATCTGTGCTTTGCATTGCATTTTCTATTTGATGTTTTTGGGATCTGGGAGAGGGCATCTGCTTTGGCTCTTCCCCCTCGGACGCACACATGGCACGTCATTAACCCAAATTTTCTATGAATAAAATATAGCAAAAAAAACACAGAAAAACGGAAAGAAAACACTTAATGTTTGTGCAGGCGTTGGAAAGTCTTACTGATTCTGTTGCTTCGATTTTTCATTCTCGTCTAATTGATTTCGTAGCAAATTTGACGCCTGTAAATTGGGCCATTTCATCGATAATTGAAGTGGAGATAGGCATCCCGCCGGTGCGTTATCTAATCAGCAGAGCAAAAGTAAACATTCGGCTTTCGCAATCGATAATTATCGATCGGAAGCTATCTGGGGGGAGCTGTCCGAGAACCGAGACGCGAGTTAAAAGTGGAACACAAAACATATTTCGCAACCGAAACGCCTACAAATCTGTAAACATTAGACGGGACGGTCCGAACCGACCACCTCTGGAAATAAACTTTGGGCATTTAGAGGCGTTTAATCGATTTGTGCATAAAATTATAGCTTTACACATGGCAGGGCAACCGAAACAAAAATAAAATCTAGATACACAAGGCAAACTTTGCCCAGAGGCGAGAGAACACGCTTCAATGGGATTGTTTTTCACACATTTTTTGGCATTTAAAGATTTTTCACTCACGCCTCATTACTAGTACGAAACTGAACTCCTACTCGTTAAATGTTTATTTATCAGGTTTCTTTTGTAATAATATTGATGAAACCCCCTAGCTTGGCCACTATGGCCAAGAAGAATGGCTATTAATGGTAAATAAGAGTGCCGTTAGCCGGTACAGGTAACTCCATACTCCATCATGTTTGTTATGTTCCCAGTCTGTCGTGTTTGCCGGTTCCATAAGCACGTTTTGTTCTTGTTCCCTTCTTGACAACTTTGTGGCCATCAACAAATGGGAATATACCAGAGTTTTTCTTACCTTTCCCAGTCTCGTTAACGTTAAGAGCTTCGCAGGCCTTTTGTTTAGCCCATTCTGACCAGAGACATTCTCTGGCCCATCTTAGTTTTACTAATTTGCCAGCCCGCCATAATTAATGTTCATATGGTTGGGTCGAGAAAAAGCAGCGAGAGTAACGAGGAAATCCATTAGGAAGTGAACTTCTGACATTTGCCCAAGGAAACAAAAAAAAGTTTTCCACTTTTATAATGAACTCCCCCGTTCCCTGAAGGTATATTTGGCAATTTTGGCACGCAATCCAGCCCTAAAAACCCCGAAGGCGACATGGCATAGATTAGACACGATTTTTAATAGGACAAGCCAGAAAAAAAACGAAAGTGGTTGCGACAAAAACAGTGTGGGAGTTTTCTTCTTTTTTTTTGGGAGTGTGTGTAAATAAATGAATTCACGCCTATCCATGAATTCATTCATACTACGTGGATACACCCATGCAGTTCACTAATCAAACGAAAACGAAAATCTCTTTGTGACTGAGTGGGCGGGCGGCTATACAGGCTGCAGGCCAAACAAATGCAGTCATTCAAGCTGCCACTTGGTCTGAAAAACAGACTCTGAATAAAACTACAAATTCCCAGCCGTCTTTTGTTTGACCAATTGAGAATATTCGTTGCAAACTGAATATTGGTCAAGAGAGTCATTCATAAGTGTTTCATATATAATTTATATCCCTTTTCCAATACAGCCTTTAAAATTCTGGATAGGGAATGTTTTATAGGCAATATAGCAAGAGGAACCCCTTTTTTGGCCAACAAAAGACGATATAGACGAGCCTTTACTAGATTTATTCGCATTAAATGAATATGAATAGTCAGTACTCCCACTAGAAATGAATAAAGGATAAACTGGCTAATAGGAATGGATATAAAAATTACACAGTTGACCAAAATAACGATAAGCTCACTATCCTAATAGTAAATGGAGGGAAACGTAGGAAAAAGTAGATAAAAAGATAAATATTGCCTTTCCGCTATGATTTTTTCTTTTTTCGCCAAATTTATTCGGCAGAGAACAGACTCTGTTTATCTAGCCAGGCAGGCCTTTCTCCATAAAGGCATTACTATTTATATCTACGAGTATTTGCGCTTCTACTTCTTCCTCTGTGCAGTATTGTTTGCAGTTTATTAAAACGCAGGTTGCTTTTTGTTGTTTTGTTGATACACTGCCGAGTGGCGAGCAGGAGCAAGTTTTGTTTCCAAAGCCCGCCAGCTGTTTGCTGTTAACCTGGCCCCTCGTTCCACTTGCCCCTTTCACTGGGGATTCTTCTGTTTTTGGCAATTGCACAGGTGCGGCAACTGCGGATTGGGTTACTCTCGAAGAATCAGATAACCCAAGGCAGCCACATTTTGGTCAAGGCATCCCGACCATCCAGCCTTTCCAATTTGCTCTAGGAGATAGGGGGCATTCCATGCATATCGCGTTATGGCGCGAACCTGAAACCTCTGTCAGCCCTGTCTTTGTTGGAATAGCCTGAGCCACACATTTGTTTAAAGTTTAAACAAATGTGCGAAAAAATAATCTCGAAACGTAAACAAAATCCAGGCGTCAAATTTCAAATAATTTCGCTTATCACCTCAACTAGACGCTGGAAACTAAAGTCGTTTCAAAGGTATGATAAGAACACTGAATAGTTTTACAGTGAGACCTCAGAGTGTGGAATATTTTGGAAGAATTAGTAGGATGAAAGTTTTACTTAACGAAGCCCAACTGTAGTCGTGAAAGGATGACGTGAAACCATAAACAGGAAAACAACAAAAAAACGTGCTTATAGCCAAGGAGGTAATAGGGAAATTTCGAATTTTTACGGTTACGAGTTTAAAGACAATGGGTACAAACGTGCTGCTCTGGTTACTGTTTTGCCGGGAATGGAGAGGCGCAGAGCCACCCCAGGCAAAAATAAAATATTGTCTCTTCCGGAATATAATTCAGGTAAATGCTGGAAGAGAAGTCCTTGCACTTGCGCAATTAGCGCGCAACTCCAAAATGGAGTAATGGCCGTGAAAGGAGTTTTCGGTTCTCACGACTGACTGGAACTGGCAACTGGAAGTCCTTGAAATCTCGCCTGGAAACCGAAGGATGCTGTGCATACTTGTTGTCGAACTGCATCCCTCCCCGCCTTGGCCCTCTCTAATTAGGGCTATCTCCCCTTCCGGAATCGGGATGATTTTTACAATTAGCTCACTCGCCCCCACTCGATTCTCATTGTTTGTGTCTCGAAGCACTCTTAAAGGATACTCACGGTGCACTTTCGGCTGCTTGCAAGTCGTGCATCTGCTTCTCAGCACGCTGGGTATGATGGGTATCCTCCCTCCTGTCCCACGGCGCCGTGAGTGCAATCGTTTGTTTGATTTTTTCGGATGCGGCTGCCGCCGATGCTGCAAACAATTAAGCGTTTCCTCCCCTGCGTCCCATCGTCCCGTTGTTGTTGTAGCATTGCATTCCAGGCGGCAAAAGCGCACCACAAAGGAGCGTATACGTGTGTGTCGGGGGTGTGGGGTGTGCTCTCCAGTCCTTCCTTCGCCTGTCCTTGCTCCCTTTTCCCTTTGTGGGCTGTGTTGATGTTGGGCTTTGTTCAAATTCAAACAAACTACCCTGAGCGACAGCGTAGATCCTTGCTTCCTTGTTGCTGTTATTGTTGTTGGTGTTGTTTTTGCTATACACTCACAGACACGCTGCTAACATACACATATGCACGTATATGTACACTGGCCTGCCAGACAGACGCTTTATTTTCTGTTTGGCCTGGGAAATTGCATAAAATCACTCGCTTTTCGCACCGTACCCGACACTTTTCGCCAAACTCCAATTTTTCGCGCACTCTTTGGCACTCCTTCTTCGCCAGAGAACAGTTAGAAGCTGTCGTTCAACTGTTATTTTCCTCGCTGGTTTTCCTTCTTCGTTGCGAAGCGACGCGAGATTTTCTTATAGACAAACAAAAAACACAGCAACCGAATTGGGCAAATATAGCGGTGCTCCGGAAAGCATTATCCCGACATGATTATTATCCAACCTGATTAGGACTCAGACGCAACAGCACCGTAGTGTTGCTTTTTCACGCTTTTCGCGGCGTCTGTGTTTGCCACTTGGAAAAATCGCCACCCACAACACGTCTGCCCAATTAAGTGTTTTGTTTCCGTTAGCAGAGTAGGCCCTAGACAGAGTTTAATTGATTTCAAACTCGGCACATCACCTACGCTTCAAAAACCTCGTTCGTTCATCCGCGAAACCGTCTGAACCGCGCGATATCTTTTCTTTTTTGATATTTGATAAAGAAATATTTATGTACATAAATATCGATAGTTCTCTTTTATGTTATCGATTTTATACTTTCTGATTGGCAACACTTAAGCAAGTATGTACTTCTCCCGGTAAAAAAAATATTTTAAATATTTTTAGCAGGAATTGTTACTTTTAATAACTAATATATTTCCATCTAGCTATTGTCAGAAACCTACCTAATTAAACCATAAATAGCAGCATTACCAACATTTTTCGCAGTAAGGTTGCTGTCTTAGTTTGATCTAAATAATTTACAACCAGATCTAATATAAATTTCCCAATATGCATCGGATTCTTGAGCAGAATATGTGTATATTTAATGAATTATTAAAATATATAAAAATAGTTTCCATTTGCAATTAACAATTATGTGTTTATTCAGGTTTGATCTTGGTGCAGTAGATTACAGTCATCGTCAGCATTATCACACAAGTCCACAATTTGGGGAACGAAAGCATAAAGTGCATAAGTATATAAATATAAAAACAAACATTTTGTACACAAAACAATACCATATTACAAAATAAACGAAATACAAAGCTAATCGCGCTCCACCTTGAGTTTGATATCAGTTTTTGGCATCAGCAGAAGCCTCCGGTTGTCGTATTTAATAGGCATAGTTGTCTCCTCGCAGGGAGTGTATCTGTGATGCTGGAGCAGAGCCACCAAGCCCACCAGGAGCACTTGATCAACAAACCTCTTTGCAATGCAACCTCGCAATCCATCGCCAAAGGGTAAAAAGGCTGCTTTGGGTCTCAAATTCATGGCCTCTTCTTCGAATCGATCCGGATCGAATCGCTCAGGATCTGGATATATCTCCGGATCTCGATGAATGGCCGCCGCAGGTATTAGCACATTGTTACCCCGTGCTATAACGAATACGGACTTGGGAACCTCAAAGTCTTTGGTAGCACGACGCAGCAAAAATGGATGTGGAGTGTGCAAGCGAAGCGTTTCTATTTTAATATAATAATATTAACAAGTGTTTAATAGAAAACCACTATAAAGAATTACCATTGAGGACTTGCTTCGTGTACTTGAGGTCCCTGAGGCACTCCACAGTCAGCTGGGAATCGTGCTGCTGCAGTGTTTTCTTTATTTCCGCTCTAACCCGATCCTGAAGTTCCGGTTGTCGAGCCAGTTCATAGAGGCAAAAAGATAGAGAAGCATTGAGCGGGGTTAATCCTGCCACGAGAAACCCAAAGGCCTGGGCTGCAATCTGGACATCTCCTAGAGGCTGAGATGCGTTTGAGTAAAGCTGCAGAAAGGTCTGCAGTGGTTGACGGTCCCTGCCTCGCTGCTCCTTCAACTGCGACAGGGCTAGCCTCTCAAAGTAGGCGGTAGCCGGCTCAGCATAGCTTTTGTACTGCAGTAGACGAGCTATAAGGGGAAACTCAAGTGCCAGGTAGGCGCGCCACAGGCTGAACTTGCCCCAGTAGCTTTGCGCCCACTGACAGAACTCTTCTCGGTCGGTTCCTCCCATTCCGAAGGCCATGGAAGCCAGCACGTCCACGTTGTAGGCAGCCACGAGCTTGCTTATGTTTTGGATGTCCTCATTCTTTGCATTCGAAAGATCTTTTTGAATTCCGGCGGATATCTGAACCAGTCGGGGCAGTAGCTTCTGTATATTTGTCAGGGTGAAGACGTCCGCTGATTTTCCATGCAGGGAGCGCCATTTGTGCCCGTCAAGCTGTAGTAAATTTTCGGAGAGCGGCTCACCGCCTGGGTTGCTGTAGAGACCGCGCGAGGTAAAATGTCCGGCATCGGTGAAAAGAATATTGTGGACCAACTCCAAGTCCAACGCTAGTATAAACGGTTTCAGGCAAGCAAAGAAGCCAACAAAGGGCGCCCGGCCCTTGTAGTTGGAGTATATGTCCTGCAGGGCATCCTGGGCGTGTCGTTTTCCTTGCACCACGCCTTTGATGTTTCCCCAAAGAAGCTTTGGCTTATCGTGTAAAATCCCCCGACGCTTCCAGTATCCCAGGCTGACCTTAATCAAGGCATAAACGGCGGTTAATGCGCTTATTGTGACCAGCAGGGTTCGGTGGAGCAGCTCCATGGCTAACTCGCTGTCTTTTTCGATGTTAAATTTGGTTGTGTTGTGGTATTTGCCGGTTGCCTTCAGCCGCTCGACGCGATTTTCAGGCTTATCAGTCCATCGCCGGGGATAGCCGTTATCAGTCAGCTATTGATAATGTCCATTGAGCAGCGAAACTAAAATGGAAGAGAAACGTAATATAAAACAACTGCGAAACGGTCTAGATATCGGGGGCCAAAGTGGATTTATTGCTAGATTAGAGACTACAACGTCTAGGGCTGCAGTATGAGGCAGAGGTTGTAAGCGCTGTCGGAAAAATCCTCGATGGGCACCCAGCGGACGTATCCCCGGTCAATAAGTGTCTTCTGGGAGGCGGGAGCATCCGCAAAGTGTGGGTCCTAAAAAGGATTCAAAAATGTTATTCTAGACCTAAATATAAACCACCAAACTCACCACCACCAGCAGGTAAACTTTTCCCTCTGCGCTTCGATGCCAGCCCACTATTGCCTTTGAGGCGGAGTCCCCGTTGATGCCACCCATGGTAATGAAGCCCTGGAATTCGGCAAAGTAGCTGCGAATCTGCTGAAGCACCTCTGGAGATCCCAGTTGCCTTGCATGTAAAATCCGGCAAGGCAGCTGGTAAAGAACGTCTACCACATAGAACTCCTCCAGGGTACCGATCCAGTCACGCGAACCCTCGAACCGCTCACCCTTGTCACCAATGGCAACCAGTATGGCTTGAATCTCCTGAATCGATGGCACAAACCATTGAGCCTCCTGAATACCATCGGCGGAAATGCTACACCTTCCAATGATCCAGGAGATGGCCGATTGCAGGGTTCGATAGCCGCAGCCCCAGCCCACGTCCTCATGCCCGTCGCATCCGTAATGGAAGTAGCTGTAGCTGCCTCGGATGCACACCGTCTCCCCGTCCTGGGTGGGTGGAACGAGTGCGCGGTGGGGGCTCTCTAACAAAGGATGGGAATACGACTTGGGGCTGATCTTAACGGACGTTGACATTGGCGGCGCTTCCACGCTCTCATTCGAGTTCGATTCACAGGTGGCCATGTATAGCAAACGCGTGCAGCACTTGTTCCCTCCACATTCGCTTGTTTATTTACCTTTTGGTCAAAACGTAAAAGTGAAATCGCAGTGAAATTGGAATGCAGCGTTTTATGGCCCAGTCTAGCGATGGGATTTGGTGATCTGTCATGCACCAATATCAAAGGTTATTAACCATGAATTTTCTTTAAACAATTTGAATTTTGATATATTTCACCGTTTACTAAGCTAAAATCAAAATTCAGCAACAATTTCTGAATGATTTTTCCGTTTAAGGCAGCCAAGATTTGTTGTATCGCTTTCCAACACCACACAAATTGTGCAAAGGCGTTGCCAGATTGTTGGTTCACTTTGGCGCTCTGTTTAAATTAATAAAACCGCTATTGCCTCCTTTTTCTCATGCATTTCAAATTTTATTTGAATTAAATGTACAGGATCGTGTTTAGAGTTCATAAATATGTATGTTTCGGGTGTTTTTGTGTATGAATGAGTTTAACGCTTTACATTTAATCGTTTCATATTGTGCTCTTCTAGTTTATACTTATTTTCTTTCTGTTTTTGTGACCAAACAATTTAAAGTACATCGTATTTAATAATGGGTAAAATTGGAAATATATTCTAAGACTACGCTTTGTAAAATTTGCATATTTTCATTTGAGTTTCAACTGTGGATTACTGATTGTTACGGAGTTGCAGATTTGTTAATTTATAAAATGCGATCTGAGAATTTGCCGAGTTATGGTGTCTGTAATTTTTGTTGGTTTTTGTGCACCAATTAAAATACTTAAGTTACATTGTGCGCTTAAAAGAATCGTTTTCGTATCGTTTTTGGTATGTGCCAGCAACGGGTTAAAAGTTTTCAATTAAAGATTACAAGTACAATACATAAAATACATTTATTAAATATATTTAGCGATATCACCTCGATTTGTTGTTATTGTGCTCTTAAAAATCATGTAACAGAAAAGATTTATATGCTAAATTGTTAATATTATCATATACGTATAAGTTATGCGTTATTATAAATATTTATACGATTTATATTCCATCGATTCATCTCATAAATGCAGTCAAAATACGCTTGCGTCTAAAAAATACATTCCGCTTTTTTCAGGTTTGGGTGCTTTAGAGTGAATTCAGCATTAGCCCTCCATTCTCATTCTCATCCTTACCAAACTACGGTCAAGTCTACATCTGAATCGTTGCTCTATGGTGAAAACTACATTTGGGTCAAGGTGGATTTAAATTCTGAATCAAAAAGAGCTTAAAGCAGAGAATATTCCCTACCCCAGCTCTTTAAGAGTTCAGCAATCGTACAAATCGACCCTTGCTACTGTGAGGCATCCGTCGGTGCTGGTATAAATGCAATTGCACGCCTCTGCTCCGCTCCGCTTACAAGGTGCAGTATTCGGTGAGAATGGGTATGGACTTCAGCAGCTCGTTGATGTTGTTTTGCTCCAAGTGCCTGACCAGCTGTTCGGAAGACTTGAGCAAATTAACGCAGTTTTGCAGGTTTTCTACTATTTCCTTGGTCATGCTGTCGGAGGACTTGCTGATGAGCTCGGCCAGCTTCTTGCCCACCTCGCACTTGATGAGCTCGTCCTGCAACCGCAGTGCCTGCTCCTGGGTGGCCTCGTTTTTCTGGGAGAGGTAGACCACGGTGAGGATGCACAAAGCAATCAGCGCCTCGTTCTGCATCACCAGGTGCTGGGCAGTGAGCATGCTGACCATTGCCTCTACGGTGCCCTCGTTGGACAGAAACTCGCTCAGACTCGAGCGGTCGTAGTCCTGGGTGAGGGGAATCTTGTCCGCAATCTGTTCGGCTGGAGCGTCCCCCTTGCGGGGCAGGGCGTAGGCGATCTTGCTGAGGTAGGCATGCTTAATCAGCCAGGCCATTAGGCGCAGGGACTCCCCAGTGACCCCCGCGTAATCCGACGACTTGCTCCAGTGTACCAGCTGCTCAATCAACGTCTTGTTCTTCAGCAGCTCCAGGGCAAGTTTTTCTGCAAAAACATGGAACCCAGATGTTAATAGAGAATCAAACCTGCATGCTATTTTCGGCCCAACTCACCCTGGCCGTCGACGGTCATGCGCAGAGTTCCCAGCAGCTTGAAGACGACTGGCGGCTGGTGGATCTCCAGCATTGGCAGGATGGTCTGCACCAGACCCGCCTGGATCACCGCGTTTTTGTTTGGCTTGGGAATGACCAGGTTGCGGAGTGCACTCAGCAGAGCGTGCTGCAGACGCACGTCATCCTTGACGCCGTTGTTTTTCGACAGCACCTCGAGCAACTTGTTCATGGTCTGCTGCTCCACAAAGTAAATGCAGTGGCTGTCGGTGCGCGCAAAGTTGCCCAGGGCCAGCACCCCGGTGGTCAGCAGATCGATGTCCGTCGAGTCCAGCCAGTCGACCATGTTCTTCAAAAGCGGCGTCGTGTATAGATAGTGCATCGATTCATCTAACAAATTAAATAAATTAATACTAATTGTATATATAATATACATTTTTACTTACCTCCCGTGAGAATCAGGACAATGAGCTCGCAGGCGAGCTTCATCAAAGCCCGGGCTTCGCTGGTGCTGGCCAGTGTTTTATATTTCTCCAGCAAGTTGTAGATGGTCTCGCACAGTCCATCCTTGGCCAGCAGCAGCTTCACTTCGTCACTCTCCGCTTGGTAATGAAGCAGCTCCAGGCACATCTCGGCCAGGTCGGGATTGGTGGAGGCGGCCAAGATGCGCGACAGCTGGATATTTAAAGAGGACTCGAAGTTCAGGTCCGCCACATTTTCGGTGAGAATACTGAGCAGTGGAAGCGTGTTGAGCAAAAGGTCTTCGTGCTGCTCCACATTGGCGGCTCCGGTGTCGATGATGGCCTGCAGCTTCTTCATCACTCCCAGCTCCATGGCCCGCTTGGCCAAACCCTCGCCACCCAACAGATAGTTGGAGAGCAGTCCGCCCCGCACCTTGATGAACTGCGCCGCATTGGCCACGTCCTCGATTGTGGAAATATCCAGCAGCTTCAGTAGCACAGCGTCGCCCTCCAGCTCCAGAATGAGGTCCCTGGCCTCGTCGTTCAGGTAGCAAATGTTGCCCAGTGCCCGGCAGATCTGAATTGGCAGTTCCATGCTGCCATCGGCGGTCGGCACTTGCTTGAGGCACTCCAGGAAGCCGGCAATGATTTCGCGTTTGGTGAATTTCTTGCGCTGAACTTCAGACTTTGTGATCTCGGCGATGCACTTGGCCGCCTCCTTGCGCACGTTTGTGTCTTCGCACTTGGTGAGACCCAGGAAGCAGTCGGCCAGCTCATGTTTGTCAAAGAGCTTGGGGTCCTTGGTGGCCGAGATTTCGCAGAGAAGGTGTGTCGTGTTGCCCGTACTGACGCTGGTCGTCTTAAGCTGTTCAATCAGCTCGTCGATCTCAGCTGGGAATGGATAACATTGTTACTTAAAGGATATTGATGAAAGTAAAGTCTATTGATTTAGAAACTTTAAGGCAATGTATCTGCCCTTCAAGAGAATGATTTTCAGCGCAAATCATTGAACCATTGAAAAGTACTTTGTAAAAATGGGCCATAAAAAACCGTCGAGAATGAACCATATTAAAGGTCCCATTTGCTCCCGAGGCAGATGGCCTGGATTATAAAAAGACCCAACGTGGGCAGGCGATTTGCATAAGTCCTTGCCACGGGCCACAGGCAAGTAAAATGGGAAAGCAATCTGGATTTAATAAATGGAAACTCGTGGAGATTGGGTGTGGCAAAAAAAAAAAAACATAAGAGGGGACGCCTTGATTTGGATAGTTTTTGGTTATTGATGACCCACATTTTTTGTTAGTATCTACCTTATAAAGGTTTCTCAGTTGGCAAGGCAACAAATTTATTCCTAAATCGAATTCGATTAAATAATTCCGAAGGATATCAAAAAAAAAACATTTCAAATGTTTTAAAGTTTTGTACTTTATTGAATTCGATTTTTTCTTCGGAGGTTCCTTTTTTTTGGGTCCACATTATCACAATATTATTATTCCAGTCGGTCCTTTATGTCGCCAGGCACACATGCTGAAACACATTCCGATGGCGAAGGGCGCAGGACTCGTGGCAAGGACCAGACTCCGCCACTCGACAACTGGCGACAGTTGGTGGAAACGGCATAGTCGAGTAGGCTGGGAGTCGGGGACTGGCAATTCAACAAACTTTGTGGAGCATAAATAATGAATAAGCAAAACAAAAAGGAGAAAAAGGACCCTTTAACCGGGGGGCCAACCGCCGTCATCCGAGGCAGCATCCACAGTTTGGCATAGAAACAGCAACAAAGGACGCATAAGCAACTGCGGCAACAAACTAACTTGCAGACAAGTTGCACTTGCAAACGTAACCCCTATTGTAGGACAAACCAGTAGAGGTCCTCCTGCTCCTGCCGCCTATGAAAAAAAAATTATAAAATGCATCTACATATTCAGGTAGCGGGCAAATTGTTGCATTTGTTGGTCCCTGCCACAGTCACGTTGAATGCAATTGGACAGGTGGCAAGGCGACGTCGCACATATTGGAGTGACAGGTGGAGCAGGGTGAGGGGCAGGTGGACAGGTGCAGCGCCACTTCCGTCAGTCAAAGCTGGGAGGAGTTACACTTCTAGAAATGGGTTGAATTATTTCTTTTTCATTTAATAATCTCAAGATAAGTTTTTTCCCAAAGTGCAAGTATCCTTTAAATGCGTTTCGGCCGTTGCCTCGCCGCCTTTTGCGTGACTCCAAATGTTTGTTTTGGTAACTGGTACTCGTTGGTATTCAGAGTATGCCATCCATCCAGCCATCCATCCAACCAGCCATCCATTCATCCGGCCATCCATACCATTCGAGTTCCGTGGCAAGTTCGTTAGCTTTTTGCTGCGGAAGCGGGCGGCCTTTCGCAGCATTTATTCGCCTGAATTTCTGGGCCAATTGCTTTATTTTATTTTCGTATTTTCCTCTTTTATTTTGGGCATCAGGCTCTGCTCTAGGCTCTCGGCTGCGTTGTGGTATTTTGTTTCTTGCATTTAACGATTCACTGACTTTTTGGCCACCCACACCCATCCACCCACCCACCGGGACAAATAAACCAAAAGGCCAAAATGGGAAAAGGAAAAATAGTAGGAAAAATAACAAATGTAGTGCAAAACTTGTTATAGCCAATGTTGTTGCATGTCAAATTTATGTGCAATTTGTGTTGTTGAAGGCGGCTTTTATTTCGTTTTGGCTTCTCGTGCCTATTGACTTCCGAAAAAGTAGGTTAAACGAGCGCTAGGCTCCGAAAATAGGAGTTGTTTCGGTTACCACATATTGTGGCATGACAAAATAGTCATAAATAAATTTCTATTCCTTATTGCTAATACCCAATCTTTAATCAAGATACTTATTCTAAAATAAAAAACACCCCTACACTTTAAAAATGATTTTAATTTGGGAACAAAGGAGTAAGGATAACAAGTAAAAACCTATTTCTAGTTTCCATAATATCACACGACTCCCGATTAAAGTCAATTTTTCAGGAGAGATCTAGGCTTTTCCGAGCAGTAACCGTCTACAGTCTAGTCCATAGCCTACTCCAGCAGGCTGTCATCTTCCCCAGAACCACTGTCCAATAGCAGAGGCCGGGGAGCTGATCGCCCCAGTTGGAGCAGGGCCTGGCAGGCCGGCGTCGGCATCTGCATGGCATGATCCCTCAGCTTCGGATTATGGCCCTGCCGCGCCCGCAACAACATGGTATCGCCTGGAAATTGGGAGAAGATTCCATTAAACACGCATCCCTGCGATTCACTTCACTTCCGGATAACTCACGCAGACTTCGCTCTTGCTTACAGTTCTGCTTGAGGTCCGATATGTAGACCTGCTCGATTTCGCGCTCCAGATTGACCAGCTTCTGGTCCGTGTACTCAGCCATGTTTTTGGGACTAATATAGTAGGCCACGTGGTGTTTCTGGCTGATGCGGCGCAAGCTGTGGGTGCTAAGGAAGAGTTACTCGTACCATGTCCTGATTCCTAATTCCCGGGGCACTCACCTGGTTTGCGAGAAACTGTAAGCGGGGGAGGCTGCAATGTAGTGCAGGGTGATGAAGAGGAACACTAGGGAGGCCATTACTCCAATCACAAGCTGTTCCGTTTGGTAGTAGGTTTGGCGCTGGGGCTTCCGCTGATTGGCCGGCTCATAGGGCTTTCGGTGGGCATACTTATCCTCGTCCCCATCCGGATCATTGTCCTCCTCCGCCTCGATCTCAGTGTTTCCGTTGAGGTAGTCCTCGTAGTCCGAGCGACGCTGGCCAAAGCAATCTCCCACAGCCGTCACAATGTTGTATTCAATCCTCTTCTGGCAGTCAGTAAGGCAGTCCGCCGCCTCGCTTATCCGGCGGAAGGCGTGCTCGGCTCCGGGCGAGAGGTTCTTGTCCGGATGGAGGCGCAGGGCAAGCTTGTGGTAGGCCCGCTTCACCTCCGAGTAGGTGGCGTGGTGCGAGACGCGCAACACCTCGTAGTGGGTGCGGCATCGGAGCACCTTCTGCACCACGTCCAGCATCTCGAGGGTGAAGCCGTGGGGCAGGGCGTCCGAGTGCCGCGTCGGTCCGATCGTCCGCACCGCCTCCGCCCTCAGTCGCAGCCGCACCAGGACATTCTTTAGCTCCAGCAGCGCCAAAATCTCGTCGTGGTCGTGCAGTTGGTCCAGCTGCTCATTGATTCGGTCCAGACCCGTTTTGTAGTGGCCCAGGCACAGGTCGTTCACCACATGGTCGATGCACTGCCTCTTTCGGCGATGCGATCCCATGTCCGAGGATTCCCGCAGACCAGCTCCTGGTTCCTCACCTTCCTCGCCTTTCCAGCAGCGTGCGTAAGCAAAAAGTTTTCGTTTGGCAAACTTTCAATTTTGAATGGCTGGATATGCGGTTGTTAAGGACAATTGTGGCTAGCTCAAGGATGTGGCGAAATGTGTTCAAACTCTGGTAGCTTTGTATGTGAAACTGGGACAGCCGTAGAAACAAACACAAACTTTTCTAGGCCATTGAATTTGTGTACTAATTCTGAACACTTTGGAAAGGTCGACTAAACTGGGAAATTATCTGGCATTTGCATAATCAGGACCACTGTTTCCCGTACACTGCACATTTCAAAGGATAAAATTATGCAAAACAATTGTATTTTGTGTCATGATGCACCACCTCAATCCAAAGGAGTTTAAGGACTCTTTAAAGCACTTAAACTTGCCAAAACTTTGGAGAGAAAACTTGTCAAGAGGACACACAGCAACCGAAGTTAATTGAAATTAATTTCTATGCCAATTTGAATGGGGCACGAACTCAATTATAACAGAGCTGCTGGGCGTCCACCCCCATTCGGTCCTTCTCAAGGCCATTAGAAGGGCCAAAATCTTATTAGCAGTAAAAAGAATAAAGCGAGTGGAAGGGAGTCCTGGGAGAGGGCAAAATAGGAAATCACAAGTCACACAACAGCCAGATGAGGCAAATGAAGCAACGCTGGTGGAATACGAAAAAAGGCCAAATGCCGGGAAGTGCCGGAAATGCCAGGAGGAGGCGGTGGAAAAAGGGCAATAAATTTGCTTCTGGGTAAACTACAATAACAGCCAGCTAATCTGGGTAAGCTGCGTGGAACGAATGAAAAAAGCCCGAAAATAATAATAATAACAATAAAGAAAAGGCAGAGCCAAACGGGCACTGGCGGCTGCTTTTTTGGCAACTGATATCGGCCTTATCAGGACTTCAGGGTTGATGATGGAAGCCACAGCCGCAAGGACGGCAGTCAAATTGTGTCGAAGACTCCAAGCGAGAGCGTCGACAAAATGCAGACACAAAGGACCAATTAAAATCCAAAGCGAGTGGGCCGAGGGGAGGACACACATCCCGCACAAATCCCGCAGCTGGGAACTTTTCAGTTTCTTCGCCACGTTGGGCGCAGATGACTCCTTGTTAGCACAGGATTGCTGACACTTTCAAGTGTTGTTTTATATGACTCTTGCGGAAAAAGTACTTTAAAGGTATTAGCCCACTAGCTCATTTGCAAATTGGAGTTCTATCATGGAATTCTGCTTTTATTTTATATGGATAATTCCATAATTTAGATCTTAGTCAATTTTTTATAGAGTTTAGAGTATAAATCCAGAAATAACTCTGTCCGATTTACTTAATAGAATGATTTAATCGCATTATTTCCCAGGGAACTCCTTCTTCGACCCTTTATATGTACAGTTTTTTCAGCGTTTTGTTTGTTATGCCACCCCGGGGGATAAAGTGAATCGGGTGCGAGCTGTGGGGTAAGGCACGCCGGTAAACCTTGCACCTCGCAGGAGGCATATTCTCATTTATTAATGCGTCGTCACTGCTGCTCCCTGGACTCAGAAGTCCCCGCCGCCCCTTGTGCGGCAGAGTGGGCGGCTTGGGGGGATGGTTTTGCCATTGCCAAAAGGTGGTGGCTCTCGCCCGCCGGGTAGCTGCGTGGTGTTGGGGCGTGGGCGAACTCACAATTCCCGCCAGAATAGTCAGGACCATTAAAGGATAAGAGGAATCTCGGTGTGCGATTGGAAAAAGTGACCACATGAGCTGGTGTGGGACGGAATGGGACCGAGTTGCAGCAGTGCAGATTCTAATTCAAATCGGCCCACTGTGCAATGGAGACAAGCGGCAAAAACGCGTAAATATTGATTTTTCTCACATGTCTCCATGTCTCCCCGCCCGGGAGCAGGCAAGGGACCGCCCCACCCACCGGCGAACTCCGGAAAATCTCCGACTCCGACCAGCCAGACGCTCTCGAGCACCTGGCAGCAGGGACGGCCTGAGATCTCGGTTTTCTAGTCTTCGCAGCTCGTAAATGTTGCACTGCCACAAGCGGCGGTGCCCTCACGGACACACACAATGACACGCATGAGTTGCAGTTGTTTATATTACGCGCCGCGAGGCAACAAACAAAAACGCAAAGAACACGGCAGCCGTGTGTGTTAAATGGGACTTCATAGACCCGGAAAAATGCGCTTTATAGCCATTTGGATTTTTGGATGTTACTTCTTATTACTCACTCGCCATGTTTGCCGCTTTTGTTGATTATTTCCTCGCTTCTCCTCCGTGCTGCTGCGTTGGCTCCGGGTTGGGATTGCTTGTTAACTGGTCGGTAGGCACGTTGTATCACTTATTGGCTGTTAACACACTGCACTTGCCTAATTCTCGTTGCCCACAGGAGGAGCTGAACACATTTCACGGATCTTAAATAGCGTCACGTCGAATGGTCCAACAGCAATGTTTCCGAATTCCGAATAGCGTCCGCCCGCACCAACAACAATTTAATGCTTATCTTATTAATTACTTATCGACAGAACCGTCCGAACCGGGCGCACTCAAATTTTATTTTGAGGCTTTTTCGAGTACGTTTGGAAATGTTTTTCCATCATATAGGGTTACCAACGTGGCCTAAACAGTTTGGTATTTTCAACCTCTGGCTACACTTTAATATCGATAGACCAAAGAGCTCCTTTGTTATTATTTCATAAAAGCCTACTAGATAGTCGAATATAGTATAATAATATCCAGATAATAAGAATATAGACTTTTAAATGCCTCCTACACATAAAGAAAATAAGAAAAAGAAAGTGCACTGATTCAGCATCACTACTACCGTAATCGATAGCTGGCTGCACAGCTCATCCTGTATTTACAAAAAAAAAAAAAAAAAAAAAAAAAAAAAAATACAAACGCTAACAAAACGGTTGCGCCGCCTTGCATTTCCTTAGAGTTGTGAACAGACTTTCCCGCAATTTTCCACATCCAGCATTTCCAGGCAACCATTTAGCCTCCGTTTCGTTGCAGCAGCTCGCTTCCGCCACACTTGCTTCTCCGGCGTTCCCGTTTCCAGCAGGGAGCCCCTCGGTGTGATTGAAGAATTTGCGAGTTGCTCGGTTGTTCCACAAAGGCTTATAAAATTGGCAAGATAACTAAGCAGAGCACGAAGATGCCGCCAGCGTCAGCGGTGAATAACAGCAATGCAGCCGCCCAGGCGGCGAAGGCCGAGCGGGCTGAGAAGTTGCGGGGGGCCCTGAAGGGCTTCATCGTGGCGGACCGACAGCGGCGCCAGGAGGAATACGAGGCCCAGTGCGAGGAGCAGCGGCTGCGGCGCGAACGGGAGGAACAGGAGCGTCAAAACGCGCTCTCCCTGGAGGACACACGAGGGCAGATCACACGGCTGGACGAACAGCTGGCCGACCTGCACAGCCAGAAGCATCAGCTCACCGTCCAGCTGAAGAAGGTGATTAACGAAGAGGAGACGCGCAAGAAGCAGGCCAAGGAGAACGAGCTGTTCATAATGCAGCAAGCGGCGGCCAGCAGTCCCGTTTTCCTGCCGCCCCTGCGTCTCCAGCATCACCAGTTGCTGCAAAAGGTCTTTCTTACAATTCTGGACATCCTTAATATTCTCAAAACTTATATGGCGCTTTGTCCATTGCAGCCCCCGCCCGGCACCCAGCCTGGAAAGCGGGGTCGAAGCCCCTCACCGCCAAACCAGCACCAGGCATATTACAAGAGTGCCGCCAGCTACACCCAGCAGAGTAAGCCAGGATGGTGGTCATTTAGCCCCAACACAGTGAACGCTGCCATAAGCGAGCATATGCCTCTAAGAAATTCTTCTATCACAGTCTGACTTCTCCCGAATCGGAAAATATTACCAAAGCTGCTGAAACAATATTATTTTTCAATTAATTTTGACTTCAGGCTATCGAGTAACATCAGTTAACATATTTCTTTTGTCAATATAAATGCTGCAGATTTATTTATGTTAATAATTATAATCAACTGGCAGTTTGAAAGAATTTGCTAATAGACGATAATTAACTACAGTAGAGTAACCTTTAAACGAAATCGAAACGTGACAGAACTAATTTAAACATATTTGTTTCCTGATTTTAAATGCATTTGTAAATTAAGTTTATATTTTCAAAACACGAGTAAGGCTGTAATGCTCTGATTCAGACAGCGGTTAATGTTTGTGAAGTTGGTCCGTAAGTAGAATGTCTGCGTTTGTTCTCTGCTTTCACTGTACTTGATTAACAGCTTGCTAACCCCGCCCCGATCATCATCAATCTCATTTGATTTGCGCACACTAACCGCTAACCGACACAGGCACACAACTTATGTTCATTTCGTTATTTGTTTACGATCGATTCGCAGAACACGATGACTACCGTCGTGCCGCGGACTATGCTAGGCTATCATGGAACAGTAAGCACCTCACTCGCAATTCCAAGTCCGAGATCCTCCGCCGGCACCTATGCTCCAACAGTCCCCCAATAACCCCCGTTGTACCTTTTTTGCAGAGACCACGGCACAGTATCCAGGAACCGGAACGCTTTTTTACCAGACGACCGCGGCGCCCACGACGCAGCACCAGGCGGATGCCCGCCTGCAATCCATCTACAACTACAGCATGCCCCTGCGGCAGACGACCTACCACGTGGATCTGCCCAGCGCCACCGTCAGCAAGGCTCCGGACTCGCAGTCCTCGAAACTACCGCCCCAGCCGCAGCCAATGCAGGTGCTGCACATTAACCTCGACCAGCCAGCCATTTCGCAGGCGGATCTGGTAGTCCAAGCCGGCGGTGGCCTCTCAGTCCAGGCCACCAAGCCGCAGGTGACAATGGAGAAGTTGTCCGACCGCTACCACATCGAGGGAAAACACGACGGTCCGCCACCGGGTCACGTGCCTCCGCCACCACACCTGCTATCGGAGGGAGTCGTCTACAAGCCCCTCCTCAGCGAACTGTCGCTGCATCACAACGTGCTGCAGATTAGCAGCAGCCAGGTGGGTTATCACAAGCATCTTCCAATCAGTCACGATAATATCATAAAGCAAAGCTTTAGAATCCCCAAAGATTTGGTCATTGTGATATTATCTTGATAAGAGCTCTTAAAACTATCTAATATCTAATCAGTTTCCCGTACAGAATCCCAAAGCAGTGGGCAGCATCACGCAGGGCTATGCCCCCGGACGGGGTGGTTCCGCCCACGAACAGCAGATCGCCCGACAGCAGCTGGCGATGATGCCCGGTCAGCCGGGTGTTCCTCCCGGATCCGTGTCTGGATCGCCCCAGCCACCGCCCGGCCAGCAGCTGCATTACACGCGACGCTTGTACTAGCACCAGCTGCGGCTCCAGCTTCAGCTTCAGGGCCGCTGCTGCCACGGAACTCACTCACTGATATACTTACGATTTTAAATGGAAATTATTATGACTACGCTGCCCACCTACCAGGAGGCGGTCACACGAAATAAAGCACACAACTATGGCGTCCCTATTTTCCAATCGAATTAAGTATCTGTGAGTTATTTTTGGGATTCAATAAGGATGCGGGAGTTATTTTGTAAGTTAAACTATTCATGGTCAAATTCTGGAAGATCTTCAAATGCAAATTGAAGAAATATGCTTGTATTTTGTCTGAAACACTTTATTAATCGAACTTGCCTCGTCACTTCCGACTTGTGCCATTTCCATTTGAACTCTGGGTTCGTGCTCACTTGATCTTAATTACTTGATCCAAATTGTCAAAAATGTCTGACTACTTTTTGTTTTTGTTTTGGAAAAAGTTTTTTCGCATTGTTGCTAGAAATATTCAAATATTTGTTTATATTTTTCTCAACTTTAAAGAATGAGTGCCAAGGAATTGTATCTTTCAGCAAAAATTCTTCAGAGATCGAATATGCCAATTGTTTGTTCAGCTGCGGAAACGTTTCTAGATTCTGGAATCTAGATGCTAATCGGATTTGGAGAACCCATAAGGCCACCGTTAGATTTTCCCGCTGGTTTATCACAATGCTAATTTGCGAAATTGCTCAAGTGTGACGTTTGTGTTTTTTTGCCTCAATCCCGGCTCTGCGCTTTTCCTGGCCAATAATTGCCCTCCCCTTGTGAGGTAATTTCATCTGAACAATCTTCAACTTAACGTAATTTGACATTTTATTCCGCCAAGGCAGAACAAATGATTCATAAACGTCAATAAAAGTCAATAAAAACAATGATTTTAAGGGGAGAAATAAATGGGAAAGTTCTGTCTTTTGTTGAATCAGTTGTCTTATATTTTTTTTTTTTACTTTATTATCATTTTCCTGAGAATTTTAAAATAACAATTGTTTGGGGGAAAGCCAGCTTTTAATCTTGATTTTAAAAGTTCATTGAAAGGGCTTCGATTTAAGTCTTATCAATTTGCGGAATTTAAATTGAATATATAATTAAATATAATTGAATATATAATTCTCAACAACTTCCACTATTATTTAAGACTATTTGGATGACACATACGTTTAATATTTTTTATTTTTAAAGCTCGCTGTAGAAAATAATTTACATGCGGAAAACGTGGGGTCAATTGCGCAGCGCAGCACAGCACTTGTTAATTAGCAAGTGTGTTCTTCGTTACTCCAGAAATTCGAAAATAAAAGTTTCCGAGCCTAGGCTGCGTTCAATCCGATTACGTAACTTACAGCACACCCGTTGAAAACCAGTTTGGCTCTTACTATACCGTTGTTGTTGTTGTTTTGTGTGTCAAGGAAAAGTTACAGACAATTACAATGGTTGGGAGCCCCAAACGGGAGGGTAATTAAAAACGGAAGCCATGCCCGAAGCCATAGTAGGTATTGTGGTTGTGGAAACTTTAAATAAAACCCGGCCTAAACGGGATGGCAGGCACTGGTGACGTTTTTCAGGAAAAGTTGATACACCCACGACAGCTCAAAAACCGCAAACGTGTTTGCGCTTTTTATCTTTAATTGTTAATTAAATATAGAAAACATTCCAATTAAATAGTAACTACTTTGCGATAGCCACTTTCTTATTTTAAAACATTATAAATAATTTAAAATTTTAATAGAATTGTATTTATGTAATAGATTAAATTATATTTTTAATGAACCTTCAACCTTGGAAAATTCAATGAAATAAAAAAAAAAAACATTATTTTCCAATTGGGTGATGTTCGAGTATTATCGCCGCGACCGCAACACCACAAATTTGCATAAGTAAACAAATAAACAAAGGGCTTAGTCAGGGCTATTGGTTACAAAAATAAAAACAAGTTACTGCAATTAAGCCGTATCCGTCAGATACATGAAGGGGGCAGGGAAACGTTACCAAAACAAATTCTACGCGCCAAAGTATCTGTGTGCGTCTGCGCCAGTGTGGGTGTCGTCGAAGCAGCAGGCGGTTTGAAGCTGCGAAGCTTTTGGCCGCTGGCCGATCTCTCATTCTCGGTTTTGAACGACTCACGAACGGTTCATTCCGCTAAACGCGCGCGCAAACAACCCATTCGAATCACTCAGTTAGTAAGCTTACTCGGCAACAGGTGTGTGTACAAGTTTTGTTTTTGAATTGGGTGCATCTGTGTGTGTGTGTGCGTGAATGAGCTTGAATGATAAGGAGAGCGCCTGCCAGTGTTGGAAGACGCGCGCGGTGAGATCATAAACTGGAACTCTCTAGCCGCACCGCTCGCACTTGCGTCCGGCAGACACAAATGTCAAAGTCTCAGAAGCAAAACAGACTCGTCGCCAAGAAAAGCGGAACAGAATAAGTTTGTCAACGATAAAATTAGCCACTTTCCACGGCCGGCGCCTATAGTTCCAGCCCTAATACATAACAAGTCGGTGCTGGTAAAGTGACCCCTTCGGCAGCACTCAAACCCATCTACAAACGAGCATTTGCAGGCGTCAGTTACTTAATTCGAGAGACGGGATGGAGTCCACAAAGGAATACCTACAGGCCAAATACCAGGGCTTATGTAACTACCTGGAGCGCGACACAATCGGCAGCGAACTGGTCATCTACGGCACCTCCGCCTTGATGCTGGCGGTGGCCTATGCCAAGCGCAAACCCGCCTACCTGGTCCGCCAGTTCAAGCAACCCTCCCACATCCCCGAGCGTCTCATCAACGAGCGCGTGATGCACACCGGCAGGATCTCCGGTGTCCAGCAGCGCGATCAGGACACGCTCCTTCTTATCCAGCACCGGCCACTGATCCCGCTCTTCACCAGCCGAAAGCGGCTGCTTCCCGTCAAGCTGCCCGGCGTACGTGTAAACTCCAACGGCTACTCCTGGCTTCAGCAGTGCCTCGTCGGACGTGAGGCCACCTTCCTGCCGCTGAAAAGCGGTGCCCAGGGGCAGGACTACGTCGTCTGCCAGCTCTGCCTGGTGCATCCTCCCAAGGGCAATCGTCTGCTGGATGTGTCGGAGACGCTGCTTAAGCTGCGATTCGCCCGCTTCGCCCAGGACGCGGCGGCCGCTGTGAAGCGCAACGGAAAGTACTACCAGTACTTGCAGAAGGTGGAACGCACCACGGCCGAGAAGGAGGCTTGGCTAGCGTGGGCGGCCAGCTATCCATTTATCTGGAGGCGCTTCAACGAGCTCAAGCAGCGCCTCCTGCCCAAGGCCATGCTGCTGCCGGAGCTCGTCCGCTGATCAATTTCCGATACCCCATACTCCAGGCTATCCCAGAGACGGGGTGCCAACTCAAAACGAACGACAATCGATCCGCAGTCCAGCTGTACGTGATTGTGTGCCAATTTGCACAATTGGCCAAACCGAACGCAAGCATTTTTTTAAATAAACAAAATGTTTTTCCACGGATGACATCAGTCCGTGTTCTTGTGTGTGCTGTGAGTGTGTAGCGTGTGCTTGAGAGTTTTAGAATCTATGGACGCCGTTTCCCAAATAAAACGATAAAATACTTAACTTTTCACGTTTGCCGAATGATACGTATTTGAATTTCTCAATCTCATTCTTTTTTTGTTCCCCCCAAAACGATTGCAGTTCTTTCTCCACCTTTGACCAAAGCACCGTCCCACGAATCTCAAGCAAAATGAGCTGCGGAATATCCATGGTTAAATATATACTATTTATATTCAATTTGCTCTGTTCGGTGAGTAAATCCGTCATAGATTATATCATTTTTCCAACGCCATCGGCTGGCCAAGCCCAATTAAATCTCTGTTTCGACTCCCCCCGTGATATAAGTGGCGTGGCTACGGTAAAAACTGGTTTTTCCTTGTAAAATCCGAATCTGAAAATTGGTTTTGGCCGACGAGAAAGTTTTAGGCCTACAAAACTGGTCGAAAACAGTGCGTTTCATGGTTGTAGGTGGATTTTAAATTATTTTTAATCCAATACAATGAAAGATTTTGATTATATGGATTATATAGATATAGGAAATTCCCATTTATATTAGGAATCTCACTATAGAAGTCAGTTAAAATATAGATTCTCATAGATTCAGATTCAAAACTTTTAAAACGTACTGTTAGTGCTGGCGTGGGGGCAAAACTTGAGATCATCAGTATTCCAAACCTGTTATTAAAATTGGGGCTACCTCGGTGACGTAGTGGTACCAAAATATTCTGTATTCATTTGTCTCCACTACGTGCCCGAAAATATTTTGTTTATTTCGGGGGTCTTAAACGAGTTTCGGATCTGTTTACGAGAGATACCCCCAGTCCCCACATTGGAACACAACACTCTCATAGCATGGCATCCGCTTGGGGCCCGAGGTTAACTGGTGGCCGCGACTGGTTCCAAATGGAAACAAAACAATCGAGAGTCGTAACGGTGGCATTTCAATATTGTTTTGCAACTTCTAACTGCCGCAGAGTCGCTGCACCACCGAGTGGAACTGTACTCCGGTCAACCAACCAGTTTGGACCCTGATTTCCAGGTGTTATGGGGCCCAACGTTATTCCAGTCACGCAAATATGGCAATGCCAAATGCACTGGGAAACTGAATTCAATTACTAAATTACAAAAAACTAACACTCCCACTCTGTCTGGCTGAATGATGAATAAAAAATTATGTAATTAGTGCGGGAGGGCTGAAAATAGTTGACTTAATTAAAGGTGCACTTGCCCCCATTTCGGTCTGAGCCAAAAAAAAAAGTAAAGAACATTGCATCCACACACGCACATGGCGACAAAAGCAAACTTGAACTCAATTTTCCACTAATAATTGGAGGAAAATGGGGGCCTGGGGATGCCGGACAGTATGAGAGACCCACCCACCCAGACCCAAACAGATTGGGCGTGAATCTATATAATTAGACATTGGGGATGTCGCAATTTTGCTCTCATTTGTACCGATCCAAACTGCCCCATTGAAACGCTGAACTCATCAGCTTAGTCATAGTCCTAATAGATCCGAATTAGTTTATCTACTTTATTAAATAGTGCATGACGCAGGGCGATAAAAATCAAAGCCAAGGTAAATTTGTTTTCGATGGTTATCATAGTTGGGCTAACAGTAATCTTAATTAACCGTGGAAGGGAATTGATAAGAGATAAGCCGATTATGCGAGTCCCGATTGGCAAGTTGCGATTCAAAGGAATAAATGCTATATAAAATATTATATAAATGTATTCTTTTTTGAATACATTTTAGTGCGTTTTGTTAGTTAGGGTCTAGTTTTTATTGAAAAGTATCGTTAGCTCTTTGATCTGAGGAAAAAAGCTTTTAGTTAAACAAAAGCTTATCCGTATTAACCCAATAGACATTCAAGAAGAAAAAATAATTTAGTCGGTACTGGAGTTTTTTGATAACTATTTTTAGAATCCATACTTTTATAATATTGAAGATTAAATGAGGACATATTCTTAGAAAATGGATATTTATTCGAAAGATAACTATTTGCAAGCCTTTATAGTTTTGATACCCATTATAGAAATTACAAAAATATGCCTTTATAAAAATATAATATCATTAACTTCCTTAGATATGCGGCATTTTGTTAATCGTATTTGGAGCTTTGCTATTCAGCAACATTCACAACATCGATGATTTCGCGGAGGCCATAAGGAACCAGCAGGTGCCGATTACCATGATTGTCCTGGGAGCCGTTATCCTCCTGATCTCATGGTTCGGCTGCTGTGGAGCTATCCGAGAGTCCTACTGCATGTCCATGACGGTGAGCTAAGCTATAGTCTTCGGGATTTATGAAGAAATCACATAAATGTTATATTCCCATTATTAGTACTCGATTCTTCTGTTTGTCTTGATGATTGGCCAGCTGGCCTTGGTTATATACATGTGGGTGCAGAAGGAACAGTACCTCAAGTTGATGGGCGATGTTGTGGAGAAGGCCTGGGAGCGTCGTACCCGTCGTGCCGACTACATGGATGCCATTCAGATCAGCGTAAGTTTTTAGTATATATTTAATCAATAAAATTGTTTTGATATTATATTGGATACCCCCAGATGGAGTGCTGTGGACGCAGCAGCTACGCTGACTACTCGTACCAGGGCTTCTTCCCACCATCCTGCTGCAAGGACACCAACAACTGTCGCTCGGACACCGTCTATAGGCGGGGATGCAAGGGGGCCTTCGTTGAGTTCTGGGACAGGAACAGCGACATCATCAAGTATTCCGGACTGGTTATTGCAGCCATCGAGGTTTGTTCTAGTACTAACCCCAAAGTATTTGATTTTTCTTGACACAATCCTTTTGAACATTTCCAGTTTGTTGGCTTTGTGTTTGCCTGTTGCCTAGCTAATAGCATCCGGAACTATCGACGTCGTGCGGATTACTAAAAAACTTCGCACAAAACTAACTTTAATTGAAACAAAAAGTACGAATTATGTTGCCCAATTTTACGAATTCATCACCTGATACGGATGGCCATTGAAAATTTACATTAATCTCAAGTTATTATGCAGCGAACCACGTAACGAATTAGGAAATGATCGGTTTTAAAGGATCATTGTGCAGAGAGTTATATTGATTGTGCTAATTACTTATTTTTTACTGTACAAATTAATTTATAAACATAGAGATTGCAATAAACTGAGACATTTATTATACACTTCTATAAATGTTTTTTTTTTTGAGTCTGCAATTGGGTCCTTGTAATCGTGTAGAACCAAGAAAAAAAGAATTGGTTTCAAGTTCTTCGGCTATTTTTTATTTGAGAGTGATGGTTTTTGTGAATGTAAGTACGTGGTACGTATCAGGCACAAATTCGGGAGTTTTGCATTAAACAGCTCTTAGCGAGAATGTGCCTGTTGTATTCAAGAGCATTGTACAATTGTATAGTATAAATTATATATATATTATATTATGTATATAATAAATAGTGCGTGTTTACACGCTTCCAATACTTGCATACTTGGCTTGCTTATGTTAAAGCTAAAAGCTATTGTATATGACCTAAACATATAAATTGTGTGTATATAAAACATAGAAAGCTGTGTCCATATAAAAATGTATAAAAAATGTTTGAGATTACAAAAAAAACAAAGCAAGAAAGGTGCGTATAACAATGAACAAATTGTTCCGGCGTTTAACAATATTCGATCTATACATCGCTAAAGGATTGGAGGATCCGAAAGTGACATTATGTTACAGTGAGTTTGAAACCCTGACATTGTCACTCACAATCTACCCCTCCTGACTAAGGAAATCCTCTTTCTCTAGTCCAATGGGCGTATAGACCGATTGAAACTCATCCTACGAAGCCCCCAAACTGGCACTCGGACTGGAGGATTCCTCGTCGTCCTCGTTTTTTAGTTTTGGGTTAACCTGAAGCAATGTTTGTAGAGATTTAATACAGTGCTTGGACCCCTCCATAGCTTCATTTGATAGCTGAAAGAGATTTTGATTAGTTTTCTAAAATTCTAGTAATATTTATAATACTACCATTGTAAAATTGAGAAATCCATGCGGCAGGCCCTCCAGAATTTCCAACTGCACATCGCGGCCAAGGCGTTTGAGTTTCTTTGCAAACATTACGCAATCGTCCAGGCAAGGATCCATGTTAAGAGTCTGAAAGTTGCAATAGTAAAGAACCCTAATTCAATAACCCCTGCATTCCAAAACTCACAAGTATTTTAGTTTCTGGCATCTGGGATAGCCACTCGTCACTGGCCCAATAGGGCGACAGAAAAGGATCTTTAGGCACATCAAAGGCAAACTCCTCGCTGGGGCTCCTGGCAATCAGGGCATCCATGTTCCGCACGTCTCGTTGGTTGATCGCGTTTGCCCCATGAATCTCATAGGACTGCGTGTACCGAGTCAAGGTATTTGTTATATTATTGACGGCATCTTGGAGCCTTCCCTGAAGCGTGTCAATTGCGATTAAATCGCGTCCCGTCTCGACTAGGATATTATCATCCGCGTTGACTGCTCCATGTCCGTTTTCCTTCACCTCCTTTTCCGGGGCATCAGTTTCTTCGGTCGCCTCCATGGTGGCGGTGTCAATCAGATACTTGTCCAGGAAGTTGTCAATGTAGGCTGCCGAGGCGGCGTCTTGTGGGGTATCGGCTGAGATTTCAACGGGGTAATGGACAATGGGTTGCGAGTCGTCTTCGAAGGAGACACAAGAGCTGTTGTCGCCCTCGGTGTTGGGCAGATCGGTTCTCTCCACGGTCTGGCTGTGGTAAGAGGCCGAGGCACTGGCGAAGGTGTCACTGCTTTCGTCATCAGGCTCGGGATTAGCTTCTAGTGGCGTCAGAGGGCTCCTGGCCATCGATGTTCGGCGACTGGAGTTAAGGCTACCCACATTAGACTTCTGGGCGTTGCGAATTTGGGCTGCATCCTCCACGTGCTTGGCGTTCTGCTGCAGCGTCTCCTGGGCCGGAGCTGCATAGGCACGGAGGCATCGCATCATGAAACCAAATGGCAGCAGTGGATCCATCAGACACAGTAGCCGAGCTGGGCTGGGCACGAAGCTAACTAGAGTGGGGCAGTAGGCCAAAAATAGTCCATCTGGCACGCGAACTCCCTGTTCAATGCACTTGAGAGCCACTCCGATTGACAGATTAGCTCCAGCCGAGTCCCCGGCACACACAATCCTTTCCGCCGTTGTGCCCAGGAGTTCAGTGTTGTTCAGCATCCAGCTGTA
This sequence comes from Drosophila varians, assembly GCA_018150405.1. Lineage (NCBI taxonomy): Eukaryota > Metazoa > Arthropoda > Insecta > Diptera > Drosophilidae > Drosophila > Drosophila varians. The sequence goes on from JAECWK010000130.1 coordinate 11,880,412, forward strand.
GGCGTAGTAGACCTCCTGTAGGGCTCGAGGAAACGGAGCTTCCGGCGCCAGGCTATAATCCACCGAGAGAATGGGACAGTCCAGGGACACAGCCCAATCCCGCAAATATAGTTCATGGGATTTCGATGACTGCGCTACAAAACCGCCACCATGGCAGTGAAATAGAATCGATCGGCTTGGCGGAGGGGGTTTGTGCCATCCACGATACCGTCCCTCACCCAACATTCCGGAGCGTCTTCTGGCGCTCAACAGTCGCACAGAAACCGGCAGACCAGGTCCCAGGTGAGCTGTTGGCACTGGTATATCCACGAACTCGTTGTCTCCCTGGTTTTGGTTAACGTCGCTGCTTGAATTCTCAGTTGGCTTGAAGTTCTTCCGTCGCGGTAGTTTAAGGGGTTCCGCTGGGAGCTCTATGAGCCTGTTCACCTTTATCGAGCTGCCAACGATGCTGGGCAGTTTGTGCATTAGCTCCGATTCGGCGAGAAACCAGAAGGATTTACAAAAATCTATTTTGGCGTTCTGCGAGATATTTACGATGCGTCGGGCACGAAGTTCAGGGTTCATTAGATACTTTCCGCTGGTCCATAGACTCCGGGTAGTCTTTACAATAGCTCCGTCGCCTTCCTGGGAATAGAAGGACTCTGAATAGCTGGCCATGGAGATGCCCAGGAATCGAAGCACTCCCCGAATTGAGTCGCCGTACTGAAAGCCTAGGCAGCGTCCGTAGAAACAATACTGATTGATAGTGTCGCCCAGCTCGAAAAGCTGCTCGGCTGTGTGGTTTCCGCAGGCGAACAGATCTCCCGTGTTCACCGACCACTGCCGCAGGATCAGCAAATACTGCATGCAGGTGCACAGGGAGGAGAGCAGCTGGGAGCAGGCCTCGACCTCCTTCATGTAAAATTTTTTGCGGAAGAAGAGCGTAGATCGAAAGGCAAGGAGCTGCCGGCAAATGTTGCTGCCGTGAGAGATGCAGGCGTTGGTAACGTAGATAAAGCTGCGGTACCCATTCCCGGGCGTTTGTTCGTCAAAGTCGTATTCGTGGGCAAAGGCTTGGATCTGCAAGACCAGGCGGTTGGCCAATACAATAAAATCCTGCCAGGCAATATGGGCGGCGTGGAGGCGCTGGCCGTACTCGGTGTTATCCTTGGCAAAGAAGGAGGCGTGTTCCTGGCAAGCGGAGAAAAGGCTACTGTAATCTGTCTGCAAGTCGGCGGGTACGTTGGATGGTGGGTCAATGGTTTCCGGTCCAGCCTTTCCATTCATTGAGTTTCGGATCTCGCCTTCGTGGGCTAGTTTCAGATTGTCGTTGAAGAGAGCGCTCAGTTGGGGGCTTCCCCGCTCGGCAGAAGTTGCGTCAATCATGTTGCACTGCAAGAGTAGAAAGTTGGTACTTAATTTACAAGGTATTTCTTTGTCTTCAACCACAAAAAGCTTATCATGTTAGTGTGTGATAAGAATCTGCAACTATTTACATTGTTTACAGGATGCGACTGACTAACTTTGTGGGAAAGGTCTGAAGGTCGTTTGAGCCACCTTAGAAACTGGAGCTTTTGTTGCCAATTTGTCACCAGAACGATGAGAATTTCAATGTTAATAATACAAAGGTCCGGTTTCACTTCAAGCTTGCATTGAAATGCATCTCATTACAAACAAAAGTGCATTTGAAAGCTACCTGCCTTAAAAGAAAGGCCATAAAAACTTTCACCTAACTACGCACTTTGCCCAGGTATATGGAACTTTTTAATGGCTTAAACTTTTTATATCCGGTTTATCGGTTTGCTCGCTTACAATGTAGTGCCGCGGTGCGTCCAAGTTAATTCATTCTTAGTGACTTCAACTACAGCGGCTCTTCTAATATTTATTTTTATAAGACTTGGCCATAAGTTTACCGAATTAGGCCAGTGTGGCCAGCTAGAGAGAAAATACCAACTGCAGTATTTTTCTGCTGTGCGGTGGCCAACGGTACTACCGATAATATTTCGCAACAGCGGCTTCTAAATTAAATTTTTCAACTTGTAATTGCGATATGTTTGCACATTGAACGGTGAAAAGGGCAGCATAAAGATGAGCATGAGCATTGTGCAATATTATGGGAGCCAGATGTCCAAGTGTGGCTACTGTTCCGGCACCAACTGCAGCCAATCGCATGGTGAGAACCGAAACCAGATTCCAAAACCAGTCAATGTGCAATTATAGTCAACAACCTTTCATTCAATGACTCAGGCATGCACGCGTATAGGCTGGACTGCCAGGACTACCAGGACCTCATCGACCGTGGCTGGCGGCGCTGCGGCAACTACTGCTACAAGCTGAGGAACAAGGAGACTTGCTGCCCCTGCTACACCATAAAGTGCGACGCCCTGGAGTTCAAGCTGACGAAGTCGAACAAGCGCATTCTGCGGCGCATGTCGCGGTATTTGCGTGATGGCAAGCGTGAATCCAGCTCTGGGAATGGTGGTGACGGCGAGGGGGATGCAGATGATGCCGCTTCACAAGGCGAGGTCAATGCCAGCGAGCCCCAACCGCAGCTGCCTGATAAGAGTCCAGCTGTAATCAATGTGGAGCAAGTTGCGTCACTGGTTGAGGCTCGGAAGAAGCCGCCAAAGCCGGCCCCGGCACCTGCCACCGGTCCGTCAGCTCCACCACCTACGTTGGGTCCCAACAAATGTGCGTATAATCTGCTATTGCTTATGCAACTGAGGTCTTAATATCTTCTATTTTATCCTATCAGCTGCCGCACCGATCTCGAATGCTCCGCGCAAGAAGGCCAAACAAATGCGCTTGGAGCGCCGTCAGGCCAAACTAGGCGATGCTGCCCATGCACTCTATAAATCTGGCTCTCAGGAGAAAAGCCTTCGTGACTTTATATTCTCAGCAAGCGAGACTGACAAGCACAAGCTGAAAGTAAGTTACAAATTAAATGTATTTTAAACTATTGTTTGTGGCCGTATGCAAAGCTTGGTTGGTTAGCGTGTTCATTTTGTGTTGTGTGTTCGGTTTGCGTTATGTGTGCTTATGTCTTCCCTGTGACCGATGAACCCCAATACGAGTGTCCTCTACATGTAGACACACTGTCTTGTGCTGTTTGTGTTCTTGCAGATCACTTTGGTCGCTTCCTCAGACATAGAGCGCACTTGCGCTGATGAGGTGCTCGCATTGTATCGCAAGTACCAGATAGTCGTTCACAATGATAACCCTGCACGCCTCACCCTAGCTAGTATGCAGCGGTTCTTGGTCAAATCGCCCCTTAAGGTAATTATAAACAAAGATCTTCTTAACCAATGTGTCTTTGCAGCTGCGCCTGGTGCACGTCCATAGCGATGAATTCAGACGCACCCTGCCCGAAAGCTATAGTCTGTACAGGAAGTATCAGATATCAATACACAACGATCCGCCCAAGGATAAGGAGGCTTACATGGATCATCTTCAAATGACGCCCATGAAGGTTGCCCTACTTTCAGTGTTATTTTGTCAGGACTCCAAACTTTTTAGGGCGTTTACTTGATATTGCATTTCAAATTCTTTTGCAGAACGAAAAGCCCAGCGATGGGCCTGAAATGGGCTACGGATCGTTCCATCAGCAGTACTGGCTAGACGATAAGTTAATTGCTGTGGGTGTGATTGACATACTGCCTGGATCGGTTAGTTCCGTGTACTTCTTCTACGATCCCGACTATAGCTTTTTATCACTTGGAACTTATGGATCTCTCAGGTAAACACATGACTTTTGGAATATTAAAAGCATTATAATTAATATTTACTATTACAGGGAAATAGACCTTGTTCAGACGGTCGCCGAAAGCGTTCCATCATTGAAATATTATTACATGGGCTTCTATATTCACTCCTGCCCCAAAATGCGCTACAAGGGAAAACTGTCTGCCTCATATTTGCTGTGTCCGGAGACTTACGTCTGGATATTGCTTACTGATGGTGATGATAACACTGGAAACTTCCCTTTATCTTTTTTCTAATTTTAACTATTTTATTGTCATAATTAGCCATACGCTCTAAGCTGGATGAGAACAAATACCAACGACTTAATCCAGACGATGCTGCCAGAGATGTGAATGAGTTTTTGATGGAGCACTTGGATAAAGTTATGCTGTTGCTAGATGCCAAAACCTTTACTGATTACAAGCACTATTTGCAGGTATTTAAAAAAGGAAATTAGTTTGACTTAAATCAGTAATTTTCGTATTCTGTGGTAGATGATTGGCCGAGACAAAGAACGCGACACGATTATAGAATACAGCACGCTAGTTGGGAAGGAGTGCGCCCGGCGCATGCTGTATGTTAACATGTCCTAAAGAACTTAAACTCGGAAGAACTATTTTTAATGGTCTGTTTGAAGCCATAGAGTAGAGATTATAATTTCTTTGATTGTTTATATCCTGTTGACCTTAGCAAATATGTTCTAAATTAAATCAGCTTTATAATAGAATTAAATATTCGCTGGCCTTGCACTTAAATATATGTAAACTCTCTTTCGCTAATGGAACCAACTATTTTGTGTATCAGGTATTTTGTAAAGTAAATGTGCCGGTCATTAATAATACAACAGCGTGGAGACAAGTGGACAGATGTTTTCACTCATCTGGGAGCTTATCAGGAACAAGCAGCTAAATGCATCAATTAAGCTTTATGGGCTGGCAACGGCAACCCACACATTCCATGTTGGCATGGCACTTGTTGGATAACCAGCCAGCGGAGATAATATTATATGGCCTAGATCATGGGATAGTTGGCCAGGAAGCCGAATGCCGCAATAAAGTTAAAAGGCAGCGAGCTGCTGAAAGGTTCGGATGCCATCCCAGAGGGATTTGGCAATTAGTCTCGAAGCTATTCTAGGTGAGGAGTGTGTTCAATAACAAATAAATAACTCCGTGTCAATAAAGTTCTGCGCTTCCGTGGCTTTTCGCTGTTGCTAATTATATAAAATTGTGAAACACTTGAACGGCTAACTGAATTTTCGCAACACGTGCTAAATTATTGTATTTTTAAAACTTCATTAATGAATTTGTTCCACGGAGTTATCCAACTATTCAGCGGAACAGCCGAATTTGTGTAATAAATTAGCAACGAATATTATGTGTGGATATAGAAACTTATTTTAAATTGTTAGTCACCGTGTTTATTAGTTTACATTTTAGCACGATTTTGTGATTTTTGTGTTTTCGGTTTTGGTAAGTAAAATCGCATGCGATTTTTGGCACGCTATCAGAAAGCGTAAAAAGCCAGTCGACGGCGAGGTTTAGCCGTCAACAACAATTTAAACAATTTAAACCGTTTTTGCCAGCCCGCTGCTGCCTGACTGCCTGCCTGCCGCCTGCCTGCCTGGACTGTGTGTGGCTTTTGGCTAAAACAGTGACTGCGAGTGCGAGTGCGAGTGTGGCGACAGCGGTGACTGCGGCTGCGGCTGCGGCTGCTGCTGCGGCAGGTGGAAGTTTTGCTTAAAAAACGTCGCACAAGTATATATGCCATTGGCAGTTGGCGATTTAGCTTCATTCGCCGCTCGACGTTCTCAGCAGTTTGATTCGGCGATTCGACGGTGGCCGGCTACCAAATTGACCAAGTTAACCAAGTGCCACTCCGACCGACCAACTGCCATAACAAAAGTGAGTCCGGTGCAACCGAACCCAAGCAATTAACGCATTTTTCGGGGCTTCAACGGGAAAGTCCAGTTTTGGAATAATTTCGATATCGGAAACATTTCGCATATATCATTTGGCGCCGCAGAGCTATATGTTTCTTTGGGGGCCGTCTTTGTGGAAAAATTTCATGCAAAATTGTGCCACGAAGAAGTACGAGACAAAACATAAGTGGAGATAAACGGAGAAGACTCTGAGTGTTTTGTGATCGTGTAATTGTGTTAAAAAGTATATTTTGAAAAACTTTTCAAAAACTTCAAAAATAGGCTTGAAAATATGGAACCTTGGATTGTGACACAAGATATAGTTGGAGGGACAGGCCCTCTTTTTGCCAACTTTCGATCTATATTTGATATTTTACGACTATTTTCGGTGCTGACTATTTTGACCAAAAATTTGCATTTCAAATAATAACTGGTTTCGTTTTTTTTCGGATGCGATTCATTGAACCGCGACCACCATTTCAAAACAATTTCAATTTTCTGGTCTTCGGTAATTTTGGGTCTGGGAATCTCTAGTTCCAATCTCTTAGACTTTGGACTATCTGGCTGCGATGGAAACTAGTTACTGGGTTAATGTCAATAATTTTTCAAATCGTATGATATAACTTATGAGGTGCTATTTTTTTTTTTGAATACTTAAAAAATTGCCACTTGTGTTCGTTATTAACATGCGCGTGCAATTTTCGATATCGTATTATTCAAATGCCAAAATAAACGGTCAGGTATTTACAATCGTTATATGATATATATTTATTACACGTAATTGAAAACGATGCGCACTTTTTTGCTCCCAAAATAAAATTAATTATAACGTGCAAAAATGCAAAAACACAAATTATATGATTTCAATGGGAATTGGTGCAAATAGTAGTTCGCTCGCTTTGAGGCTATGAGAACCGAAAATATAAATAAAACAATGATCTACAATACACAAAAAAACTGCCAACTAACTGGGTTCATTACCTTTTGGCCATTTGTTTGCCAGTTACGGTTGATTGCCGTTGAATTCATTTGCAGAGTGCTACCCAGAAATTAGAATATAAATCAACAAAATTGCGAGGATTTGAATAAATAGAGAAAGAGGGGAGACCCACCTTAAAACTATGTCAAGTGGGTAACCAACTCTTATGTAAAACAGCAAACGTGTCGGGAATATCTAATAAATTGGCTGCAAAAGGTTTAAGCCATCTTTCCTATGGATCCACAAGCATTGGTTAAACATTTTTCAAGTTCCAGTTTCCCAGAAAACCAAACCAATTAATTGTTTTATCAGTTTGGTTGGATATTTTGATCCCCTTATCCGATCGTAAATCAAATCATTTATCGCATCAATCCATATTTCCACAGTCCACTGCGATTGCGGCTAATTGACGATTAGCCTGACTTTAATGACCGTTGTTTACCAGCCGATGATGGCTAAAACCTATCTCGATACGTCCATGCGCCATATTCGACTATATTTTATAACACCTCCTTTACGGCCCATAAATTGTCGAGCTGATTTTATGGAGTCCGACACTGGAGGCAATGCTGATAAAACGTAACGTTTAAGATTAGACGGAGAGACTAGCTTGGAAACTTTTGGGGTTTTCACAACAAGGAAGATGACTTGTTTAGGCTTTCAGAACACAATGCTTTCGGGATAATCGGTAACCAGATCGTGAATCTCACCGATTCTGACCTATAATTAAAAGTTCACTAACTTACTATTAACTTCGAATTAAAGGCGAAGGTCTTGCGTTCTTTGATCTTTTCCCATGACCATCTATAATTAAACAATTTCAATTCACATATTGCAAATCAATAATTCTGATTCCAAATTAGTTTTCCCGAATTAATCTCCGGGTAGTTCACAACCACATCACGTAATTAAAAAACCGATTGAAATATCTTTTGACTTTTTAGCACTAGAGCTATCTGGTACTAGGATGGGATACAATATAGATGAAATACCTATTTTGGGAACATTTTGTATCACCGGGTTTTTCTCCTCTCGAAGATAAGTTGGCGCTTGTTTTAAACAAAACCTTTATTGCCTCTTCTTGGCTCCATTGAGAAATTCGCTTGAGATAAGTTATCAAAGCGGTTAATAGGAATATTTAAGGTGTTGATTTATGAGGGCCCACTTGTCCAAAAACTTATACCTACTCCATAATTTAAGGGGGCTATTAAATCAGTTTAGAACAGGAAAGTCAAATAGGTTCCTCAATTCCTGCCCAAAAGTCGTAACAAAATGTGTGCCATATCGTGGATGGAAAAATCAACTTATTCCACAACTAGGCGACTTAATTTAAACTGCCTTTCTATATAAACCGATTATGCATACGACGATTAAAAAAAGTTGAAAAGCTTTTGCGCAAATATTTCTTTTGTGCGAAGTGCAACCGGGCAGCTGTTTAAAAAGGCTTCAATTACCCCGAACTTGGCTTTTATTACGACGCGATTCTAACTGATTTCGATAGCCACGAATTGGATTATCGAATCCCAACGAAAAATTTGAATGATTTGAAAATGATCGTAGCATGTTGCTGGCCAATTACCAAATGCCGCTTCCTATTTTCCGGCAACTCTGACATTGCTGTTCGACACTTTTGTGGCACGATCGTTGCCGGCTTAAATTTGGATTTAGTTTTTGTTTTACTTTAAAACAATTTATTCAAACGGGTCTCTCACGTGCCGTCGACGGCCAAGTGCCAAGTGGGACGTGCTCATAGAATCCGACAAGTGCATTGCACGCAGATACCGCCGAAAGCACTTTCGAGTGATACGCTTGTTAATTCCAAATAGACCGTTACACGCGCCCTCCGATTATCGAGTTTAAACTGGCGGTATTATGACATCTTCATTGAGATAATAGTTCATAACTTATTATACTATTATAGTATTATAAGTAGGATTGGGATCGATGAGTTTCATTTATAAAAATCAAGCGATAATAAATATATTCCTATAAAAAACAGCTAAAAACAGAGAAATTTGGGAAAAGAAATTTAAAGTTTTTATCGTTAATATTTTTAATTATAGTTTATAACTATTGTGATACGACTTTAAACCAGGATTGATTACTCGAATTTATTAAATACACCTGAAAACAGGGAATCTCTATGAAAGAAAAACTTTCAGCTTTTATGGGGAGGTTCTTTAAATATTGATTGTAATTAAGATTAATAGCACTTTCAGCTGATAAATGAATATATATGAGTTGTGTGTTATGTTATAATGTGTAATCATGTCTGTTTTTTGTTTATTCTGAAAAAAAAGTTTAAAAAGCTATTAAAAAGTTAAAAAGGCACATTTGACACTCTAATATATTTAAATGCAAAGTCTTATTTATTGTCGTTTACGGTTTTTCGTATTATACATTTTGGATTTAAACTCACGTTTGTTTGCTTTTAAAACGGTTGCCAAAAATAGCCAAGAAATGTCTTATTGGCTATAGATCTTGTCGGTTACCTGAGGATGACTCGACATCAATTAATAATTTATTTATTTTATGCTTAAATAAATTTGGCAAATACCCGCCCAGGGGAGTACCCCCGTTAAGTGATCTGCATAAAAATCTCTGGTTAACAGCTTCCTGTTGTTGTTTTCTTGTCGTTCCAGCTGACACCTGTCGCGAGGCACCGGCGGAGTCACAACAAAAGCCTCCGAAATGGCCTTCATGCCGTGCTGTAAGTATTCGTATACCCATCTCCGGTTCGCGGAATTATTGCCACACGCTCGAGTTCCGAACTCGATCCATAAAGCCTCACGTGAGCCTCTGGCCTGGCTTCAAGTGAAACCCCAAATACCCCCGAAAATTTAATCAACTGCAAATATTGAGATTCGCGCATGCGCAACCCATTAGTTATGTCCCCTGGACCTGCCCCTGGAGGTAGAAACCTCCTCGAAACTCCGCTAATTACTCTAATAATATGAGAGGGGCCTGTGCCGCCTCAGGAATCCGAATAATAGATTTGTCAATAATAAATATTTACTGTTGTTTGCAGTTTATGTGCCCAAGCGGGTCAACTTGGCCATCATGCTGTTCATGGCCTGCCTTCTGAGCTACATGATGCGGGTGAATCTCTCCATTAATATCATCGCCATGGTGGACAACAGCAGTAACGATAATGGAACCACAGTGGTCCTGCCTGATGTGAGTTTACCGATGAGTTTAAGGGGAAATCGTATATCCCCATAATTATAGCAATAATCGTCTTGAATTAACACTTTTTGAGTCACGTTGGGAATTTCATTGACCGTTTTTTAAGATATCCCCCATTTAGCTAAAGGTGTCTAATTTTAAGCAATATTTCTGGAAACTCGTGGTGATTCATAACAAAGTTGTTAAAATTTAATTATAGTATGGACCTCGGTACAATTGGACCCAATCGGATCAGGCACTACTCTTGGGGGCCTATTTTTATGGCTACATGATCACTTCCTTGCCAGCTGGAACCTTGGCCGAAATGCTGGGAGCCAGGAATGTGGCAGGATATAGCTGTTTGGTGGCCGGAATCCTTACGGCTTTAACTCCAGCAGCCGCTGCATGGGACAAATACGCAGTCTTTGCCGTCCGCTTCCTGATCGGCTTCCTCAACGGAGTGGTGTATCCTTGCTGTCACAGTTTGGTGTCCAAGTGGTCGCCGCCGGACGAGAAGGGCAAGTTTGTGGCCTCCCTAATGGGAGGGACCTTCGGCACAGTAATTACTTGGCCCATAAGCGGGGTGATCATCGAGAATCTTGGCTGGAGATGGGCCTTCTACGCCGTGGGCATATTCGTCCTTATTGTTGTGGCCGTGTGGTTCTATCTGGTGGCAGATACTCCTGCCCAGCACAGTACCATCAGCATTAAGGAAAGGGAGTACATCGAGAATAGTTTGGGCAATACCCTGAGCAACAAGAAGGTGGGTTTATCCTTTATGACTTTGATAAGTATATATTTAATAATATTTATTTGTTTTAGAAATGGCCTCCGTACAAGGAGCTGGTTCTGTCCCTGCCCTTCTGGTCGCTTTTGTTCCTCCATTACGGCAGCATGTGGGGCCTGTTCTTCCTGATCACCGCCACTCCCAAGTTCTTGAGCGAGGTCCTGGGCTTTAATCTTTCATCGGCCGGCTTCCTCTCCAGCCTTCCGCACGTGGCTCGTCTGATCTGCGCCTTTGGATTCGGTGCAGTGGCGGATTGGATACGCAGCCGAGGCTGGTTGACAGTCACCCGCATGCGAAAGGCCTTCTGCTTGCCATGTAAGTTTCCTATTCACTTTCTAACTTTCATAGTTAAAACAATTATTTTATCCTTTGATAGCTCACATCTTGCCAGGAATAATGCTTATAATTCTGGCCTACTTTGGCCGGGATCCCTACGTTTGCGTGGCTATTATGACCATTTCTTTAGGATTTAACGGAGCTGCCACAGCCTCTAACTTGGCCAACTCCCAGGACTTGGCCCCCAACTATGCGGGAACTCTGTACGGAATCATTAACTGCATTGGAACCACCCCAGGAATCTTTTCGCCCCTGATTGTCGCAGCCTTCACCAAGGATGAGGTTTGTCTAGCAGGATTGTACGAAAATTTAAAGAGATTAATCTACGATTTTTCTCTTCCAAAGAACACCATTGATCAGTGGCATTGGGTCTTCATCATCGGAGCCGCCGCCTACATCCTGCCCGCAATATTTTTCTGGGTCTTCGGATCGGGCAAGATCCAAAAGTGGAACGAAGTGGAGACCACCGAGTCGCGAGAGGATATTGTCAACACAAAGTTGTAGTTTGTGTCCTGGCAATCATCTGTGATGTTTAATCTTTAGTATTATGCCATAACTATGAAGTGAGCTTGTTTTTGGAGAGTCCTATTAAAGCTTTAGCCTTGTATTTATTAGTAATAAATATAATTTTTGTTATTTAGCACACTTGATCTGTGATTTGTGATTCACTGGCCAAACCAGTTGTTCTTTGACTGGCACAACGACCTTAGCCAGGCTGGGGGGAAAAACTTAAGCGAACTGGTTGCTGCGTTTGCAGAAGTTAATTAGATTCTCCATTCAGGCAAAAAATTGAATTGACGGTTATAATTAGTAAAACGCTAATCGAGTCTGAGGACTTGCAAAAAAGCGCTGTTTTTAAAGTTTAATTAACGTGTAATAAACATATTTTAAAGCTTAATATTTTGAGACGCTAAAAAATTCTTAAGTATAAAAGTTTTTTATAAAGAAAAAGCTGGTTTTTTAAGCACAAATTCAAAATTCCGCCGAAAAGAATCGAGTATTTTAGTCGAATATGTTACAAATCAAATATGTTTCCATATCGATGTTTTGGCCACTCCTAAGCGACGCAGATCGCTTCCTATTTAATCATTGAAGTTCTCTCTTAAAAAAGGAATTCGTTTTTTATTATTTAAATAATTACTTTGAAGCCCAAAACTCAAATATTGATAATACAATGAAATTTATCGATAGTACATTCGAATATTTGATCGAATATGTTTGACAACGATAATCCATTTCATATCGATGTTCGTCCCACCTCTAACCTGCGGCCACCGCTTGCCTTCGACTATATTTTAATTTGTTTAACTAATTTTAGTCCAGTACGCAAAGTAACGCGGCGGCCTTTTAGCAACTCTAGCACAATTAATAATAGCACATAAAATGGCCGAGGTTGAAGCCGTGCAAATTATTGCCGAGTCCCTGAAGCAACAGGTAAGTTGCAACCATTTTGTCCAAAAAACTGGGCAATGCACTTTTCTGCATTTGCGGATTATTTGCATTTATGAGGCATTGCATACGTATCAGCTCTTCCTGGGGGGCGATTGCGAGAGCTGTGGGCTTGGAGAGAACAATGGCTGCTTATCTACCAAGGTGGAAGGCACCTGTTTGTTGTGCAAAGTTCAAAAACACTTGGTAGTTGTTGCTGTTACCATCGCCCCCGATTATAATTATTCGTGTTCATAAAAGGCGAACGGATTTTGATAAAGGCCGTGTGTTCCAAAGGTTTAGTAGCATGACCCAAACACCCTTGCGCTTGCAGCGATTATCGGTGGACTGGGGGAGCCAGATTAAAATCAATAAAACTTTAACCGGATCCCACACATAAAAGCCGAAAACGTGTTGGAATTTTGGTTAGATTTTAGAGGATTATACTTCTTAAATGCTAAGTCTAAGGAATGCGAAATTTCTATTTTTAAATATTTTGATATACAGACACACTTTTTAGTTTAGAGATTCCTGTATCACCGCTTTTGTTTGCTTTGTTTTATCTTCAGGGTGTGGAGTATGTCTTTGGCATCATTGGCATCCCGGTTATCGAACTGTCCATGGCCTTCCAGGCAGCCGGACTGAAGTACATCGGAATGCGCAACGAACAGGCTGCCTGTTATGCAGCCCAGGCCATTGGCTATCTCACGGGTAAACCTGGAGTCTGCCTGGTGGTTTCCGGACCTGGACTTCTTCATGTTACAGGTTTGTTGTAAAAAACCAATCTACTTTCAAGTAATAATTTTATTTAATTCATAAACTAGGTGGCATGGCTAATGCCCAGGTCAACTGCTGGCCTTTGATTGTCATAGGAGGAGCCACCAACCAGGATCATGAGGGCATCGGCGGCTTCCAGGAGTGCCCCCAGGTGGAACTGTCGCGTCCCTACTGCAAGTACGCCGCTCGTCCACCAAACGCCGCCCTGATTCCTCTGCACGTGGAAAAGGCCGTTCGCTATGCTACTTATGGACGTCCTGGAGTAGCCTATCTGGACTTCCCCGGCAATATCCTGCAGTCGAAGGCTCTCGAGGAGCGCATCTACAAGGCACCCGCTCACCCAACTCCTCCTCTGGCGTATCCTCCCCATGACGACGTCATCCGGGCCGCCAAGCTGCTCCGCCAGGCCAAGCGTCCTCTGGTGATTATCGGCAAGGGATCTGCCTATGCTCACGCCGAAAACACGCTGCGCCACTTCATCGAGAACACAAATCTGCCTTTCCTGCCCACACCAATGGGCAAAGGCGTGGTCTCCGATACTGCTCCGCAGTGCGTGTCCTCGGCCCGAACTCTTGCTCTTCAGAAGGCGGATGTGGTCCTGTTGTTGGGTGCCCGCCTCAACTGGATCCTGCACTTTGGAAAGCCTCCTCGCTACGACAAGGATGTCAAGTTCATCCAGGTGGACATTAACCCCGAAGAACTGCACAACTCCGTGGTGGCCTCCGTAGCCATCCAGGCCGATATTCGTCCCTTCGCGGAGCAGCTGTTTGAGCAAATGAACGCCGTCAACTTCCGCTTCGGCTACGAGCAGGAATGGTGGAAGCAATTAGCTGTAAAGTGCAAGCAGAACCGCGACACCATCCAGCAGATGTCGCTGAATACCCAGACGCCGCTCAACTACTATGCCGTCTTCCATCACTTGCGCGAGCTGCTGCCCAGGGACACGATCATCGTCAGCGAGGGAGCCAACACCATGGACATTGGTCGGTCCATGTTGCTAAACGAGCAGCCGCGGCATCGCTTGGACGCCGGCACCTTTGGAACGATGGGAGTTGGCCCAGGATTCGCGGTGGCCGCTGCCCTGTTTTGCCGGGATTTCGCTCCCGGAAAGCGAGTTCTCTGCGTGGAGGGCGACAGTGCCTTTGGGTTCTCGGGTATGGAGATTGAGACCATGGTGCGCTACAAGCTCCCCGTGACCATTGTGATCGTGAACAACAACGGAATTTACGGCGGCTTCGATAAGGACACCTTCGAGGCCATTCGCAGCGAAGGCGATCTTACCCAAATGTAAGTAACCACATCCCCCGGGCATCTTATCGGGGGGCACACGTATCAAAAAACACAACTACTTAATGCTAATCTTATCTTGCAGCACACCACCCTCGGCGTTGGGCGTTCAGGTTCGCTACGAGGAGATGATGAAAATGTTTGGCATGCAGGGCTACTTCTGCACCGAAATCGAGCAGCTGCAGGCGGCGGTGAAGGCGGCCAACCAGCTCACAGACAGGCCGACCATTATTAACGTGGCCATTAGCCCGTCCTCTGACCGGAAGCCACAGTCGTTCAACTGGCTCACCGAGTCCAAACTGTAGAATACACTTAGCAGATTAGATCTTAAGCACAATGTTCACCATTCCGAGAAGTTATATTGCCACGAATTTTTCTGTATATACATGCAATTTTTGATAATTCCTCCGCGCACATTAAATGTTGGCCCGCTTTAGCTCCTCCTCAAGGCCCAGGTAGTCCAGGAACCAGGTGAAGTCCACCAGGCGGCCTTTGTGCAGGAACGGCAGCTTGGGACATAGCTCGAAGGCGATGTTAAGGGGCGCAATGTCGGGCACGTGGTCGTGGCGCATGTTGAAGAAGGCCAGAAAGTCACGCACCTCAATCTCGCCTTGGCCGTTTCGCTGCAGTACCTTCAGTATGTCCTCTATTAGCTCCAGGCTGAACGGCAGTCGGCAGCCTCTCAAGGTGGACCTAACTTGGGCCTCGCTGATGTACGGGCGACATGCGGGATTGATGTGGGTCAGGTGATCGTTCAGCTCGTCTGGACTGTTCCACAGCGCACGCTTTAGCTCCAACTGAGCGGCAGCCCGAACACGATTCCGGTCGCAACTGGGGGGCATAGTCTGCTCAGCTGAGAAGTAGCGACAGACGGTCACTATTTCGTGGTTGAGCAGGCTCTCCTTGGACAGATACGAGAGGAGGGTGGAGCGCAGCGTCTCGAAGCCCACGGTTGTGTAGTCGCCGAGATCTCCGTCTGGCTTGCAACTCAGAACGAACTGCTTATACTCTGGACGCACTGCATCCCGGATCTTCTGCATAATGCGACGAATATCGGCCACAGGAAACTAAAATAAAGATGAGGAGTAATATATTTATTATTTACTTTTATTAAACTCACCTCGCTGGGATGTTGTTCCATGTAGAGCAGCGTAAACTCATCGGCGGAAACAATGTGGAATATGTGATCCTTGAGAGTCATGGTGCGGCCAATGTAAAAGTCATTGGCCCTAAAGTATTCCGGACGCGCAGAGCCGAACATATTCTGACCCGGCAGTGGAACTCTTGCTTTTTTGAGAAACTCTCCGCCCAGGAAGCCGGAGTTCCGACGCGATGCCTCGTAAATCTGTACTGTGTCATCCGCTAGGAAGTAGCTGATGACAAAGTCCCGGTCGTCATTTTCCCGTATGGGGGAGATTAGTTTCGCTCCGAAGCGCAGGATGCAGCAGTCGTACTTGAAGAGTTTCTTGAAATCGGCCTGTGGTGGCTTCGGTTCCACGGTGATGCAGTTGCCCTCGGAGTCCTCGTGACTGCCCCAGCCATTGTAGGGCGGCAGGCGTCGGGAGGACATGCCAGCCTGGGTGTGGGGACGAATATCACTGCGTTCTGGTATGGGTTGGGGTGTAAACTCCTCGATGCCATACTGGAGAATAGAAAAAAAGGTTACGAGGTTCGAAGTTTGTCTCTCCAACTCACCTTTGCGCGGTAGTAACTTTGGGTAAACTGATCGCAGCCTGTGAGAACCACCTGCCTTCCAAAGACATTCAATACGGCTCCTATTTGAAGATCCTGGTCGGTGTAGTACTGCTCCTGTTTCTGGCCCGTGTTCAAAGGGTCGGCAACGTAACGCACATCCCGCATGCTGTTCCCCAGGACATTTAACAAAGTCACCGCCGTCTGCTGGCCAGGAAGCGCAAGTCCGGAGAACTCCTTGGGCAGTTTTGCCCTCCTTAGAAAGGTACTGGGTCCCTCACGCCCGGAATTCCTTGGAAACTTTTCTTTTATGTCGATGGTGTCATCGGCCAAGTAGTAGCATATGTCAAGCTTTCTCACGTCCCCGAACTCGCTGCGATCGTTCCAATAGCCCTGGAACTTCAGGACCCTCCTATCGAACTGCAGGAACTGGGCGAAGGCATGCTTCCTGGGCAGGGCGGAGCCGCAGGCAGAGGCTGATTGCTTCAGGCCAGATCGCTTTCGGATTTCCGTCGTCGGATCACTTGGCTCCTCCAACGGCTCTGGCACAAAGATTCCAGCCCGGTTGAGGAACTGTCGGGTAAAGACATCACATCCACTGATGTGGTAGACCCGGTCGAAGATTTGCACATTCGTGTCCACGTTGAGGTCGAAGATGGAGATGAACTCGCGGTCGGTGGGCGGAGACTTGGGGATGCGCTGCCGGTGGACGAGGCAGCCCTGGGGTATCCCCGAGTTCTCCACCTTCGGCTCTGTGACCTGCATGGTACCGTCCTCCAGGTAGAAGTAGATCCTCACCTTGCGCACCTGGTAGGGGGCGTGGTAGATCTCGGTGAGATTCTCCTTGAAGTAGGCGTTGAAACAGAGCACTTGCTTGTCGTAGGCCAGCCAGGGTGGCAGTTTAACGATGGCCTTGGGCGCCCACAGGCTATTAATTTGGGCCGGAACTGGTGGGCACTTGGGATCGACCACAATGCCATTGGGCTCCACCAGCTCCGGCTCCCGGCGGTCGGACAACATCTGGATGCCCTGGTAGTGCATCAGGGTTTGTTTCCTCGGACGACGCTTTTCGCTGCGCTACAAAATGTTCATTTTATTAAAGGGATACTCCTTAATGGCAGGACTCACATCATAGAACTGTGCTCCTGGCAGCATTGGCATTCCCGGTAGTCGCATCATTTTTACAGATAATTTAAAACGTTTTGTTATAAATTAAAACGTAACTAATTTAGGTGAATATTTTGCCAAATCGAAGTGGTTACATTTGTAGAGAAGCTTGGACTAATCCTGTGGCAGTTAACGCCACGCAAGAGAATTTTGGACTGAAGGAGTGTTTCGACATTTCCGCTGCTATTCGATAAATGGAACAAACGCCACCATGGCGATGCCTCTTGCCATGGCAGCCAGGACGGGGTCTGGACGGCCAACCAACAGCAACTGGTAGAGGTTTCCATAGAATTCTTCAACAGCTGCTACCTCAGAATGTCTTGGACTTTATTTATTTATTCAAGAAATTAACAAAGATGAACAAGAGGATGACTTTATTCAAGTCTAAAAATTCCATAAACAAAGAGATAAACAAAACGAAACCCGATTAGATTGGAGTAATTAAAAAAATAGATTATATATATGTATTATATTATGATATTTTATGATTTTTTAAAATGTTCAACTTTGATTATTAGCGTTGACAAAGTTTTTAAGAAACTTCAAAAGTTTCTATTTTAGCTTTATATTTTTTAATGGGTTTTAAGTTTCTTTCTTAGCTTTAATATTTATTCAAAACTAAAACTCATTGAAGTACCAGACCCACCTGCGACTAACTTTCGTTACCATAATTTTGTCGCTGAACGTGAACGGGTTTCAATCACTGATTAATTAGATCGGTGTCGCCGTCTAACATCGGTGCAGACGTAGGGTTTGCTAATTAGTCTGGCAGGCAAAAGTAGGAAACCCACCGAAGCACGTGCTTTCTTTACACCTCTCTCTCTCTTTCTAGCATTGGCTATCTATCTCTTTCGGGAATTACAAACTCTAGTAAGACGATGCCATACCCCGGATCTGTTAGAACTCGGATGGTAAATGCGTTTGGAAGCTCGAACGATCAAGACAAGAAGCGCCCGCAGCATGAACCTCGTGTGAGTCGATGAACCGTGAAGTTATTCACTTTTTTTTAGAAGTCTTTTTTCTTTTTTAGAGCCAAGTTTGTGACGTTACTACTGATGCTGGAGGCTGGGGCTGCCCTGGAGGCGAATCTCACAGCCTGGCGGCATCACAAGAGACAGAAGCGCTTTTTGATCTATCAAAATGGTGGCGTAGTTAAGGTCAGTCATTGTCAATTCAATATACTCAATATTTAATATTAGATTTAAATAAATTTCTTTACAGTTTGTGGGCGGTTGCGCCTTTCCAGTGTCCTTTTTGGAGAAGAAAGCCTGGCGCCAGCTGGTCTGGTTGATGAATTTCCATTACCAATTCAACGAACCGAAAACCCCGATTTATTGGTGGAATCTTTGGAGTAGTTCTCGCAACCTGAAGGACCCTGAGACAGGTAGCCTTAGTCCTCAAATACCAGAACGCCTCCTGGTGGATGAGCCCCAACTAATGCTGTTCAAAATGGCGGAAGGATATATGAATCAGATTGGCCAGAACGGAGAGGATTGCCTGGATCGTCTGATCTGTGAAAATGGTCAAGTGCATGAGCACCTGGGACTTTATGCGCAGGTTCTACACAGATTGCTTAGGTGATTATCCTTAATATATTTAAATTAAATGTACTAATTTATAAAATATCCTTTAGACCTCATCGAACTCTGGACAGGCGATATTTGGATGCCTATAGAATGGGTCGCCATGGCGTCGATTGTAGGAAGGCCTTTCCCCAGGCCCATCACTGCCTTTTGGACGACTACATCCATCTCCATGAGAGGGGTCCCACCCAGAGCTACCTTTGAGCCTTGAACAGAAACTTTCTCTTCACAAAAAGCATAGAAAATGGCGCCGGTTGCCATTAGATAAATAAATATATATGTATAACACGTACAAAACTAATTATTGGTAATTAAAGATAATAAATAAAAAGTTCTAAGTTTATCTAAGTCGAGAGTTTTGGCTTCATTTTGTCACGGGTTCAGGTTCAGGGTCTTCATCATCGTTGTCGGACACCCTCCACGGCAACTGGTAGTATTTCTTCTCGTTACTGCCCATCCAGAGCAGGGCGCATCGATTTGTACAAAAGTTGCAGGTGAAGAGCTGCTTGGAGGTGCTGCCCCTTCTAAAGAAAAAGAAAATGGTATTGCTTAGCCCATCTTCACTGTACTTGTTGCGGTTGTGATAGGTCCACCTGGCCCAATTAGAAAGCGGACCGGTTCGAGGGCCACATGACTAATCCGGAGCAAACGTAACCAAACGTCACGATCAAAACGACTTACCTCTTCACGACCATGAAGTAGTACGAGGTGTACAGGCACCTGGAGCAGGTGCTGTTTGTGCAGCGGGCGATGGGGCCGTTGTTGATGTGGGAACTGATGTACGGCTCCGGCAGCAAGCGGTGGAGGGCAGCATTCTCGTAGACGGGTGTGGAGCGGTTCAGGGTCTGCACGGCATGGAGGCAGTCGTCGTAGAGAGTGACCCGATTCTCCAGCGAGGGAACCGGAAATACTGTGCGAGTACCTACCGGAAGTACTAGGCGGCAGTTGGTCTCCAGTTCGCGTATCCAGAAAAGGCCCTTGCGATTAATGGCTCTGAAAGGGGATAGTACAGAATATGAACTTTATTTCCTATAGATGTGATCCTCACATGGGAGTAACTCTTTGGCGGTTGTCGTAAAAGTTCTGGTAGAATCTCTCGTACACCATGGGTATATAGTTGATGGCCGTGTTGTGGAAAATGCGCACATGGTTCATAAACTTGGAGAGGGCGGCCGGTAAGTAAACAAGTGCGCAGCCTACAAGAGAAATGTTGTTGCCACAAATATTTGCCAATTTCTCGCGATATTCCTTCACTCACGATCGGCGGCCAGGGATTGCAGCATGGGCAGGTTAGAGATCCGCTCGGGAATGTGCACCAGCGCCTCGTTGTCGCTCACATTCAGCTCATTCAATCTGACGCACTCGCTCAGTTGCACCGGCAGGCGGCGAAACAGATTCTTGGCAATGTTCAGATGCTCCAGATTGCGCAAGCTGCTCAGTTCTGCAATTATTCCGAAATAAAGGAGATGTCTTCCGAGAATTAGACTTAACTCACCCACTGGCAGTTGACTTAGTTGGTTTCCAGACACATTTAGCTGCTGGAGATTCAGCAGTAGGCCCAAAGTGGGGGGCAGCTCTTTGAGCTCGTTGTTGGAAACGTCCAGAAA
This sequence comes from Drosophila varians, assembly GCA_018150405.1. NCBI lineage: Eukaryota > Metazoa > Arthropoda > Insecta > Diptera > Drosophilidae > Drosophila > Drosophila varians. The sequence continues at coordinate 11,900,858 of JAECWK010000130.1, forward strand.
CTCAAGGTTCTCCAGCATGTATATATCCATGGGCAGTTCGCTGAGATTATTTCCGGCCAGGTGGATGAACTTCAGGGTTGTGATGTTCAGCAGCCACTTGGGTATCACCGATATGAAGTTCTCTTTGAGGTAGACCTCCTCGAGGTCCTCGTAGAGGAACAGGTCCATCGGCACATCCTTGAAGTTGAGATAGCTCCAGTGCAGTATTGTTTTGTTCATTTCGCTGCCGTGGCCGTTGCCGTTGGCGTGGCCGTTACACAATCCCCGCGATCTCGATTGAAGCAAGCTTGTTGCCTGCTTATAGTTTGTTGATTTAATTATATTTCTATGTGTCTTTACGCGGTCATGATCATCATTTGGCACCGCTGCCCGCCAAACAAAAACAGACACCGCCAACGCCACCAGCGCCACCAGCAGCCAGTGGCTCAGGCCCAGTGGCAGACCCACCCAGAGCACCAGCAACAGTTTGCTCAGCCGAAAATCTCCTTCGGTTCTGTTCTTTCCTCAATTCGATTTTCAGTTTCAGTTTTCGGCTAAATTTGTCTCACTGCCCTGTCGCAATTTCTCGCGAGCGTCTAGTTGGCTTTTCTCTAAATATCTATTATTTTTATATATTTCAATAACGCACACGGCCGCCCAATCATTTTCGGATGCACTGCCAATGCGGCGTATACGTAATGTGCGGTGCGCCCGAAAGTAGGCAACCGCTTTTTTAACCGGCCAAATGCCAAGCGAGCTTTGGCACTGACATTGAATTTTCCTGCCTGCATTGATTCCCATTTCTCCCTTGTTGTTGCTGTTGTTGCAGCCGCTGCTGCTGCATTCAAGGTCGTTGCAAGTGGAAAGCTTTTCCTAGTTGAAGCTTCTGAGGGAAAACTTGCTGCAGAAGTTGCCATAAAACTAAACAGTGACTAACAAAACCAAGCCAAGCTTTTAATCAGTTGGAAATATAAAAATTACATGCTTTATTAAGACTTTAAATAAATAAATAAATCCCTAACATCCTCTTTCCTATAGATAGTATCTTAGTAGTAACCATAACTATGGTGATGGTGGTGGTGATGGGGATATCCATAGGAAGAATACCCATAGGAAGGATATCCATAGGAAGGATATCCATAGGAAGGTGCCGGTATTCCAAAGCCCACACCCAGTGGCACGGGCAGAGGTACTCCGACAATAACAGGTGTGCCTGCCGCAGCGGCAATGCAGAAAAGGATTCCCAGCCAGACGATCACAGATCTCATCTTTCTTGGCCAAAAGTTAACAACAAACTGATTTGCCAGTAGAGCCTCGACTTGGCTTTTAAGCAAATCAGATTCGGGAATTCCAATCTGAGCTTTAACAAACAAAATAAAGTGAAATTCTCCAAGCCAAAAGGTGTGAATTACTGCGATGGCTCTGTTTTTCCCCTTCCCATGAGAATTGGTAGTTGCTCACGATGTTTGCTTTATTTCGCATAATTTCGGTTAATAAAATAAAGACCAAAACCATCTAGTAGTCGAAGTTAAACAAGAATGACTAAGAGATTTGGTAGTTGAAGATATAAAGAAGGAATTTAATAAAATGTTTGGAATAATAGAATTAATAACTCATCGATCAAAAAAACTTTTCGTTATTCCATTAGTGATGGTCAGGCTCGTGATGAGGCTGACGGATTGGTTCGTGGAGGTGTTGGTCATGGTGTCCGACCAAGTGCGGATCCTGGTGGCTGTCACGATGAGGTTCATGGTGATTTGGCTCGTGATAGGGATCTGCATTGGCCATAGTCGCGGCAATAAGGAGCAGGAGTCCGAGGAAGAAGACGATTACTTTCATGATTCCACAATCTGTTTTAACTTTAAAGTGATTCTCTTAGATCCCCTGCCGAGGCTTATAAACCTTTTTGGGAAACCCATCGAAAGGTAGACAAACAGAGTTAAAAGTCAATGATATTTGGGCTACCCCAAGGTGTTAATTGGTGCAACAAGAAATACAGAGTTTTTAACAATATTTATTTTATTCTTTGGCACTGAAAACATTTTTTCATTGGTTAAGTAAAGCTCTAAACCTTTTTTTTATCACAAGTATCAGAAGTTTGGGGATTTAAATCGGAACCTTTAAGACCCCGATTTGACATTCACTGTCAACTGCTTGAAATCTCGATCACTGAGCAGATGCCACTTGTAGCCAAGGATCTGGGAGATTTCCCGCTCGACGGCCTCGTAGGAACGCGAGTTACGCCTCAGCCAGATGTGAAACTCATCGCTCCATTCCGGGTGCCGTGGCCAGTCGCAGCGCAGGATTACGGCAAAGCGACGCACGTGAAGGTGTCTCAGGTTCTGGGCAGTTTTGGCAATCAAAAGAAGCGTCGATGTGGAGACTTTTTCGCGGATGATCTGAGGAGTGGAAAAGGATATTCAGCAGGGGCCTTTTATTAGGAATGTTTGGAGTATAATGAGGAGCTCATTTAATTCTTGGGGAAGACTTTAAATATTTCACAGTAATATAATAATCTATTATTCCCAAAGAGGAAATCTGAAAGCTGATATATAGCATTTGCTTGAAATTACTCCAAAAAGTATTATTCCAAATGTTATATCGAAAGTTTCGTATCACTGCAATTACACATTTAAACCCATCATAGTTTAATGAATCAAACCTGGGATCAAACTGGGAGTAATTGCGGTCGGGTTACTTTGAATAACATCAAAGTTTAGGAATCATGATTGAAAGATGATCCATGACGAATGGTATGGATTTCTTATATGTAAACAATCTTTAATACTCACCAGAGTGTCCACATTGAAGCACTGCCGGCACATCAGCAGCAATAAGCTGTCGATGCGATTATGAAAGGGTTTGGGGCTGGAAAAGCGGGGCAGGAGCTCATGCCCATAAACGGCCAGCGTGTTCCGGTAGTGGTCCACCATACGGACGAGTAACTCCGCCTGGATCCGGGCTTGGGGGGCCCAGTAGGTGATACTGTGAACGGGAGCCTCCGGCTGCAGCACAACCTCCCCGTCGTCCAGATTCTCCAGGCGGAGATGGACGCGCATCCGGGGATTGGTCTTTTTCAGGCTCCGCCAGGCTTTCACCCCGCAGGCACTGATGGTCACGTGTTTGGGAGTATAGCAGTTCTGCAGCAAATGCAGGTGGCGCAGCTTGGTGTCCGCCAGCAGGGAGAGCACATCGTCGTCTATGTTTTGCGGGGAGATGGTGAGCACCTGTGACCAGAATGGACATTTAATACGCCGGCTTTGATTGACCCGCTGATTGGTTTTCACCTGCAGGTTGAGGAAGAGTCCGACATGCATGATGGGGCAGTGGGTGGTCGTCACATTCACCAGGTTGAGGACTCGCATTTTGGTGCAGCAGCTGCACACGACCTCGTCCAGCAGGTGATTCGCCTCGAAGCGCTCCAGCACAAAGTCCACAAGCTTGAGGGTGTGCAGGTCCGTTAATCTCTGGAGCAGCTCCTTCAGACCCTTCAGCAGTTGCCCTCCAGTCCCAAAGAGCTTGATCCCCTCGGGATCGTTTGGCTGCGACATGTTGCACGGAAAGTGATACACCAGCGATCGGATTCGACCACCCATTCCCACTAATTCCGGCGGGGCATGCGGCTCGTTGCTCTAAAATTACAAATTCCATTTGTTTATTGTTTGGATTTGTTTATGTAAATGCTACCTTGTCCATACTCCACGATAGCATGGTCATAAACTGATAGATGTTGTTGAAGCTGTGCCAGGGCCTAAACTCGATGCCTCTCAGGTACTTGCCGATCCTGGCCAGGCAGTACTGGGTGCGCATGTGGTCCAGGCAGTACTGCCAGCCGGAATAGTAGTTGTACTTGGGCCGGGTCAGGGTGCGATCGTCCACCACGAAGTTGTTCCAAACTTTTGGCAAGTACAAGGCACTGTACCACTGGCGACAGACCTTAAAAAAATATAATTTTAAACTTTTTGGATAAAGTAATGTATAGAAATACTTACCAATCCTGCGTAGTAGCGCTCCTTGGGGCTAAGATAGGAGAATACCTCCTCCAGTACAATATTCGGAAGATAACACCATTTCGAGTAAACTCGCGTAGACTCATCCACTCCATCCGTGGATTCGTTGTCATCCTCATCCACGTCGATATAGCAGGCTGGATTGTTTTTTTTAGAATTTTAGAAGAGACATTCCTGAAATTGATTCCATGGCCTACCTTTCTCGTTCTCGTCGATCTTCCAGCCAGCCTTTTGCATAACCTCCAGCTGGCCGCTTCCCTTTCGGCCAAAACCTACAGCAGCCATGTTTGTTTGGGACTTGGTTTTGGTGTTTGGTTTTTATTATTTTGATGGGTCTAACAAATTATTTACAACAGCACCACCGACCGCACATCACTATATGTACTCTAATTTTGAAATTTTTTGGCACAGCCTGCTCTGACAGCTTCTTCTTTCGGTTTTCGGTTTATTTTTATATAGTTGGACCCGCCGATCGTCCGCTGCATTCGCAGTTGCGTCGCGTTTGGCCAGCGACTGTCTCCCGAATAGACTGTGATTCTTTGCCGTTCAGATATTCAAATCGTTCTGTTGCCTATTTTCGAAAAAAAAAAACTGAAAAAACTGAAATCAGGCGCGCTCGAAATCGTTAGTTTTCTCGCCAAAGAGTCGCTTCCTCTCTCAACGCGCTTCCAATTTTTATTTTGGTTAATATTTCTTTGTTGATTTTTTGTTGATTCTTGGATCTATGCTCGACATATAGCAACTGTTGTGATACCGATTCTCCATTGTTTTCATTTTCGTTTTCCTTTTCCGATTTTAATTTTAGACGCCGGCACTTTTGGGCAAGGTCTTAGGGCGTATTCCCTCCGTGGCAGGGAACTGGGGCAACTTGTTGCTGTTCTTGAGGTGTAAATTATAAATAAACATCTTGGTTGTTTGGACTTTCTGAGACCAAAACGATCGGCAATTGGATGCACTTGTAAGAGGTTTTTATTTAAGTAACAAACACTCCTGCACAGGGAGAAACATTTTTCTTAATCGGTGATAATCCATCTAAAAATCTTCAGTTGTATCCCTTCAAGAAATTGAACAAAAACAGCAGAGAGACTGCCACCACTTCATCTTTTCCTAACTACCTTGACACTTTTAAAGGGATATCCCCTTCAATATAGTTTTATTTCCTTTTTATTTATGATTCTACTCCTTTATTGACTAGAATTTTGTTGGCCTAATCCTGTTTTTTATTTAATTTAAAGCCTTATTTTCCAGGCATTGTGTGAAAGTCACTAATTTGACCAAGTGGACACTATAAGTAGGACATTATTTGAGCGTGCAGCTGAAAAGTCCTGTAAGCTACTTACCAATCCTGGCATTATCTTGCTCTGCCTCTCTGAGATACTTGACACCACTTTGCCCGGGACGAAGGAGGTGGCCAGGGCGGGATGAAGGAAGACGCAGGGCAGTAGGAGAATTCCATCAGGCCACGTTAAGATGCCATCACTATCGCCTTGACGACGCCACCAACTGAGCCAGCTGTTAGACCTTTATCCCGTTTCTTCGTTGTGCCGCTGTCCACTTGTGCATGTCCTGCGAAAAGGAGCATTGTCATTGCGCCACAAAGCACATAACACACACACAGACACATACGCAAATGGGTTATCCTTTTTGCCGGAGAGTTCCTCGAGTGTCCAGGTACACTTAGCGGAAACAGCTGTTTATGTTGATGGGGATGGCGAGCGAAAAAATGCTATGGCCATTTTATTTTTGTTCTTTTCTTAGGGTTTCCCTTTTCCGGCGCTAAGCAACAACAAGAACAACAATAAAAAACACCCGTGACCAGCAGCAACTTTTCCGGATTGCATTTTGCCTTTGGCCATTGCATACTTTTAGGATCACGGAATTTTTCCGCGCCCAAGCACTTAAAAATATGCTGAATATTGAATGAGTCCTGGCGAGTCCTGGCGCGGCCCCATCTGGACAAAATGGCGGAATGGGTGAATGGCTTCAATGGGCGGGTGGTGTTGCAACAATGCGCAATACTGCCTTAATTAAAACAATTTTAAAACCAGTTAAAACACACTCACCGAAACACCCGCACATATGCAGCTTGACAGTTGGCAGCGCCCTTCCGCTTTGGGTCCTTTTGGTTGCGAAAACATCAAATATGACAGGCCTGCCTGGCCCTTTGGATGGCTGCCTGGCTGGGCAGGATGCAACCAAAATGTTGCTATGCAAATTTAAATGTCAACAAAAACTTGCAGTTTAACCCGAAAACCTTATTTGTGTCTGCCAGACGACCAGCCAGGCCTGAGCAAATGTATGCAAACTCCATTAAAAGGGTGTACGGTTTAGAGATGAGAACGTGATTTGAAAAAAAGTAAATCAAAAATATTATATCACACTTAAAAATAAAATGAAAAATAAGAGGGAATATTAACCAGATAAAATATTAACTAGATTAAGTTTTTCATTAGATATTTTATATGCTCTTCAAAATTAAGGAGGAAATACTAATATTGTCTTTTTGGATATCCTTTTTTATGGTAAAGGATCAGCCACCTCTATCACGCACTTCACAAAACCATGACTGGTGGGTGCCGTGTGGAACTTCCACTATATGGATTCCTCTGTGCGTGCTGGTGGGCTGGCGGCTTTAAAACAGGAAGTGGCTGGTTGGCTTGGTTAGCCAAGCCTGGCCGCTTGGTCGCCTGGACCCCGGCCCCAGCTAGTCCTGCTTGCCCCGGATTTGTTTGGCTGGCCTTGCTCAGGTGCACCACTCCGGCAGCTGTTTGGGGCCATTGTTTGGCCATCGGATGTTGCCAAGTTTTGGAATTTAATGTATAATTTTGTAGCATTTCAACTACTAACCCCCATAGGACGTGTGGTTATGTAAATGGTCGAGACCAGCTTGAAAGGGACAGCTCTTGGAGGGCCAATGCTTGACCTGACTGGTCCCTTATGCAAAATGCATTTTAATGGCAATTTAGTGGGACAAGGAAATGCCTGATTTGTTTGTACATTTTAAGACAATGGGATTTAAATAGTTAAAAAAAGAGACTCAAAGTAATAGAATTCTTTGACATACATTCTCAAAGTTTGGAAAGATTTGATCCGATTGAAGGTTGTGTCCTTTCCGTTCATCCGTAAACTTTGCGACAGCTCCAACTGCCTAAAATAACAATGCAAGTCGGTGGCACAGATGCTGCCTATGGGAAAGTTTTGCGGTGAGTGGATAAGTTAAAGCCCGAAAAAGTTACCATAAACATATAGGTCTCGAATAACACTCACATCGGCCATTTTCAGTTTCAATTCCTCTAAGAGGGCGCCTTCGACTTCCGTCCCGTCCCAACTCAATTGTTCTGCCATTGTCACAACAATCCGGATCCGGGTAGCTGCCACTCCAAGCCATTTGCCTTGACAATAGTCATGCATTTTAATTGTGCAGCAGCTGTGGTTCATCTTTCTGTTCGAGTGCCATTCCACCCTCCCACCATCCCACCGACCCGCCCATGATAAACGCAGCAAATTGTGTGGCCATTAAAAAAAATGTCGTATAAAATAGAAACTTTTTCGAATTGGTCCTCCCTTTTATTTTTCGTTGGCCGGGCAGATGGCCCTCCTTCAATTATTTGTAAAATATTTATTTTACAATTGAATTGAAAAAGTTTCTGCTTGTGGCACTTGCCACAAAAAATGCATTGCAAATATACATGGAAGCATGGAGCAACTTTGGCCCACTAATCAAATGAATGGAAATTAAGGCAACCGCCACTAGCCGGGACTTCGGCTAAGAATCTTTTCGCCGGCGTATGCAAAACAATTAAGCTAAAATGGTTATTGCAATTTGAAAACAATTGTCAAATTATGCAAATGCCATCTGATTGCCTTGAGTATTTTTCAACAGGCCCTGCGGGGCCCACCACAGTTAACAAGGTAGACAATCCGCCCACCCACCAGTTGCCACATTTCGGGGGTGGCAATAGCTGCTCAAAGATTTATGGAGCTGCCTCAAGTGTTTGTCCTGGAAGGAGGAGGAGGGGGGTATGGGTGGCAAGGAAAAGTTTTGGGAAGTGCCGACGTTGTCAACTGCAAGGCGACTGCAATTTGCATAAAAATTCATTGGTTTGGCGCCAAGTTGACAAGAAAAAAACTTTAAACAAAAAGTGGTAAAAGAATTACCTTTGGGATAACAATATTATTATGTTTCCTTTGAAGGGAATTGAAATGATAATACAATTCAATCTGAGAGTTAGGTTTTCTATAATAAAAAGTTTTATAAATAAGTTAAACAAATAATGTTTGATAAAAGGATATTAATATTGCAATGGCATCCTCCCCTGAACAGAAAGAAAGCCACAGAGTAAAAAACACATAATGGCTAGGATCGCACCATGTGCCACCAACATTTCCGTTACATTAACAAAGCGCCATTGTGCGACAGCAACAATTACGGACAGCGGAGCAAAAAGGACAGCCACAAAAATGGAGCACACGCTGCGCTTTACAGGCGAAAACTAGTTGTTGTTGTTCTTGTTTCTCTTTCTCTTCCTTTTTTTGGGGCAAGTAGTGGACAGCAAACATTTCCCTTTCCCCATCCAGTCAGTCTATGGCCACCCATTACTGTGCGTGTGTATTTTTCGGTCAGTTTTGTAATTGAATCACGTTTTGTATTAAATAAACTTTTCAAATTATCGAAAAATTGACTTGCACTACAAACACCGTCCTGCCTAGTTTAATTTACTTGTGTGTGCGTGCTCCACTCCCAAACATGCACAAAAACACACACACAGCTCTGCGTGTGTGTTAACCATTAACATAAAAAAAGCGGCCAAATTGAAAGTGCTTTTTGCCTCGTTCTATCTCGTTCTGTTTTACTCGCCAGTTGGTTGTTTTTTTATGCAAAACACTTGACAGCCTCATAAGTATTGAAACGGTCAAAGTTGTTTGGTCGTTCTCCCTCCCTTCCATTTTTTTCATGGCGCCCTTTCCGCCATCTTTACCTCTCCCGCCAACGACATGGCTGCCCTTCTGTTCGCGCATTGACGCTTTCGCACAAAAGTATGCTATGCTAGGGCGGGATGAAGGGTGATTTTGCGGTGAGGAGTTCTTAAGTACGAAATAAACGATTTGAGGCTCTAAAAAATTATCTATTTTGAAAATATTCCTTCCATTGCTCATATTTAACCTGAATTGAGGCAACTGAAATTCCATTGTTTGGCCATAATTGAGATAAAATGAGTTAACAAACAAATGGATTCATTTTAGCGATCACGTGCGCTCTGAGGCGCCCCTGCACTTTCTCACTTATTGGCGCACGGGTTGATGTACGTGTCCAACCGGCAACATCAACCAACAACCAGGACCCGGTCCAGGAAAAACCCAAATGAAAACAACAAGAACAAGGTTGGTAATACACAATACAACGTCCGAATTCCTTTCATAACATATTTTGCATGCAACGCTGCGTGTCCGGCAAAGCTTGGCGCCATCATTTTCACCCATGCAACCGGGCTTTGGGTCCAGCTCTCCCATTTAAGCCACTCCCGGATGGCCACCGGCCACTGGCCACTGGTGCGGGGGGCAACTTGTTTTCGCGCCATTTGCACGCGTCATGAATTTTTCATAAACATTTAAAGGGATTTCATTACAGCCATCGCACACAAACATACAGTGGTCACAGGATATGGAAGTACACTGACGTATAATCCCTTTGTTAAAAATGTATAATGAATATTATTGGAAAGGATTGGGAAGTCCCACTGTATACATATTTATACCTATATTTATATAGGTCTCTCATATTGGCCTCCTCCGAAGGAACAAGCATATTAAAAATTAAACTCTGTTCACAATATGCGTTTTGCCAACAGCCTGTTCGGCGCTGCTGTTAACCATTGATGGCCATCATGAGTCCGGCCATCGTCCTGGCCAACGTCCTGCCGTTTGCTTACAAAAGACAAATATGTATAAATTGGGAGCAGGTTATGAGCGCGGTCTGGGGGCATTAAGCGTAATGCAATTGCAGCATCCGGAGCGGAAACTTCGCAGCAACTTAAATTTGCATCGCCAATAAGATTATTTGTAAGCCATTAAGTAATTACTATTAAGCGACTTTTACAATGATTGCCATTTTAAATATAAAAATGGAATTTAACATACATTACTATGGTGGAACTATGGTCCATTATAATATTCAAACAATGCTGAATAACTGCTGCTTTTTAGCCAAATTTGTCAAGTTAATTAAGAAATTATTTGCTGCGAAAATTGGGCGTGCCGGCCTATAAATATAATTAAAATGCAGTTTTCGGTTTAATATGCAATTTGCATAATATAATGTGTGTGTATTTAAACCGCAAAGTCCACCGCCCTTGACAATTTCTGCTTTTCAGCGTTGACATGTGTGGCTCCCAATGGTGGCGCGGGTCACGCATCCTGACAGGATTTCGAACACGAGGCGGTCATTCAAATTTAAAAAACTCACTTTAAAACAAATGTAAATTAATATTTGCTAGCTAAAAGGCCAATTAGTGAATGTCTTTGCCAGTAAATTCGGTTTAATGCCAGGTGATAAATTTTTAATGATCATCCTTTCGTTTAGAAAATCTTTTTATCAAACCCAAGCAGGGTGTCCTGGCCTCCTAACTACCCCTAACACTTGGCTACGCATTTTAATTACGACCTCGTGGCTTCACAAATATTTAACTGCCTTGGGTGGGGGAAATGCAAATATCTCATCATCTGGTTGGCCTGTCACCCGAGATCTTGGCTAGGAAGTACCCCCAATTTGCAGTTACGAGCCTGCGAAAGTGACTCTCGCCTCATTTCATTAAAAATAATACCCAAACATTCGCCAAGTCAAACTATCATCGTACTCCCGCTGGCAGCGAATTAAACGAAATTAGTGAGCCAGCCGGCCGGGAGACGGGGGTGGGTGGACCATTAAATGGGTTTAGCAAATACGTACTGCTACGCACATCCTGCGTGGCGTAGCTTCATCCTCGCAGCTCTACAACTGAAGCTGACATTATTCATATTTCATGGTCCTGCTGACTGCGTCACAAAAAGCTTGACTCTGGGATGGGATTCGAGGGGGGCTTCAACTCAAACTGAACTCAAGTTGCCAAGTACAACAATTATGGCTTCACCCTATTTGCCCTGCACAAGCCGAAGGGCGGATTCCACCTAGTCCTTCTAGTCCTTTCTCATTTTGCGGGCGTGTTTGTGCAAGCGATTAGCCTGACGTGTGCATAAAAGCCAGCCTGACATTATAATTCTTTTAGTTTTTATAACCGAATAGGACTGGGAGCTGGGACTGGGAGCTGGGAGCTGGGGTCTGGGAGTTGGGATCTGGGAGCTGGGGGCGTGGCAGGACCTTTGCCAGCATTCACAATTCCTGCATATTTATGCACTTTTAATTGTGTGTTTGTTTGCACGCCGTTGTGTGTGCTAATTATTGTCTGTTAGTTGGGGCATATGGATTTTAATTAGCAGGACTCACCAGGTGGGAGTTAAAGAGTGTATTTTTTTATAGTGTCAATAAACTCGTTTCCTCACATTTGTCAAAACTTTACCAATTTGATTGATTACCCAGCCAATTAAAGATGGCATTCGCATTCAAGTTTTTGACAAACTAAAGTCATTTGTTTGTATTTTCGACGCAATGTTTACCGTATTCAATATTTAAATTCCCAATCGAATTTATTTAGTAGACTTGTTCAAATTGTATTTAATAAAAATACAGAGAACTGACATTGCTTAAAACTGGCAAAAACACACAATCATAGTTTCAGATATGTATAAAGAAATACATAGTTGTGCTTTTGCAATTTGTAGTCGGATATCAGGAGGGGCATATTGAAATGTAATTCACAAAATGTAACTAAAATGTTTTGAAAGACAGCCAAAAACACACAGAAACGCACGCTGCGGGCAAAGGATGTAAAGGATGCAGAATATTGCCAGGAATGGGATGGAGAGGCTGCTGAAAGGATGCAGCGGATGTGGTGGTAGAAACGTTTATTTCATCCTCTAAATGGAGTGCAACTCGGCGAATCTGAACAGGAGTGGGCAGGAGCTGGTCTGGGCTCGATGCCATTTGTTAAGTGCAAGTTCAATAGCATTAAGAGTGCAACACAAATAACCATAAATTCGGAAAAGCTGCAAATTTTGCATATTTTTGGAAGTCACCCTCGCCAGGGACGCCAGGGCGGACAGGGAGGCGGCATGGCTTTGCCTCTGATTGGTAAGCCAAAAAATATCGGAATTCGAATAAAAATTGCGTTTCCCTTGCCCTCGCTTCTATTTTTGTGCACTTGCAACAGACGCAGGGCAGCTGGAGTGGCATTTGTTTGCCAATGCCATTTTCAAATAGATTACGTATACGTATGCACCCCGGTGGTGTGGCCCGTTTCGTTCAATGCTCTTTTTCGTGTGATTTATTGAGGCGCCTCGATGTCCACTCGACCAGCGGCAGCCAGCGGCAGTGGCAGCCACGGCCGGTCAGAAGAATTTCTAGCCGACTTCCTTAAGTTATTTCAATATTTACACTCGTGTAACATATGGCCAGAAGTGGGGAGCTACGGGCGTCACGATAAATTGCCCAAGCCAACCACAATGATTTACTGCCCCAGTCCGAGGAAACACACACTTGTACACTATCCTTGTACAATATCCTAGCTCCACCCATCCCCCATACAGGATGTATACGCACCTTTGTGTGTGGCGAGATGTTGCTATATTTCTATTTTCTACTCAAAACCGCATTTATATTTATTACTTTGGCATAAATCTTGTCGCATTTTCACATTTGTGTCGAATTTGTCGAGTTCGCATGTGTTTATGTATTCACATAAGCCCGGATCCAGGATCCAGGGATCCAGGGACCCGGGGACTCATGGACCCCGCCTCAATTCCTGTCGACCAGCTATTGGCACGTCCACAGTTTCGGCTGCTCCCAGGCACTCCCCATCGTCCTGGCAGTCCCGGCTTTGGTGGGTAAACAATAAACTGACCCCCAAGTTCGGGTCAACAGGCAACTAAAGCAGTCTGCACCTGATGTGTGGCGGTGGGGTTTTTCGACGCTTTCCGGGGCTTTCCGGGCATCTCTGGGCTTCTCCGGGAAAGTGCGAAATATATGGCGTGTTTTTACCATCGTTATTGTACACGAAATGAAGTGTATATAATTTGGCATCGCACATTGAGTTGCATAAATTTAGTGCGGTGTCCCAATAAAACCATTGTCGACGTCAAAGCCAAAGTCCTGGGGATTTTTATGCGATGGTCGAAGGCAATGGCAGGTCAATGGAGAAGTTGTCGACATTTTTTCACGGTACTTGTTTCCTCAATCCCCATAAATTTTCCATGCTTGCTCTTATTAAATTCTTAGAACTAACATTCTTCACACGTGATGACACTTTAATGAACTGCTTCAATTATCAAATAAACCAAGTGGAAAACAATTTAAATTTAATTGCCGGACAGAGTGAAATTTTAAGCAATAATTTAGCACAGGAATGCCAGTCAAATTGTCAAAACATTTGCACAAAAAGTGTTGCCCGAAAATGTCAGTGCCCGGAAAAATGCCAACAATTCCAGTTCTGGCCATGACATGTCTGTCAAATATGTAATATGGCTCTCTATCTAAAATTCTGGTTTCCACATATCAAAGGAGATGTGCAAATTTCCGACAATTATTCGTAATTGGTTATGGCGTGCTTTGGCAGCTCTCGCAGTGCCAGTAAGTGCAATAATTAATGGATGTTAAGCAAACAATTTCATGATATTAGTTCCATTAATTTGCCACACGAAACTTTGTTTCGGAGTTGGGCTTTCAAATGAATTGGGTCTGTGTCCGAGTGACTGGCAAAAACAACAAATGTGCGACTAAAAAGTTAAAATTGTACCAAAACCAAAGTCTAGGCAAATTGCCTAGCCTCCCCACTCTCCCAGGGTGTGGCACTTTGGTAAAAGGTTGAGGATTTCAACGGATGGGGAGGCGCCTGGAGGCCGGGGAGGCCAGGGAAGCGGTCGGGATCCTTTCGGTTCGTTGGCTCTGTTCAAAAATAACAAACTTATTGTTTAGATTTTGCCAATGACAGTTTTCCATGGCCTTTTGTGTGCATCGAACTAAAAGTAAAGCATAACACACAGCCCGGGCTAACTGAAGGAAAAGGCACAGCGTTGGGTGCCTTCTCCAGATTTCCAGATGGTCTCCTCTCTTCCAGAATCCCTGCATAAATGTGGCCAAAATGCAATGCTGGCAATTGAAAACTGTCAATGTTTGTTCTGGCCAAAAGAATGGCACCGTCACCCGGAAAGTAGAGCGGAATTCATTGATGTATTCATGGAACTAGTCCATAGGCTAAGGGCTTACTTTCTCTATTTAAGCCTCTAAAGAAATAAATTAGAGCCATAAATATGGACGGGTTTATGGCCTTGGGAGTAACTCAGGAACGCCTGCTGCCACTGCCACTGCCACCGCCACTGCCACGGATACGCCCACATTGGCACCCTCGCAGAAGCCAGGGATGTCACTCAAACACACTCCTGGCAGACTCTAATTTGATCAGACTCAATTCAGGAGTGGCACTGCCAGGAGGAGCCCGGCAGGAGCTGTTGCTCCTTGGCAGTGACATGACTGCCGGCATCGTGGCATACCTTTTGGCATTTGAAAGCTGTTTGCCGGCACGACAGCTGCTGTCGCATATTCCGTCACTTTGTTATTAACTGTGTGTTGCCCTTTTATTTCGTATTTATTCTTTACACCCCAGAAACCAAAAAAAAGAGGGGCGAATATAATTCAACTGAGTTGAGTTGAGTTGAGGGAAAACCTGTCACTGCTTTCCCGACAGATGACAGGATGGATCCAGGATCCAGGATCCAGGATCCAGCAGCATGTCTCCACGTGGTTGCCACAGATAAACTAATCTAATGGCAATTTGCATTTGATTGCGAATCCGATTCGATTTGGCCGTTTCGCGTGGCAAAGTTTCAGAGTAGCAGGACGAAAAAGGGAATTAAAAAACCATCGTCACTCCATCTACAGTGTGGCAACTTGCTGCGGTCTCCGTCCATCCCACCATCGAAATTTTTGTTCAGCTTTTGGGTTCAGTTGGCACCGAAGGACTTCAACTTGATGTAACACGCTCTCTGAACTTCTGACCGCACTCGGTTTGGTTTTGGTAGCATCCAGTTTAGTTCTGGCCATGGCCAGATAACTAAATCGAGCTCCACTCGCATAATGGCCCACTTTCCGTTTCCGCTTTGTTCGCCAGAAACAAAAAGGCGCCTGGCGCTCGGCGCTCGGCGCTTGCCACTCGTTCAGCCAACTGACAACTGCCAACTTTCTGGGGGTCCTTCGTTCGGGCCTGCATCAATAGCTCAAACGGAATAATTTTAATTGCGAAAGCGACCAACAATAGCAAACAAATTGCATTGCCCACAGTTTCCGCTGGCACTCGGTTCTTGGACGGGCTTGGTACTCTGGCCCTCTGGCCCTCTGGCTTCTGGTCAGCAATTCTCGGATCTGTTCGCTTCACTCCAACAATTTTAATTGTAACTTTTGCCAACTGCTGCCAACGCCAGCCAAACATCTAGTAAACAGAGTCCTTGCTCATTGCGGGTTTCCTTCAACTTTTTCATCTTAAAGTCTCAACTAATGTTTGTACTTTGAAAGAGATTTGCTTTTTAACAGTAGAAGCTCATAGGTAAAGTAAGCTAAAGGTAAGGTAAAGGAAATTTTATGAGACTGACCATCAAGTTGGACATTAATCGAATGACACATTTTTTTTGTAGCTTCCACCGATCGGCAAATTTGCGGCTTTGCTTTCTTGTGTCAATTATTTAGCTGCTTTTTCCGCTGGCCCCGACTCGGTAACTGATTTTAATTGAACCTCATATACAAAGCAGGGCCAGGCTCCGCGCTAGTCAACTTCCCGATGCTACTGAACTCCAGATCGGCGACTCCAGTCCCGCGGTTTGGCGGTTGGCGATGTCGATGCCGTTGCGGTCGCTATCGGGGCACTTTTATCGCCGGCCACATCTGCACCAAATAAAATAATTGAACGTTTTGCGATAAGCATCGCCAGAAGAAGTGCGGAGTGGAGTCCAGGTCCGGCTCCTTCACTGGCTTCTTGGCTTCTTGGCTCGGCTTGTTGGCTCCTGACTGGGATTCGTGTACAGCAAATGTCATGTTTACAGACCGCACTCAGCCGATTTGTGTCAAAGTTGAGTTTAGTATCTATAAAATTATATAATACACTTCCTGATTTCATTTTTTGTTGTTGTTGCTTTTTTTATAGCATTGAAAATCTAGTTCAGTGTCCGCAGGTTTGCTCCCCTTGTTGTTTTTACAAGCCAATGCCAATGCGGCATTGTTTGGTTCTTGGCCCTATGCTGGGACTGGATTTTACTGGGTCCCGGATCCCGGTTCGCAGATCCCAGGCCTTGGCCATTGTGCTGCACCTTTGGTTGAACTTGTTAGGCCAGTTAAGACCGCCACAAGGTGGCGAAGCCATCGAAAGAGCCAAGAACCGGGCTCTGGAATTCGCTGGTGATACTTGCCAGATTTTGGTCCGATCAATTAAGGCTAATTTATAAGATTTCTTTTAACCTTTTCGGCTGTTAAGGCGATTAACTTTTATTATTTAATATTTTTCTTGGAGTTATCTTGCCTCTCGGGTAGTTGATCTAAAAGCCTCAACGATGTGCCGATAAATACTTGCCAGTTAATAAATAACTGCCCCGAAGCCGGGAGTTGCAGGGCCGGATTTTGATTAACTGTTGTCAAATCTCTGAAATAAAAATAAAATGAAAAATAAAAATAAAAACAATAATGGCACGAGCTCAAGAACTGGAGCTCCACTGATGGCACCCTGCGATTGCCGATGCTGCAAATTACTTATGCATTATTATAGCTTTGATTTCGGCTTATGTTGCCACGAAACTTTAATACACCAAAAGGAAAAAAATATAGCCCATATATATAGTCTGAATATTTCAAGAGATTTTTATATTTTATTCGTTGTCCTTTTTCCTCAGTGTCCTGAAAAGCAGGGCGCACGCTTATTTATCTTGATGGGGACGCATCCTCTTCATCTGCGGATGCTGCTGGTCAGACTCGAGTAGCGATTTTTCAACAGCGGCGCGTTATGCTGTCTTCATTGTGGCATTATCTTAGCTTCTCCACAGCCTTTGTTTCCTTATTCCTTATTCCTTGTGTTTTTTTTTTTTGTTGTTGTAAACCTTTTCTCTGGTTCTTGTTGCATCCGTCAGCGGAGTGGCGACTGATAAGGCCCTGGCCCTGCGAAGCTGCTACCATTTTTGCATTGTACGCTAAAATATTTCTCATGTAAGGGCCCCCAACCAGGTAACTTTGATTTGGCCATCGCGATGGGCTTTCGCCTCCCTGCACCCTGCACCCTCCTCCCTGGCCCCTGCCCCATTTGGAGTCCTCTGCCTGATTATTAAAGCACCAAAGGGTAGATCCTCGGGCCTGATAACATTACGTATAGGCCGAGCTGTCTTCCTGTATTTGGATTTCTTCCTTTCAGTCGCTGCCGCGGCCTGTGAATTACTTTTGACAACTCTCTGGTCATCGATTAAGCAGCTTAAGGCTTATCAGCCGGCCCCAAAAAAGGGAGCAACCCGGTGAGTGACCCCTCCAGTAAGATTCAATAAACAAGCGGCACTAAATAAATACCTGATGGAATGTTTTAAGAATAAACAACATAAATTCGCGGAAGAGCAGAGCTTATTTGTTTGGCCTGCTTGTAAAATCAATGAAATACCAATTGAAGGCAATAAGTTCAAGTTAACAACTCATTAAAAAGAAGCCAACAAATTACAAGACCCGTAACCTTTTGGCTTTGGTGGAAGCCCCATTCTTTAGTTGGCAGCTGCCGGGGCCCAACTTCAAAGATCAGAATCAATTAATACAAGCTCTTTTTTTTTTTTTTGAGGTTCTTTTTTCATTTATTTATTTTTTTCTCCTGTAAACTGTAGACTGACTGAGTCTAGAAAATGCCAAGTTCAAACGGATTGGCATGGAGCTCCCAGCTAAACGATTTATTAATGCAAACTGTCTATCGCCGTTGATGTGGTTGTGGTTTGATTCGCTTTTCTGTTTGTTTAATTGAAATGAATTCATTAAGCCTTTGATTTGCCTTGCAAATCGCTGGCCCCCAAGCCAGAGCTCCACGTCTCCAGCTCCTTCCATTGCCATCTCTCGTCTCTTCTCTAAGCTCGTACATTTTTTTGTCTACCTTGGCCTGGCTAATGGGCACATCAAAGCGGTGCAGCTACCAACGTCATGGACGCTGCCTCACAATAATTTAAGGCGAATTAAATATACGAAAATTAACTGCAGCAACAGTTGCTCCAATTCCGATTCCGTATTCGACTCTGTTGCTTCGGAAAGGCTGCAACAACGCGCTGCAACTGTTGCACGTTGCACGTTTTGCATGTCAGGAAAATTGCTTCATTTGTGTCCGCGCGAATGTCAACATGAACATGATAAAGCGACCAGACATAATGAGAGTGAGTGACTTGTAGGGCTAGGTCTTAGCCCTTTCAACCTATAGGGCTTTGGCTTACAACCCAAACAAAATACACTCCCCAAAAAGTGTGAGGGAAATGTCTGAGTCTTTGGAAAATTTTAATTATTACTGGAGGCTATTGTATAGAGTTTTTGGTCAAATAGACCTTGAAACACCCTCTACTGAGGATAAATCCTTTAAAAACAAATCAAAGTCCTGGCCATTGCAAAACATCCAATCAGATTTGAGGCCCAACTTTTGTGGCAGCAATTTCCTTACCAGAAACTTTTCAATTTCCATAGCCCAGCAGCGGGTTATGATTACGTGACTTAAGGAAACTTGCCGCTTCAACATTTTTTGGCCGTGCCACAAAATTAAACTGTTGCAGCCTCCTTGATGGAATCTCCGGCTAATGGCACGTGCTTATCACGGAATATTGACCGAAACTGTGTCGCCATCGAGTGGGCTATAAAAATTGGATTCACACTCGAGATTCCGGGCCATGAGTGGTTCCTCGAAAAATGCTTGGCCAATAAAGTTGGACTATAAGCCGACGAGGGGGGTGCCTGGGTGGAGGGGGCGCTGGGGCAATTATGCAATTGTTTGTGCAGCAAATAAAGTCAAGGAGAAACTTTTGCGAAACGCTGCGATCGATCGGAGAGTGAGATACCGAGGGAGACAGTCGAGCAGTGTGTTCTGGCGGACTAAAAACTCCAAACCGATATGCAAATAACCGAATGAGGCTTACACACAAATCGCAAAAACGAGCTAAGCTGCCACGCCTCCCCAGGCTGCCCGCCCGCCTTCGATTATCCCCAAGCAGAGTGCCGCCTCTTCAGCTTTGCCAAAGACACAAACAAAAAGCCGTTTTGACCAAATTCGTCGCCAGCCTGAACCTGCATTCGGTCAGATTTGGATTCCCTGGATCCATTGGATTTGGTTGCATGGTGGTCCTCCGTGGGTATTTGTTGCTGTTGCAATTGCTATTGCTACCAATTGTGCATGCAATTTATTTTTAAAGAAATAATTGCTTTGCCGCATGTTGGCTGGTTGGCTGGCTGGCTGGCTGACTGGCTGGCTTTCCTCTGTGGCCTGCGATTATGCAAATATTAGTAGACCGTCCTCATCCCCATCCTCATCCTCGACGGCGGAGTTTCATTCGAAATTCCTATATAATAATAAAGAACGGCAAGTGAATGGCCCGAGAGTGGCCTGGTGTTTGCATATAATCTAATTCGAATTTGAATTTGAATTTGAATTTTAGTTTACGGGTGAACACTTGACCAACTCGACCAGCTTCCCACTCCCTCCTCCGAATAACTATATACTTTTTGCATAAATCAATTATTGTGGCAAAATGGAAAACAATTCACAGATTCCCACATTTGTTTCCAAGGTGAGACTATTTATGACTTCGCCCGAAAGTATGCCGTCCATCTCTTCTGTAAATTCATAATTCATAAAGAATTAAAACAGGAATTTTCTATTCGAAAAACCGAAGAGAGAGAATTTTTGTTGGCTATCAACAAGGATAAATACAATAAATTCCAACTTAGTTGGTCTCTTTTTCTAAGGATTTATCACTTTGTGATTGAATCAGTGGCCATAAAACGAGAAGAATGAGTTTCTCCTTTGTTTAATAGCTTTCTCTGAATAAAAAACTGATTGATAGCAATCGCCAGAAGTTGAAATACAAACCGAATTGGTTTGCAGTTCCACGAATTCCGTTCCCCTCCCGCCATCACCAAACATTTTCCGCCCCAAAAAACCCGCAACTTTCAGCGAGAACTTTAAAAACACGCCAATTCGTTTATTTTCTGGGTTGGTTAATGAAAGT
The DNA here is from genome assembly GCA_018150405.1 of Drosophila varians. Lineage (NCBI taxonomy): Eukaryota > Metazoa > Arthropoda > Insecta > Diptera > Drosophilidae > Drosophila > Drosophila varians. The sequence continues at coordinate 11,921,200 of JAECWK010000130.1, forward strand.
GCCAGCAAATGAAATTGGCAACACGTTATCCCTCGGCCGTGTATGTGGGCTCTGGCCAAAAGTTTATCTTATAAAACAACAACAAGCACTTAAGTGTTATATGCCACCGTATTACAAATGCCGGGACTCAAAACACTCGATGGGATGGGATGGGTTGGGATGGGATGGGATGGGTACGACGATGATGATGGTGGCTTGGCCTGAAATGTGGAATCGTTCTGCAAGGCAACGCAGCATAAAATGAAGAAAGCTGATAAGGTGAACCGCGACTGGCAGGGCAGCGAACTGGCTGGCATTGCTGCCCGCATATGAGGAAACGGAATCCACGAAATTGAATGCTGGCCAGGTGACAGGCTCCACCGATACACTCCACTTCAACTTGCCCCCACAGGTGCAAAAAACTGCAAAAATCGGGCCACATATTAGCAATTGCCTGGGGCCAAAACATTTTGACATGGGTTGCTGGGATTGCTGGGATTGCTGGATTGCTGGATTGCTGGACTGCGGTGTAGGTGAAATGGTGGCCCTTTCCACGCCTGGGTGTTGCACCCATGTCACTTGCCCCAAACTGACAACTGGCGTTAAAGAAAGAAAGTCTCGCCGTTCGGTTTCGGTTCTCAGTTCTCAGTTTTCGGTCTTCGGTTTTGGAGTCACAAATCATAACGTATCATATCGCCTCATATCGCAGTATAATTTTAATGAGTTGCAGCAGCACTGTCCAAAAACTGTATTCCCCTCTTTTATTTATTTTTGGCAATTTTCTTATCTGTTGCACGTTTATGCATTCATTTTATTTCCTTCTTTTTTTTTGGCCAAAACTTATCAAGAAAGCGTCATTGTCTGTCCGTCTTTGTCAGAGTGTTTACGATATGTTTGCCACAGGAAAAAGGTGTTTCCACAACGACTCTTGAGTTTCCTTTACAAAATAAAACGATTCATTAATATTTTGGCATTTACAAAATATAATAAACGTTTTACAACTCTTTAAAAATATTGCCTATTTATGCAAAAGTGTTTTTATACTGCCTTGTGGCATTTCTTGGGATCAAATGTCAGCGGACTTCAAGGTGCAACATTGCCAATTAGCAGCTGTGGCATGCAAACATTTTGCCTTGTTTGACCAGTTGCAAGTTGGCCCAAACTAGAGCCAAAGCCAAAGCCACTTCCGTCACATAATAAATTTATAACAAATCACACGGAGCACACACAACGTAGCATGGGCCAGAACATGCGACATTATAATGCCACATTATGTTGTCGGTGCGTGAAGGAACCGTACATCAGAGCGGAGCTGAGCCGACCAGAGCATCGTGGTGGCAATAAATCAAATATCCGCATTTGAACACAAAACGTGGTCTAAGCCTCGCCTCCGATTCCTCGATTCTTCGATTCCCTTCCCAAGCTGGACTCCCCAAGGCTGCAAAATGCTGCGTGCATCTGCTCTTCGCAAAATTATTGCACTTGACATGATTGAATAGCGGGGCACGTTTACCAGATCCCCTCTCTGGCTGGGGGGATCCAAGGTTTTTTTTACAGACTTACATAGTTTTTGAGCGGACAATTCCCGTTTCTGGCTTGTAAGTGGTGTTGCAAGTTGACATGCCGCATAAATGTAAGCGAACAACACGCTTCCTTCGATCGAAAGTACACTGCCGAAAAGGAAATGGCATTATTCCCTGATTTAAATGTCAAATTAAAAAGTTAATGCCGGACTGGACTTTCTAGGCCTCAAATATAAGCCATCCCCGCAGGATTCCCCAATAGCCCCATGCCACATCTAAGCTGGGCGGCAACCATGTCGTATTCAACCAGGAGCAATCAGAGGATAGCCCTAATCAGCCAGGGATACAAAATCCTGGCAGAGTACCGGCTGGTGCAGGACCATCTGAAAAACATCTACGCCATTCCCAGCTATGCCAGTGGATTGCTCTGGTTTGGAGTCATCTTCGTGCACAGTGGAATCTATGCGGGGAGCATGTTTCGCTTCTCGATTTTGCTGCCCGAGAACTTCCCCGACGACACCATCCTGCCGACGGTGATCTTCGGCACGGCCATTTTCCACCCGCACATCTGTCCGCACTCGAGGAGCCTGGACCTGGGGCCCTGCTTCAAGGCGTGGTGCAAGGATCAACACCACATTTGGCACGTGCTCCGGTACATTCAGGCCGTATTCGCCGATCCCGAGGGCAGCATCTGCACCGGCAAGTCCCCGTCCGGCGATCTCGTCGTCCTCGACCAGGTGAACAACATGGAGGCCCTCAGCATGCTGGCCAAGAGCCGGCCTCAGTACATTAAACGGGTGCAGGAGCTGGCCACATTCTCGCGCAGCCACATGTACGACAAACCGGTGACCGAGGACCCTCACTACATCGTCATGGAGCCTTACTGCGCCGAGCGCCATCTCAGGTTCATGGAGCAGCTGAAGAGTCCCAGCTGGCGGGAGGCCACCTGCGAGGACGGCTCCCGGCCTGCGGAGTACCTGGGTCATATCGACTCCCCCCGACAGCTGGACGAGGATGAGGCCAATCAGCGGGACAAGCTTCAAGGCGGAACTATTCCGGTGGCACAATAAAAGGAGTTGAGATATGGCAATCAAATTCTGGTTTCTCTCAGTGTTGTGGTGCTCCCCCTGGTCTCGCCACATTAGTGATGTTAATAATGTCATCTTTCAGGTGCAATAATCAAAATAATAATAATTATGACTCCGTCGAGCGTTGCCAAAGTGAAATGCATTCCCGAACGCATTTTAAGTCTCGCATGCAATGCGTTTCATCCCAAACAGTGGAGGCCAGTGCATTAGCATCGAATGTAATGTATTTTTATTCAACTTTGTTGGATGGACTAAATAACCAACCGGAAGTGTGAGAAAAAGCCTGCTTTTGCATGCAAACTCGGAGGCTCCAAGGGAGCCGTCGTCGTCAGTTGGTGCAAATATACAAAAGTGACAATCTGATTTATCACTGCACTTTGCCGGCAACAGCGTCCGTGGCCATGCGAGCTGGTGTTTATCCCCCCAAATCCCCCCGCATTCCCTCTATTCATTCCCATTTGAAGCAACGTCGGCTTCCAAAATTGCTCATGAAATTATGGACGATAGTCGGGAGCCATATTTTAGGCCATTTCCCTGGCGGTCCGACTAAGTGGGCGACTATATCACAGTCGCATATTGCTTTGAGCTAATTGCCTGGGAAAATGGATATTCCCGGCATTTCCGCATCTGCATAAGGAGACGAAGGATTCTCTAATGTTAGAAATAATAATGGAGCACTCAAAACAAAAAATTTTGACATATTCGTAGGCCCACAGCATATTAAACATAACATAAGAAATCATCAACTCTAACAATTAAGTTGTAATAAATTAAAGATGCGTGGGTGTTGCGGCCAATTTTAATGTTTTCGGGTTCAATTAAAAGGCCATAAAGAACGGTTGCCAGTCTGGTGACAAAATATATATATCCATTGTATTGAACTTCGTTTTGTCGCGTTTGGCTTTCGTTTTTGAGGGGTCCGCCTGTCCCCCAGAGGTCTCTCGCCGGTGGAATCGAGACGTGGCATGCCCCCCGCGTCGCAGTTATCAACGGCCATCAAAACAATTGCCACCATCGAGGCGGATGCGACAATGATCGCCCAGACCGGCGGCTTTGGTGGTGGAGGGTGACTGGAGTTTAGTGGAGGAAGCTATTGCTGGTGGTGGAATGGTAGGATGGTGGGATGGTGGTGCTGGTGGGTTCGTTAGCTCCGCATTCGTTTGTCTGACAAGTTGGCGGCGAGCTAACTAAACTAAAACGCCGCCAAGTATATTCAAGTTCAATTGCACAAAACAGGTAAATGGCCAAAAGACAAGGTACAGTGGATCAGTTTTATGGGTATTTCTGTACAAATATTCAAATTCCTTCTTTAAGATTTATTTTTCAAGGTGTATCCCCCTCCAGCATCCACCTAGAATCGATGAAAAAAAAATGTGAAATGTTCTGCTTGTCCAAGAGAAATAATCCTTTCCAGGCATTGACTATAAATGGCCAAGATATATGTAGGTATAGGTTACGAGTCACATTACCCCAACAGAGTGGAAACCTCGAACCACTGTGCAGAGCCTGTTGCTTGGTCCTGTGGGCAGATTCGAGATTGAACTCCAGCTTGGTTCGGCGGCGGCAGTTCGATTTCCTTGGAAAACCGCTAGAGACCGGCGACCCGATCTGCTCCGCTTAGCATTCCTCCGACTTTGGCACCCATCCGGTCCCTGGCCCTCCTCGTCGCCAGGACAGGACTGGCAAAGACACAGATTGGTATTTATATGCAAGTTCATGGCTCGACCGAAGCGCGCACACACATCATCATCGATTATAATCGAAATGGGATTGTAAATCAAATCGCATTCAATGGTAGTGACTTTAAAATGGGCTTCATTATCGCCGGTTTTTCCCCCAAATGCCCCGCCAAACTCTCGGACTCGGATGTGGATACAGTGTCCTCGGTTGTTGTTGCTTTTGTTGCAGTGTCGGCGGCGGCGTTTGGCGGTGGCAACAACCGGCGGTGCCGAAGTGACATTCAATGCCATAATTTATGAGTTTATCTTTTTCGCGCCGCCAAATCGTACGCTAAATGCTGTCTGCTCCAGAGTCGCGGGCTCTGTTTGAGTCTCTCAGTCTCTCCGATCCGTCCTCAAAACCCAAACCCAAACCTAAACCTGAACCTGGACCTGGACCTGGACGTGGTCGTGGACCATATGCAAACCATTGGCAAACAAACGAATCGAAACGTGCGCATATTTTATGGCAATATCTGCCAAAGTTGCGGCTTTGCTCGCTGGCTGCTGTCGTTGTCGATCGTTTAATGTCGAGCAATTAAAATTGGAGTTTTTCCTTCGGTTTGGATTCGTGTGGCGGAGGCGCCCTGCCTCCCTCCTCTCGATGGTGTAGTGGACCCTTGGTATTTGGTGTTTCGAATCGAATAGGAGCATGTGCGGCAGCTTATGAGTTATGGCCCTCGTTGTCGATGGCCCTGCATTCTGGCCAATGGCTTTTTGTTCTGTCAATTTTGCCACAGCCATTAGATACGAGCATAAAGTGTCGAATAAATTCCCCACTCGTTGAAGTTTTGCCATTGAAAAGGGTTTTGTTTATTAAACTAGAGACTTGCAAATATATTGGCATCAAAACTCTTTAAAATCCAGCGCACATAAATTCCGCACTTCCTGCAACACAGATTTGCCACATTCCTCAAGCTGTTAAAGGTGCACTCCAATGTGGAACCCCGCCAGCATCAGCATCATCATCGGCATCAGCAACAGAAACTGCAACTGCAACAGTAAAAGCGTGAGGAGCATCAACTTGCAACCAACTTGCAACAACAGCAGGCACTAACCAACATGATGCCCACTTCTTTTCAATTTCAACGCACTCTGGTCCGTGGCATCGGGGCAAGAGAAGTATGTAATCACAGGCTCCTAATTCTAAACCGTTTTTCATGGCCGAAATGCGAACCGGTTGGCCAAGTTTAACTAATACATCATTATGCTGGCATTTTCCTGTTGAGGTTGCCGGTTGCCTCGGTGTTGCCTCGGTGTTGCCTCGGTGTTGCTGCTTCGTAATAATCAATTACGCGTCAGGCACGATCGCGCGATCTTCGCATGCCACTCCGCTCAATCATCATCATCATCATCATCATCATTATCATTGTGATGATCACCAGACTTTAAGATACAAGCTTCCAAGTGGCCTGCAAGTTGAGCTATTTTCTCTCTCCTTTTCGGCTTGCAACTCATGCGCCAATAATAAATTACGAAACAAAACTCTAAGAACAGGTTCAATTACATTTAACAAGAAAAGAACAGCTGATTTGTGGTTGGCGCGGTGGAAGGAATCACTGTGGTTTACGGATTGCATAGACCAATGGCAAATTAAATAGATTTACGCCGGTAAAGTGTTGCTGATTGGGATAATCAACGCGCTTGCAACGCGATGTTGCTGCCTGCCGCTGTCAAGGCATTATTACCCACTCTTGTTATTGCATTCTAGCTGGTTTGGCTGGCAACGTCGTTAATCCCAATTTTGTATTAAAATTTGCATGCCTGTTGACGTCCAACGTCCAACATCCAACATCCAGCGTTCAACACACATTGACACACATCCCGGAGTGTGGTTGTTGCTTTTGTGTTTCCGGTGGTGGTGTTGAAGTACGCGTCCGGTTTTAATAAAATTGCTGACTCTGCTCAAGCATTGCTGCCGGCTGCAATTGCATCAGCAACAGCAACAGCAGCAGCAACAGCAAAAGCAAAAGCAAACTGCAACATCAACATGTGGCTGCCTGCCTTTAGCTTTCTACGCCCCCGTGCCGCTTCTGCAATTTCTGTTGCTGCTGTTGCTGTTGCCGTTGCTCTTGCAACGTTACCAAGTTGATATCACCCGCAGCGTAAATCTTCTGGATTAATCCAATTTAACACTTTATGCTGCACTGCGCTTTGGCCATGTTGCCGCTTTTGGTGGCTCTTGCAGCGGCAAGTGGCACAGTTGTGGTAAGGAAAATCAGCCACTACATCGGTGTTGGGGTAATACATGGCAATAAAAATATAAAAAACCTTAGGAACTTTTAGCATTATCTTTAAATAGTCTTAAATAATATATTCAGTTATATATTTATTATTATATTCCCTGTTTCTTTGACAACTAGAAGCCTTTGTTTTCTGTTTCGATTTTAGGATTATATTCCCTAATTACCAGATTTTTTCTATCAGTGCCTCCTGGCTGACCTCTCCTTCCTCTGGCAGTCGCTTTGTGACTCTGTTAGTTGGCCACCTTTGGCCACACACATGGCTTTGTTTTTATTTTGAGCCACCCAGCCAGCCAAGTTTTGAAAATGTCTTTTATTTGTATTTCCACATTTTTTTCCCGCTTTTCTTTTTGTGGAGCGTACCAAATTTAATACGCTTGTGGTCACATGTGTTGCACGCGGTCTGTTGCTTTTTTGCGAAAATATTTTTAAAATAGCAAAGACAGCAACATGACCCCAACATGCCCCTTATGCCCCTTTTCGAGGGCCGCCCCTGTGTTCTAGTGCTTCCTTTTTGGCGACCGTGTTGCGCTTTCCTCTGGTGGGGGTTCTTGGCTCTTTTTAATTTCAGTTTTTTTCTACTCTGCCAGGGCAGAGCGCGAATTTAATTAAAATATGCAAATCGCTTTGTGGCATTTTGATCAAGTGTTGAGCGAGCTCGACCGAGTGCTGCAGTCACATCGCAAGTCCAAGTCCAGGGCTTAAGCCCTGCCAGTGGAAGTTCCTCTGACAATTTTTCCCCATTTTTATTCGGTAACTTCGAGTTTGTCGATAAAACCAGGCGATAACGTACCAGACGTTCTACTTATTCCTGGAGGTCCCATGTTCGAAGGGAAAAGTTAAGGAAGGAAATCACACAACCATCTTGGAATGGCACAACAAAAAATAATAGTATTATTTCTAAATTAAACTAAAGTAAACTCCTTTACTTCCCATTTTAATTGGAACTTATTTTTGGCCTCTTTAGATTTCTCGCAGTGCTCTTCTTGGCGGGAGTGTGATTTTTATTCGCCTCGCAAATTAAATTTATTGCACATTTTATTTTCTTTGATGTTCGTTTGTTAACAAAATTGTTTCGAAGGGGATTAAGGTAACGGACGCGGATTAGCCGTGGCATTAACCAAACACAGACAACATCGTGATATGGCGTAACTCTTGCACTTCATCACTTCGCCTGCCGCTCCTTCGCACTCTCCTCCTGCCACTGCCCCAGTTCCTGCCCCTCATCCTCCTGTTTCATTTGCATTTTTATGGCCACTGGTGGGTGAGTAGGGGAGATGGGTTTGGGGCTGGGACTGTGTCTGGGGCTGTGGCTGGGGAAGAAGAGCAACAAAGTCGCGCAAATGCGATTAAGTCATTTGGCTGGCTCGCATCGGAGTTACCTCCCGGTAGTGCCCCCCCTTTTCACCCTTTCGCTTCTGAATCCGTCTTTGTTTGCTGCTCATTGTGCGCTTTGTGCACTTTTAATTTGGTCTAATTAAACTAAGAGAGACTAAATAAGACAGCAAATAAAACACGACCATATTCAGATTTGGTCAAAAGACGCCCAGACTTGCAATTAAAGATATTTAAAGCTCCATCTTATCACAAAGTAAGCTTCTCCATACAATCTACCAACTTGATGGAAACAATGTCTTCCAATATCCCGCCAAATGTTTACCTTATATCCATTCCATATACACTTCATCATACTCTAAAACCCGCTGGCAGCACCTGTGCAGCACCAAAAGGCCATTTTTAGGGCCAAAAGCTCAACTGTTCTGTGACAATGTGAGCCAAATTCAAGTCGAGGAAATTTCCTTTTCCTGAAACTGGCAAACCAGCAGCTGTCTGGCAAGAAGGAAGTCGCAGGACTACATACTAGACTCCAAATAAGAACCTAATGCCGGCAAATTTAGTTCAGGTGGTAACAGGTAACAGTCGAAAGACGAAAATGTTGGTAAATGTTTGAATTTTCATTTTCTTGGTTGCTTGGCTATTTTTTTTTTCTATTTTTGCCTCGATTTTACTTTGAGGGGAATATTTGCTCTGGGTAAACGGTACCAGGATACTTTGCATTGGTAATTTGGCGTCATTTTCAGATAGTTGCCACTACGTGTCTTGCCGCTTCCGGTGGCGTCTGCCGCTGCTCTGCCTGCGTTTGCCACTCAGGCTAAAAGAATTGACCCAGTTCCCTGGCCCAATCCTGCCCCTCGCTCCTCGTCGATATTAAGCAACAAAGCTGCGGCAGGAACAGAAAACAGAAAACTTGCCCATCGACAAACAGGAATATCCTTGCAACTTGAGCCAGTCCTGTCCGCAACACACATGTACAGGACATGGATGTAAAGACAACCACAGGCAAGATATCTCGTATTGACACATAGAAAAAAATTGTATATAGTTTTGTAACTGATCAACAAAGCATTTTTGTTGTAAATTCAAGTGTCCTTTGGAAAAATATGATATTGAATGGAAAGTTTTTTTGTTTAAACTAACTTTAACTCCTGGTAAATAATATTTAAAATAAGATAGTCCTCGAAAACTATCTCATGTTTGCCTGTGCAGTCTTTTATGTTTCCCGCATATCCTTGAGGGCCATCAGCTCTGAACATTGTTATTCGGTTGCCAACCTGGCCGCTGTCTTGCCCACCATGTTACCTTGATGTATCCTCCACCACCCCCCGATTCCCCCACCTTCTTACCGCAAAACACATGAGATATACAGCTCAGCAGAATGTGGCTAAAGCTTCTAATCAATTTTTGAAATGGCAAAAATTCTCAATTTAAGATTTCTTTTTCCAACACATCGTTTGGCTGACCCTATTGTTAGTTTGGTTTTTTTTTCTTTTATTTTTTTTTACCGGCTTTCAGGCTCTTTAGGCTCTGCAGGCTTTCAGTTTCTTATTCCATGTTTGATTTTCTGTGGTTTTTCCACAGTTGTTTTAAAATTCGAGCACTTACACTCCATGCCCGGGTATTGTCAAGTCGAAAGCAGAGAGGCCTATTCCAAATGGCTGTCTTTGTAACTTTGCTAGTTGTCATGTCCAGAATGTTTAACATGTCCACTTTTATTTACCTTTGCCTACGGGGCCACCTTTCCCCCACCTTTTGTGCTCGGATTGGATGAGTCCTCCTGCTCTTCGGGAAAGTGTAGCTGGGCTGAGTCCGTTCCAAGTCCAGTCAACGCCCCTCAATTTGGCCCGAAGCTATTGGGCATTGGTAACTCAGAGATGTATTTTAAGTCCCTACAAACTATCCAGATTGGAAATAATATCTCTGCATGGTTACGGCTTTAGTTGGAATATTCACATGGCTCTGGGATTACATTTTTGTATACATATTTTGAGGCATACCTCTTGAGCATCACTGTGTTAACTGACAGTCCCTTACATATGGCTGACAAAACGCACTTTGTATAATCGAAAATTCTTTTAATTGATTGTCACTCGGTTCCAGAGTCCATCCCAGTCCTGCCATCAGTGTGCCAGTGGGCCTTCCTTCGGCTGTCCAAATATTTGGGCTTCAATTTAAATTCCGTGTACTCGTAACTGATTTTTACTTTGCCAGGATTGGGATTGGCATGGGATTGTGGGGTGGTCGGTTTTTGGCAATTAAGTGGAACTCTTCTCCATTAGGTTTCAGGGACTTTAATCCAGTCTAGGGCAATTGAATTGGGGAAAAAAGTATTTTCAATGTAATCTTGTCTCCAAGCTTTGTTAAATTCTTTCTTTCGTGCCTTTGTATTATTTTTAATTTAAATCCTAGCTGAAAATATTCTAGCATCAATTCAATAAATTGCTGGGCTCAATTCAATTCATCATGAATTATTCAGAGTCCAGATGGTTGCATTTATATACATTTAATTTTGTATAAACCGGCTAATTCGAGTCCGGCCTCCCACACCCCCAGTGGCTTTAAAAACCAATTAAAGTTTCGGATCGGAATTGAAACCGCAATGCAATAAAATGCAATAGCAATGCATTTGTTGATGGCCGGGTCGAAAAATGTGATTTAATGTCTAGCAATGATAACCACTGACCCCGTTCCGAAGGAACCTCAAACATTTCCTCAGCAGGCGGCCGAAAATCAATTAACCGGAAGAACAATCCGTGGGTGGGAGGGAGATCTGATGCTACGGCGATAAGCCACAACAAAGTAATTAATTAAGGCCGAATGTATCTAATCGAATTCCAGTTGAATCGTACTCAGACTCGGATTTATGAACTGGTAGCTGCTGATTGCAATTGTGAAATGAATATTGTACCATTTTTGGTTTTGTTTTGTGGACGGACGGAGGCTATCGGATGGGAGTCGGGACATCTAGGATGTTGGGTTGGCTGGATAATCAATTTGCGGTTAAATAAACATGCATCAATGTCGCTGTCCGGGTGTCTGTCCATTTTGTTCTGGCAGCCCGACATTCGGACCAGCGGACAGACCGACTGGAATGTTCTGACTGCTCATTTCTGGTAAGATAAGAACGCTGTAGATTTGAGATTTCTGCCTGTGATCGCTTGGTACAAGCCCGGCTACAAGCGCCAATTAGAAAGAGTTGGAAAAATATTTCACTCATTTTCGTTTGTCAACAGGAGACTGGATTCTCTATCTCTTGTGGTCCATGGTTCCAAAGGATATACAGAGAAAAATATTCAAAATTTTGTATTTTAGATGCCAAGGAAGTTACCTGACTTTGCTTAAGGGTTTCCTATAAAATATCTCTCTTAGAAACGTATCCAAATAAGCTTCTAGGATTTTCTTTCAGTGCATTGTTCCTATGTTCTCTGATTACCGGCAAAGGCGAATTCTGTCCAACGACATTGAGAATGGGAATGAGTCTGAGACCGAGAATGAGAATGAGAATGAGGAGATGTCTGTGGCCTGTGTGTTGCACCACCACTAGATCATAGATAATAATATTAAATTGGTTAAATGCCGTCTTGGATTACCCAAACCTGACATGGCCGGGCCGCCGTTCTGTTCTGTTCTGACTCTGACTCTGACTCTGACTCTGAATTCGAAATTCGAGTCCAATTCCTGGACAGGCGACGTCCGACGACCACCCCGGGAGAGGAGAAATGGCATCGTTTTTGTTTTTCCTTCGTTTCAAAACATCTAACCGGGAAAGTTCTTATCTGCAGACACACATATTTGATATTATATTTTTATGGGGAAAAATCAAGATTTGAGGTTTTCCGTTTATGCCCGTAATTAATACGAAAAGTTCAAAATACTGGGGCCTAGGCTTGTCCGCTGCGATAAGTAATCGATTTCGTTGGCCTGGTCTGACATTATTGAATTACCTGACGACATTTGATTAATTTGCATACGACAACAAATTCGTGATCTAAATTATTTCTAGCTTTGTCTATTTGTCTATCCAGGCTGGGAGAGCTCTGATCCCGGTTCTATCCTTCTGCCTTTTATGGCCAATTGTAGAATGTTAAATGCTTTTTGTTTTGCTTTTGTTTTTCGTTTTGCCCCGCCAGAAGTTTCGGGATCTGTGTGGCGTGATTGAAGTAAAAGGGCATGTTTCTCCACGAAAATGACAAGGCGCCCGCCTAATGAGCTACCATAATTCAATGCCTCAAACGACCCAAATTTGAATGCCTCCGATCCGTCCCGACCCCATCCGATCCGATCCGTCCCGACTCCATCCTATCCGATCCGATCCGATCCTATCCGTCTCGATTCGTTGGGAAATTTGTGTATTTATATACACAAACCTTATACCTTATAATTTCACCAGGAAATCTGTGAACAATGGCTGTGCGATTTTATTGTTTTATTTGATTGTCCAAGATCATGAACTTGCTCGCCGGTCGGTGGTCCTCGAACTCCTTTGTCTTCCGATCACTTTGGTAGCACAAATCAATATGAAAAAATGAGATTTTAAATGGCCCAATAATAATAAGCCAACAACAAAAGAAAGCAACCAAAATTTGTGTCACAAATATGTGTTTTTTTTTTGGTAGCGAACTTTTGGGTTTGTGGCCTAAACCATAACGGCTTTTGTCTTAGTAGGTGGTGCAGTGAAAAAAATTATTATTAATTATTTCTAATTGAATATTAGCTGGATTTTCTAGTTTCAAGTTAAAGTGTGATTTTAAAAATCGAGTCTAGGCCAAAATATAACAGCAAACACAAAGAGGTTAATTTTGTTGGGCGATTTTCTTTTGGCCAAGTCAGCAAAGTCTGAAGGAGTCGCAGCCCCAGTTGGATTCGAAATCGGAATAGGTCTTGGAGTGGGATTTGGAGTCGGAGTTGGAGTCAGGCAATACCTAATTTCATGTCATTAGTTTGTGTGATAACTGTTACCATTGAAAACGAGGCAAAACGGAGAAGCTAGCCGGCTAACAGACGTCCTCGTTGTCGTCTTTGGTTGGTTTGAGGTATTTCCTTTAGGTGAAGGGTATATAGGTTCTCTTCTCATTATCTGGATAGCAGGTAGATTGGCCTTTTGTTTCCACAAAGGACGAAGAAACTTATCATTGGTGTTGGTGCTGGGATTTATTTATTGTCCTTCCAATCTATATAAACCAGACACATGCTACCAGGTACTATATAGTCTTAAACTCTCACAAACTATCGCGTTTTTCGATGTTTCCATTTTTTCTAGTTCGACTTGGAAAACGATGTGAAGGTGGCCGGGAGTCGAGGCGGAGGCGGAGGAGTCTCGGGGCCCTGGAAGGCAGCCGCCTCCACCGTTGGCAATCCGAGACGGAGGCAGAGCTATTGAAATCATTTAAACCATTTAGACCATTTAAGCTATTTACAATTTGCCATCATCACGACATTTTCGGCTGCTGCTGCTGCAGCCGGCAGCGTTAGAGCCAGCCTCAGATTTGGCCTTAACGTTAGCGCTAAAGTTGGCGTTGGCTCTAACGGTTGGCTCTAACGACTCTGAAGAAAGGGGGCACACCATGGGGATGGTGGGGGCGAGACTCTCCACTCCCCACTCCCCACCCCGCCCACCGTCCTAGCCAAAATCAGAGCAATTCAATTGAAAACATTTGTAAAATGTCTCTGCCAGTAAGTCGGTCCCTATATGAGTTGCCTGGCACGACGACGACAGAAACTGGCAACAACAAACGGCAACTGTAACAGCAATAGAAACTTGGACCAAGTTAAGAAGTCACACAGAGCCACAGTCAGAGCTGGAGCTGGAGTCGAAGTCGAACCCGAGCAGCCAGAGCCATATGTCAAAAGGTCAATGCTGATTTTTGTGATTTCCCCGAGCGGTGGCTGCCGTAAAATTTGTTAGCAAAACGTTTGGAATTGCTTAAATGTCAGCTCGGTGGAGCTGCCTAATGGTGACATTTCTTTCAGCTCCGGCTGGGTTTTGGGGATCGGAATCGGGATCGGTTCGCTCCTTAAATTAGCATGCAGGCTGGCTCTTAATAGAGTCAAAAGTTTTTCTAATTTGCATTTGCCTCCGGCATGATATCGTTCTCTAGGTCTGTCATATTAATTAAAATAAAATGACGGGACCCCCACACACAACACCCAAAGCCGATGGAGGACCCCCGTGATTCATGGCATCGGTTTGTGGTTTTTTGCCTTAATTTTGATTGCATTTTGATGCATTCAGACAATTTGCATGGCTCTGGGTCTGAGTCAGCGACTGCACGCTTTGTGCTTTCGGTCATTGATTGAAAGATCGATCGGTTAGACAAAAGCCCCCAAATGAATTTCCTCCATCGTGGCCCCGGCAGGAGAGCTTCAGTCTTCAGTGCCATCTGCATTGCCATCATTGTCTTGCCAGTTGATTTCCACTGGAGCTGGAGAGTCTTGTCAAGATTCTCAAAATGCAAATGCAAAATGCAGCCAAGTGACTTGGCTAACAGCCTACCTCCTGCCTCTTGCCAGAGATCCCTCGGAAATCGGAATCGACTTTTGAAAAGTCTTTCTTCCAAGGCGCTCATCGGGTCGTCTGTCATTGGCTTTGATTAAATTGGCTCAAAGTCGTAAGCCAATCTGTGCTTTTAGGGACTTGACTGGAAGATCTAAATTTATATGAAAATATAACTTTTGGGATAGGAAGTCCTAACAAATGGCCAAAAAACCGCTGGGAGGACCTGTGTGTTTTTGTGCATTCGGGGGCGTGGCATAATTAGTTGAGATAAATGTTTGGCAGCAATAAAAAGCCGGCAGTTTACAGAATTTGTAACCAGCAACTATTTAGCAAACAAAAACTTTACCCACCAAGTTTGCCAAGTCAGCGAACGTCCACTTTTTTGTCCATCCGAAGTCTGGATGGAAAGGGACATGCGGGCTACCCAAAAAATTAAATGCAAATCTAATTAGTAAATTATTTGAAGCGTGAAATTGAAAAATTATTTTGTTTTGTGTCCAGAAATGCTCCCAGCAGGAGCAGCTACCTCGTCCTTGTCGTTCTCGAACCCAATCGGCAACCGAAAGTTCATTTTATGCAAATTTTCCGGATGCGTTCAGCTGTAAGTGGTCAGATTGCAGTTTCTGGAATAAAATTCTGGATAAAACGAGGAATTAAAGCAGCAAAAAACACCTCATTCGTTTATTTAAACATAAAATTTAAATAAAAATTAAACTGACAAATGTTTTCAATGTAGAGAAGAAAACAAACTATTCTTGATTTAAAAAGATGAAACCTTTTCCTTCCGGCATTCAATACGAAAATGTTAATTTGCCAAAGAGACAGCCGGAGGTGGTGACAGTGTCGCGAAATTAAAGCAATTTTCAAATTGAAGTCGCATTTATGAATAACAATTGCCGCTGAATCGCAACTGTAATTGCAATGGAAACGGCAACCGATGATCAACGGGTAGCAACTGCAACTTGCAACATTCGCCCACGTGAGTGTGGCACAGTAGGCAGCAAATTGGTCTATTTTCCAAATGTATTCGCTTCCTTGTATCCGTCCGTGTGCCGGGTTTCTTGTGGGCCGAGTAACAACGGCAGCCTAAATGGCGTTGTTGTACGCGCATTTCATGTCGCCATGCCGCATGCTGCATGCTGTATGCCGCACGCTGCCCATGATCCCTTTTGGAATCATCATCATCATCGTCAACATCGTTGCGATAATCTCCATTTTCATGGAGCATCGTTGTCGTTGTCGTCGCCGTCGCCATCGCCGTTGTCGCCATCGTATATCATGGACAATTGTCGGTGGCCGGGCAACAATTGCGGAGGAGATGACAACATAAACAATCCTAAATGTAATCCAACAGTATCATCAAGTCGAGCGACCCCCAGACAACTGCTCCACGGTCCCCGAAAATATGATTGCATACAAATCAGCCAGCCTCGTTCTGTTGCGACAATAATACCAAACAGTGGTTCTTCAAACTTTTCTTTTTTCTTTAAAAAATTAATGTTTTAAATTAACTTTAACTGAGGATATTCTTTAGGGATAGTATACTTTTTAAACTTAAAGGATTTATGACGAAAGCGATCTCAAAACTTTCTTGTACCACCTCCCTTTCCAGCCACTTTTAGCCACTTGGACTGTTTCTTTATATATTTTTTTTTGTCGTCCTGAATCATTGAGTTTTTCTAAAATTTTTTATGAAAACTACTTTGTAGTACCACTGTCCTTGGAGCACTTGGCAGGCAGGCGTGCATTATGCGAAATTCAAATGCCTGACGGCATATTTCACAGCTGTCGCCCGGCAAGCAAAACTTTTCGCAGTCGCCGGTGGCGTCGTCATCGTCGTCATCATCATCATGGCCCAATCCTCATCCTCGAAACACTCCCACTCCCTTCGGCGTTTTGCTGCTGCAATGAGGCATGTGCTGCAGCGGAATTGTCGCTGTAAAAAGTACACGAATCGGTGGGTTTAGTTAGGGTATGGCTTTATCTTTTGCTATCTTAGGACTTTGAATTTTTACCCTGGAGAATCAGACAAAATCAAGGGACTCTAGACAATATTTACGTTCTTAATCGATTACAGAATATTTACTATACCCTCTGAAGTACATAACTTTTTTGTTTACAAAATATTGAGTACCCCTAATGAACTTGGAAAATGCCACACACGTATACAAATTTTCAAGCCATTTTCATGAGCACAGACAGACTGTTTTGGAAGCCAAGGCATTTGCCTGATGCAATGGCAATTGCCATTGCCATTGCAGTTGCAGTTGCAATTTCTGTTGCTGCTACAGCAACAACAGTGCCATTGCATTTTGATTTAGTTACGCAGCATCGTGCTTGGAAGTGGACTGGATGTCGAGAATGCGATACATTGCGTGGTGGATGCATTAATTCAAAATTGCCACTGCGGGTCGCCTGGCGAGGCGTTTATGCTGCACTGCATCTGTCCGCCGGCCGTCTATTTGGTTGGCTGCTCCGCCCGCTCATTACGCATACGCCCCGACATGATATGCATATGATATTTGTCGCCTGACTGCCTTTCGCATCCAGCTTCTGGATGATTCCGAATGACTGAGTGAGTGACTGCCTGGATGGCTGCCCTGCCCGACTGCCTGACTGCCTGACTGGCTGGCTGGGTGACTCCTTTGCATACACCGCATCAACACTTAATTTCAATTGTCAAGCGGCAACCCACACCCTGCCGGATATACGCTTGCCAATGTCATATTTAATTATACTAACTCAATTTGCTGTAACCGTGCGGTGGCGGCGGATCAGAGTTTAAGTGCTGGGGCGAGGGCCCTGGATCTGGGTGGCCCACTGGGGGAGTACTGGGCGTACTGGGCGTACGTATTTCAAAAGCCAAACGGCGAATCGCCGCCACGGCACTGCTTCAAAATAAGTGTGAGAACAAGGATTCTATAGATGATTCTTGGTTGCTCTAAAATATGTAAATGGGTATTAAAATTAATCATTAATTGTCTGATAAACCGTCAAGAAAGTATTCCAATAAAGTTATATTTTTGATTATTATTTTAATACGTAAATATTAAAACATCCCACTCACCTATTTTTATCATAAAGTGGCCTCACAAAAATCCTCCACTTCAGTGAATGAAAATCTTGTAGCTTTTAAATAGATCCTAATGCAAACTTAATGGAACAGTTGATCTTCCCCAGCCACACGAGCTGTGTGAAATGTGTCCGTGTGTAAAATAAATGAGGAAAAGACATTAAAGAAAGTCATTAATATGCAACAGCAGACTGTCAGGCGGTAACGGACACGCGGACAAACGGACAGGCGGACAGGCTAGGGCCAGAGCAAAAGATGCTGCGACGCACAGAGTATCAATTACTTGAGAAAAATTACTTGTCCATCTTCCATGAAAAGCAAACTGAAAGGCGCGTGTGTGTTCTGGCGGCTCTGATCAAACGCTTTTTTTTTTTGGAGGCATATTGAAAAAGTAGTGCTCGGAAATGTATGAATTTTTCGTGGACGTGGACGTGGACGTGGATGTGGTGTGGTGTGGTTCGGAGTGGTGTGTGGTTCAAGGAAGTCTTAATTTCCTTTGGGTAAACGTGGCCATTTGTCGTCGTTCGGCTAAATGCTGCATTCATTCATGGCCCTCAATCTCGGAGTGGCCCGAAGAGTGCTCTTCTCCCCTTCTCGATGTGGGGCGGTTTTTGGTTTTAGTTTTTTGTAAGCCTCGTGTTTTGTGTTATATATTTTGCACTTTTAGGACATAAATTTTATTGCGACTGAGGCCCATAAATATGCACAGAGGAGGCTCCACCACAATATTTTCCGTTCATTTCCCTATAATCGAGGTGTTTTCGACTTCCAGGCTCTCAAGAACTAGTGGCTATCCAGGTTGAATGGGTTAATAAAACGAACGAAAAAATCAAGCTAGATTTTATTTACTTTTTGAAGGAATGTAACCAATGGGTATTCCCACTTCCATCTAAAGTTTTATCGGCCTGACGTTGACTCAATGTCGAAGCCAGAGTCAAAGACAACCCAGCTCCAACTCCAATCCGTATCCCAGCCAGACTCTGTCCCTCTGTGTGCTCTGTGCTCTGGGCTCAATGAAAATGTCATCCTGCTGTGTTCCAGTTACTTGGCCCCATGGATCCGCGATTGCCTCGATTGTGTGCCTGGGCGATGTATCTTTTCTGGCGGCCTGCTGCTCTCGGCTCGATATTGGAACTGTTTATGGGTTTTTAGCAACGCCCGGGTGGAGTCTAGAATCTGAATGGAGCGGAGGGAGGGGAGGGCAGTCTAGGCGGCTTTTGGTTTAAAAACTTGATTTGATTTTTCTTATCGTTTTGCGTTCGGCTTTTGCATTTTTTGGAAGGCGATGCCTGCCTTTGCGTTGCACTTGTATAGCTGCGGTGCGTGGCATTGGTGGTGGGGGACTGTGTGGCACTCTGGTATCTATAACTGCAAATCTTGAACGTGCCTCAGTACGCAGCAGATACAGATACAGAACAGAACAGAACAGAACAGACGCACAGAGCCAGAACGACGCATATGCTCCACTAAGATTAAGCCAAAATCGTATATCAGGCGCGCTCTTATTGCGCATATGGCCATGTTGTGATTTGTATGGCCAGAGCGTGTGCAACAAACCGGATTCTCCTTGCTACTTGCCCCTTGCCCCTTGCCACCTTGCCACCTCATATCGCTCGCATATTGGGTGGCATGGCAAACATTAATAATGTCAAAATTGAGACACTCGAAATGGATTCAGTGTCGTTTGTAATTAAAGAGCAGCGCTTGCGGTTATAAATTTCTAACTCGAAGGCTTTCTTTTTCGATTTCATACTCAGCTCGTTTGCCACGCATCGTTGATTGAATTGTCCGCCGAGCAAACAGAAGACTTACAAGCCAAAGTGTGTGTTTCCATTCTTTTCATACTTTTTCCCGGCAACAGAAACCACATTTGTCAAAAGGCGAATTTTCTCCACTTGACGGCACACGTCGCTGGGGCTTGTGGGTCACACGTGTCAAAGGTGGCCAGTTGACTGGGATTCCTATTTGTTAGACCCACTCCCACTCCTAAGAAAATGGTATCCTATACTCATTCAATCGGCCCTGACTAATCGAGCATTCAGTTTTTTAATGAAAGCGTATTAATATGACGCTAAGTAAACCCTGGAGAGTTTGTGTCTGGATATTTGTTATGTTTCTATTTGGCTTTCTAGCAGTCTGTTGAGTATTTGTTGTTGCCTCTAAGCCCAGTTGACAAGTGAAACATGTTGCGTGAAAATTGGTCTGAGGCAACCAACTATTTATATAGAGACTTTCCCTTTGTTCGGACCACAAACATGGAAAGAAAACTAAAGATATTAATCTATAAAAAAGAAAACATACATTCGATAGATTTTCTAGAAAATGCATAGATTGATCTGTGGTTTCGTTTCAAGTCAAATTCCAATCGATAGATATAATACATTTTATAGAGTTAGAGTTAGAGTTCATTACCATTATAAATATTGCATTCAAAAGTAAATAAAAGCAAATTGCATTTGGACTGATTAATTTTGGCCCTGCAGCTGGCAAGGAATTAAGCATCAAAACACTCCCCAGCATTGGCCAGGAAGGGTTATTATCTTTGCATTAATCTGAGCCACCAATGCAAATAGAAACCAAGGCAAACATGCAAGTAAATATCACAGAATTGCCACAAGTAGCAAGTAGTGAGTCAATGGTGGTGGAAGAACAAAAACCTGGACGACGAATCTCCGGGGGCTCGCATTGCTGCCACATAACATAAACATTACTTTGGGCCCGGGCTTAATGCCAACGATTTGCGGCGCGATTAGGCCAAAATGATGCATCACTATAGACCACGAATCGGGGGCTAAATCGGGGCTAAGCCAAACTCATGCAGTGAGAGTAAAAATATGCACACCGTGGGCTCACAAAACAAAACGCAGGATTGCAGCAGATTGTTGATAAGGAGAAGAAACCATTTCATAGTTAGTTTTTGCCCATTTTCAGGGAAACTCGTTCACATAAGGGCCCGGGCTGGCAATCTGCGTAAGACATTCTGTTGCATTCTGCTTGCTATTGCTGCCCCAACAACAACACTTTGCGTACTATATGTTGAGCAAATAGCAATCCTGCTGCTGCTGTTGTTCTTCATCAAGCCAAACACAAGTATGAATAATCCAAAATTTGCAAATACGATGTGGATTGCTAGGATCTTCAGCAGCAGCAACAGCAGCAGCAGCAATAGCAAGTTGCAGGAGCAACACCACCAACAGCAGCAGCATCATCAGCCTTTGAATGCTGCGAATCTCTGCCACTTTATCTCAGTGGTTTCTCATTTTTCTCCTATCCGCGCACCCAGCCATTCCATCTCAAAGCCCAGAATATTTTCACCATTGCTCAGCACTTGAGTGAGTGGTTTTGGGTTGCTGGTTGCAACCAGCAACTTGCAACTTGCCAGTAGTAACAGCAGCAGCAGCAGCAGCAACATCAGCCGCTTTTGTTCATCCAGATCTCCCAGATAAGCATTTAAATGAGGCTCTGTTCTTAATGGCTGGTTGCTAGAATTTCCGCACACATATTATACAAATATTGCATTACTTTAGTTATGGATTTGTATAACTAGGATGTAACCTTGGCAACATATACCGAGATTTGCTTGCTGTGTGAGTGAAGAGCTAGAGAGTTAGCCAGCACAGTGGTAAAAAGTGTCCCGGACACAGAAAATAATACAATTTAGAAAATCAGAAATGCTCCTGACTATCATAATTTATTTGATGCATTTAAAAAGCTGCAATATTGCATCGTCTCTGGCCACAATATTAAATTACAGAATGTGTCTAGTAAGCTCCAGTTCCTTGGAAAATTGTTTTTGTGAAAAATGTGCATTATGGAAGCCCTCGGCCCACGGCTTTGTCCACGTTCCAAGGAAAGCAGTGGCAGCCAGCGGCAAAAGTCAGGCCCAAGCCCAGGCAGACATTCATTGCCCACTTCTAAGTAAAGAAATCGAAACCGGGCAACAATAAAACACAAGGGGGTTACGAATTTGGACGCAGGAACTAGGAGGAGCCAAAAGGGGGAAATCAGTGCGCCTCCGGGGCCTCGGGCCATAGCTATTCAGTCCATGGACTCCAAAGCAAAGGCGCAGGCAAAAGCAAAAGGAGGCTGCAACAAATGGGAAATTCCTTGGTATTTAGTGCAGCGGCAGCAACAAATGCACTTACGACTGATATTATGATTATTATTACGGCCCAGACCACAAAACAGTGCACAGGACCAGGACGTCTACAACAAAAACAAAGACAATAAATCTGAAGCAGCTCCTTTTCAGCGGCAAATGAAAATGTTTGAAAGCGAATGCTGCAAACTTGCTATACAGGAAGAGAAAATGTTCCAGGGCCAAAAGGATATACAGACATTTAAGGGCATTTGTCAGGTGGATAGTTCTCTCAGTGCATCTGGAACACTGGTGCTGGCAGGAGGAGAGTCGCCCGAGGTGCTCAGATGCATACCAGCTGATAAGGAATATCTCATATTTTTGTTTCACTCCTGCCTACTTGGCCAGCTCCTTTTGGCCTCCAAGTCTACTTGGCTGCCTTCTTCGCTTAAGTGCAGTAAGTAAGCCCTTAAAAGTAGTGCAGCCTGCTGCTGGTGCTGCAAGTTGCAAGTCGCCAGTCGCTAGTCGCAAGTCGCAAGTTGCCAGATGCGAGTGGCGAGTTGCAGGTTGCTGGAGTCGCAGTTGGAGTCGTGGCGTTTTTGCAAGCGCGTTATCGCTGAACAGCCGCATAAATAATGCGGCTTAAAGAGCAGGTTGACGCCTACAAAAACAAAAAGCGACTGGACTTGGCCAGAACAAGTCCAGGTTTCAATTCCCATTCCCATTCCCATTGCCATCCCGTTTTTGGTACCTCAGGTAACCCTAAGTAGTTGTTACTTTTTGGCATTTGTTGAAGTTCCGGGCGGTGATTAAGTTCGCCATCGTATGGCAGTCTGTTCAATAACTTTTTCTCCGCTTGCGAAAAATAATTGCAGCTGGTGAAACTCACTCTCCCCCGTGTTCCCTTTTTTTTATCATTATTTATAGCCCTTGTGCGGACACTGTGATTTCAATTAAAATGTCCACCTAACGCGCATATAAAGAGCTTGGAAACGGGGACGGGGCAACACCTTTCGGCCAACTTTTGACTGTACAAAATTACATAAAACCCGCCCAAACAAAATGGCAGCGTAGTTATGTACCTAAGTTCTGTTTTTATGACAATTTCTCTTGTCCAGGTTGGCGCTTCCGTTGGCAACGGCAGGAGCAGGAGCAGGAGCTGGGGCTGGAGCTGGGGCAGTGGTGGCAGCAGCATTAGGCCCGACGTCGTTGTTGGCCATCTCCATGGCTGGTCCCGGCCAGTCCAAGAGCAATTATTGCGATGGCAAAAAGAACAAGAACGGCGAGAGCAGATATTTTACGAGCCAGCATTTCGAACTCCATTAGCTGCAGAGTTATGAAAGTTTTATTGCCAGTCAACTGGCTCTACCCGCGCTCCATCTCCAACTCCATCTCAAACTCCTACTTCATTCCATTGCGAAAAAGAAGTCATTGACATTGGAATGGGCCATGGCCAGGTATTGAATTTATCCTGTCTCCACATACATGTGTTCTCCGCAGACATCTTAAAGCCGCCTGATCCATTACAGTGTTGATGTCTGAGCTTTATGTATTTTATTTCATTCAGCAATGCCCCTGGAAAATTGCATCCTCCGCCTGGCTTTCATCTGAATTGAATTTTAATATTTCAACACGAAACAACAGAGTCAGTCTTTGAGGAATTTATTTTACACACAAAAATAACTGAATGAATTTATGTAGTTGGGCATTTTAAAGTGTCACTTTATTGCTGAAGCTATTAAGTTCGACAAAGGCACAGCAATAAATTATTTTCACGGAAACACAACCAAAAAAAAAAATGAAGGAAAAAACTACAAAGTAAATTACAACCTATTTATTTTAACAAAGTTCATTTAACTCTATTTTTCTGGCCAAAAAGGCAACAGGTTACTGGGTGAGGGCAGTGCTTGCCAAAATACGAAAACAAAGATGCCAAAAAAAATATAAAAAAAGCTGAACAGTCCCAGACAAATAATTTTTACAACGAAGTCAAACAAAAAATTCGAAGCTCGAACATTGTCTGGGTTTTGGGCCAAAAGGGAGTCGTTTTTGTTTTCGTTCTTTGGACGGCAAATTGCAATTGCCTGATGCTGCCTTTGTTTTTGCTATTTTGCTAGTTGGTTTTTATGGCGGACTGCAAAGTTTAGTTTAACGTGCGGTTATGTGCAGCAATTAAAAGTCACAAAGCAGACATAAACATTCCAACGCCCAGCTACCCACACAAGACGGAGGTGTACCAAAGCAAAGTCTTGGCCAAAACGAAGAATATTGTTACGAGCTGTTGATGATAGAAAGAAGACTTGCCGCAGGTCGCTCGGGGGATGGCAAAAATGTATTTTTTTTAATTTTTAGTTTTTATGACTTAATTAGAAGACGGCAGGAAAAGTTTGTTTGTCAAATCAGCCATGAACCATAACGGTTTTCCAGAGAGGTTCTTGTAGTCTTAGCGGGTTGGAGTTGAAGGAAAATTGGCCATCAAACACCTCGCGAGGGCTCCTTCGCTTGCCGCTTGTAGTAATTATGCACGCGACACATGTAACACAAGAAGGCCTGACTTGGCCTGGCCAAAAGCAAAGCAAAAATGCCGACAACCTGGGCTCCTTTCCTAGAGGTGACCATGGCTTAGTCAGGTTGTCTCATTATCATTACCATAATCACTTGGCAGTGGCGGTGGCGGTGACGGTGGCGGTTGTGGCGACGACGAGGCTGCTGACGTTGATACCGATCAGTTAACACAGCCAAAGCCCCAGTCCCAGTCCCCAGTCCCAGTCTCAGCTCGAGTCAAGGCATCAATATCAGCAATGTCTATCATCGTGATGATCATCATACGGTACGTATACGTATTATGAGGCAGACAGGCCACGCCCTCTGACGCATTGGCGTCAGTTCGGAGCAAACCAAGCCTGACATTCGCCTGCGATCACATAGACCAGATAGCTTGGCCAGGCATGCCAGGCTTGAATGGAAACCTTCAAGGCTAATGCATTTTCTTTTTATCATTTCGGCATAAATTCCCTAAAATATGAAGCCTTTCTGCAAAACTTTCTAATGAGCGCCGCCTGGCTTTGTCTTGTCTTGTCCTGTCCTGTCCCAAAATGAAAGGTTAACAGATTTTAGGGCTTTTCTTAGCCACGTTTCCTTTTTTTTGGCCACGAAACTAAAACTAAACACTTGTCGTCGTCATCTTGCAGTCGTCGTGGTTGTCTCGGTTGCCTTGGAAATCACAAAAGTTTAACAAGTTTTCCATTTCGTTTTTTGTGCCGCCTCGCAAGTTTTCTTTTCTCTCCTTCGTGTTTGTCTCTTCCGTACAGCTTAAAGGGAAATTTTAATTAAACTATTCATGCGGCTGCCGCCGGGGGCGAGGGCGGGGTATTGGGGGCATCATGAGGATGAATGGGAGCAGCCTGGAGCAGCCGCATGTGGCAGACAGACGTAAGCACAGACACTTTTTCAAGTGCGTACTTTCTAATTTTCACTTGCAACACACAGCCTGGCAAACAAACAATCAAACGAGCAACAAGACGTTGCAAAAAACAGTGGCAGGCTTATTTGCCAAAAAGGAGGATTTCAAGACAGGAGGCAGACACACAAATGCCACAGTACAGTGGGCCAGAAAGGGAGATTATCTTCAGTATTTTTGAGATTTTCAAAAACTTTCACACATATTTTACAAGTTTCTTTCTTTCTAGTTGCCGTTTTATGAATTCTTGGAATTTCTGAGAATTTTCTGAGAAAAAATACGTTTTTTTTATTAAACTAAATTTGTGTTTAGAAAGGTATACACCTTGTTCCCTGGTGTGACTTTTGCCCGTGACTGGTGGGTGTCTGGGCATCGGTTATTGTGCCTCGACTCTGAGCTTCTTAGTGGCTGCTTCCTCCCGGAGCCTGCTCCTCCTGCCTGGCAAGTGACGGCGTTGGCGGTTTCTTCTTGGCCAGATTTCAGTGTCAAGACACTGTTTTCCTCCGGTTGTCGGGGGCAACAAGTGCAGGCAGACACAGGCGCCGCCTGGCAATGTGGGGTTCATCGCAACCAGACGGCATTACACGTGTATGTGGCGATGGGTCTCGTAAGCAGCTACGAATGAATATTACCATCATGTCTGCCCCCTTGACTTGTTATCCTTCATAATAATTAGTTCAAGTAGAGTTTTGGGTAGAACAAATTACACACAATAGTTGCATAATACCTGCACTCTATGTCGAGACCTTTTCTGCCAAGAAACTATTTTGAATGGTTTTGTGTGTACAAAAAATACTCGAAACTTGACTGAAAGGCTTTTCATATTGTGAAACAATTGCATACTTTCTGGGAAACTGTAGCAACATTTTATTGTTTTTCCAAAACTGATTTAATATTGGAAAAAATTCGAGTTTTTTACTCTATGGATATGTCTTGGGGCAACCGCAATTGTGGAAAAAAATGGATTCAACTATTTATTCGGCCGAAAAAACTAAAACCACAACAATCATTATGAGAGGCGTTAAAAACTTTTAACACAATCAGATGCCAGAGCATTTCTGCAATAAATCAATGAAAATAAAACACACTTTTTCCACACATTCTCTTTTTTATTTATGTTTTTGTAGTGCGGCCTGAGTCGCCCATCGCCGCATTACTTTAAAGTTTAAATAGAGTGGCCGAGATGCCAACTGTTTATGACATTAACAAATGGCAAATTGTAATAAAAGCCAACAAGAACAGGGAGCCACTGGCTGGCTGGCTGGCTGGCTGGCTGGCTGCGTTTTGGCCTACAAATTACAGTCCGAAAATCTGTGAATGTAGAACAAGTCCCGAAAGAGTTGACTGCTGGAAACTTTACGATGGAAAGGCATCGCAATCTGCTTTCCGACTACTACAAAAAATTATGTTTTTCGTTTTAACGAGAGATAACAAATTTTTATTGATGTCGAAACGCCGGATGGGCGGAAGGGTGGCTGCTGCCATTGGGTTTGGGGCTTTCCAATCGCCGCTGGCCGCCGCCGCCGCCGCCGATGAGTTCAAAATGTCAAGCGCTGTGGCACCCCATAGAGGGGGGCTCTTACAAAATTTCCAATATTTTAATATGCATGTACGCCGAAATCGAAGCAAAGTGCTGATAACGATTTCCGTTCCGTTTGCTCCATTCCCCCTTAATGACTTCATCTCTCGAAAATTTTTTGTTCGGCACTTGGCTGCATCTGCATTGGACTTTTTGGACTTTTTTGTTGCCGTTTTGTCTCCGATAAGCGTTGACACCATTAAAAATTAAAAAATATATACATTTATTTTTTTTTATATATATTTTTTTGTTGCTGGGTCTTCTGCCCGGCTTGGGCCGCTCCAATTATAATTTTCGATGAAGCATCATTCATTTGCATTTTTCTCGGGCTTTGTTTTGTTTTTTTTTTCTCTTTTGGGGGGGAGATGGAACTGCTATCAACGCACAAGTGACAAACTGGAAATTTATGATTTGAAAGTGTGTCGCCGTGCTTTTCACTCTCCTCGAGTGTCAATGCAATAAACACTTTGGCGTGGACTTGGCCCGGGTCTCCCAACAACACGTTGCATGTGTCATCGTTGCAGCAGCAGCAGCATCAGCAGCAGCATCAATGTGGTCTTGGTCGTGCCTCGGGCACTTAGATAAGAGACCCTGGGTCTGGGTCTGGGTCTGGATTGCCTCTCACTTGCAGCCTACAAATTGTCAACTGAATATGCATTCCACAGGCCCCTAAGCGCCTTATTTTCTTGCAATCAAATAAATTTTGTTGTATCTGTTAATGACATTGAGGCTACCTACAACTAGGGCTGCATAGCAAAAATAGACTATGTTCTATTTAATCTAATAGCTTTCTATGGATGGTATAAAGTTAATAAATAAATAATAGATACATTGATAGAAAAGTAACGGGAATCGATGCATCCCTAAGCCGCACATCCTCTAAATTGGCCTCACACAAAGTGCAGTTTAAGTAGCCGGCTCACAGCGGTTGACAACTGCAAAATGTTGATGATGACTTAATCTTGGCAGGCTGCACAGCAGCTCCATTCCGTGTGCCAGCAGCTGCAGCATCTCACCCTGCCCCAGACGAAGGAAGAGCACTGGGAGCTGCAACTGCAACTGCAACATGGCCAGTAGCAGTTGGCAAGTGGCATTCTTGGAGCGGGCGCACACCAACCATTCGGGGCCATTACCAGACGCCATTTGGCTGCCGCTGTGGCATCTCCATCTCCTGGCTTAACGAGTGCGCCCATCTCCTGTCCCGCGACTCTTGCCGCTTGCCACATCCTAGCCCCGCTCGCCAGTCAACAGTTAATCTGCAATTTTATTATAATTTGATTTTTTAATGCTCAGCGAGCAATGCGCGCGCTCCTTGGCTCGTTATATCGTTATATCGCCCGATGTCTGTCGTCTAGCTGAGAGTTATGCTTTCTTTTAGTCAGGGCCGACGTTTTACGATTTTTCAGAATTCTGCATTCTGAATTTTTACGCCACAATGTTGCTATCAACCCGGCCGAACCGACTAAATAATGCACATTTTAATATTCGACGGCTGTGGCAAACTAATTTTTTTATTCCGTTTATTGTTTATAGTAGCACTGCCGGGTTGGGCTGGGACGGGCCGGGCGGGGGCATGGAGCTCAAATGGCATATGAAATGTTTCCGCCTCGACGGCGTTCGTGTTTTAATAAAAACATAAACAAAGTTAACACACCAATCCACCCAACCACCTACCAACCAACAACGGATGATGGTCAACTTGCCATCTGAGCCGAGGAGGAGGATGGACTACGAACTTCGGAGTCCGGACTCTGGGCACATGGGCATAAATATGGCACGGATACGGCCTGCCTGCCACAGGCACTCACTATGACTGAATTTATGCAAAAATATGTTGCTTTTTTGTTTGCATTTTTGTATTTTTCTCCTGCCCATTTTTCCCACAACAATCAATCAAAAATCAAGTGACATTCTAAACGACCGACAGAGCACACAAAACATTGAAAAAAAAACATTCTTTTTTGATTTTAAATTGCTACAATGGAGGCGGCACAGAGGCGTGGAAGCGGTGGGTACTGGTGGTCAGTGGTCAGTTCGTCATTCGGTCATTCATGTGTAAGCTGCTGTGAGACCTAGGGGATATTGTTCACAAAAGGATTGACCATTAGCATATGCGGAGAGAGGGCAGATCGATTAGTTTTTCAGGGATTTAAGTGTACGATTTTTAAGGTGTCTTAAAAGTTGAAAAGTTATTTAAGCAAAGCTACTAATAATCGTTACAGTCTTTGATTTAAACTAGGAAAATCTTCCTACAATTTTTGTATATTCAAACTCCATATCATATCAATAGATCTCTTCCCATTCTATACTTCACTATTTTTTCTGAGATGTTGAAGTGGAAAATGTATAAGCCCTTCGTCTTGTCTCGCGGCCAATCGTGAAGTCTCGTCAAATTGGCATTTTGACGGGAATATAGAAAAAACTCCTTTCTTCTGCTCCGCCGGGCTCTGAGTCTCCAAATTGGATTCTGAGCCGGGCTCGGGTTACCCCGGTTTCCGCTACTACTGCTGCCAACTTTTTTTTTGATGGCGTAACGACGACGCCAACCGTTTTTAGCCAAGTTAAGTTCGGGTGCGGGTGAAGCCCCATCAAAAATAAAAAAAAAAAAAAATAAAGGGAAATTCTGAAATGCAATTTGCTGTTATTTTGCCTGCGTTCAGATTTGTTGTTTGGCTGCAGTGTTGCCTCTTTTGTTTTTAACAAATTCAATTGTATTATGCAACAGCTGCTGCTGCTGCTGCTGCTACTGCCGTTGGTGTTGCTGTTGCTGTTGCTGTTGCAGCTACTGTTGCAGCTATTGCTGCTGCCTGTGGCCGCGTTGCTAAAACTTAAATTTATACAAATATGCAGTACATGAAAACAATCTGAGCTGAGCCTTTGCAGCCAGCCGGCAGCATTTATTGTTGCCATCAATAAAGTTATGTAAACAAAAAGGCAACCGTTTTTCGATACGCTTTACATATGCAACATTTAAGGTTTTTTCTTCATTTCACCGGGTAACCCGACTACCAGGCAGATATCCATTCCGTCAGTATGTCAGTTAGTCAGTTCGTCAGTTAGTCAGTCGGTTTGGAGGGGAAGCATTCAGGCGAGGAGCAAAATTTACATGAAGTACATCATTGTTCAGCGTTGTCAAGCGCGCAAAAATTTGTATGAATGAATGCAGCAAAGTCAGTGGCAGAAATACACAAGAACAATTTTGACAAAAAAGGTTTCAACTGGATTTGTGAGGAATTTTCTTTACTCTCTTTGATGGTAATTATGGAGAGATATAGTTCAAACATTTATAAAGAATTAAAATCATTATATTGCAATCGTAAAAGAATGATGTTGCAAGGGCAGCATTGCAGTTATTGTATTTTCCCTTTTTAAAAACTAATTTTTTTGGTCTTTTCATTTATTTGTTTAATTAGTTAGTAAACCCTAAGATGCTACAAATAGCATAGCTTTTAAATACATAGAGTATCCCAAAATCACTAGACCCAAAAAAAATGTTGTGTAGTTTGTAACGTGGTGTTGCTGGCTATTGTTGCATGCCAAGAACGAAACAACAAAGGCAACTGGACAGGGGCAGATTGAGTCTTGGCCGGGGTTTTTGGGTTTGGGCATGGGTCTCTGTTTGGGGATGGAATAGATGGACCTGGAACAAAAGCCGAGGGGCAACCTAGAGGGCTGGCAGCCACTGAGTCCGTCTCTCGTTCGGCCAGGCATTTGCATATGTTTCCTGTGACTTTTGACGATTATATGATTTTTCTGCTCTTTACACGACGGCTCTGGTCTGGCTTCAGTTTTTATTTTGTTTTCGGTTGCCACTTGCGCAGCGTGGCCAAAAGCCACTTCTCCGGAGCTGATGTTGCTGCTACTTGCTTGCCACACAACTGCAACAACTGCAACCAAGGCAGACGCGTTGCATAAAAATAAATCTCCGTGCAGAATAGAAGAAGCTTGTTGGGTCTTTCAGGAGTACTGGGTATGGGGGCAGCGATGGCTTCGGGTTTGGGAATGAAAATGGAAATGGTGTCTCTCCCCGGTTGCAGAGTGCAAAGCCCTGGAGATTTACGTGCAATTCAACAGTTTTATGACTTT
Organism: Drosophila varians; assembly: GCA_018150405.1. NCBI lineage: Eukaryota > Metazoa > Arthropoda > Insecta > Diptera > Drosophilidae > Drosophila > Drosophila varians. Next base: position 11,951,861 of record JAECWK010000130.1, read on the forward strand.
ACCATCTTTATACTGCACTCGCATATATCTGACTATATATACATATACATATATCTCGTTCTGGTGCCTTTCGGTTTTTATTTCACGTATTTCAATCCTGCTTTTTGGCTTGTTACATTCCAAGATTTACTTTTGGGAATTTGAGGGCATCATAATAAAAAAGGTAAAAAGTTTCGCCAGCAATTTGTTGCCATTTTCGGAGGGATAATTGACCAAAATCATCTACAAGCTTGGCTTAGGCTTTCCAAATATTATATAATGTATAATACTCAAGCTGTTTGTCAAAAATTTGTCATCTCAATATGTATTCAAGAAACTTATGTAAATTTTTAGTTCATTCAGGCAAAAGGCTGAAGCCATTGAATGGCTCGTTCGGTAAACAAGTGAGTTGTTAAATTTGTGGGGGAAACCGAAATGCCATGGACTGCTGTTCGTTTAAGGCAAAGTCGAGGTGACAACCAATTAAATAATCATATTTTTCATTGCCCAAAGAGGCCATTAATATTTCTTAAATATACGGAAAAAGAATGAGCCGATGAGCTGGGAGGGGGTGTGGTGGCTGCCAGGGGGCATAACTCACTAGTAAATGAAGCCATTTAGTTGCTTGTTCTCAGGTTGGTCAGCAATGGATCATGGGATCATCGGATTTTTTAGAGCATTGTTATGTAAATGCCCCCGGCAGCTGGCAGCTGGACTGGAATGATGTATGCCCGAAATCGGAAAAATACGCTTAAGAGGCAGTCGAAGCCCAAATCTTAATTATAATTTTTCGGCCACAAACCAGAGAGACAGAGACATTTGCATAAGAATCGGCTGGGCCTACTACAATGTACAATGTATTAACTTGTTTTATGTTTGCCATTATTGGCGATTTTACAGACAACTCTGGGAGCTACCGTGCATCGGCGGGGGCAGTGTCCACTCACTGTCTCTGTGGCTGGGTGCCAAGATAATTATAGGAAACCCTCCAGCAACGGCAAGAGTGCCACAGCAGGTTCAAGATCAACTCCCGTCGCCGTCATTAACACGCAGATAGAAATATAGATACACCCAGGTGGACGGGATGGTCGGATGGTCGGAGTGGGTTGACTGGCTGGGGATTGAGGGATCCAGTCAGCCAGTAAGCCAGGGGTCCCATAAAACTATGTACACATTTTTAGTGGGTTTGGGGCGCTGGGCCTCGCTGTGCTAATGAATATTTATGGCATCTTAAACATAAATTATTTTGCATAATATCGAGAAATGCGAAAGCCAGAGAAATTTATAGTTAATTTGATTGATTTTATGTGCAACCAGGGACCAGGCAGTCAATCGCCTCCATCTCGACTCTATTCTTGTCCATCCGGGGCAAAAGGGGCAAAGTACACACAATGGAGTGCCATTTCGAGAACAATTTGTAGGCATCCAATTGATTAATGAACTAGGTGTCTCCTCCTCCCAAAGAATCCCAAAGAGTCCCGGTTAGGTGAGTCCCTACCAGAGGCAAAGTGGCAAAGTGGCAAAGATGCGCAATCATTAGGCAGCTGCGATCCTTTCAGCATGACACCGCAGGATCAAAAGGGCCAACACGACCTATTCACACATTTTGTGGCAAACAAAACCCCGCTTAACGATTACAAAACAAATTCGATATTGATTATGGTGGCGGCTTAAACAAAACAAAAGGAAAAGATTGGAAACGTAATCAAAACGCCTTTACCTCTTGGGTGAAAAGATCATTAGATTGATTGATGTTCAAGGATGTGTGAGATGTGGGAACTTCAAGTGCCGAGTCTTGGCCTTCGCATCTCTGGTGGTGGTGCGTCAAGGAAATCGGGAGAATTCCTTTGGCTCCCCAATCGAGGGCTGTGTAAATGCAAGACTTTTGCATTTTCGAGGCAGACGCCCTGCAGCTTTCTAACTAATTAACACTTAATTCTACATCATCCATTTGGACTGGGAGTGGGAATGGGGAGGAGTCGGAAAAACATGCAGATGGTTGGCTTTTCCTGGACTGGCAGCAAATGCAGGCATTTCCATGTTATAAATTTTGTGGCAATGTCTTCGAATTGTTGTTAATCGCATGTTTGTCGAGCGTGTAATGTGCTCCATGCAGCGGCGGCAATTACTTTTGGCCATTTACATTGCCGGGCCGAGACAACTGTGTGTACTTACACTACACATGTATGCATAATGAAACAAGCAGCAAAATGTTTGGCTTAATGATTCACAAAATTGTCGAAAATTTACGGCGAAGCGAATGCAAAGTTCATGTGGCATGCGTTTAGGTGTGTGGCGTGTATGGTGTGTGTGTGTGGCATTAATAATATGGCCAAGTTAATGCATAGGTCGCATATGGCCCTCTCATAATGGCCCAACACAAAACAAACTAATTGTTATTTTCTTCGCAAATTGGATTTTCATACGGATTATAGCCATATATTTTGCATATCCCTTCCTACATGGATTCAGGAATATATTGGGCATACAAATATTTAATTTGACCTCCATATCGGCCAGGATACTTAATAGACTCGGAGCCAAGTCTATTGAATTAATTAAATTAATAGCGCCCCATGAGGTCAGTGAGTAGGTCTGGTAAATTGTCTCGAGCTCCTTTGGAAGTTTCGAGGCAAGGTTTTTGGGTGAATGTTGCAACTATAAGTTGCAACTCATTGGAAATGCATTCTGGGGACCTGTTTCCCCAAATCGTCATCAGCCATATCAACTAGTTAGTATATTAGCCAGTAGGCGAAAGAAATACAGTAGGGACTGGCTAAGTATGATCTTATATACTTATGTACAAACATCTTCTTTCATATTGGATTTTATAATGGGCATCATAATTGTAAATAAAGTTATATTTATTATCTCTTGATTAAATATTTGTTTCTACGAAAGCTCCACTGTACCGGCCAGGCTAGACTTGGCGCCACATACTGGGGCGGAGGCAGGGTGAGAGGGGCGTGGAATGGCGCCCGGATGGCAATGGTCTGTGTGCCACCTCACGCACCGGCGACGCCATCAGTGGGCGCAGGAGGCTGGGGGCCGTGCTGGGGGCGGTGCAGGGGGTGTGGCGGGAACGGACGCCAATTAGCGTTCAACATTTTATGACAATTCGAGCGTGGCAAGGCAAACATTCTTGTAGGTGTGTGTGTGAGTGTGTTGCTTAGGGGTGCCAGTTGAGGAAAATTGCAGAAAGAAGGAGTAGAAAATAAGCGGAGACGTCTCCAATGAGGTTGCAGTTGCCCCGAGGGGGCCAGCGTGGAAATCTGGCAAGGGCAAGGAAAACGCGTTGCAGCTCTTAATTATAATTATGGCAGCACGATGCTGCCTGGACCTTTATCCTTAAGGGGCAGGGCGGCGACAAGAGCGACCCTTTGACATTGAGGCGTCATTGAAACTGAATGTCGGTTAATAAATCTCCTCCCCTTTGTGCGAAAGGGTGAAAGTCAAGGTATTTGGAAGATTATTCCATTCTCACCTATGTAGAGCTTCAAACATTCCTAAGAATCTAGAATTAGATGACCCCTAGAGATCCCCCAGAAAGGGCTCCGATCTGGCCAGAATTTCTTAATTAAAAATAGCCCTGACGCAACACAAAATCCAAACAATGAGGCGGCAAAGAAAGGAATGCCCCAAAAAATTAAATATGAATATGCAGAGAGCTGGAGCTGGAGCTGGGCCTGGCTGACTGGCAGGGCTTTGTGTGGTGCTGCACTTTTGATATATGGACACACCTTTAATCACTCCGCCACCGCAAAAATCCGGCAGATTTTGGCAGCGGCCCCGGATCAGTTAGCTGACTTTGATGTGGCCGAAAACGAAATGGAAACGAACTCATTTCGCGTGTGAGCCGGGCCAAACGGCTGGCTTAAGCAGTTGATTTGTGCCGAGATATTCGACGAATTCGCGGTCGAAAATTATAATTTATTTAGAACCGGGAAGCGGCGGCAGCTGCCTGGAAGCCGTGGAAGTGTTGCCGCAAAGAGCTTCTGCTTTTACCTGCCACACAAAAAAAAAAAAAAAAAAAAAAAAAAAACAAATGGTAGAGAAAAAGGTAACACACATTAAATGAAACAAATTCATTCGAATTTCGGATTTAAGGTCGTGAGTAAGTTGCAAGTTTTGTGTTTTATTTGCGGATTTCGCATTCCTTTTCCGGGACAGTCCATGACAGTCCGGGGCAGTCCGGAGCAGTCCGGAGTAGTTCGGGGCAGGCAATTAAAACAAATCGCCGGGGAGGAGCCAAGGGAACTAAATCATTGGGAAGTGAGTGGCATTTCTCAATTCTGACATTGGCCCAAACGCATGGGTAAGCCTTTTGGCATGGCCAAAGGGGATCAGCCGATCGCAGCCCAGATGGAGATTATAATTAAATGTATTTTTATAACAAGCTTAAGCTCATTCTTAATGAGAGCACATCAATGGTTAATAATTGAACATTTAAATCGATTATTTTTATGGCTTTGGGAGTAAGTTGAGCATTCAATTTTCCGGCACATGAGATTCTTTTGGAGTGTCAATAATTGCATGATACGTACATGGGACTTGGCCATTTAAATTGTAATTAAATTTGGCTTACAGCCTTCAAATTGACACATTGACCGGCCAAACGATCACACAAAGGCCGAGCCGGAGCCGAGTCGGGGCTCTCCTGGCAAATGAATTACGTTAACTGACTGACACTTAAGCCAAATTGGAATAATAATGCCAGAAAACGCAAAAGGCCTCGCACTGGCACGGGTACTGGCACTGGCACTGGCTCAGTCTGACAAAGTTTGATGGAGTGCACTTAAAGTTATGCGAAAATCATTTCCAGACTTAACTCGACGCCACGGCTTTATCCATTATCTTTGCCGCTTGTGGGCTTGGGGCCTGGCCCTGCCCCAAAAAATATGTTGCGTTAAATGTGTTGCATATGGTGTGTGCAATGGTGTGTTCACCAAAGGCTTGTTTGCACAGCTGTTGGTGTTATTTTTATCAAAGTCGCTCTGTTGATTTAAAGCGTCCTGGAACGGCCAGGAGCCAGCCGCATAAACGCTCCACGCCGACCTTACCTTGTGCAAAAAAAAAAAAGGTTTATAATGCATAAAATATATAATTTGCAAAATTAATTAATTTTTACAACACATTAATTTTGCCCCGACACACACACACCGCACACACACACGCTCGCACACGCAACGGTATTCAGTCAGCCATGCCACATGCATATACGTACACAAACCGTTGCCCCACTGCCACATACTATATGTTTCCCCGATTTCCCTGCCGTTGCCCCGATTCCCTCGACCATCGACCAAAGTTGCGGTCGTCTGGCCATTGAGGCAGGAGTAACTGAAAAAGCGCTTCCAGCGCTCATTATGCTGCACCACTTGTATAATTTTTATTTAATTTATTTAAAGGTAGCTGAAAGAATCGCACAATATGACCGCAAATGGGCCAGGGCTGCAAGAGCCTTTCGAAAGTGTTTAAGGAACAAAGAGGACTCTCCGCTATGACCTCCAAAAATATCTATATTTAGTTGGAATTAACTAAATTGTTTGATAATGATGCCCTTGTTTTCAATAAAAGTTTAAACATTTTTTAAAAATATTTTTAAAGGATCCCTGAATTCCTCAAAAAATCACCTAACCCCTGACAATTTGCGTCTCCTCTTGGACAGAGAGGTGTGCTACACACAAGTTCATGTAGCACTTTGTTGTATGTAGATTCCTTTTGAGGAGGTAGCATAACTTTTTGAGGGCTTCGATCATTAAGCCAGGACCTGGACCCCCCGACAGGATCGTCCTCTGTCCTCTGGCCAGCTGGTCATGTAGGAAATTATGTCTTTTGACACGCAGGGCTCGGGCAACAGGCCCGAGGGGGCAAAGAACTGGAATAGAGTTGTGGGTACCCGGACCCGGACATACAATATGATGGATATAGAGCTGTTGTGCGAAATGAAAATGTGCTACATTCGCATGTTTAATTAATGAAATGTTTGACAATGGCCGGAGCCGGAGCCGGAGCCGGGGCCCAACGGATCTCTCGCAGCTCTCGGCCAGCCCTTCTCCTTGGCGTCTCGGCTTGGGCTTTTGCGGTGCGATGCGGTGCGGTGCGGTGCGGTGGAAGCGCTTTGATGGAATGCCTGCGCAAAATGCCAACGGAGGCACGCACATGGGTATAAGTGTAATGGGTCTCGTGCATTATTGAAATCGACACAATTTTACTTTTAAGCAGCACCATGTGCAGCCCCTTCATCTCCGCCACCCTCCTGTTGAGTGACAGAGTGGAGTCAACTTCGTTGTGGCAGGGACAGCAACGGCAACAGCAACAGCAACAGCAAAAAGATGCAACAACTGCACAAGCAACGTCAACCGCATTGGCAACATGTTGCGTGCATTCTGATGTGGTGTTGGTAATGTGTGTTTCCCCCCATCAGACAGACACCGACCCATGGCCATGGCCAGCCATCAAGTTCAAAGTCGAAATGCTTGTAATATGCAAAAATGTTTTAATTAATCACTTTGAAGCGCACCGGCACCTCCTTTGGCAGCCCCCGGCTGCAGGCTCGTGACACATTGAGTTTCATTGGGCTTCAGTTTTGCCCTCGCATCCGGGCCAAATTAAGTCTTAATAATCTTCATTAATCGGCAAAAAAAAAAACATCACATAAATATTTGCAATTTGTCGGCGTTCAATTACAAATTCCCTTTATGATTCTCACAGTAAGGTTGGAATAATAAGCACAAAATACCCATAAAAAGTGCCATTCTTTTTCTGAGTAAAAGGCGAACTTTTATTTTAAATAGTTGATAGCATTTTTGAATAATTAATAGCCGTGTTTTGTGGTTTTGTTGGTTACAAATGAAAGGGGGGAAAAAAAACAATAAAGCTCTTGGCAATTTTAAAAACGGAGAGGCCAATTCGATTTTCCGCCATCAATTTTATGCCGATTTCCCTCATAAAAAATTTAGCTACAAACCTTAATGAAAAACGCTATTCGGGCTTTTAGCAGCCAAGCTGTACGCATGGCCAAAACCAATCCCCAATCCCCAATCCCCATCCCAATCCCAACACCATTCTCGATTCGCATAAAGTTAAATATGCAGCTGGACGCACCCGCAAGTCATGCTCCGGGGGCAGCAACGAGTTTAATTTCATTTAAATTTAAATCTCGACCCGTTAAAAATAAATACATGCGTCTCGGTCGCAGTAGTTCAAACTGGGTTAATGACAGGCTTAACGGGCGGGCATGGGCGGAAAATTAAATCCAAAAAAATGGGAAACTATGAAGCTGGGTAAAAAAATTCCACAAAAGTGTGAAAAATGTCAGGTTGCGTGGTTTGAAAAATATTGAACGTCCAAACAAAAAAAAAAGGTGGATTCGATGCCCCCATTTCGCGTCACCCGAAAATGTAATTTAACTAGCGTATTTTGTGATCCGAACAGGACACCAACAAAGGGCAGAAAGCCAAAGCCAAAGCAAAAGGGAAATTTTTAATCAAAATTCACGGCTGCGGATGCGAGAGGTCCTTTGTTGGAAAATGATGCCAAGGATTTGCAATATTAAAATACAGCAGCCATAGTTTGACAACACAGAGCTATAGTTACACCCAAAAAATACGAATATATTTGAGTGGGGAACTCAAATGGAAATCCAAACCTATTGGATTAGCTTTATTTTTGGCGGAACAAAGAACGAAAAAAAAATAACCTTGACGAGTTCGAATTGGCCACAATGAACTTAACATAAAAGTCCATAAAAATATGCTTTGTGTGAGATATTTCTTAATATTTGTCTTCAAATGCCACACAGAATGCCAATGGACAAAGGTCTCGGCCCTGGGATCGTAAAAAATTTCAAAATGCCAATAAACGGAACAAGCCGAGCCCAACCACATCACAAAAACGAAGACATAAATGGAGCGGCATATTTTGCTTTTATATAGAATCTTTAGTCTTTTCTTTTTTTTTTTTTAGTTGTCCCTACTCAAGCTCATAAAGCGTAGAAATAAAAGCACTTAAAGTTTGTCAGCAGCGCGATCCGAAACATGTTAAAATCGAACTGAAATTGCGGCACTTAAGCCAAGTCTAGAATAGCGGAGAAGTTCCTCTGGAGGTTCCTCTGGCCACGGAGAAATTTATGACCCGTCTGATAATGCGAGGAGGCGCCTCGCCTCGCCTCGCCTCGCCTCGCCGCAAGGTGCATCGGAATCTGGAGGGCATCCAATTCCCAAACCCAAAACGAGTCACCCATCGGAGCCCTCATATGCATTATAATGATGATAAGATTGGGTTCGAAAGGCATCAAAGCCGTGCTGGCCAACTTCCGATTTATCTCAATTGCTGGAAATTGAAACGCCAGCGCATTTAGCACCAATTTGGAACACGAATGCCTGAAAAGTGATATACCTCGGCCGGGACGGGTTGAGGCACCAAACGAATGTCTTCATTTCACGGCGCTGTCTCTTCATTATGATTATTATAATACATTCTAAAGTATTGGGCTTGATTTCTCGTTCTAAAGCTGTTAACTCTTTGAAATTGGAGTAGGCTGGAGCAGAAAAAAGCCGGACGGGTGTGTAATCCGATGAGTGGGAAAGTCATTATAATCTTGGGTGTTTAGTGGATACAAAAAGATGGAAATTCCCGGCCAAACACTCCCAATAAAGACGATATTTACCTGGTTTAATGTTGCAAGAATCCATGATTGAATTTATAGAAAACAAAATTACAAATCAATTGAAAGCCAGCTGTTGTCGCGGAAGTTCACGCCCAGCAATAAAACTCACTGCCCGCCTCCAGCATATCAAATTATTGCCAAAAAAAATGAGTAGAATAAAAGTAGAGGAAGGGGAAATCTGTCCAAACACTTCAAAATAATTTGACATCAGATCGTTTGATTCCCACAAAAATCTCCTCACCGATTTTGCAGATATCCCAAGCTGATATCCCAAAGATTGTCAAACTAATTTGGCGCAGGTAGTGAGTCGACTGCCTGGCCGGGATCATTATGAAGATGTTGGACGAAAGTATCGCATGACAGAGCTCTAAAAAGGTTGACAAACGTCTAGGGTTTCATTGTGTGTGCCCAAAATGGGTCTGGGTCCGGGTCTCCTGGATCGCCTCGAAGTTTCAATCTGTGGCAAGCCAGACAGCCATCTCGCCAGCCAGCCAGTCAGCCAGTCAGAGTTTATGAAGCGTATAATTTTCATATGCAACACCTGCTGCTGCTGTTGCTGTTGTTGCTGCAATTTCGTCTGGGATTTCAGATTCCGATTCCTTAATGGCCGCCGAGAATCTAGCATAAATAAAAACTTTATAATTGCCGACGGACTGTATGTACTTGGCATTATTATGCCTGCAGGGGGCGACGGGGTGGGTGGGGAGTCTGCTTATAAATTAAGTCGAGCTCCCACGGCCACTGCTTGTACTGTACATTAAGGACACTTGATAGCTTAATTTATTGCAAGGCAAAAGGCGCAGGACGAACGCGAAGGACGAGGACGATGACGGGGACGGGGACGGGGATGAGAACGAAAAGGGCAGTGCAAAGATAATTGCATGCAGGCGCATCGTAACGAACCCAAGGACCAGGTCCAGGACATCCAGCCAGGGCATGTCCTTGTTGGAAAGGCAACCACCACATGTGGGTGCCGTGCCACAATGCACAGTGCCCCATGTGAGTGTGGGAGGCAAGTACTCCGCGCTGATGCTACTGCTGCATAAAACATTTTAAATTGAGCGTTAAAATTAAACGATGCATCGCAAAACTAACAAACGTGGCAAGCTAAAGGCCAGGCTCCAGCTCCGAACCCTCATGGCGGCCACGTTATCCTGCCTCCTCCTTGCCGCTCCTTGTTGCACTTGTTTATAACCCCGTTAATCGTAAGCGTGTGTGTGTGTGAGAGTGTGTTTTGCCGCCATAAGCAGCATGCAAAAGTTCACAATATAAATTCAAAAGTCGAGTGCACTTCCACTCCATTTTTTTTTACTATGGAAATTAAATTGCCAAGATTTGTTTAGCGTGAAAAATGGCCATCATTTGGGTTAATATGCTTTGTTGCTTGCCACATAAAATCCCCGGGCTGTCCATGTTAAGGGCATTCATGTTATTATTGATTTTCTTCAATGCAACCAGAACATTTTTTCCTTGCAAATACTTTCACTTGGAGACTTTTAATTAAAACTGGGTCACAAACCAGCTTCGTGCTGCATTTTTATCATAAACGCTCAATGGCTAAGCACAATGAAAAATCAACAAATCGAGGTCGAAATGGTCAGGGGAGATAGTCAGGCGAGCTAGCCTGTTAGTTAGTTAGTTAGTCAGTCAGTCAGTCATTCATTCATTCAGTTAGTCAGTCACTCATCCAGGTACGTCAGCAAAGCAAACAAACTGATAGATATGTCTAAACAAAAGGGTTCACAGATTGACTCAGTTTAAGTCCCGAAAATAACAAGCCAGTGAAATAGAAATGCTGATGTTGCTGTTGCTTTTGCTTTTGCTGTTGTTGGTCTTTTGGTTTTTGGTATTGCTTTTGGCCCAATCAAAAAACAAGTCAACGAGCGCGACCCAGTTGACTTGGTTTGCATTTTGGCCGGGTTTTGCGTTCAGTTTTTTGGGGGTTTTGCGATTTTGGGCCGCTTGCAAATTGACAATTTAGCCTTTCACCTGTCTAAACGAATCTATCGCACATCAAAATAAATATTAAAAACCCAACCAACAATGGCCGGGCAGGCAAGGCTAGACAAGGTTGCTGTTGCCAGTCAGGGGACTGACTGGTGAGGAGAGACGGACACTCGGGCAGGCAACCAAGTAGCGCAACGTCACTCAAATGCTCGCTCCGGCTGGCTTTTCGTTGATCAAAATTTTGAAATTTGAGGCTGCCGGTCCACCGGTCCACCGGTCCACCAGTCCGCAATTGCAATGCACTCGAGAGTCAAGGCAAAGCCGTGGCCATACTTTTATTGACATTTCAGCGCGTTATCGCCGCACACAAAAGGAGCCGGAGCCTGGAGTAGGAGCAGGAGTCGGGGGGGCTAGAGCTAGCTCGAGAGGCGGCTTAACCATCTAGTCATCCAGTCAGTCAGGCAGTCAGGCACATGGACAGCCCCTAATCAACTCAACTGGTTGGAGGTTGGCTGTGGCCCTGGCTCGGGCTCTGGCTCTGGCTCTGGTTCACAAAAACTATTCAGTTAGGTGAGCGGAAAGGAAAAATAAGCCAAAACCAGAGTGCCCAGATGGGAGGTGACTGGGGGATACTCTAGGTCTTCTTTCCTCTTTTTCTTACCAATAACAAGGTCTCCCATCTACGCAGAGATTTAATTTATAAAAGAACTACATTTTTGGTATTTAAAATCCATTGAAGAGTAGTTAGCTTTTCTGGAAACTAACAGCCAAACAAGAGTAAAAGTCAAGCCAGAAAAAAAAAGCGACCAACGGCAACTGCAACTGCACCGCACATTATAATTTCCATTAGGAGGCAGCAACGTCGACGTTGGCGATGGCGATGGCAACAAGTTGCAAGTTGCAAGTAGCAAGTCCAAGTCCAAAGTGGCGATGCCATGACGACTCGCTGACTACGATGGCGATGGCGTAAACAGAGAACTGTCATTATGACAGTTGATTCTTTTAGCTGTTGCTGTTGTTGTTGCAATTGTTGCTGCTGCCACTGTTGCAACTGCTGCTGCTGGTGCTGGTGCTGGTGCTGCTGTTGTTAGTCTTGCTGGTGGTTCTGCCCATTTAAAATTATGGCCACCGACTTGAGCGGCAACAACTGGCAGGCAGAGATATATAATTTTATACTTTCGCATAATGTTTTGCATTAAAATTATAATAAGTTCCAACTTTTGCATTGCACTCGCTCAACGCAGAAGCTTTCAGTTCAGTTGAGTCCCGAGACCAGAGACCCGAGACCGGACCCGGGGTTCTTTTGGGTCAATATCATTGCGTTATCTCCATGGCCACCGCCGGAAAGTGGAGCAAGTCAACCCACACCACAACGAGTCACTGGGAGACAGACAGGCTGTCATTTATTTTATGTTTGAATGTTGGCGGTGGAAACACAGCCATTGCAGTGCATTCATAATAGGTTTTTTAATGGTACTTGCAACGTCTAAAAGGGTCGTTGAATGGGGGGTGACTCGCAGTGAGCGGAGGATACTTGGTGGGAGTTGCTTTCCACTAACAATATCGGCGAAAGTTTTAAATGTGAGCAGTTGTAATGAGTCCGGCAAGAGCGGTGATTCCGTTTGTCCTTGATTAAAGTTGGGATTAAATTAAAACCATAATTTGCACATCGTGTTTGCCACCTATTTTTCAATTATTTATTTACCCAACACCATCCAGCCTATCAATTACAAATTGTCTAATAATGTACAAGGTCCCCGCCCCAAGCGGCCTGAGAATGATTAACACCAAACCGAAAAGTTTGCTAGACAAAGTTTGGTAGGATATAGTGGGGAGGGAAGGAAGTGAGTAAAAAATACCCAAAACATCAATTTATTCTCATTAAAAGATATGAAGGTGTTTGCCTGTCGCCCTGCCACCAACAAACACTAGAAACTCGCCGCCAAGAAAAAGTTTCTGTGGAAAATCGCAACAAAGGCCTGCAATTTACAAACTGTTGCTGCCGTTGCTGATGTTGCTGCCGGGATGCAATGTTGATGTTGCTGCTGTTGGTGTTGCTGCTGGCTTGGCAGGAACTTGAGAAAACAGCTGCTTTAGAATTAATGCAACAAATAGACCACAAATCCTTTGGCGGTTTAACTTGCGAAAGCCAAAGGGGGTTAAGCATGGAGGCCAAAGGTAATAAACTTTAATTGAATTTTCATTATACGCAATTTTTCGAGGCCCGTTTTATGTTGGTTTTTTACGTCCTGGCTTGCCTGATGAAAAATGCATTTCAATATTCAATTACAGCCGCACAAACAAACCTGACTAGCAGAGGGTGGCCTTAAGAGTTTTGTGAAGGACTTAAGCGAGGACCTAAAACTTGTGGATATCCCCTCTCCAGTGGCCAGTGGGATGCGGAGGATCTGCCTAGACCTTGCAAGGAGCAGCATCCAAGGCACAAAGAGCAGCGCGCAATTTGTGTTGCCTTTGTAATGCAAATTCAAGTGGGAGTCAGGTCGCACCGTTGAGTGCTGCTTGCCCCGCCTACAAAGGCGTGCGGGAGAAGGACGAAGGGATAGGGGGACTGGTATTTGCCACTTTTGCAGCAGCAGCAGCAGCAGCAACAGTAACAGCAATCGCATTGGCATTCATCAACAGCTTGGAAAACACACGTTGCCGGGCCGCATGTTGCATATAAATGTTGGCCCTGCCGCATATGTGTTGGTGTTGCTCCTGCCATAGCATCCAGGCAAATCGAATCACTGCCTCCGCCTGCTGCCGCCTGCTCATCATCAACGTCATCAGCATTATGAGCAACATATGAAACTCCTCTACACATCGCCAGTGATTCTCCCCTGGTGGTGTCAAGTGCAGCATCTAATAAATCATTTTTGTCGGCGGTTTGTTTGCATTTATCTCCATATATGGCCTGTATATACGCCAGTCCCCGGAGACTTTCGGGCTTCTTGGTTCGAAACCAAATTGGTCTCATTAGTGGTTCAACGCTGGGGTTTCACCAAAACTATTTTCAGAGTAGGGGATCTTCGACGCTTTTTGTCCGCTAAACGCATTATCTCGGCGCTGGTGCTGCTCATTAATCAATTTTCAAAACCATATCTATCAGATTTATAAGCAGTTCGATTAATGTTAGGCATCATCAAAAGTCACACTGGCGAAACCCTTAAACATATTTTGGCATGCGCCGTCCCAGTCGATTTACATAAAATTGTATTTTTAATTTCGTTTAGATTGATAGCTGGCTTTGGAAACGCCTAGAGTCGGATTCGGCGCCCATCGCGCCTCGAGTGAAAAGCTGGTTTTTATATAAATAAATATAATTACTTGAAAATTGAGTTTAACACGAAAAAGAGAAAAGGTCTATTTCTCAAGACTCTTCAGCCGTTCACTTTTTTCCACACCAAGCGTAAAATATTTAACTATTTACCAGCCTTTGGAATATTTGATACTGAATCCCGTCCGTCCCCTGAAATGTTAATGTGGCGTCGCCTGGTCTAAGCGCTTCCTGCACCTTTCAGCACGGCATTCGCCCCTTTGACATTTTCCGAATTTTCCACACCGACTCCACACAAAAACACTTTAAAGTGAACGCCGACTTTTCCAGAGATTCCGACCAGGGAGCCGGGGAGCCGGGGAGCTCTGGAGGGCTGGAGGAGCTAATACGGTCGTCCGTTTGGAATCGGGTGATATAAAGCTAAAAGCCGCAACACTATACCCCACATTGACAATAAAAAATCTTTATTTAAAACATCTCACGGCTCTGGCAATAAAACACCGAAAAAGTGTTGGGTTCAACCCAAAAACCGCAACATGTTTGGAGCATTTACACGTGCGGCAAACGGAGCGGCCCAAAGGCGATGGGGCAGACAGGAAGCCCGAGTATGTGAGGAGTCTAATGCACTGCGGGAAATAGGATTGATTGGAAAGGAACCTAGCTTAGTACTCACTACCTTTCTGATCCCAGCGTTCCCCCTGAAATTATCAAGAAATTCTCCAAGTGCTGTGGTGTCTGAAGGGAAGGGAAAAGGTTATGTGGCATTGACGTTAGCAACGTTGTTGCCGCTGCAGCCATTTCAGTTCGAAACTGTCTCAACTATAAAGGAAATCAATTACTTTCGCTCCGCACTCTGACTGGGCGAGCCATCGGACTCTGCTGTCCGGGATGGACGGTCCGGAATGGGCGAATGGGCCAAATGAACTCACACTTCCGCTGGGCGATGGCGTTTAGATGGGGATATGCACTCGATGCCATCGGTTTTGGCCGAATTCGACTCCTTTGGCTGTTGGCGTTTTTTTCGGGTCGGCTGCAGAGTCACGTGCTACCAAGAACGCGCTACAAATTTGTTACAACAAATGCGTGGGTGCCATTCGAAATGTGGTCCCCGAACAGATCGAGGGTGGGTCCATCGCTTCCAAGATGTACCAATATCCCCACCTACTTGAATTTTTCGAAACCTCCCTCGCCTTGAACTTTTGCACGAAATGGTCCTAGAGCTGGCCATGTATGTATGTCTTGGGTAAGGTTCCTCCTCAATAGCACTTTGAATATACAGAGTTCCGCTCCATTTGGGTTCGTTGACTTGGCCCCGGGCGTGTCTGCTGTCCAAGTTTCAAGCCCTGGCCCCGGCCAAGCGGACATGCCATCGACGAACGGATACTTTGAAGTGCAGTTTATTTTATCAAAGTTATTTTCGTTCGCGCTTTTGAGTTGCCCATGGCCAGGCCGATAAGATGCGTTAAGTAATTATAAATGTTTGGCGGCCAAATGCGAAAACGCAACATTTGCTATCTGGCATCTTAATGCAAATATTTGACGCTCATACGTGCTGGGCCTCCATCACTTCCAGATGCCGTCTTGGCCCTGAATTTGACTCCTCGCTTGGATCGCGTCGGGTTATCTAATCACCCGGCGGAAGATGCCAACTTTCTGTGCTGCCAACTTGCCAGCCGTCTCTGACTAGTTGGCTAAAACGCAATCCACTTGCCATCCGCCATAGGCCATTGCCAACTGCCAGCAGTCAGCTGCAGGCGGTGTGGCACATTAGGCGGGAAAAGGTGTCGGTGGCAAGAGCCTGGCGACACCAGCCACCACACCACACCACCACGCTGCCATCAACTCCGGAGGATGCCCCAAGGGAAACTACGACTACGACTAAAGAAACCATCAACAACGACCATTATCAACGAGGCGCAACTAAAATATTTTAATTAACGCAATATTTGCACAAAATAACCAACATTACAAGTTCAAGGCGCTAGATAAGCGAACGTATCTTGCCAGGAATTGTGGCAAAGAAGGGGGGCAGTATGCGCCAGTCCTGGGGAAAAGAGGTATTAACCCAGTCAACAAAAGGGGTGACCCTACTACTTGTAAATACTTGGCTCTTTGTTGGCCTTCACTTGCCTTTTGGCCAAAAAAGCCTACTGGGGTACCTCGAATGTTTGTCGCTAAAGTGTTTCCCCCTCGAGAGTGTGGCGGACTCTTGCTGCACTTGACTTGCCACAACACGCAATGGCACAATGGCTCAAAGAGGGTACTGGCGAGATGGAAGGACTATAAACCAGACCTGGGCTGCGAGCAAGCGGTAGCCGCCGAGGAAGGCCACGCAGGCGTACACCACTCAACGCCTCTTGCAACTGTGCGTGAGTGTGTGTGCCCATCGGAGATAGACATGCAGATATCATTGTGGCAAGTACTGGCTGGACACTAGCGGAGTACATACATATAGTAAGTACCACCAGTCGACCAAGTCGCAGCCCCACTATCGCATTGCAATCAGCGCCTGCGTTTACAACGTCCGATCAACTGGCCATCGTCCCTTTCACAGTAGCCACCGTTCCATCGTCATCGCCATCGCCATCGCCATCGCCATCCCATCGCCGTCCAATCGGCAACCCCATCGCATCGCCATCGTCCCCTGGCCTGGGACTCTGCTCTGGGCCAAAGATGCTAACATGGCTATAAGTGGCTCCTTTTGGGAGAGTTCGTTATGTTGTCTTGTTTACTTTTTCGAAAATATTTTAAAGTTTATTTCATTACCTCCTTGGCATCACTGGTGTGGTGTTCTGGGCCTGTTGCCTTAGTTGGTTGCGATTTTCGAACCGGGGCCAGGGCCAGGGGCTGGAGCAGGAGCTGGAGTAGGAGCAGGAGGAGCAGGCGAGGGCTTTGGGACTCCTCATCAGCGCGATGCGACGGTCGCGCTCGCACGCTTATCGCATTTTAGTAGTGCAGCGATTTATCAAAGTTAACATAGACTTTTAGCTTGCGCACCGCTGGCCGGGGGAAAAAGATAGTCCCAGAACGAGAAACCGAGACTGAGAACCAGAACAAGAATCCAGAGGGGCCGGGTTGGGGGGAAGATGGGGATCCAATGTCCATTCGCCTCGAGGGCCGCTCTCCGGCACTTGGCGCTTTTGGCGGCGCTGCAACCGCAACGCAATGCGTTATAAATCATTTTTATTTGTTTGCTTTTTTAAGCAGTACAAAGGGTTGGCCAGCCAGCCAGCGGTCTCCCTGGGTCTTCTCTGGGTCTCCCTGATTTTACCCTGGATCTCTAATGCTTTTGGCCAGCACTTGTTGGCTGCAGAGATTCCCATGCGTGGTTGGCTATCTCCCCGCAAAATCTAAGCCAACAAATGCACATTAATGATGCCCCTAAAGCTGGTTAGTTAGGCTAATGCATGCCGCATCTTCTGTAGATTATTCAGTCAGATGTTCAGATATGCGGCATCTCGAATTAAATACCTTCGTACGGAATGTGCAAGGCAATTTCTTTGGGTGTATAGTATACTATTCTGTAGAAATAGAGTAACTTTAAAGTTTGTAGACAACTTCAACAAGTTTGGCGTGACCTTGAGCTACCACTTTCTGGGCTGGGGTTGGGAAAGTTAAAGCCTGGCGCCAAACAAAAGGCATCGCTGGCCAAAAAGTTACCACTTCTTCACCCAGCGGACACGCACACACAAAGACTAAGCTAAAAGTCCCAACTCCGTAGTTCGTAGTACAACTTAATTACAGTGGCTGCCAAAAGGAGCTGGCCCAGTTGGGATGCCGGATAGCTGGCGGATAGCTGGGATGTCGGGCCGGGTCGGAACGAGTGCCGAAAATATCACTTAATTAACATTTTCGCCTGCACCTCGCACCTCGCCCACCCTCCCGCACCTCGCATTTTGCGGCGTTTTTCGCTTTTCGCGGCATCGCGTCGCACGGTGGCGTAATTAACGCGTCCACTTAATGCAAACGCCATTGAATAAACGAGTAATTGGACGACATGTTCCTGTTCCTCCGATGTGGCCCAAAAAGCGAAAGACCAGCACAAAGCAAAGGCAGTAGAGCCGGCCCCAGACTGAAAGAAAAACTGTAATCCAAAGGCATTAAGTTTAAATATTTTCAAGGACCTTCTCATGCTGCCTTTGTTTCTTTTATATTCAGAGTTTAAAGTGTGGCAAGTAAATTCCAAAATTTTCTGTTAGTGTAAAGCTGGTCCTGCTGAATCTTTCTGCCTGTGGGGCAAGAGGCCTTGGCTATGCAAATCATTTGGCCATGGCCAGTAGGCCCGGCTCTTTTTCGTTGGCCACTTGCTGGGTGGCCGTGCGACAAAAATTAAAACCAAACAACGATTTCCAATCAAAGCAACAACTTGGCAGGTGAAGCCAGAAGGGGCCAAGGAGATTGAGGCAGCGGCAGTGGTAGTGGCAGTAGCATTGGCAGTGGCAGGGACTGTGGCAGTATCGGGATTTTGTTGTCTTTGCAATTCGCGCCCCGTAATTATGCGACAAATGCGTGAGGCAACACACAGCTCGGCTTTGGCGTTCCAAGTTTATAACGTAATTTAATTAATTTATGCACTCGCATTATTCAATGAAGTGCGCCACCTGCATGCGTAATTATTGCAGGCACTGTGCAGGATCGCCCCTCCCTTCTTTATCAGTGCGATCCTCGGGCCCTGGCGTCGCGTCGACTGCCGGTGAGGCGCCTCTTTGCATGCCAAAATGTTGGACATTCCCCCCAACCTTTTAAGAAAAGGCAATAATACTTTTTACGACTTTTGAAGATATTCAAAAGCTTTTTATGATAAGGTGTCGTAATGGGTTATAAATAGCCAAAGGTAAAGGTGCCTCAGTCTGATTTTATTCACATTAAAAGTATACTTTTTTTAGTTAGTAACTTGAAGGGTTTGGGGACTCCTTTCATCTGAATCCAATGATTCGGTTTCTGGCAAAAGTATCTCACATTCATCGCTAAATCAAAACAATATACTCCGATCAGACAATTCACTCTTTGTGCCTGTTTCTGTATCTTTTCTTTTCTGTTTTTTGATTGAGAAGTGCGTCGGAGGGGGGCGGGAGGCGACACCCAAGGGGCGTGTCGTCTGGCCGGACATGTGCGCGCAATTAGACATGCCCGGCACTGTGGGTAAGCCATAAGTATCTGTAAGATACGCGGCAGCGCGGAGGGACACAGAGCCACAAAATCATAATCCGCCACAAGCCGTTTGTACAATTGAACGCACTGTCGCTCCTATCCCGTATGCTTCTATGCTATATGTATATCTCCGGGCATAGCTATCCAGTTGGAATTGTTGCCCCAACTTGGGCATCGGCCTCTGAAGTTGATTGAATGACTGTGTGCGAGTGTGTGTATCTGTATCTGACAGTTGGACAGCTCGGACTGTTGGACATTTGGACATTTGGACAGTTGTTGTAGTGCCTGCCTGCTGCCTTGCTTTTGTTTATGTGAAGTATCTGCAATTGACGTGGTTGTTGCCGTTGCCGTTGCTGTTGCTGTTGCTGTTGCTGTTGCTCTTGCTATTGCTATTGCCTTTGCTGCCGTTGTCGCGTGTGACATGACACAAAGTGGACAGTTTTGATTACTGTTGAAATCGAAAGGGAAATCGTCGACTCGCACCAGTCCGCCAGTCCAGAGACTCCAGTCAAAGCTATAGATTTGAGTGCCTCTGTGTCTGTGGGTCAAACGGTTGACTCGAAATCCGGAGTGCACCACTCCTGGCCTAAATTGGATTTTGGTTTCGGGTGCAGCAGTTTGTTTTTTCGAGGGATTAGGCCTCCAACCGTTGGACAAGTTTGGTCTCCAAAGCCATTTAAGGGATTTACTTGTTGCCCCGATAAGGTGTCCGCCCGTCCGTTGCCCCACTGCAACTGGCAACTGGCAACTGGAAAATAGAAAATAGACAGCCAAACCCAAAATAGTGTGCGATCAATGTTATTTAAAGGCTTATCCCTCGACAAAGTTTCATAATTCTGAAAGCACCGGAGAGACTTCCTTAAACCTGAGAAGGATGCCAAGATGCAGCAATCCAGTTAGGCTTATTAAGCCGCTTTGGCCATAATAAATGGCATAACCGTTCCATTTAATCACAATATCTTCCTGGCGATACTTTTCAGGAATGGCAGCTGGGGCGAATCATTAGATTTCTAATGTTTCCTGCTTCCCGCTTATCTGGAACAGGTCGGGCCCACTCCCAATCGCTTTGTCTTTAATTCAGACCTTGATTTATGATCATTAGCATTGCCATCGTCCTCGACGACCATGCCAAGTCGTTGCCAAGTCGGTCCCGCCAGCTCCAGGGCATCTATTTAGATGTGCAGTTCGGCATCCATTACTCATAAGCCGGCACTGCCAACGAAAATCAATTAGTGCAACCCACCCAAAACTCCAAGTAGGAATCATACTCATCGTCGTCGTCGTCGTCGTTGTCGTTGTCTTGGGTGAAGGGAGCAGGAGGAGTCTGGGAGTTCCAGGCAGAAACAAAGTCATCGCTGCAGTCAGCGGGTTGATGAATTGGTTTTAAATCAAAGATAATGCAATAGCAAACGTCACAGTCATAGATACTTGCTTTAAGTCGCTGTGGACCTGTGTTCTGGCCAAGTTATAAATTCAAATCTCACAACCACGCAAAAATGGAATTTATCCAGTCAAGAATGGTGGGGGGTCGTGGGGGGGAGGAGCTTTGGGGCAGTGTAGTTGCATGTGGGTTGGGTTTTGGTTTTGGTTTTGACTTTGAGTTTGGACTTGGCCATGGACCCGACACGAGCTGGCCGTTGTTATCGGCATGGGCAACATGTTGCTGGTTGCCAGTTGCCAGTTGCCAGATGCTAGTTGCTAGTTGCTGGTTTCTAGTTGTTTGCTTGCACTGCAGTTGCACATGTTCCCTCCCGAAAACACGAAACAAAAATATCAATTATGAAGCGAAAGTCGCCAGACAATCCTGATGCGGATGATGATGATGATGAGGATGTGATGGCACTGAGAAAAAATGGGGACTAAAGTAAATATAAGGAATATTATTTGACTCTTTAATCACTCGGAGTTCAGGAAGTAGTAGTTACATTTGATACTTTTTCTTTCAGTGCAAGAATGGGGATGCGATTGGCAATGGGGTCTAGCCTCGTATCATATTAGTCGGACAAGAAGTGCGGTAGTTGGCGGAGAGCTGCTTGCAACACATGTTGCTACCGTGTTGTCGTTGCTGTTGCTGTTGCTGTTGCTACTCAAGCTAGTTGCAACGTTGGCTTTGCCAGCAAGTATGACATTTGTTTTAGGCGCTTATCGCGATCCGAAATGGGAAAGACTCGAATTGGCCTCGCCCCTGGCCAATAAAGATTTCTATTCCTGCCATTGATTATGCGCTAAATTCCGCTTGCAACTCATTTATTATGTTGCAGTTGCAGTTGCAGTTGCTGTTGCTGTTGCTGTTGCTGTTGCTGTGGCTGTTCTCTTTCCACAGTCATCTCCGTGATGGAAAAGCAGATGCCATAATGAAGGCATCTAATTTGTTGGCTTAGCAATGTAATTGATGCATTGAGGTTATGACATAGTTTGTGATAATGCGCTGCGGCTTCCATCTAATAATCAATGCACCCAGCCATGTGCCATGTGCAATGTGCCAAAGCCAGGCATTCACATTGGGGCGCAACCACGCCTCCCATAACACCACTCGCCCAGTGCGCCCTTCGGCGCCTCCATCTGCGGCATGCAATTGTTGTTTTCGGTTTAGGCACTGGGCTTTGGGCTTTGGGCCCGTTGCACAAACAACATATGCCAATAATGGCAGTTGCTTTAGGCCCTCTTGACAACTTGATAACTGTGTTAGACCTCTACATCGACTCGCATCGCATGCGAGTACGTATTAGTGTGTTTGTGTTAAGGCCGGGCCGGAATTCCGAATACCAATTTCCCATGCGGTTTTCATCGCTGGACACGCCATTCCCTCTGTGGAATCCAAAAATAATTCCAATGTGTTATTTCCGTCCAGCTGCTGTTGCTGCCGAAAGGGCTGTCAATGCGAAAATATTAATTCAAGCCACCGCAATAAGCTGGCCACCCAAGCTATTTGCTGGCCAAGTTCGGTAATTTGGTTACAACGATTTGTCACCCGAGTTGAAAACCAATTAATTCCCTTTAATCTAAGCTATTACTCATAAACATTTATGATTTTTAGTTTCTCTCGCAAGTTTTATGGCCTTCTAGCAATTTTGTGTGGCATTTCCATTTTGGCAAAAATGGATGATCAAGTTTTTAATGGCGTTTTCGATAAATTAAATGTGATTTTTATGGACGCACTCTCCAAGTGCAACACAAATAGCCCCGGCCAGGGCACTCTCAATTTGTGGCACTCAAAAGGCAACCTTTCTGGCATCATAAAAATCAAAACAGACAAATCTTTATCAGCAAAGGCATCACAGGAGTATGGTATTCTACAGTTTCCAGAACTGTGACTAACCTTCAGGGCTATTTTGGCTTTTATTAAAAAATAAAAAACATGCATTCTGAGTGCAGCAGGTATGGGGCATGTGGCATGGGGCATGGGGCAAGGGATGCATGCCAGCTACTGTTATCTAGTTTTGATTTGATTTTTTCCTCTCTTCCCACAAGGTCTGGGGAATTTTTTAATATGCATAAATAGCTCGTAAATATGCAACGTTTGCCTCAGCTGCCTCGGGTTTACACACCGAATGGTGGGGAATCTATTTCTTATTCTCAAGCGACAAAGATGAAGGGGACCTGGGGAGACTTGGGAGAGAGAGAAACAAATTTTCATTCAAATTCGTCCGAGGCACACATATTTCAGGCCATTTTCAATTTATTTAATTCGTTTGGATGTCAATGGAGATGCGACAGCCGATAAGCCAACATCTCAGCCCAATCGGAGTCCGGCCGTCTATCTATCGCTCTCGTAATATATTCTAATTTTTTAATTAATTACTAATGGTTAGGCACATCGACAGCGGAATGGGAGTCGGACTTTGAATACCAATCGCAGCTAATGGCCGACTGTCTGTCGGCCAGAGACTCTTAACGGGTTGGCTTATCGCCATTAAAATTTCTGTAAGGCCCAAAGAGAACACTGTGGCTTTAATTAGGGCCGGTCGGAGTTTTATGGCCCACAAATCGCAATGAGGGAATCAGCTGCCGGTTTCCATAAGCCATAAAGCATAACCATTCAATTTGTTCGGCCAGTGATTTTTGGCAATACCGCAAAAGGGTTTATCTCCCTCAGCCAATCGCCATGGTCCGTTTTTGGGGGCCACATCCTTTGCACTTTCTTTTGCCGGCTTTTTGCAGAATCCAAAAAGAATCGGAACACCAGAGAGTCCAGTGAGACAAGCAGACGGGCAGACAACCAAAGAACTGGGGAACAACATCATGTAAATCGCAGAGATATCGAACTTGTTAACAAGTACTTAAGGGCTCTTTATAATTATGTATGACGGCCCGTTCCTTTTGGCCAAAAGGTGTATGCCATAATGAGATTGTGATTTCTTTTTCGTGTGGCCAAAAGAGCCGGCTACCAACAAATTATGCGGCATGCAAAGAATTTCGCTGCAATTTCATATTCGCGCTGTGCCTTTTGGCCCTTTTGTAATTTGGCCAAGAAGCGGAGGCAGCTATCGGTAGCTGTCATCATTTAGGCTTTGTTACCCACTCGCATTGAGGTCAAATCCGGGCTAAAACGAAGCCTTCGCATATGCGAATGCATGTGCTCTGGATCAGTGAGCAGATTGATGGGAATCGCTGGAATGTCGGCCCCCGAAAACACTTGATATTCGATGGCCTAAATGGGATTGGCAAGGCGTATTAAGTCGCAGTCAGAGTTTAAAGTCCTCCAAAGAAGAGAAACTCTACCCACATAATTAGATATTTATGTGGCAAGCTTGGGTTTCAGCGCATGTTGCAAATGTGTCGCCAAAGATAAATCTGCCTAGATAGCTGCGTAGAGTATTACTTTCTGGGTTGGAGGTCAACCTCTACTCACATGGCGGAATTAACGCATTTAGAAAGCCAAAACCCCGGCGAATTGCAACTATTTGTGCAGCCTGTGCACCACCAAGCCCACCTTTTCATAATTCGTTTGGTTTTAAGGAAACTCAATACCTGCATTCAGAGAAAAAGTCTCCAGATTGATTAAAATTTTAAGAGTTTATTTTATATATTCCATAGTTTGGTTGGGAAAAATTTCTGCCAGTGCTGGTGATGGGTTTGCAGAACCATCGGGTCTCAGCCTCTCAATTAATGACGATCATTGTCAAGGCTCCGCCGCAGCTAAATAGAGGCAGGCAGCAATGTCGCTGTTGCGTAGGAGTTGCTGTTGTTGCCCATGTTGCTGTTGCAACTTTCAGGGTAGAGTTGCTGCCGGCCTGGCCCGTTAGTGCCGCCTTGTGTGCTTGTGTGTGGCGCATATTTAGCCATGTTGCAACATGCCATTTACAAGTGCGCCTGGGATCGCCTTTGTCGTCTTGTCGTTGCTACGTTGCATCGTTGCATCGCAGCATTGGAGGCAACATTGGAGGCAACATTGGAAGATTGCTGCACCGTATCGCCTTCGGCGTGGCCGATTATGTTGTCGCTTTTGGAGGGTGCGTCAATTTATGAGTTCATTGTGCGTCTCCTCGATCCGCACAGGAAATGTTCTGCCAGAGCGAAGGATTTTTCATCGATTTTTTTAATAATAGGCCGCAATCATACGAATGAGAGCCGAAAAACTGAAATTAGTGGAGGTGGCTAAGCAGTGAGCCCATATTTGTTATGCCATTTTCCAGATTTTCAAATGGAATAGAAACTCTTTAAAGAAAACACATTTATGCTTTTATTGAAGAACATAAGATGGCTCCCAGTGGCACTTGTTGCTGCTCTTTTTTTTGTGTCGTTGGCGGTGCGTAACTCCGGTGACTGTTGGACAAACACAAACTTTCCCAGAAACACATAAAAGCCAGCTCCATACTCTTAGCCAGGAAAGTCCGGAGGATTGGCTTTAGCTTTTCGGTGGCAGGATGGTTACTCCATCCATCATCATTTCGTGTTGAGGAGAGGAGTGGAGGGAAGTTTCTGCTTTAGCTGCAACCTCTGCTCGTGGAGTCTATTAAACATTTGATAATTTCATTGGGTTTTCTTTGTTTTTGCTGCTCATGCTGCAGCTGGAAGTTCAGTTCCCGCCGCTCTTGGCCAAAGTTGTTCTATTTGAGTTTATGTGTGCGCCGGGGGGGGAACAGCTGAGGAACAAGCAAATAGTGGGTGGCTTGGTGGTGCTCAATAGATTCTGGGTGGTGGTGCTGGTACTGGTGCTGGTGCTGGTGCCGGTGCCGGTGCTTGACTTACGACTTTTGCGGTTGCAAAAAGCGCTCGGCGGTGTTATGATTTTCAAGTTTTCAAGTTTATTACCGAGAGGGTCTGGGAGCGAGGCAAACTTTCCATTGCGGTTAAGGAGCAAATAGGTCTCCCCTTTATATTTTTTCAATTCTTTTTCCTTTGGTCTTGTGGGTTCTTTATTTTTTTCTTGTTGCAACCCACAGAGGGCAAATGCCACATTGTTGTTGAGCGGCGAGAACTTGACAAAACATTTCGACAACGCTGTAACGACGGCCCGCATGCCGATGCAGCTTGATGATGTTGATGTTGGCAAGTTTTAGGCACAGACAACGCCTCAAACTAAACAACAGGATCGGATCGGCGAAGGGGCAAGGAGTAGAGGGGGACAGCAAAGGAACAGGAACCACCGGCACAATACGATGCCGCCATGCCGGAGAGTTTGCAACGATTAATGATGCAAATATTTTTTGAAAGCGCGAAAAATTGTGCATAAATTTACCATGACCATGGACAACAGCCACGCCGACGACACCAGCAACAACAACCCGAAGAGTGGCAACAGCAGCAGCAACAACAACATTTCCCTTGTTTACGAGCTGCGCTTTGTAGCACTATACCCTCTAGAGATCTATAGATCGGCTATATAAGGTCTATACATGGAAAAGTTCTTCAAAATTTGGAAAAGGAAATGATTAACTATTTCTATTTATTTTTTTTATTTATTTTATTAAATTCTTTGATATTCTGTTTTAATATTATTTACCAGAGTATTTTGTTATAGTTTCTGTTAAAATGTAGCAACATTTTTAAGGCTAACCAAGTTTTATCCCCAATTTAAGCTCAAATTACACCATCGAACCGCAGTTTGAAAAAAAAAAATCGTAGGGCATCAGGATACTGCGATTCTAGGGACAATTTGGCCGGCACCCCAGTTTGTTGTTGTCGATTGTTGTTGTGGCTGTTCTCGAGTTGTTTTCATGCCCATATGCCGGCCCGATGACACTTAACAAATGATCGCATAAGTGCACACAAAACGCACATTGCCAGGGAACACTGTAGCCATTGATTGGGTTGTACCAGGTCCGGGTGCCGGATTGGGACTGGAATTGGGAATGGGATCGAGATCGGGCAAAGTCGGGGATGGAGATGTCTTTTGTGTGGGCAAATATTCTCAAGTGCTATCACTGCTCAACCGGCATATTTTGTATCACAACAAGTCGTGCCTCTCGTGGGGGTTACACCAGAACGTATACGTAGAATCCATAGAAAGTCGAGGCGAGTCGAGGGCCATGTGAAATGTTTACAAAATAAATGCGGCACTTGAATTAGGCAACATTTGTTGTCGACGGCAGGTTCGCCATTTATTGAGTTCTGTTCGTGCTTTCCTCCCGCCTTATTAAACTCAATCAGTTTAATCAAATTAGTAGAAATCAGCACTAGAGTGAGAAGAGGAAAGATCCCGATCCGAGATCCCGATCCTCACGAGCAGCCAGTGTCAGTTTGGTGCGTTGGCGTTTAGAGTTGGCAATGGCATTTGGTGCCGGTACACCCACTTTTTATTTTGGCACTGGGAGCCAGAGGAACCTTTTGTCCGCCTGAGCTTGACTCTTGAGATTGGGTCTTTTGGCTTGGGTCTGGCTTTCAGCCTGACTCTCTGACTGGCAGGCTGTTGCACATTAAGCCGTGCATTTAGTCGCCGGGTCTCTGGGCTGGCATTTGAACTTATTGCCACAGTTGGGCGCGCTGTCATAAAACCAAAATAAAAACCGATGAGGAAAAGCTAAACTCTGTAGGTTGGCATATGTACTAGGGCCATGGGCGCACTGTCACAGGGGTTTCATCCAAGACATTTAAGTTTAACACATCCCTGCATCCCTGACTACATCCCTTAAAAACCTCTTCCAGTTTCTAGTTTTAATTTTATGTTCCTGAAACCCTGAAGATCCCCCGAATATCCTTACCATTTTTAGTGAAAACCAACAGCCTGTTTATGGCTTAAAACAAAAGCCACAAAAGCCAAGATACTCGGTGCCATGTGTGCCCTTTGGCACTTTATTTTTCTCCAGCTGCATTGGCTCTGTGCCGTCTTTTGGGCCAGGTTAGTTGATGGACCAGCCTGGGCCCGATTTTTCCCTCTTTCCCATTTTTTTGGGAGTGGGTGAAACCTTGACTTGGCTGTGGAAAATCCTTTAGAGCGTAACTAATTAAAATATCAACAATTTAAGAGGCGTTGTGAATGTGTTAAATTGACTTTTCTCGAGGCTGCTTTTGTCATAGTGCCCTTCGATGGCTTTTCCGTGAGTCGGGGCTTTGGGTCAACGCTGGCGTTTGGCAGAGAGTTGCATTCGTGAGAAGAGTGCTCCAACAGCAAGCCTTCAACTAATTAAGTTGCAATTAAATGTTTTAATAGCTGATATCCCCGCCAGCCCCCGTGGCCCCGGAGGGTTTCCGTTGGCCACAAAACTACAAAATGCGTGGCGTCCAAATGAGGAGCGCGCCTCATTAAAGTGCGCACGGTCTGCGGGGCTATTACCAAAAGACCAGGCCTGCACGTCGCCATGCACTTGCAAAAAGAAATAATAAAAAATAAAATAAAAACGTAAAGAATGAGGTAAAGGAAAAAATATTAAAACGGAAGAATAATGGAAAAGTTTTGGTCACAGTAAACGGCTGTTGAATGCTCTTTGGGGAGAGATTAGAAATCAAATTGAGTTTTCTTTAGTTTCAATGATTCTTTTAAGGAGTTCAGAGGAGTAGTTTCTATTTGGCTTTAAAGGTAAATTAAAGTCAGTTAGAGGTAGGCACTATTTGTCATTTTTAAGCCACTTTCATCCAATTATAAACAGTCTTTAATATAAACTTTATTATTCCTATTAATTAAATATAATTTTAGATGCCTTAAAGTGTTTGCGTTTTATTCCGTTTCCTTTTTGGCCAAAGGGTGTATAGGCCCTGGCCCGAATCGTCTGCCTTTTTACAGCCCGGTCGTCTGCGCTTTAGTTGCTGTTGTTAAAAGGGCTGCGCGCATGCGCAGAACACATGCCGTGGGGCATGTTGGTGTTGCAGTGGCCGGAGCCCTTGCCACTGCCACTGCCGCAATAAACGTCAAAATGCGGCCCATTGCTGTCCATTTCATCAACGTGTGAAATAAATCACTCAAAGTGCTGCAGATCCATTAAGGGCAGCAAAAGCCGCAGCAGCAACATCAGGAGCAGCAACAACAGCAATGAGCGAAACTCGTCGCGTTGCCTTTGTGGTAAATACATTTTTAGCATTTTGTCTGCTGATACCTCTGGGTGTTGTACATGGCAGTGACGACGTCGTATGATGACGATGTCGACGGCTGGCTCCTGGAGCACAAACCTTCCAACAACAACAGCAACAACAACAACAACATCAGACAATAAAGGCGAGTGGCCACGCTCTTTTATATTTTTTTGTCTGTGCCACATCCCCCTGGCTGGCTTGGTTCACCTTTTGCAATGTTTCGTTGCATGCCTCACCTTGATTCATTCGCTGTTTCGGGTTTCGTCTGTGACTTTGACTTTCCTTTTTGTCCATCGTGACGCTACGCAACATGCAACTTGCAACATGCAGCATGCAAAAATCCAAATTATATTTCATTGCTTAAATTCAATTAACGGCAGGGGCCCTGAAACGGCACTCGAAATCAAAAATTACAAGTGGAGTGGCAGCTTGCGCTTTCGTTTCGAGTATATATGAGGCACTAAACCCAGATTCTGCCACTGAAATGGGAATCGGAGAATCGGAGTTGCAACTGGCAACTGGCAACTGGCACAGCTGCTCTTGGTTCTCTGGGGCAGCACAAACAGTAACGAAACCAGAGGCTTGGCATTAATTCGAGGCAGCAGCCATCAAAACAAGTAGCTGCCGCAGAAAGTTGATTGAAAGTTTGAGGCAAGTGCAGCTGGAAAATGAAAACAGCAGAAGGCAATGAAGTGGATCCAATGAAAATCGGGGTAAGGCAAACATAAAAAAGTTTTGACCTACCTGAACAAACAAATCATAAAATATATATTCGCTTTTGTTTTTTCTAAAATAAAGAAACTTTAGCCATTAAGAGAGAACATTTTATGTTGTTCGGCAAGGTATGGTAATTGTGATAATTAATTCATAATATGTCAATTGCGAAAATATCCTCTGGGTGATATCAATCAAGGTGCATAAACACGTGCTCCCCGGAGCCACCCACTCATTAGGCAAGTCCCCGAGGGTCGGAGCATACATATTTTATTCCGACGACTGCGGCCCCAAGACATTTTGTACTTTCTAGCCATTGTCATGAAGTGCAACTAATTGCTTTAATTTGCAACACACACTCGCACACATTGTGGCACACTTGTAATAACAAGCAATCGTTGATGCATATAAATCTTATTGGTCCTCTTTCTACTTAATTAGTTTTAATGTCGCACAAACAAAAGCGCATAACTAACAATTAAGCCCATGGTATGGTTAGTGCATATTTCGCATATTCTCGTAGCGTATGTATGAATATTTTGCCAGTGAGTATGGGGCATAAATCTTAATTACGCTCCGTCGAGCGTAAATCATCATCAGTTGCAGTCGCAGCCCTCGAGTCCCGGAATCAGTAGCCCCGGAGCATTGATTCCCCGGCAAGTCTCCGGCTAACTTTTGACAATTCCGCCTTTTTACGACCTCAGACTGACTGACGACTTGGTCGAAGGAGACTGTTAACCCTATTTCCTTGTGAGTCGGAATCTTATTCTGAAAGTTCTTCTCAAATGGCATAAATTGAAATCGTTAGCGAAGAAGGCCTTCTCCTGGTCATGACAATTTGCGCAATCGGCTTTAGTCGGCGGTCGGCGGGCCATTCAAAAACGGAATTTTTACAAGTTGTAAAGATTAAAAGTCCATTAGCCGACAGTAGAACTTGTTTGGACCATCTTGCCGCATCCATTTAAACTCGCGCAATGCAATCACTCAAATTGGCCAAAGCGCCACAACGTGCACGAAGTGGCCCGCGCTAGGAGGGCGAAGCGGTGGCGGTGGCATCAAATATTTTAATCCACGAGATGCAGTTAAGTGCATCCATCAGAGCGTATTTAGAATTTAATAAATACGGAAGCGAGAACACGACTCCCGATTCCTGCCGCTACAACCTGGCAAATACACTTCGAGAGGTATTTTAATTTATTTAAATTTCTAGCCTCTCTCGCACATAACCGCCTGCGATTTGGACCAAGGCAACACGAGCACACGACTTTCTTGGCCAGAAACGAAGAAGAAAAGTGAACATCCATTAGTTGTGCTAATGATGCGCAACCCACTTTGCCGTGTTCCGCCCCAAGTGGAACGCCCCACTCTTTCCCGCCAGGGTCCTGAAAGGAGGGGAACTGGGAACTTGGAACTGGGAACTGGCCTGAGTCTGAAACGCATTTGGCTAGTTCGGTTAGTTAGCCTCGGTCGCTCGTGTGAGAGTGGCTAATGCAAGTGGCCAAGAAAGGGAGTGCCCCGAGATCCTCTTAGTGGAATAGTCGGAATAGCAAATGCCCTGAGTGCTAAAAACTTCACGTTAACGAGTGTATTTTGTGAGACTTTATTGGAACATACTTTCACTTTATTCTCGGTATTAGCTTTTCCTTTACAAATACACCTGCAAAGAAGGAAAGCCAATCAAATGGCCTTTGAGAAAAATGGTTAGCTATAATTACCATTAATTGATTCAAATAAAACTCGTAGGGAATGTGGCCACTAATGGGATCAATGGCCACTGGCCACATTTCGTCCATCTCCTCTTGGGTGAAAGGCTCCCCCTCCTCCATCATGAGCTTCCCGAAAGTTTCCTTCGTCAAATAGCCTTTGTTTTCGGGGTCTAGGATTTTGAAGGCCTGCAGAATTTTCTCCGGAGGGGCAGGCTCCATTCTATTAATTATAATATTTGTAAAATGTTGAAAGATTAAAGGACAAACTTACTTTCTCTCCATAAGCAACTGTGAGACATGCGGCAAGAACTTGGTCAAGTGGACTTCCCCACTGGTTTCCTCCGACTCCGTGGCTGAGATCACTTCATTGACCTCCTGTTCCGTGGGAACGCAGCCCAATAGTCGCAGGACAGTTCCCACTTCGCGGACATCTATGAATTTGTCTCCATGATGATCAAAGACACAAAAGGCATCCGAAATGCGCTTCTCCAAGTCGTTATTCACTAGAAAATAATAAAAATATACGTCTTTTATTATTTATAAATATTTTATTACACATTACAATCCATATCCATCTTGATAGCTTGAATATTCCTTTCCAACTAATATTAGATCAATAGAATGCGTTGCTTAGTCACCAGACTTTACTCGTTGCCAAGCAATCTTGTTTATTAACAAGAGAAATCTATTTCCAGGATATAAAAACGAATCCGTTGATCCACAGGCGTGTCCATAATGCACAGAGTAAAAAGCCATCATACACTGGCCATTAGCCAGCTCGTGAAGGCCATCATATTGGCCCATTACCATTTTTACCATTTGACCAGATCTGGAAGGTATGGTATACGGAAGACTTTTGTTACTGCCTCGGTTACTGCCTTACTGGGTGCTCGTGGCCAGGAGCAACAAGTGCTTTTTGGAGCTGGGCCCACTTTAATGGAAATTACTGCAAAGTTTGCCATTAATTTAGCCGCACATTTGTCTGGCTTTGAGGCCCGGCATCTCTCGGCTCTCAACGCATTCGATTCGATTAAAAAATGGCAAAGAGGCAAGTACGAGAACTGCTTCATTCACGCTAATGCGTGTCGTGTACAACACGCTTGCCACTCGAGTGGAAGCATCTCCTAGATACTTGGCATCCCAGCCACTCCTCCTCCCTGGCTCGCCCGTACCAGCCCGATGTACCCACTTGGCTATCTCGGTGCAATCTCCTCCTGGCCGGTTCGAGCCCTCAATCTGGTCCTAAACCCTGGCCGGAGCCTGGCTACTGCCATAAACACTAAAAGTGTTCGTCATTTGCTGTTCCAGATCCAATTAACCATTTTGATGCATTTGCCTCCATTAACTTTTTTTTTTTTTTAGTTTCTTCTCTGCATCCACCCTTTCTGGCCTTTTCCCCTTTTTTAGCCTTTTTTTGCCGTTTTGCCTCGAAAAAGTCAAGCCAGTCGTCGCTTGCAATTTCGCTGCCGACTTGCAACGTGATCGGAAGTTTGTCTTGGCCGCATCTTCGAGATACTCGTACTCTGTGGCAAGAGCTGTATCTGACGACGTGTCCGTGACTTGCAGACACCCATACGAGGAGTCGGAGGCCGGAGCTGTTGCAAAGTACTTTGTAAATGTTGGCATGATTTAAGTCGGCTCTTAGTCTCTTTATTCTGACATTTACCCCGGGTTTGTCTATTAGGCATGCGATTAAAATTTAAATTGAAGTCGCGCTGCCTGGGCCCTGGGATTGGGTTTCATCCGTGGTCTCGTCGATATTTCTTCTTATTTTCCTATATGGACTCGGCCACGCCCCATGCAATTTTAGTTCGACTACGACCAGTTCCGGTTCTTAAGACTCATCTGTCAATTTCGACACCTCTGGCAGACAAGTCGGTAACATGGCAAGTGTCTCGGCGTTTCCTGTCCAGGAAATGGCCCAGGCTAAGCTATTTGCATAGCAATAAGACAAGGTCCCTTTCCCCCCTTTGGAATTATAGGTTTTTTAATTTTCAAGAAATTCTATAGCCATTGGCCATTCACTTAGAGCAGATATTGAGGTCACAATCCCCTCGAATCGATTGCCCTTTTTCATACGCCAATCGAAATGCCATTTTCCATTAATAAACAATTATTATTATGATTGGGTTTTTTCTGTTTTTTTTTGTTGCATTTAATGTTCGTTTCGAATTGCGTTACATAGTGCGTGCGTATGTGGACGGGAGTAATTAAATGGAATTTAATAAACATAAACATCCGAATAATGAATGCTACCTTTCACAGCAGTGGCGGCAGTAAGCGGAAAACTCCGAACAAAAGACGGCCCAGAGACTTTTGTTGAATTAATTAGAGTAAAAAGGCAGCCAGAACAGCAGCAGCAGCAGCAACAGCAGCCTCAGATAGACACAGACCTTTGTATTCACGTAGTCTTAAACGATTCGTAAAAAGAATTCAATTCAGTCGAAGTGATATGAAAGAATTGATTAATAATCATAGCCAAAACCACAAAAGACCAGCCCAGGGGCCAAGCGAACTGGGGGCCCCCAGTTCCCGATGCTCCCCCCGTTTTGGGCCGCCAACTAACTGGCAATGGCTACTGGCAAAAGCCGGCTAAAAAGCGCTGACGCCATGGTCTCCACTCCACTCTCGGCTCACATCAAGGCCAATTGGGCTGGCTCCGAGCTCCAAACTTCAAGCTGATCTGTGGTTACACCGATAAAAATTACAGGGGAATACCTTACTTATTGAGACTCATAGAGAAGAGGCCACTTGGAGATCGATTTTTCTTTCAGTGCTCAACCGCAATTGTAGGCCCGATCCGAGTACACATGTTGCCCAGTGGCTGCCGTGCTCCATATTCTGGAAACTCGGAGCTCGGGACTTGACTTTGATTCAATTTCCATATGAAAACATCGATTTGCGTTTGTGCGCCCGCGTCGTCGTAATCAAAGTGTTGTTTATGGAACACGTCCGGCGTGTTTTTGTTCTTTTTCTGCTATTTTTCTTTATAGTTTTTTTTTTTTTTTTTTTTTTTTTTCGTACTGCTACCTACCCCTGGTTGTTGGCTGCCTCGTTGGCCAGGTATAAAAAATTGCTCACGGCAACAATTGAGCGCGTCGGCTGAAAAATATGTAGCAACGATTACATTTGCCTATTGCATGGAGGACCCAGAGCAAACGAGTTAGAGTCCCCAGTCCCCAGTCTCCAGTCGGCAGCCTGAGTCCCAGTCCAAGTCCAAGTCGAGGTCCGAGCCCAAGTTATGATTGAGTTCTAATGAGTTGAGAAAAATGTATCAAGGAAAACCAGTTCCCGGAATCGCAATTAGATAAGTGGGTTTATTCATGCCACAAACGTGAACTGAAGCGAAGTTGGCCAGAACTGCAATTGACCAGCAAAGAGAGTATCGAATGGGACTAGGAAATGGAAATTGTTGGCCTAACAAATGTGTAGCACATTTTATATAATAAGGCGTTGCAAATATTTTTCAATTTCATTTATTTTCGGTGGGACGTAGAGAAAAATGGCCATAACCCCGGAGGAGAACTTGTTTAACTGGCTCGAGAGCAGGTGTGGGGCATCGGATATGCAAAATGGCAATAGTCCAGAATATATTACAAATAATCAATGTGACTAAGGTTCAGCGATTATCCATTATTCGAAGCAGGTTACATCTGGCCTCAATAATGCAAAATCTGTGCTAGTTTAGGAGGTGCCTCGATTAGAAGGCGTGAATTATTAATACGTTGAACACGCCTGGTAGCCAAATGGGAATGGGAATGGGAATGGGAAAGGGAAAGGCCTTTAATTCCAGCTCTGATTTTCCAGTTAATTGCCTCGGATCCGAAGACTGCCTTACTTTTTAGCCGCTAAAATCGACTACGCCCTAATGTGCGTGCCTTTCCAATTACCAACTAGCCGGCCGGCCGGCCTGCCCATCATTAGCCACGTTTACTAATGATTTGGCCGGCAACCTGGGACCCGGCTTGGCCTGGGAACACCAGAACGAGAACTTTTCCGACGTTTTCGCATGCATGTGATAATGGTTTTTGGCGGCGCTTTGATTTCTCTCGTAACCAATGGGACAAGCCAACAAGACAATAAATCAATAATTATTGCAAAATAATGTCCGGCTTCGAGTGCAGCCACAAAAAAATAACAAAAAAAAAACATAAATAAAGATAAATTACTGAGCTGTGCAGCGGACGGGCAGGCAGGCGTATGACTTAATTTGCCAATTTAAACGCCAAAGGCTAAAGTGTACTTTACTTCTTGGCCAAAACCGAAAAAGGCCAGACAGCTGGCTGGTTAGCTTTTTGGCCCACCGTTGTGGCCGTTTTCCCCTCGATCGTTCTAAACGTCAATTTCCGTGCCAACAGCAGCAACAGCAGCAGCAGCCGTAATCGGCCTGGCTTATTCTTGTCTTATTAAGGCTCAAACGCGTGCGCGGCCAAAACCCAAAGGAAAAGCCAAAACAAAAAAGCCAAAACCAACAGCAGCAAAATAAGAATTCTATTAAGCCCGGACCGGGCTATACAATGTGATTTACTTGTTGACCCCTTCGAAAGAGCAAACAATAAAAAGTATTCTTAAAAATTTGGAACGGATTTTCGAAAGGCCAAATTGCAATTGAGGATTGTGGTCGAGAAGAGGAAAACCGCATGCACTTCCTTCTGCCAGATTTTTATGCAAACAGAAACCGGCCAGCCACCAGAAAGCGAAACTGAAAATTGGCATTCGTTAGAGGCGTTGCAAATAATTGAAAATCTCCAAAAAGCCCAGACCGCAAAGGAAAACAAGTTGTGTCCAATGTTGTATCCACAGGGGACGCGCAGGAATGCAACTCGGGTCCGAATCTGAAATTGCGCACCTGACTTTTGGGCCAGGTGAGATTTCACTGTGGTGATTGATATTGGCCATATTTAAATATTAGTTACTACATTCAATTTCTTATTTAATTTGGCCAAAACTTTCCTTAAGAGGGGCGGAATATGGGAATCTCATACACCCTGCACCACAGGGATCCATCCAAACGTGTTCATTTTCATTGTCAGCTTTCGCTGCCAATTTATGAACACTTCATTTCAAGGCATTGGGAAAACCTGCTGGAAAATTGATTTTTCCATAGCATGACAATCACTCGCCCCAAAAATAGCTGCCTGTGGCGGATGGAAGGCAACCGCCCACCGAAAAAAATCGCGAAATAATAGCAGAAAAGAGTCGTAGTTAGCCGGGCCAGCTGATTCATGACTTAATCACCGCCAATCGGTAGCAGCCGAGTTGCTGCACCCAAAAAATACGGCTTTATCAGTGGGTCGAGTGAGTGGCTTGTGCCTGGAGGCGGCCAACGAAACCACTTGGCCAAAAGTCTGGCTTTGTGGCTGAGTGGCTGAGTCAATTGATTGTTTGCTCCACAACCGCAGGACTAAGTTGGGCAGAAACTCTTGAAAAGACATAAGAATCGGGCTTTTAAAAAGTCATAATATTCTTTAGGATATCATGCTTTTTGTGCCCACTGCCTACTAAAATGTTACCTGGCCAATTTTCACTCTCTTTGTGTTTTTTTTTCTGGCTAAGACAACGGCCCACATCCGCTAGATCGGTGCTAGAAGGAGGAGTGTATGGCCAACAGTTTCCACAAGCCATAACCAACAGTTCAGAGCGATCTCCGGCTCCGATCTGCGCCGATCCGCAATCCGCGATTCGCGATCTGTGATCCATTCGCGCCATCCGCGCATGCGCAGCGCTGCCAAGTTATAAAAGTGTAAATAAGGTAATTAGTGCTTCCGGGCATAATCATACAAACATGACGTAGAGCTGGGGGGGACTGGAGCTGAAGTCGAAGTTGGGGCTTTGAAGCTGAGGTGCACTGACAAAATAAATAGAGAGGGTTTGAAAAAGTTATATACACTAAAGAGCTTGTTTAAGGACCTTTAGCTCATAATTTTTGGTTGATTCCTTTGATCTTGAATTTAGTGATACAGGAATCTCTAAAATTTTTGTCAGTGTATGTATTTTGTGTGTGAGTCTTGGTTGTTTCAGTGAGCAGCTAACGAACTGACGCATCGCGCGTTCCACAAGCGGCAACAAAGACAACGACCATGTTGCTGATGACAGACCGACGACAATGTTACGCTTCAAGAATGGCTGGGGTGGCAGCGACTGGTGGCAGTGGCTAGGGGATCGGTGGCAGCAATTGCTGATAAGCAATAAAAACAAATGGCAACAGCATGATGGGCTCCACAATCCGGTCGCTAATAAAAAACTCGTGCGGATGAGTGTAATGCTTGTTGGCGACTTGGCGCTATCCATTACGGCTGCGAGATTTGGCTAATTATGATGCCAGACGATCGGTTAGTTGACTCCAAAGTGCCCCATGGAGTCTGAGGCTGATGCTGCCTAATTGACAGATTGGAGAGCCAATTGAAAGGCTCAACAAGATTAAAACAAATTTGCTAAAAGCCTCGATGCGAAATGGACACCAATCAATGTAGGAAGTGGCTAGTTGATACATGGAAAAACAATGATAAAGGTTACGCCCCATAATGGATTCTATAAATACAGTAATGTGTGATCTTATGGGAACCATCTGTTTGGCTATGATCCAATCCCATAAACAAGGCCCACTAAAGCTTAGTTATTCAAACTCATGTTGGGAATCTGACAATTTAATTGTGGGCTTTCGTTTCGTTTGTCTTTTTCTTTTTTTTGTGGCCACATTAAACCATGATTTGTAGTGTTTAAATTTTGATTTTTCCTTTTCGGCTTTTATTTCGAAATTAATTAACCGAAAACTGAAAACTACTGTTAACTGGGGGCATTGTTTTTCTGTGCAATCGTCGACGGGGACAAAGAAAACGTGATGTTTTGACGGATTTCTCAACCCGGCCTGGTCGGGCTAGCCTGCGGGATTTATGTCTTTTTGTAGAAAGCCCCATTTTGATGTCTTAATTAGTGCTGAATACGAAATGCAGAATCTGTCAATGTTATGTCTTTTTTTTGTAAATGTTATTTTAGCATTTGGCGGTGGATAATAGATAACTGCAAAAATGGTTTTTTCCTGTGCGGCGGTGCGAATCAAAGGCCCCATTTAACACGAAGTTGTTTGGACAAGTCGTGTTTGGTCTAAAGACCAGACCTACTCCCCATTCCGACGCCCAATCGAGTGTGAAATTTAATCAGTGTGCGAACGATTCGAAATTCCGAATTCATTTTGCCCATTTCCAAATTGTTGTTTATTAATTTTGATGCCAAATTTATTTACCTAATTAGCATTTTCTCATAATTTTGATAAAACAATTTGCTTCTCGGCCGCAACCTTAGGGAGCAGCAACAAAAACCCAAGATCAAATCGGACAGCACATATTTTTATGGAATTTCATTGACTTGCTTCCCGTAATTTATGGGATACTTGAGATTCGGAATCAAAAGGCAAAAACTCACCGCCCTCGCTAAAAAATTGTTTCAACAGGCTTTTGTTTAGACTTTGATGGGAATTTGCATAGACTGGTAGGGATGTGAATGCTCTTTAAAATAAAAAGACTCATACCTACGAGAGGAAAATCTAATAACTTGATTTTTTAAGCTAATTTTTAGGAGATTTTTCCTATTTATTTTGTGTTTTTTTTGTTGAGAGTGCAACCCATATTCGTTGGTCAAAAAAAAAACCCATAGCCATCAGTCTTTTTCCTATTTAATTGTGTGTCGGTATTGCCATTTTGAATCGCTTTGGCTGTCCTATCATAAATTTGCAGCCTTATCTTCCCAGCCAGATCGCCTGTTTCTGGCGACCTAAGCATTTGTGTTTCGATTCTCATAATATGCTAATTAAAATCGTCTTCGTCTTGGCCGTTTCGGGTGCTGCCGTGCTGTGGCTTTTGCCCAATTAAACAATATCGACATCTAGTTTTGTTTAAATTAACATAAAATTTTTGTTACCCCTTCTGGGGCGATTTGGGGGGGGATTGTGGTCGTTGGTCGTTGGTCGGCGATGAGGTAACAAATTACGTACAAGCATTTATCATGTTATTGGCATCGAACTACAAATAGCCGCGATGCGAACAGATTTTTATTCAAATCCAGCCGATTAAGCTGGCTTTTTGGCCGCGGCATAAATTCACTTTGGCTTTCATAAAAGTGACAGTTTCTAATGTCAAACAAAATTGGCGGCACGTCCCCTCCGACCGACTGACCGAACAGTTTATACATATCTCGTCCGGACAATCAATAAGTGTTCGATACTTTATTTGACATTTGTGCCAGGTTTTTATTGGCACTGGACTTTGCGAATTGCCTTTATTTATTCGCCGTCTTTCGTCGTGTGTGCTAATAGTGTTTCATTTAAATGTTAAATACGTAGTTTAATTAAACTGATTTATTGTGGGTGATCAGGTGATTTGTTGCCACTGCCTCCCCAGCCACAGATCAATATGCAATTAATAGCAATTGCAATGCAAATTGCGATTCTGCTGCCGTTGCCCACAGCCACTAGCCATCGGTTTCTCAAATTAAGCATTTAATACATCGAAAACGTAATAAAGAGTTAAGTCTCGTAGAATGTCTTAAATTTGTTTAAATTGCTCGTAATTGCGTCTGGGTTAAATGGCCTGCCAAAAAGCCAATGAGAGCTGCCAAACCTCAACCCTTTTCCAGCTGCAGCTACACGATCGTCATTTAAATGCCCGCTAAAAAAATATAAAATACTTAAGAAGAGCACAACGGAGGCAGCTGGCCACGGCACAAATAACCACTGAAAAGTTTATAACTGTGTCTGATCATAGCAATTAGCGTGAATTTGATTTTATTGCCGACTAAGGAAAACTGAAAGTGTTCAGAAAAAACAGATTCTGTCGAAGGCGAAGCTACTATACTCTTAAGACCTTATATGGTTGCCAGGAAATCGGTCTACAGGTCGGTTAAGGTGTCTCTCTAAAGAAATCCCCTAAAAAAAGGATATAAAAATAACGTCATCAATATTCAAAACGCTGGGATGATTATATAAAATCATCACTTCTGCAATACATTTTGTAATGAAAGGAAAATATCAAAGTAAAACACAAAATAGTACTCCTTCAAAGTAGACGTTCCCTATAATTTTGAAAACACTAGAATTCCTCTATTTATTTTAGATAAGGGATATTTCTTTCAGTGATATCGCAGCTGCATAAATCCAAAAGAAACTCCGACTCGGGAGACAGTTAATTGGAGGCCTGGCTTGTGGTCACACGCAGCACAAAAAGCCGCAGAAAGCGAGGCCCAGATCGAGTCGGAGCTAAAGCCTGGCATTCATAATAAAAGCTGAGGAATGAGTAAATTAAGAATTATGGCTTTTGCATGCAAATTCAAAATTTCCGATACACAATAAATTACTTAAGAGCGCCCCCCAAAAGACGGAAAAAAAATAAGAATAATATAAGAAGGAGCAAAGTCAAAAGCTACAAAACGATAACTGAACAAAAGCGATGTTTTCAATAAAGAAGTTGTAGACTGACTCGATCTTTTGCTAAACTTGTGAGTTATTTTAGACACAGAGAGAAATTTATAGATTATTTTTATTAACTATTTAAAATTAAGTTGAAAAAGTAACTCTTTTGAGGTGCCTTATTGAACCAATTTCTTAAAATCTCTTTATGGACGTTATGAATAATGTTCTCTCAGTGTATCAGGCAGACCTTGAACGAAGATCGCTGGCAACCAGGCTGGCGGTTTAAAAGGGTCAGGCATTCGCTTTCATGTGGGTGGCCTCATGTGGAGCAACTGTCAGCCAGAAGTTTGCATTCCGTCCAAATTATGATTTAGCTGAAAATGGGAAAAATAAAGATGAAACAGGACGAATCTTTAATTGCCTCAACCACGCCCATTTTTGTGGCTATTCAGGTCAAGGTGAGGCATTAATCAAATCCTTTAGCTCCGCCACAAATCGAAAACGTATTCGTGGCCTTCCCGCTGGCAAATTAATGTGGCAAATTAAGTGCGACTCCTAGGAAACGGACTCTGGGGCAGAAAAAAAAATCACCCGGGCTAATATCCAGCGGCGGGTAATCGGAGATTTTATATTTTCCAGCTACCATTTACATATCCAGTTCAGTTTTCCGGTTCGACCACGACATGCATTCGCTTTCCCACAATAAAATGATAAATGAATTTCAAACTGTGCACGTAACTCAAGACCCAATGTCCGTCAATGAATGGCTTTTGCCTTTTTTTTAGAGGTCTTTTGCCGGAAGGATTACTGGAAAATGATGTTGGCCGTTTTATGGACATTTTTTCAGGGGCATTAGTGGGTTGCAGTTGAAAATAGTTGGTCTATAAAAGTAATTAGATTATATCATTAACATCTATGTTATCCTTCTTAACAAAATTCATAAATGGAATTTCAATTTTATAAAAATATTAATCTGAGGCCCAAAGAATAATAGTCCCAAGCGGTTGCCTTACAGAAAAACCAGTTTCGAGTCCATTATTCTTGCATATTTTAAACGAAATGCAAGGGTAATGCACTTTTCGATGTGATACCCGAGCCATATCAGATTATATCCATATTTAATCGCTTTAATTTTATTTCCCCAATAGCCGCCTCCTTCTGCCTTCTGCCGCAGTTATTGCCATACCTATTTCTTATATGGCCTGGCCATTACCATTCCGGCAAGCCTTTCTAAGTTTTTTAATTGCTTTCGCTCAGATACTGAGCTGCAGATAGAAGTTGCAAGGTGGAGTGGGGCAACCTTGCAACAGTCATGCGTTGGCCATCCAAAGATATAGCTTCATATATAATCCCGCTCCTGATGCTGATGTGCTAAACGTGCCGTGGTCATTTGGCCGAAACGATTGTCGATCATTTCAGTGGGATGATGAGTGCCCTATTAAATGGTTTCCCAGTTAGTTGCCACAAGAAAGTTGCAGTTGCAATTGCAATGGCAATGGCAATTAAAGTGCAGCTGCAGAGCGCCGGCTGTGCCATAAACACTCGTGCCGACAGGCGGCAAGTGTCAAAATTCCAGAATGACTGAATGTCCAAAGCCACCCACATGTCGACAATGAGGATC
Organism: Drosophila varians; assembly: GCA_018150405.1. NCBI lineage: Eukaryota > Metazoa > Arthropoda > Insecta > Diptera > Drosophilidae > Drosophila > Drosophila varians. The sequence continues at coordinate 11,993,780 of JAECWK010000130.1, forward strand.
TGCATCGGCATCTCCATCTCCATCTCCTCGGTTTCCATCACAACTTGGCGAGCTGTCAAAAGTCGCGCCCGCAGATTTATTAGCTTGCAGCTTGCAGTTTCGAGATTGAAGTTTCTTTTTTTTTTTTTCATATATTTTTGTTTTAATTTTCGGGGCCAGTCGATAATCGGTCGCGGAATCTATAATAAGCAGCTGTCGCCGAGCCACTTGAAATATGTATTTATGTATCTCGCAGATACGTATCCATGCGCTGCCATACGTTGCATGACTGTCGGCTTAGATTGACTGTGCGTGTTGAGTTTGATTTGCAATAAAAATAAAGTCAGTTAGTTGCTCAACCGACAGCACCGTGGCCTCCTGGCATTTTCAATTAGTTCTCCAGCGGAGCTGTGTTGTCAAGGTCTTGCCCGACTTGATTTATGCTAATACTCTCCTGCCTTACCCCGCCGGGCCACACAATCTAAACGATATCTAACGGCGAGACGAATTCGAATTTCGGCATGGTCAGGTGTCAAGTAACCGGCAACTGGGTCATCGCTGCATCGGCTCGGGGGCCTGAAGTTTCGCCTGCCAGTTACGCTTTCCTGTGGTAGTATCGCTCTCCCCCGAGCATTAATCACTCCCAGCGCCGGTACTTTCTCCACTTGGCTACATTGGCCAAAAGTCTGAGTAATCCAAAGTCGGCATCGTCAACAGTTGGCTTCTATTTGGATATTTTTTTTTGGCGGATACTCTGCATGAGCAATGCAAATCTCGGGAATGGCAATCCGAATGGGATCGGGGATTGGGGAATGGGGAATGTTAATGCCGGCATTGACTGACGGGCCTCCGATTTAGACGCCTGCAGTTGTTGTGACGACAAATTTATGCTCTGCAATGGAATTTGGGTAATTTTTCGCATTGTTTTGATCTCAATACAAACTAATTTAAGCTTTGGGTGCTACAAAATACAGGAGAATAGAATAAGGTCTCAAAATCGTTCTAAAATAGAACTCTTTTTAGTATAATTTTATAAACATTAACCTTTCCTGCAATACAGCTTGTCACATTTAAATTTAAGTTAAGAGAAATGCTTCTTGGATGAAAACCCTTTCCAGCTTTTTAACTACACAGAATAGTTCACCTGTTTGCTCGGCAAATTAAATTTGCCGCGGCAGTGAGTCATCTGCAACCGGAATCCGTGTGGCAGGGCATCGGAATCGGTGACGGCTGTGGTTGCATGCCAAACTTGTCGACGGTGAGCGAAGGGAAATGTGCTGCAAAAACAAAAAAAAAAAAGAGGAAAAGTTTTCTAGCCGCAAATGTGAAACGCGAGCACGCCAAAAGCAGAGACGGACGGAGTCAGATGAGTTTGTGGCCAAAGCTCACGGGCCAGGGCATTGGAATTAATTAAGAAGAACACACACACAGGGACAGAGAGGCAAGCACGAGCCTTGAGATTCCGCTGGACAACGGTGCGTATGATTTATGTCTCCTCAAAACGCTGCAAAATGTCACAGCAGAGGTAAGCAAACAAAGAAATAAATTAAACGAAAAGGTAAAGGCACAAAGAAAAACACACAATTGCATAACTAATCTGCGGCATCAGTGGCGGTGACGGAGAGTGACATTTTAATTGTGTTCCCATGATATATGGACAGTGGCTGTTCGCGAATTGGATTAGCCGGATCGACGCCAGATTGCCGTTCCCATCGATGCGGCAAGAGAGCTGATAGATGCATGTAACTGCCATATGTTGCCGCTGCCAATTAGACACCGCCAGTTGCTGCCACGTAAATTAATTTAATTATGTCAATGCAGCTTACCTTGGAGTCGCAGTCGAGATGCTGGTGTGCCGGTGTGCCGGTGTGCTGGTCCGCTGGCTTAGTTTATTTGTCAAGCGGTGTAAAATGGCGTAAACGACATTGGTTGCAAGTCACTGAAGGAGCGGAGTGGGGTGGAGTGGAGAGGCAGGAGCATCAGCTGCTGCACAAGGAGCACTAGATGGAATAGGATACGCTGACATGCAATGTCCCCGGGTTGCCAAAACAATAACAACTTTAGTTTCTTTAAAGTTATTCTCCCTATTTCGGGTTGCACAGGATTTTCACTCTAATTTCTTTTCTTTAAAATAACATAGAGTATATTATTTTAGAGGTGAACTCTTCAGGCTACCCTCGTATGTGCCAGTTGCTGTTGGCCGAGTTTGAGCTGTTGTTGTTGCTGTTGTGTTGCATGTTGTTGCCGTGCGGCGCTTTTGTAATTAATCAAACCCAAGAACATTGACAGCGCGTAGACAGCGCACAGCGCACAGCGCACAGAGCGCTGAGCTGGGAGCTTAAGGGAGCTTGTCCATCCCCTGGCATTCCGCTGAGCTTCCACCTCCGGACTCCATATGTTGTCCATCGTGTCCATGACCGTAGCGGCGAACTTTAAACTTTTGGGGTTTCGAGCCAAGTCCACCCGCAACAATGTCACCAGCAGAACAAAGCTGGAAGCCAGGTGCCGGTCCAGGTCCAGGACCAGGTCCAGCTGGGGAGGGGATGATCCGGCCAAACCAGGCTGGTTACCTGCAGTCACATTCCCAGTTGGAGTCGAGTGAAAATAAATGGTTCGGCATTATCGCACTTGCCATCGAAATAAATTTCCACCTGTACAATTGCAAATTGCAGTGATTCTTCCATCGATGTCGTTGCAACGTTGCGGGGCTGGATCTTTTCACTCAGCAACTACTGACATACAATTCTGGGCCGGATTGCTTGCTTGAATTTCCTTTTCGTTGGCGGCTTTGGTAACAAGCAGGCGGCCAGTGGCCGGTGGCAAGTGGCACTGGGGATTGTCGTGGTAATTATAAAGCAATTTCCACACGTATCGAACATCGATCGCATTGAGAGCAGAAAGGAAAAGGAGGCTGGCCCTCGTCACTGGACAGGGAAATTAACTTAAGCCGCACTGTGGCGACCCAGCCGTCCCATCCCGTCATCCTCCCAACCGGCAGCAACTAGTTTGTCCAGCTCTCTCGCACTTGTCAGTGCAATTTATGCGAACAGCTCCAATGAAATGTATCTTAAACTCTAGCAAAAATATCTGGCGATGCTGTTGCCGCTGCTGGTGCTGTTGCACTTCAAAGGAAAATGCAGTACGTGCAATTATGCGCCACGTTGCACATTATTAGAAGTGACTGTCCGTTGTCGATGATGTGGTTACATTTGATAGCCGGCATGCCGGCGATTAATGCCTGATTAGACACTCGACAGCGGGCGATTTAGATCGAGATTGTGATATGGATATGGCCAGAGATGACAGCACACACGCCACAATGCCAGTGGTGGCACAAGATTGAAATGTATCTGATGGGGAGTTAGTCGCGGCTGTACTTCCTGGTCCATTGTACTAATCAGACCGTTAAGAATAAAGAAATGTTTCCTCATTTGATTAACAGGGGGAAACGGAGGCTTGCTAATAAGGGACATACATTTTAACCACTTGAAGTGCAATCGATGGTTCTTGCAAACCATATAAAACCAGAAACTTTATGGATTTCCCTTTCGCATTAATGGGAAAATGTACGAGTGCCCATCGAATAATTCGCATAAATCACAGACTCATATGTGGGATAGCATATTTGGGTCAGTGAACACAGAAAGGCTGTTTAAATGGAAAAGCACTTCAGATGCTCCCAAGAATATTGCCTCTGGCATGCCACCAAGCCACCGAGCCACCGAGCTACCAAGCCACCATGCCACAAGATTGTCCAAACAATCCGAAAACAAAATGTTACTTGCACAATAGTCGGATGGGGTAAGCAATTATCGGTAGCAGATAAACACACAGATGAAAGGCAGTCGTAAAAGGCAACAATCACTAATTCAATTGAAATCAAAACCCCATTTTTATTTTGTTTTCATCTAGTTTATGCTTTTCATTATTGAATGTATCTGTGAGATACGTGCCACTGTGTCTGCTGTTGCAGTTGCTGTTGCCTCTTTGCGTTAATGAAAATTTTCACTTTTCGATAGAGACGCATTGGCTTGGCGGACTTTAAAAGGCAAACAACCAGGCGATTGTTCGAGGCACAGAAATCCACTTGGGCTACTTTTAACGCAGTCTGCCACAGAAACAGCAACAGCAACAGAAACAGCAGCTACAAGGCAACGGACAGATACAATAATTATTACGATCAATTTAGATGCAGATTGCATGCGGCGGCAATTGAGGTGGGTCCGTCTTTGAACAACGCCCACTATAGCCACACACAAAGCTGCATAGATACATGGCGTATAGCGTATGGCGTATCTGGTGGATACACTGCCGCAGACTTGATTACTAATGCGCTCTTTTCGGTTTCAGTTCGGTTTCTGTTTTTCTGTGGCCAGCCAGCCGGCCAGCTGGCCAGCGAGTTGGACCTAGGCCGGGTGTTTTTGTTTGCATACCAGCCAGCCCGCCACCATGCCCCCAACATTGTCATAATAATTATGAACCAAATAAAAGGCCTCAAGTGAAACGCCTTCGTGGTCAGCGCGGCAATTAGATCGCATCTATGGGATACATAATGAACTTTATGCTGTCGGACAGAAAATCGAATTTAAACTGCTCCAGAATGATATCCTTTCATTGTTTTATTTCCCAACCGACGATTGATGTTTCGACTTTTCAAACAAATCAGAATGCGGAAACAAAAATTGATTTGCTTGTAAACAAAAAAGGAACAAAGGTGAATGTTTTGTTATTAAAAAAAAACAATCCTACAACAATTGCCTAGGCCAGGGCATAGGCCTATTAAAAAGTGATAAATAAATAATGTACTGTCTGTCGTCAATGTAGGCCTTTAAGGCCTTTATGTATAATTCCCAGATAGGTACTTCCAAGCACTAATTGGAAAAATAAAGGCTAACAATGCTCCACTTGATTGGTATTTGTTGGCTGCAACTGACAACTGCAATTTTCTGATAAGAAGCTACTAATTAGCCGCTGTTTGAAGATAAATTGGCCGGAACGTAACTCGGTAAATATGGGTGCATCAAATTGCATTTTGTATCAGCAAGATAAAGGTTTCCCATTTTCTTCTTGTTTGCAAGAGAAGTAGCGCCTTCTGGTCTGCTACTTTCTTGATAAAGTTTCCGCCCCAACTTCTACTTTTCATCCATTACCAATCGACGACTAATGGGATGCTTCCGGTATTCAAAATCTTAAGCCCTCCGCCCCCACGGCCCGCATTGATGCCTTTAATTGTAAACAAAAATCTTAAGCAAATTAATTTTAAAGTGAAATTCTTGAGACCTTCGGGCCGAGGTTCATTTATGAAAATGAACGTCAAGTCCGGTTTTCCACTCGCCCCACAAAAGCCACAAAAACCCGAATCGACAAGCGGAAGTGAGCTCAGGCCTTATAGCTCCCACCGAGGGCTTCTCGGGGCGGAAACTGCAGCTTTACGATGGTGGCTGCCTGGATGGTTGTGGCTCATGGCTCGGCTTATACATTTTTAATTTTTAATTTTCATTTTCATTTTCATTTTCGTTTTCGTTTTGATTTTCTTTTCGAACGGACTTCATTCAAATCAATGCCCCTTGGTCTACCAAGGTACACTACGGCATTGCATTCCATTGAACCCGTCCATCCTCGTCCTCGTCCTCGACGTCGTCGTTGTCGTGGACTTTTTGGTGGCAAGCTGCAAGTTGCAACCACATCACGTATCCGCCCCACACAGAGACGACAGGTGGCGCTCTTCCTGCCGTTGTCGGGGCTTGTCGTAAAAATTGAGCTATTAAATAATTTCTGTCACACAAATTTGCTTTTATTGTTTATTTCCGTTTCGGGGGGGCTTGGTGCTAGGTGCCAGGTGCCGCCCCCTTTCTGGTTAACTGTGACTTGGGCCTCTTCCCGCCTAATTAGCATTATTATGCACGATTCTACAAATTTACTTAGTAGGCCTCTTTTCTGTTTGTACTTTGTTTGTTGTGCCATTAACTCGCTGGGCGCATTTTCCACTTAAAAGCTGCCCTGGCATTTTGCCTTTTCCTTCATTTTTTGTCACTTTTGTCGCATTTTATTTTCGGAGGTGTTTGTGACTCATCCCATCGGGGCGCGACTTTGATCTGTGTTGTCTTAGCCATTCCGCCATCCGCACCACAAGGCGTCTTTGATGTCTGTTTGGAACAATAAAATCCCGACTCGGCGGTGCAAAAGTTTCCGCAATTCGCGGTGGGGCAGTGCCACCAGTACACCGGCGCACCGGTGGCGTCTTCCAGCCAAATGCCATTAAAATCCGTACTTTTCCCCCTTTGGCATGCAACACGCAACAAGTGTCAACTTTGGGGATACGTCGGTTACTTCTACCCGAAAAGTACACCAAGTCGGAGGCGGCTGAGGCAGCTGAGGCAGCGGCATTTTCCCTTCAACTTTCCTCCATTATATGATGACAATAAATCCAAATAGCAAGAGACAGACACAGGGCACAAAAGTCGGACGAATAACAACAACTGTCTGTCTATATAATTGACAAGCTGTTGCCCGCCGCCGACTGTTTGTTTGCACGGCTTTTTTCTCACCCTAGTTATAGGCCAGTTCCGGGCCAATCCCAAAACCCAAAACCAATCTGTTATCACAGGCAGTGCGGAAAAAATTCAGAGAATAAACCAATACGTAGAATAAAATAAAAAAAAGGTAACGAATAAATAGTAACTGGAACAAATCGTTGGCCGCGTAAATATCATTTTTAAATATTTATGTTTCAATGAAATGAAAATTGCTGGCGAACAGACCTTGTTTGCCATATTCCGCACTGACCCATTCACGTTCCATAAACAAATAATCGCAATCTGGATGGTGCACCAGTTGTGACATATTGACCCACCACGCCCACACCCACACCCACACCCATGCCAACGCCCACCACCCCCAACCAATCTGGTATCAACGGCGGCTGAAACTTTATTCTTTTCATTATTTATTTGAATCTCCTGAGCAGAATTTCGAAACTGTGTCAATAATTCCAATGACAAATAAAAGCCGCCAGTCGGGGAAATGTGGAAAACCAATGGCAATAAAATCGACTTTTTCCTGTGAGTAGAGGGTCTCAATAAAACCCCTAATATTATCATAATTTCAATGCTTTATCAGCTAATCAGTTTCCTCTCCGGAATTTTATTAAATCAATATCCCGCTGGGAAAAAGTAGTAAAGAAATGATCTCAGATGGTTTCCGTTTCGATTGATTGCCTGAAAATTAAAATCGTATCCACTGTAACCCCAATCAAGATGCATTTTCATATTTTTTCGGACTTCCTGTAAAGCCACTCGACTCTTTTTTGACCGCGAACGCTTTAAGAGTATTACAATTTTTGGTTTAAACGCATTTCCGTTTTATTTACGTTTGTAGGTCTCTGTATATACGAACTTTTGTGGACTTACGCGTCGACAAAAATAACAAAATATTATGTATAAATAAACGGAGGAGAACTTAAACAAACTGATGGGGCTTGGGTTCTTTTTTTTTGGGGTTCGATGGTCGCCATTCCATACCCCGATACCCATGTATGCGTACTCCACATTTTGGGTTCAATTTTGATTTTGTTTTCGATGTGACGATGCATTGATTACGGGCGCACGTCTGTCTGCCACTCGATTTCCCCCAATATTTCTGGCTTTTGGTGGCCTACTCTCCCCTCCGGGCCACAAATGGGTGCCTTTGGAATTCGGCGGTGTGCCGGATAAGATCGCGAACATAACTCATTACGGGGTAAGCGATATGATAGCCAGAGCGTCTGGTTTCTTTCCTTTTGACTTTTATTCTGGAGCATATCTGGAGGTGAAAATCGGTTTCGCTTTACCCGAATGATTTTCAGAAGTTCCCTGAAAACCTTGTTTTAGTTTAAAGAAACATACACATTATTTATTTACCTTATAAAAAGGCCTATAAGCAGGAAAGGTCCTAGCAATCAGTTTATATAAAAATAGACCCTTATCAGGGGATTAAAGTATTTACCAGCTTGGGCAATATCTTTCGATCACTTTGAGACTCTATCTTTCAGCGCAAGAGTATTTCACACGTCGTCTATTTAAACAATCCCCTTTGGAGTCTCCTCCTTGTCTGTTATTGTTGTTCTTGGACGGCTGACTGACTGACTGGCCGACTGACTGACTCGCTGGATGGACTGATAATATGATTCGTGCCCTCAGTCGATAGGAGAATATCAAAATATGGGAAAGGCGACATTGCATTGACTTCCAAGCAGTCCAGCAGTCCAGCAGAGACCTGCCCCTCCACCCCACCGCCCGCCGCACCGCGCTCCGATTGTTTTTCCATGGATTCGATGTTGGTTTTTGCCCCATTGCATTTATTTGTGTTTGTCGCACGGAGAGAAACGCACGCGTTAAGCACACAATTATGCAGACAGTCAGGCATTTGGCATTTGCTCCGGTCGATCACCGGACCACTCCAGCCCACTATCCGTGGCCCGGACAGCTCCATTTTACACACCGAAATTAGATAAACAAACAGAGACCCAAATTCAATAAACAAACACACAATACTTTGATTGCACTGCAGATAGTCACTCTCGAATGGGAAGACGATACAGCACATACATAGTCACATTTTCAGATACAGATACTCGGGCACAGATAGAGATACAGATACAGATATACAGATGGAGGGCCTTGTCCACATGATTTTTAATGCCCCATCGTCCAACGCTGGCAAGGCAAATATGACTCAATTCCCCATCTTCAAGCCCCACAAAATCGAATTGAGAAAACTTGTAACCTCCTGCTAATATGAAAGATAAATAGAGCCCCGGGGCAGGGCTACTGTTTTGAACTTTTCCCAGAGGTGTCATCGCATCGAAAAACTGACTTCGATGCTTCATTTGCATAATTTAATATGCAACATTGGGCGAATGACGAAAAGCAATTAGTAAGATTCGTAAATTAAACAAATTAATGATTTCCCCCGCTTCTTAACCGAGTTAGTTTCCTCAACTCTAGGCAATTGTAATCAATTTTTAGTGCTTGGAAGTCTTCCCTTCGCAGTGTAAACACATTAGGTTTGTTATTATTTTCTGACTGCATTACGAAATCTTCAAATGTATAGGCAAATCTATGGAAATTGCCAATTGACAATGAAATCGTAATAAAACGCAACTAATATCGGGCCGGGCTGCATTACAAATCAATTTCGATGTGAGCCTGTGTGTGAACGACACTTGTATATAGTATCTGTGAATGTGGAAATCCTCTTAAGAGGAGGCTTCATGGGTGGCCCGAAAGTGGGCGGCGAATATCCCATATCCCAAACGATAAATATTTAAAAGGCTGTCGACCAGAGAGACCGGGCCCAGACCGAGGCGGATCCTAGAAGCCTCCTTTTCCACTTGGATACAGTGCAGTTTCCGTTCCATGATTTCTCTCAGCAATTTAGATAAGTATTATGACATATTTGACACTCTTTCACTTTGCCAAACGGACAGCCAACGATTTTGTGGGTACTTGGATTTGTATTTGTATTTGTAGATGCCCCGGACGGAGAGGAGTCCTTTTTAAAAATCCATGAAATGCAATTACCGAGAATGCTTTTTCCGACAGGCTTGGGGAAAGCATAATAACCATCGTTGGCATCGCTCTGAATATTGATAAAAAGGGCGTGTGCGTCTCCACCATAATAGCCGCACATATTTGTGGCTATATATATTTATATATTCCGTATATATATTGGACACGGACGATGTTTGTATTGTCGTTGTCGCCTTACCCATAAGCATAACTGATAAGCTGCAATTACCTGCATTGATAATTTCGAATGCATTTCCATATAATGCACACAAGACCCAACAATAATAATCGTAATATTGTGCCATAAAGGCCACATGACAACTGGGTATCCCCCGTTCCATCTGCCGTGCCCATGCCCCATCCCCACAGATCCAGTCCTGTCCCAAAATCCACCTCCGACTCCTTTTCGGATGGCCCCGGGACACACCCATAATTGAATAGCCCCAGCGACGTGTGTGAGATTGCGGGTGTTTGGACTCGGATGGCTTTTGGTTTGCTTTAGTTTGGCTTGGTTTTATTGGGGTGACCTTTTCAGGTTGCATGTTGCATGAGTTTCCAACTGGCACGAGTACGTGTGCTCCTAATTTGTTGGACTCGGAACCGAAATACAGAATAATGGCAACAAAGTTCCTTAAATTGCGTGGAGTTCTTGGACCTCCGCTGCTTTAAGAGATTCTAGCATTATCGCAGAGTCTATTCATGTGTTGCAACTTTCACTATCGGCTTCGTTTTTTCCACTTTCTTCAGTAGCTGATATCAGGCTGGAACACCATTTCAATTCTCCAACGACATGCAGCTATTCTGGGAGTACAAACAACCCATGTTCCTGGCCCGGCTGATCAATGATAATTCCATCACAATGGAAACTAAAACAACGAAAAAATATTCTTATCAGCACAATGTGGCAACCAGAATCGCCTTCGAGTGTTTTGAATTATTAATAATAAATTACAAATTATTACTGGATCCCGCTGCTGGCTCGCTCCTCTGGTTCCTCCCGAGGCCCAACGCTAATGAAATTTCAATTAGCTTGTCATGTAGCTGAAGGAAGTGACTGTCGGTCGGTGGGGCATGCCTCATGCAGCATTTATCAGCCAACCATGCAGCCAGCCAGATCTTATGAAATCTTAGCCCATTTTATATTGACAAGTGTAATTATGCGCACGACACAATTGTCATGTCGAATATTGTAAAACAATTGTTTAAGCCAATGCGGAGTTATGCAACCAAAGTACCAACGACGCCCACGTGCAACCAGCTGCAGTCACGTTGCAGTTTGTCATCCTTTTGTAAGGGAAATCCAAAGCCATTCTAATGACACTGCCATCTACGTGTTGGTGTTGGCTAGCCGGTGGTCCTTTTTGGTCAATTAGTGCTAGGGGGATTCTGTTTATGTCCCCACGCACCTGAACAGGTACACTGGCTTGAATTTCTTATGGCTACATTCATAATTTAGAATTCATAATGGAATGTGACTGCCCACAGGTTAACGCAGAGAAGGCAGGAAGGATATTATACATCTTTCCAATCAAGATTACCTCGGTGGCAGTATTTGGATTCGGAATTGTGGCAAGAAAATGGAGAAATTTTGTATCTATTTTTAAAATGCTACTCATGCTAGAGTATCTGAGATTCGTTGATTTAAAACAATGGACACTTCCCCTCAATTGTATTTATTTATTGATTGCCCAAGTGTACGAAGGTTCGTTAGAAATTTTTTTTTGATTGGGTGAAAAATTATTTATGACTATGTGCTGGAGATATTTGAAAATTCAAATTCAAATTCAAATTCACGCACACTGTCAGGGATTGGACATTTTGTTTCTACCAATACTTGTCCGTCATCTACTTGGTCTTTTTGCCTAATTGGAATTCATTCATCGACATTTGCATATTGCTTTGTTGGCCCAAGCACTTGGCCTCCCTTCCTGGCCAAGACCATGGGCTTTGGGGCCGTTTTGGTAACTGTAGTTTCGTTTTGGAGTGCCTAGAAAGGTTCTGCTTAATTGTGGACCCCTGTTCGGGCCCAACTTAATCATATCCCAGACGATACGATACGAGTCAGAGTCAGAGTCGGGGGGAGATGGCAGTCCGGGAGTCGGGAGTCGGGAGTAGTCCCGACCAATGTCCCGGCAGTCAACACATTATAAGGCATAAGGGGCTGCCCCAATCAAGCGTGCGCGTGAGTCCCATCTTTTTTGCGGTGGCTAACTGAATTCAATTACCAAAGTGCCTACTATATGCAAATAAGCTATGAGTGCACTTGACAAACGCAGAAACACACTCGGATACTTGGGCTAGGGTCTGGAGGGAGATACAGATACAGATACAGATACGGATAGAAGATACAAAGATACAGATACAATGGCTGAGATGTGGGGACAGCGAGGCGGTCGTCGCAAACAAATAAGTCGAGTTGTTGCACTCGAGCTACCGGCACTTGCCCCCGCCTCTGACTCTGCCTCTGCCTCTGCCCCAGGCCCCTCGCCTTCGCATCCCATGTGAAAAGTCAGCCGTGCAGATAAAAACCTTAATATAAGCATAATTAAGTTGATGATTTGTACAAAAAAGGGTGAGAGCGAGCGAGAGGGCGATGATAAACACAAGTGGACTCCCGACTTTGGAGTCCCAGAGTATCGCTCCGTACTGTTGCTGCCACATTCGAGTGCGTCCCACACAGTGAGACCTCCAATTGAGGGACAACTTTGGAGACTGGAATGTGTAGGGCAATTATTTCCATATTGCAAATGATTTGCTCAACAACTTTTTTGGCCAAGAGATATAACTTATCTAGGGGATAACTACATTGAAATAGAATCTCCCCAAACAGAACTCCCTGTATAGCCACTTGAGGCTCCATCGGGTTTGATGGTGAAGCCAGAAGCTTTTTGTGGATATGGTGATGTGATCTTCTGGCCACTTCTGGGCTACTGTGGGACTGCCAAAAAATATGTGCCGATGACGTCGCACCAAGTTCAATGACTATCTCTCGACTTGTCCCTGTTAATGGCATTTCCTTTGGCAGAAGCCCCAGAACGCTTCGGTGGCCACAGTCATTGCATAACAATTAGCTAGCTGGCAAGATGGGGGAAATGTTTTCGTTGCTGGTTGCTTGTTGATTGTGCCAAGTCAATCGAAATGAGGCACAAATAATAATTCACAGCAAGCGGCGTTGGAAGGTGTCTTCATTAGGCAGCGTTTCTGGAGAGGATTGGAGTGGTCCGAATCGGGCTGCACCCCTTTTTTGGGCAGCCTTCTACATTGTGTCTATGCTGAATTTATGCCTAATGAGCGTAGCATTCAGTTTGATAACTCATTTGTTTCCCCTTCTACCATCTTTTTTTATGGTTTTAGAATCGAATTGAGGCTAAATTGGTTCCACATGATGTTCGGCTACCGATGATGAAACCGAGTTCTATCTCTGATTTCGGTGATGTTTTGGGTTAGGGGATTCAAAAAGCGGCAGCTGTGCGCCAATCGCAAAGCCAAGAACCCCTCCATAAATAACTTATGCCCGATTCATGGTGCTTTCTGCGCAAAATATATCTTCCTCTCCATATCCATCTCCCATCTCCATCTCCATAGAATGCTATATATCCAACGCATATGTGTATATAAAATGAATAAAAAAAACAAAAAAACTAAAATCAAAAGAATCAGAAACAGAAGCCGTAGAAGCAATTCAAACAAAAACAAGGCGAAAAAAATTAAGAAATTCAGCGGCACACACTTTGGAGTTTATCATTGTAATGCAAATGAAGGAAGTGCGCGAGACTGCCGCTGATTCTTCCTCCCCAGCCCTCCCGGCTTTCACCCATCCACAGAATTCGAGGTGAGGCTGTGGAAGCAACAGCAACAGCAACAGCAACACGGCGGCAACATTTTGATGCCGTGGGAAATGCGAAAGCGGCACACGATTCCCCTGCTTACACCTCGCAAAAAAATCATTCAATTATTTGGGAAATTTTATTTTTAACATAAGTAGTCTTTAAATTATTTAATAATCAAAAATAAATAAATCGAACTACCTCTTAGTTACTATAAACTGAAACCCTTTTAACTCCAACCATTTAGTTTTTAAGTGCAATCGCGTTCATGCTTCGTTGATGGGGCAAGTGTTGCAAGGTGGGGCAAAAGTGGCTGCTCTTACTGTTAGTGCAGTCGGTTTGTCAGTCCGTCAGTCAGCGAATGTGATTGCACAAGAATGGCAACAAAAAAAGTTATGAATATGAATAAATAATTTTACGCAGATTGCCATGGCTAAGATAAAATATGCTCGCCTTGCCTCGCAAAATACGGGGGCAATACCAACACACATATGTACTTTCGTATACAAAAACGTGTGACACCCACGCACCTTTTTCTGGAAGCGTAATACCAGGTGCTTTTCTTTTGGCAATCAGTGTCAACCGGCGGATGAAGGAACACGAGTACTTTGCGAAAGGAAGCTCGCTCAGTTGCATTTAACTTCCAGAGTATTTGCTTTTGCCTTGGTTAACTTACTTAGATTTCATTTAAATCCGATTTTCAAACAAAAACTCTCTGACTTGATGAATTTTAAATAATTTAGTTGGTCTGGTCCATCCACATGCATAAACATCCCTGTTCGGACAATAGCTCAGCCAAGCTGGGCAGCGTGGCGGCCCAATTTAAGCCTGGCCAGAACAGAATAGCTATGGCCAGATTGACCGAAGGCCCAGAGACCTACCCACTACCAACTTTAGTTGTAGTACAAAACGACTGAAAAGCCGACAGATCGGCAAACCGCCAGAAAGCCAGACAGCCAGATAGCCAAATAGCCAGACTGTCGGCCAACTTGTTTTGTAGTTGTCTATTTATGCGCTCAGTGCTCGGCGGGTATGCAAATAGTTGGCGTACCTATCGCACTCGCTGCCACACTGAACCAGTTTTTGTTTCGAATCCCCCTTTGAACACTCCGCTCCTCCCCCTGATCCTCTGGTCTAGCAGCTCCCATCCACCCTTGTTTGCATTTTTTATTAACAAACAACAAAAAAAACTCGAGGGCATGGGTATGCAAAATATTCGGTAGAAATGAAAACCCTTTTTTTTCCTGTATTTTGGGGAGCGGGCGGACGCTTAGCAATCCGGCTAAAATGCCGATAAGCCGGGAAGGGTTGCACGTCCACACCCCCGAACGCCGAAACCCCTTCTGCTGAAATCCGGAGTCCGGACCCAGCCCAGCCCAGCCCCCGAGCGGAAGAGGTGAGTGCTGTTTGCCGTTGTTATTTGTGTAGTTACAGCGATATTTCATGTATACCACGCATAATCGTTGTTGTTCTAGTGTATTAATTTTGGTTTTTAATAAAGCATAAACATTTGTGTTTACGCTTTAGACTCGCCCGCAGCCCTCTACAGCCCCACCCACTCCCCTGCGACAGATAAACAGCAATCTGACGGAGTGACTGACTGCCTGTTTTTATTGAAGATTGCCAAATCAAAATTAAGTTAGATGCCCGGAGGGTGTTTGGTTTCATTCTATGTATAGTGGCAGCCAGGTGTGAGAGTAAATAGGGATTTGTGGGGCGCCCATGGGTCTCATTACAAGCCAGTTATTTGGCTTTATCCCAAGGTAACCCCGATCGGGAGGGAGCCTGTCAGGCGGCATTAGTCACAAATACCTCTATGACAGGCAGGCGAACAAGTTAATGGTCTACTGCCACAGATATATGGCAATGCCTTTTATGGCTTGAAAGTGATTTGCCTTACACATGCATTCTGCATGTTTTAATTATTAAACAAATCAATTTTCTTGGACTCCGGCCAACAAGTTAATGGCATTTATTCATTTATTCTTCAGGTTCGCCCCGCCATTTCAGGCTTATGCAAGCATAGAGCCATTCCAATTAAATTTGCATAAATGCATTTTTAATATTGTTCAATTTTTGCAAATGCGTCCGCCGTCGCCTTGCTCGCCTTGCTTGCCTTCCAACTTCAACGTAGCCGGGGTGTCGTTAGAATAGGAACTTGCCACGCCCGGAGACTTGACCGCCTGTGTGGCAAGTTAATGACATTGGGTGGGTGGCTGGCAATCACTCCGGGAAACTTTTAAATCGATTTCAGTAGTTCGACTTATAAGATATTAATGATGGAAATTAGGCGAGCTGATTAAGCTGTTTTCCCAGCCACGTTGAATGATCAGCGATTGATATGTTTGCCTTAAAGTTTCTAAGAAATTATTTTCTTTGCGCCTGGATACTAATTCTACCGAAAATCCCCATTAAATTGCTTTCACCTTTATAACAATTTTCCTAGAAAGGTCAAGGGTTTTTCCCATCAAAGCCAATAACCTGAAAAACCCAAGAGTATATATTATTTTATGAGTCAGTAGCTGTGGCTTTCCTTCATTTCCCTGTTGCAAAGGATATTACGAATTTCTCACTATCTTGCAAGTCAACATTTTTCAACGTACTATGCGTATACTTCATTAAAATCGGAAAAGTATTTTATATTTTTTCTATAAAACGACAAAATGGACAAAATTCCTGTAAGGGTATAAGAACTGCGTCTCCTGGCAAAGCTATGTTAGCTTTCCCTGCTTGTTGTTGTTAGCTACTTATTGATTTTCAATTAGTTTGTTTTGCCATTCGCTTTGGATGGATTTGGCTTTTCCAGCTGCGATTCTGGCTTTCCTCTTTTTATATCCCGCAAATTGACATACTTAATTCGCCATCGATGTGGGTGCGCCGTCAGCCATCCACCATCCACCATCCGCCATCCGTGAGCAGCGAGTGCATTACATGACAAAAAGTTTTCAACTCATAAAATATGCAATTGCTGTGTTTGTTTCTCCCCGGCACGCCCCGAGTGCCCGGAGTGCATCCCCATCGATTTTGGCCAGCGATTTGGCAAGGATGCCGGCTGCGGATCCTTGGCTGCGGATCTGACTCTGACTTTGCCAAAAAAGTGTCAGGGCTAGACCAGAAATAGACACATGCCAATATGCTGGCCATAAATAAGCCATTGGCTGGAGTCCGCATCCTTTCGGCCAAATTATTAAAGTTCAAGTTCCGGCCAAAGTTTAGTCAATTGCAGAAAATTAGCTAAACTGGACAATAGAGTTGTTCGGCCATGCGTCTATATTAAATTTGTTAAATACGATTTTTTCCCATTGCTTCCCTTTTTGTTTTATTGCTTCCCTTTTATTCGGAATATTAGCTGATGATGGAGTTGCGGTTTGCCGATGCATGAGCATCGGGAGGCGGGGGGGGGAGGCGAAAAAATAACAAAAATTATGCAATTCCAAATGGCGAGTTAAGCAAATGAGCGAAATACAATTTTCGCATTGGACCGCATTTTAATTTTGTTTTATAATTTCGCAAATAATAATTTACATAAACGAGTGTGCGTGTTTAGTGTGTGAATTATTTGTATGTGAAACTGTTGTGGCATATGCAAAGTGTTTGTTCGAGTGCGTTTCCATTAATTTATTTATGTATAATTATTTACAAGCAATTAACTTTGCGCATTGCTTTTGTTTGTCAAAACTCAGTTATACATAGTTCGATTTTAGTTAACGTTTGGCCACAATGCCCTTTGTAGTTCACATCTCCCAAACAGCAAATGTCCAATAAAAACGAATAAAATCGTTTCGGTTTTTGTCACAATTATTTTTCCCCCTGGGAACCCTGTCAGATGCATGAATAGCCCAGCTGGAGTCCTTTGTAGACTCGGTCTAAAAGGGAATTTTAATTAATTTCCTCTCCTCTGTGCCTTAACTGGTTCCTGGAAAAAGGATAGACAGGACGCCCATGCCCAAAGATAAGAGTGTGATTTAATTTTTCTTAATATTTTGTAATGTTTTTTCGATTTTATTTTGTCAGATATATTCGTCTGCTCGGTTTTATGTAATTGTAATAATTAATTTAATAATACATTTCTTCGTTAAGTAAATTTAATTCAATCAATTTAGTTCCATCATCTCTATACAGTACGATACATAAATACATTAAGTGCTCTAAATGTGGTTGCTCTTGCGATTGATCTATATACAATTAATTAATTATCAAATATCCGTATTCAGTTATTGTTTCGTATAGCTTAGGATGAATGAATCGATTCGAAACACGATCATATATCAATATATCAACTTGATGCAAAACGAATGTGTGCGCTTTTTTTGTTTTGTTTTGTTTTGTTTTAGCTTTACTTTAAGTTGTAGTTAACAATAGTTTAGTTTAGTTTTAGGTTTACGTTCTTTTATCGCCTGGCTAGAACTACTACATATACATAGGTCTATGCATTACAGTTAGGGGCATTCGCAGGTGCCGATTTAATTATAGTTAATTAATATATCACATTGAATTTGAAAGTGTTTTCGCAACATTTCTAGTAATTGTTTCTTTACGTTTACGTTTACGTTTAGGTTTACGTTAATGGTAATTAATTAAAGGTAATGTATTCTATATGCTCTCGTATATCTCGAACCAGGGGGCGTGGTCTTCCCTACTTCTGTGTTTGTGTTGGTGTCTAATTGCTTTTCTTATTGTGTGCTTTCTTTTTTTTGGCAGTGCTACACAGCTACGGAACATCAACAACAACAACACGTGAACACCAAAGGCGAAATGCTCCAAAAAAATATATATTATACGTATGAATAAATATTGCTGTCCAAGAAATGCCTACGAAAAGTCTTTTTGTTTTGGATCTGTGTGTGTGTGTGTGTCGGTTGTGTCCTGCTCCTGTGCTTCCTCTTCTCCCCTGCGCCAGAGAACGATCAGCTTCAAGATGGCCGCTCCTGCGCAGGATTCGTGGTGCGAGGGTGAAAGAGATGGCTGTATCGCTGAGGAGCTTACACCAGGAAAGCCTGACCGTTCTTATTGGCCGCTTCGCTGCTGCCAGCTGCCTGTAGCTGCTGCTGTTGTTGCTGCTGCTGCTGCTGCGCAGCTGCGGAAGTGGAGGCCTGCGCCGTCGACTGGGTGCTGGTGCTGGCCTGGCTCAGGCCGCTTCCACTGCGCAGATGCACGGGCGCCGAGGCGGCCGGAATCGTGGCCTGCTGCTGGGGCATGGCCCGGAACTGGGGCTGCAGCAGACGCTGCTGCTGCGCCTGTTGGTGCAGACGCAACTGCTGCTGCTGGTGCTGGTGCATCAGACCCGTGGGAATCATGGAGAGAGCCTCGTGCTGGTCATACGCACTGTACTCCGACTCGATGCTGTGGTAGATGTGCTCCGAGGGCGGGCGCATTGGCATGGGCATGGAGTCGACGATGCGAGCGGGTCCGCCGGGGCGCGTTGGCCGAGGCGATGGCGTGGCAGTAGTCGCCGAGCTGTAGTTGGCCTCCATGTCCTCAGTGCAGTAGTAGGCTGGCGGCGGGGGAGCCTGGCGGAAGATCATGCCCGGCGAGACGGGCTGCTTGAAGCGCTCGTGGTGGTCCAAAGTGTAGTTGTTGCCACGCGGCGACAGCTCGATGGGGATGGCGTAGCGCAGCTTCTCCCAGAAGTACCGGTCGCAGGTGAGCAGCCGGTTGGAGGGCACCGACTTGAGGTAGGGAGCCAGCTCGGCCACATCCTCTGCCT
Source organism: Drosophila varians (assembly GCA_018150405.1). Taxonomy (NCBI): domain Eukaryota; kingdom Metazoa; phylum Arthropoda; class Insecta; order Diptera; family Drosophilidae; genus Drosophila; species Drosophila varians. The sequence continues at coordinate 12,012,841 of JAECWK010000130.1, forward strand.
CAGACGAGACACTGGTCTCCTCGATGATCACCAGCTTCTGGGCCAGACCACGCAGCGCCTCGTGGAAGGCGTTCCTGAATTCGATGCGGTTCCACTCGGTGGCCAAGAGGTTGCGCGTCAGCACCAGAATAATCTTCCTGGAGGCCCGGGCTCCCTCCACCAACTGCAGGTGCGAGGCCTGGGGGGGCAGATCCCTCTGCTGGATGCAAAGCCTGAAGGGAGGACGACCGTGCTCCAGCTCGGCGGCAATGTTGCGACACACAAACTCGTAGTCTTTCTCAGAGTGCAGGATGATGGCGTCGTACAGCTTGCCGGCATCCTCGAATCGCGGCTCGCACACGCGGACGCCGTAGTGGGCAAAGAGCCACATGCGCACGCTCTCGCGGAACACGAAGACGATGATGAGGACGACCACCAGGAAGATCAGCACCAAAACGGCAGCTAAGAGAGGTAGCCGGTAGCCTCCAGCAATGTCTTGAGAGGAGCTGATGTTCGAGGCACTGGCATCGAGCAGCTCGGAGCAGTCGGGGCCATTGGCCATGTTGCCGATGAGTTCCAGCTCCCGCTTGATGCCGGAATCCACACAGTAGATGTCTTGGGCATCCCGCACGACCATTGCGTTGTCGGACACGAATTGGGCCAGTTCCCGGAGGTGCTGGCAACGGCACGACCAGGCATTTCTGCCCAGGGTCAGTCCCTGGAGACTGTGGCGGTACTGCAGGTTGGGCAGGAAGCTCAAGCGGTTGTTGTCCAGCCGGAGAATCTCCAGGGAGACCAGAGGCTCGAAGGTGGCGTTTGAAATGTGGGTCAGCATGTTGTTGTGAAGGTAGAGCTCCCGCAGGAGTCCCAGAGAACGGAACTCGCTGCCTTCCAGCGTGGTGAGCTTATTGTTCTCCAGATGGAGAACGCGGAGATTGACCAATTGGGCCAGGCTGCCATTCTGCAGAGTCATCAGGTTGGAGGCGTTCAGGTAAAGGGCGCGCAGATTGCGACGTCCCACCAGGTGGCCCACCTCCAGCTCCTGCATGTTGTTGCCGTCCAAGTAGAGATCGCTGACGTCCAGGGGGATGCGTTGCGGCAACGAGGCAAGGTCCTGGCGGCCACAGTCCACAATGTTGGTGGCCCAGGTGGCGTCGTGGAAGCAGCTGCAGTTTCCGGGGCAAATCACCTCGCACTCGCACTGCTCGTACTCGCAGCAGTGGCAAGTGGGCGGGCAGTGGCTCTCGTACTTGCACACAAAGTCGGAGGCGGACAGGGTGGCCAGGGGACGCAGGGGGGCGCTGCGGCTGTGGGGCATCAGGCACTCGATGTTGGCCAGGTCCACCACGTGCGGGTGCTGGCGGGTGGTCAGGTTGTTGATGCGCTGCAGCCACTCCATGGAGCAGTCGCACTCGAAGGGATTGCCGCCCAAGTAGAACTCCGGCACAGGCTTCTCCGCCGAGACGGGGGCCACTCGCAGGGCGTTCAGGGAGATCTTGGAGAGCACGTTGGCATAGAGATCAACGCGCACCAGTCGCGTCTTGTCCACGAACGTGTTGGCCTGGATCTGGCCAATGATATTGTTGTTGATGAACAGCAGCTCGATGGAGTTTGGCACTGACATTGCTCCGATTTCCGTGATGCGGTTGTGGGAGGCATCCAAGGTGGTCACACGGATCTCCTCCTGCAGCTTGTAATAGTTGCCCAGCGCCTCGATGTAGTTGCCGTGGATATCCAGCCATTTGAGATTGGACGGGATGAAGGCGTAATCGAACCACACCAGGTGGTTCTCCGACAGATTCAACCAGAGCAGAGAGGCCAATGTGGCGAAGATTCCGTTGATGTCGGTGAGGAAGTTCTTGTCCAGCCGGATCGCCTCGATCTCGGTGTTCTTGTCAAAAGCTCCGCGTTCGATGTTTTGAATGCGGTTCTTGGCCAAGTTGAGAACAGTCAGACGCGGCAGATCCTGGAACATGCCCACGGTGATGTTGCCGATCCGGTTGTCGATCAATCGCAGACCCGTCAGCTGGTTAAGATTGCGGAACGTGTTGTTCTTGAAGTCGGAGATCTGGTTTTCGCCTAAATCCAGAGTCTTCAGCATACTTAGATCCTGCACGGCTTCTGGCACCTCCGTCAGCTGGTTGGAGCTGAGATCCAACTCCTTCAGATCGGAGCAGTTGCGGAAGGCCATCGATTCCACGATGCTCACCAGGTTGTTGTTCAGAGTGAGCTTGGTCAGCACATACAGGCCGTTGAAGATGCGGTTGTCCAGCGTGTGCAGGCGGTTCTCGGCCAGATTGAGAGTGTGGAGATTGTAGAGGGGCAGGAAGGCGCCCTCCTCGATGTGTCCGATCGAATTGTTGCGCATATCGAGAATCTGAAGGAAGTACAGCTCCTTGAAGGTCTTGGCACCAATGCGGGTGAGGGCATTGTTCGACAGATTCAGCACGATCAGGCGAATCAGGCCGGCGAAGGTGGTGTTGTCGACATGGTGGCTGGTCAGCTGGTTGCCACTCAGGTCAAGCACCAGCAGCTGCTCCAGACGGTGCAAAAGTCCCTTGGGCAGATCATACAGATCGTTACCCTGAAGATGCAGTTCCCGGAGCTCTTTGTTTCCGGCAAAGGCCTCCGATGGCAAGGATTCCAGATGGTTGTACGAAAGGTTCAACACTCGCAGGGAACTCAGGCCAGCCAGGGCGTTGGGGGCCAGGCTGCTGATGTTGTTGTGCTGCAAGCTCAGGGTCTGGAGGCGCCTCAGACGCGATGCACCCCAGGCATCGGGCAGGGAACGCAGCTCGTTGAAGGAAACGTCCAAAGTCTGGAGCTCAGAGCCCCCACTGGCAGCTCCATTTGCGTTGCTGAGTGCGGAACCGGCACAGAGCTTCTCGGAGAAGCCCAGGAACTCGGCGGACCGGATGCGGTTCTGGGTGAGATTGAGCAGCTGGAGGCTGGGCATCGGGCACCACACACCCTCGGGCAGCTGGCGAATGTTGTTGTCGCCCAGATGGAGCTCTGTCAGTTCCTTAAGACCCTGGAAGGACTGCCCGTGCAGCTCCAGTGTCTTGCCCGGGCCCCAGACGGCGTTGTGGCTCTCCAGAGTCAATTTCCGGAGCGACATGAGGCCGTCGAAGGCGTTGGGGGGAATCCGCTGCAGCTTGCAGGCGTCCAGCTGCAAGTCCGACAGCTTCTGGAGGCTGCGGAAGAGTCCGGGAGCCAATTCGCTGGCGTGGAGCAGCTCCTGGCTACACTGCACCTCCAGCCGGCTGGCCGTCTCGGCCACCTGGAGGTCAAGCGGAGCTCCGGCCGCCTCCAGGGCCCGCACTCTGCAGTTGATGTCCATGGTGGAGCGGCCGAACTGCCAGTCGCACTGCTGCGCATGCGCGGTGCTCACCGAAATGAGGATGGTGGCCACGAGAAGCAACAGGCAGTTTTCATTTTGATGGTTTGCTTTGTTGCTGATTTAAACTTGATAACTTTTAGCTTGGTAGCTGTGGGTTGTGGGTGGATGCGGTAGTGGAGCACAACTTGGTCACTTTCTGGTTTTCATTTTTCGATCGCTTTTTCAACAGCCCGTTTAGCCCGTAATCCTGGTTTGGCTTTGCGCTTGCGAACACTTAGCGATTTTCACAAATACGTTTATATTGACATTAATATTTTTTTGCTAAAGTGATTTTCTTTCAATTTTTCCGCAATGGTATTTTCAACGTCGAAGCAACACTTTGTTATTTGGCAAGTTTGCGTTCGCGAGACTGTGTTTCGTTCGGCTAACTCGGTCTTTCGGAGGAGCTCGGTTTTAAAGCATGTTAACCGCCTCGCGTTCAAATTCAAACTGATTTCTGAAGTTGGCCAGTGCGACTCCGTTGGCTTGTTGAAAATTCCAAACTACGAAGCGAGGCGCTGCGCTGCGAAGCCAGCAAAGGCACACCGACGGATACGGATACAAAGATACAGATACAATGGCACACACAGCCAGACAGACAAGTACGTGTATGCACTCTCGCGCTCACATGCATTTCACACTGCACGCTCTCTCCGTCTCTCCTTCTCGCTCTCTCTCTCTTACTCTTACTCCGCTCTCCCACACACAGAGCGGCCATGCTGTCGGCCATGCACTGCACTTCCTGCCCACATGCATGGCGTCCATGCGTGTGTTGTATGTGTGTGTGTGTGTATTTGTGTGGGTGGAGAGAGCGAGGCATGGCAGCTCGGCTCTCCAGCTCTCGGCGAAAGTAGGGGAAATGTTGCACACATGCGAGCCGGCAACAATTAACCCTTCGAGCCTCTCGCTCTCCGCAATTGCACTGGGAGATAGGATTCTTTAGTTCATATGAGGTTATCAGATTATCATGGGTCCCATTTAATCAGCCATTATTTCCTATAAGTGAGGCTTATTTCCTGATTGAATAGGCAATGTTTATTATAGTATTAAATTAGCAATTATTTGGCTTCTAATTTGTAGAAGAACAAAATCTTTAAACCAGAATAGGGTTAAACAGGCAACAGGCTGCTGCTTGGCAACATTTCCGCCCCCCTTTTCCCGACCCATTTACGTTTTGCGACCTCGTCTTCCTTTCGCGATATGTGATGTTGCCCCATGTGAGTTGCCTGCATGTTGCATGCCGCCCGACTGTTAACAGTTGCTGTTGCAGCGATTGCTGTTAGCCTTCTCGGCAACTATTTGGCCCAAACACGATACAGCAAACGTCCAAGTCTTGGTTGTTGCCGTAAAGCGTCTAATCTATTGTTGTATGTTAAATATATTTTAGTAATATTTGTTGTGTGTGCCACTGCTGCTGCTGCTGTTGCAGTTGCTGTTGCATATACATACGTATTCTCAAGGCTTCTTGGTGGGAGTTCGATTTTGTAAAGTTCTTGCATTCAAACACTTAACTTTATTAGTTATTTTTTGTTGGGGTGGCCCGCCTAATGCTGATCTTGGTAAATGGGAAACACCGTTAAAGCTGTTGGCCATTTAAAGTGTTAAAAACTTTTTTGCCACACAAAGAAAAACAACTTGTTGGTGCTTTTTATTGCCATGGCCAGCGTCATCGTATTTTTCAGGTTTATTTACTTGCAGCTACTGCACCTCATTTAGCTGCTGCTGCTGTTGTCCATAAATATCGCATATGAATGTTGCATGTACGGCAGCAACATCATCAACGGCAACGGCAACGGTGGCAATATTACGGTTTGAATGCCACTATTATGCCATTCGAGACGAGATGCAGCAAATAAGTGGCAAAGGAAATGTCCAACGGGGGATTGTTTAGTGTCATTTCGGGTTGCTGCCCCCAATTCGCCGTTCTAATTCACCTGGCCCGCTCCCTATTAGTGCTTTTTCGGCTGTCGACTTATGCCACTTAAAATTACATTAAAAAACTTTCCGCCAAGAGCAACAACTCCGCACAAAATTGGAATGGGACGCAGAGCTGAAAACTTTTCCCGGCTTCACCAAGTTCCTGCTGTTTCAGTTAGTTAGTTCCTGTTTTTTTTTCTTTTTTGGCTCCTGTTGCTGCTGCGTTTTTGTCCCGTTTTGTTTTTGCGGCGCTGCAAATATGAAACTTTTGTTACTTAATTATTTTGTTTGTTGTTCTTGTTAATGCTACTTTTGCTGCTGCTGCTGTTGGTATATTGTTATTAATTAATTGAGTTACACTTGCCAAGTTCCTGCTCCGTTGTTGTTTGTGGCAATGCCGGACTAGTGTGTGTGTGTGTGTGTTGTCTTAGTTCTTACTGTTGCTTGCCTAGTGGTGCGAATATTTTATGAATTTTTAAATTTCATTAACTCGACATGTGCCGGCAACTTTGTGGCAGACTATGTCATACGTGTGTCGTCGACCCTATTCGTGCCTTCGGGCCAACTCCGGCCGACATAACTATGGCTCTTTATGAAAATATTTGCCAATTTGCAAAGAAGAGCGACTAAAACTTAATTTGTCACATGGACACAAAGCCAAGCCGTACTATATTTGATTTGATTTGGAAAGAAGGCCTTTACAGTCCTGGCCATATGCACATTTCGCGTACCTGTCTTGCCGAAATTGTCTTGCCAAAAGCATTCCATAAAAGTGGCCTAATGTTTGTTTGTTGCCGGAGTTGCAGTAGTTGCAGGAGACAAAAAGCAGGCCTCCTGCTTAAATATTATTCATACGGCGCATTGGCCACGGCCAAAATACAAAATCCTCATTGCAGCTTTCATTTCGCCTCGCATAACTATGTCAAATTAGTGTCTGTCTGTCTGGATGGCTGGCTGACTGGCTGCCTGGCTTCCCTGGGTGCTCCAACTTTCCCAGCGGCGTGTTTTTTTTTTTATTCAGAAACTTTCCCACTTGACGCTCCCCATCACTTCACTCCACATCGCTCCTTGGCTCCTTGGGAAATTGTATTCAAATGGTCTCTGGCCAAACAGAAATAGCAGAGCCACAAAAACCATTTTAATTGAATTAGAAAATGGCAATGGGTCAGAAGCACGTTTGTAATGCATAATTTATGTTTTGCTCACAGAGTTTGTTTTGTGATTTCAGTTATTTTCCATTTTGTTGCGCTTCTCGCCGCTGCCACTGCTGCTGCTGTTGCTGCTGCTGTTGCGAATTCGCATCCGAATCCGAATCCCAATCCGATCTTTTTGAGGCCAAAATTTTCATAATCTTTTGGTGAAATAGAAAATTGCCATGGCAGTAGCTGCAGTTATGAATATCATTGCAGTCGCCTTAATGAATGAACTGGAGGCCAAGGAGGCCATCAATGGAAATGCGAAAATATGGATAAATGGATATATGGGTGGTGGTGGTGGCCCAAATGGGACGGAATATGGCTGGATATGCGGCTGAGTGGAAAGTGCGTGTGACAGCAATGGATGCTGCTCCTTGGCAGCTGTCAGGCGCACTTGCATTACATTATTGCCGCCTCCACATTCTGTAAACTGAACAACAAATTGCATTCTCTGCATAACTCCAACTCTTTTGTTTTCCAACTGTGCTACACATGCCCGGAATATCTTGTTTTGACCAAAATAACAAATGGCATATCTTAGCTTTGAATTCCACTTTTCATTTTATTTACAATTTCTGGTTATTTCTTTATTTCCCAATCGATATTTTAGATTTTATCTGCCCCATCGCCTATGTATCTCTCATTCAAATCTCTAATATTTTTGGTTGATTTTTTTGGAACTCCCGAGTCTACCTATTCTTGTTCGATAGTGTGATTTGCTATTGCTTATGCTTTTTTATTCGAGCCCAGGACTCATTTGATATGCGGGCTCGGTAATGCGCCCACACGTCGATGCTGAAACAATGCCAGGCATTTTTATATGCCATGCGATATTTTATAAAATACGTACACACGATGGGATGGGATTGGGATTGGGATTGGGTTTGGTTCATATTGTGGGGATGCCGACGACCGCTCAAGTGCATCTTAAAGATACTTTTGCAGCATTATGCGAGTGCTTAGCTTCAGCTTCAGATTGAGTTCGAGTGGAGCGGCAAAGGCTGCTAGCGAGCCAGCCATGGCTGCAGCCTATTGTCCTCCGCCTAGGCCCCCTCCAGGTCGCCCTCGATCCGTTCGAGTAGGGGTTGATATATGGGCTTTAATGTGCATTAACTCTGGTGCCATATTTCTCCGCTCCTTGGCGGAGAATGGGGTTAATTACGCGTTTACGGCTCTGCGGCTATGGAGAATCTTGCCCGCAAATATTTATTGGTGGCTTTGATTTATGGGCCCCCAGCCATGTGTCTCTCTAGCCAAAAACTTATTCCGGCTAAGGAGGAGCAGAAGGGTGAGGTATGTATCTGTGGGATCGCTACCTGGCCGCAGATTCGGATGAAGCGATTTGCATGCCAACCCAATCGAGTATTTATGTAATCACCAACTTCCTAACTACTTCAAAGTAATTTAAATATTTTTATAATTTTATAAACTGAAGAAATTACGAAGGGCACAGACCAGCGCACAAAAAGCACTGAGTTGGCGGAAAAAAAGCGGCCGAAAAGTGATAAAAAGAAAAAGCCCAATTCATGTTGCTCAGCCAAAATGCCACAGAGCACAACCCATAATCATGGCTAAACATAAAAAACCAGCCAGACAATTCTAATTGTCAGCCTCTTTCGGCGTTTTGTGCTAAAGATTTCATTTCATTTCGTTTCGTTTCGTTTTTCGGGGTCGCAATTTTTCAGCATTTTGCTAATACCCACTTTAGCGGCTCAAACGAAGCCAGAAACGAGAAAAAAAAAATGAAAATAAAAAATACCAGCACGAGAAACGATCGATGGATAAACGGGGGAGCTGGCTAAGAGATTCCAGCAGAACCCTTCATTAGACACACGAAGGGGCCAGCGACGATCTTCGACAACTCATGTTTATAAATTGGTCTATAATTTTATTTTATTTGTACAGCTCACTGTACGGTGGAACTGGGAAGTCCGCTACTTGTCTTCGCACTTCTGGGGAAAATTTCGCCGAACTCTGTTTATGCAGCTTCACCGGACTAGGTGTTCTGTGTTTTTGCAGGCCCAACTAATTGCCAAAAATCTGAATCTGAATATGAGTCTGAAGAAAATTGGTAAAAGCAATAATATTATTCTTCTCCGGGAGGGAGTCCAAAAATAACATCAGTGTCGCGACTGAATGCCCGTTTGTTTTGAGAGCAAACAGTTTAGTAGGGAACGTCTAAGCCTCTAGTAAGCCCACTTTTTGTAATGGGTCTATAGATATAATGGGTCTGAAGATACATTCGGGGCAGGTAGCTGGCCTAGCGGCATCCGAGAGATACGAGAGAGCGAGAGCGTGACTGATGGAGGGGAAATGGCTACCACTACCAAGGCAAGTGACTCTGCTCTCTCACCAACACATTCAAAATGGATCTTGCTCTCTGGCCGCCATCTCTTTTACGCCGTTACGAAAGTGTATCTTGCGTCCTGCTTCCGCAGTTTCCGCTGCGATCTTGGCTTTAAATGTGTTGGTGGCCCGCTCACCAACACACTTGCAAACGGTCGCTCTCGGAATCTTTGGCTCTCGCCAAGTATCTCAAAGATTGCTGTCATTGACACTCTCGGCAGGTTTTCCGTTTTCTGTTTCAGCAATTATGTATCTTGTATCTGTAACTCGCTTGTTGTGTATCTGTTGGTCGAACAGCCTCAAATGCCTGACATTTTACACTATCGCCGGGTATTCCCGCCTGGATTTTCGTCTAGATTTCGACAAGGAAAGGCATACGAATGTCCTTTAGATATCCCTGAAAGTAATGTTCGATATGGAAGCTTAGGGGGAGCCCTGATTGAGACAATATCGTAAAATATCGACACATGTGAAATTCGATCGCTTTGAATTGGTGGGGCAGGGCGGGGGAAGGGTGGATATCCAGGCTTTTGTAGCAAATTTAGTTGCTGGTGTCGCCGTTTATTGCCGCTTTAAGGCCTGTCGGCCGTTCTGCTTAACTTGTTTTACCGCACGGCCAACACACGAAATGCTCTCATTTGGCCGCAGCCACAAAACACTGCAATTTTTTGTTGGATTTTTCGTTTTTACAATGTATTTTTTCCCTCCTTTCCAGCCAGAGTCTTTTGGCTTAAATGAAACTAAATGAGCCAGTAATCAAGTTGTGCTCAAAGAGTCGCCCCCTCCAGCTCCCCATCGTCCCGACACTCCCGCTAGGCGCTTCTCTTTGTGGTATTTTCGTTTCGCTTTTTTTTTTTGTAAACATTTTTTTTAATATGTTTCTTGTGGTTTACAGCAAATTTCACACTTGGCGTATGGAGGCGAGTGGGAAGTATCCCGCCTGCCTCCCGCCACCTGCCTCCTGCCACCGCCTCTCCATCCTCCATCCAGGCCAAAGCAGGCGAGGCGTAGACGCCACAAAACATTGCCGTTGCAAGTTTCGAGGCTGATTGATTTTTTAATATCGAGCAAAAAAAAAAAAAAAAAACGAAAACAAAAAGGAAGGGGGCGAGATCAATGGGATCGGGTCTTTCAAAGGGCCGAAAGAAAAAGAGTCCAAGACCCAGAGAGATGACAACAGAAACTTATGTAAACTGGATCCGCCAAAAGGAAATTGAATGGCATCCACTAATCACCGACTTTCCTTCTTTCACTTTGCATTCAAAAGGATTCAAAAGGAACTCATATTTATTGAATTATATATTCGATGCAGTTCAAATTCCATGCAATCCATTGGCCGTGGCTTATACGCTTTCACTATCGATCTCCATCCGTCTTGGCCAACTCTCTTGACAATTTCATTTCAATATTTTCGTTACACTCGAGGGCGATAGCTACCGCTGGGAATCCGTATTGGAGGAGGCTTTGGAGGCGGTCTTCTTCCTGGCCACTTCACATATTGAACAATAAATATTATTCATCTCCCATCCAGATTTTTTTCCCCGTTTTTTTTTTGTTTTTGGACCACTCGACGAGAGCCACTTCCAGCTCCCGGTCTGAAAACTGAATTCGGAATACGGAATACGGCCTGTACAGTGGAGCTCAGGCCATGACTTAATTAAGAGCTGCACGTTTATTGTGCTTACCTGCGTAGTTTTGTTTCCAGCTCACTTCAATGTGGGGCTGGCTGGCTGTGTCTCTGTGCGTTTTTATTAACTTTATAGCTTTTGTTTTTTGTTTGTGTTTTGTTTAGCTCACTTTAGCTGACTTTTCCCAGGTTGTTTTTGTTGAAACGTCATCGTAAATTGCAATTAATTTCAACGGCTTTCGGACCTCGGCCTGCCCGGCGACACCGACAGATGATGGTTCATAATTTTTAGCCTGTAGGTGTTTCATTAAATTCAGCCTTGAGAGGCTGGTACTGGTACTGGCGCTGGTGCGCGGCTCATGTTTTCAATTATTTTCACACCTTGGAAAGCAACAATAAAGCGCGAAAATTACAATACATAATATACGAAAAATAAAAGAGAACTCCACTTAAAATTATGCCAATCACGAATCGCGCCTGCCATTCCCATTGTTTTTTCAAGCCCACTCCACACAGTCGCCGTTCAATATTTTGAAAAGCATTCGAGTGCCAACTCAAATATATCAAAATAATACAGGCCGTATCATTGCCAAACGTTATTAGTTGGCATTTCTATTTTTGTGAGTTCCGATCTATTTTCGTAGCCCCTCAGGCATTTGGCTAATTTACATTTTATCAAGGCGGCTAGGCTAGGCTAGGCTGGGCTAGACTGGGCCAGACAGGTCCCGCTGCAACCAACTCTATCTTCGTGGGCAGCCATTGGAAAGCCATAAAAAACGGGACACATGCGTTAGTTGAGTGGCACCGGCACTCTTCCTGGACTTAATTCTTAGCCTTTTACGACCCCACCAAATGTCAATTGATATGAAATTTTATTTTACAGCTGTTTTGGCCGCGGTTGGCGTGTAAGTTAACGTCAACGCCTTCGGGTTTTGTGGCTTTGCATTTCCTTTGTGTCTTTGCTGCAGTTGCAGTGGCACTGGCAGTTGCAGTGGCAGTTGCAGGGCGGCCAAATGCAATTGGCCATTGCTATAAAAAACACTTTGTGAAAGAGTTTGCCCCGTCCTGTGTGTGCGTCTGTGTGTGTGGTTGGTGGGACCTTTTTTATGCATCGTCGAGCAGAAAGTGTTGCATTTATCTGTTACACGAGCCCGCCTTCTTGAGGAGGACACCACCACTGCGGAAAATGCTAAAGGGTTGGAAACTTTACAAAACAATTACACACTTTAGATACTGCTAAACATCGGCCATTACTTCTTCTTCAGAGTCATCCAATAGATCGTTATAAATGGAGGCCTCTTTTCGTCCCCCGCCATGATTCATTCCTTTCCATTAACTAAACTTTTCCCTCGGATCCGTCAATTTGCATATCTCGCATCGCCCCCACTCAGTCTCCAGTCTCCAGTCTCGAGTCTCAGGCTCAGTGTAGCTGGGAAAAATTACAATAACCGCAGCATAAAAAAGGATATGCCCCGACTTGCTTTTAGACTTTGTACTTCTAAGCCATGCCTTCTCTGCTTTTATTATCGCCGGCAACTTAAGGGACGAGGCAGGCCCATAAAAACACACACTCCAGCGGCGAAAAAAAGGGAAAAACTGGTAGCCTAGGCCATTAGACATAAAAACGAAGTCGGGTAAGTGCAGCCGACTATGTATGTATCTCAAGGATAGCCCAGATAAAGGGATGTGAGAGGGCGGCTGGAAAAGGTGCTACCTCTAAAAGTTGACCCAAATTTTATCGTCAATGTGACAGAAAGTAGCGATTAGATGATGCCTTTTATGTGGTCGCCTTCTCCTTGCGGTCTTGCACCGACAAAAGAGTAGCAATGCCACCGATCGGTCGGGTTATCCGATATGAATGGGTTTTCCCTCGGCCATAAAGCGTCGCAGATATCTTAATTTGCCCGGTATTATCTATCTGAGCCACTTGAGCGTTAGATGGAGCGACTGCCACTCAGGTCGGTGGTGCAGCTGCCGGTGCACTTGTTTGAATTTCCACGGACCCATATCCGGTTCGTTGAGATGTTTTCTGTTTGTCGTCTGCCAGGCGCCGCCTTCCCGATGCAGTTGCATCCTGTGTGCCTCGGGGCCCTTCACATGTTTTCCATTCTGTCCCAAGATTTCCACATTTCCCCAGCATCGATGCGGAAAATGGCAGGCAAGCGCGGTAGGCGAGGCATTTGATTTTTGTTTGCTGTCCCAGATCAAACTGGCCGTGAAATGTCCGAGCCTATCGGAAGTTGATAGCGCGACGGGTAACTCTAGAAGGCTGGCTTCCTTTGAAGTGGTCCCTCCACAGATAAGTGTTTGATAATCCAATTTACGAAATGCAAATCTCAGCTGCCTTTGTCTCTTTTTTTGGGAAAGGAATCCAAGATACACAGAAAGAAAGCTAAAGCCAAGAGGCTCGTCTTGTATTTAAATGAAATCATATTCTTTTGAAGCGATACACCCACCATTTGGAAGCGTTTCTCCTTGGTCCATAAATATTTATGGAGAACTGAAAGGTTCCATCGCATTTGTTCTCAAGCTGAAAATTAAATTAGGCTTAGCCGCAAAATGGTGGCCCCCAGGAAGTTCTGGCCATTTATATCAATAATGCAGTTAGCCTGGCTTGTTTGACCAGCGCACTTTTTAATCTCGGAAAACTCTTTGAACCCGAAACTTTCAGGAGGTTGAGATTGAAAAGGAGGAGCCGGAGGAGGAGATCCCTTGGCCGGCCGAGTGCATTTGACACGCAACTCGGAGCGACGACATCGCCTGTCGTGCACTTCTCAGTTGCCGTTCCCGTTCCCGTTCCCAGTGGGGTCCGCCTTGGCGAGTTGGTTTCAAAAATCAACTGCTAACATGACATAACTTACGAGCCGGGCCATGCAAAATTTCCACGCTTTTCCGCAGCACTTTTCCCCGGCCGTTATGGTGAGAACTAGGCTCCCATCGTTCCAGTAATGGATAGCCGGTCAGAAAGGGTTGGCGGCGTCAATTTAAGCCAAAAGTTATTGGCACTTTGTCAAGCTCGGAGCTCATGAGGAGGACTGTTTATGCCGGAGGATGAACTTGTATCGCATCCTCGAAACGCGAGTTAGGAGGTACAAATTGAATCACATGTCAGAAAGCCACATAATTTATGTAATTATAAGAAAAGCAATTTGGATTCAGGATATTTCATCCCTCTCCTACTCCAGCACGCCTCTTTCTAATTATCAAAATAAAAAAAACAAGAAACATTTTCCCATAGAAAACTTCCCGAATTCTCGCTTCGCATGCACCAAAAGAATTTCGCTTGCGTGTCGCTCATAGCGGTCTTACCGTACAGTCTGCCCCATATACCATGTTCCATATTGTGGGCAAACAGGAGGGCCAACAATAATGGTGTGGTAACATATCTAGGCCCGGAGACCAAGGAGTGCACGATAATTGGGCCCACTAATTTGCCTATTTAACTGGATTTGCTTTGGCCAACATGCAAATCGACAGCCAACTGCTTAAGCCTTAAGTTGGCGGCTTAACTAGGCCCTTTGGTTGCACTTTTCTTTGACTTTGGCTAACTTGGCAGGCTTAGCTGCTTGGCTGGCTTTTCTTGGAAAACACATGGATGTCAATTGCGAAATTGGGTGAAACGTTGAGGGCTAATCAGCAGCAACTTGCCCTAAACATTCTTTTGGTTTTACATTAGTGCAAAGTGGAGCTTGGCACGGCATCCTTCTTATCGGCCAGAAGTTGCCCAAGAATTTTAAATTTGTCAATATTTGTGGCACACACACACACTCACAAACAATTATAGAGATTAGGAAGATGTGGAAAACATGGCCTAATCCAAGCCAATCTAATCTTATTTGTGTGCCACTTTCTGCGGCTACCACAGACTCTGGCCGACACAACATCTCGTGGCTGCATATGCTAATTGCATTAATAAATGAGCAGCGCAGGGGGGGGGGGAAGGCGCTTACTGCCACAACTTTTATCTGTTTGTTCCTCCCACATAAAATGCATAGAGGACCCCTCTCCCCCTCGGCCTGCTGTCATTCAATTAAAAAAGAAAACACCGACACATTAGGAAAAACAAAAAGGTCTTGTCTTCGTATACATGAGTGTTTTAGTTTTGGCCTCGGCCTCTACCTCTGTCTCTGTCTCTGTCTCTGTCCCTGCCCCTGCCTCTGCAGTTGTGGCTGAAAAACCCAAGGAAAATATTTAGAAAGTAAAGAAAGAAGCGAGCAATGGAAGTCGGCAGTGGAGCAACACATGTACCAAAGGTAATTGTCAAGTAGAGCAGCAGACGACAGTGTGGCACGAACAATCCGAGGCTGGGGCCAGCAGAACGGACGGAACTGCCTAACCCTATCCTATCCTAGCCAACCCTCCTGACTTCTAGACGGTAGTGCCCCGCCCTTTAGCCCACAAAATGACACACGAAAATGGTAACTCGGAGACAATTTCTTTGGGTCCTATGCATTTTTAATTTCCCTTTAAATTTCTTTAATCTAAAGTTCGGAATGTTTGCTAAAGGCTTCCCTTATGATACAGTAAAAAACATTTTACAAAAAGTAGCTCCCATTTTACAGAGCAATATTTCATTACTACACCTTTTACCTTTCGTTTATGGAAGGGTACTTCTATTGGCAGGGCATCTAAGACAGCAGCAGCAGTTTTGTTTGGCCAGGCCTTTTGGTAACATTCTTGTGGTTTTTGGCTTTTCAATAGACCCAAAAATATGCGCGGCGTCGTCTCTGGGCTGTGGCTCCTCCACCACGTCTGTGGTTTTCGGGTTTGTTGTCGTTTGTCAGGCCTGGTGGGTGGGGGCGGAGGCTAAACATATGCGTGACAATTAATATAAGACCCTCTGGCGCTGGTCTCTGGGGTTGGGACGGAGCCAGAACTTGGGAAGTTGGAAGTTAGAAGTCACTGACATGGGTACACAAAACGGAACTGCAGACATTACCGGGGCCAGATACCTGGAGACCCCGGACCTGAGTCGTGGTTTGGCGGAAAATGTTTTAGGATTTCTGTGTGACAGTCCAGCGCCATTCGGTGGGTGGGACACCTGCCCCCAAAACGCAACCTATTCCCTATTACAGGCCAGGCAAAACCAATTTGCGAGTTAAAAACAAACTGTACCTGTACCAGGTTCATTGTTTGCACAGGGAGAAATCGGTTTATATGTCTGGGATAATATTAGAAGTGAAAAATATTGGTTATGGGTTCATTTTTGCCCGTGTCCCTAGCCCGGCTCTAGGGCTGGACCCTCTTGTGGTCGCGTGTCGCTTATCGAGGAGTTTTATCAGCAGGAGTTGCAGAAGGTGGACCTTGGCCAGGTCTGCAAAAACTTTGTTAGCGTCTTAAGCTATTTGGCTACTTGTTTTCAGCTCTTAGCCCGCCCCTACCTCCTGGCGACCCTTCAGGTGGCATTATTATTTCTGCTGCCGCTGCTGTATGTTGCATATTTTAATCCAGCTTTGCCTTCCTGCTGCCTTGTTGTTTGCGATATTGTGAAAATGCATTTCCACTTAGATTCTGCTGATTGCATTTCTTTGTTGGGGGAGTCCTGCGATTGACAGACCCAGTGCTATGCGATTGGAAAAGCCATTTAACAGAGCAGGAGTCTCACATCAAAAGGCTGGCTACAAACTTGAAAAGGTACAACGTAAGAGAAAAAAAAGTTGACTTGAGATTAAAGGACTTCCATTTCCTTGGAAGAGTTCTTCTTGTTGGCCTTTTCCCGTATGGCTCCCGAAGGACTTCCGTTTTGTTCCTGGAATTTGTCATGCCATTACAAATCGCTCTCGATGGAGCAGCTAATTGGGAAACAAATTTCGAAACGAGTTCCACTTAAAAATGCCCAACTAACCAAATCCAGCGGAAACTCCAACAACTGGAGGAAGCAACTACTCGGAGGTACAACGAATTGAAGTGCCTTCGGAGAGCACTTGCTCCCAGGCATTTGATCTTTGGCAAATGCGTGAAATAGATACTTAAATGTCGGGCCAGGACAGCTGTCAGGATAATGCCAGGACTTCTGCAATAACTCAATTTAGATGGCAGGGGTGGGGCCAGGGATTAGGGGCTGGGGCTCTCTGGCAAATTGACAGAAATATGAGCACGCGAAAAGTAAGATGGAGTTGGTCGGAACTCTTTGGGGAACACCGGAGTACCCTGGCCAGGACTCGGTATTCAGTCAGTCTTCGAATGCACTTCAAGAGCCTGGCAGAGTCATAAATTTGTCATTGATTGCATGTGAAATTCGAGATCGTCGGAGCATCTGCCTACTATGCCCGAACGATGTTTGTGTATCTTGCTGTTTGTGTTTGTTATCCTGCGAGGCAGTTTTATTGCTTTATTATGTCGCTGGAGATCTCTGGGTCCTCCATCTGGGTATCTGGGTATCTGAGTATCCGAGTAATTCATGCAGGTCTCTGCCCCCGAAACTGAACAGTTTCTCACAACTTGAATTACGCCCGGCGTATTGAATTTCATATTGTAATCTTTCGTATCCTTGCTGCCTTGCAACTTGCATCAGTGTCTTGCCACAGAATGCACTTAAAAAATTGCCAAAGATAAAATGTGGGCAGGGAGCTTTGGTTTGTTGCTCACTTAACTGGAATAATTGACATGAACGATTCCTTGGCCCAACTCTTTTGTGGTTTCATGTTCTACCAGACACACAAGTGAGAATGCTCCTTCGGTTGGTTGTCAACGGGTTCCAGGCTCAGTCTCAGCTCCTCCATTCGCCATCCCCTTCGCCTTCGCCCTCGTCCTCGTCCTCGCTATCGGTTGAGTAGCTCCGCTCAAGCTGCAACAGTTTATATTGCATTATTCTACTTGAATGGCATTTTCACTCCAGAAGAGAGCAGCGAAGAAAAAAAGTAAAGGAAAGGAACGCCAGCGAATAAAGAAAAAAAGCTCACATTGCCCCAGCGAAAACAAAGTGAATTTCATTATGGGGAAATCCTTTTCCCCTTCCCGCCATAAAAGCCCCTCTCGAGCATACGGTCAATTTGAATTATGAAAATCATGGCGAAAGGAGTTCGCGTCCGCAGTGACTTTTGAATGAATTTTACTTCCGTTTCATTGAAGCGTTAACGACTCCAGCTGTTGCCACTCATTGTAATCCTGCGAGACTGCGAAAGGATAGCTCGACCTTTCGCAGGACACCATCAGGTGTCTCGGGCCTTTGAGCTTCTGCGGTTGAAATCACTTTCCCATCGATTTTATTTCTTTGGGTTTAGCAGCAGCTGACGCTGCGATTTGCTTCAATTTTTTTTTTGTTTACAGAATATTTATGATAATTTAGCAAGGTCCTTTTAAAGTTCCCTGATATCTCTACTTCTCATCTTTTTAAAAATCCAAATAAAAGGCCCCAAGGAGCCACACTCTCTCCCTTGGCTAGCTTTTGTCTGTGGCAACGATCTGGCTGGGTTTCCTGCCCCGGCTTAATGCCCCACATAAACCATTCCCTGCCACAAAACTAAAGCAAGACAACAGAATTTGTCAAGGCCCGATCGTGATTGTGTCTCACACACAAAGAGGCCCTGGGCCACCTCCTCCTGGGTCCACCCGGCTCCTTCTGGCTCTTGATGCTGCTTCTCCTTTTGGCCGCGTGCGTGCTAATGGCCAGCAATGTTTGGCTGGTAAGACCCACATGCAGGCTGTGCAACAAAAAAGTGTGGCACTGGCTTTTTGTCACACGTAGGTGTCCACCGAATGGCAATGCACCATATATAACCGCTCACAGTCAGGCAGTCAGCTTTCTTTACCCAGAACGATGCCATCAAACTGAATGGACCCCGGACCCCAACTTGGCCATAATATCTGCCCAGTTGGCTGCTTATTTTTCACTCCCCAAATCGCCAAACAGTTTATGCAAAACGTAACAAGGCCCAGAGAATTTCTACGTTTTTACGAGCGCTCGTATTGTGATCTAATCGCTCGTCTCCCGCCTCTGAAGGATGTTTAGAGTTGCTGGACATTTGAATGTTTGAACATTCGAATGGCAGAAGTAGAAGGAAGCCCACGCTCTCGTGTCTTTTTATTATTATTGGTTTTTTAGCATTCACTTGAGCTGCCATTTGCATGGCTTATTGCCTGGAATTGTCGTTTGAACGGGGCCAGCGAACATAGAGCGATAATTCGAGTCGATCGACTGGCAGCTTCCCTTCGATTCGCAGAATGAATTGCTTTTCCGATTTCCAGCTACAAATTCGTTTAGGATTTATCTCAGAGGTGCGATGGGTTTTATTCGATTTCAAAGCTTTTTGTAGGAGTCCTTCACAAATTTCAAAGACCTTAATTCTACCTGGAATAAGTTTTGGCCCCTTGAATAGTTCGAATTCCAATCCCTTCATCTAAAATTGTAGATCTCAATTTCGTTCCACCTGAGATTCGAGTGTCCGGGCCAAACAAGCTAATAAAAGCCCTTGGCCATCCATCTTTAGCCGCCTTTTGATCAGTCAGACGGGATTAGCTGCCAGCTGAGAGGCTGGAAGTTCCTGGGCGCTTCCTTTGGCCGGCCTTCCTCCACTCGGCCACTTCAATTGAAGCTCACTCTCGTCGTTTATAATTAACTCAATGCCATGGCCATGGAAGCCATGGATGGGAACTTGGGAACTCGCTTCTGCTCCTGCTCTTCCAGCTCTTCCTGCTCCTCCTGGCTCAGGTCGGTCTGCTCTTCGCTTGTCACGCGTGCCTGTCAGCCCCATCTCCTGCCCCCGTCCTGCCCCCGTCCTGCTATTGTGCCTCACTGCCCCCTCCGTGAGCCATTTCCAGTTCCAGTTCCTGGCACAGCCCGTTCCTGTCTATGGGCTTTGATAAACGAGCACATCAGAAATGTGACTTGTCATAAATTTGCCTGCGTGGCCATTACTCATGTGTCATGTGGAGCGGCTGCAGCTTCCCAGCATCCCCTCGGTGCCCCCTCACGCTGGCAACCTGGCCGGGCGAGGTAGGTGCAACGCAATGCGCGATTCCCGGCAAGTTCGACAATATGCCAACTATGTGGAGTAATCGGCGTTATCAACTTTAGTGACATGATCGCAAAGCCAGAGAGCTGCCAGCTCCACGTATTCTGGGGCACGTTTGGAAGCTGCGGTTGCCATGTGGCAGGTTGGCTTATTGGATCCATCGATCTGAGTCTAGTCTTCGCATTGGCTCGATTGGCGCACCTACAGTCAGTCCCAGTCGGTGCCTAGAACCTTATATCTTAATTAAGCATTACAAATTTTATTTATTTACTTATTTATTTGTGGCCTCCCTTGGAAAGGTCGTCCATTCCTTGAGAATCTGATGTAATGTCTAATTTTGTGAATTGGTTTCGCCCAAAACTCAATAATCTTGTCCCTTCTCGAGTGTCGGAAGATGTTTCATGTTTCCTGTTTTAGTTGTTGTTGTTGGTTTTGGTTTATTGTGGCTTGAATCAGTTGGGGGCCAGGCCCGGAGAGCTTTGCTCATTAACCCGATCGGTTGGGTTCTTCAAGCAAATGAAGTCATTAAACAATCGACGGCAACCCCGGCGTGGATCTGGTTCTGGGTCCAGGTGATGCTGCTGTTGCCGCTGTTGCTGCTGCTGCTGTTGCTGCTGCAGCCACCTGTACAAATTTCTCAATAAATTGTTCACACTCAATTTTTCATGAAGACAATGCAAAGCGTCCAATCCCGTCCAGTCGCTGGCCAGTCGCAGGCCGCCCAAAGAAAAATGATGCACTGACAACTCGTGCTGGGTGCTGCTGCTTTACTTTTATTTATTTATTTCTTCATTTTTTTTCCGGCGCAACTTTACGCCTCATGCGGCGAACTGCATAATAAACAAAAGATCAGCCGCGCCAACAGCAACCTGCAGTGCATACATTTAAAATTTATTAATTGGTTTTTAAAAGACCTCACACCCGTCGCGCCAGCCATTCATAATTCTAAGCCGCAAGATCGTTACCCTCCAAGTTCAATTTCCGCCTAATTTCATGCACTTTTATGCGGCTTTTGTGTGGATTACGCAGCACAAAAAACTTGATGGGAATGTTAGGAAAAAGGCGACGGAAACCGGAGCGGAAAAAGATACAAAATGTGTTGTTTGTGCTGGGAAATACTTACATACGTTCATGAATCAGAAATGAGCATGTTATTTTCGTGTAATTTGGCAAAGAGAAAACTACATATCTGGTGAATGTGAATATGAATGAGTTGTGAGAGACTTTTCGGAAACGCCTTTCCAATCCGAATGATTTGATACACATGCGGAAAGTGGGTTAGGTGGCCTAATCACTTCCATTAAGGGTCAGAACGGGGAGCAATGGCCACCGATAAAAACTTACTTCCGAGGAAAGCACTACAAGGAGTTTGAATTGTTTCCAAATTTCTAACAACCATTAAATATGCAAAAAGGTTAAAGCCAGGTCAACGTCTTCCCCCAAAAAACAAAATGAAAATAAAAACACTCATGAATGAAAGTTAGTCTGATTAATGGACATCAATTTTTGAACGATATTAGAACAATTAATTAGCATTTGAGCTGACTGGAACACACTTTTTGGCCATATTTCGCGCTTTCCCCGGCTACCTCAACAGAACCCTCATATTTTTGTTGGAATACCTTCGAAAGTGCCATAAACTGAGCGCTAACAACGACGCTTACAGCCATGAATACATACATATGTACATGAATATATGTATGAATTCATAAGCCATAATGAATTGCTTTTATAGACGATTTCAGTTAGCCCGGCCAGATCGCCCGCTGTGCCAAAAAGCCAGCCTGATGAAGAAGTAGATGATGCGACCAGCCTGCCATAGTTTTGCGTGTCCAATACTTCGATTCAAATTCAAGAGTCTACACAGAAAATAATGCCCAAGATTTGTGGCCGATTTATATGTTAATTTCCAATAAACGTCCATTAAAAAGTGGCAATAATTTTGAGCTGTGCAAACCTGAAACTCCCCGTCTCGAAGGCGGCATGAGTAAGTGTTTTGCTTAATTGCCTATGGCTTATTAGGCACCACAGCGGACATCGGAGAATAGTCAAATTAATTTTGATAGAAAACCGAAAAGAAATCCGAAAAAAATCAGCAGCGATCGGAGGTTTTTTGGAAGTCTGTCTAATGATGATGGCGTTACAAATTTTTGGACTGCCTGCATTGACCGGGCCGGAGAGCCATAACAATTACAAACCAAAACTTTTCTGGCGACTATTGTGCGGCCACAAAAGAATTTCAAGTGGTGGCCAATCTTTTGATCGAACAATGCAGAATCATTAATTAAATTCCCGTGAGAGCCGTAGAAGGAGGGGAATTCGTTCAGGGATGGATCTGGATAAATATAGATGAACTGCAGTCGATGGAGGTCGACTGTTGAACCTGGAAATGTGTAAGCGCAGGAAGCCGGACCTAGTCTTTGAGGCCTGAGCTAGGTGTTAACTATAAACAATACTTGTCTGTCCGTATTTACGACTTCCCCAACATCGCTGCCTCCGAGCGTAATTGCGCAAGCGCGTTGCAAGAACAGAGCACTCCTAAAATATTCGACTTTGCATCATTTTTCAGGCCAGGTTGCAACTGAAACCCCGACACCGACTCCATACAATTAACCATGAGCAGCAACTATCTTGTTACCTGACGCGTTTTTTATGATTTCTGCATAAAATTAAATCGTTCTTTGCACCTTCTCACTCGCTCACCAACAACAGGTTGCTAGCCAAGCAGAACTAGTTTCTCAGTTTCTTCGCGCGCTTCTTGACTTAATAATTTTTACTTTGGTTTAATTATAGTTTTGCGCTTAATAAATTTTCACTGGATGGGTGGATGGCTGGATGGGTGGATGGCAGGAGGGGTAAGACCCAGACCCAAACCATAAGAATTTGTTGCCATTCTCGCCCCATAAAGAAAAGTGTAACAGAAAGGGAGCTTAAAAGACTACATTGTTAAGCAGCTGTCGAGGGTTTTAATCAAGCAAATGGCTTAAACGAGCTTAAGCTGGTTAATTACAGGAAAATCTACAACTCGGGGCCTAAACAAAAGACCTTTGAACACCTTCAATTTGAGTGGAAAACGTACTCTTTAAACAAAATAACTTTCCATTCAATGATTATTTACATTTTCCCCTGATTTGAAGTTTTCCTGTTTCGTATTTGTGTTTCGCATTTGTTTTTTTTTTATCGGGCCTTACTCTCGCATTTATTATTCATTGCACATTTAATGCTTCATTCACTTTTTCAATTAATTAATAATCATCATGCTAATAAGCTCTTTTTTTGTTTGCCCAAGTCTTTTGTTTTTACTATACGTGGGAGTTGCCATTAAGCCCGCCCACCAATTTGTGCATCGAAAACATAACGCGAATAAAAAAACAATTTCATTTTATTTAATTGCTTGTCAATGGCACGTCTTTCCATATGCTACGGGAATGTTTTTGTACACATCTCACTTACATATTTGTAATTAATTTAAATTTCTGTGGCAATTGTTTGTGGACTTATTTAATGATCGCGTAGCGCCCCTCTGCCGAGGGCTGCGGGTCAAAGTGCATTAGCCTCAGATCGGCCGACTGGCGGGCAGAACAATCGTTCTATATCGGCGGAGTACAACATGTTTCCGTTGCCCAGTTTTTATGGCGGTTTTCTAACACACACCCGGCAGACATGGCAAATAAAAACAGTCTAAATAGAGCATAAACTGCACTACAAACATCGTTGGCCAGGGCAAGACGTGATCTAAAGACTCCACGACTCCGAAACAAACTCGCCACACTACATGAAAATTCTCATTCAAGTGCGAAACATCGGCGGCCGGGCCTTAGAACTAAGCGCCGCCTGTCGGAAATGGAAGTGTTTCCCCGGATCCGGACCAGAGATCCCGCTCCGACACTTAACCCGGAGACCTTTTGGACTGCAGCCAGGAAGCAGGCGCCCCGTCCTGGGCCTTTCCAATTAACAACAGCAATGCAAATAGGCGACGCATACCCCATCCTGTGCACGTAAAGAAAATAGTAGTAAGTGGTTGGGATAAATAAATAAAGAAAGTCATTCGCAGTAGGCTTCAAATTTAAGACTTTATTTCTGTGATGATTAATTAAATTTTAAATTAAATAAATTTTTTATAAAATGGAATGGACTGCAGTGCTTAGCATACACGTGTTTATTAATATTTATTTTTTTTTACGGGGTCACAGGGTGAAACCTACCCCAATTACAATTCATGAACTTTTACGCACATTTGTCAAGCACTTTGGGGGCGTGGCAGGGGCATTCCCTCGGGGGGGAGTTGGGCAGCCCAAAAGGGGGCTGTCTAATTGCAGTTATGCTAACGAGCTGCACGGCTGATGGACGATTGTTTGCCAGAGTCATCGAGGAGCTGTTGCTGCACTTTCAAGGGTCTCACGCACAAATGAAAAATTTTCTTAATTATTGCATTGATTTACATGGCAGCCCGAAAAGGGGCTGTCCATGTCCCGGCATCCTGGCAGCCCGGCAGCCCGCTTCCTTCTTCCTCCTTCTGGGACATGGCAGCCACTCGAGAACGGCGTTTTGTCGCCAGTGCAGTGGTGCAGTGTGGTGCTTTCCAGGGCATTGCAGCTGCGTGTGAAGTGGCTCTCGTGACGAATGCACCGAAGAAAAAATTGTCCTGTGATTGAATTATTTTTTGTGGCAATCGGTTGTGACTCTCCCTTGCTATTCTCAAAAATTTTCAGAAAAATATTTATTTTACTAAAACCTTTACGTATTTTTTCGCTGTGCCGCTTTTGCCGAATGCAATCGAAATATTGTGTCCGTGCGTGCACGAGTTGTAGTTTGTGGTGGCTGCCTCTCGTCATTTTCGTCCTCATCGTCATCCCCATCATCCATTCGGAGTCCTTGCTCGAGTGTCCTTACTTTGACAATGGCACTGGCGAGCGACCAGCAATCGGTGGCAGCTGGCACGTTTGGTGGTTGAGTGGCCAGGTCCTCCACTTCCCAATATCCACTTGCCACCACCCACCTCATACTTCCTACTTCCACTGACCCACCCAATATTGTGTGGCTCTCTGTTATGATTAAAGCCCGACTTCTGACTAAATTCCAAAGATTAACACATTTTCACCGATGACACGCCAAAGCCTCTAATGTGGCCACAGCACGGCAGGCTTTTAGTTGTTAAATGTTAATCCGACTAACGGTTGCTCTTTAAAAAAGAAAGCCCATGTTTAAATTAAACAAATATCGTGCAATAACCTTTAACTTTTTGTAGTTTTTAAAAACTAAATAGGAATCTGAACTACCAAACACCTATCAAGTGTGCGACTCTTAGGAAAAAATGTCCAATCCATTCAAGTGGCAATTAAAAAAAAGCAATGACCTCTATGTCATCAGGCATGCCATAGTATTTATTCTTCATGAGTGAAAAAAATGTATGGAAAATCTGGAAAAAAAAAACAGGCAAGCGGTTATCCAAAAGGGTCCTGTTCTTGCCATATTGTTGTAGCACGTTGTTTGCATATAAAATGTTGGCAGGAGCTGGAACAACAAAAACATCAAGAGCCAAACGAATAAATAAAATTCCGAACATAATTCACAACATGCCAAACTACAAGCGACAACGACAACATGTTGCATTGTTAGCGACGCATTGTGCCAATTGTTGCTGCTGCTGCACCACTTTTGTGGCCGTTTTCTGGCCATGTTGCAGCTATTGCTGCCGTTGCCGTTGCCGTTGCTGTTGTTGCTGTTGGTGTTGCCATGGTATTTATGCAAATTTGTAGTGCACCACAAAATCCAC
Organism: Drosophila varians; assembly: GCA_018150405.1. Classification (NCBI taxonomy): domain Eukaryota; kingdom Metazoa; phylum Arthropoda; class Insecta; order Diptera; family Drosophilidae; genus Drosophila; species Drosophila varians. The sequence continues at coordinate 12,038,015 of JAECWK010000130.1, forward strand.
ACAATGTGAGTGTTTTATTTATTTCCCTTTCGGCTGGCGCCCCAAACCCAAGCAAGTCACATTTTTTGGGCTGAGTAAGGTTGGGTAGAAGCCCCTTCAAAAGCTGGGCTTTTCCTTTACAATATTTATACAATGTTAAACCGATTCTTCAGCTCAATAACATAAACATTTTTAAGATTACCATTAACTTTTTAGAGCTGACGGAAGTGCAACAGTCCCCCGAAACTTGCAACCGTGACGCATGCGCCACATAGACAATTTGGCCAAGGTGGACCCGAGCTCGCATTAGGCTGTCGGAGTGGCTGGGGCAGCCCAACTTGCCCCAACTGATTATCGGCATTACTTTTGTTTTCGTATCCCGTTGCCGTTGTCTACCCTAAAATTAAGTGGAAAAATCAATCACTTTCACTAATTTTAAAGTGATTTTTCCGAATGCGAGAAAATGGGGCTGCCACGGCTTGTTATCAAGTGTTGAAACGAACGCCGAATCGGCATCGGAATCGGAGTGGAAGTCATGAGGAAAACTGGAGTCTCTCGACGGCCTAATGACGAGACATTAGTCGGCGGATGGGGGACGGCTTTGGAATAAAGAGATTTTTAACTTGGACCAAATGAAATTTAAATTAAACAGTGAGATGCCCTCTCGACGAGAATATTATCAACATTAAAGTGCGGATTGATTAATTGCTGTCCCTTGCATGTGTATGGAGGGGATTTTAATTTTAATTTGATTTCATCCGATGGCCTGTTGTTGCTGCTGTTGAATTGTCTTGTGGATAGGGGGGACGTCCGATTAATCAGATAGATATAGCCGGGCCCCTCACCATTTAATTTTCGTTTGTTGTTTTGGTCTCAAGTCGCTCCCCACACTCCGCACCCCGCTCTAACGGTTTCTGGTTTTTTAAAGGGGGTTTTGAATTTCGCACCGGTCACAAATAATTTGCCAATCGTGAACGGAAGCGCGGCGCATGCGTCATGAGGTGGCAAGCGGCAACACTCTTCTGCAGGCTCCGCCGCTCCTTTGCCACCTGAGCCAGAGTCGTGCGTGCTATCGTGCTGCGGATTCGGTTTCGAATTTTGGCCCAGACTGTTGAAAATTTCTTATTTATTCTCATGTTAATTTCCTTTGGCCTCGGCCCGGGCCGCAACTTGCGTGACTTGATCGTTTTGGCCAGATATTATTTTGTTACATTAAAAAATAATTACCGCATTTGCCTTTGCCATACTTCTTTTGCTCTTTTTTTCAGCCTTTTCAGCTTTTCCAGTGCCTTGGCTTTGGGGCTGATTTGTTTGATTTGCTTTTCTTGGCCAAAATGGTTTCATTTCGGTGTCTAAGCTAATTTTTTATTACCACTTTGCTTTGATTGCATATTTAGCTAAATGCACCTGTCAGCTAAAAACCAATTCTAAATTGCTAAAATGTCTTAGCTGAGGTTTGTTTTTTTTTTTTATTTATATTTTGCCTTGATAAAAATAATGATTTAAAAAAGAAATTTATTTATATTTTTAACACCAAGGTAAGCTGGGAAAAAGAGTTCTTCAAATGAGTAATGACTAGTGGGAGAGTTTATTATTATTTTATTCAGCATTCAGTATTTCTTTGATTGCAGCACCTGCATTTAAGCCATTAAAAGCAATGTATAAAAATTAAGTTTCGCGACAAATTTTTCATAAACATAAACCCCAGAGCCATACATTTTGATGATTTTAATGGACAAAACTGCGCAAAATGATGGCCGTGAAACGTGTTGGGGCATTTGCCGACTGGAGCCCAGACTCAGACGGAGAAGGCTCCGCGGAATGTGTTGCCAGGCACCTTCTGCATTCTATCCCGACGGCCCCGTTACTTGCCACATGCCCCTCCACCCAAAAAGCAGCCTCGATGTGCTGGCTTGCGACCATTTAAAATGCAGCAAGTGTCACCATTGACTGAAACGAGGCGCAATAAATATATATGTGCGAGGAGGAGCTATATACAAAGTGGCTCTGCCGGTCTTGGCCCGGCTTTATACGGGCAAGGCATGCGCTCGCTGCATATTGGCAACAATGCCGGGTATACGGTTTGCATGTGAGGGGGCGGCAGAGGGTCACCCCTGCGTCTCGTCATTTAAATAACAATAAAATTTGATGACAAGCCATGTTGCACAGCTCCTCCTGCTTTTGCCGCTTCTGCCGCTTTTGCTGCTGCTGCTGCAGTTTCGATTTTGCCAAGTTGATTGGCTTGGCCAGCATAATAAAGACATTCGATGCCTTTTTAAGCGTTTCACTTTCGCACGTAGCCAGTCGAGGCGGCTGCCAGTAAAAAGTTTCCAGCATGTCCGGTTGTAAAAATAAATATCACCAAGTTCTCCCGCAGCTCGTCGCTTCAGGATGATATTCGGGGGAAAGTTTAACACTGTCTAGACAGACTAAAGGCCACCCAAAAAGCTCAAATAGCTGGAACTCCACCCAACCAGCCAGCCAGTCAGGCAGCCAGGCAGCCAGTTGGACAGCCACCCAACCCACCCAATGCAGCTGGAAAAGCGCTTTCCATTTCATTAGACAATACCAACTTTTAATTAAGAAATCGTGCTCTTCGACTCCATGGATATTGAGCTGCAATCGGTAGGAAAACAACTGGCAAGTTTAGAAAAAGAGGAAAAACGAAAGACTGGCAATTAATCGCAAAGCTGAATGGGAATTTTTCTTTTGTTTACTTTTGATTATATTGAATCTAACAATAATGTAAGCCAATCTCAGGGGAATTCCTTAAACACTCGACTGTAAATTTGGCTCAAATAAATAAGAGATTGCTTTTAAACTGCTTGAACGAGGTTCAACACTTTCCTATTGCACTTCTTTGTTGGCAACCCACGTGTAGATTTCAGCACATACCTGAGATTCGAGTGGCTTAGGGTCTCAGTGACTTATATTTAACGAGATTTTCCACCTCAAGATTTGCCAGACTTATTATGCAGTCCCCCTGCCAAGCCCCTGGCTTTGTCTCATCCGACTCCGGCTCCAGCTCCAACTCCGACTCCGAATCCGCATCCGAATCTCATCCAGCATTCATTGTGCTTTACGAGCTTCTCGGGTATCTGAGAGTACGAGTATCTGTATCTGAATCTGCATGCCGCTCACTGCTTGCTGTTTGCCGGCTGAAATGTCGATGTGTTCTATAAGCCACATGGTGCCCCCAAAGGGGGGCAGTCGAATGCTTTAGGGGGCGGTGGCAACGGCTCCTCAATGGCTGACAAATGTGAGCGAGTGTAAGTGTGAGTGTGAACAAAATGCACAGCCTCGTTAGAGGATGCAAACAAGTTTTTTCTTTCCATGCACAATAAAAAATATATTACAATTTGTTCTTTGATATCTTGGTAGTATTACTTTGAATTTCTAAAGATTTTTTGGAGCGTAAAGTAGCTGAAAATATTGAATATTGCATGTTGCATATTGGATATTGCAGGTAAGGTGGTTGAAAGGATGTTCGGGTGGTGTATATATTTATGTATTTCCATGACACAATCCTTTCAAAACATAGATCCTTCAATCAAACATATCCCCTACTTCCTTAAATATATTTTTCTCTGTTTAAACTTTTTAGTGTCGCCGCGTAGGATCCTTATGTTGCTGTTCCAGTTGATGTTGCTGGTGTGGTTGCTGGTGTTGGCTGCATCGCCGACGCTTTGTTTGAAATGTTGCTGACAAACCACTTGAAGTTTTTCCCTACTTCTACGTTTATTCGGGCTCGGACTCGGGATGTACATATGTACATACATACATGCTTCTTTCCTTCTATACGTATATGTATTTTTTTTTGTCTAACCCGCCGCTGACGTATTTCATAAGAAAGGCAAGTGACAAGTCGTCGCTTTCCACTTTACACAGTTGCCGAAATTATGCCGCCCAGACTGGAATGGAAATGGATGTGGAATTGGGAAAAGGTTAAAGTGTAAGTGGGGGAAAAACAAATTGTTGGCCCGGCCAGACAGACTGGCTGTCAGAAGAGACCCCTCTCCCCCCGCCCATTCTGCCAGCCAGCGATCATCTTCGCCAGCATTTCACACTTGGACAAGTGTCGAAAACTGGCCTACTCGGCGGCGTTTTCATATTTTTGTGTTTTTTTTTTTGGACTCTAACAAGATGGACGAGTATTTCTTGCCGGCCTTCAAACAAAAGAATAAAACTTTGCGTGGTGCGATGATGATGATGAAGGAAAGTTTTGAGTTCTTCTCGGCGTTTTTTTTTTTTTTTTGTTGTTGAAACATTTCCACGAAAATGATTTCGAGTGCCCGCCCGGCCTGACAGCTGTGCTTTGCCTTTTTATTTCACTTCACTTCAAGTTTTTCCCCATCATTGGTTTCTCGGTGCCGTCTTCAATAGCAATTTGCTGCCGGCCGGGAAAATTCTTGGGAAAATATGCACATTCAAAGCGGTTTCGGGCAATGCCCGATGGCCGATACCCGCATTCGCCTTTCTAGCGAAAGTGCGTCCATAGCCACAAAAATGTGTGTTTTGGGGGGAACTCCTTCGATATGGGGTCTAGACTCCGGGTCCGGACTCCGGAGACCCCCTCGCACGTACGCACACACGCACACACACTTTCTAATCAATTATATCGCACTTATATGCAAATTTCGCGCCAGCAAACAAACAGGCAAACAAACAAATAAATCAATTTCATTCCATTCAATTCAATTCGATTTCAATAAGGCTACACCAGGCCCCAGACCCCGAACCCGGCGGCGAAATGAACCAATTTGAAAATCACCTTTCTCGCCTGCAAATTGCTTTGTCAGCTTCTCTCTTTTTTGCCTTTAGCCGGCTCGAAGCCGTTGAAGTGTTTCGCTTTCTGCCTAGTTAACTGCTTTTTCTTGGGGCTTGTGGGTTTTTTTTTTTTTTGTTTTTTGGGGCCCTCCTCAATGGCTGTTCTAGGTGCAAAAATAGCAAAGAGAACAAAAGCCCAGAAAAGGCCAGCTCAAGCTGCTTCAAAAGCGCCAAATTTCACATTGAGGTGAAAAATTGGTAAATATCGAATTTCAAAAGTGTGCAAATCAGGCAACGGAAGTGGCCAAATGCGACAAGTGGGTTTACTTTCAATTTACTTGATTTAGTGTTTTTTTTCTCTTGAAATAAAAACCTGAGGATTTTTTAAATATTTCTGGATAAATAAATTCTGGCAGTCTAATCCCTTTTGAATTGAAACAACAACATTACTCATCCATCCATGGGAGGGTGTGACTTTCGTTGAGTCATTTTGGCATTTGGCGAATGGCTCATTGAAATCCATATGCCTGGCTTTTCGATTGCTGGCTTTGCATATAAATAAGTGCCTTATCATTAAATTTCAATTAAATGACAAAAAAATGAAATAAAAATGTTTTGACGCCAAATCAAGTTTGTGGAAATTGTATTTCGTGCTGTGTTTGCGGAGTGCGGATCATGTTTCCCAGCTCTTTTGTAGCCCCGAATCCGAATGAATTTCTTTCTTATTTCTTCTCGTTTTGCATGCTCGACAATTGTAGACACCGGCATCGGCACCGACACCACCGTGGGGCGATGACAAAAACAAGTAATCGCGTCTCATTCATTGACAGTCGCCAAGCTGAACACAAAAAGTATATATAAAATAATCACAAGAAATGAAAAAAACCAAGAGCGAATGCAAAACCCGCCGTGCCAGAGCCGGAGACTCCAAATCTCGAAAAACAAATTTTTGGCGCGTGTGTCTGAGCCCCCGAAAGCTGTTGGCAATGTGGCCGAGATGCTTTTTGTTTTTGCAGCAATATGAGGCACCACCATTCATGTTCAACAATTTAAATATGTTCGTCTGCTGACGCTGATGCGGTGCTTTTTCCTCCAGATACATTTTGATAGACAACCCGGACAGAGGGCCAGACGGAGTGGACGGGCCGGGAGCTGGGCGCTAAATTTGATCTCCAGCGTTTTGGCACGAACTGTAATTGAAAATTTCTTATGTATGTTATTTCGGGGAAACAGCATAAGCAACAACAAGACCTGACACTCGAAACACTTGGCTTTGGCTTTGGCTTCGGCTTTTCACGGATATCTGCCGGGGCTCGGAGTGAGCCTCAACTTTCTTGCCTGGTTACGTGAAATTTCAAATGTCATAATTTCTGACAGTTTGATAGTCGCACAGCCACACATTCACAGCAGTTGTTGGGGCTTACTGTGGGCCAAAAAAAGTCAGTTAAACCAACGAGTTTTGGCCAGAGTGGTTACCAAAAAGTAGCCGACAAACCAACAAGTGACAAGGAATATCAAAACATTTCAGTGATAGGTTGGAGATGCCTGGAAAAAACAATTTGGTTTTGCTTTCAAGCTTACTTAATATTTTCAAATACCTCCTTGAGTTTATTTTCAGAGGAATGCCAACCCACTGTGCGCCATTGTGTGGCCTGACTTCGGGTGCTAATGCCACTAAGAAGCAACCAAGTGTTTCCCTAAGCCGTCTTAGCCAACTCGAGTTGACTTTTTGGGGCCTGCTCCTCGTGGTCGCACATATTGATTTGCCGGTCTTAAGTCGGTGTCAAGCCTTCTGACCTTTCGGACCACACACCACAATTGGTCGGGTTGCACAACATGTAAATTCTGGCCATGTTTTTAGTTACAGCGTTAGTTTCGTTTTAGGACAATTCCCAGAAGCAGGGCGTTGTAACTTTAGTCAATTAGACATTTCTACTAACCAGGCGGTGGGCTTTTTTTTTGTTACATTAAACGAGAAAACACGACATGTCGCTTCCACAGGTAAAACCAGCCAGGCAAGAGGCTCAAGACCAGAACCAAAGAGCCAGAGATCACTTTTTGGGCTTTGGGTCTTGGGGCTCGTCAGTCTGACATTGACGAAGTGGTTCTTCGAATGAAATTGTCATAATTTTTTCGGGTTTTCCACATGTCTTTTGATGCATACAAAGCGTTAATGTTGCCCACTTTGTCATACTTTGGCTTCGAGCCCGACAATTGAACAATTGATAAAAGCCACGACAAAACCGTCCAAAAATAGGGCGAACGAACCCCACTAACGGTGCATTTGTGGCTTAAACAATAAGAGATTATTATTATTCAAAGATGACTCAGGTTTCGAGCCATTTTCGGCTCATTGGTATGCCAAAAGAGTGTTCTGAAAAGTATGATTCCATTCGCAAAGATGGGTTTAGCGAAGTAATTCATCAACTCGTTACTGCTTCCTCCTTTTCGAAAAGGTAATTAAATCTGGAATAAGCACTATTCTAATTCCCTTGGAAATCTCTAGAGAAATCCATTTCCCATGCTTGCTCAAAGTGTGAATAAAGAATATTGACCAATTTGTTGCGGCTAAACGGAGTTTTGCCAAATGTGAGCCGCAACAGGAATTACCATGAGCCGGGTAATCTCGTAAAGAGCTCAACCCGAGCACGTCCAAGTCAAACTATTATTCCCCCGTATCGGTGACATCTGGCATCGGGGGCTTTGTGGAGCCATGAGAACCGTCCGGGCTGGGACGGCTGGGACATGCTGGGATGTGCTGGCCTGGCTTTTACGAGCACTCGTCTAATGAGCCAAAGGAACTGACACTGGCCACAGATCTGTATCTCAATATTTAGGTTGCCGCGCAGCGACATCGCTCGAGCACTTGGAAAATAAATCAAAAGATGCGAAAACGGGCCTGGAAACCCAAAGACACTTTTGGGCCGACTTGCTGCCAAGAAAAGCTCTGAAAAGGCAACGCCAGAGATCTCAGCAAAATGATAAATGCCCGCTGCGTGTATCAAGTGTGAATTTTAAGTGAAAATGTTACATGAAATGTTGGACGGATGGGTTGGGGGGACGGGGCGGGGGCTGTGAAAATTGTTTGAAGCGTAATCGGATTGGGTTTTTATGTGGATTACGTGGGGCGAGGCGAAATCAAGCTTTAAATATGCCAATAAATGATTTTAATTGCATCAGGTCGGTCCGAAGGTCGGTCCATCAAAAGGCTCAGTGCTCTTTTGTTGTAGCTAAGGAATATAGTTCTTTTAATGACCATTCTGCCACCGTTCGTAAAGGAAATGAACTCTAGGCCATAAAAGCCAAAAACATAAAACAAAACTCAGGCCGAGCCGAAGAACCCCAGAAGAATTGAGACAGAAGCGGCAAATGAAAAAAAAAAGTAGAAATATGTTTAAATATTTCCCGCTTAGTTAAGTTCCATATAATTTCAAACCGATAGAGTCGACCACCGGAGGCCAAAAAAAGGAAAAAAGGAGGCCAAGCTAACAGCCACTGGGATCGTAAAAGTGCGAACTGTAAATCATGACAGTTTTTACAGCCCGCTTACCTACCCGACAATCCCACTACCAACTAGCATCTAGATTCTGGACTATAAGTCCAAGTAGTCCTGCTACCTGGGCACTACTGTGGCATTACGGAAACGTATTTGAACGAGCTCTGGAAATAGAATTCGGATTTAATTGCTTCGCGAACGGTTGTGGGGAGGGGGGTCGGTCGGCCAACGCCTTGACACGAATCTGAGACTTTGGCTTTCCATAAATCCGGACAATAATTGGTTATGAAATCGTTCATTGCAGAGCTTGGAGCTAAGAGCTCAGTCCGGGCATTAGAAGGGGCTTATTTATTGGTCAAATTTATGATATTCGGTGGGCCGGTCAAAATTACGAGACGGATTAAGTCAACCGCCGTCGGACACCGTTTAGATAGCCTGCTCCGGTTCCAGATTCTGGCCCAGAGCCAGGTCCGTTACGATATTAATTACCCGCCATTAGCAGCATCACTCAACTTAAAGCACATGCAACGCGGCAGAGAAGGGAATATAGATGGGGGAAAAGTCGAAACTATCTGTAAACTCATACATCAATGCCGCCAAATCCACTTGTCAGGAGCAACAAACGTGAGAATCGTACGAAACAAGAAAAAAGGTGGCGAGCCGGGGGAGCTCCAACTGGAACAGGGACAAAAAACTGGAGTCGGAAAAATACAGAAATAGTGAAACAGTAAAAAAAAACCTACAACACAACACAAAAGCCAATGGCAAACAGATCGGCCAGCAAGGAAATATTGTCAGGCAACACTTTGAACCCCTCAGATGTAGATGCAGCTGTAGGTGTATCTCTATCTGAAAATGTATCTGCAGCAGCAGCTATCTGTATCTGTATCCGTATCTGTATCTGCAGCTTTTCCTCCATTGAAGCGGGAAGGAGATTTGTTGCTGGGACACCTGCAGCATTTGAGGGCCGTTTGTCGTTCGTGGCAGTGAAAGACTTTTTTATGCTAAATACCAGCGCAGTTTATATTGATGACGACAGCGGCCACAAAGCGAAACACAATGTGTTGCATATATGTAGCTACTATGTATATATGTATCTGTATCTAAGTATATCTCACTCTCCAGTTTCCCGTCTCTAGACTTTAGGGAAATGTGTGACAAAACACCACAAGGAATTTTAATCCCAAAATGATTGATAATCATTTGCACGAGCAGAGCTGAAAAGAGAAAAAGCTTTATCACGTTCCATTTGCCTAGGTGTAAGGTCCATGGGGTATTATCAACACCGCCCAGCATCTTCCTCATCATCGCCTTGCCACAGTCATCATCATCATCATCGTCATGGGCTTTGTTCCCTGCTAATGTTTGCACTTAATTCACCAGACAATGGGACATGGGAGTGGCGCTGGAAAAGGCATTTTCTTCTAGCTCTTTCTCGGCCAAGCTCGGGGGAGGGCGAAAAGACTAAATTATGTCGTTGCCGCCTGGCCGTTGAAAAATGCATAGGAAAATGCATCATTTTGTAGGCTTAAGGAAAGTCGCAGCTCTTTTTTGTGAATGGGGAATAGAAGAGGCAGTATTGGGTTTCAAACAAATTCTTTCCAACTACGAGAAAAACTCGAATGCAGTTGCAAAAACATCTTAAAATCCAACAACTATTTGTATTTCCATACAAAGTGTTTTATTTTCACTTCAACACCTCGGGAAAATATTATTTAACCTGTGACACACTTTTCACTATGAGTTGAAAACTGAACAAAAGCTGATTTAAGTCATAATTTATCATGATTGGCTGGATTAGCTGCGATCAATTTGAAAACTGTTTATTTTTAACACGTTGCGTATACGCCCCGTGTGACACCAGCTAATGTTGAAATTTATGGACTTTCAAATGGCCGGTGCATTGTGTACGGCAGGTCTACTGCATTGGTTTGTGCCACTTTCAAACACAAAGCCAATTGAATAGGGGGATTATAGCACCCAGTTTGGAAATTAAGCGTTTCACGCCGCAAAACACTGGATTTTGGTAGAAAACCCCGCAAGCCAAGGAATGCCTTGGTATACTCTTTCTTTTTTAGTGGTTTCCTTGGCGAACTTGCCTTTCTGACAAATCAACCACGCCCCAAAATAAGAAACGGCAACAAAGTTGAGCTGGCTTAAGTGTTTGTAATTGTTATTGCAGAAAACTCGTTCTTTCACTTTGGCCTGCAAGCGCGAACTTTATGGTTACACCTACCCAGAATGGCCAAAACGACAGAACGGCAGATGATCAGCTTGTCGGGGCTTCACCGTAGCAGGGTACCAGGTATCGGGTTCTAGCGGTAAATAAAGTTTTGGCCATACGGCCGCGCCCACAAACAGAAAAATCTGTCGGAAAAGACCACCTAATGAAAAGATGCCAATACCTGGACATCTTTGCCTTTTTTTTTTTTGTTCATTTACTTTCTGGGTGCAGTACATGGTGAGTATTAAGAAATTACGAGACGCGCTTGCCCCACGCATTATGCGGAAATTAATTTGCGCGTCCGGCAAATTTAATTCAATTTTTTTAACAGCTCCAGCTCCAGCTTGGCCAACACGCCCCGAAACGAAAGTTGACCCACTGGAGAGCATGGAGTGTGGATTCTTTTTGGGCTTGGTCCCGGATCCCAGTAATCGCCGAGAGTACGAATTAAGACATAATAAAGCTGTCCCTTGGCCAAAGTCACTTTTTTTTTGTTTGGACCATCCGTCAAGATTGCTCCTCTGGTTATACGGACACCTTCGCCCCAAAAGAGTGACGAGCCTTTGACTTGACAAGACGTTTTTGGCTTAAACGTTATTTTTTGGGGGGTAATTTCGGGACTGGCAAAGACTCGGGTCTGCAGACCGAGGGAGATTGAGGGCCACATACCCTGAAGTTAATTTTGCACTCGCGGCTGTAAGAATATCTTGGCTCAATGACTGGCTGGATGGCTGGCTGGCTGGATGGCTGAGTGAATGTGGTGCCCGTTTGACAAACGAGTGTCATTTATCAAAATGTGACACTATTTGCGCCAAGTCATGTGTTAACTGCACTTTATTTTATTGTTATACTCCCCGGATCCTGAGTGTGTGTTTGTGTGCCTTCTTGGCCCACAGGAACAATATCCCGACACACAAAGGGCTCGCTGCCCCCGCCAGTCGTCTGTCTTCTGTCTTCTGCCATCGGTTTCTCAAGTGCTCTCATAAAATATATATCATAATTGAGGGTTATATTGTAGCCGTTGTTTTTTTGTTTTTTGTTTTTTTGGAAATTTGTTGAGAAGTACGTATAAAGCAATTGGGCTTGCCACCAGGATGAGGAATGGCCGGATTGAGATATGAGCTTTCAAGTGAGAAAAATGCTGAGCACCACCCGAGGGACTCTGCGACTCTGATTCCCAAAAAGAACTGATTCCAGATAGGATGTGGAGTAACCTGATTTCTAAATTTTAAGGTCTTTATGGAAACTTTGTTAAATGTCTAAAATTAATTGAGGAATTCGCTAAAAGACTTTATCCTCCGCATAAAAGAAGCAATTTTTTCCTTTCCAATTTGTGTTTTTTGGGCGCGACCAGCATTTAGTGGCAATACTATAAATATTATGATTATGTGCCCCAAACATGGACGCAGTTTTATATTTTGCGCGTTCGCCGCTCTTAAATGTTGTCTTTACCCAAAAAAGTAAAGAAACACGGCGGAGAAAAGGCCGAAACGGCAGAAACCAAAGACCGAAAAGTAATTTCTTGCACGACATTAATTTCTTTTAAATTACGCATAATTGAAGTACGGGCACTCGAACTTGATCGATGGCCGAATCGAGTCCCAGAGTGAGTACTCATACGGCGATCGGAACGAGTTTCCCCCCTCCCTCCCCACCAGCATCCGATCGAAGAGAAATTACAAAAATATTGCTCCGCCATAATAATTTAATATTTTTTCTTCGTGTTTTTGTTGTGACTCGATGTGACTTCATGTGGCCGAATGTTTGATCATATTTTTGGTTCCAAGTTCTTGGGGACAACCAGGGCGACATTGACATTCGAATTAGACACCTGACAGCAGAATATCAAAGTCACTCAGAGACTTTGTCAGGTGTGACGCTATTAAGTCGATTTTGGTTGCCGTAATTCGACGATTTCTTCTCCGGACCCTCTGCCCATTGAAGCCTTGGATCCGAGCATTTGAAATTTGATTTAATTTCTGTTCACTCTTTTATATATTTTTTTGGGTCTTTTTGTGATCGTGGGCCGACCTGTCAGTCAGTATGAAATTTCATATTGTTGTCGCCGGGGTCTCGCAGGTATTTAGTTTTTCGTTTTGGCCTGCTTTGGAGGCTTTGTTAGCGCAATAAGCGGATTTTTTATTACATCAGTTTAGTGTCACATTAGCACCCATGCACTCCATTCGGTCGCAATCGCAGTGTGGGCGACACATATTTGTATATCCCATCCGTTCGGATTTAGTGGCCAAACGAGAGAACTGCGTTTTATGGCCACAACTCATGGGGATCAACAAGTTCCTGCATCTGCATCGGGATATCTGGGATCTTAGCCTGCAGCTCTCTGCCACACGTACGAGTCCGACGGATCCGAATGGAAACCAACTCGAATCACATAAAATCTTTCAGCGAAACGCGCAGAACTTATTATATGAATTTCTTAATTTTTGCAAAGAGCAGAAGGGAACGAGGAGCTGCCCTAAACTTTTTTAGGGCATTTCGTTTTGCCGAGATGCTATCAGTTGGTTTTTGTTTCAGGTTTTGGTCTTTAAATTGTCTCGAATCTCGAATCCAGTGGACTCCGAGCCGATTCACCGCATGAATCATAAGCCAGTTAAAGCCGAATTCCTAAATGTTCGTTTAAGCTCACGTTACTTACGAGTCTCATGACCAGGTCAATGGATTTGGCACTTGCAACCCAGTTTTGACTCCAGCAGAGCCATAATTAAACAATCGTAGCTTTAATTGTCAAATAATGATAGATTTTCCCTGGAATATGGTGACTGTCACTTTCTGTTGCTATTTCTTTACCCTCCGAACTGGATGCATTCTGAATGGCGTTTGGCTAATAGTCTATTACTCCCAACTGGCCTATTTGATGTATTCTGAAGTTGTTAACCCGAGAAGTAGGAGCGAACGGTCCCATGATATCTGGGATAAAGACATCCACGAGGCCAGGGACTTGGATGGTTTTTGGGTGCTGGGGATCGCTTATATTGTGATGGTTGCGGTGTCCTTTTGTTTGTTCTTTGGCGGAGTTGTGGTAGCCACTTAAAGGTATCCGATTTGATTAGACATCCCTAACCTATTACATATCCAGAGATCTGTAGTCCTGTTGGTCATGTTTCTGGTGCTTCAAGTAATTCCCATGTCGGTCAAAGCATTTTTTTTACTTTGGGCCATAATCTACGGCCTTGAACTTGAGTCCTGCTTCATGTATCTGCTACCGATGAGTAAGTTTTTGTATTTAAAAGTGCCCTAGTTTGTCATAGTTTGGTTAGTTTTCTTTCTCTACATCGACCTGGTGGCCTATTCCTACTTGCAATCTTTGAGGTTGAAATACAAACGTAGCTTATATTCATCCTCCACCTCCATTGAGTACTAATTTGGTGAGTCCTCATCTGCTCATGCGCTTTATATTCAAATTCATAACCGACTTTTTCCGGTAGAGGACACAGCAGACAAGAACGATAAACTCGGTGGACTTTCCAGCAGAGAGACATGTCAAGGAATGAAAACAAAAATGATTTATCATAATGGGAGTTGGGGCCGAAGAAGCTGGATCCGATTCAGAATGTCAGGAGGTTTTGGGAGCTTGGGGTTGGGGGCTCTGGGGCCTCGTGCTCCCAGCGGTGTTGCCTAAACGGGCGATAACGGCCAAGACGAAGATGGGACAGGAATCAAGAAAACGGCCACAACCGAAAGATATCGAGATCGGTCGTGGTCGCGGTCGCGGTCTCCATCTCCATCTCCGTCTCCGTCTCGGAACGCTGCGTCTGGATGTCAACTCTTCATATAAAAATTAACGAAATATAAATTAAAAAGTATGCCCTACCTCTCCGCCACAGGGCGATGAAATAAAAACCAGAAATATTCGTTTTTTTTTTCTCCTGTACGATTTACGAGTATTGTCCCTTCTGGTTTCGAGTTACGCCTGCGCGACATTGTTGCCTTGTTTCGGCCAGGCCCCAAAAAAAACCTTAAGAAGAATCTGAAAATTATGAATTGGACGCTTATCTTTGGGAGTGCATCGCTGCGTTTAGGGCTTTATCTATGGGTCTGAGAATTTTATCTAATGGAGGCAGCTTCTACCCATTGATTGGGGTCTCATTGGGAGTCTGGTTTCATTTCTGACTTATGACAGGGTCTTGGATCTGGTCTGCCTGTGCTCTGATAGCTTCATAAGCCGACTGGCGATAAGGTCAAATCCGAGAGCGCTAATTGCCAGCAAAATTCCAGGCGCCATGGAAGCCAAGGGAGTGCCTCAGCCCCTGCCCCTGCCTCTGCCTCTGCGTCGCCTGGACAGCTCTCAGGTGGCGTATCACCTGCGTGTTATCGCCAGACAAATGCATTTTGCAAATTATTAACATATGTGCCGGCTGTAACACGGCCAAAAACAGCAACGGCAGCGGGCAGCAGCCGCGAACATGTGCAGATACAGATACATTTGTATCTGACGCCAATGGGTAGGAAGCTGGATTGCGGCGAGGCTGTTGGCTGCTGGATGCTGGCTGCCTGCCTCCCTGCCTGGCTGGCTGGCTGGCTAATTGATGTCGGTGCACAAAACTTGATTTATTTCTATTAATAAAGCCCCCAAATGCAAAGCGGCAGTGCGGGATTGGCGGATTGGCCAGATAGCAATACATTTTCGGCTGCCTTATTTGGTTTTCGGATCCACGAACTGGCAGCCCCATGCGAAATGGGAACTCCCAGCTCCCCGGATAGTATAATACTACATTGTTCGCGGCACCTGTTGGTATTTGGCTGCAAAGTTCCAAAGAGCATCATCCATTGGCGGATTTCCAATTGGGCTTCAAATGCTGGGGCCAATAAATTGCTTGTTTAGCCACAATTACACACATGAACGACCGCCGAAAATGGCCAACAACATCAGGAATTATCTAGCAAATGTTGTTGCTGGCGCTGTTGTCGATAAAAATCACATAAAAAGTCGGTTGCATAAATTTTAACACCGATTTTAATCGCAGCATTGTCGAGCAGAGTCGGACAACTCAGTGGGTCCCGCCGATATTCCGGCCAACACTCCCCGACACTTTATGGCCAACATTTTTTGGTGGTAATTACCAGCCGGCAGCAGTTCCGGTGCATCGAATCGAAACTATAATTTTGTTATAAATTATTGATATGTCAAATCAAATTCTCGGCCAGTTTTCGTTTTACTGAAGTTGAAATCGAAGATTTATGGCCGGCAATTTAAGAGTTAAGAGGAGGGGCGTGTAAAAAAGTGGTGGGCTTGAATTAAAAGATATAAAGTTGTTATATCTTTTATAAAAAATATATTTTAAATAAGGTGAGTTTTTTTTTATAAATTCCTAATTTTGTATTATATTATAAGGTTAGTATTTTTGGATAACTATTAAACCAACCTCGTGTAGTTGGAGATAAATATTTTTATATGAGGAAAGACTTGGTCCGGCAAGACAGATTACGACCACGTCTGGATGTCTGAGCCTGGCGGACACATACAACACTTTGCTCTACGAGGCTCTATACGAGGCTCTGCGATACGGAAAATACGCAAAGATTTTCCCTGTTTTCCTGGCATGCAATTTTCAACAGAGTTACCTCATTTTTTTGCTCGTGCCGGCCTTTTTTTTTTGTAGGCTTGACATAACTGGAGCGATTTGGCTCTGGGTTTTGCCCAAAAAGCAAAGCGAACGCCTCAACCTGATTTGGAAGTCGACCCCACTTGGGCGCTCTGTCCAACAAAATGCTCCACGCTTGTCTCGGCCATTTGCATTTCGATCTTTTGCGGCTAACTGGCTAACTGGCCAAGCGGCCAAACGGCCAACAAATCCTACTGCAATAAAAGTTTTCTGTTTTCTGTTTGCTGTTTTCCGTCCCGTAGAAAATTACAAGAGCCGCGAGGCGGGGGAGGACATATGGACGTGGACATGGACGCGGACATGGGGTATGTGTGTACCAGAAGGCATTTGTTTGGTAGTTGAACCACATTAGACTTTCACTTTTCAGACCCACAAATGGCCATTTGGGCGATTTAGCCGCCCGAATGCGCTTTAAATTTATGTTGATTGGCATGGCCGAGTCGGTTTTTGGTTAAATGTTGTTAAATTGTTTTCCGCCGCAATGACATGTTTTGACAAATGATTTGGGCCTCTTTTGGGCGGATTCTTGAACATGTAACCAAAAAATACTTGTTGATTTGTCATTTGAGAAATGTTGATTGAAAATGTACGTCCAGTTCTTGGAACAAACCATAATAAATCCCGGGATTAAGTTTTCGGTTTCGGTTTCTGCTCCTTTTTTTTTAATAGTTTTAGTTACGTATTGGCCATAAAAACCACGGGGCATGAATCCTTTGACAATGCCGAACCCAAATGGTCCACAAATAAATACTAATAAACTGGCGAAACAGGACACGAGAGTTTGGTGATTGGCCTGTTAGGCCATCCTTCCTTTCGCGTACTACATAAATTTCAATATTTATGGCGAAATTTTTTCGGCCACTGCCACAACAGCAACACATGGCCGAGATAAACATCCCGAGGGCCAGGACAAAAAAACAGTTAAGAATAAAAGGGAAAAGGGAAAACATCGTCCCGGAATTGCGATTCGGATTTGTGGGCGTATGAGAAGCCGCCTGCCGCCGATGGGCGTAACCCAAATAGAGGCGTTGACGTTTACGTTCACTCCTTTCGCCCGAAAGGACGACACTCGTTTCTGGCTAACTAACGATCGGACGGGACAGGGATCTGGACCAAAGACCAGAGACCAGAGAGACCCCGGAGAACATTGCGCAAAGGCCGTAAATCGCTGCGACATAAATTCGGTGCACTTTCTGACGTTTTGCCTGCCTTCTCGACCCGACGACCCTCCCACGGCCGTTTGCCTACCTGGCGCACCTGACACAAATTTTCCCTGCTCCCGGTTTTTCTGCGCTAATCTCTGTAAACAAATCACTGACGTCCTGCCATGTCCTTGGGGACGTGTTGGTTTAATTGCCGCCAGACGTCGAAATTTATGAGCATCAATAAAGTGTCAACTTTTGTTCGAGCTGCGAGTCTCTGGGTTTTTGGTTGCATATTGGCCAACTCGAAAAAGGCCAGAAAAATGCGCTTCTGGTTGTAAATCATCTCGAAGAGGCTTTCCAGGAAACTAGTCTTCCCGCACCCATCCCCCCTGCTGATTCTTAACTTGGCCGAGACACGCCAGCCCCGGTCTTGGCCATGGCAGCGAGAGCTGGGCGAGTTTTGGCATTTGCATTTCAATTGAAGCGAGTAATTAATGTATCGCATATCTGTAGAATTTTAATTGCCAAGTCAATGCACTCGCCCAGAGCCGGATCAGATGAAGCTGGGATGGCCATGCACTGGAAAGAAAAGCGTGTGCATTTTTGGAGGTCTTCAAATATGAAAACTGAAAAAAAGTTTGTTTTGTGGTTTAAAATAATTGCTGAGCTTATACATATTTTAAACCTCTTGCATTTTGACATATTTTGGTAGCAAAAAACTGATGTTTTTTGTGTGTATTTTGGGTGGTGCCGCCTGACCGTGCCCCCGTGTGGTAAGAGTCGCGCGTGTGGCCCCGTCACGTACCGCTTTACTAAGCCTCACAATGCCAGCTGCCGCACAGAAGACTCGCTCGACAATTAAAATATGAAAGGGTTCCACCTCCACCTCCTGCTCCTCCATCTCATGCTCCTCTGGCGATTAGCTATTCCCTAACAAAACCGCAGAATACAGTCGGCAAACTGGCCGAAATCCACGTCATAAATAGCCGTAGCCCGGCCAAAGCCCCTCGATTCGAGGGCCCTTCGCCCCTTTCAAATTTCTGACTGCATCGCATATTTGTGGCTGAACAACAAAAAATGGGAATTGGAAAACAAATGTTGCAAGAGTTCGCTGCCAGTGCCGCACGTGATGATTGCATCATTGTGTCAGCTTAGTACGTGCTTCGCTACGGGCTTGTCACATAAAAAATGACACTGAATTCCGGGCATTCTGGCCCGAGTTCTATGAAGTTTTTCCCATTTTTCCACTGCCCATTAGAAGCGATGGAACCGAGCTGCGTGATTTCTGCATTTTAGACAGATGTTTGGCGAATCTCATAGAAAGACGATGAACTCATGTTTGGCCAACACGTGGTGCGATTTCAGGGATTGGAGGAAATCGTCAGGACAATGAATTTGGACACTTGTGCCTTTCGGGAAAGGGAAACAATACGGAAAAAATCGGATGTAAACGGATTTGTGGCTTAATTTGCGGGGTAAGCAGCTTAAAACTAACAAAAGCCATTGTCACTTAGTCAGAAAAAAATAAGAGATTGATTTTTATAAAATTCTTATATATTCTATATTGTGAGCCAAATAAGTTTTGAATAATTTGACTACCAACACTTTAATTGACGCCTTGCCGTCTGACCTTTCTGCCTTTAATGGCACATTCCCCCTGAATTGTTTTTCAACTTATTGCGTTGCCACAGAAACGTTGACCGATATCCGCTTTATTGTTATGCAAAATCCGGTCATAGAATCCATAAAGGGCAATATTAAAAACCCATAAAACCTGGGATTCGGAGCTGGGTCCGATTGTATCCCGGACAACTTTCGCCTGTACGGGAGCGTACAAAGCCGGGGCATTATATGAGTTTTTGGACCATTTTTTTTGTTTCCTTTTCGGTATCCACAAAAGGGCAGTGGCTGGGAGCTGGGAGGTGGGGCCTTCATATAATTTATGAGAAATGCACGCATTAAACTTCATTAGATCGAAATTTAAGGCTGCGACCGCGGCATTTGGGGGCCCATAAAAAACCAGAACACAAAAGTATCTTTCGCTTTTTGTTTGCAATTAGTTCGACGGCAGCGCGCAGAAGCCGCACATAAAAATAAATATATATAAAATGTGGAGCTGCTGCAGCAAGTTCATTGAGGAAGCATCGAGCGAATATCGAAGACTCGGGGCAGCGAAGGCGGCCACATAAATTTATTTTTAAAGAAATGCCGAAGAAATGCACCACCAACTGCGTCATTGTTGGCGGTTGCGTTTGTCACAAGCGGGGCAGCCTCTTCGAGCCGCCGAGCCACCGAACCACTTGCTCCCAGCATGACTTTTCCCCACCATTTCAAATTGAAATTAAAATATTTTGGTAGTTTATGGAGGCTGCAAGTTGGGAGCTGGAAGCTGGGTGCTGGAAACTGGGAACTGGGAACACCCATAAAATCTCTAGGAGAGGTGTTGCCGCATTGGCAGCCATGTGTAAACATTTGGTTGCCCTGTCAAAACTAATTTGGCTGCCACATTCCCTACTTTCTGCTACAGATAGAAAATCCCCTAGTAAGAGGTTTCAGAAAATATTAATTTTAAATATCTTAGAAGAAAATTGAATAGATTGTGGTTACAGAAACTCTCCCAAAGTCCTACTAATTTGTGCCTGTTTCAGAAAATATTAATTTTAAGTATCTTAGAAGAAAATTGAATAGATTGTGGTTACAGAAACTCTCCCAAAGTCCTACTAATTTGTGCCCATATCCTTCCACATTTTCTGCCAGTGTTGCGTGGGCTTGGGAGCTGCACTTGCCGGTGTGCGTGATCACCCCACTCGCCCCCTTCACACTTGGTGGCTTGGTGGCGGCGCAAAGTGTTGAAAGTGTCGTAAATTTCACGGCCATATGCGGCGGGAACTGCCGGAGGAGAGGTTGCTCTGGAGCCCCTCCAGACTCCGATTCGGATTCAAAATCAGTTTTTCAGATGCTCAGATGTGGCCGCATGTGGAGGGCCCTTGGGCAGCATGTGAATGGCATCTAGGAGGCGGCCTCTTCAGCTCTATTTCTGTTGCAACTTCAACTCCAACTTAAGCCACGTTCCGTTTGATTTTTCACGCTACCTTAACACGCGTGTGCTGCCTTTTTTCGGCGACCTTGACCAATTCGCGGCGTGAAACGGGCCATAAAAACCAATTCACGAAAATATATATATTTTGGGAAAGTTTGTCACTCTTGGAAATGAGAAAATGGAAAAAGAAAAGGACCTCCTGGGCGGCGTGTGTCGCGACAGGCAAATGAGGCGTCTGGAAATGTCCTGGGATAACCTTCGATTTGTCATGCTGACGTTGGCTTAGCCGGAAGGTGCTTCCACAACTCCATTGAAATGTCGTAAATCAGGAAAGGTGAGTGCCACGCCTTCGGTGGCACGTGCTCGCAGCAACCCATCCGTTGGCAAAAGTCATAGAAGGAAGTGGAAGTAGAGTTGCGAACCTGTTGTTGCCGCGTTGTTGCAACAAGTGTAAAACTAGCAGCCATTGTGTGCCCCAAACCCGCCCCAGTCAAGGCGAAAACCTTGGGAGAACTCGGCGCTGCATCCATCGCGTAAATTGTGGCAGACACTTAAGAGCCGAGACAAGATTAAATGTTAAATTACGTTAAGGCCGCTCAGATAAGCCCGGCTTGGATGCCAGGGACTCGGCACTCGGCATTCGGGACCTGCCTGGGCCTGGGAGTGCCGCTCCGCAAGTGCCACAAGGGGCATCGCCGTGTCCGGGCCAAGGTGATAATGATAAGGAAATGAAATCGCTTCAAGTTCGCCAGGGAGACTATCTGAGCGCGAATAAAGTACGAAAACTGATGAGTGGCATAAATTATCAATAAACTACAGTGGTTGCAAATGGAAAGCCACTCTCTAAAAACTATGCAAAGGGTCTATATAAACTTTCTTTTCGCTAAAGTTTGCGAGTTTACAGTCCCACTCATCAGGAGTAATTTTCTTTATCATTTTACGATGGACATTTTCCGAAAATATATTTTCTGTTGCCGGAGATTGCAGTTTTTCCCACTGCCGCTGCCCAGGCCTTTGCCAATGCACTTCAAAATCAGAATCACAGTCGGCATCTTCATGCTGGGAACTGAAGGTCTTACCTGCCTCACGTAGGAAAATATGTTTAAGATTCCACATATATAGTTTAAAGGAATAAAGACTAAATGGCCTGCTGTGACCCAAAGGACTTGGCTGATAAGCAAAATTGATTTTGGCAATTATTTTTGGCATGACTCGAAAAATGTCTGGAATATGTGTCAAATGACGACGACCTCATAATTTTATGATTAGTTGAAGACGCTTGTTAGTGGGCAGCAGCATTCTCCGACCATAGTCCCACTCCTACTGCCTGCATCCTCTGCTGCAATCTGCTGCAGCAACACCTCTCCGATTGTCGGCAACATCATCAACCGGCGGCATCGGCAACACGTACGCACACTTCTCGGCGGAGACTGGC
Source organism: Drosophila varians (assembly GCA_018150405.1). Classification (NCBI taxonomy): domain Eukaryota; kingdom Metazoa; phylum Arthropoda; class Insecta; order Diptera; family Drosophilidae; genus Drosophila; species Drosophila varians. Next base: position 12,059,725 of record JAECWK010000130.1, read on the forward strand.
CAGAAAAAAAGACCGACTGCCGTGATAAATTGCAATGATAGCAAAAGTACTTGTGCCTGTGTCCCGAAAAATAAAACGAAACATTTTTTGGCAGACGTGTCCCCGGCGCGGAAGGCTGAAATTAACCGCCGGCGGAATCGCAGGACCAGAAGAACACTTCGTGTTGCATGTAAGCCGGCTGCTTGGCCGGTCGGTCGGTCGGTCAGTCAGCGGTCGAAAGATGATATATCCAAAAAATTCCATATAATGACTGCCAGGCAGCGTGGACGGATGCAGCAATAACGGCAAGTACCCCAAAGCATTAGAAGCCGCAGAGAAGCAAAAAAAAAGGTGGAAAACCTTTGGAGAGAAATGAAAAACCCAACTGGCCCAGACATGGGAACTATTTTCACGCTCAGTTGCAATCTGTCAATGCCGTTCGCCACACCGAGTCATGGCATCCCGACAGCCGAACAACAACACCAACAGCATCAAGCACGACACCTTTTTTGTGGCCAGTTGGTGTTGCAGTAACGCCCCGACCAGCAACAAGCAACAAGAAACTAGCAACTTGCAACTATCCAGCTAGCCAGCCAGGCCGGCCAGCTATCCAGCTAGCCAGCTAGGCGCGCTGATATATCAAAGCCAAACCATCATCATCTTATTAAAGAGTGCCAACTTAATTTGCTTCTCTATGTTGCCAGACAAGTTGTTGCCAATGTTGCTGTTGCTGTTGCAGGATGGCGAGGTGCCGGTCAAGGTGTGGCTGGGGGGCGTTGCTGAAGACAGTTAGAAATGGGAAATGGGAAAGACAGATCAACTGCCAATATGCCGAAGTTGCAATGTCCTAGCTGGAAATTGTTATGCCTTCAATTTAATACAGAAAATCTTCTCCTTAAAGATTTAGCCGAAGCGACGAGAATAAACGAATCGATTTAGCAACTAAACAATTTCTCTTTCGGGGTCAGTTATGCGGGAGAAATTCCGAGAAGCTGATGCAACACCCACTCTGCCGGGCCACTCAACACCTTTTGGGCTGCCGCGGCCAAAAGCTATAATTAATAGATTATCATCGACAACATTTTAAATTCGCATTAAACTTGCCAGCGCGGCAAATTGCAGCGCCCAAGTGGAAAATGCCAAACTATTTTCTAGCAATTTTTCCTCTCGCTTCGTTATGTTGGCCATATTTTTCCTAGACCTGCCAGCCCCATCCTCCCCCGCAGCTTTTCTATTCCTCGTTCTTTTTCGATTTTCCAGCCAGCATTATTCTTTTGACTGCTGTTCGCTTTGGTCACATACGCGGAAGTGATTTTTCCACTCCAATGACGACGTCATCCTCCTTCTCTTCCTCCTCCTACTACGGCAGTTGTTGCAGTTGCAGCAACAGGTTGTTCTTGGGGGTGTCTCTCTGGGCTCACGTGCTGCGACCCGGCCCTGGTATTGATAGACGAGTTCGATGTGGCTCTTGGCCAGTTAGTTAGTTAGTCGGTTAGTCAGTGGGCCTCGATTGCGGAGAATGTTTTGTGGCAACGCCCTTGGAACGAATTCCGCTTGGTTGCGCCCATTTATGTGTGAAATGTGGTAGACCCGCCAGGATAACCCACTCGGGACTCCAAAGGCTTTCCGCACGAGCACTGCCAACTCAATATTTGCCCAAGAAATTAACGTGATTGGGCTCATTAAGCAGTCAACGTATTTGGACAGAGTGCATAAAAAGCGTCTCGTGTTTAATAAGCAAATATCAACACCTCATCTCAGTGCAAAAAATCCACAAAAAAAGGTAGAAAGAGGCTTCGATTTTAACTTTCTGTCATCTGGCTGGCCATACAAAGCAATCAGCAATGAAAACAATGCCCGCCGGATGGTGATGGTGATGGTGATGACGATGCTGATGAGTTGGGTAAATATAAGTTTTCAAGATCAATGTTTATTTACACAACGTGGGCCAAAACTGCATTATTGGCAGCATATTCCTCCAGGAGATGGAGATGGGGCAGGAGGACCTGGAGCTGGAGTAGGTGCTGGGGAAGATAAACAATGAGCAGCAAGCTTCGGGACACGCAATTGCAATTAATGGTAACCGAAAACCGAAAACCAAAGACTGAAATCCCAGATCCCAGATGAGACGCCATCAAGTGGCAGGTCTCGAGTGTGTGTGTGTGTGTTGTAGGGGAAGGCACGCAGTTGGGCTAAAATACACTGAAAACATTGCAGTTTTTGAACAGAGATACCGTGAACAAACGTAAGTTAAACATTTCTTTCAGTGTCGAGGGCGGAAGATAAAGTTAGAGTCCAAGCTGGCTCAAGGGTTTCAAAGACGCGCTGCGGTTGCTGACGGAGAATTAAGACGTCAGGAGACGTCAATTGCCGATGGACCTTGGCACTCCAGAAGGCTTCGGTGGAAAAATGTCTATGAAATATAAACAACGGCTGTGGCTGTGATGACGTTGTTGCAGATGATGATGAGTGTCACGAAAGCAAGTTCAATGGCCAAGGACCTGTGGTAAACAATGGCCCGGCAATTGCGTGCCACATGCATCACAGTGGCAGAAGCCGCAACATCAGCACAACCAGAGGCAGCAACATCCCCAGCAACTGCAACAATATGAGATGCTGATTAGGCTGCTGGTCAGCTATAAAGTTGCAGCTCAGTCGCCAGTCGCAGAGAGGAACACGCATGCCCATAAAAACGCTAAATGCATATTGGAAAAAATAATGATGACAGTTTCCTAACTAAGCCAGACAGACGGAGTCAGGCAATAGCCAAAAGGCCGGGAGATGTGGTCGCAAAGGCAGCTCGGCAAGACACTTAACAAATTAAGATGCAGAGCCAGACGGACAGACGGTCTTCTATCATAATGAAGATCTCAGCGACACTAATCAGCAAATAACTGGTTCAAATTAATATTATATAAAACACTAGTAAATGTCTCATTTTACAAGTTATAACCAGTTTCGGCTTGGCCAAGACTTAATGCGAATTGACGGGTGCACTGAAAGGAAAATGGTCTCTGTGGTTGCCACAACTTGGCAATAGGCAAGTGGAATTTCTCGCTCTGTACGCTCTGATTGACTCCAGTTTCAGGCATGTTTTGTGGCTCTACAGACTCAATGTTGTTCAGTGTAATTGAGGCTGAAACGGCCTGCACCTTATGTCACATTACGACAGCGTTGACAATCCCAATCTGAGATCCGGAGAAGCTGAAGCTGAGAATTGGGTCACGTCAAGGTGTTGTTGCAGTTGCATTTCCACATGCTGCCGACTAAGCAGCATCTTAATGGTGGCAAGACAGGCCTACAAAACACACATTGTAGATGTGTAGTTTAAGCCCGAATCTGAGATCTGAAACGCATCGAAAAGTCGTGTGCAAACAATTGCAATTGTCTCATTAGCGTGACAGAACAAGGCGTCTCCCACTCGATTGCTGTATGCATTTTGCAGGTCGTAATTAATTTGCGTCTCGTAATGATTTCTCTACACTGTTTCTCACACAACATTTGCATAATTGTGTAGCCCGGTTCATGGCCCACGACACACAACGATATGTTGTGGGTGTTAAGAGCTGGCAACTGTGAGCTGCGTTTTGGCCGAGTTTGGAGCTAATTTCGCCATTGCCGCTCTAGCAGCAACTAGCCGCGATTAATCAAGCGGCTAAAACAACACAAGCTGCAGCATATTTTGCCCGGCAGTACTGGATTACTCACATGGACCGCGCCCACAGTCCCCGTATAGATACTGTACCAACACTCTCATTCATATCAGCTTCAGTTCTGTTTATTTTTGCGCCGGCAGTTTGCAGTTTTCAGTTTTTCGCCAGCATTTTGCATTCGCACTGTAATTGATCATGTTTGCGGCCGCCTGGTATCCGTATCTAACAATTGAGCTCGTAAATTTCCCGTTTGCCCAACAGGAAGTTATGGCTCGAAAATCGCCTGTTTTTTGTACTCCGCATATGACCATTAGCCTGTTTACGCTGTTCACCCAGCCAGATAATCAATTTGCCTTTTCCCGCAATGAATTGCCCATTAATAAGCCAGATTTTTGGCTATTGCGAAAGACTTTTGAACGCAGAAAGCATTCCATTAATTGCGAAAATAAAGCTAAAACCTCTATCGAAAATGGAAATGCCAGAAAGGTAATGAGAGAGTGTCTGTCATAAGTGCTGGAGCAGTTGCTCTGAATTTAAATTAACTTTAGTCTATAATTTTCGATTTTATACCGTTTTGTTTGGCTCGATATAAATTGCAACGTTAACCAGTTTCGCACTGGCGCCCACCGTCACTACCAATTCGCAGTTGCAGTTGCAGTTGCAGTTGCACCACTGAGCCACTTTCCACCCAGCACCACCAGCTTTAGCCAGCCAGCCAGCCATCTGCATACGAGAGACCCACATGCCATGCGTGATATATATTTTCAATTAGTTGGCAACATATTTTGCAGCAAAAACTAGTTTTGTTTCAAGTCGCTTTTTTGCTGGCCAGCAATTAATTTTGGCTTAATTTGAATGGCTCACTTTTTTGTGGGGTTCAATGGGTTCGATGGGAGCATTTTCAGCACTTTTTCCCTCATCTACCAAGATGAGGCGCCTGCCCCGAAATATATTCGTTTTCATTTTCATTTTTGCTTTCGTTTTCGTTTTGGCTTTGGCTTTGGTTCGATTAAAAAACACCTTTGTGCTGATTTATGAACTTTCGTGCCCAGCAACAATAAATTAATATATCGAGCGGCAAAAGTGAATGCAAATAATTTCAGCACTTTGACTCATTAACGCGACGGGGAGTTTTCATTAGCCGGCTTGCTGGAGTTGGCTCTTATATGAAATCGTTTTCATTGCATTGTTGCTCACAAAAAAAACCAAAAAAAACCAAAAAACCCAAAAAAAAAAAAAGCCATTACAATCGTTTGAATTTAAGGGTGCGGTTCGCTGGCGGGATTTTGGCTTTTATGGAGCAGAAACTTTTTTAATAATAATTATAATGAAATGCGCTGGGGGCCGTCGACCGACCCATTTACGAGATAGTTTGTAGAGATTGCTTAAAATCGGTTGGGAGAATTAATTGGCAAGAGGTTTTGTGTTGGCTGGCCTACAAAAACCGCAAATAGTAAGCGGAAACCATCCATCAGGCCGGTGTATATTAATGCATTTATGCACCTTTTCCATGGCCCTAATCCAATTAAAGGGATTTCGCCTTCGCCGCTGGCCATTGGAATTTTCGCAGATGAATTTTTTCGCAGATGCCGGCACACAAGAGATTTTCACACTCGAATTTTCCTCACAGCCGATTTCCACGCTCGAACAGGACAAACATTTTGTTCGACCAGCTCGAACATTCGTTCCACGATGTTTCCAGTATTCGACACGCATTTCGAATTGGATTCTGGCCGAGACGAAGTTTTTGTCCAGCCAGTTGGCCAAAAAGCAAAAGTGAACAGCGAGCCTAATTTCCAAATCCAAATTTGGCAGCTGCATTGGCCAAAAAAGAAAAAAAAGGTTGTGCCTGAAACATACTAACCAGTTGACAATCGTAGATTAGGCGGCAAATTAACCTGCACTCGTGTTTTCACATCTAATGAACTCCGATTTGATGGCTCTTTGTTGGCTTGGGATTTACGCGCTTTTAACGGCCCACCGGGAGGGTATTAGCCCTATCGGGATTATCTGGCGGGGCACACATGCTGCGCTTTTGCCCAACACTTAACCCGGTTTTAGTTTTAATTAAAAGAGCCCGGCCACAGCTCGCATCAAACGGCGTTAAATTCGAGTCCATAAAACGGCACAAAAGGAAAGTGTTGTGATTTTGTTGTGATTTTGGAGATGGGATCGAGACCGCCCCGAGGCTTATCCCCTCCAAGCCCGATAATGTTAATGATGGCCTCTAAACTGTTTTACGTTCATTGAAATGTGCCTACAAGCTTGTCGGCGGCTGCACTCGCACTCCGACTCCGACTCCAACCATTAAAATGAGATTCGATTTTGGTTTTTTTATGACAAGTTTTACTTTCAGCTGTGCGTAGTAAAAAAGTGTAAAAACTAAGACAACTTATTTGATAAAAATCAGGCAACATGCGAAAGCACTTGGGCCTGCAAGATAGTGGCCACTGATTGAGTTAGATAATCCCGAATGTAGATGTGAGTGATTCAATTTGATGATGGATTTTATGGGACTCCTTTCGCCCGAGAATTTCCTGTCTTGTTTCGTGGACCCACCTCCACCTCGCTGGCTCGGAATGTTTCTGGAAACCCCACCCAGATTGAAAACCCAGAGCCATTCACTGTCGCTAATGTGCTGTAATCCAAAGCTAAGGCGCTTTGAAAATCAATTACAAATGTCAGTCATTGTCGTTTTTGTGCCCAATACCTCGGGTGTGACAGTTTGGGTTTTTTGGAGCGACAGATTCGGTTGAGAAACGCGGCGGCTAATTCCCCAGACAGGCGTAAATACTTTTCCAGCTCCAAGTGCATTCTACAATTGCATTTAAGGTGTGTGTGAAGGTGTATTTAAGTTATGACTGATTGCCTGACCTTTGGCCGGGTGGGGATACTCCACTCCAAGTGGGGATACTCGGAACATTTATCATTTCAACTAGTCGACGATGACTTCCAATAAACAACAATTAATCAATTTTTGTGTATAATATTCCTACGCCTACGCAGCAGATCTGGAGCTGGATCGGAATCGGATATATAGTTGGGGGGACCAGAACAAGTCCATCAATTAGACGGCTGGCACTCCGGCCAACATGTGCGCCTGATTGGACCTGGCCCGAATGGCGCCTGCAACTTGGCCCAGCTCGTTAGCTGTCCTTCATTTTTCATAATTTCCACACTTTGCCAGGGCCAAGTGCACTCTGGCTGGAGGAGACTAAGGGGGGGAGTCCGGAAAACCGAATGCCAAAACTTACGACTTCCGCTTGCAATTGATGGCCGGAGTCTGGACTCCGGAGTCCGGAGCTAGCCATTGCCATTGCCAATGCCAGAAGTCAACTTAATTAATTTTTTCCCCCACAGCGCCGCCCAATAACTCCATCAGAACCATTGTGATTGGAGTTACGTGGCATGGAAGCCAAGGCCAAGAAGTTATCTTCTACACTGGAAAAATAATATCTAGGAATAAGACAGTCTTATAGAAATATGTCCAAGGACTGGCAGTTTTACTTTCTGTGCATCACACACAGGAAGTGCAGGCGTTTGGATGCTTTCTTTATCGGCTTATGTTGCTGCTGCAGGAGCTGAATGGGTTGCAAGAACCGAAGCAGGTGTTGCAGATATCTCTGATTAAATGGCGTACGCCAAATCATGGCCAAAAGCGTTCAACGCAATCGTTGTTAGGCGCACATTAAGCCATGCTTCAATTGCAATGGTCCGAAGTTTCTGCGGCTGGGGTGACTCCAAGAGAAACCCGAGCTCGAAACATCTCGCCAGGAATCGCCGGGGGGGAAAGTGGCAGTCAGCAACGGGAAGTCTGATTAACATTCGAGGTGGGGCAGAAGCCTGGCCATAAGCCCTGAATTTGAGTAGCCAGCGATGAGAGATTATTGGTTGAGTATCCCCAATCGATGCAGTTTTAAAGTGGTCTGAGGAGGAAACTCTATACAAAATGGGGCAAGGCTGACATGGCGATGGAAAGCTGATTAAAATAGTTGCATGCTAAATGGGAAACTAACAATTTGATAATGGCTTGGCTAAGGATTTATGGAAACCAAGCATTGGAGAGCTCTGACCACCCAAAACTGATTGTTTCCTGGAACAATTATTGCAACGAAGCCACTTGAAATATTCCGATGCTTTTGATGTGCCGAATTCCAAATTTCTGCTAGACCGCTTGACGTCGCCCAGCTTGATAGAAGGTCCTGCCTAATATGTGGTCGCTACTCGCCCACACAGTGAGTCCTGCAGGACCACCACTCGCACATAGTATCTGCTAGGAAGTCACACATTTTCGTAACGAATCGACAATTAGTAATGCCAGAGGAGACATCTATCCGCCCATAGCCCCGGGATCCTCTTCTTTTGGCTTCTGTCATCGTTGGCAGCCGCAGGGAAGATGAATGGGCCGCTCGATCGATGATGTCGACCTACCGCAAATATATGAAATCATTGCCAAAAAGACACTGCCAAGACAATGGCCGAGGCAAGCGACGGGGCACAAAGCCGGAAGATGGGTTCGTTCGGCGTGTGAACCGTGTAACAAGTGTAACAAATTCCCCGGCACACAAAGAGAAAATGTGACACGAATTAGTAACGCCTTGGCCGGAACCCGGTCCTCCGTGTCGGGACTTCTTTGCTCCATTCTCTTCTTTTTTTTGTCTCCTACTTTTCCGTTGCTACCATCTTCTGAAGCTGCCGCCGGAGTTGTCTTTGTTGATTGTGAAACACTTTCGTCACTTCGCCGGGCAAATGCATGTCATCCAGGCCGACTCGTCGGTGGGCGTTTGTTTTAATAGCTCAGCTCTTGTCATCTTTCTCTGGCCTCGTCTCTTGGCTCTTTGAGTTTTTCGTAAAAGTGCCGACTCCGAGGCCCACACACGTTTTGCACCGACCTCATACATAAATTATGAGCGGCAATCAAAGGCATTGTATACACTTGCAAATTGGTAAGTAAATGAGAACTTGGGGCCAACAAGTTGTTCAAGTTTTTTCAGGGTTTCAATGCTTTTGGCAACGCTTTAAATTGATTCTGGTCGACCCACCCACCCACCACTTGGCTTCTGTCATTAGCAATTACATGGCCATCTGGCCAGAATTTCGTAGCCAATCGTTGGAGCTTTTAAGCCAAAGAAAGTGCTGCATACAGCTCGGGTAGAATCGAATCAAATTGGTAAGCCTTCGACCTGCTCAATATGCAAACTAAGCACAATGACACAGATTTTCATTTTCATTAGCCCCCCAAGAGTGAGCTGGAGCCGATGAACCGTTCGGTCTCCTCTGTTTTTTGACTGACTGACCGATTTCCATGTGTTCCATGTGCTTCCAGGTTCCGGGTCCCAGGTCCTAGCATCTTGCTTCCATGTCCGTGCTGCATGTTGTCCATTGACTGATTAGAGCTTGGGGGCAACTAGCTCTGGCAACGTAACGAACACCACCAGCCATCGGCCAGCCAGGAGGCCGTCAGGAAGAGGAGGCCAGGAGGCGAGTGACAGCCCGGATCTGAGCCAACGTTGATAAAAGAAAAGGCAGCTGGGAAACCACAATACTGACTGGACCCAATGAGGAGCACAAGCTCCTACAATGGACTACGAAGTGCACAGAAGAAAATATATCTAACATATTAATAGAAAAACTCTCTTATAAAATCTTTTGTAAGATTAGCAAGGAATATTTTGATGAAATATACGTACATTTTATTTTAAAGTACATATTGTTTATGTTTATTTTCTATCTGTATTGTGGACCATGGCTCTGACAACATTGCACTTGATTAGTGGAAGCACCGGCAGCAACAGCAAAAACAACGTTGTCGGTGCAACATAGCGGCTGCTGCACTGCGTGGGTCCGGAATGGGGTCGCCGATTCTGTGGGCGTTAAGGGAGGCGGGGCCCAGGGGCAAAGGGGACGAAGGGGACGGCAGGAGGCGGGGCGGCCAAATCTGGTTACTTGCCAGCTTTTGGCTCCGCTTGCTTTTGCATGCGTTTCATTATGTCAAACAGTCAATCATGCAAAACAGTTTCAGCTACCGACCTCCATTCGGGCACCCAATTGTCTAGGATACGGTGGAACGAAGGCGTAAGGCTTTGAATTTATCAAAATAGAGGATTTTTCAGAGGAGGTACAATTCTGGAAGGACATTGTATTGGAAATTAGCAGCCTGAAAATAAACCAGAAAGATCTTTGAAGTATAAAGTAAGTTTATAGGCAACGGAAAAGGGTTACAAAATGCCAGGAACCGAAGAAAATGGTACACGAGACCACTGTGCCTCCTTCCAATGGCCAAATGGTAAAAGTCCCCCCTTTTCCGGGGAGAAAAACCAACATCATCAGGATCGAAAGGAGAGCATGTTGAGCATATGCAAAGTCCAGGCACGGAAATGCAATGCTTTCTGAGCTCCTCTGATTCCGATTCTCATTCGGATTCTGATTCCCACCATAGGCTGCAAAAAAAAAAAAAAAAGAAACACTAGAAGGACCACACAAGGCCTAGGAATGGGATTTCTTTTGCCAATGATTTTCCGTTTGGCAATTGAGCGAAAACAATTGGACTTTGGATGGAGAAGAAACAGGCCGCCTGGCATTGCGTCGGGCAAAACACTTTAAGGATGCGCAAGTGCACCAAATGAGTTTCAAATGAAAACAAATCGACCGCCAAACAACAAAGGCCGCATGCCTGAAAGGACTGAAAGGAGCGGCAATCAAGGAGCCAGCCAGGATCAAACGAGGCGGCTCATGCAAAGTGCAGGAGATGAAAACTAACTGCCGCTTAGCTGTGGGCCAAAAATCACAAACCGAAAAGAAGCAACCAGAAAAAAAATGGCACAAACAATGGCCCCGACAATAAGGACGACTGGCATCAAAAGGACAACGGGAAGAACAGGAGGACTCAGGTGACAATAGCCGCCTTGGCGACATTTTCCCAAGGCTGTGCACCCATTGTTCACTGTACAGTGGGCCAGGGGCCACACGCACCGCCCGAACGATGACGACGTCCAAAAGTTGGTCTTGGGAATCGAATTGAGGGCCGATTGTCAACCTGCGTCATCGTGTGTGGCAACAATTAGAGGCCGAGTCTTTGGACCGCCGCTGGAAGACCCTAGCAAATTAGTTAATAAAGGTGGGAAGACTGTCATATTGTATTTATAGACATGTTCCTATAGACAAAATCGAACCATACTGACCAGACCGTTTCATCTCCGCCGCCATGAGTGTGCGAATCTTGGCCCAAAGAGGCCGCCTTCAATATTTTGACAGGCGCAACAATCGCATCAAGAGATTGCAACCTATTCAGAGTGCGGGCTGTTCCCACGTTGTGCAACTTTGTTGGCCAGGCCGCCCCCCCTTTTAATCATAATTATGACACATTTTTTGCCCTCGCCCTTGGCGAAAGTCCCTGCTCGGCATTGCCCGGCAATCAGCGTCACAAAGCCAGCTCGGGGCAATGTTTTGCACAGTTTAATGCTTCTGGTATCATTTTTATTAATTACCCGAAGAGCTGCCTAATTACGTCTGGAAAAACAAGGGGATAAAAAAAGGCACGAGAACAGCTGTTCCGTTTGGGCCGGAGCTGGGCCCTTGGCTTCATTGCCACATTGACGCGTTCACACCTTGCCACATAAAAAAATGTATATACTTTATATATATTTAGGGAGGGGCAGAAGAGGTGGTAAAGGAGCCCCAAAGCTGTTCCGAGACAAGTTTAATAAATATTTTAATATAAAAATTGCGGCTATTTAAGAGGGCGACGCCCCAAGGTCCGCGCACAAGGTCCAACAAAGTTGTCGGCAGCTGTCGGAGGATTAAGAAGGCCATGTCCAGGGCCTAAATATTGTGTAATTCCACCTGCACACTTGGCCAACATTATCATTTATGATTCTGCACGCTTGTGATTTTATTGCCGTGAAATTGCCAATAATTACGAGCCAGTCCCAGTCCAGGGCCTTCACGATCTTATCGCATTTATCTGTCGGCAGATTGGGAGCAGCTCACAAACTGGCTATTGCCAATTTCCAGAATTCGTACAACTCTTCTCATTATGGGACAAGCCTTTTGGCAGCCGCCTTTAAGCCGATTTCCCCCCTCAAAGAACTTTGTTGCAACTTTAATTTGGCATTTTCGCTGGATTTTCTTTGGTGCTCCGTTTTTTTTTTTTTGGAGCTCTGCATAATTTGCTTTGCTGGGGACTTGTTGCTACTCCGGGTTTTGGCACAAATTGGTTTAAGCCCGCACAGAACGCTTCTCATCATGATGGCTGATGGCAATGGTAAAAGTTTTCCGGCTCCGCTTTTCCGCGCTTTTGTCACAAGTTTCTCCTCCTTTCCGACAGAATTTTCATTTCGCGCGGGTAATTGCCTTGCATGTTGCGATGCATTAAGCATTTAATACTTTTATTTTATTCCTTGTTTGTTACTTACAATTGCAAATCTGTGTATTTTTGCGGGGAAACTGTTTCTTTGTTTAAATGAAACGGTTTCCGTTCGCCAGAAACTGCTAAAATCTCATAAAATTTGTATAGCCTGCATGGAAATCCGTGGACCGGATTCAGTTAATGTCACTTCCTGTCCCTGTATTCCTGTGTCCACTGAATATGAGATTCCCATTTCGGCACGCTTATTAACAATGGCCGGCATTAACTTCTGTGCCCTTCGGACCACGTGACATTTGTCTTGGCCAAGGCTGAGCTCCTTTAGCCACGCTTTTTGTTGTCGAAGGATAATGGCCGCCACGGCGGCTACCAGGTGGGATGCACTTATGGCCACTCCCCTCGTCCCTCAGGCCTCGTAATTTGCTGTGACTAACTGCGCTTTGTGCGCGTGCAGCGGCCAACTGGACACACGTACCGCGATTAGCCACGCATGCGCAGAGTCCACTGTGCTGGGCACAGATTCCACATCCACGGGCCTAGTTAGTAGCTTGGAAATGTCAACTGCCGGCTGGATGTCTGATTTGGCACGCTCCGAGCTCCTACCTTCTGCCACCTATCTTCTAACTCCTAGCTGGTGCAATCAACTTAATGGCACATCATAAACTGCGATTTCAAGGCCCTGGCTGCTGTTTCGGTAGTCTCTCGATTTCTGGTATATCTTTTGTGTTGATTTTCAGGGAATTCCGGGCGCATGCTGCTCATACGTTGCAAATATTTTGGCCCGAAATCACAGTCTCAAGCTGCGCCAAAGTGTCTCGAAGGACTCGCTCCTTTGCTCGTGCTGGGCAGGAGTCTTGGAAAGTTGTTTTGTTTTGTCTCAAAATTATTAGGAAGCTAACTGTTGTTTACACTATTTAAATGGTCTGCGGTTTCTGCTCAGGTTCAGCTGTCGGACAAAACAAAGAGTGGCATCTGTACGGTAGGAAATGTCAAAGTATTCCCCAGCTGCCGGAGTAGCAGCTCCAGGTGATCACGCCCTTGAGGTTAGCATTTTTTTTTAAGGAAGTCGTAATAAATAAAAAACATTCCAGAGAATAATAATTAATACGTTTAAAAATGTATGGAAAAGAGTTTTCTATAAATTTCCATATGAATCTCAACCATCCTCAACTCCCCGATATCAGTTTCTTTTGTTTTAAAGTTATAAGCCGGTCTTGTAAGCCGACTTGCCTAGTTGAGTAGAATATTGATTCTATAGTTGGCCTTAAAACTAGAGCAGATGTGGCAGCCTCCTCTGGCATTCAGGCCAATTGCCAACAATTGCAACTAATTGGGCCGAGATACTCTCGACTCCGGGAGTCCTAAGCTGCTCTAAGTACTGCACTCAGAAAATTGAATATTAATGCCCGGATACCACTTGAGGTGGCCGGCAAATTGCGTCCATGTCTGTGGCATGCAACAAATTACATACAACATACATGCAACTCGGCTCGCTTCTTTCCGAAACGCAATTGAGCGAGCAATTTTGCGTTGCACGACGCATTGCCATTCGCCACGCCACACAAAGATCAGAGCCGAGGGATCGGAGACAGGGATCAGCAGAAGCTGAAGGAACCCCGGGCAGCTGAAAGAACTGAGCCAGGCTGAGCCAAAAAGGACATTTCATTAGCACTTTGGCATCTTCTACGCATCGCACTCTGGAGATGCCAAGTCGAGCGTTGAAAATTTGGTTTCGTCACAAGCGATTTGCTCTTTTCACGATTCAGGATTTCCCCTGCTGCTCTAGGATCCCCTCGTCGAGTCGAGTCCCTCCTGGCATCTGATGTGCCCTCCACCCCGGCCAAATGTGTGTCAACCTCGTAAATCCTGTTTGAAATTAAGTAAACTGCAGCCTGGCTGCCTGTAACGAATTTCTTATTTGATTTTGTGCATAGTTTGTCACTTACAATGTGTTAACTTATGTAGGAAAAACAAATTTTCCTCGTTTCGCAACGCTTTTTGATTTTGAAATGCTCTTTAGCCAGTGTCCCTCCTCCTCGCCGACCCGACCCGACCCGTGGCAGAAGCAACATTGCCACTGGGGGTCACTAACGAGGTGTGGCAGCTATTGCAGGAGGGTGGGGGCTGAGCTGGGGATACTACCAGGAAAAGGTATCCCTAGTCAGCGTTACGAAATGAGTTTATGGGGCGAATAAAAACACGATTTTTGGTTCATTTGGAGGAACAAATTGGTGACTTGAAAGCAAAATTATTTCTGAATCATTAAGAAAAAAACCATAAACTTGAATGAAAAGTATTGGAGGGTCTTTTAAATGAGTTGATCCAGACATCTTGCCCTTGTCTGGCTCCTTCCTTATTTATCCAAAGAGAGGCGCAACTCTGCCAGACGCTAATCGGTTTGGTTAGGACCTCCAAGAAAAAGGTGTCGTGGATAATGGAAATCTCCACAAACAGAAGCTTAGACCAAGAAATCTCAAAGTATGCTAAAAATAATAAACAGTTCGCTCTCAAGTATTATTAAGCCCAAGCCCCTTTTAAGTCCTTCATGCGGTAGGTCCTTCTCGTCTAGACGCTAGACTGCAGACCGGACACGGACAATAGCCCAAAAACATATTGCCCTCACACCCAGAGCTCCGACCTCCGACATCCGAGCTCAAAACCCCGTACAAACACAAACAGATTGCTTCAGTCCCAGAAGGAGAGAAAAAAAATGCAGGAATGAGTTTCGAAAGGGCACAAAACAAGGCTCCTCAACTTTAACCACACCAGACCACACTCTGGCCCAAAACACACATGGCCAACACTCACAGGTATGTGTGGGTATGTGCAATGGCTGGCTGAACAGCATCAATTGTAAAAGGATTAGGGCTTAATTTGAAATGCGCATTCATTTGCACTCCGCTCCAACTGCTGGGAGCTAACCAGTTCGTCCTGATCCTGGGCTTCTCATCCCGATTTCGATTCCGATTCCTCTCCGGGTCTCTGTAAGCGGATTTCTGGCCGGAGTGCTCTGTTTTTTTGCCGTCCCATTGCCGTTTTGTTTGTTGATAGTTTGCCCTCTCCTGTTTTCTTTTTTCTATTCTTTTTTTTTGTGTATTGTCCTTTTTTTGTGTTCGTCTCTCATTAGTTTTCAAATAGCTGCATTAATAGGCAAAGGATATACTCGCCAGCAGGCTGGGAATTGCTCAATTTGTGGCACTAAGCCCCCGTCCTTTGTTGTGTCGTGTTTGTTATTGCAGCCTGTGTGGGTTTGAGCCAGGTGGAAAGTCGTGGAAAATATGAAATACCATCGCTGTTAACCGGGCTGAAGCCATTTCTCCTAAGCAGCTCACATAAATCAGGACAAAGCGCGGAGCACTGCATCTTGGCCATCCTTCCACCCAGCCATCCAGCCATCCAGTCAGTCAGTCAGTTAGTAGTTTGTTTTGGCTCACTTGTCGAGAGCATTTGGCTCGTTCGCGGCGAAATCGGCTTAAACAAAAAAAAAAAGGGGGGGAAAGGAAGGGCCGCGACAAAAATCGGTTTTAAGGCAACAATGTGGGGCCAGGGTCGGCATTCTTTGCATTTCTCCTGCAGCCACTTTGGGCCAAAATTCCCCCACTGTCCTCCCCCCCCCACAACATTGTTCGCTGAAACAGAAACACATGTCACAGATTTGTTTCTGCTTCGGAAGCACTTAAGCACTCAGCAAATTTGTTTGAAAAATCTGGAACTGAAACCGAAACTGAAACTGGGGCCGGATCTGGAATCGGAATCTGGACCTGGTGCTGCCCCATCTATGGGGCAATAAATGCTGTTCATTGTTCGCTCTCTCCTCCCGAGCAAGTTTTATTTTTAAAAACCGGGTACAGGGCCAAGGGAGATCTGCAGTTGCCTCTTATTTGTACGTATTTTTGGGGTAAGAACTCAACAAATTGATGATATGCCCCTTTGACACTCGAGTCCATTATTTATGCACGGGCTCGCGATTATTTCCACATTCTACTGACTCACATCCGTGGCAGGGGCAGGGGCAGTAGCAGGGGCAGGGTCAGGCTCGGGGGCGTAGGCGCTGGCACTGGTCGAGGAGGGGCGTGGCCAAGCGAATGACATGCCGATGGCTTACGGATTTCATGCACTTCCATTTCACTCAAAAATTCTCTGCTGAGTGCCTGTCGGAGGAGTGGGGGAAAAAATAAAAGCGCCAGTCCACTTGCCGGGCTTTGTTTTAAATGCCTCCTGGCTTTCTTTCGGGGCTTCTCCGCTGGCTTTGGCCGCTTTGGGCCACACTTAAGCGCATTTAAGGCTTAACGGTACCGGACGACATTTGATTAATTACCAACTTTAATATTTCCATTGCCATTTTATGCCCCCCCGGCCATAAATCTTGTTTTTGTCTTGCACAAGCCATAAACTTTTTAAATATTTTATTACTCATAAATATATTCTTGGCCAGAGTTTAAACTTGCACTTCCATATTTGTGTGTGAACCAATTACAAGCAAATTGTCCCTTCGTTGGAGTCTAGTAGCAGCCAAAATACGGGGGTTTGTTGGATTGCAAATAAATCATGCCACTATATAGCCACACTAATGAACTATAAAACGACACAACCAACTCTGCAAGGTGTCGGCTACTATGGCTTGTTTTTAAATCACTGCAAAAATAGTATTTAAAGAAATAAATTTCTATTAAAAAAACTAGAAATGAAATATATGGTATAGGCTAACTTGAAGAATATTTCTTAGCCCATAACATTATCTTTTTAATTATTTTTGAAGCCATCAATTGTTTCATATTTTCTCTGTGTGCCAAACAAACAGGGGCCAGCAGGTTGATCGCCCTGAAAACGTCTGTTTGAAATGCATACCGAATCGAAAGGAGGGAGGGCCTGGCTGCCTCAACTGGCTGCCTGGACTGGCTGCGATGGCATAAATAAATTTATAATAAATTGCAAAGTTTAAAAATGACGATATATCATTTGTCGCAGCATGTGTCACCCATTCTCCGCGCTGTCTGTTCTCGGAGTCGGGGGTTTGTTTGGCAACTGGCCGCTCGAAAGTGCGAACGATTCAATTAATCTTGACACTATTTATTATTATCATTGGGAGCGGGAAGTCTTCGAGTGGACCAGGAGGACCAGGAGGACCAGCTCTAGTTCCAGGTCCAGGATAGCGACTGCCCATGTCGCTGTTACATTAATTAGTGGAGCAGTCCGAAGTCCGGAGAGCGGAGAACTGGGCCCGGAGACCGGATAGGACATGTGTGCTGCGGCATTATCATATTTATTAAGCGGCCGCATTGCCCGCAGCTCCTTTTGGCCCGGCTTAGTGGATTGGCTAAAGGCTGGAGCAGAGGAGGGACTGGGCTGTCTGACTACCCGCGGCTATCACAACAACGAAAATTGATTGCTTCTGTTGTTGTGGCTGGCTTTGATCGTGTTAAGATAGGCCCGGTATATATGTATGTTACATACATATTCCCGTGCCCAGTTTCTGACTTCTATAGAAAGTTTTATGCATAACTTTGGCTGGACATAGTGCCGCACCATGGGCATCGTAAATATCTTTTAGTGCCTTCCTGTTTCTCATTCGCAATTCTTTTGCCTTGCACGCATTTTCATGCCGGGCGGTGTGTGGTGTGTGGTGTGCGGTGTGTGGCACAGGGTATGGCAACTATTTTTGTGACAGATCATAAATCAAAAATCATACACACACCACACCTGCCCCTCCATCCGTCCGGCCATTCAATGTTCTCAAGCCCCACACACGGACCAACAGGTAGGAGGCTCGCAACTTGCAACTTACAACTTGCCACCACCAACTTGCAACTTGCAGGTGTTTGCTCCAAATGAATGACTCTCGGCGCGATTGTAAATTAAGTTCACCCAACGACTCGACTGACACTTGCCAGCTATTCCGACAATCAGGCTGCATTTTGCCATTTGCGGTTTTATTACTGCGTTTGCATATTAATATTTTCCGTTTTCATCCTTCAGCCTTCAGTGGGCAGGCCGTGCTTGGGGATTTATATGGGAAAGTGGTGTCCGCCGTGGGGATTATCTTGGCAGATTCTCTCACAAAACCGAGTGGTTCGGCCCTCGGGGTGCATCGTAAAGTTTCATAAATAAATTTTAATTAAAAGTTTACAAATATATCGACTCTGCTATATTAAGTATATGAGGAGCTACGTGTGGGCGCTCTTCGAAACACAAATTTATGTGTGGTTAAGTAATAGAAGCCACTACCTTCGAATATTTCAAGTGAAAGGTGGGCTCTTAAATCAGGAAGAGTATCCAATAAACATAAAATTACACACCTCGCACTTATCCGCTGCTTAGTTATTTATAAAGCAGCCTTTTTTGGCAAAAATATTTATTGCCAACGTATGCTGCGGCAAAGATTAAAATAAAAATTTAATTCTTTCATTCATAAAAGTCCAAGGGGTAGCATCTCGGGGAGTTCCCGTAATGGTATTATTCAGTTAACGAGAAAAAAAGGCAGTTACTTCGGATGCCGGACACGTAGCCGAACCGGAGCGTTAATCGTCCCAACTGATCTGTGGCATATGTCTAATAAATCTTAATCCAGCCCGAACAGAAGAACTCAACTAACCCAATTGCTACTAATTTTTTGTGCGTTTTCTCGGGCGATGCGACGTGTGATGCCAGGGCCAAGATTGCGATAACGATTTGGCCACCAGAACGGGAAATAATCGTAATGGAGAATCGTATCAAACCCACGTAGCAGCGTAGCAGTCTACCAGCAAATTGCTTCATTCATGGCCAACAGAATTTGGACCCTACCTGAGAAATTGAAAGCCATAATCCAAAACCGAACCAAACCCTCATCTAATGGGGTTCCCTTTTCCGGGAAGATGGAACTCCAGTCTTAGTGAGAAGTCCGGATAAACTACTGGAGTAGCATTTTAATTGGTTTAGTGCTTCATGGAAGCAATTACCCATGGGCTTGCTTCAAAATACGAGCACTAACTTTTTTGTGACAGTTTGTGGAAGGGCCTCAGCCTCAGTCAGGCCAGGCCATATACGTTGGGTCTTTGATTTTAATGAATTTAAATTATGACAGCTGCTGCCCTGGCCACAAATATTTTATGGCCTTTAAATTCCCAAATAAATTCGACTTAAAAACGCCAACGGAAATGCAAAGAAAACGGCTTGGAGTTTGGGTCCCAAGTCCCGAACAACAAACCCATTAAATTGTGTGATTTGCTTTGTGAGGAACTCAAATGGCATTGTGGTGGGAGTTTGGAGATCGACTTGGAGATCGGCTCGGAGATGGAGAGATCTTTTATGATTTAAGCCCAGACATTCGAAGTTCGAAGCGTAATCCTTTAAGTTATTGACGCAGTCGATGCATTGATGAAATTTTATTTATTTATACACAACCCTTTTGTTGATCGTCTTGGAGCATTTATGGCCGGGCCGAACTAATCCCGCAGGAGACTCGACTCGGGCCTTTATTGTGGGTAATAGTTGAGGGACTTCTCTAGGCCCCGTCGATCCTCGATGTCGATGTCGATGTCTTATATAACACAGTGTTACTTTTGACACTTTTATTGCCGCCGTTGCCGATGCCGATGCCGCTGCCCTAGGCGAGAACAAAAGGAATCCAGAATCCGAATCCGAAATCAGGCGTGCAGCCTTTGGGGATTGCCCGAATGCCTTGGAGTGGTAATTAAATTGGCCGTGGGCTTTGTGAAAGGTACGATCCGTCTCCTGTCTGGGCTTGTTATGTCTCAATCTAAGAGGCCGTCACATAATTAGCCAACAGTCAACAGTCAACCGTCAACGGCTTTGAAAGAATCTCGAGTCTGGGATCTCGAGCTGTTGGCCAATGCTGCTGGGGCAATATGACAAACTAGGTAACCGGTTTCACTAAAAGATCCCCACTACGCATGCCCGACTGCAGCTCCAAATCCATGGCCAAATCCGCGCATTTGCGGCGGCCAGTTGCCTTTTCATTTTGGCGCTGACAGTCCGCCGTTCTGGCCCGTTCGCCTGGCAAATTAACACCTCAAGCGGACAGGCCAGAGTCATTTGCCATCGGATGTCTAATGTTCGGAACGCTGACAGCCGCGAATTGCATTTGACGCTCGCCAATTGGCCTCGAAGCGGCGGCAGCGGGGATTGGGGAGCACTTCCTGCGTTCTTTTACCTCATTTTGGTTCTGCCTAATTTGGCTGGACAAGACCCCAAGGAAGGGTTAGATACAGAGAGAAAAATTAATCAAGTGCTGGGGTATTCAAAGCAGAGTTAGGGGTACCTTAGGTATTGCATTGTTTAAAGGTGGAAAGGTTTTGGTCCTTTCCTGTATAATTTTATACGCATTCTCCAGTTTTTTCAAGTGTCCAAAAAAAGTTACGATGCCAGATAAAAGCAGGACGAGATTTTTGATAATTCCTGCGATGAGTTGTGTCCAAAAAGAGAGTGGCAGGCGTTTTTATCGGCCAACGCTTATCGATGGCACTCGACTGGCAAGTCAATGGGTGAAAATTAATTAAAAACTCATCAGATAAACGACACAAGCCCTGGCCGTGCCTTAATTATAATTACGCCGATCCTGGCCGAAAAACCATTTCTAGCGGTGTCCGATGGAGGAGCCTTTGGCCATAGCCTCAGCCGCGCCATCCGCCGTGGAGAGTTAAGTATTCATAACTATATTTATCGGCCATCAAGAATCAATTGCACTCCAAAAGGGGAGTGGGTAGGGAGGCGGCTGGTAGCCTGGGCCCGGGGCTGTTAACCGGTATATATCGCGGTCCTGCCGCGAGGCGTTCAAATTGCGCTTGTTAACATTTTTGACCGCCTGCTGGGGGCCAACTATGGCGACCAGCGACCAGCGGCCAGCAGCCAGCAACCAGAAACCCATCCAACCGACCAAAAAGCCAACAAACCAAACGTGCTACGCATAATAATTTTAGCAGTCGAATAAGTGCTTCAATGTATCGGGGGAATCGGGGCTTATCTGGGGCCAGAATCGCAACCACACGGCCACGGCGGACCACAGCCCTGGCCCCAGACTCCGGAGTACGGAATCCTCGGACTGATAAGATGTGCGCGTCGCTCGGTTGAAATAACAGAAATCATAATGTTTATGCCATTAAATTGTTAACAAAGCGAACAAGCTACTGGCCGATGGCCGATTGCCGAAGTCCCAGGTAGGAGAAAATAAAAGGAGTTGGAGCCAAAGGTCCCGCATGTCAGCACGCACATAAATTATCGTTGATATATATTTTTTGTGTCGTGTGAATGTCCAGTGTCCCGGTTGGTTTATTTATTTACCCAACCGACGGCTACGTGACATTCACGCTTGGACGTCCACCAGCCCAAATATACACAAAACGTGACCCAGTCCGGACTCCGGATATATCTCGGCTGCTGGATATCTTTTCACTTTGGGCCTTATCTATTCGGCCCTATCGCTTCGGCATTTCTTAATTTTTCCCCCTCACTTGGCCGAATTATTTCCTGTAATTGCGGCATCGCAATCCCCGCACCGTCTCCCGAACCGTAAAAAATAATCAAATGTTTCCTGCGTTCTACGCCCTTTCAGGTCCATTTCACGCGCTGGGGAGGATGGGTTGAAAAAAAGGATGCTCGTGATGCTATTTGAAGTGTCAACTACCCAGTTGTCGAAGCCCACTTTTTACAATGAATTGGCTAAGCATTCTGGTCCATGGGTCCGGGGTCGGGGTGGTTTGGGGTTCGGCCAAGGGGTTCGGCCAAGACAACTCACACTACCCGATTTTATTTATGGCTTTATCTCTCGCTTTGTTTGGGCCAGATTTTTGTTTATGTTTTCAACTTTCCTGGGAATTCGCCGAGATTCTTTTCCCTGCGCCTCTTGCGGGTTGTGTGTGCGGTCGAGTTTTTAGGTTTTCTGGGTCTCAGCCCTCGGAGGGTTCTAATCACGTGCCCTGGTTGGCCGTAATTATACCTCAGAGTGTCTTCGGATTAGGGCCTTTGAATTAGAATGTGACTAAACTTAATTTGTACCAATGTTTGGGGCTCATTAAAATGGCTGTTTAAATTTAATCATCCATTTTGTATTGTAATGCTCTAACATTGAGCTCTATTATCTGTAGTTGGCAACAATAGCTTCAAGATTGATTTAAACAAAGACCTGGAACAGAGGGCCAGGGGCCTCCAGTGTCTACTAAACGCTGCAATCAAGTGCCACGGCAATCTAACGAAATTTTGATTAGCACAATTAAATTATTACATGCCACAAAAGGCGGCAATTACAGAGGGGAGTCTGGTGTGAATCTGGCCAAGTGGGGGTGCGGCAGGTGCAGGGAGATGTTAGATGGATGTCTGCCGCCAGCTGGCTTTGACCCACGCAACTTGGGAGAAATGGCCGGCAACCACAAGACACGGCCATGGCCAAAACCACAAATGAACGACATTAGTTACACTTAGCCCGTAGGAAGGCCAAGCGAGTGCGGGAAAATGATGGAAATAATAATTAACAAATTAAACGAACAAATGCCCCGAAAAGAGATTGGAACGCATCTGCAAGTCGAGCGGAGAAAATTATGAAATTGTCGTGTCGAGAACAAAGAAATTGAAGTTTTGGTTGTTTGGATTTTTGGGAATCCGAATAACCGAGAATATCGGATAGAGAACGCTAATTGAGGTTTCGGGATACACAGGCTAGAAGTTTACACAAGCTAATTGTTATATAACCTCTTGGAACTTGTGAAAATCTCTTCATCATCATCATTGGAAAATGTAGCAGGTACCACAAAGGAAACATACGCTTGTCAAAATATATACACATATCGGGCGAGGCATTAAAAATGCATTTTGACAGGCCCTGGCCGAGGCCCTACCTGGGCACGGGCCCTCTTCCGTACCTGTTGGCACTTTGCGGCTTTGATCGATAATCGCAGCCCACGCAAAAGTGTCCGTCACGCTAACTCCTAATGGCATTACAATATACAATAACCAACGACGGAGTCCTCCTGATCGCGGGACGCGGGACTCGGGTCTAGTTTCTGCGGCCAGGACAGTCCTGTCCCATCTGTCCCCAGCGTTATCCCTTAATGTGCTTTTGTCTGCAACACTCGCAATCCTCTCAAGTGCAACCGAGCTGCATCAGATTAGAACAGGTTCGCCTTTGTCTGCCGGACAAATAAATCCAAATTTTAATTCCCTGGCAAGCGGGAATAGCAAAAAGTTTGCCGGAATTTTTGGCATTCAACCATTGTGGTAATCGCATTGACTGGGAAAAGTTGCCACTAAGCCGCGTGTTGTTTTTAACTTTGCAATTAAAATCCATCCGAGCCGCAACTCCAGCAACACACGCACTTCACACTTTCACGTTGATGGATTTCCATGGAAAACTGTCATCAAACAGGGTAAATCTCCCAGAGATCCAGGGCTCTGGACTCCGGAGATCCCATGAATTCCGATAACAACTTGTCACAATTCTGACAAGTTACTGAAGTGTGCATTCGTTCTCTCCTCTTCTAATGAAGAAATTATCTATAATGATACGCGGAAAATACGCAGTGCCTGGCAATGAAATAATTGTTCTGTTATGATAAAAATCAAATTATGGAGAAACTGAGACCTGCTGCAGCCCAAAATGCCCGAAAATATGAAAAGGGTAGTGCATCGCGTTTCCGAGGGCTCTTGAGGGTTAGCCCGAAATAATGGCCTACACAATGATTATGAGAGTGACGTATTGTTTCGTGATAAGCATGTGAAATATTTGATGGATTTATTACACAAAAATATGGTATCGCATGCACCGAGTGGAGTGGAAGGGAAAGGTGTGGCCAGGATGTGTCACTCAGGTGGCAGGAGCAGGTGGAGTCAGTCGCAGATACGTGGAGATGGGGTCAAGTGGATGGATTTAATAACGTCAAATGCACCGGGGTGGCTAGTAAATATTTGGAGCGAATAACTCAGTGCTCCTTCATTGAAAGTTATCCACCTCAAAGCCAATTTCCACTTTCGGAATCGAACAATTTCTGGATCAATGACAGCCGCAAATGCGGTCGACAATTGAACTTTCAATTTCCAAAAACTGCAGTTCCTGGCAGCTGAAACTACCAACAGGTGCTGCAGGCAGTTGGCCAACTTCTTAGCCATTCCGATCATAACCACAACTGGCAACTATTGCATCTGCCATGTGCCACCATTGCGTCCCACCATTGCCGCTCCTCCCACCAGCCCAGCCACGTTCGATGTGGTGTCAACCACTTGGAACAGCTTGACAGAAACGGTTCAGGGAATCGAACGGCCCGGGGAATGGGTTCCATCTATTCTGAAAAGTGTTTGGAGAGCTAAAAGCATGTTATCAGCCATCTGTGTGTTTACATGCGTATCAAAGGCGAGCACGCAGAGCAAACCTAATCAATATGCTCGTCATTTGCGCCAAGTTACATTTTCCTTTTAGCCGAGTACGTGTCAACGGGTCTTGGCCCGGCCCTGTGCCGGGCTCAAAGGCAATCCAAATACTTGTACGCAGGACGTTGGGAAAGCATTGTGCCTTTGATATTTCGGGCATTAAACTTTGATGAGTTATAGCACGCTAGAAGAGACAGTGGGTACTAAATAATTATTTTTGTACATTTTGAAGTGCAAGAAGGTGTCTTCAGTGCCTGTGTAGGCACTCCCAACTACCCCCTACCATCTTCCAGCTCCTCTAATTTATGTTCATGACCTCTAATGGTCGAGCATCTAGCTGGATAGCTGGGTAGCTTGGAGCTGTGTGAGCGCCATCAAACAAATTGCCCCAGCGAGCGTGTTTCGTATGCACATTGAATTTTGATACGGATACGGATAAGGATAAGCCAGAGACCCAAAGTCCAAGTCTCCCTCTGCGCAAGATTAATTGATACATGTCCATTCCGTGTTGACAAGCTCGGTGAATGGAGGAAAATCTTGGCCCACAATCTTGGTCCTCACAAAAAAAAAAATAAAAAGAAAAGCAACAATAAAAGGTACAAGAAGCGTGGCCAAAAATAAATGATGCACAATAAGGCCAGGACACTTTTATCGCTCCCTGTTGATAATAAACAATCTAGGCGAGCCACAAAAGTAGGAATCGGGGGCGTGGACTAAAGACTGGGTCCTGGTGTCCTTTGTTGGGTGACATATGTGCGCCTGGCTGCCCGCTGACTGCTCATCCATTTGACTGTCCCCATTACGTGTCCCACCTCGGGAGGGCGCTACTAAATCAACCATCTATCAATCAGTCAGTGAGTCCTGCACGGGCTTTTAGCATGACAATAGATATCCTGGCCATTGTCCTTGCTCCGATTTCGATAGAATTGCACGCGCCCCAACTTCGATTACGATTGCAATGGCGATGGCAATGGCGATGGCGAAAGCGAGGCGCCTTTACAGTTTAATTACAGAGCTCGAGACGCGAATGGGCCACACGGCGTATACTTGATGGCACGGCGATCCAATCAAAAGCCTGTCAGGCGACTGGTCGGAAGCCTTGCAAAAACTTTGTATGTCCACTAGCGTGGTGGGCGTACGCGTAGGCCACACATCCGACCGAATAGCCACGCCCACCCACGCCCACTTAATTAGGGCCTCAGCTCATTTCACGGCGCGTTTCTGTCTGTCGGCCTGTCGCTTGATTGTTTTTGGGGTTTGACCCATTTGCGGGAATGCAAAACAAAGGCGAGTCAGGTCAACCGTCCACGCAACATCAGCCACCGCTGGAGCCATCCTAGCACCACCCTGCGCCACCCACCGATCCACTCATCCATTCCCCGTCTGTCTGTTGTATTCCGCTGACAGCTATGCCGCTTTTGTTGCATTCGCAATGGGCATCGTGCAACGTGCATCGCACAAACAATATGTCCCTTCTGTGCAACTAGCTCATAATTAAATTAATTAAATTCAATAGCGGCGGCGGCAGCAGGAGGCCGAGGTCATAATTACGCCCTGTTGATTTACAACAACCGACCAAAAGCCCCTAACGAGCTGACAATTTCGCCACCCGCCGCCAATGCCTCCTCCTCCCGGAAAGCTTCCCCCCCATTTGAAAATGTCAACCGGCTGGAGAAAGTCTGAGGCTTCCCTTTGGGAAACAGGAAGCTGCTCAACTTGGGCATTTTGCTACAGTGGGCCTTGGTTTCAGAGGATTTCCTATGACTTGCTGGGGAAACTAGTTTTGAGCTTTAAAATTTGCAAGACACTCCTCCGTATATCAAAAGTCCAAAAATTAAGCAAGAGTCGCCGCAATCTGTAGCCCATTGTGCCGGAGTTGAGGCTCCTGTCTTGCGCCGAAGTATCCTATCTCTATCGTGGGGAGCCATTGCACCTCCGCTCCGCACCAGTGGGGGCGGTGCTGAGGAGGTGGAACTGGAGACTGGCCGCAACTCACAAATTGGCAATTTGACTTGATCCAGTCCCCCGGGTCCGGCCACGCAACACCGCACTGCTGGATGCCCAGAGCGACGATGACGATGGCGAAGGCGATGGGGACGTCAATATGATGATTTAGAGCACGGAAATTGTTGTCGCAGCGTCCAGGGGCGCGAAGTGTGGAGAATTGGGGAAAATCGAGTTAAAGCTGGAGCCGGATAGTGGGTGCTGACAGCTTTGTCTGGAAATTTGAGCTCTTGTTTTCGCCCGGTTTCATAAAAAACACATTAATCCTAATTGGCAGCAATTGCACTGAACCGGCCGCCCGGTGAGCGTTTAGTGGGATCAGATCACAGACTCACACACTTACCACCAGTACCAGGATCCAGCACCACCACCTCCACCCCTGTCTTAGTGTGAGAAAGTGATGAACTGGCCAAAGAAAGAGTGCGACCCGCCGGCTTGTTTGCCTTTCGGTGCGTCGTCGGGCGGCAAACACACAAAAGGTAACACAGAAACATAGTTACACTAAAATTTAGCGGCAGTTCAATCGCCGAACAAATAACCTTTCTGTAGGGCTCTGTGTATCCTCCCAATTCTCGCCTATCCGCTAATTGCCTTCCCTTTGTCCGGTCTTGGCCAAATGCGTGCACTTTGTTTTAAGTGCAGCCGATATCTGGCCAAGACTAAGGTCTAGGTTCGGCGTGAAAATGTGGAGATTTTGGTGGCTCGCGGGAGGAGGTCTTCCAAACTTACTGTCTTCATTTAAAGAAAAACTTCTGCTTTGGGGGGATATTGGGGGGGACACTGTTTCGAAAATAAAAAGGGGTTACCCGCTGCACTTAAAATTTCAGCCGCAAAGTGTCAAAGAGTTGGACACTTGAAGCGGAGCACTCGGTCGCCCACATGGAACCGCATTAACATTTGGCCTTTTCTAAGGAATTCGCCCGGAGATGGCTTATTCAGGGGGTGCTGGCTGGCGGGGTGGGGGACTTGCGATAATTAATTGCTTCATTACCGCGGCGAGTGGAAAGCAATGCAAAAGAACCGCAAATGCGAAAGTTGGTGCTTTTTGGGGAATAAAGGAGGCAGAGGCAGTGGAGGGGGAAGAGTGGAACCCCGCTGTGATGGACAGCCGTGCAGCGAGAGTTTGACAGGCCAGCTAATTGAATTGTCTTCTGCTCTGCGGCGCAGATTTTAAAATGTGCGGCTATCAAAATGTTAAATGTTAAATGTAAAATAAAAATACAAAAAAAAAAAAAAAAGCCAACCACAAAACGCAAGAAAAGAAATATTAAGTCGACCGGCGGCTATTTTAAAATAAAACCACATTCGACAGAAAGCTACAAAATAGTTTTGGAAATGTTTTCAAATTATTTTAATGCCTCGCCGATGAAGATGATGATGATGATGAACCAATTTCATTTTTTTTGTACTGAAAACATGGAAGTAGAACTCTCCCCCACCCGGCCCCCGCGCTAATAGTGTCAAAAGTTTAATGATGAGCTGGGGGGCTGTCAGTTTTTGGGGTCGGTGTGCCACCTTCTCACTCCCTCCCACTCCCACTTCCACACCCGTTTCCTCTCCCACTCCCTCTACTGGCAGAGTTTGTGTTCCAAACAGCTGTCAGTGGAGAAGTGACAGCGCCATTTTGCAGATGGCGGCCTAAAAGATCAGCGAACGGAAGGAAAATAACGGCGTGCTGGCGCAGAATGGGGCCAAAACAGTTAATTGGAAAACCGCAAAGAAGTTTCGTCTTAAAGACAATTTTTGGAGCAACTTAAAGACTACCACAACCTGCGTAAATCCTCCAAAAATCCCTTATCTATTGGGTAACACTTGATCTTTTCGTTGGGACCTAAACCGAAAACCGCAGCCTTACTCAAAGGACATATGTGTCCAAAACCACACATTGCCGGCCGCTCATCCTTCAATCTATTCCCCTAAATCTCGGGATGCGGTCGCATTTGCCTATCGAGGAGTGTGTGGCCAAAACCGAATAGGAGACCCCGCCATGTGTGATACTGGAAGCCGGCAACCAGATAGCAATCGCAGGAAAGGCATCCTCATGTGGCAGTGACACCTACAACCAAATCTGCACATGTTGTTGTTCGAAAAGGGAAGAGAATTAAGAGGAAGAGGATGCAAAGGACTCTAGGGGAAGAAGGCGCATACATAGGTAGATGAGACTTGCGTGTAAGGAGAGCAAAGATCCGATCCTAGGCCTAGATCCTAGTGTGTACTATCGGTATGCTGGGATCGCGGTGTGTTCTGCGGATCTAGATAGCATCAGGTTGGGTTTCTCCTCCGTCGGCTTCGGTTCACATGTGGAAGCCCAAATTGCGTTGTTAAAATGCGAGAGGCGTTGACAATGGGCACAAATACAGGCACATGTGCCAGCTGGATGGGTTAGTCTCTAGGAGCAGGACTTGTTCCGGGGCTCGTTTACAAAGCCAAACAATGAAAGCGCCTTATCGCGATGCTGGATACTGGTTGCTGAATGCTGGTGTGGTGTGGAGAGTTGATAACCGATGCCGAGATAGTCCTGATCGGCCAAAAAGGAAGCAGCTGTTCCACTCGGTGGCTCAGTTCCCAAAAATCTGTCGGCCTTGATCGAGCAACGAGTATACCCTGTAATTACCGGTGTCCAGCAGGTGTCAAAATAATTAGGCGCCTACTTAGTCACTTGAGTTGGAGTTGGTGTTGGTGTTGGTGTTGCTGGAGCTTTCGATGTCGGACCAATTACCGATGATTATCGTCAACACCTTGCACTCAAGGTGTCAAAATGTGCGCAGGGCATCATGCAAAATGGCAAAAGGCACTAAACCCCGAATACCGGACACCGGATTCAGAATAACGAATAACGAATTTCGAATGACCGGCACGCTAATTATGTGAGTCGGTCCAGTCCGCTCTCGGGTCCGGTCCGACACTCAGTCACTCAAAGTCAGCGAAATGCAGTCCGGAATTATTTTCAGCAAGTGTGAAGTTGATAGTCGGGCCCGTCCATTAATCATTTGGTTGTTAACAAGGCACTTGATGGCAGTGACAGACCCCGCTTTTCAGACTCGGTCTTATGGTCTTTTGCTCTCTGGGACTCTGTTTTTCAGTTTCAGTTTGGGTTTTTCGGCTTTTTGGGTGCGAACTGGCAACCGAACTGCGCCCCAAATCTGTCTCTGACTTATCCGCCTAATGGGATTTGCCATTCGGTATTCCTAATTGCCATTTGGAGCATAGCATTTTACCTTGCAATTCTAATGATGAGAAATGGCCCATATTAGATTCATAATCACGATAAGTCCACGATTGATTAGGGCTCTTTAAAAGCCACGAACCGAATGGCAATAAATAACACAATTAATGATAAAATACTGTGTGCCCAGTAACCTCTTTTTTTTTGGTTGGTTGTCGGGGCCCAGTTGTCCACTTTCTCCCGGCATAATCTATGGGCCAGTATCGCTCCTTTGTCTTTCCAACTAACCCAGTGAATTCGCCGGCAAGCCAGTCTGATTAATGTTTATAGTCACACCTCTGGGACTCATGCAGCAGCCACGGGAGAAGAGGTGCCAAAATTTTACACCTGCAACGCACGCAAAATTGCAAGTCAGGAGCCGCAATCTGCCCCGAAGATACTGGACACGGAGTACGAGAGTACGAATCCCCAGCAGGAAGCCATAAATAAAAATTAGACAACGTGCTATAGGAACTGAATCTCACACAACATATGATTTGGAAACAATTTTCTAACACCACCGAAGCAATGGGAATGGAACTGTGGGTCTTTCCCTTTTGGATTAATTTTGTTTTTTTTTTTTTTTGGGCTGCTGCAGGTGCAGTCCGTCCCAGTTACTGATTGGCGGCGACCATTTAACGCTGCGTGAGTTGGCCCAAAGAGCTGCTGCGTCTTTTTCTAGGCGTTAACTGTAGTTCCCGGCCACGAAACAAACACAGCAGGACCTGGCACCTCGTCTCCGCTCCATTCCGATCCCGGTGGCGGCAGCAACTTTCAACTGCCTGCGTCGGGTTGCCAAAAGTGTTTTTCTAAATTATGGGTTCGCTTTTTGGTTAATTAAAAAGGTTCAGCCGGCGGCTGGCACCGAGGAGGATCATTATGACGAGGAAAAGGGATATCCTTGACCAACACCTTGGATTCCCGGCACTCTGTGATACGGCGCCCGGAGGCAATTAAAGTCTTGTTATAGAATGTAATAAGCGTTTACGATCCCAGGGATCCTCTGGCTCCAAGTGATTACCAGAAACACTCCCAAAGGTAGCGATTTATACATTTTAAACATAAATAATTTAAACTGGTTTTGGGGAAGCGAAAAACTACTGCGTTTTCGAATGAAACCGCAGTCTATGAATTCAAACAATCGTAATATATACCCGAAAACATCTGCCAAAATGGAATCCTTTCAAAGAGATCCGCTTTGAATGATGCCGATTTGCTTTCTGGCCAAATCACTTAAAACGATGACAATCTTGGAGCACTTAGACCTCGCAGACTTTTGCGTAAATTGATATTTTCCACGCTTCGAGCTGGAAATCTTCTCGTGGATGAGATCCTCAGTTACTCAGACAATGAGCTGAGCGGAGGCAATGATTTCCCAAGTCCAACCACGTAGAGGGACAGAAAGATGACATAGCGAGGCATTCCTTGGATTTCGGGCGCGATCCTAATCGCATCTCCGGCCCAGCCCAATCCAAGGCAATCCTACCTGTCTCTGCGGAGATAACCACAAATTGTTTCGGGCCTGTTTCTCCATGTTTTCAATATTTTCTCGTACTCCTCGATTCTAGATTCTCATCAGCATGCATCGTTGTCCTTTGGGTATATTTCTCTATGTTGTTTTTGTTTTTCTTTTCGGGCCATTGTCATCAAGTCTTTGTCAACTCAGAGTTCTGAATGCTGAGGGCTGGCTCACGTACAAGACCAACCGCCAAGATTGCCCATGTCTTTGTCCTAGCAGATATCGATCATTAGATAGTTGCCCCTCCATTGTTCCCATGCGCCAGCCTTCAGTTTGTTTTTCCACGCACAAAAAAAAAACCAAATAGACACACATACTCGCTGCTACGTGTGTCCTATGTCATCAATTATTATATAAGTTTTATGTGTTTTTCCCCCCAACACCCGAACTGTGGACAGTTTTCCCGGGTATTCGTGGAATTTGACGCAAGCCTCCCAGGACCAGGCAAGGCCAGGGCAGTGCCATGATTAACTGGAAATATTTCGGGGCGTGCATCTTTCCGGGGTCTCTCAATGTTTTGATAAGAAGTTGATTGAGGGGCTCTGATGGAGCACAAGGAGCCTGGGGTTTTGGTTTCACACCTTGCCGGGCCAGCTTGCTCTAAAGTTGCCAAACGAATTGCAAAGAGTCGATCCCGTTTGCATGTAATCGATGCAAATTATCAGCTCGCCCGATAAACTGTTAAACAAACTCTGCAACTCCGTAAGTGGTGCCCCCGACCTAACTGTACCTGGTGGCTGGAAAAATTGAAAAGTGATACCATTAGTGCGATGGCCAGCACATGTTGTGCTGCAAAAGTATCGTGCAGCATGCAACACGTGCTGGGATAAATTATGGCCAGCAAAGTTTTTGGCTTTAATATGCCAGAGAGGAGGAGGGCCAGCCCTCTGGTCTGCCTCCCTGCCCTTGTCCCGGGCCAAATACTTGCACGCGTTGAAAGCCAACAGCTGACTCAGACTCAGAACTCAGAGCCCCAAGTATCCTGGAGTACGAGTATCTCATAAGTAGCGCAAACGAAGCTCTTACGCAATGGCATTATGGCTGGCAGTGGACCTGCGAATGTCAGGAGCCTCTCGAACTCGGAATCGTCGTCAATAATAAATAAATATGTGTCTATGCTGTGGCATGCCAGGTCCCAGGACGGCGGCTCCCACTGGATTCGGATAAATAAAAGCCGGGGGAGTGGGGCAGGTCGCCAGGTAAGCAACTATTATAGTTCGAATGCGGGCAGGACAAAGGCGAACAAATAATATAAAACCAGCTACGGAATGGGGAGCCAGGAGACGGAATAGAATTTTATGGCATAACCGTTTTGTGGCCAGCACGGAGGTCTCTGTAATAAGGACATCTCAGACCAGACCTGCCCAGGGTCCTTGACTCCTCGATTCAACTCGACTCGACTCGACTCGGGCAGCGGCCTAATGATGACACACATTTCATATCTTGATCTCTTCCAAGGACTTGTACTCGGACTCGGACTTCTTTCTACATACTTGCACTCGGATGCTTGTCAAAATAAATTGAAGCACATGCTTAGGCGCTACACAATGCCATTAACATTGTGATGTGTCGTCCTAGGACTCCAGTCCGTGGGCGGCGACAAGGACTATCAGCGGTTTATGATCTCGAACTGTGGCGTACACTGGGGCGTACAAATTGGCCGGGTCCATGGCCAGGACGAAAAGGACACGACTTTCCCATGAAACTACTGTTTAACAACTCCCTTTTGCAGGTGCAAGGAGCTACCGTGGGCTGCTGCACCTGCACAATCCTTTTCTTAATGAACTTGGAAGAGGGTTGCCTTCTGGAAACTAATTAAATCTGGCGATCTTCCACGCCCCCATTAGAAACTTCTGAAGTGCAGAATTGTTTCTGTCATGTCGGCTTAATTATTTCATCAACGCTTGAAACGTACGATGTTTAATTTTTGATTGATGACCCGCCCTAATTTGTCTCGAAAAAGAATGCAAAACAGCCGGCTCAGATACAAGATACAAGATACAAACTACATTCTGATGATGGAATATACATGCGTGCAATTCAAAATTGAAACCATCTGGTAGCGGAGCAAGTGCAATTGGCCCTACAATTATCGGGCGGGGGCGTTGATGGTTCCATTCTAGCAAATAGATAATAAATCATAATTCATGGCTGAGTGGAAACATCAAAACAAAAGTGACCCGCGCTCCACGCTTCGGTCATTTTTGGGCTTATTGAAAGTTCAGCGAGGCAGCAGAAACGTAGCAACGATTTTCCAGAATTCCTTTCAAATGTCAAAAATTAAGTTATGACAGATGACCAGCTCCTCCAGCTGCCCCAGTCCCCGGCTCTGGTCAGCTGTCAACTCATCCGCTGCTTTACAACTTTGGGCGCGTTCGTAAATTTTTCAAAAGCTTCCATTCATTTGGAGTCCCATTCGAAGGGCGGTCTCCACACACACTCGTATATAAAAATATTAAACGGAGCCAAGAGTCGGCGGCAGCATGATGGATTAGTTTCAAAAATGCTCGGCGTTTTTCTACTCAGTTTGATACTTCAACCAGGGGGCGGGTGATGGCCTCCAAATGAGGCTTCCCGACTCTGGCCGACAATAATGGCATCGTTTTCATGAAATTGAGCTGTGAACTTGCTTGTTTCCTCCATTTGTTTGGTGGTCTTCTTTTTATGATTGAATATGAAGTGGAAATGGACTTCTTAGTAGAGGTATAACTAGTATAAAATGATGTACTAACTAGTCGAATTAGAAAAATTAATCTAATAAGATACTCTTCAAAGACGACCTCTTGCGGTGTCCAGAAGAGACTGAAAAATCAGTTGAGGTGAGTTTATATTTTAGGTACCTGTTGCAGAAGGACGTCCTCCTATCAGCTAGGAGAACTGCCAGGCATAGTTCCCCCAAAGGAGAACAAAATTAAGTATCTTGTGAGCTGGGCCATGCATTTTATCACTTCAGTCAGACCGTATAATTGAACGTAAAATCGGTGAAGCCGAGCGGAGCTGTTGCACTTGTGGCTGCCACAAATGGTGACAACTATTTGCACAGTCGACTAAGTGAGGCACTGCCCCTGCTTTTCAGCTTCTGTTGATTTAGGCACCCGGCCAGATGCACTGCCACAATAAGTTTCCAACACACCGATTCGAATGGGCATTCCGAGGAATAAAAATTCGTTCAGTGTCGTCTGAGGGGAATGCAGAATGTGGATTTATGGGGAAGCATTTGAAATAACAATTAGCAAAAACAGGGCAAGAAATAGATGCTAATTAGACGAACAAAAACATTTGGCTTGCACAGATCGGCCCCAGTAACGCCCTTCGAAAATTTTCGGGGCGGTCGCAGCAATTAATGCAAAAGTGTTGTAAAAATTACAGAAAATAAAAACGGCGTTTAGAGCGTTTAGCTATGGGCTCGAGGGGGATAAAGCAATTAGGCATTATGCTAATTTGGAGGCGGGGAGCTCGGATCCCTCACCCCGCCCCGACCAGCCATGAAATAGGTTTACATAGAAATACATAACACTCATTCATGGTTTGACTTCCGGACATGGACTAAGTTTAGTTATTACTTTGTTTCGAGTGGGGTTTCCGCTCTCTGGGCCAGGTCTAAATAAGATTTATGTTTCGAGTTCAATTCTTAATATGTTTTTATACTTTTCGGTTGCTCCAAAGATTCTCATTTTTTTTTCTTAGAGGGGTTTTGTCCATATAATTGCTTTCGGTTCTCGGCCTTTCGCTTTTTCAAGTTTCGAGCGTTTCGAGGGTTTCGAGGTGTGTCTGCATTTTTATTTGGAGCACTTCAAAGTGTTCCGCCTTTTGTCTCTGCTGGTACGCTCATCCTCCACAGTACGCGGCTATATTTTAGTTATTTTTCCATATTTATTTTCTTTATCTCCGCCAGCAACAACCGCAGCCGCACACAACCGACAAAACACACAGCCCAGCACCAGCAACACATAATTAGTGTAATTAACGCTTTTTGGCTGAGTGCGTGCAGAAAATTGTGTGTGAAAGTGCGTGGCGCTCTTTGGATGTTTTTCCGTTTGTATTTCCCCGATTCCCCCGCATAGCCGATTCCCGATTCCCGATTCACGATTCTGGGTTCTATCTTCCCGGGACTTGCCTCTTGCCTCACCAGTTTCTTTTTTTTCCATTTTTTTTTGGGTTCATTCAACTGATTTATGAGCTGCTCCACTGGCTCCGTTCTAGGCCGTTTTCTCCTTCTGCTGCACTCGATTTTCTTTCAGTGTTAATTTGTGAATAATCTCCAGAGCACGATATGCAACGGTACTCCATTTCCCATAATTAGCAGAGCCACGATTGGCAAATAAATCGGGAGACGGAGATTAGACGAAACCCGTTGGTCCCCCCATCGGTGCCCAGCTGCCGTCTGTTGTCATCGGGGAATCCGACTAATGGAGAGAATATTGTATTAATAACAAATCGTCCAGGCGACAGTAATGGCCCCTTGTGAGAAGTAATTAAAAATGGAGCGGCTACAAGCTGGGTATCCCTTTGTAATTTTTTTCGGTAGGGACGACGACGACGACGACGACGTCGACGACAAATATTAATTGCATATGAGTGCACCGGGAACTGTCGCAGACATGAAAATGAGCGGCAATTAATATGCGTACTCCATATTACTTTCCCCGATAGCAAGGGCCCCTTCCGAGGATCCCTCGGAACCATCTCCCATCATCTCCCAGTTGAACACTCAAAGCAATTTGCAGCAGAAACGCAGAGCAGCTCTAAACGGAATCTAATTTTCAGTAACAACGTGCCCGCCACTTTTTGAGGAATTTCTTTTTCCATTTTTGCCCCCAGCTTCCCAGTGCCGCAGTCCCAGCAGTGTTTTCCATTTTTCCCTTATTTCATATTTTGTGTCTTTTTGTGGCAAGCAAATGCGATGGAACCGTATCATGGCTGAGTGTCATAAGTTTGACAGCGCACAATTTACACGTTGATGGAAAAGGATACTGGGGATTCCAGATACAGATACAGATACAAATGCACAAACGCAGATACAGATACGCGATGGAAAGTGACACTGAGGAAAATAGGTATTCAGTTTTTGGCAGGAAGTTAAGCTAATAAATTCTTAAATTCTCGTGTGAACTTTAAGCTTAGCTCTAAACCTGTTTGCAATATATCGCTTTAGCCTTTTCTCTCTGTGTAGAACTGCGTTTTGGTCCACGCAAAGTGTGAAAACTCATTTGTATCAAATTTCCCCATATGTGGGGGATGCGAGGATGGGGAACGCAACTCACACAAATTGATGTAATAAACTCTACGCGACTCCGGCGCTGACAGGACAAACTTGTCGATCTGAAAGCAACTCTGATGGTAGAGGTTCGACTATGAAGGATGGAGGAGGGTGGATGGTGAATGGTGTATGGCGCTCTGCCCTGTGGGGGTGCAAGTCCAATGCGTACGGTCCACAGCCTATACGGTTAGCCACCCCTCTGGGTGCCCCCGCCCCTGACCAGTCGTCAGTCACTCGCAGAGTTTGACATTTTTGACACGGTTTGTAATTGACACTTGCACTTGGAAGAGCAGAATGTGTATCTCTTCATTCCGTCGTCACACGCATGGAAATGATTTATTTCATCGCTTGTCTTGTTTGTGCCGAAAGATTTGATGTGCCAAACCCCCTGGCCCAGCCCCCCTGAAAGCAGCTCCAAAGCCATCATGGGTCTTTTATTGGTTTCGAAGTACACATGGTGAAAATACTCTCCTCACATTCGCGGTAAAGTTTCAA
This sequence comes from Drosophila varians, assembly GCA_018150405.1. Taxonomy (NCBI): domain Eukaryota; kingdom Metazoa; phylum Arthropoda; class Insecta; order Diptera; family Drosophilidae; genus Drosophila; species Drosophila varians. The sequence continues at coordinate 12,096,559 of JAECWK010000130.1, forward strand.
GTTGAAACCCACGAATTACCTCTTTCACTTAATAAACACATAAAAAGCAACTTGCAATTTGCCAAAACAATTCCCTTCGAGTAAATTTTACGGGTTCCTTGTCGCTTTTAAAAGTAGTTTCAGAGCTCCACCCTCTGCCCAAAAAAAAAAAAACCAAAAGAAAAAGGCAAAGAAACGCCAGAAGCCATCAGTCTTGGCTTACACACACAGGCCAACAAATTCCCTGCAAAATTGTCAAAGAAAACTCGCTACTTTGGCTAATTAATGGATCTGCCTCGGACGAGAAACGTGAAATTTCCCTAGGCTAAAGGAAAAAGGCGTTGGCTGTCGCAGCTCTGCCGGAATTCTGCGTAAATGCGGAGTGCACGACGCCCCGTGTAATGGACAGGTACAGGTTGGGCCAGTTGGGGGATTTAATTAGGCCAACCTGGCCAAGGAAGCCCCGCCTGCAGGTCATTCGCTTTCGGTTCACTTTTGCGAAATGCAAAAATAACAAGAGAGGGACTAACCTCGTAGTTTATTCCAAATATTATTTATTACTTATTTCTTGCTGTGCATTAAGCATACGAGCCTGGTTATTGATCGGCCGCCAAAGCGGAAAGTGTTGCAATCGGGAGCCATTATGTTTCCGCTTTGGTGATTCGATTCAATTGGAAAGCGCTTGCGCATGCGCGCGCCTTTAATTTGCCCAAAAAGAGGCCGTTGCCGTTGCCGTTTCCATTGCCATTGCCGTTGCCGTTGCAATCGCAATGTGCAACGTGCTGGTGCATTCGGCTTACTTGTCATTTGATTAATGAGACCACGTTCGGCCATCGATCTCCATTTAGCAGTCGTCGAGATGATGGAGAGCAGGGGCTATAATGGAGGCGTTGCCAGGTATATTCGTAGCCCCGTTTCGAGTGAGAGAGCCCCCTTTTAATGGCGTTCTAATTGCGTGGCTCTGGCTCTGTCTCTTTCGCGTTTCCCCTTTCGGTCTCTTTCCCAGCGACTCATGCGTGAAATTTTTGGCCAAAAGAAGAGGGGCGTGCCCAGTGACCATGTCACTACTAACTGGCCAATACAGTGAGCCATTGTCCAGTTTTAAGGCTGGAACAGGGAAGTCATTGTTGCAGCTGCTCATTGGCATGCAAGCTCAACCCAATCTCAAGGCTCAAAGGCGGCTAACAACTTATTTTCCATTGGATTTGTTGATGACAGCTTCCCCGATCCTTTTAACCCCATTCCCAGGGTGTAGCCAAACGCTTAATCCCCAAAAAAAAAAAAAAAATGCTTTTCTCACCTATATTGATCTGTAATTGGCTAGAGGGCAATATCTTGGCACTATATCATGCCTGTCTCGATTAATGACAGCTCATGAACTAAGCCACAACTAAATTGTCGCTGCTGCAGCTTTGGATGTTCGCTGTTGTAGTTGTTGTTGTGATTGTGCCATCCCAAGGCTCTAAACTGGGTCCCTGGGATGGGGATGGGGATGGGCCTAGTGCCGGGCTGTGGGCTGTGTGCCCAGTTACCCAGTAACACAGACCACAGCTGACAATTAAGATGCACATACATAGATTGCAGTCGAGGCCACATCTCAGGCACCGACTTGTGCTGCTGTTGCGACGATGCCACCTTTTATCCGGTCCAATCCGATCCTAGACTATCCCAAGCCATCCCATCCCAACCCATCCCATCCCGTACCGTCGCATCCCAGTCCGTACGCAATTTGGGCGAACTGACAGCTGGGACTAAAGAGCCAAGCGGATGTGGCGAATGGGGCGCGAAAGTAACGGAGAAATGCTGCACAGGCGACATGCAACCAACAACAGGCCACAGTGTTTAGCACTGAGAAAAAAAGTTATTTGTTTTATTTTAAAAATAAATTATAAACTATTAAATGAGGACGAAGGGATTTTAAATTGTATATATTATATCTTAGAGTGCAACCTATCCAAAAAGCAGTCTGCAATTCGTGTCAGAGTTGTGTGGAAGTTGTGGAAAATTGCGCAGGCGCACCTTTCGCCACAACACAAAAAAAAAGCTGAAATAAAAAAGAGGATAGACAGACACAATTGTCGCCCCATCGCCATCGTAAATCGTGTAATTCGCTGAAGACAGAACCCGACGAATGCAGAAAAAAAAACACAAATAAAATTGAAAATAACAAAAACTGTGAGGAAACTTTCCTGTGAACACTTTGAACTCAATGCTGGGCCAATAGAGTGGGCGTTGCAAGACGCTAGGCTGCTGGGTTGCAGGCATTTTAATTGATTTGTTGTTGTGTTGCCGTTAAACTTGCCACAGCTTGTAATTGCCTGGAGTAGGAAAATCCACTTGGACTTCCAGTTGGAAGCCGAGAGTTGGGATTTTGGGAATCGCATTAGTCATAAGTACGCGCGGCTTGCAACGTCAAGGAATTCGCTGTGCAATTTTCCGCTTGCCACTTAAATGTTTCGGCTTTCCGAATGTTAAATTATTGCCAAATCATTAACTCGACCAGTCGAGCATATGGTCGGTCCGTCTGTCCACCAGTCCATCTGTCCGCCAACAATTTTGCTTGATAATTTATTGGCACACAGCGCACCACGACATCAATCACTTTGGGTTTGCTTTTCGGTGCGCTTTTCAATGCAACTTTTCCGCTGAATGAAAACAAATGTTCAATATTGCCGCCAAAGTATGTAAAGTTTTTCTTGTTTTTTTCCCCCTTTTTTTCTTGAAGCTATTTATCTTATTTATCTGGATAATACACTATCCTCACGACTTAAAGGAGTATGTTTTCAGCTCTATTATTTATTTTGCAACAATTTGAAGAGATATCAACGCATTCAATCAATTTAAAACATATTAACCCTTTTAAGAGCATTTTATAGTCGTCTTTTCTGTCCCAAAAAACATTTGGTTGTTCCTCTTATTGTCGTGGGTTTGTGCTAATGGTTTTGCTTTTGATTTCAACATTGTTTTGTGGGCCATGTGGAGCTGGTCCGGAGCCCAGGCCGGCAAAGGCCCCGAGTCCCCACCCCACCCCACCCCATCCCATCCCATTCTTTTGGCCAAAAGCCCAGCCCGTCGAACCTGCTTTATTGATGATTGCTCTCGTCGTTGACAGCACAAAGGCCACTCGAAACTTACCCTTATCCTGGCCAACTCCATTCCCCAGCACTCCGGCACTGGCACCGGCACCAGCACCGGCATCGGCACCGGGGTCGGGGTCGGAGTTGTGATTTGACTTACTGCTCGAGTTGAGTTGCAGTTGGCCCCGACAAACAAAAAGCAAATTTGCATACAGTTGAGAGCCCGAGATCTCCGCTGACCAAAAATGGCAGAAGCCGCCATGCAAATGAGCCAAGCAGGCCGGCAAGCACTGAGACCTTCTTCAGTGGCCAGATCCGCATCCATCTCCCGTAATAAAGTGATATGCGTGCCCAGAAACAATGGAGTATAAAATTAGCATAATAAAAGCCAAAGGGCAACGTTCGAAGAAAGTGCCCGGCCCAAGGATGTGGCGGAGTCTTTCTTCCTCAGTGGACCACTCAATCCAGAATTCTTGCAGCTCAGGGCCAGGTCAGCAATGCGTCTCCGGCACTCATCTCGTTTTGAATGTCAGCGGGCCAATTTACCAGCCAGGGGACTCTGTTGAAAATTGCAGCAAAATAAGAGAATCAAATAAAATAAAATAAAATAGCCATCCAAAGTGTGGCACGCATTTTTGTCACGCGCAACCAGTTACGTGCTAGAAATCAGAAAACACTGAGGCAAAAATGGCCAAGATTGCTTGGACTTTAAAGCATTTAAAATAAATACAAACCCATAAATATATTTCATTTTTCTATCTGCATGTTTCGGAATTTTTAACAGCATCTGGACAATAATCAACATCTGCGGGTTGCGTGTGAAGCTCGGCCAAGGACTTTGGGCGACTAGGTTCAGACATGACACAGTTATGCGATTTATGTGGCCGAGAATTATGTGTCAAAGCTGCAAAAGTGACAATAAGCCAGTAGTAGTCCCTCTCTCGACTTGCCGACTTGACAAAAAAAATGAGCCACGACAATTCTTATTTTGAAAGAATAGAGTTTATCAGGGCAAGGCCCTTCTCCAATCCATATGCCTCTTAAAATTATGCGTAACAACTAAGGTCTTGGGGCTTTCATTTAACGCTTTTCAAACGGTCTCTGGCCAACTGTCGTGTGTCCTAGTAGGCAAGCGGCCGAAACAAACGGCCCCACAATAAACTTGGGCCAAAATATGGCCCGCACAACCGACAATGGCCAGTCAGTTGGTAACTGGGCAGCGACAGACGTGAAATGCCGCTCCACAGCCTGGCTATTGGATATCGCAAGACCCAGACGAAGACAACTGATATGCAAATTGCTTGGCCAGGCTTCGAGTGACAAACCCGGCCAGAAAGTGGGTGGCTGCAGTGGGCGGTAGGGGTGTGTGCCTTTTGCCAGATAAATGCAAAAACGAAACAAAGTTTCCACTTCAGAATGGAAGAAAACCATGAACCACGAAATTACTCGCTGGCAGTACAACGGTCTCCCGTTTAATTACGAATCCTCGTAAAGGAGGAGACTCCACCATATGGGTTTCAAAATGGAAAAGGACTCGGTTTTTATTGGAGGGACTTAACGACATTTCCGGCTATGTACTCTAGCCCTTTTAATAACATTTCCAATATACCCTTTAAGGGTAGAGTATTACCAGGAGGTGTCCGCAACTCTGCGTCATGTTCCACTGCTAGAGTCTCATTTCCATCTGCACCTCCACCCCGTTGCACCACCGATTATTGCCCCGTTTCGCAGAGTGTGTCACTGTTTGGGGGGAGGGGTCAACGAAGTGGGTGGGTGGGTCGGTGAGTTGGCCCAGAACCGATTACTGGTGGCTTTTAATACGGCCAGCTGCTGCTATCACATTTGCCGGCCATTTGTTGCGCCATAATTTGACTCACGGAGTCAGAGGCTGCTCTAATTAATAGTGGGTCGTTTGCTGTGGGCTCGATTTTTATCGCCACCTTTAAACAATTTATGCCCCAATGGCCATTGCCAGCCATGATCCTTTCGGGCTTCCCGGATAGCCTGGTCAGTGGGCAGCATTGATAACGAATTCCAAACATGATGCCGGACCCCTATCATGTGCATTTTAGATGAGACTACGCCGGAGAAAAGTGGGGGAATGGCAACGCACATTTCTCCAAAAATTTTCGTAAATTGAAAATGGGCCCGGTCGGGCTCCGGTCTCCGGAAAATTTTCGCCTTCGCAGCGGAAATATTGAATTGGTTTGTGGAATGTTTTCATTATGCGCTCGAAGGGTGAACAATTTTTTTGAATGCTGCTCTAGGTCCTGACCAGGATGGATACTCCGGGACTCGGCAGGGCCCATTTAAAACGCATTATTGGCTCCTGATCCCGTGTCTTTGGGCCGAAAGGTGACTCTGCGGGTGTTCGGGCCGGGCTGGGCCGGGTCGGGTTGGGCCGCACCCGTTATTCGTAATTGGAAATGCAATTTGCCAATCGCATTAAATGGCCAGCAATTGTCGTCGCAAACAGTGGCAATTTGACAAATTTTTTATTGTTTTCAGCATTGGCCATAAAACGTTATTAATACCTCTCGGCATTGTCCATGACAATCGGCGATGTGAGCAAAAATCGCAAAAGCCGGCGAGACTTATTGCCGACATGACGGGGCGCTAGCATATCGTGATGGAATGGCATTATAGTCATACGATAATTAACTCAGTTTATGATCTTGTTGTATTCAATTAAATGTGTGAAACCAGTTGTATAATCATCGTGATGGCTGTTTAACTCTTCTCGCCGCTCTGCCATAAATCGTGGGAGCTGGGCTTTGCCCCGATCACTGTTTAAGTTCTTTGGCCAATTATCGAGTTAACTGCGGTCCAAAAATCTGCAGTTGGTAGAACAATAAAGCCACGACTGGACTGTCAATGGCAGCAATCTGGAAATATGATAAATCAATATCCGCTCGGCCGCACATTCATACTCGAGCTATATGGCACAGCCAACATGACAGCCCCACTGGAGTGGATGGAGTGTGCACACGCCAGATATGAGTATAAATAAATATTTGAATAAGCGAAAAGATATCTTGGGCAGGCAGGGGTTAAGCGCTTTTCCGCACACTCCAAGTTCCAGCAAGGTGACTGGTTTGTGGGCCAAAGGAACTCGGTCGGTCTGTGAGTCAGTTTGTGGACCGCCTGCTGCGGAGTCAAAAGGCTTTTGTTTCTGGGTGTCTCTCGAATGCATTATATAACACCTAGCCGGTGACAGGCGGAGGGCGTGGTGGGATCGGATCCCTCCGATCTGGGGGTGTTTAACAGCTGTCCAAAGGGTGACTGGTGTTCTATAAATTTCCCTGATTGATTTTTATTGAAACGGGGCGCAGCTTGAGACCTGCTGACAATTGCATAAATATTTTATCTCCCCTCATGCGGGCTCCAATTTCAAAGAGACAGTGCGTTCTGTTCCCGGCCAGCGATTTATGAAGTGACAAAGGCTTAGCCACGCAAAACTTGGCCAACTTGGCCAACTTTGCCAAGACAAATACCGGTTCTCAAGACTCAGCACCCCGGCAATGGGCTGCTGCTGCTGTAGTTGCTGAAAAATTAATAATTTCATGGGCAATTTTTAATCTAGTACGTGATTTAATTCGCTCTCCCAGGTAACCCAAGCCAGCATCCTACCAACTAACCACTCAACGGGTTGAGTCGAATGGAACGAACGGATCCGCAGCGCGACTTTAAATACAATTTAGACGCTTCGTAGTCTAGCCTCAAGTTAATTTGCAAATGGCTTTTCAGGCTACTGGCCACGTCCTGTGGACGCCGTCGCTGATTGGCCACGTTTACGAAATTAGTCCGCACCGGTTACGTTGCCCGTCATAACTTAGTCCCCGCCGATCCGGCTTACTACTGCCAGCTACACTCCAGATGATGAAGTGGTCTCCCACCCGACCCGTTCCGTCCCGTTCCTGGCCCACTCCTTCTGGGGTGTTGTGTCCGGTGCAAGGCGAGACAATTAACTCGGCCTGGGCGGCCCCTGGCGTAGGTGGCCATTTGTACACCCACCTGCCTCCACGGCGGTGCGGCTACCTGAATTTTCAAGTGGTTGCGCAACCAGCGACAGTTTCTGGCCATTAGTTGTGTTTTGCATACCGGAAAAAAGTTAAAAGAAAAGGAAAATAAGATTTTTGGAAGACTTTAATTAAGATGATGTGGTTCAAATAGTTCGCTGCTTTCTCCTTGAATTAATTACTTGTCAAATTCACATTGTTGGCTTCAAAATCAAAACCCACAACAAAAAAAATAGCACCTTGGTAAGCCATTTCGCCAATTTGAAATGAACATCGCCAACCTGGCCAATCCGATGCCAATGCTGGGGAATATCTACTCCCATCGAAGTACTCGACACTCGACATTCCATTGGCATATCCGGGGAACAATCCACTCCAAGAGTTGCCACTTCACAGGAGCAGGAGCCAGCCACCGCACGTATGCATAAAGGATTTTTATTTGCCTGCGTGCTTCGGCACCTCAAATGGCGAACAATAGGCTCTCCGTCCGGGGCCAGTTGTTTTGTTTGGCTCGGTTTTCGGTGGGGTTTTGGTAGTAGTTTGGTAGTACGCCACTAACATGGGGGTCGCAATGTAATCCTGTTATTTGGCCTGGCCGAGTGCAGCAATCAGCCATGTGAACAATCCAAACACAACAGCATCTGAAGTAGCAGGCACTGCGAGAAAAGCTTACTAGCTTAAAGCTTCTAGCATCGGATTAATTATAGAAAACGGACCAAGTCCTTCTGTAAGCTCTCCCTCCGAATATATTACTTCTGTTAATTGTATAAAAATTATTAATCTGTGATATCTCTCAGTGCAATGGCCTTGGTATGGGAATTCGCTTGTGGCCGTGCATTTTTGTGTGGCTCCGGCACTTGAGTGGCCACCGGCCATCCGGAATCCAGCGTCATAAGCGCATCACAACGGTAAACGCCGCATATAGCATATAGAACAGAGCACCATGAGCCAATATGCAGTAAAAGCCGAGCCTAGTTGGCGGCTTTTGGTCGAGTTTCGGGACTCGGGATGGGTTTGGGTTCGCTTTGGTGCCGCGTTCAGGGCAGGCCAATTAGAGCGGGAGAAAAGTGCCAACTCGACGTGAACGTGCCGTTAATGTTAAGCCTTCCTCCTCCCGGCTGATTCAGATATGGCTTTAAGCCCCTCTCCAACCTCCAACCACCCACCACACCAGCACCATCAGCCTCCCCCCGCCATGGTCTAACGCTCCAGTTTGCATTGAGCCAGCGGCGGAATATTTCGCGCTAATCGAGTTGTTACATTTACGAGGCCCGAACAACGGCCAAGACGAGAGCTGCCTGCCAAATGTCAAGAGTTCAAACGCCTTGAACTTGAAGCGAAAACGTGGTCGAGATGTGGACGTGGGCCATGGCTGTGGGATGGGAATGAAAATAGCAAGGGGGGGAGGTGGAAGACAGTCAGCCAGCTAAACTGCGGTTTATGACTTTTCTGAAGGATGCCCTATAAAGGCATTATGGTCCTTAAAAGATAAAAGTTATACGTTTAAAAAAGTTATAACTTGATTGAAAATTTTAAAGTTTTTAATATAAATATCTTATGCCCAGTCAAACTACATTAATGAAACTCCTCCATTTATTAAAGGGTATTCATTATTCGCTTTAAAGCTTGGCCTATTCCTGCTCTGGCCATGTCCAGACCATCGCGATATCCGGGGAGAGCGCATGCGCGGCGGACTTGCAACTACCACGGACGCTTCTGCCTTCGGGCCACAAGCCATTTCATGGCATTTGCTATTTGCAGCACAGCTTGAAGTCGGGCAGTCGAGTAAGAAATCATGCGGCGCGGCCATTGGGGCCTTTGTGAATGCTGAAAGGTGTTAACTGAGTGGCCGTTTCGCGCAGTGTAGCAGCCGCAGCCGCTGCCGCAGCGGCCCATCAACGCCGCTGATTATGATGCATGGCCACAGGACACAGTGGGTTAAGGGGCTGGCTGTGGCACATGTGGCGACTGTGAAAAAGATGCCGACGCCGCGATGAACCCCACTGGACAAGACCAGACCAGACCAGACCAGACTGGAGTGGAGTGGAGTGGATTCCTGTGGCGGATTGGCGCGGACATAATGAAGGCCCCATTACCCCGGCAACCCAGAGGCAAGTGGTCTTTGTCTAATTACATAATGCAATGCAAATTGCCACGGACACGCCCCACTTGCATTTCCATTTGCCACAATACTGCGCACCGCTATTGCCAGTTTAACCCCAGAAAAGACCTCGGGACCACCCAAAAAAAAAACCAAAAACAAAGATTAAAACATGAAAAGTACTCTGGTCGACAAAAAATAGAAATAACAAACAATGACAGACTGTCGTCGGGCGGACAAAAAGAATATAAAATTGTGGAAAACCGAAATGGAAAACCTGGAGAAACATGGAAAACGACTCTGAACCCAAAACCGAAACGTAAACGAAACCTTGACGTTCTAAAATGCCAATTATAACTAGCGCAAATACAAAATACAAATACCAAGCCGGCACAAAAGCCAACTCCGGCCAGCTCCGGCTTGGAGCACTCTTTTGGCCAAAAACAAAAGTCCACTGGGGTTGCTGGCAAACAGTTTTTCCATTATGCCTCCTCGGGCTATAAAAAATATTTGTTCAGGGGCTTGCAGAATGCAGCCGATCCGTTCCAAAACGTCAAAACGAAAAGGCATTACGGATTTCTCAGTTGATTTGTCAGCGCGGAGTCGTGACGGGGATATTCTTGTTTAGAGCCTATAAACTTGATTTGTGGAATGACATTTGTGTAATGCCTTTGATGGCCCAGGAATGCGCGATAGAGTTCAAATAAATATAAATAATTATTTATGGGCCTTTAGTGGGTTACCCAGCCAACAAAAAAGAAAACAAAAACGTTACCCAATTGCCACTTCAAGTAAGCCAGATACAAATTGTGATTAGTTTTGTTCTAGTTAATTGGAGAGCAAGGAATTATCTAATCAACTTATTTATTTGTGGCCCTCGTCAGTTCATAAAAACAGTATTTGATTAGATAAGTTTTGGTTTAGCCTTATCATTTAATTTGTTTATGTTTTATTGTTAGTTAATCTGCAGAGCAACCACTAGTCGAAATGGATGTGTTTTGTGAGATTTGGGGTGACCCACCTTGGAAACCCCGTTTCCACATGAGTTACAGTTGCAGTTCAAAAATCGTCAATGGAGCACTCGTTAAATATTCGTTGCTTTTTTGCCAATTGATATTTTTGCATTGATCGACTCCCTGCCCCCAAAGCCCCTTCCTCCTGTTCCCCCCAATGCCAGGGTAATTGGCAATTGTTTGCCGGGGGAAAAATCAGAGTTTTTGTTTTGCCTAATTGAAGTTGCAATTATTGATTGGATGCAAATTGATTGGCAATTGCCTAGATGCTTTGCCAGGTCAGAGACCAGAGACTGTGGCTCCATTGCAAATTGATTGCACCTGCTGCCACCTGCGGAGGCAAGTTAATGAGGCCCACAAAGTGCAGGCCACACAGAGGAAGGAGCCAGCAATCGTGAACAAGGAATCCGCAAAATGATGTAATTCAAAACTCCTTCGCCAAAGTCCTGCGGCATTGTGTTTCTTGACAAATTCTCCTCAAGCGGATGGGAAAGTGAAAAGCTTTACCCGGCAGATGCGTATGTAAATCAAACCCGGGGCCCGGGCCACAGAAAACCGGCAGGATAGGATGCCACTTTGGTGAGATACGAGTTTATGTGCCTGCGTGTCTGGCATGGCTAAAAGTTTCGTTTGTCTGGCGGAAAGTTCTTCCTTTCCTGGCAGTTTGCCAGTTGCCAGTTGCCAGTTTTGCAGTAGAAATTCTTATGTTAATTTTTGGCATAGGTGGAAGTAATAAAACATTTTCGTAACATTATCAAGTACCACAAGTTCCGCAGTTGGTAATGGCTAATGGGTAATGGGAGCGGGTTAGTTGCAAAGCTAATGAGCTACTCCAGAATCCGGCAAGAGCTCCTCGACTGGCAGGCAACTCGAGTCGAGTTACCTTTTAACGACGAGTGTGTGCTCCACCAACTCAAAGGAGATTTGAAACGATGAATCTACGAACTTGCATTTATCGCTCATTGTCGTGTTATTTCAGCAATAACCAATCAAAGCATCAAAAATCTAATATCCAATTCCCAGGCAGCTGCAACATTGCCATTATTGTTACTGTCCATGGTTATTAAAATGTTTTACAAATGTTTTCTGTCCGCACAGCGATCAACTGACAAAAACTAGAACCCAACTGGACCGGCTCTGGGGCAATAACACATAAATGCCTATCGCATATGCCATGTTACATGTTTCTGGCCATGATTTGGCCAAAGAAAATTGCGCATTCGCCGTGTTGACCCACATGAGGCATGAAACGCACAAAAATGCGGGTGTTGGGTGGCTGGGGAGCTGCGCCGGGGGAGGGGCGGAAAACCGTGTGCGGCAAAATGATTGCAAATGCAATTGGCAAATACAATTATGAAGTAGCCCCGGCTACTGCTGCCGCTCCTGTTGCTATTGAATTTCCACTAAGCTCGCATTTTAATTGAATATCCAGCGTTTTATCCAACGATTTAGCCCGTTGCGTGCTCTCCCGCCTTGAAACCGAATTTATTTGCTACCGAAAATTACCCAGTCTGGCATTTGATTGATCCACCGGCCTGATCCATCGCCGATTACCTTCTCTCCCCCTCCGCCTCCGCCTCCGCCCCCACACCCATTTGCCATTTTTTTCCTGCCTGGCGACTGGTCGTGCCCAGCCATCATCGTCATCGTCGTCATCCATCCGTGGTGTAATCGCACTGTTTGGATCTACCAATCCGAGTCCAAATCCGAGTCCCTCGCCTCCGGCAGATACAGATACGGATTTATTTGCTGTGGTCTGGCTGGAAAGTGAAAGGATTTACATGGCCAGGAAGGCCCAGCGCTTTATTGGCTGATTTTTGGCTTTCGTTACCCTTTTCCGCCGGCTTGCATGTCAAATTAATTGATCACTGACGTGCCAAGAAACGCTCGAAATTGGCGGCAGGTGTCGGCAGGGATGGGGCTAATGGGCATCCGATCAGGTGTCCCATTGTACCTGCCTTATTTCGGGCACTCGATGCTGATTGAAAATGAAAATCGACTGACTAGTTGGCCGTTTGGCATTTCTGGGAAACAAGCATCCAAAGTGAAAGTGAGTTGTGTCTGCAGCTTGGTCCCGAGTAAACGGCCCACAAATTTATAGCCGCCATTATCTAGGGTAAACGAACAGTTAATCGCCCCCAATAACATATGCCAATCAGGTCGGGCCCGATGCCGGGACTGCCATTCATTGAATGAATCGAATTTTGAGATAATCCATCGAGATTGGCTAAGTGATGGGTAATTTGATTTCCAGCAAAGTGCAGCGTTAGACAAACTAAGCGATTTTAAAGGTTAAACGCCATCAACTACTCTTATTGGTTTTCCGTTTAATTTTAATCAACTCCAACATAACATAGTCTTTTCGGAAAAGAGAACAAACATGAAAATATTTTCGGCTTTAAACAGCTGCGTAACTATAACCCCAATCGATCCGGGTTTTGGCCATTCAAACGTGAGCCAACTGCGGTTCTGTCACCTTCTCGGCCAAGTGTCAAAACGCCGACGTGTTGACAAATTTTTGAAAGCGTATCATTGGCGTATTAATTTGTACGGATCGTTTGCATAATTTCCACATTACTTCACTAATCACCAGCGACAGGCCGCTATTTGCCCAACCCAAATAAAAAACAAGCAGCCATGGGCGCATATTAATTTCCGACATAAATTACCAAAAAAGAAACCCGAAAAAAAATGAATAAAAATTCTTTTTGGATAGTGGAAAAAGCAAGAAGCCGACTGGGGGCTCTAAATTCTAAGGCCGTGAGTGCCAGCCAGCATGTCTATAAAATATTAAAATATATATTTTATTTGCAATTGTCGGCAGCAGTTGGGTTAGCAAAAAGCCAGTCGACCGGCGTTTCATGCGAGTATTATTGCAATCGTTTCGTTCTTTGTTTGAAATATAATAAATGTCCGTCGAGGCAGCCGAGATTGTGCCCCAGCTAGAGAAGGGGAGTAGCCACGCCCAGTTGAAATTTATGCCACATACGGGCCTTCATATGAATTGCAAACTGTCATCAGCTAACCGGGTCCAAAATTGTATGTGCAAATTTATATGCGAAACACTTTCTGATTGCGCTCCAACGCCCCGGCAAAAAATAATATTCGCGGCTTGCAAATGACATTTAATGGGTCCCTTAATCAAGCCGGAGTCTGAGAAGTAGATTGTGGGAGTTATTATTATGTTTGAGGCTATAGATTTTCCCTGAAAAGCAATAAAGCTCCAGATACTTGGCAAACACGTCACACATCCGTAATTATCTGTGGAGCTGAATAACTCGAATTATTTCACATTAAATATGAAACGTCCAGTCGATTTGCATAATGCAATGCGAGGCAAAACAAAAATACAGATAACACCACAAAATCGCCTTGTCCATAATTATATTTTGACACCTCGAAAATAACGCTGGGAGCCTTTCGAATATAATTCGGACTATGCGGCATTGCATAGTAATGAGCCTGTTCAATAAATATTCGGGGAAATAATCGTATTATCGTTGGCTCAGAGTCCGATGATGGATGGAAAATAGACATGACCAGATATCCCTTAGAACGGGGCCTCCATTTGTAGGTAGTTTGGTTTGGTTTCGGTATGAAATTATCATAAAATAACTATAAAACGCTTCAAAAGGGTTTTTCTCCCCGTCTCTGTTCGGGAGTTGTGTCGTGTCTCATGACAACCATCGGTGGAAGTTGTCCTTATGACAACTCTGTCTGGGCCATAAGGCCCAGGACCACAAAAAGTGGTGCTGACAAGCTGGCATAAATCAATGTTCTCGCCTGTTGCTCGCCGATCGGTTGACATACTCGATTGTTGATGGTCGATTGATCTTTGGCTGTTTGGCTTTCTGGTTTTCTGGCTGGAACGATCATTGCCAACTATAAATTATGGGATATTTGACAGTAGCGCTCTTGTAATGAGAGATCACCAACTGCTTAATTGATAAGTTTTCGAATGGTGACCTGGTCTGGGCCAGAGTCCGGAGTCGGGAGTCTGGGACCTTATCGCTATCACTGCGTGATGTATTGTGAGCCGTGACCAAATCGTGTAATAAGCCGGCCCATAAAATTGCCAACTTCGACTCCGACTGCCAGATAATGCTCCTGACTAAACAACTGCGCTGTTCCGACGGTTTATCGCCGCTGTTAATCTGGCGACATTATGTCAAACAAGGACAGGCCGGTCGACTGGCCAGTGAGTGTCTGCCCACGGATCGGGATCGGGATTGGGCCCTGGGCCGGGGACCAACTCGAGCTCCTGCTTCTGCTTTGGCTCCTGCTCGCCAAAATGATCGATTGCGCGCAAACGCATTGACATATCGACATGAATCTTGCATTATTAAGCAACGCCAGGAATCTTAAATGAAGACCGAGACGAAACGGGTTGGGACAGCGTCCAGCATCCAGCATTCAGCGTCCAGCATCCAGCATCCATGAGTGCTGCCGTTTAGCTGCGATTGTTATCGTAATGATGCGTTCGAAGGAAAAGGAAACCCCGGGACATTCCACACTCACTCACCATCGCATTCACACGCCGCTCTGTCCGGGAAAGGAAAAGCTGGCGAGGATTCTCGGGAGGAAGGGTTGGAATGCGAGAAAATTAATAATTTCGCATCGACACCCAATTGGCAAAACGGTCGTTTGGCCATCGCAATGACAACCGCCTGATAATAAATTATATTTTATTTCTTTTCGATGCTAATGACAACAACATGCTTCAGGTGTTCCTTTTTTCTTTAATTTGCTCAAATAGCTCACAGATCCTTGACACCAGTCCAATACTTCAATCCTAAACTGATTTATTGATAATTTAAAAGCCTCATAAAACAGCAAATAATATGCTCTTTCCCGTATTTGATTTTAGTAATTAAAATGCATAAATACAAATATAATGTGCAATTGGATTTTGTAATTATTGTGTGCGTGATTTTTGGTTGAAAATAATTCTGTCAGCTGTCAAGGGTTTGGGCCGGCTGTCCTTTCATTCCTTTCCCATTCATGACGTTCGGTCTGGTGCGCCACGATTATTGCATTTTGCAAAATAAGACCAATCAATCACACTGTTAATTAAGTAACCCACAGTCGATTCATTTTTAATTTTTAATTAGTTTGTCTACCATTTCAGACTATTTATACCCAATAAATAAATGCGTTTCCGAACCACCACTCACACAATCGTCCTTTATGCAAGAGTTTTGTAATGCAGGCGGGTAAACGACCTTTGCCACTCCTTCCTTGTTGCATAACAATTAAAGGCCAGGTCCAAAAAAATCAATCGGGGTCAACTGCCAATGAAATCCCAGCAACCCAATAAAGGACACTTCAAGATGATATCAAAGTTGTATGCAAGTGGAAACTGAAATATTAAGTAGCTCGAGGAGATTTATACGATTCGCTGCCCAGGGACGAACCAAAAGAACCAAAAAGAAAATCTTAAAAGAGTCAAAGCAGTTTTTAGCTGATTTCGGGCAACTTTTCTTGTCTTGCCCTTTTTTTCGACCCATTCTGGCTGACTTGGGTGCACTTTGCGATTTGTCAAAGCGCAACATGGCCAAAAGAAATGTCACGGCTACTCCTGCTGTTGCAACTTGGCTCAAAAGTTGCTTGCTTAGAATTTATCTACTGCCAGCCAACCGTCCCTGTCCAGGACATTAAAAAAGTTATGACAGTGTCCTTGTTGACTGCGTTACAATTTTTTCTGCTCCCGCTCCTTCTGCTTGACTCGTCTTTGTTTGGCGGCAAATTCTTGGCCAGTTGTTTGGCTGCCGTTTTGTTTATTTGTTTACGGCCAACCAGGAGCCATGCGCCATGGGCCAGGAGCAACTTTTGATGTCCTGCTGGACTTTAGCGCGGGCGTCTGGCTCTTAATGTCAGAAGTTTTATGCATCCTTGGCATTCACTTGAGATTTATGGGCAGCTCCCAATCCATTTTCCGTTTGGACCCGCTCCGCAATAAACATTTTATACGAAAAGGCCTCAGCGCTGCAACGCCCTCGAAGCTCATTAGAAGCGGATGGGATGGCGGAGGATGGCTCATGGGTCCTGGGCCAAAACCAGTTGCAGAACGATGTGACATGATTGCAGACAGATTGCAATATAAAGCCAGAAGCAAAAGCAGCTCCTGGCACATAAAACACAGGTCCACACGAGTTGTCAACCAGTTGGCAGCTGCACGGAAACATTTGCTTCCTTAAACAGTCGCCCCAAGACTAAGAGCAAGACCACGGCCATGGCCATGGCCACGGGCACTCTCCACACACGGACCAACTCCATTGCCAAGAGCAATGCCAACGGCTTAAATTATGGTCAATGGAATTTTTATAGATTTTCCAAAGACCCAAAGAGCAGCAGAAGAGCTGCAGCTGAAGCCGCTCAAGACCGCACAAAAAGTGTGCAACAAAATTAAATGCATTTCATAATTTCCGCGGATGTCTGGGTCCTGGTTTCTGGCCCCCAGTTTAGTGCCACTGCCACTGCCACAGCCATAGCCATAGCCACAGCCACAGCCACCACCATTGCCAATTCCACTTTCAGAGTCATAGTCATGTGCTCCTCCTTTTGGCCGCGGCAAGTGCAACGTTGTCTGTCTGTTAACTTATTGACACCCATATTTGGGATTGAATCATTAAAGCCAGTTTAGCTGCAGCTCTGCCAGCGTATATCGCCCCATTATCCTCCGCTTGCCTCCAGCTCGCTTGTTTATTTGGCTATTGTCTTGGCCGTTTTGGACAAATTTTATTGGTTTACGCACGCGCAATGACGTTGACAATGTGACCTTGTCAGCATTAGTGACAAGCGGTCGGGGCTGTTATCATATTTCTTTTCCATTCCGGAATTGCTTCGGTCCAGTTGGGAAAAGTGGATGGGAAAATAGTTCGGATAACGGGTATTTCTTTTTGTATTCAAGTTCTAAAACTTTGGGGTCCTCATTGACGAAGAGGTCGAAACATCTTATTTTGGGTTGCCACATTATTAAATCCACAAAACATGTAATATAGGTTTAAAAAAAATATTACGAGTTTGTTTAATATTAATTTTGTAGTTTAATTTATAATCATAAATCTGCATCAAAAGGTTCATAAATCAGAGCTTCGATCTTCTTTCATCTGCATCAATCCCCGATGCTTGAAACGATATAGCGCCTTTATATGTTTGAAGAAACTGGCCATAACTTTAAAAGTACGCCTCCTAATGACGAATGTTATACCTTCCCCATCTTGTAATTTTGCGTAGAATTAAATTCTATTAAAAACTGGCCATCGAAAATTGGACCCCATATTCGCAAATTTTAATGATGGCACCCCTTTCCTAAATTGCGAAAAATCGAAGACAAATTTTTTGTTTGACTTTTGCCAACTTTTGATGCAGATCGAAGCATAATGAGTTCCTGATTCATAAAAGCTAATTATTTTTTTAATCGGATGAAAATTGGATTAATAATTTGCAAAAATGTAACTCAAAAGGACACATTTTTGTCAAAAGCCACTCGGGGTTTTTTAAAAGATCTTTGATATTAATAAAATATATAGTAAAATTTTTATATAAATTAGAACCCTTTACAAATTACAACCTTTGAAGGCGAATATGTTACGGGGCGTATGAGTAATAAAATGGTTAAATGGTTGGCATACATTACACAACCGCCCCATAGTCCCCAAGACTTTTTAACGATTTTTGAATCGGATTACTAAATTTCAAACTAAATTTCATAGCTTTTTCTTTTTTTTTATTTGTGGACAGACATAAAAGTTAGTTAAACAGCGCTTTATTAATCATTATTAACGCCAATACACCCATTAACATAGTGTTTGATGGCTAAAACTTCTTGCATATGTAATTACCGTCATAAATCATGGGAAAGAACCGAAGTTTACGGCTCAATCACTCATTCGGTTGCATATTAATTGCATTTTGCATTGGCGCCCACATTGTGCCATGCTGGCAACTATCATAACAATCTAATGAGGCACTTAATTCCCTGCCACACACTCGAAATCAAAATCTCGCACGGCCTGACAATCACACCTATCTAATAACTTCATTACCCAATCAATCAAAGTGGCAACACGACTGGCGGCAGCAGCACTTGGCCAAATCAGCTGCGGACCAAGGCGGGGGAAATAAAAATATGGAAAACAACAACAAAATGCGTGTGTTGGGGCCAGAACAGTTAGCGCGAAAGCTAGCGATGGGAATTTCGAAAGCTCTGGGGCTAAAGCCGTGAAAAGCTTCCCGATGCCACTCGGCCTTGCACGAGGCCGAGCACATGTGGAAAGCTCTCACATGAAAGTGTGTCGGCGAGTGTGCAAGTGAGAACGTTTTGGGGGAGAGAGAGTGGGTTAATTGCCGGTCGCCGGCACACAAGCTCATTTCCGCTCACCGCTCTCAGTGGGTGGTGCAGCGCAGTGAGTGTTGGTGGGGGGAGGGTGGTGGCGTTGCCGAAAAGATACCGGAAGTAGGAAATTGGGTTACAAAATGCATTTCGTGTGTGCCAACATTTCCGTTACGGCCACCGCTAACAGAGCCGCAACAGAGCCGAGAGCCGGACACTCCGGCCCGGATCCGTGCCGTGCACGGCCAACCGTACATACTTTTGGAGCTCCGGAAAAACCAAGACTGCATACGCATTTCCCATTTCCCACATGTCGGCCGAGCAGCAGCACATCATTTTCCGAGCTTGGAACTGGTTGAAACAGCCGGTTCTTGTCTCCGCTAAGGCGCCAGTGCATTTTCAAACTGCACTAAACTGACATCCTGCCCCGCCCACCAGCCGCCCATTCCCCGTTTTTGAATGCCTCGTATCCTGTTGCGAATGTATGTCATTTGAATAAAGTTAAGTGGCAGGCCCCCACATTTTGTGACAAATTGCAGGCCAAGGACGATAGAGTTATGAAGGGAGTTTGCCAAGGATAATGTGAAATTTCATGCATGATTGGGTCATGGAAAGTTTCCGCCTGAGAAGTAGGCTAAACAAAATAAGGTGGAGCTATGGGATCAATAGGAAACATTTGTCAAGAGGATATTCCAGTTTTTATATTTTTTTTTTATAGAAAATCAAGAACCCCCATAAATTAATTGCCAAAATGTTGCCACCATCAGATATTCAAACTAATTAAGACTTAGTACGCACTGCGTCACTGCGATGTCTTTTTAAGAACGAGAATAATTATTACCCCCGGAAATGAATTTAACCCACCAAACGGTGGCAAAGGGGTGGATGATTCTCCGCCCAAGATTGTCATGGCCGCCAGCTGTTCTTAGGTAAGAGCCACCACAGCCACTCCAGTCACACCCCCCCGGGGGGAGAAGCCTTTAAGTAGTTTTGTGTAATTTAAATATAAATACTCATTTAATTAGCCCGGCTGCTTCGAGACTCGCTGGCAGACCTTTGATCTCCGGCGAATGTGTAAATATTTGACATTAATTACAAGTTGAATGCAGCCCTCGTCGCCTGTCTTCGGTTAAAGTTAACCCATTGGGGCCCCACTCTGTGCCAGTGGCTTTTTCGCACAGCCGCCGCCGTCACCGTCGCCGCCGTCGGTAGCTGGAAAATTTATTTAATATTCACTTATGAGGCCCACGCTCCGCCGGCAAACGGTGGCAAATTACTTAAGCGCTTATTTGTCAACTGCGGCGTGGGTGGGCTGGGGCTGCTTCTCGGGCTGGATTCGCATTCCCACTTCACATACATTTTACACATTTTATGTGTATCGGCGGTGGAAAGTCATTAATGGCGGCTCAGCAACGATTACGGAAAAAATAACTTCCGAGGAAAGATGTTTTTTTTGTCACTCTAGAGAGGTTCATTGCTGGGTTTTCCCGCCATAATTGTAACCCATTCATCGGTTAAGCCGTAAACGTGGCCGAAACAGTGTCACCTCCAGTTTCTCCAGGGAAATTACGTCGATTTTCGGGGTTTCGGGGCGAGTGCGTGGCTTGCAAATGGCTTAAAAGCCCCAAAAACTTTACCACAATGTCCACAGATGGCACAAATGCCAAATATCAACAGCAAACTAACGACATCCCAGATGCACTTGCAGAATGATTTCCCAAGTAATGGGATCTCTATATGCAGAGCTTAGAGCCACTTCCACCTAAACAAACAGAACAGAGTGTCCTCCTAACTTTCACTCTGCATTCGTCCTCGTCAAGCGCTTTGCATCCTTGCAGCTCTCCCCAAAATCCCTCCATGCCCTAAGTTCGTCTCAAACTTTAATTGTAAATAATTATTGTGGGTTGGAGATGGAATTACACTCGGTTATTCCGGGTTAAGGGACACCCCAGCCATGTGTGAAATATGTGTTATTAATGATGAGTAATGCGGCAGCAAATATTTGCCGATTAAATTAGCCAAACCAGATCGAAAGTGTGAAATGTTTAGTCTTCCGGGGCAGACAGTTGCTTGTGTTTTAGTTTCAAATTCAATAATTTGTTTGGTGATTTGAAAATCTATTCTCCAGCAGCACAATCTGCCTTCACATCTGCAACATGACCAAACACTCATCGGGAGTTATGCTGGGCCATATTTTCGAGGTGCAGTGATGCCAATATCGTGTTATCCATTCTAATTAGCCCTGCCCCGGCTTGTGGTCCACCGTTCTCTGGCTTTTAACCTCGCCGCTTGAAATTTACATCGGCCATTCCCCGCTTGCAACGTGCACTAAATCCAGGCTTGCCGCCGTGTCTGTTGCTGCATCGACTTCGGATGCATCTGCTGCCACATAAACATGGCCGGCAGCCTCCTCAGATGGGTGCTCCGTCCGGTCTCCTCCGGTTTGTGGCCAATTAATTTACGCGCACTTTGCGGCCGCTCACTAGGGCTGCGAGATGCTCCACGATGCTTATCGGATGGATTAAACCTATATCATTTCATTATTATAAGCCTGCTAACGGTGGCCCCCAAAGAGATGGCGCTCCCTTTGGTGGGCTGATGTTGGCCACATTTCTAAATTAATTAGCCGAGGACGAGAGGCAAAGGCTTGGCTGCCACTGCTGCCACTGCTGCCGCCGCTGCTGCTGGCGGGTTGTGCAACCAATTTTGACAGCATCAGCCGAAAAGTAACATACAAAATAAAAAAAGTAAAGGGGGATAACTGAAAACGGCTACGACAACGGCAACCGGCGAAAAAATAAAGAAAAGCCAGTTAACATTTCGGTAGTTGGTAGTTGGAAGTTGGTCGGGAGGCCCTCTTATCTTTAAACCACACGATGCCAGGCGACGTCGACGGCAAAGACAATTTATTGACAAGACAATGGCGCTCAACGTATGTAATTAATCTCGACATAATCTGAGTAGATAATTTTTGCCGCTCGTTGTTTGCTGTTTGCTTGTTGCAGATGCTGTGGCCCACACTGAGAGAAAATACCCATCACGTTCTTAAAAATGATAAAAATCTTTCAATAGTATTTAGAAAATTAAACAGAGTCAAGCTTTGATTTCAAGTATTTTGTTGAATTTTATTCCCTCAGTGCAACTGTTTTTGTTGCCTGTTTGCGGCGTTCCGTTGGCGGTCTATTTTGGTGTGTGTTTGTCTCCTCGTTGCCCGCTTTGGACATGTTCTTTTATAGCCGCTCCACCATCCACCAGCCAGCATCCACCAACCTACTCGGCGGTGAGCCCTGTCCTGTCAGCTTTATGAAGTGCACATGCAGCCCATAGAGGGCTAGGGACAGCGATATTGTCCTTTTACGGCCTTCCCCCGCATTGCTGGCCTTTTTCAATTAAGTAAAACGCAACAAATGCAATCTGCAGAGAAATGCATTCCATAAACTTTCCAGAATGCCAAGCGCTCTTTCTCTTTCTATGTTCTATATCCCCGTTTCTTTCACCCTGGGTCCTTGCTCCTGGTTTGGGTCGGACTTTGGCCTAGTTTCCGCGGGGTGCCAGGCGCAAAAAATATCCTGGCCATTAATTCTGGCAAAAGTTTTTAAGGTGTTTCGGGGTATACAAGACTGTGGGAATTTGTGGAATATTTTAGAGGATTTTCAATCGTAGCTCTTTAGAAAATGGCTTTAATTTTATAGTACTTGCATTATTTTAGAGAATATTTAACTGTCTGGTGTTATAGTCCCTTGTTTCCTACTTAATGGATTATGCGTTCGTGGGAAAGTGGATTTCATATCAAAAATTCAGTATGAATTGTTGTAATGCAGCTCTTAGAGCTCCCATATTCCTCATCTACCAAGTCCTGCAACAATGAATTTACATTAATGATGAGGCAGGGCCTTACATCCCGCTGTTATCCTTCCTCTCCCCATTTGCGCCACTTGCCCCTTCCATTGCCAAAGAGCGGCGCATCCTCAGCCAAAGTTTTGCTGAATCGTAAAGCAAATGAAACTATGCGAGGCAGATTTTTTAATATTTCACATCTTCCTTTTTTTTGTATCTCCCTCGGCCTGTATGCAATTTTAATGCTTATAGCTGAGGCCAACATCTAACCACCTCCCCATAGCCCCTCCTCCCGGCTCCCTGGGTGGCCATTTGGCCGGCGTTGGCATATTTTACGGCCATGCATATTTCAGATAGCGAAAGTGAAATTATGAGCTTCAATTTTGGCAAACTTTTAAAGTGGATGGATTTCAGCCGGAGCCACACACCACACCCACTGCTGCAGCCGCATTCTAAATAATGCCAGGCGACGGGCCTTTTGACAACTCATCAGAAAGTTGATTGCCATTTAAGAGCCGGGCGAAAATGCCCGAAAACGATATTAGAAGACGATGGCTGGGTACTCGTAAAGTTGTTAAATTAAGTGGAAAAGCTACGGCGAAATGTCAACTGCTTTGACGACTTTTCGTGGTTTATGTTCGCCATGCCCGACATCTGGGAGCGGCATACAGATAATCTGGTTTGATGGATCACAGAAATAGCTTCATACTCTCCTTTAAAAACTTTTGACTATGCATTTGACTATTATATAAAAAAATAAATATATATACAGATAACACTTAAATGTAAAATATAAAAAACAAAAAAAGTTACACACTTTACCCCAGATGGGACTCGAACCCACAATCCCCGGCTTAGGAGGCCGATGCCTTATCCATTAGGCCACTGGGGCTTGTGTTCTGGACTGACAGAATCACCATATGAAACACAGACAACTCAAAATGATAAAAACTAGATAAACAACATCTATAAATAGAATATTTTAAAGGAAAGCAACTGTTTAAATATTAATTTTTTATTGTCTACCCAAGAAACATGTGCTTGAATAAGTTTGGAGTTACACAAACACGGCAGCACATGCACGTATCGCGTATACTCATACATGGTTAAACATTTTTATATAAATTCAAAATATTAACTTACGGTTTCCTTATTTATATACTTTTAAATATTTTAAAGCAAAAGAATTTCACCATACCGTCAATGCAGTATATTTTCAACCCTTAAATCGATATATGAACATATGGTCAGTGCGATTATTCACCTCGAGTTGAAGTTGACGTTTGGCCGCGCCGTAGCACAAGCCCCAGTGGCCTAATGGATAAGGCATCGGCCTCCTAAGCCGGGGATTGTGGGTTCGAGTCCCATCTGGGGTAAAGTCGAAGAACTTCTTTTTTGTTTTTTTAATTTTTTTATTTCTTATAAAATACATTGGCACATAAAAATATTTTAAATAAATTAGTTTCTCTAAATAACATATTAAAGGGACACACTTAGTTGAAAATTGATTTTTATACGAAACTCATGTGTTGCCATTTTCTTGAAAAACTTTTCGCTAAAATTTAAAACAATCTTGGCTCATTTATCAAATGCAAATTGGGATTACATAATCTGGACCATTGACAGCAGCAGCCGTCTACCGTCTGTCTATTGGACTATTGATTTTTTATACAGTACATATTTATTGTGTTTTTGTTTGGGTAAGTCTTTGGATAAACGGCGCATTTATTTATTACAACTACATTAAACCGAAAATGTCACGACATTAATTTCGCAAATGCGATTAATAAACGTCAGCATAATGTCATTGTTTGCAAATGCCCCAAAGACGCGATTGTTGTTGGTCGGGGCAGCCATTATGTACAAGCCATTGACCACAAGTCAAGTAAAGTCAAGTCAAGTCTGAGCCAAAAGCCAGCGCCAGACACCGAGCCGAGCAACGCAAACATGATTTACACCCAACCATTGTCTGAACTTAAATTGTCCGGGCGGAAAATAGCCGGGCCCGAAGCCCGCCAAGGTGTCCAAACTGAATGGAAAACTGA
Organism: Drosophila varians; assembly: GCA_018150405.1. Taxonomy (NCBI): domain Eukaryota; kingdom Metazoa; phylum Arthropoda; class Insecta; order Diptera; family Drosophilidae; genus Drosophila; species Drosophila varians. Next base: position 12,120,965 of record JAECWK010000130.1, read on the forward strand.
AAAGTGAACCACCACCAGGCAGGCTGCTGGCTGAGCTGAACTGTGCGTGGACCCAATTTTGGGGAGCGACCCACTTTGGGGCATCTGACCGTGGCATGCGGTTTCGTCTAGTTGGCCTGGCCATCTGGAAAACGGCTCGCTAATGAGACACCCGGTGGAAATTAAAAACTGGCAAATTGCAGAAACGGGGGCAACAGTGTCTATAATTCGGCGGCGGACGTTGGGGCGTGGCAGAAAGCCTTGAAACGTGGCTCAGACACAGTTCGAAATAATCAGAGGTTATTGATTTTTATATAAAAGTAACAATTCAAAAAGTTTTTTCATATTAACTATACAAGTTCCCACTAAATCCATTAACCCGAGGGAATTTTCTGATATTTGTTAGATTCCAATTTTTATCACTGTGCAGGTTTTCAGGCCACAAATCGCTCTGGCAGCCGAGAGCATGCAAAGAGCCAATCTTGATTACAATCAGTACGGATATCAAGTCTGACGTTGAGATTGAGGAGCGGGGCAAAAGTGGCAGGGTGGCACGGTGGCAGCGTGGTAGAGTGGCACTGAGGTGCAGTTTGGGGCATTGGCTTGGAGGAGGGCGGTGCCCATCAGGCAGCTTGTTTGCATGTTGCCGGGCGATAAAGATCAAATGAGAAATGAATGTCGCCGACGCAGCCTCCAGAGTTCGGAATCCAGATGACGGCCGGGTTGCATGCTGCGTAGATATTTGCATCGCCCGGTGACAAGATTTGTGTGCATCCAAATGCAAATCGGAGCAGCCCAGAAGCAGGCCGCAATTAACCAGCTAGCCCCCATCTTATCCAATTACAGCGAATAAATAATCAGAGAGATTGATTCCATAAATTACAAAAAAAATCGAAATTCATGAATACTTTGAATAAAATTATACATTTGCCAATTTCGTTGCCAATTTTTCCATTCGAATAAGCCTATGGACGTGTTTTTCTTCCCTCTGGCCCCGACTGGTACAGGTTTGGGCCCGAATCTCGGTAGACGTGTTTGCCTGATGTACCTACAACTAATTGACAGCTTCCAGTTTGATTCGGAAAAGCCGTTAACAGAATTTCGTGATATGTCACGCGCCCGGCAATGAGCATATAAAAAAGTTGCTGCCATAAACCTGCCCACATCTCCGAGGCTGTAAATTATTTTGCCAGGCTGTGCAAATTAATTTCAAGCGACTGCCAGTCGGTCCGGGCCAAGTCCGGGCCGATTGCATGTATATTTTATGAGCGGGTTTCCCGCCCCACGCCCACTTACTTGATGGCTGGTCCCGGCCCGCCATCTGGCCCCCAAATTTGGCTATCGATTTGGCCAAATTTCAAGCATTGCTTCTCATGTGGCAGTGACATTTTAGTTTTGGCCAGCGCGTGCCCCCGACAACCTGGGGTCCGGCAATTAGTGGTTTGGACTACGTTTAAAGGAAAAGTATTCCGAAATTTCCATAGAGACAAATTGGCTCGCTTAGGAAAATGTGGAATGCATAGTTTTGGGTATGTACACGTCGGGTTGACCTTACCGTTAGCTGCCCCACCCTCTGACATTGCAACAATGCCGGAGCTGAACTATGACATGACCGAAGCTGGCATAAATCAAATCGCTGCGCAGGCCCATTGTAAGTCGTCTAAAGTCTCTTTGGGGGCAGGAGAGAATCTCGAAGATGAGTCGGGATGCCAGGTAGGTTTGGCTTTCACGCCGCTCGGATCATCGGGCACACCTGAACCATGGCGGAGCTGCATGGAGCCCATCAGCCAGTCAATGCGACTCTGCTAACTAAATCAACAGCCTCGGAACAATGGAGTGACTATGGGGATTCCTGCCTCCTCCTTCGAAGCCAATGCATGCATTTGCAGCCACATATACGGAGCGGAAAAGATCCGCGCAAATTAAAGTTAATCGAATGCCTTTGACCTTTTCACACAGCTCCGGCCCTTCTCCTTTGCCAGAAAGCCAACTGCATTCGATTGGCAATTTCAGATAAAGCCACCGGCCCAAGAACATTAGCCAGGGAACAGAGCCAGGGTGCACCCTGCAACATGAGATCAGTGACATCTAGTGGATGGTTTCTAGGTGTTTGATAGCAGTGGGACTTAAGGATACAACTTAGTGGCTTAAATTTGAAACCCTTCATTAGAATCTAGCGAAGTTCTGGCCAAAATGCCCGTTTTGCACCCAGTAGCCGTGATTATTCCATTCCCTCCTGGAAATATTATGTGAACCGAGCTGCGGGCGCAATACAAAAAAGGCAAACTGAAAATTAACCTTAATTAAATTTGTCATATCTGGGGTGTATGATCAGCTTCAGGTTGTGTGTGGCCAGCAAAATGTAGGAATACCCCCCTATGGGGCCCAGTCCCAGCTCTAATGTCACCGGCAACATGACAGCCGACAACATGACAACAAAAAGCGTTCAAAGCGGCCAGAAATTAAACAAAAGCTGCGAGCAAATAAACCAAAGGCGAAATCTATGTTAAAACACAGGCGATTAGAATCGTTTTTAGCTGACTAAAACACACCTAATTGCCGGACAAGTCGCTGGAGGACGGCTAATTGAAACGCCGCCCCCAGCCCGGGCCCAGTTTTTTTGCTAGACTCTTTTTTTGTTTTCAAGGTCCACTTTGACTAATTTCTGTGAGTGTGACTGCATTTGGTAACTGTTCGTTTTTCTCCACATAGATTGCTTTATTTTTTTGATTGCTACGCTATTCGAGCTCTATGGCGGCGAACAGAATAATTTCCATTTTATTTACCTGTCTTGGGAGTGGCCAGGGACAGCCAGACACGTTTCGACGGCCCAGAACACGGAGCACTTGGAAATAGTTGCAAAAACATTACCCCACGACCTGCAACCGCTACAATAAATATGGCAGGGCGACCATTTTTGTGGCAATCAAATGCATTGTTTAATTCGAATTGACATTTTGAACTTTCTGGCTAACTGGGCACGCTGGGAACGTAGGGGCACGTGCCGCACTTCACCACCCATCCACCCACCTATTGATATTTATTGGCGATAGTGATTGTGGACCTGAAATGCAATTACCAAGAGATAATATAGATAGGAGCTTACATGGAAATGACCTTATAATTCTTTTAGTGGCCTCGACATTACTTGCAAACGCTAATGATTGATCGACTCTGAGATAACTAAAGGTAATAATAATATTTGGGGGCTGGCTGGGGCACGGCTATGGCATAGGACAGGGTAGGCTGCCCGGCAATTGATAGTTTTGCCATAAACTTGCTTTCGAAACTATTGCAAAACACCCGAAAAACAAAAGCCAGCCCCTCCGCACCCCCGCCTGGTGGGAAAATATAAATGCAATCAGCGGCAGTTTCTCTCTCCGTCTTGGCCAGAACAAGTTGCAGTTGGACGGGGCTGAATTGGATTGCGGTGGGGTCGGGTGTCAAAGTTTGTGGCATAAACTTTTAATGAGTTCTTTTTATTTGCGATTTGCATGGCCACGCCCCCCATTTGTCACACAAATGAAATCTGCCAGAGCGAAATTGCATTAAGTTGCCGCTTGTGGAGGACCACTCCCACCCAAGGTCTCAATGACATTGCCTACTTGGAGCCAAAGTTTTGGTCAAAGAGTCGCCCTGCCTCAACCTGCTATTGCTCCTGCTCCTGCTCCTGCTCCTGCTCCTGCCCCTGTCCCTGTCCCTGCCCTGCCATCTTCCGGCTCAATGATGAGCGGAAAACAAAAATTCCGAAATAAAATAAATAAATATGCTCGAGTGCAAAACTTTTAAATTGAAAATGCGCTTTGAATATTTCAGCATTTTCGGATCCTCCAGACGGATCCTTTTTCGCCATCTTGTGCGCCATTGCACTCGCTAACTGCACTTGTGCTCATCTTTGTCTCTGTCTCTGTCTCTGCTTCCTGCCACCCCTCCCTCACCCCATTGACGACAAGGCAGCCTGCGAAAGGCGAAAATAATTTGAAATTTTAATTAAAAGTATTTGGGCAAAAGTTGCAGCGCTGCCAGCGGCTCTGGCTCTGCTTTTCTATCACCAGACAAATACGACAAAATCAAAAACACAAAAAACGAATAAGCGAAATCGCTGGCGAAATTGGCAAGCCTGAAGAGCTGAAAAACTATTTCCGGGCCTGGCCGGGCCGGGCCAGCCTCGTTTCAGCCTCGTTCGCTCGATGGCATTTCAGCTTAAATTTTAATATTGCCGCCAAAGGCAAAAATTGTGCACTTGAACGGGCAGAGGAGCTTTTTGTGGGGCAGGGAGGTGGCAAGCATTGTGCAGCAATTGTTGCCGCTGCGACAAGTGTCTTCCCCCAAACCCCCATTACTGTCTTCCATTTTTTTGGAAAGTTTATGCGGCAAGAAATGTCATGAATTGGTTGTGGCGCTACTCCAACTCACAACTATTTATTGGTTTTAATTTTATTTATTTATTAATGTATTAACCAAGGCATAAACCTTTGATTTTGCATATGTGACACAAAAATTTAGAGCAAGATGGGAAGAAAACATTTGCTGGTGGACTTTGTACTTATTCCTGGCCATAATTAAACCTCAGTAGCTCTCCTTCGGGGTAGAAAAGGGAGGAAGCCTCAAGGCATCCGGTTGGCAAGAAAAATTACACTGACAGAAACAAAAGCTCTTGAAAGTCCATCCCTAAAAGTAAACCAAACATTTATAAAGAAAACAAAAACCCAAAGAAATGGCAAGTATTTAGCATTCATGCTAAAAATATCTTTATAATGACTAATACCTTTAAAAATATATTCTTCCGGTGCACTTTCTCTGCCAGTCAGTCGACTTGTCGTCGTGAGCAGAGCAAGAATGGAAAGAAAGAAACTTTATTAATAAAAGTTTTTCCCTTGGTATTTCGCCCAAGTATTATTAAAAACTTTCATATACGCAACGCCGGCAATTCCACACACCGCACACGGACACGGCTGGCTAAAACCCACTTTCCTACCAACCTATAGGCCAGGCCAACATATGTCGACGTCTGATGGAACATTCGAGCGTTAAATTGTGAGGCCCTTTTTATGCATGTGACAAAATTTGCTGCTCCTGCTTTTGATTTTCCCAGCTACTGCTGCTTTCTGCTTTTATTAATTTCGTTGTCATGGCATGGAGTTTGCCAAGTTTCGGCCGTGGGTGTCGAATTGGCAACTAATTTGTCTTTGTTTTGAAGTCTTCACACGTCATTTGTTGATGAAAATTGAAAAGGATCGTAAAATATTTTTAAATTATCAGTATTTATCCGGATGGTTGCAGTAACTTCAAATGTACAAAGGTAATCCCTAAAGGATGAAGAAATGGAGGATACGTGTAGGTGTCTTTTAATAATAGATTTTCAAAGTAATATTTCTTACCACTTAACGACAAGAAATTTATAAATTATTGGTGGCCAAGTCAAAGTGCATAGTTTTTCTTGCCTCCCAACGAAAGCCGCAGGATCCGAGAGGCAGACTCCGAAAGTCAGCTGGCCCCTCGTCTCGTCCTGCCGCTTTCGGCCCTGGGGAGCCTGTGTATCTGTATCTGGTCGCTGTTGTTGCTGGATTCCGGCTCTCAAACTATTTGCACATTGAGTGCATGCATATTAGCATTGGAAAGAGAATATCCAATGAAGTGCGTCCCGTCCATTAACTGGGGAACGCATTTTCTCTTAGTTTAGTTCCATTAGAGCCGAGTTTGGCTTTGACTGGATCCAACTGTCAACCTCCTGTCCCGGTCCCCCTGTTGCTGCAGCTTCGTCCGCACATCGTTTTTTACGGCACTCACTTAGCTAGACAAACTAAACAACTAATTAAAGTAAACCGAAGGCATTTAGCCAGAAAATTCGTTGGCCAGATGGGCGGAAGCAATTGCTAAACGAACTCCGATACAGATGCAGGAGAACTCAGACAGTCATACCCTGAATATGCAAATATGACTCTGTCATCCAGCTCATTGCCATTTCCATGCCCGTTAGACACTTCCCCCCATTTCCCCCCAATTGGGTGCGTTGTTCATTAATTTGCCAAGTCCGACCGGGGGGCAAAAAGGGGAAAATGCCCGATGCCGGAATGACATCGATACGGCAGCCGTTGACTTTGTTGACTCTTAATTGATTGCAGCCATTTAGGCATCTCATCTCAGTCCCAGTCTCAGTCTTAGTCCCAATCCCAACGCAGATCCAATCCTGAGGACTGAGGACAGCTCAGTCTCATTCGCATTCTCGTGGTGTGAATCTTTGCACTTGTCTTTGAATTAATTAGTGAGCATGTCTTCGGGTCCCTGGGATGTTGTTATGGGAAAGCAGCAGCTGTGGTTATGGAAATCGCGCATCGAACTCACCAATTAAACAAAAAGAATTTAACTCACGGAATTTGTAGAATTTCTATTAACACTTCTAACGTTTACAAATGGTTGTAATACACATCACCCCAAAAGGTTTCAGGGACTCCAGTTGCCCATTTTGCAACAACAAAAATCAAACAATTCTATAAGGCATCCCATAAGGAAACTTCCTTTCTCCTTTTCCCTTTCCAGACATTACGATTACTTTAATATAGCGTCTCGGGACAGACTAAATGCCTGCCGTTGCCACACCAATTAAATGGTTATATTTTATTAAAAGCGCGCTACAAAAGACACATTGCTCTTGCCAATTCCATTGCCACGGCCAATGCCACTCCCATTCCCACTCCCCCATTGCCATGGCAAAGAGAAGCTGCGATTCTCGCTCATTTTGTGGTGCAACTGAGCGTATACGCAACGCGGGGGCAAAGTGCCTGGAAGAGCCGCAACATCGAAAGGTAAGCGGCAAATGGGCAGGTGTCTCGACGCCGTCGGTTGCCATAACGCCCCTGCTGACGTGGCATTGCACCATACCTCCATGGCCATGCCAGATCCCAGATTCCCGGATTCCGGATCCCGAGCCCTGAGTCCTGAGTCCGGAGGGTAGCGATACGGTTACGTACGAGCTTTGAAGACGGAGACCACCGTCACCGCCATTGCCACCGCCGCAGGATGGGCCAGACAAACGCTGTTATTTATTCCGGATTTGTCTACCTTTCCCCGTTTTATTTATGTTTGGCAGACGCCAATTTTCCTGGCGATGCCGGTGGATGCAGCTGAGCTGCGTTGGCCACTCTGCTGGTTGGCAACGTGTCGCGTCTTCCTTCGGCTTTCTGCCGCAGTGTCCGGTGAGGCGGAAAATAAAAGAAGAAACCGAGGAGCAAGCCACCTAGCCCCTAACCCCTTGAACAAGCAACCCTTAAACTGCGGGCTGGAGTTGGAGCCGGCTCACCTTTGATTGTCTTAGGGCCGGCCATGCTGGTCAGCCAGTAATGAAATCCGGCTAAAAGCCGAGGGAAGTGGCGGTGGTAGAAGCCATCCCTTTGTTTGCTATCTGTACAAAACATTTCTGCTGTAAATATTTTAACTCGAAATGCTTTTGCTTTTCTGGCGCTCGTGCTCGTGCTCGTGCTGGTGCTCCTGGCTTTCTTTTTCGGCCTTTGTCTTTTGGCCAAATTGAAACGTTTCGGATTGTTGCCAGTCAAAGTGCAAGCTGTTGTCTGTCATTTGGCTAAACACTTTAAGCAAGCGAAACTATTTGGTCTCGGTGCGAGAGATCCTTGATTAAAAAACTTTTGGCCAAACAAATTCAATAAGTGCAGTCACGAAAATCGATATCAAATCGCCACCGCCAGATGCCAGACTTACTAATCTAAGCCACAAAACTCAGCCGCAGAATGGGAGATGGAACTGGTCGGAGGATGGGACGGCATGGCGACTCCCGGAGTTGTACTCCCGGAATTCTGCGAGGCAGGAGGCACATAAATTCAAGATGTGGCCATAAGATTTATGACGATTGCGAACGTGGAACGTGGAATTTTCGGAGGCCCGGCTTATAGACACCCCGCCTTATAGGCGGAAAGAAAGGAAGCTCTGGCCTTTGAGCTCCTCTCCTCCATCTTGGGGGAAAAAAAAACGAAGTTGGCAAGAGGGGATGTAAGATGGCCGGCAATTTACAGTAGGCATATAAAATACACATAAAAATTGAAACCGCTCTTCAGGCAACTTTGGACACGGGGCGTATACTTTACGCATTTTAAGTTTCAATTTCACAGCCGAATTTATGGGCAAAGATGCGAATGTGGCTGCGGATGTGGATGCGCCATGGCTATTTTATGGCCACTTCCGCTGACCAAAGGTCTAAGTGATTTCTGACATAAAAGCATTACCTCGAGTCAGATCAAGTGGAGTCGCAGGCAAGTGGAAATGGCTCACGAGCCAGGCAAATAAATCGCTGACAATCCTGCGGCTAATGATGAACTTACTCCGTCCGAGCTGAAAATGTTTAAATCAAATTTTTCACTCGCCTATTCGGGCTCCGGCTCTGGCTGCGGCTCCGGCTCTGGCTCTTAATGAAATCCGGCAAATATTTTTCCGTACCATTTCCATTGCCAGCAATCAATTGTCAACGTTCTCCTCTTTCCCTCTCTCCGGGTTTTCGCCGCTCGAGGGCCATAATCCGGCTTATTATGCAAAGTAAATGCTCCGTACTCGGAGCCAGAGTCGGAGTCAGAGTCCTGCCTCGATAATCTTTGGCGATATTTCATTGTCGTCGCCGAGGCTTGTAAATGCGTTAACAGCCCGCGATTCGTCTTCCAAATACTTCCGCTTCCTGTTGCCGCTTATGCACTTCCTTTGCTCATTTGTCGCCAGTTTGTTACTCGCGGCCATTTCGCTGTTTGGGTTCTGGTCTGGTTCCGAGATTTAACGACGACTCCCATATATTTTCGTCACATGCAAATTTCCATCTCGCAATTGTCTCTGCTTTTTTTTTCCCCGAAATTTCCGTAAACAGTAAAGACTCCGTATCATGTGTTGTTGGCCCATTTTGATTGTCGGACAGTTGGGATTGGGATTTCCCCTTTTGCCGAGTCATTTCCATATTAAATGGCTTTTCCCCGAATTGATGAAGTATCAAATTATACGGGGCGCCTTACCAAATGATAACGTTTCCGATTCAACCCCAATTTCGTACACGTTTCCTTCTAAATATTCCCGGTCTCAGCTGGGAGTGATACGAGATGTGGATGTGGGATGTGGGAGCCCCTCATGAATTTTTCGTAATTTCCCAATTCTATTACGAATTTATTTTCGAGTGCAAATTGATGGCCAGGTTATGGCCAACCAAGATAAGCGAACACATCTTGGCAATCGCCGCTTACATTTAATTGAAAATTCATGTTAACAATTCAGTTTTATGGACTCTTCAGCCCGGAGAAAGATCTCTAATTATGTTAACCCTTTGAGAAAAATCGTGATAGGATAGCCGTGGAATAACCACTGCATATTGAACAGCTTCCTTGAATCCTTTTTTCCCTGTCATTTTCCCCATTATGCTTTCGCCGCTGTCTCTCGAGTTTTGTCATTTTCGGTTTTGGCATTGAAATGACTTCATTTTGAGCTCATCCTGCCATGCAAATTCGCAACTGATTTTCGACCAAATCACATTGTCATGGCTGTGCTGGGTGTGTGTGTGTGGAGGTGAAGAAAATGCAAAAACGATCTAAAAACTCTAAAATTAAGCCATCATAAGGTTTTACTGCTGGCCATCAACTTGTAGCACAAGGTGGATGCTAACCGCCAGAAAAGGCAAAAAAAAAAAAATCCCCATGGCCCAAACGAAATAAGTGCAGTGCAATGTCATTAAAGCAGACAAGCTTACAATGAGAGGCAACGGGTATCTAGGAACTGGTAACTGGTAACTGGTAACTGGTTACTGGGAACAGGACGTCCAGGATGACTATGGCCAACATAAAATCACAACACTCTGCTGATAGCTGGGAGAGACAGGATAACGCTGACAATTTGGCCACTTTCCAGCCAACTAAATATCATTGATTTGCTTTTTTTTAAATGTTAAGTTACAGCTTTAAATAAATAGTTTATATAAAATCTTAAGCTTAAATGATAATTAATGTATTTTAATTAATCCAAAGTATGTTCCACTCAAAACCATCCTAATTAAAGTATCAGAAATTTACATAATTTAAACGGTCATCCCTGATTTAAGGCCACCTTTTGCCTGTTGTCGCTTATCGGACCACGTTGTGTGTCCTGGCTGGAAGGACCCCTTGCCCAGGACTTTGGTCCTGGCCCGACCCCTGCCGCGTTACGTATACGTGGAGCTGTAATCTGTGCTTATAAAATGGCAAATGGCAGAGCTGCAGAGGGTTTTTAATTGTCTGTGCCGGATGGCCAGACTTAAATGCTTCAAGGAGAGCATACATGGAATGGCCAACGACTTTGTCGAGAATGGCTGAGGGGCAAAGAAAAAAAAGGAAACTGGGGTAGGGACTTCGCTTTGGGTTTTTTAATTAAAGCCCTCTCATAACATTATGTTAATGTGTGCGGTTCCCTTTGTCGCCCACGCACCTGGGCCACCTGTCAACTCTTTGGCCATCTAATTACTGGCCGAGATTGAAGTTCCACCTACAAAGTTATAAAAACTAATTGGCCGACAGTCTTTCCACTCGATTTTGGGCACTACGAGTACCAGCCCCCCTCCTCCGACAGCGAATGCAATTCGAGCTGTCATGGCCCATTTCCTCCCCCTTTTTTGGGCCCACTAGTTTAGGCCCGGTCAGGCTGTATTGTGCCCTTTTCGGCGGATCTGTGATGTCGGCAGATTAAGCGGCCCTAGCTCATTTTAATAATGCCGCCAATTGTCATATTTGTTCAGCGAAAATGGTTGGCATTGTCAGATGGCATTTTGGCAGGAGGTGGAATATCTTTTTGGGCAAACTTCATGACTATTCCAGCAATTAAAGGTATTTTTTTGGCACCTAGCCACTCCCAGGATAGGCGTTCCAGCTCCCAGACGTATTATATTTTACGACCATTTTTTTCTGTCCAACTCGGCTGTCATATCAATTGCCAATTTTAATTGCTGGCAGATGTCATAACTCGGTTGTTAATTTTACAACTGTTTGGATCCACGAAGCTGTCACTCGATAGCGCCCACGACACAACTTTTTTGTCATATTTCCAAAGGTACTCTTTTCCTTTTTTTATGATGGTGATATAACTGAAAGTATTGGCCCGGCCGAGTCTCCTGGCCCCGGCCATATTTAATGATGAGTCCGAGCTGTTTAATATGCAACTAGCGGCCATATTGAATCATCTGAGAGGCAGGCCGCCCGGGAATTGTGTCATTAATGAGTTTGTCACGGCAGAGACAAAAATATTGTGCCCCATAAGCTTTAGCTGTCTTGGCATTTTGCCTAACAAATTTTTCTCAGTGTTTTCTCTGTAGAGGTCTCTGGTCTAGTAGTATCCATGCTGATAAGGTTGAGTCACAGTCACGTAGATATGATTTGAAAGAAATCATACATTAAATCGCTGGACTGGACGGCACGTTTAATTCTGGCCGATAAGGTGTTCCGCGGAAACCTCGACCTGGGACCCATTCTCCTTCGTCCCCCCGTTGCTGGTCGCAATTAGTCAAACGAATTTGTAGCGCCCAGCTGAGGAATTAATCAGAAGTCGTCGTCGCCCGGTCGCCCGGTCGTCCAGTCTGTCGGAGTGCTCGCATTTAAAATGCAAAATGCGTGCGCTAAATTACGGCGAACTGTGAGCCACAAAAGCCTAGGCATTTCACATTTTTTAGCATGTAAAGAGCGGCCGGCTCCTTTGTGGCCAAAGAAGCTCTCCACTTCATTTCATTTCACTTCACTCCAGCCCATGAGCAATACCCCGACCAAGTCCAAGTCCATGTCCAGGCTGTCTCACCGACGATGATGATGATGATGACTCGTTTTGGCGTCGTGCTCGCTGGCGTGTCTACATTTGAATACTAATTGCATCTGGCCTGGCTTATAGTCCGCCAATCTCCGTCCTCGGCTTGCGGTAAATATGATAAACAACAAAGCGCGTCACTTTGACATTTGGCTGTTTTATGCGCCCACGTTGCCACCACATCGCCGCGAAAACTCCCACGACAGACAGCCGGAGCCCAACTCCAGATATGGCCCAATCCTTGCCATTCTCAGCTCTGGCCCCATCCAGCCTCATCTCATGATGCTCCTCTAGCCTGGCTCTCTGGTAATCGCAAATAGATATGCGGCTCAGATAATGATCGTCGTCTTGTCGGTTGGCTTGCTTTGAACTTAAATGGGTTTTGTCTCCGTGCGGCTGCTGTTGCCGCTTTCTGTCTGCGGTTTCGCCGGCAAATTTGCCATGTGCTCTTGGCCAAAAGGTTGCTCGTTGTGCATTTTTGAGTGGCACTGTGTCTGCCTTTACAACCTGGCTCAAGTGTCGGGCTTTTCTAGCATCCATAACCCCAGACCGGCTGACATGAGCATTTGTTAGTCATTAAAACTGGTCGTTTTCTGCACTTTGCAAATTATTCATTAAATTGGTTAATTAAAATCTCGTAAGGAACACTCAGGAATTAACTTGTATGCCAACACCCTCTGCTGTTCCCAGAAGTTCCAGGCAGTACAAATTAATGTCGGAACGAAAAACCATAACAGATCCTGTGCCCGGCCCAATGAATAATCATCGAGTGACTACAGTGGAGCCGCTAAAGGCCATTCATTTGGCCACAACTCCCAGCCTGTTCGGGGGAGCTGCAGAAATGCCTGGTAATTATCACTAAGACGCGCCGCCGCTGATTAAGTATGCGACACCGGGCAGTCGCCCAGTCCTGGCCCGGAGGATGCCTTCTCACATCCAGAGCCAGAGCCAGTGCCAGAGCCTGCCTCTCCAATTCTGACAGTTTTCGTACGGCCTGACATGACAAGCTGCCAGCACCGATGACGCTAAAAAACTTGCTTCGTCCCGGGAATCACTCGGAATCTGAATCGAAGTCCAACTCAGAGGATGTTGGCTAGACTGGAAAAAATATGCAGCAGGTCTACCATCAGAAGCGTTGAGGAATTCATCCTGTTCCATCCTGTTTCTCTCAATGTGGCACCTGAAGAGTAAGGGCTCTGGGCCCACAACCGCATACAAATGAGGCGTGCCCAATGTTGACAATGAATATTAACCTTGAGTGGTGCTTTCAGCCGGTTTTTCCTTGGCCAAGGTCACTTTATCCCATCCAGTTTGGCGGCAGGAGACGCCAGCGATGCATCGCGATGGTGTGATCAGATTGTTGCCATTAAAAGCCAGTGCAATCGATTTATTCAATAAATTTTGTATTTATTAAGTCATTTATATTAAAAGTACACATTATAATGAGATTTTTTCAAATGGTTATCATTAGACTTTGTGCCACAAAAAGACAGTTGACAGGGGAGTGCAACAAGGTAAGTAATTTGAATCGATGGGTTCACATGGGAAGTCTGAATTCCCATTCACTTGGAATGGCTTGCCAGGTCTCGGCATTTGGGGGAAAAACACAGCAGTCGCCGGTTGCCTGCTAACCCAGTTTTAATAATCACGAAGTGGAAGTTTCTCTGCGGTAATTACATTTTGAATTTGCTAGATTTTTCAATTCTTTTCGCCTCTGGCTTGGCTCGGCACGAAGGCCCCTTGGTCTTGACTGACGTATCTTCGATCGCCTAAATCGAAAATTAAGCCGAAATTTATTAATATTGGATCCGAGGCTTGGACTGACTCTCTGACTCCATTGCATAGCACAATACACTGGATGAAAAACGGGAAAAGACTTATGCCTGCGCCTTTTTCTGTTTCCGTCCGAATGTCTCGCCATCCTCTACAGTTTCCGGCAACGGAGAGCCACGGGTCTCCGGCAGGAATAACGTGCCGATCACGGCCAAAACCGAGGCGATGCCGAAAATCAAGGGAGGTATCCACGAACCGTACTGGTCCAGATCGCAGATCAGGGGGGCCACGATCGATCCCGCGCGTCCCAGCATCGAGCAGAGACCCATTCCGTTGGAGCGGACCACCGTGGGGAAGAGCTCCCCGCCGTGCAGGTAGACGGTCGGGAAGGTTATCGAGGCCCCGAAGAGGCCCAGGATGGCGCAGCAAACCTGGACTATATCACTCTGGCTTGAGAGGCAAACCAACAGGATGAGACCCAAGGCGCTCAAGGAGTTCGAGATGAGCAGGGTGAGTCTCCGGCCAAGGTACTTGGTCATCAGGACGCACAGACACGTCCCCGGTATGCCAACGGAGGCAGCGATCAGGTTGTTCAGGAAGATGTTCCCTCCCAGTTTGGAAATATATTGCGACATGCCGTAGTAGACCATACAGACCACCACCCAGTCGTTGGCCATGCAGATGGTCTTCAGACGGAGGTAGGGCGTCCGGAAGAGGTCGATAATGGTGCCCTTCTTGGTCGGAGCGCGGGCCTGCAAAGCGGCATAGGCAGCCTCAATCTCGGGCTTGATCGTCTCCGTGGGGGCCTTGTTGCACCGGGCAATCTTCTCCAGGATCTTGATTGACTTATCCAGCCGGCCTGTGGTGAAAAGCCAACGCGGAGACTCCGGCACTGCACAAATATAGATCAGGAAGACGACCGAAAATATGGTTATGCTGAACTGGAACCACCGCCACTCTCGGATAAAGTAGGCGAACACGGCCAAAGAGGCGTGTCCTATGTTGAAGGGAATCTGGTACAAAATGCCCACCAGCTCGCGTTTTTTTGCTCCCACAATTTCCATGAGAATTACGAAGCTGAACAAAGGGAATCCAGTTATTATACAAGACGGAGTTTCAGCGGAATTAATACACACCTGGTGGTCATTGTTCCGCCCGTGGCAAAGGCTACCAAAAACCGAAAGAGGCAGTAGAACCAAAAATAGGGCGAAACACAGACAATCAGGCCAGTGACCAGCTGCATATAACAGCAGCCCAGAAAGGCAGGACGGCGTCCCCATCTAAGCATTAAAGGAAGTTAGGAAAAGTTAGTTCTATGAGTTTGGGAACACTAACCGATCCGAGATCATGCCAAACACCATGCTCCCAAACATGATGCCCGCCATCACAATGCTCTGGGACAGACTGGCCAGGGACTTTTTGCTGCAGGTCAGGTCCCACTCGGTGATGATGGTGGTCTTGAAGACGCTGGTGTCGAACTCAGTTTCGTCGCAGGCATCGCTGCACGGATCCGTGACATTTTCCGTCTTGCAGGACAAGGGCGTGGGCGCTGCCAGGAATATGTGCCCGATGGTGTGCCAACCAGTTCCGAATTTGGAGAGCAGGATGAGGAAGAAGAACCAGAGCTGGTAGCGTCGGAAGTCGCCGATCTGGGATATAATCGGATCCGCGGTCTTCTCCACCGGCTTCAGCTGAGGGTCCCGCTGGTTTCGATCGCCCATTTCGCAGCTATCATCAAAAATCTAGAAAATGGATTCACGAGTAAATTTTAATGGCATTAGCACATGATGTTTTAGTTTTAACATAGGCCTACCAAGCCCACTTGGCTTTCCAGTGGACTTTCTCAAAGATTTGCCGGCTCTAGCGCAAAATGGATATATCGAGCGGTGCCGGTCGATCGACTGGCGTGAAAATATGGAGCCCGGACAGATAGCGATTCCATTGGCAAGGCAACCAGCCAACACACTCCAACCGGTTTTTTCGGACTTCTCGGAGACACCTCGCGACAGTCAGAGCCGGGGAGAGCGAAGCCGTTTGTTTTTTTGTGGCACACAGAGCGATTGGAGGCAGCGTGACAAGTTGGAGCCGGCGGAACAGAAGTCGGGGGCATTAGCACTTGGCCGCAGATCCACCACCGACTAAATGGCATTTGAAAATAGGAGTACGGCCTCTAGCTCCTCCAACTGGCAACTAGCGAAGGCTTGCAAAAGGCCAGACCGGGGCCAAACTTTTACTCTTTTAAGTAGGTAAATGAAGTCGGCTGGCTGGTTAATTGGAGGAAGGTGCGCCCCAGGGATCGGGATCTAGCTGCGAGATTAAGCCATTGTCTGCTGCCAGATAGCCGAGTCCCAGTTACCCATTAAGATGGCTTAATTAAGGAAGCACCGCTTGCCAGTCGCCAGTGAAAGTTGGCCGAAAGAGATGCAGAAAGAGAGGCATCTGAGATTTTGGCCAAAAGATGCCGGGGCCAGTTCCCACGGCAACGTCGGCAACCTGTCTGGCCTGGCCTGGTCTCTTGTGGTGTGGTATGGTGTGGGCCTTTTGCGCAATCGTCAGCGGCTGGCAAAATGTCACAACAATTGCAAATAAATTATATATGCAAATTGCCAATCAATGCAGCCCAACGCTTGCCAAGTTAGTAACTCTTATTCGGGCTTTAATCGGATCGCCAAAAGAGACATATCTGGGCAGGAATACACAGCTTCCTCATGGGATTTAGGAAGCCGACTGGGCAAGAATCACAATATAGGTTTATTTTAAACTAATTTTTAAACACAATTCATTGTTACTTATTGTCAATCGCGAACTATGTATTCTTATTATTTACCAACCTTTATAGAGGTTTTACACAATATTTTTATATTTTTTTGGGGGGCCTGTCCGGATCCGAACTTATGTAATTCAATGTTATATGATTCCGGGGTCTTATCTCTATTTGTTTTTAGTTTCGACGCCCGAACAGCCGCGGAGCCCCGCAATCAATGCGAGAGATGCTGCTTTCGGGGAACGCGAAAGGCAACTGAGTCGCCGATAAAGCCGCTTGTACTTTAATCCCATCTGATAAGAGAGGTTCGACAAGCGGCGGGTGTTATGACAAAACAATGCCCAAAGCCATCCAATCCAGATAGCGTTTGTCTACTTTTCTCCTTTTTAAAATAACCTCCACTCCACATTGGATAATCGCTTGGACAAATATAGACTCAGGCTACTCCCATAACTTCTGTTTTCTTACAAACATAGTCAAGATTATAATTAACAGGTAATACAATCCAAACATAAACACGCACTGACCACCAGTTGACCACGAGTTTCTCAAATGTATTTATAATGCTTAATTATTAAAATCGAACCCAAAATCAATGGGTAGAGATGGTCGATAATTAGCTTAATCTTCCTAATATGTTAACCATTTTCTATAAATAATTTTTTTTTCGTTGTTGCCCAACTTACCGTGGTCAGAAAGTGATAATAGTTTACGAGGATGGTCAATAAACAGAGCAAAAAATCACCAAAAGCATTCGTGATCAACCAAGAGGATAGAGGATTGGGGATAAAGTATTAAATACAAAGGTTTTTATTTTAAAATTTAAGTTGGAAAATTCAGCTGTGTGGGAATTGAAGCGAAATCGATTCCCCAAACAGATAGCCACAAAACTAAATCCCATTAAAGAGGTTCGTTTTGTATTTACCTTTGGTTGCCACGACAAGTGGCCTAAGCCGCCTTTCAGTGTCATGAATGGCCCGAATGACTGGACTGTTTAGGCCAGAGATTGGCCAGGACTCGTCCCGAGGGGGTAGGAGTGCTACGAGTATTTATGGCCGACAACGCTCCAATTAGCACACAAAAGGATTACGGGGTAAAATGCCAAAATTCTGGCAAAGCATAGGGCATTCGGCGCCCGGCACTTGCCATTTAGCAAGGCCAGCTTTTGGAGCGTTCTGCGGTTTTTCCTCCATAATTGCCGGCCAAACTGAAGTGGACACTGGTCGAGAGCGAGGCACTTGAGAGCGGGGCAAGCAAATCAAGCAACAAGCATTTAATTTCCACTGCCTCCCCCTCCCGCAGCGCAATCAAAATATTTTATAGGTTGGCCATAAAGAAATTCATAAAGCGAACAGCAGCAAAAGCCCCGGATCCAGCAGCCACTGCAACTCTGCCAATTCATACGAAAATTGCTAACTCAGCGCTCACATATATCATTTTTATGCGCTGCCACGCCCCTTTCAGCTCGTAGTAAATTGACAAATGCAGCGGGCCAAGTCTGCGAGATGTCTTTGCCACTATTTAAGGTTCCTCGCCAGGGCCGAAGGGCGACTGGGAGGGGGCGGTCATGGCAGCGGAATGAAAAAGCGCACCAAAAACTATAAGCAACGCTTAGCGAAATAAAAATGCTTGTAATATGTAGTTAAAATCCACGTAAGCCGATTACGTTGAGGAAAAGATACGATTTTGCAATGCTCTCTAGAGGACTATACTTTCAGCAAAAAAAAAAATAATAATACAGTTTGCTTACCTTGGATGTAGTTCTGGAGTAACACTTCACACCTGCCAAGTGCTCGGTTTCAACTGAGAAAAATCAATAAACTAGCCCTGCCTTATATATGGAAAATTGGCAAAACTACCCTTGAAGGACAGAACACACCTTTAACTACCTGTTTGCTAATCGAGCATCTGCCTGTCTGTCACTGGAAAAGTGTCTACCTGTTCGCGGAAAGTATAGATACTGCGCTATAACCTGGGTTCGTTCATATCCTTTTGGATATATTACAGGGTATTACCATAGAGGAGACCCAGCTAGAAACAAAGCGCCGCATCAACGCTTTTGGTCCGGTTGCCTTGGCTTTTTACCCTGGCCCTATTCCTCTCTAAATCCTCTTTGATTAAGTGCTCAGTCTTTTATGTGGAGATTTTTTAATCGTTACCCCGACCGAAGGGAGGAGGGACTGGAGTGTAGAGGTGGTAGAACCAGGACCATCCAGTGTCCCAAGTCCGAAGGGCGTGCATGTGACCATGCCCCGTAGATTAATCGCTAATCTGTCCCTGGAGGGCGTACTGACATTTTTAAAAACTGCGCACAGCTCAGCAGACCGAAGACGCTGCCTCACGGCCATTTGGAGTTGTCTTTAGTTTTTATTGCTCGATGGCACTCGGCTTCCATCATTCCTACTCTCTGGATAGTCCTTTAAGACTTTCAGCACTCGGACTGGGATTCGCACCTCTTTGTCTCCGGCCATCCCGCGATGGTCGGTCGCCCTTTTTGGCTTTATAAATAAATTAATAAATTTAAGGCAGCATTAATTATTATGCAGCTCGGCTGAGCGGCAGATTAATGTTTTAATTTCGCTAGTCAGCGACTATTCGTTGCCTAGGTTTTTCGATTAATTTATGCGCGCCCTGTTTGCAATTTGTGCGCCGTTTTTTGAGTAATTTCCCCTCGGCCCCGAGGCGCAAACAAAACGCATTAAAATGGAATGTGGCTGCCGCCGCGGGCAGCTGAAATTGTTAATTCCGAAACATAATAAAACGCGGCAATATGTTGCAGTTAAGTCGGGCCCCTTTCAATTTACACTAGATGCATGTTCTAATGGGTGTCGGATTAATCATTTCAAAGGTTATACTTTCTCAAAGTATTCTAAGAGTTAAGGCCTCTGACTTAAAGTACTCTAATCAATTTCTTGGCCAGCGGTTCGAGCCTGGCCGACAGGTGTGTTGCCTCTACCTGGTATAATTTACGCGTGACGGGCACGCAAATCGAGGCGTTTAATTTCCGCCGCCGACAGGCTCCCTCACCGCAGCCTGTCAGTCAGCCGGGCAGCTGTCATAATAGCGATCCGCGACCCACGCGACTCACGACCCACGACCCTCGACCCATGGACCCACGACTCCGGGAGCCTCGATTCTCGATTTAAGGATTCTCGGGGGCTGTTGCACAATAGCAAAAACAACAACTGCTCGGATAGCAACAGACCAGAAGGTAAATAAACCCCTTGTCAGGGTCCGCAGCTTTATGCATAATTAGCTTTTGCCGAGGCACAAACTTTGGCTCGGTGCAAATGTTGCAAACTTTTAATTTATGCCTCGGATGGAGGCTATAGTTTGTCGTTCAGTTTGCTCTACATACTGCATAAGCAAACATATTTTAATTTGAGGTTGTGTTTACATGCACGCTTCAAGTCACAGCAACATAGCACGGCAAACAGCAAACTATTGCAACAGAAACAATAATAAGAACAGGGCCTAGGACAACAGGACTAACAGCATCAGGAAGTTCCAGGCATACACATAATACACAGGCAACAAAATAATTGTCAGACTTATTATATTGTGAAAACTACTGTTAAATTTACAAATTAATACAATTTATTTATATGGTATTATCCAGTGGCTTTGCAATTTCCACAGCAAGGGAAAGGTTTTTTAAAGGATTCTTGTTTTCAGGTGTTGCAACTTCACAGGTGATTTCGTTTTCCGAAATGGGGGAAAAGGGGACCCAACCGCATGCGAATATTCAGTACATTATCGCCAGTGCCATATCAGACACAAACATAAATGCAAACAATAATATTTGCTTAAAATTGGCTCCGCCTGGACACAAGGGGGCACTAACCGATATCCGGCGGAATTGGCAAAAGAAATAAGGGCAACATGTGTTTCGCATGCGAAGGGAGTGCCACGATGTGTTTGCTGTTCAATCAGTCGTTCAGTTTATGGGGCCCCTTCGAGTGCCGATCCTCCGCCAGATGCCACTCCCCCCGCCCACTATATGCAAACTGGATGCTGCAGCCCCAAGTGTGCAACTTCACAGTCTTGTTTACTCGCCAGTTTGTTTTCGCTGCTGCTGTGCCTGCAACTCTCCGCATTGCGTATACGCCGCATGGGCTGTGGCTGGCCATTTTGCACCTGACATTTTTGGGGCGCCCCTTGGTTTCGGAGCAGCGGATGCAGCACTTTATGCAAATTCTGGCAAATATTTTTAACGGGCTAGGAATCCTGGAAGCCTTTTCCTCCATGACCTGCCACCACATGCAACAAAGAAGCCCGTTGAAAAGTCAAAGCTATTTGCTGATTCCCCTTTTTTGTAGGGTTTTATTTTTAGGACTCTATTAGTGGCCTCTCCGGAATATCCATGAAAATTGGTTGTAGTGAACCCATTTCAGAGAATTTATAATGCCCAACAATGATTTAATCCTTTGGCCGCGCAAAATGCGTTTTAATTGCAGAGTGCATGCAGCACGAAGTGTACTTTGGCATACTTAACAGGGCCACTTGCCGCGATTTTAATGCTCCTGGATGCAGCCGGCCGAGGCACTCTAACTGTCCTTCCATCGTCCTGCAGGGCTTGTCTTTTCGGTTGCTGCGGGATTTTAAAATGCACATCATAAATGCATTCATTTGTGACACTTGATGTAATTTGTTAGTGCGGTAATTACATAAAAGTGCAATGGCCAAACAATCACACACTTAAAAGCCTTTTCCCCAGGGCGCGAATGGGGTAACGCGGCGAGGGGGGATGGGGAAATGGAGAAACGGGGGCGTGGCAGCGGCAATGGCAGTGGCAGTGGCAGATTGGGAGCACTTCCGGTGCATGCGTGTGTGCGAAATCGCATTAAAATTAATGTAATTTACAACAATGACCATTAACTTAAATTAGCGATGAAATGTAATGTTCGTGGGGGCAGGGAGGCGGGGTTGCGCGGTGCGTCCAGAGTCCTGCACATGTCCTTGCGGCATGTGTGGCATGCAGTCACGTGCATTTTGCAATGCGATGTCGTTTTCTGGTCAGTCAGCAGCCTTTGTTTTCAAACAGGCGCCAAGGAAACAAATCATTTGCACACACAGTTGCCCCACCTCTTTGCCAGCCCCCCCTCCTGCCCATGCCCTTGCCCCAAACCCCTACTGCCCCTACTCCAAGTCCTCTGGTTGCCGTGGCCAGCAAATTAACGACCATAAAGCGATTTTCCGCGAGGGCGGTACGAGGGCGGAAATTTACGAGCGACCATGTTGCCATGGCGCGTACTGTCTACTGCCGCCCCAAAAATTATAGCGTACATAAATTGTTAAATGCGAAATCCTTTGATTTTAATTACGCCGAGAATTTTTATTGCCAGACATGCGGATGCCGAACTCTCTCGGATGGACTTTTGCAGCTCGAAGCCAGCAGCTTTCCCAGCTTTCGCAGCTTCCGGTTTCGACTCCTTTTCTTTTTCTTCCAGCCAGCGATGCCAGCTAGCCAGGCAAATTAATTTTAATTGTGGTTTGGCTGACGTAATTAATTGCACGTGGGTGCGGGTGGAGCTGTGGGCTGACACACAAAAAATAAAACAAAAAGAGCAGAAACAAAAAGAGCGGAAAAGGAGAAGGATGGGAAAAGAAAAGAAATTCATCTAAAATATGCGACGGCGACCTATCAAAACAAATCAAATGAAACGCATATTTCTGCTTCAATTAATGGAATTAATTGAAATTTAATGAACTTAATTGTTTATGCGGCGCCCCGTTACCGTTACCTTTACCGTTGCCACCTGCAAACCTGGTTTACACGGCAATATGCTAAACGGCGGGACAACCATAGGCGGAAGGGGAACATAACAAAATGGCGGAACGGAAATGGCGGGGCCACCGAAAAATGGCGCGAGTCAAAATCAAAGGCAGTGGCAAAGTACTCAAAGCATTTCCTGTGCTGAAAATTTAATAAAGTCCCCTCCGAGGCGCAAAGACAAAATGGCCACGCGCCTGTCAACGATTCCCACAGGAATCTACTTCTTGTGGATCCTGCCTTGGCATTTATTTGCGAGTCCTCGCAAGGTTTTGTATTCCTCGACTCGTGCCCCCTCGGGTCACTGGCATTTTTCAATTTCTTGTGATTTTTAGTATGGCCCAGCAAATGACAAAGTCTCAACATTTTAACAACGTATTATGGCTAAGCAGGATAATAACACTTGGACTTCCTTTCCGCTGTGTGTGAGAGTCTGAGCGTGTGGGTGTGTGTGTGTGTGTGTTTGGGGAAGTGCAAACAAAGCTGAAATAAAGATACTTCCGGGCCGTGACCAGTGACAAGCACTTTAGTTGCGGCCAAGGGACAATGGAATTGGAGCCTGGATCCCAAGCGAATGGTGTTGGGAATTTGGAGGCTTTTTAGCGGGATAGCTAGATTTTAAAACACGGAATATATGTAGAACATTTTATGTTTAATTTAAAACCTGAACAGTCTTCGTCTCAGAGATATTTCAAAATCCTGACTTTGGTATTTCCGAAGCGCATTCTTCGCTCATTTTCCAATTTGTTATTTTTTCACCAAAGTTTATTGTTTGGCTGTCTTGTGCTTAACTTTTGTTTGGGTTGGCCAAATTCGTAGACGCCAACTTGAGTTGGCTTGACCGTTTGTTTGTTTTTCGCTGCCCGAGTCCCCAGATTTTTTTACGAGCTGCCAGGAGGAGAGCGCAGGACTTTGCCGGTCAACACTACACAAATTGTTGATGTGACCGGGTCCCGTGTCCCGTGTCCTTTGTGTTTGTTGTTGTGCGTCATCATCATCATCATCCTTGGGGTTGTGTGTTGCCCTTGTTGTTGGTGGCCCGCTCATTGTGTTTGCGCCATAAATCGCTTCCGTTTATGTTTTAGAGCCACACAATGGCCGGAGAAAAAGATGGCAGAAAGAGGAGCCATCGTCCTGATCACAAGCGTAAACAATAAAGTTTAAAAACAACTAAGCAAGATACAAAATGTTCTACGGAATTTCATTTCGCACTGCATGGCTATCCGTGTCCCTCCTTTCTCCATTCCATGTGCTTTATAGCCATGGCTCGCTTCACGCTCTTGACCATGTGACCAGCTAGCCGTGTCAGTCATTTTGAGCGCCGTTCCGCTTTTGTGCCCCCGGAGAAGAACAAATCTCATCTTTGTGTTTGTCCCGCCCCCGACACCGTGCCCGTCTCGCTCCCTCATCGCACACCCGTCTCACTTACTCGCATTATCCTGGTGTTGGTCTTGGCCTGGCCCAGGCATAAAATAAGTTAGTCCTGGGCAAACGTCCTGTCCCCGGACACGCAATGGCCCAGCTCATGTTGACTTTTCCTATTTTAAGTCCGTTTATTTCTTTTACACTTGCTCCATCTTTTCGTCCTGCCTCGTCCTGCTTCGTCCTGCTTCGTCCTGCTCTGTCCTGCATCGTCCTGGTCCCGGGATCCAAAGTCAGTTGTTGGCTGAAAGTTTTCCACTCGCCTGCCAAGTGGCAGGACACAAAAGCAGGAGCATACTGTGTATTGCATTTGCTCGGCGAAAACTTTTAATGATCCGAGGACACTGGATAAATAACCGGATCCGTAAAAGGCATTCCTTATAGACCGGCAGAATTAATGGGATCTTCCCTAATAAAGGGTGTATAATATTTGTTAAATATAAAGTAATGATTACTCTGTAAGTTAATAACAATTTCCTTCAAATGATTTTTAAACTTCAAGCTTACCTTATCGGAGGAAACCCCCCCTGCTCTGGCCCATTAATACCCGCTTATCGGCGCTTATGGGCAACGTTTTTAATGTCTTTCGGAGGCCAGGGGATCATAGGCCATTTCTAGGTACGTATCTGCGCCTCTTGTTGCGACGTTGTCGAACATAATCGAACTAATCAATTTGCGTAAATAAACTGCTCACGGTTTATTATCGACAAGGTGCCACGTGCCGCGTTTCGGCGGCGCCCCATGCGACATAAATCTTTATTTACAAAAGTGTAAACAAAAATTACTCACTCAGGCGCATTCGGGGGGGAAGATGGCAGAAGGAATCCGGAAAATGGGAAACTGCAGAGCGAGTAAGCGAGAGAAAAAGGCTGAAATGCGAAAAATCAACGACTTTGGCATCAGGATAACAATGGAGCTAACCCCCAGTGTGTGTGCGGGTGTGTGGGTGTGGGTGTGCGAATTAGCATGTGAGCCGTTACGTAAGCCGCCCACTCAGGCGGGCCCACCCCCTCGGCGCATGCTAATGGCTCTCCCGTGAGTCTCGAGCTCCCGTTGAAAAGTCAACGATTGCCGCACTGCGGAAATTAACGGAAAATCAGGAGCAGTGCACAAAGAGAGAGCGAAATGTGGGTGGCTGGGCGGTACAGTTACTCCTTCCTATCGTCGATTTGTTAGTCCCATAAAAAGAAATGGACAAAATTTCCATAGTTTCGCTCCGCCATAAAATCTTACTCGCACTACAAATTCCGCACATTAAGGACATTAAGGACTAGTCCCAGCTAAGCATGCTCCACTGTATGGATGTTAATAGCAACAAATGCCGAAGGATGCTTGATTTAATGTACAAAAGTTTTTGATGTTTCCCCCACTCGGATGAGGATCCTGGATGTTGGCAACGGCGATGTGAAGAGGTTTCGCTCGGTTTCTTGGCCCGGTTCGCCCCCCCTTCCCCCTTCGTGTGTGGGTTGGCGGCTTCAAATTGTAATTACGGCCCGGTGGCGCTCCTTTTCGGGGTGTCAGTGTCAGCGGCGAGTCCTGCTCGCAGGACTGTCAGTCGCGTTACCAGCCCAGTGGAGCAGAATGCAGCAAATCACGCACCCGAGAGTCATGGGCGTCCAGGGTCTTGCTCCCGCACCCGAGCCTCTGCGTTCCGCATAAAATGTATACAAATTATGCGTATTTATCAGGAAAATTCAATGAACTGTAAATGGTGTGGAAGTTGTTTGCACATGTGTGTGTGTGTGTATGGCAAAAGGTAAAGGTGTTGTGCCATTGTTGTTCTGCGGTTGTCTGTTACATTACAACATTAAGTCGGGGGGTCAGGTGGTCGGGGGGCTGAGAATGCGCACAGGTGTGTGTCAAAAGGCACGGAAAATCGACCGAGGGGCTGCCATTTGCAGGGGCGGGGCTAGGCAATAATGAAGGGGGTGGCCTGGCGTTCAGTACTGGGTGTACCGAAGCATTTTCATTAAGCGGAACCGAGGCAAACGTGGTCCTTAAAGCTGAAACAATTTCGCATCAACCGTTAATTCCATTGAATTGACTCATTCCCCTCTTGGTTTAAGCCATTCCATTATTAATAGTTATTAATCGCTCCGGCACACAAATGTCATATCAGATCCCACTATATTTATACTGATTTATTTCCGTACCTGTATCAGTCATTTACCATATCCCATAGCTCCCACCGACAAGCAATTACTTTCACCGGGGCCAAGTTCATTGATTCGGTTTTTGGTTTATGGCTGGCGGTGCCTTTAACAACCTTGACCCTTGACCCTTCGACAGGTGGCAGGCGCATAAATATTTCATTGGCTCCTCTGTCAACAGGAAAACGGAAAAGTTTTACAGGCCAACTGCCAACACGTCGGTGCCCGCGTCAGTTATTAGTTAATAACTATTTGCTCTTTGTTTATTTATAATGTCTTAATTGCCGGAACGTGGGCACCACCTGCCTCCTGCCAGGCCCCAAAAGTTGGGCGAACGAGGTGTCCCTCCCGTATTCCAATAGCTATCCATTCAGGCATTGTAATTTAATGGCCGTCGCACAATTATTTTCCAATTCACAGCCCAATCGGGCCCAGGCATCCACACCGGAGCCCGTCCAATTTGAATCCCCAATACCCAGTTCCTGGCTGTCAAGTTAATTTGCTTGCCGCACAGCAGGTGTTGAGTTTGGCTAATTAATAGGCTGCCAGGAGTCTGCCAGGCCTGGCCCGTCCTGGCCTGGCCGGGCCTGGCCTGGCCCACAGATTTTTAACGAAAGTTGGGGAATCGGGAACGGGTCACGTCCTGGACCGTAAACGCATCCGTATCCGCAGCGCAAGCTATGCGGGCGACAGCTGCCACTGCACTGAAAGGCAAAGTCAATCTGGAGGAAGGCTTGACTCCCTTTGGATTTTAGTTCTTTAATGTTTTTTTATCAGTGTGCCCCACCTTGATATATGTTTGCGTGTCTCGCATCGTTTTGTTTGGGGCCTGCGTTCCCGAGTTATTACTAATTTTTAATTTATGTGCATTTAATTGAAATTCGGCAGGGGCCTCTGCACCGCACGATCCTCTCCCTGTGGACTTGGCTCTGACTTTGACTTTGACTTTGACTTTGACTTCGACTCTGACTGTGACCCACTTGCCGGAGGAGCGCACGCATTGGCCAAAAGCATCGAACAGGGCCAACAAGTTGCAAACAAGTCGTCGCCAAAATCGCAAGCAACATAAATTTTCGCACATTTTCGACTGCGTTCGACAAGCGGCATGCAACCAGAAATCAGCCAACGACCGATGGCCATTGGCCACCAAAAAGCGCACAAAAACGAATAAAAAAAGGAGGCTCAGGCAGAATGCTGTGGCAAGAGTTATGTGGCCGCACATTTCTGCTGCCTTCGGGCCACAAATTTATTACGTTAATTAAAATAATTCTTAATTAATCAGAAGCCGAGAGAGATGAGGGCACAGCATTGATGGCCGTTGAAGATGACCAGGATGCCTCTGGATGGGGGTGGGGGGGATGGAATTCTGATGGAAACCCTTTGATGTCACTCTTCAGCTGCAGCCAGTTTTGTCTAGTAACGCATGGCACATCAATTATGGAGGAGATCCGCCCCGGACTCACTGCCTTTGGAGGGCGCGCCCACTCGGCGAGTTTCTCACGGGACTCGCTTAAAAATGAATTTAATATGCTCTTTAGTTCAAGAGACTACAGAAACCGTGGTTAACAATGGCTTGAGATGCAAGAGTTTTGAAAAGAGGCATTGGGGTCATTAGGCAGTCCTCAAAATCTGGGATTCCTTGCTTTATTCGATCACATTCTATATATTTCGAGGTGTAATGAGCATAATTTTTCTAAGAAATACAGACTGCGCCACTGTGCCCCCCAACGAGGCAAGCCAAGCTGCACTTGTCCCCCATTCGCTGCAACTCATTACATTATTTTCGTGTGTTTATTGTTTCTTTGCAGTCTTTCGCCGCCAAAGCACCAGTTCTCCGACTGGCGCCCTATTGTTTCCTCCTGGATGCCGCCCTGTCTGCCTCCTGGTCCTGGTCCTGGTCCTGGTCCTGGTTCTGTTCCTGGTCCTGGCCAGCAGTTTATTATGCAGCAACGCACCCCCAAAGCGGTTTAGATCGGTCCGATGGTTGGTTGGTTGGTTGGTTGGATGGCTGGATGGTCGGCTGGCAAACAGACAGCGCCTGACAATGAGTTTTTAGTTTGTGCAGCGTTCATTTCGCCGCTTATCTGCGCTCTGGCAATGTTGGCTGTCATTGCAAATTTCCGAGTTTGACAGCTTACAAGCAGCCAGGGTTTCCATTGCCCCTCCGCCGACCGCAGGCTCAAAGCCCGTCGGCTGTGGTCTGCCTGCCCCACACCCGTCCCAGAGTCCCGGCCGGACTCTGTGGCGCTGCTTGACGCACAGCGTCTTCGCTTAAGTGGCGCTATGCGTTGACGTCTCATCGACCAGGAACACTAAAAGAAACAGGAGAAAGTTTGATATAACTTTAATTAATGTAAACTTAATGGGAGCGCCTAATCCTCGCAGTGTATGCTCGCCTCCTTCATTCACATTCTCATCGTCGGCGGTTATTAGTTGGCCACTGGCACTGCGTCGAGTGGATAGTGGATCCGTCGTAGATACGTGGATATGTGGTCTTAATGATGTCAGAGCGTCCCGACCGAACGGTACAGTGAATACTGGGAACAATGCCACGCAGCCACGGACCTGATTAGCCATGTTGGCCCCTTTGGGGCCTGTGTCTTGGCCATCGCATCTCGTATATTGTTTGAGATATACGTAATTAATGTGGACTTAGCAGTTTGGCACTTGGATAACAAAAGATATTGGCCAGGCGCTGGGCCATGGTTGAAGGCGGAGTTGGCAACACAGCCGGTTACAGATAATGAGTTCAGATCCTTGCACTTGGCTGTTGGCTGTTGGCCGTTGCTACTCTGCGATTTCCCAAAATTTATTTTGCCCAATCCTTTATTAAAGTCGAATACTTATTGATACATTACGGGCTTCTTAAAGCCTCCTACTAATAGTTGTGACAACGCACTTTGCCGATTTTCCGGCTCATATTGTTAAGGGGTAATCGTATTAGGAGCCCAGTCTTGGAACCCATCTCAAGGATATAATATATATGTTGATGCCAATTTGGCTATTACATAAGTGAGTCAGCTGAAAAGGGGCAGCAAACGGCAACTCCATCTCCGATACAAGTCGATGATGGAGAGTTCGAGTACAAGTTGCGTTGTCAGAAAGCCAGTAAGCGATTTCAAGGGGCCAGACCTGGCCAGGCAAGGCCAGGAAAGTGCAGCATCGGAAAAGCGAGTCATCATTAGGTTGATTTGCAGTTCCAGAATGCATGCACTTGTTTGCTGCTGTCCATGGCTTTGCCTGAATTTCATCGAACCAAATCGGGCATTTTCAATTCCCGAGGGCAGCTGCCATACTGACAGTCGGACAGATTGAAAAACTGACTAACTGACGGAGTGACTGAGTGACTGGTCCTTGACTTGCTGACCCAGTTGGGTATTGTTTTTGTTCGGGCCCCGCCAATAATGTTTACCCATAAGATATTTATTTGATTTGCTTTTCCATTTGGTATTTGCCATTTTTTTCCCGGCGCTGCTCTTGAGATGTTTTCACTTGGGACCTGGATGACGACGGGCTCTCCAAAGGTCATCCGTTGCAGCAACACTACAACAACAAGCACAATTGCGACTTCATCCATCCTTTGCCAGTCATCGCCGCCTCCTCCGCCCCCTGGACTTTCGCCATTAGATTGTGTGGGTCGACGTGCTCTATCGTTCATCGTTTGCAGTATCGGCTCCATCATCTCCTTCGTCATCGCTTTTGGGCCATGGCGCTGAGTTGGTCTTATCCATTTGGCCAATCTCCAGTTGGCTTCCCTCTCCCCACTGCCCACTCTCCGCATCCTGATTACCGCACCCTTTTCGCTCTTTGTTTGGGCTTAGGTCATCATAAATTGTTTGCTTTCAAGTCAATTATTGATATAGGATTCGCTAGCCGTGATTAGGCCGCCTCTTCTCCGGCCAAGTGGGTCAGTGGAGTGTGCTATTGTTTCAGGCCAGGCCAGGCCAGGGCTTGTGATTCCTTCGGCGAAAGTTCAATGCCAGCCGGCGTTAAAAGGCAACGACTGCAGGCCAAGTGCATTAGTTGGCCCCATAAACAGTGATAAGCCTTCGATAAGGGGATGCCCCCAACCCTGAAAATTCCGATGCCTATTCCCGATCCCATTACGATCCGCACTCCCTCTGCAAATTGTAGCACTCATAATTTGTTTTTGATTGCCTGGCACTTTAGCCGGGTCCTCGGACCTAAGCAAACCGAAATATAAATCCAAACAAGTGCTCTCTGCGCCGTCTAGGGGACACTCGAAGCGCCGGGCAAACAAAACCGGGCCAGGCCTAAGGGTCCAGAGGCGCAGGGACGAGGGACCTGGGACAAGGAACAAGGGACGAGGTCCTCAGCCCATCTTTATTCAGGTTTTTTCCTTCGATTTTCAGTCGTCGGCATCTTTTACTTTTCGCTGGCGCTTCCGTCGCTGCAGCAAAAGATGCAAATGGGAATTTAGGCACTGAAAATAAATAGTTGTACCTTGTAAACAAATCCTATCTTCAGGACATGTTTCCTTATATGTTCTCTTACATTTTGGATGTCAAAAGAAAATAGATATATTTTTTCGAGTGTCCCTCCGTACCAGGTGGAGGGGGATTTGTGCAGAGGTCTGTTCGAAAGTCTTTTGACAATATTTGCGCGCCCCTGACAATAAAACGTAAAGTGAAGTCTGGGGATGCATCCACCGCGTCCCCCTTATCTGGCTTCCACCGTACTTTTGTGCGTCTGTGTGGCGGGTCATTTAAATTTCATGCTAAATCAAAAATTCTTGTGTTTATTATTTGTTTTGTGTGCGGCTCTGAGCCCTCTTCCTGTTTGTCTTGGCGTTCTAGTTCATTTCGTTTGCAGCCAAGGACCGGCGCTTGTGTGTGAGTTGTCTTCTCCTTTTGTTAGCCAGATAGGCGCCCTGTGTTCCCCTCTTCCCTTCTTTGCTCCTCCCTTTCCCCCACCTACCTGCCCTTCAATCGAATGCCGGCGGCATCCTTTGTGGCCTCCACAGGATGTCGATTACATTTGTTTACTGCACTCGGTGCACTATAATTTCCCCCCTTGGTCCGCTTGGGTCTCTTTAATGAACAGGTGCCCCATGCCATTCCTGCCGTTGTTGTCCCCTCTTCGGATTCTGGACTCTGTGACATCGGAGACAAACATGGCCATCGCCTACTCCATCGGCATCGCCGCATCACCAGATTTACGCTCTAGACAAGATCAGAGCGTCAACTTAGCATTCAGCAGGCCACCAATCAGTGGAAATGGGAAGTCCACTCCAGATAGTCGGCCAGTTCTTTCCTTTTTGAGCTTTGCGCTTTCGAGTGGGAGCGGTGACTCTAGATGGATATTGAGTGCTTAGCCTGAGGCCATAATCGAGCTGATTTTGGCCTGATTTTGAGATGATAGGTTGATGGAGGAGCGGAGGAGTATCTTTAAGGGTACTTTCATATGACTGACAATTAAAATTCCCTCTTTTAATCTAAAGTCCCCGAACTAAGCCCACTGCAAACGTACTGACTTGGTCAACAATGTTGCTTACATTGGTAATCCTACATGGTTAAGACCCAAGAGCATTCCTAGCCGTAAGATAAATAAGCGATAACATTTTAATGACGGAGTCTGATGGTGCCACAAATCTTGGGTGCTGGTGGCACGGGTGGAAGGGACCAAGAACATTACTCAATCAGCAGGCCATAAATGCAAGCTGATTAATGCAGTCGACGACAAGTGCAACATTTCCGGTGACAATGATGGGGAGCTGGCTACACAGAGGACATCAAAGGACCCCACAAACCAGCCCATAATCCGCGGGTTTTAGTCTACTTCGGAGTTTTTTCAAGTGCATGTTAGGACGTCATGCAGTCTGCGGATCTTGGAGTCTCATTTAGGGGGCCTACGACAATGACAAGTGTCAAAACGCAGGTTGTGCTCATTTAAATTGGCATGATTTACGGTCGCCCTCCGACTTGGGGATATTACTGGAACTGGGACTTGGACTTGGACGTTGTCGCTGCCTGGCAAATTCCAGGAGCTGGCAACAATCTGCCGCAAAAAGGAAATGACAAAATGCGAGTGCGGCTGGAGAACTGGAGGCATGGAGGACAAGTTGCTGACAGGGGGCTGGGGGCGATCTGGAATCCCGAGTGGGAACGGATAGCCAATGGACCGATGCTGACACATAAGTAGCATCCGAATCGGGGGCCCAGGGTCGTCCCATGTTGGCCATGTTCGTCTGCGCTTCGTTGCCATTTGGTGTGCATGCAAAGTGTTGAATAATTTGTTGCGAAATAATTCTAGATGCATACAATGTTGGCGGTTTCGCCACACCGCACAAATTTGTCTGAAAAAATATGTCTTTTGTTTAAATTAAAATGTTATATTGCATCCTAGCGCTACGAGGTTAATAAAAATTTATTTTCCTTCTTAATTGGGGCTTCTCTGGTAATGTTTTTAATATACATTCAAGATGTTTCTCGTTGGATCCTAGACTTCAAGGCACATAAAACACCTTTTCCTATCCAATTTTGTCGGGTGCCCCGTGGCTTTCTGCTCCACGGCATGTTGTTGCAACTGCTACAACAGCAACAGGCATTGAAATTGCAACTGCAACAGCGACGAAGACTGCGTTGCTGCGTAATTAAGTGGGCGACAGTCTGGTAAATGCAAATTTCTTGGCCTTGTCGCGCTCCTCGCCGCAGGACACGGCCGATGCCGATGGCGATGGCGATGGCGATGACGATGGCCAATGGAAAATGCAGAGATGCAGATGCAGTTGCAGTTGCAGTTGCTATGCCAGTGGCAGTGGCAATGGCAGTGACTGTGGCAGATGCAGATGCAGATGCTGGCGACTGATAGGGGCGATAAGCTGGTGCAATGTCGTGTTGTTGCTGCTTGTTTGGGGACGGCGATAAGCTATGATCCTATGATCCATGATCCATGATCCTGACCTTGGCTGCCGGCTTAGAATGCGCATACGCAATGTAGCACATTCTTAATTAAAATGTCAAAACTGGTTTAATGGCGTTAATGAACGAGCAGATCGCGGTTCGTTAGTTAGGGCTACAAGTCGCCTGCAATTCGACAAAGAAAATGTTTGATTTCTTCTCGGGTTCTCCTGCGTTTTGCCCAAATATTTGGAATTCCTTTGGTATAAAGTTTTGCCGGTTTCTTTACGTCTTTTGATCTGAAATGCGATCTGGGCTTTGATTTATCGTTTAGTTTTCTGCGTTTTCGAATAAAAGCTGCCGCCGCCGCCGTTGCCGTTGCAGTTGCCTTTGCCGGAAAATGGAAAGTTTTCCGCGATTGCCTTGACAGTTTGCGTAGCAGCGTTTGATTTATAGAAATCAAAGCCCAGGCTCTGCTCGCTATTGTTGCGATTTTGTTTATCGAGTCTGGCCAACAAAACTGAGCTATTTTTAACATGGCTAACCCATGCCTTGGCCAGCCCCTTGCGCTTTTGATTAATTGATACAATTCCTTGGAGTTTATCCTGGTTTATCCAGGAAACCCGTTTTACATTTTATTCTTTCACCTCCAGTGATGAATAATTAGTGGTTTGGCAATTATGATAATGCAATATATGAAACCTTTTATTGGTTTTAAATGTTCGCTCGACTGCAAAGTCTCACTCCCCTATTTTATCATATTTCAAAAACTGCAGCTGGCGCCGCTGCACCACCCAACCAGTGCACCACCATGCGGCTCTTGGGGGATCCCTTGTCTGCAAAGTTGTGTGATTTATTTGGGGCGGCTTCGCCGCTTGTGAGTGTGTGTGTTGCTGGTTTTCGCTCTTTGTGCGCTGCGCTTTTTATTACGACACAATTTTTATTATTTTTATTGGTGCGCACTCGAGTGAATTTCGTGGCACAAAGTGGGGAACTGAAGTGGGGCAGTTGCATGCCCCATGACGCACCACAAGCACCCACCCACCATCCACCATCCACCATCCATCGACGAGGGGTCTGTAAACACAACAACTCCGCTGGGTAGGCATATCCAGTGCCAGTATATGTGCATTTATTATTTTACTCGGCTTGCTCGCATTTTGCAGCAACGATCTGTAGACACAATAAATTACCAATTATATTTTCATTTCATATTTCTGTCATTGATTTCGTTGCCAGCCAGTGAGCCAGCCAGTGAGCCAGCCCAGCCTGGGAGCCTGGCATTCAGGCATCCAGACTGAGACTGAAACCGAGGCTGTGTGTCCCTCAATGAAATCAAAAAGCCAGCATGCTGGGCCCTCCCAGCAGATCTGGCTGAAATTCATATGCGATGTAAGAGACAATTTGTTTTATCAATCAACTGAATTGTATTGAAAATAAATCGAAATTGTATCCTTTTTCCATGCAAGTTAAATGAAACTGGAGGCACTACCCACGGGGGCTGAGTCAAGTAAGACAAATAGTGGAATTAAGAATGTGAATAATAGAATTTATTGTGGCCAGCCTCGTTTTAAAAGAAACTGACTTTAATTCAAGCGGAGTCAAGTCGGAAAAGTGGAATCCCTAACGCGAAAATCCCTGTGTTAGACTGTTTTTATTTTGGTCTGGCGGCGGGACGGACTATATTTATTTCCTTTGTCGCCCCACAAAGCCGGGGCATCTGGCTTTCTGCAAAGCCTGCCCGTCCAGTGCTGTTTTTTTTCTTGTTGGGAGGGGGAAATGGAAATCAAAAGTCGCCGTTAAAGTGTCTAGGAAATTGTGCATGCATTAAATAAATGAAACACCCGCCACCCCGGAGGACTAAAAAAGTGACCAAGGGTCGGACGAAGGGATAACCCCGGTCATTCCGTGTTCAAATTAAAATGGAAACAACACTCGATGGCTGGGGATTGAAATCAACTGGGGGGAGTCGGTGTGGGGCAACTTAAAAAGAAAAATTAAAAAGCATTTCCACTGCTTTGACTTTGCTATGAGAAGTTTTTTAGAAGAATTTTAAGGTCTATATTTTCAAGAAACCAAATAAAGCAATTATCATTCACCCTTTCATCTTCTCCAAGCATCAACATTTATTTTAATTGCTCTGGCCAATTATAAAGTTTGCCCAAAAAATTCGACAGTTCAAACTAGCCAAAAACTATGAAATGGAAATGAGGCGGAGGCCTGCAATTCAATCCCTTCCTGATCCCTTCCAGAGTTATGTGGGCTTGGCAAGGTGGTCTAATTAAACTCTCCAATTATCGTGGCTCACGTAAATTTGGTTTTACCAACCTTTCCTCCAGCCTTCGTTTTTTATGGTTTGCATATTTTTTCATAATTTTCGGTTCTTGTTTGTCTGCCAGGACATTTGTCCTGGCGGCCAAATTGCGAATTGAAAACTTCGAAAACTAGCGGCAATTAAAGTATTTTCCCCTGAGCAGAAACTCGATGCAAAATCAGAACCGAAACTTGGACTATTTGGCTGACTGTGCGTGTAATTATAATTTTCTTTAAGTCGGTTTGCGCAAACTTTTCTTTATGTCAAAGTTTTGCCTCCTCGCTCCTTCACTTTCCATCTATAGCAACCACAAATAATTTTGTGGAAAAGTTCCCTTCTTCCCCAGGACTTTCCCCCTTTTTCAACTGGCTTCTCCAACCGATTTTGCTGATTTTTTTTCCATGTTGTTGGTAATTATGCTCTTTGTGAGACGTAAGGAAACTTTTGGGTACGTCGTCTGAGTGTATTAGTTGTAATGTGCTTCGGTTAGCCCAAGGAAGCGAACAAGTTGCCAAACTTATGACAACAATAACAACAGAGAACATGCCAAGGATATTGCTATCCGCCCTTTCCCTCTCCCCCGCTAAGACGTTTTGTACTTATTTTGGTAACTCACCTTTCGGTCCTTTTGGTCCTTTTGGTCCTTTCGGCTAGACAATGTGTCTTATTAGTGGAGCTTGCCAAGGGCAAACTTTCCAATGAGTTTCCATTCATTACAGGCTCTGCCACAAATTTTCAGCTAATCAAGTAGATGATGAATGGAATTGTGGCTGAGAGTCCTCTAAACAAGTTCTTTAAATTATTCGAGCCGCCTTATTGACGTCCAACTCGTTGAAGAAGCAACAAATGAAGTACAACCAAATGCCAGGAAATACTTGGAAAGTAAATTAAATAGTGTTGTGAGAGTATTGTCTAATCCTTACCCAAGAAAAAGGTTATCATCAGAATGTCTGCGAGTTTCCAAAACCATTTCAAGGAATTCCAACGAACTGATATAGTTTCAAAGCGTAAGACAAACAGGACTGTGCAGGATATTGGTACAGCCAGGATTCCCAGAATACTCAGTATTATAGGTTCCTAAATTAAGAATACTTTTATCATTAAAGCTATTTAATAACTTTTAACCTCACCACACAGACACATCCTTCAATGATAAGCCAAACATTAATAACGAAGATCATAGTTGTCAGGAACATGATATCAAAAATGCTGACTTCAAAAACTAATAAAGACAAAATTTTAAAAGATTTCCCTTGGACAAACGGATAAATACCATAACGAAGGAGTCCAACCAAAAGAGCGACTATCAAAAGTCCTGCTAGGATAAAGGAAAGGAGACCTTTGGAACTGTCACACATTTTAGGGAAACAAAATAGTATTTCAATATGTAAGTTTGACTCCAAACTCCAAGCAACCAAAACAAAAACTCTGGAGGGAAAAATGTATTCATTGAATGGGAAGCCCTAATGAATACCATCTATAATACTGGCCAATAAATGGATACGAATTTTGTGCTGTTCGGGCAGTTAACACCAACTCACGACTTGGCCATTTTGGGTAATGGGAAAACTAATGCTGTAACCAGGGGCTGGAATGTTTCTCCCTTTCAGGGTATACGGAATGATATTTTATTGGATTACTCAATCGGTGGAGCGCAGGTAACGAGATAGTTAACTCTGGCTGCTCTGGAATGCAGACTTAATAAAGAAATCAAACAGATTTTAAATGAATGTTTCTCGATTCATTTGGTATTCGAATGCAAACCCTCAAACATCCTTGAGAGGTTATGCAAAAGCGAAGCCGGAGCTGCCAGACGCGAAATGTGTTTTCACTTTTGTTCGTTTATCAAACGGGTGTCGGGGCTGACTGGTTTTGTGTTGGCCAGGCGCCATCGTCCGACTCCGACTCCGACTGCAATATGACCAACGGCAACAAATAGCTGACAGGAACAGCAACAGCAACAAATGCAACATGGGGCAGATACGTAGATTCGACTGAGCCCAGAAAAGGACCCGGGGCCGATTCACGACTCGCATATTGAAAACAAAAACTGCAACCAGAGACGATGGCGAGCTGGGGAGCCGGGGAAGACAGCCACACGTGATGGTGTTTTTTCTGAATGTGTTCACGAGGTGGCTCCATCCAGTGATGGGATAGGTACCAAACAGTCACCGAGTGTACCCAGAAACCTTAAAGGGTACACTTGGTTGGAAGCCACTGCGATGTAATGAACAAAAATAAATATTTTGAGCCTGGAATATATTCATTTTCCTTTAATTTCTATTAAGATGAAAGGCATAATTGAGTCTAACTTAAAGTTACTCAGTATATGACCCACTTAGTTACCTAAAACACTCCTTCTCATCACTATCTATTTATTGATGTATAGATGCATACATGGATACATGGATATTCGGATGTGGAGCGAGTGCAGCTGTCCAAACTCGTACTCCCAGGCACCCACAACTCCCCCGGTTGCAGGTCCCTTGATGTGAAGCGAAGTGAAAATGAAAACAAAGTTTAACAAACCGTGGCTAACGAGCTACATTATTAAAACTTCAAAAATGCATAAATTTTCGCCGGAGACGGATACGAACGGATTGGAGTGGAGCGCCACAGCTTGGATGGCATTATAATAATAAAATGCATATCCTGGCCAGGCATTTGAAAGTTATTGACACCTTCTCCTCTCTCAGTTCGTGACGTGATCGAACTCCTGCCCGGCCACAAAAAGGTGTTGCAACATACCCGCCCCGCCTGTCCCCCCATCCTCGCCAGAGAGCTGCACGATCTGCTTACCCAACCCAAGTGGAAAAGAAAAACCAGACGGAATTCGGAATTTGAGCCGAGACGAGACGAGACGAGGCGAGGCGAGGCGAGTTCGCGACTCGCCTGCCAAGTGATTCTGCGCATATTAGTTGGCCATTAGGCGCACACCATTGTCAGTCAAAATCGCATTAAAATTCAGCCGGTGTTAAATATTACAAGCGCCCCCTTGCCCCAAAAAGGGGAAAAGGTTTCGCATTGATTTGCAGCTGCCATTCGTGGGGGCAGGTTCAGGATCGGTGTAGACCGTTGCAGCTGGGGGGTTTTGTGAAATGTTGTGGCGACATGATATGCTAATGCCTTTGGTTTTCTGCGACCTGCAACAATGTCCGTCTTTACTTAAGTAAAATATAATTTAGCCACAAGCCCCTGACGGCATAATCATGGGGCATTAGATGATTTAGCCGAAGTTGGACCAGGAATTAGCCGAGAATTATTTGCCAGAGATGGGCCTAAATCTGGAGCCGGGCTCAATCGGCTCCTAACTCAGCTGCCAAGCTTGGACGGCCCACATTGGCAGGTTCGAGCCGAGCTCTCCCAGAGCATAAAGTGCAATTATAGCGGTGCAGCGATGAACAACATCATCAACAATTTTCCGGGCCTGGCCATAACCGCCGGCCGGGCCGTCTCAAAACCCAAAATGCCAATAACTCGCCAAAGAGATCCTCGTCTAAAAGTGCTTATAAAAAGTTATTTAAAAGCCCCAATACACTCCACTCCACTTGAGCCACGTCCAGGCCAATCCAGCAATCCGATCCAACAATGGCAAATGATGATGAGACGTCCGAGTCTGAGTCCGAGTTGGAGTCGAAGTCCGGAGACCGGAGTCGTTTCAGGTTAAACGTTAAGCGTTTTGGCAGACGCGCAAAAAACTTAGAAGCCGCCAAGGAATCGAGGCTGGAAACTTGAATGAAAAGAACACAGCCAGCAAAGAGGCGAACGTAATGAGCAAATTTATGGTCAATTGATAATTTAGTGGCATTCGGTGTCATCAATTATGGACCATCTCGATCCGGCTAAGGATGCGACTCCTTCGAGAATGAGGCATTGTTATGGGCGGCGATGTGGCGCAAATTGTGCTAAATGTTTCGGCCTGGCCTACGCAACGTTCGAGACCCCAAAACCCAAAGCACTCGCAGATGAATTATATTTATGTGGGCATCATCAGCGGACAAAGCCATATTTTATATAATTCCTTCGACTGTCAACCCTTGGACAAAAATTACCCAGTAATGCTCTGGAAAATAATTGGCTCCATAACTGGGTCAGAAGTTCTTTTGGTCAGACACTGGGAGAAAAGTATCCAATAAATATTTAACATAAAATCGAGGCGTATGGTATGGAATAGATGGATTTTTGTTGGATTTATAGGAAATAAAAAACGTGACCAATTTATATTTTTGTTGCAACACTTGAAACATTATTGGCTTTGTTGTCTAGGCCTTCTTACCTCGCAATTTCAGTCGCTAATTGAACGCTTTGTCTGACACTTGGAATAAATCACACAATTGCCAGCTTGCACCTTGCGAGCCAGCTTGCCCCGTACTGCTGCACGTCGCCATGTTTATGCCAATAATATGCCATAAAGTATAGAAAGGAGTCGATGGGGCACAATGGCTGGAGTGGAGTGCACATGGAGTCCAAAAATGGTTGGCTGCCGGAACGGAGCGGAGCGGAGCGGAGCGGCTTCCTCTGATAAACTTTATGACATCGGAGGGAAGTCGATGGGGATGTGGAAGTGGAAGTGCAGCCACTTTGTCAGTGGCCATCCGACGGGGGGGCCCTTTGCCTTCCATTCCATTCACGGTCCTTTCTCCGTCCTTGGGCACGGCGCTAAAGTTTAAGCTTGGACCGAAGTTTACGCACAACTTGCACACATAATTTACGTTGCCCCCTCTGCGTAATTATTGGCCAGGAGCCGGAGTTTCGGGCTGGGAAATCGGAATGGGGAATCGGGTTATATGTGAGTGCATTAGAGGCGACCACAAATTGTTTGGTTTGCTTTGGTTTAGCGCAAATTGTAGTCATAACTTCTTCTCGGGCTTCTCGGGCTTCCCGGTGTCAGGTTGTCGGGCTGTCGGTCGGAAAATCGGGCTTATGATGGCTCGAATGCACCTCGGCGTTTGTTGGCGGAATGGAATCCGAGAAAGGTTAACTTGGCCTGAACCCCATCGCCATTACAGCGTCATTTGATCGAGTTTAGGTAATGGTAGTTTGTTAACAAGCTGCCTGGCTAAACCAAAAATTTGCGGCTTTAAAAATAAATTAAAGCCCCAATGCAAAATGTCGAAGGAAATGTCTCAAAGTATGGCTCGCTAAAGTTTAGCAATCAAAGTGGCATTTGCATTAACTGGCGAATATTAAATTGCAGTTAATTGCACTTGCCCAACAATGGTAAGCTGACTGTCCCTTCACGGCAAATAAGGGATATAGTTTCTACCATGCGGCAAGTGCCACAAATCCCACATCAATCAAATAGTCCGTTGTCCCGGACAACAATAACATTAGCTTTGACTGGGAAGTCCCTTGGCAATTGTGTTTGTGTTTGGGAGCTGCACTAGCAGCAGAGGTAAGTTAAGCCCGGCTTAAATAACCGCTAAGTGCAATGGCTCACATGAAAATTATATGGCCCATTAATTGGCCAAGTCGATCAGGGACATAGTGAGGCTTCATCACAAGTATTGCATTAAAAACTTGAGCATTTAAGTCTCCTCTGTTTACGAGGCTCGCAAATGAGTTTGCATGCAACATATAATGTGGTGGCACGCCCACTACCATCTGCCGGGACACCACACCTGGGCCCATGCCGGGACTTGGTCTATGTAATGGAACGGCTCGGGCCTGGACAAACTTCCGAGGCAGCAGGATGTGTCCTTAGTTTTTCTGCATTGATTTTGAATTTCCAAGGAAGTGGCGCGGAAACTTGTTAGTCCACCATCCGTGGCACCACCCCGTGTGGCACCCGGCCATAATTTGCTTTGCATGCAGTTTCTGGAAAAGAGGGAAGCGAAAACTAGAGAGAGACACGAGCCTGGCCCGGACTATTACGTTGGCAAATTGCAATGTAATTAGTTTTTACATTTCTATATAGTCGGGGAACGTATAATTGTGGAAAATGGCATTTCTAGTTAATTAATGGCCTGCCCTGGCACACTCACAATCGCACACCCACACCCACACCCACACCACACAACGCCAATAGCCCCCGAGCTGCGCGAAAACTTTCTGCACACATTTGTTGCCACTCGCCGTGTGCAGTCAACAGAATACAACAAAAAAAAAGTGGAAAAAATGTAAAAAACAGAAAGTGCAGTGGCCACGCCCTTTGGTGGCACCCCGCCCACTGTCAACCTTTGGCAACTTTGCTTGAATTGCTTGAAAATTTAATTAAAATGTTGGCATTTTTGTGCACAAATCGAATGGGGGCTGGGGTAGATTGGTGCCATGGCACAGATATCCTTGCAATGTGCATCCTTGGTGTCCCAGCAGGATGGAGGACACACAGATGTCCCTTGGCAGCTGTTGATTCAATTACGCATATGTTTGATTAAAATTTTATTTTCAATATGCAAATAATACCGTAAAACGGTTCCAAGAACAGTTTTTTGTAATCGCAAAAAATCGAAGAGCAAAGAGCTTCGACCCAAAAGTCACTAAAATCCTAGTTTATAACTTTTCCAAATTTATAAAACTGATAAATTCATTTTTGTATAAAAATTAATTGTTTAATTAAATGGATTAGGCGAATGCATATTTATTACTATTTTATATATTTCTAAAAACTTAAAAAAATGTGCGAAAACCAAGGATCGTTTTATTGCATTCTAATCGCATTGGCGGCGTTTGCCGTGGGAATCCCAGAATGCATATACAAAATATACTTTTCGGGTGACTATTTATAGTTTAGTAATTTTTAATTACCTAAATCGATTTAAAAATTTTAGAGGGGGCTTCATCTATGATTAACATGAACCCCTGGCACATTGTCTTCGTGGCAGGATGGACGATGATCTCCTTGGGAGCCATAGTTTTAATTGTGGGATCTGTGTTGGCAAGTGCCAGCTAAGCAGTTTATACAAACTTAGTTCCAATCCCACTTTCAGGACAGTCGACCCATGCTGCTGACCTGGTTAGTAGTTTCCCTCATCTTCGGCGTTACTGTCACCATAGTGAAGATAAGGGACCTCGTGTTGGAAAGGAAGCAGACGGAAATCATTTTGGGTATAGTATCGGTTGCATTTCACATCGGTGAGTCGCAATTGAATATTTTCTTTCATTATTTTTTGATACTCTCGGGTCTTAGCTTTAATATTTGGCTTTATGTACTATCCGTATGTGTACCAAAGGGCACTGAAAACTGAACCAAATTATTTTTGACAGCTTCGATTTTTCACATTATAGCAAAACACATGTGTTACTATATAAAGAAAATAAAAATTAATAAAAGTATAACACACATACATGATTTTGTTGTCCAATTTTTTCTTCAAAAGACGATTACTCTTATTTAAAATGTGATTCGTATAAAATGTGCTTCTGTATATCTTTGAGCCTGAAATGGATTTGCATGTTAGTCCTTGGAATGATCTATGTATTGGGAATAGTAACATTGACATACTTAAGCCGTCGAATAAGTACATGCGGAAACGGTTGAATATTTCAAACATATTTTATAAAATACGCTTCTTTAGAGGAAGGTGATATCTCGACCTGGGAAAAGATAACATTTGGCAATTGGATTGCGCTTTTCCTGGCAAGTGCATTCCTCATCATAGGCGTACTTCGGGCAAGTCACTTCCTCTATATGAAACACGTTTTGTATTTTTAATCGAATTTTTTTCAGAGCATTTCCTTTCTGGTGGTGCTGTGGATTTTTGTGGCCTGTACGTCGGGCATTACGTTGATCATATGTCCACTTGGCGAAATAGTGAATCGATGGGAAAGCCTAACACCCAGTCAGCAATGGATATTCGCCTGCTTTATTATTATCCACTCAGGTGAAAAGAAGTTTGAATTACTTTTCTTTGGGTCTAAATGTTCGCTTCCCTCTGCAGATATTACGGCAAAATCTATATACTATCCATACAGATACTATGAGTATATAAATTTTACCAATAACACCTTTGAGTATTAACAAAAAAGGTGCAACATTTGTATGTATCTAGTCCTCTACCGATTCCTTGTCAGTGCTACGATCTGGATTGATTCTGACGAAGGCGAAGGTGTCAAAACTTTACGCTGACTGAAAATTCATAATCGAGTAATAATTGAAAAAAAAAAGTTATACAGGATTTTGGAAAAAAAGACATTGGAAATTTTCTCGCTAGGACTTTTTAGATACTATTTCCTCTATCTGTACAGAACAAAATAAATAAATATTCCAAAATGTATGTAGTTCTCTTCTTATAACGTCAGTCTCGGATCTATTTGATTGAAATCTTGTAATAAAGTCGCATCTCCAAAATGTGGGACATTTCCTTAAAATGTATTTGTCTTATGATTGGGTGTGCGGCATCCATTATGGCTGTGGTTTGTTTGGGTGTCATCGGCTTTAAGCAGGATGATGAGAAACCATCCGACCTGGCAGTCGCTCAGTGTATAGCTTGGCTCGCCATTCTTTGCGCAGCTGTTGTCCTCATCATTGGCGCCCTACTGGCAAGTATCCTTAATTCATTTCGACTAACAATTTCGAATAGCCTACTTCCCTAGGAAAGACAAGTCTGGTTATGGATTTTTACGGTGTCGGTTTTTGTGTTCACAATCGTTTTGATAGTTTGTATATCAATTGAATTATCAAATAAATGGGACACCGTGGAGATATGGTCGAAAGCACGATATGTGGGTGCTATTTTACTTTTGATCGGTGAGTTTATTCAAAGAATTTCTTTCAAATGGTTTTATTCGGATTCTTTTGCAGGATTGTTGGGTGTATGTGTATACTATCCATGTCGATACATCGTGGAGCTCCGCAGCGAGCAGTGGCCAGAATAAGTTTAAGTCACAGGATCAGATATTACGTCCAAATATACAAACAATTTAATCAGATGTTAAATAATAAAAATCTAGCCCACTTTTAAATGCCATGTCATTTTAGATTATTTTGTTGAAGTCAGTAAAACCCTTTTGACAAAATG
This sequence comes from Drosophila varians, assembly GCA_018150405.1. Lineage (NCBI taxonomy): Eukaryota > Metazoa > Arthropoda > Insecta > Diptera > Drosophilidae > Drosophila > Drosophila varians. Next base: position 12,164,762 of record JAECWK010000130.1, read on the forward strand.
TGCTGCCAAATTCCAACAATAGTTGATTGTGTTTTTTTAGGGATCATCGTAATCCTGTTCGGCGTGGTTCACACGGCTGTTGTCATTTTTACAACTCACATTTTGACGTGGGTTCATTTGGTAGCGTGGGCGTTCCTTGTTGTGGCATCAGTGATTATCATCGTAGGGTCTATAATGGCAAGTATTTTGATTGTGTTTAAGTAATCATTATCCAAAACTTATGGTTAAGTTTTCTTCAGGGAAGCAGAATCCTCATAAGTGTTTGCATTCCCTTGGCGCTCGTGGGACTAATCGCTCATATAGCTAATACCGGTATTGAGCTATCTCAACAATGGAAGTTTTCGAATGGATTGTCGAAACTCGCTAGAATCTTCTTAATATTTTTTTTTGTTGGTTTGTATTTGTGAAGTCATGCTTGCATTATTATTTTCTGTGTTTTACAGATTTGATTATTGCATGGACATACTATCCTATTAAACTCATCGTTGAGCTCAATGCAAAGTACGCGAGGAGAAATCGAAGAAACAACCCCGAATAAAAGCGTATATTGCTGGCAACACAAATTGTCCTGATATTAAGGATAATATCTAGGTAGCTTTTAATTAAAAATCTGTCGTGTTCTGTGGACTTACATAGCTATGGCGTGTGAGCTCTTATCCTTTTCAGGCTTTATGCCTGATTTTTGGAACATTGTTTCCTCATCCTTGCTTTTTTTATTTTACTAATGATTTTTAAAGGGTCCTGGATACTAATTCAGCTCGAAATCGAAATCGAATAAATCTAATGTTTGCAACTGCATTTTCACATTGATTTTTGTTTCTTTCCGGTTTTAAATTTTGAATGGACACTGGGGCCAAGGAAGCAAATGCTAAACAAATAGCAGCCAGTGACCGGGCGATAAAAATTTGCATAAAATAACAGAAACAGAAACAGAAACAAAAAATAATAGCAATGGGCGACAACAAATCAAATGCAAATACCGCAAATAGAAAGTGAAAATCAAATACAAAACGGTAGCGCTTATTTTGGCAGTTTCTGGACCGTTGTCGGTGCTTTCGTGGCTCCTATGTTTATTTTGGTCGAGCGTCTAATTTAAATAAACATTTATTTGTACAAAGGCTTTAATACGCCTGGTAAATGACTTCCTGAATTGTGGAGGCAGACAAAGCGGCCAAATTGCATAATCAGTGAGACAAATGCATCGGATTATGAAATCCTTCGCTCACAGGCCGCTCTGCCAACTGAAACTGCAATTGCAACTGCAACACGAGCAAACTGCTGCGGAGACGCCACCGACCTGGCAACAACAACCTGTCGCATATTTAAAGCGATTAACGGCACGATTTTTTAGCTGCTGCCTGCCAGCAACAGCAACTCAGAAGCAGCAACTGCAACATCGCAGCAACAAAAGCGGCAACACGGTGGCAGAGCTTCGCTGTGGAAATTGAAATGCTTTTGGCAGTGCCAACACTCTTTTGGCATGTTTTTTTTTTTTGGCCAGATGTGTTCCTCTTCAGCCTGGGTACTACCGACTAATCCAGGACTAAGATTGGAATATTAATATATTTTAGATTTTTATATGTCGGAACATCTAGGACCTTAATGTTTATGGAAAATACATGAAAAGTATTCCAATGAAAGTGTGTTGCAAATTCTTTACTGGGGGGCTTTTAACTTTTCCCTCTATATTTCCTGAATTTTTAGGAGCAATTCGTGTCTCGAAACGATTGTAAATACTTTCAAAGCATTTCCAGCAATGGAACAAACACAAAATAGTTCGCGGAGCCGTTGAAATTGAAAAATTGTGAAAAATAAAATAATATATTGTGCACAAAACTATTGGGTCCTACTTGGTCATAAGCCATTGTTGATTTTTTCCATTTTCCATTTTCAATTTTTTATACGCTATTTGTTTTTTGCTATTTGCCATTCGCTATTTGCTTTTTGTTCAGTTTTGCGGCTGGGCTGAGCTGTGAATTTCCCCAACAGTCGCCGGCCATGAATGACCTATAAATAAAGTTGGCAGCCAAACCAACTGGGCCCAGAAATGGCAAACAGCGCGAATTGTGCAATAAAGGAGTATAATATGAATATAACAAGCACGAGAGCCAGATTTTCAATTGGCTTTTCTCTCCGTTTCCTTTGGCTTTCCGAGCCAATTCCTATTTTCCTGCTTGGCTTGGCCAACTTATTGACTCTTGACCTTAGCAGATTTATAGGGCGGTAGCAATTTGTAAATGGCTTGTAAGCTGAACAGCGACCCAAATGCAAATGGGTCAAATACTAAAAATCTTTGCCATGTTACCTGCTTCAAGCCAAGACTTTGGTTTAGCCTCTCCTGGTTGTCTTTAAGCCAAAGTTTTCGGTCTCTGGTTCGGAAACAATCCCGTAGCAACCGCAAAAATTCGGTGTAAAAAGGCTCCGCATTTGTGAGCTTGTGAAACTATAACCTCTTCTCTCTCAGCCAGGATAATACTTGAGTACTTTTGATAGAGCAAGGAATTCCGATGCCCTCACATTCCCTTCACCCCGACCCGGACATGGAGCTTGTCCAAATGGCAGAAGCTTTTATCAGCTCAGATTACACACTTTAAAGCAACAAAATTGTCACTTTAAATGCAGTAGAAGAACTGGGTGAGCGGGATGAGGGGGTGGTGTTGGTGGTGGTGAGTCAAGTGGATGGACACCTGAGAGCAAGTGGAACCGCCGGGCGGATAACTGCTGTGGTTGCCACACCGCAACATTGTTGGCAGAAACCACCGTAACCCAAGCCAAGGCAGCAGGTCACCCATCTGCCATCTCTGCCCCATCCTACAGCTGCACCTCGGTCCCCTCCCATACCCAGCCAGCCAGCCACCCACCCACCGAGCGTAAGCTAACTCAACTTAAATAAATTTAATTTAATTACCAGTAAAAACCGCATGAGTAACTTCAGTACTAGCTGAGAGCAGAGCAGACTGTCGGGCTAAGGATAACGTTATTATGCAGTGGGAAAAATATATTATATTCTGGAAATAGAAATATTTTTTTGGCCATGTTGGTATATCATTTTCTACATTTTGTAAAGGGACTTTCCAGATAACTTTTCTGGTTTAAAGGTAACTTCGGTGACCCGAAAAGACAATCGTTTTCTTGGAGTGCACTCGATGAGTGTATCACTCGGCTTTTGGATAGCTACCTGAGCTCAGTCTCTCTCGCCCCGTGTTTATTTAGGAAATAACATTTTTGTGGCAACACATTTTTGGATTTTATTACAGCACCCCCGGCACCCCCCCCCTTCGTTCGTTGAGTGCTTGGCTCACTCTGTGTTGCTCTGTTGAGGTCAACATGCATTTTATCATTTTAACTGGCAAAGTAGCAAAGGCAGCTGCCAAGGGGGCTATGGGGGGGATTAAGGGAAGAGGTGTCCCGGGGGGAGGCACTCGACACTCGACGATAAATAACGTTAATGTAGTGCCAGGTCGCCTTTCGCTTTGGTTACATGTTTAATTACAAGCTGCAAGTCGAAAAAAAAGCTGAAAGTCGCCAAGCATACTTTCAGGCATATCTGAAAAAAGTGCTCGAGAAAGTGTAGTAGAAAAACAGGCTGCCGTGTCTGTGTATGGGTAAGTATCTGTGTGACTGTGCGGCCTCAATGTGTGTGTGTGTGTGTGTGGGGCAAGGTCAAGACTACACTCGGCTGCTCTGGGCCCGATTATAATGCAAATTGGCCTCGCAGTGTTTGCACATGTCGGCAAATACTTGAGCGGCGGCTTGGAGGAGACGCTCGCTTCGACCCTCGAGACACATTACCCACTCACCCCCAGGTAAGCCACCCCCAGGACCACCCACCCACTCACCTTGATGTTGGGTTAGAGTTCTCAGGCGGCTAAGACTGAGGACTCTTTTTGGTTATTGTGTACCTAAGAGGAAAGAGTCCTTCTAGCGCTAAAAGGACCTTAAATGGGGTGAGTCCTAAATATTTTGGTTAAACATTTTTAAAGTTTAGTATTTTTTCCCAAATTTAAGTTTACATTTTAGCATCTATGCCCAAGTCCTGTCTAAACCTATTTTGGCAAGCCTTGAGAAAGTCTGCCACAATGGCCAGCCACCCCTCCCACATCCCTGGGCGGTTGCCGTTGCCTGGTAACCTAGTTTAATAAATAAATCGCAGTTTTTTTCCTTCGTGCCTCGCCAGCTACCGCCCTGCAACCACCCCGCCCATCCTCCCAGGACTTCTTTGTCTTTTTGTCTTCGGCAAGTCATTCATGTGTGCAATCTGTGGGTGTGACTAATTCAATTACAACGCCCAATTGTGCATGCCTCGGCGCCTGCTTCGCCTGCCCCGCTTGCCACCCCCTAGTGCCGCCTACCCCCGCCCGGTCGAACGATTATTTTGGCCCGTGATTTTTCATTTCGTTTTCACGCTTTCACCGTGCATGTGCAGGTAGAGCTTCATATATATAGAGTATAATGGGCTGCCAGTATGGGAATCGTAAGCGAGCATTACTTTGGGTTTTCTATTCTCCTTGTTTTTTTCTGTTTTTCGGTGCGATTCGATCCCCCTCCTGCCGACAAGGTTTCCATGCCACGGGACATTCACGTTCACGTTCCGTGTCACCCCGGGATTTAATTGTTTTTTGTCACACGAGTTATCCTTTTTGGGGCGTATCATGTTCGAAATTGAAATTAACTGACGGTTGGGTAATGAACATGATTTGTGCAGTGCGAATTCCTACTCTCCTCTCCTCTTCTCTCCGGCTGGGTGGGAGTTCTGGGATGCGATAGGTTTTCGGCGATGGGAACCTAAGTAAACAAAAGTGGTCGGGCCTTTGCCTTTGACAGACACGAAATGGGATTTGTTACACAAACATTGTCGTAAAAAAATAAAAGCCAATCCATATGACAGAACGAATATTGGTAACGTCAATCAATTGCAAGGCCATTAACTAATGGTGCATCATGGCAAAGTGTACGTAGTGCCGCAAAATATAATAAAAATGGCAAAGGCAAAGTGAAAACTCTTGGAAAGCCCGGTGGCAACACCCTCAAAAAGCCATTTCCCTGGGAGCCAACGCCGCTGGCACTTCCCCATCATCGGCGTCATTACTGGAATGCCTCCTGGTGGGACTGGTGGCGGCTATCGGTGGCCCAGCATCTTGATGATCGGAGCAGGAACCAGAGCCATTGCGAAACGTGATTTGTAGGGTCATCATTCAAAAGGCATCGAGTACAAGCGCGAAGAGATCTCGGGCGAACGAGTCGCAGAGCCAGGGAGCCAGGGAGCCCGGGTCCCTGTTCCCGGTGTGGCAAAGCCAGATCCCAGATCCCAGACGATTCCGAGCAGCAGCCGAAAAGAAAATTAAAATGGTTATACATTCATGTAATTTAACGAAATTCAATTGAATGCCAAGTCACAACAACTGCCCGATCCATGGCCAAACTAAACTAAAGCGAACTCCCAGCACAGGTCGAAGCACGGGTGCACAGAAAGAAATTCCTTCTCAGGCTGAAGCTAATAAAAAATGGTTTAAATTATAAGCTAAGAAATACATCAATGTTTTTATTACAAATTGGCTTTAATGGGTATCGGAAGGATGTATTGCAAAGTTGATAAAACCTATTATTTATTAAAAACAAACTGAAAGAAATACTTTTTATGGAATGCCAGGAATCTATATTTATGTATTTAAAATGTATTTATTAAAAAACCAAAAAAAGATATTTCTCCAAGTGCCTTGACTCTGTCTGCACCGATATTGGCGATGCCAAGCGTGAGATTATCGGCGATTGTATGCAGCGATGATGATGCTGATGAGGATGAGACTCTGCCGGCCGAAGCCCAGAATCGACTGGAATCGGATGGAGCCGCCTTGGCCATGGCTCCCGTAAGTTGCCGATGCACTGCTTCTCTGCTGCCGACTGCAGTCAAGTTCACTTTTCAACCTGGCGGCGGGGCGGGCTGGAGTGTTTCTCTTGACTTGACTTGGGTTATCGCACGCCAAAAACGACAAAACAGTTGCATGCCCCAGCCCCAAAACCCTAGCTATGCCGATGCCGATGCCCATGCCTTTGCCCATGCCCATGCCCATACCGAGAACAAAACCAGAACCAAAGCCCTGATCCAGAGAGCCAGTTTGAGTCCCATGAACCTTGCGCTATCTGCATGCGATCAAATTTCCTGGGCTTCTGTTGCTCCGGCTCTTGGGGACTTAAAGCCGGCGATCATATTGAGCCAGCTTTTGACATTTCGGACACAATTTGAACCTTTTACTTTTATTTTTTTGTCCTTTTCCTTTTGGGATACCAGTATGCGAGCACACGATTTCCAGCTCCGGCTGATTTCCAGGAATCGCAACTGCAATCGAATCGAAAGGCAGCGATTCCGGGACGCGTCTCCTGCCTGTTTTGTATTTGCCATGACATTGATTGAGAAATTGATTTAAAAATCGTTTTTGCCGCACTGATTCGGATTTAAGTCCGATCTTTATTTTCGGCAGGCGCTTCGTTGACTGAGCCATTGACTGATTTTTTGAGGGCTTTCTCAAGTGATTCATTAAGCCGATTGTTAATGTGAAAACCAACTTATGCAGTAAGTAAGAAGTGCCTAATTAAAATCATTTAAATTTGAGTTCCCACAATGGAGGAGGGTTAACTGGGCGCGGAACATAACTCAAACTATCAGCGAGTCTGATGAAAAGGAGCTCCCAGATACATATCAAATGGAATATTTTGTTATGCTCATTAAGAAGGAAAACGCCGCAGACGAGGCCAGACCAGGCCAGTCAACACCCCCGCTCCAAATAATTTATAATGTCTTAATTATTTCTTGGTTTTTCTTGTCCCAAAAAAAGACGAGAGGTCCAACAAATTGTTTACGAGATCGGTGGGCAGCAAACTAACACGGCAACACTTCCTCTCCAGCATGGGGGCGGGGTCGCCGGGTCTAACTACGCCTCCGAAAATTATATGCAGCAGATTAGTGGATGTGATAATTTGGCCGACGCGCTCCCCCTACAAAGAAAGAATTATAAAATAGAAAAAGACGCGACTTCCCTTTACGCCCGAGTGCCTCCAATAAGACCAGGCCCCGAAAATAAACGAAAAATTACAATGTTACAATGGGCGAGGGCATGGAGTTGTATATAAATAAAAAACACAATTTTTCCAGAGCGTCCGTCCGTCCAACTACTAAATTGAAAATTAACATATTTCGGCAGTAGATGCTATCGCATTTTGGACTCCGGAGTTGCATTTGTTTTCCAAACTACAGACGAGGAAGAACAACAGGCAACTGGCTGCCAACAAGAACTCCCAAAGGTTAATTTAATTTTCCATTTTTCCGGCCACTGCCAAGGAGAAAGGAAATTTTTCATTTTTTTAATTGATGACCGGAGTCGTTGGCTTCCTGTCTTGGCAATTGTCTTGGCACAAATCTCAAGCCCACCGCAAATTGAAACTCCAGCAAGCCATTGTCCTTGCGATTGAATAAGAATTATGCCAAGGATACCACACACACATACACTTTTCTGGACAAAAACATTGCCACAGCAGGGATCCAGGGGACAATTCCACGTAGATGCCTGTCAAGCCGTTTTGGAGCATTGTGATTAATGTGCTGCTGCTCTGGCTGCCTTTGTTGGCCATCCTGCAGCTCCTACAGCTCCTGCCGCTCCTGCCGCTCCCTCCCTGCCATCCTGCGGCTTCTCGATGTCCATTGTCTAGGGCTGTAACCATTTTGGCATGTTTGTCATTTGGGAAATTGTGCGGTGGCTCTAATGGCAAAGACAAACAGGCGGCAGGTAGTCAGTAGAGCCAGTAAGCCACAATGGGTCCTAAGCGTCTGATCTGCCTCGATTCGGGTTGGGCAGAAAGGAGCGAATGAAGCTGAGTTTCGGATAAACATCCTATTCAAAGCAGCTTATTAAATTAATTTAATATAAATAAAATTATATTTGGGCTATGAGAGAGCTACATCAACCCTAATAATTTGGCAGAGTCAAACATGAAATTAGACAACTCATTAGCTAATTGCAGTTTCTAAAAGGAATTGGATTGCCGAGCAATATATTTATTTACCTCCATTTAAAATTTTTAAATTAAAGTACGAACTGAATAGGAAAACCTCGTTTTATTTTAGCCATCTTCTTTTTTTTAGTTGCCCATCTTGGCTAGTCCACTGTGAGCATGTTCTCGCCTTTGAGTGATTCACCGATCCACTCACCCGCCCGTCATTAAGTCGGGCAGTCAGCCAGCCAGTCGGGCTCTTGACGGATGGCCATTGCTGTTGCGCATGCGCAGACATTGTTGCCAACTCGGGGCAGGGACAGGGACAGGGACAGAGACTGGGGCTGGGGCTGGGGCAGGGACCGAGAGCAGGAACAAGCAATCGAGGCATGGCGATGAGGCAGCTCCTTGAAATGCAGCGACGTCGTTTTGGTGCAAAATGTTTGCAGCGAAACCTGCAATTACCATCGCCAGCTTTGATAGCTTCTTGCCGGGCACTTCGTGTGGCACTGCCTCTCCCTAGCTCCCTAGCTCCTTAGCCCCCTTGCCACCCTATCCACATCATCTACTCATCCAGTTCATAGGGTTCGGGGCATTTAGTCTTTGTTTCGACAGCATTTGTGCCCTAGCCGACAGCCAAACCAGCAGGATGCAGTCCAAGAAGGAGCTGGACTTGGTCTGCAAACTAAAAACTGAAAACTGAAAACTGGAAGATGGAGATGGCAGCCTGGTAGCTATGCAGTTGATGTGTTGTTGAGTACTTTTAATTTGCATGCTGTTAATGGTGTTGCCTGATATTAGGCCGAAGCTAGTCCTACACCGAGGAAAAGGAATGCCTTAAAGTAAGCCTAGACCTTTGAGTCGTAACTGACGTTTTAATAACAGGATAGCTGGTATCACAAGGATCCAGAGTTAATCGGAAGTCCCTTGGATAGAGAATTGTGGCATAATCCACCACAGATTGCACCCAAACTCCGACTCCAGATTCCGTTAAATTGATCGCAATGTGCTTTTCATTTGCCACTAACAGTTATCCCGCCTGGGGGGCATTATTTCACAGCGAAACGGCAATCGAATTACGGAGTGGTGGTCCCCATCTCCCCCGCTCCAGCTCTCTGACAGCAAGATTGCCTACTCTTAATGGCCATATCCATGCCTATATGCACATGTCAGTTGGCCCAAAAAGATGCGGCCGGACGATAACCCAGTGGGAATGACACAAAACGAAGCGGGCAGCGGGGGCGAGTCCAGAACCCAAATTGCAATTGAAGTTAATTTCAACAAATTGCATGCCAAAATGTGTTAAAGGGAAGAAATACCTCGAGAATCGAGAGAGTCGGAAGGGAGCCGGAGAAATGGCGATCGCCGCGCTAACTAACTGACTTCTTTGGGCCACATAAAAAGGCGGCCAACAAGAGCAAAAAAGCGGCAAGACCAGCAGAAGCAGCCGGACGGACGAAAAAATTAAATTACAGGCTTAGACTTCGATTCGAAAAGTCAGCGAAGAAGTCGAGAAGCGAACAAGGATGCACTGTCGCTAATACTTCTTAGTTCTTGGCTAGAATCAATGGCCATATCAAGAGTATCTTCAGCTTTGATATATACATTTTTCCAAGTGCATTAGTGACTGCATGAATGAGTGACTGGCCAACTGACTGGCCGAGTGAGCGAGAAAGTCAGCGGGCGAGCGAGTGAGTGACTGGCATGCCCCTGCGGACCTGGGGATCTGCGGATCTGGGGATGGCCATGGACGTGGACGTCGAACGGCCTGGGCATCACTTAAGTATCTGCGCTCGCGGTGCCCACCAGGCTCCGCCCACCAAGCAGCCAACTGCAGCCGTCCATCCCCATCCCCATCCCCCAGCCCCCATTACCCGGGGCTCCTTCGACTCCCCAGTGCCCGAGTGCACCGGGGCGCGAGATTACTCACGCGAACGTAATTTGGCAATTGCTTATTAGCGCTAACGCGCCGCCGCCGCCGACTCAGCGACTTTATCCAAGTCAGTACACTGGTTCAGGGGTTTCTTTTACCCTATTTATATATAATCATTTAAATCATTTACTAAGAAAAATATTTATTAATATCAAATGAAAGCTGGGTGTCTGCATCAGCCTCTGGGGAGGTTTGTCAATAATTCATCTGAATGATTTACCCTTAAAAGAGCTTCTTAATAAAAACAATGTTTAGAAATTTTGGTCTCTGCATTATCATTTAAAATAAGCCTTGAAATTAAACCTATTTTAGCCACAAATACAAACTCTTTTAGGCCATATTTCAGTGTGCGATGGCAGAGGCAATCGAACCACTTATATCACCTTCTTGTTAGAACGAGCGGCGGAGCAGCCGGCTGTCGATCCTCGTCCACGATCAGTGGACTTGGTGGTTGGTTGGATGACTTGGTGCATTGGTGGATTGGTGGGTTCCTTGGCCCGGTCGTCACTCCGTCTTGCGCAACGCGAAAGAGCCAGGCCGGGATGGCCCCGAGCAAAAGATGGCACTGTCCGATGACTGTGAATGCGAAGTGCAATAATTTTCATTTTTATTATTATTACATTTTTCTTCCGTGGCAGTTTAGAAGGCAGGCGAACGCTCCGAGATGCCGAGAGTGTTGAAACATTTGCGCGTCATTTGCAGATTCTTTTAATATTATTAAGTTTTGGTTGCTTTTCGGCGGGCCTCTTGAAACGAGATTTCATGGCGGCGGTAATAAAGGATCGTTTAGTTGTTGAAAGCCCCTGGCAGTTGGATAGTTCTGTGGGATGAGTGCCTCTGCCGGCCATAGAATTCTTCATTTTCTCTGTCTTCAAACTGCCTCTCTTTCGATCATAGAAGAGGGCCCAAAATCAACCCCGATTCAACCACCAAAGCTTCTGGTAGGCCCCGCCTCTTTCTTTTGGGGGAATGACATTTGTAGCCGGGGGCGTGGACCCCCTAAGCCACCATCGATCGAGCCACAACTGCGAATTATCCCAGCGGACAATTAATGGCTGCCTGCGGTGTAATTTAATCTGCATATGAAGCTGCCATTCGAAGCGGAGACCTAGACAAAAGGACCTACAATAGCGCTAAATGCCGAAAGCGTTTCTCCAACAAAAAAGACACAAAAGGAGGCGGCCTTGCCCAAATGCGATAAAATTTTGTCAAACGAAAATACGGGCGTAGATTTCTATTAAATTTCAACGATTTCGAGGGATCATTGAACCGACCAGCCGGAGTGCGATGGCGACCTTTTGTCTTTTGTAATTTTATGCGACAATTTTCTGGGGTCCTTTCTTCCCGGCGAGGTAAATTAGAATACGGCCAAGGAGCCTAGTACAAAGCATTCGGGGAATGCTGGGCAAAAGTATTGAATAACATTTTGATATGCTTAGAATTCCCGAATTCGAATGGATATGCCAAATGTCAGCGGCAGCTGCGTCTTTCCCTTCCTCACGCCGTCTTTGGTTAAAAACCCAAAAAAAAACCTGCCTCGTTCCCAAAGAAGTTGAATGAAAAGAAAAACAAAATTAAATGGAAAGGAGGGAAAGGAAATGGATGTTCAAGTGCAATTGAATGGAAATGAGAGCCACGCCTCCTCCTCCTCCCCACTAACCTCTACACGAAGGCGGTGGGGCAATAATAAAAATGAGAGCCCAGCCAACTCGAATCGCTGACCACGCAAAACACATTAAAATTCAAATGCTTTGATATACCAATTAATTTTTTGCTGGCTGTCAGAGCCAGGGACAGGGTCTCCTGGAGGGGGGACATGGCCGGACAGAACCGGAGTTGGAAGTTTTGGAGTTTGAAGTTGCCTCAATTAAATGCAACGAGACGCGATAACAAGATTATCCGCCGCAGACATCTTGAGACAATATCTATAAGCCATAAAAAGCCAGAACAGCACCACTACACAGCATTCCTCTAAGAACCGCATCCGAGCTTGCCAAATTGGCGTTTTGGCAATGAAACGCAAATGTTGCCGGCTAACTTGGATATCCTCCTCATCCTTGTGGTTGCCGTTGTCGTTGCCGTTGTCGTTTCCTTGTCGCTCTGGACGTCTTGTCATTGATTTGAATTTTATGCGCACGCAAGACCAGAACGGAAAAAAGCCACAGAGAACCAAACGCGAATTTCGTGGCCAGCTTCACAGCCTTATTTGTCAGCCAAGACGCATGGAGTCTGAGGCATTTTGGCCTGGTCGATGCGATCGGAAACGGAATCGATGGAATTTTCTTGGGCATGACTCAACTTTGTTTGATCGCTTAAATCATTAAAATCATTCCAAATTAAATTCCCTTTAAAAGTGCCTACTAGTTTCAGCCACAAAAAACGTTTACAAGCTCTTAGCCCTAATGGCATTATTTGTATTCTTTTCAATTACCTGCTTGAGGACTCCGAGCCCTCCTTAAATTGTAAGCTCATCGATTCGAGTGTGGTGCTTACCCAACCGCAAATTTAGGCATTATTCTTCCCTCCAAATCGGATTAGTGCCCCGGCAAGTGTCATGTGCAATTGTCTCCTTGTCTGCTGACCTTATCGCGGACTTCCTCCGGCTTCGGAGCTTCAGACAGCTCTGGAGAATGCATACTCACAGTCCGTCCGTCCATCAGTCCGTGTGGTGCTAACAACCTAAGCCAATCCCAGGCTTGCCAAAAAATAAAGAAAATAAGAAACAAACGACAAACGACAGACGGCGGCGGCGGCGGCGACGAAACTAGTTTTCTGCAACTCAACCAGACGAGCCCCGCTCCTCGATTTTCGCTTCCTTTATTTCTGAATTCACAACAGAGCGCATCAAGTGCTCGCCGAGGCTTGTTAAAGTTCATTTTCGATGCAACGAGCTGCAATAATGCATAATTGTGCTCATTAGTCTTTTTGGGGCCAACGATCGTGTATGAATTTAAATTTTAGCGCGGTCCGGCGAGCTGACAAGCCAGAATGCCACAAAGCCAGAAAGCCGGGGCCGGGCCGAGACGGGCAAAAGCCAGTTGAGCTGGCCATGGGACGGGCCCTAAATAAATACAATTGGACAGCAATGGACTGGACGGGATCGGCTTGAAATGAGCCGAGCTCAGCTGAATTGCACTGCAAGAAAATCATGAAACAGAGCAGGGTCACCTTTCCCTATAGGTCAACTTTCCTATGCCTGCTTGATAGCTCGTTCCGATGCTAAAAGCTTTGAAAACTAATTAGGAATTTTATTAGGAAAATAGGAAAAATAGGAAAATTATTTCCCATGTAATCTCAACGCGTCGTCGGCGCGATCTTGAAACATTTGCGCGCAGGATTTACGCGTCCAGTTAAATTTACGACTGCGCACCTTTTGCATGAAATTGACGTGGCATTTTATTTACCTCCCCCCTCCGGGGCAGATCCCCTTGCCACCGATGTGAGGGCAACGTGGGCCGGGTCCGAGGGTACCTGTGTGGGTAATATCAGCGAAATACAAGGCTTGTTAAGTGATTAATCAGCGCCAGATATAATTTGTGTCTGCGTTAATTTTTTCCTGCGAATAAAGCCTCCTTGTCGGATGTCTGTGGCTCAAGGAGGAGTCCCGTGTAAATTAGGACGTAGCCCTTTAACTATTGGGGAGACGGGGGGCAGGCGACGTGTGAAATTACCAACAGAATTATGGCTGCAGCTTGGAAACGGCTTAAGCCCGGCTCACAAGGTGGGACTATCACTCAAGCCGGTCAGTCTGGACTTGATTCCAAAACGATAAAACGAAATCTGCCAGGCAGCGTTTTAATTCAACTTCCTGAAAAGGAAAACATCTTGAGTGGCGATTGAATCAGGATAACAGACTCTGAAGTAGTTTATTAAGCCAAAATGCAATTATGACTTTCCTTGTTGAATAAATCATTGAATAAGTGATGAAATATTCCCCTTCCACAAGCCCCTAATGCATTCAGCGAGGGCACTGAGGTGCGTTGAGTTATGCACGAAAACGGAGGTCCTGGCGGCAGGACAACTGCTCATACCCTAGCCCAACAGCGAGCCAGGATCAATCGAGCTTGGGAATTTGCGGTTCCTCATAAAAGGAAACTGAGGCATGAATTACCGATTCCTACAACCGAATATGCACTCAGGCGTTAGATGGAATCGAATCGAATCGAATCTGACTGAAAGGAGGGTTGCTTGGTTGGTTGGTGCTGCAGCCTGAGAAAATCGTCACAAACAAGCAAACAAAGCCAGGCAATCTTGTTATCGAAGATGCTGGCGGTATCGGGGCTATATAAACTACTTCAGGTAATCTAGGGCTTAGAAATGCTAATCGCCTTTATTTCGGTGTTCGGTCTCCGGCAAACAAAGGCAACCTTTTTCACTTTGTCACCGACGACGGGCAGGCGATGCCGCTTTGATAATTGAAACCGTAAAGTTGTTCAGCTTTTCGAGGTACAACATAGAGAGGGGCGAAAAGGATGTCTTTTTCGTCCGTTTGGTGAGAGTTATTCGTGCTTTTATTTCGGTAGGTATCTGTAATGGGGTGGTATTCCATTCCCCTAACCAAGGAAACAGGAAATTGTGATGGGCAAGACATTAAATCGATGAAAAAATACTTATACGCTTTAGAATATTTTTCACATTGTATAATTTTTAGTATAACTACCTCTAAACCATATTGAATATCCAGGTTTAATGAAGTCCCATCCCTAGCTGCTTATCCCAACCACTTCCTTTGCATATCCTTCAAGTGTGAGCCCTGCCGAGTCAGCCCCTAAAACTCTGACTGCTTTTTGATATTGCCTCGAATTTCACAGCGTCTCGCACCCTTCCCTATTTTTTCGTTGGCTAGAAGATCGCATCCGGATCCTTATGATGGCAGTTGTCCTGGCTCCTGTCGCATAATTGCAGGTTGCAGGCAAAAAGGCTTTGATTTTCGGCTGCTTTGCCGCGGCTTCCCTCTTGTCCTTTCCCGTGTGTTTCGGATTTCAGTTTGCCATGTCCTCCAGCCCTCGGGTTCTTTTCCTGCTCCTGGCATCAAATGCGTTTTTATTTGTTTGCTATCTTTGTCTCTGCAAAAACATCGTCAGAGACATCGCCATCGCCATCGTCCTCGTTTCGTTTGACAATTTTCCGCTTGACATTCTAGATTTTAATCGCTGGCATTTACCATAACTAGATTCTTGGGGTTTTGCTTTTCGCCGTTTGAACAGTCTCCGATTTCACTTGGAGTTACACCAAGAACTCATTCCATTAAAGAAAATAAATCCACTTAAGCTTGGTTAAGTGGATGGGGATATATACATATGTACATAGAGGCCCCCTTTCGAATATACAATTAAAAGACATAAATAATAAATACCTACTCCTTATCCACTCAAAAGTCATGAGGCCAAAATAATCACACAACCAGTTAGCAGGCGTTGACAAAGGATGTGTCTGGCTGTCTCATTTAGCCCGGGTACCCATTCCCGTTATGGTTTTTTTAGCCAAGAGCTCATTACGCGCCTCATTATATGGGAAAAGGGAAAGAAAACAAAAACCCTGCCGCACAATGCCGAAAAATTAAAAGCGAAATTAAACACATTCAATTAAATTTTGTGTGTAATTTTTCGCAAGGCAACTTTGCCTTTGGCCGTCATCCCTTGGCCAAAAGGTGAAAAGTTATCCCTGTTGCCTGTTGGGCTGCCATTAACGTTACCTACAGTTACACTTTACCATTCCCAACTCCCCTTCCCAGCCTCGCCAGCCAGCTTTGTTGCTGACCCTCGAAGCTTTTTTTTTTTTCGGGGATGGGGGGATGCTCCGGGTTTTTTGGGGCAAGGTGGCGAGGTGGGCCCCCAAAAATATGGAAGAGTAATGCCGAGCATCAGCGCTTATAACTGCGCCGATTATGAAGTTAATTTATCAGCAACAGAGCGGATGAGCAGGCATCCAGCCAGTCAGTCAGTCAGTCAGCCATCCATTCATTCAGTCAATGTCAGTTTGGAGGCGGATTATAAGCAGGCCGAAGGTGAGTGGGTGGCCGGAGGGAGGAAGTGGTTGGCTTTTTGGTTGCCATTCGGGATTGAGCCATTTGCCGGGGCGGACATTCATTAAGCCATCAAATTGCTGAAGACAAATTTACCCAGTCGAATGAATAAGTGAACAGGTAACGAGGGCCGATTCAGCAGTTCCCCCCAAAAAAGCCAAATTACTAAACTTTCGGCTTAAAGCTGACTCCTTGGAATAGTTGCGGGGGAAGTCCTTTAACCGGTAAGCAGTTGCCAAAGTTGAGCTCGTTGGCAACTTTTTTGCGACTGCTGCTGCTGCTGCTGGTGCTGCTTTTCCCTGGTCTTTGTTCACTTGCAGAAATTCCTGCTTCAATTTACTTTCAACATGCTTTCTCAAGGAGTTTTCCTTTTTTTCCCTCCCGCCGGGTTCCTGCCGGGTATCCTGGCATTCCACAGCCCCCCACTCACATACACAAGGATACAGAGCCCGTCTTAACGATAAGACGCACGCACACTATAATGATGAGGATGGGGAGTAGGGGGTGTGGGCGTGGAAGTGGGCTGTATTCGGAGGGGCGGCTGAGGGCGGGGTCTACGTCTATACTGCCGTAGACATTACCGCAGCCACGCGCGTGTTTTACGTTCATCTGTCTACTTAACGGTGCAGGACTCATCGCCAGATCCTGCTCTCAACTCCCCCACTTCCTGCACCCGCCCACTCCTCTGCTCCTTGGCCTTCATCCTTGTCGCCGTTGCCGTAGCCGTCGCCGTCGTCTGCGTTTTAACGTACTAATCCTTGCTTTTATCTCTTGTTTGACTTTTGCTACGCGCACTCCATACACTGGCTCATTTAATGTCATTGTCGCTGCCGTCTCAGCTCCTTTCGCCTTACGCCCTCCATATCCTTTTTTGTGCAGCCCCTCTTCGGCCACCACCTTGCAATCCTTTTCAAATATTTGTCAATTTGTATGCGCAAGTTTCTTTTCAATTCGTACCACACGGCGTATGCGTGTCATAAGCGATTCTTAAAGTGTTTGTCCTGGAGCCTTGATTTCGCCTCTCCTTGTTGGGGCTCCTTGATGAAAGGGAAGTGTTTGCACTTGTTCCGCTCATCGCATTTGGATTTTCATTTATTTACCTTTCAATTTTTGCAACCGTTCCGTTCCGTTCCGCTGGCCGCACTCCCACTTCCTCTCCCGGTATTTCATTAATCAACGGCACGTGACCGAGTATTAATTTTTAAACCAATCGGTAACATTTCTGAGCAAATGTTGTTCTTCTGTGACGCACAGAAAATGGCATCCAATCGGTCACTGGAGTTGGCCCCCTTGGGGGGCTTGGGATTGTTCTGGGCTGACAGGGCGTATGCGCGTTGGGTAAACACTAGGCTTTGGAGTTTTCAAATTCAATTAAATCACCTTTTTCATAACGCAAATATTATATAACGAAAATGCGCTGTTAGATGTTATTCCTGGTAAATCCTTTCCATTGTCCTGTCTAGCCACATATGCAGCACAGCACAATAAACCCAAATTAGTTGGATGACAATGACGGCAAACTTTGCGGACCAGTTTTTCGGAGGGGAGGTGGGGAATGCGTATTTATTATAATTAACTGGAATTAAATGGTCCAAATTGTGAAATTGTGCTCGAAAAAGTGAGTGCCGTTCATTAAAGGGCTTCGCCCGGTTGGAAGTGGGGCGGGAAGAGGCGGACGCCAGGGCGGATGCGGATGCGGATGTGGATGAGGATGAGGAGCCTCGGATTACCGCTAGCTTGTGTGTCTTGGCATTATGTAACAGACATTATCAACGCTAATTCAGTTATTTCTTAATTATAAACTACTTACGCCCGCCTCGCTGCGAGCGTAGCAAATTCCCTAACTCGGCGAGATGGCGTGGAGCTTTTCCGGGGACTGCAGGGGGACTGGGAAAATGTCTGGGAAAACTCACGGGCGCGTGTGACATTGTCCGCTGTCTTAGTTACAGCCTCTCCCTTTGCCAACTT
Organism: Drosophila varians; assembly: GCA_018150405.1. Lineage (NCBI taxonomy): Eukaryota > Metazoa > Arthropoda > Insecta > Diptera > Drosophilidae > Drosophila > Drosophila varians. The sequence goes on from JAECWK010000130.1 coordinate 12,182,674, forward strand.
CCCAGCATAATTGCCAAAAACTTGTGGGAGCGCAGCTATGATGGTTCAGATTATGCTGCACAAGTTTGACTGCGTTTTTCGCCGATGGCCAAATGCAGGAAATTGTGGCCGGGAGGCCCTCCGTTCTGTTTGCCCAATTGCCTACCCCTTTGAGTAGTCCCGGCCGCCACTACAATTGGCAACCCAGACGTACCACTTCAAGCAGCCAACTTTGATTGAAATATAAATTTTTAATGAGGCGGCGGGGCTGTTGAACCGAATCCCGCAGCAAACAGAATAGTCGTTTTATTTCGCTTCTTCTCGAAAAAAATATTGAGAGGAATAAACAAACAAGCGAACACAAACAAGCGGAACTTAAAGAAACAATGCTGCTCGAAGCGGAGGAATAAAGTTAGGGGTAGTACCCGAATTCCGGGGGTTACTTTCACAAGGCAACTTATGAGACATTTCCAACAGACAAAAGATAAACAAAACGCGGCAACTTTGCAGCATTCTAGTTGCTGCTTTAAAATTTATGATGTTTGAACTTTCTCCGCCAATGAAAAGAATTCTTAATACTGCGACTCGATTTCGATTGGGAAATATTTGCTCAAGCAATAAATATGGCTGGAAATCCCTATTGAAGTTGACCCAAAACCACATTTTCCCGCACACAACGGTGCCCCAAGAATTCAAGTTCTGGTTCAAAGGCCACCTTAACGAATGTTAATGGCAAATGAAGTATTAATTAGCATCGAACTACTGGAAGCCACAAACAAAAAAAAAACGATAAACTGGAAATAAAAGAAAAAAACCCCAAAAAGCTGTTCAGATTGAGGGAGAAATTGAAGAAAGGGCGGAGTGGTAGGGAGTGTTCTGTGTATATAAAGTGAATTACTGAAGAAATGAACGAATCCAAACGATACGAAACGAAACACAACCCGGAGAAATGATTAATTACGCTCAAGAGTTACCAGAGTTGCCTTTGAGTATGATTTATTGTAATTTAATTGTGGCACATTATGCGGTCGATTTGGGGTTTGCATTTGAATGGCATTTTTGAGGATGGAAATTGCCAAACAAGATGGAGCAAGATTGAACCGACATCAAAGCCTCTGGCGAAAAGTTTTCCTCTTCCACTGGGGGGCATTGGGAAGGAGGCGAAACAAAAGCAAATTATCATATCATCGCAAGTTGAAGGACGCACAGGAGCAGACAGTGTTGAAATAATAGCTAGATTTTGGTTAATGATTTCTGTACAAATACCTACAACTATATATTCTTAATGTGTAATAGAAGGCCTTATTAAAGCTTCATATTAAAACCGATTATGGCCCAACAGAAACTAGCCAGTTAGGGCCGTAAAAAAGCCAAATTGGCCAAACCATTTGTGCCTCTGTTTTTGTTTGGCAGCCAGAAAGCCAGCTAGCCAGGTGAAAGGAATTATATATTCCCCTGATTATAATTTCATCAGCGGCAACACTAAAGAATCATCGAAGGCACGCCGAAGACAGCCATCCATGGCAATGGCTCCACTTCCAGAACCACTCCCCTGATGTGGTTGCAATGATTGAGTGGTGCGGAGCGGATGCGCCTCCCCTCAAAGTGAACTTATTGACTGACGGAGTGGAGTCCTCGGAACCTGTCCTGCCCTGCCCTGCTCTGTCTTGTCCTGTTCCGTCCTGGAAAAGCTTGAAGCTTCGCATGCCCCAACAAGCTAGCCGCCTGGCTGGATGGCTGGCTGGCTGGTTGGCTGGTAGACAGAAATCAATTGTTCCCATTATTATAATGAGATTACTTACCTACTGAACGACAAAACGTAGTGCCCAGAAAGCAAGCAAGGAGTCTCCTAGCCTGGCCCAACGCCGAGTAGATATAGATATATAGATGGAAATAGATGTGTAGATGGCAGCTCTCTGTGTCGACGTTCGCCTGCCAATATAATGACTTTAGTAGTCAGCGGAAAATGCTGGAAAATTGCTCGGCAAATGCTGCAAATGTTCAAAGCTCGAGTTGAAGGTTCGGTCGAATTTCAGAAGCACCAAGCAGGACCAAGAGCACTAGCAGAAGGAAGAATATTTTTACCTGTTTTTCATTTTTGTTTTTTTTTTTTTTCTATGCATATTTCCCCCAACAATTCCCCCCAGAATTTTCCCAGCAGCGTTTATCAGTTTTGCATTGCATTTGAGCTGAGATTAGCGGCAAACGCCGAGGAAGAGGGCGCCTGACTACTGCAAAATCGAATCGAATCGAATCGGTAAATCGTTTAATGGGATTCTGATTTTGGTGAGAGAGAGTGAATGAAAGTTTGCTGCATTCCGATTCCGATTCCGATTTCGATTCCGATTGAAAATTAATAAGCCATTTCCCGAAAAACTTGCAGAGATTGAACTCGTCTACAGGTGAACAAATGAAGTTCCTCTCGATTGACTTAAATTGAGCATTTATGGGATGTCTTTATTCCCTCCAGAGTTCAAGGTCTTAAAATGTAATTATTTTGCTTCCAAGAAACTATTTGCTGGAGAGCATTGTGAAGATGTTTTCTATGGAACAAAAGGTACTCATCATTCTGTAAATGCGTTCACATGCCACGACTTGGGGCAGAATGAAAGCGGAAAATGTATGTCGAATGTAGTCTGTGGCCCAGACAATAGAAAGTCCACTGGAGAACCAAACATTGGAGATGCCAAAAGGCTATGGATACTTTGGAGCAATGTGAAGTGTTCGAATTTTGAACTTAACCCACATAAAGATACGCACTTCCAAATAAAACAAAAAAAAAAAATGAAGAGCCAGTGAGGCTGCCAGCTGGGTCTTTTTCTTTTAGGGGAAGGTGTGAAGCAACTTTCGATTTTCACAGCCAAGTAAACAACAATTGAAATCGGTAAGCCCAAGTAAATGAAAAAAACACAAAGTCGGGCGGGGGGAATGGTCAATGGACTGGACACGGCTCAATTCCAGACGGACGGAAAGAGTTGGCAGCTTACTTCAATATCGATTAACAAGCCGAAGATGGAGCTCCAGTTCCTCCAAAGTTTTTCAACACAGAGAGAAATACATGGCAAATACTGGTGTTTGTATGGTCAAGAAATAGAGGGCCATTTTTTCTCAGTGCCTTTCTTGAGAGGCAACAGACGGAGTGGCTCGGATTCGAGTGTGAATATCGCATGACAGTGTAGGTATAATTAATGCGGGTCAGACGCCGATTACAATGCTCGGACTGACAGCTTGAAGTGTCCATATACTCCATTATATACATATGTACATATGGGTGTCTAGGAAATGGCCAACGGGCAATGACAGGCCGAAACGGAGACCGAAACCCCAACCGAAACCTCTTTTGGCCACAACGAAAGAAAAGCAATGATAAGCGATTTTGGCCAGCTTAGACCTCACCAAATTGTAACACTCACTTTCTTCGACTATCTATCGGCCAACGAGTCTCAATGAATTTTATATTTATGGTTCAACAGCCGCAAAAATTTGTCTAACAATTTAGTCCTACCCCCCGTACTCGCGCTCGACTCTAGCTGCTCGTGGAAAATTAATGAATTTCCTATGCAAATGCAAAAAACGCGAAATAAAATTTAATGTCAGAGCCGGAAAAAAATGCGCAGGCGACGTGCCAGCGACAAAGGAGCCCAGGACTGCTGGCAAATTGTTGCTGAAAGAAAAATTAAACGCATTAGGTTTGGGGAATAATACTTGAGGGCCATCCTTGATGTCTCTTTAAAGCGCGGCGAAACTAAACCTGCTTTACCAGCTATCGATTTATGCAAAACTGACAGGCGCGCGGCTACTGGGAAAACATAGAGCCACCCACCTTGCAACCAGCCACCCACCCAATACCGCCCACCGCCTCCTGCCTATCATTATTGTATACGTTTAAGCATTGTTGCCTTAGCCATTGTTGTGTTGGTCTTCGGGCCCGCCTTGTTGCCTGTGACAGGCCTCGCCTCTGTTTGACTTTAGAAACAGCCTGGCCGGGAGAGAAAACTGGGTCACATCGGGAGGAGACAGCTTCGTCCTTGTCCCAGTCGCAGTCCCGAGCTCATTTTGATGCCCCAGTGACGTGCAACTGTCGGCGGAAGCCAAATCAATTGCCATCGATAAACAATTTGTGAAATATTCAATGCATTCTTGAGGCCTGATTGCTGCCTATCAGCCCCAGGATCCGGCCTGAAGGACTCCTTAATGGGATTGGAATTAGGAATTAGGGAAGACTGGCGTAAGAAGAGAAAGTGATAAGCTTTTGCATTATATACTGGAAACGATTCAACAATATTCGTTTTAAAGTTTTAAAGCCTGGTGGGAAATCAGCTAATAGCAAGGGCCAAGAACTGCAGCTGCCATTGCAGGACTGTAAGCCCGGGGGCGTGGCTTGGCCGTCACGCCGCCCACACTCCCTTGCGTCGGAACTTTGCATAAGTCTGGAGGAAGAAAGTTAATATGCTTAGAGCCTGGCCCGCTGCTGGTGGCACACAACAACATAAATTGGCTAATTAGGCGCAATTAAATATCCCTTTTGATTGCGGTTGCCACACGAACAAGGACTCACACACACACATATATATATGAAGAGAACCCACAGGTCCTGTCATAAGTTTTTGTTGCAATTTTTTGTCCCTTCCTTGGAAATGTTGTGGGACCTGGGGGAAAAGTCGAGAGTGTTCGTTGGGCAACGCCCGGTGTTAGATGGTTGCAATGTCCTCCGCCCCCAGACCCACCCACACACACTCCCCCACACACACACACAACTTTTGCCACAACGTGGAAAAAGTTTCCCCGCCAAGCACAAATGTTATTTTCGGAGCTGTTTTTGCCTCTGCCCTAGGACACTAAGTGCGACAGGGAGAAAGGGACCACGACGTGAGGGAAAGCAGAAAGAGAGGGCAGCGGAAACGGAAGTCGGGACTTGCCAACCGCAAACTTTTCATGTAGCAAAAACAGCAACTCGTAAGAGCTAGAAGAGCTTTTTTGCACACCCGAAATGTGCGAGCTGGTGTTCAAATAATTGAGTTGGCATTGGTCTCTAAAAACAACATAATTACCTTAATTAATTGTAATTATAGTCAAATAAATTATATGCAATGCAATAATTTGCGCAGTTTTTGTGCCTGGGCCTCTTCTGGTAACAACTACAACAGTTGTTGCATATTTGTAGTTGGCCCACAACCCGTCTAGACCCATTGACACTTACAAGCGCCAACGCTGTTGGCCTTCTAACGGTTTCTGGCATCAAGCGTACACTGGAAAAAGAGCTCCGACCAACAACCACAACGACAAAAACAACAAGCTGAATGCCAAAGAGCCGACGAGCGTCTAAAATTTGTACCTACAACTATTTCAGCTAATTCTGCAGCACATTCCCTAACAACACTTTTTGTTCTGGTTCTGCTTTTAGCCTGGTGCCCCTGTCCTTTCCCTGGCCCTGTCTTCTTCTCCGCCATCTCCCTCTGTTTCTTTTTATTCTCCAGCAAGAAGGTGCTGAAGCTCTTCTGGAGATCTTGAGAAAAGCAAAGCCAAATTTTTATATTGAAAGAGGCAGCCGAACACTGGTTTTGGAATTAATTTTATAAAAAAAAAAAATCAAGAATTAATAGAATAAAGAAAAAGGATAATAAACATATGTATATATAGTAGACATGGATTTTCCTTATAACGCATTTATTTTTTTTTTATACTACAGTTGACCCCTTGTTTCGACCACTGTTTCTTGGCCCTGTCTTGACAGTATCCGCTGTTGGCCTTCTTCCACCCTTGGCCAAGCTTCCCCCGCCCCCCCCACTTTGGGCCACCAATCTTGTGAGACCGCGTTTGCCGCGACGCATGCGCAAAATGCCAAATAATTTTCGGCGCAGCTGTGCGACTGAACTTATCTTGGGGATCTGGATCTCTCCGGGGTCCACACAGCCTCCTTCCCCTTGCCCCATCCCCTCGGCGGCGTTTTGTATCTGTATCTGCTAACTATGCTGACAACGAGAAGTGCCGAAAACACAACAACAACAACCACCACAACAACAACAACAGCAACAACAACAAAGGCGGCCAGAACCATTCCGACCTGGTTAAGCTGCACTCGTTTGCCTGTCGCTCATTTGGTTCGTTCTTGTTAACTGTGAAACGAACTGGCGGAAGGGACGGAAGGGGATTTGGCCATAAGTGGTATAATTTGGGCTGGTATATTATGTCGCGCATACAGATACAGATTCCAGAGCTTGGGTCTTTGCAATTAAACGTGTGGGCAATAGCCAAGGGGCCATACGATTTTTTTTCCCCGGCAAAGTCTGGCGGTCAAATGAGTGGGCCAGGATGGTGGGTTGGGGCTCTGATTGGCCATATCATGGCATAACTAACCCGCAATGTGTCCAACTAACACACTAACAGTACTGCACAGCAGTTTGGTTGCAATTGCAATTGAAATTGCAGTTGCAACAGCAACTGCAACAACGACAGCAACAGCAACAGCGGCAATAGCAGCTTGTTGTGTGGCGATGGGGAATGCGTGATATTGGCGAGATTTGGGGGAGATAACTGGCCGACGGGCGACTTAAATGGGCATGAATCTCGGCGCATTGGGAATGCGAAGGCTGGGAATTTGACTAATTCTTTCAGAATCCGGCTTCCCACACATGCAACACTTCCACAGATAGCATCGCCGGTTAAGGGTAACTTTTGTGGCTGCCACAAATAGGAAATCGACGAACAGAATTAAACAAAAGATTAACCGAAAGCATGGCTACAAATTATGAAATCCCAGGCCATTCCAAATCTCATCGTGGGCAATAAATTACACAAAACGAATGTAGATTTGTCCACGCCTGTTTGGGCAGCTGCTGCCTCTGCATAATGAAATGTCCCACAGACCAAACAAAAAAAAAAAAAAAAAAAAAAAACCCAAAAACCCTCCACCACACGTGTCTGGTGTCTTATCTAGCCACTGCAGTTGCAAGCAGGACTTTTTGGGCGTGGCGGAGTGACCTTCGGCAAGTTTTCGCCCATGTTTGCATCATGTTTACACCGCCCACAGATTCCCAGCACCAAATCCTGGCCAGCGGCCTGGAAGCAGCTGCCGCCTGTACTTAGGACTGATATGATAATGGGTCCCTTCCTCTCCGGTCAAGCGGCCAAGCGGCGAGCATAAATCATGGCTAAGCCTTCACTATGTTAATTGGCCCGAAAAAACAGGGGCCGGGGAAAGGACCAATTTGGTTGCAGAAATTCCTGCCAATTTAAACAATTTTCGCCAAAAAAAAAAAAAACCAAATGAGAGAAAAAACAAAGCAGTCAACGGCAGTCGGCATTCGGCACTTGAAGAGCCTCCAACAAACACTCGAATACGCAAATTTAAATAAAATCATCAAGAATCGGAAATTTGAATTTCCGAAAAGAGGCACTCAGCTGGCTGGCTGACTGGCTGACTGGAAGGAAGGTAGCCCAAGGTAGCCCAAGTCAGGCAAACCATCATGGCCACTTCAGGCCGGCTTGAATCGCTGCTTGGCCAAAGTTTTTGGTCGCTGGTTTTAACCTGGCCAGGCCAAATGCCAGTCCGTCAGTCAGCACCTCATTCAAATGGCCCGTCCGTTGTCTGCCTGGTGGTGGTTCCTACGGGTGCGGACGACTGTGTCCTAAGTGCACCACTCTGCCCCTTTGACTGCCCCTCCAACCTCCTCCAGGGTCTTCTCGATCTGTTCGGTTCGGTTCGTTTCGTTTCATTTTTGGTTTGCTTTTTCTTTCTCTGTTTTTGGCCAACTTCTGGGTTCTGGGCTCTGGGTAGTGGGTTCCTTTTGCCTTGAAGTGCATACAATTGAAATAATTTCCGGAAGGGGGGTAGCCGAGGCGGGGGGCCATGGGAGCATGGCTCGAGTGCAGCGCACTTTTTGCATAATTAAATTTATTTTTTAGTTGCATGCCATCGCCCGGCGACTCTGAAACGTTGGTAGGTGGTACTCGGCATAAAGTAGTCGTAATATTTTAATTAAAATTACTTTTGTTTTCAGCCATTGAGTCGTGCAAGTATTTAAGATCGACATAGCAAGTACCCTGCCGCCCCAAATCCTAGAGCTTTCCTTTTCAGGGCATTAGAGTGTAAATATAAAATTATATGCATCAAATGTTGCTTTTGGCTCGAGTTGCCGTCCAGGAATTCCCGAAAATGGCTGTAAGCAATTTCGCTCGGAAGTAGGCTAACAAAATTTATGTCAACTGAGTGCGCACAACTTTTGTTAGCCGCAGACCCTCCCCCGGACTTTCATTTTTTCCTGGCCAAGTCGCGGCGATGACCAAGGACCAAAAGACACGGATTTCCCCAAGAGAAGAATGTGAATAAAAATAAAACTGTCCTGCCAGAAATTTTAATATAAGCCACTGCGTGTTCTCTGGCAGGGAAACTGTGTCACCAGGCACCAGGCACTAGGCACTAGGCACCAGGCCACTGGGCCCATCCGTATCCCTTATCCTTTATCCTGGCAACGGGCTGCATTATGGCCGGGCTTAGGGCCAAAGCCGTGCTCCTGTTGCAGTTCCTTTGGCACCCAACGAACCGTTTCCCGGACAAAAAGGCAATTCTTACAGCTCCCCTTTTTCGTGTGTCGTGTGAAGGCATTTTGTCTTTGACAAAAATTTAATACTCGGCAGTTTGTCTTTGACTTTGTTCTTCCAAAAAAAAAAAGGGAAAACGAACGACGAAAAAGTTTGCGAGCAAAGTCAGGTGCTGCAGGATCCAAGATCCCGGAAAAGGTAACACAAATGTGCTGCCCCGGAGTCGTGTCGCCACTTGCGTGTGCAACAGTAGCAACTGCAACTGCAACTGCAACAGCGACGGCGACTGCGACTGCAGGTCTTGTGTTTTACATGACAAGCGGGTAAGTCGCTTGGGGTTACGCCGGGGTTAAGGGGTTAAGGGTCTTGCAGTTGTTACCTCGAATAAGTAGTTTTTGCTGCAGTTGCAGTTGGTTTTTCACCTACAGCTTAAGAACTGCGATTGCGGCTTTTCAGTTTTCAGTTGAGAGGCAGTCGAGTAATTTATGACAACAAGACACCCACTACCTGAGTAGCTTCCAATAGAAACTTTCATCTGGTATCATTTTGAAATGTCAAAGCCATTGCTGAAGGCTTTTTCAATCAAACAACCAATTGCAGCTGCAAATTAGGTCGCCCTGCCTGCTGCAGTTGTTGCTGTTGATGTTGCTGCCTTCATTGTTGTCACATTCGGTCGGCATTCGCTGGCAATTTTCGCAAACTGTTGCAACAACGCCGCTCCATATGTGGTAGCCGTTGCAGGAGTGGCAGGACATGCCATTTCCAATTCCAGCACCAGGCCGTGGCCGAGGCCGAGGACGAGGACCAGGAGTTGCCAATGTCGGTTGGCCAATGGCTTTTAATTGAAAGCGGCATATTCAGAACGCCGGAGCAGCGCCAGAAACACCAGCAGGCCCAGTTAAAAATTGTAATTTCCATTTCCCCGCTCCGATTTCTTGCAGTTGGTGCCTCGTTTGGGCCTTTTTTGTTTCTGCAGTTCTTTTCCTTTGGCGAGGGCTTTAAAATTGCCTCTGGGGCAAGTTCTTGTTGCTGGCGGTTGCCTTCACCGCCGACGGCCGCACAAATTAAATTGGCTTTAAATTGACACCTCCGGTGGCAGGATATAGCCGGGCCTTCCACTCACACACTCACTCACTCACGTGGATATTCGCGTTGCTTAACTTTATTAAGGATTTCGTGCTGCAGCTGCTGCCTAGATTGTTGCTGTTGCTGCTGCTGCCACGCCCCATGCAACAGCAGCAACAGTTAATAAAGAACCAAATTATTTCGTTGTTCACACTTTGACACATTGAAACGGAAATTTAATTAAGGATTTTTTCAATAAAATTGCACTGTTTATTGCCGCCGGCTCCGAGCTGCGAACTTTAAGGACCCAGCTGCACTTTTTCAGACAGCAAATCTGCCAAAGGCTAAAAGCAGCTGTAAGAAAGGCACTTTAAAAAAATGTTACTTTCTTAATTGAGGAGAATAAGTTGTCAATAAAGATGGGAAGCTGAGTAATAAAAATCTTTGACAATTAAGGGGTTATAAAATGGTAGGAATGGCTTAACAAGTCCTGCAAATTGTGATATTTATCCTTTGCCAAGTAAAAAGTATTGGAAAATATTTTCAGTGGTGGCCCATTGCTGCCGGGGCATGCCCACATATAAATAAAGCGTTGTAAAAATTAGTTTGCATGCGATGGCTGCCATTTCCAAGCCATGGATTCGATGCACTCCGAAGGACTCGAAACGGGAGGCGAGGACTCCTCCTTTTCGGAGGCAAGTTGCTGGAGAAGATGCTGCTGGCAGGGCGGCACTTCACTGCGCAGCAACAAAAGAACTAATTAAAAAATTAATCTAGCTTAAAGTTCCATTAGAGCGCCAGCGAAGTTTGCGGCAAGCTTTCTCGCTTGCTCGCTGTAAAGGGTGAGGGGGGCTTTTTGGTTGTGGGTAGCAAGGAAATGGGAAAACTTTTCTAGTGCAGCTTGCTGTGTGCCAAAGACAAGGACAACAATGGCCGGAGCGGCAGCATGCCGGAAGTGAAGCAGCAGCAGCAGCAGGAGCCGAAGCAGAGGCGGCAACCGGAAGCGGAAGTGCAAGCTGTGTGCAAAAACTCTACGAAAATAAGGCTGAATAATTAAATTGTCCTTGAACAGAACAGAACAGAACAAGACTAAAAATGGCCAACTGCAGTATGCATAAACTGTTGGCAATATGCAATATGCAATATGCAGACAGAAACAAAGCCAAAAGCGAACTAATTTAAGTGCCGCACTTTATTCTCATCCCGGCAATTTTCCTTTGTCAGGGCTTAAAAAACCGTTACTTATGTTCATGGCGAATTTATGACAAAGAAAGTGGACCAGGACCAAGACCAGGAGCAGGACCACGACCACCAACACCCGGACCTACAAGCTCTTTTATTCCTCCATTCTTTCGCAAAAGTGAAAGTCGAATGTGAGCCAAAGGAAAGAGGGAAGCAAGTGCAATTACGACTGGGTCAGATCGTTAACTTTGACTTTGGACGAGGACGAAGACGAGGGATTAAAGGTAAATCGGCTTACGCTTCTGGCCCAACCGAACAAAAGATCTGTAAATTATGATGAAGTGGTCTTGGCATTTAGTCGCTTATCAAGCGAATTTCTCTGGCCGCAAGTTTTCCACTTGAAATGGCCAAAGATGTCGTCCCACTTGGCCAACGAAAGGCACCGCCTCGTAAAATCGTAAAAATCGGACTGACTAAGCAAATGCCACCCAGCAATTGTTATTTTTGGCCACGCCCCGGGCCAGGCCAAAAGATGTTCGGCCGTAGGAGGAGGAGGCTGGAGTGTCGTAAACACCCGTAGAGCATTAACAATTTCCATAAAGTATAGTCATATATGAGATATAAGCGAGATTCCAAGGCCCAGACCCATCACATTTATGAGAAATTCAAAATGCTGACGAATTTTATGCCTCCCCGGAGAAGATCAGAGACACTTTGAGAGTCGAGAACATAACATAAAAATGTGCCCGGTAGGGACCACGCCCAGTGCCATATAAATTCTACCAAATCCGGAGGCATAAAATCGGTGGATCTCCGTACTCAGTTCTCGCTTGTTGCCACATTCTCGTCAGAATTTAACATGTTTCACAAGCAATAAAATTGCATTTCTCACATAATACAAAGAATATACTAACAGCGAATGGGTCGAGAGTCCGAGGCTGAGAGGTGTCATGAATGGCAGAGGAAGCAGGGGAGTGGGTGGATGGGCCGTGGGTCAGTTTCACGAATCGATGCTAAAAATCTCCTAGACACCAGACCCCAGACCCCAGACCACAGACTCCAGACACCCGGCACCATTTAGATTGTTTACCTTTTGGCTTTTCGGGCAATGAAAGGGGTCATTGTCTGGCCAAGTGGCTGGGCCACAACCACTCCAATTCCATTTGGCGTGCTCTGTTTGCCGCTCCATTCCACATAATTTGACAAACAGACAATCGCGATTGATGGCTCTCGAGCCGGGTCTTCATGCCAAATTACATGCATTTAATCAAACGCGCTCGAGTTTCGGGAAACTTTTCAACGCTCCTGCTGATAACGAGTTTTGTGCATTAAGCTCCATTATAACGCCCAAAAAATAACAGAGGCGGAGTGTCTGAGCCGGGTGTATTCTTGAGTTGAATCCTAGTCGAATCCTTCGCCGTTTATCTTGGCAAACAGCCGGCGACCGACTGCGGGGGGGATGTGGCAAGTGGGATGTGGGATGTTGGATGTGGGAGGGCCAGCTCCTGCTGGGATCTGCGAAACACTCGTTTAGTGTAATTGGGCCAATGGCGCTTCCAGCTACACCCACCCAACCAATCCAAGGAGGTGGTGGCGGAGGATGGAGGAGAGCTCGCCGGCAACAAAAACTGCAAACTTTTTGGCCAGGCTCAAACCCACAACAACGAGGACAGCAGCAGCAGCCACCAGACTTCAGAGTCAGACCCGGGATTATCCAGACAGAGACAAAAACAAACACACACTCGGGAGATATATTTTTGGGCCAAAGTTTTATATTTTATGACAGGCAGACAACTCGACGAGCCAGAACTGAACCGAACCGAACGGAATAGTCAGACATCTGGAGGAGTGGCAGCTAAATTTGAGCGACACTTGCAGCCCGGCGTTAGATAAACTTGGACGCCAGACTGTATATAATTACAGTTAGATGGCATTACAGTTACACTTTCACTTGCCAACAAAAAGTGTCAGCCAGTCAGCCAGGCAACCAGCGAGTCGAGTCGAGTCGCACATGTCAACGAAAAAGTTAAGTTTGAAGTGCCCTGACCCCTGGCTGACCCCTTTTAAAGTGTCATTGCAGGCGGAGATTGTTTATAGTTGAACAAAAAACTGAACACAGAAAACAATAAAATGTGAGTCATTCAACTAACCTTAATTTGAGGCAATTGCTTAGAGCAACAATTTTAATTATTTTTAATTATTTTTTGGGGGGGATTTTGGGGGTGGAGGTAACTGATTTTCAGCCACGATAGGAGATTTTCCATCTTCAGTTCGAGCCTCATTAAAAAGCTGCAATTAAATCAATGTTGCATATATCCCATGCCAATAACCATCTGTTGATCAATCGAAGCAATCTCACCCAACAGCAAATGATTCATAAATATAATGCTTCGCTCTGATTCCGATTCCTTCCACTTTTGATGCACTTCTGATGCTCTCTATAGACACGCTGGTTTCTGGATTCTGGATTCTGTATCAGATCTTGTTTGCTCTTTGACGCGCATCATCGCTGACAAATGTAACACTTAATTTTAATATCGCACATCATGACTGGCTCTGTTCGTTGTTATTGAGTGTAAGACGATGATGGAACGGGGGACGGTGACTTGGCTGTGAATCTGAATGCGAGCATGGATGAGGTAGAGGATGAGGATGAGGATGAGTTCGAGGATGAGGATGAGGAGGCCACCATATGGCCACATAAGTATCTGGAGGATGGGAGCGATGAGATGAAATGAGATGAGATGAAAGCGTCGTGCCGCCATCGCATCGAAAAAGGGAAACAAAACAAGTGGCACTCGAGGGCCGCAAAACAAGCCTAAATAAGTGGATGAGATGGCGATGGAAATGGCGATGGTGGGGAGCATATTAATACGAGTCTTTTATTTTTGCGCAAATTATGCAGATATATACACAAACTGTGCTCGAGTTTTGCAATTTGCGTTGCTAATTTGACAGCCGTCAATGAATTTGTCTTGAGTTCTGAACTCGCGCTGCTTCTGGGAGGACATTGCGCCAAGGTGTTGCCCTGGGTCGCGTGCCCGGCTTTGATGTTTGAGCCGAAAGACTTGGTCTCGAGCGGAGCGGAGCTAATTAGCCATCGGACCATGTGCCACCAGCAGCAGCAATAGCAGCAATCCCTCAACACTCAACATCAATCCCTGGGCAACAGCTGCCGACGCCCAAAAATAAAATTTAATTACGCAGATTTTTACGCCTTTGCCTCGAATGGCTCGAATAACACATTCAGAATTGGGATTGGACTGGCACTGGGACTGGGAATGGGACTGGGGCGGAGCAACGACTATTTCCCTTTGACATAAAAGTGCCCCTTAACAAGCGTTTCAACAAATCTGTCCGCACTGTGCACAATTAAAATGCTAAAAAGCTTCACAGCATTTAAATTTATATTCACCAGCCAGTGCCAGAGCAAAAGAATGTGCAGGCGACGAAAAACGAATTTTTTAATACACTTTGGATGGGGAATTTTGATATAACAGGCATAGGAATAGCATGAGAAGGTAGTAGCCATTACGCTCCAAAGGCAAAATAATAATAATACCCTATGGAAAAAATATATTTCCACAATATTTTTGTCCTTTAATCAGTCGGGGCACACAAGCAACTCCCCAGTGCAATCATTGAGCTCTTGACTGGGCCGTTAACTTGATTTATGAGGGGGAACCGAATGGGGGTATGCACCCTACCCCGCTTAACCCCTTCCCGGGGGTGGAGGAGGGGCGATGGAGCGGCGTGTCCGTGGCAGATCAAAAACAGCTGCTGCTCCACTGGCAGCCTACAAAAGGAGCGCTTAACACTCGCGAATGCCGTCGCCTGTTCTCCAGCCTGCTGTTTGTTGTTCTTTTGACATTTCGACTGTCATAAATGGCAAATGCAGTGCCACCCCCACCACCTCCACCCCCATCACCCCACCACTTGGAGAGGCCACATTCATCTCGGTGTTCCGTTCCAAGCGAGCGCCTTTAATGCTCATGTGGAAAAGATTCACATGTTGGAGCCCGTTGATTGACACACAACGAATGCTGTTGCTGACAAAACGCCGCCTCTACTTGCAACTTGGCTGCACCTCCGGCAAATGCGAGGCGCACCGAGAGAAACGTCAAAGAAAATAAAATAATATTAGCATCATAAAATTTTGACTAGTACCATGAATAGTTTTTCTTCTCTTATAGTAGAGTATTCGGATGCTTATATTTTCTTTTAATTTTGATCAAATTCTTGCTAGTTTTTTTCAACTTTTGAAACCACATTTTCAAGTTGACATTCGCTGACTGACTGTCAACAATTGGCGTGAAGTAGTTGAGGCTCATTGTTGTCGTTGCGTTCCTTGGCTTCCATTCGGTTAACCGCCTAATTAATTTCAATTAAAATGCCTAGACAGTTAGTCGAGAGGCTGCTGGGTGTTGCTTTCAAATTGGCACAAACCCTTTAATTGATTTACAGCCGTCCGTCCAGTAATTTAGATTGCAAATTCCTTATAAAAAACTTGAACCTTAAAGAATAGCTGAAGAGATCTTAAAGCTCGAAGCTTTCTCCCATTCATGCAGAAATACTCTGGCGAAAAGCCCCAGGAAATTTTCTGCTCGCTTTAACAAACTGCCAACTTTGCATACGGCCAACATTTATAAAAATCAATATTTTGCCCAGGCATCCAGCCATCCAGCTGGGAAGCCATTGGGAGATGGAGCAGTGCATCCACATAGGAATATCTGCATATATGTGGCTAGAACCGGGCCTAAAGCGCCCCTTCCCCTCAACTATCCTGGCCAGACTGCGTTGTCATATAACTCAGCGGCATAAAAAATGTCAACTGTCTGCGACACACAAAACTTATTTGTCATGCAATTTTGCCGAACGCCTTGAGAGGCGGACCAGGATGGGCTTCGGCCGAGAGGATGAGGCTCGCACATGGCCCAGGCAAATGGCAAGAGGCAATAGGCAATAGGCGAAAGGCAATCCATACATGTCCGACATGATAGGGGAACCAGTTCGCCGGTCCGCCAGTCACCCATCCACTCTTTCAGTCTGTTGGCCTTACAGTCCTCCTCCAGCCATATCCAGGCGTAGACATAATAACTTATGGAGATTGGGTGGCGGAAAATTGCTGGCTGTGGAATCAATAACGTCCATTGATGCAGGAGCAGGTGACAGGCAGGAGTTGGAGCGCCAGAGAGCTCGAAGACAGGGACTGCACAGCAAAAAACTTGGCTCATAGAGGAAATATGCTAAAAAGGATTGCAAGTCAGGGATCTCTATAAATTCTTCCAGTGCTTGAATACAGTTATAGAAATGGATTAGCTGGGATGGCTGGGAGACCAGTTACCAGGCTGGACAGGATCGTTGACAACGTCCGGCTAATTGGTCAGCCCACTAAAACGGCTAAGATATGAGTCCGCTTGACCGGCAGGACTGGGCCATATTTTGTGCCCCTAAATGGCTTCATCGAGGCCAGATTTAGTCGGGGCTTAGCACCAAGTTCACAACAGCAAAAGGCGGAAAAATCAAAACAGCAGCAATAACAGCAGCTGCTCCTGGCCGCTGCGGGTCTTAACGTGGCCCATTAACACTTTAACGTGCCATAATTACCTGCGCGGACAACGCGGCGAATAAAATCATGTACACGCGTAAAAATGTCAGGCAATGCCTTTTTAAAAGTCAGCGAGCAAGTTAATTGTGTGAGGCCCAAGGTAGCCCAAGGTGGAAAGGCATTCCCCGCGGATGATTGCGGGATTCGGGCTGCAGTTTGGGGGATCGTTGAGTCCCAGATAGCTGGGAGCTGGCAGTCGGGAGACGGGAGACGGGAGAGCCGGAGGCATCTCGTGATGGTCGAGGTCCTCTGACAAAGTTGTAAGTTGATGTTGTTTCGCCTGTTATTGTGGTTGCTTGGCTGCCTTGATGGAGTTTCCAGGCAATGTGAAAAGTGTTGACGTCCTTTAAGGACAGTGGGCCTTGCAAATAAAACCTATTATCTTTAAAAATATTTAAAATATTTGTTTCTTTGGGTATAGTACTATAAATAGTACCATTAACAATTGTTTAAAGTTTAGTAGATTGACTTTAAAAGTCATAATAAAAGCTAAGCACTGTGCTGGGAATAATTACAATTCCACACCTTAATGTTGAAGACAACTCCAACCGGCAACATCAACGTGAACGACAACGACAACGACAACGGCAACAATTGCAACAAAAACTGGCAACAACAACGCGTCAGGATCGTCTCCGTCTGTGCCAATGCCAAGTCGTTAAGTGAATTCATATAAAAATTCCTTAAATGTCGCATTATGACAAAACGATCATTTAGAGTCCCGGCCCGGACAACAGGCCAGCATGATTTTTATGAAGAACTTCGGGCAAACGACAAAAAAGCAAAAAGCGTCACTGAAATGTTAACTGGAGCTTCGATCGGCGGCTGGAACAGAAGTCTGCGTGATAAAAATGCTCAGCACACGGGGCACATTTTGTAAACATGGCCAACATGACGGCGACTAAAGGGCCAAAATAACTTGCCAAATCTCCCGGTGCCCAGAGTCCCCAGTCCAGAGTCCCCAGTCCCGAGTCCCAGGTCTCCTGTTTATTTAGATGCGCGCAAAAATTTTTTTGTGTTTTCGAAAATATTCCGCATTATTGTCCCCCCATTGCCTCCCATCCCTTTTTTCAGACTTTTTCGAATTGGAGTTGCAGGCGCAGGTTTTGGCCGAATCACGAACATTTTGTGTCGTCGCCTCTGCAACTTTTGCTGCCTTTTATTTGATTTTTTTGAGCCAGTATTTTCGTTTTGATATTTCTTCTCTCGTTTTCCTCGTTTTTTTTTTTTTCAAAGTTTTATGCCATTTTGCTTTTATTTTTGGCGTTTCTGTGGCTTTTGGTCATGAATCATGATTTATTTGTGCTTTTTTTGTTGCCTCCTTTGCGCAGGATATTTTCGCTTTTCGCAGTAGCCGCCTCTTGGTCGGAAGAGCAAGCCAAACCGAACCAAGTTTGGTATTTAGACGGGCGGCGACAAAAATGGCTTAGTTTGTTGCACACGTTTTGTTCCAGCTCCAGCTCCAGCTATAGCTATAGCTCCTCTTGGTGGGAACGGGAACTTTAATGTCATCCCCCAGCCTGCCAACCGAGCCTGGTGTTGCCGGTGTGTTGCTGATGTTGCTGCTGTTGCTCTCGGAGGTTGTAGGTTGTCTGGCTGCAACAGCAACGGCTGTCGGCATAAATATGTATAAACACAGTAGTTTGTTTCTCGAGTCGTGATTCGCAGTTTGAAGTTTTAAAGTCTAAGGCAACGCACGAGGCAAAAATTTAAATATTTCCTCCCATCCTCGTTGCGCTATTCGAGGGGGGAATAAATTCTGCCAAATTAACAGAAGAAGCCTTGTCGCATGTTTTCCTCCGTCGGCACTTCCCCAAAAAAAAGAAAGCTCATTTACAGCTGCAGGATTCATCTTAAAAAAGTATCTTTAAGTCGAACCTTTAGAGCTTTCTTTCATAAATACAGCTGGAATTCGCTTGTTGAATTGCTCAACCAAAATATTTATTTGCAATGCAACAAAAATCAGCCTTTTCTTTAGGCTTCCAATTGGATGTTAAACCAAAATCAAAACATAAAATCCCAATAAATGAAAGCATTTCCTTAAACCCACAGCCGCCACTCCTCCGAACACCCAACTTTTGAACAGATGCTGCCTTTGGTGCTTTGACTTGAATTTGAATTTGAATTTGAACAACTGGATTGGCAACAAAAACAGCTTAAACTCGAACATGAAATGTTTGTAGGAAATGTTTTTGTCCCTGGTCGACTCACACACTGGCATGGGGGAAAAGATTCTTATGCCATTACCCAGAAACATTTGTAAAAATGTTAGTTCTTTCAATATTTTCATTGCATTTCGGTTGCATAAGTACGACAGTATATTGTCTGTCCCAGCCGGTCGGTTCGGGTTGTTATGATTTCAACTTGTTGCACGTGAAGTGCATAACGTCTGGCCAAAGTGGAACTGGAAGACCATGGACCGAAGACCGAAGACCGTAGACTGTAGACCGTAACCAAGGCACGTAGCTACTGCGAGATGCGGAAGTTCGGGCCAAGTGAACCGAACCGAGGCGAAAAACACCGCCAGCCAGGCTCAAACCGACGATGAAAATCGAGGCGCAATACTTTTTAATGCAATTCTTAAAGTGTAAGTGGCTCAATTGGTCGGGTTTAATTGTTAAATGAATTTTTTTCACCCAGCTCACGTAGTGCCTTCGAAATTGCCAAACATATGCGAAGGACCCACAACTCCCGCTCGTTGGCACGGAAATTCAATTGAGAAAAGCCCCAAGGGCAAGGATTTTCCATCCAGGCCCTCGATTATGGGTTCTTGGTGAATGGCGTTAATGCCACTGACAATATGTTTGCCATTTTGATGAAGCCCCTCTAAAAACAGATAATAATTTCTTTAATTTCCGCCTTCATTTCCAGCTGCAGATATAATTGGATTGGTTTAGCTTCGATTTTTTAGCCCCACCTAATTAAGCCCACTTCGTGGAGTCATCAAATGAGGCGTGCCAAATTAACTGCCTCTCGGCAACGTGACAATTTCCGATTTCAGAAAAAACCACACACACTCCGATGCCAACGAAAGCAAATTGATGATGAAAAAAAAAAGTAGGAGACTCAGTCAATAAAATGATTGGAAGCGCGAAATCTGCTGGAAGCTATTAAATGCAAACCAGAGATGATGACGAGACTCTGTGAAAAAAGGCAAAACACGAGCGAATCAGCCAGCCAACTGGATTGCCATCGATTAATAGATTCGCAAATTGAATAATTGCCAACGCTTTTGCGGCAAAGCCAATTTCAGTTTAAATATTGTCGAATATCAATGGAATAATCGAATATTTACCTCTTTCAGTTTCACAACAAAGTCATACTTCAGGTCTGAATAGTGAGAAATTATATTTAATTACAGTAAAAACGATTTTCTATAAAACAGACCCAACTTAACTAGGAGCCATGAAGATTTTTCTGGGAACACTGACAATTCTGCTCTTAGCCCTTGTGGGAACAGAAGCCCAAATTATTGGTGCGCTGAAACCCGAAAGGCTCATCCAACAAGGAAAATAGGATTCCATTACTTTGATTTAAAAAAATAAATGAATGCTAAATTATTTTTATTTAGTCTGTAAAGTAAGCATTTCAATTACCTAATGGGAATGCAATGTTGCTGCCAAGAATGTTTCCATAGTCTTGGGTTCTTTGGCGTTTTTGATCCTGGTTGTTCAGGGCTTTGAATCCCGTCTTTTTCCGAATAAAATTAAACCACCAAGGATTCTAGGCTCCCAGAAATATTATCAAACTATTTTTCACTGTTTCCAGTGATAGCTGCCTCAATAAAAGATGCGATAGCTGTTTTGCTTTAAATAATCATATAAATTTATTAATGTTTTAGAATTAATTATAGTAATCAGTTCTTAAATATTCTTAATTGCACTTAAAAAAGTGTTTAAACCTTTATTGCGTGAAGAACTGGATGCTGTAAAAATACAATATACTTTTTCGAACATTCAAAATTGGCTGCCTTTAAATTTGTTTTGGTTAAGAATAAAGTCCGTGACTAAAGTGGAAACAATGGTATAAAAAGAACTTGCTAACAACAATATGCATACAAAGTTTAAAATTTTATCTGAAATAATGAAGATCTTCCTGGGAGTTTTGGCGTTTCTGATCCTGGCTCTTGTGGGCACTGAGTCCCGTCTTATTCCAGAAGATGAAAATGGGCCATGGAATCCAGGCTCATAATATCGATTAATCAAGATTTATTGTGTTACTTTTGAAATCTTTTGACGCAGTTCCTGATCCATAAATGGTATTCACTTTTAAAATCGATGAAAATTGTATAAACGATTTGCAAATATGTTCTCATCACGAACTTAGCCAGGTTGACGTGTCTTTTTCTATATTATACAAGTTTTTCGCTCCCTTTAAATTTAGCTTACAAAAATTAGTTTTGGTTAATAAAAAAACATCCGTGACTCAAAGGGAAACGTTGGTATACAAAGGCGTTTGCAAAGAACTCTCATTCCAAGTTTAAAATTGTATCTAACAACTCTGTTTCAAATTAACATGAAAATCAACAAAATTTCTCCGACTTTTATTTACTCTTTTTAACTCTTTACTCATTTTATGCAAAATCGAAAGTCAATATTTGAAAATTTTTCCATATTTTATAAGTTGAAATCAAAATGGGCTGGTTTTGACAAATTCTTATCACAGAAACAGAGTGCTAGTGGCATTAACAAAATACAGATCCATGTATTACGCCATCTGGAATTTGAAAAAATGCGGCAACTGAAAAGAGGCCAACGGCAACAGCAATAGGGAAACAAAGCAATCGGTGGGGGAAGGGTTGGAATTTATAACACAAATGTTGTAAACATGTTCATCACTTTTTGCTGCCGCGACAGTGGAGGGCTTACGAGACAAAGGCCAAAAGCGGCCACAGCAACAACATGGCCAACAGCAACGTGCAACATTCAACGTGCAATGTGGTGAGCTCACGTGTTGGTGGAATGAAACAAAACAATACAGCGCATTGCAGGGATACAAAAAAAAATAGAGTATTGTCCCAGCAACAAATGGCAAAAAGTAATATTTGGAAAACTCGACCAAGAAATATCTTGGAATTTTACAACTAAAATTAATTACATTATATTTTTTAAATTGTTGTTAATGCCTTGGGTTAAAGGTATTCTCGTCAATTATATAACAAGATCTGATTCGAAAACCATGCCACCCTCTGCTACCTCTTAGATCATGCTGATGCCTGGCACTTATGTGATGCTGAGAGCGTTGTGGCGCCGGTAGCTCCAAATAATAAAAGGATGATAGTCAAAGTTTAATGACAGTTCAAATGATGTTGCGCCTCTGTCTCAGCTGCTGCCACTGCCACAGACTCTGCCACAGCCGCTGTCGACGTTGCTGCATTGCTGCATTTTCTGATGTGGCTGCAAACAATTGCACCGTGTTGTTGGCCCACTTGTGTTGCAATGAGATTATTACAGGGCATGATGCAAGCCCTATGAGTGTTTTGGCTTACTTCAAAATATATTTCAAAAATTAAATTTTTCTTTTTTAAAGATGGCTAAGAAATATAAATGATGCCCTCGAAGAAATCTTGCTTTATTTGAGCCCCGAAAGAGTGTGATAAAGTCAGGGAGTTCAAAAGTAATTTTTTCTCAAAGTTTTTATACATTTTGTATGCACCTTTTTGTTTTTGTTCTGTGAGCTCTGCTGCCGTTGATATTATTATGATGGTTGCAGGCTACATGATGTTGCAACATGCGCTTGAACATAATAAATTTTTATGCATGATTTCTCACATTGCATGTGATGGCTTCCACTTGATGTGCCACATGGGGCGTATGCGCGACGTTCGCCGTCGACTGAAACATGCATTTACATTTTTTTTCTGCGCTTCAAATTTAATCAGTCACCTTAATCCCATTCGCCATGGACGACTCGGATCTTAAATCATTTCATCTCCGGTGGCGGAGAAGGTCATTAATGTCAAAACGCCAAGAAAGGAGACGGAGGGAAGCATATAGTTCACTCAGATCAAAGGCCAGACAAAGACATCAAATGTAAAAACCACATAAAGTGCTAAAATTCTGGCACTATTTTTACAGTGGTTTGAGTCTTTTATAATGGTATTTCGATTCGGAGCCACATATATATTATTTCTTTTATTTAAAATTACAACAGACTCGTTCCACTGTCTAAATAGCCAGCCAGAGAACATATCTCTGGCAGCTCGTTTTGCCATTTTCAGGCGGCATGGCCTCTGGGATGGGGAACTTTGCATTAGAGACTAACCAGAGGCACTCCGCATTAGCCGCCACCCGACAACTTCATCATCATTTGTCGGCGTCCGTACTTGCAACATATGGAAAGATGATTTAGGAGCGCATGCTGGCATGCCAATCCGATCATGGAGCGGATGCAGATGCAGATCGCGGGGACTACCAACTGGGGGCGTTATAAATCGCCTGGCACTTGTGCATTACGCCGCTCAATCATTTCGCCTTTAATTGCAAAATCACATTAGCATAAATTTGTTAAAAACATCTCAAGTGAAATTATGGCACGGCCCTCTGCCGCCCCCTTGGGACAATGGCATTAATAAGCAATTACAAAACAGAAATAGCAACTGCAAATTACTTCAAAAGGCCAAAAGCATTTGTAGCCGTATCTGTATCTGCAGTCTGGCTGTCAGTCCAAGGAGATGGAGCTGAAGCTGGAGCCGGGGTTAGAGTGTTCGTGTCCATGGGCCTCTTGGTGCCAGTTCATCATCATATCGGAGCGACCATAGCCATTGCCATACATCTTCATCCAGCGGAGAGACTGCGAAATGACCCCCAGTTAGACGTCGTTGTCGTTGTTTTGCCCAGCACTGTTATAGCTTCAAGTGGCTCCATTCATTCCATGTCCCATCAGACGGATGGATGCCGGGCCAAAGCCTTTTCCAGCTTTCCCAGTCAAATCCAGTCCGGTTTTTTCCATCTCCCATCTCCAATCTCCTCCCCTCCGTGCTCCTCGTGTCTGGGTGATGAAAAACTAAAACGACTGGCACGACAATGAGCTGACTGTTTAATGTCCAACTCCGACTCCCAGCTTTTTGCCGGCCTGACAATTTTGCAAAACAAGAGCAACCTTTATTAGCAGAGAGCAGGAGGAGCAAAAAATATAAAATGAAAAGGCGCCGTTGGCTAAAAAACTTCCCATAGACGAAAATGGTTTCTCAGCCAGGATTTCTGGACTCCAAAGGGTTATTACTGGATCAGGCTGGCTTGCTCTTTGGCCAAAGGAAACTGTGCTGACCGTTAATTATTGGCCAGAGATGTAGGAAAGTCCGACCACTCATTGAGCCCACCACTATGGCTATAATTTGTTTGCCTTTCAACTGTCACCGCAAAAATGGCCAAAAGCACAGTTTCCTGCCAGGCCGCAACTATCTGCTTTTATGTTGCATACATTACGCAGTATTGGAGTGCCACAGTGCCGCTGCCGCACTGATTATTGCTGATAATGTTAGTGGCATACGGCAGAGAACCGAACCGAAAGCCCCAAAAACCGTAGTGCTGCCAAAAACTGAAATGGCCACCGAAACGGCATTGGTAGTGGCAACAGTATCGCCAGTATCTCTGCCTCCGCCCCTCCAAAGTGTTGCATCCTCGTGTTGCTTGTGTTGGCATAGATATGAGCGACAATTAAGTGTCTGCCGCATAATGATGTCGCCGTTTTTGCAGTTTCTGCTGCCGTTGCAGTTGCAGTTGCCTTGCTTTTGCTTTTGCCTTTGCTGCAGTGTGGCAGCAAGTTTTTATCGGCAACTAACCCAAGGAGGGGTCCAAATAAAAACCTAATGGCTTCATTTCGTGGTTGCAACAAATATGGAAATCGCATCCGCTCAACACGAGATAATGATGGTGGCGAAATAAGTTCAAAGAGACGCTGATGTGGGGCTTTAAGTTTACTAAAATTTAGAAACTGAATATTTACTTAATTCCATTAAAGATAAATAGTAATTTCTACAAAATCCAAACACAAAATGTATCAAATGTTGAGTCGTTTTTTTAGAGGATCTACCCGGAAATATGATGACATTGGCAGATGTTCCGTCTTGGGGGCCATTAAAAGTTGGAAAATATTTTGTTAACAAAAATTGAAAGGCCCACAAAAGCGGCAGAGTGCCTTGGAAATGGGGGACTCTGCCGCTGGCTGGGCTGACCAGACCAATTCAATTGAAAATCCAATCTGGGCTCGGGCCGATTTTTGAAGTGGCTCATATGTGGCGTTCCCACAGCAATTAAATGTGGGTCCAGGACGCGACAGGATAACGCACAAACAGCAACAAAACAGCAAAACGCAAAAGACAAAAAAGGAAAACAAGAGTAGGAAGTTGACATGCTTGGCAAACAAACAAACAAGAGCCCCGAAAAAAAGGGCCACCAAAAGACAACCGCAGACATGCTGCAACAACAGAAACAGACACAGAAACGGCAACGGCAACGGCAACGCCGACGTAGAGCGCATATGTGTGCCCCGTTTCACACAAAAAGGACAATCCTGGCAGGACACAGCACTCAGCTGCTCTTTGGGCTTGAAGAAGACATCGCAGCGACCACAAAAAGCGCCGAAACCCTGCCCCCTGTGTCACGTTTTTTCGGTTTTCTGTGCTCGTCCTAGGAACACAACAACTGCAAACTAAAAAGGACAACGGGCATACAAATAACATTAAGCCGGTAAAATCGGCAAACGGACTCACTCCTGCACTCCACTGGCTCCCGGCCTGCCTGCCTGCCTGCCTGCCTGCCTGGTTCAATGCGGGCCAAGGGAGTGACACTATTCAGTGAACAGCCAAAGGATATCATCGGCCGCTCCGAAGGTGAAAGCGCTCCACACAGCCATGAAAATGACAATATAACGTTGGTCCCCGCCAGGACACTCCATCTCTATCGCTCTCGTCCTGTTTGGCCTCCCTCTCACTCCCGCTTTTTGTGTGTGACACAAAACTGGCATTAGGCAAGGATTTGCGTTGATTATGGACAGCAATAGGGTTTTGGCTTTAGCCATTTTCGAATGAAAAGACAATGAAAGGATGCCCATCCCCATCCCCATTCCCATTCCTCTTTTCAGCCACCCCCCTCTGAAGGTCCTGGCAGTAAGACAATAATGCCATAAAGAGCTTCGATTCCAGGTGAAGCCCAGTTTTTGGATGCTCCGATGTTGGTATTCGGCTGATAAAACTAATTACATCTCATGGCTTAGCCGAAATGTTTGGGAGATTTATGCCCCGGGGTCAGCAAAGTGCGGAAATTGATAAGCCGCATTAATGGCAGTTTGCTTAAGGGTTCCTTCCTGCCAATTTCCAAAGGAAATCGAGGTAGTCAAGCGGTTAATATCCTGCCTGTAATAGTGTATATCCATTTCAGATCATAATCTTTTTCCAAGTTTCTTTGCAAGATCGTCCTCAAGCATATTTGTCTTGAAATCAATTAAAAAATTACTGTCCTAGAAAGCTTAATTCTTGTCTGGTTATTTCAAGTTTTTTCAGCCCCATAGCTTGGCTTTTGACATTAGACATTTCCTCAAGTGTTTCCGTTGTCACTTTGAACAGAAATTGCCATCATTTAAGCGCGCATTGAGATAAACATATTTTATTATTAATTCATTAGGCTCTTTTTTAATGGGCAGCATATTTTTCGGTCTGGCACTTTAATTGTTAATTAGTTTAATGTTCAGGACTGTGCCACATGGCCTGGATCCCAGCACTGCCCTACTGCCCCCCTCTCCATCGCCGTCGCGACACCCAAAAATTGTACTCCCCAGTGCCAGACTATTTATTGGACGCTCTAATTGGAGGGTGCGTTGAATTGGAAACCGCAGAAATTGGTGTGTTGTTGTGTCTGTCTGAAGTGCCAGCCAGCCCCACTCCCCCTCATTGCACCCACTTGGCTGGACCATAAAAAAGCCAAGCTAATAATTAAGAGCCGTCGACTCACCACCACCCACCACGCCAATGTCGCCTTGGTTTCTGGTGGGGGGCAGGCAAAGGCGGAAAAGACGGAAAAAGCGGCTTCTTGTTTCCTTAAGGGCGTGCTAATCATAAAAAAAAGAAAACACAACCGAAATTATGAATTTGTTTGGCGTAATTTTACGCGCCCAAGACAACAAAGATCCGCTGCCAAAAAGCGAAGAGAGAAGCCCCAAGAAAAGGCCCAAACCGATACGAAACCGAGCCGAAACGGTGCTGCCAATAATGACCCAATTTGGTGCATCAAAATTTATGTTTATTCGACGGGTTCCCCAAAAGGCCGCCTCGCCTTTCTTGAGCGTTTTCCCTAGCATTTTCCAATATTAATATGTATAAAATTAACGAGGGAGCGACGGCAACCGAGATCTCTGCGCATAACAAGAAAATTACTTTTTAATCTTATGAGTCATTAGGAGACATTTTCAACTTTTCAACAATAATGCTCAACCGAAAAGGGCCAGGGCCGGAAAGTGGGATGTGTTGGGGGCCATTGCCAGGGCCAGATAAAGCCCAAAAACAGAGCTCTTCTCCGTCTCGGCCAGGCCATGTGAACTCGATACAAATTCAAATACAAAAATATACACCTAAGCCGCGTTGCTAAATGGGGAAACTCTTTTGTCTAATTTTGTTATGTGTGAACTTTTGTTGGGAGTCGTCATTCCGAAAAGATAAGAACTGAATGGAAATTTATAAATGGAAATTAATCTGTTCCAGAGAGTACGGGGAAGTATTATTATAATTAACTGCGTCTTGGAGACTTTTACCTTTTGCGCCTTTAAATTCGTTTAAATTCGTTTTATAATATGAGATTATTGTGGTTGCCTCCTGGCAACCTTCAACATCCAGCTGGGCATCCAGAGTGTTTGGGTATGTGGCATATGCCACATGTCATGTGCCCCGCACAAAACATGTCACTGCCCATTTCGTCCTTGCTTCCTGCCACCTTTCCTTCGCTGGCCGCAGCACAATGACACAAAACCCGAACGACCATAAAAGAAAATTAATCAGATTTTTATTTAAACGCCCTTCCAAGGGTGACACCCAGCAAACCCATGGATATCTGTGTGTTTATATATTGTGTGTGACCATTGTCCCTCTAAGCAGAAGCCTCCGACTCCCCGATCCCCTACCACACTCTGTGTGTGTGCAATTTTTGTCAACATGTTTTCCGCACACAACGTTTGTCCATTGTCTTCGACCCCTTGCCCGCCTGTCACTTTTGTCAGTTTTCTGTGGAATTTTCGTTACCCCATGAATGATTTTAGCAGATTTTTATAGATATATGTACATACATATATATATTTTGGCTCATGCTCCGCTTTGCGGTGCCATTGTGTGAAAACCCGTTGCGTTTCCAGTTCCATCCATCTCGTAGCATCCATCTATATGTCTATCTGTCTATTCGGCAACAACATCCCCGATCCTCCACAGCTCGCCCATGTGGTTAGTTTGGTTTTGTCATTACAATTGTTTGCGTTTTCCAGTATTCGAGGCCAGGACTCTGACTCCGTGCCTCTGTCTCTGCCTCTGCCTCTGCCTCTGTCTGTGTCTCTTCACTCTGGAGTCCTTTGTTGGATCGCACTTCGAATGGGCAAGGACAAAGCATTTTGTTCAGTTGTGGGATGCAAGTTGTCGGTTGCCGGTTTACAGTTTTTTGGTTGCCAGTCGAACGGCATGCAACGAACGGAAGTAGCAAGGAAAAGTTCCTTTTTCCTTTTTCCAAGTGGTGGATGTCATCCCAAACATTCTCCATTGCCATTGAACAGATACGGCTCTCGAAACTATTTTTCATATTTTATAAAAACATGTTTATTATTGGTAGTTGCTTAGGAGATATATGGAGGATGCTAGAGTATTAAGACTTGGATTATAAACTTTCTGGCATAATGGAATCTTTTTAATTTCAGATGTGGATTTCGATAACTTTTCAATGGCAGCCACAAACCACTTTACTTCTTTTTTGCACCGCAGACAAACTGATTGCAAATGTGTTTTTGAACCGAAAAGTTGCCAAAAAGGTGTGGTGGCATGTCTGGCCGTAGATTCTCACTTAGTTTACAGCATATTAGTTATGTGCCATAAACAAGATGCGACGTCCAAGTGGCGCCATCGCGCCATCGCAAAATGCAGCCTGGAGGAAGCGCCAGCGAAGCACAAAATTAGGGAAGCCTCCCACTCCGGGACGACCTCGTTTCTCGTCCTTTTCAGCACCGAGGAGTCGCCATCATCATCAACCTGCGACAACTTGCAAAACACAAACGAAATTGTTCAATGGCGCCGCAAAAATGACCAAAATGCGATGCCAGCAGACGCGCCGCCATTTTATTTGCAGCACTGCCACTTCCGGCGGCGAGTTGTCTTCCTGCCGCCGCCGCCACTGCCGCTTCGCAAACGGTGTGGCAAGCCAAAAGCTGCAAATTGATGGCGACTGGCGCACATTCAAAACGCTTTCATTATTGTCATAAGCTTTGGCCTGCTCCTTTGCCGCCTGAGATAGCGCTGAAAAATTCTGCGGAGTACTTTTCGATTTCCGCTCCGTAATATTCAAGTGATTACGATGCTGCCGTCTCCTGCTGGCCAAAAACAGGACAGGAAGCAGCAAAGTGCGCCGGCCTGCACTGAAAATAATTCCTCGCCCCCATTTATCGAATCTTGGTAAGTGTTTCGAAATGATTTCTGACGGTGTACGGAAGTTTTTCGCTGACGTGCGCTGATTTCGGGACACTCTATGACCAAGGAGTCCTGGCCGCATTATTTGTGCTTCGCGGGGTAGGTACTTGGCGCTCGGTTTTAGGTTTCAGGTTTTCGGTTCTTGGCTTTCGGGTTCAATGACAAAGTTTACTACCACTAAGTATTTATAACTATTATTTATGTTGCCACCGCCTCCGACCCCATTTTAAATGCTCAGTGATGCGCAACGAATTTCTTAATGGTGCAATTTGGCGTTTTATGTTTGAAGTTTAGGCGAATGGCGATTTTCAACGGCGGCAGCAACAACAGATGGAAAAAGTGTCAAAGGACGAGGGCAGGAGTGGTCCTGGCATGGCCGGGCTATCGGCTATCGCAACGTGCATAAAGTTTTCGCAAACAATTATGGCCGCCTGGCGGACCCTCCAACCAACCAACCAACCAACCAAACCAAATCGGAAACCGGAAGGAAAGTAGGAGGAAGGGCGGTCCTGAATCATGGCTGGAGGTCCTTTGATATTTGCGGTTTTTCATTAATATGGTGGTGTTATTTTCGCACCGCCATTTGATTTCCGGCAAAATAAAATGTTATTGATTAGAAAATATGTTTTAGAGAGGGCTGCCTGCCACCCACAACTTAATTTGAAGCAAAAGCATTATCAACTTAAAACAATCAGAAATGGAAAACCGGCGACTGCTGGCAAAAAATGCGCCTTCAATGTCGATGGTCATAAAAATCGCCATCAAAAGCTGTATGAAAAAATGAAATTACGCCAAGCATTTAATGGATAAAAAACTGCCAACACTTTTGCCAATGGCCTCCCACATCCTGGCACCTCAAATCATAACGACGTAATGAATATGTGATTTTGTGCGACTGCGGTGCGTCCACGTTCCTTGTGCAAAGAATGGGAATTAATTGAAAATGCATTTTGCATTCCATTGTCTTCAATTAATTTTCATTTCGTTCGCTTCATGTAGCTTGTAATTCGATTTGTGCACTGACTTCAATTGATAAAAAAAAGAGAGCAATGCTCGACGGAATTGAATTTCTTATAATGCAGAACAAGTCCGAGGTCCAATTAATTGGATAGAGCCGAAAGCAAACATTGACAATTCGCAACCGAAGCTTGTTTTCCATTTAATCCGAGTCCGAAGGACATGAGTATTTGGCTATTTTGGCCAAAATCGAGTTGCCGTTAAATTGCTTTCACTTGCCATTTGTTTAAGCCCTGCACATAATGGGCTCATAACTAGTTAAACTAACAGAACTCCATTATCCAACAGCTGCATCCGTTCGCTGCGAGGACAGGACACACATTTTCAGGACCTTTTCGTCCTCTTCGCCCGAGCTTGCGTCCGAGTTGGCCGTAATGTATTCAAAATCTTTAATGTAATTAATGCTGTTTGTTTAATGAAAGTTGTCTGAGCCGCTCCACCCATCTCTCCCCATCCATTATCCTGCCCCTTTTCATCCGCTGAAGCCATGCGAGGAGGTTGTGTGCGTGTGTGGTCGAGGATATTTACCGAATTCGCCCAGGACATTGCAATATGCAAGCTTGTTGCTCCCGTTGTAGCGGACATGCAACAACACGGTCCCAATCCACTCGGCAATATTTGATTGCGTTTATGCCGATTCAGAGAACAGGATGTTCTTGTTCCGGAATTGTTTCCATTGATATTCAAATATTGAGTTTATCATAAAAAATTTTAAGAAAATTCTCTAAGCTTGCTTATAGCTCACGAATTTTTCCAGCTCCCTGAAAGTTTAGTATTTTATTGAAAATATAGTATGTGGAAATTCTGGATAATCGTGATCCGCATGATCTGAATGTCAAAGCGAAACTGCAATCGAATTCCAGCTGGACTTCTAATCATCATCGACAACTGTGCCAGAGACTCGACTGTGTGAATGTCTCCACGTCCGACTGTCATTTAGTACGTTTGTCCGCATGTCCTTCCGTACGTTTGCCCCATGTCCTATTGGAATAGCAACCCT
The DNA here is from genome assembly GCA_018150405.1 of Drosophila varians. NCBI lineage: Eukaryota > Metazoa > Arthropoda > Insecta > Diptera > Drosophilidae > Drosophila > Drosophila varians. The sequence goes on from JAECWK010000130.1 coordinate 12,213,718, forward strand.
TCGCCGGATCTGTGTGTGTGCCTGTGCGTGGGTTCTAATGCGCTAAAGTGCTTTTTCCGAAAAACAAGTTACACTTTGCAATTTGCACTAAATCCCACATGGATGTGGCCAGGTCCGCCGTTCGACTCCGGTTCTGAGGACTCTCTGGTCTCCGGCTGCATAGGCCGACCGAGTTGTTTAGTCCTTCCTCTTCCTGTTTATGTCTGGCCAGGCCCATGTGTGTGGCTGTGTGAGTGTGTAAATCCTTTGGCTGTTGCGTGGCAATTAAAAGGGATTTTCATGGCTAAAATGTATTTATTTAACACAGACACACACACTGCCCACTTTCTTCCCCCTGAACTCTTCCACCTCACTTAATATTTGATTTTTGATTTGTGGCGTGTTGGCAGGAGATGGAGCGGGAGCGGGAGCGGGAACGGGAAGGAAGGCCAAGGAAGGACTCACCCCCGTTCATGGACTCGTCCTCGTCAAGTACTCTTATTAATTACTATTGATTTTGGCCTCCTGTTCGGTGTTAATGAAATTGAATCGAACAACCGCCGACTGCAGGCCACGAAAGTGTGCGGAAACCGTAGGGAAAATCGATAAAATCGCCGCAGTGGCATAGTTTTCGGAAAGGTGCAATGAACCCGGCCTGTCCTGGCTTTCCCACCGGGAGAGAGTTTTCCGCCGCAGTTTCACAGTCAATGGTTCGTCACGCTATCCCATCCAGGAGGACAAGCGGCCGGGTGGGGTATATCTGCCCTGGCATTTATCACTTTGTTCTGGTGATGCTTTTAAATACAATTGGGAACTATTTTTTCAAATCACTTAAAGCACACTCAATTATTTATGCAAAACTGGCTGGCAAACAAAATTAAAATCGTCAAACAAATAACAACCAATTGGCACCTGTCTCTCCTCGATATTGTCAGACTCTATCTGGCCGGCGTCAATATTGAATTTGAAATTAAAACGGCACAAAAATGTCCTGGCAACAGTTGCGGCAAATTGGCCAATGGCCACCCTTTAGCCGCTTTGCCCCAAAACCCCCTTATCCACCCCCCTCCTCCCTGGCGGGAAATCTGCATGTGTTAATTACCGATTCCGAGGACTGGGCAATCGTGGTCAAGGGTCTCCGGCCGCCAGGATCCAGGGTCACAGAGGCGGAACGAGGCAAAAAATTGTCAACATGCCGGTCTCCGGTGGTGGAGAGGCTGCCAACACAAGCTGCCGCCAGGGAGACGCGCATTTGATTTATAAACCCCCACTGACGGACGCCACTGGCCTCTTGAATTTGCATTTACCTCGAGCTAAAAACAAATAAACGTCTAATCGAGAGGATGGGTGGGGGAATTGGGCATCAACTGTTGCCGCTGCCAGACACTCCGACAGACAGTAACAAATAATGTGACGCAACAGCTGCCCAAAGGGGGCGCCGGGGGCAGGAGCATGAGGCATGAGGCATGGAGGCGGGGCTAGAAAAACTGATGTCCGCCATAAACAGATAAAACTCAGTTTGGTCGAGAAATTGATTTTTTGCGCCTAATCAAAAACGAATTAATTTCAGCAGCATGTGACAAAGAGCTTGGTGCGTTTCCTATTTTTTTTTTTTTGTGGCATCTATCGCTGTATCCACACTCCCCGGAAGAGCTCCACGATAGCCCCAATTGATTAAATTGGCATGAAATGAAATTTGTGCCAGTGCCACTTGGGTTTGGTGGTTGCAAGGTGTTTTCCCTGCCAAAGGGCTCACAGACGAGGGTGGCAAGAATGGATGGCCATCCAGACAGACACAGAGAGGATCTGACTTCATTTGGGTCACTTTTGGGGTGGCTGAAGGCTGAAGGCTGCTGGATGAGCATCTTATGGTGAGATGTGTGGCTCCATTAAAGTGCTACTGTGGTGGCGATTAAAGTATAAGACTCTACCGAAGCACCTTAAAGATGCTGAAGCCAATGGATTGGAAGATTTCCATTTTAAAGAGCGCAAATCGAATGTGGGCTACCAAATTTATGTCGAAGCCATCATAATTCTGTGGCCAACTTTAAACAAATGATATTCAAAGCAAAGCAAAGCGAACGGATGACTCCCACACACATCCATTTGGGCCTTTCGAATACCATAAAAAGCAGTCATAAAACCCTTTCCGCAAAACGGAAATCCCGCTTCAAAACAAACGCCATTAAAAACGAGGTCATGCTCAGTGGCATGGCCATAGGGACACATGGAGGATAATGGATGGAGAGACGAAGGAAGCCGGGAGGCGGCTGGGAAAGGCTAAGGATGAGCTGGTGTTTGGGAATATCGTTTCAAGGACTGCCGAAAAGTCAAACAAAATTTACAGTCTCAAACTGCACAAAAATTTCAAAGTTGAGGCAACAAAAAAATGAACAACAAAAATATAATATTTTAAAAGTGCTCATAGGGAGACGGCATAAAATATGGGCGCAAAAAGTTCAAGTTTATGGTGGGTTTGGGGAACTGAGGGGGCAAGGAGTGCGGGAGGATATGAATATACACATCCTAGAGTGTGGATGGGTGTGTGTTTTCCAAGGTATTTATTTTCATAACGCAGCACAACATAAGGAAGCAATAAATTTAAGCTGACTGACGACAGTTTGCATGCGGAAGGAAGGTAGGGGCGGATGGGTTAGGGTCCTGCCAAGGATATGCTCTGTTATGTCTGGCTTTGGCTTAGGCGGCCTGCTGTTACGCCTCATCCCCAACCACCCAGAGCCCCCTAGAGCCAGCCAGCCCCTTTGTAAACCCTGCCATGTGTCGTAGGTAAAATGCCAACAGTCGTGTCTGCACATATATCGCATAGTTATTGTTTTAAAGCTTTAGCCACGCCCCCTCCGGCATGCCCGCCACTTGCTCTTCGTCATTTAAATAAATTTTATGCAATTTAGTTAAGCTGCTATATCTCTGTCTCTTTCCCCAGACCCTCTGCCCCACTCTTTCGTCACGGCTGCTGCACTTTGGTTGAGTGAGTAAATGTCATTTAAATTTCTTGTGCCTTCTCACTCGTCGGCAACGTATGTGTGGCATTCCAATTTCTTTTCGTCCTGTATCGCATCCCTTTCACCCTCCCCACAAGGACACTGTCAGAAAAACTCCAATTTATTATAATCATAATGTAAAAAGGACATTTATCTGAGCGAGACAGGACTTTGATAAAAAAAGAAAGGGACATGTCAGCAAAAGATAAATGGTGTGCTTTGATTTATAACCCAAAACTAATTAGCTTTTAATTGTGTTTCATTTCAAATAAAAACTTCTATAATTAATACGTTTTAGTCCTTTGAAAAAATACAATATTCTTCTATCTGCATTTGCAATAAAATATTTAACAGAGTCGGGGAGGGGAAGATGCGTAGGAGCTCGTTACCTCCCATTTGTGTTTTGTGCTTTGTGAGTTTTTCCTTTGGTCGAAGGCCCCACCCATCCAATACACCCACTAAACCCCCTCCCCCCCGAATGTCCCACCGAATCTTGTCGTATGTCACCGGCAACTTGACTGAGTTGTTAGTTTTACCGTATTCCTTGTCTCCGTGTGGTATTTGTTTTTTGTTTTCTGTCGTTTTTTTGTTTGTTGTTTTTTTTTTGTTGCTCCATCACATCATAAAAACGTGTGTGCCATATAGCTTTCCGTATCCCTGTTGGTCCTGGTTCAAGTTATTTATGTTTGCCATGTTGCGTTTGTCAAGTTTTTGCATTTGAAACAGACGCGCTTGAAAGCATTATGACTTAATTCTTATATGGCGCTCAGACATGACACGGATACGTAATCTGAAGGACGAATCTCCCCAATCCCAATCCTGCCGCCAATTACATTGCCCAACTACTCAGGTATTTATTTGCTAGACAAATTCAATCGCTCGCTGGCCAGCAGCAGCTCCTCTTCTAATTGAAATAAACTTAATTAAAAATGCCTTGACATGGCATAAATCTCTGGGGTGTTTGCCACCTGTACTGCCGAGAACATATGCCAGCAGCTGTTTTGCTTTGAGCGTTAGCCTCCCTCAACTATTTATTTGCACAAAAAATATAGCAAATGTCAAATGTGTGTTTACACACGCACCCAAAACCCAAGGAAACCGAGGCGGGGAGGGACTGCCTGCCTTAAAGGTAACAACAAAGAAAATTGCTTTAGTAAATCCAAACGAAAATAAACAGAAAACACAACTTGAGTAGCAAAGCAAACAGAACCCACCTGCCTCTTCTAGGGGCTGTCCTGGGGATGGGGGATGGGGGAAGGGTGTGGGCGTGGGCGTGGGTATCCTTGCATTTGCAAAAGTCAAAAAGGGTTAAGGCAAGCTCTCCGAGTGTTTATTATGTGTGGGTGTATGGGTGACTGGATGAGTGGGTGGTTTGAGTATGAAGAGGAGCCTCACTCCACACTTCAAGGCAAAAAAGCTCTTACGTGAGCGCTCTCATATTGCGCTGCCTTATGTATGACACTTAAACATGCAAAGCTGCTTGCCGAGATGATTTATATTAGCCATGATTTCTAGCAATTTTTAGCACTTTGCGTTGCGTCGGAGGTGTTGATTGTTGTTGAAATTTCTGCCGCACCAGATGACGAGGGGCCAGGCCAGGACGAAATAAGTGGTTATATGGGTCTCTACGCTCCCCGGTGACATATTCGGGGCCATGATAATAAAAACTTATTTGACTTTTCTTCTTTTCTGTTCTTCTCCTTTTCGAGCAGAGTGATTACATGGGGGATATTGTGCGAAAGTGGCATTACAAGCTGACGTAAAGAGTTGAGGCAGATGCTCCTCCAGTCAGCCCCGTACGGCCCGAAATTAATATATCTTGACTTGCATTTAATCCCGCGAAACGTCACTGACAATTCAGCAGGATCCTCATAACTGGCCGGGGGCAATGCCAGCCAAATGCTGGCCAACTGCTGCTCGTGCGAGAATGGCAGTAAAAACAATTACAGGCCACAAAGCAAAGTCCGGGCCCACACTGCGTATACGTAATGCGGCCAAGAAGTGGGCGCTAGCTGCTGGCCTGCGAGTGGGAGTGGCAATGGTCGACCACACACACGGGCACACTTGGGCTATTAAATTAAGTAATTGCATAATTGTTTCACTAGCATTTTACTATGCCCACGGGTGGCCAAAGTGCCGAGCCACACCACCCCATCCTGCAAGCCACCCATTCTACACCCGTGGAACTTCCTGCCTTTGACTCTTTGTGTGTGCGCCAAATTTCTTTTATTTGCCTTTTGGTCGATGGCTAATCCCCACCCGCCTTCTGCTACGTGCCTGTCTTTGAGTTTTTCGTTTTTGTGGCTCCTATTTTTTCCTTTTCCTGACTGCCGGCCGGACTGCCCGCCCCCTCATAAATCACCGTCAAATCGTCGAGGGCTTAGCCCTGCGGAGCCCTCGCTCGCTACTCCATGGCCTTTAATTGTTTTGTTATAGACACATATCCGTGCGATTCCGTGGCCACGCCAAATGCCAAATGCCGAATGCAAAATGCAAATGCCTGCAGACCGCAAATGTTGTAAATGCCCGCCGCACCTGCCGGCCAGTCAAGTGCTCCTCCAACCGAGTGGAATCCTCGTGGCCAACCTGGAGACAGTGGTTGAAATGAAAGTTCTTCCGATCATAACAAAGAATATGTTTTTAAAGGTTTTTATGGATCACAAAAGGGTGATTGATCTGCCTTCTCATTTCTTAAGATTTCCTTAAAAAAATGCCGAGTAATAATAGCTCCCATCCCACTGTTTTGTGGCCAGGCAACTTTGTGGCAGCCATTTCACTTGGCCATTCCCTGATAAGGCCAACAGAGCGGTCAAATATGGCGCTAACATTATTAACGTTGGCCCTTGGATGTCTGTGTTTGTGGCTCAGAGTCGTTTGCGGCAATGGAAGCTAGTGGGGAAAACCTGAAAACCTAATTATAAAAATCAACTAACTAAATCCAAATGCATTTCTCTACCGTTTCAACCCTTTCCGAAATAAATACGGGATATTTTTAACCCATCCATCGAACATTTGTCATTTTTAATTACAGGCACTAAGCCCTGATTGATCTACTTCTCGGGATAATGAAGATCTGACTGCGACTGAGGAACTGGATTTATAGTCAGTGGGGCGCTGCACAGCCCATTTGTTGCGCCTCATTGCTAATTTTGATATTATTTTTGGAACTCTCATAAGTTGCCACAGGCCTCCGACTTTTTTCTGGCATAATACAAGTTTTTCCCTGGCCGCCGCTTTGATGCCACGAACTGTTGATGTCTTTATTGCAGTTGCTGCAAGTTGTTGCCGTTCGCATTATAATTTCCATTTCGTTTTCATTCAGTGGGAGATCAGCATCTTCACGGGGCTTTGGCTGTCTATAATTGGATGCACCCGATCCGAAAGGGGAACTCCTATGCGAGTGCGAGTGCAGACTTTTAATCAAGATCGAGGGTGATAAATGGCGGTCCCATGGGAACTGAGGAGGGGCTTGTCACTGAAGGTCTGGAAATGCAATCGGAAATACACACACACACCGCTCTCGCCACAAATATGAAACAATTCAATAATCATTAATCACTATTGAGCCTTATTTGCATAACCATTTACAATTATGAATCAGTTTGCACTTTATTGATCGTCCAGAAACAAGTCATCGTAGGGGAAATAGTGGAAGAATCTGGACAGCCTCTCCACACCCATGCGACTGAATTGGGGCAGAAAGTGGGACTCCAGTTCGTTCCAGAGCTTCAGCCAATGTTCATTCACCACCCGGTTGATGGCCACGGTAAGATCGGTGTTCTCTTTGTACAGATTATCCAGCGATAAAATGCAGCGATCCAAGTTAACATTAAAGTCCATATCGTAGACCTTCAGGTAGCGCTTCTCCTGCCGGAACTCCACGAACGCCATGAAGGAAATACTAACATAGAAGTTCTGGGCATCGACGTTAAAGTTTCCCTTGCCCACTGTCCGGAGCAGCAACATTTTCATTTTAAAATCAAACTGGGCCACGACTTCAGGGCACCCTGACTTCGATCAGGATTTTCTTCCGGGTCGGATCCCGGTCGAGTCCTTTGACCGACAATACGGTGGCGTTTTCCAGTCCTTTCAGTTTCACATTTCTCAGGTTGAGTGTTAGTCCGATTGGGGCGTCGGGGGGGTCAGCGAACAAGGAGAAATTGGGCAGGGGAAGCTGATCGAAGGGCCTGTAGTTGGAATTGGGAATGCCCTTGGAAAAGCTCTTAATTTATCCATTCAAGCTTTCAACTAAACAGGATTCGTTTCCAAAGCGGCATTTCTGGATACTGAGGGCTGAATGAAAAGGATTATACTTAGGTATATTAATAGGATTAACAGCAGGAATATTGTCAAGGAGCATAGCATTCTAGTCTGGTTACTGCAACTGCGAAGTTGGTACTAAGCTTAGAGCAAATCTGGTCGTAGAACAACCAATTAAAATTCTTCTGGATTAACATAACTCGCTGAGCTCGGAAGGGGATTCACTTGGAAATGTTTTATTGGTCCAGCTACAGGCATCAGTTCGATGTTTATAATGGGGCAAGGCCCCCGGGACTTTGAATACTCGGAAGAGTGAAATAGTTCGCTGACGCATTTAAACATCGAACGATGCAGCGTTCATAATAATGAGCTGCACATTGCCCCGCGTTGTGAATGTGGAATGTGGAGTGAATAGTGGGTAGGGGGTAGGGGGTAGGGGGTGAAGTTGAATCAAAATCAGACACAATACCGCTGTTGCAACATAAACAAATGCGAGTATAAATCGTAAGCCGACAAAGAGAACTCCGCTCGTCAGTCAGCGTCTTGCATTCCGAAGCGTTCTCCAGTCTGAAGTGGATTCTGAGAAAAATTCGCAAAAGTGCGTTGTGTTTTTTGCATATAAATTAAGCGGGTCCAAAGACACTAAACATACTCACAAAGGGAAGCCCCAATTCCAGGCTGGAGGAGGGACGGACCCTTGACAGGGGCTAATAGCTAAGGTCAACAATTAAACTCATTCTGTCCCTCAGCCCATCAGCCCGACTGTCTATTCCCGGGCCTGACAACTGCAGTGCCATCTATTTGCAATGCATTAATTTTAGATTGCCCCGGAAAGCGACCCTCGGCGTTACTTGAGCGCTCCCTGGCCCGTTCCCTGGCCCACTCCCTGGCCCAGTCCCTGGCAGAAATTCAAATTCAAACCCAAACACAGGAAAAATCAATCGCCCGCACTGTCAAATGTGCCCGCATTTTCCGTTCCACCTCCGTCCGGGGCTGCTCGTTTTGTTTCTTGTCGTATTTTCATTTCATTTCATTTGATTTTATTTTGGGCATGGGCTTTGCTTCTTTTTGGTTTGGTTTGGTTTGCTTCGGGTTGGTTTGGGGAACAACATTTCACCTTACCCGGGGAGAATCCAATGGCGCGCCAACTATGTAAATATTTGTCACGACCGCATGACAATATTTGTTCAGACTTCAGTCTTTGATTTGGATTCACTTTTTATGTCACTGACAGTATCTTATTAACTATAAACTTTAGTATGGCCAATAGAGCATTTAATATTCGTTGCTTCGCATTGTCGCATATTTGAATATTGTTTAACGATGTCTTAGTTGGGAAAGTACTATTCACTTAAAGGGATTTGTTTGTTGTTTTAGTGCGTCTTGTCCCCAGAGCATTTCCGCTCGGAGTCCATCATAAAAGTATTTCGAATTAACAGTAGTAAATCAGGAAAACATTCAGTTGGCGGTGCCACAAATTGTTGGATAAACAAATAAATATCAGCAGCAGCATGCGGCCTGGTATTTATGATAAATACGACATTTTCGCTCCGCCTACCTCATACTTCAACATTTTTGTTTGGCGGCCATCGGAGGCCACGATATGTCAGAAATGCAGAAATATTCCGCAGAGCTATAAATACTGCGATGCACCTTTGATGGATCCCAGCGGCAGGTGTTGTTGTGGTGGATCCGCCGGCTTCATTTAATTTATTAATAATATGGATCACAGAGAGACTATCTATCAAAAAAATACAGATAGTATTCTACACCCGATTACCTATTTTGTTTGTTTTTCACTATTAAATTCCAGCACTAGAAAAAAAATGTATACTCTAAGTTCCTCTTGGGCGGACAAGTCGCAGAAATGCCTGTGCCACCTGCCGGCTCATCCAGACTGTGACGACAAGAACGACAATTTGACCTTGGAGTACTTCCAGCAGGACATCGACGACATCACCGACAGTGTGATGAAGGTGATGAGAATCTGCGGGCTGCGTCCTTGGGAGGTAAAAAGGAGTGCGGGAGTGATCCGTAACTCCCTCGTCCACTACGAGGAGGTGCGGGAGCGGATCGATCGAGTGCCGAGGAAGCGATTCGCCAAGGAGACCTTCCTCCACGGTCTGGCCCAGGAGGCCCAGATGAACCGGATGGACGCCCAGCTGGCCTACGCGATTGTGAAGAGGGCCTTCAAGGCCTACTACTACGGGACGGGGCAGAAGGGAAAAAGATACATCTACTTGCAGCTCAGCCTGGAGCACAACCAGGAGTGCCTGTGGCTGCATGCCGCACGCCGAACGGCCGAGATTCACGCCGTCCTCACCGGGATGATGTACTCCGAGGAACAGCAGGTCGAGGAGCGGATCGAGTGCGTCTACAAGAGCCTATACGATGTCCTCCAGACCAGGATTATTTTCTCAGACGATTTGTTTTGCAACTGCTGTCGAGAGCCGAGTAGCAAATCGGTCTCCCTTGCAGTCTCCACGGTGACCGCAGAGATTGAAGTGTTGTACCAAAGGCAGAACATGGACCTGAGCACCGCCTCCGTTGCAAACATTCCGGCAAAGACCCAGCGCCCGAATGGGGCAACTTCGGCAGGTTCACATGTCCAGAGCTCTGCCTCCTCGCGGAACAACTATGATCTAAAAAAGATGCAAAAAACCTTTTCCGGGAAGCAGTCCACGGCCACCACCACCGCTTCACTCCTAAGTCCCACCAAATGCGACTGTCCTCGTTTGCGGTGCTGCCGGGAGATGGGAGAGGCCCGGGAGGCGCCGGAGATCACGGCGGAGTGCAGCCAGGGACCGTATATTTGCCGCTGGCTGCCGTACACTGAGGAGGACGATAAGTTCGACGAACATTGTGCTCCCTTTCCGCCCCTGGAGGAGGTGTGCCCGCCCTGCGAAAAAGAGGAGCTCCCCTGCGGCTCGGAGTGCACTTGCACCTGCCAGGTTTGCAAGTGCCATCCACTTTACGAGAGCAAGGATCTTGAAGAGGAGGAGGACTTCGGCGAGAAGCTATCCAAGACCGGCGTGGAGGACCAAGACACGGACTACTGCTGGCTAGCTCCCTTCCGGGGCAGTAGCAAGGAGAGATTGTCCAGAAAGAAGAAGGCCCAGCCAGAGACAGAAGCAAAGGATGACCAGCTTGACGAGCATAAGGATGACTTGTTCCAATGTCCCTGCACCTGCGAAGTGAAGCAGCGTGCCTTTCCCCATCTTTTCACCTATTTGGCTCCTTTCAAGGAAAGACAAGTGGATCGTGAGACACCCATGTCGAAACCAATCAAAAAGGCCCATCTCCAATCTAGTGAAAGTCAAGATCTGCTTTCTAAGCCACCACCACGAGGTGTCTCCCTGGCGGGCTATCGCTGCTGGGTGAAATCTGAGCACTCGTCAACCCCCGAATCGGAGGTGGAGACGTTTCCGCTTTTGGTGGTTTCCAGCCAGGATCAAAGGAGAAAAAGTCCGGAGATTATAGTGACCACCAAGCAGCAGCATCATCCGAATTCCAGCAAAGCAGAAAACGCTGCTGCAACCAATTCTGCAGCCAAAGTGCCACCAAAGACACCGCCTGCCAAACCCAACAAGCCACCCACTCCCACTCCGGCTCCCTCGAAGCCGCCCTTGGCTCCCAAAAAACCTGAACCTCAGCCCGAAGAGACGCTAACCAAGGAAGACATTCTACAAATTATTGGCCTATAATAAAATTTGAACAATAATGCTTTGAACGTTAAAAAATAGGATGCCCTGGAAATAACGCCATTTTTTCCTAGTAACTTGCCACATTATCAAACATTAATTTTGTATTTTCATTTTTTATTTTGTTAATTCCCAAATTCTGGAACCTGCACCCCAGAGATGTCGGCGTCATGGAGCAAGCAATCGCGCCCGTTGAGGTGCCTGTGCCACATGCCGGACCATCCAGATTGTGGCGACAAGAACGACAATTTGACCTTGGAGTACTTCCAGCTGGACATCGATGACATCACCGACAGTGTGATGAAGGTGATGAGAATCTGCGGGCTGCGTCCTTGGGAGGTAAAAAAGAGTGCGGGAGTGATCCGTAACTCCCTCGTCCACTACGAGGAGGTGCGGGAGCGGATCGATCGAGTGCCGAGGAAGCGTTTCGCCAAGGAGACCTTCCTCCACGGTCTGGCCCAGGAGGCCCAGATGAACCGGATGGACGCCCAGCTGGCCTACGCGATTGTGAAGAGGGCCTTCAAGGCCTACTACTACGGGACGGGGCAGGAGGGAAAGAGGTACATCTACTTGCAGCTCAGCCTGGAGCACAACCAGGAGTGCCTGTGGCTGCATGCCGCACGTCGCACGGCCGAGATTCATGCCGCCCTCACCGGAATGATGTACTTCGAGGAACAGCAGTTCGAGGAGCGGATCGAGTGCGTCTACAAGAGCTTGTACGATGTGCTCAAGACCAGGATGATCTATTCTGATGACTGGGTTTGCAGCTGCTGCCGGGTGCCGGAAAAACCAGATACCCAAGCTGTCTCCAATGCCACTTCCACGTTGACCGTCGAGGTTGAGGTGCTCTTCCAAAAGCAAAACATGGACCTAAGCTCCGGCGCCACCTCGGCGACCTCCCAGCAACTGCAGGTGGCATCAAAAGGGAGTACCAAGGTAGTAAGCTCTGTCTCCTCGCGCCACAACTACGGCCTGAAGAAAACCCAGAACAACACATTGTCGCAGAAGCCATCGGCTTTAACCAGTGGGGGCTCCATTCTCAGCGTGCCCAAGTGCACTTGTCCTCACTTGCGATGCTGCCGGGAGATGGGCGAGGCCCGGGAGGCGCCGGAGATCACGGCGGAGTGCAGCCAGGGACCGTATATTTGCCGCTGGCTGCCATACACTGAGGAGGACGATAAGTTCGACGAACATTGTGCTCCCTTCCCGCCCCTGGAGGAGGTGTGCCCGCCCTGTGAAAAAGAGGAGCTCCCCTGCGACTCGGAGTGCACCTGCACCTGCCAGGTTTGCAAGTGCCATCCACTTTACGAGAGCAAGGATCTTGAAGAGGAGGAGGACTTCGGCGAGAAGCTATCCAAGAGCGGTGTGGAGGATCACGACACGGACTTCTGCTGGCTAGCTCCATTCCGAGGCAGCAGCAAGGAGAAATTGGCCAAAAAGAAGAAGGCCCAAGAGGAGGAGGAAGCGGTGGAGGAAAATAATGTGGATGAGGATGCCTTGTTCCAATGTCCCTGCACCTGCGAAATCAAGCAACGCGCCTTTCCCCATCTTTTCACCTACTTGGCACCCTTCAAGGAGGGACAGAAGAAGCATCCACAGCCAGAGCCACCAATGCCAGAATCAATTGGAACGCCCGAAGAGATTGGAAGCCAGGAATTGCTGGCCAAGCCGCCACCATGTGGCATCTCTGCTACGGGCTACCGCTGCTGGGTGAAGTCCCAGCGCTCGGCCACCTCCATATCGCAGGTGGAAAAAGAGCCACCTCCTCTGGTGTACCATATGCCGGAGAAGGAGGAGGAGGTGGCGCCTGCACCAGCCAAGGGAAAGGGATCCAAAGGGGCCAAGAAGCCCACTCCCCCTCCTGACCAGCCGGTGGCGAAGGAAAAGTTCACCAACGAGGACGTTCTGAAAATCATTAATCTCAAGTCTAGGAATGAATACATGTTGTGATAGAATAAATATTTTCAAAACACATTCAAGTGCTTATAGTTTCCCCTTTTGATTCCAACTTTAGCCAGGAATATTTTTGGGTAAAAGAAATTGCTGAGGCCTTCTGATTTCGTAAGGAATTCCTCCCATTTTTTGGGCCACAAGTCAAGGATTTTGGCAGTGACACCCCCAGCTGCAGACTCAGGCAGTCAATTTCCGGCACTCAAATAATGTCAGAGGGGAAGGAATCAAAGTTGGCCAACGCAATTTGCTCTGTGGATAGTTTTTGCCAAGTTATTCGATATTTTATTCTATATTTTTATTGTCAAGGGTTTTGTTGCATATTTGTGAATGGGTCTCTGCGAGTGCGTGTCTGCATTTGTGTTTTTCTGTTTACCCAACAAACTGTCAATTGATTGTCAAATTATAAATCGAAAGCGGTCAGCTCCGGCTCGAATGGGACGCCGAAGAGGGTCCTTTGAAAATGTAAACTGTTTGCTTTGTCGCCACTTTGCAACTTTGTGATTTTGTGTGCATGTTGACAGAAATTTTGAGGGGCTGGGCTCGGATCGGGATCGGGATTGGGATCGGGATAGGAATTGAAATTGGAATCAAAATCGAAATGGAAATGGAACCACTTCAGCTGCAAAACTATGCGAAACATTATACAATACAATACGCACCGTTTGGAGAGGTCCCAACAATAAACAGGGAGCAGTTCGGGACGTGAATCAATTCCGCATTTCTGACACACGATATTTTGTATTGTGTGTCACATAATGGGGGCGTGGTCACGCCCCGCCATGGACAACATTTGGCGAAGTGAATTACAAAATACGATACGTTATATTTGCATTGTCGATAGTTGTTGGCGGGGGAGGGCAAATCTCGTTAAAACCAAATCACGTAGGACTTTCATTTTTCCACTTTTCTGGATAGGGTACCCATACCCAGGGTGACTCCCGAGTGAACTTTTCCGGCTGTCGTAATTGCAGACAAATTGTGAAAAGTATTGCCTGACATGGGCGGCACAATAGGGGATTTGTTTGGCTTGACGAGGGGCGCTGGAAAGTTTTGTGACAGACGCTTTTAAGCAGAAAATTGTTTGCTCATAACTTTTGACATCGCATCGCCGGCGTGGGCCGAGTGGGAGTGGGAGTGGGTGGACTTTGAAGCCTATCAAGAAACAACAATAAACGCCGGCCCCCACTCCTCCAAAAAGGGTAAAAACCGAAGGAGGTCTCAAAAACTGTGTTTTATTCGATATCGAGTGTGTGTTTTGACATTCTGCCACTAATGACTGGGAAACGTGAATCCTTACACATCAAAGGAGCAATCAGTAGTTTTGAATTTGCCCAGCGAGAAATAAGATTGCCAATTTTTTTTATTGGATTATTTTCAAATATATTCCCTTTTTTATTGAATGAAGCCACGGTGTTCTGTAACAGAAGCTAAACCTACTTGTCTCTCCATAAGAAATCGTTGACTTTTGAGCGAAGGATCCCTTTGGCTTTCATACACTTTAAGTGAGTCTTCATGGCGAAGCCGGACCAGGCCATGCCGATGGCCATAAATTTCTAGTTTACTTTGCACCCGGTCGCAGAGGGCCATTAAAAAATTCCTGGCCATATCGAGTGACGGGCCGGGAGTGTCTGGAGCGCTTGTTATGACCACGGGATGATGCGATGCGCATTGCTCATTAACACGAAACTAATTAATTGCGCAATTCAGCTAAACTATCGTGTAGCAAAAGGCAAAAGGCCCGGGACAAGTCGCCATTACACTGGCTGGCTTCTTGATTGATCGCCCGACGTCGTCTGCGTGATCTTTGAGGGCTAACGAGCCATGAGCCAGCCAAGTGGCAAGTGGTAAGAGTACCTCGGCCATTGCATTTTAAACGCTAATTTATTGTTAACTGCAACATGTTGCCGGTATGCAAAAATGTTGGCCCGGCATATGCAATTAATTGTAACAAGGCCCGCTAGCCTTTAACGAGGCTAAGACAGCGATGGCCAAAAGCCCGGGACGGAAACTGAAACAGAAACCGAAACCGAAGCTGGTGCTGAAGCTGAAACTGAAACTGAAACTAAGACAGGCCATTTCGAATTGGATTGGTAACACTTTCCACCAAAAACTCCAACTGCACTCCGACGCGTGTTGGCCCACTGCAATTTACGTGTTAATTTGAAGTCGTGTTTTGGCAAATGTCTGGCTGCCCCTCGGGCAGATGTTGCACTGGAAGAAAGCCACTTGAAACTGAAAGTAAACGATGCCCAAAGACTCTAGGAAAAAATTGCACAGTGTAGGGTTTTGGCCATCAGCCTCACTTTTACCCTCGACAGGCGAAAGTTTTGGCCAAGTAAGTACCCGGCCAATATGCGAAGGTGGAAGCGTCGTAATTCATGTGTTGCCGTAATTGCTGGGAGGCAGCAGCAGCTGCCACTGCCACCACTGCCGCAGTGGCATTAGGCCGGGCCAATTTCGCAGGGAAAGCAGCCACTTACCAAGTGGAGCCCCTAGATTGATATTTAGATCGAATCGGGCCATTCCAAGCTGGCATTTTCTGTTCCAACTGCCCTGTCTCATTTCCCACTAAAACTTTTGGCTATTCAGTTTCAAATTCGAAAGCTTTTCAGTTGAAGAAAGTTCGTTGCTAACATTTTGATCACTCTATGGCTTACACATCCACTGGCCAGGCCAAATCTTACGAATCCCCCAGCTCGTCAAAATCCAGAAAGCCAGAATGGCGGTCTATGCCAACAATGAAACTATGCAACCATCAATCAGACCAACTCGCTGGGAAACTATTCCCAAAATCAATAAATACCCATAAAGTTGTTGGCAAAACTTCGGCAACGGCAACGGCAACGCCAATGGCTAGGCTATCTCCCGCAATTCTATATAAGCGCTCGCATTTATCTATCTGTGTTGTATAGCCAGTCAGGCCGCCGGATGAATGCTGACAGCCAACTAGTTTTTGAATACAAAAATGCTTGCCATAGTTCGGCGAATGTTTTGAAAACTTTTACGCAAAATCCGTGCCCGAAACGAGAGCCTGGAAACCAAAACCGCAAAACGCAAAACGCACAATGGAGCGATTTTCCTCACTGCCACACTGCCTTGCCTCGGCCCTTTTTCCCGGAAAGAGTTTTCACCCAAAAACAGCTGGCTCGGCGAAGCGGCAGCTTGTTTGCGGTTGCCAGTATCTATCGAATGCAATTGCAAGCCAAGAGTGCCGGCCCAAGATACTCGCAATTTTTCGGTGGTAAATAGTTGAGAGTTGTGCATGTTGCAAGGCCTGACGCTGCGGTGTGGCAGCCACACACGTACCGATACTTAGATACGCCGCCGATACACAGTTGCAGAGATGCACAGATACAAATCATTGGGCTTTATGACACCGCCAACATATGTCGCCGCTCAAAATATTTAACCGCAGCAGAGCTTTTCGAAAATCAGCAGCTACACTTTGATTAATGGCAGCATTCAATGGCGTACAACTGCGAGCATTCAACTGCATGTATCCATCAGATACGTAGTTTGTCAACGACGCTTTTCCCCAACAAAATCATCAATTAATGCGCTATTAATAGAGGCTTTTCCCCAATCCCATTCCCCATTCCCATTCCAAACACTTAGGGTCCGACATGTGTTAGTGTCAACTTGATTGAACAACAGACAGGAAAGTGGGGAACAAATATCCATTTTGTACAAAAAAAAAAGTGGTCAAAACTATGCAACCGAAGATACTCTATCCAGGGACTAGTTCTCCACCCATATGTTTGACTTTGGATCGCCGGGCGACTCCCACAGACAATCATTTATGCATTTACCTTAATGACATTACCCGTTCCCATAACTCAATTTAATTGCTGCCAAATTATGGAGCCATTTAAAATTCAATTCATGGCCCAGTTCGGCTTGAATTAATCAATCAAAACGGAGAAACCCTTAGCATACTCGGACTCACAATCGAAAAGGACGGCGAAGAAGCCCAGACATGTGCCTCAACTCTTTGATTCGAAGGTCGGCCGTAATTAGCTTGGAAGCATTTTACAATATTTTTGGGATGGGCCTGGGCCGGAGCTACACTCGTAGATACTTTAAATGCCAGTGCGGCAGAGTGAGTGTGTGGCACATGCATTAACCCATTGATTTTTTGACTCTTAACTGGCACGCAACTGGCACTGCCTTGCCTTGCCTTGTTAATGCCACACTGACCGGTCATGACCGTGAGTTGCCCCAAAGAAGACAATAAGATTCTTTCATAATTAACCAAGATGCGGAGCGTAGGCCACTTTGAGGCATTTGCTTGGGTGATCATCGACGGAATCCCCCTCTGATTTCGTATGCAACCCAGCCAGCTGGGATGCCATGAACTTTGTACAAACACCGCACGCTCATCCTAAAGATGCAAAAACTTTTACATTTAACCGCATTTATGGGGCTTCTGCCAGCTGCTGCTGTTTCTCGGATCCCAAAAATTTTTCCAAGGGGCATAGGTGTTCCTTCCAGGTGGGATAGAAGGAGGTGGAAAAAACCTTTGGAAGCTTTCGAAAAGATTTTCACCTTTTATATTAGATGCCAGGCGAAAGTTTATTGTTTTCCTCAAGTTCGCGCTAGGCATCCAAGACATCCAGAAGCACTCCATTCCCATTCCCATACCCATTCCCATTCCCGTTGCCATCATTTCCATCTGAAAGGATAAGCCCGGACTCGGTCCAAAGGATTCGCCGCACACAGGCCATATGTAAAATTGATTCGCCTTCACTCCTCGTGAGTAGCTGCCGTTTGTTTGCTTTGTTTAGGGATAATCCCATACATTAGACCTGTGTAAGGGGCTTGTTTGAGTTTTCCTTTTGCAGCACGCAGCTCACAGGATGCTTTTGCGTTTTTATTGGCTTTGTGGGTGTGTGTGTTTTTTGAATAAAAACTGATTCTCAAGGTATTTCTGCATTTGGAGAAAATTTTATAGCCATAAATGCGCCAGATTTGCGTTTACTCGGGAGGATTACCCCCGCACCCACCGACGGGGGAGCCAAACTTTCCGAGTTTCCGAATTCACATAAAATTAGCAAATATTACATTTGCGCCCCGGAAGAGCTCCCAAAAGGTTGCACATCCTTCCCGGCTCTCAGCTCTCGACTCGCAGCTTCTGGACTTGAGTTTATTTTGTATATTTTAAGGAAACTTTTTTATTGCCGTAAACAAAGTTTGCCACGCAACGGGGAGTTATTTAACGTCTATAACTAACACGAAAAAAAACTTCCTAGCCTCGTGAAAGGAACGTCGAAGGAATAAGTCAGCCAAGTGGAAGGGCACCTCCCCGGTGCCCCGCCGCATCCCGACTTTCTTTTTGGCCAGACTCACATGCCCTGGCTCTGGGCCTGGAGTGCCTGATTGACTCTGTTCTCTGTTCAGGAGCCCTCCTCATGGCAAGTGGGCGTGGTCCGCATAAATGTGTCCTGTCCCAGACAATGCCGCAGATACGCACGCAGATAGGTTAATGTTAATGTGTGGCAGAAAGTTTCCAGTTGCCACTTTCCAGTTTTGTTGTCGGCAATTTACAGTTTATCGGTTATGTCATCTAAATGGGCGTTATGCGATTTGCTTGCCATTATCATTTACCGCAGACGATACAGAATCGTGGCTGGAGGGCCGAAAGTTTAAAAGGTCGTTTCATTCTGGCCAAGATATATGAGCCCATCACTGGAGTCTATATTGGGCGGAGTATTTTCGAAATGGGCTTTGGAAATTGGCTCCATTTTATTGACTTTACATATTTCAACATTACCCATGCAAAAAAGGTGACTTACAATTATCAATTTTGGCCAAGAGCCACGCCTAAAATCATGGGGAGTGTCTTTGGGTCAAAATTATGATGTTTTAGTCACCTTTTTGCCAGTTTTTTGTTAAATTTTTATCCTATTTTAAAAGGGAAACGTATTTATGAATCAGGGCTTTAATTCCCGTCGATCTGCATCAAAAGTTTTTAAAAATCGATCAAAAAATATTTTTTCAATTTTTTTTGGATTTTAGGAAAGGGGTACCATCATTAAAAGTTTCAAAAATTGAAAAAAATCTTTTTGTTTTACTTCTAACATTTTTTGACGCAGATCTAAGCGGAATAATTTTCTGATTTATAAATGATATTCCTTTTTCAAATCGGATAAAAATTAGATAAAATGTTGGCAAAAAGGTGACTAAAATCTGCACATTTTGGCCAAAAGGCACTCTCCACGATTTTAACTTGGTTAACGAGCCTTTTTCCCCAAATAATGCCATAATATATTCAAAAAGACTACAACATTTTTATTAAAAGTTGCTTAATTATATTCTTAATTAAATACATTGTCTAGTTGGGCTTAAAATATCTGTCCGGGCAGCAACAATCACTCATGTGTCCGCAGATCCGATCTCTGATTTATAATGTCTGAAAGCAGAACATAATGCACTCAGACCTGGCACTATCTGGGCTGCCTTTGAGTTGAAGCCTCGCGAGAGTGGGACAAAAAAAAACGAAATTAATTACAACAGTTTGTAAGACACACGCACTACACAAGTTGCAACTTGCAACTCCCCGGAATCCTCCAAATCCACAAGTCAGTGTGCTTATCTGTCGGTTGTTTCCTTTGTTGCCCCTTGTGGGGTGTTGCATTTGCAGTTGCAGTGGCAGTGGCAGTCGATGTGGCAGGGTCTGGGCCTTTGTCTTGCACTTGCCAGGCATCCGTCAACACAAAGTTGTGGCGCAGTTGTTGCCTTTTTTCCGGGCAGAGTCCTTGACTTGCATTTTTGATAAACAACGTGTCAACTTTGTCGACATAAACCATAATCTTCGGTGTCAGTTTGACTTACAACTCGTGTACTTTTCGCTGCCCCAGCGACTGGTAATCATGTCTGGAGTTTCGGAGTCGTGGGCGGAGGAGGTCTGGACTCGAATTCCTCAGGCAGCTGGTGGAGCATTAGTTTTGGAAGTAGTTCCATGCCGCGTGCCGCCCTCTGATTAATAAGTGGCAGCCACTGCTACTGCTCCTGGTCTAGGAACCTACTCCGGGATCATTAACGTAATTAAATGTGGATGAAAAATTTCGCTTAATTTAGCGTGCGGCACTGGCCTTGCTCATAACTCCAAAAAAAAAAACAGACACAAAAAAGAGAAATACAATTAATCAGCTGGCGGAGGAGGCATGTGGCAAGAGTCTGAGGCATGTTTTTCTTGGCCTCATCCCCGGCCCCTCCCTCGGCGGCACCTAGAAATTAAAGTAAGTGTCGGGCGGTCCAAGCGACCCTGCCACATGACGCACGCATGTCTCTTGGCACTCTCTTCCTTTTTTCATCCTCCCATCGCTCCGTCCCAGTCGCTATCGGTTGGCTGGAATTCGACTTTGGCTCCTTCTGTTGTTCCTGCCTCGGTCTAGATGACACCAGAATGTTGTCAGCTTAATTTTTTAATAATGCTAAATTTAGCCAGCGGCAACGTGGCAATCAACAAGTCCTGGCAGCCATGTAATTTCGCTAAGTGCAAGAAAAGCAGCGATGCGTTCCCCATTACCAATCCCCTCCCAGTAGCCCAGTATTCCGGAATCCGAGTCTCCCTCCAATTTGTTGCCTTTTTCCACTCCCAGGCCCCAGGTCGAGGCCGAGGATAGTGCAAATTTATCGTCACTTGCACGGAGCGTGACATTGAAATTGCAAATTAGCGGGGGGAGGGCCTTCTCTGGAGGAGCCTCTCGAGGGAATTCAGGCGCCGCCCAAAGAGTTATGGATTTAAATTTCGGGTTATTGAAATGGTAATGAGATAAAGTCTGTCAGATTGCTTTCGATAAGTGGGAGTACTACAAAACAGTAGCAGCTGAGACATCCATTTAAATATATCTGCTAATCTGGGAAGGAGCTCTGATACATATCGAGTCATGTAATCCAAAGACAATGGACGGCCTGTTGTGGAACCTGAAAGGTTCCCTAGCCTCGTTCCGGAATCCTGAATATGGATAAGGCACTTGGCTGAAAGGACGATGTCAAAGCCGGAGCCGAGGCGCAGCAGGACAGGGCGAGTGCATTGTGCTCTGGAGTGCACTTAAAGGATTTTTTACGAGGCTGAAACTCGGCGAAGGAGCAGAAACGAGGCGGAATGGAAATCAACAAATGATGACAACTAGCTGGCAGCCAGGTCAGATTGCGATTCCAGCTAGCTACACCCCAACGTTTCGAGAGTGTTTGTCCTTTCAAAATGTTTTTCTTTCCTTTCCAGCGACAGAGAGGCTGGAGGGCCTTGGCGGCGGATTTTACTAATTTTATTTCAGCTCGCCCCAAGCAGTCCCGGATCCTGTTGACAAAAATCTCGAATGTGTGCTCGACCGTGTGCCGTCTGTCTGGCATAATAACCATCTAGCCATTCATCCATCCAACCCAATCCATCCATTTACCCAAAATCCCGAGCGAGCAGGTAGTCCGTCATTGATTCCTATTCGCGCGTGTTTAATTCCCAAATCAGCGGCCAGAGATCTTGAGATCCTCCTCGTCCTTGTTGTCATCCAATTGTTTGTTTTCTGTTTTCTTTTTTTTTTTATTATTATTTTATTTGGGTTTTTGGGATTCGCAGCTCTTTGTTCCAGCTCCTGGTTTGTGTTTTTTATTTTTATATGCTTTGTTTCGCTTGTGCGACAGCCGCTGATCTTATCAGCGTTTTGTTTCGTGAGGCATTAAAAATTTGTCATTTGTTCCCCATTGAGTCCGGGTTTTATACAAGCTCGATTGTCGCCCGATGTCTTGTCATCGCATTTCGCCCTGCCATTGGGCCAACTGTTTTTATTTCCTCGAGAGGAAGCAGCTGGTAGCCCCTTGGCAATCAGATCGGATCGGATCGGATCGGATCGGATGGGAGCGCTTGGCACTGGGGCTTGAGTTGCCTTTGAACTGCGGCTGGCCGAAGCAATTTGGTAATTGCTACCTCGGGGCGAAATGGGGAATTGTTCGCCAAATTGCAGTAGCAACATAATTGGTGAGACCAATCCAATTTACGGATTTCTAAGCTATACATTTTATGGAATGGGGCCCCCGACTTCTTCAAAAGCAAAAGTAAAAGGATAAGTAATAGTTTATGGGGCCTGAAGAGTAAGCATTCTTCCATGGAACTCCGCCTTGCTAA
Source organism: Drosophila varians (assembly GCA_018150405.1). Classification (NCBI taxonomy): domain Eukaryota; kingdom Metazoa; phylum Arthropoda; class Insecta; order Diptera; family Drosophilidae; genus Drosophila; species Drosophila varians. Next base: position 12,235,737 of record JAECWK010000130.1, read on the forward strand.
TTGCAATCAATCCTCAAAATTCATGCTGACTCTGAAGTATTTCGGTTACATTAACCTGATGATAATCAAACATTACCCATGCTAGCATGCCAGTGCTTCAGGAACATTCACATCCAGGCGCATTCCCCCGGCCGAGTCCAACATAATCGGACTATAATCCCATAACCCGCACACCTCATTCCCATTCCATTGTGCTGCAACTGCATTTATTGTGCCGAGCTCACCTGCAACATCGATGCACTCCTGTATTTGCAAATACTGATTATGTTTACATGCATGCATCCAATGCTTGGTGTCCAAACAATGCTCCATGGCAATGCTGCTCCAACTCAATTGTCCTGTCCTGTCCTGTACTGTACTGTCCTGTCCTGCCCCTCCGTGGACGTGGACGAAGCCGAGGACAATGGGTCGGATGCGTAATGCTGCTCATATGAGCAGTAGTCCTTCAGATGCGTAATGAAAATTGCCGCCAGTTGTCCACGAACTGAACTGAACTGAACTGAGATGAGATGAGCTGCCATGTCCTGGCTTGAGTAGACAAAATCAATTTGGTTTTGCGGTTTTCGGGGGCCAGGACATATGGGAGCCCGAGGATAGCATCGTCTGCCGGCAGCAGCAATTTGCATGCCAGGACATCCAGGTCGCCCCAAATGAAATGCTGCCGAATGGCCCGGTGTGACCCAGCTGCATTTTAGTTTAAATGCATCAAAGTCAAAGCAAATTAGAGATGCTGACTGGGAGGGATGCTGACTGGGGGCTCGCATTAGATCCAGGCGGAAGATCCACAAATTTCAAGTGTAGGAGGCCAGCCCATCGAAAGTTGCCACCGTCAGCCAAATAAAAATTATCCGAAGGCTTGAGCAGAGATTGCAGGTCGAATGTGGTATACCCTTGGGCCGATGATGGGAGGCAAATCAATTTCAGGCCGGGATAAATTAGGCCAAGTTCTCAATCAATGGAAGAGGAGCAGATGCTCCAGCCAAAATGTTTCAATGCCAGCTGAGAGGCAAACTATTATTTGCAGTTGTCAGGCTGGAGGAGGGCAGGCAGGCAGGCAAGCAAGCAGGAAGGCTCCTCAACAAATTTTCTTGTGTTATTGAAAAACTTTTACCAACAGGCATGGCCATGCCACATGCCTCATGCCTCATGCCGCATGCCACATGGCCCTGGGATGTCCGCAAAAGTCTCGCCCGGCAAATGCTTCAGATTTAAATGAAGTGAAGTGAATTTAATGGTCAGCAGACATTTGTGCCCGGGAAACTGGGAAACTGTTTGCACCGCTGGAGGGGCATCACAAGCTGGACGCCCTCCTCTTGTGGCTCCAACAGCTCATCCTTCTCCTTCTCCTCCCTGTCAAGTGGAGTTTTCGCATCTGTCTGGGTGCTCGTGGCTCGTAGTTGGCATGATATTTGCATAGTATATGTTTCAAGTGCTTGTTTGTATGCATGAAACACACGGACCCATCCTCCTTCTGCCTTCTGCCTTCGTCCTTCGTCCTCCATCCTCCAGCTGAGTGTAACTATCAGCGCAAATGTACTTGAAAATTGTAATGAGCTCTAAGCTCGAGCGTCAACAGCAAACAGTTTTCCGGCTCCGATTCGGACTAGGATTGGGGATTGGAAATGGAGCTGGAATTGGGATACGTTTCCCAGCCATTCAGCCATATGCTCGGATTAGACATACCAGGGATAGTATGGGTTGAAAAAAGGATACCGTTTACAGTTACATTTTAGAGTTATCCGTTTGAAGAGGACGGAAAGGCTCTTCCGAAAATGCGAAAATCTTTCAGCTTTCAATTTTGGGAAATTCATGGAGAATTCTGGATGGCAGGACTTGTCCGAATGATGAGAGCCATTCGAGAGTCCAATTAGAAGAATCCTGGCTTGAGTTTCATACTGAATAGTATGATGACTTTATTGTCAATATTTCTAAATGGTTATGGGACGGTATACCTTAATTTATTTAATAATCCAATAAAAACCATTTTATTCGTACAATGCCACAAAAAGGGGCTCTGTGGCTGCTGGAAAGCGTAATGCCCCAATGCAAGTGGCACTCATTAGCTGCCATAAAACACAATCATCGAGGCCACCGAATGGGGGCTTTGAAAAGTGCATCGGGCAGGCGAGCTGGAGAGTTGGCTCAAAATGAAATCACGTCGCGCCACTGCAACAAATTCAAGTTAATTGAATTCCAAAGTAAGCATAATTCCAGCCGACTCTAAAAGCGAGCACATTCAACATCCGACATACAACATACAACAAACAACACACACACACAATGCAACAAAAGCGGCAGTCAGTCAGAAAGTCAGTTAGCCAGCCAGGAGCAAAAGGGGTAGGCATTTAAACTAAATTTAGCCTGAAATTGCTTCCTTTTTGCTGTCGGTTGTTGGCCATTGCTAGCCATTGCTGCTGCTGTTGCCTGATGGTTGCCACTTTGCCGACAACACAAAATTCAATTACAATTGGCAACAGCAACAGCAGCAGCAGCAAAAACGAAAACGAAAGTCGCGCCTGGAACTTAAAAGCCAACGTACGATCAAGCTGGCCAACAACCAGAGTGGCAACTGAAACCGAAACTGGAGCTAAACACTAAGAAAATATGGATTACTTTTTTAAATTTCATTAAATAATAAAAAAAGCTAAGGACTTCCATTAAATGTATCCCTGTGACTTTCTATTCACAGGATAATAAGAGCTAAAATGTAAGAAACCTCAACAAATATTTTCCAGTGCACCTTTGCAAAATCCGGTTTCTTAATGTTTTCAACACTTGCAATTATTTTATGCCATCAACGTTTAAAGTGTCGGAAATTTGGTTCGGTAATTCAATGAAAATCCAAAGCAACCTACGCCTGGCCACCAAAAAATACAAGATTTTCAAGGCTCCTCAGGGCAATTGATATTTTTAATTAAAACAAAATATACAACATATTAAATAATCGAAAAAATATGAAATTGATGTGTTGCCCCATAAGCACACCCCCATTCAATAGTTTCGGGACAAAAATCGAGTCTGCAACTCGAGAAATATGAGAAAAGATTTAGCAGCTGGGCCAAAACTAGTTCAACTTGTTGAAGTTGAAGTTGAAACTGAAGTTGATTTTTCTGGCGTAATAACAGAGGCCGGCAAACCTTTCTGCACAGTAATCAAAATACTTGTGGCAATAAAAACAACACAAAAACTGATATCAAAGGCCGGATGGAAGGGGAAGCTCGATGAGTGGGAAAAGTAAGAGGGAAAGCCGGGAAAGGGAAACCATAACAAATCAAAGCACTAATGAATATTGAGAGGCCACTAAAAGGAACACGCGGCGGCAGAAGCAACAAATTAATATCGAAGAAATGCCGAAATTCCCATAATAATAAATGCAGCTCAACGATTTCGGATGTTTTGGCGGCGGGGGTGGGGAGTGCTAAGGACTAATAAAGGGGCTAAGGAGTAACTTTTCCAGGAGCAGGATAATGAAGTGGGCGACGGGGATGGGGGCAGAGGACACACCTGCCTAACAACCAGAGAGGCCGACAGTAGCTCCTCGCAAATGGCGGTAATAAAAATCGTATAAATAACCAAAGCTAAAGACAACAGACTTGCAGGGTGCTTGGTGCGGGGCCAAGGGGTTGCCCAGGCTTGCGAGGGTGGCTCGTTAATTTGCAATAAAATCCGATTATAACCACAAAAATGCGCCCATACAAGATATATATACACTCCTCAGTACTTATACTTAACCAAACCAAAACGAACCCAATCCAATTCAAACGGAACGCTAGTCGGTTGCAGGTGGAAATAAAAAGCCCGGAAGTCAAAGCCAACTTGTATCAATAAGTAGGAAATGGTGGCCCGGGGAAGGCTTACATTGATATTAAAGCCCCGCTATAAATAAGACGCCCTCGAGGCAGGCAAAGCCCACAAATTATAGCCAAGGCTTCCCCACAGAAACGGGGTGAGTTTTCTTCTCCTTCAACTTCCGATTCCTGCAGGTGGGGTTTTCCCTTTCAAAGGGGGGTAGACCTGCAGACCATACCGGATTGAGATAGCATTCCAATTTGCATTTGCTGGAGAGTCCTCTCCAATTTGGCGAATTGTTTTGAGACCTGACGCCAATCCACTTTCTCCCAGAGGCATTTTTTATATCTTTTTGGGGTTGCAACTCACCAGAGGGTGGCCAAAAAGCAGAGTTTTTAATTTAAATTTTAGTGGAAATAGAGTTTTTTAGTGAAAATATCCCAATCGAGTTAACACCTAAGAAAAATATCCTTCTGCGTCGCCAGGGTCTCCCCTCTTAAAAGTCTGAGACTTTAATTTAGACATTACTCAAAAACGGCTCCCCATTCGGGGGCTGCACTGGACACAAAAGTTATGTCCTGAACTTCCCTTCTGTGCTCCAAGCCGACCGCAAAGCAAATAAAAGTGTAAACACTGATTTGGCACGCGCCTTCCTTAGCCGAAAATTTATGCATAAAAAGACCGAAACGAAGACGGCGACGGCGACGGAGACGGAGATGGAGGCGGGATATGGCGAAGACCCAACCCCAATCCATTCACCCCCGAAAAAATAAAACACAACCCATCTGGGGGCAACCCCAACAAGGTAATTACCTGAGTCCTTTCACGCACACCGGCACAGAAACAAACAGGACTTTGTGGGCGAGTCCTGGATCCAAAAGTTAAAGGTGAGGCAATCCCACTAAAGGCGATGTCTGGCAAACTTTTCCTTTATCATTATTATCGGAGCAACATGCATATGAATATGGCCATGGCCCTGCCCCGGAGTCATGTCTGCCTCGCAATCGTCCCATCTCTCTTCCCCAAACTCAGGCCGTCTCCCTCTCATATTTTCGGAGGTGTTATGACCGGCTTCCGAGAGGACTTAACCGCTTTTGTAATGCATAATTTTGTGGGCTGGCTGGCTGGCATACAACCCTACCTGGCCTGCCTTCTGGCCCCTCGGGGGGTGTAGATATATGCATAAATAATTTGAGTTGTTGGCCTTTTCTGTTGTATTTTTATATTTTCGTATTTCTGCGGCAGGTTAGCATGCGGAAAAATTTGTCTGTTGGCTTATTTTAAGCAAATTATGTGTAATTATTCACAAATTAACGAGGGAACGACCGAACGAGCGACCAAGGAGAAGCGGTGGAAGCGTATTAATGTTTATTAAATGAAGTGACTGGTGTTAGTTTATTGACTCCGCCGCTTAGATCATTTTTTGGCCGAAACATTCAAAAGGGGATTTATAATAATTCCATAATTTGGGCAAAAACAATTTTGCAACAATTTGGTTAATTTATGGTCAGGCCTGCGTTTGTCTTAGCTTCGAAAAAGCCGTTAAATGCACAAAGGACACGCAAACAGAACGGCCTGAGAGGCGAACCCTTCAAGAGCAGTCTGTGCAACCAATCCCGTCCTATGGGGACCAGACCAGGTCGACGGACGACGGCAATCAGACGATAAACTTATAAATGTTGCAGACGACGCAGAAGCCGAGGCAGCCATACATATAGTAATTACGGCCCTCGGCGATATTTGCCAACTGGAGTTCTTGGCTATAGCACAAAAACCAGAAAGTTTAAGCGCAGTTTGTCGTTGCCAAAGGACAACTCCAGAGCCATGGATGAAGAAGTAAGCCGAAAGCCAAAATCCGAAATCCGAAAGGGTTCCATTCGAGCGATCTGGGAGCGGATGGGGAGTGGGTCCCTCGAAACGGTTTATTAACTCAGACAATGAGCAGTTCCTTTCTGGGGGAAACCTATCCGCAAATTAACGGAAGCCGAATCGAGTTAGGAAAAAATCCTCTTAAGGGATTCCGATTCTGGAAATAAATGTTAGCAGTATTAATAGGCTTAAAGAAGATGTATATATATCTCTACTGATATAAAGGCCCAAACGATTCTGGCATAAGGCTTTAAATTCAATTCCGTTTAAAACGAAAAGCGAAAGCTAAATAAATTGGCTAATGTAAATATTAACAATTTCCATAAGCCCAAATGAGTTGCATAAATAACTTTATTATTTGCAATTGTTTTATTTGAAGAGGAAAATTTCACATTCGCATTTTTATGCTGTAATTGCTTATTTAGCCGATATCTAGCCGATAATTATTTCGCTTCGCTTTAAGTTTAATTCCACTTAATGTGATTGAAAATAGATTTGGCGATGAAATAATTTTGGCATTTCTTTGTGGCCATCCACTTTCGATAATTTCCCTATTAATCTTGGGGCATTAAATCATCATTTAATTGGCCACAACGGAGATTTACCAATTTTGAGGAGCCAGCTTCGACAACTTGGCCGGCAACCGCATTTCATCAGTTTGTTCATTTTGGCCATACATCATGATCGAAGCCGCAAGTGACGAATGCCAGGGAGCTCTTAAATAAATGACTTTTGCGGTGGAACTGGAAATGAATTATGAAATATTTGCAGACCGGACTAATGAGCCGGTGAGTTTGAGTAAAAGTAGCTGTCACATTAGCACCTTGCCTTGCGCGATTTAGACCCGAGATAAGCTAACGACATCCCGGCTGACCCGGCTCGGTCTAACCCCTGACCATTGAATGACCCCCCACCATCCTACAGTCCAACAACCATCCCACCTGCCCACAGGCGACTCGAGCACACTTTTATTTTTTTTTAAGAATAATACGGAATAAAAAACATTGACAGGTACCGGGAAAATGATGTGATAAAAACGAACACACACACACACACACACACATTCGCAGTCACAAGTTGATGCGATTCCTGGCAAAAAAGGTCAAAAGTGCCCGGGGACATCATAAACGAAGGTCCCACAGCCAAGACTGCCAAGTCGGCCAAGACGGCAAAACAATAACTGCAGGCAATTTGGACACTGGCAACTGTTTATTTGTCAAACATTTTTCTCTTTTTGACATCTCGACTTCCAGCGGCGAGGCCCCAGAACCCAGAACCCAGAGCCGGAATACAAATCCCGAATAGCAGAAGGAATCGAAACACGCGCCGCCTTTTTCTTGGCCAGCTCCCACCCACCGTTCGGACCTGGTCCGGCTCAAAATGGGCAACTGCGACAAGTTCGGGATTCCCTTTTTCGGGATGATGTCCGAAAATTGTTATCGATGTTTTTGTCATGTTTGCTTCAAATTAAAATCCCCAATAAACGGGAAGACCTGTCAACTTTGGCTCACTGATATATTATTGTCCTGCTGTTGCATGCTAAGCAGGAATCCTCCTATCGCCGGGGAGGAAATGTCCAGTGTCCTGTGGCCGTTTTTTAATTGGCTTTCGTGTTGCCTGGCCTGGAAAAGCCACGGGCCCAGAAAATTGAAGATCAAACGTAAGCCGACCGAAATCTCAGGGCCTGACAAATAAATTCTGGATGTAACTGATAGATTTTTGGGTATTTATTGCGGAGCTTGAAATCAAATATGACAAACAATAGTTTCCATTGTTGCATAATCAATACGATTGTTCTGAAAGCCATAATTGGAAAAACTTTTTGTTTAATCAAGAGTTGGGTTTTCATTTTGAGTTAATTTGTTTTTTTTGGCATAAAAACAAACGATAATCTCCCCCAAAACTTGCAGAATGATTCATCAGCCGCCCTTTCCTTTTGGAAAAAAAAAACCCCAACAACCAAAGCCAAGATACGTCCAGCAATTTGATTATGGCCATAAGTAGACAAGGAGCAAACTTTCGGCGATTCCAACTCCATAAAGACACATAACAGAAAAAAATATATAAATTGCCTTCGAGATTGCAGCTTCATTTACTAATTTCAGTGGCTATCTGCTAATCGAGCGCAAAATAAGCAAAAACCAGCGACAGGCGACAGGCGAAAGGCGGCGGCGACGGCGACTTGGGTCGTCTGGAAAATGGCAAAGGGCGATATCGGGTTGCCAAGAGCTTTCTGCGTCCCAGAAACTTGGGACGTTAATTATAGCTTGCCGGGAGCTGCGAGCCGGGAGCAGCTCTACGCACTTGTAACCGAATCGGTCGTCGAGGCACATTAATTAGTTTTTATGATTATTGGCGAGCATTGAAATACAATATGGAGCGGAATTTACATAAGTCAATGAGTGAGAGACAGCGGCAGTATGTGGAGGATGGCCTGGTATTCCGAATTTGTCAATTTCTAATGCCGCTTTATCGCACCAGGCTTATTTACGCGCTGGAGTAGGTCCTGGCCTCCGGCGACAGTTGGTGCCTTCTCACACACACCGAGACACCGAGATAGAGTCTCCGCAGGACTTGCAGAGCCATAAATATGCAGAGGCTTGTTGTTGTTTTGCCGGCAAATCCATTTGGCTAAATAAATGCCATGGCTGACATGAATAAAAGACAATTAAATTAAGATAATCGTTCTGACTTTGTTGGCTTTCCGTTTTGCCTGATGCCAAAATGAATTGTGTTTCGGTTCCGCCCGAATCCCAATCCCGAAATCCCCAATCCAGCATCCGGAGACCCGCCCCCCAACTAGTTGGCCCGCTTAATGCCCTCTCCCATAAACATAAAATCCACCCACGAGCTTTAAATGCGCTACAAATTAATGGCAATCTTCCAGTCGGTCTCCCAACCCGGCCAATTCCAAATCCAGCTTCATCCGCGTTTAAGCCCCACTCTGCGACAATTGCCATGCACTTTGATTTGGCTTTGATTTTTGCTTAATTACTCTGCCAACTCTCGTTTGGTTTGGCAGTGTTTATTGCCATGCCCATGGCCCGGCCCTGCCAGTGGCATGTGATGGAAAATTAAGCGAAACACGAAAATAAAACTCGTAGCTATCCTATATGAGCCACTCAATTGGCACAGACTCCGGGGAAAAAGTCTTAAAAAGCACACACATAAAATTCAATTACAAATTAATGTCCAGCTTCCTGTCGACATCAAATAAGATTTATTCATTCTTGTGGTTTGGTTCTGGAAAAAAAAACAGCTAATTAGCTTTTGGCATCATTTGTGTATATTTTATTTCTAAAATATTCAAAAAAAGAAACCATCCAAGAAACTCTAGCCATAAAAACCGAATCAACATCATCATTCACAGTTTCAAAGTGAAACGTTATCGCCACTAAAAGTGACATTTTCAGTTTTTTTCGGCGTTGGGAATTGGAAAGTGAAAAATATTCAAATAATTTTCACTTTGTTTATAAGAAAACAAAACATCGACCTGCATAAAAAATCAGCTGTGGGATGGGTTGAAATCTCAATCGGCATTAGGCTTTCCACACAAAATGAAAACATAATTCAGCTAATAGATTTGCATAAAACATGGCGTTGCAGTCCCATAAATTTCCCCAAAACCGAGAAAAGATAACTCAATAATTTATATGCTTAACAAATGTAGATACAACGTCTGTTTATGTTTCGGGGTAATTAATAAAAGCCATGTTTTGTGGCCAGCTACAAAATCGGATCCGATTGGACTTTGCAACTTGCAACTTGCAACTAAAGTTGGCTACGGCAACGGCTACGGCAAACTGCAACTGCACTTCAGTTTAGGCCAGACTGACATTTGGCAAATCATGATTTTTTTTTTTTTTTTTTTTTGTGCAACACCTTCGGGTTCTGACTGCTGAACTTTCGAATCTGACGTGCCGCAATGCCACAAACGCCCGACACCTAAACGATCCAACACACACTATATACTTTTCTATATACACATGAGAGTGGCGGGGTGTTTGGGTCAACAGTTCTGCATATGATTTTGTCGGGGCAACTGGTTTGGTTTCTCGGATTTTTCCCATTTATTTTTTTTTTTTTTTGGATTTTGGAGAACTATGCAGTCGGAGTCGGAGTCGGAGTTGGAGTCGCCAGTTATCTACATAATTAATGCATGTCTCGGGCCACACGAAAACATGCAAACAACTGGCATATTGACCCAATATCTAGGCAAAGGGCTTGACATTTGTGGAAACCCAGTTCGAAAAACGAACCAAAAATGAAAAAAAATAAACAAACTAAACGCCAAGCAACATCGCGTGCCAAAAAGCCACAGAGCTTTATTGGAATATTTATGCCCCTGCAAGCCAGGCAAATAATTAAAACGAAGCAGTAGTGCCGCAGAGAAGAGAAAAAATATAGCCCGAAATAATTATGAACAAAACTGAAGACCTGGGAATGACACAAAACGCAGACAAAAATATTTTCAAGCTGTGATTGATGATGGGTCGTGCGGATTCGAACAGAAATATATTTGTTTTAAATTTGTTATTCATTTGTGTTTGGTAAAATGCCTCGTGGACTGCACCTATCCAGTTTCATCAGTGGATTGTTGCCCCAAGGAACTCTGCTCTGCTCGGATCACGAGCTACTCCCACTTGGCCAGCGGAGGAATTATATAAAAAATAATAAAGCCCGAGCTTGAAATCATAAATAGAACCATACAAAATGGTTTATTATACTAAAGAATTTATGGCACATCCAAGAAGACAATTGTTAATTGCTGTCGTCTGCTTTTCATTCCCATTTCTTCATCCAAACGTTGAGCAATTAAAACGGTCCACCCAACCTTTTCCAGAACTCTGTTTTTTACAATATTTTTTTATGTTTTTGATTACGATTTCGACCGCCGCCCGCCCCATGCTGATGCTGCTCCATAAAAATAAACCATTTTCCAAAGGCGCCTGAATAAAGAAAAAACTCAATTTCAATTCGGAATCAATTTTTCAACAGAGCTGTTGGCCCTGCTTTGTGACACCTCAATAAAATCAGAAATGTTACCCACCGGGGAGGAAGAGTGTCCACGTCCACGTCCAAGTCCAAGTAACTCAACTGGCGCCGATGGAACTGGATGTGGATGTGGATGAGCCATCTCCGCTGGAATGACTGGCTAACTGACCAAGATGGGCATGAATAAGTTAGGAGGCAACCCGAGATCGAGCTCAAATTCGAATTGAAACAAAAAATTGACCCCCCGTGGTGGAAAAATTAAAATTTTATTTGTTTAGCAGGCGGCGGCGTGACAGTGAAACACAAACGACAGGTTTGCCGTCGCGACCCCGACAAATATTAATCAAATTCGTAATACAAACAGCACGACAAACAATATAACACTTTCGAAAAATCCCTGAGCGCAAATCCAATTAATAAAATCAACATTGTTGTGGCCATATCTGTATCTGTATCTGTATCTGTATCTGTATCTGTTTTTGTATCTGAATCCGAGTCTCCGTATCTGAGGCTCAATGTATCCGAGTATCTGTTTCTGTTGTTCTGCGACGGGGCTCTGGTTTCGTTCTCGGCGATTTAAATATCACAAGTGGAAATCAGTTGCCCACGCTGAGAGTTGAATTTTTTGTCCATTAATTCATTAAATTATGCTTTATATATTGTCCAGTTTTATATGGAAGTCATTTGAATATAGTTTTTATTGGCAGGGTATCGCCGGAATACCTAAAAAAAATTGATTGACGCTTTGATCTAAACTAAAACAAATGATTTGCATAATATAATTATATTTTATTCATTTTTTATATGTTTACACTTTTAAAGCGGAATATATTTTTAAAGAGTATACAAGCAGTAATTTACTTTGATTCCCCTTTTGGATTAATGACTAATTTACTTTAAATGGCTATCGCTAATTTTTATGTATTGTCAAATTATTGAAATCATCAAGTCGGAGACAATTTTTAAATGTCACTGGCGAAATTAAGCAAATAGAGGCCCGGTATTTGATTAATTAAAGGAAGAGGCACACGCACATGTGGCCCAGACAGGCGGACAAACGCGGCTAACACAGATACTCACGCACACACTGGCGCACACCTCCGACACCCACGCACACACCTGTGCCGCCAGAACTTTATAGCCGAGTTGGTTGGGCAAAGTTGAGCGTTGCGGGTTAATTACCATGTCAAATTCAAACAAAAACAACAAAAGCCAAGTACGCCACCGAAAGGAGGTAGTTTATCATTATAACAACAAAAAGAACACGGCGAACGGTAGTCAACGAAAATAATAGGCTGGCAAAAGGTTCAAGGCGGTGGTGCGTAGATGAATGAGTACCAGAGGGGGGGGCAGTGGCAGCGGCAGTGGCAGGGGTGGGGGTGCGCCAGAGGCGGGGGCGGGGGCGGAGGCGGGGGCAAAGGGATCACGGGTAGTGGAGTCGGCCCAAGCAAAACCTTTTCTTATCATAATTACGCACAAAACGCAGGGACAGGTAGACCAGGCTGGGTCGCATTTAATTGAGCAATGCGTGGGCGTTGGAAAGAGAGGGACTCTTATGTAATGAGAAGGAGGGGAGATAACTAAGCACAAAGAGAAAATATTATGGATTGCATTTTCTTTTAAAAAAATCATTATTCAACAATATGGAAGCTGCTTTCTGGTAGTTTTATGGAGTTATAGACTCTTATATTTCTCCCCATTTTTATATATTTTATTTCAAATTAAACACTTTTTTTGCAGTGCACTAAAGACCCAAAGAAAGACAAATGCAAATGCTTGAAAAGATCTTCTTTTGGTCACGATCTCGGCTAAACGGAAGTCCTCTCCAACGAGAGCGAAAGAATGAGGAATAGCCGCCAAGAAAGAGACAGCACCCGCATTGCAGCTGCCACTGTTGTTTGCCTCCGTGGGCGTGGCACACGCCCATTTAGTCCGACTGAACCGGGCTCAGCTCACCCACGCTTCGCTGGCGATTTGCGCACTTAACAGGCATCCATTTATAATCGCCGTCCAGCCGTGCGGACAGCCATCATCCGTATATACATACATATAGATGGTATATGTGCGTCCAGTCGAAGAGGCCAGTGCGTAGCACATTATAATGAAATTATGCATACAAAACATCGCTCATATATCAAGCCCGACGACGGACGCATCGCCGTCATCGTCGGCGGCCAAGTGACGCCGCGTATTAAAGTAATGACTTAATTTCGTTGAGAGCCCTACACAAATTCCTGATCCACCCCGACCCCCGTACTATCCCGTATGCCCATATGCATATACATAGATACCCCCCCACACCAATCCCAGGCACAGGCCCAGGCCCACCCACTCCAGACCCAATCCACCCGGCAGTTGCATTCGACTTGGCGCGTTAATTGCCATTTGGCTGCCCAACTAAGCGGTCCGAGTCATGGGCATTTGGACACAATGCCATGGGCCTTATCGGGAAACATATTCCGATATTATGCACGACAATTGGGCGCGGAGTATAGCGCGTAATCTAACTGCAAATGCGTCATGAATGGGTGGTCGGTGTGGCAGATGGATGGATTGTCAGTTTGCTGGATTTATGGATTACGGTTGGATGGCACTAAATTGACCTGGGGACTTGTGGGAGAGCCTTTAAAGGGCTTCTAATAACTTACTAATATTCACTAAGTATCTTTCCGCCTCCCCCCACCACATATCACTACAAAAAAAAACTCTTCCAGTCTCTAAAAACGAAAAGTTCAGTCCACTTCCAGTCGGGCAGTTGTCACTTTTGGTATGCTTGACCCATTTCATCATCATTTCCATTTGGTATGGTCATTGTCGCTTTGGTCTGGTCAGGTCTGGTCTGTTCTGTTCTGGCCTGGCCTGGCCTGGCCTGGATCCATCCATCCATTTGGGCCTGTCCGCTTCATTTTCCAGCGGCTATTGTGAGCCGAGCTTCTTCTCCGCTCCGCCACACTCAACTGACAGCTGTCATAATTAATTTTGACTCTCTGTGGTAATTAAATATTTTCGTGCAGGTTCTTCAAGTGCCAGACAATAGTCTTCGGGTGGTCGTTGCTCGTTTTGAATTTCATTCCAATGCCAGGCCATGCCAGGCCAGGCCCGGCCAGTGCCAGCTCTGATTAGCCCTTTGAAGTGTTGCATGATGAAGGAGCTGGTGCTGGAGATGGAGCTGGAGCCGGTGATGGAGATGGAAGGTGGGTAGGTCCTCTGGCTCATTACCAGGCATAGTCCGGCTTATCGGCAACAACTCAATAATCACCCAGAAGCCCGTAGAAGCCCAAAAAAGTAAGCAAAGCGAACACCACCCCCGCATCCAGCCCACCCATCAGTCAAAGGTGCTTAGAACAAAATTGAAATTACCGACGAGCGTCCGTTTGTGGCAACTTTTTCGTTTGGTTCTCGGCCACAAAGTGGGTTTTACTTAAAGACCACTCCGGAGTGAGTTAACCGCATTGCATTGTTTCAGGCAGGAGGGCCGGAGTAGCAGTAGCAGGGGGCTGTCCGGCAGGTTGTACGGTTCATATGCACGCGGCCGGAAACGACCTTGGCACGTTATCGTCGAGTTTTCATCACTTTCATATTCATACAATTTTCGAACCCGGCCCGGCCCGGCCAGTGCTCGGGACTCCAGTGCTCAGGCATGCATAAAGCTATGAGGGCGATGGGCGCTGGGTGATAGGTGATGGGTGGTTGGCCGATTGGAGGGTAAGGTCCTAGATGGAGAAAATGTGTCCTGGCTGACTGGTCAGAGCACAGAGCGAGAGTGCTGGCCATGGTATCTGTGTCAGGGAATCTCAACTGCCCAAACACAGTCGCTCGTTATGAGTTTTCTTTGTTACCGAGAACTGTTTTAATGGTTTGTGGGGCGGGACGGGGTCACAATTTTCCCAGAAATCTGCTCAAATTTCATAATTCCTCGTCGCCGGAGTGGGAGGTGGCATAGGTGGCAAACAATCGACAGCTAAGCGTTGCTTTTACGTAACAGGATACTTTAAAGCCAGCCCCTCAATAAGGGTCACTTCGAATCGGAAATTCGAGTTTGGTAATTATTTTGTACTTTGGGGAAACAAAAGTGCCGGAAATTTGGAGTGCAGAGAGTTTGAAATGACAAACAAGTGCAAAATACAGACTTTACTAACTAAACTATCCTCCACCCCGTTTCGAGTAAGTGCCTTAACTAGGCCACAATTAAAATGCCATTAATTTTTGGTACTCGTAGGACGTGTGTTTCTGTTTTGGCATAGACTTTGACTTGAACCAACCTTGCCTTTCCTGTTGCCAGCCGAACCGAACAGGTTCCTATGGCACCTGTACCCCCCAGCCTTGGATACCTGTGGCTCCTGGCTGTTACTCGTAACTGCCGCACGTTAGGCAAACAGTTATTGTACTGAGTACGCAGTAGTTGGCCATTAGACTGACACTGACGGCCAACCACCAACGGGTAGGGCTGGGCCAGGCCGGGCCAACAACTTGTCATTAGACAAATTCAATTTTATGCTGGGACAACAGCTAACAGCCAACCAACCAACCAACCAACTGGCGACCACAACATTTTTCGGTGGGTACTGCCATACAAATTCTATTTAATTTTCCCGCTCCCTCCCAACCATTTTGGCCCCATCCTCCAGCAGAAGGAACTCCTCCACCCAGACCTAATGTGCACATTGGCACGTTCGCTTTGTTGACACAACTGTACAAGGCATTTGCGGGGGTGGACCTGGGAGGCGGAGGCGCCTCAGTATGGTGAAGTTTATTTCGAGTGGAATCGCCGCTTTGCCATATCTTAGAGGACATTACAATGCAGATAGACCCGGGAAACTGACTGACTGGAACGGGTGAACAGGAGTACGCCACTACGGCAGAACGGCAGTACGCGAACGCGAGCCAAGATGAAGATAGAAATGCCATATGAGTGTGCTTCCAAAGTCAAGCCACAGTGGCTAAGGATCTCGAAAAACATTATGAAATATATACCATTATTCTTAGAGTTTTCTGCTTAAGAGTTGGATAATATTTGGCTACGATTCAGGCCTTCTTTTGAGCTACGAGGCAAACAATCTTCACAATATTAAAGGGGATCCTCAAAAAAAGGTCGTAAACCCCCAAAATAGTATTTGAATATTTAGTTTGCACAAAGTTCCAGGCCCACTGTGCCCGTCAACTCGCAAGTGTTGCTCCAGCCGACGGCTGACTGGCGGTCTGAATGGCTGGCTGGCTGGCTGAAAGGCTGCGGCAACGGGTGGCGTCCTCTTTGGTTCAGTTAGTGGCATTGTCACGACTTCTTAATGTCATTTTATCAAAGGCGAGTCGCGGCCCGCACCCGGACCCGGACCCGGGACAGGGACCCGAGACATCGGGACTCCGGGACTCTGGGTGGCAGGACCTCGAGAGTGGGGCAGGGGGGTGGCGGGGCACACGTGTATGGCAGCCACACAACGCGGCGTATACGTGATGGGGTTATTATTGCTGCCGCTGTCAATGTAGTTGTTGTGTGCGTGTGTGTCCTTGTTTGTGTGTGTGGTTGTGCCTCCTTGTGTTCGATATGTTTATATTTGTTGCGCGGTTTTGCGTGTCCTTTTTACATGGGCTCCGCGTTTACATTGACAAAACAAACACAAACACAAACACAAGCCCAAAACCCATACACACGCACCCAGACACGCATACAGACACATTATTACGACTTCATAATGTGTTTGTGTATCTTGTCTGCCCCAGTGTGGGTGTATAAGTGTATTAGTGTCTCGATGTGTGAGTGTGTGTGATAAGCATGTAGGTATCAAAGGACATTTGGCGAAAATTTTATGGCGTATACCCAAAAATTGGTGAAACCCTCGAGCCCCAGAGCCCAGCCCAGCCCAGGCCAGGCCATCCCAGCCACCTCCCGAACCTTGTCATCCCGTTTCGTTTTTGTGTATCTTCTTTTTATTATGCGATTTGTTCAACTTCATTTTATTGCAAATACACACAGAGATACGAGGGCTATATTGGTGTATTTAAAATTTGATGGCAAACATTTTTATGTGCCATCGATCGAAAGGTTTCATTACATTTTAATGAAACTTTGGCTTGCCTTCCCACTCGAAAGAGGTTTTTGTCAAATTGCCAGGTAAATGCGAAAATGTGAAAATGCGAAAAGGATGCGGAACGAGGGACAGATAACACATAAAGGAAACCAAACTGAATGCTCTCTGCGACCTGTTTGACGCTCAATTTGCGAAAGTTTATTTGCAGCCCCCCAACCCCGCCGCTTATTTGAAATTTAAATTCGTCCCAAACCATCGCAGTCGTCCTGGCCATATTAGAAAATGTGGCATAGAAATTGGCGGAGACCGGTGGTGGGCCTTGAATGGCTTGGCTTCCTCCGCAATATCCTTTGCCGCTGACAAATGACACTTTAATATAATCAGAAACCTTGACACACCATTCCATCTCCCAGATGCACTTAAACATTTAGTAAATGCGCCATAGAAAAATCATTTTGCGAACGGCACCCACTCCTGAGCTGACATACATTTTATGTGCGGGCTGTTTTATAAAAAATCTTCCTTCCTCCCACCTCCCACATCCCACCCCCCCATAGCTCTATTTGTATGGACATATATATGAATTTATGCCAACGACTGCCAATTCGCATAAATGTCACGTACGTCAGTTTGTCATTTGCGTAAAGGAGGTTCTCCGTTCGGAGGTTCTCTCCAGGATCTCTGCTGGCGTTGCTGCTGCAATTTGACTGACTGCACACAAAGTCCCAAAAAAAAAAAAATGGAGAAAAAATGGCAGTCGAGCGACAGACTCAATTCCATGTCTCATATCTTATACATATGAATAACGCATACGCACTGTGTGCCGGCAAAACTTTTCAAAGAGTTCAAATTGCTGGCATGCGTCGTATATGCACAGGCGACTAATTAAAATTTTATGACGCCCCAGTACTTGGCGTCCCCAGCCAAGTCTCAGCCCTCCGTGTGCGTGGGAAAATTCATAACAATTTTGCCAAAACGCTCTCGAGCTATTTAAATATTAAATGAGTTCAAATTTTTGGACAGCCCCTGACAATTTGGCCATTTAAAACGAGTGAAATACACTGACAGAGCTGCCGGCTGATTGTTTCACTTTTAAATGCTGTGCAATCTCTCCCAGGAGAATTCCTGATTGCCAGCTTGCTCGGTTTTCACTTTGGTTCTTTATCAAATTTCAGAGTTCATTACACTTTTAGCATTCGACTTGTCGATGCCAGAGGCATTAAGCAGCCCATAAGCGACAATGTAGCCGCTTCAATTGACAATTATGTTAAGCAAAGTTATTAAATTACGCAAAAATAAGGCAGCCTAGCGGCGGGATTACACATACGCCGTGTGGGCTGCCGAATCAATAAGGCACCGCTGCCTGCTGCCCTTAGTGGCGTCTCAGGTGTCTCGGGATAAGCTGCTGACATTCCTGGAGCCTGTTTTCGGTGCTCCAGCTACTGCCACTGCTGAAAACTTCCATTTAGCATAAAACCCCGCCAGCCCCGAGACACAACACCAGAAATTACGCCACTCTGCACTACACACTAAAGTATTCAGAGTGTACCCAGTAGACGACGCTTTTTTAATGTACCGGGACGGCGGCGTAAAGAATGTCTGCCCTTGCCATAGACATCATAAAAATTCGTTAAAAATAAAACACAAAGCGGCAACAACGGGGGCAGCACCAGCACCAGCACCAGCGGCAGCCAGGGAACCCGCCAACGACTTCCTGGAGCTTAAGCTCCGCCACCACCCCAAGTAAGCCTCCACCCCTGCATCTTTATCTCCGGCGCGTTTACCGGCATTTCGCATTACGCATACGCCACCGTTTCGGTTCGGTTTCAACAGGAAGCTCACATTGTTTTCGCCATATTTACTTGGCCGTGGCCGTGGCCGTGTTGCCGTGTAGCCATGTAGCCTGGTAGCCGCGTAGCCATGACCGGGGGCTGTTTGTGTGGCAGGCGCCATAAGTAACAAATTTTATAAATTATTTAAATTTTTATTCATGCAACGTTGTAAAGTTAAGCCCGCTGACAGTTAGCTAGTTTGGCCAACGGGAATGGGGGGGGGGCCACAAAGCACAATTTCCTGCTCGCTTTAGATTTTTGTAATTTTGCCTTTTCGCCTCGCTCCCTTCAACGTTCAGCTTTGTCCTGCCGCTTTTACTTTGTCCTGTTTTTTGTTTAGGCCTTTTGTGACCTTGACTCGCTGGCTTTTAAATATTGATAACGGCCTTTGATCTAAGCCAAGAAGCCTTGACAAGCGGCATTTGAACCCACATAAGTCCCGGACTCCGGTCTCCGAGTCCGGGGCCGTTGATGTTGATGTGCCAGCCCCGCCAGTCAGCGTATTTATGCAAATGCAGGAAGAAGTTATGTCTAATAAAATTTTTGGGGCCGGGCAGTTTCTTTTGTATGACAATGCAATACTTTTGCTCTCATATTTTCGCATGATTTATCGAGGCAGAAAAATAAGAAGAAGAAAAATAAGGAGAATATGAGAATAACCGGAAGATGTGAGCCAAGAGGGGCAATAAAAGAGAATGTCGCAGTTTTATGAGCCCCGGCAAATGGCCATAAAATGTCAGGGCACATATGAGAAAATATAAATAAATCGAACGATTATTGACAATTATAATGATATATGGATGCGTACTCAAAAGTCATAAATTGACAGACCGGGGAGCCGGAGCTGAAAGGAAGCGGAAGGACTTGGGTATATTAGCCAACTGGGTAAGTGGAATTTTCTTGGAGGTCACTGGAGTCTCCGGAGCAGTTAAGTGGGTGCCAGGAAGCCGTTATGGATTGTTGGATTGTTGGATTGCTGGATTGCTTGGTGGAAATGGCGCAATAGTTGCCATTGCCAAAGGGGAAGACGAATATTAAAGCATTTTCTTTTTAGCCGCTTAAGTGGGCCAACTGCCCCACTTCCCACCCAAAGTTTTTCCCATCTAATTATCAATTTAGTGCAATTTGCTGCAGACGTAATTTCCATATTTGTGATGCACTTTATCTCCGGCCAGTCGTCTTTCGTTTCTGTGTGCTTTGTGTCTTTTGGGCTTTTAAACTATTAAAAGTTGAGTTGTCTGGCGTTGATCAAACCCGGCTGGTTAATTCGTAATGGAAAGCAAACGGACGGACTGTCGTTCTTTCAGTTTCTGTTGCTGTTTGTCGCTGCCAGATGGCAGAAAACAGTTTGTTAATAAATTAAATGTTTAATTCTCTGGTCATTATCGCCGGCAACTTGTTTCCCTGCATGTGGCATTAATGGTCTTCCCAGAATGCTCTTGAGTGCAAAACGCAGCGTTTGCAGTGCAACTTGGCGAGGCATAATATTTGATTATTTAATTGATGTTGGCTTAAAAGTTTCAGCCAGCTCGTCACAAAATCATTTAGGTTGTGGGGTGGGCAACATTATTGTAATTTATTTATTTATTTTATGCCAATAGTGACAACAATAAAACTTCGCCCATATGCCGCCACTGACAACTGACAGACTTTTTAATAAACCTTATTTTTTATTCATCCCTTTTTTTGTGTCTTAAAACAGTTGACGATAATTTGTTGTTGCCGTTGTTTGTTTATAGCCGGCTTAATGGCAAAGTTTTTCAACGTTGGTTAACCCAATCGCGACCGTAAATTTATGAAATATTTATATGGAAATAAATAAATGAGAAAAATCCGAAACACTGGCCACCGAACACCGAACACCAAACGCCCAATGTATGCACATTTGGTAGATAATTTAAATCAATTGCTGAGAAGTGCAATTAGCAGCCAAAGATAAAAATAAATTAAAGGCCTCCGCATAACAAATGGCCCACAAATCCAATGCGATTTTATTTTATATACGTATATGTATATATATAATGTATTTGCTATATTTTTATATAGGGAGAGCAGATATATTTTAATGGCCCAGTGGCCATAAATTATGGCGCATTTACTTTAGAGATAGAAAAAAGCGGCAAAGCCGTAGCCGTCGAAGCCAAAGCCGAAGCCGAAGCGCTCCACTCGATAAATGGGTTGCGGTCGAGCCTTGAATCCTTTAATTTGAACTCGAACTGACTTCCAAAGCCCAGCAAATTCGGAGCAGCAGCCGCAAAGTCAAAGGCACATTTCAAATGTCGAAAGCAAATAGAAAAAAATATATGTTGGAATATATACAAAAAAAAAAATAAGAGTCGAACGGAGGGCATTAAAATGCATGTGTGTAGTCTGGAGAACTGGAAAAATATGGCCAAAGCAAATTGCTGACTGCGCCAGAGTTGGAAACTTAACAAGGATGAGTGTGATGCCACAGGGTAAGGCTATGGAAGGGATAATACCCAAGGTATTATTAAATTTAAGGACTAGTTATACCTTGTTCTAAGAAAAGGATGTACTATTAAGTAGCCTCCATTCGTATTTAATCCAAAAACATTCTTTCTATTTAGACTTTATATATCATTTTTTGCAATACCCTTTTGTAATGTCCATCATACCCCTGGAATATCCTTGAAATCCAGAACATTTTTCGGCCCGGGCCCTTGGCCAACTGCGCTGCTTCTTTTTAAATAAAGAGCAGCAAAACGCAAATATCATCGAATGGAATATAATTTATGTGCTCCATTTGCAGTCGGCAGTTCGCCACTCGCACACATATGCTGCTTGCCGCTCCTGCCACTCCTTGCCGGCACCTCACCTCTCCCCCCCGCCTTAGTACCGCATTTAGGGCAGCACTTTTGCATATGGGATCCTGTGCCTGAAATGGAAATGAAATGAAAATGGTCGGGCACCAGCGACTCCCCAGTCGCATATTTTGGTGAATTTTTTTCGTTGCGTTCTCCTTTTGGCAAGGTTGCGCCTCCGATCCATAAATATCCAATGGGCAGTACCACCGATCCCTCGACTAGCCCCAAACTTTTCGCCCCCGACCACTGTCTACGTATTTGCCAAATTAAATCGTTAAATGCTTGTTAAAAAGTTCGACTTGCCTCTGTCTCTGCCCCGGTGTCTGTGCATCCGCATCCGCATCCATATCCCCCATATATCCCGTATCCCATATCCGAATCTCTATCTGTGTCTGTATCTTTGAACCGTTTCTGGCCAACTCGCCGACGCTTATGATTTATGCCCCAGCATGTTGTGTAGTTTTTGTGTTTTGTGGGCTTTTTGGGCACAGGTTGTTGGCGAGGCACGTAAATAAGGCAGCCTCTAAAAAGGCCAAAGCGGCAAAGCGGCAATCGGCAATGGCCAAAAGGGTTGCGGTCCTGTCTTTTCCGCTTCGGCATTTTATTTATTCTCAGACGAGTCCGATTCGCTGGGGGCCATTAAACAATAAATTAAACGAAAGAGAAATTAAACTAAAGTCGGATTAGTCATCGATGATTGTGGGTTCGCCGTGACAGACGGGTTCCTGAGAACTCCTCCTCCTCCTTAGCTTCCATGCAGGAAGGTTATTTAAAAGCGAAACAAACAATTCCATTAACTAAAATTAGAAAGCCTGGTGTCTGGTGTGTGTGTGTTTTTTTTTTTTGGGTGAAAGTAAAATGTTCAATTAAATTTAACATGTCGTTTAGCATCCCATTATCCCAGGCAGCGGTCCGTGGATAATGAGCCTTGACTTGGGACAGCCTAACGATCCATAGATCACATTGGAACACGCCTCTGCTGGGAGACTGACGATGAACGATCGGCTATAACTAATAATTCCATCCCCTGGATGGAATCGAACAGCTAATTGCTCCACCTGCATACTAACTTAATTGTAGCTGCCCCTCGATCTTCCCTCGATTAATTCGTCAAGATCCGTCGCCAGCAACCTGCAACAAACAGGGGAGCACGACGGTGCAGCAAATAAACAAAAACTGCTGTCACAATAAATTTAAATAAATTGTTGACAAACGCCAATAAACATAAATTTTTTTTTTGTGTGTGCAACAAAGCAAAGCAGACCACACTGAGAAAAAATATCAAGGGGAGGGAGGGCCTTTGGCGTTGCGTGGAGGGGAGAGGGCCGGAAACCGCACTGTCAGTCAAATGTTGAGATGTAAAGCGGTTCGGGGATTGCATAAGTGGGTGGGGATTGGACTCGAAATGTATATAGTAATTTTAAAGATTTTTATACAAGCATAAGATGCCTTTGTTTCATCTTTTTCGCCTGGGAGACTCTCGTAATTAATCGATAATTAGAGCTGATGCGTCGCCCTTTGTTTATGCAAATCGGGCGACGTAATAACTCAATTAGATGTTGCAACTAGCAACTGCGGCAACTGGCAACTTGCAACTTGCAACCCGGGGAGCTCCTTTGAGCTCACTGATTGCTCAAATGCGGGCAACTGGCACATTGACCGGGCAAATTGAAGTGAACACCACTCTGGCTCACATGGTCGGTCAGTCGGCCGCCACTGAGTGCTGGGCCGTGTATGGGGTTTTTAGCTTTATTGATGTCCCGTCGCTTTGTGGCGGACAATTGTCGTCATCGACAGCGACGTCGTCATTTAATTGTAAGTGAAACTACACTACACTCTATTGTTGTTGTTATGGCACCATGCCCCACAGTTCACAGTACAGTATGCCCTCTCCATGCGACCATATACATACATAGTTGGGCGAGGTCAATAACCACGACCAAACCAAGTGCTGTCTCTAGTGTCCATCCCCGCCACTCTCACTCTCACTCTCCGTCCATACATATATCCATTTCTCCATCGGAATCCCCGGCTGTTGACAAAATAAAGCACACTTTAATTGATACATTTGCATTTTATTATAAATGCAGCGCACTGGTCACTGCACCGTCCATGAATATTTATGCCGCTTTTATGGGTCAGTGCAGTTGCATTGGGGCTCTGATAAATATTTGCAGCATCTGGCAATCGATGACAGCCAGGGAGTATCTGGGAGGAGGTGACCCGGCCCGGGTCAAGGAATTAATCACAAAAGTGACCCACTACTAGCCAAGTATATCCCAAAGATATATCGTAGCCCCACAAATATTTTAAATACTTTATGGCCCCACTACCTATTCTAGTTAATTCTATCTAATTTGTATTTTCAGCATGGGTTTCTGTCTATCTGACAGACGTATCAAGAGCAAATACATTAGATCACAGCTGGAGCTGGTGTTGAAGGTTGTGGGTCTGCAATTTGGCGGCTTTGGCTGCTTTGGCGACTTTGTCGGCGAGGGTTCTGACTGATCACATCTGATACATAAAGGGGTGGAGTACCAACTGCATCAGACTCACATGACCGGCCAGATCTAGGTGGGGTTCCGGATCACCTGGCTGGATGGAGCTCCATTTTGCGTGTGAAATTCAATAAGTTAGAGCCCAGAGCAGGCTGTTTAGCATAGAAAGACAGCGATCGAAAGTCAAAGAGAGATATATATGTATAGACATGGGTCCACGAACCCCACGAGCTGATGCATATCGGCACTGAATATTGACTAAATTGTTGACTGGGTGTGGCGCAAAATGCACGACAAAAGTGTTTATGTTTCTCTCCGTTTTGGTCTGGGTCTGGCCTAGCCTGGTCTCTGGTCTCTGGCCTGTTCTGGCCTGGTCTGGTCGATTTACGGGTATTTGGAATACTCGTATTGTCTTGCATGTTGTAGTTCAATTTATGACGCTTGTACCTCTTGACTTTTGCGCAGGCGTTGAAAGCCCCACAACAAGCCCGAAACACTTTTGACATCAACTCGAAAATGAAATTGTGACCGAGCTGCGTTATTTGGACCATTCTCCAGTTTTGTTTGTTTCCTCCGGTCTCTATTTTATTCGATTCCGTGTTAATTTCGATTGAACACAATACGTCACACAGTCACAGTCAGAGTTATGTTTTGTTGTGTTTACAATTCCATTTAGTGTCTATTCGAAGGCATTCGATCTATTTGGGCATGACAAGTTGTACGATCGATTTGATATGTTTACATGGGAAAATTGGGAAATTGATATGTCAAACAGTCCCAGTTGGTTTCCGCTGTTATTGTAAAGCTGCAGATAGGTTTTTATTGCCCAAGAGGGGAAGTTGTTTCTTTGGAAGGGTATGTCTTCATTTGAGAACTTCCTACAAGGCTGCCCCAGCCCAGACCCATTGACCTGGTTTGTTTGCATTTTATTGGGCATTGATTTTTGGCTTCCCACAGAGAAACCAGTCCAAATTATCGGTGCATCACTTTAATTTACGTACTCGAGATTAATTGAGATTCAGTAGCATCGTTCAATGCCACGTCTTGGGCACTGGACACCAACCTATCTTACTTTCAATGCTGATTCCGATACGTATTTGTATCTACATACGTCTGTCAATATCCAGTCGGTCTAATCGTCCAGACCAGACCTCAATTATGGCCAACGTTCTCCAATATCAAATCCATTACCCATTGATTGTCCTCCAATCTCAATTCACACACTCGAGAAACTGCAATTGGGCTAATTCCCAATTCGATTGGCGGGTCACCCGGCTATGCCAGGCCGGCAAGTGGGTTTCAATTGTCATAATTACGCCCACTCATGGAACTCTCAGATACAGATACGTCTGTCTGTCTTTTTGTATCTTTCGAATCGCTTCTTAGCCATTGGCGTTGCTGGCTAATTTTTTGTTTCTTGGTTTTTTTTTTTCAGATTTTTTTCATATGGATCTGACAAGGCGCTAAGCAGGCGCGACAGCTCACCGATTATCTCGAAACAATTATTTGTTGTTTTCCGCCGCGACGCAACCTTGAAATTAAATATAATTATGAAAAAGCATTCCCATTCACAGGCCCATCGAATGATATTTCATATAGTTAGGCCGGCCAACGACGTGCCTCAAATGAAAAATTATTTAAGATGCCGGCGCACGCACACTTCAAAAAAAAAACAAAAAAAAATCCAAGCGCCGAATCAATAAAACCAGGCCCGACCCTCGCTCCCCATCCAGCCTGTTGTTCTGCCCACGTTACCAAGTCAGCCGGGAAGGCAACCTTTATTTATTTATTATTTTTTTTTTTTTACCTCCCTTTGTATTTTTGCCCAGGCAATTATAATTAACTTTGCGGCAAGTTTTGATTTCTTTCCTTTTCCATTCGCTGTCCGACTCGGGTTTTGTGGCCTCTGTGGCTCTGCCCATGGGCTGATAATTTTGTTCGCACCTGATCGCGTTACTCAAAGATCAGGTTTTGGCCTTTCCCCCCGCTCCCTTCCGCGTGCGGATCATTAAGAGAGCAGTCCAAAATCCAGTCCCAGATCTTTAGAAATCAGTCAGCATCTGCGGTTTATGGATCTGGGGTTCTTTGAGTCTTTTGGGGTTTCTGAAAACCATTTCTCAAACAATGATAACTTTCATTTGTTTTCGGTTTTTTTTTTTACTCTTTTAGTTTTTCCAGACAACGAAAGTACGCCGGGTTAGGAGTAATGGGCCGGACCTAATGGGTTAATGAGGCCAGTTGGAGGGTAATTGGGAAACCAGTTTCCCAGCAGCCGATGATCGATATGGCTTGAGATTTATTTAAAGTGCGGCTCCCAGTGAACCCACCTAATCCCTCCGCTCACAAATCTGGCACTCGCATAAAAGTTAAGCGAAAAGGGTTAAGCTTTAAAATTTACAATGTCCTACGGTCGCTGTTTTTATGACAGGACGGACGGTCCTCCAGCCTCCCCCCCTCACAAAGGCGAATGCTGCAAAATAACCCAAAAAATCGAAAGGGAAACAGAAAAGCTGAAAACAGCGCCACAAAAACAAAACTGGCGGCCCGAAATGAAAATAAAACACAATCCGAAACAGGATCTGGCAGGAACAAAGAACAGGGAGAGCAAGGAGAGCAAGGATCTGGGCAAAATGAAATGGAAATGGAAATGGAAGGAAAATTCAAATCACAAACTCGGTATTTATTTGCGAAGCGTAAATGATTACCACTTAAAATGTGCTCGACTGCCACCTAAAAACCAATTGTTGGAAAAAGCACAACCAAGCGAAAGGCCAAAGGCGGGGGGTTCCCCAGAAGGCCGAGAGGAGGAGAGCAGGGGGTGGCCCAAAAGTGGGTGGCAGGACACGGTGACGGAAGGAGTGAAAGGACCAAAGGCAACATATGTTTTTTATGCCTGAGCTGTCTAAGTGGATGCGGGCGAAAACGAGTGCTCACCGAGTGACAGAGATAGACGAAGCAGCTGCGAAAGAGACAGGGAGATGGGGGCATGAAAGAGATGGGAAGAAAGCTGCGGGACAGCTGCCAGAGCTTGTTAGAGTCAGCCAAAAAGAAAGGGGACCCGCCAACGACGTGCCCTGGCAAAGGAAAATATGGAATTCATTAAGCGATTGGTTACATCTAATACGGAATAAATTGGATTAGAAAAGAAAATGTCGGGATGTAAGTCGGGAATTCTATAAATCAATTGTATTTTCTGCAAAACTAAGGCGTCTTAGATCCTTTAAGGATCCTATATTTGAATTTTTAATCAAAAAAGAGTATTTACTTTAGTTTCTAAAACTTCCCAGGCAAAAACTTCATACTTATCCTTGGTAATAACTTCGTGTGTCCTTTAAGACCCCACGTAAGTGAAAGAGAGAGTAAAGCGGTTGGAAGGACATGGGGAAAGCGAGCGAATTCACACAGACAAAACAAATATGTTAATGTATTTTGCACACAGCGACACGTATTGGTTTCAGTCTGCAATCGTTAGATCCCATATATGAGTGAGTTATTCCAAGGGGAGCAGGAGCAGGAGCAGGAGCAGTAGCAGGAGAAGGACTTTCAGTTGGCAAGGAGAGAGGGGGGCCTGGTGACTACAACAAATGGGCGGCCTGTGCCGGCGTCGCCTTTTTTCCTGCCTTTTATGGTCGTCACGGACCGCCCGCAGGACGAAAAGGATTGGGGCGACAGCCGCCCTGGCCGCCCGCAAACGCCATCCAATCCACCCACAATGGTGCACGCCCTGCTCGCACATTATTTTGCCACTTCTTCAGCTGAATTTAAATTAGATTTGTGCAGCGTCTGGCGCGCGTCTTGGCAGCGTGTAAAATAATATATTTATTTTTATTTGCCACATGCACACACACAAACACACAGACAGACAAATGGACAGAAAGCGAAAAACATGGGGAAAGTCCAACCCCAGGACCCAAGAACTGTCTGCCGGGGGGTAGCCGGGGAGCCGGGGACACAAAAAGTGTTTTGTTTTCCTTTCAATTTGTATTTTTATTATTTTCATTTGTATTATTTTTGTGTGCTCATGAATAAAAAAGGAGTAGGAAGCGACAGCGATAGATGGCCCCAAAATTGTATAGCTTAGCCCTTTTGTGTTTTGTATTTGCCTGGCCCAGCCCCGGCCCTGCCCCGGCCCCGCCCCGGCCTGGCCCTGGCCATGGCCCTGGTCCCTGGCCTTGCCCCAAGAAAAAGTTAACACATTTTCGCATGAATATTTCGCCTTTCTTGAGCTCCAGCTTGAGAGGGTGACCCTCGCATCCAGATCCAGATCCAGGACTAGCACCAGGACGAAGACCAACCCATCCCAACCCATGTTCCGGCCATGTTGACATTGTTTGCTGCTGACAGCCAGAGTTTTTGAGGAATTTGCTTTTAATGGACAGGCCAGACAACGAATACAGAAACTGAAAGAAGCAGAACCGGGCGTGAACTTGCCATTTAAATAAAGCGTCGGCAGCGGAAGTCTATTGATTTTTTTGTGGCTGGTCTGGACCCTAGGCCCTTCCTCCCTCCTGGCTGACTTGACTGACTTGGCTTAAAGCCAGGTTCGGCTTTAATCAAAATATTTTGTTAAACGGCTGGCCACTGAATTACTTCATCAACAGCGGCATCGGCAACGGCATCGGTACAGTCAGAACCAGGCCAGAGCAGGCGGCGGTCATCAAAAGGCGGCCAGTTCAGATCCGGAGCATCGGCGGCAGTTCAAAGTTCTCGGAGGCGGCAACTTTCCAATTTTCACCGTGTTACCTAATTTTAATTGTCATGCCACCTGATGGCCATGATGAGGTCGATATTCTCAGCCTCTGCCGCTCAGTCCCTCTACCTGTCCAAAGGAAATCCAGGCCTTTTCTTTCCATTCCCTGGCCATTGTTTACTTTGCCGTTTTTGTTTCTGTCTTTTTCGGGTGACCTTTGTTGCATTGAGAAGCAAAACTACTTACGAGCCATGATTTCCTCTTGCCACTGCCACTGCCACTGCCACAACCACTGCGCTTTTGTGGTTTGTCGCTTGTTTGGCGGGCGGCTTTCAGTTCCGATAATTCCCGGAATTTAATTGCCTTCTTCTTGTTTGTCTGCTACCAAAAAAAAAATACAAAAAATTGCAATGCCAAATGGCCAACTGGGTTTTTGTTTTGATTTGTATAGGAGGTTTTACGGACGATCAGCCAAAACAATGGACTGGAAATTGCAAGAAATTATGGGAATATTGCATCTTTTAAAGTATTTTCGGTTGCATTTATTGTGGTTGCTAGTTTGGGAGTGATTCATGGATTAAATGGCGAGGAGAAATGCCATTTTTGGTCAGAAAACAAATATCCAAGGCAGATGTTTAGGAAGTTCATCATCTGCAAGTAATTCGTACAGGAAATCGGAGTGTTTTCATAGTTTTTGGCAAAACTTTATACGATCTGAGACCCTTTTTTCAAGGGCATAGAAATCCTTAAATCTTGGCCTAATAGAGTTCCTGGGGGCCAAAGTCATAAACTGTGAAACATTTTACTTTCATTTGCGGAGGGCCATCGATGTGGCAGCATTAACCCCATGTTGCCGGTGCATGTTGGCAATGCGAGTGTCGTAAAACCCGAACTGAGTTCAGTGCCTTTTAGTTGTTTGCACCTTGGGCTAAGGAGGGCCTACCTTCTACCTCTGGAGCACCCCGGGGAGATGGTAGGTGGGTTGCTATTAGCAGTACATTTCATACATTTTGTAGTGCACATAAAATGCTCCCTTTGCTTTGCTATTTGTGTAAACTGTTGACAGAACAGACGCCAGGGGTTAAGGATGGAGGGGCAGGGACTGTGGCAGGGAATGTGGCAGGGACTGGGGACCTCCGACGCTAAGCAAATGAGCTGCAGTCGTAAAAAAGACAATTGAGCTCATATATTCTACACGTTGGGCTGCGTTGACAGATCGTAAAAAGCCGTCAACTGAAAAACTCGGCATCGCCTCGATTCCAAAGACTCCCACATAAATATTAAGATCCGACCGAAAGGCCTCGTAAAAAACGCCATCAGATACCAGGCACTCTGGTATCTAGAGACTCACCAAAAAATACAAAAAAAAGAAACAAAGGGGCAGAATAGAACACCAACAAGCATCGTGATAATGAAGAAAACAAAAATTGATTAATCTTATTAATAAAATGCCAACCTGCATGCTCCGTGCAATCAACTGCTCTCGATCCCCCCAAAAAGTTTCTGACAATAAAAAACGCAATCGTAAAATATGAAAAATTCTAGAGAAGGGGTTGGCAGCTAATGCATTTTATGGCCAAGCTTTTGGTTAATTTCCTCCATGAAAGGGGGTTCAACTGTCACCGGGTATAAATTTCAATAAAACCCGAAACTAAAACCCGAAAAGCGGCCACAAAACCAAAATTCGGGCATAATTTTCATAATTTTTTTGTTTTCCTTTTTCAGGCCGTTTTTTATTTTTATTACGCAATGGCTAATTAAAATTTCAATACTTAAATGTTTGCTCATTACGGGGAGTCTTATCAGAGCCTCTCCATCGCCATAATCATCATCTACTTTATAGAAATCATCGGGCGGGCCTTACTTTGACTCACAAATGAGGCGGCCCTATGGGATTAGGAGGGGGGTATCCGTATCTCCATGTTAGGGGCAGGTGGATTCATCTCGTCAAATGCCCTGTCTTTCAGCATCTTCAACTGAAATAAATAAGCGAATATAATGCACATTTATATACTAAATTAGATATGTGCCTAGATAGTCAACCAAACTGCTTCATTCGCCGATCAAGGTGAAGTGATTTAATTAATTGCAGCTGCTCGGTGAGCGAAATCATTCAAAATAGTCTTTTATTATGCGGGTCTTTAGATATTTATCGTTGCTGATATAAGAAATTCCATAGAGGAGAGTTGGGGGAAATTAATTGTTCCATATTGTTCGAGGCTGATGTCAAGGTCTTTAGAAATCGAAAGACAATTTGATAGAAAGTGAAGGGCTCCTGAGACTCCCTTCAATTATTAAAAAAAATCCCATACTATTTGTAGTAAGATTTTATTAAGGAAGAACTATACAAATGCCATTTCCTGCCGCTATCTTTGATAAGAAATCACCATCATAAAAACTTTATCGCAGAAGGAATAAAACTTCCCATTTAACTGCGTTCATATTTAGTATTTTGAACTTTACAAGCAGCAGCTGGAGAAGCCATTTTCATTAGCTTAGTTAACCTCTATTATTAGCCCCGGCAACAGCAATGACCCGGGCCACAGCTCTGTAAGCTCATCGCGGCCATTAAGTGTCCATAACCCATCCGCTTGTATCTGAAAGATACGCGATTGTGTGTGAGAGCGAGTATCTGGCATATCAATCAATGGCTTTGGTTTGGTCAAGTCGGTTTGCTTGTTTGCCTCCTCCCATGCCAATGCCCATGCCAATGCCCATGCCAATGCCCATACCCATGCCCCCAGATGCTTATCGGCCACTTAATAAATTTCTCTGTGGGGGAGTCCAGCCCTTCTTCTCCGGCTGAAGACCGAATGGGAACCCAAATCCGATGATGGAGCTGCTGGAGATGGCATTTGATTTTAAACGGTTTGGCTACGCGTGCTGATTTTATAACTTTTGTCCGACATGTCATTTTTTATGAAATCAGAAACCAGAGACCAGAAACCAGAGATTTTAGTTTGGGTTAATTTGTTGCCCTTCGATAAGATCTCCTCGCCCCCAAAAAAAAAAAAAAAAAATCAAAAACTTGTTTCGCTTGCGGATTTGTCAAATCAATCCAGCGATTTGATGCTGGCCATAGTTTCGTTCGATGGATTTGACAGGCTCTAGTTGGCTTTTGGTTATGGACTCCCCCATCACCTCTCATCGCCCTGAGGCCATCCGTGCTCCACTTTTTATGAGGCCCATAAAGTTAGTTCATAGGCCATATAAACATTTATGGGCTTTATTTAAATAAAAATAAGCATAGTTGAATATTTTGGGGCCTCGGAATAGGATTTGTGGCACGGCGCATGCAAAATTAGCTCCACGCCGAGCTCTGCGCTTATAAAAACTAATTATGTGGTTATGGGTTTATGCATTTTTAATACATTACTACAAAACAAACACAAACTCAGGTTGGGGTCCTCCATCCAATATTCCCATCAAAGTGACGCATAAAATGTTTGATTAGAGGAGACACGTTTCACGTTTTGTTTCCACCATAAACAGTTTTATCGTTTAATAAAATGTATTAATAAATATTTAAGCTGCCCATAACGGGGCATTAGAGGAGTTTGTCGGCCGCTGTTGGAACGGAAATCGAATCAAAGTTTTATTTGGTCAAAACACGCAGTAACCCATCTCTGTCGTCCCCCTTCCTGGAGAAAAAAGGGTTAGGGCCCTTTCAGGTTTGGCAAGTTAGCACTTTATAAAGTGCAGCCCCGGGCTGGGACACACACAACATAAAAATATAAAAAAAAAACCCCACAAAAAAGATGAATAAAAAAAAAACCGAAAAAGGAAAAGTTTTTGTGCATGTAAATAGGCTGATCCTGAAATTTGAGTAAGCAAAGTAAATGAAGTAGAAACGAGCCGGGTAAAGAACACCGAAGAAATGCCCGAAAATGTTAATTACTTCCTTGTTTATTTAACACGAGGGAGTGCAAAAGAGATGGCGTTGCCGGAATCGAAAGAGAGGGGGCTAGTGCACGTGTGTTTTACGGATACGGCCTCCGGCTAAACTAAGATAATGAGCTGCAGCCTCGAAAAATACATACAAAGTACATCCAGGATTAGAGTCCTCATTAAATCCACTAAGTAAGGCAGCAGATTGTCAATATTTATTCTACATTATTTAAACAAACACTAGACTATAGTGGTCCGAAGGGGGAAGAGAGGTTCACCCTTTGACTTTATAGATTTCAACATATTTCTTCTGCCTTTAAAAATATCAAGACTATATTTGTATTTTTTTGGAACGTAACGATTAAATAAACTATAAGACAATGTACCCCCAGAGAGTGAATCCTGATTATCCCATTCTTATTATCCTGTTGGCAGGATAAGCCTCTTGCTGCTCGTGTTGATTGCAGTCGATTACAAAGCACTTGAGTGTAACTCTCCCGAGCGTTGACTCATCTCGCCCGCCTCGTCCTTTCACCCTTTTGCCAGTCCGTCTGAGTCCATCATTAAACTTTAGCTAAAGTCAAACAAAATTAAGAAAGCTGTGCAGCCAGCCAGCTTGCCTCTCTTTCTGTGTCCGTCGCCCCGTCTCTGTCCGGAGAGGGCCGGAGCTCTAGGCACTTGGAACTAAGTAAAGCGAATTAAAAAGCACACGCTCAAGTTGCAAAACGCACAGAAGTAGAAAAGGAAAGGCTGCTCCTAAAAACATGTAAATGGGGGAAACTGGAGCTCTCGGGACTTTAAGGACCAAAGACCAAGGACCTACTGACTAACAGACGAACGCCATCCAAAAGGAGCACGGAGCGTGTGTGCGGTCAGTGGTAAAGATTATCGATCGTTGATTTTTTTCAATTGAATTGTCTTCAATCTTATTGGTCGTGACCAAGTCGTTGCTTTTTATGTCCTCTTCCCTCGGCCAGTGTCCTTAATATCCCGGCAGTGCTGGCTTGGCTCTGCTTTGTTTGCGTTTTTTTTTTCTCCTGCAACTCCTGCAGCTCCTGCGGTCTTCAGACTCTGGACTCTGGACTCTGGACTTTGAACACTGGTCTGGAGGGGCTTTATTCCTTCGGCACTTGCTCACGAAATTTAATAAGCAAAAGGACATGTTTGGTGTCGTTGCGTTGCGTGCAAGGCGTCCATCAGCCAAAGGATCCGAAGCAGCCGGCTCATTAAACCGGTTTTTCCAACTCGCTTTTCCTTCGCTTTTCCTTCGCTTTTTCTTTGCCAACCGAAACGACGCAGTCGACGTCCTTGTCATACTGAGGCTGGCTTTAAAGCTTTTCGGGGCTATTGATTTTCCGAACTAGACACTTGGAGCTCTAGTGTTTCCCCCTGCCACAGATGAGACCGCGTTCCGGGGAGAATATTGATTTTGTGGGTCGAGTCGAGGATGAATAGTTTCATCCTGCCTTGGCAGGGAAAACAATTGAAAACAAGGTAACCCTTAACTGGGCCACAATTTGTAATTGTTTGAGCCCACGCCAGGGCAGGCTGGCAATATGGCAGCAAAAACCAGAGAACCAGAAACAGCGGTGACACGAGTGTAACAGTTTTTTATTGTTGTTGTTAAAAACAACAAACAGAAATTAAAACACATGTGCACAAACAAACAAACAAAGAAACAAACACACAAGCAACGGGACGGACACACATGCAAAATACATCCTTCCCCGTGACTCCTTTGGGGTATTTTCTTTTTCGGTGGAGTAAATGAACCCAGCAAGCCAAAACAAATAATTACACCGAGGAGGGGGCTCTGTACCCGGGAACAACAACAATGAGGCTCCAACCAGGATACACCATAAATGTCGTCTGATGTCCTTTCAGTCCTCGCTTGCTCTCTCGTTCTCTGAGTCGTTCTCTGACTCGTCCCCGCCATGTTGAATAAACGCTGACAATGGACGTGAAATTATGACAAACACACACAAACACACATTATTTGGGTTTATGTGTAAGGACATACATGTATCCTTACAGCTGCTGGAGCAATTCGCTTGTTGGCACTTGTGACATTTGCGTCCTGACTGCTTAATAGAGCTTATTATGCCAACAGGCAAAAAGTTGCCTTTTCAAACAATAAAGCTCCAAAAGGTTAATTATCCTGAATTAGTGCTTCCTCTTAAATTTCTTAAAGCTTCAAGGACATACTAGTTAGGAGTAACTAATCCTCCTAATTCGTCTTGAGCCATTTTTAGTTACAAAACAATAAACATTAAGTTGCTCAATTTTGCACACTTGAGTTCGCAAATATAATTAAAGGTAACCTGACATTGATGTTTTTCTTCCATCCAAAAAAAAGTTACAAAAAATAAAATAGATGGACCAGTGCCCACGCAAAAGCCTCAATCATTGTCTGGTCCTGGAAAATTGATTTTCCCCGAAGTGAAAGTTGGGAAAAACACATAAAAGCTGAAATAAAAGCCCAGAGACACTTTGATTTGCAAGCTGTCAGAATGAACTTATCACCTTGGCGTCGTTGTTTATCAGCTACAAAATGAAAATTGTTGCTTATATAGATATATATTCAATATATACAATAGTGGGTGGATAAAAAGCCTGACCAAGCGTTTCGTTTCAATTTTCCCGCCGCTGGCTCAGATTTATTTGCCTATTTCTGTGCGCTCCACCGACGGAAACGTGACGAAAAGCGTTTTCCTACTTTTCCCCACAATCGGTCCTATATATATATATATATGTATATGGCCAGAGACGGACGACTTTGAGGAAATCTGAATGACTGGCCCACATTGACACTGGCAGAACTTTTGCTTCCGAGAAGCTATGTTACAGCAAATATTTTGCTGGACCTTTTTTATTACATTTAAATAATTTGATTGCAAGTGCCGACATCGGAGTCGGCATCCTCCCCGTGCCCCGTTCCCCGTGTAGGGTCCGAGGCATTTAAACTTGCCCCTGAACCGGGCCCTTTATTGGGGAAACAGTTTTCAATTCAATTTAATTCACTTTGGGTCTTCTCGACCGCCTTCCCCTGCCGGGGAGTGTGTGTGTGTAGGCGTCTGATACTTTTTATTTAATTTTTTCTGCACTCTCCTTTATTTCTTGCAGCATAAAAATTTATTATCATAATAAGAGAGCAAAGGCTCGCCGCTACCCATGTCGTCCTTTCTCTATATATATGTACGTATATGTATAAATATTTTCCTTTTTTTCCGTATCATATGTGTGTGGCAGCAACCCTCGAATGTTTTTTACGAGTGTTGTGTTTTTGTTTCTGTTTTGATGGAAATTCGATATTTGCAACACGTATTGAATTTTGATCAGTTCGCTGTGAAAGCCATATGAAAAATATCTTTTCGCCCGGCCTTTAGCTTCCTCGTTTTGATTTAAAGGGCCCACCAGGACTCGGCGGAGCTATTGATTTTGAAGAAAATTGGCCCAGAAAAGTCTGGGCGGGGAAGTGGCTCACCCTCCCCAGAGGGAGAACCGGCAGATGCGTATCTGCAAACAATTAAGAAATTGTTAAATGAAATTTCCCAAAAATTCCTCAACTGGAGCTTCGGAGCTGCCCTCCATCGCTTTGCCCTGATTTTCCATTGCACTGGGTTGCATGTTGTCCTTCTCCATTTGTATCTAGATACGCATATGTATCCAGAGGGGGCTCCATGCCCCAGCGCGTGTGGCATTGTTTCTTTGTGGGGTTTGTAATTCTATTAGTTACAACTTGTGCTCTGTGAGGAAGTGAGGGGGCTTGGGGCTGGGAGCCACGAAACCAAATTAAAAAACTTTGCCAGTTGTAGTTGATCAGGATTGCAGGGGTTTTGTCGATTTCTTTTCGGCTTCTCCACTGGAATGTATGGCAATCGAAATGGTCTAGAGCTGATGTGAGAAATTGGAGTACTCCTCCATCGAAGTAACTCGATTTTTATTTACCCAACTGATGGGGAACTATCAACTTGGTCGGGACTTTAGATACAAACATTTACATCTCGTACTTAATCATGTTTTAAGCGCACTTTGTCGAGAAGGACTTACTTTCCCATTACTCTTTCTTTTTTTTTTTTGTTTTTTGTTTTGCCATCTTGGCCCTCGAGTCCGGCTCGGCTTGGCTCAAATGCCAAAAGCGTCATAGAAATCCACTCCAGACGCGTGTAATGCTCGACCAGGTAAGAGTCTGCTGTGGCTGTTACCCTTCAATGGAAGGCAGCGACGTGCGGCAGCCTCTTGGACCCATACACTGACTATCTGTCAGTCGGAGAGATGACGATGGTTTGGACCAAAAAATGGTGAAAGGGGGGTGTGATTTGTATGGTACTTGGGTTTCCTATATACCAAGTATACCATATATATTGTATATCAACTGTGTGGAAAAAACAAAAACAACAAAAAAATGATTTATCACTGTGGCGGCTTGTGTCTGTAAGCCGTGTTTTGCTCCCTTGACTTTGACAGGCCGCCGATGCCGCCGTTGCCGCCGTGGCCGCCATCGCCATCCCCCTTGGCTGGGCGCCCCTGGAAGTGCGTTACAAAACAGCAACTCATGTGCATGATGAATTAAATTAGCGAAAAAGCCAGCTGGAAATGGTAGAGACGACCAATCCTAACCCACATACCATTATCGAAACAGCGTTTTCGGTTTGATTTTTTGTTTTAAAAAAGTTGTTCATTTCATTTGCATTGTTCGCTGGCGAAACAGAAAAATATCTTTGTTTTGTTGTTGTTGTTGTTGTTGTGGTTGTTGTAATCATACATAGATGTTGTATATATGTATAGTATATATATATATATATATATAAATAGTTGTATTCACAAAATTGAATTATCCATAGGTTATACATTAATCGTAGAGCTGCTTTAGAACTAAACTTAGAGCTTATCCTCGAATTACAAATATTTTACAAAATGATACAAATAAATAACAGTTTTGGGCTTTTTTGTTTTTATATTACTGGTACATGTGTCCCCCTCGAATATATATATTATATTATATATCTAACTGGCGATAGTTCCGAACTGATTTTCTTAATTAATGACGAGTAGGCGAGTGTGCGGAAAAAATGCTCTCGAGTACAATCTATATAGGCAGTATGTATACTCTCGTATATAATATACTTCTGGTGTAGATATATGTATGTATGTTTTAATATATGTATGTTATGCTTAGTAGGTCTTCTTCATTAATATCAGTTTAGTTTTGCTTTTACTTTACTTTACACAGTCACGTACATGCAGACACGCACATTGATATACATACATATATATATATATATACATATGGTATATCCACAAATATATATATGGTATTTTATATAATTAGCTATGCATATTGCGTATACGCCGCATTGCCAGTACAGTACGCGAATCTTGTATTACAATTATCGTTAGTTTTTTTTTTTTTTTTTGTGTATGGTAAGCGTAAGGTCTTTAAAATGAGCTGTATCCTACTAATGTCCTCCCTGGTTTGCTAGCTAATTATTTATGCTTTTTACATAGAGTACAGATTACAGTTTAGTTTGATAAATGCATTTATCGATTTTACGGCAGAATTTACATGTGTACTTGAATGTGATTATTGAATTATCCCCATGGGGTTACCAATTTGCAAATGTATCGAGTTTCCAGCTTCCTCTATGTTATGTATGTTGCATTCCCTTTATGTATATTGTATATGTGTGTGTGTGTGTGTGTGTTTAAATCTAGGTTTTGGGCAGTAAACACGATGTGGAGGACTATTTACAAATTGATGCTAGAGACGCACAGAGCACACACACAGCACAGGACTCTCAGCTGGTCGAGATTAATGCCAATTATCCAGTCAATTATTAAACAATCAATTTCGAGGATGCAAATACAAATGCATTTGGCTCGGGCCCGCCCTTCGGCTCCAAGTCACAAGGCTGCCACTCCCGAATCTTACGAGTTTCAAGTTTCCAGTTTCGAATTGCCAGTTTAGAGAAGTCGAGTTCTCGAGTCCAACTGATTAAAACCATATTAAAAAGTTATCACAAATTCTCCCCTGCAGCGACTTTGGGGGCTAAGCAAATGCCAGGCCGAGGAGCAAGTTCATGTAAGGATTTTTGCAGGACTTTTTGGGGTCGGGGCGTTTGCCAAACTTAGTTTGCTGTGTGTGGCAAAAGTTTGAAAACTTTTCAAATGGCATTGTAGTACACCATGCTAGAGATACACACTTGTCATGGCCCCCTCTGGTTCATGTATCTTGTATCTTGTATCTTGTATCTTGTGGGTCTGTTTCAGTAGCATCCGTCTCGGATCTCCATCTCCATCTTCATCTCCATCTACATTTGCATCTGCATTTGTTTTGTGCATCTAAAATGACTTTGCACTAAATAAACAAACGTTAAAATTCGTCTCCTACTCCTACACTACTCCTACTTCCTACTGCCTCGTCCTCGTCCACATGTATTTTAGTAATTAAAATTATGCACAGGAACCAGTCCCTAAAGAAATCACTGACACTCTCCCTTACACGAGATAAGCCTGGACATGAGGTCCTTGCTGTTGTCCGGCCACGGATCCCGTCTGTTGCTGCTGCTGTTGTTGTTGCTGCTGCTGCTGGCTCGTCTTGGAGCCCAGGGTTCCGGCCTGGACCTGCGGATGCTGCTGCTGCTGGAGCTGCTCCCTCTTCGGGCGCCAGGTCTGGGCCCTCTGGGCCCCCTCCATCGGATGACCTGCCGGCATCATCAGCATGTGCTGCTCGTTGTCCAAAGTGGAGTAATCCGAGTCGATGCTGGAGTATATGTGCTCCGAGGGCGGACGCATCCCGTGGTGCTGGTAGTACTCGGCGCGCAGGTGATGGTTTCCGGCTCCCGGACCCCCGCCCGCTCCGGGACCAACGTCGCGCCTCTGTGGCCTGGGACTGGGCGTGGCCGTGGTGGCCGTGGAGTAGTTCTGCTCCAACGCCCCCGGATTCTGCTGCTGCTGTTGCTGTTGCTGCTGCTGCACGACGGGAGGCACTCCATCATAGGCGGGTGGTGGAGCCTGGCGGTAGAGCAGGCCGGGACTGGCCGGCTGTTTCACCCGCTCGTGGTTGAGGTGATGGTCCAGCTCCAGGGTATAGTTGTTGCCCCGGAAGGTCGGGTAGTCCACGGGCAAAGCGTAGCGCAGCTTCTCCCAGAAGTGTCGATCGGAGCGCCGGATGCGATGCACCGCCGAGGTCTTTAGATACGGGAGCAGCTCGATGTCGCTCTCCGCCTCGAAGGCCACTTCCGGCTCCTCGATGATCACCAGCTTTTGTGGCCTGCCTCTCAGGGCATCGTGGACGGATCGCCTCAAATCACAGCGCGCCCACTCCGTTTGGAGGAAGTTGCGGGTCAGCAGGATTACCACACGCCTGGACACCCGGGTGGCCTCCAGTAGCTGGTAGTGGGTGGCGTCGTGGGCCAGGTCCCTGTGCTGCAGACACACTCTCAGCGGCGGGCGTCCCGTCTCCAGCTGGGCGGCCAAGTGCTGGCACACGAACTCTGAATCCTTGGCAGAGTGCAGAAGCAGGGCGTCGTACAGCTTCTCCGACTCCTCGCAACGGGGGCCAAACACCCGAACGCCGTAGTGGGCAAACAGCCAGATCCTCAAGGACTCTCGGAAGGCGAAGACCATAGCGATGACCACCAGCAGGAAGACCAAAGCCAGGGCAGCGGCCAGCAGAGGAATATAGGACTCGGGAATTCCATGCTGCAGCATCGACCCTCCAGAATAGTAGTCCGTACAGGCAGCTCCTGTGGCATTAAAGTCCAGCTCTCGCTTCTCCATGTCGCCCTCCTGGACGAAGCCATCCTCCAGGCTGGAACTTCCCCGTGAGCTGGAGGAACTCAGCGCCATGCAGTAGATATCCTGGGCATCCTGCACTATCAAGGCATTATCCGCCACATAGGAGGTGAGGGCCTGCAGGAACTGGCAGCGGCAGCTCCAGGGATTCTTGCCCAGACTGAGGGATCGCAATCGGGAGCCAAAGTGAACGACATGAAGCTGCCAGATTGGCAGGGTGACCAGGCGGTTGCCATCGATGCGGAGCAGCTCCAGAGCGGCCAGGGGGGCCAGGGTGGCGTTCTCAATGGTGGTCAGTTGGTTGTTTTGCAGGTACAACTCCCTCAGAGCCGACAGCTGCTCGAACTCGTAGCCGTGGAGGGAGCGCAGCTTATTGTCCGCCAAGTGGAGCAACTGCAGCGAGGTCAGGCTGGCGAAGGTGCGATTCTGGATGGCCGCCACCTGGCTGCCATTGACGTAGAGGGCTCTGAGGTTCTTTCGCCCTATGAAGGCGTGGTTCTTCAGCACCGGGAAGTTGTTGCCGTCGAGGTATACGACACTGGAGTCCATGGGGACGCGGCGGGGCAGCTCGGTGGTCTGCTGGCCTCCGCAGTCCACGACATTGGTGGACCAGATCTGGTCGTGGTAGCAAGTGCAGTTGCTGGGACAGGTCATCTCGCAGTCGCAGGCATCAAAGTCGCAGCAGTGGCACAGGGCGAAGCAGTGCGACTCGTAGCGGCAGAGGAAGTCCTGGGGACGCAGGGCACTCAAAGGACGCACTGCAGCGCCCCGGGCATGGGGCATCACGCACTCAATGTTGCCCATGTCCATGACGCGCGGATGCTGACGGGTGGTCAGGTTGTTGATCCTCTGCAGCCAGTCCATGGTGCAGTCGCACTCGAAGGGATTGCCGCCCAGGTAGAACTCCGGCAGGGGCTTCGGGGCCACCACGGGAGCCACTCGCAGCTGCTGCAGTTGGAGCTTGCTCAGCTGATTGGCGTACAGGTCCACCCTGGCCAAGTTGGCCTTGTCAACAAAGGCATTGGGCTGCACGTTCCCGATCAAATTGTTGTTGATGAAGAGCAGCTCGATGGTGTTGGGAATGCTTATGGGACCGATTTCGGTGATGCGATTGTGCGAGGCGTCCAGGGTCTTGACGCGAATCTCCTCCTGCAGCTTGT
Source organism: Drosophila varians (assembly GCA_018150405.1). Taxonomy (NCBI): domain Eukaryota; kingdom Metazoa; phylum Arthropoda; class Insecta; order Diptera; family Drosophilidae; genus Drosophila; species Drosophila varians. Next base: position 12,277,106 of record JAECWK010000130.1, read on the forward strand.
AGTAGTTGCCCAGGGCCTCGATGTAGTTGCCATGGATGTCCAGCCACTTGAGGTTCGAGGGAATGAAGGCGTAGTCGAACCAGACCAGGTGGTTCTCGGAGAGATTCAGCCACAGCAGGGACACCAAAGTGGCAAACACACCGTTGATGTCCGAGAGGAAGTTCCTGTCCAGACGAATGGCCTCCAGCTCGAAGTTCTTGTCGAAGGAGCCGCGCTCGATGCTCTGGATGCGGTTCTTGGCCAGATTAAGGACGCTGAGTCGCGGCAGGTCCTGGAACATGCCCACCGTGATGTTGCCAATCTGGTTGTCAATCAGCCTCAGGCCCGTCAGCTGGTGAAGATTCTTGAAGCTCTGATTGTCGAAGGTGCGGATCTGGTTCTCGCCCAAGTCCAGGGTGCGCAGCATGGCCAAATCCTGGAGAGCTCGCGGCACCTCGTTCAGCTGGTTGGAGCTCAGGTCCAGTTCCTTCAAATCGGAGCAGTTCTTGAACACGGCCGGCTCCACCACGCTAATGAGATTGTTGTTCAGAGTGAGCTTGGACAGGACATACAATCCGTTAAAGAGCTTGTCGTCGAGGGTGTGGAGACGATTCTCGGCCAGGTTGAGGGTGTGCAGGTTGTAGAGCGGCAGGAAGGCGTTGTCCTCGATGTGGCCAATCGAATTGTTGCGCAGATTCAGGATCTGCAGGAAGTACAGCTCCTTGAAGGTGCGATAATCGATCCGCGTCAGGGCGTTGTGGGCCAGATTGAGGACAATCAACCGGATGAGTCCCGCGAACGTGGTGTTGTCCACATGGTTGGAGGTCAGTTGGTTGCCCGACAAGTCCACCACCAGCAGCTGCTCCAGGCGATGGAACAGACCGCGTGGCAGCTCGTACAGCTCGTTGTGCTGCAGATGGATCTCGCGCAGCTCCTTGGAGCCGGCGAAAAGTCCCTCGGGCAGGGTCTCCAGGTGGTTGTTGCTCAAATTCACGATCCGGAGCGAGGCCAGGCCGGCCAGGGCTTCGCCGGACAGCTCCGAAAGGTTGTTGTGCGCCAGATTAAGATGTTGAAGTCTCCTCAGGCGGGAAATGCCCCAGCTCTCGCTGATGGACCTCAGCTCGTTGTGGCTGGCGTCGAGGACCTGGAGCTCGCTACCGGCACTGCCCGATCCGGAACCACAGTTCATGTCCGCGAATCCCAGCTGCTCGGCGGTGCGGATGCGATTGCGGGTGAGATTCAGGACCTGCAGATTGCCAACTGGGCACAGGAAGCCCGCGGGCAGCTGGCGCAAGTTGTTGTCGCCCAAGTCCATCTCCGTCAGCTGCTTCAGGCCGACGAGCGAGTCCGGGAACAGCTCCAGCGACCGCGTGGGCCCCCACTCGCTGTTGTGGGTGCTCAGCCGGAGCGTCTTGAGCGTGGCCAGTCCCTCGAAGGCGTTGTTGGGCAGCTGGAGCAGCTTGCAGGCCTCCAGGCGCAGCACCTCCAGGGTCTGCAGTCTGGCGAAGACGGCCACGGGGAGCGAGGACTCGAAGAGGTAGAGGTCGCTGCACTGGATGGTCAGCTGGCTGCTGCCATCGGCGCCCCCGAGATCCAATCCGGGCTGGCGTTCAATCAGCCGGAGGGCGCAGTGCACGGCGCTGGTGCCGTTGTAGGACCAGGAGCACTGGTTGGCCGGACCGCTGTGGGCCGGCACCGGGGCGGGCGAGGAGACGGAGGAGCTGACCGCCGTGTTGGACAGCAGCGAGGAGTAGTCGCCGGAGAGCGATACGGTGGCAGCCGCTCCTGTACCGGCGCCCAGCATGGCGCTGGCGTTGGACTCCTGGCTGGCCTGGCTCTCCTTGGGCGCCAGGGCAGCGGCCGCCAGGCGGCAGCCCGGCATCCAGGACACGGCCAGGACGAGCAGGAGCTGCAGCGGTAGCGCTATAGCCGCCATGGCTTGCGCGATTTGTGCGGTCGGGGAAGGGGAACAGCCTTGCTGGCGGATAATTCGGGTGTAGTTCGCGTTTTTCTTTCGATTTCTCACTCTTGTTCACTGAGAATTGACATTTTTCCTAGCCACTGTTTTTTTTTTTTTTTTTTTTTCTTTTTATTAATCGAATCGATTATTTATGCTTTTCCGTTTTCCACTAAGCGCACATTTTTAATTTCTTTTCGGATTATTTCATTTGCTCTCATTGGCGTAATTTCTCTTTCACTGTATCTTGTATCTTGCTATCTTTTGTATATTTGTATCTTTTTCTGACTGAATCGCGGTATGGATGGTGCGTGGCCCACACGTCCGAACCGTTCGGCACTCGCACTGGAACTGTTTTCTGGTTTCGGGCACTCTGTTCAGGCTTGCCAGTTTTGGGATTCATTTGAGCCGCCGTTTGCTGCCGTTTTCGTCCATTCAAAGGCAAAGTATCTCCATGTTCCGATGGCCGAGTATCTCACGGATACGAGTGCGCATGAGGGCTGCTCTCGCTCTTTCTCTCTGCCACGAAAAGATACGAAGTGTAGTTACATTTACCGCCGCTGCTGGGCCACTTGGCGCTGTTTTGCTGGAGAGCCTTTCTCTGGGAGAGTTTGAGTGGAAATGCGAGTGGGATTTGTGAATCAAATGTAAACATTGACTGAGAGCAAATAGGAACTTGTAATTGAAATTTATTTGGTCAACAAAGGGGTTAACAGATAATCTCTGGTGGATTTAATATTAATATATATTCTTTTTAATTAGGAAAAAATTATGTTTAATAATTCCTTTTTTTGAATCCCAAACTTTAAACTCAAACCATCTCTTCCACTCAATTCCTTCCACTCTCCCCAGCATCCAGCATCCATTCACTCACACGCGCCGCTTGCCATCCGTCGGATACTTTCCCAGCGAGATGCGTCCCAGCGTCTTCTAATTGCCGCAGCTGCAGCAGATAATCGAGCTGCATCAGTCAGTTGGCTGCCATGCGATTTTGTCAACGCCAAAAGATGTTTAACACATTGCCAGTTGCATGCCGCATCCTCGACGACGCTATTTTTGGTGCACTTTTGTTTGGATTAGATCGGGCCGTGACTGCAGTTTTTGTTTAGATACCGATCCGGATACTTAAGATACATGTTTGCCCTCGGAGGAGGGGGGGGGAGCTCTGTCCCCGCCCAAGGCCGCCGAGTGAATTGTTTGCCACCTCGGGAGCTGCGTACGCAAAATGTAATATTTATGAATCCTGCTTGGAGGCGGACATGGCCAGGCCGACCATAAAACATTCTTTTCGGGCAGCCCCTCTCAGCCGGAGATGAAAGTTTGAGGTGGGTGGCCAAGTTTCTCTAATGCATTTATTATTCATAAGAACTTTTTCATTAGAAGGGGCCGGGGCACATGTGTCCTAGTGTCCAGGTCCCACTCCCCTCCACCCACCACGCCCCCCAAAAAGTGACAAAGGCGACTGTAACCAAGTTAGTGCCTCCAACTTGGAGCCCAGAATCACAGGACGGCGGCAGCACATTGTTTTCTTGAGGTGTCGGAAACTTGTTCAACTTGTTTTCATTTTACTATTTTTCCCGGGGCCACTCTGCCACAGCAGGAGGACATCGAGTGAGTCCTGTACTTAGCTCGGTAAGGAACTGCCCCGGACCAGGGGACGGAGGTGCCACTGCCACTGATCCGACATACACACAATAATTTTCCCCGACTTCTTGCACACTTATCAGGCAGCTCTTATCGCCGGAGATGCCACCATGAAGCCCTGCCAGCAAATGTCTTTATGTTCCCGGGAAACGTATTTTTAATATTTATGCCCAAGCAGCGGGTCAAGGGTTATCCCTGTACCAGCTCCGGGGCATTGTGTTTCAAGTACTTGGACCTTTAAATATGCATTAAATTGCGTGATAAACTGCAGCGATGTATGCATAAATAATTAGAGAGGCAGCAACGAAATGAGTCGGCAAAGTTTAATTACCAAAGTGGCGCAGCAAACTTTTCGATTAGTGTGTCGACAAAAGGCATTCGAAAAGCGATTTCCATGGACTGTGCCCCAATAGACCACTCGTTATCGGGTGGCCCGAAAAATAAAGGGGCAGAATCCGTCACGACGGCGGGAATGGGGTGGCTAACAAATTGTGCAAATGGCAAATGCCGTTCGAACCGGACCGGCCACACAGTTTGATATAAAATATGCCGGCTGGACGCAGGACACAGGATTGCTGGCCAAAAACTGAACTAAAAACAAATTTTTGTGGAGCCGCAGCAGCAGCAGCTGAAATTGACAGACGAGCCTGGGCCTGGACCAGGACCAGGACCTCCATCCACCCGGATCCCTGGGGATTGGCAATCGGAGCTGTTACCGCACAGTGGAACAGCTTTTCCTGTTTTTGGCCTTTTTGTTTTTGCATATCCCAAGACCCCACCCCCCCAACCTTCCTTTCCTGCCACATGGAATTCGCATGGAATTGATGCAACTTTGACAAAGGATGCCCCCCTTCGGCTCCTTTTTGTTCATTAACGGCATCGTTTTCCAGTGCAAAAATTCGAAATGAAATCGCTCTGATTGATGAAATTCTCCAAATTGCATCTACTCTCCTATATATTGATGGGTCCAGCCATGACAACAAACTTTGTCCAGCGAGTTAATCGGATCAATGTTTGGCCAAAATGCAGGTCGTTATTCGCCTCGTTTGCTTCCAAATTGGAATTGGAATGTGTCCCCCGTTTTTGATCCTTTTAAAGTTTTGATTTGTAAGCCAAAAAATATTAGGAAACAGTCCTGGAGAACCCCTATTTAACTCTGTTTTGTTTATGCGATAACAGGATGTCTTAGCGCCTGGATCTCCCCTCTCCAGTGGCTGTGGCAGTTGCAGTTCCAGTTCCTCGGCAGCTGCCGACAAGTGTGAAGACTGGGGGAGCAGGCAGAGAGGCTGCTCTGGGGGTCCAGAGTCAGACAGTGGAGCTGGTGCTCCATGGATGCCATGATATAAATTGCACAGCTGAGCGGGCAGCATAATCGCATGCAATTATGCCGCACACAATCACAAAATGCCCGCCCGGCCAGCAAGAAGTTTGCAAAACTCGCCGAGCAACTCGCCTCGGATCAACTCAGCTGGAAGTGGAAGTGGCAGTGCCAACAAGCTGGCACTAACAGGTGAGTGGGATGGGCACATCAGGCCATCGTCCAGGAGGGGGCGGGTGGTGCTACCATCCATGGCCACTCCAATCGGGAACCAAACAATGCAGCCGAGTTGCACTTTTTGCTGCCTCTGTTTTGTTTGCTGCACAATCTTGTCTAACTTTGTTTAGTCATCGCTCAGGCCCCGGGTGTACTTTTGATTCCAACTAGGGATGTGTGTTAAATGCACTCAAAAATAGAGCTTCCCCATATGAAACAGGAGGATATTATAGGACACTATACCATCATGATATTCAACTTCAAAAAAAAAATTCTCTTCAATTTGTTTGGGCAAACTCCTTGTTTGCCATCGCTAGTCCAATTCCAGGCTATTCTCTGGCCGCTTCTGAGCCAGTTTTCTGTTGATTTTTGCCTTCTTTGCCTCGTCTTTGGTTTTAGCCTTTTTTGATTTTTGTGGCCATCGCGCTTGCCGGGCCTTATGCCCGTATTTTGTGTGTTCTGGGCCGGCTTCTTCTTTGGTTCTTCGCTCGATGATTGCAATTGGATGCACAGCACAGCACAGCAGAGTACCATGCCAGGCACTGGGCACAGGCGCCTCATGTGCAGTTTTGATCTATTGATTGTGCTCAGCCCCTTGTGCGAATCATGGCAACTCCAATCCTGGCTACGGCGTAAGCAAATATTGCATTTTGCGTTTTCCAATTAAACTTGAACAAGCGCCGACTCGAAGCCTTTTGTCTCCGGGGAATCCGTGCTATGGCTCTGGCGAAAATGTGAATCGACACAGTGGATGGATGGCCAGGTGATGGAAAACACTTGCCCAGGACACCAAGGACCAGTCCAGACAGCTGCAGAAAAGGCCAAGCCAAATGGGGGGTATTCTTTAAAAAGTGGACCATGGATATTCTGTATTTTTCAAACAGAAGTACATATGTGGGAAATTGTTTTAGAGATATTAATCGCAGCCAGCTGTTTACAGGCAGTACTACGACCTCTATTCAATGATTAAGACCCCCCTAAAAACCAGGAAAAGCCATTCCCGAGAAAGCCGCAAGTACGAGGCACAATAATTCTTGGAAGACCTTACCCGGACCCGCGCAGTGGAAATAATAGCAATTATATGGGGAAAGAACCAGGCCAATAAAACCGGTGACTATCTAGTTTACCGGGGAATTGCATTTATGGCACTTTAAGAGCCCAAACCCCGAAATTCAACTTCAATCAAGCTGAGTGGCCTGGGGAGGCCTGAGGTGGCCTGGGGAGTGTGCCTTCAATCCAGACACGTGCAGGTCCAAAAGAAAGGCGAGAAGGAGGAATTTAGAATTTCCACTTGGCGACCGCTTTCCCAGGAACAGTTACAAGGCGTCACTAAACTATAGTTAACGGCTAAACAAACTCTCTGGTCTGATCCGTAACTAAACTGGGAAATAATAAATTACTCAGAAATGCCGGCCACGTCCGTGGCTCGTTAATTCAAAGAACTCAAAAATCATAAGTATTGCTTATGCAAGCCCCAAAAAAAAAATAAGAACCAGAGACAATTAAAACATTTTTTATTCTGTATTCAGTTATATTTTCTTGGACGCCACACGTAACCTTGGCTGCATTTTAATCATCATCGCCTCTGGTTCTTTCGGGGCTTGAGTTCTTTGACGAATTTCAAAGAGTCTTGGCCTGGCTTGGCTGGTTGCACGTGCTTCTCCTCCACACATACACACACACACACACATAGTCTAGCCGTGCCACATCAATCAAAAATAATTTATATGAGAGCAGGCCCAGTCGAAGCATCCAAGATATGGCCACAACACGTAGCAGGTCGCCAGGTAATGCATTCTGTGGAACTTACCAATTCGAAACTTGTATGGGCCTCAAAATTCATTATTTACGAGCTCGATTCGTGGCCTGGAAAAGTGTCCACAACTAATTGATTTATGTCCGAAGTGCGAAGACTTCAAGTGAATTCAAAATGAAAATTTTTGGTATTCCCCTGATATGGGGATGTCACGACCCGAGACATGGGAGATAAGACTTTCGGATTACCGAGTTATCCCCTTGTGAAAGGGTTCAAAATCTCCAGATTCGAATGCCAAAATGATGCCAGCTGAGGGCCATTGTGTGGTGTTCCAGGTTTATGTGGTATTTACCAAATATTTATGCCAAATGTCTGGAATATAGAGCAGTAATTAGACAGTCAAATAATTGAATGGATTTCATCTGGGCCATAGAAAATCAATGGCACTCTGGCACCCTGGCACCCTGTACCTCCATCCCTTCGAAGATGTCGTCGTCCATTAAATTTGTCACCCGCGGCTAAGCTAAATGTCAAATAGTACTCACGGCCATTCCATGGCCAGGATATGGACGCACACACTCAGACACACACTCGCAGGATATTCTGAGGGACTCTGAATACGGAATACGGAGAACAATAACAGCATCAATTTGACACGTACAGGCGCTAATGATGGGAATAGCCAGCCAACTGAACGATCGAATCCGATTCGAAATCCGTACTATATGTACGTATATACCGCTCAACATGCCCACAATTGAACCACCCGACTTTGTCCCTTTAGGAACTTTGACATCCTGCCGGTTTGAGCCATCCATCCCCTCTTCTTCCCCTTCTCACTCGGCTGTCAGTTCCTGCTGGTGTGAGTTGACATTCTGAGAGTCGACGACTGCCAATTTAATTCCCATTGACAAAATGCACAATTGCCGGACGACCACCACCCTCCTCCTCCTCCTTTTCCTTTTGGCCATTTGCCCCTTTGTTCCCAATGTAACTGTTCTTGTAATTGTAATTTCTGTTAGTGACAGCCGCAGAGAGAGACCTATTAATTATTTTAGAAAATCACCCGTAATAACAATAAATATATGCAACCCACTTTGGCGTCCTGTTCCACCCACAAATGTTCGATTTTTTCCAACGACATTCAAATATTTGTTTGCCTTGCCATTGCCAAGGTTAGTAATGCAATCAAGTCGAATGTTTGCACTGGGCTTTCCCGCCCGTCTGTCAGTCTGGGGATTCCCCGTTTCGCCCGTAGAAAGCCCAGGCACTTTCCATTTTGACGGTGTATCGATTTAATAAATTTGCGCGGGGCTCCTGCCACAAATTGATTGACAACTCAGTTCCAAAACCCTTGGTGATGTTGCTTTTTGTTTTGATGGAAACGAGATACACTTTCAGTGGGTTTCAAGTTTTGATACGAAACTACCATTGAAAACCCAACATTATATTCATAAATCAAATGCCACTGGGCGACCAGAGACCATGGACTCCAAATTGCTAACATCCGGGTAATTTAAATAAAAATTCTGTTACCTAGTATTTGGTTATTCCGATTCAAGCAACAATAGACCCACTCACTCCAAAATAGACAGCGTCGGGCCATTTAAAATTGGAATTCACCAAAAAGTGTATATTTAGGCGCGCTTAATTACAAAGGCGAGGAGCTGCCACAGCCACGGCCACGGACACCGCCACCGCCACCCGGGGGCATAATGAAGGTATCGAAAAGGCGTTGACATGCAACCGATAATTAAATTCCCGAAAACTGAGCCACCCTGGGCCAGTTCCCACATAATAAGGATTTAGCAATAAAACTCATGGATATGTAAATTTATCAGGGGTGCTGGGAAAGATCGGGGAACCTGGTATCTTGCGCTCGATCCATTGCCGTGCCCCTGCATCTTGAGCCGTTACTTTTCCGGGCGGGGAAACGGGATCGGGAACGTGCACCCGCACATAATGTGCCACAACACACTGCAACTAAAGTGTCAACTTTGGGCCGTAAATTCGGTTGAGGAACGCAACCCCTCCTCCGGCAACAACTACTCCTCCTTTGCCTCCTAATTTGGGCACACGCTCTCCGCGGAGGGAAACTCCGTTTCCGTTTTTCACACAGCCATTCCGAAAGCAATTTTTCAAAATTGAAACTCATTTCATATGAATGTGTACGCTTTCAATCCCATTATATCTGGTATCTGTGACAGTGGATCGGCGAACGAGAGATCGGCATGGCCCGATAGTGCCACCCGGCAAGTGTTGTCACCAGTTTTTGGGGTGACAATTGTGCGGCTTTCGGGCGGAAGAGCTTATCGTGGAATCGCTATCACAGTGCCAGGATCAAATTAAACCACCCGCTCCAAGAGCCAGGCGTATCGAAACTATTGTATATTGTTTTCTCCAGCCTCCAGGCTGACTTGGCCATAAACTACGCCGTCTCTATAATAATTTTCGTCTTAGTCATCCGAGGCTGAATGGCTCAAAGGGCTGGCTGCTCCATCATCGTCTGGCCATGATGGTCCTGGTCTCTTGGCAACTACAAACAATGAACTCATAACTCAAGTGACACTTTTTAACTTGACTGCATTTCATCATGTGGCCCAGCGTCTTTGCCTTCTTTCTTGTTTCGTTTGCGCCCAACAATATTCAAATTGAGTTTTCCCGTCCAGCTCCAAACTCCAAACTCCCAGCTCCCAACTCCCAACTCCACACTCCAGCTCTGAACTTCCCGCCTGCAACTGTAGCCATCCATCGTTGGTAAGTTTTTTGTTGCCTGGCATTTGTTAGTTGATAAAAGGCCAAGCCATTATATGCATGGCCGGGCTGCACAATTTGAAGTGGGTAAAATTTGTATGCATGTGGCTGCCATGCCAACGCCCCAGCTCCAGCTCCAGCTCTAGCTCCAGCTCCAGCTCTAGCTCCATCTTCAGGTTCCAGATTCATCTACATCTCCTACTGCGACGGCGACGGCGACTGCGACTGAGACTACGACCTTTCAATTCAAACAAGAAGCCGGGATTCTTTTTCAAATTGTCATTGCCTGGCTGGCTGGACGGGGGGACTCTGGACTCTGGACTGGGTTGGTCCTTCAAAGAATTCTTGGCTTTCTTTTTACGGACAGAGAACCGAACCGAACTGAACCGAACAGATTTTGTTGTCTCATGTCGTTGGGCTTGTCAACCTGCCGGCCCCATAGTTCCTCACTCTCACACCCAATCCGCAATACCACCAATACCCACAATACCCCAGGTCCAACTTGACTCTCGATCCCAATCCCCGGGAATCGACGACGCCGTCGGACAAGTGCAATGAACCGCGTTTGTCTTCTTCCATTGCAGGCTGCGGCGTTGATTTATGTTACATCTTCTACGGTTACATTGGCCATACTGGCATCCCAACCCCTTTGGTCCGTCCTCCACCTTGCTTGCTTTCCCATTAAGAGCAGCTCATATGTTACCCAAAGTCACAGGCGGCGGCGACACGGGGGGAGCATCTCACACGTGAAATGATTTATTAGCGGTAATTGGTGTCACAGTATTCCGAAGAAAAGGAAAGGATTCCCAAGGCCCCCGCATCCTGTTGCCGTCCAGCTTGATGTCTCGAATTGCTGCTCATTTAATTATCTTGATTTTAAACTTATTAAAATTGACAAATGATTTTCGTAGACAAGGCTGTGGTGACTCGCAGGAAGCCGGCTGTCAATGCCGGGGCTTCCCAGAATCCCGAGGGCCGAGTCAGTTGATAAATCACGGAGTGTAACTGTCCAACTGCCTGCCACTTCTTAGCCCATCTGAGCCGGGACTTCGGATTGGATGGGATTGGATTGGGTTAGGTTAGGAATTTCGGGACACACCTTGTCTCGAATCGATTGGAAATGGACACCTCGCCTTTGCTTTAGTGCAACTTGAACAACTTTATTTCACACAATATTCACCTGAGTTTGGCAATCTCAGCTAACAAAAAAAAAGCAAACACAGAACCTTAGTGGTGTCCTGGCATGGCCTTGTGCTCCTTCAGGCACATGGTCACCTTGAAGGCCGTGTCGCAGTCGCTGGTGCCCTTGATGTCCTTGCAGGCATTCACGCCGGATGTGATCTCGTCCATCTTGTCCGCAAACTGGGGCACCCCCTTCAGGCTGTTGATTAGGGCCTGGGCATTGAACTGGCCGTTGGCGAAGTGTCCCTGCTTATCCATCAGGCACTTGGTGTAGCACTGGAGGTTCTGGCTGGGCGTGCCCTGCATTCCGCTGGCCATAAAGTCCTTCAGGTTCGCCTCGGTCACCTGGTTTTCCTGCATGCACTGCTGCATGATTTGCCGGAAATCGGGAGCGCTCTAAAAGCATTCCAAAGGTTAGTTGGGGCGATGAGGCGATGCTGTAAGGAATGTGTCCCCTTACCTGACCCACAGCCAGGATAACAGCCAAGGCAGCACAGAGGAAAGTAGCCTTCATTTTGGGATGTGTTTGGTGGATCTGTTCCGGGTTCACTGTTGGCCAGTTGTTTACACAGCCACCACTTTTATACCAGATCGGGCTGTGATTCATGGCCCAAATGCAATTATGGCAATTAATTTTTTGCATGATGGACCTAAATTTCATTACGCACAATGCACACAATTACAGAATAGAATTTCCCTTTTTTGAGTGTAATTATCACCCATTATCAGTCCATTTTGTTGGAGGGTGAGTGGCCGGGGGAAAATCAGCCAAGTTAGTCGCAATTAGTTTTTGGCCCCAACAACGGAATCAATTATTCATTTATTGTATTTGGTATTTTTGGATGTGGTCGGAGTTTGACAATTTTCGGCCTTTGTCCGGGCCATTCGCACTTGCACAATTGATTTGCATGGCGACTGTTTTGGCCTGGCCAGAACCCCTGGACTCCCTCCCAATGGAAAGTTTCGAAGGCTTTTAATCTGGCATAATCATGGACAAATTGCCAAATCTGGCAAAGGTCGCCCACTGATTTACCAAATTAGCAAAGCTCTCCTATTATATTTTTAGCCAGGCGTAATTCGGCAAAATTATCGACTTTTGGTCACAAATTAGAAAAAGAAATATTACAAATTATATTTACAGAGCTCACTGTTGGAGAGCCTTTGTTGGCCGAGATCTAATTTTGATGGAAACAATTATACAATCACGAGTATTTAATTATTTCATGGCTTTGCAATTATCTTGTCCGTTTAAAAATCTCTTACGAGATAGTTTTTTGCAATAAATTCTCCATTTTCAAGCGCCGATTGCACAAACCCCATCCAAGGCTATCCATGACAATTAAACATCCCGGCCAGCTTCCTCCCACAACTCCGGGAGCTGTGATACAAGAAGCATTTGTTTGCGGAGCGACAGATATGGAATAACTTGCATAATTCCTGGGCAAATTCAAATCAATAGACAAACAATAAGCTCCAGTTCGCAGGCCAACTGCCATTTACAGGACCTAGGAAGCCATGTTGACAGCAGGAATAATTTATGCCTTTGGTTGTAAAAATAGGGACGAGAGGGCCGAAGGAGGGCGAGAGCACCTGTCCAACCGACCAGTGTCCTGGCCACGCCTCCCCAAGTCCTGTGTAAGTTGGGTTTTTCGCCAAGGTATAAGGAATAAGAGGAGACGCCTGTCGAAGGACACTGGTCCTTGCAGGCCAAGCCGAGTCTCGAATGGCTGTGGCTCACAAAAAGGACGACGGAGAGCCGGCGAATTGGTCGCCCGATACTACTGCTTGTCATTAGTCAGGCCAGACGAAGGATAAGCAAAGGACATGGCCATAAAAAGGGCAATGTGGGGGGACACATCTACAGATACAAGGTGTGTCCTCTGAATGAATTGCTGAGTAACCAATAATGAAGTAAAACTGTTCGAGTCCTGAATGTGTCATTGTGGCAAGGGGTGAATAGGCTGGCGGAGGCAGGAGCAGCCTCCCTCCCAGCCAGGACAATTCACTGTCAGTTGCATTGTTTTGACCTGATTTACATGCCAACCCAGGACGAAACGAAACCAAACCAAACCCACCCAACCAACCCAACCAACCATCCCACTTGGCCAACAGCAACTCGACTGATATTAGCAATGAACGGAGAAGTTGGAGTCCGTTCGGTGGACTTTTATAAATTACAAAGGCCACCGCACAAAGGCGATAGATACAGGATGCCAGGGCTGAGCTGTGCCGCTCCTCCTCTTCGAGCAGGACAACGATGACAGGACGAAACAAAGGCCAACGTTAATGAGCCAAGAGAATGGCGCGAACCGTAGCAAACGTGGCTAAATAAAGAGCGGGGCAAATTGTAAGAAAGCAGAACTGTGTCACAATGTTTTGACAGAAGGAGCAGGGGCCGAAGGTCCTGGCAACCGGCGCTGAGAGAAATGGTAATAGAGTCGGAGAAGGACACAGAGGAGACACAGGACAACTGTCAGACGACCCAGCTAGTTAAGCGTCCAAAGACAAAGTTGATAAAATTAGATTTGTATGGTAAATAGTTTGTGGGATGCCTAGCCGGCCTGCCCGGCTCCAGGCTCTTGGCCAGGAGAGGGGCAAAGTTTAATAAATGTATAAAATTAATTAGCCAGTTGAATGCTCATTAACAGCCGGCAACATGGCCAACTGACAACTTTGTTCCAGGGAGCCTCCTGCTGGCTTTAATTCTGGCTTTAAGTCGGAACTTTTTGATGGTCTCGGCTCAGGTTGAAAGGTAGGTGGGTTGGTAGGTTGGTTGGTTGGTAGGTTGGATCCGAGCAGCTGTCAAGCTGCCTCAATTAATTCCCAGCAGCAGTCAGTCAATGAAATTTGTTATTTTCCCCACCGGACCCTGACCCCAGAGCCCACAGTCCCTGGCCCCTGGACGGATCCAGCATTTTCACACTTCCCCCGGCTTCGGGTATTTCGACTTTCGATATCCCGCTGGGTCCCAAATGAAAGGGGGAAAAACGAAAAAGGAAAAGTGAAAAACCCCCAAAAACTGAATGTTGACCTTTCACAATTGCAAGCCGCCGCATGAGTTCTTTGTTTGGTGCAACTTGCGTTTTACGGTTTTTGAATGCTGCACCACGCGGTTGCATGCTGCTGACCACAAAAGCCAAGGGGCACCCTCCATCCCCAAACCGAGCCATAGGTGGTGGGTGGGCGGGGGTCAGAAAATCAAAATATATTTCGGGCATTGTGGTAAAGTAATTGGATTTTGAGGCATTTATTATAATATTGAACATGTTTGTGAGGGGCAGATGCATTCTGCAACCAAATGCCATAGCAACCAAAGGAAATTTGGAAATAAATCCAGTTCGGTTGCAGGACGCAAATCATTGGAAAAATCTAGAAACTCATATGGAATTTAAATCAATTGAAAAATGCAGGAATCCCTTTGATTAAAGTTCTGGGGAATTCCCTCTGATGTAAAGTCTTGTGTAATTTGCAATCATCGTATTTTGTCTTTTTTTTCTTTTTTTTTTTTGGACAGCTATAATTGAAATCGAGGACAACACCCGTTAATTTCACAAGGACCTGAAAAATGAACAAAATGCTTTCGCACTGAGTTATTGAAATTAAACATCAAATGTCAGAAGCAGGCACACGAGCGCAGGCCAATTCGCTGTCTTCGCATTGTGGCCGTGGCACAAGGGTCCTGCACCAGGATCGAACTCCTAAATGCTTTTTACAGCAGAACTTTTTCCAAAAATACGAAAGAAACGACAAAAAAAAAAAAGATTAAATGGCTGGCTGACAAGTTGCCAAAGAGCGAGGAATTCGAATTTGCGTGTATCTTTTTGGCAAAAATAAAGTCGACGCAGACGCCGCCGAAGACAATTGCCCGAGCAAATGAAATCAAGCACAAGCAGCTCAAGGATGTCGCTGAAAGGATCCCGGCATAAGTTGCTTTCGGGGCGAAGGGCGACGTACATGCGTACGTGTGCCAGGATGCACAGTGCGTCTCTGTGACATGTCCTCAGGATATTTGTATGCAAACAGGGCACAATGCGCTGAAATCGATATGCGGGCTCGCGTCCTTATAGGACATCATCCCCTTCCACTCCTTCCCTCCCAAACGTAAGCCTCTGATTCCTTTTCATTCGAAAAGGACTCGGCCCAAAGAAGCTGGTGCAGCTGAGCGAGCGGGCGGCTTAGACTTCCATCTACCATCTCCATCTCCATCTCCAGTTCCAATCCGCTTTCATCTCCGCCTCCATCTCCATCTCCATCTCCATCTACATCTACATCCCCCTTCTCCAGCTCCATCTGCGTCTCGGGCCACTTCTCCTGGCCTGGCAGTTGACAGCCATGTGCAGCGGCGCAATGGAATGAAAAATGGTGAGAGGGAGGCAGCGACAACGCCTGCAGCCTCAAACTCGTACACAGGAAGAAAGTAAAGGATGCATTGGGGGTAACAATGGAGAGCCTAATCATTAAGGCTCTTAGATTTCTCTCAGTGCCAGCATGTGTCAGTGCCCGCGGCGACAACGATGGCCTGTTGACAAGCCCTTCGTCGCAGTTAGTATATGTATTACACGCACTCCTTATGTACCAGGATCTTCGGTGGTCCAGGGCAGGACGGAGAGACTGATATGCGATATTAGTTTGATCTATTGCGATTGTAGGCCGAGATTCTCCTGATTCCTGAAGATTATCAATCATTTAAAACCCTATCCAGACTAGTGTTACCCAACCAATGAGTATTTTTAATAAGAACTTTGCCATTTGAATCATCCAATAATGAATTCTTCCCCCTGGCATTCCATCAATTTCAATAAGGAACATGATTTTGCCATTTTCCGCTGCAACACTTGGGATTTCACCGAATGGCTTGCATCATTTTTGGCAGAGTCCTTCAGCCACCCTGGTTGCCTGATTATATCACCGAGCGTTGCTTGATTTGTTTTGCACACATTACCGTCTGATTGTCTACGCCACGTCCTGGGGTTCCTTTGACCCCCATCCTCGTATATCCTAGACAAGAGGGTATCTCGTTATGCTGGTGCGTAGTGCGATTCTACTTTTTTGATGGTTCAACTGCGATAAGCGTCGTCTTCTGGGCCTATCCGGCAACTCAAACACGCAGATGCCACAGGACATGAGACTGGGCCAGCCCCTGCGATTGCCATCAAATTAAGGCCTGACCAAATCAATGCAGATAAAGATACAGATACTGGACAAGGATAGCCATGGGTCAGCCTCCGCCTCCTCCTGCCGGAATGCCATTGTTTTGGCTGCCTAATTGACCGGCTCTTGCTTCGGCCCGGACAGGTGCAAATGGTTATGAAAGGTGGCCTGCATTTAACCCCAACACGACATCGAAATGCAAATGAAAACTTTAAAATATGCTCCTGGACAGAGGCCAACGTAGTTGGATTTTAGTTACATGGCTGTAAAGGATGTTCCTCCTCCTTTTTTTCCTTCATTTTTTTTTTTTTTTGGGTCCCTCTCAGGTCCGTATTGTATGTATTTTTGGGATGTACAGTAGCAAATTGGTAACAAACACAGCTGTCGACCCTTACGTGGCCATAAAGTACAAGACAAAGGGGTTTTTCGTCCTGGCCCCCACCTGGGAAACCCCGAAAAGAAAGGAGGGAAAAGAAAGCATTAGAAAGGAGCAAACGGCCAGAGCACGTGACTGCTGAATAAAAGCCAGGTCAATAATGCGGTGGCTAAACGGCTTGGAATTCTGGCATGTGTGTGGTCAAATTAAAAGGGTTCAAAGGACATGTCTTTGATCATCTACGAGCTGCATATGTAAGGGGTTTCCACAACAACAACCGAAAAAGTTGTATGCAAACTATTCCAATTCCTGACGATCCCTGCCAGATGAAACACATTCCAATAGTTGGTGAGCCATTCGTTCCACCTGTATTATTCTCTGCTCCCGGATCGATTGCTCCTCCCGAAGCGGAAGCAAATATAAATATTCACCGGCGCTTGTGCTGTTGTCTTGTTGTTGAAATCCAACAGACAATTCTATTGAGATCTCTGCGCCAGGAGGTGGAGGTGTGGGGGCTGTCCCACCTCCCAAAACATCAGCCGCATATATACATATGTATACATTTGTGCATTCATCAACATTTCCTGCCACCGACCGCCGGGTCGCCGGTCTCCTCCTCGGGTCTGCCCTGCTTTCTGGGGCTGATTGCGATTGCGAATTGCAAATCGATGGCAGCAAAACGTAAAAACCGCACGGAAGGAAATTTGAATAAAATGCAATAAGACAAACACACATGCATGATAATCCAGCATCAACAATGCCTGGATTCCCCCACTTTGGGACTACCCTTGCCAGGTATATATGTTAATTTATAGGTGTGTGTATAATGTGGAGTGTATGCAAAATACAAAATACGAAATACAAAATACGAAAAGGAAAAAACACACAACGCAGCTCGTGCGTGTAAGCTCGTGATGATGATACACTAAAAACTTGCCACAAAATACATCAAAATGATGCGGTTGAAAAGTGATGCGAAAACAAGTTCTGAAGCACCTCAAAGAGGGGTGGAGCCTTTAAGGGGCAGGTTACAAGGGCAGGGCAATGCAAGAGGAGTCCATTCCTCTGAATGGTACAATGAACCACTGCGCTGTCGAAGTGGTTGACTGTTCAAGTGCTTTCCCGGGTACGGTGCAAAAAGTTGGACAAATGCATCTGGGAATAGTTTTTGATCCGGCTAGGGCTCTATTTGTTTCTCTTTTTTTAAAGGACTAATAGGATTTTATGGGTCTAAGTGAAGGATTTAAAGAGACCATGTCCTGGCCACTTATGCAATTGCGAATGCCTTTCAGGGGGCTGGCCAAATGCAACTGTCTGACCTTTCGGGCCGTAAATTATGCATAGATGCATAATTTATAACTTATGCGTGGCTCGGTCAACCCCCGAAACATTTCACTAGAACCCAGATCCGGAGACGGAGCCGGAGTCGGAGTCGGAGTCGGAGTCGGAGGCGACGGAGACATGGACAGATGCACAGACAATGATTAGAGAGACACACACTCGCAGAAACCTATTATTATTAACATTGCCGGGGCCAGTGTCCACTCGGGTGGACAATTGCAATTGCTGGGCAGTAATTTTCAATTTAATTATAGTAATACACACTCTCACACACACACACACTGTGTCATGTGGGATGGGATGTCCTTCTAAGTGCAGATTTGAGCGCATTTGCACTTGAGCCTTGAGTTTTATGGCCAGAAAGCTGAGGGATACTCCTGGGCGTAAATCAAATGCAAATGTCCTGCACTCCGTTTTGCACTCCGGCGTATTAATTATGCGGCAGGACAGGACAGGGAACAACATCACCCCCCACATTTTGACTTTGGCATTACTTTCGGGCCAAAACAACTTTTAGTTATCCATTTCGCACGTAGACCAACATATCGAAATCAGCAATCAAGGTGTGCGGGGCGAAATTATGCTCACGTAGGGAGTACGTGCTGTTGATTTGATGGTCAGTTAATTATTATTTTTTGTGTTTATAGAGTTGCCGGTCGACCATGGCCAGCAAGCACAGAGCTGTACAGGATTTTGTGGGCTAGTAAAGATTGCAGCCGGACATGCTGGGTTACCAAGTGTCTCAGCCGAGTAAAATACTAGTTACAAAAGCAATATATTTAAGTCTGGATCTAGGATCTACAAGGTACCTTTAACAATCGTGTGATCTAGTATTCCAGTTAGCCAACTCATTACTTGACCTCCTGGTCTGGCTGTTAGATAATTTCCGTATATGATGAAGAAAGTTTCCTCTCACCACTCACCGGGTTCAATGTTAATTATCGCCGGGCAGGTCCTAATCCGTTTGGTGAGCCTGCGCCAATGTTATTCCCATTGAGCCGCAGATTGATGCCGCCAAATTAGTTTGATGGCAATAGAGGGCCAGGAGCGAGGTTCAAACGCCTCCAACGTGGCTAGGTCGTGTTGTAATCAGCCAAAACCAGCGCCAATATTAATCAATTCTATATGGAGCTCTGACCGGGCAGAGCCATCCCCCAACCCCCCCACTGGTTATCCTCCGTAGCAACTGGAACAGCACCGGCAGCTCACAACAAGTCGAAACTCATTTCGTGTTGCGACTTTTGATTATGATGATTATTACGCGTAATCGCCGCTACATGTGCTACATGCAGCGCCAGTGCCCCAGCTCCAGCTCCAGCTCCTGACCCTGCTCCAGCCCCTGCTGCAGCCCCGAAAACTCCTCCCCCGAAGCTTATTGATGAGGTACGAAGCTGGCCCTGCATTGCCCCTCCTGGTCAAAAAGGGCCCGGGACACCTGTGTGTATATTATTATTACACATCGGGCAAGGGCAGCGTCGCGGGGCAGGGGTGAGTGAAAGGGGCAAGGGAGTCCATGGGTGATGG
Organism: Drosophila varians; assembly: GCA_018150405.1. Taxonomy (NCBI): domain Eukaryota; kingdom Metazoa; phylum Arthropoda; class Insecta; order Diptera; family Drosophilidae; genus Drosophila; species Drosophila varians. The sequence continues at coordinate 12,296,304 of JAECWK010000130.1, forward strand.
AAATTGGACAGGGAATGGGTAAAAAAAGGCCAGTACCAGGGCATGGCCAGACGAATTTAAACGAGATACCCACGATAATATGGGACCACAGTCATTTATTTTTGGTTTTTTTTTTTATCTATTACAAGAATTTAAACAATAAAATATCACTGCCTAATATTTTCTAAAATATCCAAAGCTAAAAATAAATGTTAATAAAATATTTCCAGCTAGAGCCGTGCCACACTGTATTCCTCGCAGTACATAAAAGCTTACAGCCTGGCTGGCGGGCTGACGTAACAACAAGTTAACAAGATAATGACAGTAGCGGTGGCTCACCGGACGAACTCACTCCGTGGAACGAAGTCATCGTCTTCGCGGTCTCTGATACCACCGCTCCGTGGCCCCCGATCCATCAAGTCAGAACGTCCCGCTCTGTTATTTAGTATCAGGTAGGTGTGGACCAACTCTCGGGCCGAGTGCATGGTGCTGGTGTGTGTGAGCCGGCTTTGAGTGACGGGCCGTGAGCATAAGTGACTGATGGCCGGCGACGACCAGGGCCCGGCCCCTTCCTTCGTTTGGTGTCCCAGCTCCCCGGACTCCGGTTGTTGCCGGCCGTCCAAAGACCATAATCAAGTATGCTAAAAAGACGCGCTAACCAAAAAGGAAATTGAAATGAAATATCTGCGTACAAGTAACTACACTTGCGGGAATTTTTCAATAGGGGCTTGGACCTATGCAGGAGGTATCCCAAGGAAAGCAAAATGATTTCTTTCAGTGCATGGGGATGGGCCTGTGTGAGTGACCGAGTTGAATCGTTGGCGTTCACTCTTTTGTGGTATTTCGCACCTGGAGCGGCGCTCAGCATGTTGAGCACACCGTCGTTAACACTTGGAGCCTTACCAGTTCCTCCTCCTCCTTCCAAGTCCCTGCCCCTGCTCTGCCCCTGCACTGCAAACCCTTTCCAGTTGGCCAGCTCGGTGCTAGCTGCTTCTTGTTCTTGCTGCTGTTGCATTGCCAACAAGCTCATTAGTTTCATAATTAGCTTTCGTTATGCTCTTCGTGTATTAATTAGAAGTTATTGCTGCGTCCAGGCGCCGGACACGAAACCCACTCGACACTAAGGAGGAGCAGTGGGAGCTGAAGTGGGAGTGGGAGTGGGAGGTCAACTGGGCATCTGAAAACACTTGATTTTCCAGCTGGTTCGTTGCATTTTAAATCGCTTATCAAGCGGGTTTTCCTCCCGTCAGTCTGTTGGGTTTTTGCCCACTTTTGTTGGCCAACATTTTTTTTTGTTGCCTTTTGCCCTGCTCTCCCCGGCTAATGCTGAGATAATGATGCTGTGGCTTTGATCGATTTGATAACAATTTAATTTGGAGTGCACGCTCAAGGTTTTTTTATGCCCCATTATTATTAAATCTTTTTTACAATTACATTGCGGCAGTGCTGTGTGTGGTGTGCGAGGCACGTAGGCAGATTAGCTGATTGACGGGTGGTGGGGTGGGGTGATTGCATTGGGGAATGCATTACATATTTGGTTAGATAATGGATAATGGATAATGGCTTATGGCGACGGCGATTGCGAGGCGATGACACTCACAGCACAATGGCAAGCCAACTATGTGTATCCATAAAGGGAGCGCGAATAAAGCCATCGAGCTGTGGATGGAATTACAAGGTGCCAGTCCATGAAGTCCATGAAGAGCGTGAGTGTGAATCAAATGAACCCGTTCTGGCCAAATATGGATTTCTTTCTTTACGATTCTTGCTGGAGAATAATAATAGCTCTCCATGACTGAAAATATCAATAGATTATGTGCGACCAATTACACCAATATGAGTTTTAAAAAGTTTCCTGAACCTTACCATTATTAATCTGGCCGCTGATTGATGCTCCGGCCCAGGGTCAAATCCCTGTTCAATTTCTCGCTAATCTCGCATAATAAACACAACATATCTGCAGCGGGAACGGGGTTGCGATACGGCCTGGCAAACAAACAATGAAAAACGTAGCAGAAACCGGCAAAAAATGCTGAGTAAACCTTATTAAAAAGGGATAACGGCGCACGAGCAGCGCTAATGACAACGCTCATGGACACAAAAGGAGCAGGAGGAGGAGGAGGGAAAGGAGGAGGAGGAGAAAGAGAAGGAGGGAGTGGGCTTGGGGTGTTGAACGGTTGGAAAGGATGGATTGGATGGTGCAAACACACACGTCACTCAGCCACGACATCCTTCCGGCGCGGTCTGGTCCTGAGTCCCGTTTCCCGGGTCCCGGGCCCCGGGTCCCTGATTCCTGGGCTTAACACTGTTAATGACCAAGGGCAACAACTCAACCTCGACCGAGAGGCCTCCTCCTCTTCGGCGATTTCATTACGGCGGCTCATGAGCAATTGATGCTGCAATGTCATACGTCAGCAGAAGGTGTGCCAAATCAGAAATGAGGTGGTTGTGGCAGGGTTTTCGACATACGAGTATTTACACTGAGAAAAACTTTATGGGAGACCGGGATATCCGATCACTCCAAGAATTTCCACCTTATAGGTATTTCTTTATGTTTAGACCAACTCTACCTTTGCAAAACACCATGTGATTTGTACGGATTTCCATCATTTGACCCCTGATTTAGCTTTTTCCCCTCCCCAAGCCAACCCAAACGTTTGTGAAAAAAATAAAAAACTGCTGCGTAATGTTTATTTGCAGAAGGCAACAAAATTTATGTGTTTCTCAACTTCGTCAGTCGGGGGTATTAAAAAACTTTTGCTTAAGAAAAAGGGTTGTTGGACAAAGGACATAAGGACGAAGGACGAAGGACATGGGACACAGGACTCTGGGAGCAACCCTGCTGTGGATAAATCTGCGTGGCCAATGCAACTTAATTAAATTTCCAAATTCTTTCGCAGCGCGGGAATTATGATGCAAAATGTTTTCCCCGTTAATTAGAAAATTGTAAAACTCAAAGTTCAAACTGCAATTTGTATTCATTTGTAAGCCAACGCCACCACCACCCACCCACGGCCTCTGCCATTAAATTGGTAAACCTCCGTCGATGGCCCCGCTGGCAAAATTATAAATTAATGCGGGCGGCGGGCGGCGGGCGGGATTGGCGGGTGGCTGGCGGTTGGCAGCTGTCTGTCCCTCTGTCACGGCGGACACCTCAGCCCCAGTCCCAGTGAGCCACGCCCCCTCCTGAGCAGTCACCCACATTATTTAAATGCATTTCCTTCTGCGCATTAATTTCCTAAGCTTTTTGCATACGAAAATCCCACACAAAACTGCGTTCAATGTAATCCCATGAGCTTTAAAGTCACGTGTATGCGCTGCCTGCGGCCTTTCTCCTTTCAGTTTTCTGTTTTCAGGAGGGGGGCGTGGCACGCACAATAAAAGCCGGCTGGGATTTGTTGCTGTATTCGCATGTAATAAATGTATTTGTTTATCCCACTCTAATTTTAACTGCAAGCTGAAAATATTCCCCCAAACAGCAAAACAGAAAATCGGGATTTGAAAAGGGAATGGGCGCGCGTGGAGCTCTATAGTCTCTGCTCCTCTATTTGCTTTCCAGCCCGCTTTGTGTGAAGTTTTTTTGTTAAATTTATAAATTGTCCTGCGGCTGGTTAAAAGCGCCAGATGTGAAGGGGTCCTCCATTTTTAGGGCACTTTTTGAATATTTTATTCGCCCTCGACTGGATTCTGTACAATTATGCATGGCGGTACATTGTGTTAACTGAACAATGACTTTCACTTGCACAATATATCCACTGAATGTTTGTCACCTAAATTAATTTAATAAAATGAAAACCTTTAAATATTCAACTAATGCCTCGTCGCCATTAAAGAGCTACTTTTTACGAATATTTTGATTATGATATTTGATTATGGATCGAATAATTCAATTGAAATATATGTATAATATATAAATGATACAAAAAAAGTTTATATATTCGCCCAACGTGGGGCTCGAACCCACGACCCTGAGATTAAGAGTCTCATGCTCTACCGACTGAGCTAGCCGGGCAGTTGCCGAGTCCGCAGCGAATACGCAGTAGGAGCCTCGTCGTCGGCAATGGTTTCCTGGTATCATTTTTAGGACCGACTGAACATTATCGTTAGATCGGGCCATGTTACACAATTGGCAACAACAATAATTTATATTTAGGCTTTTGGTTGCCTTCGCTGAGGTAGCAAAACGTGCTCGGCACACAAAAAGTCTTTTGCCAACATACATATTCTGTTTACTATGTGCCCTTCGGGATTCACTTTGTACATTTTTGTAGTATTTAGCCTTCCTGTTCTCGGGCATTCTTGCCACTCATTCATAAAGCCGAAATGAAATGCTCGCAGTTCCATTCATGTGGCCAAGATACCCGTCAAAGACATACCATTACGTGGGGTCGCGGTTCCGTTTCTCACAGAAGAAGAACATACCATGGCAGGCGTAGAAAAATGGTTATTCATAATCATTTGTTACGCTTAATTGTTGTCTTTGCGGTTTACCTTATGGCTGCTTTTGTGTGTTGACCGCAAATTGATTTTAAATTCATTTCTCAGTCGGTTGAGCCTGTGGGGCGGCAAATAACAAAAGCGGAAAGTCTGAGAGAATTTTTGATTATTGTCATTATTGAGGCAAAACTAGACTTGAAGACGTGTGAGTCGAAAACATTTCCCACCGCGACCATGAAACAATTCTCAAACCCATCAGCCTCGACCTCGAGCCCAAAACTTCGCCCTCACTCACCACCACACTCTTGGCCCCTCTCATGACTATTGGCTGTTTATTTTTGTTGAAATTTAAATCCGCACGCGCTCCCTCCTTGGTCCTGGCTGGTTTATTATCCTTTCCCGGCACTTTTTTATGAGTTAAGCCAGACGCGGCTTATCTATGTGACAATGCGGTAGGCACCACCAGCCCAATGGTAATGGGTTTGTGGAAGCGGAACGCGCAATTCGCAGGGTGAATATATATACATATATATGTGGCCTTTATTGCCAGGCCTACGAATCCAACCCATCGTACCAGCGAACCACCGCACCGCCGCACTGTCGCTTTATTCATAAATAAATTAAATAAAAATATTTTTTCAAGCCGCAAGCCATGCAACAATAACAAATAAGCGGCCCACAGAGCGAGGAGGCTGGAGGATAAAGAACTCGACTCCCAGCCCGACTCGACCGGCGGCAAGAAATCTGCATAATGAAGCGTAATACGCAAATGGTGTGGAGTTGTGATTGGACCCGGATTCCGCGAATTGAGGTGGGCGGAAGGCGATGGAGTGCAGAGTTTAATAACGGTGATGAGTCCTTGATACCTTCCAAGCTACTCAAATCGGGTGCAAACGGGCCAAAGCTAACGTATCCCTCAGGATACTTCGAGAGACTGCGAAGGAAACAAGTTCCGAATTCATTTAAAATTAATATCGCACTGCCCGGCTATTTACCCCACATCTTGCAGAAACTGTAAGCTGCTTCCATTCAATTACTTTCTTCTATAAACCATATACCATAAAAAAGGGGAGTTTTTATAATTCTTTTTATAGATCCGCAACAAGCGCATATTTCAATAATGGCACCCAATCCTCGAGCACCCTTTCCAAGTTATTAAAAGATTTGTGGGGCCCAGGGTCAGGGGTCAAGCGTAACCACCCAATGCATGAATCAGGAATCAGGATACGAGTACAGTCACTTTTTGGGGGGCATTCGCCACGCCTCTTTGGCAGCAGTTTGTTTGGGCGTGTTAAAAGTTAAAATAAATCAAACAGCCATAAATTTGCCGCTTTTGGCAATATGTGTGGGGAATTCGATACGTTCATCAAATGTAAAAGGGTTCAAGCGATGCGTTTGCTATCTATCAATAAATGTCTCTATATCCTCGAATGCGGGAAACCCCTTTCAGCCCCCTCTTCACACACACACACATCGACGGAAGGACAGGGCGGACGACAGGGATGCGTATCCTTTGGCCAGACTGCCACTTTATCAGACTCCGTCCGGCTCGGTCTGAGCCGAAAAAGAATAGAAATCAAGCAAAGTGGGGCAGCTTATGAAAAATATGGCGCAAAGGGGTTAAATGACGTATGCATTGCAGCCATTTCTCTTATTTTCCGGAGTCCTGGCCAGAGGAGCCTGACTCTTCATTTGCCTGCCGATGTCTTAGTTACTCGAAACCGGAAATTCCAAATTTATCATGGCCCCTCTGTTTGCATTTTATGAGTGGCCAAAAGGTTTCCAAAATATGTATTTTTGGACACACAAAAAATGTGATCAATAACGCCTGAGGTGGAACTGAACGGCTCTGGCTCCCTGGCTCTGGCCAAACAAATGTCCAGTCATTTGGGGGAAAATTTGATCTAGCCCAAAGTGAAAAGGAATGACGGTGGAAATGGAAAAGCTGGACGAGCTCTGATTAAGTCTGGGCTGGCATTTACCTCTCATCTTTCAGGCTGTGAGTTGGTTTTGCGTGATTAATGCCAGCAATTGGCAAAGATACATCATTTAAATTATACATAAGCATCGGTACAGTAACTACGAAAACGCCCTTTCAGACCCTGGACTCTAGAATCTATAGGCTAGAGGCTGGAAATCCCCAGAGCTGGCCGAGTCCACTCAAATAAAATGTATTGTACGATTGTCTGATTATCAGAGACCAACCGCAAAACAATTTAATACTAAAACCCGAACCACATGCCCCGGCACGCGTCCCAGTTCCGACAGAGAGTTTGGGGGTTGGAGACGCCTCCGTTCCTTCAACCCGCCGCATGCATGATAAATGCACAAAATCTGCAACAAACTGTTGAAAACACGCGCTACACCAGATCAGAGATCGGGGTCAGGGGATAGAAATCTCTTATTGGGCTTCACTGGCATATAGAATTACAATCTGGCTTTGACAAATCATTGCAAAGAGTCGAGTTACCCCCGAGAACTGAAGATCTCTGGTCCCGAATTCAGATTAGCATTGTTCGAGAGGGTCCTGCCCACAAATTTGTGCCTTTGCCCGGCCAGGTGAAAGTCAAACAACAACCCCGACTAGCCGAAACCCCAATAACAATAACCTCAAAGGCATAAATCTTTCGGGACAACAATGCGGGAAAAGGATAATTTCGAAAAACCATTAATGGCCTGTTGTGACAGTCGGCAGTCAAATGAGCACAGGACACAGGACATGGGGAATGCAAGCTGCAGTCAGGTCCTGTCAATGACATTTACATTTACATGTTATAAATATCGCCGATCGATTCGGCATTCCAAGAAATCGCTTTCAGCCGAGGATATCCAGGATGCATAAATCAAGCATGGAGAGGGGTGGGGGGTAGAAATTTGTCATTGGCCAAGTGGAGTGTCCAAAGGTGGTTGTTTAGAGGTGACAAAGGTGGTTAAAACAAAAACTATTAACTCAAATACTGCATTCCCTCCTTGAATATTTAATTGCAGGACATGAGCTTAGCAACCGAAAACAAAACAGTTAATCAAATTGTTGGCCATACCAGCATCCGGCGGCGTCTGGCGGAAAACTTAATCGCTTGATAGGATTGGGGTTGCCATCGGGCAAGTGCGCAACGCAACGCGCCTCCATGAAGAAAGTTCCTTGTGACATCAAAGGCATTTTTCAGTTAATAAATGGGCAATGGAAAGCGGCAAATGTTATTTATGGCATTATGCCAATAAGACGGAGGCCTAATTTAGTAAGCGCGTGGCCGGTGGAAAGACAGGACACAGATACGGGATACGGGATACGGCATACGGAATTGTAAAATGCGATTCATTTTTAATCCAATTTGCATATAAAATGACACAAAGCCCGCTTAATGCAACCCTTAATAAGTCACCAAGGGACCCTGGGCGGCGGTCGCTTTGCGAGCACTTGAAAAAAATTGTGTAAATCCCATCGCAACCTACCACCCATCCGGCCCATCCACCACTTTACAATTGTCAAGGTTGGATTTCTCCCCGCCCCCCAGTTGTCAACTATAAATATGCCAAAGTTTCTGGTTACCATGGCCCATTGGTTCAGCTTTCCACCCTGTCGGACCGAGGATCGACCAAATTTTTAAGTATTGTCAATATTAGTAAATATTAAAAAGCGTAAGGGGGTGGCTCCGGGGTTACTGCCCCTCCCCACCCCGGCCAAAGAAATACCAAAATTTCTGTAAGCCGCAAGTATTACAGGCACTCCGGCATTACCCTTCTCCGGGTTACCGTCCTGCCAATTTTTCACTCAGCCCCATGCATTCGGTGTAATTTTTTATTAAAGACATTAGTCAAATAAGTGCAAGGACACGGGGACGATCTGGTTCTCATATGACGCCGCCGGGCATTAATCTGAAATGGCAAACGCCCAGCGTGCCAGCGTGCCAGGGAACTCCTTCCAGCCACCCACCAACCCACTGAGCCATTCATTTTGGGCGACCCACCGTGTGCGTCATTTGTTACATTTATTATACATTTCGTTTTTTTTTTCCTCTTCTCACATATATGTATGTTATTTTTTTCTTTTGTTACAATTGCTGTTGCAATGTTTTCGATCTAAACGGATTTGGTTACCCGGCACTCACGCTTCGGCCATTGCCTCGGAGAAAATTAAACTTTTCGCTCGGCGCACAAAAACATTTTATGCACTTATGACGCCCAGTTCCAGATCCCAGTCCCAGACCCAGACCCAGACCGACCCACCCACCCGGCAACCACCCCCGGGTCCATGCTGGTTTCCCCCTTTATTTTTGGGCTCGGACCAAGCCCAGTTTTTATTGCGGCTCTACTTTATATTGGCTTCATTTTTAGTTACTCAGCTGTTTGGGTTTTCCTTTTTCCGTTTTTTATATGAATTCTCTTTTAAGAAGAGGGAAGAGGCAAGAGTTGCCGAAGGGAAGTTGCAACAGCAACAGCTACAGCAAATGTTGCAGGGGTTAATGTTGCCATTCGTTTCAGCTCGGGTGTCTGTGTTATTGTTGTCACGATTTTCACATATTTCATAAATCCGGGCAGATTGCTAATTTGTGCTCTAAATTTGTGCAAATGCGGAAATATTTGGTTAGGGCTTTCGGTTGGATTTTTAGCCAACCAACTCTTCCATTATTGAATTTATTGCTTTCTATTTATCAAATTGGATTTTCGAATGGGATTTTCGACCAGCACCCAGCTCGGATCTATCTCTATTTTTTTGTGGTTTAAAAGATTGAAAGTTGAGCAAACAGAAAACGCTGAAATGAATTCAATTTGGCAGCTGTGGATCGTTAGTCGCAGCTTAATCGGATTTATGATTGTCTGTATTTATTTTGGATTATTAATTTGATTTTGGGCTGCTCCTGATTAGGCTAGTTCGCAAGGAAACCAACTCACTTTTGTCAGCAGGACTATTAAGCCTGCTTTTCCACTACACACAAATATGACTTTTCCTTTGATAATGGGGCGTGTGATTAACTTAATTTAACCGTTGCACGTATCACATTTATTGGTTCTGCCACACACGCATGGTGTTTGAGGAAGAGAACGAAAAAAATTATATACACATTCCCATAACTATCCTTCCTTCTGGGTGTATATTTACCTTTGCCACTGACTTGGACTTTGAGTTGGACTATTAAACTAATTTCGAGTTGTCATTGAGGAGCACGCACACTCCCTTCCTCCTTCACTTCTGGTGTATGTTTGTGTCTCTTCCAGAGACACGCAACTATGGCCCTCCAGCCTCGAAAATAACAACAGTCGGAGCTGGGGGCCTCGGAGCAGGAGGTGCTGCTACCATGTCGGGGAGTTCCGATTCCTGCACTTGGCTGCTGCATCCTGTTTCCCCTCCTTTGGCAAAATGCTGATGAATTCTGTTGATGTGTCGCAACACCGGCTTCCATGCAAATTAAGTTGACTCTCTGCAGGATGTGCCAGGTAGTTGCAACTCTGCCTGTGACTCTGACTATGCCTTTTAGGCATTTTTGTTCAAATTCCATATTTACTGTCAATGTTAATTGCTGCCACTTGCACTAAAGTGTTGACTTTTGTGCCGCCCAGGAAACTTGGCCTAAAAGCCAAGACGAAAGGCCACATGAATCCTCATTTTGTGGACTAGTAAATGGACTTGGCTTGGACACTAAATAATGTTTCACAATTTTCAGAGTTTTCCGAAATAAATATAGATTTATGATTTAAGCTCAAGGTTTTGAATTTGTTTGTTTTCCCCTAAAAAAGACACCCCTACTTTAAGGACACTTTTCCTTACAACTCTTGGCTGGAAAATAAATAGGTTTCTATTTTTTTAAACCATTCCTTGCTCACTTACATTTTCCAAGGAATCATTTGCCGCTCAAGGCGGTAACATATGCCGGCTTAAGAACATCCTCGAAAAGCACCCCACCCCAGGACATGTGTGCCACATCCAGTTTCCCCTCTCAATTTCGTTGTCATTGTCAAAGGCCGCCTTAGTCTCGTCTTACGTGCTGTGTTAATTATACTAATTGCACTAAATCACTTGAAAATTCGAAAACAGAAACAAGTAAAAAGGGCCAGAGCCCTAAAAAATGGAAACTGAAATTAGGGCGTAGCAGATTTCACCTAAGTTCCATATGGAGGAAGAGAGAGAGGGGACTTGGCCGAATGTCAACCCAGCCTGTGGGAAAATTGCGCTAGGAAGTGCCTGGTGTAATCCTAGCCATCCTGGCATGTGGTATATGCCCGGGAATAAATTGTAGAATCAGTGTCTATGGGCGGGTTAATACCGAGAGATTGTAATAAGCACAGACTTTTTTCATGTAAACATAATTAATGGTTAAAGTCGAAGGCGGGCTTCACGTTTAGGGCGTGGCATCCTAAGATGGATGCCAGATGAAATTCAGGACGTGAGAGACACTGCCAAGCCTCTGACTGATTCATTTCTCTCGGGGAGGTATACATCTTAGTGGCAACAATGGAACATTCGAACAGGGGCTGTGTTTGTCCCCCTTTGCCAAGGCTTACCTCCAGGACAGGACATTCCAGGTACATATCCGTCAACCCCAAAGAATACCAGAGCTTAGGGGGGTCATACTTGAAGAAAATTTTATAAAAATATGTATAATAAAAGGTAATAGCCGTAAGAGTTTAAAATATATATCTTTTTGGTCTGCAAAAAGAACAGAAAGGGCTTTGAAAGTGACTAAAGATTTCTCTCAGTGCATGTGGAACTGCAACCTGCGCCCGCTTGCATTTTCGCAGAATTCGAACCAATTTGTGCGCCACGTTAATAACGTCCTATGGGCTATAACAATAACCCACATCAATACGGCGGCACGTAGACCCTGCGCACGAGGTGAAGGACATGGTGGGCTGCGGCAGGATGGGGCACAGACTATGACCAGGAGCCCGCTGTGCAGCAAACAAGGTGAAACTGGCAAGCAGCGGGGAATGCAATCAGCAAAGATGTGCATGCCACAGAAGACTCCTGCCCAACCCCACTTGTTGGGATACACACAACCCTTTGCCAAGGACGCCACCCCTGTCGTGGGCCATCGGACGCGTGTCCAAAACACAAGCGCGGCATCTTTGAGAGCCGGATGGAAACTGGGCCTGCCACGCCTGCAACACTCCACCCACGCCGCCTCACTCATTATATTTGTGCATTGACTTTGCACATGCCCGAAAAGAGGAGTCGTCTTTGCTATTTGCACAAGTGTTCCACTCCGGACTGTTCTGTGTGTTTTGAACAACAATAAAAGAGATTAATAGACATGCGGGAAGGGGAAAGGGAAAGTGGGGGTAGTAGTGGGAGTGGAAAGTGGAAAGTGGAAACTGGATCGGGGAATCCTTCAAAGGGATGTGAGGGTAAGCTGGCAAGCCACACACAATAATTGGTGCCTAAAAGGCTTGCATATTTCTTCGCAGGGAGGAAGGGGTAACGAGAATAGCAGGATGGCAGGACAGCAGGATAGCAGGGCGGATGCTACAAAGGACCTCGACTTCTAGCGTGGATGGAATGATCGATCTGCGAAATATTTCAATTTAATGAATTGCGTGCAGACAAAGGGTTAAGCGGGGGTGAGAGCAGGCACAGTGGGTTAAAAATGAAAAAAGGTTTTCCAAAAAATAAAAGATTGTGTTTCGTAATTAAGAAAGAATCTACAATTTATTTTGACTCAAAGTCCTTTTTTAGGTTTTTAAAATATCAAGGATAGTTCCACTGTGACAAATAGAGCCCAAAAGGATTAGAGATCCTTAAGGCTTGTATTAAATGTAACTTTAACGCGCTTATCGCTATTAATGAGCAAATATGCAACTCAAACACAGCCGTTGGCAAAAGGATGATGACTACGATTGGTGGTGGCTGCGGTCTGTCAATCAAATTGGGCCACCAGAAGGGTTGCCCAAAAGCCAAAACCCTCAAGGGTGCCACTCGACGTCGTTTGTTGCTCCACAGATAAGAAATTGGAGGACTTACTCGACTCAGCCCAACACTCGATCTCCCACAATGTCTGCCATCAAATCCTCCCCATCTATACCCAATTTTTTTTTCTGTGTGTCAGATATGACAGTTAAATGTTGACGCTCGAGTGGCTGCACAAATTTTCCTTTTACCTGGTGAACGCATTTTTAATTTTACAGTTTTGGCCGACGTTTTCCGCTTTCCACCACTTTGCACATAATTTAGTCATTTCATTTGAAACGCCCATCCTGCAACCACCGCCCCACCCTCCCGGCGCGATCTGTCAAATGTCAAATGCATGTCAAAGGCAACATGTCAGAGCCATTTCCAACGCTTTTCTTTCGTCATTTTATTTTATATATTTTTTTTCCTCCGTTGGTGTTTTGTATTTGGGTGCCTGGCCTGGCCAGCTCTCGTTTTTCTTTTTTTTTTGTCATAGTTTTGGGCCAGGCGTTAAATGTATTGGACAACAGTCTGGGACTCCGCACGGCGGACGGCGGACTGCGGAGTGCGGACTCGTCCTGGCACTTTGTCTGCGCCCTGACTCTATAGATCCTGTTCCCATTTCTGGCATCTAGCGTCCTGGGGGTGGTTGATTGTCATTTTTTGCGTTGCGGCAATTTGCGGCTTTTGATTAAAAAATACACACACCAAAAATCCGCCAAGGGAATAATGCGACTCCGGTTGTTGTTCTCACAAATGGCTTTTGCATTTTTGGGGTTTCGACTTTTCAATGAATGTTTAGTGTTCGGTGTTTTCATTTTTGTCCATTTTATTTTCCTTGCTTTGTCCCTATGCTGCATGAATATTGGCGTAGTTTAATTTCTCCAAAGTGTCAGCCTCCGTGATGGCAAGGGGAATTGCAGCTTGGCAATCCATGAAATTTTCAAAGCACTTTGGGTTTTCTGGGACATTTTCCCGAATAGAGAATAGATCTACAAATTGTGAAGAGTATTCCGCTCAAGAATCGAAAGGATAATGGTAAAGGTATGGCCATCGTTCAGAATCGATCTACAAATCATACGTAGAAAGGATTGTGGGAAGGCAACATTTTGTGCAAACAAATCAAATTATTCTTACATATGCTTGCATTTTAAATATCCTTAAGTACACATGAGACGGGATGAATGTTTGCAGCCAATTAATTAATTGCATTATTGCAAAATTTTAAAAGGCAATTTCTTGCCGTTTTATTGTCGTTGGCTTCCACCCCTCCACCCCCAGCTAGGCCAAATAAAATTTGATTTCTCGAAGCATGCGGTCATATTTTACATACCATTTGCTTCCATTTGACACACCATCGCCTGTCGGCACAGCTGTTAGAATTCGCGTCCTTGCGTCCATGGAGGGAAAAGGACTTGCCGGGAGATACATTTTTCGAGGGCTTGTCAGTGCTCTAATTGCTCCTACCACAGTGCATCCACAACATTAATCACGGGACTCGCTCAGCTCGGCTCAAATGCGGCAGAAAAAATTGGAAATCACAGTCATTTGCTAAGCGATAGGTCCTGGTCGTGGATGGTAGTCCAGAGACCACCAGGTCCCATCCCCCGGCCGACTGGCGTTTGAGTTATTGTCAGGCCAGGACGCTGGCCTCTCGATGCATTCGAGTGTGACGCGAACTTTTTGCGCCGCGACGGCCTTTTAGTGACGGGCGGGAAATGGATAGTACGCGGACATGGTGGGAGGACCAAAGGAAATGGACCGAGGTGGGGACGAAAGCAAAGTTGTCGCGTGCACGGCCGGAACTGACACAGGAAGCGCCGTACATCAGGCGAACGCGTTGACAATGCAGTTTGTGGGGGGAAGCCAGTTGGATGGTAGCGAGTTGGATTCCCGGCAGGACATACGCAGGACCCTTCTAGTGGCACTGCCGCATTATTAGCTGTCAGTAAACGGAATTGTCGCGACTTTTGCTCAAACTCTCGCATCAACGGGGGGCGCTGGCAACATTTTAACATAATTGGCCTTTATGTCATAAAGGCCCGAGGCCCGCCAATCACTTTTTACTACTCGCTAACCAATTTTGTATCTGCAACTTTGCGCTTGAATGCATGCAGCAACTCCAGTAGACCCATTTACCATCTCAATCCCAGCACCCCAATGACTCCGGAGTGCCTCCCACCTCCACCTCGAATCCAATCCTCTTCATTTCGTTTCAAGCGATTCCGTTGAGTTTGCGTGGCTGCACTTGGGCAAGTTAATTCCGCAAAGGCAACGGAAAAAATCATATTATGAGGAATATTTTGGAAAGGTCTACAAAAGGATATCCTAGAATCTATACATTTTCAACTACTATCATCTTTATACAAATGGCAGGCTCAAGAAAGAATCTGAGCGCTATTTAAATTGCATATTTTGTGTGTAACCCAGAAAACTCCTTCACATCCATTTTAATATTTGCTCTTTCTCTGATCCAATATTCCCATCCTAGTCAAACATTTCAGGAATTCCAAACTACCCCTTCTAATACGAGGTAAATGCCATTGGAAAAAAATAAACTCGTTTGCCTTTTCTTTGGCGCACAAAATGGCTTGGAAAATATTTTTCAATCACTTTAATTGTAGCCAAAGCCGAGGGATGGGCTTTTGGGGCTGAGTGCCAGACATCAAATTGCATTGGTATATGGGTCCGGGGTATTGGTAGCCCCCTCCCCATCCCCCTCCCCTCACATCCCGGCCATATGTTGGCCCCCTGTCCTCGTCCTTTTTCCATAAACAAACTCCGGCAAGAGCAATGCAAATTTAATGTTGTCAAGCTGTCGTATCATGCTGAAATATGCGCATATGGGCGGGGCGAGGCAAGGGCATGGGCATGGGGCTGGAGGGGCAGACAGCCCCCCAAGGCATTGGCAAAGGAAAAGTCACATGTCCACCCAAGACGTAATACGAAACGCGTCCCGTCCCAGCGCCACCCGATATGTATACTTATATAGCTTACTTATTTTAAGATAATGCCGCCGAGCACCAAAGAAAAAGGGTACAAATTTCCTGTGCTTCCGTTGCCTGTCACTCGATGTTTCACAAAATGAGGGGGGCATGGGGTTGCCGAGGGTGTCCTGGGCGTCCCGGGCTTCCAGGATGCATGCGGAACGTGGTTATTATCGCCTGCAATGTCGCCCCATGCTCCACGAGCTTCTATAACTGCCGGGCATTTGTAATAAAACTCAAGCGCATAATTGTTTGCCATATTTCTGAAACCCAAAATGTCGAAAAAGGGGCGAAATAACCCCCACATCTCTAGCCACTGCATATCCTTCGTCCTTTGGGGGGGTGGCGCCACGCCAATTTATGAGCAGGTGGAATTTTTAAGTAGTGTGTGTTGCCTTCGGGGGTTTGGTGCTGGCGTTGAGGTGATTTCTGAGCTGATTGCTTTCGAATTTTTGATGAGGCTGTGTGGTGGGTGTGGTGTGGTGTGTATCGCACCAAACTATCCCGCCCTCGATCTCATTTCGTGTAATGGGGTCAAAAACAGAAATAATAGGCCATTTGATTATGGAAACTTTTAGCTTAAAAATCACTTTAATTTGTTGGCAATTATCTCGTGCTGTTGCAGCTTTTCCTCCTTAGATCTAATCCCTGAATGCCCTTGCTTATTTGTAATTATGAGCACACCATGCCCTTCGCCATGGCCAACATAATCCTTATCTCCTTTCCGCCAAACTTCAATCACTCTCGGCCCAATCAATGGCGTTACGCATACGCCGCATAAGCCGAAACAACATCCTGCCGGCAAGCACCAACAAGTGCTTTCAGTCAGTCACCTTGCTATTCATTACACTCCAGCCATCCAGCCATCCAGTCAACAATCTTTTTGCACAAAGGCGTCGCCGAGTCTCGCCTCTACAGCCACGCCCACCACGCCCACTTGGCGGCGGCGACACTTTCTCGCGTTTTCCCCGAAAGCTGAAAGCTGAAAGCTGCTTGATATGCACACAGCGTATTCATCAAAGTGGTTTTTATATTACGTGATATTTTCAGCTGCCTTTTTCGCTTAATTTTTTCCACACTTCCATTCCCGCCAAACAACAAAATTTTGTTGACAATATTTTTCGCCTTTTTTTTTTTTTGGCTGGCAAACTTTCCCAGTTTCAGGACGATGGGGTGTGACAAGCTAAAGAGTTTTTGTTCTTTAACGAATTCATAAATATTCAAAACACATTGAAAATTCTTTCTTTTCGGCTGCATAATTGGGTTTTAATCATCTTCCTCATTTGCCAGGAGCCTTTCCTTAAGACCATTCCAATCAATTCTGACAAATCGGGACAAAGTTGACGAGCCCATAAGCCTGACATGACACAAAGGAATATATATATTGGGGTCCTTGTTCCTCAATGACTAATAAAATGTTCTACCGCAGTTGATAGGCAGAATCCTGCAACGAAATAAGGAGCACAAGCTCAATCCCCCATTTCATCGGATGCTCCTTGACGGCATATCATCTTGCCTGATTCATCCTGGCCGCATCAAAGGTTCCAATCCGCTCGATTCCGTTCTTCTCCGTTCCGCTGCGGAATGTATCAACCTTAATATTGACTTTCATTTTGGTAGAAGCTTTGAGGTCGTCGCATCCGCGTCACATCTCCACCTGCAACTGCAGCATTACACTTAAAAAAAATAATAGAGAATGTGGTGAAGCTATCTTATCAAAATAAAACATTTATAATCTCTTGAAATACTTTATAAAAAGGTTTTACTAAACTTTATTTACATTAATCTAAAGAATTAAACCCCAAACTTTTTACAGTGGTGCTGCATCTGCTCCTGAGGGCACCTGATGATTCGCCACCCGGCGGTTTTTTGATTGAAATTGGAGATTGCAATTGCCCGGGTTGCTCCCTCAGAGCTCCAGTGGGAGCGTGTGTGTGATTTTTTGGGACGGAAATTTGACTACGCCACGATGGGCGACCAGACAGTCTAATACCCTCCGAAACGCCCGACGGCGGCTCAAATGCGGTTGGCAGCTTTCCGCCATGGATTCTGTCCGGGGACATCAGCCAGGAGCCATGGAAGGTGCCAACAGTTCCATGGGCCACAAGAAATTAGTTTCTGCGATGGCTGCTCCACCGTTTTTCATTCTCCCCTTTGGAGGAGATTGAATCTGGCAAGCGCCTGGGAACGGCCAGAGATCCATGTAATAAGTTGGAAACAAATGGATACAGAAGATTGGACTTCAATTTCGACCTGGGCCACCAGAAGATCATGAGTCGTAAATAAATTTGCCAAAAAGCATAGAAAATCTGGAACACAAGATGGCACTTTGCCAGCCCACCCATCGTCCGTTTTTCACGCCTCGTCCTCTGCCTCCTGCCGGCTGCTTGCTGACTCCACCTGCCTGGCCACGATCCATTACCCATTCCGTTGTCAGCAAACCGTGCATTTTGTAAATTAATAACTCACGCAAGTAAATTAATTTAAAATCCTATTTTTAGCATTTTAGTTAATTAAATGCGCAAAAATGTGTCTCCCGTCTGCGGCACGCATCCTCCCTTTTTTTTTCAGGCTCGGTGAAAGTGTCAACTGCATGAATGTGGTTACTAATGTTGTTTCTCCTTCTGCTGTTGTTGTTTTTGTTGTTTTTGTTGCTTTTGTTATTGTAGTGTCTGTCTCAAACACACACACAGATACAGAAGCACACACACTAGGACACACACCTCTTTTTTGCCAGCCGCCTGCTTGCCGCGACATTTATGAACTTTATGAAGTCTGCTCCATAAATCATCTCTCCCATACTTACTTCCCCGGCAGGGATAGCATTTTGCTTAGGCGAATTTAATGAAAAAATGAATTTCGTATTCAAAAAAAATTGGAAGAAAGTGGAAGCACGGATACCCTGGATGTGTATTCCAATCGAGTTACGAGGTGAAAGTTGAAAGAAAAAGGATTAAAAGTGGAGGAAGGGTGTTTCCACTTATTTCTACTTACTTATTTTTAATATAAATTAAATAAAATATTCATTTAAAAGTTTAAATATTAAATATTACTATCCTTTAGGAACCACTTTCCCTTTATAAGGAGTATCCCATCACTCCCCACAATCCTCGCGAATTCCTCGCATAAGTTGTCTGCACGAAAGCGAAAGATGAAATCATGCGGTCTGCCGAGTGCCTCCAAAGGTGGATCCGGGATTTGGGGCAGGAATAGTAGGGCCAGGGCCTTTAGCACTACACCCCTAGAAGGATGGGGTGCTAGGCCACCGAGAGTGAGAGGTGTGCAGCATGTGTGCCACATGGCCGCATGGCGCATTGCCGTATCCACGGCGACAGCGACGACTGTTTGTTTGCCTCTTTGTTTATATTTTAGATTATTTTCCGTTTTTTTCTTTTTTTTTATGGGGAGAGAGACTTTGCTATGCTGGATGGTATATTATTTTGCGCTTATTTCTAATTTTTTCCACATCATCTTTGGTTTTTATTCATCTTGCGCCGAGATTTATACCCAATCTACAAAGTATGCTGGCACTCCTGAGGGCCCCAAGTTAATGTGGAGCATTATGGAGCCACATAGTTTCAGTTTCAGTTTCGTTGGGATTATGCAAAGTAATGCGGGGCCCCCAGCCCCCACTGGCAGAACTCTTGGCCAATCTGGCCAATAAACTGCAGAGAAGAGCCAACGCACATATAAAACAATTTGCCTACAAAATGGCCAGGGCGGGGGGTCGAGTCGAGTCGGCAATTTAAAATTGTTTATAAAACAGGGCAGCGCGCCGCACACACATGAGCATAAAACTTGCACAAGAAGATGGGTACTCCTGTTGCTGGAATTGGAGATGGAAGATGGGAGATGGAAGATGGGAGGATGGCCATAATAGCTCCCCGAGGTCGGCATTAAATTCTGCTGGCCTATATAAGCTCCAGGTCCTAACTACACCATGGGGACAGCAATTGATGATAGTCTAAGGCCCAAGATATGTGGCGTAACCAGAACCGGGAGCTGAGCCCGAATCCGAATCCGAAGCTAAAGCTAAAGCTAAGCCTAAGCGAATGCTCCGGGATATAAAAGGACTTAGTCGCATGTTAACGCAACGCCTACGCAAATCCATAACAGCAGCAGGAGCAGGAGCAGGAGCAGGACCAAGAGCTGGAGAAGCCAACCACCCCCCAATGAACTGCATCGGCCGGCTAAGCCGGGGGTTGGGATGACGCCACTCCACCGACAGCGATGCCACTGCTCCTGACGTGGCCTGATGCCTCCCTTTTTGGCCATTATGAAGTCATAAACGCACATGCAGCCAGGCCAAAAATTGGAAGAGCCCAATGGGGATGGGCCCGAGGCCGAGGCCGAGGCCTGCTCCATCTTCATCTGCGCTCGACTTTTGGTCGTTTCAGCCTTGTTTTTTTAGCACATGTAAAAATGCTTGTTATCGGCCAGGCAAAGGAAGGCAAAAAAAAAATTAAACAACGAGGCTGTGGACAATTTTTGGGCATAGCCTGGAGCTTAAACTGTTATTACCAGGTTGTGGGAGGGGAGGCATTGGGGGAAGGACGATGGCGGCCCACAGGGGTGGGGGCCGGTCTGCTGTTTATGAGTTGTAAAGCCATAGCCAGACAATAGCCAAATACGGCAAAAGCAACACATGGACGCTAAGCCCGAGGACATCCATACATATTACGGGCCTGGTCTAGTTTGCCATTTTAAACAGCAGGATAAATTGAAGGGAATCCCCTCCATCCTCCCCATCCGGCTAGGCGCCTCGTCCAACTTCATTGGACTGTCAATGGTCTGTGCTTGGCTTCTTATGCCTGGCTGCATTTTATATTTATCCTGTGCCAGGATTTGTGGCGACGACTCAACTAACGTCTCCGGCCTCCCAGTGGACGGACGTCCTCCCAGGTGAGTTATGTAATTTCGATTGTGCACTTTTGCGTAGGCCCTGGAAATTGCAAAATGCTTTTGTGGCACGAAAAACCATTCAACACTTTTGTAATAAAGGATCTTATAGCAAGGATAAAAGGACACAAATTTCATTTTAATTTCAAGTGTTGGATGCTGAATTTTAAAGTGGACTTCCGCCTGATCGATGTAAACTGAAACGCGTTATTCTAATGCCTCGGGGGCGATAAACTAATTGAATGGCATATGCCTCCTCCTGCCCCGCCCACTCACTTCTCATATTTCCTCGCAGGACCGTATTACAAGCGCCACGCGTCAATTAGATTGAAGTACATGCCACAAAAAAAAATGTATTTTAAAAGCTCGGCGAATATCGCGATGGAAGCGTTTGGGCACCCGGCCACGTGTCCGGCGAGGGCACTCCGTCCGGGCTTAAAGCACGGCCTTAAAGACGCAATCGTCAAAATTGGCTTCGCTCGAGCGGAGAGGAAAAAGGCAGGACGAGCTGGGAAAAGGAGAGCGTTCGAACACATTTTTGGCATACTTCACACAATCTACTGATGAAGTCAACTGGAAAACTCGCATAGCTTTGATGTTTCGACAGCAATTGCAATGTATACACACGGATACACACAAGGATACACCTATACCAGTATAGAAAGTATGGCGAAAACATACAAAGGATGCCATTTGTTTGAATGTCCTTTGGCGCATTTCAAAGCCCACAACTTCAAAGCCCGAAAATGACCTTTGTGTGCGGCAGAATCTGTGGCCGGCCAGCTGGCCCATGCGAAAGGGGCCACTAAATAGTAATTTACTAAATTAGTTTGTTTTCCTAATTACCTCTGTGCGCTGGAAACTAAACTTGGCTTCTTGTGCTCCTCCAGTGGCCCACTAAAGGGTTATTAAATTCTTTTTTTTTTTTTTTTTTTGTCCCATTTGCAATTACCCTAAAAGGATTTCAATTAGCGTTTGAAATCCCATTAAACTAAATGGGAAATGTTTGCGCTCTCAAAAATAATATGCATTATATAATATAATAACAATATTTCATACCACTAAAAGGATTTGTAAAAACATTAGCCGCAGCTAGGCATTGGCAAAAAAGCCAATTACCATAATTCCGTACAAATGCAATTACAAAGTATCCGAATTATGTAATCGGAATTCGAATAGTTAACCATTTCAATGAAGCCCTTTCTTTCTAATTAAAAACGAAGCGACGGGATGGGCGATAAAATTAATCAAGGTATTTCCATTACTAAGTTGAAAATGATTATTCTAAATTGCCGTTTGCTCTCCATAAACAAATTTAACAAAATAACCGAATATGAACTGCAAAATACGATTATGCATAATAGATAGGAGCAGTAATTATCAAACGAATTTATTCATTTTCGGCCACACTGACACCCAAATGCTCTGTCAAAGGGTTAATTGTAGTTCTATAATGTAATTACCCAACAGACTTTTGTCTTTACTTTAATTACTATTTAGTTTGTTGTAGTTTCAAGATGATTTTCCAAGAAGCCACTCAATTAGTCAATAGTTTCTCAATAATTCTGAGAGATATTGACACTTTGGAGATGTGCAAATGAGCCCTGATCCCCAAGGGGTGGGCAACCTTGGCATTGGCATTGGCATTGGCTTTTGGCGCAGTCGGCGTGACGGATGGGTCTCTGGTATTTTTAGTGATAATCAATGGGGGAAATGGAGACAAAACGCTCTGACAAATGCTGAGCGTCACGCAAAGTGCAACCCGTGTAAAAACTATAAAACCCGATGCCGTTTGAGGCGGAGATTAGTGAACCGAAAAACCAAGCAAAATGAAGTCTGTTCTGGCATTGACTCTGCTGTTGAGTTGCCTGTCCGGTATTTTGGCGGTAAGTTCCGAATCCCATTGATCCACCAGATCGCCAATAAAAAACCAATCATCAAATGCAGCAACATGCCATGTCAAAGGAGGTTATGGACGGATGCATGAAGGAGAATGGCGTGTCGGTGCAGGACCTCTCGGATCTGCAGACGGGCAAGGTGAAACCGGCGGACGCCAAGGACAACGTGAAGTGTGCCACGCAGTGTGTCCTGGTCAAGAGCGGCTTCATGGATGCCTCCGGCAATCTGCTCACCGACAACATCAAGAAGGTGTATAGCGGCTCGCCGCTGCAGGCCCAGGTGGACAAGGACCTGGACAAGTGCAGCCAGATTAAGGGCGCCAATGCCTGTGATACGGCCTACCAAATGCTGTCCTGCTTCCACGGCGAAATCAAGAAGGCCTAAAGACACCCAGAACCGAGCAGAGCCAGAATAATAGCCAGAAGTAATAAATGCAAGCAGATATAAAATCTTAGTCGGTACACACCCGTAAATAGCTCGAATATGCTCCTTTCAATCATTTCATTAGCTTTCTTGGCAGCTAATTTCGAAACAAAATTCTCGCAGGCATCTGCAAAATGCCAGCAATTTAATTATTTCCAACCGCTTTGGCAAAAGGCAAACAGAGCAACAGGGAGCACTCATAAAATCATAGCCACCGGCAACAATTTCAATCGAATTGTCAGGGTCGGGACACTCTTTTCCAGGATATCTAGCCCCTCTCCATGTTGTTGTTATCGAAGACAAACTAAGTTTTCATATATAAATAGACGCTGGCGGGTGCTGCGTTGTTTGCTGGGATTGTGGAGAGGGGGGGACGCCGGGGTGTATTGTGAGAGGAGGAATTTTTAATTTCTTCATTGTGAAAATATTTATTGAAACCGAACATCGCCAAAGGCACCAAAAAGTTGACGAAGTACCAGGACCAAAAAGGCACAAAGAAAAACAGGAGCCCGAAAATTGCGCAACGCCAAGAGTTCGATGGTATATCGGAGAATCTCATGATGGGAGAGATTCAAGAGAAGGAGGAGAAGTTACTTTAAGGGAGCTGAGCCACGACTTAAAGGAGTGGCCGAGTGCTGTCAGGATAGCCCGGTAATAGCCACTGAAACCTGGGCAAACAAATTGAATGAAATCAACTCGTTAAAAAGTAAATAACTCTGATGAATGGCTGAAATGCACAAAGAGCGCGCCAGGTAGAAAACGCCAGGATCCCGGAATCTACTGGCCAGGACCCACGACGAGATGGAGCTGGAACCCCTTCCTGCCAGTCAATTGAAAATGAAATACAAATAAAAATGCAAACAACAGGCCAACAGTGCGTTGGCCACATACAAATGTTGGCTAAGCAGCCCGGAGTCCTGAAGTCCAGAAGTCCTGGCTCCAGGATATGCCGCTGACGACGCTGTCTGGACGGGGACGGGGCTGTGTCAGGCCTGGTAGAGGAAATTAGTAGACCTTGGCACAAAGGGGGTCGAGAATCGAGAATGTTGGAATAGCAAAAAGGAAATGGGCTGTAAGCCGCCGCAAGCCCAGCAGCTAACAAGCCAGGACACTCCTCGCACGTCCTTGCACAGCTGCAGTCCGGCAAAAGGAGCTGTTTTCCTTTCACATTCATCGATGAACTTTCAATAACAGAACTTTAGTTTGCCGATTTTTATGGCCACGGGCCTTCCTTTGCCTTTTATGCACCCCTTTTTTTCAAGGATATGACATTGAATTGCAGCAGAAACTTCTGGCCGGTGGGTTGTCGGTGGGTTGCAAAAAAGTTGGCCCTGCGACAGGACCTCGTTTCCATCCTGAAAAAGTTACTGGAAAAAAGTAACTTTGCCAGGGATAAGAGCTCTTGAGTTGAAAACTTATCTGGGATAAATGGGGATATGGAAAAATCAGTGATTTGTTTTATGAAATATTTATAATTGACTTGGTTTCGGATTGGATTTATAGAGAACGGGACATTCTTCCTGTGTAGTCCTGTCTCACCCAAAATCTGTCATATTCACACCCCAATGTCATAAACTTAATTATGCTCGAATGGGATTTTCGCTGAGCACGATCCTTGGGATATACATAGTTGCCACGCCAACATGGCTTTCAGGTCGCTCCAGGTCATGGATGGTTTTGACAATTTCCAGGACGCGTTGGAGCACCTGCTCCACATCGAAGCTGCCGAATCGACGGCAGAAACCGCAGTTTATTAAAAGCTAAACAGCCAAGTTGTGATGCAAGAGCAGGAAATATGCACAAGCCAAGCCAAGCCAGACGGAGGGATAAGGTGCGCGCCCACCCACACCCATACCCACATCCGTGACCACACCAAAAAACCATCCCAATCCAATCCAATCCAATCCCAGCACGGCACCAGCCAACTCAGAATCCATTCAACAACAGTTTCGCATAATTGTAAATTCAAGTGGAAATGAATGAATTTACGCTGAACTCGACAGAAAATACCAGAGCAAACGAATGTTGTTGCCGCTTTTCCCAGGTAACAGGTAAATGCGAAGGAGCAAAAGGTAACGGATGCTGATGGCAATGGCGATGCTAACGGTAACGTTTCCCAATGGCGCGCAAACAATATGGCGTCGCCATCGAGGTCGAGGATTCGAAATCGGAGTTGGAAGTCACAAAATGGGGCGCATGGTGGGGGGGTAGAGTCCTGGATCCTGGGTGTTCCGTTTGGTGGGAGTCCTTTGGTGTGGTGTTTGGGTGGCTGGCCTGCTGACTGCGGCGGAATCACGTTGCCTGCATATTTTCATTCATTCGCCAGAACGTCAACGTCTGCCGAGGACTGCAAAGTTATGGAATGCATAACGGGTTGCTCGGTACTTTTGTGTATCTGCCGCATCCTGCCGCCCCTCAATGTGCTCACTTCTCGCCGTTCTGTTGGCTTACCCTTCAAGTATTTACGCCTTTATTTATTTAACATTTCAATTGCATATTTTCGCACAAAAGCGCGTGCCAGAACAGAAAAGTTGACGAGTTCTTGCTCGATTCCTAGAGGGGAGTGCAATGTCAATGGCCAACAAAAAAGCTGAAAAGAGCCCCCTTCCTTATGACTTACACAAAAATTTGCGAAGGTCCTGCACGTTTCCATAGGCGTGACCCATGCAAAATCCCGAGTCCAGAGTCAATGCTCTTTGCATAAAGGATTTCTAAGGACCATGATGGGAAGAGTATTTATATTTTAAGGAAAGGGGGTATGATTTTTAATTTACTAATAGGGCTAGGATATCTTTTCTTGAATGGAATAGGAAGACATCTCCTTCCACCTTTGGATAAGTGCATCAATATTATTTACTCGACTATAAATAGCAAATATAATATGCATGCGAGTGACAGATTGATGGCCATGTCGAACATCAGACTTTGTATTCCAAAAAGTACAAACACTTTCATTTTTCTCGAGACACCCCATACATATATTGCAGATTCCCTTGGATTTCAGATCGTAATGATGTTTTGTATAGCGATTTCGACTGGCGCCTGAAAGTATGAAACACAAAAGATGAGTTTCTTTTTTACGCTCAAGTATTAACGCTTTTAGTTTCGCATTTTGGGGGCTCTTTTGGGCTTCTGCCGGTGACATCGATTGTTATTGTTGGCCAAACAATGGCAAACATTGCGAAATACATTTGCCTATCCTCCGCTATCGATGCCGGAGCACTGGGTATTGAGGATTTTGGGGCGACGATGATGATGCCAAGATTGATGGTTCGCCTCCCAAATGATACCTGATTGAGTGGGTGGTTGGATGTTTGCGTTGGCATATTCAATATTGTCACGCCAGAGCACTCGCAGCTCTTAAGTGTCATTTTGTGTTCCCGACACGCATTTTATGGCAGACGGGCAAACTTTTTCGGCTATCCTCGACACGCGTACGGCGAGTCCTGCGTCTTCGAGATGCCGCTCCTGACACTGAGTGAGATAAATGGTGACAAGTTTGTAGGCCAATTTGCAAACTAAACCGTCTAACAGGCGCCACACAGCCAGCACACACGAACCATAACCAATCCATCCATCCATCCATGCATCCAACTAGTGGGATGGATAGCTCCTCAATCTCTCTTGTCTTATACAATTAGATCCTCGGGGCCACCAAATAAAATCTGCAGCACGCTGCAATTTTCCTTAGCAAGTTGCATTTTCACGGCTGACTGGCTCTCCAGCTTCCTAACGGTTGTTCTCGGCTTCTTAACTTTGGCTCAAAGCGCTTGTCGTAATTTTCGCGCCATCAATTTGGAATTACTTGTAGCTGGAAAGCCAAAGCTGGAGATGCTGGAGAAGCTGGCGTAGCTGGAGCTCCAGTTCTGGGCGAATTACATGCTTCATTTGGCCTTTGCCGCCGATTGAAGATGGCAAACTCCGACTTGGCCTTCCTTCCTTTGCTTCGCTTTCGGCCCGGCCAGGTGGATGGGGCCTGGCTGGAATGCAGCTGCGATTTTAGCATAAGTAGCGCAAATTCTATGCATTTCGGAGCTAAGAGCGCTCCGCGGAGAACGCCCAGACAATCGCAGCCAGTGACGCAATTACCGATAAATGGAAGCTGGCTTTCATCCACTTAACGCTCGTTATGGCAGCTTTACAAAGTGTTGATTCCGGGCTCTGCAAATTAGATAACTTGGCCAGCAAGAGAGTGTGGATAGGCTGGCTTGCCACAGGAAATATTTTCCGATGAATCACTTGCAACTCAATAGCCCAGCAATTTTAACTCCAGCCTTGATTGATCTGATTGGAATAAATAGATCAAGAGATATCAGAATGGGTGTATTTTTAATCTCCACCTTAAATGTTAATCTAAAGTCTTGCAAGACTTTTTAAGATTTTTGCAACTGACCACTTGCCCCAAAGATTTATGTTGGAGAAAGTCAGCGTCCAGCCAGCAGCTCAGTTATCCTCCCGACCACAATTTATGCCTTGGGGCGCTCCTTGAGGCAGGACACGCAACCCAGTCCCGGCCCCCTCCCCCTCGCGGATTCCGACCCCTTTGGCGCAGTGAAACAAACACAAAAAGTTGGAAGAGAGAGAGAAAAAAAACTGCATTCATCTGCCCACACCAAACAAGGACAAACAAACGATGGCGTGCCTCTCGGGATTCCGAACGGCAAGGGTCGGAATACTTGGCGTATACTTTGTGCCGCGACTACTTTTTACTTTTCTTCAACATTATTTTGCACTTTTCAATTAAAAAAGCGTGCCCCCCACGCAGCCGGGGCTTTCAGGGAGCCCTGGCTCCGTCAGACACAAGCCAGCAAACTACGGCAAAGGGCAAAAGTAACCCCAAAAGTGGTAGAAACATGGCCGAAAAGGGGTGCTGGAGGGGGGGCTGCCATAGCAGCTGCCATAATTATAATTTCTTAATGCAAATAAAAACTCGCTGTGCTGATTTTTCGCTTTTTTGTAGAGAACCACAATTTAAACATTATGGACTTTTACTTGGACGCTTCGTGTTTGGGTTCCTCCTTTCGGGTATTAAGAATTGTCCTAACAAACTCTATGTTTTCAAATAAAATTTTGCATATTTTTTAAAGCATTTGTAAGCAAAAAGAATCCTTATAATCCTCCAAATATAGTTTTTTGTTATATATTTTTTAAGAGTATTTATTGTTCTACTTTTTCAGATTAAATTTCTTGAAAGTCGTAGTTATTTTTTGCTTTTCCTTCCGCATTGCCCAAGAAAAGGTGAAAAAAATGGGGTTAAAATGGGAATTTGCTCCTGTTCCTGGTCCTGGTCCTGGTCCTGATCCTGGTCCTGTATACCCGTTCTGACCATTTCTGTAGCCATTGCTGCCAGCCACGCCCCATTCGAGCGCCCATCGCTGTTGACCATTGTGGCCATTGCAGTGCCAACAAACATGCATAGTTAATGTGCAAAATAAAAACCTGTGGTCCTTGCTCCTCTCTCTCTCCCTCTCACACACACACACACACAGGACTCACACATGCAGTCGTACATGTTTAAGGACCTGGCTTTTCAGCGCCGCGTGCAATGAGCTTACGTGGCGTATAATTAATATTAAATGTTATACTTATAAATTAAATAAAATGGCGCAACTGAAACTGGCTGGCTGCCTTTTGCCACAGCAGCACGATTGATGACCTGGCCGTCAGGCAGAAAACGCCACAAAACACTCGAACAAAAATATTAAAATTCCAATACATTAAGTTTCCATAAAATAATAAAGATAGAAGTAATTTTCCGCAGTGTATTTACACTTTATATAGGAACCTTATATACTGAAGCTATGTGTGATGTTTCTGTGTTTGTGGGTCCCAGCATATCCTGCCAGTTATAAATGTGTGCTTGCCAAGTTTGACTTTCTGACTTGAGCCCTGAGCTCGACTGCTACTTGTGCCACTTCCGTTGTGCGGAAAAATGCTTTTGATTTGATTTTCACCAAATGTCAACTTGACGTCACGTCGTCGTCCTGTGAGTGAGTGAGTGAGTGAGTGGGTGGGTGGTGGGTGGGGGGAATCGGTGGAGTAGGTGAGGGGGTAGCGGGAAAAGCGGAAAAGCGGACGTCGACATTGTCGCCGCCTTTGTTGTGCCGATTCAGCTGCATGATTTATTGTTTTGATGAAATTGCGTGTAAACAATTTAGTGGCTGGTTGGCGCCCAAAACCCCAAGAAAACTCCACACACTCCACTACCGCCACTCTCGTCCTTGCTGCGCTTTAAGTTGATGAACTTTTGAAAGACTTTATTTAAGGTTAAATATGGCAATATTTCACGACCAACAAGTACCAAAGTTTTTGCCACTTTCCCGATGGATATACATAGTTCGTAAACCATTTAGGAGGAAACTATCGAGGCAGTCGAAATGAACCGCAATTGCTGTAAATATGGAAATGCCACAATTCCGCAACGATGTCATGGGAAACGCTGGGAGGTCCACAAACCACAAGAACGCCCCCCTGGCCAGGGGGAAATCCCCTTAGTTATGGGGCAGTTAAAGCTGCAAGTTAACCACAAAACTGAACGCCGTTTCGTATGCAATTCCGACTTGCGATAAATATGCCATAACAATAAGTAAGGCGAGCTAATATCCGATTACTCTCCAGCCTGGCAAATGTGGCGTGAAAAGCGCCAAGCCAATGCAAGGCAGCAGGAGCAGCTACAGATGCAGATACATTTTCAGAAACAGATACAGATACAGATACAGATACTATCCTTCCCTCCCCCATCGTTTGGCAGGACATGAAACAAACGCATAAGTAAATACCAGAAAGGAGTGACTTTCAATATCCTTACAGGCTTATTGCTTGCAGAAAATTTCACGCCCGGCAGACAGGCAGACAGAGCGACAGAGAGAGATCTAATGGCGAAAGGAAAGAGTCGGGTATAGTGAAGGCGATAGAGAGAGGGTAAACACGAGAAGCTGCCAATGCATTTACACATTTACACAAAACACAAACATCACAGAGACAGTTGCTAACATGCAGCATACAAATATGCGTACAGAGTGCCCCACCCACCCGAGCTCCATATCCTGGTTTCGGATTCAGGACTCAGGATTCGGCAGCTGGGGCTGGACTGGGGAGATCGCTTTCGCAGCCATGGAGTCATGTCTGAGTGCGTTTCCTCCGACGCATTTACGTTTATTGCATTTGTAAATTATTCACACAAGGATATTAAATGCAAATTGTGAAATAGACGACACACTCGTGCAGGAGCACAGCACAGATACAATATCCGTTCGACTGGATGCCCCATGTATACATATATTGGGGGAATTACTCAACTCCTTTAGCATTCGATTGTCACATGCAAAACCGAATCGGGTTTCTCTGGCTGGCCCCAAGGTCCTTGAATGCCCAGGACCATTCAGTCCACCTGCGATTAGGTCGATAGTTGGCAAAGCCATCTAACCACTTGATTGACTCTTGATTTAGTTCGCCTGCCATTTGGAACAGCCATCAGCCAGGTCATTTTTAAAGCCTCGAGGAAAGCCACTCTCATCCGTATTTATTCATTTTCCATTACCTGATTACCCTCCGCCTCCGGATGGGGCCACTCTGACCAAAGTTGGGCGAAAGTTTAATTTCACTCGCATGCAACTCGGTCTAAACACGTTTGACATTACTGCCTCTGGATGGGGATGTGGCAAAAGTTTCGGGTCCTGGCGAGAGTTACATGCAAATCGAATTTAAAGTTGGCAACGACATTTGGAATTTGAAGGCCAACGGCTTAGGGCCAAGTGCCTTCGGTACATCGTCTATGCAGAACCATAGCACCTGTCAGTAAATCGGCAAACAATGACAATTATTGGACTATTATTGCCACTTAATGGGCCATCGACGCAATTAGCCCCACTTAGCACCTCATCCATGGCTATAAAAGACGCGATTGGAGGTGCTGGGGCAACCAGTTACCATGTTTAGAGTTAAAGAGCTCCTGCTCTCCGCAGAGGCCTTCGAGGATCCGATTTTCAGACTCCACCTGAGGTACTTTCAATGGTACGGATATGTGGCCTCCAAGGAGCAATCCAGACCCTGGTTTAGTTTACTCCGATGCACCGTTTTCACGGCCTCCATTTGGATCAACTGCGCCCTGATGCTGATCCGCGTGTTCCGGGGCTACGAAAACCTGAACGATGGAGCCACCAGTTGTGCCACGGCAGTCCAGTATTTGGCAGTATCCATTGCCACGTTGAATGCCTACGTTCAGCGGGGCCGTGAGTCTATCCAATATAATGGGAAATTGGTATGCTTTAATGTCCTTTACCAGGAGTCATTGGACTCTTGCGCACCGCCCACTTGGAGATCCGAAAAATAATGATCGAGGCCGATGATCGGGAGATGGGTTTGCTTCTACAGACCCAGGCCTACACCCGCACAATCACCCTGCTGCTGTGGGTGCCCTCGGTGGTGGCCGGATTGATCGCCTGGGGCGACTGCATCTACAGGACCATTTTCCTGCCCCACTCCGTCTTCAACACGGAGGCAGTGCGCCGTGGCGAGGCGCAACCCATCCTCTTATTCCAGCTCTATCCATTTGGAGAGCTATGCGATAACTTCTTTATTGGCTACTTGGGGCCCTGGTATGCCTTGGGCCTTGGAATCACCACTATTCCCCTGTGGCACACCTTCATCACCTGCCTGATGAAATATGTCAACCTGAAGCTGCAGATTCTAAACAAAAGAGTCGAGGAAATGAATGCAAGTACTCGCCCCAAAATTCCAAAAGTCCCAGTTATATTCGCCTCATTTCAGATTGCCAGAATTAATCCGCTTTTGGATGTGGAACACATGACGAGGCACGAAGTAAGCCGCTGGCGTATGAAGCTCTGCAAGGAATTTGTGGAGGAGGAACTGAAAATTCGGAAATTCGTCCTTGAGCTGCAAAACCTAATCCGAGTGCCTGTCATGGCAGATTTTATCATATTCTCAGTGCTCATGTGCTTTCTATTTTTTGCCCTGCTAATTGGCGTGAGTCCAACGCTATGTTTTTTCTCATTTAATTTGAAATTTATTATGTTTCAGACGCCCAGCAAAATGGATTATTTCTTCATGTTCATATACCTGTTTGTGATGTCAGCTATTCTGTGGATATATCATTGGCATGCCACTTTAATCGTAGAATGTGTGAGTCGCCTCAAAAAAATGGAAGGCCAACAATATTCACGTTTCGTTGCTTTATTGATATTTGTGTCTGTCCGAAGAGATATCCTTTTGTTGGCTCCCTTGCAGATGGGTCCGATTAAACTTTGATTTTTTGCAGCACGACGAACTATCCTTTGCCTACTATTCGTCGGACTGGTACAACTTCGAAGTCCCTCTCCAGCGGATGCTGCACTTTGTGATGATGCACGCCCAAAGGCCGCTGAAGATGCGGGCCCTGCTGGTCGATCTGAATCTGAGAACCTTCATTGACGTAGGGGTCACCCAGTCGCCTCCCGAAATGAGAATCCAATGATATTGAGTGCCGGTCCTTTTTGCAGATTGTGCGTGGGGCCTACAGCTACTTCAATCTGCTCCGCAGCTCCCACTTGTATTAGACGACGGGCCTCGGCTCTAATCAAACGCCGTTGCGCTTGTCAACTCGTTTGGCTAACATGACAGTAAACAAGCCATGCCATTCATTTTGTGCGGAAACGGAAGTCAGACACGAATAAAAAAGGGGCGATTCAAAAGAGTAACAGGAGCTGGTAGCTGGAAGCTGAAAGCTGGGAGCTGGGCAAATGCTAAAACCATTTTACAGCGCAAATAAACGTGCCTCGAACTGGAGACGAGACCGAGACGCCAGTGACTCAAAAAGCCAATGCAAGTTACAGGCAACATCATTTATCACTTCAGAATACGTCGCATGTCCTCTGTGTTCTCTCTGTGTTGCTTTGTTTTGTATATTGTCTTTCTCAATGGATATAAAACGATTCCTGCACTTCCTTCCACCCATCCACTTATGTACCCCGCCCTGCCTCTCTAATTGTCTTGGGGGTTTAAAACACAAAGGATATTTATGCGTCTGCTCCTGCAAACGGTCAGATACATCAAGCTACCACCACCGAAAACTAGCCAAACAAACCGAATCGCTGTCCCCCTGGGTGTATTTTTTAATATTATTAAGAGTATAGACAAAAACCCTACAAAAAAAAAAATAAAAAAGGAAGAAGAAGGGGCCCGGCCCACACCCAAATAAACACGCATATTGTTGCGGTTGTTGTGCTCCCTGGGATTACACAAAGTGGCTAAATGGCTGATAAAGGCACACGCCGAACCTCGGCTACTAATGAGTATTAATGGCGGCGGGGTTACGAGCTCGGCAGGTATGCTATATGCCATGGCAGTCCGGAAGCCCGGAACCCACGGAGGGTGACAACACCGAGGGTCACAGATAGTTGGGCCACAGCGTGAAAAGGGTTGCTTTCTGCTGGCTGGTAAACCACTCGATTGCGATCTCCCCGAGGAACAAATTTTCAAAATAACTCGCTGATATATGAGATACAAGTTTTTTGTATTTACGCGGCATCCATAGATCACTTATGTTCGAACTGAAAAAAGGGTTGCATTTTCGTTGAAGGGTTTTGTTATTTTTTTACGCACTCTTTAGGAACAATAGAAAGTGTTTAAGTCCGACTAAATACATAAATATTTGGAAAACACTTTGGACTAATATTGTTAGATCTTCTCAATAGACCCTGTATCCCACACTTTCTTATAGAATTTTATAAATAATCTGGAGATTGTTGCTACCTCCACTCGAAATAGACTTTCGGAAAGCATGGCCAGGGCCATGGCGAATTTGTGGCATCTGTTGATGGTATTTTAAGCAATATTGGCAAATTTTTTATGGTTTTCACAGCGCACGTTTTTTGTTGATTATTTATGACATAACATACATAATGCAAGCGTAATGGATGCGAGTGTTCATTAAAGGACAATGAATGTCGTGCACTCTCTGGGCCAACCCTCGTCCCTTAAGGAGGCCATGGCAAGTGGTATGGTAAGTGTTTGAGCCACCCCCTTTGGGTTTTTGCAGTTTTGCGCAAAAAATTAAAATTTGCTGCACACATGTAATGAATATTTACAATACACTGCTGCTTCCATCCCATCCACAAAGGAAATGAATTCAAAGGGAAAGTAATTCCGAGAACGGGGCCACAAAGAAAAGGACCCCCGCCTTAAGGATGTGAACGCCCAACAGGGGTGTTTCTCGAGGTGAAGCCAAAAGAATTGCCGTACGTTACGATTATGCGTAGTCATATCTGTGAACCAGAAATTGACTTTTGTGAGGTGTGTAATTTTAGCCAAGAATGTGTAGCACTAATTCAGCCAAATCAGATGGAAACCCTTTCGAAAAATCACAAATTCCCAAGGATTCAAGTAGTTAACTCGAAAATAGTGGGTGTTGGTTTGTTGCGCTACCAGAGCGCTCCACTTTGGCCAACTAAGTGTTTTGCCATTAAACATTTACGATGGCTCAGTCAAAATGCCACACACGCGTGACTTGGCCAGCTGCTATGTGGCATAAAGATGGTTATTAAAATTAATTAACGCACGGCGATTTGTTGGCCGTCGCCATTAAAGCGAAATGAAGTTGTAGTTAAATTTTGAATGCATTAAATTAATCACAAGTCCATCTGCCGGCAGGCCATTCACGAATGCATGGCCACTCGAGCTTGGCAGGATCCTCCCGGCAGGGATACTGGGTTATGGCCACGCCTCGGATATCATACAAATTTAAATGCAACTGATTAATCATGGATAAAGTTGTTTTTAGTTGGGAGCTGCTGCTGTTGCTGCAGCTATTGGTCACGTGACTGCCAGCAATTTGACTTCAAACACATTAACAGTTACGGTCTGAAGAGGGGCAAAGGACGGAGGACGAGAGCAAATACGAGTCCTGCACGCAGAGGGTTTGTCACCAACTACAACTTAACTTGGCTAACTAAAACTTTTCATGCATTGCCGTTGACAGTGCAATAAACATGCCAAAACAAATGCAGCACCAACAACAGCAACAACAACAACTTATGAAAACAACAGCGTCAACTGACCCGCCCCCGCATGCCATCCTCGGGGGCCGTTGGGTGGGTCGGTGGTAGCGACCCCTTTGGCAAATAGACACGTAGCCTCTAAAATATTTGGTCGCCAGGATAGGGTGGGGGCGTCGTGAATAGTTCGCCGCCTTTTTTCCAAGAATTTCGAAAAGTGGAGAAATTACTCGACTAATTTATGAAGTTTGCATTGACATTGGAATTTTTACGAGCTCCAACTTAAAGTTAATTGAAGCCGGCAAAGTAATACTCCAATATTGGTGCAAACAGATTGCCAAAAAAAAAAATATATAGATCGTTCCGCCCGTTTTCAATTTCCAGTTTTTGACAACACAAACTGTTTTTGGCCGGTCCTTTGGCGTGCGCTTTTTAATTTAATTTTCGGCGTCATGCACTCCAAACCGTTTGCACACAACTCGCACATGAATAACGCACTTCCAGCACAGCACTCCACCACCCACTACCTCCCACCACCACCCACACACATGGGAAGCGTCGGCTTACAAAAGCACAACAGTGGAGGGCCGGAGACGAGCAGCCTCCCAAACCACGTGGCGCCCGCTTTCATGCGCTTCGTTTAGCAAAGTGGATGTTAAGTGTAATGCGATTTTTATGTAAATTTTTGGGCGAAAAAAAATTGCTTGAAATACTCTCCGGCTGGCAGACGGAACAAGGGCCAGCCAGCGATAGCGAGCCAACAGTTTAATGATTTTCGTTGCCACGGTCACGGCCAGCTTTCAGACCAGACCAGATAGACATATAGACGACAGGCAGCAACAAATGACTGGTCGGGTCGACGTCCACTTACAATCCGGCCCCACGGATGCACCATACCCCAAAATCAATACAAAAAGATATATCCAACGAGTACTTTCACATACCCAAACCCCATTTTTAAAATTGTTTAAGATTTATTTTTTAGAAAATGTTCATTAGTTTTAAAGACCATCAGTTAAACCGACAGTTCTAGACAAGAGCAACCCCGTCAGATCCGTGGTACTAAATTATAATCACACATGTGTCATAATTTTTTAACATCAATTGGCCTTTTAGTATTTGGGTAGAACGTCAGTCTACCACTACTAATGACAATCGTTTTGCGGCCAAGATGGCCGTCTACATTCTCGCAATGCCTAAACCGATTGGGAATCACAAAACACAAGAAATATAAGAATAAAAACTGATAATTTTTGTTCTTAAAATGAACAGAAAAGAGCCCAAAATAGTCTTTTGTAAACTAGTTTCGATTCTATGAAATATAAACATGAAAAAAATCATTTCCCATACCGGGAATCGAACCCGGGCCTTCTGGGTGAAAGCCAGATATCCTAGCCACTAGACCATATGGGACACGCTGGAAGGAGGGACAGAATCGTATTTTGTTACTGGAGCCACACATTCTTAACAAAATGATTTAATTTTATTTAATAAATTATTTTTAAAACATAATTTTTAGGTTGCACGCATTTTATAAGTTCAAAGAAATAGTTTTTCATATAAATAAATGGATACTTGGTTGGTAAACATGAAATAGTAACATTCGAATGTTTATTATATCTTAATTTAGCTCATGTTCAATAAAACAAATAATCGAATAAATGGTTCCTTGCCGTTCTGCCAATCCTAACTATATAATACAACCTTTAGTAAATAAACAAAGTCATTAATCAAATGAAAAGGCAACCAGCTTATATGGAGCAAAAGGAAAACAAATATTCTTTGTATAAATAAAATTAAAATACTCCATAAAAACACTTAGTTAAAATAAATAAAAATAAACTTTAATTAATAATAAACAAAAAAAATTACTTCCCATACCGGGAATCGAACCCGGGCCTTCTGGGTGAAAGCCAGATATCCTAGCCACTAGACCATATGGGATATGTAACAGGTGCTGCCAAAATTATATTTTCTTTCTACCCCACAACAATTCTAATAGAAGAACTTAAATACATTTAATAAAAAAGACTAATGTTATAAAAGCACATGTTTTAAAAACAATAATATATAAAAAAAAAAAACAAATTAGCAAAAATTTTTTTCATTGCAGCAAACAATAAACTCATAAGAATATCTAAAGTATACGACATGCATCATCTTAGGAATAATTTTAACACAAATAAGTAATTCCAGGTCTCTTTAAAAAAAAATAAAGAACAAATTTTTCATAATGGAAGTAAAATAAAAACTCAATACTTCTTAAAATAAAATTAAACCAAAAAAAAGAAACACAGCAAAGTATTTCCCATACCGGGAATTGAACCCGGGCCTTCCGGGTGAGAGCCGGATATCCTAACCACTAGACAATATGGGATGTGATGATACTGATGGCAACTACCAAACTCAACAAAGAAATTGAACTAAAATGCAAAGAAAATTTCTTAATCTTTGGCTCTTTTGTTACTATTATTTATAGTTTTAGTTGCACACCCACCAGCAGCACTCGGTATACATACAGATTCTTCTTTTTATGCAAATGTTATTAGTTGGAGAGAAAAAGGCTAAAGTCTTCAGCACATTTTTGCATTTATAACAGTTTCCTGACGACAAATTTCCTTATATATTTATTTACTAAATAATATATGTTTATAAATATTTAAACTTCACAAAACACTCCAATATTAAGCATTGATGACACATGACAGTGCCAATGCTTTATAATTTAATTGAATGATAGATTGTAAAAATATCCAAATAAGCTTGATAATATTTCAACATTTTTATAAATGGCAGCAAGAAACTGATTCATGGATGAATCACTTATTTGTCGATATTTATATACATATATGTTTAATTCAAAGCAATCTGGCTACCACGAATTCAGTCTAAGCCTTAATTTGGCAGCGAAGCAAACATCTCCCATATTGTCTAGTGGTTAGGATATCCGGCTCTCACCCGGAAGGCCCGGGTTCAATTCCCGGTATGGGAAACTTATAAACAGTTGATCATATTTTTTTTTGCCTTTTATTTTTGTCTCATATTTTTTTCTTTTATTATTATTACCAATAAATGTATTTCTTACAATATGTGATGATTATATTGCACAACTTAACCCAAAAAAAAAGCGTAGAGTTGTATGTCCGAAATTTTCAATACAAAAAAGGTATTTCGCCATATTTCCCATACCGGGAATTGAACCCGGGCCTTCCGGGTGAGAGCCGGATATCCTAACCACTAGACAATATGGGATATATCTGCCCGATGTCAAATGAAATTTATTAATCACCCGAGTTTATTTTGGACTACAGACTGTTACATTTTGTAAAATTTTTAATGAGGAATATAAAGACAATGTAAAAATTACCCTTTAGTTTTTCCAAAATTGATATATATGTTAAACAAGAGTTCATGAACCACAAGTTAAATGATTGGCATGCGAAACCCAAGTCCCATATTGTCTAGTGGTTAGGATATCCGGCTCTCACCCGGAAGGCCCGGGTTCGATTCCCGGTATGGGAAACTTTTTTTGTTGATTCATTATTTATGCTTGTTTTTAGTTGAATTAACATTTTTCTATTAAGTTCACTTTTTTTAAGTTAGTACTGAGAATCAAAATTAAGAGTTTAAGAGTTAAGAGTTTAAGAATTTACTATTCAAACAAATTTTTTATCTCTTTATATATAATCATATGTATGTATATTGTGTTGCGTAGTTTGCTAGTTGCTAAAGTTACTCCTTATCTCCATAACAATTTTAAAGCCGTTTCTGTTTGTATATATTTGAATTTTAATAATTTATTTTAAACATAAACCTTTTTCTGATAACAAATTAGAGTTAAGGCTCGAAGCATTACATATCCCATATGGTCTAGTGGCTAGGATATCTGGCTTTCACCCAGAAGGCCCGGGTTCGATTCCCGGTATGGGAAGTAACTTTTTTTTTTAAACTTTTGTTATTATCTAATATTAATATATATTATATTATATATAAGTGGTTGTTTTATTTTAAAACTTATATTGTCTTTCAGAAAATAATAGTTTCTATTCTTTAATAAATAGTAAAAAAAAAGTTCCATCCGCTCGGTTGAAACCTTTACAATCATAGCAGAACAAGGTTTCGATCCTCGGACCTCTGGGTTATGGGCCCAGCACGCTTCCACTGCGCCACTCTGCTGTATAAAAATTGTCACGAAATGATGTCCCTATAGAATACTTTCAAAGAATTGCAACGGTTTCAAAGTTGCAACAAATTAATATATTAGTTTAGAATAAAGGTTCAAGTTAATTATAAGATACAATTTTGGATTTACTGTAACGTGGTCTTTATTTCGAATCCTTGATTTGAAGTGAGCCTTTGAAACGCGGCGAATTCAACGAGCAGAGTGGCGCAGTGGAAGCGTGCTGGGCCCATAACCCAGAGGTCCGAGGATCGAAACCTTGTTCTGCTATGATATATGATTCAATGTGAGTTGAATTTTTTTTGTGTTACTCCTAATATTTT
Organism: Drosophila varians; assembly: GCA_018150405.1. Taxonomy (NCBI): domain Eukaryota; kingdom Metazoa; phylum Arthropoda; class Insecta; order Diptera; family Drosophilidae; genus Drosophila; species Drosophila varians. The sequence goes on from JAECWK010000130.1 coordinate 12,335,306, forward strand.
GTGGAGGTTCCATTTTCCATTTTAACTATGTGCAATTGGGATTGGCTTTCTTTTTTTAAGTACAATGCGTGTCACTGGGGAACTGGCTGCCATCTGACGTGGATTATATATTTACTCGGCACCTCCTCTGTTATCTCATGGATGCACGCCGCGGATCCGGGGTAACGTGCGCATCCTTGTGAATCCTTTTTTGCCCACTGGCACAGATATGGCTTTAATAACAACGGATGGGGCTTTGTTGGTTTTTCCCGCCTCTGTTTGCACGGCTAAGAGGTGCGGAGCAGAAAAGCGAGAAGCTGAGTATTAAAGTTTGCGAAAAACACAGCACACTATCTTTTATGAATAGCTTAAACAAATTGGGAAAGTTTTGTATGTATTTATTCATCACTCAATGGCATCAGAAAATTTGACAGTTTATTTTTTTTGCAAAAATTTATCCAAATATGTGCAGCCAGAGAAGAGAGTGTTACTTTCCCCCCAAATATGCCAATCAAATTGACATATTTGTCAATAAATTGCAAAAATTTTAATTAATTTTCGCGCCACTTAAAAACGTGCAATGAAATTGCACAAAATCATTGAGCTGGAAGGGTTTTCGGGAGCAGGGGAGTTTGGAGCCACTGTAAACCAACCGCAAACACTAAATTGCAAATAAATTTGTTTAAATATGCAATGGCAGAGCAGAGACCGATTCAAGTTCGGTATAACCCCATGGACGAATGGCCAAAAGCTGCGCCAGACTGCGACATTTCCACCTGGGAAAGTGCTGGTGGTGGATGGTGGGTGGTGGTTAGAGGAGGATGGAGAAGGACACCGATGGTTTGCCCATTCACGGCTGCACGTGCAATTGCGACAACGAGACAACAACATGCGCATCAAATTTTAATAGCAAAACCCCCAAAAAGTTGCAAGCCACAAAGTCCATTTCCATGGAAGCTGAAGGGTTTTTGTTCTCCTTGCGGATTGTTGGTTTTGTGCCACTGGTTGGCTGGCTGACTGGGTGCTGGGTGACATGCCTGATGTACGCTTTTGGTTTTGCCACGAAGATGTTGCAATGACATTGAATATTGATGAAAATAAATCGAATTTCCGTCAGCCCGGCATCCGACGTATTCGATAGATTCCAAAGGATGAAAAAAAACCGGACACATAGCCTGCTCCTCTTCGCCTCTTCTCCATTGAGACGGCAAAGGGTTCCGGCTTGACGCAGTCAGCTGGCGAGTGTTAAAATCCCACGTTGTCAGTATTTTGCGGAGCATTTGTGGTTATTCGAGTTCCTGCTCTTAGTTTTTCAGCTCAGCAATTGAAAAGGCGTTAAAAGTAACAAATTTTTGATGGGTTGTCCTTTGAAATTGGGTGTCCATGTCCAGTAACTTAATAAAGCCATTTCATAAATCAATATAATAACTTTATTTTGCGAAAACAAACATGTTTATTCAATTCAAAAAAATGAAAAAACCCTTTTCGTTTGGCACCTTTTTGGTGCTCCATAAAAAATTGTTAAAAATGAATGCCAACAGAATTTATCTCAATCATTTTTTCATTTGCTTGGTGGCCAACCCACAATTAAGCCCTTAGTTAACACTTGATTTGTATTTAAAAATTATTGACCAATCCATGGGTTCTGATTAAGTTTGTGTTTGTGCTTGTCAAACGATTGGTGGCAGGGGGGAAACGATTGATTTTTACCGCCACAAGGCAACGGTGGGTATCGGAAATGGTATAAACTTCCCTAGGACCCAGAACCCAGGACCCAGGCGAGAGCTGCACATATGAAAATCCAATTTTCTAGTGATTGATCAGAGCGATGAAGGGATTTTGCACGAAGCTGGAGAGCTGGACAAACACAGCGCCCGTGCGTCTAGTGGGCGTGGTGGGGAAAGTTTGTTTGCCGGGGCGTACGCAAAAATAATGTAATTAAAGCAATGTTTGCATAATAAAAATTAATATTTGTTGCAGTTTTTGTCGCCATTCAGCAGGACTTGGGCGTGGGGGGAGTATGGAGGTGGCGACGCCCCGCCACGGGGGCGGTGGCGGCGGCGATAATGCATTTAGCTAGCCCTTTCTCTGAGTGTTTACCTAGGCATCGTGGACACATCCTGTCGCCAGTGTCCTTTGGCCGCTTTATGCGGGCTGTCAAAATCAGACAGTGTGCACACATGCACCCACACCTCGCTGACGATCCGGACTCTGGACTCCGGAGATTCGTGTGGGTCCGTGGACTGTCCATTCTCCATCCATCCATCCACTCGGCATTTTGGCTGTTTGTTCAAGTTACGTTTCAGCAAATTATGCCCGAACATATGAGGGATTTATACTACCCGCTTGAGGACTCAACTGGACTGCACTCCACTCGACTCTTGTGTCTGCTCGATGTCTGGCGCTTTGGCGCTGCAGAATTTATGCAAATATTGAAATAAGTCTTAATTGAATACAAATACTCAATTACATTGCGGCAAATCTATTTTGTGGGTCCAGTACAAACAAACTCCAGTGGGGGTACTGCGCATTGTCAACAATTTTACTTTAAATTGTAATTGTAGCAAGTGATTTCGTTTGTAAAAATAAGTTGAAAAACAAAAAAGAAACTTGGCCCATGAGGGGATCGAACCCGCGACCTTCGCGTTATTAGCACGACGCTCTAACCAACTGAGCTAATGGGCCTTCCATATGTCAAGCGGTTTAAGAAACGAATTTTCCTTTAGAAAATATTCTAATAACTCAAAACTTGGAACGAAAACTTTCTGATAGTTTGGAAAAATATCAAAACTTTCTAGAGCAAAAAATATGTATGGCCCATGAGGGGATCGAACCCGCGACCTTCGCGTTATTAGCACGACGCTCTAACCAACTGAGCTAATGGGCCCTTGATATATTTGCTAAATGATAAAAAATAAATAATAATAGATAATAATATATAAAAATAGTATAGTATACAAAAAAAAGGAAGGATCATGGCCCATGAGGGGATCGAACCCGCGACCTTCGCGTTATTAGCACGACGCTCTAACCAGCTGAGCTAATGGGCCTTGCTGACGACAGCGATTCCAGAGGCCCATTGTTGGGGCAGCAAGTTCTATAAGGCCTCCTCCTATTATCATCGAGTCTCAAAATAGATCAGCCTTTAAAAAATCAATTGATAAGCCCCAGTGATTTTATTCGGTCGCTATAATTAATTTCGCCACACGGTAGACGGCATTAATTATGTTTCTTCAAGGGTCCTGGGGGATTTGAGGTCTGGTCGACACCACATGCATCATCGCAACCAGAACATTTGACACTTCATTAAAAAGCAACATTACCAAAATCAATTAGAGACATTCCCCCAAGCAATGTCCTCGCCCAGACAGCAAGGATACGTATAACAAAAGGACACACACGCCATGAGCGGCAAGCGAGAACAAGTTTGTTGTTTTTGGCAAACAAATAAGCAAACAATTGAGATACATGCTGTGTTTGTTGCAGTTGCAAATCCACAGCGGCGCCGATCCACAAATTGTTTGAGCACGAGACGAAACATTGTTTGCATTTTGAATTGCCGCAACAGCGAGACAGGAGCTACAGCTATATCTATAGATATACACAGAGAGAAATTAATCCAAGCCAAGTCATGAATATCAAATAAAACTTCCAAGTATATCATAACGGAACGTGGAGAAATTTTAACATACTCTTTAATGGGAAACAAACTAATTTCTCGCAGTGCATGCCACCGTATTTTTCTCCATACATTGCTTGGTTAAATAAAAAATTAATTAAAAACGTGTTGTCGTTCACATTTTCCAAATCAAACTTTATTCGAGCCTACATTGAACGAATTTCCACTTTCGACTCACATATCCTTGGAATACTAATCGTTATGGGACATCACCTTCTTCAACCAGTCGCGGATGTAGTCGCTTGTCTGAAGGCCGACCATCCGGTTAACGACCTTGCCCTTCTTGATGACCACCAGGGACGGCACGGAGCCCACATTGTAGTCCATGGCCAGTTCTCCGTGCTCATCGATGTCCACCCGAGCCAATCGCACCCTGCCACCCTGCTCGGACACAATATTCTCCAGCCGCGGGGCCAGAGCCTTGCACGGGCAGCACCAGCTGGACAGGTGGGAGGAGTTAGTTAGCATGTGGAGAAACATCAATCTTTGTGTCCAGCTTACCTGGCGTGAAAGTCGACGACCACAGGACGATCGCTGTTGATCACGCGCTTCTCAAAGTCCTTCCGGGTCTCCACATCGAAGATGGGCCTGCGGCTGGCACCCGCCGACGTCAGCCTGCGCTGGGCCTTCATCAAGTTCAGGAGGCGATTACGATAGCACGACATTTTCATTTGTTAGTGGAGTATAGAATTTGAAAGCCAAAAATAAAATTAAAAGCTGAGTTTTTAATACAACTTCAACACAAAAACTGGAGACCGAAAATTTAAAATTTCAAAATTTTAGTTCCAAAAACTGTACTTTCGGCTCGAATCAATGAAAGTGACTGAAAAAAATTTGAAAGGTTAAAGGACATGTTTAGAGATGAGAAAGTCATAGGTTACTTTATATGAAAATTGTATACATTGTTAAAGGAAAAATAAACGATATTTTTTAGCTCCGCAGAGGCTTCTTCCCATTTAAAAATTAAACCTTTTGCTTGCTCAGATTTTTTATTTTGTTTCAAAGACACGATTACTTCAGATCTGGGCCCGGTTGTTGTAGTAGCACTTGTACAATTCATAGCTGGTAGCGCATTTATCGGCTCCCTTGAGGGAATCACACTTGGCCTGGACCTCCTTGACCTTCTGCTCGCCGGCGATGGGACCCAACTTGGCCAGCACCACGTCGGGCTTGATCTGGCCGTTGGCCACGAAGCCGCTCTTCTCCAGGAAGCAGTTGGCGAAGCACTTGACCTTGGGATCAGAGTCCTCGAAGTTGCCGGAACGTAGGGCCACGGCCTGCTCCTTGGTAACTCCCTCCTGCTTGGCACAAGCCTTGGCACGTTCTTTGACTTCAGCCTTCTGGGAGTCGGTGAGTTCCTGTAGAAAAATATACTCTTATAAGTAAGGATATACTAATCCTGATTGTCCTGATTTCTCACCAAAGCCGAGGCCATGACGGCAAAGGCGACCAAAACAATGATTACTTTCATTTTGCGGATCGGGAGTTGCTTAGAATCAGTTAGAATCGAAACTGTTGTCGAAATCTGAGAGTCGGTGAGCATTTATACGATTCGAGATGCTGGACTTTGGGCCCTGATCGGATTACCATATTCAGTTAGTGGTTCCCTTTCTTTTCGTTCGGATTCGTTTGAAAACCACATTAGCATGCTGACTTGCTTTTTGTGTGAAAGGTGTTATATCTTGGCAGGCATCAGTCAGCTAAAATGAAGGGCCTTCTGCAGTTTATTAATAATTTCCGTAACGTGCTTTAAAATGTCCTGCCTAAGTCAGCAAGGATATCCTCCTACGGCACACACATTTGGGTCACATTAGATCCCAGGGAGCTGATAACATTTGGCAGCCTTTCACTTGATGCCCTGGCCATATTTACTTGGGCCAAATGAATGATGACCTGCCTCCCATTCTATCCCATCCGCCCCCACACCACATCCAACCGCAATTTTGTTGTCTAAACATTTTTATGATTCAGGGTTAGAGATAGGTTTCTGCTTTGTCTCCGTCTTTACATAATCCCCACTGCTTACACAGGCATCAAGGCGTTTTGGCAATTAGTTTCTGTTTCTGCGAGCATTGAATGCGTAGATAAGTAGCCCAGATCCTGATGGGATCTCCTGGGGCTCTGATGGATGATTGACAAGCGAGTGACAAGCGAGTGAAAAGTGGGGAAGGGGGCCAAAGGCAACAGCCAGAACTTACGGGGTTAATGGTTATGCAAGAAAGATATTTGGCATCTCATCCTGGCTAATGTGGTCCTGCCACAAAAGTGAAAAGTAATTAAGCGCGTAGGATGCTGTATTAGATTTAAAAATATATTATTTACCATAACTTTTTTCGAAACTAATAAACACAAAAACACTCTTCAACTTCACTCCCCATTGTTTCCCAAATAAAACCGCATCACATTTAGTGTCGGAAAGGATCCAGAGGTAGGGGTATCGCAGGCAGGACGACTCACTTTTATGTGTTATCGTTTCTAATTTGTTTCAAATTAAATGAGTTTTAAACATTTTCACAGCCAAATACAATCATAAAGCGTAAAATATACCCTGAATGGCACCACAGTGTACATGTTTTTCGGATGGGTGGCGTGAACCAAAAGGATCCAGACGCCAGATCCTGGCGTCGTCGTTTGTTTTTTTTTTTTTTTTGTATACGGTGGGTGGTCTTTGTACGAGACTCCTGCAAATGTAATTAAAAAACTTTTAAACCGCATCAACATAAATGTATGGCGCTTAAAATTCTGTGCATTTGACAATTTTCGGTTGGCAAAAAGTTGACATTTTGTGTTGCCGTGTTTTGTGGGCAAGAGTTGGGGTGGTGTTGGTGTTCAGTGTGTTTGTGGCCAAAAAGAACCGCCAAAACATGTCAGTCACTCTATATATATATATTATATTTTCAGCTTTGCCGTTGGTCATTTGTATTTGAGTTAAATGAAATGCTTTAAAAGTTATTAGCCCTCATAAATAAATGTCAGTCGAGGCGTTTTCGCCATTTATTGATGACGGCCCATGCCCATTTAATGTGTTTATCATTTTTACGAGTCACTCTTTTTGGCAATTTCATTTATTTTAATTGATCCCCTTTGCCCCCTTTGGCTGGCCAGCCTTTTTTAGGCCATTACGACCCGAAAGACTTTCCATTTAATTGCATTTAAATCGACGGCCAAAACACCTTAATAGACCATTAAGTTTGTCCCTCTAAAATGGAACCCATTTCCTCTCTCCAATAAGGGTTTAGTTCTGCAATATGTGAGTTTCAGGTAATAAACATTCGTAGTCGGAATTCCATTCCATTCCGGCCATTTCGAGTGATAACGGCAAATTGCTTTGCCATCAATTTAACACTCATTTTTTTGAGTGCGAAATTTAATCAATTTGATATCAAGGAATGCCGGAGTTTGAGTTTAAATGATATGCCATTTTATTAATTGCTTATCTCGTCTGGTTTTGTTTTGTAATGCGAAAATATTTGTGGAAATGTACCAGTTTGTGACATCATCTCGTAAAAGGGAATTCCATCCCCAGGCTTCATAATTTTCCATTAGCTTTATTATATAGTCATTGGGGCGAATGTCTTATATCATTGTTATTAGTAAATCTTGTGCCGAATTAAATGGTCCCCCCCCATGACATGTGGGCGGCGATATGCCAGCCAGGACCAATTCCTTGGGGGCCTTGCCTCGTTTTTGGGGCGAGTTCAACGAACTTGCCCCCAAAAACGTTTTTGAAACCAAGGGATGTTTCCAGTTCATCTTTGGGGAACCATTCAAGATTACTTTTGTGGCGGTAATGATGTTAAGCCCTGATATATGGAACAAAAACTCTGCCATATAATAAATAATGCGAAACTATAATTGCAAATGACTCAGCCGGGCTTAATCTATTATTTGCACATTACTCGAGTTATTAGTGTTGCGTCGATCAGATCCCATTCAATAATTAATCATAGATCACTTGAGTGTAAAATGCATTACTTTATAATTTTGTAATTGGCAAATATGCGAATAATCGAAAGTGGGCCCCAGATTGGGCCTGAATTATAGCGGCTGTTGGAATGGCTCTATAAACACTCGTGGAACAGGTGCAAACGAAAGTTTTCGCACAGTCATTTCACGGGGAGTGGTAGGGGTGTGGGGGAGGGGTCTTTTAATTAATTTAATGACTGCCTGATGTATTTGCATATGGAAGTGCATGTGCGGAGAACTTTGCGCACGTGGGTAAATAATCAACTCTTTTGTTGCAAGTTGCAGCTGCGAATTAAACCGAGTTTGTTTGGGAAGTTCGTGCCACCCGCACCACCCACCCACACAGTCGTGCATCATTGCCACTAATTATTTTAACAGCATGCAAGAGGTGAAATAATATCTCTTTGCCTCTTTGGGAGTGGGCAATCCTTTCCAAAAAATCCTTTGCCATTCCTTGGATTTGCCTGGGTAACAAGCTCCGTTTTCTTGGAATTTTTTTGGCCCGGGAGTGGAGTTTGTAGTCCGCATAGCTTATCACAAATTCCGGGCATAACTCAAAACAAAATCGCTGGCCGGACCCGGACCCGGACCCCGACCAAGGAAGACAAATTAATGGCCAGACCCGCATTGTTTCTGGCCCCAGAGGCGTTGCAACACTTTCTGATTGCATTAGATGCTTACAATAATTTTCGTAGCTTCCGTTCGGAGTGGGAACGTAAATGGAATATTTTATGCAATTTATTTTGATCAATTTGCACGTCGCAATGGCAACAGCTCCAGCTCGTCTCCAGCCAAAAGGGCCGCCTCAATATTCTCTGGGTTTTGTGGATGCAATCGTGCGTGCCTGAGAATGGAAATTTCCGGCCAAAGGCCACAAGCATATTTCAGCAGATGCCAAATTAAATATTATACAAATAAATGAATGCCGAAATTTTGCCTTTAAAAATTCTTCCAAACTTAATTATCATTTTATGGCAGAATGCAATCTACTTGTAAGTTTTTTCCCATTACAAAAAAAAGTTGGAGTGCAAGCAACCATGCGTGGGATAAGTTTTTAAAATTGTTGTCCTCGGATTGGTGTTAGTGGAATGTTTTTAATAAAACCCATTTGCAGCCCACCTCATTACACACTAAAAAAGCAATCGAGCATCAAATTACAAAGAAAATAAAATGCAAATAGGTTTTTTCTTTTCGCTTAACATTGTCGCTTCCATCTTTTTTTTCCCCTTCGTAACGGAGGAGATCCTTTTCCGTGTCCTACCAAAGTTTTTATCTCTCCCATATCCCACGGAGTGAGTTCCAATTTCATGCAGCTGACCACGGTCCCCGTAATTGTAATTGCCGGGTCTGAGGGTCCGGGATTGGGATTGGGATTGGGATTGGGCTTGAAGTGGATTAAACAATTTCCACATTTAACATGGCGCGTCTTTAACCTTTGCCACAATAAATTTATCCGGGCTTTCCTTGTTGCCTTTTGGCGCTTTTTGGCAATGTTTCGCCTCCTCGGCCTTCGGGGGGGCTTCATTTTGGTGTCGGCGATAAGAATTTTCAGCGACGTTGTCATTTGGGGGCTTTGGCTTTTACGAGGCGGCGCAAAGGACGCATGTCCTTGTTGTGCGTCTAATTAGATGCTTTGCCTAATTAGTTGGTTTTATGTGAGACTCTTTATGCCCTCTGGATTACCTTTGTCGGTTGTTGCAGTTTGCCTGCCGCCCCGTCAAGGAGTCAAGGATTACCTTTCCGCTCTTCTCGATATGTGGCATAGAGTTGGGGTGTAGCAAGCGGGGGGGAAAAATGTTATAAACTTTAACGTTTATTAAAAATTCCAAGCGCCCTGGGAAAAAAGAAATATATATATATATATATATATCCACCAGCGCCACCATGACAATAATGTGAGCGAAAGCAGCGCATTTGCTGCTGATTTTCGCAGCTTGAGATTTTCCATTTTTCCATCATCGGGAAGGGAGGGAGCTCGGTCTTGGGCTCGTCCTGGCTCCTGGCTGGGTTAGATTTTTCAATTTCTTACAGAACGAGCACTGCATTCCTTCACCTGGCTGTCTTTGATGCGTTGTATGACAGGAGCTGGAGCAGGAGCACCAACAACAAATACACTTGGCTTGAAAGGACACACGGACTAGGGGGACAGAGGGACAGCAGGACTGAGTTTAGTTCCATATGAAGTCCCGCAGCCCCTTCGACCGAATTGAACTTGTCACAAAAGAATTCATTTTGCAGAACTCGGAATTTGCCGGCAGTTAGGGGCCACGGGTACGGGTTCGGAAAATGTGCGTTGAAAAGCTTTGTAAGCTTTGACCTCCGACCCCACCCACTTCCTGCTGCCTTTTGGTGTGTCCCTTATCCAATGCTCCATCGGTTGTTGGGGTTCGTTAACTGGAATTCAATAAATATTACTAAAACACTCGCATTCGCATTCGAATACACATTCGATGTTTTCTTTCCGGCAGATGCCAGGACCCAAAAATAAAAAAGGACGAAAGCCGAACATTTTCACATAATTCTTGGGCCCTTTGTGATCCATTTTTGGGGCCACCATTAGCTCTTATCCCATGGGTGAGTACATTTTGGCTTATTTTATGATCCGTTTTGTTACCAAAGCGAGCAATTCTTTTTATTTCGGTAATACGAAGACATTTAATTGCCTAATTGTTTTGTTTTTGGCATTTTATGGCAGACGGGGCCTGGTTTTTATGGAGAAGCGAACCGGGCACGCCATTTTTTTTATTACTTAATTACTTAAATGCGTTTTATTTTGCATGCGGCCATAATCATAAACAAATTATAGAAGTGGAAATTATGGTATCTCTTGGTAATTCAAATGCCAGTCCTGGGAAATGATATTTAGATAACAGATTTTCACAATTCCCAAGACTTTTCCAACCCATTCCCTCAAAACAAATAATTTTCTGGAGCATTCGCCCTTTATTTAATCTTTTCAATCCATACTCTAATGCCGAGTCGTAACCCAGTTCATCGTGGTCTCATTATAATTTAAATTAAATGAATTAGCTTTATTTGATTTACCTGGTTTAGTGTTTCACTGCCTTTCTGGCCCATTGCGAATGTTGGCCAATTGCGGCACGGCCACGGCTTGTTTGAATTTATTAGCCAACGGCGGGGGTTTCGACCCTATTTCCAACCAACCCATACCCCAACCCCAGCGGGCCAACTGGCCCACTGGCTTTGGTTTCCTTTCGGTCATCTCTTTTTATTTTCTGAAATTAATGCGGCAAACACTAATTAATTGCGCAGGTGTTGCAGCTGTTCTGGCCTCAGTATCTGATGTTGCTGTTGGCAGCGGCAGTGGCTGTGGTAGTGGCAGTGTTGTTATTGCATGGGATAAGCCTAATTGAATTTCTGTAGCTTTTTGCTAGGCTTGCGGATTCAGGATGGGTCTGTCCATGGGGGAGTAGCAGGGGTGTCAGGTAGGATGTCTATCCCGTCATTGGATATAATTAATTACAAAGCTGCCATTATGCTGGACCGCTTGCATTTATTATCTTTAAATTATTGATTTTTATCAGCCAGAAGTTGAACAAAACAATTAGTTTATTTTAAAGGAGAGTTTGTTATAATCCTGCAGCTACCAGTCCACAATTCACGCTTCGTATATATTTAATTGTTTTTCTTTTTAATTTCTCATAGCTAATAAATTGACTTTTACGACTGGTCATGAGAAGCTCGTAAAATTTGCATATGACTGTGGATTGTGGATGGTTATCCTCTTTTTTTTTTTTTTTTACTTAAAGCCGAAGGACTCCTCCTTCAATTGGTATGGTATTATTATTATGTCAACGTTATGTTCTCGTCAAATAGTTTTTCGCGTGACATTTGCATTTCAGTTTAGTTCAGTTCAGTAAAGTTCAGTAAAGTTGAGTCGAGTCTGGGGCCCTTGGGTCCGATGACATTTCATTAGTCGCTGGCAGCCGTTCTTGGGTCACATAATAACGTGTGCCATTGTTTTTCATTGTCGTTTTATGTGCTGTTTATATTTTTATGGCATGCCATATAGTATTTAATATTTATATTATATATGAAGCACATGCGACAGACCGCCCCATCCCCTCCTATCATGTCTGCGATAAAACAGTTTTATTTCTTTCTTCTTGGACGAGAACTTGTAGGGACCAGGTGAATACTAGGAATGCCAGGAGACCCGACCAGGTCCCACTCCCTCGAAGGTAAAACCATCTCTCCTTCAACTGAAATCAAACTACTTGAGGAGTCAGAGTCGTCCTTAGTTCGTGTTTGCTGTTATTATTGTCTATAAATCGTCGGGAGGATCCTGGCAGGAGCAGCAACAATATACACGTTGACATTATGAATTTATTACTATTTAAATATTTTATTTCTGTTATGGCCATGGCAGGCGACGATGGGCCGCAATAATCGTTCTGACATTTTGTTTTCCCTGCCGTGCGTAACTATTTACGAGTTTTCCCTGGTAAGTTTTGCCCAGAAACTTGCCCAGTTTTCCTCACTTTTCCCCACTTTGAGTAGGTCATGAATTATCGATGCTGTCAGCAATAAATATTGATAAAATAAATGATCCAAAGTTGTGTGCCACGTTTCGTATTGGGTGACCTGCCTCTATTACCATAATTTAAACAGTTTCGACCGCTTAGTGGGTCTGTTCTCTTGGAAATTTTAGCCAAATACAAATCATACGGACGTCACTTTAATGGCTAATAAACAAACTAATCAGCGCAACCAGTTCAGCTTTGAGTTTATCTTCATCTCATGGACTTGAGGTCTCGAGACTCGTTTGCATTTTAGACTTTGATACCGGCACTTGACTCCAAACTTGGCCAAAACAAACCCAAACAATAGAGCCAGGTACGAGAGCGAGAGAGAGAAGAAAAAAAGGCCACAAAGTATTAACCGGTTTCTTCAGAATTAATTGTATGTTTAAAGCAATTGCAGACGTAATTATAGATTGATACAACTTTCAGGCCATAAAATAATTAAACAAATAGAAAATACGTTAAAAAAGAATTAAATATTTACCTTTGGACTTGAGAAGTAGTTTTTGTGTCCGAGTCTTTTCCCTTGATTTCTTCTGAAGTCGTTGATTTGTTATTCTCCAAGTGAGAGGCTCAAACAAACTTACTTCCAGAAAGCTGTCGAATCATGCTGTACTTGCAATATTTTTTATTTACAAAACTCCCATAAAATCGCACTCACTCCCCAAGCAAAATATTGTATTTCAAGTTGAAGTCTTTGTGTAAAATCGAGAAAAAAGTAAATGGGTTGACGCTTCGTTGAACGTGTTGACCCTTGGGAAAAACTGATTTTATAATCATCGGAAAATCTAAGCCGACAATTAGCACTTGGAAATCAAATTACATTAGCCTTATAATGAGTCCGACATTTAAACCAATTACAAGAACAATGGGGATCGTAATAAACTTGCTTCGTTTGGTGGACTTTCAGTCGGAGCACTGCAAAAATGAGTCAGAACCAGGTTATCAGCTCGTCGCGGGGCACAGGTCAATAAAAAAATGAACAAATTAAACAAAAACCGGCAAAATCATTAAAACTGAGATTTAAATAAACTATCCGATATATAGCCGGGTAGACATATAATTGCGTATACGCCGTGATCAGCGGAGTAGAGCGCGAAACAAAAAGCGATCATCAAAACAAAACTTTAGCGAGGCTGTATATACAAAAGCATATAAAAACGAACAGCCGGTAGAATCGAGAAAACAGTGTCGATACCAAAGGCTTTCCTGAAGCATCTCCATATCCAGCGGCTCAACCATGAAGTTCCTGATTGTCCTGTCCGCCATTTTGGCCCTCTCCGCGGCCGTAAGTAAAGCGAAAATACACTATTTAGTACAATCAATATATCATAATATCCCGTAGGACCTGAACCTGTCTGACGAGCAAAAGGCCACCGCCCATGCCAATGGAGCCCTGTGCGCCCAGCAGGAGGGCATCACCAAGGACCAGGCCCTGGCCCTCCGGGGCGGCAACTTCGAGAACGCCGATCCCAAGGTCAAGTGCTTCGCTAACTGCTTTCTGGAGAAGACCGGCTTCTTGGTAGACGGCCAGGTCCAGCCGGACAAGGTTCTAGCCAAGCTGGGACCCATCGCCGGCGAGGACAATGTGAAGGCTGTTCAGGCCAAGTGTGATTCCATCAAGGGCGACGACAAGTGCGACACCGCCTTCAAGCTTTACGAGTGTTATTACAAAAACCGCGCCAATGTCTAAATCTTCCGTATTATTATGTTTAAAAACCTGTGAATTGTTAACTATTATTTTAAAGCAAATACATAGACCATGTGAGCTTAAAAATGTCCCTTCAAAAAGTCTTTAGGGTAAATAACTTTGTCCCAGATCACGCCCTCGCCAGCATCTCCAAAGGAAATTAAAGGCGAAATTCTTATACATAATTACTTATGCATATTCGAGTTGTCAATGGATGTCGCCGTCGTATGACCCATTTGCCGGGTACATTTGCATAACAGTGGGCCATCATTAGAGCCCACTGTCAGACCGTCGTCAGGGGGCTTAAGTCTTTGGCCGGAGGACCGATCCCAAAGGCATTTGCACGCTCATGTTTGGCATAAATATTGATGAGCGGCGGTCGGAACTGTTGTTCCTCTGCTCCTGCAAACTTTTGCGCCACAAAGGACAAAGGCTCCGGTTCCATATGCGTTGACTACGGACAGAGCAAATGATTCGGAAAGGGGGAGTCCGTGTTTTAAAAAGTCCAAATCCAATTAACAAATCATTAAACATTCATTGAGCACGTGTCGCAATTGCATTTACCGGTTAAGCTCGGGTCAGGTGGTTTCTGGTGGTTACGCCGGCTTTTTGGTGGTTTGGGTGCCTTGTTTTCCATGCATGGCACAAAAGGGACAATTGCCTTGGCTTTGGGGAATTTGGAGCAGAGCCAGGCCGCCAGGAGATGGCGTCTATAATTCATTTTGTCACTTCCTGGCGGGCTGGTCTGTCTGCCCACGCTGTCCAGTTCCTGTCATGTCAATTTCCATTTAGCATCCGTTTCAGTTGCAGTTGTCTGGCCTTTGCCCAAGATTCTTTCCGCAATCAGTGATGCGTTTACTAATGTCTATTAAAAAGGCAACCCAATCACCTCCCCCGTCCAGCCGCCAAAAGCGATTCCCTTTCGACATCAGGATAATGCATTTAAGTAGACAGCCATGGCGGCTTGTCAAAGAAACCAACACGCTTGATATGGTCGGGAAAACACATTGATGCTCGACATCTCAGCCTTTGTCTTGTCCGCCGTCTTGTCTCTCACATCCTTGGCCCTGCTTGGCTTTCAATGGACCGTAAGGACCAAGAATGTATGTGTGTATGGGCAGGGGGTGGTTAGCCTGCGGTTCTCACATTAATGTAATTTAATTTTATAAAACTCCGCTGCGGGGTGACTGCCACTGTCTTGTTTCATGGTCCGATGTCCTTCCGTATGGAGTTCCTTTGATCTTAAAGCCCGATGTGTCCTGCGGTCGGGGTTGTTGCGGTTCTGACTGCTTATTATCGGGCCAAGACTGCTATTAAGGCCCTCAATTAGAGTTGCCATTGCCAAGAAACTAAAGAAAGTTCAAGCTGCTCGATGGGCGGCGTAAAAGATTACTTTTTAATCAGGAAATTAAGGGGGCACTTAGATTAACAAATGCATTCACATTGCCCAAGCCTCAAGTTTGCAAAAAACCAACGTTCATTACTCGCAAAAACAAATTAGATGAAAATTACTGCCATTACTTTAATTGAAACGGCAAACAATGTAGAACAAAAGTCAACTCTTTGCGCCATCAAATATCGACCATGTACTCTTATTATCCCGACAGTTTTATGGACTGGCACTTAAATGGTTTGTAGATTCATCTGCCAAATTGAGCCTGAAATTTTTTGCGAAAGCATTTCCCATAATTATAGTGGCCATTAAACGAGCCTAACAAATATGACATATGAGAGGCTTCTGGCCAACGCTAATTTGCCTTTTTTTTTAGATTTTGGCAATGCTCTGGAGTGTGACCATCTGATAGAGACCATTAACCGATAACCACTCAGGTGAAAATCATTCAGGTGTAAAATTGATTGTAAATCGATCTGAAAGGTATTTAAATAGCAATTTAAAAAGGAAACCAAAGTCCTCAGACCTGGCTGTATAAAAGCAGTCCGCAAAACCGTGACAGCCTCTATAGTTTCATATTTTTTGGAAAATAAGTCATCTACCGAGATCGGGAGCTAACTTTTGATGTATATTCAAGCCAATATTCTCTTCTTGCTGTGCTTGGTCATCAGTGACCTTCTGCCTCTGTCATGGGTAACATTTTTAGAGGGAGTTCTCCCATAAGTTTATATTAAAATGTAAACCTTTCCAGGCCCGCTCGCTGACCGTCTCGCTCAACATGTCCATGACCCGGACTCTTGTGCCCGATCCTCCCAACGGAACTGAGCCCAAGCTCAGCCAGGACATGCTGAGGTCCTGCATGCGGAAGACCGAGATCTCAATGTCCCAGCTAAAGCTGTTCCATATGAGCCTCCTAAACAACGACTACAACGCCGAGAACGAGGTGGCCCCTCCTCCGGCCCAAACCATGAGTGATGTCAACGCCCTGGCCGATCTGGACTTCTCCGGGAACTCCCAAATGCCATTCCTCAATCTGAAGAATAACGAACCGCTGCAGTGCTTCGTCAGCTGCCTGTACGAGAGCCTGGACGTGGACAAGTACAACGTCCTGCTGGAGGAGGCGTTCAAGAACCAAATCCAGACCATCATCCAGCACGAGAAGGCCGACATCAAGGAGTGCAGCGACCTCCAGGGCAAGTCCCGCTGCGAGGCCGCCTACAAGCTCCACCTGTGCTACAATCACCTGAAGACCCTGGAGGCGGAGCAGCGCATCCGGGAGATCCTCGAGCGGACGGAGGCGGAAAGCGAGGGACTTGGCCCGGATGGAACCGACTTTATCGATGGCATACAGCACTCCGGGGAATCGGCAACTGAATCCAAACCAGAGTAAATCTCATCCTATTTTATTTGGTGTCTGAAAAATCCTTCACAATATAGTTTAAAAACATTCTATGCGTATGCACAAATCAAAAAATATGTTTATAAAAGTGCCTTTAAGTAGGAGTTGCAAATAAAGGATTATTAATCATAATCAAAACTTACATTTTTATAAATAAATTCATCTAATTTAAATATAAGATCATTTTAATATCGTAATTGTCGTATATCGTATATTTGGTTCGAAACTTGGCTAAATCCCTGTCCTAGCTAATATATTCGCCATTTTGTTGACGATCTTGGTTCAAAATGGCTACAATGTGCGTAAAAATGGTGTCCTGTAATGTTTTTCAATAAAAATCTTTGGAAAAATGCATAATGGTCAATATATATTTTATAATTTAGTTTGCTTTTGGGCTTTGTTAATGAAAATTATTAAAGTAAACCCACAAAACATACTGTTAGGCTGCGACTCAAATAAAAAAAAAGAGTAAGATTTTAAAAATAATTAACTGAACATATATTTGATTACATAGATTTAAAATGGTTGCAAATCGTAAAAGCGTAAACAAAACCCAAATACGTATTACCACCAATTCAATGAGTCATCGGACAATTGCTGAAAATTTATAAACTTATCGTGAATAAATTTCCCCAAATAAATAAATTCATCGCAGAATAGAAATACAGCGCAAATTACGGCTCACTGACCCGAGTGATCATTGCAGACGAGAACGATTTAACGCCAAGTGGTTGAATTTTGGAAAACAGCCAATTGGTTCAGCATATTAAAACAAAAAAACTTCAAAATTCAAAAATTGAATAATATATATAATCGAATTTAAATAACTTAATTGGCTAAGTAGGGGTTAGATTTTACCAACATTTGGAGTATTTAAATCGCAGATTTTCTGGCGAGAGTTCAGTTATTAAGTGAAAATAGATTTCAAAAGATGAGTTTCAAAGGATTCGTAGTTGTGTGCTTTATGGTGGCGCTTTTTGAAACAGCTAAGGTAAGTCATACTATTAAATTTTAAAATACCATTGAAAATATCCTTGTAAACAGTGCCAGAGTGCAGCTGAAGTGGCAGCTTACAAGCAAATGCAACAGGCCTGCATCAAGGAGCTGAATATTGCCGCCGCCGATGCCAACCTACTGACCACCGACAAGGAGATTTCGAATCCTTCGGAAACCGTCAAGTGCTATCACAGCTGCGTCTATAAGAAACTGGGACTCCTGGCCGATAATGGGACCCCCAACAGCGACAAAATCGTCAAATACGCCCAAATGCGCTTCAGCAGTGTTCCTGCGGATAAGCTGAAGGCATTAATGACCAGTTGTGGGGCCACCAAATCGGCCACAACCTGCGACTTTGTCTACAACTATGAGGTGTGTGTGGTCAAAGGACTAAAGGCTTAAAGGACATTGTTGCCACAAACGGCCCACCACTTGAAACAATAAACTTATTTCACATGTTCAGCGCAGTTTGTGTTTAATCATTTCGGCTGTGGGGCGTGGTGACGCATTATAATTATGCAAATTGAAAACCGCGGATGACTAGGCTTGAATATTTGGCCATAAGCGGTTTAAGCCAGCCAGGATATTAAACCAGAAACAATTAAGTCCCAAAGCCCATTTACCAATTGTTTAAACACAAAAGTTTTCTCTGACAAAGTATTTATTCAAATATCGCAAACAAATAGGAATTGTTTTTTAACTTTTAGTATCGAATCACAATTTGCCAAGCAACGTCTCCTTCTAGAAATCCTTTAGGCCTTGACAGCGTGGGCGGGCTTGAATTCCTCGAAGCATTCGTGCAACTTGACGGCTGTCTCGCACTTGTTCTCGCCCTTGACGGACCTGCACTTGGCCAGGGCCGCCTTGGTCTTCTCCTCGCCGATGAAGGAGCCCAGCTTCTCCAGGACAACATCCTCCTGCAGCTCGCCGTCCTTGAGGGTGCCGACCTTTTCGAAGAAGCAGTTGGCGAAGCACTTGATGTTCTCGGTGGGGTTCTTGAAGTCCTTGGCCTTGACCTTGGCCACCTCCTCCTCGGTCAGTTTCAGTTCGGCGGCGCACTGTTCGCCATGCTGCTTGGCCAGCGCCTTCTGGTCCTCGTTGAGCTCAATCGGCTAAAATAGGACATCAAGAATTAGTTTAGTTTAGTTAGAAAGTACTGATTCTTATAGAATTCTTACCGAAGCAAGGGCCAGAGCCACGATCACAGCACTCAAAGCGATCACAAAGTAGGAGTTCATTTTCGAATGACTTGCTAGAACGTTTCTGGAAGTTCTGATGCCGGTTGGATCGGAGATCTACGCTTTTATACCCAAAAGTCGTGGGCAATGAAAGCCGGTTTGTGGGCTTTTTAATGGCCCCGGGCAGTGATCCATCTTAGCCAGCTGATAGGTTTTTGTTTTGTTTTGAGTTTTGTTTTTCGTTTTGGTTTGTTTGTCTCTTCCCCATTTCCTTTGGTCTAGCTTTACCCAAACATATAATATATAGTTTTTTTTATAGTCTCTTTGGGTGGACTGGCCAAGTACTTTCGTCTATTTGGGGCCCGGGGGCACGCAGACTGTCTGAAGTAATGGCCACTATGAAAGCATGGTTCATTAAACCGCCTTCTCCTGTACATGGAGAATCGAATCAATTATACAAATAGAACATAGACACGGTACAGACAGCGACGCCTCAAGTGGTCTCCAGATCATAGGTCGCTCAAGTTACAATCGCAGATGGATTTCAGATCCGAGGAGTGGGAGGTGGAGCGTCCAGCTGGAGTTGAAGTCGAAGTGGAAGTTGTGGTTGTGGTTGTGCTCCTCTCATTATCGCGGCACTCCATCAACGGTAGAAACTTTCCACTGCGCCCCATCCAGAGCCAGAGCCAGAGCCAGCGCCAAATCCAAATCCAAATCCGAATGACAAGACCAACGCCCCATCATCCACCTTTGGAGTCCATGATTCCGAGATATATATCTTGGACTACACCTCCGCGCTTATTGAAAGTTGAGAAGCGCAAAAGGAGACAGACGACGGCAAAGTTTTTTCATTTGAATCCTATTATTTCAGCGTAGTTGTAATCTTATTATCCACGAGATGACAGCAAAATGACATTTAGAAAATTTCACGCTGTGTGAAATGTACAAACAGCAAAAGAAAAAAAAAAGAACTCAAACTCAAACCCAAACCCAAACACACAAAATAAAAACACCAGGAAAACCAAAACCCGGAGAAAATGCAGAAGAAAGTCAGCCGAGCAATGCGTGTGGGTTGGCGATGATGGAATTGGGCCGGAGTCGGTGCCGGAGTCCCGAGTCCGGAGTCCGCAGTCCGGATCCGGAGTTTCTGATTGGGAATTGCGTAGAATGGCGACGCCCTTTGCAAAACCTTCGTCTACTTGTTCAAGTCGAGCGTGTTTTTCACAAGTTTTCCACCGACTGCTGACTGCTGGCTGGATGCCTGCCGCCTGCCTTCCTTTTAATTTCAATTCTGACATTTGTTTGTCTGCTGTCAAAATAAAGTAGCTTTGGCGCAAAAGAAATAAACCATAAGATTGCGATTGAAAATTTTCCATCCATCCTTGGAACGCACCACCCAACGACCAAGGACCGAGGACCAAGAACCAAAGGCGGCAGACCACCCCAAACCACCACAAAGTGGCTGAAACTTTTCGCTCTGACGCAATAATAATAATAAACTAAAGCTCGTTTGACTTTTCCGCAAATGCTTTGAAATCCTTGTGTGGTAATCTTAATTCAATTTGCTTGTGGTGGGGACACACACATACATGCTTAGACTGATTTGAATAAAGTAAACGCCAGGATCGAGGATACTTTCAATCCAAAATCCAAAACTTTGCCATTACTTGCTATTTTGTTGTGGCAGAAACAAGTTTTTTGAATTCATTTCAAAACATTTAATTTACGTAAATCATTTCAGAGAATCCTCATATTTTTTTGTTGAAAAATTTCATTAAGACGGGACGGGAAAAATGTAATATCTGTATAAGCTTATTTCCAATGAACAGGGACAGGGGCTGAGCGTTTCCCCAATGGAGCGAAAAACAAACCCATGAAGGGCATAATCAGTCGGAGAAGGCCCCCCCCTTTCAACGGCGCTGCTTCAGCTAGAAATTAAGTACAATTTTCATTTTAAATTAAGCTGCCAAGCATCCCCGCAGATCCTGCTCAGCTTTCGAGGTCATTAATCACCGCAGAAGCAACAACATGCCGGCCAAAGAGCATTTGTCAGAGCCTTTTGGGTTACTTTCTATCCCCCCTCCAGGAGGGCCAAAGCATTTTCTAATCGTCCCCCCTCAGTTTGGAGCCAAAAAAAAAAATCAAGCTGGAAAAGTTGGGGCCCAAGTACACATGTCAGTCAGGAAAAGTCCCCCCCCAACTATGGAGACTCCACCTGTTTTCCCCGGTTTTTTGCTTGCTAGAAAAATGGTCGCTAAATTTGCGTGAAAAGGCAAATAATTTGGAATTCCCAGGGGCTCTAAATAAGTAAATTTAAATTGCATTTGTATGCTTTTCCTTATTTTGGGGGAACGAAGAAGGGAAGGACTTGTTGGGCTTTTGGCCACAACAAGTTTTTGTTGCTGCCGCTGCTGTTATAAATTTGCGTGTCAAAAGCGACGTTGTGGAGGTCCTTCCGACTTTCTGTTTTTTTTATTTGTTTGATGTTTCGCATATGCGGAAGGAAGCTTTGCAACGAAACCAGCCACCCAACCACCTACCCCTTTTTCGGCGTGTCTATGTGTTTGGCCAAATGTTAATGTCCTTATCAGCGCTTTAGCATTTTTACATGTGTCCGCATTTGAAATATGCGGCAATGGCAAATGTTTTTCTGGCACTTTGCATGCACCCGGGACTTTAGCAGGACTCTCATTCTTTTTGCCGCCGTTCCGTGCCGCTTCCGTTGCAGTTGATGTCAAGTGTCAAGTGTCGGACAGTTGAAGTTATTTATTATAACGACAATTACGCCAAAACGTTGGCCAACCAGCCAAACAGCTCACGTCAGGGCGGCTTCTGCGGCCCATAATTACATTTCCCACGATCCTTTCGCAAATGGAAATTAGAAATAGCCAAAATGGAATAGGAGCTGGAAAAGGACGTGAATCAACTTTTCATTGCTGTAATGCGCCCTTTGTTATTCGCACTGGGAGAGAAAAAGGAAAGAAGAAGGAACGCCTGCCTCCACACATCCTTTCATCGCAGTCGCATCCTTCGAACCGAATCGGGAAAATTTGCTAATGTAATGATGCTTAAAAGTGTTTCAAAGTATTCCTCTGGCTTGTTTATTTTTATTTAAATGCCAGCATGTGTGGACGGTGGGTGGTTGTGGGTGTGGGTGTGGGTGTGGACTTTGGGCGTTTGATTGAATTGGAAATGCTTTGCCAAAAAAATTTCCATTCGCCTTCGACGGCTGCTCTGCTCCTGTCTACGTCTCCGCCCCAAAAGGAGTCCCTTTTCCCCCAAATGCTTTATATTCTAGGGTAGAGCTGCGCGTTGCGAATAATTTGCTAAATGGCTTAAAGATTGAAATGCCCGAAAGCGGCAAAAGGCATTAATAGTCTGGACTGGACTTTGAGTTCGATTTGGGTTTTATTGTTTATTGTTTGCATCTCACTTACCGCAGCACGATTTTTTCATTCGTCGTTTCAGCCACTTTCGTAGACGGCTATTAAATTTAAATTTACATTAACTACCCAAATGAGTGTGTAGAGTGGGATTCCCGATCACAATTTGTGGAGTAATCACGTCACAGAAATTATACGGAATCTTTTCCCGGGGGAGCTTATCTAATTATCTGTTTGCTAGGAACCAAAGTTCATCGAATATCTAATTAAAAATTCAGTGTTTACCAACTTGATTATTGCTTTGGCAAACGGCACTGACCTTCAGCTAACAGAAGACTCCACCGACTCCACAATTAGTCTGAGTCGGCATTATCCTTGCTGCATTCCTCAACACGAGTGGCCCTCCAACTATTCATTTCGAGCCACTCGAGCCATGTCGATACACACACTCCTGGCCAAAAGCTGAGATTGCTGCCCTTTCTTCCACCTCCATCGTCCCTCCCGCCTAAGTTCAATGCCATAAGTCGCGCTTTTTTGTGGCTCTAATGCCATGTGTTCTGTGGGCATATTTAACGAGCGCCCGCTGTGCCACTTCAGCCACTATAATATGCCAAATTAAAACTTTAACTAGCGCGCCGAGAGTCCTACACAGCATACGTCAGCATAAAGAGCAAGTGCAGTGCCAAGCCAGCGACAGACTGTCATCATTATCATTAGCACACACACATGTACATCTGGATATGTATGTGGCAGGAGTCGCGTTCACACCTTATCCTGCATTTGCAGCACTGGGGAAAAGCTACGCCAAGATGCAGACTAATTAAATATTATGACATTCTAGACAGCAAAAGTCGCATTCTAAATTAGTTGTAGAAATTATTATTTTAGCTGAAAAGTCCTGGTCCTGGTCCTGGTCGTTATTCCTGGAATAATTACTAATTCCTTCCATTTTCTTAATCATAAAATAAAAAAATATTTATTAATGTATCTTTGTATATCGTTTATTTAATAAAATGTCTTTAATATTGTTTTAGTTTTAAATTCCTTAAATATTTCCATTTATTTATAAATATTTCTCCCATTTGTACCACTATTTTTTTCGGTGCCTAAGCTGCTGTTATTATTGTCGCTGTAGTTGGCACTGAAGTGGCCGCCATGAAACAGTCTCTCGCCCAAAAGTGACAGCCAGGATAGTCGGAGGACATAAAGGAAAGGACCTGGGGTGGCATGGTGATGAGGTGCAGCTTCCGTTGCAGTTTGTTTTTCCTGCTACTCGCAGACGGCTTAGTGGCACAACCGCCAAAAGGGGGGTGGCAAGGGGGCGGGCATCTGAGTATCCGAGTGTGGCATAAAAAACCTAGGAAAGGCGTTAATCTTTCTAACAAACCAAGAGTCCGTCTGCCGGCTGGCAGGTTGCCTGGCTGGCTGGCAACATAATTTTACTTGCACTTTGGCCTAACATAATTTATGCACTGAAACTCCCAGTGCTTGTATGGGGAGAAGTGGGCGTGGCATCCGCCCTAGCAGCATACGTAATTACACACTTTGGGATAATGCCGCCGAGCGCCGAGCGCCGAGCTACTTTGCAACATTGCAGCATTTTAGCATTGTGGATGTGGGGCAGCAGGAAATGAAGCAGGAAAGGCAAAAAACAATCAAGGATTCTTGAATAAATAAAGGCAGGAAATTTGTACATAATAGTTGAGAAGAGATACTTCAAAAACATCTCCAGCCAAAAGCATTTAAAAACTTTAAGTCTAAGGCAAGAGAACGGACTTTGGAGAGAAGTCCTTTCGTCACAATTTGAACAATATAATTATTATTCCTTTGCTCACATTCATGGGGAAATTCCTATTTTGTATCGAACCCCCAATCAGCACTTAACAAACCATTATCTTTTGCAACTCATACGAGTTGATTTGGCCTTTAAATTTTATGACCCATTGGCCAGTGGGGGCCAAAAAACATTCAAAATTCGTTCGATTGACATCCAAACCCTTGAGCATTGTTCCAAGTACTAACTGAACCCGAAAAGGAGCTCTCGAATTTTGGAAATTTTCACTCAATATCGTAACGCATGCGCGACATTTTAGTACCAAATCTAAACGTGCTGGGGAAAAGTGGAGCCACTGGGAGAAACCCCAAAATTTTCAGATTCTCCCCGTTTTCTCTTTGAGGCGACCAGCTGATTTGACGAAGTCCTCGTAATCGTGCTCCAGCGCCTGAAAACATGCTTCGGTTTTTCCTTTCAGGTTTTCCCTTGACTGTTTTTCCCTGCTACTTCGTGAAAATGCCTTGGGTTGAGTAGAGTTTTCTTTTTTTTGTTGGTTGGTTTTGGGTTTGGAGCGAGAAGAAGGGAGAAGCGCGTCTTTGTTGCTTTTGTTGGCGCTGCTCCTGCTTTCAATTCAATTTTTCGCCAGCTGTTGTGCTTAATTTGAACTTTAAGCATTTTCCTTTCTCCCGTCCTTGCTGTTGCTGTTGCTGCTGCTGTTCTTGTTGTTGTTGTTGTTTTGGGCATTTCCGGCTTTAAAACTGCGGCTGCTCCTGCGGCTATTGAGCGACAGGACGACAGGACTCTGCAAATCGGAATCCGAATCGAAATCAGCAAAAATCGAAAGAATCAGAGGAGGCAGTCGAGGGACCTTTGTGGGTCAAACAGTCAGCCTTTTAACCGCTAATGAAGACTTATTTCGCAATGGACTCCAATGGCAATGCACTTATTTACGGTTAGGCCGGAGTGAGGGAGGGAGGGGGCGTAGTGTGGGGCAGCTCCTCTCCTTAACCGAAATATGGACCGGTTGACAGTATAAATAATGTGTTCCTTTGCCAGAATTTATGGCACTTGTATGTCTTCTGGTCTTCGGCATCCACTTGGCTGCTATAAATTAGAGCAGCGACCAGTCCGACCTTAAATGGTAGATGCGTGTGTGTGTGGGTATGTGTGTGTGTTAACCACCCCACCACCCACCCCTTCACACACACGCAGCCAGGACACGCAACAAGGAACACACACAAACGAGACAGTTGGACAGACTTATTGGAAAGCCTAGACCGCCGAGTGGCAGCGGCTTTTGAGGTTTTAAAGCGTTTTCGAGGTGACACATAATGATTAGCCAGCCATTAATTGCCGGGCCACTCTAAGGACACTCGATTAAACTAATTAAGCAGCTAAGACATACGCGGGGATCAAACCAAGGCAAAGGTATTTTACACTAATCTCCAAAAAGACACACTCCTTTTGTTGTTTTTTCACTATCAAAATAGCTTATTTATTCCAAAATAATCCCCTTAAAAGTAATAAATCCATTTGTGTTTAGAAAATTCGTTGTTTTGTCCTTAAGAAATAGTGCAGCACAGGCAGCAGGGACGACGTGGTCCGTGGTGATGGTGATGCGGTGGCCCATGGTGATGGGGTGGTCCATGGTGTCCATGTGGTCCGCCATGATGCGGCGGTCCGCCATGTCCATGGCCATGTCCTCCATGTCCTCCGTGTGGTGGTGGCATTTTTCTAATATTTTTTACGTGCGTCTGGTAGAAATTCTTTTTGCTAACTAAATTTCGATTGGCTAGCGAGGTTACTTATCGAAGTTACCACACCTATTTATACAGAGATAAGTCCTATCTAATCTCTTTTGTATAACCTCCTAATCAATAGACCTCTGTGTTGGCACAAACATTTAAATGCTGTTTTTATTATGACCGTGGCGATGAGTAAGACCTTGTAAAGGCCCCAAAACAGAGTGATTCATGGCCAATACAGTCAGGAAAACCCCTCTAAGGTTTTTGAAAAGAATGTCACATAGTCCAGAGATAACCATCTTTTTGGTTTTAGTTTGAAAGGTAAAATGTTTGACAGGTGTGTCAGTTTATAGGAGAAACCGATAAGATTATGAGTCCAAAATATGTTTAGTTGGAACCTCTCTTCCAAAGAACTTTTAGTTCATGGAATATTTGATTTTTAGGATTTCTCTGTAAGCCGTTATAATGTTTTTCATTTCCCCCATGACTTACAACTATTTGATTTTAATTTGTGATTAAGTTAGTTGTTACCATGCAAGCATTTCGCCAGCGTGACCCACAAAGTTATTGGAAATTTGGCCATGCCAAGGGGCCAAGTTGGATAAAGAAAACGAACGGAATAACGAAATGGTTTTGGCTTTTTGAATTCAATTAATTTTATCTGCATCAATTTTCGTATATAATCGCATCAGCGAGCGCCTCACATGCGGCCCCCCAAAAGGGAAAGGACAACGTGGCCCGAAAAAGGACCGCAGCTCGTAAAATATATAAAGTCATTGCAAAAGCCAATTTGTATATCAGCGTTGGCGGCTGAGACCCCGCCGATTATCAAACTGCGAATATGGCCCGCACACACAAACTTACTTAAAATGTCCTTAAAAGGGGGTGGCGTTTGGGTGGCAAGTTGGTTAAGAGAACGGGGTGGCTGACTGACTGAGCCTGGGCTCGTGCTTTCATGGTAACAATTACATTTCACAGATTTTCGTTTTGGGGTCGCTTGTGGTGTTGCATGCTTCATGTTGTTGTTGCTATTGTTGTTGGTCGCATTCGCGTCCTTTATTTGGGACTTAAAGGGGCTTACATTATCGCCGGTTGCCAAAGGCAAAAACGGGAAACCCAGTTTTCCACTGATGGCCAGCCAGCCAGCCAACGTCTAAATATGAGAATGTTGTGTGAAAATGTTTAAAATCCACGCGAGCCTCTCCAAGCGCAAATGCTTAGCACGCCATAAGTGTCAGAGTCCGGACGGAGGATTGCCTGTGGTTTTCCCAGTGTATTTTCCTCATCCTTTCTCCCCCCATATATGTTCGTATGGTTGGGTGGTTTTTTGTGCTGGCCAAGGAGTGGCCACGTTTGCATACCGCCCTGGAAATGGCGTGGCGGGCGCTAAGAAAGGAAGTAAATAGTGGAAAAGGCATAAATAATAGCAAATAATACGGCGACAATGCGCACAAATTTGCCGCTAAAGTGTAGTCATTGTCGGGTCCTTCGTGGCGCAAAATACCACAAACAACAAAAACGGAAAAAAACGAAAAAAGGAAACCTATCGTCCTGTGCGTGAGCTTAGCCACAGGACCTGCTTTTGGCTTTTTTGCATGAATTCGCTGTTTAAATTTATTACACATTAGATTTATGATAGCGTTGAGTTGTGCCTCCCCCCCTCTTTCCATCTCCACCTCCTCCATCTGGGCCAGGACCCTCCTTTCTTTTCGGCCAACACTTATCATTGAGGTCCCTGGCCCAGTGGCTTTCATTTCATTGTTACAACTCCTATTTTAAAGTGGGTGTGAAGCATAATAATTTATTGGTGGCCATGGTTGCGGGTGCGTTTTTAAGTGATTTCTTTCGCTCGGCTGCCACTGGGCATGCACAATTATTATATGGGCGAGTATATGCCACTTGCCACTTGCCACTTTCCAATTGTGTCACCATCAGCCGGCCTTGCGGTCTACTGCTTTTAAGCCACGAGTGTGCCTTTTAATCACTGGTTTCGGGTGACGCCTTGCGTGGCTTTTAAGCGCTTATTAGAAGTGTGACAGAATTCGAAGTTGAAGAGGAAACGCAACCGCCCCTCCACTTGCCACCTTGCCACTTTTCACATTCGTTTGCCACACACGAACGTCCCTCCCTCCCTCCCTAGTCCATTAATAACATGGGGCAGTCCATACTTTTGACCACAAAAACAAACAAACGCCACAAACTTTTGGCCCAAATAGAAAATAAAGCCAAGTATTTGAGGACCAATTGAAGCTGAAACTTTTTACATAAACAATTTACCTTTTGTGCTCCTTTGTCACATTTCAGACTAGCTTACCTCAGACGATTACGTCTACACTCCGAGTACACACACATTTTAACCTTTGTTAAATTTCTAGTAAATTTTAGCATCCCATATATTTTAGTAACGTTTTTTAAGACTCCTCGCAATGACATCGATTGTGGAGGTGCCCAAGTCCAAGATGGACGAGGCGCTGCCGCCCTGGATGAAGATCGACTGGTCGCCGGAGGTTCTCCATGACATCTACAGGGATTGGGGCACCTACTACTCCCGGCGCCGTCGGGAGAACTTTGCGATGCACTATCTGAACAAGGCCCTAGAACTGGAGCCCCTGGACCACATGACCCTCTACAAGAGATGCCAGAGCAAGCGCAAGGCGGCCCAGATGCTGGGAGCCCTCTCCGACAGCCGGGAAGCGGCAAGTGAGTGTTGGAATAATAATTTATTAAAAATATTTACTAATAAAGCAAACCTTTTTAAGAATTGGCCATGAAGGTCACTGGGGAGCCGAATGCCCTGATTAACCTGGACATTTGCGATGTCCTTTACGAATTGAATCAGTTTGAAAACAGCAAGGCTGAAATGCACAACAATGTTCGGGTTTTTACGGGAAATAAGAGAAAGAACTTTGACCAGCGTTTGCTAGTGGTGAGTTCTTAATCCTTTCTCTATTTTAAAACTAGTTTTAAGCCATTGATCTAAACAATTACCAGGTGGACGAAGTAATCAAGGACGTAACTGGCGAGGCCATGACAGCCTTCTTCTCCAAAAACCTGAAAACTGTCAACATAGTCAACGATCTGATGAGGGAAAAGGAGAAGATCGAAACCCGTCCCTTGTGGAAGGTCCTCAAGGAGCAGGGCAAGTGCGATGTTCAGAGCATTCCCGAGATCGAGGAGATCCAGCTCTCCCCCATGGAGATTGCTCGCCGAAAGCGAGCCTTCAACATTTTCCACCAATCCTACATTAACGACTCCTGGGTAGACGTGCTCTTCATGAAGATGCTCTGCAAAAATCCCACACTGCTGCTGCCCCAGTGCAAGGAATCGTCCTATATCCTGTACCAGATATCCAGAAAACAGTACGAAATAGTTCGCAAGTTTATGGTGAGTCCTAATCCGGGCCAGGGCTTAGGCAGGACCTTAAATCTCAGCATATTTTTCGACCGTTACAGAAAATGCTGCAGTCACGTAGTCCTCTGTACCTGGTTAACTTCCTTAAGTACCGCAACAAGGCCATGTCGGATAGGTACCGCGAGGCCTACCTGTTCCGCGTCCAGTACCAGACCCATCGCAACATGAACAAGGTCCTCAAGCAGATTCGGGTGCTGCGCAGGCACAGGAAGGTTAAGGTAAGTCCTGCAGCTGTTCCAAGGGGTTATAAAGGCATTATCCCTAATTTGAATATCTAATCCTTCAGCAACTGACCAAATTCGTTGAGGAGGTAATGGGCGATTATGTGGTGTTGAAAACTTCGCGGGTCATGTGCTGGAAATTCGAGTTCCTCAACGAGGTCTACAATACCCTGGCCTTGGCTTTGGCCGAGCAGTTTCGGGTGCCCAAGGGCCTCACACTGGGCACCTCGGCCATTCTCACCCTCCTGCACTTGCCCAAGGATAAGGTCAAGGACTTTGTGTCGCTGGTCTTTGGCGATCGCTCCACGCATCCAGAGCCCGATGCCGCCGATCCAGCAGCCACCAGAGCCAAGTAAGGCGAATTTTATACCATTTAATATCATTTCTAAATTACAAATTTATCGACCACAGGAAGCTTACTACCCGCTTGGAGCATCGCATGATCTTTGCCAAGTACTCCATTGAGAAGTGCTATCTTCTACACCAAATATCCCAATCCCATTTGGACCAAGGACGTCACTCCGAGTGCGTCTTCAATGCGCGCAAGGCCATCAAGGGTAATAGTTAAACTCTTAAAGGACTATTTATATTTTATTTAAAATTATAAATTTCTCCAGAGAGCAAGAACTGTAATAGCAACCTGTGGAAATTCCTCAGCATCATACAGATCGTCAAGGCCAATGCCGTCTTGCACAAACTGGAGCAGACCAAGGAGGCACTGGAGGAGGCCCTGCCCGTGGCCCACGAACTGGAATCAGATCAACTGATCCGCTTCACCGAAGCCTGTATGAGTTGCAACAACGAGGATGCGATCACTAAACGTGCCACCCTGATGCAGTCCCGCCGGGACAGCCGTACCGAGTCCGTGGCCACCCACTCCTTGCAGAGTCGGGACGACGACACGAGCAAGACATCGATGGAGAAGTATCGTTAGATCATCATTTTTTTATTGATTGTTTTATTTCTATCCCTTTGGATTAGCTTTTCACCCGCAAAATAAATAAACTTGCCTAAGCTCATTTAAATTCCCGCTTTCGTCACGAACAAAGTGATTTAATTTTGGGACACGTGTGCCCTGCACTTGGCCATTTATGTTTTAACCAAAGTTATCCAGGGAAAAGTTGGTAATGCATTTGCTATCTTCATGGCCGACAATAAAATGGCGACGTGTGATTAAAACTTTTATTTTGTCCCACATTTTAAGAAGGCTCCGCCGCTTATACAACCTGGCGAAAGGTGTCGTAAAAATTCTATCAACTCGATTAAATTATAACAAGTGGATTTTCATGTTTTTGTGCCGCATTTATGTGTTTTTATTGTGCTAATTTTATGCGAGTCCTGCCGCGGTAGAGCTGGTGGTGGTGGTGGGCGTCTCAAGGAGCAGCTCCTTGGGCAATTTCGGCTACACACACACACACACACACACACACACGTAAAGATAGGTAGGCAGGCAGGCACCTGGCACCTGCAATAATACTTGGCACACATTTAGTGGCAGCATTTAGTGGCACACTGCGGTCCCAGCGACAACGACGAAGTTCATTCTTGGGACATTTCCACTCTGGCTTTCCCGCCGCCGCACTTGCCAAAGTTCCTCGTCCTTTTCTCGCTCTCCTTTGCCACCTAGCCACCTGGCCAGGTGGGTTGGCCTTGCTCGCCTTTTGTCTTATCAAAGTTTTTGGCGCGCATGTGTTTATGCCACAAATGGCACTTTTGCGGCAGCGCATTTTATTTTTTACTGCCACTTTTCGCCATTTTGCTTTATCATTTTTATATATATCGTGTATATATATATATTTTATATATATGTGAGTTGATAGGCTTGGTCCTGCCTGGGTCAACTTGGCTCATAAACTTGGTCAACGCGGCGTATACTCTATTTGTTTCAGAGAACCTTATCCAATAAGTCCCACTGGACTCCCATTTAATCCTCTACTCCCCATGTCGGATTTAGTCTATACCCTTCATGGAGTAGAGGAATGCAAATTGCCGCCTAGTTCGCTTTTATTATGCCCGAGTCCTTCTGGCCAAAGGTGTGCAGGTTAACTAATGACCCTGTATTTATATGACAGGGGAAAGTTTGTAAATATTTATGGGCCATTGCTGTGTTGCTCCGGCTTTGTATTGCTTACTTTCATCAAGCTCGAACTCATTTGCTTATTTTAAAATTCCAGGCAGGCGTAGTTTCATTTTTGACACCCCCCACAACAGAGCCCCACCAGAAACCGATGTCCCCAAACCATTCCTTTTTTTCCGAAGGGATCCGGCGCACGTTGTTGCCATTGTCACGCACACACGTACTATATTTTTTACGCGCATATCATATTACATCCTGGAAACACACACACACACTCACTGAGACATTCCCCTGGTGTTGGCTTAAAGGACCCCGACCGAACCCAACCCCTTTTCCAAGCCGGGGAGAGATTCTGCAAGAGTGGGCAGGGGGCCAGTCGAAGTAAATAGAATCACGTACACTAATTATCATCGCCATTGCACGAAGGGCGCTCAAAAATATATATTTTTATTAATTTCATCAAGGTAACGCCCTTCGCCATATACACGCCCCATAAACGAAAAGTTGCGGTGTTGGGTGAAAATTTTAATTGAGATCCCCGTTGTATGATAGGAACGAGGAACTATTTGCCCGAAATTGATGTGGCTTCCGATGATGCTGGGTGGCTGGTTTCGAATGCAAAGTGCGTACTGGGCAATAGTTTAGAGTGGTGGTACGATAAGGTGGTACATATAATTAGCTGCCCCATTTCGTATTATGCGGCATCAGGGCGTATCAAGTTTCTACTGATAGTTTCCGTAATGTGAGTCATCCACTTGATAAACCCAAAGTGCCATCGCAGTTGATATTCCACACCAATTAATATAATCAGAATCTGAATGGAACCATTTATATTATAAGCTCTTGTAGGGATTTGGAGCTGAAATAAATGGGTGATTAAGCATTAAAATCAGAGTTAATCATACGGGATAGAAATAGCCATAAAATCTCAAAAAGTTGCAATGCATTTTGATAAAAGATAAGGCTGTGATATACCTCTAAAAGATAAAACTTATCAGTACAGCTTATCTCTCCGATATAAATATTATGTATTCTACAGAAAAATGAAATTAATACCATTTTTATTTTGGGTGTAAATTTTGAAAAGGGAAATAAATTACCTATCAATTCCAGAGGCCTTATCAGAGGCCTTAGACCAGCAACGTTCGACCACCATCGATTTTAAGGGTACTTCACCCAAATCGCCGGTCCCTGATAACAGTTCCAGTGTAGTTTTTTATCTACAGATAAGAGACATAGCGTAATGGGCCGAGATTGGCGAGAAGGCGGCTATAATACGAAAATCCGGCAGTGCCAAACGGAACGCGTGCGGTGCAACAAGTCAACAGAATTAGAACAAGCTATAAGCCCCGTATAATGGATCACCGAACTCGCATCGAGGTGGTGCAAGTGCCACCGGTGGTGCAGGGCCCCACCACGGTAATTGTCCAGCCACCGCCTCCGCCGCCCAAGGAGAACGGCTGCTGTTGCTGTCCTTGCTGCCCCTGTTGCTGCGGGTGTGGCGACTGCTGTTGCTGCTGCACCATCATGTGAAAGTGAAAGTGGAAAAGAAGAGTGCCAGGAAGCGGAGATGAAGGCTGGGAGGCGCGAGAGGCGCCTCCAAACAAAGGACCCCGGGACCCCTAATGCGTTACGTTAAATTAAATTTCTATGTCTACGACGGCCACCCCACACACACACACACACAAACACAATTCACACACACTTTTTTCGTGCAATAAAATTTTACGATTTGTTATAAATAACGCTTTGTACTTCCATGGGCCGAGGGGGACAGGGTCCTGGTAACATATTGTCTTACATAAATCTCAATGCCAAAAGACCACATAATAATAAAAAGCCAAATTTAATAACACGCCACAAAAATTTGTAGTTTTATGACGCCGAATGAGTCGAGGGCAGTGGCAGGACCTCCACATCGCAATCCTTTTTTGGCTGCAAAGGCTCACCACATCATTTTAAAGTTAGTTCACATTCCGAGTTATTATTTATATGTTTCTCAATTTGCCAATAAAAGCGGAAAATGTGTCAAGAGTGCTGCCAACTTTGGAGGCAACTCCATGAGTCCTTGTGGCTCCATGGGCCTGCTGCTCTCATTTGATAAAGGATTTTATGACTCTTGGCTCTTGAATTGCAACCGCAGCGTCGGAGTTCTCGCCCCAAATATTTTTGACAAGGGTCCCGGTCCCGGTCCCGTCCCGTTGCCGATGTGGTAGCCATTGAATAAAATAACGGGAAAGTGGCAAATGGCAGTGGGTGTCGGAGTGCGACAGTGAGAGTGAGTGCCTACTGCTAGTGTTGGCCCGCTCGCTTAACATAATTTTTCGGGCCCGTTGTCTTTCTTGGCCAAGAGTTTATCTAAAGCCCAAACAATATTACTCATACGCAACGTGATACGGAACAGTGGGGAGAAAATGTAATTGAATTTCCAGGAAATTTATTTTTAAATAGAAAAACTAACGAAAGCTTCTCTGCTGTGAACCAGTTTTAAAAGCTTTACTTTAAAAGGAAGTTACGATTTTAAGTGGTTTTTACTAATAAGGATAAACAACAAATCAGTTTTAGTTTAATTTAAAAAACGTATCAAATAATATAGAAAATAAAAAACTAAAAAAACTTTAAAAAATATTTATAGAAAAATGGTGGACCACCCTCTTAAAATATTTATCTTTAAATGTGCAAACATCGAACCACTGTCCTTGGCTTAAATTTCAATGTTTTTTGCGTGTAGAAACGAAAAAAAAAGTAATCGGGACACCTCATTGATCAAATGCCTACCGGCTTTAGATAAAAATGAGTAAGATATTGGCCACCAAACCCACCAGCCAGCCATTTGCGATCGATCTTTCAGTAAAAGGCGCGTCACCGACCAGTGTTCATTTAGTCGCATTGTTTAACGCCAGTTACTAGTCAGTCACTAACTAGCACTTCCGCTTACAACCAACCAAGAGGGGGAATCGAAAGGAAACAGGATGTACAACGCAGGCTACCAGGTGGAAGTGATCGATCCGTACTACCAGCCACCCGTGGAGGTCATCAATGTGGTGCAGCCACCGCCGCCCGTGGAGGTGATCATGCCGGCGTCCAATTATCAACAGCCCGTGGTGGTGGTGGAGCAGCCCAGCTACCCACCGCCAGGACCTCCGCCGGGACCCAGTGACGCCGAGTGCTGTCTGATGCTGGGCGCCTGCTGTGTCCTCGAGGAACTGTGCGTCATCTCGTAGAGATGCTCGCCTTTTGTGGAATAAAACCTGTAAAGAATAAGAACTGTGTAACTTTTATGATAAATATATAGACTGAAGCCAAAGTGACTCAAAGTTTGTGTCGGAAATCGGGATTATAGCCTAGTCCTTGTGACTCAGAGAATTTAATCTATTCATTTAACAAACACAACGCCTTCACTTTAAGTTCCTTTGATCGAAATCCATGTTATTATCAAATATCAAAGCAAAACCTTTACAAGAAGGAAATGAGGGAAATGAAGTTACAAAAATATCTTTCTGATATCACGATGATAACAGGTCTGAACGATATGGAAAAAAGTATCATGGAGGGCCTTAGATACGTTTTTGCTTGGTTAAGTTTCTCCATAAATATCAATAACAATACATTTTAATTTCCTCTACTGTCTCTTCAATAAGAAACCTGACGGATAGCCTTTCAACGAGGAGGGTTTATAATGTTTGCCACCGGATTTTTGTCTTTTTCGAGATGTGTCAAAGGAAATGGGGAGCTTTTATGTACTCGGAGACATATTCATCCCCCTGGGTGTATGGCAAGACCACGCCCAAGTCCATTTCTTTGGGTTTCCTTTTAATAAATATAAAGCGTTAATTTGCTGCATAATTGCGCCCTGGCACACCCAGGACCCTGTAACTTCAGGACTCCAGGAGTCCAGGACTCCGGGACCCTTGGCGTGGTCCCAGTTAAGTAGCGCAGCCTCGCACTCCATCAGCTCAACTCATTTGAAGCGAGCTGAGGACGAAGAAACGTTGTCTATCCCCCATCTGGACTCCCTTTTTCATGTCCTCAATGACAGTTATTTCATTTTTCTTGTTGATGTCTTCCCTGCACTCATTAAATCAAGTTAAAAAGGCATATAGCTGGCAGTTGTTGCTGTTTGGTGTTGTGGCTGCTGCTTGTTGCCGTTGCCGTTTCCGTTGTAAGGCAAGCTGTTGGAGTTGTCCTGGCCCGCAAAACACTCCCTGTTGTTCTTGTGGCTGTCTTGGCGCCGTAAACAACCAACAGCCAACAGAAAACAAGCCAACAGACGACAAAGACGATCCAAATTTCAAATAACATCACACAGGGACTCACTGAAAGGAAACAATAAACGCAGAAAGCGAAACTCCTCCTGCCTCGTTTCGGGGTCCTGGCTTTAATTATAATAACGCGGCAAAGGAGTCGTCATGTTTTGACATCCTGACTCTCTTTAATGGCATCGCCGCAAATGGAAAAAAGGACCCAACACCTGACAAACAGCTACTTTTCTTTCTAAATGATTCGAAAAATAGCTGCCTGGCTTTTTTGGAAATGTCTCCCTCGGGAAATGGCTGAGTCACTTGTCAGATACAAGGCTCTATTTTGCAAAGGGCTGTTCTCATTTGGTTTTTTTTTTTTAAATTCCAACTACATATTAAGTATTTTAACCTCTGTGGCTGTAATGGATATTTTCAATAATCGTAACATAATAAATCATCCACGCAACCGATCTAATATAGATTTGCCCGACTATCCGAAAGCCTCTTAGAGTCAACCCTCGAAATGTGCAACACAAAAAGTTGTAATCATAGAGTAAGGACCCAGAAACTAATGCATATTTCGTGTTTCGTCCAGGAAAACGAGGACAAGCCACAGTGGTTGGCTGGCTGGCCAGTCACCCACCCACAAAAGCCGGCGCCAGCTATCCTCCCCTCGAAATGCGAATTTCCTGCGATTTCCCGGTGGCGTGTATCCTTATACTTATAGTTGAGTTTGTTGCATTTTCTTGCAAGTAATTTTGTTATGAGTTTTTACTGTTTTCGGGCCCCGTAATCCTTATAAATGAAGCAGCAAATTTGATGCTGCCCCGTGGTCCTGCCGCTCCGCGCCGCCCCGTGCAACGTGTCCTCCAAGGACAGCATTCTAGTTGATTCCCCTCTATTTACCACAGTTAGTTGACTTAATGCATTCGCCTTCGTTTCTCTGCTAATACACGTTAATAACCTCTGAGCTATGAAATTTCTCTCATTTGTCAGGATTTAGGACGAGAAAGGCCGGTCAGGGAGGCGGGGCGCCAGCCACCACCGCCCACTACTGAACAGGGGGACGGAAAATTGCAATTCTATTGTATTTGGTTTTTGTTGTTCCTCGTATTTGGCTTTCTGGCCATGATGATTTATTGGGGCAGCACGTGAGGATGCTTCCGGGTGGGCGTGGCCCAGCGGTGGCACAGTGGGCGGTTTGTTGCTCGCTGCCTCATTAATTTCTGGCTAACTGGCTCATTAAAAATTAATCCGTCCTGAGACATCGTATCGATGTCTAAAATGTATTTAAGCGTCAGATCAGCTTTAGATTCAACTTGATGAGGAATTGAAGAAACCGATTTAAGCTCTTATTCGAAATCAATCAGTATCCTTCTGATTTTGTCAGCAATTAACACGTGTCTTGGCCAAATTAATTACCAAGCTGATGGGTTTCTTTTCTTAAACCCAAAGGACCATTGTGCTGCAGAAGGAAGGTCATCTTTTGTAGTTTTTCATCTAAAAATGTATATTTTGTGAAAAGGAAAAACCCACAGAATGTCAGCATTTAGCCACGCATTATGACACTCAACCCAGTTGCACTTACGACTCCTTTGTGCTGCATCACCTGCCCAGAAAGCCATAAACAATAAAAGGTGCAAAGGATGCAAAGAGAGTGAGCGCGAGAGAGTGAGAGGGGGTAAAAGGACTGACCTGCTAAGTACCGTTCGACTCCTCACCCGTGGCAGGACAGGACAAAAGTCCCAACCAGGGTCATAAAATAATAAATATAGATTTTTCCAAATGATAAACTGAATATTTTTACCTCGAAAATAAGACGAATATTCTAGAAAAAATTTCCATTTCAAAGGATATTCCAAGACGTTTTTCCAAGTGCACTTTCGAAATAACTGTACATCCAAAAGGATGAAAGAAAAGCTGAAAAAGTGCAATAGCAACAACAACAATAAAAAGAACAATAACTTTTGGGTGACACATTTGGCAATGCGTTTTTAAACTGGCGAAAACAAAACGAATGTGGCAGCCACAAAACAGAGCAGGACACTGTGGCAGTGGAAGTGGATGTGGCAGCAGGATGTGGATGTGGATGTGGGGAAAAAGTCAGCGGCAAGTGGGGAAAAGTTTTTCGCATTTTTTAGTTTCGGCCTCGGCACTGAATTGCACTTAAAGTCAGCGCCAGTTAAAAACTTTCTGGGCAAAAACTACAAAAAAAAAAAAAAACAAAAAAAATAGAAAAGGAGGAGAAAACTCTTGCATAGAGTGCGAAGGAAACAATTGAAAACTTTATTGCTTTTGCCTTTTTCACTTTTGTTCGCAAGTATGTTGCGTCACACGGAAAAGCCGTTGACAAAAAAAACACAAAAAACCCGAAAGTGATCATCTGGCCAAGAAGGAGACAACCAACACAAAAAAAACAAGGATAAGACAAAAAAAAAATAAACCAGCAATAAAAAATAGAAGACATGAACAAGAAACTTTTGGTGCTTTTTATTAATTTTAGAACTGGGAAGCAGAAGGATGTGAGGCGAGGAGCATATTGAGGAAATCTGAAAGTCCTAGACGCAAGGACTCTCAGCAGCTGCGGTCAAGCTGGGGCTGCCCACTAATTGGCCTTGTGAAAATATTTGCTACGCTTATGAAAACAGTTGACCGCCGTCAGCCCTACGACCCTTGAAACAGAAATGACACCCACACATCCACCCACAAAGGACGAGTGGCCCAAAAGAGTAACACTCACACATATTAGGGCCACACACGTGCACTTCGAATCAAAATGTTTATGCCTCGAATAGTCAGGAAAAGGATACCACACTTTCCGTTAAAACTTTCATTTATATTTACAGCAAGGATAGTCCTAACTCTAAAAAGGATTTATTTTCAGAGAAGTCCCTGATATTCATCATAAGCATCTTTCCGCATAAACATAATTAGAGTCCCAACAGAGCTACCGCCACCCAACCACCCACACTCCTGGGTAAGCCAGTCCAATCACAGACACATGCCGGGCCAGCCGCAGGACCCTCAGCCCCGGCCCGGCCACGGCACTGACCCGAAACCCTTACCCCCGCCACCGGCAAACACCGCAATTTTTGTCAACTGAACTAATTAATTAATTGTGGGCGGCCGGCGTGGCCTTCCAGTCGAGACCGAAGCGGAACGAAAGGACCAGCCCCGCCCACTTGCTAACTGACCGGCAACTAATTTTTATATTTATGAGGCCGGGGGACGTTGGCCTACTGCGTCATAAACTGTGGCGTTTTGTTTACTGTTTTGTATGCATGTGTGTGTGTGTTTGTAGGACTCCCACAACCCCGCCCGCCATGCCACCCACTCAGCCTGGCTAGTGGCCCATGTAAAGGACATTTTATCCTTGCCGCAGACTCCATGCCGTTTGCCCAACATAAAGTTGCATGTTCAAATTTTTAGTATCTTTGTGTGATTTCATGCGTTAAAGCAGAATTTTTATTTGCTGCCCGTAAAGACAAACGATGCCATGGGCGTATGAGGGGGCGTCAAGGATGTCCCAGGATATCCCATTTCGTTTAATTTTCATGTCGCGTTGAAAGTTTCATACAAGTATTTATGGCATATAAATGAAATATTTGCGACGAGGGTAGGCATTGGGCAATGTTTGCTAATGAGGGAGTTCGATTTGCTTTTAAATGGTTAATTGGACTGACGTTTCCTCTGTATCCTTGTATCCTTGCGATGTTTCTTGAATACGAAATGCACAATTGTGGGGGTCCTTCTATCAACAACTATTATCAGAAGAGGCTGGGATTTAATGGGTATGTTTAATTAAAAAGGTTGAGGTTTTATTAAATTTAGTAGGTTTTGTCCGGGGGAGATTGTAAATGGTAATTCCTTGAGATTAGAAAACCATCCAGGATAGCAATCTTCCCCGCAGCTACAGGACAATGTCTCACGTCTTATGGTTCTTTTCCCAATTTCAATATTTTATTATCCAACATTCGATTTTGGATGAGAATGGGGAGCTATTAATGCATATTATATGCATTTTTTAAGGACCCCATTCGCGGCTGCCTTTAATGGCAAATATAAACATGGAAAAGTCGCCGAAATCGCATGCGACAGGAATTTTAAATCCTTGAATGCGAAATGACAAAACATTTTCATTTTCATACAAATTGGGAAATTTGGTAGCAACAGCTTTTTCCGATGCCTGATGTCCTATTCCGGCATTGTTTCGGTTTGGTTTTTTTTCGGGGGAGGATGTCGCTGGATAAGTATGTTCATAAATTTGTGGCGCCTGCAAATATGCTTGCCAAAGCCACACGATACTCCAGATTATCAAGGATGGGGAGGACATCCCCGGGCAGGACAAGCCCTTCCAGGGTGGAGGATTAGTTGCCGTCGTCCTTGTCAATGCATTTCGTCTCTTGATATTATCAAAAACTCATTTGCCTTGGCCACTTTCGGGAGCGAGCGCAATCATCCTGGGCGACGCCTGGAGCGCTTACCAAGGGTCCAGATGATTTATTATGCCCCGTTCTTCTTCGTCCTCGTCGCTGCATGCGTCATCAATTTTTGGAGATAGATTTGCATGGCCATCGCCAAGGGCCATTAGGCAAAGCTTGTAACTTGTATCTACTTTGTTCGCATATCCATATCCTTTATCCTGACGCTATGCAAACGCAAACGCAAACGCAAATGCTAATGCAACATGCAACCGCAAACATTTATTAAAAAAAAACCCCAAGCTGACCGTAAATAATTTTCCATCGGCTTGTTTTCTATTTCCTAAAAATTCAAATATTACGCGCAAATAATTAATTAAAAGCCACCAGGCCAGCAAAAGTATCTCATGGCTACAAAACCGCTACAACAACCACTTAATAAACGCCCTCAACATAAATTAAAATGCACGAGTAGTATATGGGATGTTAGAAACATAAAAAAATACAAGTGGGAATATGCAACAATTGAATAAAATAGATTTGTTGCAATGTTTTTGTTTGCTCCCGACGACTCGTGTTGCAGCTGAAATAATGAAATGAAAAATGTGCGGCCGCATGGAAAATTAATTGTAATGCATTAAAAGTGCAATGGAAAATAATTCCGTGCTGTTTTGCTGCCGCGGGGATGCAAAAGAGCAACCCAGAGACAACAAAGCCATTCAATTTGCACAAATTACGGCCAAGAGTAATGAGTGCAGTTTGGTTTAACATATGCTCCATGGCGTTCCGGATGAATGGCAAGCCACTTATCTTTTTGACTCACTGCGATGAAATATTCTGCAAATATTACTCATACGCCGAGGGTCTAGTCAATTTTGTGGGCAGAAGAACCCCCCAGATAGTAGCGGGCATAATTCATAATTGAGGATTAAGTTTACATTTGTTTTGTATCAAAAACTAATTATTTTATTCTCCTCGTTAAAACTATACAAATAGAATATTCGGTTTACAAAATAATACTTCAAGTTCAGTATTGACGGCTTTTCAGGCGGTTTCCGGCTGGCAACAACCTGCCATTACAACGCTCTTGTATCTTGATGTGGGATGCAGTATGCGGTATGGGAAAATTTTCTAATCGTAGTGCGAGATTCGATTGAGTAGAGATAGTTGAATAGATGATAGTTGATTTTTAGGCCTAGATGGGGACTAGAATCTGACTAGAACTATAGGTCCTATTTATGTATATAATTATTCATATTTATGTGTATATATAATGCAATTCGTACTGATCGGTAAGCGTTTGTCAAGTGCAGTCGCGTGCTCTGGGCGAAGCGATTGCATCTTTGGCTTTGTGCAGTTTACAATCATGTTTGTTTTGTTTTTTTTGTTTGGCTACAAAAATACTCTTTGGATACGGGCACAAGCACTCGCACACACAGGCACACACAAATGAGAGTATGTAAAGTGTAATGGACGGCCCCAAAATGGGCCAAGCCACCGCGATGCACATCGGGTGTAAGATCACACGCATGTATATGTATAAATATAATTTGGTTAATCTCATAATAAAGCCACTTAGCGGCGCACCGATCACCAACGGTTCGTGTAGAACTGATTGATGCCCAGCACATGCTTCTCCTCATGGTACTTTTGCAGGATATGTGTGATGA
Organism: Drosophila varians; assembly: GCA_018150405.1. Lineage (NCBI taxonomy): Eukaryota > Metazoa > Arthropoda > Insecta > Diptera > Drosophilidae > Drosophila > Drosophila varians. The sequence goes on from JAECWK010000130.1 coordinate 12,377,073, forward strand.
CCGAGGTGGTGTCGTTATCGCCACGCCAAACGCGTATCGCATGCTCGTTCTCCATAATGCCCAGAAATGCTAAAAGTATCCAAACATTTAGTCCGTAAATGGATAAAATATCAAAATTTGACTTACCCAAAAAAGTCTTAGGATTGCTAAGCGTCATCTGGACCTGGGGCATTTCTAGGATGGCCTTTAGGATTGGCGAGTCCGGTGCCAGGCCTTCGCGCAGCTCGATCACGCTACCCGACCGATTATCGCACAGCCATTCGCAGGCGGAGGCCTTGTTGTTGCCCGTTTTCTTCAGGGCCGCCAGCACCGCCGCTTCCTCGAATCCCATTTCAGTAAGGGACTCCACCATCTCTTCGCTAGGCGGGGAATCGCGATGACTATAGATGCGCACTATTTCCATCAAGGCAGCAGTGTTCTCAATGACTTCCTTTTGAATATAAAAAAATGTATTAGGACCAAAAACGAGGATAATTGAATTATAATTTACATTGTTTGTGACGATCGTAGACGGCGAGATGGAAGATAGACTGTGTTGCAGGGTCATTGCTGGCAGTTCCTGCGGGTGTTCTTCGTTCTGGTTCTGTATTAGCCATTCCATGGTGGTGGAGTAAATGCCATTGTTGGCCTTCAAGGCAAAAGCGGCCAGCTCCCGTTTAAAGCCCATGTCCACAAGGCACTGCAGCGTGTCTGCCTGCTGGTTGCGTCGATTGACCAACCGCTGCTTCAGCATGGCTATCAGGCGTGGAGCAAACGGGCCGGCACCTATCACCGCCGCCGAAGCTTGGGCTAAGGAAATCAGCACCTTCCGGACATCATATTGGATCTAATAATATGGCCAGATTAATATTGTTATTGGGATTGTAATACGCTTGACTGCATACGTTTGACTGTTGGAAAATTTCGTTAATGTCGATGGTGGGCAGCGGGACACTATTGGTGGGACAATAACGCGTGGCGCTCTCCACCAGTTGCTCGTTGGGCCCAGGAACCTCGCGAATGCGCGAAACCGTTTGGGGAAGTGTATTGCGTCTGGGAGATAGGATGAAAGTCTCATTGTTGCGCACCTTCAGACTGGCCAGCGTCTCCGATTCGTTCAGCTCGCCGCCATAGTACTCCGCCCGATATAGACGATACCGAGGATTCAGGTGTCTCACATCGGGCGCAAACAGCTGTATGGAGTCTGGATCGTCGCTCAGCTCCAGGATAACCTCGCTCTTCAGCTCGTTGAGCCGCTTCAAGACATCTGTCCTGAAGATCAGGACCCGCGAGCTGGGGCAGATAACCCGCACCATGATAGATTCACCTGGCCTACTGGTTTCTTCCTCGCCCGGCGTCGAAGCGTTGTTGCGGTTCGAATGACCCGATTTCCTAAAAAGAATTCTTCATATAGTAGTCGTTTTAAAAAGAGTTTCAATTGCCACTCACCTGAGGAACAGACTGCGTAGTTTTTGCATAGTTTGTTTGGGTTGTCAGGTGGGTGGGTGTGCAGATCCAACAGAGAATTTCGGTGAAAAATATATTTTCTTTTGAGCGCATAAAAAAACTTGAAAATATTCGATCGCCTGTCAACTTACGCATGGGCCTGCTGATGCTGAGTGGGCGTCGGTGAGTCCGGGTCATGGAGAGCCTGCTGCTCCTCCTCCTGACGGCGCAACTGAAGCTCCAGCTGTATTCTACGACGGCGGGCAGGTGATGGAGTCCGAAGAACACAGCCGCCGCCGCCCACCAAAGGTCTGGAATGGTGATTGCTGGCAGGATCGGTCTGGGTCTCGGTCTCGACGGTGTGGACATTTAGAGAGCATCCGCTGAGGCTCTCCGCGTCGCTGGCATCTGTGGTGCGGTGACTGTGGCTCTGACTACTGCTCCTGGGACTGCCTTCGGCTGGGGATCCACCGCCGCTGCGTTTGCTCCTTGCCAGCCACTTCGACCGTTTCTCGTTGAACTTCTGGCGCATCCAGGGTATCATTTTGGGTGTGCAGCTAGGTGCTGGTCCGGGGCGTTACATTTTGCGGCGTTTTGTTCTGTTTTTGCTGCATTTTCCCACAAGTAAACAGAATCCTGGCTGAGATAGTGGGGACCCCCAATCCTTCCCCATTCGATAATCGGTCACACTGGATCATTGCACTCTGGCAACTCCCAGCTTTGGTGTTGGAAAATGCATTGAAAATAACGGCTGAAAGCTTTTAATTAATAGAATTTAAAAATGATTTTTATAAAAAAAAAATTAAAGCCAAATAAATATAAAAGTATAATATTATTGTCAAGAGTTATTAATATATAAAGACCTCTGTTACTTTCCTTGACTGATTAACAGTATAAATAGCTGAATAAACTAGATTAACTGGACAAATGGGAAAATTATTTGTGTCTCACACGAGAATTCATCACGGAATATTGCTAACCAGCTTTGGAAACGAATTCATCGAATCGAATTAAAGATGAAAAATTGTATTAAAATGTGGAATTAGTTTTAGGTTTTAGTGACTACAGATTGGATCCTAGGCACTTTTCTAAAGCCTTAGCAAGTCGCATAATTCGAAGAAATTTTAAATGTGAAGCTTTTACAGCTTTTAGCCGTAAAAAAGCCATATGTAAGCGTTGCCAGAATTTCAGTCGTGACCACCACGTTTCATCCCTAGGAAAATACCATCTCTTAAAAAAGTATCTTTCTGTAATTTAGCAACACTCGCCGGCGTCGGAATCGCAATTTGTTTTCGTTTTACGACTTGCCAAAAAAAGGGCATTGATTGCCTTAGTTATTATCTAAAACCTAGCATTGCGAGTAACCAATATCAGCCTTTGAACAAGGCAATTGTGGCGCTACAGATATGTAATTCGGTTTCTGTTTCCGTTTCGGCCAGTAGCATATTAGCATTCGTGTGCGTGTGTGCGTCAGTTTGTCAGCAGAGCAGCACGTCACGTAGCATAAAAACGCGAGAAGCGCCGTAATTGGGTGATGGAGAGAAATGTGAAGGAGGCGACGCAAATTAAAAGAAAGTAGCGGAAAGCAAAAGCCGTAGCAGTAATCATATGAATGGGCCATTCTCGGCTGCTAAATTCTAACACTTCGCATATGTGTTCGGCGAGTGCAGCGGACGGATACACACACATGCCACACTCAGGTAAAGCAACGGCCAGCCTTCAATTTGTTTGAAGCAGCAGTGAAAAGAAGATCACCTGGAGAAGCATATAATTAAAGAGAAGACGCAGCGCAGGTAAGCAAAACAAGCGATAAAAGTTTCCCAACATTATGTATGTAGGTAGGCATGTATTTTGTGTGTGTATGTATGCGGTGCGTGCGTCGCTGGCATTGGTGTGGGTGTGCGTGAACGCGTTTACCTGCGGGAGGAGCGGGCGAAATTCCGTTTGAATTAGCTCTCTTTGTTTATGTTTTTCATTTCAAGAATTAGTTCGCATTTTTGCACACACCGAGAAAGACCTCTCCTCCTCCTCAACCGCCACCCGCGATTCTTAAATTGTTTTACGCATTTGTTTATATGCCCAAAGGCGAGCGCGTGACCAGTGTGACCATTCACGACCCACATCTCTGTTTTTTTTTGCTGGGTAAAATATATATCTTATCGCACATTACAAATTGCATTCAGTCATTAACTGTTTACTTATACGTCAACATCGTTGTCCACTTGCAGCATTTTATTAAGCGCAGCCGAACGAACAGAAGAAACTATCAGAGCGCCCGACGCCTTTGCAATTCCATTTTGGCTTCTCGAAGAGCAACTTATTTATAATACCTATCTAAGTTTTAAGCCTAGTTAGGTGAGTAACGTTATCATCCTCCAATTAGGAGCATACTAACCTCTCTCTGCCTTCGCAGTATCTAACTTTAAGGTCTACAGACAGCAGACACCATGTGGAATTCCGAACCAACTCACCGCCAGCAGCACCAGCACAATGGAAACTCTACCTCCGGCGGTCCGCCCGCCACCAAGCAGCTGGGCATGACATCGGCAATCAGCCTGGCCGAGCCCCGGCCGGAGGATCTGCAGCGTACGGATGAGCTGCGTGGCTCCCTGGAACCATACAATGTGTTCGAGAGCCAGGACGAGCTAAACCACCGCATGGAGATCCTGGCCAAGCTCAACACACTGGTCAAGCAGTGGGTTAAGGAGATCTCCGTCAGCAAGAATATGCCAGAATCTGCCGCCGAGAAGCTCGGTGGCAAGATCTACACATTCGGCTCGTACCGATTGGGTGTCCACCACAAGGGAGCCGATATTGACGCCCTTTGCGTGGCTCCACGCAACATAGAACGTACCGACTACTTTCAGAGCTTCTTCGAGGTGCTCAAAAAGCAGCCGGAAGTCACCGAGTGCCGCTCTGTCGAGGAGGCCTTTGTGCCGGTCATCAAGATGAACTTTGATGGTATCGAGATCGATCTGCTGTTTGCCCGGCTATCCCTTAAAGAGATACCCGACGATTTTGATCTGCGCGACGATAATTTACTAAGAAATCTCGACCACCGTTCAGTGCGCAGTCTTAATGGCTGCCGCGTCACGGACGAGATCCTGGCTCTGGTGCCGAATATTGAGAATTTCCGCCTGGCCTTGCGCACCATTAAATTGTGGGCAAAGAGTAAGTTTTTAGATAATGCATTATACTTTTCCAAATACTAATTACATGTTTTTCCTTTCAGAGCATGGGATCTATTCAAATTCTTTGGGTTACTTCGGTGGTGTTACCTGGGCTATGCTGGTAGCCAGGACCTGCCAGTTGTACCCGAACGCAGCTGCCGCCACGCTGGTGCATAAATTCTTTTTGGTGTTCTCGCGCTGGAAGTGGCCCAACCCGGTGCTCCTAAAGCACCCCGACAACGTTAATCTCAGATTTCAGGTAAGTAATTATACCCCGCCAGGCTTAACCTTTTCGCTAATCATATTTCTGGTTTCTTTTTGTAGGTCTGGGATCCACGTGTCAACGCATCGGATCGCTACCATCTGATGCCCATCATTACGCCAGCTTACCCGCAACAAAATTCCACTTTCAACGTGTCCGAATCCACCAAGAAGGTCATATTGACCGAGTTTAATCGCGGCATGAATATTACGGACGAGATAATGCTCGGACGAGTTCCGTGGGATCGTCTTTTTGAAGCCCCTAGCTTCTTCTACAGATATCGCCACTTTATTGTTTTATTGGTGAACTCTCAGACTGCGGACGATCACTTGGAATGGTGCGGACTGGTTGAGTCAAAAGTGCGTCTTCTGATTGGCAACCTGGAGCGCAATCCTCACATTGCTCTGGCACATGTAAACCCCAAGTGTTTCGAGTTCAAGAAGGGTCAGAGTGCTAACAATTCGCAAAACAACAGTGGTAACGAGGATGACCTGAAGCAGTCGCAGGGCAGCCAGTCCTCGGTTACATCAGCACCCTTCTGTTCCATGTGGTTCATTGGTCTGGAGTTCGAGCGTTCCGAAAACCTCAACGTCGACCTGACGGAGAGCATACAAAACTTTACGGAGCACGTTATGATGCATGGCGTAAGTTGAAAAATAAACCAACATTTATTACTAGATGTTAATTCCATATTTTTTTCCCACAGGTAAACATCAAAATGCTCAAGGAGGGAATGGCTATCGATGCCCGGCATGTGAAGCGCAAGCAACTGTCGCTCTACCTGGACGCCGACTTCCTTAAGCGTGAACGCAAGTCCATGGAGAACCACAACAACTTCAACAACACATTGCTGGCCAACCGCAAGCGGTTATCCACGGAGTTGGCCCAGTCCCAAGATTCCCTGCCGTCAGGCCAACCGTCGAGCGGCAACCGCGGCCGCGACAGCGGTGCTAAGATTCACAGGCTCAGTGAATCGGTAAATAGTGTTAACGTCAAAAGACGTCGAATTATTTAATAATCTCTTTTATGCTTAGCTGACGGAGGAAAATTCAAATGCCTCCAGTGATTTGGGAGCCGGGACTCCCACCACGCCGACAGCGGCGCAAATGAATGCACCAAATTTTAAGGGCTCGGGTAAAAACGGTTCCGAAATGGACACCTCCGAGCCCGATGCGCCGTCACACAACAACGGCAGCAACAATGGTAGCAGCAACAGCAACTCAGCCACAACGGAGGTGGCCTGCTCGTGACAACCGCCAACGTTACATCCACCTCCGGCGCAACAGCAACCGCCGCCACCGCCGCCGCAGCCGCCTCAACCCTCGCCCCACCATCATCATCATCAGCACCAGAAGTTTCGAAAGAACAACAACGCGGCTGCGGCGGCCGCCTCCAATAGCATTTTTAACCAGCGCTCGATTCTGCATGCGGCTTCCAGTCTGTCGGCGGCTCTAAGCATAACCGGACACAAGCGCAAGCAGCAGACGGCGACAACGCCGACAGCCGCGATTAGCACCAGTGGTGGTGCTCCCGGGAACCACCACAATAACAACGGTGCTGTCATCGGCGGCGGCGCAAACAATTTTAACAAAATCTATTACATTGATGATGATGATGATGATGACAACAACCAACAACAACAGCCACATTTGACACCCAGCCAGCCACAACCAACAGCGGCCAGAGCTGCAGCCACATCGACAACACCAACACCCAAAGCACCGGTCCCTGTAGCTGCAACAGCCGCGCCATCGGCACCGACAATTTCTTGTAAGTTGCTTACATGTTTTCACTCGTTCTCGTATTCTCATTCTTCTACTCCAACTTCCTCTGACACGAGACTGTTTTTCTAATCTTAAGTTGTCAATCTACTTAATCTTACGTATTCTATAATCAGTATTTCCCAAAACAAATGGGAATATGATCTAAAAAAAAAAACCCATTTACTTTTAGTTTTTACAAATTTTTAAATCCAATTTACAAACCCCGAGACTAAGCTCAATAAATGAATATAAAAAAAATAAACTTTTTGAAAAAAAGAAGAAAAAAAAACTCAAAACTTTTGGTATTTTTATTTTCAAAATTATTTACAGAAATTATTTATTTGGCCTTAGGAAAACTTGTAGTTTGCTTTCGTTTTTTGAAGGGTTTGATGTTTTTTGTTTTTGAAAGGGAAACTATTTTTGTCTGGGAACTGATCTGAAAAATTAATGGGGCGTGTTCTTCCGATTTGTGAATGGAGTCCATAGGCCGTAATTGGTCGTTTCAGACCTCTTATTTTTAAATCTTTACCAGAGTTTAAAAAAATATCGTTAGGATTTGAGAAAAAACAGTTTTTGGTCTTTCGTACTTTGTGGTCTCCTCATTTATTTAAACTGCAAAATCAATTTAGTTCAAACTACTAACATAATACTTTGTCTTTGCAGTGTAAAAAGCTATAGCACATACCATTTAAGGATTAGTTATCATAGTTATTCTCTCCTCATTGATTTTCACGGCATTCATACCAAGAATTAAGAAGCCGACAATATTTTATAAAAAGCGGTGAGTTTTCAAGGATAATAAATGTAAAATTTGTATCTAATTTGACTTTTCGCCAACAGGTTTCTAACATACAGCTCTTACAAGAAGTTATTTTAATCATTCTTTTCAATTGTCTACTGAAATATATAAATCAACATGTGGACATTAAGAATCCTCACCAAAAAAAAAAAAGGGAAACAAAAGAAAACATCTGGAGCCATCGTTCAGCGGCAGAGAAAGCAATTCTCTAACATTTGTCTTAATAATATTGTTGTACATCTTTTTTACTTCCCCACAGCTGGTATGAGGAGTGCGTAGAATTGAAGCAAAAGGATGAAGTTGAAGTTGAAGATGAAGATGAGGAGGAGGATGCACGGGTGAGAGCGGAGTACATCGGAACATCCCACAGATCACCTGCAGCAAATATTACTTACGAACTTAGAATTCTATATTATAATTTTACATCTCCTTGTTTTCAATATTTGTTTTCTTCTCCTTCTAGTTGTACAACGCTGAAAATTTGAAACAATTTTGTTCGTTTTTCTAAGAAAAGATTATGATATCTGAAAAAAGGTAATAACAAAAAACATATAAATGAAATGAAAATATTGATTTAATTTTACCAAATAAAAACGAAAGAAAAAAACAATAGCGAAAGCTAAACCACAAATGTAGTGTGTTCAATAATTTACTAGAAGGGGGTTTGTTTGTGGAAATGGAAATCTGATCCTTGAAGGGAATGCCTGAAACTCTTCACATCGAATATGCGATTGAATATGTGTTGTGGAAGGGCTAATATGGTCCCCCGCTATGGCTATATCTTTGCCAATTTCCTGCCAAATAATAAGCGGAATAACTTAAACGATTTTAGTAAAAATTAAAATATATTTCAACAAATACTTTGGTTTGGGCAAAACACCAGCGTCCATGATACGATTCACATAAAATTTGCCTTTTTTGCATTGAAGTAAAGGATAAAGGACTAGTTAATGGCGATTTGCTGTCGAGGATACTCTGGAATGTAGTATTCCATGCGCTGGTTGCGACGCAGGGCGCACTCCTGGTAAGCCAGCCAGTCGTCATGGAACTGGGTGTGGCACTCCTCCGAGTTGGCCATGTCGTAGATTTCCCGGCGCAGGGAGAAGAAGAAGGCTCGCACCTTCTTCCGTTTCCTGTAGATGTGCCGCACCAGCCACTTTTCGATCTTGACCTCGTTGTAGACCGTGGACCTGTTGGCGCAGACGGTGGTCAGATCATCTCCCTTGGGGTAGTAGTTAGTCACCGGATTCATGTCCAAGGAAATGCGGGGCATGTCGAACTGGGCATCGCTAAAGCGGGTGTCAAGGTTCAGGTGGCCGAAGGTAACGGCCCAGGGATTGTACACTAGGCCGCCGTATTCGTCGGTATCGAATTGGGGAATCTTGACGGTCAACTCCTTGCCTCCGCCTCCAACTGGAGACCCACCGCCGGCCGCTGCCTCCGTCGGGCGAGCCGCCACCACCCTCGGAGCCTTCGCTGCCGTCTTCTCCTTCCGATCCATCGCCTCCTTCGCTGCCCTCGCCCTCTCCTGCCCCCTCCTCTTGTGGAGCGGCATAAAGTCGTACGTGTTTCTTGGTCGTGGCTTCCATTGTCCTTCCATCATCCCTTGTGCTCGAGTTCCTTCCCCGATTGCGAAACTTTGGCCCAAAAACTTGGAACCCAGCGGGTGGCTCTATAGTCGGGGCCACAGTCGGAGGCGACGTCTTGTTCAGATAGTTTTTCACTGTGGAATTCAGGGGCTTGAATATCCATCTTGCAGCTCTACCAGCCTCTTCCTCGGTAGCATTATTTGGAGACTCCACATCCGATTCAGACACTGGCATAGCTTCAATTTCGCGCACCTTTGTAATCTGCCAACCATTTCAAATAGATTGGTAAATAATAGTTTATAAATTATAGACTTACGAGTAAGCCCATAAGTGCCAAAAGGATAACTTCTAGGAACCCATTCGCTTTCATTTTGTCAAGAGGCCTTCATTGGCTAGGATATTCTATAAGTTTTTTCGTATATTTCAGGATAATACAAAGAATCCAGTCCTATATTGTGTTTTGTGTTAATATTGTTGGGATTCAAGGGGAATATCGAATGTTACTCAAAACCTAATAAAAACCTACTAGGTTTCAAAAAAGATGTCCTCGAAATTGGCCCTATTTAAGTTGGTTTATTGCATTTTCAACAGGTGGTCCTTTGGAATAAAACAATCCTGAGGTTATCCACTAAACTACAGTAGCCCTTTGCCTTTGGTACAGTCACCGAAGGAAACTTCCTTGGCATTGTCAAGGTCTCAAGGATAACGGAATTCGCGCTAACTACCAAATTAACTGGACGACGATCCCCGATCCTTGGTCCTTTTCCGGGACTAACCTAATTGCAATTCTGCGAAATGTATGCGCGGCACAGCTGCGCGTTTTTCCCCCGAAAAACTGTCGACATTAATCCGTTTATGGCCACGGATTAAGTTGCAAAATTTTCAGTAAGGACGCGAATTCGCGGAACAGCCCACCGCCGGCCAGGTAAGAACGCCCGCCACCCACAGGTAGATGGTCTTGTGGCCGTCCCTCACAGTTAGGTATAAAAGATCCTGGCGGCGGCAAAAGGATCATCAGTCAGCTAAGCAGCTTCAGAGTGTGAAGAACCGCGAGTCAGAGAGTAAGAATCATTATACGACAAACCTTGTTCGGTTTTGCCATTTTCCAACCAGCACTGGGTAAAGTTTGTCCTATAATTTCGAAAAGCCGTCAAAAAATCTGTGAAAATCTCGTCAGGCTACGATCTTGGGATGCATTTTGTTCAGTTATGTATCCAAAATATATCCATCACTGGGCAAAGTGTGTCTCACGATCTTGGCCAGCTCAACCGAACCGAAAAAAAGGACCGCTTGTAAGTTAATTGTAGCAAAAGGATTTTAAAATTGAATGGCGATTGTCGGTATGGTCGCTTTTTCCAAAGAGGTTCTCCAACAAGCAAAGTGACTAGACCGAACACTCGTGCTATAATTTTAAAATGTTCAACTAGCTAAAGTGATTAACTAAGTTTAATAGAAGATGCATTGGCGGTTGCAATTAGTTTCTTTGGTCGTCCAGCCTTAGGTGATTTCTCTGATCATAAAGCTAGACAACCATTGAAGTTCGTTGTGGCATTTGCGGCCCATTTCAAAATCTAGAATATTTGTGAGTAAAAACTCAAGGATCTCTAAGGACCATTCGCTAAAAGGAACGATCGTTGTGATATGCGTTATTCCTCGTTACATATCACAGTGATTTTCCTTTATAGCGCATGTCTTTGTCCAAAATTCAACCAAAAAAAAACAAAAATAATAGAGTCCAGGACTCTAAGGATCCCCCAGCCTTTAAAGTAGAGAGAATAGTGGCTGTGCTGTAAGTTTCCAATCTATATCACAGTGGCTGTTCTTTTTGCACCTAAAGTGCCAAACAGCCAAAGGATGTTTTCCGATTTTTGTATCCATTAAATGGTATTCCGGTGCTAACCTTAGGGAACTGTTGCTGCTGATATATTATTATCCCCAAAAATCTTCTATATCACAGTGGCTGTTCTTTTTGGTTGCACCGCCGAGCTCAGCAATTTGTCATCTGCGGCACGCATTTGTGGCACGCATTTGTGCCACCTCTCTCGCTGGAGGAAATTGAAAATTGTTCAAAAAGAAGGGAGCGGTTGCTGCTGATGTATGTACATAGGTTTTCGCATCATTTATATCACAGTGGCTGTTCTTTTTTGTTTGGCAATCGATCTACGAATATGAAGCCACCAATCCTTGCGGTCGAGGATGGAATCTCTATAATCTCATCCATCTAAACTTTTATCAATAAACTGACTGAAAATAAAAATTGTTCTTTTCTTGATTGAATTGTTTGAGGGGGAGCTTATATCTTCAGCCTTTGTTACACTTTCTCTATAGTAATGGAATCGTTTTTAAATTAGAAAGTTGGCCAAGAACTTCCTTGAACAACTTTAATCCCCACACAGAAATCGTGTTGCAAGGAGTGTCATGGTAATGTGGGAGATGAAGCACAAATTGGGCAACTTTCAGCGCTGCCGTTTCTATTTTGGGTGGCATGTGGCAGGTGGCAGGGGATTCACCTGCCTTGCATTCCAAATGCCACGCGTGTACCGACTGGTCAAATGGTGCATGGTGAGGATTAGGATGAGGATGAGGTTGTGGGATGCTCTTGCTCTTGCCTAGCTCTTGGCCAAATGCAAAACAAGCAAACTGTGAAATTGACAGTGGCATGGCGGCCATGTGCCATAATGGGCATAATGGCTGCCAATGGCCACCAGCCATTGTTGCATTGTCCAAGGCCGCTTGCTTCAGCCCCCCTCTCCCTCTCTCTCTCTCTATGTTTCTATTTCGGTTTCTGTTGCTGACTTTGGCGTGTGTGTGGGTTCCAGCTAAAATGCTCCTTTCCGTCCGGAAGCGACCAGAAGTAGGAAGGGGAAACCGGAATGCCGGAAATGCGATTAAAAGGTACCAGCAGGAAAGCGTTCCATACACCCGAGACAGTCAGCAAGAGCTTTGGCACTTGGGGAATTCTAAAAAGCTGCATTCCAATTTCCCATTTAGTATTCGAAAAATGCTACCATTTTATCCTTAAATCCCTTTAATTATTAACTATACTCCACTTTCGCATTCACGCGATACAAATAATTTTCGACGCGCGTCTTCTGGCGCAACACCTTCCGGGAGTCCCTCTCGATGGTGGCGTTGGTGCCGTCATGGGCGTGAAAGAAGCCACAGTAGCGGGCCGGGACAAACTGCTTTGATCTTCTGCTGCCTCTGGAAGCGCTCCGTCACCTGGAGGTTGCACTTCTTGATGGCCGCCACCGCGGCGTGCATGCAAGGACGACACATGTCCGAGTCCGTGCTGAAGTTGTGGAAATAGTCGCCCACTGGGACCAGATCACACACCGAGCAGCGGGAGGTGTTGTACGGAGTGCAGAAAACTGCCACCGCAGGCCAGATGAGCCTCTTCGATCCGAAAGCCGTCTCCACATTCCACGGCGGGAACTTGAGGTGATGCGTGTAGGTGGAAGGACTAAGTAAAGAGGTCCTTATAATAACAGTAAGGAAATTATTTTTTAATACTTACCCTGGAGTTATCCATTTGGGTTCCAGTTTGACCTCCTTCTTGAAGGTATAGTAATGCTGGAGTCCTGGAAAATCGGTGGCATAGGATCCTATCGGGGGATAGCCCAGTTCCCGGTAGACTGGAAGACGGGGCATCTTATTGGCAAAAGCCGAAAACCCAGCTTTGGAAGGATACTGGAAAGAGAATACAAATAAATAATTGACTAAAATTAGTCACAGCTACCCACTTGAAAGCCAACAGTACTTGGAATATCGTACGAGGCCGGACCCGGAGAAGGCAGCTCCGCAGTGCAGCATCGAAAGCTATCTCTTACAAAGTCGGATTCAGGACCACGGCGAATTTTGCGCAGGAAGCCCACCTTGGGCGGTTCCGGCGCATTGACAACATACTCGAAACCTGTAAAAACACAATAATCCCGATAAGTAAATAGAATACGTGAGGGATTAGGTCCTGGGGCGAAGAAGCACCTAGCTCATTGCATCGTGCCACAATTAGGCGCGTTTCAGAGCGCTGGCGTCGCAGCTTTTCGCGCTCCTGGGCATTCAGCTTTTGGGCACGCATCTTGGATGAGAGTCGTGAAAGGACTAAAAGTCGGACCGAAATTGGCAGACTGTCGAAGCGTGACAACCACTGAGGAGCCATCGCACCACCGCACCCCCGCACCACACGCATCGCGGCACGCACGGCGTGATTTAATGGAATTCCAGTATACAATTCCCCAGGCCCACATTTTTTTTTTTTATTTTTTTTTTTGATGATATAAAATCAATATGCCGCGGAATCAGTTTACGATGTTTGATTTCATTTGGCACACGTCTAGACGGCTTAGCTCCCTTCACATATTTTCAATGTTTCTATTTTTTCTATTCCGTTTCTCCTTTCAGCCATGTTGTGACTGGCTGACTCACTGAACTTTGACCCAGTTGGCCCAATTTTGTTGGGGCTTTAATGGCGTTCAAAGGGGGCAACGAAATGGGGCATAAAGTGGTTTGTCATTATCAGGGGCAGGTGGAAATGGTTTTGTGATGCGTGTTGCGTTCCGGAAACCATTTAAGGCTTGGAACAAAAGCGATCGTGAGAAGTAGGCTCTCCAGCAAGCCATTAGATGATGTCACTGATTTATAGACTCACCTTCCATGGGTCAAAACTATTCAAATTTGGAAAGATTCGTAAGACAATATATTTCCTATTCTCCAGATTGGAGTTTCGTTAGCTACTGATCGGCCTGTAAAATATTTCCAGCCACATTTTAAAAATATGAGCTTTTTGAAATACCTGAGCAAACAATAAAATTAAGCTGGAATGCGTCAAACCGAAAGGATATGCACACGCAAGGTCTCGAAGTCAAAACGATTGCTTTTCAACAATTTTCCGAGCGGTTTCGCCGGCAACTTCCTGCCGGTTTTGCCAACGACAAAAGGACGGAATGGCTGCATGACATTAATGCCAGTTAACCCCAACGTTGTCATCAGCGTCAGCTGCAGCCGCCAGGACTTGGGGTTTTTTTGGCCAGGACCTTTTGGTTTTCGTTCCCAAACTCCAATCCACATTTCCACTTCTGGCCTGTGCGCTGCCAGGCAGGCGCATGAATGCTAATGTTGCCAAAGGTTGGAGGCCTGGAGCGGCAGGTGGGGACAGGTGTCGGTGCAGGTGCAGGAGCAGAGGCTGGAATGGCAGCATCGGCGGCACCACGCACAAATGCACAACCGCATTGCAGCCACAAAAGCAGCCGAGGCAGACTTCCCCACCAGACAGTGGGAAACGTAAAGGAAATAATTTGAAACATATTTCCTAACCAATAATCCTTTAAATAGTTAAATCCTTTAGCTATTTTTAGCAAATACTTTGTGATAGTTAGTTTAAAAATAGGAAGCAAAATTATCCTTTTAACCACTGTTAACAATCCACCAGGAGAGCTGCTTAATTCGGGCAAATAAAATGATTGTGCAACATATGTTTGGGGCAACATGGGCTCTATTATAATATGCTGCGGTGGCTGGCGCGCATCTCAAGTACGACCTCCACATCCGGTACTCCTGGGTCATGGGTCGTGGGTCCTGGGTCCTGAAGCTGCCGCCGCCGCAAACTCGCAAACGCAATTACACACTGCAATTGCGTATTATTAAAGTGTTTTGGCTGCACTCGAAACTCGTAGGCAATGTGCGAAATGTTGGTTGGCCCAATAAGCTGACAAAAGGCCAAGTGCCTCCGCTTTTAGGGGGTTAATTATGTCGACAATTAGACTGTTGTGCGAAGCAGGGAGGTCCTGGCAACCGGCGAATGTTGAATGGGAAATGGAGTTGAATTCATTAAACGTAGACGTGAAACCACCAGCCAATGTAATTGTAAGGCGTGGTGGGGGCTTTCCTTACCAATTCTGTTAGCCAAGTGCCATGTCCTACACAGGCAATTACAACAACAATGGCTGCCAGGCTTCGAGTCGAATGCAAATAAAAATGCAGCCTCAGTTTGTGGTTTCTCCATTTAGGTTCTCCACTAAACTGCCATTGACATGCAAAGAGTACAGTGAGAGAAAATCCAATACTGCATTAGGAGAAACCTTACCCACATAGATAAATTATTTTTTCCAGTGTTTAAACTTCTTTTCCATACTTTTTGTGGGTGGAGCGGAAGTGACAGCATCCTGGCTGTAGTCCGACTCCTGTCTTTTGGCCAAAGCGAATATTTGACCAACAATAAAAACAGAAGCAGCAGCAGAGCAGGATGAGCAGGATGGGCCAGGGACAATGACAGGACTCAAAAACAAAACAAAACGAAACGAAACAATTCGAGTCCAGTGAGGAGCGGAAGTGGCGCTTATTACGCAGGATGTGGTTAACCGGAAATGAAACGAACCAAGCCAAGTGCGACAAGACTTTAGGCCGTCTCTGTGTAGGCTTTTTGTTTACGGCCCGATTGCGTGACTCGCCTCCATCCGAGAGTGCATCCAAAACTAATTAAGCACTGGCCCGTGGACCACCGTCTTTGGGCCACTCAGATTGCTGGCATATCCTTTGTTGGCGACTGCAATCAGCAAATGTCAGGCCAGCCGCCAAACAAGTTGGCCATATAACCAACCATCTGGCCATCTCGTAAACTACCAACAAACAGTGGCGCCGATTGCCGGGATGACGTTGAAATCAAATTACAAGATGCCAGGACATTTTCCTCCCTCTGCACCCACCTCCGCCTTTGCCGCTGACTCTGCCCGTGCCACGCCCACCTCATTATCCGCCCTGGTGACCCAAATTCAATGCGTTTGCAATTTGTTCGGCAATGTGGCGGGGTTAATCATGCTAATAAACACCAACGTTGCACTTGCAACGTTGTCGCTGCTACTGTTGCAACTGCAGCTGTTGTTTGGCATTCCTGGTGCCATTGCAAAAAGCATTGCATACTTACTGGACTAAGGATTCAAGTCCTGCCAAAGGACACTGTCGATACTGTGGTTCGGTTGCTTTTTGTGGTCGCTGCGTGGCATTTCCCACTCAAGTGGGCTGTTGGCGCTGCCGATTGTGTTGCCGGGTGGGTGGTGGCATGGCAGGAGTGGAAGGTTAGAGGGGCAATGGCTGGAAATCATACAAAATTGCAATGATTATGCACGCGCCTAGTTGGCAGTCAATTGTGGTCGGTTCCTCATTTGTGTGAGGCCCAAAGTGGCCCATTAATGGTGCCAGGACGTGGTGGCGGTAGGCAATTGGTTCGGTGGCTTTTCAGTTCCTGGTAATCCAATCACATTCCCAAGCACTTTAAGTTCGGTGAGCAAAATTAGTTTTTCAAAACTATATATAGATATTATCCTTCTAATTTATCATGCATATGCAGGATGTGCTGAGCCCACGAAAATCCCCGGCACATTATCTAATGATTTACGGAAATTGTCGGTCTCGGGGTACCGGGGTCTCGGCCTGAAACGAGAGTGAAACTTTCTTGACACTGCAAAATGCATAAAGTGCATTGTCGGTGGGCTTGCTGGGATCACGGGGGAGTGGCAAAACACACACACACACACCCATGCATCCTGTCAGCACCACCAAGAAGAGGAGGAAGGAATGGGTAGAGTCCTAGGCTGCCGTCTCATCATTTCACCTGTCACATTAAAAATGCATAAATGTTGCTTAAATGCAATCCAAGAAATGCAACTGCCCGTAATACGTGTACGTGCAAAAACAGGAAGGGCAAGGCGTTTGCAACCAATCAAAGTGCTGCCAGGTGGGCGTGCCAGTGGCAGGGGCAAAGGATTTGGGGTAGTCGAAGCATACAATTTGTAACCTGCCTGGCATTTTGAGGGAAGGGCGAAAAATACTCGTTACATGAAGAGAAAAAAATGTATTAAATAATAAAAATATTACCAGATACTAGGGGCAAGATTTTGAAAGTCAAACTATATGAGATACCTGGTACTCCTGCCCCTATCTATAGAATATTGAGGAAACTTTTTCGCCCAGTGTAATGCCTTTGGGTTTTTTGGCCTTGTCTTTGCCTTTGCCTTGTCTGATGTTGCCTACGTTTGCAGGTGCGAGGTTTGGGACTGAAAGGAGAGTGGGTCACAGGATGGAGATTGGAGATTGGAGGTGGATGTGGGAATAGGAATACGGATATGGTACGTCCTTTACGGCGGATGTGTGCCTCTGTCTGTGCCTGGGCCTGTGCCTGTGCCTTTGCCTGTTTCTCTGCTGATTGTCGTACTGTTGATCTGTGTTTTCACTTAGATATTGGCCCGGGGGCTGGGCGATAACTGTACGTGTGTGGTGGCATCGATACAGGAAGTTTGTTTGTGGCCAACTTGCTGAGTGGGCAGAGGCGGCTGGGCCTGTGTGGGTGCGTGGGTGAGTGGGTGAGTGGATCAGAAACGTATGCCAAGCGGATTGCCTGTGGAAAGTTCTGCTGAAGGCTGGCCCAAAAGTGCACAACAGAAACCGAAGGAGTGGCAGGCCCGGCCCATCCCAGCCCAGCCCGGCCCGGCCCGGCCCGGCTTTCGTTATCTAGTAAGCAATCGTTTCAAATTGAATTTTGTATTTACCCAGTCGTCGATATGTTTGGAATTGGCCAACGACTCTCCACTACCATCATACGGTTTTCATTCCCCAACTACTCCAGACAAAAGTTAAGCTAAATGAGTTGCACTCAACTATGGATGTTCAGTTTCTTAGGTGGCAAGAAACTATTTTTCCATGAATACTGAATACCTACATCCCTTAAAGACAGTGTCCTTACACTAGAGTTTATTTATTAATCAATTTCTGATTTCAACTCCCAGTCCTGGCTCTCCAATAGCGCATCCAAGCAATCTCCCCCAGCAAACACAAAAGGCAGGGTAGCAAGGAAAACAAGTAGATTCTCAGCAGCAGCTCAAAGTCTTTTAGATTCAGGACATAAAACGCAGCACGGTCATCCATCAGTTTGACCACCAGGCCCATTTGGACAGCGTCCTGCCGACCTTTTTTTTCCCAGTACGACCAGAACCCCAATTCTTTGGCGTGACTAAGGAATCTGAAGAAGTTCAGCTGGAAGGGCGAGTTCCACTGCATGGGATAGCGCAGGATGTGGGTGCCGGAGCAGATTTTGGAGGCCAGCCGGAAGCGTGGACTCTTCAGGCGCTCCTGCTGCATCTGCACCACACTCCAGTGCTCCGATGTGGCGCAGTAGGCGTAGCTGGCATTCAATTTGTCCAAGTGCTCCAACAGCGTCGACCTGTTGACCACCAGGAGGCGGGGGCTCAAAGCCGCAGGCAGGTTGCCGCCGGAGAAGTACATTTCCACCTCGGATTCCGTGAGCATCAGGCGCAGGGGTGTGGCCAGGAAATCCTTGGCGCTGTCAATCTGATACCCTGGACTCTGGAAAATAATAAATAAATAATTTAAGATCCTTAAAATAAACTGAAACTTACTTGCGAGGTAAAAACCGAGGACAAATTCGCCGTCCGCATTGTCCACAAAAGGAAGGATCCCAGGAGAGCGGCCACATGGATGATCCTGTAGGGCTCGGCAAACCTGCGAAATCCAACGTCCGAAATTGGCTGCAGGAAGAAGGTTACCAGAGAGAGCTGGATGCCCCGCAATCCCTCGCCCCGGGCCAGCTGCCAGGCCAGGGCCATGGCCAGGAGGAGAACCGCCAGAAAAGTTCCATTTATCCGGACAACATACCGGATGAATCGATCCGGAGGCGGTTCATGCTGCCACGGCACCAGCACGCAGGTGTTTGTCGAGACGAGGGAAAACGAACCCGCTACCCGCTCGGCCCCTGGCATCATTGAGGAATAAGGATGTGCGCCTATTTCAATCTCGCCGCGGGAGGCGTCCGACATCAGTCTTTCATGGTAGTTGTACCTGTCCACGCCGGGCATGGGCTCCAGGCCGATACGCCCCCTTCTGTGGTAAACATAGCTGGCGAGCATAAGGCCAAAGGTCCCGGACAGCCTTCCATTTGGTAGCTGAAAGAGCAGAACATTTAATTCAAGGAAATTCAATAAATTAAGAGGGATACTCACCCGAAAAGCACAGGGCGCATCCTGGAAAACCGGAACCCGAAACTCCAAGCCGCGAAAATTCATCATAATATCCGTGTGTCGGTAGCCCGTCTGGCTGAGATTCCTGACCGTAACTTCCGGGAAAGCTGTGTAGGTATACAGGTAATTTGTCCAGAACATATTCCTGGCTTCCGACACCCGAACGCTTTGGTAGGTGAGGAATACATTGATGAACCTGTGACGCCAGCACCAGGAGAAGATTTCCTTCAATTGATGCAACGTAGGCGGCTGACTTCTCAGTCGCTTGTAAACGAACAAAATCGGGACATGATGGAGACCAAACAATCCGTCTGTCAGGACATCAAAAATAGGCTCCTGCGGCGGTGAGATGTGGCTTATGCTAACACACACGAGGGTCCTTTCGCCCAGGATGCGGCGCAGAGTGACATTGCGATGCAGTCCCCAGACGACGATTGGTATTTGAAAGACCTCCGGCAGAAACTGCTCGAGGGACTTCACCAGGATGTGTCTGTTCCTCTGCCTTTCGCGATTAACACCGAATAGGGCCAAGGAGTCGACTTTGTTTCCCGCTGCCATTTGCTTGGTAAGATTGTGCAGGAACTCCAAATCATTGTTGTTCCCCACGCGGGGGACCCTCGGCCTGGCCCAATGCACCGGGAGTAACGACAGGCCCAAGACGATATAGAAACCAACGAGCATTTTTGAAGACTAATCCGTGTTAGGTCGGTGGTCTAGTTTATATAGTTGGACTTTTAATCTGGCAAAGGATCTTTCACCTCACAAAATAACGCAAGTCATCGGGGATAAGGGGAGGACAATTATGAGCTGCAAGTATGAGTTGGCAATGCCTTTTTTAACCCTTTTTTTTCACCTATTTTCCACAACCAATCGAATCAAAATTAGAATAAACTGAAATACAATTTTCCACGTTGACACATGGCAATCATGACGTACATCTACTCAAAATTCGCCACTCACCTTTGGCTGAGTGAAGCTCCACATGATTGATGCTCGACTTGATTGATGTCTCTTTTCTGTGGCGGGATAAACTCGTTGAAAGTTTTTTGTCAGAGACACACGGCCAGAGGGCACACGGCCCCGAAAATATTATTAATATCAGACGGTGTCGCTCAATTTAAAATATTACTAGCAAACACATTCCATGAACTCGGGTAATTTTTTACAAACAACTTTTGGAATTACTTAATCGCAAAGTTGTGACAGTGAAATGTTTGCTAAAAAAATAAGGATGTCGGGGCGGGCGTGGACGAAATGAAAGGTTGCAAGGAGCATAAATTGTGTTTATTATGAAGGCTGTAGCATACTTTTGTGCGCAATTTAAAGTGCAAATACGTAAGGCAAACGGGGAATGCCCCCATCCTTGCCATCCTTGCCATCCTTGCCAACTAAGCCCGCCTTTCCCAGCTCTGCCACGCATTTCATTAAAGCGCAATGAAGACATTTTCCAGGACATCGCGTGTGTGTGTGTGTGCGTGGGAGGTTTTGGGCGGAAAAGGGGGAGGTGGAGAAGGCAGAAGCGTTCCCGGGGAAAGCTGTTAAAAAATATTCGAAACACTTGAATGTTTCCCAACTGACACTAGGCCTTGGGGTTGGCATCTTCGCGGCCCTTCGAGCTGCCCCATAAAGAACAATAAATATTATTTATGTGTCCTGCGATAAGGACTCCCGACTCCCGAATGCCGACTCACATGTGCGTATGTTACTGCTGTTTCCGTATCTAATCGTTGGCATTCCGGCCACTTTTCAAACTTCCAAACACTAGTTTTTTCCACCGCTAATGAACAGAAATACTTTCCGCATACACATGAGCCTTTGAGCCCACCATTCCAGACACCTGTGTCACCTGACATGGAGTCACACCTTGGAGAGTGTGTGTGCCCCGGTGTTTACCCGATAAATACGGGCCCAAAACCAACGGGGAGGCAGGCTCGTGTTTACTTTAATAATGTTAACCTAATTAAGTGATTAATATGCAAAATGTGCGCACAGATTAAAACGATGCGCGCTCTGTGTTTAATTATAGAATTAATTTTTTTTTCATTTTCCCGCCTGGCTGACGGTTAAGGCCAAACACAAATATGAGAAGGGGACCTAGAGGCTCTAGGCGCACTCTATTAAATACGAAATTTAAATATTTTCGCACACAGGCTAATAGATTTATGGAACGTTTTTTCTAAGCCCCAAATATATATTTTGTATAGTTTTACGTGTTATGAAAAATTGTTTGGGCCTTGGGCGGACCATTTATGCCATCATTTTGAGGAGCAAACTCAATATATTTCGGCATGAAAATGCCTTAGAATAAGACATAAAAACCAATTTGCTCAGATTGGGTTATTTATCTTTGCAGCAATGAAATTTGTAGATAAAATATGAATATAGCAAAGCCTGATTTATAACACAATCGAGTATAAAAGCCCTTTTGAGTTTGCACTTTCAATTTGTTTACCAATCAGAGGAATAGTATGCGGGCTGTTTAGTTGCTGTTTGCCATCAAATGTCCCCTATGAGGCATTATAAATGTGAAAATCAAGGATTCGGAACATGCTTCAGATCCTGCCATTAATTACCTCGTAATATTCGCTTTAATGTAATAAATTCTCTACCAATTTATTGAGGTCGATCAAATACAGGTTGATGAAAATTGGGCAAGTGTAATTAGAAAAGCAGCTGCATCCTTGTTTTACAGTCCATTTCACTTCCAGTCCAAGTCCACTTGAGAATCCCCATAAGCCTGACAATTATTTACGAAGTAGGCAAAAGTGTTTTGCATAAGCCTTCAGCCCGGCAATCCTGCGACACTAAAAGCTACTCAACGACTGCCTTTTTTCAGCTTTCAAGCAGCTAATTGATGAAAGCTTCAAATGGTCCTGGAAAGACAGCAAAAAATAGGTGGCAAAAACTGAAAATCCTTACACCTATTTTTTGTTACCTTTTCATCCAAACAACCTCGGGAAGTTTTGTATGTGTGAAAGGGAATTAAAGGTGCAGCTAAACGGAGGGCATTTATAAAAGGGCGGGCGAGAGTCCTTGGACTGGGTGGTGGCTTCGGAAATTAGAATTAATATTTTTCCGCTGAGTTTACACAATTTCAAGTTGGCTGGCGCGAAAAATGCATGCTCTGGTCAACATCCCATAACATTCCATGCACTGAAAAGAAATCGTGTGATTTCAGACTCTTAATGGAATGAAAATAGTTTAGAGTCTTAGGGGAATTTTGCCCAGTGCATTTGCTGCGTGTTTGGCATCTTTGGTGTGTAGGTGTTTGTGGGGCAGCAGGTGAGCAAGGACCTTGTCTTGTGCTGAGCCAGCGGGCTGCCATGCTGCATTTCGTGGCAGCCTCGCCTTCAGCTCCAGCTCCAGCTGCATCTGCTCCAGCCCTGATAATAAATTCATGATGAAGTGTAATTTATACACTTCATATGCGGCCATCTCCTTCTCTTACTTTTCTATTCCCCTTTTTTTTTTGTAATTTTACGCCCTTTTCTGGGCCAAGCTTGACAGAGGTCCTGCGACCCCAAAGGCGAAAAACTTTTCTCAAGGCTCGGCAGCCATGCATTAAACCTTGAAATGTTTGCGGCCCAGAATTTGCTAAAAACTAATTAGAAATGCCGGCCAGAAGAAAGAAAGCCCGGCCGGCCACTGGATGAAAATTCATTTCAAATTAATCTAATTTTTTGTTCAGGTTCCAAGGGCTCCAAGGATCCGGCGAATTCCGTCTAATGAGAAATGCTGATTCTGCACTCTTCATGACGTTGCATACAAATGAGTCGACCGACTGTCCAAAATGGTAAAGGAGTGGACCAGGTCCCAGGCCCAGGCCCATGCTAGTGGTCTTGGCATATGATTTCCGGGGAACTTGGCTTGCATAATTGCATAATTAGTGGTTAGGTGTTATGTAAATGGTCCTGGCGTTGATTGGTTTCGCCCAAGAAACTGGAAACTGACCTCTGCTAATGACTCAATGGCAGCTAATTGGCATTGCCGAATTCGAAACACTGGTTAATTAATGACTTTTCGATGAACTTCAAGTGGTCGAGTGTGTAGCGAGCCATGAATTATGGCTTTTTCGACGATATATTAGCTTTAAGTTTAAAGCAGAATATTCTCCTTTGGTCAAAACATTATAGCCACTTCCCACGTCACTCAACCGGACTGCATGGCTATTTGCTTGGATGTCCATCTGTTTACCTTTATGATTATATAGTATATATGCATTTGGTATTAGCCAGGTCACTTAGTTGGTCACTTGGTTTCGGCTGGCGTTCTAGCCGCTTCGAGTGCCTCCTTAGCACCTCAAAGGTGGCATTCATGCTTGCTGAGTAAATAGTAAATATTATGGACAAGTACATGGTATGTTTATGTACAAGGTGTGTATGTGTTTTGGCTTAGATGGGGGCTTGCTTTGATGTGCATCGGACTATAAGGTAGTAGGTTCCAAAATCTACATTTCATAAGAATTTAAAGAAAGTTACTTTAAAGCAAAAAAAGAAAGACCAGACCCTTTTGCCACAGTGTACCTGTTTAGGGCTTTAAAAGGGCCCTCTGCGGCCACGATCTGTCCAGTATTGATTGAACCTCCAATAAGAACACACCGAAGAACACCATTTCGCGCCCACTTAGAACTGGTTTGAAGACGAATTTTGAAATGCTGTTCATATCGTTGGCCGTAATCACTTTCGGCCTGGCCCAAACGCTGCCCATTGAAGCGCCAACGACCAGCGAAGGGCCCGGACCGGATGGTGGGCGAGTCGTGTTCGATCAGCGGCAATCGGGCAAATACAACATCCATGTGAGCATCAAGGATGTGGCCATCATCGAGGTGGGCCAGAACGGGCTAGCCGAAGTGAGTTTTTCGTTGGGAAACCAGTTGGCTAACGAGCTGCAAACTTAAAGCTAAAAATAAACTTTGGATCTCTCAATTAGGAGTCGTATAACGACGAGGAGGATTACTACTATGATGACAGTGCGTTGACCGTCAAACCGATCAAGCTGAGCACCCAGGCGACCACTAGCACTTCCACCAGCAGTTCCAGCATCACGACTAGCACCACCACAGCAGGAGCACCACCACCTGCAGACATCACTAGTTCCACCACTTCCAAGCCCAAGTCCAGGTTGAACAATCTGATGATTGTGGAGACACCGATTGGGGCAGCGACAGCCAAGCCCTTGCACCACCCCGCCCCACCGCTGCATGCCAGGTCCAAGGATGTGCCCATTATGGCGGCTGCCGCCATTACGCCGCCCTCCCTCTCCGAGAGCATCGAGTACACTCCGCCCCAGGGTCACAACTCGCCCATCTTCAAGGTCAAGGTTCAACGATCCTCGAGTCCTGCCACCAAGAAGCCAGTTCGTTGTCGAAGCCACCAGGCGCGCGACGCCCAAGGCAAGTGCACCGACTCCATCTAGTAAGTGGCCAAAAAATATTTGATATGTAATATGATTTGAAGAAAAATCCGCACTAAGCCTCTTATTAATTTTATTTTCATTCCATTTCGATAGCAGAAAGCTGTTCAGCATGCTGAAGGGGCTAAATTTTCCCTTTTTGGCAGCCAATGCGGCCGAAAGCGCTTGATGACTTAACAATATTGTTTCGCAAGCCACTAATTGGATCTTAGCCATAAGACTGAAGTGAACTTTAATTCGTTTGTGATTAAATGTGCTGGAATCAATAAATTCGGATTTAAAGATCGAGTTTACACTTTAATGCCTTGCGAAACGTGCGTATTTAAATAATATTTTACACATTCATGTGTCCCGAGAAGGAAACTTTGTTCATCAACATGACAGAAAATTACAGAAAACTTTATGCCTGTGCATTTTAGCCTGGGCAAAAATAAATTTTGCACAAAAGGCCACTGTTGGCCAACTTAAAGTGTAACTCGTTTTAATTTAAATTCTCACTTAATTTATAACAATTTCCGTTTGACTTTAAACAACTTTCCATGCCCGCTGTCACTGGGAGTTTTTAATTTTTAAATAAAACTTTTTACATGTGCCTTTACGCAGCTGCCTTATTAATAAAGTTGTGTCCTGGAAATTGCGAATGTCAGTTGATGAATTGCTTTTAATTGGTTAATGGAAAATGTGACGGCCCTGGGCATTGCTTTGGCTTTCGGGCAGAGCCAATTTTTCAACTTACATAACATGATTTTGATATGGCCCGTGTCCTTATCAATTCCTGTTTGTAATTTCCGCATGCGATTAAAGTTGCAGCAATTGCAGTTGCAACTGCCACTGCCTGTGTTTGGGTGTGGCATGTGGCAGGTACTGGTTTGGTCGTGTGGGAGTTGCAGCATCTGTATGGGAAGGTTGCTTAATTGCAACTGTTGCGTGTGCGGCAAATCTTTGGGGCTGTGGGATGTGCACACGCCGTGCTCTAATTAAATTAATTGCTTAATTTTAAGTTAATTTGCCACATGTGGCAAGTTGTCCTCGTTGTCCACCCAGACAATGCACTTCCGCTACGCCCACGTGCTCTGGCTGGAGCATTGTCTCTGGACATCTCTCCGATTGCCCATAAACCGGGCTTGCTAGCCGAGTTTATTCCCATAACAACTGCATTATCCCGGTGTGTTCGTGTGGCTTTAATTGGATTTAAGCTTCCTGGTCGCAAATGCATTCCAGAAAGGTGGGTTCTGGCCATCGAATGGCATTGTTAATTATATAAACGATTTGCGAAAGACCTATTCCCCCAGCCCCCTTCGGATCTCCTGCAAGACTTAAGCTTTTAAAGTTGAACTATCCATCATTTAAGCCCAAATCCATAATTGATTAAAGCTTCTCCTTTTGTTAACCAATCTTGGGAAAATTTGTCGTTTTCCTCCCAAGACAACGACAACGACGACGTCGACAAGTTATGCAATTGACGAAGGACATCCCTGGCTCTGGGATAACTTTGTAGCGGAATCTTTTTGGCCAAAAAGTTGGCCCACACTAATTACCTACATTAGGCCACCTGCACAGACTTGGCACACTCAATTAGCAACTGTAAACTGCAATTTCTATGCAGGCCAAGTGAGTCCAGGACTCAAGTCCTGCCATTGCCGCAACTTTGTTATCCTCTTTTTGCATTATTTATGCCGCCCTTTGACCTTCTTCAGAGTAAGTGCTCCAAAGCGATGTTTTGTCGAGATTAAAGCCAGAAAGACAACGGAAGCTGAGCTCCAAAACGCGACAACTTTCCAAAGCCGGAAGTGTTGCAGACACAACAACTAGAGCAACCAGGACAAACAGGACAGCGGCGAAAGTGGATGTTCAGCCATAACGGATGCGGGGCGCCATCTTGCAGTTGTTCGCAAACATGGCGGCAGCTCCCAACTACCAACTAGCCCCTTTTTAGCCACTTTTCCACTCCTCCCGTTCCTCCCACTCGGATTCCAGCCGTGGCGCAACAATTGCATTTTATTTATTGCACAACTACAGGCGTTTATGCGTTTGCGGCTATGCAGCAGCAGTAGCAGGATGGGGGGCACATGATAAAAAATGGAGGAAAGCGAAATGTAAATGGAAAACAGGACTGGCAATAGAACCATTCTTCCTCTCGCTCTGTTCTATCTCCGCAGGATCTCCTCGCTTGCCCAGAGCCCGGCATAATAATTACGCTCGCTATCAGCGCCGACATTCCCAATGAAAAACTGCATTGGCACGCAACCTGTTGTTGGCTTCCTGCTTCGTTATTGCACTGAGAGAAAGCAAGGGTAAACAGGATTTACAACAGATGTATATCTTGAATACAAACGTGAAATTTTTTTGCAAGTGCAATCCCAGATCCTAGATGCCGGCGTTTAGCTGGACCAGAGGGACGTCCAGCTAAACGCCGGCTAAGCGGAGGTGTCCTGGATGGTCGTCCAGGAGCAGCAGGACCCTCGGACAACAACAGCAGCTCCTAACTATGCAAAGCCATAAAACGCAAGTGTCGCACGGATTATTCATGAACGGGGAATGAAGATGAAGCGGCCAGCGGGCTGGCAGTGACAGGTGAAAGCCGGCTAAGGAGCGAAAGAAGCGAAAGGAAGAAAGGTAAAAGTGGCATGTGGGAGTGGCAGTTGAGGGGGCAGCCAGGATAAAAAAAAAACAGTAAAACCAATCAAAGTCTAGAGTTTCGTAGGTATGCGATTTCTCTTAAGGATTTTTCAGCAATAAAAATGCGGGATTGTATTCAAACTTAAAAAAATGGCAACGGAATGGCTTAAAAATTCAACAAACTAATTTTGGCAACAATATTTCCAATGTCTAGGCTGTGGTGGCAATTTCCTTTGGCTGGGAGGTGGGAAGCTTCTGCAGGTGGTACCATTCGTTAACGAATTTGATGTTCAACTCCGATACATTGATCAGGAACTTGACGTAGTCGATGTCGCTGTCCAGACCCATTATCTCGTTGTACAGAGAACTCATTTTCAGGCTGAAGCGGTCCAGGGCTGCCGGAACGCTCAGCTCCTCCGCGTCCATTTCGTCCATGAAGTGGATGACGATTTTCTTGCCTTCCGAGACGTATCGTTTGGTGGCTCCAGGTTCCTTCAACGACTGGTTCAAGTCCATCATATCGCTCTTCACCTTGCTTAGGGTGGTGGTCTTCAGCTCCAGCTTATCCTGTAGAACATTCTTAACTGCCTCGCATTGGTTCGTTTTGGCCTTCATGCGGTCCATCAGGTCCTGGAAGTTGCCGTTGTAGTTCTCCTTATCGGCCATAAACTCGCGAATGTCACGAATGCGACGAACCAGCGGCAGCTCCAGCTCCTTGGTGCGGCTCTTACAAAATATCAACTCGGCAAAGTCCTCAATGCTCAAATTCTCCATATTCTAAATACAATTTTTACTATTCAAAATTTGAGTTATTCCTTTTAAATAAAATCTTGTTGTTCCCGCTTCCAACAAAGACTCAATACTGAAATATCAGCTTTTCCCACACACCACACCATTTCTCGAATATTTGAATATTTCAAGGCTTCTACGATCTTCCTTTTTATTTTATTTTTTTTTTTGTTGCCACACTTTTATTTTAGCCTTCGACTCGTTGACTTCAAATTGATTTAAATATATTTAGTTGGCTTTTTTACCCTTTAGGGGGATTTTATTTTGGGCAGAAGGGGGGAACCCCAGGAAGGAAAAACAAAACCCCCAAAAAAAAATATATTAATTTTAAATAAAACCCCCCCCCTAAAAAAAAAAAATACCTTCCTTCCTTTTTTTTTTCCTCCCCCCTTCTTTCTTTTTCTAAAACTACCCCCCTCTTTTTTTTCATTTTTTTTATATACTCTTAACCCCCCCCCCTCTTCCCCTCCCCCCTATATTAAAAAAAAGCGGGAAGCCCCGCCCAAAACCACAAACCACCAACAAATAAATTTAAAAAAAAAAAAAAAACAAACACTTTTTTTAAAAATTAAAAAAAAAAAAAAAAAAATTTTAATAATTAATTTAAACAAATATAGAAAATAAAAAAAAAATATACCAAAAAAAACAAAAAAAAAAAAAAAATAAAAAAAAATAAAAAAAAAAAAAACCTTGTTTTTTTTTGGGTAAAAAGAGAAAAATAAAAAAAAAAATTTAAAAAAAAAAAAAAATTTAATTAAAAAATTTTTAAAAAAAAATAAAAAAAAAAAAATAAAAAAAATAAAAAAAAAAAAAAAAAAAAAAAAAAAAAAAAACCTTTCTCTTTTAGTTGTTCTCAACCGAGTGCCTTTTCCATTCGGTTCGAGGCATTATTTGTTCAACTTATTTTTTGCCACTTCCATTTTTTATTCCGGCGCTCTTTTTCGCGAATTTGATATGCAGTAAAAGTCAATTTATTCACTTGACTTAATTTGATTTCAACCTCCAAATCATCAAATTGGAATTTTTTGTGCATCTGCACCCTACATTCTGTGAGAAATGATATTTTATTTGGATATTTGATTTTGGAGAACGCGAATTTATGAGGTGATTTAATTATTGTAAATATATGTTGAAGGCCTTTATTTATGGGGATTTTTTGAGAATTCATATTTTTATCAGGTGTTTACAGAAGTTTTTATTGAAATGGAAAAGTATTTTAAAGGTAAATAAATCGAAATCAAATATTACTCATACGCACTGTTGGGCAAAGCCATGCACATTACCCATACGCACCGTAGTCATGTCCCATTGATTTAAGCTGGAGAATTCGGCCAGCAACCCAGATCCTGGCTGGGCTGCCACAATCTCGGCTGCCTCATTGTCAACCCGCACTCAATTTCGATTCCCAATATGCTCCACATAACCGAGAGTAGAGTCTCGACTCGACTCTCTACGCCGGTAATCGTACGTGTGGAAAAGACGTCAGCACTGATTGCTGCATAAATGATTGAGTATGTGTGGTTGCCTCTTTTCAGTATCTGTGTGTGTGTATGTGTCCTGGAATGACTTGCCACAGTTGAATCCCACTCACTATCAGCATTCCTCCATGCAACAGGACCTGCAACCCCATCCCAGCCAAGTACCAAAAAGGCGGCGAGGGCAGACGAGTTGCATTATATGAAAATTGATGGAAATGCCAAAATATTTAAATCTAATTTTGTCCCGAGCTGACAGGCAGAAAAGCTGCCACAAGCCGCAGGCATTGCTCTCGGTTTCCCATCGTCCAGTTCCCACAGTTCCCCACCGATTCGTCCTGCATTTAAATATTCAATTCGATTATATTTTTGAATCGCTTGGAAGCAAAGAAAATCGTCGAAAATTGACGGTCTAGTGACAATTGATTCAAAAAAACTCAATTTACGAGGTGAATAAATTTTCTTTTTGTGTTTTTTTGGAGAAGAGATTTTCTGTGATACGAACAGAGGAATTTGAATGTATTTGAGATGCGTTTAAACTTTAAAGAGCTTCTCAAAATTTCATTATTGATGGGGAATGCCTTTGCCTTTGCCATTCACCGCCCTACATTTCCTGATACAGGCGCTCCCTGCCGCCGCACTTGAACCGAACGCAAAATGAAATTTAAATACCAGCAAATTGTCTGTCTTGGCACCTGGACAGGTGCCGCCGCCCATCCTGCCAGTGCTCAGCCATTCAAGCGTCCAACAATCCAGCGTCATTCGCATTTGCTATTTCCGATTTTGCTCGGCCGTGTTGCTGTGTTGGCATTTCATTTAGCGCACAACTTCACATTTGCCTCAGCCGTTGTCTTTCCACTGCCACTTCCACCGCTTCCTCGTCCATCGCCATCGCTTGCAATTGCCATTTCCGCTTCCTGAAATTTGCCATTCGTTACACACAGCAGGACACAACAACCACACACACACACACACACACACACCCACACCCACACATAGACAGAGACACGTGGAAAAGAGTCGGACTGAAACCGAAACTTAAACAGAAACAGAAACAGAAAGCCTCTCCCTTCGTGCACCGACATTTTCATTTCCATGCTTGGGCGCATCGCAGCGAATCAATTATTCATCATCATCGATTAAGTGAGGGGAGCCTCGCCGCAGGACGAGCGAGTCCTTTGCCTGCCCAGCCCAGCGCACACCCCTGTCACGCTTTTATTGTTATGATTTCTGCCGTCTGTAATGGGCGCACTTGAAGGACTCGCAGCGCCCAGGAGCACCATGGCGAAGGACGAAGGACACAGGGACTATGGCCTTTCGCTTCATTTCGAGAGAAAAATGTGCCTTATTTTTAAAGTATTTGCAATTATAAAATAATTATAAATTATTTTTAAGGAGAGTGAGGGTATTGTCCTTGTAAAGTAAGCCATTTTGAAGTATTCCTTTTCCGTTTTTAATGAGTATCACTAGTCCCTAAAACGAAACGAAAGGAAGAGGAGTCCTGTTACAGGACTCATCCACATACACATACGTTATGCTGACATATCAATACGGTGTGGCAGGCATGCGAATGCGAATATGTGAGTGGCCCGGCCATATATCTACACAAACATAACAATACATCGACATCGGCGATGGAGGATGGGGGGCAGGAATGGGCTGGAATCAGACACATGTAGCAAGAAGAGCAGCAGCAGGCCATTCCCTGCCCTTGCCCCGCCCCGCTGTGCCGTGCTTCGTGCGCTTATTTTCGCCATTATCCATTAAATATTTATGAAAATTGCTTTTGCTGCAGTTTTATTCACTTTCTTGCTTCACTTTGCATGCGTCGCCCCGCGGGGAATCCCCCAAAGGACGAAACTGAGTGGCAGCGATGGGGGAGCCTGGGGGATGCGCGCAATAAGGAGCCAGTGAAACAATAAAGCTTAAGATTTCAATTTCCTTATAGCTTAAAGCCGACTCTTGGCCTCGTCCCGACGCTTGTGTGCAATTCCTGGGCCATAAATCCTGGCAAGACATGTGCCTAGATAATCCAACATTATGAAAAAGCCCGGCCACAATAAATATTCGCATCAATGGCGCCGCCTTTAATAGCCAAATGTTAAACGAGCTGCAAGGCTCTCTATAATGAAATATGGCCAATGTGATGCCTGATATCCGGCAACATGAGTGCTCCGATATAATCCAGATGTTTCCGGCTATAAGCCGCAAAAAATCGTAATTAAATGGATAGCCATAAAGCCGAGGTTTATAAATAATCACTAATTAAGTCAACTTAATTATTAAATGGGAATTTTTTTCAAGAAGTGAATAAAACCTAAACTTTCTGGAGATAATAAATTAAAAGGACTTTTGGCCAAATGATAAATTCCTCGGGAGCCTGGGGCATTTTCTTGGGTTTCTAACTCATCACCTGCCTTGACACCTGGCGAATGATTTCCTGGCTGCCACACGTAGCAGCTATCTAAATTTCAATTAGAGTTTAAAGCACCCGGTGGAGGCGGAGCACAGCACCCCGTGGCCACGTGGCGTGTCCTATATACTCCTTGCAACGGCTCTTCAACGCGGTGTAAATAACTCAACTCATTAGTTGCATGTTCATGTGCGGCAGCATTTTTCTCGGGCTTAAATCAGTGGCAGATTGCAGAGAAGGTACATCCAACATCCGCCATCCGCGATCCGGCATCCGGCACTTTCCCTGCTGCTGCTACTGCTGCTACTACTGCTCCATAAGGAGTGTATATTTTTCTGCAGTTCCTTGGGGCAGGGCATCATAAATTTGTTGCGAGGGATTTTGTTTTTCGGGGGTATCTGCTTTTTGAGTAACGATACTTAATAAACCCGCATCATTTTCCCATTTGGTACTGGTACTCGCACTCCATGCATACACACGAATCCCGGCCCGCTCTGAGGCGCCACTTCCACTTACACTTCCTTTTCCTGTTGCCGCTTCCAAATTACCTGTCATTTCGAAATTATGATGCCAGGGAATCGCTGCCAGCCAAGGACGAGGGGTCCTTGCCACAGGCATTGGCATTGAGGCGGCTGCTTTCCGGTAGAGAGGGAGGGATTGCTGCTGGAACAATTTTTATGTTTATGGCTAAAAGCGCCTCCTAATTTTATTTGGTTGCCTCAGGCGGAAGCGCCGCTGCCACATATCTCAAACTAATGCCACCAGCAACGGCCGGAGTGTAAAACCTTATGCGCATTTTCCGATTGTAATCTCTGCCCCCTCCGAGTCCGGGGAAATCATTCAGCTCCAGGATAGCTGTCATCAAGCCTCTCACACATGGTTTTTTACTCGAAATGACATGACAGCCAAATGATATCCCCTCGAAGTGGACATTTTCAGGATGCCGCCTCATCCCGGGAAATGGTTAATATAGGATTCACATTTTTTTCCCCCCGGAAAGCTGACAAGCCGTGATTTTGATTGGTGACACGAAAAGTCAACTTTGGCCAAAGCAAAAACGTATGGATTTACATATTTAATAAAATTGTAAATCAACAGAAACGATTATAATAATAAGCAGCTGGAATTTGGTGGCCTTTGGAGGCCTACATTTTGGTCACAATATTGGGATCCGGCCATTTGCCGTCGAGGCTGCGAATGAGAACGACCCCGGCGGAGAAGACCAGGGCGCACTTGACGAATGACCAGGAGTGGTTGTCCTGGTAGATCTGCCGACACCACTGCCAAGGCTTCACCTGCGACCACATCGTCATATTTGAGCTTGAGTATCCAATTTATCTAACCGCAGGGACAGGCTTTGTATTCGACGACCATGAATTACGATTTAATCCGGCTGGATTACTTACCAATTTGAAAATTGCGTTAAGAACAAGTCGAAATATATACGAACGAATATATTTGGAAAATATTTGACGTCTGGCCAGGTACGAGATGTACATATAGAGCAAAAACGAATGACTATTTCATGACACACTTGCCCAAAAGAATTTCTGATTCTGATTTTGGTCTTGCATATAAATATTTTCGAGAAATGCAAACAAGCAAGCAAGTGGGTCAAGACAGCCAGCCAGCGGGCGTTTGTGTTGATTTGGCAAGCTTGTTAATTAGCCAAGAAATTTATTTGCGAATCGTACACACTAACTTATATGCCATAAACATCTTAATCTATATTCGAAATCCTCCAATCCAGAGCCATCGGCCATCCTCACTTCACGGAGCTGGTGAAGTTCTTCTCATTACTCA
Source organism: Drosophila varians (assembly GCA_018150405.1). NCBI lineage: Eukaryota > Metazoa > Arthropoda > Insecta > Diptera > Drosophilidae > Drosophila > Drosophila varians. Next base: position 12,410,617 of record JAECWK010000130.1, read on the forward strand.
GGCACTGATTGCAAATGGTGCAGAAGATTTGCTGGAGAATATTAAGATATTATTAGAAATATAAATTAATCTTAGTGGGTGTCGGTGTGTAGATTTATAGATAATTAAATAAATTATAGAACAAGAAATGGTGTAATTTAAAAATTTAAATGTGTGTTTTGTCTTTTCAAAATTTTCACATTTTTCATATGGCTCTCATTATATTTTTTGGATTGTCTGCTGTCTGTGGCTAAGTGAGAAGATTTTTGAAATTCCATAATTACTTTTACATTTTTTTAAATCTATACTTACTAATATACTTATATACTTTTATTATCAGCCACAGCCTACTCACCGGCAGCGATGACCTCGAATAGCAGCCTCCTTGCGAGGATCCTGTGCTCTCAAAGTGCCGCAGCCAGGACTTGATGACATTCGTGGGCGGCGTCTGGTAAATGCTGAACTGCTTCTTGAAGAGCCGCTGGGCGGAGCTGATGGAGTCGTTGCTCTTGTAGTAGGCGCGAATGACGAACGCCCGGTGCACACCCGTCCACTGATCCATTGCGACTGCAACTGGCCAGGAATCGTCGAGTGCGAGCGCCATGTGGCATCCGTCTGTTTGGTTTGCCAGCTTTTCCGAATGCTGGCGGCACTTCCGGCTCACGGCCGCCATAAAAAACGCTCGTCGTCCACCCAAAAAGCTAAAAAAAAAGACGAATATATGTAAATATTTCAAACATTCATAATTAATTGGTCGTGTAGTGCGGGGGAGGGACCGTGGGGGGGGCGAAGGTGCAATGTGCAACGCGATTCTAAAATTATCCACCGCACGACGGCTGACGCGGCGTATGAGCAATATAAATTTTTATAATTTTTAGATTTTTTTGTTGTTTTTAGAAAGTCATTTTTGCGCGACCATGCCTTTAGTTTCAAGTGCAAATTGTCTTTAGTTCAGCCACCCTTCGCCTTCTCTCGGCCATCAATCAATCAATCAGGCAAAGCCATCATCATTATGCTCCATCAGCTCCGAAACTACAGCCATCAGCAGGGGAAATGGGCGGGGCAGGACACTCCACCCCCACCGCCCCCACCGTTCCAAAAATCCACTTGAACTCATTTAAAGTTTCGCTACAAGTTAAATCCGCTTTGCGATTTGGCAAGTGAGTAAGCAGTTGGCATTGCCAAAGTCTTTAAGCCCTTTTGTTGGCTTCATTGGCCCTGAAGATGCTCTCACTTGGGAGATTTTAAGTTTTCCGATTAATTTGTGTAATGAGATTATGATTCTATACATTATAGATACTTAATCCTGTAAAGACATCCTTAAACTAGTAACCAGTTTCCTCGGCTCGGCTATTTTTGGAAGCAGCTTATTTTGTCCAAGATTTCCCTCGGTTTATGCCAAAAGTGTATTCAGGAGAAGACTCCTGCTGTTCTTGGTGTCCTGCGTTTTTGTTGATTTTGTTTCACAGATTTTTTGTTCGCTTCGCCATTTTGCTGGACCATCGAGCACGTAACTGCAATACAATGCACGGCCATCGCTTAGATAGATATAGATACATTTATGTAGTATCCGATGCTATTGTTGCTGCTTTTGTTGCTGTTTTTGTTGCTGTTTTTGTTGCTGCCATTGTTGCTGCTGCAGCAAAGTTAGCAAATGCTGCTGTCGCTTTGCCATTTGCAGGCAGGAGGGCCTGGAGGGTGTGGAGGGCCTGGGGGCAGGGCGGCTCTGGGGCCGGCTAGAAAGGCAGCCATCCATCCATCCGTCGCACGTCCAACCCACTACACTTGTAGTGGTGTGTATCTATGTGTGTCTGGGTATGTGTCCGGGTGTGTGTGTGTGTGTGTGCATCCTTCGTTCCTTTTTGCCGTCTCTGCTTGTCATTTTGACACCTTCATTTGCTCCGAACATTCAGCTCCAGTCAGGGGGCAGTGATTCTGTTTGCTTTCGTAACTTTTTTTTTACTTTCCAGGGTGTGTGTGCAACATTTTGGGGCAAAGATACTTTAAAATGGGCGGACAGAGGGAACTATTGCACCCTACAGGGAGTTTATATTGAAGTTTTAATGAAAACATTGTAAAATAATAATAATATCATCAAAAAAATAGAAATGATAAAAATGGGTTTCTTTTTGCTTGGAAATTATTTTATTTTATTTAAAACAAAAGAAGTCAAGAATTTTACTATCAAAGAAGTAAAAAATTCAATTAATGAGCCAAAAAAAAATAAAATACCGAACAAATTTCTCAAAAATTTGTGACCAAAGTAATTTGTTGTAGGTGCCTGGGCACACACATTATTATATCCTTCCTACCTCAGATCCTTTGAACCCCAAAAAGCCGGAAAAGCCCGCATTGTCCAGCAGTCCAGATAAAAAGGTACAACCAAAAAAAAAGAAAACCGAAAACCGAAAATCTGTTGAAAAAAAGCAACAATGCCAAGACAAATGATCCAATGACTGTCTGACTGCACTTTGCCCCACATCACCAGAAAAAGAGGAAAATCAGAGCGAAATCGAAGGAAAAAATTTTAAGGAAAATGTATCGAGTAAGGTCCGGCTACGGCTCCGGCTCCGGGTCCGGGTTCTGTCTCAATTTCGGTAAGCGTCCGAATTTTTTGTATGTAAAGTTGGTGGATTTGGCAGCACCCTTCTTCTGGAAACTAGATGGAAGATGATGATGACAAAGGGCCGGGCCAAAAACCAACTTTCAACTGGGTCAAGACTTTATTGTTTATCTTTTTTCGTTTCTTCTTCCTCTTTTTCCCCTTTTTTTTTGGTAAGCTCTTACCACTCTCTATCGGGCTGAGAGCCGGAAAAGAGGATTCCCACACATACTCGGGGGCATGCATTAGATGGCTTGGAGCATTCTTCAGCTGGCAAATTAGTAGGGAGCCGGGCTTATATTAAATTTTGCATGGCAAATGCGCATCACCAAAGAAGGTCAAACTGTTGGATAGCCGGGGTGGCCGGACGTTTTCATAAGCGTTTCACTTTCCGGAGCTGCCTCAGATAAACACACTCACATAAGTGCACTGAAAGAAATTAAACAGAAAAATATTCCCGAATACACAAAAATAAACACATTAAAAAGCCCAATAACACAGGGAAATCTATGAAATTTAAGGCCTTAACTTGCTAACTAGATCACCCTTTTTTTCCACTGCCCCACAGCGGAAATCAGGGAGTTTGTTTGACTGTAAATCTGGCTAAAATAGGATAGCAAGCTGCAGCTGAAACGGAAGCGGATGCAGGAACCGGGAAAAGCGGGAAAGCCAGGAGGGGCGGAGGACGCGGACCAGAAGCCACACAGCCAAGACACGCGCGGATGTAAGGCGTTGATAGCGTCGGCTTATCAGCTTCCCGGAGACGGAGACTGCGGGCTCTGCTCCTCCCGGACTGCATCCTGGCATCCTGCCGAGGGACACATTGCGTGCGTGGGCATTAATATGGCAATAAAGTGGAGGAGTCGTTGGGGAATGGGGAATGGGGAATGGGGGAGCTTCTGCAACTCAGAAGTCGAGTGAAAGTTGGCAGCTCGAACTGGGCCACTTACTTAGGACCCTCTTTGGACGGTTTACCGCGTTTCAAAGTCGAAAAGTGTTTTAATATTTGCCACAAAGTCTTTAAACGAATTTTAGTTTATTTATTTTAAATCCATCTTAACCGAAAGTGCGTCCATTAATCGTTATCCTTTGCAGCAAGCAGTTATTAGCTATTATTGTGACGCTACCTGGAGGACACACAGCTGTGCATCCTTTGAGCCACACCCCGAGAAATAACAGCATTTTTATCCACATGCTTTGGTTGTCTAACTGAAAACAGAATAGAGTTTTAGTTGATTTTAAATTCTGCATGGATAATAATGAACTTTCCGGATTAGAAGCTCATCGAATTGGATGTTTCTCATCCAACTTTATTTATTTAAACGCTCTAATTTAATTAAAATTTCGCGCAATCGCTACTTTCTGGATCAACGGATTTTCGAATGAGTTAACAGGAAGCACACAGGAGCACTGAAACTTGCCATTCTATTCAGTTATTCCGAAAAGTCCAGAAATTGTTGGATTTATTTTTATTTAAACAAAAGTGAAATCACCTGCAGCACTTTTTATAGCATACCTTTTGGCGCGAAATAAAAAGTCAATTCATGTAAAATTAATTTCGAAAGCTTATTATTCCTTACCAAATGGTTGTAATTTGCATTTTAGGTTTAATTAATATATCATTTGTTGAATATTGGGTACTCAATGGAAGATGGAAGCCGATATGTGGATTAATCCATTCTTTACGACGCAAACACACACACCTAGTCATGCAGTATGCGGCCAAGGTCCTGAGGGTGGGGACTCCCCATTATGTAAACCCCTCGAACCCATCCGCCCACTTGCATACATACATGGACTAAATAGTTTATGTTGTTTACCATTCAGCTTGCTGGTTGTTGTTGCCACTTTGCCTGCTGCACTTTGGCATTAAACACGGAGCACGTCCTGAATCCTGGACAGTCCTGTTTGTGTGCGACTTAAGTCCCCCCCAGAGCATCGATGGGGTTAAATGGGGGGCCCGAAGATTCTATTTGGCGGCCATTGTTGCGGCATAAAGTTCATACATTGTTGTTGGCTCCAGAACCGTCTTTAGATACTTCCGAAAAAGTTAAGTGGAAATGTAAGGTTATAATAAAAACTGAAAAGTAACAGGGAAACTATTTCTATCAAAGATTGTACTTATTTTAAGGCCAATATTGTTTTTATTTTTAATAAAACTTGAAAGAAATTTGCAACATATTAAAACCAGTTTGAAATTTTTGTTGGTTGTTTAGGTAGGGTGGATAAGAGAAAGAGAAAGCACTCTCTTTCTAAGGCACACTCTCTTATATGACTGTGCAAAAAAATAGGCAGTTGGAAAACTCCATCGGCGTCTTAAGGATACTTAATTGGAAAGCTATAAGTACGAGATACTGTAAAGGTATCTATCTATAAGATACTTATTTGAAAATTTGTTACTACAAAATGTATCTTTTTGATAAAAAAAACTCTTGCTTATTTTACTGCCAAGTTCAATAAACTTTAAATCTAAGCACCCATTCAAGTTGAATAACAGTAGCCATGTAAAAATGGCCAAAATCATCCCACTGTGCTCTGTTGAGCTTCGAGCATGGCCAGAAAACAACATGCCCCAACCCCCACCCACTTTCATTACAACTGAGAGAGAGAGAGAGAGCGCCATGGCTGCGCTCTCTCGCGGATGGCGAGTACTGTGTGCGTTTGTATCTGTGTGTGTTGAGTATCTGTGTGTTTAGTATCTGTGTGAGGTGCGCGCGGCTGTAAGAGAGTTACAAAAGCACTTGCTGCTCCGTTCGCACCCGTTGGATTGGTGGCTCTGCCGCGTCGCCGTCGACGCTTACGCCGACGTCGTGGCAGCTGTAGCGGGTAGCGACCATTGCTCTTAACTTCTCTTTGTGAGAACGATTTGATATTTGGTGGCGCACGGTTGGAAAATTGCCTCCCAGCACAGCAGAAATCGAAAACAGAAAACAGAACCCCGAATCCGAGAAAAAACAGCAACAGAAACCAGAGGAAAATCGTATAGAAAGCGTAGGTGCAACAGCAACAAAAGGCGAAAATCGCATTGTGCCAATGTGCTTGTGTGAGTGCGTTTGTGCTGCAGATTGCACATAAGTTTAAATTAAATACTTTGGCTTAATTAAATACTTCCGCGGCGTCGTCTACGGTTATCGATTCTCGTCGTCTCGCTCGCTCTCACGCGCTCTTGTTGCTGTTTGTTTGTTTGTCTCGCCGACGTCGCGTTTTGTTTGTGTACTGAGAAGAAGCAGAAACATCAGCAGTGGCAGTGGCAACAACAAAATATAGCTGGATAGCAAGACTCCAAAAATAACAAATTATAAACAAATACCGCGGCGACAAGTGCGAAAAGCGCAGAAAACCAGGTAAAAAAGAAAAGCGCTGGCGGAGAAAGTGATTTTCGCAAACTGCCACTCCATTTTGGAGGAAATATTTGTTTGTATCGAGTGCTGTGGGTGTGTGGTGTGTGTGCGGGTGTCCGGACGCCTCTGAGTGTGTGTGTGTGCCTGCGGAAAATTGTTGCAAAAAAAGCCAGATATTTGTTGAATAAGAAGCTTGGGACAGAGTGCTAACCGGAAGATTTTCCCTTTGCTGCCACCCACGAAAAATCGGCACAAAAGGGCCGCGCAAAAGGTAGTTTTCCGTCTCGCCGTTATATCGCCTTCTCTCTCTCGCTCTTCGCTTGCCGCAAAAAAGGCAGCAGAAACAGGCGCGTGGCAGCCCAAAAAGTAGTAGCCGAAAAAGTGTTGCAGTTTTGGTCCTGAGATGCACCCACACGTTGCTCTCTCTCTCTCTCTCTCTTCTCATTCTCTCTTTTCCCTGCTTTCTCTCGTTTTTGGCCACCTTGCAACCCCTAAAGCCGAGCCGGCCATCGTTCCGAACATGACAGGTCTGTGGAGCTCTGTACATGGCTTACACTGTAACTGGATGGTTTGAATAGGATTCGTATTAAAAATGTAAATAAGAGTTGATCAAGGATCTCTTCGAGGGTTCCCAAGGGAATTTCAAGCGAAAAGGATTAAAGTCTTCCAGTTATGGATACAAAGATACTCTGCAAACCGTGGAAAGATACATCTTCTGGGTGAATGTTTGAGAATGTTTAATGGGGAATTGGATCACTCTCTACACAAAAGCATCCCAAATGGTTCAGGACATTCGAACGCCTATATCTCCCTTGCTATCCTTTCCTCAAAGTTATAAAACCCTTTATTAACTGGAAAATTGTTACAGTGCACCTTCCACTACTACCAAACCTTTCAGACTCTCTAGCCGAGTTACCTGTGCAATCTATCTCTATCTTTCAGCCATTGGCACACCTCTGCCCGTCTCGTTTTTGCAAGAGAAAAGAGAACGCACAGGCTCTCACCTTTAACAGCAAAGAGTGTGTACGAAGAAAGTGTTTTCCCCTCGGAAAATCGGTTCGGAAAACTGTTAGCTCTTAACAGTGCGAGTTTCGTATAAAAGCCACAACAGTATAAAAAGTTTTTTTTTCGTATAAAAAGCTTCGGACGGGAAAGGACTGTCGCTCGCCGTCGCAAAAATTAGTCAAAAAGCTGAAAAACATTTCACTTTAACCCCACGTTCGCTTCAATCCGTCTGTCTGCCGTGTGTGTGCGTGTGATTTTGAATTTTTGGCACTTTGCGAAATAGCCATTTATCGAATAGTTGGGAGTTTCGTTTTGAAATCGGAGCGGAGTTCCCACGTATGTAAGTAGTAGGCCCAGACCAGACGTGAATAATCGTATAATCGGACAAGCTGTCATCCAGATTTTGACAGGTGCACCACTCAGTCGCAAATTAAACACTCAGAGTGCAGTTTATATACAGTTAGCGGTTCTTTTGTAGCACGCTCCTTTTAATCAAACGATGTGTATTTAACCAAAATTCAGAAACAGAGCCAACAAAAAACCATTAAAAAAATTACAAAAAAAATATTCGCTATCGGACAAAACCAAAAAGTTTCTAATTTCCAAAATTCAATTGAAATTCGCGTTTGGCCAAATTCGTGTGCATCCAAAATTGTAATATAATTGTTGTTGTTGCCGCGCCACCATTTTGTAAGCGAACGGAAAAGTGGAAAATGGAAACGAAAAGAAAATAACAATCGCCGCCATATGAAAACAAAATAGAAAAGCGCACGTCACAAAGTTCACCGTCGTTTCAGCGTGCCCATCGTTCCCTGTTTCCCGATTTTCCTGTGTTCCATTAATGAAAAAGCCACCCCCACAAACAAAACAAAATCAGCAGAGCGCCACCCGTCCGTCCGTCCGGCCGTCCTTTCGACTCTGTGTGTCTCCCATTTTCCTTTTTCCCGCTGCCCCTAAGAGTGTCTCTATGTGTGAGTGTGTGTGTGTGTGCGAACGGGCATTTTCCATTTTCCATAAGGGTTGTATGTTGAGAAACCGAACTCACGGACCCAAAAAAGTTTTCAAGTTTACTTTTACGCGATTTCCACAGCCTGCCATTTCTTTTTTCCTGCCTCTCTGACAGTCCTTCTGGCCCCTTGGTTCGTGCTTTCTCCGCTCCTTCTGCTTCTGCCAAAACACTCTGACATTTCGGCCATGTTCCTTCTGCTTTCTCTTCTCGTTCTTCTACATTCTTCTTCTTCTACATTTTGTTATTTGCCGGCGCTTTTCCACCGCTTTTTCCCCATCTGTTTCGTCCGCTGTGTTTTTGACAACTTTCCGAGGGTGGTTCGAGAGTTTTCCTTTTGTTGTCGTCCTTTTGATTAATGCCTTGGCTCTAACTTTCCAATTAGAACGCGTTATGATTGCGTTTACAGCTTTCCTTTTATGCTTGCTCATTTCCCCAGAAAACCCGAATAAGAAAAAATATTATAATTGTTCCGATTTCTTTATTCTGCCTTTCTTTCAACATAAAGCTGCCCCATAATTAACCCCATTAGACTTCGATAAGGAAAGGTCCCAGGTGGTGGCTATGTTTTTGTTGAAAATATGATTTTAATGTGTGATACATAATTTACTTCTCCAGATTGCATAAAATAGTCAAAAACAATCAAGCTTTGGATCGTGCTCAAGTGGTGTCCTGGGAGTCGCCTCCCCTTACAACCCCCTGTTATTATTTTTGGGTTTCCCTTTTTTGAAATAGTATCAATAAAGTCCTTACACACCTACTCTTTTTTTATTCATCTTCCAGCTGGTACTACAATCCACAAGAAGAGCCAGAAGAGGAAAACGGAAAATTTATCACGCAAATCAAAAGTGCAATAAAAAGTTGAAAGTGTTTTACACAGCGCTGCTTGAGAAGGAAGTTGAAGCGAGGCGAATAGTAAATAAATAAGAAGAGCTAGCTACAGGCAATATACAGCCACCATAAACAACAACAACAAGAACAACAAAAACATCCCACAACATTCAACACATCAATAAACAAAAGTAAATATTTACAACTCATATTTCTCGAGCAGAAGAGATTTTGAGCAAAAAAGGCTCCAAAAAAACCGCGGGCGCGTTTTTTCCCCTCAGCGTTTATCCCCCGATCGAAAATCGCGCGTTCTCGTCGCGTTTTAGCCATCGAGCTAATCCCAATTTGAATATATTTTTTCGTGCACCACTGGGCTCAGGCCACAAAAATCCGCCAAAATTCTACACCAACAAACTTTAATCAGCCCCGAGATTTCGCTCCAGTTCGCAACGGCGGCCACAATGCCCTATAACGGCGCTAGCAATGGCAGCGGGGGTGGTGGCGCCAGCGGCGGCGGCGGAGGGGGGGCCACCATAGTTGTTACCGAAGGACCGCAGAACAAAAAGATCCGCACCGGTGTCCAGCAGCCCGGCGAGAATGATGTGCACATGCATGCTAGGGTGAGTAATATTCTATACCCTAAATCAATTACAGTATAGGGTCCTTCCAGAAAGGATCCCTTTTAAATTAAAAAAAAACTGAAACATTTATGAATTTTATCTCAGTGCAGATCCCACCTTCCCATCAACCCACAAAGCTCTGCTTTCCTGGGTGGGTGGGGGGATACACCCTTATCAGGCGCGATTCCTGTATTTTCGACAATCTCACCACCTCTATGGCAACAGTTCGCCGTGTCGTGTCCTGATCCCTTGTGCTTCCAATGGGTGACGGTTGGCCTCGCTGATAAATCCCGGAGTGGTGGTAGTTGCTGCGCTGATTCTGATAAAGTTTTTTCCTTTATTGGGGGTTGAAGTGGCCAAGTGGCATGGAGCTTATCGGGGGAGTCGCCGAATATGCGATAGCGTACAGTTTTTATCTGGAATAGAATCGAGTTGGGAGTATTTTAGTCTATTCAATATTGTCAGGAATCCTGATTCCTGATTCCCAACAAATATTTGTATATTTTTTTAAACTTTATAAAGGAACCTTTAAAGTAAGAAGCCTCTTACAAAATACCTTTTAATGATATTATTTTGAAGCTGGAATCACATATCTTATGCCACGCACGTTTTCGTCAAAGTTTCTTTTTACGATTTTGATAATGCTTGATGAAAAGGAAAATCAAGGATGTGCCTAAGGACATTTTAAAAGTTTCCTTGTATGTATATAAATTATGCGAGTCCTGAAACGGATGAGAGGATTATGTCTAAAAAGTTTATTTTGAAACCTATAAGGTTGCATTTTGTTTGTCGCTTTGAATTGGAAAACGGGGAGGAACAAGTGTGCGTTGCAATTAGCTTTCCGCTTTCTCTTGCCGCCGGCAAACCATTGTAATTTTCCATGGCCCTAAACTCGTGTTCTCACCCACGCTGCCCTGCAAAAATAGCAACAGAAACAGCAACAGAAATTGCAATTGCAACAGCAGAAGCAGAAACAGCACCAACATTGGTGGCAAGCAGCATGCTGACGTTGCGTCAATTGTTGCTGGTCTTGTGTTGGATTTTGCGAGGGTTGGAAAAATCGATTTCCCAGTGCCAGTGGCTTTCGGGGAAACTCTCCTCGTTCGCTGGCAACTTGCCGGCGCTTTATCTGCCTTCGTTCCGATAAAAATGTTGATTCTATGCAAAGGCAACGGCCAACCCATGCCAGCCGGCCCCATAAAGTCAATAAAGGACGCACAGGCTACATGATAAACAGCAGAGCCGAGAATTCGATGGTTTATTGATTCGTGTCGGGAATAGGAATGGGAAGTGGGGAATGGGGTGCTTAAGTCCTGGGTGCTGGCATCCTTAAAACATGGTTATTACTTCATTTCGGCTGGGTGTTTCGGTGAGGAAAATTTTTGTTGTGTTGCCGGCGGCGGCGGCGGCTAATGGGGGAAAGGACATGCCGGAGAGTCCTCGCAGAGCGAGCCTCTTCTTGCGGCCGCGCAAAGTATGCAACAATTTTTCTCTTAGCCTCGGCGCTCAAACAACGCCTAATAGGGTGCTCATCCTGTATCTGTGTATCCTTGTATCCTCGCATCTGTCTGTGTGCCTCATTTGGCATTTGAGCTGTTGCTTCCGTGTGCTGCTGATGCTGCTCTGGCCCTGGGATGTTGCTTTCCTCTTTGCTCCCCGCCCACACTTGACTTGACAGCGCAATTAGCACATGAAGCGCATCTTCTCGTCATTTCAAGAGTTACGCTTCCATCTGTCCTTTTGTCCTGCAGAGAGAGAAATTAAATATAAATAAATGTAAAATTTAGACACCCCAAATGTGGAATTCGTGGCCCAAAAGTCTCTGTGCACTTTCCGCCGGACTCGAGCTGCCGCTTGCCGCTTGCTGCTTGCCACTTGGCAACGTTTACGCTCCGGCTTTGACTGTCCTTGCAGCATACGTACCTGTGGATACACCGTATGCCCCATCCCCATCAGCCCCATGGAACGACTGGCGTACGTGCTCTAAACGACGCCTCCTTGGCTACGTGTCCAAAAGGCGGAGGAGCAGCAGCAGGCCGCCAGTTGGTTGCTCTTCCATGTGATTAAGTGCACTCGTAGGCGGATGCGCTAAATCCCATGAAGCGAATAGAAAATAAGAAGAAAAAGGAACTCTGGCCCACTCATCGTGTGGCAGGTTAAACGATTTAGTTCTTGCCCTTTGCGAAGGCATGAGAGCAGACAATGTGTCAGCCCTGAAGAGGGTTGGATGGGCTGGATGGCCTGGATGGGCTGAATGGGTGGCTCTTGGAGCTCTTTTGACCCACTAATGGCGCCAGGTTAAGCCCGAAAGAAGCGAAAGGGAAATCCGATAGAATATGTAAAAGTGCCAGTAGGAGAAGCTAAGCATTTCCGATAGCTTAGCTTAAAGAAAATCCTTCCTTCCTTCTCTTCTCCAGCTTCTTTAATTTTCATTACATACTTTTGACTTTGGGAAGGTCTTGAATAAACTGGATGTAAAGCTCTGTGCGCGTTAACCCTGGACATTTTCAATTTACCAAAGGTCTACTGAGGTCCCTTTGTGTGGCAGTCTCTTGTCTGAAAAGCCGGGATGGGAGTCGCCGAATTTCGTCAGGCAAATGATAAAATCATCAACGCTTCGCGCCAAGAGGCCATCAGCGAGTCTGTCATTTGCACTTTTCCCCCGACGGACCATATTCGTTTTGGCATGAGACCCGTGGGTCAGTTGCGTTTGGATGCGACATCACCACCGAAACGCGAGTTCCCCAGCCGCCGATGCGTCTGGCAGCGTGACGCATGCGGCAGTGGCAGACACATCCACTACCCCGCCACTACACCGACATGGACGACATGGTCATGGCAAATAAATTTTGAATCCAGACCCGCCCAGCCCGACCAGTATCCCCCACAGTCATATCCATGCCCATGCCCATCTATCCATCCACCATCCATCTATCCATCCAGACAGCTATAAATAGAGCAGGGCAGGATGCGGAGGCAGACTGCAGTCTGACCAGCGGACGTTGCATCCTTGGCAGCCACTCACTGCACTCGACTCCATCTCCATCTCCATTTCCCGATGATGTATGCAAAAAATCAGAAACCATTTTTTGTTGGTGGTGCGTGCCTTGCGGCTAGAAACTCGTCAGTGGCACATGCAACCCCGTTAAGCTGTGCCCCCCAAACCCCTGAATTAGAACGCCAACCTGCCAGGAGGTCCAGAGACCCGGTCTAATGGAAAGGATGCAGCGGTCAAAGTGCATCCGCTTTTTCCTGTTCTCCAGCGTCCTTAATTAAATGCAATGTCCATAACAAATCGGGGTGGAAATTCATCTTCAATTCTTGGATTTGTTTGCTTTGTTTCAATTTTCGGAGATCATTTTACCTTTTTGGCCAGTTTGGGCCAGCCGGGTCACTGTCCTCTCATATTGAAGATAACTGATGTTTATTGTCTTTTATATTTCAAGTTTTAATTGCGAAAAGTTTCCATTAATGTTGCGTTGTCCGATGCACATTGCAAGAAAGGGGTGGTGGCGACTTTGAAAGTAAAGGGGTTGCTTGTTTGTCCTGGATGGATGGCTTGGGGTGTAATACACCCTTAGCGTTGTGTAATTGAACTAATTGAAATTGCTGTTTGCCAGTGACTCCAAGGTAGAACGAGAGTGTCCTTGGCCTGGGTCCTGTACATCCCTAGCGTCCATCCTTTTGCATCAAATTTTTTAAACTCTCGAACAAAAGTGCATGGCTTCTAACTAACTAATTGGCTGCCTGGAAAAGTGGATGCCTAACTAAGCTCTCTTGTCTCGGCTAAAGTCAAAGGTAATTCCCAAGCTAATACCTTCAAGAGACGGGCTTTCCCTGGGAATTCTCCTGCTGAAAGCCTCAAATTTCTCCAGCAATTTCTGTGATTGATTGGAGGAAAGTGGCAAGTGCTGCACAGCGATGGAGTTCGCCAAAAACCCAAAGCTGCTATTTGAAATGGCCAATTGTTTCAAAACCCTGGCCTGATGCTCCCGCTGCTGCTGCTGCTCTTCCAGTTTTCGTTCTCAGATATCAATGTTCGATTGATTTTCATGTTCTTTTGTTCAATTTTCGGTCAAAGGAAATGAAATTCCTCGCCTCATTCGCATTTCAAATGAGACTCACAGCTATGTGTGCCCACTGAATAATAATGTTTGATGTTCATATTTTGATGTTCGGCCAGAGCCATCATAAATTCAAATTCGAATGGAAAGTCTTGCCCCACTGCTGCATAAGTACATAAAAGTATGTTTATGAATTCGTAAATAAATCAAAATATGCATAGATTCGTCGATAGGATGGCATAGATTTAAACAACTCGATTGTCCTTTCTAAGTTATTCAGAGGCCAAGGGCCCACGGTATAGATTTGACGTTTAAAACTTAATTGGAGTTCCGAGCGCCAAGTGAGACATCAAATGCGATGATGACAACGATGATGCGGAGACCATGGGAATGATGAGCTGTTAGTGCCGCTTCGAATTAACACCTTGTCATTATATTTTATTTGGAATCTCCGGCATGCTGCGTGTTGGGGCAAGCGTAATAAGGCGATTTGCTGGCATTAAAAATACATAATCCGAGTCAACACAGAAGCGTTTCCCAAAATAAATTGTCAAGTTTCTGTTTCGTTATTGTTGCTGTTTGTGTTTACTTATTTATTTTATTTTTTGTTTCCCTCCTTCCCATATTGCTTGGCTGGGCGGGAGAGGTCGTCGACAGACTTAAACTCCAATTACAACAAATTATGAATCGTGTAGCAACAGAGCAGAGTGTATCTGCGTCTCCTCCTTTGCCTTTTCTATCTTGCTCTTCTCGGTTCGCGACAACTTTCAGCAAAAAGTTCAATTTATGTCGCGCTGTTATGTTCCACCATCGCAGCTTGTCGCCCCTCGTCTTCGCCAAGAATCCCCATCGCATCTCTTTGGAAGCGTTTGGTTCCCCTGCTGCTATTACCGCTGCTTTCTTTCTTATGTTTCTTTCTTTTTTCTCTCTTTTTTTTTTGTCATCTACTTACATTGCCTTGCCGCAGGGGGAGCAGGGGGCTCTCGTGTATTTGCCGGATGTCATGCTGGGTCTCTCTCGAAGGTCGGAAGTGTAGTTTTTTAAGTACACGTTTATATATAATTTGATATATGGCGCATTGTCATTTGCCATCTTATGTGGACATTTATATATACACACAAATTCATCTTCAATTCTTGGATTTGTTTGCTTTGTTTCAATTTTCGGAGATCATTTTACCTTTTTGGCCAGTTTGGGCCAGCCGGGTCACTGTCCTCTCATATTGAAGATAACTGATGTTTATTGTCTTTTATATTTCAAGTTTTAATTGCGAAAAGTTTCCATTAATGTTGCGTTGTCCGATGCACATTGCAAGAAAGGGGTGGTGGCGACTTTGAAAGTAAAGGGGTTGCTTGTTTGTCCTGGATGGATGGCTTGGGGTGTAATACACCCTTAGCGTTGTGTAATTGAACTAATTGAAATTGCTGTTTGCCAGTGACTCCAAGGTAGAACGAGAGTGTCCTTGGCCTGGGTCCTGTACATCCCTAGCGTCCATCCTTTTGCATCAAATTTTTCAAACTCTCGAACAAAAGTGCATGGCTTCTAACTAACTAATTGGCTGCCTGGAAAAGTGGATGCCTAACTAAGCTCTCTTGTCTCGGCTAAAGTCAAAGGTAATTCCCAAGCTAATACCTTCAAGAGACGGGCTTTCCCTGGGAATTCTCCTGCTGAAAGCCTCAAATTTCTCCAGCAATTTCTGTGATTGATTGGAGAAAAGTGGCAAGTGCTGCACAGCGATGGAGTTCGCCAAAAACCCAAAGCTGCTATTTGAAATGGCCAATTGTTTTCAAGACCCTGGCCTGATGCTGCCTGATGCTCCCGCTGCTGCTGCTGCTGCTGCTCTTCCAGTTTTCGTTCTCAGATATCAATGTTCGATTGATTTTCATGTTCTTTTGTCCAATTTTCGGTCAAAGGAAATGAAATTCCTCGCCTGATTCGCATTTCAAATGAGACTCACAGCTGTGTGTGCCCACTGAATAATAATGTTTGATGTTCATATTTTGATGTTCGGCCAGAGCCATCATAAATTCAAATTCGAATGGAAAGTCTTGCCCCACTGCTGCATAAGTACATAAAAGTATGTTTATGAATTCGTAAATAAATCAAAATATGCATAGATTCGTCGATAGGATGACATAGATTTAAACAACTCGATTGTCCTTTCTAAGTTATTCAGAGGCCAAGGGCCCACGGTACAGATTTGACGTTTAAAACTTAATTGGAGTTCCGAGCGCCAAGTGAGGCATCAAATGCGATGATGACAACGATGATGCGGAGACCATGGGAATGATGAGCTGTTAGTGCCGCTTCGAATTAACACCTTGTCATTATATTTTATTTGGAATCTCCGGCATGCTGCGTGTTGGGGCAAGCGTAATAAGGCGATTTGCTGGCATTAAAAATACATAATCCGAGTCAACACAGAAGCGTTTCCCAAAATAAATTGTCAAGTTTCTGTTTCGTTATTGTTGCTGTTTGTGTTTACTTATTTATTTTATTTTTTGTTTCCCTCCTTCCCATATTGCTTGGCTGGGCGGGAGAGGTCGTCGACAGACTTAAACTCCAATTACAACAAATTATGAATCGTGTAGCAACAGAGCAGAGTGTATCTGCGTCTCCTCCTTTGCCTTTTCTATCTTGCTCTTCTCGGTTCGCGACAACTTTCAGCAAAAAGTTCAATTTATGTCGCGCTGTTATGTTCCACCATCGCAGCTTGTCGCCCCTCGTCTTCGCCAAGAATCCCCATCGCATCTCTTTGGAAGCGTTTGGTTCCCCTGCTGCTATTACCGCTGCTTTCTTTCTTATGTTTCTTTCTTTTTTCTCTCTTTTTTTTTTGTCATCTACTTACATTGCCTTGCCGCAGGGGGAGCAGGGGGCTCTCGTGTATTTGCCGGATGTCATGCTGGGTCTCTCTCGAAGGTCGGAAGTGTAGTTTTTTAAGTACACGTTTATATATAATTTGATATATGGCGCATTGTCATTTGCCATCTTATGTGGACATTTATATATACACACACAAACACACTCTTTGCCTTTGGGGGGAATCTGAATCCGATTCTGCAACTGTATCTTCAAGATACGAAATTGGGCAGCAACGTCGGCAGATGCAGCGACGTGGGAGGATGGCGTTTGTTTCTGTAAAAACGAGGTCATCTGGTAATGTTTTTCAAGACATAATGCAATGATAAGTAGTAAAGTCTACTATAGGACTCAAGGCCTAAATACAAGATCCATCTACAGAAACCCCCATTAAAAGTATTCCATATTAGCCACCTAACAATTCAATATAATCTCTATGTCTACGCAAATTCCATTTTTTAAACGACACTGTAAACATTCAAAAAGTTTAAGGGTAAGGGCCTTAGGACGAACTTGGAACTACCACCCAATTCCTGGCCATCCACCCTTTGTGAGACCCTTGACAGCTGGAAACTTATATTTATTTATTCATAGTCGCACTTGCCACTCTCGTTAGGTTCTTTTCAATTTAATTTTATTTTTGGGACCAGAAACACACCCACTTTCCATTTGCCAGTAACCAATCCAGCAATCCCCACCGATCCCCCCGTCAATGGATCATCCATCGTTTGCTTTTTTGGGATCGCGTCGACATGCGACATACTTTTAAATGCCAATTACGAACGGCTGTTAACGGTCCTCCTCGAGCTGCTCTTCTTCGATTTTTGGCTATAACCTTCCTTGGCCACAAAGACAATTCCTATTGTTTTTTTTTTTTTTATATGCCACGCACACTTCTGCCGCTGCCACTGCCACTATCTGAGCCCAAACACGAGAACTTGTGTCGTCGGTTACGCGTATGGGGGTGGAGGTGGGCGGTTTTTTCCCCATTGGTAGTGGGAGGGTGGGGGTAGAAGGGTAGGGCCCGGAGAACGAGCCCGGAGGTGACGCCGTGACTTGCATAGAAATGTAATTTTTTGTTGTTGTTCCTCACCATCGTCGCCAATGTAGTTCTCCGAATTCCGTTTCCCCAACTTTGGGTCTTGCCTAATTCGCTACGCTACAATTAGTTTTCATTTGGCCGTGCCGCCTTTGCCGCCCTTGCCGCCTTGTGCCGCCAGCCACCAGCCACCAGCCACGCCCCCATTCCAAGCGTCTGCCTTCTTTAGGCCAGTTTATTTTCACTTTGAGTCATTACAGCATTTTGCCATGTTCGCCCCGCTGTATTATTGCCATTATGATTATTGCGTGCCACGTTCTGTTGCCGCTGCCACTGCCGCTGCTGGATGATGCCTTTAGCTTTGTTTTATTTTCAAGAGGAATTCTAATATCTCTTGGCCGTAATTTTTTTGTTACTTGAAGTTTTCTTCTGGCTGCGTTGTTGCTCTTGCCTCGCTCGCCTATGTCGAAATGAAATTCGTGAGTGAAATACCGTGATGCAAGTAAACAAAAGGCGCCGTAGCCATAATCAACGAGCCAAACTTGCCTCCATACCCCCCTGACGCATTACGAGAGCCCAACACATACCATAGCTGCGTAAAAGTATCTTTGTATCTTGGAGATACATGGCAGCGCACCCAAGAACCGTTAGGCATTGTATGTGCTTGGAAATTTGATTTGCTGCTAAGGTCTTATTTTTTAATTATTATTTTTTTTTTTTTGCTTTGTTCCGGAGTTTTGGGCTTTTCGCTTTTGGCCCAAACCGCTGACTAATGAAATTTTGGGGCCAGGCTGCAGTCCAAAAGTGCAACTTCTCAAGAATGTTTCAGACCAGTAACCGGGCCTTTAGCTTTGCTGCCCAAAAAGTGTAACTCCTGGTTGAATTGAATTTTGCACTTGGCTTACACTTAACGAGCTGGCTAATTGATTCGGGCATGTGTGTGCCCCAAACAGATTGTTATTAAGTCATTTGCCAGAGTTTAGCATCCATTCGACCCGCCCACCTCAGGTAGCCACCTTTCCCTGCAAATTTCACAACTTTTGAATGCAAACAAAAAGTATATAAAGACAGAAAAAAGTATCTGGATACTACGTATCCGTATCTTTGTATATGCGCCGGCTGGTGGAGCAGCTGGATCTGTATCTTTGTATCTGTATCTGTATACGCCTCAATCGAAGTACAACGTACGTTCGTTCGCAGATCACTTTTGGATTTTGTTTTATTTTATTTTGTTTGGTTTTTTTATGGGCTTTTGGGGCTTTGGCTTTGCCCCTTTTCGAATGTAATTTGTGTTGCTCTTTTTTGGAAATTGTTGCTCTTTTTGTTATTGTTTGTCATTATTTGTGCGCTTACTTCTTCCCGGTTTTCTCAGTCCTTCACTTGCTTTTGCTTTGCTTTTTGCTTTTAGCTTTGCTTTACCGCTGCTTAAACATTATTTGCTGTTATGTAAGCGTCAAGTCGACGCATATTTTGTTTCAATTTCTTTTTTTTTTCTCCACCAAATATCTTTTTTTGTTCCAGAGTTTCAGTTTTTATTTCGTTTTTTGACTGCGACTGCTACTGTTATTGTTGTTGCTGTTTCTGCTGCTGCCCCGGCGTTTTGCCCCATGTGCATGTGGCCACATTATTTGGTAATTGTCGTGGTGTGAGTGGGTATAACTGTGTGTTGTTGGCCAGGTTATTGAACTTGAACGTCAAGTGACGTGTGGCCGGCCGGGTCTCTCAGCGGCCCTCTGCCTCTTTTTTTTTCGGGCTGGGTTTGGTTTGGTTTCGTTTGGTTTGGCTTTGTTTTTCACTCTTCTTTCAGTTGTTAGTCAATTGTATCTGACGGATACGGCCAGGAGGAGAAAGAAGCGCTAATGATTGCAGTCCCAAACAGCTGAAACTTTAACTGCAGTTGAAACAGGAAATGATCCGAAAATGTGTATCTCTCCTCCACAGATACAAATTCAAAAACATAAACGCATATCATATTCAATTGTTAATTTAATTAAGCCAAATATTGCACTCAATTCCCACGTGTTTTTCATCAGTTGGATGCAAAAAAAAAAATAGTAAAATAATAACAAGCATTTAATTGAATTTGGTGGCATAAACTTGAATCGATTATAATCAATCCACACGTTTGGACTAAGCAGAACTGCAATAAAATTCAGTGGCACAAACACGAAAATGCCAATGTCAACAAATTATTGTTTTTCATGATAATAACAAGAACAATAACGAGCTGACAATTTGCTGCCGTGGGAGAAGGAATATTTATGCACTCGTGGGGCGCAGAACTTGTCTCATTTAAATTTATTTTATTGGCCAGCGGGAAAGTGAAAGACAAAACCGAAATAAATAATAGATCCGAGGCGAGGCGAGGCGAGGCGGGCGACAACGAAATGGGGGCGTCTCCAATGGAGGCAGTTCGAATGTGGATAATACAACGAAAAGGGCAAAAGGAGGAGGAGGGCGGTATCTTACAGCGTTGTCGCATTGGACCGGTAGACTAATTAGATACAATTCCAGTTGGCCTGGCCTGGCATGCCGTTCTCAAAGCACGTTTCTGCCAGATACAATGAAGTGCCGAGCGCCCCAACGGGGTTGAGGTGGGGTGGGGTGGGGCACTCGCGGCGGCGATAAATAGCAATGTACAACGGTTGCAGCAGAGAACACGTTTTTACTTTATCGTTTTCCCGCCTAGCTTACCACCCCTTATCCCCCCCTTCAATTTATTATCCCCCCTCACCCGGTCCGGCGGCCCCTTTTCGGACCCCGGATCTCCATAATATGCCGCACTTTGTCACAAGTGAACGTGTTGTTCTAGTTGGCAATTGCACATGTTCGTCTGGGCAACAAAAAGTAGTTGCTGCTAACAGGTATCCCACAGATACACAGATACTCAGCTACAGATACTGTACGTTTGGAGTGGGACACTTGGCCATTATTTGGAGGCAGTGCAGCGATAAAAGCGATTGCGTACAAAGTATTATGATTTCGGTGGAAATATGGTCTTTATTATTATCCAGAAGTTGTGCTTCTGTCTCAGTATCTCAATAATTTCTGCCTCGCCAGTTACCACTGTACATATTTGTGATCTAATTACACAGCCAGCATGTTTGCCAAATTAATCACCAGCCCGCAGAAGAATCGTCTTTGGCATGAAAACCCTTTTTTTGTATTGTCATTCAGCCTTTTTTTTTTATTTTGTTGCTCTTTTGGCGCGAAATTTAATTTTGGTTTCTTTTGACTCATCGACCTGCTGACGCTGACTGCTACCTTAAAGTCATGCAAGGCAAAAAAATTTAAATAAAATAAAAAAAAAAAAACACAAAAGGCGAAGAAAAAAGTCCGAAGAAATGAGAAAAGCAAGAACTGTTTGTCTTTGTGGCTTTCTTCGGCCGTTCTGCTGCCTTTCTCTCTCTCTCTCTTTCTACGCCGCTCTTTGCTGTCCAAAAACACAACATTTGTAAATGTTTATCATAGCATTTAATTGTTCTGAAATCTCTTTGAAAACTATTCCGTGCTATTTGTTGATATTTCCATCTTTTTTCGGGGGCCTCTTCCAACGTGGCCCCGCGACTGTAATTACTCAATTGCTCATACGCCACCGATACCGACACCAGCACCATCGGCGGCACTCGTGGAAGCGATTTTGCTCGCCTCACGGTTTTTTTTTTTTAAGTACAAAGATAAAAAATAAATAGAATTGTTATTGCTGCGTTGGTTGGGTGTTTTCTGAGGTGGCTATCGTCGTTTTTTTTTTCGGCAGGTGTTTGAACTCTTTGCCACTCTCCCTATGGCTACCTTTGTCACTGTCCCTGTCCCTGTCTCTTTCTCTTTATCATTGCCTTATTTCTCTTGGCCATTGCGATCTTTGGCTCTCTGGAAATGTTTCACCTTTTATGGAAATTTTTGCAGCAACGCTGTTTAAAAAAAAAAACTCGTTTTGTGCAACAGCAAATCCAAATCAATGCAGTTTTATCGTTTCATTTTTTTGTTTTGTTTTTTTTTTTTTGCTTTTCTTATTTTTATGCGCCGGTTTACCTTCACTGCAAATGTTCCCCATGTGGTTGTTGTTGTTTCCGCTGCTGCATTTTGCTGCTTTTAGAATCCAGTTTTGCGCAGTTGCAGCAGCAGCAGCCGCAGCAGCGAAAGATACACGAATCAAAAAGCGCAGCCGCGAAACAGTTACGAGGCAAACAACACCGACGACAGAGTTGGCAGAACAAAAACACAAACAAAAACAACGACAACAACATAATTTCGCTGACCCACTAAATTAACAACAATATAGCGCAAAAATATAATTAAATGTGCGTGCCTGTCACTGTCTGTCTGTCTGCCTGCCTGGTCGTCTGTGTTACTGACAACAGCGCTTTACTCAAAACACAAATGAAATTCTCGACTTGAAAACCTTTTTTTCCAGATAGCTTAGAGTTATAAAGATACATTTTTACCTTTGTATAGCCTATAATTAATAGGAGTTTAAGTTGTATTCCTTTAAAGTTTATACAAAATGGAATTTTTTTAGACAGAATATACTTTTTTAAGATAGAAAGATACTTCATCTATAAGTTTATTAGCAGTTTCAGGCTTATTCTTTTTATACCCTTGCAGAGGGTATTATAATTTTGGTCAGAAGTGTGCAACGCAGTGAAGGAGACATCCAGGACCCCATAAAGTATATATATTCTGGATCAGGATCACCTCCTGAGTCGATATAAGCATGTCCGTCTGTCCGTCTGTCCGTCTGTCCGTCTGTCCGTCTGTCTGTTTCTACGCAAACTAGTCTCTCAGTTTTTGAGCTATCGTCTTGAAACTTTGCACACACCCTTCTTTCCTTTGCACGCAGTATATAAGTCGGAACGGCCGGGATCGGCCGACTATATCCTATAGCTGCCATATATCTGATTGATCGGAAATGCTGTAACTTCCACGTTTTTGAAGATAGAAACTTGAAATTTGCACAGATTGACTATAAGGGGAATTTAGGCCGATCTGGAAAATTTCATACGGATCGGCCGACTATATCCTATAGCTGCTATATGATTGATCGGAAATGCTATAACTTCCACGTTTTGAAGATAGAAACTTGAAATTTGCACAGGTTTACTATAAGGTGAATTTAGGCCGATTTGAAAAATTTCATACGGATCGGCCGACTATATCTTATAGCTC
Organism: Drosophila varians; assembly: GCA_018150405.1. Taxonomy (NCBI): domain Eukaryota; kingdom Metazoa; phylum Arthropoda; class Insecta; order Diptera; family Drosophilidae; genus Drosophila; species Drosophila varians. The sequence goes on from JAECWK010000130.1 coordinate 12,433,129, forward strand.
CTATATAACTGATTGATCGGAAATGCTATAACTTCCATGTTATTGAAGATAGAAACTTGAAATTTGCACAAATCCCCTTTTATGGGAATTTAAGCCGATCTAAAAAATTTCATACGGATCGGCCGACTATATCCTATAGCTTCTATATAACTGAACGATCGGAAATGCCACAACTTTCGTGTTTTTGGGTGTAGAAGCGTCGGACTTCTTTTAAAATCCATTTTATACGAATCTAAGGTTGTTATGAATGTTTTTGTAAAGATCGGCCAACTATATCCGATATTTACTATATCTTAAGTCAATAGAAGCCGCTATTTAACTGCAAGGGTATATAAGCTTCGGCTCCGTCCGAAGTTAGCTTTCCATTCTCGTTTTTTTTTTGGTTTGAAGATATTCTTTGAGATAGGAAGATACTTCTCCTTCTTTTCATCTTTGTAATTATAAAGAAAAAAGAAAGATAGATTCTTATTTTTAAGATAAAAGATACTTTTTTAAGATAGAAAGATACTTCATTATACCCTTGCAGAGGGTATTATAATTTTGGTCAGAAGTGTGCAACGCAGTGAAGGAGACATCCAGGACCCCATAAAGTATATATATTCTGGATCAGGATCACCTCCTGAGTCGATATAAGCATGTCCGTCTGTCCGTCTGTCCGTCTGTCTGTTTCTACGCAAACTAGTCTCTCAGTTTTTGAGCTATCGTCTTGAAACTTTGCACACACCCTTCTTTCCTTTGCACGCAGTATATAAGTCGGAACGGCCGGGATCGGCCGACTATATCCTATAGCTGCCATATATCTGATTGATCGGAAATGCTGTAACTTCCACGTTTTTGAAGATAGAAACTTGAAATTTGCACAGATTGACTATAAGGGGAATTTAGGCCGATCTGGAAAATTTCATACGGATCGGCCGACTATATCCTATAGCTGCTATATGATTGATCGGAAATGCTATAACTTCCACGTTTTTGAAGATAGAAACTTGAAATTTGCACAGATTCCTTTTTATGGGAATTTAAGCCGATCTGAAAAATATCATACGGATCGGTCGACTATATCCTATAGCTTCTATATAACTGATTGATCGGAAATGCTATAACTTCCATGTTATTGAAGATAGAATATTGAAATTTGCACAGGTTTACTATAAGGTGAATTTAGGCCGATTTGAAAAATTTCATACGGATCGGCCGACTATATCTTATAGCTCCTATATAACTGATTGATCGGAAATGCTATAACTTCCATGTTATTGAAGATAGAAACTTGAAATTTGCACAAATCCCCTTTATGGGAATTTAAGCCGATCTAAAAAATTTCATACGGATCGGCCGACTATATCCTATAGCTTCTATATAACTGAACGATCGGAAATGCCACAACTTTCGTGTTTTTGGGTGTAGAAGCGTCGGACTTCTTTTAAAATCCATTTTATACGAATCTAAGGGTTTTTTGAATTTTTTTTTAAAGATCGGCCAACTATATCCGATATTTACTATATCTTAAGTCAATAGAAGCCGCTATTTAACTGCAAGGGTATATAAGCTTCGGCTCCGTCCGAAGTTAGCTTTCCATTCTCGTCTTTAACTTAAAGTAGGGAAGCTGCACTGTACTAAGCTCTGAATGTTACAACAATTCCACCACAGCCAGTGCCTCAATTTACAAGCCTGGTTCTGGCTCAGGCTACGGGGAAAGAAAGAAACAGAGAAATTTAGCCCGAGAAGGCCTCGAGCTGTGGACGTTGAACGCGTGAGAGCGTACGAGAATACGCCAGCGAATTCGAGTGAGAATCGGTCAGTCATGTGCACATGGCAGCGACTGCATTGCAAAACCATCGAATTTGCTCATGCCACTTTTTTTTTTTTTGGGCGAGGGGGGGAGCTTTTTTTTTTGGCCATGCCAACGATTCTTTGTAGGCCTTTCTTTGCCTTTATTCGCTGGCGTTTATTTTTATTTCTTGATGTGTTGCTAACGGTGCTTGGGCCTTATTTAAACACAGATACTCACGTGTAAGTGTGTGTATCTTTCTTTTTTTTGCTTTCGTATTTGTGTGTAAACACGTTTTTTATTCGGAGCTGCGCTTTGCGAAATTGAATGAGAAGTTCAATCCAAAGTGTGGCGGCATTTAACCCGCTGATGCCCCACCAATCGAAAGCGAATAATCCAATCGATTTTCCCTGAAAAAAAGCCCCTTCAAAACACCCAAATTAAATTGTAGTTAAACTTTTCTGAAATTAATAAAATTTCCATGGTATTATCGGCAAGCTACTTGGCATTATCTTTGAGGTTTTACCACAATTTCCACACCTCGAAACCTTCTATCAGGTTTGTGGCTTACATTGAACTTCATTCCCCTTCATTTTTTGGGTGCCTTTTTATGGAAATGCGTTGCTGTACTGTCATGGCATATACATATACATATGTATGTATGTACATATGTACTCAATATATATCTTTTTATATGTACTGAGATATACAAACAATCCCGATCTTTTTGTTCGTTTGCATTTCCTTTTTCGTGCTTTTAAATGTATTGACCCAATTCTCCGGCTCGAAGTGTTGGAATTTTGTTTGCATTTAACTGAAACGAAATGCAGAGCGATTTTTATCATACTTTTAAGTATGGGATTTCAGGGTATTAAGATCCAATAGCATTTGCATTACGATGTGCCGGCAAATTAGGGGACTTTAAAATATAAATTACACATTCGAATGCCTTAAGACTTGAGACATTTTGCGGTTTGTCGCTGCGGATCATAAATCTTTGATGTGCGACACTCGGCAGCCCTAAAATGCATTTTAATTATTCGTTTTCGTTCAACGCAATTAATTAAAATTGTCCTCGAAATTAATTTGCAACAAATCGGAAACTGTTTGCATTACAATTGGATGATTTGATTTTCTTTTTGATGCTGTCAGTCGTGTAATTAAATGTCAATAAACTATTTGGCCAGCTAATTATGAAACGCATTCCGATAGTTTATATGTTTATTAAATATATTTTTGCATATTTCTTACAATATCGTACAGATATCAGAAAGCTTTTTCCTTTTTTTGTGGGGCCACAAAATGATATTGTTGCAGGAAATGCAGAAAAAGTTTGCACTTTGATTGCTGAAAAAATGGATGGCATTGACGGGTTTTTTCATAGACTTTGGCGATGAGGTTTCCATTTTCCATCACATGGATTGCATTATTGAACGGAGTTTTTTGTGTAACTTAATAAAGTTATTAATGTCGGATCAATGCTGGAATCGAATGTTCTTTTCGCCGATAATTCATTCTAAATGGTTATTAATTAATTGTTAACAAAAATGTAGCAGTGATTAACTGCTGCGGTCTGGACTATTTAACCACGAATTAATTTTCTTCAATTATAAATATGCTTTTGCCATGCAACATCATTTATTTCGCTGCAATAATTAAATAATTTTTTCCCCCTCTTTTTTTTCTCTTTCTAGGTAAGTTCAGAGCAATCGCCCATCATTTGAAATTGACGATAATTTATGGTATGTTTGTTGGCTTTAAAACAAATTAGTTTATGACTTTGCTTTAATGCGCTTCGATTGGAGAGGGCAATCAAAGATTAGAAAGCGCCAACAAGAATTTAGAGTCCAAAGCGAGGTATAGCCGCTGCAATAAAACATTAATGGCCTGATATTATGGCGTGATTGAAACGAGAAGCCGGAAACAATCGCTGAGTGCGGTGTGGCTGATAATCAAATGACAGTTGGCCAACTGGCCTGTTCAGCAGTATAATAATGTATAAAATATCTTTAGTCCCATTTTTATTATACGGCGAGGGGTATATGTATGTACAATCGCATTATTGATAGCGAAGCTCAGCGAACCATTCGCTTTTTTAGCGCTCTGCCACATAAATAAGATAAAAAGATACAATACTTCAATTTTATTTATTTATGTGGCGCACTTTGCATTGTTGGAATAACAGCGCATCAAAATGAGCGACAGTTCGTTCACACCAAAACACGCAATAAGATCCAACAAAAAATTTCACTTTTCTCTCACACTTGTGTCGCTTTTATCGTGAAATATTTAAATTGTTCCCTGACACATTTCGCTACTGATAGCACATTTCAGCCATCCACCTCGCTACCCAGCTACCCGGCTATCCAGCTAGCCAGCTACAAAAACAATAACACCGGAGAGCAAACACCTAAGAAAACAATGGCAACCTGGCGAAAATGGTATTGGTATTGTGGGTCCCAGAATACCAGAATATGGCAAACATAACACATCACCTTCCCCGCTCCAGAGATACAAGAAAAACATCTCACAGATACACACAGCCGGTATCTGTGAGGTGAGGCGACGAAGAAAGTCAATTTAAAATTGCATTTTAATGATGGGAATTGGTCTGAGCAATGATTAGATTAATTACCAATAGAGGAAATACTATAAAAGGATATATTATAATTGGATTTGATGTAGGACCGCAAACGATTGGGAATTATCAGTGGACTTTGAGCCAGAAGGTAGAGCAGAAAATGTTCAAGAAACCCAACAATAACAAAGTGAAATGTGTTTAAATATTGATAAAAACAATAAGAATAACACAAGCTGGAAAAATGCTGGTGTTGCACCCCGTCCAGGCCCTGGCCAGGCCACATGTGTTAATTTGCGCTCACAGGTGGGCGGGGCGGGGCGGGGAGGTAGCCAAAGCAAGCCAAAGGTAGACAGCCCTGGGGGCCAAACTTTGGCAAACTGCTGACAAATATTTAATGGCCGACGAGTTCAGCACGATTCGGTTTGCTTAGATCCGCTCGATTCCGTTTTTAGTCGGTGTGGTGGCTCAGGTGCAAAGTGGTGGTGCAATGTGCCACGGATCTGGGGGGGAGGTGGTGTTGTTTTTTGTTTACACAAACAGCGAGTAGTAGTTTTTTCCTTCCTATTTGATGATTAACACATTCAAAGTCGCTTCTGGTAAATGGGATTGGTGGCTGGCGGCGGGGCCCAGGCCAGTGGCTAATGGGTAATGATGTGCCTACTTGGCCGGGCGATGCGACTCGTTAATTTAGTGGCCGCCAGCGACGATGAAGATGCCGCGGCATGGCCAAAGTAAACATTTGACTAAAGCCCGGGAATTACTCCACCTATTTTCCGTTTCCCGTAGCAGGGGATAGCACGGGATATCAGGGGATAGCAGGGAGCGCGTATCCCGGCGCGTGGTGGAGTTCACGCCGTTTTGTTTGGCTAGTCGTTGACGTCGCAGGTGGTGTTGATGATGATTATAGCCATGACTATGGAGAGCTCCTTGGCCTTTTCTGTTTGCTCGCAAAGCTTGGTAAATGAAATTTTTATCGCACTGCAATTGCTCTCGCTCTTGTTAGCCATAAATTCTGGCCCCGAACTACATGAAGCTATTTTTGGGGATCATTTCGTAAAAGTGCGTAAAGTGTGAGGTTTACCACATCAAGTGCCGACACTTTTCAAAATGTTTAATAAACGAAATTTGTTTCAAGTGCTTGGAATGGTATTTAGTGTTTGGCAAACACTTACTTACAGCTGTGTTCGATGTTGCCCTCCTTGGCAAAAATAGGTTTGGCTTGTTTCGGTGCCCAATTAGTTGCAGCTCATAAATTTGCAAATATTGCAAAGAAATTATTAACTGATCATTAAGTAAATGAAAAATGCCCAAGTTAAATCGGCCAGACACTTATTTCCTCCGCAAATGGTCGCGAATAAATATTTTTGGCATTTGGCCTAGAAGCGATATTTTGTGGCTACTCGTCATGCCCGACTGTAAGCCAGATCAAAAGATGATTTTTCCCAATTTCCGAATTTCCGCTGGAGGAATAATTAGTGAATATTATTTTAAATATATATTTTTCTATATATTGTGTCTTATGTGGGTTGGCACGTGCCTTGCTTTTACATAAGACATCATAACTAAATACGTATTTCACCCACCCGAGGCGGATTCGATTACGCATCGAGAGCATCGGGTTGATTAGTTTTGCTTTGTCGGCGCTTCCCGGTCGGCCAATTGTCAAGTTGGAAAAATAGCACAAATATTTTAGTCATTGACGTAGCACTAGTGGTCCAAACAAGCCCCAGAGGAAAACGCACTTAAATCACGCCGAAAACTGGCGCAGATTCCGAAACACCTTGAGACATGGCGACCATACAATGGGGAAATTTTCAATTGTGCACAGCACATAGTGCCCAGTACTGCCCCCCCACTATATAGTGTGGAATGTCTACCCCATTTCTCCACCCGCCACCCGAACCACTCCCCCACGGCAACCACTCGATGATGATGGTGATGATGATGCGCTCTTGTCCATCTACATCACTTCACATGACAGGCGGAGATTGAGTGAAAATCTCACAGATTTGTTGACATTTTTTTCCTACATTTTATTCAATTGCTGATGTGTGGCCGGCAGAGGCACCCGGCAAAGGCACAGGCACCCGGCAAAGCCCGGCAGAGACCCCAAAATAAATATAAATTAATCTTACGCTCATGCATGTACGATTTACTTTGTGGTTTCTACGCAATTGAAATAAGTTTTACTAAATTAAATTTAATTAAACGGTTTGTGGGCCAACAGAAGGGTTGGCCGCATTTCTCAGATCATTTCCCGAATTGTATCTTGCAGATACACCCTCTGCCTGTTTGTCGATTTGTTTCTGTTTGTGGCAATCAATTTCTGTGCCTCAATACGGATTTGTTTTGCCAAGCAACCCACCAATCCACCAGTCCACCAGTCCACCCTCCACCTTGCATATGTATATTTTTATGCGCATTTAAAAGCATTTTCCATAAATAAGAAATTATGAAAAAAAAAAGCAAGCAAACCGAAACGCAGACACTGAGAATCGAGCAGCCCAAACAGACGAATTAGTGAGGATTTTCACATGAAAAGCGGCGCGTAAATTGCGCGCAGACCACAGCCAGCAGTCGAGGGGGAAATGAAAATGAAAATTGTTTTATGTTTGAAGCGGCCGAAAGATTTTTCCACATAAATTACATGCACACACCCGAAGACTGAGACGCAGACTGTTGTCATAAGTGATCAACGCGGTCGGACCTCAGGCCCAAGTTCTGGCCCATCTGTCCATCTTGTCCACTTGTCCGTTTCCCTGCCCATATATCCATCCCATGCGTCTGCCCTGGTCCCTGCTCCCTGCTCCCTGGTCCCTGTCCCTGTGAGTATCTCTAGTTTGTTGCTATATCCACTGGCACGTCAAGTGAACTGACATTAAAATGACGAAAACGCAAATCAACAGCAAACAACAAACAGCAGCCAGCAGCAAGAACTCTTTGCCTTTGGCAGAGTTTGTTGAAAAGATGGATGGATTTATGGCTCAGTTTGTTTGGGGCTTTCTTTCCCTTTCAGCTGGCTGTGGATGGGTGTCTGGTTCGTCAATGGCTTTTCTCGAGGGAAATGGACGAGTTGCCTGAGGAGGCTCTGTAATTAGATCAATATTATTTTTGGCTTCATTATAGCCACTAAAGTTAATGGGTATTTTTCGATTTAATTCGCATAAAACGCAGTACTTAAGAAGTTTAATTAAAGACTAACGGCGGAGTGAGGAAAGTTTCAGAAAAGTAGAGCTTAGCATTTGACACACATCTCGGCTTGTGGCTCAGACTTTCATATCAACAGACAAGACCTTAATCTCTTGGTGTGGTCGAGTGTCAGCAATTTCTAATTGAAAATCATTAGAAACCGAGGCAGAGTGGAGGGGGAGGGACATGTCAGCAAATGAAAAGCAAAAGAAAACGACCCCGGAAAAATCAAACACCGAACTAATGACAATTTTCAATGCTCCACGTGCTCCACCACAACCACCAGCACCACCAGCACCACCACCCGCTGTGACTAATGAGCGTTGCTAACTGAGATAAGAGATCTGGCCAAATGGCAAATGGTGTATACCATATAATATATATATTTCGTATATAATATATGAAGAATAGAGCAGAGATTTTCATTTTCCTCGAGACAAATCAGATACAAATACACAAAACATATAAAAGTATTTACCGCCGAGTACTTATGTCATTCATGAGAATGTATCTCTGACGTTTGCGGCCACAGATTTGCGATGATGATGATGTGGACGATGATGATGATGATGAGCAATGGCAATAGCATGCGATCGGGGGTGTATATGCGATTTGTTATTTTATTTCGTTTAAAAGGTTTGCTCTTTGCCAAAATGATTGATTGCCGCCCAAGAAGTGGAGGTCGTTGCGAGATACATTTCTATTTAGCGGATACAGATGCATTGTGGACTGTTTATAACTTACACATTGTTTCATTATTATTATTTTTTTTTTTTGGGTATTTTGTAAAGCCATTTTGCCTTCGGCTCGATTATTTTTGATGTTGAAGCAGGCCAGGCAGGCAGGCGAGCCACTTGACTTGGACTTTTGATGTTTTTACTTGGCCTGGCCAAGACTGCAGCTACATACATACGTAGACCAGATACAGATACAAATGTAGCTACTAGATAGCCAAACCTAGGATCTGGCACTCGCTCTTGTCGCTCACTGATCTGCAGCATTTAATTTCAATGTTTTTGTTGGTGGCTTGTGGCTGCTGTTGCCGTTTTAATTAAATTTCGCAATGCAAACGTTGAAGAAAACATTTTGTAAATTGCATTTTATGTGCCATTTTTGTTCGACTTGTGTTCCCTCTTGAAACAAGAAACAAGAAGCGCGGGGTGATGGACGGACGGACGGGACGGGTTGGGTTGGCCAAAATCCCCGGAGTGCCAGCCCGGCCTGGCCCGTCTGCTGCCAGAATACAGTGCATCTAATTGCGAGTAACAAATGCCGCCTCATGTTGCTGTCGCCAGACATTTTCCCTCTGGCAGTTTTACGCCCCAGAAGATGATGAAGGGCACCAGCATGTGGGGCTGCCACAGAGATGGACAGTTCTGGGACTATTTTGGTATTGTTTTCTTTCTTATTTCTCATTGTTTGCTTTTGATTAGCAGCCACCTAGGCTATAGATCTTCTCAATCAATTTATTGGGGCGAGTGCAAATCAACTCCTGTCGAGGACAGTTTGACAAACGCCAATACATATTCTTCAATTGTCTGGCAGAAGATGGAAGACAGGCGACTGACTCTCCGCCCGAATCTGAATCTGAATCTGTATCTGGCTATATTTCTTAGCTATTTTTACTGCCAAGATTCTTTATCTGAGTTGCTGCAACTTGCAGTTCATTGCGATTGCAATTTCTTCATCTTCATTTTCATGACGGCGACAGCAGCGACGCATCGCTTTTTTTTTTTTTTTTTGCCTTCTGGGTTTTCTTGGCAAACGCCTTTATATTGTACACTTGTATCTGTATCTGTATATCTGTCGGATGTCGCTGCACTTTATAGCATCTATAGGAGCTCTATGGCTTGATCGACTGAGTGCAAATTTCTTAAAACGAAATTTATTTGTGATTTGCAATTCGCAATTTGCATTGCATGGACCGCCGTCATTCGTTGTTGTATTTGCTTTCCTTTTTTTTTTCGTTGGTGTTCAGTCAGTCGTTGCATCCTTAGTGAAATTTTGTGGGTAATTCATCTTCATTTCGTTGCGGTTCGAGCTGAAATGCATTGCGGTATGCAGCCGCGACACTGCAACACTGCAACACCGCAACACCATCACCATCACCACCACGTTGCCTGCCCCTGCCCTCACACAGTACCTCGTCTGTTGGTCTGTTGGCTATTTTCAATTCCTCCGCCGCTGTGCTAAAAATGTTTCAAATGTTTTTACCCAAAAATAAAGAGGAATCGGGAAACAAATCGAAAGAAAAACAAAATCAACCCAAAGGCAACCGCCACTTCTGCAGTTCTATAGGCTCAATATGCACTTAAATCCAAAATCCTCAAAACCAAAGAGGAAAAAAACAACACCATTCGTCTATCCACCCATCCATCCATCCATCAATCATTTTAGTAACACTTTTTGTTGGTTTTGTGTAATTTAATCAACAGTTTCCATTTCTGTGTGGGATTTTCTTACATGTCTGAGGCTGCCTGGCTGCCTGGAAAAAAAAACTCCGGATGAGCTGGAGAAGAAAGAAAAATGTTGATGGTGTATTATTATTAAAGGCAAATTTGACAGAAAACAAATGTTTCCGTCTCCTGGCCAGTTTCATGTCCCACGTCCCAGGTCCCTGGTCCGTCTCCGTTCTTTGTTTTCTTTCACTTTTTTCTTGGATTTTCAAACAAATCGCTTCACATGCGTCAAAGTTGTTGAAATTTGAATTAACCCTTGGATGAGCCGAGAGCCCAAGGACTTTGCTTGTGGCACTAAGTATTGGATTACGTTCCTCTGATGTTAGTAAGCCGCAAATAATGAATTGCCAAATGATCAATCGATTCTGTGGATATGAATATGTTCATATAATTGGGTATTAAATGCCAAAAGGAGATGATAACTCGGAAAAACCTACACTCGGTCTACCTTTTTCCCACTCGATTGCTATATTATTTTGCTAAGGTCAGCGGTTGTTTGACTTAATGTTTACATATTTGTATTTATTATACGACTACAGAACCTGCGCTCACAAGTTTCTAAAAATACGTCACAAAAGCGAACCATTAACCTAATTGCAAAAGTCAGGCAATGAAAACAAAAGGTAGCAACAGGCAGTACAGTACAGTACAGTACAGTACAGTTCAGTAAGTACTGCTTACTGTATATAAATAGAGAATAGGGTTAAGTGCGAGAACTGGGTAGTTATTTCTTCTCGAAGACTAGGCGACTGCACCAACAAAATGTTTAATGCAAGAAAACGCCAGCAATTGAATAATTGAAGCGAATGACTGGGCGCCCAGGTAAAAGTTAATTAACTTCAACTGTAATTAGTTAGTGGATGGCCATCAACGACATTGACAAGTTCTCCTTTTTTTTTTTTGTTAGCAAGTGGGTGAGGACAGAGAAAAATTAAAACGAGAACGAATGGAAAAAATGCCAGAGTGAATAAATACTTAATGATAATAATGTATTTAAGATTTAAGCAATTAGTTCTGAAATCAGCGGCGTTTTGGTGTCAAGACCAGACCTAATGGCCAAAACACCACCTGTCAAAGTGCGCCAAAATATTCCGAAAAATTCGGTGTTGCAACGCCGAACCCCTTTTGCAATGATTGACATTTGAACGTGACATGAACACGGTCCACCTAAATTCCGTAATTTATTTCGAAATATTCAGTTTACCGGCAAAACGGAAATTATGTTAGCATTGCCTGCAGCCCAAAAAAAAAGGCAAGAAATAATATTTAACATTGAGAATTCAACGAATGCACGAGTATCCCCATGACAGCGTCAATTAACGTGAAAAAATTGAAAAAATCTTTGCGTCGGCCATAGAGAATGTGCTTTGGATTATGCCATTAGGGCAAAAAAATCAATTCGCTAGAGTTTTATGTAAGCCAAAGTGTCCACAAAGTAGTGGCTTTTCAAACCAAAGTAAGTTGAAAAGTAAACGATACCCGGTACTCCCACGAAAGGAGAGCACACAAATACATGCCAAATACTCGCTCAGTACGATCTTTTCTATATAAACTAAATATTTGTACATATATATTGATAAGTCTTTCTATACCTAAACCACAATGCCCGATACTTATGCGTGTTTGTGTACATATTTTTACAGTCCACACAACAACAGAACCAGCAGCAAGCACTTATGAACAAGTCAAATGACGACCTACGGAGAAAGCGTCCCGAGACTACACGGCCAAATCACATTCTACTCTTCACCATCATAAATCCCTTCTATCCCATCACAGTCGTAAGTACACTGAGAACTTTAAATATATGTATATCTATTTTTTTTTATGCCTTCTCTCCACAGCAGTAGCATCCACACATTATAGATTCTAGGACGATATGATCCCTATTTTCCTCTAGCCACTTAGTATAAGATGGGAGGTTTTCTATTTTCCCCCTTTTTTTGGGAGAGAATAAAATAAAATCCATTGCAATTTGTTTTGTTGAAGCAACTTGTCACACACTCGACCGGAGTTTCCCAACTGGGTATGGTGTGTGTGTGTGTGTGTGTGTGTGCATGGGATATGAAAACAGTTATTTGCCACACTGTCGCCTCCGGCAAGAAATGTGGTTTCTGCCACAAGGCGCTTAGGCTTCAGACGAGTGTTGATTGCATCTCTGCTTGCTACTTTTTTGTGAGTCTGCCTCCTGCCTGGCTGCCACACTCTCACACACACACACTGTCTTTGTGGTATTGCTTCTGGGTCTTATCACAACATTTGATACTTTTTAGCTACAAAATGTCCAGAAAGTGTGAGGAGCTCTTAAATCGGTCCAAAAGGCTGGGTGGGTGTGGATGGGGATTTGGACGCTTGTTTGGTCCAAGTGCGCATTGTTAGGCATGCAACAACCTGCCACGACAACAGCAACAATTTTAAGGCTGGCTTGGAGGGGGGGAAGGATAACACAATGCAGCGGCAGAAACTAAAAAATGCATAAAGTCCTCAAGCGAGAGCCAGTCCTGTGCCACGCCCAGATTTAAAGGACTCGGCTTGAATTAAAATTTGAACTAGAGCCAAAAAAGGATGGATATTTACGTTTCTAAAAGTTGAAAGCCAAACTAATTAGTGCAACACCAAACTTTTCTAAAATATTTATTCAAGTTTTGGATTAAAAATCCCAGCATATTCAACAGGCCAAATGAAAATGAATCGTGAAGGAGAAAAATGATTTTTTTCAAATGTAGATCAAGAAGCTCTTTGCTTTTAGCCGTCTCCCAACCCAGTTAACCGACACAGTCATTGTTGTCCTATATATCCTGGCCATATAGGGTAGGACACCATCGCACTCTCACACTCTAGTTTATTGTCTTTTCTAGCAAAAGGACTACACAAAAAAAAAAAAAAAACAAAGTGCGGCACAGCAACGGCACAACAACAACAAAGCCAAAGAAAACAAAAATGCGGAAATGTTTACCTTTCTCTTTCTGAGTGGATATGCCCGTCTCTATCGCAGTGTGCTTGTCTGCCCAGGCAATTGTATTTTCCAACACTTGAGCCAAGTGCGAGCGTAGTGGAACATAAAATCCTGTGAAGTGGAAAACATGCAGTATAAAAACTACAAAACTGAAAATTATTTGGGGCCAGTCCTACTTGCATCCTTGCCAGTGTGTTTTTGTTGTTATTGTTGTTGTTGTATGGCGTATGGGTATGGCGTCGTATAAAGCCCAGACATGTTAATTCGCATCCGACAAAATGGCTGCCGGCGGCTCTGGTGCAGCAGGATTCAGGATTCAGGATTTTCCGTTCGTTCATTCGTTTCTCTGTCTGACTGAATGACTTTTCGCAGGACCTCCCACCCCATTGTCGTAAAGTCCAACTGACTGGATTTATATTCGCAGTTTCGAGCCCCCTCCCATCCTGGCTGGCATAAATCTTTCTGTTGACTTAAGTCATCGCCACGGAACGTGTTTGTTTGTCCTGGAATTAAGCAATTCCCTTTACATCGTCCTTCTCCATTACTCGTTATGATGGGTTCACAAATTAAAAGCTTCTGCGAAAATATCGTATTGAGCCGCTGCTGCAGTCCGATTGTTAAGAGGATTTTTATGCCACGCATGATTTACAATCAGGATAATGCCACACAGGCTGTGTTCCTAACTGTTTACTTTATTATTTAGCATTTAATTTTAAACTGAATTTGTATGCTCTTCTGCCAAATGCAATTTCCGCAAACGAGGAGAAGGGCAGAGCCAAAAGAAAACTGTTTCGGGAAAGTTTTCGGGAAAACTTAGGCCGGGCACGTTCATCCTCGAGCAGCGCTCCATCATACGCTCCAACTGGCTTTGGCTTAACTAATCGCAAACTAAACGACCTCTAATAGTAGCCGGAACTTTTGTCAACAATGCAGACTACACTGCCTGCCGCATCCTCCCGTTCCCATTCCCATTTCCCATTTCCCTTCCCATTCACACACATGACCCAGAAGCCTGCAAACTTTTGTGGAACTATGTGCTTCGCTCATTTCCGCAGCCAAAAAGACGAGCAGATGGAGATGGATGCCGCTTATCCGCATGGAACAAAAAGCTTTTCGGGATAAGATTAAAAACTTTTTAATAAGAAGACACTAAAAGCATCAAAGGAAATTTGCTTTTGCATGCATATGAGCTGGCAAAATGGTGGCATGATAGCAGAATGATAAAGTTTCGCCTCCCCCGTTAAAGTTCAAGTTGAGGAGGCCAGCCAGGCCGAGCCAGCTCGGTTGGTTTTGGGCCCAAACACACAAAAAAAAAATTGCAATAAAAGTTGGTATTATCTGACACCAGCGAGGGGCAACAATGTTCAATAATGTATTGGCTTGAAGGCCAGCAGGCGTGGCAGCCACAATGCAAATGCAACCATCCAGCTACCCGGGGGAGGTGGCAGCTGCTGTTGCATGGCTGGCATATGTAAAACCCTCTTTGAAGCGGCTTATCAGAACTCTGTTCGACTTTGTTGGTAAGGAGCAAAAAAATATACATATATACGGAGGAGGGAGAAAAAAAAAAGCAGTCTGCCATAAGCTAAAGCCCAGGAATGTGTAGCGGCAGCTGCAGCCTTTGCAATATGTGTGACACATGCTAGAGCAAGAGGAGCCAGCAGACCATAATGCGTAGGTGGGCGGTTGGGTGGCCTGATGGTGCAACGAAGGACATGCGGTGACGGCAAAAGCCGAAGCTGAAGCCAAACCCAAAGCCAAAGCCATAGACCTAAACCAAACCAAGCCCTGGAAAATCCAAGCCCTCTGCATCCTGGCTCTTGCTCGGTCTCCTTTCTCTCGAGGCCCAGGAGGGAGCCAAAGGATGCTGCAAGGGTCGAATGGAGGAGGAGGAGGAGCAGCAGTATAGCGGTGGCTCATGGCAACTGAGGTTTTCAATAATGCACGTTGTACGGCTCCCATGCCGCGTATTGTATTGCATTTTGTTTATGCATGCGCCCATCAAAGATGGCAAAGATTTCCAGCAAATGGAACTACAACGAAAAAAACGGGAAGCGCATACACTAAGAGAATTTAAAGGGTTCATTTGAATATTAAACAATATGGTCTGATGCCCAACTCCCAGAGTTTGTGTATTTTTTTGCAGTTTGTAAAATGGAAGAGGATCCGATGCCCTGCCGCCACTTTTTGCTGGGAAACTTCGACAAATCGATGACAAGGCGCGGTTCCCCTTTGAATCCTTTATCTTTTTTATATTCCCATCATCCACACCCATCGCCCACACCCACCCACCAGCCATTTTTTATGCTTTTCTTTTATGTTCGCCGCCGTTGGTGACATAAAGTTTGGCTTCATGCGAATATGCAAAGCAATAGATTACGATGTGCGAGGCCTATTGGGCTTTGATTGGAATAAAAGTCCTTTGCTTTGACAATAAACGAAGATACTTTAATCTATACGAGCCTCGTTGGCTCAGCCAGGATTCGATACCACTAGGATGGCCGGGAGAAACAACTGGTGTCATTGCTCAATAAGCTGTACAGAAGATCGGGAAAGCACTTGATATCGTTTTTGGTCAAATGCCCATTCTCGTACATCTTCGAAAAGATCTAAGGACGAAAGAGTGTTGCAACGATATTATTGATATTGGGAGGTTTATAACTTTACCAGTTCCCTTAGATGGGTGTCTTCGAGTTGGCTGGTCCTCTCCCGGCGCCAGTTCTGGTGTCGGGCTGTTTCTGTGTCGGTTATAGTCCCAGCTGTCCAGTGGAAGGATGTTTCCCTGCAGGGACTCATCGAGTTGCAGGTGACCTGCTCCTTGGACGTGGCCAGCAGGCTGTGGCTGCTTGACTTGTGCTTTTGTTTCTTCTTCGATCCTTTGGCTTTTGCTTTCCCCTTGCCGCTCTTCCGTTGCCCCTTGACGCTCGTCTTGCTGGTGGCTTCGGTGACAATTAGTCCGCCCTCCAGCCGCTTCTTCTTGGCGTGCTCTTCCAGAAACTTGGCATCCTTTTGGGCCTCCAGCTCCAGCATTCGCTGTTGCCGGACCCGCTGGCTGACATGGTGGTGCTTGTGCCGCCGTTGGTTTCCCTTGACGAGGCTGCTGCTGCGTTTCGGCGAGTACTTCCGGCGCTGCTTCTCGCGGCGCAGGCTCTGCCAGATCCCTAGGCGCTCCTTGGCGCAGGTGGGGGCCAGCAGCTGCTCCTTCTGGCGCTGTATTTCGCGAGCGATGAGTGCCCGATGCTTCTTGGCCTGGGCTTCCACTTCCTCGCGGCGTCGCTTCAACTGCTGGATGACGGGATTAACGCTGACGGTCTCCACCTGATCGCCCGGCCACCGGGCTCGCTTCTGCGCCTGTGCCTGGGCCTGAAGCTGCTGCTGCTGTTCCATCCGCAGCTGCTGCTCGCGCTGGTGGCGATGCATGGCCTGGTGGTTGAGCTCCTCGCGCCGCCGACTGGACACCGTGTCGGCGAACATGGGCTGCTTGTTCTGCTCGTAGAACTTGCAATAGTAGTTGACCTTCTCGGAGTCGCGCGGCGGCATGATGCGCCGGTAATTGCCCAGGTGGCTCTCCTCCCAGGCGATCTGCTGGGTTAGCGCCCCGATGGAGCAGGTCTGGCGCAATTCGCTGCCACCGGCCTCCCGGGCCGGCGAGGCTGCTCCTCCCATCTGATTGTTCGGCAGCCGCTTGTTGTAGATGTTTCTCAGTAGCCTGGCTCTGTGCTCGATCCGATCGTCGCGTATGATCTGCTCCTTATCCACCAACGCTGTGCTCAGTAGATTCAAAGTATCCCTGATCAGAGGGCGCTTCACCTCCATGTCCACCGACTCGTCGGCACTCAGGCTGGGCGTGTGATTCACCTCCAAAATGTATGGCTTCAGCTTCCAGTCGACGAGAATGTCGAAGCCCAGCAACTGGAAGCTGGCCTGGATTTTGTCGTGCTTGGGAAAGCAGACATTGTAATTGTGCTTCAGCACCGGCCAAGCACTGATCACCGTCTTAATAATGGCATCGTCGACGCTGGCCCAGAACTCGGCCACGTCGTAGTTGTGCTCCACCAGCCATTTATTGAAAGCGCTCAGCTTCCGCTTGGAGCCCACTTCCGGGCTGCTGCCGACCATGTACTGCGAGTTGCGGCGATTCAGACAGTAGTTGGTCAGGTGCATGTACAAGTTGCTGCTGTTGCCCATCGTCGGCGGCACGTACTTGTTGGTGGCGAAGCGGGCCAGGCCCTCGTTGTAAACGAATATCCTCAAAGGATCCACCGAGGTGACCAGGGTGTACACCCTCAAATCGAACTTGTAGCCATCGATTAGCAGGGGCTTCAAAATAAAGAAAGTATTAATAAGTCTGTAATAGTTTATCCTTGAAAAACTCACTCTCTCTATGTAGGTTTGGCATATAAGCTTTTCCCGCTTGCTAACAGTCCTCAAATCTGTGGTTATCCAAATGCCACGACCCTGTCCCGCCGAGTAGGGCTTCAGGATGAAGGTCCGTTTATGTTTGCTGGCATAAATAGCCACATCATAAGCACTTAAAAAAAGAATAGCTTAGAAATAAGGTCAAATAGAATCGAAAGAGGGAAACCCACTCCGTTGGCATTAGCCAGGTCTTGGGGAAGATGCGGTAATCTCCCGGGAAAAGCTTAAGCATTCGATTAAGGTTCCTGGAGAGCAGATCCTTGCGACAGATCTCGACCATGCCAGGGAAGTGGTTGATCTGCTGGAAGCGCTTCATACTGCGCAGAAGATCGTGATGTGGTGTGGAATCCGACCATTGGATGTTCCAGAGTCGGTGCTCGGGCACGTGCTGGAATCCCATGTTCCGGGTTACCTTGCCGATCAATTGAAACCGCGTGTTCTCCACGCAAATGCTCAGGCGCAGACCCCGGATACTGGGCACCATGTCGGTGCCCTTCACGTGGATCTGGTGGGGCGGCTCCTTCAGGACATCGTAACAAATGGCATCTAGCTGGGAGGCGGTCAGGGAGTGCTTCTCCTTCTGCTGCTGGGTGTAATCCTGGGTGACGACCATGTAGTGATCGGTGTGATCGGTACCGCCGTGAGTATATCGCCACACTGGCAGCTTGTTTTCCCAGCCTGGACGCCGCTTGCCCTGCGTCTTGCCCGTCGACAGGACGTAGACGCTCTCCTGGTGGTAGAGGCTCGGCTTCGGTTGATTCTGGAGGCTCTTGTCCGGCGGCAGTGACTTCTTGGCGTCGAAAAAACGCGTATACTGGTTAAGCTGGAGCTTCGCTTCCTTGGGTGCTTTTTTTGGAGGCATATGGAGGATGGAATGCTGATCTTCTTCGTGGGCCCTTTGCAGTGCTGGTCGCTCTTCAATTCGTCATTTAAAATTCCAGATTGAGGAGTGCACATAGAATTTTGACAGTCTCGTCTTTCCAAGCTTCGATTGAATCGACATAAAAACAAACAACATTCGACAGGTTGCTCATTGTTGCCCCGTACTGCCATCCCATGCAAGGTCAGGTGCTGTGGGTTGTGTGGGTGTGTAACTTGAGATGGCAGCCACTCGATTACCAAAGTCAAAGCCGCCACTGTCAGGGCACCGCGAATAAAACTTGTGCAACCTGTGGTTAGCCAAAACACCTTGGCGACACCTGAAACGATCCGGTGTAGTGTCACCGCCGCCCCCCCTCCACCCATTCGCATGCATGGGGTGCCTCGGGGCGGGGCTCATTAACCGCAGTTTAATCAGGCTTTAGGCTCATGTGGTTATTAGTTCAGCCAGTCAATGTCAAGAACAATAATGCGTAGTACAAAAAAAAGAGACTGACAGATAAATTACCTGCGACAAGCGACATAGTTGGGATGTAAATGTGGGTTTTGTCATACGCATGGTTAACCCAAAGAGGAGGGGGTACCCGGAGTTAAGAGGGCGTAGCGTTGGGTCACTTGGAGTGATGCAAACCTTTGACTCTCGAGTCCGAGCAATTTATAATCAAAGAGAGTCAACTTTGATTATTAAAAACCAATTATAGCCTTTGTTTTCGTATTAAATGGCATAAACAATGATAAAGGCTTTTGGGGCTTGGGTTTCGGCCGGCAACGAACCGTGTAATCTGTCAAGTTTATTTGGTTGAGTTACGTTTTCGGGCCGCCTTCTATCTGTGTATGTACTTTTCATCTCTTCTTTTTTCTCTAATTGGCTGGCCAACTTAAATTGTTGTTGCCGTATTTATTTATTTTTTTGTTAGTTAGTTTTCTGTTTTGTTTTTGTGCAGCTAATTATGCGCCCGGTTTGTCGCTGGAGATTGTAAACAGAAAACAAGAGGGAAAAGTGTTGGCAACTTTTCTGCATTTCAAATATTAATGATAGTGCACGAACCGTCGGCCAAGAGAAAGAGTGCGCCATAGTTAAATAGAAAGAGACAACTGGGAGCTGGGGAGCTATTTTTGTTGACAGAACCAGGAGCGTTGATAAGCGAAAGAGAAATGAGCGGAAAATCGCGATTAATGTTGTTTTCATTCAGTTGGGGAAATGGAAAATGGAAAAGGGTTACATTTCACGTTAAGTTTATGCAATTTATTGGAGCACCTACATATACCAGATGAAGGTTTACTCTTTGATTTCTATAAATTATTACCCATCAATAAATCTCAATTTTGTTTTTTTCCGTTTGTCCGGCAAATAATAAATTATTTCGCTTCACACTTTTATATTTGTCCGGGGCCAGTGGAACGAATTAACTTTTATTTGTACATCCTTATTTTTTGCCATTGCTTATCAATTATTTAATGATATCCTTTCCCTTGATGTTTTAATCAAGCGCAAGGTAGCAGGAAGTGAAACACGAAACAAGTGTAAAATCAGGCAGACGACAACGAAATGCATTAAAAATTTAAACAGATTTCATTTGCAGTTGCACTAAAAAAAAAAAAGAACGAAATACGGCATAAAACCAACCCCGTAGCATAATAATAAAAAATTAAACAAAGAAAATAAAGGAGTAGAGGAGAGGTGGCGGTGCCGGTAGAGGTGGTGCAGGAGGCGGACCAGGATATGGTTTATAAACTCAGCCGGCAGACGATGATGATGATGAAAAACCCGAGAGCCGGATAAAAACTACAATGTATGAAAATGTTAGCCTGTGTGTGCTAATTTCACAGATCCTTTTATTTTTTATGGAGCGCCGCAGTCGCATTTTGACTAAGCGCGCATTAAAAATTAATCTTTTAATTACCGGCAGGCAGGCAGGCAGAGGCAGCACATCTTAATTGAGAGCACATCGAAAGTTGTTTTCAGTGCATCGCCGCCTTCCCCTCGCCACAAAGTTGAATAAAGAAACGGGACTTTGCGAGTTTCATAAATCCCTGAAACTGGAAACAAGTTGGAATAATAACAACATCATCTTCAATGGCGACGAAGAATGAGGGTCCCTCTATTTTAATCTTCTGTCAAGCTTTAATACCCTTATGAAAAAAAACTTTTCCTTTATGCTGTCTCTCTCCGAAAATCAGAGCATATTTTCCCGGCTTCCCGGCTTTGAAAAGTTTGCCAATTGTTGGCAAACTCCCATTTTAATTGCTTTCAATTGACCCCAGGAAAGAAATGCGCCAACTTGCCGCATAAACTTAATGTGCGGAACCACAGGACCTCTCCTGGTCCTTCCCACACACTTGAATTCAATTTACATTTTGTCGCATTAACATTTTTGGGTTTTTAATGCCTAAACTTTGCCAGGGAGCTACAATTTCGTGTTAAAAGCTTTTTCAATGCCAAACTTTTCAATGAGAGAATGAACGTTTATTACTAGAACTAAATCCTGTTTAATGTTTTACCCAAAAAATAAAAAAAAAGGAACTAAAGTTTCCAGCTGGGGTTTAGCCAGAGCCCCGAGCATGATTTGGAATTTTAAACGAGTGGCAAGGAATCAAAGGCTCCTGGCGATTGTGATTTATCATTTCGTTTGGGGATACGCTGGAAATCCCCAGGATTAGATTCACTCCAAACGTGATTAACATCGCACTCGGCTGCTATTGCTATTGCTATTGCATAAATATTTGGGTGTCATTTGGAATTCTATGTTTGATTTATATATGCAGGTCATACAAATCTATCTATGCATACGGTGCTCTATTTGAGCTGCGATTCGCTCGTAATTATGCATGAATCGTGAAATCAACTGCATTTGGAAGGGGGGGTGTTTGCGAGGGGGGTGTTTGGGGAGGGCGTTTTTTGGGGGTCGAGGGTCCCGAAATGGAACTGAGACTGCAAACGCATGAATGAACGCTCCAACCAACAATGTATGCGCATAAATTTCCACACTTCGCCCTGTGTGAGACGCAATGAAAATGTTGAATTGTTAAAATGCTCGCACGTACTGCAAAAATAAAAAATAAAAAATAGAAAAAAACCAAAATGGAGAAATAAGAAAAAGTTATTTGTAATGCAAAGCAAAACAAAATCAACAGCCATACCGAAAACGTGGCTGCCGAAACAACAAAAAGCGAAATAAACTAAACACAAAAAACAGCAGCTGCTGTGAAAATAGTTGGGAAGTGGAAAAGGCTTTTTGTTTTCTGTTGCAGTTCCGATGCAGTTTCTTTGTATATAAATATAGAGTATACACAGTGCATAAACAACAAATGCATTTGTAATGAAAATAAAATTTAACGTCGCACAAACACCAAGGACATGCCCAAGTGGAAGACGCTGCAAAGTATGCAACAGTTTCAGCCTAGTGCACTTACGGCTCTTGGCCAGAAAAAAGACCAAAAAAAAAAGGACGAAAACCTGCAAACACTGGGCTGAAAAAGACATTTGCCAAAGGCTTGTAGACTCGTACAAGGTTTCTGCTTATGCACTGTAAAAAACTTCGTTGTATTTCAAGACTCTCAAGTGTAGCAGTCTATTTTAAAGACAATTATTAATCTTTGTCACTTTTCCCATGGTGTATTGTATATGATGTGTTGCATGATCTATGACAAGCCGGCAACAAATTGCTGCAAAAAATAAAATGGCGACCAAGAAATGTGACACCTCCTGGCCACTTGTCAATGTCATAATTTGCCATAATGTGTGAGAGGTAGGCAGGAGGCGGGCAGAGGCAGAGTCCACAGGACATTAGGGGGCCAGGCTGAAGGAGGCGGAAGGAATATGAGAGATGGAGATGAACTGGCGAGCGGGACAGGCATCAAAAGTTGTGAATGTCGATGTCGAGATGCTGATGCCTTTTAGCCCGAGGTCGTGGTCGAAAGGGTCCTTCTGCCGCACTCCCTGCCCCCCACTCTTGCCGTGATGGGCCGTTGCCTGGCGCCTTGTGGGTTGTAGTTTCCACAACTCTCCTGTTATGTCCTTGGCTCCGACAAGCACTGTCAACATTAACACAGCCCAAAGGCATAAAAGGCATATCCAATTGCAAAAAGACGCATGCCGATAACAAAGGCTCGGCAAACATTCAACTAACATTAGTGCCACGCCCCTGCCAGTACCACATCCACATCCATATCCATAGACATGCACACATAAGGACACGTGTCAATATGTGTGTGTGTGTGTGTGTGTGTGGGAGTGCTCTGCTTGTCGTATCCTGGTGCTCTCGTTTGCTGTCTATTTTACTTGGTCATTAAATTTGGATTTTGTGCTGTGCACATCGCCAGCCAGCGCTTGACTTTGCTGTTAAATATATCCACACACAAACACTTCCCCACAAGGATCTACATCTCTTTAGTGGCCTTTTGAGCGGCTCCGTTGCCCCATCACTCCTCTCGCCTCACCTCTGGTCCTAAGCCCCGTTTTGGCTTTAACTTGCCGCCATTGTTGGCCAGGATTTTGCATACATACAACATACAGACATACATACATACGTTCCAGGCTTGGAAAGGTGGAGCGTATCCTTGCTCGCTCTGCTTGGCATCGGGTTTACTGAATGCTGTTTTTGTTTTTCCTTTGGTTTTGAGTCCTTTGTGGTTGCACATTTTTCCAACATTGCATGGCAATTGCAACAAACTGGAAAAAAGAGGGGGGGGGCTCCAAGGGCTTAATACTTTGGCTCCCATATTGAGTACATAGTGCAAAATGTCTCGTTTAGGCTAAGCTCCTGTGGCAAAAAGGATTTTTCGGGGCAAAAGGTTTCAATTTCAAGTGACTACTGACAATCACATTTATTTTTATGTACTTTTATAAATGGAATTCCGTTTAACTAATTACCTGTATTTGTTCTTCTCTTTGCAGGTAAGTTCCAATAATCCTTTGACGTGTTAACGAACCGAAACTAATATGTAGAGTGCGTGAGTCTTAGATATAAGCTTTTATGCAGGATAAACACGGCAGACTATTTGCCTTGTACTTGAGGAAATTGCGTTATAGTATTTCCCCTAAACATGCACATATTACACCATCAAAGATCAGGATATGACTCCTTCTCTCCTCTGTCATTGTTGCCCCAATAAATCACTAGAGAATTTTCTTCGGGGACGCGGCAATCAAAAAAGTTTCCCAGTTTGAGCGAAAGTTGCATCGTAATTCCCACGATAATAATCACAATAAAAATCAAGCAGGCGATAAAGCATAAAACCAAATTACATACTACTTTTTGGCCTTTTTGGCGCGAAAAGGACCTCGGAACCAAACACTTGACTTTCCACCTCAATCACACTTCGATGCTTCCGCTTCTAGTTGACGCCATTGTTGTTGCCGGTACAACATAAAAATAAAAAAAGTTTTTTTTTTTTCTTTTTCCCAGAAAACTTGCACAAAACCCTAAAGAAATTCGGCCACTAAAATATATGTTTATTCTTTTTTTTTTTTGGTGTTCAGCTTGGCAGGGGCCGCCAGACATTTTATGGAGCACGTAACGGACATTTTTTTGTGGGTTATTTTCGTTTTGAAAAGTTTTCTCATAATGCTCCCGCGCGAAGGGCTTATGTAATATCGTAGGACTGCATCTGAATATCAGCACGTATTGGGGTTAAAGTAATGCCCGGCCAGCGATCTGGGCGGAGTTTAGATTTATGGACGTTCTCGGCGGAAAAGCTAAATTCATTAAGTTGTCAAATGCAAGTCAACACAATTCTGAAGGCTCTGACCTGCAAATGGCATAGCTTTGAAGAGGCCGAGGAAAAAAATTCAGAGGAAAATGAAAAATAGCAATGCTTTGTCACAGCCAAAAGTTTTTTCTGTTTCCTGTTTAAACTTCAAAATGGTCTCGGAATGGATAACAAGTTTATCTTTATTCTATGATCCAGCGGCTACACTTGCTTCTGGGAATACAATAACCCATATTATTGACATTTCTCACCCAATCCATGGGACAGGCGCAGCCTGGCTTGCACTTTTCTGGCCTGCATTTGTTCTTGTACAAATAGTCGGAGCAGATTTTGGGGCAAACAGGTTTGCACTTTACCCAAATATCATTGTGAACACAAGCTGCAACAAAAATAGCAACATGAAAATTGTTTCACTTTAAAAATGATAAAAATTCAGACCTGTGATAAGTGGCAAGTGGCCAGCAAGGGATTTGTTGATTAAAAAATTAACAACCAAGAAAGGCAGCATCAGAAACATCGCCAAACTTTTACTTACTCTCCTTTGCTTCAACTCCTTTGTAGTTGATGGAAAATTAAACCGTTTAAAATGAATTTGGTACCCATTTTAACTGATTCGTTTTACTAAATTTAATGCCTGGCTCTTTGATAAATGAATAAGCCCTTAAAGCCTACCCACATCACCGCTAAGCCTCTTAGCCCAAGTCTGCAGCTCTGTCACAAAATGAACTGGAAAATTTCGAGGTCTCTGGATAATTGCCACAAAAAAAAAGAGGCAAAAAGTCCAGCTTAAAATATCCCGCTCGCAACAAAATGGAAAATTGAGAGCTCGGCCCAAGTGCAAACATTTTAATTCTGCTAATTGAGGCATTGAAATCTATTGGCCTGGTCCGCCAGAAATGAAAATCCAAATGAAAATCCAAAACTAATAAACGGTTTAACATGGCGTATGCGCAATCTGAACTGTGTGTTTGTTTCCGTGTGGTTTGCCACATTGATTTGGCATATTTAATTTTTCGTTCAGTGTAATTAACTAGCAACTGGCAACGGGCAACGGGCGCATAATTACAATTTGGAAATTGTACACCGAGGCAGCAAAATTTGTGTGTGGAAGAAAGGTGCATTGTGTTTCCACGGCTCACATGTCAGCAGCCAATTCGGTAGGTTGCAGAGACACGATGTGGCATGGAGGAAGGGCAATTTGATATGGATGACGATGGGGCCTGGGCCCTTGGACAATGGACAATGGATGCTGGTCATAGATGCTGGTCATAGATGCTGGCCAGCGATCATCATCACCAGCATCGTCATCATTAGCATCGCGAGCTATTTGCGGTTTTAATTATGCCTCGGCCAAAACAATGCCAAATGGGAGGATGCGGCATCGGCATCGGCATCGGGCCTAGTTAAATGGAATGCAGCCCGGCCATTGTAGTTGCGATTGAAATAAATGATGCGAAATGGTAGGACTTGCATATGTGCAGCCGGAGCCGGAGCAGGAGCAGCCACAGGAGCAGCAACATTGAATCAGCCTTAATTTTTGGACAACAGTTTCAAAGTCGCATATGGGCGAGCAAAATCGATATGCAAAGCAGCCAAGGGCAGGGAACGGGCCGTGATTAATGGAAAATGGTGGAGGGGGACTGTTAGCTTCTGGCCATATGGAAAACGTTCGCTGATTGATAAACCAAATGTCAAGCAGAGCGTATAAATCGTGGCTATGCGCAGATGCATCACAATGGAAACTATATATATGTTGTAAGCACTGTTAGCCACTGGCATTAATGCTATCAGCTATGATCCGACTCGGTTGTAGTCCCAAAACGTTGCTTGATGCCTGGCAGTACATCAACGTGGGGGCTCAAAGTGTCACCCTCACCTCTAAAGGCCAACCAAATCCACACGTGCCCGGGCCATAGAATGGGGCAACTTAGTGCTAATGCCAAGGCAGGGCCCTGAAAAATTAATGCCCACTAATAATTCAGGGCCCAGGACCCCAACGTAAAGTATGCCTAAATAATCTAACGCACAATTAATTGAAGGTGCCATAAATATTGCGTATACGCACCGTAAATCAACCAAGATGGCAGCCAGGCGGCACTAAAACCCCTTTGGGTAAATGCTTTTGTACAGCCTACAAGCCGAGCCAACGGCAAATGCTTGATTATGCAAACAATTAATCCAGCAAGAGTTTATTATGCTTCAGGACTTTGTGTGCTGGCTTACTTCCTGACTTTCCGAGGCTAAAAGTTCTTCATTGCCACTTAAGTTCTCCGCTTTTGACCAGCATTAGCCAACAAATTTGGCTCTCTGTCTTCATTAGGCTTGATTGTCTGGCTGGGCCCAGGCGAATCCTTTGTTTTAATCAATTTGTGAGTGACTTGCAAGTCAGCCAAGAACCAAGGGAGAGCCCAGTGCAACCGGAAACACGCCATCCTGCAATCACATTAGCCGGGGATTCGGCTATAGTTGTCCGGAAATTGCCAAAAAGGGAACCGACGTCAGTCCGTCACTCAGCCAGCAACTGACCGCAGCATTAAAGCAACATTTGTTTTAACATCTCGACAAAGAAAAAAGAAATACCACCACCACCATTCCATTACCGCCCACCGCAAAGTTGCTCTGGTAGAACACTGCTCGAAAATTTCAAACAATGCAACACAAATTGTCGAGAACCGCAGTTGCAGCCGCGGTTTTCGAGGTGCCTGGTCCGGGGTCCGTTGGCTCCGGAAGGCTTCTGGAAGTTCCGGCCAGTTGACCGCAGTTCACAATAGTTGACCAGTGCAATATTTTGACTTGGTCAGCCCGGGGGTGGCTGAGACAACAATGCGAGGAGAAGAAAGCCGCCCACAATCCTTTCTCTTCATCGAAGATAAAGTTGCGGCACTTTGTTTCGTAAACTAAAGAAAAAGGGACAGTGACTGGCAACATGTCGTTTATTATGGTCTCAGTAATTATTAGTTTAAGGACATTAAAGCTTTAGAGGAGCCTTTGAAGACCCAAATTCTTAAATCCCAATCAAATTTGAAACGCTTTTCATTTTCCTCGCCATTATTTACTATTTTCCTGCGGACATTTTCCCTTTTTTGCAATCAGTATTTCAAATCCCATTTGCCTGTGGCTTTCAGTAATCAGTTTTGACCGGGGCTATAAGCTTCATGCAGATAGACAAGCCAAAAACAACCACAGAGAAACCAACCATTTTTGGAACATTTTGGCATTTTGGCATTCCCTTCCGATGCCTCTTCCCCTTTCGCATTCAACGCATTTTGTGGCATGCGCAATGGTCTAGGTAGTCATTTTTAAATGCTTGAGCATTGTATAAAATTTGCATAAATTTCTTGCATAGTTTATTTAGCGTTTGGCATTGTTGTATTCGTGTTTTTGTTGGCCATTTTGCCATTTTGCCGTTTTGCCGTTTTACCAACCGCCCACTGACAAACACGGGCTAAATGATGCACACGCCCCCAAAATGTATGCTATACATGCACATAAAACGACAAGGATGATACGCGCTCTCTCTTTCTTCCCGGCCTCTCTATCGCTCTCTTTCTCTGACCATATTATAACTCAATTTCTGCGTGAGGCTTTTTCCCGGAACGACACAAAAACAAGGGGCTGCTGGTTGGCGATGCAGCATTTATATTCATATATGCGGCGTGGAAATGAATCGTGGACCTGGCAGCTCTCACCGCAGGATCTCCATTGGGGCGTTGCTTGGGTGGCACGGCTACAGGACCCTTGAATGGATGGGGGGGGACACAAAAAAAAAATAGTATAGGAGTCTGTGAAGCATGTGAACCAATTCAATCGCCGTCCTTTAATTTTCCCCAGATTTATTCCATGCCAAAAGAAATTTGCATGCTTTTTACGCGCATTAGCATGAGCACACAAAGACAGCGCCAGGAAGGGTGGTGCGTTTGGGGCAGGGGTTTGGGGCAGGGGCAAGGGCTTGGGGCAAGCACAGGGACTGGGAATGGAAGCAAGTATCTGTCGAATTGAAATCGGCTTTCGTTTGCAGCAATCCAATATGTCAAATCTGAAGCACGCTTCACAACAATTTTTTGTGATTTCTGTGGGACGGCTCCCATGCCTGTTTATTCGTTTTGCCGTCAAATGTCAAGTGTCATGGCAATTTCTCGGGCAAGGATCCCCTGCGAGGATTGCACCCTCTCGCCGTCTAAAATTTCTTTCCTGGGAATCGAGCTGGCTGCCATTTTGACACAGCAACATTCGTCATCGATGGGTGCTCCGCTCATTTGTCCGGGCCGCGTTGAATGACATGTTGTGTGCTTAGCCAAGTGCAGCCCACTTGGCCATGGTAACACCACCCATCCAGCCTTTTGGCCTGACATGTTTTAATAACTAACTGTCCATATTGGTTCATTCAATTAATGTCAATAGTGTGCGCTTCAGTTGCATATATGCATCTGAATTCGGGGCATCCTTGAGCCTGTTGTGGCAAGGCGGGGGCTGCTAATTGCACAAAATGCAACTAATATCCAATAGTTAATGAGACGGTTTGTAATTATTCCCGTTTGCTGAGCTCCGGATGGGAGATTGCCATTCAATTTGATGTGGCATCGATGTCAACGTTGCATGTTATTTGTGCATATCCGATTTCGGAAAATTAAATATTGCATGGGGGAGCCTATGAGGACTCCTATCCTGTATTACAGTTTATGGGACTTGGCTTCAAAAGAAGTAATTATCTGCTTCTGGATATTGAGTTCCTTTGAGAACATTTAAGGCAATAGCCTCTAGCTATTTCCTCGAAATTTATGTTGTTGTAAGCCTCAAAGCCCCTAAATCTTGGCAACGCATTTAAATTCAACCATTATCCTTTGCCGGATTCAAATGCAAATAAGTATCCTGGGAGTCGCGTAATTCCAATGCATTCCCTGGGCAGTCTCTACCTTTTTGCCTTGCAAACCCGCATGTTTCATTAGCCCATCCGTCTTCCTTTTTGTAATTTGTGGGCTTTCAGCAATTAAAGGCGAATTGTAATGGTTTATATATAGACAAAGAGAGAGAGAGAGGGCGGGAAAGCCTTGGGCACATTCATTACACCTTTACGCAGGTGGGAGGTGTGGGTTAAAGCCGCTTCGTCCTTTTCGCTTCTGTTTCCTTGGATTTCGCCAGCTGAAAATTGTTGCATACTTCTGTGGCTTTTGCCACTTGCTGCTGAAAGCACTGAGGTGGGGGTAGAGGCAACGGCTGCCACTTTAACGCGCCCACATACCAAGCCTCCCGCTCCCATTCCGCTTTTCATCAGGATTCTCCGCCCACATGCGCGGCCCACTCAATTAACGCAACTCACAGGATGTTTGTTTGCATGTATACGCCGGCGTATCTGTGTAAGTGTGTGTGTGTGTGTGTATTTGTCTTAACAACTCTTGCATACAACCCAAATGACTCTGGATCCTGAATCCAGAATACTGAGTCCAGGATCCTGGCTTCCTTCTCTATCCCCACCCACCGACTCTCGCATAATTACTTTGACTCGACTTTTACGACC
Source organism: Drosophila varians (assembly GCA_018150405.1). NCBI lineage: Eukaryota > Metazoa > Arthropoda > Insecta > Diptera > Drosophilidae > Drosophila > Drosophila varians. Next base: position 12,462,610 of record JAECWK010000130.1, read on the forward strand.
TTTTCTATGAATTACTCAAGAAGTGTTGGGAGCACGTCGCTTGTGTGGCTGCCATTCCGCCATCCCACTTCCTATTGCCCCCCGCCCCCAGTTTATCCTTTTTTACTGCCTTTCCTTGCTGCCTCCTTCGTGTCCGCCCGTCGTTCCTTTTATTTATTTCCTTTGCTCGTGTTTGCCTGCTAATTTCTCCTCCAGTAATCGCGGGACGAAAGAATGAAGTTGGTGCCACAATTGCATAAGGTGCAGGTGGTAAAAAGAAATACAAAAAAAAATAGTCGAGAGTCCTTAAACAGGGTTGTCGAGTTTTATAGATTTAACTAACTGCTTCTTTAACTGATTAAAGGTATTTCTTTTGGCGAACCCTCTTCGTTGGGGCTTCTGACATTAAAACTTAATTGCTTCGCAGCCAGGAAACATTTCAGCTAATCGTCCATTACATCCGAGTCATGTTTTAATGTTTTTAACCCTTTTTTCAATTTTCGTTAGATAAGAAAAAAAAATAATTTCAGTTTGTGCAATTTTCTTTTTGAGAATTGGCTGTTGTTGCTACTGGCTTTTTCCCATTTCCCTTCGAGTCTTTGACTTTGGCCCAAAACATCTTTTCCAATCCCCTTTTAATTTCCTTTGCAATCCTTTGCAACCCTGACACACTTACAACCCCATGCCCAGGCACTTTCATTTCTTCTAATGCAACATTTTCCTATACATAGGGGGTGGAGGATTGTGGGTGGTAAAAAAAAAAGAAAAGCAATCGCTGGACGGGCATTATCTGCGTTAGCTTTTTAGCCTAACGACCCACCGAAGGGGACGGAAAAACTACGCGATGTTCGCCACAGTGCGTCTTCATTGCTCTTACCTGTTTTCCCCCCCAGTTTTTCTTGGTTTTTTTCATGGCTCCTTCCCCCGTTTGCTCCTTTTCCATTGTCTCTGGCATTGTTAAACAGAATTTATGCGTTCAGCTGCCGCTGCTGCTGCCGTTGCCGTTGTCGCTGCCTTGGCCGTTCGCTCACTAACGATACTTTTACCATCCACTCTGGCTTTGTTGGCTCGGCTTGGCTGGCTAACTGTTGTTGCCATTACGTTTATAATTGTCTTGTGCAACTTCTGGCACCAATCCACCAGCCCGCCTATCCCATCGCATCCACCTGCCCCACCACCCAAAGTCGTTACATAGCCCAGCATCCCAACAGCATCCCAACAACTTGGCCCCTTCAGGTTGTTGTAACGGGTTGTTGTTTTCGCCTTCCAGTTACCGTTTCCATCCGCCCTGCCACTTTCAGGCTCATTGGCTAACTGTTGATTTTGTTGCCTGCTACCTTGCTGTGGCGGCGGTTGTTCAATTTTTTTTTTTGTTTTTTCATACGCCCCGTTGTACATGCCGCAGGACTCCCTCTCTGCGACACACATTTTCGCCTCGATTCTCCTCCTTGAATTCTCGAGTTTGTTTCTCGATTTTTTTTTTAGCTTTGCCCTCGCCTTGTTTACATTTTCATGCTCGAATTGGCTTCTGTGCTTTGGTAATTTCCCAGCATTGTCTTCGTCCTTTGGCATTTGCCAGGCCCCGCTACTCCGTTCCTTTTCTGGGCGTTAGCCTGTTGGCCAACTTCAAACGGACACACACACACACATCGTCTTTGGACTTTTGTTTGGCACTGACAGGAGATGCCCCTCTGGTAACCTTACCGCCACCTTGGGATCTCCTTTATGGAGATCCCCTCCCTCACCTCACAGCACCCCGTGGCCAGCTTCCGCTGCCTTTCAACGCCGCCTTTGTGCCACATAAATTTGGTTTAAAATGTAGCTCCATGCCACTCCATGGGACTCGCTGCTCCAGGCTGGCAGGAGGCACTCTCCTTTCATGTTTCGCCTTTGTTGCTTTTGTGTGTCGTGCTCTGTTTTGTTTTGTGCTTATTTTCAATTTGAACATTTTAATGTTTGTGGTCATAAAATTCTTTTTATTGGTTGTAAAACTGAAACTGAAGAGCTGCCAGCAGATATAGCCACTGCTCGGCTGGGTGGCAGTGGGAGTGGGAGTGCTTGAAAAAATTAGCAGCCTCTTCTCCGGCTCGGCAATGGCCACTTAAGCACCAGGCAAAGGTGCGATAAGAGAAGGACGACCACCACACACCTGGGCAGCCAGACTCTTTCGGAAAGATTTCTGGGTAATTGAAACACAAAATTGTTATCCTGCCTCTTATGGGGTAAGAGGATACCTTTGACAATTTGGAGTCTCACATTTCTAGCCATCAGGCTTGCACTTAATTGAGGCATCCATTGCCTCTCAATGGCCCTGGCATGGGCCTTGGGATGGTTTTCCCTTTCTTGGCAACGGCCTCCTCAATTAAATGTTAATGACAATATTTTATGGCCAGCACTTGGCCGCCCCTTCCTTTTGACTCATTTGCATTTGGCCGGAAGTGCCGCCTCAACGTCTCAACAACATCTCAGCTTTTCTCTATCTCTGTCTCGCTTGGTCGCTCGGTCACTTTCACACAAAAATTTTCGAATTTGCTTTTCGCTCTTTTCCGCTTTTCTCGCCATTTTTTTTTTTTTTTGCCTATTTTTCACTCAACCGCCCGCTTTAGGCACGCCATCAATTGTAAAGTGTATTATTTTATGGCAACTGCAATTTTTTTATGGAACCCGCAAATGGAAATGCAAATGGAACCCGAAATCGGAATGATAGCAAAATATTTGTAAACAATTTTTCTGGTGTGACACGACGTCGGATCGGATCGCTAGCGCAGCATAATATTATATACGTATTTATGTTTGTTGAGTTATTAAAAATATCACACCTATGTTGACACAATCGAATGCAGTTTATTAATTTTGTTTATCACCTGCAAAACAATCCCGGCAATCAACGGTCCTGGCAAATATTTGCCGTCCAAATAATCGAAACGAAATCAGCGCAAAAAATCGCAAATCCGACTTGGTATTTACTTTGCTTTCGCCAGGATTTAATTTCTTTTGTTTTCCTCCTTTCGACTCTCGTCTAACAAATCCGCAAAAGTCTTGCCTTCAAAGGAAATGCTCTCGAAAACATAAAAAACAGCCCGAAAAAAGTAACGAAAAACCCGTCTTTCCAGTTGTTGAAAACTTACTTGCCTCTCAAGGGCCGCGAATCCCCCCCTTTATTTTTTTTGCGATTCGCTTTTGGCTAACAACTAACGGCACTTGGTTGAGGAGGATGCAGTTGACCAGGCCTACCCTCCTCCTCCGCAGATCGACCTTCCCCGTGGCAGCTGCAGCCAGAAAGTGTTGCAAATGACTTGAAACCGGTTTTAATGGGCTTTGGTCGACGGGTTCTGCTCGGGATTGGGCTTGGGTTTGGGCCTTTGCCTGGTGTTTGTGCCCTGAAGAAATGGGTCAATAAGAAATTCAAATGCTGCCTCTGCTGCTGAAAAAAATTAATTAAAAAAAAAAAAAAAAGGAGAACAAGAAGAGCGAGAAACTTGTTGAATTTTTTTGCGGTTATCCGACGACAAGGGAGAATGAAACCAAAACAGGGAATTGCAAGGCGAATGAACTCCGATTTGGGTTTCGCATTTTTGGTTCAATGACTTCTTCCAGTTTCTTGCGGAGCTAACCAAAACAATTGATCGAACTACGGGCCCAAAAGTTCTCGCCAGCTAATCTGACCACATTTATGGTTTTGGCCATATTTATCTGTTTGACTTGGCTGAAATTCTGGCCGAAAGAATGCTTTCATTGTCCCAAATTGTTTGGCTCGTAAAATTGGAAAATCAAAAGACAATGGCTGACCACAAAATGATTTGATATCGCAACTAAGCACACATTATTATTAATATTTAATGCGTTTTCCCCTGGCGTTGTCCTTTTGCATTACTGTATCCTTTATGATGGCGCTTGGCATTGGCCAGGAGATATGGCTGGCTGGAGAGAGAGCTGGACGTTGATGGACCTGCGGAAAGCCGCTTAAAATGTTTGCCCGGTATCCTCGGCGAGATGCGGCCTTTTCCCCCCCTGTTTGTTGGCATTGCTCTGATTTAATATTTAGCACGCCTGGACAATCACCGCACAGACCTGCCCCTCCCCACTCCCCACTCACCTCCTGCAACCCCTCCGGCATGACGCCTTGGTAAAATTTTAATGCGCTTTTGATGATGGCCATAAAACGGCAAAACAAAATGCATGGCAGGGGGCTTGGCACTGCTCCTGGAGCTGGAGCTGGAGCTGGGGCTGATGCCGTGGGGGTGTGGTCGGTGCATGCGAATCTCTGCTCTAGATAAAATATTAATTTATTTTCCCGCTTCTGCTCCGGCTGTTGTCCTTTTTCCGTGGCGTTCTTTTCGGGGTCTGGCCCAGGACCACCGCCGCTACCAGCGCGAGTCGAACAAGTTATAGTGCACATAAAATTTTACGTATGTATTGCCAGCCAGCGAGCAAGCTGGGCTCTTATTTTTTAAATAACTGTTTCATGCCCTCCGCCCGATGTCCAGCAGCACCACGCCCACATCCCACCACCCACTACCCACAGCCCACTACCTAGTGCCCCCACATCCCGAACTCCTCCGCTTGCGGCCTCGCCCACTGGTTTATTAATACTTTCATTTCGAGGCGGTTTATTTGTTTTTATACTTTCGTTGATTTCCTTTTTTGTGTTATGTAGCCCGAGTTTTTATTTCTCGCCTTCTTGTGGATTAGTTTTTTAATTTCAACAGCTCGTGAAATTTTGAACTTTTTTATTTGCCTGCCCTCAGCTATGCTGCAGATTTTACAGCGAATGCAGCACTAGTTTATGGCGAATCTTCTAAATAAAGAAACAGATTTTATCCTGGGGATTAAAGACACTAATATTTGAGTTATATGACGGAAAAATTCTGATTAGTTTTCATATTCAAGGAATTCCTTGTGAGTATCCTAAACACTTCTTCTCAATTTATCTGTGGAGGACACTCGGGACCTGACACTCTCCCAAACTTTCCCCAAGGATCCGTCTAATCGGCTTTCATCATTCAAGAGGATCTCCTTTTATTTTGCCATTCCATGGAGTTCCATTCCCATTCAGCTAATGGAGCCAAATTACCGGCAAACAATGAGTGGGCAGCGCCTGTAATATGCTTTCCTTTCATATGCCCAATGGTCATTCAGGAGGAAGGACGGTGGGAAGTACCGGAGCACGCGCCTCATTTATTCAATAAGCTGATCTCATAAACAGGAGTAATGTTTCCTGGCCCACCTCCCACTGGTACGGCCACTGGCTCTACCCGTTTTCCTGTTCGTCCTCTTTCCGGATGATGTTCGAGGATGCGACGCTCTTGACTTGCTCGATGATTGCGCTATTTACAATAATTGCAGACATTTTGTGCGCCATCGAGACTCCTCTTTCTCATTTCTTTCCTTCGTCCTGTCTCCTCCAGCTACGTGTTGACTTTTTCCATTTGTCCATTTGTCCTGCTGTAGGACCTCTGGCAAATCGCATTAAATGCAGCTCACAACGAATTGTAAAACGACATTTCAGATGAAAATGAGCAAGAAAAAACAGAAACGTATTTTCCCTGCTGTTTTTCTCACTTTCCATCCAGCACCTCCCCTTGGGGTTCAGGTCCTACTTTCCGTCGTACCCTGGATTCTCCATGAAACAGAATGCATAACTATAAAGTGCAGTGTGCACACAAAAACTAATTAGAAAACTTTTGCGGTTGATAGTGATGGAAGGACATGGAGGGATGGAGGCTGGAGGATGGAGGTTGGAAGTGTTAAGTGTGTGCAAACTGGGTAAAAAAATATATATGCAGCATCTTCGCTAATAATTAAGTAATAAGATACACTTGGCTACAGGACTCCAACGAAATTATTATAGTCCTTATTCAGAGGAGAAAAGATGCTGAAATAAAAGCCATTATCGTGTCTTAAAAGGCGATGCCATAAACAGAAGTCATTCATCCCTTGTTTCAAAGTTGGCCCAAACAATTTCCCGCAGGAATATTTGCATAGGCCGAAAAATCTCTCGCCCCACCCCACCCTACCGAATTTTTGGCCTAATCAAGTAGCCAAGACCCGGCAGGCAGCGGCAGCAAGGGTCATGTCTAATGCAAATCAATATTAAAAGTTTTCAACAAGATTCAAAATTTCATGAGCCAGAGGACTTATCGATGAATTTCATGAATAACAAAATATTGCTTCTCGCCAAAAAATAAAATAGGCGAAGACAAAGCCGCTTTGGCAATTTCCGCCCTCCCCCCTGCCTGCCAAAACAAATTGAACATTTAACCCATTACGGCCCCCTCAGGAGGCCCAAAGAAAGAGGGAGAAACCAGGCAAACACTCACACCCTCCACGGCCATTATTCCTCTTGTAAAATGAATAAATAGAAGTCGCTGGCAGATACGACCAAAATGAAGGAAGGAGGTGGTTGGGGCTTTTGGAGGATGGTTGAGGAAAATTTGGCGGCTTAAATTTTCCATAAATTTCCATGCCAACGGCCAATGCTCATTATAATTTGCCATCAATTCCCAAACTCCGGGCTCAAGAATACCAGCGGTATTCTTATTTCATTCTTGTTGGCCTAGACTTGACACGCCCTGGCTTTTGCTTCTGGCAGGCTGGCAGGCGGACAGGCTGGGAGCACACTCGAAACTCATTAACGTAATTTCCGAAAATTTATGAATGTTAATTGGGAAATTTCTTTTGGCATAGTACAACGGAAAGTGCTTATTAAATTATGCTAATGAGTTCTTCAGCTTTTCACACAGCTGACATACAGCAAAATCTCCTGCCCCAACTTCTGCCCATCTCTCTCTCTTCCAACTCCAGAATCTAGGAAATTCCAATTATGCCAGACAAACGGTGGCCTAAAATCCAATTTGGTTTAGTAGCTAAACGAAGTGAAATTGTCCACAAAAGTGCTTTCGATGGTCACTGAACTGGGGGAAATCATTCGATTCCAATTAACCTTTTCACCTTTGATGGAAGTTGGTGAAGCGAAACCTTGGCAACTTTTTCACATTTCTTTCTGGGGGGAAACAGCGGCAAAAGAGAGTAATTTCGTTATGCTTGTTTTTCGCAGGATGTCTTGCACAAAATCTGTCATCCACATGGCCAAGTCCTTCGCATCGTCATATTCAAAAAGAACGGCGTCCAGGCCATGGTCGAGTTCGATAATCTGGATGCCGCCACAAGAGCGCGCGAGAATCTGAACGGCGCCGACATCTACGCTGGATGTTGCACTTTGAAAATTGATTATGCCAAGGTAAGATCGATCGATCAATTGATCAATTATGTTGCATTCATGGTAATTGTCATTCAATTTGATTGCTTTTAATTGCAGCCAGAGAAATTGAATGTGTACAAGAACGAGCCAGATACCAGCTGGGACTACACGCTGAGCACAGGTGAGATTCTACCAAGTGCGTTCACATTTTTTACTACTTTTTCTAAACTAGTCAATAAGTGATGCACCAAAAAATGAAACATCGACACTCTGGCACCCGAATACGAAAAGATATGAACACCCTCGCCCAAAAACACCCACACTCTATCATAGACACTGGCATTGAAACCCAGACACCCACCCACTCACATACACACACACACGCACACACATAGACACCAAGGATACACACATCCTGGAGAATGCCAATGCGTCCATTGGCTTTGTAACTTTTGGCCAAATATTGAGATAGCGTTGCGAGGCGGTTGAACGTGGCGTATGCGTGATATTCAGGGCTGCATATCCCCTTTTTGTTTTTTTCTCTTCCCAGAGGTATCCTTTATCCCTAATCTTAATATTAACCAACTTTTCCGCTCAAATACATGTCCAAATATTATCCACACCCCAACTCCAGAGCAGAACTCATTAAATCAAAGCATTAAGTGAACTCAAACAGAGATTATTTTCGAAAAGGCCACCTGTTCGCCGGTGGCACGCCCACTCCTCTACCACATTGCGCAAATTTCACATGACAAAGTCGCACATTAAATGCCGTTTTTAATTTGTATATTTCACATTGGATAAAAATGAAATTAAATGCTCCGGCCAGTAGTGGCTGTCTGCGCCAGACAGCCAGGCGGCACTGTCAACATTGCCGTTGCATGTTGTCGTTGTCGTTGTCATTCTGGCGTGTTTGTTGTTGTCTGGGCAATTTGTTGCTGGAAACGGAGGGGACAGACGGGCCACATCAAAAGGCCGACAAACTGAGCCACCAGCGGATCCTGTCCAGGCCAACGCACTATTACCAAGTGTCAACGTTGCGACTGAGGGGGCAGCAGCAGCAGCCAAAGCCACAATAACTCAGACAGCCACAGTTGGACCAGAGTTTCCACTATTTTTTGTTGTTGTTTGTTGGCTGCAACTTTGGCTGATCCTCCACAGCATTCATCCGCCCTGTTGTATTGCCATTTCCATTTGGAGGCCAAAAGTCTGCCACAACCACTGCTGCTTTTTTTTGTTGCAACTTGCAGCCATTTGCCTGCCTCCTGCCGCCTGCCGCCTGCCTGCTCCGGCTGGCATCAATGAATGGCAAAACTGAATGAACTTGGCGCCGCCTCCATGAGTGGCACAAAGAAGTGTGGGCGGAGATGTTGTAGCTACAGCCTCATTGCCGGCACATTATGGTCCAAGAGTGAGGGGCCGGTGTGGCAGCTTGTAAATTAGGCCTGGCACTATCTTTGTGTCCGATATAATGAACATGCCACAGCCCCACTGGGGAACGATTCGGAAAGGTGGCGCTTTCGTCCCGCCTTTGTGGCAGGGAGGATGCTTTCAACGGGGATTGCACTTGAAGAATAACGCCTGAAGGACCACCGCAATTTCCTGGACCAGAGTGGTTGCAAGGATTTAATTTTGAAGAGTTTTCCTGGCATTCAAAAGCTTTTACTAATTGCATTTTGGTTTTTGATCAAATTTTAATGATAACTAGAAAAATTACTGGTTAACTGGTTTGGTTTGGATTTTGAAACCGATTAAGGCCTTTGCCATTTAGGACTTAAACGTCATTTTCGTTATGCAATAATCGTCCTGCCACTTTGTGTCACCCACTGACCAATTGCTTTCGCTTGACATGGCCAACTAGCTCTCCTTGCTGGCATAAAAACACTCTGTGTTGACCTGCCGTCGTAAAATCAATAGAATTCATTAAAATCGTAGCAAGTGACAGTCGACAGTCCACGCCCACAATTTAGTTTCCACGACGAGTTCTTTATTGTCTTAACAACAATAACAAGTGGCACGAACGGCTACGGCAAAGGAAAACAAAAAGTGAAGTGAGGCAAGTTAAATATAAAGTGGAAAATGCAAACATAATATTTGCATAAGATTTTCTGCTCAACCTCGACTCTTTTTTCTCCCATTCTGTAGCTGTAGCTGTAGCTGTAGCTATCCCTTCCGTGTCCGTGGTTTCTTTCTCCCCCCAAAGATACCTTTTATGGCATTTGCAGGACCCGTGCCCGTGCCCGTACCCAAACCCGGACCCGGAACACCAGGCAATCGATACAAAATGCCAGCACGTGAACGAGAACGAGGACACCGCCTTGGGTAAACAGGAGGAGGACGACTCTCCTTTCTCCGTTCATTGCTTGGCCAAAAAAGCATTCGAAATGACTAGCTGGCTGGCTGCCGGCTGCCTGGCTGCCTGGCTGGTCGTCTAAAGTAGCAAAGAAGTTTTTAACAAGTTGACTTGAGTGCTCTGCTCGCTCACCCAACCAACCAACCAACCGCACCACCACCACCACCTCCACCACCCTTAATTTCCACCCTCTGGCTGTCAAGGAACCAGGCAGAGCTCCTTCTGCTGCACAAAACTTCATCAAGTACATACCGAAAATTTGTATTTGCATTTGCATTTGGCAACCGCCACGGTTCCTGTTCCTGCATATACATATATACATTATGCAGACTCTTCCTTTTTTTTTTTGGGGGAAACCCCTTGGCCAGGCCCCGCCCACCACGTGCATTTTATCTATGCGCGTTTTGTTAATTTTCCACTCATTTCGCTGTCATCCGGCGTGGCTGCGTCTTCCGTCCGGATGGGGGTTATCCTCTGCCCAGATGGATTCGTTCCTCCGTTCTGCTCATCAGCAGTCTTCCCCATTTGCCTTCGTGTTGTCACGCGATGTGCTCCTGCTGCCTTGCTCCTTATTTGGCTACAAATTGTTTTTGCTTTCTGGCTCACTTTCCACCCAAGGACGTTCGATTTTTTTTGTTCGCTTCCATTCTATTTTTGCCTCTTAGACGGTTTTTCGCAACTTGACAAACCTACGTGCATTTTCCTGATGCCATGTGACAGTTTCGTTTTGCCGGATAGTTTGTCTCGAAGCTAATTTTGTTATGTGGCTGACGAATAGCAGCTACTAGTGCCACCTCCTGGAAATTGATTGGAGACACTTTTGCACAAAATTGCACTTTTAATGGGGCGCATAAAAAAAAAAACAGAACGAAAGGGAATTGAGCGGCTGGCAACTCATTAGGACTCTATCCCACATTTTAAAGCATTTGGAGCTCTGATTGCGTATTCTGATAACCACAAAGAGCCAGTGCCGGTAATAATTAACCACAGAAATGTCATGAAAAACTTCCCCTGGGGCCGCCCCCGAAAACCACACAAAAAACGTGCACCGTAATGGCAGTCATTATTTATTTTATTTCCAAATGCACGGAAACAGCAGCAAAATAACAATCATAGAAAAGTGGAACAGGGATACCATCGCTACCTTATTTGGCAGCAGGAAAACCAAAAAGAGGCAACAAAATGGGGAAAAGGGAAAATTTCAATAAACGACGAGACACAAATAAAACCAGACAAAGGAAAAGGTCCTGGGTGAGGGAAATGCCAAATGTCATAAAAAGTGAGCCACAACAAGGGACTCGGGACATCACACAGAGCAGTTGATGAGGAGCCTCATGGCGGGCATTAAAAAGGACTAGCTCCCCACTCACTCCCCCACTCACCTTTTCCGCATACTCCACTTCCACTCCGAAGTTGAATAATAAAACATGACAAAACTATTTTATGTTTATGATTAAATTATGTTTTGGCTCCAGCCAAACCAAGTCAGGCAGGTGACACAACGTTCGTTCCCACTCCAGCCAGCTGCAGGTCGTCCTGCCTCTGGTGACTCTTGTGATTTCGCCACAACAATCGAATTAAATGGGTATAAATTATTCATACAGACATTCCAACTAACACGCATGCAAATCACGTTGGAAACTCGGGTAAATATTGCCTTGGCAACAGCTCCGAGCTTTAGTGATTTCAATTATGCCCACATTTTGCGAGGAGCGTTTCTATTTATTTAAATTGCTATCGAAAAACTCTCTTTCGGTTTGTGTTGTTATGCTTGCTTTATCCTAAATCAACATTGCTTCCTTCTCTCCCGCCCCCCTTCCCCCCCATATCCTGCATACGCTGTCCTGTCTATGGTCTTTGGGTTATTTATTTTTATGACACTACAATTTCTGCAAGTGCCGTATGCGTGAGTCCCTCGTCCTCCATCGTTCGTCCTTAGGCCTGACTGCCTGCTGATTATTTTCGTTTTATCTTGAGCCCTGTGCTATTTTGGACCCCCAATTTGTTTTTAGTGCCGTCCATATGCTGCTCTTCCTGCTGACAACTGACTACCGACTGCCATGAATCTCTCTATATATACACAGACGGAAATATTTGTGTGTCATTGGGTGGGTGGGTGTCGTTCGGTCCGCCCATCTAATACATCGTAATTATAACGGTTTACTTTTTTCAGCCATGGTTTATTTTATGCCAAACCGAGCAAAGACTTCATGTAATCAGTGTGAATAATTTGGCCTTTGTGGGCCCAATCTGATATGGGCATTTATTTGCAGGAGAACCCTTCGCCAGCCCACATTTATGTGCGGCGTTTGGTATTAGGTCTTGTCTCTGCAATTGCGTGGACCTCACTCATTTAGAACCAATTAAAATGGTTTTTATTGCTGCCCACATAATGGCAGCGAGCAACTTTTCGGCTTTGGTCCTACATTTAGAGTGTCTATCTATGGAGTTTTGGGGGCTGCCGCAGGCGCATTATCATCATTGAGTTACGAGCCTATGGCTAATAACAAATCTTTGGCCCGATCTTTTGAGTTCCTCTGCCTGCCCCTGCTTAAGCCACACACTAAACTCAGACATTATCACAGCACTGAATCACCCATATTTATTTAAACATTGAAACATATTTCACCCACACTAGCATACGCATAAAGAGGCTCTAGATACTACATATATATAGATGAAAAAATATCCTAGCTTAAGCCTAGCTTAGCCTTACATACGAATACTACTATCCTTTAGCCAATCTTAAAAATCTCTACAACATATCTTTGACAACCCAAGGGGAAATCTACATATCTGTGAAAAGCCCAAAGGCTTCCTTAGTTTAGAGTTTCCTTTTTTTATTTTGCCAACTTTTACGAATGTGCCAGTGAACCAAGAAAAAAGGACAATAAGTGACAATATTCTCAGCTCAGTTCAGATCAATTTTATCTGTCGACACGAATCGCAATCCATTTGTATCAAGAATCCAACAACCAGCAGCAACAACTACAACAGCAACAACCACACCCTCAACCAAGCAAAGGCAACACAACAACAACAATCAAACCAAGAACAACCAAAGAAACAATCACACATCAAACGCGTTCTACTAAAACCCAAAAATGAAACAATTAACCCAACAAGAGGTATCCAAATTTTTCATTGCTAAAACTACTAAAAACGACTCTATAAAACACACTTGTAAAATATGTCTCAAGAACAACAGAACCATCTCCAGACAACACGATAAACATTTTGTATTATATGTCAAAAAATCACCACAACAACAACAAAAAAATACAGCCACAACAACAACCACATCAAGCAACAATAAAATGATGAAAAGAATCCTTTTTAACAATTCAAATAAAATAAAGATGCTCAAATGCAAGAAAAAAATACGAAATAAACAGCAAGCCAAACAGTTTCTCGATTATTATCGATAAATCAACAAACAGCAAAACATAAATTAACAATAAATAAATGCAACAATTTCCTCGAAGCTTCTCTTTTGCACTACTTTCTGTATAGAAGATTTGAAACCAACGATTGAGATTGTAATGGAAAACTTGATCATAGAAGAAGCAAACCCAAAAGAATCTAATAACAAACCATCACTAACCTACAAAAGAAACCTTTGACTAATTGTGTATTATCTATTATTTTCTGTATATTTTGTGTTAATCTTTTGTTATTGTTTTTACAACAGTTTTTGGTTTTCGGTAACAATAACAACAACAGCTACAAGAACAACCAGAACCACCACCACACGGATAAAGCTTAGAACCCCGTATATGAGTAGCTTAGTAGTCCCAAAACTACTACCATCTACTACTATCCCGCCCACCAGCCACTCACCACCCGCCTGCCTTGCCTGCAAAAGCTATATCAAAACTAATTGCCTACTAACCATTGCAAAAAAATTAAACCACCAGACGAATACTATTACTACTACTACTACAACCACCTGAATCTATCGAAAGAGGAAAGAGAAAGTAACAAATCGATAATGTTCCGATATTTTTGCTACCCCTTACTAACCCCATTTTTGTTGTGTATGTGTGCGTCTCTGTGTGCGTAACTAAGTGCCAGATTCAATAAATTTGTAGACCGTTAATTCACATAGCTGTATCTGTACTATATATTTTTCCCCAATTAGAAAGAGAAAAAGAGTAAAAACAGCCAAAAAAAACATCTACAGAAAAACCACCTACTACTATTACTACTACTACTACTACTACTACTACTACTACTATATAACTAAACTACAACAACAACAGCTACAACAACAACAGAATGCAACCAACAAAAAATATATATTTCAAATCTCAGCAAGAATGCACTATATATTCAAGAAAAGTTTGAATTCTTTTGAAAATACCATTCAATTTTATGCAAATCAAATCAAATATAAATAAAACTGAAATTCAAAAGCCACGACAATGCAAAAACAATAGTATATATGTATAAATATATATATATATATACATATGCATAGAGTATAGTATTTAAAAATAACTCTTTGGGCAGGACCAAGCATCACAACAAAAACGAAACTCGCAGAAACAAACTAAAAATTTTGCAAGATTTTCACTGTCTATCTCTCACTATCAACAATCAAAAATAAATCACAACCAACACTATCTACTATCTATCTCTATCTCGCTTGTGTTTGTCTGTGTGCAGGAGAGATGCAAGGCGGCACTGTTGTTGTTGCACTTGAAGAAGATGCAGATGCCGCCGAGGAGCAAACGATCGGAAAAATCGGAAAATTCGGCGGTGCAGAAGCAGATGCAGATGCAGATGCCGCAGCAGCAACAGCAGCAGCAGCAGCGGCAGAAGCAGCGGCAGGGACAACGGCAGCAATGGCGGCTTGAAACGGAAATGGATTGGAAATGCAACCCAGCGCCGTGGAAAAACAAAATGGTGGCAGCTCCATGAAGCTGCTACCAATCACAGAGACTACATGCTACTACTATTTCTACTACTAATGCTACTCCATTACCACTGCCGCTACAACCCCAGCAATTAGTAGTCGTTAAATAAGCGAAATGCCAGAACGTATTTGAACAGATCCTTGAACAGAATATGTTGTTTGAGTGCCGCAGAAGTTGCAAATGGTTTTGAATTTAATTGCATAAAACTGAAGCAAATATCGGAATGACCTAATCAGAGATACAAACAGAATATACATTTGAACATGTATATGTTGCCAATTGTGGTTGTTGCTGTGCCTGATGGTGTTGACTTGATAACAATCCGACGAATCAAAATGTGAGAGACCTCGTCCCGATTGCGATTGATAATTGAATGCACATAATGTAATAGAACTGCCAGTTGGATATTATGTATGGATTAAATATACATATAGTTTTTGTTCTATCCATCATACCATGAACATCAGCTTTCAATTAAAACTTGAAGTTTATTTAATTTAAAATTTTTTACCGACGGAACATATATGTACATAGAAAAAAAAAAACAAAATGATATATAAGAGTATTCATTTTACAATTGGGATCTGTTCAAAGTTATGTCAGCCATAGTCTAAATACCATATTCGTATTATTATCGCTACTGATTTCTCGGGGTCTGTAGACAGAGTTGTATGTGCGCTGGTGGTATTAGTGGGTCGTTAACGGTATTGCTAGCGGTATCCTTATCGTTATCTTTACCGGTAATATCCGTATCTCATGCATGTAGTTCCCTACGCCGGGCACACAAAAAAAAGTATAAATTTTGAAAAAAAAAAAGGAATCAGAAATTCTGAAAACAATTTGTGCTCGGCCTGTCTCAGAAGAGACGGCATGGATGAGATGAGAGGCGTCGACTACACAGCGACTGTGCCGGAGGTGAGTCAGTTGAAGCACTCTAATCTAACTCTATGTCTAACTACAATACCATTTCATAGCTTTTAAGTGCAACCCAACCCGACTCAGATCGTAAAAATCAATGCAATTGTAAAATGTCCCAGCCTAGCACAAAATATTCCGCGATTCATGAAAAGTGGATCAAAAAAAAAATGTATTATCCCCATTTTAAGCTTTAAAAAACCATTCCACTAATTACCCAAAATCCCCTCTGTGGGGCTGTGAGGCTGATGTGGCATAAACATCTCCTGCCACTATTAGCCACTTGATTTGGCGTTTGCAAGGCCGTAAAATAAAGTTCTCCTGGCGGGCGGGGCAATCGCTGTAAATCATTAGCCCATTTAACCATAAAAAGTCAATAAAACAAACGCAAAATGTTGTACATAAAAATTAATTGCATTGCTCTTGCCAAACAATTTGGCAAAATAAAAATAGTGGGGCAGCGCAAAACAAATAAATAAATTAAACAGGTTCTCCACGAGCAACTCGTTGGGCCATTAGTGGCAATGGTTGTATGCATTTATTGGGGTCGCCATTGAACGATTGGTGGTTTTTTTGGTCAGGCGGGCCACTACAAGTCGGCCCTGAAACCAAAAACTGAACTGAAACTTTGCCGGAGCGTGTGAACAAGTCTGGGATTTGAATTCGCAATAGAACTCGCTTTTCATACGGATATTTTGATGGATTCTTATAGTGTCGAGAACCTCCTAATGCCCGATAATCTTTTGCGGTAAAAAGCTTCTGATTTATGGGCCTGTCGCCTTTTATCTTGGCCCGTGACGTATGGCTCATCGACGTCCGTTTTTATTTCGCTAAAACGTGTGGGGTTGTCATAAATTAATCCATTCAGAATGTATTATATAAGCAACATATACATATGTATGTGGGGCACGAGTCGCTTCCCCAGTTTCTGAATATTATTTTTTTGTTTCAATTGTGAGCTTGTTTGACTGACCTGCCTCAACGTCTATCTCTCTGCCCCGACTATATTATATAAATTCTGATTCATTGGCATGCTAAGCAATGAATAACGCGGGAGCAGCTGAACAACCCGAAAACATTAGCGTGAATTTATTTATGAACAAATCGGATGCCATCGCCCTCGTTTTTTCCCTTTTCCCCTTCCACAAGATGTTTTCTGAAATTTTCGAGTGGAACAACTTTGATATTGGGAGCCGGTTGCTCCTGGCTCCCATATGGTCTAGTGGCTAGGATATCTGGCTTTCACCCAGAAGGCCCGGGTTCGATTCCCGGTATGGGAAAAGGTTTCTTTTGCAACTTAATTTATCTTTTTTTTGTGCTGGAGGTTAACCGGAAATCAAACACACACACCAACACCCACACACATGAGCTAAGGGTTTTCCTAGTTAGCTTATAGTGGAGTTTCGAAGAAAAGTAAAACGAAAACGAAATCGAATGAAAGGAAAATGAAGAAGCAACGCCACAGATACACACACCACAACAACAACAACAACTATAACAACAAATGCCAAACAGCCAACCAACCAATCAACCAATCAATCAACAACAACAACAACAACAACAGAAACATCAACAACAACAACAACAAGAAACCAAGCAACCAACCAACCAAACCAAACCAAACCAAAACCAAACAGAAATTCAACAAATTTGTGGATACATTTATCACGCGCAAACTGTTTGCCATTTGCTCTTATCTCATTTCAGTTAAGGAGATTGGAAATGGCCGCTCGCCATTACTGCAGGAGCCACTATACGGTACACGACCTCAGCCCTACAGTGAGTAGAAGGCGCCTATTCATTTGTAGTTTCTGTTTAGCTGACAAATGTTGTATCCCTCAACCCAGACCCAGATACCAACAAAAAATTAAGTCCATTGACCCCTTGAGCCTTGAAACACCTCCCACCTTTCACCAAAAAGACATGGACACCCCCACACACCGCCCATCTTCTCATTAATTTTCTTCCCTTTTTCCTTTAACGACAACAAGGCAACAGAAGATAAACCCAAACTATATGTTGGTGTTGATTGTTTGGTTGCGTTGAAATATTTGAATTATTTATTGTTTTTATTTGTCTTCCTGTCCGAAGGAACTTCGCAGGTTAGGCTCTCTAGAATTGGCATTTCATCAGTTCATACACGAATAGACACGGAAGGAAGACTACTAGAGGGTTGGGAGAAATGTTGTTCTAATTGCTGGCACTTAAAGTTATGGTCTCTACACATTTTCAGGCTGTGCCTCCTAATGAATGACACATGTACTCGTTTGTAAGTGCAATTATGGATAAAAAATGAACTAATTACGAGGTTATGAGACCCCATTTCCTACGCTCAAGAATTCTATTAAGACTAAAGTGTAGGACTTTTGAGTCAACAAATAATCGAATTCTTGACTTGTTTCGGGCCCTAAAACGTGACTGGCGACGGCCGGGTGGTGCTAAGTAAGAGTCGAAATCCTTCTCAGAACTGAAGGAGAAGCAAAAAGTGTGTCGCAAAAAGGAAATGAGAACCGTTCGAAGTGGGTGGCAATTCAAGGAACCCCCTAGCTCAATATTATTGTAGGAACATGTGTCTTCATTTCGTTGTCGACTTTGTGGCCTGCCAGGACCATCAACACTTCCTTTTCCTCCCTGTGTGTGTGTGTGTTTTTTCCCCCAACAAATCGATTTGGCTTCCAGCACCACAACATTGCCAGTGTGCGTGTGAAGTGCAAAATTAATTGATTTTTTATAGCATTTGCCGAGCATTTGCAGGATTTCGAGTATTTCTATTTCAATTGCGAGTACCGAAGTGTGAAATTTCAGCCCAGAAGAACCCAGTGAAGTTTTGCGCTTGGCAAAATAATGATAAATGCTGCCTGGCTTGGCCACAAATCAAGAGGAAAGGATTCCGAGGATTCCGAAGCGAAACTAATCCCCTAATTAAGGCGCTTCAGCCTCAATGAAAGTGGTTGTCTTGGCTTAATTTGGACAGAATAATTTTTCGCCCCAAATATCCTATATATATATGTATATATATATACTTATATATACATTGTTACTTATCGATCGTTTGGAAAGTTTTCTCCCAGCAGTCGTAGTGGTAGCCAGCCACCGAAGCAAAAGGAAATTCAACGCCTCGAGGCAGCCACCTACCTAGTTACAACTTTTGCATTATCTGAAAGCCGCAAACTATAAACTAAAAACCCCTTCTGCTGCTCCTGCTGCTCTGGCTGGTTATCAAAACTTATGTAACCTGGCCTGGGGGCTCGTTTATAATTTTTGCCAAACAAAATCCAGAGGCCTCACTCTCCAGACGCTACAGCCTTGATGTTCTAATTTGTTGTGCGTAAATAACATTTGGAATTGCCATGCTTTTTAGGCATTAGGCCAGGCTCAAACAGTAAAGTTTCCCCCACACCAAAGACACAGAAACAACAAACAGACTAGAGTGTCCTGGATGGTCGTGGGCTTTGGGGACACAACTGATGCAAAAGATTAAGTAAAAATCCGTCTCTAACTGATGCTTGGCTGCTGCTTTTAATTGCATTTTACGCAAAAGTTTAAGTTCTCTCGTCGTTGCCTAGGTTTCAATTAGAGACTTGGGGGTTGCCTCTTGCCTCTTGGCTCCTGGCTTTTGGCTCTCGGCATTCGTTTCCATTCCTTTGCTTTGCTCCTGCCCCAATATTCCGAGCCAGCAACCCCTATACGAAGTTTCTTCATATCAAACACTGTGGGGAGTTGAGTGAAAACTTTCTTGGCCATTGCTTCCCGCAGCTTCGGCGCTATATGGGATGCCAGGGAGTTGTTTCGTTGATTTTCGATAGTAAGCAGTAGCCTCTGACCGACCCATCCGGAACCCCCATCCACCCCGCAACTGCTGCCCAAAAAAGTTTCACAAGCAAATTTTCTTATCCATGCTATTTGTTTGATAATTGGCCATGGCCACGGCATTCGGAACTCGGAACTCTGAATTTGGTATTGTGGATTTTAGTTGTTGGTATAAAGTTTTAGTTTGCTTCCAGCTAAAAAGTCGAAATTCAATTGATTTGAAAGGGAGGCGACGGCGCGGCAGGGAAGGGAGGTGGAGAGTTCAAAGTGTAATAGATTCATTGGGAGTTTCTGTTATTTCATTTTATTTATATTTATTTTTTGTTCTTGGTTAGCTTGGGGGCTGTGGGAGGGTTGCATGTTTGCTTGTGGTTTTTGGCAAGCCCAGGAGCCAAATTTGTTGGGCGGCTAAGTATGTTTCGTGTTGGCAAATATTTTGTCATGATTGGACCATTTGTTGCCCTGCCTTGTACTATTTGTTGACTTGTTCTTTGCAAAGTTAATTTGTAATTTGAAAGGTAAATGGTAACAACTCAATTTTCGTTGCATTCGACAGTTGTGTGTATTTATCTGTGGCGAGGGTCGACCCTCACTATTTGGCATACCCGACGATAAACTTACCCCATCATTTCCGCCGACCTGCCAAATGAGTTTATGCATAGTTGATCACTTTCCTCTGTCCGTTGTAGTTTCTTTGTCAATTTCCCCTTTGGATTAGCTATGTGTGTGTGTGTGTGTGTGTTTGTGTTGTTTTCCCCGGGTTTTTCTCTTCTCCTCCATGACTCCCCGGCATAATCAGAGAATAACAAGGCAAAGGCAGACTTGGTCTCAGTTGCACTTATGACAACGGCGTCGAGTAAGAATTTCGCAATTCAAAGGAACAGGAAACAGGATGAAATCATTGGGGGCTGTAGCCCGTTTTCCTTTTGGCCTAATAAGCATCCTTGGGGAAATTATGATGAGCAGAATTCAATTTCGTGTTTAATTTGCAGTGAATCCGTTTCTTTCACTTACTCGGACTCGCACTCGGACTCACTTTCAGAGGTGATTTGCCAGGACCAACAGGAGTAATGAAATAAAGTATAAAGCTTGGAAATAAAGGAAACAATCGTACCGGAGTGGCGTCTTTGTTTGCCATGGTTTAGGCCTTGGCCAAACTTTCTCGAACAATTTTTGTTAAGTTTTCCTTCTCCCCATTGCTGCTAATATGCAAATTTGTTTCGGCCTTTGTTTTCATTTGTGTTTTATTTATTTTTTTGGGTCCCTTAAAATTTCTTTGTATTATCTTCTGCGGCTGCATTTCGCAGCTCTTTGGCCTTTTCTCCAGCCTTTCGCGGACTTCTTTCATAATTTTCGTTTTGGCCACAATGAACGCTTTTCATTATTTGCTCCGAGAGCACATTTTTTTTTTTTTTTCATCTTTTCATTATTTTATTTATATTTTATGCGATGGCGTTATTGTTGTGTTTGCTGCATAAATAAGTATTTTTAATTTTACCACAAAGTTTTTTTCGGGTTCTTCATTTTGTGGAAAAGCAAATGAAATGCTAAAGTGATTTTTATTAAAAAGTTTACTTTTTAATCTGATGTGCCCCGAGCTCCTGCCTCTGCCCCTGCCCGTGCCCCCATCGTCCTATTTATTTAATTTTTTTCTCCGCTTTCGCCTCTTTTGCATAATTTCTCTCTGCGGTTTGTCGGATGCCTGGCATATGGCAGTGAGGTTAATTAAAATTACAATTTTGTTGTTATTCCCGCTAAAGTTTTAAAGCGCACTAAAGGAAGCTGCACTGTAACCGACAAAAGTTGCAAATGCCATATTCCGTTAATGAGCATGACATTAAAATAACGAACAGCGGAAATCTTTCGCCCCCGAAGCCCCAAAAAGTATGCTAAGCAAGAGTAATGGTCCTGGGAGCGTTGCAATTTCAATTGCAATTCATTCTGATTAACATATTTATGGCTTTGTCATGGCATGTGTGCGTGGGATTTGCCGGCAATCATTCACACCTCTAAGCCGATTCCCAAGAGCCACTACCCTTCCCTCGCGAGCGGCTTTCTGAATCACTTCTGAGTCCTGAGCGCTGAGCCTGAGCTGCCTCGGTCCCCAGAGTCCCGAGTGAAATGCGTAAAGCCCCATCAGGCCCCCAAGGAGATGAGAACGACGACTGTTGGGGCGCAAATCCAACCGAGACGTCTGTAAAAACAAAATGGACAGCATCGCGGCCGGAAGTTGTGCGATGTTGCGCCTCAAGCGGCCGGGGGCTGGCGGCAGGCAGCTGGCTGGAACAACTGTAAATGGGAGCGTGACTACAGCAGCCTGGTCCGCCATTGCATCTCGTTTTACAGCTGTTTCCGGCACAGAAGGAAGTGTTTTTAATTTTAATGGCAAAGTGGTTCTGACTACTCCAGACGAATGGACTTACACAGGAGGAAAAGCTTGGCACAAAGTGGAAGTTTTTCCTGTTAAAAATTCTACTACTAAGGTAGCAGAAATAATCTAAAGGCTCTGCCATATCAGAGACTACACCCACAGCCGATAGAATCATCAATTCCGCACACATTTCTGATTCCAATTTTCTTGTATTTTTATTTTTCTATGAAATATTCAGCAACATGGAATGCAATTCCCAAGTTTGAATTGTGTGTCATATATATTTCTTTTCGTCGAGGAGCTCTTCTCCTTCGACTTGTCCTGCGGATGCTGTTGTGTCGGTTGCTCCGTGTTGCTTCAGCTGCCATGGGGAAACTTTTATGAGAAATTGAACGTCAGAATTTGCCTCGGAACATCCCACCAAGCCACGAATCCACCAGCCACCACCCCCTGTTGTGTTTTGCATTATTGCCATGCCATAACAGCCTGCGGCATTGCATTTGAAAGTTATCAGCAAAAACGCCAAAAAAAAAAAAAAAAAATGGGGAAAAGCAGCGAGTAGCAGAAAAACTAGGTGAAGAAACAATTCCCCATTCTAGACCTCAAATGGGCAGCAGCTGCTGTTGCTGCCACTGCAACCCCGCTTGGCTCCCAACGCCGCCCCCTCTACACTCTACACTCGACAATTGTGACGGAAAGTTACTTACTTGAGCTCGATTTCAGTTGCTGAGTGTTTTTCAATTGTTATACAGCGCCGACATGTATGTGTCGGAGTACGGAGTACTCCAATCGTATCTGCCATCAACACATCATTTCGTGTACCTTTTTTTCGGTTCGCAATGGGGAGGTGTTTTATTGCAAAATATTGGCAACAGTCTGCCGCAAATTGAGGAAGCCCAACATTTACTCCGTCCATCCCCCTTGTTGTCATCTTGGACGCTGCCCCATTGTTGTCGGTGGAGCAGAGAGCTCCCTGTCACACAATGTCTCTTTGCCATTGCCTGTTATTGAAACATTTCTGGCCAGATAATAATTTTGCTTTATTATTTTCTGGCTTCGGTCGGTTGTCTCCATCATCAGCCTGCCTGCCCAGCCACTAAGTGTGAGTGGCTTTTGTTGTGGTGCTACTACAGCCAGCCATTGCATTCTCTGCTCTGTCCCCCGGGCAACGATAATTGGCGAATTTTGGCACTTGCAGCCTAGCCAGCTTGCCAGCCAGCCAGCCAGTCAGAGGCCATTCAGGCCGTCGATCCAAATCTGAATCTGACAAGCTATTGGCCATTTTGCAAACAGGGCCAGGCGGAGCAGGAGGTGGATGCCAGGCGGGGGGCACTGGCATTTCCCAATTGTTTAACTGTTGTCATCTCATCGGCAGGCCATACTTTGCTCTCGACTTGGTGGGAAAATATTGCCGGCAATTTGGCCATCATCGTTGGCATCTCGTCATCTCGTCATTGTGCGTAATTGAGTGTAGCTTTCGGTTGATGTCTCCTCGAAATTTTGATTGCATTGGATGGAGTAGCGTGCTCCGAGAACAATAAGTGGACGAATTCAACACTCAATGGGCCTGAGTGGACCAATGGCAGTTAGTAAAGGGAAACGCTACAAAAGTGTTTTAAAGACAATTTTTAAAGAGTCAAGCTTGAAGGGACACCAGTGCGTATGCGTAATGCCTTGAAATCCTTTGAGTAGATTCAGTGACATTCCTTGCCCTAGTGAACTTATTGCGGTGCAGCAAGTGGAAAATGTTTAGCGGGCAGGGAGGCAAAAGTCCAATGTTCCAATATCACATGTCAAGAGTCGCTCTTAGGATCCGTGGACCTTGGGCCATGTTTCTCCAGTGGGCCAGTCAATGGCAGACGCTGCCGTTGTCGGTGCTCAAAGATGCATGCCACGTAAATTGGTGGTGGCGTCGCATCCCCAGCCACTCGAGCACACACAGGAGGAGCCCACCCTCCCTCCACCCCTCCACCCGTGCACTGAGAAAGATTGCAAAAGACTGACGGGGACATTGTGCAACTGTCATCGGCGGTCGTCGTCCAACTAAGCATTTAATTTTAGCGCAGCCAGCGACAATTTTAGTGGTTGCCGGCGGATGAAGTGAGTTGGCGGTTGGGCTTAGTTTGGATCGGTTCGTTTCAGGAGGGGGGAGTACGGGGAGCGGGGCCCTGCGGGCCTGCGGCCACTTTGTTGCTGCAGTTGCGCAATATTCAAACTGCTGTTAACTGTTGACGTTGGGAAATTGTAACTGTGACAAAAGACAAGGCAACTTGTCCAAAACACAATGAATGCGAACCGCGAACCCGAACCCGAATGCGAATGCGAACGTCGCTGATGGCTAGGAAATTGAATTAGCAAAATGCCTGCAGGCCCTCCTCCTCGCAGAAGGAGGAGGAGTCGAGGGGAAAATTGAAACTGACTCGGCGACAAAGACAGCGAGAAAAACATCTTAGGAGGTCGCCAGTCAGACAGCCAGACAACCAGACAGTCAGCCTGAATTATGCACTATCCAAGTTAATTGCATCAAAGATGGCCCTTACCCCCCGACTTGTTCTCCTTCAGCGGACAAGTTGTGGATAAAAAAATAAAAAGGAAACTTATTCAATTAAACTTTTGCCTGGCATGTAATGGAAAATGTGCTCCTAATGGAGGGCAACCTTGGGCGGCCATGGAAGGCACCGCAAGCCACTGACTGCGGGTTCAGTTTTAAATGAAATTTCGTTAAAATATAATATTTGCAGGGGGAAGGCAGGGGGAGGCCAAGCCAAGCTTCATTTGTTTTTTGGGGGGACGGCAGAAGGCGTGGCACATGTGTGACATGCGTTGAAATAAATTTTTCATGCGATCATCCTGCTGCAACGGCGGCGGCTGCAACAGCTGTGCCCCGACAGCATTTGCTGCACATGCAAATTAGAGCGTTATTATATGGGCCAAGCAATCTGGCAAGTCCTAGTTGAAGCTGAAAATTCTGCTGAAATGGTTAAACTAAGCGCCCCTGATGAATGGGAATTGTGCGGAACGCAGCCCCAGCTTTTGACTTTTTGGCCAGAAGCAGAGTCAGAGTCAGAGTCAGAGTCAGAGTCAGAGGACAAAATCTGTGGGGACGTTGTTTCAACACAACTATATCCCTGGGAAAACTGGCTCTGATTTATGCATGTCCTGCTGCCACATGAGTTAGCTTTCCCCCTTAGCAGCCCAGGCCGAGCACATTGTTTGATTAATTTCATAAGCTTTTGTGACCGGCGTTGTGTCCCAAAAAGGACAACAAAAGTCACTCAGTTCGAGGGATGGGAAGGAGGCTCTAAATGTTTGGTAGCACTAAAGCTTTAAGAGCCTGGCCAACTTGTCGATTGCTTAAATATTCCCTTTTTGTTCATCACAAGCGGGCTATGAAAAGTAATTAAACTAAAATCTAGATGCTGCTGCTGATTTGCCATTGTGTTCCATTCAAAAAACTAATCTGTAAACGTTGACAGCTCAGCTTAACGTATCCACCGACTAATCCCAAACAATAATGTTCAATTTTACACCAGCCAAAGGCATGTCCTTGTCCTTATCCAGCCAAGATGGATATGCAACAGTTTCCTCGTCTTTCGGCTTTGTGCAATTTCTTGTAAATTTAATTTCCTGTCTTATATATCTTCTGGCGTTTTCTCTGATCATTGACATTGCATCTGTAGATGTATTCGTTGTGGATTTGCATTTGGTCTACAGAGACGAATCAAGGACGATAATAATGATGATGATGTCTTCGTCGTTGCTCATCAGGTATGCAGAATTCATTTCCTGATTCGTTCAATTACTCACAGTCATCATGTGCCAGAACTTTCTCAGCATTTTCGTTCTTTTTAAATTCAAATATTTGTCAGGTGCCACAGAATATTTAATGAATTTCAAAACTTAATTAGTTTTCGCCTGTATGTGAAGCTGCTCTGTTTTATTATTAATTGTCAATTGCGGTATCCAGGAGCAGCCTCTGGGCATGTAATTGCCAATTAGTTGTCCACATCGTGTGTAAGGAGTATTTTCTGCATTTTATTGTTATGTGGCAGCCATCGAATGTGAAAAGTTCCCTACGATAAGTGGGAAGGGGGTCACAGAAATCAATTTTGGGAAAAATTTGTGAATTTTTGCAAACCAATTGAACAAAAACAAATGTCAAATATTTGCCAAATTACTCAGCACAAAACCCGCAAGCCAAAAGTTATGTGCAAAAATGCTTTGGCCTGCCAAAGAGACGTGAACTTTTTATGGCAACTGCCCCCCCACCCTCTTTGGGGCAGCTTTATATTCCGACCTGCACTCTCTCACGACGTCAAGGCAAACTAATTGATTTTAAAATAAATAATGACTAATCACCACCTGCAAGAGTACGAGCGAAAGGGAAACGTGGCAGCCGCCACCTCGTCTTCTCACTGCCCCTGGCCCTGTTCGTGCCCCATTTACCTGCACCGCTTTCTAGGTCGATTCCGGTTGCTGTGTAGAGATGGGTTAACCCGTCCAGAGGGATCCTTTCCGCCGCTTGATTAATTGAAATTTCACTCACTGTCACGGCGTGTGTTGGTGTGGGCGGGCCAAACGGTTGCCCTTATCTTGGTTGCACTACCATGCTTGCCCCATTCGCGGGTCTAGTAAAAGTGTTTTCAAATTAATTGACTGCGCTAATTTCGGCGAAAAGGTTTTTTAATTGATGGCCCAAAGTTTTGGCTCAAAGATTGTTGCGAAACTTGTTTACTACGAATTTTTAGTTCGTTTCGCATCAAGTGGCAGCACTTGCCTTTCACATACATTTTAGTAGCAAATGAGCCAAAGGATTCAATTACAATCCTAATTTTAATTGACTCCCAACAATGTCTCAATTACCTCAAAATAATTGCTGTTCCGACTAATTTGCCTGGAGCACCATCATTTGCCTAACTTAGTTGGACAATTAGGGCGATGATCTAAAGCGAAGGAAGTAATCTTTGAAAGGCGCCGCCACTTGACTCTGATTGAACTTTAATCAGATTTGAATGATAATCTCTGATAAATGATAAACTCCGACACGAGGTTAGGAATTTTTTAGCTGGCAATCGAGAAATCGAGTTAACATGATGTGTTTGAGCCGAAAAAGGCGGTTCCATCGGCTCTCGGCCACGCTCAATTTGCATTGGCAATGAGGACGAGAGCTTTTTGGGGCTTTTGGGCATTTGGAGGGAAAAGTAAATACGATTGCGATTATGTTGCCCAACCGCCATGTGTGGCTTTGTGTGGCGTTGATGCGATAAAAGTGCAGTGGCTTGAATGGAGTGTAGCCATATTAGTAGCCATTAGAGCAGATATCGATGGTTCTAAGCCATTAGCAAATGGCAGGACTGTGCGTCGCCGTCCTTCCAAATTCCTTTGGCAAAGTAATGACCCAAAAATCTAAATTCCTCGTACTACATCTACTGCTGCCTGCCGGCATGCTGGCTGACCCGGAGCTCCCTTGGAGTCCTGTCCTGTACTCAAGCTCACACAGATATTTGTGTGCATACATTTACCCTAATGCCATGCCCCAGGGCCACCCCTCTTCCGCCCCCCTGGCTTCGAGCCAGAAAAAATGCTTCTCCCAGCAGGAAAAATAAGGATACGCAGCAACAGTCGCCCGGCCTGGCTGCCTGCCTTCCCGCCTCCTTCATGCCTGTTTGCTCTTCGCCAATATTCAAAAACTGATTTTCATATGTCTTTTAAGTTTATTTGCGAGCAGGCAGCTTGTGGGTAAGGACCTCCCCCCATCCCCGCCCACTTGTACGCCCCTCGGCCTGTGTCTCCTGCCATTCCTGCCTGTATCTGTTTTGGCATCGCCAGCGGTGGCTCTTATCGTATCCGGCACACGCATAAAAGTTGGCCGAGTGTTTGCAAATTTTTTCCTCGTTTTAAACTTTTTTATTGGGACCGAATTTAATTCGCAGAGGAAACCGACACACACGACTAAGACTCCTGTGCAAGTTTTTTTCCTCGTGCTTCGCAAAGCGATTTCGAATGCAAATTTTATTGAAACAAGAAGTGAGTCAGGGCCTGTGTGAGTGTGCGATGAGGAAGATTAAAATCAATTCAATTTGCTGCAAGCCAAGTAAAAGTGGTAATAATTTTTGGTTCTTTGTTTTGCCTTTGCATACTGGCACAGGGGATACGGTCTCCTGTTCGTATTTTACTTAGCATAATGAGATTTTGAGTGAGTACGTTTATTGTGGAGTTTTTCGAATGGGGGAATTTCGAATGGAATTGGCCTAGGGGGAGAATTTATTTTTAGGCAAATAAATTGTGTATATGGAGAATATGCTTCTAAGACAGGACAGCGGCTGCTTGGCAGCCTGGCTGCCT
This sequence comes from Drosophila varians, assembly GCA_018150405.1. Classification (NCBI taxonomy): domain Eukaryota; kingdom Metazoa; phylum Arthropoda; class Insecta; order Diptera; family Drosophilidae; genus Drosophila; species Drosophila varians. Next base: position 12,490,503 of record JAECWK010000130.1, read on the forward strand.
ATTAATTGACCCATTTCTTGGCCAGGCATCCAAGCTTCCTGCCGGTTAGCTGTCAATATATCACACGTTATGCACCATTAAGTGCGCTCTTAATAGGCGGCAATTTATCAAGTGGCAGCTCCTGGCCCGATGTCCTGCCAAATGTTAAGGTCCCAGCATATTGCCGGGAGCCAGGATGAGCTGCGTTGGCTGGAAGAATAATGAATAAACGAAGCAGGCTGCGCCCCGTCGCGTTTGTCATAATAAAAGTTACTTAAAAATTGCACTGGAAATATCTCGTTGAGCATAAATCAATTTCTTGCCAGGTACAACATGGCGTATGCGTGATTTATGCCCTGACCGGTGGCCAGCTCAGTTTGATGTTTTCCCTCTCGTTTTCGTCTTTTGGCAGCATGAGGTCTATGGTTTTAGTCAATGAAGCCCATAATTAGCTCATGGCTGGTGGCCCACAGGGCGTATACGCAATACGGGGCATGGGAAAATCGCGCATACGCAGCGTTGTCCGTTGGGCTGTGATAATTTGTCCCACGCAAACACGGCAGCAAGCTTTGGTGGCTCCTTGAGGAATTAGCCGTGCAACTCGTAAATTAACAAACTTGTGTCAACTCTCCAGCTTACAGGCTGATAAACCCCGGCTCTGGTCTGTGTATCTTGTTGCCCGTTTGGCGTGCATTTGTGTATATAATGCGGTGTGGCCCGCTTCTATTTGCTTAGGCAAAGTGCTACGGATAGCAGGTGCTGGGCCGGCTGCATGTGCACTTGCCACAGTTCCCAACAGGCTGACGTTGCTGCTGCTGCAGTTGCTGTCGCTGTTGCAGTTGCTATTGCTGTTGGTGGCAGTGCCACAATTTATTGCTCCAGCTTCGACTGCCTCTGGGCAATCAAATAACAAAATGGTTGCGCTGCGCTTTGACATTTAATTGCGTCGTTCGCGGCATGTTTATGAAATATTTTTGTGCCACTTGTCAAGAGGGGGTAACAACCGAGGGGGTAACAGAAGGCTCTCTATACTTCCACTTCCACTTTTTCCGCCCCAGCCTCATGTGCTCATGCTTCCGTTTTTAATAAACGACAGACCTTGTCGACTCTTGTTCGATTCGTTGCTTGTGGTTCCCATTTGGTTCCCATTCGACAGAAAACCAAAATACTTTTTTTTAGTTACGCTTTTTAATTTGCTGAGTGCACAAGAAGGAAAAACATTTCAGATGAAATTCAAATTATTTACTAAATGCAAAATTCTAAAAACGGAAGCGTTTCTTGTGCTGCCTCACAATTGATCTAAACATGGGACTGCGGTGCGAAACTTTGCGACTCCTTTGAGCAATCTTTTCATTGGCTGGTGCTGGAGCTTCTGCCTTCTTGTCATTTTCATGCTCCTCCGGATAAATCTCCTCCTCGGGGTTGTAGTGATACGAGTAGCACTGCTCGACTCCCTTTTCCAAGAGGCATAGATAGCTCTTCTCGGGATCGGCTCCCTGGCTTTCATACTCGGGTTTGTCTCCCGGACGAGGTCTATTGATTTTGCACGCCAGGAACAGCATCTCCAGAACGAACCTAATACTCTTTCCGGCCAGAAAATAATTAGACGCCATGTTGGTGATCTGGACAACCAGGTCCGTGGAGAGCGGTTTGTCCTCATTGAAACCTTCCACCTGCTTGATTACCGTCTTGATGCCAGCAATCAAGGCAATGTCATACAAATCCTGTCTAGAAATGTTTGGAATACACTTTTCCGACAGGTGAACTTTCGAGTGTGTGCCGTGAAAATGGGCGACACCAAGCAGCATAAGTAGGAGGACACATTTCTAAGAAGAAAAATAGTTTCCTATGAATATCTCCGAGTTTCTACATATCTTACCATGGCTTTAAAGAGCGAAGTTTCAACCAAAAATAAGACTTCCCTTCTGTGAAATAATTACCTGCTCAATTGAAAACTAATCATCCGGAAAATTCAATTTTAGCCGCCGCGAATCTGAAATCAGGCGTATTGAAAAAATATTGGGATTTAATATTTTCTATTGGCATAATCAAGCTGTGCTGGCATAGACCTTGAATTGTTGGCCAAAATGAAAATTCATTAACACAAAACCGAAAGCCAAACACAAATAGAGCTGAAAGGCGAAACAAAGGCGATTAATGAAAACAGAATGTGTGTTCGGGCCAGCCTGGCCAGCCTGGCCTGCCTGGCCTGCCTGCATTGCGTTCAATTTTTGCCATCCACCTCATAAATGGTAATTTTTGCAAAAATTTTCATTTCCACTCTACTACAAAGACCATGGAGTGTCCGAAGGGGACGGGGCAGGAGCAGTGGCGTACGCCTTTATTCAATGAAATTGTTCAATACGGAAAGGAGAACTTTCTGGGTTTTTGGATGCAAAAATAAAATTAAGAAAATTATGCAAGTGACGGCGGCGGGCGAGGCTTTTGTGGGCTCTTCGGTTTGTTTATTTGCGTATTTGTTTACTTAAGGCGGCTGGCAAATATTCAGACACTTAAATCGCTGTGATCTATGTATATGATGCATATTTGCATTTTCATTTGATTTAGATTTCGAATTTATTTACGACACTTCAACGGCAACGGCAATGGCAGCGGCGCACAACGATCTTATTCGTGGCATTATTTCATTCCGTGTTGAAATGTGTCGCGTAAATTCCTCGGGATTAATATAAACGACAGCATATTTCACTTTTTTGGCCTTTGGCTGGCAATTAATGAACTAATGTTCGCGCATTAATAGATTAGGAGGGAACTACAGCTTCAATAAATTAATTTAAATTTCCTTAAAGGATCTGATAGAGTCTTGGGGGTTGACCCGTCCAGGAAAAGGACTTGTTTGCCGGTGAATTCAATTTCCATCTCCTGCTCAGGCTCCACTTGTGTCCGCAATATTCCATTTTCCATTTCCCATTTCAGCAATTTCGCTTTGCCGCATTATTTACTTCCTTTCCGCCACATCCTTCCACTGATCCAGCAACATGCGGTTGGCAATTGCTCCAGTTTTTATGGCAACAAGAGCGGCGTTTATGGCCAAGAGCTATCAAATACGTTGGTTAGCCATCATTGGGCAGGATGGGCAGGGGAGCCATGGGAGGGAATGGGGGAAAACTTTCGCCGCAACAATGTTTCTTTCCCATCCACTTACGCATATTTCTATTTGCCCTGCCGGAATAGAAAACAAACAACAAACAACTAAACGTCGCAGTCTCGAATCCAATCCGGGATTTTCGCATCCAATGCGAATCTCTTACATAACCACCACTGCCACATCATGTGGATGATGGCCAGTGGCTCTACTCCTGATCACCCAAAGTTCAATGGCTCCATGGCAACGCACATTCCGAAAGTGATTTCGTTTTCGATTTCGTTCGATTTGCCGCTGCCTTGCATCAGAAGAAGGAAAAATGGTTGCAACAGTAACAGTAACAGTAACAGTAACAGATACTGCAACTTCAACTTGCAACTGCCGCCAGCAAACGAGTTCAATTGGTGAAAACCACTTTTGGCCGTCGATTGTTGCTTTATTTCCTGGCCATGGACTATGGCTATGGGAAAACTTGATTTTCCAGCTGTGCAGCGGAAAACGCACTGCATTCCCACAGAGTTTCCCAGAGCTGTCTTCGTCGTATGTTGCTCTAATTGCATGACAAACTCTGGCAACTTTCACACACTTTTGGCATTATCGCAGTTGCTATAACTGCAGACGCTTTTGGCCAGGCTTAAAAGACTGGCGCTGCCGGGCTGGCCATAAATGTCACATATTAAGATGAAAAGTGAAACTTCAGCGCTGCGGAAGTGGTTGAGTTATGTTCGTATATTAATTCTTAAAGTAAAATATTCGGCTTTGAGTTTAGACCCGAGTTGAGGACATTTTAATGTAATTAAATTTAAACGTATCCCCAAAATGATTCCGGATGTGTCTGTTCGTTTTGCATCCCATAAATGTGCCAGCATAACAATAGAGAACGTAGAAGGCACACAGAATGCCACTGACAGGCAAATCTAATAAGCATAATGAATGAATTCCGAAGAGAAGGGAGGAGACAGGCAGGCGGGTAGCCGAGTTTTCTGTTTTCACTCAACGCGTTGAACTTGTGCTGTCACCTGTGAGGGCAATGAGATGAAGCACCCACCCCCACCCATCCACCCACCCATCCACCCACCCACCCATCCACCCACCCCCTTTTCTATTCAGTTTTTGTACCTACTCCCATGGCCAGTGGCATGTGGCAAATGTCTTGCAATCCACACCCAGGCCATGTAAATAGACCAGAGCCTGCCGCTGCCGCTGCGCTGCTGCTGCTGCTGCTGCTGTCGTTTGCTGTTTTGTTTAATTAATTTCTATATTAGATACACTTCATTAAAAATACCTAGGATAGATGTATTTGTGCCATTGTTGCGGGCTATTCTTGGCCATTGAAAGGAATTCGGTGATTGAGCAGCACAAATGTGTCTCGAATGCGATGCGGAGGAGATGCCCAACATCACGGGCTAATGGCTTGTGAGAGATCCATAGCTTGAATAATTCAAAGACTCTGGTTTGGGCCAGGTTCTGATGGTGTCCCGAGCCCAAAACACTTCAGTCTTTCAGCTCTTTGCACCTGTCCTGCAGCCTTTCATCTCCAGGTGGCGTTGGCAGCAATTAACGCACAGGTGGCACACTGGCACTGCCACTGCCACTGCCAGGAGATGGAAGCAAGGAAAGGGGGAATTGGGTCAAGTAGGACTCGGCAAAGTGCCGTTTTGAAGTTCGGGGGCCATGCATTTAGACGTCGACACGGCATAATGAAATGCATTTCAGTCCTCATTAGGCATGCCATTTTGAGATTCCTACCCCTTGGTCGTGATTTGCAAATGGTCCCCCAATTGAAGCCCCAAGGACTGGCTTTAATTGGCCGAACGATGTCATTAATTGAGTCAAACGGAGAAGAAATTACGTATACGACCCGTTTTCAACGCCCACTACTGCTCGGCTAATTTCGGCATACAATTAAAAAGTACTTCTTTTTTTTCTTGCTAGTTGCCTGCTTGCCACTTAATGCAACTTTGATGTTTTTGTGGCTCCTGCCGCAAGTTTCACCTGCTGCGGATTTTCAGAAGCGGCAGCAGAAGCACCAGCAGCAACAACGAGTAAATAAAAACTTTTGCGGTTAAAGTTTTTCCGCCTTTGTTTGGGTTGTGCTTTTAGCAAATGCAACCTCCATGCATCACCCTTCACTACCCCCCTGCCACCCATACCTCCTGCAAAAATGGACTTCTTATTCGTGTGGCATTTTTTGGCACTTGCCACAATGGCCACGTTCCGCTCTCACACTCGCAGACACAGCCACATTCCGTGTCCCGTGCTCATGGCACGCCATTCTCCGACGCCCCCCCTTCCCACACCCCCCAAAAAAAAAAAAAAAAAAAAAAAAAAAAAAAAAACCCCAAACAGAACAAAAAAAACAACCCCTCAAAAAAAAAAAAAAATATAATAAAAAAAAAAAAAAAAAAAAAAAAAAAAAATTTAAAAAACCATAAAAAAAAAAAAAAAAAAAAAAAAAAAAAAAAAAAAAAAAAAAAAAAAAAAAAAAAACCCCACCACAAAAAAAAAAAAAAAAATTAAATAAAAATAAAAAAAAAAAAAAAAATAGGATATAGTCGGCCGATCCGTTGAAATTTTTCAATCGGCCTAGATTCTTTAGGCTCCTCCTGGCTCGTGATTAGTAATGTGCAATTTAGTTTATTTAAACGTGTGGCACGGCATTCTGGGAGCCCACTCTTCCATGCCATGCCTCAAAAAAAAAAAAAAAAAAGAAGGCGGCACTACGACTGGGGCTGGGGCTGGGGCTGGGACTGATGCCACGGCTTTTTGGCAGCAGAAACTTTGCTTTGTCATGTGCCATATTTCTTTCCCGCCCGGCAACTGTGCTGCGGTGACAAAGTATCTTTTGTTTAAGAACTACAAATGTGGCATCTCCATTGCAGGCGAAACTATCTCGATTCTAACCGATAAATGTCATATAAAATTAGCTCTCGGCTTTGCAACATGGATTCTAGCAGAAGTGACACTTCTGAGCAATGTGACCATGAACCTGACGCAGCTTTTCAAGTAGTGTTATTAAATAGGAGTTGCCAATGGCTTATGGCTTAACCTTTAACAGCTGGGGAAAGGAGAGTTGCCCTGCCAACTAGGATGACAGAAAAGTAGGCCCTGGACACCTTTCAATCAAACTTCAAAATCAAAGTAGGCAGTTTTGGTTAGGTCTGTCATTTGGCTTGCCCTGGAGTTCATTCGTCTGTGAGACGTCTTACCGTAAAGTACACCTAGTCATACATCAACCACAAATATAATATTCAAAAAAAATCAAAAAAAAAGTTAATTAAAACCCGAGAAAAGAAAACTTCTGTTGTGTTACAGTGTTACTGAAAATTTTCTGTTCCTTTGTTAATTCGTTGTGAAACGCGCTTCGGTTTTTTTTTTTTTAATACCAATCGTTCGTCTTTGACAATCGTTCCGTTGCCCGACACCAATCTTGCCACAACCGTCTATAGTTTTCAAACCGACCTGGTCGAGAAGTTTCCGTGCCGCAGCAGAAGAAGAATGAATAACTTGAACGCGAACGCCAGTGCCTTTCTGTGGCAGGCCGCCCAGCCCCAGACACTGCCGCCCCAGTCGATGCAGTCGCCGCAATCGGTGCTGCCGCAGGCGCAGTTGTTGCACGGTGCCATGGTCTCGCAGCCCCGCAAGTTTGGTGGCAACAAGAGCAACTACAACTATGTCCAGGGCCAGGCGAGCGCCGCCATGATGGGCGCCACTAGCTCGCCCGGCGGTCCGATGGGGGCTCTTGGGGGCAACCCGAATGTCTACCGCAAGCGGCAGCCCATTAACGCGGGATTCAATGCCGGCTGCTATCAATCCAACGGTGAGTTTCTCTAACCAGGTCCAGTAGGCCCTTTTTCGGGAAATTCCTTCCAGAACTTTCTTTGCATTTTTTTTTTTCAGCAAGTCATTGTTGATTGTCAACTTTTGCCAGCTGTCAAATTTTTGCAACGAAAAATTTTCTTTATTGACATTTGAATACATTTTTGCAAATTTTTTAACATTTTTGGTTTGGGGGATCTTTAATAAAAGATTAAAAAAAAAAAAGATGCAAGTCATCAATGAATCTTAACCCAATTACCTTTCCCCAAACATTCTTAAGCGTCAATCCCTACGCCCTTACAACATTTGTCGCTAAACTCTGTTCAACACAGATGAATTATTCAAATTGAATTGTACTACTCACTCACTGTTTGAATTGTTATACCATATATATTATTATAACCCTTTTCTTTTTGCCTTTTTAACGAAGGCAACTCGTGGGCCAATCGTTTAATGCGTTTATTTTCTTGTGTCTTTCTAGGTAAGTCGCTGTTTTCTATACCCGAAAATGTTGTTATGCTTGAGAGCCGTAAGTACATTTGAAACTAGAGCACATTTCAAACACACACACACACACACATACACATACAGCTACTACACACAATACACACACAACACATACACAACACATACACACCCCACACACAGAACAAACATCAACATTTACAGATCGAATCAATCATTCGTCCTGGAGGCCAAAAGCTGTAAGAGAGTTCCGGGCGGGGATAGAGCAGGTTTCTGTGATGAAATGTAAACGGCGAAATTAATTTTCAATTGCCAAAGGGGGATGGGGGAGGGCATATTTCAATTACAAAATAAAACAATGCATCTGCCGGAGGAAGCACACAAAAATATGTAAAGATCAAAAGACGCCAGCACCGAATGCGGAATTTATTCTCTGCCATTAATCAATATCGGACGATGTTCCGTTTCGTTCCGTTTTGGATCGAATCGGTTCTTATTTCTGGCCAGTCCAGTACCAGTCCCGGACCCAGTACCAGCCTCGGAACCAGCCCCAGCCCCTAGCCCAGCCCCTAGCCCAGCAAAATGCAATTTACATTTTTTGTCTTGCATGAATTTTCAATTGCATTTTCTTCGGCGCTTTTCTTTTGTTTATATCGCGGGCTCCATTAACATTTCTATAACGATGACGTGCTCCTCGTTGTCCTCCTGGCGATTTCCTTTTATTTTTTTTCCCATCTTCGCATTCTTGTTGTTATTGCCGAGCCATTTGCATAATTTTCAATGCGCGCAATTTTCATTCAAAATCTTCTAAGGGCCATAGCAATAGAAATTTATCTATATAGTCATGGGATCCGTTTAGGTTAGTAGAGTAGGTTTTGGCCAACCTGATGCCCAAGTCAATTATTATGGCTCATTTTCCTAATCGACCAACAGCGCCCGCCCCCACCCATGGGCTAGTGTCGTAAAAATATGAATAATTTTTGGGCAACACACAGGCAGACAGGCAGATCATCTTAAAGCCGAACAAATTTGCACCATAATTAAAATAAATGCTCTCAATGGCCAATAATTGCCAAATAAATTAATTTTAATTGCAAACAGCCGACGGCGGATGCGGGTGGCAAGGCACAAAATGCTAAAAATATATTTCAAAAGCGTCCAAAATAAAGTGTTTGCAAGAGCACTGCCTTGCCTTGGCTCGCCCGATTTCTCTTAGCCATTTGGTGACTCTCTGCCTGCTTATTTTTAAATGTTCCGCCTTGGATCTGTCCAATACGAGCTGTGCCACGCCCACTGTTTGAAAACCCACACCCCCCCGCCGCCGCCGCCAATAGAACATTTTTGCAGGTGGGAAGACGACGGGAAAAACACTTAAAAATACATAAAAATACCAAAAGAGATTGGGACGGATGGATGGAGGGATGGAGGGGGCGAGGTTGGGCGTGGGGCATGTGACATATTTATGGTGGTGTGGATGGGGGTGCTCCCCCCAAGATTGTTATCCATGGGATCAGCGGGCAAGTGACTCGAAGATTTATGTGGGCGTTCATTAAACGCACATCCGTCCTGGCCGCCAATCACTTAGTTAATGTGGCAAGTACGCACACTGCCACAGTGCCAGTGCCACACGGAATATTTGCATATTCATTCAAAATGGAACCCCTGTTGGAGATTGGCATATGGGAGTCCCTGCTTTGTCCTCCAACACGGCCACGAAAGGCAAACTTGACTTTTGTTTGTTTATCTTCATCCTGGCCAAGTTCTGCAGCTGCTGTTGTCTCTGCACAAAAATAATAATACACCTACATCACCGGGTACACCACCACCCAACCACCACCCCCCTTTGGATTTTTGTTGTGTATACACACACACGAGGCATAGTGGCTTAATTTTGTGGCATTATTGCCGTGAAGTGGTTGGCATTTTATTTGCCTTTGGGGCCTGATGGTTGTGGCTTACTTTTCCTGATTGACAGCCCATTTCGTGCTTTCTGTTTGCTCTGCTTTTTTGTCTCAAGGCAAATAATTATATTTACTCGCCTAATGCAGTTCTTCGCCTATTTTTTTGTCCTCCTAAAATTAATTAAATTAACATTCGAGTTGACCAAATAGTTTCACGCGCAAGCCTTTCCGTTGTTTCTGGGACTGTCGGGTCGTAAATCTTTGTGGCTTTTTTCCCACACAAAAGACATCTTCCCACAATAAATTTATAGGGAAATCCAATAACGAAATATTTCGCTGGGATGATCAGCAGCAAAAGCCACCAAAAACACCAAAACCAGCAGCAACATGTACAAAAACCGCACATCCCGCAGTCCGCATGTCCAAAAAATACGGATAAATTGTGCTGCTCGCACATTTATGGTAATTCAATAAATTGAAAATGACAAATTGTGTCATGTTGCGGTCAGGGAGGATTGCCAGGAAGGCCCCCTCGCCGCCAACAAAAAAAAAAGAAAACCCTTGCTTGTGCCAGGATAATTAAATCTATGTTGGGCATCAATAAAAGTTGCAAAATGGTTTTTTAAAGTCGCGATGCTGCTGCGGCTGTGTGCGTCTCTTCTTTGGCCACATCAATCAATCAAAGACGATCAATCAAATTGATGTCAACGGTGGTGGTGGCGCACGCAGCTAACGATGCTGCTTCTGCTCGCCTGTCGCTAGATGGCGTGTCGAACAAGGACAATGTCCCTGTCGTCGCATGGCTGAACTTTTGCGCCACACCAATAGTGCCACTCCCCCATGCAACATCTGCCCCCACTAACGAGCGCTAATGGACACACCAGAGTCCTGCTTCCTTTCAATGGCAACTATACGGCCAAAAGTATGTAGGTGGATGTGAAAACTTTGCCACTCCTACTCCACTCCCACTAGACTCCACTCCACCACGCAATATTGCGTCGATTATCTTCAATCAAAAGCTAGTGATTGATGACTGCGACGACGACTGGCTACTAGCAGATATATCCTGTTTTAAACTTCCTCAAGGCGGCAGTTGGCAATCCCCCTTAATGCCAGCCATTCATCAGCGTCCTGTGGCCTCATTGAAGGCTTTATTGTTTTGATTACTTTATTTGGTCTCCGATTGATTGGCGAAGAACAGCTCTCGCCTCCATTCCCAACCCCCTTTTAGCCGTGTCGCATGCTAAGAATTTGCATTTAAATAATGCCATAAAGTTGAGCGGACTTTGGCTAATGATTGCCTTCAATGTGGCGTTGCCAAAAAATTTTATGAGCCAAAAAATCAACGGCAGCGGCTTCAAGTTTTTTTCCCAACTCTTGCTGTGAGCATTTGTTTAATTTATGCAGGACAACGTTGGCTGCTGCTCCTGCTCCAGTCCCTAATAATTTATAATTAATTTAACAGCTGGCCACCACCACCGAAGCAAAACAAAAAAAAGTGTATGGTAAATGAGGCAGCTTTTTGTCAGGGCCGGTGTATATACGGGTCTCGGTGTAATTTTCCAAAGCCATTAATTGGACATTTTGCTAATGCGTCTGCCACTTGCAGTTTTTGCCCGTCGATCCGTCTTTCGCTTAGCGAATCGTGCAATTTTCCAAATTACAATATCAAAATTGTATCCCGCAGCAGCTACTGCAGAACGTACGACTGACTTTTCCATAGTTTTCCCCTTTTTTTTTTGCTCCTTTATTGCAATATTTTTTTTTTTATGACACTATCGATTTTCGCTTTTCCCCAGAGCGCTGATAAGTGGAGGGGCGCAAAAAAAAAGCGTTGGAAAGTTTATCAAAGCGCAAAAAAAAACGCTAACGAATTTGTTATGAGCCCGTTGTGCTGCGCAATAAGTTTCAATATATATTCAAAGACAGCAACAGCAGCAGCGGCGTTGCCAGGGAAAAGTTTCATAGTCGGGGGGGAATATATATAGAATCATAAATATGCAGTATAAAACACAGCTCCATTAGCTAGAATAACGCTTCAAAATGTGGCATGCAACGGGGCCGATGGGGCGGATGGGGCGGATGGGGCGGTGGAGAGTCAATACATCAGCCACAACAAACAAGAAAGTGGAAAGAGCTCCTTGAGCTTGAGCCTGGCTTACATCGCATTGGTAGTGACCCCTTGAAATGTCACTGAAAATGAAAGAATTTTTCCTCCTCTTGGCCCGAGGATTCTTAGCCCGGCTAAGAACCTCTCCGCTAACCAATAAGTGGGTGAACGAGTGGACTTTTGGTGAGGGTGTCACACTGATTGCACATGTGTGTTTGCATGCCATTAAAGCAATCCTCCCCCCGAATGTTTGCCAATCCGATAATTAGGCAAGGTTGCTCCGTCTGCCCCAGCTGCCCCAGCTGCTCCTCCTTTTGGCCAATAGCAAAGGCCACACTAAACGCCGAGCCGTGCCAATTTGCTAAGCACACACAATCGGCCCGAGACACAGGCGGTCATTTGTTGTGTGTTTGTGTGATTATGAATTATATTATAAATCCTCACACACACACACACACACGAGGCGTACAGGACGAGGCAGCGGCTACTAGCGTTCCACAAGGAATACAACTTAAATGCCATTTTGCGTTTCTAATTATGTCGTCCTCGTACTCTGTGGCTCCTTTGCTTATTTGTTCGCGCTGTCTGTCGTCCTGTTTGTTTGCCTTTTGGGGAGGCAAACAGCAATTACATGCGTTTATATTATTCAAATCCGCCGTAAACGTAATTAAGCTCATGAGAGTTAAGCGCAAATTTATATAAACGCTCCAAGGTTGTCGTAAAAACAAAAAAAAATGGAGCAATCCGCAATCCTTTTCCCCCACTTTTGGCTACTGCTTATCGTACTAATTTCTCTGCGAAGGCGGCGGCCTGGTTTGGTGCTCGGAGGAAGGGGGCTTCGCTTTGCGTATCGCATATAAATTGGCTCATTGCCGGGGGTCCTTGCCATCGTCCTTCTTGATTTCGTTTTGATAACCATTGGCACTTCCGGTGGCGCCACTTCCAGTTAAAGGCTTAAATCCTGGCCCCAGAAATAAATGGCACTCCTCTGATCTGGTGCACCCTTTCCAATCGGTAAAGTTCCCATTTTTTTGCTACATTTTTTTTGGGAACATTAAAAACCAATCAGGCGCATTGTCACATAATCAACCCGCAGCTGCAGCAGCAGCAGCAGCTCATCAGAATCTTTTGGAAAGCTTATAGATGCGAGACAGCAGCCAGAGCACAATCTTTTCACTATTATGGTTATTTTTTTTAGCTTCTATAAGCTCTGGTTGGCTCTGGGGCTCGTAGCAGCAGTTTTACGCTATCGTGTCACACACAGGGACAGACAACAACTCTTTGCCAACATAATAGTTTTGCTTATGAAAACAAATTCAATTTCGAAGCTGCTTATGGGAATGTTTATGCAAGACGTGAGCACAAACTCCGCGCGGATGGTGGAAGGAACAAGCGGGGGGGTGGTCGGGATAAAATTAATGTCACATGACAGAGCGCAGAGCTCGACGAAGGGGGCAGCATGGCTCTTGGCCGGGGCGTGGCAACTACTAATGCTGCTGCTGCTGCTGCGTTGCATGACTCTTGGCATATTTTGCAGCAAACTCTACTGTACGCTGCTCTTGGTACAGTTTCGCATCGAGCTTGCTCTCCCCCTAAAGTTGACTCTTACAAATTGAAAATCATTGAACCCACACAGGAGGACGATGGCAGGATGGCAGGGGCAGGATGGCTTAGATAAGGGACGTGGAAAGGGAACTGCTGAGCGAGCTGAAAAATATTGTAGCATATACATTTAAGCAAATTGCAATTAAGGTGAACGATCCGCAAGGACGAGAGATGCAGGGAGGGAAGGGGGCAAATAAATTTGTTTGTTTGCCTGCCATTACCCTGCTCATTGGACCAAGCCAACCAACTGTGGCAACTGTTGCTGACTCGGTCTCGGTCTCGTTCTCGTTCTCGTTCCTGTTCCGCCCCCTTGGCCCGCTGACAAAGTGTGCCAATACGCCACAAAGTATGCAACAATTTGCAGCATAAATACTTTGTGCACCGCACAACTCCCCAACTCCCGCCAACCAAACCCGGTCTCAAACCTGAACCATATGCCAAATGTGGGTGGGGGCTGCGTGCTTAAGCCACCCACCCAGCAACCCGACACGTAGGAGGCTGAGTTTTAATGGATTTCTGCACAGCAGCTAGCTTTGTGGTTTGGTGGGATAAATGTGTTCTTTGTTGCAGATACTTGCATTTTTTCATCCCACACCACTCACCCCATGCAACAAAGCTTCAAAATTTACGTAAAAAAAAGAATTTCCCTACAAATCTATTTGGTTTCGGTGCCTCTTCTGTTAATTGCAAACCAACAAAGCACTTAATCGTGTCGTATACGTAATATGCAAATGATTGCGGTTCACCCAACGAAGGTCCTGGGCACATACACAGCACAGCACTAAGCACACTCCATAAAAACGAAACTAAACTCCAACTTCCGCCTACTGCCTGTGTCGAACACATAATCTAAAATAATTTGTGCGCGCTGAAAATTTACACCTGCTCGGTTTTCCCGTCGACGCCTTGCGTGTGAAACATTTTCCAGCAATTGCATGCAACAATTCCCCAAAATGCTTAAACATTTTAGGCACGCTTCCGACGACAAGGACGATGAGAGGACCCAACAGCCTCGGGGGCGTGTTTCTTTTCTTTTCTTCTCCTTCGGTTTCATTTTTTTTCTCTGGCCAGGAAACTTGATTTTTCGGGGGAAGCTGCGTTCGGGAACAACTAGCAATTCCGCTTCACTGCCATCACGCATACGCCCCGTGCCCCATGCTCCATGCCACATGCCCGTGAATTTCAATTAAAGGCCAAAGCAGCAGGCGGTGGACTACTTGAAATGAATAACTATGTTGTGTGCCCCGGGCCATGGCCGAAATGTTATTGACTGACTGTTAGGTTATCGAAGGCTTAGTGGAAGTTGAAATATAGTGAGTGATTGAGGGTCCTGACACGCCCGCGGATTATTTACTTATGCCAAAAGTTGGTGAATTGAAACGTGCCCAGCCAAGTTGTTGCCCCAAAAAGCACTTTTAAATTTCCACGTAAATTCAAACGGATTAAGGGCTTGTGAAAAATTGCATCAATTTGTGTTGTTTGCGCTGGACGCTCCAAAAAACAGCTCTAAACTAACAACCAACATAAAAATGCACGGTTTTTTCTCTATTCGGTTTTGTTTTCTAACTTCCCGTCGAGTGTGTGTGTGAATTTTTATGCAAATATTTTGTCAGGTAGCCCCAAAGTCCAAAATAAACCAGCCGTGACGAGGTGGCTGCTCTGTGGTGGTAGTGGTGGTTGTGGCGCCACCTGAACCGAAGCCACACCGCTAGCCAGCCGGGGAGGAGGATGAGGATGAGGAGGACTCGTGCTGGTGTTGCAACTAAATCAAATCAAAACAAAAACCGCTCTGAAATGGCAACTCGGGCAGCCATTTTGGCATAACAAACCATGCAAATCGAGTTTTCAACGTGACGCGTTTCCTTCTCGGCCAACTTCAACTTTGCAAGTGATTAGGTTAAAGTGTTGGGGCTTGTTTGGGTTAAACAAGGCCAGAGCAGAGCCTCGCATGTGGCAGCCAGGCGGTGGCGACACTTTTAAAGTTAATTAAATGCCTGCCAGCCGAATCTCGAGGAATCTAAAGCCGCGACGTTTTGGCAGTTTGTCGCAGTAGTTTAATTACACTTTCCGAATGGGGGTTTTCTTTGGTTTAAGGATAATACCAATGGGGCGGGGCTGGTCCGTTGTTGGGGTCCCTTTTCTGATGCAACCGCCATAAACCAAAACACAAAATGGAATCCCGAAGAACAACAACGTAGACCAATTTTTTTTCTGCGCCTGCCAAAAATTCAATTAACTTACATGCCAAACCACAGCCGGAATAAAGGGCGAACCACTGCCTGCCGCCTTGCCCCCGAAAACCGCAGCCAAAAATGTCGGATATCCCTCATCCTTTTTGCGGGGTGTCTATGGGGGTTTCCGAGGCTTTTCATATATTATGGGAATCTTTCAACTTTTGTGCCCCCTTGGCATTGATTTAAAAAGTACTAATGCTAATGCTTTCAACTAATGCAACAACAATAACTAGTATTAAGCATATTTTTTTATTGATTCACTTAATTGGCACGACTAAAAAATTGTTTTTGATTTCTTCTCTTGTTTCGTTTCATTTATGATTTTTATGCTTTGCTTATTGTTGTTGCATGCATTGAATAACAAACAAAAAAAAAACACACATGCAGTTGCCACACTGCCACATGCACCACCGACACATCACCTTCACCACCACCACCACCACCACCAACAACAACAACAACAGCAACAACAACAAGCACTACCACAACATCACCAACCACAACAACATCATCATTTAGTTGCCCCAGCTCAATCGCACAATCTTTGTCAATTTAAAGAGCCACCGCTACTGGGACCAGGCGCCGCCTTCCCACCATTCGGAGCCCCCGAATACCATCCCACCACGCCGGAGAACTGGAAGGGAGCCGCCATCCATCCCACTGGCCTCATGAAGGAGCCCGCCGGAGTGGTGGCCGGACGCAATGCCCCCGTGGCCTTCACCCAGCAAGGACAGGCTCAGGTGAGTATCGGGTTATTGGGAAATTGGAGAATGGATGGAATTATAATTTGTATTTGTCCGCGGGTTAATCAAGATATTCTTTCCTTCCTTTCTTTTCACCAAAGACAGCATTTTAATTAAGTTTCATTTTTGGGTTTCTCCAGGGCGCCGTCATGATGGTCTACGGCCTGGACCACGACACTTCCAACACGGACAAACTCTTCAACTTGGTGTGCCTGTACGGCAACGTGGCAAGGGTAAGTTTAAACGAATTTCTATTTAATTTTTCACTGGGGAAACGCCTCTCATAATAAATCACTGAAGATTAGGATTTTTCAGTCATATTTTAAAGGCAGGCACTCTTTCGGATTAAAGAGCCCCGAAAACCCTTTTTATTCTTTCAAATCTTTCAAAGGACAGAAAGCCAAGGAACATCCTCAGCTTGCACTTAGCCAGAAAGCCAGAAAAAGAAATACGCATTTCATTGCCGCCGCCGTTTTGCTTCGTCGTCAGCACTTTGGTAGGAAAAAAAGGTGGTTTCGACTGGGAAAGGCAACCGCAAGGAGAGCACTTTGTAAATGTGCAAATAAAACGAAAGGCAATAAAAGGACGAGGCCAGGACACTGGCAGTTGTGTGTGTGTGTGGGTGTATGTCCTAGTGTAGGCCAGTTGAATCGACAAAACACATTTAGATAAAGCGTTTTAGATTAATATCCTCAACGCCATATATGTGTGTGTATTGTAGGAATCAATGCAGCGTCAGGGAATCAGGGGGAAGGATCCACCCACCCCCTACTCCTTTATTTTTTTTGTGACAAAACGATTGGTAGTCGCTTGTAAATCAAAACACGAAGACGACCAGAAAAGGAATCCATTAAAAAAACGCTTTGCCGAAATGTGCTCATTGTTAGTCGCCAGGCGAATTGGAAAAACTCGCTCGGGGAGCATTTAGTGCAGCCACCAAAGGGGAAAACGCCTTAGCCAACCGATCCACCCAACCAACTAACCCACCCACACCCTATCCATACAATTAACCCACCGAACAATAAGCTTGTTGGTGCGGTTGCCCCACCGACATCAAAGTCGAATGCTAAAAACTTCTTTGGCGTGTGCCAGAGCTTTCACTAGCTACCTAGCTTTCACTTTATTGCTACTATGAATTCCCGCCCCCTCAAGTGTGGTTGTCCTTTGACAATTGCGCCCACCAAGGACATAGCCAAAGGAGCGCTGGATGGCAGCACCACCCACAACTACTACTCCCCCTGACATGTTTTGTTTAGTTTATGTCTGTGATAAAGCGAGTCAAGGCAACCGAAGGAGACCACACGACGAAGAACCACTTTCACTGCACCCTGAAGTGGCAGGAAGCTAAAGGTTATTCAGTACCGCAAAGGAGTTATATGCTTAAGGATTACATGTATGAATCCTTAATGCATGAATGGAATCTGGGCCACAAGTATTTCCACTTGCTTTGTCTTTAAAAATAAATTTAAAACTCTCGTTACAATTTTATCCAATTATCCGAGTGACCTTTGGCCACTAGCCGCCCTCCTCAAGGAGGGCCACGATAATTCAAGGCGCGGCCATTTCTTTCTGGGTCCTGGCTCTGACACTTGCAATTTAAGGACGAGGGTGGGATAAGCTTTTGGAGGCGTGGGATGACCATAGGGCGGGATTTATTGCCAACTTCCTGTCCGAGCGGGAAACTACTCATTAGCCATTAAAAACGATTATGCGCAAACATTATTCACTGGCCGGCTTAGCCACAAACATACATTTCTCCGCTTCCTTTTTTTTCCCCCCCCTTAGCCACTCACTGGGTTTGGTTCCGCCACTGCCACTTTCTCCCACTCTTTCGCCCACTTTTTATTTAGCTTCCATCACATCTCTCTCGGTTCGGTGAGCCTGTCGCTATGCAAGCGAGATCCCGGGATGAAAAGCCGGGACTGTTGCCTCATTATAAAGTCGTGTGTGTGTGTCTGTGTGATTGTGTGTGGATTTTATGTGGGTGTGTTTGTTTGTTTGCCCATGGCCATGTGTGTGTGTGTGCACACATCAGTTTATGGGCCGACATGTTTGAATTGCGAATGAGAAATTGATGGCCACTCAATCAAAGTGCTGTTGCACGGAGCGGAGAGTCCTTTGCCAGGCATCACATCCAGCCTCCTTATTTTTATTCCCCTTGGTGCTAATGGCATTCCCATGGGAGACCATTCCCCAGGATCGTGTCTTCTGTAAATTATGGATAAACAGTCAGTCCCCCGGCAGCCCTCTAATAGGGTTTGGCATAAACATTCGCCCTTTCATATTACCAATTTGATTAACCTGTCGAAAAATGTGTTAGGTGAGAAATTTTCCAAGCCATGTCAAAGTTGGCTAAAAAAAAAGCTGTCAAAACATGTCCGGAGTAGCAGACCCTTGGCATTGGGCCGGGAACTGTGTGTTTTTGCATATTTTGTGATTCCATCGAAACTGGGTTTCCTTCCGGGAAACGTAGCAATCTGGTTAATTATTTTCGAGACCGGGGCGATGAAGTCATCAGCAAATTGATTTTGCAGGTTAAATGGCATGACAAAAATAGGGCTCTTCGACAAGCTGCTGACAGGGCAGAAGTTGTCCCAAAAGAGGAGGCATTGGTGGAGTGTCTTTAAAGGCCAACAAAATACACGCACTCAATTAAATACGCATTAAAAAAACATTTGGATACAATACGGAAATTGAGTACGGAAGAGGGGGGGGAGGGACCTGGGACCACGATCGGGTGGGGTAGGACATTGGGGAGCATAGGTCAGCCATTGCCTTTGCCGCCTTTGAGCTGCGCGTGAGCAATTAAATCAAATGGCAGAGCAGACACCATGCCACATTGCACAACAAAGCTCGGCTGTGTGGGAGGGTCGCATTTTAATTAACGCCCCCGCCGCCCTCCATGTGGGCTGGCGGTGGGTGGGGTGGAGCTTACGCTGAATTGGTAGAGCGGAGCATGGCACAGCTCATTAGACACGCACCGAATGTTTGCCGCCCCTGTGGCTGCTGCTGCGGCTGTGCGGCTGTGCGGCTGTGGGGCTCCGGCTGTTGACCAGCAGTGACCATCCATCCATGATGCGCTCTTTGATTTGCCCAGAAAACAGAAACATCCTGCCCCACGGGTGGTGGTTCTATTTCAAGTGTGTTTGGTTGCTTTATCCTTATGTTTGCATGTTTGTAATTTCATTATCCTTTTGTTTCTGCCTGGATTTCGAGGTCTATCTGGCCGCTTTCTGCTTGACTGATTTATGGTCTATATTTATTTTTATACATTCTTTTATTTTTATGATTCGTTTCGTGTTTTGCCTCATTTAGTTTTTATTTACTTTTGGCCAGCGCCCATATTTCCCCTCGAACCCATCCATTGCATTCACACACTCCACTAACCTCACACCCGGTCGCCTGAATACCATTCATACTCCATTCAGGCGTATTCATTTTGATTGCGACCCACTTTAGACACACTCCATAAGCTGCACTCCATATATTGTATGTATCCATGGATATATTGTGTATAAAATGCGGATGTCTGGGGATTCAAGCGGGGCTTGGTTTAATTATAAGCAAATTGTTTGCTTCATTTATACAGAAAACCATGCCATTCCCTGCCCTTTACTGTGTGTTTGCCAGTTCATTATATATAATTGCGTTATAAGGACAGTGGCAATATTTAGTAATGGAATAATTTATGAAACAAGGTCACAGCTGTTTAAAAAGCATTCGCTTAAAAACTATACTAAATACCAAGCATGTTTGGGTGCGTGCAAAAATACAAAACGCCGACATCAATACGCCAAATTAAGGCATTTGAAAAGCGAAATTGCAGCGACCGTCGCCCAATTTGGACAGGTGCTCTGTCAGTTCGTTTCTGTACTTTTCGTTGGCCAACCATGATGTCGATGCTGGTCAATTGCGAAAACTCGTTTCGGATTTGAAAACCCCTGCGGCAGCCGGCCTCCCCGCCTCATTCCCCTTCCTATTGAGTTCAATGCCTTGCAGCGGCCAGCAAATTGATTTGAAAATGCACCAACTAACTAACTAACCAACCAACTAGCCAAGCCAAGCCAAGCCAACTCAACCAAGCAAGTGAATGAACGGAGGAGGAATTATCCCATTGATTTTTCACTTTCTCCCCTGCTTTCTGCGTTTTTGTTTTGTAATTATTATGGTCAATTACTTTTATAACTTGCGTGGAGAGAAAAGCATGGCAAATTGCTTAAATAATAATCGTGTGCCATAAACAAAACTTGCCAAAAACTTTGCTATTTCAGCAATATTGTCAAATGACATATCGAATATTTGTCAAGTGAAAATCTAAGGCAATGATAATATTTTCAGCCATTTTCGGCAATTGGGCACGTACGCCGCTGACTTTGACGACCCAATAAGGGCGAGAGGGCCCAAAAACAGAACAATTGTGGGGGAAGGATGATAAAATATATCCCAACTTACACACACACACACACACCATATACGTTGAATGGAGAATTAAGGACGCCATTCTGTTATATAATTGCGTTTGAAGGAAAATTTTAAATTGAATTCAATGAAAATGTGGGACTCTACGGTTAGACGCCCTTCCTGCTGGCTGATTGGGTGCTTGGCTGCCAGATTGGGTTGAAAGCAAGATGACAGCAACAAGAGAATTCAATCAACCAGGCACCCCTGGGCAGGGGTCATCCGGGTGGCATAGTGTGAGCCTGATGGAGCATATAATTTAATTGCGATTGAGGTGCCGGGGACATTGCAGTTGACAAACATGATTTAATGGCGTTTTCCATTCCCCCCCCATTATGGTGCAAAATATTGTACACGTGCTATATTGTAAACTGACCTTTACCCTTTTGTGACTTTTTTTTTGCAGATTAAGTTCTTAAAGACCAAAGAGGGCACCGCCATGGTGCAAATGGGCGATTCGGTGGCCGTTGAGCGTTGCGTGCAACATTTAAACAACATTCCAGTAGGCACTGGCGGCAAAATCCAGATCGCATTCTCCAAGCAGAATTTCCTATCCGAGGTCATCAATCCGTTCTTGCTGCCCGATCACTCGCACAGCTTCAAGGAGTACACCGGCTCCAAGAACAATCGTTTCCTGTCGCCGGCCCAGGCCAGCAAGAACCGCATCCAACCACCGAGCAAGGTAACCTTTTAATTCAATTTCATTTATTATTTCTTGTGCTAATGGATTCCCCCCTATTTGTTATTCCCATTAGATTTTGCACTTCTTCAACACACCGCCCGGCCTGACCGAGGACCAACTGATTGGCATCTTTAACATCAAGGAAGTGCCGGCCACCTCGGTGCGCCTGTTCCCCTTAAAGACAGAGCGCTCCTCGTCGGGCCTGATCGAATTCCCCAACATATCGCAGGCAGTGTTGGCCATCATGAAGTGCAACCATCTGCCGATTGAGGGTAAAGGTGAGATAGTGTTGTGTTTAAGTGTTATTCAAAAGCAAATGAATTAAATTTATATGTGGCTACTCCAAAAAAAAAAAAAAAACGAAAAAATGGATACGAAACCACCACCCTCTCTCTCTCATCAAAAGACCTTCAAAACACACGCCCCAATAAATAGGCAACATAAATTTTATTTTCCACCCCGAAACCACCTCCCCTCCTGCTGAACAAGAGCCAAAAGTTTGGCAGCTATTTTGCCTGGCCTTTTGACTTTTCCTGTTGTGCAGCAGCAGCCGCACATCAAATTCACACCACCCAGACCCATTCACCCACCCAACCTCCCCTTTCGCAATGCAAACTTTAACCTTTCATGTTTCTTTGGCTGTTTTTTGGCCAGCAAACTTTCTAGTTGCGTTGCCTTGCCGCCTGCCCTGAAAATTTTAATTTGGTAATTAAGATAAACAATTTCAGTTTGCAGTTATTCATAAATGGGTCGCCAGAAGCTAGCTGCTGGCGGTGTTTCTTCCACAATTAGTCTACCAACTCGCAACTCGCAGCTCTCAGCTCGGCTACAAATGGGTTGACGACCGATAAAAAGTTTTCGCATAAATATTTCAACAGGACTCTCACTAGAATACAAATACCGCAAATTTCGCATTTTTATGTCCTTGTTTACATGGGTAATATTAATTTGACAATTTCGCGGGAAGCTTATTTCCGTTCCAATACTCTTGGCATTGACACCCCTACGTTGTTTACGATTAAGTGGAAAAGTGGCCAACAAGGCTCATGCATAAATTGTCAATTCATAGTCCTTTAGTCTATAGATTTGATGCGAAGGATGCTCGAGTGCATGGTAAATAGTAATTAAAAGTGCAAAGTATGCAAACACTCTGGCACATTTGTGGCAGTGCGAATGGAAATGCAAATGCAAAATATGAATGTAAATGCAAATATGCTGCTGCCAGGGCAGTGGCTTTTCTCACCCTCAATCGGGTTACAGATTTCACATTTGAGGTTTTGGAATTATACAAGCCTTTTGGGCCTTAATTGCATTGTTTTGAAACCCGTAAAGCACCCTTTTCCAAATCATCCTGTCATCTCCTCAATCGAATACATTCGAAGACGACGACAACGACTCTCTTCCAAGCAAAATCAATAAAACTAAATTCAAGAATATACAACACTTATACACTATACTACACCCTAACTATTTATGAACTAAAAAAAAAAAACAACCATCGAATCCCATATATTTTATGCAAATCTTTCTGTTCCATCTCATCCTTTTGTTAGGCACCAAATTCCCGTTCATCATGAAGCTGTGCTTCTCGTCCTCGAAGAGCATGAACGGCGCCTGGAATAATGCGACCAGCGAGGGCATGATCGAGAAGGAGAACGAGGTGGAGCCCAAGGTGGAAATCTACAATTGAGATTTGATAACGATTGTGTAAGCAAGCAAAACCGGACCCTGCTTTAGAACAAGAACACAACACAACACAGCGATTAAGAAGGTGGGGCATTTTTCGCAAACAGGAAAACAGGAAAAAGACAGGAGAAAGTGGAAGTAACAAACGGCAACAACACCAGCATCATGATACATGCAACAAGCAACACTCAAGCTGCAGCTACAGCATCAAATCAACAATTACAATATAAGGGGCCTACACAGTCGACATTTCAAAAAAAAAAAACATAAAAACCAAACTAAAAAATATCTATACGCAAGAATAATGAAAGGGAAGAAGAAAACTACGGCAAGGGAGAAACCAATGATGATTTTCAAAACATTTTCAAAAACTTGAATTGATGGCAAAATTCACTTACAAATCAATTACAATTAATTGAGACAATTAGCAAAAGAACAGGGGAGGCTAGTTACAACCCACTGTATCGCAAACGCATGTAACTTTTCTACGAGCCATTTGCATAGATTTACTGAATTCACAATTAATCAATTCAGCTAATTAGTATGACAGCCTATGTACGATATGGCCTCGTTTAAAAGCCACACAGGATATAAACACTTGATGCACATAACATTACATTACATGCGTTTGCGTGGCGACAAAACAAAACAACAAATCTATGAAATAATACAAATACCCAAATACGAATAATAAAATCAAATTGTTATTGTTACAATGAAAGATTAGGACTTTCTCACACAACAACAAGAAACCCAAGGATTGAATTCCAACCAATTGTAAACTATGTAATGTTTAATTGATACAAAACAAACATAAATAAACCAAAAATAAAATGATTGTAACTTATAAACAAAAAAAAAAAACAAAAAATGTTGAAAGAGAAGTAATTACTTACCTGCCTCCTCTTTTCCCCCATAGCTCCCAACACTTTCCCTTAAAAAGAAACCCCACATCCTTTTCTGATCCCCCTCCCCCCTCGGCAGACTTCTGTATAGTTAATGTAATATGATTTGGATTCGGATACAAATATATTAATGCGACAAGAAGAAACGTTTCTTTGGACAATATTTCGACAAGTATTCGGGCGTGAGAAAAAGTCTTAACGAAAAACAAAAATATATTCAGAGGATAATGTTTGTGTAAATTAAAACCAAAAATTTAGCAATTTTAAATGAAATTTATTAATTTTAGTTGGTTTTAAATTTTTTACTTTAACATATATGAAGAAAGAAATGGTAATAAAAACTTGCACAAGCCAATGTTTTTACTATTAACAAAATCAGAAAAGACAAGACGATAAACATAATTTTTGTGCTTAATTTACAAAGTTTAAAAAAGGCATAAATTTATATGTACGAGCTGTATTTGTATTTACATTTAATTAATTTTAATTTACACTA
The DNA here is from genome assembly GCA_018150405.1 of Drosophila varians. NCBI lineage: Eukaryota > Metazoa > Arthropoda > Insecta > Diptera > Drosophilidae > Drosophila > Drosophila varians. The sequence continues at coordinate 12,514,692 of JAECWK010000130.1, forward strand.
AATGTAAAAAGCAAGTAACTAAATACAAAAACAAAAACAAAAGCAAAAAAAAAATAACGCAAGCTAAGGCAGACAAAAGATTTAACATACATGATTTAGTTAAGGCAAATTCAGAAAATAATGTGCATCTAGTATAGTTCCGAAGCATGCAGATAAAAAAAAAACAAAAATAAAACATATTTTTGAGGCGTTTTAAAAATTAGAAGACAGAGCCAAACATTTCAGAACTCCAAGTGAAGTTAGCCAAGCAAAGCTACTACTAAAGATGAGTTAGGGCGTATTGCAAATGCGGTTGAAAGTAGAAAGGCGAGGAAATGGAGAAAGTAAATGGAAAAGAATTAAAAATATCAGCAATAAAGCAACAGCAACAACACCATATCAAAGGCGTATGTTAGATTAACTATAATATAACAAGAAACTCGAAAATAAAAGATGCAACATAATAATGTAATACATTATCATTTTGAGTTCGACTTGCGTTGTATAATTTTACGTTTAATATGAACCCGATCAGGAGGCGGCAGTTAGACACCCAAAGAAATCAGTGCTCATAACTGCCTATCTACAGGGCATTGTTCTATATATATATTAATATCTAAATATATGCATATGCGACATTTGTTTTTAATGCAAAATCAACGAATACACAAATACATAATGCTAGGGCCGCTAAACGAATTTTTTTTCATACTTCTCGTATCGTCACATGTAGATCATTTCATAATTCATTTCACAATCGATATCAACTATGTGCAATTTGGGCTTTATAAAGAAATTCTTTATTCTATTTTAATTTATTGCAATTCTCTCATTTAACGCGATAACTGTAGTAATTATTTGTGTAATTATTTCAAGTGTCTTAGTTATTATGTAAATTGTTTTTTAATCATTAATTGTAAATTATTTCTCTAAAAATTAGGTATTAATGTACTTAATTTAAATTAACACGATTCAATGACAAACGGGAACTAATTCTAAACGTAAATATAAAAATCTCGTTAATTTAATAAATATTAATTTTTAAGAAGATAAAGCAACAACGATCTTGAAGCTCCTAATTAGATCATAATCGAATTAACAAACTATAATATAATAAATAAATAAACTTGGTAGCTATTTAATTTATACAAATGAATATACAATTATAATCTGGAATTTTTATTGTTAATAGTTTTATTTGACACTTGAGACACAATTTGTGGAATTTGTGTTTTATTTTCTTATATTTTAATTTCGTACGATTAAACATTTAAACAAAAATATATATATTTAGCTGCTTGAGTTTGTTGTTTCACAGCAACTTCGGTTAATTATATAGACACAAACATGAATATATTTATGCTTGTAATTATATAATTTGTTTTATTTAATATTTAATTTTTGTTGTTATTTTTTAAAGCGTACACTTTAAGCCCAGAGTTTGTAACATGCGCGCTCATTTTTTGATATAAATATATATGTAAAAGTATCTGGCAATTGCATTTTTATTTTGATTTCTCCCATTTCGCCATTGAACCAGCGACATTCTGATAGGAATTGAGACGTGACAAATAATTTGCTTTTGAAACTATGGAAAACGCAACTCGCAGAGCATTTAAAGCAAGTAAATAGTTAATCATCCTAAATCATCCCAAGACGCACATCCTTTTCAATGTTTGTTTGATGGGCATTAAGAGCGTTATGAAAGCTAAACTAAATAATATGCCAAATAATCTAGTGTTATCCTGAATTTTGAACATATCAAAATCTTGAAGCATTCAAATGTAAGGGCCTGAGTTTTGAAATTATACAATTTAGGCATTATTAAAAGTAGCAAAAGTAATCTACGAAAACCCGGAGCACTTTTCAATAAGCAGCTAAACTGCATTCAGACATAATCCCCGAAATCCTTTACAAAAACAAAACGCCAATAAGAATTGTATGTAAGCGTATAAAGACACAAAAATTAAGTATAAACGTAAAATAGTCTTAAGATATAATTTGTAAAAAGTATTTGTTTTAAAGTATTATTTAAAAACGATTTTCAATTTTTGGAATAACTAGGACAATTTTTTGAGTTGAATTACTATACGCTTCTGTTTCCAAATCGAAATTTAGCAAGAAAATAATCTCCTAGTAGCAATTATTTAAATTTAATTTAAAGGCATTCAAAATTAAATAAAAGCAAAAAATGAAAATTAGTCAAATTTTGTTATAACCGCAATTTTGTTGAATCGAAACTAAAAATCATTTGAAGGTTGTCATTTGTCAGCGACCCGAACTTGTTACGAAGGCCCGAACCGCTGGCTTTTGCTATTTTGCAATTTGCAATTTGCATGTAATTTTATGTAGCAGTTTCTTGTACGTTTCATTTTCATTAATGATAAGTTTGCAATTGCCTCGTAGTTTTCAACTCCAAATAATAATGAATATGCGCATGGGGTACAAGGTAGGTGCTGTTTTTAAGTAAAACTCACATTTTCTCCAACTTGTCCACCCAATCCAAACAAATAATTGGTTCGTTCAGAGCTCCAGTTCGTTGGCAGCTCCAAATTTCTGAGTGCAATTTCGATACCAATTCGTATTAGTTCATTAGATCGCCTAGTTCGCCTAATGACACCAACTACACAAATGGACCAGTTTATTCAATATTGAATTGACAACCACCAAGAATCAAAACAAAATGAAATTATTAAAAATTTGTGAAACCGTCCAATTATGAAACAGCAATGAAACAGCAACACTGACACCACACACACGAGTTGAAAACTGGGTACATTAAAATACTTTTTAAACAACAAAAAAGGAGTAGAAACCGAGGAACCTGAAGGGCAAAAAACACAGTCCTTTGTGCTTCTCTAGTGTCTTTTCACTGAGCTTTATATTGCGAACATTGAACATTTTGGAGCAAAAGTTTTTAAAAAGGACACCAGCCAGTTTCTGTCTTTGGTTATAGCTTTTCGATCTATTTTCAATCTATTTTCGACATCTTTTCTTCCATGCCGCTTAAACGAGTTACAACTACAAGCTTAACAATTTATAAAATTGCGATCAAGTGATTTTCTATTCATCATTTTCTATGAATACTTTTTAGTTGATACCCCGAAAGAAGCAAATGAGAAACACTAAACAAAACAAGAACTTTGTACACCGAAACGAATTCATAATATTCTAGAATGCATGTGCATATTGAGAGAAATAAAACAAAAAACATAAAGAAAACAAAAAACTAAAAAAAAATTAAAACTATGAAAACGAAAAATAAAAAAAGATGAAGCAACTACAACTATATTCTTATAGGCTTATAGTTTATACTTACATACACACATACAAATACTTATATACATAAATATTTATATATAAATATATATATATATATATATCAGAGAACATAACATACATAGTAATACGACACGACATCCACATACATATAAACATTCGAATATAGTTTTTAATAAAACGAAGGAGCAGCGCGAGTCAATTTTAAACGCAAGAAAAATCTTAAAACCAAACCAACCCCAACCAGAAAAAATGGGATAAAAAAGCAAAAGTTACTTTGGCGTTATAAGTAATGCAATTACATGTATGAGAAGCGAATACTTTTTGGCGGTCAATGCCAAACCTTACATAATTACACCACAAATTACACCCACTACACAAGAGAGACAACACAGAAACAGATACAGATACAGATACAGATACAGACAAAGACAAAGGACACAGATACAGACAGACTTAAGGACGATGGCAAGTTTTAAAAGGGCAAACGGACAACTGCATAGTGTAGTCGTACGCGTAATTACTGGTGATAATTTTGAAAAAAGAAAAACTAATACAAATCAAATAATATGAGTAATTTTAACATAAGCAAATGCTAGCACGTTTGAATTTCCAATAGATGTCTATTATGTATTAGAAACGTAAATAAATATATATTGACGATTCCTTATTATACACCATACCTATATGTCTTAGTGTGCAAGTATGCAAAAACAAAAAAAAAAAAAAAAACAAAAACTAACGCAACGTAAACGAAATTACAAGAAACGAAGAAAAATTCAATTCAATAAAATCATTTCCATTTCCCTCCCAAAGACCTTTTGTGAAAGTATTAGAGAATTAGGCCTGGTATTTAGCAGACATTGTTTAGTTCCCTGACGTGCAGCACAAAATATTCCGCTCAAGAATATCCTGCTACCCCATTGGCCCCCATGCGGGGAGTGCGAGGAGGCAGCTCCTTCTGGGTTCGGGCTCTCGAAATAATTTATTAGCAATTTTAAGCTCTCCATCCGGAAGAGGATGGGTGGCCACGAACAATTGCTCCATACTTTCGGGCTCCAATTAGTCGGTGTATGTGTGCTGGTGCATAGTTCGAAATGTAGGCATTAATAATTGCGGCTCTTACCTGGGGAGAGTGGGCCCAGGTACCCACCCACACATCTAGCAGTTCTGCAATTTTGCAGTTTATCAATATACTAATGTGGCTACCATGACGATTCCGTTTAACAATAACCGGTTGTAAGCAAATACACAGACACGGGAACACTCAATACACTTACATGCTTAACAGGAAACGCACACATTCAAGCTAAGGACAAAGCCGCAATTGTTGTGGTAGACGTGTGCAATATAATTTGACTTGTGTTCGGTTAACACTCACACAGTTACACACACCCTCATCTAATAATAATAATAGCAATGTTAATATGCAATTTAGTTGAATTTTCGTTGATCGATTTAGTTTAGTTAGTTCATACTTTAATTTAGAGTTTGCTGTGTGGCGGAAGTGGGTTCTAAATTTGACACCAGCCTTCAACACACAAACAGAAACACACATACAGCCCACTATCACAAACACAGACACAGACACATACACTTGTTAAACTAATCCACCGAATAAATACAATCTCATTAACTAAATTAAATAATTAAAGCATGAGAGAAGACAAAAGCAACAACAAATTTCGCTGTTTCCGCCTCGAGCTTTGTATTTTGCATTGCGTTCGGGGAGCGAGGGCTTATAATTTAGGACGTGACTGTCGCTGCAAACGTAGCATACATTTGCAGGCGCCATGATGGAAGGCCACGAAAAACAAAATGGCAGGGCCACGCGGAAATAAATCGAATACCGTATAGAGACAAATTTAAATCGAAACTTTCTAAGTGTTTAGTTGATGAATCGTTAATAATTCGTATAATGGTAACAAATGTAATAAGCTAGTAATGTCGAAGCAGAAACCAAAATATTAACACTTAATACTTAACACCATACATTTATATAACTACATAACTACATAAACACACACTCTGACAAAGAACCCTATACATTATATACTACGTACACTTATAACATACACTCTCATTAATAAACGCTACATAACATACAAGGATACTTACATATGTATAAGCCTATGGAATGCAACATAATCACAGCAAAGTCCTTTTGATAACCCATTTTTCGACTATGTATGAATTAATTTTTGAAACAATTCTGCGTCGCATATACACACGGCACACAGACATAATCAGCAGTTGTATGGCTCACGCATTCAGACAAACATATATATACATATATACGTTTATTATCTATATATATATATATATATATACATACATCAATCTTATCAGGCGAGGCAAACGCATAAACAAACCAAAAAAAATGAAAATATCATGTACTGCACAGCAAATTTGCTAAAACAGGAAAAACAGTCTAAGATCCAACTAACAAATACACACACACACACACACACACACACACACACGCAGACACAAACATACACACACAAGTAATGGACACATTGAAAAATTATTAGCAACTATTCAAAACTACTATTTATTAAATGTTGTTAGCATCAGAATTCAAGAATAAGCAAATTATGAAATCGCTGTAGTGCAAATGCAAACAAAAATAGAGAGAAAACAAGCAAAACAATAAAAGAAATGAAATTGTAAACCATCATTGAAACATTTACTTTTAAGCCAAGCGTTGCAGCAAGGAAATAACGAAAAAAAAAAAACGTAAACATTTTTGCGAAACATTAACTAACAGCCACTTTAAACAAAATCCACGACAAAAACAAACAGTACATAAAATACAAGTCTTTGATCTTAAACCAGAATCCCAAAAACGAAACGAAAAACAAATAAATGAAAAACTTAAACTTATACACAAAAAAAAAAACTCGAATCAAAACTTTGTTTTATTTCACAACAATTAGTGCCGCAGTACCTACCAACCAACAACAACTTCTTTTAATTACAACTTCAACTCACCTTACTTTTGTCATATTTGCAGTTAGCTACAACAACAACAACAACAACAACATCAACAAGAACATTACAACAACAACAACAATAAGTTAGTGGCCGCATTACAATAACAACAACAACTAGCACCTCAGTCACCAAAAGCCCAAAAACAACAACCAACCAGTATATAGAAAAGATATATAAATATTGAAAAAAAAAAACCAAATCCAATCAACAAGAAAAAACAACAACTACAACAACAACAGTAACAACCACCTTCATTACAACAAGTACAACAACTACAACAACAATTACAACAACAGTTCAATTAGTGCAGCATTTTAAAGTCAATCATTACAATTAATTTCATTGCCTTCGAAATAGTTTAGTTAGCCCATTTTCAGTTGCTTGCTGCATGTGGTAAGTAATCCTGGTAACCAGTTCAATAGTTCAAGCCACAAATATGTAGTTATCGCTTTAAACTATAGACTCTATGTACCATTTAGATTGTCATTTCACATTTCGCCGAAATTCATAATTATGACCCACTGAGCTGTAAAATTGAATAATCCTCCTAAATGCTTTAATTAGGTTTAGGCCAGGCGCAAAATGTAAGCCCCCAATAAATGAATTTAGTGGCAGGCCAATAACCAAATACATTTAAAGATTTAAAAAGTAGTTGCAAATACGGGGGAAAGGATTTTCACGAAAAAGTTTAGGAGTGTTTCCACTTTGAACCTGGTTAACTGGAACTTGATGGCCAAAGGCCGAGAGGCGAGAGCCGTTTTCCACATGACCGCTTTTCTGAAATTGCATTTAATATTGTTTAATTAAAAGGCCTGGCCGCCCGCCGCTGTCTTCCGACCTGCTTAATCTGAGGGGAAAACTTTTTTTTTGGCCAAAAACCGAGAACCCTCTGCAATTGGCAGTAGTGGATGGAGAAAAAACAATATTGAAAGCCCAGGCAGTAGCAGCAACAGCAGCAGAAAAGGGTCAATCAGTGGACTCGGATACATTTATCAAATGACTTGGGCTTACACGTATGTATGAACGTGCCAGGAGTCCACATCCTGGACCATTTCGGCCCATCCGATTCAATCTATGGCAGTTACTACCGAATGCCTAAGCCATGTCTTTGTCTGAATCCCAGCCGGAGGATCCCAGCCTCTAGCTTCCGCCTCTAGCTGTTTTTGTGTTTGTGGCTCAATAAATTATTTACTTAAGCCGAACTTTATGTAAAGTAGAGGATTCTCCATTGGACCTCTCCTAATCCTTTGTCTATTATTTCATTCCCCAGACGGGCCGGAGAGTCGGCGGCGGAGAGTCGGATGGCCAAACGACTTACATAAATATTCCATTTAAAATGCATTGCCTTTTCTACGTTTTCGGCCGCTTTGTGGCTGTGGCTCCCAGGACCTGGCCAGGTTTTTTGTCGGCCCTTGCCTAATAGGACAAGCGTGTATTTGTCCATGCTCTATTTATTCCGTTTTCCAGTTGTCCAACTTGTACAGAGACCACAACAATGGGCAAATGCAACTGTTTCTTTATTTATCTGACGGGATTAATATTATTTCAGTCACTTTTTTTTGTCTCCTTGCAGTTGGCGTTAAATTGCATGTCGCATGCCCCTCCCGCCTCCGTCACCGTCTCCGGCTCCTGCTCCTGCCGTTGCGGCCATTGATTGATGGCTGTTACTGGAGTTCAGCAGCCATGACAAACGCCAAATTGTTTGTCTACCAAACCAAATAAAATAGCTCAAATAAATAAATTGCTCTTGCACTTTCACAAAAAGTCGGCTTGGCGGACATGGGTTAAAATTCAATTTGTCTGTGGCCAGCGTTTTCGTATTTTAAATATTATTTGCAGCAGCCACCACCCCACCATAAACATCCCATTTCATTTCAAACTTCTCATATGTTTATAAAATATATAAAATTACTCAAAGAGCTTATTTACCAACACCTTAAGGCACTCAAGTTGACTTTCCCCTGGCAAGAAACTGCGGTGAAATAAATGTAAAGGGACCAAAATTCAGTTGCTCCACATTATTGATTGCCTTTCGCATTTGATTATTCTGGATTCAATTAACTTGTTCGGAGAGTATAATACAAGCACTAAAAATTTAACATATAGCCTTGATAACTAAATGGTCTTGCTAAAAATAAATGTTCGCTCAAAAAACTTAGACGTGGGCAAAGTTTAAATGTAAATACTTGAGCACAAAAAAAATTGTATATTAAAACTGTTGAAAATTGTTTGTAAACAAAAAATAAAAACAATAAAAGTATTAATAAAAGCGCATGCATTTACCAGATAGAGTGTGTAAATATGCACAAAGTTTGTTTGCTTTGTAAAGATTACTTTGTATTTTTATAAATGCGTTGCAATAAGAGAATTGTAAAGAAACTTTAAGAAACACAATTCACATATATATGTTAGGATGAGAATATATATGTACAAAGGTAAATACATACTCGTAAATTAAAGGAAAATTGAAAATGGGTCCATAAGTTAAATGGAAAAGGAACAAGACGTTAAATCGGTAAATCATTCTCGATAAGTTGCTCAATTTGCTTCGCAAAGTGATTCTAAATTTCTCATCCTCTATTTTCGTAAGCTTTAAGATCTACATACATATATTAGGCGTAAGAGAATAAAATCGATCATTAACTAACATTAACGATAATAATAAAATAACACCAATTCGAATATTGGACACACCGTGTTTGGCAACAACTAAGATTAGTGTCAATTGTATCTCAATTATTTTAGAAATGTGCACAATAACTATTGCAGATACGTAGCTGCTTTGGACCTAACATACTTATAGATAGAATTACTGGTAACATAGATGTAACTGCACCACAAACTTAATTTATAATTTGAAATTCCGGTGTAGTTGGAAGTCTAATTTACGTACTTAAGCCAGAGAAGTTCGGCCGAATGCATTCCCCAATGCGAGCCAACGAATGAATGATCCTAATGTCAATTTCAAAGTAAAACTTAACTGTAGTTGTGTAACATAACATGGCAATTAAGTGAGGAAAATATTCCACTATTGAGTGTATTGTATTATTAGCGACTAAGATAGAGACTAAGGATAAAATATATAGTACTTCATGTGCAAATCGAGTTACTTTAGCCCGCCAAACGCCAATTATTCGCATCAATTCGTTCGACAAATCAGCAAACAAACTGAGTGTGTGGGCGGCATATATGTATTAAAGAGGAAAAAAGGATCATATGGCCACGCCCAGGCCAGATATCCTCCAATTACAATACACCCCACACACACACATCTGAACTTAATTACGCGAACAAAAGCGAAGCATTGTATAAAAGTTGAACGAAGCAATTCAAAAAGCGTGATTTAGATTTTTTCTCACAAAACAAAAGGAGATTCAAATGTGATTTTGCTATACAACAAAACTATGAGAAATATGAAAACTTAAAAAAAAAACGAAACTAAACTAACAAAAGAGTGGAAAAAGAAAACAATTTAAATGAAATGTACATGTACTGTGTTATATTCCATGGTTTTTGTTGAGTTTTTTTTTTGACTTGAGTCTTTTTTTTGGCAAACATTCGATAATATATAGATGTACTTGTAGGGAATTTAGTGTAGCATACATTTGTGGGCTGCCGCTGTCAACTGTGACTTTGACTCATGCCGCCAAAGCCTTACTCTATCTTGCTGTTTCTGCATTTGAATTGAAATCCCTTTCGTTCACGTTCTTTCGTTTCACTGACTAAATGTATAAATGGAGTCCAAGTAAAAGCCACCGCCTCTATTTCTAAATAAACTTAGAGAGAATTGTGAACAAATGTGTCTATACATAGAGCATACAACATATACAACATACCAACCAGCAACTATAATTTAAAAAAAAAAAAAACTAAACTATATATGTATGTATGAAACTTATTATACAAGATCAGGCCGTACATGGACGCATATACATATATATATACAAATATATATATGAATGTATTATTCAAGATAGTTATATACACAGATATTATACATACTTATATATATATACCAGTGCATGAAATAACAACTATTGAACTATATACATACGTGTAGATATATACAACATATTACCAATTACGCTAATCCTTTTGGACAACTTTTTCGATGTTGCTACTACGTACGGGGTACTACGTAAAAAAACCAAAGAACTTTGCATAGCTAAAACGTGGACAAAAAAGAGGCTACAACTATAAGTAGACGAATTGTAAATTGTGGTGCAACCTGGTCGAGTATAAAGCCAAAATTAAATGAATTCTCACGGCAGCCGTTGCTAATCCAATTCCAATCGGATCTAATACCTAGACGCTAGAAACACTCTATTCAATTTGATTGATTTGGATTTCGTTAGCCAGCTTTTCCCAGACTCAATCCGGCCCGGCACCACTTTGATTTATCAAACTACCCACCAGCTGCTCTTCCAAATCCAAGCCACAAGAGTCCCCTTCGAAATAGAAATCGCACGAATGCGAAATCTTAATATCTTACTACCGAAAATGCCATCACTATAAGAGAAGCTCTTCTAAACGCTGACTGCAGAATACCACCATGTTAAAAACAACTACTACTTAAAGAAAAACCAAAAATTAAGCAAATCATCCTAACTAAAACAAGAATATTTTAAAGTGAAAGTATTGAGCGGACGCAATATCATAATCTATATCAGAAGTTTGTGGCAAGAGCCGGGATCGCTCATCAGAATCGTACTTAGAATGTATAACGAAATAGCGTATAAAGTATATTTTATTAGTAGAAAAATTTAAAAATAACAGTAACAGTAAAGTAACTAACAGGAACAAAAACAGAAACAGAAACAGAAACAGAAACAGTAAAGATGGAGTAAATGTTAAAAAAAAATGAATTAAATGGATTAATGATAAATATTGTACCTAGAAGTAAGTGTCTATTGATGATCATTCCAAAAAAAAAAAAACAACACACATACTTACACAAGAAATTCAACCAAGAAATTGTTGTTAAGTTTTCCGCTTTATGTGTCAAATTAGCTAAAGATTGTAATTAACATAAAAAGCTTAACAAATAATAATAAACAAAGGTAACAAGTTATGGTAACCGAAATACTTAAGAGGCTAACTAATTTTGAACTGTTGGCGCATGATTTTAATTGTAAAGAAATTATTTAGTTATACAAATATTTGCTTATAAAGAGGATTTTATTTAACTTTTAATGTCTAAGCATTATGATAAAACACGAAATCCGTAAACCAAAGAGATCAACTTTAACCCGAGTACATTTCTCAAATTAATACTGAAAATGCAAGGATGCAAATGCTAAATGCGGAATCGTAATTTACATACAACAAGAATCTGATCAAGGTGCCCAAACAGGTGCCGCAAAACAATAAAAGAAATAAAGAAAACAACTAACAACTAACAGAGAAATGGAATATTATGAAACTTTATGCAGACAAATATTGTAACAGCAACCGAAAAACCAAATTCAAGCGCGAGAAAAGTAAATAAAAATAAAATATTAAATTAAAATGGAAAAGTTTTCATTTGACGTTGGTGGTTTGGTGGGCTGGTGGAGTGTTTGGGTGGATTGTTTCGTCTCCCCTCCCCGTTCCAATTTGTTAATTTATTTGGTAAATACATATTTCCGTCTGCTATCCCGGTGACTGGTCCACTCCCAAAAGGAAACTCCCCATCAGCTTATCTGCAGTTCAAAATCCGCGTGATTGCAACGCTAACCGAGAGACCGAGTGGCAAAAACTTTTACTTTGGCCAATGTTTTTGGGTATGCGCTGGGTTGGATTTCGGCTTTTGCTGGTGACATCCTTGCCCCCTCCCCTGTGTGCCCCGCGGTGTGGCAGAACTGCTCCCTTTCCACAATTCAAAGTCTGCTGTTATGGCAGCAGCTTTCAAATGCACACAGATACGCGATCTGGCGTGGGGAGTCCTTGGAATTTCGGTAGATTATTCGCTCAACTACAAATGGCAAACTATCGAAGCTTCCCCCTGGCACCTTTTTTTGTTGCCCTATACATCCTGTGTAAACAAATGTTGTGTCATATCCAACTGTCGTGGGCTGGGACAGAAAAAAGGCAGGAAACCCAGCATAATAAAAAATCAAGCCATTAATATTGTTCACTGTCAAATCTTGGCACTTAACATGACACAGATTGTAACTTGGTCAATATACAAAAGGTATTAACCTGCAGCCGGGCAAGTGTCTTCCTCACTTTAATTGCAAACACCGAAAAAGTTGCACTCGAATGTGCCAGGATGCAAGGAGTTCATCCAGTTTGACTCATTTAGCGAAGGATTCCCGTCTTCTCCAGCGCTTTGTTGCTCGGCCAAGTGAGATAATGAGGCAAAAGGCCAAAAGGCAGGAAAAAATCCATGAAAACAAAGTGATTCTTTGCGTTGTTGCCGCTGCATAAAATGGCTGAATTAAACAAAAAGTCGGAAATCTCTGGCAGCTGCCAAAATGGTAAGTAGTTGCCTCTAAGTGAGTAAACTTTCTTCTTGGAACGTTTCACATTTTAATTTATGGTAATAGACATATTTTATCTTAATTGAGTTGTACGAAATCTGGGATGTAGCCATTAAAAATCTAAAAGAGTTGGAATAAGAACTTTTCAGCGTCTTTAATGAATATTTACTTTAGAGTCTGTGCGTATAGTTTGGCCGAAAGCCACAGACCATGATTTCAGGAATTTTAGTTACATTTTTGCCACTCATTTGGCCAATTTTGATCCGATTTAATAAGGAAACACCATTTATAAATCAGGACTTCAATGCCCGTCGATCTGCATCAAAAGTTTTTGGAAATCGAATAAAAAATATTTTTCCGATTTTTTGGAATTTAGGAAAGGGGTACCATCATTAAAATTTGCAAAAATCGAAAAAAATTTTTTGTTCGATATCCAAAAACGTTAAATGCAGATTAAAGCGCAATAATTTCCTTATTCATAAATGGTATTCCTTTTTTAAATCGGATAAAAATTAGATAAATGATTTGCAAAAATGTGACAAAAATCTATGAATTTTGGCTAAAGAAAGGCACCACAATTTTAACGTGGTTAACGAGTCCTTTTGCCCAAATAATGCCATGATTTGATTAAAAATGAAAGTAATTCAGTAACAATATTGCATTTTGTTGTTTTAGAGAAGCTTTCTTAATAAACATTCATAAAGTAGTACTCTCGAGATGCCAATTTACAGTTGTTTTTATCTTAAAATGAGCTTTTAATGAGCTTTTCTTTCAAAATGTAAACAAATGTTAACCAACGTTCAAGTTTTTAGATTTTATTTAATAATTTATTTTAATTTTTATTACGAATTGAATTTGATTATTACGACGAGTGTAACTAAGACAGATTTTTGATTTCCAGAACCTTCGTACCTGAAAATTTTTAGAAATAAAGTCCCCCTTTAATAAAAAACACAGAATTTCCTTTTCGAAGCATTTTATTTATTATTTTTTTCTTTTTACAGAACGGGTGCAGATCGTGAGTATTGGTGGGCGATTCCTTGCGTGGGAGTTGTCTTCTCAGTAACGTCCTGCCAGGGAGACTAGAACACCGATGCGTAGTTGCAGATCCGCAAGGAAACCAGTCGTCCGGGAGTCGTCGTCCAGCCAGGATGTCCGGATGTTGCAGCGTTATGGAAAACAGAAAACAGAAATGGTACATTAAATACATAAATAAATCGTATATTCTTTGATTAGTGTATCCAAATTATGGTTAATGTAGACAAGAAATAGTTTGTTTAAGAAACATTACTGTGTATCCACAATAAACTCGAAAATAATAATAAAATTGGTTTATTTAATTGGTAGAAAAGGAAATAGAGGATTTTTTGTTGGGAATTGGGCTAAAAACAAGAATAGTGAACTCCACCGAATATTTTGGCCATTAATCGGAACTCTTGAAGGCTTAAAATGCGGACAAAGAACGTCCCTCTATTGGCCAGAAAAAAAACAAACCTAACTGTTTGTGGCAGCGCAAATTATCAAAGATATTTACCTTTAATGTAATTAAAACAGGCCTTTTTGCCCAAATACAGTTATAAAGTGCTCTTATTTTGGCGAACAAGGACTTTCGCGATATTTAATTTCCGGAAAGTATATGTACATATAAAAACAGATCGAAAATGTTGTATTTTCTTAAATGTTGATTACTTTTGCTTTTCATTAAACAGTTTCTTTAAAAGTTAATCATCTTAAAACACTTTTCATCTCCCCCGCTTCAACATTTTTCATTTGTGTTTCTTTAAGTTGCGATTTTCAACGAATATTTTCTATACATTGTCTGAAGTTTTTGAGGTAAGCTGTACTGAAAAGTTTCCTCAACCTGATGCCTTTTCTTGGCTGGAAAATAATTACTTTTCATTAACATTGCCGGCCAGTTTGGAGACTCATTCGCCGCACCTGCTCCTTCTCCCAGGTGGCCAGGTGGCCAGGTGCCCCGGTGCCCAGAAGCCCAGGTAGCCAGTTACCAAGCTGGCCGGCAAACAGGAGTTGCCCAAAAACTGACAAAGCCAAATAAACTTGACCCGTTGGAAAAACACGGAAAAACATGGCAGGGAGAGAGAGAAAATTAGAAAATACATTTTTCAGCATTAAAAAGTGTTCGACGTGCGGAGATTGCGGTAATTTCGCTTAACAGTTAGTTCCTAACACACATACAAACACACACACATGCACATACATACACATGGTGTGATGCCAGTCAAATGCACCTGTTCGCCAGGGGTTAAGGGTAAAAGGAGGCGAACGGACCTGGGGCTCTCGGGAGGTAACCAACCATGTGGGCGACGCTAAATGTCGAAGTGCAGCCCAGTTGTCGGCGAGAGGGCGTGGTCCGCCGACAGGGGCTAGAGACTGGAGGCTGGGGGCGGAGGTCCTGGCAGCGTGGCAGAATGGCAGCAGCTGGCACTTGACATGAGCAACGGCAACGAAACAACTCGAGGGCTTTCAACTACTCTCGCACATTTCGCTTCCGCATAGAAATGGCAAAAACACGTCCTCACACCCACACACCTCTAAACCGCACCAGGACACCACCAGGACCAGCACACACACACACACACACAGATACTTGTAGTCGAAACTGTTTGAAAAATAAAGTGCTACTAAAAAAGCTGAAATGAGATACGGACAAACAAAAAATAAGGCAGACGCCAGAGGGCACTGCTGGGTGGCGAATTTATAACTTAATATCAGATTGTGTCGAGTTGGTTGGTCGAGAGTGCTGGTAATGCAGCTGCCAGTGGTAAATGCCACTACAACGTATTTAATTATGCTGATATAGTAAATGGCAATTGTTTAGCTTGTCAAGTAAATTTAAAAATTAAATACACAACAAGGAGAGGAAGAGCAGAGGCAAATAAATGATTTTAAAAGTCAGCAGCTTGGCTAAAACGAATAAGCCAATAATGCGAATTACGTAAGGACCGTCAAATACCCGTGTCATGTTCAGAGCTTAAAAGGCACTAAGCCCACACAATGTGGCTTAATGTATTTTGGCGCTTTCGTCGCAAACGTTACACCCGAAATAAGGCGCTCTTTCTTGGCCAACAGGAACTTCAAAGCGTCATCTGGGGATGCACTCAGACCCGCTGGTCCAAAGCGGGACCAAAGTATAGCTCCAGGTGTTGAGCATTTGTTCGGATTCCCACGCCCACTGAGTGCCCCAGCATCTCCGGAGACTCCACGCCAACTAAACTTGAACTGCAAAGTTGGGAAAGCGTTAAATTACGTTTTGACAAATCATCCGGCAAACAAAGCAACAGAGCCCCCATGCTGTCAATATGGCATTTGAGGCCAAGCGAAGAAGAAAAACCTTTTGGGGCTGCATCAATCATAAATATTTTAAGCTGCAAACAAGAGAGGATGGCTTTTGGGCCTTTGTCCTTTGTCCTGGTCCTTGGCAGCAGCGATGTGTGCGTTGGCTAATTGCATTAGCCATCTGGCCGTGTGACCCACTGGGCTTAAATGGCAAGAAACACCGTCTGATAAGCTTTCGTGGCTGCCCACGAGCTCATGGCATTTGCGTCAATTATGAAGTTTTGCAGCAATTAAATTTTAATGAGCAGTGCAACATGCAACATGCCAACGCGTTGCCACACGGCCAACTCAAGCGAAAAGGCCATTTTGAAAACGTTAAATTCTTACGCGTCACTGGAACTGTTTAAATTTTAAACATCGGTAGGATAACTCCCCTACACAATGAATATTTTGAATGCTTTCATAGGTACTTTATAAGTACTTGAATTCCTGAAATAGTAAGTACCACAATTTTTGGTTAATTACCACGAAAGCATGCACTTGTCGAACCCTATTTATTTTTTTGCTGGAACAAAACGATGGGTCGTTGGGGCAGGCCTTGCCATCGCATGTCCCCAGTCCATTTGTCCAATTATAATGCCCTTGTCGCATAAACTGGGAAATGCTAAATATTTGCGATTTGCACTCGAGATAAAATTGCAATAGGGCTTTATGAGTTAATAAACATGTACGCCTGAAAGGGTTTATTTAAAAAACAGGAGCGCTAAGTGGGTTCTCTACAAAATAATACAATAATATACAATGATAAATTATAAAATTATAAAATATATTATTCTCCAAAGTAAATCAATCAGTTTAGTATTTAAACAATTTAGTCAAATTATTAAACAGCCGCTCCTGAAATAAAATTAGGACAATAACTGCCTTGTTTGCAACATGCAACGTCCTTAAACTTGACAGTAACCTGTGGTCCTCTGCCTAACGAGTATGGCGGGTCAGGGAGCGGAGCTTATACTCCGGGAGCACAATATCATCAAGTCCTTGCAAACGGGCAACACCTCGGAGGTACCTGCACACATCCAGCTGATCAGCAACACTTTTGTCCTGAAGTTGCTGTTTGAGATTACCCAACTCTATCATTTTAAAAACTTTATTTTCTACGTATCGGAGAGATTGAACCTGAAGAACAAGGATGCTCACGAGTTTTTCCTCGGCTTCTGGACCACTTTTCCGCTGGCTCCCAATTTGATTATTACTCGGGAGTACGAGGCTCCCATTCCCATGATTCAGTTCATCAGCACTCCTTCCCTGGTCATGATCTACACCACGAACCGGGATGATCCCATCATGGAGCTGGCGGCGCGCAGTCTGGAGGGGATCCGCTGGCTGAAGACGGTCTTTGTGCTATTCCCCAGCTTGCGTAGCCGGGATTTTGATTCGAGTCCAGAGTCCTTTGTCCAGTTTTCGACCGAGATCAAGGAGTTCTATGACTGGGTGTGGAGCAACCAGTTCATCAACACAGTGATTGTTACGATAAAGGATAATGTATTCCTGCTAGAGCCATATCCCACTCCAGCGGTGGTTAATGTGACGGGCACCTGGCAGGCAGAGGACTTTTTCGTAAAATACTCCAAGAACATGATGGGCTACGAGGTGCGCACACCCATTCTGTACGATTTGCCGAGAGTTTTCAAGTCCGATCGCCCGACCAACAGGTTTGAGAAGAACTTTGTTCACGGCACCAGCGGAAACTTGTTTCTTGGATTCCTGCGCTTTGTCAACGCCACCCTGGTGGACACCACAGCCAATATGACAACGGACTACTTGAATATAACGATTCTAATGGAACTGGTGGCCCAGGGAGTGTACGAGACCCTGATCCATTCCTACACGGCAATGACTGTAAAGCAACTGAGCTCCTATGGATATCCCATCGGAATAAACGACCTGTGCATCATGGTGCCCTTTCAAAATCAGTCGCCGGAGGATCAATACATGCGGGAGGCGCTCCAGAGCAATGTCTGGATCCTGATTATATTCTTCACGCTCTACATAGCCCTGGCCATCTGGGTGTGCTCCCCCCTGAGGCCCCGCGACTTTGGCGCCGCCTTCTTGCAATCGATATGTACTTTGACCTACAGCCCTCCCACTTTTATAATCCGAACGCCAACGAGGCGAATGCGTTACTTGTACGTTTTGCTGGCTCTCATGGGCATAGTCACATCCAACATGTACATTTCGCGGATGACTAGTTATTTTACCACAGCCCCGGCTCAGCACCAGATCGACACCGTGGAGGACGTGGTGGATGCCAACCTGAGGATCCTGATGCTGGGCCTGGAACGGGAACGATTGACGATGTCGCCGCGGCAGTATCCAGCCAGCTTTATACGGCAGTTGGATGTGGTAGACAAGCATGTGATGGATATGCATCGAGAGTCCTTCAACACATCCTTTGGCTACACGGTCAGCAGCGATCGCTGGCGCTACCTGGATATGCAGCAGAAGCACCTGCGGAAGCCCATCTTCCGGCTGACTGATCTCTGCGAGGGACCCTTCTACCATGTGTTTCCCATGAAATTGGACTCCCATCTCCGCTCGCCCTTGACGGAGTACATTATGATTGCCCAGCAGGCGGGTCTGATGAACCACTGGAAGCGGGAGGCCTTCTGGGAGGCCATCCATCTGGGCAAGGTCAAGGTTCACCTCGTCGACGAGGAGCCGATGGCCCTTAGTCTGAGCTTCTTCTCCAGCATGCTGCGTACTTGGACCTTTGGCCTGGTAGTGGCTGGGGTGGCCTTTGCCGCCGAAATGAAATGGTATCAGTATGTGACTCTGAGACGGGGACCTCGGGTGCCCTTTGCCCAGAAACGGAGATCCTTCATCAAGCGCTTTATGAGATTATGATAAGATTTTTCGTAGAGGAAACTATTTGTTAAACTAAATTACACTTTGTTTATTAAATTTGTAAATGCACAATAAAAGCGGAAAATAAACAAAAGCCACGTAGTTTCAATGGTGGAGCAGCTTGCTTCGGGAGCTAATTTTCAATAAAGTTTAAAAAACAACGTTCTTAAAATTTAATTTGTATCAATAAAAATTGTTTTACCTCCAATAACACTGAATTATTGTACAAAATTGACTTTTAAAAGCCTGGTTTTAATGATTATTGATTTTGAATCATTTTTATTGTTGACTTTCATAGCATGTTAATCTCATTACAATTAAATAAATAATTAAAAGAACATAGCGAACCAACTGAATTTACCATTATTCTGTTTTAATCTTTACATTTCGTAATTTCAATTGCCGGAAAGTAATTCCAGGACAAAAACGAGCCCCGCCAGGACACTCATTACCAAAAGGAGTATAAAGGCTATGGCCAGGTGCAGCAAACCGGCGGATGTGTACTCCTGCCTCTCCTGGAAACGCTCCACCAAACCGGCATGGAGGGCCGATCCGAAGCTGCTTCTGGCGTAGAAATTCAACAGCCCCGAGGAGTGAATGCGGAACGTAAAGTATTCGATGTCCCGCCAAAGGGACGAGTCCATTTGGAGGGGGAAGGCCAGGTGGTAGGACCCAAAGCAAATGTTGCTCATCTTAAAAAGTCGCTGCTTTCGGTGCTTCTGCTGCTCGTCGAGAAATTGCCAATGGTCCTCGGTAACGAAGTAGGCGAAGGAGCTGTTAAACTTGGTCTGATGCTCCGCGAAAATGCCCGTGTCCACGGGCCTCAGCAGCTTGAGAAACTCCTCCGGCAGCTCCTTGTTCAGATTGAGCAAAAACTCCATTTCATAGTCAACAATCATGACGGGCAATTGGACGCTGATTATGTCGTCCATCGTGTTAATTTGGGCATGGAACAGATTCACAGTCAGAATGCTGCCCAAGTTGGAAGTGTAGTTGGCTGACAAAAAGAATCCGTGAAAGAAAACCGTGGCCAGGAGAAGGAATCGGAGAAGGCTGGGCCTCTGCAATTGTCCCTCGGTGGGGACGTTGATGATAAAACAAAATGAGTCCAAGATGGAACTCTGGTACTGCGACCATTCTCCGAAGATTCTCAGCCACAAGAGCTCCAAGAGAACCAGAGAAAATAGGGCTCCCAGGGCAAAGAACCACACGGTCCAAGCAAAGGGCTGCAGGGGATAGAAGAAGGTGGACACACTGTTGTAAAGTGGCACCATCAGGCACCACTTCACCACTAGCAAGGGATAGGTCTTCTCCAGCTCGTCGTCGGGCATGAACAGAGCATAGGCGTGGGCGCAGAACTCCATCTTTCTTTCCCGCACCAACTGCAAGGTTCGGTTCATATTTATCGCCTGGCCACCCAGGGCATCCGGTGGCATATTCATCGCCTTGAAGGTTCCATTGATAAATTCCACAAAGGTGTCTATTATCCTGTAGGTACTTCCATCATAGCGACCGCGGGACTTGAAGAGATGAGGCAGATCCTGCCTTAGAGGCGTCTCGAAGGCATATCCCTCTACATCCGATCGGGCGTTCAGGACCTTCTTCATAACCTGGACAAAATACTTGTTGAAATCCGTTCGATTTACAAACTCCATCCTGGGAAACTTGACAGCTCCGTACAACTGGTTAATGCCCGTCTCCGACTCGAAATAAACGATGGAGTTCATGAATTGTTGGTCGTAGGCGAAGTACAACAGCTCATTGATGGGCAGCATGTCATCCACTTTGTCCACATACATTATCATGGAAAAGTAAAAGTGTCTTCCAAGCAGCACCGTCTTGAAAACATTCATGATCGGATCATCCGCTCCAGTGGTGAAGACAAAGCTCAAGTGGTTCCTTCGGGCTGGCGAGCGATTCATTCGCATCTCCGTGTTATTGTTCACAACCGTTTGGGTGGCGGTGTCTCCAAAGACTTCGTCCATTCGCCGGATAAACTCGTCCAGTTCCTCCAGGTTCACCTTTGGACTAACAAACCAAACCAGCTCTTGAAAGGCCTTAAAAGCGGCAAACGGCGACAATAGCTTCATTATATAATCCATATTCCAGGCATTGACCAAAGAAATGCTGCCGCCCAAAAGCAAAAGGTTTATTACTATTGAAAACCGCATGACTTTACCCAAACAGTTCCCAGGGTTAAATAATAATTCTTTGGATTCAGTTCGATAAGAAACTCGTCGGTTTAGTTGCCGTTTAATTAATCCCAAGGGACCACTTGAACCCTGGCTCCCAGAGCCCCAATAAACATGTTAGCTACTCATTCGATAAGTGTGTGGAGTGCAAAGGGTAGTCCTTCCATATTATAATTAATCTCAGACTCGAACTTGTCGGCTTTTTGTTAATTAGTCCCTGGACATCTATTTGTGAATATTATGAGTGTTGCCTGATTGAACTTCAAAGATTGAAACTAGGCATCATAGCACTCAAAGCGATCGTATCCCAGCCTTCTCTTTCCTCCGCCGATGAGTGTAAATCTCCAAACACCAGGCCAGAGTACTGATAGGATATCCCAGAGCCAGAACGATCCAGCCCGTCAGAAAGAACTGAAGATTCAGTGGCTCCACTGGGTACGTGTCCAGGAATATCTTGGCATAGCCAGCCAATCGGGCGTAGTAGAAGGCCACCTCCTCCCAGTGCGACCACAAACCTGCCTGCCAGGAGTTGAGAATAAAACGGTCCAGGGACTCGGCAAAGCTGGCATTGATGCCCATGGGTAGGGAATTAAACAAGCCACCAAAGCAGACCTGGGAGCGGTGAAAATACGGCTGAATGAGCACTTGCTGCTGCTGGTTGAAGAATCGCCACGCATCCTGGGTGACCACGTAGGCGTGCCGGCGCGAAGGGCTCGCGATCAGGGCTTGGTACTCCTGCGAGCTGTGCGAGTCAAACTGCGACTCCAGCGGAGCAGTGTCCACCGCCGGCAGAAGACGCAGTTCCTCCAGCAATATCTCCGGAATGACGATACGCAGCCGGGAACGGATCAGATCCGACAACGTGTCAATGGGACGAACGAAGACAGGCCTCATATCGTAGACGGTCATGTGGCTGATGTGGTAGTTGGTAATGATGAAGCCAAGGACGAAGAGCAAGGTGTAGAAGGTAATCACGCGGAGGGTGGCGTGTTGCAGCTTTAAGGACATGTTCATATTTGGGCTGAACATCAGCATGGCCATGGCTTGGAGCACGTTCCGTGTGTAATCGTTAGCTATGCTGCTTTTCTCCCGCCAGTGGACGTACTTCAGCATCAGGGCCACGTAGAATGTTCCCAGGAAGAGGCACGTCCAGATGTATCTGCCCAGCGGCCACACCATGTACATCCACTTGGGCAGCTCCGGAGCGAGAGGCACCATCACGCAATTGGTCATCACTTCCAGCGGATAGCTGTATCGAATCACCTCCAAGCGATCGGCCGTGTTTTCGGGTCGCATTGTCACTCCGTGGAGCGATAGATTGTAGACACCCTCCACAATGTCCTCTTCCAGCACCGACTTCTTCGGCAGGCTCTCGATGGGATCCAGGAAGAGCTTGAAGCGATGGATCCTGGCAAAGTTTTGAATCAGCTCCATGTAGGGACCGCAGTATTTGGGTAGCGTGTCGTTGTAGACAAAGGCCTGGGGAATCTCGAAACTGAATGGCGTATGGATGTCGCCATTTTCCAGGTCCGGGTCTACCGACATCCTATGGCCGACTATTAACAATGACGGTTTTGAAAACCCGTTTATATAGAGTCCAAGCTACACGAATCCGCACGCAAAAACTGACCCTGAACCTGGCAGACTGGCTGGCACCAGGGCTATCCGGTTCACTTGACGGCGAAAGTTCATAGATCCTTCCGTATCCAGGCATTTAATGACACGTTTTTGTGTCCTGCCGATTATCGGGCACTGATTGCAAATTCATATAAGTTCCATACACTCGTAGATGAATGGCTTACTCTGAAAGTTTATATGGCACTTATCAAAAATATATATTTTTGCAAAAACCTACTGGACTTTGTTATGCAACCCAAATTCCCATCCTTTGTAGGGTTATTGGAGCGCGAGTACTTTCACATTATATAAAAAGCCCCCATTTTTTTTATGACCAAAAAAAAAAAATATGTATATAGTCCGCAAAAGTCACACAAAAAATTCCCACGTGTTTTATGTCTTTTTATATTTGGGCGAATGTTTGTGTGTGTGAATTGGCAGCTTTCATGTAAATACTTTTCAATTTTTTAGGGTTTCGGTCAAACAAAATGGGCGACGATTTCCACAATCCTCCTCATCCTCCTCCTCCACCTGCTCTGCCCCCTCCCGAGGCAAAAAGGACTCGTGTTTGCAAATGGGCCACCATAAAAAAAAAAACAAAAGCCCCATTGAAATAATATAGCTCTTATGGGTAATTACAAAATCGTTGAAGGTAAAATTAAATGAAACTGGATTTTACAAGTTAAGGTTGCTGTTCATGGTCTTTCAATAGGAAGAGGATATAGCCAGGATATATGTATATTTATGGTGAATCAGTAAAAAAACTGACTTTTATACATATTAATTGAACCAAAAACATGGGAGGGCAAGATAACTTTGAGAAAAGTCGAAACTTGTTTACACTTTTATATATGTTTTTACCGAAATTAATAGGGAATCTGTCTATGAATTGTTTAAGGATTTTTAGTAACAAATAAATCTATGATTCTATCACTTTCAATCAATATTATAATAGTCCTTGTAAGGGTATAACAGGAATTAATAAATCTTTTGCGAATATATAAATCAATTGGGGAAAAAGTTCAATAAAAGGAAAGTGAAAAAGCAATGACTCAGGGGTTTTCCACCTGCCAGAGCCCTTAAAAATATACAAAATGTATATAAATCATTCACTCTTAATTTTAAATGAAAGTTTGAAGCCATTTATTTCAATATTTAAAAAGGGAATTCCATTTTAATAACCGTTGCCATTGTAGAGCTTTAAAGTCGCTCTAATTTCTATTTGTTATTTCTTTTCATCGTATTTGTTCTATGATTCTGAATTTCTCTATAATCTACGAAAAACAAACACACACCTCATTAACCAACAGTTAATTAGTTTTTGGCCATTATTTAATTAGTGCAGTCACCGCAAATTTCAAAATGAATAGGATTTAGATTCATACGAGTGTATATTTTACCAATGTGGTCAGCAAAATGAATTTCAATAATATCTTTAGCCATTTAAATGCAAAGTTTGTTTTAGATAAAACTTTTGATTCTTCAACCCTTTATAAAACATGGAAAAATATAGAAATTTATTAATTGTTTTTTTTTAGGGGATGTAAGAAAGCTTCACCGATAGAAAAACAATTTGAAGCCTCATGCTAGAACATTTTCTCTCAACCTGGGGAAATAAATCCTTAAATTTAAACCTTTCATTATTTCGAAACGATTCAGAAAGATCTCTGATTTGTGAAAATGTCCGCACATGTTAACAAATTACTTTCATGATTAATAAAGTTGTGGCATTACTTGAGAAAAGGGCTCATTAACCAAGTTAAAATTGTGGTTAGTACCTTTCGGCCAAAATTTATAGATTTCAGTGACCTTTTTTCAAATATTTTATCTAATTTTTATCCGATTTGAAAAGGGAATACCATTTATGAATCAGGAAATTATTGCGCTTTTATCTGCATTTAAAGTTCTTAAAAATCAAAAAAAAATTTTTTTTTCGATTTTTGCAAATTTTAATGATGGTACCCCTTTCCTAAATTGGAAAAAATCGAGAAAAATTTTTTTGTTCTATTTCCAAAAACTTTTGATGCAGATCGACGGGGATTAAAGTCCTGATTAATAAATGGCATTCCTTTTACAAATCGGATGAAATTTGGACAAATAACTACCCAAAAGGTGACTAAAAACAATGATGTTTGTTCAGGCACATTTTTTTTCAAAATCAATATTTGTATAGTTAAACTACTGATTACTCTTCAATTAAACAATCAACTCGAATCAACATTATTTCATTTTAATTTAATTACATGCGAGGAAGCAGCCCATTTGTTGACCTAAACGTGGCCTTCTTTTTTTCTCAAATACAAAAAGACTACCCAAAGGCATCCCAGAGATTAAACATAATTGATTTATTTAATCTATCCGAAGAAAACCACACACATTTTGCTGCAGTAAAGCATAGCACCTGTGCTTTCAATTGTCCTGCCTTGCGGCGAAGGTTTTGCGAATCCGAATCCAACAGCGGCTGGCTTTGACTTGAATTTTAATTTAATTGTAAGCAATTGACAGAAATACACAAAACCCACTCAGCCCCCAAGCCCAGACCCAGCAGCAGTTCCACAGAACGATATTAAGACGCTGCCAGCTGGTGTTGACATAAAAATGCAATAAAAAATACGGGCACCAAAAACGAAACGGACGCAAACGTAAACATCAATATAGGAATGGATCTGATCAAAATATACCCTAATAGATACTAGAGAAAAGCTTTATAATCACTTGGAATAGGTAGACAAGCTCCTGAAACTAGAATCTTAAGAGATTCTAAGAGATTGTTGGTTTTGTAGCTAAATAAGACTATAATAAAATAACATATATTAAAGCTAGAGAACCTTTTTATTCAAATACCTTTAACAAACATCCTATAAATCATTAGACCCTCTCCCATTTGTGCCGCAAACTCCAGGGTATTGGCCAAAAAATCACTCAAAATCAATTGAATGTGGCCAGCACTGGTTTTTGGCTGTAGCATTGAGGGAAATCAACGTGAAAATAGCGACGACAATGCGTTTTGTTGTCGTCCGGATGGCCAAGAAGTGCTTATTGGATTTCCGCCGTGAGGAGCCACTGACAGTCATTACATTACGTATACGTAGTGGAGACCCGCGGCTGGCAGCGACAGCTCCTCTGATACGGAGGTGCCCTGATTAAACAGCCGGAACAGTGCCGGCTATAATTGCTCCAATTCGGTGGCAATCTTTTCTAGCGGCAGCCCACACCCACTCCCATTCCACACTCATCCCATTGGAATTTAACTTTTCCGCAATAAAATGGCCAGGACTCATGTGAGACAATCGTATTATTTACCATACACAATACAATACACGTACAATGGCCATTTCCATGCCGATTCATTGAAAATAAAGTAAAAATACAAATATTAACCACAAAAGCCCAGTTCCCATCTGCCCGGGGTTTGGTGGGGTGGAAGTGGGAGTGTAAAGTGGAACTGAAACTCCCAGGAATTGGGTGTGGGCGTCGGCGTAGGTGGGCGTGGGAGTGGGTGGGTGCTGTGCAGTCTTCTGTATTTATGCATTTATATTGTCTGGATGTGCGTGTGGGTGTGCCATATTGAATGGATAAAAGGGATTTGCGTTTATTTCGTTCTGTGTCTGGCCGGTTGAGTCCTACATATGTATATGACCTGTCTATATGGCCGATGTCTGCCGTTTTTCCCCGTTTCCAAACGCAACACTCCGGAAATATTTTTGTTGTGCCATTTCCATTGTTATACAATTTTGCTTAACAGCAGCCATGGCCGGTGCCGCAGCTATTTTATATTTTATAAACAAGAAAAGATGGCCTTTCCCGACAAGTGGTTTCAAACAACTGGCGTTTCGTTGTATTCAATTATCGTTTGCATTTATTTTAGCTAAAACATTTAAATTTAAAACCTCTCACAAGCTAAGACAGAAACCTCTGCGACTATTAAAGCCAAGCTACGAACCTCCAATCATCGCCAGCGCTGAACGACTAAAGTTAGTAGCTCTTCATATTTGGTACAAAAAGAACTTGCACAATAACAACTTCTAACTACAATTAAGCCTTTCCAAATACATTAATGTTAACAAAACTATATCTAATATCGAATGTCATAAGAAATACTCTAGATTCTTTTCAATTCACAGTTTCCTCACTTTGCTTCTTAAACAAGCAACGGAAATGATCGTTTGAGCTCAGTTAATTGAATAAAATGCAGAAAAAACTTTCAAGAGAGGAAATATAGAAAAACTCTCGTAGCTCATCTCAAAATTTTACATATATTTTTGGTACCTGACAATTAGCTACAAAATTAAATATGTAAATGCAAAACTACATAAATAAATAAGACAATGGCAACGCAGCAAGTGCACGTTTTAGTTAAAATTTGTTTGCAAATATAAGTGCTATTGTACGTGTCTCTGGCAGTGGCAGCGACCTCCAATTGAAATTATAATTTAAAACAAACTAAAAACTAGACAAATAACAAATTTTAGCACGTGTACGCAAAAGTGAGATAGACAGGGTGAAGGGACAACCAATTTACTGGCTCTTCTTCGACTCCTTGGCGGCGACAGGCAGTCGCTCCACAGCCTCCTTGTAGAGTTGGTTCAGTCCGAAGGCGGCTCGCACATTGTCGCTGGAGAAGAAGAACTTCTGCAGCTTGCCCTTGCTATCGATGCAGGGCCGACGATCCAATTCCTTGCCTTGCTTGAACAGTACAACGGTGGGTAGCTGGCGGGAGAAGCTGCTGTCCGAGATGCGGAACTTCTGCGCCACGTCCGGGAAGCGTCCGATGTCGATCTTGCCAAATTTAAGGTGGTCCGTGTTGTACTCTGCCGAGAGCTCGGCGAAGACGGGGGCAAAGTTGACGCAGCTCGGGTTCCACACAGTGTAGAAGCAGATTAGCCAGCTGGTGCGCTTGTCCCGGGCCAGCTCCTCCTCGAATACCTGGGCGTTACGGAAGTAGGTAATGTGTTCGGGTCCGCGGTAGGATGGCTCCGGCAGCACCATGCCCACAAGCACGCAGACAAGTAGGAAACCCAGGCCATATCGGAAGTCTGCATAGGCCCACAGAATGCCATTGGCCACCTTGGTGTATAGGAACGATGACGACAAGTAGTTTATCATGGTGACGCTGCCTGTTTTTCGGGATCGTATCATCACTACGATTAGAAGAAAGAACAGTATCTCCACCTCGCGACTGTCCAGATCACAATCACCATCCTCCTCGGTCAAATTGAACAGGCGGGTGCAGATAAACCTGGTCTTCTTGGACAGAAGGTACGATATGGCCAGCAGGATGTTGACCCAATAGTAGGGCTTGGCCAGTATTGTCAGCTGCTTCTTCCACGTCATTGCGTCGTCCCGGGTCTGTGTGCGCCGATGTGGGTCAACTTTTTAATTAACAATTTTCCAAGTTTTCCTTTTATCGACTGATTGTTAATTTTAGCAACGCCGTTGTGTGATAATTTTCAGCTTGGATACTCCGCATGGAGTTGCCACCCGATTAGAAACAGCTGGTACTTACAGTGTTGTGAAATTTGTCCAGCCAAGATGGCGCCAAACGTCTATTTAAAAAAATTAAAATATTTACTCGGCAACTGATAAACATGTTTGACATTGTTACGTCAGCTTTTTGCAAGAGTCATTGATGGATTGTTGAACTCCGCCAAGAAGGCCACAGCAAAATGCGAAAAAAAAAGTGGGGAAAATCATCGAACTTTAATCAGCAATTTAAAGACTGGCTTTTTGTGATCTCCGGCGCTCGTGGATGCGATCGGTGGACATTATCATTTAAATTTATTTTGGGTCTCCACCTTTAAATACTTACTTTTTGTTTAGTTTGTGTTTGAAACTGTGTGAGCACTGTGTGAAATGTACTTCATCTATAATTGCTAGTATTTATTATCTGTAGCGTGACTGGCTCTCAGAATTGTGCAAAGATTATTTCTTTTTGTAGTAAACACATTGCGCGTCACTGAATTAAATGATTTACTTATAAATGTATAATTGAGACTGTTTAACGAGGGTCATTTCCATGATCCCCAGCGGATCGCCCACCTATTTACTGGTTTTTGTAGTGGGCATTTCTTTGTTTCAACTGAATATTGCTCAATGCAAATATTGCTCTTTATAATCTATTTAGCATAAGGGGTTCTTGAGCTATGTAGTAGGGCTTGTTATGCTTAAATAGAAAGCTAGGATTATTAGATATTATGAGATATTATTGAGTAAATGAAAGCTGTGTTCAAAAGCAAAACATGGGTTTCAAATATGTTTACTAATTATTTTACGGTTTCAGAAACCTCCAAGTTTCTGGGAAATCCCATACACCATGACTAACTTTTTTGAATCGCCTATCTAAGGTGCACCAGCACCTTTAAGGTGGTCTTTATTAAAAACAACATTATAAATAAATAATACTTAGAAATGGAAGTAAACAACATGCACATAGGTCAGTTCTTAATATAATCACTCCGGACTACGTGCTTTTGGTGCGATGGGAACCAGTTTAATCTGGATTCAAATCCAACCTCGAAAGATAACTGAGTACAATGTCAGCCAAGAGATGGGAATGTGAACCCTTAATCTTTCCTATTTCGGGTAAAATTATGTCCATATATTTGGAGCTTATGCTCCCACCAAAAATTCCATATCAGGAGCATCTACTTCCCGGCCCATGGCTCTCGGAGAGGGGAGAGCTTGGAAACAAATAAGTAGACCTCGGTGTAAAGTATAAACCAAAACAACGGCAACTGGACCTGATAATGGGAACAAAATGGCGATCAATTGCCGGCTCCATAATCGCTATCAAGGCAGCTTGATCTCCTGTCTGCCGCTCTTATCAACCACGAAAGCCCAGAAGCCTCGATCGGAACACGCGCTCTATAAATTCGGATCCCTCCCAGGCGCGGCTTCAGTTCAATTTCGAACCCAAGTACCGACGAGTGTCAGTTAAATCCTTCCGAGATTATCGAGCAAAAATCCGCTAAAATACGATTGGCATTAAATGCCTTCTGGACTATATCAACAAAAATAAAACAATAAATTGGTTGAAATTGTTTGGCAAAGATTAGGGGAAATATTTTTGATTCAACGAAATATTCCCAGTAATCTATTGAAACGAAACCCAAGCTTATTATTTGAATGCTGCTGCAGTTGAGCCAAAAAATCAGGAACCTTGATCAGCATTTGGAAGAGTGCTGGAATCAGAAGAAAATTCTGAGCAACTTTGATATATTCTCAGTCCTGAGTACCATTTCTATAACTGGTAAGCAATGTCCTAATTTACTGAGAATTGAGTAATGAAAGAATTATTTTTAATAGCTATTAAAATGGCCGCCATACCGCAAGGTGCCTTTGCTGCCTGCAAGCTCCGAGAGCAATACAATGAACGCGAAATGATCGTGGCCCGGTTGAGGTCCGCTGCATCATCCGATAAGGGTTCCCTTGACAACTCACTAGCCCGTAAGTGTAAGCCTTTAGTGGGTTAATCGATCAATGACTCACTCACATTCTTTCACTTTCCAGAGCGGGACAACTCACCGAACAAGTATAACCACAAGCTGATGAACTCCATTTGGGGCCTCTACAACCGCTACTCCCCCCACAACGTGAAGAAGAACGAGTACGCCCCCACCAAGTGAGGACCTAATCGGGGCCCTGTAGTTTCCTCAAAGGTCTAACTGCTATGCCCCAAACCCCGCCAGAATGTCTGGCCCCAAACCTCTATATACTCCACTATATAATCTCATATCTCTAACCATTTGGTAACAAGTATCAATTTATTCTTTTATAATCTTTGTAAAATTCAATAAATACTTATGATATTGTATGTAAAGGGACAAAACCATGAAGCGTTAATTAATTCAAATAGCAAGACTCGTAGGTTGGAACCATATACTTGATATTGATAAAAGCATCTTCGCCGCCGTGCAGCTCCAGCACCTGGAGGGTCTCATCGATCAGATCCCCCAGATTCAGGTTGTTCTTCTGGGCATAATCGATCTCATCGCCACAATTTACTAAATCGGAGTAAACTTTAGATTTCTAGAGAAGATATTAGACCAATAGTACCTACAGTTTTTCACCTTGAAGGCGTTAAACATGGGCAGCAATTGTCTGTAGAAGGGCACCAGGGCAGGACCCACCAGATCCGAGGACATAACCAGCTGTTGGATTATCTTCAATGTCGTGCACATTACCTCCAGGTTGCGGGTGCTCAGTGCGTCTGAAATGAGGTGGGTGGCCGGATTTGGGTTTGGTTTTCCATTCGCAGGTGCAAATTAGACCGAAAAAGTTCGAGGCTTGGCAGTTTGCGTGCCAGCCATAACCCTGGTACTCACTCTTCAAAGGCAGAATTAATTGCGGTATCACTGGGTGGATCTTTTCGCCACCGGCCAGGAGTAGGTCCGTAACCCCCTGGCGGGCGTACGTCTTGTACGGGTGCTTCGTCTCCGCCAGTCCGTCGAAGAAGAGGGGCAGATAGAGGCTGTAGTCCAGCTTGTCGATGTCCACCTGGGGGAGCAAAGGGAAAGGAGTTGAAAAAGGACTCTGAATTTCAATTTGTTTCGTGACCTTTTCGGGGCGGTGGTGCAAGTTTCGCAAGTGTACATTTGGACGCTAGGCTGCTTGGGTTTCGCTGATTTCCATTAAGATGCTCCTTGTTTGTTTACGTTGTCAATGGAATATTTTTTTTGTTTGAACAAAGGGCACAACGGGAATATATACCTGACCCTACTTAGTATACGTCTAGACTAATCTTTTCTTTGACGAAATGCATTTGTTCGGGCATTGCTCAGATATTGCAACACCTGATAGAATCCCCTCTAAACTCGATTAGTTTCTGAGGTGTCAATAGCTTAATATGGTGCTATCCCTGACATCGCAACTGCGTGGGGTCCCGGCAAGTGAGGAGACCCCTTCAACGACCTTCGACCCAGTGACGCAAATGAATGGAAGTCACCCACATATCACTCTTATGCACACGAACTGTCACGGTGGCACTTCAGCCTAGTCTCGGTAAACAAACGCACTTGGCTAAGTCGGGCCACCTACCATGTGTGGCTCCTGTAGCCCAAGGCCTATGACATTGAACCGCCCGAAAGGGTCACACACATACTGGGTGCCTGTAGCCTTTCTGACTGACTGACGGACAGTGCGACGTTTTGAATGTCAGCAGTTGCATTCCGGCATTCCGGAATTGCTCCACTGTCTCCGGAAATAGACAGTGTCATATTATTTACTCGTTGCCATTTTATAGCCCTGCAACACTTGAAATAATTGAACACGCAGAGGTGTACGGAATTCAAGCTAAACTCAAATATGGCCAATAATAGGTAGGTCACTGGCTGTGATTGGTAAGGTTACCCGTATTTTCTATTAGTGACAGTTACGAAATGCGAGCTGAACTTTGGGTCTCCTCACATGTGGAAGGTTCTGTTCTGGAAACTTTGATTTAAAAACTATATATTTAGGTTGATGTAAAAACGTTTTAAATCTTCCAATTGTATTCGAAATTCTGTGAGGAATGACTTACCGTCCAGCCAATTTTGTCTCCTCCACACAAGTACTCCATCTTGATGGGCAAGTCCCCACGATCAAAGTACATCCGAAAGAGGGTTCCCCGACCCGGATCATTGCCGGATCCGCCCTGCGTGCATCCATTCAGACCCATGCCCAAGTTGAAGGTGGACATGGATTTTTGTTGCCGCCGCAGACCTGGAAATCGAAAGGAAGTCATTAGGAAAACAAATAACCAACTCCGCCACGACACGACGCACTTTTCGGGTTGGGGTTCCGCCCCCTGGCACTCGCGGTTTTGGGGGCGCACTCGTGGATGGGGCCATCGATGACAACGGTGTTCTTCTGCTGCGACTGAATGGAGAAGGGCGGCACGTAGCGGGGTCGCGAGGCAAGGCCCGCCCCATGAACCCCACTCAGCGGTCGAGCCTGGGCGGGATTAGCGGACTTGGAGCGCTGCTTCGCGGAAATGTGATAGTCATTGACTGGACCCGGGCGCCTTGCCGTTGCAGTGCGTGCCGTTTGGGCCATCTTACCCGTCGTGGCTAGTGGGAACGCGAATGCGAACGCGAAAAGGATGTGCAGCCACGTAGTGTAAAGAGGCAACTGACGAGCGAAGGAATTTTCTAGCCTGGCACACCCCCCACATCGAAGTTGCTACTCCTGGTGTGTTGGCGTTGCTGTTGGGTGTCGGTGTCGTGTCGTGTCGTTTCTATGGAGCACGTTGCTAGGGCGCTTCAGGCGGCTTAGTGACCGATAAGCCAATTGCTAATACAGCCGAGCTCCATGGGGCTTACATGCCAGTATCGCGGTGCTCTCTTCCAGCCGCAGCTCCATCGCTCCATCGCCGCCAATGCGGTGGCTTATTATAATAACGAATCTGAAAACGAATGCCAAGCCGGTTAGCTTGGTTAGCCCCAAAGGCGCCACTTATGTTTGCATGCATCCAATTCATAATCTCGGCCAGCTCTGTGATTTATAAATTCGTTTTTATATAAAGCTTTTCGGGTCAGTGACCCTCCTGACTTGATTGGATCAGATAATTAAGACAAATCCGCAGGAACTTACGATGATAATCGGTGCACCTGTCAATCTCTATTATAAAAGCGATCCAGAAAATGCAATAATGCAAAATTATTTTAACTGGGGACTAATTATAAACAAATGTTATCATAATAACCTTTAAATAAGAGAACATATCTATTTTAAAAGATAAACTATTACTAATTAAAACAAAAAATTGGTTTATAAAAATAAAATTTGTTTGACGTCCCGTAGGCTAACATATATTTGAAAAATATATATTCAGGCGTAACAATAAAAGGATATGGTACACTAAAAAGTTTTAAAATCTTTTTGTTCAAAAGAAATCGGAAATTTTAAATAATGAAATGAAGAAAACAAAACAAGGTTTTCAAACAACAAAAAACTTAATCAAAAACCTTATCAAAGTTTTGAATCTCTTCCTAGTAATCACTGTATTCCCAAGATTTTTACATTGATAACAATAATCAGAGAATTTATTTATGTTATGAAAGTTATGAAAAAACTATTCAAATAAGTCCGCCATTCAAGAAACCTTTCCACACTGGCACTTTGTTTACATTTTCCAGCCAGATTATGCAGCCATCCTGCAACACCACGCCGGTCTGGTGTGTTGGGAAGCGTGATAGAAGAACCCCTGCATTCTTGCACAACACTGGGAGCCGAATAAAGAACAAACTACTTGTGTGAGAAAATGTCGCTTTAATTTGCTGTAATTGTGTTTGTCTTCCAAATCAAACTTTTAAGCGCATACAAGAAGCGCCAGTTTGCAACTGGTCACAACCAAACGGCATAGCAATGTCGGGCTACTTGTTCTCCAGCACCAATGGGGAGCTAAAGAAGCTTTCGGAGGAGTCCCTGGCGCAGCCGCCGGAGAAGGTCTTCGACATCATGTACAAGCTGGGTGAGGGCAGCTACGGGTCCGTGTACAAGGCGCAGCATAAAGAGAGTAGCTCCATCGTAGCCATCAAGCTGGTGCCGGTCGAGTCTGACCTGCATGAGATCATCAAGGAGATCTCCATTATGCAACAGTGTGATTCGCCTTATGTGGTGCGCTACTATGGGTCGTACTTTAAGCAATATGACCTATGGATCTGCATGGAATACTGCGGAGCCGGCAGCGTTTCAGACATTATGCGGCTTCGGAAGAAAACGCTCACAGAGGACGAAATAGCCACCATCCTTTCGGATACGCTTAAGGGCCTGGTCTATCTGCATCTCCGTCGCAAAATCCATAGGGACATCAAGGCTGCCAACATTTTGCTCAACACAGAGGGCTATGCTAAGCTAGCTGACTTCGGAGTAGCTGGCCAACTCACGGATACGATGGCAAAACGAAACACTGTGATCGGTACGCCCTTCTGGATGGCGCCTGAGGTCATCGAGGAGATTGGCTACGATTGTGTCGCAGATATATGGTCACTCGGAATCACTGCCCTGGAAATGGCAGAAGGAAAGCCACCATATGGTGACATCCATCCCATGCGTGCCATTTTTATGATCCCCCAAAAGCCGCCGCCATCATTCCGAGAGCCAGATCGTTGGAGCACAGAGTTTATAGACTTCGTAAGCAAGTGTTTGGTTAAGGAGCCCGACGACCGAGCGTCAGCCACTGAGCTGCTGGAGCACGAGTTTATTCGCAACGCCAAGCATCGGTCCATCCTAAAACCCATGCTGGAGGAGACCTGTGCCATCCGCGAACAGCAGCGGGCGCACCGCAGTGCCGCTGGCGGGCTTGCCGCCAGCCAAGCAAGAAGTCTGGCCACCCAAGAAAACGATATACTCCAAAATATGATGGAAAATATGTTGGAAGACCCGGGTACCTTGGTTCCAGAGAAATTAGGCGAGTACCAGCAAAGCTCAGCTTCGGATGCTACAATGATAGCGCATGCGGAGCAAGACTTGGATGAGGGAACTCTGGGTCCGGGTGGTTTGAGAAATCTGAAAAAAGCAGCCGGACCAACGGCTGAAGCTACAACAGCTGCCTCCACAGCATCTCCCCTGGATGTGCCAGCCGTCGACAGCGGCACCATGGTGGAACTAGAATCCAATTTGGGTAAGAGCGTTTTTTAATGGCAAAAAAAGATTGGGGGCATTATGAAATTGTTTGTTGCAGGCACCATGGTTATCAACTCGGACTCAGATGACTCCACAACGGCCAAGAACACTGACGATCAGAAGCCCCGAAACCGCTATAGGCCACAGTTTCTGGAACATTTTGAGCGTAAGAATGCCGGCGATGTCAGAGGCGATGACAAGGCATTGGCCACGGAGTACTCCCCGGCCGCTGCCGAACAACAGCAGCAGCAACAGCAACAACAACAGCAGCAGCAACAGGAGGAACCGCACTTAGCCAGCGGGGCCAACGATATGAACAACTGGGAACACAATATGGAAATGCAGTTCCAGCAGATCTCCGCTATTAATCAGTATGGGCTGCAGCAACATCAGCAGCAGCAACAGCACGTTCTTATGGCTTATCCGTTGATGGACGAGCAGCTCATTGCCCTTAACAATCAGCAAAATCTGCTACGCAGCAACGCAGCGCAGGCTATCGGCCAGCAGGGAATCCCACCAGCTGCTGCGCCTGCGGCTCCGGCCCAGCCGCCGCCGGCATATCAGAATCAGCACATGCATACGCAGTCGCATGCCTATGTGGAGGGCGAATTTGAGTTTCTCAAGTTCCTTACCTTCGATGATCTGACACAGCGGCTCAGCAACATCGATCACGAGATGGAGCTGGAAATTGAGCAGCTCAACAAAAAATACAATGCCAAGCGGCAGCCCATTGTGGACGCCATGAATGCGAAGCGCAAACGCCAGCAGAATATCAATAATAATCTGATTAAGATTTAGGAATAGCAACTCACAATTTTGCAAGGCAACCGAAATTTGAATTTTAACTCACGGAAGGCCGTTGGCATTAGATTGAATTCGCCGTTTAAGTTTCAAAAAATCTACAGAGGTATCTGTATTAACTAACTATGCTTTGTAACTTGGGAAAGTTCAATCTAATGGAAAGGTCTTAAACTCAATCACAAGAAATGATAACACAAAAGCTTTATTGTAAAATGCAGTGAAACAGGAACAAGGTATGTGGTTAAAGCCGTGGAATCGTCGCCTGAATCTTCCAGAACGCACGGATGTTATATGTTGTGTTTGGTTTTACCTTGATTTTCATATCAATTCTGTTTCGTTTCATTTGTCTCATTGATCTATCTCTACTATCTACTATTACTTTGTTCGAATAAAATTTATGTTTGGGTTTTTGTAGTTGTCTGCATTACCTACTGCCTGAGCCTTATTCTAATTTGTAAGACTACAATTGTATTCGTTCTTCCCTGTTAACTATTAACTCTATCTCTATGTATAACCATAATTTCGACTTCGTGCAAACAAAAACGAATCAGTAACCCGTCAAGCAATAATTATAAAAAAGAGGAAACATTTTTATACGCATTGGAATGCATATTTTTCGAAAGTATATTTCTCAAAGCAAAATGCACAGAAGCACTCACATATAAACATTTATATATACCTAGTACTTTTAGCAATTATAAATAATTTACATAATAAATATATAGGAATATATGAAGCAAAAATTGTATACAAAATCGATTAAATTCCGTTTAACCTAGCAGCAGTGAAGTTTTGATATTTAATCATTCATACTGATTCAATGCAAAAGGTTATTCTTGTATATCCATTTCCTGGGTAGCCTGTTGCATGTCGTGTAACTGAGCCCGCAGATCCTCGGGTAAACTGTTCTCGTTCAAAGCACTAGGATCCTCGCCGTCAATAACAATCTCCTCTGGATCCGGGGCTCTTGGCAAAAACTCAGCATCCACATAGAGTTTAGTAAACACTTGCCGGGCATTTGATATGGCGGTATCATAATCTAGTTCGTAGGTCGGGGGCTCTGTGTAGTGAATGTGCTCGGCTGCAGCGCTTTTGCTGGATTGGGAAGCAATAGTAAAGTAGGAGCTGAATATAAGTTGCACCTCAGAGCGATCAAAAAGTTGGCTGGTAAAGGCTGACAAGTCGGAACGAGGATCATCGCTTACAGCAGGTGTGGTCAGGTGGAAAACATCTAAAAAGTTTAATAAATTAAAAATATAAAATAATTTAGGTAAATGTACAAAATCTTACACAATCCTTCGGGACAGGCTCCTGAATAGTGAGATAATTGTATCAAAACGGCTTCTCTCTTGCCCTCTGCATCCAATAACCTCAAAAAATTCACGCCGCCGCCGCCTTTGTTCAACTCCTCATTGCCCAGGGGACTGGCGGCCAAAAACAAACCACGAGAGATGTGGGGGCTCATCTTGGTGCTGCTTGAAACAGGCGTATAACCCGGTGCGGAAACCACATTCTTGGCTCGTAATGTTTTTCCTGCACTACTTAGAACCAATTCGTTGGTTTCAGCATCCAAGCCAATGTCCTCCACAGCTCTCTTTAAGCAATAGATGCCTCCATATACGGCACACAATCGACAGAAGCACTGAGGCAGCTCCCCACAGCCATACATTGGAAATAGAAAAGGAGTGTTTCCGTAGCGCCCCAAACTGCCCAAAAATCGTTGGGTTCGCTGCATGCCCTCCTCGAAACTAGTATTTGGTCCACACATGGCAATAGCCTGCATCACGCAAGAGGAGATCTTTTCGGTAACCCGCTGAGCCTGCAAATACTCTTGGAAAGTGCGTCCCCGGAATTCCAACGAGTCTTCGTTGCATTTGTCTTCGCCGTAGTCATTGCACGCGGTCAGGAATTTCATTAGGAGCCGTTTCTCAACAATTGTCAGGGATTTTGTGTTGAAGACATCGCTGCGGGAGCAAGGCACTGAAACAATCTCCTCGTTATGACGCATGCAAACGTGATCCACGGCCCTGAACTCTGCATAGCGGCAGATGTTCGACTTTATAAGCAACTGCACGAGCTCCCCTGCGGCGTATAGAATGCGGGGGCACAAATCCAAACTGAACCTACGGGATTTCGCCATCACACTATCCCTTGTCCAAGACTGATCTGCCTTAGTCTCCATTGATTCTGATTCCGTTGCCGTTTTCGCAATATGCCAGGTGTAGCTTCCATTTCGCAACGTGGAATGAGGCTCTGTTTTCTTGTCCAGGCGTCCACAATATGCATCCATGCTGAATGAGCTCCACACATCGCCGTAGTACGTATTCGAATCAATGTGTAGCACGGATTTGCCAACTCGGCTGGCTGCGGCAGCAATGCAGGACTCGGTGAAGCCTAAAAAGGGCGTTCAGAATGACTCATAATATCCAAAAACAAAGTTATCAACTGAAGGACTTACCTGTGCCTATGACCACTAGGTCAAATTGCTCCGGCAAATCTTCCGCCATGATGTCTATTCTGTTGCTTTATTATTTAAGCAATATATTTAGAAAGTTAAGGAGTAAATATTTTGTGAATCAACTGCAAATTTACAAGAACAGCTGGTTAGTGGTGTGCTATTATCAGTGACGTTATCATTGCAAATCAGCTGTTGTCTGATAACTGTGTTGGTAAACACGAAATATTTTAAATATTATTATTTTAAATTATGTACCTTTTACTAAAATACAATTATATTTCAATTTTCGACTTACATAGTTAAATGTCCCTTAAATATGTTTCCTAAGAATGCCGACTTCCAAACAATCAAAATAAAAAAATTTTAAAAAGTAAACAACCACCTGTTGTCTCAAAACCTGATGCTCCCCAAAAAATTCGCAGGTGCAATAAAAATACATACACAGCACAGGTGTGCTCGTAGTTGTGGTCACCGCTGCCATGGGAACGAAAAAGCCGTAAACAAAAGCCGGAAAAGTTTCGTTACCAGAATGCTGGTTTTAGAAAAATAAAATATTAGTTTATAGTCATGTCCTTCGAGAAGATCCTGTACAAATACGACGAGCCTCATGGAATCGGGGACGTTTATTTCATTTGGCAGAAGGCTCTGTTGGCCACCACTGGAACTGATGGATCTGTGGCTCTCTATAACCGACAGGGGCAGCTGGTGCAGCGCATTATCCTGGCAGGGTATGATGGGGCTTCGGATCGTAATTCAAATTTAACTTTACTCCTTTTCAGGCTCTGTTCAGGATTTGCCTGGGACCATGAGGGAGATGTCTTGGGCATAATTACCAGTGGATCCCCTAATATTACATTATGGGACTACGAAACCCAGGAAAAGTTGAGTGTAGAGACGGGCCTGAGAGATCCTTTGACCTGTATCCTGTGGTCCAAGCAGCAGCAACTACTGGCCGTTGGAACAGGACGCGGTAATCTGGCTATCTACAACCACCGCAGCGGGAAACGTCCTACTCCGGTCCTGGGAAAGCATAGCAAACGCATAACCTGTGGTGCCTGGTCAGCTCAGAATCTTCTGGCTCTCGGGTCGGAGGACAAAAGCTTCTCGCTGAGCAATGAGGATGGGGACACAGTACGAGTGGTCCAACTTCGGGATGCCCCCACGGACATGTACTTTGCTGAGATGGCCAATGACGACCGAATTGCCGGAGACAATGCCATCAGTATGATCATTGGAAAGCGCACTCTTTTCCTTTATTACCTTCCCGAGCCGGAGAATCCCACAGAGCTGGGCTTCCAGAGTCGTTACGGGTCTCTAATGCAGCACAAATGGTTTGGTGATGGTTACATCCTTTTGGGCTTCTCCAACGGTCACGTAGTAGCCATTTCCACGCACCCCAAGGACGTGGGGCAGGAGCTGTGGCAGGTGAAGAATCACAAGGACACTCTAAGTGGTCTCGCCTACTGTCCTACATTGGATATTGTGGCCTCCTGCGGGGATGACAAGTAAGACCATATTTGAACCTTTTTAAACCTAATTTAGCTTTTCAGAATCTACGTAGATTTGGTTTCTCTAAGCCCGTTTTAAAATGTTGTATTCCCAGGATAACAGAGGATAAAGTATCCAGATTAGGTTTAACAATTTATCAATTCAAAATCCTTTTTAGCATACAAATTCACTCGATAACGAACCTTCAGGAAACGGAGCGAATTATAACCGTGCCGGATCATGCCGGAGTTCAGATGATTGATTGGTCTCCCGATGGCCAGTTGTTGGCGGTGACCACCAACAGCGGCACCGTTTACATATATGTGACCAAGCTGCCCCACCTGTTCGCCGTCTCCGCTCCTCGAATCGTCCTACTCAGCAGCCTGGCTGAGGTCTCCATTTACGTGTATGCTCCGGACAAGTCCAAGTCCCTACCTTTCCGTCTGCCGCTGGAGGGAGAGCCCACCTTCATGGCGGTCGGGCCTTATAACTTTGCGACTGGAATTGAGAAACACGTCTGGTTCTACGATCTGGGAAAGAGTTTGGGCGAGGAACCTCGTCCTCTAAGCGAACGGGACTTCCCGCGAAGCATTGCCAGCATGAGACTGAATGCGGATTATTGTGCTGCCTTGTGTCCACCCCAGTTGATCCTTCAGGCCATTAGCGCCGACAATCCAAACTGCAAGGACAAACTGCAGGCGGTGTTTCCAAATGCTCTGCCCAATATGCCCAGTGATGCGGTGATCACCTGCTTTGCTCTCACCCAGGAACTGGTCATATTTGCCACTGACGTAAGCTTGATCTTTGAAATTTTAGACTTGATTATTGATGGTTTGGTCCCAGATTGGTCACCTGGTCTTCTACTCCCTTGAAAAGTGGGAGAGCTGCACCATATATCGGCACAGCATGGGGATAAGGCAGCTCTTCGTGGACATTGAAGGAACCAAAACTATCTTCATTGATGACCATGCACAGGGACATGTTTTTCTGCCCGCCGTGGAGGAGGCTCTACTTATTCCAGAGATGCCCAAGGAGTGCCTCGGCTGCCTGTGGGATCTGACCCAGCCGAATATCTTCATCAGCTACGATACGAGGATGGTGAATACCCACGTCTTTGTGCGCCACTCTGTCCAGGGAACCTACACCACAAAAGTGGGAGAATCCAAACTGAATCCAGGACAGTTTCCGCTTCTCCTGTGTGGCGGGGAGATGGCCCTTCATGTCGATGGGGGGCAGTATGCGACGCAGACGCTCAGCACCCATGTGGTGAATCCCAGCAACAGTCAGACCTCGAATCTTCAGGTGCTCCTCCGGCTGCGAAACTACGATGAAGCTTTCAAGTTGTGCAAGCAAATGAATCAGACAAGTGCCTGGCGGGAGTTCGGGGAGCAAGCTATCTCAGATCTGGAGCCGGAGATTGGTGAGTTCGTAACGGTTTCCCCTGGAGACTATTGTAGTTACTCAAAGTCTAATCAAACAGCCATTCGAGCTTATCGCCAGTTGGGTGACGCAGCTTTGGTGAATGCTTTGACCGATCTCCGCTACGTGGAGGACCTGGACATGCTCATCGGATGTTGTTGCATGCTCCTGGCCCAATATGAGCAGGCCAAGGAGCACATGCTAAAAGGAATTTACAACCGTGCTGCCCTGGAACTCTGCCGAGATCTTCTGCAATGGGATCAGGCCCTGTTGCTGGCCCACAAGCACGATCCCCAGGAGGTACCTTTCATAGCCAGGGAGTATGCCCAGCAATTGGAGTTTACGTATGAATCCTTTTATATTCTCTGTTACCTGAGCTTATTACTTCTATATTCCATTTAGGGGAAACTACGCAGACGCCTTGTATCATTACGAAAAGGGTTATAAGGAGGATTTGATCAACAACAAGGACAGCGAGCAGGCATCACTAATGGATGCTTCTCCGGAGTTTGAAGAGCATGTGCGTCTCTGCAAAATGGGGATAGCCAGGACATCGATAAGAGCAGGAGATTTCAGACGAGGAGTAAGTTTTCCATTTACTTTCGGGAGATATATTCTTAACTATTACCTCGATCAGATCCAATACGCCGTGGAACTGGAGGACAAACAGCTGCTATTCGATTGCGCTGAGTTATTAGCCACCGTGGGACACCTTACCGAGGCAGCTGGTTTGTATGAGCGTGGTGGGTTCTACGACGAGGCCTGTGGCCACTACATTGCCCTGAAGATGTGGCACAAGGCCAACAACATCCTTCCCAAGGTAAAGAGCACGAAACTCCATGCAGCCTATGCCAAGGCCAAGGAGAATGATGGTCACTTCGAGGAGGCGATAAAGAGCTATCGTGTTGCGGGTGATTTGGACGCCTGTGTCAGGATATACCTGGACCATCTCTGTGATCCCCATGCTGCCTCTGAAATAGTCCTGGAGTCGCGATCCATGGACTCGGCCAAGCTGCTGGCCAAGTTTTATCAGAAAATCGGTGATGTGGAACAAGCTCTGCAGTTCCTGGTCATCTGCGGCTGTGTGGAGGAGGCCTTCGCCCTTGCCCAGCGCCACAACAAGCTCCGCCGCCATGGGGAGCTCCTGGAACGTTACGAAAATGCCAAATCTTCAGACTATTTGGCTCTGGCTCACTATTTCGAAAGTGAAAAGTACACGCTCCTAGCGGGGAAATACTACTTTCTGGCAAGGGAGTTCACCAAGGCCCTGAGATTCCTTCTGAAGGCCTCGGCGTTCAACAACGAGGAGCAGGGGGCTCTGTCCCTGGCCATCGATTGTGTGGCCACTTCTAATAACGAGCAACTGGCCACCCAGCTCATTGAGTTTTTGCTGGGGGAAGTGGACGGCGTTCCCAAGGACCCTCGCTATCTATTCCGCTTATACATGGCCAGGAAACACTACAAGGATGCGGCCAAGACAGCTGTCATTATAGCCAACCAAGAGCAGCTCGCCGGAAACTATAAATCCGCCAGGGATCTTCTCTATTCCATGTACCAGGAACTACGTAGAAACAATTTATCCGTAACTGCCGAGATGCGACACCAATTTATTCTATTACATCGTTACACTCTGGTCAGGATTCACGTGAAATTGGGAAACCATCTTCTGGCCGCCAAGCTTCTAGTCCAAGTGGCCGCTTGTATATCGCAGTTTCCTGAACGTAAGGGTCCGAAAACTCTATAATTTTTAGGATAATTGTGTAAACACCTTTTTAGATATCATTCCCATTCTAACTTCAACGGTCATTGAGTGTCATCGGGCAGGACTCAAGAAATCAGCCTTTACATATGCCTCCACCCTAATGCGTCCGGACTACAGGAATCAGTTGGATTCCCGCTATGCCAAGAAGATAGAATCTATTGTAAGGAAAGCTCCCAAGGGCATCAAACAGCTTCGGGACGAAATCGATGACGAGACCATGGAGTGCCCCATTTGTGACTCCAACTTGGCCAATATGGAGGTGACCTGCTACAGCTGCAAGACTACCCTTCCCATCTGCATAGCCACGGGCCAGCATATCATCAAGACTCAGATGACATCCTGTCCCCAATGCGACTTTCTCTGCTTTCGTGCCGAAATGGAAAAGTGAGTCGAAAAATCATATATACAGTGGATTAATCTTTAACTTTCATTCTCCTTGAAGCATTTTATCCGAGAATGGCGAGTGTCCCATGTGTGGGGAGCACGTGGCACCGGAACAGTTGCTGGATGTGGAGGACATACGCCCTTATATACTGGCCGCCTCTTAAGATCGAATAATCAAAGAACTGGAGCAAACGAATAGACTGCACATGATCATCACACTACACCAAAAACTTAGACATGTAAATGTATAATATACAAATCACAATAAAACACAAGTAAACACAAAAGAAAAAGGGTTTTTTTATCCTTCTCATTAGATAATTCTCATTATACATTCTCATACAAGTTATTAAAAAATTAAAAAGCCCAGCGATGCAATGACCATTTATTTGCAAAACTTCATACGATTCTTAAGCTTTATAGCTTATAAGCTTTATAAATCTATTCTCTATTATTCTGCCTTAAATTCTGAGGAACATTTTTGGAGATTTTGAAAAAATACGAAAAAAGGCATTGTAGGAACAATGTGGCTGCCAGAGATGGCCTACATCTTTGGCAATTTTCACATGATTCTTAAGCGAAAGACCTTAAGCAATTTAAAGACCAAATGTCTATCAATCTGCTAAAGACTGTGCATCTTAGTTTTTAAAAACTTTAAGGATTTTTTAAAATTAAAAATGGCGGCTCATGGTAAGCTTATTAGGGCTGGAAAAGTTTCAATAGTCTTTATATTTTGGCCAGCTCAG
Organism: Drosophila varians; assembly: GCA_018150405.1. Classification (NCBI taxonomy): domain Eukaryota; kingdom Metazoa; phylum Arthropoda; class Insecta; order Diptera; family Drosophilidae; genus Drosophila; species Drosophila varians. The sequence goes on from JAECWK010000130.1 coordinate 12,559,082, forward strand.
AAAAGTTTACAACACTGGTTAAAAGTTTCATTTCTCAAATCAATATAGCCCTGTAACACCCGGTTTTTAAAGTGACTAATTCCAAATTTTGTTAAACTAATCTAAAAACATATCCCAAGAACTGAAAGATGGCGCAGATAATTGAGTCGGGTAAATCGGATTTCGTCAAAGCGAATGTGTCCAACTCCCACAACGATGCGGTGGCTTTTGAGGTGAAGTTCGCCAAGGATCTAACAGTGGCTCAGCTTAAGGTAAGTTGGTCAAATACCCCGAAGATTATGTCTTTATTATACTACCTATTGGTCTCCCTTAGAGCAAACTGGAGATATTAACCGGCGGCTGTGCGGGAACCATGAAAGTGGAGCTCTATAAGGGTGACACATGCCTATCCACGCTAGACAACAACAACGCCCAGCTGGGTTACTATGCCAACTGCGATGGTCTGCGCCTGCACGTCATCGATAGCTTCGCCAACTTTAGCTTTGACAACGCCACCGTTGAGAAATTCGAGTTGACAAAGGATCAATATGAGCAGCGAACCGATTCGGTAAGAAACTACCTCAAGCAAAACAAACTGGGCAAGTACAATGAGGAGGAGATGGCTCAGGCGGAGGAGAAGCGCCGCCAGCAAGCTGAGGAACTGCAAAAGCGGGCGGAACTATGCATCGTGGGTGCAAGATGCGAGGTATTGCACTTATCCTGCTGTTTCTTGGGAAAATTATTCTCAAATGTAATGCATTTAGGTCACAGTTCCTGGGAATCCAAGACGTCGTGGAACCATTCGGTACAATGGACAGCTAGAGGGTAAAAGCGGAGTATTTATTGGAGTGGAATATGATGAGCCGCTTGGGAAGAATAATGGAAGGTATGTTTGTTATCGGGCAATATCCAAAAAGATTATGTATTTCATAAATACTTGTTGACAGCGTTGCTGGCAAAGCTTACTTTACCTGCGAACCCAATTACGGTGGTTTCGTCTCCCCGCTATCCGTTACGGTCGGTGATTTCCCCAAAGAGGAATTCAACCTGGACGATGAGCTCTGAGAGCTTTTCTTTGGTGCAGAACCAGCACCATCAACAAATCTCGGAAAACCACTCTCACATCGCACATGCCACATTAACCAAAAGACTTACCTGGCAGAAACCTTATTTGTACGCAGCAGGAAAACTAAGTTTAGTTATGCCATTTTGTATTTATTAATTAAAACATCTATGTATGTATGTATATCAGATATTCTTACAACATGATTATTCGTAAATTCTATAATCGGCTTTATCGTAATTCTGATTTAATGGTGTTCTCAATCATTTTTCACTTTATCAAGTTTTTTTTTCTCTTTGTTTACAATAACTCAACCGTTTTTAAACGAAAATAAATACCAGAAATAAGTATACGAACTAACATATTGTGCAATGTGTGTGTGGATCTGGGGCACGTCAATGATGAATTTACTGGCCGCAGATTTTGGATAACGGAAAACATAAAGGACGTGGACGTGAAGTTATAGCATTGCTTACACAGATTCATATATAGTATGTCTCTTTTTGGGGAATAGAGGAGTTCGGCGTTCTACTTGAGAGGATATCTTCCGGCGTATATGTAATAAGCAGTTTGCTTTAAATATTTATGCATGTATTATATACTTATGTGTGTTTATGCAGTGCCTAGTCCTAGTAATTATTAATAAGTTTCAATTATCTGTCATTTAACAACAAATATATATAAAACGATGCATGCTTTTCTCGAAGGTTAAGAATTATAGAAATGCGTCACAATCATGATGTAGACGTAGCCAACTTGATGTGCCACTATGTATATGTTTTGGTATCTATAGACTGTTTTTGTTTGAGCCTCCACAACTTAGATAAATGGTCGTCTTTTTTCATATTCCTCCCTACAAACATCTCACTTGAGATCGCTCCTCCTTGAAATCCATTTATTTGATCCTCTCATAACACATAAAATTCTGCTTGAGATACATTCTCCTCCGCACTAGCTGAATGCGGAATGGATGCTCTCAAGCCACTGGCTCTGGGTCTTTTCCTTGGGGATAAGTTGAACTTAGCGGAAACTAGGTAACAATTGGCCACAATTGCGTCTGAGTTTTATATATGTTTCGGAGTGGTTTTTCAGTAAACTTGTAGCCTTAACAGTAATATACATACATTTGCTGTCTGTGTGTTTATTGTGTATATAGTTCTATGAACTGTTTAAATCAAATGAAGTTGTTAACCAAATGATGTCAGGTATAAGTACCAATATATACCAACTATGCGTATTCGAGCACGGGCCTAATAATTACAATAGATGGGCGTAAAAGAAGTTATTGTTGATTATCGATCATACCTCCTGGATGCTGCCAGCACTAATCTTGCTGCCACATGCAAACAACATTCGCGAGGATACATGTGGAAAATATGTTCTTAAAATGAAACAACCCGATTTCGGATATCTGAATATATTGTGTGTGTTCTTTGATCGTTTGTTTGCCAAGCAAAATTGTTTACTGGATATCGACACATAAATGCAGTTTATAGAGCGTTGATTGGTTTCTTGTTAATATTTATTGTTACTGTTTTTCATTGAGTGGTGTTCTGCTGTTACCCTTCTATTAATCATAATCATCCCGCCTGCCGCCACCCGGCTGCCTGCAGGCCCATTAGCTAGAGTCCTATTAATTAACGTATGTAAATTATGTGCGTATCTATGCGGGTGCTAATGCTTGTCAGTGTGGGTAGATAGAGGGGTTTGTCTGCTTGATTGTTATGTGTAGTTTTTATATATTCAATACGTTCGATCTACGGAGAGATACTAACATCATTTTTTTTTTTTTTTTTTTTCTTCACCGTCTTGAGATTCGGTGCAGGATTCGCCTGCACCACAAATGAACTTTCCCCCAAATGCCACTGCTACGTCCATTTTCCATTCCATTAGAGAGTTGTGGTGCGTAGCATGGCAACTTTTCCCTCCGGCTTGCCGCTTGATTTCTCCTTATCGCTGGCCGCCGCTTCCTGCTGCCCTCCTCCTACTCCTACTGCCGCCTGCCCTGGGTCCTTCTCCTTCTTTCCAGAAGAACCTTGCCTGGCAGCAGTCAATTTACGTACAATGAGGCTCCCAGTGTGTTTAATGTTTCTCTTTAATCGGTTGCCTCCACTGCTGCCCCCGCCGCCGCCATCGCCTTTTATTTTCCCATCTTTGCTTGAGGACTTCTTAGATTCACCTGTTTTGCCATCAACGACGTCGGCCTCCTCTTCGAGAATTGGGTTTATTGGATTTAAATCCGCAAAAAGTGGCACGTCAGTCGAGTGACCTGGCTGTGTGTCAATCACAGCTTGTAGATCCGGCATATCCTCTCCAGACTCTACATTCTCCTTCGAACTGAATGGCGAATACATTTGGAACGCTGATAGCAACGAGTTGGATTTCTTCTGATCCTCACTGCCTCCGGTGGACAGGCGGCTCTTCTTGCGCCGCTGTGACCCCTGCTGGCTGGTCAAGGAGCGACACAGCAGCGACAGCTCCGACAGCCGGGAGCTGCTGTCATGGCTGACCGTCCGACAGTTGGCGGTGGAAATGTTATCGGATGGATCAGTGGCCCGCGAAGCGGAGGAAGTGGCGATGGCGGCGGCAGCGGCAGCATTCCCCTCGTTGTTCGTTTGGTTAAGTCACAGCCGGAGGTCAAAAGCAATGCGAGACGCAATGTTCTTGAACCCGATGCTGGTGCCTGAAAAAACAAGAATTCTCATTATAAAATTTTACCTTTTTATTAAAAAACCTACCAGAGATTCGCTTAAAGCGCACTCCATTTAGGGATAGACGGGGCAGCTTGCACACCTCAATTTCCCACTGCACCAGGGAGTCTGTATTTGGATCTCCATGCACGCACCAAAGAACGAATCTACACAGGATTTAAATAATATTATTTGGTGTAAAATAATTAATAGTTATTATTACCGTTCACGCTGCTCGTAGTCGCAATTGTTCTGGTCAAGCACCTCGCGAATCTTTTGCATTATCTGATCAGGCATCAAGGGAGAAGTGGTTTTCATTGACCATGTGAAGCGCAAAACTCTGGGTTTCGCTGCCTCCTCCGTGGTTGTTTGACTGAAAGATATATAACCAATATATAAACAAATATTGCGCGATCCTAAGAGTTTGAACTGGGTTTCAATTTACAACCTGGCAAATGCAGACTCGTTTTTGTAACTTTTCCACTTTCGGAACTTTTTCTACTTTGCAAAAATTGAAAAGGACTTGGCGTACAAGAGGTCGGTTAGTATGTCAGTCGTTAGTCATTAATTAATTCAAAAACATCCAAAATGATTGATGAAATCAATCCGGAGAAATAGTAGCTATCATATGCGAATGTAAATGATTTGAAATGGAATAAAATTGAAATGCGTTTTCAGTGGTTGTTTCTTTTGCTCACAAATGTTTCACATCATTTATTATGGATTTGTATTAAATTATCAATTGTTTTAATTATGCGTTATTTCTTTGAAACTTAATATGTATAAATAACTACTTATCGGGCCACTGAAGGCGCCCGATGATAACACGATCTATAGATAATCAGCTGTACAAATAAAATGGTCACATGCACTAGTGGTAATACATTGTTATTCCTTGAATTTAAGTTTAATTTGTTTCTATATATCGCATTGTTTTGTTTTGTTTTTGTTTTTGTTTATGCATTTGTTTTTGTTTAGTGACTACATGGTATGCTTAAAATACTAATTATGCTGCACTTCTTCTGGCTTTCAGCATTCAGCGTTTAAAGTTCAGCTTCGGGGTGTGATAATGAGTTGCAAGATCGTTAATTGGCTGGCTGGCTGGTTGGTTGGTTGGTTGGTTTGTTGATTGATTGGTTTGGTTTATGTAGGATTTGTTTGTTGATTGCTCGATTGCTTGGTTGAAATCTGATTGTATGATCCTCGAATACAATTTAAAATCAAGCTCATATCGGAAATATCGGATACAGATCCATACATACATATACATAAAAAATACAAAGATCGCTAAACAAAATTTAAGATCATCGTTACAAAATTAGCAACTTGTGTTTTGGTGTTTTATTGTGTTCACTAAAAAAGAAGATAAATGGCGTATAGACAAATAAATACACCAGTTTATATCGTTTTAGTTGAGTTACGCTTAAATTAATTTATTATTTTCCGCAGTTTATTCTCACGCTCACTCTGTTCAGTGATCTGTTTTTATTTAGATTTTATTAACTAAATGCGATACGCATTTAACATACATTTTATATATAGTTTAGGTATAGTACTCATAGGTGTATTATTTAGTTATAAACTTTATCCATAATCGTGACAGTGACAGCAATAGTGTTCAGGTTTCTCTCTGATCATTGCATTAATTAATTATCTCTTGCATTTCCGTTGCCGTTTCCGGTGACGGTTTTCGGTTTTCTGTTTCAGTTTCAGTTTTAGTTTCGTTTCGATTTTATATTAAATTTATATTGCCGTAGTCTGGTCGCTTCTCGCATCGTTTTACAAACAATGAAAACAAGGGTTTCGTAATTTCTGTTTGTGGTTGCTTTACTTTTAAATATATATATATGTATATGTATTTTTAATTTATATAAATTTATATGTATAATTAGTTAATAATCGTAATAAAACATAGGCGCCTTTGTGAAATTTTCAATTAACGCAACGGAACTCAACGTTGTCGGTGTTCATTTGAAGGGGGTTCGGGTTCGAATCGAAAACCGGACTCAGAATCGGACTCGAAATCGGTAATGGGAACGGGTCGGCAATGGTAACAGTTCCGTAACCCGATCCCAAAATACGACCCGATACGATCCGATGCGATCCGATTGGATTCGATCTCATATCTGTGTCTGTCTGTTCATTTTTGAAACTCTCCGTTACGCGCGTTTACTCTAGGGGGAATCGTATTTTCAGTTTCAGTTTTAGAACTATTAACAAGAAGTAGTTAATGCTTGTTTTGTTAATTACTGGTTTGGCCTAAAATTAAAGAAAAAATTTTAAACAAATTATTCACGGCTGGAAAAAATATTAATAATGGGTAAAAACAAATACCAGAAATGAAACCAAAGAAGACAGATAAGAATAAAACGGAATAATGGTAATAGTTTCATTTTTCATGTTTCTTCATAGAAAAAGAAAAGTAAACGCAATCGTTCTTCAACTGATAATTAGTTGGTTGTACATTTTACATGGTACACTTCACATTCTCTTACTTAATTTGTTTGTCTTTAAGAGCATTACAATAATTAAATTGATAATGTATTTAATAAATGAAAGTAAAAAAAAAGAGACAAGAACAAAAGAGCCTTCCTAGCGTGGTGGTGATATTGATAAAATGGAAGTACGTAGTTGTACAAAGCAAACGTGGATATACAGGATTAAAGAAACTACATAAGTAATATTTATATATTGTATATATATATGCATTTATATAAAAAATCAATCAATCAATCAATCAATCAAGAATAAATCAAACTAAGGAGTGACGGAGATTCTGAGATTTATTTGAGAGCGTAGAGAGGAAGCGACAGACGTTGGACGTTGGTACTTTGGTTGCTAACCAGATCAGATATGGGATCAGATTATGAATTCAGTTCCTTATATTAGGTGTTTTTCACGTTGTCACATATATGTATTTACTGTTTATATGCCTTTGTATATGTATATATGTATTATCTTGTATTCATTTTGGCACCTGACTCACTGTCCGATTTGGAATTCGAATATTGCAATCGATTTGTTGATATTTGTTTGGATGGGTTACAAGTTCCATATTGTTTCGTTTACAGTAGTCGTTGACCAATTGTATGTCGTCAGGAATTAAAAAATCAAGGCACTGATGACACTGACACTTTCGATAACATATCATTTGTGTGTACGAGAATGAATAACCCGACCGAATAAGCTAATTATTCATTGTTTTCTATACAAGTCTGAGCCGCATTCAGAATTTATTTGCTGTTTATTTTTGTTGCAGTTACACAATGTTCATGTGTATGTAGAATGGTACGTATGCTAACTAAATATGGATAGGAATACAAATGTTTTAGCAATGCATTGCGAGCATCTAATTGTAAGCTAATCGATCGAACCGGCATATGCACCACCGCACCACCCAAAGAAACGAAGGTGTGAGTGCATCGGATGTGGTGGATATGCAAATTCGAGTTCGAGCCGCTTTCGTTCTTAAGAAAAAGTCCTGGTTTTAAGGTACATGTGTTGTGTTAGGCAGGTGTGTGTTGTTTTTTTCGTGGTATATACATAGAGAGTACACACTTTCCTTCCGGAAGTCTTTCAGTTCAAAAAAATGAGTAAAAAAGAAACCAAAACAGAAAAAAACATAAAAGAAATTCCATATACAAAACATGTGCATATCATTAGTGGAAGAAGAAGGATCAGTAACATTTTCAAAATTTATGAAGTCGATCTTTCGCAGCAAAGAAAAATAGTGAACCAATAATTTTAATTTTAAAATCACGCCCATGACACATTAATCTCTTAATCATGCAAATGCATGGACAACTTGATTGATTAGTTAGTAATTAACATTAGTCTAAACAGTCGGTAAAAAACTTGCGCATATGCATAGCAGTTATTTTGGTTAATAGGAGAGCTTATACGGGGATTGCTGTCTATATTTTATTTTTTTTTTTTTTTTTTTTTTTTTTTTGTAGTAGCCGTCTTTCAAATCTCTGCCTCTCAGTCTCTCAATACAGTTTAATATTTAGGCAGGCCACTGAAGTGCAACTTTAATTGATTAGATAATCGTGATTTTGGTGAGAGGGTGATGGGTTAAACAAACGCTTTTGCATGAATAACACGACATCGACTTTCGAAAACAAAACAGAAACCGCACAGAAAACTATAGTGCATATATGATTAGAGTTGAAACTCTTTCTTAAAGAGTCAACCAAAAAGTGCTTTTCGAACTTTGATATGTGATTTAATTTTTAGTTTTATTGCAAAACACAGTTTCCCATTGAAGATAGGGTCGGTCAGGGGCCTCCCAATAACTTTCCAATTGAATCCTAAGCCTGTCCTGTTTCTGGTGTCTGTATCATCCGCGCCGAATCCTGATCGCCTGTCCTTCCTCAGAACTAAGCTCAAAGAGGTAACTACTGTCTGAAGGCTTTTGAGTTTTAAAATCTGCATATCCAACGGGTTTTTAACGAGTATTTATTTTTAGTCAAGTGCATCGATGGGCATGGCATTGCAATGCGTTTGGTAGCGATAACTTTGAGCCGTTTTCGGGTGAACAATTTTAAATATATTCTCCTGCCAACAACTGTTGGCAGAATGGGCTTGGAAAACATAAACACATACCGATGGTACATGAACTCTGTATGTGTGGTAGATATGCAGTAAATATGTCTTTAAAAAATTATATATAATGAGACAAATATATATGAAACATAAAATGATAAAAGAGAAAAAACAAACAAACGAGATTTAAATTAAAATGAAAACAAGAAAAATTAACGAAATTGTAATAAAATGATACAATAAATGATAATAAACGAATCGAATTGCAGTTTGCATTTGCTTTTCTTGTAATATTCCATTAACTGAAGAAATGAATTTGGCATCTTGTGATATGGAAGGCATCGTATCGTACTTACCGTTTGCTAAAACGTGAGGAGAGTTTGGAGAAGAAGCTCATGCGACCCGGATGGGATGAATCTCCGGAGGCACCGCTGGTGCCCGAATATTCCAGCGCTGTGTTGTTTCGTGCTCTGGTTTGACCTAGGAGTTGCAATGATTACATAATTAGAATCATAATTATGTTTCCCTTTAGGAGGATGTATGTTTTACACAAACACATTCTACCAAATGATTTTGTTTCGATTTAATTACTAAGATATACTCAGTCATTTCTAGGGCACAAAATGCAATGTGATTAAACCATCTAAAATGTTTGACTAATTCTCTATTTTTGTTCCTAGAAATCTGAATCATAGTTTGGAGGTTCTACGTCTTCTACGAATCACTATGACTCGGAAAGGGTTTAAAAATAATTTTTGATTATAGAATATATTGAATACTTTTTACAGATAATCACATTGCACTTTGGCCAATGGCTCACACGCAAATTGACTTGCAGTTACGTCTTTGCATTTAAGTATAATCGCGACAGCTGAATGTCAATTGACCATCTTTAGACGAATAGTTTATGTCTATGAATAGTTTTCCATCCGTATTTCCAAACACGCACATTGATATTTACAGGAGAGCGGTGGGTGGGTGGGTGAGTGGTTGGTTGGTTGGTTTGGTTATTAGGTGGGCAGGACATTGGGGGCACTTCAAGGATGCAAACATACGGGGAGTAATACGTAACTATTTAGACAAACGTGCATGGATTGTGTGCAGCATTTAGATCGCGGGCGGTAAATCATAAGCAATGCGATATGTACGACATAACAGAAAATAACATTCAGCTAATAATATGGATCGATATCGAATTGATTAGAAACTAAGTAGTCGCTGGACAAATCAAAAATTGTAGTCGAGGCGCGCTGATTTATGCATTATATGGATGTAGAAGAGAAGAGAGGTGGTGCAGTGCGGGGATAATTGAATTTCGTTCTATCGAATGCGGCATGAGAACAACATCTTCAGTTATCAGAAATCATAAATCATAAAACTTAATATACACTCGTATTATGCGCAATAACATCTTATGAATGAACTTTAGCCTAGATTTTTCTGGCCAAAAGATTTGGGTTTTAGGGACTTTTTTTTTTGGTTAGTAGAAGGAGCAGGAGCAGGAGGAGGTGGTGGAGTGGTGGTGTGGATAAAATTAAATTATTATTATTTAAACTAATAAAAATAAGTGAACAGAAAACTCACCAGAGTGAAAGGTTGAACGTGATGGAACATTCCTTGGAAAGTGTCTGCTTGATTTAACAGCCGATGCCATTCTAAGTCGATCGAACAGACTATATATGTACAAGTACAATACATATACACACATAGGTATGAATGGAAATCAAATCAGTATCGAATCAGTTCGTCGGAGTACATTCAAATCCAATGAATTGCATTTTTCAGGAAACGAATATGTTTTTATCAGTATAAGATTGTTGTTTTGTTTGTTTTTCCATTAAATATTTTATAGATTTGTGTTTTTTTTTTTTTTTTTTTGGGTTTTTAAATAATATTATTGTTTGTACAAGAACCGTTCGCGCGTTCGTCACATGTTATGATAGTGTATGCGATAAAAATTAAAGTTTATGGAATGAGTAATGAAATTCGGGTCATCATCATCAAATCGAATAAAATCGAATCGAATCGTTTGGTTTTTGAAGATTTTTAATTGTTACCCATGGTATATTGCGTCATTTGCCGATTGGTGTTTTTTGTTTTATATATTTTTGTTTGGATTTGTGTTGGGTTTTTTGTAATTTGGGTTACATGTAGAATGGCGGCAGGCGGGTGGGTAGATGGTCAGAGCAGCGCGAATCAAGCATTTTCGTTTGATTGATTGATGTGACAAATTGATGACGGTAACCAAAAGGGTATCATGGTGTATCATATTGTTTTTTTATCGATCACGTCGCAGACATAAACAAAATGAAAAGAAAAAAATAAAAATAGATCATGTAAATTTTCTTAAAAAGAGACAAGCACTTAAAAATACATATCTTATAAATAATATCGAATACGAGAAAGTTAAAATATGTTTCGTTGGTTTTATGGACATGAACATATGCAAGAATGTTTAAAGAATATATTGGAAAGCTCAGCAGAGAGAGGTTAAAAGTACAAATGGGAGAAGAATAGATCCTCCGATCTACATGAAAGCATTATGGGATGGTTCATGCGTTCGGTTGGCCATCAAAGTTCCACCTTAATAGTCTCAGATGGAGCAAATATATCTCAGAAAGGATAAGTATTCATAAGCACAAGCTTAGTATCTCGACTACCGCAATTACCCTACTCAAATAGGCAATAATCTGAAACAAGAAGTTGGAGCTACTGCAGGAAATACTCATGTAGAAGATACGGTTAGAGACATGGAAATCGTACATTATGTTCAGGTACAAGAGTTACAACAGCAGCACAATAACAAACTATATATAATAAAATCGATTTTAAGAAATTAGTTAGGCATTTAACAATAAACATAAACGAAAATCACACACACAATAATGAAGAAAATTCAATTTTACTGGCGATGGTAAATAGAATCAATTGAGCTTTACTGACAGAGACAGACATGCATGAGGAAACAAATATAATAATGAGTTTATATTATTTTAGATATCTGGATACTTTTGTTGTTTGGATCATCCCAATGCGAATACTAAATAAAAAACTATTCACTTTATCCTTTAAGCCTATTATCGAGCAATAATATCACGTGTGTCTTGGCATCGCCGCCAATTGAATTTCGTATAAATGAATCACAAAGAAAGTATGCGAAAGTAGGCGAACAAAATTAGGAAAATAAAACCAAACCGTATACTAAGTTGTATATATTTAAGCAATACTTTTGTATATGGAAAGGGCCGTGTTCGCTACTCTATACCCAAAAATTGCGCATAAAAGTACAAAAGAGCAGAACACATCAAAATTATTGGATGAGAGCAATATTAAAATCCATTTTGTTTACTCTAGCAATATGGCAATTGCAATTATTGTATGTATATTGGACACGCCCACGACCCTTGGTTGAATGAGGCACAATATATATTCTCTTAATGTAAGATTACATTTTCACTCACCAAATTTGTTCGATTTGTTTGGTTTCGGTTCGGACAGAATCCAAATTGAATTCATTTTGAAACCACAGATTTATATTCATTTTCAAATCGGATTGGTTTGTTTTTGTCGATTCGGTTTTTAATATTTGTTGAATTGAATTATAGCATCATTATTGATTTTTTTTTTTTTTTTTTTTGTATTCGGAGTTTCAATTTAGTAATAGTAGAGTAGTACAATAATTGAACGAGCGTCGATAGGAAGACGAAGGAGGTTGTTGCAGATTCAGATTTTTTCGTAGGTGGTGGTGGTTGGTGTTATTTGTAGTTGCGGATATAGAACGCCACAAAGAATGGATGTACATATGTGGTTGGTAGTGTAGTAGTTATCAAAATTAGACAATTGGTTTGTAAACAGACAATGTTCAAAATTGTAAAAAACATGAAAAGATAAGAAATTTACATTATTCAATTGATCAAATTGTTAGCTCGTTAAGATTACATTGGATAAGTAGGTAAATACGAAACGAATAGAGAACGAAACTAGGAAAGGCCAACACTATATTACTAATAGAGAAGTAATCAAATCAAATTATATGTCTAAATAATAGGTACTTATAAATACTAAATACGTAATTGTAGATGTCAAGTCTCCAGGTTTAAGGGATTCCATTCAGATTCAGACTTATTCTATTAAGACATCTCTAGGTTTGTCATATTAGTCGGTTTTTTTTCTATAAACTATAAAATATCACGCACAGCACGAGTGCCTCCAGTTAATGACTGAATAATATAAGGAGTTAATATTAGGCAGAGCTTTAAGTCGAATATTTACCTATAGCAAAAATTAAAAGCCTAATAACTCAATTCTCTAATATCATTTAAATAATAATGCAACTATACAGAGACTTTGATGTCATGTAGGCTATCTAGAGAATCAAAGGACTAATGGTTTGGCTCAAAAAGAATAAATTTAAAAGGTTTATGTCAAAAACGTATGATCTTGCTAGCCATCTAAGCTGTTGAATCCTTGTGTCTACGGAATCTACAGAGTTCTTTGTGACTGATATTGGAGTCGATGATATATGAAGGTGATGCTTTGAAACGTGATTGTCCAGAATGCACAATTAATCTCTCACAAAATCAAATAAAATGCCAGCCAATTGTTAAAAATAAAAGTTGGAAGTAACCAAAAAGCAGTTGAATTTCAATAAAATTCGTTAATAAAACGAAACAAAATATTGTTTTTAGTTGTTGGTTTTTTTTTCTTTTGTTAATTACTCATGTGTATACCTCGTTCCAAGCGGATCATTCGAGACCGTGACGCATCCGTCCGCAGAGGGGCGAGGACTCGAAACAGACGCGCTTTTGGTATGACCTTTTCCAGCGGGAGCTCCCGATCCGCTGCTGGTAATGTGCAAGTTTTTGGGTTCAGGCCGAAAAGTGGTAGAATCATAATCATAAGTATGGCTTTGTTTTTGGTTTTCTTTTGTGGATAAGAGTTTCGGGTTTCAAATCGAACCAAATGTAACGAATGTGGTTAACAAAATAAGGAATTCTCATTTTTGAATGTGCCAAAAGCACAGCAACTAAAGAGAACTAAACTGTGCGTGACTATATACAATTATATGTTATTTGTATTCGCGAATTTCCTCTACATCTCTCTCTAGATGGAAGTGTAAGCTGTTGTGTTTACTAGATGCTTTCTAACCATCGGGCCCGATTCCGATTTCGAACCAGTTCGCGATGCGAACGAGTGGAAACCAAAGTGTGCAAACCAAAGGCAAATAAAAGATAATGGACAGGCTTCAAAGCTACTAGATAAGCCTGCCAAAAATTGGGAATGTAATGCAAACTAATAACCGAGAGTTTCGAACAGAATTATTGGGGGGATTCAAACTATCCCAAATTGTCGGGAAAACGTTCACTTCTTTAACCAGATCGACTCTCACGTACTTTGTCTCTGCAGGAATAACGTTGGTTTTCTCCGTCGACGAAGTCTTTTCATAGAGCGTGGTGGAGCGGCGTGGAATGATGCCACTGGTGCCGCTGACCGTGCGGTTGCCGTTCGTCGGGTCGTACTTCGTTGCCGTTCGCGGCTTGGCGGGACTGTTCAATGCTGCAAGAGATGGTGGGGATTAATTAGAGGCCAAATTAGAACCATTAGCACCTTACTTGTGTCTGCCGTGGTGAGCATCTTTTGAGTGGCCGAAGCAGGTCTTTGATTCTGTGCGGCCAGTCGCGCCGTGTTCTCCTTGATCGTAGCCGAGTCGATGGTATTTTGACGCTTGAAATTGCTGCCACTATAACGCAAAGAAGGAACCTATAAAGACCTGTTTTAATGGGTTTAGGATTTGTAATACATACACTGATGCCCGATCAGCGGCTGATCCAGCAGCATTATAGTTATTGCTTGGGTTTACAGCACCCACGGCTCCCGCCGCAGCCGCAGCTGTAGCGGCTGCATTTGTCGGTCCAACGCCTGGAAGGTATAAAGTTAATTGTTAGTTTTACTTTCTATAATATATACAAAGCAAACAAGCTACAGGCAAAAGCTCTTTCCTAAGGTGACACTTTTAATTATCAAAACCTAAAGAGCTTTTGCCTTAATAAAAGTGTTAGTAAGTCGTTAGCCCCTTAATGGGACTTACGCATTGTTTCCGCACCGGACGAGGCTCGGCGACTGGGCTTCGTGCTGGACGCCGATATGCTCCTGTGGACGCCACGGTGTGTGGGACTCTGGACTCCCGCGCTGCCAGCATTGGCACCCGCGTCGTTGCCCGAGATGTTGCGCAGTGAGAGCGATGATCCTGATCGCGATCCATCACTTTCAGGCTGTGTTGTGTACGAGACAGAAAAACAGGACCTTAGCTTGGGAATCTTTTAGTAAGAAGGGCACTCTTTGCTACTTACGTCTGTGCTCTTGCGTCCCAGCAGCAAATACGTGGCAAAAACATCATCGTAGCGCACCTGCGAGAGCGAAGCCTCGATCTCCTGCCGATTGTAGCCCATCGCGACTAGAGCTTCTGTACGTCGCAAATGCGAAAAGTACAAACAAATTAGGTGTAAGTGTGTGGTGTTTACAGGACATTCAATTGACAATTTAGTACATTTAGATAGCGCATGCAAATTCATTACAATTAAATTATATTTTCGGCTAGTAGGTCGCCGATACTCTCGAACTGATATGGTTCAATTTTGGAGTAGCCGGAATTGTGTGTTCACTTGGCCGTCTGAACTGAACAATTGGCAGTAGGAGGAACATTGCGTACAAAACTAGGTATTTATGTATGTTATTTCTAGGCCATGCAGCGAGCGAAATGAAAACATATCATCACCGAGGCAGGACCCAAACCGGATGCAATCTTCAGACTTCGAATTGAAAGAACACTGCGTAGAGAAATCAATTTATTTCCCTTAATCATGTGCATACACAAACAGCTATAATCAGTGGCAATGGTGGATAATGTAAAAATCAAAAAAGATAAAAGAAAATAAAAGAAATTTCGTTTGTCCCTTGGATGGCTGGCTGTTTTCGATTTGAATATGTATTTAATACTCGAGATTATCCGTTCTCTAGAGCTGGTTTGCTATCTGACGTCTCTTCCTGGACGATCTGATCGTTCGTTTGGGTTGAGTGTTGAGATATGGCGGACAGAAAGTGAGAAAAAGAACAGAGAGTTGGGGTTAATGCGGAATGCTCTCTGTGCGGCGAATTTCAACGTTTCACTACACGAGATTGCATACATTTTTGGGTGGCAATGGCCCCTTCCTTTCGTCGATCAGAAAATTCACCATCAACATCAAGTTGTACGCACTACGTCGTATCGAGAGCGAATTCTTGACACCGGTTTGTGACCCCGCAGCTATGTGAGAATTTACAAACAAATCATGATGGCATATATATTTAAAGGTACAACCAAAAGGATAACATTACAAAGTAGTATCCAGATAGAAGGATACCAGCAAGCTACATTTAAATACAAAATTAAAACAACACTTTACAAAGAAAGAGTCTACTAAAGAATTAGAAACAGTACAATAGTAGCATTGGTTATGAAAAAATATAACAAACAGAAGAGGCAATCGGCAGGCAAAACTCCAGTCCACACACAATTCGTTAATAATATTAGTAATGAATTTTGTATACAGTACCCGTCTTACCTATCCGCTTGGGATCGGCTAAATCGGCCTTGGGCTCAATGTAGGGCTTGAGTTCGTCCTCCTCAAACCCCATGTTCATCCACTTGTCGCCCATGATGGTTTCAAGACTAGCACGCTTAGCGGGATTCAGTACTAAGAATTTGCGGAGCAAGTTTTCGCAGTCAGTCGACATGTAGAAGGGGATTCTAAAAGTATAAACAGGATGTTAGGTAAAGCATAATTTAAATGTTAAATAGACCTTTCTATTACCTATATTTGCCTCTGAGCACGCGCTCGCGCAACTCCCTTAAGGTGGAGCCGTCGAAGGGCAGGGAACCGCTCACTAACGTATACAGGATAACGCCCAGCGACCACACATCTACCTCTGGTCCATCGTACTTCTTGCCCTGAAATAGCTCTGGGGCCGCGTACGGTGGACTGCCGCAGAAAGTGTCCAGCTTGGAGCCGGGTGTGAACTCGTTCGAAAAACCAAAGTCAGCGATTTTTATGTTCAATTCGCTGTCCAGCAAAAGGTTTTCAGCTTTTAAGTCCCTGTAAAAAGGATACGTTTAATATTATATTATAAGTATAAATATATCAAGGACTTGCAAATGACTTATACCTGTGAATTATTCTCTTTTGGTGACAGTATTGCACAGCTGAGACGATTTGTCGAAATTTAACGCGCGCCTCCTTCTCCTTCATGCGTCCATGCAGAACCAAATAGTCGAACACTTCTCCCCCCGACGCGTACTCCATTATGAGATAGAGCGTCTTCTCCGTTTCGATTACTTGAAACAGTTTAACTATGTTGGGGTGATCCAGCATTTTCATTATCCTAACCTGTAAGTTAAAATTTGTATATTTGCTATGGCATCCAGCTAATCTTTTGTTCAGAATCTTACCTCTCTGAAGAGTTTCTGTAGTGACCCAGGATTGAGTTGAGTCTTGTCAATTATCTTGATGGCCACCTCTTTTCCAGTGGGCAGGTGCTTCGCCAGTTTCACCTTGGCGAAATTGCCCTTGCCAATCGTCTTGATGAGTTTATATTTGCCGATGTGCTCCTCCGTAGCTCGCCATCTCATGGGGGCACTACTCCGCATCTGCATGTTGGGCGAACCCTGAAATATCAAGGCACGAATTAGTAATGCTCCATATTATGTTAAAATAACTATAGGGACGGGGTGAAAGGGTAGCAGATCTATTTCCCCTCAAAAATGATGCAGTTTTAAAAACAAGAAAGGATTGGGATTTTCAAGATAGATTTACCCTGGAGAAAGAATAACCAGTAAATGCTATCTATTCCCGGAAAAGGCTTGGTAAATATTGTGCCCTTGATAAAGACATGATAAAAACTTGTTTATGATTAATATGATAGTGACAAAAAAAATATTCAAGACATTTGAGGACAAAAGAAGCCCACAAACTATTTAAACTATCCAGGTTTTACCTGTGCAACATTGTTGCTATACACATTGCTTCTGTTTGAAACCACGCCAGGTGCGTGGGAAGTACGGTGATGTCCCGCGGTCGGAGCAGCAGCTCCGTTCCCTGATCCTGATCCGTGGCTGGAAGTAGACCGAGGATCTACACTGGCTCTTGTCGAGCTGGTAGAACTGGGCACTGCCTCGGATTTATTGGAATTAAATGGTGGAATGGGTGCCACGATGGGTCGCTCCGATCGTCTCTTGGAGCTTGCAGCCGTGCTATTCGCACCTGAAGCCCCCGACCCTCCCGACGAAGCGTGGCGATGGGATTTCTGAGCCAATAGAGCTTCAAACTGCCGCAAGTTTTCCTCGCGACGTTTGGCCGCCGAAATGGTGGTGGCCGTTAGCTTGGATGGAGCCACTCCGTCCACGACACTGTTGCTGCTTCCGCCGCGACTTCCCGCGGATGTTGAGTTTGACGTTGAGGAGGAACTCCTGGCGGCCGGCGTGGGTGCAGGGCCAGCCGGTCGCCACACAGCAGGCTTTTCATCGGCCATATGTTGCTTTTGCTTCAGGGTGGCACGCATGGCCAACACGGTATCATTGTTCTTCGTGTCGGAGGCGGTGCGTGCCAGTTTGGCTTTCACAGCACTCGATCCGCTCGAGGGTCCAGTCGAGTTCTTCGAATATGCCCCAATCGAGTTTCGCCCATCGCTGCCACGCTGAAATTCCGAAAGCATCAGCTCGTTGCTGTCGTCCAGTTCGCCACCTCTTCGTCCGCCCAGGTACTGGAAATCGTTTTCTGAAGACATGTCACTGATTCCGGGCCTTAGGAGGTTCTCTGTCTCGCCGTACCGTTTGCTCTGCATGCGTTTGATATCGGCTTTCATCACGTGCAATGAGGATTGGGATTGCTGTTGCAGTTTTTGCTGCTTGAAGCTCTCCTCCACGTTGTGAATGTGCTTCTCAATGGAGCCCAGGGCAAAGGACACACCTGCATCGTCCTCCGTTGATAATAGATTTCGTGGTGGAGGCTTCTGGCGCTCTTTGGGCTGGGGATATGGCTGCAAAGTGGGCAGGGCCGATACCGCTACACGTGGTAAGGGGGTCACCACCTCGCGCCGCCGCAGCTCTACTACTTCATCAGCGAGATCCTTGCTGGCAAGAAGGGTGCGATCAATATCCGTTTCCGGTAAGATATTGTTGTTATTGGCGCTAGAGGGAAAGGACTCGGAGGGCGGCGAGTTGGCGGCACATGTGGGAGCCACACTGAGCTTAGGCGGAGGTGGCGCTGCCCCCTTGCGGGCGGCATAGAGTCGCACACTCTTCCTGGTGGCATCGCCGCGATTCAGGTCGGGTGTCGTGGTGTTGCTGGTGGCCTCCATTGCTCCTCCGTGTTCAGTTTCTCTGCTACGACGGCTGCTGCTTCTTTTTTCCCACTGTTATATTAAGTTTTTTGTCGTGGCACTAACTTTGGTGTCACTGTGTGCGTGAGTACTTGTTGCGCGGAGAGATCAGCTTTTCTTTTCTTGTTTTTTGTTTCGTCTTTTCAACTTTGCGTGTTTATTGTTCTTACACTGTGGTTTTAGAGTTTAGTTAGGGAAAATAATTTACTGCGCGCGCGTCTGAGTGTGTGTGTGAGTGTTGGAGCTTGAAGCTGTGCTCTAAACGGTTTTTTCTCCAGTTCTCCAGTTCCTCAACCGAAAACGGAAGTACAATACACCTGCGAAGGTGCATGTGTGTTTACATTTGGCTTTCTAAACGCTAGATTCTCGATGGAGCTCTGCCTGCTGTTTGTTTTTTGTCGCCTGGCCAACGCAACGCACAACAAGTCGCAGTTGTTGCGCATTAAAACCTCGAAAATGAATTAAATACACACAGTCAGGCAGCAGCAGGCAGCAACTTCCATTTATATATAATACGGATACGTTTAGGAGGGGGCGAGAGTGTATGCGTTATATTTACGACACAGGCGGACAAGAGCTAATCTGTCTCCCCGGTGACACTGAAATAAACACACTGCTACGGTGATACTGTGGAGCAAGAGGGAGAGCTATACCACACACTCCCCAAACGAGAGAGCCCCAATGGCTGGCCCGAATGGGCCAGAAAGGGAGGCCAGCAGGCAGGCAGAACGAGCACCTCCACACACACCTGTGAGCACAGGTGAGCGACTATGACCTGGTGAGGCTCTCTGGCACTCTCGCTCTCTATCTCTTTGGGGCTGGTGTGTTGCACAAGCCCAGCTGAGATGCTCCACCGTGTGTCATGGCTCCCCCGCTCCAACAAGCCCATTACGTTTTATGATTCATTTGCCTTTTCGTTTCGCTATTTTCCTTTGTTGCTGTTGCTTTAATTACTGTCTAAATAGTTACAATGCGGTGCAGATACTCTACAAGTATCTGAATCTGAAATTCGTTCGCTGGTTGAGTGAGCAAAGCGAAAAGCTCCAATGCACACACACACACTCTCGCTCGACACACACACACTGTCAAATCGAAAGCAAATGAACTACTTTTAGACAATTGAGCCGACATTTTCACTGCTGAAAACAGTTAGGTTATATATCCTATGTGTGTGGGTATATATTTTGTCACACAAAAAAATCACATTTCGCGCAAATCCCGATTATTAAAAGGTAGGTGGGTATACTTAGTTCCTTAACCGCGCGCTTATCTTATCGCAGGCACGCGGCTTTCGCAATTTTTCGCACTCGTTTTACGTGGGGGTTCGTTTTCGGTTCGGGGTATTAAGTTATAGCTCTGTAACTCTGACGTAAACGTAAACTGGGTACAACTACAATGGCAAATCCAAAAAGACAGCTACAGCTCAGCAGCCAACAGCCAACAGCCAGCCACTTGGACTTGGCCACACCGCAGCAGCTAACTCAGCAACTCAGCAACTGGAACTGGAGTGCCCGGAGAAGCACGGAATCACAATCGGCTGCGGCTGCGGCGGTGGCGGTGCCGCAGACAGCGACTGAGCCGACGGCCTTAATACACCAACACAACACAAGCACACTTGCCCCGATCGGTGGGCAGCTCTCCCCGTTGTTGTATTAATGTTGGCGTTGGATGTGGGGCCACCGTAGTATCTGTGTGTGCGTTCTCCACAAAGAGGCAGCCCCGCTTGGAGCGGTTGGAGCTAATTTACGAACGTGAGTAGGTGTGCACGTGCTTGGGTGTGTTGGTGAGTCCCACTGATATCACCTGAGCGTAACGCTGAGAAGAAACTGTTAACTGTTGCTGGAAGAGATTAGGGGAGTGCGCATGTGCGCAATATACCAGTTCCCCGGGTTACGCAAAGCGATTCTTTGCCATCTAAAGGTACAAAGAGTCCAAGCTTCCTCATAACCAAAGATAAGAATCAAAGCCCCCGATTACAGGATGCTGTAAAAGCCTAAGAGTAAGTTTTCTATGTGTATCTCACATCCTTTTTTAACCAATAAAATCTTTCGGATTATTATTCTCAATCACCATTATTTCTATTCCTGGCAGTTGTGTCATCGGAAGGAGAACAAGTTTTTCCATTTAGTATCTTTTCAGTTTATCTTGTTTATTTGCAAATATTACCGAGAAGACCCAGGCCCGTGTGCGGTCGAGAAAAGTGTGAAACGATATAATGGAATTCGTAAATAAAACAGAAGATTGGATATGCGATGCAACAGGATCCAAGCTAATTATGCAATTTTCTCTAATTGTGGGGAAAACTAAGACGCCTCGTGCCGGGAGAAATGGAATGGTTAATTAAAACCAGTCCGAGGTATCTCGTAGTCCATCCGCGGAAACGGGCTCGTATTAATTGAGCTAATTGAATAACTTGCAGCTTAATCTACATTAAAGCAAGACTGCGAGATTTCCAGTCAAGCCTTTCAAGCATGTTCGCATGTTCTGCGACAAAAGAGAAGAGTAATGAGGTCAACCACTATGAACTTGTCCCTCGAAAGAATCACAGCCTATTTGGTAACTAGGGAACCGGTAGTCGAAGCCCTAAATCCATTGATTGATCAGACTGAAAAGGTATTAGTTTCCGTAGTATGGATTATTGATTGGGGAGTCAGTGTGGGGGAATAAAAATCTGAAATAAAACAAAATCCTTAATCAAAACAATATAAGTGTCAATCGTTAATCTTTCGATTGTGACATACAAAAACCGAAACCGAAACAGATACAAACACTTTGTGGTATGCTAAACAAGAACAAAACGGCGATTACGATTAGATTTAATGAGATTGTGGTAATGTGGAGAGTAATGGTAACAAAACACTAAAAAAAATTCGCAAAATTCGTACACAGAATGTAGATAATAATGAAGGAAAAGGGGGTAGGGACCGACTAGCTTTATGGCTCTTAAGGGGAGCGAAATCACCAAAAAATATAACCCTAGAACACCAAGCAACCAAAATAAAGTGGCAAGGTTAAGTGGTTTCGAGTTAATTCCCCCAAGTCCAATAAAATCCTGCCTAATCTTTCAGAAGCCCAAATTAATATCAGTCGAAGCCCCACCCTATCTGATCGATACATACCCTCGATGTTTTGGTCTTTTCACTGGATGATGTGGACTCCTTGGCCTTTGGCCTCTCAGCTTTGCTGGTGGCCACAATGGGCAGTCCTCCGTTCTCGATCATCGTCACCACAATCTTGTTGTTTCTGCTGCTGACCGTTCCACCGCCCCCACCTGCTGCTGTGCCACTGGAGGAGTTTCCTGCCGTCGATGCTGCATTGGCTGTCGCCAGGTTCTTTTGGTGCATGGCGTTGGAGAGCCTTTGCTTTCGCTCCGCCCGAGCCTCCTCCTTCTCCTTCTGGAGCTTGGCAATTGTGGCGGGTGTGTGGCTCTTCGAGCGCTTGATGAACCTCATCAGCTGGCTCTTGACATTGGTGGCTGCGCTGCCCGAGACGTCTCCAATCTCTTCGGCCTTGGAGGAGCGCCGCGAAATCTGGGCCTTCGTGGGAACCTCCAGGCGGCGAAATGACCCATCCGCCAAGCGCACAAAACAGCCTTCCGACATTTTGTGGAACGAATCCGAGGGCAACTTGTGAAAGTCCCCGTTTGGACTGCGGTAGTAGCAGTGATCCGTACGATGATAGCCATCTCCCACAATGTAGAATTCATTTCGTGGCTCCTTGGGGGCGGAGGATTCGGCGGCCAGGTCATCAGTCTTGGCACTGCGATCCACTGGCAATTGGAAGGCCATCAGTTGGGTGGTGCTACTGCTGCCCGCCGCCTCCTCGGCGGTGACGGGCAGAGTACTACCAGAAGCCACCTGACCGGCATTAGCCGGCTTCAGTTCACTGATCGTCACCGGTCGCCGCTCCGGATTCTTGCGCATTATGCTGCCATTGCGCAGGAGGGAGTCGCGCAACAGGGAGAGCTCGTCCTTGCGCAACGGCTGCACCAATGTGGGGTAATGTTTCGAAGAAGTCGACTTGCGCGTCGAGGTGCGCCGGTTGCCAAATTGTGGGGCCAGTTGTGGCTCTTCCTTGTTGTTGTTGTTGTGGCTGCCGCTGCTTGAGTGCATCTGCCGGTGACTCGAGGTCTGGCCCATGGTGCTGGTGTATTTTGGTATCGGTGGGCAGCTGTTTGGTGGGTGGGATGTTTTCCCTCTCGATGGTCTCAGCCCACTCTGGTCTCTGGTATTCACGGGGCACTGATGATTATTATTGGACCAGTTGCGGCGAGACTGTGACACATATTCCCTCGTTCCCTGCTAGACCGACTCTCGCCGCGACTTTCGTTTGTAAACATTGAGAACCCTGAATGCGAAATTTCCGAATTTATTCTCGGCCGAGCACAAAATCACAATTCAGGCTTTTGCTTTGTTGCTTTTATTTTGAAAAGTCCATCTTGTTTAATTCTATTAAAGCACAATGAGGGAACATTGAAGACGCGGACGCAGCTCAAGTCGCCAGAGTTTGCTTATTTTTTTTTTTTTTTGCACAGTTCTAATTATTTTTTTTTTGATGCACAGAGATATAATAGCAAGTTTGTTTCCAAGTAATGCGGCACTGACTATCGCAAATATTACGAACAAAAAATTAAATGACTCATTGGAATTTTTTATATTCGTTAAAATTGTTCACACATTTCTGACTTCATCAAAGATATTTTTATTGAATAGTTTTATAATTACACTTTTCTTTTGAGGCATTAATTCGAAAACTTGTTAGTACTTTTCATGTTGTTACAAGTTTGTTTTTTTATTTCGATAAAAAAAAAGAAACCAGTTCCATTGGCAAGATGGAGAGATCACAGTTTCAGGCAGATCTTGTTATTATTTTCTCCGTGCATACACTAATTTGAATTATGTATAATCTTAGCTATCTTGCCCAGAAGTCGGATATTTGCAAACTTGTTGCTTACATGACGCACAGGGGGTGGGGTACTCGGAGCACTGGATACTGGGCACTGCTGGGTGGGTGGTTTTGGATATATAGAAAAAAAAAGACACTTGTCGCTCTCTTATCAGTTATCGCACTTTACACTTGTATGGCTGTATGCGTTGCGTGTTTGTTTGTGTGTCGTTTTTGTGTTTTTGTGGCGACACAAGACACTCGCGATAAGTTCCACACGCGTTCCAGCTTGGCTTCTATCGCAAATCGTTTTCAAGTATGAGTGTGGATCGCAAGCCTTGGCACGCCCGATGGCTGCGAAGGCGAAAACGCAGATACAGATACATTCACGGCTACAGATACAGATGCACATACTGATACAATAACAATCCAGAGACAACGACGGATGAAGCCCCACACGTTGGGGCAAAAGCAAAAGCTGTTTCTTGTGCCGTTCTTCTTCTAGTTACCTCGTTTACGTTGTTTAAGCGTTACTTACACACACACCAATGCAATGGGGGGACCTGCTACTGATGTATGGGTAGGAATTTGTTCATTTTTTTTTCATTTCATTCCGCTTTCATTCTTTCGCTTGCACTACTACTTTTTTTGTACTTTATAATTAAATTAACTCATCACCCGCAATTGGCTCATTTCTCGATGTATCTGCGAGATGAAGTGGTAGCTCACAAATCGCTAGAAAGTGCAACACTCCAACACTCACGGATTAAACAAACAAAATGACGCACACAAGCTCAGCTGGGCTTGCAAGTTTCATAAATTAAAACACTATTTAACCGAATTTATTTTTAATCTGGACTCCACCCCCACCGCTACGACACACGGCACACAGCACACGTGCGTGTGTATTTTGCGTTCCCGTGACCCCTGCCCAGTTCCCAGCTCCACCCCCCCACCACCTTGCGCCAGCCTCTTGGTGGCACTCAATTGGGGCTTAGTTTAAGCTGCGTACTCATGCCCTTGATTTCATTCTAAGCTCGCTGATCAGATTAGCCCGGACGGCACATTTGTATAGATGCTCTTTATCTCGCGGATGTTGTAACTATTTTTTGATTTGATTTGGGATTAGGATCACAAACTGCGCGCTTCGTAATCTTTCTCGTGCTTCGCTTTCTTTTTTTTTTACTTTTCTATATGTGTATATATATTTATTATTTTGACGTAATGCCCGTAGTACCCTTGTGCTTGTGCGATAATAGGTGGTCGGTCGGTCACAATGGCAAAAGGCGATTTAAAAATTGAAAAATGGAAAAAAAACAAAAAACGAAACCCGGAGTCAACTCATCGCTGGGCGATAACAATACAGCTATAGCTATAGCCAAAGACACGATATCGGTGGAGAGCGACGGATAATGACAACAACGCGTTGCGAACGCGACGGTGACCAAGTGGAACTTAATACTAAAACAAGCTTTCGATGGCCCGCTGGCTGGCTGGCTGGTCGGCAATGTGAATGTGCGGACGTGCTTGTGGATGTTTTGTGGAAGCAATTGTGTGGATGTGGCGAGCGAGCTTGGCATTTTCTGCGATTGCTACTGTTTCTGCTACGGCTGCGGCTCCAGCTACTGCGATATATCGTCAAAGTTCTGGCTGAGAAGGTCGTTGTTGTTTTCCACCGACACACCCTATAAAGCGAATGCAGTCTGCAGGTAAATGCAGGTGAATCATAACAACCTGCTCACAAAACAACTTGTGGAAACAGAGCCGTCTCTTTGAGACCCAGAGCTTTGGCCAAGGGATCTCCCCCGTAGAGCAGAGACTTGGCATAGTTGGGATTGTGCCTGCAAGCCAAGCTTAAAGTCCACAAAAGATTATAAGAAGAATGGCAAAGGAATAGAGCTCAGCAAAAATTAGGAAATCTACAAAAGCATATTCGAAAAAAAAAGAGAGTTCATTGGGGGTTTCCCCAAAAATATCTATGCCAACAGGTTATTTATAAACCAAGTTAACAACAAACCAATATCTTTTCCTATGCAAATCTTTACCCACTCATATACTCATGTATTTTATAATACTTGTTAACTATATTTACCCACGATCCGCCATATCAAATCCACAACGACAGCTAGTTAAGCTTATAAACCCATACATTTCCAGCTAGCCAAGAGTGTGCTTGTCGGATAAAAGCACATACACAAGAAATATTTAAAATCAAAACAGTTACATGTTTGTTTTGAGAGAAATCCCACGGATCTGGCTTGGCCAGCCAAACAAAGAGAGAGCCAAACCAATACACTATGGGATTATCGAGAATGGTTTAAGTAATATGGTATAATATTATTTGTGAATGGAGCCATTTAGAATGCGTAGACTGTTCTATTGACTCTCTGGATTTTCGAACATAACTCTAACACACATTTTGGAACATGTTTTGATTACTAATTAGCAAGTACAGAAGCACTTTGGCTGCTCCATGACTTTCCATTAGCAGGAAGGAGTGTGGAACTCAAAGCAGTCACGTCACTTCCCCACCCACTTTAATTGTGGCTAACAACTTACTAAAATATGACCCCATTTATATTATATTCCCGTAATTGATTGGCCATTGCCAGACAAAATACCATCAACAACTTTATTTGGAACCTTAATGATTAAAAAATCTTGTTGCTGATATTATTGTTAATGTAAGAAATTCCAAATTCCATGAGACACACATGATTGCACAAATACGCAAATGAATAGCTGGGACAGCTCCAGTATACTACATACATGGATGCAATACAGATGTTGGAATATAATTGCTTATATGTAAACCTCCCTCCCGAGATACTGCAAAAATTTTGATTACGGGACATGGGACACTAGGGTGAGCCTTTATAATGTTTGAACTTTAAACTTTGGGAATAATATAAAAATTTATTTTATAATATATTTCAAATATATTACTCATACGTCGGGTAACCCGGATTAGCTGTTCCAACGCTACGTATGAGCAATAAATTGAACAAAAGTATCTAAAGTCGGAATACGAAAATAATTTAAGTTCGTGATTCTCAGCTTTCTAAAATTTGAGTCACCTCTAGTACTACAAAGGCTCATCCTATGGACACCACAGACAATAATGACCCAAGCCATGGAGCTTTAGAAATAGAAGATGATAAACCGAATGAGGTTGGTGGACATGGTTTCCCCAGGGGGAAACGGAGACGAGGACGGGTTACAGAAATTCGAAAGTAGGAAAGGGGAGAACTCACCTTGGCGGAGGAGGTTCGCTGCTTGATGGCGGAGGGATGAGCCGAGTGGGTGCTAAGCACGTTCTTGTTCACGGAGGGCGCCACACCGCTGTTGGGGGCGTGATGGTGGTGGTGGTTGATCGCGGAGCCGGTCACTGCCGAGGAGTTATTGCTAGAGAGCCTGGCGCCGTCCGTGGTCATGTTGTTGGCCACGTGGTGGTGGTGCTGATGGCTGTGCTGGTGCGAGTGGTTGGTGTTGGTGTTGGCCGATGCCACCGAAACGGGCGCAGGGGTCACCGATACTGATCCCGCACCCGTTCCCGCGGACGCCACCGAAGTTGCCGTTGGCGTGGCTGCAGTGCTATTGTTGGTGGCCGAATTCGAGGACGTGACGGTTGGGTTGGCGACTGACGTTGTCGTTGGTGGCAGTGACACAATGTTGGCATTGGCTGAATCATGCTGCTGCTGTTGCTGGAGCTGCTGATCTTTGACTGAATGAGAGGATGTGCTAATCGAGTTGGTGGCGTAGGTGGCTGTTGTGCTGGAGACGGCGGCCAGAGCCGCAGGTGCCGCAGTTGTGGCACTCGACGCTGGCGCCGCAGGGGCTGCAACGCCGGACGAAGTGCCATTTGACACGCTCTCCGCTGTCAGGACTTCAGGAACTGGCTGCAGTGTGGTTCTCATTGCTGTCGACATATTTCTAAATCCAAACCGAGATATCTACGTTTTCCAGGGAGATTCTGTGCGATTGCTCAGTGCTGTTGATTCACAACGATTGTGAGATTTGAGTATTTTCAATTGGAGTCTTTCAAGTTTCGCCACTTAAGATTAGTCAAATGCCCTACGGGTTTCTACCATCTGGTGAACTCCTTCACATCTGTAAATAATAAAAAAAACAGCATCAGTACAAGATAATTGGGATTATTTAGAGCTAAAAGTAATCTTTGAGGCTGCACGTTTCAGTTAATGATAGTTCCAATAATTACCTATTAAGGGTAATTACTACCGATTAAAAATATTGAATTAAATTTTGCGGCGGACAGATTTAGGTAGGAGCTGAGTCATGAATTTAGAAATATTCCATTTAATAGTTTTAAATGTTGGTGGACTTATATTCTAAATCAGCTATAATTTCATTACACTCTCAACTATTTGCAAAAACTTAACCTAATCATTCTATAAACTTTTCGTTGTTTCTAATTTTCAACAATTTCTTCGAAGATTAAAGGTTTTAGTTATCACTGAGACAATCGGGAATTCCTAAAGAAACAAGTTTCTTTTGATTTTGTTTGGTATATAGTCGTCAGACAGGAAGCCTATGACACTCTCGATTTCGGCCTTCAACTGAACCTGCTGCAGCATGCGCAGTTCCTGGCGCACTCCTAGCTCCAAACTGCTGCGAGCGAGGAGGTCATTGATTTTTTTGTTGTCGCCGGTGCCTAGGGCAACGGCTCCACTGTCGAGGGCAGCAATCTCCGAGGGGTGTAGGCCCATCCAACGCAGCGAAGGTGTGGTTAATCCTTGGCTTGAGAAACTCATCGCCTGCGATCCATGCCGATAGATGAGCATTATCTCGATGCCAAATGGATCGGCGTCGACTAGAATGTAAGCAGGCAAGTGGTTTTCCTCCGACAGGCGATGCACTATCCTCCGGGTGCAGCAATCAGGGTATCCTTTGCCAGTAACCAAGATAAAACGGCGGCCAAAGGTGGAGAATATATTCCTAGACAGCAGACTCTCGAACACAGACTCCTTTTCCACAATTAGAACAAGATCCGCCTGCGTTACCATGCGTTCCACGTTCTCGGGGTTTGTAGGCAAGGTCACAGCTCCAGTATACATATTGCAGTCCATAACATCTCCGTTGGTCATCATAAACTTGATGTCCCCTAGAAGAGTAACCAGCCATCAGCGACTGAGTGAAATCATTGATCAGGTGGACAACTCACCTGCAATGAGGCCCTTGGAGGCGGCCAGGACTCCCAAGTGCAGGGGAGAGGTGTTCAACATTCGGCAGACATCCAGCCGAGCCCTAGCTATCCGGCATTGTGATCGGATTAAGTCAGGATCTCCGTAATACAGGCCACGGACTGTGTAGCTTCCTCCGTGGACCTGAAGGCTGTGTGTCCGGGACAGCAAATAGATCAGTATGCAGAAAGAGTGTCTGCTTCTGCGATTATTGTACGATACCCGTCGATATTCCGTCATGGTGGTTGTGGGGTTAGGACGGGGAACCCATAAAGAGGCATCGCCGTTAATCAAGCTGCCCAACAGTTCTACTACAATCCGTTCTATACGGTTCGCAAAATCACCCATGTTCTAATTTGATTATTATTAGTGTTAAGGAAAGCTTGGCTTGTATTTATTTATGGAATTATTTCGAAACTTGTTCTGCATTTCACTGGCTCTTAGATTACTTTCCTAATACACAAAAACAAAGGTTATTCACAAAATGTTTCGTACGTCATTCGGTCGTGCTCCCAAAATTCCGTTGGCACCGAAAGCATTCATATACTTTTTCCATATAATATGTACATATATGAAGATTATGTCAAAATAGTATTCGAATGGGAACTGGTAGGGGGTGAATAATTGCGAAGCCTTAGTTTGAACTGAAGAAAATAAGTGCTTTATTGATCTGAATTAATTGAGTAGAGTGCCACGCCCCCATATCCGAATGGGGTATGATTTTTTAATGCCATTTTTTCAGAACTCGCGACTGTTTCGTTAGCCGGAAAGATGGGGAAGTGGGGCAAGCGAGGCAAGGCAGGCAGGGCAGGGACTAAAGTGAAAATGAAAATGGGAAAACAGTGGGCTGCACACGCCCACCGACCTACGCACTGTAATGTTCATAAATACGTAAGCAAAAGTACAGAAGTAGCTGCGATTGTGGGAACTTACAGACCAAAATAAGTGGGTTCGCGCATACTTGTTCTTTGTAACAAAAACAACAATAACAACAAAAAGTTGATCGCGTAAATCGTTGCGTGGAAACATTTCGAGGGGGGTTATAAATAATTTCGGAAAGGAGCTTGCTGGCTAAAAATACAAACTACGCGCAACACAAATTCCCTTTCCGTGAAAACAACTGTTTTTGAAAAAAATTGACACACACAACCACTAACCAATGAGTCGGTCACTCGCGAACAGATATTTAAAATAAAATATAGAATAGAGAGCGGGTGGGAGACAATTGTTCCATAAATTTATGTGAATTTCTTTATTCGGTCTTTCTTTTTTGTATGTGCAGAAAATTGTACTCGTTATTACAAAGCACGCACACAGAGTTGGCTTTTATTTTATTTTGTCTTGGGCGGATGGACGGGCGGGTTTTTGTTGGGGGCCGCGGGGGCGGTGTGGCCGTGTGGCTGTGCGGCCCTCTCTCGCTTTGTTTCTCTCTTTCTCTTGGCAGGGAGAGAGAGAGAGGCGCAGAGTGGGAGCAGAGACAACGCCAACGAATGGGCCAACGAAGGAAAACTAACGAACGAAATGAAACGAAACGGAATGGCAGCCCCTTAAAGTATTGATTTGCTGACTCTTCTTATACTTACCAATAAAATACAATTTCCGATCGGGCCAAAAAGGCGTTTCGAAGGCTGCTTTCCCTTTTCCCTCACCCTCGTCCTCGTTCCGCTCCTCCTCAGAGAGAAACGACAGCTAGCTGTGGGCTGGGGCCATCGATGTAACGCATTATTATTTAATTCGCTGCCGCTTTTACCGATTTTCTTCAGAGTTAGAGGAAAGGCTTTTACCGACTTTTACCGAACGAACACACACAACGAAGTGCAAATGCAATACATATCTTTCTCACTCGCTCACTCGCCAGCTCGCTAACTAGCTCGCTCTCGCTTGCTCTGGTTTTCAATAAGATTTTTACGTTTTCCTTTTTCTTTTCTTTAACGCTGCTTAAATTCTTATCGCGATGCTTCAATACGGCCAGCGATTTTCTTTCACCAGATACTGCGATTACGAGTCCCCGAGTCCCGACCCTCACTGCACACAATGGCCCAACAGTCTTGTTGGCAACAAATTTGCGCTGCGCTGCTCTCTGTGAAAAGCTATGTATCCGCGATGGGGTAACTTGATATTAATATTTGGCTGGGCGACCAGTTCGTTTAAACGCCGATGGCGGGGCACCGATTGTCGCACTCCGAAAAACCGTATCCCCAAAACACTTTGCAAACAGTTATTACTATTTTCCTATTTCCACTTTGGCAGCAAATTTTCGGTCCAAAAAAATTACGGCTAGGATGTAGGGTTGCAATAGTATCTTAATAATTTTTCGCCAAAGCATCAGAACACTTGGTCATACTAATCCACATATTTGGAAACACTAGAATTATGCACGGGCTTTGCAGCACTGAATTATCCTTTATCCCCTTGTTTAAAAACGAAAAACTTTACAAATTAAAAGGAACCTACAGCAGAATAACTTTTAATAAAAATGTCGCATTCATGTTCTCATTTTATTTTCTAAAGACAGTTTTTACTTCATGGGAAGTCAGAGAGACAAATAAAATGTATTAATGGGAATGTGTTGGGATAGATCGATCCTTCCCTAAATAAAATCACTGAAAATTGAAGAATCCAAAAACATTATAATTATATCCTGACAGTTGCCTTAATTCTCCTGTTATTTCTAATTGAATTACTAATATTGTAACATTAAAGTTGTCGAAATCAAATCTAAAAACCAACAGATATATTTATGAAATAAATCAATCAATAGTTTTTTATTTTAAAATTGTTTTTTTTTTTTTTTAATTTAAATTAAAGAACAATTTATTTAGAGCTGCCAACTTTGTTACTTTTAGTGATCAGTGCTACCAAGTACCAAAGATACAGTGCTGCCACTTTGGAGGGAGATTTAAAAAATAGATTTTTGATAAAGGATAATCTAATTGCAAGGACCATTTAACATGTTTTTGGCAGTCCAAATAAAAGCCTCACACTCACAATTCGTGTCCACTCGATCCTATATCCTTAGCAACACCAATGCATTGATAGTTTATGGTTTTTATTTATGATAAAGAGTAGAATATAATGTTGGGTACGTAATGAGTACAAACATCAAGCAATTGAATCAAACATTTTGCATCGCATGCATAACAATTTTGTATATAGTATGTATAACATTTATTTTTTATCCGAATCTGTTCATGGGCTTGTACGAAATCTTAAATCATTCCATTGAATAAGCATTAACGAATGCCTGGAATCCGAATCCGGAGTCCCAATATCTTGATGTGATGGTGATGGGTGCTTCTGGCTTTGCTTACAAATTAAAATAAATCACAATCTATATGTACATAATACTAAAAATGCCTAAGTCTCTAAATCAATGAAACGCGACGGACGCATCACGGGTCCAAAATTAAGGATACAAAACAAAGACCGGCTACAAATTAAGCACAATTGAATCCGCTTCGAGAGTGAGTCGGGTTGCAGTGTTTTGTGGGTGTCCGCTGAATACAACTAACATATATCCGTATTAAATGAGTTAATGCTTTGACAGGGATGCCTTGACGTGATAGCCTACTCTATGTCGTGGAAGCGGAGGATGGCGCGTCCGGGGATCTCGGAGTTGCACAGCTTCTGAATGACCTCGGCGGCCTGTTCGCAGGGGAACACGGAGTGTGGCGGCGGCTCGATCTTCTTGTTGGCCACCAGCTCCACCAGTTCCGCTAGCTGCTCGGCGGTGCCGTTGGAGATCGGGATGATGTCCTGCTGGTACTCGCTGGACAGCCGCGAGAACTTGGGCAGCAGCTTCTCGGCCACCTCGTCGCTGATCAGGACCACGCCGCCCTTCGAGAGACAGTGCATCGACCGGTGCAGACTCCTGGAGGTTGTGCCGAAGTCAATCACCACGTCCACGGCTCCGCCGCACACATCCTTGGTGCGCTCGATCAGTTGCGGCTCATAGAGGCATTCGTTCCACTGCACCACACTGACACTGAAAAAAAAGGAAAGGGAAAATGTGGTTAAATAAGAGGTTACATAATTGGTCTAATTCAGAAGCTATAACTTTAATAAATTAGTTAAAAATACTTACTTTTTGATCTCGGTGGCCAGGCGGAAGCCCTCGTCGCGGAGACTGGCCACTGTGATGTCCACATTGTCGGCTCCAGTCGAGGCAAAGTGGTAGGAGGCGATGCGCACGGCCCAGAGGGCCAGGCCACCAGTGCCCACGATAAGGATCTTGCACTTCCGCTTGGGCTCTGTGGCCGCCCGCTGGCTGAGGATCTGTGTGACCACCGCCTGGGCCTTGAAGACGGCGTTCATGGCCAGGAGGGCGCCCGTGGGCAGCATGGCGGCCACCTCCATGGGCAGACTGTCGGGTATGGGCACCACGTGCTTCAGATCTGGAACGACCAGGAGCTCAGCATAGCCGGCAGGGGTCTCATCGAACGGGTAGACGATCACGCGCTGTCCAATGCGCAGGCCCCGGTTGTTGGCCTCCGTGATCTCAGAGCCGAGGGACTCGATCACGCCGGCCACCTCAAAGCCGGGGAAGAAGGAGCCCTCCCGGATGCCCTGGTGGGCGGGCGAGGAAATCGAGTTGACCGAGGGGCAGTAGTCGCTCAGCTCCGAGGACACCGATGACATGCTGGTTATCGAGTTGGAGCGATCGCGGCGGCGATAGCAGGCTCCGGCGCACACGATCCGGATGCGGGCGCCCAGCGCCGGCGTGTCCTCGATGGGAACGAAAAAGTTGAAGACGCAGTTCTTGGCGCCCGGCCCGGGCGACTCAATTGACACTTGACGGCACAATTTGTTCATGTTGTGTGGATTGTGGGCGTGGTGGTGATCGGGATCTGTCGGCGGCAGAGCGGACGTCAGGGACAATGAGTTCAACGACAACGAGGTATCTGTTGTTCCGCTGCAATCACACAAAGAAATCGGGTATACATATTAGAAACTTTCTATATCTCGGACTAAAAATATAAAAATGTTCTTCCATATATTTGAAATGGTCAATCAACCTGTGGATATATATTTTCGAAATAATTACAATATTTGATCTCCAAATTTCAGGCTTAAATATTATTCAAAAAATATATATTTTTTTCTATAATCTTAATATGCGTCTCAAAACCCCCTCCCAAAAACCCTAAACAATTAATTTCCTAGAGCCTATTGCGTACTTTTCAATATTTTCAATGCCAAAACTTGATATGCCAGTTCCAATTCCGATTCTCTGGCCGCTTTTCCTATATACAAACACTGTAAACGATTATGTTTGATTTCAATGCCAGCCACCATTCAGCGTTCTCATGTAAATATTATTCTAGCCACTTTTTTTTGAGTGATGTAATTGCGAGTGAGTTGAATTTTGTATTAGATCTAATGAAAGGTCAAGTGGATAGCTGCGAGTGTGGATTTTCATTAATAATAGTGCTTTAATTTATTGGCAGGTGGACACAGCAATTGCGATACGGATCCTTTCACTTCAATGAGCTGGCAAAGCCTCAATTAAAAGATAAGCTTCGGTATCGGACATTAGATTTGCGGAATATACGACCCGGAGCTGTCGCTTTATGGGCCGTAAGGGAAGTAGATAAAATCCTGATATTGATTCGATAGTCCAGTGTCTAGCCCAGTGTCTGGCGTTTCAATTAGTGCATATTGTGTTTGTAGGACACTGATAACGACAGCTTGCACATTGGCAACAAAATTATTGAATTTGGTTCGGAAAACTCAATTGGGGGAGTGGGGGGAATGCCCAATTGTTCAATCAACCAATAATAGTTTACCTTATTGAACCGAGCAAATTGTGTTGTTGACTGCAAATATCGACCGGCATTGTGTTTGTCTTTCCTTTAAGGTTTTTTCCCCTTTTTAGTTGTTTTAAAAAATTTTTTATCACTTTTAAACTTGTTAACACTTTTTCTCAACAGATTTTTCTTTCTACTGCACACGTCTTGACCAGCGCACTTCCAAAGAACATCTGAGCCCGCTAACGCCGATGCGCCTGCTATAAGGCGAAAAAGCCGGGCAACTCACACAGATACTCACTCACACACCCTCGCAAAGGTATACACGGCACGCATGGAGTGCGTGGAAGAGCGAATCCGACGGATACATTTTCTTGTGAGTGTGCGTGTGTGGGTGGGTGGGTGCATGGCCGAATATATTTGCATCTATAGAATGCATTTTAATATTTTTTTTGAATCAGAACATATTTATTTATAGCCTTTCCCTGTTTGATTTTGAAATACTGAGAAGCCCGGCCGTGTACTTGGAATGAATGGGCTTGTTTATCTTTTGTTTACACATTCGAATTAACATTGGGGACGCAGTAGCCGAGAGAGAACAACAAGCCCAAAGCCCGGTCATTTGGCGATCATAACAAATTAATAAAAAAAAAAAAAAAACAACAAATGCATTAGGCCAACGCGTGCGACAGATTTATGGCCAAAACAAAGTTCGAGAGCTGGTCGAAAAAGTGGAAATCACCTCGTTTAGGTTGCCAGGCGGCCGTCAAATTGTTTTTTTATAGAACTTTCGATGACAGAATTTTCATTTCTAACGATTCTGCGAATAGAGTGGGTGGGGGCTGGGAAGATGCCCCATTAGTCACGTCAGATTCTCGGCGTGTGGCAACAAGGCATCCCGATCATACTGATAGAGTCCCGCTGGGAACTATTCAATGCTATCTCCCATTGACAATTTCCAATTGAAATTCCTAGTGGGTTCCCCAATCAAAAGCCAAACAAACAAACAACTTATAAAGCTTGAAGATTGTACATCTGGGGGTATCTATGTAAAGGAGGAGTACCCGAACAGTGGATTTAATTATTTAAAAAATTTTAAATTATAATTAGGTTTGAATTAGGAATTAATATTAAAGATTTTCTAAATATTTACATTTATTAAGTATACTTGTTTTGATTTAGAAATCCAACAGCTTACACTGTATCTCTGTGTGCATTCTGTATCTGTATCTATCTGCTTGCGCTTGCTTTTGTTGTTGTTTGCGGAGCGAGAACGGTGGATGTTAGAGTGCCAATGCCGCCCGGGATGGGGTGGGGTGGTGTGGTGTGGGTTCGGCCGAGGGGCTGCCAGTTGAGCAAGCAAAACAAAAAAAAAAACAAAACCAAAGTCATGTACACGTGCTCGGTGCGTGATAATCACGCATGGGTCGCCTGAAAAGCCGGAGAGAGGAAAAGGCGAGAGAGAACGTTAAAAGTGGCGGACAGCTGACTGGTGTAAGCTGCTCCTCAGATACTTTTCTGGCATCTCTCAGATACTTTTATCTCAGATGCATAAAATGGAACGCGGAGATAGAAATGGACATCCAGCTTCTTTGTGCGTGATGCTTTGTTGTTGTTCTTCTTTGTTTTCCACACACATAAAAAAAAGTGTAAATAAACGAGCAGCTATAAATATGTTTTACATATTACGCAGTTACATTTGCTTTCGCATCCTGAAATGCCAAAAATTTATCTTTTTTTTTTGGGTTCAAGGCTTGAATTTTCAACGGCCACGGATTAGCCTTCCAACATCATAGGTATTAGGTCGCAAAAATTGTTTTTTTTCTTGGTTCTGACATCATTTTTTGAAATAGGAATGGCCTTTTTCCCTAAAGATTAGATTTCCAGCTCCCTTTAGAGCAAAATCTGGTCAAGGAATTAACAAGAGAGTTTGCGTAATATTTACAATAAGCTGCTTATACATTTTATCACAAAAGTTTAAGATAAGATACATATAAAAGGGAAAGTGCTTTAAAAATATACCAATATATGTAAAAAGCGAAATTCGTATACGATATTATTTAAAGACAATATATCTTCAATTAAAAGATGGCCAATTAAAAACAGTTGGGCAGATCTCCTCATTGCGATCAAAAGATCAGCACATGGGCAACAAAATATTTACTGAATTATTTATTTATTTATTTGTTATGACTCTGGTGGAGTGGAATGGAAAACACTTGTCTCGGTCAATTCCAGCCAATTGTATTTAATGACGAAATCAATCAAGTCTAATGATTAATTGGCAATGCAAATATCTATTGGCTGTCGCGCCAAAAAAATGTGGATCACTGACGTTCTGTAATGTCACAGATTATGCAGGAATCAGGTATTAAATTTTATTATAATCGAGGCACTGAGGTGAACTCTGGGTACTGGGAAAGGTAGACGGGCTATTTTTAGTCCCTTTGTGTATGAATGCGATTAATGCAGCGATCGCAATCAAGATCTGTTTGAGTTTTTTATATGATTCTTATTTTTTTCACGTTGTGCGATACTAATTTACAATCCTTGATTGTGCTTCAAAACAAATACATTGTATGTATACATAAATATGGAGCGTGTTAGAAGGGTAAATAAAACAATAAATTAAATCGCGTCACACCCCGAATATATATACAATTTCCTTTTCGCCAGGATATTTGTACAGTCATCAATCAAACTTTCGCCTACCCCAAGTTTGGCATAAGGATACTCTACCAATTTGGAAGTTCGAATATACTAACAGAAATAATATAGTTGGACTTTCTAAGAGAGCTAAGTATGTTTTGGTCAAGTAAAATCTCCAGGTGCTGATAAGAAATGGGCTCCTATAGTTCTACAGAGGCTCCCACGTTTTTATACTTGAGAAGACACAAACAAACTCATTGATTTACAAGGCACTTCACAGAGTTTTTGAATGGCCCCCATAGAGTTGTTTACCTGTGGGGCTTTTTAGGTGCTCGCATGGGTCCAAAATATGATAAAA
This sequence comes from Drosophila varians, assembly GCA_018150405.1. Taxonomy (NCBI): domain Eukaryota; kingdom Metazoa; phylum Arthropoda; class Insecta; order Diptera; family Drosophilidae; genus Drosophila; species Drosophila varians. Next base: position 12,596,611 of record JAECWK010000130.1, read on the forward strand.
AAAACAGGAGCAGTGCTACTGAAGCCATAAAACATGTATGTATCCTGGCAGACGCCCAGTTTGGATACAAGGATTTGAATTACGCAGCAGCAAGGTGGACACAAAGGAGGCCAGGAAAGCCGCCTATAGAGTGCCTCCCCCCTCGCAAAAAGGAAGTTCTGGAGTCCGTCTAAAGAAAATGCTAACCCGCACGTACACACTGTGCCGCTCCAGGAAGCGAATTGCGTAATACGAAAGAATCCATTTCGACACTTACCCTTGTAAAAAAGTTAAAAGCGTTTCGTCTTAAAACACTCCCGCTGTTGAGTACAAAATATCTGTAGTTTATTGTTAACTGATTTGAATTTTTATTTAAACGCCTAGGTAGCGTTTTAATTGGTTTCTTTTCAGTTTTGGCGATGCCAAGTCGACTGTTTTAGTTTAAGGAGCACCGCAGCCGCACGGCGTACAGCAGGATACGTTTGACTTTGAAGTCTCCTTTGTCGAGTATGAAATAGGCAGGGTCTAAGTGTAAATATAAGGTCTGAGTCTGCGCAGTTTTAGTTGCTCCTAAAGAAGTATTAAAGGTTTAGCTACGTCGGAACTGGTTCATATTCTTAATCGTTGTTTAGTTACACTTTTAGTTTATAAAGTTTGACTGTAGATTGTAGTTTCTTCAAGAAGAAACCCCTGAAGGTATGCTAAAGAAAAATCGAGATTGATTAACAATAACATATTTCGAGATTTAATTTATTGAAAATATTATCATTGTAATACTATTTTGTGGATCACAATAATTATTTTTATCTAATATAATCTGTTTATTCATATTTTGAGGATTTTTAACTTATACTTTTGTAAGCCGAGAGAATATTGATGTATTGTACCTAGAAATAAACGCCAAAAGCGGTTGTCCCTCAAACTTAAATTGCATTATAATAAAATCTTAATAACTAAGAATGTGTTTTATAGTTTTATTTTCTATAAATTAGCGTAAAGTGGGGAAATTAATAGATATACAACGGTATTCATTTGGAAATGGCGCCCACTTTTAGTATATTTGAAAAGTGTTGGAAAGCTGTTCAGAAAATAGGGTAATATTTTGGATTGGTACTTCTACGCTTCAAGATTTTAAACTTAAGAATATTTTTTGTATAATATACATGTATAGTATCACCTAGTTCAATAAAAGCCAAAGAATATTAAAATCTAGTAGATAGAGTATTTAGGGCAGGGCGGAAGTGCGCTCACTCTATAGATTTTAGGGCGCTTGGTCACACTATCCTCAACTAATGTTTCATTCGCCCAATCAAAACTTGCTTTTTTAAACGCGCAGTAGAAATCAACAAGTGATCACCACCCAGCAACCATGTCCAGCGAAGGAACCAAGACATTCACCCGCGCAGAGGTCGCCAAGCACAACACAAACAAGGACACCTGGCTGCTCATCCACAACAACGTCTATGATGTGACGGCTTTTCTGAACGAGGTGAGCGTGTGTGTTGAAAGCGTAGAAATGCGTACACGTTGGAATTAGGGGCACGGCGGACATTTCCAGGTCGCCGATGGGTGTTATCTCCACACCACACCATAGCCAATGAGCCAATAACAAATCTACAAGTGTTAGAGCAAAGCCAAGTCTCACGTATACATATGAGGATGTTTGGAATTCTCTACCGAAATGCAGCTGAAATAAAACTGTAATTAGAGCTGTACTTTGACCCGCTGACACTGACTGGCTGACCCCGTGTCCGGATTTCTCGTTTGGCTGCGTGGAAGCTTCCAGCAGCTGTAGCAGCAATAGTACAAGCCCCACATTTTAACGAAACCCCCGTCGATCACATTTTGTAATCGCCTGTCGTGGCGAAACTATCAATTTGCATTCGTGTGCTCCGGGTCAAGTTTTAAGCAAAAATCGGAGTGACTTGTCTGCATTTACATCTCATTAGCTTCGCCGCCGCCGGAAGGGGAGAATCTTATGCAAGTGCTCCACCAACCGGCGAAACTCCCACAAAGCACTTCAGACCGACGATCCAAAATGCTACCAGGGAACTAATGGCCTTACTATCTGTGGAATCGAATGCTCTTGTTAAGATAAGCTCGAAAAACTTGGTTCTAACGATGACATTGCACTTTGTGTACCTTCAAATAACAATAGTGAGGGTGACCAAGCGGCTGATTCCAATTTCATTCCAAAGTTTGAGTCCGGCTATCGGCAGATCCGATCCCGTTCATGTTTTAAAACATGCGCCTAATCTGATCCGAAACTGCGTCTCCTTGGAACTGTTAACACCTTTCTCAAAGGTGTACTTCATGGCTGAATAGACATTTTGAGAAGCATCTCCAGATTTACGTCAACGGAATTAGACTAACAGATTTTCGACGGGAGCAACAAGTTCTTCTTGGGATGACTCCGGAGATAAGCTCGAATTCTTAGATAAAAGAAATGAAGAATCATCCTTGGATTGTCATTTTAGAAAAAAAACTTAACCGAACGCTTTTCCTTAGTCATTACTTTCAAGTTTAATTACGACAGTTTAATAGTAGAAATCGTCATCATTTTCATAATAGTTGTGTTTAAATTCTAAGCAGATTGTCTTATCATTTGAAATTATTCGTTTGAACATTCGATTACCATATGCGAAGACTTCTAAGTTCCCTTTCCAGAATTTCAATTCCCTTTCTTGAATTTTTAGCCATTCAATTCAGGGTCAGACATGGATTAGCATAAAAAAAAAAAAAAAAAACAACAATTGGCTGGTGATTTATGCGAATATACAATTGAACTCTTTCATATCTTTTGTCGACAGCATCCCGGTGGCGAGGAAGTGCTCATCGAGCAGGCCGGCAAGGATGCCACAGAGAACTTTGAGGATGTCGGACACAGCAATGATGCTCGGGACATGATGAAGAAGTACAAGATCGGTGAGCTGGTAGAGAGCGAACGCACCAGCGTTGCCCAGAAGTCTGAGCCCACCTGGAGCACGGACACGCAAAACGAAGAGAGCTCCGTGAAGTCCTGGCTGCTGCCCCTTGTGCTCTGTCTGGTGGCCACGCTCTTCTACAAGTTCTTCTTTGGCGGTGCCAAGCAGTAGTAGTCCCAATCCCAGCGGTGCCCATAGGAGGCCCTCCGATCGCGATGCGGAGCAACCAATTAATTAATCCAAAAACGCTCAAAGTCCAAAGGCTCACAAACGGATGGAAGGGAAGAGAGCGGGAGCAGAGGCAGCGGATCGGGGCCATATTTAATAGTAAATTTTGTGCTAAGTTTTAAAGTTACCTTTGGCATTTTTTTGTACACAACCTTTACACATGTAATTCCTTCAGACGGCGGGGCTAGAGTTATGCTTTCCAATTGATATTTAAACTTTTGAGGCATGAAACGAAACGACAGCAGAACGTTTTTAAAAACATGTATGTACATTAAACGTATTCCACAAAAAATCTAATTCAAATTTCGAGTGCTTAGTTTTGTTATTTCATTTACACGTTTCTGGCATTAATTTGTTCTCTCCCCACACAGATTCAGTCAAAATTATTCGCTGTTTGCAGGGGTTAACCTTTCCAGAGGCCACAGACAATGGCCAGGTTTATCCAAATGGCGGTGATGCTGGGAAGCTCCAAGCTGGCGCATGGCTCCTTCGGTTTCGAGGAGAGGCCGCTGGGAGCGGAGCCGGTGCCCCAGATGAAGAGGGAGTTGCCGACGCGCAAAATGTGCTTAGAGGCCTTCGTTCGCACCCAGTACGACATCCTCATTATTGGGGGCGGCGCTGTTGGAGCCGGTTGCGCCCTGGACGCAGCTACTCGGGGCCTAAAAACGGCGCTGGTCGAGGCGGAGGATTTTGGCAGCGGCACCTCGTCCAAGTCAAGTAAGTTGCTGCACGGCGGCCTGCGGGACCTGGAGCAAGCCTTATCCCACCTTGACTTAGCTGCCTTTCGGAGAGTGCGCTGTTGCTTACGCGAGCGCAGTCACATTGGAAACATGGCCCCGCATCTTAGCCAGGCGGTTCCCATCCTGCTGCCCGTGCACAGGTGGTGGGAGGCCCCGCTCTACTACCTTAAGTTAAAGCTATACCATCTGATAGCTCCAGTGGGAACCAAGAACTTTCAGTACCTTAGTGCCGACGAGGCGCTGGAAGTCTTTCCCATGCTCCGTCGCAAGGAGCTGTTCGGGGCCTTTGTCTTCTACGAGGGTCAACATGACGATGCCCGGATGTGTCTCTCTGTGGCTTTGACGGCGGCCCGCTACGGCGCCGATATCTGCAACCACATGAAAGTAGTGCGGCTGCTGAAGAACAAGGACGGCCACGTGAATGGAGCCGAGGCGATGGACCAGCTGACTGGAAAGAAATACAAAATTCGTGCAAAAGTTGTGGTCAATGCCACTGGACATATGAGCGACAGCGTCCGCCGCATGGAGGACGCAGAAGCCGAGCCCATGTGCACCCGGAGCTGGTCATCGATTATTGTAATGCCCCGCTTTTACTGCCCCGAGGAAGTTGGCGTCTTCGATCCGCACACCACCGATGGGCGGTCTATCTTTTTCCTACCGTGGCAGGGCCACACCCTGGTTGGAACTAGTCATGAGCCAAGGGATCCCATGGATAATGCCACACAGCCAACGGAATTGGATGTGCAGTACCTGCTGGAGGGCGTGAAGAACTTTGTCAGTCCCAGTTTTGATGTCCGCCGTTGCGATGTGCTGGCCGTTTGGGGCGGCTTCAAGCCCCTGCCTGTGCCTTCGGATTGTCTCCATTACACCCAAATGAAAAACCATGTTATCAACCTGGGTCCCAGCAACATGCTCTCGATAGTGGGGGGCACATGGTCTTCTTTCAGGGCTCTGGCCGAGAAGGCAGTCAACGCAGCCATTCGTTACGGAGAACTTTCGCCTTTGCGTGCCAATTCGGTTACGGCAGAGTCTTGCAAACTGGATGGGGCCAATGGCTGGACGCCGAAAATGTTCATCCGGCTGGTGCAGGATTTCGGAATGGAACGCGACGTGGCGGAACACTTGTCCAACACATACGGCTCGAATGCTTTCAAGGTTGCCGTAAACGCGAACAGAAGCGGTATGGCCTGGCCCATTGTGGGGAAACGATTGCATTCGGAGTTCCCCTATATTGAGGCAGAGGTCAAGCAGGGCGTCCGGGACTTTGCCTGCACCCTGGAGGACATGGTGGCCCGCCGGCTGCGAGTGGCTTTCCTCAACGTTCATGTGGCCGAGGCGATACTTCCACAGGTGGCCAACATCATGGCCAAGGAGCTGAATTGGTCGCTGGAGGAGAAGAAACGACAGATCCGTCGGACACGAGCTTTTCTACACACTCAAATGGGACAACTGACTAAGGAGGACTCCCCGCACATGACCATTCCAATCAAAATGTCGGCGAATCAGGTGCGCATGTATGCCACGCAGTTTAGAAACTTGGATGAGAAACAAACCGGCTACGTGTCCATCTCGGATTGTTGCCGAGCCATGAAGTACCTAGGGGTGAAGGAGGTGCCTTTGGACTTGATGCACAATGTGCTTCGCGATATTGACTGCCACGCCCAGGGGAAGGTTAATCTCTACGAGTTTCTTCTACTTATGTCCGCTGTCGTGCACGGCGACATGGCGTACCTCCGATACGCCCGTTTGTATGTGGACTACAAGAAACGGCAGCCAAGCAACGATCTGCCCCACATAGTACCCATGGAACGTGCCGGTGGCGCTCTGTAAAACGTTAACTGTTATTACATTACACTTAGGAGCCAATCCTCACAGGGATCGCAACCTTAACTCAAATTTATTTAAACTTTAGCGCTCCTGTTCGGAAAATTTACGGGACAAAACTTACAAACAGTTGGGATAGGGAAGGTTCAAAGAGTACTCCTATTCCTTGGGCTTCGCTTTGGGTTCGTAGGGAGTCATCAGGTTCTCGGAGAATGACCTAATGCTCTCTGGGCCTCGCACCTCTTTTTCGAGCAGCGGCAGCTTGGTCACATGGAAGTCCTCGTAAAGGTCGGCGATCTGGTCCAGATACTTTTCCTGGATCTTGTAGCGGGAGGCGCACATGGAACAGGAGTCATGGGAGTTCTGAAGGAACAGTAACTGATTCACAATAATGTTGTGAACATCAATTCCGCACTTGGTCAGTTCTTGCACCAGGCGCTCCGTTTCGTATAAGGAGAAGAACTCGGCGATGCAGACGCACACAAACGTGGTTTGGTCCTTCAAGAGAAAAGAGAAGAGTATTGCAATGGAAGCCAAAATGGTTAAATATTTTGATTCTGTTTAAGAAGTTAAGAAGAAGAGGCTAGACTGCTGTTAATAACATTTTTTATACCTTGAAATATTGTGGGTTGTTTCTATTCTACAAAAATTAAATTATTCAAAAACGAAATGAATAAGCTCGACCCGGACCTCTTTAAACCTTCAAGATTATATTATATAAAAGTCATGGCTAAGTTTTTGTCTATACTGTATGCGGCAAGTGTCTCCTTCACCTCAATAATTTAAACTGAACTTGGTACTTACTGGATTCTTGAACTGCTCGTTAACCTGGGTGATTATGCGCAGCATGTCGTCCAGCTTTTGGGACAGTGTGTCGGCGTTGACGTCGGCCATTCCCAGCATGGACACGAATTGTGTGAGGAGAGGCGCCACCTTCATTTTAAGCCGCAGGAGCTTGCCCAGGCCCTTCTCTACGACCTGAGGAAATGCGATGAGGCGCAGGGTGTGTCCAGTGGGGGCAGTGTCAAACACAACCACCGAAAAGTTCATGCCTTTGACCAGTTTCATGACCTCGGCGTAGCTCATAGCTTCGTCGATTCCGGGCAAAGCGTTAAGCATCTCCTGCATGACTCCCTTGCTCACACGAAGCACGTCATTCTCGCCCTCGAAATATTCCTCTGGTAGTTCGTTCAGTCCGGCATTTGGATCAATTTCCATGGCAAACAGGTTGTCGAATCCATTGACCTGGGGTAGTTTGGATATGCATTAGTGGATACCGAGAGATAAAAGCATGGCTCATTACCTTTGTCGGCACCTTGGTGAACTTTTGATCGAAGGCATCGGATATGTTGTGCGCCGGATCTGTAGATATAATTAGAACCGATTCCCGGACCTTTGCCAATTGAACCGCCAGGCTGGAGCTGTCATATTCACACAAATATGGTTAAAAAAATATGCTGCAAGGGGCTCATGCTTTGGGCTGTTGTCTCACCTGCAGGTTGTCTTGCCCACGCCCCCTTTGCCTCCCACAAAGATCCATTTGAGGGAGTCCTGTTCGACGAGATTCTGCAGGCTCGGCTCCAACGGTTCTAAGTTATCGACCATGTTACCGGCTTAATCGAGACACGTCACGTTGGAATTGTTGCGAATATTTCTGTTTAATTACTATGATTTGTGTTTCGGTCTTTGTAAGGCGTTTACCAATATTATTGAAAGTTTAAGCCGCTTTCCAGCACGTTCGACCCAGCGAATTAGCCAACATTTATCCGAGCACTTACCAACACCAGAACCAGGGATAACGATACAATCATGGCGCCAACTAACAATTTGAACTCCCTAAGTGAGACTTAGAGGGAATTTTATAAATTTATTGGTTAAATAAATATAAAATGAGGACAACATTTAAAGAAATCCGTCAATCACACCCTTGTGAATGCCACTGCGCCAGTTTCTCACGATCTTCTTCTTAGTCTGTGCCTATTAAAATGCACAAAAGCGCGCCCGGAGCACAGGAAAATCACAATAAGTGTCGCGGATGTTCTGCTTTTCCCCCCTCACCGACTCGGTTAATTGTGCGAATCGCGAGCTTATCAAAAACCCTAGAGGCGGCGGAGAAAATGCGAGCAACAAAAGAACGCAAAACCATATATGTAGCTATAGGCTCCAAAGAATAGTTGTGGAAACACCTTCGGCTCGCAGTGTCCACACAAAAATACGTACATTTGTAGCTCCGTACTTCGGTTTTTCGGAATATGCTTTGAGAACTCCTGTTCTGTATATATCTTTATTTTTATCAAATAAAGTGCCCCATTCTCCAGATAAAGATATGTTTTAAAAAATTCTAATATGTTTTCAATGCAGTGGCTGTCCCCAGAAGTCTCAACATTTGAACTCTGGCGTAAGTAGAGAATTCTTTATCGCCTATTGAGGAAGCTGTGTACACTTATCCGCAAAGCTAGGAATTACAAAGCTTATTTAACAAAAATCACTTCATTTTTGTGGAATTTTTTAAAATATAATAGAATGTGGTGTGCCTAATAGTCACAACTTTCATATTTGATATGAAATTATATGAATTAAAAACACATCAATTCATGGTAAAGAGATAATTGTTTGATAATTCAATGGGTACATATTTTGTTATCGCCAAACTGGAAATAAATATGTCAAGCAATAGAATATATTTTGCCCCACAGACCGAGGGCTTAATAATAGACCCATTTATAGGAGTTATCGAGCCAATAAAAATAACCACGATTTCTATGCAATTTCTGTTTTTCGGCTGAAACATTTCAATCACTTTAGGCCGGGCGTTTAAAAAGTAAAGCGATAAAACTGAAGCGAAATGATTTATGAATTTGAGGAACACGGCCCTTGCCAGATCCATTGGCGTTTGTTAGCCCATGAAATATGAGCGCATTAAATTTTATGATATTGTTTGGGCCATTCTCAGCTCTGGTCCAAAGCACAAACAAAAAAACACACACGCAAACAAGCGGAAAGTTCAAAGTCAAACAATAACACTTTCCATAAACAAAAACCCAACTCACACGAGGCACCCCGCCCGGCACTGGCACAGGCTCAGCCAATTTGCTTGAATATCAACGTTTCAGTTACCTGTCCTCCAGAAGCTCCCTCCCAGTCGGTGCTCCCTCCCACAAGTCTCTCATATGAAAGTTTCAAAGAAAAACTTTGACCCGTGTGGGGCAAGTGGGGTCGAGTGTGCGTTTCTGGATTCTGGACAAAAACAAACAAAAACCATTCGCGTCTCACAACGAATAAATGTTCCTGTCTGCATTCTGTTCGGGGCAATTTTCCCAAGCCCCCTGGTCGGAGCTTAACTTCGTTTTTTTGTTGCTTTTTTTTTTTTGGTCCTTTTGAGTGCGCACTTTATCAAAGCTTAGCACCTGACAATTTGCCGTGCTACATGCGGCCATCTCTCCCTATCCTTATCACTCTCGCTTTTTGCCGCAGGGACAGATTTAATAAAGGACACAACAAATGTAGCAAAATCCTTACAAACTTTTGGAGTATTCCTATTAGACCTATCTGTTAATTTTTGAACTATTCTTAAGTGGAATACCTTTAAGATTAAGGATTAAGTGATTTGAATCAATCAATCAATCGAATTTCCAGTTCTTGAGGGATGCAACTCGAAAGATTAACAAAAAAGGTACATTCTGGATAAAATCTGGGAGAATACGTTAGTCCCAATTATGTATTAGCCTCACTGCTTAGATAAAATTTTCCAAGAGAGATCTGGTTAGGATACTCTAATTAAAATCCTCTAGAATTCCTCCACTTAATTACCTGTTTCATCCTTTGTTGTGCGTTTCGTTTTATAAAGGAAAGTGGTGGCTCTGGTGTTCTCTTGGCTATTTTGCTTTCCATTTTCCACCCACTCTGGTGGCACAGAAACTAATTAAATGAAATCCGATTACCGCCGCGAGTTATGGAAAGTTTTATAGTCTACATTTATTTGTGCAGCCTTTGTATTCCTTTTATGCATTCGTGAAGAGCCCAACACCATTTGATTTTATGCAACATTTGTTCTGAAATTCCCATTAAGCTCACCTGTGAAGGCATCTCTTAGTAAACTAAAGGACAGCTAATCCAATACACCGATTCCCAATGGCAGGTCGGTGGAAAATTTTCCTCGAAAGGGCGCTTATTAACGCCACGCTGAGCTGCCACTTTTTTATTCACGTGGAAGTGGTGGCTTTCGTGCTGGTTGCATGCAACAGGCGTGCCAGTCAGCTCTGGCCACCCCCCCTTTGGAATTTCCACTGACTCACAGCTAACGCTTTGGAATCCCCAGCCCCGCTGATTCTGCATAAATTTTCCTTGAAAGCGACACAGCTTTTTGAGGAATTTCGATTAGACACGCTTTGGTTTTTACTGGCTTTTTGGCTTCGGCTTTCGGCCCCATGGCTGTGAACCGGGCTCCTCCAATTCAGGAGTGCACTTCGAGGTATTCACATCGGGCGTTGCAAGAGATTAATCGGAGTTTTCTAGTCTAAGCGGGTAAGTCTGAGAGGTGACAGGAAAAATTTGATTAATCGAGTGGCGGGTTGAGAGCAAAAAAGGACGAAGAACTGTTACATGGACAGTGGACGTTAATTACGGAAGTATAGGAGCTATGGCATAGTATCCTAAGTCCTCAACGGAAATTGAATTCTTCCAGTGCCCACTGTTCAGCATCACATAATGGAAAACAGCGCACAGGACATCCTCCCTCATCTAAACCCTTGCACAAGCTTATGCATTTATCTCTTTTTAAGGGCGAACATTTCAAATGCACCTGTTAACCGTTGGCTAAATTTATGACTTCCTTGCCGGGGACTGCCTTGTTGTTGCTCCCATATCCGTTGGCTGCAGCTGCAGTCTTTGTTTTTGCTCAGCTGTGAGTGCGATAAGAGGAACTGAGAACAAAACAACATCCTGGGCGGGGGTGTGCACTGGAGGGCAGGATCCGACGAAGGGACATTGTGTTGTGCAAGTGAGGGCCATAAATAAAATCACGCGCATACATTCAAATGTTAATTGCACACAAAAGGACATTATGCAAGCGGATAAGTGCGAATTCCTTGGCTGCCAGAAGTCGATCCTTGGAACCTTGGGCCCTGGAGGTAATCGGGGTGGGAGGTCACATTGTCTACCGGCAAATAGCTTTCACTTTCATGTCATCCTCGGCGTAGTTATTTTTGGCGGGTGTCCCTGTCCATTCTCTTTCTCAAGTTTACCTTCTCTTGCTTGTTGAGGCACTTCAAGGCTCATTTTAGGCGGTTTGTTTTCTTCCATTATACTTTGGCATTTTTTTACATTTTAATCAAGAGCTTCAGCCTTTTATTAAAAGACATATTATGAGTATTATGGGATTACTAGTCGTATACGTAATATACTAGGTATACAATGTCTTATAATTTTAAAACCCAACTCTGTTATAATAAGTACAAATATAAACAAAACATAAGAAGGGATATAAATATTAATACTTCTAGGATTTTAATAGTTTGTCCTGGGAATATTGAAGTTTCCTCGGGCTCAGCTGGCTGTAGTAAAGAGTGTAAGGACTCTAATTCACCGCAAAGAGAGCTTCTAGTTGAAAAGAGTTTCAGATGAACAAGGGAGTTTGGCGAATGCTCTGCTCTGTGGCTTTTTCGGTCCCGAACTACCATGGGCTTGTTAGTCAGGTCTTGGGGAACAATTATCCTTAACAACTAAACAAACATTTCTGGCTTTTGGGACCCCAAGACAAAAATTATGCTTTAAAAATTGAATAAATGGAAAGTTTGGGTCACAGGTCGTAAACGTAATAAACGCAGAAATTCAAAAAACTAAAAGTCCCAAAACACTTTCAAAATGGCCGCGTGTCCCATTGTGACACGAAAGCGAGAAACCGAGCCGAAAGGATATGCGGCTCTCTGCGCAGGCCTGGCACTGGCGTAGGGGAGAGCGTTTCGAAGCCGTGCAGAAAATCAAAGAAAAGCCACACTTCGAAAGCGATTCGGTTTAGTTCAATTTGAGCGGCGTTGACTTGACGGTCTTGGCCAAAAGCACGTGCTAACCGAGGCGGCGCGTGCAGCTGTAGCAGCTGGTGGCCAGCATCCAGCATCCAGCATCCAGCAGCAGCAGCAGCAGCAGCAACAGCAACGGCAACGGCAACAAAAACGTCGGCACTATCGCAACAACAAATACTTTACGCTAGGCTAAGGAAAAAGGATGCGATGTAGAAGAAGAGGCGAAGGCTTGAGTAAAAATTCAAACGGTTGAAGAGGAGGAAGCAGCAGGACGGGACATCAATGCGGGAGTGGGAGCGAATGAACAAGACTGTGACTGCGAGTGTGTGAGTGACTGAGTGAGTGAGTGCGTGTGAGAATGCGACAATAAATTAGCCGTAACCTGCACCTTGTTATTTGCACCTGTATCCTAACGGGATTACATATATACATACCCATATATACATATATATATGAATATATATATATATTGATAACAACACAATCAAACGCTGGAGGAGAGAAGCCAAGAACAACTGGCAAGCAATCAAAGTTAATTTACTTGTGCGTGTGAATACGTGGAAAGCCCGAATGTGTAGAAAACGTAAACGTAAATTCTATTTACGCAAATAATACCTTGGAACAACAACAACATCAGCAAGAACAGCCAGGAAGGAGGGTGGCTAGGAGGCGGCCAGGCAACGCAACGCCTGAAAGCGCCTGAAAGTAGGCAGCCCACGAAGACTAAGAGGCAGCAGCAGCCGCAGCAAACAGCGCAAACAGGATACTTAAAATATCGAGGCAAATACACAGACACACGCACCCGCATCCTTATACACACACGGGGCTCATATTTTTGGACTGCCTCCGGCCCAGCCTATGCTGCTACACGAAATAAATATAAAATAAACCCAACACTGAGGTGTATGGCCCCAAGAAAGGGCAAACAAACAGAGCCAACAAAAAAAAAAAAAAAGGAAAGAAACAGGAGCCAGGAGCCCTACCAGAAAGATGCCAAAATGCTGGACAAAGATTGATGCTGGCTGCCGACAAGCAGCAACAAAATCAACAATGCACAGTGGTAACTGCCTAAAGTGAGCAGATACAATCGACATTTATTAACCCAAGTGAGTTATATGGATTAGTTTTTAGTTTAAGATTAAAAATTAAATGCATGTTTTATCTTCATTTGATTATTCTTTCTCCTGTTAAAGAAAGCTTATTAGTTATTTTGAGTAATTAAGAGAATATGTCCTGCATGTATATTGAGAGGTCCTTGCAGTCTTTTTTTTAAAGCATTTAAGTGCGAAATGATGTGTTGGCGCATTATTTGACTTAGGGACGAAAATTGCCAAGCTTCGAAGAGAAAGAGGAAGGGAAAGGCGGAGAAAGAGAGATACAGAGGAAGACAAAGAGAGAGCAGGACGAGCCGAGAGCGTCAGGAGGACAAAAAATGTAAGGTAGGGGGGACGAGTAAGTGAGTTGAGATGGAACCATGAATTTGTTGAACCTTAGGCCCAGGCAAAGTTGAAGTGCAAAACAAACAGGACAACAAGGCAGATACACACACATACATTTGGAGGTTCACCTATAAGGACGAATAAGGAATGCCACTTAAACGTCACGTTGGGAGCTTCCCAAGCTGTATCAACTTGTGCTATCCCCAAAAAATCCTCGGCCATTCGCGCAGCATTCGAACTCAATTTGGTAGAAACAAATACAAACAAGGATCCGGCACACAGGCTCAGGCACAGGACAAAAATCGATTGAACGAAAAGAAATGGAAAAAAAAGCGAGGGAAAAAAATATTCTAAAGCAATACAAATCAACAATTTTCCTTTTAGGATCGCGGTCATTCCATCCTTTGAAATACCCAGTTCCCATTAATTCTTTTCAGCTCGCTAATAAGAAATCAATTAGCAGTGTCTGGACCCGAAAACCCAGACCAGACAATTAACTCCCGGGTTCATGGAACGCAGAAATTGCATTTAAATGAGATGAACGCACTTTGATATTGGAAATAATGCTACAATCCAATTTACAAACCTTAACATTAGCAGTTGCTTTGGTTTTTTTTACGATTCGGGTAAATAATCATCGCAGGAATTCAATTATCTGTTTAGGGCCAAGGGCCTAGACCTGAATCGATATGCTAATATTTAGCCTTCGACCTATTGGGCTGATATGCCTAATTACCATGGAATTTACTCGCAGCGACATCGTCCTGGCAGCAAGGTCCTAGACAACCAGGCCCTCTGGGTCTCGATTTAATGAAAAAGATAAATTTCTGTCCTAGGCTGCTTTGATATGATTTTAACGATTCCGAGACCCGATTCCAAGTCTTTGAAAATTAAATCTTGATGGGGCTGGGGGCCTAGGGGAGTCCTGGGGACTGCGGGGATAATTAAATGACTGCGAATTGCGCAGCTGAGATCCCTTTCGCCCCGCATCCGCTGCAGCTCGGGGGCTTGCGGCTCGTGTGTGTCCTTGAGATGGAGGAGAGAAAGCCACCCACAAGCCCACCACCCACCGCCCATGCACCTTGCATTTGGGGTTTTCGGTTGAATGGCAACTGATTGCAATTCAAGATGCAGGCTGGGGGGCCTCTGACTTAACCGATATTTAATTGACAGAAGCGTCGAAGCTGCAAGTCGGCTGGGGAAGTGATGCTCTGGAAAAATGCTCATAAATTACAGCCGAGGCGAGGCGTCGAAGTGGGAAAACCCATTTCCGGTGCCTTCGTCGACAAGGCAGCCGGTTGGCCAAACAAACATGGTAACTGCTATCGCAAAAGGGGATTCTGGAAAATTCCTTTCCTCTGTTTTTACATTCTCTGGCCAATAAGTGCTGCAGTACAGTACTCGATTGCTCCATTTTTGTAGCTCCCCAACTTCCTTCAAGGCAACTTTGAAACTATCTTCTTATTATGGTTTTTTTTTTTTTTACACAAATTCTGGGTGAATAAAAGATTAAATGGCAAGTTAAACCACGAATTTGTTGCCCAGAAAACTTTCGTCCTGGCCCAATCCCGGACCCACTTTCCGGTTGCCTGCTTCCATCTATTTGGCCACAAACGCACACATTCGCAGAGCCGCTGACTGACAGACAGACAGACAGAGCGACAGGCAGCCATCAGTGCTCGACCAGGCATCATAAGCCGTGCCACAGCACAGCACAGCCCAGCAGCAACAGCATCCTTGCCGCATCCTGGTATCGCGGCCAGCGCCACGTGCGCCATTGGGTTGTCAGAAACAAAGCGCTGCTGCCGACACTGGCGCATTGACTAATGAAAGTGAAGGCTCCGTCGACCCAGCTTCAGGCTAGACATTGGCAAACAGGACCCGGACCTCCCTCCCTCCCTCTCTCCGATTTAAACGTAAATTGACAAAGAGGACAATGGCGATGACTATGACAGTAAATTCGAATTGTTCGAACAATGTATCAGTATGGGGAGAAACCATCAGCACACATTGGTCGAACGCATCCAGCTGCAATCCTGCCAGGATAACTAACTGGACATCATAAGCCGTCCGCCCTTGATATAAAAATTTAGTAGTTTTTGAGGTTTATTTCTCCCAACTAAAAAGATGATACCCTTTTAAGATCAAGTTACTTATTATGGGAGTGTCCTGAAATCTCATGTGACCGATCAACTTTCGACGGAAATGAATCTGCTCACTGATTGGTCTTATTTTCTGGCTGCCACTTCAGATGTGGCAGTAATGGAGAGGATGCCGATGGATGTCAGTCAGCAAGGGTAGAGTGGAAATGGAAATCGATTCGAGACCCCCTCGGCGGAAGTTTGCAACATTGGATACATTGGCTGCCGCAAAGACTTGAAAATTTGAAATTGCTGAACGCCTGTTTTGCGTTTTGACGCTGCCTAGGGCTTCTCCTTATTCTCCATTTCTCAACGAGTCCCCCTCCGAGTCGACCTCCTCTACTCCTGGCCATCCTTTAAAGCAATTCACAGCACGCGCCCATACAGACGCACAATCCCATTATATCGCACACCATCGCCTTGCTGATTGCACAATTACTAACAATGGCACTCTGCCTCTGTCTGGCTGCGCGTGTGTGTGCGAGTGTGTCTCTAATATTTTGTTTGTTAATTGTATGGGCGTGCCTACCTGCCACGCCTCCCAACTCCTGCCACTTGGCCGAAGCAACAATTCTATGCCGCGTTACGTAAGCCCGATGGCAGCTACTGGAAAGGTTGGGTGTACTTGTGGCTTGGAAATTCATTTAATATCGGGAACCGAGCGAGACAATTTCGTTTTTTGAATCCCATTTGTTACGTTGCCTTTGAACATTAATATTGTTACCTTCGACTCATTGGCCATAATCGCATTTGGTGCTTTTTATTGCATACAAGATTATTTTGTATAGGAGTCACGTATTCGCATGCAAATAATTTGCCACTAATTAAGGTAGTAACATCGTTCTTAAGCTTTCTCTTAAAAATCCCTGTGATGAGAGAGGTCCCTCGGGGCGTAGACGCAATGTCCCCGCTCGGGGAGCCCAAAAAAGTATGCTATGATAATTTGAATCCCGGGAAAAACATGAAAACTGAAAGGAATGTCTTGATTTCCACTCTCCTGGCAGGATGCAAGAGTCACCTGCTCGCAGGGCCATTGCCCCAAAACTAATTAAATGCTCAGCCGTAATTTATGCCTGGGTCCCAGACAAATGGGAGCCTAACCGACGAGGGGTCATAAATTTAAAATATTCCCTTAGCCAAAGCGACTACGTAATATTGTATGTGTGTATGAAGGAAGTGCGTGGAAAATGTGTTGCCTAAAAAACGCCCAGGTTCTCCCAGGACGCTTGACACACTCATACACACACATTGCTCGGCATTCTCTGGCCAGGACGTCCACGTAATGAAATTCCATGAGCTCCGGCTCGGACCTGGACGCTAGGCAAATATGCCAAGGCTGGAATTTGAATTTGCTACTTACCGAAATACACACCAGCATTTACATACCTATACCTATACTATATGGTATATACAACTAATCTGTCGCACCCAAATCATGGGCCTGATTGGACGAAAGATGTCCGCCAGACACACGATAATTGGCACAGGACTTGTGTAACTCTGGACCCATGTGCTGCCATTTTAATGACTTCCTTTCAAGGAGTCCTTTCAAATCGCATGCATAGACTCTGAAAGATTGATTACCTTTGAATCTGGGAATCTGTAAGATTCGAGAAAATTGCAAGAATGAGTGCCAATTGCAGGAGTAACCACTTTTCGATGGAATGCCAGCCACAATTCCAGGAATCTGCATTACTCCGATAAGATGCTGGAGGAAAATTCCACAGTCTGGTCTCAGACTGTCTACTGATTAACTGCGAATGCCATTTCCATTTCCATTTCTACTCAAAATGTAATTTTCTGCGGGCAGAGGCATCCGAACAACTAGACGTATACTTAATAAT
This sequence comes from Drosophila varians, assembly GCA_018150405.1. Classification (NCBI taxonomy): domain Eukaryota; kingdom Metazoa; phylum Arthropoda; class Insecta; order Diptera; family Drosophilidae; genus Drosophila; species Drosophila varians. The sequence goes on from JAECWK010000130.1 coordinate 12,613,750, forward strand.
GTTTACCCAAGCAATCAGGCGCACAGGAACAATGGCCTGGATGGCCGGTGGGATTTGGAATTCCAACCTTTTCGGCAACTGCCACTGGCACATCTGACAGGGACGGGATTTTTGATTTGTGATTGGAATTTGAGGGCCTGACACTTGGCAAATGCGTCAACAATTTGGGTAATAACCTTAAAGGTCTCCCTCCGATACATATACAAATTCTGGCCAGGCTCAAGCTCAAGGAGCTCGAGTTAATATAATTTAAAAGCCAGCCAACCCCGTCGCCGGCGATCTGGGCGACTGCTTTTTCGGTTTTGGTTTGCTGTTCTTCATAAGAAAAATCGGAAAGGACGACAAAAAAGCAAACAATTTATGGTTCATATGAGTTTGGAATTGGTGTTCAGCATACAAATGCCAAGCAAATAGAATTTGTGTGTTTATCCTGTCCTTGCCACTCTATCCTTCCTCCTGGCACTTCCTCCTCCTCGCTCTCATCCGGATGCTGGCCATGTGTGCGGTTTAATACGAAAATTCTATGCATATCCATGTGCCATGGCTGCGGATATGCGAATATTTGCCTGGTTAAAGTGTTGACTGGCTCCTTATTTGTTTACTCGTTCTGTGGAGTAATTGGAATTACCACGAATTTTAATTACAAACTCAATCATTAAAAAATGGATATTTGTTTGCCAGCCCAGGAAAGTATTTAACTCTCAAGTATTTTTTCTCTTTGTTTCTATATCCTGGGATTATCTTAAATTTACAAGCTCGTACTAAAACTATCAAAAGTTAAAACAAGTAATTACTTTTCCCCCAACTAGTTTGCAGTGCTCGATTTTATGGACGAATTAATGAAAGTTTATGTAAACTGTTTGAGGCACTTTGCAACATGCACTTTGACTTAAACACCCCCTCAAAAGTGGGCGCGGTCAGCCCACCTGTTCGGGTTGATTGCATTGCATTAGTGTCAATACTCGTCCTTGACACACTGTGAACTCAACTCGGTGATGGAAGCTCTCGCCCACGTGCCTTGGCCAGTGCCCGCCCGAGGTGCTGGACCAGGAATGCCTACAGCTGCATTGGTGTGTGTTTTGGTTTTTGGCTTTCTGGCTTGACTTGGCTTGGCTTGGCCCAGTTCTGGTCACAGCTCACCTGTTGCTCTCTCTCTCTCTCTCTCTCTGTGGCCCCCGGATCCAGAGGCCCATTAAATCAGGTCAGAGCTGCAGGTCACAGCTATTCCAAGCGCCTCACTTGTAGCTCCAATATTTATGATTTTTTTATATTACATTTTTAATATTTAAGTATGTTTAAAGGCATTTAATTTGGTTCCGATAGCTCTGCCGAGATTTTCCAACTTAATTAACCGGAATTCCATTTCCTTGCCAAAAAGCAACCCAGTCCGATGGCTAAATTCGCCCAAAATCGACTTTGGCCAACACAATACTTAACTACCAACAAGAGGAGGTTTTGTGCTGCGAGCCGACTAATGGCATCCATTAGACACAAAAGACCAAATTGCCTGGCCCGATTCCGATGCCATCGATGTATACTATGTGTGCAGGCATATGGTATATGGAAGCCCATTGCCATCCATGGAGCTTGCATTTATTTTGATTTTGTGTGCCATCTATTGTCACGTGTCCGTTTCAGGTGGGGAAGGGGAGGGATGGTTCAGGGCTCGTGTGGGTGGCCTATTGTGTAATTGATTTCGATTCTTGTGGCCAAAAGGACCCCGCAGCTATTTGCATGACTGGCTCATTTTGGCCGGCTTTTAGTTTTTTGTTCGCTTTTGGGGGAAAGGCCTTGGCCGGAACGTGATCCAGACTGTGGCTGGTAGTACAATTTTGATATGCTCGGCATGCACAACGCCAGGGCTTTGATAAACTGAAATAAAACAAAAAGTTTTTGCGGCCGCATTCGCCTATGAAACTAACCTAAACTGACCCATCCAATAACCGTTTTCAGTTTCGATTCCGCCAAGTCAGGACGATTAAGCCATGAACGCACTCGATATGAATAAACAATTTCTGAGCGTCTCCCAGGACCATAATCAGCATCAGACCTCGGCCGACGACCAGAGGAGTCGCTCAAGGTGAGTTGTCCTTTCAACTTTTGGGATACTCTCTAAGAAATATGAGGAGCAAAGTTTAAGAAGACTTTACTCGAACAGATCGGAGCGTGCCTCGAGCCTGGCATTGCCCCTCAACTCTCTGCTGGACTTTTACGACAAGCAACAGGAGCAGTGCAAGTCGGTCACATTGCTGCCACTTCCCAGCAACTCCGGAAATGCCAGCAGCAACAACAGCAGCAGCAGCATCGTGAGGCGCCACTCCTCCCACTACTATCCGATGCTCGAGGACAAGCAAAAGCCGTCGCAGTTGCCTCCTCCGGCAGCCACACAAATGCTTGTAAGTATCCCGGGCTCTTGACAGACTTTTAAATAGCTTTAAGGGGTTACCAAGGCTCTACAACTTTTCATAAATTGAATTCAAGGTCTTCATATTCGAAGCCTGCCAATTCTCTCTCCCCAAATACTCTATCCCAATAATGTCTAATTAAGTTAATGAATTTCATTAGATCAGATCGGAAAACTTAATAACTCAATTACCGACAAACTCTGTCCATTAGCCTTTAAGTTGTCCTAACTTGTTGTCAAGGGAAAGGGAAATGTGTTTTCAAGGAAGATTCTACTTCCTTTAAAGGAAATACATATATCGAAAAGACAGTTTCCTTTAATATCAAAAAATAAATAGAACCATTAGCTAGCAGGTACCAGGAATCCATTATTTCCCTCTGAGGTGAAAAGCTAACAAATTTCAGCGGCAACATAAATATTATTATAGTGGCTGGCAGGACCTTCGCATTATTTAGCTGACATCGCAGACAGGAGAGACTTGAGTGGCGGGCCGAAAAAGAGGAGAGATTAGCTTCGCTGGGATTTGGGGAAAGTTTTGCTGGCTCTGCATGATTCGGGAGATCGATGATGGCGGCGAAGGGCAGCCCGAAAAGATGCCACCAGCACCACCCATATTTTAATCCTGGGCCACGCCCACAAATCCGTCGGCACACAGAGTTATTTTTCCTATTTAGCCCGCTCAGGCGTTGTGGCTGGTTTTTATGCACTCGGCTTAGCGGGAGCTTTGTGCCTCCCAGATGCCACCCTCGCCCTATCCCAGCACCTGTCAGGAGCTTATAGTGCAGACTATTGCCGCAGGATAATATGGATACAGTGAGAATTTCAAGGAGCACTCCAGGAAGAAAATAAAACTTTTCAAAAGTGAAAATAAAGGGTTCCTTTTAAATCAAAATTCTATAAATAAATTCTATGTGAGGATTACTTCCTGGTAACTTGATGTTTTACTGTACTTGCCAAAGCGTAACTCTGTGCTCCTCCTCTATTTTTCCCTCGTCCTTGGCAGGTAAACATGACGGAGCAGAAATACGCTAAGTCAGCGTCAGCGGGTGGCAGGCAGCAGCTTCAGTTCCACCAGCAGCAACACCAACAGCAGCTGGTACGGGTGGACACCCCAGTCACGCCCCCTCCGCCCATTCCCCGCCGTCTGCTGCGGGGCAAGTCCGCCTGGCAGGCGAGTGGAAGTCCCAATCCGATGATTACTGCTGGACAGGATAACGCCCACGGCACTGGCACGGTGTTTGTTTATCCGCAGCCAACAAACGTGACCACAGAGTCAGTAACCGGCGTCCCAGGCAATGGGGGTGGAGGAGGAACTGGTGGTCCGGGAGGCGGGCTACAATCAGCGCTGCTTGTTGACATTGCCACACGTCCGGCGCACGGATATGCGGACGCCGATGGCATTTCCGATGACGACCACATGAGTCTGGAGAACTCCGTGTTTGACGAGTCGCTAACCTCCACGCCGGTCAAGGTCGCCAGCTACCAAGCCGCCGGCGGGCGATACTCTGCAATGGGTCACATTGCCAAGCGGGCCCAGCGCTCCTCCAGCAGCACCGTGGACTCCGCCTACGGTTCGTCTTTGGGCGGTCATAGCGAGAGGTTCGCCAGCAGCTCAACCAGTGTGGACTTCCGCAGTCGCTTCTCCTCGGTGGACACACAGTCGTCGCTGGACGAGAAGCCCCTGTCCAGCTCAATTGACTCTCCACTGGCCACCAATCGGGACTCGGCTTTCCGGGAGCGGGCCATTCTCAACGACGCTATGCACAAGCTGAACAACAACAATAGCCTCGGATTGGCTCTATACCAGGCCAGTAACAACAACCACAGCAGCAGCAGTAGCAGCGGAGTAGGAGCCTCTATCGACAGTGGCTCCAAGCTTCCAGTGGTTCCCGCCCGAAAGCAGCCGCCACAAAACACTAAAAACAGCAACAACTCCTCGGGGGAAACTGGATCTCAAAACTCCAAGGAGACTAGCAGTGTCTCGGCTTCTGCATCGACCTCCTCCGCCGCCTCCGCAGGCTCCAGTACCATCTCTAGTGGCACAATGTCCTCCATGTCCGGGCCATCGCCCTCGGTGACGGTGCCGTCGGCCGCCGAATTGAATACCAACTTGAAACGTCCAGGACCACCGGAGCCTCCACTCCGGCAGGCCAACACTGTCTTTGATTCCATGGAGATGGGCCCACGAGGTCACCCACCTCCGCCCCTCACCGTACGTAACAAACTGGGACGCACCAAGCCTCCACCGATTTCGTATCCGAGAATGCAGCAACGCCAGGACTCCACCTTGTCCAGCGACAGTTATTCGATCAGCTCCAGTCCAGGCTACAACTCCAAACTGATGGAGGCGCCGCTACTGGGATCGGGATCCCATCAGGTTGCCCGGAAATCAAATGCACCCGGATCGGCCCAAAGGCAGACTCCTCTCATGGACTTGGCACCGACTCGGTTTTTGAGCGGGGTCAGCGGAGGAGGAGGTGCTAAGCAGGCACCTGCTGTGCCGCCACCTAGGGGCAGGATCAACTTCCGCCAGGATTCGACTATCTCCAGCGACAGCTTCAGTCAGACGTCCAGTCCGGGGTACAACCCCAAGCTCATGGAGGCGCCGCTGCTCCCCTCGATCTCCGCCAAACGATTGTGCAGTGGTAAGAATGAAGGAGTTGATCCAGAAAGGATACGATTTAATATATTTTTGGCTTCCCATTCAGCTCCAGCACCGATAGTCTGCCGGCAGGGAATAGAGCATGAGCCCATCGAAGAGCTGGAACCACCCCAGACTATATCGCCGCTCCACAAAACGAGTGGCCAGCCCAGCAGCCTGCAGACCATAGTTCGCTTTCAGAATGGTGCTCCTCACACCATGTCCTTGCAGCACCAGGTAAGCAAGGATATCCTTCAGGGTATGTTAGCGTCCCGACAACCCGAATAATTCCAGATTATCAACCGGCGAAAGAGCTCCAACCCGTATATTACCAATGGCCGGTTGAAGTTCCGGCTGTTTCAGATCCTGATCAACGCGTTCGCCCTGCTGGCCATCGCCGGAGGACTGGCTGCTTACTTCAATGCCTATCCGACGATTAAGTTTGTGAACAAGACGATCATAAATACCATCCATGTGGAGGACACTACCAGCTTTGGCAAAAACCCGGCTCCGGGCACTTGTCTGCCCATAATCGTCCGGTTCTGCCAGGGTCCCCAGATTCCCTATAACTACACCGTGTTCCCGAACTACATCGGTCACTTTGGTCAACTGGAAACACAAACGGTATGTCTTGTATCCTTTTTCGGAAGTATTTAGATATTTTACGAGGTATATCCTTTAGGACTTGGATTCTTATGAAGCCCTGGTTGATGTGAGATGCTACGAACTGGTTTCCTTATTCCTTTGCACCTTGTTCGTGCCCAAGTGTGGGCAGAGTGGGTGAGTTTAAAGTGGAGTTTTTTATCCTTTAGCTCATTACAACATAATCTTTTAATCCAGTGCCACAGTGCCACCCTGCAAGACCCTCTGCACAGAGACCATGCGACGTTGTGGATTCTTCTTTGACGTTTTTGGCCTGAGCCTGCCCGAGTACCTGAACTGCAAGCTCTTCAAGGACTTCCCCAGCTCCGAGGACTGTGTGGGCCTGGAGGAGGTGCGCGATGTAATGCTGGCCGCCTCGAATCCCAAGTGTGACGGCTTCCAGTGCGATCAAAACCGCTGCCTGCCGCAGGAGTACGTCTGCGACGGCCACTTGGACTGCATGGATCAGGCGGATGAGGCCAGCTGCGAAAGATGTGGCCCAGACGAGATCTACTGTGGGGAGATGCAGTGCATAGGCACCAAGCACATATGCGATGGCATCATCGATTGTCCTTACGGCCAGGACGAGCGCAATTGCCGTGAGTAATTCGATTTCTTTAACCTTAAAAATGGGTCATAATTTCTCTCCAAACAGTGAGATTAAGTGAACGGAATGGCGACGTGGGCACTGGTGTCCTGGAGGTCTATCGGATAGGCCAGCGTCAGTGGTCGCCCGCCTGTGTCAAGAACTGGGATCGTGCCGTCTCCCCCAGTGCCGTTTGCTCCATTCTTGGCTACTCGGCGGTGAATGCCACCAGTGTCCTGACGCAGCGCACCCATCGTCCCTTGCTGGCCTCCGTTAACGTTTCCACGGACATTTGGAAAATGTATGCCAAGCGCCGTTCCACCTTGATGCAGGAGTTTGCCAATTGCAAGAGATCCGAGGACTATCCCATGGCCGAGCTCACCTGCTCCAATTATGGTGAGTTTTTCTTAAATTTTATATTTTTTAAAGTAAAGTTTAAAATTATTTAGAATGCGGGAGAGTAAAACGTGGTCGCCACAAGCCCTCCAGACGGATTATTGGTGGCACTCAGGCGAATCCTGGCAACTGGCCCTTCCTGGCAGCCATTTTGGGAGGTCCGGAGAAGATCTTCTACTGTGCTGGCGTTCTAATCTCAGACCAATGGGTCCTGACGGCCTCCCATTGCGTCGGAAAGTGAGTAATCCTTTTAATATAATCCACTTAATAATTAAGATTTATTTCTCTGATAGCTATACGGTGATTGATCTGGAAGACTGGACTATACAACTGGGGGTAACACGACGCAACTCCTTTACCTACACGGGTCAGAAGGTGAAAGTCAAGGCGGTTATTCCACATCCTCAATACAACATGGCCATTGCCCACGACAACGATATTGCCCTTTTCCAGGTAAGGATTTTTAAATCGTGAATGATAAAATGTTTTTTAATCCTTTGGATGCAAAACTAGTTGGCCACACGAGTTTCCTTCCATGAGCACCTCCTGCCTGTGTGTCTACCACCTCCGAGCGTAAGGAATCTGCATCCTGGCACCCTCTGTACTGTCATCGGCTGGGGGAAGAGAGAAGAAAAGGATCGTAAGTGAAGATCACCATTAGATTGTAAAACAAAAAGGATAAATTGTATATTGTATCCCACAGCCAAATCCACCTACGAGTTTATTGTGAACGAGGTGCAGGTGCCCATCATTACCCGCAACCAGTGCGACGAGTGGCTGGACAATCTGACAGTGTCGGAGGGCATGGTCTGTGCAGGATTCGATGACGGAGGCAAGGACGCCTGTCAGGTGAGTTTATCCCTCAAGCTTTGAGAGGATGATGGGGGATTTACGATTGTTTTTGCAGGGCGATTCGGGTGGCCCTTTGCTATGTCCTTATCCGGGGGAGAAGGACCGCTGGTTTGTCGGCGGCATCGTGTCTTGGGGCATCATGTGCGCCCACCCCCGGCTGCCCGGCGTCTATGCCAACGTGGTGCAGTACGTGCCGTGGATTCAGGAGCAGATGGCGAAGCATGCCCGACCCATCAACGAGGAGCGGGTCAACAAGTACGACCTGCACCCCGGCGGGCCGGACATGCTCTCCAAAATAGCCACCGACCCGATGCGGAACGGTAAGCCCTACTACTACTCCCATCCCAGGACCTCGTCCAAAAACTAAGCCTGGCACCGGAGGACTTAGGACGATACGAGGCGACACTCGAACACACCATATCTAGATTGCACAAAGTATACACACCCAGAAGCCAGATGAATCCTGCGGGATGCATACATATATATTTTGCTACTGAACTTAGGGGGTTTTAGCCATCCTGCTAGGACCCAGAACCGATTTGGGCAACATAATCATGTGTCAATTTGCCGAATTTATTTGTCAATTTTTTTACAAAGAGATTTCTATGAACCTGCGACCCGAGGAAATGATATCCTAATCAAAAGGAGCGCCCCCAAAATGGGCGTAACTGAAAGTCAATATTGCGAACGCGATTTATATATTTACAAGTAAACGAAGATATCCAATATATAGCCGATATGTAACCAATTGGTAATTGTGTCTAAATACCCCAGAACCCTGGACAATAATTCGATTTTGTAGCTGAATTTTGTGTTGAAAGACCCTGATAGGCAAAAACCAAATCAAAGAATCTATAAATGTCGATGAAAAGATAGAAAATATATATTTAACAAAAAAAATTAGAACCAAAGCTATTGAGTGTTGAAAATTAGAGCAGCAACTAACTAAGCGAAATTGTAGTGCATATGTAACTAAATATTAAAACGTATCGAATTAAGGAAAAATTGCTGATCTTGGGCATTTGGAGGAGTTAAGTGCAGTTGACAATAATGAGAAACACAAATGCACAATAAGCAAAAATGGAAATATATACATATATATATATATATATATATATATATATTTTAGGGATTAAGTCATGAAAATACTAACTACAATGCGTGGGTTTCAGCTTTAAAGAACACTAAATGAAGTTATTAAAACGAAATTGAAGATGTCATTGCCGGATAGACGATAATTCTGTGTAACCTAATGTTTAGAACTATTTACACGATTGCCACGCCCCTCTTAGACTGGCCGCTTTATAGTCGAAGCTCAATGTTATCGCTCTGATTTGTATCCATTCCCCCCGTGACTCCCATCATCCGTAGACCTAGATGTGCGAAAATTTGTACAACTATTTTGCTAAACAAAAACTAAAAAAAAAAAAAAACGAAAATGGCACAAAAATGAATGTAAAATATGCGTAACTAAAGACTCAAAATTGGTTGTTTCATCAATTACATAAAAAAAAAAAAAATACAAAAACAAACGCACTTGAGCTTCGCGATGTGTACAGCTTTGATATTATTTTCGATCCGGAACCGGAACCAGAGAAAAACAAAATGGCCGGTACTCCAGGAGCTCGGTGTTTTAGACTTATCCTTTCTAGCTAAAAATACGATAAAGAAAAAGAAAAACTGTTGAAATGCTTTAGACAAGAGATTACCAATGTATAACCGATCACTATTAGTTCTAGTTGGATATATACCTATATATATATACATATATGCATGTTTTGTACAATCAGTTTACAAGTGGAAAAGTATTATTAGTCTTAAATTGGGGGGTTAAATGAAGCGCATATTACACAAGGCAAATGAAAAGAAACCATATGTAACTGAAATATACATATATATACAAGAAATATACATATAACGCCGATACATATATTCTATATATATATTGTAGAACTAGCTTGTAAGCAGATGTGATGGTGTCTAAATTTATACATGCATATTACCAAGCGATGAGCGCAAAGCTTAGTTTATACTCGAGACAAATCTGTGGGCTGTTGCATCTATGTATGTGTGTATGTGGGACGAGAGCATACTTATTACTAAAGGCTTAAGGACAGCGGCCGGATGCAGGACAATACATATAGGGATATACCCATATCACAGACATAATGCTTACTTCGATATCATGCATTGCATAGACATAGATCGAATCGGTTGACTATTGTTTCCTTTAGCTGTTGCCTTGGACAGTTAGCCACTCATATCCTTTCCATCCTTTTGTTTCATGGGTACCCACTCCCTATGCATTTACGATCATGGGGACTATGGCGATCTATTTTATACACCCATGCTCCAGGCTACTATCAAAACGCTTAGCTTTATGTACATTTAGTCTAAATCGAACATAACCCATATATATTATATATATTGTAGATTGTAAAATGCTTAGCATTGGCGAGGGAGGAGAGTGAAATAATTTACACGTGGCATGGAGTAGCAGAATAGTTAAATACTAAGTAAAATATGCATACAATCAACACGACAAACTCAGAGCCGCACAAGCCCCACATCCTAGTTGAATTGCAGCGCTTAATCATTACCGCAGCCCCCTTAACAGATGAAGGATTCGATTTAGTTCCGCATGCTCCATGTGCTTGGGAGCACTCGAGGCACCTCGAAATCAAGAAGAAAACCCTAAAATCAAGAAATTGTAGCGAAACGTTATGTGTAAATGTAGCAAATCCAAAGACAAGCTGATTACCAAAACTAGTTGAATTTACGTACATAAATATGTACATGAGTGTCGCGAAACCAAAAAACAATTAATGAATTATGTGTACACAAAGTATCAGAATATATTATATGTATATGTTTGAGGAGACGAGGATCATTTGATGACGAAGCACTTGTTATTTATGCACAGACGCCACTTTGTGAAGAATTTACAAGATACAGAAACCCATTGACAATAAAAGACAAACTGAAACTGAATTTTTTCCTGTGAGCTGGTCAAGCGCATCGGAGGCATTGAGAATTTATGAAGAGTTTTACATTCAGATTTTGAAATTTTGACGCGAATCAGTCAGGAGATTGTTGAACCTTTATTTTGGAAAACAAAAACGATATAATTAACTATGACAATACGGCTGACCGAATGGGTCGAGGCCAAAAACCATAACTGGGAATGTGCAGAATCCTAAATGTAACTACATAAACTACACAAGAACACATGTAACCAATTAAAAATGCTAAAAGCAACATGTCATACGAAACATGATATATACTTACACACATATATTATATGAATGTTGGAAAATAAATGTATAAAAACATATTAACGATTGTAAATGTCTTTTAGTCCTTCTCCTATCAACACTTATTTTAATTTCAGCTTATTACTATTGGGCTAAGATAAATTCACTTCACTTGAGGTAGCTCTGGACCACATCCCGCAGCTGCCGGATGACTTGACCCTGGTCAGGGGCGCCCACCACGGCCGTCCCGGAGACGATCATGTTGGCGCCGGACTTGGCGCAGCATTCAATGGTTTTGGGACCAACTCCGCCGTCGACCTCGATGTCCAGGTTGGGATAGTTCTCACGCAGCCACTCCACCTTGGGCATCATGTCGGCCATGAAGGACTGACCTCCAAAGCCAGGCTCCACGGTCATTACCAGCACTACATCGGCCATGTCCATGTACTTCTCCACGTCCTTTACCTTTTTGGAGAAAGCAACAAGTGTTTTATTTAAATATTTGAACCAAAACATAACCTCAACTCACCTCAGTGCCCGGCTTAATGGCCAGGCCCACCTTCATGCCCGCCTCCTGCACCAGGCGACTGACCTTGGCCACATCCTCTACCGGCTCGATGTGGAAGGTGTACAGATTGACCCCCGCATCGGCCATGGGCTCAATCCACTGCTCCGGATTCTGGACCATCATGTGCGTCTCAAAGAAGGCCGTCTGAAAGGGCAACAATGTAACTCGATATCTGGCTCAGGGCAGGGCACCCTCACCTTGATCTTGTTGCGCAAGCTCTTGACCATGGGATGACCAAAGGTAAGGTTGGGAACAAAGTTTCCGTCCATCACGTCCAGGTGCAGATAGTCGGCTCCATTGTCCAGCAGCTTCTGCGACTCGCTGGCCAGGTTGGACAGGTCTGCATTGAGAATGCTGGGGCCGATCTTGGCTACGATGGGCATCTTGCTGGCACAGCTACTAAGCAGGCGGAGTGCACTGTGTGTGGACGCCGTCTTGACGCCTGGAGGTCACGCTAAGGGGAGCTGGAGCTCGGAACATTTGAAAAAGATACGATAACTTTAGCGATGGCAGCGTGAAATGGCTCCTATTCGCGGCTACTTCAACTTTGAATTAATTTGGGAAGTTTTCTTTTTCTTTTTTAAACATTTTTTAAATGTTTTTGATTTTTAAAGCAAATAGGAATAGTTGTCAAATTCGAAAAAGGCAAAGGTTTCTCGTAGTGTTTCGAAATCAGTCCACAGCTTCGAAGGGAAAATGTTAAAAACATTCAAAGGAAAATACATACATTGAAATCAAATTTAAATAAAAAATTAAATTACAAATTGAAATTACAGCAACCAATTCAATATTATATATATATATTTTTTTATAAAAATCTCACACTTATAATATCGATTATTCCCGCGACCAAACGGTTAAAGGTATTCAAGAAATTCACTTTATTTAAATTTGTTCAACTTTGAGCTTAGAAATACTTGATGGATGAGAATGTTTGTGCTACGACCGATGTCTACAGTTCGTCCTTTTGGGCGTGGATACCTGGAAAGTCTTTGTTTTCGATGGTAACACCTTTGCAACGCTCCTGACTAATCAGGAAGTCCTTGGCCTCCCAGGCCTGGGCTCCGTCTTTGAAAAGGAATATGGCACGGTCATCGTCGACCATATAGCGCTCGGCTTGGATGTGGTTGTTCCACAGGCTGGTTTGCCACAGCTTGGTAATGTCATCAGCTTCTGCCCGCGTTGGATTGCCACTCACCGAGACGAAAGTCATCAGGGTGCGTCCCTTTTTGGACTCCTTTAGCAGGCCCTCGGGATTGTTGCCGTCGAACTTGGAGAAGTCTATCTTGGGCTGGGGCCGCAGATGCTCCGGGAGCTCATCTGGCTCCAGGGGCTCCTCGTCTTCCTAGCAGACACAAAACAATAAAAAAAAATAGCCGGCTTTCTGAGCCTCTAGCACTCACCTCCCACTGGTCCAGCAGGCGTTCCATGTCCGCCTCGCTGTAGTCGCGAATATCCTTCTTGGCCCAGTCTGGTTTCTCTTCCGCCTTGAACTTCTTGGCCAGAATAAGCGGCGCTAGGGCCAGGAGCAGCACAATAAGCCTTGTTTGCATGGTGGTCTCCTACTTGCTTAAGAAAATTTATCCAAACACGTCAGCGGCTGGCAATCGATAACGATAATTAGCTGTTCAGCTGTTCGTAGCATATTACGGTACATTTTAAAAAGGATAATAACTTGAATATTTGAAGCCCACCATCACCCCATTTTTAAGGTTTTTCTTTTATAAATATTTAAATATTTATTTTGTTTAGTAACAATTGTTTACACTCTAGCTCATAGCTATCGAAAAGCAACCCACTGTGCGAGGTGTGCGTCGTTGGATTCCTCAACAGCTGTTCCAATCTGCAGCGAACGTCGGACGAGAGTGCGTCGTGCCCGAGTCTGTTGTTATTGTGGAAATGCCGCTGGTAAATGGATCTTGTAAATAAAGATAAGAGCCACTAGATGTTGCAGCCTTCACCACGTGGAGGGGCTACATAACCGGACTGTCAAAGCCACCATCCGTCCGCTGTCGGTTAATTATTACGGAAAAACAATGAGACCTTTGTGAACAGTGCCAAAAGTTGCGTTGATGACATCATCGAGACAGTGTTTTTTAATTCGCCTCTCTGTTCCATCTGTTAATTTTCGGTGTTTACGTATATTTTAGAAAAATCTTTGTCTACACAACGAACGCCAAAGTGTTTGAATCAACGCACTCAATCGTCTTGGAGCCGGAGAAACGGAGCAAAAAATCAATAGCCACCAGTGGAGGAGCAGCTGCTAGGACAAGATGGTCTTCGAGTCGGTGGTGGCCGATGTCCTGAACAAGGTCCTGGGCGACTACATCGAGAATTTGGATCGCAAGCAGCTGAAAATTGGCATTTGGGGCGGTGAGTAAGATTTGGGATCCCCAGGGAATGGGAATAGGGTTCAATTATGCTCCACCCGCACGCAATGTAATCGTTTAATAGCTTGGTTTTCTCAGCACGCGAATAGGAATAACAACAGCGATGACCTTATCCTTGGCTGTTTAATATTGGTGACCTAATTCTGCCTCGGCTAATGCTAATGTGCCAGAGCAAAATATTCGCATGAACGCGAGAGAAAAAATCTCTCCCAGCTGCTCCCCAACACGTCTCGATCCGGATGGCTGGCTGGCTACATGGGTGGGGTAGTCATGAACCAACTGTTGCATCTGGCTGATAGGCCTGTGCGCCACGTGTATGTGTGCCAGCCAGTGGGGGAATTCTTTTGCGGTTTTTGTTTATACATTCGCCCTCCTCTGTTTTTCATCATTCCCAGTGCACAGAAAACAATGGTTCCGCCCAAGCTATCAAAGAACTTTTAAAAAAGAAAAATATTTGCTCTTTGCCCGTTCTGTACTCCATATACATATATTTACTTTTGGATATCGGAGTGCAAGTTTAAGCAACACTTCCCGGCACTTATCAAAGCTGCTCTCACACTACGCAAACCAACCAGTGCGTTGGCATTCCAATTGAGTCAGAAACCGACAAGCAGGAGAAGCCTAGCCAATGAGGTATGTTGTAAATAGAGCCTGGTGTCTTAATATAGGCCTCACCTCAACCCCAAGGGTCCACATCACCACAAGAATATCAAGTTCAAGCTGTAAAAAAATAAAAGACGATCCAAACAAACCCGTTTGCTTGTGATTTGTGACGCAGGTCGGGAGTGACAGACCGGCAAGCCTGTTTTATATTATTTTGGTTGTGCTTGAACTTGATGACATAATGGTTGGTAGCTCGAAATATTTGAAACAAAATTAGCATTTGTCTTACACTAAGACCTGTTGCGATCACGTTTAAATAATTTCGGTTTGATTTAGTATAAAAAAGTTAAGAAGGTTATAAAAATCGATTTATACAGGGGATTCCCTCTGCTTAACGAATTCTGAGTCTTTTTCAAATTTATGTATATATTAATCTTTGTATCTTTGCAATCCAATTAAGCTGAAACGCCCACTTAATTACTATTACAAAACCCACTTACGCCGATCTTAAAGTATTAGGAACTTGAAGTACTAAATAGTTGTTATCAAATTTAATACGAACACTTTGATAACTTTTGTGTACATATAGGAAAACTCCATGTATTTAAATGATTCATTTTTGTTTATGGAATCCTGCTTTACAAATCAAGTAATCTCTCCCAGTTTACAAAAAGAAACAAATGTGAATATGAGGTTGATTGAGTTCTTATCTGGTCAATCGTGAATTAAGTTGTAACATTGCCGCTATCGTTCACAGGAATCAATTGATGATATTGGTTTGATATTAAGTTGTTTTGAGTATTGAGTGTACACTTTCTTATCGGAGGGGGCGCTGACAGTATGCTTCTAGAGGATTTATGGGGTTGCTGGTCGTTAAACTTTTGACCCACATGCGTAATTCAATATGAATTCAAGGTTCTATGGCTGCTCATTCCGAATTCCAATCATACCACACACTTAAAAAATAATAGGCTTCCATGTCCAAAACGCCAGACAATTATACATAATACAGTGCGTCGCAGAACTATAAGTCTGATATCTAAAAGTTGACCTTCGACGTAAAAAACTGTGCTTTTCTGCAATTAATCAAGGGGCATTTGGGCAACACCTATAAATGACTGATTACTGTATTCGATAAGACTAATGGAATCAATTCTGTTTTTATTTGGGCAGGCGATGTGGTATTGGAGAACCTCAAGATACGGGAGAATGCCCTGGACGACATGGATCTTCCAGTGCAGCTTATCTACGGCTACCTGGGTGAGTCTAATTCAATTATGGATAAAGAAGATTCACTTCTTTACTGTTTAATTATATCTCAATTTTCAGGAAAACTTGTGTTGAAGATCCCTTGGAAGAATCTTTATAGCCAGCCGGTGATTGTGAAGATCGAGGATCTCTATTGCCTCGTCCAGCCCAACAACAATGTCGCATACGATGCCGCCAAGGAAGCCAAGTACGATATGGACTTCAAAAAGGCAGCCCTGGATGCTCTGGAAGCTGCCCGCAAAAAGGAGCTCGAAAAGGGTAATCCAAATAAGTTTGATTTTATGAAAAATAAGCCAAGAAACTCATTAATAAAAGTCGCTTAGATTTACTTTTAGTATTCCGATAAGATATGCTAAACAAAACTCACTTTTGCAGATAAACCCCAGCCCGACGCTGGATTTGCCGAAAAGCTCACTGCGCAGATTGTAAACAACCTGCAGGTGCAGATAACCAACGTCCATTTCCGATATGAGGACACCACTACCACGGGCAGCCCCTTCTCTTTCGGCATATCCCTGGAGGAGCTGGAGCTCTACACCACCGATGCCGATTGGGAGAAATGCTACATGTCCCAGCAGGCGTCGCAGGTCTTCAAAATAGCGAATCTCTGCTGCCTGTCCGCCTACCTCAACTGCAGCGGAAATCTCTTCAGCACCAACAAGTCCACACTCACCTCTCAGTTCGAAAAGACTATTGCTCGCAAAGATGGCAAGCCAGCGAACTATCAGTATGGTGAGCTATATTAACATTTCAATCAAAAGGGAAGGAAGTAACTCCTATTTGCAGTTCTGGGTCCCATCTCTTGCAATGCCAAGCTGAAGCTAAATATGAACCCAGAGTTCGATGATCCACCTTTTGAAAGGCCCAAGATTGATCTCACGTTGGAGATGGAGAAGCTAAACGTGGGTCTGACTGACACGCAGTTCGAGAATCTACTGAAACTGGGAGACGCCATGAACCGGCAGCAGTTGGGTCTTCCCTATCGCAAATATCGCCCCCACAACTTACGTAATTATTGACAAATACTTTACATTCTTTAAAAACTAATAAGATTTTATGCAGCCTATAAGGGTCATGCCAAGGAGTGGTGGAAGTTTGCAATAACTTGTGTCCTGGAGGAGGACATAAGGAAACCTCGCCAGGCCTGGACCTGGGACCATATGAAGGCGCATCGCGATCGCTGTCATACATACGCCACTGTGGGTATTCCAAACCAAAGTATATATTTATAGATTACTGTATTGTGTTTTTGAACTCCTTTAGAAATACAAGGAGCTGTCTTTGAGTAAGAAACCTCCGGCCACTCTGGTGGAAACATGTCGCCTGCTGGAAACAGATCTGGATGTCATGAACCTGCTTATGATCAGGCAACGGGTCAACATCGACATTGAAAAGAAGCGAGAGACGGAGCCGGTACAAAAGGCCGGTTGGTTCGGTGGCTGGTTCGGAGGAGGCGAAAAGAAGGAGGAGAAGACCGAAGGCCAGAAGTTGGGCAAGTCCTTATAAATTACCAGAAACTATTCAAGTTTTTACATTTTTATTTCGCATTTCAGTGGAAAGGTTTGAGGCCGCTATGACCGCCGAGGAAAAAGAGAAAATGTACAGTGCCATCGGCTACCAAGAAAATGCCAAGCCCACGGACCTGCCGGTGGACTATGTGGCTATGCAAATGAACTTTAAGCTTATTGCTTTGGAGGTGGGGCTGTATAAGGACGAGAGCATGGGACGCGAGTCGCACGACTTTGCGCTGCTGCCTTCCATATTACTGCTCAAGTTTTCCATGGCTACGGCTGCTGTGAGGCAGCGGCCGGCGGGAGATGCTATCAGCGTCACTGCTGGCATGAAGGAGCTAGTAGTCACTGGTCTTAAGCAAAAGGATTACACACCCATGTTGGTGGAGTCCAAGATCACCGATGAGTTCAACCTGTTGGATGTATTCTTCGAAACTAATCCGCTGGACAAGTTGTGCGACCAGCGGGTAAAGGTGGTGGCGAGGCCATTGCAGATCATCTTTGATGCGTCCACAGTTCT
This sequence comes from Drosophila varians, assembly GCA_018150405.1. Lineage (NCBI taxonomy): Eukaryota > Metazoa > Arthropoda > Insecta > Diptera > Drosophilidae > Drosophila > Drosophila varians. Next base: position 12,631,386 of record JAECWK010000130.1, read on the forward strand.
GGCACTGCTAAACACCTTTAAGCCGCCCGGGGATGTGACCCTCTCAAAGTTCGAGGATGCGGCTAGCCTGCAGATGACTAGTTTCAAGGAGCGTTCGGCCACTGGCATGCAATACATGATTGACAAGAAGCCTGTTCTTGATGCGGACATCCTATTAATGCCAAACATTCTCGTATTGCCCCACAAGGGCACCTATGTGGAAGATCACTCGCCATTGCTGGTGGTTAGCATGGGTCAAGTCCATATTTCGAGCACTCCGCGACGCCATTCGGCCAGTGTTCAGAATCTTTTCCACTCTGGAGAGAATAAGGATGAAATCCTAAAGGCGGTGATGGAAAACGCTTACGACAAGTTTACGGTCGAGTTGGACGACATCCAGGTGCTGGTAGTGCGATCCATGGAGCCGTGGCAGATGGCCTTGAAGGCTGCCGTTCCCACAGAGATGCACGTGCTCCGCCCCGTGTCCCTAAAAGTCACGGCCGCCCTCTGCGTAATGGACAATGATCCCCGGATGCCCAAGGTAAAGGTGGACATCGAAGTGCCCTCGATTATGTTTAACATATCGGATGATCGCGTGATTCTGGCCCTGAGGGTGGGCCTTAGTATTCCGTTGCCTAACCAGGGGGCTACACCTCCACGGGAATCTTTGATGTCGACGCGAAGCTCTCGCAGCTCAATGGTTTCCATCTCCAACTTTATCAACAAGGAAGTTAAGAAAATGGCCCCAGCCACAAATGATGGCAGGGATAACAAGCAACCTTTGGCAGGAGAAATAGTTCAGTTTACCAGCTTGGAGGTTAACTTCTCCCTGGGAAGTATCTCCTTCGGGCTGTTCCAAGGCATTCGAAGCGAAACATCATCTATGGTGTCGATCGAGTATCTTACCCCGTCGGGTGAACGCCTGCCTGGTCCCGAAAATCTTACCGAGGAACCGCAGGAGGAACCGGTACGCGACACGCCCCTGCATCAAATTCTTTCCGTCGAAGTGCGCCGTTTGGAGGCCTATTTTGCTGCCAGGACCTACGAGTCGGTGGCCACTGTCAAGTGAGTATAATCATAGAGACACTTTCATTTGGTTTCTCAACCTTTGTCCAATATCTTTAGGTTGGGAGGCATCAGTCTGTGTCAGTACGACACCCAGGAGGAAAACATGGAGGTGCTGGAAGTGATCCACACGACGGCCGATGAAGGCGATGATTCAAGTTACTTGTTCACCGTTTCCTGCACGATAGCGGATAAGACTTCGCCGGAATTCAACACCAAGTACAACTCCACGGAGCAACTGGTTGTGGCCAATTTCAAGGTGCTGCGCGTGGTGCTGCACCAGGAGTGCTTGAAACGCCTCCTGCAGGTGGCGGGCAACTTCCAAAACGAGCTGGCGGCCATAATGTCGATGAGCAAGCCGCAGCAGGACAGGGTTAGCTACGCCGGCGGTGGCGATGGCATTCGTCAGAAGCTGAACACGATCCTGGAGGACACCGAGCAAATAATGACCACCACCGAGATGAAAAAACACAAGCGTATGACCAGAGCTCGAGTTGTTGAGAGTGTAAAGGTTCGCGTTATCGCCAATCTTGATGAGCTGGGATTGCTACTGACCAGCCGGAGCCGTCCTTTAGCTGAGATGACCGTGAAGAAATTCGTATCCAATATTATTTTGAAGTCCTCGTACACGGAGATCAATATGGGACTTAAGGACATTCAGGTGATCGATATGAACACCCAGACTATTCATAAAAATGTAAGTGTTGATATTTTTCAAACGATTTAAATCCTTTTTTAATTGTTTGATTTTCTTTTTAAGATTTTGAGTATTGTAGGCAAGGATGCCTTTAACTGCCAACTGGTAATGTATAACAAGGAGGAGACCCAGGACTACAACTCCGATGACATGAAGATCACTGTGGATATTGGCTGTATGAAGATCGTGTACCTGAACTGGTTTGTTGCCGGAGTGATGGTAGGTTTTTAATGGAAAGTAAGTCCCAAAGGCAATCAATATAAAACTTTTTATCTCTGCAGAGTTTCCTGAATGAGTTCCAGGAAGCCCAGAAGGCACTGTCCGATGCCAGTGCAGCAGCGGCGGAAACGGCTCGTCAGAAGGCATTGGATGCCTATGAAACGTCCACGCGGCTCAACCTCAACATCCGCATCAAAGCTCCCGTCATCGTAGTACCCACTTGCTCCCTTTCCAACGATGCTCTCTGCTTGGATTTGGGTTTGCTGGAGATCACCAACAACACGGCCGAGATTGTAGTGCCCAACGAGGACCGTCTGGCGGTCATCGACGAGATTAAGCTTTACATATGCGATGTGAAGATTTCTAAGGTTATTATCCTAGATGGCAACGAGTCAACAGTAGATGGTGAGTATGCTGGGATAGTTTTCAAAATATCTTTATCGGTGTTTTGCCTCTACAGCCGTTGACGCCGCCTTTGGCTTCTCCTCCAAGTGCAATATGATGAACCCGATGAGCTGCACTGTCCTGGTTACCCGAAACTTGTCGTACGGCTGGTACCGGGAAGTTCCCGAGATTAACTTAGCCGGTCGCCTTAAATCCGTAGAGGTATTATTTACTTTTTATTGTTCACTTTTTAACATCCTTTAATAAATGTCATCCTACTTTTAGCTCACCCTCTTTGCTGATGATTACGCCCTGGTTATTTCTGTGCTAAACAATAACCTCAATGAGGGCCTGGAGGAATTTCCTCCCCCTGAGGACACTACAACTCAAGAACCAAAAAAACAATACCCCGAAAGGCCATCAAGAGTTTCTAGGGCTTCACGCGTCATTCCACCGCCGAGACAACAAAAGGTCCATGAATCCCTCAAGTTTAACTTCCAATTTGATGGTGTAATCATCAACTTGATGGAGGGTAAGATTTAGGACACTTCATTTAATTCCTTATTTATTTAATCTCCCTTTTTATCAGACGAGAACAAAGGACTCGCTCGCTTTGGGATATACTTCCTATCCATCAAAGGCACCAAATTGGATAACGACACGATGAGCACTTCGGTGGTTCTCTGCAACATCCAAATGGATGACACCCGCCAGGACACAAATAGTCAAATTCGACAGTACCTGAGCCGCAAGGATTGGGTGGAGCCCAAACTAAAGACGGAGGATATCATTGACGCCTGCTACAACGAGCTCAACTACATGATCGATGTGACGGCCATAACCAAACCGAATGACACCTTTGGTGGGTATTTTTCAGACTGAATGATTTAAAATTTTAACGTAAATATTATTTCCATTGCAGCTGAGATTCGTGTGCGCGGATTTGACATGATTGTCTGTATAGACTTCTTAATGAAGTTGACCACATTCTTAGCTTTACCAGAGGAATTACCATCATCACGTCGGGAAACACAAGTTACAGAATCGGATTTGAAAGAAACTGTCCGTGACACCAAAAACACATTACGAGCGTCCACAATGACGGCTGCCAACGAGTTGGTGGGCAAGGACACAGCGTCCTCCAATACCAAAATGAACATCATATTGCACATTGAGGAGCCGGACATTATTTTGGTGGAGAACCTTGACGATCTAAACACAAGCTGCATCATCTTTAATGTGAGTGAAATGAATAGGTATTTTTAGATTCCTCCTTATGTCCTTTTTAATCACAGGCCAAAGCTCACCTTAACTATCGCAGCATAAATGAGAAGCAGCTCATTAACGGACAAATCGATAGCCTAAAGATGTACATGTGCGCTTTCCTGCCAGAGCGACGGGAGGCGACCCGCCACTACATCCTGCATCCGTGTGAGATTAGCCTGCAGGGATCCACCCCCGAGGAGGAGGGCATGCACATCAGCCTAAAGCTGAGCGACATTATCATCAACGTTTCGCCTGCCACCATTGAGCTGCTTAACAAGGCGATGGTGTCCGTCTCAAGCGGCACCATGGCCAAGGCGGCGATTGCCGAGGAGTCCAAGAACTACTCCAGCATCTGGCGGCCGCGACACTTGCATAGTCGCAACTTTTGGTTTACTCGCCCAGAGAAGGCTTTGGAGGCCATCGATTGGGAGGAGACGCCCCCAAGCACGTCGCAACACCACATAAAAACGGAGAAGTGTGTGATCGAGGTCCCCAGCATTACGCTGGTGATCGAATCCGGCGTGGGGTATTACACCCGGCCTCTCATATCCATGGATGTTCGAATTACAGCTGTGTTCAATAACTGGAGCCGTAATCTTACCGCCCAGGGCTCCTTGACCCTGAACATGGTAATTATACAATTAAATTAGTATTTGGAGCACAATGCAATGATTCTTTCTTTTCCAGAACTATTACAACCAGGCCTTGGCCGAGTGGGAGCCGATCATCGAACTAAACGAGAACAAGGGTAAAGTCATTTCCGAATACTCGCCGTGGGAGCTGAAGTTCGACATGGGCATGGAGACGGTGCAGGGCGAGGTCGAGGGTACCGAAGATCAGCAAGCCTTGCACATGAAGATCCAATCGGAGGAGACGCTGGAGATCACGCTAAGCAAGACGTGCCTGAATCTATTGAGCGAGCTGGGCGAGGCCTTCTCGCAGGCCATTGATCAGAAGGGTCTGGTCAAACCCGATATCGTGGCACCCTTCGTACTGGAGAATGACACGGGCTTTGATGTTACTCTCGATATAACCAAGGGCATCTATACCTTGCACGAAATCCATCGCGGAGTTCAGTCGACCGCCGCCACGGTGTTTTCGGTCAAGTCCGAAGACACTGCAATCGATCCTAGTGTGATCAAGAGCTGCACCATATCGTCTGGAGGGCGAGCTTATCTGCAAACCAAGGACTTTAGCACCCTGGACAGCGAGCAGGCCAACGATCAGTCGCTTTATGTGCGGGTAAGCGAGAATATAACTGGTTTATATAGAGACGTCAAAGCTAAAGATTCTATTCTATTACAGATCGGCAATATAGACAAGGAAATAGCCCTACCGGTGGCCAAGTCAGATACACGTTACTTTGATTTAACGCGCAGTACTGGCAACGATCCGTGGGGCATTGTGTCCCAGGTGCGAGAGGAATACGGCACGACAAAGATTAACATTCACGGAGTTGTCAATGTAAGTGTCCCCTGCTTTGTGCTTCAAAGACACGATTAAAGTCAATTTCTTACAAATATAAAATCCTTACAGATTCACAATCACTTCACCACACATGTCAATGTCTACCGACGGAACAGGCATCCAACAACGGCCAATTTCGAAGACATCTTGGTCGGACGAATCCGCGCTGGTGAGGTGTTCCATGTGCCACTGCATGCCATTTACGCGGAGCACAAGGAGCTCTTCTTCTCCATGAAGGGCTACCGGCCGTCAGTGCAGGGTGTCGCCTGGAATGCCAATCCTTCCGACACGTGCTACAACCATCAGTTGTCCTGTGATCCCATTACCTCTTTCGAGTCACTCTTCATAAATACCAGGCGTACCAAAACGGAGATTTACTTCGAGAATACCAGCAAGTACACCATCCTTAGCGCCTTCTACACTATCCACCTGCGCCCGCCGCTTTATCTGCGCAACTGCCTGCCCATCGACATCAAGGTGTCGGTGGCAGGATGCGCGGTCCGCAATGATGACCTCGATAACGAGGCATCCTCTGCTGTTATAGACAGCTCCTACCACAAGGAAGAATTGCTGGACTATGGCGAGAAGGAGGTCAACTCCGGGGATGTGCTACATCTACCCACTGTCCGTCTGTTGGACAAGGGCAAGGGCCGTAAATCCTTTTTGGTCATTCGGGTTGGTCTTTCTTGCTAATTTGCATGGAAACTAGATTCAATCATTCTATACTCCTTGCAGCTGCTTCAATACCTGGAGAAGGACTGGTCTTGCGCCACACCAGTATCGAATGAGACCGGCGAGGTGTCCCCCTGGCAATTCTCTTCCTACGATTCCGAAATGCGGGTGGACATGGATCTCTATGTTATGTGGGTTTTTCCTAATTCATATCTTTTTGATTTTCAAGCTTAATGATTTTAATTGCAGGTCAGAGGATCGAAATGGAAGTGTAATGCTGACTCTCTATTGCCCCTTCTGGATGATAAACAAGACAGGCAAAATGCTCACCTACAGGACAGAGACAAGCTCGGTGCAGTTGCTTTACCACCCACCAGAGTACTCCGGGCCAATTCTGTTTACCTTCCGGGATAACTCCTTCTTTGATAAGAAGAAGGCCTCCATTCGTTGCGACAATGGCGACTGGAGCGAGAAAATTCCCCTGGACGTAGCCGGAGCTATAGGCGAGGTCACCTGCGTGGCCAACAGTCAGAAGTACCACATTGGCGTCCACAATCACATGACGCAGAACTCTCTGACCAAGCAGATCACCTTTATTCCCTTCTACATTGTTTGCAACAAGTGTCGCTTCACCGTGGAGTTGCAGGAACAGAGCCGCCCAGGTGATCCGTGGCTGGAACTGGCGCCAGGCCAATTTGAACCGCTTTGGGCAAGGAACGACACCCAGAACAAGTTGGTGGTGCGCGTGGAAGGCAAGATGACGCCTGCCTTTGACTACAAGGAGGTTATTTGCACCCTTCTGAAGCTAGAAAACAGCAAATACGGCGGAATCAATGTAGATGTCCAGACGACGGAAGGCGGTGTCTACATCACCTTCACTGACTACAAGCCGGGTGATGCTCCAGGCCTCTTAATAAACCAGACTGGTCGCCAGCTGATATACTACGAGAAGGGCACTAAGAACGAGAAGGTCCTTAACGCCAAGAGCACTATCATGTATGCCTGGGACGATCCGACGGGTCCCAAGACCCTTGTCTTTGGAGCCAACAAAGAAGAGACCGACCTGAAACGCGACGGCATCGGAGAGGTCATGTAAGTAGTTGCTATCACTTTTACTCTATAAACAGATTGAAATGTTTCATGATTCAGCATGGAAGATAGCCACAAGTCACTGTGGGTATCGTTCCTGGACGGCTTGCAGCGGGTGCTGCTAATCACCGACGATGAATCGACTGCTAAGCGCACCGAGACCACCGGTTCCTTCCAGACCATAACCCAGAGCATCGATGTACGCATCCACGGCATTGGTCTGTCTGTGGTCAACAACGAGACTGGCTTGGATATTTTGTATTTGGGTGTCACCAGCTCAGGAATTATATGGGAGTCCAAGAAGGTTACCAAGAAGCGCTTCAAGGAGATGACCATTAATGACAACGCACTTCTGGAGGCCGAGTACCAGCGCTATTTGCTCAACAAGACCGTCAATGAAGTGGAAACTTACACCCTGGACAACAAGTTCCCTGTAATATATTCTCACCAAGTTATTTGATAGTTTCTGGTTATTAATTTTTGTCCATTTTTAGATTGACTTTGACAATATGATACTTAAAAAGTCTGTAAACCGGAATCTGAGACGCACCTTCTATCCGGCCATCTGGTTGGCCCGAAAGTCGTCGCCCTATCAGAACCAACTGCACGTCAAGATCAATCGCATCCAGATCGACAATCAGTTCATAGACCCCATATTCCCCGTCGTTTTAGCGCCGATAGCTCCGCCAAAGAGCGTGGCCAATACCTGCACCCTGAAACCCTTCATCGAGTGCAGCATGGTTCAGCGGCTTATGCCCAATTCCCAGGTCCGACAATTCAAGTACGCCAAGCTCCTGATACAGGAGTTCCACTTTAAGGTCGATCTTAACTTCCTGACGGCCATTTCGGAGATGTTCGCCAAAGAGTTGAGTGATGAGGCAAAGGCAAAGCAGTTCCGCCAGGACGTGGACTCGATCGAGCTCCCTTTGTCCGCCGTTTTCGAGGAGCACTCCATGGAAGAGCAGAAGAGCTTTTATGACAGCTTGCACTTGGGCCCGCTCAAGATACACGTCAGCTTCTCGATGGCAAACTCCGATACGAAAGCCCTCCCCGGTGTTCTAGGCACTGTGGTTCAGGGAGTTGGTGTGACCCTGACTGATGTCAACGACGTGGTCTTCCGACTGGCCTTCTTCGAGCGCGAGTACCAGTTCTACTCGCAGCAGCAGCTCATCAACGAAATCACCTCGCATTACACGGGCCAGGCCCTAAAACAGCTATACGTTCTTGTACTTGGCCTGGATGTCCTGGGCAATCCCTACGGTTTGGTAGTTGGTCTCAAGAAGGGTGTGGAGGACTTGTTCTACGAACCCTTCCAAGGAGCAATTCAGGGGCCTGGAGAATTTGCGGAGGGCTTAGTGCTGGGGGTGAAGTCATTGTTTGGTCACACGGTGGGCGGTGCGGCCGGAGCAATGTCCAAGTAAGTATTCAATGCAAATCATATCTAAATTATTATATCTTTAAAAATTATATAATTTTAGAATCACTGGAGCCATGGGCAAGGGCTTGGCTGCCTTGACTTTCGACGAGGAATACCAGAGGAAACGACGCCAGGGCATTCATAATAAACCCAAGAACTTCCACGAGGGATTGGCTCGCAGCAGCAAGGGCTTGGTGATGGTAAGGATACCCTTGCCAATTATTTATATCATAAATTAAACAATTTCAACTATCCCCTTTTAGGGTTTCGTGGATGGTGTCACTGGCGTTGTAACCAAACCCGTGTCTGGAGCTCGCGAACACGGCGTTGAGGGCTTTTTCAAGGGCCTGGGGAAAGGAGCCATTGGTCTGGTAGCTCGCCCCACCGCTGGCGTGGTTGACTTCGCCAGTGGCAGCTTCGACGCGGTGAAACGTGCGGCGGAGGCCAGCGAGGATGTGAAGCGCCTGCGTCCACCACGATTCCAGCACTATGACTTTGTTCTGCGTCCATACTGCTACATGGAGGCCATGGGCAATAAGATTTTAAAGTGAGTTCCATTATATTCAGGATGAAAAGTAGATTACTATTATTTATGACAGGGAAACGGACAAGGGAAAGTTCTCCAATACCGACAGCTTCATCCACTGCGAGGAGATCATCCCGAAGAATGAGTATATGATAGTCACCAACTATCGTGTGATCTATGTCCAGCGCAACGAAATGTTTGGCATTTGGACGGTAAGTTGTCATCAAATGTAGTTTCCCTCTGTACTAAAGATCTCTTTTAATTTCAGTCGCTCTGGTCGTACCTTTGGCCTGAGATAAGTGCCGTGGAAAGCACGAGCCGCGGTGTTCAAATCACTGTCAAATCAGAGGGCAAGAAGGTTCTCGGCCTGTTTTCTGCAAAGGAATCACCTCGCAAGCTGGTGCTCCTGGCCGATGAACGCAGGCGCCGCCGCTTGGTGGATAAAATAGAATCTCATCGCTTGGAACCGGATACACGGCGAGCCAGCGTCGCCTATCCAGTGAACACCGAGCACTAATACCCCTGAATTTATCTCCCAATTGTATTATAATCCACACACTTTTTCCCACGGCACCACCACCATCAGAAGCAACGACATGGAAATCTACCTCGACCTTAAGGATTTGTCTGTCCCAGCACCATGCTCCAGCTACAGCACCCTGCATCCACCACTCCACTGTGGTAATTTTACATTTGCCAACAACCATTGTTTTGATATTAAAATTTTATGTCAAAGTTGATGTCACATCCGGAGAGTGGTTTCACTAGCCTAAGCACTAAATCTACAATACAGGGACGCCGGATGGCATGACAGATGAGAGCCTTGGCCTAGACCTTCTTCAGAAAGCTGCTGGGCGTGGTGGCCAAGGGCATGATGGGCTCGTAGTTGTTGCACCCGTCGCCGTCGCAAAAGGAGGTGAGCGAGGCGAGTGCATTGGCTGCCAGTGCCTCTACGCTGAACATGGTGGACAGGTGGCCGCTGCTCTCGAATTGGTTGATAATCCTGTTGACCTTGCTTTGGGCATCCGCCTTGAAGCAGGGCGATGTGGGGTGACTGCCGGAGAGACTGCCATCGCGGTCGCCTGTAGGACTGCCGGGTTCGTAACTCTCGCCGGGATCGGGATCAGTCAGGAGGTTCTCCTTCTCGCTTTGCTTGAATTTTCCGTTAGCTGGAGATCCGCCTCCAGAGTTGGTCACCTTCATTCCAGTGCTTTTATTCAGTCGGCTGAGAAACCAGTTCCGGGCCAGCTTGTCGCAGTCCTTGCTGTCCTTGCGCTGCTTTTTCTGCTCCTTGGTGGGCGTGTGGCAAGGACTGGTTAGCGGGGAGAGCATCTCCGGTTCACTGCTGCTGCCGTTGGAGTAGCTCTTCTTCACAGCCTTTTTTAAGCGATCCGGACTGGGTCCACCCGGGGAGAGCTGGTTCGACAGCTCGCTGTGCACCGTCTTGACTTTGGCCTGGAAATCCAGCGACAAATTGCCGTGCAGACTGGACGGCACCGGCAGCACCTTCACCTGGTCGCCCTGCTCCAGGTCGATCAGCCCCAGGGACTCTGCTTCGACTGCGATAGAAGCATTGGCTTCCTCCAGCGGTTGAGCTGGACATTTTGGCACATCGTACTCGAATCGACGCGCCAAAGCGCTGGGGCTGTTGCTCTTTTCCGGCAGCTTGGGCAGCACCATTGAGGTCGAGGAGTCCATCAACCCGTAGACTGGAGAGGGCTCTTCGTAAATAATGTCCGCCGGTGTGTAGCCAGCCTTCTTCTGAACCGGGGGCGTGGGCAGCTTCCGGGGTGGCGGCAGCTTGATGGGAGTATGCGCTCCGGCATCTCCGCGGATGGCCGCCTCGATGGCGTGAATCCACTCTTTGGCATCGACCTCGTTGTTGGCCTGGTAGACGAACTTCTTGTTGGGGTCATCGGTGGTTATTTGGAAGCAGATCTCCCGCCTCTTTCCCTCCCCGAAGTGCTCGATCTCGATGGAGGAGCTCTTCAGGTAGAGGGTGCTACTGGGCCGGCAGGCAGTGGGTCCGTCCGCATAGCAGAGCATCCAGTCGTTCAGAATTCCACAGTAACATTTGCGGGTCTGGTCGAAGAATAGACGCTTGGGCACAATCCTCTGCAGCTGGCCGTACTTGGTAGAGCGCTGCAGCGCCAGGTGACCTGCCGGAAGATCCGCATACGGGCAGTCAAGTATCAACTCGTGGGTGAATGTGATAACCTGCTGGGCCTCGTCCTCGTCCTGGCCTAATCTCGTGTCTTGACTCTGACAGATCTCGTAGAGCTGGTGCTGTTCCTTTTCGGCTGCTGCTGATCCCATAACCGGTTGGCCAGTGGAGCAGCGGTCCAGGGAGCCACTGCTGCCCAGGTCTATGTATTCTCGAGATGCGGACACTGAAATTAGGAGTAATTAGTGCAACTTGTAGGCATTAAATACAGTGAAGCTTCATTTAAAGGAAAACAGATAGTGGGTTGAAAAATATTTTAAACTTTTGTGATTTAAATAAAAAAATTTATTTGTATATTAATATTAATATTTAATATTAACTCTTTATAAGAACGTTTATATTAAGTAATTTTTGTTTATTGTTTGAACTTCGGAATTGCTATTAAAAAATATTAACTTACTAAAGCTTACAAAATCCTTTTTAATTATTCTATTATTTAAAAAGAATATTTAGTTTCCTCTCTTTAGTTTATTTTTTAAAGAAGCTTGACTTTAAAAACTATAACCATTAACTCCCCAGGGTACTCACGCGAGTTCTTCGAGGAGGACGGGGAGGTTAACATCGGCAGGTAGCCGCCAGTGGGACCGGTATCCGCGCCCACTTTGCTGTCGACGCAGTCCGCCAGGCTGCTAAGCTGTTTGGATGCCGCCTGCTCGTCTGTGGCGCAACCATGTCCAGATCCCGAGGCCAGCAGCATCTCGCAGCGGGCCAGGAGGACGGCGGTTTGCTCGGCGGCCGTCACATGGAAGAGGTTCGATGCGTTCTCGTACTCCGATGTCTCCAGCGAGGCTCGGAAATGGGCGCGCACATCTGCAATGGAGTTGGAGAGATGGAGAGGATCGTCAGTTCTAAATAAGGCGGCGGTCCCCATTAGCAATTAATTTTTAAACGCATCATTGGCCCTAATGGTTGAGCAAGAGTTTGTCGTTTCCAAGTGGCAATTAGATGGTGTGCCTCTTCTGCTGGCCATGACTCACGTCCAAGACGTTTCTATATACACCAGTGACCTCATAAAGCGCTCGCTCAAGAGTCAACTGCGAATTGACCGCGGCAATTAAAAATAATTTCACTGTCCAAGAAAGTTAACTCCGGTGTCTGCCCCGCCCCTCGCGAAAGATCTACTTACTTGCTTGCTTATATATAAATTATTTAACGGTAAACAAAAAAGAAATGAAGAAACTACATAAATTTGCAAGAAAACTTGTTAAAAGTTGAACACGCAATGATCTGGAGAGCTCTTTAAACGTAATAAGTCCGAATATGGAATAAGAAAAAAGAACGAAAGTCGAGTAGTCGAGTGTCGAAAAGCTTGTTTTTGGAATGCTCTTTAAAATCCGTTTTTTTTTATTTAAATGGCCTTAATTTTTTTCAAGGTATTTCGGTAAAGAATCGGATGGAAATTGGCAACGCGATGGACCCTATTAAACCTCCCACATATGGGCTTAGATTTATCAAGGGGTCTCATGGCAAAACATTTGTTCGAAAATTTCTTCTCAGATTTGAAAATGTATCTACAAATCTTTAAGGGTATTCCTTTAAAGAAACGGATACTCGGCTATGGCAGGTATTCCATTATTGAAAATTTCACTGATAAGAACTTTGGAATACCCCGAGTTGTGGGAATCTCCCGGAAGCTTCCTCTTGGTATCACATTTAAATAAAAGAAGAGGCTCTTCCACTTTGTTCAGCCCAGATAAATGAAGAGTGAAGAAAGAAGTCATCGGAGGAGGGCTTTGATATGGTTACGATGCCCTTCATCATGACCAGTGAACCGAAACTTGAGAAAATTAAACTGACTAAAGCAAACGGCATGGGACGGAGGCTAAGACAAGAGCCTTAGGCGTAGTTCTGCGGCATGTCCAATCCTCTGTTTATTGTCTACCTTGTGTATACATTGGGCTACAAACATACAAACATATTTAAACGATTCGGGGGAAGAGCGATCCGACGATCCAACAATCCAACGATCCACAGAGGAGTCCAAATCATTCTCCACATAGTGTACGTACACCAGAAACAGGGCAGAGGAGTCTGATCATAAGCCAGAACAAGAACAAAAGCGTATTTAAGTTGGACGCCTGGGGAATGAGTCAATAATACTCCAGCACTGGGTTATTGTTAATGCTTTCTTACACTTGAGAAATATACCTTTAACTCTTTAAATTAATAACTAATTACAACCTCTTATTTAAACTTTTATTTGGAAATCTTTTCACACATTCTAAACATTTTTAGAAGAAAGAGTAATAATTTTTAGAGTAAAATTTGAATAAATTCATGCGGTTCTCCATTTTCTACAGACTACTTTAAGTAAATAAATTAATTTGAAAAGTTTTTTTTAAACATTACTCACGGGTTTGCATTAAACAAAAACAAGTTAAAAGCCACTGACTTGTTTTATTTTAAACTTTAACCCTTTTTATTCATGATTAATTTCTGAAAACGAAATGAGGTTTAAATTACGTTCTTACGAAGATACAATTATCCAAAGATAGATATCTTTAAAATAAGGGATTTTCGGGTTTAATAAAGAAGTATTTTTTGGGTGTAATTCTTCACCGAGATGGTTTTTTTTAAATTTTTTTAATGGGGCTGCTTACGAAGTAGAATTAACAAAGTTTCTGTTTATCTGTCCCACACTAACTGGCTTTAATATGGTTTTTTTTTTAGCAAAAATATGTATGTTTATATATATTATTAAACTTACCCAACAAAAACTGTTCAATTTCGGGCCGTTTAGTAGTTGGTTTTGTATCCATGGCTTCGGGTTTTGTTTCCTTGCTGCTTTTGTTATTTGGATTTTTTTTTTATTATTTAACGTTCAGTGTTAATTTTGCGTTAATGTGCGTTGAGTGCTTGTTGTGTTGTTGATCGTTTGATTTCTCGCCCGGGCTTTATTGTGGCTTCCCTCTGGTGTGGATCCCGATCTGGATCTGGCATATCCACCAACTGCACATACACCGTTTTGCTTTAGAAATTAACAGTTTGCTGTCAAAAGTGGATAACACATTATATTTTTATTTCTATTTTTTTTTTTTTAACTTTATAAGATCACATGCACAAGTTATGGGATGCAATATCTTTGATTACGGGGGAGAGACGACACACGCTCGCATGGAACTCAATTGCTACTGAAAAAGGTATTCCTGGAGCGGATCCCCGGAATCCCGGACTCGTAAATGAAACACCTCCCCCGCTGCGAACCTGCTGCTGGTGCTGCACTATTAATAGACGAACTATCGATGCAACACTTGATGGTATCTGAATATCTGGATATATTTGTGCATCCAACAGATACGCGTCGAATAACAATACGATTTGAATTGTGCCCGCAGCTCTCGCCTTATTCGTAATTTTTTTTGTATTATTGTCTACTATTTTTGTTTTTTTTTTTTGGTTGCACGCTTCGTTTGGCGCCTCATGGAAAATCAACCGATGACGCTATATGTATCTGTATCTGTATCTGTATCTGTTGGATAAAGTATCTAGTGTGTGCCTGCTGCCATTAAATGGCATTACGAAATCCCACTTTTGGGCGCCCGTACAACCCCCCAACGCCCCAACGCCCCTTTGCACTTGTCTGTTTGTCTCTGACTGAATATTTTTTTTTTTCGTTTCCTCGTTTCGTTTGGGTTTGGGTTTTGTCTTGTCTGTCATTTGCGGTTTCCACTGTTTTGCGGCTAAGAACCGAATACAAAAACACACGGGTTGGAGGAGCAGAGCACACGCAGAGGAGGAGCTGGGTGGACCCGGGATGTGGTCTGCGCTTGGGCCCCTGGCCAAGCCTTTTTAATTGTGAGTCATCCGAAAAGCGACGCGTGTCGCCACAAAGAAGCGACACTCTGTCCAGCAGTATGCAAATGTGTATCCAAAGTGCTGACCATTTAACTGACAGGCCGCACTCCGGCCACAAAACTACATACACTTGCCATTGAGAACGTGACCTGCCGGCCAGCTTTTACTTTTTCGTTTACTCTATTTTTTTTTTTATCGAGATCGTAAAAAGAAAATTTGTAATACAATTTGCACTGGTGCCCCCGGGACCCGGACCCGGTGTCCCTTCTGCGCCAGCCGCTGAACAAATTATTTATTGATACAGAACATTTGCAACCCGACACCAGTGTTTGCTATTCGTAAACATTCGTCGAAATCTATGTAGTTGGGCCAGCTTTGTTCCGAGGAAAGGCCAAACAAACTGCCAGCTGTCCAGCCTGGCCTTGCGATTTTTCCGACAACGAAACTTGGCCGAAACCTGTGCGCAGGCGTGGCCAGACCGACAGCTTCACCCCCTTCTTTGGCCCCCCGCCGCACTTCCGGTCATTTGCGACGGGCCGGCTTCCTGCAGGCACGAAACCCCACCAATTACGAAATGCATCCATGCACAGAGTTTTAGTTTTGCATCCGGTTTTTCCTCTGCGTTTTGACTACGTTGACACCTTTTCGGACTCGCACTCGGACTCGAAATCAGAATCGGACTCGGACCGATCGTACTTTTCATCGCCGGGAGCAGCTAAGTGGCGAGCGCGACTTTCCAGTTGCTGCGGCTTTGGAGCGGTGGTGCGGCACCATGAATCACTCGAGCTCGACTGATGGCCTGGTCTGAGCCCCACTCTGGCGCAGCCCCAACTCTCGTCTGGGAGCCGATGGCTCCTCGGAAGTCGACCGAAGCGCTCTCGACCCTCTCACGCTCTCTCTTTGGGCAGAAAATATATATTTTTGGGCTTAAAATAAAGATACTTTAATATCCATAATGGATATACGAAGGAACTCTATGGATTTTTACAATTTAAATTTGTTTTAGCCAAGCCTAGAGGGTGACTTTGTACCCTTAAGTATAAGCAGCCTTAAGTATATCTAATTTTTTGTAGTGACTTGCTGCTTTTGTTTTTTTTTTTTTTTGGAAAAAAACAGCCGGCCGGCTTGTTAAAAAGACGCAAATCCACGCCCAGTTTTCATTCTTAGTCGCTGTCCTCGTGGGTTCCCAAATTCTATGGCTACTTTTGGTGAGACGATCCCACAGTTGATATCATATTTTAGAGACTATAATGTCCAATTTGGCGAAAGCGAAACAGGCCAACATGCTACAGTTAAACCAACGAATAAACGGATTGTTTTTCTGAGAACTTTAGAGATGAAGTTAAAAACATTAAATCCTTGGAAAACTTTACTTAAAAGACAATTAATCTATTATAAACTTTTATTCTATCTTTGAAGTCAAGCTTAAAATTTACCATTTTTCAAAGAAGTTTCACTGTAAAACCAGAAATCATCTAATGTGGCAGGCAGATGTTGTTGCGGCAGCTGCTGTCCCCAAGAAACCCGAGAGCCTTCTTAGCCGTATGAGGAAAGTCAAAGCCGAAGGTAAATCAGAAGAAGGCTTAGCCTTTCGCCAATGCGTGTGCTCTTTGAACAATTGGCGGCAGATAAAGAGAGCTGTCTGAGTCGGATCGGTTGCCCTATTCGGGAGCAGCTTTGAAGGACGCGTATGACCATGACGGGACACCATGACTATGGCTGAGGCAAACAACTCAATTTTAATTAAGCGTTGTGCTTCGAGAAATAAATTAACCGAGCTGGCCATATTGGCTGCGCAATATCTGGACAACCTTGGGTCTGTGTGTCTGCAGTGATAAGTCGCCGACCGTTGCGTGACTCGACCCAGAAGACCGGGCGGCTCGATAACAGGTTCCCACCTTGGCCCGGCCACCTTTATCAGCCACTCTCTGCCTCTGCACAAAGAGCCTGATTCTTGTATTGTTGCTAACGCTTAATTATGTGCAATAACAAGTCTTTTCATTCAACTAAACCACAATCTTTGTACTTTAATGCATATTGGCGAGCGATTTTACACGCTATTTGAGGAAGGCTTGCAGACGGTTCTCCTGCGACTTGCTGGCGTTTTTAAACGCGTTCGACTTTAGTTGGGCTGCCAGCTGCAGCAGTGCGTTTTGTTTTTGTGTTTTGGACTGTGTTTTCGGTGCGGGCGCCGGTTGCGTTGCTTTGGGCTTTTTCTGGTTCTTCTTTTTTGGCGCTTGACTTGGCTGCTGAGCCATTTGGGGGCCCTTCTTGGCGGGAGTAGGCTGTTGTGGTTTCGGTTGGGCCTTTGGAATTTTAAGGCCTGCATTGATATCTTTATTTTGGGCTTTCGCCTTTATCTTCTTTTTGTTAGGGCCTGCTGCCGCAGGTTGTTCAACAGCCATTGATTCCTCTTTGTCTTGGAGTTTGGCTCGTTTTCGGCCCTTTTCCAGTGGCAGCATTGTTTTGTGCCGGCAAACATCGCAGTCCACTGCCTGAAATGGGATTTATGGTAGATAGTTTGAAGGTGCAGAGGTAGTTCTTTCGCTGGACTCACTATGTGGCTGGCCATACGCTTCTTTAGCCATTTCGCTCGCTTCCTGGCCCCACTGCTAAGCTCGCCCCTTATCTGTTTTGCCTTCACGGCATCCAGTCGGGCGATAAGTCTTCGGTTCTTCGCATTTTGCCTCAGTGCTTGCGGTTCTAGGTGGAGTGCATAGCGGCCATCGGACCATTGGTTGCCGCAGCGACTGCACATCCTGGCTGGTCCAAAACTGTCCTCGGGAAGTTGCACATTATGCCTGGCTAGCTTGCGGCAGGTATTTCTGTAATCGAATTGAGATAATGAGCTGGGGGTTTTATAAAATAAAATAAAATTTTACATATAATAAGATTTTAGGATCCTTTCCGTGTGAGTTTCGGAGGTCAGTGATTTGGAGCAGTTCCAAAGTAAGTTCACCGTTCTTTGGTCAGCCATTTAACGTCGATAGCCTTAAAAACAAATATTGTGATTATAGTTAATGCTTGTTTATTTAAAAATTAAAATTAGAAGTGGTATTTATACAAAAATATTCAACAGCGCACATGGTCTCAAGGGATTCCACTTACTTTTTATTAATAGATTAAAAGGACTTAGAATGTGAAGGATTTATAAACTTTAGGGAAATACAAGGCCCCCGATGGAAAATAATTTACTTATTTACAAATTATAATGAATTATTTAGAAAAATAAGAATTTTTTCGGCTCTGTTTGTCATCAGCTGAGAGAATTATTTAAAGTCCACATAAAGTCCACAGATTCATAAAAACAGCCCTTTATCAATACTAAAAACGATAACTTCTCGATAACATCGCGAGTGGTCCATCCCTAGGTCTCAAGCCGCCTTAAAAAGAAGCGACGCGCAGAATTTCGAATGCCAACGGACACAGCAACAAGAAGTAAATAAAAGACAGACGCAAACGCTCGGTTACATTACGGTCGTGGAGTGTTAGTACAGTATTCGTTCCCCGTATTAAGTGCGCGCAATTACATCTCGCAATCGCAATATTTGATAAAACTTCACAATGGACCCGTTTACTCAGGTACGAAGTCTGCGCTTTTCTCACACAGAGAAGCCCTTTGTCTCCGGTTGCAGTGGTGTACGTAGTTGCATCTGTGATTTCTAACGCGCTTGCCATTTTCCAGCACATGCTCGAGAAGGCGGAACAGCGCAGTCGCGCCCTCGGAATCAGCAATGCCAGCAAATTCCCTCTATCGGAGTGCAGCGTTCCCTCGGGCTCCTCGGTGTCGGATGCAGTGGTGCCTCAAAGGAGTCGTTCGCCCGGCAGCGGGAGTGCCAGCAGCAAGGTCGTAATCCTGGACAAAGCCGCTCTGGAGGCGTCGCCATCCAAGCCGCTGCGCCACTACACGGCAGTCAATAAGGAAAACATGGAGATGGGCATCGAAATAAACATTACCACAGACAAGCCAATTGGGGTAAGTCTCGCTCACCCACCCTTTAGTTGCTCATTTGGTGGTGTGTATTTGCTTATGTGCTGTTATCTTCTAGGTGCAAGTTGAAATTCAGGAGGAAGAGGTTACCGATGACGACGAAGCGGCGGCTGTAACGGATCAGCAGCCAGCCCTTCCTGTGAATCAGCCTCTGGCGCGCCTCAGGGACACCTCTCGGAGTCGACTGCAGCGCATGGGTGCTCTGTACTCCAACACTGATGATTTGTCGTCGCCTATACACAGGACGGAAGGGCAATTCCACGCGGGCGACGACAATGACGAGGCCGTAACAAGACCCAGTAGACAGCCGAAGCAGCGGTTCGGTAAGCTGGCTGCTCTGGCTGACACTATCAACCAGTGGGAGGATGACACGTCGCACCACGAAGTGCACAGACCCATAGAGCCACCGCCTCCCAAACCAGATCTGCCCAGTCGGCGGATGGAGAAGGCGCCTGCTCCCCAACCTCCCCAGAAAAAGGACGAAGTCGACGAGGCTGTGAAAGACTAAGCAACTGAAATGGGATCCTAAGGTACTAAGTTCTCTGGAGGCCCAAGGTTTTCAGCGTCGTGAGTCGTCGACCATTAAACACACCTATGATTATGCCAAACAGGGGGAGGTAGCACCGGTTGCCAAGCCGCCAGTGCCTGAGAAATCGACGACCGTTAGCCAGGTGGCCAAGACCTTCGCAGCTCCCGCTTCCACTAAGCCAGCTCCATCTGTGACTGCATCTACAGTTGGTGTCAAATCTGGCCTTGTTTCTGGGCGAGCAGCCATTTTCGAGAATAAAGCAGGCGCGGGTGGACAGATGCAAGGTAACCAGCGCAATCAGAAGGACCCATGTGAATTATCGTTGAAGGAGCGAATGAAGCTGTTTGAAACGGGCAATAATAAGGCCATTGTACCCATTGCTCCGATTGGATCTGCCCCCAGTATAAGTCAAATCAGGCCAGAGGAGGCAAAACGTAAGTTTTCTGCCCTTTCAAGGAAACTTTGTTACAAAAGTTTCTCTACTTTAAAGACCATGTGACTGCAGTACATCCAGTTACAGCTGCCGCTTCTACTACCGTGACCGCGGTGGCCAAGCCAAAGCCGGAGAACAAGCTGCGCGACAAGGTGGCTGCCTTGGTCGCCAGTGCTCAATCGAGTGCTGAGAATAGGATTAAGGACATCGATCGGCAACGACAAGAGGACATGCAAATAATTGCCAATCGATTTAACAAACAAAAGGAGCTTTTTGAAACACAGCCTGCGACTGATCCGTTGCCGGTGCGTGCTCCAGCTCCTGCTCCTGCTCCTGTACCAGTTGTTAACAAGGTAGTTCGGCCCATGCCGCCTCCTCCACCACCACCTATTGCTGGACTATCGCCCTCCTTGGCCAGCAGTAAGAGACGTTCACGTAAGTAAAAATTTTGCCCGATAATGGCTAAAACTGTAGCAGATGCTTTCGTAATTTCAGCTGGCGATGCTCCCACAATTGAAGAGGAGTCGAAGCGAGCGCGAAAATCGCAACCCGATCGCTTATATCCCGCACTGTCCGACCTCGATTCCAGCGGCGACAACTGCTGCGCCACCGTCACTGCCTCCGCCACGGATGACAGCGACCAGCTGGAGGACGAGGAAACCGAAAGGTGCGCTGACAAATGCTTTTCCTGCTTGCTATTTCTGCTCTGCATCGAGTAGCACTACAAGACTGATAGCTTAAGACACATAGCTTTAATCCCCTTCCCCAGAATCCCTAGACAAGACTAAAATAAAATCGCTTGCTTAACTAACCACTTATCTTTGATTCGAGCAGTTGCATGGATGAGTCGGAGGACCAGTCGCAGACTGAGGACAGCAGCGCCGGTATGTACAACGGCAGTCTGGGCCGTGAAATAATGAACGCTGTGCAGCGGAACGAGGCGGAAATTCAGTACCAGCCCTACGGCAAGAAGGTAAGTACCCAATGCAGGTAAAAATGTTGCAACGCAGCGGGCGGTCTCTTCTAATCACAATACCTCTTTTTTTTATTGCCTCTTCAGACTGTGCGGTATGCGGATCACGACTTGTACTACAATCATGAGGCTCAGGAGGATAGCTCTATGAACTCGTCGCAGGTCTCGGCCGGCATCGATGACTACCTAGATGAGGCCCTGGTCGAAGATTACGGCAGCACGCAGGACGATGAAAGTGACAGTGCGGATGAGCAGAATGCCAGCCGGTTGTCTTTAGGGGTAAGTGATTCCTTTTTGTCCTATTTCATTATAATGCATTGTTACTTATTCCCACAGAGCAAAGGAACAACTGCTTCAAACAGTTTCTCCTTCCGTAAGAATCTTGCTGCGAGTTCTTGCTCGCCCATTGATGAGCACCACGAGATCATGGACATTCAAACTCCCTTGCCTCTAAGCGCATCACAGCCAGTCAAATCCGAGCTGAGCGTAAACCAGGACAATGACAACCTAGTGACTCTGGTGCACACAGTTAGCTTCTATCGCCGCCAGCAAAGTGCCAATGTAAGTTTGCGAAAATGAAAACAATAAACAGGATGTTTACAATATTTTTATGTATAGAGTTCCAACTCCACCCCTGTGCGAAAGATCTGCCGGGAGCAGCAGGTAATGCGTTCGGCGCTTGCCGGCGATTGTCATGCCAAGCACCGATTGGAGTACGACTCTCCACAGCAGGCTGAAGCCGCGGGAAGCCCGGCCCTTGATCTACCCACTGTGGACGACGAAGAGCAATTGCAAAATGCTCGGGAGTCCAACGAGGCCTCGTTGGCGCAGGATAAAATCAAAAAGCTGCTAGAGGAAGTGTGCAAGCAGCAGCAGGTCATAGGCCAGGCCAGCCAAGCGCTGAACCTTTGTGCTGCTACCGTGGAGTTCTCTGGCTCCACCGAGTCCGTTGAGGGAGAGCGTTATCTATTACTAGCAAGTGAGTATTCCAAAGGTTTGCCTTTCCTAAAACATATTTTAAGGCAATTTTAATTATTTATACTAAATGTAATAATACATTTTCCAGCCCACCGTCGGCAGGCTTGTCTGGATGAGGTCCAGCGACTGAGAGTGGAGAACAGCATTCGTCCCGTGGGGGCACCAAAAGAAAAGGGTCTGCTTACGGTCAAGGACATCACTATTCCCCTGCGACAGGAGTACGTGCGCAAAATGGCATCGGGCAACATTAATGGCCACCACCTTGTGTGCCTCCTCAAGTACAATGAGCACGTGCTGGCTACCAAAACAGTTCCCACGATGCCCGGTCTGCTGTCCGTCAAGTTCCCCGATGTCCTTCAGCTGAATAATGTTTACGCAGACTTTCGAGTAAGTAGGATAGCTTTTCTTGGTTTGGATTGCTTTTAATTCTGGCAACTGCGATTTAAGATTACCCTGGAAATTTACGGAATGCTGGCGCAGCGCGATCAGTTGCCCCACGAGCTGAAGTATCACATCAACCTGAACAAGAAGGGCGGAGTAAAGACACCGAAGAAGAAGGGTGGCGAGAACCGGCTGGTTATGCCGCCAGTACAGAGTCCTGCGGGTCCGCATGTAGTGCGAACGCCTCAGTTAGTGCAATATGGCTTCGCCATTTTCTCGCTGCGAGAGATTCAGCGCACAAGCTGGACGCTGACTCAGGTGCTGGGCGTCAGCCCGCTGGAAGGAGTAGTCCACATGAAGGTGAATTGCGAGTTGTCGGTGAGCGTGGAATACAAGGGCTTCCTCACCATGTTCGAGGACATTTCCGGCTTTGGGGCCTGGCATAGGCGATGGTGCTATCTGAACGGCTCCGTGCTCAACTTTTGGAAGTATCCGGACGATGAGAAGCGCAAGACCCCTATGGGAAGCATCGATCTGAACGCCTGCAGCTCCCAGAAGGTGACCACCGCTCCACGCGACATCTGCGCCCGGCTTAATACGATGCTGCTGGAATGCGAACGACCGGCAAAGGACACGGACCAGGAGTCACTGATAATCGTGCCCAATGGACGCACTACGACGGTGCGGCACCTGCTCTCCGCCGACACGAAAAGAGGAGCGCGAGGAGTGGTGCGCCTATTTCAACAAGGCTCTGACACTGCTGCGCGCCTGGGGAACCACCCACTGAGTCCCACCAAACCACGGACACGGAAAGGGGCAATGACTCTGACACCAAACGGGCGGGTTGTTTAAAGTTTTCTCTTTTTAAGTTTCACAATATTGCTACTTTTAACGCGTTCGTTTTGTGTTTCCCATTAAAATTATTTGTATCCTTGTATTCGACTGGGACACTCTTGTGTTCGCTCTATATTCAAAAGTATTGTTTTATTACCGATGTGTACATTGCATTTAGAATGTCTCGCTAAATATATAATATATAATATGTGTAAATCCCAAACAAGAAAGACAATCACTTGTACACTGAATAGTTTTATTGAATACTTTTATACACGTACACATATACATTCACAAATAGCATTTTGCAAGAACTCGTGGCTATGAAGTAGTGGCTAAGTGGTGTCCGTGTGTGTTAACTATCATTATACGTATGTATATATCTTTGGCCATTTCGAATCTAACAACAAGTGAAGTTAAAGCTTGCGTGTTATCACGACCCCGGCTGTTCTAGTGCCCAAACTCAGCTCCGGCACCAGGACTCCGTGTTTCCGAATTCCGCCGTATCCGTTCCGGTTGGACGCGTTCTCCTCATTCTGTACTGTGTAGGTGGTTGTCTCATGTCAGGTAGTTCTGTGTGCTTCGACTGCTGCTTTTTGCCATCTGAATTGACTCTAGTTCGGAGATAACTTCGTTACGTATGTCAATTGGCCCTTTGGCCTAAAGGCTATCTACAAAAAGTGGGTACACGCTCTCCTCCGTTCCCCCGCGGGTGTTTCTGTGTGGGATTCATCTAGTTCACAACACTATCATATGTATAGATATATCTCGTATATATAATATTTATATATTTATTTATGTATATTTATATTGATTTGACTTGAATCTGCCGTGTTAATTGTAAATTCTCCAAAATTATTACAGTTTGCCAGATATGCAGGATATTATGTACTCGAGTTTTGTACAACAACAGTAGCCTTCTCGCTGGATCGGGTCTAGAATATAGATTATGTACAAATTCTCGCAGGCGGGAAGAGAAGGTAACAATTGAAGTGGCTGGAGCTGGAGAGTCCGGCTACTGTTCGTGAATGCATTTGCTGGATTTTTGGCGTCGTGGCGTCACTGCTTCAAACTCATTTTGGATATTCCGCTAATCAATCAAATTGTCAACATTCGCTAGAATACGTTTTGGGGCTATAATACTGGAGGACTATTCCATATCCTGGTAATACTTGTCTGTACTCCGGGGAGTGTGTGTGTTATCGGGTGCAATGGCAACGGAAAGGAAAGATAAAGCTGAATTTCGATGCAAGTCTTCGAGTTGCACAATTTATATTCATTTTTTTAACCTATCCACTAAACCTTAAACATTGGCCAATATATAAAATGTAAAAAATAACTGCCTAAGCTTACTAATATTCATGTTTGGTTTGTGGCTTTGTGTTTCTTTCTGGCTTTGTTTGCTATGCACCTTTAATGAACATTTTAAAATTCAACACTTAAGGCTACAACGGAATGTACAATAAACAATTAAATAAATTAAACAGTAAAACGATATGCTCCGAATACTATACATAAAAGGCAGTCCCAGGTCCAGGCGACTGAACTAGTGTTCCAGGTGTGTGTTGTCATCGCCTCCTTATGGATTGCCTGCATCCGCTCTGGCCGGAACCTGGGCGTTCTGGCGCCTCAGATCCGACCTTGTGCTGGCGGTTATCACCGTTCCCACGATCAGCATAATGGCCATGGTTATGTTGGCGGCTATGTCCCCGAATTCGGAGAACAGCTCCGAGTAGAAGAGGGTGAAGCAGATGCCAAAGGTCTGGGCGGAGGCGTTCAGCAGGCCGGAGGAGGTGCCCTCGGGCTCCGGGAAAGTGAGCTCGGCCCCGAACTCGAAACCCACTGGCAAGTAGCCCGTCATAAAGAAGCTAATCAGGGCAATATTAACCCAATTATTTAAATATTATTTTTTTAAGAAGAACTCACCCCAGTAGCGATGCCGTGAGATAGACAACGGCGATGTGGCCCGTGTCCAGGGTAAAGGTGAAAATCCACATGCCAACCATGGACAGGGCATAGACCGCCAGCGTGGTTTCCCTGGAGAAAGTGGAACACAGAAAGTTGGAGAAACCTTGATTACCATTCATTTAACATCGAGTGCCACCCGGCCCCTTCAATTAATTACAACTCCTCCAACTGCCGCCCGGAAAGTTTTTCAAGCGGCGCACCCGGCGTATGCGTAATGAGTTTGGTTCGTGTTTGGAGAAGCCCTTCGGCCGTTGATTGTTTGTACTTACTTGAACTTGTGCGTCTTATCCAGGACAATGCCGGACACCACAGAGCCCAGCATGCCGGCCAGCACGATGCTGAGGCCAATACGTCCGGCGTCCACCTCGTGGCCAGGGTAATACTTGAGCACCACCTGCAAAACAAATCCCAGCCGTTAGCGACCATTAACCAGCCATTAATCTGGGCTTCTGTACCGGATTCAGGAGCGTGGAGATGGCGTAAAAGACGCCCACATTGATACCATAGGAAAGGAGCAGGAAGATAAAGTTCCTATTGGTCAAGAGATTCTTCAGGGACTGCAGGAAGCTGACCTGCTCGGCGTCGGACGCCTCCAGTATTTGAGCCGCCTCCTGGGCGGCGGAGGGAGGAGTCGGTGGCCTGTCCTGGAAGACTGCCGAACAAAGTAATAAACTAATTGGATCATTATCGTTTCGATTTACTTACATATCACCATCAGGATAAGCAGCACACTGGTGAGACCGGCCACCATGTAGAACATCATCCTCAGATCATTGCCAACTGTCTCCAGTTCCGGGGAATTGGGCACCAGCATGGGTGGCAGCACAAAACCGACGGCTACACCCAGCTGCAAGAATGCAAGAGTTCGGAATTGTATAAAATTTGCTCAAAGCGAAATCTGTATCCGTTTCCGGTTCCTATTCTGCCAGTGAATTCTCTGGCGTTTCTCTGCCACTTCCGGAAACTCCGCTCCTGCTTCTGCCCCGCTCCTGTCCCTGACCCATTGTCTGGTGTTATTTACGCGGCAACTGTGAAATTGATTTATGGTGGGCCTGGCTAGGCTAGGATCTCGTATATTCCCGCAGTTGCTGTTGGGTTTTTGTTTTCGTCAAAGTTTGTGGCGCTATTTCACGAAACAGAAATCTCCGTACGATGTACACCCCCGACTCGGCTGTGACAGGACCTTTTTTTCTCCTGCCTGCACACGCGAATGCACAAAAGTTGAGCCATGCAATTTTTAGTTATTTTGCCTTGATTTTTTTTTTGTTAAAAGAGTAAAAGGGTATGACGGCGGGTTGCGTAATGGTTGGGAAGTAATTTTTTGTTTACACTATTTTTTATTCAAGCCTCGTTTATGGGCTTATCTAATTTTAATCCTTGTTTTTTCCAAGGCAAATATTTTTAGAAAGAGTATCTTCCGGTTCAATTAATCCGGTTACTGCTACCATATTTTTTTGGGCCCCTATAAATCGGGTTTAGTGGCAGTTGCCGTATTTGAGACAAAGTGACATTTGACAGTCAGGAAAATAAATTGGACCATAAAGAATATTTTTTATTTACGTGAAACTCAAATTGAGATAAATTGCATTTCCACAAAAATGTGTCTCCCTTTAAAGGAACTTTACCCAATTTTTTTAACCACGAAAACACTATCCTTTGTTTAAATTTCATTTAAGTACGTTTCGCTGTGTAAATAATCAGCTGGTTGCAACTTTCAATTGTTTTCAATTAAGCAAACAAAAGAAAATATCAACCAAGTCTCACACACACAATAAACCAAGCCGGGCTTTTCCCTTTTGGCAATAACTTTTGGTTTTCGCAAACAAAGGAATGCGTTCCAAGGGGGTGGCTTGAGAGTCGGAAAAACGGATTCCTCGCAGCCGTTAAATGAAAACCTCTGGCAGTGTCCTGACCAAGCCGAGAAGCTTGACAGTCTGGGGCAAGCTGTAGGTGGCCAGGACTTGAGATTGGGAATACAAACAGAATCAATTCCGGCGTCGGTGGACAGTCTCTATTTGGTCAAGAGAAATAAAGTTTCGGGCAACTGAATCCACTCAACAGATTAAGATTATCTTGAATAATCACCTTGGAGTCTTTCCCCATCAAATCCATCAAGTTGCCAAGAGAAACTCCTATTTTCCGGATGGAAAATAAAACTTATTGAAGGCTATGAATCGCAAATATATGAACCAATAAATTCCAAGGATTCATTTTGTTTTTTATGGCTGCAAATAAATTTGAATAATTCGGTTTGATTCAGCAATGAAGCTCGAAAAGATTATAATCGAGTAAAAACAGAAATGCGATTTTAAAATATATAAGTGTGGAGGAGGGATTCATAGAATTGCAGCAATTTGCATAAATATATTCAAGAGCTTGGCCATAAACCAGGCAGATGCCAGGAGCTCATCTCCATTCCCATTACCCGCCTGGTGCCTGGTGCCTGGTGCCCGTTTTTCCTTTGTTCCGGCTATTTGGGTTTTTATGAAGAGACGATGCAAAAGGACATTCAAGTGGGACACTCGGCTGCAG
This sequence comes from Drosophila varians, assembly GCA_018150405.1. Lineage (NCBI taxonomy): Eukaryota > Metazoa > Arthropoda > Insecta > Diptera > Drosophilidae > Drosophila > Drosophila varians. The sequence continues at coordinate 12,658,805 of JAECWK010000130.1, forward strand.
TCTGCGCCTCTCCGTGCTATCAAAAATAAATATTTGAACCGACTGGAGGACGGGAGACGGACTCAGAATCGAGCGTCTGGGCCTTGATAGAGGCCGGAATCTGCATTTGGCCCTGAGTCGCGTTCTTCATGGCTGAAATGGCCGCTGGAGAATGTTATTTTCGACTTGGCGGCACAACTTGTTCCGGCCGTGTTTACATGACCATCACAAAAACTAAAAAAAAGAGCGCTGCAAGAAAAAAACCAACGAAAAAAAAAGGAAACGTGGTGCAAAAAAACGTGTAAAAAATAGGGGAAAGGAACAGTGTTTGCTCAGCACTCTGGCAACAATGCTCCGCCGCCAAATCCGCTTCAGAATGGCTCAGCTCAGGCAGTCAGGAATCAGAGCTTGCCACCCAGGCAGGCGGGATCCGCAGTGGCAGCGGGAGCGGGAACGGGACGAGGTGCTTCCGAAAAGCGTGTGGTGCGTCGTCCTTGCCAGATAAGGCAGCCAAGGCGATTGGACAAGGCGAGGGGACTAGGAGGAGCGGGTGTGGGAGGAGGTCTCTTTCAATGTCACACTCGGTATGTGGGCCATCTAGGTGCCACCCGCTGGGTTCTTTTATGAAGGCTTGTGTGTGCCACATAACATATATCTATATATTCTTTTTTTTCGGCTTGGCATTTCGACAAGAGATTACCCCAGATGCCTTTAAGGCTGGTCTTTGGGCCAATTCGACATTTGCATTGCATTAGGAGTTCGCTAAACTAATTCTTATGAAAACCAAGTTGGCTTCCTGGAGACTCTGCTTTGTTTCTCGCCGTGCAGGGGCAGGAGCACTTGACCCACTCTTCCGCCATCTAAGTCATCATCACGTAGCCCCACAATGTCGCATCCCATTGTGACTTCCTCTACCTGTGACAGGCAGGAAATTATAAGCCTTTTCAGCAGCACTCGAGTGAAAGGCAAATATGACAATCCCCGCTCACACATACACATACGTGTCTAGGATGCACCGTGTATGGATGTTCGGGCCTTGCATATTTGCACTTGCAACCAACCGGTGACGCTGCCTCCCGATGCGCTCGTAAATCAACATTAAAAGCAAACCGCTCAACATCCCCTCCAGTCCAGTCCCTATCTGTGGGCCACAACCTTTGGCCCATTCCTCTTTCCTCCTGCTACTTTCCGCTGCCATTGTCATTCATCACAGCCGCACCTGACACTGTTGGCTAATGGCTAAGCAAGCGGCCTAATTGTTTTGCGGTGTTTAAGCCCATAACCTGTCCGCTGCAAAAGTTGCACTCATTTTTTTTTGTGGCAAGCTACATTGGCAATTTATGTTTTGGTTAAAAACTGTTCCAGTTCTATTTATTTAATTTTATGCAAATTCCTTCCAAGTCGTAGAAAATCCCACCTGTGTCTTTATTAGTTTATGGTTTTGTGGTTTTTTATTTAGCCACACATTTATATGCAAATTCTCTCAACAGCTACATCGTTTGAAAAATAAACTGATGGAAGAATTGAATTTCGAGAATGCAACACTCTCCAGTGGCAAGCAGCCTCCCCCCACCTACGCGCCCCGGACCGCCTCGGTGACATTTCAATTGTCCGAGGAACCGGGGCCTTTGTGGAGGAGTGGCCAAGGTGTTCCGTGTCCAGTGCCCAATGTCCAGTATCCAGGCAATCACTTAAGCGCTGGTGAATTTCGGAGAGGTCATTTCGTTTGTTTGCCGCTTCTGAATAAATTGAACCTCTGGCCTCCAGTGCGACCGAGATGCGGATGCAGTGCGCCAAATTGATTCCACTCAAAGACTCTTCCGCATGCATTACCATGGAAAAGTCATTCAGGCGGCGTGACCGGGCCGGAGGCGTATACCCTGCCGTTGTCAGTTTTGTTTAAGTTCGGTTCCGGGCTCTTTTTGGCAATTTCATGATTGCCTCCCAGTCCGGTCATGTGGAGCACAGGGCCAGGCAGTATGGCAGCCAGCCGAAGTAAAGGCAAAATGTCAGAGCGAACCACTTCCGTCTAAACGGAAGTGGGCATGACCATTCCCATACACCCGTCCCGTTCGTCCTGGCTGCGTCAATCAAGCGGTCCTTTTCAGCCATTTCTGCCTTTTCCGTGTTAATGCAAATTCAACGGCTCACTAACTCACAAGACAATGTCGGAGCAAAAGGCTTACATGGCAATTGCATTTTGTGCCAAGCCTAGCCTCGCCTCGCCTCGCCTCGCACAGATTGCCCATCAATAACCCGCTTAGAACGTGGCGTATACGTGATGCAACTTACCTGGTTGCCAAACACTCCCACGCTGGTGGCCGAGGACACCTGATCCGGACCGAACCAAACGGCCGCCAGCCGGGCCGGAAGCGAAAGGATGCAGACCTGCGACAAGGCCACGATCGCCTGGCCGATGAAGCCCACGTAGAAGAGCGACGGCTCGACCGAAAAGACCTTAATCCAGGCGCCCACACAAGTGCCCACGATTCCAACCAGGGCGGTTATACGGAGTCCCTGTTCGTGACACAGAAAATAGAACAATGCAATGCAATTATTTACTCTCCCAAAGAATGGTAGAGTTCCCAAGTTAAATAACTTACCACTTTGTCCAAGAACCAACTGCCGGGGAATATGAGTGGTATATACAGGATCATATAAATCATGGACGTCCAGTCCACCCACTTATCGCTGATGCCATAGTAGCTGCAAAATAAAGAGCAGCCACCATTAGGGAGAGCCACAACGAAAATTCAGTTAATTTATGCTCGTCCATTCATTTAAGTAGCTTCCCAGTCCTTCCAAACTTTCGCTGTTTAATGAGCTTTATGAAAACTTTTAATTAAATGGAATGCACTGATTCCGGGCCCACAAACTGCTCGACTACACCTCGCTTACCGTGTTATTATGTTGTTGATGATGGTGTATTGTATCCACTGCATGGCATTCGAGGCTGAATAGAACACAAAGAGAAAGAGCACCGCCCACCGCCGGGCATAGACTTTGTAGCCTGTAAATAGAAAATAGAATTCCAAACCAGGTAAGTCTCGCTGGCAGGGGTATAAGAGTCAGCCACTCCAGAACGCTGAGCTGTGGGCCCAATCTTCCCAAGGCTTCATGACCCCATGTCGCTGCCGGGGATTAACTGGATTAGGGGGCAGGCTTACTTGCTGTAACACTACTGACTACTTTCTTAAGGATAGGACTCTTCCCAGGCTGATATTTATGCAAATAGCTACAACCCACCGACCATTATTATCATAGTAATACGTTTTTTCATCCAAGCTCTTTAGTCTGTAATGGCTTCCAGTTGCCTTTAAGGCTAGAAATCGAAACCATTATCTGACAATGTCTAATAACTTACGGATTTCGAGCAGAGAGCTTAAAAAGGATATTTTATTAAACAATCCTGACAGTTACTTTGGATTATTGCAATAAAATATTTTGCAATAAAACTAGAAACATGCATACAGTGCGTATGAGTGATATTAATGGCCGCCTATATTAATCATACGCACTGTTGGTCAAAATTGACAAAACTTGAAAAGCGTTTTTATATATTTTAAATATGTTTTAATATTTAAAAAAAAAAATAAAAAAGAAAAACCTTAAAGCTTTTACTATTGTCTACTATTAGCAATCGATACAGCAAACACACATAAATTAATGGCATTCGTGACAAAACAGAAACGTGCACTGCTTTCGAATGCCACTCGAATTTCCAAATCCCTCCATTTGCATCCTAAACTGACAAATTTGAAATGATTATATCCAGGGCCAAATAAAGAGGAAAACTGGCTTTAAAGAAAAATAAGTGCACTCGTGACATTTCATTTTCCTTCGGGAGCTGTTAAATCGTCCCTGGGAAACGAATAAACATTTGCGTTGCTGTTGGCCAGAAAGTGTAAATAATTCAAATAACTTGTTTAAACGCATCCGAATGCAAGCCATTCATGGGTTACTTACTTTAAAGCTATAGTTCTATTTATAAACATCCGATTTTAAAAGTTTTTTGTTCCAATTTGCGACAATACCCGAGCGACGTCACCAACCGCCGCTGCCTGACAACTTTTTTTTGGCTTGTATGGCATTGAAAAAACAAAACCCTTTGATGCCGTTTTTTATGGCCATGCATTTTTAGTTTTTGTTTTTAGTTTAAGCACACATTCAGGCACAAACACACAATAAACTTGCATTTGCTATGCATTTAAGTGAATGTGCGGCTGCGGCTTTGGCAGGCTTTTGCGAAGCGCATTTGGTCGCCTCCTCCGGTGGCTGTTGCATACAAATGCAGGCCACTGTGCGCCGCACACTCAGCCCTCCTCAGCCACAAAACCCACCAGCACTATTGCCTACCTTGAGGTGCCGTTCGGGCCAAAGTGCTTGGTGGCCATGTCTGACATGCAGCCGAGTACCTGCCTGGGCCCCAGCCTGATACAAATGTAAAGTAACTGAAACGTAAACTATGCATGTGTTTCTGGTATTAACATGGCTTATATCCTGTCTTTGACTGGTAAGTATCCCATTTGGGGAAATTAAGGAAAATCAGAGTAGATTGGGCTTTCAGTCTTAACTGCTAAATAATCCTGATAGCCACATTTTTGATGACCTCACGACATTCTCAAGTGGCCTAGATTAAGCAATTAGTATTATTTTTATGGCCTACAACATTTTAAACATATCAACGCAAAAAAATCACCCAAAACTTCTTATCAGAAATGCTTTGTTTTCTGGGAATTTAAAGATCTTACCTTCAGCTGGGGCACTTGCCCCACCCGCCTTGGGCTCCTTATCCTTGGGGGTGATCATGTCTGTGGATTTGCTGGTGGTTATGTAGGTATCAGTGCTCTCGACGGCACCACTGGAGCTGTGCTTAAGATCCATCCAAAGGTCTGGGTGGTGGGTTGTGGTAACACAGGCGGTTCTACCTGATGTGGGAATCCGTATAATTTTTTTTGGCTAATGCCGGGATCGGTGGTGTCGTTAAAGTTCTGTTTGGATTGTTTTTAGCTTTTTCTAGAAAAAAATACAAAGTAAAAAACTTGTTTTAAATATGGTTAACCACAGAGAGTTGGGATTATGCATATTTCTTTAAGATCGTGTGTAGGGCATTATTGTTGTCGTTCGGGGTCGTTTGTCAATTGATGTAAGTTTCCCAGCTAAAACCACCATGAACTTGGAGGTTTCAAGGTGAGAAATCTAAACAGGCTGAGTGAATATTTAACTATTAAGTTATTTACTAGATTGTGATTGCTCAACTATCAAATAAAAGTAGTTGTTCATTAAAATTCTCTCTGCGTTGCTTCGATAATGATAGTAGAAATTCGTTTAAGCGTGACTTTTATGCCTAATCCGATTAGTAGTTTTTTTTATTGGCTTACATGCCTCTCGATATATAATTAAGCAAAAAAACCTTTCAACAAACCTTTTAAAACTTTTTTGTACCTAACCAAATTGTTGGGGATCATTTTAATGTGGTTTCGAGCTAACCAAAGAGACATAATAACCGATATTAATACGCTTTAATTAGCTTGTTGACTGGGATTGGATGGGATGATTACACGCAAATTTCCATCTGGTTTGGGGCCTTTTGGGGTCTTTGGGGCTGTTGTGACATTGCAATTTGCGAATGCTCGCTCTTTCATTGCCTTTAATAAAGCCATTGAATCAAATTTAAGCACGGAATTCACCCTCATGGCCACTTGTTGCTCCAAATGCTGTCGACTTTGGGATTGTAGTATTTCAGATTTCGGATTTTCAGATTTTCAGTCTTAGAGCTGGCTTTGGATTTTGGGGAGAAATGCAATCAGAGCCACATGACTGACTGGCTTTGACTGCATTTGCCGCCAAATAAATTGAGTGGATTGGCGGATTGGCGGATTGGAATTTGGGATTCAGATTCGAATTCCGCTTTGCATTTGGACCCGTTTTTGCTCATTTGGCACGTGCGAAAAAATGTTGGCATGTTGGCTTGATGCCATTAGCCGAAATTGGTTAACTCTCATTGGGATGGAAATTGTTTTGCCCAAATGACATTTCGTGATTGTGTAAACTGTTTTTTTCCCCCTAATTTTTGTAATGAAAAGCTATTGATTTAGGTCTTGTTAGTTATAGCGTTTAAATTAATTTGTACGATTCCTCCAAAGGGCTTTAATATCGCACAATCCAAGGCTTGCATTGGATTTTTCTCAAGAAATTATTTTTTTTTATTTGTTTAAGAATACTCAAGATTATGGCCAACATTTTTGAAGGGAGGTGGTCTTCGCCAAGATAAATACTCGTAAATGGAGCGGATTCTACAAAACATATTTCACTTGTACTCGATGAGCGTGAACAGTGCGATAAGACCGATTCGAGACGCCGACTGCACTGTGAAAAAATAGTTTATTATATAGTAAAAAATAATAATAACTGCCTCTGACACACTTGATTTATTGTCAGTAGAGGGGTAACTCCCAGCAAACACATGTGTGATTAAAGCTTAAATTAAATAAATTACTTTAATACAAAAGTTGTAAATGGATTTTGAATAAAGTTTCTATCACAAGCACATTCATTTTCAGTTTAATCACTGAAAATATTTTGATTGACGTTTATTTTTTTGAGAGTGCAGTTTGTTGGTTCAATCGGGTTGAATCAACGTAAATAACTTCCCAAACTGGCTGAAATCGGAAATTGCCTTCAACCGTCCCCGGGCACCCCCCTTTTAAACCACCCACAAATAACACGCACGCCGTAAAATTTCGATTGGGATTTACACGGGGCCACTACATAGTATTTGATGCCAAAACAGACTTTAAAGTTTCGACTTTTAGCGTCGTCACTCACATTTTTGGGCAGCACGTTTTGGATTTACAATCACTGTGTGGAGTGGAGCTCCGGTGGGTTCTTCGGAGCCTCAACGACAGACTCTGCGGCTCTGTGGTGCTAAAAAGGTCTCGAAGGCGGTGCTAAAGCCGGAGAACCACCGAGAGAAGACCTTTTTCAGTTCGGAGCACACAATCGCGAACGGACGCAGCGGCACTGAAACTGATTCCGCAAACCGCTCAACTCTCCGTCATAAACAGCAATGTTGATTTGCAAAACGCTTTCGGCTTTCGGCTGGCTGGCTGACTGGCTGACTGACTGACTAGTTAGTTGTTTTTATTATTGCTATTATTGCAAACAGCTGATTTAATGTCAGTGCCACAATACAAAGTAAGCCACATTCAAGGGGCTCCTCGATTAAAAGTCCCCTGATAATGTGATAAATGAACACTTGAATTCTGGAAAGTGATTGCTTTACGAGTACCACGTTTCACGTTTTAATTTACAAGCCACATCAGGGTATTCCGTAGCCATTGTTAATTATTATTTGGACCTAATCATTATCACCGAAACGACATCACCGAGTGACAAATGTTGAAACACGTTTGCCAGACGGCCAGCGGCGTGGCTCGACTTTTGGGGGGCACTCTTTCGGGATCCGCCGAGCGTCCAGCACGGGAGCCTCAATTCTGGAAGCGTCCTCCCCTTGGAAACAAGTCCCGCTGTTGTGAATCAGCCCACGGCAAATTCTGACTAATGTGAATATTCAAATCAAAAATTCAAACATTTCCTGAATCGGACAGAGTTTCGAAAAATTCGTTGGCCTCGATTCGATGGCCTACAATTCAAAGACTATTATTAGAAATCTTCAAATATATATTTTCAGTTTTTGAGATCCAATTTTAGAAAAGCATTAGTGCCTCTCATTTAGGGTGATTCTACTGTACCTGCCACACAATTGCATTTGCAATCCATTTTAAAATTGCTTTTATTTGCTTGGCCCGTAGCCTCCCCACCTTTATTGCGCTGCCCCTCCGTGTCATCCACCTTTCACCACGCACGTGTATTTGCGGGACAGCTCCCAGAGCCACCCCCACTCCCTAACCCACTTTGATGCCCCTATTCCCCCGACGACAGTTTGCCCTGCCATTGGATCTCTTCACATTTTTCATTTTGCTGCTTTTGCGGTTTTTATTGAATAATTTGCCTGCGGGAACTTCCACTTCCCGGGACGTGGACCTGGATGGCTGGCTGGCTGGCTGGCTGGCTGGTGGTGTGCCGTGTTTCGGCATTCCAGACGACGGATCCGATGGATCCGACGGTGCCCACAGCGTGGTAGCGACGCCATCGCTCCGGCTGGCTGGGGGTCATTATTCGATTAAGGCAAATTATTATGTTTTATTATTTATAATGCAAATATCAGCACAGACACGGCCAGGCGGTGGGCCGAGATTTGATTGGGGGGGGCCGTGAGGTGGATAGTGCCTTCAATGGCTTCAAGTGGCGGCCACTAAGCGCTAAGCACTGAAGGAAAAATAGTCATTATTCGAATTATAATGACTTGTTATTCACTCTACTATAAATCTTATAAATCTTTTGTTATCTTCTAAAATCTCCCAGGATTGTTTCGATTTTAATCAAAGTATTTAACTTAAACGGTACTTATTAATTCAATTGAATATTTTTCTCAGTGCCTAATAGTAGTGACTTGCTTAAATACCTATCTGCGATTTGTACTTTGCCACTGCAAATTTTTCGCTCAGCTGTCAGTCCCCAGTCCCGCCTCCGATAATGAAAAAGTGAATTACTTTGGACTGATAAGCATTTAACTTGTTATTAGTTAGATTAAAGTATTTGGAACGGAACTCTTGGTATTAGCCGATGGAATCTCGTGTTGCGGGTCAGTAAATCGCATAGATCGGATGATATTCTTATTTAGAGTGGTGGTCACGTTTCAGGTTTTTTTTTTTCGAGCTTATCAATTCTCATATGCAGTTCTCAGGGGCTCCCCCAGGCCGCGATTAATTAACAATGCTGTCCGGTTTAGTTTGTCACACTGATAATGCAATTATACTTTTAATTTCAATATTTATATGCCATGTATTTTCCTCTTAATATGTTATTGGATGGAATATCTTATATCATATCTTAACAATTAAAACATTTTAAGCTCGTGTTCCAAAGTTTTCTTTCCTTTTTTTCAGCTATCAAGGACCAAAAATATCATAAAGGTATTCCTAAAGCCAATCTGTTTATCTCTTATGCCAACTATTTACTAACAAAGCAAATCCCAGGGAATGATACGGCCAACTGAGAAAGGAGCATTCTGCACAATCCCTTGTCGAGCTATTCCTACTCCAGAGCAGGACTCTGGTTCCTGCAGTTGTTTGGAAAGGGCGCGAATGCGAGGCAAGCTCTTTGGCGGAATCAACAACCGTATACGCTACTAATGGATTCTCACTGCCCGCCCCGCACCGGTCGTAATCCTTTTAAGTCTCCTAATACTGGTGGATGGGTGGTGCCCCCAGACCCACTGCCCCAGAGTCCCGCCATCCACTTGAGAACTGTGCAACGCGGTGCCCGAGGGGCGATTGTAACATTTCCCATGCGAAGCGAAGGCGAATGCGAATGAGAATGTTGGAAACAATTGCATTTAAGCACTGGCGGGCTTTTGTCTTGATTTCGCTTTCGTTGGACTCTGAATTCGAAATGCAATTTGTAGCTGACAAGTGGCCGGCGGACACAATGGATCGCGAAAGGCGAATGCAAAAGCGAACGTAATCCTCGCGCCAATTAGGCTAAGGAGCCGGGGAAAAGGAAATATTTATGCGCGCAATTTGAACGTGAGGTGGTGGCCCCCACCTTGCGGCGATTCGGTGGCCAAAGCTCATCAAGTTCGAAGGACCAAATCATAATCCATAAACGAGAAGGACAGCAGGCATTGGCCCATAAATGAATACGTTTTCACGCTTCCCTGAAGCGTAAGTGCGAAGGAAATGCGTTGGCCCATATTAAGGTGGTACAGTGGTTACTCTTGGGATAGATGTTTGTAAAGAAATACTCCTGCTACTTAATAGCCAGGCTCTACTGTGACTGTCGTCCCATAAAAAGTGTGTGTGTTTTTATTTGAGGGATAAGTGGTATCCAGACTCCTTTGTGCAAATGTAGGCTCACGGCGGCGGTGGGCGGTGAGCGGTGGCCTGCGGGTGGCTCATTAATGCGTCCTTGGTGGGGCCAGGAGCAGCATTTGTCAGGCCCTTCTTAATCCCCAGCAAATCGCGTAATTATATACGTACAAACACACACACACACAATGGCGCACAAAGTGCGATATAATTTCCGCAACATTTATTTATTAATTAAAAAATTTGTGCCATTGACGGGGGGAGCTTAAGAGTAAGCTAGATAAATTACCATAAATTGTATTTTATTGCCCAAGTTCTAAATCACAAAGAGAATAATAGGCTGGTGGGTGGGTGGTTGGTAGGTGGATGGTAGGGGACAGAGCCTACCTCCCCCTGCAGTTACCAACATTTTTGGTAGCATACTTCCCAGCGCTCGCTGTGAATTTCCTATTATCAGGCAAAACTTTTTGCCGCAGCAGCTGGAACAGCTCTTGTACCCTTTTTTTTATACTTCATACCTCGGCCACATGCTGTGGTTTCGGAAGGGGGAAGGGGTGGGTGGTTTTGGCCAGAGTTTCGGCCTCAATTATGCAATTTTCGCTTGGAATATCTGCGATTAGTGTGCAGTTTTGTTCGCTTCTCTGCGGCCAGATGCGTTTTTAATTGCATCAAAGACGGCGTCCGGCGTCTGGCGTCCGATCCTGGACACCACCATCCCGGCCTTGTCAGTTTCCTAATTGGACATTTGTAATTAACTTCAGTGGCCATTCTTTTCGTCCTTACCCTTATCCTTTGGCCCATTTCTCACTGTGCAGTTGGCATTTAATGCAGTTGACTCTTATTCCTCAGTCGGGTTGGTCGGGTTATTTATGTTTCGCTCGTTAGTTTTCGGCGGACTCTTATTTATTGGACCGCCCTGAGGTGGTTGGGAAAGGTCGGATTTAGTTTTTCCAAGCCAGGGGGACAGCGGGTGGCGTACAGGTCCCAGCACTGGCAAATGGTCCTCGAGTGGGTCCAGAACAAAGCAGCTTAATTGAGCTGGGCGAATGCCTCCAGTTTGTCATAATTAACCCCGACTTGAGTGCCCAGAAAGTGCATTTTGTGGTCAAATGGTAAGTTTAGCATTCATTTGTGCTGCCGCCAGGAAGTGCCCTACTTTCTACGCCAACTCAAATCAATAATTTGTGGTCTCCGTCCGGGCCAGTCCGGTTCTCGATTCTTGGTCCGGCCAATTTCCCATTAAAGTTGCATGTCTTGGGTTGTGGCGCAGCTCTCGAGCACTCAATTACGTGTCGAAAACTTTCGTCCCCCCCGCCGGTTCACCTGAATTCCCATTCTCATTTATTGGAAATTGGCCCCCACAATAGGTGGCAATTGACCTATACGATAAATAGTTTGTTCTTGGCTTTACGGCCAAGTGATAAATGAAATTTGTTATGTCTGGAAATCCAAGGATGGATGCAGGCATGGGTCTGCATGAGCTGGCATTCACCAAAGTTGAAATATCTAGTTGGATTATTGGTCTTGATTCATGATGTATAAACAATGATATAATGTTTCTATTTGTTGTACTCGAAACAAATGGATTTTGACACTTTTCGATTATAATAAGCAAAACATTAATTATTTTAAATTATTCCATTATTTGATGATTTAATGGATTGTTGACCGAAATAAATTGAATGTATTAGAGTCAGAGTTGGATTCAATTAAAGCGCCTCCTTTTCTGGGTTTAATTTATTTGAAATTGAATGGATAGCCAGTTATGTGCCATAGTTTCTATGGAAATATTTTCAATTTTTTGTGTGCGATGGCAAATCCTTCTTGATTAAAGGTGAGAATCGGTGGCCCTGGGCAAAGTGCCTGTTAAAGCTAAAGCCGTAATGAGCTTAAGCATTCAATGCTTTAGTGTTTTGTGCATAGGTGTGTGTGTGTTTGTGAGAGTGCTTCAGTTCAAAAACCTCCAAAACATTACGTCACAAGCTCAAATCCACACAGACGGGGAGGCGAAACCCGCACACATTGAAACATAGCTGCGGGCCAGACACACACACCAACACGTGAAAGCCCTCCCCCCATCATCCTGACACACCAGAGGCATACCATGGCTGCTGCTCTCGTACATCTTTCCCGAGCTTTGGACCAAGTGGGCGGATGCGGAGGACCTGGGGTTAGCGGCTACGGGTTTGGAGCGATGTCTCTGCGTCTGTGTTTGGAATTGTCTAGCTTTGCAGCTGCTTTTGGGGTTGACTTGGCTGGGTCAAAACTACCTACTGGGGTAACAGAATAATAAAACCTGAAGACACCTGGACCCGGATCTGGGCAACACTTCTGTCTGTTGTTCTTCTCACTTTTTGCAAGCGGAAAAATCAATTTATGGATTTTAGTTTCGTTCATATCTTCCGGCCTTTGGTTTTGTTTTACTTTCTTGTGTGTTTGTTGTTGCTTCAGTTTGTGCCCCCTTTCCGCCTTTTGACACGTTCGCGCCTCTTGAGCATTGCAGTGCGTCTGGCAGCTTGTTGATGCCACCGCCCAGCAATGGGAATCCTTTTTGAAAGAGTTCGAGGTCCCTACTTGGGGGGACTCGAGCTCGGCAACTCGCAATTAAAGCAATTTCTTTTAATTGCAATCAAATGAGACGAGAACTTGAGCTTCTTTACTTACCCCTTCCGCTCACTTGGCTCTCCACTTAGCTCGCAGGACGCACGACGCAGGATGTGGGATGCAGGATACAGCCGGATATCTTCCGTTGGCGCGCTAAAATGCCGTTTCGTGTGCGTGAGTGTGTCAAAGGTTTTTGTGAATGAGGAGGAACAAAAGAGCGAAACGGAATTCATTTATTAGAAAGGATTTTTTCGGGGGATAATTCACGGCACTGGTAACTGGTTAACTTGGAAACTGGGTAACTGCTAAATAGTAACTGGTAACCCGTTTTCGCTATTCGCTATCGCACACGTACTTGGACACTTTAAATATTTGCTCAGCACTGCAGAAAGTTCCCTCCTTTTTTTGTGTTGCGGCTGCCAAGACTTTGGGGAGGATTCGCTGAACAGGACTACTGCGTATCCTAGTGCCTCGGTCCGTTTTATATCCGAGGCGCTTACGTTCCACACACACGTCGAACAGCTGGCACGGATGCTGTGGATGCTGGAGGATGCTCTCTCTTTTGGAGGCCTGCCACCGCGCAGGTACAAACAAGGACGTGGTTGCACCATGCCCACTTCTATAATTAATATTTAGTGGTTAGGAGTAAAATTCAATTTACAGATACAAATTCGCAACTATGAGTGTAATTAATTTGCAGCCTGGAAGTAGGCAACTCTTTCAGGTGTTGACCATTTCAGCTACAGGGTGCTTCGTGTTTTGAAAATGGAACCACTTGTTGATTCCGGCCATGTTTATAAAGTTTTTATAGACTCAGGACCAGTTTTCTTAGCTCTTAACTTGGTTAAAATTAAACAGTCCAGAATAAATGTAACTAAAGGTAGCCATAGGGATTATAATTTAATCAAAATTACCTTATAATAGCACTTAATTATAGAAAAGTATCAATCACAAAAGAATTTATAACCATCCAACAAAATTATTATTAACGACCCAAATCGAATTCGAAATTTTCGGTTTCCAGTTCTCACAGCCCCAGAGTTTTTGGCAATTTCCATAAAATGAATCTCCATCGCATGATTGATGCCGAAAGATCAGTCTGGCCAACGAAAGTGTTTGCTGATGAAAGGCTTTCACCGATCGGGGCGCCAGCGAATTTAATTGACGACTGAATAAACTTCTTTGATTTGGGAAATGGGATATGGGAGCCACGTTTTGGCCATAAACAAACCAAACTTATGGCATATAAACAAAGGCATGCGTGGTGGCCAACAAACCTATGCTGGTTTTATTCACTCATTCACCCATTCGCGCATTTCATTGATGATTATCTTAACGGTTAACATAGGTTCTTCGCATTCCATCTCTCGAGGATGATGACGAGGAATTTTAATGCAAAAAGAAAAGTCATCGGGTGGAGTTTGTTTCCCATTTATCCATAATTTTTTAGTAGCGTATCGATAGCAGAACTAAAAGAGTGAGAAATTGTTTGTCAAACTAAAGTGTTTAACAAAATGAAACTTAAACTTGGATGAAGCTGTCCATACGGTTGCCCCTTACATACACTGAAAATAAAATACACTGAAAATAGAAACCCATCTTCCCACACCTAACCCCCTACAAGAGGCAATTTTTCTCAGTGTCTCTTGTGTTGTTCCACCATCTCAGGTGAGTGTGTAGGTGCAATGTGCTGCTAGCCAACAGCTTTTATTTTTGGGAAGAAGCAGGCAGAGGGAGTGCCGGCAAAAAGTACATAAAAACCAAAAGAAAACGCAGACAAAAATAAACTCCGCAAGCTCGTCTTGGCCATGTATCAAATGTCTTTCAAAAGTAGTTAAACGCTTCCTACTCCACACCAAGCCAAGTACCGAGTTGGGTCAAAGCGGGCCATAAACACAAACCTGGCCCAAGTCATTACAGCCCTGTCTGCGTCTCTTTCGCTCTGCCAAACTTTTTTTCTAGTGTAGGGTATTTCCCGCCTCGTCTGGACCTGGACGTCCCACAAACTATTTTTAGCCCTATGTGTCTGTCTGTCTTTGGCGAGTCTTCCTTCTAACTGAACTTGTGTAACCGAATCTCCAGTGGTCAGTCTTCCCCCCCGCCACAACTAGTCGCTACCTTTCTCCCGCCATCTCCCATCCACAATTGCTTCCTTATGTATGCAAATTAACGTTTTAGCACACGTCTTGCTAAGTGGAAAAGTTTCAGCGGACAGGAAGAGAGCTTAGTGGGAGAGAGCAGAGAAGGAAAAACAAAAAGAAAGAAAGCTAAGTACTTGCGACAAGAATTAGAGGCTTAACCCACTGAATGTTGAGGTGTTAGACTCATATTAATTAATATTTATAGAAAAATATAATTACTCTAATCCATTGGATACTTATAAATCTTTTCTGTTGTCTAAGGACTTCGTAAATATTCACTGGGTTGAGGTCTCGTCCACCAATACAGGTTTCTACGACCCCTTCAGGACCTTAACCATTAGTATCTAATGCAAAATTCCGCTGTTTGCAATAGCACTTTCCATGCCCTAGACCCGCGTCGAACTTGAAATCGGAACCCGTTTTGGCCCAGCTAGCTGGTCCTACCCCGTCCTCGGAACGAGTTCTACCCCCCAAAAAGAAAGAAGAGTGCAGAACAAAAGTTTTGCCGCTGAATTTTTGTGACAGCTGTTGAGCAGCAACAATAGAGAGATTTGGGGAGAGCAGAGAGTGGCCAAGAGTTGGCGAGAATGGCGACAGGCAACGGTAAAGCACAAACTTCAAGCCAGACTTGGCGTTCACCTCTCATTCGCGTTTAAGCCGTTGCGTCGCAAGCTCAGCACACCGGAGTGGCGGTCAGGAACGGAGGGTCTGTCTGTCTGCCTGGCTATCGTTGCTGTCGTTTCCGTTCATGTTGCTCGGGTTGCATTAGTTTCGTGTACGATCATTCCGCGGGCGATAAGTGAACCTCGAACCGTTGAAGCGCAACCTCGACGGCGAAGGGCAGCCCTCTAAGCCTTGTCCCGAAAACCCTAAACATTTTAGTGCTTTAGCTGTTGGGTCTGGGTCTGGCCCTGTGTCTGTGAGAGCGTCCTGTGCCAGCGGGTGCTAGTGGGTCACTGGAGCGTGCGATATGCCAAACAGTCGGATAAACATGCGACTCATGCGCAAAGCAAATGACGACGAAAAGCGACGAAAACGGAAAGAACAAATGTCAGGGGCCAGGTGGAGAGTGGGGGGCGGGGGGAGCATAGGTGACCAGGTGACCGGGTGGACAGGTGTCAATGTCAGCCGAAAACAAACAAACAATAGATACGGCTTGTAGCTACAGTGAATCAAGGTTGAGTGCGTAATTCGAGGGTCTACTGTGCTGGAAATCGAACCCTGGAACAACCCCCGACTGTGAGAAATGGCAACAAGTTGCACTTCCGCTGGCATCCGCATCCAATCATTGCCATCGATTTTTTTGTGTGTTTGTTTTACTCTTTTTCCCATTATTTTCTTGTTAGCCATGGCTGCGAAAACAACTTTTACAAACTAAAATAACAGACATTTCACCCGTAAATTGAAAACGAACAAAAGCCAGCCAGTAGAAATAAGAAAATAAGAAAATAAGAAAACTGAGATAACCAAAACCAATCGGACAGCATCGGTTAACAGTATTAAGCAGCGACTGGCGTCTACATTGCCGACTTCCGTTCGTTTAAGCAGATTGTTGTTGCAACAGATAGTGGCAAGAGGGGCACTGGTAGCATAGGTGGCGCGGCCCAGGGGGTGGCCGCTCAGTTAACCACAAAAAGAAACTCGGAGCAACGCATCATTGGCGTGGAATTGCTTTGACTAATTTCCCAATGAATCGGCAGTTGCGGCTGCGCCCTGCGGCTTACCAATTTTTCAGTGCATCAGTGTGTGTAGGTGTGTGTGTGTGTGTGTGTGTGGTGCGGCAATTAAACCTGGCCTAGGGAGAGTGTGAAACCGTTAGGAGGGCCCCCACTGATAGCACCCGCTGGCAGATAAATAGTTTCCCTTCAAATATTGGCAGAAGGAGTACAGCGAAGATGGATCTATATCCCAAAAACAATCTTGCATTTTGTCTATAGGAGCTTCACTTTTTGTCTCAATTCGATGGCCTATAAAATATTACCAACATTTTCTCATTGTGTATACAACGCTGACTTAATTAATAAAGCCATTAGGTAGCTTTAGCTCAAGCCGGGGGGCATTTTAGCCAGTTCTCCGGATGGAGTTGACCCATTTGACGACGACCCAATTGCATCTGAAATTGTTGTCTAATTAATCATCAGATTAGTTTCTGTAACAACTTAATTCGACATGCCATGCGAATGCCGCGAACAATTGTGTGAAAATTGCACAAATCTAACTCGCAGATACATAAACGCAGCAACAAGCGCTTGGATACATATATCTACATATATCTGTATTACTGTGTATAGAGGTAGCTATAATGCATTGGGCAATGCACTTGGATTTGAAATCAATTTCAGTTGACCAACCTCCAGAAAAAAAATGATATGCAAAACGTTTGTTGTTCCCGCCGACAAACGGATTTGGGCTTGAAATGCATTGCCAAATGCATTTTTAATTGCCGCATTGTTTGTGAACTGCATATCACGCTGTGGCAGTTGCACAGCCTACATTATCTCCCAAATCCATACTAAATACCATTCAGGGTATTTCCACATATCCACTAACATATTTTCACCAAAAGAAATTTCTATAGTGGTCCGCAGGCCAGGCGGTTTTTTTTTTTTTTTTTTTGGGACTGTCTTGCATTGTCCAAAGCCATCTACAATGGCTAAAAAGAGTGAAGACTGAACAACAAGTGCGTCGGCTGTCAGTTGAAATGTTGTTCAAAAATCGTAATCATCTTGTTCAAGCCAACCATCCAACCATCCTTCCATCCATAGATGCCCCGGCAGACACACTGTCAGCATTTCAAGTCAACAATTTAACTGGCCAAAAACCAGAGTTGGCCTGTCAGCCCAAGAATTTCTCTTTTCCAATTGGCTGGGATTTCTGTTTTGGCCATTTTCGGTTACCGACATCGGCTTGCAAAATACTTTTGGATGATGCTGGTGATGGTGGAAGGCCCCGAGGGGCTTAGGGTTTTGTGGATGCTGCCAAAGATGAACCGTTGAGCCACTTAATCCATTCCCTCCCCGGGCGCTAGCCAAAATGGGTTAACTGGCCCAAATCGAAGCACTCAACATAATTACGTGCCCCCCGAAAAATTAGCATATTTGGGCGTGCGAACCGCAGCTGTAGATGCATATTTCATTCATGGGTGCAGCAGCATCTGTATCTCATGGATCTCCCCGCTTGGCACAAGGTGACAGACACGGCAGCCCGAGTATTCTGGCGTCAGAGCCGGAAGATGAGGCATCGCAAGATTCTGGTTATCTGGCAATGGGCTGGGATTGGTAGGGGGGTGCGAGAAGCTCGTTATCTGGAGCCGCATTTGTTTATGGAGGGCTGCTCCAGGCATAAAAATAAACCGAAAATTCCTTTGATTGCAGTACGAAACCGAACGCTCCCAGGCACAAACAAAAACACACTCCCACCGTGATGGGAAGTCTTGAATTTGTGTATCGCCCCGCCTGATAAGCTCCGTAAGCGACTTTTTTTTTTTGGGAGGGAGGGAGCTCGCCTCTCAACTTTAAGGCAGTGCCAGACCGCTTCCAGTGGCAAAACAATGGTCGTAACTGGCGCGTAATTAACACACAAAAAGCACTGAATACAAGTGGTAGAAACGTTAAGAAAAAATTCAAAGTGAAGCGAAACGAATTTGTTTGGCAAAAGTGTTTTCGTGTGCGCGACAATTTCGAGTATTTTGAGGCAGAGCCCGCAGTGTTAACCGTGAGATACTCGTACCCGCCGAACTGAATGCGTGAGTGACGGCGGAAATGGCTTAGGGCCGTTCGAAATTTGCAAACAAACCGCGCACAATCACCGGCGACAGCAGCAACATGGCTGGCGAAGTACCAGCAACACCATCACCAGCATCGCCAGTGGCATGCAACAACATCAGCAACAACGACAACAGCAACAGCGACAGTAGCAGCAAGGAGGACAGTCCTGTCCAGCAGCAGCTCAATAGCAGCGTGGACAGCGGGATTGCGGTGCTGGAGGCGGAGACCCCGACCTTGCGGAGGCGTCAACGGTTGCAGCAGTGCCAGCGCATCCTCCAGGTGTTGCAGCGGGACCGCCTCACCCATCAGCAGCTGCGCGATAGATTAAGGTGAGTGGTGTGGAGTGGTGTGGTGTGGTGCGTGGCCAAAACGGAAGCAACTGTCAGCTGGGATTGGTTTGAGCCGCAATGGGTGCGCTCTTGAGTGATTCGCTGAATGCCCACAATCGCATTCAGCCAATCGCAAAAAAACGCAGAACTCATTCTTGTGCACTCGGAAACGATAAAGCCAAGATACAATGTGTCTCCCTTTTGGATTACCAAGATTAACTTTTCCAAACTGTTCTAGAAGATAAACGTTGTTTATTTATCATTTTATCAGAGGGTACCTTTAAGGTAAATAACTTATATATTTTCTTTTTTCCGCAAAGGTTCTGCGATACTCTTCAATTTTTCTCTCTGCATTTGTGGCATGCTTCTCCAATTCCAAGACTGGGGGCGGATATCAATTTATGAAAATTCGCCGACCTCAAAATGTAAATGACAAAATCTCGGGCGCAGTCAGTCACTCATTCAGTTCATTCATTCATTCATTAGTCAATTATTCGTTTGTTTGCTCATGCAACCCAAAGTCATTTGGTAAGCAGTCTGTTCTTCTGGGAATCCCATATGACAATTGTCCAAGAGAAACCTAGAAGTGCTGAACTTTCAAATGAGTTGGCAATTTGTTTTGGAAAAGTTCCATTAGAACGACAATGCTCGACCTACCCAGTTTGACGATCATAATTGAAGAGACCTCTTTGAAGTCACAGAGGAGGCCTCTTCAGGCTACAATGCCTGTCTTTCGGTTTAAAATTGTAAACTTTATTATGGTTTATTAATTGGTTTATGGCCGCAAAGTTCCAAGAAATCCTAAAAAGATCGAGGGGTTATATAAAATACTTTTTATTTTTGGAAAAATATAAACGAGTCTTGATTTATGGTTAAACTATGCCAGTTACACTTTAAAGAAAAGACAGGCATTAACTTATTGTTGAAGAAAAGTCGAACTCATTTTCAATTTATTGTTAGCTGCTGGATTTTTTGAATAGCTTACAAAAATTAGCATAGAGTATCCCAGGTTGTCTACAAAAATACCCAAACTCCTTTCCCATTCCACAAATATTTATTTTCGCTACACGAGTCAACACGCCTGGGGAGTGTAGCCGCAATCTTATCGAGCCTTTCATAATTAAGTTGATTAATACCAATTAATTGCCGTAAGCTTTGCATGGCCAATGGCAGGGCCAATCGATTTCGAAGGTATGCACAAACATATTTCCTTTCGGCCTCAAACTCTTGCCACAAAAGCCAAGCCGCTGACATGTGACTGGCAGCTGCCACAAAATTTGCATAAGGCCTATTGGACAATGCGAATACGCCAATACCCGCCCATTGAATATGGGCTGTGGGTGGTCATAACTGTCACATCTTGGCCGGATCAATGGGGATTGGCTTTCCCTCCCCTTTCGGTTGCATGTGTGGCCCAGCTCTGACCCAGTCCGCGAATATTGGTCAGTTCCACTTTGGTTACTCGCTCGCAACGCACACAAAACCCTACAAAAATTAAAAAAATTTACAAAAAAAATTCCAAAATACAACCAGAAATAATATTATGCTTGGGAATTAACCCAGTTGGAGAAGTATATAGAGTAGCAGAGATACGTCGAGGTGACATAGCCTCGGAAATCGTCTTGACACTTATCTGTGAATTTTTTCGGTCTCCGCGCTTTATATACAAGATATATATTTATCGCTGGACGCCGCGGGAACTCTTATCAAATCAGCAAGCTCTATATATTCGGATCGCTGCAATAACGAAGTGGACAAACAAAAACCCCTGGCTATATATTAATTGTACGAGAAAATAAACAAACCAAAATATAACTTGGCTAAAACAAACCTGTCGTCGCTCCAGTCGGAGTCGACTGCTCCAATCGTTAACTTGGCTGGAAGAGCCCTAACAGATACAGCCCCTATATAGCTATATGGCTATATAGCCTCGTGATCTTAATCAGTTTTGTTACGAGTGGTAGAGCCGCGAATTGTTTCAATTTCTGCGTCATGCGTTCGGGATTGTTGTTTTCGGTTTTGGCTTTGAGTCGGTAAAGTGATCGGGGGCGGTGATCGGGTGGCGGGTAGCGGGGGCGATGGCAATTAGCAGGTTGACTTCGTGTGGCAGACACCTCCAAGAGACACACGTTCCGTCAGAGATATTCCCCGAAAAGTGATTGATAATCGGCGCTGTACATAATTAAACAAAAACCAGAAAAAAAGCGAAAAAATTCATAAAATTTGGTAATTATTTATTCAGATATTCCCCCGTGAAGTTCACCTCGGTTCACTTGGAAGATTCCCCAACTATAAAATATAAA
The DNA here is from genome assembly GCA_018150405.1 of Drosophila varians. Taxonomy (NCBI): domain Eukaryota; kingdom Metazoa; phylum Arthropoda; class Insecta; order Diptera; family Drosophilidae; genus Drosophila; species Drosophila varians. The sequence goes on from JAECWK010000130.1 coordinate 12,679,860, forward strand.
AACTTTAATGCCAACTGAAGTGAATAACACGATAATTAAACAAGATTTTGCTAGAAGTACAAAACCACTAACAAAAGCCTATAACTTTTGCTAAATTAATTATGAAAAGGCTAAAGATGTTATGCAACTCCCATCGTAGATCTCGCAGGAAGAGGCCATAAAGTGTCGATAAGAATTTGCAATATGGAAGACATATATTTTGCCATTTATCAACTTTAATTGGTGCTAATCGCGGTGCTCAAAATTAAACACAAAGAAACACTCAAGAATATAAATAACAAAAACTCGTACGTGATTCAAACGGATGTGACTTAAGAAAAATTTTTAAACCTTAAAAAAACCTTCATCAAATTGATTAAGTTTATTAATATTAAAGTAATTTTCCAAGAGTCTAATAAAAAATTATCGAAAGTCACGAAGCTACCTAAAATTGTTTCCTTGCTTGAAAATATTTATAAACGTGATTGTAACTGAAAAATGTAAAAATGACAAAAGTCAATCAAAATTGCTATATTTTCTAAAAAGTAAACCAAATGTTTTTATAGACCAGGCTAACTTTGAGGAACTTAAATGCCTGGCAAAGGGTATTTTTAAGAAACTTAGTGACCAAACCCCGATAAAGAAGTCAAAAATTAAACCAAACAAACCGAAACTTTTTGATAAGACTGAGGCCAAAGTATGAATTGTTGGAAAAACACGTAGTATAGGAAATAGTTTAATTTCTTTGATTTAGTCGAATTGAAGATTTCCGGTGCGAAGGAAGTGAGTGCCAAGGGCCTTTGTTTAGTGGGTTTTGTGCTTTGGATGCGGATTGCAATCGAAAGTAATTGATTTTAATGCGAACTCCGCAGTGCCTGAGGCGGTGGATGCGTCCGTACATTTGCATCATGGAGCTGCCGATCAGTCGCCCGGGAAGCGGCAACCTGCTGCTCGGACTCACCTCGCTGGTGGGTCTCATCGGAGGCGCCTACCTGCTGCAGTGTGGCGCCCAGCGAGTTCTGGGGTGAGTTAATCGAATCGGGGCCCTGATAAGCGGGTCCACATATCCGTGGCTACGTGAGCTAAGCCCGGGCACATCCGCACGTGCACTTGCATCTTGTGTGGCAGATGGGGCCAAAAAAAAAGCACAGCGTCAGAGATAAACCCGAAAAAAATAGAAACTGAAACTTAACTTTCTGGGCTTGCAGCTTCAGTCCCGATTACGTGTCCATCGTTTCGCATGACTTGATTGCGTTTGCGTGTGGGAAAACTGCTTGCTGCCAAGAGAAAGAGCGTTTCGCATAAAATGAGATTTGACATAATTGCTGCCACTTTTTTTTTTTTCTTTACCTCCCAGCTGCTGTTTGCCACTTGCCACTTGGCAGCGTTGCAATAGCTTTCTTTGGGCATCCAGTACATAGCTTTGCCTTAATTAAGGATTGCGCAATCCGCGCCACCTGTTTCGCATTTATTTATGCTGCAGGTGTAATGGTCCATCAATGGCTTGTAGCTCTTATGGACCGTTAGTCGTTTCATAACAATTGCAGGCCAACTGTCGTTGACTTTTGTGTTGCCACCGATTTGGCAGCAAGAACCCAGCTAAACGTCTTTCAGAATGGCAAGCGGAAGTCGTTGGCCAACAAAGGGCAGACGGACCCAGCGTTTCCTCTCCTCTTTCCTCCACCCACCAGCCAACCAGCCAACCAGCCAAGTTAAAAAGCGTCACGAATCGCCAATAACAATTGGGCGAGGCTAACAACACCCCCGATTGTTTGCCTTTCGTCACTATTCAATGGCGGCTTAATTAGGCGTTTTGTTGACAACGTAATTAGTATTATTAATAACAGTTACACTTTATTTATAAAGTGTACACGAATGGGGTGTTTCAAAACTAAATGGCTTGAAAATACCTTGATGTACTTTTCCAAATGTCAAACAAATAAAAAGTGTGCCATACCTTACATTCTAAGGTGTTATGCTAATTAAATGCTAAATTTAATTCAGCTTCTCTGCCTCGTAAAGCCAAAAACAAGTTCCGGAGCTGTGGAAAGTCTGACAAATGCAATTAACTTCACACGATGCCGCAGTACAGATATGCAAAAAGAATCTTCGTTTTTATTCGCTGTTAAAGTGAGAACAAAACTGGTTGTGTTATCCATGTGGCAAGTGAAAACCCGCAAAAAGTTATAGCCACAAAAGCGTTGAAAGTGGCTGCTAAAAAGTACAATAAGTCAAGAGTTTTTGGCCAAATATTTTGTTTCTTGTTGTTTAAATTTGTGATTAAAGGCATGCTTTTAGGCTTTGACTCAAAATAATTTAAGCCTGGCTTCAAAATATCCACTGGACATATCAACAGGAAATATATTTTCTAAAATAAAGAATGACACATTCCTAGTCTTATCTAAAATTTATCTTTCGAATGGCTATAAAACAGTTAGAGTGATTTCGCAGAATACCACTTTGCAGAAGAACCTAAAGATTATGTTATCAGAGACACGTTTGTGAAAGCTTTTTGCCCTGTTTTGAGATATTAATAAAGACTTGGAGAACCCGAGGGCTTGATGGGAATATGCTAATGGGATACATGAGACTTACACATATTAACCCAGATTCTCAACTCAGATTTCGAGGAAATCTTAAGTTCCTCATTCTTCAGAGGTATTTGCCTCTTGAAGACTTCCAGATAAAGTCCCAGAAGAGGCGCCGTTAATTCTTGAAATATTAATAATTAAAAAAATAAAGTCGACGATACCAGACATCAATCGATTGATTAGTTAATAAAGCGCTTAAATCGTGCATAAATTACTGTACTAGACAAGAATTTGCAAACTCGTTTGCGGAATGTTTCTCACAATTAGCATTTGGAAATTAATGAAGTTCAGGCCGAGACAGCGAGCGGGAAAAACATATAGCCGAAAAATAAATTAGTAGATAAATGAATGCATATGCATAGTAGACAGGCCCGGACTAGTGATGATGCTGGTTCTGATTTTGGAGTGGAGATGACTCCCCTCGCCAAAACGGTTCCTGCTTGACCACCTTGACAGCCAGCAGCTCTCCCCCCCCAGACGGGCCAGAAGACTGTAGACTTGCAGAGAGATTGCGATCATTGCAGAAAGGCGATAAATCTGCATGAAAATATGCGCCGTCATTCCGCTATATGGACCTGTTCCTCCTCCACCGATTTTGGGGGGGCTACGTCTTACGTCATTAACTAGTTTCTCCCAGTTTCTCGGCGACTATCCTCTCTCCACACGGTGTACTCCGCTCCGGTGTACTGGCTCGGCATCGGCAAACCGGCATTGGGGCACGCGGCGTATGAGCAACGCCGCTGGGCAGAAATATCGAGATATATAGTAGAGTTATGGAGAGAGACCCGATATATCTCAGCTGTTGACCGCCGACGCTCAAAGCCAAACTGCGCATAACAAAGGCAAACCTTGTGCGAGAAAGTTGTCAGTGTCGTGGGGACGCGGATCGCGATTTGATAGCGAATTGGCATTTATGTGCTTCCATTGGCGAAAACAGTTCAACGCGAGTGCCATGCCAAATCACAGCAAACAATTCGGCTTAAATCATTCGAGAAAAAACAATTTGAATACCTGAAAGACCAATCTCTATCCCAGCTAAGACTCGTTAAAAACAGTTAACACACGAAAGTCCGCTTCTAAGCCAAAAGGGAGGATGATTTTCTCCTCGACGCTGCTATGCCAGATGGAAAGGCTCATGTGCATGCCCATTAGCTTCGCCGTTCTGGGCTTCCTGTTCATGGCCTGCACCATGGAGGTGGTGCTGCTCAAGCTGACCACCAGCAATCCGGTCTTCGGGCGCCCCGCCGAGGACTGGGAGGAGGATAACGGCGACGATCGCGAGGAGCAGATCTACTATGAGAATCTGGAGAACAACTACGACCAATGGGCACGCCGCAGAATGCGATTCAATCAGCGGCAGCAACAGTACATGCAACAGCAACACCAACAGCAGCAACATCAGTTGCACATCTAATGCGATTCGATTTTAATTAGATTTAATTAGAAACTTAGTTAGATCGGGTGTATACTATGGACTGAATCTATATCTATATTTTTTTCCTACACTGTATTGTATTTAAAGTTATGTAGTTATTTCGTTTGCCAGCGCTACCGAATGTGTAATATTTTCGCTTTCTGTTTATGGCCGACTGTTTTCATCATTAAATTGTATTTGTTTGTTTGTAAGCAATTGCGAAATTTGCCATTTGAATAAGTTAAACAGCGGAATGATTTTTGTGATTGTCGATTTCGAGCACGTACAAGACACCTAGGAATTCCCTTCTTTTCCCATCTTGTGTAAGAACTGTAAGTGACTGACATAATCCGAATGCACATCATGGAGACACATTTTGTCTCTTGGCCCACAAGACGTGTGATTAGCTCTAAGCTGCATATTGATAGATTGTAAGATGCTTCGGCGGGTTGAATAAACTTGGCTAGAAAACAAACATCAATTTTGTTTGCCTGGTCGAACGGGTTTGGCAACGGGCTGGCATGTTATGCAATTTTCTGGAATGGCGTTTTGGAGAAAGTCAATTGCAAATCCAAACTGCAGCCTCCTTTGAACTGGGAAGTATTTGTTCAGCCTCAAAGCTTGGCAACACGATCGTTTTGCTTGATTTCGCGAGTCTGGCCAGCGACTAATTAGCAGATTTGTTCCAAACACTTTGTCTATCTTGACCTTCTGGCCGTTGAATAACCCCAGTGATTCCATAGAACTGACCTGACTAATCGTGATGTGTTCTTTCCTCTTTGCCTCCTTTTCCAGCAAACTAGCCAATAAGAAGTGGAGGAAGGAGGAAACCAGCGAGGACCAATCCTGCAATGTCTGCTGTGCAGACTTGGACCTGAGCAGTGCCAAAAAGTGAGTATTAAGGTCAAGGGGTTTGAATTCCCCGACCCCTCTTGAGAATTCAAAGTGAAAGTTTCAAATGCGTCACAGCCGTTTATGATTATATTATTTTGAATTCATTTGAATATTTAACATTTGTTTTTGTTGATTCAAGAATATAAGATATTCAAGTATTATTCATACTTGAGTCTAGATTTCATTGAAAAACATTTTAATTAAACGGAATTTTAATTATAATTGTTAATAGGTATATGAAGCTCTAGCTGATCCACTTTCTATTGACTCTTTCAGCTTTGTGACATGTTGCACCTGCGGAAAAACTGTATGCCGCGGACTCAAGTGCGCCGACTGGCGGCCCAAGGACGCCAAATGGGAGTGCCAACTGTGCCAGAGCTCCAAGGAGTCCTTGGCCAACACCTCGTCCTGGGTGGCGGAACAGATGTCCTTCAACCAGCACAAATTTGTCTACCCAATGAGGGCCCGCAGTGAGGTTTACATACCAATAGCTGGAGATGGAAATGATAGTAGTATGCGTAAGTCTAATCCCAAGAATCAAATACCATATAATCCCTATGAATGTATATTACAGAATTTGAAAGTGTTAGCCAGATAGGACAGGCTAACAACTTGGACGAGAGGGCCAAGATACGTGAATACGTTGAGCAGATCGTGGCCGAGATGCTGGGCAGCAACTTGGACCACATCAAAGTGGGGCAGCTGTCCAAAAGCGAGAACTGTAAGTACCTTGATTGGCTTAGATTTGATTAGGGAAAATTCAGTTTTCTGCACTTTGCGCAAATAAATTACAATTGGCTTGGCAACATTTGTTGCGAAGCTTCAAAAAAGCATACTTTTAGGCGAGCTTTCTTCAGAGAGCTTGCTGGGAAAGTCCTACTATGTTTTTTCCGCCATTTTGTGTTATTCGCCATTAACAAATATTTGCACACCTCGCATCCCACCACACAACAAATCAAACACACCTGCAATCAGACTTGCAACTCTTCGATAAATTCCATGCGAAGCTGAGTAACCTGCTTATCAATTTGGAGAACGGTTTGTGTGCGCGCGCGCTGAAAGGTGGTAAGTAATCGATCCCAGGATATCCACTTATCGATCCAGCATGCACGCCGTAATCCTTAGTACTGTGTATGCTAACCAAGAAATCGATCTGTAGTAGCTTTGTTTAGGTAGAAGTATGATTTCGATTATTTCGATAGGCTAGTTGATGTTATCTAAATAAAAACTAAATGTATTAATGTTTTTGTTAGTGTAATTCTGTTTTGTGATACCCATCTAGCCTTGGCATGCATTCATTTATAACTGATTTAAACAAGTACCCCGTAAATCATAAAAGAAATCTATCAATCAATGATTGCAGCAATTATAATCATTTTATTCTCACTAGCACCTCTCTCTAAAAAACTTTGCTTATAAATACTACTCCCTCGGAAAAAGCTAACGACAGGCAATCTAAAATCGCGGTCAGTGCTTTTTGATAAGAAGCGCCAAGAGTCAGCCAGCCAGCCAGTCACTGATAAGAACTTACAGCTGTGATAAGGTTCCCTGCGGCCATTGAAGTGCCGACACCTAAAAAGCAAAACAGTCAGGGGAATACATGATACTAAATAAAGCGCACACACATTGTGTTGCCAAAGACAGTTGGCCTTAGCTCGGATGTCTGACTGCGATTGGTATATTAATCATACGCACTGTGTGCGCCTTGCTCACCAACTGGTTCCGAGTTTTGTAAATTGAAGTAAATTGAAATGACTTACTTACACGCCGATTGACATGGTCACGCTCTGGGTTGAATTTGGTAATTCCTCCAATCACCGGCTTGTAAATTACAAAGCCAAACTCCGCTTTTGGGCCCAAACTGGCCATTTGGCCCACTGTAGGGAATCACTTGGGCCAAGTTGGGAGTGTGAGTGAGCGTTTTAGACGGTATACGCTCACGGCTAGCCGCTTTTAGCAGCTCAGCGCTTGCGGCTCGGGAATCGCACGGTACCGCTTCAGTTGTGAGAAGCGTCGCGCCGAGATCGTAACGCCAAAACGGGCTCCGGACTCCGGACCAACTGAATCGGAGTGATAACATGGCATATAAAACAACATAAATAACACAAGAATTTGGCCGCAAAAATAAAGAACTTTTCCATCTTCAGGTGACGGGGCAGAGATAAGACAATAAAATATACATAGAAACACGTAAAGAGATCGCGTTTAGTTTAGTTGTGACTTATTGCCAACCTTGACCCGCCATTAAGCTGGCAAAAATTAAAATGAGAAAAATTAGAAATCAATAATCGTGAGCTAAAACAACCTTACAGACGAGGAAGAGGCCTTAATCAACGCTAATAAATATTAATGATCCCCTAGTCCCGCTTCGAGCCCTGAATGCTCAAATCCCGAGATTAACAACAAATTATGATCTTCCATTGATGATCGTGGACTTTCGACACGAGTGGTGGTGCCTTCTCCCCCTACACAGTTTATATCCGACCTTAACTAAACGAAACCTTTGGGTGTCTATAAAACCTTGCTTTGCACCCAACTTATCGCGAATACCCCAATGGATCGTACCGAAGTCGGAGCTATCTGATGGCGAGTTATCAGACCACTTGAACCCTTTTCAGGGGCAGGAGTTCGAAGTATTAAAAGTGAAATAAACCGAATTGAATAACTCAGCTGGCCGCTGATAATTGCTTGAGTGATTTCCATTGAACCCTGAACTTTGGAGTGCCTGAGAAGTGATCGTTGAAAAGTGATCCGGCTGGTTCTGTCCTAGGGGCCAGTTTCTATGATTCCGTGGCTATTTCCATTGATGACTTGAGCTTGTTCTGGATACAAAATTTTCTGCTTGTGACATTTTTTTGTATAAATTTTATTTGTATTTTTTTTTTTGCACACCTGAATGACTAACGGGGGACGGAGACTAAAGGCATTCAGGCGGGCAGGTAGCCAGGCCAGCCAGATAAAGATGTATGGGAGGTATTGTAACGTAAAATAGATAACTCGGGGTTATTCATTATGCGGCGTGGTATTAACCGCAATATGTTAATAGACTTAATATGTCAAAGGCAAATGATAAATATGCGAAGCATACCATAGTCGCGATTTTCAGCATGAGTGGAGTTCATTAAATGGTTTAGAGAGCGTTCCGGGGAGGCGGTGACCAGTTTATGCTTCGCGCTCAATTAGGGGAACAAAACAAACTCAAATATTTGCTCAATATAATTAACAGCTTCGCCGCGCCGTTATATCAATGAAAGCTTTAAACAAAACCCAAACAAAAACACAAATACGCCAAATAAACAAAACAAAATAGAGCCGGTATCAACGTGTATCAGATATCAGGAATATTATCCAGATAGAAAAAAGATATATATTATATGTGCATGCAGCATGGATTTTACTTTGGGCCTTGTCACGGGCATGTATGCCGTTGTGGCCGTAATTGTCTTTTACGTGGTTTACGTCATTGAGGTGAAATTAGGTATGGCTAAAACACTCACACTCTACCACTTTCTTCGCCTTTCACATACCCATCTAGAAGTAACCGAGTTTTCACTTTCCATTGTATCGATCTTGCTAACCCAGCATTATTGTTGGCCGAATTCTGGGTCTTGTCTTGCCACTAACAATGCTCTACACTTGCTTTCAGATCTGCCAGCCATAGTGAATGGCTTTAATGGTAACAGCAGCAATGCCAATACCAATACCAACAACAATAATAACAACAACGAGCTGGCCGACATCTCGCAGACCCGGCTAAGAAGTCTCATAGAGACAATAATAGCGGAGACACTGCGAAGCTCGTCCTTGAGCGCCAGCGGAGCCGTCTCGGAGATAAGTCTGGACACCAGGTCCCACGCCTCCGAGCTGGCCAATGGAAATGGCCTGAAGCGACGCCACCGCACCGAGCACTACTTTGAGCCGAAGATCTATCAGGATCTGCTGGCCACGGCGGTGCTAAATAAGGTAAGGAAATCACAACCTATGACCCCAGTCTGTGCCACCTGTAGTATTTCCTCCCTCTCTGCCCCTTTTTACCATTTTGTAAGCCATGTTCTGCCCATTTCCGCCACTTTTCGTTTTTATTTGGCCTGCACTTTGGCGGCTTCAATCGAATTGCTAGTATATTGTTGGACCAAGTCTGGGCAGGCTAATTAGTTGCAGTCCATTGTCTCAACGGAACAGACGTCTTGTAAACGGCAGGAAACTACAAACATAAATCAATCGCAGCACTAATTGGATAAATTAATTTTGTGGAAAACCGAAAGGAGGGTTAGCAGTTAACAGGACAATGGCCGATCCAGGAGATAAAGTAAACACATGTCGAAAGCATAGAGGCATTATCTTAGTATAAAATCCCCTGATGCAATGATTCATTCTCGTTTGGGTATTCAAATCTTATCGGAGCGTCACTGATATAGTCCGCCACTTAACACCTCGTTTGGCCAATACAATCGATTCCGACAACGTGTTCCAGCTCTTCACGTCCGTCAATCAATATTTTTTTGGTAAACGGTGACGTTGTGGATTTATTATAATGAATCGATGGCAGAACTGTCGCCAAGGGTCCGGCTAGGAACCACTTAATCTTCTTAAGAGCTTCTTGTGTCACCCAATCGGTTGACCCACAGCAAATCGGTTTCTTTGAGTTCAACAACACTTGAGTTGCGCAATGCCAAGGCTCATGGGATAACAAGTTCTTTTCGTTCTTCCACAGATTGCGGATAAGGAAGGGAATACGAGGCTACTGGCGGAAAGCACACCGGACTTGAGTGGTCACCACATTGACGAGAATTTCAATGCCGAAGCGTTGAGCACAACGTCCGGTAGTTCCATAGAGCCACGAAGTGATTGCAGCCTCACTGATCATGAAATTGTCCTGGATGTGAGTTCTTTTTAGAGACAAAACCATATACTTCTGCTAATGCCTCAATGCCTAATCCATAGAACGGAAAATCCCAATCCCTGCAGGCGGATTTGGAAAGGGAATCGGTACTCAGTGATTACATAGCCGCCCACATGGTGCCACTTCCGGACTTTTTAGCCTCTGTCACAGAATCCGAGGATGGTGAGTAGTTCTTTAAACTCTTTAAAAGTTTATTTAAAGGTTTTTCTTTTCAGATATTGGCTCCATCTCCTCGAGCATGATGGCAGACGGAACCTGGGAAGACAATTGGTTATTTAAGAAGAAACGCAGCTCAGCCACTCCAAGCAGCATTGGCATGCTGGTGCCGGCGCCCAAGGAGAATGTCCGGGCTCAGATTGGCGACAAGACCGCCGACGAGGTCAGTGACCTGTCGGAGATGGGCTCGGACGGCGAGGACAGTTCCCTGGACTTGTTGCGTTGCAACGAGCTTAACGATCGTCTTCTAAGCAAACACCTTATCGGTGGCCAGAACACGAAGCTCGTCCTGGATGAACTTGTTGATCGCACCAGCCTCATCTCCCACACATTGCCGGAGGAGAACGAGCCCGCATTTACAGAGACCACAAATGTCCTGTTGGTGGACAACACGGTCGTGGTGCCGCCAGTGTCGCCTCCACCCCTACCACCCATGATATTCCAAGATGATTCTGTGACAGAGGAGCCTGTCCCAGCTCCCATTGCAGGTTAGTGCCTTTTAAGGATTTGTTTTGACCTCCAACTATTGTATTTTTGTACCTAACTCATGCTGCTAAGACTAACTTTGGGTAGCCTTTAGAACTAGACCATTAGCCCCTTAGATCGCTGACTCAGTCCCAGTGTTTAGAGCCCGGAGTCCCTTGTCATGTAGCCCAGTCCACCTGTGCATGATCTTGAAGCATCGGCACTTAGCAGTCGTTTGTGTTACAGCCCAAGCCGATCCCGATGAGCTAGCCAGCCTCGACGGCTGCACCGGCTTCAGCACAATCGAGTACATTGACGAAGACCAGATGCACGAATCGGTGCCCTCGGTGATCGAGATTTTGGCTGCCATGGCCTTGGGTCCGATGCTAGCGGTTCCGGCCTCGGAGCAGCCCGGCGCCATGACTCCCAGCGAAATGCATACGCTCAAGGAGCTCAGTGATCTGGCCCTCGCCGAGATAAACGCTCGCACAATGGACCTGGCCCACCATTCTCTGGATATCATCGAGGAGGAGAACACCGAACCTGCAGAAATTGAGCCTACTAATCGTTCTTTAGAGCCTCCAGCACAAAGTTCTTTGGAAAAAACCGGAGAAACTGGAAACGGCCATTCTATAATCGAAAGTATTGGCCAAATAATAAATGCAGCAACTGGAGAAGCTCCTTCTTTACCAGAACCTTTCGCATTAAATGGTTCAGCCAGTGCAGAAGGCAATCCGTCCACAATAACAGTTTCCATGGAATCTACTGCTGGTATTCCTATTCCCGAATCAACTGCACCGGAGGCTGATATTCCTGTCGACAATCCTGCTTCACAATCTATCACAATAGAAGCAGACATACTCGCAGAAATAGTTCCAGTTCCAGTTGAAGCTCCTGCGGAAGTCCTAGTGGATAATCCTGCTCCAGAAACTGCAAAAACAGAAGCAGAAATACTTCCAGCTCAAGTTGAAGCTTCTGCGGTAGTCCTCTTGGATAATCCTGCTTCAGAAACTGCAGCAGTGGAAGCAGAAGTACCTGCAGAAATACTTCCAGCTCCAGTTGAAGCTCCTGCGGAAGTCCTAGTGGATAATCCTGCTCCAGAAACTGCCACAATGGAAGTAGAAATAGTTCCAGCTCCAGTTGAAGCTCCTGCGGAAGTCCCTGTGGATAATCCTGCTCCAGAAACTGCAGCAGTGGAAGCAGAAGTACCTGCAGAAATACTTCTAGCTCCAGTTGAAGCTCCTGTAGAAGTCCTAGTGGATAATCCTGCTTCAGAAACTCCAACAACAGAAGCAGAAAAAGTTCCAGCTCCAGTTGAAGCTCCTGCGGAAGTCCTAGTGGATAATCCTGCTCCAGAAACTGCCACAATGGAAATAGAAATAGTTCCAGCTCCAGTTGAAGCTCCTGCGGAAGTCCCTGTGGATAATCCTGCTCCAGAAACTGCAGCAGTGGAAGCAGAAGTACCTGCAGAAATACTTCTAGCTCCAGTTGAAGCTCCTGCGGAAGTCCTAGTGGATAATCCTGCTCCAGAAACTGCAACAACAGAAGCAGAAATAGTTCCAGCTCCAGTTGAAGCTCCTGCGGAAGTCCTAGTGGATAATCCTGCTCCAGAAACTGCAGCAGTGGAAGCAGAAATACTTCCAGCTCCAGTTGAAGCTCCTGCAGAAGTCTTTGTGGATAATCCTGCTTCAGAAACTGCAGCAGTGGAAGCAGAAGTACCTGCAGAAATACTTCCAGCTCCAGTTGAAGCTCCTGCGGAAGTCCTAGTGGATAATCCTGCTCCAGAAACTGCAACAACAGAAACAGAAATAGTTCCAGCTCCAGTTGAAGCTCCTGCGGAAGTCCTAGTGGATAATCCTGCTTCAGAAACTGCAACAACAGAAGTAGAAATAGTTTCAGCTCCAGTTGAAGCTCCTGCGGAAGTCCCTGTGGATAATCCTGCTTCAGAAACTGCAGCAGTGGAAGCAGAAGTACCTGCAGAAATACTTCCAGCTCCAGTTGAAGCTCCTGCAGAAGTCCTAGTGGATAATCCTGCTCCAGAAACTGCAACAACAGAAACAGAAATAGTTCCAGCTCCAGTTGAAGCTCCTGCGGAAGTCCTAGTGGATAATCCTGCTCCAGAAACTGCAGCAGTGGAAGCAGAAATACTTCCAGCTCCAGTTGAAGCTCCTGCAGAAGTCTTTGTGGATAATCCTGCTTCAGAAACTGCAACAACAGAAGTAGAAATAGTTTCAGCTCCAGTTGAAGCTCCTGCGGAAGTCCCTGTGGATAATCCTGCTTCAGAAACTGCAGCAGTGGAAGCAGAAGTACCTGCAGAAATACTTCCAGCTCCAGTTGAAGCTCCTGCGGAAGTCCTAGTGGATAATCCTGCTCCAGAAACTGCAACAACAGAAGCAGAAATAGTTCCAGCTCCAGTTGAAGCTCCTGCGGAAGTCCTAGTGGATAATCCTGCTCCAGAAACTGCAGCAGTGGAAGCAGAAATACTTCCAGCTCAAGTTGAAGCTTCATCGGAAGTCCCAGTGGATAATCCTGCTTCCGAAACTGCAGCAGTGGAAGCAGAAGTAGTTCCAGTGCCTGCAGAAATACTTCCAGCTCCAGTTGAAGCTCCTGCGGAAGTCCCTGTGGATAATCCTGCATCGGAAACTGCAGCAGTGGAAGCAGAAGTACCTGCAGAAATACTTCCAGCTCCAGTTGAAGCTCCTGCGGAAGTCCCTGTGGATAATCCTGCTTCAGAAACTGCAGCAGGGAAACAGAATCTGCAGAAATACTTCCAGCTCCAGTTGAAGCTTCTGCGGAAAGTCCTCTTGGATAATCCTGCTTCAGAAACTGCAGCAGTGGAAGCAGAAGTACCTGCAGAAATACTTCCAGCTCCAGTTGAAGCTCCTGCGGAAGTCCTAGTGGATAATCCTGCTCCAGAAACTGCAGCAGTGAAAACAGAAGTTCCTGCAGAAATACTTCCAGCTCCAGTTGAAGCTCCTGCGGAAGGCCTTGTGGATAATCCTGCTCCAGAATCTGCCACAATGGAAGTAGAAATAGTTCCAGCTCCAGTTGAAGCTCCTGCGGAAGTCCCTGTGGATAATCCTGCTTCAGAAACTGCAGCAGTGGAAGCAGAAGTACCTGCAGAAATACTTCCAGCTCCAGTTGAAGCTCCTGCGGAAGTCCTAGTGGATAATCCTGCTCCAGAAACTGCAAAAACAGAAGCAGAAATACTTCCAGCTCCAGTTGAAGCTCCTGCGGAAGGCCTTGTGGATAATCCTGCTCCAGAATCTGCCACAATGGAAGTAGAAATAGTTCCAGCTCCAGTTGAAGCTCCTGCGGAAGTCCTAGTGGATAATCCTGCTCCAGAAACTGCAACAACAGAAGCAGAAATAGTTCCAGCTCCAGTTGAAGCTCCTGCGGAAGTCCTAGTGGATAATCCTGCTCCAGAAACTGCAGCAGTGGAAGCAGAAATACTTCCAGCTCAAGTTGAAGCTTCTGCGGTAGTCCTCTTGGATAATCCTGCTTCAGAAACTGCAGCAGTGGAAGCAGAAATACTTCCAGCTCCAGTTGAAGCTCCTGCGGAAGGCCTTGTGGATAATCCTGCTCCAGAAACTGCAACAATGGAAGTAAAAATAGTTCCAGCTCCAGTTGAAGCTCCTGCGGAAGTCCTTGTGGATAATGCTGCTCCAGAATCTGCCACAATGGAAGTAGAAATAGTTCCAGCTCCAGTTGAAGCTCCTGCGGAAGTCCTTGTGGATAATGCTGCTCCAGAATCTGCCACAATGGAAGTAGAAATAGTTCCAGCTCCAGTTGAAGCTCCTGCGGAAGTCCTTGTGGATAATCCTGCTCCAGAAACTGCAGCAGTGGAAGAAGAAATACTTCCAGCTCCAGTTGAAGCTCCTGCGGAAGTCCCTGTGGATAATCCTGCTCCAGAAACTGCAACAACAGAAGCAGAAATAGTTCCAGCTCCAGTTGAAGCTCCTGCGGAAGTCCTAGTGGATAATCCTGCTCCAGAAACTGCAGCAGCAGAAGCAGAAATACTTCCAGCTCCAGTTGAAGCTCCTGCAGAAGTCTTTGTGGATAATCCTGCTCCAGAAACTGCAACAACAGAAGCAGAAATAGTTTCAGCTCCAGTTGAAGCTCCATCGGAAGTCCCAGTGGATAATCCTGCTTCCGAAACTGCAGCAGTGGAAGCAGAAGTACCTGCAGAAATACTTCCAGCTCCAGTTGAAGCTCCTGCGGAAGTCCTTGTGGATAATCCTGCTCCAGAAACTGCAGCAGTGGAAGCAGAAGTACCTACAGAAATACTTCCAGCTCCAGTTGAAGCTCCTGCGGAAGTCCTAGTGGATAATCCTGCTCCAGAAACTGCAGCAGTGGAAGCAGAAATACTTCCAGCTCAAGTTGAAGCTTCTGCGGTAGTCCTCTTGGATAATCCTGCTTCAGAAACTGCAGCAGTGGAAGCAGAAGTACCTGCAGAAATACTTCCAGCTCCAGTTGAAGCTCCTGCGGAAGTCCCTGTGGATAATCCTGCTCCAGAAACTGCATCAACAGAAGCAGAAATAGTTCCAGCTCCAGTTGAAGCTCCTGCGGAAGTCCTTGTGGATAATCCTGCTCCAGAAACTGCAACAACAGAAGCAGAAATAGTTCCAGCTCCAGTTGAAGCTCCTGCGGAAGTCCTAGTGGATAATCCTGCTCCAGAAACTGCAGCAGTGGAAGCAGAAATACTTCCGGCTCCAGTTGAAGCTCCTGCAGAAGTCTTTGTGGATAATCCTGCTTCAGAAACTGCAGCAGTGGAAGCAGAAATACTTCCAGCTCAAGTTGAAGCTTCTGCGGTAGTCCTCTTGGATAATCCTGCTTCAGAAACTGCAGCAGTGGAAGCAGAAGTACCTGCAGAAATAGTTCCAGCTCCAGTTGAAGCTCCATCGGAAGTCCTCATGGATAATTCTGCTCCAGTATCTGCCACAATGGAAGTAGAAATAGTTCCAGCTCCAGTTGAAGCTCCTGCGGAAGTCCTCATGGATAATTCTGCTCCAGAATCTGTCACAATGGAAGCAGAAATACCTGCAGAAATAGTTCCAGCTCCAGTTGAAGCTCCTGCGGAAGTCCTTGTGGATAATCCTGCTCTAGAAACTGCATCAACAGAAGCGGAAATACTTCCAGCTCCAGTTGAAGCTCCATCGGAAGTCCTCATGGATAATTCTGCTCCAGAATCTGCCACAATGGAAGTAGAAATAGTTCCAGCTCCAGTTGAAGCTCCTGCGGAAGTCCTTGTGGATAATGCTGATCTAGAAACTGCATCAACAGAAGCGGAAATACTTCCAGCTCCAGTTGAAGCTCCATCGGAAGTCCTCATGGATAATTCTGCTCCAGAATCTGTCACAATGGAAGCAGAAATACCTGCAGAAATAGTTCTAGCACCAGTTGAAGCTCCTTCGGAAGTCCCAGCGGATAATCCTGCTCCAGAATCTGTCACAATGGAAGCAGAAATACCTGCAGAAATAGTTCCAGCTCCAGTTGAAGCTCCTGCGAAAGTCCTTGTGGATAATCCTGCTCTAGAAACTGCATCAACAGAAGCGGAAATACTTCCAGCTCCAGTTGAAGCTCCATCGGAAGTCCCAGTGGATAATGCTGCTCCAGAATCTGTCACAATGGAAGCAGAAATACCTGCAGAAATAGTTCTAGCACCAGTTGAAGCTCCTTCGGAAGTCCCAGCGGATAATCCTGCTCCAGAATCTGTCACAATGGAAGCAGAAATACCTGCAGAAATAGTTCCAGCTCCAGTTGAAGCTCCTGCGAAAGTCCTTGTGGATAATCCTGCTCTAGAAACTGCATCAACAGAAGCGGAAATACTTCCAGCTCCAGTTGAAGCTCCATCGGAAGTCCCAGTGGATAATGCTGCTCCAGAATCTGTCACAATGGAAGCAGAAATACCTGCAGAAATAGTTTCAGCTCAAGTTGAAGCTCCTGCGGAAGTCCTTGTGGATAATCTTACAGCAGAAACTGCAAAAACAGCAGCGGAAATAGTTCCAGCTCCAGTTAAAGCTCCTGCGGAAGTCCTAGTGGATAATGCTGCTCCAGAATCTGCCACAATGGAAGTAGAAATAGTTCCAGCTCCAGTTGAAGCTCCTGCGGAAGTCCTTGTGGATAATGCTGCTCCAGAAACTGCAACAACAGAAGCAGAAATACTTCCAGCTCCAGTTGAAGCTCCTGCAGAAGTCCTTGTGGATAATCTTACAGCAGAAACTGCAAAAACAGCAGCGGAAATAGTTCCAGCTCCAGTTGAAGCTCCTGCGGAAGTCCTAGTGGATAATGCTGCTCCAGAATCTGCCACAATGGAAGTAGAAATAGTTCCAGCTCCAGTTGAAGCTCCTGCGGAAGTCCTTGTGGATAATGCTGCTCCAGAAACTGCAACAACAGAAGCAGAAATAGTTCCAGCTCCAGTTGAAGCTCCTGCGGAAGTCCTCGTGGATAATTCTGCTCCAGAATCTGCCACAATGGAAGCAGAAATACCTGCAGAAATAGTTCCAGCTCCAGTTGAAGCTCCTGCGGAAGTCCTAGAGGATAATGCTGCTCCAGAATCTGTCACAATGGAAGCAGAAATACCTGCAGAAATAGTTCCAGCACCAGTTGAAGCTCCTGCGGAAGTCCTAGAGGATAATCCTGCTCCAGAATCTGTCACAATGGAAGCAGAAATACCTGCAGAAATAGTTCCAGCTTCCTCGGAAATAGATGTTTCGGAGCCAACTCAGGAAAGTCTGACGACAGAGACGACTCAACCTGATGCTTCTGGCCTAGGTAAAGCATCTCACAAATTTCTGCGAAGACAGCCGAATATAACGGACACAATACCGAGTGGAAACTTGTCCCTTAGGTCCGAACCTGTGAACCTCCGTGGGCACCATTTGCAAGTTTTACATAAAAGACAAACGACTCTTGGCCACGATCGAAAAACGACGTCGCCGATCTTTGATCATGCACAAGTACCTGAGTTCCTTTGACTCCATGGATGAGACCATAGATGAGGTTGTCTGCGATAACTATGCGAGTTTATTTCAGGAACTAAATGATGGTGGCTCAGAGCCCCCAGTAGAAATGATTCCTCCGACTGGCAGGGTAGAAACTCCGTCACCAGAAGTTGATGACGAATATATGGAAAATACCAAAGAGAGAGAAGGGTTGGAGGACATGAATCTTTCAAAAAATCTAGCAGATATATCGAGCTTGGATGAATTGAGAATAGTAGAGACTGAATCCAGTTTACAAGATGAGGGCACTTCAGATTTAGGTAGTTTGATGAGCCAGCAAGACTCACCCATAAGACACTTAGACGATAGAGTTCCCGTAAACGATAGTGTAGCAACGATCCTTAGATGGGATAGGGCCAGTCAAACATCCTGCGACATAGCAGAAGAGCTAGACGTAGACACAGAGTCCATCATTGCGGTTAGTTTCGGTGAAATCAGCTATAACTTTATCAACGACATTCTCTTCTCAGATCAGTTGAGTTCAGAGTCGAATCGCAGCGACGAAAGTGAGCCCTCCACGGCCTGTGAGACGTTCAACGGCGAGGCCGACTCCGAGCAGGACTTTGTTAGCGAAAGGGCCTTAGTCCTGGACGAGCATCGATCTCCGAGTACTAACACAACCTCTAATTGCACCTCGCACGCCAACTTGCATCTAACTCTAACCCAAACTAATACTTCCCATTCGGCCAGTAGGCGTACTAACGGAAAACTAACAAATGGTTCCCTGAGATGGTCACAGAAATCGGCCAATGGGATTGGTAACGAACTAACCAACGGTGGCCCAAAGGCTGCCCAACCGGACGATGTTGCCGACGACGATGTTGTACTGTTGCGGCGCTTTGTGCCAGGTAACCCAGGGTTAAGGCCATAACTGTCGTCACGCGGTGTTTGTTGTTAACCCCCTTGACTCCTTAGCCTGGCTTCACTGTCTGTTATATGTGTGTGTTTTTTGTGTCCCGCCCAAGACTATAGTGGGTCGGTTTTAACCAAATATTAAAGCGAAAAGTAATCTCATACCTTTATTTCAATAATAATTACTGAAATAACAAAATGTTAAATGTAAAAATATTAAAAAATATTGTGAATGTATACTGGAAATTGAAATAAAGGATATGGTTGTTAACTTAAAGCAGTTTCGATACAAGGGGGATTACTTTTCGCTTTTCAACTCACTGGATCCACTCTCTGCTTTAAATCCATGGTATTAATTCGAATCCCAAAAATGTTTCCAGGATCCATTGCGGAGCGGGAAGTGAAAAAGTGGTACAATGCCGTGGAGATGCCGAATAATCCATACGCCCCGGAGGCCCTGAAGCAGCGCATCAGTGGCACCCAGGAGCGGTACATGGACGTGCCAAACATCAGTCCCAGTGCCGAGCAGAAGGCTCTGGCATCGGCTCTAACGGAAAGCACAGATTCAGCATCGCCACAAAGAGATTACAAGCGGTATGCGATGGCCATAACTTTTTTATTTCATTTTTATAATATTTCAAACCAATAGCTATAGTCGCGACTATTACATCAATGATGCCCCCAATGGCACCCCTGGAAGTGTGAGGACTAGTGCCACTAGCAGTGCATCTATCACTCTGCAAAGTGCCGAGGATGCGGAGGACATTGTGATCAACGAGGTAAATCAAGAACCAGATCCACTTCCACCAACGCATGGCCAACGCATTTCAAGTAGCGCTCAGAGCAACGTTGCCGACCTCTCTCATTGGACCCTATCCACGCCAGTGCGCCGTAGCAGTTCGCTTAAGTTCATTAACAGCCGCCCCGCCCACTCTCTCACCCACTCCCTCTCGCCGTCACTGTCCCCCACCCCCTACGCCAGCGCCTACGATCGGGCTGAGCGTCCTTCCACATCGGCATCCCACTATCGGGAATCAAGTTTAGGGATAGGGGACGACGATCACGACTTTGACGTGCGATCGCACCGCTCCTGGCGCAGCAGCTACAGTTCCCTACCCAAGCGCCACACCCAGTTCACCCTGAGCTTGCACAGCAGCGGCAGCGGGGTGTCCTTCGGCTCGTCTGCGTCAAAGCGGCGCCTTGCGTCAGGGGGTCCCTCCGCCGGCGTTCTCACCCAATTCGAGAAGCAACTGCTTCACAAGGACCTCAAGCGAAACAGTTTCCGGGCAGTGTCTACCACATCAAAGGATTTTGTCATGAATCCCCTATTCGAAAGCGAGTCCATGCAGGCGGGGAAGCTGGCTCTGCGGCCGGATACAGATGAGCAGGGCGACTCAGGGGTGGACAGCTGTCTCAACGGCTTCAGCGGTGCGGACACCAAGTACAGCAACAATAGTCTGCTCTTCTAGATAAGTGGGTCGGGTCAAGTCGGGTCAAGACAGGTCAGGACATGGTGGGGTTGGGTTGGGTTGGGTTAGTCTCTCGCCTTTAAGGATATTTGCCAAAATACGCATAGCTTAGTCAAAACAAAAGTTTAAAGTTTAAACACTAGTCAGTTGTAGGAAAACGCCAATTTCTCTGTACATACTACATAAATCGAGGTGGACAGGGGCGGGAATTTAGGAATTGAAAAGTACATATGTAGAAACACAAAGCAAGGCGCACTTTTAGAATCTCCGGCACTGGACGGGCCATCTAATGACCCACAGATCCACTGCACCCACTCCACCATTTGCACCACCAACAACCATGCAACCAAGCAACCAACAGCAATATGCTAATTTGAATGAGAGTGTCGAGCTAGTGTCCTAATTGTAATTTAGTAAATACTACAATACTTACGTAATGCTAATGCCTAGAGTATGCAACGTTTGTTTTTAATCAATATACTTGCTGTTAA
The DNA here is from genome assembly GCA_018150405.1 of Drosophila varians. Lineage (NCBI taxonomy): Eukaryota > Metazoa > Arthropoda > Insecta > Diptera > Drosophilidae > Drosophila > Drosophila varians. Next base: position 12,700,138 of record JAECWK010000130.1, read on the forward strand.
TTTTATGAAATAATATAATAATTCCTGTACCGTATCTGTATGCACTCCGCTAACGTATCTTTTTATGAAAAACAAACCACATATATGCCTAGCAATATCGATAATGCATTAATTAATTCCAAATAAAGCCAAAAGATAAACCAACCAAAAATATATTCAAATACTGAAACAAATGTTTTTAGTTTCCTAAAAACGAAAAGAAAGCCAATTCAATAGGTGAGTACAGAATCGGGAATTGGCCAAGATTCCAAGGATATGCCTCAGAGACGTTGGTACAGATTCGATTGATATGTTTTTGGGATTGCTTTTGGATGCAACTAACTAACAGCATTTGTTTCGAAAATAACTTTAAAATAACTGCCTGCATGCCGCTGCCTGACTTGCCTCATTAAGAAACATGATTTTCCAATACATCACACTCTGTCTAATACCATGTACTAAGACACTTACACTTCTTCTCTCTATTTATTAAACTCTAATTAAACTAACCACCAACCAAACAACACACCACACTCCACACCACACCCACCCACAAAAACCAACTACCGAATATCGAATATCAAACCTGAAATATTCCATCAAAGGCTCAAAAAGCAAGCACGGCTGCCACAGAGCTGGATCAGCCCGGGGAATCGGTGTACAAAGCCTTGCCAGTTCAGGTCCTGGACGAGTCCTTGGAGACCCAGTCGAACCCTTCATTGTACTCGGTTCAAACAACAAATACAACCACCAGCGATGAGTCCGATACGGTGCGCATATACGACTTTAACAAGCAGGAAACTACGGTGATTCGGGCTACTCCGGCAGAGCAACAACCGAGCACCTCTACCACATCGTCGATGGAATCTGCCCAGAGCGCTCCTCCGTCGGTTTCCTCCATCGATTCATCGGTCTCCAAGAAACGGGAGCGACCTGTGGTCCTTCAGTTCGGACCTGGCGACTCTGCACCGACTATTGGTTCACCTGTTAGCACACCCACTCGGGGATCCACGCCACCGGCCTTCAGATTTCTCCAGCCAAAGCGGAAGCTAATCGATCCCAGTCAAGTATTGTCTATAGATGAAGATGATGCGGTAAGATAGACAGGTTTAGAGGATCCCAATCCTTGGTTAAACACATTTCCTCAATAGCCTGACCAGCCAAAGACTCCAGCAGCGGAAAAACCCGTCATCGAAGACGAAGTAGCCCATGCCATGCCATCTGTTAAAGCTCTTGCCCAGGCTTTTCTCCTTACCACCAAGACCACGCAAATGGAGCGACGATGGCGGGCCAAGGTAGGTTGAGAGAGTACAAGGAGTCACCACAAATTCAATCAACTCATTCAATATTTCTCAGGTCAGAATAGCTGCCCCACCAGATGCACCCGAAAAGCCAACCTCATCCCTGGCCAAACGTCACAAACTGGAGCATGCTGTCTCTGTGGCAGAGGTGGCCGATGAGTCCACCATAGCTTCAGATCTATCATCCCTTGAAACGTATGTTCACCTAGGCGTTGATTTTTTCCTTTATGTTATAATCTTTCTATTTTTTAAGGGATCCATCCATGCATTCGGAGGGCCTACCGCCAATCGCCTCGCCAGCTAGTCCAGTTCCCGTGCGACATGGCTTCCTCCGGAGCAACATTGCTTTCTTTGAGAATTTAAAGTTTAAGTAAATGTGCGAAATGGGGAATACCCAAGTGTGCGGCCATTAGTTGATTTTCTCTAAAGGGGAAAATACACGGATATGGAGAAGCACCTGAAACATCCCATTTTAATCCAAACCAAATCTTCGCCAAAAAATCAGTGCCATGGCCTCTTAAATCATTTCCCAGTCCCAGTCACACATAACAAAGTACTTAACTTCAATTGGCACTCTGCGTGTGCCATCGTTAATTGTAGTATTTACTATTATATAATTCTTATATCCATGGATACTATTTATTTAGCTCTAAGATATGTATTATTTACTTGTTAGGCCTAAGCGAAGCCGTTTCCAATTTCAGCTTCACCCGTTCTAGTTTAAATGTTATATAATTTTAATCAATAAAACCTAGAGACAAGAAACTTAAGATGGGACATTACGGGAATTCACAACACGATCGTATTTTGGAGCTGGCGTTGCTAGAAGTTATTGAAAACCATTGCTTTGCAATTTGGAAGAACCCGAACAGCTTTGCAGTGCATAAAATCCTTATTATTTCAACAAGAGTCCGTATAAAATTCTACATTTAGCTTTACAAAAATAAATTCCATCGCCCGCAGCTACATTTTGAATGCGCCTGGCTGGTTTGAGGAGAGTTGCGGAGAGACAGGTCGTATGTTGCCGGTACATTTGGAATGACGATCACTTCGGTGCAATGCTGCCATTGCATTGTAGCCTCTCCTATTGGGCACTGTGATGCTGGTGCGGGTGCTCCGCCAGGTAAATAACGTAGACCAGCGGTATCACCACACACAGGGCGAGTATAAAGACCAGTAGACAAATCCAGGACAAGTCGCAGTCGGACCCGGACCAGTCGATAGCGCGCAGCGAAGGCCCTGGGATAGGACGAACCACAGGAGCATGCCTGTCCACCAGCATTTGGTTCAGCAGTGGAGCTTTATGCTCAAACGGCTGTTCCATGTTAGCTGAAAAATTTAATTTATAAGTAAGCTGGAGTTATAATTGAAACAAATATAAATACTTAAAAAAAGGAAAATATATGAAGGTATTGGTTTTTTTATTTCATGATTTGCCAGCTGCAGAATGTTTTATAGTTTTATTTGCAGAAGATACAAAGTTATGCCGATAATATTAAACTTAATTGTAGGTCATATAGCGGGGGGTAGCGCTGAACTTGGCGTAGCTCTTGATAACCTTGTTGACAGCTTCGAGGAAGTCCTTCTCGGTGGCCACCTTGCGACGCGCCCGAATGGCGAACATACCGGCCTCAGTGCACACAGACCGAATCTCAGCACCCGTCGAATTGGGACACAGACGCGCCAGCAGGTCGAAACGAATGTCACGCTCCACGGACATGGAACGGGCATGGATCTTGAAAATGTGCGAGCGACCATCTTGGTCGGGCAGACCAAACTCCACCTTACGGTCAAGGCGACCGGGACGCATCAACGCCGGGTCCAGAGTGTCGGGTCTGTTGGTTGCCATCAGCACCTTAATGTTTCCACGCGGATCGAAGCCATCCAGCTGGTTAATCAGTTCCAACATAGTACGTTGCACCTCGTTATCGCCTCCGGCACCATCATCGAATCGGGCACCTCCGATAGCATCGATTTCATCAAAGAAAATAAGGCAGGCCTTCTTGGAGCGAGCCATTTCGAACAGCTCACGCACCATACGTGCACCCTCGCCTACGTACTTTTGCACCAGTTCGGATCCGATAACTCGAATGAAGCAGGCATCTGTCCGATTGGCCACAGCTCGGGCACACAGAGTTTTTCCCGTGCCAGGAGGGCCGAACAGCAACACTCCCTTGGGTGGTTCAATGCCTAGGTTCACGAACTTCTCAGGATGCAACAGAGGGGTCTCAACAACTTCGCGTAGCTTCTCAATTTGCTCCTTGCAGCCTCCCACATCGCTGTAGGTCACATCTGGCTTGTCCTCCACCTGCATCATGGTGACAGTGGGGTCGATTTTTGGTGGAAGCGGGATGTGGATCTGATACTTGTTGCGGTCAACGCCAACACGCATTCCCTCCTCAATATCGGTGGGAGCGACTGAATCGGCCAGGTCCACCACGAACTTGGCGAACTGTTTTACATTAATGATGTACTTGGGATCATCGGAGTCGGCGTTGATGATCTTGGTGCAGCGGGCAACTTGAAGAGGTTGCTCGTTTTGGAGAATCTGCTTGTCGGCAGCCAGATCCCATAGGGCGGGTGGCGCCAGCCCCGTGTCGCTCTCCTTAATGCCAGTAAGCTCATTGACCTGCTTTACAGCTTTCTGGATGTCCTCTTCAATGCTTTTGATCGACTTGTGGTACTGGCTCTGCCCGTAGGTCTTCAGCAGCTCAATATCGCCCTCATCCAGAGACTTAATTTCTTTCTCCTCCTTCTCATCGTGCTTCACCTTGCGCTGATCATCTCCCAGGTAGTCCGGCATCTTGCGTTATTGGTATTGTATGTTTTAATCCGGGAAAATTAAGTTAAAGCTATGTTTTTCTTTTGTTTTACGGCGAGAATGACTAAACAATTTGGGAGCAAAATGCTCTGTCAATGGGGCAAATCATCGATGCCGGTATATCGAAAGTATGCTATCGATATATTTTTTTTCGACACTTTACAACACTGCTTGACACGATTCAACAGATGTCCATCCATATTTATAACACTAAGGAAACAATTCGAAACCGCCACACTTAGTTCGGTAATCCCCACCAGGATCCAGGACTCACCTTCGTCGCTGGGCGCACCTTGAGCTCCTTCGTAAAAGTGTCCAGTTGATCTGCTTATAGACGGCTGGTCCCCATTAACAGTGCCGGATGCATTTACTGACGCCACCAGGAGCCGTTCATCCAGCATTTGGCGCGCATCTTCCAGAGGATTGCGTTCTGGTGCTGGCTCGGGCTCCAAGTTGTGCCGCGGACTATTGTTCCCGCTCCTGTGGACGGAGGGCAGCGCATCGACCCCGCTATTGCCCAGTAGAACGTTGTGCACTGTTACCGGAATTCGGATGACACGGTGCGCGTGAATTTCATTCTCGCGGTCGATCTTGTTCAACCGTTTGATGTCTGCTACGGAACAATGAAAGCGCAGGGCCAGAGCCTGGAGAGTGTCGCCTTCCTGTACCTTCACTTCCAACATATTTTCGAAGCGCCCAAGGCGCGCGTGTCCATTGGGCCTTCTGGCCATCGGGACCAGCTGCACGAATTCATCGTCATCGTAGGCTGGACGAGCGAAGATATCCTCCACGTCGTCGGGGTCCATTTCGACAAGATTGTTCTGCTGCTGGCGCCTGGAAGAAAGAGCGTTTGCCATATTCTAATAACTTGACACTCTACAGCGAGCTGAAAAGCAAGCAACAGTCGAGTTGGCTTTGACTTACGCATTGCGTCGCATTGTGGGTCTGGTTTCGAACGGGAGAAGGGATTTCTTAGCTCAGGGCTTGGATGTCGTCTCAGTTGGCGTTGCAGTTGTTGCTCTTTGTTGCCAAACGATGGAATATTAATTAAAGCAATTGGATTATTTACGTGTAAAGTTTGTTCTCAGCAGCCCAACAACAACAATGGCAGCAACAAAAAAGAAAGCTTTAGCATAGATCCGACCTATCGTTATCGAAGAAACAGAGCTCTGTTAAGCTCAGCTGTTTGTGTTTACTTTGTTGGTTTTAATTTTTATTATTGTATTATTTTCCTAAAATGTCACTATTTGCTTTCTTAAGAAGTCGTACCGTCTTCTGGATGAGTGTCGCCGGCACCGCGGTGGGTGCAGCCTGCGGTATAAAGTGGGTGAGGTCGCGTCCATACAGAAATCTGCTATACTAACCCCGTTTGATTTTTGCTGCAGGGACCTTATGCAAGGCGGCCGATTTACCAAAGAGACTGATGAAACCGGCAAGGTGGTCATCGTCACTGGTGCCAATACGGGGATTGGCAAGGAAACGGCGCGAGAACTTGCTAGGCGGAAAGCCACGGTCTATATGGCATGTCGGAATATGAAGAAATGTGAAGAAGTAAGTGACGTTTTTCAAAAGAAATTTTCAATATATCTATTACCTTTTAGGCCCGCCAAGAAATCGTTTTGGAAACTAAGAATCCCCAGGTCTACTGCCGACAGTGCGACCTTGCTTCCCAGGAATCCATACGCCATTTCGTAGCTGCGTAAGAATGTAAAAATGCGTCTAAAGCGTGCACCTGTGTCATCAACATTCTCTTAGGTACAAACGGGAGCAAACTAAGCTGCATATCCTTATTAACAATGCAGGCGTCATGCGTTGTCCTCGATCCCTGACGACGGATGGCATCGAGCTGCAATTGGGCGTAAATCACATGGGCCACTTCCTACTGACTTCGCTTTTACTGGATACGCTCAAGGTAATCGTCATGGAACTTTATAAACATTTACAATCTGTTACTATTAATTATCAATAGAAATCTGCACCTAGTCGGATTGTTAATGTATCAAGCTTAGCGCATACACGTGGTGAAATCAATACCGGCGATCTCAACAGCGACAAATCATATGACGAAGGCAAGGCCTACTCGCAAAGTAAACTAGCTAATGTCCTCTTTACAAGAGAACTGGCCAGGCGATTAGAGGGTACCGGGGTGACAGTTAATGCCCTCCATCCTGGCGTTGTGGACACAGAGATTATAAGACATATGGCGTTCTTTAATAACTTCTTTGCGGGGTATGTCTGCTGGACATCTTCCTTAGCAAAAGTTTAACCGAATTTCACTTGCTTACAGGTTTTTTGTAAAGCCCTTGTTTTGGCCATTTGTTAAGACTCCAAAGAACGGTGCCCAGACCACTCTTTATGTTGCGTTGGATCCTGAACTGCAGAAGGTGTCGGGCGAATACTTCAGCGATTGCAAAATCAAGGAAATGGCTCCGGCGGCTTTCGATGTTTCAACTGCCAAGTGGCTTTGGGCAGTCAGTGAAAAGTGGACTAGACCGGAGACCATAAATATACCAAAATAGAGACATGGTGAACTGAATATGAATGTGACGACCTAAATTTATAGTTAGTTTTTTACAAAAAATAACTGATACTTTTAATTCTGTCCACTTGGATTACTGCTTAGCGTTAAAATAAACAGTTGACCGGTGAAGACTTGAGTGTGTACGTTTGTACTGCGGAACCGGTTGGTGGGCAAACTCTACATCATTTGTTTAAAATAGATAGCTATATATCCATTACATTTTTAACCTAAGCCTCCGGTCCAAAAGTTTAGTTCACAAACCAATAATTCGTGGGCAATATTCGCGCTCTCTTAAAACTTCCTTCAATTTTAGGCTTCTTGACTTAATTATCTATGCTAAATGTGGTCAAAAGTACTTCTTAAATTACTAGCTACTCGGAGAACCAAAGGCTGCACTATCAGTTTTATCAGTTGTCGTCCAACAATCGCTTCGGCCAATCACCTATAAAATTTCGCAGACCCGGCTGCCGAAGCATTTGGGAATAGACCACGAATATAACCATATCGTTTAGCTATGGAAATCATTATTAGCTTTCTGCAAAAAATTGCTCCCTTCTTGCTGGCCCATGGATTTGTCGGCATTGTCGCCGTTTGTGTGAGGTAAGTGGGGGCGCCTGTTTGAATTGTAACGCTGAAAAGCATTATCAATCGTGCGTGTTAATGACGAAATATTTGCAAACGCCTTTGGCTACTTATTTAAGGTGGTACATGCAGGGGGGAAAGTTCAAAAAGCAGACCAATGAGACGGGAAAAGTGGCCATTGTTACAGGCGGAAATACTGGCCTTGGCAAGGAGACCGTTATGGAGCTGGCCAGAAGAGGAGCTACTGTCTACATGGCCTGCCGGAGTCAGGAAAAGGGTGAAAAAGCCCAGCTAGAAATCATCAAGGCAACTGGAAACTCCAACATTTTTGCCCGCAAGTGCGACCTGTCGTCGATGGAATCCATACGAGAATTCGTAGATGGGTGAGTCATTTACCGAATTCTATAACTACATATTATTATCTATTCTGTTTCTTGTACTGTGATAGCTTTAAAAAGGAGCAAAAGCAGCTCCATATTTTAATCAACAATGCAGGAGTCTTCTGGGAGCCGCGCAGGGTCACGAAAGAGGGTTTCGAAACCCACCTGGGTGTCAACCACATTGGTCACTTCTTACTCACCAACTTGTTGCTGGATGTGCTCAAGAAATCAGCTCCCAGCCGAATAGTAGTGGTGGCTAGCAAAGCCCATGAACGTGGACAAATCCATGTAAAGGACATTAACAGCGAGCAGTTCTACGACGAAGGCATTGCTTACTGCCAAAGTAAACTGGCCAATATCCTATTTGCCCGCGAGTTGGCCAAGCAACTGGAGGGCTCTGGAGTGACTGTGAACTCCCTTAATCCCGGAATAGCAGACACAGAAATCGCCCGGAACATGATCTTCTTCCAAACCAAGTTCGCTCAGTATGTGGTGGAGTGTGTTCTCTTTCAAGGATTTTTCTTTGAGCATTAAGATTTAATAAGTATATTTTTTTTAGATCCCTTCTAAAGCCCCTGCTGTGGTCTGTGATGAAAACCCCAAAGAATGGAGCCCAAACTACACTATATGTGGCCCTAGATCCCGAGCTGGAAAATATTTCTGGGCAGTACTTTAGTGACTGCAAGTTAGCGCCAGTATCTCCGGCAGCTCTCGACGATCAAATGGCCAAATGGCTTTACGCCAAGTCGGAAGAGTGGGCGGGGATAGCCCAGTGAATTTTGTGGAATGTGTATTTATAAGAAACTAGCTCCTAATATAGTGTACTTAAATGTTTGAAAAGAAATTAATACATTTGTAAAATGGTAAATAGTTTAAATCAAAGGCATGGCTTGAAATTTATTCGAAACACAATGGATTTTTATTATTTCATTCACACAATATCATGACGTGCCAATATTATAAAACAAATACGTAATCAAACCCCAAGATTAAACAATTCTAATCCTATTTTGCGATAATAAAATAGAGGGTGTCGCAAACAAAAAAGTATTTAAAACATTTAAAGATAATGTAGCCACTCTCATAAATTGAACATTTTTATTCGCATTTATAGTATAATCCAACAATTAAAACTTTAATTGAGGCATTTTAGATCCGAGTCCAGCTTAGAACACTTTTATTTCTATTTAAATTTAAGTCCAACGGCCCTTATATAACTTCGTAGCTAAACTTGAAGCTATAAAAGTGAATATGTGTTGAACTAAGCGCACCTTCGTTCATATAAAGACGCGGTTGTGTAGCTTTTTTCTCCCCAGTCCACATCCGAGAGTGAAAAAAGACAGATCGAAAAAAAATGACGGAATTCGTAGAGTTCCTGCTGCGACCGGAAGTGTATGCCCCAGTACTATCCATTATAGGAATTTACCTTCTTTGGTAAATACTCAGGATATTTAAAAGGATTATCGATTCAAAGCTACACATTCTAGGCGCTACATTCAGGGAGGACAGTTCACGAAGAAAACGGATGAGACTGGAAGGGTGGTGATCGTGACCGGATGCAATACGGGCATTGGTAAGGAGACAGTACTGGAACTAGCCCGACGCGGAGCCACTGTTTACATGGCCTGTCGGGATATGAAGAAATGCGAGCAGGCAAGGAAAGAAGTCATTGAGGCCACCGACAATTACAATATATTTTCCCGTGAACTAGATTTAGCTTCCATGGAATCAATAAGGAATTTTGCCACAAGGTAATATCAGTTATTTGAATTATAGTTTAAAAAATGAAATATCATCTCTTGAAGATTCAAAAGAGAGGAATCAAAACTTCACATCCTTATTAACAACGCTGGAATAATGGACTGTCCCAGAATGTTGACCAAGGATGGCTTCGAAATGCAAATTGGTGTGAATCACATGGGACATTTTCTACTAACACTTCTGCTCCTGGATCACCTAAAAGCATCTGCTCCCAGTAGAATCGTGGTCGTCTCCAGTTTGGCCCATCGTTTTGGAAGAATCAAACAACACGATCTAAATAGTGAAAAGTCCTACAGTCGGAAATTCGCCTACGCCCAGAGCAAGTTGGCCAACGTATTGTTTACCCGGGAGTTGGCCCAGCGGCTCCAAGGATCTGGGGTCACAGTTAATGCCCTTCATCCGGGGGTGGTAGATACGGAACTCTTTCGTTCCATGAGATTCTTTGGACTAAAAATCGTAAAGTAAGAATATAATTGATTTGATTTTTAGCTTCTTCAATAACTTTACTTATTCATTGTTTACAGATTCCTCTCGAGACCCATTTATTGGCTATTTTTCAAGACTGCCAAGAGTGGAGCTCAAACGACCTTGTATGCGGCACTGGATCCCAAACTAGAAAAGGTCTCTGGGCAGTATTTTAGTGATTGCAAGCCCACGGGAGTGGGATCCAATGCCAAAGACGACAATGCTGCCAAGTTTCTTTGGGAAGAGAGTGAGAAGTGGACTGGTATGACTAACCACATAGCTTAAAACTATTTCAATATTAATTGCTAAGCTAAAGTTAGCTTTTTGTAAATAAACTTTAAGTAATTAAATAATTGTAGAGTTTTAAATTCTATTTTTTTGCGGCTAAACAAGTGGTTAGTGATTAAACCTGCCCGGCAGGGCGTATGCGTGATATGTGGGGTCAAATTTTATTGTGAGACATTTTATTCTCTTTAGACATGTATTTGTACTTTAGAGCTTTAGTCTCTCGCAATTCAAATGTTTATGTTTGTTTCCTTCTTGTTTGTATATAAATGCAGACATATAAAAACTAAACAGTTCCCCAGCAAACAAATTATTGGTTTACTTTTAGTTCTCTTTCGTTTCATTTTGTCTTATCATCATGAGGTATCATTTATTGGAACGAAGAGAACTGTTCGTATAAAAGAGTAAATTTTTTCTAATTCGACAACAGATTTTGAGAAAAAACCGACGGCAGAAGACACCCTTAATGCATTCAAAATTACAAAAGTACTTTTGATTTAAAACAAAATGCCTAACAATGTTAAACAAATTCACACAAAATTACACGTTTTATTAAAATAATTTTATTTGACAAAAGTGTAGCCCTTTCTTTCAGAATTGTCAACAAAAAATGTTAAGAAGATTTAAATGTCAGAAGAATTGTCTTGTAGAAATCAAAGTATTAACAGTAAGTATCGTGGCTTAATGCAACAATCATGATACGAAATAAAACGACAAATTAAAATTCAGCTGATGTCGAATTCTAGCAACTTCCAATTTCGTTCACCATGAGTTTGAGTTCTTCCAAATTTCGCTCCCAGATAAGGCCAAAACACATTTAAAAGGCCGCTCGTTCGGCCGGCTCGGCATTCCGTGAATGGTCGCACAATTGGATAGAAGTGCTAGGAAAACTTAATCTATTCAAAATGTGTATTTGTGACTGTTTGTGCTCTCTACTACTATGGCCAGCTCTTATTGGCGTGGGTGCCTACTTTCTGAGGTAAATTGGCCATGACTTGCTTTAATATGATTGACCAAAAAACTAAAAAAAAATCCTGATAACTTGAAAAGTTTGTGGTAAAGTCTAAGCCCTTTTTTTCCATAATGAATTTCAGAAAGTACATGCAAGGCGGCCAGTTTACAAAACAGACTGATGAGACCGGCAAAGTATTTATTGTCACGGGAGCCAACACCGGAATTGGCAAGGAGACAGCTCTGGAGATAGCCAAACGTGGGGGAACTGTCTATTTGGCTTGCCGGGATATGAACAGGTGCCAGAAGGCACGCCAGGATATCATCAAGGAGTCGAACAATCAAAACGTTCTTGCGCGGAGCCTGGATCTTAGTTCTCTGGATTCGATTCGTAAATTTGCGGCAGAGTAAGTAAACAGGACTCACCAGATTCAGAAAGGATACTAAGTTCCTTTACTTAGATTCAAACGTGAAGAAGAAAAACTCCATGTCCTGATTAACAATGCTGGAGTGATGCACATCCCGAAAACGTTGACCAAGGATGGGTTTGAATTGCAGTTGGGTGTCAACCACATGGGACACTTCCTGCTCACACACCTTCTTCTGGATGTCCTGAAGGTAATTTTCTGAGACTATGCCTTTGAACTTCTTTAAAAGTTAACGCATATTTTAGAAAACTGCTCCCAGTCGCATTGTTAATGTTTCGAGCTTGGCCCACACTCAAGGATCTATCAATGTTGACGACCTCAACAGCGAGAAGTCCTACAATAGAATTAATGCCTATAGTCAGAGCAAATTGGCGAATGTCCTCTTTACTCGGGAATTGTCCAAGCGATTGGAAGGAACCGGTGTCACTGTCAATTCACTGCATCCTGGCGCTGTGGACACTGAGCTGCTCAGGAATTGGGGCTTCCTTAAGATTGAACTTGTGAAGTAAGTTTTACCAGAGTACACGGCTTAAAAAAATGGGACTGGATAATAATTTGTTAATTTTCAACAAAATAGATATTTGGTCCGTCCCTTGATTTGGACGCTTTTCAAGACATCAAGAAATGGAGCCCAGACTTCCCTCTATGCTGCCCTGGACCCCGACTTGAAGGACGTTTCGGGATTGTACTTCAGTGACTGCAAGCCCAAGGACGTGGCCCCTGCCGCAAAGGACAATAAAACTGCCAAGTTTTTATGGGCGGAGAGCGAGAAGTGGACTGGTCTGAATGGGTCGAAATTGGACTAAACATTTATATATTTTTGCTAAATTATATCCAAAATAAATCGTATTTATTGTTAAAATTGTATATTATTGATTGGTTTATTTAATCCTTTAAATTTTCACATTATGATCACTTAGATATGATCAGGACCTTCTTCGTAGTCCAGTTAACTTAGACGGACCGAACATAGACGCAAAAATTAAAATTTAAGAAATGTTTTTCATTTTTCTTTTTAAAAGTGGTTCTTAGTGACTTAAGACCTTTGTAAATGCGGTTTAGCTTAGACCATATGTTTTATTTTCAAGATATAAAATAATAGTATGGCCAATCAAAGTTCGACCTTTTTAATGATTTAACGAATTTTTCATAGTTTGTGGGAAAGTTTTCATAGGAGACATAACTCCACCCATCATAAGAGGTAACCCATGACCATTGATTATGGGTTATTAACTAGCTAATCCCAAAATACGTATGAATATAAATGAGAACAAATATCCTTCGCTGCGGAAAGGTCAAAGCTGCGTATATAATGGAATGTATCGATTTTTTACGTGGATCCCGCTTTTTAGCCAAGTCATCATGACCAACAAAAACGCTAGTTTTGTTTTGCCACAACAAAACTGCCAGTCGTATTTAAGCTCCCAGCTAAGTCAATGGGCCAACCATTCAGTGTTTGTTCGCACGACTAGAAGCAAGTCCTGAGATTCAACGAGTGATATAATAAAATATTAAATTTAAATATATTAAAATGGTGTGTGACGGAAAGTTCACAAAGCAGACAGTGGAAAACGGAAAGGTTTTCATTGTCACGGGAGCCAATACGGGAATTGGCAAGGAAACAGCCCTGGAGATCGCCAAACGAGGAGGAATCGTCTATATGGCCTGCCGGGATGTTAACCGATCCGAAGAGGTCCGAGTGGAAATAGAAACCGTTTCTCGAAACTCAAACGTTTTTGTACGAGAATTGGATTTAAGTTCCTTGGACTCAATTCGGAAATTCGCAGAGAAGTGAGCTATAATGTGAAATAAAAAATGAAACAAACATAAAATTCTATCCATTAATTAGTTTCAAAAAGGAGCAGGATAAGCTACATGTTCTGATCAACAATGCCGGTGTAATGCACACTCCGAAGACCCTTACGAAGGATGGCTTTGAATTGCAGTTGGGTGTTAACCACATCGGCCATTTCCTACTGACTCACTTACTGCTGGATATTCTTAAGGTAGTTCTGGATTCATATTATCTGAGTTTGTCCCTAAATTAATATATGTTTCCTCTAGAAATCAGCTCCCAGTCGCATTGTCAATGTGTCAAGTGTTGCACATTTGATGGGCTCCATTAACGTTGAGGACTTGAACAGTGAAAAATCCTACAGTCGCATCGGAGCATACAATCAGAGCAAATTGGCAAATGTCTTGTTCACCCGGGAGTTGGCAAGACGCCTGGAGGGAACCGGTGTAACCGTCAATGCCCTTCATCCTGGCGCCGTAAATACGGATCTAGCAAGGACTTGGCACCCCGCAGTAAAGTGAGTTTTTAATTCTGATTCTAGCTAAATTTGAAATTAATATAATTTACAAATAGGATCGCCATGAAACCCGTCACATGGGCTTTTAAGACACCAAAGAGCGGAGCTCAAACATCTCTTTATGCTGCATTGGATCCTGATCTGGAGCTTGTCACTGGTCAGTACTTTAGCGACTGCAAGCCAGCGAATGTCTCATCTGCTGCTAAGGACGATAAAAATTCCCAATTCCTCTGGTCTGAGAGCGAGAAGTGGACTGGCATCGAAACATATGCATAAGATATTTAAATTCTAATTGTTTCTTAAATATATTGTTACTATAAAGATGTTATTACTAAGTATAAGTCGTTTCAATGATCAAATGGCAAGTCATGTTTCCACCGTGATTCATCGATTTCAATCAAAAGTGATTAGATTTTGTAGTCCGGGGCTAATTATAGTTTACCCCTTTTAAGACTGGTTAGAATACTCCACACTGTCCTATTAACTGGCGTCTCACACTACACACTATATAGATATTACGCATATTGTACTTAGTTTGCACCCCATATATTATATTTTTGCTTAGAAAACCTGTCTGGCTAATCATTCATATTCTCCCACGGAATGGGTTGGTTCTCTTTTCATTTGTTGACCAACCCTCTCAAACGCCAACTAATATTATTTAAGCGACAGCCAAGTTTAAAAGCCATTCACTCTTAGGTTGTTTGTAGGATTGGACACTATAAGCCAGAATGACGATTTTCGACGGAAAGTTTACAAAACAAGGCACCGAAAACGAAAAAGGAAAGGTCTTTATCGTCACGGGAGCCAATGCGGGAATCGGAAAGGAGACGGTCCGGGAGATAGCCAAACGGGGGGGAACTGTCATCATGGCCTGCCGGAATCCGGAAAAGGCGAAACAGTCTCGGGAGGAAATAGTTAGTGCTACCAATAACCCGAACGTGTTCGTAAGGCAGTTGGACCTTAGCTCAATGGACTCGATTCGAAAGTTTGCCGAGGAGTAAGCTAAGAGTGATATTCTAAAAAAATGTATAACAGATTTTGTATGTTATTCTAGTTTTAAAAAGGAGCAGGAAAATCTCCACGTCCTCATAAACAATGCAGGAGTTATGGGCATTCCGAGGACATTGACCAAGGATGGGTTTGAAATGCAGTTAGGTGTTAATCATATGGGTCACTTCCTACTCACACACTTACTGCTGGACGTTCTAAAGGTAATTAATGGTAATTGTATTTGAAATCAAGTTAATCTTTGGCCCTTTTTATTAGAAAACCGCTCCCAGTCGGATTATAAACGTTTCAAGTGCCTTGCACGAGCAGGGAACTATCAATGTTGACGACCTGAATAGCGAAAGATCCTATAGTCGATTCGGGGCCTACAACCAGAGCAAATTGGCCAATGTTTTGTTCACCAGGGAGTTGGCCAAACGCTTGGAAGGAACCGGCGTGACTGTCAACGCCCTTCATCCAGGCGTCGTAGACACGAACCTCTCTGACTCTTTGCCCTCCGCCATAAAGTAAGTTTTTATAATTCAACCTAAAATGTTTAGTAATTTGGTTTTGATTCGTTAATAGATTCCTACTGAAACCAGCTGCATGGATGTTTTTTAAGAGCCCAAAGGGTGGAGCTCAAACTTCCCTTTATGCTGCTCTGGATCCCGAACTAGAGAAGGTAACTGGTCAGTACTTTAGTGACTGCAAGCCCAAGGATGTGTCATCCGCTGCTAAGGACGACAAGACAGCTACATTTTTGTGGACAGAGAGCGAAAAATGGACAGGCATTAAAGTATAAGTTGTTTTCTTTTTATTTTTGTACATAAAGTCTTAAAAGTTTGTTTTACAAAACAAGAGGCCTTCAATTGAATTAGTTCTCTTAAAAAATAAAACTGTTTGGGTTTTTGTGGAGTAAAGAGTATAAACATTATTGTTTATATTTTTATTCAAACTTTTATATACATATGTATGTACATAGACAAGCCAGTTCTCTCCATTAGATTCTCGCAGTTTCGAATAGTATTCACGGTGACTTGCCATTCGTGGACAGAATTCCCACGACTGCAAAAATGCGATAATACGTTCGTAAACACTTTTGCCATCTGCCAAATATTGGCCAAGTTTTGAATAGTTAGTCGATGCGTATACTTAATATGGTATTCTCTAAAAATTACGTATACGCCCAGTGTACCATGTTTTTCCTTTTGCAATCGTGTTTGTGTTTATAAAGGCCAGTTTCTATAATAGCCTAATAATAACATAATCTGCATTAAAATAAAATTCTTTAGTCAAAGATATGTAAAGGAACAAATTCAGCAGCAAATCCTCGGCAGCAGTCCTAGAGATATAGAAATTCCAGATTAGATATGACTTTGCTTTAAACATCATTCCGAGTGAGCTGTTCCAGATTTATAATCTGACCCATACTTACCTCTATGACTGTTTAATGGGTGGAGCAACAATATTAGATCGGACCTTGACGAGTTTAATTATTAATAGGCCATATATTTAATTGCGATATTAAGGGCGGCAAGCTTAGAGCCATCTGTGGCTTTAAAGCTTTTCAAATATTAGATTACATTTATAGACAAACGTGTTTATTCGTAATGGAAATTTTATTTTTATTAAGTCGAGAAAAAAAGTGTATATAGTTTTATGTTTAGTTTTATGTTAAATATGGTGTATCGTATTCTCTTATTCTCATTTCTCCAGAGCGTATTTACTCTTTAAATTTGTATATATGTCTCAATGCTCTTATTGCTGATTGCGATAATATTACTTTCTAGATAGCGTTCAGTAGTATTTCAACAGCTGCTGAACCGACTTCCAGGCACTCTTAGTGGAAACTCAAAACAGTCAACACCAAAAAATAAAAATACACAAAATAACACAAAATGTGCATTTTCATTGACTGTCTTTTAAGCCCGGTAGTTCTCTGGCCGACCATAATCGGTTCGTCTATCTACTTCTTGAAGTAAGTTTCCGATTGATAGAACAATCACTCATAAAATTATGAAATAAGGAATGACAGGGCAATGATTTGCACACAGATGTACTTAATTAAATAAATTTCAGGGAATATATGCAGGGCGGAAAGTTCACAAAAGAAACAGATGAGACCGGCAAAGTGTTCATTGTCACAGGAGCCAATACAGGAATTGGCAAGGAGACGGCATTGGAGATTGCCCGACGTGGTGGCACTGTCTACATGGCTTGCCGGGATATAAACCGGTGCGAAAAGGCTCGAAAGGAAATCGTCGAGGCGACGAATAACCAAAACGTCTTCTCACGCCTGTTGGATTTGAGTTCCCTGGATTCGATTCGCCAATTTGCAGCCGGGTAAGGGTTCAATAATGTCCTTACCTCACACTGCTATAACTCTACGACATTTAGCTTCTTAAAAGAGCAAGATAAGTTGCATGTCCTGATCAACAATGCCGGAGTGATGCGCTGTCCAAAGACCTTGACCAAGAATGGCTTCGAAATACAATTGGGCGTCAACCACATCGGTCACTTTCTGCTAACCCACCTGTTGCTGGATGTATTGAAGGTAGATTGGGTTTGAACATGAGAGAAATCCTTGTTACCCTTTATTTAAATTTCATAGAAAACAGCTCCGAGCCGCATTGTGGTCGTGTCGAGCTTGGCCCATACCCGAGGCACCATCAACGTGAAGGACTTGAATAGCGAAAGGTCCTACGACGAGGGTCTGGCCTATAGCCAAAGCAAGTTGGCTAATGTGTTGTTTACCCGTGAATTGGCCAAGCGCTTGGAGGGAACTGGGGTCACAGTTAACTCTCTGCATCCAGGCGTTGTAGATACAGAGCTGGGCAGGAACTGGGCCTTCTTCCAAACCAACCTTGCAAGGTGAGTAACTGCTTAATCGATTTAAAACATTGCTGACCATTTTTCCTCATAAAGGTATGTCATCAAGCCGGCGGTGTGGCCACTCTTGAAGACACCGAAGAGTGGAGCTCAGACCTCGATTTACGCTGCTTTGGACCCTGAACTTGAGAAGGTGACTGGCTTGTACTTTAGCGACTGCAAGCCCAAAGAAGTGGCTCCTGCCGCGAAGGACGAAAAGACCGGAAGGTTCCTGTGGGAGGAAAGCGAAAAGTGGACGGGCCTGGGTAAATCAGAGTAGGGTTAGACAAGCGGTTTATTCAACGGTAATACTAGCTGCTTTCCACGAGTATATTAATCAATAAATACATATTTGCCTAGCTTTCTTAAAGCGGTCTTCAGTTTCAATTAAGTTCGATTACAATATAATAAGGATAATTTGATGTTCCACTTAATTTGACTTTTCAGTCGTCCCCGCGGTGATGAACACCTGGGAGTGGAGGGCGTGTGTAGTCGGCTCCTTCTTTTCCGAAGCGTTAGTCACCGTGTTTACATATGTGTACTGCATAAAGAATCGTAGCACGACTTCTTTGTTTAAAGGAAGCTCAGCCGATGGAGTGAACTGCAGCCGAATGAGTACCTTGTTGCCCTTGCGCCACACAATGAATTTGGGTTCCTCTGTAGGCTGCTGCACGTATTCGTCAAACTCCTTGGAGTCATCCCGTTGGCTCAGCACAAACTCGCTTTCAAGCGGCACAATCTCTGCGTTGGACACATCTTTCACCTCGCGCCTTACCTCCCGTGTGGAATTCTGTCTAACTAAAGTTTCTCCAGTGACTACGCCTTCCTCCGATGGCGAATCTGTTAGTAAACTGATGGTCATATCATACATGGTCGGATTGGTAAACTTTAGCAAAATAGTATTGCCCTTTCCGGATACCAAAGGCTGCTCGCAACGCACCATGACCACCTCAGGAACGTGGCAGCTGGCGAAAAGCTGGATGCGGTACTTTATTGAAGTGGGATGGTACTCCGGCTTGATCAGATTGTGCTCGCACTGGCGACAACGAAGTGAGCGCTTGATCCACAACGAGCGACGCTGTGGGTACAGGTTGCTGACGGACGTCGGCTGGTCTGCCGGCTGACTGTGACGCTGGGCAATGGTGGTCACATTGCGAAGGTTCAACGGCTCCGTAAAGATGTCCGCAGGTAATTCCTCCACTTCTGCCGTTGCCTCCGCTGGGGTTATCACAGGTTTCGGCTTGGGAATGGTCTTGTCGTTCCAGCCAATCTGGCGACGAATGAGGGAGACGGTGAGTCCAGTTCGATCTGTAAGACTGGGAAACTTGTGCTGTTTGGGGGCCTTGCGACGCATAAATTCCAGTTTCTCTTGCTTATCCTGAAGCACTACTGCCTGAAAATACTCGACCAGTGTGTTGAATCGTGCCTGGTACAAACATTCGTTATCAGGCCAGGTGCCAGTGGCCACGCCCTGGTCAGGTATTCCCACATCTCGCGTTGTCCAACGGCAGGACAGACACGAAAGGTAATACATCTTTTTGGTGGTTGGCACAGCCGACGGCTTGCTGCTTGCTGGAGCAGGAGCCGCACCATCAGCGCTTTCACCGTCCCTAGTGTCCTTGGATTCCACAGGCTTGCGGACCACTGGCACCGTGCTGGCTCTGGCAGACAGGGTGTGCTGGCAGCAAGGGCACTCGAAGCAGTTGGCGCAGCAGTTCTTCCTGTGACGGGCCTCCGTCGATGGGATGTTCTCCAAACAGTTGGAGCAAAAGTGCGACTCGATTTCGTGGCAGACGCAGAACCCGCAGCGCAGCTTGGGGCAGTGGCGGCAGAAGAAGAGTTTGTTAATCGGATTCAAGATGCCGCAGGAGCACGCATACTTGACGGGACTCGGTTGCATGAAACTCATCTTGCCTGGTACTAATAATTTACCCGATTTCTTTGTAAGTTTGCAAATTTCTTTTCTTCTTGGCCAAAGTATGACGATATTCTGTGATGGAACTAGGCTAGCGGTCCGGCAGCGCAGTTAGCCAAGTTCGAAAACCTTTCGCAGTCTGGCAACGTTATTCTTCGAACTCGAAGAAGACTGGACTGCTCCCACCCGGCATAAAATATTTCAAAAACCGTTCCGAAATCATTCAGAAACCTTTCCAGAAGTTTCCAATTAAAATCTTTCATGATTTAGAAACATTTCAGACAACATTTAATTTCATTTCATTTTAATGTGTTACTGAATCCTTGCGAAACGTTTCTGAAATTTAGGAATAAAATGGCCACCTATCATTTTAATTGAATGTTCCTTAAACATTGCATAATTAATAATAAATTAATTGTTATTACGATACATAGCCATAGGCCAAATTTGGTAAGATTTGAACTACTTTTTTGCGAATATTTTATCTAATTTACATCGGATTTGGAAATGGAATTCCATTTATGAATCAGGAATTTATTTCGCTACGATCTGCATCAAAAGTTTAAGAAAAACGAACAAAAAATTTGTCTTCGATTTTTCGCAATTTAGGAAAGGGGTACCATCATTAAAATTTGCGAAAATGGGGTCAGATTTTTTATGGCTTGATTTTGATAGAAATTGATTCTACTCAAAGAAACAAAATCGAGAAGGTATAACATTTGAGGATCTGAGAATTATTTCCCAAATTATGACAATTTTAGTGAAAAAAAGAGTTGTTGGCGATGTTAAGGTGTATGGGTGATATTATTGGCCAAAATGAAAGGCTTTGAGACGTTTTTGGTGAATATTAAATATATTATTCATCAGATTTAATCAGACATTCAATCCCCTTCGATCTTCATTAAAAGACTGGAAGACTCAAACGATAAGTGGCCAACAAAACGTTATATTCGTTGTTAAAATGGAATCGACTCAATTTTCCCCTTGTAGGTTCTTTCGATTTTTAATCTCTTATGATACACAATAAAGCAAATATTAAATTGAACTCTTTTGTTTTCTATTCCAGGTGAACAGGATGAAATTCTTCTCTATTGTGAGCTTGACGCGTCTTCTAAGAGGCTATCCATCCGGATCCGGCACACCATTTCTACACGGTTTCTCATCTAGGCACTACATGAATAAGGACATTCGCTGCACGATCATGTCTCACGAACCAGGAAACCATCAGGACCCAAGCTTGGCCTTCCTCAAAGTATCCTTTGATGCACTTTGGATCGGCGTTTCCACAATCTCAGCAATGTATGTTTATATATCAAGATCCTTGTATATTTTTATATATTTAGTATATTTTTATATAGTTATATGTTATAATAGTGTATTTATATTCTGCAAAACATCAAATAAAATGTTCTTAAAAGGAATATAATGTTTTTTTTTGCTGGGGGGATTTTCAGCAACGGGCATCATCATTTTTCAGCATCCACTTAAATTCTGATCCGATGCAAAATGGCCAAGGCATTCAAAAATAAGCTAATCAAAAAATTTTAACAGGAATAATGGTCGTTTTCCCAAATTTTCTATACATTTCCCTTTAATTTCCCTACTGCCATTGAAAAACACTAATTTCATATCTTTTTTTTCAATTTTATTGTGATAATATACAGTGGATTTTCTTACGAATTATACTAAGGGTCTAAACAAACTATTAATATATTAACTAACTTCAAAATGTGTACCTTAACATACAAATTTAAATAATATAATTAATATTAATTATCCTGTAACATCCTATATGTTTCCATGTTTCCTCAATGATTTCCTTAACTATCGGTCGGTGTCCTAGTTCTCGTGGAAGGTCAGCGCTGTTAACATCCTGTAACATCCTGATTTTCTCAGTTTTTCATATTTTGGTAGCGAAAATTTCGGCCATTTCGCAGCCGATTGGAAAACTGAATAGCACTTACAAGTCAGGGCTTTAGGCCTCGCGAATTTGCATCAAAAGTTTAATAAAAATGATCAAAAAAATTGTCTTCGATTTTTCGCAATTTAGGAAAGGGGTACCATCATTAAAATTTTCGAAAATGGGGTCAGATTTTCGATGGGTAGATTTTGATAGATATTGATTCTACTCGATGAGACAAGATCGGGAAGGTATAACACTTAACGATCTGACAGATATTTCCCAAGTTATAACAAATTTTGTGAAAGAAATTCTTCTAAAGGCATTGTTAAACTTTCTTCACGATAAATACAAATTGTTAAAGAAAATAAGTAAATAAATGAAACACCAAATACTTTTGTGTATAATACATAATAGTAGCATATTATTCATGGCCAAGGTTTGCACATCATACATCCATTTTTTTGCGGAAGTGAAAAGGGAATTTTTTAATTCAGTTTTGATTACGATCGTTCTATTTTAATTGCTCACATCATCCAATAAAATAGATTTTAAAACACACCCACACAGACGAAAAAAGAAGTCAAATATCTCGTTATTTTTTAAACCCCTAAGTGATCAATTAGCACCGATTTGCCATATTTAATAGACACTTTATGGATGATAAAATTCGATGGTGTGTGGGCGTAATCAACAACAGCATAAGCCAAGTGAGAATTCCAGATGGAGAATTCTTAAATTTCGATTCTTAATGGTATTCGTCCACCACCAATATTAGCCAAACTTATATTTCGTTTGATAACTGAATCAAACCAGATAGAAGAAATGTTAAGTATTTCGCGTTAAAGCTAAAATTACAATTTGGCCATTTGCGTCACCAAGACTTTCCAAAAAAACAATTTAATTCGATTTTCACGATTGTTTTAGCCGAAGAAATAAACAATGCGATTGGATATTATTTCATATATTATATTTGGTATTAAGCCAACTTGTTGGGAGTATAAATATAATTTGGTAGTATTTTGGTAGTGAATAGGTAACAGTATAAGGTACTTTTTGGTGTGGTGGCCACGCGACTATTTCTACATTCTAAGCCTATAACATCCTCAGTCTGTACTCTCGGTCCCAGCGCGGAGACACCCGGCACCGTTTAGCCAAAGAAGTTGGGAACGAACAGCTTCTTGCGCTTGGTCTTCGTCTGCCGCACTCGCACAATTGGAGTGAACTTCACGTTCGAGGGCAATGATCCTCCCTGCGAGTTGCCGTCTTCACGGCGGGTGTAGGATCCCGAGGATGTGGAGACGGGGGCGATGTACCCATCGTCTACGTAGTAGTATCCCGGGCTCAGTTTCTTTAGACGATTGTCGGTCAGCGGCTTCCCGTAGGTCAGCGCATAGCTGCCGCCGGAATCGTAGCGGTCTGTGTCGTAGCTCTCGTAGCTATCCAGGTCGTAATAAGTGGGCTTGGCACTGCTCTCGGACACTTTGCAGATGATGATGCTGATCAGCAGGCAGATATACGAGTACAATTGCTGAAGAGAGAAGTACCAGGGTTAGTTAAATTCTATTAACGATCCGATGGATGCTTATCCTTACCTTCAAATCCATTGTGTGAGTTTGCTTTTATTGTTTTATTTTTTTAAGTGAAATAAGCTTTCTAATTCGATGTGGAGATATTATCCTTTGGGGTTTGGCTGTTTGCTGTGATTGCTTTGAACGTCTAGCGAGTTCTGTGTGCCCTGCTGCGAAGAACGCTTCCTTTATATACGCAAACAGCCTGTCGCCATATTCGCACCCAAATGTGAAAATTTACTCTCAGGCCGAGTCAAGCCGATGCTCCACCTCCATGGCGTGACGCAAGTCCGGCGGAAACGCACATCTCCGGCTACGACGAACTTCGAAGCTCTATCCAGTCTTTTTGTTTGACGCGTCTGGCTTTTGCGCATGCGGGGAGGCTGTGACATCGGAAGGGCGTTTTTTTGGGATGTGTTTTTGGGCTGTGGTGTTTTGTCTTATCTCTATGTGATTCAGTGGCCAAAAGGCTCTAATTGCCGGGTGCACTGTTTCGGTTAGCAAGGCCTGGGGCCAGTTTGATTCGGAAAAGTTTATAGCATGCGGAAAGATACGCGGCTCCCTAAAATTCCCATATTTTGCGATGGGTCTCTAATTATTAGTTATTAATAAGATCGATTTAATTCTCCACCAGACAATATTCTCTAAAATTTCCCATAGCTGGCAGATTAATAATCATTAACATCATTTTTGGGAGAAATTTCGTGTTGCAAAGGTTTCCGAACCACTCGGGCGTATGAGTAATAAGTGTACCAGGCTCTGTGATCACCAGAGTGGTAATTTTTGTGCGGTCACACGTCGAGTCTAAATCCAGACCTTAAAAATATGGTTGTAATGAAATTCCGAGTATTTATCATATATCAGCATAGACACGCAAATAAGCCAAATGTTTAAAAATACGGCTCACACTTTAAAAATAACTAACCGCAATGGTTCATGCGGCGCCTAATCAATATTTCGTGAAAATGCGGCCAGCTGACTCAGGAAGTGAGAAATTTTTCTAAAATAAAGCATTAACGTCTGACTTGAAGGAGCAATAAAATAATTAACGAATCCATTCGACCGCAGACTTGGTTTGCAAATTGAAATCAACACCCAAAAGGGGGCATGCCTTCAATCTGGGGCTGGAGCTCAGAGGTGGATCAGGAGAGGCAAAGACCTCTTGTGGACCACCAGACATTTGTAATTCATTGATAATAGGCATAAGGAAAATACCTAATCTTGGGCCCCAAACAATTCACACTTAATTATTCAAAAATGTTTCGAAAAGCTGTTGGCGTAAATATAAACTCGCTAATAAAATAAATTTATACAATTATATAAATAAAAATACGATGCAGACTGCCGGGGGAAGAAACAACATACTTCAGTTGTTTTCCACAACTTTTCGTTTTTCTACAGAGTGTAAATATTTTTGCAAAAATCTAGATACTGTCAACAACAGCAGAAAGGTGCGAGATTTTGCCTGTTATAAAGGAAACATAAACAATCCACTTGGATTCAGATCGCATTACGTATACGCACGATTGGCTGCGTTGCATTGGGTTCATTTGTGATTGAGAGCTTCTCTGGAGGCACGTTTGCAGCACGTTTTTAGACTCGGCAGGAGTGGAGATCTTGAGCTTTGGTGCCAAATTTCATATACCTTGCCTAATTCATGCAAGAAGTGCGACAAACAGTTTGCAGTCTTACCAAAATCGCTGATCATTTGCCGGCCGCCTGCTTAAAAAATTTCCTCCGACTTGATTTCTTTGTTAGCCCAATGTGCGAATATAAACAGCTAAATTTGCGCCCTGCAATATTTTAATATTGACTGTGGCCCATTATACGCTTATTTAGTTGCCACTTTTACCAATTTTAACCTGGTGAGACTTGGTAATGCGAAAAGTTATGGAAATTTTTATGTCTGCCACCTAGGAGATCAATGGATGAGCTTGTTAATGTTTTTTTCTCGAGTTAAAAAGAGCTAAATTAGAATTAGTCCGTACTCCAAATGGATCACATAAAAGTGGATTTAATAATTTATTTTATGACCGGAACAGAGGCAAACATTTGCAGGGCGTGCAAAATTCTTGATCTAACCGATAAGCCAAATAGGCTGAAAAACAAGGGAGCCACTGGCAAGGTGTGCAAATATTTAAGTGGTAAACGATTGAGCATATATTTGCATATGATAAACCCAAATATCGAGAAGCATATTTGTTACGGTTGATTGGAATTCGTGGCTCGACCGTTTAATCCCTCTGGAGAAGGCTCACGGAGTCGATGGACCGGATTGTACAGGCCGGAAGAGGAAATCCACCTTGTAACTGGCCTTCGCAACAAACGCTTACGAATCGACTTCCTTGTTTACAAAAATAGTTTGAAGAGTGACTCGAATGTGAGACGGTAAGTCCCATATTAGCAGCTAATGTGTGAATCGCTACCCAGCAACACGCTCACTTTTCCCGAACCAATGGATGATCAGTCGGAAAAACAAGCTTTTCTTTCATCTCATCTAAACAACAGGACACGTAGTGGGGCTTAGTGCGTCACTCGCATTTTAACACTCAATTAACGAACGGCAGATGTATCCCCATAAGGGGGTGTCCGCTATTAGTTGCAATTAATTCCACATTAGCGGCCCATCTAATAAACCGTCGACTGCGCCACGCTTTCTTATTGAGGAACGTTTTTAAAACGTGTTTTCGGCAAACATGTGTCTACATCACAAGACCCATCTCGTTTAATTCATCTTCATTCACTAAGCTTATGATAACTTATAAAAGCAACAAGTAAAAATAGGAAGCTGGTGAAGCGGCTACTTCTTTTGCTTGAGCAACAGATGTCCTTTGGGCTTCAGTTTGTTCTGCAGTATGCGCTGCTTCTGGGCTTCAGCTTCCGTTCTTAATCGTTGGTGACGTTCCTTTGCAAACTCTAGTTCTCCACTCAAATCCACAATCTTAGCGGCAATTTCCTGTTGCTTCAGCAGACGTCTTTTCTGGTTGGCCTAAAAAACATAAAACGTGAATTGGGCATCTTAAATATAATTTTATAAATATTTACCCCCATTGGAGTGGGTCGTCCATCTAGGAAGGTGTAATCGGGCATGTTGGTTAGGGGGCCGAAGGCATTGGGGTTTTCCGGCAATCCTCTTCCTGCACGCCACTTCTGGTCTATGGAACGCACAGCGGTAAGGGCCAAATTGCGCTGAGCTGTTTAAAAGAAACAAATTTCATGAATAAACTCGGTTATAACTTTATTTTAACTATTTAAATTTGTAGTTTTTTGCAGAGGTAAATTTTTTTTTGAAGATAAATGATTTTTGGGCATTAAAGAGTTTAGCAGTTTACCTGTCAGATAGACATTTGTGGCCAAACAAATCTTAGTTATTTGTAGCATATTTTCTTTAAAACACCGAAAAAGACTTCAAAACTTAATCACATAACCAAAAAACAGCTGTTAATTCGCTTAACAGGTCGATAACGATTGTCGCAGCATTGCCAGACAATTAAGTTCAAGTGTTTTGAATTTCAAAATTTGTATACATTTATAAACAAAGGTAGAAAACGCCGAAGAAGAAGCAATTACACCTTTTGTGTTTTTAATTACCCTATAAACGGACGAAAACATAATTCCGATTAATATTATGATATTCTAGAGGTGTGAAAAATAATCTATCAAACCGATTATACGGGTAGAACGGCAACACTAATTTACAGATAGTGAAAAAATTAATTAACTAACTTTTTAAGCAAATAGGTCAAACCTGAATGAAATTATGACAACCAAGACGAGTACAATTGAACGCAATGCTAATGGAGCAGCCAAGTCGTCGAGTTTTCGGGAAATATGCGCGCGCGCCATAACAAAATCAGAGTGGGAGGACAAGGTGAGCAAAGTTCCGCAAAACACGCCGGAAATTTCGATCCATATAACCAAAGTGCACCCAATCCTTTGCAGGAGGAGTTCCTGGATGTCATTTACTGGTCGCGACAGGTCTTCGGTATTATCCTTGGTGTCATCTGGGGCATAGTGCCACTAAAAGGCTTCCTGGGCCTTGTTCTGTGAGTGCAGCTAAAGGTTATTAATAGAAACCGCCATTATTGACCCGGTTATCCTTTATAGCTTCGCCGGAATAAGCTGCGGCATTGTCTACCTGTACGCCATCAACTTCCAGAACGTGGACGAGGATGCATACGGCGGTGTTTGGGAGCTGGTGAAAGAAGGTTTTATGACGTCTTTTGCCGGATTCCTGGTGACGTGGATTATCTTTTACACGGGCCTGCACTACGACACCATAATGGCAGCGAAGGGGTCATAATATTCGCCAATCCTGCACGACGCCACATCCAAGCAATAACAGATTCAAGTTCCAGATCCAAACACCTTTCCGCAGTCCCATTGCCAAGCCAAATACGATAGCTGCTTCTGTTTTGTCTTTTTAAACTCGGTGTAGATTGTTAAACTTTTAGCTAATTACGGTCATACGATGCATTTGTCCTGTACTGTACCAACGCCACAGGTGAGATCTTTCCGTGAAAGGTCCCAGCTAGCGGCCCTAGTTGAGAACAAAAGATACTAAATATATTTGTGTATGTCTAAAGTACAGAATACGATGAAATAACTTGTTAGGGCGTTTTATTTTAAGTATTGATCTACGATTATAAGGTAGCTGACGGGTCGGCGGGGCAGAAAGGATCCTAGTACTCCATGGCTACGGCCCCCGAGCCGTTATGCGCGGATCCATTTTGTCCCATTGCTGATTCTGCTTCCTGCTCATGAAGGAACTTTTCCGGCAGCTGCCCACTCTGCAGGATCTGCGACAACCGCTCCACTTCTGCCAACGAGCTGGCCCGTTTGATTGCTTCGCGGATGCGTTGCATGTCCTCAGGATTAGCCAATCGACCGCCATCTGCCGCTCTTCCCTTACCACTGTTTGCTTCGGCGGCCAAGGCGGCGGCGGCAGTCAGCTTGGATTTGCGACTGACCTCCTTCAGCATGTCCTTGCCTTGTTTCGTGTGGAAGAACTCTTTAGCCGCTTGCCTGTCCTTTTGTTTAATCTTACGGAAGTCGAGCAGACGCAGCTGCGGAAACTTGTAGGCCATGTACTCGCGGTAGTTGGGCTTCGTGGACACTGGGTTAATCAGCAGGCAAATGGTGTCCAGTTTGGTGAATCCCGCCAGAGGCTCGAGGTCGCTTAGCTCCTGCAGATTGTTTCCAGTGAGTATAATGGAGGTCAAGTTTGGCACCACTTCTTCCAGGCCTTCGCTAATCCGCAGAATACGATTGTTGTTCAGTAGTAGGCACTTGAGTCGCGGCAGGTGCGGCAAGTTATCCAGCTTGCGCAGATCATTGTCGGAGAGGTCGATGGTGTCGAACTGGTCCAATGTGGCGCCCAGGTTCTCGATCTGTGGGATCTTGTAGCCGCGCAAATCCAGCTCGCGCTCCCGGCAAGGATTTATGTATTGCATCGACTGATTTATCAACTCTGGCGTAAGCTTCACCATCCTGACAGTGACGGAGCGTTGTAATTCGACAAAAAAGTTCTTTGTATGGTTTCTTTTTAATTAATTTTTCTAAAATTCAGAAAAAACGAAACAATTTCGGCGACGCGAGTTAGGGGTGAGCATAATACTTAGTTGCAATGTGCCGGTATCGATAACAGTGTTGCAAAACGATAACAAATCGTTATCGACATTCAAGATCTGGCTCCCATTTTAAACGTTTGAAATTAAAACACGAGTTTAAGTTGTCCATTTAATTTGAATTTCAATAGATTACAATGAAGTTTTTAGTTTCTTAACTTTAATGAACACTTTAGAGATTCGATTTTGGGTTGAAGTTGAATGGCCTCGGACTGAGCCAGCTATGGGAATCGGCTAACACTCAAAATTGAAAGTGTTTGGTCGGTGGTGGATGGGCAAAATGCTTTTCGCAAAAATCCAGTGTCTTTGGTGCAAACTACTTGATTTTTAAAGTGGAAATTTTTCGATTTGATTACAGTAATTAGTTCTTGTGTATTTTTCTCTTAAGTTATTACGGTTTTCGCTCATTTAAATGCATTCGGTAATTTTTTATCGGTAACGTCCCGCCTAGATACTTAGCGTAAATTGTTAACTTTTTAGAAAATAATTAATAAACTCCGTCTCCTTTTTTTTCAAAATAAATGCATTCGTTTTTAAATTTTTGAAAACGGATTGTCGTTCAAATACTATAAGTAGGTGTATAATTGAGGTAAATAAAAATCAGGAAATCATAAACCATGAATACTTGTATTTGGAAGCATTTATAAAAAATATTGTATTTCATTTAGATTTTGTTTAAAGATATTCTTGTTTTTAGTTTTAGGCCATTAAAATAGTTCTTATATACGCAATCGATTTACATAAAGTGTATATAGGTGTATATCATATTCATTGCGTTATCTTCGTTAGTTTCATTGAAGTTTTTGTATAGCACACGCTAAAAATAGACTTCTGTGAATTTCTGTATATTATTGGCACTTAACTCATTTAAAATACATAAAAATATAAAATATAGTACACAAAACATCTTTATAAATATGCAAAGGTAAATTTGGATAAAAGTATTAGGGTATATATCAATAAATAAATCACGTTCATTCAAAATTGCCAAATGAAAACAATACACACGCGCCATTGCACATAAATTAATGGTTCAGTACGAATAAGTTGCATCTATCCATTTATCCTCCCTTCCATTAACATCTCCCAAATCACTTAGTCACTATCATTATCATCTCCAATCCAAATACCGGCAATCAATCACTCAAAACTGGGCCAGGTCAGGCGGAGGGCTGGGGGATCGGTGTGAGGGAATGTTGAGCATATAACTAGAACACTTATAAATCAACGACATCCTCCTTGGTGTAGGTCGAGTCTCTAAACATGCGCCGGTTCGCCATGCTCTGCTGCAGCTCTTCAACTAATGTCTCCTGTGGGAAAGCGGGGAAAGTAGGCCACATTATTCGGATGTGGAATTAGCTGGACATGATGTACGGGCAAGAGGCATACACATAAACGAGAATGGATTACAGGCAACATGCGGCTTACTGGCTACAGGACACAACTTAATGGCTACACACTAAGCAACAAATGCGGATGTTAGACGCACAGGATGAGCACCGAAATCAACGAAGCAACATGGCCACCAAATTTCGAACGATGAATGCAGTTCCGCTCCCGGCCCCGGTCAGAGTTCAAACCTCGAAAAGCGTGGATATCTCCTTGCCAGCGATCCGTTTTACGCCTCCGCTCTCCGCACAACTTCCAGCTTTGCCACCCAACTGGCCGTTGCGCATGCTCAGGATCTCATTGCTGATTAGGCTGGCACAGGCCATGGCATGCCGTTGCTCCTGGCGGGTGGAGGAGCTGGTGCTGCTGGTAGTGTTACTGCTGTACTCCGTAGTTGTCTCGCTGCTAGACGTGCTCACAACTTGGGTTCGAGCTTGACTCTGGCTATTTAATACTGTCGTGGTCGTGCTGGAGGCTGTCGATGAGGTGGCTCCGTTGGAGGAGGTTGTGGAGGTGGTGGAGGTGCTGCTCGTGCGCGCATTAGCTACATTCAAGAGGGTTCTGGGCATAACAGGCGGCTTGAGGGGAAGTTCTTTACAAGTAACGAGTAGTACAACAAATCAAAATATGAAAATAAATAAAATACAAAACAAAATCAAAATCACAGGTTGCATTTCTACTGATAAAGAAGTTCTAGGTGGTGGGCAGGCATCTTCAATAGCTAATCGTGCCTAAGTGAGATATTTTACTTACCCAGTCGATTGAGTCCGGCGGCCAGTTCGCGCACAGACTTCTTCTCCAGGGCAGCTCCTGAAAAAGAAATTCCCATTGAATACGCTGTTTTGGGATTGTTTTAAAGTGGTTAACTAACCTGGTGTGATGCCTACAATGCTGCCACCTCCACTGGTGCTGGTGGTTAAGGCTATGCCAGGCGTGATGCCAACTATAGAGCCACCACTGCTTGGGCCAAACGCAACAACCTCGACTTCATCTAATAGTATGAGAATTGTTTGACTAATTCTTCGGTTTCAGAATTATTTTTTGTACCCACCTTCTTCTAGTTTGTCTGGTGTGGTCTTCGTGGAATTAGCATTTCCATTTCCTGTGACCAGTTCCCCACTAGCTTTCGGCTCGCTACCCACTACCGACCAGGGTCGTGGCTTTTGTAGGACAATTGGGGTGCGCAGGATGCCATTGCCTGTCTTTACAATTACGCTGCCTTCGCCCGTTGCATGGCTCTTAATCGAATCACTGCTCGGCGATCGCATTTTGTCATCGCGGGCGGTGGCCTTTAACAGATTGGATGTGGGATTGGCATTTTCTTCGCCAGCAGCAGCGCCAGCAGCAGCGCCAGGCCCGCCTTCGGTGCGCATCTTAACCAGGGGCGATTTGCGACCAACCAGAGGAGAATATTTTTCCAGATTGTCGGTGGATCGAGATCTTGTGGCCCACGATGCACCTAGATTATCCAATTTAATACAAAACTTTATAATCTTTGAATAGTTTTGGACTTACTCTTAAGCAGGGGCGACTGGCGTTCCAATTTAATTGGTCGGCGCTCCTCCAGAATGGGTGTAGTCTCTTCGGAGGTCATGTGCCCGTTTCCATCTCGACTCATTGTGGGACTGTCCACAAACGACAGCGAGCTGCACTCCTCCGATGTGGGCGACACTAAGGGTGTCAGAGTAGTGGGTGTGACCGATCCGGGTCTAAAGAAGTGCTCCAACCCCTCTCCGATCTCCCGGCTGCCTCCGGCACACTCAGCATTGACCAGTGGCCGGGTGGGTGCACGCGTCTTGGCACGCTTTGGTCGGCCCTTGACCAGGTGCTGCAGCTGGAAAGAAGCGCTGGGCAGCTCGGTAATGGAGTCACAGCATTCGTCCACGCCCCCGTCGTCCATGGCCGCAAGGCTGTCGGTCATGTTGGTGGCACCGGCCACGGCAGCGGCACCGGCAGCAGCACGGGTGGACAGTTGGGAGTTGGAGCGGTGCGAGGAAGGGCGAGTCCAGGAGATCTGGGATGTGGCCCAAGCTGAGATTCTCCACCACAGACTGGGGGCGCACTTTCCTGGCAACGCTGCGCCGCTTGGTGGCCAGATGAGGTGTGGCCTATGGAGTTAAATCGAAGCATTAGCGGGATACTAAAGGCACAAGTATTCGATGTGCTGGTTGGGATTCTTTGTGTTTTGTGAAATAATGGGAAATGTTT
This sequence comes from Drosophila varians, assembly GCA_018150405.1. Lineage (NCBI taxonomy): Eukaryota > Metazoa > Arthropoda > Insecta > Diptera > Drosophilidae > Drosophila > Drosophila varians. Next base: position 12,732,392 of record JAECWK010000130.1, read on the forward strand.
TTGTTTTTTCGGGGGCTATAAAGATATCTACAAACCAAAATAATCACAGAGACAGACTAAAGAAAGGAACTACAAAGGGGGATATCGAGTGGGTTCCTTCTGCAAGCGAATCCTGGGGGGATTCGCAATCCCTCGACAGGCACCGTCGCAGAAAGAACCATATAAATTGAAATAGATAGTTAAGAACAAGACAAAAACTACTTACAAGGTTGAGATATTCCAATTTCTTTTGTGTTTGTTTTGATTTTGAAATGCAATTTATGTAAATGAGTTGGAGACAAGGTTTAATTAATGTATTTAAAACGAGATTGTATACGAGTATTTGCGATTTGTACAATTAATTTGGGTTTGGTTTGGTTTCATTTCGGATGATGATTGGTGATGAGTAGATGGTGATGAGTAGATCAGGGCAGGAAGACACGAAAAAAATAATGAGCATGAGCATTTGGTAGACACACTTAAGTAATTTATTAATGTGATTCAATGTATCATTCTGAGTGCTTTGTTGTCTTTTTTCTTTGTTTCAACTACTTCCAGCTAGTTGGATATTAGAATATGACTTCATTTTTACACATGAACGTACTAGGCTTATATATTTAATGACGAGAGTGTGTGGGGTGTGTGTTTTGTGTATCTATGGACTGGTGATTATCTTCTTGGCACTCGGCACTCTACTGTTCGCATATACTCTTATGGACTATTTAATTTTTTGTTTGCTGAATTCGGAGGAGACTATTGCATCCACTTGGGTAGCGACAGATTTTCAACACTTACAGTGGGCGATTCCAGACCCAGTTTGGGCAGTATAGAGCCTCGTCCACCCGGCCGTATGATCAAACCATCCGCGTCCTGTAAAAGCCAAGAAGAGAGAGGGAGTGAGCACTTGTTACTTTTTCCGTGTCCAGGTTCACTCTAAATTGTTGTTCGATTCGGCAACTACCCAAAATGGGTGAAATGCCCTCCATTGAAGGCGTTAAACCTCCGCTGATAAGCATTGGAAGCGATGCCAGTGGCGGCGATCAAAACAATGGGCACGGGCCGAAAGCGAAAGTAAAGCCAACCAAGGGACTGGTACCACCATGACATCACATTTGTCTTTGGCCAGTGATGGCTGGTCTAGTGTTTTGGAGAATTTATCAATGAAAACAATACAAATGGAGAATAAGACTTGAACAAAAGCTAATAAATTAGGGTGTTTTACTAAAGCAAACAAGCTTTTAAGATAATCACACTCTTTTCTGATTAACTTTACGCTCCTATTAATATTTAAGGCCAGAAAATAGCTGAAGGGGCAACCATTTTACATAGATATCCGAATGGAACTGATAAGAGTCATCCATGAGAGGCCTGATCGATACGCGTTTCGAATACGGAACTTACATGACTGGAGCGACTGCGAACGATGTCCGGCGTTTGAGGTTCATCCAGCAGCACCGATGGCGACTCGGCGATACCGAGGCCACGACGATAGCGGGTCAGAGCCTCCAAAACTTCATCTGTGGCCCTATCGGAGATGGCAGCAGCCAGGGATTGCTCGATTTCACTGAAAATATTGAAGAAAAGTATTTTAATCAATTTGAAAATGATTAAAGAGCTAAATAATTAACGTTTTATTGGACACATCATCCTCAGCTACCGACTCCCTCGTCAATTCTTCCAATAGCTCCTCATCCGGACACTCCTTATAGGCAGGACTGCTGTGCAAGGATTTTGTGTCCTTGCCGCCGAAGCAGCAGCACAAAGCGTCCACTAAACCCATTTTTTGGCCGTGTAACTCTGATTTTTGGCCAACAGCTGGCAGCTAACTGAAGGTTTGTTGAGTTGGCCAAGTGCCGGTGGTAAGCCCTGATAAACTATTCGGCGAAGTCCGTCCCAAACAGCAGCGTTGGGGTTGGAAATCCCTGCTACAGTGAAAATGCATTCAGCTGTTTCTGGTTTTTTTCGGCGTGTTGGTTTTAATCTTATCTAAGCTTTGGGGCTCTCTTGCTCCGCCTCAAGTTATTACCGACATATGTATGGGAGCACGGAAATGGGGAGCTCTGTTTCTGGTATTTGTGGGAAGAGAGGGCAGAGCGAAATGAGAGCCCCTCTTGAAGACTTGGTTCGAAATTCAAATATGCACAAAAACTCTGACAACAAAAATGTTTGTTTTCTCGATTCTCCCTTCTGTTTACAAAGTGCAAAATCTATTGCGAATGTGAGAATTCATACCAATAACTATTATTAAAACTCATCATATTTTTCCCTTATTCTTCTATAAATTTCTCCGAACATTTCCACTATCAATATTTACTTTTCCCCATTTTGGCTTTATCAATATCAGTACGTAACACTTTTTATTTACCTTTTACCTTATCATTTCGAACACATAGTATTTTCTTCGTAGTTAAATTTCTACCTACTGCGTGACTCAAAACAAATATTCGCCTTTTGTCCCCAACTAAACCTCTCACAAAATCCGCATCTCTTTTGTTGCCTGCAAATCTCATTTAAATAATACCTTTTACTTTCCTCTCTCTCTTCGGTTTCCAAACTCTTGTTAACTTGGCTGAAACTTACCTAACTTTGTTCATAATCTCACTGCCGGCATTGTTGACCAAACAGCTTTGCAGGAAGTCTTCAGGGACCAGCAGGCGCTCGGCCAGGACCTTTCGCAGATCCTGCACCACTATTTGATTGCCCAGGGTCTTGGGACACTGTTCGATACCCGTGCGCATCATCGTTTCCAGGGTCTCCTCCAAATAGCTCTTGATCGTGTAGCCCAACTCGCTGGCCACTCGGGTCAGCTTCATTTCGATGGGATGGGCATCGCTCCGAACCGCTTCCTGCAGCTTGGGCATCAACTGCTTGCAGTTCTCAGCATCGGTTATCAGACGCTGAACGGCAGAGGCGGAATCGCTGCCACCCTTGGCCAGAGAGATGGTGTCCTGCGTCTCGGCCACCAGCTTGTCCACCAGTTGGTGCGTGGAGGATAGCATGAAGCCATGCTGCAGCCTAAAGCCTTGGCCGTTAGTTCGCTTTAGCCCATTACAGTTGCGCTGCAGCAGCTCCTGCATCTTTCGCATAACCGCATCCGTTTTGTCCGGATGACTCTTCAAATGCGGGGCAATGTCGAAGACGGGGAACGGGATGGTGCGCATGCTATGGTTGTGCTCCAACGCATATACTATATCGGCATATCCCTGCAGCGTTACCGCATTCTTGTCCATGTAAATTGTTCGCAGTCGGTTGTTAATTTGCAGTGCTTTGGCCAAAAGCCGGGCGCCCACATCCCCCATATAATTGCCACTAATATCCAGCTTTTGCAGACTCTGATTGCTGCCCAAAGCATTAATGAAATCGTGCAGGTCGTGCTTTAGCTTGTTCTCCGAGAGCACCAGTTCGGCCAGTGGGAAGTCATCCTTCTGGATGAGGTTCACCAGGGCGTCCATTACGGGGGGAATGTGCTTTGGCTTCATACCCGTGAGGTTGCGGGTTAAGTAGAGCGTTCGTATTGAAGGGTTCTTTGAGATGGCAGTCAGCACCGGAGCCAGTTCAGCATCCAAATCTACAAAGAGAACAGGAAACTATTAATTCCAACTTACTTTCTAACTTTTCTTCCACTCACTGTTGTCACTGATGTCCAGGCTTTGCAGCACTCGCACTCCGTGAATGCAGGACTCAAGCACGTGGGCGCCTTGGGTGCCCAGCGTGTTGCTGCTGAGATCCAGATGAAGACCGGCTGTGGATTCGTTGCAGGCCAGGCCAAGCAGCAAATTCTTTAGAGCTTCCATGGGCAGCTTGCAGCCGGCAATGTTGAGGTGCTTCAGACTGAGGGTGCTGGTAAAGAATTGCTTGAACGAGGGCGGTATCTCCTTGCCCTTTTTGGTGCTGAACGAGTTGTGCGATACATTCAGGTGGGCCAGGTGCGTGGCACAGCCGCGCAAGAGAGCTCCAAACAACTGCGGAAATTAATGACAAACCAGGCTTTAGAATAGAACAATATTAAGCAAAATATACATACATTCTCCAATGTGATGTCAGTCGAGGCCAGGTCCAAGTGCTCCAGCACATTGGGTTGAGCCAAGAAATTGTGCAAATTCTAAAATAATGAAAAGTGTTACAAAAAGAAAGAGTTTTCCATTTCTAATGAAATACTTACGGTTATATCATCTTTGAGACTATTACCACTTAAGTCTAGATACGTGAGCGAGTTGGAAATACTTTGATTGAGCGTCAGGGAGTGCGACATCTGGTTAACTCCCTTCGAAGTGAGGCCGCAGTGGGCCAAGGCCAGTTTGCACAGACCCTTGGACACCTTGGCGATGGGTCCGGCCAAATGGATGGCACCTGATCCAAAAAGAAACCACAATATTAATGCCATGTAAGTGATGGAAAAAAGAGGCCTTTAACAATGACTGTGAGATGAAAGAAAAGCTTGATATTAATGGCCAATTCGAACACTTAATATTTTTCGAACCAATTGCTAGTGTTTGAATAGAGCAGAGACGAATGTGAAGACAATGCATGAAAGAACCTTTTCGGATGAATTAAAACCTGTGTGGCCATTGGAGAGTTGGAAGCCTGGAAGTATCACATCAATAACATTAATTTGGAGGATCGACAATAGCCACACAGATCGCAAATGAAATAAACAACAATTTGAACGGCAATATAGCAGTAACACAACATTAAGAATGCATGACAAATGTTTATATTCAGATCAGATTGATGGCTGTAGTGCTATGGTGTCTATTGGTGGCTGCAAACCTTGTACAATCTTTCCAAGTAGGGCGCACAATGAGCTTGCTCCTACGCAAATCACAAATCAAAATGGCAATCGACAAACGACAACACAGTTTAAAGTTTAATGTTGGGGAAGAGAAACGATAGCAGAAAGGTAGACAAAAAATGGATTAATTGGATTACGCGAGGCGGGTGGTCTCAATTACAACTCGCTGCCAGGTTGAGGGCGGTTGGGTTAGGTTAGCCAAGGGACAGTTGATTGACACCTCGAGGGACTGGAAGTACTCACCTTTATCCTCAATTATATTGTGGCTCAGATCAATGGTGCGAATGGCGGGATTGCTATTCGTTATCACAGATATCGATAACTTGTTTAGGAAATCCCATCTGGAAAAGGTTTGATCTTTAAACTCTGCTTTATATTTGGTCTCGTTGACCTACCTTAAGCCTAGTGCCTCCAGATGCAGCTCCTCCAGCCACATCGAACGCTTGAGCACGTGCAGGATGCGTTCCAGGGTCTCGTGGGACAGTCGCATGTGGGCAGCCTTCAGACCGCGAAAAAAGGTATTATACTCCAACGCCGAAACAATGGCCATCAAGTCTCTGTTGGATAAAGATTATTATATCACCTCAAGGAGTCTGAAAATAAAAGCCAAACTCACTTAGGTTCCAGGTGGTCAAAGTCGCGCAAGTTGAGCACTCGCGTATCGTGGGACAGGTAGATGGTGTCCACATCCCAGGCCACCTCCTCGCGGTATGGAACGCCATGGAAGTCGCACATGCAGGCATACTGGGCACTGAATCCCCCACAGGGACCCACATTGCGCGGATCAGAGGGTCGGAACTCCTCGGAGAATATGGTCTCCCGCTCCGGCGGCTGTATATCGATCTGGAGGAGAAACAAGGAAGAAAGCCAGTTCAACGACCTGATGCAAAATTCGTTTTAAAAGTTTTGGCAGCCATCTCAAAGGTCTCAAGTGGCCCGCCTTTGTTGTGTTGCTCAAGTTGACCAACTTGAAGAACAATGCAAAGTTTTCGGACCTCCTGTAAGAGTCTCAGACCCCCTTTTTCTCATCCCTTCAATGTAAAACTTAATTTCGCATTTAACACTTTTGCTAAGTGCGCATTTTGATGGGTACATTTAAGGCGTCAAGACGATGAGGTGTAAATCGCGTGCCCTGCTGCAATTATTAAAGGCATGTGTACCTTCAATTGTTTGTTTGTGGCTCGTAGATAAAACTCGCCCAACAACCACGGTTGTGGGTGACGGCTGGGGGGCCGATCTCAGGCGATTTGCATAAACGTTGCCAGCATAATTTACAGCCAGCTCCGGTTGGGAGCCAGGGGCCGCGAGCATTATAAATGCATTGAATTATTAACCCCAACAGTTTGCAGATGACGACGTTTATGCGCTTACTGGTTAATTGGGTAGCGGGTCGGGGGCGCTGGCTCAGTGGGTGACAGGCCACATGAGTGGGCCACAGATACACACGCATGTTCTCAAAATATTTAATTAAGTATTAATTAAAGCCAGACGTGAGTCAGCCTGGCACAAGCGTCATACTTTTTCCTTTTATTCAGATAGTCAACATATTTTTTGATCGAAACATCAATACTTGCCTTTCGTATTATGTATTTCAGAGGAACTGTTGGAAAGATCTGCTTGATGGCTGAGGCCAGATCGGTTAGAATGACATCAGCGTTCTGCAGAATGAACACAAACAGAATAAAGATAATTACATAATGGAACATCATAACAAATTGTGAGGTACTTGGCCGTACCGAGCTGAAATTGCCCGCATCGCCGGTGGTTGCAAACGAATATGGCCGATCGTTGGTGACAATGGAGAAATGGGTGGGCTTCTTGCTTTCTACCCCAACAATGTCCAGGTAGTGGAAATGGCATTCAATCTAAAGGAAGAATATAATTTATTAGGTATTATTTTAAAGTTTAAATAGATAGATAAACTCACCTTGGTGGGCACTTTGGCACTGAGCAAATATACCCTCACGGGCGTAAAGACCTGCAGGCGGGAAGAGGTGTTGCAAAACATGAGTGAAAATTGTTGTAATTGGCAAGAAAAGCATCCGCCAGACATGCGTGCCAACATGCATGGCCAAAACTGTGAAGGAGACCATTTTTCAAGCAGTCAGTGGAGTATAACTGCATTATCTAAAAGCAGCCAGCTCCTTCAGCAGACTCCTAATTCAATTTGTTCGGCCTTTGTCTGGCCAGTCAATTGACAGAAAATTTCGCTGCTCTTAATGGGAAATCAAAGTGCGTCTAGTAATTCGTTTAGAATCTAAAAGATACTCAAATGCACAAATGCTAATAGAGCTAGAGTTCCTGGGTGTGGGTTAACTTGCCTCTTAAGGGCTTTGGTAATTGGACACTTTGTCTCCGGCACCTTGCCTTGTAAGCCGCTTGGACAAATCAATTTTCCAGTTGTGTGCGCTCGCCAAGCGGCCGTACAAGTGGCCAGGTATGGCGAGGAAATTAGCATAGCCAGGGTCCCACCAGGGGGAAAAGTCGTGGCCCGACGCGGCTAAGTAGGCTATAAAATATCAATTACTGCTTTTGGCCAGTTAGAAGCCCTCGGGCCAAGTGGCTATCGATCGCCGCAACGGAATGTTGAAAGAGTTAAATGAATACCTTGACAAAATTTAAGCTTTATGTCATACAAACTTCTTAATTTAAATTTATAAAAAGTCATCTGCCATAAAAGCACCAACATTCATTACTTTAATGGCACTTCGGGCGAAACGCCAGCCTCCTCCGAATTTAAGGCAATTACGTTCTGGAGGATGCAATTTCCACACACAAATTGGACCGCAGACTGCCCGCAGATGGAGCCATTTGAATCTGTGCCGCTGACAGGCGGCGTCGTCTCCAAACAGCTTCTGTTGGTCGCATCTTGGGGTAACCAGTAGCCGAAAGCCAGGCCAATTAACCTGTGTATCCAGGCTATCCACTTACCAAAACACGATTCTCCGTCTTATCGCCTTTCGTCTCCAATTTGACCATGTATTTGACGAGTATCTTTGTGTGGCGACCCAGTATGGATTTGACGCTTTCTGCAAAGAGAGAATCACAAGGAGATTGTTGAGAATCAAAATGAAGATCGCTTGGAGACGGAACGGAAATGCAATTAAAAGTCAGAGGCAGTAGCGGTCGCAGTTGAATTAGTCACATCCGAGGTTGGCGCAAGTCGCTCTCGAAAACTGCGTCGTATAATAATAATAAAGTACATTATATACTACGAGTATAACTTATTTTTTATACTTTTGAATGTAATTTTAATGTTCTTTATGACTCAAACAACTCTTTTACCGATTAGATAAGAAAAAGTACCTTATGTAAAGTCCGATTTGAAAAATAATCACGCTGATATAATAAAAATTTCGCATTGATTCGCACTCTATGCTGATATTGCTTCTCCAAACACAACGGAATGCACTGTATAGATATCCGTTTATATGAAAAAATAAATGTATATAAATTGGGGGCTTTGTTGTGCATGCCAAACTCGAGTATTATATCATTGCTCGCCGGTAAAACGATTTTATTCAAACGTATTCAAATGAAACACGTAGAGGAGGCAATTTTCAGGCTGACACCCTCTTCGAGTCGTGGCGAGGAGGTCCCCTCCTCCGGGTGACTCGACTCATTGCGACAGCTACTTAGCATACACTCCAAACACACGCTATAGTCCTTGCCTCACAGCAAACAAACACACCAGACGAATTATATATGGGGAGAGATATCTTTTTGACGCGGGGCAAGGTTCCGTCTCCGGCTCGGGCTCTGGCTCCATTGGGGGTGACAATATTATGTCATGCTACGGGCATGTCAGATTCCTCCGGCACCTCTATAACATAAAGCCGAGAGTTATGACTCCCTGTCTGGGCATGCCAGCGCACAGGAATGAAAAGGAGCTGGAGCAGGCAAGCGCCAAAGGGGAAATGGAATTGAAATGTCGAATATTCAGACTGCCAGCAAGGTTAGCATGCTCCACAGCCATGCCCACCTTCAAGGAATGTATGATACTTTTTTTAAAGGAGCCAACCAAATATCATAATTTTGGGAAGTGAGCCATAAACAAAACAGCTGGATAGTCCCGATCCTGACCACACTCAAGCCACAGCTAGCGGTCGCAAAGTGTGGCCAAAATAAACAGAGACCGTTTGTCTTTATGGCCAATAAGCCCACTCAGGCCCCAGGGAGTGGGTGACTATGATAATGAGCGCCAATTGCGCGCCGTTATGGCCAAAATAGATTGTTAAGACATTTCGGCACGCACTCACTCGACTGCACACACGCAAATCCCGTAGTAGTTTCTGTCTGTGATAAAAATCAAGAGGCCATAATCAACAACAGCCCACTGATTCCCTCTACTCTTAATTAGAGCTCAAGCGCGTCGAAATGTGAACGAACTGAGGAGGAGAAAACACCACCAGAGATGGATTTTCGTTGGCTATGAACTTTGGGTGCCACTATGTCAATACCAAGCGGAAGAACTTCCAACAAAGCGTTTTCAGAAACGCCGGAGAACGGAAATTGGGAAAGTTTCAACCCAACAATTGTTACACATGTTATCCATTCAATGACAAACTTAATAATTGAAATTATGCCAAGCATTTACCAACTTTTAAATTCACTTTACGAATGTTTAACTTTACTTTACAAATATTTAAATAAATTATATGATGGGATTTCCATAAAAACCTTGAATTATGAAGGCTAACACAGAAGGGAATGAAATGCAAACATTGAACTCTGGCGAGGCGAGGGCGTTGATGTTTACCTGGGAACACCTGAGCTTGGCGGTTAATATTTGTCATTGGCCGGGTCATATTCTGTCCAGATAATGTGGCTCTGCATCGTGTTGCAGTGGAACTTCTTTGGCTTTGACTACCTGTCTGCACCGGACACTGTCTGTCCCGTTCCCGTTTCAGTCGCGAGTCGCGACTTCATTTCCGCCACAAGGAAATTCGGCTTTAATTGCCTTTTGCGGTTATTTCGCTCAATGCTCACAAAATGGCATTTCAAAATGAAAAACTACACTTGGATAGAGACTCTGTAGTGGTTCAAAATTGAGTTATTTAGAACTGACCAGAGTTGATAGCGCCTCTTTGTTTTTGCAACCATTTTTCCGACTGTCCTCGGTTCGTATTTGGCTTCGGGGTTCAAAGAACTGATTCTCGAAAAGTTTGTCAAAAAGTTTCCACTCGGTTGGGAACCTGCAGGCGGCAGCATTGACAACAATCTAAGCTGGCATAAAAGCCAACGAGTGTGACCCAATTCAGCGCATTTTTGCTACTTTTTTTCTCCAATTTCTTTATTTTTTTATTTGCAGCTGCAAAGCTCAGCACAATGCCAGAGATTACACGAGTTCAAAATACTCAAACTATACAAGTGTAGCTGGGTAGTAGCTGGGTTGGTGGGTGGATGGGTGTGAGGGAGAATGATTGTATTCAGCACTGGCTCTGTGCATGTGTCATCGGTGTGCAGCGCCTTTTCGCTTAACACCCCTTAACACCCGGGCCACCACTGCCACCACTGCCACCCTCTGCCAGTGGCAGTGTTTATAGTTCGTGTTTCCATTTTGTAGTTTCCCAGTTTATGGCCAAAGTGTACAGCGACAGGTTCTAATGGACATCATTGTTGCCTATGCAAATATGTAGGAACAAAGCTTGTCAACAAATAAACCGGAGATAGGGAAAAATGGACAGGAAACCATTTCAGAGTTGGACAGAAGTTGCCTTGAGGTGTATCTGTGGTGTAGCCGCCTTCCCACTATCTGCAAGATACACAGGTGTCACAGCCGCGTATAAACCCCAAATACTAGAGTCATTCAATTTTATTTGATGTACTGGAAATCCGAAATCGGTGAGTCCACACTCTCTTGGCCATAATCTCCGAAATTTGAGTAGGCCAACAATGATTTTGGTCTAACGGCAAATGCTTTTAATGCTTGCGCAAAGTAAAAAGCAAAAGAAAGAAACAAAATCAAAGGCAACAATGGCAAGGCCTCTGCCTCTGCCTCGGCTGGCTGCCAGCCACAGCCAAAGCCAAGCGCCAAGCGCCACACAAAAGAAAGTTAAGCGAAGATTTTTATTTTCGTTTTTCTTTGCACAAAGTTGCGATTACTTTACGTTATGTTAATTAAAATTTCACAATGGGGCAAAGCGTATATATATATAAGTCATTTGTTGACAATCCTGTTAAGACAGCTGAAATGCAATTGAAAACTTTTATCGCTCTTAACAAAGTTTGCAATTCGGTGATTGAGGTCAGTTCCGATGAAAATACTTTAATCAGAACGCATTGCTCCCTATACTCGATCGAATGAACAAAAACAGTTTACAACTTTGACTTTGACTCACGGTTGAGCTAATTGTTGAAGGCGTTTGTTGCGTTTATTTATTTTCGGAGGCGGTGGCCAGTTTAATTCGCTTGACCTCAAAAAGCAATTTATTGTGCGAAATTTCGTTCGGCTTTTGTGCAGAGCAGTAGAAAGCGACAGGTTAGGGTTCTCCTACGACTACGGGTAATCTCCCTCTGTCTCTCTCTATCAAGCTTCACCCCTTTCTTTCTAACACCGAAGAAGTGGGCCAAAAGCAGCTGGCCAGAAGCCGCAGCATCCAGCCAGGTCAGGGATGCGAGCCGCGTCATTAACGTCACTTGTTGGGCGACACAATTTCCCCAACACCACAGTTGCACAGCGAAAGAGAGGGGCACAGCCTGTGGAAAGAGATGGGGCATAGCGCCAGCGAAAGAGATGGGAAGCTATTCGCATTTGGCAACTGGCAGCTGGAAAATGGAGCACATGAGCGTGTTTCGGCTTTTGTGAATTCTGCGTGCGCCGCTTCGCTAGTTTGTTCTTTCTTTCGATTTTTCATAGTTTTTATTACTTTTTTAATGTGTTTTTGAGATGTTGTCAAACTAGTTCGCCGCCAACTTTCGTCTCCCCAAAATGTTGCGTGCGTCTCAGGTGAAAAATATGCACCACTAATGAGCGGAGAGGATAACTGGGGCAAAGCCAGCTGGAAATTGGAGCAAATGAAAGCGAGAGTGTGGCGGATTTATGGGTCACCTCACCCCAACCCTCCATCTCCACCACCACCTCTCTCCCGGCAACTGGAAGTGTTGTAAAAACAAAGTCCAGCTTCCAGAGGATTAAACATGCGACGTTTAAATATGCGCACTAATTGCAGCCAATTTGCCACTTAGTTGCATGCCAAATGGCCAGCCTCATAATTACAGGCATAAATTATCGAGAGGAGCATTGATACGAGAGCGTGTGTATAACCAGCAGCTCCAAGTGGGTCATTCAGGGGTCAACGGCGGCATCGGCATCGGTATCGGCTTTCGCAAATGGGGCCAATCCCAAAGGCCTGAGCTTTTGTTTCAACGCTCTGCCAAACGAAATGTGTACAAAAATTTGAATCGTTTTGCATTTTGCTGGCGAGTCAACTGGGAATTTTCTCACACCCATCTTCACTTTGAGACTTCAGAGGCTGCTGGCAATCAATTTTATTGCGTCCAATTCACCACAAAAGACGACTTGGCTGGGAAGGTCAAGCGATTTGAATCTGCATTTTCAATATTCCAGCTACAGGCGAAATCGGAGCACCCAAATTAGGGTTAAGGGAAGGATAGCTGGAGGGCCTTTTAGATAACAAGTAGTCAACCCAAAAAAAATATCAAATGCAGTCCCTTTTAGCTACTTATTTACCATATATTTGGAGCTTATCTTAATTTTTAATTGTTAATATCTTTGCTGGAAATCGTCAAATGATTTCTGTTTACACCTCCAATTGGATCTTGAGGAAGTGCCTCTAAACAAAATCATTTCAAGTGTTTATTTGGCTCATTTCAGGCACTTATAAGTTGGCTTTTGGTGTAACTTATTGCAACAAAGCTCCAGGCGTTGATGGAGGAGGCCTGCCTGTGGCATTGTCTGCTAGTGGATGAGTAAATGGAGTCGGACCGCCCGAGATAAGCCTTTGAAGGCAGGCCAAATAAATAAACAAACAAACAAGAATATGGAAAACTGTGCGAAACCATCAATAAACTTTCAACAAGTCAATTTCCGTTGTGTAAGGTGTGGTCAGAGGCGTTGGCCAATAGTAAAAGGCGGCCTGGGCCGGAGGCACCCCCAACTTTATGAAGTGCAAAACAGTTTGAGTAATCGCACCTGATTTAAAAAAACAAACCGGAATGTATCGGTTGCGAGAGCTAAGGGGTGGGGTTCTACCATATAAAAATATGCTACAATTTGTCATCAAATATTAATTACTGGCTGAGGGAATTAAGTAATATTACTTTCTTTGTTAAGAACTTGAATGAATTTTGTAATCAATTTGAGGAAAACACTGCTGGAAATACGTAGCATTGAGGGGTCTGGCTGGGGCATGACGCATACCGTAAACAAATGAAGTTACGGCCTCCACCCCGCCCGTTCCAGATGCTCTTCTATTGCTCACCTTCGTCGCGCTTCTGCTTGACCACGTCCCGTATCTGCAGCTCCATAATGCGCCGCAGATACTGATCGATGTGAGTCATCATTTCGACCGTGTACATTTCAGCCATTTGCGCGCTAACGGTTTGCCCGCACACGAAACAAAAACAGCAATTGCAATTATAATTACAATTATCAAGCAATTCGATGATGATGATATATGCTAATGCCACGGAAGACGGACAGCGTGTTCTTAACGGATTCAGGGACCTGCCCAATTAGTGTGGGCAATGCGCTGCCACTTTGAAACGCCAGCCAAGCACCGAACGCGACAATTTCAGCACTGAACTCTGATAACGACGATCGCCTTATCAGCATATTTTCAGCTTATCAGCGGAGAGGGATTTCAGCGGAAAGAGAAGCAACCAGTCAGTGCATAGGTTTACAGGGTGATTTATTGGAATAAACATTTATTGCCACAACAAAGGTCTCAATGAATATTCTAAGCACGTTTCAAGGTTAGAACATTAAGTCATTAAAGATTCCTTGTTTGGAGAAAACATTCAATTATTACAACTTTCCTACCAGCAATAATATTATTAATATTAAATTAACAATAAATCCTATGTGGTTTGCAGGCGAATCAACTTTCTTATCAAATGGTAAAGATCTGATTAAAAGCGCCAGAATCTTTCTTTGTTTGTTCTCGAAGTCAGGCGATGATTTATGAAGGTGATCGCCGGCGACAGGTGTCCAAACAGTGAAATTTAAATTAAATAAACATGGAATGAAGCCAACAATAACAACAGAACCATGTCGAAATTGCATAAATCAGATAGACGATCGCTCCCATTATGTAATTATATAATGCCCAATTGGGTTTCGGGTGCAGCAGCAGCCACCGCCTATAGCTTCTGTTTCTGTCTCCGAGTCACAGTATATTTTGGAAAGCCAACTGGAACCGGAGTCGGGGCCGGGGCCCTGGCCGCAGTCACATCACATCATAAATAAAATTGTCAATGCTTATTTTGGAGCGGGCGCTCCAGATTCCACTGGACTCCCTGGCGTTGCAGCTGCCGTCGAAATTGAAACATTTTGTAAATGATAGAGCTGGGGAATTGGGCAAGTCTTGCCCCTTAATCAGAATACGTTAATTGGCAGACAGATAGCAAAGTTGGCTGGTAAAACATATCAATCTTCTAGCAGAGACTCAACATAACAGGAGAACAGGATAGCAGGAAAAACAAACAAACCAGGATGTAAAGTAAACGAAAAAGGTGTCAACGCCCACGCCTGGGACACCTGGACCAGAAATTGGAGGTGGAGAGCTTGATGTCACTGTACTCTAAATTAAATTACTTGGGGGTTTAGCTGAGATTAAATTCCTCGGGACCTGACACAGTACAGTACAAGGATACGAACACTTAAATGGGAAGTATGATAAAATTGTATCTCTTGGATGGCCCATCCAAACTTTTCAGTCTAAATACCCTTTGGCGTAGAACTCTTTCCGGCTTCCAATCTAATATGGATGAATTGTGAAGATGACTGCGATTGTAACAGGCACCTGTCATGTGAAATTAGGGGGTCTGCTCTGCATGGTCTGCATACCGTCGTCGCCGAGTGATTCGGCTTTTGTCAGATCGCTTTTCACGCCCCGCGGTGATGGCAGCAGGCCAAGCGTTAACCGATTTCCGTAGGAACCAGTACTTTAATTGGTAACCATGTGGGCCTTGTTTATGTGGAAATAAAATGCTTACTAGCTGTGAACTTTGGAGAATTGAGTGTGTTTGTATAAAACTTATCATTGTCAGCTATATCGGGGGACTTTCTTGTAAGAACTGGCGACTTTTCTTATCATCTAAAGGGGGTTTCAACGTTGGTTTTGTTTTGTGAATAACCGAAAATCCTTAGAAATCTTTTTGAATCTGAATAGAAAAAACACAGTGCATTCCTAACTGTGGGCGGCAAGGACTTTTGCAGTTAGTGGGTGGCGAATGCCATGATTATTTTGAGGGGGTGGTTGTGCGTGGGGGTGGGGAGTGTCGCATTGAAGAAGACGGAAGCCGGCGGCCCAAACACACAACATAAAAATGCAAAGAGCGACAACAAAAGTCAGCAGCCGCCCGCCCAGGAGGGAGATGCATCTGCATTTGTTTTTGTTCCGTCTCAAAACAAAGAACGAACGGAGAAAGGGCGGCGAGAGAAGGACGACGGAAAAAGAGAGTGATAAGGGGGAAGAGAGTTGGCATTACTCACCGTTGAGGTCCTTAGTTAATTGCGAGCGCGTCGACATTTTGTCTTTCCAAAAGAAATTCTGGCGATTTAAACAGACTGTTGTTATTGATGTTGATGTTGTTGTTGTGCTGGCGAAAGTGGCAGCGGCTCAGTGAAAATGAAGTCAAACAGGAATAACCAGGAAAGGGCCAACAAGCAACGAATTTGGCTCAAAACAGCCGCTTGCTTTTGTTGGTGGTGGTGGTTCGATATCAATCCTGACACGCCTTGCAGCCCGAAACTGGATTTTTGAGCCGCCGCTGCCGCTACGCATCCCGTACGAACAGAAAAAAACACCGATCGGACATTCCTTGTGATTATAATTTTTCGAATCCGAAACTCAAAGATGCAGCATTTTTTCCTGCCAATTTAACATTCACATTATTTGCACACACACGCACAATTTTCGTTTCGGTTTTTCACGCGTTTTCCCTGAGTTTTCCACCCTCGTCGCCGCGGGGTCAGGAAAACTCGCACTCCTTCCAAAGACGCCGCCGCACAGACAGGCACTTGATTTTCCTTTAACTCTTTTCACCGTTTCAGTTAGCAACTTTATTTGCCAATTTAAGCCGACACTTTTTTCTGTTTTCTTTTTAAATCACCGAGCTAAGAATGTCTTGCACCTCCAGCCTGGCTTACACCCTGCCCTTTTATTTGAATATTCCTTTTTCGGTTAAAATATATTTCTTTAAAAACTATATCGCGGCTAATTTATTTTAAAACGATTCCGGTTAAAACAGACAATTTGCGGATCTCGGTTAAAAATTAATAAAAATCCGCAGCGAAAGAAGTGAGCTCGAGGAAATGGAGTGACCGAATCCACTAAAATTAAATGGAGTTAGCCTAAAGGGGGGGACCTCGTCGATTGATAAGCCATTTGAACTAGTTGGCAAATCTAATTTTAAGCGCAAAAATATTTTAAATCTAGGTTTTAATTAAATTATTGGGATATGCTATGATTTTATACAAAACAGGACTTGTGACAAGAAATATATGAAAGTATAGCAATATTTGAATTCTTAAAAATACTAAACATTTATCAGCCATAGAAAATGTTTGTTTAAAATAGCTTATGATTTTATTTTTAATATGTAGTTTCTAAATATAGGAAAATTGTTGAAATAGACAAAATATAATAGCTTTTACTGTTTAAAATTTAAAAATCGGAAAAAATCAACTAAACAACGCAGTAAATCCAAATTTCTTCACCGTTTTCCAACACTGCGGCTTCCAGGTGAATACCAATAACAATTTCAATTGCACCTACGACTTCAAGCCGCTGAAATGGCCAATGTGCGCTGTTTACAGATGTTAATCCGCCTGCAGAAGCTGCTTCTGCCTCTTAGTAAGTAACCAAACAGGTGCACCGCAACTGTAAGCAATTAGTAAAGCACCCATGGTCATTACGAAATAGAGCCCGCAATCGAACAGCTGTTCGATCGAGTAGTGTGCGCGTGTGAGTGAAAGATAGAAAAGGAAAGGTCGGGGGGAAGTGTTACAAATTCGACTGCCAATGCCGGCCAAAATTTCTGAAGTTTTTTCCCAAATTGTTTATGTCTGAAAAGCGTAACTAAGTCGTGATATTTTGTTTAAAATGCTGGAGCTGGAGATGGAGCAGGAGCAGGCGGTGGAAATCAACACGGAGGCGGATCTCAAGGAGGCCGCCAATCTGCTGAAACTCATCAAGCAGCTGCTGCTCGAAAAAGCCTATGACGGGGTGCGGATGCTTTTCAACAGTCCCAATGAGGCCGAAAGAAACACCCGCCAGTTGCCACTGATAGCCATGGATCTGTACCACGACGTTTGCGTCGAAAATATATGCGACGGTGTCTACGCCGAGGAGCCTGAATTGTTCGACTGCTCCGACGAACTGCTAAAAGTCCTGGCCAGGTATGCTCCGCTGCAGGAGCTAATGTTGGAAATGATGGAGCGGGTGGAGGAGAGCACCAGCTTAGCCGTATTTGGGGCGCATCTGCGCGCCTTGCAAGTCCTTCTTCAGCGGCAGGGGCGCAACAAGCCGCAGGCCGTGGAATGGTGCCTCCAGAGCATCTTTACTCGCCTCAATGACCTTCCACTGCCAGATTATCTGTCAGAGGGCTACGACGAAGCACAGGCCAAATTAATTGAGCAGCACGAACAGGTGGAGGACCTGCTGGCCCACTACATAACCATAGGGCTGTTCCGGCAACCTCTATTCACCGAAATCATGGAACAGGAAGTACGACCACGCCACCAAATCTTTAGGGATTGTACCATCAACCGCCGAAATGTCTTCACCTGTTTTTTCATACAACTTCTGGGGCGCCCACTAGCCCTGCTCCAGATGAACATCGAAAAGGAGGATATGACGCGCACTTATGTCACGCAGGTGGTGGAGAGTCTGACTCAGGATGCCAGCAAGGGCCTCGGTGATCCTTTCTATCTTCTCAATTTGGTGGAAAAGCGGGCCAGGTGGCAAAGAAAACTGGACGCCACAAAAGGCGTTTACGAAATGAGCAGCCACAATCTGTTCCTCATCGAGGAGAAGCTGCCGTTGCACGCAATAGCCATGTATTATCATTCCCTGTTTGTGGGAAACCAGATGCCGTTCACTGCGCCCAGGATCTATGCCCCACAGTTTCTCTTCGAGTCTATTGCCTATTTGGCGGAGGTTCTGCTTAATCAGCAGGAACCATCCCTGCAGCATTGTGGTCTGCGTTTGATGGAATACATCCTGACCACCTTATTGAACCCTGTGCCCTCCACTTCACTGCAGCTGGAAGTCCACAAGCGTTTCTGCGAGGCGCTATGCAAAATTGTTGGATACTCTCCGCAAGTGTCTCTTCGCCAATTGGGTCTACACGTTCTCCGGCAGTACATTTTGGCCTTCGACAATCAGGGAAAGTACCTGATACTCAAAAACCTCCTGGAAACACTGCAGCACGACGGTCTGATGGGATATCTTAGTGGGATGTACAAGGATCTGGTGGATAAGGCCCTCAGAAGGTCCTCGCAACTTCCGGATGTCTTCTGCGGAGACCTTTTCCGGGAGATGCTGCTGCTCTGCGTTTGTGTCCTGCCTCACGATGTTAAGTCGGATTTACTTCTCCACGCCGATCGCCTGTGTAATTCTCTTAATATTTTACGCTACTTTGCGTTGAGTGACAAGAAGGATGTCACTGGATTTTGGCAGAGTATGCCAGAAATCGAAAAGCGGTTTCTGGGGCCACTAGGCAAAGCTCTAGACTTTTCTATGGCACACTACAAGGCGTACAAGGAGCGGGTGGAGAATGGGCAAAGTGCTTCCGACGATGCCTTGATGCAGCGGCAGCTTAATATGTTGGCCGTCAATATCACCAATAGCGGAATGACGGGGGGCGAAGGAGATAACCACCTGCCAGATATCGGACGCAAGGAAAAACTCGAGGTGCTGGCCAGCTCTATCACCAGTTTGGAAACCCTGCTGGCTCTCTACTTGCGGGCCAATGAATGCATCGAATTGTCCGCTCGCAAACGTCGGCTTCAATCAGATTCCTAGCTTATATTTTGTCCATAACAAATACAAAATGATTACCGTAAACTTTTTGTGTAAACAGAAATGAAAACGAAACTGAAACTGAAATTGAGAATAATCTATGATCTTGTCTGGGGCGATAATTAAATAGCTAATTGAGCCAGTTGTGGGGTGCTAATTTATGGCCACAGATGCCATTTTTGCATTGCCTAAAAGCGAGAGGCTTTGTTATTTGCGTACTTTGGTTTTTGGGCTAGAGTTGATCTAGATTTCAGACTCACAGGCTTTAACCTCTCATTGCAGATGCACAGTGTTCCAGATTGGCTGCCTTGCAGCCTCGACCCCTCACCTTCTTGTGGGCAAGGAGCTATGCCAACGATGACAAGACGTCCGCCAACCTGCAGGTCTTCAGGGAGCGCGAGGAGCAGCGCGAGAAAGAGCGGGATGCGGCCGAGACACAAAAAGAGGCAGCAAGTGGCGGTGGAGGAGGATCAACGGGAGCTGCAGGAGCCAGTGACCAGCAGGACGAGGCCAAACAAGCAAAGGTTGATGCCATTAGGGTCAAAATTCTAGACGCTGCGTTAAAGCATGTGCCTCAGCACGGCTGGTCCCGGCAGGCCATAATCCAGGGAGCCGAGGACAGTGGCTATCCCAGCGTGGTGCACGGCATGTTTCCCGAGGGTGGTTTCGCCCTGGTCTCCCATTTTAATGGCAAGTGCAACGCCGAGCTGGTAGAGAGCCTGCAGAAAAAGACAGACGGTGGCAAGCAGGCGGTGGAGAATCCAATCGATTTTCTGGTGCAAGCTGTAAGGGAGCGGTTCGAGATGATTGCACCCTACAAAGCACAGTGGCCCCAAGCCATGGCACTGATTGCACAGCCACAACACGCACCCACGGCGCTGGCCCAGGTGCTGACCCTGGTGGACGACATTTGCTACTACTCTGGGGATCGATCCGTAGACGTAAGATGTCCTGGATGACAGATTGTCAAGATAACTATGAATTTATGTGTTTATTCTAGTTCGGTTGGTACACACGGCGCGTGGGTCTGGCTACCATTATGAAAATGACAGAGCTGTACATGCTGCAGGACACCTCGCCAGGACATGCTCAGACGTGGGACTTTCTCAAGAACCGCATGGACGAGGCTGTGCAACTGCAGATGATGCTCAGCCAGACTGAGGGCATGACGCACACATTTCAACGTTCCTTTAATTCAGCTTTCGTAACGGTGAGGAGCACCTGGATAATCCAATATGTCCCTTCCACTTACATTGATTTTTCTCCACAGGCACGTAATATTCTGGGTCTGGGATACAATCGCAATTAGCAGGAAAGTGGAAACCTCGAGTGCCGCAAGCAGTCCAAAGATAAATGATACCGGTGGGAGTGGCACCTCTCTCACCTGGAACCCTTACACTAATGTTTACGTAAAGCCCATATGTATATATTGTGCATATAAGTACACCTTTATACAATCGTATTTCTTAGTTTTTGTGGTTTTGAAGGGGGGTCTTATAATATAATAAAAACTATTCTTCACTATTTTTGAAAAGTTGAAAGTCGTTTTTCTATTTTCAAGCTTTTGCAAAAATTGCAACACAAACTCGCACTCCAAATGGAGGTCAACAAAATTGGGAAACGTTTTTTGCACTTTTTTATTTGTTAATTATATTATCGTATTATTCTCTGTTGAATGGTTTACCTTGTTTGAAAAAACTCTAGTGAATTTGAAACTCTTAAGGTTAAAAAACATTATTCACACTCTGAATTATCCAAATTTCCCGAAAAAGGGTTAATCCTTTGTAGTTAACCATATAACTTTAGACTCGTATTTAAAAGCACATCGATTTTCTTTATTAAAATTAAATCAGATTTGGAGCTAACAACATCAAAAAGGATGCACAGAAGATAGAAAACATAAAATATTTTTCAGGGGACAATCAACGGTTCTTTTACCAAAGGACTCAGTACTATAACCTTTGGTTAGTCCACTCAAAAATATTTAGCTATCCCTTCTTCCAAATGCATGTGGAGTCATTCGTTGCGACGATCTGGTGCTAGATCTGGTGCTTGATCTAGCACTTATCCTGGTACTCCGTCTCTTTACATCAGCACCAAACATGTCCTTAAAATCGCCCGACTCTAAGGACTTCTCGCTTCGTATAGATCCCGCCTCTGCCAACAGAGCTTTCTCAGCACTCGTCCTGTAATGTCGCACTCGCCGCTTTTCTATCTTCCCGGTAGGACCTAATCTGATGGCATCCGGGTGGCGGGACATCCAGGTGGCACTATTCCTCGCGTCAAATGGCTGGAAGAGCAGTCGTGGCCACTCGTTGGCCAAGTAGACGCCTTCGCGCAGTTTTTTGGGCTTAACAGAGATGGGGATCATTGTTTCCGGTGTTTTATCATGAATTTTGATACTGGATTGGGATACTTTGTTGGTCTTTATCCCTATCTGATAGATGTTCGAGATCTGATAGTCCTGCCACGCGTTGGTGTCGCCAGCATCCATCGATTTTGGTGGCGTTGTGTCCACTGGTGAAGTCACCTCCGAATACAGGTCGGAAATGTCTCTCACCAGCCAAGGAGACGACTTCGTCCTTTTACTGCTGAAAAGACTTTGAAAGTCTAGTTCGTTCAAGGCTTTGAGAAGATCCGCGACGGAAACGATGTCACTGCTGCCTCCGAAAAGATCCTTAAGAAGTCGCACCAGTTCATCCTGATCCCCCAGCAGACCAAGGATATTACCTTTATCATCCCCATTCCTATACCATTTGTACTTCCTGTTCAGCAGCCTCAAACGAAAGACGTAATCCTGCATCATGAGGAGCAACTTGGCCAGAGAGTCCGGGGCCATGGGAGCGATAAGATCGCCTCTTCTATTAAAGATCAAATTGGTGGTGGCAAAGGAGTCCTGATCCGGGTAGCCAGCCAGGGGCACCTTGAAGCCGCGCCTCTTCCGAGATATCATCATTACTTTGGCGTAGTTGGCGTGGAGTAACTGGATCACCAGATAATGGGCGGCTTCCGGAGAACGATTCACCTTGGCGGCCAGGGCGAATATAGCTTTCCGATTAACCTCTAGCCAACGAGGTGGTCCGGTGAAGCAGGGATTGGGCAGAGGCTTGCCCCTTATCCAAGGGTGTTCGAACTTGGGCTTTCCGCCCGGAATCGAATAGCTACCCAAGGGACAGCAGCTGGAAATGGTGCGAACCGGACAGTGAGGGCAACTGTAAGGGATCTTGGGACAGGGCGTCCGTCTGAGTCGACAGCAGTGGATGCACATGCTGGGTCCTTGCAACGACTTTCAATTTTGAATTTTCAGAAGCTGTGATGACCAAAAGGACCAAGTTCCAAAATAGCCAGATTGTTTCAGAGTCTACTCCTCCACAGGTGGGGACGTTCATGTTGAAATGGCAATTAAATGCCAAAAACAAAATTGGGAAAATATGAAAAGCTCGGGGATTGGGCTATGGATGACGCAAAAGGCAAAGAAGTAGTCTCCTGATTTACTTAAATTAATATTTATTCCCAAGTAGGGGGTATGATAGCTGCTTTATAGCTTTGTCTTAATTGGGGTTTGATTCCTAGAATTATCTGTTCAATAGTTTTATAGATATTGCACTTAATTAATTGTTCAATTGGAGGCTTCCCTCTCCCAGGTTCCAACTCATTGCAGCGGCTCCAAATAGGCTTCTTCTTGGCAGGGCAAGGATTCCACTTTACTGATATTTAAGGGTTCAGAAAATATACATATATCTCTTACAGTCATTAACTTGCCTGTGGAGAGTGTCCTTAGATTCCAATTGAGACTCTAAGGAGGCCTGAAGCTGCTGCAACCTTTGGGGAACTTCGTTTGTGGCCACAATCATGGCTCCTAGTCGCTCTTTAAGGCCGGAGAATGTGGGTCTGTGGGAGGGAACGGAACACCAGCAACTTTCCATCAAAGAAAACCTAAAACAAAACTTGGAGTTTATGTCCTTATATCATTTATATCCCTTTGTTACTTACATTTCATCTGTGCATCCATCCGGACGCTTCATGCGGTGACCCTGTCGTAGAAGCTGTAGGAGATCTCCAGGGGATACTGAGGGATATGGCATTCCCCCAAGGGTAGTGATCTCATAGAGTAACACTCCAAACGACCAACTGAAAAATGATTCATTTTAAATTAAAACTGGACTATATGGAGTGGCTATAACTTTGCTAATGATCAGATTGTTTAACGGAATAAACTAATGGTTTAATGAAGGTATATGTCCTTACACATCGCTTTGACTGGTGTATACTTGATGGGTAAGTGACTCCAAAGCCAGCCACTTGATGGGCAGTTTGCCACTACCTCCGGATTTCCGATACACATTCTCATGATAGACATCGCGGCTCAGTCTAGAATTGAATAATAAAGTATAAAATGGTTTTAGAATTCATTCTATAATATATTTTCACCCAAAATCAGCAATTTTAATGCTACGATCCACCGAAATCAATACGTTTCTGGCAGCCAGATCTCGATGAACCACTTTGTTCTGAGCCAGGAATTCCTGGGAAGAGATAAGAATGCTAATACATGTGTTATTCCCACGAAATATAATCCTTACCATTCCAACAGCCACTTGCTGGGCTATGTCAAGCAAATCCGCATATTTCAGGGGAACTCTGATTGCATTTTTGTTGGCGTCCGTGGAGTCCAAAGTATTGAAATACTCTTTGTTTTCAAAAGTTCGTTTTTGGTTAAAGTTATCCTCGCTTTTGATTGGGTGGCCACTAATGTTTTCTATATCCTCCAATCCGTAGCCCTGGTTATTTGCCGCATTGGCGATTCGAGTAAGAGTGTAGGTTTCCACTCGGCTGCTAATCTTAGTCTGATCCGCTTCGTTTTCCTCCTCCACGGTGGACAACATGGAGATATTAATGTCCTCAATCCGATCGTGAATGGAACTGCGGTTAGGACGACGAAAACGTGGCTTTTCCGCAGTTTCCCCTAGATTTGGTTGGAAGCCAATGGCGCTACCCTCCTGCCGGAACTTCCATTCCTCCCTGAAATGTTAGTTTTAATGGATAAGTATTTTATTTGGAAACTGGATGTTCCATCCCTCACCTAAGAAAGTTCTGCAAGCTTCCAAGACTGCAATATTCAATGAGCAACATCATCCGGTTGCTGCAACGTGTGGAGTATCCCACGATTCCCACGATATTTGGATGTTTTCCCACCGCTTTTAGCATCTGTATTTCGCACTTGAAGGCATACACGTCCTCCTCATTGGGCTCGTCTATGGAAAATAAAGGTTTCATAATTATATTGTTAATTAGAAGATTTTTGAAACTTACCTTTCAGCAGCTTCACCGCCACTTGCCTCTTTTTGTACACTCCCCGTCGCACCAACCCAAATGCTCCTTCGCCCAGGACATCCTGCAACAACACCGTACGCGGTTCCACCTCCAGCTCGTCTACGATGTCCAGGCTCTCGTTGGCGGACAGCGTCATCAGTCCTAGACCACTGCTATCCATTATGGAGAGGTGGAAATCGGTGGCCTGATTTCCGGCAGCCTTTCCCTCTTTCGACTCCATTTCCAAGGCTTGGCAATCCTGACGATTCCTCCGGCACAGGGTCAAGGAGCAGAGCATTACAATGCAAAAAATAGGCACAATTATGAAGATTATTAGCTTGACAAGGTTGCCTCCTATTAAATGAAGAATTATTGTCTAGTTTTTATTAATGAAGATAGTTTTAGACAACCTACCACTCAGCCAGGCACTCAGAGGCGCCTTAATTAGGCTTAAATGAGTTATATTCTTGCCTCCCTTTGATTCGGCCACCAGATACACTTCAAAGCTGGAACCTTTTACCGTGATATTCGGTATGAAGAAGTGACTCGCGTTCCTGTCCACCGTAAAGTTCACTTTTGGACTTCCTACAAACAAGTCGTAGATGATCAGGGAGTAGTTATCCGGAAGGTGAGTTGGTGGGAACCAAGACATATTCAGGGATAAAGTATTGGGTAGATATTGCTCCTGCTGGACACTGAAATTCTCCGGCTTATGGGGGGCTAAAAGGGGAGTTATTAAAACTATATGCCATTATATTATTCAGACTATATCTCACGGCAAAGGGTGTAATTGAAGGGATACCAATCTAAGCAACTGGGCACCTCCACCTTGAGCCACTCCAACTCACTCTCCAGTCTATTCATGATGTTTACTGTCCTTATGCCAACCACATAGTTTTTCCCAAACTCCAGATTTTCCAAGGTATGTCGGTTGGGCCTTGATAACTGTAGTAAAGGAAGGTATACACTGGAATTTACTTTTACCAACAAGAAAACTCACATCGCGAAAGGATTCCACCTTCGGTTCGTCCATGTTGACACTATTGGTGGAGTATGATACCATATCAAAGAAGCAATTGCGCTCTAAATTAAATAAATTAACGAGGGTTTATGATTATAAATATTTATCAGCACTTACCCGCTGACGGCTGCCATTCAATCTCGGCTGAGACATGATGAAGGTCCTCGGCCTGAGCCACAAAACCTCTTAGACTTACGGCTCCCATTTTGCTGGGTTGGTAGCCGCGCTGAAGAGTGGAAAAGGTTTGTTCCTTGACTATTATGGAGTAGCTACCATCTCCATGGACGGCCAAAGCTGTCACATTGTGGCTACAATTGGCCCTTAAGTCAGGCAGGACCAGAAAACCGTCATCCGACTGAAATATCATATTTATAAAAAGGTTTTTTCTAAAATTTTTATATTCATTTATTCACCAGGTAAAGGATAGTCTCATCAATATCGCTGTTGGCAACATCCAACTTGATTATATAGGTGACCTTTGGAACGGTCTCGTTTCCTTTGCTATGCTGCACCCAGTCAATGCGGAACACCAGTTGGGATTCCGTGTGGCACTGCATCTGAAGCTGGAAATTGTCCTGAACTTTGCGTAGAGGAGCTGGAGCGGTGACATTTAATCGACAGCCCCTAAAGCAACCTCGAAAGTCCTGAAAATTGAATAGAAAAGCGACTAAAAAGCTAGTCATTGGAGAGATGGTTTTCAAACCATATACCTTTTTTCCCAATTCGAGGCAGCTTTGTGTGCAGGAGGTAACATTCAGCAGAGTCTCGTCCTCGGAGATCTGGGTCAATCGCATTAGTTCACCTTGATTGCTGCCCACAAAGAACCAGAAGAGAAATGCATATCTGGCATAAAAAATTAGCATTTTTCCCACTTTGTTTCAAAATAGGTTTCTTTTTGTGTTCGCCACGTTTTGTTTTTCTTTAATTTTTAGTTTATTGCTCTTAACCAAATGTAATTTTAAATGTAGCTATAAATTTGACTCTATTTTTTTATTGTTTGGAATTAAGAAATTATGTTTTCCACTTTATGAGATCAATGGCAACCTCCGTTCTTGGATTATCTGATCAAACTGAGACCCAAAATGCGACGGAGGAATTCGGTGTATAAAGAAATCATGATAAACGGTGGACTGGCTGAATAAATTTTGTGCTATTTTGTTTTGTTTTTTCACTTCTTGGCGGTACTTCTCCGCTCTTTTCCATGCAATGGAGTGGATCGGCCTAGGGGTCATTTGAAATGCAAAAATTGGATCGTCACTTCGACACCGTAACCACAGTAGGAATTGGGAAATTTATTTGATTAACTTCCATTACGTAAAATCGATAAAGAAAGATATATTAATTATAAAATTTTATTTGGAAATACTTAAAAAAATGTATCTTAACGGTCTTTCTCCAATTTTTGTATTGGACTGCTGAGTTTGTGTTTAATTTTCGCGGCGATTGTCGATAATCGATAAAATCAACATTAGTGTTGTGAAGTTTTATGATTTTTAAAAAACCAGATTGCCGCAAAGTTTTAAAACCTTATCAAGAAATATTTAAATACGGCATAATTAAATACATTCCATACTAAATTTGGCTCATATTTAAATTGAGGAATGTCAAAACCTAAAGCTGGAGTGTTAAGTATACATAGAAGCGGTTGCTAATGCACTTTTAAGCGCATGACCCCAGATGCCACTGTTTCAGTTTATATGGCTTTAGAAGCGAGAATTACAGCCTGTGACTCAATTGTTGCATCGTATAATTCCCATATGAGAATCTTGTGAACTGCTCTCTGACTTTAAGCACTCGACTCACTGATTTAGTTAAATATTGTTCGCTCGACTCATCGGTTCTGCTCTCAAAATGCGATAACGAACCATTACGTGTGTAAACAATTACAAAGCGTGCGACTTGCCCAAACAAAAATAAATAAATGTAACTGAGAGACTCTCCAATATTATAGCTTTGAAGGTAAATGGCACAATAATATATATTTCTAAAAATAAATGAATGGAGAAAATTGTTGTATTAATAGAAAATTTCTTTGATATTCCAAGGAATATATTTAGATTATTTAAAAAACATGCCACTATTCAGATTACTCTGACTTTAGTTATTTCGGCAAGTTATTTTTCAAAAAGTTTTTTTAGTAAAAAAATCACTTGATGTTTCAAGGCTTATCTATTCATTCTAATCGTATTTAAACCAGCATTTTAAAATTTAATTGCCATAATGTGCGAAACAAGTTACAAAACGAGTTTCGTTCTCATTCTAATGACATTTAAATTGGAAAATCAATTATAATTACTTTTTCAATTCTGTTAAAACTCAGTGCATGGAACCAGAAAAAGTAAAAACAAAAATCAAAAGTCTGAGGTGAAGCAAACGTTTTCAGGTGCCGGCTATTGGCCATGATAAGAATGACGATAATTGCAACCAGACGTCTATTTAAAGTCATCGCGATTATCAGAATATTTAACCACCCCAAGCAAATAGCCATTAACTAGCCGACATTCTTTTTTTGATTTTATTTTGCTAACAACTGTTACCGATAGGAACGGGTTCGCGCCATCGGCGGATACTGATAAGGATAAGAAAAAGTAACTAAAACATTGGAATTTTTTTCAGTCGCTGGAGGGCCGTGCCAAGAGTCGCTACTTTAAAATTATTTAATTCTCAAGAGGAGAGTGCTCCAATATTTTAAACATGAAAATCGAGTGGGCTCCCAAAAATGTTCCAATTGAACGAAGGCGGCAAACATTTGCCATGGCTTTCTTTATACTTTCGTTTATGTTGCTTTCCCTGAGCTGTTACTTTCTGACGGCTGCTTTTCTGGTAAATAAAAAACATATTTAATAGTTATTTCTAATTAAAGTTAAATCATATGTTTCCCAAAGATCTATGGCGGTCTCTACTTGCGCACTCTGACCATTATTTATTTGGTGTACGTTTTTGTGGATCACAGAAGAACACACTCCATAATGGACGGGAACGGGTAAGCTTTAAATCTTAGAAAGTATTAATGACTCTTAAACTAAAGCCCATTAAGTTTGAAGATTTTTCGTAATAATTGGCTATTTCGGCACTATCGAGATTACTTTCCCGTGCAGTTGGTCAAAACCGCCGAGCTGCCCCCCAACAAGAACTACATCATGGCCAGCTTTCCCCACGGAATTCTGGGGTAAGCTTATTGACTGATAGCAAATCTTATCGATTCGCCTCAAGTGACGAAACTTTTGTATACACACTTATGTAAATGCTGAAATCCCCGATAGGACTGGCATTTCCATCAACATGGGTCTAGACATCTCCAAGTGGCTGGAACTATTTCCCCAAGTCAGGCCAAAGGTGGCCACTCTTGACCAGAACTTTTTGCTGCCAGTTGTGCGTGGACTGTTAAAATCCTGGGGTCTGGTTTCGGTATCCAAGGAGGCTCTCGTCTATTTGCTGACCAAATCCAATGATCCAAAGCACAAGGACAATCGAGATGGCTTCACCTCCAATGCTGTCGCCATTTTGGTGGGTGGAGCTCAGGAGGCTCTGGATTCCCATCCAGGACAATACATTTTGACTCTGAAGAACCGCAAAGGCTTCGTTAAAATGGCCATTCGAACAGGGTGAGTAAAAATGTTAATGAAAACTAATAGAAAATCGTGAGAAACTTCTATTTAATTGCAGTTCTTCAATTGTACCCACATTTTCCTTTGGCGAGGTGGACATTCTTGACCAGGTGGCTAATCCACCCCACTCCAAGGTTCGCCATTTCCAGGACTTAGTCAAGAAGCTGACTGGAGTTTCTCCGTTGGTTCCTGTGGGTCGTGGAATCTTTAATTATACCTTTGGATTTCTGCCCAATCGCCGTCGCATCGTTCAAGTCGGTAAGTATTGGTTGCTTTAAAAAAAGGTCCTTTTTCTACTAATTAAAACATAAATTTTAGTTGGATCACCTATTGATGTGATCAAGAGCGATCAGCCGGATCCTGCCTACGTTAATAAAATCCACAATCAGGTTATTGAGGCCCTGCAGAAGATGTTTGTCCAGTACAAGGATAAATATATTCCAAACGCCAAAAATAGCAAGCTGATCATTCACTAGTCAAGGAAAGATTTTATTATACTTTAAATGTGATCAAAATAATGCTTTATAAGCATTAATTACAGAACAATTTATTATTTTGTTAAGTTGAGAACTTGAACGTTTTTGTTGGCATTTGTAAATAGAAAAACGATTTTAAAAAATGAAATTTCAAATAAAATAAAATCGATCGACAAAACTATAGATATATTTTTACCAACACCAAAAGCTTAGCATGAAACTATCGATAGTATTTAGTGTTGGTTAAAAGTTGTATACGAAAATCATTTTTCAAAATGGGACAATATTGTTTTAAAAGAAATAACAGTCTATTATTGGTTTTTAATTTTCGGTTTATAATAGTTAAAGAGGCGAAGTAGACATTGAAATTTCCGTAAAGTTCGACTTCTTTAACTTTTAAGACAGTTTCTCAAATAAAAATGTAGCTTACGACGATGTTTGGACTTTGCCTTTGTTTAACTTGATTACCTCGTTTTAATCACTTATTTCACAATTCATTTTAGTTTAGTATAGTTTGGCTTAGTCTACAAGTCCACCTTTTAAGTAGTACCAATAAAATTGCCTAATGTTAACTTTAATCATTGTTACTCACCAAAAGTACATAAAAAAAGCACATAATTGAATCACTCACCTCTTAAACTCAAAAGGTGTTATATTTCAAAGACGATATCTGTTTTTTGGAAAAGCCGCATACCTTTGCACCAAAAAAATTTGATTGCCGGCTACCAGACGTCCACTGTAAAACAACTTTTATCATCTTAATCACTCTAATCGCGAATTCCCATCGCCCCCAAACAAAGACCCAGGCCCAGTAGCAAATGATTATCCCACTAATGCGGGCGCCCGACATCAGAGCTAAACCCGATAAGAATAAGTATAAGTTTAATGCAGAGCAAATTGACCGTCGCTGGCCTCCATATCATTCAGTTGTGGGCGAACCATCGATAGAGCAGTTGGTGGATTATTGGACTGACTGCGATTCAAAATGAAAATCGAATGGGCACCACTTCGGGTTCCTCTGGAACGTCGACTCCAGACTGTGGTCACGGCCTTTTTTACCTCCATGCTGTTGGTTTTATTATCCGTATCCTTTCTACTTGTTGCTGGTTCACTGGTAGGAAGTTTAGTGTTTATTTAAATAATTGAAAATATTAAGTAAAATGTAATCTTAGATCTATGGAGACCTTTTGCTGCGCAGCTTGATGTTACTTTACTTGGGCTATGTTTATGTCCAACATAAGAAAACCCAATCCGTAGTGGATAGTAATGGGTAAGTTCCTAATATTTCGAGTTGTTCTTTAAAACCTATACCCGTATCTTTACCTTTAGATGGATGATAACCAGGACTAATCGCTTGCATCGGTACTACCGCGATTACTTTCCCGTAGAGCTGGTAAAGACCGCCGACTTGCCGGCCAACCGCAACTACATCTTGGCCAGCTTTCCCCATGGCATTCTTTGGTAAGTTTGCTGACAACCAATCTTATCGATTCAATATAAATAGACACTGATTTCGATTGCAGTACGGGCATTGGCATTAACATGGGCGTCGAGATCTCCAAGTGGTTGGAGTTGTTTCCCCAAGTGAGACCCAAACTGGGAACTCTTGATCAGCACTTCCACGTTCCCTTCATGCGAGAAGTCCTGCGCGCGTGGGGACTGGTATCGGTCTCCAAGGAGGCACTTCTCAGAATGCTCAGCAAATCAAATGATCCCAAACACAAGGACAACAGCGATGGCTTCACGTCCAATGCGGTGGCTATTCTAGTTGGTGGTGCCCAGGAGGCCATGGACTCCCATCCTGGCCAGTATATTTTGACTCTAAAGAATCGCAAGGGATTCGTCAAAATGGCCATTCGAACTGGGTAAGATTTGGCACATCATCTTTTGTCTTTTCCTTACTAATTGTATTTTAATTGCAGCTCCTCTATTGTTCCATCAATCTCCTTTGGCGAGGTTGATATTTTCGACCAAGTGGCCAATCCCCCGGATTCTCTGCTTCGAAAGTTCCAAAATGTTGTCAAGAAAATCACAGGGGTTTCTCCATTGATCCCCGTGGGTCGGGGTTTCTTTAATTACACTTTTGGCTTCTTACCATTTCGCAGACGCATCGTTCAAGTTGGTAAGATTGTATTGAAAAAAAACAATAGTTGATACAAATTATTATAACCAACCTTTTTCTAGTTGGTTCCCCTATTGATGTGGTGAAGAGCGATCAACCTGACTCGGAATATGTGGACAAAGTTCATGGCCAGGTCATTGAGGCGATACAAACACTATTCGAACAGCACAGGGACAAGTACATTCAAAACTCCAAGAATGCCAAGCTAATAATACAGTGATTGTTAATAAAACTTTATGTTTAGGAATAATGTAATGTACAACTAAAGAAAGCAATAATAAATATGAATATATTTTTTGTAAGTAGTTTCTTTCGTTCAAAAGTTGGAGGCAATGAGTAAGCTGGTCTTTAAATC
This sequence comes from Drosophila varians, assembly GCA_018150405.1. Classification (NCBI taxonomy): domain Eukaryota; kingdom Metazoa; phylum Arthropoda; class Insecta; order Diptera; family Drosophilidae; genus Drosophila; species Drosophila varians. Next base: position 12,764,268 of record JAECWK010000130.1, read on the forward strand.
GAGTTTAAAAATGACAAATGCAATACGAGTATGTTCAATATATACAAAAGAAGTGCCATGGAATGACAACTCAATGAATCAGCAAATGTTCGATGAAGACCCACGACTGATAAGCACGACACAAATCCCAAGCCAAGAATAGGAAAAGTGGTCTGAACCCCTTATCGGAAAGCCAACTATTGGGAGTAAAAATTCGTCTGTTGCGAAGTGTCCCACCCGGCATGGTGCTCTAAAGGTCGTAAGTGATTGCTGATATCGGATCGGGTTGCCCATATAAACATTGAAATCTTACCATTGCCCTCAAGATCCCAGTTCAAAACTATGGCTACGTATGATACAGCATGCGGGTGTACCGAGATCCTAATCAGAAATTTACAGCCACTCAATGAAAAATACTATTACTCTATAAACATGCCTTATCGTACTGATATGTCGGCTGATTTGATTATAATTTGTGCAAATAAATCTGTATATTATAGCCTGATGCTTCGAGCATCATAAGATTGTGACGTAATGTTACCCATTATTGCTTATTGAATGCTTATTTTATTGCTTATTTTAATACACTCCTATGGAAAGTCGAGTGCCTGGCCTTAGGAATTATCAGTTTCTTATCACTGAGGGGAGGTTCTCAAGCAGTTACTATTACGAAGAGACTGTCTGCCGTGGTGATAAGGATAAGTAGACCCATTACAAAATGGAAATACATATGGTGTCGCCGATTCTTCGTAGCTCAGTCGCTGTTAAGTCGTCGGAAGAGTCGCAAGCTTCTTCTCAAGATCGGTGGAAGATTAAGTGAAGAGAAGGCAACATGAAAATCGAATGGGCTCCGCTCAAAGTCCCGCTGGATCGGCGTCTTCAGACCTTCTCCACGGCCTGTTTTACATACATAATCTTCTCGATGCCAATTATATCCCATCTTGCAGTGCCACTCCTGCTGGTAATTGGGTTATCACTTTAAGGACATCAAAGGATTTCCTAGTGTATCCCAGTTTTGTGTGAAATAATTAATATTGGAAAATTATCAGTTAAAGAGCGCAATTAATCCATTAAACTCTTCAGAAATTTACAATGTTTGAAGTGTAGCACTTCGATTTTAAGAATTTATTTTATTTTAATTTTAACATTGATAAAATATTATTTATAAAATATATAATTTTCCGTCATTCAGATCTACGGAGGATACCTTGTGCGGAGCCTGCTCTTGGTCTACTTTGTCTATATATACTGGGACTATAAAAATAATTTTGGCTGCTTGGAGGGCATCGGGTAAATGAATCTATTTTTTGAAGATTATAAACTGAAGAGTCATTATGTATTTAATCCGTCCAGCTGGTCAATTTTTCGCAATAATCCAAGTTATCGCGCCTATTTTCCCGTGGAACTTGTGAAGACAGCGGAACTGCCCCCCGATAGGAACTACATCCTCTCCTGCTTTCCCCATGGACTTTTGGGGTAAGCATTCTAGACTTAACACAATCCTTTAATAACAATTACATTTTTATAGATCGGGTATTTGTGTGAACATGTGCATGGAAATCTCCAAATGGTTGGAGTTGTTTCCTCAGGTTCGTCCAAAAGTGGCCACTTTGGATCACCATTTTAAAACACCTTTCCTAAGGGAAATTATCCGAGTGTGGGGCATGGTCTCAGTTTGCAAGGAGTCCTTGGTCTATCTATTAAGCAAATCAAATGATCCCAAACATGAGGATAACCGTGATGGATTTACCTCGAATGCGGTGGCAATCTTAGTGGGTGGAGCCCAAGAAGCAATGGACTCGCATCCTGGACAATATGTTTTGACGCTTAAAAACAGAAAGGGGTTCGTCAAAATGGCAATTCGAACAGGGTGAGTAGTGGTTTTTTATAAATAAGTTTTCAAAACATTTTTTAACAACTGTATCCTGTTAGTTCCCCAATTGTTCCCACATTCTCCTTTGGCGAAGTGGATATATACGACCAGGTGGAAAATCCTCCAGATTCTGCTCTCCGCCTGTTTCAAAATCATTTTAAAAGAATTACTGGCATTTCACCTGTTCTGCCAAAAGGACGTGGCATGTTTAACTATACATTTGGTATCCTGCCCTACCGTCGACGCATTGTCCAAGTTGGTAGGTCCTTGAATATTATAAATATCCCATTGATTTCTTTAGCATGTCTTATTTCAGTTGGTTCCCCCATTGATGTTGTAAAGAATGCACAGCCGGATAGCTCCTATGTAGATGAAATTCATGGAAAGGTTATCGAGGCGCTGGAGAAGATTTTTGAGGACTATAAGGACAAATACATACCAAACGCCCACCAAACCCAACTGATTATCCAGTAGCCAGAAGCCATGGACTACTTTAAATTGTGATTTTATCTAGAATTTAAGAAAACCTTAAAAAACGCAACACAGGACACACAGTGGAGAGATTATTTTTAACGAAAGCGCATTTTTTGTTGTTTTCCTTTTATTAATTACCAATTAAATTTGTTACCTTGTATGTACTTATATATACAAAAAGAACAAGGAGCTGGATTCTCGAACTTTTGGAAAAAACTTAACTTAATTTCGCATTTTGTGCCACGACGATCATTCTTCTCAATCTCGTTCTTCTGCTTTTAACAACTATAAGGATTTCGTGCTACTCTAGGAATGAATCGATCGCAGAACTCCTTTTTCAAAGGTACAATTTCATTAATTTAGCAACAAATCAATATTTATTAATTTTTACTAGCTTTCCTTCCGCTCTTGCTAGAATTGGTTTTGGTTTTAACGCTAAAGCAATAGCAATATTAGAAGGGGAGATTTGGAAAATATTTAGATTGAATGAGATTACTAGTTACTTGTAGTTGGCTTCATTATTCAATGATAGACTTTTAGATTTATCTACAAATATTCAGATATTACGAAAAGTATTCGTCTAGATATATACTTTTAGAAAGGAACACTTGGCATAACTTGGGTTCTCCATTTTTTTTCGTATTTGGTATTTCGTATTTCCACTGCTCTTAGGGATTTGATTTTTAGCTTGTATTATTACTATTAATTTGTCAATAACAGTTGGTAAGCCACAGAAAGATACACCATAGGCAATATAGATTGCGATTGTTGTACTCCTGTTAGGTGGTATTTCATACAAGCATTATTTTGAAGTGGTTTTTGTGATTATGGCTATAGGATGGGCATTCACATTCCCCACCGCACTCTGGTTAATCTGTCTAATTTGTTGGGCCGAGGCAATACAAAATATGTAATTGGCATAATTGTGTAGTTGGTGGCATCCTCGGAGCCCGGTTGAACGGATCCTACCAGATATATATACGTAGATGTATGTATTTTATAAGAACATTTCCAAAAACTATCTCTCTGTTTAGGTGTCGCTATAACTCTACTTGATTTCACGTATTTATTTTTAGGTACTAGCCAGGCTGCCGATTGTGGTTCGAGGAAAGCGCATTTGTCGTTTATCTAAATTTTTGTTTCTTTTGGATATATTATTTGTTTCTTTTTTTTTTTTTTTTGGTTTTTATATTGGTTTTAAATCAATCCCTGAGTGCATTTTACTTTGCATGTAATTGCGTAGTTGCTAAATCAACTGCTGGTGTTGGCTGTGGCTGTCTTTTGGCTCATCAACTAGTTAGTGGTGAGTGTGGCTCTGTTGTCTGATTATTGCCTGCGAGTGCCATAATTGATTTGACTAATTACAATACCTAGTATAATTACAAATATATACGAATAGCAGTGGCGTGCTATTGGCTTTGAATTCGGGTTACTTTTGAGCGCAAACGGTGCATGGAAGATAAAGGGGACGTGTCTCGAGTTTGGAAAAATCTCCTGCGCCTAATCATATTTATATCAAAGTTAAACATTTAACATTCAGTATTCAATAATTATTCGTTAGGTTCTTTATTGGTGTTTCGATTGCTGGGAGGGGCCTTACGGTGAGCTCTAGTAAGTATCTACAAAAGGTATCTGCGTGCCCTTCTCTGAGCCGAAAAAATATATATATATTATATATGCTTCTCTACGAGGCGATCTCCGTCCTCCATTTTTTTTTTTTTTGTTTTAATTTATTTGGTTTGTATAATTAGTATATAGAGTTATGTATAAATACAATTGAATTATAGTACGTATGTGTGTGTGTATATATCGGGGGATCAAACTGCATACGCTTTAGCTCTAGTATTAATACATTAATAATACAATTTGTAATTGCAAAGATAACTAACAATATGTATACTTATACAATGTATGTATATTTTCCTTTCCGTAATCAATTCAATATTTATAATAATCTTGTATATCGGTATATGCAGGTTCTCTAATCAAATTTCATTTTGTTCAGCATTGCTAACATTTTTGGTTTCATTTTAGTTATTTGTTTGTTAATTTTATCCCTTCAACGGGTCGTTTCCCCACCCTCACCATCTCCTACCAATAATCCAACGACAATTTTTTTTAGCGAATTAACAATGTTTGGTTGTTCTGCCAACTAATTAACTAATTTCCATGCACATCATAAGAATAACTTCTTTTGTTTTTGCTTGCTATGCCGATATATCATTTAGCTAATTGGTTTGAGGGGATCGGGCGACCCATCCATCCTGTCACTCCCGTATTAGTATGCTACACAATGTTCAACAAAACTTGCGGCAAGTCCATCGATAAACGACAACATCGAAAGTTATGCGCAAGTAAACAAATATTACTTATCAAGAAAACAAAATACGTTCTATAAAATCTATAAAAACTTCACAAGTGTGTGTAACTATATGTATTTATATATAAGTATATGCTATGGTGGCTCTTCACTGTCTCTAGACAGCTACAATGGCCGCCATCTACGAGGCAGTCGGCACAGGATTGAAATAATGCAGGCCATTGGTCTAAAAAATATGAACAAATTAATATTTATAAATCATTTTAATGAAGAGCGTCTTTTATAGACTTACCACCATGTCGTATTCGGTGATGTAGGCGGGAATTTCCAGCTGATCCTTTGTGATAGCCGAGTAAAGATGCTCCACCCCCGGCAGCGAATGCACTTTGGCTTTGATGGCTGGCGCCATGAACGTGGTGAACCACCAGGTCATCATTTTAGTCCAGAACGTGGGGTGTACAATGTAGAAGGCCTTCAGGTTTTTCTTGTATCTAGAATTGTAAGATTCTTAGGTTAGAATGGACTATTGTGGGATTAGGATATAAAACATACTTGTAGGGTAGCACACTGTAGACCTCACGGAGCCAGTGGAGCGAAGGATAGTTGCTCGTGGATGTCAGCGTGTGGAAGTACGAGATGACATAGTCTCCTTTAACGATGGGATCCAGTAGCTTAATCAGATAAAGCAAGGCCTAAAACGACATTTTCATTAAAACATGTATTTAAAAATTCGTATCGAAGATATATCCAACCTTTTCAAGGTCTATGTTCTGGGCGGGGAACCATTTTCCACAGAACACAATCACAGGCCGGCCCAGGCGATCGACGCCGCTTTGGTAAAGGCAGCCGATTCCGGAGACCTCCGTCAAGTCTTCCACTTGGGCCCGGCGCAATAGACGTTCATACCTGGAAAAATAAAAGAAAATTGGTTAATAAATTAAATCATAGTATATAAATCTTTTACCACAAATATGTGGACAAAGTGGGTGTAGAAATTGGATCGATGGTGGGGTAGTTCGATTGATTATTATGTGCGGACACGCAATTTTATATGTATTTCCCATATAAGTGAGCATATAATGACAGCCTGAATGTCTGACTTTACCTTGGCCGACTGCTTGAAATTCATTTAGCAAAAAATAAAGAAAATCATGTTTATCGGTCTGCTGAATTATAAATTTGAAAGGCGTGCTAAGCTTATGTTTTAGTTTCATTTGCCAGGTGCTTGCTAATTCCAAGGCAAATGTTTACCAGACAAACGCACAAAAATAGAACGGAATCACTCAAGAGAAATGGGTCAATCCGACTATAAATGGAAAATGGAAATTTTGATTCAATTGGCCAGAACTTTGGTAATGAATCACTCTCGAAATTGGACGTAAAATCAATTAGTCTACGAAAGGTTGCAAATGTGCGAGAAAATAATTGTGCTAAAATGATTAACAACTTTCGACAACTCACGCCCTAATACAACATTCATTAGCCAGTTAATTGAACACCTCAGGCCCAAAGTGAGTCAATTTCAGGTGACTTTCGGCTGTGATTAAAGGGGGAGTGGGAGTGGCAGATGAAATTATAAACTCGTGCCGCCATAAACTCCGGTAGCAGCAACCGATAAGCCATTTACGACTGCAGAGGGCACTGAGCAGCTAATGCAGATAAAAATCGAGATAAACGGCCAAATGTGACGCATTGTGACGTAGTCTTAGCCAAGTTAATCATAATCTCCAGCTCAGTGTTTGCCCAGTTAAAGATACAGATACAGTTGCAGATGCGGATACGGATGCGGTTGCGGGTGTTTGTGGCTCCACCGAATGTGATTATCGTGTGAAAAATACGATGAATTTTAAAGCGCAATGCTAATCCATAGAATAAATCTCACACTTTAACAAGTCAGCGCAGCAGAAAAGTAATATTATTATTAGATCACAATTTCTGTCATCCGCCAGTACATTGCCTGTTATTATTGTTCACTGGCACGTACCGAGGAAAACAAGGCCAAAAAAGGCAATAGTTTATTTTTAAAATCACCAATGCACTGGCAGTGGGGTGAAGGTTGGCTTTGTGGGGTGTTTGGGGTGGTACGGTCGTGTTTGCTACGATGTCATTGGCAAAAACTGAATGCAACTGAAGCAAACTATAAATAGAATTCATATCAGTTCGAGAAGGAAACATACTTGTCAAATGTGGAAAAAAGCAATTCCAAGCAAGCAAGTCCTGCCCAAAATAGGGATAAGGGAGGGAGATTGTAATGCTCCGCCCACCACCCATGACTGACGTCATTAAGGCGCCCGCCTTTAGTTAGGAGCCATTGTTTACTGCAAGAAGGGGTGACCATCACCCCCACCCACCCACGTTGATGGCCTGTCGGCCTCCGTGACTGACACGTTTCAATTTACTCGGAACCGTCTCCCCGTCTCCGGCTCTAGCTGCCCCGATTCTCTTTCGGCGCCCCTTTACCCGTACCTTTCCTCCGGCGTTTCCATTAGCTCATCGGGCAGGACGTCGTTCATGTCGGCCGTGGTCTCCTGCAAGTTGCTCGATCCCAAGTCAATCGACGTCATTCCTTCCAGCATTGTCATAGTTTTTATTTGTTGTAGTTGTAAATGTAAAAGTAGTTCTCGTTAGGTGGGTGGCACTGTTCCTTGTTCCCTTTGACTTCGGCGTCCGCCTCTTTTCGCTGCTCTTTGCACAATTACGCTTTATCGATTTTAACTCAAAATATATAGAAATTTCAGCGCTATAGCTCTGCGGTTGATTGGGATTTTTACCGATTTAGACTTATTTCGTATTCAATTGACGCACAAATTGTCTGTCGCTTATGTATGTTTATGTTTCTTTTCTCCGTTCCCTAAATAAATTTATAAATAGTTCAGAGTGCTTTTTTTGTTTTTTTCTGGTGTCTTAAATGTGGGCAGCTTGGTGGCCAGACTTTTGCGTTTGAACGGAAGCCGCGAGTGGAAATGCAAAAATAGTTTTTCGCTTCTGCTTTAGGCAATCGGTGTGATTTTATGGATTTATCTCCGATTTATACTATATAATTGGCGCCGCAAGTGGGTTAGATCGATGCACGTCCGTTCGCCGCGAGTTGCGCCTTTCGAATGAGCGAACCATCGGCGAGTGTAGCTCCTCTTGAATGCTTTTCGCCCCCCTTCCAATACGACTGCGCCTGTGTGGGTGTCCCCCACAGCAGCCCCCCAAAAGGGGAGAGAGCATAGCAGAGAGAGACAGAGCGGCGCAGATGGCGACGTCGCCGTGAAAGGAAGGCGAAGAAAGCTCTCATTCTTGCACTTGGAAAAATATATATTAATTTTCAAGATACTAATACATCTTTTATCCAAATATAATCTTAAAAAAACATCCGTTATTTATGAATAACATTTACTAATCTATCATATTTAATATATTTTTTATATCAAGAGTTAGTATAATATTTTCTTTCATTGTACTTGCTCTCTGATTTACTCTCACTCTTTGAGTCTGCGCCCTTTGGGCTGTTCAATGACATCAGTTACAACACCGATAGGAGCAAAGTCAGTAACGGTAATAACAATAAGCCAAGGACACGCTAACCGCTCTAGCTGCTTTATTTACCCGAATGTCAGTGGGCTAAAACAAAACTGTCCAAAAAATGAAATCCGTTCAAATGTTTGCTTTGTCAGTTGAAAGCTAAATGCGCAAAAAACGAACACACACGAATTCTATTTGGGTTTTGGGTTCTGCCCTCCGACCACCAACCCACCATCCCACCCACCCACTCACCAATCACAAAAAAAGAACCAAAAAGTACCGTAGTTACGCACGCATTCAATGTGCAACATTTCCATCAAACTTTCTATCCACACAATACCGTAAACAAAAACAATGGCCACGCAGCTGAGTCATGATTGATTGTAAATAAATGAAGAGGATGTGGGAGAATCGGCACAGTAGGGTGCATTCCCCTCACACGCACTCAAAAAATAAAAAAAAAATATATATGCAAAACCAGGAAGGGGCGCTAACATGTCAACATCCCAGCCCCACTCCACCCCACGTTCGCTTGAATAAATTAAGTTGCCAGCGAGATGTTACATTTAATGTCTACAAAATGTGCGAACCAGGCATTTGTGCGGTTTCATTCAATGAACTGCAACGGTTCGATATTCTGATTATACTGGAACAGCCACTGCCCGATCCGGTTACCTGCTGATCCCCACTCCGCCCAATCGCCTCAGCCATCAGCCCCAGTTGTCATTTTAATTATTTTAATTACACGAATCAACAATATTTTTGGCGAGATGCTTAATCGTGTTGGCATTTATCATTTTTATGGGGATTTGTTTGGGGACAGCATAGAATATGTAAAGTTTAATTGGGAATTACCGGAGACAGTGTCATACCCCCAGGCCACTATCTGAGCTTTATCTCTTTGGCTTTTGTCATGGACATTATCTCAGCCATATGATGGAGAATAAATATTCATAAATATTCGAGTTTTTTTTCGCGGCTCACGTAAAATGGAAAAACAAATATTTTGCCTGCCTGGAAATGGGTCTAATATTTGTATGAATTAATTTCCAATTCAGAGCTTGGACCTTTGGTCACTTGGGTCTCTAAGTGCCTCGTAAAAGACAATCAGCTCCTTTTTTAGACCTGCCCCCGAAAAAAGTGGACTGACCAGCACGCAATCGCCATTCAATCATGCAACTTGTGACGCCACAATCCCAGCCATTCCTACGTCATAGGTCAGGACGTCACTTGGAAAACCCTTAAAAAATAATAAAACACTTGCTATTCCCAATTAGCATTATGCAGGACTTTGGGTAAGCACTTTCCTACCACACTCCACTTCTGGCCGCTTCAATTCAATTTTAGCCCAAAGCTTGAGCTCCGGGATTGCGTGCCACGAGTCTCTAAAATTTCGTCAAGCGCCGGAATTTACATAGAACGAATGAAGGTGGCGTGGAGTCGAAGGAACGGTAGGTTGGGGAGGGCAGAGCAAAGGCATTTGTCAGACGGTTAAGATATTTCCGGCATGCTCTTGTAATAAATATGCTGGCCCGAAAGGCTCCGTTACGAGGTGTTTATGGGAGGGAGGACAGGGGGCAGCTTTATGAACTGCAAAAGTCCCCACACTCTCAAGTGTAATCTAATATCTTAGATAGTCAAAGGGTTGAGGCCATAAGCGATCACTATGATGGTGCAATTAAGATTCTTAGTAATCTGTAGCTTAGTTACCTTTCTTGATGCTCGATTCCCTCAACGCCCTCGGATATGACATTCTCGTAAACTCCAGCACGTGGACGATCACTAAGCAGATGCTGCCGGTCCAGGTCGCGCTACAAAGTAATTCAAAAAATTTTAATAAGATTAAAGAAATATTAACGAAAATAAAACTCACCTGCAGTTGAGCCTGTAGACCACTGCTATAGGAATTCAGGCTGAGACCATTCATATCCCGAGCTCCGTACTCCAGATCCGAACTATTACCCTCCATGTCGTGTGGACTCACGTCGGAATCGTCGTCGGCTGTAAAGGTTAAACAATATAAATAAGTATAAACATAAAGCGTCTAGTTATTAATGAGGTTTACATGAAAATTCAAAGGAATTGTTTATCATTCTGTTGTGGTTTTAATTCTTTATTTTGATTCAAACTTCAACAATGCGAAATATGAGTTGAACTGAACGGCAAGCTCTTCTCAAATGAGACGAGAAAGCGAGCGGTAAGACGCACGAGCGTTGAGCAAAAAAACTGGATGCTGCCCATGTCCCCGCGCCCTGCTCGTTCTCATTATTCTCCGCATTTCTCGCGGGAGATAAACTGATAACTGGACATGATTTAGGCCCAAAAGGCACTCACACACTTGCAAAACGACGCCACATGAGTGACACTCGTCGTGATAAGCGTCTGGGCCTAAATGAACTAACTTTTTGTTGATAAACTAACGTAATGAGAAAAAAATGGGAGTTTTTTTTCAACGAAGAACTGCGGCTGCAATCAAAACGTTCTTAATTCAGATTGGATTAAACGATCAACAAAGTAAACAGGATTTTCTTTTCCTTTTTTCGGCTTGAAATGCTTTTAATAAATATTTATCTTTGATTAGTTTAGTAAAGTATAATTTTCTTTATCCACGAATGCCTTGAATTATAATACTATTAAAAAAAGTCGTCAATTATAAATACTATTCAAAAAATCCTTGAATTGATAGCAAAGCTTATTTTATAATATTGTTAGGTATTTGTTATAACAATAATAGTTTGTACTTTAAAAATTAAAGAAAAAAGAATGTATTAGGACTGCGGAACTGATTTTACAGGAATAATACACTTCTGTTACGCTAAAAAGTATGCTACGAAAAGTGTAAGAATTACACAGCCGCCATCTTTCTGTCACTTTGCTCTGGCGGCCATTATAAGCTCCCTTTTGATGGTCAAAATGACGATTTTTTGAAGGAATCTTAGCTATTTAACTACACAACGCCTTCAAACTTACAAATTATCCAATTAGTTTTCACTAATAAACCGAAAATAACGATAATTCGCGACCAATCGAATGCAACTACTGGCAAGTGACCCGCACACGACCGACTTTGCAACGAAACTGAAACCGTAAAAGTGTTTCTTGTCAGTCAACATAGCTGACTAACGAATTTTAGCATATATTCCGTCTCTTTGGTTTTGTTTTCGGTTCACTCTGAAGCACTCTAATCTTATCGACAATGGAATTGTATATTCTTCATACGGGCAAATCATTGCCATGATAAGATACCTTATCATCGACAGCCGATTGATAAGCGGTCGTTGAGTAAACAGTGACGACACACAAGTGCACAGAAAATTGATTGTTTAACCTTTACTCTAAAAAGTTTATAAACAATAAATAATTAATTCTTACTCTGACGATGGCGCATGTGGACACTGTGCTGGGGATTGCGAATGATGCGTATCTGGCGATCAGGATCCGGATGCTGTGGCTCCCCAAACTCTCCGCCTATATCCTTCGGCAGCTGCCACAGGGCGCTGCGCTCCTCCAGCTGGTCCCGGGGGAAATAGAGCGGTGCCAGGACCTCATAGGTGCCACGTTCGCTGCTCGCCACGCACAGTATCACAACCTGTAGCGTGCACTTGTCCAGATAGCGGCGAATGGTACCTGTGGATAAAAATCTATTAATCCTGATATTAAAACAATCAATAGCGGGTACTCACGCAGGGCAATATGGGCGGCCACGTCCGCTGGAAAGCTTTTCTGGTGGGCACTGATGTTGCACAAAGCAATCGTGTGAAGATTCAGTTCCTTCGCCTTGCACAGAACGTTTCTACAAAATATATTATAGGAAATATACTATTTGTCAATAAGCTGCCAAGGTTTAATAGTAAAATAAACGGTGTTTAAATGTTCCTATTTGTATAGACAAGGTACTAAAATCATTCTGCGTAATTGACAAATGACAAGTCTTGACTCATTGTGTGATTTAAAAACACAAGCTAAAGCTTGAGTCATACGATTTAAAGAACAAATATGAAGTAATGCTCGAAGAAACAGTCATTATTTTTTTAGACTTTAATCTACGAATTCTTTCAAGAAATAATTTAATATGCATTTTATAAAAGGTGACCTAAAATGTATTGACAACAAAAATCTTGACTTAAAACTTTGCCTAGAATCTTGTACTAAGTCTCTGAGTCTAAAGTCTAACCAACAGCTTATAATTGAATGTATTTGTTTTTTTAATTAGTTGATTGTTTTCCCTTGAATATATATAATTACCTGTAACAACAGTGCAATGTGTTTTCGGCGGCCGTCTTGAACTTTTCCCTGTACACAGGTGCCACCGTATGCAGCACATATTTAGCGGGCAGATTGTATCCACGCGTGATGCGCACATCCCCAGTGCGGCACTCTAGATAGTGGGATGGAAAATTCATTTAAATTAGATAGAGGATCTATGAGTGTGTCCTTCAGATAAAGACTTACCCTTGACGGTAGTGCTCAGCTCCTCCCGTAGCTGGTTGCCAGCCACGGCGAAGATGCGCTCCGATATGCTATTGCTTTCAGTCAGAGTCTCGTCGCTGGTATTTGTGATGGCGTCCACCTCCAATGTGGTCATGTCACCATCCCTAAAATATTATAGAAAATTATATTAATCAGTTAAGTATTGAAGAAACCAATTTGTTAAATATCTTACCAAATTACAAAGCGATTGTTGACATCTTTGGACAAAGGAAACGGACTGCGATTGTGCCGGGGTCCGCCCAAAGTCGAATAGTCCGTGATCGGCAGGCGTGTGTCTGTTTTCTGTGAGCCACCCCAGGTGGCCAGGTTGTCCAGTTTTATGAGCTAACAAAAAAACAATCTTTAGTATTCTTTGTTTAAGAAATTATAACAGAAATACTTACACATGAGTTGGAGCTGGATTCGAATGCTTTGAAGTCCACATTTGAGTTCGTGTCGAGACGCATTGCTCTGGGGATTGAGATAAGTTAAAAACAAATTAGTTAAAAGTCTCTCAAAACAACAGATAGTGAGTTATATCAGTCAATCAGAGACCCGTCTACCACCGGCCATATTTAGTTAGCCCGAAACACAACCTGTTCTTTGTACTGCTTTTGGCAAAAGCCATTTCCATTGAGACCGGGAGACTCTTCTTGACTGACCAAAGCCAGTTTCAACTCAAAAAATCTTGTTTGCTTGTCCAAAATACAGGTAACCGTTGAAAACTCGACAACTGAATAAAGTAGACACCTTGATTTTTCTCAAAAGTGAAGTCTGGTGAATGAAAACTATAAATATTTACTTTCTAATTGTCATCGTTAGATGTCATCACGTAGACGAAAGATCTTAATTCGCGGGTAAACACAAAATAATGTGGAGAAGGGAACAATCTGAGGCTCTATCCCCATCCCATTGTCGAGGGTGTGAGTGCGAACTGAGGCTGTGTGGAATATTGTGAGATACAAAAGGGCTTTTGCATTTAGACCGCTTTTCACCTCAGCTCCCCCTTTAAGCCAACACATGCTGCATGTGCGTCATGAGCCAAGTGAAAGGTGAAAAACAAAAGCAACAAAATAGCACAGGTTCGGGCTAAAAAAAAAGCCAGGTAAAAAGTGCAAACTGCAGCTGCGCTCTTAATTGCCATATCAGCTTGAAAGGGGCTACGACTACGCCCACCAGTTGAGCCCAGTGCCCTTTAACCTTTACAAGAAGACCCTAAAACAATGGCGCCCGGATGATGTGACCTAAATAGACTCTTTGGAATAGAGGTTATAATGCTTCCAAGGGGCCGGGCAGATCGTATTGTGGTGGAAATGTGTCAAGAGATTCTGTGCTATCAGACAATGCAAAACTTTCCATAGCCATACCTATTATACCCCAGGCACTTGAGTAAACACCGCGGGTTTGAATGGAATGAGGGGGCATTATCTTCCTGGGGTTTCAATCAACTGATCTCATGTTTCAAACAAAATAAAGGTTGAGGTTTCTTTTATATTTATTTCACTCAAAAGAAGACATCTTAAAAAGTCTGAACATTTTTAAATCGAGAGATGAATATTCGTAAAAATAGACAAGGCTTAGGCAACCGTGTTGCAAGAAATGTAAAAATCTTTATAGACATTTTGAACGAGATTAAAAATAAGATAAGATACAAAAGATTGTAAACATTTTAAAACATTCCGTAGACATAGTGGATGCCATTCTAGGGGGCATTTCAATTGCCGTATTATTGAGTAAATGGCAATTAGTAACACATGCAAATGTTCTTAATGGGGATCCGAAGAAAGGGGCTGAGAGGGGTCTGGGGCTTTACGTGATCGGACTTACATAAGCTTGGCCTGTGGGTTCGATTCTCGATAGGGCACCCTGTATACAAGTCCGACTGGTCTCGCCGGCAATCAATTTGACAAAAATTTTACAGCTTGTTTACCTATGGTTTTGCTATTATTATTATTTTATATTCAACAACAGCTAACAGAAAGCCAAATGACGTTTTAACTGAGTTGGACTTTTGATTAGATTCGCTGGGGTGTAAGAAAAAACCCGCCCACTTCTATGCTGTCTCACGTTTGTCGAGAAGCAAATAAACAAAGTGCCACTGTCTTTGCTACACACAAAAAAATAATGAGTCAGAAATAACATAACAAAACCAAAACGTATAATACGAGGTGGGATCTTTTAGTTATATTAACTTTTGCATTATTTTATGTTATTAAATTTGTATAAAAAAAGGATAAAAAACCAAATATAAAATAGACTTGCCTTTAAGTATAAAAATTTATATACTTTTTAGTGCGGCAAGAAGATATTTGTGCTTGAAAGCTGCAACGTGCGGTGGCATTTGTGGCAACCAAGTGGCAGGCCGGCTCTGGCTGATAACTGGCTTTCCAGCTTTTGACTGGATTGCATTGCAGTATGAGCAATCATGGCTAAAAAACGGCCTCCCATCCACTGCCTCCACCCACGACACCCCCTCCGCCCTGCTACCCGTGTCACCCGACTGGCCCTTTCGGCTTTGACACATGTGATTCTCTGCCATCCAGTGCCTCGCCTTGATTTGTCTTGCCAGTTGGCGTGCCCGAGTCAATTACATTATTTCAACTGTGCTGCATGACATGATTTCTGTCGTCTCCCGTGGAGATGAAGGTGGGTGGGATTTCTGATACTAATATCATCAAGAGTTGCAGGCGGATGACAAACCAAATATTGATGCAGTAATAGAAGTACTTTGCAAAAATAAGCATGGCAATTGGAATCCTTTCTTATAATCAATTTCCTAAGAGCATTTGCTTGTCGATCCCTCCTCCTACTCCGCCCGCTTGAATTGCATATATGGGATTTGCTTTAATGGCCTCTTGACGCGATTCCCTGGGCCGCCACCCCGTTCTCGTTTTTTTTTTTTTTTGGGCAGGAACGTTGGCAGCAACTTTGTTTACGCTACACGCTCAATCCGCCAAACTGTTGCATAATAAATGCGAAATTGTCGCCCACATGCCAAGGCCTCTCCATCGAGCTGGGCATGTTCCCAAAAACCCAAAACCAAAACAAAAAAAATTTATATAGGGGCAGAAACAGAAAAACTTGGCTTTTGTTGCCGTCGTGGGGCATGTAAAACTACCGGAGGAGCATGGCGGCCAGGAGCTGCGCTTGGCACGGAACGAAACGTAACACAGAAATCGGAGGCAAAGGTAACAAAGTCCCCATACAAACACGGCCATATTAGGTATACGAATATTACGTATACGTCGTGTGGGCTGTGCAGGTTGTTGGCATTGTCCCTTGCCTTTTGATCTCTGGCCCCGAGAACGGAGCCAAATCCGACGAAAAGCAAACCCAGTGGCAGTTCCAGTACCAGTCGGGAAGCGTTCCGCGATTTGTGTATCTTTGGAATTCAGCGTCAAGTCACCAACGTCCAAATATTTGTTGTTTATATTTATTTCGGATGCGTCATAGCCGTGGCCCAGCCCGGCCCCAGCCCCAGCCGCGGCCTCTACTCTTCGCCATGTTTGGCTTTGTAACGTTCTTCCAATCATTAGCCCGCTCACAGCCGATTCCCAGCTTAGTTCAAAAAAAAAAAAAAAAAAAAACACACAATGCTAAAGCCACTGACGTCACCTCCTCCACATCAGAGAATGAACCTTTTGCTAACCATACGACGAGCAAATTGCAGCCATTTCCCGAGCCACATTATCTCCCAAACTAAATTGTGTCAAATTGTCGCATGCCCCAAAATGCTAATTATAATTTGCCGAGCTTCCACAATATTGACACTGGACTTATGGTCTGTTTGGACAACCTGAACCAGAGCAAATTGCATTTGTATAATGGCAACTGGCGGAGCATTAAATGAATGGTCAAATACTTGGCTTTGCCATGTTTCGTATAATTGTCCATTTCGGTTATTGTTGCCCTGTCGTGCTTGGCCAGCTCCAATGACCCCAATAAGCTGGCCAAACAATAACTCCAGCCGAATGGTCGGGGAGATATTACAATTCTATTAAGAAAATTCCACATACATATGAACGCATATTGAATGGCGGCGGGAAATACTAAAACGCTTATTAATATTTGTCAGATGTGGCAGAGTGGTGGGGGCATTGGGGTGGCACTGTGGGCCAAATTTATCAGTAAAGGAATGTATTAGCTTTTTTCAGGGTAGCTGTAGTGGTCGATATAGTGAATATTTTAGAACCCATCCAGAAAGTTAAACATCAATTTTGCTTTTTGCCGTTTTGAGCAAACTACTGAGCAATTACTTGGCCCATTGTGATTGCTCGACTGTTGTCTCAAAGCAATTTCAATATGGCTTGATAATTGAGCTGCAGTCATTGGAGGAGTCTTTAACTGGGTGGTTGTGGCAATTAACTTGGGGCCTCCGAGGGATTCAACGCCATCCTTCACTGGCCGGAAACCCACGCAGCTGGTCGGCAGTGGAGCAAGAATTTTGGATTGATGGCTGTCCAGTGCAAGAGGTTGGGTTGGGGAAACTGCAGTCATATTTGATATTCAGAACACGGAAATTCAAGGAAAATCCGCAGCAACACCAACTTTTCGGCTCCATCAAATGCTAAGGCCCCCGTTTATTTATGTATTTTCGTATAAATTTCTAATGCATTCGTTACCAATGTTGCAGCACGTACCCAAAAAAAAAAAAAAGGCGGAAAATGGCCAAAAGGCGTGGTGGGGGGTAATGGGGGATTGAAAGGGCTTCGAGGTAAATGTTGTCAGTGGATAAACCTGTCACTAAATGAACTTTACGCCACCCACATCGGAAACTTCGACCAACTCGCTATTAAGCTCAAATCATAAATAATTAGTGGTTACACCGTGAAATAATTCACAGAGTTAGATGGTTCTATTTAGAGTTATTAATAACTAAAGGCTGTTAAAGGCTACTACCATTAAGTGCGAATTATTTTTTATTAATTGTTGAAAATGTTTACTGAACGCTTTAGCACTCTTTTCTGGGAATCACTTTTTTTCGATTGTCAATTATCGTTTCTAGGGATTGCTATAGTACTTGAACACTAACTTTTAAGTAAATAAATATTTCTTTGCATGTAGCTCTCCCCGGAGCCACCCCTTCGTGGTCACCCCCTTTGCAGAGCTGAGAATTGGAAGTTGCACAAGCTCGGCTCTTGAAGGTTATTCCACTTTTTTTTTTTTATTTTATTTTTTGTTGGACCCACGGATACCATCGTATTCAAAAACTTTGAGTGTGTGCGCGTGTCTCTCCGTAATTGCCTCAGTGTGTGTGTGTGTGTGAGTGGGTGGGTGGGTGTTTGTGTGTCGTATTTATATTCACCCTGTCGTTGTCAAAGAACGCTTTCCGCTTTCCACAAAACAAAATCAAAATACTGGTTATTGTATAATCGGTAACTCAGGTGGCAATTAGTTGGCCTCGTTTTTCAAAAATCCACATACACCGTTTTTTCGAAAGGAAAACACCAAAAGACAACTCGTATACCGTTAAGCTGCGGAGCTAAGGGGGCCTGGGGGGCGGACAGTGGGCGCTGGGGGGCGGGAGCGAGATAAAAAAAAAACGCGGTAGTTGGTTATCGGTGGTAGGCGCGGCGGTGCTTCAGGTAAGCTTCTCTGTGTGTGTGTGTGTGTGTTATGTGGGTGAGTCGGTAAATGGTATATGTATGGGTAAAGCTAGCGTGTGTAGTAGTACATGGGGCACGTGTAACAATGTGTGTGTATTTGCAATCCAAACTTTACGGGCTTTACGCACTCGCTGTGTCAATCAATGAATCAAACTCGAACTCCACTCGTCGTAACTGGCTTTTATCACTTGCTTTTGTTTTCCTTTTGTAAATCTTTTTGTTTTTTATTTCACTTAATTTTTGTTGTTAACAACTTCACTTTGTGCACTATGTTTTTTGTTGGCTGGTGTGTGTGGGCGTGTGTTTATGTCCGTGTGTTTTGTGTGTTGCAAGTTTCTGTGGCTCTTGGCTCAAACCGAATCGCTTCTTTTGGCCACCTCTGAAATTCACCGTTCGACTGAAACTGGCTAAAGCTTTTGGCCCAACTTTAAACTTTTCGAAACTTGACAGTGTGGACGCGGCTTAAGGCAGAAGAAATGGGCTATTTTTTCCTTAGTTATAAAAATATTTAGGAACGTTTCTTTGTTTGATGGAAAATATTGAAATTATTTTTAATTCTTTAAAAAAACATGATATTGTAGCATTTTAGTTAAGGGGAAATATTATATTTAACCATAATTTCCTTCATACTATTCTACGGCTCCGTTTTTCACGGACAAAAGCTGACTGGCAAAGCTTTCCTTCAAAACCCATGGCGCGTATACGTAATATTGGAAAACCTTAACCAATTGATTGTCAAATCTGCTGAGTTTATAAATATATATTTATTTTATACATTATTATATTTCAATCTATTAAATCAGTAGTTTTTGCAGCTTTAACATGATTTTGATGTAAAATTATCTTCATACAATTACCAAAAGCTGTTTCTCACAGACAAAAGCTAACTGCCACGAAACGAGCAATACTTTTTTTGAAACCAATGGCGCGTATACGTAATGTTAGGAAACCTCATCAAACTAATGGCTAAATGGTTCTCTAGAAATTGGCTCAGAAGCTGCTAAGCTTGGTGTATGCTTCGCAATCATCAATGGTGATTGGCTTTGGGCAAATTTTCGTATAAGCATCTATTTTTGGCATGCTTAGTAGCTGGAGAGACACGCGAAAAACTCTTCGGGCCATTAACAAGCTAATCAAAATGCATAAATCACCAATATACAAGATGCCAACTACAAAGTCGCTGCCGCATGGAGATCCATTCACCTGCGGCCGAACGTGTACATATATTTGTCATATTTCCAACCTATCAACGACTTCATGGACCCGGTCTCGGTCTCGGTCCCGCTCCCGGTCTCGGTCCCCGTCCGGGTCATATAACATGCTGGCTAGACGACTGGGCTGCTGCAGTTGGCACAAAACAAAAATCCAAATTATACAATTACCCAAAAACATATGCGAATTAAATTGTAAAAAAAAAAGTGAAACCAGCTAGCGAAAGCCAGCCCCAGCTGTGGATAAAGATGAAGATGAAGATGAAGTTGTAGCTCCATTCGGCCGAAGTCGAAGTTGAGGCTTTTTATGTCCCAGGCGAAGATGCACTTTTGCAGAGACACTGTCTTCTCTCATAATCGGATGGCAGATGTTAGCCATAAAATTGGAAAGGAGGAAACAGTTGGCCGGCCATTGGAATGGCCAACTGGTTATATTGATGGCAGTCAAACCAACAAAACTTCTATCCATTAGTATCCAAATAAAACATTCGACAGATTTATAATTTTTGTTTTTTATATTTTTTTGTATTTTTCGCTGGTTTTATACTTTTTAGGTATTTTTGTTTGTTTTTATTGAAATTCCTTAGATCGCAAGAAGCGCACAGAAGTAATATGTATGGTAATTGTTGTATATGGTATAGATATAGATACATTATTATTATTATCATTTATTTATAATGTAATAAGTAATATTTATATTTTTTTGTGTGTGTGGTGTAGTGTGGTGTATTGTAGTGTGTGTGTGCGGTGTAAATGTGAGTGGTGTGTGTGTGTATGTTTGTGGTATAATAATTAGATATACGTTATTAAGTATATATTATATACAAATCTCAATGGATTGTTGATTGATTTGCTTGAATTTACAATTATATCTGGTATCTGCATCTTGTATCTTTATCTGTATATGTAGATGTATAAATTTAAGATTACACGCTAGAGATATTTCAAAAAATGTCCACTCTCTACAGACTTATCCGACTAACATACATGCTAAATAATATATATATATATATGTGTATATATCTATATATTTTATTTTATTTTCTTGTAAAACACAATCCGCCTATGGGGACCCAAATTAAAAAATAAACCATTATCCTTGCATTTCCAAGCGAAACCAAAGACTTCGGATAGATTCTTTATCCTTTTTGATTAGTTTAAATGTTTTTTTCTTTTTGTATAGAATTTTTTTTTTTTTGGTTTAGATTTTGATTCAGTTTAGTTGCGGTTATGGTTACGGTTTTAGTTTCAGTTTCAGTTTCAGGTTTTCTTGTTTTAATGTTTGCACTAAGTAGTTGCGGACTGTTGGCTCGATCCTTGGGGAAAGGGCGAACAATTCGCAAATTGGAATACATTGGCTTTGGACCTTGTCGAATATGCATATAGATAATCTGGATATATACACATACATACAGCGTACATCGTAAATTATGTCACAATGTTTAAACTAAAGTTAATACATAAATTCAAAACACAAGTTCAAGGTTAACATTATACAAAAGTGTGTGTGAGTGTGGGGGGAGGGGGTGGTGTGTGTGTGTGTGTCTAATTGGTAAACAATTCTCAAAGTTTTCAAAGAATGCACGCGGAGAGGAAACATCATAATAATCATCATCCTTATCATCATCGTCGTCAACATCATCAAATTTTTCGTGGACCATTTGTCTTTCATTTGTTGTAAATATATAAATATATATGCGTTTATACTATCAATATATATATATGTATATATTTGTTAGATATTTTTTTAGTCATTTGTCGTTTTTTGTTGCAATTGCAAAATGAAGACTTACACATAAAGCGTTGTATTTTATAATTTTTTTTCGTTTTTTGATTTGTTTGTAGCATTCATCGATTGTTTTCGATATATAAATATTCTTGATATAATTATTTTATTTTGTATATGTTTATCAGTTAATCATTCATAAATTATCACCCAGCGGAATTCATTCTTCTCCTCAATCAATCAATCAATCAATCATTCACCTATGTATGTTGCTGCTTGACACACCGAAAATATTCTACAAAATATGACAGATCTTTCAGTTTAACATTTAGAGATTGTTTAGACATTTAGTTTTACAAATTTAGATTGAGCAACTTTTGATGCTAAAAAATACACACATACAAACACCTCTACAGTTCAATTTGACTAATATTTACATATTATCGTATCATTTTTTTCACTTCAGCCTGCAATTAGATTGTTGCCTGGAATTCCTAGAACCAATACTCCGCCTCTATCTGCTGCACTTGACACACACAAAGGTCAATTCATAATTAACAGGCTTATATCATATATAGATACAGTTTTGTTTTTTGCTTCTCTGGGTGAGTGTCTGTTTGTTTATTAAAAATTATTACAATGTAGTTTGGTAGGGGGATGCAAATATGTAAAAGGTATTATCCAGAAATTAAGTCATTTAGTACTTCGGGTTTTTTCGGGGGTTAGTTTATTACAAAAAAAATGCGGAAAGTTGGAAAAGATGAAAACGATTTGGGACCGAGCAAACAGAAAAAATTTTGTTATTACATGACACTATCGCTTTTTTTTCGCCTGGTTTTCTTTCATTTCTTTTTAAAGATCTTACAAATTCGAATTTAGTCCTCTTTTAGTTTTTGCAACGCAATGACACAAGTAACGCCTTGAGCTTGGGGGGAGTAAAAAGATACGAAGAAGCCGAGTGGCGATCCTTTGTCGTTTTCGTCCTTTTTGAAGTTTTGGTTGGAATTGATGGTTGGGCTTGATCAATCAATATTTGAATATTACATTATTTCGGGTGTCGAGCGAGCGAGCGACCGGTTCAGCAACATCTAAAAAGCAACTTTAGCCGTTTCCGGTTCCGGTTCGTTACGATTAGGTTATGGTATTACATATTATTAAAGTAGGAGCGCGTGTGCTAGTGTCGTGGAAAGTCTACAGTCGCCGGTCACAATGAATATCAGTTGAATTATACATATATATATATATATAGAAAAGGAACAGGAAAGTAGAGCTCTGATCGTACAGATAACGTAAAGTCGAAGCCAACCGAATGAATAATGAATCAACAGTAATGGAAAGGTACCCAGCGCACCGGGGCACAGGGGCACCGGGGCACCAGGGCACCAGGGCAAGGTGGTAATCAAAAAATGATCCTCCTCCCGTTTTTCCCTTCTCTCATCCTAAACAAACTGATGAAGTTGCTTCTTTCTTGGTCGTTGCTGCTTACGATGATCCTGTAATTGTCGTTTTTGCTGCTGTGCTTGCTGTTGGTGGTTTTGTTTTAGGTGGTGTTGCTCCTGCTGTTGCTCGGTCACATTGAGGTAAGAGTCCTTGCCCAGCAGCAGTACACTGGGCGCCGAGCCGTCGTGCGGATAAAAGTACGCAAACTGGCCGCTGTAGGTGCCCGCCGCCTTCCTGCCGCCTTCCTCCTGCAGGTTATAGTAGACGGGCAGTCCGTTGATCTGCTGAGGTGTCAGCACCAAGCTGCCCGTAACTCCTCCTCCTATAGTACTTCCTCCGACTCCGGCTTCTTCCGCTGCTGCTGCACCATGAAATTTTGCTACTGCTGCTGGCCCAGGACCTTCACCTTCGTCTACAACTCCTCCTCCTTCTACTCCTTCTAATTTTGCTGGCTGCTTCTCATCGGTTGTGATACTTGTTTCACTCTTCATTAAAATCCTTGTCATGGTTGTGGTTTTAGTTGCTCTTCTTGTTTCTTCTGCTATCTCTTCGCTATCTGTGGCTGCATTTGATTGATTCTTGCCCTTCTTGTTCTTCTTCCTGGTGCTACCATGGCTACTTGCGGGTCTCATCTGATTCTTGACTTGGATATCGGGTGCTGATGCTGGTGGTGATGGTGATGGTGATGGTGATGGTGACGGTAACGCTGATTGTGATAGTGACGGTGATAATCGGATTAATGGTGCTATCGGTGCTGTTTCTATTGGTGGTTCAGTTTCAGCTAAGAGCATTGATCCCCGTGCATTCTCTGACCACTGTGGCTGCTGTTGGAACTGCTGTTGCTGCTTCGGAGGCTGCTGCTGATCCAATCACGTGCTCAGCCAAGTGGAGTTGCACGTGCAGATGGTGCTGGGGATCACAGGTGCATAGTAGACGCCATTGGCGTAGATGAGTCCCGGCGGGCCGGCCTGTATCTGTATGGTCTGTGGAGCGGCTGTCGCCGACTGGTCCGCGCTGCTCGTGCAGCAAACGGCAGCGGGAGCGGCCTGTTGCACGTAGATGGTCTGCGCCTGAGCCGTCGGCGGCGCCTGCGAGACCAGGGTCAGTGTTGCGGCCGGCTGCGGCTGCTGTTGCTGCTGCTGTTGCTGCTGCTGCTGCTGTTGTTGTGTCTGCTGCGTTTGCTGCTGCGCCGGGTCCAGGAACTGATGCTGACGGTGATGCTGATGTTGTTGGTGTTGCTGCTGCTGCTGCTGCTGTTGCTGCGCCTGCTGGTGTTGGTGTTGGTGTTGCTGCTGCTGTTGCT
Organism: Drosophila varians; assembly: GCA_018150405.1. Taxonomy (NCBI): domain Eukaryota; kingdom Metazoa; phylum Arthropoda; class Insecta; order Diptera; family Drosophilidae; genus Drosophila; species Drosophila varians. The sequence continues at coordinate 12,788,180 of JAECWK010000130.1, forward strand.
GTTGCTGGTACTGCTCTTGGGCGTGCTGTTGCTGTTGCTTCTCCTGCTTGTTGAAGAGCACCTGGGCGGCCAGCGACTGGATTAAGTGGAGTGTCTGACGTCGTTCGTGGCCCATCAGACAGACCGTCGACATCTCGACCACCTCGCGTAAATGCATCAGGTACTGATACTGCAGCGGTTCCTCATCGACGCCCCAGAAATGGTTACGCAAATAGGCCTCCAGCTTGATGGTCTGCGTATTGATGTCCGGGAAATCGATGAAGAAACGCGAGCACATGTAGCGCTCCAGGGTCTTGATGAGCTGCGAGTCGACGGCCTTGTAGTTGCGCACCAATAGATTGCAGTACTTGAGCAGGCCGCCGCCTCGTATCTCCTCCGGCTGACGCGTTGAGATCAATTTCTTTTGCAAGTGGTAGAGGGCCTCCTGAAAGTCTCCGTACACCGATTCGCCGACCACCGTTGGATAAAAGTTCTCGGAGATGGGCAGCGCGGCACAGTCGTAGAAGAGCAGCAGCGAATCGAGCACAATCTGGAACGAATCGACTGAGAACTCAAACTGTCGCCGCATCGTGTCCACGAACTTCAGCTCGACGTTCTTGTGGCCGGGCGAGTTGCCCAGGGAGATGAGCGACCAGCGATCGCCGTCGTTGTTATTGTTCACCTTGACCATTTTGCCGACATAGGCCTCCTTGAGGGAGCACGTGTAGATGCGACGCTTGCAGACACCCTCGGGCATCAGGTCGAGGAGCGTGTTGAGCACGGCCACCTTGACGCGATCGAAGACCCGGGGTGAACTGAGCTCGATGGCGAATATCAGGTCCAGATCGTTGTACGGCTGATCCTCGCTGGCTAAAACATGACTAGCTGCCCCGCCATTGAGACGGATGTCCTTAACTAACACTCCGGCGCCGCCGGCGTTCACTTCCGCCTCCAGTTTGCGCCGCACCAGATTGACCAGATCCTTCAGCGTCACCTCCAATGTGGGAAAGTTGCCGCGTCCATGGATGGCCACCTTCTCATCCATCACGTTGTGCAGTTTGCTAACCTGCTCGAACGAGAGCACGGCCAATCGCTGCGTCCCCCCGGTATCCACGCTCTCCAGCGATCCATGGTCCGAGGTGGAGGCAATCGAGGAGCCAGAGCTCGGTGATGGCGGCGGTGTCTCGGTGCCGCCATCCGAGTGGAATCCATCGTCAATCTGGTAGACGTCCATTCTGTTGCTGCGCTGTTGATGATATAACGGTTCGGCTCCGTCTAGTGTCCCGCACTGCAATCGAATCAAAAGGAAAAAGACTTTGGTTAGAAAAATTTGAATTAATATTCTTACCGCAGACCAACTCTACCAAGTATATTTCTAGAATCTGTTCTGTTATGAGGATGAGTTATATAGTTATTGGGTTTGACTGCTATTGGTTCTTTTGGTCCTAGACTACCATCGTTTGTTAGTGGCGGATCGGCTATGGGCTATGTGGTGGCAGCTCCTTTCGATGTTAACCAAACCGAAATTTGTATTAGGAATTTTGGGTGGAGGTGGAAATGTCTAGGTCAAACGAATGAAATCTGGTTAAAAAGCAACTGTCTGACTATATTGCTAGAGCCATGTTTTGTTTCTGGCTGCCAACTCAGTTTCCAAAGGTTGGCTCGATTGAGGAAAATTCCCCCCCAAAACAAGTAATTTTCTTTTATGGTCTTTAAGCCGTTCCTCATCGTCGCCAAATTGTTGTCACTGGCTGTTTATTTATTTATTTCTGCCATTTTATCGCACCAATGCCAAATGCCGCCCGGGGCTTCTTTTAATTAATTAATTTGCTTTAAATTTGCTAAATTCGTCTGTCGCCGTTATTGTTGTTTTTCTTGTTTTTGTGTGTGAGCAGCCTACGCGCTAAACATTAGGTTCTGCGCTATTTATTGCTTATTTTTATTCCAATTTTATTTTATTTATTATTTTTTTTTTTTGTTGGTTGTTATTCTCGCAATCACAATTTTTGGCATCACCACCAATTGGATCTCATCGGATCGAAACCTTTCGCGACGAAAGTTCCGCGTTGTTATCGTCGTGATGTTTCTTTCTCTTAAGCTTTCCGCCTCGCCTCGCCTCCCATATGGTGGTTCCTATGAAACTATTCCTATTCCGAAGCCCATTCCCCAATATATAATATCGCCTTCTGTATTTTTTGTGCCTCTGTTATACATGGCGAGGGGCTATTATTTCGTTTAGCTCTATCTCTTGTATAAGTTTTATCTCGGCCGCAGTGTGTGTGAGTTTTGGCTTCTCTTTTTATTTTTATTTTTTTTATCATTTTGTTTGTGCGTTCACAAAATAAAAACGAAAAAAAAATTTAATTTTCTGGCATAACTGGCCGCGACCACACAAAATATATATATACATATATTCTATATAGTATAGATGTGCTGCCAAGCAAAGCACATTATTATAAGAGAGATATTGCCGAGCGGCGATTAGGGGAATTAGTGAGCCGGAGGTGGGGCGATGGACGAGTTAGGGAAGAAGGCAGCGCTTCGCCCCGATTGCCATAATACAATTCAAATGGATTCTTCGGCATGATTCACACAGCAAACAACTTAGTTAACCCCGAGATTATGCCACCGCCGCGACCCGACGATTTGCACAAGTCAGTACGTCAGTGCGCTTCATGCAAATCAACTCGAAGGCTCTTCCCCAACAAAATATTCTTCACACGCCGACTCTCGGAGCAGTGCTGCTGAAGTACTCTCTCTGGCTAGAAGATCAGGTGTTCCTCCTCCACAAACTATCTGGAATTTTACCTGATGCGAAAAAAAAAAACAGAGTGTACTTATCGCACTTCCAACTTCCTGAAGATAACGCGATTGCAGAATTGGTATTATTTATGGAATTTCACCATTGTTAGGGGTTTTATTTTAAGCGACCTTAAGCTAATATCTAGAGCAAATTTTGCGGCATTCAAATTAATCTGAATCTGAAGGAATTGGCGAAACAAGGTAAATGGGGATTTGTGCTTTTAAAAGCCAAAATAATGCCAACACTGACTGAGTGGGAGTCGCGATTGCGAACACGAGTGCATTAATTTGTGCTTAGTTTCGTGTGAATTAGGTAATATAACTAAATTCTCTTTTGGGTCTGGGGGTCGGTGGTGCTTTGCATCTTGGGAACTGCCGCGTGGCTGGGTTCACACTTTTATCTGAGGAGCTTGGAAACCCAGAGGGTGGAGAGGTGGCGGTGGCACACACACAGTAGTTTCTTTTGATTCCACTGGACAATTAGTTGTTTATTTATTAATTTTGCATTGACGTCCGGCACAGACCACAAATTGTGAGCTGTCATTGCAATTTTCACATATTTATTGTTATTGTTTCAATCGCATTTTTAAGCGGCGGCCTTGATCAACCTTTCCAAAGGAACCACTTTCCATGCCATTTCCTCGGCCATGTTATAACTAAATTTGAAATTAACACCTTGGTGCTTGTTAATTAATGGCCTAAAGTGTGAACTCGAATCAAATTTGATTATTTCTCCGTTAATTACTTTCTACAGTTTTTATTTCACTTTTTTTTTAGTCTGACAGATAGTGTGGCCTATAATTTCACAATACACTGACTTTTTGGCGACACACGAATACACGAATTATCGCTGTAATTTTCACCAATTGCTACTAGCTAGCTCATTATCGGCATTGTAAACTAAACTTAATCAGACTTTATCATTATCATATCTGTGGGTTTTTAGGGGCAATGCTGCATCTGCTGTTGGCCAAAATGCAAACAGGTGCAAAAGTGTGAGAGTGTGCGAGTGTGTGTTGGCCTAGACGACGGACTGGTCTCAAATAAAAGTGAAAATCGTTGTTTTTTCCGTCGCCTCTTGCCTGCTTCTCTCTTTCGTGGCGAAGGAAAGCAGCAACAACCCAACAATGGCAGAAAGTCTCTTACAGAAACGAAAAAAAAATAAGACACAAAATCAAAGCTTAAATAGTTGGCCTATACAGATACATTGGCATTCACAATTTTAGGGGCACAGTCTTGGTCAAAAAAGTAGCAGGATTTTCCATAATAACCATAAAAACTTTTCACTTTTTTTAGATTCTATAGAGAATCCTAAAGGATTCATTCAGAATGTATCTTTCTACAAATTCTTGACTTGCAACCTATTGACACCTCACAGATACTTTAGTTTTGAGAAACCCCCAACTTTTTGGTCATTATTTTCGGGTTTAGATTTTTTGAATATATACTTTTCGTTCAACGTACCGACAGAGAGTGCAAAGTAAGTTGGCAAAAACAAATATGGATTCCGTGTGGATTTTATTTTACCACCGCATCACCATCGAAAATATAGAAAAGCGAGAGGCCGGAAGGGGTGGGTGGCGCTGGGTGGCCGGGTGCCCAATTGGCGCCTACTAAACGCGACTACGCGACTCTAGAGATTTCGCTTCGATTCAGGCTGCAAATATCTATTATTTTCGTTTTCTTTCTTCCGAATATCACACAAAACACTCTTCACTGTTGCACAAACACATTTAATGCTATTTGATTTGAAATAAATTTTTTTTGCTGGCTGGTAGTATATCTTTTGAATTGTTAGCCCCACCGCAGAGTGGAGAGCCGATGCGTCCGTTCGGTTGCGCGTTCAAAAACCAAATGAAAACCGCCTGGTGGCTTTGCGGCAACGCCAGCAACAGCAGCAGCAACACACAAGCAGCAGCAACAGCAACAGCAGCTGCGACGCTTAGAATATTCGCGAGCGAATAAAAGCTCTCCCGCGCCAGCTGACGTCACAAGGTCTTTTCCCCACTCACGCCCCACTCACCCCACCACCCCACCCAACACACTCTCCCCAACGGCTTTTGAGTGGAATTTGGTTTGAGTGACTTTCTGGCTTGGGCTTTTTTAGAAGGGCAACCTCACAGATCCAGATACATTGGCGAGCGTCGATGGGTTACTCGGTCGATCTGCCTCTCTCTCTTTCGGCCCGGCCCCCCCCTACACCCCACCCACTACAATATTCGCTCAGCTGATAAACCGATCAAGAAAAAAAAAAAAACAGATAGAGGTAGAAGTTGCAGCTGAAACGAGTCTGTCTCTAGGTGCGCAAGTGCGCACGTTGCATCTCAAATAGTATCTGTGTGAGACTATGCATCAGTATGTGTGAGATGTTTTTTTTTGTTAATGCATTTTTCGATTTCATTATTTTGTATGCAGCTTGCAGCACTTTGGATGCGGATTTGTTATTGCACTGAAAGAAAAAGTGGCACCATTTGCCACGGAGCTGCAGAATAATTACCAATATGAATATTTGTTGCAAACACAAGGCAAACATTTAAAAATCAAATTAGAAACACAAAACACAAAACAAGGAGAACAAAAGACACAGGCACAGAAAGCAAGAAACATTTTCAGATAGGAGGAAAACAAAAATCTACTGATAAGTCCGAATTCTTGTCCTAACAATGATTTGTATTATGGTAATTGAAGAGACGACAACGACAACGACAGCGACAACGACAACGGGACAACAGAGCCAAAAATAAGTACAAATTATGTGAATAATTATTAAGTACCGGCGACCCAAAAGCCTAGCAACAAAAATCTTTATGTGGGGTAGACGCTATATCAGATATATATTATATATATATTATACAATACAATATATACAAAAAAAAACATACTTGTTTATCTCGGCTCATTTAAATTGGATGCGTTGGCCTTTATATAAATGTATAATATTTTTAACTTTTATTTAACACAAAAATGCCATAATATATTCAAAACACTTAATTATAATTTAGCTTCATTAGCTTTACCGTTATATTGCTGTGTAGTCTCGAGAGTAGAATAACTGTCGGTCTGCCATGCCGGTTCAATGTTATAATTTAACCAAAAGTCTAGCAAAACATTTTGCAACATTTTTGAAAGGTTGTTTGGATTGCTTGATTAATGCTCATTCGTTCGTGATGGACGCCAAAAAAAGAAAAAAGTCGGTGCGCCTCAAAAGCAATAACATTGAGGCAAGCGTTAATGTATCTTTCAGATACAAAACCATCTTGAACTGCAACAGCAGCAACAGCAACAGCAGCAGCAGCACCACAAGCAGAGTTGGTGGTAACAACACACACGAGAAATATAATATAAAACTCTGGTGCTAAGGTCGAAGTCAGGCCAAGCTTGTTGCCATTATTAATGCTATTGTTGTTGCCTGTTTGTTGTTAGTTGCTAGTTGTTGCCTGTATCTGTATCTGTATCTGTATCTGTGGCCTGATGATGCCTTGTCTTGGCCCGACGCGGCTGGGTTGTTTGGCAAGACGCAGACTCATTCAGGGCGACCCTGACCCAATAAGCCGTGTCCATTGCGAATGTATCAGTATCTCACGCCGCCCGTTCGCCCGTTCACCCGCCCGCCAAGCCGCCAAGCCGCCAAAACCAAGTTCCGCCATTCAACAAAAGGCTTGGCCTGGCCGCAATGCCGAAACGAAAGTGTGATAGCCAAATTCTAGCGGCCCACAGCACCAACACCCCCACCTGTCAGCTAGCCAGAGAGCTAGCCCCACTCCACTCCCACCCCACGAATCACGAATGCAAATCGCAATTAATTGTTATGCCAAGCAGCGGGCAACCAATATCCAAAAACCTCAAACCCCAAACCCCAAACCCCAAAACCGGTCCGACCGACATTTCAAATACGCATTCAATTCGATACGATTCGATCCAACAAAATGAGCTTACTTGATGGCCAGACGGAGGGATACGCGGCCAAAATCAGAAATCAGATTCAGATTCACTTGCGTTTCTGGCATAGCTTCACATACTTCCCCATAAACCAGATTGAAAATGAAAGTGCCGGGGACCCGAGAATCGATAATAACCTAGAACTACCACAATTTTTTACCTATTCAAAGTAATTAAAGATATATGCATGTTTTTTTTTTTTTTTGTTTTTGTTAAAAACTGCTGATCGGAAGTAAGTAATAAAGTAAAGGCCCTTCAGTGTATTTTGTAATTAAATGACAAAGCGGAAATTGAATTTCTTTTAGCTTAAATTTTCTTCCTTTCTTTCTTTTCTTGGTTATTGGTTTTGGATTCACCTTTCCAGCATTTTGCTGCTTCTTGACTTTCGGTTTTGCTTGGCCAGCTCTACTTTTTTGGCCAGGTAGGGTTTTGGCTTAATTTTCCTTCTGATTTTTTCTGTGTCAGTTGGTGAAGCGCGGCAAAACGTGACACACAAGTGGAGAGTGAGGGGGAGATTTGGTTAAATTTGATTGCGATTTGATTGGACAATAGACACCCGGATAATTTAATTCATTTGTGGGCTTGTCTGTCTTTCCTTTTTTTTCACATTTCACATTTCCATTTGTTTTATTTGTGCTGTGACTTTCAGGGGGCGATTGTGATTATGCAATCCACTAGGCCCATTTGCGACTCGTGTTTGTATTATTAATAAAAATAAACGATCGCCGCAAAAACTCCAGAACCAAATTAATAGCAGAAAGGTAATTTACAATACGAACACAGATTCAACAAATTTAGATTAAGCCATTTAATTGAGGCTCATTTAAAAAAAAAAGGGAATAAAAATAGAAAGTTGCCGTCCCAAAAAATTGTGTACGATTTAGTTAATAGATAGGAAATTGGGGGGATCCAGTCGGCATTACTATATTTTGTTGTATATATCAACCATATCCGCTCCCAGCTCCGACTTCGAAAGATTCTGATCAAACAAAAAACGAACCGCAAACAATCATTCCAGTCTTTTATTTGGTTTATGGCATTTGTGCAAATATTATTCTTATCAAAAAAATATATTATGCAAATTTTTTGTATTATTCTCATAATACCTGGTACTCTTTCATCGACAATAGGATACAATGTTTAAGTATTTTGAAGAAAAACATTTATAAAAAATGTTACCATTTATTTATGTTTTTTTTAGCAAGTGTTTATTTAATTTAAACATTTGGCTTTAATCTCCGACCTAATACATGGTATTTATTTGTTTGCCGCAGTCAACTATTATTGCGACTTTAATAGAGTTTGAATTTAATTTGGTTTAGCGTATCAACTGATTTCAATTAAGCGATTAAAGCCAGCAGATAAACAAATTTTCAATTGCAAATGCTGTTTTTGTTTTCGACCCGTCGTCGGCCGTCTTCATAGCTTTTTTACGTTGTTATTCTTCGTTTTTTTTTTTGAATTTGTGATTCTGATGGCTTTGAAAATGGCGAATGGCTGCTTCGCCTAGTTTTAATATCATTTTGATGTGCTTTATGTGTCTAACAGCCAGCCAGCCTACAACAGAGTGTGGCTCCGGCTGGCTTCTCATTGTTTTCTAGCGTGACTTTTCAGAATCATGCAACTTATAATTACAGCAATGTGACGATGAGTATCTCTGTATCTATGGGATACAAATAAACAAATTCAGTTAGGCTGAATTGTAATAAAGTTTCGGCATACGGATTTACCGGGCTCTCTGGTCTATAAGGTGTGTGTTCGTTTTTTTTCCCCCCCAACCTGTACTTGTACTTGTAGCTGCCTGTCTGTCTGTCTGACGACGTGCCTTCCCATCTATCAGCTAATGGCAATTTGACTCGGAATCAATTAAAAGCGTTTACAGCAAAACTCCGTGATAGTTTCGATGTGTGCGGTAGACCTTGAAACCCCTCGTCGAACCCCATTTTCTTTGGCACTTTTTTGAAAGGCACTCTCGTACATGCCGCCGCAAGAGACAAACAACAAAAGTCGAAATTTCATTGTAATTAAAATTGATAAATGGCTTCGTGCCACTAAAACTGTTCTTTAGCCACTATCAATTGCTTCCTGGGAATCGTTGGGAGCTGCACCTACTCTGCCATCCATTTGGGCATTCAGGTGGGAATATGTCTGGGATATCTGACTGCACTTGACATTACATTGTTTATTCTGAGATGATCAATCTTTTGAGTAGTCTTCATAAGGCCATAAATCAAAAGTTTGAAAAATATATAGCTAGACAGTATTTAAGTTGCTCTTGTATTTCTACAAAGTCTCGTTTACTTCCGCTTCTGACAAAAAAAAAAGTGCCTTGAAAGTGATAAGTAAGAAAATGATAAAGTAACCACTAACTAGAACATGGTAGGTAAAAAATAAAAAATGTTGACTAAACAATCAGTAGCTAAATATATAAACGAAATAAATAAAGTTCAAAAACAGTTGTATCTACAGTCGAGGCCTTAGCTCAGCAAGGCACGAACCAAAAATGTATCTTGTGGGTGATTTTATTCTGTTTGTTGCCTCCCCCACGCTTTTGTCATGAACAAAACAATGATTAAAGATGACACCGCGATCGGAATCAAGAGTGCAAGGCACCAGCCCACAAATATAATAAAAATGATTACAAATATTTACGGCAATGTGGGATGTTTGGGCTGCCTGGGATGGCTGGATGGATGGATGGATGGGGCTCTACTGGCTGGATGATGAGTAATGCCAATTGGGATTTTTGCCTGGCCCAGATCGAGACCGATATCGAGATGTTGATTCACTGCTAACTTGGCACAAACAAGGCAATTAACTCATCCAGCTGGGGCTTTGCCGAGATGGGCCAAACAAGTCCTACACCTGACGCTGTTTCTGATTTATGTTGCCTGCGTTAAGTGTCCCTTAAGTGCTCAAGATTCCGTTGGCCCATCCTAATATTCATTCATTTTAAATGGCATTTTAATAAACGTACTTTTTATTTTAATAAATTTCGTTTTACATTTCCCATCCCCATCCCCAATCCCAATCCCAACCCAGGCCCAAGCCCAGGCCCAAGCCCAGGCCCAGGCCAAACTGTATGTCAACGTGCAAAAGTCGTCGAGGGTTTATTGCCCCGAGAAAAATAAATACAATAAAAATAAAAATATAAATAAAATCGAGATGGTGGAGAGTGAGACTCGGCAACAGCTTTCGACAAGACGCTGAAATTAATAAAATTAAATTGCTTATACCAACAGAAATTCAGAAAATTATTGCTTATTACATCGTATGTACTACAAGTACATAAGTACATATGTATTCCGAAGTATATACTCTCGGCGTGTATCAATTCAAGCCTGGCGTGCACTTTCAATCTGCCTGGCTGGCTTATCATCAATCACAGCTCAGATGATGTTCAAGATGATGAACGGAATGGATGGATGCTGCCTGACTGCCTGGCTGCCTGGCAGCCTCGTCGAACGATTGAGTTTCAGCATTTTAGCCACAGCACGTGCAGGCCAAATCGGTTAATGGCCCCAACAAATCACAATTACACTAAAACTATAATCAACTGCAATCTACAATCTACAATCAACAATCGGCAATCTACAATCGCAATCTATCCGTTATCTGTTTCAAAGCAAAACATTGTGAATTATTTCATTCAGACCCGTGAAATATTTTGGAACTTTGTAATAATTTGGAACTTTAGGGCTAGGGAGGGGACTAGGGAGGGGACTAGGCAGGGTACTAGGCAGGGGACTGGGCAGGGAACTATGCAGACTAGAGTGTGTGCCCTTTTCGTGGATTTCTTGTTCGAATTTTCAAATTTTGTAATTTCACTTTCTTCGACGTGACAGCTAAGCTATGAACGTGGCTGCCATTCCAAACCAATCGTAAAACCGTAAAAGTATTATGCAATCGGGGGAAAAGTACATAAGAAACATAGTTTCATTTCGCTGGCAGAGGAAAATTGTAAATTGAATTATAATTTTAGGTTTGGCCGTAAAGTTACGTCATGGCCCAAAAAGATACAAATTAAGCATGCTCTGAATCTCTTTTCAAATCATTTTTATTTCGCTGGCCACTTTTATTTGTTCGCAGATTCTGAAAGCCGCACTCTTGAGGCTGCCAATTTTTTGAAGTACTGTTGAGTTTCCAACGAGTCTTTGAAGAGGATTGGCTATGGTTGTGGGCATTGAAGTGCGAGCTGCGTAATCTGCTTATTAGACATGAGCCGATGCCTTTAGATTGGTTTTGGTTTAGGTTTTGGTTTGGTTTGGTTTGGTTTGCTCAGCTCCACTCGAGTGCGCACAAATCATCGCAGAGTCGTAAAAATAGAAACCCGATTTCAATTATAGTTCTCCCAACGCCGTCACTGTCTACTGTCTACCTACGAGATACATTTGTTTCGCTTGGCCAAGCATTGTCGTGTCAGATACAGCGTCTTGAGTGCTGGATCAAGGAATGTGTCTTGAACTAATACACATCTCCGCTAAAAGGTTAGTCGCAGACACAGCCGCGGCAATAACCGAAAGTTGTGGCAGCCGTGGCAGCAATTGCATTTGTATCTGGCCAAGTATCTTCGGCTATCCGTAAGATACTCGTTTCTCGTTTCTCGCTTCGCGACTCGTTTCGATTCGCCTCGCGCTGCGTTTTGCGTTGCGCTTTAGTTGGTCTCTGTGTCAGTGGGGCTCTGAAATGCCACCTTGCCTCGGATTCGGATTCGTTGTATTCGGATTCGGATTCGCGTTCACCATGCCGCATGCCTCGTGTATCTGTGGCAATGTGGCAAACATTCTGCTGCTGTTGCTGCTGCTGCTGCTGCAGGCAATGCTTCGTTGCACGACAGCAAAAGCAGCAACAGCAACAACAGCAACAGCAACAGCAACAACCAACGACGGATTGGTTTCAACTTTTCAAAAAAGTGAAAGGAGTTTTCAAACATTTGTATATTTATTATTATTATTATTATTATTCTCTTGTTTGCCGTTGCCAAATTAAATTTCAAGCAAAATGCTCACACAACGATACGAAAATTTAATTTGACATTTGTAAGAAGAAAAAACCAGAAATAAAAACATCCTCCGGTGAAAGGGAAACTCGATGAACAGAACTGATTGCATTGCCAGTGGGCGTCGCATAATTAAATTGTTTCAATCTTTTGCATTTGGCTACCTAGCTGGCTGGATGGCTACTGACTGACTGTTGAACCCTAAAAGCCAATGGTGAAAATTACTGGAAAAACAAAACAAGGCTTTTCACTTAGCAAACACTGCGTTCGAATGGCGGCCCAGCCCAACCCAAAAGCCCAAACAAGCCACAAATTGTTGCTGCTGCTGTTGCTAATGTTGTGGCAATTGTTGATGTGTTTGTTGTTTATATTGTTGTGTTGTACAATGCACTCGAGTCATGCACATGAACATGCACATGCCAAAGCGTTGCGCCACCAAAGCACCAAAGCACCACAACAACCGCCAAACCACCGCCAAACCACCGCCACCTCCGCCACCACCTTCCGCAAGCACCTGAGACCAAAGACGAGACTTAATCTGGAGACTGAGGCAACTGAAACTGAAACTAACTGCCGTCGAGAGATTCCGCATGAATTGTAAGATCGAGATCTCTTGGCCAACTTTAAAATATGCAATTTTTCAGAGACTCGCAAAAAAGAAGTGAACCTTTTTTTTGTTGGTTGCACAAATGAAGGCAAATGGACTCGGAATAGAGAAATTAAATAAAGTGGAAACTAAACTAAATACAAAACAACAATTAAAGAAGCTCATAAACAAGATTTAAAAGTTAGCACTTGTTGCATAACTTTTAAAATAATCTCCCAAAGTAGTCATAAATTTTTAAAAGGCCTTTGCTCTTCACAAACTAATAAAAGGCTTAAAACTGCGCCATAAAACAACTACTCTACAGAATTTTCAAGCCTAAAACCTAAGGGATTATAGATCAATAAATTGCCAATAAATAATATGATAATTTCCTATCAAAACTCGACTTTAAACAAATTTCGTGTGAAAGCCAAGGGGGCTGATGGAATTGCAACCAAAAGCCTCGGTAAACAACAAAAATTTCATCTTCACTTTAGTGGCTGACTGGATGGCTGGCTGGCTGGTGGAACTTCTATGTGCAATGGCCATTGCCACAGCAACGTGCAACTTGCAACAACTGGCATTGCAACTGCAACAAAGTATCTGCGACTCGGAGAGTCCGTTTGTGGCTGCGTTTTGCCGTTTAAAGCGTGAAAGTGAAATCTTTCATTTTTACTTTTTGTTGGATTTTCTACAAAACGCGCTTTTCTTTGATTTCTGTGTGGTCACAAACAGAAAAGTTTTTCGATTTGGGTTTCTTCTGCTTTCAGGTGGTCAGTGGTCAGTGAACTTTTTGGAAAACCATTCAATACTTACACAATACCCAATCGATAATGAAGACAGTGTGGGGGATAGGATCTTACCTGAAAATAAAAGAAAGATACACGAAAGGTTAATCGGGGAGGGCGAAGAGAACAGAAATCGGAAAGAAATTTATTATGCATTCAATAGATAGACGTGTGGGGTTTGCTAAAAAGATTCAAAAATAGATGATTGTGTTTAAAAATATACAATGGGAGGAGGCTAAGAAAACTCGCCGGCGCCTGGCAACCGACAAAACCAAAAAAAAAAGCAAAAAAATAACGAAACAGAACAGAATCTGATAAATCCCAAATGAGATGCTGCCAAGGCACACATTTTCTTTCAATTAATTCAACTTTTTTTTGCTGCAAACTAACGTGGCCACTTGCCAGGATGGACAGTTGATCGTATATTGGATATTTGGGGTATTTTATTGGGGGGCGATCACTGTACAAGCTCTTTAGAAAAATTGTCGCATTCCTGGCCGAATCTAGGACAGCATTTGTGCTCTAGATCTACAATATACATATATCTCTAAAATATAGTCAATTTCTCCCATACATATTTTTATTGTGGCTTTTTTAAGTGATATTTAAACAGCTGAAAGTTGTGGCTTATATTTGCTTTGTTTGCCATTGTTAAAAGCCGAAATAAATGGAAATAAACAAAAAATAACTATAGCAACGTGTCTGGGGGATAAGTATAGTTTACCAAGCTTATATTCAATAATTTAATTTCTGTTTCGTTTTTTTTTTTTTTTTTTTTTTGGGCCCTGCTATATTTGCATAGAGGGACCGAAATAGCAAACAGCAGGTAACCCCGAGCAGCAGATATGCTTTTGTACCTACGAATTCCCACAATCTTAATTCAATTAGCTGCGTTTCGTCTGGCCTGGCCTGGTCTGGTCTGGTGTGGTGTGGTGGGGTGTGGTGGTGGGGTCTGTTGTCCTTAACTTGAACGTATCCATTTTTAATTAGAACGGTGCAAATTTCGCTACGTTTGCCTACGCCAAATGCATATATATGTACCTAAGCACACTCGCAGCAATCTATATATAATCAAAGTCAAAGATATATAGGCTAGGCGTCGGGGGTACTCGAAATGTATCTAACCAAATGTATGTAAATGCATGTGGCTCAAAGCTCGTTCAGTTCGGTTCAGTTCAGTTTTAGTTTTTTGTGGGCATGAAATAAATGCCGATAGGCTATAGGCTGACAACAACAACAGCAACAACAAAAACAATAAAAAAAAAAACAAAAACCAAAAATATATATAAAACTGCAGCAATAGCAACAATTGCGACGGACAACGAACGCAGTGGCCGACCTTCGCCGTGTGCGGCATACAACGTTGTTCACTGAAGGTTGACAATCAATAACAACAACAACACTATGTAGAGCAAAATAAAAAAACTTATCAAAGTTGATTGCATTTTGAAGGGTTTTGTTTTACCATCTTGGAGTTACCCAATGCAACTTTGATTAGGCGCTCATGCATAATGGAAAATATGTTAAAGACCCCCTCCATAGACTCCCTTTCCACAAAAAAAAAAAAAAAAATAGCTATATGGGTTGATATGCAAATGGTTTCAAAGTGGAAAAATAGGTTAACAAAATGTTGGATAGCAAACAGATCTACTTTCCTTTGGAAGTATGTATAACAAGCAAACACAGAAACACTGAAATAGATTCAGATGGAGGTGATTAAATAACTTGGAGGAAAGTATTCAAAGGTACATTGGCCAAGAGGTTGGAGCTTGCCTCAATCAAAAGAATTATTCAACACGCAGTTAGTGTGTTTGTATCTGCATCATTAGGCCAAAAGCGTTTTAGCTGTTTTTTTTTCGGCATGATTTCTGTTATTTTCAAGTCACGAAGTCGGGCCACGCAAACTGCAATTAGGCTATGGCGGCGGCAACACAGTAAACGAGATACCTGTACTTCGGCTCAGGTGGGGAATAGGCCCAAAAGATCCTCTCTGGAAGGCTTGAAGAGATGCCCCTATCTCAAGGTATAAATCAAACGCCCCCACAGAAGCAAACGTTGCATAATTAAATTCCTTTTTTTTTAGGGCATAATCAGCTTACGTTCTGCGAGACACGTTCTGGGCCAGGCCCATGTAATTAATATCTCCAAGATAAATAGATTTCACGGCGTTGTTGCCCCCAAGCTGAAATAGAAGTATTATGTATTCGGATTCGGATTCGGATTCAGATTTAGATTCGGACAACCGCCTGAAGCTCTCTCTGAATGGGGTCATAAGCCAGCATCGTAACGGAGTTCGCAGAACGGAGCCGAGCCGGGCTTGCGCCAAGCTCAAGATGTGGCTAGAACTGTGGCTCAGGTAGACTGTGGCTGTGGCTGTGGCTGTGGCTAATTTGAAGTCAGGTTATTAACCTCTGCAAACAAAAATCTATAAAATGAATAAAGCACAAAGCACAAACCGACTGTTCGCGTGGTCAAACTAAGCAAATATGTGCCAACGACGACTCCACAGATACTTGGGTGATTCCCTCGATTGTCTCAATTGTTGCCGTGGAACAAGTGCAGCGGATCGTCATTATCGGATTAACTGGAAACAAAGTTGCCATAATGGTTGTGTTCTGTTCAAACAAACGGCCGCCGTACAAACAAATAGTCCGCAAACTGTTTAAACACTTTCTTGTGGAGAAAAACAGAACACTCTAAGCCCAACAATGCTTCGGCAAACAAAAACTTCATATAACAAGGATGGGCCAAGTTCAGTTGTTGCTGAAGCTGCTTATCCGTTTTTCTCCCCTCTATCATTTGTTTGCATAATTTCTTTTATTGAGGCTACTATCAAGTGCGTCTTTAGCCATGCGGACAAAGAAGAAAAATTTAAATTCCAATTCAGGTGACACAACGTGAACAAAATACAACAAACCAGCCGAGACATTGCGCCAAGTGTTATATATAATGTAATGTAATTAGTGAGGGTTGCTTCAGTTGGTGTTGCTATTGCTGTTGTTGCTGTTGTTGCATGCAACGTCAAATGTAATTTGCGTTTGTTGGCCTACCCTACACGTGACCAGACGATAGCTGGCCCAGACCATACACCATACACCCATATAAAATGCAAAATACAAAGAGGGGCGACCAAGACCAAGTCATGAGGTTTCACTACAATCACTAAAAAAAAAAAAAAAAAAAAAAATCGAAAACTGACGTAGCTAGTGAACCCGGATATGTGCTGGACACTTGGGCGCACTGGGTATTGGGTATATAATATACCTATGCAGACATTATGTATTTGAAATTGAATTTGAATACCAATTTCGAATTCCGATTCCAATTTGAAATTCCAGCCAAAAGCCAAAAGCAAAGCCAAGCAAAGCAAAACACCAGCAATATGCATTGCATTCATTTGAATATCGTACGCGAACTTTAATTTTACGACTGTCAACTACAAATTTAGAGCACAACGCAGTATTTCGTTCAAGGAGTTTTTCAAAATGTACATTTTAAGAGCAAATATCTGATGAAATGTATGGCCTTTTTGCAACAATAACTCTGCAAAATATATTGCATTTAAACATGAGAGCTAATGATCCATTGTGTTCCTTTCATATCTCAATCAAACCTCTATTCAAATATATATTTCGAATTCCAGCAGATCATGATCGGCATCTGTTGATTCTACATATTCCTCGCCAGGCAGCGGCCACATCTGTCGCCGCTTCTTTCCCCATAACCATATGAAACTCAATACCAGACAATCATTGCGAATTCTTCAAACTTAATGAGCCAAAACCAAACTACAACAACAAACAGTTGAGAGTCGAATGCCATAAACGCACTTAAAGATACATAAAAGCGACAAAAAAAAAAACAAAAAAACGAAAAAACGATTAAAAAAAGGCAACTTTAACGAGATATGTCATTGATAGAGAGCTCCTAGGAGCAGCAGCAAGAGAGATACAGGCTGGCGGCCATCCATGATACAGATACAGATACAGAGACCAGATAGATTTTTGCGCATTTAAGTTTCGCCATATGCTGCAATATGAAGGGGCACGAAAAATGGGAGGGGGTGGCAGAGCTGGTTGAGTAGGCGTGGTCTTGACATTTACCTTTGCATTGTACGACTCATGCCGATTTTCCGGTTTCATAAGAATGCTGGATGCGACAAGCGACAGGATATGCAAAATATAACGAAACGCACTTGCAGCACTCCAGATGGCCGAGTGGGTGGCTTTTGGGTTATGGTTTGGTTATGGGCTGTTCTTCGCCGGGTGGATTGCTCGGTTTGCTCCGGCAAACAGCAATTAATTCTGCTTTTCTTTCAATTGCACTTATTGCACACTCGAGAGCACCGTACGCACACACTTACAGGATGAAACTCACAAATAAATGCACACACGCGCACTCCAAAATTGTTTCTTCTATATAAATATTTTTTTTGTTTTCTCTAGGTATATGTATATATATTTTGTTGTTTTCTCTTCGACGCAGAGTCAGTATATTTTTTTTAGTTTTCGGTCACACGGACGGCACGCCAGCGAATCCTCCTGCCCTACAATCTGGCCAACAACATATGGTCCAAAAGGTAACTTGGCTTGGGTGTAGCCAGGCAAAACATATGTTGAGTGTTCCACTTGAGGTGGCGAAATGTGGGCGCCCTGGTTGTGGGTGGTGGGTGATGGGTGGGTATAGCCGAAAGCAAAAAGCAACAGTCCTGCTGGTTGCCAGAATATTCCCGAGCGAATTGTCGTCGTCTGGTCCTTCTCAATCTCTTGTTGCTTCTCTTGCCTAGTTTTTAGGGTATCTTTCGCTTTTACCTTTTCGGCTTTCAAGTCGTTTATTGGTTATATTTGCAAATAGCCGTCGACTTCTTGTCTTCTATCGAGTTTTCAAATAATTTATTTAAATATTTTCTATATATTTTGTATACTATATAGAGGTCTTGATTCTGGCTTTCGTACGCGGTCACTCTCGTTGAACGACTGATTTCAAAGGCATTCGGCGTTGGCATGAAACTTGACTACGCGGCCATTCCAATCGAGTGGGAAAAGCTCAACGGCAGCGCCAGCGGCAGCAGTGATGCCTGCGCTGGCGATGGCGATGACGATGGCGGCGGTAACGGTGGCAGAGACGAAGATGGCGGAAAGCTCGCTCAATTGAGTGAAAATGAAATAAAATGAAACTGCAGGCCCGCTGTTCGCTGTTTGCTGCTCGTTTCTTCGTTAGCTTACTGATCCCATTCGAAAGTTTAATTATATTTACGCCACCGACACTAGTTGCTATGCTGTGCCGTGTTGTGTTGTCGATTTATTTATTATTATTTTTTTTTGTTGTTTCCTTCTATTTCTTATTTTTTCTTTTTTTTTACTTTTTTTTGCCAGCTTGCTCGCTTGCCGCTTGCCCGTCGATTGTCGAAACCGGCAAAGCGAGCAAACTTCGATCAGAAGACAACAACAAACAGTCAGAAACGTGGGGCTGCCTGTGTGTGTGTGTGTGTGTGAGTGCTTTGTTTTTGTCTTGGTAACGGCACAATTACGTCAGAAGCTCGCAGAAGCGGGGGGCCAAATTGGGGGGGACAGGGGCGCTCGAAAGCTCTTCATCTCAGGCACTTAAATTTGGCTTCTTTGGGGCAACACGAAACAGAAAAAAAAAAAAAAAAGAGACCGAATAAAATTAATTAAATATAAAATTAACTGAAAATGTGCCTTAATCAACGCCTAATCAATGCAATTCGCCTCCAACGCTGCTCCGCCGAAACTGTTTTAAAAGCTTCTCTTGTTTTTTATTTCGTTTTTCTTTGCAACAGCTTCTACACGAGCACTTCCAAGTGTTTGTTGTTGCCGCATTTTTGTCTTTGTTTGGTAAACTATTTCGCTCGATTTAATTTATTTATAGAAATAAACAATTTATTTTTATTCGGATCTTGCTATTTGTTCTGCTCTTCAATCTTCAATCACTTGTTTATTTTTGTTAAATCACTTGAGATCATGTATACGACATGTGGGTTTTCAGATATTTACGAAGAATAGAAAAAAAAAAATTCCCGATGACAGAGTAAAGAGAATTGAAAGTAATTTTTAGAAACAAATAATTGGTCAAGATGCTGATATAATTATTCATAAGAATTCGTTCTTTCGTTTGACGCAACATGTCGTATACGCAATATTTACAAAACGACATTACGTATACGCCGAGTGTGTCGGGTTTTTTTGTCGAAAATAAAACTTCTTGAATCTGATAAGTATTTTTGGATATTATTCAATAATCTAGAACAAAACTGAAAGTAATGGAATATTCCAATCAGCGACAGCTGCATTTTTTGAGTAAAAAAAAAATTAACTTATAAGCTTATCGAACTTCTCTGGGCCATAGTGCTCTTGACAATAACAAACATCGTCGATACTGGTGTAGGCCGCGCTAATTGCAATTAGTTGGCGCTGACGTCCAGGGGATGGGTGATGGTTGATGAGGAATGGGGAATGGGGAATGGCTCGCTGACAGACACGTGCCAAAGCACCGGGATCATTTGTGCAGCCGGGAAGGGCTCTGGTTCCTGCTGCTATCTCAAACATATGCATTTTGCCATTTGTTTGTTCGCCCGCTCGTGTTGTAAAAATAGTTTAAAGCCCTACAAAAAAAAAATGTGAACCACGACAAGAAACAAAAAACCGAGACAAAACAAAATTGTTAATACGTTATTCGTGGCCTAAACATGTGACCACTCTGGCCAATAATTAATTTATAAATTACGTTCTAAACTAAAAGTCTGGACTTAAAGGTACGCCAGCCAGCCCCAGCAATGTAGTCTGCAGAAAAGACCTTGCTTTCGATTTTTTAAAATGTGTTTACTACACACACACAGTAGACACACCAGCGCCAAAACAAGAAACGTTCAAATTGCTATTTTATTCACTGAAATTCGCAAAAGCTGAATACAACAAAAAAAAAAAGAAAACACCAATAAAAAATTAATATTGACAAAAAAGAATGGAGCGCAAAAAGCTGATGCCGAGATTTGCTTAAAGTAATCAATATAAAATCCGATTAACTATTATTAGATAGTTATTGAATCAAAATAAATAACAGAAACATAAAGAAAACTTGGAATTTGGGATCCAAGCTCCCTCCGCTCAGTACCCATCTGCCAAACTTTTGATAGCGATAGCAAATGCTTGAGTGCTTCAGTTCCACCTCAAAGACAACAATCAAAACCAACAACCTCAAAGACAACTTTAAAAAGCAGCAACAAGTTCTGGCTGGAACTTGTTGACGACTTTACCTTTTGCTCGACTGGCCAAAAAGTGTTTTGCTTTACTTTTGGTCTCCGTTTAGCTCCAATACGTGTACCTGTGAACCTGAGCTCTAGCTCTAGTCTATGTATTGGTTAGTATCTGTGTGTGTCGGTGGCAGGTTAATATAGATAGATATATAAAAGACACCTTTCAAGACTGGTTTAGTTTGCCCAGCTCGCTTCTGTTGCATTTTCCAAGCCACCCCGCACCTCCTTTGGCCAACCAACTGCCGCAGCAGCTCTAATGCAATCAAATCTGCCTGAAAGTGCCAGTGTGTTTGTCTGTGTGTTGGCCATATTGGGTGTTGGCCAGCAGCTGTTGCTTAGTTGTTGTTCCTTTAGTTTAGTTTGAAAAAATGTCGTTTGATTATGGCTGACCAAGAGAATGCAAAGTGAATTGTTGAAATATTGAATTAGGACCAAAGTCTACTCCGCCGCTTACCAATCCTTAGAACGTTTACCTGGCCACAGTCATTGCCACTTTTTAGCTTATCTGTTGGTTAACATTTTAGCTGCATTTCAGTTCATTATTTAACCGATAATTGCATTCGCTTTTTATGCAAGAATTTCAAAATGCATACCCAACTCGCACAGCAACAAAACAATAAAAAAAAAAAAGCAGCAAAGCCAAACAAAAAGTGAAAGTCACCATGTGCCAGGCTTGAAGCCAAGCTCAAATATTACGTATACGCAGCGTGGATCGGCCGCCGGCAGCCGCAGAAGACAGAACGAGATTGAAAGTGGCATCCTCTCTCTATTCCAGACACGTTCTGCCGGTGGCCGGTGCTGACGGCGTGAACGGTTGCAGATTTACGATCTCTCCTCATCCTACGCCCACGCAAAAACGACCTTAATTGCGTTCATGTCGGAGATTCTGAAAGTGTGTGTTATGGCACGTCAAGAAACGGCTCCAAGGGCAGTCGCAGCAACAGCCATGCAACGCATGCACTCCACAGTCAACATCCGTTTGACAAACTCTTGATTTAATTCACCTATCTCCCATTCCTTTAGTGTCTAGTATTCACTGTGGCTACGCTCACTTTGCAGACACGGACACATTAGAATGGCTTGAGGCTGGAACTGGTTACAGCAGCTGCTGCTGCTGCTGGTGCTGGTGCTAGTGCTGCTGCTGTGTCCTAACACTCTTCAGTCCCGGTCGGGCCGAGTAACCAAGTTACCAAGTCACCAAACAACGCCTCCATGGAGGCAACAGCCTCCGCTAACGAGCTCGTGCTCCGTCTCCAGCTCAAAATTAAAACTCCAATTGCAACCGCCACTGAGGCACAACAACGCACCAGAATTGCCATGAACCAATTTGATAATACAAAGCCCCAACTACCAACTAATACGATTGCACACGCACCGCAATTATTGTTTTTCGATTGAATTTTTGTTTGTATTTGGTTTTGGAAATTGAAAGTTGGCTGGGCTGTGTCTGGACTGGGTCTCTGCGATGAAATAAAACCGACACTTTGGCAGCAGCTAAGCCAAGTGCTTAATATCCTGTCGCCTTGCTGACGCCGCTCCGTCGAGGTCACACCTTGCGGCCAGGTCCAGGGACAGGGTCAGGGTTTTTATTTTTGGGCCAGATGAGGAATCGACCTAAGCCCTTCCAGCATGCACCTCAAGAAAAAATAGTACTGTTTTTGGGAATATATTACAATAATATCCTAATTGAAGCTGAGAAATCATATTGCTCAAGAAACCTTTTTCCATTTCGAACCAAAACCATATATTATTTCGTCGAGTGCCCTCGTGTGGGTGTCAAGTGCGAAATAATCGTAAATTGGTGTTAAGCATTTTACACATTTGGCGTTATCAGGACAAGGCACACACAACCGGCACCAGCGCTTAGCTGGGACTACTCAGAATGTCCCCCACCCTTTCGGCACTTCCTACCAGGATGTGCCCCCCTGCTGCCACATCCCAAATTCGATTCCAATTTCAGAGTGCCGATGGTATTATTCTCGACTGAGTGACTCGCCTTATTTGCAATTTAGTTGGCTAAAAATAGAATTCCCATTGACGATGGCGTGGGTAGCGCAGCAAAGAAAAGTAGAAAACACAAGGAAAAAAGTGAGAAGAAAATAAGACAGAAAAAAAAAAAGGAAATCTTGGCCAACGGAGACTGGTTGATGCTCTTTCTCTCACAAAACTCCATATAACACGCTACTTTATCGTCTACCAACAAAGCCAAAATGGTAGCCCGTTTTAATTATAAATTAATTAAAAAATATATTAATTAAGACCTGACAAGACAAGACCAGCAGCCTTGGATAAACAGACAAGTTTATTAGAAATGCAAATTGCTTCTATATTTTTTCTCCACGCCCACTCTATCTGGCAGCCTCCATTACATAAGAGACTTACCTAAGCCAGAACTTTCACCTTCATTTGAATTGAAGGGTTTGGCAAACTTTTCAGCTCCTCTAGGATAAACCATTTATTCCACAAACGCCCACACATAATGCGGATGCCAGTGAGCACGAGACCCAGAACCGAGAACCGCAAATTCGCAGCAACCTGACTGGCCAGGCGGGGTCCAGGGTCCAGGGTCCTGGGTCCTGGCAACGACGTCAACGTTAAATTGAGTAAGTAATGAAAAATCGATAAGCCGGCTCACAACTGGCGTCCATACGGGTGCCAGTCGTAGGAGAAGTAGGGATATCGCGGTACACCCCAGTCAACAGGAGGTTGGCAGCCGACAGGCGCCCATACTGGATCCTTCACTCGAAGAAATTTGGATTTTCTTTCTGGAAAAAAAAGGCTGGAAAACACATTTCTTAGTTTGTTACTAAAACCTTACAAAGGCAACGTATCCTTCAAATAAATAAGTTTATTAATGGCCTAGCTTTAGAATCCTGTTTTCCAAGTGCCTTGAAGGACCTGCGCATGGAAGGACTGGCGCCTGTTGCCAGCATGAACCGAAAGCCAAAAGCTGGCCACCAGACCAAGTACAAAGGGAGCCCCAGACCAGAGCCAGGACGAGGACGCGGCGGCGACAGGCGGCAGTGCTTTGAGGGGCGTGTCCTGCTGCCAGTATATGGCGCCGTAGTAATACAGAGGGCGTGGGCGTGCGCATGACCAGCAATATAACATTCAATTAAGTGCAATTTAAGCTTAACTAGTGCATTACGTAAGTCCTGTTTTGCGGCGGGACGAGGACGGGGACCGGGATTCGATGAGAATATGGCTGGGCGACTGGGCCAACACATATAATTATCGTTAAGGCCGATTCGTTCCTTAAAGGAATTCTGATGTAATCATAAATAAATGGTTTTTTCCCACATTTAAAGCTGCTTACGTATGATCTGTAAATCATTTTAAAGTTCTACTAATCAGATTGGAATTCGGAAAGTACTCGGGGGAAATCTTGGCTCCTTTGGACCGCTTAAGCTCCCTCAAGTGAAGTGCAAACAGATGGGGGATGTGCCTGATATTATCTTGTGCCTCCACATCCGCTAGGAAAGCCACCTCCCAGCCACCACCCACTGTACTATCTTGTTATTTGCTCTTTTCCGTCAACAACACATATGCGAATTATGACAAATCACGCCGTTTGCCGCTCTTTTGCGTAAGTTACGAGCTGCATTACGACCATGCCCACGCCCACGCCCATGCCCACGCCCACCCATACGTCCATACGCCCACGCAGTTTGGGGAATTACGCATGCTGACGTCACCGTGAATGGCCGAAATCGAAAGCTCGGAGCGAAAGAGAGGTGGTTAGAAGAACCTTCCAGGAGAAACAGAAACGCCGCAAACTGCGTCATTCATTCATGGTTGGGCACGCCGCAAAGGTATGGGGCATAGTGGGTGGTAAGCGGGAGCTTGAATTGTCGAAAGTTTGATTCTTTTTTTGGGGGGGAGCGGGTGGTGGAGGTAGTCTAGCGTTCGTTCTGCATTTCATTCATAAAATCCCGTTGAGTGGAAGCGAAAGAGCAAGTCCTTCGTTGACCTTCGTCAGTGCGCAGGTCTCGAGCGAAATTCCAAGCTTTGAGTGAAAGCTAATATTACAAAAAAAAAATAAAGAAGAAGCAATTGACCTTTTGCCGCAAAATAGGAGATTGGAAGCCGGCTTCGCATATGGCCAGAATCGGAATTACGTTCGGCCGAACCCTCTCTAAAGATATTGCACTGCACAGGCCAAGCCCAATAAACTGATGAATTTATGCACTCCGGCCCGTATTAAGAGGGAGGCGGCGGTGGCAGGGGGGGGCGGTGTGCAAATCTCACTCACTTATTCGATTTCAAGGTTGATTCGAAATGTCAAAATTGCAGATGCGACGTCTTCGAATCAAGTTTGCACTTGGCTGCAAATCGAAACAAGTTATCCAATCCAATCGCAAAGAGCATTGGAGCAAAATAATACTAATGATCAGCATGATGATAATGACGATGAGCAGGTGGGAGGAGGGGGCGGTTGGAAGGAGGAGTGGGGCGCCAGAGCAGACAAAACCTTTTGGATTCCACCACAAACCCGTATTATAATTTATTGTGTAACGAATGCAACAAATCTTTAAAGTCAGAAAACCAAGACGAACTAAGAAATACCCATTAACGGGGGAACATTTTTAAAAAGTGAATCTTCTTAATCCTAAAAATCTGCTTAGGGAAAACCAAAAACTTG
Organism: Drosophila varians; assembly: GCA_018150405.1. Lineage (NCBI taxonomy): Eukaryota > Metazoa > Arthropoda > Insecta > Diptera > Drosophilidae > Drosophila > Drosophila varians. The sequence continues at coordinate 12,813,188 of JAECWK010000130.1, forward strand.
ATATCTCCTATAACTTTTTTAAATATAATCTAGATTAAAAAAGTATCTTAAAGATACAAAGATAGTGGTTTATCCACTTCGATCTTATAGGGCAAAAGCAACGGCAAATGAAACAAGACAAGTGTGAGTTGGCTGGGACGCTGTCTCCCTCTTTTTATCTCTCCCCATCCTACTCTGAAATGCAGATAAGCAAAACGGCAAAATACAATGTACCGTTGCTTTATTGAGCAGCTCCCAGCTTCAGACACAGCAGACAAAATAATTGAAAGTCAAATTGAAAGCTTTGGGCGAGGCCTGGGCCTGTGGCCTGGGTCTGGTCCGTTGTTGTTTTGGGATTTTATTTATCTCTGTTGTTTTTTTTCAAATCGATCGGTGGGGTGTTGGGGTTTTTGGGGTTTAATGGAGTTGGGGTTGGGGGTGGTGGAATAAGAAGCAGCAGCACCACCACCACCACCAGCAACTCCAGTAACGAACAAGCGAACGAACTCGAGAAGAAAAAATGCAGTTTAGCCCCACAAGCTCCAACTTAATTCGCAGTCAAGAGTTTTATTTCTGTTTCTTTTGGGGTTTTTCTTGTTTTTATTTTTCGAGTGGTTGTTCTTTACAAAAATTCATATACGTGCTTACGTGCGGATAAAAGTGAATGTCCACCGAAAAGTCCTTGAAACCTGAAACCGATCTTTCCAGTTTGGCGCACAGAGTCACAGTGAACTGTAGCTAGTCTTCTGTGGCAGTTGCTGCAGGTCCGACACACACGAAAAAATGTCTACTCAGTCCTTATGCTCTAAACTTTTAAAAGAGCCCCCCTTTTTTCCAGTGCACTTCTAGCTGCACTGCTACTGTCAACTTTTAAGTTTAAACTCCACTTGGCTCGGGGGCTCTGGGCCTGCTTGGTTTTGGGTTTGGGTATGGGTATGGGTCTTTGGCTGGGGCTGGGGTAAATCCTTCATTCACCTGATCAGTCGATCAGTCGAGAGGGGCGCTATAGAAGGCCGAGAAGTATTTGGGTTGCCAATGGGTGTGGTTTCTTTTCATATAAATCAAAATACAATCAAGCATTCGATTTAGCCGATAAACAAGCATAGCTGCAAGCCAGATCCGGGACCTGTTCTATCCAATATATAATATATAAATACCTATATAATGTATAAATCCTAAATGTGAAACATCTTGTGCTGTTGAATGCTTTGGAGTCCAATTAAAAAATTATTAAGAAAAGTGGGAGCCGTCCCTCACATTTCTAAATACAATGAGCGATAATGCGATTACATAACATTTTTTTTTATATATATATATTTTTTTTGATCCAAGCAAAACAATTAAGCGGGGGGACACAGCATCCAGTATTTCAGGGTGTATTTGTGAGCGTTACAGATAAATCAAAGCGCCAATGGGCCAATGGGTTTTGACCAAAACCAACACCAAAAGCCTGAAAATGAAACTGAAGCTGAAACTGAAACTGACACAAAGTTAAGCCAAGTGAAATAAACCGAACTGAAGTGTAGTAAAGTGTAGCTGGGGCGCAGTTATAGCCACCTGCATTGAATTGACATTGAAGGTGGTTGCTGCTGGGCTTGTTGTTGTTGTTGTTATTGTTGTTGTTGTTGTTTTGTGTCTGTTTTGTGGCAAAGACCAAGAGACCAGGCCAGACCAGGCCAAACCTACCAATGTTTCTTGCTGCTGTAAATGCGTTCAGTTCAGTTGCCTTTCATTTCTTGCAATTGGCGTTTTAATTTGCCTGTTTAACCACATCCAACAAAAGCAACAAAAGCAACAAGACCAACAACAAACACAACGTGGCCCAATGAATATGCATGCAAAACCAAATCAGCTTATACAATGAGATTTATAATCATAAGTATTTATACATATATTTATACGGCTGTGTGTCAGACAAGCCGCAATCAAATTGAACCGATTATAGATTTGATATAAATTCAAAACCAGACAATCTATTTAAAAAATTTAGAACGCCATTAGCATTATATAAACGCAATTTAAATTTATTTAAATACTTTCGAATTATTACGAAATTGGTCGAGTGTAAGTGGTTGAAACTTATTGTTTGTAAACACTTATTAAATTCTTTTTAATAGCTCCCCTCTTCTTCGCGAATATTATAATTATGAAAAGCCTTTAAATTCCAACCTCAAGCCAATTTAAAATACATGTAATTAAGTGGAGCATTAATTACTTAAGTCCCATAACAACAACAATCAACTAAAGTAATTGGTATAAGGTCTCTCCGGCTGTGGCTGTCGTCGATGTGCTCGAGCACATACCTCACTCAAGTGTTGAAACCCTTCAAAATAACTCGAAAAAAAAAGACTTGATATAAAGTGTTGGCTCTTCTTTAATTTTTTGTATTTTTTATTTATTTTTTTTTTTAGTTTTTTGCGCATTAGCAGCGAAACCAAGTTGGCAAATAGCCGCAAGGCAAAATATCAAAACAAAAAAGGCCAAAAATTAGAAAAGAAATAAATAATAACACACGCATACAGGTGTCGGAGGGGGCTTTGGGCATTCCGACACCTGTTGAACAGAGTTTTGCATGGAGTCACATTCAAAATTCCAAGAAATCATCAGCCATCAAGCCAGCGAGCGAAGAATTCCAAATGCATAAACCGTTTCTTGCACCGATATTTTAACGTTTCGCGAACGACCTTGCCAAAGGCAATCTTCAAGCGGAGTGGAAAAAATGACTCTTCGACTTTGGCAATAAAAGAATTAGCGGCTCACAATGCTCAAGCGTAACTGAAATATTGGCAGCAAAAAACTGCGTATATTTTTTATTCCGATTTTGTTATTATGCTTCCACTTCTTTTGCTACTTTTCTGGGCCCCCATCCAACAATAACAATAACAAAAGCGGAACAATAAACGATTTGGAGTAAAGTGGATTGGGAGTCATAAATAGATTTCTATGGACGATTCTAGAAAATAACGTCCGTCCGTTCAACACATCCGCATTCTAAGATACGCTCCAAATCATAAAAATCATTAAAAAAAAACACCAATTTTATTATTAATATAAAGTGGAAAAACAGCCTTACTTCAATGTTAATAGTTTTGGAGTAATCAAGGCGATTTAGCACGTGAGGCTGGATGACTCACTTAGTGTTTACTGTGAACAGAAGTGAATATTCAATTGTTTATTCACTTCGACAACGTGCAATTGACGATCGACACGGAGTAATTATAAATCTGATCTTACATGAATTGCAAATTACACAGACACTGAACACCAATTAATATTTGCAGAAAAAAAAATCCAAAAATAGCGCATTTAGGATTGCAACCATATCCTCCTCCACCGATTTTCGACTACAATGGGTGCCAGCTAATAATAATACCTTTCTGTTATTTCATTGAATAGAATTGAACGGATACCTTTAGACCCAATTTTAAAATTTGTTTCATCATTTTGCAGTGCGAATTTGGCAAAACAATTTATTTTTGCTCCGTCATAATTATAGGAAAATTGGTTCGCATTATAATTTCCACATTTCAGTTGTCTTTCTCTATTTTTTTTTTACCAAGTCACACTGAAGCGTAAACAAAAACATCGAATCCGATTCAACCCACTTATTATTGTTAAAATATTGGGTTTAACCTTACCACCAAGTTTTGGATGCGTGTGTGTTTGTGTTCTTTTCATTATATTTGACAACAAAAACCGAAGACAGCCCAAAAATGTTTATAATTGCCGGAAGTAACTTATGTCACGCATAGACACACAAAACCCCATACTTCGCGATACAATAGATAAATTGTATACTTTTTTATCAGAAAGCAATTTAGCAACATTGGAATCTATTTCTAGCTTCTTTGCTTCTTGGAAACACAATTACACCATTTATCTAGACAAAGCTAGACAAATTCTTAAAAGTTATTCCAATGAAACGGACACATTAGGAATTTTCGTTTTCGAAGACCTGTCCCTCTCCTTTGGATTATTTATTCCTCGCCTTACAGAAGCCGATTTAAATGTCAGAGAGCCGGCTATAAAGCGCTACTCAAGCATAAATGTTAAATGTCTTTTAAATACCAAATTGAGGAGGCCACTAATAAACACACGAACACAACCAGACTAGCCACCTACGAAAGTAGCATCATTAAATTACCTAATCGAATGCTCTGAAGCAAATTAAAATTGATTTTGAAGAATAAAATAATATAAGAATTGTTCAGATAAGATATTTTCAATGGTACATGAGGCAATATTCGGTCTGGTATCAGTTTTTATAGCCTTGCAAGGCCTAGTGTTATTGTGTTCACGTAGAGGATTTTCCTTAAAATCAGTATAACTACGTCCAATAATTTCAAATTGTTTCTTTTAACAGCGTATTTAAGACTGCATAAATTGTTAAACAAAACAGATGCAAAAGCTTTTTGGTAATACCCCCAAAATGATTGATGGCATCGTTAATGATTTTTTATGAATATCGTAAGCTTCTGGCCAAACTTATAATACCCTCAGCAAGTGTATAACAATAACACGAAACAGAAACAGAAACAACAAGTACAACAACGGCGGCAAAATGCCGATTGCAAGTCAAACTCGAAGATTAGGCGAAGCTGAAAAAAATTTGAAAGGTGCACGCGAATGCATTGCAAGGCATTTTGTTGCATTTGCAACAAAGGAATGCAAGTGGCAGCGGCTAACAAGTAATTTACGTACACAATCCACCACACACAAATGAACTATGAATTTTTTTTTTTTACCAATTTGGAGTCTGTTGGCCCAAGTAACTAGCAGACTAAAAAATTGGTAAATAAAGATAAAGAGAACGACCCTAACAATCCCTTAAGACAATCTTTTAAAAACTAATAAAAATTATGGGGTAACAGCTACCATTTTAACGATCAATGGCAATAATTTCGATAAATCTAAAGGTACACCCACAATTTGTATCGATTTCATCGCTTTACAGTTTGATTATAACTGTATATTAGCGATTGTTATACAATTCCGTCTGATTGCAGTACGAAAAGTTCAATAAACTATCGAATAAATCAAGTGCAGTTCCTCTGTTGTTCCACAGTTTCATTGAGAATCGTGTTTATTTGACAGGCAATGTCTACTTTGAGCCATGGTTATCAGCCCGAGCATCTATGGGGCCCACACAATGTATTTTGATTTGCTTTACGACCGGACCAGACGACTCAAGTCAAGTGGCCGTCACTCGCTCTCCTCTAGGAATCAATGCAATCTCGGATCTACAAAGTGCCTTAAAAATAAATACAATTTCTTTGATTGGAATGCCTCTCAATCTCTCAATAAATACCCAGAGCTCCTGTGATTGTATGCCTCCTTATCAATACCGAATTGAACTTGTATGTACGAGTACTTTCCACAATTCCGGCTCTCTCACACTGAAGTGCGTGTTTTTTGTTGTTTCCTTATCGCGACAGCAACAGGCACCTCCAATAGCAAAAAACAATAAAAAAAGCAATATGCATTTGTTTGTGTGGCGACCGCAAACATTTCAAGTTCCTCTGCATTTCTTCACTTCTTATCAGGGCTGACCATTTTGATGGTTTTGTTTATACTTTAATTTTCTATTATTATGAAAGCATGACATAAAGCACTTTAATCAAAAAAAATATAATTACGCAGGTGTCGTTGTTTCTCCTCCCACAAAGATATTTTATTCTGATCAAGTAATTCAGGGGTTAATGTCGGTTCAGGGGTCATCGCCATTCGAAAAGATTCAGATTTGCGAGGCGCCAGGCATTATCGGGTGTCTCCCTAATTACATGCTCCATTGTATTCCCTCATAATCAGGACTAGGACAACGAACTTACAGAACCCATCATTCATAAGGTCTTTGTCAACTTAACTAAATAGTTGACGACCGGATTCCATTTTTTGTTTAAAATAAAAATACCAAGATTCGAGTAAATATTTTACATACGCCATGGTGTCTTGGACAAGTAAACCAGGTTTGTGTTGCCTAGTTTTAGGCTCAGCTCAAAGATGGCCTAAAAACAAACGCTTTAACAGTCAACTAGGCGCAAAATGGCCGAAAAGGCGCGAAAGCTTCACCATATCTTGTTGCCTGGGGGGTTGGGCTGTGATAAATTGAGAAAAATTTGAATAGTCATAAAACTTTCTATCCAGCTTGAGAGGTGCTCGTTCCTTTGTTGCTTGCTAAATTAAATTTATTATATTTTGCACGCTTTCTGGCAGAAACGATAAGCGTTGAAAATCTGAAGAACACGTGATAGGAACCCCTTCACACCTCAATCTTTCCTATCTAAACCCTGCTCGCCTGACAGTCTTTTCTTTTTATTTTTCATTTGTTCTGCCACTGATTTCCATAATCAAAATAATCGCACACCACTGCATTTTTGGCCCACACCGCACTGCCATTTTTTTGTTTGTTTTTTAATTTTCGTTGCTCTTCAACGATTTTTGCCAGCCAAATCATATTTATAAATGGTTTTACTACGCAGTTGAGTTGGTGGAAGCGAACTGAAGCCAAAGTTGGCCACACACAGCTGTGGCAATTTTCAAAAACAATATGCAATTTAGTAGCGTAATATTTACCGACTCAAATAACCATAGAAAAAATATATTAACATATATAGGGATTAAATATATTTTTAGGGAATGTTGTACTAAATTATATTTACCTATTTGGATAATCAAAAAAAAAAATCAACTGAAAAACCCAAAGGTGATGCGGAGATTTGAAGGGGGGAATGGGTTATATCAGCTGCCATTTGCTCCAATAGAAAGTTCGTAACTCACGACGAGAGTTCTTTGTACACATTTCCACCTGTCCATATAACACATTCAGGTGCACATTTAGAATCAAGTGAGGCTTGACGTAAGCAGAAGAGTTGCTATATTTCAATATATAATAGCCCATTTGTGTGCTCACTCATTTTGACTGATAAGCGCTATATAGTGTTTGGAAATCTTTGGCGAGATTTAAATCGAGCCTGGAAATCCCCGGCTCTGACTACTCGTTTCATAAGAATGGGATGATCTGGTACACTGTACTTTCCAAAAACTTCCCACTTTTCTTATTCAAGATTAAAATTCTTTCTTCTTTGTTTTATTTCTATCTGATAATAGATTCCAACTTCCTGTGATAACTGGCATTATGTGATTATTATCACTTCAACTGATTATCACTTCAATATCGCAACTTAAATGTTTTAACTTGATTCCCTCAAGTTCCTGGAAGATAACTAAGTGGTTTATTAAAAGTTAATTATAACTTTTCAACCTTGTTTGCAAGCATATCCGTTCGATTGGACTCCCCCTTTAGAAGAGATAGGCATATATGCCAAAATAAAGCTTCCCCGGTGTCAAACTCGTCCAGTCACTATCTTATCAATGGGCTCATTTCCGTTGCCAAAGTGTTTGCCACGTGGGAAGAGATTTGTTTCCAAGCCAAAACGATTTCACCAGCCAACCATCAGCTCTCGGGCCACTGTGCGTCAAATTTAAAATTCACGTGGGGCGAATTAATGTGTGTCTGTGCCCAGAGCAGAGTAAATATCAAAACGACTATTAGGCCGGGGGGTAGGTGAGGGGCTATTTTAGTGATTCATTTGAAAATGTGTGTTGGGATTGTTTTTCAAAAATTTTCAATGTTTTCGTCTAGTTTCTGAGTTTACGACTTGAAGGCCAGCGCAAAGGCAATGCTAAGGCTAAACAAACTTATTGAAACAGTTGTTCAATCATCCAAAGATTGAGGGAAGTCGGCCTAAGAAGCGTACTTCGTAAATGTTAAATTTTATTACCGGCTTAGATCTGCATGTATGTACTTCTTGTAAAAAGGCGCTCATTGTCTTTGCCGAAGCTTTCTAAAATCGGCCCCGTAGGCAACAGTTTTGGGAAGTATTTTTTCAAGACCCCAAACAAGTTTCACTTTTCGCATCAATCTGTCTTGTTTTTTCCTGATTTCGTTTAGAACTAGTTTTGGTAACTAACTAAGTGCCGCCGCACATGCTAATCAAACCACTTTCGGTTAATATTTTTCCACAATAAAATCGGTAACCAAACGCCATCAGCTAGCTCATCATCAGCTCGGGCCCAACATCTGTATGCAGACGTCAGCGAAGAATTTGCATAAAATACTTTAGATTCAAACTTCTGGCAGAGATTCTGTTTCGATTTTGTTTTGTGGGTCTTTTTGTTAAGGCAGAATCTACAAAGAATACACATAAGCAGCCATTAAGAGTGACGGAGATTCAAGGCAAAACTGTGTTTCCGTATATTAGCATCGCATTTGTCTCTCCCGATTGCACAAAATCATCACTGCCCACAAATTGCCCTCTGTCAGGCAGGGCGTATACGTAATATTTTCCTCAAGTGCATAACCGCAAATAAAGAAAAAGAACTAAACACATACACCTGAAGAGATAGGAAATCTTGCAAAACAAATACATACATACATATGTATGTAAAAGAGGCATCGAAATTCCACAATTTCATTTGGAAGTACCACGAAGAAGTATCTGAAGTTTTCAACAGATCGACTGACTCCCAAAATGAAATCAGCTTATCAAAAATATATAGATGAGTAAGCCACCTCTCACCCGGCCGCACCGCTTTCTCGCCTTTCCAACTCGTTCTTATCACCTGGGCCTTGTTTGTGTGCCATTAATTATGGCCGCTTCCTTCGGTAGCTGGCTGGTTGAGGCTGATTAGAACGCCAACTTCTCGAAATGTAGCAACACCCAGCCAACTAATGGAAAGTTACGAAAGCTTCTCCATTTCTCAGAAACACTAGTATTGCAATTGCAATCGTACTAAGCGTAGCTTTCATAGCAAAAAACGACCGCAAACTATTTTTAACTATTTTAAAACTCCACCTATCTACCCTGATTGCTAAAGAATTTTTTGAAATATCCCAGTATTAGAGTGTTAGTATTTTGGGGATTTTTCTTTTCAGATTTTTAAACAAACACATATTCGGAGAAAATTGAAGCATACACATTCGTAACATCCTGCGTATACTTAATATTACGTATACGCATCGACATTGTTTTCTTCAATAATAAAAACAACAAAAACAACTACTTTTACGTACAAATTTTCATAGGAAATCATATTAATATTAAGTATACGCATGGTAATCCCTACACCAATCAGTTTGTATTTAATATTCTAGGAAGGCAACTTTTGCTAGACTCACCTGCATTATGGGATATGCAACACGTCCCTTGCCGAACCGCTCGATTATAGTCAACTTGGTAGAACTGGCCATGACTCCGGCAATATTGGAGGACGATAGAACGGGACGCGACGGCGGAACAATGGGCACAAAGTCGCGATTCCGAAAGGCAAAGGTGCGATCGAACGAGTTGCGGCGATCGCTGTGGGAGCGTCTGTAGGCCACATGGTTGCCATTGCTGCCACCGGAGGAGCTCGGCGCCCGGCTCGAGCCACCCGACTGGTAGGAATTATTGTACTGGGATGCGCCCATATAGGATTTGGATTTGCGATACTGTTTGCCGGAGTAGACAACCGGCTCTGGATAGCTGAGCTCGCTGTGATTGCTGGCAGTCTCCGATCCGGAACTGGTTGACAAAGTGGAGCTCATGGATGAGGCTGAGGATGTGGAAGAGGAGGCGGACGTGGAGGATACGGCTATGGTAGTTGTCTGGAAACTGGAGATCATCGCTGGCTTGGAGCATTTTGCACATGGCACGGCCAGAGCTGCCGTTAGCAGCTCCGCTGTATGGACCTTTTTGCCAACCAGACTGTCGGTTGTTGCCGGTGTGTCTGTTGCTGCCGCTGTGTTGCCACTGTTGCTAATGGTGCTTATAGTGTTGCTACTATTTCTACTGCTATTGATATTGTTATTGCTTCTGTAATTGCTGCTGTCGCGTGGCAACGATTGCAGGAATATCTGTTGCCGTTGGGGCTTGGCTTTCTTGCTGCTGCGCTGCTGCTGCTGTTGCTGCTGGTTTTGTTGTCCTTTACCTCCATTCTTCTTGTTATTTGTCTTGGCATTGGAGCCTTTGTTGCCACTATTGTTGTTGTTGCTCTTGTTGCTTGTTTTATTGCTATTGTTGCTCTGTGTCACCTGCGTGTTGCTGATGTTGCTGCTGTTGCTGTTGCCATTGCTGTTGCCGTTGCTGTTGCCCGCCGCCGGCAACATTGCCTCGCGCTCTGTTTGCCTGTCCTTGTCCTTGTCCGCCTTCTGCCCCAGCCCCAACACCTTGCCGTTGGCCTTGTTTACCATCTTCCTCTCTATCGCTGGCTGGATCTTCTTGTAACTGTTAACCGTTGTTGCACCGTACTCCGTATTATCGTACTGTTAGCTCGCGCGGGTTCCGTTAGTTTTCTCCGTTCTACGTTCCGTGCGCAATTGGCTTGGCTTTTGGGTTTTACTTCGGTTTTGTTGTTGTCTCACGGGTCGCTCTTTTTACGGTTTTTTCCTATTTCACTCGCACTGCCACATTAGCTCTCGTTTTCGTTGACGGAGAGCTTTTGTTGTGTGTTTTTAGTTTGTGCCACGATATTATATATATATATATATATATTTTTGTATTTTTTTTTATTTTGTTTTTGTATTTCACTCACTCTTGCTCGGTTGCGTTCTTCTTATTTTTATATTAAATGAGCTTTTGTTGTACCTTTGAAATGTTTTTAATCACGAAATTCATTAAAGTTGTTTCTGCTCTCTTTTCTGTTGATCTTGTTCTTTTTCACTTGCTAACACTTTTTCAACTGCGTCTTTTTTGCTAAAATGCTGTTATTGTCGGTTTCGTAGCGGTTGTTGCTGGTCTGCTACCCCTTTTAAATGCATGGATGGCATTCACCGCAAGGGAGGAAGAACATCAGCAAACATCAAGTAGAGGATCAGGCAGCAGGAGGGCAGGCACACATGTAACGAGAGAGAAACAAAATTAGTTATTTGGTTATTTTCTATGTCAAATTGTTTCGGTATTCATTCGCCATTGTTTATGTATTCTATATGCCGTTGATTTATTTTTATAAAGCTAATAGATCGTTTTTACTTTTTTCGGACATTTTCGAACGCATAATCCCTCACTCTCCCTCTCTATTCCGACTAGCGCTCTAGTTTGCTTAGTTTTTATCGCCATTTTCTTAGTGATTAGCTTTTGTGATTTCCTTAACCGTCAAACTAAAAACCCCCAATCTTCAAAGTATGTATAGGAATTTGCTTATTTTGAGAGTCGAAAAAAATTGAAAACAATAACAAAAACCACATGGATCTGATATATTTAAATATATCCACGGATATACATATTGTGTCTGTTAGTATGTAAATGCTTTTGCTACTTGGCGGGCGCGTTTCTTTCTCCCTCTTTCTCGCTTCAGCCCGATGATGTAAGTTTTCGTATCGGAATTTGCCACCATTGCCTTTGCGATTTGTGGGTGTGTGGGTGAGGTGGAGAGCAGACTGATCACAAGATCAATAATGTCAGTAAGATCTCCCTCAATAATTCGCCCATTAAAATCATTTTTATTACTGCACACAGCTCACTGGGTTTGCTAATACGTGAAACAAGTTAAAGTACACCTTATGAAATTAATCAAATTCTGTCCCGCCGCCAGTTGTTTTTGTTAAGTGCCACAATATGACTCAAGGCCCAGCTACAGTTGCAATGAGTTGATTACTTTTCCAGAAATACTGGGCACTAGTCGAAATTGTGGGATGGATGAACCGAAGAACTACGCTAATTGTTCTATGCAATGGACAGGTCCATGTATTAAATTTTAGTTCCAATGCGTAAAATGATTTCGGGCATCCCGCTTTTATCAGCTGCCAGTGATCTGTTCGGTTTATTGCACAGTAGACCATTTATAGCCCCAACTAGATCGTTAAATAAACAATGCCTGTTTTACTTTTATTTATTCCAAAGATTCATACATTTTGCTTTAAAATAATGTGATCTATGTTGCACTGGCAGCTTCGCAGAATTGCAATGATTCCAGTTAATAACGAGTTCTGGGAATTAATAAACAGTTGAATCAATTGAAACTAAAATAAATCACATTTTTTCATTCCTAAAACATTTATTTAAAGTGTAGATTTAAAAGATGCAATCTTTCTCAATCAGCTAAAAACTACCTGTTTTAAGGTATTTTGATTTAAATAAAACTTGAATTCAAGAACATTTGCACTCAAAACAAGACTGACTGACGATTTCCTCGAGTGCAAATGTATTCGTACCTGGCATATTTCAAAAGCTAAGGGGAGGATCTTGGGCTGAAGAATATGTATCTGAAGGTGTTTTCATCCACAGACACATTGCCACAAAAAAAAAAAAGAGCTAAACCGGAAATGCCAGATGCCAAAAGTAACCGAGTGAGAGGGGCGGTCAGGGGTGAAGGGGTGGCAAGTGTGTGTGTCTAGATCGTTATCCGCATTTCTGGTTTGGTTTTCATTTAGGCAGAACACAAAACCATGCGACACCACACTCGGACTCGGATACGATGCGACACCCGGCAACTGTACTGCAGTTGTGGTCACGTAGACCCAGTAATTGCCTCAGATCGATAACGGTGATTGTCTCTTTTATATATTTACCTGAAAAATTCGGACAGCTCGTGCCTACGCGCTCATTATCCAAAGTTCACGCTCTTTGCTGCACACGTACTTGACCGCCAGCCACAAGAATATTGCGTATCCGCACCGGGTGCACTGGCTCTTTGCTTGCTTTCTCTTATATGATGTATAGAGCTGTTGAGCCGAACAAATGGAATGCTAATGCTGGATTCCTGGACGATCGACGTGGCGAACTATCGGCTATCGGGCGACCGGCTATCGGTAGCGGATTAGATGGATGGGTGGGCCGGTGGTTCGGTGGGTCGGTGGGTGGTCAAATGCTATCGACGACGGGCAGCAGGGGTGTGGGTTGAATTAACCGTTCCGGCGAACCTGTTACGCCTCACACTAACAACGAACGGCGTGCCAGGATGGCGGCGATTGGTTCGGTTAGTTGGTTTTGATTTTGGAATAATACTCCCGAAACGTGAAGCCAAGCCGAGCCGAGTGTTGGCCAAGTTTATACAATTCTACTGACAAGTGTCGCCCTAATTGCTTTGTGGGTCCTGTTCGTTCTTGTCTCCTCTTTTAGATTATTCCTTGAATATCCCGTTACCGGTACACAGAAAGACACGAATATTTGAAGCGTCACTCACACGAATATAGGCGCGATCACTTTAAACTTTTAACAACTTTAGATTTTTTGACTTTGAATTTGAATTTCAATTTCACTTTTTTTTGCTTTTGCTATGGCGTTTGATTTCTTCTCGTTTCTTTTCTTTTTTTTTTTTTTTCTTTTTGCTTCGAACCACGCGTTCTGGTAGGTTATTAGGAGCTTGCCGAAAAAAGCTTCGAGAACGGTGCGATCGTTTGGTCTTTTATTAGTATATTAGGGGGTTGGGAATCGGAAGTGGTAGCAAGGGCGCGATATTGCTGTCAAAAGTTGCACTTGCACCTGGTTTATAGCACAATAAACAGTGGGAAGTGGATAGGTCGTTGCGGTAATTGCTTTTGTACTGTCTGTCTAACGGTTGCTCAATTTTTTCGTTTTCGTTGGCACTACTAACCCCTGGCTTTGGTCTACTTGAGTGTCGAACATGTGACGAGCAACTGCGCTACCGCCTCGAGTCGCTGGCCAAGCGAAGTCGAACGCCAAGTGGTGGTACAGTCATGCCTCTGAAATCGAGAAACTTCCAAAACAATCACCATGATTAATGGCGCTCCCGAAACTTCTAAATTCTTTTATGGTTTTTCTTTGTGAAATCCAATATGAAATCAAATACATTGATTGTAATTCTTATCGAACTTTCACTGTAATGAGGGGGAGCGGAGCGTTGGCGCCGACTATTCTAGAGAGCGCCAGTGAAAAGTTCGCAAAACATTATTAGCAACAACAATTAAGCCCCAAATGAGCAAAGCAATCGTGCCTACTCTTCGCCAATCTTCTCTCGCTTAGCAGCAAAAGCTTCCCTCGATCGATTTTAGCTTTTGTCTTGCCTACTAGGTCAAGAGATGTGCGGGCTTTAGGCCATTGTTTTGTTTAGTGTTTTCACTTTTAAGCCGACTTTAATCAGATTCGACCAAGCTTGAAAGATCAGCTACACAGTCATAGAAAAGGAAGGCTATAATAGTGTCCTCTCGAAAGCTTTCTTCCGATCGGAGCGCTGTAAATGTTGTTGTAACAAAATACCGGCCGGCGTTGAGAAAGCGCCGACCTTGTCTCCCCCAAAAAGAGAGAGGAATATGGTGGGAGAGTTGGTTGGGGTAGCAACAAAATGACATGCTAATTAATCAAAAGCTTTCACCCACCATTTGGTCTCCCTCTTTCTTTAAAGCTCTGGGCGTTATGACTACTTATGAATAAGATATAGATACTGTATTTATTGGATCGTATTTGATCCTGAAGATCCTAAAAAAAAATCGGTTGCAGCAGCCGGATGCACCGACTGTCGATCACGTGACCAAGGCTGGTCTAGAAATAAATATAATGAAATAAAACAAAATCGAAATAACTAAAATCGCATTGTCGAGGCGTATTTTTGGCTGTCGCCGCCTCAAAAGCAAAGCGACAAAACAAAACCAAAAATATCCACAAGTTGATAGTCCCAAATGCGATGCGTAGTAGCCACGCGGCCAAAAAGAAATTTCAATTATTTTGCCAGCACGAAAACAATCGGGCATGTGTGGGTATATTTATAAGACCTGCGTGAATCCACGGTAAATAATAGTTTATCAATTGTTTTCTTTTTTTGTTGGTACCTTCCCCTACAAATTGATTTTGAGTTATCGCTGAAACTGATCTATAAACGTAATTACAATTTAGACTTTTTTGACTTAACCAAACAGTTTCATTCCGGAAAATTTATCTAGTTTTGTTTATGACACATTTCTTTCTTGGAAATTTTACTTATAAATATGTTTCCTAGTCCTATTAACGTTGAAACTAATAAATAATATAAATTTAATTGAAAATTTTTGTTTTATTGATCTTCTTAACATTTGCTTAGCAACAAGAGAGCTCTCCGCCATTTTCTTTTTCTTAGCAACATGTTTGAATGCAGGGACGAATTATTATTTTAGGCTGAAAATAAAGGTAAAGAATAGTTTTCAATAAAAATTGAAATATGTTTTATAAACAATTGATTTTATTAATTTGTTGAAATTGTTGAAGTATGTGTAAAAAGTGATTATTTATAGCATACAATCATGGGCAATATGTTAAAAATGTCTCAAATGTAAGAGAAAAGAATAAATGATTGTATTAAAGTTAATTTCTATCAAGAAACCCTCTGAGCATATAGAGCCCCGGCGGTTAAAAACATGGTTAAGAGACTGGCGGCAGAAACGCGCTTCAGCAGCTGATCCTGCCACTTCCTGTTGTCGATGCACTGACTGTAGGGCATGCTGGTAAAGGAGACGCTGTTGTAGAGTGGAATCCAGCCTGGGAAGAACCGGAAAAGCACCGTGTCCACGAACTTTCGGAAACGGAATGACCATCGCTTGGTTAAGTCTCGCATCTGGAAGATATCGTTAGTCAGAAATGTCCATAAATTTATAAAATAATGCTTGGTCACCTCGACGTAGTTGTACATTGCCAGGTCGCAGATGGCAAAGGCATCTTGCCAACGTTTCTCGGTAAACTGGGCCAGTGATTCATCTAGCGGCAGCTGCCTGTCCAGGATCTCCGTAAGGAGAGTTACATCCTCCATTCCAGCGTTCATTCCCTGGCCGTAGTAGGGAACCATGGCATGAGCAGCGTCGCCCAGGATAAGGGCCTTATCCTCGTAATGGTAAGGACGACATTTTATGGAGACCAGATGCTGGGGCTTCGTCTTAAAAAAGTCCTTGATAAGCTGCTCCTTCCCGATGAGGGGCAGGGCATCGCTGAAGTTCTCTTTAAAGAAGTCCAGTAGCTGGTTTTGGTTTTGGATTTTAGAAAACATGTCAAATGGCATTGAGAGGGTAACCGTGAAGGACTTGTCCTGGTTAGGCAAAGCTATCATCATAAAGGAATCACGTGGCCAAATGTGCAGGTAGTTTGGTGGCATCTGGAAGTCTCCTGATTTGGCGGGTATGCACAGCTCCAGGTAGCCAGTCTCAATGTAGATTTGAGAATAGTCAAATCCCGGCAAGCGGACCAACTGCTGACGGACACTGCTGAAGGCTCCATCGCAGCCCACGATGAGATCGGCAGTGGTCGAGATTGCCTCACCACCTGCCTGTGGTCTGAGGAACTCCATCGATCCGTCTCGCAGATTCACAGTGGATAGTTTATGGTTAAAGTGGCAGGTGATATTTGGCAACTCATCACAGGCATCCAGAAGGACTTCGTTCAGTTTCCTGCGTCCAACGGAGTAGAGACACTGCTTTGTGCACGGATCGTAGATAACAACTCTGGTGTTCCCCTTGGTGTCGTGCAGCATTCGTCCCCGCATTGGAATGGCGGTGGCCAGGACCTTCTGCTCCAGTCCCACAGCAGCCAGGGCTTTGCGTCCCCGCTGGGACAGAGCCAGATTAATACTTCTCCCCGATACTACAAGAGCCTGGCGGATGTCTTCACGGTACTCGTACAAATCCACGTGATTTCCCATCCGGGCAAAGTTTAGAGCAGCCAGAGAACCAACCTAATAGACAAGGAACGTAAAAGACACAGGAGATTTATCTAGTTTCGGGGATTAATGTTTCTCAAAAGATAAGAAACACGCGTCGCAACATCCAAAAAAGTGTCACAAATAAATGATACCCTCAAAGAGCATAATCATTAAATAATTCAAAATGTGTCTCAAATATTAACTAATAGTCTTTGGATAAGATTACTTACTAAGCCTCGCAGCACTCAGATAAGTGTCACACTTAAATTATGCCCTCAAACAGCACTAATATTCTTCGGATAAGATTACTTACCAAGCCTGCTCCGACCACCGCCACCCTGCGCCGACGCACCTCCTCCCCAGCAGATCCTGCAGCATCCGAACAGACGATTTCTGGCTTCATGACCGTTCTTGTGGACCGTTGTCAGTGAAATAAAGTGAAATGGAATCCCACTAACTGTCTGGGGAAATGTTAAGCGCATAGATTATGTCGGTTAGGCAGTAAACGCTATCTGTGTTTGTTTAATGTTGCTGCGGGAAGCCTACCAACTGCTGGGCGTAGCCAGGGTGCATTTCTTCGGGGTACAAGAAAATAATTGATAAGGAAATTATTGGGTTCTGTTTTGAGCTTATCTATTTACGATTTGTAAAGTCTTTTATTAAATTTTTACTTATATAAGGAATATTAGGAATTTAAAACGCGCGCCAATCGTAAACTTCCGGCAGGGCTGCATTTCGTTACTTTTTGTAGTTACTAAACTATCGGTTAAAATCGCGATTTCATAATTATAATAAAATGTATTTAGTTAACCAATTGTAAGCAAAAAGTTTATAAAAATTCAATGGGCAAAAATAATAATACTTTAAATATATTTTTAGCAATTACATTTTCCTAAAGACCTATCGATAGGCTCACGCGAATCGATAAAAGCAACAATAACTCGTGCTACTTTTTTTTTGCAAATGCACAATAGAAAATTGAGAATTTCCACAACAAAATCCTAACTCTGCGTCCCAGGAAACCGAATAGCATGTGCAGGACACCAGTGGCCAAAGGATTTTGAAGGAATTAAACGGAAAATACGACTGAAAGAGCGTACGCAGAACGGCGAAAAACCTCAACTTTATTTGTACTATAGATAGCATCCAAGGAGATCCACAAAAGGCAAAACCAAAATGGTAATAAAAGTGCGACCAAAATATGGCCAAAATGTGAGCTGCCAACAGCAAAGATGGAGGAATTGGAGGCGGGGAATGCAAAATAATAAGGGAAATGTGCCAAGAAGGAAGAGAGAGTTGGAATTTCCATGCCAGCACCCTTTCTATTCACCTTCTCCGCCCCCCAAATACCCCCACCTGCTGCTGCTGGTGCAATAAATTGTGCGATTTTTAACGCTGTATTCTAAAATAATTTTTACGTCTTGCTTGCAGGGAAATGAAACATCACTGCCCATGGAAATGTGTTCCAATTGTAAGTACGAAATATTGTTCAGTCAATGTCATTTGAACGGAATGGCAGCTGTTTATGAATATGCAAACAACAGCCCCTACCTAAACACATACATATATACTTGCTTGTATATGGCCCCTATATATGTAAATGAGTATGTAAAGAAATTGCCATAAACAAATATAAGCTAACTAGACGTGACGTTTAGAAATTCCACTTACAATGGACTTCCTGGCCTCCAATAGACATCCTGGCTGGGTCATCTTTTTCGAAAGTGTTTTGGCCAATTTCGAAATTTGCATTCTAGAATGTGTTTCGGTTACACCTTCTGTTTCCGCGACAGCCTCTCTCTAAAAATAATTTACGGGCCAACATTTCTATCTTAAATCAAGGGAAGATGAGTTGATGCTTATGTTGTAAGGTTTTAGTTTTGGGATAGGAAGTATGAGTCAAGTAGCATTCATGATCTCAACACAGCCAGGGTCTTTTTTATCTTAATTATAATACTAATAAATATGCTTTACTCTTCTCTCCTTTCCCTCATAGTCGACGCCGATGAAATTCGACGCCTGGGCAAACGCTTCCGCAAACTGGACCTCGACAATTCCGGCGCCCTGAGTGTGGACGAGTTCATGTCGCTGCCGGAGCTGCAACAGAATCCTCTAGTGCAGCGAGTGATCGACATCTTTGATGCAGATGGCAACGGTGAGGTGGACTTCAAGGAGTTCATCCAGGGCGTCTCACAGTTCAGTGTCAAGGGCGACAAGCTGTCGAAGCTGCGCTTCGCCTTCCGCATCTACGACATGGACAATGATGGCTATATTTCCAACGGAGAACTGTTTCAGGTAACGTTCGTTTAACAATCAAAAATGTAATGGCATTAAAAAGGTGATCGCTTGCAGGTTTTAAAGATGATGGTGGGAAACAATCTGAAGGACACGCAACTGCAGCAAATTGTTGACAAGACAATCGGATTCGCGGACAAGGATGAAGACGGCAAGATCTCGTTTGACGAGTTCTGCTCGGTGGTCGGCAACACGGACATACACAAGAAGATGGTTGTTGACGTCTAAAATAGGTTTACAGCAAATCCTTTTTATACGCGATTTATTTATTATTTGTACATGCGACAGCATCCTTCGTTTATCACTATCACTACTATTATTATGATTATTATTTTCTTTGATCAGCGATTCTCTAGTTGAATATTGTTATAAGCCGTTAGCGAGCCAGTTCAGTCAGAGTCAGTCAGTAGGGCGATGAGCAATGTTGTTATCCTAAGTTGAAAAGTGAAATAATGCGCCTCCTACTTACTTCTTAAAAATATATACATCTATATACATATATACATGCATATATAGTCATAATTTATTATACAAATATACAATTAATGAATTCAAAACCCTAAAAGCAAACTAAACTAAAACTAAAATGCAAACGAAAACAAAATCGAAAACGAAAACCAACTAAATGCAAGTGAAGGCAAATGCAAATAAAGAAAACCAAGTTTGAATCAAAGCTCTTTCGAATCGGTAAATCGTGGTTTTCCCATTTAATGCGCACGCACACACCCACTCTACCACATTGATGTGTCCTAGTTTACGTTAATTATTTCTAATTCTCCTGTGATTTTGCCAAAAACAAAACAAAAATCGAAAAACGAAACAAAAAATTGAATAATGAAATGGGAAATAATATGAAACACAAGCACGAGGGGCAGCTAAGCAACCTGCCCGAAGGAGCTCTCCTCTATATTGACTTAGTCTAATTTACACGTTGTGTACTTTTTATATATTTATACATACATACTTGTACTAATCGAATGTTATAATCTAACGTATTTTTATATAACTTGACTAACTTGACAACACAAAAAAAAAAAAAAAAAAAAACTAATGGAAAATGGAAAAAATTAAGAGATTCAGAGAAAGTTTTCGTAACTCTACCTTACCCAATCTAAATCTAAATGCAACATAACTTAAATTAACTGATTCTCCCACAGAATTATGCCTCGATAAATTATCTAAGAAAAAATATGCTACATTTTACGGATTATCAAACGAGTTAACTTAAAATCGAATAATTATACATTAATACATATGAAGCAATGCCATGCGGCCATGCGATATTACAGTAACATTTTTTTATACTTCAAGATACTAGTTAAAAAATAAACAAAAACATTAAGAATGCATGTTACAAATTTTACAATTAACAAATTTTGCACAATCGCCATTCAATTTGTTAGCTAATCAATTCAACCATTTGCATTATCCAAAATAATCGACGTGAGATCGAAACTCATTGTAAAAGGGGGAAGGCTGGCCAGGTGGAGCGGAGCAGGGTCTGTGCCTTACTGTGCCCTTTGGCTGGCCTGCAAGTCGAAGCAATAAAAAGCAAATCCTTCAATAAAAATATAATTATACACAACAACTAACAAAGGGTGTTCCGATTTGGCCATTTTGGGAGAGCTCGTGGTGCTGATAAGATAAGCCAAAAGCTTGCTCATCTGCGCCGAGTGGGCTATTCAGTCAACCGAAAGTCTCCCAACAGTGTGGTTCCCCAAAAAAAAATCGGAATCATGTTGAAGCTGGAAACCAAGAATGGCATTATGTGCTCGGGGATTATCTCCATCGCCTTTGCCATTACCTATTTGGCTCTGATAAATGATTATTTCTGGCGACGTATATTATTATCCGGAATCTTTGCTAGCATGTTGCACCAACCAATTGTTATCTCCTTGCAGATGGCCTGTACGAATTTGGAATTCATATTTCAGCTCTTCAAATATTAGCCAGCTTGTGCCTCATACTTGGAGCGGCTAAGGTGAATCAAAGGCCAAATATTTTAAATCAAACTGAGACTAATATTTTTTGCATTACAGAATAAATATAAATTCTTGGTGCCCTGGATGATTACTACTGGATTCTTTTTGTATCTGATGGTATACGTGGCCATTGTGCTTTTGACCGGCTCTGGAAGCTGGATCTTTATTCCCACAATGATAGTTCCATTTTCAGGTAATAACTTTGATCGTAAAAACTTTACAAATAAACTAATTATGTTCATTTTTTTTTAGTTTATCTTGGCTGCGCCCTGTACTCGGTACAGAAGGCCTTTGACAGGATGCGTAAAGAGGAGCCTCCAGCATATTGCAATTTGTCGAAGAAGGATTTTATCAATCACATTTAGATTATAGATATATCTATTCTTGTAATCTATTCTTGTAAAGCGTGACCTAAAACTAATCAATCAAATAGCTACATAGGGCTGATAAGATAGGCGAAATATAAATGATAATAACCGAAAATGCGTCATTTGTAAAAAAGTCGCCCTCCTATTCGCACATAAAACGTTGTTCAATGTTGAAACTAGACACAAAATATGGAATCATCATTTCTGGAATATTATCCATTGGCTTTGCCGTAATCTATTTGCTGCTGAAGGATGGGTTTTACTGGCGAGGTTTAAATATACTCGTTTAGTTTCAATAAAGTGTCCTTAAAGACTATTTTCCTAGCTGGACTATTCGATTTGGGAATCCATGCTTCGTCCCTTCAAATCCTAGGTAGCCTAATCCTCATAATTGGGGCTATTAGGGTAAGTAATCCTCCAAATATGCAGGCCTATTGTAATCAATTTTATTTTGGCAGCAAAACTATAAGTTTTTTGTACCATGGATGTTTACCACAGCATTATTTCTATATCTAATGGCCTATTTGACCATTGTTACCCTTATCCGGACCGAAGATTGTTATTTTGTGCCGCTCTTGGTGCCTTTTACAGGTTGACCTTACACTAATTCTTAGAGCATTTAATTAAAGTTGAATATGTATTCCAGCTTATCTCTGCTGTGCCCTTTTCGGAGTTCGGAAGGCTTTCGATAGAATGCGAAACGATGACCCGCCAGCGTACGCCAATTTATTGGATAAGAAAGTTTTTATTAGTCACATCTAACAAAGTTATATATGGCTTATCTGATTAAGTATCATATCAATATTTGAACTGATAAGATTACCGAAATAAAAGAGCTGATAAGTGGCCCAAAAGAACTTTCGAATATATCAATTTTTGAATTTCCAGGGTGCCTCAATTTAGAATAGCATAGTTTCAGGCACTAAGTTTTAATACTTTTGTTTATTTTCAAATAAATATTTCAACATTTTAATAACAAAGATAAAATTATAATGACTTCGTCATGGAACATCTATTTACTTTTAAATACTTTTCATTAAAAACAATACAAAGTGGTAACAAATAGTACAAAAATCTTGAGTAGAGAGTCGAGTCTTAAGCAGCCTTGACGAAAGCGCCGGCGAAAAGGATGTTCTTCCTGTTCCAGATCACATATAGGAAGGGACGATCAGCCTGGAACTGGAGCGGGAAAGTCATCATGCGGGTCATCATGATCATACCAGTGGCAGCAGCCGCCTCCGTGCCCTCCTCGTTCACCTCAATGGTGGCCTTGTGGAGGGCCTTGGACACATAGACGCCTTCGGGGGAATCCAGGAGGTTGTCGAACTCCGCTCCCTCAGTAAACATTTTCGAGATACCCAGCTGGAAAGGAGAAAAGCAAACAGAGCATGAGAAATGTGTTTGGTAAACACGTAATGAAGTCATAGTTAACTTAAGGTTTGGTGATCGATAAGATAGTTGGGTTTGTCACAACCGACTGGAATTTAAGTTATACAATTTTGTGGAATCGTGAGGCTGATACATGATCTTTAACACGAACCGCAGGCTGCGTCAAAAGGTGCTGGCCACAGGCCCTCTTCTGGTTATCTAGGCACCGTAAAACCGATAAGGTACTAAAAATAATTCATACATCAATCTACCAAGGGAATTTTTAGATAACACCCGTAATAAATAATTCCGGCGGCACTTTGCCATGATGCAACGTGGACATAAAAACTAGATCCTATTCTTAGACCTGTTAGAACTCACCTCCTTTAGTTTTTGATCCAAGTCCAAGGAGTACTCCACTTTGAATTTGGGAAACTTGACGTTTACTTCCTCCACGACCAGTTTGTCGGCCAAATCCACAAGATTCACGGTCTTGAGCTTCTTGGCCAGATCGAAGATGCCAGTGCGCTCTTGAGGCAGCAGGACAAACATGGACAGATCCGAATCCTGGTAGGGCATCTCAAGGGCAGTGCAGCCCAGATCCTCAAAGTAGCCGTAGGGGAACTTGGCCTTCTGGTTCATGAAGTTGACCTTCACCTGCTCCTCCTCGCCCACCCAGAAGTCGTCTTCCTGGGTGCTCTGTTCGTTGAACTTGTGTGCCCAGCTGCCCTTGAAGTGGAGGGCATTGAGCAGGACCACCCTAGTGTTGTCGTCAAAGGAGTCGGCAGTCACCAGCTCCGTGATCTTTCCCTGCGTCTTGGCATTGACCCAAGCATTAATGGCCTGGGCAGCTGCATCGTTCAAGGCAAAGTTAATGGACTCTGCCTCAGAGTGGTACTGCCCCTTGATGGCCGCCTGGTAATCGGCCTTCAGCTGCTTGCCCTCCTGAACGTAGAGCTTGTTGGCCACTCGCAGAAGGTTGCTGCCGCGGTACTTCTCTAGAACAAACTGGAAGGTTTGGGCCACCTCTGGGGGGAAGTTCGACACAAAGTGGAGCACCTTGGCGATCTCATCGGCGGTTTCTCCCTTGGATCCGGCGAAGGCCAGAGCAATGCAGGCCTGGATTGAGAAGGGGGAGTAGACAACGTTGTCCTTTAATCCTCCAGCGGCCAGGAGTTCGAAGAGCTCCGAGGTGAAACGGGCGCCTCCGCGAGCGAATTCCAAGTTGAAATCGAACATGTTGGTTTAGTAGAGATTAAAATTGTGGGCGGGTAATCGCGGAATTGCGTGTGCGTCCTACTTTCAGCGCTGTCTACACCGGAATGCCTTAAATGTTATTCGAGGGCCACAACAAAAGTGAAAACACCTCGGAAACAGCCGGCGGATGACTCATTACCAAAATATCAAAACAATCAAAGAATATCAGTGGCGTCATTATTTTCTGTGGTACAAGGGATTCCCAGGAAAAGTCTGTCTGTGAACCTAGAAAAGCGCTTTTCCGTTTTTCGTATATGGGGCTCAAATTTGTTTTTTTGTTATTAAAAGAATTACAAAATAATAAACCAATATTTTAAAAGTGACCAGTTGGAAAGGCGCCTAATATTACCAAATAATTTAAATACAACATTATACTTTTAAAATAAAATGTTTTTGAATTGAATTTGTTAAAAATTATCTATAAATTAACAATAAATAATAACATTTAAATGAGAACTCCCATTTAATTTATTGTCAAATAAAAATACTAAAAGTGAAAACTATCGATAGCAACGTGACCAACACTGCTTTATAAGGCAGTGTGACCATGCAATTTGCTGCCCCCCGCTTCCCGCCCGCTTGAACGGCCATTGTTTTTCGAGTTTCATCCGCAGCCACAGTGCAAAATAGGTTTATCAATTTAATTTAAGTGTTAAAATAGTTCTAAAGTGTTGTTTTAAGTCGCGCCCAGCCCAGCGCACGCCCCGCCAGCGAATGCGCCACACAAATGTCCTTGTGGAAGCAACGGGACAAGAGTTTTCATTGATGTGATTTCTGTCTGTGGTTTACGTCTCGCCAAAGTACGAAAATACATCATCGGAAGGTGAGTGGAGGGGCTGCGCCTGCAGAGATCGCATCGCTGTTATGCCATGCGATCAACCATAGGCGTCACTGGCCAAAGGGATTGCCATTTTGGGTCCTTGGCTGGGAGAGGAGGGTTCATTGCACGTCGATGGGTCCTGGAACCTGAACTGCAGCTGCATTTTATCCGATTTCAAAGGCCAAACCAAAACAAGCCTTGGCCAAGGCAGTAGAAAAAACCAGAAAAGTGCAACACTCAGCAGCGGTGGTTGCTATTGCTACTGGTTGGCGGCGATTCAACCAGGTCCCGCACCCCTTTTACCCTGGCAGCCCCCCTAGACCCTTTCCTCCTGCTGTGACCTATCTGCCTGTCACAATTTGATTTAGGCTGCATTGGCTGCATTTGCATGCATTGCATGTTGCAAGTTGTCCGCACAATCGCCGACGGACAATGAGACACCTCCAGGGCCTTTGTGCGGACAACGAAAACATTGTGAAACTAAAAAAACCTTTTCTTTCCCTTAGTTGCAGCTGCAGTCCACGAACCAACTAACTACATCCAAGATGCAACACAACGTACATGCCACCCGACCAGCGCCACACATTCGGGCTGCCCACCATCACAGCCACACCCACAATCACAGTCATGGTCATGGCCACATGCAGCTGCACCCGGGAATGGAGCAGCACTTGGCGCCACCGGGACCACACCGCGATCACCACCATGCTCGGTAAGGATCTTGAAGGAATTCCCATTGTTAGGTTGAAGGCAAGCCGGAATTTTAAAGGAGTAGAAAGCCATTTATTCGAGAATCTTGAGATGAAAGGGGAAGTTAATTCCTGCATTAGATAATTCTAAAATTCAATGGCTAAAAGAGTTAACCTCTTTGGAAATGTCAATCAGGAAACCAGAACTATAGCAAAATAATGGGTTAAAGTCTTAAATGTTGGATCTCGAACTAAGAAAGCTTGGAAAAGCTTGGAAAGGACATCCTCCGAGCACAATTCAAAAAGTTGGATCTCAGGATGAGAGAGAGGATCGCCATCGTGACTGGTCTTTATGCGTTGCGGCAATTATGTTAATTCCTGTCACTGACAATCGGTGTGAGACTCATCATCCCATTTTCTCAACTCATAAATTATAATTTCAGTGGCTCTTTGTTCTTTTGCGCTCAGCATGACTTCCGCTTGATAACGGGTTTGCCCCGACTGCGCTGCTGCAATTATCCTTGACGTTCGTAAGGATTGGTTCGGTTCGGATCGGATCGGATCGTATCCCTTTGCGTATTGTCTGCGATCATATGTTTTGGCTGAACTCGCTTCGCCTTCAGTTGCTATTTGCCTGCCACTCGGATCGCACATGTCCAATTTATATTTGCACAATTTTGTCGTTTGTAACGTACATTTACGTACGATTTCCCAAGGATCATGAAATACTTTCATCAGTGCCAAGTGAGAGGTGAAAATTAAAAACGGGTGAAAAACGGGATGACTCTAAAGGATGTTCAATATTTATATCTTGGCTTGCAATGGATCCAACAATAAATCGCGTTGGTGATCAAAATAAGATGTAATTTCCATACGTAATTGGTCTCTGAATATTCCGAGTGAAAGAATCCATCAGTATAATTGTGATCCTAATCGCAAATTGCCCATATCAATGTTAATTTGAAGGCTTGTTTCTCCTTCTGATTTGGCGATTATAAATTGGCGAAAATATTTCTCCGTCTTATGAAATGTATGAGGAACTTTGTAGCAGTATGCCTATTGAGTTTTGAGTCCTACCCCTTGCTTGGTCAATTGACAATGGTGGAGGGGGAGAGGGAGAGGGTCGCAGGACGTCGGGGTGTCGCAGTAGGTGCGTCTCAATTGAATCTGACAGTTGGCGAAAAATGACACGATGCGTAAGAGAATGCGGCTTTTGTGCTTTGTTAGGATTTCGTCCATTGTTCCAGCTTGCCTCGCTGTTGTCTGCGATTCCGCAGGCATAACAACAACAAGCCGCTGGCACGAAGGGGAGTGGAGGGTTGCGAAAGGATTGGAAAGGATGCATGGCTCCTTAGTATTTTTGTTTTTCCTTGTGCGCCAGCCGATGTACACTTTTGTCGCTCAATGATGGCCTTCCTATAATCCTCTTGGCGTGCATTGTTTGCTGATCTAACCGCAAAAGCCAGCACATCATCCGCCAAAGTACTCTTTAGTTGTGGCCATTGATTAACCGATTTCCCATTGCAGCTTGAATCATCTCCACATCCAACAGCAGCAGCCGCAACAGCAGCAGCCGACGCCGACGAATCCCGCTGCTGGGGCTGCCTATCATCACGGCAACACCTCCGGCAACAGCAACGCAACTGGCAACACCAGCAATACGAATCAGATGCAAAAGATTCGTCAGCAGCACCAGCATCTGAGCAATAACAACGGACACCTTGGTAGCCAGCCGACTGTGCCGCCGCCCCAGGGCTTTAGCCACAATCACCTGGCTGCCAATCCGGCTGCCCTGGCCTACAATCCGCTACCCCCGCACCACCACCCGCCGCCACCGCCGCCTCACCATATGGCTGCCCATCTGGGCAGCTATGCCGCTCCTCCGCCTCACTACTACATGAGCCAGGCCAAGCCCTCGAAGTACGGACATTACGCCAGCAATGGCACCAGTAACAACAACGGCGGCAACTATGCCCCGAAAACCATTCTGCAGAATACGTTTAGGAACCCCAAGATGGCCCCAACACCAGTGGTCTCCGCTCCAGCTCACCCAGAACCAGTCGAACCCCCCGTTCAAGTCAGCAGCAACAGCAACACCAGTCACACAAGTAACACTAACAGCACCAGCAAGGTCAATGATGACCCTGTGGAGGAAGACACTCTACTCGAACCGGAGAACGCAGAGGACTCCCCAGCCTCGCTGGATGGCTGCAGCAGCACAGAGCACATAGACGCCGCCGGAACACTGCACAACGAGGACAGTAGCAGTGCCACCCGGGGGGCCAAGGACAAGACGCCCATGTGCCTGGTTAACGAGCTGGCCAGGTACAACAAGATCACGCACCAATATAGACTAACAGGAGAGCGAGGGCCGGCGCATTGCAAGACCTTTACAGTCACACTAAAACTGGGCGAGGAGGAGTACTCCGCTGATGGGTTTAAGATCAAGAAAGCGCAGCATTTGGCCGCCAGCAAGGCCATCGAGGAGACCAAGTACAAGCATCCGCCGCCAAAAATCCGACGAAGCGACGAAGGCAGCAGCACGCGGACCCACATCACGCCCACAGTTGAGCTTAATGCCCTGGCCATGAAACTGTGCCAACGGACTTACTATCTGATGGATCCAACTCAGATTCCCCCCACGGATCCTATGCTATTACCAGAGTATGGTGCAACGCCTCTGCTCCCGACCCCGGGACCTGGAATGCCCCCACAGCCGCCACCGCCGGCGTATGCTCTACGGCAAAGGCATGGCAACGGATTTGTTCCCATACCCTCGCCGCCGATGCATCCACATGGATTTTACCATGGCCCCGGCCAGCGCCCGTTTCCCCCAAAGTTCCCTTCGCGCTTCGCCCTGCCTCCTCCGCTTGGCGCTCACATGCTGCATGGCCCGAATGGACCCTACACTCCTCTGCCCACAGCGCCCAGCAAGATCACACTGTTTGTGGGAAAACAGAAGTTCGTGGGCATCGGACGTACTCTGCAGCAGGCTAAGCATGATGCGGCTGCCAGGGCGTTGCAGGTGCT
Organism: Drosophila varians; assembly: GCA_018150405.1. Taxonomy (NCBI): domain Eukaryota; kingdom Metazoa; phylum Arthropoda; class Insecta; order Diptera; family Drosophilidae; genus Drosophila; species Drosophila varians. Next base: position 12,841,572 of record JAECWK010000130.1, read on the forward strand.
CAAGACTCAAGCGAACTCTGTTTCCGAGGAGGCTCTCGAAGATTCGATGGATGAGGGCGATAAGAAATCGCCCATTTCGCAGGTTCATGAGATCGGAATCAAGAGGAATATGACCGTGCATTTTAAAGTCCTGCGAGAGGAGGGACCCGCGCATATGAAAAACTTCATTACGGCCTGCATCGTGGGCTCCATTGTTACCGAGGGCGAGGGCAACGGCAAGAAGCTTTCAAAGAAGCGTGCCGCCGAGAAGATGCTTATTGAGTTACAAAAACTGCCGCCCCTGACGCCCACCAAACAGACACCGCTCAAGAGAATCAAGGTTAAAACTCCTGGAAAGACTGCTACAGCACCTGGAGGAGCGTCAACAGGTTCAGCAGGAACAGCAGCCACCGTACCCGAAACTGCTGCTCTTGCAGGAAAAACGGAGAGGCGTAAACGTCTCAATGCAGCAATCAAAGAAAAGACTGTGGAACTTGACGATGCTGAGAATCCCATCACGAAACTGATACAACTGCAGCAGATGCGCAAGGAGAAGGAGCCCATCTTCGAGCTCATAGCCAAGAATGGCAATGAAACCTCGCGACGTCGCGAATTTGTCATGGAGGTCTCCGCCAGCGGCAGTACAGCCCGAGGAACAGGAAACAGCAAGAAATTGGCCAAGAGGAATGCGGCACAGGGTAAGCCCAAAATCTTTAAATATTTTTTTTAACAATTTGATTTATTTAAATAATGTTGCTTAGCTCTTTTGGAACTGCTGGAGGCTGTGGATCACACTCCCAGCAATGAAACCCAGCCTACTGGGGAGGGTAGCTCAACGGCCACTGTGTCGGTGGTCACGGCGCCATCCCTGGAATTGACTGCAGGTGGGGAGGTGCCCATGATCTCTACGCCTGCTGGACCCATGCCTGGCATTCTAATTCTGCGACAAAACAAGAAACGTGAGTTCTTTTCCCCATTAAGCCAAGAGGACAATGATTTAATCAAAATTTTGAACACAGCAGCGAAAAAGAAGGATCAAGTGCTGATTGCCAAGGCCAACACAGAGTCAAAGGAAGAGGAGATTCAAAAAGGAAACAGTAGCGGCATCGGAGGATAACAACAGCAGCAACAACAACAACAACAACAACAACAACAACAACAACAACAACAACAACAGCAGTAGCAGCAGCAGTAGTAGTAGTGGCAGTGCCAGCAACGATTCCCAAGCCACGGAGGCAACCAGCGAGAGTGTCCTGAACACCTCCAGCGGCAGCAACACCAGCGGAGTGAGCAGCAACAGCAGCAATGCCAGCGGCGCTACCAGCAGCAGCAGTGCAGGAAACACAAGCAATACTCCGAGCGCCGGAGTCCACATGAAGGAGGAGCTACTGTACCTCAGCAAGCTGCTAGAATTTGAGGTAAGCTAATTGAAAACTATCCATTGAAATACATCCCATTAATGGGTTTTTTTTTGCAGGTCAACTTCTCGGACTATCCCAAGGGTAACCACAACGAATTCCTGACCATCGTGACGCTCTCCACGAATCCACCACAGATCTGCCATGGTGTCGGTAAGAGCTCCGATGAATCGCAAAACGATGCGGCCCGCAATGCTTTGAAAATCCTCAGTGAACTGGGCCTCAACAATGCCAAGAAATAATCATAAATAGGTGGAAAAGCCCCGAATCAAATCCTATTAACTGCAATTTTTGTTGTTGCACATATGCAAGAGAAAAGCAAAAAAAAAACAAACAAAATACCCGTCCACAAAGCAAACCTTAAACAAAATCCAAAAACCAAGCTGTGTGCAAATTCAAAAAAAGAAGAAAAAAAAGGGAACGTGAAACAATGAAGAAGAAACAGTACTTTTTGAAATAGCAAATTATTAGTTAATACCTATTTATTTATTTATGTGCAAGTTGTGCAAACTGGTGTTATTATTTTATTTATTTGTTGTTGAGATTGATGATCGAATCGAACTGAAATGTAACCGAGATCGAACACTGAACAGAGCCCAGAACATGTTAATCCAAATCGAGAATCGAACAATAACTAGCCTTAACAAAACGCCCCCAAACAAATTACTAAATACAAATGCAAATGTTTGCAGCATATACAATACCTAAAGTTAAGATTAAAAGCTGAATGTTGAAAGCTCAATAACCACTTGAATTGAATTGATGAACAAAGGACTATTGATACCTCTTAGCTGCATGCGGCGAACGCTTTCAAAAATAAATACAAAATTTCTTAGCACCCATGGAGTGCAGGACAAAATTTGTGGACCAGAATCGTGGTCAGTGTCAGAGAGGAGAGAACGTGAACAAATTTTTGATTTATTTTTCAAAGCAACACAACCATTAACCGCTTGTGGTCGATTGCTTGATGAAACTCGTCGAATAATGAATCTATTATACATATACTACGTTAAGTGTTAAGCTTAAGCATCGGCGAATGTCACTGTCCCAGGGCCCAAATATCCAGCAAATATTTCGGATATCGAGAGACCAAAATTTTGCTAGAATTTGCTGCTGCTGGACAGGACATGACATGGCAGGCGATAACGCTGAAACTTACATAATAAAATACAATTTACATAATCGTTATAATTATAATTAAAAAGGAAAATGTTTAAAAAGCCATTTTTGTAAATGTTCAGCTTTTGGCAAGATTGGCTAAAAGCTGAACATCCTTATGAATAATGAATCGTGTTGTTTAATCTACTATGTTTTGTCCCCAATTTACATACATATATTTTCTTGTTTTTTGTGTGTTTTTGTCAACGTTTTATCTTAGCTACGTTTCTTCCAAACTTCCTTACGACTCCCCTCATATGTATCGTATCGAAATTTCAATTACAATAGTTTTAAATGCTTTTGCCCGTTGCAAGTCGTCCCTTAAACAGCACCAGTTGATTAAGCGTTAAGTTGCATTATGTAAAATGTATTTTGTCTAAGCAATCGCGTCGGCAACAATGTGCATGATCCGCGTTTTGCGTCCCCTTAACTACGTATGTACGTACGTACGTACGTACATTAATAGGTGTAAGCCCCAAGCGAATTGTTACCGTTGAAATTAAAAGTCATACCCAGTATTAAATGTATAGATAAGGGCAATATAACAAATTGGCAGAAACCAAACAAATTAACGCACCCACAACAAATATTAGACACTCACATCGTGCACATTGTTTGCTTCACACAAAAGCTGTTCATTTTGTTAGAAGATTTTGCAGACTCCATTATGGTGGATGGTTTGGGTTGAAGCGCGTTTGCTTTGCAAAATCTTCACAAAATTGATTGAAATTATTAACTTAATGGTGAGATTAATTCACAGTAAGCAGAGAACAGAGCGTGCAGATCTTTTTATGAAAAACCAAATAAAGGCATAGGAAGTAAAGAATGCGCATTAGGAGAGAACACATTTATTAGACTTAAGCCTATCCCACAAGCCGCCACTCAAGTCACTCATTTAGTTTTGTCTCTATCAGTAACGTAACACAAATCCATGTTGTATATCTTAAACATAAAATATAAATACAAAAAAAAAAAAAAAAACCTACAATGAAACTATGTAAAATGTAATTAAACAAATAAACAGAGAAATAAAGTTGAAACTTGTAAGTTTGATTTGGAAATGGGTTGCGTTAGGGAAATTATGCCCCCGGAGTATAAAATTTAAATATGAAACTCCCAAGACTTTTATTGACAAGCAAGCGAGCGCCATTAAAACTATGATTTATACCATTATGGGGCATCATAAATTAATTTATGTCTCCGCCTCGGGTGCCGTCCGCCGTCCAGCGTCCAGCGTCCCTGCCCTGCCCTACGTTGAAAATATTTGTGACAGGTGGTATAATATGTAATACCATCAGAAAAACCGAATAGCTCCGTTACATAAAGTCCCATCAAAATTAGTGAAAATTTTATTTTCTAAATTCACAATCAAAGCGCTGGCGACAAAGGGTGAGAGGCGGCCATAAACTTATAAATACATAAACGATTGTTAATTTGGCGAAAAACAAAAAGCGAAAAATACAATTTTGCAATCCCGAATCGAAAACTGTAAACGGTTTTAATGCCCAAATCAGATTATGATGTGCGGACAGATGGGGCTGACTAATCGATGACAAATCTTTATGCAAAGTGGGGGGCTTAGGCTTAGGTGGGGATTTTTAGCCGAGCTTACAGCATATCAAATAGCTCTTGAAGTCTGGAATTGATCAAGAAATTATTCAAGTTATTGGTCCCAAGAAACGGAAGAGAATTGGTCAAAATATAGATATTTTTAGGGATCGTAAATAAATATCCTAGATTGTACAAGGATTTAGAAATCTCTTAGGAGAATTTGAAAATATCAAAATAGAATTTTGCCAACAGGTTTTGATGCTGAGCGAAAGGGCATTGATTTAAAAAGGTATACGCAAATCATCTAAAAAACGCTAGCCTTCTCGGATCTCACGTAGCCCTACTAGGATTTCCAAGGAGTCTTTTGGGAAAAATCTTCAAATGTTTAAGATTATTTCGCTCAAAAATCGAATTAAAATTGACAAAAATATACCTGGATTTTACTAGGGGATCCTTTATAAGAATGGTCGAAAAACCAAACAATTTTTTCTACAAAGTTTTTATGGATGCTTTCAATATATTACTTCTTTTAATGGGTAAAATCGACATTAAATGGAATTCAAAGTTGGTCCTTAGATTGGATAAAAAGATATAGATTGGGCTTGCTCCCTAATACCCCTTTGGCCTATAAAATCCAAAGTTTTATATGGTTCGTGATGGGATAGGCCCATTTGCAGCTCGTCGACTTTCTCCACTGGTATTTGGCTAGATATTGAGGCAATCGTGCGTTTAAAACAAAAAGAAAATAAATATGTGGCAGGCAAATGCATAATAAAAACATAAAATTAAATTAATGGTTCGCTTGCACCAGCTTCTTTCCAGGCACGAATATCTCCCGATGCCGCCCCAGCAGACCGGTAGGGTCCGGCGAAATCAAAGCGTTTCCTCTGCCCTCTGTCCCCCATTTGCATATGCATTTCTTTCGGGGATTGGGTCGGGGTAGACCAAAATACATAAGCTGGATGGTAGATGGGGGATGCGCGACCAGCGCAATTTTCTGTCCCCCTTGCCTCTGATTAATTTATGGCGCTGATAATAATCCGGCAACGCATCGGAACGGATCGGTGCGGTGCGGTGCGAGTGGTAGCGTGTGATTATGAAATTTTGCTTGCCAAAAGAAATCAATAATATGAACGAGGCGGCGTGGAAAGAAATGGGGACGCCGAAATAGAAACAAGATACAAACCTCTCGGTTTTTTTTAGTTATATTTTTTTTTTTTTTTTTTTCGGGGAGATGAGTGGAAATTAACATGTGTTTGTCAGACGCCGTTTGCCGGCTACATCTGCATATGATGTGATGTAATAGGCGTTTGATTATTTTGATTTTAGTTTCTTGGGTTTTGGGTTTCCAGGGTTTTTAGGTATGGGATCCCAGGTTCATTTTTGGAATTTTTTCTTGCGGCTACGGAAATGGAGCTTCACAGACATTTGGCCCGGCCAATTAACCGAATCAATGCAAGTAATTTGATTTAGAAATGCCTGCCTTCCAATCAGGCATTAGCTTTAGCTTACATAATCCCAAAAATATTTGTAATTTTATATAAATTCGGGAGAGAACCGGTGAATATTTTGGTTAAGGGAAAGTGAAACCCAATACCCAGTAAAACATACTTCTTTGGCCGTTGGCGCTAATTTTGATTGATTCGATAAAGTTGGAAAACATTTTGAGTAATACGATGTTTGACATGGCATTTAGAAGCGAACGCCCATCACTCTTTGCCTTCTGTGGGAATGGCGGTGGTGTCGGTGGTTCCTATTGGCCAAGACTCTGGCTTATTTGCATGCTAAGCTCACTGTTTAAGCGGAAAACAAATGATTGTAGCCAACTAATGATGATTACCGCTGCCCGGTCACTGGTCACTGGTCACTGGTTGCGTGCTCCCGCGATTTGAAAATTTGTGTATGAATGTTCAGCCCCCTTCCCTGACTCGTAATCAAATTAAAGTTCATCGCGATGAATGAATGGATGGATTTGACATGATTGAACCCATCCTCTTTTGGGTTTAATGCGATCGGATTTGCATTTCATTAATGTCGGATTGAGGGGAAAACTGAAGCCAACAGGTGGCACAAATTTATACCAAGCTAGTCATCCTTAAAATTATGTTTTTTGTAATTATAGTCAAAGTTATTCCTCTCAAGAATCGGATATAAAATGGCAACGCTGTGGGTCATACAGACACCCAATCTTTTCGGAGATTTTACCTGTGCCACCTTAATTAAATCACTGAACTAATTATTAAAAACGCATCAAAGTTATTTGATTGTCTTTGGCACGTGAGTTAGACGCAAAGACTGAAACTTTTTTTAGACCATGTTTCGCGTTCTTGGCCATTGAGCTGGCAAATTCAGTTTTAATAACAGTTTGCCGGCAAAAAGGGGGAAAAAAATAAATAAATAAGAAAATAAAGATTTCTTGACAGACGAGATAACCTGCAATTAAAGGCAGGCCAAATGATGATTTGCAGACTCGATAATTTATTTGACACGTGCAGGAAGTAAAGAGATTGGCGCTTCCCCGAACCGGCTGAACCCGCATTAGCCGCAGGTTAAAAATCCCAATAATATATATGATACCACTGTACGCTATAGGGTATATATAGTGGAGCACGATGAATGGCTTGGCAATCGGCCAACAATTGGATTACTTAATTTATGGAAAGAATAACACTTGCCAGCCAACCAGCCAGCAGCGGCACAAAGGAAGCACTTGGAAGCGAGCCGCAGATAAATTGTTTGCCTCGTTTATTAAGCCAAATAATTGAAAGAATTTGCCAGGTGATTATTTTGATTGCCGGACCCCTCCATTCACATCAATGGGCCGTTTATCATCCAAAGCCAGGTCCAAAAGATTCAATCACCGGCAAGTGCTTGAATTCTATAAGCCATTGCATAATGATGATCAATTTCGTAGGAGTTAAACTTTTGTCCATTTGCATAAAAACGAATGGGATTGTGCGTCGGTAGGAATTCGAATTCGAATATAAATAAATATGATTAGACAAATTGATCGATGTCAGACATTGTCGAATGGCAGCCAGGCAGTGTTTGCTTTTATTTGGTTTTATTTATCTACTTATTTAATCTTTGTGTGTGTTTCAGCGGATTTGTCAAAAAATAACTAATTTGCCAATGAAAGAAAACATATAAAGTGTCATGTTCAAAGGTAACACACAGCCAATGGGTCTTAGAAAAGATAAAAAATTGAAAAGGTGTCAAGGGGGATGTATAGAAACCATATAGGGGGATGCTCTTACTCCTTTAGAGAATTTTACATATTTAAAAAAACAAATTAAATCAAGAAATGAAAAGGATGTGTAAAAGTAGTTGTCAAGGATATATATTTTATTATAAAAAACTGCTGCAAACACAAGAAAAGTGGCAATGGTGCTTTTGATAGGGTATAAGCCTTAACTAACAAGCGAATATCTAATGGCCACTAACAGACACATTGGTAATGATGGCTGATATGGCCAAAAAACTGAAGCGTGCATAATTAAAATGTTGTCTCTGATCCCTCAACTCCTCCACACCGCCACCCCACCTCCGCCACCTCCGTGGTTGGTGTTTCCTCTTATTTAAGCTTTTATTGATGCAAAAGTTATGCAACGTTGGTTTGGAAAGGCTAGGATGTGGCATCTTCGTAGAAAACTTCCCCCCTCTTGACAACCTCCTCGATCACACCCTCGGGCACCCAGGAGCCGAACATGGCACTGCCCATGTCCAGATATGCCAGGAACAAAGCCTTGTAGTCGGTATTTGGCTTGTCCATAGCCTCATCCGTGAGGGCTTTGGCTGCCGCGTGTCCAGGCAGGACCAGGAGGGATGCTGCGATCAGAGCTGCCAAAAGAAACAGTTTAAACGCAGCTCCGAACATTATTTTCACTGGAATTTAAATGATGATGCAACCGGTGGAAGCAGGTACTTTTATAGGGATTTAATCCCCCTTGGGGTGGCACAAGTGCACAGGTGACAGTGGCACTGAAAGTTGCTGACCCACTTGCCAATGTTGCCACAACTGCTGGTCAGTAACTAAAAGCACTGAGAATATTATTCCCACACCCATAAGTAATAGAAAAATATAAAGATATTTTTCAGATACTTCAGCTCCTTAAAAATGTCGCCCTCTTTATTGAATAAAAATTAAATTTTAAAAATAACAAACTTTTATTAATTTTTTGTGTGAACTTTGAGCATCGAAATTGGACTTGTAAACACGCTGGCAGTCATGGCAAATATTTGGCCACTTGTTCGACACGTTTATCAGTGAATAACAAAAAATATAAAACTTAAAATTAAACAATATTTAAGCGGATCAGGGGCAGATATTGTTGCAAACAATTTTTCAGCTTGTCCGCTTGTTTGATGGCGCTCAAAATCCAATTTGTAGAACGCGCATCAAGGCGTTTTTTTTTTTATTTATTTTTTTTTTTTTTTTTGGATATGCGTGGATCCAACAACATGGTTGACCGGATGACCACATGACACCGCCAACGCCACCGCCATCCATCAATCATTTGGCCAAAAAGCCGGTGGTAAGAGCAACCAAAAACGCGCCTCAAGTGCAGCTAAGCAGCAGCGCTTAATGTTAATTGATCGAGCTTTTGTTTAATTAAAATTTCAGATTTGGGTCACACGATACTCAAACGCCGTCTCAGGTTCATATGCGGAAATGGTTATTCTTCCTTCCATTAACCTCTGCCGCAACATAAAGCGTGCTCAGTAAATTATGCGGCCCAAATGGAAGGAATTGGCCGGGCCATAACCCGATTTGCCGCATTTTTCAAACCACGACTTGCGTGTGAAAAGTTAAAGCCAAGCCACCAAATGAAAACGAAAGCGATTTAATACAAAAAAAAAACAAAACAGTGAAAGCCAACCAAAGAAGAACTCTTGTTTATATCCAAACTAAAATAAAATAAAATGTTTTATTTTAATTAAAAGTTACCGAAAAATTTTAATTACAAAAGTGTGCCAAAAAAAAAAAAGGTGTATTGTTTTGGGTCATCGTGATTAATTATGCGGTTTTTGGATACTTTTATTACTGCAACTTTTGAAGGTCATCCATTTTAGTTTTAATTTCCACTCGCTGCCAGTCTCTACTGTCTTATAATTTCCCAGGCAAACACGCCCTTAAAAAAGATACAGTTGACAGCGTTTTGTTGGCTCCTTTCTTTTAAATTTTTGAATTTTTATGGATTCCAACTGTTACTGTTATGTAGGCTAGCAACGGCAACATCTTCACCAGAAACAGCAACAGGTTGTCACTGGTTTCCCAGCAGCCACATCCTCATTATTAGCCCCACCACCATCATCACCATCATCATCATCGTCATCATCGTCACACGCAATCGATTGGGGCTTTTTATGTTGTTTTGTTTTTGGTTTGGCTGGTATCTTCTTTTTTTTCGGGGTCTGAATGTCTGGGTTGTGGATGCTGCTGCTGCTGCTGCTGCTGGCCAAACTCTTTTTGGCCAAAATATTTCGATTACCTTTCGGATGCCCGAGTTCAGTTCAAGTTCGCGCCTCGAACGGTTCAGTTTGCCTCGGCTCCGCTCCGTTTCCGGCTCCTGTTTAAAGGATATTTACCCAACGACTGGCAGGATATCATCTGAAGTGTTTGTGAAGTTCATTTGTGCCAGAGAAATATATTTGAAAATTAAAAAAGTTCACAAGAGTGGTGACCTAACCGCAAGACCCAATTAAGTTTCGGTCCAGTTAAATCGTTTCTTCGGAGATTTATAAGGTAAAAATGTGACTGCACCGAAAACAAAAAGAGATAATCATCTGACAAATTGCAAACCATAAATAATCACATATATGCACATTAAAAGCTGAGCTTGACAAATGTCAAACGCCCACAAATTCGCAAAAGTTCTGAAAAATACAGTAAGCTGGAAATGTGAGCCAAAACATATTTAGATCTTAGATAAATCAGTTAATTATATAAAAAGGATCTTAAAACTGTCAGCAGATTCGTAGAAATACATATATTGAGGGAAATTTATTGTTATTTTTATGAAAATATTATGGTTAGCTATTTAAAGTTTTTTAAGAAGGATCTAGGAAATAAAAGGCTTTAATCATAAATGGTTTAAAAACTTTTGGAACTGGTAGATGGGAGTCTTTTTATTTTCTAAATTAGGAAGATAAGTTAAAGTACCAACATGAAAGCCATAGTTCTATGTAAAGCATCCCCATCCTCCTTTGAAGTGTAAACAAACTTGCCACTTTTTTGGGCCTAATCCGTAAATGATATGTTTACATATTGGACTTTTGAACCTCTTGAACCGAAATAGCTATACGGATATAGAACCAACAAATCACGGATCTCCCCAAGTCGATGAGACAGCCTGAAGTGGCTCACTCGTCTCGTGTTACGCACTGGCTTTACGTCATCTGACCATAACTGACCAGATTCCAGAAATGCGGGCACTCCAAGTCAAATCGATCTTAAAAGGTGGATGAGCAATCGTGAGAAGCTCGACAAAAAACAGAGACTGACATGCCGCTTAGATCCTTCTAAATATATTCGCACATATGCATGGAATATAAATTTGAACCGATCCCTGTGCCAGTCATCAATTTTCGGCTGGATGACACTCAAGAGTCAAGGCTTGTCGGCGCCATGGAGTCAAAGTTAGATTTTCGCTATAATTAAATATATATCCAGTCGGGGGTAACCCGTTCTCGTGATATCTGTCGAAGATTTATGGTTCACATCGGCCCGGCTCGGAAACGTGCTGCCAATTAATTTGCACCAAACTCAGCCTGAGATCATAAAAAATAATGATCGAGGCATTTGAATTACAGCAACTACGAATATCTAAAAAGGTTTTTTTGTTTTCTTGGATAATCCACCATCATCTCATTGAAAATGCTTTGATGGGTTTTATCCATTCTCTTTTATTGTATTTTCAATGCAAAGTCTGTTATCTGAAATTTTCCTTCCCTATTCTTGGCTTCTTGTTTCGGGGGCCCTCTCATCTTAATCATCATTTGTCTGGCATTTTAATGTTTTGATGGATCATTGAAAACAATGAGAAGTAAAACATTTTCTACTCGTATGCTTCCTCGTTGTCTGTTTTTTGGTTTAAAGATTTTGATTTTTGGTCTTCTGTATTTTTTTGTTGTTGTTGTTGGTGTTTTTTTTGGATTCGGTTTCGCTTTGCTCTTGATAGTGACCCTGAAAGTGTCGAATTGTAAATGGATTTTTTGTAACGAGACTGCGGGGCATTCCAATCCGAAGATACATAAGTACCCCCTTTGAAGAAGTCATTTTCCCATTTTCCATTCTTCATCTGCATTTGCATATTGAGAGTGTGTGAATGGATGGATGGATGGATGGATGGGTAGCCTTAGAGTCCCAAGAGCTTCTGGCCAAAGAGGAATCATTAAAATTCAATTAGATGTCGCTTAGATAGTCATTATATAGAACGGTCCAGCTTACAGTTTGTTGACTTGCAGGAAGGTTATTGACTGCCAGGGAATGTCAACCGAGCGATGCAATTATTTTGGCCACAATTATGACTTTACAATTGTTACATCATCAGCCAGTAGACTTATATAAGCGATAGAGTTATCATTTTAAAGTGGAAGACAATTAAGGGGTGCCATTAGCAGGCAATATTTCATTTTCATTTCCATTTGCTTGGAATGCCTTTGAGCTGCACTAACCAAATCAAATCTTGTCTTGCCGAACAATTGCCACTGAAAAGTTTCATTGAGCTGGTGGCTGGTGGAGTGCTATTTTTTTTTTTTTTTTTCGCCAAACCATTCAACTTCCTTACACAATAATCAATGCGAGCAATTAAAGGTAATAATTCAGGGTGAAGACAAGTGAAGTTGGCTCGCATTGTGAAGAGTTTGGCAAGTTCGTTGCCTAAGTCTTTCGTTATAATTTGCATGAAATATGAAATTTATCGGACCTGCCGGCTCCATAGCTCCGTTGTCAGCACATATCACTCCATAAATGACCTCAGCGGCCCATCGAGAATTGATTGCTCAAGTGTTTAACTGGAAGCGCTGCGAATACTTGATTTCTGTCCGTGCTTAGTTTTGATTTGTTTTGGCTAATTCGGAATTAGCCACATTCTAATAAGCCCCGATTGTGATTAATAATCGCTGCCCATCAATTAAACGCCAGTCACATGATTAATGATTCACATTCGGCATCGAGAGTGAAATTATGAACTCCTCAGCCGAAATGGAATCGCGATCCGATCATAAATATTAAAGCGATTCGAAGTGGCACCACATCTAGATCAAGCGGAAATCTCGGCGGGCGATTCAGGGTCAGAAAGTGCCTCCTTTTATTGACAGCTCGGAATGCAGGAGATAAGCCCAATCGAATTTTAACTGCCTTTTGATGGACACACTCTGCCGTAGATGGCCCCTCACCTCCTACGCTTTAACGTGCGCACAGTGCTGCCAAATAGTCTGTGGCCCAACCGTAAACGGCGTTTGTTTGGGCCACATAAATCAGTATATCCGCTCGATTTGGTTACGTGAGAGTTTCGGACACGCCTCGATATACTACAAGATACGCTATTTGCCATCCATATGCTAATCTACAGCCCCTTACGTGTTTCCGCTGTTGGCCGCATTTGTATGCAAATGGGCCAAAACGCACATTTTAATCAATGAGCTTGGACCCCGGCCCGGCCGATTCATGCTTTATCAATCAGCCTAATGAATAAAGTGTCGCAAAACGCCGCTTACAAAATGTCACAATTAATCCAATTCGCAATTCTTTTTTTTTTTTTTTTTGTGTTTTTTCAGCATGTGGCCACCCAGCTTCGGTCTGTGGTTGGCTTTCGCCCTCCTCGTGGGCGCGGCCAGGGGTCAGAGCAGCAGCCACGGAAACTTTGAGGATGCAGACAAGTCCAATAAGTACACGGATCAGCAATTCGACCTAAGGCACACGATTCCCGGGGAGCCTGGCTTGGATTATCCCATTTTGAGCGCTCCTCCCAAGACAAGCTTTGTGTGCCGGGGACGCCATGAAGGTGAGTTATCCTTCCCATTGAATTGGAGCAGTTAATATCAATTCGCTAACCCAGGTTACTATGCCGACGTGGAGAGTCGTTGCCAGGCTTTCCGCATCTGCGCCCACACTGCCCGATCCCCCCAGGGCTTCGGCTTCCTCTGCCCCAATGGAACACTCTTCAGCCAGAAGCACTTTGTCTGCGATTGGTACCGAAACGTCAACTGCGACGAGTCGGAAAGATTCTACGACATGAACGAGGAGAGAACCGTGGGCAGCACCCACGAGATGATGGAGCGAGTGCGCCACATGATGGAGTACCCCATGAAGACGATCACGAAGGCTCTGCAGCAGGTCCAATCCCAGTCCCAGAACCCACATCACAGTCACAGGAAAGACTTGAGTGGCGATAGCGGAGCTCTCAGTGAGCCAGCGGCTGTCAAGCCTGTCCTTTCTCTGGAATCGCCTCAAGAAGTTGGCCGTGGAGAGGCCCTCAAGAGCGAGCCACTGATTCCGGCTAAGCCTGCCAAAGACGAGGAAGGCATCTATGTGAACAGCTTGGGGGAACTCTCCTCAGATCCTGGCATTCAGTTTGACCACACCAATGCCCACATCATAGCCGAATACCCCAGGGAGTACCACTACCAAAAGCAGAAGAACTTTGCTGAGCGCGTGAATGCCGGCCTGGAGGAGTTCACTGATGCCATAGCCAGCTCTGGAGAGAACCTGGCTCCGGACTACATGAAGCATATTCGGAACACGAAGGACGAAGCGGTTCAGCTGGACCTGGTCTCGAATATAAACAATCTGCTGGATGAAGTGTCCACGGATGTGGATCCCTCAGTTTCCGGCTACCAATCGATGGCTCCGCCAAAGGTCAAGCAGCCCTTCCGGTTCCTGAGTCGCGGGTTCGCGATGCAGGCGGAGAAGGGATCGCCCAATGGCTATGGCTATAAGAAGCCCAAGCTGACGCCCAGCACGGTGAGATTTACGGTGAGTTGAAGTTTAAGATCTAAACTAACTTTTGGGCGGTATGTAATAAATGAATCCTATTCTAACATTTAGCTCTATCTTAGTATCCTAACTAACTCTCTCTCTGTCTATCCGTATCTTTCTATCTCTATCTACTATCGCTATCAACATTTGCTTACATTCGCTCCAACTTCAAACTTCAAACCACAAAACACACATCACACTTATAAACCACCACAAAACACAGCCCAATGAGATACCCACCGAAGATCACAAATCCATTGACCACCAAAAACAAAAATTGTCCAAAACTACGAGCACCGACACCGAAATCATTGAGCCATTGCTGATCGCTCCAACATTGCCGCCAATTGAGGGCAATGCGGTGACCATCACCGAGACCACAGAAGCTCCATTTACGGCCACAACTGTTGCCGAGCCTCTTACATTGCTGGCACCGCCGGAATTGGGTACTTCGGGGGAAGCACCCATTGAAGCCATTGAATCCATTGGTCAGGCGGCTGCTTTGACCGCTAGCTTGCCCATCAGCGAGGATATAGCTACGGCAGAGCCAGCTCCAGATCCAAGTCCGGAGACTGTTGAGAAAAACGATGCCCATCAAAAGGCTGCCAAACTGCTACTGGCTGGAGTGCAACTCACCTCGCACGATGAGGAGACGTCTCTGCAGGCCAATCAATTGCTTGAAAACAGTGTCCCAAGCTCCACAACTACCACTACTAGCAACACAACAACCTCACCCACCATGCTGACCTCCACGGAGACGGTAACGGAGATCAGCAGTGTCCAGGAACGCATCAAGAGCTACCGCCGCAATCGTCCCGCTGCCATGCTGAAAAGGGCCAATATCCGTCCTCTTCCGGTGGTGCGGACTTCCAGCACATCGACCACCACCCAGCGAAGCACCACACCCACGAGAAGCTATCTGGAACGTTTGGCGGCCAGTAGGTTGCGTTTGTCCCGCCTATCCCAGGCCGCAAAGAGCACCACCAAAGAGACCACCACAACACCATTTGCCAACACTACTCCGGTGACCACAACCACTGTGTCCTCTCTTGCCCACGTGCGCGGTGGAGCCGAGCCAGGACCCAACAAGAAGCTGAGCGTTAGGGACATCGACCGGGAGACCAAGGTGGTGAATCCTTCGACAGGAAAGGCTAGTTGGGAGAGTGTTCACAGCAACCTGCAGCGATTCCAAGTTCAGCGCGGAACTCGCGTTTACACGCCTGCCACTCGGAGCACCGCCAGCTTGGTTAGCACCACTCCCAGCCCAACCACGCCAAGAAGCTACTACAATGTAGCACCATCC
Organism: Drosophila varians; assembly: GCA_018150405.1. Lineage (NCBI taxonomy): Eukaryota > Metazoa > Arthropoda > Insecta > Diptera > Drosophilidae > Drosophila > Drosophila varians. Next base: position 12,856,963 of record JAECWK010000130.1, read on the forward strand.
TCCAGACCCACTGCTTCTGCGAATCGTGGAAAGAGTCGCTACTCCAACTTCAAGACGCAGGCTCCAGTGCAACGAACAAGGGGAACCACCACACCGAGAAGCGTTGCCACTAGCACCTCAGGTCCCAGCACCACCTCCTCGCTGGCCTCCTTGAACCAACACATTTCCGCCCTGGCCTCCAACTATAATAATGGCTACAGCTACAACCCGACACCACAGATCAGCAAACCCATCCAACAGTCACATGTCTTTGCCACTCACACTACTGACGGCTTGGTGGCACCTGCCCAGTCCCAAGCCCAAGTCCAAACTCAGATCACATCCAACATTTCGCCCGCCTCCGCTTTTCTTTCCTTCGATAAGCTAACCCGCGCCATTGTTGACGAATCCGTTTTGCAGAATTTCAAGAGTGCCCAGTCCCAGCAGCAGCAACATCAACGCCAGCAGCAACACGCAACACGTCAGGTGGCCCAAGCAGCAACATCCAGCAGCGAGCAGCAGCACTTACGTAAAGCCAGCAACTGCGCCAGGTGGGAAAAACCTTTTTTTTATTTAGAGAATCCTCTTTAATCCTCTTTAATTTCCAAAAGCTATTTCAAGTCTGACTGTCCCGGCACGCCCCCAACAACAGCAGCAACCTCAGTTGTCACTGCCAACGCCTCCTGGAATCGTGATTGCTCGAGCTGAGGGTCAGCGTATTGCACCCAACTCTGTGGGCAACATCGTCTCGAACTTGGCCACACAGGCTCCAGTTAGAAGTGGACAACAGGGCAACTCCTATGTTTCTCTCAACGATTTCCTGAACAACAAGTTCGGACAAAGTTCCTCTGCCTCTAATATTGCTCCTGCCGCCACATTGCAGCAGCAACACCGGTTGCAGCCACAGCAGCAATATCAGCAAACCGTACAACACCAGCAACGTGTTGTCCAGAAGCAGCAACCTCAACTGAGTTACATCTCCCAGCAGTACCAGCAGCCTCAGCAACAGCAGACCATCTATCAGCAATACCAGCAGCCACAAAAGGTGCAGTTCCAGCAACAGCCACAGTTCCAGCAGCAACAGCAACGCCCCACCATCCATTCCATTCAGCAACCCTACCTGACGCCCAACATTTTCGTGCCCTACCAGCAGCAGCAGCAACAGCTGCCCCAGTTCCCGCCCCTGGCTCCTCCCATATCGGTATCCACTGGGAATATTGCCCAAGGGACCGGTGATTGTCGGACGCCACGTGGATCACCTGAACGTGCAGCTGCCCACTCTGGGCAATGGTCTGATTCCTGGACTACAACTGGCGCAGAAACGTAGTGATGTGTCTGCCGGGCAACTGCAGCTGGTGGATACCAATAGATCCGGGTCCAGCAAGAGCAGGGAGCGCGCCTTCTACGCCGGACGGACATCCTACGACGTGCCCCAGAGCAGCGTGGGCCGGCTGCCCAACGATGTGACGCAACAGCTGCGCCGGAGACAGCGTCGCTATTGAGGGAGACAATGAGATATTTAAGTACTTTGTAGCTAAATTAATAAACTATTTATGTCTAAGCTAAGTCAATGTATAATGTACCATAGCAATCACTTGTTCTTATGTACATATGCGTGTGTGTATGCTCTTTTCATATTTATTGCTAAATAAAACGAACGAAAAGTCAACAAAACATTGCATTGATCGGTTGCTTGTGAGATTAAGTTTTTATTGTTTATACGAATTTAGGGTTTAAAATTATCAGCAATACGTACAGATCTTACCAAATACGAATACAATACAGAGTTTAATTTAGCTGGCTTCAACTTGTACATGTACCATTCTATTATCATATTTATAATTTGTGTTTCGCATATGTGTTTTATCAGTTATATTTATATTGTTGTACAATATTCCATTTTAAATTGGGCATCGAATGTTATCGCTTACTTGGTGTCAAACATTTTCTATTTATACGTAATTCTACGGCAACTCTGCTGCGTCGCATCGCAAATCAATTGGAATCTTCCATATCTAGGTTCAGTTATGAAGATTACTCGTTAGTTATGGGTATGGCATGGAGTATTCGTCATTTATACACACAGATTGAATTTGAACTAAATGGATACAATTGGCATAACGATCGAGGGTTTGTCGGTGTACGGATGGGGAGTTGGTAAGCTTACGAGTTAGTTAGTTAGAACTAAAAGGTACTAATGAATAGTGCGTAGTACTAGCCGAAAAAATAATTTAGATTTTAGGATTAACTTAAACATAAACAACTAAGGATGCTGTGATTATCGCCTGTGCGGTGCGTCAAAGCCTAAAAATGTACAGCGAATTTATACAAAAAACACTTCACGGATTACGAAATGCCCTCCTGGCGGCTACGGCAGTCGGTAACTTATGTACAAAAGCTTAAGTAAAAGCTGCAGTCCGAACTGCAGCTAGGGAGTTGGTTGGATCGGGATTTTCGGGATCGTGCCTTCAACGCTCAACGCTCGGCGACCAGGCGGCATTTCTGGACGCGCACTCGTACTCAGGGAAGCGAATGAACATTAAAATTAGGAGGCGGGGCGGGAGCAGGAGCAGGCGTCACTGCCGACCCGACGGGGGTTAGAGCCTCCAACTTCACAGTTTCCGTGTCTTCCGACTCTCCGCCATGTAACTGACAGTGAACCTTCCGATCCACTTCGTTTAAACTCCAGTTGGCTGATAGGGCGCAGGGAACGTGAGCGGGCGCCTTGCAGCAACGCTGAAAACAACATATATTGGCCCCCAACTGCTGGCAGAGCACACACTGATACCGCGTGCTGTCCCACACCGCCGCATCCAGTCCATTGACGTGGGCGCCAATCAGTTGGATATTGTTGCTCCAAACGGCGCAGTCCTCGTGCAGCCACACCTCGTAACCGTGCTCCGAGGTTTTGCCCATGCCGCGAAACGTCTCTACGAATTTTGTCTCATGACTGCAGTCCAGCGGGTCCATGGATGAGCATTGCGACTGCGATTCGTTGGGGTCGTCACTAAATGACACTTGGCTATCGTGCGTCTGTTTTCGTTTTCGTTTATGCTGAAAAAAACGAATCTTTGCTTTAGAAGATCGGGTAAACAAGATTATTTAAAATCTTACCATGCTGATTTTGGGAGCCTGCATGATGGTCGCCAGGGTAGCGGGCATCACAGGCAGATTTCGTTCTTGCACCTTAACCATATCCTCACGCCTTCGCTTACTCACAAACAGGCCATCGATGTCCTGGACACCAGGTGCCTGCAAAGCTGCTCGGTACTCGTCGCAGTCGCTGGTCACCAAATACGGACCAAAGAGATCGCCGAGGCCCAGCTTATGGGGGCCTCGCTTGCAAAACACACAGATCCATGTGGAGTCCGTGGTGTCCGCGTCGTAGCGATTGCTCAGCGTTGAACTGTGCATGCCCCGGAGGTTCTTTCTTTCATGCGGCGCCTTCTTGGCCTTTGTCTGTTTCTCATTCACATCCTCGGCACTGTGCGTATTTTTAATAGTGACACTTCCGTCTGCCTTGATAAGTATGAACGGGGATTTGCCCTTTAAGTCCGGAACAGAAGGCACTCCGTTTGTGGGCGCTGAGCTGCTATCTTCATCCGTGCTGTGCATTTTTCGTCCTAGCTTCTTGCCATTCTGCTTGGCATTCTTTGCGTTTGCGTTGCCTTTACCCGCCGCCCCTTTCTTTCCTTTCGGTGCATTCTTTTTCTTGGCTGCAGGGGCAGCTTTTCCCTTGGGAGCCAATCGAGCTGCCAGAGCAGCCGCTGCTGCCGCCGAGGTACTGGGCTTGTCATCATCAATCTCCTCATCTTCCACCGGTTCGGGATCTGCCACCTTTTTTTTGCGTCCCGCCGGTTTCTTAGGGGGAGGTTCGTCAATCATAAAACGCAGCAGGGAGGCATCCATTCCCATTGACAGGCGCCGTGGAGGAGGCCTACGAGTCGCTGGAGCTTTGGGGACAGTAGGCTCATTGGCCTTACCTTCATCCGTCGCCGCTAAGGGAGTTGATGTGGAGCGGGCTTCCGGCGTTGGGCTGTGCACGGGACTGGGCATGGTGGACTTCATTGCTGCCTTTGTCGCCATGGGACGTATTTCAGGTGCTGGGGTAACTACTGGTGCTGATTCCGCTTTTTCCGCTTGCGCCTCTTCAGGTTTAGCGCTGTCCAGAGCCAGCTGAGCGCTCAAATCGTGGTTTCCAGATTCTGCCGTTTCTGAAGTTGGTTTCTCTGGCGTACTCGGGCGATCTGGTTCTTCTTCGATGCCGGCAAACATTTGCTCCAGCTTATCCTCCACTTCGCCAAAAGGGCAGGGTTCAGCTTCGTTCTTTTTGGGCGACTCCGTCACCGGAATATCTGCATCTGGAAGGGCAGGAGGTGCGGCTGGAGGCGATGCCTTGGTTGGTGCCGATTCCTCTTCCTCGTCGCACTCGTGAACACTCACTGCAGGCCTGGCATCGATATTGCCCTGCTCCACGAGGGCCGGCGACGCTGGTGTATCAGTGGTGGCCTTGTTGCTAACCTCCGCCTTTTGTTCCCTACGAATATCACTGCTCGCCCGACTGCTGTGGGTGTTGGCGCTGGAGCTACTCGAGCTGCTGCTGCTGCTATTGCTCTGCGGACTGGGTGGCGGCATGCTCGGCGGTGTGGACTTCTTAATAGGTTCATCGTCCTGGTTCTGGCGCTGCTGCTCGGTGAGGTTCCGCTGCAGCAGGGCCTGCCGTTGCTTCTTCGTCTTGGGGTTCTCATTGTCATTGTACGGCGTGGAGCTGTTGCTATTGCTGTTTTCTTGCTGCGCCGGAGCCGGCGAACCGTTGCTTCCATTCTCTTGCGGCGCCTTATCATTCTGTGCCTGCAAAGTGAAAGGCTGGAACTCGGTGCCACCGTTTTTGGGACTACAACTGTTGCCACGAATCTGCTGCTGCTGTTGCTGTGTCTGCTTGATAGTTATACCTTCGGGGGCATTTTCATTCGGGGTAACCCTCATTACCATACTGGACTTTCGTTTGCGACGCTTCCGACTATTGCTGCTGTTGCTGTTGGATTCCAGCGACTCTTCGTTGGATGTGGTCAGGTAGGGGGATTCGGGAGCCTCCGGAGCAGGTTTCTCTGAATCGGCGTTCCGGTAGGAGAGATCCGTAATGACAGGCTGCTCTTCCGCTTCCGAATCGGGCTTGCCTTTTGCCGCCACGTCGAGATTCGTCAGTTGAGCATTGCGGGAATGATGTGACTGCTGTTGCTGCGGTGTTAAGGATCCCAGCTGCTGCTGATGGACCGCATCCTGCGGTTGCCCTTGAAAGTGGGCATTGGTCAAGTGAGGTGGCAGAGACGGCGGTTGCTGGTTGAGATAGTGCAAGTGTTGCGGATGCGGCTGTGATTGCGATTGTGACTGATCCGGCTGCAGGTGCTGGTATCCTCCGGAAACTGGACCTCCACCAGCACTATTTTGTGGATGGTGCAAATGCAGCTGATTGTAGTCCATGGTGGGTGATTGCACCTGATGCGGTGCGGACCCCAGCGGCGACTGAGGAGTGGGTGGGGTCTGGGGACCGTTGAATTTGGCCGCCAAATTATACGGCGGCGGCGGTGGGCTGTTGCTGATGAAAGTTGCGCAACGGCGAGGCTGTTCGGCGTAAAGACTCACATTAGATAAAAACATGTACTTTTAATAAACATTAAACTCACGTTTTTTGTTGGCATGTTGCTGCTGCACATTGTGCGTCGGCAGCTTGGCTAATCCTGCTCCCGGGTAGCCGCAGTCCTTGTCCTTGGGCATATTCTTCCCTGTAAGCAGTTCGTGGTCAAAGCTGCGCTTCAACTGCGCCAGCTTGAAATTCTCATCGCGAGTGGGCATGTAGTGCGGGCTGGGTATGTTGTTGTTGCTAATGCTGCTGTTGTTACTCCCATGATTGCTATTGCCTGAGGATGCGGATGCGGGTGGCGGCGGTGGCAGCAGGGATTCACAATCGGCTCCATTTGTGATGCCAGGAGCAGAGACCGCCGGACTTTGACTACTCGACTGGAGTAAACTGGCATGGGCTGCCGCCATGGCGGCCAAATGTCCTTGCTGTTGTTGCTGCTGCTGCGAGGCATTGGTCGTGAGATTTTGACTGTTTTTGCGGGCATAAATTTATGATAAGTTCTTCCTTATAATGTAATTTACAGATCTTACATTGATGTGTAGTTAGGGGCATGAATGAGTGATTGCGGCTGTTGTGGCTGGGCCTGATGTTGCTGGTGCTGTTGTTGGGGTTGCGACTGCTGTTGCTGCTTGGCCAACGGCTGGGCCGCATTGCGGGCGGACTGCAACGATAGGTCCATGGAGTCAAAGGGCAATGTTCCAGTGTACGGCGGCGCCAGCAATGGATTCATCTGATGATGGTGATCCAGCTAAAGTGAAAAATTAAGTCTCTTATTAGCAAAGAAAACGTTACATTCCAAAAGGACAACAACAGGCGACAATAACACAAAGCAACTTAGATCAACGCATAAGAATAATAACTAAACGAGGCTAAAGGAGGCTCTACTAAAGGCGGGAGAATCGAGCATGCTTTTCTGGTGGAGCTAATATCTGGTTTTGCGATCCTTAGCGGCTTTACGTTTTTCTGATTGGCCGACATAAAATTGTAAATGGCTTCAGGTGGCGGCGGGGGATGCGGATGAGGATGTGGCGGCTGGGCGGAGGAGGAGGAGCCCCCGGTCATGTGCCACGCTAGCGGGGACCGCACCATGCCGGGCCGTTCATTGGACATATGTGCCAACTGTGGCTGCCGGGGTATGTACGATGGAATCTGTAAACACACATTTATTATGTATTGTTGAAAGAAGTTTCTGGTGTTACACTCACTTGCAGTGGATTCCACGATGGATTCTGCGCCGCCTGGCTTAGATGCCCGGGATGAGGGTGATTGTTGTTTGCCATCACGGTACTTACAGGCAGCTAGGATCATAAGTTGTCTAACAATCCGGGGGTTTGCGACAGTTAACTGATAAAGGGACAGCTGGGAGAGAGAGTGGCAGGGAAAGAAGGAAAACAACCTCGTCTAATTTTGCAACCGGCAGACGAGAGGTCCTGCCACATGGACAGAAGAGAGTAGAGCGGTATCGAGGAGCTGCTAACTCCCAGGACGCGGCTCCAATTTGGCCATAAACAGACCGGACCGTATCGCACCGCACGCACTTTTTTCACACCAACACCACCACCCACGAAAGGAAGGATATCTTCTTCGTTTTTGGCGAGCAAGCGAGCGAGCAGTGAGGAGGGGAGCCGCTTCGTTTTCAGCGAGCGAACGAGGAGCCGCTTCGCTCTCGTGGTCCTTGCGCGATAACCTCCCTTGCACGCTACGCCACAAGCACGCGGTCTATCGAACTGGCCAACGTCCTTTTGCCCACGTTTACGCCGCTCAGCTCCATTGCCAGTTATTTGTGGTTTTTGCCCAAGCGTTATTGGCGTCTTTGCGTTTAGTTTATTAATTTGCCCAAAGCGTAAAAGCTGTGTGGTACCTCGATTTTCAGCGGAAGCGCATTGCGAATTCGTTGCGACGGCGTGCGAATTTTTCTTGTTTTGGGTCGAAAATCCCAGACCGATAGAAACGCGTTATGGGGCGGCGTTTCGGTGGCTAACACATGGCAGCTAATTAAGAATGCCCTAAGGGTGCTGCTTCTACAAATGCCGCAAAGTCGTTGTTTTGTTTTACTTTTATTTTGGCTTTTCAATTGTTTAAAACAAAATGTAATTTATGTGTGCTGGCAGGGTGGCCAGTGCCGGTATAACAGCAGAATACCAAAAGAAAAATACCATAACGCAAAGGATAATAAAGACTGTTATCTTAAAGTACACATTTTTAAGGTTTCAATATATTTGACTTGCTAATTTATTTAATTATTGCTTGTCTTGCTTACTTTTGAATGGTTAAATTTGTTAATTTACTTAAATTTAAATGTGAGGAAATTTCCCTATTTTAGTATATTTACTTCAGTTGGGAAATTATTTTGGCGGCAAAAAGCGGTCACACCTAAAAAATGCATAGTTCTAAAAATATTGAAATTTTTATAAGAAAATGAGTACAATAAAACGAGGAGCCTTTATTGTTTTTGAAGGATGCGACCGTAGTGGAAAGAGCACACAAAGCAGGAGGCTGGGTAAGCGTTGACCGCCACCCAAACCGCCAGAAACAACTTTATGTTATCATTCAATCCCTTCCAGCTGAGCTTCTTAAGGCGAAAGGGATTCCCACAGAGTCCTTGCACTTTCCGGACCGGAGTACAAATATTGGCCAAGTTATTAACGCCTATTTAACCAACAGCAAGGACCTCCAGGACGAGGTGATCCACCTCCTGTTCTCCGCCAACCGCTGGGAGCTCATGGGCAAGGTGCGACAGAAACTCCAAGCCGGCACGACACTCATTGTGGATAGGTATTCCTTCTCCGGCGTGGCCTACAGCGTGGCCAAGGGTATGGACTTTGATTGGTGTTATGCCCCGGAGAGGGGTCTCATTAAGCCGGATGCAGTTTTCTACCTAAGAGCCACCCCTGAAAGTCTTTCCAAGCGCAGTGAATTCGGCGAAGAGCGGTGAGCTATTGTCGAATACAACAAATAAAAATTATCCTGGGCAATCTCATCTATAGCTATGAGAAGGTAGAGTTTCAAAGCCGCGTTTCTGGAGTATTCGATCGCATTTGCTCAAAGGAGTCAAAGTATTGGCACCAGTTGGATGCCAGTCGGACAGCCGATGATTTGCATTCCGTGATAGCCAGCGTTGCGGAGGAACTCCTCCCCAAAGTGGTCACCCAGCCCCTGGACGAGCTATCATAGCCCAGCGCAGTACACGGCCATTTATTAGCCAGGATTTACGCTGATTTATGCAATACACGTGCACTTGTAATAAATGTTTTAAATGCCCATTGTTTTGCTGGCGGCGCTTAATTTTTAATTTACGATAAGGATAAAATGCAATAAATACAGCCATTGGCGTCGAAGGTCGTTAGGTGTTGAACGAAATGAGAAATTTACATCAACTAGATTAAGGAATGCGAATGCGTTATGCATATTCATGTGTGTAGGTGGGATTAATTGAAAGCCGGCCAACGTAAATGCAATTTTATTTCCATAATCCCCCTGACGAAAGTTTATCACGAGCGGTCGATTTTTTGTTGCTCCATTGTAGTTTTGTTTTTATTTTATACACCGCCGCTAAATACTAATTGTAAGCTAAACCGAAAAATAATTTATGGGGATCAAACTTAGTTGCTAAACCACAAAAAGCCAAAAATCCAATTGGGCCAAGTCCACTCTCCTTCGCATTCGACTCTACACTATTTGAACTCGTAGTTATCATAGCCCAGATTCTGGCGTCGAATGCGAGAGCTGGGATTTCGGGTGCGGAGTGTCAATTGGCGGTAGCCCACGCCTGGTTTGTAGTCCACATTGATGCTATGATGATGGGGCCTCAGGGCGGAGGCGCCACCACGTTTCCGCTGCGCCTGGTGATAGAAGGCAATGTCCCCGTAGCTGTGCTTTGGCCACATGCACTCACAGCCGGAGGGCACAGTTCGGGTCTCGGATTCCCAGCAGCCGGAGCCTTCGTTCAGCCGGATCAGGTGTATGGTGCGATTCAGTTGGATGCAGGAGAAGCCAGTCGCCGAGCATATCTATTTGGGTTATATAAGGATAATTGCACATTTTAGGAAAGCGTTGTTAACCCACCTCTCGCTTTTCGCCCCTCTCGGACAGCAGGGCTCGTAGCAGTTCGTTGCCTCGGTAGCCGTACTCATAATTGTGGCTCCGGGAAGGCAGAGGCGAATAGTTGTTGGCACAGGTCACCTCCACATAGTGATTGGGACGGTATTCTCCACTGTCCAGCTTTACGGTGACGCGATTTGTGGGACAGAGCGACTGGTAAGTGACCACCTGAAATTGTATTTATTATTTATCCAGTTTCAGTTTCATTTCCATTATGGGGCTGGTAATTACCCCATCTGAGCCGGGATTGGGTCCAATAAGATGCTGGGGCGGAGGCATGACGCTACGCACGCGTCGCTTTCGCACATTCTGGATCCCATAGGGAAGCTGCGCACTCAACTCATTGGCATCCTCGTCCTGGCCCTCCCTGGCCACCGCATAGTCCTCCTCGCCCTCAACGTCCACGCCATCGTCGCCGGCAAACTCCACCTGACCTGGTTCTGGGGCATGTCTTTCATCTTCTGCTGTCCTGCGAATTGCATATGCATGGAAAATTTGTTAGATGTGGCCATGAATTAGTGTGGTATAAAGCGGCATGAGAAGCCGCCGACGCCTCTCGTGGATTCTGTATCCCTAGGCAAGCGGAAATGGCTGTGAAAGCGGTTATCCACAGAGAGAATACCACAAACTAGAATAATAATTTATAAAAAACAATATTCTGACAATTGGTTGGGAATATTTTTGATTTGTAAAGTTCGATTTCCAGCCAATTTACAGAATTCGTAATATCTATTTTTAAATTGGAATTCTTTTTTCTTTGTGCCACAATGCCCGCGATGGTTGAAAAAAAAAAAGAATCCGTTTTTGACGTTTGTTATTTGCATGGCTGCGGCTTCTTTTCAACCGTTTTTCCAGCTGGCCAACAAAAGCGCATCATTTTGCATTCAACTGCAGCAAATGCCAATGAATTTTTTAGCTTTCGCTTTGCCGCGAAGCTTTGTCTGCCCGAAGGAGATTGGGGCCACCCAAACCCAAACTGGGGGCCGGAGCCGTGGGCTAGGCGCTCCTCCTGCTGTCCGGAGTCCTCAACACTGAGTGCTGAGCCTGTGGCGCGGCACAAAGCTCTCTGTTACGCGACTGTCGGTGGCTGCCAACGGATTTCCCTTTTTCGTTGTCGATGCTCCATTGCAGCCCCTTATCCTGTCCCGCTTCTGCCATCCTTCGGCTTTCACAACCAATGGCGTTGGCATTTCAGGGCAACAACAGGGCTTTGATAGTTTTGTCGCAGAGTTTGCGAAAATGTTTTGAAATGAATGCAGCCGGAATAGTTGAGGTGAGTTTCCCAGTTAAAATTAGCCCACGAAAAAAAAATGGAATGAATGATATAAAACGGTTTTGTGGCTTAAGGACACCGGCGGGAAAATAATTGAGAAAAGGAATTTACCTTGGTTTTTATTTGAAAAGAGAAAAGGTAAATCGATTTGGCTTAAGCTGTGGCTTATTCTGTTTTGCCAATTTGTAGGTATTTAATAAATAAAGGAAATTCTAGCTGCCATTCATGTTTTTCTTGAAGGATTCTTTTTCAGCCAAATTTTTGCGCATGCAAGGACCCGATTACGTAATCCCTGGCTCAGAATTCGCATGATCCTTGCAGCTCCTGATCTCGTTCAGTACGACAAAGGGGATAAGCCCAGTCAACTGGGAAGGAATCAGCTTAAGTGCTTACGTTTGCGCTCACGCTTACGTCTGGGATGATGGCATTGACATTTAGTTGATATGCAACTGGAAAGCCAGGCCAGGATTAAACTGCATGTCCAGAGTGAATCCTGGCACGGCTGGGAACTTAGGATTCACTCGCTTTGTCGGCTGCAATCATATGCATCCAGATTTTCCGGAATATGAGCTCAATAAATGCCATCCTTACTCCGGACGAATGACCAATTTTCGTTTGTGCTTTCGGGTTTGGAGATGGGAAACAAAAAGCATATGTTGCAGGGTATTTGGGAGTATAAACTTGCAAATTCTCTATTTTCAAACTTTCAATAAATATATATTTTTGAAATACTTTTTATCCAACTTACCTCTGGCCAATGTTGCTGTTGCGACTGCGACGGGTAAGGAGCAATTGGTCCTGCCAGTTGCTGTTTTTCTCCCCGTAATTGTTGCCGTTGCTGCTGTCATGGTCCTGCACATCAAACCTGCCCACACCTTGAACGGCCGCATTTAAGTCGGACAATTGCAGACGGAAGTCATTGCGAGCATTCTCGGGATCATCATCAAACTCTCCCAGTCCTTGTTCCTGTTGCTGTTGCTGTTGCTCCTCCTGCTCCTGCTCCTGCTGCAGCTGCTGTTGCTGTTGCTGTTGTTCATGTTGCTGCTGCCTGTCGTATATGCTGTGGATGGGATTTCCGTAGAGTTTTTGCTGCTGCTGCTGTTGCTGTTGCTGCCATTTGGCCGGTGCTTTGTTGTAGTTATAGTTGTCATTGTTGTCGGACTCGTTGCTATCTGCAATGCCATCAACATCCCCGTACTCCCCGTACTTGTAGTGGTTGTTATTACTGGCAGTACGATAGCTATAGCTATATCTATTGTTTTCGAGCCCCGCCGTCGATTCGATGGCCTTAGCCCGCTCCACGTCCTCCACCTTCTCCGCGCAGGCCACTGCGAGCGTTCGTCTGGAAGAGCCGCTGTCAAAGCATCGGGATGCCAGGATGGCGGCCAAGAGCAGCTGCAAATGTGGCAAAAACAATGAGATACAGATACTGATACAGATACGGGCACGGGCACGGATACGGATACAGATGCGAGGAATGGGGTTAAGAAGGGGAAATGTTGGACAATTGTTGTGCTGCTAATAAACTGCAAAGTGTCAACAGTTGGGCGCGTATCTGTTGTTTTCCATGCAAATACCTCACATTTTACTGTCAGGGCTTTATATTAATTCCACGGGATTTTATAATAACAAATACGATAAGAAAATAAGATAGTTTTCCACTTATCATTAATAGAACTCGAAACAATATCAGTTAATTGAAACCATAAATAGTTTGCAAACAATGGAAGTATTGTATTTAAGTTCTTGGAAAACGATCTATTTAATGTGATTTCCCGAGTTCATAAATTAAAGCTCCTTGTGCAGTCCTTATCAGTCCTTATCAGTTGCAAAATTGCTGATACAATTTACACCGTTCTGTTATCTTCTGTTTGGACTTTGTTGCCCAGTGTTGCAACCCCAATATTGACCACTAATTCGGCTAAGAACTTAACAAAATGTCGATTGACGAGACCGAAAACTTAAACAGCTTTCCAGTTCCCAGTGGGTGGGGTCGGCTAAAGGGAAAGTTCGATTCCCTGGCTGGATGTTGACAATCGATGCGCGTCGGGAATGGTATAACGTCAAGACCAAAGCCGAACCCAAATAAGATGAAAAGTTTTCGGGTGGCCGGAGTCCGGACATCCTCAGCCCACAGCCCGCCTTCAATCCAGAAGTCTACCAGTTTTCGGCTGATATTCCGAAAAGTGTAGGTTAAAGTTTTTGGGGGGCCAAGATTTTAGACATGTCTGTATTTGTGTCTGGTGGGGGAGGTGCCTTGGCTCTGATTATGTGGTCTGGTTGGGAAAAAAGTGCCTCAAGTGAAAATAGTTGGGCGACCTTTAGCGATAATATGCGGCACGCGCATCCTATAGTGCCCCACACATCCGCATGCCCCACATATAGCTACATTCATTAGAAGCTCGCTCTCTACGTGACCGAATAGTTGGCGCCGGAAATGCTCAAAACTAAGATATGAACATGGAGCCGGGAGTTTCTTTGCAGCTCCGTTTCCTGTTCCCACTTTTCCCTGACGCTCTACAAGTTCTTTTGTCTCAATCGACTTTCTACATGCACTTGGAAAACATTATTAGGGATAGTCTTATGAAAACCCTTTAAAAGAATCGAAGGCTATGAAGCAAGCCTTCAGACTACCTACACTTTGTAGCCAAGAATTTGATTTAATAGATTTCCCATTTGAAATAAATTTCTCTCTGTACATTGTATATCCTTGTAGATGGCTATATGTGCAAGTATCTGGGATATATGCAAGTGTTGTTGCCGCTCTGGATTTATAAGATTTCTTTTATGCTCCTGCCCGGCCTACCGCAAAACTTCTTTCATTTATCTCCCTCTCACTTTCTGTCCTTTCTCTGTTGCCAAGTTTAGGGGGGCCCAGGACGAGGACCAGGACCAGGGCCAGGACCCGGACCAGGCAAGTTTGTCAAACTATTTGTATGGAATTCACAATTTGTGTTGATGAACTTTTCGTCCAAGAAAAGTCTCTAGCCTCGGCTTTGCGAAGGCGACCGCGTGATCTGCGTGAACTGTGTGAACAAGTGTTTATGGAATTGAATTATTTTCCTTCGTTCTACGAATTTTTTTTTGGGCTTTTAGTCGGCCTGGGATTTTTTCTAGTTTCCTTTTCTGGGAAAATCAGGTTGTGTGTTATCTGTTTTCGGGGCTTACAGGTGGCTTTGTCTTAGGCGTGGGAATAGGCTTTGTGATTTAAAGTTGCCCCTATAAGCGGATTTCTTGGGTCAGCTTGTATCCGCTTAGGTTGTTTCTTCAAACCAAAATAATTATTAAAAAGTTCAAGAATCTTAAAGACAGAATCTAAAATATTTGAAACAAATAAAATCGCATGGAAACTGCTTGTCGTGGCTTTGTTTTGATACTTTTGTGAAATATTGTTGGAGAAAAGAAAAAAACATAGAAGTAAAAACAAAAATACGTTTTGGACAATGGAAAATATAATTTTATAATTTATGAGGCAATGTTTGTGAACAGTTTTCAGCCTTATGCAAATTATTGTTTTTCCTTTATTATTATTTTTTGCGGAATATATTTTTGTGGATAGTTGCCACACGGACACTGGCTACTGTTGCCATTCAATTACATTTTTGCAATCAAACTGCAATGCGGCCAGACAATGTTCAGCTGCTTTCACCTGGCCGTAGCAGACAGACACGAAAATATGGTATATACATATATAGGATATATGGTGGGGAGGCATATGGGTGGCATGATATATATGTATTGCATAAATTTGTGACCTTTCAGTTTTCAATTGAATTTCTCAGCACGGCGGCAATTGTTCGAACCAAACTTGGTCCTTGCCGCTGCCGCTGCAGCTGCCACTGCAACCGGCAACACTAGTTGTCGTTGTAGTTGCAGCCCTATGGCAAAAACAACCAGCAACAAGCATGGAAACTAAGCGAGAGCACCAATTTGCATGCTATGTGGGAGTTTTTATGTCCACAGCAAAAAGCACCGAACAAGGACGAACAGGAACAAGAGCAGAATGAGCCAGCAATTCTCCCCTCGATTTGTTTTAATTGTTGCGCTCGCTCCTTGTTTTCGTTGCTGTTGATGTGATCCTGGCTGCCTGGCTGCCTGGCTTGTTATTGCTATTTTCGTTATTTTTATTGTTTTTCCTTGTTTCTTGTTTTTGGCCATATCTGCCGCTTATTGGCAATTGTCAAATATTGGTTGGTTTTTCTCTTTTGTTGTTGGTATTATTGTTTCATCGACGGAATGAAGCGATTTTAATTAATCGCAAAAGTTTGCCAATTTCAAAGTTTCATTTTAATTTGCGACATGTTGACACCAGTTTCGATGAACCAAAAATTGAAGTCTGTTTACTGTTTCAATCAAACGCCATCCCTGATCCGGAATCCGGATTTCGTACCCTCTTGACTAAGTGTTACGCATACGCCATGTGGGCCAACACCGGCTGCCATGTTTTGCCCTGCTGGCTGCAAATCCTGTTAATCACCTCTATCACAGGTGAGGCATCTGCACTTAGCTCACTTTTTGCCGGGGCCCTGGCAAAGCTGATGCTTAAAGTCGCCGCAATGTTGTAACAGCCAAGGGACAAAAAGGACGACGCAGATACAGGTTAGCATATGCCGGCGGGGAAGCTAAATACCCTCAGGCTCTTACGCCGGAGCCTTTGATCCTGCTGATGCCGGGAGTAGGTGGCTTTAATGCTGCAATTAGTGGCTCACTGCCCTGTCCACTGGCTTATTTGTGACTCTGCGTTTTACGACTTTCATTTGGGGCCAGCTTAGGGACAAGTGCATTACGAGCTCCACTCCGACCTCCAACCTCTCGCCATCCAAATCCCATCCGTCAGCATAGCAACAATGCGCTCCGCTGCAGTCCCCAAATGCACACCAAACTGCGGTGGCACTCCACCAGCTGATTCGTATTCAATGCCCGATATCCAATATTGGCAGAAGTGCTGGCATAATTTTTTTGGAACCCAATTGTTGGCAATTGTCTGCCTTTGTTGAACTATTAAATCGGGCGATTTCATTTTCACAATGCTAGTTTTACACCCGATGGGATTAAATGGGTGATTTGGGAAGATGTGGCTATAAAGCCAATAGATTATGGGGCTATTGTTGCGTTTAAATGGGTAGCTTAATGGGGTTTAATAAGGTTTAACATAAGAGTACGTAAATATTAAAGCTTTTGTTTACTCATTATAAGTTAATCCCTTTTTGAACTGTGAAATTCTTTTGCCCAAAAGCTATTTGAAAGTTTGGCGTGGCCAAATTCCTGGTTGTTTTCCCTGCTTTGATTTGCATATTGATTTATATGATCCGGAGGCAAGTGAGTGTTTGGCGAGGAATGCAACGAGTGCAACAAGTGCAACAAGTGCAACAAGTGCAACAATGCAATCAACACACACCCATTCAAATTCCCACTAACAAACAGTATATATTTAAATGTTGCTCGTGGCATGTGTTTGTGGCATCGTGTGGAATTCCTTGCTGCCTTGCTGCCTTGCTGCCTTGCCCCCAGGCTGCCAGGCAACCAGGCTGCAGTAAAGGAGTATGTGTTAGTGGAGCATATTGAAATTGTTGCCATAGCGAGCGTAATCCCTGCCAGCTACGGGCTACACGCTCTGAAAAGGGCACAAACTCTGCCTTTTTTCGATGCCTTTGCCTTTGGTTCGTGCTCCTGAATTTGCCTTCGCTTTCGGTATTCTTTCAGTTCCACGACTGACTGGTGATGCCAACGGAAAAAATGTAATAAACGCCAAGCAAAATATTTGTCAAATCAATTTAGCTTACACCCGGCGAAAGGGTAGGACGAAGGCAGGACGCAGGAAGGAGCAAAATATGCAGACCTCACCCACACGCCCACTCGCCCACTCGCCCACATGTGGCAGTGAAAGTCGATGAAAAGTTTTGGTCCCAGAGAGATAAATGGCACTTGAACATATTATTCCCTCCTCTGGTGGGGTAAGTTCGATATGCTGAGGTGTATGTGCGACTCCTAATCACTTGGGAGCTCGGATGAAACACACTTTTTAGATAGAGAGTTATCTTTTGATATTCAGGGATAATACAATACAAAAAATACTTTTAAAACTCAAGAGTGAAGATTCTTCGTTTATGAAATCCCCTTTCTCTACTTTGTAAAATATTTTTTAAGGACATCTTCAAGTCTACGTCCTCTCTGCTGTGTTGTGTTTGATGTTATTTTATTTTATTCCATTTTTATTCGTCTCTTATTTGCAATTTGGCCTTTTGTGCCGAAGACCGCCTAACGGGAATATAACATGACAGCGACCCAAGTCTAGCTGTCTGTCGTGTGTGTAAAAAATTATTGAGGACCCTGTTGAAAGGAGGCTGCTACAGCATCCAGTATCCAGCATTCCTGTTCTCGTGCAGATCCTTTATTTTCGTGTGGCACAAGCTTTGATTGAGGTATGCCGCACCAACAATAACAGCCCGTCGGCTGAAATCTCCACTTATTTATTAAATTTACTGCGCTGCCTGTCGCCTGGGAGACGCGACTCAAAGTAGGAAACACTAAATTTTGGCTCAAGATTGGTCCTGGAACGAGAGGGGGATAAAAGAGGTCCCCAAAGGAAAGCAAACTGGCAGCAAAAAGGGCTGCAAATTAAAGTTGACCAACTGTGAGAGGACTCGAGAATCAAGTGGCTAGAGGATTTCTACCCGCTGCCACTCCTGGGGCTGTTGTAAATTCGCATTAAAATATGTCAAAATGACAAAAGTCCTTGGGGAGTCAGTGGAAATTTCATAATTGAACAATGTTCGAATCTACACAAAAAAAAAAACGGGGCTCATAAAACTGCATAGAATGTTAGAGATTTGTCTTTACAAAATTACCAAATCCTTTTTAGGAAAAAAATTATTAAGTTTAAGGAAAAACCAGCTAAATTTTTCCGTCTGCTGGTGTTTGTGTGTTAGTGTAATTGCTTTTATCCTGGCAATCCTTTGAGCCGTTGTCGTCGCCTGACAAATTGATGCCTTGACATCGTTCGAGCAAAAGTTTAATCTCTCTCATTGACGAAGTTAAGGCGCCCGGAGCCATTCAAGTGTACAAATATTTGCTGGGTCCCCTCTTATTAAATCTTTTCTGGTTTTGCTTTTGGGGCTTGATGCATCAATTTATCACTCCATCTCCAACCCAGATTACAAAACAGCACGAAATCAAAAAATGCGAAAGGGACACAAGGATTAGATGCCCTGAAAACATTTCAATCAGCAAAGGAAACGGACACAAACTTCCTTTACTTTGCTGCACTCGGACGGCGGGAGATGGT
Organism: Drosophila varians; assembly: GCA_018150405.1. NCBI lineage: Eukaryota > Metazoa > Arthropoda > Insecta > Diptera > Drosophilidae > Drosophila > Drosophila varians. The sequence continues at coordinate 12,875,242 of JAECWK010000130.1, forward strand.
TGGTCAAAAGCTGTTTGGCCAAGAAAAACGTTTTGCAATTATTGCTGGGAAATTGTTGCCATTACTTGGTAACTATTTGCTGCAGTTGGCCAACGAATTTCATCAGCAAGTCACCACCGAAAATGGCCTCGGTGCAGGCGTTGCCAGTAATAAATGTCATATGAAATCCACTTCCGTTGAATTCCCTTCCGGTTTGCTCTATTTATGTGGCAGCACTTAATGACAACCATGTCCTGGTCTGGAATTGCCATTCTTTGTTTATTTGTGCAGTTTTTGCAGCAAACTTTGGCTCGTTTGTCGATTGCATGCCTCTCGACTCTGATGAGTGGGTGGTCGGTCCTGTGCGGCGGTGTCCTGTGAGGGAGACATGCCCAATTTATGGACAAAGTTGGCCCCCACAAATGTGTGACAGAGATTCTCCTATACACATGGCATTTCCGGCCTGGAATGCACTTCAAATATATCCTTTTTGGCGATGGTAACCGAGCAGTATAAAGGAATTCCGACTTGCATTTGATGAGAGGTCTACCAAGTACCCTTGAAATTTGCAATCAACTCTAATTAAAAGGAAATACTTTGTTTTAAGAGTTTTGGTAGTATAAACTAGCTTAATTTTCCTGTATTTTATGAATAAAATAAACCCACAAAGAGGGTATTAAAGCCCCCATGCTTTTGGCGTTTCGAATATCAAACGATTCGCCATCAAAGCGTGTCATGCTTTTCTTGGGGACTTGAAAGCATTCATGATTCTGTAGTTTCTTCAACACCCATCTCAGCCAGAGAAAACTTTTGATTGTTCTGGCGCCATAGTCACCTGATTTATATATCTTTCAGCACACACCGAAACCTGGTCTGTTTCCTGAGGATAACTCATATGCCATTATCCCTGACCTGACCCGGCTGTGATATGCTATTTACATTGATTGAGGCTGAAGAGTAATTGGGCCATTCTTATTTTGGAAGCTCAGAGTTTCAACATGTTTCAAGTTGCTGTGCTGTGCTGTGCTGTGCTGTGTGTGGGGGGCTTTCGAGGATTTGATTGTATTTACTTTGTGTCCCAAATCATGAAAGTTCAAACAGCCGAAGCGGATAATGCCATTGGCAACCCTTCTCACAATTTCAAAATGTTGTTATTCAAGATTGCCGGGCTAAGTAGCCGGAGAGTAGTTGCAATCCATACGGCTTATGCAAAATGTATATTCATATTGTGCTCAATGACATTTAGATAGCTAGCCGCCTAAATTTAGATACTTTGCATAGTAGATGCATATATTCAGATACAGATGCAGATGCAGATGCAGTTGCATTTTGCGAGATACAAGATACAGATACTCGGCTACTACCATGGAGGTAAGCCAAGTCATTGAAGTGGCAATTTGTGCGTGCAGCGAACCGGCAAAGCCACTCAAGAGTCGAGTCGAGACACATGTGGTAGCCACACACCCAAAAAAAAAGGGGTATAGCTTTTTTAAAAATATTACATTTTAGGGGGATTTCTGGAGGGGCAAGCGTTGGTATACCAAGGTATTAGCTGCCCAATAAATTCTTTGGCAGAGTCAAAACCACAGGCCAAATATCTTTCTGTGCAGTGGCCAAAAACTATGAATGGAAGCTGTTGAGATTACTGCAACGAATGCGAATGCAAAAAGGGGTTTCAGTGGTGCATCTAAATCAGCTGGCAAAGTCAATTTTGGAGGGAAATGGCTGCCTCAGAAGCTCAATAAAATAATCATGAGCTTGCGCTGCCCGGAAACAAATGCGCATTTAACATTCATGTTGGCCGCCTCGATGAAGCAGCCAAAAATCAAATGCACACATGCAAGCCTCACAAGGACTTAATCCTGGCTCTGGTGGGAGCGCTTCCCCCCCCCGCCACACTGTTCTGCCATAATCTTTCCTCCTTTCCTCCTCCGTCCCTCTTTCTCCGACTGTCTGTCAGGGTTATGTAAAACCAGCCACAAAGTCATTTCACTGAGCGGATGTTTGTGGCCAAATGAAAGGACACGAAGCTCCAAGGGATGTATGAGGCACCAAGGCATGGCAGCAAGGAGGGGTGTTGCGGGGAAAACCTCCTGTGTCTGGGCCACGTTTAGCACGCGCACGGTCGTAAATTTTTGCTCCGAACAGCCCCTCGGACAGTTTAATTTCGATTTCCCTTTTATCCAATGGATGCGAAAATCGCGCGTGCACTTCCGTTTCAAAAAAAAAAAAAAATCCAAAAACAAAAGGAAAAATGTTGAGAAAAATCGAGGAAAATCGGAGGAAACTGCTGCCGGATGGGCAGTGGCGAATGACCGCGGAAACGAAAGCGAATGTTGCAAGAAAAGTCGCAAGTAATTCGTAATGCATAAATAAACGAATCGCAACGCAACTCCAAGCAACGCAACGCAACGCAGCCAGCAAGGACATTAAGGACCTGCCCCTTTGATCTGGTTAACAAGCAGCCCCCTCATGGCTTTTGCAACTGTCAACGTTATTTTCGTCATGACATTTAAATTAAGTTCGTGATTTGGCAAATTCGTTTTGATTTATGCTCATTTGCATGTGTGCTTCATGGGGAATTGGAAAATCTAGTTTCCAAAGGAAAACATGATTAATTTTCCAGTCATGATGGGGAAATTAATTTTAATTCATGGGGGATAAGTAAACAGAGAATATGGAAAATGTATTTCAAGGTCAATTGGATGATCCAATAAATGAGAAATTCGTTCGGAAATAATCAGAACCAAACGGAAATTAATAAGGAATATCCTAGTTGTATGGGATTGTACTTCCTAATCTGAGGTTCTAATCCCATGCTTCACTAATCTGCGTATATGGCAGTCCCATTTGATTCATAAACCTTTTACGTACTCAGAGAAAAAAAAAGGGGAAACATGCAAACTCCTTTAATGTTCTGCTTGTTCATAAAGATACAACAAGAAGGGCACAAAAAATGGAAAAAGGTCAAGTGGCGGTAAATAAAAACTGTGTATGGCATAAAAGTTTATATTGCACATTTGCACACATGCAGGCAGGCCACTTAGTCATAAACGTCTGGCCCCCAAAACCATATACTATATGTGTACATTTTGTATATAAACGCTTACATATTTATACCAAGTGCGTATAAATTTTTCAATATCATTTTATTCGCTCGCTGGCCGCTACTTCACAAATTTGGTTATCACTGGAACGTGTGTGCGCAGCAGATTACCCATTTCCTCGTCCTTTTTCACTCTCTCGCAGGACCCCCCAGTCCGTTGACAGTGTCCGTCAAAAGATTTTATTGCTTCAGCTGCGAGAGTCGCATTAAAAACAAATCAAAGTCACAAAGCACATAAATACTTTTACGAGTTCCTGGCGGATTGTTTCAAGAGGATTTCCACCCGTTTTGGCCAATTCTGTTATGATTTTTCACTCAACCGAGTCTCAAGTTTTGGCCATTTGAATCTAGGGAAAGCGGAATTGATTTGATTAGGGCATCGATTTGCAAGCTTTAACGTTAAAAGGCAGCAATGTTTTAAATTATTTTATTTTTGTTTTTTTATTGTAACCACCGATGGTGGTTATTCACAAATAACTAATGAATTTTAGCGGCGGCTTTATGGAGTAGACCGCATTTTTAATAAACTTTTGTCCTTTTCAATTCAATTGCCCAAATCGCAATGTGAAGGAAACAAATAATGTAATTAAAGTAAATTAAAGCTTGGCGGTGTTTTATTCCTCAAATGGCAGAAATTTAATCATCATAAACTGGCTAACTGGTTATATAAATCGAATACGGCGCCGGCTTTCATGCTTTTTAATAAACTGCTGCCTATTAATTGCCGATTTCCCAGCTCCAGCTCCAGTTCTTTTGTCTGGAAACAAATAAATTTTTTTGCCACGCCAAATAAATTAAATAATCGCATGATTGATGTTGGCTAATTAACTTTGATATTATCATTATTATTATGATTTTGATTATTGGGTTTCCCAGTTTGATGATGATGAACCGAGGACGTACCTGGCCATGTACATGGCTATCTGAAAAGCTTGTTAAGTCAGAATAATCAGAATTGGCTTTTTCCCCTAATTATGTGCATATAAATTGCGCGATGCAGGATTCCCAGGAACCTCCCCACCCACCTACCCAATCGTCCCTTGGCTTAAAGCATCTTGAGGCCATGAAAACCGCTGACTTTTTTGTAATTAGTCAAAAAATGAGAGCTTAAAAGGTCTGCGGCTTTGGTTAGTCTGCTATTTTCAACGGCAATTTGCCGGAATGATTTGGTAAAAGTTTTTCGATTAACCTAAACGGGCCAAAAGGACAACTATTTGCCGCTCTCTGCCTCTAACTGGCCACTGTGGCCTCTCTGGCCGGCATCCTGGAATTTTTCTCCTATGTATCTTAGCCGTTTTGGCCTATTTTTATGAGCGAAGTTTTAATGATTTACGAGTTATATTGCAACACACTCGCTTCCGCCAAAGTTGGCCAACTTGTTAAGGGTTTCAGCGGCTGCTGGTGCTGCAAATTTTTCTGGGAACTGGCAATTAAATCCGATTTGGTAAAAGGGCGGGGCAGCTGCATGTTTGTCACTTTTTCGCCGAAGGATTTCGGGAATTGTCGGGAAGGAGTCGAGTGGCTGGCTGATTGAAATTTACGATTTTCCCGGATCCCCCGGATCGTATACGCCCAGAGTTTGTTGTTCTCGCCATTGAACGCCATGGAACGGAAATGTTGTCATTGGCAATTCTGGGCGCCATTTCGCCTTCTGGCCAAACGGCGCGTCACTTTTATGGCAAACGGAAGTCCTCGTGTTATTTATGTGCTTTGTGTAATCTTCGGACGAAGGGCAGGCGGCGGCATTCGGTGGACGGTGGACGGTGGCAAATACTTCTCAATTATGCTCCTGCCCTCCAAAGGGGAAAACTCTCTCGCCTCGGGCGCTTATTTAATAGCTTATTAGGCCGCCGACGAACAAACAAAGGCCGCCCCACCAAAATCCAATTAAATGTGACATCTGCCCCAGAAAATCCACGGCGTGATTTTGATATATGGGTTAAGTCGAGTGTGAGACCCGCCCGGACTCAATAAACAATTGATGAAACTTTCATTCGATCAGTGGCTCTAATTTATGGGGGACTGACTGAGTCTCGCCTGATTCGTATGCAATGGTAATTGACATTGCCAAATGACTGAATGTGGGCCAGACCCGCAATTAGCTCAACATAATGATGCATCATTATGGCCAGTAATTCATCAAGCCAGCTCGCGGCACTCCCCTCCCGTTTCCCAACTTCTTGGCCACTTTCTGTTCTTTTGTCTCGTTCCGGTATTTCTGCGGCCCCCTCCTCCCCATTCATAAATCACAAGCGTCAGGTTGTGGCCGTCCCACTATGCGTATGAGCAATTTGATAAATATTCAGGACAAATATGCAAACGAAATTGTCCCTTAAAGTCTGAGGCTTCCCAAGGCTTTAGAGATGGCAAATAACTGTAAGAGCTTTGATTCAAATTTAAAACAATTCTAGGATGTTTCCGAAGATACCTTTTTTTCGATTTGAATACATTGACTTTAAAAAAAGAACATTCACTTTAAATTGTATCCCATCACTAGTCACAGTGATTTACATTCCGTATTCCATGCATTCCGAAAAGCGACTTGGCCATATATTTTACCTAGCCAGAAAGCATTATTTAATCTCGTTTGCCAGCCACATTTTATCAGGACGGGTCGGGGGAAAAAGCGCTAATAAGTCGGCAACGTGACATTTGCTCTTGCTTGGCTGGTAATGCCTTGGCGGTTTGGTGTTTCGGTGCTTCCCCGGCTCAGGATGGCAAATAAAGTTTTGGTCTCGGACAGCCGCAGGCTGCAAATGAAGAAGATGACTTTATCGGGGCAGCGGCATCGTCAGTCGAGTGGGAAAAAATGGCACAAACGGCAACGCCAAAAAAAAAAAAAATACAGAAAATAAAAGGAAAACAAAAATTGTTGGCCATGTTGCCGTGGCGAATGTAAATAGCAAAACGTGATGGGCTCTTCACAGGGCATGGGGTGGGGTGGCGGATCCTGCACCCTGACTGGGTGGGGTTTCGTGGCAAACTCACAGCTAAAAGTGACAATAAATGCCGGCGGTTATGTATAAATTGCTAAAGTGTGCGGAAAGATTTACGGGTCCAACCAATGGACCAAAGTGCCGCCCACGCCCTTCCACAGTCCATTTTTAACCTCCCTCGTCCTGCCCCTGGCTATCCCCCCTTTGAGTTCGCAAACAAATAAGCAAAGCTTAGGACCGGGCCAGGCCAGGTGCTTTTAGCTTGATTGCCGGCTCAGAGAGAAGTACGGGACAGAGTAGAACAGGTGGGCCGACATGGGCCTGGGCCTGGGCCTGGGCCTGGGCCTGGGCTTGGGCTTGGGCTGGCAAAGAGGCAGCCACCTATTCACAATGACAGTTTGGCCAGCTCTCAACAAGGCTGCTTGTCGCTTTCGAGTGTCGGAGATAGAGACGGGTAGTTTCCGTAGAGAGAGATAGAGAGAGAGAGGGAGCTGACGAAGGAGAAAGCCACCCACTTTGGTTGGCTGCTCATCAAGCAGAGCTCAAGGAGCTGTTGTCACACTTATAGTGGCCCATCCTGCCCTGTTCCTCTGAACAGGCCTAATCATTTGCCCGGGTCAGTCGATTGGCTGCCAAATTGATTTCAATTAGCTGTCAAGGTTCCAGGTGCCGCAGGTACCTCGGATAACCTTCTCTATATTTCCTTGAATTTTTACCAGTGCATCAAGGATATATTCCCCTTCGTTTGTGGGCAAAAGTCAAAGTAGCAGACGGCGCACATCGTTCACACATTTTTGCATAATTCGTTAAAACGGGGGGAAGGAAAGAGCCAAACACCATTAACCCAGCCCCCTTCCCCCGCACATTTGGCTTAATGAGCTGGGAGAGGGACACACCCATTACGCCATCTCGCGCCCCAGGACCTCAGCTCCCCATTCCGCGGCTCACACTTGAACCATTTGTCGCCATATTTATTTTAATGGTTGCTCAATTTAATCACTTCGACATCGGCTTCCCAAGCTGATGGACTCAAGTACCGAGCCGAGATTTTTTTCGTTTTTTTTTGGGCGGAAAACTCGGGGGTCCTTAAAGGAGGGGGTGTGTGGCGCACTGTCAAGGCTCTTTCGTATTTTTTTGTGGTTGAAGAATGTTTCAAGATTTCATTTTATGCGACATTTAATTAAGCGAAGAAACTTTTTTAAGTTTTAATGGAAGACGAGGAGCACGCTGGCGAAAAACACACACACATAGCGTATATCCTTGCATATATGTATAAGGAAACGTCCTTACACGTACATACGCCCCTCTCTTCGAATTCATTTTGTATTACTTTGGCACACTTTACTCAACCATTTTCGCACCCTTACCGCCAAATGGAGTCCTTTATGTTTCGTGCAGGACGAAGGATTTTTTTTTCAAACTTTTTCAAATTATTTATTTTGGAGAAAATGCATGAAAGTAGAAATGATTACAAAAAAAACTTTATTACAAAGGAAATAATTGAAGCAATGTGAGTTTTAATTAATGGTTAGGTTTTAATATTTTCTGTTTTTCAAGTAAGAGTAGATCCCTTTTTGTTGGCAAAAAAGAACTCGTATAGTCCTCCGTTGCCTTTGCACTTTGTTCAACAGTTTATTAAATTGACTTTCAGAGCCGTGGATGCAGTAAAATATTTTGCGAGAAAATATTTGAAAATTTATTAAATCAAGCCGGCAATGCATCTTCATCCTCCATCCTCCATCATCATCATCATCATCGTCGTGGGTGGAGGCGGGAGGTTGGAGACAGGAGGCAAGAGGCAGCTGCCGGGGAGAGATAGGAAGGTCCTGGAGCAATAGGGATGGGTAAGGAAGAGTCCTGGGCCTGCATTTTGTTGCTTGGCCGAGTGAAATGAGCTGCATCCGGTCTATAGCAGCTGCAGGCGTTGCATTCTTAACGCCCCAGCACTCTGTTGCCCACATTCACATGTCCTGCAGCTGCCGGGCCACGGGCTACCGCTGCATCCTGTAAGGCTGGGCGCAGGGGCGTGAGGATGAGGATGAGGATGAGTGGGTGTATCTGTGCCAGTACGCTGCGTACTTTATTCCTTTTCCTGTGCGCTAGCGCATTTCCGCATCGCAGACACAGAAACTGATACGGCGGCGGCAGGAGAGAAAGGCGGCGAACAGCGAATTTTGATGCATTTCCGGGGAAGCTATGTACGCTCCACGTTTAATGGTGGAGCGCACACGCGAGGAATTTATGTTCAATCTTAGGAAAATAATGATTATCTTTTATTTTATGGTTGAGCGAACGACGACAAAATTCTATTCAGCCATTCTATTCACATATGGCTGATCGCCCGAGCATGAACCGCAGCCATATTTTCAGGATGAAGTAGAAGGATGCAACAAGAGCAGCAGGATACGCCCAAGGAGGTCAGCCAGCGATTGCACTCGTCCTGTTACAGGACAATTATCGGGCGACACAAATTGCAATTGCCCGCCCGAGGCTCTCGACAATTGATGGGCAACCATTCATTATGTCCTAGAAACAGACAACAACTGGCACGCCCACAAAACGATTTAAATTCTGATTGAGGGGGAGTGATTCGAGTCGAGTGCTCTGCTCTGCTCTGCTCTAGCTCTGCTCTGCTCGGCGAGGGCTTATCGCCTTGAAGGACTCTGTGGCTGATGGAGCATTGATAAGGCGCTTGATTGGATACTTGCTAACTCCTGTTTTAATGCCGAAAACAGATTATTGGAAATTTCAATTTGTGGAATGCAAATCTTGGGCAGAAATGGGGTTTTACCAGTTGGTACTTTGGTTAAATTCTTCATTTCGAATTTGTCTTTAATGTCTTTGTTTGGTAGTAAAGTTAACGAGGCGGAGTAGAAGCCATATCCTTGCCATTTTCGGCCAGGAAAGATGCGAGAGCTGTCGTTTTTATTTTTCCTCGCATTTTATTCGGCTTGTGTGAGAACTTTTCAAGGATAACATCATTCAGGAAGATACTCTTCCAAGCCAAAACTTACAAGTGCATGAGAATACAGTATCCATTTTATGGTAAATTTTGGGCTGAGAAGGACATCCCATACGCACAGGCAGGATGCATAATTCTGACCGTAAATTCCAATTAAATTTGGCGCTTCCTAACCAGTAGAGCCCGGCAAATTCTCCAAGTACTGGGCATTATAGCGTATGTTTTGGCTTTGATTAAGTATACGCCCCGTGGCAAGTGCAGCAAATGCACAGTGAAAATATTATTAATTTATGATTACAATTCGATTATTAATTCATGCGTTTTGAGTGTAAACATATTAAATAAATACACTCCCTTTAGTATGTTCCCATTGTGTATTTTCTAATGAAATTTTTATGCATTCCTAAAAAGTTACAAAATCATAGAGTCCAGCCCATCATATTTTTTAGAGTTTTTAAGCCACATTTTTTTTCCCTGTCTAAAATGGTGGGATTTGGAATAGCTCGCCGCATGTGGCGTTGCATTCAAATGGCAGTGGCATTTTGGCCCAACTGCATTCCGTTTTCGATTCCCATTTCAATTCATTGGGGGGCGGTTGCGGCGGCTTTGGGGCGTGGCTGGGCTGGGCCGGTCGAGTGGGAGCGAGCCAGCGAGTAAGCGAGCCGGTTGGAGTGAACTTTTTTGGCTCGCCATGTTGACTTTGCGTTTAATTGTTTTATTGTCCGCCAAGTGTCGGCCATCACACACACCCACGGGCAAACACACAGACACACTTGAAGTTTGCACTCGTGCGGCCAGTTTGGCACTGTCGTTGACCTCGTTGGCGACCCCATCCCGGCCACCCACTCCGCATCCGGGAATCTGAATTTTTTTCCCACTTTTCGGTTCGCTGAGTTGTCGAATTCAGAGCGAAAACGAGCGAGACCGCTGCCGCCTGCTGTCTGATAAACGAGCTTCTGGCGTTCTGGCGGCTGCACAAATTATGCCAAGTGCAATACTTGAGGCAGCTGCCAGGGCATGGGCATGGGCATGGGCATGGGCGTGGCACTAGCACTGGCACTGGCTCTGTCACTGGCTCCTTGCAGCAGATTGGCGGCTTTAATTAACTTGATGTACAGGACTCAAAAAAAATGTATCTTAAATGTAGTGGGCTTCAAAGTTGGATGACTAAAGCCTAATTTTAAATCAAATAATTTCCTTTTTATTTGCTCTATTTTTTTAAATATATATTTTCCCTAGAATAATCCCTCATTTTTTACTGTACCCAGAAAATCCTCATTACTGCCTTGATGTTGTTTCTGTGGGGCTTTATTTCTTGCAAATGAATACATTCAGCCTCAGGCTTAATTTCAATTTTTATTAACAAGAAACTTCATTATGAGAGTTCAACAGAAAGTTTAAGGCAAAGCAAAGTCCTGCCTTGGACTCTGATTGTAAATATGGCTTTATCCCGGGTCTAAGCTGGTTTTAACAAGACATCAAGCCGACACATACACATAATAATAAAAGCTGCCTTTGTTTGGGTTGCGGTCTAAGACGAGAATCAGACGAAAGCGAAAATATTTGGCCATTGCAGAGCATTGCAGCAACAGGATGAAAGGAGCTACACTGCTTCCAGGTGGCTGAGCAGAAAAACCAAACTCGACCAGAACAAACAGGCGGGGAATTACTTTAATGGGGGCCCACTTGTGCTGGCCAAGGTAAGAAGTTGCGTGCCGAACATCCATAAGTTTTCCGCCTGTTGGCAATCTGGTCACATATCCTGCCCGAACCCGAACCCCCAACCCCAACTCGAATCCTTGCCAGGACCCACGTCAGCCAAATGCATGCATACTATACATGGGATAAATGTGTGTACACTTGACTTGTCAGCCTGTTAATTTGCTAAATAATTTTCGAATCTGACCCCGCCCACTTTTCGGTTTGCGGGGGCAGTAACTCAAGTTGGCACCGCCCCCCTTCAAGGCGGAACGTGCCAAATATTCGGGATGCGGATGTGTAAGCAAAATCCAAGCTATTGGTGGAGGAGGAGGGAGGAAACTATTTATGATTTCCCAACACGATTCATCCTACACCTTTTGCTACTCTTTCGTTTATTTGTTTGTCGTTTGCTGACTACGTGAGATTGTTGGGTGTTAAAAAAGGCTAAAACAAAAAATAACAACAAAATAGAAAGCAGTCGCATATAAACCGAATGTCCTTCCACACCCAAACATGCTTTCATCAATTAGCGTTGAAGATTTAATTGCGGCACGTGTGAACTTAATTAAATGGCATTAGTTTGTGTAATTGTAGTCACGATACGAACGACCGCACCGGACCGACTGCCACGCCTTAATTATGGATCCTTCCCCAGCCCCAAAAAGTATGCAATTAAAGTGCAGCTTTCTCAACTGCATTTGCATTCCAATTAATTTTTGAGCACGCAGGCAATATGCAATTTTTTCGGTTGACTTTTGTTTGCCAGCCAGGGCCACGAGGGGTAGAATTTCCACACACAAAAAAAAGTGAGAGCTTCGTTATTATTATTGCACAGCTCCTGCAAAGGTGTTTAGCCAGGGGGGGGCGGCGGCGGGAGAGGAAGTTTAGTGCCAACTTTAGTTGCATTTAATTAGCATTATTGTCATGGCAACGGCAAAAACCATTTGCGGTGTAAATTAACTTGGCATCTGAAAGCCAACAGGGGCGACCGAGTTGATTATTACCCCCAAAAGTGGGTTGATAGCTTCCCTTTGCCCCCTGCCTCTGGCTCTTCCTCTGCCTCTGCCATGTGGGTAATTCAAAACAATTTTAATTATATTATGCAGAGCAATAGTTATTAATTGTGCAAGCAAATTATGGAGATGCAATTTGGGTTTTGTGCGTGGTTGATCCCATCAGGTCAGCTCATTTGTTAGGTGCAAGTTTCTGGAGTTTGCAAGGAAAATTAGGGGGGAACGAAGGGATTAGCTTCCTGCAGACCCAATCCAGTAGTAGCCTTTATGTAAATGCCCAAATCTCTTGCCAATCTCGGTATTAGGTCTAATTGCCCAGGAAACCAATAAGTAAATTATAGGCCTTGCTGGTCGGAGAGATATTACCAACAACATCATATTTTATTTCAATCTAAGAACATGAAACAGGACATTCAGTTGTGTTGAAAGAAAGGAAAGGATTAAAGTCAATTCTCCCCAAAAACTTACTTATTTTAACTACACATTTGTTAGGGGCTGGCACTCGACATAAATGTGGAAAATGCTAATCATGCAATTTGTGTTTTATATTTAAAATGTTTCTGTGTTTTGCATTTATTTAAGCTCGTTGCTTTGGAAAGGACTTTGCCAAAGTCAGGTCGCAAAAACAAAGCCTACTGAAAATAATTATAATAGAAAATGCCGCTCTAATTTTTGGCATAGTGCTCCAAAATTACCTGAAACTACAAACAACATTTTCCGCAAACGAGCTGGCCATTTAATTCCGCGTGAAAGCAATATCGCTGTTGTGTTTTTGTCCAGGATTTCAGTTAAAATTCTTGACACTACTGCCCCTAAATAATGTAAATATAATTTGGCTGTTTGCCGCTGTCTGCGATTTGAAAACATTTTATGCGAGCCCATGTTCGGGTCAGGCCAAAAATGCCACAGGATGTTTTGTGTTTTTTGGCCTTTATGCAGTCCTAGTCCTAGCGCTGTTTCCCATTACGTTCGGCTGCAGTCAAGTGACAATGCAACTAATTACAGTCAACAATGTGGCAGGATCCAATGCTTCCCAGGCCGCTGGCTCGCTCAGTTAAATAAATCAGAAAGTAATTAAAACAACACGAAATGTGTTTTGCGAATTACAGTCGCAGTTTTGGCTCCAATTTCAGTGGAACTCTCAGGACTCTTTGTTCCTGTTTTGCTTGTGGATGCTACTTTAATTGCGGGAATGAAAGCGATAGAGACACTCTTTAAATTAAAGTTATTTTCTTATCACTCTCATAATAATTTAGCTGGATAATTATTCTATCGCTTTTGGCGGCAATACGTCATGGAGGAGCTGTCAAATGGCAAAACGATTTATGGCCTGGCTTAATCTGCATCCGGCTAATATAGAAATTCGAAATCAATTTCTGCTCTGGCCAGGGAAAAGTTTCTCGAAAGTGTCCAAGTGCGTTTGGAGCAAGAAATGTACATTAGTTGTGGGCAAAAGTGTGCAAGTACTTTTTGCAGTTTCACACTTTTTTTTCGTGTCCTTTGCCACAGGCGGAATTTTCATTAAAGCATTTTTGATGTCTAATTTGCATATTTTTGCAGCTGGCCGAGTTGCATGCCGACACTGGGAGGCCGCTGCTGCCAGGCAAGTGACACGTTAAGCATTCAGAAATGGTTGCCAAGTGGGTGGGCCAGTGGGTGGTCCAGAGGGTGGCGGTAAGCTTCCGGATGGGCTGCGTGGGTGACACTCTACTGCACTTGCAAAGAAAAGTGCAAGCAGGTTTTTTTGTCTCTGGTACTTTTCTCGGCTGATGGCTGGCTGTCAGTTTGCTCGTTGTCCTGCGACCATCCAACATCCTTTCAGCTCAGATTTTTCGGCCTGGACAAAGTGTCGAGTGGCAACACTAATTCGCATGCTGCCCCACAACAGCAACAGCAACAGCATAAGCAACAACAACAACAACAGCATCTGTTGCCAGTGAACATGGAAAATGCAGCAAGTCCTGCTCCCAAGCCCCCATTCCCTCATATGATGCTTGTATTTTTTGTTAGATTTTCAGCTAAATTTGTGCCAGCGCTTTTTGCGCTTGCTTTTTGTTAATTTCCAATTTTCAAACCATTCCTCCTCTCTCGTCCTTTGTCTGTTTGAGTGTGTGTGTGCGCAGCTGGTGTGCTTTATGCTTCTGTGGGGTGGCGCGGGTGTGTGTGTCTCTGGTCAACATTTCGTTTGGCTCATGGCTTTAATTCAATTACTGTTTGCATATGGCCAGTGAAACCAAAGCACCCACATCCCCAGCCATAGAAAGGAGGAGCTAGGGACTCTGGACTCATGTCAGTTTTATCCTTTTTCTGTGAAATGCAGATGCATCTCTGAGATACACCTTTCATGGGGTAAAGATTAATTCGAAGCTTAACTTGTAGTCGATATTAAAATTGACAGCCACCATAACTGCTTCAAAATTAGGGAACATTGCAGCAGAGAAAGTTTTGAAAAGTCTCACTTACCACAGCTTTGGAGAACATGGCTCTTCTAATGTCCTTGCCCTTTTCGAAATTTATAAATTTTTACAATAATTTAACTTTGCACTCAGCTTGTATTTTTTTTCGAGTAAAGACTCTCAAATCCTTGTCATAGTCCTTCTAAGGATGGAGGGTATATTTATTCACAGACTGCCGGACAGGGAGTTATTTTTCAATGAATTTACACCGACCATTCGGAGCGATCGCGTCGCGATTTTGGGCTTCTGGTGGTGCAGAAGTGGAAGCGAATAATGAGCCACCAGCTGCCAGATGCTTGGCCATTTATAATCTGGCGCTGGGAAGTAGGCAGCCAACTGGTTAAACCACCGGACGATGCTGTTTTTAGATATGCCACCTGTTTGTTGGTATATAGGAGAGCGATTGTCATTGGGAGCGGAAAGGCCAGCGGAACGTTTCAAGTAATTACTGTGCTATCTGAAACAGTGGTCGTCAAAATAATAGCTATTGTAAAAATTATAGCTGAGGATAACATAGATATCTAGATTAGATAGCAGAGCATAATATCATAATTGCTTCTTCCGATCGTAGACTTTTAATCAAGTTCCTTATAATAAACGCTTGCTTTCCTTCCTGTGGCTCTCGTATACTGACCCCAATTGTGGCGTTGGAGGAAGAAGGATAAAGCTGGACGTCACCATAGCCATCGTCATCAGGGGCGGTATATAGAACTCGGGGCTTATATGCAAAAGTGGCAACTAACTAACTGAGCAGTGGCAGCTTTCTTATCTACACACACACACACACTGGCAAGTGGAAAAAAATGTGGAAAGAGAGGGCGAGTGAGGAGGGATAAGGACGGGAAGACGCACCCACACTGCAGCGGAATATCCCGCCGCGCTGATAACATTTGAATTTTCGGCTTGATTTATGGCCATAACACGAAACTAACTCTCTGACATATCGCAACAAGATACAACAACATCGACCGAAAAGCGTTCAGACCGTAGACAAAAGCTGACGCAGTTCAGAATGAAAATTGAATCGAATCATTATTGGCTTTGAGTTTGCATTTGTTTGGGAAATATTTTCGCAAATGATTATCCTTTCTCCGGTTTAAAAAAATTGTCAAATATTTGCCAGAGCAAAGGCAAAAAGGAAAATATCCTTTTCAATTAACTCAATCATGAGAACTAAAAAGTTTTCTATGTTTCTAGCGGTGCACCTGGATAAATCTCTAAAATTCGAAAATGAACAATATTTAAGAGAAAAACTACTTATATTTACATTTAGTTTACTGATAGGTAAGAACACATTTTGATTTCTTTTGTTTATTCCCCTTTTTTTAGCCACATTGTAGATATCCTTGGGCAGCAGTGAACATTATTCATGGCATCCTCGCATATTTCCAAAGCGTTTGCGTTTGGGTTAAACGCTTTTATTGCATTCTGCAGATGCCAATGTGACATTGTCGGGGCCATTATTGGCTCTCCATTCGACTCCTCCTTGTGTATCCTGTTCCCACATCCTTGCCCCACATACGATCTAATAAAGTTTACATTTGTTTGCTTTGCTTCCCTATTCTCATTCCGAGTTCTTTGTGCGCCCGATATTGTACAATTTTTTCTCTGTGCGACCCCTGAAGATTTCATTTTTTATAAGCTCCAGTTCCGTATTTTTTTTTGCCAACTCCTCTTCTGCATTGTTGACTCCATTTTGAAATGGCCTCGTTTTTACTGGCTTTTCGGCTTCTCACTCATTTCAGTTTCGGACATTTACTTAGTCCATAATGTTTCTGCCTCCTTTCCGTCCCCTTTTCTGCTTCCTTTCGGCTTTGACAACTTAAAGTTTATCAAATAGTTGCCACAACTTTCTCAGCTTTTGTGTGCACATATTTTTCTGCGGTCATGCTTTGTGGCTTCTCCTTGCTTCTGTTTATTTATGCAGATCTCACCCTGGGTTTTGCCATCAAGTTTTGTTTGTTTTCCAACGAAAATGCATAACAGGGTTAGTTTATTGGTTTTGTTTTCGTTTTTATTTTCTGCAAAGCAATTAAAAAGTATTATTTCTTGTGCGAAAGCAGTGGTGCAACGCGGCGTATGCGTAATTTCATGGTTCTGTAGACAAAACTCTTTTCCACAGTTGGTTAAAAATTTTAATTAGAATGCATTTCTCGGGCATCGTTTCCTATCGTTTCCTCCCAGCTGCTTCTAAAGGGCATTCCCTAACCAGGGGAAAAACAACAAAATAAGAAAACAACTTCATTAAATTCAGATATTGCTCCCCAGGAAGCATTGCTTTAATTAATTTCCCCGCTGCAGTTGGTTATGTATTTGACGGGTTAATCTTTATGGACAGTGACGCAAATTCACATTCCCAGCCATATATACAAGTATCCACATCCAGGGGCAATCAAACGCCCACCGGATTTCGGAAGGACTTCGGAACGGAACGGAACAGAGCGGAGCGGAGCGGATCACATGCCTTCGTGGAGCATAAATCACAAAAAAACTATTCCCTCTTCCCGGCACTTACACGGACGCTTATCGGTGGCTTGGTGGCTTATTGCCACTGCCATTGCCACCGCCGACTTTCTGTCTATATTGTTTGGTACGATATATAGTGTGATGGCACTGCTGCCCTTCAATTTTATTCAATAAGTTTCGTTTATGACTCGGACACGCTTTGGTTCCGCTATCTGGCCCCGATTACTTTTTGTAACTAATATCGAACATGCGTTTTAATTGAATTTCACGCGTTTCTCATAAAGTTATAGCGTGTCCACTCTCTGTTTTATGGCTGCTGGATAAATATAGTATCCTCCCATCCGCCCATCCTCCCATCTGCCCATCCACCCATCCCCCTATCCTATCGTCCTTTAATTGTTTTCGCTTCTTGTTATTGCACCGTCGTAAAATCCAGCTCTGTTATTGCAGTGTTCCCTAGTTTATAATAATAACAATCGTTACAATAATGAAGAGTGACATCAGTGCGTATACGTAATGCGACGAGAGCTTGTAAAATAAATATAGTAATAATATGTGTAGTAAAGTAACGAAAAAAATGTATTTCCCGGAATTGTTCATTAGCTCCGAATGCGTTCGCTCGAGTGTTTTCGCTTTTTAATTACCAACTGATAATTGCAATCGAAAATTGTTATCAGCTCTTTTGTCCAGACTAAGGTGGAGTTGGTCGAGGAGGGTTCGATTCCAAAGTATATTATCAAATATTTGATGACGTATAATTTATGTTATGGGGCCAAAGAGGGTGTGAAATAGTAAACGTCACTATGATCATTCAATTAATTATAAATTCAAGGCCACAGAGGTGAGGCCATTGGCAAAACAAGCCCCAAAATCAGCTATTTACTATTTAGAAAGCTTATCACTCTTAAAACGGATATGTATCCTGTTTTAAGTCATAGTTTTATGCAGGATATCCGAATTGCCGAGTCAATTTCGGACATCCGCTTCCGAATTCTTGCAACATCAAGTGGTCTCACTGATTAATTTATAAGGCTCTTATAAGAAATTCCCCATCTGTGATTTTCAAGGCACTCCACCGCGCTTAGATTGGACTCTGATAATCGGCGTATCAAATTTCCTCATCGATTTTATTTTTTTGTTTTGCCTATATAAACCGGTCGCAGATTAGTCACTTAGCCTAAATGCTAAGGGGACTCCTAGGCGTGATAGTTGGTGTCGTAAATTAAATTATGGCACTAGTCCAGGTTATTTTTCTGCGACTGACTCAAGTGAGTTGCCATGCCAAGTGACTGACAGGCGACGGATGGAGTGGAGCTGAGCGGAGTGGCATTGAAAATTGTTTTACTACGGGACCATTTACGAAACAATTACACTTATTTGTGCGCCATTTAGCAGCTCCTCCACCGACTGACAATCCATCAGCGGCTGCTTCTCCGCGTCCTCGACGGTGCAGCTCCACTGAACGGAACCGAATGCCGGCAGACGCTACTCGACTTCATTTCGTCCTGACAGCTCTGCCAGGAAATAAAGCTTGCAGCAAGGACCTCTGCAGTGAGATAAAAAGGGTGTTGCAATTTCGTATTTCATACTTTTGGGGACCATAACTCTTGTTTTTGTCGGTCAAAAGATTTCTAAAAAAAATCTTCCCATATTTATCATTAATATTATTTTCATAGGGAGCTCTAATTTTTTTGTAGTGTCCTTCATTGCAGCTGAGAAATAGCTGCTTAGTATGCAACTCTGTTAAGAGATGAGGCAGCGAAGACAGCTGAGAAGATATAGTCTTTCAATGGCAGGTAAACAAAATTAATCATACGCCCCGTGGTGCGTCCAAAAATATGCGGATAATTGAACGATTATCTGCCTGGCTCGCCTGCTCGAAATCGCGAATACTTGCTCAGCTCTTTATTTAGCGATTAACTCAATTTACTCGAAAAGGCCTTATTAAGTCAATTCTGGGAAATGGAAACGTCTTAGAAATTAAAAAATACCAGCAAGTTCAGCAATTTCCGTTGTTTATCGAGGGTTGTCCCCCTTTCGTTTTGTTTTACTTCTTTATGAACATGAAAGGCTAAAAATGCCTTTATTTTGGTAGTGACTAACCGAAAAAAAGCTGAAGGTGCTTTCTTTTTGCAAAAATCAATGTTGCGCAATTTGGCAGAGGAGTGGTTTGATAAGGAATGGAGGATTTTCGACTTCGATTTCATATCTAGTTGATATTGTAAATAGACAGAAAAGGCAATAAACGGTTAACCTCTAATTGATGGCCGATTGAAGCATTTCTCAATCTCAATTCCCGTCTAAGATCTCATTTTCAATTGGCCGATAGATTGTTTACATATTTTTCGAGGAACTGCGAGTAGCCGTGACCATTGCGTAGCCGGGTGTCCACCTTGATACGCCTTATCAATGGCTAGATAGGAGAAAAGCCCCTGGAGTCAATGAGTTATTGCCATTTGACATGCGGCCGCTTTGTGGCCCATAAAAGCATAGGCCAGTGTCTGGTATTGACCAAGTTACGAACGAACCACGAAACAAGCAACATGCACTCCCATCTCGTCGCCATCCTGCTGGCCTTTGCGGCTTTCGGCTCCTGTGCCGCGAGTCCTGCGCTCCTCTCCGCCCACTTTAAAATGATGGATGCGATGAGTGCCACCAGTGAGCTGCAGCGCAGCAACCCCATCCTGGCTCAATCCTGTTTCGAGCAATACAGAGAGATTATGGACGATCTCAACCAGGACTACCAGAAGAAGTATTTCGAGTGCGAGGACGAGTTCAAAGCGGGAAAGGATGGAGTTCTAAAGCAATTCGATCCCGTGGTCGAGGACCTGGCCAACTCCACAGTCACCTCCTGTCAGGCCATGGTCAAATGCACCTCCCAGAATAATAGTTTGGACGCCCTCAACTGTCTCTCCGTGGAGGTATTTCAAAGAAGAAACAAATTTTGTTGAATAATTTCTAAGGAAAAAATTCTCATTCCTTTCAGGCCAACGAAAAGTCCAAGGATGTGTATAAGGTTGCCGGTAATGCCTCGATTAGCTCCGGAATTCTGGCCCAAAGAATCCAGGACTTGGACTTCACTTTCCAGTTTTGCTCGAATAGCTCCGCTCAGGAATTCGAAAACAAGGCGGGAGTGTGCTACATCGATTTCCAGAATTGCTTGAACGGATTGGACACTTGGCCGAAGCCAAGCTCCACCGACAGTCCGACCACCACCACTACCGAAAGCACCACCGAAAGCACCACCCAAAGCACCACCGAAAGCACCACCGCAAGCACCACCGAAAGCTCCAGCTCAAGCACCTCGGAAAGGACCTCCGAACGCCCAACCTCTACTACACGATGGGTTCCCCAGTCCACCGAGCGCCCCTCCACCATTTCCCATTTCCAATCTGATGGAGGAAGCCACAAGAACGGATGGCAGAACAAGCTGGACAATATCGTTAATCATATTTTCTAAATTAAAAAATATCAGATATTATCCGAAAATGCAATGAGTATTTAAAAACCATCGGCTTAAATAAAAAACAATCTATTTAAACCGAAAAAAAAATGTTATAAGGAACACATTTCGTATACACTTGGCTGAAGTCTATGGCCATTCGTTCTGGCTCTGTCTCAAAAACAAACAAATGGCATCAAGTGATGAAGTCAATCTGAGAACTCAAACGAGAAACTAAAACCCATTGCAACTTACTTAATTAACGGGCCGATCTAGGTGGAAAGCTGAGCAGGAAACCAACCTGATGCGATGCAAATAAAACTTTTTGCATTTGCCATCAGTCCAAGTTTATCAAAGATCCGCAGGACATGGGGCAACGAAGGACTCCCGGGATGGTTGGTGGTGATAGGGAGAGAGGAATGGCAAACATGTAAATCAGCTTGGGAAAACTTTGCCTCTGGCAGGACAAACAAAAAAAAAAAACAGCAAGGACTGTGAAACTTTAAAGTAACGTTAAGAGTTAAATAAACAGTTGGGGCGGTTACCTAGCGGTTCCTTTTCACTCAAATTTAATTGCATATGTTGTTTTTATTATTATTGTTGTACGGTTCTGTTGCTGGGGGCGTTGTTGTCACTGCAATTAAAACAAATTAGAACGAAAGTGCCCCAAGGCGTCGAAAATGGAAAATAAGGAAGGTGTGCCGTGGGACGTAATTTTGCTTTCGAGGTGGGAAAAAATATTGAGTGCCGAACACGCTCGTTTTCTTTAATCCGAATTTTTTTCCTTTGTAAATTCATTCGATAATTGTCTCGCAATTTACATCCCTATCCAGGGTCCTTGCATCCGGCTACTGATTTACTATGCCTGCTCCTGGCCCAGGGTGTGTGTGTGTGTGTGTGTGTGTGGTGCATCTTGCTGGGAAACAACAGCAACGCCTTGCCACACACTCACACAAAGAACACGCAATTAAGATATGCAAATTAGAAGTTGGTGTCTCTCGGCTGTGTCCTTGCTGCTCCTGCTCCAGCTGCCTGATGAGATCTCCACTCCACTGAGCTCTGATAATTATGCAGGGACATGCAATGAAAATAGACACAAACTTGGCCAACTATCTAACCGATTTGTATTTGTTTTCGAGCAACAAAAATGGCAGCCCAAGTGAGTCATTGCCAGGCAGATTGTTCTTTTCAAATTCAAATTTAAGGACAACACATGTCCATATGTTTCCTGTAATTGACCGACAAGCGACACTGATAACATTTCAAGTGGGACGGCACAGGGCTTTTTAATTAGTCACAGCTACTGGGCTAGTTGATAAATTTAAAAACAAATCACTGATCACTAGTCACTAAGACTATCAATTGTAATTATCTGATAATGTTTCGGAAAACCGATTTCGGTTTAATCCCGTTTTGTAGCCAGATCCAAGGCCTGGCCATTGGTGGCCACTTTTCATCACGATTAGATCCTATATTTTAGGAGACTTCTGGATTTCCAGGGAATCCAAGTGGATGATAGATACGTGTGTCTTTAGCACGTGTGTCTTTAAATAAAAACAGCCACTCTAACTAGATTAGATTGGGTTTGTGCGGATTCCTTACTATTTTGTATTTTGTAGTCGCCTGGAAGGCAATGGATAGTTATGCCAAAAGAAAGTTATTTTGTGTTCCAGGAACTGTTGACATTGATGGAGTGGTGATCTAACAGCCCAAAAATCTAAAAATGGGTTGGAAGGCATTGGAGGCAGCCCTTGAGCTGCTTTTGTGCTAAACGGATTTGTAGGGTGGGTCTTGCCGAGTGGCGGTTATAAAACCGATAACAATGATAGTGACGCTCGACAATGGTTGATAGCCCGATTGATAGGCTAAAGCTTGGGCCATAACAAGGCAATAACATGCCACTTTTTACTGGAAATTATAGGCAGGAATATTTTTTATGGACCACTCGAGCTGCCTATAAATGGTTCAGCTGGCAGGTGGATCTACTAAGTACTATTCGATCGCTTGCCGGGAACAGATCTGAAACCGTGTATTCTAAGCAGTTTTACTTTCAATAAAATGAACACCAAGCTGTGCATCGTCCTTTTGGCCATCGGCCTGAGCCAGGCTATCGCCCTGCAGCCATCTCCTTTGCGATTTGTCTATCCACAGACGAACTTGATGCGACAACTGGTTCAAAACCGCGACTTGAACAGCAATCACGGGCTTGACTGCATCAATTACTACCTTGCGAAGGTGGACGACGTGTCCAAACAGTACGAGGCTTCCTTCAGTGCGTGTGTGGCGACGGCAGACCTCGAGCGGTCTTCGATTGACGGCAAATTCAGCGACCAGCGCACCGAGATCGCCAACTCTGGCAGCAGCTCTTGCCAGGCGCTCGATGAATGCAAAGCGATTGAGAGCTCCATTGATTACTTTGCGTGCTACGCCAAAGCTGTAAGTTGAAGGCGAAGCGATCAGAGACAAATGAAGCCGATTAGGAGTGACATGTTTTACTAAAATGTATATCCTTATTTTTCAGGGCTCCGATAATGCTAAGTCCATGTACACCATCTCGGCCGATGCTTCCCAGTATTTAGCTGAGATCAAGGAACAGTACCGTCTTATTGAAGTGAACGAAGCCGCTTGCACCAACGCTTCTGAGCGGGTCTTCGTCGAGGACACGGCATCCGTATATGAACAGATGAACCTCTGCATTGCTGGTGCTCCAATTCCGTCGGAAACCACCGCTGCTCCTGCTGAAACCACCGCTGCTCCAGCGGAGACCACTGCTGCTCCAGCGGAGACCACCGCTGCTCCTGCTGAAACCACCGCTGCTCCTGCTGAAACCACCGCTGCCCCGGCAGAAACCACCGCTGCTCCAGCAGAGACCACTGCTGCTCCAGCGGAGACCACCGCTGCTCCTGCTGAAACCACCGCTGCTCCTGCTGAAACCACCGCTGCCCCGGCAGAAACCACCGCTGCTCCAGCAGAGACCACTGCTGCTCCAGCGGAGACCACCGCTGCTCCTGCTGAAACCACCGCAGCTCCTGCGGAGACCACAGCTGCTCCTGCGGAAACCACCGCTGCTCCTGCCGAAACTACCGCTGCTCCTGCCGAAACCACCGCAGCTCCTGCGGAGACCACCGCTGCTCCTGCCGAAACCACCGCTGCCCCTGCGGCTCCGGAAGACAAGGAACAGGCTCCCGAAGAGGATCTGAAGGTCTACTCCGGCGTCCAGGACAGTCAGAACCTTCAGAAGATTATCCAGAATCTGCAGAAGTGGTTGAAGAACCGATCCTAAACTCTAAAACTAAAACGAATGTACATATCCAAACTATTTATCAAATAAGCGAAACGATATGCATTTAGGTTTTTGTTTGCGAAAACTCATTTATCAAAGAATATATCCCCCCAAGTAAAAAAATATTTATGACTAGAACAAAAAACGCCTAATGGGATTATTTCATTTGATTTCATAAATTTCTAGGGGGAACAACTGGACAAATGATTCATTGAATAACCCACTTACCGAATCTTATCGAATCGAAGTTGTCGTTTAAATGGCTAAGTACAGTGTTACCCGCCACTTAACTACCCAAATAACACAATACAAAAGCAATTAAATATGGTCGAGTGATAAGTGGTTGCAAAACTATATTGGCCATTACCTATGCCAGATAAAGCGGCTATTTTTGGAGGCTTTGGTCAGAAAAAAGTTATTAAAGCGAAATCGGAAGGAATCTCGGTGCCGGCTCCTTAAACAAGATAGCAACTTAATTAGCTTTTAATCAAAATGAATTATTAAATTTTCAATGACAAAAGCATTTGCCGAAAATGTGATTCCTGGCTATAAAACCTGATCCACCGACCAGGCGTGGTCAGTACGAATCCGAAATCCGCCAGCGGTTTGTGTAGTCGCGTATTTTCCTCCCGGGAGTTGATATAAGAAAGTGTAGAAAATGAAGTTCGCCTTTGCCTTGTGCCTGGTCTTGGCCAGCAGCTGCATGGCCTTGATGCCAAAGAGTCCCGCCGACCTGGCCTCCATGCTGGAGCGCCAGCAGTTTGCGGTCCGCAGCATGATGGCCGTCCCCTCGGCCGGAGACAATCCCCAGCTGGCCAACGATTGCTTCAACAAATATCTGACCGATCAGACCAACGTGGTCATGAACTACAATAGGCAGTACACCGGCTGCATCAACGACGCCGAGGAGTCCCGGAACGAGCTCACCGCGGAGAGCGCCTCGGAGCGAAGCGACCTCCTGGAGCGCACCAACGATATGTGCACCAGTTTGGCGGCCTGCGATAGTAATCACGATGGCTTGGAGTTCTTCGATTGTTACCGCGATGCTGTAAGTTAAGGAAAAGTTTAGTTTGTCCACTTACTTCCGGTTTTCTAATAAACGACCTTTCCCCACAGTCCACCAACAGCTACAGGACCATGTTCACTTTGAACAGTGACTCCAACCTGGACTTCAATCGTATTAGTGCCGCCTACAGCCAGGTGGAAACCGTACTTACCACCTGTATTGACGAAGCCCGCTTGGATTACGCCCACGAGATGGACAGTTGCGACGTTAACTTGACTGTCTGCTTGGCCGGTGGCGTGACTGAACCCACGGTTGCTCCTACCACTGCCCCGTCTGTAGCTCCCACCGATGGTCCTACCGCTGCTCCCTCTGTAGCTCCCACCGATGGTCCTACCGCTGCTCCCTCTGTAGCTCCCACCGATGGTCCTACCGCTGCTCCCTCTGTAGCTCCCACCGATGGTCCTACCGCTGCTCCGTCTGTAGCTCCCACCGATGCTCCTACCGCTGCACCCTCTGTAGCCCCCACCGATGGTCCTACCGCTGCTCCGTCTGTAGCCCCCACCGATGCTTCCACCGCTGCTCCCTCTGTAGCTCCCACCGATGCTCCTACCGCTGCTCCCTCTGTAGCTCCCACTGATGGTCCTTCCGCTGCTCCCTCTGTAGCTCCCACCGATGCTCCTACCGCTGCTCCGTCTGTAGCTCCCACCGATGGTCCTACCGCTGCTCCGTCTGTAGCACCCACCGATGCTCCTACCGCTGCTCCCTCTGTAGCTCCCACCGATGCTCCTACCGCTGCTCCGTCTGTAGCTCCCACCGATGCTCCTACCGCTGCTCCGTCTGTAGCTCCCACCGATGCTCCTACCGCTGCACCCTCTGTAGCTCCCACCGATGGTCCTACCGCTGCTCCGTCTGTAGCCCCCACCGATGCTTCCACCGCTGCTCCCTCTGTAGCTCCCACCGATGCTCCTACCGCTGCTCCCTCTGTAGCTCCCACCGATGCTTCTACCGCTGCTCCCTCTGTAGCTCCCACCGATGCTCCTACCGCTGCACCCTCTGTAGCCCCCACCGATGGTCCTACCGCTGCTCCGTCTGTAGCCCCCACCGATGCTTCCACCGCTGCTCCTGCTACTGATGAGCGTCCACCTGAGGAGGACCTCGGCCGCTCCCTTCCCGTGGCTCACAAGGGTATTTGGGACATGTTGAAGCGTTTTGTCTAAACAGTGTCCTCAAGGAAGTGTCAATTATTTATTGCAATCAATTAGAAATTTTTGGGGCATTTCGAAAGCTCAATAAAAGCCGATGCCTTTAAAGCAAAGAATACTTTTGGGTTCGATTGGAAAACATATTGTTTTAAGCAGAGGCGTAGACGCAAAGTAAAAGGAAAAGTTAAAGTGTTATGTTAAAAGGAATAAATAAATCATTTTGATAAGATATTGGACGATAAGCTATTGGGAATGTCATGAACCAATCCCCCAGACGAGCGCCACTGCCTGATTAGTGACTTATCTGGGCAACCGAAGCGCCATAACATGGACTACTGTGGGTTCTCGGAGTTCTCGGACATTGCAGATCGGATCTGGGGGCTACTAGCCAACAAACAATAAGGAATTCGCAATCAGAATACACGCAGGCTGATAAGTAGAGCACCTGAACTTGTCATAAAACATTGGCCTTCGTGGCTGGTCAATAAAGCCGATTGGGGGGTTATTAGGAAATGATCAATTAGACATCCGTCGCACGGTACTCGAGTCGTACCGGCGTCGTTCAGCGACCGCATTCGAGATCTGCGTCCAAATGGAAGCGCTACCTCTATCCGGGAGATCGAAGACCCGCTGTCGCTTCGGCTGGGTCTTTGCCCTTATGTTTGTGTCAACCTACTTTGGCTACTCGGATGCCGTTGGAATTATCGACTGGATCACTCCCTGGCCGGACCTGAACATCGACGAGTGCCATGAGGAGTTCACCGTGGCCTGTGCCAATGCCTCGCAGCACTACGCAGATGCCTATGAATTGTGCGAAATGAATGCCAATGAGACGATCATCAACCTGGAGGTGGATGTGGAGCTGGAGCGACTCCAGATCGAATTGGCGTCCAGTACCGTGTGCGGAAATTTGCGAATCTGCGACACTCTGGACGACGATCTTAAGTATTTCCAGTGCATCAGTGAGAATGTGAGTATTTTTTATATATTCCTTGTTGGTTTCAAAACAAAAACATTTTGATAAAAATCAATAATGATTACTGTATTGAAAGGGCCAGGCACCTACGCCTGTTTTTTTGAGTCATACCAAGTCATAAACACTTAAAGAAAACAGTATAATTGAAAAGTTGAAGTTGGAGTTGAAAGTTATTTATTTTTTATCAATTTCTTACAGTTTAAATAATTAACCAAACATATTTCCAGGGAAGTCGCAATCTGGACATTCTCACAGAAATCAATTACAATGCCACAAGTGCACATACTCGTCTCCGCGAAGATTACGATGCAGTGCATCGGTCGCTTCTACTCTGCGGCCTGGAGGCTCAAAGAAACTATATGGAGGACATAAAGAAGGCGCACCATGAACTCACGGAGTGTCGTTTGGAAATCGATGAATTTATGGGGTAAAGCCCGTTTATCTGTTACCATGTAATTAGATAATAAATAATGGAATTACCTGCAATGCGGAATCTAAGTCTTAAGTCTGTACTTCCCCTTTAAAGAAGGGAAAATCTTATCTTCTCAGTGTACAATATACTCGTCCCTTACACTTAAACAAAATACGTAGTTAAAGAAACACATTTATCGTTTATACCGACATTTAATGGCTTTCATTTTGTTGCAGGCATTGGTCCAGGGATTGAAATATCTGATTGGTGCCTTTCAAATAATTGTATTCCGTTCGGTTTGTGCAAAGGTAGTGTTCCACCTGGATTTGGCTAAGTTTTTCGCTTAAAATTAGCGCCTGCTCGGAGGAACTGAAGGAAATGCTGTACAACGTGGTCAAGTGCTCCTTTGACTGAAAGGACATTAAATTATTTGATTTATCTGTCGCCGAAAAAGGACAAAAGCCTCACCATCTTGGCGAAGCAATTGAAAAATTCCAGAGCCTCCGTAATCGCCATACACTTTTCTATAAACGAGTTTATTCCCAAGGCGGCCTCCCGAATCTTTTCCTGTCCCACACTGACATCCAAAAGCAGGGACTTGCGCTCATTGGAGGCACTCTTTTGGCAGCCACTGTAGCCTTGTGACCAACTGGCTCCTTCGGTTTCCAATTCCGGCATATAGCGGGCAAAGCATTTCTTCGTTGTGCCTAGATTTGAAATCGATTCTTTTCCGTCATTCAAATAAGAACACAAGCTGCTCAAAGCCCTTGGCTGCTCGGCGGAGACCTTTAAATAAGTCCTCAGGATTATGAAATATATAAATATGAGCAGGGGTTCATTCTAAAGGCTTACCCTTAGGGCTACGAGCAGAGGTAGCAATGTTTTCAGAGCACTTTTCATGTCTCTAACCGAAAATCGACTGAAATTTCCACGCAAAATAGCCAAAAGTTGGTAATGTAATCCGACATTGATTCATGATTTGTTTATATGACTTGCTTATCGTTTCGGACCGTCTGCAAATGCGGTTCCAGTAGGTCCAAAACTGTTACTCAGAAGAAATCATTGCATACTTTTTGATGGCCTGAAAATAACTTGTTTCTTTAAAATTACGAATATTCCATCCCCACTATTAATTGCCTTTTAACCATTTTTTTTCTGATAAAGGGTAAGATTCAGAATTTCATTACTCATTATATAAAATCATTACATCAATCGATTCGCTGCAAATGGTAAACCCTTAAGCTGCCGAATGACTCCTCGACAAGTTCAAAGAACACCGAATATCAGCGCCTTCCGGTGGCCGTTTGGGCCATCTTATCTGTGTGGCCGGCCAGCTTTTGACCCTGACTACAACACGTGTATCGGCATCGATGGGAATGCACATGCAAAGCAATTTGCGGGCCCTGGGCATTACGCATACGCCTTAATACCTTCCTAATTGATCGCCTTCCGCCGCCGCTGGAAAAAAATTCACAAAATTTCATTTGCCAAAACGGATCAATCATTCGCCCCGTCGGCCGCGTATATAAAGCATTTGGCGCTGCTCTTTGCCAGCGACAGTTAAGATCCGACCGCCGACCGCCGACCAAAATCAAAAACCATTACCGCCATTATGAAGCTTCTGTGCAGTGTCCTGATCCTTGCCAGCGTTCTCGCGGCTCAAGTAATACTTGATCACTTAATAAAAAGTGTCCGGTTTTAAATCACATTTTCGTTATTCAGGCCAAGCCCAATGTGCAAGTGCAGCTCCAGAGTGCCTTGGACAGTTATCTGGTGCATGCCCGCGACCTTGACGCCATCGTGACCCCGGATGTGACCAGCCAGTGCTTCAGCCTGTACCTGCCCATGCTGAACGAGGTGGCCGCCACTTTCTCCAGCTCGTACCAGGGCTGCATCAGCACCGCCAACGCCGAGATCGCCAACCTGACCGCCCAGGCCACCAGCCAGCAGAAGGAATACCAGCAGGAGGTGTCCACACTGTGCGGTGCCTTTGCCACTTGCGACCAGGACAATGACACCACCACCTTCTTCAACTGCTACGCCAAAGCGGTAAGATATTTCTAATATTTGCTAGAAAAAATAAGAATTTAATTGAATAATTTATTTGTAGGCGGAGGGGGATGTCTCTGTGATCTATGACATTGCCACGAATGCCGCCAGCTCGGCCAGCAGCCTGAGCATGGGCATCAAGGCCATCCAGGACACCGAGTACCAGTGCACCAACACCACGGAGAGCAACTACGTCCGCGACACTGCCGCCACCTACGACCTGCTGGACAGCTGCCTCAAGAACGGCGTGCCCACCACCTCCGCCGCACCCACGGTGGCCCCCTCCTCCTCTAGCCCCGTCGCTAGCTCGAGCGGGGCTGTTGACACTACTGGCGCTCCCACGACTGTGGCGGTGACCACGGCCAGTCCCGGAACAGCCGCGCCTGCCACTTCCGCCGCTGCCGGAACTCCGGCTCCTTAAGCCTTGCTTTCAGCAACCAATAAATGAGCATTCAAAAATATTGATCGATGGAAATATAAGGGGGTTTTCTTTTGTTAGATATTGTCAGGATATTTTAGTTATTAAATTGAATGCAATTAATAAATACAGAATTAAAGGAGTCCAAACATTGCCTTTAAACTTGGAATATATCGGTTTTTTCTGACCAGATCTGGATGTGATACGATTTAACGTCCCAGACGGATGTGATCGGGATTGAATCTCCATGGAAAGTTTTGAAATGGCTGGGATCGAACGTCTTACACCGTTTGAGAGGCTGACTGTTGAGTGTTGAGTGTTGAGTGAATATAAACCGAGTGTAAATATTCAATCCGTGTGTGGTCTTATCGGCGATTCATTCAATTATCTGACCGTGTCTGGGGCTGTTAACGCTTTAAATCGTGTGCACACATACTAAATTGTTCTCAGTCGAAGTTTGTTCTCGGACCATTAAACACTGAACATGGAAGGCCAGCGCGTTGTCGTCGTCGTATTTGCTGTCGTTCTCGCCGGACTGTGCGTGCTGTCCGGGCTGAATGTAATGAAAATTAAAACCC
The DNA here is from genome assembly GCA_018150405.1 of Drosophila varians. NCBI lineage: Eukaryota > Metazoa > Arthropoda > Insecta > Diptera > Drosophilidae > Drosophila > Drosophila varians. Next base: position 12,905,227 of record JAECWK010000130.1, read on the forward strand.
CCTAGAAGTACTATCTTACACCTAAAGAAAAAATAGTGCCTATCTTAACTGGACCATTAACTAAACTAAAACATCCTTTGGCTAAGTTTGTTTTAAAGAGTTTTACAATTAATATTCTTGTTTGTCGCCGAGACTTTCTATCCAAAAGCTTAACATTTCTAAATATTTCTTTAAATTTAAGTGCTTTTTCGACATCATTAGATTATCTGACATTTGATTGGAAACCATTTTTAATTATTCTTGTCCACACCTGGCCAAAAACCATTATCTTATCATTGAAATCTTGGAGCCATGGCCTCTATTTTATACCTTGATTTACGCTTTTTAACCACAACATATTTTTCCTTTGTGCACATTTAACCGTTATCCGTTATCCTTTTAATAGGCGGCACCGGTAGAATGCAATAACAGCGGTGGAACGCAGTACTCACAGGATGGCCTTCAGATCCAGACGCAAACCGGACCCGGTTGCCAGTACCAGACCTCCGAGGACGGATCCCAGAGCCAGAACCAAAGTTCAACGGGTGGCGGCTCCCAGTCCCAGTCACAGTGCAGTGGCTCCGCCTGCGGCCAACTGACACCCTTCCCACCCCTATTCACCATGAAGCCATTCGATCCCATCACCTGGCAGCCATGGGGCTTCCAGAACGACCTATTCCAACAACAGCAACAGCAACAGCAGGCTATTCTTGTTTAATAATGTTTAACCATTTAAAAAATGTTTGAATCCGTTTCAAATTTGTTAACTCAAATTAAAAGTTATCTATGTTTTCTTCAAGTCACTGAACTTATGATTGTTTTTATCTTATCTTGTCATTGCTTTTCTATAGATACTTTAAACATAAAAGCCTCAAAGCCCTTTACAATTTAAATTTTAAATCTATTGCGATAGTGGGTCAAAATTTTTGTTTTTAAAAATTGTTTAATAATAAACAACATTTTGTCTAGCGTCTGTCTCTAATTTCTCTAGAGGTGACTCATTTCATCTCGTTTCGAATATTTACATTATCACTTAGTCAGCTGGATTATCAATTAAACTTTGGTGCTAATTAATTCGTTGATCACATACCGATCAGGCTGTCTGAACATGAGAGCTTGGGGTCAAAATTTTCTATTAACAAGGTCAAAGATTATCATTAATGATTCTTAATGAAAAAAAAATAAACTCTTTATCTTGGGAATAATAAGTTGATACAAAAAATTAATTGTCATAAAGCGATATTATACCTTTATTGGGAACTTAAACAAAGGCAATGCCCTTTAATGCCGAGCTCTACTTTAAATTGTAAATTGTAATCCGTTCGCGGATTTTGTGAAATGTGTGCAATTTCCGGCACACTTCCCAAAACTTTCCTTATCACTTAAATCCTTTGGATTGAGCCATCAAAAAACCAAAAATAATGATGAATGTTCGCCGACTTCTCTCGTCTGTGGTTAATGCAATTTTTTGTTTTCCTGTCACTTTGGCGCGACTCGAGATAAAACTTTTGCACTGCTTTGCCCAACTTTGGCTGAATGCTACCTACCAACCTGGTGGCATTGCTTTTGCTGTGGCACCTTCGTCAGCCCGCGGCGACGTGTGCAAGTAATTGTGGCAAAGCGCCACAATAATCAACGTCAGATGGAGGATATCGTCAAGCGGTGAGGCCGCCAGCTGGCTTTTAACTCATTTTCTGATTAAAATCAGGGCCATTAAGCGTGCTGCCTCGATTCGGACTAAACTTTTTAAATGGCCCTGACAATAGTTGCCACTGTTTGTGGCAGAGCCAGTGGCAGCCACTGGCAGTGGCAGTGGCTATGTGGAGCTAAGGCTTCTTATGATCCTGCAGTGCGGCCGCAAAAGGACGCGAGAAAATTGGCGCCTGCAACGAACTACTCTCTTTGGTCACGACAGGGTGCAGAATTCGGTGTAAAATTAAATTAAAACTGCCAGGAAGGGAAGAACGAGTTGGATGAGAATAAATACACCGGAAGGAATTTAGAGTTTAAAGGGCTTGATTGGCTTGATTACAATCAAAGCTATACAAACAGAATGCTCAAACTCTGTATTATTTCAATCAAGAAATGAATCACACTTTTTGTGTAGACCACCTCGTTTAGCATATGTAATTATATTTGTGTTACTGTGTGGCTAAAAATCCTGTTGAAAACTGTGAAAATATTTGCGAGCCTTTGGCAAGAAGCAGCAGGGCCAGATGGACGATAGTGGAAAAAACAGCAGGATAAGAATGACGATGGCCGCTTGGAAGCTGGGTGGCTGGCGGAGAACTCTCAGCGCCAGCTGTCAGCGATGTCAATTAGTTTTTGAAGCGATGCTGACCTCCTTGGTCCTTGGTGCCTGGACGTTGCGCCCACTCTTGGCCTTGCCTGTCCCTTGGCCAAGTCAAGTTGGCTTTAAGTTAATTGCACAAGATTTCACTTTACACTAGCTGCTCCTGCTCCTGGTCCTGCTCCTGCTGCTGCTGCTCCTGCTGCTGCTGCTACTTCCGCTTCCTCTCCGCCATCCGGTTTTGCCATTTTTTTAATCAAGTTAAAAGTTATTTTTAAATGGAGTGCGAGGGAAATATGCAAACGCAATGCAAATATTACAAAGGACCTGCTCAGGCTCAGTTCTGTCGGCATTTGCGGGAATAAACACGGCGAAAAAATTAAACAATTTGCAGTGATTATTTCATGAGGAATTCGAGGCCAAATTGGTTTTGCCGTGCGAATGCCTCCGTCTCATTAATGCACGATTGCGGGTGAATATTTTTAACTGTTTTCGTCACATTTAATGTATGCGATATCGAGCGGTAAGCCGACCATTTTTTTGCCATGACCATCAAATTAATTACGCTGGAGAATGCTACCGGGCGAACTTATCTATCAATTAAGTTTATTAAAAGATAGTCATGTTTGCTTAAAAAAGATACGACATTGGCCGAAAGTGAAAGCTTTTATTTAAGTAATTTCTATTTATAAGTGGGAGCTTCTATGCAAGCAACAAAAAACTGTTGCCAAGTTGCTCTAATTTATGATTTAACAATATTTACGCTTATGCTTCTTTTCTCACCTGCCCGTAGTATTTCATTTGTCACTTGGATTGGCACCTTTTTGTTTGGTTTTTTATAAATTATCTTTGGCAGCGCCAAACACGCTTGCTATTTTGGACGCCCCTTCCACCTGCAGAAAGCCTTTGATTGATGATACAGGTAATTGATAAGGCGTCTCAGTCGACTTTCGTAGCTCACCTTTTTTCCAGGTGCTTCCCCTCCTCCCCCACTAATTGGCTGCTAAGTAGGTGATGTTTTAAAATATTTTAGCTGGGAATTTTTTGTACATTTTTCGCTGGAAGTTGCGAGTTGGTAAGGGTGTGGGTGCGGGTGTGGGTGTGTCTGTGGGTGGCATTTCTTTGCCTAATTATGCAATCAAAGCTTAGTCAACGAACTCGTTCCGGGATGGTTTGAGCTAATTAGAGCGTCCAACGTTAATTGCAATTTGCAAAAGGGATGTGTATTTTTTCCCCCTCACTTTTTTTTTTTTTTTTTTTGGGGCAGTAAGGGGGGAGGCCTTTAAGGATCCTAAATGTCGCTCAACTTCTTCAGCTGTTGCTGTCGTGTCGGCGGCGTTGTCACGTTTTTGGTGGCTGCTCTTCTGTACGACTTCATTTCATTGCAAGAGCCTGGCTGCCACAGATGTTGCACTTGCCACGCGATTTGCAGTTACGTGTGAGAGAGATAGCGCCAGGCGATAGGGATAGAGACGGAGATGGGAATGGCGATGGCGATGGGGACACCGATGTAACGGAATGTCTGAGCCAGAGCCGAAAATTTTCTAATTTTCTACTGCAGTGATTTCGCATGCATAGAGAGTTGCAAGTTGCCACAGTCCCTGCGAACTGTCGGCCCATCCCCGTTAGTCCTGCCCCCTCTGGCCACTACTTTGCGACCCTCTACTGGCTGCATTCCACTGATTTATGCGCATCAATAAGTTCTCAGAGTGCGATACTTATGCGAAGTGTGCCGCAATGAGACGTGGACTCGCCCAGGGCACGTTTTCCTGCAGTTGCTGTCCAACTTCCCCATCCCGCTGCTCTACCACCACCGCCATGCCACCTCCTTGCCACCCCATGCTGCTTCAGCTCCAGCTGCTAAAATAATGATTTGCATTTCGATTCGGGTTTCGATTTCCATTTGGATTTCGGCGAGATAAATGGTTGGGCGGGAAGCCGGGAAGAATAGCATAGCCTGCTGACTGCGTCTAATGAGAGTGTGGCACACAGTAAAAAATTATTAAATAAATATTTAAATAATGATATCGAGCTTATGGTTCCATATTTATACAATTATTTGGTTTGGAATATCAATATCAATGAATTCACAAAGCCAACAAAATATGTGTGAATGTTTTTGGTGAGGTGTAGCCCCTTCCTAAACAGCTTATCGCTTTCTAGGCTTTCTGGGGGGTGAAAAGCCAAATGCCCAGCCAAATAATTCATTTTCGCCGCTTTGTTTGTTGGCCACGTTTACGGCCCCCGCTTATCTTAATGGGTCAAAGGTTATGGCCAGCCTTGAGATGAGACAGTCTGAATTTCCGTTGGCCACCCAACCACGAACCACGAACCACGAACCACTAGCCACTGACCACCGCCAGACATCCTTTGCATTCAAACAGCGCACCGCAGTGGGTCCAAAGACTTTTGGCCAGAGATTAGGCGTGCTTATAGGCAGATTTATGGATCGTCGGTGGGGAAACCTTTTAGCCCCCGACCAGAGCCATTCAGATTGTGATTCGGCAATAAACACACTGCCGAGCAAGCAATTCCGAGTTCCATAAGCGGCATTTAATTAATTCGAAAATTACGTTATTTTCGACTTGTGCTCACTCGAGTCGAGTCGAGGAGAGTCGAGTCGACTCGAGCCGGGCCCTCAGACTCCGGGCACACAAAGCCGTGGCCCACTCAGCTCATTTGCCAAATCAAGCAAGCACCACTTAAATTTTCATTAGACTGTTTTTGCCGCTTTCCACCTAGCTGCCCGGACTCCTCCAGAGCAAATAGGGCCAAGAGAATGGGGGAAGAAAACCGCAGAAATGTGCGCACTTTGTCTTAATGATGCTAAAGTGAATTTAAACTTACGTGATTTTTACGTGAGCTGCAGTAATTGCTGATGCACTGGCATTTGCACTCCCGCCTCCCACTGCCCTCCCATGACTTTCAAAAAGGTGAATGAGCTCAGTTCCACTTCGCTCCAAAGCAAAGAATATGAAGCTGCCATGTGCGGAGTCAGACTGACTGTGAGGGGCGCTTGAGTCATATTTCTGATATGGTCTCATCATTCAGCGAGGGCCAGAGATTTGGCACATGTGCTCACGTCTGGGCCATAAATATTGGGGTTAAAGGCAGCTTGGCAATGGCGTATTGGCAATGCCGGGCCAGGAGATCAAACCATAAATTTAACACGTTTTCACCATGTGCACCCAGACGACGACGAGCGACGGCAGTCGAGTGCAATTGCCCACGGCATCTCCACCAGCTCTGCCAGCGCAGGGCAGGTCATACATCGCGTATACGTAATATTACGTATACGCCACGTTGCCTTGCAACCGGCTCAACTGACATTTAAAACCACCTCCACGGCTGCGCCCCGTTGTCATATGCAAAGCCATGTTCCGCAGCTGATGCGCCTGTCCAGGCATTTAATTTGCTGAAACACCCAGGTAACCCAGCCAACCCCTCTTTGGGTAGTTAAACGCTGCCAGTTGGCCAAATCGAAGACCGCAGAGCCAGAATCAGAACCGAGATCCATTGGCGGTCTGTCAGCAGTTTGCCATTTCCGCTGCCAAGGAAACGCGGCCAGCGTCTAAGCGCATGGCGAATAAAATTAATTAAATTGAAAACTCCTAATTATAAAGTCTGAAACTATGAGCTGAAAAGGGCCCAGTGTGGTTTCGAGACTCCAACTTGGGCCAACTTTCTCTCCGTAGCGCTAAGCCAATTATTTTTCTCAGTGTCCTGGTCTTTCCTGTTGCTTTGGGGCATTAAAGGGTATGGTCTGGGTCTCGAATATGCTAGCTTCGCCACCAGCCTGGCGTGTGTGTGCTTAATTCCGACTCACTCGGGTTAAATACACATATTGAGAGCGAGTGGGGGAGTGGGTTTAATCACGGGATCGCACTTGGGCAAGGGGATTCCCGGCTTAAAATCGGATTTGCCACGCCCAACCGACGCCCAACCAAGCTTATCGAATTGTTCGCATTATCGTTTAGATTTTAGTGGGCCAAGGAAATTAATTTCGAGAGTAAGCGGGCGAAATGGGCGGAACGAACAGAGCAGAGCCTGGCAGGCACCTGACATGTAATTACAGAGCACGCCATTCCCCCGGAGCATGTGGCATCCATAATCATCATCGAGGCTGTGCGACTGCCGGGGCAAACTGAGGCGAGTCAAGTGCTGGGGCTTTACTGGAAAATTTTGCAGCACCAACTGAGAGCAATCTCGTTAATTTTATCCCAAACAACACAAAGGCATATCACTTAGGCGCACAAATCTGCAAATATCCTGGCAAAAAGAAACACATTTATATAGAGTGCAATACATTATGTTTGTTTCATTTCGCCTGTCAATAAAATGGGGAATGGCTGGCTGGCTGGTGTCCCAGCCATCGGATTTGGCGGCTAAGCCGCCGGAACACACATGTTTATACTGAAAGAGAGTCCTTTGTTAGTTATTCGAATATAGTCATTATAATAACGAGTATTTGCGGGACATTGCCAGTTCGATTATGGGAAACTTTGCCACAGTGACGGGGAAATCAAAACAAATTACCACGATCAACAACAATTGTCATTTGTTATCCTATTAACGCGTCCATCTAGTCGGTCAACATCCCGAAAGCCGTCCAAGAAATATGGCTGGGGCCGATGATGGCAGTGGCCATACATTAATGCGAACTAGAATTTCCAAGTGATAAAGCAATAAATGTCGAAGGAAGAAGGAACTTTCCAGCAACTCGACCACAAAATGTACTCCCGAATAGCCTGGCCAAAAGGACCTTTTGGTCGTGTGTGTGTGTGCTGGCAAAGTGTGATAAATAAACGGGCATAAATATCTGACAAATTTATGTAAGTAGAAATTATGTAGGAGCGGGAATGACAGCGGCGGAAATCAGAATCCGAATCAGAAGCAGATGCCGGAAAATGCTAATGTGCTCGGCGTTCTTTGCTGACTTTTGCTGAAACCCACACAGGCAGTGCTATCAAAAGGCATTAAAATGAGCCGTTTTGAATGAAAATAAAATATTTGATATGAAATATAAGGCTTAATGAATTCAAAGTACCAATATTAAATTTCTAATTAAATCGTTTGGTATTTTCTTTGGCGCTTCCATTATTTCCACTGAGATTATAGAGCATAGAATATTGAGCAGGTGCGGCCATTGGTCTCCACCTCCCCGTGTGGTTTACCTATGGCAATTTTAATGGACTCCATAATGCAACAGATAAGTGGCGGACCATATTGTTCGGCAAAGAGCAAACATTAGGATGGGGGAGGAGACTTGACCATGGCGAGTGCGAGTGCATCGAAAGCATAAAAGCAAACAAGCTGATTAACAAATAATGCACACACACACACACACACACACACGCCGACACCATAAAACGGATGTGCAAATATGGCAAGCGGAAGTATTATCCTTGAAGCCCGCAACCACAATGGCAGCAGGACATGCATAAACGAATTGCAATGGGGTGATGCGGATCGAGTGCGAAGCCATCAAAATTGCATGCTACAAAAAGCACTCAGCCGGGGCATAGGGGATCGGTCAGACGGTGAGACGGTGAGACAGTAAAACGCTGTGTAATGCGACCCTGGTTATTACGGATATTCACATTGAAGTGGATCCATAATTGCGCCTCAATGGCACTTGAATGCCAATCGCTTGGCTTACGGCTGATTAGAGAGCGGAGGCGACACTATGGGCGGAGAATATATGGATGCGAGATGTAGGTTGGTGGAGCAGATGATGCATGAATGTTTGAACAACTTTGCCAGGTCACTTGAGCACTCCCGGCTGAGCATCTGAGGGCAGGCACTCCTGTATCCACTCCGATATGCGAGTGTTTGATTGATTGTGCGTAAATCTTTAGTGTCGTGTAATGTATTCATTTCCAGCTGCCCCCTTCCAGGCATCCTGCATCTTGATTTATTTGGTCTAGACTCTAGACTGGATTTGCAGCCAGAAATTTGGATGTTTATAATGTGGCGTCGGACCTCCTTTGTTTGTGGAAATGAATAAATGCATATTTATACGAGCGTATGTCAGTGGCCGGCAACGTCGAGAAATGCAGATTAGTGGCGCATTTGTCATTGACCCAAAACAAAGCCCTCAACACACTGAGTCCACTCAACCGAATGCCGTGCGGAGGAGGGACAACTTTCGGACAAAGTATTTTGATTGGACGGGCAAGGGCAAGGGGGGAACAAGTTGGCAAACTTTTCAGGGAAAGGGTCAAGCGCTTCATAATAAACTAACTAGCTGCTAATTTACTTGGGCCAGCATCAAATGAAAAAGCCAAACAGACACCCGACGACTGTCAGGTGGCACCTGAAGTTATTTACCAACCGACTGCAAAAGGACGACGCAGGACCCAGTGCTTTTGGCTTTTGGCTTTTGGCGAGGTGCTAACCTTTGGCAATTTATGTGTTTCATTATTAAACTTTGCCACCTGCCGCATATTTAGCAACAATAACAATAGCCACGGGGCAGCCCGGCACACTCGGTGCTAGCCCGGCTAACACACTTGGCGCAATTTATTGGCCAAACACCTCTGCCAGAGCACTCTACAAATGACTCCGGGGCGAAAAAGACTGAGGCTGAGGGCCAGTGAAAGAGAAACTGAAAATCAATTGAATTGTAGATGCGGGTTAAACATGAAAACAAACATGGCACAAAACGACGTTGGCCCAGGCCCAGGCCCCAAGCCCAAGTAAATAAAAACATCGTAAAGCCAAAGTCCGTACCGATTCCCCTTCATTCTTCTGGCCTTTTTACACACACGATTGAATGCGCAATTTATGCGGCGTAATTTATGAAAACAAAAAGCGGAAACAATATTTCTGCTGCTGCCCCATGTATGTATGTACCTCCAACTTGACCATTATCTGCTGTCTACACACGCCCCTGGCTCAAGTCGCAGTTATTTATGTGGATGCAACACGGCCCGAAACAATGCCATGGAAGCCTTATTGTGCTTAAGGCTGGCGTCGGACCACGGGGCGTATGAGCGTTTATTTGCTTTCACACCAGCTTGAGGCTACGCTGGTCCTGCCAGGGGATGCTTTAATTGCGGAATCCATTGCATGCGCATTTGCATTGCTGATTGCCTTAGTTGAAAGGACGTTGTCAGACAATACACTAGGGATTATGGTTGAAAGTTTATTAAAAATTAGTAACCCTTTTATTAAGGGGTTTGATTTTATTACATACATATATTTGAAAAACCTAATCAATATTGATTCCCCTTTGGGGGCCTTGGAAAAGTCAAGGACAATCCCTTTTCTTTTTGTGTATTTTACATTGAGAATTGCGGAAAATGTTCTCATTGGTCGAGAGGGGGGGAGCAACAAAACTACTCGCATAAACAATTTCCACAAATGGCGGCTAACAAAGTGATGCTTTAGGCGATGGCTATTGTGTGCCACTGCCCCACCATGCCACCATGCCACTATGCCACCACCATTCCGCCATTTCAACATTTCACCCATCTCCGTACCGCATTTTGCTAAGTCGCTTTCCGCTTTCCGTTCCGTTCGTGCCTTGGCCGTTTTCTTTTATTATTTTGCAGCCCTTTTAGCCGAAGGAGCCCCACAGCCATAGACCATGTTTGCCCTGGCCAGAGAAGCATAAAAATCACGCACTCACAAACAAATAAAATGCTGACAGCATATATTTCCGTTTCCGTTCCGGCTACAGTTTTCAGTTAAACAAATGCCCCGCATATGCGGCCCGCTCTCCTTTTTCGTCCTTTCCCATTGAGTGTGCGAGAGCGGATGTATTACAATTTGGAAATGTCTGCGAAACGCACATTTATGACAAAAGGGATAACTTATCCTTAGCCTGAGATATCCCAATACCCCGGCCGGCCGGCCGGCCACCTCCTCCGGGCTATTTGTTTAACAGAGTTCGCATTTTTATTTCAATGCTAATTCGGTTGGAACCCAACTGCACTAAATTAGCCAGCCCCCTATATCATAAAACTGAAGAGAAAACTAAATCTCGCTTCCGCCCGGATCCGGAAGTGGCTGAAAGCGACAAAGAGAATGTCCTTTTTAGTCTTCTATACCCTGGCTAAGGGTTTCTGGGGGCCTTGAGGATTTTTGTTGAATTTTTTTTTTAAATGGAGCTTCTTTGATTCTCCCTTGACATTTGAATATTTTTAATTTTATAATATTTTTTGCAGGATGAATAAAGGATATTCCATCAAATATATCTGCAAGGATATATAGACTGCGACTCTACCCAAAGTAAGTCCATTTTCCTTTTATTTTGTATTTTTATGATAGCTTGCTGCTTCGATTTGATTGACGTTAAGTTGCAGGATAAACACATCTCCCACTCACAACAGGGTCCTGCGGGAGGAGTGCTCCCCCCTACCCCCATCCTGGGCACATGTTATTTAATAGCTCGGCCTGCCGCATCCCGGCGTTTGGCAAATAAAGTTAATTAAATTTAAATATTTGTGTTGTGCAGCCACGGCTGGATATCTTTTCGTTTTTTGTGCGAAAAAAACCGCAGTGTGGCACAGTATGCCGCACCTACCAACTTTTAACAGACTCAATGCGGCGTTAAATTTCGTTGTTGTGTGTGTGTGTGTCTGTTGCACCCCCCGCTGCTGTTGCATGAACGAAAAAACTGTTTTCGAAAATTTATTACGAAATAATTCATAAAAACGCTAACAGAGGCAGCGCCAGGTGAGCTTTGGGCCACGCCCCCGCCGACCAACAAAATAAAGGACACACGACATACATACGCGTATAGCCTTGCTGGGGACAGTTAGCTAGTGCCAGCTGCCCGTGTTGCTACTTTTGCTGCGGCCACTAAGGAGTTCGACTGCGATCTGTTGCCAACACACACGAGGAAAAAAGGAAAATTGTTAAATTTATATTTATTTTTATGGCTTGGCTTTGTTTCAGACACCGACTCGACCCAGACTGCCACGCCCAGTGCGTACATGGCAGCGCCTTTTTTTTCGCATCACTCACCGTTTTAGTGAGTTGGCAGCATTTCAGTTTCGGCTTAAATGTTTGCACTTTTTTGTTTGCCATTTTAAAAATATTTTCGTGCTCTTTGTTTGGCCGCCGCCTCACCGCTCTCCGCTCTCCACTCCTCGCTACACTTAATTTTTTGTTTGTTTTGTATCCTTTTCGTCCATTTTGTTTGTTTCTTTTTGCATTCCACGCCATTTATATGCAAATGCATGTGTGAGTGCTGGGAGCTGGTGTGCGTATTGCCACATTTAAACTGTAGCGATGTATGTGCGTATTTTTTGTTGTTGGTATCCTGCCCCTTTTATGAGCACTTTTATTCTTTTCTTTTTCTGGTTTTGGTTTATTGGAAGGACGAACGTTTTTCACATTGCCACGCATATCCTTTTGTGCCCCTTTCCTCCAGTTTTGCGGGTCAGCAAATGTTTGCGGTTTTACTTGTCAATTTGAAGTGCATTAAATGGGCCACCAGCCGGCACGAGAGGTGTCGGGTGGAACTTTTTTCCGCCTGGCAACCGTGCTTTTATTGGACTCCAGAGCTCTACGCATTCCCGAAGCTTAAAATTTCCGCGATACACTTTTAGGTAACGCAGTTTTTCGAATATATTAATCAGTTTACAAGTTTACAAAAACAATAGTAAATTCCTGATATGATGACACCTGGTATTGGCTTTTTTAATTTAATTAATTAAATTTAAACAAATATTTTTTTTATCTTGATCCGGTTTCTTGTCACAAAACATTCGATTAACATTTTACGAAAGTAATCCCATATGTCATACCCAATTCGCCGGCTGTAAAAGGAATTGTTTTCGAAATTGTTTGACAGTTGCCAGATCAATGCAAACTTGGGGGAAAGTACTTACGGAATCGAGCGCACTTCTTGCAGGAGCTCTTGCTCCTGCTCCTGCTCCAGCTCCAGCTTCGGCTCCACCCAGAGCACTCAAACATGATTGAAAAATTATACTGTTACTCTGTTGCCGGCGGTACTTGTTGGGTCTGAGGAGGGGGCGGACACCGGGACACCGTGGAGCAATGGCTTCTTGGTGGCTGGGTTTATTTAACACTTCCAAACAATCCACGCGGAACTGTCGGCCACAGAAAAAGCATAAAAAATGGCAAAAAATAACGCCAAGCAAAACAAGAACCTAGTAGAAACGTGCCAAGATCCCCCTCGCCCCATTTTTTTTCTCGCAGTAAGCAGCAAAAATTCAACACTTTGTTAAAATGTCAAATGAAACATGTCATTTATCATGGCCGTTCTCGCACTCGAGGAGCTCTGCGAATCAGCAGCCACCTACTCCGACTCCATATCCTGCCTGGGTGTATATCTTTGCGGGTGCCCCCGAGTGGATATATCCTGTGCGCTCTTATCTGTTTTAACAAGCGTTACGTTTCCAGCAAATACGCTTATGCCGGGCGACAACGAATCGTCTCAACGCGACGGCAGCTTCTGCTCCAGCTATTTCTTGCTTCCTTCCGGTGGCACTCAGTTAACAGGGGTGCTAAGGGGCAGCGACACTGAGAAAAAAGGGTTCTAATATATAATTTTTGTATATATTTTGAAAGGCCTTTAAACTTAATAATCCTCTTAGCTCGTATTTATTAATAAATCAAAATTTATAAAGTATATCATATATTTTGCCAGTGTTGTGTAGCCGGGGTGGCGCTGGCGCTGGCGTTGACATTGGCTAAGTGCGGGGCCAACCTTTTCGCACTCGACAGCGGCGCTGAAACATTCTCTGTGATAATTTTTGAGAGCGCGCTCGAAAACCAAACTGAAACTGAAATGCGTAACCAGCCAAGGGCATCCCCACACACTGCCCGCGAAAACTACACGTACGTACATACGCCCTTGTGGGCGCTGTGGGTGCTTTGGATGCTGTGGGTGTTTTGGGGCGGGGCACCAGCGACAAGGCATTTTAAATTGAAACAAATTGTGAATGATGCAGCAAGGGGGGCAGGCTGGATGAGGGGGTGTGGATGGGTGAATGGGTGGTTGTGGATGTTTGCGGAGTCCTACTCAAGCTGCACTGGCTACCATGTTTGCGCCCCTAACTTCACCGACTTGCATTCGAGAGTTGGCCGTGTTTGCTGTTGCCCCGCTTTGCTTCTGTTTGCTGTTTGCAGTTTGCTTTCAGCGAGTCCTGTAGAGTCCTGCTGGGAAAGGGTGTGGGGGGGGGGGGCATAATAAAGTATAACTTTATGCTCCTGACCAAGCCAAGCCAAACACATCGAGACTCTATTAGTGGGGAGATGAATGCGTTGGCAAAAGTGGCTACCGGTGGAGCCATAACTATGTTATCCTTAAAAGAGAAATACTTTGAAAGCGTGCAAAAATGTTCATTTCATTTGCCGCATTTGATTCGGAATCTCATATACCATAATGATGATTAAACCCTTTGGCCAAAGGAACTTGCTAAAAACGTGTTGGTAATAAATCGAAAAACTTTATTAATCATAAGATGGTCGTGTGTGGAAGTTGCCGTGGCAGCAGCCGCAAGTTACTCATACGCCGTGTTGAGCATTTAAAATGCTCTTCTGCTGCAAGTGTATGTCCTCGGTGTCCTGTGTGCCCGGGGTGTCCTGTGTGTCCTGGATGTAAGCGTGTGAGTGAGTGAGTGAGTGAGTGCGTGCAACATAAAATTATGGCTCACATTTATCAACGTTTTAAACGCGCTGATGACAATCTGCTTGGCTGCAATTTAAATATGCAAATGACAGACACCACGGGAGAAAGGATAGTGCTGAAGCGAGCACCGTAGGAGGGAGAGCAGATCAGGAAGCGGACTTCACATTGTTGGGTGCGTTGTGGCTGGAAATCCTTTATGTACCCCTGTCCCTTGCTCCTCCAGGATTCTGTTTTAACTGCGTCTGAAGTATGTACGTCAACGCATTTGTGTTTACACTTGGGGAAACCGAAAACTAAGGATATTTATTTTAGAATTCATAAAATATTAAGGATATGGGTATTCTTTATATAATGTTTTTCAAGAATTCGATTTAAGGGAATGAAAATACTCCAACAAATTAAGCATTTTCTCTCTATGTAGGCACATATTTTAGAGCGCACTTAACTCGTTGCCCGTGGAGGCCCTTCGGCAGCCCCCTGCTCCTTGGCGCGCCTGAGTGTATGCAATAAAAATGGCTAGCGAGCAACAATGCGACTCGAAGGCAGCTTACGCCCCGCCATCGCCATCGCCATGGCCATCGAATCTGTATGTTGAATGGAGATGCCGGCTGCTGAATGCCATGTTGACCTCGTGAACTTTAATTACAAAATGTGCTCTGTCTACGGCTCTACTACAGCTACTCCAACTCCAACTAAAACTCCAACTCTTGAAGCACCAACTGCCGCTTCTGGGCAAACTTTGGGCGCTTGGGAAGCCGCATAGAAAATATGTAAATCATAATAAGCGGCGTGCTCGACTGACATCCGCAGAGCAGTGGAAGCTATAGCCGGGGTTATAGCTCCGCTTTAGTTTCAGCTTCAGCTCAGTTTTGTCCTTCTTGGTATGAGTGCGACTGTCCTGAGTGTGAGTGTGAGTGTGAGTGTGAGTGTCTGTGGGCAAACCGCAAATTAAAAATTTCTGCACGTCTCCACATAAAAAACTTTTTTGCTCTTCATATTTTTCTTCCTTTGGCTTTCTTTTTATATTTTCCTTCTCGTTTCTCTCTTTTTTATTTCGTTTAGTTTGTGAAGCTGGCAGCGCTGTCGCCGGTTTATTTCCTTTTATATTGCTTTGCTTTATGCACAATCCTCCCACCAGGACACCCACCCACCCACCCACTCAAACCCACACACACGCACACTCCACAACTATTACATATGCAATATGTGCCTGCCTGGCACTTCAAAGTTTAGCTTACATTTATTTGCGTATGTGTGCTTCACTTGAATTGTTATGCGGATGCGAGAGTGTGGGTATCCTTTCATGGCGACCCCTTTTTCCCAGGACGGGTGCGTGCAACTGTCCTGACGCGTTGATTGTGTTTGCATATTATACACGCCCTTTTATGTCCTATGGCAATATGAAATTTATTGTCTCCTTCTCAGTGTTGCAGCCTCAACCTCAGCCTTCAGCCTTCAGCATTCAGCCTTCAGGCTGGCGGCCCTGAGTGCGTTGACAGATTGAGAGAAGGGCGTGGTTAGATGGAGGGGGTGGCGAGGCGGGCGTCGCAAAAGTCAGAGATCGCAGAGAGAACAGGACATTGATTTTAATCCCAGTCGGAAGTTGCCTTCACCCGCTTTACGAGCAGCAGCAGGAGCAGCAACAGCAAAAGCACATTTTTAATTAAAACAAGTAAAAACAAAAGGCGAACGTGGCAGGCAATGCGCTTTTCCAGCTGCCACAAAAAGGGCCACAAATTGTAGAAAAGGCTGCGAAGCAACACAAGTAATGGCAGATTAAGATAAAAGCCAAAGGACGAAATGATGGATTTTTATCATCTCGGACAATCCAAAAGGAGACGAAAAGTGCCGAGTGGTTAGTTCTGAAAATGGTTAAAGAAATGCATACAAATTTTAACAGCATGAGTACTTTTTAATTGGATTCATATTCACATTCACATTGGGATCAATGGCCATCATAGCTGGGCTGACATAACTCAACTGTGGATCGCATAATGCCCTATTGGAGGGCATTTGTTTCATTATGCGACCATTATGACTTCCGCTGAGCCAGCCCGAAAAATAACCATAGGCCGAACGGGAGGAGATATTGTATAGCAACTCCATTGGCAAACAAACCCATTGAGCTGCATGCACATGGCAGCTCGTTCAGTCTCGTGTGGCATGCAACCAGCAACGACCAGCAAATGTGAGCGAATAAAATGGGGGAAAAACAAAGCGTTGCCCAGAAAGCGATTACCCCGAATAAACTAACATAACACGCTAATTTATGTGCACAATTGTTTATACGTGGCCCCAGTCGATTCGATGGTTCGGGCACTTTGAATGGACTCCTGTTCCATTGTTCACTTGTTTAGGTGTGCACTTTTCCAATTGATTGAATATACTATATAGTCAATTGCATAGCAACTCCATCTAAATTCCTGTAATTATGGTAAAGCCGAGTTTTATGAGAAATGCCTGATGGCCATGCGGCCTGGGGGATCCGATACAGTCCACTCTGCCACCCAGACACCCAGACGCCCAACCATTCGGCCACACGGCGTATACGTAATTCAATCAGAGGACCATTAAATCGAGGAAACTTTTTTCAATATTCGCGGGCATTAAGCTTCAATTTATTTCAATCAGCGAGCGCACATTTTGCGTCCACAGTAGCCCATAAAATTGCAGTAAATTCAACAATTGTAGAGTTCAATTACGCAGCAGCCCAATATGCAGATATTCGCCGTATTACTTCAGTCCTTTTATAAGTATATATGATTCCTTTTTTATTTCAATTCCATTCCACGGTTCCCTCTTTACACAATTGACAATTTAATGGAGTCTTCCGCAGTGGCGGCTGAGACCGGGCAAAGCCATTGTCTCGCCAGGCCCAGGACTCTCGCCAGGATTCTTCTGCTCATTCCGCAAGTGTTAACCGCTTACTTAGGCCATTATGCTTGCCGGCCCAGGCGACATTGTATTAGGCGGGGAAAATTTATGGACGCGGCTTTTATGCTTTAAGGACTTCGGCCAGACTGGAGCGTTAATGGGCGCACTTGTGAATTTATGGGCATGGCCTGCGGTGCATAGCCGGGAGATAAAGATAAACTCGACTATGACTATTTCCTAGTTAGCGGCTTGAGCATCCGCTAAGTATGTTGCCACGCTGCGTATACGTAATGTCCTCTCGGAGTCACCTCACTGCACGTGGCTTTTATGGCTTTCGCACCTTGCTCACATATTTAGTATACAAATTACACATTTTATTGCATGTGATTTCGGTACATTCTTGATCTTACTTTGGATTTTTTGTTGGATTTTTTATACACCTTTTTTCGGGGCACTCGAGTATGCGCCACGTGGCAAAGTATCCGAAAGGGTTTCTCCTTTCATTGGAACTTAATGGTTTATTTATATGATGTGTTGAAGTCGATACTTTCTGCTTAACTTTTTTATTCCTCAGAAAGACGCTGCAATTGTGAATGTTGTTTGTTTGATTTTTGGATATATTTGTAGCTTGTCTCTCGGTTTAGGGAACTCCTGTTAATCGCACATTTTCATAACTATGCGCAAATTGCATAAAAACACGAAGGGTAATTTTTGATTAGGGCCCTCGCACCGTTACGTGTTGCACGTTGTCGCATGTTGCGTGCGGCGTGTGGCGTGCGGCATGCTCCTCACAATTTATGCTAATTTGACTGCTGTTGCAGTCGGTTATGCTGAGTGTTTTTTCTGTTTGTTAAATATGTATGACATGCAAATGGCGGCGGTCTGACTTCAATTAACTTTGATCGATTTAACAAAATGGTTAGCACTTTCAGCTCAATTAATTTGTTTTCCTGTATTTTCGTATTTTTGTATTTTTGTTTGGCTGGTGCCGATTGTATAATTGCACGCGTTTTCATTCAGTTGTCGAAAATCATTTAATTAGATTAGGCACGGCGCCATTATCATAATGTTTTATTAAATTTAAGAACATTACAGTATTAGCTTTCTAATTTAATACTTTATTCCGGATTGGGATGTGCTCTAACAATCCAATGGACACTTTTTAGCATATGAAATAAACATATATTTATAAAATTTAACTAATTAAGCTTTCCTTTCAAGGATATTTTATTATTTGTTTACGGTCGAATAAATCGGCTTTGGCTTCAGCTTTTTCTGGTAGTTTTGCATAATTTCCGCATATACGCCAAAGTTGTTCAGTTGTTAGTTTATCTGCTGATGGCGTTAGTTAGTCAAATTGTTATATCCTGTAGATCCTGGCAGTCTGGCTGCGTGGCAGAGTGGCAGCGTGGCAGCCAGTAACCACAAAACAAAGCGACATGCATATGCAGATTCTAAAAATGAAATTAAAATGAATGGCAAGCGCAAACGGCAAAAGAAAAAGTATTTATTTGTTTGCGTTTCGCCCGAAAATGTAGCTCGCTGCTTTATGTTTGTCATTAGGCAAATAGTTTGCGGGCTGCCTGTGAAATATTCCGCAGCATGTGCGCTCAAAAACAAAGTACAAACAATTATGGCCGAATCAGGGAATGTGCTCAAAGCGATTTATATATGTATAATATACATTATTGTCGCAGGGAGACATCAATGTCGGGTTACAATGCGGTGACTGGTTGCGGTGGGCGGTTACATTTCAAAATGCCAGCATAATTTCATGTGGCTGCCAAATTTAATGGGTTCATTAGAGGAGTGTTGCCTACTTCGCGGCGACACTTCTTCTCTCTCTGCTGGCCGTTCGCTCTCGCGCCAGGCGCCAGCCGCCAGGACCTTGTTGCCAAATTAATGCAAAACGTGAGTTTGTTTTTAGCCTTTTTCAGAGTCTGGGCCGCTTCTTCCCTTCGCTCATTACTCTTGTTGCTGCTGTTATTATAATACTTTTATGCTGTCGTTTACCCTCGCTGATGCTGATGCTTCGCCAGGATGCTCCGTCAGGATGCTAGACGCTTCAAGCTGGATGCTGTTGGTGTTGACTTAGTCGAGAGCAATTAACATGCAAATAAGGCCTATTAGTTACCCAAACGTCAGCCTGTCAGCTGCTGTGCCTCCCACCCGGACAGCCTACAGCCGCTCCCCTTCCCTCACCTGACCCTCGCTACCTTTTCGGAGTGTCCTACTCTTTAACGGATGCTGCTGCTCTTTTCTGCCCAACTCGCCTGGGTCCTGGCTCCTTAATGACTTACTAATTTCAAGTTTGCCAGCTTTTTAGTCGGCGTCTTCGCCGGCCCAGAATCGTTAAAAATCTTAATTGGCAATTTAGCCGACAACATCGTAACGCTCGTCGTTACGTTTAGTGTTATGTTGGATGCCCGGAACGGGCAGGTCCTGTCCTGTGCAAAACTTTTGATTTCCAAAGGGTCAATCCTTTGTCTTTAATCTAATCACCTTGCCCTAACATTTTTTATGAAGTTTCGCCCTACATTCGGGCACTTAATGTTAATTGATCGCTTAATTTCGAGCATTTCCATTAAAACTTTTCACGGTTCGGGGGCAAAAGTTAAAGCGCAATGGAGAGCAGGAATCAGTTTCGTATCCTGATTCGGATTGCTAGCCTTGATTTACATTCCTGGAGTCCAGCCGTCCAGCAGAGCAGCAGTCCAGCAGGCCAGCAGTCCAGGAGTCCTGCTGTCGAGGAGTCCTGGACTCACCTCGTCACCATCACACATTCACAGCAGTGGCTGCCGCACCCATGCAAGTTGAATTCACATGAAAAAATATTGACTCTCACACACGCATCCAGCGAGGAGGGTCCTGCTGCAATTTATAGCTGCAGTGTCCTGGCCAGAGTGGGAAAATGTTTGAACACACACGCACACACACCTTCTGGCTTGGAAATGCTTCGATTGTGTGTGGATACACTGAAGGAAATGAAAAGCTAAGTGGAGGATATTCATTTAAAATTTTGATAAGCATTGAACTGAAAGAGCTTCAAAGGAGATGGGGTAACACGACATAGCTGGCAAATATATCCTTCCAATCAAACCAAACACTTTTCTTAAAGTGTTGAAGGGTCTGCCGGGGATTTACCTCGTGCTGGACACACAATGAAGGTGTGTGCTGACAACGAATGCTGTGGGTGATGATCCAGGTTGATTTATCTACTGGCGCCGAGGTTAAAAGTTTTGCGCATACTTCCATTGTTTAGGTCAGGCTCCCTTTGTGTGCAGCAGCCACACAGGACCACTTCGACAGACAGGAGGTTATGCAAATGTCAGACGTGGGCACCGATAGTCCTGCGCAATTATTCAACCTTTGACCGCGGGCTCAAAGTCCTGTGTGATTTCTGTTCCACATTTAATCCATGATTATATTATTGGTTTAGCTTTAGGCCAGCTCATTATTGAAGTCCTTGTGCCAGATCCTAACTAATTATGGCGCTTCGTTGCTCGTTATGTATGCGGGTTTTTCGCCATCCAACCAAAAACCCAAAAAAAACCGAAAAGAGGAAATGGGAGCCATCCTGTAAACGGCCCAGTCCAAAGCTCAAGGACGAGCTCAGAGTATTGGAAATATTTTGCTGACGTCTCACTGAAATCCATCATTTTGCCCAGCCGTCGGCGACACGTGGTCTCAGCAGCTGGCTAATAAATCTTAATCAGTCCGTGCCCCAAGTGGGTGGCCCCCGGGCTCGCCGGGTGCCTGTGGTTCTGTCTAATTTGCGGTTCGCTTTCTTCCCATCGGGCCCTTGGCTTATCAACTTGCCAACTGCCCATCTGGCCCAGCCCGTATCGATGGGCCACCCACTCGAGCATAATCACAAAGCTTTTCAATGCGACATTATTTTATTTATTGAACAGCCTGGAGCTTATACTACCAGCGCTAGGACTTTAGCTTAATGGAGCTTCCTGGGCTTAGAAGATGTTCCGGATTTCCCCCATGAGGTGATCGAACCAGTTTTCCTGTGTGGTCGTTTCGTTCTCAACCGTGGTGGCGTTCCAGCTAGGGCCCTGGGTGCTGTTCCAGCTCGGGCCTTGGGTGGAGTTTCCCAGCCAGGGTCCTTGGGTGGTGTTGAAGCCTAAGATGGTGGAGTTCCAGCTGGAAGTGGTGTTGTTCCACCAGGGACCTTCCGTTGAGTTGAAGTTGGGTCCAGTAGTGCTGTTGCCCAACCAGGAGCCTTGAGTGGAGTTGAAGTTGGCTCCAGAAGTGCTGTTGCCCCACCAGGGACCTTCAGTGGTGCTGTTTCCCCACCAGGAGCCTTGAGTGGAGTTCCAGTTGGGTCCAGAAGTGCTGTTTCCCCCCCAGGAGCCTTGAGTGGAGTTGAAGTTGGCTCCAGAAGTGCTGTTGCCCCACCAGGGACCTTCCGTTGAGTTAAAGTTGGGTCCAGTAGTGCTGTTGCCCCACCAGGAGCCTTGAGTGGAGTTGAAGTTGGCTCCAGAAGTGCTGTTGCCCCACCAGGGACCTTCAGTGGTGCTGTTTCCCCCCCAGGAGCCTTGAGTGGAGTTGAAGTTGGGTCCAGAAGTGCTGTTGCCCCACCATGGGCCTTCAGTAGAGTTGTTGCCCCACCAGGGACCTTCAGTTGAGTTGTTTCCCCACCAGGGACCTTCAGTCGAGTTATTACCCCACCAAGGACCTTCAGTCGAGTTGTTTCCCCACCAAGGACCTTCAGTTGAGTTGTTTCCCCACCAGGGACCTTCAGTTGAGTTGTTTCCCCACCAAGGACCTTCAGTCGAGTTGTTTCCCCACCAAGGACCTTCAGTCGAGTTGTTTCCCCACCAAGGACCTTCAGTTGAGTTGTTGCCCCACCAAGGACCTTCAGTCGAGTTGTTTCCCCACCAAGGACCTTCAGTCGAGTTGTTTCCCCACCAAGGACCTTCAGTCGAGTTGTTTCCCCACCAAGGACCTTCAGTCGAGTTGTTTCCCCACCAAGGACCTTCAGTCGAGTTGTTTCCCCACCAAGGACCTTCAGTCGAGTTGTTTCCCCACCAGGGACCTTCAGTCGAGTTATTACCCCCCCAGGGGCCTTCAGTAGAGTTGTTGCCCCACCAAGGACCTTCAGTTGAGTTGTTTCCCCACCAGGGACCTTCAGTCGAGTTGTTTCCCCACCAAGGACCTTCAGTCGAGTTGTTTCCCCACCAAGGACCTTCAGTTGAGTTGTTGCCCCACCAAGGACCTTCAGTCGAGTTGTTTCCCCACCAAGGACCTTCAGTCGAGTTGTTTCCCCACCAAGGACCTTCAGTCGAGTTGTTTCCCCACCAAGGACCTTCAGTCGAGTTGTTTCCCCACCAAGGACCTTCAGTCGAGTTGTTTCCCCACCAAGGACCTTCAGTTGAGTTGTTGCCCCACAAGAGTCCTTCGGTAGAGTTCCAGTTGGGTCCCAAAGTAGTGTTCAAGCTAGGTCCCTGGGTCGAATTCTCCCAGTTCGGCTCGGTGGTGGTGAGGGTGAAGTTGGGAGTGGTGTTCGTGTTGGGCCAAGAAGTGGTGCCCCATCCAGGGCCGTCGGTGGTGGTGTTCACGTTCGGTGGCAAGGTGCTGTTCTGGGGAGGGGCGGTCTGGGCAAGACAGCTGGCCAGGCTAATGGAAGCAGAGCTGAGTTTGACAGCCGCCTTTTCAACCTCAAGAAGGATACAAGCCCACTTTGCGGCGGTAGTCCCGCTGGCTAGGACGTACCGAATTCAGCAGATTTTGGATCTATAAGGATAATGTTTAATACTCTCCAAGTAATGGATATTCGTCAAATGAATGGCATACCGTATCCGCGTAACATTCCCGGGTCTTTCGCTCCGAATCGAGAAGCTCACAGCTGAGGAGCTCTCCTTCAAAGACAGCTTTGGTGTACAGGAAGTTGTTGCTCTCGAGGTACCGTTTAATATCCTTGGTTTCCAGATTGACGCAACGATGAATCTTGTACCCAGCAGTCAACAGGATCTCAATATTTTCCATAGTGTAGAGAGCCGCGCAGTCCTGCACCTTTTCATTCTCATTAGTTTGGGGCTCCGGAAGATTTCCGGTGAGGGCATCGAAGAACATGGACTGCCATTGGGGAGCCTTGGAGCCCTTGGCTGGATCGGCGGCCCTGAAAGCCTTTAAAGTCGATGGGGTTATATAAATGTTAAATCCGAAAAGCCTCTGGTTCCTACCTGGGCACTGACTAGCAGTGAGCACACTAGCAAAATTTTGCAGAGAACCTCCATCTTGGTGGTTTGATTCGTTTCTGGCCGTTTTCAATGGCAGGTGACCATTTTAAAGCTCTGCCAATTTGATATATTTTGTTTTGCTTCCATTTTGTATTCATTAATTGAATTTATCTATAATTGTTTGGGGCGCAGACACAATCAGTGCTTGGTGCCTGGTGTGGGGGGCAGGTGATAAGTCCTAAGCAGTCTAATTGTTGATAACAATGAGTGGTCGAAGTGCCGTCACGACGATAAACGCCCTCGAAACACGGAACTGGGTGTGAAGTGGCAGGAAGCCCCAAACCGTGTGAGTAACCCGCTCGAGGGGCTCGGGAAATTCCATTAATTTATGGCCAAGGAGGGTTTTATTCTACTTTAGAATAAAAAACACAATGACGAATCGTGATTTCAGAAAATCATTTTTATTGCATTTCAATTGAATTATTACAAAGTAAGGGCCAAAGGAACTGCAGGCAACTGAGCTGCCTCCTCCTGCTGGTGGGGAACCTGAAGCAGGGGAATTTCCTTCTGGACAGGCTTGATTCCCTCGTGGGGAGTTTCGCGCTGGAACTGGATTTTGGCCACACAGCTGTCGTAGTCATTGGCAGACTGAATGGCATCCACCTTGGCCTCGCTAACGGCCGCACTGATGCAGTTGGTCCTGGCAGCAGCCACCTGGGTGGAGTTGGCCACAAAGAGGGTCTGAGTCTGGTAGGCCAACGAGTTGGAGTTGTCCAAGAGCTGGATGTTCTGATCAAACTGTAAGTGGGAGGTGTTAATTGAAGCCCAAATAGAATTAGAAACTTTTACTCACAGTGGCCGTGGTGCAGTTGAGGAACAGGGAGGCGTCGGTCTCGTTACGGCATAGCTGCAAGTTCCTCTCCAGGGTGAGGAGCTGGTTGCGGATCAGGGAGACGGTGGCATTGCTTCGCTGGCTGTTGGAAACGGTGGTGCGGTTGGCGGACTCCTCGCAGACATTGGTGGCATTGGCCAGCTTGTCTCCGTTCTTTTGCGTGGCGTTCAGGTAGTTGTTGGCACAGGTCTGGGCGGCGGGGGTCAGAGCTCGGGGCTCAATCTCTCCCATCACCATGCGGAAGAGGCTCAAATCGCCACCGAAATGGGGGACGGCACTGGCCTGGAATCGCAGAAAAAAGTATATATAGTTTCCATGGCATTGTCTTTTTCTTATCGTAAGATAAATGACTTTCTTTTTATTATCATTCTGCAACTTATTGTTTGCGTGTCTGGAGGTGTGAGTAAAGGTTTAATTATACAACATGCGATGTATGCCCTTGATAAAATGTTTGTTTATCATGTTTTTTGCAGACTATAATATGAGGGAATGTGTCACATGGTTAGGCAATCTTTCCAACAACTTACGCCCACGAGAGCCACGGCCAGAAGGAGGACTTGTGTGAAAAGCTGCATCTTCGGAAGAACGATCTTCAATTACTATCGATTCAATGATTCTGCAAAGGGTCTGAAGCCTTTTATATAGCAGCCTCCGAAAGGAATGATTCGTCTGCACTAATTGGCAATGCACTGCGATAAGATAGAAGACACCTTAAATGTTCTTATAATTAGGTTTCTGCCTGGCTAAAACTCATCTCCAGCCGGAGAGGGCTAAGATAAGTGGTTGCCAAGTTAAATGAAACTCCAATCAGTGACCATGTCACCTGATAAACTAGCGCACATCCCCTTGGGGTCCAAAACGTCTGACAGTCTGCAGCTTTTTTATCTGCATTCGTGTATACCATATACATGCCTATGATATAAGCGACTATTTTGGTTGGATTTTTCGAATCGCAACACTAAGAAATCTAAGCAGCCAGGTGATTTACACCATCAATCTGAAGAGCTACTTAAAGATGGATTTTAATCAGATTCGATTACAAGCCCATAAATCAGTGGTCTGGCTTTCGCCCATTCCGAGAACTTCAATCCGCTTCCCAGAACTGATAGAGCCGTGGCTGATAACTATTTTGGGCTTGGCTAAGGTCATTCAAGGCTGAAAAACCCCATTTCCATGAATTCAGTTATCACCTTCCCACATTTATGTATCGACTTAACATTGCTATCGACCATTCAAAATTATATATATAAACTTTTGACGCGCCATTGTGACTGAGGAATTGATTCTCATTTAATTAGCTTGGCACGCACTCGACTCGTGCATATTCTCGTAGCATTTTTCATTTTTCTCGCCAATCTGCCGAGCTGCCAGGCTGCCAAGTAGTATCATTCGGGAAAAGTTCCTGGGGAGTGGACCGGACCGGCTGCCAAAAGAGTCAGCCGCGTATTTATCAAAAACCAGAGCTCGGGGAGACAAAAGCAAACTCTGGCTCCACGTGTCCCGCTCACATACATCTTGCGATAGACCAAACAAGATTTATAAGCTGAGACATTGTTCCGAGCACCTTCGTGGAGAAGTCGTGGCAACTCAAATGATTTATCAAAAGCATAAAGTGCAGGCAGGGCGGATTCCGAGCCAACTTTTGGAGCTCCCCTACATGGTGAGAAAAAATCTATATACATTTATTTTGTATCTTGAATAAAATTAGCACAAGTTGGAAACGATTTCTTCGTGTGCATCCGGAGGCTGCCAGGCGCATCTGTGGCACTTGAACTTCCCGGGAGCCAGATTTAACGGGCGACAAGTGCTAATTTGAATGTGGGCAGCCGTTTTATTTGTCCTGACAGTCTCCAAGGTAAGCCACAAGTCACGGTCCTGTTCCCTCTTCTTCCCCGGCCCCATCCCGGCCCCTGGGCCTATCCTTAAATCAGATTGGGTTGTCGCTGGCGGTGTCATATCATTTCGGCTTGATGGTTCTCATTGTGGAGTGTCGACAACCAAATACCGGCTACCGACTACCGACTGACTCCTGACTCCTGACTCTTGTTCGCGTATCGCGGAGTGTTGAGTCATGTAATGCGCTTGAAGTGGCTTTGCTGCGGCTTCTGTTTCTGTTTCTGTGTCGGATCTGGGAGCTGGGATCTGAGTTCCGAGTTTCGAGTTCTCGAGTAGCTGTTAAGCGCTTTCATTACACAAGCCCGAAAAGCGCAATGATTTATGCGAGTTATGAGGGTAGACAGCTCGAGTGATGCTTTAAACACCAGCCTCCCGTCCACCCACCTCCAGCTCCAGCTGAGCCACGTTTGTTGACTGCTGTCATTAAAAATGGAGAATGCCCGCGTACAGTGCACGCCATGACGGCAGGCATGCTAGCGCCTATATATTGTTGCGCATTGTTAATGCTACATCCTTTGCCGTTGTCATATCCTTTGTTTACTGCAGCTCCATGGGCAAATAAATGCGCGGTCTAGACAGTCACGCACAATGGCAGTTTTAATTTCAAGAGTGCAACCGGAAAAGAGCACTCCTCACTCCAAACAAAGGTCCTGCTGTTTACTAAGAAATATTTTAAAGAGTTTTAAATTCGATATAAGCCCACCCGGTATGTAACGTTTGAGAAACCTTTCCGAAATCTTACAATTTAAATCTTTCACGATTTGGCAGCAATTTCAAAACCTTTTTGCAAATAGTTTCTCCATTTTTTATTCGATTTTAAAAAGGAATAGCATGTATGAATCAGGAACTTATTCCGCTTTGATCTGCATCAAAGAATTTTAAAATAAAACAAAAAAAAATTTTGGAATTTTTGAAAATATTAATGATGATGATATTAATAATAATGATCCTAAATTGCGAAAAAATAAAAAAAAAAAAATTCCATTTTCAAAAACCTTGAATGCAGATCGACGGCGATCGAAACACCCATTCATAAATGCTATTCCTTTTGTAAATCGGTTAAAAATTGGAGATATAAATAACAAAAAAGTGACTCAAAATGCTCAAAATAGTTTTGGTCAAAATTGGCAATTATAAAAGTTATTAGCCATCAAAATCTATACCATTATCAGTTTTAATCCTATCCTTGTAGCCTACGCTTCGTGAGCGTTATTTTTGATTAAAAAATGTATTAATTTTCAAGAGCTTCCAGCTCGCATCACTTAACACAAACAGCTCGTAAACATTCACTTAATACACTGAGATCAATTAAGTACGTACTTCATTCGAAATGTGTGCGCTATTTTCTGCGCCCATTCATCGGGCTCTGTGAGGGTCTGAAGGGTCCTTTTCGCTAATAGTTCGACGATTTATCTCAAGCGCTTTTACTCCCCCAAAGGGAAATGTGTAATAAGTTTTTTATGCTAATTTTCGAGAGAAAACTTTCCACGGCCAACACTTTATTCCATTGTAAATTATTTGCATTCATTTATTTTTTAGTTTGCATTTGCCTCCCGCAATAATGTTCGCTTTTTTTTGTATAGTTAATTTCTAAAGTGGCATCAGAGAACATTAAAAATGTGTAACATGTAGCTCAGTTTTTGTTGGCGGGCGAACAAGGTATTATTTTGTGTGTGTTCTCCAAATGTTAATTCAATGCAACATTCTCGTGTTGCTACGCATTTGCTGCCATGTTTTTAAATAAATACAAAATGTGGGGGCGTCGAGGGGGAAAAACATTCCCGCTGCGCCATATGTGTGGAAAAGTCTGAAAGGAAAGTTTTGGGAACGGGCTGGGGCGGACGCTGCGGGTAACTTTGTTAAGGGGGCCCCGATTTCTGTGACAATATTTGTGTGGTCTAATGGCAAAATGGCATTTGAATTTTAGTCCAATGCTTATTGAGATTTAATCTGATTGTAAATGTGATTTACATTTTTAAAGCCAGAGAGCAAGGGGCCAGGAATCACGATTTGCATTTCAAAGGCAGAAGCGCCGGCCAGAGGAGTAGGTAGGTAGGTGGGCGGAAGTTTTTATGCGAGGACTCATGAAATTTATTAACGCTTTCATTGCACGCCGGGGAATTGTCGGAAAAGCTGGAGCGACGAGCTTGCAAAAGAGTGAAGAAATCGAGGGGACGCAGGACGAAGGATCGGAGACTGGAGGCTGGAGGCTGGAGGCTGAGTGTAACATTTCCTTTGTGTGTCGTAGATTTACTGGCTTACCCAGGTTTTCCAGTTGATTTTGCTGGTGGATATTACGTTTTAGTGCTGCGCTCCGCTTTTGTTACAGCTTAGAAGTGCCTGCAAGTTATCCAAATGTGAACTTTAATCAAGTTAAATGGCGCGCACTGGGCCAGGGCCAGGGCCAGGTGTGGGTGGGTTTTTAGCGGTGGACGGTGGGTGGTGGACGGTGGGCGGTGCAGTGGCCACAACTGCCAACAGCCTGGACTGGGATGGGTAAAGGCAATTAAAGTGCATTAACCACATGATGCGTTTTCCACTTAAATCCACTCTTGTGCGTGGAATGTGTGTGTGTGTGTGTGTGTGTGTGTGGGGCACTGCATCTGTTGCAGTTGAAGTTGCTGCTGCTGCACTTGGCGTTGCATTTGCAACAGTTGCACTAACGCTACCGCGCTGAACCTGAACGCACACGCATCCACATCCGTTTCCGTTTCCGGCAACAGTCAAGCCACAAAACGGAAGCGACTGTTGCTATTACACCAAAGAAAAGAGGAGCAATCCTTTCGTTTTGAGTACGAAAGGGAAAAACATTATTGAAATGTTACTTGTACAATTTATTTAATTAAATAACTAAATGGTGTGATGGCCCAACTTTTAGTCTCTTCCCTATTTTCTACTGTGTAATATCAGTAATGTAGCGTGGAGATCGCACCTGCATAGCCTGCGGCCGCAACATGTGCATCCTAATAAAAACTAATTAGGTCCCTGCACCCTAATCCCACCTCGTCGTAGCACCCACCCACCCATCCAATTCCCTTGTTTTCCGCCCCGCCCCGGTGGTCAGCAAACTGTTGCTGGATGTCGCCCGACATCAAAAGTTCTATTTTAGTTTATGTTGCGAGTGCTTTTGCGTTCGCCACCCACATATATGTAACTGAAACTCACATTCCGGACCCGGGGCTTTTAAGTCTGATTGTGACAGTACCATGGTCTGACTCCTTTTCCCCAGGACCCATCGCAGTGCCCCCTAACCCCCTCCCCACACCAGCCCGGTGGAGGTTAAATGTTCCCTTGACTGACACGAGGAATTTAATTTCATTTTGGCAAAGACAAATACAAAGGCAGACGTCAAGTTATTAGCAATATAAACACACATGTGCCGACAGTTTACTTTCCATTTCTGTGACGACTCCTCGGCTCCGTGTGGCTGCATGTGTACGCACCTCATTTAAAATTCCCCAAAAGAGCAAACCAAATCAAACGACAGAAAAGCGTTTATTAAATTGTAAAAAAATTCTCAAGAAATTGCCTTGACGTCACATGAAATTCTCCAGAAATTTGAGAGGCGATAGGAAGCGGGAAGAACGAATCGAAATCGAAGTGATTAGATTCTTCGAATCATAAGCGATGATAAAGCTGGTTGGCCTCTCCGATTGGTCGATGGCTAATTTCTTTGTTTCGACCATACAATGAATAAATTTCCGCCTCTCCACCCATTCCGGCGCATCCTTTCGTCGTCCGTATGGTTTCCTTTGGGTTTAAGCGGATATAAACTGTTCCGTAAGCCGTCGCTGGACTTTTAATTTAAAACTTTTGCTCTCCATACCCATACCCATGTACATATATATATGTTTTTTCCAGGAGATCCACCAAAAGCCTCGAGGACGTAATGCAATCAGCAAACAAAAGACAAAGAGCGGCCCTTTCGATTTTTGCTTCGACTGCCTGGACGGGATTTCCATTTGGGGATTTGGCCAGGAGGATGGAAAGAAACGTTAAGAAGGGGCGGCCACTTAAGCCGGGATTAAGTGGTAAGTTGCAGCATTTTGCACCTTCCACTCCTGGCGGAATGTTGAGTCTCAATCGAGTAGAAAGGCTACAGCCCATCAATTATTGTGATCTCCTGTCGAACATGTCCCAGTCTTAATTATTTAATTGCTACTATGTTTTTGTCTGACATCGATTTTTGATTTTTCTTTTCGAGGTTGTTTGCCATGGAATATTAACTTTGAGGTAACCATTTCCATGGAAATGGAAAATTGTTCGCTGGTAGTGGCATTCCACCTTTTCAAGTTTATTCAAGCTGTAAATCAGCGATTTTAATTAACCACAATTGGATGAATATTAAATATTCCTGCTACTCCATTTTTTTCCACTTTCCTCTTTACATTCCGGCTTTGACCATTAATACAGGAAACAATCAAATGGCTAATTACCTTATTTCGAGCCTGCAGGATAATGCATTTGGCAAACAAACCAAGCGCCTCGGCAGTTGTCCCTTTTGTCTCGGATCGCCTTAATGAAACGGCTTAAGCGACTATAAGCTGTTCGGTAAGCTGGCTTTGGACTTTGTTCATTTGAAAGTGCCAAATGGCTGGGGGACGCCACTACAATATTTTAGCCATATTGCAGTCGCCAGACAAAAGCCGATGCTCCTAGCCCGGTTAAGCGCAGCTTAACTCGTAGATTGCAGAGCTTCGGACATGCACAAGGTGTCATTGTCGTCATATATTCCGCTTCCCACAGTTAATTCACGGCCTTGGGCATAATTAACAAGATATGGCCAGGACAAAGCCCCCCTTTGTTTTTCGTTGTCATCCCGAAAAGATGGAGTGTCCTGCACTGACACATGCCACACGGCCGAAGATCCTTTCTTCCCCTGCTGCCCGTTTCTGTGACAGGTTTTTAAATTAAATCACAGCATTATGGCGGATAATTGGCCGCTTGGCAGCTCGTTTTGGGCCTTGTTCGCAGCTCGTCAGCGGGTTATTCTGAAAAAATAATTACCGACTCGGATGGAGACTCGTTGGGAGCGGTAGTGGTAGTGGAAGCCGTTGGCTCTTCGCGAACCGCAAATATTCCATTTCTGCAGAAAGAATCAATGCAGTAGAGGAGTTGCGGACCATTTATGACTATAAAGCGACCATTGTCCTGCAGTTGATGTGGAAGCACTTCAAGTGAATTTTATTTTCGAGCTCAAAGGCCCATTCCGACTATCCGGCCAACTTTTGCCCGTAATTTCCAATGAAATCTCGATCTCCGCCAGCGGTAAGGAAAGAGTTTCCTCCGGAATGCGATTGGTTGGTAAATTTCCCCGCCGCCACGACACTGCTTTATTGGACTTTAATCTTTTGCGTACTGATTCGGCAACTTATTACTTAAGTTCCCGCTAAATATTTCAATAAACTTTTGGCCAAAGTTGGTCCGCGGGGTCGGGGAAAATTCCACGGAAAATCGATGATGCCAACTGTTGGATTATCTAATCTTGGCCAGTGTTTCTAACCAAAGGGCGAGGAGCCGAGTGAATCGGCAAGAATTACAATAAAAATCAATTTCCATATTCAATTTCCTTAAGTGCTTAAGGGGGGCCTCTGGAAAACGGCTGAAAAATGAAAATGAGGCTGTAAAACTATTGCCAATGTTCGTCAGCGTCAGCAGTTTTGATGCGGGGTCCTTGACCAGGAGCCCTTAGTCATAGTCCTGCAGTTCGGCCAGCTAAAGCCTCATTTATGCGTTTAACGGGAAGCCCCGAAAACCCAAACCCAATCCAATTCAGGGTCCAAGCCTGGGGACGTTGTGTGACACATTTCCATTTTGGGGAATTTCTTCATTTCTGCTTTGTTGCGTCGCCTTTTATTTACTGCGAACAACGGGGAACAACAATGCACTGGCCGAGGAAAATGGGGAAAACGGCGCTGAAAACGGTGGAAATTGTGAGCTATGTTTGCCGAAATAAGGCTCCCAGTGCCGTCCCGGTCCGTCCAGGTCCGTCCAGGGTCGGTGAATAAGGTGGAAGTGAAAAATACCAGCACGTTAAATTGAATTTAACGTGAAATGCAGTGAGACGAAATGAAATTTTCGCTGTCGCAATGTCTAACAAGGAGGGCAAAGCAAAACAAAGCGGCAGGAAAATAGACAATAGGAGCCAAGCCTGGCAGGATAACTAGAGTCGATAAGAAAAGATGCAAGGAGCGGAGCAGAGCTGCGAAAGTCCTCGGCAGATTATCAAACATAATACGAAACTATAGAAAAGCGAGTATCCATCCGAGAGCAAAAAGCAAATACTTCAATCGAAACAAGATGAAACGAAAAGAATTGAAATGAAACGAAAAGCTGGGAGGTGAGTGGGTGGGTGGCTGGGAGGAAAGCGAATCGAATATTTATTGCCTTTATTAGCGAGTCGATTGAAAAATTTACTGCGCTCAAATTCTATCTGGAACGCTTCACTTCACTCAGAGCCAGCCAGCTGTCGGCTTTGGGTTTTCCGGGCGCCTTTCCGCGGCTCCTCCGGGGCGCTGCGGGTTTCGGACGGAAGGGAAAGCCCACTCCTGGTATGGGCATTGTAAGCTGGAACAGCTAGCAATTCATCTCATCTCGCCGCGCGCGCGAAAAACTTTTCCATTTTCAACCAGCTACCAGTTACCAGCTACCTGGTGATGGTGATGATGCTCTGAAGCTGACGCTTCATCCGAAGGTGGCAGAATTTTTGAAATTTCGCTAGCTGCCGTTTTCCTGTTGACTTGCAGCTTGTTTTTTCGCCATCCACTTCCCATTTTGCCACCTTCATTTGGTTTGAGTTGTTTTCCCTTGTTAAGCAGTCCATCTCCCTAGCCCAGTTCATTTGTTTTCAATTTTGGCCAGCACCTAAGACGTCCTTTTCCATCATGCTCTGTGGCATGTGAGTAATGCGTCCATCTTGCCAACTCCAGGATACTTGGCCCTTGAGCTGTTTCCAAATAATTGCTTATAAATATGTATTTACCAATATATTTTAATGCAAAATAATACTATTTATTCTGCAGAGAGACGATATTTCGTATTGAAAAGGGATTTCGAATCTTTTGAGGTATTTATCCTTCCAAAGGAAGAAGAACTGCTTATATATTGAGGCTTTTGATTTCTCTCAGTGCTGCAGAAGAGGATCTTCGGGCCAGACGAATGCACACTCAAGAGTCCTTGGAGCTCCCCGGCTGACTGAATGTCTGGCTGCCCCCGCCTGGGCGTAAACTTCTCGCATTACTCTGCCATAAAGGACACTCGCCCCTGCTCTGCTTCTTATTTTCCATCTGCATCTGTCAGCGTATTTCCGGCGTGTGCATGGTGTGTGTGTCTGCAACAGTGCGTGTGTACGATTGTATGTGTTTGCCTTTGTCTCTGGCAGTTTACCTAATTACATTCCGGAAATAAAACGTTGACTGATTGTGCCAATAAATGAAAATAATGACGCACCATTGACTGCAAACTGGAACCGACAAAACTGGCGAACTGACAAACGGCCAACTCTGGGCAAACTTTTTCCCCGTCTTCGGCTTAGAGGGTCCTTCGTCCCAACACAAAAAGCACCGAAGAACGAAAACTTCTTGTCTGTCTGGGCTTCTTCCTCTGCTGTTTTGTGTTGCTCCTACTTGTGCCTTTCTTTTATATGTGTTTTTTTTTTTTTTATTTTGCCAGAGTCCTGACGAGTTTATTTGCTTGAGCAGCGTTAACTGATTGTCTGTGATTTTCTTGTTTTTAGATAATGAAAGCTGCAGCAATCTGCGGCTGCGGGTACATAAAAGTAAGGGTCCCGGCAAGTGTAACTTTTTATATGCCCCGGCAACAGAAATTGCTGGCAATTTATACAGATACAGCGTAGAAAGTGAGATTGAGTGGGTCAGTGGACCAGATATCGGAGTGGAGGGAGGGAATTAACATATATGTTTGGTATTCTTGGGTTTTCATTGCCTTTGCCTGATTTATGTTTATTATTTGAAAGGAAGTGGATGGAAATGGCCCCAAAAAGGTTTTAAGAGGGTAGGACAATCAATATGACTAATTGCCTTCTTTAAGGACATTTAATTTTGCCAAAAAGCTTAAGAGATAGAGCAGCATCTTCTAGTTTCCTTTGGGGAATCCTCTTTTAACTCCCTATTGGCAAGGATAACGAAATTGCTACAATGTCTGAGGCGTGCTGCCGGCTGCCATTCCCATGTTTGGCTAACCCCGAAGTATGCAAAGCGTTCTGGTGTTTCGTTTTCGACAAAGTTGGCCAAAAAAACGCGGGAGTTTGCTGAAATGGAAAGTTCGCCCAGCCGAGGGCCCCCAAACTTGCCTCCAACTAATTTCAGCACAATAACCCAAATTGAAGCGGTTTGCTGGCTCTTTGTTTGCCCATGAGGCGACACGATTCAAAAGCCGAGGTCCATGTCATTTTATTCGGGAAATGTCTGCACAAACAGAGACAGAGACGAAGAGAAAGCGGAGAAAGTTTAGAGAGCGGAGAGAGGAAAGCCACGCGCAGCTAGGAAGAGAAAGTAGGATTTCCGAAATGTTTGCTATAAAAAATCCCAACAGCTGTTAAAAAGGATAACCAATATTGAAGTTATTTGGTAATAGAAAGGAAGTAGAAATTAAAAAATAAATTATTCTAATAATTTATTTATATACAATAGTTATTAAAACCTCAAGATCCTGAGGGAGTACATTAAACATTTTTATATCTTATAAAGAAATACCTATTAATTCTTTAACACTAGATGGTTTCTAGTTCCCCTTTTGATTGGGTGGAAGCCATCCTCTCCAAGGACCAATTAAGCAAACCTTTCGCACGAACACTTCCTCCTCCAGAGTTGCTATAAAAACGCTCTCTCTCGCCGGCAAGGATACTATTCCGTTGGCAAGAGAGCGAACTGGCCACGAAGTCTGTGCAGCCGCGGGATGGCATTCACTTCATTTCGGGCTGGCGTCCTCGTGTCAGTCGCGTGCGGAAGCGTAATGTAAACAGACGAGCGTTGGCCAGGCATGCTGGTACGGCTGGAACAGCAGAATCCCTTGCAACCGAAGACAGGACATCGCAGTCCCATGCTCCAGCTCCTGCTCAATCAGTTGGCATCTGACCATAGCGGCAACGGGTTCGAATCGGATTCCAAGCTTTTACGTTCTTAGTGCGGGTCAACGGAGCGTATGCGCGATATGAATATAGCGTATAGGCAACGTGGACATGGACGTGGGATTTTTGCGGAACTGTGAATGCTAAATGTGGCTCAAACTGGCATATGGTCTCGGCAAAAATTGTGACAGCAATCGAGATTGTCCGAAAATAAACACGAGGAAAAAACTGCAAAATTAATTGGCAGCATGCTGGATAAAAAAGTGTAAAAACTACAAAGCATTTAATTAAGTTTAAAATAAAAAACAAACAATAACAAAAGCCATTATAAATATTGCCCAAAACAAAAAAGTAACAAGTGCTCCAACAAAAGGAAAACAATTAGAAGCAAATGAGAACGTTTTAATTAAAGTAATGAAACCAAATTGGAATGAATGTGCAGTGACAAATGAAATTAAATTAAAGCGCTGACAAATTGATTCGCAAATGTAAAACAATTGACACCATAAAAAAAACAACATAGCAGTCGGGAGTGCAAAAAAAAGGTGCAACAACAAGAGCAGGCAACGCAGTGGCATTAACAGTTGCTGCCCCAACAACAACAATAAACGGCAACAACAAAGGCACCAACATGCCGGCATCAAGTGGATTATATCGCATCAAGCATGGCCGTGTCCTTGACTGGCTGCACAAACCAGCGGCACTTATTTTTATTATAGCATATATTGTGGCATGCGGCATTTGCGGTAAGTACCACACAAAAACACCAACAACTAAAACAAAATGTAAATAGTTGGAAAAAAAATGGGCAAACAATCAGAACCAAAACCCACAAATTGCACAAAAATAATGATGCATATTTTCATTTTATTTTGAAAAATCTCGAATTCATGGCCATGTGGCTCCCCCCAAAATGGATAATTTAATTAGGCGTCCACTGATCATGAATAATTGCCAAAAGGCATCCAGAGGATGGGTGAAAATTCTCATATTTAATGTGGGAAACCGAACAAAGGCGAAATCGTTAATTTGTTACATTTCATTGGCGCTGTCGGGTGCAGTGACAGGTCAGGCGATGAGCGCGGAAATCGTGCATCACCTGTCAATTCCTGACACCACAACAACAGTTCACAGGCCAATAAAAGCAGCGCCACAACAGGGGCACTTGTCTACAACGACCATGTCTCCCTCGCCTGGTGGCAGCTCCCCGTACCCCGGGGGCGACTGTCTATCCCGTCCTGTCTCTTCCAGGCTCCCGCCTTCCTTGGCCAAGCGCTTGCTGTTGGCAATTTGTCAAGCAATCAACAAAGCCAGAAATTGCCCAGCAATAGGGCTGCGAGCGGAGGAATGTTGGTTTTGCCGAATCAGGGGTACAAAATACAAAGTAAAGCTTCGAATGAACCCATCGAGTGGTCCAAAGGGCTATGCAGGTTGTACAGAGTAAAAAAATTGCTAAGTTTCCCATTAAATGGGAGAAAAGTAGGCCTTGCTGAAGGCTTTGACTCTTTTTTTTTTTTTTAAGGGCCAAGACTATTTGATTGGAACTGGAGTGATTGGAAGAACAAAGAGTTGGTTTTCTTTTAGTGGAAAACACCAATATGAGAAACTAGAACACTGGCTGTGCCACATTTTGTGCGTGCCCCCCGAGGGGGAAATGTCGAAGGGGGGTGTTCACACACAAAAAACAAAAACGACAGAAAAAAAAAAAAAAAAAAACCGTGCCACGTCTTCGCACAAAACACACCCGTACACTGGCTGTGGCACTTGCAGGCCTCGGGGGCAGAGCACACACCATTACAACAAGCAGATCTAGCGCATCCATTGTTGCATGCCACACACCACACCAACTCGTGCCTTTTGGGGCTCACTTCAGCTGTCGTTGTCACTGTCAATGCTGTAATGAAAAATGCACAAACACAAAACGTAAACGTAAACGAAAACGAAAACGAAAACGTTACGAAAAATATATATAAAACTCAATCCGGACCCGGACCTGGAGCGACCAAAATGAAAATAGAAACAAACAGAGGAGGCACAAATAAAAATGTTGAATGCAGCTTAGGGCTTAAAATGAGAAAAAAAAAAACAATTTCAGCTGTGCATGCCGCTTTTTATTTAGAGCGCATTAATATTTAGTCAGCCGCATACACGTGCCTATATGCCTGACTACTATATACACATAACATATATGTATGAATTCATGTATGTGGGCTAATATAAATCAATATTTATGCCCCTGGTGGCATGTCTGGGTGGCTGGGATAGGCGATGGGATTTTGAAGGCCAGCAGGGACCGCACGTAATGCATTTCTCTTGCACCCAAATCCGCAGCTCAATGGATCCAAATATTTGCATAATGTTGCCGAATAAAGTATTTTCAAAAATTCACCGCACTGCAGGCTGTATGCAAAGTGGGAAAACGTGTCCCTTCGCTGAGGAGGAGGATGCCTGGAGATACCCTAAATCAAATAAACCTTGAAAAACGAACTCTGCAAATATGTTAATAAATAATTTGTTATTCTCATTTTTATAAATCCCCTTTTTTTTGTTAGCTAATTTATGCTGTTTGATCCACTTTAAGTTTGAGCTGCTTAAAGTGAGCATTTAATTTCAACGAACTTTTCCAATATACTCGCCCGATTTCCATTAGACAGATCGAATCAAAAGTTTTCCACTCTGGTTTTCAATTTAAGCTGGGGCTCTGGCTCAACCACTACGAACCACCAGCACCAGCACCCACCCACTGCCACCGCCTCCGCCTCCGCCAAACTGACGCTGCATTTCAGAGGAAACCACGTGGCTCAAATGCCTGAAAAACAGTCACATATTGACAGCAGTTGCAGCTGCAGTTTCACTTCCAAAGAGTTTCAGTTCAGTTAGGACAGTTACTAGAGCATGACAATTTCATGTGTACGCTGGGGGGCCTTTGGATCCTGCTGCACTGCCTCCTGCTCCGGCTCTGGCTCTGGCTATGGTTCTGGTTCTGTTCGGAATTGTGAAATTGCTGTGAAAGTCGGGCAAAAAGTTAAACCCATTGATGCCTGCCTAGGGATAAGTGGGCCACTTGCGGCTGGCCGGGTTAATTGGGCTAACTATAGCCGCCTCGGCTCCTGTTGCCCCTTTTTCCTTGGCTGCGTTTGTTAATTGCCGCAGAACCGAAATCAGACCTTTTTTCCACATCCAAATTCATGGCGGCATGGGGCTTATTGGATTTTTCCCGACAGAGAGATCGAAAAAATATTCCAAATTAGTTGCACAAAAAATAAATAGTTGACTGCTCTTGTACAGTACAGTATTGTATTTTATTTATTTCCCATTTAATGGCAGCTTCAATTGAGCGAATTCCTTTCATACGAAAGTGTATTATGGCCATGGGTAGCCGTTCCACTCAGTTTTTTAGGGTATTAATAAGTAATTTCCAACAATGACAACAAGTCATTGTCTCTTCGATAAATCAACTGGCAATGGTATAGTTTTTTTACCCCCCCGTTCCCATTTTTTTTATCCATCTCCCGTAGTAATTTAAGCCTGCATTCCAGATGAATGAGGCAATCGTTTGACAATGGCGGATGACAAAGCGAAAGCCGTTTCATATTCACAGGGATAAAGGATGCATTTGTTAATGACACGTGATGATTGACGAGCCATCTGAAAGGAGTAGAGCTGACTGCAGACACGGGGCAATATGTTTTCGTTGCCAGCCTCATAATTTTGAATAAACTTGACGTGCAAAGAGAGAGACAGCAGGTTCAGGGCAATCAGATTCCCAGCTCTGGAGGATCCTGTAACTTGGGTCAAGGCCTCTACACGTGGCGGGGTGGCGGCGGGGTGATGGGGCTTTGGGCCAAGTTGAAAGCGCGTTGGCAAGCATAATTTAATAGGAAACATGCAGGAGCTCACACACACACTGACACATGGCAAATGCAACGGTAACAGAGCCATAAAGCTCACCTGTTACAAATGCAACGCCACGTGGGCGTGGGCCTGCCATGACCCATCCTGTGCCTGTGGCCGTATCCTTACACTGCGCTGCGGCAGCCATAATAATCAGCACAAAAACTAATGGTCCCACACACACACGTTCACCCAGCAGAACACACACCTTCAAGCAGGCAGGACGAGAAAAACACACAAACACAGACACACACATGGCTGCACTTTAAGCGCTGAAAGCACGTAAATTCTACATAATTCAAAGGAGGCGCCGCCTTTTGGCAATGGCAAATGCGAAGACATGGACATGTGTGTCCTTTCACTGAGCCAAAATCACAACTTTCGAAGTTTCGTATAACTGTGGGGAGTTAAAGGGATCCTTTTTAATGTGAAAATCTATTACGTATGCCTTTTTGAAAGTCTGAAACTAGGCTTCACTAATTTTAATTTAAAGAGCTTCTTTGAGTTTCAATTACACTTTCACAACTCGATCTAATAGACAATTTCTTTCCGTGCCACATGTGTGGATGGCTAAAGAGCGAAGTTGCAACACTCAGACAGTTTTTAGTTGCACTTAGCAGCCCTGCCTGTGCAGCCCCTATTTTTTCCGACTTCCTGCTTTTCCAATTTGCAACTTTTCACCTCGCTTTGTCGTTTATTTTTTTCCCGCCCGTTCGTCAGCCAGGCCGTAACTTTCGTTAGCCCGATACTCCGAGTCATGGCAGGCTATTAAAGACTGGCTTAAGTCACCGTACCTGGGCCACTGGCGAAAAGCAGGCCAAAAATATATGCAAATGGCTTTGTGATTTACCTTCTTTGTCTTGGTGGGTTTCTCTGACGGTCTCAACCGCAAAGTTTGACCCGAAGGAAGGACTGACAGGAAGGAAAGCTGCCCATCATCGCGTATCGAAAGCACCTGATTATAATCTAAAAGGCCTTTTCCGCGACTCTTCAATTTTTTGCTAACGAGCTGGTTTTGTTAGGCGGTCAGGATGCAAAAAAAAAAAAAAGTGACAAGTGCCTGGCTAACTGACTGACTCGCTGCCTTTCGTTTTCTGTAATTACAACTTTGCCGGGCCGTACTTGAAAGCCGTTTAAAATCGGCAAAAAGGAAAAAGAATACACCAGAGAAAAAATATTGGAAGGATCTTCGATCCAAGCTTAAAAATGTTAATTTTTGACTGCATTCGATACTTTCCTTTTATATTTATCCAACTTGAAAAAGGCTTTTAAATATTTTTTGGTTTAATATTTTATTTGTGTGACACTTTTCTCCGCTGTGTCAAATAGATCCCGTAGGGACCGAAAATGTTGTTTCAACAATTAATTTGCCTCAAGTGGGGGCTTGATTTCGTTTTCTGTTTTATGTCACTCCTGATGCCTTTCAAGCGGCACAAGCCGAACCCGCTGACACAATTTCATTAAGCAACTTTTTCGCGCTCAGCCCAGACCAGCCCAGACCAGACCAGATCGGAACAGACCGGGCCAGGACAGACGGAGCCAACCCATTTTAGCCAACCCAGCTCCACACAACTCATCTTTGGTTTTTTGTTTGGTTTTTTTCGTTGCCACTCAGAGCTCTGTTCCGTTTTCAGTTTCTGTTTTTGGTCTGGCGCGTGAAGGATAAAGAGAATTTGCCTAACAACTCGCACACACACTGTCAGAAATTGAAACTTTTCAAAAGCAATTGCTTGAATTTCAAGTGAAAACTTTCTTCTTCTGTTGCTCATCTTGTTCTGTTTCCTAATTCTTTTTTTTTCCTTCTTTTGGCCAAGAAAAGTTGTAACT
This sequence comes from Drosophila varians, assembly GCA_018150405.1. Lineage (NCBI taxonomy): Eukaryota > Metazoa > Arthropoda > Insecta > Diptera > Drosophilidae > Drosophila > Drosophila varians. Next base: position 12,945,766 of record JAECWK010000130.1, read on the forward strand.
TTTGCCAGGGAATATGCGAGCATACATTGAGACACAGATACTGGATGTATAAAGATATTTTTGGGACTCTGTCCGTCCGCCAGTCCGGATGTCTGTATCTTTCTAAGTAATTGCGCGCCGAGGCAACTAGAGCAAACTGTCTGCGTTTTAAATGCCAACGAGCGCATTGACGCCAAAATCCAAGAAACCCAAAGCAAAATGGCGTCGAAACTTCCTTGCCACCATATCCTGGCCAAATGCGTAAGAGCCCGCCGTGGCATTGGAATTATTCTCAGCTGGCGCAAGACTTTGCCTCTCAGTTAGCGCAGCCGGGACATATGGGGAAGTCCTTTGGGTCTCTCAGCCGGAGAATTGTTTCAGTGCAGCTTAGTCTTTCAGCTGATTACCGAACAGCCACAACTTCTTTGTATGCGGATAATCAGACTTGAAAGTTCTCTGGCTCTGACAGCAGCGGCAGTATCCTTCGCATCCTTGTCCCTCGGGTTTGTTGCGCAACTGTTAAAAGTTGCCAGCCGCCTTTCACCGGAAACTTTTTGCTTGTGTGTTATGGGACAATTTATATAATTAACCCATATGAATATTTATCTTTTGTCGGAACTTGAATTCGCCGAAATTTAATCGACTCGAGCTGCGGCAGGGAGGATGCTTGGATCCTTAAAAAACCCACTTCCCAATTCCCAGTTTTCAGTTTTCAGTTTCCAGTTCTCCGTTTCTCAGTCCCCGTTCCAGGCCGTAATTCTCCGGCGTAAGCTTTCGAGCCGGAGCTTAGCAGTCGGCGGAGGCGCGAGTCTTAGGCATAAAGCCGGATTATGGCTTTAAGTGTAATTACCATTTACATGGCTTCCATCCTGCCAGCTGCCTGTATTAACAAGCTCCAAAGCCCTCGCCATTCTCCCAATCCCAATCCCAATCCCACCTCCATGATATTCAGGACAAGGAACACGGAACCCGAAACACGGAACCCGAAACACTGTGGCAAATGTTATTAAAAACTTAAACATCAACCGGGCAAATGGGAAAAAAACACATCCACAGAAAAAATATGAGGTGGAATGGTTAGAGGTGGGTGTATGGCACCGCCATCAGCCCGGTTTCATGGTCGTAATTAGGAACTTTTTAGTTGCCTGGACGCGGCAGCACACAAAAGTTGGACATGACTTTTGAGGCATTAGCCTAGCAGAGCCATTTTCGCGCCATGATGCGGTAATTAATTTCCCGATCCCGATCCCGCCCCGCCCTCTGGGAGTAAGGGAAGCAAATTGCCGGACATTCGGCTGCTTTAGTTGTCAAGGCCACCCCCCCTTTGATGGGGTCAGCCAGATAAGCGAGGGTCACTCCAACAAATTCCGAAGCAAATTCCAACGAAAATGGTTCCCGGGCTTATTAATCAGGGTTCGGTGGAAAGGTTTCTAAAAACAACTTGATTGGACCTAATAAAGGATATTATTAAAGGAAAAACATATTCTCGTGTACGAATTATTTGTTAATTACCCCAGGAAGTCCTCGGGCAACCCTCGCATGCCACAAATTCGACGGCATAATTATTTTTTCGCTATATTCGAATTCAAATTAAACTTTTGCTCGTAGATTTGGAAGAAGCCGCGGTCGCCCAGGGGCGGCGATGAGGCTGCGGTCGGTCTTTGTGGGTTTTCCATTAAATTATAAATTTATGGTCCGCGCAAAGCATCCCAAGGGGGCAGGGAGCAGGAAGCAGGGGCTGTGTAGCTACTAGCTAGGAGAGTGTAATAGCTATCCATGTATGAGTCCTACTTAATTACCGTGATAATTTACACTTTCACTGGCATTGCGGCTTTAACCCCTATTTCGCCGCGGAGCCCACTTCGCAGCAAGTGCTCGACATAAATTAAAGTTTAAAGCTCGGAAAATTTGGTGGGAAAGTTTATTTTAGGGTAAAACCGCTTTCACAGTGGTTACACTTACAGGCTTATATAGACAGTCTTCCAGTGGCTTTCATACGATTTTTCCCCATATAAAAGCCACCTAAAATTAACCTTATCCAGCCTCCACTGTAGTCGTATAAATAAGTATATTTTTAGTGCGTCGTTGCGTAACAATTTGGATTACAGTTCAAGTAGTTGACAGTTTCGGAGGAGGATTCCCCTATACTTTCTCCAAGAAGGACGGGAAGCGACAGGCTAATTTATGAAAATTGCCGCCGAAATTATTGCCAATGAAGATTTTCAAGTGCGTGGGCGCTGTGACGCAACTTGGGGGCACAGACTCCGATCCGTGATTATGGACTGGAACGTATTGGAAGTGGTTCGACACAGCTCCCCGCCCTCCTGCCTACAAAAAATGTATGCAAATATTTGTGCTCCAGCGAAAGTGGCTGGCTGGGCCACGAGTATAATTTATGACTGGGCTGCTTAAATTTCACTCGAGTGACGCAACAACAACCAAATCGGCAGAATTATGAACATGTAGTCCTGCAGAGATAACATTTCGCCAGCTGCTGGCTAAGCAAAAATTAAGAAACAACAGAATGTTGCGAGGAGGCGAGGCGGTCGGGTCGGGTCGGGTGGGTTTGGGGTGGGGTCGGGGGATATTGACTAGGATGTGGTTGCCATTGTTGGCTTTAATCTTTGGGGCACAATTTACGCGACACACATACTGCTTTGAACCAGCTCAAGGACAAACGATAACGCTTAACACAGAGCCGCCAGCAGCGACTGCCTAATGATACTGTTACAAGGGGGCGGGGGGCGAGGGGACTTCGCTTTGCCTTCGCCAGGAGCACCCCCACTCTTATTCCCCAATCTGGGGGGAGATTGTGGGGCGAAAAGCACAAGGAGCCAGGCCAAGTATGATGATGACAGCGAGCCAACGACGGGGACAACAAATTCTGTCATTAGATACTGTAACCAAGTAACAAGGATACAATAAAAGTACCCAAAAATAAGGAGTTAGTTTGGCCAAACGGAAAAAGCCTTCCCCTTACCTTACAAATAAATAATTAATGGGTCTTTAGCTTAATATAGAAGATCAGGAAGTCGGAGTCATTGAAAGTCTATCACCCGTCAAAATATGCCCCAAAGATCCTGCAAAAATCAAGTCCTATTGAAAAATTTCGCCTAACGACATCCTCAAGTTATAATGAGGCCATATAAATTCATTACATATCGTGCGGCAGTAATGGCGAGATTCGACATACCCTTCTTGGGAAAGGGCATGGAGCGACGAGGAGAATTGGTGCTCATTTGGCCTGCTTTGCATTTATTCAGTTGACTTTGCTTTAACAATGGGGCTCGGAGTCAGATTCTGCTCCTACATGCCGCATAGATTGAATATTTCCTGCTGCTGCCGCAGATTTGCCAGCATGCCACAAGCAAAGGCAAACGAAAAGGCAAAAGCAAAAGCAAACGAGAGGCAGCAGCATGTGGAAATGTTGTGCCGTTCATAAATTTATGCCACGCGGCCAAGAAAGCAGCAAAAGCAGCAACAAAAAAATGTTTTCTCTTGTTGAAATGTTGTCGTACATGGCCGGAGGCCGTCGAGGGGGCCGTGGAGCTTCCCAGCCACCGAAAAGGAGGCGTGGAAGGAGTCCGCCACGCAAATAGAATTTCAAGGAAGTAAATCTCGAAATGAAATTAATTTTCTCAATTTTCCAAGCTGCAACTCGCCGTGCCCTCCGAGTCTCTCCAGGGCCCAGCCATTTGCATAGTTGCCATCGGGGGGCGTGGCCGTAAACAGGAAAGTGGAAAAGTTTCTTGGCCCAAGTGGGTTAGGACCCTTGGCGATTCGCAGCTGTTGTCCTTGGCCCACAGACGGACATTTGCCGCAGATAGATAGTTGTTGCTACAATTTCCTCTGCATTCCGATTCGCCTCTGGCCCTGTGGAAATCATCCCAAATCAATTGATTGATTAGCCAGGCTTACATTATTAATGCGCGGCTAAGGATTAATAAATGTACATTTACTTCCAATTATAAGTCATTTGGCAGCCTCGAGATTTATGATTTATTCGATAAACGCAAACTCCTATAAATTCTGCTTAGTCCACTGATTAGTTAATTAAGCCATTCGAAGTGCATTTAATCATTGGCCACTGGACCCGCAGGCGGTAAATGCAATTTGCTAAAAGCCAACAAAAGGCGGGGCCCAGATGCAGGCGGAGTGCCGCAACAGAGCAAAACAAATTAAATAAGTTTTGGGCCAGTTGAGACTGACCAACAATGGCCACTGGTTGGGCAAACTTTCTTCTTTGTACATTAAATGGAATGCTTTTCCCTCATGTGATTGTGTGTCAGGCCGAACAATTGCCAATGGACTGGTAGGGGAAAAAATTTGAGGAAATTCAAGCTATACCTTCGGATTATTGAAAGGAACACAGAACATTTCTGGTGCTCAACCTCATGTTGCGTCTTGGGCTCAAACTGAAATGATTGCACCAGAAACTACCGCACTGAACTGCAATTAGTTTGTGTGGCACGAACTGGCAGAGTTTCGGTTGCAAGTTGAGACTCTCAATCCATGGGGCACCTGTCAGACCGTTCTTGCATTTGTTGGCAGCCGACAGGTCTTAATAGACGGAAATCATGCAAGGTCTACGACGCTTGCTGCAGAATTAAAGTCAATTTGTTTAAATAATAGCCAAAAAAAAAAAAACATTCACACACACGGAGATACACATGTATAAAAGGAAAATAAATGGATGCCTGGTAAGTTTCAAAAGTCGAAAGCCGAAAGTTTTCGCTTATGCTGAGTAAACTTGCATTACGTATACGCAGCGTATGCCAGTGTGGTAAACTTTTTAGCCACTGCCACTGCCACTGCTACTGCCACTGCAGCTGATATTTGAGTTTAACACACACATGCCTGGGCTCGGACTCAGGTCCCTGGTTACAAAGAGCTGCAATGTGAGCTCCAAACAGATGTATCAGTAAATTATTTGCGGATTTAGCATGTTTGTGGATTTGCTTGTACTCGGTCTAAGATTAGATTTCCATTAGTAGCTACAAATTAATGGAGCATGTCTTATGAAATCGACAACAAACTCTTTTGAATGGAATGCTCTTGGCAGTTGGAAATTAGCATGAAAGTGAATATGGCCAAGAGAAATTCGACGTCGGTAGTTTAAGCTAAAATTATAATGAAAGTAAAGGTAACCGTAAACTCTTCCTTATTCGATTAAAGGCAATCAAGCCAAAGGATTCGATTTGTGGCAGGCAGCATGAATGCTTAATTGCCACAAACCGAAATCAGAGAACTCCTTCTGGCCAGTAGCCACAAGCAATTTAAGGGAATATTTAAAATTCGATGTATCTTTTATGTCTGGTTGTGGGCAGACCGCCAACGAACCTTTCACATCCCTAAGCCCGTTTTCTATTTGGGCTTAGTGAGAAATGTCAGCGGCATAAAATGGATAAGGGACAAATGTGACAGCTCACAGAAAAAACATTCGAATTTCGAACTGGCGCAAAAATGTAAAGGAGAAACATAAAAGGCAGCCCCAGATTTGTCCAATCTCGGCAGAGTCAACGGCGGTGTTGACGTCGTAGCTAAAAAAAAAAAAGCCGAAAAGTAAAAAGGACGTTCAGGATATACGCTTGTGCAGCTCTACACTCTTTGGCATCGTCCGTCGGACGTCGGACATTTCCCAGGAATCGATCAATGGCATTCGCTTAGCCGCCTGGGCGCAAATAAATTGAACTTAAATAGGCGACGTCAAGGGCATTAAATGTGACGTCGCTGTCAAGTTAAGTGCCGAAGGTGGAAGAAACAGGCCGAGGAAGTTGAGGTTACCTCCAATGTCCTTGACGATAGATGGAATACATGCTTAGCGATTTCCACGATATCACGGGCGCTATAAGTCTTTTCTCTTACCTTCAAAATTATGCGAAAACTTACATATCTCTTAGTCGTTACTATTATGCATTACCATAACCTTATCATATCCTTTAAAATCCTCAAATACAGGGTAGCATAGCTGAATTCCGATTTTGATTACACACGGTCCTCTTATTTTCGGTCTTTCGGTTCCCCTTGTAGTGCCACCAAATTTGCCACATCCGGCGCAGGCGGCAAGTTTATATTTCGACTTTCGAGTTTCAGGCGCCGTCGGTCGCTTTTGTGGAGACTGTCAAGTGTGTCTGGTCGCCCGAAATAAGTGGACTGCCAAAAAGTCTTAGTCCTTCGCTCCCATTCCCACTCTCACTCCCACTCCCACTCCCCGTCATTTCAACAAAAATCCTGTTTTGGTTGTTTTGTCTGCGTGGCCTGGTGTTGGGTCCTTTTGCTTTATTCTTCGTTTAATAATATTTTCACTTTGATGCCACTTCGGTCAGTTAGTCCGGGAAGTGGGTGGGGCCAGTGGGGTAGTGCTTTTATGCTGTTTATGCCTCCACATAACGGAAGTTGACAATTTAATTTTATGTACTTGCCACATTCCCGCCGTTGCCAGATACTAAACATTTATTGGAGGGCCAAAAGGTTCGACTATTCAAAGTGCCCACCCAGCCATGGCCGTCGAATCCTTGGCCCAGGATCTAACCGCATTCCGCATTCTAATTCACACGTGCTTGCAATTTGGCAAATCCCCTTAATATCGGAGCCTGCTCAAAGTATAAATCTTCATTATGCACAAAAAACATTCCCAGGCATTCCACATTCATATTAATACTTTCCCTTTTGCCGCCTTTCCGTTCGATTTCACTTGGCTTTGGATCGAGGTTTTTGGCAGATACTTGCCGGCTCTCCAGCCAAAGCAGATTTTGTACCTTATTTATTTGGCTGCCATTATTTATGAATCCTCCCGGATATAGGTGCGTGTGTGGCAACAATGGGCGTCCCATTCGGGCCATTGTTTATTGGGCCATGAACTGCGGTTAAAACAGCGTCTAAAAATAGAAAATTGAAGGCATCCGTCAGGCCTTGACATCGGATGCTCCACATCCCCTCACAAGAATCCTCAATTAGCCCGGAGTTGGCTTTTACACAGCCGCCCCTCCCACTCCAACTGCCACTCCCACTCCAACTGCCACTGAAAACTTGGTAATTTATGGGGAGGACGAGAGCATATTGTGGCCCAGCAAAGAAAGCTCCAAGTTGGGCACTTAGACACGAATTGAAATAAAATAAATAAAATTAGAATGCCCGGGTCTAGGCACTCGCATTCTGGCCCGTCGAGGCGATTCCCGCTCCTTCGCCGGGGATAGCAGATAGAAAGCCAATTTTATGACTCAACTTAAATAGGCACTTTACTTTTGGTCTTAATGCCTTTTTATGGCAGTATTGCGCTCGGCGCTCGGCGCTCGGCGCTCGGCGCTTGGCGTTAGTGGCAGCGTTAGTCCTGGAGCCGCGACATTAATGATGGCCACGCCCCCGCAGCTGCTGGGCTTTATTGGAAAATAAATGGGGGAAATGGAATAGTCGGCGGCAAGTGTGTGGCGCACTTATCTGATTTTACACTTCCGGCCATCAAAATTATGACAGTCGCAAAGTGAATCGTTTGGCTTGAAACGAACAACTTGTGCGCAAAGTTGCAAAGTAACAAAGAAACCAAGGCATAGAGGCATTCAAACAGGCATACCCAACGAGTCCGGGCATCCAATGAGATCCAGGCATGCGTGGGCCATTTTGCAGAATTTCAATTAAATGGCTGCGAGTGTAACAAAAGTTTCCACTGGCAGCATCCCCGTATCCGGCGAACAAGAAGCCCCCGGGCTTGAGGTCAGGGGCCAGTTGACGCATTTACACACAAATTACCGCCAAGTGTCAAATGCAAACATCCCGACTGTAACAACAAACAATATTTGCCATAAAAACAGAAAGCGCCGAGCCATCCGCAAACGGAAAACTTTGGTAATGAACCAAACTTCCAGCTCCCACTTCGCCCAATGGCCCACCGCCAACTTGAAGTTTACTTTAAAATTTCCTCCTCACTTTGCTGAAATTGTGGAATATTTGAAGCTGCAAATGGGAATGCGGGGACTGTGTGGCTCTAATTCTAATTGATAAATTTCAGCATTCGGCCATACATTTAATTAAAACTTTTCAATTCGCTGGCTGCAAGCGACGATGTTTTATGTTGTCCATTGTCGCTGTGCATTGTCGATGACCGTAAAAAGTTGCGTTTGCCTTAAATAACTGCGACCGCAAATTTAGTTACAGCCAAATGGAATAAATTAAACAAGGTTTCTGGGCCATCGGCCATTGGCGAAGCGGAAACGTACATGGCATTCATTTGTGTTTTAATTAGAGAAATTTATGCATACAATGTGTGTGTGTGTGTGTGTGTGTGTGTGTGTTAGTTACATTAAATATGAAATCAAATGAAATTAATGAGTCCCACAGACAGGATGTCGCTAGCCCGCACAATTATCATAATGATATTTGCGAATGTTTTTTGCTGCCTTTGAAATCTAATTGATGGCCTCGAAACGACATTGAAGCGATTCACTTGCTAAATTGCAAATCAAAAAGTGAATTGTTTCAAAAACTTGTTGGTCGGTAATTAATTTGTATAAAAAAACACATTATCAAATAATATAGAAATTAAACCGTATGTATGTGGGTTAAATCAATAAATTTGTGGTCAAAATTCCAGGAAGGATTTTGGTCCACTTGTTTATTTGACATCACGCATACGCCGTGTGTGCCGGCAAAACTTAATTAATGTCAAGCCACGATGTCACAAGCAGCATAAATATTCCGGCACTGCCTCGACGGGGCGCCGGCACAAGCGCATGAGAAATCATTGACATTAGTCGAGTCTTGGATGGGGGGATGGGGGATCGGGACTAAATGGTGATCCTGGGCTGGGGCGGGACTGTGGGTGCGGGAATCACGCAGCTTGCAACGAACTTTTGATTAAAATGTCGTAGCAAACAGAAAGAGCGAGCCAGGAGGTATGCAGAGCTGATGAAACTTTCGACAAACGAACGCACACAAATTGCGAATGTTTCGCCCAGCGAAACGAAACGAAACGAAACGAAAAGTTGGCAAATCCCACCAAAAATGTTGTTCTATCTCTATGGCTCTGCTGCAACATGTTTGTGGTCCTCGCCGTGGTCGTAGTCAGGGTCCTGTGCAAATCCAAATGCGAATCTCTTTGCTGTTGACAATGCGCAGAGAGCAGCGGTTGCACAATGCGAAGCGATTGTAAATCCAAAAACCCAACCGCCGGAAACAAGAAAAATACGAACAGGAAACCGGATCTAGCATCTAGGATGCATGAACAGAAGGAGCAGGAGCCGGAGCAGGAGCCGGAGCCGGAGCCGGAGTCGTGGCCCAACAACTCGCCGTGAAAAATTCAATTACAAAGTCGCCCAAAACCATCGAAAGAATGCAAATTTACGTTGGCACATAAAGTGGTGACAGTAAAGCGGACTAAAGGATACCAGGACCAGCAACCAGGCAACTAGTTCAGAAGCTGTTTTGCGGTCTGGCAGCGACCATTACGATTACGTTTACGTATGTGGTGTAGAGGAATTCGGGGGCGGAGTTGCGGAAAAGCTGCATGTCGCAGGCAGTCAGTCACGTGCGAACGTGACGAAAATGCCACGATTCAGTTTTGGCCAAGTTCTGCGTGCCAATGAGCAAGAGTGGCAGGAATAGCAGCAAGGACTGCCAGGAGTCGCATTGTCCCGATTTGGTTATTTGTTTGTTTTGTGCGTGCAGTCCTGGATGTCGCCACAGCAAGTGCACTGAGAAAATGTTTCATATCATCCATTTTACTTAACTAACTGGAAGTCCACAAAAAGAGTGTACGGCAAGTGCCCCCTTAAGGAATTACTCACTTTAAATCGAGATTCTTTATTCTTGGTTAAGTGACCTTTAACTAACCAGGTGAAAGATTTTCCAAGTGCCACCTTGCGGCAAGCTCCTTCGTATTCATAAGACTACAGTCTCGCAACAATACAGAAACCACAAAGTGTGAAATGCATTGCCAGAAGCCCTCGTCGTATGCCGGCTGACCTCTAGAAATTCTGTTACTGCTCCATATACGGATTGTGCGGCTGCAGTTGCAAATTGCTGTGGCAACACACTCTCGACATGTCAATTGGACTGCGAGGATTCGAACGATTTCTAAGGTGTCAATCAGAAGAAGCTGCAGTGATTGACTCGATTGTTCGCCTGTGTCACCACCTGGCCAAATTGATTTTCAATTCTCTGCGGCGTAGGTTCAAGGAGAATTCCTTTTGCAAGTTGCAAGAGCGTGGGGCATTCAATAGAACGGACACTTGGATCCATTTACATTAATTGCATATCTGACATCTTGGCAACGTGCTAATTAAGTGTCATTCCTTAAACTCCACAATGGCTACCAATGGCTACCAATAGGCCCCAGGCGAATTCCATAACTAATTAATTTTGCAATATTGCAAAGCACTCAACACGGACATGGACATGGACACGGGACTCAGGGACACAGAAACCCGATGTTCTTCATGTTTGGCTTGTAAATTCAATCATCGTCAGGCCGAACGTAATAAATTTGCAATGATTGCCATGGAATATTTATGGTGGGAAAACTGGACAATGGTAAACACGTCTCCATGGACCATGCACCATCGACCTGACCAAATGAAACACAAACATCAATATTTTCGGCAAATGTTGTGGTCAAGAAATCAAAATCGAATGCCCGGCCCCAAATGCATTGTCATAATTGAATTTGCAGCCGAGCAAATTCGCATAATTGACGGTGCTAAACAAAACCCGAGCATGTTTGCCAAAACCAATTATCTTTAATTGTGAAATATTATTTTGTTGGCCAAGCAAATTTTACACAAATTACGCAGCCCAAACACGACCCCTGAAACCATGAAACCCCCAAAACGGGTAATATGCAATGTGGTTGGGATTCTGTGGGTGGATCTCACGGGTTTTCCAACTTGCGTGGGTGAACGACAGAAACAGATGTGCTTGGAGGCAACTGACGGGTTTTTGGAACATCCAAGTTTGTTGTGTCAATAATTAATTAATCGACAAACTTTTACGCAGAGCTTTAAAGTGGGTTAAACGGATAAGTAATGTAATAAACTACGATTAAGTAGCTTACGAAATTCCTATAAAGACCTAGCAAGGTCAGCAAGTTAATTAGTTGTGTCAGATGGCATGTCCTGGGCTAATGAAAATCTGTTGTTAAATATTACGTATACGCAGTGTGTTCGTTGCTCATTCAAATTAATTGACTTCATGCTGTTATTGTTTATCCGACAAACTGTTGCGGCGCCAGGGACCATCGCATATATTAACACATTTTAAAATGTCACTGCCACGGACGGAGTCTCATGTTTCCCGTTTCTCTATTTTTCCGCAGACCAAACAGCAGCAACAGCAGCAGCAGCAGCCGGAGGCACGGAGGGCACAAAATCAGAATCCTCCACAATGGCGACGTCAGCCAGCGACCCATTACTGAGGCATATAAATCAAAATTTAATTATGTCGCAGACGAAGAAGGAGGAGGGCCTCGAGGGGGACTCGGACTCGGACTCGGAGCTGGAGCTGGAGCCAGTGCCCGTTCCACTGCCGTATGCCCAAGGTCCCGGATCTGGATCTACAGCCGCATCTGGCAGTGGGAGCAGCATCACTAGCTTCGACTCCAACAACTTGATCGATGACAAGCGCCAGCCAACGGGCCCACACCTGCCGGACAGCACCTCCTCCTCCGCCCACCTCCAGCATACCCCGCAGCAATCGCATTCGCGTATCCAGGCCAAAGACACAGCCGGACCATATCCCATACCGATACACCGGCCCGAGCCCGTGGAGAACCATCTGGAGGCCGGCAACGGGCTGGACGGGGGCGTGGAGAGTGTGTTCGGCACACCCATGTACTTCGGCACCGAGAACTCAACGGTGGTGACCACACAGATTGGTGCCACCGCCCATGTGCCCTGCACCGTGCACCACATCGGCGAGGGAGTGGTGAGTCAGCGCCACATTCTTTTAATATTTTATCAAAAACGAATCCATCACCGTCGCATTGTTTAACTTTGGCAACGACAACGATGATGCCTTTTGCGGCTTGCCTTCCACCTGATTGAAATGGAAAGGAATTGAATGTTTATCGAATCCATCCAATGCAGACAGATTACTCTTTATAAAATATATTTTATATATAAATCATAACCCGAACACCCACCCATTTCCGCAACTGTTTACTTGTTAGCCATATCCGCTTCCACCTTCCTTCCATTGGGCGACAGAATTTAATTAAGTCCCTCCTCCGTTCACCGGGAGCATTGTGTTAGAGCTCCAGCCCCGGGCGAAACTAATATGGTAGTAAACACACAGATTTTGGGCATTCCGGCTGAATCCACCAGCCCCTCAAAGAATGAGACAGCCGAGGGAATTAGAGTGGGATGGATAGACCAAGATGGACACTGAGAACAAATTACACCTTTGAGGGGCTGGGTCTGGAGCTTGCTCAGTGTCTGTGGCCGTGTCTGTGTCTGTGGAGCATTGACATGTCATGGCCTCAAGTGGTATTAATTTTCCGCTTGTCTAGAGTTATTACTCATACGCCGTGGTGTGCGTCACGTTTCGTGTATTTGTATAAGCCCGGCCAGGACTCAGAGGTGTTTATGCCGGACCCCGATTAGGTTATCCCCTCGAAGTCCCCAGCCAGCTCAAAATGACCCATGTGCGTGTTTGCTGCGTGTCTGGTTTAAATTGACGATTTCATAATTGTGCCTTCAAGTGTGCGGAAGTTAATAAGCACCTTAGCCCTCGTAGGCTGTCTGGCGGGAGGGGGATGTGGCTGGCTGGCTTTTGGGCCTGAATTCGAATTGTTTTGGGTTAGGGCTTCTGTTGGCCAAGTTGGTACTTTGCTCGGCTGCGTGCTCAAGTGGGTATGCTATGGCTTATATATGGGCCACACAATGTGTTTGGGCCTCGGTCTAATAAGTCGGCAATTTGTATTATGGAAATTGTGTTACACTCAGCCACTTTGGGGTTGGCAAAATATTATCATCGCTGCACTTGCCTCGAGGCTGTCCGGGGCTGCAGTCTCGGGTTAATTGCACAAAGTTCTCAAAGCAAAGTCCCCCATATTCGCCATTCGCCATTCGCCATTCGCCAGATGCATTCATTAGGTTCAGTTTTGCGGTCTTGTATCTTATACGCTTCACGCACTGATTGCATAATTGCATCCCCAATGAGACAGAACTGCACTGGCTGGCTGCTTCTGCGTCTCCTTAAAGCTCCTTAAATGCACTTTCATTTCATTGTGAGTCCTTTCGAGCGCGGAGTTTCTAGCTTCATATGGCGCAGGCGAATGTGAATGCCAGTTCAGTGGACAGGAAACACTCGCACACCTCCGCCCTGATTCCAGAATGATTTCCATATAGTAAAGCGAAATGGAAGACTGCTCTGCACTGCGGCAGGACTCGCAATCGAAATGCTTTTGTCAGGTGTGCAAAGCTTTTGTCTATTAATGTCTGCAGAAAAAGGCGCCTCCCCAAGTATACACACTAAACATTTCCGTGGCATTCGGATTGTGATTCCGATTTGGGTTTTGTTTTTTGTTTTCGCTTCCCTTTGCCGCGCGGACTCTGTCGTAAATTTACTTTGGACGACAATAAAATGCAGGAAACATTAAATAAATGAATTGCTTCCTCCAGCGCGCTCTTTGTTTCGGCATTTTGCTGCAATTTTAATTTTTGTCGCGCCATCATTTTGCAGTGGTTGCCTTTTATGAGCTGCAGGGAGATTGTGGGGCGGGGATAACGTCAAATAAATGGCACTGGAATGGAATACCTGAAAGTTAAGCGCACTTAATACCTTCTTTGTAAAATGCCGTTGACAACATTCCATTAAAGTAATGCTATTAATTACAAGCACTTTCCTCTCTCGCACAATTCCCCTTCAATTTGCAGACAAATCTGCAGCTCCCAGAAATGTAAATTTTCTCGCAAATTTAAAGCCCATAAATCAAACGACACAAACAGCAAGAAGTCCTTGCTCTCTCACACACACACACGCACACATGCTTTTACAAGCAAACAAAAAAGGAAAGGAGCTGGGCGAGAGCACTTCGAATTAAGAATTACGACACTCGAATGTGGCAGGACGGACATTAAAATATGTCATTAGGGTATTAGTCGAGAGCATCAGCTTAAATGGCATTTAAAATAAACTAAGCAAATACGTGTCCTGTCCGTGTCCTGTGTCCTGTGTCCTATGTCAGACGTTCCCCCAAAGGATCCTAGCCCTTTGGCTTTGCCAGTTGGCTCATATAAATTGAACTTAATCAGCACTTGGCCAACAGTCGGTCCTAAAATGTATGTTACACCAAAGATTTTGGGCTTCCATTAATAGGTAGACACTTTTGGGTAAAGAATGACCCGTTATTATTGCGTAACACAAACTTAATTATAATTAATTTAATAACGTTTTTTTCCTGCAGAGACATTTTCCATTTTTGGGGCAATCACTGTAACCCACATAAGCTCCTCGGGACATGCAGTTCACTTGCCTCTGTCCATGGCTGTTTCCGGCTCAATCCCCCCCTGAGCCCCTATTTGACCTGCAGTCCTTCCTTGTACATGTATACTATATATGTATGTATGTATGTATAAAATTCCGCTTCCTTTGCCAATGCCAATTCCCATTTTTGTCCTGTTGCTCTCCACCGAGTGCGAGTGCGAGTCTGTGTGACTTGAGCACTTAATTACTTTTTAGATAAATTGTCGTTTTTAATGTCTAGTCTCGCCTCCTGTCTCTGGGATATTTTCATAGAGAAAAGTAGCAGTAATTAAATGTGCTCACAGCATGCCAAGGCTTCACGACGGCTCCGACAAAAGGAAAATGCGAAAAGCTTAAATGCTGAAAACTTGAAAATGTCCTGCTCGATGCCACCACCATCCCTTCCCTTCCCCACACGGATCAGACCTCCGCCCAAGATAGAAGGTAATTTATTTATAATTTTCTGGAAAATGTTCACCGATGCAGATTAGAAAATATAATTGTATGAGAGTGCCGCCAGTTGAGCTGGCGTCTAAGGTAAGCCGTAGATAGAGAAGTCGGATCACTTCGCCTTCGCCATTTTGGCCGAAACGAAGATAAAAATACAGAAATTGGTATTTTATGAAAATTAACGCTGTGGGCCCTTGCCCTCCGGTTCGGATCAGTCGTTTAGATAAAAAAGGTTACGCAAATGTTTAAGCGGAGCGTCTGAGCTCGGTTTTAAGCAAACACACACACATTTCCACACACAGCCATATAATTTGCAAAACTTTAAAATCAGATAAAATAGAAATTGCCCTTGTCCGAGAAGTGAAACCGAAACAGAATGCGAAACCAAACCGGAGACCAGAAACCGATCCTGAAACCATTTAGTTTGCCTGCCAGCGGAGCGACAAAAAACAAACAAATAATTTAGCCAGCACATTGATGAGGGTTGGCAAAAGGATAATGCTGGATACAGGATATGCTCGGCACCGCTCTGCCGAGCTTAATCAAAACAAACACATAATTTCTGCATAATCATAATTTTTGCATAGTTTCACCTCGGCATTTCCCATGAATTTTTGGTCGAAAATTTTCATCCTCGGAAATTGGCACACAGGAAATGTGAGGCTGTACGTGTGTGTGTCTATGAAAGAGTCTGTTTGTGTGAGTTATGCTCCTTTGTGGAATTGTTGTGCGAAAAAAGTAATGCACATTGTTGTGCCAGTTCTACGTTTTTATGTGAACTCTATGTGTGTTACTCATTTTTTATTGCTCACATTCTGGTGTGTGCGGGGTGCGGGCTTAAAGCCCTTGCACTCAAGTCTCACTACAGAAAGAACAACAACATGGCAAACAAAAAGTAAGGACCTCAAACAAACTCAGGTCCTTGTAAGCTGAGGCACAGCCCCCCCCCACACACTCTCCCCATCAATGACACAGTATTGCGGCTCTTTGTAGTCCTCGCCCGCTGCCGCTTAAAAAAACATAAAATATTATAAAATATTTTACTGCCAAGCTCTGTTATTGTTGCAATGACCTTCGGGCTCTACAATTTATTTCTATCTTTTTTTTACGCCTACAATTTGGGTTTGCACAGCTGTTTGAAGCCGGCAAAGGGAGAAAAAAGTCCTCGCAAAGAATCATTGAACTCTGGAACAAAACTTTCCTTTCCAGGCCGCAGGGTACAATTGGAAGTTTCCGATGTCTAATGTTTTTGTTTTGACACATTTATTTTTAACTCAAATCCAATATATTTAAATTGAAAACTGGTCAGGAAACATCTTTCCTTTTTAATTAAATGGATGAATCAATATTAAAAGTCCTTGCCGGACTTTGGCATTGTGCTCCCAAGCCAACAATTTACATTTCAAATGAAGAAAGGCCAATATAAACACGATAAAAATGTCTATTTTGAGAAACCAATTTAATTAGAAATATCTTAGGAATGTGTGTGTCTGTTGAGGAATGCTTTTCGTCTGGCCAGGACTAAGCTCATTATAGGACCAGCGGAGCAAACTGAAATAGGGCCACTTGGGGCGCCGGTCCGAAAAGTTAATGTGCCTCGAAAATTGCCATAAACCTTTTCGAATGAATACAAATCATTATCACTTTGTTGCTGGCAGCCTAAACCGTAATTAAACCAACTCAACTTGACTCGAGGGGGACAAGGACATGGACATGGACAGGAAGGACATTGGTCGGGAGTTGTTTGCCAGCTAATAAGACATTCTGGTCGACAGCTTGATGAGGCAAGTGGCCCCCTTGGAGTATCCTTTTGGGTTGGTGATCCTGCTGTTAAACACAAGAGAAAATAATTAATAATAAATGTGTTTTAATTGAAAATCTTTCGTTTTTTGTTTTTGTCGACCTGTAACGTATAGAAAATATAATGTTTTTTTTAAATATGTAGTATTTCTCTTTGAATAGTTGAGTTTTTCTCGGTGTACACCTACTGCTGTTGCCTGTCACAATGTTTATTAAAACAAATGTCCCGAAACAAAAGGGCTAAGTCTGACCCAGATTTTTTGTTTGAGCTGGCATCTTGCGAGTATGCAGAATGGCTTCATCATTTCTATAAACTTTCCTGCTCACAAAGCCTAAGAGAAATGACCCCAACCTAAAACAATTAGTCCCGGCCTCATGAAAGGGCGTGTGGAAAGGCCCCGAGTTCACAGGCATAACCTTTCGCCCTGCACTCACTCCAGGGCGAAAAATCTTAATTATTTTAATTGCAATGCAATCATCAATGGCCGGGTCCCACAAATATAATGCCTGCCATTAGGTTTGAATGGGAATGCGAGAAATAGGACTCGGCTGGAGGAAAACAATCGCATTTCACGCGGGTCCTGTGTTGACAGCTGCTGAAAAGTAGGCTATGGTTATTTTCATTTCCACTTATTTTCTGTTCATTGTTTGTCCTGCGGCTCCTTTCAAAAATAATGGCTGATTGTTTGGCTCCCAAGGTTGTGTTAATGTGGGAAAATATTTATGGGGGAGGCGGGGACTAGGCGTTCGACTTAGTTTCCTCGCTAAATGTTACATTAAATTCATTAAATGTGTGGAATGTGTCGCCTGCCTCGTTAAGATGACTTTGATTGATTCCACAGCCCCCAGGGCGCTCCCTTCTAATTTCAGCATAGAGAGTTGCAATTAGTGTTTTCAAAAGTGCATGGTTAATTATGCAGTAATTGCACTTAATATGCATTTCCGCTGAATTAAGCCCTATTTGAGTTTCGATTGCCCTCAATTACATATGTATGATTGCAGCTGAGCTGGGGGGGGGGGCAAGAGGGGGCATTCGTCGATTTTGCAGGACAGAAAAAACGGAATTTAGTCGCAGGACGAACAATAAAGTTGTCAACTCAAATATTTAGTAGAACATGAATTTATAAAAGTGCCAGTCAGGCAACAGCCGAACAGCCGAACGATACTAAACGGAGCAAATTTTCAGTTTCCACTGGTTTTTGTTGTTTCCAAACTGCAATTTAAAGAGTGGCCCCAATAGTCAAAGGGATGTTGAATGGGCGAAATCCAGACACTCTTCTCCAAGGGATTACTTGTAACTAAATATTGCCAGAATTGATTTTTAAATAACGTGCAAATATGAAAAGGTGGGCTTTCAGCCATCAAGGATGAACTATTTGTTGAAAGACCGTAATCCCCAATGCTCTTCTGGGATCTGAGTGGCGAACAGAAGCCGCATATGAAAGTAAACCCCCCGAAAATAAAACGCCACCACACAAACACTCATACATTCATTTGCTCGGATAGGACAAGTTGCAACCAAAATGGCTGATGTTGCTGCAGCTACTGCAGCAGTTTCTAAATAGAATTTTATTAAAATCGCTTGTTAAAAACTTTTTCACATTGAAAAAGTTGCTGCTATTCACCACCGCTCCCCCGTCCGTTCTCGGGTGTGGAATGGTTTGTGTTGCCCGTTGGGATTGTGGGAGAGCGGAAATTGGTTGGACAGCGGCACATAAAGCACACAAAAATGTGCGTCAATAACGGGGCAACAAGAACATGGCTAAAACAAGAGCAACAGCAACAGCAACAGCAACATGCAACATGGAGCGGAACAAAAGCCAATCAAAAGTTTTTCAACAACGAAGCGATGGGTAAAAAGTAAAGTAAATACAAACTTCGATACAATCGGCTTGTGCATAGATTTAGCCACCAAGCCATGCAATTACCCAATCACCCAAGCCACTCCCCCGGCTGTGCCCCGACTCTGTGCCACAATCCAGACATTGTGCATATGGGGCCGACTGTCAGAGATCGAGATCCCGCGATAAGTCGACATTTTGTGCATTGGCAGGCTAAACAAATATACACACGAGGGCAAGGACTTGGGCTAGGCTTTTGCTAAAAGGACTGTGAACTTCCATTTAAATTCAAGAGATACAAAAGTATGGAAAAAATACAAAAATTTCCCTATTTGTATACCATCCACTGTATTGATAGGCCATACCTTTTGGGAAACTGTTAGCGATACAACGGGGTAGACAAGTAGTTAGCATAAATTTGCCATAAATTTGCTAACAAGTGATTTGTGGTGTGTGCGCGTTGTAGCTTTTGGCCATAAATTAAGCGTCAGTTTTTATTTTGCATACGCTTGACTAAAAAAAAACAAAAAAAAGGAGGAAGGTAAAATATAAACAATTATCTGCGTGCCCGCAGCTGCAGCCGCAGGATTCGCAGGAGATGCCAACTGGCACACACGTTTACGCACGACAGGCGGCTGAGATTTATGCGATACGCACACACACACACAGTGCCACACTGGCGAACTAAAGGACTCGCATGCAGTCACATAAAAAGTCCTGCCAAAAGGAAAAGGAATTCGCAGGCATTTGATTAATTGCCGCCACATTTTACTCCCCCTGATGGCTTCACTTGGCACCCTTTTCCACTCCCCACTTTTCCATGGGAACCTTGTGTTTTTCTTCTGCCTAGCTGCATGGTTTATTTGCAGACACGTAGAGCTCGCACTCGCAGTCCCTCTTCTTGCCCTCATAAATATCATAAAAATCCTAAAAAAAATATGTACATATCTATATATATTTGTGGGTATATCTGTGTGGATGGGAGAGTGTGTGGGCAAAGAAATGCCAGCGCTTCACATTCGTCCTGGGCGTCGACGGCGACGGTTGGCGTCGTCTAGGAGCTGCGGGCCAAAAGGGAATTTATGCGCAATTTATGCCTCACACTTGGATTTTACTGTTACAGATTGTATTGAATAGATATGGATATAGAGATATAGATATATATATATATAGAGGAGGAAAGATTTCGGTAGCATATGCCGGGCAGGATCCCGATAATAAACGACTGCCTGCTTGCTCGCCATTCAATTGCAAATTTCCCCAACATTGAAATATTGTTTTTTGTGCGGGCATTCGAGCAAAACTGCATGGATATTATGTATTACCTAAACTGTGAGTTTACTGAGACTTGTGCCGGATTATTATGATATTTAGGCGGTGGATGGATTTGGGCCATGGGGAAGTCCCTCGACTCGCGCCATCTTCATCCTTTCATCACTGGATCGCTGCGCTGCGCCACATTGCGTATACGCCGCATTAAACATTTAAGCACGGAGAATGTAATTCGTTTTTATTGGCAAACGCAGCTGATTTAACAATTTCTCCGCCATTCAACTTAATTTCAAGTTGCCTGCCTGCCTGCTCTCTTGGGTGTGTCGGTGTCTGTGTCTGCGTTAGCCGGAGTATCTGTGTTTGCTTGTATTTGCGGCAGTTTCAGTTTGAGTTTCAGGAGCGCGCGTGTGTCAATATTTGGCCGAAAAGGAAAGGCACGAAAGAAAGCTTGGCAAGAAAGTTGAGAAAGTAAATGCTCGCTCTTGCTTTTTACTTCGTTATTTCTTCTTTTTGTTGGCCAATAAATAAAATCCTTATCAATTGAAAATTGATTGATACACGCGCTTAGGTGCTTGGGTTCGACCCTGATCCTTTCCACCGGCATCGGCACCGGCAGCGGCCCCGGCAGCATCATAATCTTCTCCAGGCAATAACCCCATATGGACAGCTAATAGATGTGTTTGCCGGAAAGTGCAGAGGAAAAAAAAGGGATACTGGCAAACTTTTCCTAAGGACTTCAAAGGAGCTCATTGAGCATATTTTACTACAAACTTTCTATATCAAAAAGGTAATATATCATAGGGCCGAAGCATGATCCATTTCTCTCTGTGTAGGTGTGCGTGCAAAAAAAATGTGCTCAAAAAATAGATGACGAAATGATTAATGGTCATTTAAGATTAGCTGAAGTCACATTCAGACACACTCTCAAATATAAAGGAGAGGCAAATCGAAAAGGGGAGTGGCTTTGGTCCCCTAGCTCATAGGCCCAATGGGCGTTGCACGTTGGGCGTTGCCCCGCCCATCTGTTTGTTTGTTTGTCTATTTACAGTTAGGTAGCCAATTTGAACTTTGAACCTCGGATCAATCAATCTGCTATTATGTTTATTGTTGCTGTTGTAGTAATTCTTACACGTAATTGCTTTTTGATTTTTTTTTTTTTTCCACTGGGGTGCCCTCGACCAATTTGTATCGTTGGTGCCTTTTTGGAAAATTGCATCATCATCAAGTCGTTGTCATCGCCCTAGTCCCATCTTGATGGATTGGCAAACATTTGAAGAAGACAGAGAGTTCGGACCCATCTTCCTCGGACCAAGCATATGTTAAATATTCTAGTACAACCCCAAAAAAAAAATAAATATTCGGGGCAGAATGGAGTCCTTGAAGCAAACGAATCCCTATTGTATTTGGCTAATGGCGCCGCCTATCTAACCCGCTTTTTCACACCCATTCATCTATTTTTAGGTATCGTGGATACGCAAAAAGGATTATCATCTGCTTACGGTCGGCTTAACAACCTACAGCAGCGACGAGCGATTCAGTGCCACGCACTTGAAACATTCCGAGGTGAGTCCTGCCAGGGTCCTGCCAAAACTCATTTGCATATCGGATGCCGGGCGGTGACAGATGGAGCTGATTGCATCGGAGAACAGAGACCTGCATACGAAATTAAAGATATTTGCACTTAAAGAAAAATGTAAACTCCCATTCAAAGAATGTGAAAAGGTTCTGCGCAAAGATTTCTCCCAGTGCCGACTCTTATCCTCCATCTCCATTGCCCCTCCGGTGAATATTTGCTGCATTGTGGACTTTTCCTCTGGTCGGCCTCGAATTGCCGATACGTGACAAAAATTGTGTGCGGAATATTTGCAAAATATTTTCGCAACTGCAGCGCAGCAAATTGACTTCCAGGCGGCCATGGTCTTTAATACGAATCACTTTTTTCTTTTCGGTTTCTTGCTGGCCGGGCCTATTTGTTCACGCCTACAGGATTGGACACTGCAAATCAAATTCGTGCAGCTACGTGATGCCGGCGTCTACGAGTGCCAGGTGTCCACCCATCCGCCCACCTCGATTTTCCTGCACCTGAGCGTCGTCGGTAAGTAGAGGCCGGACAGTGGAGGGGAGTGGGCGGGCGGGGTTCTATTTTCGTTCTATTTGGTTTTTGCCCAGTCGGTCTGGACATTGGCGATTTTCTATAATTTCACGCCTTGATGGGTTTTCTGTTTTCCATTTCCCAAGTCCAAAGCCCAAAGCGGAATAAACAAATGCCAGTGAAAAGTCTACAGAATGAGTTTTTGGGATCCAGTTAGTTGTTTCCACAATTTTTCGTTACGTACTCTTGGTGCGCTCAAGCCGAAATTAGAAATGTCCATATGCCAGGAGCCAAGCAGGTGCCGGGTGGGGAAGGGGGGGTATTCGGGACATGAGGGTCTACGGGGTTGATGGAGACTATCTGGACCGAAAGGGGTTCTCAGTTTTCGGGCCAAATGGCAACGACTCAGCAAGTTCGCAACTGAACTGAACTAAACTAAACTCAACTCAACTCAACTCATCGCGCTGTCCTTGGCTAACTGACGCACATTATTCTGAATTTAACAAACAATTTACTTTGAATGTGCTGCGCCTAATGGCCTTTTCTGCCTTTGCTTCTTCCGCCGTCTTGCCATCTTCCCCAAAAACAAAGCCACTCACTTTGGCCCACATACATGGTAACTGATGTGACAGGCCGGCCAGAAACTGTGCCACACATTTTCCTTTCAGCCAAATGGATCCTGGGCCGGCTGCCAGATGTATTTCATAAATTTGTGGGCCACTTTCGTCGGCCCCTTTGAGGGAAATTGATAACTGTCAGGGATAGATGTTAACCGATTTAGTCGGATAATGGTAAAGGATTTGACTTTGACTGGGTTTTGACCCCAGGTCCTTAGGGATAACTAGCCAAACCGTTGAGCTACCAAGTAATAAGGAATAACACTTTATTTGTAAATATATCCACCTGATGTTTTAAATCATAATCTATTCCTTGATTAATTGGTTAGAAGCGCGTGCCGAAATCTCGGGGCCTCCAATCCGGTATTTAACGCCCGGCTCGACGCTGCGCCTGCAATGCCGTGTGGTGCAAAATACGGAGGCATCGGAGTATATATTTTGGTATCATGACAACCGCATGATTAACTACGACATCGATCGGGGAATTAACGTGTCCACGGAGCCAGGTGAGTGCGGGCTACCCAGCCCGGTTGGGCATTTAAACGACCTTAACCCCTTGACGCCTCCTGTCCGCTGCAGACTTTCAATCATCGGAGCTTACCATTCAGCGGACACGGCGCGAGCACTCCGGGAATTTCACCTGCGTGGCCAGCAACACGCAGCCAGCCAGCGTTTTGGTCCACATCTTCAAAGGTGAGTTTTAAGCTGGAAATGAGGCTGTGATGACATTCAGATTAAAATGTGCAGGACTTTTAAAATATATGAGTTTTGCGGTGAGGTAGTTGGTCCTGCGTAGCATCCAGTTTAATTTGGTCCTGGGCCAGAGAAATTTCAATTATGTTCGCCAAATGAAATTAAAACTTTGAATAAACAAAAGACTGTGCATTGGGGTATCCGTAATATTTGTACATCTGTAGCTCCTCCCGCAAATGTATCTGTATCTCGGTATCCGCATATCCGCATATCCGTGTATCCGTGTATCCGTTAGCCTTTTTTCAGTTCATATATCAGGGAAGCGAGAGAATGTATTATATGCGTTTGCTAAGAGAGAAAACAATAAAAGTAATTTATGAAAATTACACGGCCGCAAGCATGTGGATTAAAAATGCCCGAGCACGGCGTACGGCGTGCGGCGTGCGGCAGGCAGAGGCAGCCATTTGGCAGGCAAACTGCTATTAAAAGCCAGGCCGTAAATACGGTGTGTGAAAGAGATGGGAATTAAGGCAAGGAAAGAGAGAGAGAGAGAGAGAAAGGTGGGGACAGGAGCGACTAACACAAACAAAGAGTGCCCACGTAGTTAGTGCTTGTCATAATTTATAAGTTTCTGGCGCGATGAAGCGACGACGCTCATTAGCATTTTGTTGGTTAAGCTCACATTTCGCCAGGATTGTGTGTTTTTGTGTGTGTGTGTGTGTGTCTTTGGTTTAAGCTGTTGGCTCTCTGTGTGTTTTTTTAATTAAATTTCTGTGCAAATTTCATTTTCATATTTTCATATTCTCACCAAAGCTTCCTTTTTTATCCCCAGGCGACAATCCGGCGGCCATGTATCACGGACATGTGGGCGGCTCCACAAAGACAATGCAGTCGCAGCTGCATATGATTATGATAATCATTGCCAGCGGCTATCGGATATTCCACACGAGTGTATATATGAAGATCGTGTAGATGGGTCATCTGTTGTAAGTCCCGGAGGAGGAGAGAAAAACGACGAGACAGGGCGACGAGTGGAGACAGTGGAGGAGGACGCATTTGTAACTATGTCATGAGCAGCCGAACAGACGGTACCTTAGCCATAATCTTGAATTAGTTATTTCTCTACTTCTAAAATACTACGGCGGCATCTCTCGAGGCCCAGCATCCAACATACGTACTAAAACATACACCTAAAATCAAAAAAAGAAACCAAATCCAAAAACCAAAAACATAATACCTAAAGCCTAAGCCAAAACTATCAAGAGCTATCTGAGCGCAGCCCCGAAAGCTGAGCCATCAATCAGCGGGTGAGGGGTCCTGGCAGGTGTGCGTGTGTACATCCTCCTCCTTTTATATGTAGGTGTATCTGTGTGAGTGTGTTTCGTTAACGTGTAAGTGTCATACTTAGTCGCAAGATGCAGCTTAGGTGCCACATGCCGCACATAATGTATAAAGGTAAAAGTTGCAGACTATTAAGGAACCGACCGGCACCAGGAGCTTTTATCCAGCAGATAGTTAGTTTTCCGGAAAAGTGACCCACTAAACCAATTGAGTGGAGGCTACAGCTCAACTTTAAGAACTGACCGAAGAACTAAAGTATATACATATATTTTGTGCATTTCTATCTAGATATCTAGAATCCATATTTTTACAAGTCTCTACGATTAAGGAAGTTAGTTTCAGCCGCAAGCACTCAATCATCGGGATTTGATTTATGCCGCATTGTACAGACCACCTCTTAACTGATTAAAATGGATTTAGCTGAAGTATTTCGTTTAACTCGAGGCAAGGCTCTTCTTTGAATAAACTTTGAGAATTAAGCTGTAAATAAATTATTTGTTAAACTAAATTACATAAATAAACTATTATCGTTAAGTGTGGCTAAAAGTTATTTGCAGGATGTGCAAAAAAATTTGATAGAGTTCAAGTGAAATATGGCTAAGAAACCAAGATTTGGCAAACAAGTTGTTAATCAAAAGAGGAAAAACCAAACAAAAAAAAAAAGCTAGAACCGAAGCGAGAACAGAGTAATCAAAATAAACTAATTGTCTAAGCATAAGAGAGATATTTAGCAATTTTTAATTAGTGGACGTAACTTTTAACTGTCTTAGCAGAAGGCATTGGCGATTAACTAAACAGATTGACGATTGAGATTGAGATTGCGATTGAGCGAGGATGGAGGCGATGCAGGGCTTCAATGATTGTGTGTAAATATCGATTTGTCAGCTGCAGCTGCGGAAATGATTTCTAGCCCTTAAGTCTGTGTAGTTAAATGTAACGAAAATTACTAAAACTGAAAACCATCAAGAGAAAACAGAACAAATAAAACATAATAAAATTATGCAAAATATAAAAAACCAAGCACTTTGAGTCTCTTGTTTAATGCGGCAAGTTTAAGTGGCTGTTTCTTCTTCATTTTTTTTCTTCGCTTCATACTTTATACTTTTTCTTGTGTTTTTTAAGCAATTTCAGAGTGGCATCTGGGGAGCCAGTCGAGGAGCAGCGCGCGGTTCATTTCATTCGCTGCTCCTTGACTCGGCTCGGCTCTCTTGAGTTAATAAAACCAAATTGTGTGTCGAGGATGACGAGCGAGCACGAGGACCAAGGATAAAGATGATGTTGATGGCGTTTCTCGAGGCGACACTTGATGCCTGCCTGTCCTTCGGCTCGGATTTCTCCAGTGCAACTCACTGCTCACAGCTCACCATCCACATCAACATCAACACCAACAAACTCAAGAATCTCTATACACGGAGTCGAGTGAGTGAAGGATACTCGAGCTGCCATGGTAATTAAGTTTTAAATTGGCCATCATTTGACCGCAAAAACTTGCTAGCTCAATGGAAGTTTGATTTGTTGCTAATTTCATTTCTGTTGAATTGCGAAAGCAAGTTTAATGAACTAACAAAAGCCGGATGGATGCGAAACTTGGCTTAAATAGTGTGAGGATGCAATGCAATGTTTGTGCTAACCGCATCCAAACGAGCCAAACTCCGGAGCAACAAACGCAAACTCACACAGCAAAAACCAAAAGCAGATTTAGCCAACTGTGTTTGCCAATGGCCAGAAGGCGAGAACCGAAACGCAACAGAAACAGCAACAGCAACAGCAACAGCTTCTGCATACGCCCATAAACACGCCCTCGAATATATTGTTATTATGTGTTATATGAAAAGGCACTCGCATGAGTGGGTGGCGGCAGGGGCCGGCAATTGCTGCAGGCGGCCCAATAGAAAAGTCAAGTCAGCAAACATCTTTCCACTGGGAGTTGCTGGCAGCGGAGGAAAAAAAGGGGGAGGCGAGCCATTCATACTCATGGAATGAATTACTCGCAGCAATCTGGTGAGCCTGAATGGGTCCTTTAAACTTTCAGCTAAATTGGTTAAATAAATTTAAAGAGAAAGCGCTGCAAGCATTAGGCTTTTCAATATTATACGCCGCGTTGTCCATTGAATTATTTGATAAATAAAGGGACATTTTGGGCTCCCATCTTAAACCAAAGGATTCAAAATTCTTCCTCAAATTATCTTTAATTATAGGAAAATCCTTGCTAAGCAGAAACTTTACTTGAACAATGCAAACGAAGGCCTTTGTCTGTTAGTAATTCAATTCTACATTAAATATACATACAATGCATACATTTTGGCATTTATGGCATTAACCCATTCCCGAGCAGCATCGGACCACTGAACAGCAATGGCCAAAAGGACCCGAAAGCCACGTATGTCAAGTGAGGCGTGAATTTCAGTCATGTCAACGCTTAATATGTCGAAAGGCCAGGACACCCGGCCCCCCAAAAACGGGGCCTGAGGGAAATTTAACAAATGCAAAACGCATTATAACTGTATTTATGTGCAAGGTCTGTTGTCTCTCTTTTGTGCGTGTGTGTGTGGCGTTGTGTAAGTGGTTGCCGGTCAAATGCGCGCACACAATGCGCATACGCCCTGTGGCCCATCGGAGGCTATTGTATGCATGTATGAGGCTGCTTTGTTGCTCAAAACTGAACGCCATAGCCCAGCGATGGCCAAGCTCAGGCTCCTTCTCCCACTCCCGATCCGCCTGATGATGTCTGTCATAAAAATTCCAATTTAGTTTCCAATTGCTTGACTTAAAGTGCTCCGGCATTCAAGCGAGTGTGTGTGTGTGTGTGTGTGGTGCGATGGCACTTCATAATAAACTTAACGACGCACAATTATGCTACAAGTTGGCAGTTTGGGAGCGGATGGGCCACCCGCCATCTACATACAAATGCAAAGCACAGCAATTTCCCGGGCGTTACTCATACACTGCCCCGTGTTCGTTTTACATTTAGACGCGTCTTGTAATTCAAAATGACAGACACGTACATCGTGGAAACGGCCTGTTGAAACGCCCTGCCAATGGTTTTATTATCGCACACACACGCCCATTATCTGCTTTTCTGCCCATCCAGGCGAAATCGATAGCCATTGCCGCTTTGCCTGCGGAGAGTGCTGCGGAGAGGCTTTCCGGCCATCACCATTCATTAGGGCATTAGTTTTGAGTGCATCGAGCACTCTTCAACTCGGAACTCCCAATCATCCCGACTTCTGATCTGCTCCTGTCTATGGCTTGGCCTCTTAGCTGATGCTCAATTCAATTAAACTTCATCTGTAAGTTCGCAATTAAGGACTCAATGCTTTGTGTTTAATCTCTAAACCTGATGGGTTCCCAGATAACATGCTCAGCCAGATTCAACTAAAACGTTGCCTCAAAAAGCATTCATTAATATTTCATAATATTCCACTTTGTTTAAACGAGCCAAGGAATGGCATTATTAACCTTGTCTGCAGCCTTCGCCTGGCAACCGAATTCAAAACGGCTCTTAAAGCTGCAACTTGCCGAAGGTCCCATTGCCAAGGAGCACTTTAAGTTAACATCCCCATCCATTAGCTGAAGGTCACCTGGCCTTTGTGGGCGCATAATGGAGAACAATTACTGGGAATACTTCTTACAAGCCAACACACACAATGCCAATCGGAGCACTAAGCTGATTCAGATTAATCGAATTCAATGGAATATAGGTAAGCAAATACAATCATCACAAACGAGAGACAATTGGGAAACCATAAAATCTGCTCCAGTCAGAAATGGAAATTGCATTGAAATAAAAAAACATTTCAGAGATAAATAAAAATATTTGTTTTTAACAGAAATTTTAGGGGAAACTTTATGAATTTTATGTGTTTTGAAATTATTATTTGTCGAGTTTTTGCTGGAAGGCTTGTTTATTTTTTTCTCTGCATCAAATCCAAGAGATTTTTGGACAAGACCTGAGTCCCTTGATGACCATCAGCAGATGTTTGGGGTGTGGCCATATTCAAACTCATTACCACACACCCAAATGAGTCTTATTTGCGCTTAGAATTCCCCACGCAAAACTCTTTCGTGTAATGAGAGCCAATTAGGCCAAGCTTACAAGTGCAGGCCAGCAGACTGACACCCGTGGGTGGGTTGAGTCATCTGGCATCTGTTGCCGGCATATTGAATTGTTATTGTTATGTTGCAGTTTTGTAGCCAATTACTTGAGCGTGTTCTGGTCTCAAACTCCTGCGCTTCGGATCTCCACTCTCTTTGTTTTTGTGGGCCGGAGCCAATTATTGCGACAGGACATGGCCTGTTGCATGTTTTTCCGGGAGCTTGCAATATTCATAGAACAAACAAATAGGGAGGAGGAGTGCACAGCGAAAAATTATTTTAAGAGCTTTTAAAGCCCTTCACAACTTAAAAAATATTTCCTCGTAACTTCAAACAATTCTTTAAGGCTTTTATCGACATTGAGAAAGCCGTTTTCTTTCAGTACTTTCAGGAAAAGTATGCCACACAAATATATTTTTCTACTTGTGCTGTTGTCCTGGCGCTTTGTTTGCGGCCTATAAACAAGCTGGGCCGGCAGAAGGCTTTAAAAATAAATTAAATGCCATAAAACAAAAGGATTAGCTCGATGGCATGGCATCCACAAAAAAAAGCAGGGTATCCGGACAAAGGGCAAGGGTGGCCATAAACAAAGCGTGGCAATGACAAAACTTAACCCTAAGCAAAAGACAATAAAAACACTTAAAGCGAGGGTCCTGCTCTCACACACACACATAGGCCCGTGCGGCACATACGTACATATGTATCATATGCTATAAGGAATGCCCGCAATGACCCAGCCAAACATAAACAAAAACGCAAAATGGCGCAAACATGCCACAAAGCAAAGGACTGAGGGTGCAAAAGGAGTACAGGCTGTGTGGCAAGGACTATGGGGTATGTAGCAGGGGAATGCGAAATGAAAGGGAAACAAGTGTAGCGCACATGAAAGATATGAACTAGAAATAAACAAATATTTTGTATTCAGGCTTGAAGAAAGTGTGTTTGTGTGTGGCTGTGTGTTTACATGTCTATTGCTCATGCCCCATGCCCCATGCCCCACGCTCTTTCCACTCCACCCACTCCCCATCCCGGTGGCTGTGAAATTAGTTGGCAATGATAAAGATAAGTAACGTGAAATATGCGGCCCTCGCAATGTGTTTTCCAACCAGCAAGGACCATTGAATTTTCTGTCGCCATATTTGTCCTGCCAAAAAGGAAGACAACATACAATTTTATGACTCCGTTTTCTCGCTTTCTCCTCCTTCTCCTCCATTTTCTTTTTTTTTTTTGCTTCTGTCCAAGACATTTGCATATAAAGGCCATAAGCGATACTCGAGAAACTATATACAAGTTCCACATAATTTAGCAGCCGAAAAAAAAGGGGTATTTCCTTTTTGTTGTGTGCCAGTCAGCAAGGCTCCAACATTTTAATTAAATCTGGCCAATTGAATGTTTTTCGTTAGCCAATTGTTTAAATTAAATATGAAATCAAGTGTGTGCACAGTGCAGATTGCACTCACTAGCCGCCTATCAATCATTTGTATTCCCCCAAATGTATGGAAATTGTGTGGAAAATGAATGTATAAAATGGTTTGCAAAATGAATGAAAAAAGTTTAGGCCAAATTCGAGATCTAAATAATTGAATTGCAATCAGGCTGTTGGCTATATGTGTGAATTGGTCGACTGTGAAATACCTACTGAAATAGATTGATAAATACTTTTTGGGAAATGCGCATAAATTAATTTGGCTCTCGGGACTGAAAGCAAAGTCCGAGCAAGTGTCACTAACTCGACTCAATTTAAAGCTCATCAAATATAAAAACCGGCAAACCGTTTGATCAAGCCAGGCCTCTCCTCGGCTGGCTTGTAAATAATTTAATAAGGCTCTCTGGCAACTCAATTGGATTAAATCTTATATGCAGAGCTAGAGACTGTCCCAGGCCCAGGCACTTCTGGGCTTTGAATCCAAATCAGGGACTGACATTGCATCCTGACCCCTTGGCTCCCTGACGGGCAGTTGCCGTTGCTAATTGGCCAACACTTTGGTGCCAAGATCTACGGATATCTGGCCAGTGCATCGAATTCATCGATTTTGCATAACTCGCAGCCTGTGCCCGGGATTGGGGATGTGAGATGCGGTTTTCGGGCATCAACAGATTTTCCATTCTGGGCTATTTGTCATGCACGGGCCACAGTTATCGCAGTGCCATGTTTTTGCTGTTGTTTCTGCTTGCAACATGTCATCACGATGCCCAATGGGCATAGATACGTAGATGCATAGATAGGAGGCAGTTGCCACGCCTGGTGGCCTGCCTGCGTTGCACATTATGATTTGTGTGTTAGTTAAATTGCCATTACAAGCCAAATCACATTCAGCATTCGGGCAATGAATGTTCTCGCATATTCATATTCACGATGCGTGTAGTTTGAATCAGTGCCGATAACTTGGCCTTGTGCAGGGACATATTTTAGCGGAAAAGCCGGTATTACATCATATATTCTATGCCCATATCTGAGCCATTCTCTCTAGCTTCTCGCCACTCTTGATTAAACATTTATTTAGGCTTGGCCCAGAGTTATTGGCACCACTAATGCCATCAGCCAAGTCGAAGGTGTTTTATTTGTTTGGCAGGACACAAACACACTCAGAAACAATACACACGTAGTTAGGGGAATGTCCAGTCTCATTAGGCAACTGTTGCCAGACATTTGGGAAATAAATTATTTAGGTCCTCGGACTCCAGACTCCAGACTGACGAGATGACTCAAGTGCTAAGGAGAAAAGAGAGGGTGAGGCGTATCCTTTGAGACGCCTGATGAAGAAATCAATTTTATAATAATTCCATGCCCTGGAAAATCATAATGCATTTTCCGATATTGACATTTCCCGATTGCTCTTGACTAGCTGGCTGTGTTTGCCTTCTGTTTGTGGTGGTATTTGCCCGGTAACCCAAGATTCGGGTTCAATTTTGTTCGGTTTATGCATGGTGGCCATATACACAAAATTCCACAATCGAAGGGCAAACAGACTGGGTCTGACTTTCGGGTCTGAGCTGAGATTGTGAGGGATCGGTTGTTAGGTTTTCGCCACATGGCAAATAATCAAATCTGCACTTGGCGTTATGCACATGCAGCGCAAATTGAATTCCAAGGATGTTTATACATATTTGCTTGTGGCTTTTGCTTTTCGGCTTTTGCCAGCAGCTGCCTTGCCTCCCGGTTGGGAAATTTACAGAACCTGGTCAGCTTCCGACCTATTCCGACCATTTACTTTTTATCCCCGACTTATCTGCAGTTTATTCCATGCTTTAGCACCGAGTGGAAGCATTAAAAACAATTCGGAGCTCAGCTCGAACTGGAACTTAAATAGAATATCCCCATGCCTGGATTCCCTAAAACTCGGTTCCTTTTTGTCCCTGTTCCATAAGGTTGACAAACAGCAAGCCGGGGAGATATTCTGACAATTTCTGTAGCGTACTTACGGACGCACTAACAAGCATTGCGTGCCGGCAAACAAAAAGTAAAATTGCTCCCAACGATGCCACAACAAAGAGCCCTGGATGATGCTGGAGGATGGGTGTGTGCCCCAAATAGCAGCAGCTCAAGTATTTCCAGACACGCTGCACCCACACATCCTACACTCGCACGCAGGATATGAGGGATATGGAGTCGCTCAAGTCGCTGCAGGTCCTGCGAAGCAAAAACATAAACCCAGACTCGCTTCCAGGCCAAGATTGAGACGCTATGTTACACTCACAACAGATGTCGGCCAGGCCAGCCCAATGCCGTTGAGGTTGGGCGGGGGCGGGGGCGGACTTGGGGTGTGTCAGCGGTTAAACTGCTAAACGCTTTTTGGCACCTTAACAACGAAAACAGCTGCAGCGGCGGTGGCAGCGGCAGCAGACAAACAAAATATTGTTACAAGAGAAATTGCCAGCAAATAGAAAGAAACGCATAAAAAAGCACAATAAAAAGTAAAGTTTCCCTTCTCTAAAGAAGAGCTTTATGTTTCGGTTGTTCCACTTCGCATTCAACAAACAATCGAAGGATATCTATCTGGAATTCCTGAAGAAAAATAAAATAAACTTCTAAGAGAAGAGTATCCCTGCATCGGCTAGTTCAAGTCCCCCTTTTCCTCTTGTTTTTTGAGGCTCGGAAAATATGTTATTAGGATGAAAGTGGTCGTAAAAAATTGGGAACATAAACTGTAAGTGTTGGCCCATGAATTTCTTTTACTGATAGAGAAAATTTCAGTTTTATAAAGAAAAAGTCGTAAACAATTTTAAAATGGTTCTATCTAAAGTTTTAATTATTTTTACCTTTGTTTTCTTTTCTCGTATTTAATTAAATATTTCGACTCTTTTGGCTTCTGTTTGGAATCAGAACTTTAATCCCCTTTGTCCAGCATCAAAATATTTGGAAAATAAAAACAAAACCAGTTTATTTATTTTTATTTTGTTTTATTGCGGTAATGTACAGTTGATTTTCTTAAACAATTTAACTTAAATATACTATTATACATATAATTTAAATAATAACTAATATGGAATCTCTGTTTCCCCAGGACTGTGCCCAGGATATGAACTGCATCACCAGGTTTCGCTTCTCCCGGCGTCCCCGCGTACCGTATTATCCTGATATATCCTTGATGAGCCAAGCATCATGCTGCTGGACGCCACGTCTCCTCGAGGATCTGCAGCTAAGCGGTGTCCTAGTCTCCATGTAAGGACATCACTGGAAGGACAACTCTGACCTTACGCCGCGCACACCAGTCAAGGCGATTTGTTTGCATTCTGTAAATAAAACAAAATAAAAATAATAAATATAATTGTGTCTGAAAGGATATACTGTGTGTTTTATTCAGGGGGAATCTTATTATAAGATTTTTCAGGTGAAAAGGTCCTGGAAAGCCCAAAGCTGTAACTGAACGAGATGATATCTCTGCTAATACTTGTCAGATCGCTAAATGTTATACCTTCCCGATCTTGTTTCTTCGAGTAGAATTTCCTGTTTAACTTTTATTCAAATCTAACAAAAAAAAAATTTTCCCGATTTTTGAAAATTTTGAAAGGGGTACCATCATTAAAATTTTCAAAAATCGAAAAAATATTTTTTGTTCCACTTTTCAAAACTTTTGATGCAGATCGAAGAAGATTAAATTCCTGATTCAAAAATGATATTCTTTTTTAGAATCGGATGAAAAATGGCTAAAATATTTGCAAAAATGTGACTCAAAACGCTCCATTTTTGCCAAAAAATCAAAACACAAAATTGATAAGAGTCTCTAACCAAAGTCGTGGGTTTACTGAACCTTCTCTTAAGCAGAAACATTTGATATTGTTTTTGTTCTTCAATTCAAATAAAAAACATAAACCGACACCCAACAAAGGAACTTATCTCCGCCGGGATTATATCCTCTGGCAGGTTACATCCAAGTTGAACCTCTCATCCTGCAGCTTTCCAGTTTTTCTTTCTTTTAACTTTGTGTCTCGATTAAGAACTTTTATTTCTGGCGCCGACACGTGCTCTACCAGCCGTCCGTTCACCCTGGACATTTTTATGCACACAAAATTTCTTTAATTGTGCGTTAAAGCGTTAATGAGGGGATCTAGGGATAAGCCCGAGAGGAGGGGGGCAGGACACTGTCCAGGCAACGACCTATATTAGTGACCGGGCAACTGACCGCGTCGCTATCCGCAACTATCCACACCAAAAACCATGATTGATAACATCTCCAGGACACTCGCAAACACGTGGACACTGTTGTGTGGATGCGGAAAAGTGGGGCACTGGAAGAAACTTTGTCACTATAATGGATAGTGGACGACTCTTTAGTTGCTTTGCATTTTCTCGCAGTGCATAGCATGGACACATCGCCATCGCCATCGCCATAGCCATCGCTTGCAACGCTTCCCGATTGTTGGCTGATGGTTGCTGCCACAGCCGCTTGTTGGCCGTCGTTGCCGTTATCGCAGCAGTTAAAATTGCACTGCCATGTGTCAGGTACCAGTCCAAACCGAAAACCAGACCCTGATTTTGGCCCAGACCGACACGTGTAACTGCCTGGTCATATCAGCGTCCTGGTGCCACTGCATTTTGCCTTGTGTGTGTTTGTGGGTGGTTTTGCATTCTGGCACCTTATTTTATTTTTGTTTTTCCACTTTTTTTGTGGGATGCTGGTGCTGGGAGCGAATGCGATTATTATTGCATGTCGCGCATGCTGCTGGCAGATATTCATATTTAATATTTCGGGCAGCCAACCAACCTCGACCGCAGCAGCTTAAAGCAATCACCGCCGATGTCGCTCAACTTGAGACTCAAAGTGGAGGCGGCTGCATCAAGCATATATCCGGCAAAGCCAAAGGAACAAATAAAAAACATTTCATGCAATTTGCACTTTCGAGTGGCGTGAAATAACAAAGTTGGAGAGAAAAGGCAGCCATTCTGGAAGCTTTTGTGTATAGTCGAAGGAAATGAGCCTGAAGTTCACTGGGGATTTCAGCTTGGACTGCCGCCTGCACTGGAGCATAAAAAACAATGCGGGCTGAGTGTAATAAAAACTAAGTAGCTTACGGGCTCATTGCTCTGCCTCTCAGCCAGAAGGACACTGTAAAGAAAATAAGTGTATAGAAAATTAAGGAATTGCCTTAATTTCCTTTTAAAAAAAATATGTATTTTATTTTAGAGGTAAGCTTAATCGTCCTTAAAACATAATTAGTTACATGTCATATCCTTTACGCTCAGTGTACTCCATTCCAATGCTTAAAGTCGGGACTTTTGGCTGTGTGGAAACATTATGCAAAATTCAGGACCAGCGTCTGTCTTTCGGAATGTCCTGCTGCTGCCGTTGTTGTTGTTGTTGTTGTTGTTGTTGCTGCCGCTGCTTACTTAACGTTTGTGTGGGCGTGATTGTTTTACATGCTGCAACATGGCCATGTCGCTAGTGCCTAGGCCTCCCACCTCACCCCTACAGCATCGTGCCACTTCGGCAGCACGGTGAGAATGTGTCTCTAATAACCTAACGTGCTGCTCACATTAAATATGCTAATTTTTACAGTGAATACATTCCCGGGCAATGCCAGCAGGAAACCGGAGCCGCCTCCCACCGCACCTGGCAGCATTTATAGTTCTCCTTCAACGCCATCGCCATCATCATCAGGCGTATTATTTGCCACAACAGGCAGCCGCACGCATATTAAATGCGAGATGATGTTGTAGCTGCCATGTTGCTCCCGTTGACATTTAGCGGCTACAACAAATGGTATTTTAAGGGGGACACGGTGGGTGGGGAGGTTGGGTTTTTGGGGCTAGATGCTTGGGATTGCACCTCTGTGGATGGGGGCGAAAAAAATGCCACCCCTCCACCGTCCCTACTGAAATTGAGAGAAATTACGCTGCAAATTCCACGAGAAAAATTATGAACAATTTTTTTGTTCTGTGACAAGATTTTTGCTTACGCTCATTTGTTGGCCTTGTCCCCACGGCCAGGATCTCTAATGGGTAGCCCAACGTTTAAAGGGATACTTCAACGTTTAAAAAGTTAAAAAAAACGATGAAATATTTATTTATTTTTCCACTTTTCCCAAACTCACAGTAATTCGAGTACTCGTACTCTGCTGATTTAAAAACTGTAATCAAACAGATTGTGTACATAATTTCCTGCCGCAAAGTAAACATAACATTAAATTTTCTCCGATTCCCTTCAAATTACAGGGTATGGCCACCCCACGATGTTATTCCATCGTTGGGCCTTAAAATCGTTCGTTGTTTTTTGGCGACGACGTCGTTGTTGCTCAAGTTGTTTGTTGATTTTGTTTTGCGCGCTTGTTTTTATGCCAGAAATATTCAAATTATGCCAGGCCAGAGGTTGGAAGCCGGGCCCCACCACCCCTACTACCCCTACTGCCCCTGCTCTGGCGGATGGTTTGGGCCATGTCCCTGCCTCACAGCTCCTTGGCTGGCTGACATCATTGTCAGTGAATTAAAAACGTCATAGGGGCTTATTTAAATAAATTATAAGCACATGCAGCAGGGACAACCAGGTGGCGGAGGGGCGTGTGCCAGGGGCCAGGTGAGTGGCCCTACTCCTTGGGCGCTTTCAATAAATGTAAATAATTTATCACATAAGTGGGGCTTATTAGCCAAAACTCGCTCTTAAGACATTAGAAAGCCATGTGGGAAGCAACAGCCGGCATCGTTGGAATTCACAACTTGTTCCACGGCAGTTGGCCTTGGAATTCCTAAAGGAAATTAACGCAGCAGGATACTCCTTCCTTTGCACCTATATTTTTTTTTTTTTTGTTTTTGGTTACACTTTATTCAGGGAGTTTCCTTCCATATAGTACATATAATTCTGGCCAAGCAGCACTTTCTCCAGAACTTGGCCCCAGGCCGCGCGTCAAACTTTTGAAAGCGAAAAAGAAACAAAAATTACTCCCACTTACTTGGAGGAGAATATCTGCCACCTCGATTCGAAGGGAATAAGAGCCTGGAATACCAATTCGAGCTTCGAATCAGAATAAGGATAACAAATTCCGCTTGCCTCGCGCTTTCGCTTCGTCCTTGCTTTTATTTCAATTGGTGTGGCGGTTCAGTCGGGCGGAGTTAACATTTAAAGTGCCAATAATCGCAACCGAAAATGCAAACGAAATGCAGAACGTGCCTCCGTCGAGGTCTGTCGGGCTTCCAGCTCGTTCAGGTGTTTCGGGCGGGCCAGGTGTCTGCGTGCTTATCGTCCTGCGTTCGCCTGTTGAGTCATTTACAGGATGCACCGCAAGGGGCAAAGGATAAAGGCGTGGGCACTGTAAGAATATTCAGCAAGCTCTTCGAAATTGTTTTATTCAATCAAATCACAACATAGACAATGACCAACTTTATGCAAAGGTCCTGTCAAGTCCTGTTATATGCAGTTACCTTTCAATATCCCATTTCCTTTCAGTGTAGCAGTAAGTGCAGGGAAAATGTGCATTGCAGCTAACGCCAAACAATGGAGAAAGTGAAAGTAACGCTCCATTGTTATCCCTCCGGCAGGATGAGCGTGGCGAAGTCTTTGCCGCCTGCACAATTGCAAAAAGATAAACTTGGCAAACGGTAAAGGAGTGGGCGCAGGCCAAAGGGAAAGCGCAAAAGAGGAGGAGTGGCCTGGTGAAAGGCAAATCTCACAACAATTTGGGTCAAACAAGCAAATTGCATTCTGTTTAGTGGCTCGTTGTTGCTCGCATCTTCTATTTCCCTTAAATTTCTTTCATTTTTTTTTTTTTTTGCATTTGTGGGTGCAATTGCATTCGGTTCCTTTGAGGTAAAGCGTCTGGTGGGATTTCTGAGGGGGTGCTGAGGGGGGGCAAAGGGCCAACAAATATTTGGCTAAAGCCGAACGCAGAGAAAAATGGGTTTAACTGCCGCTTAAGATTTATATGCATCTGCTGGCGCATCGCTCATTAAATTGCAGGACGCCTTTCAGCACAAGGACATGGGTCCGGCGCGGCCCGGAGAAAATGGGGGATAACGGAAAAGCGGAAGCTCTGCCAGACGACAGCTGGCAACTTATGCAAATTTCCTATGCCATTGAGACGACGCCCCCGCGAACTTGAGTATGTATGAGTATCAGTGTGTGTGTGTGTGTGTGTGTGTGTGTGTGGGTGTAATGTAGTGGTAATGCAGTTGCCAAAGGACCCTAAACGACAAGAGCAAAGGATGAAAGTCAGATCGAATGTAAATTGCTTTTAAAGCTGAAGGAGTCGTGAATAAGAAATGTTTAAATAACGAACTTGATGCAAATCCTTGACAGCATATGGGTTTGATGAGATTCCGATTGATCTGTGCACAGTTTAAAGACTTCATGGGCCATTGGGAATCCATTTTAAAGACAACTTTATCAAATCAGCAGCTCCAATTTTCTATTTATAGGGGGACAAGAACAGCCTTGAAGAGACTGCCTCCGAATGGGAGGTTCACCTTTGGAGAAAATTGTTGCCAAATCAAACTATATAGCCTTGTGAAAGCGCAGCTCACTCGAGCATT
Source organism: Drosophila varians (assembly GCA_018150405.1). NCBI lineage: Eukaryota > Metazoa > Arthropoda > Insecta > Diptera > Drosophilidae > Drosophila > Drosophila varians. Next base: position 12,984,361 of record JAECWK010000130.1, read on the forward strand.
TAATCTTTTCCAAATATATGCGTTGTCATGTAATAAGACATCACAGACAGAGGACCCACACACACAAATGCAGTCCCGAGAATCCTGTGAAGGTTTAGAGAAAATTTAATCAACGCATTTGGCGACAAACAAAGGCAACAATGAAAGGCAACTTATGTGGCACTCACATACCGGAGTCTGTGTCTCCAACTCGCAGGTGAATCCATTTAAAAATGCTTAGCAAACCGATACCCCCACACACACAGGCAAACAGCACATCCTGCTAACAGGACGACGAGTCAAAGTCATTTGATATTTTTTAGCATTAAGGTTGTTTTCTCTTCGTTTCTGTGCTCTTTTCAATAACATGAAAGTTCTGCTCCCAGGTTTGATGGAAAATTGTAACGACACCCACAAACTAACAATTGAATTCATTAAAATAGGAGCAGACTAATAAATTGGAGGATAAATTATATAATATACTCTTATCAAAGTGTGGTGTAAAAGAGTTTATACACCTGAATTTTGTACTATATTAAGTTTCTTAAAAACACCTTCAAAATAATGGCAACCTGTAAAGCCTTTAAAGACTACTCCTATGTCTTGTACTGTACCTACACGACATGGCGACAGAAACAACAATTTTCTTGTTAACTCGCCGTCCCAACACCTGCGATGTCAATGCCGCTGATGTGGTGAGCACCTTCCAAGGCGAACTCGCTGCGACCGCAGAATCAGCAATGACATCAAACGTGATATGGGAAAAGGGGTGGCACGAATGCTATGGAAGTGGCAGGAGACGGGCTGGGAGCTGGGAGCTGGAGGCTGGGGGGCAAGCAAAATAAAAGGATGTAAAATTTGATGTGCCCCAGCAATCGTGAATCGAAATGGCATCGAATGTGAGACCCACTTTCAACGGAAAGCAGAGCGGGGGAAATCTATTGGAAATTTAGACAAATCTGCCAAAGAGCTTAATGATGTCAAAGACATGTTGAGCCGCGAAACAGGGGCAGATGGAGGAAAGGTGTTTGCCACGACACAGGCAACCATGTGCCGTGTGAGTCACGTACATAATTAGCCACGTGGCACGTGGCCGAACGTGAAGACTACCTGTGGCACCCAGACACCCGAATTGAAAACGCCGCCCCACTCCTCCTTTTGTTTGCAAATTCGATTACCCCAGCCCGGCAACGGTGGCAGCAACGCGGTGCAGCATAGGCAACTGTTGCATCATCAGTGCAACATGCGGCTTTGTGTTGATTTGATTCATTTTGTGCAGCTCCGAGTTTAAATTTATTAAGCAAAGGCATTATGAGCTCATGATTTTCACTGGGAAAAATATAATTATAGTTATAGTTATAGTTGCTGCAATTTAAATATTAAAAATTTTAATTTAAAATCGTTTTGAGATAATTCCTGATATGTTTAAAGTCAGGACATCATACGCCTTTTCCTTCTTGGCCCTTTGGATGAACCTCTCGCGGATGATTGGCCCTGCCATGTCCTGCTGGGCAAAGGCTCAGTTGCCTGTCGTAGTCAGGAGCCGGAGCACTGCCTCCTATTCCAGATGGACTCCCCCAGCGTTCAACATGCTAATTACTTAAGGCGACAGCCGAGGGCAGCCGGGAATCCCCTCATAAAATGCAGGAAAAAGCTTTGCAGGGGGCTCGACTTGCAAGTCAACTGCACAGCTTGACTGCATGGGGCAAGGCCTGTTGGGGAAAAGAAAGGGGCGAGAGGCACAGGAACAGGCACACAATACACGCTATAAAGTCGACTCGAGATGTGCAGATTATCCTATGTAGGCACTTAACATGACGCAGGCAAGGAGGACCAGACAACTCCCAGATCTCGGTTGCCTGTTCCAGACGCAAGCCGCCGGCCCAAATGGGCCAAGTCAAGTGAGTTGGCATTAGGGCAGCCAAGGAGGCAAGCGTAGCCACATTGCCGCATGTGGCAGCCCCAGTTGACCCACTGTGAGAAACACTTGATTTGTGTTTAGAGGGTAGAGTCTAGAATGTTTCATATTTTTTGCAGTTATTTTTTCAAGTGTGAGATAATGGTGCTTCCTTTGGCTCTTTTGCGCCACAGGATGGCGGAAGCATAATAAATAAGCAAGTGTGCAAGCGGAAATATTAAGCAGCGGTTGGGGATGCTGCTTGCCACACAACTGCTGCACCACAATGAGTAGAAAGAAACTCATTTCGCATGTCACGACTTTGGCCCCTAAAATGCTCAAATGCACAAATGCACACGCCGATGCCGATGCTGATGCTGATGCTGATGCTGATTCGGATGCCCAGATGCCGCTGCAAACTTTCGCAGATGCCACACCAGAGATGCCAGCAACAACAAAATGGAGGAGGAGAACCCAAGGACAGGAAAAGTCTTAACTGGGAAAAATAAGAGTAAAGAGCAGGCAAACGGATGTGCTCATTGTTGCACTGTCAATGGCCTAAGCCAGAGCTACCACTCATAATTCAAAGGCCACATGACGCAATGTCAACATTTTGTTTCCGCCCAAGACGGCAAAAAAAGGACATCATTCTTGGCCAAGGATGAACTCAAGAATACCCTCTTGAACTGGTAACAAAGAGGTATGGTGTTTATGATTCCCACTTTAAGGTTAGACCTTCATCAAGTAGGCATATTTTTCAAAAACAAATCCCTGTTTATTATTTCATTGTGGAAAATGTTTCTATTGGAATCACTTCTCACCCACTGAGGCGTCGAGTCCGACCATAGACATGCTAATTTTATTCAAATTATGCGAGTGAGGGTATTCCCCAGTCCTGGCAAGCCCCTTCACAAAAGAATCAGAATGCCTCGGCATTTGTTGCTGGTACTTTATGCTCCAATTAGTAGCTTCCGACAACGTCTCAGACTTCGGATTTGGACACCGATAAGAGGGCACGGGAAAGCGGGAAAGCGGGAAAGCGGGAAGGGAAAGCGGGCGGGATGCCTTCTTTTGTGGCATTTTGTGCGAACGGAAATCAAATAATATTTTCATACTGATTTATGAATCTATTTGCACAGGCAAACAGAGAACAGAGCACCGGCCCAGCCCATTTGCATGTGATTCATGCTCTGAAAACCATGAATGATTATATTTGCCAGGCTAGGCTCTGAAATCCAAGACTCTCCTCCGGGCACAAATATAAATGACTTTGGTTTGGTCCGAGCCCGGCCAAGAGCCTGTGAGTTTATAACTAGCATCAGATTATGAGGCCGACTTCAAAGTGTACAGGACCAGCAGTCCCCCATTTAAGTCCTGGCCTCACCAGAAACACCAGAAACACCAGCACCACCACCATTTCTCCACTCCACACCACGAAATCCTTTTCGGTTTCAATATTTATTTGTGGCCTCAGCTGGCATTTCTCAGGCCATGCAAATTGTTTTCTAGCTCAACATTAAGTTGTCAAGTCCTGGACTGCCAGAGATTTGGGGCGAGCTCCCACAGTTTACTTACAGATTGCATTTATTGACGCCCGCCACTCACATTTTCACTTAGTTCTTTATATTTAAAAGTGTTCTTTAAGTGCTTTCGTTGGAAAATGTGTTTTCCTTTCATTTCATTTCATTTCGATTGGACAAACTAATATGTCTAATTGATTAGTCTACATGTGCTAATGGAAACCGAAAATTCAAATTGAAAAGTTGAAAGTTAAATGACATGAATGTTTGTTTATTCAATTGAATAAATACGGAACAAAAGTTCAATACACTTTAATTTGCATTTAAACGTTTAGCACTTTTCTCACCCAAAAAGAAAATAAAACACTATCAATCTGGCAAACATTCTTATGAATTTATTAAATTGCCCGTCCTGGGAAATGTCACCAACACGTTTATATAAATAAGAAATCCGAATCACACTCCTTGAATAAAAAGCAAAAAACGAACTGGATGATGGGTGGGGAGGCAAGGGTAAAGGTCACCAGTGAAAAGTGAAATGTTAAACCAAAAGAGAGAGAGAGTGCCAAAGGAAGGGGAAAGAGTGAAATACAACTGCATTCCACACACTAACTGTCGCCATTTGTTATTGCCTTTTAGCTGTCTGAGCCGAGAAGAAAGAGTGCTGTCTAGAAAAAAACTGGGAATTGAGTGGCAAGTGGAGACAAAGTACCATACACTGGGAAAATACACAGAGACAGAAAGCTCAATACTCTAGTTTTGAGTGAAAGAAATTTGAGCCACATTTGTGGTTAATTAACCGCATCGAATTCATATTAAATTTTCACAATGTATTAGCTTCGTGATTAGTCTGAATGAAAACATGAAGAGGACAGGATTACTTTTTTGTTTGGAAATAGTGCTGATATTTGTGAATATTTATGAAGCTAATTCACTTCGAGATCACTGGCCAGGCCTAAACTATTGTACAACCAAAAGCTGTCCAGTTGGGATGAGCCTGCCCCACGTTGGATGTAACAACAACGGGGTGAGATATATCTTTCTTTGGGGCAATATTATCCGAGCTGAGACACATATACTGAGATTCTTTTTCTATTCACAGTCATGGTCGCCAAAATGTGGACAAAAACCGCAAACTATTCCCATAACTTGGAAAATGAAGAAAATGATTGTTAACCAACATAATATTTTTCGGGACACGATAGCCAGTGGAGCTATCAATGGAGTACCCAGCGCTGGAGCCATGCTTCAGCTAAAGTGGAGCCTGAGTTTGCAAAACGTTGCCCATATTTTGATTAAACTGTGTGACCTACAACCTCCAAAACATTGCTTCTCCACGAGGGACTATCCCGCTCCCGGATATCAATCTGTCATTAACAAATTCAAATCCACACAGAACCAAATGAAGGTTCTCATGGCGCAACTTCATTCCTGGTATGGTCAGTATAAATACGCAACCCCTTTCACTGTGGCCGAAGGATCCTCAATAGACAAGTAAGAATCTGCAATATAATGAAACTCCTTCTAACTGTCCCCTCTTTCTAGCGAGGAGATGGGACACTTCAAAAGAATGATGGTGGGCGCCAGCAACAGCATGGGCTGCGCAATGGCCGAAAGCCAAAAAGATGGTTTCAGCCACCATTGGCTTCTGTGCCTCTACAGTTGCGCTCCTGTTACCGGCCAATCCCTCTACACAATAAGCAGCTCTCCGGGAATAAACTGTGCCAGTGGTACTGACGATCGTTTCAAAAATCTGTGCAAGGCAACTGAAAAGGTGGAAAACTGCAAAATAGTGTCCGTGGGGAATACCTCTGAAGTGGATGTCATGTACAAAGTCCAAGATAAATACCCAATGGCCAGAAAAAAAAACAGATATCAAAATAAGATTCGAAGAAAGGACTCTAGTTCTTCAGAGGAAATGGACACAAATAATGAAGAACAAAAGAAAGTTCAAGATAAAATTAATCAACTGCGTCGGAGAATAGAAAAAGAAAAGGAATTCCAAAAAAAACACAACTTGGGTTTTAATAAAGTCGGCAAAAAAAAAGAGACCAGTGAATCTGAAGAATCTGAAGGATCTGAAGAACTTGAAAGACGTTTGAAACGTATAACAGATAGAAAAACTATATTTTCGGAAGAAAACAGGAAGTACGGCCCAAAGCATACTTCGACCACCAAAATGTCTTCAAACGAAATCAGGGTGAGGCAACAAATAGGCAAACTTCGAGGAGAAATTTCAAATATAAAATCAAAAATTAAAGATATTAAGAAATTAAGTTTTTATTCCGGTGAAGAGGAATATTGAAATACAAATGCATCTGAAAACTGAAACGTTTTTTAATTTACATTTCCAACTAATTAGCTAAAAAAAAAATGGGGTAACATGGTATCATAAATTGCCAAAATAATTAAGAGAAGCAATACACATGTTCTGAGAAATGAATACTTTTGTTTTCAGTGACAACAATTGCAGTTACACTTGATTTTCAATAACCGGATCGAATTTATTGTAAATTCTCAGATTGATTTATCAGTTTCGAGATTAGTCTGAATGGAAATATGGATCGGTTAGGTTCCCTCCTTGGTTTGGAAATACTGTTGATATTCGTGGATATTTATGAAGCTAATACACTTCAAGACCACTGGCCAGGCTCAAACTATTGCAAAATCAAAAACTGTCCAGCTGCGATGAGCCTGCCCCACATTGGATGTAACAATAGTGGGGTAAGACATAAAGGTCTCAGGTCAAAATTATCCCAATAGAGAAATATACTTCTAGGACTATTGTTCTATTCGCAGTTATGGTCGCCCAAATGTGGACAAGGACCGACAACCAGTCCCATGACTTTGAAGTTGAAGAATTTGCTGGTTCACCAACATAATAGCTTTCGGGACACGATAGCCAGTGGGTCGGTACAGGGATTACCTGGGTCTGGGGCTATGCTCCAGCTGAAGTGGAGTCAAAGTTTGGAAGCCCTAGCCCATATTTTGGTGAAACAATGTGACCTACACCCACCAAAACGTTGCTTTTCTACATGGAACTATCCAGAACCAGGATATCAAGCTGTGTTTAACAAATTCAAATCCAAGCAGAATCAGTTGAAGGTTTTGATGTCGCAACTTTATTCCTGGTATGGTCAGTATAAATACGCAAGCCCTTTGAGTGTGGTCGAGGGATCGTCAGTTGAAAAGTAAGCTAAATGGCCTTGGAAAGTGCAATTTAATGGAAGTCCTTTTTTCAGCGAGGAGATCGGACACTTCCAAAGAATGATGGTGGGCGCCAGCAACAGCATGGGCTGCGCAATGGCCGAAAGCCAAAAAGATGGTTTCAGCCACCATTGGCTTCTGTGCCTCTACAGTTGCGCTCCTGTTACCGGCCAATCCCTCTACACAATAAGCAGCTCTCCGGGAATAAACTGTGCCAGTGGTACTGACGATCGTTTCAAAAATCTGTGCAACGCAACTGAAAAGGTGGAAAACTGCAAAATAGTGTCCGTGGGGAATAACTCTGAAGTGTTCAAACTCCAAAATAAGTTTGCAAGGACCCTTAATATCGAAAAATATCAACGCACGCTTCGAAAAGGGAATTTATTTTCTGATGATGAAATACAAAAAAATAATGAAGAAAAGAGGAAAGTTCAAGCCAGAATAAATGAATTGCGCCTTCAGTTAAACTTGCCGCCGATAAGAATAAGCAAAGAATATAATGAGTATGAAGAATCGAGCGAATCTGATGAATCGGATGAGTCTGACGAATCTGATGAATCGGATGAATCTTACGAATCCGATGAATCTGAAGATTCTGTGGAATCTGATGAATCTGACGAATCTGGGGAATATGATCCCTCTAACAAAGTATCAAGAGAATTTAACGAACTTTCAATATTGGATGCAATAGCTCCATATATATACGGATATGCCATAGAAGCTCTAGCAGAGGCAGGAATACAACAAGTCATGAAATTAAAAGATAAAATCTTTTCAAAATACGGTGACAAGTTTGCCAAAATATTCAAAAAGTATAAAAAATTTAAAAAGGCAATAGACCCTAAACACATAGTCGATTCTTTAACAAAGAAAGGAAAACATGAAATAAATAAATTGAAAAAGAAGATCCATTCTAAATACGGGCGTAAATTTTCCAAGATGAAGAGGAAATACAAGAGATTTAAGAAACTAACAGACCCTAAAAAAATTGTTGGTTCCATAAAAAAGAAAGGAAAAAAAAATTATGATAAAATTAGAAATAAGATCAAATCGAAATACAATAATCAAATTTCCAAAATGAAACAAGAATATACAAACTTAAAGGGAAAAGCGGATTCTGTAGCGAATGCGGAAAAACTAAAACTACATAAAATGAAAGACACGATCAATACCAAATACAATGTAGAAATTTCTAATATAAACAAGAAAATTGGTGGTAATTTTGACCCAGCTAATTTGAAAAACAAATATAACAGACCCAATTTGAAACTCCCTTCTAAGCCAAACAGAAAGTTTATTCCAAAAAAAACGAACGTCTGGTCCAACATTAAGTTCGGAAAGTTTTTGAAGTTCGGCTAGGTTGGATGACTGTTGGGAACAAGAAACTTAATAAAAATATATGTTTTAACCAAATGTTATATTAATATTTTATTTTATTTGAATGTTTATGTGCTAATTTTTTCTCTGTGTATGCTCCACGCACATTGCACTCGTTTGAAAGGAGGAACAAAAACTTCAACACGTGTCGAGACTTGAGAGCAAACCTTTTACTCCTCGGTCCGGTGTCCTGCTGCCATGGCAACTCCCTCAATTGTTGTCCGGTTCATATTTGCTCCAGTATCCTGCATCTCCAGACTGTCCTGCATAAATAATCGCATTTATCGGAATTTTATTTCAGTTTTGTATGCTACCCCAGACCCAGAGATCAGGTACAAAGTGAGTAATGGAAACTTTCAGGAAGCATCAATCAAGTTATGTAGAAGATTTTAATTCTTGGAATGAAAACTTCTCAGGTAGAGATAACTATTTAAGAAATATCACTAGACTAGTTGCTATCAAAAGGTAAATTACTTTAAATTAGAAAATGTGTATGTTTTACTTTTTATTTGCAATATGTTGGTTTCCCTGCTGATGAAGATATATGTATGCCCAACGAATTCTTCATCATTTAGGATGCGATTGTGTTTGGGATGGACCAGGACAATAAATACTAATAGCCAAAATGGCCAGAAACACATAAACCATAGCCGGTAAAAGTAATTCTCACTAGAAGGGCGAGTAATAATCAACATCAAATTGCCTCGTTTCGAGTTTCAGTTCCAATTTGGGGTCTTCCCTTCTTTTTTCCATGGGTCTGAGGTTCCCTTTCATTTTCATTTTCAGTTTTTCGGTTTGGGTTTCGGTTTCGGTTTGGGTTCCAGAGCAAAGACTCACTCAAGTTCATTTATTTTTATTGTTTTCGGAGCTTTCGGCGACAATTTATGGGCCAGCGGAACACAAAGATATTTATGTTGGTAGGTTTGCACGAATAAAATGGCGAAACTTATGTATATGGCCAGTTGGAAGGATATTTTATTTATTTTTTATATATTTTTTGAATGAAAATTGCCGCGGAGAGAAGCGAAAACGAAAGTGCAAAAGAAAATCTACGTACACAATATTCAATGGAAACGAAGAACGAATAATTTACTTTCGTTTCTTTTTCTCGGCTCAGCATCCCAGCATTCTATCTTATTTTGCACTAAATTTTAACAGGATTTAGCCCCGTCGCTCTTTGCTGTCAACGGCTAACAAGCGGGGAAGACGTCGGAGGTTTTGACCAGTCGACCAAGCCAAGCCAAGCCAAGCCAGGCCCAAATACCATAGTCCTGCTTGTGGGGAGGTATGGGCGTGGCATGCCACCACGTCCATGGCGAATGAGTTTTGTCGCAAATCCGCTTACGTCCTCACCGCCGCAACGAAAATTGTGATGGCGCATCTGATGGAGCTGCCGTCGACGACAATGCGATGATGACGATGACCATAATGACAATGGTGGGCTCGAAGATGGGCAACGGCCTTCGGTCCGACACCATCTGCCCCATGGCCACCCCCCAGTGTAGTCATTTTAACTGGCACATAAATAAATTCCATAAATCTTTTGCACTTTAACGCTTCTGCTTTAAGCCAAGTCGAGTCTGGGCCAGATGCGATGCGAGCTAGTGTGGGTTAGGGGAAACGGGGCTTACCTTAATCCCCACACTCGAAATAAATTTGTCATCAAATTCAAAAACATAATAATGCATTCCTCATTGTTTTGGTAGGCTTAGGAACTATTTAAAATAGGTAATACCTTGTGTATATATTCTTTTTAAATCAAACAATGCTGTCAGATTTGAACATTACTACTTTTTGATAATAGAAATTCCTGCTATACATTTTATAAAAAAAGGAAAGAAAATTAAAAAAGATTTCACAAGGTTTACCATTAAATTTCGGTTCGAAACGATGTTCGACTTAACTCTCGAGGAAGTGGACAGGACAATAGAAGAGCTCACATCCCTAGATGGAGCCAACTGCAAGCTTAAAGAGGATCAAATAGAGGCTCTAGTCCAAAGAGCCCGGGTGGTGTTCATGGGTCAGCCGATGCTCCTGGAACTGGATGCTCCGCTGAACATATGCGGGGATATCCATGGCCAGTTCTCGGATCTGCTACGGATTTTTGAGGGATGTGGCTTCCCGCCGACTGCCAACTACCTATTCTTGGGGGACTACGTGGATCGAGGAAAGCAGTCCCTGGAGACAATCTGCCTTCTGCTCGCCTACAAGATCCGCTATCCGGAAAACTTTTTCCTGCTGCGGGGCAACCACGAGTGCTCCAGCATAAATCGAATATACGGATTCTTTGACGAGGTGAAGAGGCGGCACACGATCCGCTTGTGGCAAACGTTTACAGACTGCTTCGATTGCCTGCCTGTGGCAGCTGTGGTGGGCGACCGCATCTTTTGCTGCCACGGGGGACTCAGCCCCTCGCTCCTCCACTTGAACCAGATCCGAGACCTTGAGAGACCCACCGACATCCCAAGCAAGGGTGTCCTCTGCGATCTGCTCTGGGCGGACCTGAACTACCAGGATGACGGTTGGGGACACAATGTGCGTGGCGTGAGCTATACATTCGGCAAACCGATTGTCAAGAACTTTCTCGACGCCCATGATCTGGATCTGATGGTGCGTGCCCACGAGGTCGTCGAGGATGGCTACGAGTTCTTCGCCAGCCGGCGTCTGGTCACCATATTTTCCGCCCCCAACTATTGCGGTCTAATGAACAACGCCGGCGGTGTGATGTGTGTGAGCGAGGACCTCGTTTGTTCCTTTGTGATTATCAAACCGGCTGATAGTTCACAAACAAGTGAAGAAGATCCCATTGGACAGGATAAATTTCCTTAAATTTTTGTCTATCAGAAAATTTGTATTCAAATAAATGTCGAATTTCTCTATAGTTGAGACCAGCCAATGCATCCGATTCTGGCCTTCATGGTGTTGTCGTCTGAGGGACAGAGAGACAGTCAGGCAGACAGGTGACTTCAACACGCCACGCTCTGCCATTTCATTTGCAGCTCGTTGGTGTCCTGCTCAGTCGAATGAATTTTACATGGACCTTCACTTTGCCAGGCTTCCCCAGACATGGGCTGAGATTCTGATGCTGATTCCGATGCTGATACAGATACAGATACAGATACGGATACTGATGTTGACGCTGATTTGCTTGAAATGTGGGGTCTGGCGAGGAGGCATTCCACGGCTTAACCTTCCAAAACTCACTAACCCTCGTGTGGGCCAACATTTATTTGATCTGGCATTCATTTGGAGAGCTGAACTAAAGTCAAATATATGTATTTCATGTTTTTGCTTTGTGTGCATGGGTCTTGGACTTGGACTTGGACTTAGTCTGCCCAGTGTTGCATACGAAAGTATCTTCGTCTGGCTGCTGCACGCTCGAATAATTTAATACAGCCCTCCCATATCCTTTCCCATTGCCATCCCATCCAGAATCGCTGGCATTTGGAATGCACACAGCGTGCCATTTGACTGCAATTTAATGCTCTCCTCGAACAGTTTTGCTCGTAATGCTCCTGCTTTTGCTTCTGCTCCTGCTCCTGCTCCTGCTCCAGCTGCAGCGACAGTTCCCAGTTCCAGTTCCTGCTGCCATTCCATGTTTTGCAAAATGACAAATCACATTTATTTATTTTGTGTATCTGCCATGTGCCCGTGTAAGCCAGCTAAGCTTTAATGTGCTGCCAGTCAGGATCTGTGCCGTGACAGTCGAGTCCTGTTTCGGGCTAATCTGAAGGGTTAATGTGTGCAATCGTAAATGCTAAAAGTGCTCAATTTTTGGTAAACATTTAACAACAATATTTTTTTTATCACCTATCATTAAATATTATTTATTTGCCACTCCAAAACACATTTATTTTCGCATCAATTATAGATTGTGTATTCAATTTACTAAAGTTAATATATATATTTTTTTTGATAGGCAAGCGAGTTAAGTTTTAAAACAAATAATGAACTGTGTTATGACTTCGAATGGAAAGCTTAAAACATAATCTTTAATTACATTAAATGAAAACCTTAGTCAGTCCTAAGTAGGTCAAACACTTGGAGGGAAAAGTAGAAGATGGCATTGGCATTGCCGCTATTGAGGTCGTCCTGGTACTTTAATTAGTAAACAACTCCTGGATTGCAGATGCCGTGGGGTAGATGACAAATGACGGCTGAGATAGCGAAAGAAATGGCCAGCCTCGAGGGCGGTGACACCCTTTAATGACGGATTGAAGGCGACGTGGGGGCGTGGGCTAAATTCATCGCAAAGTTTAATTAAGAAAATGCCCACTAATGACAACTAATGGCCGTGGACTACGTCGATCGCATCACCTTAGAAATCCGTAGAAATATTAGTTGTAAACATGGAAAGGACACCAGGCCATGATCAATTTTCATTTGCAACGCCGCTTCTTCCCCCCAAAAAAAAAAAAGTAAGCCCGGCCAAAACAGGACGAAAAAAGCGAAGAAACAACGTTCGCACAGCTCGACTCAATCAAGTTAATGGTGGCCAAATGGGTTTTTGATGCGCTGGCCGCGCTGCTCCATAAAAAATGATTGCCAGGCCTCCTGGTCGCCGTTACTCCTGCGTTTTGGCCACGCCAAAAGTTGGCTTAATGAAAACGCGTGGACATTGCCGTTTAATGTGTGTGGCTCTTGTGTGTGTAAAACGCGTCTTAGCCAGACAGATAGCCCGCGCCCACTTTCCACCTTGCCAGCCAAAGGACACCCGCCACCCACTTTCCGCCATCTGGCGAAATGGGCGTGCCAAGTTTCTTATTGACAATTTGAGCATTTGAGCGTTAAATTCTTATGAGGCATAAGTTGGCCCGCACCGAGTCATAGTTAATAACAGCACTTCATAAGACCACAGCACGACACGAGGTGTGTCCACGTGGACGGGGATGAGCCCGAGGTTGTGATAAGGGTATGAATGGGGATGAGGCTCTGGTTATGGCCAACGCTTTTCCGCTTTCCTCACTCCGGCAATTTCTTATGTTTTTGCCAAGCTTGTTTTCATCTTTGCTTATTTTTCCACTTTTCTTCCGGGCGCGTGTAGCCCAGATTGTTGCTTTACCCTTTCCAAGGGTCCTAAAATATTAGCTATCGGCTTAGTAGAAAAAAATATACAAATTTCTAAAAAAGTTGGAATTTATTTAAACAAAATTTAATAGTAATGCTTTTATACCAATTTTCCAAACACCTTTAAGAGTATTGAAAGCTGCGACCTATCATTTGAACATCCGTTTGGGAAATATTCGCGTTTTTTGTTGCTTTGCCGGGTAGCGTCAGAAACTCTAATCAAATTAATGGAAAAACGGAACGCTTATGTGTGCTTTTTCCTCTCAAAAATATTTGCAACTCCTTTCGCTGTTCCCTTTTCCCTTTTCCTGTATGAGCTTCCGGTATTGAAATGGCCTGTCCAAGTCCCCGAATAGTCAAAGCACTTTTCGCAACCAATTCAGTATTCCGATTTAGCGGCTTTTTAGCATTTAAATAAAATTACATTGTTTTCTTTTTGGGACAGGATAAGGAGGGAGGCTATTCCCCAGGCTCAGCGTTTGGCTTTAGCCGCAAGCAAAGAGAGATTTTAATTAATTGCATAATCACTCAAATAAAACCACACTGTGGCCCCCGCCCTCGACGGTCGACGGGAAAACTTATGTAAATGAAACGCAAAGAAACAATCAAAATTCCAAAAGTCACCAAAGCTCTCAGCCAACATCCCCCCCTCTCGTCCTTCGCTTTTGGCCAGTGTCGCGGCAATTGTACAAGTGTTTTTAATATTTAATTGCTTTTTAAATGAGTCCAAGTATTTTATTGTATTTCATTTGATGATGTAAACGCTACTAACAGCACGTCCACAAGCGGGTGGGCGGTGTATTGAAGGATCTGGGTCTGGGTCTGGGTCTGGGTTTGGGAAAAGTGGCGACCACAGAAGCAGAGGAGGTTTCTCCGCTTGGGTCGCAACTTTGCAAATTATTCAAAGTGAAAAGGGAGCGGGCGGAGATGGGGGCGGAGGAGCAGGAGGTGGCAACAACGAGGCATCGCCTCGAGCCACAACAGCGACAAGTAATGGTCCAAGTGGCAATTTATCAATTAAAATTCTGCTTAACTGCAAGGACGTCCAGGAAACGAACTCAAACTCGCAGCCAAAACAAAAAAAAAAAAAGAAAAGGGAAGTAAAGGAAAGTAGAACTCACAACAAGCTCGGCTGGAGGGGTCCTTGCTTATTCTCTAGTTTCTGTCCAGTTAGTATGATACTCCAGTTTCCACTCCCTTCCGTGGGCGTCCAATCCTCCTCAATGCAACCCTCCCGGCCACTTTCAGTGTCATTTGGCGCGTTTTTATTCCCTTGGCAACGAACCGTTCCATCTGCCAACAAGTGGAGTGCTAATTAAAGACCCATAGTCCAGGATACTGTAAATAAATCTTTGAACTGAATTAGATATAAATTGCAATGGTATTTGGTGGTTGGAGGGTGGAGTGTGGGGGCGGTAGCGAAGGGATGATAGAATGGAAAAGCCCCACCAATGAAAGGCGCTTAATTAAATCGAAACAGACGACAAACTTCAGGGGATTACGCATTTTTCAATTTAATTCGCTTCAAGCCGAGGACGCTCGAAACGGTCTATTGGAGAAACGATGAAGAAGCCAGGATAATGGAATTAGTTTACATGAAAAACATTTTAAACAGTAAAGCATTGCCCATTAGGCACCTAAAAATGGCCACTCTCACTTGGTAATTGTGAAAAGGTACTTTCTACTCAGTGGCCCTTCAAAATGCATATATTCGGGCCACAAAACAACTCCCTTGGGGCAGCATTAAAGTTTCCTCTTAAAGCTTGTGCATGTAATTAACACTTTGGATAAAGTTTTCGGCTTCAATATTTGTGTTTTCATTCTGGTAGTTTTAAAGGTTGGCTTACCACTTTTTTAGCCCCGGCCACAGATTGTCGCCAGTAAGCCCTTTGGGATGGAGACGAGTCCTGGCGAAAATATGGAAATTTTATTGCTCGCTTATGTTTGAGTTAATTTGGCAACAATTTTGTTGAATTTTAATGAGTGTGCGAGCGAGGAACATAAGTCCCACGTCCATGGAGTGGAGTTTGATGGCTTTCGTCGAATGATTTAAGCCGTTGACAGGAGCGACAGATTGCTGACGAGTGAGGATGGCAAATCCGCCGCCGAAGACAGACCCGCCCATCCATCCATCCATCCGTCCATCCATTCGTCCATCCCTTTGTTGCAGCAAGACGAGTTTCTAATTAAGCCAAGAGTCCTCTGACAGGCCCCGTCAATTCGAGGCCGCAAAATTATGCGAAATCTCCCAGATATTTACAAATTACCAAAATCAACAGTCGACAAGCCAGCGTCGAGCGAAGCGATGGCATAAATCTAAAATGGAAATCTTTAATGGACTCAAATTTTTGGTAGACTCCACGCCACTCCCCTGGTTGGTTGGTTGCATGTTGATTCTTGTGCTAATTGTTGTGTACGAAATTCAATTAATTTAAATGCCGCCCAGCCCAATATGCGACTCACTTGGCGGGTGGGGGGAGGGGGGCAGGCGGCCCTCTAAATGTCTGATGAATTAATTAAAAACGCCTCATTTGCCGAAGCAATCAAGCGAAAGCAAAGAGACTCAATCTGGTTCCTGGGTCAGGGCGCAAAGTTCAAATTATGCGCCACTTTTGGCATTTTCATAATTTTGCTTATGAAACGTGACTTTTGCCGGGCGACGTCATTCTCATTCCCATTCCCATTCCCATTCTCATTCCGGATTCTGTCAGCTTTTGTTTCGTCGCTTGGCTTGTTTTGGCTTCGGCTGGGTTTTCATTTTTCTGGGTTGCAGGCGGTTGGGGGGGGCTCTGGGTGGCGAATTTTAATTTTAAACTGATTTTTTTTTTTTTTTTGGCGACCGGGCCTTGGCCACGCATTGTTTGTCAACTTTTCAGCCATGGCTTACCCTTATCCGGGGCGAGGACTGGCCTGTCCGTGGAAAGCGCGTGCTATAAATTTTGTGTAAATATTTGTTAGTCCCGGACAGGACAGAGATTCCCCTCCCCCTGCAACCTCCACCAATGGGTGCTTCATTATGCCGCACTGGGTTTATTTTGCATTCAAACTTAACATACACTGACGAAATTATCCTTCATTAAAGGGATACAAGCTGATCCTTGCCAAAAGCGTTCTTTATCATCGAAAATCAAACTCACTAATTTTAAAGATTTGAATTTATTTTTGATACATCAAACTATTTAGCGTTTGTTTCTCGTGCATGTATAGACAATTTTTTACGACTTTGATTGTTCGCACACAAATTGTAATTTCGGCTAAAAAGGTAATTAAGCCGCCGAAATCCAATTAAGTGCGACGGCATCTCAAATTGAAATCAGTTTCTTGCGCCTGGCGCCCCATTTGCACATCATTGTGTAAATCATTATAAAAGCGAAGCATAAAATTTTAATGGTCCCTCACCATGAGCCAAGCCCCGTTTATGGATGGGCTGTAAAAGTTTTAGTTTGCCGAGGCCCGACAAACGGAATATCAAGCAGTTGAAGACGTATAAATACATGTCCTACAATATAAATTCAGCTGTATAATTGCAGCACTTAAAATTTAAACGCTTCCATTGCTCTGTGTGTGTGACGGTTGATGGAAAATTGAAAATTTGATGTATATGAGAAGAGCAGGGAGAGGGAGAGGGGAAGTCGGGATGGAAGTTGTCCCGCATTTCCAATTTCAACTGCCACGTAATGGACCTGACAAAAGGGATGCACACGAAAAAAGGGTATTAATGCCCTGAATGTGGAGAGAGCATATTGGAATAGAAACTTTATATTAAATACATATTTTATCAAAATGATGGTCCACATTCTCGATATCTAAGCTGCTTGAATTAACATGCCAGCAACAGAAATAATTAAAGCCACAAAATATTCCTATCAGTTGCCATTGTGTTGAATAATTAATAATAAAATTGAAATAGTGGATGGATTATCATAAGCAGTGAGCATAGATTTGCATATCTAATTAAACATTATAGAAAACACAATCTAATAGCACGACTTCCATCCTTTCCAGAGCACCAAATAGTCCAATACCATCTACTAAAAATGGTATCCTTTTTTTTTTCTGGTAAAGTATTTTTCGTTTGTTTGATTCATTTTGGTGCTTTTGTTTTTGGCATCCTTTGCGATGCATTCAATGTTGTGCACTCAATTACTTTATGTGAATGTTGCGGATCCAAAATTGAATGCAAAGCGAATGCCCTTAACATGAAAAAGCGGTGAAGAACATTGGAAAGCGAAAAAAACAAAAAAAAAAACGAGATAAAATACTGAAAGCACAGAGCACTTTCTGCCAACGTTGCGCTTTTCATAATGGCGAAAATGTTATAGAGGTGATGGGAAAATGGCAGGGGAGGGCGTAGGGAATGTAGAAGGACGAAAGGACCAGAGGCCAGGGGGCGGCTGGGGGCAACTGTTGAGCAACCACCCAACGCGGATGAAGCGCATAAATTGTTAACGCATGATTAGGTTTTGATTTCACTAATTAGATTTATTCCGCATTAAAATCTGGGCAGCCACCTCTCGCCCCAAGCCGCAAACAGTCCTATTGAATGGAAATTAAAAATTTCAGCTTGACTGCATATTCTGACTTTTCATGTGCCCAGAATCCAGAAAGTGCCAGAGTCAGGAGAAGATCGCACGTAAATATCTTTGATTGGCTCCGTTTGCACACCGATTTGCCAACATTTGTTAGCCCTGCACCCACACGGACGCACACAGGCATTCGAGCCGGGCCAAAAGCGAGACTGAATCCGTCAGGCAGGGTCCTGTGATGAACTGGCAATGTGTCAGGGACTTACTCCATATACGTATGCTCCGGACTCTCTCTTAAGACCGGACCCGGCAGGCTAATGGCCCTCAAACGACCAGCAATCAGTTGTTTATCTCACAGAGCCACCACAGGGTGAGGGCTTACAAGGGGTTTTTGGGGAGTGGGACGAAGTTGCAACTACTGCGAGGAGCTGACGCATGCATCAAAGTGACGCTCAAACTGAAATTGAAGCTGTTGCCCGCTCAAGAAGAGATAACTTGGCCGAAAGCAGGCCAAGAGTCACTGCGGAAAACTATGAAAGCCCACACGGCGTATAAGTAATATGAAGGAAAACCATCATATCTTGATAGAAATATTACAATAAATAATTTATTATTTTTACAGCTCAAAGAATAATTTGAATTTCATAAGATTGGAGTATTTTTCTCGCCGTGTATGGCTGTTACTCTTGGCCAAGTGTGCGAGAAAGTCATTTATTATTGCATAAAGAATGACTTTCAATTACTTGCAAGTGAACAAACTTGCTTCCAGCACATTGACATTGCCAATAAACTTGTGCTTAGTTCGTTAGGGAGGCCAAGGGGAGGCGAAGCAGCTGGAATCCGCATTAATTATGCCATTTTAAGTCAGTCTTCGAGACCTATGAGGCAAAGAAAACAAAAAACAAGGAGTATGCTGCTTGTCCGTATTCAAATTGAATTTTGTTGGGCGCGACAGAGACAAATAAAGTGTTAACTGACATTTGTTTTATGGAAATGCATCCGCCACTTCCACTTCCACTTCCACCTCCACCTCCACGTCCACCCACAATCACTGTACCACTGCACCACTGAACCACTTTACCACTTTACCACTGACCGCCCACAAAGCACCACCACCACCCACAACTGCTGCACATAAATCACGCTATTCCCTGGCTTTAAGCGTGCAAGTCGCGTTCGGGAGATAAAAGTGCAAATTGTTCGATTTGCATCGTAAAAAATGCCACATTCTAGGCGAAGTGCAACTGCAACTGCCACTGCAGCTGCAAAAGTGAGAACTGCAATCAGCGGCGACTACAAAAGGGCGTGGCACGATTGCCTGCGGTTTGCCGGCAATATAAGCTCAACAAACGCTTTATTTTCCACACTATTCACAAAAGGTTTCAAAATAAAAAGAAAACTAAAACGTCGACGGCTTTTAAAGTCTTCCAGTTAATGTCTAAAATCCCCCGTTTTTTAATGAAAAATTAATTTCAATCTTTTAGCTTCACCGATTAATTGATTAACTTTGTTCCGCACATGTTTTTTCTCCACGAAATCAAAGTATTATAAAAAAAACAATGGAACCGCCATCAATTTACATAGCTAATGCGCCATTATTACACGCATTTAAATATTTACAGCATTAATACGTATTTCATATTGCATAAATAATCCGGAATTTAATTAAGATTCGGGCAGTTTCATTCCATCATAACTCGATTAATGTATTTATATGGCTTGCCGATGATCGTGTCGCGCACTTGCATAAGCATTTATTTCGGTTCAGTAAATCCGGCCGGCCACCAAATGCAATCGGCAGCTGGAGGCCCAGTTAATTGACACCCGCCAGCCTCCTTGGGTTCTTAATTTGATTGTGATATCGAATGGTGGTAATAAGCCACGGACCGACATTCATGCCTGCTGGGCCGATAAGAATGCGATTTGCGTTCGACTGGTGCTGGGATTTCGAAATTAATCGCCATAAAATTGCATTTTCGCTGGCCGGCCCGTCCCGGATTTAACCATCAGCGATCAGGGAAAGTCATAAAAACTGTGTACCGGCTAGGGATGAGATGCAAGGAAAGCCGAAACAAAAATCATAAATAAAATCTTTTCAAACACATTATTTGTTAGGGTTGCGACTGAAGCGGCACCCTAAATTTAATAATTTTTATATCCTTTATTCTTTATATCCTTGTAATTAAGTGAGTAGAAATAGAGTCCTTGGCTTTTTCCAGAGCCTGGCTTGATTGCAAATTTTCATAGCATACTTATCAGGGCAATCTACGTTTAACAATTATCCTGCTCGGATAGGAAGGCCCTCGGTGATACCCTGGCACTAAAAACAAAACCTGTATACTCCGGATACCCCCTGCTTATCAGTACCGGCCATTTGGACACGGATATGGACCAAAAAGGTGGTCCCATGCTCCAATGCTGAATCTGATGGGCGAAAGCTAAAAAAAAATTGTGTAACAAATTCTGTTGTTGCCGCCGGACGAGGCGCAAGTTTATTATTTATTATTTATTTTGGCGCGAAGTTTACGAGCTTACGGCTCAGTACTGAGCCAACGGCATCAGCCAATATATTTTATGACAGCCCCGCACCGCACGCCCCCTCGTCCCATCGTTCCATCGTCCCCTGGCCCTTTCATCCAGCTTAGGCGATGGACGGCGCTAAAAAAATTAAATTTATTTTTTCACGCACCAATAATCACAAAGCGCAGCGTAATCAAATTTATTGAAAAATGAAAGCCATAAAAAAAGCGAAATACGTGGCAGCCGAAAAGTTACCGGAAAGTCGAGTAGGTCCGGGAAATCAGGACCGTCTAGCCGGACATTAGATCTATCAGACAAAATTGTATTTATGGCGAAAAATGAAGAGTGTCAGACAGAGCCAAACCTTTCCGTTTATATTCCATGCAAATATTAGCCCAGTTCGGGTCACGAGCTTATGAATATTCCGGACAATTCAATTTTGCGGCATCCATTTCACGTTTGCACATTAATTTTCGGTTGATGGAACTGGTGACAATTGGCAGGAGGTGGGCTGGTATTTGGATAACTCCAAGCCCATTAATGAATTTGATTTGCATTAGAAATTTCAATAACCGACCAGTAATCGTGTTGATTCAGGTTAATTAATTTGATTGCCTTCAATGTTTAATTAGCCAAAGTGCATTTTACAAAATGCGTTCGACAGTCGGTCTCCAATTTTCGATCATTTTCCGTGTTTATTTGTCAATAAAACAAGTATTGTTTGCCTGTGTCAACTTGGCCAAATGAGAGTCACTCCGGGGCACATTTTAGTTTTAAAATTCCAATAAAAGTCAAGCCCTAAGCCAGGATGTTGCAAACTGCCGCCATGCAGCCATCAGCTTAGTTTTTGAACTTAGCCCGGGGCTAAGTAATACCTTCTACCTTTTGGCCCACTTTAAAGGCCACATCATAAAAATATTTATGCTTAGTATTTGGACGTTTTCTTTTTTTTCTCCCTCCACTGCTATATGCTTGCCCCAACTTTGTGCTTAACACCATTAAACGTAGAACTTTTCACACATAACTTTTGAACATTTTCTGTTTTTGTTTTCGTTGTTGCCTCGGTTGTTGTCGGGTTGTTGCAACCAGCAGCATTTTGTATAATTGCTGATGCTTTGCTTTCGGCTTGCACCTTTTGTCGGGTGTGTGGCGGAGTTCACGTTTAATGGTATTCTTTTGTGGCTCTTAATATTTGCGTTTGGCCCGAGACCGAGTAAAAGCCGTTGGCGTCGCCGCTGGCCCATGACCCCCTCGCTCCTGTCAGCCCCAAGTCCGCGCCAGTCCGCGTTTCTTTCAAAGTGAATATAAGCAAAGATTTAGCACTTTTATTATTACGCTCGAGTTAAGTAGCAAACTATGTTGGAAAGTTTTCCACGCTGCACATTATCAGCAGCAGCGTGCCCCGACCATTTCGGGTGGTCTGGTTGCTTCGGGTGGGTCGCGGTGTCGTGCATGGCTGCTTGCGGTGCTTCGGAGTTTGACGGCCAAACAATGGCCAAATCAGAGAAAAAATATTGAAATTATATGCTGTGGTAATTATATAATTTTTTCATATATCACTAATTGGTCTTGGCTTTTAAATATCGTTTTTTAGACACATTTATAAAGGTTAATTATGAAGTATAACTCTAGCTTCTATTTGTATTAAATTATTAAGAATTTATACACGTTATCCTTTTAAGATGAAATTATATAAATAGTTGAATGAAAAACGTGTAATCTTTGTGAGGTTTTTTCCTGTTTAGCCGCTGGCTCACTCACATTCACGTCGCAGCTTCCCTTCTTCATTATTGCTTTTGTTGGAGTTGGTGTTGTTCAAATAGTCGTTGCTGCGTTGTTGTTGATGTGGTTGTTGCCACTGTCGGCAGCATTGTCGCTCCGCTGGTGCCTTTTGTTGCTGTTTCTGTTTCTGTCCCCGTCCCCGTCCCCGTCCTCGCCCTTGTTGTCGTCATCGTCCATGTTGCCGTGTTTGTTACTTACTCGACTCCCTCTTGCTCGTCTTTGTTGGTGCAGTTTGTTTAGTTTTGTGCAAAAGTTTTCAGCTGCGCTTGGTTGGCTTCATAAATTTTTAAATAATCAGAAAACGGATGCCACGTACGACGCGGCGCGTGGAGCGCTAGAAAAATGGTCGACGACGAAATACAGGAATACAGGCACTTTAAGGACCCTTTAAAAGTCAACAAGACGGTCAACAAGTCTGCCTACCTACCTTCCTGCCTGGCTGCTAAAGAATTCAATATTGCTTTTGATTTGCTTGCCAACCGCACCAACACAATCCAATCAGATTGGTATTTGTGTTAGTCGGCGATGTAATTGAACGAAACAACCCTGTGTTTGTTGTCGAAAGGTATTTGCCTCTTCTGCGTTTCTCAATAAACAACATGAGCGAAACGCTTGACGCCAGGATAATCACATATCACGTATACGCACTGTATGCCGCACACAGATAGGGGCGGGGGAATTCCAGTGTTTGTTTCCCAGCAGGCAATAAAAGCACACGTAACAAACTGATAATAAAATGCTCCGAATGTGAGTATCTGCGTGACATAAGACAAAACCCGAAACCGAATTGTAATTTTCCAACAACTGCGCCATTTTGTTGTCGCTGCGACAGAGGAGCCCGAGAGCTATATAACAGCCATATGTTGTTTGTCTGCCGGCTAGGTGACGCAACGTTGGCTAAACACAATCCCGGCTCACGGGGAAATCTCATCCCGCTGCCTGTCTGGCCATAAATTTGTTTGTGGCCGCGTCTGCTCCGAACGAGAATCGAAGACTAATTGATATTGGGCCACGCTAGCTTGACTTTGAACACCGGGTCGAGTCGAGAAGCCTCTCAAGTCAATGTTTACTCCGATGCAAGCTCTTGGGTAGTTGCATTCAAGATCCGATTAGTTGGCTTATAAATCTCGTTTCATAGAGTTCTCATTTCTGATTTATATTGGCTGGCAACCATAAACAATATTTGCGTAATGCCAGCCCATTAAATATTTTGCTTACCTATGCAAATCAATCACGTTTATTTATACCTGACTATTGCCGCATAAATATGTTTGAATTAACTAACATAAATCTGTGAACTAAATACACATATATTAAACAACATTGATGGCACAACCTCAGACCTCACAACCGAAACCAATTTACATTTGAAAAACCCAACAAGAATAAATAAAAGTTTTAATCCGTTCCCCGACCAAATGCCAACATAAATAAAATGTTTAAATGCCACGCTGACAAGGCATAAAGCATTGTATAAATAAATGCGGCAAATGCTTTTTGCATCTACGGATTTTGATATTTTTTCAGCAACACTTAATTCACAAGTGCGACAACACAAGTCAAATAAACAACACAGGCCGGGCCAGAAAAAACAACACGAAACAATTGTCGGCACATTAACCCCGTGGCTAGGAGTCATCAAGCTGGACAGGTGGGAGATGCATATGTTTTCGTTTCGTAATTAAAGTGCAATGCCCGGGCCTGGCGATGGGGGAAACAGGGAAATCTGCAACTTTCCCCCCAAAGCCATTCGAAAAGGGGGCTCCTGCTCATTAGCGACAAGGAAGTCAAATGTAAGAGACAAGGGTTACTTGCAGGCTTGGATGTGAACGGTGTAAGGACCTTACAGATTTCTTGACAGACTTTATTAATGTCTGGGCAAGTGTGACACAAACATTTTCTAATTACCAAAACAACAGCTGCGGTCAATTGGGAAGACGACGGGTGGGAAAATTGAATTGACCGTGAACCCTGTAGCTGAGTAGCCCGGGGACAGTGGCAGTGGCAGTGGTCTGAGGTCAGAACCTCTTGTTGATATGCGTTGAAATCACAATTAAGCAATTTCTCACCTGTTTGGCACAGACACCGCAGGCCGTCGCAGCTCCAGAACCGGAACAATGCCTAATGACTTAATGAACGTCAGACATGGTTCACACCCACCCTGGACACCACATACCGCACCCTGGCACTGTAGTCCAAGTCCAAATGTAAAGACAAGTCTGGTTTTGCGGCCGGAGTGGAAACGTCAGGGTTGTCAAGGATGTCTGTGTCCCCTTGCAGGCCGCAGCATTAACTTAATGCCCAACCAAAGACATGACAAGCCATCGCAATGAAGCTCCCAGCTCTCTTCTCTATATTGTTTCTGTTCCGCTCTTCTCATGGCGATCTTGCGGTGGACAAGGCCGAACTACTAAAAGCACTTTGTCCAGGTCGAGATAGCATCCCCCATCCCCCATCCCCCAACCCCCAACCCCCGCATCCAAAACACCATCCTCCGGCCAAACTGCCGCCGCCAAACAAAGCAAACAGCAGCCACAACTACGACTAACTACGGCAGCTGAAACAATGGAACAATGGGCTTTTAGAGGCAGCCACAGGACATAAAGGTGAGACATAAAGCAAAAGCTAAAAAAAGTATAAGGAAAACAGGATTTCGGATAACGAAGCCAGGAGCACTCTCTCTTTGACAGCTTTGGGTTTAATTCGAAACAAAACATTATATTTATTTTGAAGCGTTTAAACCACACATGTTTCTGAAATGTTTTTTAGGATATGTTTGGGATATTTTACATTTTTTTTAGGGCCACACCAAGTAAAAGAACCTTTATCTCCTAGAAATGCTAATGCTCCACTAACCAACTTCAGTTGCCCTGGTCAACGGCAATCAGGCGCCCACAAATGCAGCAACAACAACGAGGGGCGCGTGGCGTGTAATGAGCATGTCCTTGAAATACAATATGTCTGCATAAATTACCGTTATGCGGTCGCGCATTAGTGCTAAAGTAGCGTTCGCACAAAAGGTAAAGTGAAACTGTCACCTGACCTTAGGTGAGACAGAATCGCAGGAATTTCCCGAACGGAAGGTGACTTTCCCAGGTGACAAAATGCTCATCGGAGTGAGGCAGTTTAATACAGGATAGGGCCGGATGGCCTGCAGGAGCTGCAATAATAGAAACGGCTTAAAAGTCTGGCCGCTATAAATCAGATGGGTAATTCAGAAGGCTAGAATTTCGCAGGGAGTCCGACCCGAAAGAATTTCCAGCCATCCCCTAGGATAGGCCACCCAGGCTTTAAGAGCCAGAGAACCCAAAAATTCGCGCCAAAGGGAAGAAAACAGAAATCGTAAATCATTGCCGGGGAAAAAGTTCTACGCAGGATTTTTTCCCCAGACACATGGGGAATTCCCTGTCTGAGGAAAAAAGAGATTTAACGCTTTATTCCAGTAAAGGTCACGAGCGTGTAAGTCAAATATGAAGATTCCCCTTTGTAGCCATAAAGAATGTTTGCTTTATAGGTAAACTTCCACCATAAATTCCATCGCTGATGAATTTCGAAATAAAAAAAGTAACAAATCTCAGAAATTTGGAAATTTATTCCTAGCCATTTGAAAATGTTAATGTGAAAAGTCTAAGCTCTCGATATCCCTAAAAATTCGAATCAAAACAAAGAGGACTTTAAAAATGTAAACAGAAAACGTAAAAAGTTAATTTCTATTTATTGGACAAGTCAATTATCAGCTGATTCGCTCAACAATCCAATATAGATACTGAAGAATTGAAATAATTTTCTTTTGTTGATTCTTTGAATTATTGACAAGGGGCTGAGAGTCTTAAAAATAGATTCGTTTTTCTTTGGCGACTTTGTTCGATGGATTTTTCGTTTTAAAACTTCGTTTTTTCTTGGCACTATTTCAAGTTTTGGTCCCTGGGGGAATGCGATTCGAACGGACCAACGCGGCTCATTGAAATGGGTGATAATTCACCATTGATTGCACTTTGTCGCCAAAGTTTTGTGTGCCGTTGACAACTTTGGCCAACTGCAGTTTGGCCTTTCGTTCACCTCGTTCAATTTTCTCAGACCACCACAATTTGACTATTTTCATATTGTATTTTTTTCCCCCTCTGGGCTTTTTTTTTTTTTTGGGTCCTTTCATGTTTTCTCCCATTTCTTTCATGCGATTTTCTTTTTTGGCTTGATCCTTGACTGCCCCTCAGTGGGGTTTTGGCCGTATCAAAGCCGCTGGCTGGAAAAGCAATTAGTTGAGATTTCGCCACTTTCTCTAGCTTAGATTGGACAACAGATTGCATGGCACACAGATCCGCAAAGATTGAAGGATGCTGCGCATCTAAATCATCTTTAAGAATCCTGGCGGGGACGACAAAGAAGTTGGCGGCCACTCACTGTTGTTGTCACTTGCACTTGCCAACTTCATCAATTTCCCTTAAGCCCTGCCAAACTTAATGATAACGGCGAATCCCATCGATTGGCAGGAGTGGCAAGGCGGCAGGAGCAGCTGAAACGGAAGCACAAGCACGCGTCTGCGGGACAACGTTGCGTATACGTAACTTTCGCATGGGCAAAGTTTTGGTGTATGAAAAATGCTTGTTTGTTGCCATTATTTGACCTGCTTGCATACAATTTCAAAGTCGCATACAGCACACAGCACACATACACTTGGCCTCAAGACAGGCATTCGTGCATGGCGAGCACTTGAATTGCGATGCACCAATTACGAGGGGCTGGCTTGCAGCAGCTTCTTGGCACCGAAGCGTAACTAATCTTTTGAGATTTCCAATTAAAAGTAAAACAAGCAGCGCAGCGCAGCGCCGACCCCAGCCGCTGCGGTGGGAACTGTAAATCGTAGGACTCAGGCCGCACGACTCAGGTTGCATGACGCAGGACGCAGGCAGGACGAGCGGCTAAGATGGCTAAAGCTGAGGCGAAGACGTTGCCTTCGGGTGGGCGGTAAAAGAGAAAAAAGTGTTTCATACATTTTACGTGCAAAGTGTCTGAATTAACAAGGACGACAAAGTCGTGGGGGCTAGCAAGGAGCAGGAAGCGGCGAACAGCTAGCAGCGGCAGGAGATGCAAGCAACTTTATAATTATGTTAAGCATGTTGCACGCCGCGCTTCTGCAATCTTACAATGTTGCAGCTTATTTTCAGAGCCTTGCCAGGAGGCCATAAGGCCATAAGGCACGTCAAAGCAGCGTAGTCCATTTAATAGGCAACCGCCTGATGTCCTGGGAATGCAGCCTACAGTATAGCCTGGTTAACAATTTCTAGGCAGATGAAGCCATCTTCAAAGTAATAAGGCTAGGCTTTATAAATAAATCCAAATGTTTAAATAGAATTGGCAAACTTTTTAGCATGTGCTTTGTTGTCTATTAAGAGCTCACGTTACAAAGGCCCGCCAGTACCTTCCCAAAGACCAAGCTTAAGCTGACTTGGCAATTTGGCTTTGGCTCTTTAAAATTTTTAGGGGTTTTCATTTTCACAAACAGCAGGAAAACGACTCCAGCTACCCACTTGCCTTTTATGAAAATTACTTTCACGTCAGTCATATGCACTCGAGCACCCTGTGCGTATGAGTAACTTAATTAGAAAACTTTGGCTTACTCGATAGGCGTACTCACACACACACACACAAACGAATAAAAGGGATCCTGGCAGCCTGTAAGTTTATGTCCGCTCGTGCGTTGGCCAAAGCCCAGGAAGCAGAAGGGAGAAAATCCAGCAGCCAGCTATTTATGCGTTCTAATCTCGGCTGGGGCCTACTTTGGATCCTTTGTGGTGGCCAGGATGCATTGGGCTCTTTTGAATTTGCCATTTGCAGTCCGAGCTCCCGCTACGATGGCAATCATTATGCTTTGAAGCGATTTGCAAATCAAAGGATAATCCTAGTGCCTCGGATGCAAAAATGGGAAATTCTGGTTCGACTGGCGAGTCATTTGTTAATTTGACATTCCGCACACTATTTCGGCCGACTTAATAGCCCGACTCCTGGTGAAAAGTGACTCAAATTTGTAAGCTCTTTTCCTATCCATGGACCGTACAAATCCCAAGCAATCACTCAGGACTCGGACGCTCTCGCCCACAGTTGGCTTGACACATCCATATGTGTATGTGGAATATCGGAGATATATATTTGTGTGTATAGCATTAAAATCAGTCATGCCAAAAGGACGACCGTTTTGCGCCATGCTCCATCAAATGCCAAAACAAATAAATAAACAAACGTCAGAAACAATAACAAATAACAGCAAAAACATCAAGAGAGACCAAGTTTGTGTGCTCGAAGAACGTTTAACTCAAATCGATTTCAGAGCTTTAAAAAAAAATACAAAAATTCGGAAAAGGAGCTGGAGGATGAAAAGAGGAAAAGGTCCCTAAAACTAGAAATCGACCAACGAAAAAAAAAAAATGGAAAAAGTGAAAAATAAAAACACAAATCCAATGAACAAACAAATGTGGAATCAAGCAAAACATTGGCGTTGGTTACACCCATACCATATACCAGCACATACACTCTCACGTACACAAAAGGACATCCACACACACACACACGCACACCCACGTTGACATATGGGGCTGGCAGGATCCAACTGGACAGTTGAAAAGCTTTTACAGTTACAGCTGTGCGCAAGCTGCGTTCATTTTTTATTAGAAACAAACATCGGTTGACGCTATTGGAAAATGGTGAACATATTTGTCCCTGGACGGCAATTATTGTTATCGTTATTGGCATCGCTCCGAAAAAGGCGAAAGGGCGGGGGGATTTGGGCAGTCCAGCAGCAGAGGGACGAAATTTATTTGGAATCCGAGTGCAGCATTCCGAAAAGAGGAGGGCCAAAAACACCAGGCGATGCTGGGTCAGCTACCTAAACTCATTTGCCAGCTGTCCACAAAGAGGGCCAAAAGCTGCAATTTAAAATGGCCAAGGCACTGCAGAGGGAGATGGTCCAAGTGGGATACGTTACATCTTCATAGGCCCAAAAATGCCAAAAATAAACGAGAACGAAAACAGTGAAAGAAATTATTGGAAAGTTAGACTATATCATAGCCAGGACCTCCTTTCTCTTCTCTTCTTTTAAAATGTTTTCCTAATCTGAACCCTTTTCTTTCTCAGTGCTTTGATAACCGCATGGGTCGCCGCAGCTTCTCCTTGGGGGTATCCTTCCGCTTGTGTTTTACCTTTTTTCGGTCAGGGACTCGTATAATATTTAAGGTGTCGCTGACTAACTCGATTAGAATCAACCGTAAAGACTTCTCGTCTGGCCAAGTCCCCAGCATTAGAGAGCTTGTTTCGGTTTCGATTTTCAATACCAAGGTTGCGGATGCCACACCCCCTCCCAGCCCCAGCCCCCACTTAGCCATCTCTTTTGTCTCATGTTTTGTATAGTTTTTTTTTCCAGTCCAATTGCCCGTTTTCCTTTTTTTTTTTTTTTTGTACTTTTGTTGGTTTTGTGTGCGGTTGTCTGTCCCATTGTTGTTTCTGCAAATTGTGCGGTCGGTTGTTTTTGTTGGTCATGCCACGATGCGATCCCCCATCAGCCAACATCAACCACTCCAGACCAGGAGGCGGCCCACTAGGAGACCAGGAGAGATACTACATAAGATACGGCTAGTTGGGAATCCAGATGAGGGCGTAGGCAAAACAATGGCGCGTGTGTTTGCCTTTGGTCCTAGACCAGATTTTCTAATCAGTTTTGTAATTGTTTCGGCCCGTCTTTGGCAAGTTCTTTCGTTTTTGTGCCTCAAGTTCCTGGGTCAACCCGGGGCACGCCTGCTTAACCCCAAGCTGCCAGATGCCGGTTTGGTTTGTCTTTCTAATTTGTGGGCGTTTTCCATTCAGTTTAGTTCATCAAAGCGAAAGTGTTGTCCTTTCACAAACAGAGTTATTGTTAAGCAATAAAACCGCTGAAGTATATATTTGTTTTGGGATCACTTAACAATGACAATTGTACATTTTATTTGTCTTTGATGGAAAAGTTGAAAAATATACACCTTGTGTGTATGTTTCAAAATACATTTCAATGCACTCTGTTGAGCTAACAATTGAAACACTGACAACTTGACGTTGTTCAGCACATTTAATTAAGTTGGAGCCCCATAGCAATGTTACAATTTATTCAGGCGTAAAATTTAATTCTAGGAAAATGTTGTCTGCAGCACATCTGCCAGTGCAGGAGCCATTGAAATTTATTTAATTTTCCATTTGCCAGGCATTGGCAGAGTCTGCAGCATTTTTCACGAGCCACGCGAGCTCTTCAAAGCCAGCAGGACGAAATGAAAGAATTCATTAGTTGGCAATTAGACAGCTGGCAGGGCAGACGTCTTTAACGACGGGCCTCTTCGGCAAATGTTTATTTATATTTATACTTTGTTGTGGCAGAGTGCAAAAAATGCGAGTAAATTTTGAAACGGGCAATATGCGTCTTTAATTAAGGCCGAAAGGGCCCCCAGTTTTATCCTTGCCACTCGCTTGTCTTTGAGATAAATGGCCAGCGAGAAAGGCTGGAGCCGGCAACTGGAAACTGGGCCCGAAACCCCGGGCCGATTTGATAAATAAGTGGAAAGTGGGAGCTACTGCTTTTTGTATTTATTTTAATTTTTTTGTGCTGTGCCTCCCCGCCACTGCAGGCAACGCGCAGTTGTTTTGCATATTGGCTTTTGTCCTGGGCCCTTTCGGCGTATCTGTTTGATGCCGCTGTTGCCTTTTTGCCGGCATTTCGTTAATTGCTGAAGGACGAGCGTATAATTGCGCCAATCCTGGCACAACCACCAACAGCAACACAGAAACACAACAAATACAAAATAAATAAATTTAATTTTGTATGCAGTCAAAGGTCATTCGTTGGTGGCGAGCGAATGCGCCGCGCAATGCCTTTCAATTTCGAAGGTCGAACTCATTTTTATTTCATGCTGATGAATCGGGCAAAGGACCCAGATAGCCAGGGAGCCAGGCTGCCAGGGTGCCAGTGTGCCAGGGTGCCAGGGACCCAGGAAGTCAGAGAGATGGAGTGTCAGAGTGCCCGATCCGGATCAGTCCGCGACCCGGGCCGATTTAAAATGTTTGCACAATGTACATTTACATGGCAATGAATTTTTACGTCCGCTTCGTGCCACCGAAGAAAAAAAAACCAAACCCTTTGCTGTTGGGACATTAAAAATTACATCGCATTACGAAAATTAACCTCAGACTTAGTAACGCCTTTTTATTGCCAGACAACATGGCAAATCCTGGTTTGGGCCTCCGGACTTTTAACTCCTTTTTGATGTGGCGGGACACCCTTTCCTCTTTGAAATGCTAATGCGACAACAGCTCTGTCGCGATTTTTAATTCCCACAACCACCATCCGGCAGCCATCCTAGGCGGCCTTCATAATTTATGCCATTCCGCACTCGATTTAAAAATTGTTTATTTTCCGGGCACTTGCAGCCACAATTGCCGCCACTCACGCTCGCATTCGATTTGCGTCTGTCTGATATATATTTGTTTATTTTAAACTTGGCATTTAATCACATTAGAGTCCCACCCATCGAGAATCGATTAATTTAAGCTGTTGAAATTTATTTTAATTGACACGTGGCCAGAGCAATCATCGCACAAATCCACCGGGCAGTCGGTTCATCAAATAAAGTCCCGGCAATCGAACCCTTTTCCACGTCAAAGAGCATGAAATGTGATTTGAGTGGGGTAGGAGTAGGAATTGAATGAATCGGTTAGGAATCTATTATTAAATAGTGGCACAAGCGTCAAAATCGAGGATAAAGTTTGCTAAGCTAGTTGCTAAAAATATACATAGGAAAAAAGGGATCATTGCGACCAAATTGAATCATTCGGATACAACAGAAAATAGAATTTATGTATCGAAAGGGGAGAGGTTTTTTTTTAGTATCATAGGCTAATTATGCACAGAAACGTATCAGGTGATAAATTATTCCCTTAACCAAGGATAATTACAAATGAATGGCAATGAAATTCGATACTCGATGGCTCCCACGCCCTTTGATCCCGTAGGCCCCCGTCGCCGTCCCACATCATTAAATCGCATTCAGTGGCCACCGCAGGAAAGTTTCTTCCCGCTTTTCCAATATATATTTTCCTTGGTTTTCCCTAAACCGGCTCCCAGTTCCCCGGCACCGTTTGTCACTTTGGCTAAAACGCCTGGGGTCCTTTCGAATAGAAGAGCAAAGAGCAAACGTAGAGCCAACCTAAGCTGGCAAAGAGTTATGCCATTACATTTCTCAACGTGTTTTTTTTTCAGACGACACTCGCTGTGTTTTTTTTTTCCCCCATCGCAGTCTTTGGCCCCAAAAGCAGCTGCCACTTCAATTACATAAAATTCACATTATTGGGCGGCAGCGTATTCGAGGCGAGACGGCGTAAAAGAGTTTTTAAATTAAAGGCCAGCGGCGGCTAGTGGCGCTACCCCGTATCTTTATCTGCACATCTGTATCTGTAGCTTCCTCCATTGCGGGACATTGCGGTGCCGGAGGTCAGATTGATGGCCTGACACCAGCCGGAAACATTTCGGGACAGGACCGCCCGCTCGCTCCCCCAGTGAGCAGGACAGATAGGGGAGCGGCCAGAAAGGACTCGGAGGGATGGCGGGATTGGGGGATGGGGGCATGCGGAGATTCTGGGGAGATACATCAGACAAGCGTTGCCAAATGAATGCCAGGGGCCAAAACAATCGACAACAAAACCAACAACAGGAGCTAAAAGTGCTGTAAAGAGTAGAAAAAAATATACAGAAAAAAAACGTGGGGACTTTAATCAAAACCGAAACTGAAAATACTCTTAAGCGGCAAGGATTAGATCCCATACAAGGATATTATGCCAATAAGATCCAAATTTTTATTGTAGTGACACTAAAAACACCTTTAAAGTTGTTTGTCATCTTAGAAAATGTCCCAGATCTATTATTTACAAATATTGAAACTGATTAAAGTTCTGCCATCCCTTCTACCAATTTCAATTATCCTTTTGGAAGTGTAAAAAAAAGTGGAAATGAAGTCAAACAAACAAAAAATAAGCAGAAACAAAAAGCCTGGCGAACACAAAAGCCGCTTCTAATTTACATGGACCTATGGAGCAGGACCAGGAGCAGGACCTTAGCCCGGATCCGGACCTGGACCTGGACCTGGACCTGGACCGGGGCCCAAACAATTCATTTAAAGTTGCGACGCTTTTCGCGCATTTACCGTTAAAATTTAATGCCCACCAAGTGGGCGGCCGTTAGAAAAGGATGCAGTGGGCTCAATTCGGTAAATAAAGCAGGCAAGACAGGACTAAAAAAATCTAACAAAAGGGGGGAGAAAAGGCCGCCCAAAAAAAGGGGTAATTTTTAAGGGTGCCTCCGAATTTCTTTTTTTTTTGGTTTTTTTGGGCGGCGAACACAAAAACAATTAAATCAGAATATCTGCTAAGCTGCGTTGAAAATTGTTTTGTAGAAAATTGGTAATACTTTGGTTTGCCGGGAGCTGTTTTTATTGCTTTTGACCAAAGCCTGGCGGGAAGTTTAGGATCGGGGTAAAGTATGTTGAAGTTTAAGAAGGACCCATTCCGGACAATTAGGCGCAATTTGCATGATAAACGTGCCATCAAGTCAAGCCACAAAGAGCATGTTTGAGTGCCACATATGTGAGCGGGGGATTGTATGTATGTCCTGGGTCCTGGGTGTTTGGTTGGCTGTGTGTGTGTGTGTGTGTGTGTGTGTCGAACAACAAAAGTTTAGCAAGTCCTGGCTGAGGAAATCTTTTTGTGTGTGCTTCCACTTAAACGCTTTCGAATGAAGTTTCACGCGTAAAAGTCATAAATAAAAAGACAG
This sequence comes from Drosophila varians, assembly GCA_018150405.1. Classification (NCBI taxonomy): domain Eukaryota; kingdom Metazoa; phylum Arthropoda; class Insecta; order Diptera; family Drosophilidae; genus Drosophila; species Drosophila varians. The sequence continues at coordinate 13,018,072 of JAECWK010000130.1, forward strand.
CCAACATGCACGACAGTCGCTCCGGATGTGCGTATGTTGGCAGAGAAAAAAATACATATACAAAAATAACAAACCACTAAGCTCCAAAAAAAAGGATATAAAGAGGTTAATCCTCGCGCTCTCTTACAATATGATACCCGATATATAATCCCTATAGTCCCTTTAGCCCAAAACTATGGAACCCAATAACTCCCTTTAAAAATATTAATATTTACTTTATATTTAATTAATTCAACATTTTCTCACAGTGCTCAATCGCATGTGTGTGTGTGTGTGTGTGTGTTTCTAACAAATCTGTAGAACAACGCCCTGCGCCATAACGAAGACTGTCAGCCGCGCGTTCGCATATGAAAAACTCATTTAACTCATAAATTATGCACTAAAAAACAAATAACTCATCATTTTTATGCGCTCGTCGAAGTTGGAGAGCTCCAAGGAATCCATGTGGGTGGGGCTGTTGGCTGTTAGCTGTTAGCTGGTGGCTGGTGGCCTGCATTGCGGGTGACACTTGGCCCATAAATACACTCGTGCAAAAATGTTGCTAGACAAAGTCGTAAAACAGGGCGAGCGAAAACTTTGAGACAAGCAATAAAATCCTTGCCCCCAAGGATGCTGAACTTTATGTTCTATGCTTTGCACCAAGGTCGCCGTCGTAGTGCGAACTAAACGCTTCGTAATTGAAAACTGTAATTTCGAGTACTTATTGCTGGCAGACAAGGAAAATAGCCCAGGAACTTTAAAAACATGACTACCACGCAGAGGGATTACAGTTTCCAGCCAAGAACCAAAACAAGTTTTGCTTTTTAAACGAAAACGAAAAATACCAAGGCCAACAGTGCGTATGAGTAATACGGCAAGGGACAATCTTTTCCGGTGTATTTTTAATATAATTCAGTGAAAATTTCTAAACGAATATTTTGTCGTGGTTGTAAAAAGGCGTTGATCGGGCTGCGGATGATAAATGTATGTGCCGGCCTATAGATATTGTTGTATGCATGCTTTGCTTTACATATCTGGGCATTAATATAAGCAGAGTCGAGTACATATCTCGGGGCCGCCATTTAGCAGTATTTAAAATTTATGACCTGACTATTAAGTGCGTATTAACTGAATGCTTTGTGCATGCCATAAACTTGAGCCAAAAACGAATAACGCCGGCGGGGCCTTGGCCGGGGCCGAGGGGGTATGGCATTTCGTATGACAAAGAGGCTTTAAGGGCAACTTTTTGCCGCTTTTGTAAAAATTGTTGCCACTCACTCACTCATGTTTGTGTGTGTGGGAGGGAAAAGTTGCCCCAAAGTTGCGAAAAAGTTTGCAAAAAAAAAAAATAGAATCAGAGTAGAACTTACCTGCTTTGTTACCTGTACGGCGATTGAGAGATTTTTTGTTCGCATCCCGCAAGTTTGTGGTTGAAATGCAACTGGAGCGGAATTGCATTAGCTAATCAAAATCAAACGACTGTCCGCTTGTCAACGTGGGCCCAAACGCCTGAATGAGCCGGGTGTCGCTTTGCTGCTTTGCTAATTACTCCCCAGAATCCTTTTAATGCGATTACGCCTGTGAGAGTGGGGTGAACTTTGTCTAATGAACCGCCCATTAGGCTGCCTAGCCTGGCAATGGCCAATGGCCAAAGCCAATCGAGAGTCCACAGCAATTGGCTGACTTACTGGCGTTTTCTTTAAATGCGTTTAAAGTGCACCACAAATTGATCCCCTTCCTCCCTTTTTTTCACATTGCTAAAAAAAAGTAGATACTTGAGTTCAAACTAAAATATTTATAATTACTTGGTCGCCCTGATTGGGTTCTTGGTTTGAAGTTTTGGGTGGGCACAGAGAAAAAATATCGCCGCCAAATAGTGGGTTTTCTTAGGAGCTTAGGAAAATAATATCATAGCTTACAGTCCAATCCTTTAACAAAAAATTCCATAATAACCCTAAAGCTATTTTTTTACCAATAAGAAGACGGATTTTTCCAGTGCATCCATCCAGGAGTTACTTGATGACTGCTGGCCTGCCTGGCTGCCTGCTTGCAGTTCAATTGAATTTCAGTGCGAAACTTGTGCAGGCTGCCTCGCAATATCCTCCTACACTCGCTCACTGGCAAACTGGCACTCATACCCATTCAGGGGGGCATTCATTTTCTTTTATTTGGTGCAAAAGTTTTCACTCAGCCCACTTTTTAGCCGTGGCCCGTGGCTTGTTGTGCCGCTTCATCGATTACGTTTGGTAATTTGCTTTATGTTCGTTTGCTTTGGCCCTTTTACTTAAAATAAATTAGAAATTATTGGAGCATTTTGCTGCTCAAGTCGGGGGCGCGAGCGGCCCGATTGATTCCCGAGCATCGGCCATAAATACGTAATCAGACGGGATTCGGGTTGGCTGGCAAGTGAAACTTGCATTCCAAATGAACTAAAGCCTTGTGGGAAAAGTTATCATAACTTTAATTAAATGTCGGGGAAAATAGAGCTCACAACCTGGAAGAGTTTTTGTTGAATGAATTTTTGTACAAACTGTATAATTGGAAACTCAATCAGTAAGAGTGTATTGCTATCCAACTAGTTGCTTTCCTGTTGTTCCTCAAAAGTTTTCCATCGAGTGATTAAAATTCATTCAGTTTTCGGCTTCAGCGTTCAATTGAATTGAAGATATCTAACCAAGTTAAAGTTGAAAAAGTTTCCTTTTCCGCAGCACAATTAGGCAGAAATAATCAAGAGTGCAAACTCGTAATGTTGCAGCCGAATTGGAGCAGAAATTACAGCACGCTTATGACTGGACCCTGGACCTTATAGGGCGGCGGATGCTGTTGTGTGTGCAATCAATAGCAATTGTTATGCTCATGTTTCGGGCAACTGGCATCATGAATGTCATCTGGGGGGCACCCACCACTCCTCCAGTCCTCCAGTCCGACAGTCCTCCAGTCCGACTGTCCACTGGCAATGCCAAAATTGCGAATACGAAATCAGAGTGCATGCCATAGACCAATTTGTATTTGCGTAATTAAGAGGATAGTCATGCCCCCGGACCCCACCCCCTCCCCCTGTCCCTTTTGGCTAATGGCCCTCGGCGTCTGCGATTCTAATTAAAACAATATACACTTTGTACCCACGTCCTGCAGGATAGCAACGGGAATTTTGGTCAGCAGTGCCTATGAGGCCACCGAGACTCCGATTCCAATTCCGATTCCAATCGGGCTATTTAAGGACATCTTATTAAGCGACAATTCTGGCTTCAACGGATTCATCCATTCCCCCTTTTCCCCTTTCTCTCTCTCTCTCTCTCTTCTTCTCCTATATATCGACGGTGCATCCTTTCTATCCTTGTAAAGTTTCGCGGAAAAGTTTTTCCCACTTTTATGCCACCGCAGCCCCTTTATAGATGCCCACTGAGGCATTTGTGCCATTGCGACCGCAATAACAGTGGAAAAAATAGGAGTAGTTAGCTTAATTTCTTTGCTCGAGTAGTTTTTCTTGTCGGGAAACTAAACTGAAAATGAAACTCCTGCTCCTGCTGCTGCTGCTAATTCTCCTCTTCCAGCCATAACACACCGCAATGAGTTTGATAATAGTTTCGAGTTATTAACATTAATTTTTTACCCATTTTGTCTTTTGCTTTTTTTGGCGTTTCTAGAGGGACTCTGACTCTAGTCCCTCTCGAACTCGAAACTGTTTTTATCGGCGAAAATGCTCGCCAAAGTTTTGAAATAAATTATTTTTGTGATAATGCCTGCATTAATGAGCCACAAGCTAATTAGAGCCCCACCGAAAATGCTAAAAATAATTTCTTTTGTGAACTTTTGGCATATGATAATTCTATTGCGAATCTAATCAACTGGATTTTTGGTTGGCACTAATTATCCAAGAGCTTTTCTCAAGGACTCTAGTGGGGATTGGCTCCAAAAAGCTTGTATGGATGGTAAGCTACTTGTTATGGGTCCACTTTTGCATCAAAAGCTTTCGGTTAAGTGACAGGAAAGTGAGGAGAAAGTTTTGTGACTGTAAAGCTTTTGGTGAAAGGATATGCTTAGGGAAAGGACTTTATGCGCCACTTTTTTGTTACCCTCAAAGCTTCGTAGTTTAGTAACAGCGACTAAGAAATTGTGCAAGAACCAAATAATGTAAAATGTACTCTTAGACAACACCCTTCCACACCGAAAATAACTAGGATGGTGAACAATAATCAACCCATTCACCGGAAATCTTTTTAGCAAAAAATGACGTATACAAGAGCTGTATTAAATATGGAACCGATTTTAAGGCGCTTATCTAAACAAGAGGCCGCAGCAGGTGGATTTTTGCATAGTGAAGACCCGAAATGGGGAATGGGGAATGGGGCAAGCTAATACCCCGATTGACATGCGAACTCGACGCACAATAAACTTGGCAATCAGGTTACCGGATTATGCTGGTGTGGCTCTATCAAACGACCAATTGAATTAAGCACATTAAAGCCACGCCAGTCACGCCGCAAAGAGATGATACACAAAAAATATAGAAAATATATTCCCAATCACAGGGGGGAGTCAGAAGAGAAAATCAAAGACGAGTCAAGGTTTCTTTGGAATTTGTCACATCAAGTTTATTGTTTATTGAAATATCGAATATTCTTTTATACTTTAGATGTATAACTACATATATATATAATATTATATATATAATACATTACATACAAGTATATATAGTCTCGGTAACGTTAGGTTTTAAAACATTTAAAAACGTTTAATAGGTTTCTCTGTTTTTCAATGGAATAATTCTGCTTACTTGATAGGCCATAGGCCAACTGCCATGGCTTGGCTAAAATATGTTTCCATCTAAACACTTATAAAACTTATACACTTATTATCATAGAATGCTTACATCAAAGATAGAATGAAGCTCAAGTCTTTATAGTTTTTTTTTGGGAGCAAATGTACACATAAGATTGACTCTATATACAATCTGGATAGTTTAGGGATGTCTGAAATGTACACCGTTTACAGCTGATTATAGATTTAATTCCATTGTTTATATTTATTTTTAAGCCAACTACTAACTAGGCCAGAAATATGTAAGCCCTCAACCGACCGAAGTTCGAGGTGTCAGCCGCCTCTCCTCTCCGCCCTTGGAATCACAAATTACTTTTCACCAAATGCCAGAGAGTTCACTTTTGAAGTGTCCCTGCCCTGCCCCTTGGATATATAAATAGTTAGCACACGATTGTCGATTATCAATGACTAGAATGGATCCTCCAACTTGGATTCCTACACAATTTTATACTCTAAATACGAATAAAACTAATTGAAATCGAAGGCTCTGATGAACAAAATAAGAAACTATTGTTTCAAGGACATTTACTTGTATTTTATTTATGACTTTCGCATCCATAAAGATTTCAAAGATTTCACCATTTGTGTTTTTCTATACTTTGCTATTTGTATGTTCTGTTGCAAAACAATAATTATTTTAAATCGGAGGTCCCCCAGCTTTGTACTTCCGCCACCTCAACCTCAACTGCCTCATTATTCATTTCGGAGCAAACTGCTTAACGATTCCTGATGCGGTTTACAAAAATACATTTTTTCATGGGTTTTGGACACATTTTACTTTGTGCTTCTCTGATATGCTTCCATAATATGTAATACGTTTGTGTGCCTTATAGGTATTATTCCAGAGGGGAAACTGATGAACAACCAAACTCCCGGGTGTGTGAGTGTATCTTAGAGATATTAAATGTACAAGCGTCTTTGTGTTTCAGTATTAATTAGGACATAAATCACGCATGCTGGCGGGTTGCATGTAAACGGCGCCTCATCCGGGCGCCCCATCCTACTTGCCACTGGGATCGCGCAGGGAGCGTGTGGATGGGAGGCCCCTCAGACCCTTCTCCAGTTTATCGGCGTCCCCCGCCGAAAATCGGTAATTCATTGCCTGCCCTTGACCCTGGTTCTGGGTCACCCCCAAAAGGATGGGCCTGGAGTTTCGGCGCGGCCCCAGCAGCTCCACACTCTCCTCCTCGTCCGCGCCGCTGTAGCCGCTCAAGCCGGAAACGGGAATCGGGGTCTTGGCTGGCGGGGAGTACTCGGCGGTGGCCTCCGAAAGGCGGCGGTACTCGCCGCTCCTCGAGTGCTGCAGCTTCCAGGAGGCCCTCCGCGTGGTGGCCACACTGGCCACGCTCTGGGTGCTGTGGCTGCAGTGCACCGAAGCGTTGGTGGTGGTCAGGTTGCCAGTGCTCTGGCTGACAAGACAACTGTTCGAGCTGGAGCTGCTGCTCGACAGGCTGGAGTTGCTGCCACTGGCACTCCGACGACAGCTCTTCTTGGATTTTGTCTCCGGGCCAGAGCCAACAGCCATCTGCGAAGGCTTCACTTCCTGGGGGATTTGGGGAAGCTGGGGATCCTCGGGACTTAGCAGGGCATCGGTGCTCTTGCAGCAACTGTGATGGCTGGCCGAGTGCTTCATTGTCCACCGAAAGTCGTTGGAGTTCTCATCGTCCAGAGGCGGATAAATCCTTCCTGGCGTCGTAGCCGGCGCAGAGCCGATCAGCCTCTCCTTGGAGCTGGCCAAGTTGGGATCTGCTGGCGAAGCACATTCGTCTATCGTGTTTAGGGGCGATATCTGCAGGGTTTGTTTTTGCTGGAGAAGTTCCATTTCGTTCTTGATGGTGGGTTCGATGCCCAAAAGGCCCAAGACCAGTCGGGGATTGGCCAGCACAAACCGTTCGAAGGTGGGAAAGTCTATGCGATAGAAATCCGTTTGACAGCTCCGGCTGGCCGTTGTCTTATGGGGCTCCAGAGGGGAGGGTGGCTTCGAGCTGGCTGGATTACTCGTAGGCAGTTGAACGTCCCGACCCCACACCTCCGGCGGATGCGAGGAGGATCTCTGAATGGCCGCCATTTCGGCAGCACCCAAAATGCCACCCAAATGCCCGCCCATCAGGCCATGGTCACCGGAATCCCCGGCTCTTGTAGCAGCCACGCCACAGATATTTGGGATGGATCTGGCTGGCGGAAACTTCAATGAAGTGTGCGAGGTCATGGCATTCGAGGTGAAGGTCATCTCCTGCAGGGCACTGATGGCGTTCCGCACCTCGGCGCTCAGTTGGGCCACGTCCTGGTGGAGAGTGGACACCTGGGAGTCCAATCGCTCTAGGGATGGTCGCTTTCCGCCTCCCGGCTCTTCCTCCAGGGGCTCAGGCTCCTCGAAGGATCCCCGATCCAAGCTGCAGGCTGCGTTGAGCGGAGTCCTGTTTCTCTTGTTGGTTTCTCTCAAGGTTATAAGGGATCTACCTCTCTGGTGAAGCCGCTGATTCCTCGGGCTTCCCATGCCCAAAAGCGGCGATCGAGTGGCATGCAGTGGGGAATTGCTCATGTTGTGCAGAGGTGAGGCTCCAGTTCCTGCTCCGCCTCCGTTTTCCTTGTCGTTCTTGCCACTTTCCTCCGCATCCTCGCGGTTCTCATCGTCTTCACTGATGCTGGGCAACGGAAACGAGGGGCCGATGTCGGAGTCCTGGTTCTCGTAGCCCTCCCTCAGGTTGAAGGTCAGATCGTGCTGGATGTCATTGGCGAACTGTTGCTGGTACTCCGGATAGAGACGCAGCACCTCCACCAGGCCCCCCATGTGGATGCACTTCAGATCGCAGTAGGTGAGCGCCTGCAAAATAAATTTATGAAAATATATGTACGGTAGATGGAAAAAAAACAGATGGCGTGTAGGGGGTGTGTCAAGAGCCGTTTTAGTGTTAAGCGATTATGCACTCCGTTCAGGGGACGCAGAGGGGGCGTGGCAGTTTCTGTTTACTTTCAGGAAACAGGATAGAAACGCTTGTAAGCCAGTGAGAGTAGCTTGGGGCTCCTGGGTTTTCCTATCTCTGATTCAACATTTCTTCAATTAAACAAAAATAATATAAAAGCCAGGCAAGTCCTTAAACAATTTAAAATTCCTTAAAATCCCTGAATTTAACAGCAGAATGCACTAATAGACTTTATCCATTAAAATGTATTCCGGTTTTGGGTATTGAAAAAAAAAATGTGGCCATGAAAGAGCTAAAAGCTTTGCATAAAATGGATAAAAATCCTCTTTTATACAGAAAAACAATTATGTAAAAGGATCGATTCATTCTCGGAATGCTCCCAGTAAAAAAAATCCTTTCTAGCTTTAAAATAATGTTTTAAATTAAAGTTTTTAGGGAAACTCCTTGGTCGACCATCACTTCATTAAGATGCCCCACGCCTTGGCGTCTCCTTTACAAGGCTCGAGTGCGCCATCTTTGCGTTTATACACTCACACCCACACCTACACACACACCCACACCCACAGCAGAGCAAACAACACACACAAACACACACTCGACGGTCTTCAAGAGGAAGTGTGAGGCAGAGGCTTAAGTATCACTCATACGACCCGTTCGCCGCGTTGTGTGCCCCGAGTTGCCGTCGCAAAGTGGCGCCTACAAGGAGGCGAAGCGCGGTGGCAGCTGTTCGCAATGTCTGCACTTTATTCCGCCAAGACAGACATGCAAATAAACACGAGATGAAAGCAAAAAAGGTAAAGACAAACATCAACAAGGGCCAGGACAATGCCAGAGCACAAAAACAAGCACTGCGTGCCGCCTATCTTTGTGCCATGTTTTTGGCCAAACTATGCATAAATTAGTCACATTCCTCGACTAATTAAGCGACAATCAAATTTGAAATTCTTCGCTTAATTATTACCACCCATTTCCCATTTCCCAGGAGTTTACGGCAATTAATTAGGCGTGAAGCTTTCGAAACCTGAGCCACCGCGGCATTATTGTCATAATTAGTAAAAGTAAATGAGTAATCGTAGACGACGATACGAAAGCCCTCAGACATTCAAGCTCCATTGACTTTGTGCTCCCCGAGAAAAAATTCAACTGCTGTTCACTCATCCCGAAAGCCCAAAAAAGTTTATTACAGACGTGGGATGATATTGCAGTTACCTTAAGCTCAGCAGAGCCTCGGACTTTCATACAAAAAAAAAAAAGCAGACATAATTAAAGTGCAGGGAACTAACAAACGGCACGAGGACCTTTCACGCACTCACATTTCATATCCATTTGCTGGGTTAAGGGGCAATTGAGCGATTTAAATGGGGGCTTTCAACTGAAGGAGTCTGTGGAGGATAGTGCTGGCGCAGGCCAGGTTGGTTGAATTCCAGGTAAAATCGTCCTTAAACGGTTTGCTACTTGCTCACACTCCTAAGGACATTACTGGGCAAGCGTTTAAGCCTTTAAACAGCAAAAGCCAATGTTTACTCTGATAAATATCTAAGCTTGTTTACAAGTTTTTAGAATAGCAAACCATAAAAAAAAGTCGGAAACTAAGAAGATTATTATAAATAAAAATAACAGCTGGGCGAGTTCAAGGTGAAAGCCTTCCTAACCTAGTTCAGTTACTCAGAAAATAAATAAAAACAAAGCTCGTAGAACAAAAATTGTATCTCACGAAAACATAATTAAATATCCTGTCAAATACCATTGTGCTGTAAATGACATTCCCAATGCCAGTTCTCAAATATTTCAATACATCTCTATGGAAAGCCACTTTTCAGAATTTCAGAATCGAGTCACAGCACTATGATCGGAATGCATTCCATTCACGTTCACCCTTGGACACCCAACCAGTGGCTGGTATAAAAATAAATTCTATTTAATTACTGCACATCGACCCCCAACCCCTCCTCCTCAGCCAGGACGTTTGAGGCGAGAGCCAGGAGTATCCTTGCGTACGTACCTTGATGTCGCTGCTGCTGCGAACGACAACATCCTGGCCGGCGCTGTTGGTGGTGGCGGTCATCTGGCCGTTGCTAGTGGCCACCAGGTGTACATTGATGTCGGAGCCGACGAGGTCTCCCTTACCTGCGGTAAAGCGAAAAGGGGAAACGATAAAAAGAAAGGAAAACGACGACAAAAGGTCAGCGGCGTGGGAACTAAGCTGAATCAATGAGCATAAAAATAGAGCTCGGAATTTGTCTGGGCGACAATGGTGGGCTGGTGACTACTGCCACTTTGTGCTACTCCTAGACAAACTTGATGTCGATGCTTAAGTTGATGGTGACGCTGCCTGCCATGAATGAATAAACAAGCAGATTACTGCCGTACTGCCAGGCATGGCGAGAGTGCAAATGGAATTCAGTCAGGCGGACTCTAAAAAGCGAATGAACTGCCAAGAGTTCAATAAACGTTCTTGGCCAAAACATAAACAGAAAGTGAAAATTTTGACATTTAAACAATCGATAACGGAAAATCAACAAGAGTTTTCCAAGAAATGAATGCGATGGAGAAAATAAATGATGCTCCACAGAGAGGTAAGTTCAGTTCGCAGGACTCACCCAAGATGGCCACCACCATGTCGTCCTTGATCACCTCCATGGAGCCGTTGCACAGATAGTAGATGTAGTTAAGAGCATCGCCTTTGTGGATCAGATACTCGCCGGGCGCACAAAAATTCGTCTTTATGTGCAGCGACAAGAGCTTCAGGCAGCCCTGCAACGAGAAAAAAAAAGTTTGGGTTTAAAATAAATGCGATTCTGGTTTAGTCAGGAATTGTTTTAGTCGGTCAAAAGCATTTAGCATAAGGAGGAGGCGGTTTGGGGCCGCCGCGTTTTATTATTTGCCCAATGGAACACAACGGGCAACAGCTGTGTGTCCTTGCCCTGCAATGTGTCCTGCGGTGGCCAACCCCTTCCCCTTGCTGCCTCCACGGACTCGCCCACGAAAAGTGGCTTAAAGCGCGCTTATAACTGTTGAGTGGTTTTTGTTTGCGTTACTTTGCCTTTCTGAATAAGCTTTATTAATGTTTGCCATCCGCCTTTGTCATTCGGCATCAGTTTTCTGCTTTTTTTCTGGCCATTTTGTCCGGTCATTCAGTCGCTCGATTCCAACTTCGTTTTGTTTGCTTACCAACTTAGCTTGAGTTGCATTTCATTTTGTGGCCGTGTCACGGGTTTGCCAACCTTTTCGCCTTCCCCTAATCCTTTTAGCAAATTTAACCACAATCGTATTCGTTTTAATATTATTTAAAAATTATCGAAATTCTTTTGCGCATCTTCTTGTTTCAGAGTTTCTTTTTATCAATCAATTTACGCTTGGAAATTGTTTTTAAATTCCTTGCAAGTCTAAGCCATCCATCAGATCAAATTCAATCTAAACTCATCGGCAATTGTGTCCTGTTTAGTACTGCAATGGGTCAGGGAACTCCTTTTGAACTCGGTAGCTGTTGATCCGTAGATGAGAAATCAATTACTTCGGAATCTCAACGCTTAAGCCGAGCCCGCTTTTACCCAAATGATTTCAAACGGCCAGGACCAGGACCAGGACAAGGACACCCCCACCAAACAGTGGGCACCCATTAAAGCTTTTGGCGGTTGACAAGGGTATTGACATTGGGCATCGAAAACTACTCGACCACACACGCACCCAACACACAACACACATCCCCGCACTTTGTTGCTGCATTCGAGGATTTTTGCCTAGAAGTTTGGTCCTGGCCAAAAACCTTTTTCATGCTTCGCTTCAGTCAAACGAATGGCAAAGCCAAAGTGCGAGCCTAGATGTGATGGCTTGGAAAGTTTACCTGTCGACATGGGCGTAGCTTCTGATTGAATTCTTACCTTAAGAAAACTTAAGTTTCTTGTTTTGTATTTAAGATATTTTATGGAAAGAATCAAAAAATATTGGCACACTTTCATCCTCTTGCCCTGAAAAGTATGCTACACCCATGGCTCTGACCATAAGATGCTCCAAAAATGTGTATTAAAGGTGTGCCTGTGTGTGGCTGTTTGTTTCTGGCTGTGTGTGTGAGTTGGTCCTGAGTGTGACAAAGAACGAAACGAACGAAGCCCAAAAGCGTTTCAGTTAAGCCCGCAGTTAACTTTTGACTGCTCGCATGGCCTTCTTAGCCTCGTTTTACCTGTCCCCGTTTCACCCCCTCTCCGCCTCATCCCCATAACCTGTTGCCTCCATCCCCGTATCCTGGCAATTCCCTGTCCCATGGCTGCTGATTATTTTGCCATCGCAGCCATTTCGTTCCATTTGTCTGGAGCTGAATCGCTTTCAAAACGGCCATATACTTCGACCCCGAGAAAAGCGCATTCCCCGTCTTCTGCAGAGGGAAAATAGTTATCCTTTTCCATAAATGAAAGAATAATATTGTGGTTTTTCTAATCAAGATAATCTTTTAATACAAGTTTAAAGATAAACGAAGCATTTATTGTCAAAGTATACAAGCTAGCTCTGCTTCAAAGCCCAGGAAATGATATATCGTCCGTGTAAACTATATAAACTCATAAAAATACAAGCTAAGACCCATTTTCTTTCTGTGTAATAACCAACTCACCTGCGAGGCTGCCTCAAATATCGGCAGCTGTAATATTTCACGATGTAGATGCATGGAAACGTCGCCACGAAGCTCCTCGGGAAATTCGCGCAGCGTCTGAAAAGGGAAGAAAAGTCAATGGAAAGAGCTAAAGGTAAGTTAAGGACGAGGTGGGGGAGGGAGAAAATAAGCACCACCCACACCCAGGACACAAGCACACGTGGAAATTGAATCGTATGAAAATTGTGTGGGAAATACTCGGCATTATTTTACTCCGGCCTGGCACCGGGGAAATGTTTGAGCTTATCTGGTGTTGCTTGTTATTCATCTGCAATATGTAATACAAGATGGCAGGAAAGACAAAAAGGAAGTGCGACCAACAAGGGGATACCCTACACTAACTAGGGATTACTATTTAGTAATCAAGTTTTTCCAAAAAAAAAAAAAAAGAAAATTTAAAGTAAAACCGGACACGGCTTTGGATTGTCAAACAACAAAGGTGAACATTTATTTATATTAAATTTAATGCATTCTAGAAATTGGTATTACGCTCCCCTTTATAGAGAATTTGTATTTATTTCCCCACTTGGTTACTTCTTTTCCTTTGGCTCATTTCAAGTGTATGGGATGGGAGTTGTCGGTGCTCCGGGATTAACGTGAAAATTGAAGGGAATTTGCATTTTACTTGTTTACATTTTCCAGGATTCCCCCATATTTTTTTTTGGGTTTTGTTCTGACTTTTGTCTCTGAACTCACCCACACCCACAGCCACACCCACAGCCACACCCACATGGATTTCTATGGTTACCAGAGCTGATTACCCCCGAACATTATTCATAGACACGAAATTCGCGTAATTTGTTTGCCGAAAACATAGCCACAAATGATATGGAATGCATGGCTTTATATCCATTGGAGAAACAAATCAAATTCCTCTTAATTGTGTAAATAGTTTAAATGTGTTTTAGTTTGCACATTAATTAAGGCCAAAAGCAACTAAATCAATTTCGCAAAATCAAGCTGGACAGAGCTTGATTAAAAATTCACAACGAGTGCCAACGGGAAGTGGAAATATTTTGGCCAACAGAGATGTCAACAATTTTCAATTTTTCGCCATAGACCTTCCCATATAAATGTTTATATGTATGTAAATATTTAAACAAAGCTTGGAGGGGGAACTTTGGGTAACCAAGCGGAACTAAACATGGAAAATATGTTGAAAGTTTTGCAGGATTTCGTTTTGAGCTTTGTTGGTTTTATTGTCAGCTCTGCCCTTGGCTCCCCAAAGGGCAATTCCCAAAGAATTGTTATTTATGTTCCGTTTTCTGTCTCCTCTCTTTTGTTTTGGGTGCAAGGAAGTGTAAAATATTTTACATTAATTGCGCACACATACACTGGCCAAAAGCCGATCTGGATGTGGGTGCTGTTTTGGCCGACTTTTCCAAGTTGAATTTTGCGCGTGGCGGTCCAACATCATTTCGCTTTTAGTTGGCGAAGGATTCGGCGCCGACATTTTGCCAGTTAATTTCCATGCGCAATAAATTAACAATTTAATTTAGTGCCTGGGCCCCGCCCACTCCCTCCCTTGGCCATAATTTGTGCGGAATCGACAGGTCGTCGTCGTCGTGTGGGGCTCTGAGTATATTTCATGTTTCCCAACAATTAAATTAAATTCCACTCCGGCGTTGTCAAAACTCATGTATGGCTTTAGTGAAGCGGGATGCGAAAATCTGTTATTAATTGCAGCTTAAATGACGGGGAATTTGTTCTGTCATCTGTCAAGACAGACAGTGAGTTTCTGACAGAAAGGGACTTCAAAGACGGAAATTGGGAGCTGTTGCCAAAATGCTAACTAAGTTACAGTCCAAAGGATAATGGAGGAAGAATAAGGTTTTAAATTAGTTAACTGGATAATGTAAACAAATCCCTATTTTGGCAAAAGTGCCAAAATAACTCCTCAGAGAAACGGTGTCGCGCTTTAATGTTGATCCCAGGGCTTTTAGAGTTAATTTATCAAGAATCGCGATGCCGAAAGCCACATCATTAAAAGCCAAAGAGGCCAAGGAGAACTCGCAAAGCAGAAAGCCCCGCAGCAAATGCCACAGATAAAAGTAGTTTTATTTCAAGAGGTCTTAATTAACACCATTAAAAGCAACCAAGAGGGGAAAAGTTGTTTGACATTGCTCTCAGTTAATAGCAATTAACTGGGGAAATGGTGAATGCGCTGCACTTTCCCAGCTTGCAGTTGGTCATTTTATTGTGCGAAAAGTCGAGGGAAAAGAAACTTTTCCCCCCCGAAAGTTTCATTGAGCCGATGGAGTTCAAAACAGCAAAAGCTGGCTCGATGATTGATTTCTTCTCTGGGATAGCAAATCAGCAATTTCCATGAAGCTGCCACAAGCCAACAACGATAAAGTTTTCCCATAAGCTGGCATTTTCCGTAGTTTTGAAAGCGATGGGGTGTTAAAAATAAACAGAAGCAACATGAGCCAAAACAAAAGGAGTTCCGCAGTTCCGATCTGGAGGAGGCACTTGCAAAAAGACAGTAAAACAACATAAGGATATAATGGTTGTGACAGTTTCCATCCAGAAGATAAGGAATACCTTCTGCCAAGGACCTTCTGCCTTCCCTTCTACTCTTCTACGACTTAATGTAATTGTAAAAATTTTTAATTAAAATGTAGATTCTGCCCGAGGGCCACACATGAGCAAAAACAATGGAGAGCCACAGGATATACCTGGCCATCCACCCGCCCAGCACAGCACCCCTGCTCCTGCATTTCCAATATATTCATTATAACTTTTATACTGGTTACTGGAGGCAGGAATGGCAACGAGGCCAAAATACCTGGCCGGCATGGATGACCAATCAAAGGCGGGCCAGACATTTGGCATTTCACCCGCAGCCAATCAATAAGTCACATGTCCCTGGCGAGTCCTGTATGTTAACCCCAGGGACATTTGCTTAATTAAAGGCTCAGACATTGATCGGAGCGCAGAGGCCGGGGGGCGATTCTGAAACTGAAGTTTGAGCGAAGTCAGTCAAGTCGAAGTCGGTGATAGACTGCTGCATCGGCAACTTTGGGGAATGTATTCTTTTGACCAAATCCATACAGTGGGAGAAATATGATGATACAATATAGTTCCTTGTTCCTTGACTCTGACAAATGTTTCCCACATTATTTTCCCACAGTGACTGCCTTACATGATTTATGACACGCACTCACACAAGGGAAGAGGAATGGATGGGCCCCGAGAAAAGAGGATACTTTGGGCTTACCTCATATATGTCAATGCCGTGACTGAGGGACCACGACGTCTGGAAGTAGTCCTCGATGCGCTGCTTCAGCTCCTTTGGCATCTGTAACGAAGGGATAATAAATAATAATTGCATTTGCTGGCAAGTTCCCCCATCTTTTCCTCATCTTAGCGTTTAATGAGCTGCAATGCACGCTACTTTTCACTTCATTTGCATGCATTTCGCGGCTGAGAGCCGCACAAATGCGCTTAATTGTGCAGCGCATTGCGTATACGACGCGTGTGCTGCCTAATGGGGCGACGTGCAAGTTTGCCCCATAGTTGCTACCGCTGCACTTGCCACTGCCACATCAACAGGTTTCAGGTTGCAAACAAGCTATGCATTCTCCGATATGCTGGAATCAGCAATTCATGGCCTTGGGTCACCCTACAGGATTCCCACATTTCCATTTCCTGCCCAGCGTTCCGTGGCATATGGAAAATGTGCCCTGCATTCTAATAAAATCCTCCGAGTGGCACTCCAGTGGGCTCCTCTTGGCTGAGGGCTTCATCAATTCGCCCAAGCTTGGACCGGTCTCCGGGTATACCCCCTGTGCCGTGGCAATGCTCATTGTACTCACATTGTGCAGGGCCACAAAGTCCTTTAGGTCGCGCCATTTGCTCTCGTAGAGCGAGCGCCGGGAGTACATCCTTTGGATGATGGCAGTCACGTTACCGAAGACCACGGCATGCATCAGGGCTATGAAACGAAACGGATAGGAGGGGATACATCATTAAATCTGGCTATGACTTTCCAAGAGGCTAATAACACAGATATTCCCCTTCACGAAAAACGTCATGATATTCCTTTAGTTTTGGGCTCACAAAATGAAGGCGAAAAGTTTCCAAGTGTAGCCAGAAATTATCGCAATATTTATGGGAATCTTCGGACCCCTTATCCCCGAAATGTTGGACAATTTCGGTAATGGAAATTTGTTGCTTGTGGTACTGGGACACCAGTTTACATTAATATTTGAAGAGTACCCACCGCCAATGAGCATCATGATGATGGTAAAGACTTTCTCGGCCGTTGTGTTCGCCGACACATTGCCGAATCCCACCGAAGTCAAGCTGGTGAAGGTGAAGTAGAGGGCCGTGGAGTACGTTTCCGCCGTGGTCAAAATGGCCACGGAGGCGTTCTTTCTCTCCGCCAAAAGCTGCAGCCAACCTGTGAAGAATACTTGAGGCATTTAATACAAGAAAAGAAAACAGAGAAACGGAAAAACGGAGAAGAAAACTTGTTTAGTACGGCGTTTAATTACAATTTGCGGGCCAAACAAATTGGGCTTATCAAATTGACAATGACCGGGCCTAACTTTCTGACCCGAGGCAGTCTGCCACACTCCAGCCAGTTGAGTCCTTCCAGTTTGTCAGTCTGTCAGTTCAAAGTTCGTGCCGAATCCGGCAAAAGGCGTTCTGGCCCGGGCCGGAAACGTCAAACGGAACTTTTCGTGTCTGTCATGCTAGGTAACTGGCAATTTAACGTTGGCCTCCCGTCCCGTCCCGTCCCCCGAGAGGATATTCCACCCACTGATTAAGTGCCAGAAAATATCATAATGGAAACTTTTTTCCATCCATCAGGCATAACACAATATATGCCACTGACGATGTAATTCGATTTGATGTGCGATGTGTGCTAATCCGTAACCAAAACTTTAAACTCTCGACTAACAGGCTACATTAACCACACGTGTAGAGGATGGTGGTCTGGTGCTTGTGGCTGGGAATAGGGCACACGGGTGGATAGGTGGTTAGTTGGTTGGTTGGTTGGTTGGTTGGTTCGGTGGATCAGGTACACACACCTGGGCTACCCGAGGGAGACGCAAAATTCAGTTAGCGTTCGACGATGGGAAGGCAACAGATTCCTGCCCTTCTTTCACTGTTGACTAACCAACTAACCAAATTACCAAAACATACACATACGGGAGGGATTAATACAAACAGACACAGTTGTAGGTGAAATAGTAGTAATTATATCAAAAAGAGTTTTAAGGAAGAAATTATCTTGAAGGTTTTATAGGGAAATGTGAAAGCAACTTTTAATATTTGTTACTTTGCCTTAATGAAAATTCAATAACTGATCTACCAACTTGGCCACACGTGTAGACAACCCAGGACCTGGCACAGGACCTTCAGTACATACTCACCGATGTTGCTCTCGGGGAACCACTCGTACTCCTTGACCGCTATCACATACCAGATGCAGGCCAGCCAATGGGCGGCCAGCGTGAAGGAGAACATCAGCAATGTCAGTATCATGGCCGTGTGCTGCGAATATCGATCAATTTTTTGCAACAGTCTCGCGAGCCGCAACAGACGCGTCAATTTCACAAGATGGATGTGTGACTCCTGGGTGACGAAAAACAAAAAAAACAACAAAAATCTCAGATAGTGACGAAAAAATAAGGCTGAGCGATGATTCGTGGGTCGTGGGTGGTCGCTCGCCCACTTCAAGGTTGTTAAAATCTTTACCAACAATGACGGAATGCAAAAACTGTCCAGCCCCTTTTGCGTTACACAATGTCCAATAGTTTGGTCCTGTTTTGGTTTCCGATTTTCCCCATTCCATTTCCCCTTCGAGTTTTTTGCTGCCTTCTTTACAGGACATTCAAACTTTTACTATTTGTAGCATACTATTTAGGGCATCTCCATTTTTTTTTTTTTTTTGTTATGTGCACTTGACCTGGGAAGGGTCTACTAAAAAGATCACAAAATTGACAACTTCCCGAAGCACAAGCGGCCAGTCGCGGGCAGAAAAAAAGGGACAAAATCAGAAGAAAGGATGCCATCAAAAAATAAAAAGATGAAGTGGCAGAGCCCAAGTAAGTGGGGGCTGGGGGCAAAAGTCTAATGCAAACATAAACAAGCTTATCGGAGGGCCTGACCCGGGCCAAGGAACTTGAGTAAATTGAAGGCTAATGCCGTCGTTTAACCTTAGATGGTAATTTTTATTTCTTTTTCGTGATTGCCGCTGACGAAGCTGCCAGCTTTAAAATGGCCTTCAAGTAATGTTGGCCACAATATGCGGTCTACCGTTTCTCTATCCACTCTCGTTTTCCCATGAATCCAAAAAGCGCGGCAGTGTGAAGGAGAGACTGTGCTGAAAGGATAAAAAGTTACCGGGAAATTGAGGTGAGGAACGAGTAACCAACAGTTTAGTTTGGGCATCAAGTCGGTGCCTATTGAAGGCAAACAATTATGGACTCACTTCCCCCGCTTTCATTTTCAGTTTTTACGCACTTGGCAAGTACAGTGGGCTTGATATACTTTGCATATAATAAATAATCATAATGGTTTAAAAACAAGCTGCTAAACCTTCCAATAAAATTACTAAGAATGTCTTAAAATAATGCCATTATGATAATAGACTGAAAAATTACTCATACGCACTGTGGTTCCTCTTGAGAAAGCACAAGCGTAGGAAGAACATGAAGGCAGATTGTAATTCATGTTGCAATTTGTGCTGCGCTTTCACTTTCTTTCTTGGTCCCCCGCCTTGAAGCCCCCCCTCTAAGCACGGGTTCTTTCTTTTCTAAAGTTTCGCCGCCTCATGCTCCCTTTGTTTACTTTTCACTTTGTGAGCAACATCATCAGGACTGTCACGCAGAAGGAGCCCTTCCCACGCCCCAGCCACGGCGGCTCTTTCGCCTTTTTTCCCAGTGACTGGCTGCCTTTTTGGGGTCTCAAAGATAATTAAAACTTTGAAATAAACTAAATATGCAAAAGTTTCAAGTGCATTAGCTCAAATTGTATGCAAAACGAGCAAAGAACAAAATAAATATCAAAGTGTATATATAAAAATGGAAAAGTTTGAGTCCCCAAAATACATTCATAAATGACTTTTGGCCAACTTGATGGTGGACCATACAGAGTCTGGGAGTGTCACAAATTTTTACAATTAGAGAACATTAAAGTTTTATCGAAATTTTTTGTGTCAGCAGCTTAGCACACGCCCCTGATTTGGCCTAAAAACTTTATCCTTGTTTCTCCAGTTGCTACATTTCTTCGAGCGGAAGTGAAAGTAAGTAAGGCAACGTGAGCGGAGGGGAAGGTCAGGGCCGAAGGATTCTTTTATTTGATCAGTGTATTCAACGGAAGCTGGAGGCAAGGAAGCAATCAGGGAAAAACCGCAGACTCATGACAGGACACGAAAGAAATCAATGAAACATAAATTCCGAGGAAATTTTACTCAAACGATAATCTCGGGGGAAAGAAAAATATAAATATAACTTTGAAGGTTCCTTGAATCTCAGTTTATAAGCAATTAATGCTAATGAAAACTCTTTACCGCAGATTACTAGGTATTTTCGGAGGAAAAATTCTAATTTAATAAAGTTTCTCTGTAATGGCAATTGATGGGGTGTCCTTTCCACCACCCGCTGGCTATCCTTGGACTGCTTCTGAAGGCGACAACAGCGTTCTCCACTTGGAGCAATCACTGGACTGACCACTTCACAGGAGGAGATGGTTTTGAGCAGAGATGGCCGAGCTGGGAGGAAGGAAACGGAGCCAAGTGAAAGCAAAATAACGTAAGCCAGACTCGAGAACTACGCCATTGTCCTGCGACAACCGCTCGAGGGCTTGACAACTCCGCCCAGCCGGACGACGGACACTGGCGAATGTCATCATAATTGCACTCAAAGCCTTAAACTGCTGCTGCAAGTTTTTCCAATTTTCCGATTTAAAAATACTTTATTTTCGCTGCTTAGGGTGCACATTTGGGTCACAGCCTTGCTGGCGCCGGCGCCTGCCTACTTGGCTTGTAATTAAAATGCGGACCAGCCGGAACACTCAGCCAGAGCTGCTCTTGGCCCATGTAATCAGCTTAATGAGCGTCAACTGCCCTCTAAAATGGTCAAGTGCCGAGTTGGCTTTGGCTTTCGGCCGCCGCCGACAAGCGGTTAAATAGTAAATTATATCCTCCTCTATATTTACAGTTTAAATAGTAAGAGGAAATCATAATTAAAGGGGTGTAGGCTGCAGGACCTCCTCTCCTCTTTATTTATAATCAGGATAAGTGGAAGGAGTGCAAAATTGTAAACATTAAATATGCAATATGCATGCGACCAGAAACAGTTTTATGCAAATCCTTAAAGCCCATTTGCCACTCGAAGTTTCGGGGCATAAATGATTAATGCCAGTGCCTCCGGGCAGGCAAAATACTTAGTAGGCCAACCGCAAAGGATTTCACCAATTTACCCAACAATTTGCTGGGAATGTTACATCGGCCCGGTGACCAAATGGAGAGTGTGGAAAGGTAAAGGTAACACATCATCCCAGGCTTTCTTTCGAGTCCATTCCCTACAAGGAAATAGTAGGAACTACCCAGGAACGGAATGCAAATCTGGCATTAATAATTCAAAGGATGCTGGGAAAATTTATGCAACCGTCGTCTGTTGTATCGGTTAGATGGTTCGAGGGCTGGATGCTTGAATGGATGGATATTTGGATAGCTGGGGGAATAGCGATTACTTACCTCGCCGTCGTACAAATCGGAGGCGTACAGGTGATCAAAGGGCAGGGCGGCCAGCAGGTCGAGGGCAAACCAGCCACGAAAGTAATTGATGGCAATCTGCTTCGAATTGGAGACCACCTCGCCCTTGCGGGACACAAAGGTGGTGCGGAAGTTCAGCAGAATATCTGCAATAAAATGACAATAAAGGTAAACGATGAAACAATGTTTACAATGCCCGCAACGAGACAAATTCAATTCCAGACGGTGGATGTGCCACCCACCGATGCTGATGATGATTGTGCTCAACAGGTGGCCCATAAAAGGGGACACCAATTGCTGGGAGCAAACCCACCTCCCTCTGCACACTAAAACTCACCCACAATGAAGAGCGCCTCCACAATCACATCGGAGACCATCGTCTGGCGATCGGCCTTCGCAAAGGCTGCATTGTAGGGCACCATCAGAGCCACGTAGAAGGTGGCCACCAGAATCACCCAGTCCCAGATGCCCTTGAACACCCCGTAGTGGGGCAGAATCAGGCGTGACTTTTTTATCGACTGGGTTTTGTACTCGGGAAACGGCGCCTCCGTCGAATGCATAAAGTTCTGCGGAATAGAAGGGGGGGAAAGGATTAAATGAAATCCGGCTGAAACACGGAAAGGGAATTAAATTAATTGAACTTTTAGAGCGTTTAGCCACCAACGATTTTTTAAAGGTAAAGCTGGATTATAAAAAAAATAAAAGGGGGGCCTTACATCGAATTGATCTAAAGAAAAATTCCCTTAAACAATTTTTAATTTATTTATTTGCGGAGAAAAACTAAAAGACTAGATTTCCAAAAATAAAACCCTAAAAGGAAAACTCTTAGCAATTACATTCAAAATACTCAAGGGGTTACTATTTAACTTTATTTATTTAACTTTGAATTTCAAAACACTTTAAGGACAAGCAAGGCAACGTTTCTATTTAATTTGTCGTGGTGAGACACAATTGTTGTGGTTGCTGTGGCTTGTGGCTGCCCAGGACCTCATACTCACATTTCCCAGCTTCAATTTGGTCTTGACGCCGCCCTTCTCCGGCTTGTAGTGCCCGGAGAGCTGGTAGAGGACCGCACGACTGCGCCGGCGACCCATGTTGCAGCCGGCAGGTACGTCCAGATTGTTGCCCTCGCCGGCCTCCGCATCGCCGTCGTTGGCGGCGGGACCGCCCAATCCGGGCAGTCCGCCCAGGCCCAGCATTCCGGCATTGGAGCCGGCCCGGAACCGCGCGCCCAGCAGTGCAGCTGTAAGGGCAAAAACTTACAGAGTCGCAACAAAAAAAGCGCAAACAAAATCACGGCAATCAGCACGTTTCGCAGGACGAATGGAATTAGGGAGCAGGATGGATGTTTCATGGGTGGATATTTTTTTCGGTTGCGGGTTTATTATTTTTTTTTTTTTGGTTCGTAATTACAATGATTTACCGGATCGGTGTGTTAGAGTAGAAAGAGCACAAAGAGAAAGAACACATAGAATTGTACACATAAGACATTGTGAATTAAATTTCATGGTTAAATTCAAAGGTATTTATTTATTTCAACAGGTTTTTCTTATTTAAAATGGCACATGGACAAGTTTCTTTTGGGTTTCAAGTTTAAAGTTTACTTTAAAGCGCCACAAAGTGTCAGGTATGCGTCCGGGTGTGTTTCGGGTGTGTCGTGTGTATGTCAATGTCACTCACTCTGATTTGAGCCCCCCTCTTGGCTTTGGGCAACATCCGGAAAAGTTAGATATAAAGCTTTTCGTCCTTAAATGCTTTTATTATTTTTGCTGAGTTTTATTTGAACAGCTTAGTTTCTGGATGGAATGCTGGTGTTGGCTTTTAAAATGTTATCACCCCCGCAATGTGAGGTGTTCTTTTCTGCTGACTTTTATTTGGGAAACTTTGGTCGGATGAGGGCAAGATGTTTGGCCAACTTGTTGCCTGCTGATATGTCTGAGAGTTGTTTCACCGAAAGCTCCTTGCTATCGAAATCGTGGTTTACCACAACAATTAATAACAGCCTGCATCGATGGCTGGCAAATATTTGACCATCCGGGCCAGCCAATACAAATCAGCCGGGTCAACATCATATTTCATGGCCGCAAACAAACTGAGCTCGATGGATGGATGGTAGATGGCCAACAAAAGGGCCTATATTTGGCAGGTAAACACGTCGAAATGCCGCCACCGAAAGCCCATTAAACCGAACCTAATTCTATTTGGGGGCTGCGGCCTCAAAAGGAGCGTCGTGCTATAAATAACAATTAGCTGGATTGTAAAAAATGGACCCGAAATGAATTTGATACATTTCCCATCGCATCGGGTACTAATTATAAGGAAAAAGGACCACAAATTTATGCAAATAAACCCAATGGAGTTCTGTGGCCATTTTTCTCACTCTTATCACTCTCCTCTTCCTGTTTATATTTTATTTCCTTTTCCTTTATTTGCCTTTGCGGACAATAACCATTTTTTTCTTTACCAAAATATGATTTCAATTTTGATACCCAACCAGGGATGAAACGTTTTTCCTCTTCCTAATAATTTAAATAAAATTTTATACTTTTTTCTCGTAATAGATGGTCGGCATCCCTGTACCCAAAAAAAAAAACCACAGAAAGTCCAGACTGACTTCAGGGTCTGTCATATCAAAATGCCAATTAAGCCGGAGTCGCCACCTCACGGATACACGGATCCGGAACCGTGTCCAAGGAAACCAACAACAAACGAAAGCCAACACGAAAAAAGGTCAGAGAGAAATTTAAAAAATATCTCAGTTTACGCTTGTTGCATACGAAAATGTATTTTTATGCCCTTGCCATGGGTCCTACCAGATATTTTCGAGGAATTTTCATCAGGAATTGTCTATAAATTGGGAAAAATATAGCCATGTTAGCATAGTTCTGGCTTATATATGAGCCAAAGGCAATAGAATCGAAAGAGTATTTTCTATTCTGATTGCCTTTAGTTGTTTTATTTATGAAAATATATAGGGAATGGAAAGGGCGAAATACTTTAACAAAGTATGCACAACGGAATTGAAGTTAACGGATGGGAAAGGTGTGGGAGGACTACTCGCTGCCGGGCCTAATGATGTGTGAAACGATGGCCATCATCACATAACTGTCACAATGCGATAACGATTGGGCTGCCAAAGATGATGATAATTTCATTTCAAATCCGTCTCATCAAATCGCGCTTTATTACAAATTTCGGGCCATTCCTCGCCTAATTACCTTTCCCGATAATCCCAGCCCCCACTCCCCCAATCTCGCCATCTAATATTCTCGAGGCCTTTGTCACGGCATTAATTTCCCATTGATGTGGATCGACACTCAAAATTTTGGAGGCAGCCTGGCCCGTTGCCAGCTGGCAATTGTGTTTGCCAAGGTTGGTTGCTTCGGACTTAATTTCATTTGCATAAATTAACGAAAAATTGAATCAACCTCAGCCGCAGCTTCGGCATCACTTCCACCCGTCCAAGTTGCTCGAAATGTATAGATTAATTTGATATATAGACGGTCCAGGGTCCTGGCCGGGTTTGCTTGTCTGCCACTCAATGGGCTGTTTAATGAAATTCATTACCGAATGCCGGCCAACATGTAAATGTGTGTCCATCTAACACAATTACTTGGCGATGATGTTGATGATGATGTGTGTGGCATGGGCAGCAGGTGGGGCAGGCCAGACATGTGTTCAACAGTGCAACATAAGGCTGATTGCAACATGCAAACATATGTTAGGAATTCTGTGTGAACTACAATGACCTATACTTTGCTTACTTTAATGGGTATGATGGACCAAAGACTGCCTAATTAAAAATAAGCATTAACCGAAAAGTCTCTCCTTCAATAAAATACAAGGACAACATTTTCCAGCCACTTTTCGTTTATAAATTTTACGGCTCATCAAAGTTGAAACGATGCCATCAGCACTAAATAATGTAAAGCCTTCACTGTCAGGTGGCAGGACAGGCGGCAGGACATTCTGCAATCGGCCAGACAGCCGGGTAGCACATTGCAGCAAATCCTCTTAGCAGGATTCTGGTCCTTTGGACAAACTTCAAGTGGCTTCAGCACG
The DNA here is from genome assembly GCA_018150405.1 of Drosophila varians. Taxonomy (NCBI): domain Eukaryota; kingdom Metazoa; phylum Arthropoda; class Insecta; order Diptera; family Drosophilidae; genus Drosophila; species Drosophila varians. The sequence continues at coordinate 13,043,234 of JAECWK010000130.1, forward strand.
TTTGCATGGGCCGTAAATCTGCAGGCCAGAAGCAACCAAGTGCGCAGCAATGACAGATGAATAACGATGGCAATAAAGCTGCAAATGAAAAGGTCAGGGTTTTTGCGGGAGTAGCATTTTTTTTTCGCCTCCCTGCATTAGCTGAATAACCCTCAAAGGGCACGCCAGCGACGCGAGTCAGGATAAGTTGTGATCCTGTCAGAATTGTTCGAGTGGTGCATCAATATTTCAGGCGACTCATCCTCCTTGGGGAGACGACACACGTGTGTTCTGCCTTGTCGAACTTTATTCCCTGATTAATCCACTGAATTAAGATGGGAGAATTCTTGATAGACTGCCATGGAACTGCTCCTGAAACAGGAGACGAACGGGGTTAATCAAGGTAGCTGCGTTGATTGAACTCCTGGGACCGTCATGACCAATCCTTTGGACCAGCAACTCTCCATAGTTTAAATGGAAGCCGTTGAAAGGTAGTGTAAATATTTAATGCGATGCATTTGCCGTCATTACCATTATTAATTCATTTAATGCTATTAAAGAAGAAAATACACATGCCGCACATCCTGCTGAAAATCGTCTGGAGTCTAGCCACAAAGCAGAGCAGGAATGACGAAAGCTGCGCCTGAGAGACTGCGAGTCGAGATTTAAATTAACGTTGAAATATGGTACGCATACATTCAGTTGTCAGGGACACGAGCCGGGCAAAAAAAAAGCTGGTAACCGAAGGGAAAGGAGTCAAAGGAGAGACCACATCAACCAGGCAGAAAACCTTCCTTCCTGCCAGTCGCAAAAACTAACCAAAAACTCGCACTGCTCTTCCAACCACGTTAAAGACGCAAAGTTTCGCAAAAACTTAATAGAAAATGTGTCAGGCCAGGGGAGTTGTGGTGACACGACTTGCGAAAAAACGTTGCAATCAACATTTCAAGGTGATGTTTCATTCTATACAGATTTTTCATTTAAAACTGGTTTTCCGAAGCTACCAGAGTTGGAAAAAAAGAGGTATGAAAATATGGCCAACGACTTTGTCATATCTTGGCCAATAATCATCCAATTCTTGACCCAAACTCTTTATTTTATTTAAATGCTTGTTTCAAAAACTTTGGAGTATATTTTTAAAATAAATTGAAAAACTCGTCAGAGCTGATCAGAGGGAATGCATCAGTGTCAGCGTTTTGGTGCGGGGTTAATAAATAATTTATGGAACAAGTGGTTTATGTGTCAGTGGTGGCTGTGTGAGCACGCTTGGGTTTTCGGCGGCTGGTTATTCGAGCAAGTGCTTTATTTATTCCAGTTGCTTATTTTTTGTGGGAGAGTAGTGGGTGTGGATTATACTTACCGCTATCACATTCCTCGTTCACATTCATCTCGAGCATCTTGGTGTGCGTGATGTCCTTGTGGGAGGCCAGGAAGAGCACCACATCCCGCTTCTCGTTCTTAATGGGTACAATATCGAAGAGGCACCAGAACGGAGCACCTGAAACAGGTATTTCTCATTAGTAGGCGGTTGGTGGAGGGATGGAGTCGGAGTTGGAGTTGGAGGAACTAATTTTCATTGCGTTGCGTATACGCCGCGTGGCCTGCGGTCGCTTGCCACAATATTTGGTCTTTGAGTGTGCAGCGGGGCGCTGCTTTTCATTTGCGGCTGCATAATTGAAACCTCGTCGATGCCCTGCCGCCATTCATGGTGGACCAAAATCGATAATACAAAAAAGATTTTATCGTGACCTAGTCTAGTAGCCATCGCCATCCTGTTGAGATTCGAGCCAATTTCTCTCTTTTTAATTAGCTGTTAAACACTTTTGAAGAGGCCGCAACTAAAGTGGCATAAAAATTGATAAATAAATTGCATGGCAACTCGATTAGACCGCAATTATTGTCCTGCCCTGCATTTTAATTATCAGCCAGTAATTATACACAGCAGCCCGAGGTCAACCCGAACCAATTCCCCCCTCAAGTCAACCGCAGCCAATGCATAATTAATAAAACCCAGGCAGGACACATACACGAGAAAGGAAAGCCCTTGGGTAGGAAAGAGTGAAAGCTACACTGAAAATATATATTATCTAGCTTTTAATTCTTGTTTCTTAGTTTTTGTTTTGAAAAGGGTAGATCCACATGTCACGTTTTTTCGAGTGCAAGTTTATTATCTCTTGCCCTCAGTTGGTTAAAAGTTTTAAACGCTTCGCTAATTAGAAAACTTACACTCAAAGCTGATGGATCTATCCATCTTGGGCTTATCTCCGGACCGGGCCGGGTCGGTCTTTGTCCTGATTAATCGTGACCTCATTAGGGGTACAAAATACCGCGGCCTGGACGTGCGAAAATGTTAAGCGCACAATTTATTGTACGCCCAGCATGTCAACGAGCCTGGCAAAAATTGTTGGCTGTTATCCTGGGAGACTTGAACATGAACATGAACCCCCCGTGAACCGCAGGAAACTAGTTCGAGTCTGTCGCGCTTAACTCAATCAAGGACGAAGTCCTCCCCGCCGCAAAAACAAAGCTTTGCCGAAGTAACTTGGCTCTCTCTGGTGGTCGATGCCTTAAATTATAAGTCAATGGCAGTGGCAGGGGCCATGCCAGTGGGTGGCTTATGGGAGGAAACTCTGCAGGTGAGTCCACAATTGATTGCCAAGTCTTCACTCTTGTGTCTTTGTGGTTGTCACGGCCATTGTTTTGCAATGAAAAGCCAGAGAAAAGCAATAATAATCTTTTATGTGCGCAAGGAGACTACTTTTTCAATGGCACTTCATTGCAAATAATATATAAATTCCCATTAGAGGTATATTTTACTAAACTACCTCAACCCTAATTATCAAGATAGTATCTTTACTTTTTAGCCGTTTAAACTTTTATCGCAAGGCCGGCATCGGCAACCGCAATACCTAAAATAATTTCCTTTCTGGCAAAAGTGCAAATGCTCGCACTCTCCACTTAATTTTCATTAAAAAAAATTTAATTAAAAAAATAAAGAAAAACCAAACAATTTTCGCAGCATTCACGCACATCGTAATTTCGTTGGCTTACCTTCCTTCTTGTAGAAAATAACCTCCAGCTTCAGTTCCATCTTGCTGGAGAGACTCTTCTCAATTTGCTGTTTGTGCTCCTCCTTCGTATCCGGTCCGTAAAGGAAATGACATGAGCAGCCTGTTTTTTGTACGGCCGGAATTCCATCCATCCGTTGTATTTTCGTTTTCGTTTGTGTTTGTTTAAGTTTGGGTTTGTGTTTGGGGTTTTTGCCAGGGAACAATTGAATAAAATTGTACAATACATTCAAATGAGTATTCAAGTGTTAAATAAGTTGAGTCTGTTCGTCCGTCCGTCCGTCGATTCCATCGTCCTGCTTCCTTCTTACCCTTTTGCATAATTTGCGCGCGTGAATATCCTGTCAAATCCACGAACCCATCCGAGCAATAAACAATTGGATTGCCATTTGCCTGCGCATTGCCGAGCACAAAGTTCGAGTCTGTAGAGAAGGGGGGAAAAGAAAGTGGCAAAAGAAAGTGAGTGGAGAAAGTTGAGCAACAGCAAAATGGGTGGGGGGAGGCACGAGACAAGGTAGTTGTCCAGGGAAATACGTAAAGGATGGGTAAAGGATGATGTCCACCAGCTTTTCATTTGAAATGAAATATTGTCCCAGTAATAAGACAAGTCCTGCTGGGTTTTCCCCTTCTGGCTTCCCATTTTCAACAATTTCTATATTTTCAGAAAAATGGCTGAAATGCCAATATTGTCAAATCCATTGCCTTGCTGAATTCTTTAATATATTTTTGTTTACTTAAGCTCGCCATTTACACTTGACCTTTGGGTCTCTAGTCTCTGGGAAAATATTGAGTTTTTTGTGCAAACAAAAAAATCCTTCTGAAGTTTAATTAAATTCTGGCAAAAGCTCGCCTCTGTTCGCAGCAGAAAATGAAATTCTTTCTTTCTGTGCCGTTTGGCAAGACTCACATGTGAGCAAACTGTGCCACCGGAAACGGAAATCCACCTTGGGGATAGCTATCCCATGGCGCCCCGGCATTTATTTATAAGATTTTCTGGGAACACAACTCAATAAGCGTAAAACCTTTTCATTGCAGTTTCAGAAATAGACCCCGGCCCACAAACACACATATCCTGCCATGAATAGACTACGAAGGATGGTAATTGCCAACACAATGGACAGATTACTCCATAAAAGCGAGCACAAGAAAAAGGATATAGATGCAACAAATTGAATTGAAAGGCAGCCAGTTGAATGGGGTAGCCTGAAATGAAAACTCACATGGCAGACAACAATGTTAATCTGGATGTGTTTCTCCGAGTTTTATTCCTCTAACATCTCACTCGGGCATTGTAGAAATGGGAAATAATTGCAATAATCGCATTTGGTAGCAATCAGTTACTTTTTGTTTGGGCAAACTTTTGAAATTTACCAGCCAATTGTTTTCATGTATATACCATAATTGTCACTTTCATGGCTGGGGGAATCCATAAATTGATTAAGTACTTTCTGCTTCCGCCACCGCAATATGTCCGACAAATTAAAAGTAAATTTGTTTAATATGCGGCAATCAATAAAGTGTTATGGTGGCATTAATCCTTAAACACACATGTGTGGGGGAAGATGGAATTTAAATGATGTTGAAAAGACTATATTATGTTTGAATAACAACATTTTCAACATCCTCAAATATGCGAATCAATTATTAAATGATGTAATTCGACAAAGTTAATTTTTGAGAGAATTTAATTTACTTTCATTTGGCCGGATTGGCCCCTTGGAATTGACCCTCGTTTCGTGAGCGCACATATTTGCATTAAATACAAATCTTTGTACATATTTACGGAACAATCATGGGGATGCCGGAGGCTGAATCACTTGCAGGCTGCTTTTTGTTTGAGTTATTTGACTGCTGCTGCCGGCGACAGGACACATCCAGGCATCCATCCACACGCTCCACACTGACTGACTGACTCCGGCTCATTTAATATGCTTATTTTATTATTTATGCCTCGTAAAACCTTTTTAATCCCTATGCCGGCTGAGCATTTCGTTTCATGTTCGGGACTTGCGACAACTCGTAAAGACAATTATCGCTCCCACTGTGTGTGTGTGTGTGTGTGTGTCTGGATGGGAAATAAAACAATTAATTTATATGACGGCGGACTGACATGTTGTCCCGACAGGACAGGAACTGAGCAATGTCAGCACGTGTGTGCTGGAAGGCCCATCCTGTCCTGTCAACGATTGCCCAGGGCCGAAGCCTGGATTTTCCTGCCTCCACTATCGGAGGAGACTTAATCTCCTCCTCGATTTAAAAAAGCTGAAGTGGGGGGGGATATGAGAAAGGGAATATCTGAATTTTAATGCCTGCACTTCCCGGTCATTACGCGCCTCAGTTCTGAAAATAAAGAAAACGTACATTTTCTCGGCAGCCCAACAAGGCACAGTTTAATTTACTGTAAAAGATTTTTTTCCCCCAAAGGAATACATATACATCCTGTACATATATTTCTTTTTTTAAGGTTTCCACGAGCCTCCTTTTGTGTGGCACAGCCAAAAATGGGCGGAAAGATGAGTGAAAAAGGGGGCGTGTACGCACAGAGGCACATAGTTTTAATTTCCCAGCACGAAAAAAATTGTTTGCATGCCTTTATGGGCAGATTTTCAATATGGATAAAGAAGGACTCCCCATGCACGCGAAAATGTTACAAACATATACAAAGGACAACAATTCGTGACCGTCCTTACAGAGAGAGATGTCCCCACTGCATCCTTAGAGACTCAAATACACAGAGAAAAATAAACAAACTTTGGAAAATCCTTATCCTACATGTCCTGTAGGATTTCTTCCAGTGTCCATTCTTGGAAATCTCTTATGCTTACTTTTTTATGAGTTACCCGAAACGATTCCGGCATTTGGCTTACTTATGCAGGCCCCTCTCAATAAAAATTCCCATAAATATTACATTACAAAAAAATCATATAAAACCAGGGAATCGCTTAGCATTAGCATTTCACTTACGGGTGCCATCGAAGCGGGTGGCGATCGTGTCGAGGAATGTGTTCTGGGGCGCTAGCAGCCCCTTGCGGGCTGGCATGGGAATGGTGGGGCCGGTGCGCCTTAAAAAGCGCTGCTTGGGGCGTGGCAAGGCTGCAAGTAGAAAAAAAGGGAAAAAACTCATTAAATTTATTGTTAATTTTTAAACAGTTTAAGCCTGGAAAGGCCTCTAACCCGCTAATATTATTATTTGCCACGCGATTAAAACAAAAATTATGGATCGCTATCTCTAAATATTTTCCTCTTTTTCAATTTAAAAATATTTTATTAGGTTTTCATGTTTTTTCACAACGTATGCCAACTATTTTTTGTTTATTAATTGGTTTCCGTTTTTTGTTATTTATTTTTACCCATTGGATTGTTTGTTCTTCGATGGGTTCTCATTGTTTTTATTTGGCCCGTCCGTGCTTCACATTTCGATGAAAATATTTGTACACCAACACTTTTTCCATTCAGCTATTGAAACAATAGAATCGGAAGTTAAATAGAAAATATTTCGGATCCATTTAACGCCGATCCGCCATCGCCATTGCCACCGCCTCCGCCTTCCGGACAACAAGTGTGCGGCGAAGTGTGTACATCAAAATCAACTGTTTTTTTGGCCTTTGATAATTTCTGAGTTTTATTATTTTTTTTTTGGGTGGAAAGAGGGTCCGCAGGTGCTGTTCGCGTTAATTTCCAGAGGCAAAAGCAAGCGACCGAGCAACAGCAACAAATAACCGCAACCGCAACAGTGACAGCTGTTGGGGTTTTATTCGAGCAATACCCGAAAGCAAATGGCAAAAAGTCGAATTTTTGATAAGAGTCGTCGACGTCAGAGGCGGCTTGTTGACATTGGGAGGGGGGGCCAGTTGAGCCAAAGACAATAATCGCTCAAAACATAATAGGGGTGTTCAGGACACCCCCCAAAATATACCAAAAATTTAAGGACCCTTTGCTACAAGATAAAGGAGATTTTCGAAAACCAGCATTTTCCGAATTTTTTTCAAAACCAATTTCCAAAATTGATCACCCTCCTGTTTAGTTAATTATTTTCTGCAGTCGATAACGTGTCCGACACACCGATAAGGTTAACCCAAAGGGGTAGCCTAAAGCCCCCATGGGAGGATCGAACCAGATACCGAATGCAATTTTGATTAATATGCCATTTAGATTGGGAGGTCCTGGGCGCTCAGTCCAGCCACTCACGCCGATATAAACACACACCCGGATTCGGTGAGACCACAAAATTTTCATTTCCAACATTTCCTGGCACCGACGCAGGTTGCAGGCAGCAAATGATTTCACGAATATGGTTAACCATATGTACAAGTATGGGTGTGTATCCTCACGCAAACATGCGGACCCGAGTGGAGTGGAGTGGAGTGGAGTGGAGTGGGGAGGAGGCATCTGCAACTGTCAGTGTGTTGGTGTGTGTATGCGTATGTGTGTATGCAATTTCCGTTTCCGCCTTATTCCACATGATTAGGCTGATGATACTTGGTTATGAGGCGACCGTTTCGGGTTTCCTTGAGCTTTTCCATATATATCTTTGCGAAAGTATTCGTTGTGGGAAAATTTTATTCCCGGTCTGGAACAATCAATGCCGGTGTCCTGTGTTGGCGCAAAATCAAACCTGAAAGTGAATTTGCAATTCCATAAATGTGCATAGCATTTCCCATCAGCTAACAAGCACAAAGTAACCTTGAGTGCATTTTCAACAAAAATAAGTAAACAATGTTGTAAGCTCGCAAACAGGAAAATGGTTATACATTTATCAGCAGTTTACTGCAAATGTTGTTTTTTTCTTTATTTATGATTCTGTGTCGGAAATGAAAATAATCAAACAACTATTTTCCAACAAAGCATTTTCGATAAACAGAATATTTTCAAAATGTGCATTTGAAAGACTCTATTAAATTAAATGAAATGCTAAACCTTGCATTGTCGTTCCCCGAATAAAGGTTTTAGAGAGGCCACTTCCTGGAACACCAAATCCGATTGCCCCCAAGAAAATTATCTTTAAAGGAGATTAGCAGAAAGAAAAAATAAACCCCGAGGGAGGGAGCCAGCTTTGGAAATTCTCACACGCCAAGGTCCAAGTCCGGGGTTCATTTAAGCAAATTTGGCTTTTTCGGAAATGCGGGGAAAACTGCTGGTGTTGCCGCTACTGCTTGGTATTACCTAATAACCACGTTAGGACGAAATCGCCTTGTAAGAGGACGAAACGAGTTTGGAATTTTTAATTCCGAGAGGCGCATGTGGTGGGAGGTGGCCGGCAACCGGGAGTGTGGCACGTGCCCCATAAAAAGTGGAGCTGCCACCCAAAGACGCGGTGTGGAAAAAACACGAAAATACGCTTTTTTGGCTGACCATTGAAAGGGAAGGGCAGCGGAACAGGAAAACTCAATTGCTTCAATTTTATTCGCACCATTTGCCAGCTGCACACATGATTTGCAGTCGGAAATAAATTCCGATATAAAAAATGAGTTAATACCGGGATTAAAAAGAAACTAAGGGGCAAGGAAAACTGACAGAAAAACATGCATTTATTATTGAAGCCAGAAAACTTGTACACCAAAGCAAAGTATTAGGTTTTCCTTTGTGTTTTTTCACACATCTCCCCCATTGTTTTTGTGGCTCTTTCTGCGCTGGACCCTGCTCTGAATGAATCCCCGAATTATTTTGTGTTGATTCACCACAAAATCAAACCACAAATTCATGTCCGACTCGAAATTAAAAGCTGGAAGCGAAGACATGTCGGAGCGGAAGCCTCGGACGTAGTAGGGAGTATCCTTGGGCCAAGGACACCGCTTGGGAACATTACTGAACTGGTCCATATGCTTGCGTCCCAGCTGGATGAATGCAATTTGATTTTTGTTTGAAAGAAGGCTGCAGCCGTCAATACCGGAGAGATTAAAAAGTGTGAAATCATCGCCAAATCGTCGCGGCAATACAATTCTCATATTCACAAAGAACTTGCTGACCGGTTGGCTAAACTCCAGCTCAATATTGAAGGAAGGACGCTTCACACTTTTACTTAAACCGCATCTTAGATAGGAGAGTACCTGCTCAGGGTCCTCGCTGAAGCAGGTGCAGTTGGTGAATATCATGTCAAAGTTGGTCTAACATAGAAAAGAGTATGTTTTTATAAGCAAAACTATTTTGTTCCATAATAAATTACCTTCCCTTTGACCCAACAAACACTACAACTCGTTAGAAAAATTAAAAGCAATAAATTGCGGGCCATTTTGCTTTCACGACCACTCACAAATCCGGAATAAAATAATCATTTTCCATGCCAACATTCTGTAATCCATTTGACTGATTACTCCCATTTATAATTAGCATTTGATATTTTTTTTTTAGGCCGAAGCGTTAATTAAGAAAGTGATTATGGCTGATTGCGGCGCGCCATTAATGATCCGATTATGCGGTTACTAAAATCTTTATTATAATTGAAATTGTAAATTTTGCTGGCACATGCTCCCCACTTGGCATTTACAAAACCACACATTCATTTCCTCTGGCTAATTGTTTCAAATGAAACAATCAAACGAGCCTTCTCGGCTCACTGAATGCCGACTATCATAACAATAATAATTGTTATTCCGACATTAGTCACACATCACCTGGCAATTATTTTGGATATTCGGTAGTTAACAAATTCATTCTAATTGCATCACTGGGAGAGCCTTTGTGAGATGGGACCACAGGTTCACGGAGTTTGCACATTTGTGCTTTTGTGTTGCCTCCCTAATTGGAATTTGCCAGCGGAGGCAAAGGTGCGTATGAGTAATGTCCTGGCAAGACATCTCCTTATTTATAACTAATCTACTGCAGAATAATTTTGAGCTGGTGACGTATAATTTCACATGCATCACCCAGGATGTAGACTCCCAGATCATTAAGGACATCAACTGCGGCTTGAGTAAAAACGCAAAGCGCCGCACCTGGCACATGGAGTTTGAGCTGAAAAAGCCTGTCAAGGAGCATGATTTTCTAATGACAATTGTCATGCCACGTCAGAAGCCCCTAACCGACTTTGTCCTGCTCGATCTGACCACCGATGGCTGTCATTTTTTGGCGAACAGGAACCAAGTGCCGCTCATGCGACTCGGCCGGAATATCATGGACCGTTTCAGCAACTTTCCCAAACTATATCCTTTCAAGGCGAACTACTCCTACTACGTCAGAGGCTTCCGGATGGACCTGAGTCTTTTGCCGGAAGTAGATATGGAAACGTCGGTTAATATTGAATTCAGTTATCAAAGCAAACAGCCAACTGTCAGGTGGTTAACGGCTTACATGGCGGCACGTGTGCAACTTATTGGCGAGAAAAAGGCCAAAGGTTGAGGTTCAAAGCCGCGGGGAAAAAGGAGTCGCTATAGCAATTTCATGTTTATAAATAAAACAGGGAAGTGAATTGCACATTCGTTATAAAGGATATTGAAAAGATACCGCCTATAAATATATTTTGTTGACTTTATTCTTTGAAAAACATGTTTTCCTTTTCTTAAAATACAAGTTTGTGTTTCTTTAAGTTGCCAAACTTTTGTCAAAAAGTGGAGCCAGCCCATTCAAGGGTACAATAAATAAATGTGCGTTTGACAAATCAGCCGAGGTGAGCATATGGCCATGGAGTTAATATTGCAGAAAATCACCTGCCACATGCCACCTCCTGCCTCCTCCCTTCTCCGTATCTGTCTCTGTCTAAGAGCCTTTCTTTGTCGCGATGGCTTCCCTTTTCTTTATGACAGTTGAACCAGATGATGTTGCCGGTGACGGTGCTACCTGTGTACATTCACGGCAATTCTTTCCATGTCATTCCACAAATGTTGTTCAATTACCAGCGCCCAGACAGTCGCAGGGAAAGGCAACAACAATGTGGCAACAACTGGTTGAGCTTCGAGTGTGTCTGTCTGCGCCATGTGCCAGGACACGAGCTGAACCAGCTGCCACAATTTGGCATTTGACAGATGACGAGAGATGGCAAAATGGCGAAATGGCGGCCAACAAACTAATAACTCCCGCCTTCCCCACCAAAGGGTCGCCATCACAAAAAGCAAAATGAAGTGAGAAATGTGACAATGTCGTCAGCCTGATGATTTGTTACAGTTATCCACTAACGGTAAACGAATGGACTTCCGGTTGGCCAAGGGCCATGTGTTGCATTCGAAAGGAATTATCACAATGTCTTACTTTAAACCTGCATAAAATTGAATACTCTTTAGCTTGGTTATCCTTTCTGTTCATCCTGGCCAAGCTTATATAGAAATTTTAATTAGATGTCGGGGATTCGCATGCGTGTGGGCGGGTGGCTCATTTCAATGCAGTTTGGAAAAGTCGCCTGTCACTTGATTTGATGGCCAGAGAGTAGCTGTTGCCAAAAAAGAACCCTTCCATCTTGCGGTCCCAAGCCAATTAGGGCCAACTGTTAATTGGCTGGACTGCTGCTGTCGTCTGTCTCTGGACAAAGCCCCGAGAGTTAATTTGCGGAGCTTCGTAGGTAGTCCATTAGGTGTACAAAGTGTCACTTTAAATATGGATTACTACAAAACCTGCCAAAACTAAAGCAAATAAGCTGAGTGGAATTTCCCATTAAGCTTTATTGAAGTTCAATATCCAAAAGCAAATAAAATGGAAAGCTTTTTCAGAATTAAACAATGTCCAAGGAAGGACAACAAAGGAGCACAAAAAACCTTGCAACTTGATAGCATTAATTTTGTAAATTGCTTTTAATTAATGTAACAGGGAAAATAAATCTTGGAGCAACACGTGTGAATAAGTACAGCATTTAAAAAACACGGAGTGTCTAAAGACAATGTCCTTTGCCCTTATCAAAGGAAAATACACCCAAGTTTTTTTAAATTACATAAAAGGAAAATACACTCCCACTCCCAAAACTCTTTTAATGCCTTTCGGAAAAGAAGGAACCCACATTAACGGGCTGATAAGTTGCAAACAGATTAGAGCCATGAAATTTTAATCAGTTTCGGGCCCAAGTGGGCAAACAATTGAAAACGAAGCCACCTCGAAATTTTGATAAAGCCCCGCCACAAATTCCTGCGGTCGGACCCCAAACTAATGAATAGTTTGAGGATGGCGTGGGCATGGGCATGGGCATGGGTGTTTCCTCTTTTGCCACAAAGTACTTAAGCCGAAATCTAAAATTTAAGCCAAGCCAGTAGCGGGTAATTAACACAGCAGCTCCGCAATCCTTTTTATGGCCAGGCTCTCGGCCCCAATGCTTAATGCTATACAGGAAGAGTACTTTATGCCTTTTACAAAGTTGCGTGGTTTTTAAGACTTGTTTGGACAACTTTTCTTTTTCGGCGCTGAGTGGCAACTTTTTAGGTATGCTGGCCTTTCAGGGCTTTAATTCGATTCACACTGCCGAGCTGAGCAAATTTAATCCTGGCAAAACACACACTTTATAATTAATTAAAGCAAGTTTGTCTTTTGGCCAAGAATCTGCAGCACATTTGCCTTGGCTGGGGGAGTGGAATATTCGATGAAAAATGACATTGCTGGGATAAATATTTGCGTGGAGCAAGTGGAAAAGTCAAGTGGGTGACGGTGAAAAGTCGACTATGCAATGCTCTTCTTCCCCCCCTGGAAAGTAGAGAAATTCGCAACCTCATTTATGGAAAGTTGGGGAACAATTTCGCTACCGAGAAGGACGAAACTTTTCGGCCAAAAAGCCATTTCCATGTTGTTTTTCTGGCAAAGTGCAGAAATTGTGAAAATTCATCTTTTCAATTTTCTCCCCCCCACAGATTTTCCCCGAAATTGTTGCTGTCAATTTCACAGATTAATGCGCACACATTTCAACGCCAAAGTCGTCGGCAGCAACATTTATTATTGACAATGGCCAAAAGTTTTGGCCAGAAAAGCCTTCTCTGACCACCGCCAGACGGCGAAGCGACAAAAATTGATTTACAGTATAGATATTTTAATCATCAAAGCTCTCTTGGCTCTTGGTTAGTTCTTAGTTACGCTTCGGCCCCCAAAATCAAATTTATGGCCCCTGCCAAGGACAGCGGGATGGGTCCTGTTCCAAATACAATTTATGACCCCGACATTCGGGATGATAAAAGGAGGCGTGGCCGGATGGCAGCCTGTTGAGTAACGCAAAGTTTTGGGCATAAGGAGCTTTTCCTCTGGCCTTCGGGCTATTTACGTCCAGGAGTTGTGTTTCGCCAAAAAGGTTTCCCAGATATTTTCGAGGCCCAGACTTGAAAATTCAATTTGATCAGCCATCAAGGCAACTAATGACTAAGAGTGCTAATGGTAATGGTCGAAAATAAAGGCAAAAGTAACTCCAATATTAAATATTATCACTTTGCGGTTTGGATAAACCTCGTGTTGCACTTTGACTAGAATTTCTCATGCCTTATCTCTTCACCACCACTTCCACTTTTGTTTTATCGAAAATAAAAATATTGCAATGCAGTTTGTGGTTTTCAATTATTGTTTTCGAAAGTATAAAAATCCAGACTTTTGAGGAAAGCAACCACAGTCCTCCAGTAGTCTACGTCGGGTTGAGTTCCTAGTTCTTCTCCATTAATAAGTAACCATGACCAATACGGATTTGAAGGTCCTGGAACTTTTATTCCAGCGTCCCCTGGAACCGGCTTTCACCACTCGGGACAATGGCAAGACCGTTCTGGAACTCCCGGATAGCTTCTATACGGATCGCTATAAGGATGAGTCCGACCAGGTCGGCAATCGCTTCTCCAAGAATGTGGAAGTGAAGATTCCGGTTCAGGAGCTAGCCTCCATTCCCAATCTTGAGTTTGCCAAGCCCCTAGGCCCCAAGAAGCAGTTCTCATTGTTCAACGATCGCCATCGGAACATTGCCAGCGAGTTGATAACTCTCTTCATGAATGCCCCAAATCTGAGGCAGTTTGTGTCCCTTTCCGTTTACTGCAAGTGAGTTTGAATCGGAAATCCCACAAGAAAGTCAGATAAAAAATGTATTCAACAGGGACCGTCTCAACCCGATGCTCTTCCAATACGCCTACGCTGTGGCCATTGCCCATCGCAAGGACACCGCCGAGGTTCCGATCACCAACATTTCCCAGGTTTTCCCCAGCAACTTTGTAGAACCCTCGACTCTCAAGGCAAGTTCATACTCATTTTGTAAATAATTCCACAGGATAATCAATCATTTTTCATCTACAGGATGGTCGCCAGGAGGCATCTGTTTTTGGGGAGAGTGGTGACCGAGTTCCTGTGCCCATTCCCCGTGACTACACGGCCTCAGATGTCGAAGATGAACACCGTCTGGCCTATTTCCGAGAGGATATCGGTGTCAACAGCCATCACTGGCACTGGCACTTGGTCTACCCCACCACAGGACCCTACGAGGTAGTCAACAAGAACCGACGCGGCGAGCTCTTCTACTACATGCACCAGCAGATCCTGGCGCGCTACAATGTAGAGCGTTTCTGCAACAACCTGAAGCGCATCCAACCCCTGACCAATCTCCACAACGAGATCTTTGAAGGCTACTTCCCCAAGATCCTGTCCAGCGTGAACAACCGCACCTACCCTGGACGCGCTTCGGGTCAGCTCCTAAAGGATGTGGAACGTGAGGATGCGAGAATCACCATCGATGAAGTTCTGCGCTGGCGCAACAGGATCATGGATGTCATCGATCAGGGTTATGTCGAGGATGTGAGTATGAAATCAAGGATGAAACGAACTCATCTAGAATTTAAAAATCTCCTTAAAGACCTCTGGCAAGAGGATTCCGTTGGACGAGATCAGCGGCATCGATATTCTGGGCAACATGATCGAAGCCTCTCCAGTTCTCTCCGTCAACATGCAGCTTTATGGAAATCTGCACAACCAGGGCCACAATATCATATCCTTTGCCCACGATCCCGATGGTCGTCACTTGGAGGAGTTCGGTGTGATGGGCGACGTCACCACAGCGATGAGGGATCCGGTGTTCTACAGGTGGCACGGATTCATCAACACTATCTTCGCCAAGTTCAAGGGTCTTCTGGATCCCTACAACGCCACCCAACTCGGATTTGATGGCATTTCCGTTGACTACATTGAGGCCAGGATCGGCAAAAAAGGAACAAGCCCCAACTTATTGGCCACCTACTGGCAGAACTCTACTGTGGATCTGACTGCTGGCTTGGACTTCAGCTCCTCGGCCAATGTCCTGGCTTCCTTTAATCATCTGCAGAATGCTCCCTTCACCTACACCTTCAATGTCACCAACAATGGAGCCAAGAGGACCGGAACTTGCCGAATCTTCCTTTGCCCGAAGGTGGACGAACGTAATATGGCCCTGAGACTGGAGGATCAGCGACAAATGGCCATCGAAATGGACAAGTTCACGGTCGATTGTGAGTATTTCAAAAATGTTCTAGGAATTATCTTGAAAACCAGAACTTTCAACTAAAAAAACGATGAGCTGGAAACTCTTCATTTTGTTTATGGCTAGATTAAGTGAACAAGTCGGAACAATATATCCTTTCCGGGTATTTGTTATTCGGTTCAAACGCTTTCCCCACTAAGTCAGCTTCGCTTTTATGATATATGGTTATTGCTTTTTAATTAATCCCCAGTGGTGCCCGGTGTGAACACCATTCGCCGCCAGTCGACAGAGTCCTCGGTGGCCATTCCCTTCGAGCGGTCGTTCCGGCCAGTGGGCGCGAATTACCAACCGCAGGCCGCCGATGAACTGGCCCGATTCCGGTTCTGTGGATGCGGATGGCCGCAGCATCTCCTCCTCCCCAAGGGCACCTCCCAGGGCATGGTCTTTGACTTGTTCGTCATGATTTCCGACTACTCGCAGGACTCGGTGGAGCAGCCCAACACGTTAGTTGCCTTTCGGGATTCCCACTGGATGATTGGTTGATTTTTCTATTTTGGCTTTTACTTTGCTTCCAGACCCAATGATGCCTGCAGCACGGCGTATTCGTTCTGCGGCCTGAAGGACAAGCTGTATCCTGACAGACGCGCCATGGGCTTCCCCTTCGACCGACGGCTGCCGAATACCTACTTGACTGAGATGGTCGCTGCCTTTGGAAACATGGCCAAGACCGATTTGCGGATTCAGTTTACGGATAGAACAATTGTCAAGTAATTTTTGATTACCTCGGACAAAGGACAACGACTCGGCTAACTCAAAAGGAATGACTCTTGGAAGACGAAACTCAATTAGTTTTAAGTAAACTTAGTGCATCTCATAATGTTGTGTCATCGTGGTCTTGTTTATAAAAAATATTATTCTGCCAAAACAAAAAATTTGGAAACGTTTGCCAAGACTCGTAAATGCAAAGGAATTCCAATAAATTCTCCTGGGTTGTGTTTGTGTAAACCTTCGAGATTTCTTCAATCAGAGCCAAGCAGCCATAGCCATGGATATGGTAAATATTTACTGTTGCAAGAAATCCTCGTCTAGGAATATTTTCTTGTTAAATATTTGCTTTACATTATTGAATATTCGTTTCAAAGCGTTGGCCAGCCGATATATACAGATAGATTTCCGCCCACGGACTTGGCTGGCGTTTATTTGTCATGGGCAGACACGCCCACAAGTGGGCGAGCTAATCCTATTAGACATCAAAGCGGTTTTACCAACAAACTTTGCCAAACAGCAGAAGACTTCGACTTCCCCCTGGCCACGTCCTTGCGAGAACGTATATCCTGGCAACAGACGTTGGAATCGCAATCGAAAAACCGCTGCACGTGTTACGCTTATTAATTTTCGACATTTACCGGGTCGAGGACTTTAATTAGGCATCCACTGGATGTGGATAAAGTTCTCGACTGTGTCTTTCGGCCACTGAGACAGCAGCTGCGGCAAACAAATTGATTTTTAATCGATTTTTATGGCAGCGCCTCCGATAATAGTTGCCTCTTGCGCCACATGACGTATACGTGATGAAATTGTGTTCCCCTCTTAAGTCGCTCTTTCCTCCACTAATTGGTTTGATTTGCAAAACAGGACGGCAGGACATGTGCAAGTCATTGAAATAAAAGCTTCAAAACACATGTAAAACAAGCTCCACCTCTGCTAAACAAGCTCTGGCTTAAGGCGTCAAACTTTTGCCATGTTCTTTAATAATGCGAAATGATAAATAAATTCCATTTTATCTGCTTTAAAACAAGTTCAATGCGCCCACACAAAAGTTGAAGCCAATGTTGACGGCGAGGATACGCAATTTAATCTCCTTTTGTGTTCGCCCCGAACGGGCTTTTTATTTCTTTTCAAAGTTGCATATTTTATGGGTCTATTTTCTGTGTATACTGCAACGGGTGTAAACTTTCTTAGAATTCAAATTAAATTACAGCGGAACGGTCAATTTGTGGCACCCTCGGCCGAAAGGGAGAAGTCACCTCGGCTTTGAGACGATCTAAGCAAATACCCCAAAGGAGGACACACGGCTTCGAAGGATATCAAAGGTAAGAGTATAACTTGGCCTCCTTCCTTTTATAACTTCTTCCTTCCTTTTTTTTCAATCATTAGGCTTGGCCGGTGGCCACAGGACATTCCCATTCACTTCTTTTGAATTTATTTATGTGGGTAAATTGTAGAAAATTAAAAAATAGACAAAAAGTTGCCATCCCCATCCCCATCGCCATAGCCATCGCCTCCGCCCTCGCCATCCCGTCGTGTGCGAAGGGAGAATACTTTAATTTATTTTGCTAGCTGCAGGCCATGAAATTTGTACAATTTTTTGTATATTTTAGGGAGAAGGGCGAAAAGCTGCCACTTAGGCATAACTTTGGCTTTAGCTTTGGGTCGTTTTTCCCATATGCTGTTGCTGTTATTGTGGCCATTAATGTTTCTGACTTTCGGCAGAGGCAGCTCTGCTTGACTGGTTGGAGGTTCCAGGCGTTTGGGGTTTAGGCTTTGGAAAATATTTGCCAAGGATTGCGGATTCCGTTCGCACGTAAATAATGGGTTATGAAAAAGTTTGGATGTCGGGTGATTAGGATGGCAAATGTGCCGGAAGGTAGAGGCCTCTAAAGCTTAATTCACATGCGAATGCAGAGTCTCACAAGTCAATAATAATTGTTTACCGCCTTCAATCTGCGCAATTGGTTGCCTAATTTCTGTAAAATTTCGATTCAATCAACTCGATTTGAGGCCCATTAAAGAGTCAATCGGACGCGAATGCAAAGCAGCCCACTAAACACTGGCATATGGCAGGTTCCATTCTGTAAACCGACCTTGCCCCATTGCACTTTCTATATACACATTGAGGAATCGGCCGTATCGAAAGTAAAATCTGCACAGTATTATCCCCGTTTGGCGTGGCTAAAAGTAGATCATTTTGGGCGCATTCTCTCACGCCTTTAATGTTTAATAATTGAATGGGAAAAAGGGGAGACGGCTCTGTGTAAACAAGAAGTTTCATAGCCTCTGCTGTCTAATCAATCATTAATTACGCTTGCCTTAAATATTAATTTCAGTTTATGTTATAAATAGACTTCACCTATAATAAAAGCACATGTGCACAGATTGCTTTTCTCTATGTTTGTCTTTTACAAGTATGCTTTCCTTATAAAAACATATGATATGAAAATATACGTAATCATTGGATTACTTTAAATACAATTTAAAAATAAATCAATTCCTTGAAAATTAATTAACACAGCCGAAGTAAACCGTGGCATATCACATACACGAGTCACATGTCTGAAATGTGATATTGATTTGGAGCTGCGGTTCCTTTTCGCGTTTAATGGCATCCAACCAAGCCACAATGCAAATGACAGAGCTCCCTGACAAGTGAGTACGAGTACTCCTAGCTACTACTAACATCATTATTACCATGAATACATAGCAATCGATTGGGATGTCGAGGAGAGTTCCCAGGTTCCAGAGCATGCTAATTGTTTGCAATTATGCTTTGAGCCAACTTCACTTTGAAATGGAAACGGAATTGGCAGTGAACAGGAGCCGGGAGATTAGCAAAGGCAGCACTTGAATGCATTAAACAGATGAAATAATATTCCCAGTTCTTTTCTTCAATGGGAATTAACCGAACCGCGGGATACTAATCGATAATTGAAATCATTTTTATGTAATTGCTCAGCCCCTTCAGCCCATTGATTGTAAAAAGTCAATTCAACACGATCCCCCATATTCGAATATTTTAAATTGAGTTTAATGTCCGACTTAATTGTTATTAATACCCTTTGGAATTATTATGTTGGGTCGTTCTGTTTATTATTTCCAGCGTGTTTATTTGCCACGCGCAGAGCACAACCACATTTACCTTTCGCCTGCCAATGGTAATATTTAAATTAATTGCTAATAAACCGTCATCAAATGTTTACACTCGGCCAATTCGGTCGGACAGTCCGTCAGCAGGGCAGCACGGTGTTAATTTTACAATTTTTGGCCGTTTTTGTTTATGGCCCCGTCGTTGCCATTGACTCGGGACTAACGTAGGAATCACTTTTATCTGGCCCACTCTCAGGTGGCGGCGGCAGGAGCAACCAACTACAGGCAGCTGTGTTATTTTAGCTTTGGGGGGATTTATGTTTTATGTACATACACGTATGTACAGCTGGTAAATAAACAATCAACTTGCAGCTTTCAATGTTTTACTTAAAAAAAAAAAACTATACACAAATAACAACTTACGCGATAAAGTGCCTCTAAAAGCTATCAACTATGATGTCAGATGGTCAGAAAACCTTGGAGAGGATTTGAATATATTAATTATACTGTTGCCAAGGCAAAATGCTAACGAACGGATCTTGAACTTGGCCAGGTTTTCTAGGACGTATTCCATCAATCATAAAGTGCATTTCCACATGTGGCAAATATTTATGGTTATTGTTCTTTAAACAATTCTGCAATTACAAGATGTTGAAAGTTTACTCTACCGAGCAATAACCTTACAATTTTCGAGCATCTAAAATATATATGCAATCTTCATTTTTCGGTAAACCATAATTATGGTAGGCAAAGTGTTCGTGTTACCACACCTTGATGCGTTCCCCGGATGGCCAGAAAATGCGGTTAGAATCGTGGCCTCCCTTGAGGCGTTTCAGATGCTTTTGTGGCAGATACAATGTGCATAGAAATGCAATTCGAGGCGGGGACTGGCAACAATTATACTTATTCTCGCTGCCAATGTGGGCGCTGCACATGGGAAGTGCTCTTGGGAAATGGAAAAAAATAAAACGTGGCACTGGCATCCGCTTTAGAAAGTAATACCGTCATAAAAACGAAAAAGGATATTATTTTTAATCTAGATAAAACGCAGCTTTGAACGCTTTCTCTCGCTTAAAACGTAGGCAGTCGAGGACGTTCCTTTAAAGAGGAGGTCTGGCAATCAACGCCATCTAGAAATCAATATCAATATTCGAAATTTTGTAGTAATTGAAGTGATTTTTGTCAGTATCAAGTACATTAGTTAGTTATGTGGAATTTGAAGCGGAGCCTTGCCGCAGCTGCCACTGGTGGCTTCCGTCAGTTGGCCCCAAAAATTGGTGATTTCAGCCAGATATGTATTCAGACCCTCCACTCCCAGCCTACCCCTTATGTGGGGAGTGCGGGTGTCAATCGGCAGTGCAGAAACTACCTGGAGCTGACCAGAGATCATCCCGAAACGGGGAAGCTGTACGACCACAAGTGCAGAAGCGACCAAGGACTGTCTTCAAGGGTTGGTTTTTTGAAGAAATGCTGTCTGGAAGGTGCGCCCAAGAACCCATGGCAAGAAGGTGGCCGGAACCCATGGCCATCTACAAGGAGTTCCATATGTTCCAACTTTTCCAAGCGTTCCGGCTCCAAGAGCACAAAGAGTGGACGAAAAAGGGATAGAAAAAAGCGCCAGGTGCAGGGATCTATAGGACGTATGTCGGCGGACTCATCTGTGGAGTACTATTTGGCCAATCCGCCGAGATTCAAACGTCTGGCCAAGCGACTGATGTCCTTAAGGCTCTTTGCCAGAATGTCTGGCAGTCCGTGCTCACCTGTGCTAAAAACCGTAAAGTCCTCAACGACAATTAGTTCGGAGCTGTTGGGGTTTCTCAGCCCCAGGACTGGGCAGGCTCGAAAAGAGGTGGACCATTGGGAAGACAAGTGGCAAGAAGTGGAGAGGATTATTCGACCTCGGCACCACCTAGACACAAACGGATCGAACGGTAAATCCCTCTGTAACTCAAGTGTATCTTTCTCCTCGAGGATCGGAATGGAAAACCTGACCACTATACCGATCCAAAGTCATATTTTCGAGCCCCTTAATGTGATTGAGCACAGAAGGATGTTCTTGAGCTCGAATTCCTTCGACTCCTGGCCAAGAAGCTGGCCCACCGCGAAGGTCACAAAAGTAGAAACCAAGTCGGAGATTCCAAAAGGGGGAAAGGCAAAGGATCGCCAGTTGGCAAGAAATCTGTTGAGAAGAAAGTTCAGTAAGGCAGTTTCGTGCCAAACGGAGATCCCTTCTTCCAAATTCTTCTTCAAATATCACACCTACAACTGGAAGATGCCAAGGAGATTTTTTCGCAAAGGAAATCGCAGAAGGAAGTCGGTTGCCTGTCAAACAGAACGCCTTTGGGCAGGCTGTGCACTTTGTCATGCTGGCCGAGAGGATGATGAGCCAGAGAAACCCTTTCTAACCGAAATGAGGAAACGCCAGGCCCGAGAAGAGCTCCAACAGTACTATTTAAGAATGAGGAACCAAAATCCTAACCAATATCCGTCATCTACGCATCCTAGACCTCCGGGCTCAGAGTCTACAAGTTTGGAAGAAATGGAACTTCTTGAGAAACCCTCAATGATCTCGAGATCAGAGTCTACAGGAACTTTAAGAAATATTGAATTAGTGGAAAGTTCGGACTCTTCAGAAACTTTAAAGGAATTTCCACAACGTTCAAAGCCTGAGCCGGGATTGGACTCCAAAGCTAGTTTACAAAAAATGAAACTACAACTTGAAGAGTGTCTGGCAGTGCTGGCCCTTTGTGGCCATATTATTGATGGACACTTGATGGTATGCAGAGCAGGAAACCAAAGTAAAAGCCATACAGGACGTAGAAGAGAACTAGTTTTTAGTTAGCGTCTAAGTAGCCCTAGACAGAGTCTGATTAACTTTAATTTTTGACTATTAAATAATGAGTTTTGTAAAGTATTTTTATTTATTTTTTTAAGAAAAATAGGTGACTTTTGCAAGAGTGTCAAAGAGTAAGTTCTAAAAATATTCTTTTACTTCCTATTAAAAGTCCTTTGGTGAAGACCAGTCGAAAATATGGAGGACCCAGCAAGCAGAAAGAGTTGTCAGATTAGTGCGCCAAATTATTTCGTTAAGTTATCAAAGTCTCTTAAAAATTTCAAGTATTTAGACGAAAGATGAATTTCTTCAACAAGAGACCGCCATTGCTGAATCGAAAATGTCTGCAGAATAAGATACAGGAGCTAGTTCCAATCCTCAAAAAGCTGGACTGGGGAGCCTACAGGGACACCCTGTTCCGGGCCTCATGGAGCTACTATGCCAGCGGTTGCCAGGAGCGGTTGACGGACATCCGCAGGAGCAGCCAGCAACACGCTGGACTATTAGCTTCGAAAGGCAAGTGGAAAGGCTTTGAAGTGTCCCAACCTTTGGGTCGCCTTCCACCTGGCTTGAACTTGGACGGTTATGTTTTTCAGAAGCTTTTGTCGTGTTTTAAAAGCTTAGATTGGAAAGACCAGAACTCTCCCCCGATGAAATCCTCTTTGAAACGTTTCAAAAATCGAAAATATCTTGAATCTGGCAGGTATGCTACTCCAGAGGCTTGGTTTGCTTGGAAACAGGAGGAACTGCGCGTGGAGAAGATGATAATGGAATCCTCCAATCCTTATGTGAAGGAGGAACTCTATAGAAAGTTGGCACGCCTCCACAAACTTACCCAAAAACGACCACTTATTGAATTATCAACTCCTCAAAAGCCCGCTGGCGATACATTAGTGTTCAAGATGAAGAAATTTTAAAAAAAAGGCAAGTTTAAGCCATCAGCCAAGGGAAGGATGTCTGGAGTTGGCTCTAAACTCTCGAGGACACAATTAATTCGTGACCTCGAAAAACTGGTGAATAGGATAGTTCCGGGTCCAGAAAAAGCTTCGAATGTAAGCAAAGGTGGAAGAATTAAGCATTCTTTAAGGAAGTCAATCAGTCAAGGGTCATCGATCACCTCTTTCAGTAATAAATTCATGAAAAGGCATCCGAAAGTGGAAAACCCAGACCCAATCACTGAAACATTGGTGAAAAGTGGCAGCTACATTAACCCGGCATGGAAGAATGAAAAAGCCAACAATCCGGAGGATAGGCAAAGGGAGAAGTCAAAATTTCTTAAAACTGAATATTATGACCAGGATTCTGCCGATTTGACAATCAAGGACGAAGTTTTCCCCCACCACAAAAATACGAAGAATTTCAATACAAAAGACAGCAGAAAGTCGAGTAGAATCTCCGATGATAACCCTCTTTTTATTGCGGGATCTATACCATCCTTTCATAATCTCGTACAGATCACCTCAAAAATAGAAAAAGAAGCTAAAGAAAGCAAAGAAGTTAAAGACGGAAAAGAAGTCAAAGAAAACGACAAAAGTATGGTAT
Source organism: Drosophila varians (assembly GCA_018150405.1). Lineage (NCBI taxonomy): Eukaryota > Metazoa > Arthropoda > Insecta > Diptera > Drosophilidae > Drosophila > Drosophila varians. Next base: position 13,066,839 of record JAECWK010000130.1, read on the forward strand.
ATCATGGATTTACTCTAAACACCGGCGAGGCCACAAAGCCAAAAAAGGATTCAACATCTGAAGAAATGCCACATCCTCTAAAAAGGGGCAGGACACGATCTTCCAAAACTAGTACGACTAGAAGGAAATTGAAAAAAGGGGACAAAGAATCTCTTGAAGTTGGCCACAGACCTTCAGACCAAAACCTCCCGTCCAAGCCAAGTGCGACCTCAGTAGATTTTCAAAAAATGAAGAAAATAATGAGGGCGAGGGAATCTGATAACGAAGTCCTCCAGGCACCTTTGCCACTAGACCCAAAGATACCGACCTGGGCCAAGAATCTAACCTCCAAGCCAAGTTCCACCTCATTAGCTAATCGAAAAAAAAAGATGGAAGATTTATTCGAGCCAAAACGAAAGCCACCAATGAGGCGCAGGGATGAGAGTCCTCGATGGTCCAAGACCAATACAAATGTAAAAAGTCATTATCTGGGCTCGAGCTTTTCGGAACCCCTGCCAAAGGTACCGGATACGGCAGGTTCAGCTCCTGGAACCTCCAAACAAAATAGTAACTGGACGAATTTGAGAATCCCCTTTCATTCAAATCGAATGTCAAGGTCCGCGGAAGATCTTGCATTCATCCAGAAAAATGCAAATATAGCTTCCAGGCGTACATCGGAAACAATGCCCTTTGTTCCACGAGAAGAATCCAACAGAAAAGCTGAACAAAAACGTGCCCGACATGGAAGGGATTCGAGCCCCATGAGGAAATCGAGTTCCCCCACCTCCACGCCAACCAAGCCAACCAAGCGTTCATGGAGTAAAGGGTATTATTCCAGGCTGACGGAGAGAAAGCAACGAAATGTAAGGCGTTCCTTTACTCACCCTCCTCCCAAAATATCCGTATATAGGGGGGGTGAGTGGAAAAAATATCCATCAGTAAGGCAGAGCATCCTGGAAAACAGCGATCGACATGGTTGGTCAGTGGGTCGCCACACTCCGGCGTACAAGTCCCCCTATATTAAAAAGAGGCACTTGTCCTTTACAGCGGTAGAGAGATCTTCGGAAAGGACTCCTACTCCTGAGCCGACAGTTACGTCAGCAGAAAATGATGAAAGTGAAAAGAAACCACCAAGTCACAAGGAAAGCTTTTCATTTGAAATGCCGGCTGTTGATGTGGACTTGGATTTGTTTAACTCCCCTACGGATTATGGCCTACCCGCCTCCATATCCCAGTCCAAAACTTCTGGCAATTCAACATTAAACAACGATGAGCCCCGACACTCAATAACTTTCAAACCCATTTATATAACTGATTTAGTGAAAGAGTTTATGCAATCGACGGTAACGGACATGTGGAGCGATAACTCGATCTATTCAATTTTCAAGCGCAATGCTCTGGACCATGCATCCTTTACATCCTTTAGGCCAAAATGCCCGACTGTAAAGCGGTTAACTCCCGTAACGATAAAACAACCTCCTCCGGTTAAAGCTACCAAGTTTAAGATGAAGATTTCTAAGAAAAAGAATCATAATCATGTTCCGGAGGCTGTGAACAGCACTTGCTCGCTGTGTCATTGTCTGAAGAGGAAGAACTCGGAGCTTCGTCCTTATATGCAGAAAATGATGGTGCAACGCCACCAATTGAAACTGAGGACCTACCATACCCAAAAACTGTTGAAATATTATGTGAAAAAAATGGGAGAGTCACAGTACAAAAAGAGGCTCTGTGCACGAAAGGTCCTGACGAGTTGCTACCAGGCCCTGAGCCTCTGCAAAAATATCCTGGCGCACAAGAGGCTAATGAAGGCGAAAGAAGGCCCATTCGTTTGTGATCATCATTGCCAGGCTAAACCTATAGTTGGCCTGTAAAATGATGGCCATAAGCGAAGAAAAGGACTTTAAAAGCTTTCTAATAATTTGAACTATTGTAGGAACTACTGTATTTGTTAATGTTAATAAATTATTTTCTTAAAGGACATTTCAGACTTTTCACATCTGTGAAGCAAATTACAAATCGAAATCCTCTCAGGAAGTTGTTAAAATCAGAAAGTTTTATTCCTGGGACATGTTGCCATCAATTCCCCAGTGTCAGGCTATTTGTTAGCAGTTCATTTGGTTGATTTTTACGAGAAAGTCTTAAAGCTGCACTCATGACGCATAAACTTTATGAAAATTAACCTTTACCGGATGCACCCTTTTCCGCAAAATTTATTCCATTGCGAACAACTGCAGAGTAAAAATAATAATGTGCCATAAAATTTCAGTCTTTCCCTTCCATTTTTTTATACGCAACCCAATTCCCATCCCGAGCGCATAAATGTCAATGCCAACGCAACTAAAATCCGTCCTCCATCCGCCGCCGCCCTCAGAATTTTCAACCTACGCGGCTGCCTCCTCCTTTACCTCGCAGGATCCCCACTTTTCGCGTGTTCCCCCTCCTAACTACAACAAAAGCAACATCAAAAAGCATAAAAAATAAAAAACACTAGAGCAAAAAAAAAATCAAAGCGAAAAAGCAACAAAACTCGGTCGAGGGCTTTAGACAGTAAAAACTTTTATGCACAATTTTCGAGAGGAATTACGGGGCCTCCAAGTAGTTTCTTCTAGTTTATTAATTTTCATGCTAATTTTCTGGCAGGAATATTCGCCATACTTTTTGGAAAATGTGAGAGAAATCAATCAAATATGCGAGGCGGCGTTCTCACTTTCCAATAAATTAAAAAAGTATGAAAGTATTAAAGAGTTTGCCATTTTTCTTGGCTTCACACCAAATAATTTAATTAAAGCCGAATTACTCGAATTAATTATTTTCGTAAATGTGTTAAAAAATACTCATACGCCCCAATGGCACGCCTGTCGCCTGTCGTCGGACGCCGTGAAGTATGCAAGGCGGGAATGCAAACACATCCTGGCGGGGCAGCTGGCAGCCGCGAAGACTGAACAGGTGTGAAGGTGCTAAAATGCGTTGGAGCTGCTGCGGCACATGCCGCAGGCACCAAAGTGCCATTAAATGCCAAACGACCCTGACAGAGGTTGTCGCGGAAATTTAAATAAAAAAATAAAGCACGGACCGGAAAAAATGTGCTGATTTGTTTCCTGGTCTGGGCTGGTAGCCACTCATAATTGGCTCTAAAGTGGCTTAAGTTATTAAAACCAATTAGGCAAAACTCCTGGCTAATTAAATGTACTCCACCGCGTTTAATTGCATCGTCGCCTCCAAGCCAAAATTCGATTAAAAAAAAAAGATGGGATTGCATTTAAATTTAATTGGAAAATTGTCTAATTGGCAGAAGGCATCGGGAGGCGGCAGATGGCAAATTAACAAGTTCCGTCATATCCTAATTAAACTTTTCAGATTAAAACGTAAACTTTAGGTTCAATCTCGCCGGAAGTTTTGACTTTCATCTGGAAGTTTAACGCAAGGACTACAACTAAACCTTTCCAAGAGTTACACTTGACGGAGTGCAAACGGAAAGTTGTTAAAGTTTGGCTTGGAATGAGAGAAATTTTTATTATTGTTCCTAGTTTTTGTGTTTCCTCGAATCCTGTTGAAGAATCTGGGCTGCACAAACGATAACATAATTACAGAACACGCACGCACTCTGGGACGCAATCAATCATACGCAGCGTGAGCCGCCTGACATTTTGGGGGCCCAGACACGATAATCAGGAGCACCGCAGCGCAACCTTTGAAATGCAAATCAAGCGAATTTCATCCAAAAATCATATGTACTCACCTTTTTTTTTTAGGCGATGAGGGATGAGTGGCTGTTGTTGGTTTTTGTCTGGGAGGTTTTTTTTTTTTGGGAGGTAACTCTCGTTTGCCGACGCTTGTTGCCTGTTGCTCTATGCTGCCTGTTGTTATCAAATCAATTCGACAGAAATTTATTTGCGGTACCAGAGCAAAGAAAAAACCCCAAAAAAATCAGTAAACAAAATATAAAAAGAAAGGAAGCGATGAAAAACAAGAGCATGGGCATGGGCATGGAAAAACCATGGAGAAATGCGTACGGATGATGAAGAACCGTAACGAAATTTTCTTTTGGACGCGTGTCAAAAGGAACTTGAATTGAGAATATGTTCCCGAATTACATTCACACATATACACACAGGATATGGACGTAAGTGTATGTGTGTTTGTGTGGGTTACATATGGTAATTTCGTTGGGATTTACACGAATTTTTTTCTCGGATTCGAATGGGGTTGGTCGGGATGCAGGAGGGTCTGGGCTGCTGATGGCCAGATTATAATCGTATTTTTCAATCTGTAGGCGCACGCGATTGAATTAGCCGAGATTTTTCATTTCTCCTTTGAGTTTCGTTTGATTATATTTTGTTTGGATTTATGGTACTAGCATTTAGACACTTTTTTCTCGTTTTGGACGGACGCACATGTGTCGCGAAAAATAAGCATGTGCCAGAAAATTAATTTGGCTCTGTGTGTGTATGTATTTTTATTATTATTATAATTTATGTCTTAATATTTTCGATTTTGTTTGTTTTAAATTTGAATTTTGCAACATTGTTGCTGGCGGGTTTGGCGCTTGCACTTGAACTAGTTTCCCGCTTCAATCGTTTTCCATTTTCCTCCCTGCTTTCCCGCTGCTTTCACTCACTCACTCCCAACACACACATACACACACACAACCGTTCGGAGGACTCCACTGATAACAGTTTTCACAAGGATTCAGAAACGGATCCTTCCGCTATACCTTTTTGCCACGTCCGCCTTTCGAAGCCACTCAACAGCAACTTGGCCATTTAAACATCCCGTTATACTTTTGTGGTAACAGCAAAATGTTGCCGGAGGCAGGTTGTTGCTTCAAAAAGGTTGCTTAACCGATTCGTACATGCCTTACCGGTTCGTACTACCGGTTCTCTCCCAAAAGCAACTGTTGCAAATGTCGAAAAGGCAACTTGTGGCTGCTCGCAGCATCTTTTTCCCAAGCTTTTCCGAAAGCTTTTCCTCCCACCCATCATGGCAAACTGTTGATTGGTCTCTGTGTGTGTGTGTGTAGCCAGAAAGAGAACACAAAAGAGTGTTTCGCGAATGACATCTTTATTATTTAGTTAATTAACAACCTATTCTAAAGACACGGCCTTACAAAAAATATATGTATTAAAAATAATCTCGAATAGAACAATTAATATTAAAACATTCATCTTAAAACTAAAAAAATAAAAGATAAATTATAAAAATTGTTTGTGATATGAACTCTATTTATAGAATCCTATAACACTTACCCAATTCAAAGGAAGCTTATTGTATGTGTATCCTTTAAAACTGGAAACCATTTTCTTATACCATTTCCGTTAATCTTTTTTTACTCTCGTCCAACCCAAAAACCCATTAAAGTTGATGGTTGCCAAAGCAACAGTTACCAATGCTAACTGGCCCACACCGACTTGGCCAAAAGCTCCCTGTGGCACTTGCTCCTATTTTGGGGAACCACAAATGCCTGGCACACTCGCAGAATTAACGCTCTTTTAATAGATTAGACCCCCCGGCCAGGCGGATGCTCTTCAGGGGCATAGATGGTGCAACCAATGATGCTGATGATGTTGCTCAAGGACCTCTGTGCACCCGATCCGGAGACACTCGTCCACTGGCATCCCCCTCCCCTTTTGTTAAGTATGACTATCCCCCAAATGGAGCGAGGACATTTGGCTGGAAAATTTGCGGAGGCTGAAGGACAAACACCTGACTAATTGATACGCTCCAGAATACAAATGGAAAAAAAGGATACCAGATTATTTTTGAATTTAATAAAAGAAAGAAAATAAAAATTAAAGCAAACTTGGTAAGAATAATATTCCACATAATTGCAGTTTTTTATAAAAATTCAAGATCTCGTCCTTTAAAATCACCTCCTCTCCGTGTAGGCTCAACCAAAGTTTCGTCCTTTGATACGGTAAAAACAATTACCTGTATACCTGCTGTAATGTTGGCGGGAACATGCATTAAGCTCACATTAAAATTATCGGGAGGTGGAGCTGGGATAAACGAGGCGAGGAAATCAAATTGAGCCGTTTACTTAATTTAAAGCTGTGCCAAGTTCACGACACACAGTTTCCCGAAGTTCGCGTCCTTGGGCTGGCATCCTGGAAAATCTATGTGTATGTGCGTTCTAGGAAAAGCTAAGGCCACTTTCTCCAGCGGCGTTTGTTGACTTCTAGCAGTCTAATTATGGACCTAGGGACAAGGTGCAGTGTTAACTGGATCCTGCAACCTGGGTATTTGCATGGCCAATTAAGTCACAGCCTTTTTGCTCTGTCCTTCGCAACGGTAATCCTATATATCCCATAGTCCACGTCGGCGACCCCGATGCACAGCATCATATTATCCTTTAGATGCACGCGCATCTGATTATGGCGCTTTGTTATAACAGGACAATGTTTATACACAACAGGATATTCCTGTTGGGAAATTGTCAAATAAATAATTGTTTTAAATTCAAACTTCTAGATGTGAGCGCCAAAAAACTAGTCTTTTTAAAAAGTTTTTATTTAAAAAATTATTTAAAATTTTGAATTTGATTTTAGTTTACTTTGGAGAAATCAATAATATTTATTTAAAAAATAATTATTTTCCAGCACCAAAAGTCACCACTGTAAATTTTATCAGGCCCTTACAAAAACCTTAAAATTTAGGTACCCTTTTCAAGTATAATACTTTTGTTAGCTGGACAAATATAATATTTCTTATTTTCTAAAATTCAAATTTAAAAGCTTAAAAAGATAGTGCTGTACATCTCCAATATAACAAAAACAAAATGGTCCTCATAAATATACCAAAAATTACCAAAAACATATCAGTTTATGCCGGAATACGTAAATTGAAGTTGTAAATAAAAAATAACGAATACATAAACTAAACTTTACCTAAAAAAACGAAAATTGGGAATTAATCTTTATATAAATAAAATAATAAACCAATAAACATTTTTGAAGCAAAAAGTGTAAGATGTGGGTATATTTTTGGTGAAGTTTATCGATAGGCCGATATAAATATATACTGCCCACCTGACGCTGATTTTCTTCTTGCTCCTGTGCCGCCGTTTCGTCCGGAATTTTTTGCAAATGGTTGTTTTTATTGGTTGAGAATTCAATTAAAAATTAATTCCTGAGTATTTAAATATTCAGCAACGTCAGGTAAGTGCATTTTCGGCGCAAAACCATCTCCTTCGAACAGGAAAAGCGATTTCAACCAGATAGACAAGCGCATTCCGGTGAAAACGCCGTTTGAAAAGGCGCGTCGTGTTCTGGAGTCGAGGGAAATGCGTTACACTGCATCTGAAGATATGCAGCTGTAGTTTGGGAAAAGCAAATATACAACGACAAATTATTTTTTCGCTTGCTCCCAATTTAGGACCAATTGCAAAAACCAAAAAGTATTTCGCTGTGGCGGCATCAAAAAATTCCAAAGAGGCACAAAAAAGCAAAAATTTGCAAGGCAGCGCTGTGTCTGTGTGAGTGAGCGCGTGTTTGTGTGAGTGTGACGACGTCGAGGAGCGAGTCTTTTGCCTTTGGTGCGTGCGCTGTTTTTCGAAGGGACCCAGCTCCTCCGCCCCCTCAAAAAGAGGCGAAAAAAGAAACAACAGCGACGCCTGCAGTCGAGTCCTTAGCAAAGAAAAAGCTGCTGCTTTCGCCAAAAAAATAACAACACAACCCAAACAAACAAGTGCTTCTGCGATGGAAAAGAGAATAGAATTGGAGCGGCGTGCACGCAAAGCAAATCAGGTAAGTGTGATAACGTAAAAAACGCGGGATTACAAAAATGTTCTGTACAATTTTTTTTTTCCAATCCCATTGTGTGAGTGCATCAGCCCCCCGAAAAAAAAACAACAGTCGCCATCATGTAAATCTAGTTTCAATTTGTGTCGCCATATAAAAGAGCGCTGGAAGGCGGAGAAGCGGCAGCAGCGCGGCATCAACAACAAAATGAAAACGAGCAAGCCAAAAGAACAGAACACGAAAAAATTGATCGCCATAAGCAAATTCTACACACATGTGTGTGTATGTCTCTTCCATCCGAAGTACGTGTGGCAGTGTGATGCGGACAGTGTTGCCATGTGCGCCCATTTTTGCGCCTTCCCCTGGCTTTGGCTCAAAATTAAACCTTTTCCCTAACGATAAACAAATACAGCATGTAAATTGCGTGTAATTGTGTGGGTCTGGCATGTAAATCTCGGCCGATCTTGGCGAGAACACCTCGCTCGCACCTGAAGTTTTCAGTGCCGACAGCTGGCAATGCTGCCTGTTCTTTTTACTATCGTTGTTATTGTTGTTTTTTGCCTCGGCGGCGGCGACGGCCTTCAATTGTGACAAACGCGGCAACATGTGTTTGTGTGTGCGTGTGGATGTGTCTTGTTTGCTGCATGTTGTAATTTCAGGTTATTTGATACCAAAATGTATCTATAACAACATTATAGCCCGCGCATCATCCATCCGCACAAACACACACTTTCGCAGCTAAAAAGACCACGCACCAAAGACACACACATGCACACGGAACGGGCCAAGAAACTTATGCACAAAATAATCGACACATACATATATTGACTGCGCAGTCATAATACTTTTATGCTCCTAGCCCCCAGCCCGCTGCCCCACTCAATGTTTACCTTCTGGCCCAGCTCTATAGCTATCTCGCCAGCTAGCCTACCCCGTGGCTTCCGTCCTCTCTGTCGCGCTGCACCGCCAAAGAAATGCAGGCGAAAGACAAAGCCAGGCCGCTGATTAATAAACATGCGCTCTGGCCAGCCTACTCAATCAGCGGCCAGCCACTTGGGGGGCCAGCCACCCAAGCACCACCCACTCCGCTCCACACCACACCCCACCCACAATGCACCCACCACAAGCCAGAAAAAAAAACAGCAAGGCATACACACATACACTCCTAGCCCAAAGCCACAGCCAAAGCTGTGCATTCCTACTCATTTGGCAAGATACAGTAACTATTCTCAGAAGCTAATTGAAAACAATGTTTGTGGCGGTGCCAGGTATGGAGGTTATTAAATTTGACCTTCATTTACATTAAAAGGTTTCTCCCTAAAAGTAGTTGAATTTCTAGACTTCTGAAATACTATTTTTGTACTTTTGTTTTGTTTTTAAAAAAGGTAAACTTGTTACAAGTTGGAGAGGATTCCCTGTAGGCCCCATAACTGTTCCCCGACAGACAGAGATAGGCAGACAGACCCCATCCTGTTGTCTCGTTGGAGCAACGTGACATATTGATAATTGGGCAATCTGAAGTGAACTTGTTCAGCCTCCAAAGGCAGTGCTCCGTATTCTTCCCATTTCCACTCCCCATTCAAGGCTTATCAGACGAAAGAAAAGCTTCTTGGCCTTACACCATCACCCCCCACGCAGACAGAAGCAACAACTATACGTCACGGTCAAATGTGTGTTGTGTTGTGTTATGGCGGCTGCTTTGCCGGCTCGCGTTGCTCGAGTTCCTTTGCCCATCACCACCCTGGCCAGCCCACTCTGCCCCATCAAGACTTATTCTTCTCTTCTACTCTTTGCGCATTCTGCTTTGTGGTGGGGCATACACACATACACACACAAAATCCATACTGCGGTTACATAAACGCGCGTCGCCACTTTTCGCAGCCTCCATCTGATACGAAATTCGGCTAATTTCAAGCGGCAATGATTACCAAGTTATGTATTGATACGCCAATCATGTTATTTTGCTTTTGATTGCATCTAAACAGAAAAAAAATCGCAAGGTTTGATCGATTTTTGCGTATGTATTGTTATCCATTTTTTTCTTTTGCTTTTTCTCCATCACACGTTCACAGAGACAGTGTTGCCAAATGGGAGCTCCTCCATTTTTCCTGAAAACCCCAACTAGCGCTACGGTCACTCTTAGTTTAGTTAAACCCATACAAAGATATCGATTAATTTTAATACAAAACTTTTAAAATAAATAAATTAATAATAAAAACGATTATTTTCTCCTTCAGATCACAGAGTTGAATCTGGATAACTGCCGGAGTACAAGCATCGTGGGCCTTACAGATGAATATACAGCCTTGGAAACACTCAGCTTGATTAATGTGGGCCTCACAACTCTAAAAGGTTTCCCTAAGCTGCCCAACTTGAAGAAACTAGAGCTGTCCGACAACCGGATTTCAAGCGGCCTCAACCATCTGACGAGCAGCCCAAAGCTGCAATATCTCAATTTGTCCGGGAACAAGATTAAGGATCTAGAAACCCTTAAACCCCTCGAGGAATTTAAGAATCTTGCGGTGCTGGATCTGTTTAATAACGATGCTACCCAGGTGGAGAACTACCGCGAGAAGATCTTCAAGATGTTGCCATCGTTAAGCTTTCTTGATGGGTTAGTATTTATCAATATTCTTGCTTCCACTGACCTAATAAACTTTTCTTTTATCCGTAGCTTTGATTGCAATGATGAGGAGGCGCAATCAGATGGCGATGACGATGACGAGGTCAATGGCAACGATTCCGAAGAGGAAGGTGTGTATTCAACGTCGTTGACAATTATCTAAACAGAGCATCTAGAGTAGGATGACACATAATCTTAGTTTTCCCATTAATAACCTTCATGTCAGTCTGGTTAAAGGCTTTATCTCATTTTCGAGGGCTCACGTATTTTTTGTAATCACACAACGTAAAAAGAAAACAAACATTCAACCACAGCTTCTGTCGCCTTTCAGATAAGCGCGGTGCCTTCTGTTTAAATGGTTTAGAAATCGATTTAGACGAGCTCGAGGCATTGGAGCAACGCGTCAAGGCGAAAAGGGGGCTTCTAACCGAGCCACCTTTACCTCCGGAGGATGAAGTAGATGAATTAGACGAGTATCTGAAAGAGTTGCAGTTAAGAGAATCGAAAGTTACTATCTCTGCACCTTCAGGCGACGAGCATTCTGTGATTAAGGCGACCACATCGCCTTCAACAAACCAAACCATAAGTTTTGCTATCCTGCTCTATTGGTTCTTGGCAATTCTAAACCTGGCCAATGCCACATATTGTAAGAATATGGCTTCATAAATGGCTTATTGGCTTTTGCGTCGAACTTCTCTAACCCGAAGCGCATATAAAAGAAATTTGCAATGTTGTTTTGTTGTGGTGTTTATAGGAAAATTGTTGTTTTAGAAACTTTAATATTTCTCCCATGTCTATGAGACTTTCCAATTTGAAGTTATACGATTATACATGAGAACCCTTGACCGATTTTTCGACTTAGGGAAGTTCGTATCTTATAGACACTGACTTAATCTTATCTTATTATTCTGCAGTTTCCGGGGACGATGACGAGGATGGCGACAGCGATGAGAGCGACGAGGAGGAAAACGGGGAGGTTTCCCTGTCCGAGGTATACAATGACGATCTGGAAGAAGATAACTCCGATTGGGAAGAAGGCGAAGGAGGAGAGGAAGATGAAGACGAAGATTCCGATATTGATGAGGCCGATGGTGAGGCTAATGAATCAGCTGCCTCAGTAAAGGCCAATGACAAGGACGGCGAAAAGGGCGATGGTATGATCAGTTCACTTTTCAAATTTGTATCATTAATATTAATATTTCTTTGATTTACTTTTAGAAGAGTCGCATGCCAGGGGCAAGAAAAGAAAGCATGATGGCTAAACTTGTCGAACTGTCGCTGTATCGTCTTGTACGTTATAAATTTAAATATATACACCCACACACGCCCACAAAAACACAGCCACACACACATCATATTTTGATAGAAAAAATGATTAACCATTAGGAAACCTAAAATTTGTTTCTTTAAAATGTAAGAAAGATAAAAAAAAAACAAAATCGACATTTCAAACACAAAACCCAAAATACAGACAGAATACAACAAAGGCGGAGCAAATGAAACATAATAATCAAACCAACCAAGCAAAGGAAAAGATAAGTTTAAGAAAACACGAAAAGGATCAGAGGAGATAAAGAAACCAATAAAAAATCGCATCGCATAAATGTAGCCTCATCCAAACCTTAGTTCCAGTTCCAATTTTAACCACCTCGTCAGTTGAATTCGCAATGCGAAATCCGCTTCAATAAACAGAAAACATACATTGTAAAATTGCTTAGCCCTAAGTTATTGAGAATGTAGTTACAAAATGTACAACCTTTTGACCATATTGTATCTCGCTGTTAACATACAACTGAGGAAATCAAACAAAATCATTGCTTTTCGGCAGCGTTATTATTTACAATTGTACAACTGCGGCTTTGTCAACGTTTCGCGTTAAAACGATCTATACACAATTACTGCTAAGAACTTTTAACTAACTCTTAAGTCATTCCTTTTTTGAATACGGATAAGTTAAGCAAACTCTAGCTTCTTTTCACTTTCTGCGCAAGGTGAAGATAGGAGGAACCGCATCTTCATTGTTACCCACCTTTCCCGCTCCACTATTAATCTTTCATATGTCTCTCTTTATTTTCATATGTACACATAATCAAACCATAAATAAACCGAAATTGTTTACCTTTATATACTTCTAAGTAAGAACCCTTACCATACCCGAATGTTTCAAAATTTAAAAAGGCAGTAGCATGTTTTGATTGTTTGTGGCGATTAAAGCGAAACAACAATTTTAGACAAGATTTTTTATTTAATAAACAATTATGCAACCGATTATTATTAAAAACCAATCTGTTTTATTTACAATGTGGAAATGTGGCACTGCTATGAATTGTTATTACAAATTAAATGTTGCGCCGATATACACTTATCGATAAATTCCAGGGGTGAGTTTTTGACATAAGGCATCCCTGATGTTTACCTTGACAACCCTACTCTCAAAATCTGGCGCAAAGCAACACAAAAGTGAAGCGTCCTAGTTAAATTATTTAAATGGGAGATCTGATAAAGATAACATGTCGGTTGATATAGCAAGCCAGCTGAAAGGAAGCCGATCTGACGTGGAAGCCGCTTATAAAACCGTAGCGACTAAGGTCAAGGATATAGCCAGCGGAGTCCGTGGTAGTGGAGATGCATCTTATGCCTTGAGATATGAATTGATTGTGCTGCGCCATATTTGTCTTGCTGTTAAGGAGAATCTTCATCAAAATTCCGACATCTATTGCGATATTGTGGGTATCATGCTGCCGCACGCGTTACCTTTTGAAGAGAAGCCCAACCTGTGGGAGGCCCATCTGACAAGCCTTCGATACATACACCACGCATTATGCCAAGAGGTGAGTACTTTTTTATCCTGGCGGCATGGTACTAATGTATTTCTCACCTAGAAATCCATCGCCACGTGTCAGAAGCTGTATAATCTTATACGGTCACAGTCCTGCCGCTTGCAGAATGAGACTGACTATAAAATATACCTGGACATCCATTTAACACACTTTAATGGCATACATTTACAACTTCAGAAGCAAACTCTGCCCTTGGAAGCCACACATCACCTGTGTTTTTCTCTAGAGGCTATGGGGGATCTATTTACCGCCATGCGAAAAAAGAGCATGGTCAAAAATGGTCCGCTTTTGGTGCAGCTCAACGAATCTTTGTTTGGGAAAAGAAGTCGGACATTTTCCAAATCTCTTAGTTATCTACCAAGCGAGAGTCTAACCAAGATGTTTGACCCACTAATTAAACTTTTGGCTGGCAGTTCCTTTACCGATTTAAATACTCAGTTTGCCGAATACCTGAGTTTCGCACTGGCTCTTTTTCAAATCGACATGGTAAACCCTCAGCTCAATATGCAAATGGCACTGCAATCGCTTCGCTTGTGCAAGAATATTTTTCAAGAGGATGCCAATGCAAACTATGCCTTGCAATTGATCTATTACTTTCTAAAGATAATCTACGGCCGTGAAGCTTCTCAAGATTTCAAACGGACTTATGTAGACATCTGTCGCAAGTTTCAGACCTTCTTCGAACAGAAAGGCGCCGTTTGTTCCAAGGAACAATGGATGATAGATTTTGTGATTGCAATACAACGTCTGCAAACGTTGATTCATCAGAGCGTGAGCAGATCCTCGTCGCCTTTTCAGCGATTTTGGCAACAAATGGAGACCGAAGGAGGAACGGAAGCATATGCAGCACACTTTCAACTGCTGAACAGCAGTGCGGCAATTGCGGTGAATGTGACGAGAAGTCCGCTGGGCAGCAAATGTTCTAATGAAGAATGCAAAAGCCAGAGGAGGCACTGCATCTTAAGCTTTGGAATGTGCGCCTTGGATGCCTACATCAACTGGCAATCAACGGCGGAACAAAAATCCGATAAAGTAAGTAGTTTATCAATAATTTTAAATAGAAATCTAAAATTCGCTTTCATTTTAGTCACCTTACAAGCCTTTGTTAGGAATAATCGCCTACGCCATGGAAGTAGCCAAGAGCTTAAAATGTATAGGCCCCACTAGTGTGGAATTAGTCAAATTAATTCGCCAGCTGACTAATGTTGCTGATCAGGTGTCCTGTGCAGAACAATTGTCGTTGCTGTTACCGCTTTTAGAACCCCTACAAAAGCTACGTCCTATGATTGCTGACCAGGAGATGAGTACCTTTTTAAGGCGGATTTTCAAGGCCAGTTGCCACTGGAAGGACCCACAGATGGTTAGCCGCTTGCGGGCCTGCTACTTAGCCTCGCTAAAGAATCCTGTTCGCCTGCGATCTCAGTTAAGTTTGCATTACCACAGTCAAGCCAGGGAAGGAAAAGAGATTACGAAATGCATCTACGAATGGCACGAAACGTGTCCACTACCCAATCCTCTCACTCCAGTACAGAAAAAACAACTTTACGACACGGATCTATTTGTTGTTCTGCACAATTTAAGGAGTCCATCTCTATCTCACTTGCAATCGCTCCTCCGGTGCCGAACTAATGATTATCATTTGGTGCTCCTGGCCAGGCAAATGAGCAATGATGGTAATGTTCTAAGGGAATTAAAGGAACTTACTGCCAGACTAAATCAAAAAAGTCAACTAACTCGAATGGAGAAGCTATCCTTGGGGCATGCAAATGTGGGATTACTACTAAATGCATTAGAGGCTCAAAAGACTAAGGTTCCCGCCAAAGACGTACATGAAAATACGATGGAGGAAGTTCTTCTGCGGAAGAATCTGTCAGCGATGAATATCGAACGAGAACAGCGTTTAGTTAAATTAGCTACAAATGCTATTACAGCGTTTCGTGGATTTTTTATGCGAGCTGACGAAGAACCGTTAAGCGTCGAGGATACACCTATAGATTGGGAGGCCTTGGTGGATGATGCCATATCCACAGCCATGGCGTTAGCGAGTATGGGATACCAGCCTCAGTCAGATGATGCGTGGCTTCTGCTTTTAAGAATCGGATTCTTGCTGGAGGATCGGTTTACTTACCTTAGGGCATTAACCTACTTCATGGCCCAAAACGAAGTAAGCCCTGCGCTTGGACTTGATCTCTCTGAGGAGGTAGCTCGTGTGGAGGATATGCTCGACGATTTGTGGCCTCAGTTGCAAAGCGGAAGATTCTTCAAACGACATCACACAACCGTAATGCTTTGCCTCTGCCACTTGGCTAGTTACTATGGCAGAAAAAAATGCCAGGCTACGGCGCAATTACTCTTGCTTCACGTTGAGCACTTACGTGAGGAATTCCCGGAAAGGATTGGCAAAAGTGATGTGGTCTTAATTACACTACGAGCGGTTCGTTTCAGACTCTCCTATCATCAGACGAAACCCAGGAATCAGAGGAACACAAGAATGCCCGCACCACTGCGACAGTTGGACACTCTGCGCCATAATGTGCGCAACTTTTTAACCTTGTCCAGTTTAGATGCTGGCGCCCTGCTACTCTTACTTCCAGATATTATTAAAGAAAGCACCGAATGTGCGGCCAACCGGCTTAGCGAAAGTTTTACCTTTTCCCACTTTGGACTTCAGATGTTTCTCCAGTCAGGATTTGTCCTGCGCTCCATTGAAGTATTCATAGCCTGGCTATGGACGAATCTGCAAATGGAGTATCTTGACAAGGCAGAGTCTAAGCTGCGACTCCTCGAGCATTGTTTAAATATAAAGCGATTGACTCTAAAGAAAGCACCGCTGGAGAGTGAATACATCAAAGAGTCGGTTGTGAGTGATCTTGCCAGTAACATGATGCTTCTGCAGCTGGTTGAGCCGATTAGAAAACAGCAGCAGTTGGAAATGGGCTCGCCCAGAGCAGTCAATATGCGGCCAAACAGTCCCAGCTTCCATATGAACTTGGCGCGCTATATGAATTTCAAGGAGGCACCTTCTGTTCTCCGGGAGAACTCTCAGCTGCAGTGCCTTTATTTCGTTCTTGGCTGCCTTCATGCGCGGCTCTGCTTTTTGCAGAGAAAGGACGATCAGTTGGCTGAGTTTTATGCCGATGCGGATAGCTTTCTGGCCAAGAACACAAAGCTAAGAACATCTTTGGGCTCCATGCTGCAGGTGCATCAAATATTTCAAGTCAATTTTATGCGCTATAAGAAAAAGCAGAAGGCGTCATTATCAATATGCCAAAAAGGACTGCAGTCGGGACAGTTTGCGCTGGATATTGCCTACAGAGTCAACTTCTTGGCCCAACTGAAAGCCACTGAAGTTGAGCTGAAGCCCGCAAAGCCGCTAAATCAAAAGTCCCGTCGAGCTTTAGTCTTCAATCTTTCGCCTGAACCAAAAGCAAGAGCAGTGTTGGTAGCCGGAGGAACCGCTTCGGCTGTTAAAGTAAAACAATCTGCAAAGAAGGTGCCAAAGTTTAGGATTTACACCGAGTTGGAACTGCGACCGCCAAGCACTGGTTTTTGTAGCTCTGCCAGTAGTGGAAGCAATAACGAAAATACTCCGCCTTCGGATCACTTAGACTTGAATGCCTGCCAGGTTATCGACATAAGTGATGATGATGACTCGCCCACCACAATGCCCCTGAAACCGTCACAAACTCAGGCCAAGGCTAAGGAAAAAACCAAGAGCACAGTCAAGGCAAAAGTCGCAGATGTCATTGCACTTGATGACAGTCCAGAGAATGGGCAGAGCCAATCGACGTCTTCGGCTGTGAGAAGCACCAGGACCAGGGCGCGGCAGCCGGAGGAGACTCCAACGGCAGTGGCTCTTTCGTCCAGGAGGCCAAGGCGCAAGGTGGCCGAGCAACCTGTACAAGCTGATGAGGGTGTTAGTACACGGAGGCGCCATAGAAACTGATTAATTTTAGTTAATTTAAAAATTGGTTTTTACTTTTATTTAAATGCTTTTCTTGTCTCACTCAAATATAATTCGTTTATGTGTTTGAATCCTGTATTGTCAACGAATTGATGGCATTAATGACGACTTGCAAATGTCTCGACTCCAATATCCTCGTTGAATTCTCTGCCCATCTGTGCCATGGTAGTAGACACCTGCTCCGGATTTGCAGCCTTCCTCAAACTGGCCCACATAACGATTACCATTGACTACCATATTTTACTCACAATATTTAAGAAGTCTACTAATTTTATTCAGATTCCATTTACCTGCAAAAAGAACGCCACGACCATGATACTTATCCAGGAGCCACTCCCCAACGTAGACGGCTCCGTTAGCCTGCCAGAGAATGCCGTGACCACTTCGTTTGTCCTCGAGCCACTGGCCAAAGTATACGGATCCATCCGGGTAGAACTGTTTTCCCTCACCGCTTCGCTTATCCTCTTGCCAGTGACCGATGTAAATGCGTCGAGCCTCGTCGGATGGGTCCTCCCGTCGCAGAGTTCCGTAGCCATGACGCTGGCCACAAAGCCACTGACCCTCGTAGACAAATCCGCGACCGCTCTTCCTTACTCCGTAACCTTGGGGCTGGGCACCAAGCCATTTTCCCTGGTATCGGCCACGCCCATTGCCTCCGGGATACCGCTGGCAGCGAACTCCGGTAGCATATCCGCTCGCCGGGCACGACATGTCTTCGACGACTGAGCCCATTGTCAGTTTGTCATCTGTGGCGGTGCCATGTGGTGTCTTAGGTAGCTTCTTGCCCGGTTAAAGGGTGGAGCAGCGGTGTGCGTGTGGTGTCATTTTTCTAATCAACCCCAAGCAGCATGTCTTGCCACCATTCGAGTTCCACCAGCCGCGGCACGCAAGCCAAAGGAGGCCAAAGACATTGCCTCAATAGAAAATTGTTTGTTCCGGTTAAGTATATGTGGAGAAAATCGCCTAATCAGGTGTATAAATTACTGGTGACTACAATAGAATCGATGTACCACTCGTTTAAGGTATTGTTATAGGTATAGCCATTTATCAAAAACTAAAGAATAAATAAATAGCTTTTTACATTCTTTGAAATTTTGTAATTTATTAGTCGATTTTAATGTTGTTCAAAAATTTGCTTATATAAAATTCCTTCAATAATATAATACTCGTCCCATGAAAATATTAGTTTCATATAATTTATAAAAAATCATTTAATTATATATAAATTACAGCGCTACTACGCCTACATTCTCTAAAAAAAGGTCTTAAACCATAACAGGGAAGACGGCCAAAGATGATTACAAATGGCGTACACGCAAAATATATAAAATATACGAATTATGAGCTAATTTTGAGGAATATTCATTGGGCCATTGCACCACCACAAAGGTATCCAACGTATTGCTTCATTACGGGTCTTTAAATTTCATTATTTCCTATTATATCAGTGCCTAGTAGTTGCAGTAAAAATTAAGAACCAGGACTTCACTCCTTCACTCCATTCACATGTAGTCGATATAGAATACAGAATACAGTTCGCGTATATATTATATAATAAAAATCTACTGCCTTATGCTTATCACAATTTGCATCCACTACAAATTTACTAAATATATTATTTCAAACTTAATTAGTCTGAGGCTTGACCTGAGCCACAATGTCTTTTCGAAACGGAGAATCCTTACGCGTGGATTCCCGGCTAGACAATATCCCCGGAGGCGCCGTAGTGCAGCCCGTTGTTTCGCGTGCTGTGCTGGTGCTCCAGGGCGTCCTGTTCCATCTGCTCCTTGAGGATCTCCAGTTCGCGGATGCCCGACACCGTAACCTCGTACTTGTGGGTCACCAGCGAGCGGTAAAAATGAATGGCAAATGCCAGGAAAACGATCATCACCGGAATGAGGACTACGCAGGCGGACCAGGCTGCTGGTGGGCTCAAATCGTAGAATTTCACCCAGCACAGGATAGCTATCTCCAGCAGGAATAGGATCAGACCCAGCAGCGTGGAGAAGGCCCATGCCGTCTCAATATACCAATGCAGTCGCTCGTGGGGTGATTCGTGGACCAGGGAGATGCTGTGCAAGTTGCACACCGTCTCGATGTTGGGCAGGATGCAGGTGCTGATCATCAGGGCCAGCATGTGCACGGCCACCAGCATCGTGGTGCAAATTGCGAACGCCACCAGCATGCCGGGTGGCACTTTTGTGTTGCCGTCCAGTTGCACCTCCACCATTGCCACCTGTACGATGATGTTAGTAAGATATCAAATCCGGCATTAATGGTAATTGTTAATTGAAAGTCGAAAAATTATATTTCCCGGCACATTGTCCCGATTATTATTATTAGCCATTTTTGCGAGAAATTTTGGCAGCCACGAGAACCGGGCTAATTCATCCGATCTGCCCCTGATCTCCTGCTCTTTATGTTTTTTTTTCATCTTGTTTCTAAGGTGTACATGTGGAATGTATAAAAAGTTTGTAATCTCATAAATGGGCTAATTAATACCTCTTCCTTCACATCATAAGATTAGCTTAATTAGCAATATTTAAAGCCATTAACATTGGAGTGAGTTTTTTCTGTAAAAATTATGGGGCGCCTCATAAATTTGGGAATTAATGGATAACATACCATGTGAGAAAAAAATAAAATATACGTTAAAAACGAACTATTTTTTTTATGTGTGACTGTAAGCTATTGAATATGTGGGAATGGGATATCTGAAAAACTTATGGGAAATCATCCAAACAATCTTAGTCTTGGTTTTACTTGACTTGTTTTCTACAATACTATAACTAGTTTTTCCAAAAAGCCTAGGTATGGGAGACAGCCCAAAACACCTCCTATTATAGGGTGGATAAATAAACACACACTTATTTAGGAAACAGCCAAGAAAATTATTTGAGCAAGACACAGATAGTGGCAATAAATTGAACAGATTTCGTTGGCCCTCAATTTGCCACAGTTCGCATCAAATAGAATTATGTTGGGCAGGCGTAGATGAAAGTACAGGCCACTAATTAAAGATATATGCAATTGTAAATCTGTCACGATTTACATTCTGCGGATTGAGATTACTACGAATAAAAAACTAAAAAGTATTCGACCGGAACAAATTGCATATTGCATTGCATTTCACGTGCCGCAAAGTATTTCATGGGGAACCTGTCTCTATATCTTATAAAAATAGTTGCAATATTTCCTCAATTAGTGTGTCCAGAGTTCGTTGTGTTTATTTTGTATATTCTCCTGTTTTCTTTTATTTTTGTCCGAGTTCTTGACCTTGCACATTGAGTTGGCTTTATGTTCTTTAGAATTTTAAAAAGAATTGGCTAATATATTTCCTCTGAAAGTTCCATGGGTTTTAAAACACATTCTAAAGTTCTTTGTTTATATTTTTAAAATATTTTGATAGTGTAATAATATTTAATCACTCGATTAAATGGCCAATTTAACCATGTTAAGTTTTTGAATTCAACTTAATTTTGATTATAATTTAAAAACGATTAAAAATATACAATACTCACCATAGCAAATCCGGATAACAGGGCAGACGTCTTGCTGGAGGCCTTCAGCTTGGCCCGGCTCAGCTGCAGCTTCCGCCAGGACAGGTAGGTGGGCGAATGGAGATCCTCGCCAGACTGCGACATGCTGCTGCTGGCGGTGCGGTGATGCCCACGCGGCTGAAAGCGGGAGGATTGAGTTTGTTGGTACGTGCGCAACTGAAATGGCTGTGGTGGTGGAGCTGCTAATGGAGGCGATGCTATGGAAGCTAGTTGTGCTATTGGAGCAACTACCGCTGATACCGACGCCGAGCCCGATGCTGGCGAGATGTCTCGCTGAGCGGTGAAGCGTCTCGACTGCGGCGAATTCGAATTGAACTGGCTGTGGTAGAGATACCGCGACGAGCCCATGAAACTGCTCGCTCTGAGATTTCCCATATTGTGCAAGTGATGGTGTTGTAGCTGCTGCTGCTGTTGCTGTTGCTGATGGTGGAAGTGGTGGCTGCAGTTCGGATTGTAGCGCAGGGGACGACACGAATCGCAGAGGGTGTAGTCGCCGACCGCTGTGGCTGTCGCCGCCGCCGTGTAGGCATCCACGCTGGCTGCCAATTTGGCGGTGGCCTGCAGAGCGCTAGCCAGGGCAGAAGGTTGCGGCCTGCCTTGGATGCCCGATGCCCGGTTCGGCTGGGGATGCATCTGGTAGCGTTGCCTCGATAGCGGAGGCATGTCCAGGGTCTCGCTGCTGGCTGTCCTCTCGGTGGGCGTGTCGAAGGAGCTCTGCTGCTGGCTGATGAGCAGACTACTGTGGCTCAGGTTGGCCCTGGCGTAGCGCAGACTGCCGCCACCCAACTCTCTGGTGGGCAGCAGCTGCTCCTCCTCGGTCTCCTCCGACGGAGGTTGCGTCGGGTCCTGGTCGGCAGTCTTCATTGGTCTCTTGCGACGTGGCGGCTTCAGAGGTATGTGCTCCTCTGACGTATCCTGCTCCTCTTCAAACGGTGGCATGGGCCGCTTCCTGGCTCCACAATCTCGATTTCTAGACGCGCCTCGCCGAACGCATAAACATGTATTAGCTATATTCTAGAATCTGGATGAATCTAGCAAGTGCGACTCTCTACAGATTAAATGATTTCAATAAAACAAGTATATTTGCTTATTCTATAAACTCTGTTTTTTGTTGTTCATTATTTTGCTTTGAAATATTTAATTATTTGCTCACTTTTTGTCAGTTCTGGAGCTTTAATGGGAATTATTTTGTGGTCGCGAAAAAAATCCGGTTAAAATGTCAAGCTCTCTGGGTTCTCTGAAGTGAACTGATGATTTCCAGTGTCTGGCATGTATGGATGGCAATAAATAAACATTCCATGGGGTCAGAGGTCTTTCATCTTGGTTATCGGCAAGGCAACGCCCCAATGTCTCAATTATGAAGCACTTGCCACTTGCCTCCAATGAGTGTCTCAATTGCAATTTAATTTTATTTTATTATTCAATTCGATTCGATTTGAGTGACTCATTTGCCTTTAACCCTTTTCCTTAGATTATGCTAGGTAATCACGGGTTATGGAATCTCAATTTGGGAAATTTTAGTGCCACTTGCTAGTGTAATTCCGAATCTATTTCCGATGTTTTTTTGCCGTTTCACTTGGGTGATTTTTCAATGCTTCCCATTAATGATGATACTGAATGTTATTGTTTTTCAGATATTGTCGGTGTGTGGGTGGAGTACATGCCTCTTGCAGGCGGCACATGACAATTGATCAACAATTACCGATACAAAAATTCTCACACACGCACTTGCCACACGGAAAATTTCTCGCCTTTCTTTCCACTCTCTTTGCTCTTTATTTTTTTTTTGTGGGTTATTTGTTTCTAGACTAAATATTTGTATTTACTTTTTATTTATAAACATTTTATGGGCTTTATAAAATGTAAAATACATGTGTCAATAAAACCCTGTTGTGGATTATTTGTTGGCTGTTTTTTTTTTTTTTTTTTCGTTTACGAACAAGGCCAAGACCACGCAGCTTGTACCTTTGCGATCGGGTAGTGGATGCCGACTGCAGAAAAAGAAAACCCAAAAAAACACGGATGCTGGCACACAAAATCAACGAGCACCGATCAACGGATCAAAAAAGCACAAAAAAAAAATAAAATAAAATGCTGAGGGGAAGAAACACTTCCGCGCCACGCAAGAAATCGAAAAGTAAGTAATTCTTTCGCCTCTCCGTCCGGTGCGACACACCCGAGAACAAATTATTTAATTCAGGTGCACATTTGATTCATTTTCATTTTTCGCGACTTGTGCTTCTTGTTCCGTCGACGATGGCAAGTTAACAACTAACTGAACTGATACGGCTCTGCCAGCAGAACCAGGCGTGGAGAGGTGGGCTGAGCGATGGCGTTGGAGCAGTAGGGTGGCAGTGGCGGTGGGGCGACGTTGGCGGAGCGGCAGCAGTGGGGCGATCAGTGATCGGCGATGGGCGATGGGTGACGACGGAGCAGCAGCAGAGGCAGCAGAGCGGCGGCAACGACGACGTATTCAAATTCGACAATCAATTCGAATGGGGCGGCCTGCGATGACACAAAAAACAACAACAACTACAATAATGGCAATCGAACTACTACAGTCCAACCTGGCTAGCAGGAACTGGCAAGCCAACAGGTAATCGGCCAGGTGCCAGGCATAAATGTCAAAATAAAGGAAGCGATTAAATCAAAAGGAAAACGGAAGTTAAGAAAGGAAGTCAAACATTTTCAATTTCAAGTGCTTTAATAATTCTTAGTTAATAGAGAAAGTACGAAATCCAAACAAATCTTCCAAGACTAAAATGGTAAATATTTTCCCATAATTTTTGAGACATATTTATACAGAAGGTGGACTGTAACATGCCATTTGAATGAAAGCGTTCACAGAGATAGAAAAGTATAGAGAGTGGAAGGCAACAGAAACAGAAAGGGGGGATAGCGACAAACTAACAAACAGGTAAAGAATCAAAAGTGGCGAAAAAAAAAGCAAAATTACAGGAAAAACAAAAGGTATAAGGGACGGGGTGGCAGGGGGAGGGCATTCATAGGCGTCTGCTGCTATTTTTGGCAATCGATCGGTGATCAGCGACTGATTAATGGGGAAGACAAATTGAGAGATTACACACCCACATCCACACACACTTTCAACGCAGCAACATACAAAGCGACCCTGAACTTGGAGGCAGTGACTCAGGAATTTAATCAACGACCCCGCAACTAACCCAGAAACGCCTAAATTAATATGGAAATGAGTCCAGCCACGACTAGGATAATGAGCAGGAAGGGACGAAAGGAAGGAAGGGGGATGCATCCGAGGCGTTGAGAATTCTAAAGATGAACTGGCGGTTGGCAAAGGCGCTGGAGAACACCCAATTCTTGCGGGCTTCGCAGTCATGGTATTGCCCCGCCAATCCGTAGATGGTGTTGCCACAGAAAACAGGACTACCCATGTCGATCTGACCTATGTCAAAAGTCGCCGTGTAGATGGCCACACATATTTGTCGTGATTCACAACTCGCAAAGTAGCACAGATTGCTCTCAACCTTTTGCACTTTTCACATAAGCAACACATTCGACACGGGTCCACTCTGTAAATGAGAAAATGAGCCCAGACCGTATATAGGGGTCACCTGGTATAACCTCCCCCATCCCAGGGTGAAGCACAACCACTCGTCGCTCATCTCTCTAGTCGGCAGCTTTAAGCCATAGTTCTTGTGACCACTAACAACTCGCGCCAGTCTCAACAGCACCAGGTCCTGGCAGCAAATCTTTCGATTCGGAAATATCACCTGGGAAACGGGAATTACATTCTCCGATTTAGGCTTCACCATCCTATACGGAGTGTACACCACGACCACAAGATTCTTGTAAGATTCGTGTGATGTACGTCGGACTTGTCAAGATTCGTGTGATGTACGTCGGACTAGGGTGCCCGCTCTGTTGCTCACGCATCCGGAGGCGGTCATTACCAAACTGGCACTCAAGATGACTCCCGAACAGAAGTGGTTGTCGCCCCAGTTATAAATTTTGTTCCTCGTCTGTATAGACGCTATATAATTGATATTGGCTTCCTTAATATAGTTGGTCCTGGGCTCAATCGGGGGCCCATCGGAAATATTTTGGTAGCTGTGATTGAAACCGCCTGCCAAGGTTAGCAGGAGTATTGGGATGACCAAAGAGATGGAACGGTACATGTTAAATGTATAAAGGCATTTCAAGCAAAAGGGTCTACGTTTTTTAAAAAACTTGAATAATATATAAACCCCAAAAACGAATCCTCATGACTGAGCTTTTGAAACTCTCCAGAACGCTAGGGATATCTTGATAATGTTAACAATAATTTAAACTGTCAAATGGAACGAGCTCATTTGGGATTTCCAGCTGCTTAACTTCCTCCCAAGGAACCCGAAACGAAACCACTTAAACTCTGTGTTCAAAAATAAGTCAATCCGATAAAACAGAAGTAAAAAATAAACACGGAGGAGGTGTCGGCTGGTTTCATTTTCGCTTCGATTCGTTGCCAAAATACTTGGGCAAACACACACCTGGATTCCACTGATACCGCCCTAAGGAGCAGGCCCATTTGTGGGTGGGTGGCATTTATTCTGTTTTATTTTATCGCTTGTAAAAACAATGCAAATAGAGCAAACAAGATAAGCGATCGCGCAACTCTTGGAGGCAATTAGACGACGGTGCCGGTTTTCGATTTTTATTTCCATATACAATTTCATTGTCAGTGTCGTTTCGCCGAAAGCACTGTTCAATAATTCAGCAGGTTCACCAGGTAACGCAGTCATACCCGAGATGTGTGATTGCGTTTTGCGAGAGTGTGTACGGATTGGGGGTATGTGTGAGCTGGATCTCGTTCGACTTGAGCCGGAGGCCTTGCTATTTGCCTGTAAGATTTCGTGTCTCGATCCATGGGGGGCGCATTCAGCAGGTGACATAGAGAAATTCGAAAGGCTAGTCTCGACTAATTTACTCTAAAAACTTATCAATTGTACAATTATACTCCTTGTATTACAATATATTAATTAGAATTATACATTTCAGCAAACATCTGATTTAATTATAAATAAGTGGACCGCATGTGTGATTTCTAAATATATCTAAATATAGATGCAGCTAAATAAACGCTATACTATATAAATCATATGCGACAGCCTACTTAATTGTAATTTTTGCTGATAGAAAATAATGTTAAATAATTTAAATGGAAAGTGGATTTTATTTAACAAATTCTTGAGGAAGCCTGGTGGCTGATTTACATAAATTAGACAAACAAATAGCTCCCTTATTTAACCAGCCTGGTATTAAAAAATCACGGCTTACAAATGACAAGATTGTCATAGAATCACCATGTGCTGAATGCGCCCGCGAGCCGGAGCGTAGGAGCGAGTGGGAAAGATTTTTGCGTGAGGGGGGCTTCCATAGCATCGTTCGTGAAAATGTGATGAAGAGTAAGCGGTTATGGAGGGGATTTTGGGGAGAAAGAGATTGTTCGAAGATTGATTTGTTATTGGACTTACCTTCGGCTGATTCGATGGAGGCGGCGGGGGCGGTGGGAACTGCAGCAAGGAATTACTGATGCTGGAGCGCTTGAAGCCACTGCTGTTTGAGTTGCTGCCAGTCGGGCTGTTGTTGTTGTGGTGGTGGTGCTGAAGCAGCGGATGGGAATTGGGGAATTGCTGGAGCTGCTGGCCAGTGGCCACGGAGGTGGCGGCGGCTACGGCGGCGGCGACAACGTGCTGGAACTGATGCTGTGTTGTTGCTACGGCCAGATTTCTTGGCACTGAGCTGCGGGGAATCGCTGAGGTAGCGGGCGACTTGGTTGGTGTCTCTATGCCACCGGAGTTTGCTGTTGTCCACACTGACATTTTGCCAAGCCAGAGATCTTGCCAGTAGTCCTAAGTATTGCTTCGTCAAAGAGATCCATTTTGCACGAAAGTAAAGTCACAGAAATAACCAGATTAAACGTTGTATTAGGGTTAGTGAATGGAGTACGTGTATAACACAAAACGACAAAAGAAGAGGTGTAAATTAAGTACGATCCGAGCAGTGCTAAACAAAAACAATTTGGAATTTCTTTTTCTTTACTAGAGCTGGGCACAAGCTCGATTTCATAATCGATATTTTGATGACGACCCACCAGTCGATTTATCGATTGTCTGTTGAGGCGACAACCCTGCCGAATCAGCTGTCTTATGTTTTTGTTTACAACAGGCGCGAAAAGCTTGCGAGTTTTTAAGTTTTTTGTTGGACAAATTTGTGTTTATGCTCTGCTCGGGGACTACCAGGTCAGTGGTTAGCTATTTACTAACGATAATGAGTGCCAAAAACCGCCGCAGTCCAATGACCAATAAGGCAATTAATCAAACGCCCACAAAAGCTGAAAACATAAATTAACCAAATTGTTTTCAACACAATTGAAATGCATTCTTGGCCGCCCTGACACACATTTTAATTTCCTTGCCATACAATTGTCTCTTCTTGTTAATCGCCGTTCGTTTTTCGTTTAGTTTTGTTTTGCAAATTTTCTTTCACATTCTTCCGGCGTGGGCGCAGATTATTTTATTCTTAACTTGCAGCACACGTCTATATACAATTGTATGTACATATTGTATATATGTACAGAATAATTATTCTTTTTGTCTGCCTTGAACTTGCAAATTGCTGCGAATTCCCCTCCCCCTCATGATTCCTAATATCCCCATATCTACCACCCACTTGCATATGCAAGTGTTTCCCTTGCTTTCTTCCTTGCTTTCTTTCCTTTCTCTTCTGTGGCCTGTTTGGCAATTCATTTCACCTCCCCATCGATAGATAAAAGCGAGTCATGTGCCAATGTCTTGGGGCCCTAGAACCGTTATCTATTGGATATACCCAAAAGAACAGGCAAAAGCTCTTTGCCTATTTACATAGCCTGTGTGCACAGTTGTTGACAATTCCCTACTAATATTCCAAAATTAAACATCGGTTTACATAAAAATTAAAAAACAAATACGTTTTGGGGGTGAACAAATACTTAATAATACTTATTTCTAATAATTAGTTTTATTTTTAATTTTTAGCAATCGTATTAAATATTAGTTGTAAGTATAAATGTGTTAAATGTGTAGTTTATTAATGTTATTTTGAAATTTTCCCACCATCTGCTGTAGTGGCGTTTCCCTGTGGAACCCCTAAGCCTCTATGCTTGGCCTTCAAGGTGTTACAAATTTACGCAAATGCTATTATCGGTTATCAGCGGGGCTTTACTGAATATTTGTTTGGCAACCGAGTGGTAAGGTCGGCTGGGTCAGGCCAATAACCAATGTGCGGGGAATTAGGTAATGACAACGCAAGCGAAAAAAAATATTTTTGCATGCCCTGCCTCCGTGCTGCAGTCGTGATTGTAAACAATTGCGATCAATTGAAATCAATAAACGATCCGAGTGCCGCACACTACATATGTAATCCCTTCTGGCTCTTTTGATTTCCAGCTTCATTCGAGACATTTTCATTTTTATTGTGGTTTGTCGGTTTGGGGCAACTAACAAAAGATGCCAAGTCACTACTGGCCATTAATAAAACGTCGCTCAGAAAATGGACTTTAGATAAGAAAAGAAGGGGCAAAAAAAAACACATATATGTAAATATGTACTTATATCGCAAATGAATTTGTTCAACTACAACATATGTACATAAACAATCGACCCATTGGGAATGACGTAGATTTCTAATTTCGGATTCAAGTTGGAGAAACAAAGATTTCTCGGAAGCCCATTCAAACACTTGAGGCTCTCAAAAAGTTCTAAATAAAGTATCATTTTATCTTTTGAATTGGAAATGTTGTCTCTCGACTTGAAAAGGTTTTTTTTGCAAGTATCTATAAGGTACTTCCAACTACCAAAGCTATATATAGAAAGCCCCGCAAATAAAATAATTGTATCTTAACGAAAACATAATCTTTATTCCTAAAAATAGGTTTCACAATAATTGACAAAATATCAAAGTTTCTAAAAAAGGTAAAATAATACGGTTTACACAGCTAAGTACGTGGCACTTTTTAAAACTAATGGACAAGACAGACGATCACTGGGGGTCATAGGTCAAGGAGAACCCCACTTGGCAAAAGTTGTAACAACAAAATGTCTTCTATTTGGCTAACAGTATGATCTTAAATCATTGGATGGTGGGCTTGATGGAGCCCATGGAGTTCTTGCGCTGGTGATTCACCTCGAATCGCTTCATGATGCTGGCCACAATGGACGAGGGAGGCATATCGGGATTTCCAGTTAAGCCCCGATAGCCAAGAACGCTCGAATCGGCCAGCGATCGGGCCAAGGTCAGTCTTTGTACGAAGGCATCGGTATCGATTCCGGGCACTTGCGAGGGTTTCAGGAATCTCCGTGGTATCCGGGACAGCATGTCCTCGGAGCCCACAGGACCGAAGCCCAGGTTGATGAGTATGGCTTCCGGGTCTGGCTTGCGGGCTTCCAGCAGGCTATCCACGCTGGAGTACCGACTGGAGTCGGACTGCACCGACATGGAGCTGTCCCTGAGGAGTAGGCTGCTGAACCTCTGCTGGCGCTGCGATTGGGGGCTCAGTTCGGGAGCTGTGCTGCAGGACTCGAAGGACTCCTCGTGGCGCAGGCAACGCTTCATGGTGCTGGAGGATATGTGGCGCTGTAGAGCTAATGGCAAACTAGTGGCATGGGCTGTGTGCTCAGTGTCGGGATCGGCATTCTCCTCGAGATCGGCGGCGTATTCCATGTCATCGGCATCGACGGCTGACTGCTGGCGTTGGAGTTTCCTGCGCCGGCGCAACGGCTTGTTGGGCGGAAAGTGATGGGCGGCGGGTAGGTTGTCGCTGCTGCCAGCCAGCTCGGCCGCGGCACTCTCCTGTCCATCGACCTTGCCCCCCGTGCGTCCCACGAAATTGCTGCAACTGTAGGAGCGCTCCATGGCGTATGTGTAATATATTGCGGGGATGTGTGTGAACTTGTTTTTTTGTGGTCACGGCTACTCGGGTTACAAGCTTCAAGCTCTCCTCCACTCAAGCTCCGCTTTTGGACATATTTGGTTATGGCCAGAATCAGGGCTGCTATTTTACGTTTTCGTTTGCGTTTTTCGCTAAATGCGTGTGCGCGTGTTCAATAACAAAGCGACAACAATTTGTGTTATTTGGCTAAATTGTTGCTATTTTTTTTTCTTGCTTCGTACCGCTAAACGCTTTTTGTGGAAACGTGTTTTTCTATATTCTGCGCGTATTTGTTAATTTGCCGTATTTGTGTGTTTTTGTCTGTTTTTGTTTATTTATTTCGCTTGGCGCTCATTAGACGACAACAACGATGACCACGATCACGGCAGCGGCAACGGCTCGGCGGAGATGGGGAAGTGGAGTGTTAATCAGTTGGAGCGTTTCTGACCCCGGATTTGGAACGATCGAGTACTGCCTCGATCACTTGACATTGATATTGTTTCGGAAATCGAAATTGTAACTTTGTTTTTGCGAACAAACCACTCCCTCTACCTTCCGTGAGCTCTATTTGCTTAATTATTATTATTTATGTATTAAGTACACAAATTAATTATAAATCGAGTTCGAGTTCTTGCTGCTAGCTTTGTGTTTTGTGTTTTTTTATGAGTCTTGGCTTTCTCTTTCCGCCCCAGAGGCGTCCGCTTCGCAACGAGTGATCTTCAAAACTGAAACTGAAATCACAAGCCCCAACCGAAACGCCCCAAGACCTGGGGCCCAAGCACGATTGGAGCTTTTTCGCTGGGGAAAAAGTGACGGAGAGATAGAGAGTACACAGTGAGAAACCATTAAATAATATTTTTTTTTTAATTATCGTGTCCGTTCAATACGATTATTTATGACATGAGTTGTGAACTATACAGTTGTCAAAGGTTTTCAAAATTGAAAGTAAATCAAAAAGACATTCTAAATGATTATCTCATTGATTCAAATTGTATTTTTACGAGTTTTTTCGCTAATTTTTTCGTGTGGAAAAGAGTAATGTCTGAGCTGGAATTACTTTGCGGGGCAGTAAGTCAATTTCCTCAAGCACAACCGCCAATCTATTAAAACTTTTGATTAAAAGCACAGTGCTTTGTGGTTAACCCAGCACCACCCCCTCCCCAATGCTTTCCTTATTTTTCCACACGATAGCCGGGGAAAACCCGCAGGCTTTCGTATCTTTGATACAAATAATAAAAAAAAAACCCATAAAATTAAATCTTTAATATTATTGGCACGTTCTGGGGCTCTGAGAGTGAGCTGGTATCGTTTATTGTACTCTGTGCATTGCCCTTATTTGCTTAATTTAACGTTTTTTAATGGCTTAAACCGTCGATCGTTAAGTAATTTGGCCACCATAAAGATCTCTCTCTGGGCAGATTTTTCGGGCAATTATACAACTGGATCAGTTGATTACCGCACCAGAATTATGGCCATGTAGGCAGTGGAGACTTTTGATCTTCGGTTTGTTTACTTGCGACGACGACGGATGCCACTCTTTCGGATGCAGATGCATGCGGAAGAGTCTGGTGAACACCCCAGATAACCCAAACAGGGGAAATGTTTTAAACCAGTTAACTGGGCCTGGACAAGCTTTACGTGGCAGGTAGCTTTCGTATCCAAACAGCTGAGCCTTTAACGAGCTTTAACCGATTCAAAACTATGCGGTGTATCTTCAGAAGGTGTCAATTGCTTTCATACACTGAGATCAACAAGTTTGCTTAACTTGTAAATAGATCAAATATTCCGAAAATAATTGGTTTAGGTGGCTAAGTAAGCTATCGAAATGTCAGACAGAGTTTTTGTTGAGTGAGCTCATTTTAAGTACAATAATAAAAAGTAAGCTCACTTGGAAAATATATATTTTATAACGATTTTAAAAAGTAGCAAAAAATATGGGAGAAATATGGGCACAGTAAGTACATAGTGATTCATAGAAAAATCCCCCGTCTATCCTTGTTTATTTAACACATTTTTTGTGGGTAGAAACCTATGCAAACAGTTAATTTTTTGTTTGTTGTGTACCTGCTCCCCTAACTCCAGCTTCGAGACTTTGAGGCTATTGTAATTCATACTTGACACGTTCTGGCCACTGACTTACTGAGCCCCGGAAACTCGATCTGGGTAACAGTGGCAGCAACCTCAAGCCTCCCCGACCGTCTAAAGGTTCTGTCAACAGTTACAGATCCCTCTCCATCCCCATCTGCCTCTGGATTGCGGACTCCGGACTCGGGACAGACAAAGGTCTAAGTATATCAGCTGCCGGGTACTCGACATGCACACTCTGTGTGCTTTGGGCAAATTTACACAATTCTTCAAAAAAAAAAAATTGACTTGGACGCTTCCAAGGCTAGGCGAACTGGAGGAGTGATAAGTGTACAACAAGCTATTTTTCGTAGAACGTACATTTCAATAAAATCAAAGTAATTCGTTAAATTCAATCAAAGGTGAGCGGGGAAACACGCCATAATCACGTTGTGCAATTAAATCTCCAGCAATGTTGTCAGCAGCCGCCATCAATTGAGTATCCGAGTGTCTAATAAATGTTTGAATATGATTTAGAAGTGGGAGGTGGTGTATCGGATCGAAGTTTGTACCCCTCCAGGAAACGATTTTCGATGGGGGAAATACCAATCAGGCCTTTGTTCACGATTAGCATGATCCACAAAGAGTAATTAATAATCTAGTCGAAGGGGCAGGGGATTTCTAGTAGTTGCAGATTTTTAGATTGTCTAATAATTTAATTTAATTGTGAATAAAAAATAAATTGCTCAATTCTTTCCCAGAAACTCTAGATTTGTGGGTTATGTAAGTGATATGGAACACGAAAGGTAACCGAACCTTATAGAAATAACAGTAATTACAATGACACAATGATTGCGTGCCTAGGGTCGTGTCACCCTATAAATCGACACAATGCACTCAGAAAAAATTGTTGATTGTAGGGCAGTGCCCCTTAAGATGTTCTAGGTTCTTGGGAATTAGAGGCATTTATTTCCCCTTGTGTAGTGGCCCTGATATGGTTGGGCAATGGCTTGAGCGCCCTTTTCAATTGATACTAATTGGCTACGAATAAAAGTTAGTCGCCGATAATGTATACAAGCGAAAGTGTAAATTGCAATTGAAATTTCAGCATTGTCAAGTAGTTTGAGTGCAACTTGGAATTGCAAATGATCGACGACAGGAGAAGGGAAGTTCGAAATGGTAATGGTAATGGGAACGACGGGAATACCTACAGAAATGTGGAGTTCCTCACCTGTGATTCTTTTCTCAGTTTTTTGTTTTTCTGTTGTTCACTTAACGCCAAAGTGTTCTGGTTTTGTTCTGAGCACGTGTTGTGGCGAGAGACTTTTCCGGCTTCCAGCTAATGCACTTTCTATGCTATTATTCTATCACCACGGTTACAGTCGACACTCCATACCATATACTTTTGTTATTTTTGAGGTTAAAAATACACACATTCATTTGGCTTATGTATCATTGATTGATTATTTTAGATCAATGATAATCGAACTCAATGAATGGGTTCGAAAGCAGAACTCGTTTAATATAAAATATGCCTTTATAGAATTTCGACTGTACTTTCTAAACGGCCTTACACAGGTTATTTGGGAGCAACCCACAACCGGCGCGAATCGTTTCGAATTTTAAACTGAATCGCTATGAATGGTTTGTCACTCTTCTGGAGCTGTTTATGCATGTTTTCTTTCTTATCTCCGGATCATCCACGGGCTAATTTTTTTTATCTCGCCTTCGGGTGTTCAGTCATCTGGTTCCCTCACTCACTCACTGATTATTTTGGTTTATTCAACTGCTGTCAAATATTTGCACATAGTTTGTTGTGCAAATGAGATGCCAAGACTGGCTCTGGCAAACAGTTACGATGCTTAGAAATACATTCGAGTATGTAAAACAA
Organism: Drosophila varians; assembly: GCA_018150405.1. Classification (NCBI taxonomy): domain Eukaryota; kingdom Metazoa; phylum Arthropoda; class Insecta; order Diptera; family Drosophilidae; genus Drosophila; species Drosophila varians. The sequence goes on from JAECWK010000130.1 coordinate 13,100,419, forward strand.
TCGAGACGCGAACGCGACACAACAAAAAATATATGGGGATCGAAGAAAACAAAACTAAACGCGACGGCAGCGAAAAACACGTTCGTTCGCCAGTCTGCGAATGCTGTGAATGAATGAAAAATCGCGCCGCCAACGTAAAGATAAATAAATACCGATGCTGCTGCTGCGCAACACCAGCAGCGGCAGCAGCAGCAGCAGCAGAGGCAGCCACCATCGACGTCGTTGCACTTTTTTGTAGTGCCAGACAAATGGCTTTAATTTTTCCGTTAGACTTGGTGGAATTCAAAAGGCCAGCTCGGAGGTTCCCAATTTACATGTCAGGTAAAGTCCATGGCTCTTTTACAATCTACACTCTTATCTACTTCAGGTGTCTGAAGTCTACATGAAATTTACCTGGGCATGTAAAGTACGCTAGCCTAGCGATTTTGGTTCTAGGGTTTTGATTTTATAACAAAAACTCTAGGAAACCGTGGCTGGTATTACAAAGTATTTCAATCATTTTCTATTTTTAACTTATTAATTAATAAAATATAAAATTATTGTATTTAGATAAGATTAGAAGATAAAAATAGAATATATCCAGGTCTTAATATGCAAATTAACTCCAAAGATCTCGAAGAATTATTCATATTATTGCCTACTTATTTGGGTCAATACAATATATTTTTTGTATATGGGAAAACAGGTTAAATAAATAGAAAACACCTTATCAGAAAAAGGAAATAGTTAAAGCACCTTTTTACTTCCTGTTCTATCTAAAAACAAGTAAGCAAAAAAGTAAACAAAAACCTCCCAGGCCGTTTATCAAAAATCACGTATACGCCATGTTGCCATGTAACAGCTCAAGTGCCATATCAAGTATACGCAATGTTGCCAACACAAGTCCATTGAATATAAAATAATTTGATTACTTTTTGTTCTTTATTTAAATGGTGTGTATTCATTATAATTATATTGTACAATTTGTTTTATTTTATTTGTCTCTTCATTAATTTCTCAAGTGGGACATGCACTTTCGCACAATTTATGGAATGTCACTTGTTCTTTTGTGTGTGTTTGTTTTTTTTTTTTTTGTGTTGTTTTTCCTTTTCTATTTTTCGCGGAATTGTTTCCAACAGTAACAAAAAATAAATTATTGGCTTTTAAAATATATATGTATATGTTTTTGTATACAATATATAGAAAGAGCATAGAACTTACAGGTTACAAGTACGATAACTAAACATAAAGATTTTATAACATGCCGGCAAGATTATCGATTCATCATCATCCTTATCATCATCATTATTTCGTTTCATATCATATGATATGTGTTCTCTTCTCATTCCATACCATAATATTGTGTAATATTGAGTAGTACAATTAGAACTAAGGGCTACATTAAAAACAAATTGTGATGTACAACACCGGAAATGTCAAATAATAATGGCTACGAAACAGTGGAAAAAAATGTAGAAGTAGAGCATTATTAATTGGATAAGAAGGGAATTGAAGGAGCAATATCAGCGGAGTTAGGGGGGTTTTACAATTAATAAACAATTAATAATAATATTGAGCATTGAACTCGTACTGTTCAAGATTGTAGCAATTGATGCAGAGTATTCGTTGTTTCAAGCAAATCTCTCGGTGAAGTCTCTGCTTGAATTCAAATAACATTGTACACAAAACATTTCGTTAATTATATTAAACTGTTAATTATGGCAAACAAAGATTGTAAAAGCATTCGAATAATGCTGCGTATGTTATCCCTATATCTCTATATATGTATCTGTATTTCTCTTTATTAATTATGAATGTTGCGATATTTTGTGGTGCTACGATTGGCTTCCTCTCTTTTTAATTGTTTAGTTTTGAATCAACGTTTTGGTTGATTATTGTTCTTTAGATATTTTTTTGTTTGTTTTACAACAAATGCACACAAATGTTTTTAAAGTTGTTTTCTTTTTTTTGTGGTTTAGTTTCGATTACGTTTTTTGCCTTAGCTTGGACTTAATTACGATTTTTATCAACATGTTTTATTGCAGTGTTCTTATCGCTAAATGTATTTCTAGATTTAAGGATAATTATTTCAAGAGTGTTTCTTTCTTGCTTCCTATCATTTTTCATTTTTTTTTAGTTCACTTTTTGTTTGAAACCAATTTTTTTCTCGTTTATCAAATTTTGTTCTACCAGTTTTCATCTTTTTGTTTTTGTGTACAGAGATCCTAATTATACATAACAGAGTGGGGGGGCGTGGGGAAAGGGGGTAACGGGGAAACGGGGTAACGAGTTACGAAGTTTGGACAGAAACAGAAACAATTTGTGTCTTTTTTGTTTTTCAAAAATAATTTTACAATTTATATTCAACAAGTAAAACGCTTAAGCCGAACATACAAGTGATTACATTTATGATATATCTAGACCGTATAGAGCTAATGATTCCGATAGATGCACCCAAAAGAAGATGCTTTTTGTTGTGTAACTCTTAATTGCCCTGGACCTAAGGTCGAAGCATAAGCAGGGGATAAGATAAGTGATACTTATTTCCTACTGGACAGACACTTTTGCCCTCTACACGCATGGATATAGAGAGCCACATAAATACACAGTACAATTACGATTAGGGCTTAAAGAGGGCGTAGAATATTACAAATTTATGCGGACGTAGCGAGAATGTAAAATTTGATCGAAAAACTTTAAGTAATCTCATTGTTGCTAAATAACTAACTCGAATTTTAAATCATACATCATTTTACAAATATATATATATTTGTAGATATTTCATTAGCATTCCATATACGTGATTTTCTGTTTTTAATCTCTGTAGCATACTACGAAATTAGACTTAGGCTCTATTCAAAATGGCTTATTGAAACAACTTCTGTTAGCAAAATTGTGTCCGTGTTTTGTGTATTGTGTTGAGAAGCCTTCACTGCTACTGGTTGGGCAGCTCCGTGAGCGTCACATCGTACAGGTCGTCCTCGATCTGTTGCACCTCCAGCAGGAAGATGTCCTCGTTGCAGTAGAACGATATCATATCGTCATCAATTTTCGCAGTAATCCTGAAAAACAAATTAACAAAATATTAGTTTCTTTGGAATAATTGCGTTTGCATGGAAAAGGATTAGATTAATTATTAGAGACAACACCCATGCAAAAAATTAAGAGTTAAATTTGAAGCGTAACAATGATGTGAGGGATAGGAAGGATGCATCCTGTGACTCAGGTGTCTAAATTGTATCTGAGTGTGGGTGTATCTGAGTGTGTGTGTTTGTGTGTTGTCTAGCACTTTGATCTGTTAGAAGTTGCTTACTTACCCCTTCTTGTTTGTGCGATAAATGTTATTTATGCTCGTTGTTGAGATTTTGTATTTGTTTTCAATCTGCAATTGAGAAACGAGAGAAATATGATGTTTTGTCTGTTTGTTTGTTTGTTTGTTGTTTCTGTTTTCTGCTAAAATATTTCTCTTATAACTCGTTGGTTTTTCTTTGTGTAATTTTGTTCATTTTTGTGGTCAGCCAATTATTAAATATTTTTTTGAATCATAATTTCAGTGTCTTTGGTTTTCTTCTCTTTCTTGACTTTTCGTGCTTTTGTGTAAAGGGAATGTGTACAAAAAAACAGATCTTTTAGTCTGATTTTGTTTTAGCAGGCGTATAATATATATATACACGAATATACATATATACTTTGAGATGAGATATGTTCCATTTTAATTATGAAATGGTTCGTAATTAGTTCCAACTACAAGTTAAAAAATTATCGAATTTCTTCGGTTGGTTTTTAGGGTGAGTAACGATTTTAATAATTATATAGATGTGGCTGATTTTTAGTTGATTTATGCTTTAGTCTTAGTCATTTTTTATTTTTAAAGATTGAACATTTTGGCGCTTCTTTTGTTTGATTTCTTTTCAGCAGATCCAATTAGACCAAAATGAACAAAATTACAGAGAAGGTGGTTAACCATTAGAACGAGTTTTTGGTTTGATTCGATTTAGATTTTTAGGACTGGGATAGGGATTTTTTTTGTTTTCATTTCGAGGTAGTCCTGGCTTACCGCATTCAACAGGCCGATGGTGGTGGGCGGCACCACGTGCAGGGGCGTGTACACCTCCTCGTTCTCCTGCCGCACATACAGCATCACACGCTCCGAGGTGGGCGGCGTCATCCTGCCGCGCTTCATCGGCGGCCCAAAGTCGGTCAGGGGCGTGCTGGATAGCATGTTCTGGTCCAGTATGTGATCCTTTTTATCGCTGCTAAGGATACGGTTTTCAAGAAGAGTAAAAATGAAATAATTAAATTAGTTATGTTTTTTAACAAGGATATTCCCGTTCTCAGCCATTTATAGGTGGTTTCTGAGACAAGGATATTGATTGGAGTCGATGGACGATTTTTACTCACGTCTGCATGTCGGGCGGAAAGTGATTGTGAAACTTTAGCGTCGGCGTAGCCACCTTCTGGCCATGGAGCAGGAAAGGTGAGGCCCCCTTCAGGTCCGGCGAGTCAGTCTCATGCCCGTAGAAGCTCTGCAAGGACGAGTGCGAGTTGGAGTTGGAGTTGCCGTTGCTCAGGCTCAGTGGGTTGAATGTCATGCCAGTGCCCCCCGCTTGGGATGGCAGACCTACCTTCTCCATGTCCTCGGCTGGCGAGAACAGCACCGGCGGCTTGGCGAAGTCCTGCATGCCATAGAACTCGGACCGATCCGTCACAGGATGATATAGCTCGTCCAGTTTCTTTCGCCCAGTGGCAGTCATCTTTCGCTTGGCAGCCCGTCGCTCCTCATCCCGAGTTTTGCGCTCAGCACCCTGCAAAATTTTCAACATAAAAATTGTTATGAAATCAAGGAGTTTTTATTGTATAATTTTCGTAAAGCTTAAGCCTTTTGGATTTTTACGAGTGCAATATAAACATTGAAGATGCTTCCAGGTGGGTTGCGAAAGTGGCAGAGTCTCGGTTTCAGTCCCTCACCTATTCCCACTGCGATGTGCCGCACAGGTGCATGGAGCCAGCGTGTAATTAGCAATCAATCAAATGCATGGATGCCACCTTTTTTGATATTTCTTTACTTATTAATTAAATTCGTGTATGGCTGCAAGTGCCATAAGCTGTTGCCGCTGCCCCAATGTGGCTGCCGCAGTTGCAAAAAACGAAAAAAAAAAAATAGAGAGAAAAACAAGTTTCTCGCCTGGGGAGCTGCGATGTCGCACAGAGACAAAGCCGCCACCGCAGTAGAGACTCTCAGTTGGAGACTCTGACTTTAAATCTCAAACCGCATTCGGGCATTTGGCAAAATGGTCTACACCGTTAGGGTCAGAGCCAAAAAAAAAACGATACGAGGAATATGAAAAGTAAAGGAGAAAAAAAAATTATTATAAAATACTTAGAGATGCAACATAAATATGCATACATAATAAATAATCTGGCGGCGCCCCAAACCATGCAAGAAGACTTTGTCTGGGCCAACTGCCCACCTGCCTGTTGCTGCCTGATTGCACACACACACACACACACACACTTGCACCCATAGACGTATCCACCTTGCCACACACAGATACATATATAATATATAGTCTGTTGGCTACTTTGTCCGCCGGTGATTGCTAGTTTGCGTGTGCAGGCAGATGCAGCATGCATCGCAGTTGCCTGTTGCTGCTGTGGCTTGTTGTTGTTGCCTGTTGCTGCTGTTGCTGGTGCTGTTGCTGTTGCACTTTGCATTTGTAATTAAAAATCAGCAATTGAGCGATGGAAGCTGCTGAAGGTGACTGAAGTGGCCAGAAGCGGGTGCCAGGAGGGCGGCAGCGGCAGCAGCAGCAGCAGCACAGGAAGTGATATGTTGCAGCAATCTACTTGGTCTGATGTGGCTCCTTCTGCAGCATCTCATATTATGCAAGGATGTGTATATGCGTGATACCCTGCATTCAGTCCCTCCCAAGATCCCGACTTCCCGAGTTCTTTTGCCTTTTCGCTTATCACAAAGTATTTTAGCCTAGAGCGATGCATTCGATGTACATCAAACTATATGCTGGAACGTGTGTGTGTGTGTGTGGCATGTAAATAACTGTATTTTATTACTTTTATTTTATCTTGGCAAAAATATCGCCAAACTGGCAACTGGCAACGGGCAACGGGCAACGTGCAACGCGAGATGCGAGACGTGCAGCCTGGAAACAAGCTAAGGCGACGGCGTCTCGAATCGCCCAATGCGGTCAATGCTCGCCTCTGTCCGGCCGACTCCCTCCTCCCCATCCCACCTGGCCAATGGCCACCTCCTCCTCTTCAGCTTTTGGTTGCTGTTAATCGACTTCAAAGTATGACGAAGACAGAGGACTCACAACCAAGTGGGCTGCCACTTTTTCGAGGAGGCGGGAGGGACATTACCATTAGCATTAACGTTAGCTAAATTCTATAATGATTTTGCATTGCTGGCGATGCTGGAGATAGAGAAAAGTTAAGGGGAATATTTACCAAAAAAAAAAAACTTTAACTGAATCTCAATCGTTTTCTCTTCCCAAGCCAAAGGAAACACAAAAATTCCAGCGTATCTCTTTTTGGGCAAACCTAAAGATTCATAATTGGCGAGTGAGGGCCCAGAGGTGCCAAACGGACGGCACCGAACTGAAACTGCAACTGAAACTGCAATTGAAGTGAAATCAAAATTTCTGAAATCCCAAAACATACATGGAGCATGGAGGGAAAATAAAAGGGAGAAAATAACGTGGTACGCGAAATTTAATTGATACATTTACCGATAAACACACGCTGGCCAGCAAAAGGGCCGGCCGGCCCCAAAATGTGAAATATAAGCCTGGCCCGATAGCGATATGGCCATGGCTTCCCATCTGAGTCGCATCTGAGGGATCGGATCGGACCCTGTACTTTGTACAATAAAAACCAACTCCGATTCACAAGTCCCTGACCAATGTCCAAACATTGGTCGAGGCCGAGGACGTGGCCGGGGATATGGACGAGGACGAGGGTGGAGCCAGGGGCCGGGGGCCGGGGGATGAAGTGTAATGATATGAGAAAATTAAATTGGAAATCCACGAAATGATTTATTAATAAACCCCATCAAGCGAAAAAGTGAAGGGTTCGCATAAAGGTAAAGGTACAAAACAAGGGCATGGAAAGGATATATCTTTGTATTTTGTTTCCCCTTTTTTTTCATATACATATATATGTACGTGTGTGCTTGTTGGCCATTTACTTTTGTACGCGTTACGCTTTCCACTAAAGGCTCCAGTGACTGACGGACAGGCATTGCCGGTGCCCCCAATTCGATAAAAGTTGCAGTTGCCCCATCCGAAGGAGGAGGCAGCAGCAACAAGTGGCAGGCGAATCGCATATATGTGCGGTCAAAAAACTGTCCCCAACAAAAAAAGATTATAAATTATTGAAAAAAAATGAAAAGTTGACAAACAAAACTTTTGTTCAAGAAGCTTAAAAAAAACTTTTGTGGAAAAATAAAACATTTCAAAGACAGTTTAATATTGTAAAGCTTTGTTTACTCTTTTGGGATGGCCCTTTGCCCTACTATATTGACCGCTGGTGTTTGAGGATGGAAAAAACCGGCACGTAGGCAGCTTTTAGTTAGCTCATCAACCTGTTGCACGTGGCAGAGGGAAAGATCGCTGCTGCCTCAGTGTGCTTCTGTATGCGTAATTATGTGAGCAAAAGGGGGAACTTTGGGGCTACCAGCTACCAGCTCCCAAGCTCCCAAGCTCTAGAAGAAAATAAAATCACTTACCTTATCGCAGAAGACCTTTATCTGACAGTAGCCGCGGTGGAAGACCGCCGTGTCCCTGGGGTCCTCGAATGTGTCGATTTGTACGTGCAACGGCAGGCCCTGCAACCATAAACAGAATTCGTATTAATATCACACAATACCTACTCGCATCATTCAAATTGCCAGCCTTGCCCCAGAGGGTTGGGGCACAAAGAGGAGGGCTTGCTGGCTACCAGCAACCGACTTGCAACAGCTGCAATTAGCCGTTGTCATTTGGCTTTGGGGGGCGTGGCTGGAGCAGTTGGGGCGTGGCCGGTGTGATGTTTAACTGCCAACATCCGTTGTCCATGGTGTGTGTGCAACATGTCGTGGCAAGTGCATAATTTGATTTGGCTATAGCTGCTATACGCTGCCACACACGGACAATCATCCTTGCCAACGTTTCCGTTTCGAAAACTCAATTAAAATTTGCAAAAATCTCTGATGCAATCCGTTCAGGATTAAGTCTTTGAAGGTTTATTCACAAAGTACTACTATAATTGATTCGATTGAAATCATAAATCCCTAAAAGCCTGATCTCTTTTATTGACATTTCTCTCCGTGCAGAGTCCCCGGTTTTGCTTTTAATGAAAAGCAACGAGTTCTGCCTGTGTTTCTGTCAATGAAATATCAGACTTAATGTACGCATTACAACTCCAGGCCTGGAGGATGTGCAATCCGCTTTGGCCAAAGCGGTGGAGTGGCCAAAAGAGGAGGAGGAGGAGGAGCTCCGAAGAAGCCTAAGAAGGCAGGTGCCTGCCCCAACCCACCGCCGTCGAAGAGGTTGTCAAGACGACTGCTCTGAATGCTGATCGGCTTGGGTTGGGGAATAGAGAGGGATCGTTGCTTTGGCCGCATTGATTTGCCATTAACAAGTTGGCATTAAATTGGTTATTACTTAACCCATCAAAGGCAACGCATTGCCCCAACTGAACCGATTTCTCCTCTTAAGCTAAAACTAAAACTAAAGGCTTGGTTTTTATGTCAAATGAAAAGTCCAAAACTCACCTTAACTCCTTTTTGACTGCTGAAATCCGTGCTCAGGCACTGAACGGCAATGTTGATCTGTTTATATGAAATATATAATAAAATGAAAAGAAAAGAAATAAAATGAAAAGAAAAGAAAAAGAGCGAATGTGAAAAATGCCATAAAATATACAAATGTAAACAATTATGAACATAAAAAGAAATTATATGGGATGACAAAAACTGAAATGCGTCTGCCGCTATTAGAAGGCAATTGTTTTCTCTCTATTAAGTCGATGTCCTCTTTATGCCCACGACAGTTTAAAACATTCCAATGGACTCAAAGACAGACAGACGCACGGCTACGCACCAGAAGAAAAGTAAAATAAGGAGCAGAGGAGCAGTGGAGGCTACAAGGTGGGGGACAATAACAAGGCAATACACAGAGGACCGTGATGCCAATGATGGCCTGAAAGCGCGATGCAGGGGCTCGAAAAACCAAAGCCAAGTAACGAGCCAAGTCAGGCCGCGACTTTGTATCGCATCCAATTCATTTTTAGTTTGACTTCGATTCAGTGCAAGGTGTGTTGGCCTGCATTTGTATCTGTATCTGTATCTGTGTTTGTATCTGTATTTGTATCTGTATTTTTGTATTTTTGTATTTGTGTGTTTTAAGGCATTTTAAGCATGCCAGGCCGAGAGTCCAAGTCGAGTCCGCCAGACACAAGGAGAGACAGTCGGACAATGTGAGCGCGTAAAGAAAAAAAAAAAAAAAGAAAATCCATCAACGCAAAAATACCAAAGGAAACAATCTTAATGGTAAAAGTGCAACAGCAGCAGTTGCAGTCGCAGTCGCAGTCTGCCACATCCAGCAAGCAACATTCAACATCCAGAGACCAAGATGTGGACGAGCAGTATTTAATGTGAATAATTAGCGGGCGCGTACCATATAAGCCAAAGGAGAAGGAGGAGGAGCAGGAGGAGGAGGAGGAGGTGGTGGTGGTGGTGGTGTGGAGGAAGCCGAAGCACCTGCGTGTCGGTGCGTACGAAAGTTTTGCCGCTGGGAAAGGCATTGCCAGTGCATACATATAAAGATATATACCTATATAGCAGTATATATACATATATACAGATTCAGGCGAAAGATGGAGATACAGATGCAGCCTAACGGCATAAAACGAAATCGACATTATGCCAGGCCAGACTCTCTCTTGACGACGACGACGACGACGACGATGTCGCTGGGATTAACATCTCAGCGCGTAAACAATTTGTAAATAAAAAGCTCTATCAAATGCCAGTGGGTGGGGGCTGGCTGGAGTCTGGGTCTGGTCTGGTGGAGTGATAGGCGACATGCACTTATGGCCAGCCAGTTAATAATTGCTGACCAAATTGGCAGGCGCAACAGAAGTCACTGAACTTGAATGAAAATCGTATTGGTTTTTTGGTTCATTTGATTTTCTCATTTAAACAAAGCCACTAAAACCAATATGCGACTAATACATATCCCTAGAAAAAAACAGCTCGATTTTAGCATCAGGGCGGGGCTTGACCAAAGGATGAAGCTGGCCAACATTGCGTATACGTAATGCGAGGGCTGTCTCGCGTTTACTGGTCTTGCGACTGGCGCTTGTTGCAATAGAATTGCAAATATTTTCCACCGATTAAAATGCTTGATAATTGCTAAATTAAAACGCGGTGGGAGCCCGAGTCTGTGGTTACAGTCAAAAGCAAAAAAAAAAAAACAAAGTATACTGAGACTGGGGCTTTGGAACTCAAACTCAGTCACAGACTTAGTTCCAAGCATTTGCGAGTAAGTGATTAAAACTAAGTGTCATAAATAAATAAATGCATAAATTATTCTTTTGCAAGAAAAAAAAAAACCAAATGAAAAACGCCAGCCATGGGTGGAATAGAGATGGAGGAATAAGCTTAACTGGGCAACGAAAAGGGATGGACATAGCTGAGGCTGAGGCTGAGGCTGAGGCAATGGCGACGCTTGTTGAATAATTTGCGTTTTACTCGCAATTGAAAATAAATCAGAAATTAATTCTTCACTCACACACACACATACACGTGCACTCATACAGACAACCAGAAGAGGACTTTGTTGGATATCGCTTCTATCTCTTTCTGGTTCATAAAAGTGTCGCGTTTAATTCTTTTTTTTTTTTGCTTTTCAGCTTTTTTTCATTTTTAATTGAGGCGGCGCTCGAAGTAAACAAAATGGTAGAGAGGAAATAATATTACACAAACGTATAAAAGTATGGGACAAAATTATACCCTGTAGAGGATAATGTAGACGATAATGTAGAGAATATATATACAGATTAGATATGCGGATCCCCAAATACGGGTTTCAAATATTATTAATCCAATATTATTAAAAGACTTTTGAAAAACTCTAGAAACTTGTGTAGTATTCCTTGGCAAACAAGGATCGTTTTGAAACCCAGGGTAACCTACAAATTCCATAACCTGGAATGGGCTTAGAATCTAGATCTAGAATGAACAGAACTTACCTTGGCGGAGCTTTCCAGCGGATTCCAGTAGACGGCGATGGCATTGTGCGACACTTCCTCGATGCAGCCAACCAGGCCAACCGAGTTCTTTGTATCTGGAGAAGAAGAGCAGAGGAGCATAGGAGATAATCAGAAGAGTGAATAAAAAGAATGGCGAGGGGAATCTTGGTTGGCATTGGACATTGGAAAATATGTTTGTATTAACAATTAAGGAAATTTCTGCGTTGCCATCCAGTGACAAGTGCCTAATGAGTTATGTTTGATGGGCCAGAGGCACTGCAGCAGCAGCAGCCGTCGCAGGAGCATCTGCCAAGTAGTAACTGCCAACTAGCAACTAGCAACTTGCAACCTGCAACCGAGATTATCTGCAATCAAACAAACGGAGCGGCAAAGCTGGAGTCACGGGGAGGCTGCCGCGCGATGCGCGTTTATCAATGTCATAACTCTCCTGGAACGTTGCGGGCCTTTCAATAAAAAGCAACAATTTACTGCTAGAAATACTAGACAATACAAATGGACAGAGCGGCAGGCGACGCTGCTGGACACTTCTTCTCGGACCAAAAACGAGGGGCCAAAGTTGCAGGTAGTTGGGGAATGGAGCGGGGAGCGGGACTTTGGTTTTACGCACCTGCATCCAAGATTCTTTGCTTCACGGAATGCTGACGACTGTGCCAGAATTGCCAGGCCTTGATCTCGTCCTCGGGGCTCTTCTCCTCGCGGAACATTAGCATGATCACACTCTGTGTTGTTGTTGTTGTTGTTGTTGGGAAGAAACAGAAAAACAGAAAACAAATATGGTTATTAAATTAAGTGCAAGACTGAGTTAAGAGGCCACTAAAAATAAACTTCTTCTCAATTATGGCAATATTCCAGAGGAAGCACTAAAAATTAACCAACGGATATGGTTATATTAAAAAGGGATCACTTTCTGGGGGAGGGGCTTAACTTAATCCATATTTTTATTTACTTAACTGATTAATTGGAAAATGCTTTATCTAAATGCAAATCTTCTTCTCGATTTCGTTAATTATTTTTTGAGCAGAATATTGATCTTTATCTTTAGGGAAATGGCATGGAGAGTCCGTTGCAAACATTTCGTAATCCGTTTATACTATCCCATCGAAGGACCTTCGGGTTCATTGCTCTGACATATATACGTTGTGACACTCAACTCACAACTCGCAGGATCGCACCCTACGCCTTAAAAGTCAAAAGGATTAGGCCCTGCCGGCACAAAAGGACGAATTCGATTTAGCAGAAAAACGTCCAACACATTTTGTATCATCTTCGTCCCGTCGAGGTCCTTTTGTTTTCCCAGCATTTGCATTTTTGCTCGATCATTTGTGTGTCTCCTTGCCTTTTTTTTCGTCCACATTTTGAATAATTATGGTGAAAAGGAAGCGCACAGATATTCCCGAAACAGTTCCCAAAATAATGAGTGAAGGAACGAAATGTTACGAAATGTGGCGAGCAACCCTTTCCAAAGGATCTTCAGCGCCATCCAGTGTCTCCGAGGAGTCGCCGGGGGGTTAACTGATTACAGCATAAATATTTTTGTGTGTTTTCTTCGGGACGCTTTTGGTGTGTGTGGAAGTCTTTACATATTCATGGCCTAATCAGCTCGTAAATTATACTCACTTTTTTCCACCGATTTCGTTCGTTTTTCTTTCCCGTCGCCGTTAGAAAATGGACATCCCATGATTGGGTTATGCAAATGCAAATGGTATATGAGTTTGAAGTTTTCTTTTTTCTCCTGTTTTATTTTAATTTTTTTGTTTCGGTTTTTTCGGTTTTTGGGAAAAGGGCGCGGGGCTCTAAACAAATAAACTCGTAAATTAATTTTGACACTTTTTTGTCGAGCCTTGCAAAATATGGCACTTTTATGGTAATCCGAGAGCCGGAGAACTTGAGAAGTGGAGGGAAGGTTAAGCTCGACCGAGATACTCGGCAGGCATATCTGAAGATCTTTACGTTTCATTTGGTTTCGTTTCTTGAAGTTTTTGTTGCAAGTTTCATAGTTGCTCAGTCAGCATTCGTTTTTGTTGTATCGCTCGCTTTGCGTATGCAAATTGCCAGGACTGGGATTTGGATTGGAGGAGATTTCCTATTCCGATTCCGATTGCGATTCAACTTCAATTGTTGTTTACTTAGCCTCCAGGACTTTGCTACTTCCCTTCCTTTATGCTGTGTGGATTTTCCGTTTCCTGCAGCCACTTCCTCAACCCCATCACCACTTTCAACTGTAACTTTGATGTCATTCTTTGTCTCTCAACGGTTCAGTTTACAATTTGCATTTGCATCTTCCGTCTCGAGAAGCAGACGTCATTTAAGCTTATCTGATTGATGATGTTGATGGGTATTGTCCTGGTGCTCCTACAAGGACCACTACTTCTTACCGTCGTCCTGAACAAACATTCGGGAGCGCTGTTGAAAGGTCCCGACTCCCGTTTGCCGGCAATTTGCATTGAACGAAATATTCAAATTCTCATCAAGGGATCGCACACTCGTTTTCCATTCTCAGTATCATTTATCATTGCGCCCAGGACTCGGGCTGTGTGTGTAATTGAGCAAAAGGGGTGGCGATCGCACCTCGGGGTAGGACCACGGATCTGACACAGATTCCCTGACAAATCGCCGAAGAAAATCAACCCTTCTCCTCAATTTCGCCCCGGGACAGAGACTTTCCCGGCTGCGAATCTGTGTTTCTGTGTTCCTTGGTGTTGATGGTATAAACAAAACATACCGAAGAATGGAAAACAAGGAGCACGAACTTGATTGACAAAGCTCCCCCCCTTCAATCCTACGACTATAAATATATTGAGTGGCGTCCTACCTTGACGGTGGTGTTCTTGATGGGCTTATCCGCATCGTGAACATACTCCAGAGTTATTCCATAGAACTGGCCCTTGTTTATGTAGGTGATGCGATCGTCCTCGCGCCTCTGCGATGAGCTGATGGGGCTTTCCAGGTGATAGCGGAAGCCCACGTTTGTGAAACTAAAGGATCAAATGGTAAATGAAAATATTTGGGGTTAAAAGGATATACAGGATAAAAGTTAAGAGTTATCAAGGAAATGGAGTAAAGTAAAACGTTTACTTACATTTTTGGTATTTGGATTTTGTCAGCATCGTTCTGGCGCCCAAAGTCGTGCCAGGGCCGGGAGCGTGTGGAGCCATTCGTGCTCGTGTCCACCAGAGAGGTGGTGGGGCTGTTCTGGCTACCGTGCACCACCGTCCTCTGCTGGATGCTGTTCACGCTGACGGGTATACTGCCATTGGCATCGATCAGCGTGCCCGGCTGGCACAATTCCGTATAATCGAAGGACTGTTTATCAAGAATTAATAAATGAATATTAGAATATTTGTAAAAAATAGAGAGATTTGTAAAAATTGGTTATAGGCTACCTCTAAGTTACTTGGTTTCTAGTTAATGGACACGACACGCTACTACTTGGCTACCATTACTCTCAACTTTTGTGGTTTCTTTGACTTCTTTCAAAAGCTATATTTTACATTTTTAATGGAGAAAAGGGGGAGGAGTGGCTGGTAGGAGGGGCTATACCTGTGGGATGTTGGTCTGATCCCGCGGAGTTATGGCGTCTGTCCCAATGCCCGAGTCCGGACTGGGTAGATCCACCGTCAGACCAGCTGCTGTAATCGCTTTGGCGTATAGGGGCGTGGCACCGCCACCGCCTTTGCCATCCTGGGGGTGGTGCTGTTGCTGCTGGTGGTGTTGCTGTTGCTGTTGTTGCTGCTGCTGCTGGTGGTGGTGCAAGCTGGAGAGGCTGCTGCTGCTGGTCAGCACTGTGGTGGTGGCGGGCGGGGGAACGCTGCCGGCGAAGCGGCCCTCGTAGGTGACCACTCCGCCGGGCTGCGAGACGGATACGTCCACGTCGCCGTACAGGGATCGCGTGCTGGCCGGCACATAGCCTCCAGGTCCTTCCGCGGCAAAGTATTCCCGGTAGTACGAGGGCTCCGCTATGAACGTGGTGGTGCTGGTGGGCGGGGGACCGGGTGGCAGGCGACTGGCCGTATACATTCCGTAATCGTTGGCGGATATATACGGTCCGGGGCTGGGGCTCTGTGTCTGCAGAGAGACGCCCCCGCCCCCAGCAGCGCCCGCCGGTCCGGCACCGCCGCCTGCTCCGCTCGCCGTGCTGGGATGTGAGGTCTGCAGGTGGTTGGTTGGGTGGGTCACACAGCGCTCAACAACATCGGTCTCGAGGTCGATGGGTCTCACCTGTAGGTAGATCTGAGTGCCGCCCGTGGTTGCGTACATCTCTAATGCGGTGGCTGCTTCCGTTTCCGAATCAGTGGTGGGGGTGGTGGTGGTGCTGCTGTTGGCGGAGGTGGTGCTGCTGCTCCTGCTGCTGCTGCTGTTATGCGGTGTGCTGGGCCTATCAGCTTCACTTGCGGATGGCGGTGGTGCTGGTGCATCCACGTGCAAGATCTGAGGGAAAGGTTGTGGTTGGCGATGTGGTTTTTGCTTTTGATTTGTTTACTTTCGGATTCTAGAGCCTAGGCGCTTGATGTGGAATGAGGTGGCTAATCCACTGATAGATCGATCGGGAATCCACCGATACCCAAGCATTCTGTCATGTCGCCTAATGGTCACATAACCACCAATGATTGATGGCTGATTATGGCCCACAGAAGGTCAGGCGAACGAGGTGACAAAAAATAGTGCGTGTGTTCTGTGAGCCATGATTTTGTGGATTCGATTTTTCTTTCATCCGTGATTCATGAGACAACAACAGATCTGAGCCAGAGTCGGAGTCAGAGTCTGAGTAGCCAGCAGCCAGCAGCTTATTGAAAATAACGTCAACAAGTACAGTTTATAATAAAAGGCTATAAAAAATTTTGTTGGAACCGAAGTGAAACAGTCTCCGTCTCCATCTCCGTTGTTGTCGTCGAGTGGAAAGAAACCAATTAAAAAAATATACAAAAAAAAATACAAACAACGAAAAAAGCGCGAAAAAAATCAACATTTATATACTGAGCAGATATATACGGATTTTTATATACCCATATATTTATATATTTAGCTATATGCATATGTTAATTATCATTGTTGTTTTTTTTTTTTATTGGCCCCCCGAAAATGTCAAACGTTTTTGGAGACAAACGCACGGAACCAAATGAGGTAATACGGAGCAAAGTGTGGCCAATTCATATCTTGGGATGCGGCATCGGCTTCGGCTTCGGCATCAACTATATATGCAGATGCTAAATATATATTATATGTCTATCCGATTTCGGGGGACTGAGATCAAAATTAGCAGCAAGCTGCTGATTGTCTTCGGTCTAAAGAAAGTGAAACCTCTAAGATCCATGGCCCGGCTAAAGACGTCACTAGTTTTTGGTTTGGCCTTTGATCAAACCGGTTGACTTTGGGCCACCGTTTGGGGGTAATATTTGTTACACTTTTTGGCCACACTCACACAGACACAGACAGTGGTCGGGGCCCAAAGAACCTTTGTAATAATTTATGGTATTTACTTTGATTTTTTTCGGTTCGTTTTCCATGAGTTTGCTTAATTTTCTTTCGGTGTGTGTCTTTCAGATTTAAATTTATACAGGCATATGCGTCTGCGTCTGTGATTTTGTTGGTTTTTTTTTTTCTTTGTGGTTTGGATACTCTTGTATAATTTAGCATCAGTAAAAGATTCTAGCTGCGAGCTAATTAAATTTGTTCATCAAAATCAATTTGCATTTTAAACTTTTAACGTGCAACGTCAGAAAAGGCCTTGACAAATCCGATCGACGATCGATCTACCAGAGCAGAGACACGGATACAAAGATATTTTGTATCTGTTCGTTGCTTTTTGGTTTTCAGTTTTCGTATTTTAACTTTTTATCTTTTTTTTTTTTTGGTTTTTGTTTTTTATATTTTGGCTTTTGTGGTGCGTGTCTCGGTCGGGCTCAATCGAATCGGAATCTTTAGGAATCGGTCGCCGCTTTTGTTGTTGTTGCAGCCTCTGGTATAAACTGAGCTATCGGTTATGAGCCGAATGGAGTTGGGCTTTTAGAATTATGCTAAATAGCCACCAGAGACCAGAGACCA
Source organism: Drosophila varians (assembly GCA_018150405.1). Classification (NCBI taxonomy): domain Eukaryota; kingdom Metazoa; phylum Arthropoda; class Insecta; order Diptera; family Drosophilidae; genus Drosophila; species Drosophila varians. The sequence goes on from JAECWK010000130.1 coordinate 13,117,711, forward strand.
GCGACAAACGATTCTGGCACATATTTATGTATGAGGAAGGAATAAAAAAAATAACTTAAAAATCTACCAACAACTAAACGGCGAGACAAAGGAAAAAAATAACAAAATATTTAAATAAAGCCAATTAACTATTTTAATGCCTTTTGGAATGATAAAAAGTGAAACTTTTTTTCTTCTTCAGTCAGCGTTTTATGAATATCGTTAATTCTCGGAAATAAAGTGAACGAAAAGCCGAGAAAAACAAAAAAACATCTTCTCGAACGAACGAATAACCAAAAAAAAAATTGTTTTGCATTCATAAAATATTTTAATGGTTCCTTGATGTTGTAATTGTAGTTCTCGGTATGGAAAACCCATGACTAATAACCATCCCAAAGTACCGAATTATGTTGGCAGTCTGGCTTAATTTAACATTTAATGAAAACATCACTTGGGCCAATAAACCTTCAAGGCCGTGAATTGATCTAAAAGCTTCCGTTGAAATGGAAACTAAATCCAGTCTGATGCTAACAGAAATTGAAAACTCATTTTGTTTTTCTTTTGAAAGTGCCATTCATTCGTGTAATTAATCAAGATCCCAGTTAGATCATTTGGCCAATTATATTGTTATATCATATAGGCTTTCCATTATTATTGATTGAATTATTATTAATAATTCTTTCCGGTTTTATCACTTTTCATAACGACGCATCAGGTTCTCCGATATTCAAGATTAGAAGAGGCTGTTATACATTTTTTTTGAGGCATTGACTCATGCTAAGTGAATTAACTGATTCATTTGACAAATTAGAGAAAATTCTCCGAAAGTGTTGAGCAATCATAAAGGGGGAGATTTTATTTTTATATTGGCGAATCAATTTAAAATGGGAAATCCGCTTGTACAGTAAACAACTGATAAGCTAAACGAAGCGATGCGATATCCGAGCAATTAGAAAGGCAGCCGATGAACCAAATGAAACAAATTGGAGTGGAGTTGTGTGGAGTGGATTGGGGGATATAGATAATGCGGCGGCTAAAAAGTATATGGAGCACCGAGAGAGAGTTGTTTGGCTAATCCAAGATCTTAATTCGAGTGCGATTGTGTTTGTGTGTCCCTGTTTGGCGGTCTAATGATTACACTTTCCGGTGCATGGATTGCGGCGAGCAATAAATAAATTGCCAAGACTAAAAAATTGATATGTTTTCCAATTCTCTGCCATAAATTAAGCTGGCGAAACCTTAGACTTTAAACTATGCGATTGTGTGAGTGTCTGTGTATGTGTGTGTGTATATGTAAATTAATAAGACAAATATTAAGAATAATTAACTGTCAATGCAAAAAATGTACAATAAATTAGAGTGCATGCAAATTGTGCACTGTCTGTGCGCGATTGCGAATTTGAATACGGCAATTTAATATTTATATTCGCTTGCGAGCAGATTAATGCCCAATAAAAACAGAGACAGCTGAAAACAGCAATTAAGCCGCGCTGGATTCTGCTCAATGAATTTTCTGAACCACACACATTTGAGGCACCCACTCTACTCCAAATAAATGCGATAAAAGTTCAGTTGCACAGAGCAAAAAGTTAAAAATTAATATTTTCGATACAAATTCTTAATTTGTTTCCTAGAATAATCCCTATTTTTGGTTGATTAACTAAATTGTGGAATAAAAACTTTAAAACCATTTTTTATCAATTTAATTTAAAAAAATAAAATTAAATATTTTTTAAGAATTTCATAAAAAATTGTGGTCAAATAATCGCTTTTATGGTTTCTTTATCTGTAGACAACGGCTGACTTTTGTTGCTGTTTTTTTGCGCTGTTCTTGGTCTTAACAAATGCGCGCCAAACAAAAGACTTAGGCAACGAACTTGTTGGTTGCGTGGGCGTTGAAAAGCAACGCGTTGCGCCCACACACCTAGGTTCGATGTTGCTGGTTTATACACAGTTTGTTGTTGCTGCAATAAGTGTTGCTGTTGCTGCTGTGCTTTTGGTTGTTGCTGTTGCCATTGCTCAGCGCGTGTGCGTTCGCTCAATTTGTGCTTTTGTTGTTTTTGATTCATTGATTTGATTTTTGTTTTTGTACTGACTGCTGGATGCTGGATGCTGGCTGCTTGCTCTGGATATTTTGTTGTTGTTTGGCGACTGCAGGTGGATTACTGTGTCGGGGATACGATACGATATGATACGGCTGCAACGGAATTGCACTGCCCACATTCCAATCAAGCGGCACTATGCCATATATATATGTGTGTATATTTATATATATATATATTTTTTTTTATTACATGTGTATATCAAATATCACAATATGCAAATGCCGAACAGATCGAATTCGGTCACTAAAACTCACACTGACACTTCTTGGCTCGAGAACGTACTGCCCGATGGGTATTTTGTTACAATCAGAGTTTACAAAGAGATACGGTTACGGATCGCGGCTATGATTGCGATTGCGATTGCTGTTGCGATGGATATTGCGCGTAGAAGAAGCAATAGTAGGGACTATTGCTGCTGCTCAGAAATGAGACGAATCGAAAACGATACGATCCTACTCCGACAGCGTGATACGACTGACTAAGCCGTGATCTGAGCTGGGCTGCGCCGAGGGGCCAGGTACGAGTATGACAGCTCGCCACGCACACACACACACACGCGCCTTAACACTCACACTACGTAATTCCGGCACTCATACAGGCTACCTGGAAGTTGCGTCGGCCAGTTGGATCTCAAATCACACACACACACACACACACATACGGAGGCAATAACATAAGACAGAGAGCGCGCTCATATCAGTTCAAAATGGTTGGAATCTGCGCCTGTCGCAATATTCTGACACAAAAGTGGGGTGGGAAGGGGTGGTCGGCGGGAAGGGGAGTTCCTAAAGCCGCATTAAAATTAAAAAATAGCTGCTGCTACTGCTGCTGTTGGTGCACTTGCACCATTCATCGCTCCCAGGCGGCAGCGAGGCGGCAAAAGGAAGCTATCGAACCACCGGAAGTGCGCACTTATCGCTGCCGATTGTCGCCCTGACTGTCTGCTACTGTAATTTCCCACAGTTCCAGCAGTTCCAGCATATATATATGTATATCCCTTGTTGTTGCAAATTGCAAGACATTTAATTATAGTTGCTCCTTTTTTTGCTGTTGCTGCAACTATCTTGGCTGCTGCTGCTGCTGATAAAGAGCCTTCGAACATGCAACTCGAACTAGCCAAAAGAGACAGGGCTAACAGGAAAGAATGGCAGTGCGAGCGAGAGCACCGTATACAAATCACGAACACACGCACACGATCGTATAACAAGCCAGGTGAGCGTATAACAGTTTCGATATGCAGGCATTGCTCAGGTGAGGTTGCTGTTGCTGTTGTTGTTGCTGCTGCTGATATTGCTACTGCTGTCTCCGGTGTTGTTTTTGTCTCATTGCTTTCAATAGAACCGAACAACAACGACGACGGCGATACGACAGCAACAACGACTCATTTCGCCGATCCGTGATTCGTATTGGCTGCAACCACTAATACTCATTGCTCACTCACACAAGCAATTGACAGACCAATTGCAGGTCTGTTAGACAGCAACAACAACTAGTATGGCTAAAAACACACAACAGCAACAGCAATTGTTAATTGATGTAGCACACAGGATGCGCCGCTGATTGGGGTTGTCCACTCCGTCGTTGATAATTGTGAATGGGCTGGAGATGGAGATGGAGATGGAGTCGGAGTCGGAGTAGGATGGGAATGAGGTCCATGGGATGTTGATCTAACCGAGGCTTATCTGCCACTACAAATGAATATTGCATTTGGCATGCATGTGCAGAGAGAAAAATATTAAGGGGATAGGGATTTGATATTCTATATGAAGGATAAACTTTTTAATCTACAATAATAAAGGTCTAATAAGACATCCTTAGTTTCCAAGCTAAGAAATCAGAAATCATTAATGAAATGTTTTTTTTTCTTCTAAAAGGATGTGTGTAATTTTTGTCCCTGTGCAGATCTTTACTCCTAAATTGAAATTTGCGTGCGTGTCCATTAATTTGTTCCCTAAGAGAGCTTCCAGCTGGGAGCACACTCAGCTTTTGTAAAATTTCCTTTCATGTTTAGTTTATATTTATTATTTTTTCTTTTCCTGCTGTGGATGTTTTTTTTGTTACTTCTTTATTTTTGAGCCTACCTTTTGCGTTATGACCGAACCCGCGCCGTTCGCCGCCGATGCTCCGGTAATGTTGCCATTTTTCGGATCCTTGCGCAAGTCTTCGGGCTCTCGTTTGATGCTAATTAGTTGCTGCTGCTGCTGCTGTTGTTGCACTGCACTGGAGACAATCGAGCCCGCGCTCCCCACGCCCGCGGCGCTAACAATATCGCCGGGATGTTGCTGCTGTTGCTGCTGGTGTTGCTGCTGTTGTTGCTGCTGCTGCTGTTGCTGGTGATGCGAGATCGTCGTTGTGGAGACAACGCCCGTGGTGCTGACCGTCGCCGAGGACGAGGGGTGGGAGCCGAGCAGAAAGCCTTGGATTTCATTTTGCGACAGGCCAGATACATCGATAGGTGTGGTCTGGCCATTCAGTTTTCCACTATTGTCGGGATTGCTGCAACAAATTCAGGAAGAGAGGGGTGGAAAGGGGGAGGATATAAGCGCAGCAGGGCGCATTAGTTAATGCTCAATAATGTTGGCCAATTGCTTAGTCTAGGTAATTCCCAGCACCCCCGCCAATCAAATCAAATCGCTTATCAATCAAATCACCTGGGCAATCAGGCAATCAAGCCAAGCCAAGGCAAGGCTAATTTCATTCACCAAAGACACCTGTGCTGGCTGGATGGCTCGAATGGGAGCAACTATAAACCAGAATCCAGCCTGCAGCAAGTGCAAAAAAAAAAAAAAAAAAAAAAAAAAGAAATAAATACAAACAAAATAAAAAAAAAACCAGACCAGACCAGAGACCACTTTTGGCCAGCATCCAGCGCGAGTTGGCAACAAATAAAAACAAACCGCCTTGAATGGAATCCACCAAACCCAAGGGGTCTGAGACTCGAACAGGGGCAGAGAGTTCGGGGAAAGCAGGACGGAGGCATCCCCCGTAGTTGCCCCTTCGATCGCTTATCGCTTTATCGCAGACAACTCTAGGAAGAGTCATAAATTAGCTGCAATGATGCCTGTCCCCAAGTGTGATAATCGAAAATTGATAACTCCTGGCATTTATTTTATGCGATATATAAAAGAGAAAGATACCAGGCTGGCTTAGAGGAAGACGGCTGGCTCACGGCACCAAGGTCATCGGTGCCAAACAACAAATAAACGGAGCAAAAGTCCTGGCAGCTGGCCTGGTAGCTGGAAAACCGGATTCGTTTGTGGAATTATTTCCACCAAGTTTTCAGACACACAATTAAAGCTCTTTGAGGGAAACCCCGCCCTTGTCCTGAAAAAAGGACAACCAACATTTTGGTTTAATTATGAATACAAAAAAGGGAGGAAATACTCATATTCATAAAAGCGTAGATACTTTTTTTTTTTTAAATAAAAGACACAAAATGGCTCGTCAGGATTTTTATCTTAATATATGTTTAAATATCTGGACCTTAATTGTTTTTGACAATAGAAATGATTGATATTAATATATTTACTGATAAAGGGATCTGATCTGATTTCCCCGACCACTTTCTTATGCAAATATCGATTCTGGTTCTGGGACTGGTTTTCCATTGATTGATTGTTTTGCTTTGTTTTGATTATGCCTTTCTGGCGCCCTGATTTTTGGAGCGACTCTTTATATTTAGTTTTCTCAATATTGATCTGGCCATTACCCCTTATATAGTATTTGGAAATTTTGAAAAAATATTTTGTAATTATCAGATGTGTCTAATTCGGCCAACTCTTCGACAATTTGTCTTAATTTGTTCGCGGTTATTGATTGCATTTATGCAAATTCCAAGTTTTACAAAAAATTGCGCCACACCTAGGCCTCACACAGATACAAATTGTGTGGCAGTGTTCGTGTGTGTGGCAGTGTCCGCTGTCATTTCTTCCGTTAGCAGCTGTTGCAAGCCATTTGAGCGCTGTCTACTTATTTTCATTTGGTTCTTTTTTACCTTTTCAGTTTCGGTTCATTTTGTTGTTATTTTTTCCTCCTTTTTTTTTGGCATTGCTCAAGTTGACAACGCTAGCCGTGGAGATTGCGATCGCTTGCCCCATTTTGTGGCACTTGGCGCAGAGTATCTCCCTCGTGCCCGGTGTCCCGGTTTCACCCGAAGTTGTTGCTGACTTCTTTGGCTTCTCGGCCACACAAAACCCACAGAAAAAAAAAAAAAACGGACATCGACATGGGTACAAGTTGAAGAAAGACAAAAAAAAATATACGAAAAAATAAAAATGTTTTTGTTTTTATGTTCTGGAGAACATTTTCGCTATTAAAAATGACACTCTGATTGCCCGCCTCCCTCCCCTGGCTGCGTTATAACATTTTTCGTAATGCGATATGTGACCGCCGTTTATTCCGCTTTTAGGGTCAGGCCGTGTAAATCACGTAGCGGGTATGGGGAAGCGAAGACTAAGCGGCAAACACATTTATTAGATACCCAAAGTGCTGCCCAAATCTCCACTCCACTTCACAACACTCCGATGTATGTATATTCTTTTTTAATTGTGTTTCTAAGCCAAGTGCCAAGACGCGCGACCTTTTCCAGGCCCCCGACCGAACTACGGTTACGGTTACTACCAACAATTTCATCACGGCTCTATAAAACGAAACCGAAACAAAGAACTCCGATCTTCGAGTCCGAGTCCGAGACGGAGACACGGAGTCAGAGTCGGGGTTTCATAACCCGAAACCGAGGCGACAACGTGCCGTGTTTTTTTGCAGATTTCCACGAAATGCCAAAAAAATAAGCTGCACTTAAACTAAAACATATTTTCTAAACGATATAGAAATTCACAAGAAACCATGTTTGGGATTATTTATTTACAAAAAAAAGTCGAAACTTTCAGCTCTGTATATCCTTTGATAAAGTTTCCTAGTTTTATAACTAGAACAGCATCCCTTACCTCCATCCTAGCTCCGGATCTGAGGAGCTATGGTTCTCCTTCTCAGCATCACTTCGATAAAAATTAGAATAAAGGGGATAAGGACTATTGTCGGAGGGGGCGGAATGATTGGTGGGTGGTGGCAGGGCCTCTTGCTGCTCGCTGAGTTGGATTTCCGCTGCCACGGCTTGCATTAAACCAGCCGCAGTGAGGTGGTGAGACTGGTTCTCCTGGTGGCTCAGGGACTCCAAAGGACCCAGACCCAGCTCCTTCACCTGCTCGTTCTGGTTATAGTAGCTTTGGAGAAGGTGGTGTTGCTGCTGCTGAAGATGTTGCTGATGCTGCTGGTGATGGTGATGATGAGGATCCGTTTCAATATTTGGCGAGTGCAGGGAGTCCAAGCTGAAGCCTCGCCTATTTAACGGGGGGATTTTCAATTTCGAAACTCAGACTGGGCGTGGCACAGCCAATCGGAGGAAAAGAGACAGACTCTGACAACGCCCATGTGCGTGCATTTATTTATTTTGGATTTGAGTTTTTTTTTTTGGCAATCCATCGAAGACCGCCAGCATCATTAGCATTTTCATTTCTATTTATTTTCTATTTACATAATCAATTTCGGGCCAGGTGCGTCCTATGCGATACTATCGTTAAATGTTTGGATGTGTGCGTCTCAGTTACGGATTTATAAGTTTTGCGGCAACTTTTTACTGCTTTCGGCATCGGAATTGATTCGTTTAGCGCTATTAGCGCCATCAAATGAAAACAAAAACAACAAAGAGTGTACCCCGAAAAAAAGCGTCAAGTTTTTGTTAACACTCTGCCCCGCCCCTTCAGCCCCGCCATCCCCCGCCGCCTCTGAACTCTGCAAGTGGTCCGCAGCAGTCATTCACTAATTATTTATTTCCCATGAAGCTTTATTTTTTTTTTTTGTAAATACCCGGTACTTGTAGGATTTAAAAGTATAAGTAATAAGTGTGGAATTATAAATTTTTTTCAGGGGATAGTGAATTTTTACCCTCAGAAAAAAGATTTGCATTGAAAGTTGTTGCAAAAATATTGGCAACTCCCACAAAGTAGGCAACACTTTTTTGCAAACCTGACATTCAAGAGTATCTTTAAGTCGGGAATCATGGATGTGAGCCTTAAAATTGACTTTTTTTGTTGGGATAAGTGCATGGATTGCGAGCCTGTGATTAGGCCAACACCTCGGTCACTTGGCACCTCCCTTCCGGCAATCGGGCACTGCGACAATGCGGCTCCCGTGGTGCAACCCAATTATGCAACAAGTAGCCAGCCAGCAGTTTGTGCAAAAACAAAGCACCACAAAGGCAAACAGAGCACAACCCTAAATGGCAACCCTGCGGCGCATGTTCTGCCACCTGAAAGGCGGAAGGCTGGAATTGCGAATTGCAAAAGTAGGCTGGGCCGCTGTGGTCTCGAACGCAATCTAGGTCCGAGGAGTTAGAGCCTGGGAAGTGCTGGCCCAAGGCAAGGTGAGTCCAATTCCGCGCCACCGTCCGTCCTGCCACCAACCGGTTCCGGAGATCCGCGGTACGGCAGCTGCCTTACATCCTAATCCCCCGGCCGAAAAGGAGTCGCGGCCGTAACGGCTAACGAAATCATTATTGATATTAGAAGAGGTTCCCGAAGATACCATGCACGTCGTGCAAGGAGGACAAAAAGGCAGAAGAAAAAAAATTAAATATGAGAAAACACAACACAGCTTACTCGGACACCGTCCAAGAGATAAAGGACGATCTCTCCGGGGAACAAAGCAACTGATTTGCATAATGCTTTCAGCCAACAGACGCTAAAAAGGATTCATATGCGTTCGGGATTCACAGGATTCACAAGAACGGACACAGGCCGCGGTTGCGAGTGGATTTCTCCTCGGGCATTTGTCACGGACGAGTGAGTGCGCCTTTTTGTCATTGTTTCCCAACGTTGGACATCGCACCTTCGGCCCATTCAGTCCGCTGTCCGTGTCCGGCGCATAAAATCCACCCCTTTTTATGAAAGTTCCATCGGGATCTAGCCGAGGGTCCGAGGGTCCTGCGCTGTAATTTGCATAAAAGCGGACAAGGCCGTAGGACACGGACAGAGGCTTAGGTAGCTCGCCCATTCGGGCCTAAAGTTTTCAACCCCTTGATGGGTGGACGGACTTACGGATGGGCTAGAATGTTTGGAAGCTGCAGTTTGATCGAGATCGTCCTTTGTCCGTCTCGAGACAATAACAGATGTAGAAACTCGGCGACCGAGGCCCATTAATTTGTCCCTTTCGGCGCATCCTTTTCCATCTGCCATCTTTGTGGTCGTTAAGTTTTGTTTTCTTTTCTTTTTTTGAACCGATCTTGGCGAGTGTGAGAAACATCTTAGGATTCTGATTGGAAAATGGAAACCGCGCTCCATGCAGAGAAAATCATCAACTCTAAAGGCATTATTTTTGTTGGTCGCTTTGTTGGGTTTCTTTCTTTTCTTTTATTTTCTTTCTGTTTTGGTCTGTGTCATTTACATGATCATATTTTATGCAAATGGAGGCACAGAGAAAGATGGCAATGGAGAAGGGGAGTGCTCATGGGAGGCGGTGGGGGGGGATGGACGATGGCCAGCAGCGGTGTCGGGCGTGGGCAATAAATTTCTCATTCGTATCGCATTAATTACTACAATATTATCAGCAGATACAACCGAAAGCCCAGGCCAAACACAGATGCAAAGATACACAGATACATGGGGCTGCTGCCATATTGGAAACGGGAGATACAGATACCCCCTGAAGAGCGAGAAAGATGTATGCGGCAGAGCAGGAGAGACGAAAGCTTCGCGCCAAGCTTATAAAAGTTACACAATCCATTGGAGAAGCACACACAGCACATCGACATCCTTCGGAGTAGTCGCATCCTTAGCCTGTATGACATAGGACATGAGTGTCGTCCTTGATCTGTATCTTTTCCTTTTCTTTAACATTTCTACCGTGGCTCGGACATCCAATCGGTGTAAGAGAGGGCATAATTGGCGGTGCTCGTGGCCTCCTGCATCTTTGCTTTCTGAGTGGGGGTATTGCAGGACTCGGGATCGCCGATCACCCCGACTGCTGATAACACTTCACCATTTCAATTGGACCGAACGGACGCACACTGTTCACTTTTTTTTTTATTTGAGATACAAAGATACGCAGATACTTAAAGTTTAAGCGGATTACGCGCGATCGCGAGTCAAAAGTTCTCGCCGTTCTTTGAATGATTTCCAAAGAATAACAACAAGAACAACAACAACAACAACAAGTGGTACATATAAACAAATATTGCTATATGTAAGTATGCTTATGTATTGACATATGTACATATAAACTTGATGCTGTTGTCGACCTTGTGGCTTTTCGATATCAACTGAAAACCACTTTGAGCGTTCGATAAACTTGTAGCGCCAATTCAGAGTTTTGGAGTGGAGCGACAGAGACTAAAATAACAACAACAACAACGACAACAGCAACAGCAACAACAACAAGAAAATATAATACAACAAGAAACAGTATAACAACAAGAACAACAAGGGGACGGACAGTCGAAAGCGTATGAGACGCTGAATTGTGTTAACATGTTTCTTTCTTGTCGCCCCAACGTCCCCAACGTCCGTCGTCCCCATCTCCAGCTCACTCGCTCTTGGTCGGATGTGTGCGCCTGTCTTTGTCACGCCTCATCCCCATCCCGCTCTACCGCTGCAGGTAGACTGCGCAGGTGAACAGGTTTGTTTTTGTATCAAAATGTCCAAACGCTGTTGCACCTTTTAATATTAATAATAATAAAATGAGAAGCAAGAAACAAAAAGCAATAACAACTAGAAAACTGCATTGATTAGGTGGAAGACTAGGGGATACTCTATAAAAATCTGGAGTTCTTCGAAAAAAAGTATATTTTCCGCCGAATCCACCCTTGAACCTTTAAAAATATGTTTTTTAAACATTGGTGGGTTAAAAAAAACCCATAACCCATTCTTTAAAATAGTCTTTTCTTTTATATAAACCCCATCACTAAGCTAATATACCCCGCATCAAAGTTAGAGCATTGAAGTGCTCCATTTGCAGGCGCATGCGTGACAGTGAGTTGGGGTTTGTATCTGTCCCACCCAAACCCCCGGTACCCGGAGGCTGTGAAACGGCGACAACAGTAAAAATATTGAAATATTGTCAATCAAGGGGATAAGATGGAGTGACGCAGAAAGAGGGAGCCATTGGGAAGTGGGCAGGGGTCGGAGGATTCGTGGCTAAGAGACAGCGATGGCGGCGTTCTATCAGCCCGATAAGAGACACTAAAAGTGTCGCTATTTCGTCGATCCCCACTGTACGGTCTACCCCGCCCCTCCACTCACTTAAATAAATGCTAAAATTAAAATAAAATAAAGGAGTAAGCCGAAGTGGGGGAAAAAAAACCAAAAACGAGCAAAAAATATGTTTTACAGCTCAGAAATTTAATATGATCGGGTAAAGTGAAAGTAAGGCCCGCCATGTACAAGTATGGGTGTGTAAAAAAAAAAATGGCCGTGTGTGACATGAGCATTAAACCGCGAACACTTCGATCAGAAGGCTATGGCGAAGGTTATCCTTGTGTATGGAAATTTCACAAAACGCATTCATTTCGCACATTTTGTGGGGTTTCCGCATCGCAATAAGGAACACGGTCCCTGCACTAGACAACAAAACATCGTCCCCAGACCAGGAAAAGGAAGAAGATATGGTATAGTAGTATATTCATAAATAGGTTGGAAGACCAACAAAATTCAGCCAGACATAATGTCAAAGTTTGAATTTTGAAAGGAAAGATATTGCCATTAATTATTATTAATTTATTTCACGGCCATCAAATATTATTGCACTTTAAGCTCCGCTCGAATACGAATTTGAATTTGTATTTTAATTTACGTAGGTGATTCTATTAATAACTTTATTAAATGTCAAAGGGTAATTTGTATAAGAAAGGAAATGCAAATTATTTGGTGGTCTGTCTATGACGTCTCATCGAATTAGATGTGTTTTGTGAATTGGACGTAAGCTTAGTGTTTTAATAACAATCATTAAAATAATAAAATATGTTTTAAAGCCGAACATTTATGATTGGCCATAAATTATAGAATGTGTATGAAAATATTCCCCGATTAATAACATATTTTTTAAGGTTTACAGCGCAGAGAATTGCTTTCTTTTTAGTTTTTTTCGAATCGAATAAAACACTCGAATCGCCAATTAATAAAATTATACCTATTAATGCAGCTCGGGGTGCGGTTGCATAAGTCTCGTGTTAGCCACAATAATGGAAAATGCATAAACAATAAAACAATTTTACTACCAAATGGCAAGAATTGTAAAATTGTAAAATCCTATATTGCTTTGCACTCAACTCAACCGAATAATCTCTCGGATTTTGGGGGGGGATCGTAAAAACTTTATAAGCCACTTTGGCCGAGGTTGCAATTGGCAAATGCAATTGCTGGATGGCTGGAGCTTTTGCCTTGGCATTTCTTAGCGGAGCTTAAAGCTCCTTTTTTAGTTAGTATAACTATGTGTTTTTTGTATATTCCATAAAACACAATGTTTAGTTTTTAATATTAAACAATAAAAACTATAGCCAAGCTTTGGCAGAGAAGCTTTAAGCTTCGGATGTGAAACTTATTGCGTGTAGGACAGTGTAAATTAAGACGCTGTAAAGGGATATGTTATGCGGTGACAGACGGACAGACACAATGGAAAGGATGGCTCGAAACAAAGGTCATCGGGCCTTATTTATACTGGCCTTTTTCTCTGAGCTGGATCCGCTTTAATTTGACTTTAATGAAAACGTGGCAAGGCGAACACTTTTGGCCTGCAGACGTAGACATGGACATGTCCTGCTTATCAGGGGGCCCCAGCCAAGCAACAACAACAACAACAATAACAAAGCAAACTAAATAAATAAATATAAAAGAAACAAACTGTACATCAAGCGAGGATGGGGCCAGGACGGTGATGGAGACCGAGAGACTGAGAGTGCGAGGCCAAGACCAAAAGACATCACGCAAGGTCCAGCAGCATCTTTAAAAACAACGGAACGGAACGGAACGGCTTGCCAATGCCGAGAGCCCAAAGCCAAAGCCAAAACGAAAAGCCAGGCCTAAACCAAAGTCCGAATCGAAGACGACGTTTGCTTGGTCCATATGCGGAAACGCAATTTTGTCGTTATTTATGGACCTTGCCGCGCATGCAACATGCACGCTGGACCGAACGTACCACAGCGATGTTGCAGCAGCACGCTGTTGCTGAAACTGCTGCCTCCGCTATAACAGGATGGGACGTTGGCATTAGAAGAATAAGAATACGATGAGGGGGGGGTGCCAGAAGATGTGAAGGAGTTGGAAATGGAAATGGAGGCTGAGGATGAGGACGAGGATGGGGATGCTGCAGATGCAGATGCGATGGCGTTGCAGATGTCCGACTGACCATCGACACTGGACGAAATATTTTAGTCCAATCAAAGGCCTTGTCAGTAAGAGAGCACTTCATGTACCCCTTTGTTTTTCTGAGTGCAGTGTTGCAACAATCGCAACGACCATTCCATGCAGATGACGATGACTTAGTTGGCGGGCCGAGGCGGCACCTTGCTCAAGGAGGCTGCGCTTGCATCTCACCTCGCTAACGGTTCTCTATTAGATTAATTTATATTCAAATTTTTATTACCATCGCATACCACTGGCGACTGCTCTAAAATGAATTGCCAGGCGAATTGAGGAGGCTGTGTGGGGACCTGGGTGCTGGTGCTGAAGCTGAAGCTGGTGCTGGTGCTGGATCTGGGTGTTATTAGCTCGCCTACTTGCACATTCGATGCACGCCAGAATGCCAAAGTTGCTGTTGCTGTTGCAGGGGCAGCAATAACGTATAGAAGAAACAGTTACAACGGAAGCTGTCATTCCACTGGGGGAATCGAGAATGGGGATTGGGGAATGGCTACTCGGTGTTGGGATTGGAGTTGGGGTTGGGGTTGGGGATGAGGATGAGGAGGACTTCAGCCTGAACTCAATGTTTGGGTAATGGAATGGGGAATGCCAGAATGCGCTGGCGTTGCCTGCTGCATGTTGCTGCCGCATGCTGCATGTGGCTGCCTCGGCTGCTGCTGCTGTTTGCCGGTCGGCCTATCGCAATAATTAACAGTAAAATGCGCGCGGAAAGAGCGGTTAATTCAAATGCATGAGAAATGCAAATGACAAACATTGATTTGAAAGGACCCAGCGCGACAGACACACACAGCCAAGCGGGAGGGGCTCAAAACGAAGGAGCCAAGCAGGGGCCGTGGCCGGGGCCGATTTGAAACTAAAACTCTACCCGTGTCCCCAATTAAGATGTTGATGTGGTAACAAACTGGGATGCCACAGCCGGAGCCGCAACTGACCATGGCGGCATGGCGGCCATGACGAAGGCAATTAGTCGAGATTTATGTTGCCGATAGAACAGAGCTCAATGAATAGCCGAGTGGGCTGAGAACTTGGCTAAAGGATGTTATCCGGTACTTTCAGACATCTTTAGATATAGAAATGTTCTTTCTTTTTTCTTTCTAGCAAAACTAAAAACATTAGTCAAGGAATCTTATTACTTATTTCTCTGTCTTTTCAGATTGGCTTTGGTTGTGGCATTGTGATTTGACGACAAGGAATTAATATTTTCGATTTAAATAAGGTAATTATTTTCTAGACTAAAATATTAAATTAAAAAATCTTTGATAACTGAGCCCCCTGGAGATTCCCAAAAACTATTCGACAGTCTTATTAGGGCAGCCCTCCTACCTCCCATCCAATATGGACATTAATTAATGGCACAGCTCAAATACAAAAACAAGGCACTTGGCCCAGTGGGTTGACCCCTCGAACAAGTATACCCGTTCATTAGAATCTACGCCCCTTGTGGCCAATTAGTGTTAACGATTACTCACCTCTGCAAATGCTCCTCGACCCCCGCGGGCAGGGCACCGTCGGCAACAATGTACACCGGCTGTCCGCCGGTTCCTGTGGCGGTGGCATAGGGAAGTCCGGCCTGAACCACCACTTGACCGTCGGACACGAGGCTGCCGATGTCGCCGCCCGAGTAAATCTCCAGGCCCTTCTGGTCGGTGGTGGAGTATATCACCGTTTTGCTGCCATCGTTGTAGATCAGATCGATGTGCTTGTCCGTCTGGTAGAGGTCGGGGTCGAGTTTCTGCGGCACGGCCAGGTGGGGGAGCTGCTTGACATTCACGTTGACGCCGTTCGGATCGGTGGTGGTGTAAATAATGGATCCCCCGCCGGCGGCCGCCGCTGCCGCAGCCGCTTTCTTGTGGTCCTCGTAGATGTCCGCCTCCGTCTTGATCACATTGGAATCGTTGCCGCCGCTGTAGTGCAGCACAGAGGCATCCAGGGGCAAGGGCGAGGTTTGGTAGACGGCCTGGGCGTGATCGTTGTTCATCTTCTGGGCCTGGTTGTACATGGCCGTGGCCACCGCGTTGTCGTTGGGCATCAGCTTGGAGGGATCGCTCACGATGCGGGTGAGGATGTGCTCGCCAGCCTCGTTGCGCGACAGGATGTGGTGTTCGCCGTTGATGATCTCCCGCGAGATGATCTGCTGCTGCTCGCCATTGGGCCCAACCACGCGGATGATTTGGTTCTCGTCGAACTCGATCTTGGCCAGCGGCTGGTGCTCGGCCTGCTGCTGTTGCTGCTGCTGGTTTGGATTCTGGCCCAGCTGGGCCGCGATCCTGGCATCGATGGCATGGCCCTCGTCCGGCGGTCCGCCTGCCCCGCCGCTTCCCGCTCCACCGCCCCCGTCCGATGGCATTACCACCTTGGGGGTCTCGTAGATGAAGACAGCCTCCTTGTCGTAGAGCTTGGAGTTGTCCGTGTGCAGGTCCAGGACATTCACGTTCGTCATGGTAGCCAGCTCCGGCTGCGGTGAGTCCGGGGAGCGATGCATCGTTGTCAACAGTGGTACTCCGTTGGGCGCCAGTGGTGAGGTATTGTTGTTATTCCCACCGCCTCCGCCTCCTCCTCCGCCGCTTCCCTGCTGTATGGGGGACAGTGAGGCGTCGCTAAGGATGCCAACTCCTACGCCCACTCCTAGGCGACTGTGTGGATGCTGGTGCAGTTGGTGGGCGTGGCCGTGGCCGTGAGCGTGACCGTGGGCGGACAGCGAGAGCTCGTTGGACGTAATGACGCTCGTTGTGGCGGCGGATGTGGACATTATACGTAGTGTACTCGACTAATTTGAACTGGATTCGGGATTGCACTTGTCGGAGGTTTTCGATCGGGTCTAGGACTTGGTCGTGGACTGATCATCTGAATCCCGAAAGGAAGTTGTTCCGGCTCTTGTTGTTGGTTTTGCTTTTTCTGGCAAGTATAAACATAATAAATATCACTTATCAACTGGTTGATGGAAGGCACTTTGTTGTTCTTTCTTGTTTCTTAGTTTTGTTCCGGTTGGTTGTTCTTGGTTGCTGTTGTCGTTGTCGTTGTAGTTGTTTCAATTACTGCATTCTATGGCACTAAGGAACTTCCTTCGTTTCGTTCTCAGCTCAGCTGCAATTACACAAACAATGGTCATAATTAGTTCACCATGGGAAAAGTAGATCAAAATTCAACCCAGTTTTGTTGTAAAATACATTTTTTTGGAAGTAATTAAATATTTTTTTAAATAACAAAGAAGGAGAAGAAGGTGATTATTATGAGGTGTGGGATAGTCATCTTTATCTTTAATTCTAACTGAATTAATTCCTCAAATCTAAATGTGTATGGCGACAGCTCATCCTCCCCCATGCCAGACAATGTCTGGCGGCAGTCTGCGTGGCGCCCTGCTGCCCCCCCACCCTGCTGCAACACCCCCTAAAAAAAAAAATAAAAAAATAAATAAAAGCCGAAAACATAAACGAGTTCAAATGGCGGGTAGATGATTTGCAAGCGCACAAACAGAGCAACAAACAAACAAACAAAAGGCGGAAAAGGGGCAAACAAAAATACAAAGCAAAATAAAGAGAAGGAGAAAAATAAACGGAGGTGAGCTGGGGAGCTGGTGAGCTGGTGAGCCGTAAGTTGGCCTGCACACGTGCCGGTCGAACTAGTTTGACTCCTTCGCAAATGTCAAACGTGTAACTGCATAACTCAGCGCGGTTCATCACATCAACAGCAGAACAACAAAACAGCAAAACAACCAAACAACAACGGAGGCAACACAACAGGTGAAAGAAGCGTCGCTGCTGCCGGCTTCGCTGTCGCCGCCGACAACAACGACGACGGCGACGACGCCGACAGCACTGGCCATATTTGTGTGCCGTGTTTTGTTTACAACGGTGCTTTGTGTGAAATTAAACACACAGTACTACCAAACAGCTCACAAACCAGTCAGTCCATCAGCTGTTAATAGTCCAGAATCTCCGACTTAGTTTTATCTGGTGGCAGGCGGCAGCGGCAGCGACAGACGGAGCGACAGCGACAGCGAAACATGTTTATGAGGGATTTTGAAACCGAAACCGAAACTGAAACTGAACCAAACCAAACCAAACAAAACAAAACAACATCAGCATCAGCTTTAGCATCACCATCGACAAGTTGAGAACAGGTACTCGTATTTTCGCACCGGTAGCCCAAAACAACAACAACAACCACACAACAACAACAAGCTCAATCCTTGACCTAATCCAGAAGGCTGACTTTCTGGTTCCTCCAAAGCTTGCCCAGGTTCAGGTTCAGATCCAGGTTCAGCTTTAGCTTCCAGTCCAGTACAGGTCCAGTCGCCCCGGCATTGTTGTTTGATGATAAAGCCAAAAAATCGCAGCTCTTGCTGCAGAGTTCACTGGTGTTGCTGCTGCTGCTGCTGTTAGTGATGTTGCTGGTTGCCGATGTTGCTGGTTGCTGGTTGTTGGTTACTGGTACTGGGATGTGGATGTGGATAAACTCGTTTTTGTCAGCCCAAGCCGGCGAGTTCATGACTCTCGGCTCCTCGTGCCCGGTCTGCGGGTTCCGTTAGTAGGTGAGGTCAGTGTCATGCGGTGGCGTGTGCTTTTAGACTAGTTTTTGTTTAATTTTTTTTTTTCCATACCACATCCATGTATCTTATTTTTTATTTGGCATCATCGGTACAAGGCAGTCTAAGCCGAGCCAATCAAGATCCGATTGCGTAGAAAGTCGAAAGGCACAATTAGGAAACAATTAAACCAACATCAACACCCCGAATAGCCATTTAACTGGGTCAGCCATGGCCAGATATGAGGACGATCCATGGACCCTCGGGGCCAGACCCGTACCAAGCATCCAACTTTCCAACTTGCCGCTTGAATGGACGTGGCCGGCGACCGAGCCACCGCTGATAGATGGATTCTCGCTAAGGCCAATAACTCATATGTCGGTGGGTGCAAAAGAAATGGCCAAAGAAATCAGCGGATGTGCCCTAAAAAGGCATGCGATGTGAGGTAGATAATGCCAATTAATCTCTAAGAGTTTCCAGAACAAAAGCTACATTAATCCTAAATATAAATCATTTTGAAATAGTAAATATTTTTCCATCCATCTACTATTGAAGGGCAACAACAATACCTATAAATAGGTGCCAAGTTAATCGCAAAATAAAAGGAAAATAATTGTTGACTTATGACATAAACACTAAGCTATTTTAACCAATTACTCCCCCACGTACTATAATAATAATACTCCAAGATTTACAGTTAGTCAGAGAAACAGGTCTTGGATAGCAGGCGTAAAAAGTAGTAGGAAATTAAACAACAATTACTCTATCGATTGGCTTAACAATAAATCGGAAATCAAGTTCACTTTACATTGATTTACAGTCTAGATCGAAACGAGGAAATCTTTTGCAGTGAAAGCGATTTGCATATTCTATAGAGTTGTTCCACCTTGATAAGTATTTTATTTAATGTTAGTAGAATTCCTTGAGAAATTGCTTCTGTATATATTATTTAAATTTTGACTTGATTCCCAGTCTGTTGTATCTTAACCCTTTCTAAGCCAATTACACCGATTCTCTGAGATCGTATTGATTGTAAACACAAACCCGAGACCTAACCTTTGCACACAGACAACGCCTACACCATCTACGGGATCTATGGGATATGTGCTCGTATTATCCCCCCCACCGCCAGCCGCCCCGAAACGATTTTAGATAGAGGTAGGGAATACCAAAAGCAATTCCATTTCAAATCCCATTAAGATTTGACATAATTTGAAATTTGGTTTTTACGTCTCTCTATATATGTATGTACCTTTGATGGTGGAGAATGGTGGAGGGAAGACAAGAGAGTCGAAATGAACCCTAAGACATCAACGGTCAGCGTTGTTGGGCATCAATAACCAAAGGCTGAGACCGGGAATCCGAAGATGGTACACTGGAAGAAATATATATGTCAGTCGAAACTAAAATTTCTATGATTTCGAAAATTCCATAAGCAAAAATTCTTTCTTCAAATAGTTATTAATCATTTATTATTTTAAGCAAAGAGCCAAGCCCAAGCATTTGTTTCTCGTGTAGATGGGGGAATGGGAATGGAATTGTTAAGGCGAATAAAAGGTGGCCAAGTGGCAGGAGTGGGAGGGGAGGTAGTGCTGCTGCTGCTGCTGCTGCAACTGAGAGCCAAAGACTCTGGAGCTGGAGTCAAGAAGGCCCAAAGAAACGAAGAAAGGCTAAAGAAAAGAAAAACAATAAACGTTAACACGAACACGAAAATAAAATAACTCTCTCACGAAGTTCCCCCTTTTCAGTTGCTGCTGCTGCTGTTGTTGTTTTATTTTTATTTTTATTTTTTTTTTTGTGTGTGGGTTACATGTGCCCCTGTCTTTGTGTGTATCTCACGGATACCGTGTATCTTTTGCATCGGTATGCGAACGAACGCTGCGTAGATGTTCACTTTACTGTACCATAATCGCAGCCCCAAATTGATCACCATCATTTTCAGGCGGCGGAGGTACCACCACCACCAACAACAACAACAAAAACAACATAAAGCAACAAGGAATAAAAATAAAAATCATAATAAAAAGAAGCCGAGAACACACGGCAAAAGGCAACAAAATTAAAGTACAGGGGAAACGTAATCAGAAACACTGGCCAACATCATCGATTTTCGAACAAGAAGGCAGCGACGTTGACTGCGACGGAGACAGAGACTGCGACAGCGACTGCAGCAGAGGCAGAGGCATGAACAGAGGCGTCTGAAAAGTCTTGAGAGGCTGAAAACACCTTTTGATCCCTTTTCGAAGCCAGCTCTCTCTTCTTCTTGCCGTCTCTTGCGCATTGTTGGCAACACCAATACCTGTACGTTTTACCTGCCGCTGCTGCGGACGCTGCTGCTGCGCAGCGGCGACTTCGAAATAAAACCAAACAAAGAGGAATGTGTGCGCGAAAGATACTACCAACAACAACAAGAACAACAACACAAAATATCCATCATCTACAGCAGCAGCAACACCACCACCACCACCAACAACAACAACAATAACAGATATTGAGACTCGAAAGACTGAAACTAAGAAACTGAGGCTGGGACCGCGACTAAAACTTCATACGTCTGCACAGCAAATACAGGGTGCCCCTTGGTAGGCCATAAAGCCATTAAATATCAATTTAATTTGGAACCTTTTAAGGCCATTAGTTCATTAACAAATATGAGGCTATGCAGTAAACTATAAATAATTATGGAAAATCTATGTCAAAGTTTTATAAGATATTATTTAAGTTTCAATCCAGTAACTATATTAAAATCCAAAAACTTCTATCCCAATCTGGAAATTTTGATTTCCTATAACCCCTTTTTAGCCTTAGACCTTTTTAATATTCTGAAAACCCAAAAATATTACAGCACCTTTGAAAACCTTAATATTCCATATGTTATTTCCAACCTTATAATATTCTACCTGGGCTCCTTAACTCCCTTAAACCATTGTATATCCATTTCCGTAAGTCGCCGCTTTAATTAAGAAAAATGGTCACGTTTTTGGGCAGTGTAATCCCTAACCAGGGCTGCAACTGATGCGTTTATAATTACTTCTCGGTACGGCTAAGGGTACTACGGGTACTCACTTTTGGGTCGCTGTCCATAATGTGACGGAGTGCCTCGAGCTCGGGATCAGGATACGGATTTTGGCACTTGGGTGAGGATCTATGGCACTCGAACTGAAACGTCGAACTGGAACTGAAGTCCGGAGTCTGTAGACGGTAGTCAGGAGTATGGAGTCTGGAGTATGGAGCCTGGAGTTTGGAGCTCTTGGAGTACCCGCTGAAATGTAGCTGCAGTTCACTGCTGGTGGGTGCACCTTTCGCCACTCTTTGTGATCTTATTGTTGTTGTGTTGTTGTTGTGGTTGGTGGTGGTGTGCGTCTGGGGGCTTTTAGCCTGGCTCTCTGTGCCTATGGCTTACACAATGCTCTTGGCTGGCTGCTTTCCGCTGCTTCTAATATGCCACTCGCTGTGGTATGTGGAGCTCTTACTCTTGTGGTTGCTTTTGTTTTTGTTGGTGGAGCCTTGTGCATTTTGGCTTAAAAATCACGTTGTATGGTCCAAAACATTTTGCTTTTATTCCGATCCAAAAAAAAAACACACACACAATTTTACTTTTGTTGTTGTTCACAAATGGGCGCGAAATCGAGGGGCGAAAGCAGGGCGGGGCGGTGCGGGGGCGGTTCGAATGGCATTTGCGTATTTTATGTGCTCGGCTAGATTTCACACTTTTTATTTATTCTTTTTTTTAATCGCTTTCCCGCACTAGTTTGTTGTTGCTGCTGGTTCTGGCTGCTGTTATTAATCACTATTTTTATTTTGAATTTTATTATTTGCTGCTGCGGTTGCCTTCGCTTTTGCTCAGCTTTGATGGCGTCTCATTCCAGCTTACACGCACACAGCTACACCTGACACACAGATACACACACGGACACTCTCTCTGAGAAGCACACAGCACAGCACACAGATACGCGTTTTTTCGCTTTTTGAGCCTTCTCTTCCTCTTCGTGGCTGAAATCGGTGAGTGTGTGTGAGTGGGTTTTATTTAATTTCGAAAAGTTTAAGCGCGACTTTTTTAGCTGATGTTTGTTTTTTATTTTCGCCTTTGCACACGCGCGAATTTCTAAAAGTCCGTTAACCGATTCATTATTATTTGTTATAAACAAATGCCCTCCAAACGGGCGGATAGTTTGTATATTTTGACTTTCTGACTTTCCGTGTGCGCGGAAAACTTGTCGTCGCTGTCGCTGGAGCTCGGCTCTCGGCTATAATGCCCAAAGAGTCAATTGGAGATTGTTCAACTGTTGAATGTGCTGCTGTTGCTGCTGCTCCGTTGCGCTGCCTCCGTCTCCGTCTCGGTCGGCTTTGACGCCGACGCCGTTATGTCTTTGGAGTTACCTGTATTGGTGGCAAGGTGCTATAGGTGTGCGGCTCGCAGGTGAGAGAGCTGCGAACGAACTGAGAATGTATGGTGGCCGCTAGCTCGATTATTATTGCTTTTTATGGTTTCATCTCTTTCGTAACTGATATTGAGCGAGCGGAGCAGCGACGCTGCCACTCAAATTCGTTCGAATCGATGATGTTGTCTCTACACTCCCAAAACCCACACTCCCATATCTACAGGTAGTGTCCACTTGAGTCCCGTACCCTTTTCTATACGTGTATGTGTGTTGGTGCACCTGCAGAGCCCACCAAGAAAAAAACAAAAACAGAGGCAGGTACGAAAGACTTAGGCAACGAACCTTCTTTTCGGCATGCACTTGCACATGTGCGATTGCGCGGGTGGGAGCGGGACAGCGCTACCCTCGCTCGATCTAAGCCGCTCCTGATCTTGCTTTGTATCTGACGGATCGGTTCGGTTTCAGTTCGTGTTCATTTCCGTGGCATTGCATTCATTCTCGAAAATTCGAGTATTCGAATTCGCTGCTCACTTCGCGAATTCGAAAATTTTCTGCCTTTTTTTGTTTTTGCTGTAGTTGGCATTTGGCTTGTAAGCTATGTGAAGGTGGTAGTGCAATCGGGCATCAGGTAGAGAAACACACATACAGTTAACAGAGAGAGCGCGAAAAGGTGAGATACAGGGAAACACAGGGGACAGAGTCGGAGAACGCCGCATGCCGCGAAACTGCACAACAAAAAATAAAATTATATAGTATGAGATGATAATCAAACTTTTAGTGTCATCAACTTTTAATATAGTTTAAAATCTTTTTGTTTTCTTGCTTTAACGGGTTTTTTCTCTGAAGGATTAAAAAAATTAAGGATATATATATATATAAACTTTATATCCGGAGAATTTTTTTCTCTCTGTAATATTCGTTAAATAGTTAGGCATGTACCACAATCGAATTCGCCGTGTTGCTGCCGCACAGACCCCAGACTCCGAAGTTCTGCCACTCACGCCCCTGCCCGCCCTCTCACCTGGCGTGGCTTTCGTTTAACCTCAGCTCTGCCTCTGCTGCTGCTTCAGTACAACCTCAACGGGCGACGGCAATCAGCTATGTGCCGTGTGGATCGGCGGACGGTCTCAGTTCGTCGCGGCAAAGGGTGGCCTGCTCCCCCTTTTCTCGCTCTCCCATTGCCCCACGATCTGGCCGTCTCTGTTTGTCTTTCGGCGCCCGAGCACGCGTGGATTTGTGGCTTAGAACGGCGGATACCTGGCTTACACCATGTAAAAATTACTTACACCTTTTGTAAATATTACCTTTCCCCACTGTCAAGTATATTTTTATTTTTACACAGCTTAGAATGTTTTGGAGATATGAATGAGGTTTCGAATTCGAGGCTGCTAAGCTCCAATCAGGGAAAAATAGGGAGCCGAAAAGGTACGGGCTGTAAACTAATTTTCTAATAATTTTCCAATATCTACACGTTTTTTAAGATTCAAATATTATTATCGAAATCTAAAATATTTCGTATTTTTTCAGGATCGCCAACCATGTCAAAAGTGTAAGTATGATAAAAACCATTAAGACAGAAGGGGAATTTTGAAACTTTGGGAGCACGTGGTCCTTTCCATGCATTCATAAACTTTGCCACTAATATTCATTAACAAAATATATCCTATTTTATTATAGCCGTGTATGCAAAACGAAAGAACAGGAAAAAATATTAGTGGAGTTTATGAAAAAGAACCTGAGCATCGCCTTTGGTTATACAAAGGGTAGAAAAAAGTCAAATAATATCAAATGGATTGAGCTACGGACCAAATTGAATGCAGTGGGACCCCCCAAAAAGACCATAAACCAATGGAAAAAAGTAAGTTTCATTAAGAAAAGATTGTTTGTGTAAATATTTCTAATTTAAAATTATTTCTGCAGGTCTGGACGACGTGGAAACTTTCGATTCAGAAAAAGCTTTTGCTAAAAAAGACAAAAATTAAACTTAACCAATACGAAGAAGCTGTTGCTGAATTGTGCGGCTTATACAAAAACCAAGCCACTATAAATCCCAAAGTGGAAAATCTCAGCAATAACAATTTCATATTGGATACCTCGTTAACCATAACCTCACAGGATACACAAGTTAAAGAAGAACCAACGAATTGGGACGAAGATTCAACATTTTCAATGGAGGACGAAGTCGAGGACGACAACGAGGAGGATGTGGAAGATAATGAGCAAGACTATTCCGTTAAATCGCCTATAAATGAAGTTCCCTACTTCGAAGCTCTGCCAGAAAATCATTTCTATCATTCAGGTGAATTCGATCCTATGATGGAGATCACTAAAACATTGGAAAACATGAGATCACAGCAGGCTCAGCATTTTGAAAGGATGGAAGCTCTTGAGATTCAAAAGTTGGAAATTGCTAGAAAACTTTCCGATAATATTGTCAAGCTAATTAGCAAGTTCAAATAACAACTGACTGAATTCGTAAATCCTTCGAATTTTCTTTTACATAATATAAAATAACTTTCAACAGTGGTACTACATTCCAATATGGAAGTTATCGAAATGTATATATAATAAAAGTCACTTGGATTTTAAATTTGAGTTTTATTTTCCATTTGGTTTATTGTTGCAATATATTAAATGTTTTAAAACTAAATTTAGGCTTAGTATAATCCATTTTGTATTTATTGATTTTGCCGTGTTTGGTTTTTCATAATTTTCTCATTTATTTATTAGTTGATTTGTTTTGTAATAAATTTAATTTATGGTTTTTAACTGGTCGAAACTTTTCACTAATGCTTGATTACGATTTTGTACATATACCTCTATTTAGTATATATATGCATGTATCGTGTGCGTGTGTGGGTGGGAGTGTGAGTGTAAGGGTGTAAGGGTATGTGGGTGTATAAAACTAAAACAAACAACAATCGTAATATATTTACTTATTAATTCTGTTTTTTTGTTCAAAAAGTCTTATATCCTGTCCGTTCTGCAAACCGAAGAAACCGAAGAGAAACATTTACAAACAAACATTCCTTCCCTCCGCGCGTCCCTTTAGCCATTAGGACATTGTGCCTAACCTTGATTGCCTAAAATTAATTTAACAAACCATGGAAACTGACATTTGTTAGTGGGGGACGATCTTGGCCCCCATTCATTCTATGATGCAAAAGCAGTTGTCGAATTCTCAATTCCAAGTAGCAGCCTGAGTGACGCGTAAAAGTCAAGTGTTAAAGGACTAAAAACGGAGACGAGGCTTGAGGCGAAGATGGGGATTAGTAACTGGATCATGCTTAAAAGCTAGAAAAGTTTCGTGTTTTTGTTTCTGTTTGTGGTTAACGTGTGAGATTTGTTGAGGATCCGTTTGTGTGTCGTCGATAGATGCATTAAAAACTAGGCACACCAACTAGCTACGAAAAACATTCCCTGCTCCCCGCAACAAAGGTACACTCATGATTCTTGTACTTTAAAATATTGTGCCTCAAAACACAGACAACCTAAAACCTTAAACAAAAATCCAACCTAATACTCGAGAATACAATGTTAACTTTTTGCCTAGGTCTCTGGCAGGGTTCGGAAATGGAACTGAACCGGAAAATCCTCCGATCCCTGCTTAAATTTTATCTTGTTTATACATAAACGCATTTTTTTTTGTTGGTTTTACTTTTGTTTTGTTTTTAGTTTTCAATTCGACAACTTTTTTGCTAAAATTTAAATTTAACCATACTTTTGTGTTTCGCATTTTTTTTTTCTTGTTTTCACTTTTCTTTTTTTTATAATACTGTTTTTAATATATATATATTATTTAAAGATTTGTTAATGGAGAAATAGGATAAGGGATGTTTTGAGTGAGGGGAAACTCTTGGAACTTCCGCGGTGTAGGTGTGTAAACGCATTTTTAGAAACACAATTGCAATATATTCGAAGATTTACATAAATTTAAGAAGTTATATCTCTTGCGGAGTTCTGATTTTTGTTTTTGTTGGCAGTGATATTGCGAAACGTTCTCCTTTCGACTTGGAAATCAGCTCGACATCGAAATTTATAGTACACGTTAATTATGCGTTCGTTCTAGTATCGGTTAGAGTTGGGTTTCCCTTCGAATCGGTTAGACTTTAACTGGGTATTTACATATAATACCATATCATGTATATATTGGTTTGTCTGGATCCAAATACAGCTCAAGATGGGGCTTTGTTAGGCTTCCTGAAGAATGGACTTTATCTTCAATATGGGTTCTTTTATAAGAAAGTAGAAAGTGTTATCATTTGCTGTGGTATTTACAAAATGCTTCGATGTCATTACTCATATGACCTAAAACGATTTCAAAACTAGTCAAGTTAAATGTCTCTATATATCTGTATATATAATATATAATATATATATATATATATATATATATATGCTGGTGTGTATATAATTTTATAAATTTATGTAATACGTTTAAAAAGATTTTTTGGTTTTGTTTTTGTTTCATTTTTTGCTTTTTGTTTTTTTTTGGAAAAAGTTGTGGTTTACTGTTAAATGTACTTAACGGTTAGCGGGATCCGTAATCTTTGTTGCAATTTGATTAATACGTCTCTTAGATCACTAGTATTACAATAGATGCTATTTTTTGTCGCTCGTTTCGTGTGTTTTTACTTTCTTAAATGTTGCGGAACCGCTTTATGAAAAATGCTTTTTGTGGTCGAACCAGCTCCTTAGCTTAAACAATTTTCTGTTGTGCTTAACTCATTGGTATTGTTAACGACTAGAACGTAAGCAGAGAAGGATGTCCCTCCCAGAGGTGCTGAACTGCTGGCAATGCGGTGAAATGATTCTACTAATGGATACATATTGCTTAGTCGATTGCAGCAGCAGCGGCAGCGGGGGCGGAGAAAATCCAGAAAAATGTCTATGGAGAGCAATAAGGGTAATCAACACAGCACAACTGAATCCTGAATCCATTCCGGGATCACTCACAATCCTCTCTAAGTGGGACTATCCGCTTTGGAGCCGGCATTCGAGTTGTCTTGCAGTTGAGCGAGTGTCCTGAACTTTTGTGAGTTTAGGAATCTGTGGAGAGGATTATTAATATGCGAAGAAGCAAAGAATATCCTTTATCCTTACCTCGGATATGAGTCTCTGTGCATCAGTGTGTAGATTTGAATTTGAGCTTCATCAAAGGTATGCGTCGTCGGTTCGATCATATTCCGGTTGACGATTTCACGGACACGCGAATCCAGGGACACCTCCCTGGGCGACAGAATCGAGATGTAGTCCTCGTAGATCAGGCGCGCCTTCTCCTCCACCACCTCCGCACTGCCCTCCTTTTTAAGGTCCTCGCAGGCCAACCAGAAGAGTATGTTCTCCTCGCTGAATTCGCTGCGCAGGAAGTTCTGGAACACCTTTCGACCAGCTGGACAAATTTTCAAACGATTCGAATTACGTTCACATATTAAAGGCTAAAATTTCACTTAATTCTCACCTGAGTTCTTCATCAGCTTGTCAAAGCTTTTGCCCCAGCTGCGGATTTCCTCCAGTGTGGGCCTGCAATAATGAAATCGTTTTTTTTTTTACCTTCATATGTATTCCATTGTTTGGATATAGAAAACTCACTGTTCGCCATCTAGGAATTCGGAATTAACGAGATCTCGCTTCGTGGGCGCATTTTCATCGGCGTTTTTAATGGCCAGGCTGTAAGGATAATGAGTAAAGAATGAAATTCCTGCATTATTTTTATATTAAATCTCATCAATCACCCTTTTAAGTAGACTACGATTTTATTCATTGCTGAATGGCCCCGCTCATCCTGACTCATTTTTAACTGGTGCAAAATATCGTAAAAGTACAAATACAGTGGTCACTGGGTACAGAGGATTGATCTAACAAACTTTTACGTTGAAGGAAAATTAGTTCCATAGGTTCTAGGATAACTTTTAGAGTTATGTAACAGCTACAGTTTTCCTAGTTTCAGCGATAGCTAGCAAATATCTAAATTCCTCGAGTGACCACTGTAGATAGGCTAATATCATATCGGTTTTGGGTTTCGAGCCCCAGAGACAGAGCTGCCGAACGGAGCACTCGAACTTGACAAAGCTCCCTTATCTGGCTGACAGTTATCAAAGCAACTCGCTGCCGCCCCAATACCTAATCAAAGTCACACAAACCCACATCCAAAAATATATATATGTATGTATATGTATATATGTCAGTATATGAATCAAATTATATGTGGCTTTTGGTCATGGGAGGGTGGGGGGGGCGGTTGTGTTTTCGGGTCTTGGATCCCTCAGCAAGCTAGGCACCCAAAAAGGCAGCCCGAGGGTGGATATTGCGCTAGGGCCGAAAAAGACTTTCGATTTCATTCACGAAAACATGCAACACTTGGAGGAGTCAGGAGTCCGCGGAGCCGCCGCCACATACTTATTTATATTTGATTTGAAAAGTGCCCTCCAGAGAGCTTTTGGCTGCCCGACTCCGTCGTTGCTCCCGGAATTGTGAATGAACGTGGGAGAGAGAACCAGCGGGACGCAGAGGTCCCCCGAAAATGCAAAGAGCATGGAAAACTTTGGGCATGGTTGGCCAAAAGAGAAGATGGGAAAGTCGAGAGAAAGCTTTTCTTTCGGTCCATATGAAAGCATCGGCGTTGCCAGCTGTCATTAAAGGCCTCCTCCGTGTCCGCGTCCGTGTCCGTGTCCATTTCGATTTCAATTTCCATGTCCATGTCCATGTCAGTGGCCATAGTCAATACCAAAGCAATAACCATAGCCGTGGTGGTCACATCCATGACTGCACTCGGCGAAATTTATGATGTTTAAAGTTTTGAAATTATTTTAAAAATGGGGTTTGGTAAAATAATAACAAAAATATTGGAAAAAAATATTTAAACTCTACTTCCTTTTCAAGAATATCCTTTTACAGTTTTAGGGAATATTTTTACCGAATCATAACCTTTTTAGTTATATCCTTCGAAAATCCTACACCCTACTACCTAACTATTTCCCCAAGTGTACCGATACCATAGGTATTTGGCTGGAAACTCACCATTTGGCCCTGTTTTCACGGGTGGTTGTAGTTTTTTGTGGTCGTCAAGTTGAGACAAGGCAGCGCGGCGGTAACGACAAAGAAATTGATTTCGTTATTCAGGATGTGAGCAATGATGGCCTATTTAAAGGATACTCACCAGGAGCAGGAACAGCAGCAACACCAGCAGAAACAACACGGCTTCTGTGACTGCGGACGTTGCAACGTGGGCGCATTGGACTCCTGCAACACATTGGATGTGGAGCCACCGACCGTGGGGGATGCACCGCTTATGCTGCCGCCGCCGCCACCTCCCACACCGCCGCCCACTCCGCTACCGCTGTTGCCGTTGCCGTTGCCATTGCCGTTGCCATTGCCATTCCCGTTGCCATTATTGCCACTGTTGTTGGCCGCATTCTGTTGGGAGGATGCAGTCATGCCGCGCAATCGACAGCCACTGGGCAGCTCCGAAACGGTGCAGGACATGCCGCTGGCTGTCAAAAGAGGAATAAACAGCGAGTGTATTGAAACCGTTAAGTGGAAATAGGGACTGAGAAAGGATAATCAAAGTAGTTACACAGAAAAAAAATTATATTTATATTCTTAATGCTTTATCTTTTCCATTTTATAGTTCTGTTTATTTTTGTCGTTTTATGTCGTTGGCATGCGTTCCGATTAACGCCTCCCCCAACAAATAATATTTGAATATTTATAAATCAAATAGATAATAAAGTCCGATTTATTTATCACACAAACTAAAGTTTATTTAATACACAGTCACAGCCTTGAAGGAAATTGGAGTGGCATGACCAAATTCTTGATTTATTGCCTTTGTTGTTTTTTTTTTCCAGGTGCACTCACTTACCTGCCCTTTGAAAGTTGAGGTTGACGCTGGCTCGATGGCTGGATGGCTGGAGGGTTGGGGGATGGAGGATGGTGGTGCTGCCCCAGCTGGTAAACCGCCCACTGCCACTGACCTACCCACTCACCCACTGACTTTCTCTCTCCCACTCGCCCTCTATGCTCTTCAAGTTTATTCTTCTCTTCTTTTTTTCTTGATATTCTTTTTTTTTTTTTGGTTGTGGGAAGGGGAAAACGAGGCCGTTACGTATTTATGTTTTTGCTAATAATTTTTTATCGAAAGTTCCCACTCTCTCCTCCTGCGGTCTCTCTTTCTCTATGATGCTCTTGATTTTAGTTTTGGGTTTATTTATTTTTCCAGATTTTCCTTGGGGATTTTTACATGCCTTTATGGAGCATTTGTGGTGCTTTCGTTTTTTACAGCAATTAATAGGAGGGCCACCAACAAAATCCAAGAAATTCCCTTAATGAGTGTCCTTTATCCTGGTTGTCCTGGTCGGGCCGATTGCCTTGAATTTTGCGTGGGTCGACGTTTTGGGCTGAATGGTGGCTGGGTTGGGGATTGGGGTGGTGGTGCGAGTACTAGTGCTGCCAGTGGTGGTGCGCGGGTGGTGGCGCCTACGGCATTTACATATTCCTAATCCTCCGCTGGATATACGGGCGAAAATCACAAGCAATTCACGACCGATTCAGTGCCAGAGCCAGATCCAGTGCCAGTGCCCGTGCACCAAGGGGCACATTTCACAAGCGTTACGAAATTTATGAGCAGCTGGAGCTGCCCCCGCTGAACTTGTTCTTGTTCTTGTTGGTGTTTTCTTTCTGTATTTTATTTATTTCTTGGGCTAGTCATTACAGAGGTATGCCTGTGTGTGTTGGTATGTGTATGTGTTGCCACTACATTGACACGCACTTGGCTAAGTGGAGCGCATTGTTTGGTCGGGCTGATGGGGCGTATGCGTGATTTCGCTCCTGCAGATTGATGTTGTTGGTTCAGTTTCTGTTTCAGTTTTGTTGTTCTAGTTGCTGCTTTTGTTATTTGCTGCAACAGCTGCAACATGTAGGTGGCTAATTGCACTTGGAACTTTTACAGAATTATCACAAATCAGCTGCTGCTCCTCTTAACTTGGCCATTGAATCTATCTATGTAGCTGCCAATTGTATTTTTCCAACAGCGTTTCCGTTCATATTTTCACCAAAAAACACACACTCTCACACACATATCAGGGGGTCGGGGGAGTCGATCTGGGGGTGGTGACGGTTGGGTGGGGGGCAGTGAGGCTTATATGTTTGTATGTATTTAGGAGCAACGACGAGTACATACGAATTTTTGCCTGCCACTGCCACTAGAATCAGAATCTTTGCTCTCGTTTATATTTGTGTATATTTTTTCGACCCGAAATTGTTTTGCCTGCGCTTTGATTTTTTTTATACTTTTTTTTATTTTTCGACTCTTCGATACCTTGATACGATTTCGGTATCCGAATTCTGCGCGGAACTGCAATTTTCTGGTCACTTAATTTCTGATTACTTTTTCGCCTGACCTGGCTTCTTCACACTTTTCACATCTCGCCTTCGGCCCATATTCAATTATTTGGATATTTTATTTTTCTTGCCAATCCATTTTCAATGCAGCACTTTTTCCCCAAAAATTTTCTGCTCTGCGAATGCTGGCAGAACCCAAGAAATCCTCGAAATCCGAAATCCACGAAGCGATTCTCTCCGCTCGGGCAAAGGCAGGCGACTGATTTCCAAGCAGTGCCGTTTGCCAGCTCTTGATTTTCCAATGCGCGCGCTCCTCCCCAGAACCATTTAATGGGGAGCCGTTGGGGCAGGGGGCGTGCTGGGGGCCCAAAGGTGGACATGGCACACGGTCACGGAGAGAAAGACAGAGTGAAAGCTCGTCCGCATAGCTATACAGTTGGGATTCCTGGTACACAAAAAGAGAGCAAAGAGATTGGTCATTGGGCGCCTTGGGACATGTGCGCGAGTGGAAGAGAAAGAAAGCGCCGGCTCCATCACTCACCTGGCCCCCCAAAGCTTTCATTTTGGAGCTTGTAAACTTTGGCAGGGTTGTAAATTGACTTTGAACTTAGAACAGGATTCAATTGGGAATTCAGGATGTAAATAAGATTTAAAATTCCATTCGGTTAGATCGGAGATGTCCTTTTATTTTACTAAATTAGTTTAAGCCCCCAATAGTCCCTAAAGAATTAAAGAAAGATTTGCTTTACTTTCAAAATTTATATTTAATAACTATAAAAACTCCATTCAACTGTCGAAAACCATGAATCCACAAAAATATAGGATTACGTGTAGAGCCGGATGGTGCAATCAGCTCCCGTGGAGAAGATCCAAGGCTGGATGGGATGCCAGTTGACATCGAGCACGCCAAACTCCTCGCGCTTCTCATGCGTCTGCAGCTTCTTAAGAGGCACAATGAGGGGGTTCTGCAGCAGGTCACTGAAACGCACAAGAAATTGTAAAATGTTTAGATTAATTTATGCTTTTCGGAATACTTACTTATACACCATGCCATGAGAAACAATCACAGCCTGGTCGTCGCTGCCAGAGGCAAACAGCGGATACCGAAGATGGAAAGCCACACTTCGAACAGCATTGCGATGAAGGCGCATGGTCTGATACGGTTTGGTGGACAAGTCCAAGTCAAACCAGAGCATCTTTTTGTCATAAGTGGACACTAGAAGATTGTCTCCCTTCGGATGAATGGACATGCCGGATATCCACTTGGAGTTTGTTAGCAGTTTCTTGACCAGTTCCTGTTTCACCAAATCATAGATACGAATGTTGTGCTGCGTCTGTAAGATGAAAAGTGGAATTAAAAAAATGGAGTATGAAAAGATGAACACACAACTTACCGCCAC
The DNA here is from genome assembly GCA_018150405.1 of Drosophila varians. Lineage (NCBI taxonomy): Eukaryota > Metazoa > Arthropoda > Insecta > Diptera > Drosophilidae > Drosophila > Drosophila varians. Next base: position 13,150,852 of record JAECWK010000130.1, read on the forward strand.
AAAGAAGCATGGCTTCACCGGATGGAATAGTACGCATTGGATGAGACCCTTACTCTTGGAGAATGGTATTTGAGAACGGCGCTTGGATAGCTGGTGAATCAGAGCAGAACGATTGGCACCCTCAGGCATGACCGTGGCCAAGTAGTCGCCACGTCCATGCCAGGTCACCTGACGAATTGGTTTAAAGTGATTTATCACCACCCGGACGCCCTTCTCCTGTTCGGCAGCCTCTGCCGTGGACCACTGAACCGCCGCCTTGATGCGCTCGCTCTCAATTACATCCGACGGCGGCTCCTCGGCCAATAGGTCATCGGTTTTCTTCACCAGCACCTTGTCGCCCACTTTGGGATTGATCAACAGAAGACGATTGCCCGTAGCCACGGCAATGATGGACAGCTTGGCATTCGGACACCAAGCAACGCAGCGGACCACGTCGTCGGTTTCGATTGTGCGGATGCAGCGGCCAGTGGCAATCTCCCAAACTATGAAAAAAAAAAATAAAATTGTAAGAAATGCATAGAAATGCTAATATTTTTGGTACTTACTCTTGACAGTCTTGTCATCTGAGCCAGAAACGATGTATTCGCCTTTAGGCTCCACGCTTACCGATCGCACCAAATCTGTGTGGCCACGATAAACCAAACTCTCGACTGTGGGGAAGGGCTGGAGGTCTCGCGGCGATGGAAGCTTGGGAATGAGATACTCCGCGTCAATATTCAGTTTCACACGCTTGGCACGTGGACAAAGGTAAAGATCGAGACAGCGGAGGAAACGTTCGCGGAGGTATCTCGAATATGCGGGCACCGCACGCAAAGAGCTGAACTTTTGGGGCATAAAGTGCAACTTCCGCTTGTGCGGCTCATCCTTTAGCTTCAACCACTCCTTAGTTTCCTTTTCATCGAAGAGGTACTCTGGTGGCGGGTTATAGGATTCTGCGTGTCCAGGCAAATCACGTTTGGGAGCCGAAACGGGGTCATGTATGCGGCGCATGTGTTCCCGGCTAGTGTCTGTTTCCCAGAGCATATAAAACTTGGGACCGCGTTTGGCCTGCTTCTCTCGTTCAACCTCCTCGGTGGTCTTCATCCAGCCCATTTTGAGCGCATGCACCATCCGAGACACCTTCTTCTTTTCGGACACAGACGGCAGGAAAGATCGCTTGTGGTCCGGCACGTTTTTAATGGGCATCTTTTCCACCTCTGAAGTAAACCACTCGACCCACGGTTCGTACTCATTATGATCCTTGTTTGGAATTCGACCAGAAACAATGCGTTTAATTAAAGCTATGTCCTCATCAGTGATGAGCACTTCCTGTCCGGTTTGGGGGTCCTTGACAGTACGCCAGAAGTTCGGATCTTCGATCTTGCGTAGGAACTCATCAATTTGATCACCCTGAGGTGGTTTGATTATCTTCTTTGCGTCCCAATCGTAGCCAATATGTTTATACTCGTCATACCAGTGCATAGGGATATTTCCTACAGTATTGCGTATGTCTTCTTCATCGGAGGTATCAGAGTCATGGTACTCGGGCTGGGAAGGATCTCTCTTGACCATTTCCTTTGGAGGTTCTTCCGGTTTCTTCGAGGCTTTGCTGCTGCTTGGCTTATCTGCAGACATATTTTTGTTGGAAGTGGTGGGCGTCTCTTTCTTTCGTTCTTCTTGGGAGTCATCTTCACTATCATCTTCTTCCGCATCCTCATCTTCGTCCTCTTCATCTACCTCGTCTTCTTCCTCTGCCGAACTGCCACCTCCCTGCTTTCTGCCCAGGTAATTGCCTTCATCGTCGCTCTCAAACTCCAGATCCTCGCTACTATCCGACTGGTACTCCTGATCGATGCCCTCGTCATCGGTTGTGTCCTCCCCAGGATCTTTTACGGCTTGTAACAGGTCCTAACAAACCACAAACATATGCAGGTGAGAAAGATGTGCTTTCAAATATGCAGATTCAAGCTTACCTCCTCCTCTTCGTTGTCGGAGGCCTCGGAACTGGCGGCCACCTCATTTGTGGGCTCGGGAACTTTTCCTTTACGCTTAAGTGTAAGTTTTTTAGTCATTTTTATGGAAAAACAAAATAACGCGGCGCACGTGTTGCAGTTAGCGATAGTCCAATTCTATCGTTATCGTTATTGTTTTGGAAACATTATTAAAGAGGCGACAACCCATACCTCAAGTGTTATCAAGACCCACAAATTAATCGATATTTGTTCGTTTCCCAATACTTTCGGACGTCCCTATCATCCCATACAAAAAACTACAAAAACCAAAGAACTGGGAGTCCAGCAACACAGCGCCGCCTGCCCCGCAAATTGCAATTACTCATCAAAAGCGTTTTCCATCGAACCATCGATTTCCCCCTTACACAAGGGCAATCAAAAGTTGGCACGCACCAGTCCACTAGACGTTTGTAGCACACTCATTCTCCTACACACACACAAAGTGAGGTCAGGATGACTGCGCCGAGACGCCTGCGAAAGGAATTAAGCGACTTGCAGGAGAACACACTGAAGGCCTTCCGGGACATCAAGGCCGATGACGACAACCTGCTGCGGTGGACGGGATTGATTGTGCCCGACAATCCTCCGTACAACAAAGGCGCCTTCCGCATCGAGATTAACTTCCCAGCGGAGTATCCTTTCAAGCCTCCCAAGATCAACTTCAAGACACGTATCTACCATCCGAACATCGATGAGAAGGGTCAGGTGTGCCTGCCGATCATCAGCACCGAGAACTGGAAGCCAGCCACGCGCACAGACCAGGTGGTGCAGGCGCTTGTAGATCTAATCAACGATCCTGAGCCGGAGCATCCTCTTCGTGCTGAGCTGGCTGAAGAGTTCCTCAAGGATCGGAAGAAGTTTGTTAAGAACGCTGAGGACTATACCAAGAAGCATAGTGAAAAACGTCCTGCGGATTAGCGAGCTTGAGTTCCATGGTCAACTCCCCACATCCTGATGCATCCTAGATCCCTTTTAGTCTTGTGATTTTCAGTTTAGTTAATAAATTATCATTTCGCCTTTAAAAGAAAAACAACCCTCGAAACATGTAAACGGATATCCGTGTCAGAGTACATAGTTTTCTAAAAGTAGCACTGTAATTTTATGCAAGTGAGAAATACATGTTCGTTATGTTAAAAAACTGCTGGCGGTTCCTTGATCGCGTTAGCTATGGCACCGGGCCTGGGAAAGGCTTCCTCGCCCAACATGCTCCGGAAACAATTGAGAAGTACGTTGTTGTTGTGCTGAATTAGTATGCTGCTAAAATGGTTCTTCTGCAGTTCCTTGATTTTGAAGAGGCTGTGAATTTCCAGCTCCTGATTGTCCTTTAGTAAATTCAGTACGACCTGAAGTTCCTTATTATCGGTAGCACTCATTTTACTTAGAGTTAGAGACTGTGACGATTTGCTTTCAAAATGGCATTCGTCGTAAACGTTTTCCATTAAAAACAAAAGCACAGAAGCTGAATAATGAGTGAGAAATAGGAACTTGTGGAAAACAACACTCTGAGGACAGTTTTCGTCGATAGACTCCAAAAGATCAATGAAGAATTTACGCTGGGCAGAATGGAAGGTCTCGTTTTCCGAGGGTGGGAGGTAGTTCAGTACTTTGTTGTCTAAATGACATTTGGGAGCCGTCTGCCAAATTGGATCTATTCCAAATATGTCGAAGATGTGAAGACGGAGCAGGAGAATTGGCTCCGAAGCAAACATGCTGCTCTGCAGGCTTTTCACCGGAGCTCCCCTTGCTAGGTGCAGCTTCAAGGCCGTTACTCGATCCTTTACATAAGTAGAGCTTGTATTGCCACTAGGGCACTTTTCCAATTGGTTAAACTCCCTTCGCAAGCAGTAGATCTGCTTGAGAAGATCACCGTGTTTCAGGTTCTCTCTTTCGGTATAAGATCCTCCGTATACAGGTACAAAGAAACCAAGCGCTTTGTTTGTGGCTTCTTTGTTTACAAGGCACAGTCTGTCCTCTAAAGGTTTTACCTTATAGCGAGAGTAATAAGTATTTGAGACAAGTCCCCTCAAGTGGTGCAAATGACGCATATAATGGCGATCATTCGATTCATAGGCGTAGATACTAGCCTCAATGGCATCCGACTGCATCTTCGTGTACAGACGGCAAGCAATTTCGTGCTGCATGAGGAAGTCCTGTGGAATATGGGATCTGGCAAACAATGGCATCACCATTGTATCATTCGGCTGACTTAACTTGGCTTTAATTGCCTCCAAAACGCGACCTAAGCCAGGAGTGTCTTTAAGATAGCCTACACAGATTACATAGGCCTCAGAGTTTCCTCTTTTGGAGGTAGCAGGCTTGAAAATGTGGACCTGATGGAAAATGCAATTCAACATGTATAAAAGGGATAGGCTACAGGCTTCAAATAGAGTGAACATCTTAACCACGAAACTTCCGCCAGTTGAAAGAATCTTTAAGGCACTAAAAACCTCGGCAAAGAAGAGTCGAACCACTATTTCCTCCTGATAGTCAGGCTGTGCCGCGCAGTCTATCGAGCCATCAGCAGTGATGAGGTCCACTTTACCTTGGAAATCCTCGGCACACCTTTCAGCCATATATTCGATGTTCGTAACGTTAAGCAAATTGCCCGACAGATCTTTGTGGAAGAGCCAATTGTCCAAAGTATGAAATATAAAGCGGTCATCGATTATCATCTCATTAAGAGCATTACCCTCGTAGTAGGGATTTAAAGTTGTAGAGCGCCAGCGCCATTGGATCTGAGGAAACCTATAGGTTAATATTGTTCTAAATAAAACGAAAAATAGACTACCTCATCCTCTTTGTAGGTACTGTGTAGGTAGTGATTTAAGGAAGCTATAAAGGCCCCAGGAGCCTCGCATAGATGAAGCGTATTCACAACCGGATTCTTGATAAGCGGATAGCGATGAAGGCACTCAAAGAACTTGCACCAGGCCACGGTTACAAATTCCGCTTTCGTTTCATTCTTCAGGCGCCAAGACACCTCGCCGGAGGGGTCCCGGCGATTGGTATGAGAACTCCACTCCTGGGTGCTGTAATCATTAAGCCGGCTCTTTACAGCATTCAATTGCTCCCTGAGTCCCTGCAAAGCCTCCAACTGGTAAAACTCGGAAAACAGTGGTTGGTCGGCCGATGGCAACGTCCAGTTGTTTCCTTTAGGCTTTTGGTAATGAAACTTTTTCTCAAAGAGCTGTTCCAGCTCGGATTGTCTGATATTCTGATAGTTTGGCTGGAAGCGCAACGTTAGCAAAGATAGCCCAGCCTTAATAAATAAATTATACTCACCACGGGGCGATGTTTTCCATGTCCATTCGAACGGAAGCCATCGCTATGCGACTTGTTCATGGTAGGGTTTCTTATTTTAAAAAATTAAAACTGCACTATCATACAGGACACGATTTTTTTTGAATTATTTCTGCTGGGAAATATAAATTATAAATAATATTTATCGAAAATCCCCTGGCAGTCTGGCAACTCTGTCTTGTCAAATAAGTTATACCGATCCGACTTCGAAAATATACTTTTTCCACTTTCCAAATACACCAACAATTTAGAACGTTAAACAACAACTTAAAAATAAAAGGATAATTTTTAAATGAAGACAAAATATTATTTGTGGCTAGCCGGCTTAAAAACGCTTTGGATATTTTTAATTCGGCACCTGCTGAACACACTCATAAATAAATCTCAAAAACACCGTAAAATATTATAACTGTCGATAACATTTTTAAATCATTATTTAAGTAAAGCATTTAGTTTCATAGTTTTAAAATATGTATCCACTATATGGATCCACTATTGTTTAACAGAATTGAGGCTTGTTTCATACAAAAAAATAAAAATTAAAAGATTAAAATCAAGGCATTTTGCATTTCAGTAAATCATTAATTAATTTAATTGGTGTAAGCATTAAAATTTCCAAATACTTATTTAAAATGGTATTTCTTGATTATTTTTTCATCTTTAATGAATATTTATTTTCCGATTCAAAAACTAATAAACGAATGGGATATCATTATTTAATAAGCTTTTCTTTCTTCTTAAATGATTTCAGATATTTTTATGAAGATCAAGGGAAATAATGATTCCAGAATAGAATTCTATTGCTATTTTTAAAGGGCTGGAGATTTTATTTATTACAGAAATCGAATACATAGTATTGGGAATCGAGAATCAACATTTTGGCCCAATTAGATCGAGATGTTTATTTAGCCTTCTGAATTGTGAGTGAGAGTCCTTAATGATCCAACATCGCTGCTACATATACATATGCTCGAGGTCATGATTGAGTCCTGTAGAGGACCTTGTTAGTCGTTGTCATTAGACTAGGTTTATGTTTCCCCCACAGCGCTGTTACTTCCTTACAGATATTGAATCTGATCATCATCAACGCATTTCCCGTAGAAATTCAGTTGGTAGTGTGTGCCTGAAATACGAAATGGCTTATTAAAATTAATTTCTTCGGTTCTACAGATAGTTTTTTTTAGAAAGCGCAATCCAAGCGACAATTATGGCCTGATAGCCAAGGTTTGAATGTTACGAAACTATTGGTCATCATCCGTTAGCGCATCGATTGTGCATACTAATATTACATTTTATTTTAATATCAACCCAAGACGGAAATGGGAGAAATTGTGTGTAGGATTATTCGAATGGGGTCTCTGGCGGTATCCTCTGAAAGAAACCTTTAGCTTTCAGTTGGTAATCCGCAAATCTTTTGGAATTTCGGAATTCGATTTGGCTATCCTCATCGGCGTCAATGGGATTACTTTATTCGAGCATGCTTTATTGCAATCCGAACGTGAGTCGTGTGCATATGAATAATAATAACAATATTCAAATTATGGCTTTCCAAACCGGCCTGAAGTAAAAATATCCAATGATCGGGAAGAGGGAATTGGGCTTCAGTTCTGTCAAAACTTCACATTACTCGTGAGTAGAGTTTTTCTCCCTTTTCTATATGTTTGAATATACAATATACTCGAGGTATATACGAAGTTGAAGTCCCGACTAGAGTGAGTACCTTTATATATACTGAAGAACGGCACGTGACTGTTTTGTATAATCGCGCATAAATATCTGTAATGTAATGCCTATAGATGGTTCACAAAAAATCCCGAGAGCGAAGAATCGTTCTAAAGTCTCTTCGGGGTACAATCTTGCCGAGGTGATCTATGCAGGTGCTTATTCTTTTATTTTAAAACATTCTTCAGATATTCAAGAGCTTCTTGCCGTTGAGCGGAAGTAGCAATCGCTGCGCAGGCGCACGGAGCCATGTTTGGGGCTGGCTGGTATCCATGGCCAATGCATTTTTGGTGTCCCCCAGTTTTTGGGCCGACAAATTCCAAGACGGCGCGGACGTGGACGTGGACACGGCTTTTGCTGCCAACAAAAAATTTTATTTCATTTCATATTTTTCTCAAAAGGGAGTTGATTAATATTCTGGGCAGACACCATTGCGCTAAAAACGCTAAAGCGGTGCGTCTCACCTCGTCTCACCGTCGGCGACCTGTCGGCGCATGTGTACACTGTTATTAAAAAGTTATGCATTTGTTTGAAATAAGAAAGAAATATGATTACTTTGATTACTAAGATTACTTGTTAAGATCGAACAGTTTCAGTTGTTGATTTTTAAGTACATATCTTTTATAAATATTGTATAGGATAAAAGGCTTTTTTTGTGAGTGCAGGTTTACCTGTACAGGTACAAATACCAGTGCACGCACCCCCACTTTTAACTAGTCTTAGTGAGTTGGCAACGGGCCGCAATCCCCGTTTTGAGACAGTCCCCAGGCCTATATGTGTGAGTGTCAAATGCCAACTAATTGAAACTTCTTCAATTGCCGAGGTGTGGTGCTGAGCGCGTTGCGCGGCTTCGGAATCAGTTGCCAATTAGTCTCCACCGCTGACGGATTACATTTGCCATCGTCCAGCAATCTAGCAATCCAGCTAGCCAAACCAGCAAACCATCAGCAACTATCCAACAACAAAAGCACACAAAAACTTGTTAAGTGCTTTTCAAAACAACAAGCGTTTCATTGATAAAAGCCATTGACAATCGAGTAATAGAAGTCGCTTGCTTTCTGGCCTGTGAGAATATTTCCGTGATTTTTGTGCGAACGCGGCTCGGAATCAGATTGGAGCGATCATATTAACCACGAATCTGTTGTTAAATTGGCAAGATGTCGGCATAGCTGACGTTGGAAAACGATATTTTAAGAGCGCTATGCTGCATCTAGTCAGTTATTCAATGGAACAGTCAACAATATCGAAAATCTGATAAAAAACTAAGGATTCTGATAATATTTGTGATCTACTTGAGTAATACACATGTTTCAGGGAGGACTTGATGTTGATCCAAAAATGGTTAAAAACTTGTCAAACAAAAAGTATACTCACGAGATTATAAACATATCTAAGATATTTGAGCAGTAAATTTACTTAAAAGCAATGTTTTGGTAATGAAAACAGGTTTATTCTCATTGGTTACTTACATTTTAATAAAACTTCTTCTTAAAAACTATCAAAACTGCAGGAATTACAATCTATAAGAAGGATATATTCCATCGAAGGCCAATATTGGATTGGAAGGTTGGAAACTGTCTTGGATTTGGAAATCCCTTCGATGCAAAATTACAATTTGAAGTATCGGATTTGTGCAAGAATTTAAAAGGCTTAGAAGATGACTGGAATAGGAAGATTTAACCACAAGGATTTAAACCATAAAATATACATCTTTAATGACTGGACATCTTCTTAGGCATCTTTAAGGCTATCATAAATAAAAAATCTCAAAAACTCCAAACTTTGTTGTTTTTCGTGCGAATTTATATTTAGAGTTAAAAAGAGAGGAATTGAATGGAATATATTTGTTACTTATTCAGCTATTTATTTAAATTTTATTGATCTGAAGTGATTTAACGGAAAACAATCGACTACAACTATTCGATTGATCGTGTAATCAATCAGGCTCAACAGATGGTATCGATAACTTAACTGAGTCGCAGATTCCATCACTGCACAGCTGTTTTACGAAATAAACAATATCATTTCCAATTGTTGACCAAACTACTTAAAAAAAGGCTAAATAAACAATTGATTAATCTTAAAGAGCTGGCGAATCGCAGGTTGTACTATTCCCAAAGTGATGGATAGCCAGGTGAGTGGGCAAATCGTGGCTCTCAAGTACGTATATGCGTGTGACGCTAGTACAGAGCATTGAGAGACCGTGGAAAAATTATCGCTTCACTGTAATTAGTCGCAGTTATCAAAGCGCCCATTGTGATAAATCTAAATACCCCAGCAATAGTGTGTCTCCTGTATTTGGGCACGGCGGTTGCAGTGACGTAATTTTGCGGTTTGCGGGGCGTTTTCGTCGGAGTATTTAGCTAATTAGGTTGCGGTGGCTCCCGCATTTAATTTTACAGGCTCCCATCGATGATCTGCTTCTGGACATTGTAGACAATGCTTGGCGCATGGAAGTTCTGCCCTTCGATCAGATTTTAGTGCCACAGGAAAAGCTACCCGACCCGGAGGCCGACGGCGGTGATTCACACTTAACACTCAGCGAGCAGGTGAGCCATCGCTAGTTTATTGTGCTTAGTTTTGGGTAAATTTTGTTTATTTTCGGATGCAGGAACAGAAGTGGACTGATCTAGCACTGGGTTCGCTAGCACCGGACGCGGCCCTTATCGATCAGCTTAATATTACCTCTATCTAACCAAGGACCCTGAGTCCCAGGGCGAGCGCCGTTGGCTCGCCAACCCTTTTAGTACCCCAAATTTTAATCACAACACGGCACCATGACTAGCAACAATAACAATAACGGAAACAACAATCACCAGCATTTGCATTCACCTACCAAGCTCACCGAATTCGCACGAAACTTTGAGGATAAGCCGGAATCGCTTTTCGGCCGAGTAGTTAATAAAATTCAGAATGTATACAACCAGAGTTATAACACAGTCAACGATATATCCAGTGGAACCAGTACATCGATTCAGGTGGGCAAGTCGCAGTTTTTTAGCGAGAAGAGGGCGTCTGGTGCTGAGATAGCAGGAGAGGAAATTGCCAGTGTGACTTCGGGGCGACCGCAACCGCCCACAACGCTCAGTCTGCGGACGAACAGCGAGTCGATAAGCACCACTGGCACCTCCAGCACGGCTGGCGAGGATTCTGAAGCTGGGGAGCGGGTAGAGACGCTGCCGTTACCAGCCAGCGAAGCGAATCAGGGCCGCACCGTTTCCAATGTGCTCAAGCATATCAGCAACATTGTAGCCACAAAAAACAATAATGTAAGTGAAAGTTGAAATATGCTTAGCTTAGAATTTTATTAAAAAAAACATTCTGATTTCGTGCATATTTATAGTAATAGGTATTCCATTAAATGTTTTCTGAGAAATATGAAAAAAAAACTGACAAAAACCTTATCCCCAATTTCAGGATCTGAGAAACTACAGGGACACAGAGCTACAGCGTTTTTGGATGCCCGACTCCAAGGCGAAGGAGTGTTACGACTGTTCGCAGAAGTTTTCCACCTTCCGACGGAAGCACCACTGCCGCCTGTGTGGGCAGATCTTCTGCTCCAAATGCTGCAACCAGGTAGTGCCCGGCATGATCATCCGCTGCGATGGCGACCTAAAGGTCTGCAACTACTGTTCCAAAATAGTCCTTACCTTTCTGAAGTCCTCCAGTTCGGAGATGGGACAGGATCTGCAGGTGCTACAGCAGCACTTGAGCAACAAACTAGAGGTTCAGGATAAAGCCACGCCACATGCCAACACCCTGCAACAACAAAGGCCCCCACTATCCCGGAAAACTTCGTTGGGATACCAGGAAGAGCGTTTTAGCTCCCACCCCAATTATACTACGCTATCCTTTGACGATCGCAAGAACATCCTGCAGCAGTCGAATTCCTTGATAACTCTCCACGAGGAGATGCAGCGTGTGCTGCCTGCCCAAAACTGTGGGCAACGCCTAATCGAATTTCTCATTGGCAATAACAAATCGGCCAATGAAGTCCAGGCTATGGCTATTTTAAGTGCCATGCTGGCAGCCGGATTCCTGGAGCCAATTGTGCCCGATCCAGAGCAGGTGGAGTTTGACTCAACGCTGCACTACAAGTTCTCCAAGAGCAGTCTGGATACATCCCAGCCCATAAGCCCCCAGTTTGAGACGTCGATGCATACGGAACCCCAGCCGCCTAAATCCATGGACCAGTCGGCAGAAGAGACGGAAAAAGACCTGGAAAACGATCTGTGCTTTACAACAGCCACTTCCAAGCTTTTGGAGTCCTACTGTGAGCACGAAGACCAACTCCTAGCGCAGCTTTTGCGGGCTCACCACTTGGACCAGGAGTGGGATAAAGTGCTCCAAATGCTGTGCTCCACAGCCGCGAATCACTTCAAGCCCGAGCATTGCACTAACGATATGATGGACATTCGAAACTATGTCAACTTCAAGAAGGTTCCTGGTGGCCGGCGCAAGGACTCGACAATAGTCCACGGGGTTGCATTTTCCAAGAACGTTGCTCACAAGGATATGGCTACCCGCGTGGCGTATCCTCGCATTTTGCTGCTACAGTGCCCCATAGTTTACGAGCGCATTGAGGGGAAGTTTGTGACCATAGAAACTGTCCTCCTACAGGAGAAAGAGTACTTAAGAAATGTCTGTGCCCGCATCATGAGCTTTAATCCCAATGTGGTCCTGGTCCACAAGAATGTGGCTGGTATTGCACAGGATCTTCTAAGATCGTATGGTGTTACACTGGTCCTGGATGTGAAATTATCTGTGATGGAGCGGCTGGCGCGAACATTGCAGTGCGACATTGTCAGCTCCATTGAATCGAATATAACGATGCCCAAACTGGGCTTATGCAATAATTTCTACATTCGCAACTACAACGGCAAAACTCTGATGTTCTTTGAGAAGCTAACCAATCCTCGCGGCTACACCTGCCTTTTAAGAGGAGGGAGCAATGCTGAGCTCACTAGGGTCAAGCGCGTGGCTTCGGCGCTGCTCTTTGCCCGCTACAATTGGCGATTAGAGATGTCCTTCCTGTTGAACGAGTTTGCCCAGCCGTTAAGTCCCAAGCCATCTATTTTCGACTCCAAAGAGGCGAGTCCCAAGGAAGAAACAGAGGCAGAGCTCCGGGCCAAGAGACCTTTAGTTATGGAGCGCAAATCTGAGGACAAGATCACAACCATTGTCAGTGAGAATGTGGCTGATTTCACGGATCCCCTTAGAGCTAGTCAAGCAGAGCCACTTGCAACTTCCCCTTGCGCTCCCCCAGTGGTGGAAGCTCTGGCAGTGGAACCACGATTTGACAACCGATTCCGTACGGCTCTTAGTTCCACCATATTATCTGTGAGTCCCTTCCTCACCTTTCCTCTTCCCTACTTGGAAACAGAGCAGGGACGCAAATGCAAGCTGCGAAAACTCTTTCCCGCCGAGCTCTATTTCTCCAAACAGTGGTCTCGAACCGGATTGTCCAATCTGGAGCGGCCGGATAGCCTGGGCGACAGTGAGGTTAGCAAAACGGAGCCTGCCAACAAGGTCGGGACGAAGCTGTTGCCAGCCCACGACTTTGTGAAGATGAAGATTACGGCTCCGGCAAGTAATCGAGACATTCAAACGAAGCTGGCCGAGTTTCGATCTTTTGGAGGACGATTTCCCAAGGGCAAGGCTCCTAGTGAGTATAAATTATCCTTTTAATTATTCAATGATTAAAATTTTAAAATTTTTAGTGCTCCGACCGAAAAAGAAAAATGCTGATTTAATTCAGAGACCGCAAAAAGTGAGCGAGGAGCAGCTGTACAAGGATGCACTGGATCCTCAAAACCATCAGCGACTTCCGGTGCTTTTCTGTAGTTTCCATTACAATCCCAAGGGTGTGTCGTCCTTTTGCAAACTACCCATGCTGTTGGACATGAAGTTCTACGGCCAGTACGACATCATGTTGGAGCAATTTCTGCAGCGCTACTGCTGCCTCTTCAACTCGATGTGCCCCTCCTGCAACCTGCCTATGCTGGGACATGTGCGCCGCTATGTCCATTCCCTGGGCTGCGTTCATGTTTATCTCACCGAGGACTCTACCTGCTCTGATCCGCAGCGCATATACTTCAACTCCTGGTGCAGCATCTGCAATGCCACGACACCGACTATCCCCCTGTCCGAATCCGCACGATGCCTTTCGTTGGCGAAGTATTTGGAGATGCGTTTCCATGGCCACGCCTACAAACGAAGGCCACCACTGACAGAAGCTGAACAGAGTGGCAGTCCCTGCGAGCATTCGCTCCATCGGGACTACGTACATCACTTCAGCTTCCGGGGAGTGGGCGCAAAGTTTCAATACACGCCTGTCGAGGTTTGGGAGACAGATCTGCCCTCTCTGAGCCTGCAGTTGGATATTCCCAAGCCTCTTCCTGGCCACCAGGTGCAGGAGGAGATTAAGAACTTTTCAGTGAGTGGCCACGAAGTGTATACCAGGATCCATGAACGAATTGCAGACCTGGCCACCGAGGAGGAGAACTCGCCGGTGGTGCAGAACCTGAAATCCACACTCACGCATGACCAGTTCATATTCAAGCAGAAGATTGAGATTGTGCACAGCCTCCTGACGGATACAAAGGCCAGCGCCTATGATATCAGTGATTCCCTCACAATGGCGAGGAGAGCACTTGCTGAGAGTATTGAATTGTGGGGTCCTCGGCTGCAGGAGATCGAGAAGCTGACCGCGAAACAGGCTCACCACATCGATTCCGGCACCATCTGCACGGAGGAGCTGCGACCAGAGCAGCCTCCTTCCAGTGGGGCTGATAACTCCAAAGTGTCCAGCTCGAATCCAACACGAGAAAACGATCCACCAGAGTGCCCAGGCGAGGATACGGAATCTGTGTCCAGCAATCAAACAGTTGTGGACAAGAAATTCTCCATTGACCAGCTGCTGGCTTCCACAGTAAACGTTTACTCCGACAAGAAGTCCATCCGCAAGATCCTCACCCAACTACTTCCCTCTACAAACCAAGTGAATCCGCTGCAGTCACCTTTTCCCGCCCAGGACCACCTGACGCTGCCTCTAGGCAGCTTTCCCATCCACGTGCGGGAGAACGATCTCAGTTCAGTGATTGCCTACAGCTTAACTTCGGTGGAGTACCAGAAAGCCCTGGATGAGGCAGAGTCCAACTCGAATGGAGCGGCATCCAGCTCCTCCCACACACACTCCAGCCCACAGCTGAAGCGGAAAATTCCGATGGTTGATACCCAGAGCGATGCGGAGGACAGTCCCAGCTTGTCGCGCACTTCGAGCAATACGAGCACCGTTCCTGGAGGGGCTGCGCCTCCCTCAGCTGCCTCTGCATCCGAATCGGAGGAGAAAGTTAAGGAGCGCACTAAGAAGGCACCCAACCCGTATATAACACTGACCTTCCACGACAACGGCTGCCAGTTCCAGTGCAAGATCTACTTTGCCCGCGAATTCGACGCGATGCGGGCCAAAAGCTTAAAGCCCCCCAAGATGGACAGGTCTCTGTACCGTCGCCTGGAGAAGAGCAAGATGCGCGAGGAGTTGAGAATCTCTCAAAGTCGCACCGGCTCCGAAATGGAGCTGGTGCGCAAGCCCAGCGATGTGGGCGGTCCTCGCCCTGGCGAGGAGCCAACTGATTTGGAGGAGGAGGCTCGCATCGCCCTGGCGAGAAGCCTTTGCAGCAGCATTCAGTGGGAGGCAAGAGGTGGCAAGTCCGGATCACGCTTTAGCAAAACCTTGGGTAAGGTTTATAGTTTTTTTACAAAAAAATTCCAATACTGACTTCCTTTTTCCTATACTTAGATGATCGCTATGTTTTAAAGGAAATGAACACCAAGGATATGTCGATCTTTGAGCCTTTTGCTTCAAAATACTTTGAGTATATAGACAAGTGCCAGCAGCAGCAACTGCCCACATTGTTGGCAAAGATCTTTGGAGTCTTTAAAGTTACTGTAAGGACAAAAGAGTAAGTTTCTCACAAATTTTCTTTGTTATCAATGATTGCACTTGTATTCTTTGTAGCTCCTGTGTGGAACGCTCGGTAATGGTCATGGAGAATCTGTTTTACGGCTGTGATATAGGGAGCAAGTTTGACCTGAAGGGTTCGGAGCGAAATCGCTTAGTGGATCCCACCAACCAGCAGGGAGAGATTGTCCTACTGGATGAGAATCTAGTGCAGAGTAAGTTGATTTATTCGTCCTTTATTGTAGCCCCACATAACCCTTCCGCTTGTAGTGTCCTGGTCGAAACCTTTGTATGTTTTATCGCACAGCAAAACAGTCTTGAGAGATGCTATCCAGCGTGATTCGTCTTTTCTGGAGAAGAATGGCGTGATGGACTACTCCCTGCTGGTGGGTTTGGAGAAGAAGAACAACCTCTTGGTTTTGGGTATTATTGGTGAGTATACATTAAACTTTCGCAGTAAATTCTGGTACTTATAAATCTACCAATTAAAGATTACATTCGCACCTTTACTCTGGACAAACGCATGGAGTCGATAGTCAAGCAGTCTGGGATTCTGGGCGGCAAAGGAAAGGATCCCACAGTGGTCAACCCGGAACGTTACAAACACCGCTTTATTGATGCAATGGATCGCTATTTCTTGATGGTTCCCGATCGCTGGGAGGGCCTCTCAAAGGTCTAATCCCCCACCCATACCCGAAAACACAAAATCGTGCACATAAAAAACTGTAGACACAATAAAGTAGACGCCAATTCCAATCCTAACCAGTTAGTCAGCATTTCCGACTTGGCCAGCGAATTGATTTGCCCTTGACCCGCATCCGCATCCGCAGCCCGGAAGCCACCGCTGCTCATGACAATTGAAAGCCATGTACTCCGGCTGGGAGTTGCGTGCCAGGCGCAAAGAAAATTATTATCATGATGGAGACCGCGGCGCGAAATGAAATCGTTAAGAGGCGAGTAAATCAGGCAAATGAGCTCGTTGCTGCCTTGTAAGCATGGTTTCATTAGCGAGGCGTCAAAACTCCTCAAACTGGGTTAAAGAACTCAACTCTGACAGCTGCAACGGGTGGCCAAAATGGGAATCCAAATCGAAATCCAAATCAAAATCAAAACAACAGCTGCCAGCTTTTGATTCCTGTCCAAAAATATAAAAACGAAAATGCGGGATTTATGTAAAAGTCATAAAATAAGCGATTGCATGTAACAGCTCTTAGCCCCAAATGGAATCCTTTCACTTTCCCAGCTTTTGTTATAGACCCCCCACTCCTCAGGCACAGTGACACCTTCAGTAAGAGGCCGTGGGAAAAATGGGAAAAGCAGAAGAACTCCGGTGTTCGAAGTCGGAAAGTTGGCGTGCGAAAAAGTGGCTAACTTCTTGGTCGAGGCACTGCCGCCTTTTAGTCGGGATTTACGGTCTGAGCGGTCAAGTTGTGGTGCGGCGAGCTGCGCTTGAATGGCGCCGGAACAGGGACTGGGTTAGTGGCCAGCCCCTGGCCAATGGTGTGTGGTTCCTGACCATGAGTGTGTGGCCCAAGTGTTTGGCTCCAAAGTGCAGACTCATTTAATGTTTAATTAAAGTGCAGAACCCGAAAGGAAACCAGCAATGGCGATTGCCTACGATTGGAAGAGTGGCGACGGGTAAGGTCTTAAGCTTTTCTTTTTCCTTGCCAAGAGTTTAGCCAAAAATAGTTACGTTACCATGGACTGACCCGATTCTTGGTCTTTAAGCTTGTCTAGGAAATGTGTAATCCAATCTGACCCACATTCTTGGCTTAAAGGACTGAAAATGTACTATTCATGCCTTGAATATTTCATTCTCTTTTAAGGGATAGGGATAGTTTTTTATGAATGCCGTCCCAAATAGTCCTTATACTTTAAATTCACTATTGTTGGAGTATAGTCCTAAGTGGAATCCCGATTTCGTATGACCTTGTCTCGATTTTTATTCATCCTTTTCCGATGTTAACATAATGGCGCATTCTTGTTTATTGCATTACGTATACGCCCCGTGGCGTGCCTCGGCCGTGTAACAGCAATTAAAGCGTCATAAATCTGCAAGGATAATTATGTGTGTCCCGGCATCGTGCTAGCCTGACGAACTGATTAGCATATTTAAATGACCTGCGTTACGCCAGCCCGCTTTAAAAATAGCCAAAGGTCACTTGGCGTTGCCCGGATTGGACTCCTTAAGTCGGACTCCGAAAAATTAGGTCAGACGTGGCGCCCCTCGAACCCTTCTAGATGGCTGTCTGTTTCCGTTTCGGATTCAGTCAGCCCAACACGCACACTCCCCCATTAGCTGGACTTTCTGTTGATTGCGGAATATAAAACATTTTGGCAGCCATCAATTATAACCATTAGTCCTGGCACACAAACATTCTTTCTCGCACGTGAGAAACTTTTCCTTTAAATTCCGATGGGTGTCGAACAAACAAATCGCAGGTGAGGCAGGAAAGGCGGCAGCAGCAACAGGTGTTTGTGGTCACATTTAGCTTCGCCCCAAGAAACTACAACAAAAAAAATGCAATTTGCATGCGCCCAGGTTCACCTTTGGCGGGCAATCCTTGTGCATTTTTAATGGCTCGCATTTGCCGCTGGGTCGCGAGTCCTTGACAATGCCTCAACAAAAAACTCATTTCCGTATGTGAATTGCCAAGGACCAAGACACGTAGGGCGTTGTCAGGACTAACAAAAGTGGGGGAATTTTTTTCAGCTATTGATTGGCATCGATTCTATAGTGGGAAGAGGATCAGGGCTGTTTCAGGGATAGCTGGGATTACTACAAATCTTAAAGTATATATTTATTACTTCTAAATTATCGTTGAGGAAGGAATAATTTTGTAGGAATCATAACATTATCAAAAGGATTTAAAAAAATCCCTCGTTCCGGCCCTGTTTTTGGACACCGGCTGCTCCTCCAGTCGATTCCAATAGACAATTTTCTAATTTGCAGCAATTTTATCCTCCTTCCGTATTCATTAGTTTGTTTTCCAATGTTTGGATGTATGCCTAGCAACATCGCCTCCATCGCACGCCATTGGCCAGGAGTCGAGGTGGAAGTGGCAGTGGGGAAATGCCTTTGCTCCTTGCCTTTGCCGGAGATCCGAGACATCGACAATGCATTTGTGGAAAGGAGGTGGTATTTTTGCCCCCATTATCCAAGTAGCCTACCTGTTATTTGGTTGTGGTGGCGACCAGGAATGTTCTTTATTATAGAGCTCAGTTGGCTGCCAAAGATCAAGCGTTTCGGATGTTTTATTTAGCTCTTTTACATCTTTCCGATCCCTAGCTTTGATGCCGATTTTGGTTGGAATCGCTCCTTCTCGGAACCGGATCTCACAGCTAACCAAAAGTCGGGCGAACTTGCCCGGTTCACCATCAAGCATCCGCACGAGTACATAGCCGTCGATGACTTGAAGTTCTTCCGCCGCCGCCAGCCAGTCCAGCTCCACACCAGGAGCAACGTTTGTCTTCACAATAGCGATGAGCCAGCGACCAGTTTCGGCTCCCTGAAGACAGAGTACCGTAAACACTTCCGGGACCACCGCATCCAATCTGGACGCAGATCTCTGCTCCGGCGCTCCACCTCGCTACGACTGGAGGGATTCATGCATCTGCTGTCGGAGCACCAGGACAAGTATCACTGGTACACCCCCGAGGATTTGCAATTGTGAGTGGCTATCTTTCCTTACTTGTTTGATTTGGAATCCAATCAAGGAATCAGTCACAATACCCAGCCAATTACTCCGTAATTAAATAATGACGCATCAGACTAAATTGATTTCCCATCCGCAGCTCCCGCACCTTTCCTGTCCGCAATCCGGAGAACCTGCAACTCGGTCGTGATACCAACGGAGATTCAAACGCTGATGCCATGAAGAACTCCTCCTTTATCACCGCTCCCTTTGTGGATCCCAGCGCAAAGATACTGCCTCGGGAGGTGTTCCTCGACGAATCCGAAGTGGCGGCCCGGAATCAACCGAATAACAAGCTGGCAGCGGATAAATTCCGACGCGATGTGGCCGCCCAGGAGCAGCAAAGGTGCCACCTGCAGATGCGAGCTCAGGCCGTGGATCAGCAGCCGGAACCCTCCGAGTACCGTCGCCAGTTTGTCCAGCAATTCCCTGAGAAGGCTCACTCCATTCCCCAAATGAGCAGCATTAAGATCCAGGGCGAGTTCGTGGCGGTTCCAGAATACCGTGACAGCTTCCGGATGTACGCCAACTATTCGAAGAGCGCTCCCATCAAGAAAGACGACAACCTGCGCGTCTCTGGCTCCGAGGGAACCAGTGTACCCAGTTCCGAGGTGCCGGAGTATCGCGACAAATTCGTTGACCCACCCAAGCATCTGGCCAAAGAGAAGTCCCTCAAGACGGACGACCACCTGCGCCCCCGCGGCGAGTTCACCAAAGAGATTCCCGAGTACCACGAGAGCTTCCGAGACCCGCAAATCACCGAGATGCCGGAGCGTGGAAAGCCCCGAGAACCGTTCCTCCGGCTGCGCGGCAAGATTGAATTTAATCCGGAATACCGCAACAACTATCAGGACTTTCCACGCTCCCGTCCAGTTGTCCAGAAGCCAACCTCCTGCTTCCGGTTGCCCACCTCCAATGCCACCACCGTCCATCATAGCCACCAACCGGATCCAGGCCCGGAATTGGATCTTGGGCCAGCTGTCGTGACAGTACCTTCCTCGGAGGTTACCGCCACGCCGGAATATCGCCGGGCGCAGTACAACTACCAGCTTAGGGAGCGTCCTCGCGATTTAGAGGCAGCCCCTGGTAATCTCCGGAAGAGCTCGGACTCCTCCCTGGAAGTTCGTCAGCCGCAAATGCACAAGAGGAGAACCTCTCGACAAAGGCAGGTCAAGGAGCCAGTGCAGCCGGCGGCCACGAGTTTCGAGGATGTGGGTGGCAATCTGGGGGCCAAGAAGCAGGCCAGATACGGCCGGAGGGCGTCGGTGCTCCAAAACGCAGCCAATTGCCGTGAGAACTCCTCTATCATCGAGGGTAATCCCAAGTACGCTGTAGGATGTCGCCGGGCGACCAAACAACATGCCGGAAACCAAACCCAACCCGGTTCTTTCGTGGTCCTCGACGAGCCTTGCAAGCCTTCCAACTGGATGAAAAAGACCTGGTACGACTCCTAGATTAACTCCATATAAATAATGTATAGTTTTCTGTTTTAAATCCTATCAAATGAATAAAAACAAGTAGGAAAATGTTTTTTTTTTTTGGAAAAGCGGTTTGAAGGGGCTTTTGAAAAGGTTTTTATTTATATATAACTGTAACTGTTTTCTGATTTTAAAACTGAAAAATATTCAAAACTTATTTAGAAGAATTCAAATCGCTATAAAGGGGATCCCATAGATAACTAATCTGACGTTACAACTCAACTCTCTATTAGAAAATGTTTGAAAATCTCAGAAAATATCTTAAATCAGAAGAACATTTTTTTGGAAAATGTTCTTTAAAGGTGAGGATTTAATAAACAGGAAGTTAAGGTATAAATTAATATTTGTATTGTATTTATACCACAAAAACTTTAAAATATTTCAAGCTTATTAGGAGTTATTATAGCCATTAGTAAGAGTATCTTATAGATTAATAGTTCCGAGTTAAATTTCTTAGTTTTTTAAGATATGAAAACGTAAACAAACTGCGAATTTCTCACTGAAAAATGTTTGGCTGGCCTTTATCTTATCTTGATCATTGATAGCGACCTGGAAGAGAGCGGTTACTCATAGTGGGTCAGTACTACTGCGGATTTCGTCAACTGAGGTTGTATGAAATAGTTTACCCAACCACTTTTCAAAGGGGACGCCCCACAGGAAGTGCTTTTTACCAAAGACATGGAGGAGCAGGTGGTTCATGCCGCCAGCCCGCCGCCCCACATCCTGGGCTACACCATCCGAAGTCCCACTCGCATCTGGGTATCCTACATTGTGCCCACCTCCTTGGCCCTTCTCGTTTACATTGTCCAAACGGCCTCGGATTTGGCCTTGAGCTTTCAGCATTTTAGCCAGAAGCAGCCGGGATTCGGAGCTGGCACCTTGGTATTGGTGTTAGTGCCACCACTTCTTACCTTTATCCTGGTGGTTTCCTCCAGAGATCAGCGACAAAACGAGAGCAGGGGGAGGAACAGGTGTGCTGCCCTTGCCCTTGGATTACTTAGGCTTCTGCTTTTCCCGTTTTTCGTGGTCTACAGGTAAGTTCCGTTTCCGATTCACCATGTGGGTCACTGCCCCGATTAATTATGATCCGCGATAAGGTTCTGTTGGCGTTTCTTTTGGTCGGTGGAAGGGCTGTTCCACGGCGACGACGACGTGGAGCGCATGAAGTGCCTGGCCAAGGCCACAGAGACGTCCAATATCGAGCTGTATCTACTCATTCAGGCTTATGCCCAGGCAGCTCCTCAGATTATTCTGCAACTTTACAACATGCTGATCCAGGACCTCTTTCGGAACTATGAGACCTGTAAGTAGAATCTATCAAGAGGAGCTATTAACCAAAATATTATTTTTAGCCGCAGTTCAAGCCATGTCCTTGGTATTCTCCGCAATTGATTTGGCGGCTATCACAACCAGCTACCATCGCATTGAGAGCCAGCGCCGGGTGGGGCGCCACTATCCCTGGGCCACGCCCCAAGAGGTGGACACCCATCGTTGCCAGCTAGAGCAGAACGAGCGGATCTGCTGCGAGGCAGCTAGAAAAAAACGTGAATCGGAACGAACCATCACTAGTTTCCCGGAGTCGGACAAGATTATGGAAAACTTTCGATCCAGGCGATCGCTTCAGGTTTCCGGGCCAGCCACCCATGAGCTGCATGTCCAGGGAGAAGATGAAGTGGACAACGAAGCCTTGGAGCAGGTGGAAACGCAAGCTCTACTCCATTGCGGGCCCAAGGACAATGCCACAGATGAGGAGAAAATTCAAGGCACAAGACCGAAGCTAAAGTTACGCTATCAGGACCTGGGCGACCTAGATACTATCGATGTGTTGGACACAATTCCGGAGACCCCAGCGCCTCCTCCTCCGCCAAGAACAGCGCCACCAGAGCTCCCAGCCCTGAAGCTCACGGAGGACGACCCGCCTGCTCCCGATCTGCGACGCACTATGTCCGATAACGATCCCAGGAGAAGCCGTCGAGTGACTAGACCGCTTTCCCAACTGGAAACCTTTAAGGATATGCTACTGGTCAACGCCCAGTTATATATAAAGGAGCACGTGCCACATCCCCCGAAGTTACTGATGGGCAGGGTCAGCGAAGATGCTGACGAGGAGCAGAGCCCCCTGGTTCCAAAGGAGTCCACCCCAAAGACATCTCCATTGACACCGAAGGATGTGGTGGACTTTTACTTCCCGAAACCAACAAAAATAGTAAATGGCATTCAGCAGGACGATTTTGCGGGGCGAACGGTATCGTTCTTTGGATGGATTGCCTTTATTACTATGCGTATGCTGGCCTTGTCCACCTTCTGTGTCTTTTATCCGAAGGCATTCTTCATCCTAGTGGGAGTTCATTACATTCTAATGCTCAGTTGCCTGGCACTGGAAACCCGTTGCCGGGGGAGCTGGCCCACGACCATGTTCCTCCTGCTCCTCGCTTACATTTACATTTTTGTGCTACTGGAATTCCGGGTGTGTTTTAAGAGCATCCGCCTGTGGTACGGAGGCTATCTGGTGCTTACACTAGTCGAAAACATAACCATGACTTCGATATGGTATGGAAATGAAGAGTGGGAGTCGTGGTGGTTTGGATTCATCGCCGAGTGGATTGTCTACAGTGGTGTTCTTTTCGTGGCCACCCTAATTGTCTACTATTGGATCCTTCGCCCCAAGGAAGTGTCCCTCATAGTGGAGGATGATGTCCCCCCGGCAACCGAGGAGCAGTCGGTTGCCTAGCGATAGTCACTTAGTTTTGTTAGATCGAAGAGTAGGCCAGTCAGTTGCTGGAAACGATTAAATTATTTAACCTAGTATTAGATCAAAAACGTTACAATAAAAAACTTTACTATAATGGTGGATCGCGGGAATAATTTGGTTCTGCCCGTGGGGCCATGCATTGCAGAGCCCACGGAAACCCAGATCAGCTTTGGACCGCCCAAAATAAAGAAAGTATTGCGTGAGTATATTCTTTTTGACGGACAGTAGCAGATTTTAAATATATATTTTTTGTGCAGCTACTCGAGCTAATCGGATGGAACAGTACCTATGGCAAGAATTATTCGACGAATACAACCGACAAGCTTCGGCTCCGGTGGCAAAGGCTATAGAGACCACCGAATACTATGACCAATTCTGCAAGAATGTTCCGCCCAAGGATGATGAAACCGAGGAGGTCCTGATCAACAAGTATCCTTTGTACTGCACCACAGCGGTAACTCTTTGGAACCACGATGGCGATCCTACCAAGACATTTAAGAGGAAATATTCCATAACCAAGCCAATCCATGAATGCACTGAAAAGTTTGCTCTTTAAAGATGTCTTAAGTCTGAATCAATTTCGTTGAATAAAATTAAATGAATTAAATTTAATCTAGTATTAAGAATCAGGTTTTTCTTTAATTCAATTTAAAAATATAGAACTTCCAAAATGAATTGTAACGGTTTTATTGCAGCCCTGTTATCGGAAAAAATGAAACACTTTTACAATACTAAAATACTCGATAAGTTGATGTCGATTACAATATATATGACGTGTCGAAAACTGAAACGGCGGTGCTGGCTTTTGAGCGATTTTAATTTATTTTCCTATAGAATTTAAGCAGCGTGTGAAAGCGCATACACATAATAGGAAAATGCTAAAGCTGGGTGCGTTAATTGAACTGTGTATTCAAAAGAAAATCTACTATTTAGGGCGTCGACAGAAGAAATGCCGGCTCCCATGTCGCCATCTCTTTCTGATTTTCGTGGTTAAGCGATTGCCGGCGACTTGTAATTTTCAACATTTTATTGTTAAAATTTAGGTCTGACGCTGTTCTGCGTGTTAGCCGCTGTTGGAGCGACATGGAGTGCTCGCACAGTAGACAGCCATTTGGGACCCAAGGATCTCACCCGCCTACAGAAGGTTTTCGTCGACGGATACGGGTCCAGCGACCTGCAGGCCATCTTTTTCTCTAGCCTTAACATCCAGCTGACTGACGCCTCCCAAAAGGAACCCCTGTGCAAGAAGATAGCCTCTCTGCATGCGGAATCCAAGTTGAATGTTAGTTACTGTCTTCTATCGCTATCCACCAGCCAACTGATAAAATTTTTCTATATCCTTGTAGAGCTTCGAGAAGGACTACTACTATATCGGTGCTAGCAAAAACTTGGGCTGCTCTTCCAAGCTTGACGAGGCCCTGCTATCCAAGGTCTATGCCTCTCTAAGCTCGGAACTGGGCAGCACCCAAGAGATTTTCTACCGCGTGGTTACCCACAAAGTTCTTGGCGTGGAAATCAGCGAGGCCACTCAGACAAAGGTTGTTAAACGGCTCCAGGAGCTGCTCAAGAAAGACGACACCCTCAGCGGTCTGGGCTACGCTTTCAATGTAGCCACTCAGTTGGGTAGCAGCGCTGCCTTTATTGCCAATCGTGTGGAGGACGCCATTGTGCAAGCGGACGAAGTGGACGGCAAACTTCTACAGTTCGAGGGTGGATTAAGCATTACTTCACTGATCATCAATGGAGCCTTTGGAGTGGCTAAAGCCTTCAATAAACCATCACCAGTTACTGCCGACCAGGCTGTAAAGTTCGCCAACTACTTCCTAAGCCGCCGATCTGTGCAGACTGCCAAGGGAGCCCACGTATTAATCGAGGCCTTAAAAACTATTAGTGGTAATGAAAAGGTTTCCCCAGTTTGCGTGCAACTTATCGGAAACGGTCAGTTAGAGGCCACGTCGCCCACTTTGAACGTGGCTGTTGTCGACCTCCTGGGCAAGCCTTTGTCCCCCGCTCCCAAAACCATTAGTGCCAAGATTGTGCGCAAGAAGGACAATGTGGTGCTGTCTGAGAAATTGTCGGTGTCTTCGAAATCCTCCGACAAGACCACTTACGTCGCTGACTTGACCAACCTAAAACCAGCACGCGGAAGTTACCAGGCTGAATTGAGCGCCGATGGTGGATACACTCAAACCCTGAAATTCAAGGTTCTAGGACGCGTTAAGGTGCAGTCTTTAGATGTGGGAATTGCCGAATCTGATGCTAGCGCTGCCACCCGTAAACAGAGTGTGACCTATCCCGGCAAGCTTTCTGAAGTCCTTTCTTGCGACGGCACACAGAAGCTGTTGCTGAAGGCCATTTTGGTCGAGGAGTCCAATAGCAAGCCGTTGACCGTTCATCAGGCTTTTGTGCGTTTGTACAACAAGAAAACCGACAAGGAGATCATCTTCGTTGCTGAACAGGACAGTAGCAAAGCCTACAAGTTTGACATGGATGTGGGACACAATGGCAAGAACTTTAATTACCAAAGCGGTGTATACAGTATTTACTTTACCGTTGGTGATGCCTCCTTATCCAACTCCTTCGAGTGGCTAGTCGCGGAAGTGCAACTTAAATTCAACGAGGAGAAAGGTAAGATTTGAAGCTAAAATCATTGTGACAGCTTTACTAACTTACTTAATTGCAGAAGTCAAGCCCAAGACTACATCGGGTCCTCTGCCTGAGATCGTACACCAGTTCCGCGTGCCCGACAAGCGTCCTCCTCGCATTGTGTCCGATATCTTCACTGGACTCTGCATCACCCCATTGGTGCTGCTCTTCGTCTTCTGGGGAAAACTGGGCATTAACGTATCCAACTTAACCCTGGCACCCAGCACAATAGGTTTCCACCTGGGCTTCGGTGGCATACTGGTGCTCTTCTTTGTTTTTTGGCTGCAACTTAACATGTTCCAGACACTGCGTCTGCTGATCCCAATCGCAGTATTCACATTCCTCGCCGGCAACCGACTGCTGAGGCGTCTCTACGCACAACGCAACTCGAAGGCGAGTGCCTCGTAAATCCGTTCAATAAGGTAAAAACTGAGATAGTCTCTGTATTGCAACTTCATCAGGCATGCAAAGTTTAATAAAGCGATTTAGTTAAGTCAAACAAAAATCACAAAAGTACACTAATCGTTTTTTATTTATTTGTTGTATATTTAACAGCCTAGTTTCAACTGCACCAGTCACTAGGCGTTGACTTTCACATCAATATTGTCTTTTAGACCACTGTTAAGCAAATACGCGAACAATACAAACATACAGGTTTATGTACAATAGTAACAATAATGTGGAGATAATCTCCGGGTAATAAAGTGGCTAATTAAAGGTGTGCTTTCATGAATGGCTTCAAGTATTTGTGGAATGATTCATTCACGGGCTCCTTGTTCAGCGGGTTCTTCTTGGTAGACTCGAAGATGTGCTCGTACACATTGCCATCATAGGCACCTAGGGCGGAGTCCAACACTCGATCATGCAGATCGAAGCTGTCCACCAAGGCCACGGCATTCGGACGCAATCGCTTTAGGCAGCTTTCCAGTCGGACTTCTAGTTTAGTCACGTCTTGATCGGTGAGATCAATAAACTGTAGTTAAAAAAAAATGTATTGATGAAGGGGGAAAACATATTTTAGAGAAACCTACGCGCAAGAAATCCCCAATTCGGTTCAGACAGGCATCCACCAGATATAGCTCCAATACCACCTTTAGGACATCACCCAGAGCAGGCGAGACTTCGCGAGAAACTGCCAAAAGTTCTGTGTACGCTGATTGAACCAAGAAGGCACGGGCATGCAGCTAAAGGATTAACAAAAAAATTATTTTCTTATATTTTACAATGGAAATCAAGAAGTAGACATACATCTGCAGCTGCCGTCAAGAAGGTGCCGCACAAATTGGCCGCCACTTCAGTTCCATGACCTTGTTTACGACGCAGCTCAATTTGCTCATAAGCAATACGAGTTTTGCTATAAAAAAAATTAATTAGCTTCTTAAATTGTAACTGAGCATTAAAAACTCCTCTTACTTTGCTGCTACAAACTGGAATGCCTTCACAATAGACTCCAGGGAGCCATCAAAGTTCACGAACTTTTGTAGATTCAATGCTTCATTGATATAGGCCACGGTAGGCACCAGTTTCTCACCATTGAGAGCTTGGCCATAGACCTTGACCAGATAGCGAGCAGTCTGAAGGAGCATTACAGTGTTCTCGCCCTCGTAGGTGCAAACGGCCGTGGTCATGCCGTATATCGTTGGGAAATTGGAGCAGTCCATGAAGCCATGCCCTCCGCAGGATAGCCGACATGTTTCCACACCAGCAGCAGCGTCAGCGCTGCACACTGCCTTTAGGCAGCAAGACAGAGCATGCATCTCAGGCAGACGGTCCAGATTTCCCTGCTCGATCTCACCGGAGATTACGTTATACATGTTCCAGATGCCATCGCCGGTGGTTTTAAACACAATGGCCTTGGCAATCTGCGGGAACAGCTTGAGTTGCTGAGTGGTGTGGTCCATGATTTGAGGTTCAGGCTGATTGGGATCAATGGGGCTCTGGCGGCGAACTGCGGAGTACCGCGTAGCAATTGTGGAGGCCTTGGCCAGACTCTGGGCTGTATCGCGGATCAGAGCGCAGCGAACAAACATCTGAACAGTATTCATTAAGGATTTAGATGGATAAGGATTTAGAAGTAAAGATATGTGGTGTTACCATTGTTCCATAGGTAAGCACACTGTTCTTGGGTGCCACATAGGTTCCATCGGGGAGGACCTGTTGATTCTTCATCAACATATTATTGAGAGGAACCCGCACATTTTTAAAGCCTAAATAGCCATTGTTAACGGACTTCATGCCTAATTTGGTGCCAATATCTCCAATATCGATTCCGGGCATAGGCTTGTGGGTGTCGGAATCCCTAAGCTGGACGATGAACGGCGCCAGGCCACGGAACTCGCCTTTGGTATAGAGCTGAGCAACCACCACAGCATGGTTGGCGGTGTGACCCACTTTAAAAGCAAGAATGATTAATAAATAAAAGCAATCAATGGATTAGAAACTCACATCCTCCCGGCCACCATTTGTAGGCACTTAAAGTTGGGGTGTTTATCACAAATTCTTGGGTCTTAGGGTCATAATCAGCCCGTGTTTCCAGGCCACGCAAGAATGTTCCGTGTCCCAACTCGGTTTGGGCATACGTGCCAATAATCTCACAGTCCCAAGCCTTGCTCAGCCACTCCACCTGCTGATCCATGGTGCCCTGGCCCATGATGGTGGGCACAAACATTACGTAGTGCAGACCCAAGGGATTTCCTTCTTTAAGAATGGCAGCTCCCAAAGTTCCGCCAAGCAAGGCGCTAAAGTAAAAGTATATAATATTATTTCTGATGTGATTGGGTTATATTATTATCATACTTGTAGGTATCCACTCCATCTTCGCCATCGGCACGGAGCTTGCGGATCTTCTCTCCAATAATACAGGCTTTACGCAGACTGTGTTCGTAGAGTTCCTTGTGCGATAGATATGAAATGGGTAGGTCATCCTGCAGGGCCGGGTCCTCCAAAAACATTTTCTCTACGGGAGTAAAAGGATCCATGAAAAGGATTTACTTGATTAGGAGGCATTGTAAAGATAAACAGTCTTTAACTACGTGATCATAAGTGGTCGATGTTTCTAGGTATTGTCCATTTATTATACCATGTCCAAACGTTCAAATCTATCAGATAAACCTATCAGCTAAGCCAATTTGAAGTGGATTCGAAAATAAAGTAGCACCAAACATCCAAAGTACAGGCCACCTTGCAAAGTTCAAAGATTGATAATGAATGGCCGGGTGGAGATTAAGTTTCGCTTTGTTTATAGATAGCCAAGACATACATAATTAATGAACTCCGTGCATCGAACTAATGAATGAACGGCAAAAGAAGACGCTTAGCAAAACAAATGGGTTGATACATGAGTTTAAAAGCATCGTTATGGAGTGCAAACTGTTTAGAATAACCAGAGCTCTAGTTTAAGTTTGATTCGAGGCTACTTCAATTGCCAAGTCATGCTTCTGGCACAATTTTCCGGCGATCGACGATTGTGAAACTCGATTGCGCCAAGCTTATACGAAGCTTTAACTTTTCAACCGACCGGTTAATGGTCAGGCCTCTGGAGAAAGACAGACAGAAGACAGAAGAGCTTGGCAGATACTACGTACACATATACAGACACCTAATGGCCCAAGTAAGCTCACCTAGGGCCTTCTTCTCCTTGTATCTGTCCTCGCCTCCGGCCCAGAATACGGAGAACTCGTGTGGATTGAAGGTAGCCGTATTGCGCTCCTTCAGGAGATCGGGATTCACTTCCTTTCCTGGCATGATGCTGCAGTTATAATCAACACGTCAACGTGAAACTGGTTCTGGCGATCCGCAGCTAGGCGTCCGTCTTGCTGGAATATTGCGTACTGACTGGTTGGGTAGGCCGAGGGAAAGCAAAGTGCTCGAAGTGGCATCGGGCAGTTAGGTGCTTGTTTTGCTTCGCTACCGACCCAAAGGCAATCCAGATTAGGGGTGCTGATCTGATCCGTCCGAATACGGAATCTAATCTCGGATGCCAGTCCTCCAAGCCGAACTTTAACCTCCAGTTCAGCGTATGTATACACTTGTAATAAGCTTTTGTGTTGAAATAATCGCCAGCGTAATTATCATTCTTCAGCGATTGTTGTTGGGGATATATTTTATTGCTACATCAGAGGTCGATACACTATAGCTCAAAGTACTATGAGTTTGAGAAGATTTTAGAAACTATTGAGAAGATTTTTCAAATAACTTTGCTTAAAGTTAATTCTTTATGTTTTCCTTTCACTTAATAAATACTTTATTTCTTTGCTTTTGAGCAATTAAGTTAAAATAAAGAATTTAATATTCGTTTAGTTCGTTTGTTGTTTTGGGCGTGGGGTGAAATCAGCTGTTGGCTAGGGTTGTCATTAGTCGTATGTCAAGGGCCACATTCCTAGTCGAAGGCGCGTTATTTGAATTAAATAAACAATACCGTTATCAAAAAACATTCATATATTTGCTAATAGATCTTGAGGTAACACCAATCTTTGGCCTTATAAGTACTAATAGGTTTAAACATTCACACACACGTACAAATAAATCACGTTTTAATACAATTATTAGGCGAGACAATACATTTTGCTTCGGTGAGGGGCATCCACATTATCTGCAGACTATAGTCCATGGGATTGGCTAGTGGCTATTGCAATGCCCCGCTGATGCTGCCCCACTCCGCTGTCATAGGAGCAGGTGTTGACCTGCTCCATTTGATGCATTTCCGCCGCATACCAGTGGCCATGTGAGGAGTCCGCCAATTGATGGTAGGTGAGATCCGCCGGAACATGAGGTTCACTTCTCGGTGGTTTTTGGTACGGCTGGGCATGTAACGTTTGCCACTCCATGCGAGAGGATGTGGTGGAGGACGACGGAAATGCCAGACTGCGATTGCTCTGATGGAACTCAAAGGGCCAGCTCTGCAATAAAAAGGATGGGTTGGATATTTTCATAAATCATACGAGTTGAGAAACCACATTGGCTATAAATGGAACAATATGACGACAACCAGAGCGCCTTTGTTTGTTTACGCAACTTTGATTGTTTTTAGTACCCCCGCTTCTTAGGAGAAGATGTTTTCATAGATCTACAATAACAGCCTCATTAACGGATCTATAAAAACATAAACAGCCAAACACTTGCGGACAAGAGACACTCATTTGTCTGGGATAGATAGGGAATCCGTGGCTGATATAGGGATGTTAGGTCTTCCGAACAAATATCACACAAATGGGTTGTTCCCACCCGATCCGATCATCTCGGGCGCGTGCGAGATCGGTTGGAATAAATTAGAATAGGGATCGGGGATGGGACTGGGACTCCCCCGATTTTCCACCATATGGGCACAAGACGGAACACTTTTTTTGCTGAAAATTTCACGCATTCGTCGGATAAACAATATATGCTATTTAGATAAGTTGAGTGATGGGATTGTGTAAACTCCAGGCAAAATAAACACGGTTACACGAAATTTAATTACAATTATCCGAGTGGGAAAATTACCGACGCAACGACACTTTTCCTTGGATGTCATTCACTTTGTCGCATCAAAGTCGAGCATCTTGAAGAGTAAAAATAACCCCTAGAAACTAGCAAAAGACTAACTAATGCCCCCACCCGATCCCGATCCTCGACAGATCTACGTGCCCGCTCCATGGACCTGTCACTCATATTTAATATTTTCGAAATTCACAAAAGTATCGGATTACAGGAAAGCGAGGCAGTCTGAAATCACAAAATGTGATTTGAATATTCTTCTAGTGGGGGGCCCGACTGAATGGCTGGGTCTAGACTGGACCGATATGTGGATGGGAATGGGTAGTACCTTCATCTTTTGAAGGTGGAAAGACTAGACGCCGCATCGCATTCGCCCAAGCAGATGTTGCAACATAAATATGTGTATTTTATATGCAACACTTGGTTATAAACAGTTTAAAAAATGCATAGTTATTAATTGGAAATCCATAAATTATTTAATATATATTCCGCCTTTTAATTGTGATCTTTAATTGGAATATTCGCTCTGCTTCTCTCCTTAAATGGATATAATAAGAAATTATGACAATATATACCCAATGACACCTGTCATTTTATGAGGCAAGCCAGCTGCAGGTAAAATATTACTAATGCCTGGCTCATTAATGCGATTCGGTGGATGCAGTGCAGCAGCTTTAAGTGGTGCCAGTGACATCACTTACCACAGGGCGACAGGGATCATAAATGTAATGACACTTACCATGCTGCCATGGCCGTTGTTGTGAAAATGGAAATTGGCTCCTCCGGAGGCGTCTGCCATGTGACTCGTGTCCAATCCTTCAGAGCTGGTGCTGCTCGAATGACTGTGGTTGTGATTTTGGCTCTGGCTATGGCTATGGTTGTGGCTGTGGTTGTGGGAGTGGCTGCTATTGCTGCCAGTTTCCACGGCCGTGATTAGCTGTTTTATATATAAAGTGGCCAAACGCAACGTATCCAACTTGGAGAGCTTGGTGTCCGGCGGAATGTTGGGCAACTTGGTTTTGAGGCGTCCATAGGCACTGGACAACACCCGCATCCGCATTCGTTCCCGGGCATTGGCTGCATTTCGCTGTACCGGCGGTTGGGAGCCTGAAATTTATAGAAATTATACTTTAAAATAAAAACAAACAATGGTTTCCTTATATAATCTAATGATTATATTAACAAGAATATACAAATGTAAAATGTAACATCTTTTTCAAAATGAAATAATAGTCAGGAATGTCCTATTCCTAGTTAATAGTTAATAGTTTCTGAAACAATTGTCGAAAAAAGATTTCGAAAGCCCACCTTGAGAATCCTCATCCAACTCATCATCGTAGAAGTCCAATGGGCTTTGTGACCGCTTCTTTCGTGGCATTATTACACAATCTTTTTATCACAATATCTCTCTTTTCAAATATTTAAAATTGCAATATCAAACACTTAAAAAACACTCAGTTTTTGAACTTTAAAAAGTCTCGTATTGAACCGTAAACGATCAAGGAGGCAAATACAACCGATCCGTAGCTCTTGTAGAGCTCATCTGTGAAGGGTTCACGGGAGAGGCCGCCTTTTTGAGCATTCTGCTCCTCGAATCGCTGCTCTCCAGCCTCCGGCTATTTCTGGCACCTCCGGTGGGCGTTCCCTGCTCCGCAAACAGTCGCAATTGGCGGAGGATGCCAACACATGGTGCGATCTTTGGTCTCTTTCACGGGCGCCTAGGCCTCTGGCCGCCACTACATTGGCCCAGTTCTTTTTCGGTGGCTGCGGGAAATTCAAAATGAATCGCTTTGTTTATCCGGCGCTGTCTATTCCGGAGTCTTATCTTAAGGATGTGCTACGCGTGCCAACTCCCGAGATCCATATGGCACCACCTGGTTTCGGTCTCTCAGTGCATTTAGGGCTGATCGTTTAATAGTGATCCTAATCCTGGGGTGAACAATAATATCCTGTTATGAGGGCCAAAGTGGAAGGAAGGAGATTTTTTTTCAGTTTCAGTAGACTTTTTGGTATCCAAAAGACTTTAAATTTTATTTATTATTAAATGAGATAAAGGAAGATTTGATTTTGATTCGTATTAAAGGAGAATAGATCTGTAAACCAGATGACCGTATATAAATCGGAGGATTGTAGCAAATAAATATATTGCAACACCCACTTTATTTTGCAATTATTGAATTAAAAGTATTCTAAATTTAAACTCAAATCATTCCGATTGAACTGTTTTTTGACCAACTGGCACACCTCCGCGATAAGAAAAAGCTTTCGATGGCACGTCACAAAAGCCAGGCTTATCAGGAAGCCGACCCTTGGGTTCATCAGCCGAATCCCCACCAGAAGATTAACAACGCGAACTGGTATTGAAAAAAATCAGTTTCGATTTTGAGACGGTCGCGTGCGGCAGCTTCTTGAAATGTGGCGCCATAGTATCCTGCAGCAGACAGCCCGCCGGGGGTTCAGCAAACAATCCAGCAAAGCAGCAGCGGGCGGAGGAGCCAGAAAGGAGCCGAGTGGGGCTCTGCCACCTTCGGCGGATGTGGTAGTTATTGGCGGGGGCTCAGCCGGATGCCATACCTTGTATCACCTGGCGCGCCGCGGGGTCAAAGCCGTGCTCCTGGAACGCGCCCAGCTGACGGCCGGGACCACCTGGCACACTGCCGGCCTGTTGTGGCGCTTGAGACCCAATGACGTCGATATCCAGCTGCTGGCGAACTCCCGGCGCATGCTCCAGCAACTGGAGGAAGAAACAGGTCTAGATCCGGGCTGGATTCAAAACGGGGGAATCTTTATTGCCCACAACGAAACGCGATTGGATGAGTACCGTCGACTGGCCACCGTGGGCTCTGCTCTGGGAATAGAGAACCAAATATTGAGTCCCGAAGAGACCCAAAAGCTCTTCCCCCTCCTGGATCCTTCGGCCTTTGTGGGAGCACTGTATTCCCCAGGCGATGGAGTCATGGATCCTGCCATGTTGTGCGCCGCCCTCAAGAAGGCAGCCACAAATCTGGGCGCCCAGGTGATCGAGCAATGTGGAGTGGAGGATCTGATAGTGAAGCAAACAGCCAGAGGTAAGAAGGTAACTGGAGTGAGCACTTCCTTTGGCGACATCAAAACCGAGAAGGTTGTTAATGCCACTGGAGTTTGGGGTCGCGATCTGGTGGCCAAACATGGCACCCACCTTCCTCTGGTGCCCATGAAGCACGCCTACATAGTCTCCGAATCGATTCCGGGAGTTAGGGGCTTGCCAAACATCCGAGATCACGATTACTCCACGTACTTCCGCATCCAGGGGGATGCCATTTGCATGGGTGGCTACGAACCGAATCCTATTCTACTGGAACCGGTGCCCAAGGACTTCCATTTTGGTCTTTACGAGCTGGATTGGTCAGTATTTGAGACCCATGTCGAAGGTGCCCAGAAACTGTGTCCTAGTTATGCCAAATACGGAGTTAAGAGTACTGTCTGTGGCCCAGAATCGTTTACGCCCGATCACAAGCCCCTGATGGGTCCCGATCCCATTCTGGACGGGCTCTACCACAACTGCGGCTTCAACTCGGCTGGGATGATGTTTGGCGGAGGCTGTGGAGAGCAGACTGCCCTTTGGGTCATCCAAGGACAGCCGGACCTGCCCATGTTCGGCTTCGACCTGCGGAGATTCACTCCAGAGCAGGGCAAGGCCACCCAGTGGATCAGGGAGAAGTCGCACGAGAGCTACGTTAAGAACTATAGCATGGTCTTCAAGTATGATCAGCCTCTGGCTGGTCGGGACTTCCAAAAGGATCCGTTGCACGAGGAAATGATTAAGGCTGGCGCTATGATGGAGGAGAAACAGGGCTGGGAGCGTCCCGGTTTCTTCCTGCCCTCTGGTTCCGCAAAGCCTGTGGTGCAACCTTACGACTGGTATGGCAGCTATGGCCACCAGAGGAACGAGGACAGCGAATATGAGAAGGTTTTGGAAGGAGATCTCCACTACAGCCGCTTCTCGGAGCATCACGATCTGGTAAGTTCCGGATTCTTGGACCTCACGATTTCCGAAGGTTATCAATATTTTGTTTTTCGTCCAAAACAGATTGGATCAGAGGCGCTGGCCTGTCGCAACAACGCCGTGGTCTTCAACATGAGCTACTTTGCCAAGCTCCTACTGGACGGTCCCGAAGCCCAGGCGGCAGCGGATTGGCTCTTCTCCGCCAACACCAACCGAGATCCTAGCAAGTGAGTTGGCTCCTCTATCAATTATTTATTTTGTCTACCATTAATTGCGATAAACCAAAAAAAGTCACTCAAGTTCAAGATAAGGTTATCAACAGAGGTACAAGTATGACAACCTCTGATAAAGATCGGCTTTCAATTTCTGACAACCTGCACGATTCAAGTGCCAGACTAACAGAAGTACCCGAAAATAACTTCCGAAAGATTTACATTATGTGTTTAAAGAGAGATTAAAAGAAATGTTAGAGATATTTATTAGTAAAAACCTTTTGCAGAACCGTTTACACCTGCGCCCTCAACGATGCTGGAGGTGTGGAGGCGGATGTGACCATTTCCCGTTTGTTGCCTGGTTCCGGAAAGGTTCACGATCCGAAGATCAGGGACCAGGGCTTCTATATTGTGGCCGGTGGAGCCTCTGCCTTCTACACCTTCAGTGCCCTGCAAGCCGAGATCCGCAGAAAAGGTTTCGATGCCAAGCTTAAGGACTTGACAGCCGAGTTGGGAGTTATTTCGATTCAAGGCCCCAACAGTCGCAAGATCCTGGAGCCTTTTCTGAACTGCAGTCTAGCCGATGACAAACTGCCTCCAAATAGCACATGCCTGGCCAAATTCGGGGACGTGGATCTCCGCTTGCTGCGGGTCAGCTTTGTCGGGGAACTGGGATACGAGCTCCACGTACCCAAACAGGATTGTGCTGCCGTCTACCGGCACTTAATGAAGGTGGGAGCTGGCAAGGATCTGCGCAATGCTGGCTACCGATCACTGTACTCCCTAAGCAGTGAGAAAGGCTATCATCTGTGGAGCTTTGATCTACGTCCGGACGACACCCCACTCGAGGCGGGATTGGGATTCACGTGCCGCAAAAATGGGGAGTATCGCGGAAAGGCCGCCATCGACAAACAAAGAGCTGAGGGAATAAGAAAGCGTCTGGTCTATCTGACGCTCAAGGATCAGGTGCCCATTTGGGGTCTTGAGGGTGTCTATCGGAATGGGGAGCCAGTTGGCATTCTGCGGCGAGCGGAGTACGCCTACACTCTGGGAAAATCCTTGGGACAGGCCTACATTGGCCGGCCAGATGGGCAGATCATCGACACGGATTACATCAAGAGCGGGGAGTATGAGGTGGACATATTGGGCCGAAGGCACAGCGCCGACTGCCACTTGCGCAGCCCATTCGATCCCACTGGTCAACGGGTTCTTGGTAACTACGCCTCGGAGTCCCAACCTAATAAATAAAGACTTGATCCTTTCTCTTCCAAGAATTCCAACAGTTTCTTTCTTAAGGGAATCTCTTTCGATCGCTCTGTTCGAAGTGAAGTGGTCGTAAATTACTTTCCCCGCTGACAGAGGTTCGGAGAAAGGTCGCCAGACAGTCTGTCTGGTCAGTTTAAGATGCGGTTGCGGTTTAACGACTCAATTAATTTTCGTGTCCAACTATTATGACATAATTCTTCTCGGGATTCCTCGAAGGTCACACGAAATTCTATAGCACGGTCAGACAAACTGTCGCCACTCGAGGGGTTTTTAATGCTTTAGTCAAATAAGATCGTGAGGTAATACTTTTTGCTTAACAATTAATTACAAAAAAGTAGATCGCCTAAGCATCAATGGTTACGGTGGAGGCTGTGTTGGAAGGACTGTCGAAGTGGGCAGCCACCAACTCCTCCAGCGCCTCATCGAACTTGAAGATGGGTCGCAGGTCGTTGTTCAAGCGGCAAACGACTCCGGCGGAGCCAATGTTCCAGTTCCAGCAGATCATGGCACAGTTAAGAGCCTCCAAATCTCCTTTTAAGGAGACAATATTCTAAAGGAAAAAGTAAATTTTATCGCTGGGATATTATTATTACTCACATTTATTACTAACCATGGCCACTGTGTAATCAATGGAGTTTATCTCCTCGCCTTTGATGATCACCAACTGGGTTTCTCCATTCTGATGATTCAGGAAACGAACCACTTTCTCCTTCAGATATTCCGCCGAAGCATAGTCCAGTTTCTGCTTCACATCCACCATGCACACCTCATGGCCGTTTATCTAAAAAGATTGAAAGTTATTTATTCTATTAATGAAAAATCGTAATCAATAATCCTTTACCTTTTCCAATGTTATATCTACGTGGGGTCGGGCACTGCTGTAGAGAATATAGACCAGATTGACAGCTATACCACAAAGGATTCCGTACTCCAAGCTCCAGAACACACAAGTAAAATAGGTCACAGTAAATGGCAGAAGATCCTTCTCTAAAAATGAGAAAAATAAACCCATAAAAAAACTGAGTTATATTTGCTAAATCCAAACTTACTTTTAGACTTCCACATATCCCTTACCTTGTCCAGTTCCACCAAGGATATCATGGCAGCTATGATAATGGCAGCCAAGGTGCATTTGGGAATGTAGTAGAAGGTCTGGGTGAGGAAAGCCAGAGCCATGAGAACCAGAGCTCCCGTGACAGCTCCTCCAAGTGGGGTCTTCACGCCACTAGCATTGTTAACAGCAGTGCGGGTGAAGGATCCAGTCACTGGCATGGACAAGACAAAGCTACCCATGATGTTGCACAAACCAAGGGCCACCATCTCCTGCGAGGCATCCACTATTTTTCCTTTAGCTGGAAGAACAATAATTTGTTAACTAAATCATAATTAAAAAAGGAAAATATAGACTTACAAAATGCTTTGGAAATGGCAACGATTTCCAAGATTGAGATCAAGGGAATAGATCCAAGCGAGGCTCCAACTGTGCTGATCATTTCACCAAACGACACGTACTCGCCATCCACCGTGGTGCTGAAGGGGGGCAGGCGGAAGGGGGGTACTCCGGCCGTAATGTTGCCAGTGACCCGGAAGGGCTGATTTCCATCACGACTCAGGATATATGCCAGAAAGGTGCCAAAAATTACACAAAGAGCATTCCGGGAGAGGGCCAGGTACTTCCAGAAGATCCGATTTCCCCACTTGATGTCCTTAACGCGCTGTAAAAAATATGCTCATTCGAATTAAAGCTGATAAGGATTACCGATTGCCAAGTATTATGAAATATTTCTATGCTGGAATGCTGGAAATATCGATTTGATAAGATTATAGATTATAGAAGAATAAAGTTAAAGGCTTTAAAAGGTATTAATTGTTCAAAAACTTGATTTTCGGTAAGCTTTTATAGAATATTTTGGTCATTTCTTCACCGATTTGAAAACAAATTACCATTTTGGAATCAGGGCTTCAGTTATTTTATAACTGCATTCAAAGATCTGAAAAATATGACAAAAAAAAATTCATCGATTTTTTTGCAATTTAGGAAAGGGGTACCATCATCATTTTTTCGAAAATTGGCCAAAATTTTTTTTGTTCCAATTCCCGAAGATTTTGATACGGATCGAAGGTGCTTCAAGTTTTTTTTTTGAAATGGTATCCCGTTTCCAAATCGCTTGAATATTGGCCAAGATATTAGCAATCAAAAATATGAAAAAGTGTATTTTTGGGATAGTCCAGAACTACCAGGAGCGAAAGCCTTAGGAACTCTTACCGTCATGAGAAGCAGGAACACAAGAGACAACACACCCAGCAGGGCATCCCACAACCTTATCGAGAATAAGTGGGTGATAAAATTCTTCCAAGCGGGTAGCAAATCATTCGAAGGGCCTGTCGGGAGCAGGTAGAATTTTAAATGAATAATAAGAATTTCTAAAAAACTGCATACTCACTGGAAAGACCCACGATGTTGTTGATCTGGGCACTCCCAATGGTGGTGGCCGCCGCCATGGTGAAACCAGTGATCACAGGAATCGAAATGAAACGCACCAGGACTCCCATATTGAGAAGGCCCAAAACCAAAATTATGCAACCAGCCAGAAAGCACAAGAGCACGGCATAGTCCGGATTGATAGTGGCGTACTGGTTGACCATTAGGGCCATGATCGCAGTGGTGGCTAAAGGATACAAGGCAATTTAG
Organism: Drosophila varians; assembly: GCA_018150405.1. Classification (NCBI taxonomy): domain Eukaryota; kingdom Metazoa; phylum Arthropoda; class Insecta; order Diptera; family Drosophilidae; genus Drosophila; species Drosophila varians. Next base: position 13,190,029 of record JAECWK010000130.1, read on the forward strand.
GAGAAACGCCTCAAGCACAACATGTGCTACTTACCAATTGTGACATCCTTGCAGGAACCAAAAACGATGTATGTGAAGCAGCCCATAAAGGCGGAGTACAACCCATATTGGGGCTGCAATCCGGCCACGATTCCATAGGCTATGGCCTGTGGTATGGTGGTCAGTCCAACGGTGAATCCTGCTATAAAGTCCTGCATGATGTACTCCAGCCGGTAGCGGGGCAGCCATTTGAGGATGGGGAACTTATTGGTAACTGTCGCCGGACGACACAGCTTTCGGCCTCCATCCCTGATAAGGGAGTCCAAGCTCGGAAGCTGCTCCCGGTAGAGATTGTCTGCAGGTCCAAAATAATAAAAAAAAAAAAAAAACTATAAATTCAATTTTTTGTACAGATAACCCCTCCAGTGCGGTCTAATCTTCCCTGGCAGCAGCTCCGTTTGGGGGCATCTGTCGATCTGTCGTATTTATTGGCCACTATATTCCACTGGTCAGCTTATCGTTTGCAAGTGCCTGGACTACCCCACGGTGATAAGAGCCAATTAGATACTCTTTTATGAATTGGCACGTATTTTTTTATGGACACTCCTCGACCTGATAATTGCCCACTTTCTACCATCGACAAGATTTACGTTCAATCTAATGACCCTGGAGAGTAACAGCCGGAAAAACCCCCAAGTTGAGTTACTCACCCTCGTCGGCTCTCATCGGGGATGCTTTTTGAGTTCGGAGCTTGCTCAGAATAAATACAGAACAGTAAGAATAATGGGAGCGACTATATTGAGGGCGTCCGATCAGTGTGCCGCTCCAGACGCTACTGCCGCTCCGGTCTCCGGCGACTAACTGCGATAGCGTCGGCCAGTTCTCGGCGTGAAGTGGCTATATACGAGTGTGTTGACATGTTTGCTGGCCATATAAGATTTACAAGAGCAGGTACCGGCTTATCTTGTTAGCCCTGTTAAGTCGCGTCGATCAACAATTACAAAGGCATTTTATTCGTTTTCATCTTTAAAACTAAATCACTAGACAACCCAGTGACGACCTGCATCCAAATACAAATAATACATGGTAATATATATTTTATAAAGAACAATAAAATATAATCTTGTTAAATTAAAAATATTATTTGGCATTCGTTCTTTACCTCGTCTGGAAGAGTTTGTTTTTCTTTATAAATAAATAAACGCAGACAGTCAATATTTAAGGGAATTTGAATACTACTCGCTGCTCTTCCAGACCTTAACTTCGTGATTATTCTGCAACGAACCGCTGGCAATCAAATTTGCCGTGGGATGGCAATCGGTGCAGAGCACCTTGTCACCCAAAGTGTCCAACTTCTGGACCAGTTCCTTGGATTGCAAATTCCAGATGCACATCGTCATGTCTTCGCTTCCCGAGACAACCCAAATGCCCGACGTAATGGAGAAATTGGAGATCAGGCAGAAGGCCTCGTTTTTGTGGCCACGGTAGGACCGAAGGCACTTTGGTTTCTGGAAGTTCCACAGCTTCAGTGTGTGGTTCATCGTGGAGGCCAGGATGTACTTTCCGTTCGGAGCGAATTTTACACACCCCACCGGGGTGTTGTCGTCGTCGATGAGCGTCTTCACCACCTGGCAGGTGGTCGAGTCCCACACGCGCACCAGGCCATCGAAGCTGCTGGTCACAAAGAGGCTCCCGTCACGGTTAAAGTCCACCGAGCTGATCGGATCCAAATGGGCTGGCACTGTCTTCAGCGTCCTGCCAGTGCGGATATCCCAAAGTCTCACGGTTTCATCAAAACTAGTAGAGGCCAGCAAGTTTCCCTGGGGGTTGAAGCGACAGGAAAAGGTAAAGCCGTCATGCCCCTTCATAGCCATTTGGCAACGTCCATTGCGCACATCCCACAACCTCACGGTCTTATCGTCGCTGCAGGTGGCCAAGGTCCGGGAAACTGGCGACCAGGTCACATCATTAAGTCCATGATCGTGTCCAGTCATAGATTGAATCAAACAGGCAGTGTCCACGTCCCATAACTTGAGAAACCAGTCGGCCGAAGCACTCGTGAGATACTCGCCGTCTGGACTAAATTTTACGGCAGTAACACTAGAGCTGTGGCCGGCAAGGGAGATTTTCAGGGCATATCCTGGGGATTTCGGCATCGTCTTGGGGGAAAATGTGGCTCTCGGTGGTAACGGCATCTTGAAAGGATTCTCATTGGGCGACAAAGATTCAGAGTCTCCTGCCTCGGAAAGCTCAGAAGGAGGCTCCTGCATCAAATCCATCGAAAAGTCTTGAAGATCGTTATAAGACATATAAAATTATCTGGAAAAAGCGAAAAACAATATAAAGTTGATGAAAACCTTGGGGGAACATTGCTTACCTTAATCAGAAAGTGAAAAAGCCGAAAATGAGGCGGATTATTTGGATTATTTATTTTCTTTAAAAACTTTTTAACTTTGTTAAATTGGATTTTCCAACACTAAAGTTTTTCCGAAAGTGCTGCAAAGTCATAATTTTAAGCTTGAATGTTTGGGAATTACTAAAAATTATACAAAGGATAAAAATACAAAGATTCTTCAGCGATTTTTTGCGCTTTTAACCATTTATAAGTTCAGATCGATTTCTTTTCTACCATATAAATTAATATATTTGATTAGAAAACACGAACGCTTATAGTATTCTAAGTACATTCCAAACAAAAAACCCGAACGCTCATAGTATAAGTACATTCCAAAAAAAAAAACCCCTTAAAGGCAAGACGCATTAAATGTTCATTAGGAACTACTTTTATTACAACAATATTTGCAGAAAGTATACAAATGGCCATTATATTCTTTCTTTGTGTTTTAACAAGAAAATAATTGGTTGTTTGCTCAGACAGGGGGCGTAAAAATCAGAATGAGATATAATATCATACAAGCGCAATTAATTTGCAATTTAAGTAAATATTTTGGGACAGAACGGTCTATTTGCACAGCCTGCCAGCTATGTTGCCCAGACTTGCTAACAGAACATTAAACAAATGGCCGATGGTGTGCCGCAATTTGTCACCTAATTATTTGCTGACGGTGCTAATCTTAATACACATTCACATAACTTACATATGGGAAAAAGATAATAAAGTCAGTGAACTTTTTGTCACTGGATATATACATAATCGCATTACAGTCATTTTATCAGCCCATCGTTATGATGTTGCTATTGTTGTTGTTTACTTTTAAATTCAAAAAATTACCGTTACTTTTATTTGAATTCAAAAGTTATCGAGGGATTTCGATAGTTTGCAAAAATAGAACGACAGCCCTGTAACAATTGTCATTTATCATTTTTTGAAAGTTGGCAGCGCTTTCGGAAGCGTCCGAAAATTAGCGCGAATCTGTACGCTAAAGAAATTCCTTTATCAGGACGCAAAATGGACCCTAAAAACAAAGTCGAGGTTCACAAGCGTGAAATGCGATCATTTCTGATGGCCCGCGACCCTTCGATAGATCGACGCTTCCGGCCGCGCCCCAACAAAAAAGTCCGTCTCTTTGATGACATCCAGGAATCGGAGGATGACAGCTACTCTGAGTGCTCAGATACCGAGTCCGACTACACTCCCAATGCCGCATCGACAGCCACAAGTGTAGGTGACAGCAGTAGCACCGAAACCGGACCCCAGGTCTTCCTCCGCCTGCGCCCCGTAAATAATCCTTCCAAGGCCTACACAATATCGGATGATGGGAGTGTGCTGATCACGAGCTGCAAAATAGACTCCACCAGTAACAATGTCAACCGCATGGAAAAGCATTTCAGCTTTAGCTCAATCTTCGACAGCTGTGTGGGCCAGCGGGATATCTACGATATCTGTGTAGGTCCCAAAATCCTGGAAGAGGAGTGCGTCACTATCATGACATATGGTACTTCGGGATCGGGCAAAACCTTTACACTTCTTGGTAAGATTAAACACATTTAATCTAACCAATTCGTACTAATCATCTCTTCCCCAGGCGACGATGTCCGTGCTGGAATCATTCCTCGTGCTCTTGAGAACATTTTCACCATCTACCAAGAGAATTTATACCACGCTCCGAAACTCAAACTAATCAATGGGTGCATTACCTTTCTTCAGGACGACGCCACACTGAATGAGATACAGGTGCGCAAAAAGCTATTGCAACTCTGCCCCGACATCACGGCCCACCATAAGCGGCTGAAGCAAGTGATCGACGGGGATCACACTTTTGAAGTGAAAGCCTCACCCGACACTTCGGTGATGGTGTGGGTGTCCTTTGTAGAGATCTACAATGAGTTGGTGCATGACTTGCTAGCCATTCCGCCACGCCAGGAAAAGCTTGGCGAAGTCCCGCGAAAAAACCTTAAGATCCTATGTAATAAGGGGTTAGTATTTGTCAAGGGGTTGACCAATGTGTTTGTAAAAAACAGCGAGGAGGCTCTGCAGCTGCTTCGACTTGGCCAGCAACGCTCCACATACGCCTCCACGTCCGTAAATTCGAATTCCAGTCGGTCCCACTGCGTCTTTACCGTGGATATACTGAAGTACAATCGCTCGGGCATCACTACTCAAAGCTCATATAGATTCTGTGATTTGGCGGGTTCGGAGCGGGTGATAAACACTGGAACCACGGGCTTGCGTCTAAAAGAAGCTAAAAATATCAACACCTCATTGATGGTGCTCGGTAGATGTCTGGATGCGGCCAGTACGACACAGAAAAAGAAAAATGACGTAATACCCTATCGCGACTCCAAGCTTACCATGCTGTTACAGGCGGCATTACTTGGTAAGGAGAAGCTGGCAATGATTGTGACGGTGACGCCGGTAGACAAGTACTACGAGGAAAACCTGAATGTCCTTAACTTTGCCTCCATCGCCAAGAATATTATATTTAAGGAACCGGTAATTAAGCAGCATCGAACAAGTTTTTGTGGCTTTATGGAGTTCTCAAAAATGGAGCCTGGCGATGAATACAAGAAACAGCTTGAGGAAGAGAACGTCAGGTATGTCTATTCTTAATTATAAATCCGAACTACTTTTATACAAACCTTGCTTAATAGCATGCAACTGGAGATCGAGCGCCTGAAATTCGATCACGTTCTACAAATGCAATTGCTGGAGGAAAAGCTGCGCAAGGAACTTAGCGATACCTACCAGGAGATCATTAAGGACACAAAGAAGCAGCTAGAAGAGGAATGGGAAAAGAAGCTGCTAATTGCAAATAGGGAGTGGGAATTTAAGGTAAATTAACTAAAATATTTATCGCTACTCTTACTCTATTTTGTAACCTACAGCTAGCATCTCAAAAGCGCCGATTCGAAGAGGATATAGAGGATCTCAAGGATGAGATGGAGGATCTAAGGAATCCCCCTCCCTCGGACTCTGAAAGCGTAGATGAGGCCGAAGAGTCGAAATCGCCCATCGAAATAGTCGATGATGATTAATAATAAGAGGTTTAAGAGTGTAATTCTTTTTTATTTAAGTGTTAAGTTTTTGTGGGAGTTTTTTGCCTTCTATGTTCTACCTTCTATGTTATGAATTCTTTTATCAGTTTGTAGCAAATGCAAAATTTTTTAATAAACGTGTCAATTAATAGTTATATGTTATGCTTAGTCTTTTCCAGGTAATTTCAAACAGGAATAGAATGAGAGAAGCCGCGACAAGCACTCCATAAGCCAACCATACCCACTGCAAATCATCCAGACGCAAGGCGGAGTTCTGTTCTTTGACTTGGGTATTGGGATCGCCTATTCCAGACAAACCTGCCTCTGTCATGTCATAGTGGTGCATTCCCACCCAGAACTGATACAATCCATTTGCTCTCACATCTAGAATCAGTTTGCTGACCGGCTCGTTGAACCAGGAGGTAGAGGGCCATTGGAAAGACAAGAAAGCTAATGACCACACACATGCATCCATAGAGTAGATAAACACCTCACGACTCGAGCGCTTTTGTTGCTCATTAAACATTGTCCAATGTAGACGTGAGGCTAAATAAGCGCTGCTGGAATTTCCACTACTCCTAAACAGATTGTGCTCACTTACATTTAGTATAAGTAGATTGAGATTCAAGTCTCCGAGCATGGGCAGGTCTACGTCGGTGATAGCCAAGGGTAATCTGGTGCGCCGGAGATCGGCGAAGCTTCGGGCTTGGAACCCCCTTGGCGGATGGGCCATCATGGTTTCCAGAGCTGCTTCGAAAATGCTGCTCACATTTAAGCCCACAATTCCCAAAATCAAGTAAATCCACCTACTATAACCTGCACATGGTAACCTGAAGGATTGCCCCAAAATTCCAAGAATAGCTCGGTCATTCAGCAAGAAGTCTTCCAAGTGGACGACTTCACCGTTCAATCTCTGAAGAAGGCACAAAACCACTCCATAAGCATAAATAAGGCTTATAGCCAGAAGAATATTGTAAGGGCTGGTTAGGAGTCGGTATATGTTTCGCAATAAAATCGGTTGGGCCCTTGGAATCATTAGGCAAATATGAGTAATCTCCAAGGGATAACTATTGCGATGCAGTTGTTCTTCATGTTCCACCATTGAAATGCTGGCTGCTACGTCGATGCCACGTTGATCGCCCAGTTCCTGAAGAGTGCTTGATCGGAGAAATCGTCCAGAAGTAACTCCTGGAGCTAGTTCAAGAGTGGCGTTAAGCTTCCATGCCAGTACGCGGATAAAACGGCCCACGGACCCAGCTAGGATCTGCTTTCCATTGCGTCTGTTTTTGTAAAAAATGGACCTCGGGAGCCATTGGTCAGGCATCACCATTAGTGGATGACCCTGCATGTTTGGAAAACTCCTTGGAAATATTGGTGATGTTTTGAAGGGTTGACGTTCCACCTTAAAGCCAGGGTAGGGATGATATTTATAGAAGTACATTAGCTCTTCAGCTGCGACTCCAACGACTTTTAAAACTCTCGATTTGTAGCATTCTTTCAGTAGAAACTCCATCCTGCTTCGATTGGAGAAGGTATTCGCATTATAAATAGCAATTTTATCATCAATAAAGCGTTTTAAAGTAGTGATTAGAATCTGTAGTTTCTTTAAGTCCTCTTGCTCGTCCTGCCCTTGCAAACAAAGAAGGTGAAGTGGGCGAGAAACATTCATATTTCGAGGCTTGTCATCGGTAACTGATTCCATGATCACTGGAATTGACAAATTGACAAAGACATCCTTTAAAAAAGTTTCCGGACAATAGTTATTACGGATGATTAACACTGAAGTCCTTGATTCGAAAATCGCTTTTCCTATGAACTCCACCAGGGTACTGTGAACCAAAAAGGGAGCACCGAAAATTAGTATATTAAGTGTTATCCACATGTTCTCCGAATTCAAGGGTTCGCTTTGATAACCCCTATTTATACAGATTTCTGCTTTCCTCTAGTCATCCATTTATAAAGGAAAACGTAGGCTAGTTTTAGACGCCCCCCATGACTCGACAAGTTTCAAACACATTCTTTTGTAATATGCATATCTCAAAATATGTAATCTTTGTTAGTTTGTTACAATTGCTAAATAGTTAATGTTGTGTGTTTGTTTGTCCCACTACATTTGAGTTGATTTACAATTATTTGTCCGTTTCCTGCTGCAAATAAATATTACAAATAGGTGGTAAAATAAATAGGTATTCATGCGTCTTATTTGTAAGTGTTTTGTTTGTATATATAGTATGTGTATATCTGCTTCTCTAGGTACTTAAGTCACGGTAAATGATGAACATATTGCCAATTATTAAATAATAAGTTTGCCAATTGCGTTACATCTGAGAGAGCGAAATAGAGAGCTGATTGCACTTGAAGAATAGTAGGGAGATTCATAGTTCGAGGTTCAGAAAAAAGTACATCATAGAGATCGCCTGTATAACTTAGGAAGAGCCTTTAGCTTAAACAATTGTTAATTTGCACTAAACGGAATGTTAAATACACAGAATGTCACGAGATTGATCTACTAACAAGATTATTCTGAAGGTATAACAAAATAAATAGAATCGATGTACTCAGATAACACTGCTCAGATTCGAACCGGAAATAGATCCGGTATTGCTCTTTTGTGGAGTAGTTGTTGGTGTGGCCGATATAATCATTCCATTGCCGGATCCACCATCCAGAAGTTGTAGCAATTTGTGCCTGGTTCGTTTGTCGCTAACACAAATGCACTGAATCAGGCTGGTCAATTGCTTTGCGGAATACTCGTCACTTTGTCGCTGCTGTTCGATCCATTGCTCAAACTGCTCAGGTGCAAAGTAATATGTTTTGATGAACACGTCTACGTAGGAGCGATGTTGCGGGTACTTCTGGTTAGATATCAGTTCGAGAAAAGACATAAAGTTTGCAAAATCCAGCTGCATTAGGGCTCGTCCTCCCGCGGAGCATTTTTTCACGTTGGAGAACCTACGAAAATAAACATTAGAATTGTATTAAATCTAGAAATCGAAAACTTACCCTTCAACCAACAGATGCGTGGCCACGTGCGCCATTGAATTCCATACGTGCTTGCCAGGTACCGGAACCTCTTTCGCGATCTCCTCCAAGCACATGGCAAAGCTCTGAATGTTCTGAAAATATAGTTTATCAATAATTAGAGTGCAACTTTTCAAAAAAATGAACCTACCCTATTCAACACATCGCTGTAGCTGCTGTGCTGATGTATCACATGATTCACATCCCATTTAACCTTGGCCATTTGTGAGAGAATCGCTGACAAATCTATGACACGAGAGGTAACGCAGGTGTAAACAGGTTTTGCCAGATCCAGCATATAATCACTGTATTCCAGATAACTGGAAAGTATGGAACGATCGGCGACAGGCAACAGGTGGTTGAGATAGTGTTGCAAGATTTGGAATTGCTGCAGCATACTCCGTCCAGCCTCCACGGCCACGATGCGTTGTGCCAGGCCATAAAGCGTGTCCGGGTTAGCTAGCTCATTGTTGGCCTAAAACAGGAGGTTCGAGATTTAAAAATAAATTGAAAAGACACATGACTTACTAGCGATGAAAAGTTAAGAGGCCACAGCTTGATTTGTGGTAGGACATTCGATTCAACACTTCGTAAGCGTACTTCAAGTTGTCTCGTATACAAATTATCCGTTGCCACCAGCTAGAAATAGTATTTATTTAAGCAATCCTTAATGCAAATTTCGTTTCGTTCTACTTACAGCATCCTTGCCAAAGATCTCATGCACTGCATAAACATAAAAGTCTATCAGCTCCAGCATACAGGACACAATCCTGGGAGAAATACAGTGCAATAGTTTGCACATTTGAAGGTAGCGACCAATGCATCGTAAAACATTCAGGGCAGTATTATTTACCAACAATTGACTTAGAAAAAATAAAACCTTGCAGATTTATGTAAAAAAAATAAATAATTACGTACTTGCTGGCATCATCGAATTCTTTGCTATGCAGACTTTTCTGCTCGTCGTCGCTTTCCTCGCTAAAATAACAAGAAGCCTCGTCAACAATGCCCGACAAGATATCTTCTTCTAACATCGCAGCATCCAGCCCTCCGTCAAAGGGCGAACTCTTCTCGGAGAATCTGAGAAAATAGCCGTAGGAACCATAAATAGAGCTTCCGCCATCCTGTGAATGAACAGAAACTAACTCGTCGCAGTTGTTATTGCTAATGGGAGAATTGTTAGAGGATTGTAGCAACGCCGTTGTTGGGGATTTGTGGCGCCTCAAAGTGTGGCGAACTGTTCGAAATTCCTGCAACAATAGAAATGAAATAAAGTCCAATCCTCTTATTAGTAGTTTAAAAACACTTACAGGCAGTTGAAGGATGTGGGCAAACGAGTCGACTGGCGTCCAGGACTCGTTGTCTAGGAAAAGGCAAATTTCCTCAACACAGGAAATGTGATAGTTTCGGAAAAACTGTTCGCTTTGCTGCTGCATCGTTTCAATAAGTTTATCCGATTGCTCGCCGCAAAACTCAAGCCCCACTTTTTTAAGCCTCTGCACCACGGACAAAAGCTGTATAAATTGATCGTACTTGAGCGCCTTCAATTTGGCCGACTGCAGGAATAGGCACACTTTGGTCAGAATATCATTCCAAACACGCGATTGCCCCTTTTTAAGTTTTTGCTGAATATAAACGTCGGGGGAATCTTCCTCATCGTGTCCATAGAGCTTGTAGTTATTGTGCCACATAACAACCTGATAGTACGATGCCAGAATGGTCCAAAAAGTTTTGCAAAGGCTAATTATGCAAGGCAAAAGCTTCTCCACGGCGAGTTTCTCACACAGCTGTTCGTACAACGGCTTCGCCTGATCATCCTGGCCCGGATCGCTGAATCCACGGAGTACGGCGTTCACCGAGGAGTGAATTGCCGATATGTAGTTAATGTGCAGTTGATCCATGGCCATCAGAGACTTGTTGGCGAGCTTATAGGCCTCTTGAAGCTTTGCGTATTTTCGCGCGTCGAAACTGAGGACCATTTCCTTGAGAACAGTATCCAGCTGGAATTCCATCAACAGCATAGTCTCCTGAAGTTTTTTTGATAGCGATTGTACGCAGTTAAACTGCATATAAGCCTCTGCGGAGATTTTACACTGCAGCAGCAGACCGATGGCTGCGCTATAGTTGTGATCCGCCAAGAGTTTTTGAACTTCCACATCGGTAGTGCGCTTAAAAGAATATAAATGATTAAAATAAACATAGAGAGTACATAAATCTTATCATACCAGCGTTTTGATAGCCACCAGGGTGTCCAACACCTCCTTGAGCACCTCTCGCTTGCGATAACTGGCCAGGATTTCCAGACTGGTAGTTGTAAGGTTGGTTCGTGCAAAATTTAAGTAGGATCTAGCCTTCTGACACGTCCACAGCGACTCCTCCAGCCTCTTCTGTGTTTCATTGATAGCCGCAAACTCAGTGCTGCATGCATTGCGCTGTTCCAAGATATTCTGCAGCACTTGCTTAGTTAGAACCTTTTGCTGGGTGCGCAGTTGTGCAATGGTAACTTCGATCAGCTCGTTGTCTATGCCGTCGTTGAGAACTTTCTGTTGGGCGATGTTTAGTAAAGTGGTGAGTGTCATGGGTCGATTAACGTAAAGCCAGTTTACCTTGAGCTCGTATAGCTGCGGATTGCTGTCGGGGCTGTAATAGCATTGGTCAATGCCCTCCAGGATCTCCTGGTCGGATTTTTGTGCGTTCGTTTGGCTGTCTCCGGTGGCCACGCCAGACGCATCTGTGGTGTCCGTCTCCTGGTTGGACGACGTATCCGCAGTTACCGTCTGGATGAAGTAATCCGAAAAGCCCATGGCAGGAATTTTCATTTGTCGATTTGTCTGTGTGTGCGTGAGTGTTTCCAGTTTTTGTTTGGTGGTAGGAACAAGATAAGGCTGGTTAAGTCCTTGAAATAGCAAAAGGAGCGACTAATTCCAACCTGTTTGTGCAGCAAATCCATGAATTTGGTCTTGAATTCATCCATTTTGGCCTTGGAGTTCTGCATATTGCAGCCATGTAGAAATAGCACAAATAACAAAAACTTGTCCCCCACTCCCGCAATCCAAACAAGTCCAATGTGGCCAGGCTTTACTTATTTCTTTAGAATAATATTAAAAGTATTTGAAATAATCTTATTTAGTTAATATAAGTAGAAATAATTATTTATAAATCTAATTAAACATTTTTTTGTAGTTCTTTTACTTATTGCTTAGGAAATATTAAAAACAGTAAATTAATAAATAAAACGTTTAACAACACTGCCAAAAGTAGCCTAAGATTATTGTTATATTTTTGCATGTTTATATTTTTTGCGTGGAATGTCAAAGTCCCCAAGGTTTAAAAAGCCAAAAATTAAAGGATGCGCATCTGCATGGCGTCGGACTTCTTTTATCCGAGCATCGGGGGCGTCGAGGAACATGTTTACAATCTCTCCCAAATGCTACTCAGACTGGGTCACAAGGTGCTCCATTGTAATTGTTAAAATTTGTTAATTTACCTATCTTTTAACTTACCTACTTAGGTCGTTGTGGTGACACACGCCTATGGCGACTGCAGTGGCATACGTTACGTGACCGGCGGCCTCAAGGTCTACTATCTTCCCATCAAGGTGTGTTACAACCAGTGCATCCTGCCAACCGCCGTCTGCAACGTGCCCATGCTTCGAGCGGTCCTGCTCCGAGAACGCGTGGACGTGGTCCACGGGCACTCGGCCTTCAGTGCCTTGGCCCACGAGGCGCTGATGGTGGGTTCTTTATTGGGTCTTAAGGTGCGAACAAATAGGAAAGAAAGGTCAAAGTAAAAGTCTTATTTTTTGCAGACCGTTTTCACCGATCACAGCTTATTTGGGTTCGCGGACTTGTCAGCGGCTCTGACCAATAACCTGCTAGAAGTGAACTTAAGCATGGTCAATCATGCCATTTGTGTCTCCCACATTGGGAAAGAGAACACTGTACTTAGGGCCAAGGTAGCAAAACATCGAGTCTCAGTGATACCCAATGCGGTGGACACTGCTCTGTTTACACCAGACCCTCATAAACGGCCAGGAAATGATAGAAGTACGAAAATAATATTTCAAGAATTATAATTAGTATGTAACATAACTTTTTTCCAGTTAACATTGTTGTGGCGTCACGCCTTGTTTACCGAAAAGGTATTGATCTTTTGGCCGGAGTTATTCCACGCTTTAAAAACTCTCCCAATGTGCATTTCATTATTGTCGGTGATGGACCAAAGCGAGATCTATTGGAGGAAATCCGCGAGAAGACAAATATGCAGGACAGGGTAGAGATGGTGGGAGCCGTAGAGCACGCAAAAGTTCGGGAGATCTTGGTTCGTGGCCATATATTTGTAAATACTTCGCTGACTGAGGCATACTGCATGGCCATTGTGGAAGCGGCTTCTTGTGGCCTTCAGGTTGTGTCAACAAGCGTCGGCGGCATTCCAGAGGTGTTGCCTCAGAGTTTAATTCTGCTGGCAGAGCCTGATATTGATGCCATTTATAGTGGCATACTGGTAGCCATAGAAAGACATCGAAAGAGTGGTTTCAAGACTCCAAGTTCTCATGGGCATTTATCATCAGGAGGCGATAGGCGTGGAAAGCAGAGACATCGGCGAAAAATAGAAGCAGACGCAGCCCAAGCAAACGAGGATGCTTCTGACAACAGAAGCAATCAACAAAAGCCAATTTTGTGCCCCTATCGATGCAACCAGTTGGTTGAAACCCTCTATAACTGGGAGGATGTAGCATTACGTACGATAAAAGTTTACAATCGTGTTCTCCAAGAACGATCTTTCACAACAAGCGAGCTGGTCGTCGCAGTGTGGCAGCACGGATCCTGGTTCCTGGTCTTCTTTGTAGTCGCCCACTTCATCGTGCGCCTACTAGAATTGTGGCGGCCCCGAAGTCGCGTGGAGCCAGCTCAGGATATACAACGTCTGTCCAGCTAGCAATGCCAAATAGATCCATTATTAAATAATTTTAAGTATTTGTATATTTGAAATAACATTGCTTAGAATATTGTATGATGCCTAGAGTTGTAGTCGAATACACTGTCAACTTGAACTGTCTGCTAAATTCGCTGTTATGAATAATTCTCCCAAGCAAGCAGAAGCCGAAGCCGTACTGGAGGTTACGGGATCCGCCGCAGCCTTTCACGATGAATCTCTACAGCCCCAGCGAAATGTAAAAACAAGTAAGCCCACATGATTCATTATTCATTATTTATTATTTGCCGGCCTGCTTATTATTTTGCATAGGTGAAAATATACCTCCGAAATTTGCCGAGAAGACGTGTTTTGTTCTGTCCCTGATCTTAGCAATCATTACATTCCCGTTATCGCTTTTCGCTTGCCTCAGAATCTTGTCTGAGTACCAACGAGGGGTGATTCTTCGTCTTGGTCGTCTACGACCCAAGCCGCCATGTGGGCCTGGTGTTGTTTTTTACTTACCCTGCATTGATTCGCTGCGCATTATTGACCTTCGCACCACATCATTTGATTTGGCCACGCAGGAAATCCTTACAAAAGACATGGTCACAATCAACATCGACGGAGTAGTTTATTATAGCATCAAAAGTCCGTATGACGCGTTGCTTCAAGTTTTCGATCCTACGGAGGCAACAGAGAAGCTAGCAATGACCACGCTCCGAAACGTAGCCGGCACCCATAAGCTGATGGATCTTCTTGCTTCCAAAGAGTATCTTTCCAATCAGATCGAGGGCATTCTTTACAACTCTACCGAACCCTGGGGAGTGCGGGTAGAGCGGGTGGAAATGTAAGTAATCTTCTATTTTTATGGCTCTAATAAATACCGTTTTTATCAGTAAGGAGATAGGCATACCGGACCAGTTAAAGCGTGCCTTGGCCGTCGAGCAGGAAGCCATGAGGGAGGCGAAGGCGAAAGTTGCTGCCGCCCAGGGGGAACGCGATGCTGTACGGGCTCTAAAGGAAGCTGCCGACATTATGGAGACCAATCCCATTGCGCTGCAACTTCGCTATCTTCAGACCCTAAATACCATCTGCAACGACAATACCAGGTCCTATGTGTTCCCCTTTCCGGTTGATATTGTAAAGAAAATGATGAAATGACCATTTCTTATTTCATTCTAGAAGTGTGTACTGCTTAACAATATATGTATTATATTAAATATATTTTGTTACATTTAAATTTTTATATTCTTAAAAGATTTTGTTTTTAACTTTTGTCCGTTTAAGTCAACAAATTAACTTTTTTGTCTTTTATATATTTTTAATAAACTCTTTTCAGTTTCAAAAATAAAATTGAAAAACAGTTTTTTTTAAAGTTCTATATTTTTGAAAACGAAAAAAGGTGGCAAGACTGTCACTAAGATTTAAGGAGACCATCTTTATCAAAGATTTGGTGACTCAATCCCGTCCGAGACTGGCCACATTGAAGAGCAGCGGACACTAGACGGGTGATAAACTAATTAACCATTGCAACCACATAATCCGTTGGAAAACCCGATCCCAGTTGACTGATAGGACCCCCATAGCTGCTAGAACCCCCGTTTGGACGCAGGTCAAGGTAAGGAGCGATGGAAATATGACACAAAAAGCGCTTTTCACACTGTGACCCTTTAGATGGCCGAACTGGTGAGGGATTGGCTGGCGGATTACCAGCGGACGAGGGGGCAGCCAGCAGAGGCAGAGGCATTCGCCGTGGAACATGAAACAGACCCTGAAATCGCCGAGGCCATCTTTACCATTTTTAATGAACGGCAGCGGGGTAATGAGGCGCTACTTCATGACATCTGCCAGCAGTTGCTGTCCTTCTACCGTTCTCCAGAGCTGGCGTTGCACAAATTTCCCCTGCAGTTCATTCCAGTGCTGGTGTACACCTACCTCCACGCAGTGGCCGGCGGAGACAAGAAAGCTGCACGCGGTGTGGAAACGCTGCTCATCTGCATTTACAATGGAGAGGTGTCTACCGACGACGGTGGCCAGCGGATAGTGGCTTTTCGAATGCCCATCCTTGCTCAGGTGTCGGTCTACCACGAGCTCAAAAACCTGCCCATGACTGATTTACGCCGCTGGGAGGAGAACTGCAACCGGGAAGTCAAGTGGGGCCCTCATCAGCGCATTGAGACGATCCACGCCCAGAATCGAATGCGTATCCTCACAGCATTGTTGTTTTGCTACAACCAGCAAGTAAGTCAGACGCAGAAGTCCTCGCTGCTTCATCTCTGCCGGGTAACATCGCAGTTAGTGAACCAGGGATTCACTACGAAGTCGGGACATGGCCATAGAATGAGTTATGGGTATGAACACCATCGAATCCTTAAATTTTGTTGCATACTACATAACTTCTTACTTTCAGTGCCGATCCTGCCACAGGTACTCCTTTTCCCAAGCCCTCCTCGCCACGCATTCCACTCTCAGCGTCTTTCCTAATCGAACTGGTCCATGCTATCTACTTTGCAATGTTCAACGGCTATGGAACGATAGCCATTCAGACGCTAGACGATATCCACAACCGCGCTACCTATGAAATGTACACCGAGTTGATTTTGGTAACCAGTGCGGTGCGCAACTCGCTACACGCCAATCCCTCCGGTCAGCCCAATGACGGCCCCATGGGATTGAGTGTGGCCTTAACCCCAGCCACTACTACCGTGACCACATCTGTTTCCAAATCGATGATTACAAATGCCTCCTTCCGCACGAAAAAGCTGCCCGATGACATTCCCATCCAGGTGCAGGACCTCACCATGCAGCAGGCGCCGCAACAACTGGCCAGTGTGTCCGAGGAAGCAGAACCGGGATCGAAAGAGTCACCTTCTACTAAGGAAAAGGAGAGCTCTGGTACACGAACTTCTATAATGCGGCCTAGCATGGAAGGCATAAAGGCGCAGGCGCACAAGGCGCTAATTGCTGGGTTTAAAAAGTCGAAAGACAAGGAAAAGGAGAAAGAAAAGGACAAGGAACCACCAAAGCCGCCGCAGCGAAAGTTCGATAAGCATACGCAGCGTAACTCCTTGCTCCAGCTCCAGGCGGAGCCCAGTGCTAATCTGGTGAACTCTAGCATGGAGCAACCACCCACCGGCGAGGCTTTATCGATGCAGACGCTCTCGCTGATTAATGAGAATGGTGGAAGTAACAGCAACAGCTTTAGCGTGGACAGCGACCTCAACGATGGTGTTCTCGGCGGAAATATTACCGGAAATCTGCCTCCGTTGAGCAGCACCACCAACTCTGTGACCAGCAGTGATCTCCTGACTAAGAGCTTCGACTCTAGCATTGAGTTGGCGCCGCTTGGACACAGCAGCAGCAACGGCGGCAAACTGGCGGAGCATAGTTTGGTGGAGTAGTGCAATCGATCGCCTCTTCCGTCGGGCGATTAGCCAAAATCAAGTATCAAGTATATATATGTACGTTTACAAGATTTAGATGGGTGGGTGGGTTTCCAGGAAGGAAATCTACGCCGAGCAATGTAATCTATGGTATTTTCCAAGACATTATTCAATATTATCAATTCGTACCTTTATAATTTCATTAAACAGCCAAATATCTTTTCCATTTAAATCATATCAAAATAATTAACGTAAATTTTCAAATAGTTTTTCGGTATGAATTTAAACAATATTTAAGATAAATAGAATACAGGAGCTTTGTCAAATATTTTCGGTAATATTGTATAACTATATAGATTGATAGTAGTGATTAAGCATTATTCAAAGATTACTTGCAGGCGCAAAGAGTCCCTATCAACTAAAAGTTTGCCCACCCTACCTATATCTATATATATTCGCCACCTACCGCTGTGTATTAGCCGAACATATTCGGGGGCGAGGAGAATGGTTTGAAGTTGTTAGAAATTAAGGATCGTTTGAATTTGTTAAACTTGATGGGTTCTCTTAGTTGTTCGCATGTATTATTGTATTCCAATACCAATTGTTGGCTAGGCTAAGTGTTGCTAGGACGTCACAACAATTACAAACTATATATACAAAGGGTATACACTCGGAACCGCTCGGTAGACATTGTTTGCATGCAAATAATTCAATTTTGGGCTATTATATGGTCCCATTTTTGGTGAGAATAATGAATGTACACATCGCGATGCATTTCACTTGTTTTTAGGTAAGCAGCATGATTGCTCACACATTCGATATCTGCTGTACATTCAAACAGAGTTGGGTCCTCGCAATTAAAATGGAATTTAGTTCTGTCACTTATTAGCATATATACATACATGTAAACTAATATATACATACAAATATTTATTGAACGTTGACTTGAACCATGTTATTGATTTAAACTAAATACAACTAAATACGTAACTAAACTGATTTCTTTCGGAACTTGCCTTGTAGGAATATTCTCGGCACATCGATCCCTTCCTTAAGGTTCAGGGTCCTCCGATGCACATAGGCATTTGTGATAACCTCAAAGCCATTCTCTAGAAATAGTTGGGAAACCTCCTGCTCGGAGAAGAAGTAACTTCGAGTGCCATCCTGCCGCACGTACAGGTTCTCAGAAATCTTGTTTCCTGGCTTAAATCGCAGCTGGGCCATGTCGTACAGACCGTAGTCCCTGAAGAGCACAAGGCCTCCTGGCTTAAGTAGTTTCCAAAGGTTTCCCACCACCTCCTGGAACTTTTGTGGATGGATCGCTGATAGCACAAATATGAGAGTGCACACATCCAGGATGCCAGGTTCAATGTTCTCGTGCACCTGTTGCGTGGTAATGTCGCATTGGAAGGCGGTAATCTGTTCAGGATCGTAGAGTGGATTTGAGCGGACAAAGTCAACCGCCCGGGGGGAGAAGTCGCAGGCGAAAAAGTAGAACCTATTGGCATTATCCTTGTCGTTAGTTTGGTCCTCCAAAAGGGGGAAAACAAGGTTTCCTACCCCGCATCCAACTTCAAAGAGACTTCGCTTTCCGCATTTACTCTCCGGCTGGTCCAGCAACTCCTGGAACTCCCGCGTTGTCCAGTGCCGGTCCTTAAAAAACCTGGTTTCATTGCGCTTGTAGAAGATATCCCAGTTTCTTTGGGCGTCTATTTCTAGTTTGTTGGCTTTGAATTCGGAGACCAGACCACGTTTGTTTTGTTCCTCCAGCTTTTGCTTTTCCGACGATGTGAGTTCCTTAGTTTGTCTGGTGAATACATCTGGTTGGAGGGGCTCCTGGGGAAGTTTTGAGCATTAGAATGTGTTTTTAAAGTACAAATTTTCGTGTTTATGTCACCATTATCTATTTTAATTAATAAATGTGGTGTTTATATTGGAACAGGAGGTAAGCATTGCGCCTCAAACAAGGTCACACTAGATCTTAAAATGAGCATGGAAGTCTTCCAAAGATTTGTAAGGGGGTTAACGGTCTTTTAAATTTTATATATTTAATAAATTCTAATGAAACAAGGAGGAGGTCCCTGTAGTTTCATACAAATTCGTAATTTTTATTCGTTTTTAATTTATCATATTTTTTGGAAATATTTCTCCGATTTACTAAGGAAAATGGGCTTTTAGTATTGTTTATGTAGGGCTATCTAGACAGAAATTAAAATAATTATTATTTAAGGCAGATTGATGGGGAATCTTTAAACCTTTTAAGGTATTCTTCTCCAGAGTCGGATGGAAATTGGAATTTTGGAATATCCTCCTACGCCTTCCCAAACATTTTTCAATCAGTCTGATAGAAAAATGGACAAAATTTTGGAAAAATTGCTTTATGGTTTTGCTTATATTGATGGATTGATGGATATACAGATTTGGCTGGCCATCATAATATTTGCCCCAGGCATTCTTCAATATTTTTAAAAATTTATTACCAGATTTAAAAAGAATATGTTCCAGATATAACAATTGACTGAAAATAATTGCTTTATTGCCGTGAGATTCCTAAACATAGTTATAAAGCGAACATTTTAAATACAGCCATTATTAAAACAACAAGTAACAAAAGTATGATGAAAAGCAACATAATTGCTTTGGTCTTTGGTCGCTGGATGGGCATCTGGTCAATGAAAAGCCCTTTATGTGGTCTAGGACATGTTATCTGCCCATGATGGTGGGCTCATCCGCCATGGCCACCTCGTCGTTGGGTGCCTTGGCTCCCTTTTTCTTGCCAGAGTACCACAGGAACATAACACCGCATAAAATATTGTCTGCAAAAGTAAACCAGGCCAAGAAGACTCCATAACCATAGCTGAAATGGAGGATGTCTCATTAATCAAAGGACAAAACATATTAAGTTCCATACGTTAACTCCGCTCCGTCGGGATAGGCGTAGAAGAGATGGTCCTTGGTGTAGTCAATTGAAGAGAAGAGGACCTGGAGCACCACCAGGGCAGTGGAAGCTGCCACGAGGTGGATTCCACCCGCCAGACGCTTGAACATGTAGCGAGGATTCATGAACGTGTAGAAGGAGAAGACAGCTCCCAAGCTCATCACGAACAACGTTATGCAGGCAAAGGACGCCTGCGTCCGGATATAGTCTGCAAGGAAGTACCAGGCCACTGCTTATTAGGAGCTGTTACCGAAATGAAACAATTCGGAGTACCTACCCAATAGCTCGTCGTCGAATCCTGGCTCGTTTCGTAGGGCGTTCGAGTTGGGGAACATGTCAATGTACTTGCAGCGCTCTATTAGAAGAAGTTGGATAGATCCCATACTTTTTTGTGAACACTTTCCGATCCTACTTACGGTTGGGGATGTAGCTGTAATAGGCACTTTGGCCCCCTCGCTTTGGAGGCAACGGAGGCACCAGGATAAGAAGCACTCTCTCGTCATTCAGAACGTACGCGGGAATCCCAATGTCCCGGATATAAGAACCCAAAAGCCGAACCACCATCGGGTAGTTGGTCCAGTTACTGAAAATGGCCAACTGAGCCACTTCGGGTATCACATAATAGGACCAGGTGTTGTTGTACTTCACCCGCTGCAGAGCCGATCCGAATGTCCCTCTCGCAATAATTCCCTTTACATCCAAAGGATCAATGGGTATGGGTTTGTTCGAGGTTGCATTGAACTGCCTTTGGTTGTCTTCGGTGGACATTACAATAGACCGGAAGGCGTTTCGCAAGGTCTGGAAGTCCTCGTCCTCTCCTCGAGCCCAATGAGCAAACATGTGCCGCCTCGCTGCTTCCGTGAAATTATCCCCCGCATCCAATTTTTCCTTGGCAAACTCCTTGATAAAGTCCATGTGTGAGAGATTCCTCTTGGCCTCGTTAATGTTTGTCTGCGACGTATAGGACATGGAGCTGAAGTTCCTGACCACCTGGGCATTGCTCAGGGCATTGGGAACGATAGTATTCCGGCAGTGGCGCCACAATCCCGAGTGGGAGGACATAAAGAATCGTCTTGACTCCGGAATAAATATGCCTTTTCAGGAGACAAAACATTAAAAAAATATTAATTGATGTTGATAGGGTGAGCTCACCTTGTCCGCCGGAAATGATAATCCAATGATCCGTGGATATTGCCACTATCCAGATTATAAGCGATACCACCGTTAGCAAACTGCATCCCAGAAGGACCCTCCGCTGGAACATGTAGGCCTCCATAAGCGGCCGCCTGGCCTCATCGCGGCCGATGGTCGATGTGGACAAGTCACGCTTCATTCTTGGGCCGCCTTCCAATCCCCTCTATGGCTCTCTGGACGTTGACAACGGACAATCCTCACACATATGGAACAGCACGCGTTCCTGGGGATGGAGAATTAGTCCGAGGAGTGAGTGAAGTAATTGGTTGTGGCAACTTGGCCGACTCTTTTTATATCTCCCCAGGCAAATGAAGTCATGCGGATATATCCCGCACATGTGGGGCATTGACGGGTCTCGTAATTGTTTGTCAGGTGTTTCTTTGGGCCTACACGTTATTGATGGTCATGCTATCCGGCGGACTGTCCCATCCCCTGCCAGATCTTTCTTATTTAAACAATATTTTATTTTTATACAAAACATACAGCTGCAGGCGGAGCAACAATAGTTTTGTTAAAAAAAACATTTGGACGGAAATGCTAAATTTCCAACATGTGTGAAATATAATTTGTATACCAATAAAGTTTTGAAAACTTTTCGAATTGAATTTTGAAAGTTATTTGTCATGAGAAAAATTAGCGTGATTTTTAGAGTTTTTAAACCCATTAAATAAGTATTTAAACTGAAAACTTTGGCTTATATGTTCAAGTTCAAAAATATTTATATTCTCTTCACAATATTTTGAAAGAAGAATACTATTTTATTAACTTGAAGTGTGGATTCGGATCGACCCACGACTAACGTGCCCATCAATTATGCTGCTTTGGAGAAATTTATTTTATTTTCTTTATGTATTTATTTACATGTTGTCTAGGCAACCAGAAATTCCCATTCGAAAACGGATTTTCTGACAGAAATTAAGCAAATTAGTGGACACATTCAAAAGCGAGCACACCCGCGAAAAATAAATGACAAAATGCGAAATTCCTCCTCAAAGCTGTTTCGCCTCCTCGTGGAATATATGTGAGAATTAGGTGCGCCAATTTGAGTGGGTGGGCGCATGGTTGGGTGGAGTGGCAGGTGAAGATTGAGGGATACCGGTTGGTGGGGGCAAAAGGGGTGTGCGTGCAACAGTGCCATATAGTTGTAGACCGTTGTATCTGACTTTTGGCCATGTGGATGGCGTTTAGTTTTGCGAGTCCTCTGCTCTGTCCAAACAATAATTGGGCCAACAAAAGTGTCATCTTTAATTTGTTCTGGGGAAAACCCATAGACAGTTTCTCTGCCTTGAGATGTGGCGCCAGATTTTACTTCTTCACCAGATTCTCCACTTCCGCGATCTATTCTTGGACGTGATGTTGCAGATGCAGTTGCAGTTGGGGAGTTGCAACAGTTGCGTCACGAAGTGCGTCATCGTGATCGGGAGATGAAAAAGTTCTAGTGGATGTGCCACTTTCCTACGAATACGAATACGACTTTCGAATTTCTAATTATTTCGGTTTTTTTTCGTACTTTTTAGCCACTTTTTTCGCATCACAGAGATTACAAGATACAATTTTGCTTTTGTTAGACCATTATTTTTAGACCATCGATGGGACGGAAGGTATATTCGCAGATTTCTGACTGACAAATCGGTTGGAATCATCATTTATTCACATCTTTGTGAGGTTTTGGGTGTGCATATTGACACTTTTGACAGGGGAAATTTTATATTTTGAAAAAACGCCACCCGAAATAACCGCTTGCCTGCCTCCCTATGTATTATTTATTTGTTTTGTATTTCAGCTTTTGTTTTACTTGCCGTTGGTCGTTGTATTTTTGGTATGCGCCGTATTATTCAAATTCCACCCCGGCGAAAAAGAAGCGAATTTTTGAGAAATGTGTATTTAATTAATGCCCCACATAAATAATGCCAATGCCAGCCAATTCGTCCGTTTCAGATTTGGACGGCTCCGACTATCTCTCACTGGCCCATAAAATGTCAAATAGTGTTAACGTCTGTCATGTATCCTGATTTATGGTTATATAAGAGCGATGCCATCAGCTCCATGATCGGATGCAATGTTTACCATTAAATCTGCAGCGTTGCAACAATGATTCGTAGCCTCAAGCTTATTGTTTATGAGCGATTTGTTTAGTTTTTGAGTTTATGAGCTGCCGGGTACGTCTAAAATAAAATTTGGCTAATTTCTCAACTAAAAATCGAGACGGACCAGCGATAACAACCGAAATAAATAAGTATACTGCGCGCGAGGCAAATGAATTCTGTCGAAAAAGTCGGAATAAAAGAGCGCGATTTTGGGACCGGGTGGACAGGCGACGTTGACTCCCTGCTCGTCTGCTCCTGGCCAAAGCAGAGCACAGACTGACTGGCTACTGGCCACTAGTGGTTGTCGTTCGTCCGCCTTGCTGCTTTGTTTTCCCACTGCTTGGGTGTGCTCTGCTCGGGGGAGCAGGCCAAGACAAAGATTGCCTGCGTGAGCGGCTGCGGTCCATTGTTAGCCAGCATAAACATAAAAATCGTTCTACTTATACAAATTCGAGAGGGCGGTGTGGGTTAAGAAGAGGGCTGGCCCATTGCTGCCTGCCACCTGCAGCAAGTTTCCGAAGGAATCGTGCGGGCAGACGTCATCGTTGCTTAATTGCGCCATAAACATGAACTCTACTCTGCGGCAGTGTGTGCACAAATTTAGAATTTCGATGAATTTAGGCATCTCTTTTTTAATGGTACACAGAGCATGGTACATGGGCAGCTATTTTTATATCCTCACTAGCCACGCTAGCCGAACGAAATCCCCCCTTTGGCGCTTCCCTCGCTATGCCATTAAACGTTGACAACGCGTTTATGAATGCCTTTGGATCTGTTGGCATACCATTAGCGCATCGTTCAGCTCAAAATAAGGGGCAGCGAATGGACGGCGGCTATATCGGCGGTGGATGACGTGGTGCGAAAGACAGCTAACCACTTGTTGGCCAGCCAGTGGTTGTTCCTCGTCTAGTATAGCTGCATCCGCTGCATTTATGGGTTATTGTGACCCGTCCGAAATCCGCAAAGCGCCCATGTCCAGGTTGAGCTCCGTGAGGATGTCATTTGGCGCTGAGCCCTGCATTGTAAGTCCAGCAATTACTTGTTGAGCTTCGGTGCAATTGATGCAGGCATTCCGTATGGCCAGGATGCTCCACTCTCGCATTACTAAGGGGAATATATGTTAATTTTTATACCAATAATGATGATTTTACCTAGATCTTACAAGGATTCCTGGCATCCATTACTGTGCATTCTAGAAGACTTGGCAATAGCTGTGTATCCAAGCAGTAACCCTTGTTCTCCTTGTTGTCGTAAAGCAGATTTGCAGTGCAACGAACAAGTAGGGTTTTTAGTTCATATGAAACCTTCTTCTCATAGCTGGCGTCAATACCCGAAGTAAGGGCTACCTCCTCCAGCTTGGTCATAGGCTTGTCCAGGCCTCCTCCGTCGGGTTCCTTTCCCGCGGCCACTACGCATCTCAGCAGGCTACTCACGTTGATAAACAGGGATTGATCTGAGCTGTAAACATTGGCATACTTCTCGGAACCGCTGGCACTGGCTATGATTTGCAACAAGGTATGAACCTCTCGGGGGTGCAACTCGTGTTTCAGCTTGAGAGTTTCCCTCAGGAGACAATCTGACTTAAGACGGAACTCCTTGGCAAAGTGCTGAAGTAAGAAAATCGTCACCTCGCCATTTGGACTGTTTTCTCTGAGATAGTGAGCCACATAATCTAAAAAGGACACACGATCCTCTGTTTCCAGTCTCTGGTAACAAGCTACACAACCGCGGCCATTCTTAACGATAAAGTGCTCCAGGAAAAAGTGCAAATATTCGAAATTGTATGCGCTTTGGGCTTCGTTTATTTCACGCCACAGCCGGACACATGTCTGGAGCGCAACTTGGTCGCTGATTAATCCCCGAGCGTTCAGATATATGTTGTACATAATCATCAGAAGCACATTATTGGAGCTGCCAAGTGGATGAGCATAAACTTGTTCAGATATCTTTTGGCCATGGTTGGTCCAAGTAATAGTCTGCGTGATTTCATTATTAACTACACTGTTGGCTAGGACTTGAAGGGATAAATTGTGAACAATCCGCATCTCCGTTCGCATCTGTGGGTTAAAAGCAACAGCATCCAGAAACTTGGTAAAGTCATCATTTCTGGCCAATGTTTCTTGGCTTTTAGGGCTTTGGGTAAGCAGAAACCTTAAACTCTTAAGCAGCTCAGCAATTTCTTCGGCATTTTCATTTCGATTGAAACACACTAGTCTTTTTAGAAGGTCATTGGTTTCCGTATGCTGCAGGTAAAACATTTATTAGTTGTTTATTTTAAAATAAAAACAGCATCTTACCACATGCGCCATCTCAAGCAGCTGTTTTTCGCCACGCGTTATCGATAACTTATCAACGCTTACCAACACTCGCCAATTAGGTCAGAATTTCTCTTCTCCATAAATACGGTCGCGCTAAAAAAAAAGAAAGAACAACAGAAAGGGATCAACTTTTGCAAGCCTTTTAAAAAGTCATGTAGCAAACAAAGCTACATTGGCTGGATGCAATATAATAATAAAAACAAACAAAGCAATGTCACTGCGGGCGCTCCGGAAAAGAGAGACAAACAACAGCTACATTAACAATAATAATAACTTAAGAACACCCGTGGCAACAACAACAACTCTCTTCAAGAAAGCAACAACGTCACCGAAAAAGATTCTTAACAAAACTGTTAATTCGAATCGGGGACTAGACAAGCAGCCGTTGTTCCAGCAGCGAAAGTTTCTGGGACGGTCTTGCAACTCGTGTCCTGACCTTCGACAACTGGGGTGGTATAGCAACAACAATAACAACGGCAGCCTGTTGCGCAGTAAATCTGAAGGGGATGTTGGAGTAGCTACATCGGGAGCCCCTCTAACCGCAGCCAACGCCAAATCGGAGGTGTGTTTGCAAAGAATCAGCTCACACAGTTACGAGTCATCAGGAACTTCAATCCCTGCCACAAAAATGCTAGGAGGCGCACGTTCACATCGGGACTTGACACAGTCCTCATATGGACACCAATCTGGTGGAGAGCTAGTGCAAGGAAGAGCGCCGCGCAGAATGAGCGAGTGCAGCCTTGGATACAGTCAGACGAGTTCGCGATCTATGTTCGCCAGCCAAATGACGCTATCTTCAGGATCGGCCGCACCACCTGTTGATCCAAATGCGGTGCTACGGGTGCCCATCATAGGCTACGAGGTAATGGAGGAACGGGCTCGGTTTACCGTCTACAAGCTGCGCGTCGAAAATCCGGAGACGAACGACTGCTGGCTGGTAATGCGTCGCTACACGGACTTTGTCCGTTTGAATGGAAAACTTAAGCAGGCCTTTCCAAATGTGTCTTTAATATTGCCGCGCAAGAAACTCTTCGGTGACAACTTTAACGCCGTCTTCCTGGACAACCGCGTGCAAGGCTTACAAATTTTTGTCAATTCCGTCATGGCCAAGGAGGAGCTGCGAAAGTGCAAGCTGGTTCGGGAGTTCTTTTGTCTGGACGAGCCGCCCTCGTACTCTGAGTCCATGGAGGAGTGTCGGGTAGGATTAATTTTATTCAGTTATTTAGCCAAAACCTTACTGTTCCTGTTTGCAGGCAATTTTTGAGGCTCAGGAGGAGACCATCACCCATTTGAAGCTGCAGATACAGAATAAAAACGATCTCATACTTAGTTTGCAGCAGAAATTGCGTGAGGAGATTAACGAAAAAGATCAGCTCAGAGAGACTTTAAAGTATGATTCAATACAATTAATTCCATCCCGTTATAATAAAAACTAATTCCTTTCCAGAAATATAAACCTTAACTGCTCGCACTGCTCCTCAGCCAATGAAGGCAATTTGGACGACAAGTAGGACTTAATATAATCCAAGAATGAAACTGAATCCAAATCCAGTTGGATGTGTCTGTGTGCACAATATTATGCTGAGCATAACTCTGCGCACTGGCACTTATATGAAGCAATCATATCAAACTCAACCCCAACTCAACAATTCAAACCCAAGTGCATATCGGGGGCCCTGATGCTCCTTCAGTGCTTTAGTATTCGTAAATAGGCTTAGATGCTAGCAAATACTGCCCCCATGCTGGTACTAAGTGGAATAGATTGGTAGTTATTTTTGATATTCGTTTATGGGCAATTTATAATTAAGAAAGATTTAATTAAATTAGGTACAGAAATTAGCCCGTGTATACAATATGTTATGCAAGCTCACATACAAAATAAACCTAAGGCACAATTTATTACTCAATGAAAGTGACACTATTTTACTAAAGTTTATAAGATCTAAATGTAAGTATTCAAAATATGTTGAGTCAGATGTTGGTCAGCCTTCCTTGTCAAGATAATGAGAATGAATCAAACTTGTTGAATTCCAAAATAAAAAAAATGATAACAGCCTCTTAAAGGCTTGTCATGGCCGGCGGTCGAGCGTAAGCCTTTGGAATAAACCCATACTTTCTGGTCTTGGGAGCATACGCCCAAAGCCACCCATCCACGGTTTGATTGTTGAGATCGGCGTATATCCAATCCCCACGGCGCACTGAAAGATAAAGATCATCCGGAGCTTGGGCTTTGTAATCATACAGCATTACAAGTTCTGTTCCGTGGTAGCGTAGATCATCTGCTCCTAGACCTAGTTGCTGTTGCTGCTGGCTCTGCTGACCTTGCTGACCCTGCTGAAGAATATTCTCTACAGCAGTTAGAGTGGCCTTCTGTTGCTGGAGGACTCTCACACTATCTGCTGGATAAATGAAACTGGCTGGGACAAATCCCTCCTGACCATCGCTCCTCATTATCCAAAACCAATCGGGATCCTCACGATTTAGCACAGTGACGAACTCGCCACGTTCCACGGAAAGATCGTTCTCGTCACGTGCAATGAAAGTATACAGAACGATACAACGGCCGGAAGGCTCCTTAATAAATGGTGTACACTCTGGCTCCACAAGAAGAATGTTCTCCATGCTTTTGGCCGATCCCACATTCAACGTTTCATCGCAGAGCACATCCAGCTTGTTGTCTGTGCCCAGGAGGGGAAGACTTTCATCTAGTGGCTGGTCGGGACATTGTTCCCTCGGAAGTTTTTTCTTTACGGCCAAATCTGCCAACTGCGTATTGCATGGAGCGCAGTAGGAGAAGGGTATGAATCCTTCCTGGCGAGAATCCTGACCAATTACGTAGACCCAGTCATTTTCTCTATATAGAATGTTAACCAGCTGGCCTCTTTTGACCTCCAGTTCATCATCTACGCAGGGTGTAAAGTCGTGGAGCACCACCATCTTGGAATCGGGGCTGAAATGGAATGGTAAGGGAAATTTTATCGAAGAATAATACAGAAATACACACCTTAAGCCATGTTCCTTTTCGATTCCTACTCGTACTAAGGTCTCAATGCTGGATGAACCAGTTATACGTCCCATTCCCAGACCACCCACAGCAGGAAGGTCGCGTTCTATGCTGGCATTTGTTGCTAAATTGAGCAAAACACAAATAAAAATTATCAGGGAATAGTTAATTTTATAATTGTTGTATTTAATTATGTATTATATTTTATTTTAGTCTAATTGTTCTTTCAACTTTTTGTTTTCAGTGTAGCAGAAACAAGTAACAAGTTTGTCGTTTAAGTCTTTTGATTTGGAGGAAGTGATTGGTTGATCAGCATTTACCTTTCTTTTTATCGCGTCTCATACGCACAGGGCAAAGGAAGGCCATTTCTGATTCCCTTTTTTTTCAACAGTTTAGAAGAAAATTTGTATTCCTTGTTTATTGAATTTATTTGTTTTCGCACGATCTTGGTTTCCTATTCTCTTTTCCTAGGGATGAGACAAGTGATTTCGATTTTTGACTATCGATCGCTGAATGAGTTTGAATGAAGGCGCCAAATTTAAACTATATTTCTGACTTTGTCTATGGGTGAGAGCTTTGTTCTTTGAAGCATGCAAATACGATAGAAAGCGCCTGCGTTCTTGGATGGGGCCTTCGGTTTGGGTGCACTGCACCCGCCACCATTGTTCATGGTTATTTTACTTAACGTGTTTTTGTTCGCTTATAATTGTTAAAGCATGGATTAATGTATATGGAAGTCCATGTTGTCTATAAACATGTTTTCGGGCTCTTCGTTTATCGATATAGTCTTATCCAAATATTTTGCCTCGCGGCGCCGACGTGCCAAAAGGCGTGGGCGACTCCAGAAATCGTCAAACATTTCGTCGGAGGCCAGGCCATCAGTGTACTGATACCGACGGCGCCAGGACACAGCATAATCCAAGGCCCGAGTAAACACTACAGTCTTGTAAGTGATGGCTATGGCAACGAACAGTTGAACAAAGTACCAAGTGTCCTGGTGGAGGAACATGAATATTTTGGGATGGTTCACCAGGAGATTCAGAATAGGTTTAGTGCTCATTATGGAATCGCGTAAGATACGCAACAGAGAATGGAATGGCTGCCACACGCATAGGACCATTACTTGGGAACATAGATAGAAGCACGCCAATTCCAGAAGAAAGCGCCAGAGGTGCTGCACAGGAACTAGTAACAGGACCCTCACATGGTTCAGCAGAAGTACCATCGACAGGACAAAGAGCACTGCCGACAGATCTGGAGCTCCTTCCAGCGATACTATGTTGAATCCACACATAAAGAGACCAACGCAACCAATGGAGGCGGCCACCAATTCGGTAATCTCATACATTCCTTGCACAATCACCATCTTTGTGGTTGGATATCTTAAACGACGAATTTATTATTAAGTTTCTATGGAAGTATACCTCTAGACTGTCTGATTCGAGCCTTTACTTTAACCCTAACGAAATTGACATTTGAGTTTTCAAGGTCTACTCTACCAAACGAAAACTTGACGCATTTTTCCCACCCCATCGTCCTTGATCTGTACTCCCCTTTGCTAGCGTCACTGCCAATCCTTGACAGCTTTCATAAAAGTGGGGGGCAATGCACTATTTTGGTGCCAAGGATAACGTTTTTGCATGCAGTTTTCGATTATAAGGGGTGGAAAGAACGAGTTACCCCGAAGAGAGCCAGTGACAGCCAGCGAAAGTGTGCAAACTGACCTACACTTCCACAAATCCCCCCCCCAGAAAACACCCAAAAGTCGCCATGACGAAATTGCGCATTAGGTTTCGCCAGAATTATCCAACGTAAAACAAAACAGCAGCAGGTGCCACAGCGCCCCCCCAAATCGCCCCTTCAACTTGACTTTTGTCTACTACGCAGTTGATTTCACATCCGCATCACATCCTCATCCTTGCCCACATCCTCATCCTTATGCACATCCACTCCCACTCATCGACAGCCACACGTCCTCATGCCCTATCCCAAGTTTAAGTGGAGAGAGCTGTCTGTTTTCCAGTTAATCGATAGAGTGGATTCTGCGCACTCCTCCAGTCCTCGGATGCCATTCACAAAAAAGGGGCGGTTGGGGGCCGGGACAGAAGGTGGTGGATGGATGGATGAGATGCCGCTCATCACGGGTGGCTGTTGTGTCTGCTGGCTGGGTAATTGTTGCTCGGACCTCTGATGGCCAAAAAAGAAATGGGACTAGACAGGCTCCCAATTCGAAAGGAGTGGGCAGGGGCAGTTGGGAACCGGAAAAGGAGCGCACTGGCTTTTTGGGTCAGATATTTTTGGGCTGACACGCGCATTTTATTTATATTCGGTTTCGCCTGGCAAATGTCGGCCGTGCATAAATTAACTAAGAGTGTCCTTGACAAATGTCACCACCCAGGCATGATGCATCAGAAATTGTGAAATATTAATCTCCACCTGACCTTGGAAAATCGCATGGTTCTGATACTTTCTTCCTCATTTTAATTATAAGCAAATCATTTTCCACCCGGCTACATTTGCATTCCAATCGAGCTGGGAATTCGCCGTTTCATCACATCATTCTCATCTCAAACATTGTGTAATGCAATTGGCAAATGGAAATTTTACGAGGAAGGAATGAGCCAGAAAGCCGAAAGCCAGAATGCAGATGATAGGGGAATAAGCAATATTTGTTGGCACCAAAATATACCATGCACCGCGTGCATATACATATATTTCGATTTGGCTAAAAATGTTCGGCCATTGGCAGAATTCCAAAATATGTACAGATTTGAACGGAGGAATTATTATACTAAGGGTATTATATTGTACATTATTTATCACTTTAACTTGGCTTACTGAAAGCAAGAATAAGTGAAAGTTTTTTGGGCCAAGAGCTTAACCTGATGGCGATGACGTGGCCCAGGGGGACCAGGACCACAAAAGAAGCAATAAGAGCCGTTGTGCAGGACGATAAAAGTTCCAAATCCCCTTCTTGGTGTGTGACCAAGCATCAACTGTAGATTTCATTATCTGCCGTTGGCTTACAACATTTTCAAAGGACACGTACAGGATACGGTTACGCTAACGGATACCTGCATGAGAACAAAATTAAAGAGATTTTAAAAAAATACAAAAATATATAAAAATACAAAACCTTTAAAATGGGTGTATTGGGACTATTCTTTTTTATTTTCAAAAAAACAAAGCAAAGTTTAAAATGGACTCCTTTTTAACAAAAGATTTTCTTCTCTCTGTACAGCGTCACAAAAGAGCAGTGATGTGGGTGGTTGGTGCTGGTTGTTTGGAGGAAGGACCAAGTGAGCGTTCAAGGACATGCATACATTACTCTGCGTTTGGAGGCATTAAGCCGTGAAATGCGACCAAAGTTGGGGAAATGGCAGTTGGTGCTGCTGCCAACGTTGCGTATGTGCGATATGTAATTATTGTACGTGGGTGCAAAATGGGCGTGGTAGAGTAGATGAGGCTTGGGGCATATACCGTTGTTTATGCCATTGTTTGGCTGGAAATGCAGCCACGTCCTTGCCAACTTTTCGGTTCACTGCGAGAGTTCAGAGCACCAAATGAAGCTCGGAACGAAGCGAAACGAATCTAAGCCGAAGTCACTCAAATCCCGTCGGGCTGCACTCGCTTTCATTCAGTAGAAATCGCCCGCATATTTCCCTCCCCCTATATACCATACACATCTATGTATATGTATATGTATATATATATTTTCCATTTCGGCATACGTCGCTGGGAGCACGTGCGCCGCAGCTCCATGCCGCTCATTTCATTCTAGGTCCTCGTCCGGTGTGGTTCGCATTTGGTTGCTCTCGGTGGGTGATTTGATTTCCCATTCGTGTGTTGTGTGTGAGTTGTGTATGAGTTGAGTGCGGGAAAAGGCATCATCAACAGCAGCAGCAGCAGCTAAAGCAACAAGGAGAGAGCTAAAACAACAGCCGAAAATTAGGTAAATGGCGGTCCCAAGTGTTGCAACTAGTTAAAGGGGTAAAGCACTTTAAAGCTGCACAGCGAGAAATAAAAATAAGATAAATTATGATACTATAAAGTTACAAAATATAAATATATACAACTAATAAACTCAACCTTGAATGTTCAAAATTGTGTTGTGGCCTATGAGGCGTATACGTTATATTTTTTGCTAATATATTCAGAGCTTTATTGCTCAGTTGGTTATACAAAAAACCTAATAAATAAGTTTCAGCCTTTTGTGTAAAGCCACCATAAGGCAACTTGGAATTATTTTATCCACCTGGGTCGATTGCATCAAGGACTAGGTGGAAGTTTTGGCAAACTGTGCACCTTTTTGGCATCCTTTCCCTGGGTCTGGCTTTGCTTTTGCCAATTTTTGTTTTGTTCCCAATACATACATACGTATACGCAAACAGAACGTGTTTTCATTTCATTGTTTACGTTTTCCATTTTATTTATTTTCCTTTTTTTTTTCGTCATAAACCAGAGGACATTAAAAACGATTTTCTCTCGCGCTAAGACGTCAAAGACATTTTAATGCGCGTATTTATATAGACAAATATGTATACAAATACACAAAATTGGAGAATATTTCGCATGTTTATTTTATTTTATTTTAAGATAGCCGACACGCAAAATATACATCTCGGGTTAAGTGCCAGACATCATCGATCAATTAGTCATTATATGGGAATATTAAGAATCATATATATTTTATGTGTTTAATATATAATAATGTGTAGTAAAAGGTGCGGGGTAAATGAGTTTTTCGCCAAGGTTAAATGTTTAGATAATCAAATTATTTATATGTACATAATTATGATTTATAGACAAAAGGACTGGCCTTAGTATCGATCTATTTACCGTAGTTTCTCGAACAAACAGATATTTGCCAGCATTTGTTTGTTTGCCATTTGCATAATCAAATTTGTTTATGACATCCAGCCACATCAATTTAAATGCAAATCTGAGAACTGGCCAATTGCAGAAACTATTTTATTTCCACCCCCTGCCGCCCCCGTTTGTTGTTTTGCGGAATTTCTCGAAAGTTCGCTGTAGTTCATTGGGGGAATAAGAACTTGACACTTGTAAATTGAACGTGCCACCCCTTTCCAGTCATCCCCTTTTCCAAAATGCAAATTGCATTCAATTGGATTTAATTGCACAATCTGTGGATGCACTTGTTTGATTTTCCTTTATGTATAAAGGAAAAAGGTGTTTCTTTGTGTATGCGTTTCATAATAATATTTATCCATTAAACGTACATATAAGACTATAAAATTTCTTGTTTTTAATTGTTGAGCAACTTCTCGAACACTGTCGTTAAGAAAAATTTAGAAAAAGGATAATTTCGAAACTAATTATTTTGTATTTGCAAGAGCTTACTTCCGATCATCTTGAAACTTTTTCTACTTATCCTTTCGACTTTTAGTTTCGAACACATATATTAATTTTTGGCTTTTCATATTTCTAGCTATGGATAAACAGAATTCGAAAATATATGCAATTACCATAAGTGAATTCATTGAGATTCGTCATAATTGAGCCAACAAAAATGAACCAAAAGAGCAGCCAACTCAAATATAGATAGAGAGTGAGTGGCCAGAGAGAGAGAGCGGGAGAGAGAGAGTGGAGCATTGGAGCCCGTCATCGTCATCTGAAGAGCCCCCCATCTGAGTGAAAGAGAGCGCGCCAGCGCACTCCGCCCTCGTTTACACGCCCATTTCACAACCCCAAAAGTAACCAAAACTTCCATCACATTAAAAAAGATACAATTTATTCAAATTGAAGTACATCAATCGAGGTAATTAACGAAAGGAAACCGCGAAAATATCACTCGATTGACCCCCAAAAGAAATATAACAAAGAGCCTGCGCAGATCCAAAGAGCGTTGGATACACGAAAAGAGACAACTCGGAGGAGCTCCACGAATCGCGTAGTGTGTGTGCGGCCCCACATTCGAAAAATTTGAGTCTCTCGAGTAACAACGTGCGTTCGAACGAGCGGAAAGTTTTATTTTTGCGGCCCGGTGCTGTAATTGTAATTGTAATTGCAAATGTAATTGTATTTTCACAAGTGAATTTTCTCTGTTTGGCGTATAAAAAATCTGCAATCCGCTGGCTAAAACGAATTAAGCCAATGCAAGACATTGTTTAACTAGTGCGTCGAGTGAAAAATATTGATTTTTTCGGCATAGGTGCGTCGATGACCTCGCACAAAACTACTACTACAACAACAACTAGTGTATTCGAAAGTAAAAAGTTGCAGTGCCCAATATTTAAAGCTGTCTATTGAGTTTTGAGCAAAGCGAGCCACGCTTTACATAATTGCCCCAGTGCCAAGACAGGCAGCAACAACAACGGCGACGGGAAAACTCGCGGTTCGAGGAGGAAAACGAAGAAGAACAAGAAGGAGAAAAAGAGCCCCACTGGAGCAGCAGCGGCAGAGAAGCAGCCGCCGCAGCAGAGGCCCCACTAACGCAGCAGCAGCAGCGGCAGCAGAGAGCGGCAGCCGAAAACCGCAGCGACACATGCTCAGGTATCGTCTCGTGTCCACTCATTTCCTCAAGCAGCCGTAGTCAGCCAGGTCGGAAAAGCATATAAAAGCGCGACAGGTGCTCGCAGAGATTTCATTTCACCAATCGATCGTTGCAATATCGTTGCCTGCAACTGCAACACGCCTACGTTCTGCGTGCCACCCACTATCAGCCACCCATTTCCGGCGGAAGCGTGCACAAGCTCGAGCGCTCGAAGGAGCCGATAAATTCGCATCCGATCCGGCACTATAATCCATTCACAACGTATTCGCTAGGAGTGCTATTGCTGGGTCTGAGCTGCTCTAGTTTAGATAGCGAAAATGTGCAGAGATCGCGATATGAGTTCGTCGTAGATCAGCGCAATCGTCGTTACAAGGTCAAGAAAAAAATCAAGGGTGTATAAGTTCAAGGATCAACTCTCCAGGGCGCTGGCAGCGCGAGAGGGTGAGTGAGACAGTGGAGTTAGATATCCAGGGTGAGAATTTCAGAATATTACGAAATTCTGGACCACAATAACAACCACAAATCAGCAACAGCAGCAGCAGCAGCAACAACATTAACAACAGTTCGTCAAGCTACCACACCAAAGTTAACAAATTAGCTAAAGGAAATAGTTGAAATA
This sequence comes from Drosophila varians, assembly GCA_018150405.1. NCBI lineage: Eukaryota > Metazoa > Arthropoda > Insecta > Diptera > Drosophilidae > Drosophila > Drosophila varians. The sequence continues at coordinate 13,225,439 of JAECWK010000130.1, forward strand.
TTATTAATTAAGGATCCCCAACCATTTCGACCGGCAATGTGAAAATTGTGCGCATATCGGGCGTCTAATATTGATACGGTTCGGTTCTAACCGGTTCGGGAACAACAACAGCCAAACCTTCTTTCGGCAACGTGTCTTTCGTCCTTTGTTTAAAATCGAATCCTTTTCTACCCCGCTTGAGGCAAAAGGAAACGTCGTGCAACTGGCGAACGTACGGGGAAAAAGCAGCAAGATTGAAGACTTTGGGAGAAACCTGTGGAAGTCCGTTAAGGCTTGCATTGTAAGTAATTTATAGTTTTTATTAAAACTTTATTCTACATATCATACCCATTCGAAACTATATCACGAGCCCTATTTACCAACAAACTCAAGTAGTGCCTGGCACTCGAGGGTACTTATCTGGAAAGATACCCCTTCTTTTCAAGTAAACGCCTTGGAGAATATTTTTCACAATTGAGAAATAGACTTGTTTGTAAATAATACAGATTCTAGACTCTAGATTCTAGGTTTTAGAAGGAAATGGTTATAAACCATTCCTTGATTTCAGATATAATCGAGTAATCGAAACCTCCTTCAGTTGCTGGGGAAAATGAGACATCTTGTTCGATCATTTTCACACCTGTCGAGCGCAATTACCGTTTATTGCTGACCACATATTTACATAAACGATACCGAACTAATTGCGGCCCATATTCATATAATCCTATGTTTGCTTTAGCCACAGGCGTGACTTATAAAGAAATTAGCACATTTGGCCAGGGGCGATGGTGAGAGTTACTAAACGTAATCAGATCTATTGCATATTTTCAGACGCCTGCCTCAAAGTGGAAAGCCTGGCAATTTCCACGGAAAATCCAGGGCTCAGTTCCGTGTCTGATAAACATATTGATATCCATTCAAGCGCCAACCAGTCCTAGATATATATACATACATGGAAATCGATATATGTTTTTTCACAATGACAAACAGAATCTTATCTTGTTAACTACCGACTTTTCCATTACATTCCCATTCAGTCGATTCATTAGTGTTCCGATTTCTTTTATTGTTTATTGTTTCTTACATCTGTACTCTTATCTTTCCGCTTTTTATCGTTTGAGTCATGGCACCACAACAAAAGAAGTTTACTAAGCACATTCTACTTATTCCAGATTTTGTATGCCCACAGATTACAAGGGGGAATATATTTGTATAAATAATGAAATTGAATTAGCAACCATATTGCTAAATGTGACGATTTTATTTATCCAAATACTCGTATTGATTTTCTACGTCAACGGAAAGTTTTCCCTCGGAAACATTGCGTATACGTATATTTGTTTAATCTATTCTCATGGGTGCCTTTTTTTTGTCAAGGTAACAAAACTGTTGTACGCTTTCGGGAAAGCTTTTCTTTGCCGATTTCCCCCTTTTCCCATCACAATATCCATAATTCCTACTGTCACGTTAGTTTTCGTGACGTGGATCGGTTTGGTCGAGTATGTTGACCCAAAATATTACAAATATTGTTGTCAGTCAACGTTCCAACAAAATGCAATGTGTGTCTAGACTCCAGACTATAATTGAAAGTAAACTAATTAGGTTGATGGCTCCAGATATTTACAATATTTTCGCCGCCACTGTGACAACTTGGCTAAATTAAATTAACGCATCAGCCAAACTGATTAGCAAATACATTTTTGGCCAAACTGCGCGGTTTCCCCTATTTTTAGATCACGTCCGAAAAGTTCAATGTGTAAGCGATCAATTGTGGTGTCTATTTTTGGCATTGTTTAAATTTGTATTTGGCATTTGGCCTGGTCCACTAAACAGAGTGTATTATGGGCGATCTCTGTTTGACCAGAGAGATAAATTCATCACAGGTATATAAATAGGGATATGGGAAAGTTCTTTTTCGCTTCGAAAGGAATATAAAAATATTTTTAGCCTCCCGCTTCTTCTCAAGAAATACGGGGTCCTTCTCCTATTTATTAAATACATTTAAAGGATAGTTTTTAGAAAAATTGAAACAAAATCGAAGAATTAATATACTTTTTTTTTGTATATAGCATGTGATCTCGCCGGTTCTCGTTTCTGAGATCATTCATTAAGAAAATCGCCGGTCACTGTGTGTGGCGGTTGTATAAGTCATCGGATTCATTAGATGCATCTGCCAGGGTCGTGTGTCTGGCTACGAATCTCGTGACTAAGTTTCAGAAGTGGTCTGGTCATGTGGGCAAAGTTTCTAGCACCAGGCCGTAATATGGCACAAAAAAATGCAAAAACTTTGAATTAATTTGACAAAAATTACCTCTTCCTGAAAAATGGAATGCCTTAAATTAAAAATGAAACGATTTAATTTATTCTTAAAATAAAAAATAACCCAAAACCTGTTCAGCGTGGCTCGTAATTTATATCAAATGTATTGTATATTCTTTTCAATTCGTACGTTATTTTATTTTTGTACGGGTTGGCAAAGTTCACAGAACTGGAAAAAGAAATTTGTGATTGCTACGGGTTGCTTTTTTCTCTGGTCGTCTCCTCCCTTAACTGAACTGGAGATGCCTCAATCAATTGAAATTGATTGATTCCAACAGAACTGGGCAAAACCTAAATGCGGAGGCTGCCGAAAAGAGAGCACTATAGCGGAATATGTAAATTAATTGAAAAGAATCGTAAGAAATAACAAAGACACGAATCCGATCAAGTGATACTAATAAAGAAATTACGTCACAAATGGCAGAATCGCAAAAAATATGGGATTTGTACTTTGGAATGGATACTCCCAAGTCCCAAAGTGCATTTCCTGACATTTGATTTGGGCCGGCATCTTATTTGTTTTTGAGACGTGACATGTTAATAGCTTTTTGGTTTACCTTGCTCTAATTTATTTTTACCCCAAGAGTCTCCGGTTCTTGTTTACCTTTTCCATTCGCCCACCTACCTACCTACCTACTACCTGGCCCTGGCTATTTGGTGTTTGTTGTTTCAGATACGCTTCATTAAAATTTCGCGAGCTTTGCATTTGCATTTTGTTTTTGGGCTTGGAAATATTCCACTGACATTTCCCCATAACTCGTTAGGGAGTATCATGTATCCCCCAGGTACTCCTTTTCCTCCTCCCTGCCATTCCTTTCGAAGCCCTCCCCCTGGATTGTTCTAGCCATTGTTGCGCAATCTTCGAAATCCGGATTCCGGACTCCGGGTAGCACGTGACTGACATTAACCGATTTCAATCATGGATAGGGGAGGGGAAGTCGCAGCCATTAGCTAAGATAGTCAGTTGTTTAGTCGATAGCTAATGCAGTGATTGATGCGATTTGCAATGGAAAGTTATGGGCAACAAAATTGCTGCCTTATTTCCAAAAATAGCAAAGGGAATAAATAAAAATAATTATATTGAGAGGGGCAGATGGGAACCAAATACCACTTTGCCACTTGAAAAGACTACTCGAAATTCCGGCGACAGTACATAAATTTAATTCGCTATCAGTTTTTGTGAATCGTTTTCTTATCTTATCAGTGTGATTAATTGTCGTTCAATTATAAACTCGCATATCCATTGAAAGCCCGTACGTGCTGTCATCGGGTGCAATGGGTATCTATTCGAAATCAGGAATTGGAATTCCATTCTTCTTTGCCTTTAATATGTTCTTCCCCGTCTGGGAAAGTTAATTAAAAAGGCTAAACAGTCAATGAGTCACCTTTCAGGGATTAAAATTGCTTTTAACATCTGTGAGTAAATAAGAATGCTGAAAAGTGTCATTGCACTAGAATATTTAATTGTACAGTATTTCATATTAGTTATAAAAAAGATGGTTTAATACTATTAATCCTGAAAGAAGACACCTTGGACCTTGTTTACGGTTTGGTTGCCAAATTCCCGAGCCACTTGAATAGATGGAATGTCAACACTAATACACTTAATAGGCTTAACCGTGAGAGAGAGAGACTCCGGCCGTAACACGAAAATTACTGTTGATACAATTACGCGAAAATTGTTTACCCACTTGATCCAAAAACCCGAGACCCAAAACCTCTCAATGGGAGTCTAGGAGCCGACCTGCAATCACCGGATCCGTACCGGTTTCAGCCGGCGCTAGGCGGTCTCAGGCTGTTGATGTTTATGTGGATGGTGGTTAATGCCTGGTAACCAGGTAAATCCAACGCCTCGCCGGTCTTATCAGTCGGAGAAAATGCCTTTTCAATATTTGCACGCCGTTAAAAGTGTTCGGCTACTCGTTGGCTAGATATATTCACACGGACTTGTTAAAACGCCCGCATCTCACATCTTAAATCGCGCATACGCCTCGTGGTCCAATTTTAGCATCACGGTGCGAGGAGTCTCTGACGCTTCACCGAGGTTACTTACTACTCTTGTTGCTGTTATTGCTGTTTCCCATTGTATACAGCTGCATAAATCCCCCTCCAGGTATATTGTATCCAACGACTTTGTTTTCGTGCTGTTTTCAGGGTAAACATTTTGCTGCCAAGCGCGTGGCTCATGGCTTCATGGCATCGTGGCTGTGACTTTCTTGGAATTTTGAAAGTCCTGTTTACATCAAAATACAGTTCAATCCCAGCGCCTATTTGTTTCCGAAAATACTTAAACTTTACTCTTCTTGTATGAAGTCCATAAATATAAATAGTTTCGTGACGAAAAATTCTTATCTGGGACTCCTTATTGACTGCCGGGAACTGGCACCATCACCTCTTTTTTATTCACAATCTTTATCTGAAAAATGAAATCGAAATTCGTATAATATCGACTCGTGTCAGCTACCATTTGTGGCCCGATTGGGGGAGTGAGTGTGGTAGGCGAATAGTGCTCTAGTGGTCCGTGGTTGGTAATTCCAATCGACCTTTTCTGAGTCATGCACTTGTATGGTTGCCTTTCTGTAAACAATTGTCGTGCACTTTTATTGCGTAAACAATCACACAACTAGATGAACCATAAACAAAATATGCCATTTTTATGATGAAATGGAATTAACTCATATTATTTTCATTGTTTTTTTTGTCAATTGTCAATGTTTTTATGTATAGTCGTTCCATTCCCATTGGAAATTGGTTCGATGCCAGAGTTTCGAATGAAAAATCCCTCCATCAACAAACTCGATTGAAGTCCAATTCATTATCCATTATAAGGTGCCAGGCAGAATGGGCTTTCACCTGTCGCTATTTGTCTGCCCAGAAATTCCAGAACAAACAGCCAATTTCCGCTGAGGGCCTTAAGTAGTCTAATTAATTTGATAAAATTTAAGACCTAATTGAAAATTCTTTGCACGCGCCGTCCCACTGAGCCCCGGGTCCTTTGACTTTTCGAAACTAAACTTTAGGCATTTGGACAATGTTTGGTATTAGTTTTAACTTATTTTATATGAAATTAATCTTGCAGGTTTTGTTTTTCGTTGGCTGACAAGGAGCTTGAAAAAATATCAATCATACGCAGTGTGGGCTTGGAGTTTGCTTGGTTTTTGAAGCCTGTTTTTTCGTTTGTTGTGTTCAGAAAATGTATGCTTTGATTTATTTTTCGGTTCCATCTTACATTTTGTTGCTGTTCTCGATCACGTTCGCCATTGACGTCACTGTAGGGCGCGTGGATCTTAATTAGTTTGTCTCGTTTGGGATCGGGCGGATGACCGACCGACCGACGACGCCCCGATATTTGGTTAACCTAGAGAATAGTGACTCAGGCGGCCAGGCAGATCGGCTGTAGCACTTCCAGCTGTAGCACCATCTCTGCTACACCCACCCTGCCCCATTCTGTTTATCCAAGTGCTCTGTTTTTAATTTTTATTTTTACACACGTCGTGACATTGCACTTGAAATTTGTTTTTCAACGGCAACGATTTTTTTTGTGGCTGTGCATATTTCTGTATTTATTTTTTCCGCCAGCGGGAAGTGGCGTTACCCGTTCACCTGTACAGCTTAGCTCCTCCTCCTGTCTTTGGCCTCGAGTGAGATGTGCCCGAATCGATTTTACAATAGGATCAATCGAGTTGAGATGGGCTGATGGAAAATGGTATCGTATTTGGGGATTTAGTGGCCAAACGCGTGTGGCAGGGGGTGTAAACAAGTGCATAAATTAATTCGTCTCATTATTATAGCCATAAACTCTAGAGCCGCTGCTAATTTGCAGGCCAGATTTATTTTTAACCCTCTCGCACCTTTGGGCTGGTGTTTGCCGAACAAATATCACACTCTGTCTACCGGCAGCCGCCGTTTCTATACTATATAGGATACTTTCTTCCCAATACCCCGATAAGGTGATTTTTTGTTTGACTTTTGTATGAAATCGAAATGCCCTTGCTGAGGGTATTACCAAATTTTGATCACTAAGTATGCTTTGGCTGGGAATCAAAGGTATTGGGAGGGTTAAGTAGTATTTAATTTTGCGCTCTGCATCAAAATCCAGAACATAACGAATGCCTTCTCCCGAGTTTTGTTTGCAATTCACCTGTTTGGCGAAGGTTTCGCACCTTTGGACGCTCTCCTTCTCGCTTCTGCTCTCGGCGATCGATGGTCATTATCAGAATTGCGCAGGCGCGCTCTCTCGCTCGCACTCTCTCCGGATTTTCGCATATAATTCGCGAGGTCGGAGCAGAATGGCTTTAATAGTGATTCGGTGCGCCCAAAGAAAGCAACGCCCGCGTTCTACGCTCCTCTACGAACATTTTTGCTCGGCTGTGTCCGGGCCAAAAGCAAGAGAAAAGTCTCGACGTCAGGAAAATCGGCATATACTCGAAAATCGGTTTTCGTTTAAAAGCGGAAAATCTTGTTAATATAGAAACGAGATCGGAAAATGTAGAATGCTATAAGCTGGAAACCCAAGATACGGTTGAACAATACAATAAAGAAAAAACTCCTGAAAGGCAATGCGCCGAATGTGAATAAAAATTTCAATTAGTTTTTATTGAAATTTATTAAGCAAGATTTAAATCGCTGACACTTTTATGATAACATCCGTACAACAAATACAAAAAGAAAATATTCAAATCTATCGCCTTGTGATTAATACGCGACAACTGAACTGAATTAAACTTAATTGTGATAATAAATCTAGTTAGACTGATTAGACTGAGATTAGCCAAACAAAATGACTCCAAGGCTTATTACATACTTTCTGGTAAGCATTCTGAAAACATTATATATATAGGATTATATTACTACAAATTATTAAATAAAATAGTAGGATGCCTTTGATAATATTTTTTGAGTTGCATAACACACACAAGAAAAGATTTAAAACTTGACTCGAGAAATGCCATAAATTATTTATCAGATACCCGGCTTACACTTTTTGTTAAATATATGCGATTACTAGCCTTTGATGATGGGTCGTGACTGGGCAGAAATGAACAAGTGTATGGAACACCATATTACTCATACGACACGTTAACCCACTTAATTGTCCGACTCGCCAGAGAAATGACATTTCTCGGGCTGTTTAATTATTTATAAAGTGGCTATAAGTTCGTCACGGCATATAATTCTATCTTTATTTAATTGTCCCCCTTTTCTTGCAGTGCGGCATGCGCCATCCCACAACTGGGCTGAACGAAGACGACCTGAGTCGTCTCACTGGTTCATCATCGTCGACGGCCTCGTGCGGCAGCGCAGCCTCCTCATCGTCCTCCTCATCCTCATCGTCCTCAGCCTCGAATCCCGCCCCTCGCAATGAGGTCGGCCGCAGTCCGGAAAAGCCGACGCCAGCGGACAAGAACCACCTGAACAGCGGCTTCCAATCCACCTATCTACCCGAGATCATTCATCCGGCCCTGGAATGGCAAAAGTCCTCGAGAAAGCGCAAGGAGCGCCTGGACAGCAGCTCGGCCTTTGGCCAGGACCGCAAGCTCCAGCGCAGCAACAGTGAGGAGTTGCTTACCGAACCGGCTCCCCTGGTGACTCCGTCGCCCCAGACAGCCGCCAGTTTGCTGGAGGCTCAGTGTGAAGTCATCCGACGGGTTTCCTCGGAGGATTTCAAACGCACGGCCAGCTATGCCAACTACCGTCAGGAATTCGAACGGGAGCAGGAGCAGGCCTCAGAGCTGGGGGAGAACAATGCCGCTCTGGCCAATTTACCATCAGGTGAGGCTGCCAAAGAGCGTCCCCGCTTGGAACCGAGCCCAACTCGCCAGCCCCAGAAGGAGGCCAGCGACGATTCGGAGTGCGAGCACGAGAGGCGCCGCAGCAGCGAGAGGTTCTGTAAGTCCCGTCAGCCGCCTGTTCGCAAGTCCGGAGTGGCCAAAAAGGGTAGCGGCGCCAGTGGATCCAAGTATCTACCTTCGCGCCGTGACGAGCAGAGTGTATACAAGTATGACCTGTCGGCCTTAAAGTACGAAAGACGCGGTTTCATCAGCAGCCGGAAGCAGCAGAACCAGCAGCAACAGCTGCAGCAGCAATCTGCTGCCGATCACAACGACAACAACTTGATAGACTTCCACCAGCAGCAGAAGGAGCTGCAGTCCAAGCGGAGTGCCAGCATCTCTCCCACCCCCACCACGAGTTCTTCGGCGGGCAGCGACGATAGCACGCCCACTTCCAATGTCCCAGCGCCCATTAAAGCCAAACCCCAGCGTCAGCAGCAGAGTCTGGACCTTACCTCCGCCCAGGAGTCGCTTCCCTGGGAGCGTGGCGACGAACCAGCCCCCATTCTTAGTCGGCGTTACGCCCACTCCCGGCCACATATCGGGGGAAACCTGGACGCGGCTGCCAAGCTGGCCAAAGCCATGCCATATCCCCAGCAGTTCCCGAAACAGGCCGCTGCCGTTCAGCTCCACTCGGATATTGTGGACATGGACTGCTGCCTGGAGCCCATGGATGCGGTGAGGGCCTTCAGTTCCCTGGAGAACATGCGCACCCGGGATGTTATGCAACAGGTGCTGCCGGCCATGGTTGCCTTCCAGACGCCCGACGAGCGACTCAAGGCCATCAATCGCCGGGTTACCGTGCTCAAGAAGAAGCTGGTGCAGCTGGAGGAGTCGCTGGAGCAGCGATTGGGCTATCGACCCTCGCAGGCGGAGAGACTGAACGACAAGTACATGAAAAACGCCCTGGCCGAGCTGAGCAAGCTGCGCAAGGAGCGCCACGAGCTCAAGACTGATCCCATCGCAGCTCTCGGCCTGAAGTTGGGCAGCGGCAGCGGCGGTAGCGTGGGTGGCCAGGAAGTGGCCAAGAAGTTGGAACGCATGAAGGCAACCCTCACTGAAATCGAACAGGTAATTATCGAGAGCCCTCTCTGTTGGGTATACGTATTTATCAGTCTGCAAAATCACGAGACGGGCCAACAAATTTTATGACAATTAGCAAGTGGGGCGGACGTCAGAGCCAGATCGTAGATATATTCGGGCAGATTGCCTCGACAGCCAGCAGCAGCGACATGTTTAGCAATTTGGCAATAACTTTGATCTTGCCCCATTGTCGGAGGAGCTCGGTAAACATATTTTCTCAGCAGAATGTGTACGGCCGAAAAGTGAAAACAAATTTTGCGGAGAAATTACGTGTTTATGCCTTGTCAGAGAGCTCTTAAAATTATATGGGGTATATGGAAATTGGGTCTAAATGGATCGATTTTCGGGACTTTTTCTAATTTACTTTTAAAACAGAAATAAATGCGCAGGTTTAAGGGCTTCTGCAGGTTTACATTCTTAAAGATGCAAACCTCTTTGCGTATCTTCTATATATTTCTAAGGAAATCGGTTCGAAATAGATCGTAAGGCACATTTTGTTTAAGGGCTTTTACAGTTTATTTTTCTTTTGGAATCCCAAATTAAAATTCAAACCCTTATGAGTATCTTCTAGATACTTTTATGGATTCAATAGCCTAGATGCATTGCCAATTCAATTACCAAATTCCCAATTAGGAGGTTTCCGCCGCATTTAATGAGAATCTATTTATGTGGCCTATACGCTACACATTTATGGCTTGTAGACAAGCCTCCTCCATCTATTCTACATACATACATATATTGACAAATTAATGATATATTTGTCATAGACAAACACTTGGCTCGAAAGGAATTCGAATCCGGACGAAATTGAATTGTTGCCAAGAAAACAAAGTGTGCGCGAAATGATTTTTGCTCGCCAATCGGATGCGGGGAAGTGGTTAATGGAAAGGGGAAATGGCCAAAAGTAATCAGCCATCCAAGTGCCAAAACATATATTATTTCTATAATACAATTCTCGTTTTGTTTACAAAACATGGCTACATATTCCGCATGTGTTTCTATTTCTGTTCGGGGGGTCTGGCTCATTCTTTTGCCCCCTTTTTTCACAATGTCCGCCGCTTTGGCTTTGACATTTGGCCATAAACAAATCAAAACGAATAATACCTAATGCAGTGGCGCTGATTAATTGTCTTGTTTACACAATGTATGTGTGTGGTCGTTATCAGGTAATTTCGTTAGGCTTCTGTGGCATTGAGCTTTTTTTTCTTCTTTACCGAAACCGAAAGATAAACCTCACTCACCTGTTATTTGTTCCTTCCACTTTTAGAATCTGAACGAGAAACGGGTAAATGGAAACCGCTCCGAGCAGTTGGAGGAGCTAACTGGGGACCAGTTGGTCCAGGAGAAGAGTGCCGTGCAGCATGGACTGCTCTACTTCGAGAGCCTGTACGGTCACCCCATCACCAAGGAGGAGCGCGATGCCGCTCGACCTTTGTACGATCGCTACCGGCAGCTGAAGCGTCTGGTTTCCCGCACTGTAATGTTTGGAGCTGGAACCGGGGTCCCGGAACTGCCTACGATCCTGGAACACGAGGCCATGGTGTTCGAGGCCACCTCAACACCGCTACAGTATTCATCGAACAATAGCACCGAAACAACCAACTCTCCCAGTGACTCGATGGCCCCGAACACCATCACACAGAATGCTTCCTCCGACGAGTCGACCACCACGACTACCACCCTCACAGGACCAGCGGCAGGAGTAGCTGCCACGACCATGGAGACGACAGCCAGCGAGAACATCTCCGCCTTGAGTCTGGACCAGTTGTGGGAGCAACTGGAGCGCGTGCGCGACGAGAAGTCGGTGCTCAAGGCCACCATCCGCGAGTATGAGTCCATGTTCGAGGAGCAGAACGGGCGCAAGATGCTCAAGCAGGACCGCCGATCGCTGGAGACCGAAACCTACGCCCAGTACAAGGAGAAGAAGGCCAAGGTGCGACTCCTGCAAGCCCTGATCAAGAAGCACATCGGGCATTAGCCCCATCTTTCCTCCTTCCATTCAACTTTTATTCACCCAGCAGCTGACTTATTTATTTCATACCCAACCAAAAAGAAAAATACAGACCTAGACTTATACAAATTATGCGTAGTTTTTAGATTTATATTTACCATATATTCTATAATGATACATTTTATGAATATTGTTGATTCCTTATTGTTTTTTGAAAACATCTATTGAGTAATTGTAATAAAAAGTAAAAACAAAACACAAGTAACGAGGCGATAACAGTGGTTGAGAAAGATACAGCACATTTAATTCAGAATCGTCCCAATATATCATTCGGACTCCCGCATGGAATTGATATCTTATTGTAATCCGAACATCTTTAAGCCCTTTCGCATCCCTGATATGATATAGTCCCTGATATGAATATAGTTTGGCCTGATTTAACCCTATCCAAGACGGGGGAGTACATCTAGTTTGATTAGCTATAGTTTACAACTATCGAAGGGCGAATCAAATAATTAAACAACTACAAAACTTTATAAATGTTGTCTGGTAGAAAATGAACATTTTATATCGATATCTAAACTAGACTCTAGCGATCTATAAACAATATTATCCAAAGCCATTCTAGTTGTGCTTTTCATCAAATGTTTCAGCGTCAAAAACGCGCACACCCCACACTCTATGAAACTTTTATATGGCATTTGACAGTGGCTATAACCGAGTTGATCCAATTCTGAGATTGGAAAACCGATTTGATTATGTTGTGCAAAAAGCAATTGGGATTTTTGAACGTATATACCCCGCCCCTAATCCTTGCATACGATATATGATTATACATTATTAATATATATATTATATATTTACAAAAATAGAGTAAAGCCCCAGCCAAGCAAATACATATGTAACGTGTATTTAAACAACGTACACATATATTTACATGTTTACATAAACGAAAATTCAAAGCAAAATATATAAATATATAGGACTCGAACATTTACAAATTGAAATATTCTTATATGCAGCCCACTTAATTGGGTCAAAAGGAAAGCCAAGCATTACAAATATCTCCAAGCAAACTGAAGCGAATGAATGTCTATACATAATTGAAATGCAAAATAAATATATCACGTTATATTATATTATATATCTGCATTTTTATTGAGCTTTTCATTACATTTTTAGTCATTTTCAGCATTTATGAGCCCCATTTGAAGTTCATCAGAAGCCTGCAAGTAAAGATATAAAACTTAATTAGTTAAAATATAAAAAAGGTGATTCAGAATGAAAATGAAATAGATTGGTCAGTCGCGTTAATATTCCTCAAAAGAATTAAGATATATGCTTGTCTAGGTCTTCATCATTTTTATGTTATACTTTTTATTAACTTGTAGTGATTAAAAGTGCTTACCTATACTTATGACAACTTATCCAACATTATAGATATCCTCCAAACTGAAAATACAAAATACAATCATGAAAATATTGCTCCCAACAGATAAAAGTTAGAGAGAGTAAGGGACAATTAGATTTTTAAACCAATCGACATTATTTCTCCGACTGGGGCGGTATGTTAAAACATCACGATATAAATTATTGGAAATTAGTGACAGAACTCACCTTTTATTTATCTACCTCCTAAATAGAATGTCCATTAAAGCTTTGAACGATCCTGAAAGTAAAATAAAATTCTGGGTTACTAAAAAGTAAATACAAATTTATTATTTTTAACAAATAACTATTTAGTCAGCTTAATAAATCATCAATTATTCTTATGACAGGGATAACTGTTTAAATGGAAATATTCATCATTGTAAATATTGTAAAGTTAAAGAGTGGAGATCAATAGTTACCTTATTTCTTTTAACCCAGTCCTGGTCTGCCAATGTGTCCAAGAGTGTCCAAGAGAGTGACAAATTTTCCTAAAACAAAAAGAAAATACGCAAATTAGATTATATAAAAAACCACACCTTGTTTAATGTCTTTTGAAGATCAGACTATAATAATATCAACACACATATATTCAGTTATATGCTTGTCTACGGTTTTTTCATCAGAAATTATGGTTTAAAGTTAAATATTTTTTATACACACCTAGACAGTACTGGCAGCGAAGTTTTGAACCAACCTATGACACCAAGATCTGAAAATTAAAAAGATTTTACTCAAAATAATCCAAATAAACGACAATGTAAGTAAACAATGAAAATTTTTCAGAAGTTATAACCAATCGACATCATTTTTCCGACTGGGGCGGTATGTAAAAACATCATTTAGAGTTATTAGTTTATAAATTTTTAGTACACGCACCATCTTTTAGCTAATCCGTGTGCATCATATGGTAGAAACGTTCCATGGTAACCTGCAATCATAAAATATTACCTCGTTAGTCAAAAATAACATTTATGAGACCCACATTTTAAAGTTAATGTCAGCGTATTTTATCATCAATTGTTTTTATGACAGGGATAACTGTTTTTTAAAGGTTGTTCATCATAAAGCTAAGCTTTATTATACAATACTTATTTATTTGTAACTTACCATATTCAAATCAGGATTGTTTTTGTCGTCTTGCTGGGCGAAAATGATATCTGTAAGTAGGGTATTCGAAATTAGTGACAAGAAACCAATGAAACACCATTTTCGAAATGGCATAATGTCAGCTCATTTTATCATCAATTATTCTTATGACAGGGATAACTGTTTAATAAAAGGTGTTCATCACCGAATATTTATATTATTTTTATGGTTTATTTAAAATCTTTCCTTACCGATTTCATAGTTAATGGACTTCAATTCTTGATGGACTCCGAAGACCTAGAACATAAGAACCATTGATTAGCTTCAAATCATTCATGCTCGTGAATAAATACTTATTGAAGGAAAATCAGAATATAAAACCAATCGACAAAGTTGTTCCGACTGGGGCGGTATAGAAATAGCATCACAGCAGTAAATGAAACTCATTTTCCAGTTCGAAACTAACCTTACTTTCAACACGTGTGACGTGCCGGTTGAGTTCAGACACCTCTTGAAATTTCACATTTTATCAAACCATGGATGGTTTTTTTAATGCTGCTACCGCTTAGCCACCTGAAATTCAATAAAAGAAAAAAAAAACTAATGTTATTTTTATGCTTAATGGTTATTTTTGTGGCAGAGTACCATGAGGCGTTTGCTATCAGAATAAAAACCAATCAACACGTCTCTTCAGACTGGGGCGGTATGACATAAACATCACGAGGAGCAAGTTTAACATCTAAAGTCTTTTAGTTATAATTTATAACTTACCTTTTTTCCTAAATTATGGTAGAAATCCTTAAAAAGTCGACTGTTCATGTTGGATGGAGAAAAATAAAGAAGGAATACATGTGCGTGTTCATGTGTGCCCATGTTTTTTTTTAATTGGGATACCAAAAAAATACTAAAAGTGCTGGATTTCGGTATTATAAATATAAATATTTACAAAATGAACTGATTTTATATAAAAAAAATGGTATTCCTGTAATTAAATCGTTTTAAGTTTTCCTTAAATTTAAAGAAAAACAGAGTATAAAATATATTTTCTACAAATTTGGTGAAATTAGGCTGTGGGCACTCTAAATATATATGTATTTATTTATTTATATATGTGCTTTGTCGTTACGTCTCGTGTGCCTCGCTTTGCGTAACGTCGATTTATTTGATTTGGATTTTCCGTGCCAGTTGCCTCCACGGACAAAATGGTGCTGACCAAGGAGTACCGCGTCTGCATGCCCCTCACTGTGGAGGAGGTGAGTGCCTCGCCATATATTACTTTGCAAATTATTCGAAACTTTATGTTTTATTTCATCATTTTCAGTACAAAATTGGACAGCTTTACATGATAGCGCGCCACAGTCTGGAGCAGTCGGAGGAGGGCGAAGGCGTCGAGGTGGTGGAGAACAAGCCATGCGAGGATCCGGTCCACGGGAAAGGCCAGTACACAGAAAAACACATCCATTTATCCAGGTGCGAATATCCCAAAGGTGCTGCGTAGTTTGCTTCCACAGCTCATTAAAGATTTTGATTTACGCCAGCCGGCTGCCGTACTGGATACAGGCCATCTGCCCCCGCGTCTTCTACGTGATAGAGAAATCCTGGAACTACTATCCCTACACGCTAACAGGTGAGTTTTTCTCCCAACCACCGAAAGCCATCTTCCCTTTTTCAAGGCCATAATGGGCCTGCGCATCCTTTGAGGTGTCTATTTTTAAACTCAGTTAATTATTCTGGGCTGGATTTCGGCTTGTACACTTTCTTGGTGGTTGCCATATGGCAACGTGTTCCTCGAAACAACAAGAATTCCATATTATCACCAGCATAACCGGACAATGGAGGGGGTATGTCTGCCGATAAAGGCCCCATTAAACAATCACCTGTTGGGAAGCAATACGTCATCGGTATCGCAAAAGCTCCGGACATGCTCCAATCAGCGTACGGCAATTGCTAGCTACAACTGTCCACATTCCCAAAAACATTTCTACCATCGCCTGATAAAATCAGATTACACGGAACTCAATGCACTCGATATGGAGCCATGCATTTAATAGAATTTGTTTACTAAGCTTTGGGTCGTTGACATTGCGGGTGTACGCCATTAGGAGTCTCTCAATGTTTATAGATCTTACTTAAACACAATTATCTAAATCTAAGGAATCAACCTCAACACATGGCAAGAAATATATTTCAACACCAATTCAATTATCTAAATCCTCCCAACTACTCTTTCCCTGAACTTGTATATTTTGGTTGGAAACATATGTAGGAATAATTTACTGATTCACTGAAATGGGCATTTTGCTTCAAGGGTATTATAAGTGAAGGCTCTTTGGCCCAAAATAACATATTAGACACGCTTGAATTATATTTGCTGCGTGGTATATTATTGATTTATTTTCGTATCGACCTTTATAATTTCATGCACCATAATGGAACTGTTATTGGCCGGACTTCGACTAGAATACACGGTAATTGTATGGATTCTATTTTCGATGTCCTTTCCTGACCAATTATCCGCAATTTACAGTGCTCCTTCATACCCAAGCTGCATGTGCTCATCAAAACGAAATATGAGGACAATAACGGCAGCACGGAAAATGTAAAAATTAGCTGGCGACAAATGGCCAAATTATATTGATTAATAATGTATCTGATTGCTAGTGTCTGGATCTCACCGAGGAAGAGCTGAAAGTGCGGACAGTGGATCACCTGGATATAGCTTTTGATGACCTCAGCCCCAAGCACTATAAGAAAGAGGAGGATCCCAAGTTTTACAAATCCCAAAAGACAAGTAAATAATACACGTTAGGTTTAAAATATAGTATAACTGATGTTTATGACTCTTACAGATCGAGGACCCCTAATTGAAGGATGGCGAGAAACGGACAAACCCATCATGTGCTCATACAAAGTAGTCCACGCCACTTTCGAGGTCTGGGGTCTGCAGACCAAAGTTGAAGACTTTATACAGCGTGGGATTCGAGAGATCCTTCTGCTGGGACATCGACAGGCCTTCGCCTGGCTGGATGAGTGGCATGGCATGACCCTCGAGAATGTGCGCGACTATGAGCGGCAAAAGCAAGCTGAGACCAATGAGAAAATCAACAACACTAGCGGCGGTGCAACTGAGGCAGCGGGCGACGCCACAAGTCCTAACAATGTTACTAATGATTCGGACTAAAGAAACTTTATAGTTAAAACAGGGAAAGTATGCAGGCAAATTGTACCTTCAGAGCCTCGCGGCAAGCTTACAAAGTTGCATAGGAAATAACTTATCAAGATACGCATATTTGCGTATATAGTATATCAATAATTGTCGATGCATTTTCACCGGTCCAAAGAAGCTCAGAGCTCTACTAAACTGCCTGCAGCGTTTAAAACAATGTACAAGCACCTAGCTGGGAACTCGAAACCAAATAATTGTTAAAAGTACTAGACCACGAAAATTTTAGTCAAACTTCTATATGCACACACTCTAGTGAACGGTTTGTGTTACCTATATTCCTTAGTTTAATTCACAATTATGTGGTACGTATATTTTGGTGTACAAATACAAACAAATTAAAATTATAAATGTAACTTAAAATTGTGTTTTATATTATATATGATTAGATTTTTTTGAGAACGATTGCCTATTAAGATAGTCCATTTTAGCTGACAAAATTATAGGTAATTTGTATGCCAATGAACCAGGTAGTGAGTACTATTCCGATGATTCAATGATGCCGCCCGGCGGACCGCAATTTCGAGGGGCATTGACAATTATTACCACATGCCAATCGACCCTGACACTGATCGTAAATCACCTCCAACCCTTTAGCTCATTCAGCCTGAAAACAGCTGGTGTCGCAAAAACGAGCCCCCAAATAGTATTGTTCTCTTCCAAATATATATATTAAAGATAATGCTGTATCGCTCTCGCCGTCAGCTGTTTTTGGGGCTGGAGATCTACCAGCAGAGCGGCAAAAGAAGCAACGACAAAATCGCCAGCGAATCGCGTTCGCGCCGCATTTGAAGTTCAAACGCGAGAAAAGTAGCACGGAGAATGCCGAGATACACGGATGCGTGACGCTCGCGAAAAACAACAAAATTGTGATTATGTATTTGGCTTAGACAAATGGCCAAGTCGAACCAACTCGGTCCGAATTCCCCCAACTGCAAAGGCGATCGTGACAATGGAATATTCTAAATGAAAACAGCGGAAATCGGATAAACAAACTTCTAATAAAAACACAAGAACTAGAAGCCATTCAACATGGCCAGCCGATTGTATGAAAAGTGGCCAGTGAAAAGTATTTCGCTCCTTTGGATGCTACTAAGGTAAAAACGAGATCCAACGGAGCGTATGAGCAATGTAATGTGGGCCATGTGGCGCTCCAGCTCTTATCAGAGATGTTTACAACGCTAGTCGGCTTTAACTTTGTCTAGCTGATTTATTATTGAATATAATAAATCCTATTCTAGGACAGTCCATATGCGGGTTTATAGGCCATGGTAAACCTTTTATAATGCCCATGCAAAATTAGTTATCAGCGAACTGATTGGGTTTTATTGTTAATACAATGACTAAAATAGTGTCAAGTCAAAGAGCGTGTTCTTTGACTTTAGTTTTAATATTCCACACGCACCAAATTCTAATTAGAGCAATAAAATGCTCGGGTGTAAGCTTCCCCAGGAATCCGAATCTCATTCCACCTTTATCATTCACCCCAAGCAGGGTGCTACTCAATTAACGTATACGAGGCGTTTTGCTCCTAATTTAAAAATTCTTATCACACGGCTATAAAAAGAGTCCCTTATCAATATTATATATGACAGTGAAACATTCTCAGATCCCCAATGGTTTTCCAATAATTTATTTTATTTGCTAATATTCCTAGTTGTCATCAGTTTGATCTTATTTATTTTCTTCATTTGTGCCACAATCTCAATGGGAATCAAAAACCAATTGACAGTCGCTGTCGTGACGGATTCTTAAGTAGATTTATTTTCATTGAGTCATTGATAAACTTGTTTCGAGTATTTCGCTATATAGTTTATTTTTTGGGTAGCACCAAATTGAGGTGTAATCCTTTAAAAAAACGTCATTAAAATGTTTTTCATTTACAAATAAATTTTATTTACGTCTCTGGTTTAAACCAATTGATTGTTTTAATAGAAACCCATAGCCAATCGCTAAGGCGGCCAAGAGTCAATTGAAAAATGTTTCGACACAAACTTTTTAATTAAAATTCGACAGAACACGCGACTTCGTTAAGTATACGCCGTGGTGTACATGAGGTAAAGGAAACCATTAAGTATACGCCGTGGTGTACATGAAATCATGAAATGACTTTAAATCGAAACAAAATTTAAGAAAAACAGTGAAATTCAAAAGTGTAAGCTGCACCATTCGTTTATTTAAATAATTTGGCAATGTTAATGAGTGATAATTGACATTCCGGGTCGAAAAAAACGTGTCGATTTTGGCAGCTACGATTTTTGGTTTTATTCGCCTGCGCACATTTTTAATAGAAACCATGATCCAATATTTGTCGTTCCCGAAACCTTACCACTGAAATTCAAACAAAGCTGCTACCGAACTTGTTCATTTGTCGATTTTAGAATAAATATTTTTGGTGTTATTAATTTGCTTTGTATATTGTTAAGTTTAACGCCTTGGCCCCTAGCCTTAGCCCCAGCCCCAGGTGGATTCTACACAAAGATGTTAATTGTCTGTTAGACCCACTTAGTACGCTTAGAAAACGCGCCGAGTAATATTAAAAGATGATGTATATATTTTCCCTCTAAGTATTTATAGAACTGGCCTCTTGTTTATTCGGAAATTAACTATTCAATTTATTTCTTTGGGCTTTGTGTTGAAAATTTCCAGAAAAGTGTAACTGACCTACATCTTTGGGGTTTTGCAATTTGGAAGAAAACATTTCTTAACCTGGCTAAACATTCTCCAGACGAAAATCTGATTGTCAACCTGAGATATAGCACCTCGAGATGTGCTAAGTGGGCATCATGTGATGCAGACTCTCAGCCTGATAATATCCGCCTTATATAGCGAGTAAACAAAATGGCTTGTACTACGCAGATAAAATGGAGCTACCATTCTGATTAGTCTACAAATATATTTAACAAAGTCGGCTGGAAGCGGTTTGAGGTGCCTGAAACCAAATGGCTATTTTTAAATGCGAGTGGGTGGAAAATAGAACCTACACATATGGTATATTTGATCCGGGGTATCCGCATTGCGCCCATCAAGTGCCGTAAAAGATAATCTGCGACAACCAAATTTCCTGGATCTGAGGGGGCACCAAACAGAGCAAATTAAATAGTGTCTGTTTCTGTTTCCATGTCCATATCTCTATTTTTCCACAAACAATTAAGACGTACCTGGCGTCTGCTTATCATTTAGGCCCTAAACAACTGTCCCATTGTCCCGAAATTGGCGTTGATTCGAGGGTTGTTGGACCTAAAAATAAACCCAAAGCGTTAAATTTAATTATATTTATTTCCCAAATGTTTATTGCTCAGTCTGGGCCATGTCTCCTGTGAGGACTATGAAACGACAGCCACCACAATGGCCACCACTACCACCATTACTTCGTTGCCCGTTTTCACGCCTGGCTGCCATGACTGGACGTCCGCTCCGGAGGCAGCGAGTGGAAACTGCTCCAGACTGACTCCAAGTGGGATTCTCAAATGCTACGGTGGGATGAATAACCTGGCAGCCCTATCGTAAGTGTAATAAATCCATTAAATATATGTTTACCTGGTTAAATAATCGTTTTACCTCTACAGTTCCTCTGCTAAACTCTACAGACAACAGCCAGCTGTGGAAATGCTCCTCTGCGGATGGCCTCAGGATGTCTTTAACCCGTTAAAGGAACTCCAAAAGCTTCCCCGCCTGCGCTCGCTTACCATCGAGTATAGTGGCTTCACTGAGTTCAAGTTTGACTTTCCCGAGATGACCCACCTCCAAACCATAAACATATCCTGGACGAATCTTTCCTACATCTCGTCTCGAACTTTTAAAAGGGTGCATCCTCTCAGAGTGTTGGATCTGCGATGGAACCAGCTCATCCAACTGGATGGACCTTTGATCTTACCCCACAGTTTCGAACAGCTTTATTTGGCTGGTAATCCATGGAACTGTACCAGGAACTTTAAGTGGCTTCTTCTGCAGCCGGAAAAGGGGCGACTGGTGGTGGATCGGGACGAACTGATTTGCATGGACCGAAAGTACAAGGAGCGCCAGATGCTAATGGTCATGCACTACAAACTGGTTAGTATAACTAGGACCCTCCCAAATGGTTTATACTAATTTGTTAATCAATTACTTTAGGAGCTTAAGAAGCAATGCCAGTCGCACGAGGATCTTAGAAACTGCACTTGCCTGATGCACCACATCTTGCCAAAGACCCATGTTCCTCTTTACACAGTCAACTGCTCCCACCTGGAGTTCCACCGCCTGCCGTCCTTTTTGCCAGACAATACCACCACTTTGGCCATCAATGATAATTTGGTAAGAAAGTCCTTTACCTTTTAATACTTTTCGTAAATAGAATCTCCTCCCTTTAGATTAGCGACATTAATCCTTTGAGGGATAACCCCCATTATCGCCACGTGGTGGATATCCAGTTGGAGAACAATCGGGTGTCAAACATAGATGACCTCGAGGATACTTACTGGCTTCAAAATTTCCGCCTCCTCAACCTGCGGGGCAACAACTTGAGGAAACTCCACGTCTATGCCCTGGACAATGCCCTCAATGACAACGAAAACGCCAATCTTCTCCTGCTTAGCCGGAATCCCTGGCACTGCACCTGCAAATTCGGCAGCCGGTTGCGGGAGTTGCTGACCAAGTACAAGGAGATCGTGAGGGATGCGTGGAATGTGTCCTGCACCTACATGCAGGACGATGAGCAGCTCCTGGCGAAGGTCCTCTCCCTCAGCCGCCAGGAAATGTGCAGTGTAAGTGTGGAGAATGGATCGCATATCCATCCCATCGACTGGCTGAACGGAGTGCTGGCCAGCCTAATCCTTCTTATCCTTGGCAAGCTTGCCTACGACTACTATCACTACAAGTATTACGGTCGCGTTCCTTGGATTGTGATGAAAATGCCCTAATCCTAGTCCCCAATCGAGTTCAACTCACAAGTATTTCTCAAACACTGACCCCACTTTTGTCGGTTTATTTTCGAAAGTCTACAAATCAATCAACGATCTTTTGTATCGTATATGAATATGTGTATATATAAATATGGTTTACGTTTAGGTATTTATGTATATTTAAGCTAGGTCAACGCAAAACTCTCAAAATAGTTTTTTGTTTTCATATAGCATTGCACATGAGCAAAAACCTGGTTTATTCTGTTAAAATCATGCGTCTCTACAAGTTCCTCTCCATTCGACGGTTTTAAGCATTTAACCTGCATTTAAATTGGCACAAAGCGCTTAATATTTAATAATCAGAAACGGCTAAGATAAGTTTTCGTTTGCATCTGGACAGAACAGAATCTGAGAGCAGTTTAAGGTAAAATATTCCATCTAAAAGAATCTAAAAAGTTATTTTTTTTTATCGTATTTACAATCAAGAAGCCCTACAATTTCTTTGGTATTGAAAACAATGCAAACCGTCAAAGCAAATGCTAAATAATTAAAATGATTGTATAGTTTAAAAGCTTATAAATTAAACAACAGTGCTGGACATTGTAAACAAAGCTTAAAACTTTTTGTACTCTACATCAACTAAGGGAATGATAAAACAAAGCTAATCTAATCCTCTGGCTGCTAGGAAATCATAGAAAATTCGTTTCTTTCCAGAACGAGTCCTTGGAATTGTGGCTGGAAATAGTTAAAATGGTTCCTTTGTATATGTCTGTATAAAAAGTTAAAATAAAATTTATCTTCCTTAAAATTGAGTTCCCTTGATTTGGTTGCAGTATGATATGGAAGCGACTCCGGGACCACAATTTAGGACTCTTTTAGGGTTCAGCTAGAGCTCGCAAAGTAAACAACAGCGGATGGCATAAAGTTGGCTATTTTTGGGAGCCCAGGCTATCTATCCGATGCTCCCTTAACATTTCTGGTTTTGGCTAAGCATGCGAGTATTCAATAATTTTCTAAATATAATATTCTATCCATTGTACATCCTAGAACAGCATGTAGGAATGATCACGTTCCAGGCGCGCCTTGGCGCGCATTTGTATGTTTCCAATGGGATCCGAGGGGGGTGGAATGCCGTTGATTTGGTGAGTGGGCTCCTTGTAGAAGAACTCGGTCCGGCCGCACTTGTACCCATAGTAAACGGAGTCATGAGATCTAAAATATAAATGAGTTATAAATGGATGTGATTGTAAGGATATAGGGACCTTACCTCAGAATTAAATCGGTGAGATGGTGGCCACTGGCATGTATGGAATGCATGCTCTCCAATATATTAAGCTCGAGGGGATTCCAGGGCCCATTCCGCTGCAGTACATCCCACTTGGAGTCCACGCACATGAAGCTGTAATTGCTGCCATCCCTCTTATCACCCTCTACATTCACGTTCAGGGTCTGACTTAGCTGAGATTCCATGTGCGGGAACTTGGCAACGCATATATCGAACTGTAATTAAGATTGATCGTGAGTTTGCCAAAATAAAGGAAATATCTGCTGTTTACTCACCATCTTCTGCACCACCAGCTGCTGCTGGCAGGTACCCTCCTCCATGAGCAGCAGCAATGTCATGTTCTGCTGCCCACAAACGTAGAGCTCGGTCCGCTGTAATCCGTCCGACTGTCCGCCTGCGGGAGGGTTTACTGGAGCGTTGGGCAAAGCTGCCAAGGCATCCACGGCATCCTCGCACTTTAGGGAACTACGACGGGGGAACACCTTGCTGCTCGTCAGCGGAGTTTGTATCTCAATGGGCGTAGCTTCGCTGAGAGCTAGAACCGAAAGCTTGGCCATCAGAGGTGTTAGTGGCACTCCGCCAGCTCCACTGCGTCCGGAGGTACGCTCTCCAAAGGTGGACTCCCCAGCAGATTTGAGGGGTAACGTCATGGAGCGCTTGTCCAGTTGTGTTTTGGTGGAGGAAATGTTGAGATTTTTATCCGCAGACGCCGCCTCTTCCGCCTGCTGTCGCATATGCTCGTCCAGCTTCTGGATCTCAGCATTGAATTCCTGGAACTCGGCCACCAGAGCAGCTAGCTCGGCGTCCTGATGCGACTGTTCGCTGGCCAAACCCCACAGTCGGCGATACTGGTCAAGGAATTGCTGGAAGAGGCTGCGCGATATCTGCTGGCCATTGGTGTTGAACACCGGATAGGTGGGATCGCTAATTGTCCGTGAGGGGATCTTCTCGTCATTCTCAATGAAATCCGGCGAGCAGGAGGAAGCATCGTCGTTTTCGCTTCCATTGCTATTGACATCTGGCTTGAAGGTTTGGGTAAAGTGATTTAACTTTTTGGAAATGGCACGCAGAGCATCCTGTAAGTCTGCTGAGGATTTGCGCCGAGTCATTTGCTTGTTTGGATTGCTAATGAAGTTGTGAAAGAATTTCTCTACGTCCATTTTAAGGGAGTTCCGGCGCGATTGGCTTTTGCCATTGGAGTTGTGGACATCATCCTCTTTACCCTCATCCTCAGGATTGGCGCAAATTGACATGACACTGGCCACTGGAAGGACCTTGTTTTCGGTCATCGGAGTGTTGCACACGCTGGTGCGTCCAATGAACTCCGGATAGGAGTCGGTTTCGTCGAAGTTTATTGAAGCAATTCCCGATTCTGGTAGCTCCTTGCTTTGCATGCTCTTCAAACGCAGGGGCAAGTGAGTGGGTCTCATCGCCTTGGGCCTTGCTGGAGGCAATTCTACGGGCACAGTTCTCTCCTCCTGGTGCTGCAGCGGGTCGGAAGCGTGTTCCTCCTCCGGAATGTGAGTGAAAATGAGGGATTTGTCGCGCTTCATCTTCCGCTTGGCGTACTGGAAGGGCATTCCGGTCTGAGACAACTGGGCGGTACTCAACTGCAAGTTCTGGGCACGATGCGCTTCTCCGGCCAATTGGCGATATTGCTGCTGCTCCAGGTACACCACCAGCATCTGGACACCATTGGGAATGTGGAACTCGTCATGGCTAGTCACCTGCTCCGCTGCCGCCCGGATGTGGCGTGGATCAGCCAAAACCAGGTGCTTAGTCACCACATCGCTTAGCTGTGAAGCCACAACTCTGTAAGGTAAGTCATTAGTTATTTGAAATATCCTGGTAAATCCTTTTGAACTTACTTATTATGGTAAAGAATTGCTCCGCCCAGGATCCCCTTTGTCTGTTGGCAACTTTGCAGGGTTTGAATGGCCTCGAGAAAGATGTGACTCGCGGTCTTGGGCATCCGTAGCCTGGGCACATTCTGGAAAGTATTTCCATTGCGTTGCAGCATCGGGAGATATGTCTCAAAGATGTGGTACAACTTCTCGCTTAGATTCCGAATGTTTAGAGCGGGGGGCAGGGCATACTGATCGTAAAGGGTCTGAAGGTCACGATGGAAAAACTTAAGCAGGGAACTCAAAAGGTCAGCACGATGTTCCAGCAGTTGATCTCCTATATTGCGATCCGTTCCTACAGCCTTTAAAGAATAATAATGTTAATAAAATTTGCAAAATGTGAAGAAAAATGTTAGCTTTTTACCAGGATAAAGCGTCCAAATTCCTTGAGCACAAACTTGCCATTTTGCAGGGCCAGAATGCGAGGCTTAAAGAAGCAGTCCTTGAGGAAGAACGAGGTGCCCATCAATTGACCACACAGAGCCACCTTTTGAGTGTCTGAAACCCAGCTGGGATGGAAATAGAGCACCGCGGCTATAGGATCATCTGCCTCGTCCTGAAGACACTCTGTGTCATAGACAAACACGATCATAGTCTCCCTGAAATATTGCAAAAAGGTTAATTGAAAGTGTATTATAAAACTGGAAACCCTTATCCACAAGAAGCCATAAAAGTTATATAGAAATTGTCAAGAATTGTTATATTATATGGAATCTATTTTAATGTTCTCCATTTTGTAGATAAATCCATTAGTTTTATGGGGCGTAACTTGTAACCCAAATACTATTCTTCTTAGAATACATTTTTCAAGAACATTCGAGGCACCTTTCGGTCAAGATCTCCGGCACCTCCTTCTGCTGCTGCTGCCATCGCTTCTTGTTCCGTTTACGCAAACCCCGAAACATGATTGTCCCAAGATTTGGAGGCTTCCCAGGTCTGGAGCTGCATCATCCAGTGGCTTATCACGTTAGACAACCGCCGATTCTGATAAGTCAACAAGCCAATACCGTCGCACAATGCCAACTGTCTGATGTGGCCCAGCTGCCTGATAACTCTGATACGAGAGAGCCAGGCGAGTGGAGCGCTCTCCGCCAGTTTTCGTGATCAGAATTCGGCTCACGCTGAAGGTGGGCCAACAGGTGGGCTGAGGTGAGCTGACGTGAAAGCGACTCAGTTTTTCTATCGCCACGCTTAAGCGGGTGTTCAAGTACTTAACTAATAACACACGATAATATATTCATGAAATCCAAAGCCAATTCAATGCCAAACCCGGATTCGATTACCGGTTTACGGGGTTTTTAAAGTTAAATTCATCCAACACACAGTTTTAACGTCTTTTTATGGGGGGATTTTTATTCCATAGCAAAAATACATCCATTGGTTTCTATTTTCCGGCAGCAGTTTTCAAGACTGCTGGGGGAAGCTGCTGAATATCCGGCTGAGAGTCGCCATAGGTGTACCTAGCCTCGTAGCCATTGAGTCCAGCTTGGTAGGTAACCTTTAGAGTCTTTCTTCCTTCAAACTGCTCCTTCGTACTACCATGGACCAGAAGTTGACCAGGAGAAACCTGCTCAACGGTCTCTTCTCGCACGGCTCCATCGAAATTATCGATTCTAGGTTTAATAGAAGAGTTTAATAGAAACTTCACACCTGATTAGACATTTTCTACCTCAAGAAGTATCGGTTATTTTCCGGTACTAAGAGGAACCCATCGATATCTATTCGAGGAACCAGAATAGGTCTTGAATCAGTTGGAGCCGAGGTTGTCCAGTTAAAAAAAAATATCAAAAACAACTAAATACAATTCTTTAATATATATCAAAGGAAAATACAATTTAAAGAACTCACAGTACTTATAATTGAGCCGGTCATGGTGCTGATGGGTTAAGAGTTAGTTCAAGACTAGAGTTTAGCCAAACAAAACAGACAAATAAGATGCGACTAAACTTGATACGTAAAAATTAACATATTTGGCAAACACGTTTCATATTTGTTTTAGTTTATATTTAGGCGAACCTTGAGCACACCTTCTTGATTTCTATTCAGCTTACTTAAATAATCTTAAGAGAAAAGTATCTCCATTCCATTCAATCTAGAAGAAATCATAGCATACTTTTATGGTTTTTCCAGACTTTCTCAATAAACTTTATTGACATTTCATATGTACGACTTGAAAATCACAGTTTCTTAAAACATTTTCAATATTAAATATTTATCCAGTGGCTGTTTTCAGGGCGTTGGGACTTAAAAAAAGAGGTGGAACTGGGGGTGGTGTTGGAGGACCCTTGCCGTAGCTATATTTGGCTACGTAACCGTTGGGACCCGCCTCATAGGTGACCACCAGATGGGCTCCATGGTCTTCATATGGCTGATTAATCACACCGGTTACATGCAGCTGACCGGCTTCATTTTGCTGGACAGATTCCTGCCGAATTGTTCCACCCGGTTGCTCGATTCTACAAAAATAACGCAGTGTAATCAGTTTAAATTTCTCCTAAATGGAGATAATCTACCTGAGAAAATAGTCCTTGTTGAGGGGCTCCAATTGGAAGCCATTTGTGCGAATTGAAGGAACTACATTTTGAGAGTTTTGAGGTGCTGAATTCGCAAGCGCAACGAGAAGTAGCGCGATAATCTAATATTCAAATATAATAGATTTAAAACAGGATCTTAAAGAATTCCCTACTCACCGAGCACAAATGCCAAGACATCATGACCTGACGATGCTTGAATATAAACTATCCAATTCTGCGATAGCTTACTCATCATCAAGCCCAAAATGAAGGTTGGCTTAATTATGATCAAAACAAGTTTTGATATTGACGGCTACCGTGAAACGATAAAAACGGAAAAAATCACGGGAAACACTTCAGTCCGCCTACCAATTTGACAATTATTTTACATATGTACGTATGATTGCAAAAATGCCATGCTATTAGGGATTACAATAAAATCGCAAAATCAGTCAAAAACCAGTTGATAGCCTTCAAAGTGACAATTAACTTGGCTCAATTAATTAAAATCACGATGAAAGCATACCTTCTAAAACCTGCTAGTCATATTTGAGAGCGATTTGAAACACCTGAAGAAACAAATTTCTAAGGGGGAGTTACCTAGTTAGTGTTTAATATATGAAACGTTTTATCATTTGCCACACAAAAGGCCTTCGACCTTTTCGTTTTTTTATTTTTTTAGAGTTTAACATTTATTGAGACTTACATTTATGTTAATCTAATGCTTCTATTCTCTTAAATATTTTTAAAAGCACTTATTTTAAGGATTTTTTGTGTGTTTAATATTAAATCCTTACACTAAAGGTCACAGGACACTTCATACTTATTATCAGGATAGTAAATCTATTGAACTTTTGACATTTTATCAATTTCTTCGGCTTATTGGGCTTCTTGTGTATGTGAATGCCAACCTTAGTGGGTGGACGTGGTGGGTGGTGGGTGGCGATGGGGGCGGAGGCTGCAGCTCAAAACAAACACAAAAATACCCTCACATACACAGCATACCGCCCACCCAGACACCCACTCCCCGAAAAACTAGAAAATTTCTTGCCTAGATTCAGAAACGGGACTTACTTCGTGGCCATGGTAAAAGCACTGTATGTTATCCTTTTAAGGGGTTTATTGCACTTTATTTTCGCTTTCCTTTATTCATATTAGATTTTATTTAGAGTTTTTCTTGCACCCACGAAGGCGATACACCGAACAGTGCTGCCCAAAAATATAGTGCTAAAAAATACCGCTAAAAGTTATCGAAGAGTGGCAGTCCCGATAGGCACTTATTTAAAAATGGCGTTGCGATAGATGGAAGTATACATTTTTTCCGTGCTCCGTGTTTTTTGCTTGATTTGATTGTTTATTTGAATGTTTTAATAAGTTTTGGTGAGTCAATGAGGTAATTCAAGGATTGCCAATTACGAGTGCAATAAGTGAAAGACAAAAGGACCTGCGAAAAGTTCCCAAAACACTGATCTTCAAGACCCATACAAGCCATCCCCCGCACAGCGTCTCTTTAGCCCACGGCCAACAACAACACACCCAGCGCGACGCAGAGCAACATAAAAAGCAACAAACAGGTTTTCATTGTGTACAGAAGTGTGTTTCCTCCCTGTGTATATACTCGAATGTATGTACACATATATAAACAAACCAAGCCAACATAAGAAACAAGTAATACAAGAAAATAAATCGTCGTGCCGTGTGTGTGTGTGTGTATGCTTAATGCTGTAAACAGCAGCAAAGCAAAAGCAGCAGCAACAGCAGCAGCTCCAAAGTGGTAAAGCCAACTCGGTGGCCAAGCAAGCGAGTCGACCAAGAAAAAGAGTTAGCCAGCTTAGAAGTGACGCGTAGCTACAGGTGAATCGGACTTGTTTTTCAAAGCAACCACCAATACGGTTTGTCTAGAACCGTAAAACGGGTTTCATGTCCAAACCAAAACCAAAACCAAAATGAAAAAAGAACCCAATAAATTAGCAGCCTAATCAATTTGCCAGTGATCCGAGCTAGCTGTAAAAGGTGGTCCCCACTAACGGTAAAGCAACATTTAAATTCTGTCCCCCCAATCCTGCCCCGGGAGTGCGCTTCTAAAGTGCGTTTTTTGAGTCAAGTGGAAGTTGCAGGCCGCCGCGTAAGTGGAACGCGTCCCACTTAACCCCACAGTGCAAGCTGTCCAAATTGTTTGCCGTTTGATTAACACACACCGAACCGACTATCAGAAAAGTAAATGAAGCAACAAATATGGATACTATACTCCCATGATACTCCCACGTTCATAATCCATTGTCCAGTGCGTTGTTTAGTTTTGTGAATGAAAAACTTGTAGCGCCTTATTCGCCACGCTCATTAAACGCTTCGATTTTCAAACTCGAAAACACACAGCTGCTGAATCATCCAATGTGAAACAAACTATAGTAAACTCGTTCTACATGAATCATCCGCTTGAAAATCGGAAGTCCGGTGATAAACATAGTCAGCACATATTGTTCGATAAGCGGAAAATCAGAAAGTAATATTCAAATTAAACACACAGTTCCATAAAGAGCAGTGAACCCAATTCTCCGATAAGCGAAAAAACAAAGCCACCAAGAATTGATTATAAAAAAGAATATGCATATTTTCATTACATGAGGCCAGAGTCCACCAGCTCCATTAAATCAGGCAGCCATTCGGGCTCCAAAAGGCAACATCAACATCCAAACCACTCCACGCCACTCGAATCCACCTGTTGCCACTCGTTGCGACTTAATGAAAACGCCCACGGACCCAAACGGGTTATACAGTGGGTCGTCTTCAAGTAAATCCATTCCATATGCATCTCATTCATATTAATAGACAAACTTTGCTTGGATTGTAGCCAATAAAACGTATCAAAACCTTAAAATATTAAGCAAATACCAGGTGAAAACCAGTAGCTTCGTGGCCAAGTTCCACTGTACCCGGGCTCCTTCTGTGGGCGGTTCATTGTAAGCCGTGTATATCTAATAACTACACGCCAAAATCAATTTTATATTGATCACGTCTGTGTAAAAGAAACTTCCAGTTTTTGAGTTGTTTATTCTTTCACCCTAAAAACAAAAAACCTACAAATCTTGATTTAACACGTTCCTCGTTCTTCCCACACGCAGGGCGTAAAAAATGAGATAGAAAGGAGCCGAGACGGAGACCAAGACAAGCAACAAGTGTCAAACGTGACATACTTTTCACCCTTATCGTGATGAAGCTGTTATCTTGGGATTCCTCAAACTCTGGCTTATCATTAGAGAGGTGGGCCGGTTGGTTGGGACGGGGACATTGTGAAGTGTTTCGGCAATACCCGAAATAGCGGCCAAACGTAACTCGATCTAGAAATTGAGCTCATTAACTCGATGCCAGACGGTCAGTTTTTTTCGGATTGGCATAATTGTATCTGTATTTTTATGGGCTGCCAGAAGCGGAACGGACTTCCTGGCATTGAACCCGAGTGTGGCTTGTGAAATATGAGAACACCACAACAAAAAAAAAAATGAAAACTTACGAAAACGCCGCTTTTCGGTTAGACTTATCGAAAAGCGAATACCCTTGTAAAACGTTACTCCCTGGGGGAATAGTTTTGAAACAGTTTCTGCCTTTTAAGAGAACTTTAGAGAAGCAGAGTCGACCAAAATGATTAGCACAAGATACCTGTCAAAGGGTGTTAATTGGTTTAGATATGATTATGTTTTTCCTACATTTCCTAGATTAAGTTCAACCAAACCCCAATTTAGCGGTCAGTACCACTCGCTTTTGCGATGATTTCTCCTCTCACTAAACCACAAACCGAGTGATAAATGGAGCCGCTCAAGAGGGTATTCAAATGTAATTTATAATATTTATCATCTTGCACTTTTATGGCATTTCTCATACGTGTTCTTGAGGCTAGCCAGCCAACCCCCATAATTCGAAGGCATTAAGACGACCAAGAGATGGGCCACAGGTCACTTGACCTGTGACCAACTCTGACGGTTAGGCGGCTTGGTGGCTTGACGGCTGAGCCGTTAAAAAACCTTCGCTTAGGAAAACGAAAGACGATACCCACCACCAGTCGAAGACGACGAATTCATTGAGCGAAACAACAAGTAGTTGGTGCTGCCACTGCCACCGACCTTCAATTGGCCAATAAAGCAATTTATTGGAGATCCCCATACGATCCCTTGTCCGTTGGTAGGTAAAAGTTGTCCATGTGTAACCCGCCGACTTTTTGGGTGCGTGAGAAACTATAACATTCGGGTATTCGTCTTGAGAAAAATACAATTAAGAAAACCTGAAAACCCGCATGGAAATTACGTGAGTGTGTGAATGAGGAAAACACACCTAGCCGCGTATGTCCGGTGTTCGCCGCGGGGAAAATCAAGGGAACGTCAGAGCCTTAGGGAGGCGACAACGGCACGTCCTGGAAACTGGAACTGGTAACTGAAGCGGTGTACGCTGATTAGAAGGGAAATTGGCGGAAAATACCGCACGTGATTCCCAACAAAGCCAGGAAAACCAGGCTGGCTATGAGTCATGCTTGAAAAACATGACATGTCGGCCAGGACGCGGAATATTCGATTGGCTATAATACAGTCAGGCTTCGGTTAAAATTGACACAATGTGGGTTTAAAAGGAAAGTTTTAGGGACAATATACATATTTTTATACACGCATATTACGATTTAAATCCTCGTTTTAGGAATTAAATATCTTTTTGGTCAAGAACAAATTTAAATTTATTGTTTAAGGCTCTAACCAGCTACCAGAACCATAATATTCATGAATATTAGATTGGATTATCGCCAATGAGTCAGAATCCTTTTTGTTACGAGGGACTGAGTACTTATCCTACTCAACAAGGACAGACTGTAACCCAGCCGAGCAAATTGAGGTAGGTAGGTAGGAAAGCAAGAGAGAGGGCGAGGGAGGTTTTCGCTGCTCAGGCAATACGTGGGCGGTTTGGTTTACTTTGTTTGCTATTCGCATTTTCGTGCTCATTTGAGTGTTCAGTGTTCGTCGAGTCTAGCCCACGTTCAGTTCGCGGTCCGCTGCCCAAACTCAAACACAATATAACCCAACTAAGCCGGAAAGAAACTGCCGAAAAGAAAGTGTGCAGAATTAACAAGTAGCCGCAAGACGGTCCAGTTGTTATTGTTATATCATAAAAGTGGAATTAATTATCTGATTCGGTAATAAATGCAGACCCACACAATCAACAAGGGGGAAATCCGACGATAAACAAACAAATTGATGACCAAATGGACCGATTTTTTTTTACACGTTTCAAATAAAACACGATTACTGGCTTTTATACGTGCCTTAAGCGTTAATATTTTTCACTTACATGGCTCTTTTTGTATTTGGCTTAGTCAAGAAAGAAACTATCTTCCATCTGTTCCGGTTCTTTCGCTACTGATAATGGCGTGCGCCGTCCAAGAAATCTAATAATTACCAACATACTTTTCAATTGCAGGTATTGCGCTTTCCTTTTCGCCGCTCGCCGCCAGCTAATTGCATTAAAAATAAAACCAACAGGCCGTTGGTTGGGTGTAAATTATTGTATCGTTGTCGCTGACACTAGAAGCTGAAGCCGAAGCCGACGCCGAAGCCTGAAGCAACACCAGCGCGACAATAACACTAGTAATCAGCACAGCTATCGGCGACAATGGCAGACATCAGACATCAGAATGCGAGGCGTCAGTGATTAAAACCAGTCGGAGAGGCCAGCCAGGCCAGGCCAGTTTGGTTTGCCAGCCAGCCAGGCACCACCCAGTCGCTGCCGCACCACCCAAATCCCCACCAGATCTCAAGATCCGTGCCACCGCCATTCTGTGCTGAATCATCAGAACGTCGAGTAGAAGATTGAGGAGTAATAGTTTCTCCAGCGAATTAAGCTTAACCCGCTTAAGTTTTTGGGCTTGATTAGACCTTCAGAGACGACAATGGCATATCTAAACATTCTGCTGATCACCTGCTCCATCGGCATTACGACCGTGGCCGCTTGGATGCCCGATGTGAGACCCGATTTGCAAACAAGTACGTCCGACTAGCAATTATTTGTTTATTTGTGTCATTTGTTTGGCTTTTTGCCTTTGTTTTCTTTTCTGTTTTTGCTGCTTTATCAATGACAAGCAGCTTGGCTATGGAAGCTCAGATTTTCCAAGCAGCTTATCGTGCTAAATTTTTCGCAATGCCAGCAGCCACAGTTTCCTCTGAAACAAAAAAAGCATGAACTAAAATTTATGTAAAGGCTGTTTAGTGATATTTCCTTTGCTAAAATTTTCCCTAATCGAAGAAAACTAATTCTACAATAAACATTGCTTTTCTTTCTCTTTTCAGAACAAGATAAAGTCTTGGCCCATTTTATTGGCAACTCAACGGACTATTTTAAGATTTTGGATCACAACGATGAAAGTGTTCTCGTTGGTGCCAAGTGAGTGATTTTATTTACCCTTAAACGATGCCCACCTTTGATTTTGACTAAGCAATAAAAAGCTTCTCCTACCTGTGCGCAAATAAACTTGGCCCAATCACGCTTTAAAAATTATAAAAACACAAAACGACAGCGTTCGATTCGATTCGAGGAATAATTAACGCGCCATTGGAATTACGCTACTGCCTTGTTGGCTGTTGGGTTTGGTTTTCGTATTTCATTAGCAACAAGTGCAAATGTAGCATTTCTCATCGGGTTTCCTAGAAACATCGGGTACTTAGCATTATCCAGACCCAGCAAATCTGTTCTGGACCGACAGACTTCCGATGAGATATAGCCATGAAACTTGTTTAGCTTTACCCATATATAATTATATTGTGAATGAGGCTACCGCCGCCACATTTTATCACGTTGCCACAACGTCTGACCAACTTTTTCGGAATGAAAATATATATTCTTAATAATTCCTCAAGGAAATGCGTCATTGGCCCGAGTAGGGTCTTTCAATCAATCAATTTTATTACAGTCATCATTCGCATTGTGTAAAGAATTAGAAAAACTCCCATTTGGCTAATATTTGGCTATCGCAGATCAAAAATGGACTGACATACAGAAAACAGCTTACGATTTATCATATTTTCCTTGAGTACCAGACTTGATGGTGCCGCAAACAGCATATGTACATGGCAACAAATTAGCAGCAACAATAATTAGCCACTTAAAACACAGAATTGTACAATTGTATACAGTATACGAGTTCTAATTATTTGCACAAAAACAGCCTTGAAATATGATTGTCGGTGGGGCGTACAAACAGCTGCGGTCACGATATTAAGCACTTGGCGTACAGGGAAATAATATAACTTTTTGTTTATTGTGTGTAAAACCTGTTTATAAACAAAATAGTTTTTCATTAACGCTTCTGTTTACAATTATTTGTGGTTCTGTGCTGGTATTTTGGCCCGAATTAAATATGCAAGCTCTCAGCTTACTGCCATTTTTGCCATTTTATTTTTGGTCACCGCACTTGGCTGGCTTCCAATCGGCATTCTGGGCAAGCACACGCCATCAACAAATTAATTCCCGCTTTGCTAATTCAATTGTTCTCACTCGCCATATTCGCAGGGACGTCATCTACAATGTGAGCTTACATGGACTGCGGGAGATTGGGCGTCTGGAGTGGCACAGCACGGATGCGGACCGGGAGCTGTGCGCCCTGAAGGGCAAGCTGGAGAGAGACTGCCACAACTACCTGCGCGTCTTTGCCAGGCGCCCCAATGGCGAGGTGCTGCTCTGCGGCACCAACTCCTACAAGCCACGATGCCGTCATTACACGGCCGTTGAAATGTCCGATGAGGCGGCACCCACTGGCCACGCCCACAACTTGCGGTACGAAGTGAGCCGCGATGTCGA
This sequence comes from Drosophila varians, assembly GCA_018150405.1. Lineage (NCBI taxonomy): Eukaryota > Metazoa > Arthropoda > Insecta > Diptera > Drosophilidae > Drosophila > Drosophila varians. The sequence continues at coordinate 13,260,754 of JAECWK010000130.1, forward strand.
GGCCCAGGGCCTGTGTCCCTACAGCCCCGCCCACAACAGCACCTATGCCTTCGCCGACGGTCAGCTGTACAGCGCCACAGTGGCAGACTTTTCCGGAGGAGACCCCCTCATTTATCGTGAGAATCTCCGCACGGAACAGTATGATCTCAAGCAGCTCAACCAACCTGACTTTGTCGGGGCCATCGAGAAGAATGGGTTCGTCTTGTTCTTCTTTCGTGAACTTTCCATGGAGTTTATGAACTTTGGCAAGGCGGTCTACTCACGGGTCGCCAGAGTGTGCAAGAACGATCGGGGTGGGCCTTATAACCATGGCAAGAGCTGGACATCGTTCTTAAAAGCTCGCCTCAACTGCTCCGTACCGGGAGACTTCCCATTCTACTTTGATGAAATCCGTAAGTTTATTGTAGCCCAATTATTTAGTAAAATATTAATTGAAATCTCTCTATCATTCACAGAGGCCATTAGTCCAGTTGTAGAAAGCGGGTCCAAGTCGCTGGTGTATGCTGTTTTCACCACCTCTGTTAATGCTATTCCTGGATCGGCAGTGTGTGCCTTTGACGTGGATGAAATACTGGCTGCCTTTGAAGGGGACTTTAAGTCTCAGAAGGATTCGCAATCACACTGGCTACCAGTAGAGAGGGAGCAAGTGCCAAAACCGAGGCCGGGACAATGCGTGGAAGATTCCCGCACGCTAACCAGCATTGCTGTGAACTTTATCAAGAATCATCCCCTTATGGAGCGAGCAGTGCCGGCTGTGCACGGCCGTCCTTTGCTGACCAAGGTTAACCTTCACCACCGCCTGACAGCTATAGCAGTGGATCCCCAGATTAGGTCTTTGAACGGAGCATACTACGATGTTATTTACAGCGGCACCGATGACGGCAAGGTGACCAAGTTCATAAACATATTGACCACCCACCAGAATTCGACCGTGGATCGTCTCAAAACTGTGGTCATATCGGAGATGCAAGTGTTGCCGCTGGGAACCCCTGTTCGTGATTTGGTAATATCGTCCAAGAAAAATTCTCTCGTGGTTGTTAGCGATGGCAGCTTGGTCAGCGTGCCGCTGCACCACTGCACCCTCATTGTGGACTGTTTGGGCTGCCTCAGCCTCCAGGATCCCATTTGCGCCTGGGATTTGCAGACTCACGAGTGCAAGAATCTGGCTACTAGTCAGCACAAGTTCGGCACAAAGACGTATCTGCAAAGCTTAAACACCACCAAGAAAGCGGCTGCATCTCTTTGCCCACACATTCCAAATGCAGAAACGGTGAGTTTTGTGACCATGGCTCCTCCACCGACAGAGGAGCAGAAGTTATTGTATTCCAACGTGGGAGCCGCGGCAGGAAACCAACCAAGCTTGGAACAGTTACCATCAGGAGGCGATGACTTTGGTCTTAATAAAATAACTCTAACCTCCATGGATCCTGATGATATTATGCCCAATCTGAATGGTAAGAGTTTGGTTTATAATACAAAAAAGATTTGTTTCGAATCTGTGTTTTCCGTCAACAGATCCCCAAAAATCTACAGCCAGCGTGGATGAAATTAGACACGCCTCCAGTAATAGCTACTTGCTCATCACATTTGGCATTTTAACGATCTTCTTGCTGGGCAGCGTAGTTGGCGTTGTGTGTGTCAAAGCAAGATCACACATGATGGATTCCCAAATGGATGACAGTCATCGCAATCACTTCGGCAAGCCAATGTAAGTCAAAGAAATCATTAAATCTTCCAAATAGTTTCTAATTACCATTATTTACAGACAATTTAAACATCAAAATACTGGAAAAGACATCAACTTATTAATGGGATCCAACCCATACACAACCACGCAGAAAACCCCCAATCTTGATCTTGAAAAGGATCGAAGTCACGAGTGCAAGAACTCCACAGAACATTTGGAAAAGGAGCTGCCATGCAAGACGTCAACGCTGACGAAAGTAAAACGCACTTATATCTAGTGCACGTGCAATGGCGGCCAAATGCAAAATTAGTCGAATTTCTATACTCTAAAACATATTTTCGTTGTTTATGTTGAAGTTAGTTATAGTAATCCCCCACCCAACCGTACCCGCGAAGAAAACATTCAACAGTTGAGCACGCGTTTGAAACGCGCTTGAAAAGCACAGCAGTTGTATTTTTTTTTTATCGTAGAATGTATCGTGAAATTTAATTTGGTGTACAATTTGTATAAGTTTAGTTTATTTTGGTAAAATTTAGTTACCTTTACTGACAAAATGTGGCTGCCATAGTCGGAGCAATTAAAAGCATTCCACAAAACCGCGACGTCGACCTAGAACAGAGTCAAAATTCGGAATGCAGCTCATGGTTAGGCAGCCCAAAAGAGTCACCACGTATGTGTATTCTGAATGTATATCTTTTAAGTAAAAATAATAGAAGTGTACAAATTTACACGCATATCATACATACCGATACGAATCCGAAAAGCTTAGTTGCACAGCCTGAATTATTTCTCGAAATTCAATCGAATATTCTGCAAGTATTTTGTTAGACTGAATTAATTTTTCTATATATGAGTTTGATTGTGGAGAACTAACAGAATGCGAACGACATAGACTTGAATGCTCTATGCCTTGTGGCTAACAAAAGCGTAAAAATGTATCTAACATAAGCTCAATAAGGAATTGAAATGTAATTGTAATTAATAGTACGAAATTAGTTTAAGCAGCGAACAAAACTTCTATGAGGCTGTTTATAATGAACTGACGCAACAGCCCCAACATCGTCTTGATATAAAAACGCACAACAATACAGAAATAAAACACGATAAACAACAGCAAGCCTTATGAATAGTATAAAACAGTTTAGGCCTTAAATGTAAACTTTTATGCTTGACATGCAAAATAATGAGCTTGACGCAGAAAAAAAAATAAGCATTTCATAATTTTTATTTTAACTTTTAAGCTGTTGTCCGTCCCACTGAAGAATTTGCTTAATACAATGTACAATGGCAATTTTATTTTTAAACATGAGAAACGCATTTTTCTTCGTAATTAATATATTTTTGTATGCATGTCTATGACTTATGTCTAAACATAGAATTAAGTAAGTCTTTATAACTGAGGGGCTTTAAGGAGAGCTTAAATATTTTAAAACACAAAACAAAACAAAAAAATAATATAAAGAAAAAAATCTCATATTGTGATAGATTTTATTGAAATTTTTAAAATGAAGAAAATGATATGCCTTTTGGTTGAAAACAATGATATATGGAACAAGAAAGTCTTATAGCACTCATAATATTTTGTGAAAGAGGGTCTTCCTTGGCTTGGAAGATTAGATAAAAGAGAACCCAATATGGAAAATAGTTTTTATAACTATGTATGTCTGATACTGTCTATATTGTTGTATACATCCAATAAGCAATTCAAAAATCTAATAAAGTCGTCATTTTTTCTAAACCTTTTGTGTTTGTAATTTTGTTAAAAATATATAACACAACTGAGAAACTTGTTGAATGTTTTATATTGTTAATTAACTTTAGTCTGAAAGATTTAAATTTGGCGGTTCCCCAAGATAAGCGACAACCCTAGTTGCAACTTAAAACATGTTGGTATTTTTTCTAATACTCAGAAAGGTCACTCTCCAAAAGAAGTCTCGCACATTCGGCGTTGCACATTTTTTCGTTTAATTAAACGCTAAGAAAGTACTTTTATTATATAACAATATGAACAGCCTTAGGACAGCAACGTTGCGATTCGCTAACCTGGCCACCTCTGCGACTGGAGCTCTGGGCAAGCGTGACTTCACCCGGAGCCTGTGGCACATGACGAAAAAGCCGGCGGCCGGATGTAATGATCATGTAACTGTGTTGAACGTACACAAGCCCAGCATTAGCTGCACGTGTGGCTGCAATATCCACACAAAATGTAAGTTCTTTACTCATAAAATTAATGTTTTATCCAGCAGAACATGCCTCATCTTACATAACCTCAATTAAATTCAGAAGAAATTGACTCCAAAACAATGTATACAAAATTTCTCTTTATTTTTAGGTGAGCGAGAATTGGTTGAGTTCCTTACCGAGGAGATCGTGGCCGAGCGCAAGGTTCAAAAGGGCAAGACTGTGCCCAGCACCCTGGGCGGATTCAGCGTGAAGCTGAGCGGAGCCGATGTCGAGCTCTCAAAGCAGACCGACAAGGAAAAGGTGGTCATCAGCTTTAATGTCAATCACTCTGTGGACAGCGAGGAAGAGCCAGAGATTAACCCCAATGCCGACAAGCCAGACCTGGGTGAGATGCGCAGCAAGCCCCAATTCGAGGTGGACATTATCAAGGGTTCTTCCACGCTCTCCTTCACCTGCTCTTTTCTCCAGGGAGAAGCCCAGGAGGGAGAATACAGTATGTAGAAATTCGGATCGTATTATTTTCAGATTATTAATCGCCTTTTTTTCTTAGACGATGTCTTTTCCATTGACGAAATGTCGATTTTTGATGGCGAGTGGAACGATAAGGTATATGCTGTTGCTGGCGACGTGCTTGACGGGTACCTATATGACTTGCTGATTAATCTTCTGGAGGAGAAGGGCATTAGCCAGGAGTTTGCCGAGAAGTTGTCAGATTTGGCCACTGCCCATGAGCACACTTCTTACATTGGGCTTTTGGAAAAGCTCTCGAAGTTTACTACCGGAGGAAACTAAACACCTTTCAGGGAGCGTTCCCACTTAATCTTAATTTGTAAAAGTTGTGTAGGTCTTTAAGTTTCTACTATATACTACCACAGTTTTCTCATGAAAACAGTTTTCATTCTCCGTGTTTATGGCTAAGCTGTGGCAGTAACCTTAGTTTTTAAGCCAGCAAAAAATTATTCATGTTTCGGAATAAGGAGCATCAAATGGCAGTTTGTTACCCACTTCGGCATTGGCTCCACGTTTGATTTTTTTAAAATACAATCAGTTGAAGAACGATAATTTTTTGTAACAGATTTTATTCGATGAGTTTTTTTATTTTTGAATGATTTTTGTAGTTAAAATGGTCTTGAGTAAGGTCTCGGCTCATAGTCTCCTGGTCGGTGTCCTGGCCATTCCTCGTGGTTTTTGCAAGCGGCACAGATGACCAAAGCTAGGATCACAAGCAAAGGAAGTAGCTGCATCTTTCTTCTTGGATGTTAAATTGCTGAGTGTGCTAAAGCAGTTGATGGGGAGGCATTTTATAGGTGAAGATTTCGCTGAAAATATTAATAAGAGTAGTACTTCCCCATGTGGGAAACCCTGATTCTGTTTATTTGAGGCAGGGATTCACAATCAGAGATAACAAAAGACAAGATGCTACACCTCTTACGTCGATTCTTGAAAAGCCCCCACCACCACTGATAAGACTTCCAACATATATTTACAACACTTTTTATTGCATACGGAATTTAATAATTTTTGCAAAACTCTACTTGAACTTAAAGTTGAACTACACATATACTAGATAATTTAAGTTGCTTTTGTGGTTATGTATAGGAATCATATAACTTAACAAAAGCTGTTTCTGGAACGCTGAGCTCTCTCTGACTTTAAGGATCTTAGGCAGATCCACCCCGATTGTGCCGCCGCTGGTGATTGGCAACACTTTGGTGCCTCTCGTCCTGGACGATCGCCGGATCGGAGCCGTTGCCGGAAACCCACATTGCAGGTCAACTCTTGCTCTGCTGCTGCTGCTTTCCTCCGGAACTGCTCGTGTTTTCGTACTCCGATGCTGTGGTGTACTCCGTTTCGATTTCCCGCAACTCGATTTTCTGTTCCCGCATCGCACGCTACAGGTCAAAAGTTGGCTTAATATATTTCATCCGGTCATAAATATGGTGATGAAATTGTGATTTTACCTTTACGCACTCCTGGTAAACCCGGAAAATAGGAGCACACGCGGAGTCGTCCGTCTGACCTTTAAGGAATCGCTCCGAGAACCAACTATTAAAGCAGGCATCGTACTGTTTCTTCAGCTCGTTACAGTCCTCCCCAATGCTGTTCATTCTGTGATTTTGAGTTATAAATTAAATGTTGAATAATAAGTGCCGAAAAATGTGGGGATAGTTTTGATAAAACCTTTTTTTTAAAAGGGTCACACTTCTTAGAGATGAGATAATGGTCACCAAAACATTGTAGTTTACAACGGTCACATTCAAAAACCGCGAATTTTAAAATGAATTTAATCTTTTCGAATAATTGACTAAACTATATAATAGGGAATAATAAAATAAATTTTGTACTTGTTTTTTTTTTTTTTATTTTTTTTGTGACAGATACAAAAATGCAGTTCTCAATATTTCCAATTAACATAATGAGCGACAAAACAAATTCAATTTTGACTTGGCTACAAAAACAGGCAACGTAAGGGGATGATGGAACCAGACCTCCGATCCAGCCAGGAACCGAATCGGAGGTCTGACTACATATATTACCCCCAGTTGTCCATGGCCTTCCCATTTTTAATAGTCGAAGTGCTACAAGTTTGTTCTGATTAGTTGTTATGTTGGTGTTCAAGCTAACTCTCGCTGGATGGCGGCGGGAGCAGGTTGATGGGCTAGCGTCTACTCCTCGTCGATGGTCTGTTGTTGCTGTTGATGCTTGCGACCGCGTTGAACGCGTTGTCCACGAATGCGCTTAATGTCCCGAAGCTGACCGCCCCAGTTACCGTCCTGGTTGCGGTTATATCCGCGATCGCCGCGGTTGCCCATGTTACCGCGCTGGAAGAAGTTACCCTGCTTCATGTCGAACACCTTCTCGTTAACGTCCACCAGGTTGGTGACCTTGTCCACAAACTGCATGGCCAAGGCTTGCAGGCGCGAGGGCTCCGAACGGTGCATTACAACAGTTTCGGATGGATCATCTAGGCTTGCCATAAGCTCCTCGTTTATGATCATCTTGCTGATGATAGAGTGCACCTTTTGCACTGGTAGCTCGTACATCTGCGCCAGCGACGGTATGCTAATCGAGGTGTAGACGTTGGAATAGGTGAACAGATAGGTTCGCAGCGACTCCTCCTTTATGAATTTTGTCAGCATTTCACGCACGCGGTCCGACTCGTAGAACAGGTCCCACACCTTGGTGTTCATCTTCTTGTTTACAATGAAGTTGGCGCAGGCCTGCCAGTTTCCGCATCTCATAGCCTTGGCAGCGGCAACCACATGCTCGCGCATGGACTCCGGAGGACCCACTAGGGACTGGCGTTCCGACGACCTCAGTTGCTGGTAGAAGGTCTTGCTGATCATACGACGACGAGCGTCGAATTCATGCGCGGCGATGTAAGGAATTTCCAAAAGCATGGCAGAGACCAGGTACACGCACTCGAGCAACTCCAAATTGATGTGCATGTGGAAGGGCATCTGGCGCTGTTTCTCAATTTTCTCCTGCTCAGCAGATCGTTCGTGCTGGCGCTGTGGCAGCAATCCTTGGGCAAGAAGCTCCTTCGGTTTGCCGGTAACCATCAAATCCACCAGACAATGATGTGCATCCTTGACGTTCTCTTGGCGGAAAGCACACAGACCCAAATTGGCCATCATGCGGTTGTACAGGATGCGAGTAGCGGGATCTGCAGCATCAATGTTGTCCTGCAGGTGGGACATCAGTACAAGATCACGTGCTTGGAACCAGTTGTCGTGCATGGCGTGATGGTAGATGTGCGCCAGGATAGCTCTCGTTCGGATGCGGTCTGTGTCATCCTTGGCGTAGATGAACTTACAAAGCCGGTCCATAACGTCAACAGAGGTTGGGGTGTTTTGAGGAATCTCGCCGCGCTTCTTTTTAAGCACCTCAGGATCAAACTTGTAATACAAATGCTCGATTTTGCGCAGGTAGATGCGACACCTCTCGTTGTTATTACCATCATTCTCGAAGTACTGCAGAACCAGTTCAATCGTCTTCACCACATTGACTTCGTCCTTTAGACGGGATACGTAGTCATTCGAATGCGGGTCACACTCCTTCAGTAGTTTAGTGAACTCGTCATCCAAACGTTCCACGGCAGCCAGAGGGCATCCGCGCACGTAGAATGGTGAAGCGGCCAGCTCCTCGTGTTCTTCGGCCACACTCTCGCTCAAGTGGATGTCGGGATTGGCCAGCAGGAGCTTCAGCATGCTCTGCATAACTTCCAGGAGAAGGGCCCAGTGTTCCAGCTTCATGGGCTCTGAAATTTTCTGATTGTAATCGAAAATAGCTGAGATAATGTTGAAGTGGATCTTCACGGAGACAGCAGTTCCCAAATTGTGCTGATCGGAGATATCGCGCAGCTCAAACAACAGGTCGATTTGGAGGCGACGATCGGTACGTTTTTTGCCACGCGCCGACATAATCTCCACAAGCTTGGCGAGAACGAGGGGAATGTCGATTTCGGCGTCTTTTTCAAACATTTTAGGCTTTTCAACGACATGGCCCTTAACCACAGTCTCCCACTCGCCATCCTCATCGTCCTCTGGGCGCTTGCGGATCTTAAGCTTCTGCTCCTTACGCTTGTCCTTGCGCTTGTCATCGTCCTTTTCCTCTTTTTCAGTGGTGCGCTTCAAAAAGCGCTCACGCATGTTCTGGTACTGGTTCTCGTCGTCGGAGGACTCCGTTTCGGTCTCCGAATCAGAGTCCCAGTCAATGGAGTCATCAGAATCATCGTCGTCAGCAGGTGCGGCTTTGGCAGGGGCAGTTTTGGCCACTTTTGGAGCGGCTTCCGCTGGTTCTCGTTTTAGCCCAGCGTCGCTGTCGTCTCCCGCATCGCCGCCGTCGCTGTCGTGGACGGCCTCCTCATCTTCAGCTTCACTTTCCTGGTCGGGCGCCTCGCGGAAACGAGAAAGGTCATCTTCGAAATCCTTGATGTACTTGCGCACCTTTTGACGCAGCGTTCCCAGCGACTTGGAGTTGTTTTTAGACAGGTTTTTCCTGCCCTCGCGATCCTCCCACACTTCGTTGATGAAATCCTCCAGCTCGGCAAGGCATCGGATATAGAAGCGAGGGGTGATACCGTTCTCTTCCTTCGAAATGACTGGAAGAGCCTTCTGGTAGGCTTTCGTCAAATCTTCAAAGCTACTAAGCGTATTGGGGATATCCTTGATCTTCTTGTGGTTGCGGATGGTCTTAATAATGCTGGTGAGGTTCTCGTAGCGCTTTTCCTTGGTGGAGCGCACCACACGCTTGACCTCTTCTTCATCGTCACTGAATTGCTGCGGATAAAATCAAAATAAAAGATTAATATCCCAATCATGCCTCACACATGGGCGGTGGTACTCACGAAGGCGCTGGCTTTGTTGAAGTTCGGCGCTTGGACCTCCTCCTCACTGGACTCGGACTCCGAGTCGGACCCGTTGGCAAAGAAACGCGACATGTTCGTGGACTATCTGCACGGCTGATTGTCTGCACCTGGAATAAGAATTTGTATTTAAACAATTTAGCCACATAATTTCTCCGGTGGTTGAGGTTATGTTTGAGCGGCCAACATGGCGTTTTGCAAAATGTTTTCGCACTGTTTTTTGGTCTTTGTTATAATCTTTTTAAACTAAACCTCTTGTCAGACATGCCCTGGGTGGTGGCGTTTGAGTGTTTACCTATAGCCAGGGCATAATATTTAACAATAACTGTCGTTTTTACTTACTTTTTTAACGATGTCGAATCAAAAAGAGAGGCTTAGAGATGGGAGCCACATTGATGTATGTATCGATAAATTCATCGGAATATTTTGATGTACTTGGGGAACAATATATCGTTTTAACCAACACTGGTTATTTTATGGAAAAAGATTATTCGATAAGTTCTTCAGAAGGGCGCGACTTCAAAATAACTATAAAAAAGCTGAAACTACAATGCTATTAAAGAATTTGCCTTTATTTACTTCCCTAGACATGATAATAAATTTAAAATACGGGATCACTTAATAAAATTCTTAAAAGAGCTATACTTGAAAGCACGCCGACAGAGCATGCGTGCTGCTAGTTGTACAACCGGCATTTTAGCCACCCATTTTGTCCACCCGTCCAATCCTCGGATCAATTGTATGTGGGTGAGTGCTTTTGGCCCGGCCAAAACGAAACCAAACGTTTTCGCGCGCGCTAACAAGTCGGTTCTCCTCCGTTTCGACGGACAGTTCAAGTTCAAAAACGAAATTTTTGAATGTGCTGTGCCATTTGCCGGCGTTGACGCCAATATCCGGCAATAGTGTTTCAAGTGTTTTTGCTTGCTAAAAAAAATCCAATAAATTCTGTGTGTTTTTGGGCGATATAAACAAAATTGGGCAAGCAAGTGTCTTGTGTTTTGTGGGGCTAGTGGGGAGCGTGCCGGGTGCTCGTCTCGTTAAGCGGTGTTGTATCCTGTTTAAGTAGCATCACTTCCCATCCCACAACATCCATTCGGGGCCGAAAATGAAGTGGCCGCGTTTGGGGGCCGGAATCGCATGAAAACACGGAAAAGACTTTAACGCAAATGTAAGCATAATAAATAATAATTGCAGATTGGTGTAAATTTGTTTATCGACGGTGTCGGAAATGGTAAATTAAGAATTTATCAGTTTCTGACTTTCGAAAGTTTGCATTTGATATCCTGGCAAACCAAATTATCCACGTAAATTGATGTCCGTTCAATAAATCAGTAGCCACCTATCGAAATTTGAATCTGGAAAAATCCCAGCGGAAGTGGCATAAAAAACGATGTGTTCCGGTCCTTGACTGCGCCTAAACTGCAGTTTTCCACTCGTAAATCGTGCGTGGGGAAAACACTTTATGCATTTTCATTTCGGATCCAAATCGAGAAAAACAGGACCGTGTCTGGGGTTCTGTTTCTGTTTCCGTTTCGCTGCGTTGCGCTGTTTATTTTGCTTCCGTTTTCCGTTTGCATATCGAGTATTGTTGCCTTTGGTTCTGGCTCCATAAATCCTGAATATGGGTTGGCTATTCTCGAATGCAGCGCCTGAAAACGGGTCATAGAAATTACCATTTTAATGCAATTTTCGCCTTTGCATGTTGATTGATATCCTGGTGGTATCGAATTGAATTCCAAAGTGGATTGAATAACGTAATTTCTATAAACGATTCGGGATAACTATGTCATCACTGGGACAATAGAAATTCCTACTTCGGATGCACTAAAACTGCACTGAATTTGGGTTTTTGTTACGCAGCCATAAATGTTTGGGATCCACACCGAATTGCCAAGCTCATGGTTTATTCCAGACTCTGGGCACCACCTTTTTCATGCTCTCGACACTTAGCCACAAGCCAGAAAACCAGCCAGAGGCGAAACCTCCCAAGTTAATGAAAAACCAGAAAAAAGCTGAAACAGGAACAGGAAGCGGCCCTCTAAAGTGCACAAAAACGAGAGCCAAAGAAAAATATGCAAAGGGCAAAGGGAGTTTTTGGGGGCAAAGTGCAAGTGCAATGGCTGCGCGTGCCATTTACTTGCCTTTGGCAGTCGGAGTATCCATTCGCCTGGCTTAAATATGCCATTAACAAAAGCTGCCAGATTAGAATGGTTATGCCGAGCTACATGGAGGAGTAATGGCGCACCGTTCGCAATCTAAATATAAATGCATGGCGTGCGTCTGGACACGATCCATCCATCCATCCATCTAGTCCATTCAATAAGTTTGTTTACAATTATCCGAAGCGACAGCATTAAACAAAAACTATGTCGACGAGCGAATATAAACAAAGGCCGACGTGCCAAGAAAATTGTATAGAAACATATGTCCAATTTTATTCAGTTTGATTTCAAGGTACTGTTCCACCTTGCCAAATTTTCGTCGGCAAAATTTACAACGAAAAAAAATTTCGAGAAAATAAACAGCAAAAAGCCGCGAGTAGGCGAGTATATTTTCGCTTTTTCTATTTATTGACTGCTTATCTGCGAAAAGTTCAATTAAAAGCAAAGTTTCTACATTATTTAGCAGTGAACAAAAAAATGTGGAAGGGGAAAAGGAACAGAGCGTAACGTTTAGATAAGAGCCTTTTATTCCATTAAAACTTCATCCCCATAAACATGTTTATTACAGCATATTTATGTATTTGGGTTACCTATGATTTATGCCCAGCCCCGATTTGATATGCATCTTGGATTTCGCCTTTTATTTCCAGACATATCGAGGAGTCCTTAGCCGCGCCCTCTATTTCCGTTTCCTTCCTCAACCACCGCGACCGCATCGGATCTGTTAGGACGAACTAATTTCACCCGGGACCCGGCTAATATATACGAATGACAGTCATTTAATTTCTATGAGTCATAAATTTTTATATTGCGCATACGCCGGGTGTGCAGTATCCTTGGGCGCGTCACAGTCGGAGCTGGGAGTAAGCATCGAACAATTGCACCTAATTAGGTGAAATGAGATCCCAACTACGGGGCCAAATTGTTTTTAGTTAATCAAGGCAGCGAACAGCTTTGCCAGGCGAACTTTAACCGAACGGAAACTTAAATTGAAATGTAAGATAGTTCCAGGCCCTTTGTTTTACTTGGCAAAACTTTTTCCGTGCGAGAGTTTCGTTTGGCCAAACAAAACACGTCGGGAAATGATTTTGTTTGCCTGACACTTCAAGTGCCAGAATCCTTTTGGATAGGTGGGGGGGTAAACAAAACTGTCATCTCCCTTCCTCCTGGCTGGGGGCGTAGCAAGGATCATACAAAAGCCAATCACCACAAAACACCCGAGTAATGATACGGAACTTTTCAAGTGTCTTTACTCTCCCACTTCCGGCCATTCCCTTTTACTTTCCTTCAGGTTTTGCTCGTCCTGACGACAGGACATTGTGGACATTGGACATTGACAGTCTGATTCGAATCTCTTTCTACGCAAAAGTTATTTGCAAAAATGCTCTGTGTCTGCAAATGTCAAATGATTTAATCGTCCTAGTTCGATGAATAGGATTGTTGGTGGAAAAGTTCTTGGTTTTTCAAAAAGTTTCGTTCAAATTTTGTTTATAATTTTACTAAATAACAAGTGAAATCTATATGTTTTGTAGATTATGATTAAAGTATTTGGGAATTTCTTAATTAAATCCTTTTTCTGCCGTCCCTAAAAACTTCCTTGCACTTCCCTGATTAGCTTTCTTCTAGACCATTGTCCATGGCCATAACATAAACTACTAGTTGGACCGATATGCAATTAGCATTATTAGGTTTTGCAAAAACGCGAAACCGCATTTCTTGCATTACGCAAATGTTGGATTCGAATTTCCTTGTCCCTCAGGTTTTTCAAATGTTAAAGTCACCGAAGGTTGCTAAAAGTGTGAGTATGAGTAATGGCATTAAAGAAACCATCGCATTAATTAAATACTCCGAAAGTGAAATAGACATTTTTAATAATTCCGCCGGAAGCTAGCTTCTCCTGGGGCGGAACATTTCAGATAACTATCCGCGCTTGGAATTAATTAAATGCCGAGCGACTTTCTGTTTTTGATACGAAAAGTGTGCTTTGGCTTAAGCTTTCAGCTTTCAGGAATTAATTTATCGTTTTCGAATTCCTTGGCAAATCTAGTATTTACCTAAAAGGGATTTGGGGGTTGCATTTTTAAGATGGCTTTGTTCCTTTAATATTTTATTCCCTTTTTAAAGACCGTAAGCTGTTTAATCTCAAAATCATAACTGATTCGAATACGTTTCATTAAAATCAACAGGCAGAAAATGAATCACCGGAAAATGATTAAAATTGCATAAGCATAACTGAATTCGAAGCATTTTTCATGAACAAATAAAAGCCCCCCATTTCCCATTTATTTTACGCATTTAATGAGCTCTTCGAAGAGGAGGAGCAGTCGGAGCAGTCGGAGCACCGTTAACACCTCATGTAAGCTGTCATGTAATTTAATATGAGGCGCCTCCTCCCGACACCGACACCAGGAGCCGATGGCAGGGAGACCCAGCACAGCAGCACCCAACCAATTAACTGGGGGCCATTGTGCACAAAATGGCCCGTGACGGGGCAAAATGCCGAAAGCCACGCCAAAACTGCCACCTCGGGGAAGTGGGAGTGGGAGTGGGAGACAAATTACAAAATGAAAATGATATATGTCCTGATGTTGGCGGGGGCAGGATGGATAGAGGCATAAGTGTGGCATGTCCGTCAGTCATCCAGTCACCCAGTCAGTCAGTCAGTTTGTCGTTTAACAAATTTATATGTCGAGGGGTTTGTAGTCCCTCCACATCCGCCTCCGCCTCCACCTCCCCCCTGGCATCTGCCAGCTGTTGCTGAATAATGAAGCTTCTCTGCGCCCATCAAAGAAATGTCAACAAACTACGAAACCCAAAAAAAAGACGGAAAATTAAGAGCTTTGAGAAATATGTTGAATTATGCAAATTGATGGCATTTAAATTCTTGCTCATCTTGGCCAAAAAAACATGCTGGTGATAAAAAAAAAATAAGGCGGCTAAAAATAAAATTTAAATTAATGGCCGGCAGAAGCGTAGGACTGCGTATGAAAAATTGAGTGCAAATCATTTCGTGGCGCTGCAAAGTAGGCCAAGTTTTTTGCCAAGGATATAATCTTTTTGAGGTATATCAGTTTTCAAAAATTCCAAACGTGCTTTCATCCTTTTCACAAAGCAAATCAAAAGGCAACTCTTTTAAAAAAGGAATCTATACGTTCCATGCCATTTGAGATTTAAGAAAAAAGAATATCAAATGGCAAAGAGTATTTTTTGCAGCACTTTGTGAATTCCTTTTTGTTTAATGGACGTGTGTGTGTATTGCAAATTGTCACCCACAGCAACAAAAGCTTTTGTTTAAGCCGACTTTATGTGTACGGCAGCCATTACTCAAGTATATAAATCAAGTGCCGGACACTTCATTTTAACGTGTAGGGGACTTTTTTTTTGTCCCCAATCGCCATTTCACCATCTTGCCATCCCGCCACGTTTTCCTCAAAATAAAATAAATAAAGCAAAGGCCAAATGGGACAGAAAATGGGCGCCTTTTAGCGGCCAATTAGTCATTTAAACGGGCATATCCCACAGAAACAAACGAAAAATTATTAAATGGTAGAGGACATAAAAAGCGTCTGGTCTTAACAATTATTCAAAAATATTAGCACAATTTAGTAAAAAAAGCAAATAAGGTTAAAGTCGTGAGGGAAACAAGGACTAGAAACAGTAGCGTGCCTTTGTTATACACATTTTAATAAGAGCATGGGAATAGTTGGGATACATATGTGAATAAAATTGCTCAGATGGGTAAAAGTACACTTAAACAAAACTGACTAAAATATAACTAACGAAATATAAAATTCTAAAACACAGTTTTCCATTGAAAAGCTGAACAACAAAGTTAAACCCCCGCCGGATACATTTCACAATAAATTAACATGACCAATGTTTCTCTCAGTGTTTCATATGGCAAAAAGTTGTTAGACAATTGCAATCGCTCTGTTCCCAACTAAAGTTGGGAACTTAGACATGCTAATGCACTCTAATTGCGTCCAACCAGCCGAGTGAACGGAGCACCGATGGCAGGGACGATGGTATGTTGCCAACTGCTTATTAGAGGATATAGAAAGGATACTGTAATTTAAAGTTTCTTTTGCCGCATTGATTCAACCACTCCCCCCTATCCAAAGGACCTCTGTTATTACGTTTTTTCATGTTAACACCCTCGTCGTTATCGGCATCCGGATCCGCAATTTCCTTTGACAATCGATTTCCGTGGCGGACGGGAAAATTGTTTCTAAAATATTTTTGGAGCCAAAAGGAATTTCATAAAAATAATGATGCAGGGCGATTACATAAATAATTTATCTAGATAATGACAATCGAAATTGTTCCGCCATTTCCACCATTTCCTTTCGAGCTGAGCCCCTTATCGTTTATGGCTTAATTTTAAACCAGCTTCCCCACTCCGGACATTAAGTGCAAACTGTCGGAGGGATTTTCATAAAAATGGCTCAAATAATATACGAGAATCAGTGGTGCGAACTGGTTGGCGGAATGGATAAATTAAATATAACTATGACATTGTATTTTAATGGCTTACGAGATGCTTAAATTTGATTTTTTATAACCAGTCCTTAGTGGTTGCTTTACGATCGAACATGGAGGCATTTGGAGGACGCATATTCCGCCACAATCCTGGCTGGCATATTGAAGCTTATGCTTTAAAGAGAAAATACTGTCGACTGGAAATACAGTTCCAAAAATAGAGACGCCTTAAATCATGGGAAATCGTATATTTCCTTCATTACATTTACATAAATAAATAAAAGGACGAACACGCGCCTAAAAGCAGGCAACGTGCTTTTCAATTACAAGCCGGAAAACAAATGGCCAATCGCAAATCTTGTGGAAACGCCCGTCTCCTATTTTGTCTCCTCTGTGTGTTTGTGTGTAACGCATATTTCATGGCAAATAAAAATTTCCACTGTCTAAAAAACAGCGTTATTTATTCAAAATTTTCGTGTGTGCCTGCGTTTTGTGTCTTCCCGAAAAGTAAAAAAAAAAACAGAACATTTACAGGCGACTTAACTGCATTTAATATGAGACGGACTAAGCCCCAAAAGACTGAAAGATAATATTCAGCCGGTCGGTGCCGACTGTTGGCGATGCGATAAGAATTTTTGGTACCAGGGATCCTCCATATTCCCCTTCATATCGCCAGGTTGATGGACGGGGAGTGCGACGGATTTTAAGTGGCGTTGTGTCCGCAGCTGAACTGCTGATAAATTGCATTGATTTATCAGAAGCACTCCTGAATGGCATGTATTCCATAAAAATAACACTTCCTAATTGGATTGGTGTCGTAGCGATTGTGAAAGTATCCTGGAATTAGTTGTATTTTACCAAACTCTGGAGTTAAGCCAACTGCACAGATTCGAGTCCACCTTCTCAGCTAGTAACTGTTTTATTTTATAATATAATTTTATAGGGTATCAAAGAGGCTAGAATACCCTACGGAGACCTCCACAAACATTTGACATCCAGATGGTCACCAGATAAGAGGACCTTTGCCGGCCATTCGCTGTCATAAATCACAACACTTTCCTCTTCAGTTCATTTTTTTTTTTTCAACCACCCCACGCAGTTTAAGCCAGTTATTGATATAGGCTAACAGGTTTATTTGTCGGTCTGATGTCAGTAAACCGAAAATATATCAGTTCCCGTTCGAATTATGAATATATATGACGGCGTTACCCCGAACAAAATATTCTTTAAAGGGAATAATTTATCACTTGGACCAGTCAGTGTCGAAATTCAATTAGCTAAGTGTTGTTCCAATAAACAAATAATCCTGACCACATCCCTGATCCCGTCCCGAGCCCCGTCTCACATTCACTTTTGTGCTAACTTTTTGTTAACAAATTAATTATGTCGAGGAGCAAACAATGCGCGAAAGGCTGACATTTCAACAGGATCGTCAAGGCTGGCCAGTTTCCGTTTGGAAATATTTCAACAATTTGGCCGCTTTCGCTCGAAATTACTTAATTAGTTTGCCTTTGTTCTCGAACTTGATTTACATTTCGAATTGCGTTGTTAAAAATCGCAATGAGCAACAGGACCATCCTTCCCCTAGGAAGCCTTTTAACTTGTTCTGAAAAAGAAAACTTTATTGAACTTAAGAATCTTGGGGTTTCTCCGAGATGGTGGTACTCCTAGGGATTCATTAATATTCAAAGAGTT
Organism: Drosophila varians; assembly: GCA_018150405.1. Lineage (NCBI taxonomy): Eukaryota > Metazoa > Arthropoda > Insecta > Diptera > Drosophilidae > Drosophila > Drosophila varians. The sequence continues at coordinate 13,278,329 of JAECWK010000130.1, forward strand.
TCTTATTGAAAAACTCATTAAACTGTCCATGAATTTATAATAAAAGTATTTTCTTTACAATAAAATCAAATATTTATGTCAAGTGCCATACAATTATTTGTCTTTGACAATTTTCATATTAATAATTTCCGACTTGTGGCGTTTTTATGTCCTATCCAATTAGTCGGTGGACAGTTGAGGTCATAAACTAATTGAAAATCAATTTAAATCGAATAAAGCTAATAGAGTAATTTCCACAAATTGCTAAATAATAAATAACACAAAGAATATTGTATAACTATTAGTTGGCCTGTTAAACCTACCTGAGTTGGCCAAGACAAAGTTTCTGGTGCTTAAATCCTTCCTTCATCACAAATACGCTTAATAACTTAAAATGGTAGTTGGTGGTAAATTAAATTTAATGGGAAACCTCATAAAGTCCTTTCTCCTCGAATGTAAACTTTCCCCTTAAAAAATCAGCACTTTTGCACTTTCCCAGTGGGCTGCTAACTTTGTGGCATTTGAATAACACTTTTGACTCTGGTTTATGCAAATCGTGTTTATGCATTCATGCGAATTTGATTTTGAAGGCATCTGTTTTCACAGCTTTCCCATAATATTTTTGATGGCATCCGTCCGGGCTTTATGCAACGGAAGAGCGTCGAAAATCCGGCTGCCGGCTGCCGGGTGCCGGGTGCCGCCTGGGTTTCTGGGAAATGATTTGGCCGGATGTTTACATTCCACCTGGCTAGGAAGGTGATGCTGGATGACAGGCCATTCATATTTTTATTACAAAAGGCGAACGGAGAGGAAAGGGGAGGAGGAGTACACGGCTTTCAATTACGACGACTTTGCCTTGCCTTGTCGCCTGACCGAGTCATTGAAGTTTCCTCGGGCGTCAGTTACGTTTTATGAGTCACTGTATAGTATAGTATATCTGAATGTGCGAGTGCGGTTAATGGCTGGAAATGTAATGACAGGATATGCATTCCTTGGAGTGTCGACGCGCAAGTGACTGCGAAGGAACCGGAGCCGCCATCATCAAGTTGATAAGAAATTCCACGCTAATGTCATAAATCTGTAACATAAAGCCCATCTCTGGGCTCTTTCTTGATTTTCCTCCTCTTCGCTTAAGGATTCCCCTTAAGTCTTTAATGGAAAATCCGGAGAAAGGGAATTCAGAATTACCGAGCCAAAGGGCGAAATGAAACAAATGGAAAAGTGAATGAAACAAGGGAATTTTCGGAAGCAAATGTGCATTCGTAATGTAATTACAAATTTTGCAGACAATTGGATTATCTTTTAAAATTCAATTAGCCAAGGAAGTCATGTTTAAAGTTAAGGTATTCCCCGCCAGGATATCATCCAATAAATTAGAGTAAATATTCGCTTCCCAAAAGTAAACACATATGGTCGAGCCTCCCATTAAATAGATTCGAAAATATTTACAATATTGGACAGCAGGAATTTCATCCCAAATAATTGAATTTCTCCCAAAAACCATTAAAGCCGAACCGAAAAATAAATTGAATCAAATCTACCAATTACAACAAATGTTTTGTTTTTGCTCCATTTTCCAGCCCGACAAAATTGAATGCAAAAATGCAGCAGCAGCCAACCAGCCGTGAAGGAAATAAATTAATCATGTCGGCTTAAACAATTTCCATTTAGTTGGCCAAGAAATAACATTAAACGATACCAAATCGAGTAAAGTCAGCTGCAGGGGCATCGGAAGCACAGGAGTCCCCCCAGTTGCCACTCGAATCCCTCGATGATAGCCAAGTTGGTCAGCATGGAAACGGATTTCGATGTGGGTCGGGACACTTCTGGGGTTTCACCACCTCTCCTCTATCCCTACAACATCACGCAGGCTCTATGGGAACTGGCCGCCGCCACCTCCACCCAGTGGCCCCTCCTGGACTTGGAAACGGAGAACTCCAGCGAACTGGCGGTGACGGAGACGCCCTACGTGCCATACGGTCGCCGGCCGGAAACCTACATTGTTCCCATCCTCTTCGCCCTGATCTTCGTGGTCGGTGTTCTGGGCAATGGCACCCTGATTGTGGTCTTCCTGAGTGTGCGCCAGATGCGGAATGTTCCAAACACGTGAGTGTCAACCGTGAAAGGTCAGATACCGCCTGGATAATTAGGCTTTATGGTGGGTAGATTGGTTTAATTATGGGTCACTGCGCAAAGGTTACTTTATCAAAAAATATGCCTTCTACAAGGCGCATGTCTTCTTAAATCCTTTTGATCATATGATGCAAAATATTTATAAAACAATAACCAAAAATCCCTGCAACATTTACAGGACATCACCTTGTCCTGGAACTCCAAACTCGGTTGCAAAGTGCCTTTTTGATTTACGACAAACCTAAATTGAATTTAATTATATGCCTCATGGCTGGCAGCGTGTGCGCCAAATTATGCATGCAAAAGGCAAATGTCACGAGTTGGCCAACAGCGATGCCTGAGAATTGTCCCACTTGCCACGCCACCACCCCCTCCCCACAGCCCATCAGTTAATTAAGTGGCATGCCGAGCCAGTCACGAGGCAGTCAGCCAGTCAGCCAGTCAGGCAGGCAAGGATGATAATGGTAATGTTGTTACCGCCTTCGTCTCGAAATTTACTCAAAACTCCGTAGCCTACGTATATCCAAGTAGCAGAAACAAGGCCCAAATCGATTGGCAGCTGTTTATGTTTTTAGCCAAGGAGCGGCAAAATGGCATAACTAATTAGTCATGTTGGGAAAGGACTTTGTGCTGCAAAAATTCTGTGTGTTTTTGTCATAAATCAAGTTATTGTGCGCCAGGCTTGCAGGCGAGATAAATATAATTTTCCGGCAGACAATAACCTTATGTTGCCTACGTTTCATTTTTTTTTTTTTTTTTTGGGTGGGAAACCAAAGTAATTCCTTAAAGGAAATAAAGAGATGTGCGCCCATGAGATGTAAAAAATGAAAGCAATTTAACAGGATATGCAGAGTATTATTTATAGAAAATGGTTAGGGTTAATGTTGGTCTTTGGCCTTGATAATCAAATTAATTATTAAGAAAATCAATTTGTTTTCTTTAAAGGATAAATTCCTTCAAGAAGCTCTAACCGACTTTAGTATTTAACGCCTGGTACCTTTCATACTTAAAAATCCTCCACAACCAATTAATGTAAATAACCTCAAGGGCCAGGTTTCTAGTGGCAACATCCTGACTTTATCAAGAGGTTTGTTCTGGTGACACGAGTTCATCATTAAATGGCGATGACCTTGGCCATCTGGCAGTGGAACAACAATGCCTGTGGTTTGTGGTCAATTAAAAAGGCTCCCGGTGCTGGCAGGAGCGGAAAGAGTCGTGGGCCACTTAAAAAGGAATTGTCGCGGCGGCAGGATAACAAACGCGAAGCCACTTAAATTTTCTAGCGGATGCTAAGGCCACCAGGATATGGCATGTAAACTATGAATTTTCCGGTGAAGTCATGTACTGGCTTTTAGCAAAAGGCTAACGTGAATGTCAACTGATCAAATTACGTTGAAATTGCATTTGGCAACTGGGGAACTGGGGAAGTCGGGGAGTCAGGGCGCTCTAAAAGCCAAGTGGTGCTAGACCAGTAACCCGGAGGCCATGATTCCATGATTCCATGAGACCATGAGACCATAAGACCCTTATCGGCTTTGCCGGGGGGCCACAAAAACGTAATTTGGTGTTGCATTTCCGACAGCCAGGACGTGGCAAACAAAGTGCCACATGCAGCTTATTTATGGTAAGCGCGGAGCGGTGGGATAAAGGCGAAATTACTATATGAGATGACGGACCAAATTGCCACTGTGCGCCATTTATAAGCGCTCCCACTGCCAGCGACACTGAATGCAAAAATCTTTAAAAACAAACAGCAAGGACTCGCTTATCCTTTGTCTTGCTGCGGCCGCAATGCCACTTAATAAGGCTTTTGCTAGATAAATCAATTTTAATGGTCATTGTATTGCCCTTAAGCCAGCAGTTGTTGCCTAAAAAACTTTCCAAAACAAAAATCAGCCAGGCGACACATTTTTTTATCACACTTCCAGGACACGTGCGGCTTTGGGCAAGAGATGAGCCTGCTCATCTTAAAGAATGAAACATAAATCTATGTATTTGCTATCCTTTTTTCTGGAGAGGGGTGACTTTTAAATTTTGAATAATAAAAATGGCATCTTTCAGCTATATTTTATCACTGGCTCTGGCGGATCTTCTGGTTATTGTAACCACAGTGCCATTGGCTTCCACGATTTACACCGTAGAGTCCTGGCCCTGGGGCAGTTTCCTCTGCAGCTTGTCGGAGTTTATGAAGGATGTGTCCATTGGCGTATCGGTCTTTACCCTGACAGCCCTGTCGGGAGATCGATACTTTGCCATTGTGGATCCTCTACGAAAGTTCCATGCACATGGTAAGCTTCGGTAAATAAAAAACTAAAGTTTGATTCTCATTTGTATTTACTTTTCAGGAGGTGGTAGACGGGCTACAAGGATGACCCTGGCCATAGCCATTTCCATCTGGTTATTGGCCATTCTCTGCGGAATGCCAGCTCTCCTGGGCAGCTACCTTAAAGTATGTATAAATTATTTAAACATAATTAAAATATAATGTATAATATAAACTTTAACTTACAGCGCCTTGGCATCAACGAAAAATCAATTGTCTACTGCTATCCGTATCCGGAAGATTGGGGCGAGAACTATGCCAAAACCATGGTCCTGCTCCACTTTCTGGTTTATTATGCCATCCCCTTGGTGATTATAGCGGTGTTCTACGTCCTCATTGCCCTCCACTTGATGTACTCGGCCAGTGTTCCGGGCGAGATCCAGGGAGCCGTGCGCCAGGTGAGTCCTCCACTTGATTTGAGTTCCCAAAAAGCATTCATAAGCGCTGCAAATTGATATCAATCATCGGACTCGACCTCTCCCCACTCGACCCAAGGAAAAAAGAAGGAGCATCCATAAAAGTGAATTATAAACTTTTCCCAACTATTTTCGCAGCGTGGGTGTAGTTCTGGAACTTTTTCATTCAGCTCGGGACCTTTCGGGGTGGCATAAAATATTCAATATTAACTTGACCAACGCACTAACATTCCGTCTCAATGGGTTGAGAGGTGGAATAAATTGGAGAACTTTTTAGTGGCCAACAAAGCATGTGTTTTGTGCAACATACAACGTTCTGACAGGATGTGCGCTGCTCTATTCAAGGCAAATTGTTTATTTAATTTAATGCAATTTCAAAAGGCGCTTAAATTCGATGTTTTAAAGTACTCAGTCATATTGTATTTACCCTTCCAGGTAATACCATAACCATAACGTTTGTGGTTTCTATTTCCAGGTTCGAGCCCGTCGAAAGGTGGCCGTAACTGTCCTGGCCTTCGTGGTAATCTTTGGCATTTGCTTTCTGCCCTATCACGTCTTCTTCCTCTGGTTTTACTTCTGGTGAGTACCCGGTCGTCATTTCACATGTATTTTCTCCAGCTAGCCCTGAATGAATAAATGGAAAGTCAATTTGTCAAGCGGATGGGTAAAGAGAAGCAGCCAGCAGCAAAGGATGCTCGCCCCCTACATGCTCACAAAGGCAAACAGTGCGTATGAGTAATGTTGTTGCCATTTGTTCGACACTTGTTCGCTGGGAATGCAGGACAATCGATTTCCCTGCTGATATCTCCATTATGGGTGCTTTACTCCCTGACTCCCCTAGACCTTACATTCCACCAATGTTGTCCCCTTTTTTTTTTCTCATGTCCATCTTTTCCCTTTTTTCTCCGACAGGCCCACCGCCCAGGAGGATTACAATGCCTTTTGGCATGTGCTGCGCATCGCTGCCTACTGTATGTCCTTTGCCAACAGCTGCGCCAATCCTGTGGCCCTCTACTTTGTGAGCGGCGCCTTTCGCAAGCATTTCAATAGGTATTTGTTCGTTCACATCAATCCACCTCCACAGCTACAGAATGACTAAACGATACTCGGTAATCGTCTCTCAGTCGACTGTCGCTAAAGAGTCAATAAAAAATCTGTAGCCCCCCGTAACTGTAAGCGTCTAAGCCAACTGCCATTTGTTTCTGTCTTTAAATACCAAAAACCAAAACATTTTGAGCCAAAATGCGTGTAAACATTCAGATGCAATCTCTAGAGTTTATCAATTCGATATAATTTTTAGAATCCTTTTCTTTATTTCATGAAATAGAAGCAATTATCTTGTGTAATGTATTTATTAGTTTTCCTTCTCATTTCTGCAACTTTTTCAATTGTTACTCAACTTCAATGCAACTAAAAATCAAAGTAAAAACCAACCAACCTCTGATATTAAATATAATATATATCTGTTCTCGAATTGCAATCTGGAACTGTTTGTTGTTCCCGCATGAGCTCACAAAATGCAATACACAGAACGAAAATTCTAGTAAAATGGGTTTCCCTGGAATATGATGAAAATATTTCTCAGAAAATAGAGTACCACGGGAAGTATGAGTAATATTCGCCACAGTATAAGTTTTTAAAGGACTCTGCTTTGGTTACCCATTTTACTAACTATTTTTCTCTGTGCAAAACATCAACACCCCACACTTTGACACCTACACGCGAATTTTATGAAATATTTTGTATGGATCCCCAGAGCGCTTGCCTTTCCCGACAATTCCGAATTTTTGTTTCCTTCTCCCTACCGACAGATACCTGTTTTGCCGCGGAGCCAGTGGCCGGCGGAAGAAGCGCAGCCAGCACGACACCTTCTGCATGCACCGGGACACCTCACTGACCAGCACCGCATCCAAGCGCTACCAGTCCCGCCACTCCTGCTACCAGAGCACCATCCGCAGGTGAGTCCCCAGTCCCAGTCGCAGGTTTTTTCGATTTTCCCCGATATACATAATATTGACCGTCACCTCGGACAGCTGTCGCCTGCAGGAGACGACGATAACCACTCTGCCGAACGGCAGCAATCTGAACGGAGCCCCCATTTCCGCCACGGACCTGGCTCTGCCTATCATGGCCCCGTCCACAGGACACAGTGAGGTGCCGCCCAGCTATGAGTTCTCCTCTCTGAAAGAATATGGCCAGCAGTCCCGAACGCACCCACCAAAGTTCCAGGAATCCCTTATGAATTAAAGTCCTAACAGCAAAATGTCTTAAACGGAGTCTACAGGATATCTGGCAGTGAAAAATATGTAGCATACTTATTTGGTCTTCGTTTGTAGTTAATAAAAAATAGCCAAATAATAATAATATTGACACTTTCCTCTAACTTTCTAATTAAATTTATTTTTCATTTGTAGCTGTTCATTTGGTTCATTTGTTTATTTGGAAAAGGTCCACAACAATCTGTAATATCAAACTCGCACTAAAACCCAACAGATAGCAGCTAGAAAATGTCCTTTGGAAAACTTTGCCTCGAACAAAGTTTAAGTAACTTGTCTAGAATGTAAATACAGAAAACATAAAAGCGAAATATATATTCCGATGCGTTTTCTATGTGTGTCAAGTAAAGTCCTAAAGGTTAAGCATAAATGTAAACTGTGTCTGTTCCAAACTAAAGTATTGCAGCCGTGACACGGCTCTAAGCTAAACAAATTTTACAAATAAATACGAAAAGGATAAACAATTTTATGCGCTCTGAAACGGACTCTATTTTATAGCTAATCACGATAACTTTGTAAATACATTTTTATGTGGCAGAAAATAGTTGAAAATAAATGTAAATTGTGCGTTGAAAACTTTGTTTCCATCTGTCCGAAATGTCCGAGAGAAAAGCCCTCGAAAAGTCGCTCCAAGCCTCTAAAGGCAAAGGACGAAAAATCAGAGCGAGTACGGCTCATGGTAAATTTATGGGAAATTAAATTACAGAGCTTGTGGGCAACTTTAAGACGAAATATACCAAAGAAAAACTTTCTTCCGGCGTCCGGTCGTGACCTGACGCTGAGAAAAAAGGGAAATCGGATTTTAAAACTCCCTGCGGTTCCTGGACTCTGCGTGGGACATTTTCCGAGATTAATTGGTTTGGCCACAGGCAGAGAAGGTGAAATTGGAGTCGCCGCTTAATCTGGCTCCGTTCAAACAAATTGGCGGGCCGATTTTGATCCTTTTTTCGATACGGGCGAGTCACTTGACAGCTGTATTAAAATCCCCTTATATTTGGAGAAAGAATGTATTCGGAATTCCGATGAGTTTGATCGGAAATGAAGATAAAGGAGTGCTTGTGAAAGGAGTTTGCTGTTTCCCCACTTTAAGGTGAGTGTCTAGGACCCATTTCCATATAATTTTTTAACTTAAAGTATTGTCTCCCATCGTTATAAACATGTGTCTTTCATAATGACTTTTTCACCCCATTTGTGCTACATTTTGGCTTTCATCTCGTTTCCGAAATCAATTTCCGGCCATTTTCAAGATGATTTGCGGCCTTGACTGCCAATGAAATGTGCCATCAAGTCAATCAGCTTAAATCGGACGAACATTTACTGAAAGTATCCTTTTTTGGGTTTTGCGTGGGATTCCCAACAGATTCGACAGATACAGAAATTAAATTAGCTCATGAAAATGTTGGGGCGCGTTGGTGTGCCTTGATCTGTCAGCTACGTGCCGCCAGGACTGGCGTTTGCGTTTGTGATTGCCACTCCTTTTTGCATGTCCTGGCGACAGGCATTATCTTGCGGCTTGGCAACCAGCGGCATCTTTATTTTCTGCCTCTGTTCAGACAGTTTCTGTTTATTTTCGCATCTTTCGGCTGCTCATTTTTAATAAACCGGCTTTGGGTACACTCTCATCCAGCATTTCAGCGACCACGTCAAGTTGTCATCAAGCCAAGTCGAGTGCTTATCCCGGCTTTATTAACTGTCCAAAGTGTTTGTCGCTACTCGTCCTTCCAGCCACTCCCGCCCCTTTTACGCCATCTTGACTTGCCATTTTTTTTTTACTCCTATTTCATTTTATTTTCTTGGTTTCATTGGCTCGTGGTTTTGTATTTCCATCGCGATTCTCATATTTTTTGGTTTATTTTTAAATTGGTTTCGATGAAATTTAATTTTAGTTTTGCGGTATTGAGTTTATTTTGGTTTAGTTACTGCAGCATCCAAATCTTTGCCTAATTAGCAGATGCGAAACCAATTTAATTATTTTCGAGGATAGTTGAAGGACTCTTGGTCTGTGTCGAAGGATTGTCAAGATTAATTGACAATTTTCTTGACTAGCGTTGCCAGGGTCATTTGTCAGGCTTTAAAGAGTTGATTGATGATATTTGCTATAAGATCTTTATCAGAATTGAATAGAAAATAATAAAGTTAGGAGAAAATTTCAAGAGATTCATTTTGATCAAGTGTTGTTTTAATAAATTGCCTTCCAGCCCACATTATTTGTTCAATTTAATAGCTGCTTAAATGGGCTTTTAATTAAACATTTCTTTGCTAAACGGCGATTAATATTAATTTATGTAAGGCTCTGGCCAAGTGCTTTGACACTTCAAAGCCACAAAAACAAAAGGCCAGGTCGTAATGAGGAGCACAATAACACCGTTACACGCAAATAAAAACAAACACAAGCCGGCAAAGAAAATGAACAACAACACATGGCAATAACAATAACAATAATAATGGCAATGCCTTATAAAGCATATGGGGGTGGCGGGGGTGGCAGGACCTCGACAGGAGCAGGGGTGCGACTAGGAGAGTTGTGGAAAATGTGGAAGCATTGGCGTGGTAAATAAATAAAACGATTTCAGACGCTTAGAAACGCAAATGTAAACACAAAATCCTCAAGGTGCAAAGCACGGCCGACTTAACGGCATTCACATTCCTTTGGAGTGTATGGAGAAGCTTTTGGGTTGGCAGGGGAAACGGGACGCTGGCTGAAGTCGGCGTGACGAAGAGTCCTTGCTAATCGTAAATTGCCTGGCACAGTACTAATCTTGCCACATACACACACATACAAAGTATATATGAGGGGCATAAAAATTGGCACTCAATAAGCATGAGGGCACTTTTGGGCCACCGACCCTGCTCCACTTTCCCTGTCCACCAGCCACAATACACATGTATACCGTTATGTGTATTTATGAGTGGGCGTTTTGCCGCCAGGAGGCAGGAATCTTCTTTGGCGACGCTGACGACATCGTCTAGAGCCTCCTCTCCACATCTGGTCGTGCATTTTAAATGCCTAAATGGCATAAAGATAATAATCATAAAAATAACATTGAATGTTTGAGTGCATTAATGGTGCATTGGCTTATTGGCTTAAATAATATGATTAATGGAATACCTGATCTGGCAATTACTTCATTTTTCCCTTTTTCTGTCAACGTTTTAATGTAAAACTTGGCCACTTTGCATCGGATTTTGAATCGGAATACCATTTTCGAATCAGAACTTTATTCATCGTAAATCTGCATCAAAAGATTCTAAGATTAAAGTAAAAAATATTTTCTCGATTTTTGCCAATTTTAATGATGGTACCCCTTTGAAAATTTTCGAAAATTGGGTCAGATTTTCGATGGACAGATTTTGATAGATAATGATTCTACTTGAAGATACAAGATCGGGAAGGTATAACATTTTGCGATCTGACACATATTAGCTGAGATATCGTCATGTTAAGTGGTAGGGATGGACAGTTTTTGGCTTTCAAGGACCTTCACACCTAAAAATATTTTCTCTTCTCTTCTCTCTATATCTCTTTATCTATATTTATTTATTTTTATTTACAGAATGAGAAAACCTTGATGGATGTGCGCGTCGTTGGACTAAAGGCGCCTTTCCAGTGATGTTCTTCCGTGGAGACTGGGAGAGTCCTCGAGAAAACAAGGTGTCCAGAGCCAGAGGCATGAAGCTGATTTCAAGTTATGTCTCAGATGTTGCAGGATAATGGAGAAACCGGTGGCGCAGGGAACAATGAAGCAGCGAACATCGTGGCGTAGCTAATATCCTTCGCCGCAATCCTGGGGATACAGAGTATTTGGTTATTAAAATAACATATTACGTAGGATTATTGAAATATTGTTAGACTTTTAATGTCAACAGTTTATTTAGACAATAAATTATGTTGTTTAAGAAATGGCACTGTAAATTACGGCAATAAACTCGAATGAAAATGAATATTTGGTGTTTGAAATTGGTTTTGGTTGTTGGGAATTGGGGGTGAAGGAAAGAATTTAATTTTAAAATAAGACTACGTGAAAAATGGCTCAAAATATTAGAATATCGTCTGAAAAACCTTGCAATAACGGAAAACCAGCGAAAAAACAAACAGCAAAGGACGAAAGCAATTTTCAGGTATTGACATACGTTAATTACACGTGAATAAACGTTGTCAACTAATAAGAAATCAAAGTATGATCAATCTTAGTTGTAACTAAAACAATAAAGGAAAAGTAAGAATGTCCTTTATCCTGAAACGCAACTATTTACCCACTTTTTTACCAATATCTTAGCCATTTTGCATCGGATTTTGGATCAAAATACCTTTTTGTAATCAGCACTTTATTCTTTTTAAATCTGTACCAAAAGATGTTGAAATTAAAACAAAAAATATTTTCTCGATTTTTGCGATTTTTAATGATGGTAACCCTTTGAAAATTTTCGAAAATCGGGTCAGATTTTCGATGGCCAGACTTTGATAGATAATGATTCTACTCGAAAATACAAGATCGGCAAGGTATAACATTTTGCGATCTGACGCATATTAGCTGAGATATCGTAATGACAAGTGTTAGTTATAGACAGTTTTTGGCTTTCAAGGACCTCAACACCTGAAAATATTTTCATTAAGACCCCCCCCGAATAAAACACACAGCAGATTCTTTTAGAAAATTATATTTTTTGTATTTCTAATAACAGAATGCAAACAAGGTGACTTGATTGGTGTGCGCGTCCCAGTTGGATGGGAACTGTCTTTCCAGAGATATCCTTCCATGGAGACTGGAATATCGCATAGTTGCAAATCCTCGAGGAAACTTGATGTGCAGCGGCAGAAAGCTGAATCCAAACGGTGTCAAGAATGTTGCAGGATAATGGAGTAACAGCTGGAGTAGCCGCCCATCTAATATCCATCGTCGCAGACCTCGAGAGAAACAATGTTAGGATTATTTATAATATGTTAGGCACTTTTATCGAGTTACTCACATAATAATTAAGTTAGACACTTATTAGATTACGAATACATCTAATCAATAGTTTATTTTGATATTATTTTATATTGTTTAAGACAATGCACTGAAAATTACCAGAATAAACTTTAATAAAAACAAAGATTCGGTGTTTGGAATTGTAACATTAAAGGGCGAAATGGCGCAAAATGGCTGAAATATTCTCAGAAGAGATGGTTAAGATCCTGGTTTATGACCCTGTCGGCGGGGAGGGAACCCCCAAAATCACCACCTGCTGATTTATATTAACTTGGAATTATACAAGCGTGCCGAAAACCACACAGCCCACATCCTGTAACTCTAGTTCTAGTGGGATCCACGCACTCTTCTAACCTTTGGCATAGAGTGGGCAACTTCTATTTTAAGCATTTACAACTTTATGGGCAACGGTCAAGTGGCGGGTTACCGAGGAGGACTCTGTTCAACCCCAAACGAAGCTGACTCTAAGCTCCTTTCGGGAGCAATCACAGCTGGCGGTTGGCAAATGCCACAAGAGCCACCCACGCTTGGTTGAGCCACCGACTGTAATCCTAGATGTCCCATACCCAGATTTGAGCCAAGCTAATTGCCGAGGAACAGAGCAAACTTCAAAAATCTGATACCATGTCGGCAGGGTGGGTTCCATCATTAGGCAGTCAGAAGGAGGCTCTCAAAATGACGAAGGAGGAGCACCTGGCATTGGGGCGACACTTAGCATACGCCTCATGTGGCCGGGCAGGAATTTAATTAACTTGCCAACAAATACTGACACTTGAGAACTTTGCAATTAGACATATTGTATATTGATTGGAGTTCACTCACAGGCAAGCAAACATTCAAATTAAATCCCCCAGAATATTCCATTTGTGGTCCAATAGAAATAATGTCCTTAAAAGTGACACTCGAATAGATTGCATTGATGGCTGGTGGAGGAGAAAATCATGTTGGAGGAGGCTCTTTAAATAAACAGAACAGACCACGCGTGCTGGAATTGTTATTTTGGATTTGTCTCTCGTAAAAAACCCGCATCCGGCCAAGTGGCATGTGCCGGGCCGCCGGGCCACTCAACCCGGAGACCAACGCAAGATCCCTTCTCTAGCAGAGTAAATAGTAAAAAGGACATTCGCCCGAATTGTCCCATTCGTTCGCCTAACTGAATGGGACAGCCGCAAAGATTAAACTCGGCCCCGATTTATGCATTTGTCAACGAACCCAACAAAGACGTCTCCAGAAATTTGTGTAAAGAGGCCGAAAGTCGCTTAGAATCCTTTTGTTTGGCTTCTTTGTTTTGAAGACTCCCAAAGCTTGGTCAAAGACCTGAATCTTTTCCACAAATTACCTTTAAAATTAATAAGAATTGAAGAATATCTTACCTTTCAACTCTCTATTAGTATACAAAAATGTGTAAATAGAAAAGTTTTAATCCTGGCGAATGATTTCCCTCTGCCCATAAAGTTTTTCCGAATAAAATGTGTAACTTTAACAAATTGTCAGACATTTCTGGACTTTAATCTATCAAAAAAGTCTCTCACAAAGTTTCCCTAAGTCCCATGGCTTAAAGATGGTCAGTCAAGTTAAATTTTTTTCCAATTTTTTTCAAATCTAAAGTCATTGAAGCGTTTTTTGTTTACTCAAAATTTGGTTCCTTTGGCTAAACTGGCACTTTTCTAATTAATTTCAATATCAATGTAAGTTCTCATTTCCACCAAAATGCTAGTCAGACTTGGAGACTTGGTGGCCTAAAAAACGGATGGCGTCAAAATGGCGAACTTTTGAGCTCTGATCAAATAATCCTTTTTTTTCGTATCGTTGATTTTATTTGTTTGTTGTTGCCCGACGAACCCTTTTCAATCAAATTAGCCATAGTCCGCGGAGCAATTTCATCATTTCCAATGATGAGAATTCTCACTGGGATTAGGGTCAGGGATTCGAAGTGTTGGATTGACAGCAGAAATGCAACAAAATGTTAAAGATAGGGTATTCAATACTTTAAGAATAACAATCCAACTCTACTGATTCAGGAAAACTTGTGAGCCAACTTGTCCCAGAAGTCGTAAAGCGAATATAGGACATACGTTTGAACATTTACCCTTTAAGTGTGTTTTGAGAGCTCTTTGAATGTCGTATAGTAAAATGAGAGTAAAATGCTGCCATTTTCCTCATTTCCTTTCTTTTCTATAGGAATTGTCAGATGTCCTGACATTGTTGCCAAATCGTGAAGAGCAAACAACAGAAATTGCGCTGATAACTTTTGGCTAAATCATGGACTCTTCATTTATCAGCGGGAAAACGTGGTCAAAAATGGGAGGGCCCTTTTTCTTCGGCAGCTGCAGCGCAGAACACTTGCAAAATAACGCAGGACTCGTCCCTGCAACAACATTTCAGAAACTTTGGAACTTCTAAACCCACATTTAAGTCGGCAAAGTCGCGCGTCGAAGACGAAAGTTGAGTTGGTTAGAAGTGTTGGTTTTGTTTTTGCTTCAGTTTCCGTTTCCGGTTCGTTGGATGCAAAATAATGACGAATCGCCAACTGAATTGTGCCTTAAGTACGTGTCTGTGGTAAACCCTCATGAATCTCTCTATTGTTTGTTTTTTTTCTTCTGCCATTTGAAGTTATGACATTTCAATGGTTCACATGTGTTTTGGAAGCATCACGTTTTATCCACATGTTAACAAGGCATTGAAATATAAATATTTATTGCCTTTTGGTTTTACATTTCTAGGAAAATTTTTTTTCTTTATTCGAAGCATTATGATACAGGTTAAAAATGTAATGACCAAAAGTCTTAAAGTCATCCCTAGCCACAAGTGAATTTGAAGCATGTAGCATTTGCTCTAAAATGTAATTTTTCCACTTGACTGGACGGCTGCGGTTCTCATATTTAACATATATATTCCTTTTTTTTGGCCAAAGGCTAGAGTTCAAGTTTAGACCAAAAGCAATAAATAAAAAGCCAGGGAGCCAGAGTGGAGTGTTGCCAAAAAACAAAAGGCAAATTTGCAGTAAATCCCGGCAAGGTCAAAAACTCGCCAAACGATGCCATTAATAATTAAAGCCAGCTTTAAAAACAAAGAGAGAGCTTTGATAAGACAGTCGGATAACTGACATAATAATGTCAACGGCAAAGTATTTTCCTATTTTCCTAGGCAATGGGTCCTTCGGGTTTGGCGATTGTGAAGTTGCGTGAAAAATTGTCTTGTCAGTGGCAGCTGCTGGCATCTGCGAATAGATTAAAAAATATCAAAAGCAGCCGCGACAGAACAAACAGACTGGCAGTTGGGGTATTGCTTACTTTGGGGCTACAGGTGGAACGACTTCTGCATGTGCATATTTTGCATTCTTTCAGGATCTGACTTGGGGCGATTACATCCTCACACAACTTACTGCACAGTTGTCGCTGTCACATCACATCATTTGCATATTTGCAGTCTCGGCGATGCGCTTATATCACGTATACGCAGCGTCGGCCCATCACAATCGATGTGCCCGGCAGGCGCTTTTACACCCGCTTCCATCCTGCGACCCCTTCCGATTGCCACACTTAGTCGCATGCCAATCTTAGCCGGATTCCCTATCCCTATGCCTTTCTCCACCTCCATCGTCCTGCGCAACAATAAAGCTTTATGGCGGGGCAGGAGAACATCTATCGTCAATCAAAGGCTTCACTCCTCGCATCGCTGGGCTGTTTGGCTTTGTAATTTATTTGCTCTGCTCGAGATTTGACTTAAAGTGGGCACAACCGCAGGGTTTGGGCCATGACATATGATATGGGGAAATCGACCTAATTTGCAAGGACTCTCAGCTTGGCCCAAATTAGGTTTGATAAGTCAATCCACCCGAAGGGGTACACGTTTGTTTGGTAATCTTGTTGAAAAAGGTTGCATAAAGTTGAATAATTGGATTTAAAACTTTGAAATAAAGATTTAAAATATCTTTAAAGCGACACTCGTTTGATAAAAGTTTATTTATAACCCCAAAAGTATTTTTTAAATTACTTTGAACATTTGGAATTACCCTTTTCACATCTTTGAAAGTAACGTCGTTTGGAGCTTTTAACTCGAGCTTTCGGTTTTAGCCAAGTCAATAAGTTGGAGCTTGTTGTGGAAACCAGCAGATGGCTCTCCATGTAAACTGGCCCAGAGTAGGAAATAAAAATTAAATGAGTTTTTTGGCCACAAAAGTAACTTAAACGTGAATAAATATTATTTCAATTAAAATTCAGTGAATGGCTGAATAAAGTTGTTTGTTTCGCTTTGTTTTCTTTGTAGTGCCAGAAACTCTATTTTAATTCTTCTTTAAAAGTTGTATTACCATCTAAAAAGTCAGATAGGAAAGGATTTGTGAAAGATTAGATTAGATGTTTAAGGAATTCCAAAGAAATAAGAACTTATGTACATACATATTTAGGTTAAATTTTAATAAAATATATATTAATAAATTTTAATAACTTGCAAGACTTGCAAGAGGATTACTTAAACGATTTAAAAAACTTTATTCAATATTATTCGAACGGATAATTTTGACTCTCCATGAACCACTGACTCCAGTCTTTAAAGGCCAATGCTCATTCCTGGCTTAGAGTCTCTTGGCCTAATGTAGACGACAACAGCTGCCACGCGCTCGCGCTTAGACAGCCGCTTACCGCTTACGCTCGCTAGCTCGCTCCGTCTCTCTGGCAGCGAGCGGCTCTCGGCCAAGACAAGTGTCTTGGCTTAAAACGTGTTTTAGCCACTGCTCTGGCTTTGGCCGCCCTCTGTGCCATTCTTCAGTTCGATTCGAAACGCGTCTCCGTTTGGTTGTTGCCGCCGGTTGTTGGTCCGGTTGCCGTGCTGATCACTTGGCCAAGTGAATGTTTTTTCAATTGTAAACCAAAACAATACCGTCAAGTGGGTGATATGTAAGTGAGCCGTATGGACACTACCCGTCTCTTTCCATCCGGTCAAATGCCTCTCTTTCGCCGTGAGGAGCAAGTGCGTTAAAGACATTTGCCGTCAGGCGGGTTTCGATTTGAATTTCGGTGTTTCGGTCAACGCTTTTCGGGATAATCGTCTTTTGTGTCTTTACGTATGCAAAGCGCGTATTTTTGCATTACCGTTGTCTCGTCGCCGCGTCATAAAAAGTGACCACTGCCCACACCCCCCCACGCCCTACCCACTATCTTTCATACCTCCCCCCAATCAATTGTGGAAAATTTCACTTTGGATCAAATCGAGTTTTTTTGCATGGATTAATCGTGAAACAAAAGCCCCCCGGTGCGTACCGGATCTAGACCCAGTGCACTCGTTTTCCCCAAACCCATCCACTATGGCAGCATTGAGATTCTTGAGTGTTGAATTAACATAAAGCCCGACTGGCCTCCGATTAGAAACTGCCATAAGTGCACAAGAATTGTGCAGCAAATTAAATTCAAAGACTTAATGAAGAGTTATTAATTTAGTAATTACGCCAAGCCAAGGTCGTTGGCTGATAAAATGCGATATTTTCCAGAAGCTTTGCCTCTCACCCGAGCAACAAAAGACAAAATAGAAATGACTGCCACAAACTAATCAAAGAAAAAATCACATAAATAATTAAAATAAGAAAAAAAAAAACAGAAATGTGAACCTCCAGCCCAAGATATATGTATTATATGCTTTCGTGTTTATATAGCAAAGACAGATTCAAGGTGAATGTTGCCATTATTTTTTTTGACAGAGAGCTCGAGAGCAACAAGTGAAAATTTATTGGGAAGTTTTTTTGTTCGCGTGCTGGATGAGTAAAAAACGAACGAAACTTGGCAGAGCCACCGCCAAATAAATGCCATTAAAAAGTATATACACTTGAAAACAGTTTAAGATGAATAAATAAATAATCAATGACTAATTGGGGTAACAAGAAATGTATAAAAACTTGCGGTCTCTGTCGCTGGAGAGATTTCCAGAAAGATTTATAACACATAGCCTTTTTTTGTTAAATTCTTTAGAATGCCTTATCATTAGATCAGATATGCTTTACCATTTTTGAAACCATTTAGACCCAATGTCATTAACCATTTTGAGAACTTAGCCTACTCACACACAATTCTAGATATTCTTCATACGCACCGTTGGCGTTTCAGCCTTGAACTTTTCCATTTAGCAGAGTTAGCAAAAAAAAAAGAGCTGAAAAAGCCAACAAAGAGAAAGAAATCACATTATTATTAATTATATTTTAACGGTAAGCGGGCTGTTCGCCAAATGTTTTGAATGCCTTTCAGAAGAAACCCGTCCAACCCGTCCAGCATCCCCAAAAAACCAAAAACAATTCCCCCGTCTTGACTAAAAATTTATCCACATTATAAAAACACCCAAAAAAAAAAACAACAAAATGCAAATACTGGACAACAAATAATTTATCGACAATTTACAAATCGCTAAAACAAAACAAAAAGCCAAAAAAAAAGGTTTAATAAGAAACCAGTCAAATTGCAAATTACAAAGCAACACCATTTTGGATAAGGGTTTTATTTTTTGGCCGTAACGAAAATGCCTGGCAAGATGAAGCCGGCATCGCTGCCACACAGACGCAGCATCATTTTCTTCGTCACCATCGTATGGTGCGGCATCTTCGGCTCCGGCTTCGACATCGTCAGCGCACAAGGTGAGTGAGTTTTTATTTTACATATGATTTTATTTTACGATGTTTATGCACCACAAAACAAAAAGCTTAATTTAACTCATATTCATATTCTCTGACATTTGTGTTTATCTCTGGGCACAATTTTTGGTTTCATTAAGCGCTGATGCTGAAGAAATCCGAAATCCGAAAACCCAGAGCCAAGAAATACCCAAAAAAAAACTGCCTGATTCACTCCATGCTAATTTATCTCGATTGTGGCGACGATGGCGCGGCTCTTATAAGCCGTGGGATCGTTTTCTCGGTGTACTTTACAAGCCGGAACTCTGCGAAGGTCTCAAAATCAAAAGAACGACAACCGTAAATGCTTGTATAAAATTAAAATCTCCAAATTAAAGCTAACTTGGTGGTGAATTGTCACGAATAATGAAACGGATGCTTAGTAATAAAGTCCAAGAAAAAACAAAAACACGTCCGAAACTTCCGGAGCCACTACTTGGTGGCGGTAGAAAGATTTACCAGAAAAAAAAATATATATAGTGGCGGTGTCAACAAATTTTCAGACAAATAGATATTTGATCAACTGTCAGTCGCAAATTTGGTTGCACCTGCAGTTGATTTAGCCCCTTGGGGGCTTTCAGTATTTTGCCAGGCAAATGTTGACGGTTTTGGCCTTTTTCGGCAACCTTTTTACGACTGCATGACTTGGTTGTTTCCCCTTCCGAGTGTTCTGTGTGAGTGTCTTAAAATGTCAGTAAATGTCAATAAACATTTAGTCGTCGCCGAGACCTGCGCAAATATTGGGTTAACTGTTCGAAAGTTAAGGAAAGTTCTTGGCACAGATATCCTAAGTGGTTCTCAGATACAATCGTTATACCCTTTGAGTCACATAATATCTTCATTTCGCACTCGTTAATTAACAACAGAGTACAAAGGTTTTAACATAAAAAAAAAAAAAAACAAACAAATTAAAACTAAATCTGTTGCATAAGACATCAATGGCCAACCTTTCTATTGGCCAATTCCGTAACCAAATATTTTTAGACCCTAAAGAAAAAAGGAAAAAAAGAAAAAAAAACCGGTGAGTGAGACAAAAGCAGAGTTAATAAAATTAACTTGCTAATGAAGCGATGATCACACCGCACGCAGCGAAGCACCATTTCTATGGAGTATAAAACCTCCATATATATATTGACTTAAATCATTCCATGGCAGAAATCAAGAAATACAACTTATGGAAATCTGTTGGCAGCATTTTTTGTATGCAGAAACATTTTTGTCGCGCGTGTTGGGGGCACACAAAACAACAAAACAACAAACAGCAGAATGGGAAAACAAGTTTCAAGTTTCTGGCGGTCCACTATGCAAATTAAACACTAAATAATAAGTATATACAGATATACAGATGTATCTTTCGGTTATTTTGTAATACGGCGATGAAAACGAAAGTGAAGCCGGGCCTGACTTTGAAAGCTGGAGCCCCCCGAAAGGCCCCCCGGAACGCTGGCCCTTCGGCACACATAGCTGCTGCTGCCCTTGTTGTCGTCAATTTCACTTTTATTCCGCCATGTACTGAGTTGTTAACTCTATCGAATTAAAATAAATTCGCCGCCACTGCCGCTGAAGTTGCCGTTGCCGTTGCCCCGAAAGAAAGTGAAAGAAATGTATGTACATACGAGTGTGTGTGTATGTGCAACTGGCAAAGTTGCGGCACAAGTTTTGCGCTCGAAATCATAACAGTAACGGCAACAGGTTGTCTAAGTTTTACGATCCCACATATGTGTATGTATGTGCTCCAGTCCAATTTTTTTTAACTCCAATTAAATTCTACAAAGATGGTTCTTTACAAATATACTTTGTATTAACAGATAGCTTAAGTACTAATAAAATATTAATCCTGATCCAGTTATATATATTTGGGGTTTAAGATTCAATCGAATAGGTAGTCGTTTTCGAAATCTACACACTTTTTCAAACTGTCACACATCCGTAACGATGAATTTCCCCAACTGGCCGAACGTGACGCATTTCTTCGGGTTTATTTCAATGAACAAATCTCTTGCCCAGATGCAGACTCTGTAAAAATAATTGCTTGTTTACATATATTCGTGTAATTTGGCCTTTTCTATGCGCCATAATGATGAGAAACATGCCAATGACATTGTTGTCCAATTCAACTCGAACATTATTGCAGTGAAAAGTCGAGGCGAGCTCTACATTTGCATAGACAATGTGCGATTTTTGTGGTCTGAAAGGAAAAGCCAAGTTTTGCCAATGGCCAATTAAAATACATTCCCATTTCCACACAGCTCTGATATTATTTCCGCTCAGGTTACTGGCTGCACTCGCCAGTTAAACACGTTTTTGGCCATTGGCGAAACATAAAAGTAAAAATAAAGAAAAAAAAAAACAGGTGCAATTCCAGCCTGGCCAACGGCTTTTTATATAATGGTCAACATTGTATGAAAAAGAGCAATGTCTTGAAAATAGTTAATAGGCATTGCTAACATACTTCAGTCGGTCCTGTTTTCGTGACTATTTTGCTAGATCAAGTTCCTCGATCTGTACATTTCCCATCCAAAAAACATTTGAATTGCTTTATTTTACTTCTGATTATAATAGGTAATACTATAAAATTCAAAAACCATATTCGTAATGTTGGCGCAAAGGAGCTTTTATAAAACGATCGATTTTATGATGTGTATACTCTGGTTGAATATCGATATTTATAGAATTCATTTGTTTTTATAAACTAAGAATTATTGAGCCCGATATACAATCGATATATCTGGTGAACACTAGTCGGCACATCTTCCAAGCTCAAATCGTTGTCTTACCTTTTGCATTTTTGACCATGAAAATGGGCAAAACCGGAAAGGAAAAAAAAAAGTTAAGTTTCCTTGTCAGGGCCATTGAAAATGTCCATGATGCACAGTCGAAGGAATACGCAGTGGAAAAAATAATTGGAAAGCGTTTTGTACGTGGCTATGCCGAAGTTCTGGTGAAATGGGTTGGCTATCCCAAATGTGGATGCACTTGGGAGCCCATGGCTAACATGGGCAACTGTATGGGACTCCTAGCCGACTTCGAGGCGAAACTTTTTGAAAGGTCCTCCCGTAAGGACTAGGATGACAGAGGCCTTGAAATGCCTGGACACGGAAGAAGACCTATAATACAACTACCAAACTTTAAAAAAAAAGTTAAAGCACAATTATTCTTTTCAATAAAAATAGTTTAAACAATTAAAAGTTTCTCTTAATTTTGTATTGTTCTTACAAAAAGTATAATTTACTGAGCTTTTGGGCCAATTTAAAAAGCGATTAGTATAAATCGATTCAGTTCGATTGCTATTCACCAAATTCCATCTCTAAGTGGCTGCTAATTCGTTCTCTTTGTGCGTCGAATAAGTTAAGAATAATAATAAAGATCATGTTAAGTGGAAAGCCCAGTACTGGTAAACGTCGATCTTATGATTCTGGGGAGTGCACACCCTCTAACCATTTACGCACGCAAGTAGGGTCAGAGATCTCGGGTTTTTTTGTGGAAAAAGTACTTGGAAAGCGATTTTTGCAAGGACGGCCTCAAATCCTGGTGCAATGGCTGGGCTTTCCGATGTCGGAAACTACCTGGGAGCCTATGGAAAATATGAAGGACTGTGTAGTGCAGATCGCTGACTTTGAGGCGCAGCTTTTTGCGCAATCAAATGAAATAAATAGGCAAGCAAGAATTTTGAAATCACTTTCAGTTAGATATGTTTCGAGATTTGTCCACCCCTATACGCCAACGCGCCCAGTAAGTTGGCAGCCCCACCAAAAAAAAAATATTCCGCCATATTTGTGTTTTTGTTTTCTATTGTTTTCATTTCATATACCGGCAACAATTATTCAGTGGTGGGCCTTATCGGACGTTCAGTATTAGCTTTTCTGGATGTAAATGGGAAATGCCCTGCACCAAGATGTCCCAAAAGGCAAGGAGCGAGAGATCAGCTGAGGATGGGCAACCCGGCGAGTTTGTGGTCGAGAAAATATGTGGGAAGCGCTTTAATAGGGGCCGGCCTGAGCTTCTGGTGAAATGGATGGGATACCCAAAAGAAGATAACACCTGGGAGCCTCTCGAAAACTTGGGCAACTGCATCGCAATGGTTTGTGAATTTGAGAAAGATCTGTTTTTCAAAACCATCGCCAGAAACAAAAATTCAACATTACCTGCTGAGCTAAACGCATCGCCAGAGCCCCAAGTCTCTGCCGGGTCCAAGTCAGCGGTCCAGAATACCCAGAAGAACCAAGTCGCCACGAACAGGGAGCGTCCAGTGACTCCGACCGCCTGGACCTTCCAAACTTTAAACTTAAGCGAGTCGAATGATGATGATGATGAACCGCCTAAGACACGGACACCGCCGATACTGCCACTAATACACAATAATCTGGAGACTTCGATTGCTCCATTCTCAAAAGCAATGAGTTCTTCGGATTCGTCGAGCTCTTCATCTTCTCCGAGTTATTGCTCCTCGAGCGAAGATTCAGAGTCTGACTCCAGTCAGTGGTCTAAGGACTCCCAGATATTCAAGGACCCTGAACCACCTAAGGTTCCTCCTTTGGCTTTGCAGTGCCCTCCAGCGGCATTCTCCCTTAAACCGAAAAATGAAATCGAGGGCGAATTGACGACAATTAAAAAAAGGGCTCGTCTGTGGGATGCCGACAATCGCGTGGTCAAATTCGGAGGCCTTATAGAGGCAGAAATGTTCAAGCCTCTGAACGGCAAGTGTCCAAAATTAGAATCCCAAACAAAACAGACGACAGAGAGTAATCCAGAAATAATTGGAAACGTAAGAACAAAATTATACACAAGAAAATCAGACCACTGTGTTTTTTCTTTAAAGAAATCTAGCAGCGGTTTGATTTCCTCTTCCGTAAAGGTTATTATTCTTGATACTAAAAACGTAGATTCTTTCGGAACAGATTTGTGGTAAACAATCGAGGAGTGTGTACAGTCCAGTGTACTTTAAGAACCCGTTGAAACGAAGAATAAGTGAAGCTTTGATTAAAAAAGAAATGGCACAACAGTCAGCTAGTTTCCAGGGTAAACGCAGGAGGACTACCATTGGTGCCAGCAACTATAAAACCAAAGTGGAACCGTCAAGTTCAGCATCGCCGAAAACACGGACAATAGGCATACCGAACAGCAGGATGAAGGGAAGCAGCGGCACAAGCTGTACCGTAAATACCCCAAATGGGGACGTTTGGAAGACGCCCTTGCGCAATGTCCCTGATGTCCGTGGGCTAAAGCTGGAGAAAGTAGTTCACAGCTTTCGCGTGCGCCAAAAGCTGTTTCTAATCGTAAAATGGAAGAATACCTCTAGAGTGGATGCAGTGCTTATGGATGAACTTAAAGAACACTACCCTTTGGAAATCATTAAGTATTTTGAGAGCATGGAGTTCCAATATGACGCTTCGTAGTGATGGTGCTAGTACTGGTGAGTTGTGGCAGCGGTTTCTTTTGGCCCTGTGCCCATAACCTTAAACGCAAGCTTCCGCTCCGGGCCAGCTTCTTCTTCATAGCTTTACAGTTCGACGCTCGCAATATTTGAGCCATGAGCCATGAAAACTTCACGTTGCCTTCGGGTCAAGATAAATGCCATCGAAAAACACAAACAGATATGAAAACGAAGCATCATCCGGTCGGCGAAATAGCTTCTTGGATTCGTTTCCCTGTACATGCACCTGTACAAATCTTCATTTTCCTCTTTGCTTCTCTGTAAATCACTGATAATTCCAATCCAATGCTAGACATATGACAAATTGCATGGCCCTATCTAGGTGCACCAAGAACATGCTTTTTAGAAGATTTATGACTGTATATTAGAAGATTTATGCTTGCTTCCAACCGGCATCGTAATGGAAACAATTCTATCCAGAATGGTCTTAAGGGTTTCCCCCTCTTCAAGCATTGTAGATTCCACATTCAAGATCGGTTTGCGAAACTTATGAGACTCCAGAGTTTGGTTTTTGGTTTCCATTTGGCTTATCTGTCCCATCTGTTGACAGCTGCCCCGCTTTGAACTCGGCGCTCCAATCTTGGTCATGTACGCTCGGCTAGACCGGGCCGGGCCAACTCCCTCGCAAACGTTGTGGGCGTTTAAGAGGCTCCGTGGTTCATTCAACCCGATCAGAGCCGCAGAATGAAGTCACTAACCCGAATTGGGATTCTGTAGAGATGCAGTCTGTTGCCTTAATGGCTGTAACCTTCAATCAGGCATTGGTACTTATGCTATTGCTTGGCTAACCCAACCCAGAGCATTATGGTGACACGCACACCCGGAGAGAGGGGAGACACACCTTAGTGGGGCACATGCTAGAGCCATCAAGTGGACTCGGCGGCTAATGTGTCCATTTAGTTGGGGGCTTGCGCAATTTCAATGTCATTTGTAAGCTCTTTAATGATTGCACTTTTCAGCATTTCGCGTAGCTTAATTTTATGGCAGAGATGATAATTTAGCTTCGGGGATTTATTCACAGATTTGCATTCGGATTCGTATGCATAAAAGCAGTCTTGTTTTATGGTCAATTTAATTAGTTGTTAGGTGCCGGTAATTTATTTTATGACGTTATAAATGACTTACAGCTAATTTAAACTTTTATTTAAATTAATTTAAAATGTTTATGGTAAAGGTCAGGCAGCGACACAAAGCTGGGAGAGTGGCCATTAAACCCCCGTAAATCTCGGAGGGAAAACATTAAACATAAACTGCTCTAGTTTTTAGTTAAAAACTAGGCGTTTTAACAGTTTGGGTGTTAAGTTTAGAAATCTTTTAAACGATAAATTTGTTGCTCCAATCTTTTGATGTGGCCAAGGCGTGTCTCCTCTACTCGTAGTTTTCCAGCTCCACTGGTCTATTATTATTTTCCATTATTGCTGTGCAATTTAGTTATTTTACCTTCCTGATTTCTGGGTTGCCTTCGACTTTGGCGTTCATTGATTTACGTCTGTTTGAGTTGGCTGTCCATGTCCATGGCATTTTTCATGGCATAATTTCAGTTGCCTGGAACATGTTTTTCCACCCGTTGCGGTCGTGTGTGATGGCTTTCGAGGAGTGGTTTCAATCATTCGAATAGGGAAAAGGGAAAAGGAAAATTTCCATAAATTGCCATCATTAATTACCCTACACCAAAAGTATTCAAATAAGCTATCAAATGTCAAGTTTTTAATTTCCAACGATCAAGATACCAACAAATTTAAAGTTTCCTGATTGTGAAATTTTTTGTAACCATTTTTTTTGGTATTAAACAAAATTTGCATTTAATTTCTGCCACTGCGAGGCAACAATGCTGGCTTCATATGTGATAATTTTCTCGCTCGTTTGACCATTTTTGGTCGTAGATGTAATTACGCCCAAGGCAGCAACAAGCCATCAGCAACGGGCAACAGGCAACCTCATTTATGACGCTTTGCATATGGTAAACAACAAATCAGAAAGATACTTGTACAAAATGTGTTTTCTATGTTGGTGGTGTTGTTTTGTTGCTGTAATGCAATTTGTTTAACGCTTCGTTTATTACCAAAAACAGCAACGAACGCATTTCTTGGTAACGCTGTTGCTTTGTGGTTGGCTGAGGCCAGCAGCCACATTTTGGGTCTTGTCGTAGGCAGAGAGGGGCAAATACAATAATTTAATATGCAGTCATATTCCGAGTTTCCACTGGATCCAATGAATCCTCCCCAAGCCCGCAGATTTTCTCCACTGCCTCATCATTCGCGTTTCACGTGTTATGTCCAGGCCCGTTTTTTTTTTTGTCTTGTAAAGAGTGGGTGTGTTTTCCACTCTTCGGCTGGCTTATTTATAATTTTGTTTGACAGTTTAATATATCTGGTTGTTTGTTGGCACGAGTCACAATTTGCTGCCATCTCTCGAGTGTGTGTGCTTTGGGCCTTTGGGTTAGGGGTTATTGGAACAGCAATTATATGTAGTTAGGCGGCCGGTTGTGGCTGCAATTGCCGAGTGTTTGTTACAGCAACAACAGCTGCTGGAGATGCGGTTAGATGCTGGATGGGAGATTGCCCAACCATGGTTAGGCCAGTGTGGTGCTATATCGGTTTACAATTGGGCTGCCTCCATTACAAAGGTTGATTGATTGTTGATGGATATTTATCATGTGGTTAAAGGTGTAGTGATACTACTACCCCAATAACTTGGGCCATTCTGGGTCAATAGAAACCCAGCCGACCTCGAAATCTACTCAAGTTTTACTTTCTTCTTTTTATAGCCATAGTGCATCCTCAGCTCCAACGACCTTGCTTTGTTTTATTCGAGCTTTTACCCGTTCCGTTCCGACTTTGTGTATTAACCACGCCCCAAAGAACCGAACCTGTCCCAGCGGGCCGTCTTCTCTTTGTGTTAATTTCACGCCCGTTAATATAATTAAATTTGCTTTTGTTTACGTTTTTATGTGTGCTCTTATTTTTGTTTTGTAGTGCAACATTCAAATTAGTTTAAACAACAATATTCATATCGTTTTCCTTTGTTTCTTCCTTCCAGGTACGTACATGGTACATGGCTTGGCCCCAAACAAAAGTTCTCATCATAAATCAAATAAAACACAACACCGGCTGGCTACGGGAACAACAAAAGCGGCACGAAGTTCAGGGTCAACGCATTTTTATTGAGATCTTTGGCGGTAAACTCCAATGGATGAATTAACTAGTTTTGATTTTTTTTTTTTCATATCTTTCTTTCGTATCATTATTGTTGGACAAAAAGTTTTTCTTAATTAACTTGGTCACAAGGCCTTATATATTTATAGTACTGGATGCTATTTAGATATGTACTTCTGTTTGGAAACACGATATATTTCTTTTTTTAAAGCCTATAATGTCAATCAATGCGATTAGAAAGAATTATGTATCAAATTTCTGCACAAGACATCTGATATTTTGTAAAGAATTTCGCTCTGGACAAAGGCTATAAGGTTTTTCTATTAAGTATTGATTTTTAGTGTAAGAAAATAAACCTCAAATATAACCAATATCACATTCTAGCCGCGCCAAAGTCAACTTCCATTGAATTTGTTGGATCACTCGGCTTAAATGTCAATGGGTGGCGGTGGTAAGACCAAAATCGAACTATAGTCGGTAGTCCCTGGCCAAGTTGTTGACATTTTTGTTTGACTTTTTTGAATTATTTCCAGCATTGCCCCACAAACTGTTGCAATTACCTGGCATTGGTATTTCTTTTGTGGCTCTTTCTGGGTGTGTTCTCGGCCAGAAGAATGAGGCAAGGAGAGGCCCAGAGTCTGACGGGGAGGCTCCATTGATAAAAATGAGTTTTATATGTTAATTTTGGCCAGCTTCGCTGCATTCCTTTGAATGCGGTTGAAAGGTGGGCGCTTTTGAGGTGGGAGGAATGGTTATTACAGAGCTTTGAGTCATTTAATTGTTGTCAGATGGGAAGGTGCTCAAGTAAATATTTAAGGAGGGTAAGTATTCTTCTTTGGCTCTGATTAACGACTTGGCTCTTTTCCATAGATACAGCATGGAAGACTATAATTTCTCATTAATCACCGTCTTCCAAAGCTTCAGCTCTGTTTTGTTAGTTGCTTTTTGGCATTTTCTTGTCGGTAGCTACGCCTACGATTTCCGCATTTGTACAGAAACGCGTCTACCCCTTTTTCCCCATTTTCAGACCGAGCTAAATGTTTGGGCCATGAGTCAGGGCAAGACTTGATGTCTATGTCGATGCCACGCCCATCGAAGTGCATTGAACGCATTTACTTTTTGCTGCCTCGCTTCGCTCTCGCTTCCATTTTCCATGCACATTTTCGCTTTTCTTTCTTTTTTAATTGGGATTTCTGGTGTCTGTCTGCTTTCCTCCTTACTCCGGACTCCGAATCAGGCTTTTCCTCTGTTTTTTTGCATTTGCCTCGTTTCGTTTCACTTTCGCTCTGGCAACTTGTTGCAACTGTGCCAGTCGAGTCTCGGCCCGTTGCTGGTTTTTATGGCTTCCAGCCCGGCCAAATGGGTTCGAGGTGGTGGTCACTTTGGTGGCAACGAAGACAAAGCCACTCGAGCAGAACTCCCTGCAAATTGTGGACACTTCGACACCCGGTCGCATAAATCAAAATAACAAAAGCTGAAATTATGAATTATCATATTTTTTGCTTCGTTTTTCGCTATTTTGGCAAAAGAAAGCGATGACATTAAACGGAAGTGTTGAATGCTCGCCAAAGGGGCGAAAGTGGCCGCAAATTGAGTGATTAACAAGAAAACAAAGGGAGAAAGACTTTAAAATATATAGTGTATGACTCTTATATAACAGAAGAGGCAGGTCTAACCCTAAATGAGATCAATAAACCGCCTCACATCGATCTGGAACACAAAGTTTCCCACTGAAACTGCAGCCGAAATATCGCTCAATTAACCCAGACAAATAAGCAATCAAATGGCACTCTGACCCCGCATAATAGCCGTGTGATTCACGCCGCCCAGTGACGCAGCAATAACCCAATAGTTGACTCACAGCCCGACACCCACCCACCCGCGTACTCCATTGAAATGGGCCACCCGCTGGGGCAACAAGCTGAAATTTATACGAAGTATGTGCCGCCACATGTTCGGCTAATGGTCTATCGGGTATATGGCTATCTGGCCCAGTCCAAGAGTCAGTGACATAACAAGCGCCAATATTTTGAGCCAAAGCCCCGGACAGGGGCCAGGTGTGTGTGTATTAAATGTCCATTCTTTGGATCCGTTTCGAGTTGATGTGAACTTTGTGCCCAGCCCAGACCGAAGCCAATGGAGTGTAGCTAAACGGCTTAAATCCTTGACCCATTTGTCCAACTTCCCTCTCTCTGTCGTTCTCTTAGCCGACTCGGCGTTTCCGTTTCATATTATATGTTGCAAAGTGCAAAATAAGACTGACTTTTGCAGGCATTAATGCTTTTCGGCCCGAAAATTGTCTACACCTTAAATGGCAAGAGAAAGAGAAATAATATTTGGTAGGCGATTTTCAAGGTATATATTTGCGGTTTTGCCATTGCGCTTTCAGCCATTTTTGTCGTTATTCCGCCGTTAAATGAGCATTTGCGAGGGGGTTAAGTTCCCCCATTAACCCATATTGGTTGCGGAGGAAATTCCACAGATTATGCCTTATAGGATGTGATATTTATTGTTATTTTCGCCATTTAGCCAATGTTAAATAAGAGTTAGTTGTGGGAATCCAGAGTCGAGGGTTATTATATTGGGCCGCCCATATTTTTATCGGCAGATATCGCGGATGTGCCGCAAGGAAAACGAGTTTGTGTCTTAAGTCATTCGTTTCCTTTGTGGCCTTTTGTAACAGAAAATTATGGAGCAGCTACTGCGCCAACAACAACAACAGCGGCCACAAAACAAGGGAAACCTGTAATGAAAATATGCAGTTATCCTTGAGATTACGGTTCATCGGGCAGCCCTATAAATATACGATCTATATGGATCCTCAGGAAAGGCAAGCAAAAGGAGGCTTTTTCCCCATTCCCATTCGCCGTCTCATACTCGATGCTTAGTGGCCTTTAAGCAGGAAATGATGCCCAAAAGCAGAAGCAACCAGGCCTGGCAATTTGGCTGCAACAACAAACAACAATCCGAAGAGGCGGCCGCTTAACGAGCGGCATGCATAAAATATGCCCTTTGTGTTGCAGGCATTGCTGATCGCCTGATTGCACGCCGTTCCAATCGCTCCGCCGAGGACTGCGTCTTTTTAATAAAAATGTCAAGCCAGGCGGCACAAGGGGAATGGTAACGGGCTACAGGCTACGGGTTACGGACAACAGACCCACAATGAATTGGCAATTTGCAAAGCTGCTCCTTGGCTAAGTGTAATCCCGACATTAAGGCATCAGTTATTGAGGTAAAAGATTTCGAATTCGGTCTCGGAATCCGAGCTTTTGCGCGTTGGCGTCTCCAGACACTTCAAAAGCCATTCAACTTTTGATAACTCTTGATTGACGGTGCCAGGTGCCTGGTGGCAACCTGATGGCCGCAACTCAAGTGTTATTTGCTTTAATAACACTCGAGAACTGCATATATCTGCCGCCTAAAAGGGTTTCTCGGTTCATTGAACTTTCAGTTAGCGAGAAGCCAATTCTTGGCCACTTTGGCCAAAAAAAAATAACACTTGGCTATCCAATGAGCTTTAAGTGATCATTATAGATATCTAGTGTCTTTTACAACTTCTGGACACGCCCAATTAAAAGTGGCCAGGCTCGCCAGGGGTTTAAAAAAGTAAAAAAAAAGTAGAAAGGCTGAAAAGACCGTATGATACCCTCTTTAAAAACCATAATAGAATATGTAAATTTGCAAGCTAGAACAAAAAACACGAGGGATCATGGAATCACAAAGAGACAGCCAGAAACCTTGCTGTTCACACAATAAATCACCACAAGCAGAACACCTTTGGCTCCGGCTATAGAAATTGTAATTACAACAACAATAGACAGCCTGGCCGACAAAACTAAGCCAAGATTGTTGACCATTTTGTCGTTGAAGCGTGCGGCATAATGTTGTGTTTTCAGTCAGTCTTTTGTTTGGCCATTCTTTTTGTGTGTTTTTGTTTTGCCAATGGAAAAAAGCTAGCAAAATTATGCGGAAAATTACAATGCATAGAAATTTGTGCCGTTGAATGACAGATCTAATCGTGAATTATGTATTTCTGGGTGTAGGCTAAGGTTGCACAATCAGATTGACTTAGAGAGAGAGTTTTGTTATATCACAGCAAATAAATTTAGTTAAATCGATTTGATATTTGCTTTTGTGTTTAATGGGTAGATTGGTCTCTCCCCAGTTTTTAGAAAGGAATAAATCAACTAGAATTCTTCTAATAGGTTTCTGTTTCCGTTGAAATGCCAATCCCTATGAGGGCACGAATTCTTTCTGCCACTTGCATTTTAATGGCAACAACTCACTTAGCATGGCGATTGCGGGACATTGCGCCACTTGCGAGCACCGCAAGCTGGAGCCCCGACAGATGCAGATACCTATAACCAGGCCCAGAGAGATACAGATACCCAGGGAGGCTAGGGAGGGAAAACAGTTCTATTACTTAATATGCAACACTAATGCGAACAATGGCAGCACGACATCGTGGCAAAGGAAAAACCAAATGAAAAACCCAAAACTAGATACCAGAAACCCACAAAAACCAAACCACAGGCCCAGGCAGACACACGATCCTCCGGTTACTGTTTGGTCTCTCCGTCTCCAGACATTCAATCAACACTGCCACGACTTGGCCAACTTAGAAAGGCAACTCGCGCAGATCTGGGCTGGAAAAAAAGTGTATTTCAGGAAAAAATGTTGGAGGTGGAGAAGTCGAATCAAGGCAACAGTTTTTCACACCTAATTGGAGTCCAGTTTGGTTCGGTACGTGGTATACTTTTGTGAACTCTATTGATATAGAACCACTCACCGGCTTACCACTTTTTTCGGCGGCATTCTATTCGGTGGAGATCTGGCTACGTGCCTGGGGTTGGGAATTCCGCCTCAAGTGGTTTGTTTGTTTGGAATCTATGGGAGATTGGAGATCGGAGATCGAGCTCTGACAATGGCAAGGAATTTGGCTTCGTTGCTGGAATGATAATTTCCAAGCTTTAATTTGCTGTCCATTCTAGAACTGGAGCAAAATAAAATCTTTAAAAGAGATCTCGAAACAAATTTGGGATACAAGAACCTTTTTTAACATGGTTGTGAATGTTTCGACTATCAAGAGAATTTATACTTTAGTCGAGGTGTATACGATATCAAGGTTTTTCCTTGGTTACATTTCTGATTTCAGAGCACTTTTCCGTTTGATTTGTTCTCTTATTAAAAGCGATTTATGGCCCAAGTCAAGTCAATGCAATTCGAGTCAAAGCCGAAGCCAAGCCCAGTTCAAAAGCTGAGGAAGTCAGGCCACTCCAGCACCCAGCACAAGCTATTTTATTTTTTCTATTTTGTTTTCAATTCGCAATCGCAAAAAAAACTCGTTTGCATTCGCGCTCGTAATTTAGTTTTATTATTTGCAATATAATTTTTGTTGCTGTTGTTAGTGCTATCTGGGGCTTTTATTAGAGCACGCTTTGCAAATTACATAAAGCCAAAGGAGCAGCTCGAAAGAGAGGCACAAAAATAAATGTTAACCAAAGTAACAACATGGAAAAAATGAACGTAAACAAAGTGCAGTCGCACCTCTGAAAAAAATAGAAAAGGAAAACATGGCACGAGAAGCTCCGTCTTGGCTGACGAAGCCAAAAACTGAGGAGCCCACAAAAATCAACATTCGAGTGTGAAGCACAAATCAAACATCAAATAATTGATAGAATATCGAAGACGACGACGGGCCCCAGACAGCTTCGAAAAAAGAAAAAACACAAAGTGCAAAGCAGCCGCGGCCTTTCACCCGAAAACTTGGACTCCACACTCTAACTTTGATCCCAGCACGAGCTCTGGAAATCAAAAATAGAAATAACAACCGAAAGGGCCCAAATCTGGACTGGAGTTGTTGCCTCTGGGCCCAGTCGTGTTAGCCAAATAGCCAAAGCTGGTCTGCAGAGTGAAGGGTAGTAGGAAGGCACTGCCACCCGCACATAGAGCTGGAATTGAACCAGTTTTTTCGGTTGGTTTTGGCCATTTTGCAGGAGTGGTATGGCCGCCCGCAGAAAACCCAAAACCGGCTTAAGAATTTTTCAGCTAAGAAGTTTTTCATGTTCGTTTGCCATTTGCAGGGGGACACCACTCGTTGGCATTGTCCTTTTATGTCGGGACTTGAATTGCAAAATGCTAACCAAAATTGTGCCCTACTTGGATTTGAACAAAAAATTACTGGCTTCCTCTTGGATGGAAAATCCAACACTTTCATTTCCCCAAAACGATTTTCTTTTTAACGCTTTCTTTAAAAGATTCCCAATGGCTTCGAGGCCAACACATTTCTCATCCGCACCGTAAATCAATTTATTAAAAATGCGACCTACCCTTTGGGTGAACATAAAAAAAAATGTAAATTGCCAATGATTATTTAATTTAAAAAATCATGAGTCCAAAATCAAGCGAGACGAATGCAAGATTGCCTCCAATCGATGGGCGAAGGAAATTTCACTTTCGTTTTGGGGCCCGGCCTTTTGGGGCCTTTCGTTCGTCAAATTCATTCATTTCACCGCCCAAAACTGACCTCAGCGAGCATTACGTAAAGGCTTTTGATGCTTTCGGTTTTGTTTTTGTGTATTTTGGACAGCCACGCCCAGTAGTGGCTGCTGTTTTTTTCTCTTTTTCCCACTGGCGCTTTGGGTGGAAGGGTCTTTACTTAAATGGTTTACAAATTTATGCGGTTTGGCCCGAAAAATGCTTTCAATTTCGGTAATTTTGATGACGGTTTGCTCGTGGATCTTTTAAACAAACGTTTCCCAGAGCCCCCAGCGGGTGGGGTGGGAAAGCGACACCCAAGACGAATGCCTTTTTAATTTATATAACCCGAATATGATCTAAGATGCGGGCCAGCGATAGGCCACAGACACCTGCTAAAAGTTACAAGAGCTCTACTCCAGTACGTGTTACACTTACCCAGTTTGTTTTCCATATTTTTTTTTAAGTCAACTCGTGGATAAAAGTTACAAAGTCTGCAACCTGTTCGCCCATTGACCAAAATTTGCGTATAATTGCTCTACAACTTGCGCTGTTTATGCAAATATGAATAGGTTTGAGGGGAAAATAAAGCAAACTGTGAAATGTGTATTTCAAACCAGTTTAAATCGCCTTTTCATTTTCGTTTTCGTTTTCTGGTTTTCATAATTGATTTATGTATGTTTTGTTCGAGCCCAATTTCCTACATCCGCCAGCGAAACAAAAAGCGAAAATTCCAATCAATCATTTATGCATACAACCCCCAGCCAAGGACACTGGCATTAGAATGCGCCTGTCCCTCGGAATAGAGCTGGTGCCAACACCCGCACAAAGAACGGAAAAGAACAGAGCGGCCACATTCTAATCTCGGCCAGAACCTGTTTATGAATCGCCACCATGGACTGGCAATTATTTCTGCCTTAATTGTATTTAATTTGCTTGTACTTTGGCGAGGGATCGGTATCAGAATCGGAATCGGTTCTCTATATATGCCTGGAAGGTAATTACATGCTGACACTTGACTTCAGCTTGGAGGGTGTGGAATTGTTTCCCTGATTTTGAGCCACATTCCCCGGTTGACATAACTTGGCTCCACTTCCTACATTAGATAGAGTTTAATTGAAGGGTTCTTGTTGTGTTAGTTGCAATGATTAACGATAGTTGTTTGGTTTAACTGAGATGTGGGCAGATGGAATGTGTTTTATCTTCAACCAGTTTTAATTAACAGTCCTTCACAGCTTTTATTTATTTGTGCAATATAGATCCAACTACTAGATGAACTGTGGACACGTTTTATTCACTTTTGGCCACTTCTGTTTGACTGGCCACTTATCGGACCACAAACATCTGTGTCTACCCCAACAAATATTGTCTTTTTTTCCAGCTCAGAGTAGATGTGAAATTTGCTTATTTGCTGACAAACTGTTTTAATTTTTTTTCTGTTTTGCATTCTGCCATTTGCTACTTGCCACTTGCTCCACTCGTATTTGGCCAGCCCAGTGGGTGCTCCAATGTTTGTCTAACAATAGCAGTTAAAAAGCCAGTCAGCCAGTCAGCCAGCTGGAGAGCTGTTGGCCGACTCGCCTTGCAACAGTTTTCTTTGTTTTGGTTTGGCTTGGTTTCTTTTTTTCTGCGTTTCATTTATATATTTTGCAGTGGCTTTGCCCACTGCTCGCGTTTACTTTGGTTTACTTTGTGTAACAAGTTTGCATATGTAATTAACCAACTGCCAGTGGAGTATTAGTAAATATAATTAAAAACTGTATCGGAATGTGGGCAAGTTGGGCAAACGTGGCAGATGATGCAAGCGCGGCTTCAAAAATAATAATAACAAAAATTCTATAGTCTTTGGTGGATGTAAACAAAAGACTTAGGCGACAAACTTGGCTTGAGAACTGCCGCCTAGCAAAAGACTTAGGCGACAAACTTCACCGATTCGCTTGGATTGGATGCAAAAATGTTAACCCATTAAAGGCGAATGGATCACTTTTATCAGTCACTATTGACCTTGGCACTGTCAGCATTATTTTCTTATTAGCGCAGCGCCTCCGGGAAGAACATTGTCCACTTCTTGAGTGATTTCTCAAGTTTATTTGTCTTTGATATTATCGCCAGCGGAGTCGGAAGCTTATTGTTCTCCTTTCTGGTTTCCATTTTCAATTTTGTTGTTATGGTTTACGATTATTTTTCATTATCTTTCGAGTTGGTTCTGATCAGACTTTTGTCAGAGTCCATTAAAAGTGAGTAAATTAAACGAAATTTTGTCTCGAACAATAAATATGAGAAGCATGCAAGTAATAATCTCGGGTTTACTGAACTGGGTGTGGGGTGTATGATGTCAGAGACATAGGAAATGGATTCTGCTTGGCCGAGGCACTGAGAATTTATGGGGTTTCATAGGCCTAGTCTAATATATTTTTAACTAGCCTGCAAATGGGTGTGGGAGTGTCTTAATTTTTGACTTTGATTACCTCAGATGAATGATAAGAAGAGAATGCCACGTTTCGATAGAGACATTGTTAGCTTTTATTCCCACAGTGCGTCATGTTTTTGAGTTCTGTAGTGCTTATGAAACTGTAGAATTAACTTTGCGGAGTTAAAACCTTTTTTGGGGCGCATTCGAAACTGCAAGCAAAAGCGACGACCTTCAATAAAAAAAAAAGAAGCTGCATTAAAAACAAAAAAAAAGGTAATAAACAACAATAGCAGCGAATGCATTGCGGAGAGCGGCCAGCCAAGAAACTTGATTAAAGTTAAGAAAAACGTAAAGTTCAACTTGTTTCTGCTGTCCTTTGTTGGCTGTTTTTTGTTGCTTTAGTTTAGCTATTGTTGTTGCTGTGGCGCAGCTCAAGACTTTTGCGCCACGGCTTGACATTTCGCACAAACAAAAAACCAAAATCAAAAAAGCAAAACACAAATGAAGAAGATGCTGGCTGGCAGCACAGCAACATTTCATGCTTTTATTTTCGCAATTTGTTGCACCAGCCCAGCCCCAGAGTGCGATATAATGAATCCGAAAATGCTCGGGCTATTGTCACTGGTATAATTAGCCGGCTGCTGGTCTCAAGCTCGGAAAAGCCAAAGGCTTTGGCCAATTACACGGCGTGATATGTGAGCGTTTGCTACTCCCAGATGGGAAATGAGATTCTCGGCTGCCTCGGCGCAAATTTCAAATTCTTGCCGGCCAAACTGCAAATGTCATACTGCCAGCCAAGTCTATAGTTCAATCAGGTACAGTGGTTATCGCTCTATACTCCCTAAAAGTATGAAAAATATTTAAATGTCTAAATATAGAACTTTAACAAATTAATAGCTCTTAGTTTATACCTATTTTATGCCTCTTTATATCAGGTATAAATAGGTATAGTTTATTCTTTGTTATACAAACCACTGTGTTGTGGTAAAAGCACTTGACGTGACCAGTCCAAGTACCAAGATTACCGATCACCCGATCGCCAACTGAAAATGGTATTGCATTGCATTGAACCCCAATGGCCCACACAAAAACGCTCCTCGATCGTTTCGGGCGCCTTTTATTGTTTTTGGCCATTTTCCTGCCCAAGCCAGGTCCGGTCTTAGCCAAATGCCAAATGCAGTCAACAGTTTGAGAGCCACCGTGGGCTTAGAACGGACAGGTCGGCGAAGTTGAAACGGTTTTGAGAGCCATTGTCAGGAGGCTTGCCACCGTCTGTCACATTCGAACAATAGCCTGAGTATGAATTTGAATTGTTGTTTGTTAAATTTCCAGTAAGCTATCATGTCCAACTACCAAGAAATTTTGTGCAAGACGACAACTAGCCCAATTGGTGCTACCATTGATTTGGAAGCGGCTGCCGAGCGGAAGCCTAGAAAGCGACTTTGGCGCACAAAGCGCTACAATCCCTTCGAGTTGTTTTACAAGGACTTTAGGAAGTGGCACACCGACAAATCCTTCGGAAATATACGGGTAAATGAAGTCCGTATCCGGAGGAAGGCCATCAAGGCGTGGCATGGATTGCAACCACCTCTGAAGCTTCAGTACTTAATAATGGTGCGGGTGCAGATGGCCCAGGACAGGAGGTTGAAGGATCTGTTGCAGAGTAGAAAGGGGAGAAAGCATAAAAAGGACCAAGAACAGGGGCATCTTCCTCAAAAACTGAAGTACAGAGTCACACTTGACGAAAAGTCTATTCTAAGGCAGAAACAGCGGCCACCTCTGACCCGACGTCCCACTCCGATGCCCAAACACCTGAGAAGGGAGCGATCCATGGAACTACCAAATTTTGTGCCCCTGCCTGCTTCGAAAAATCGTAGTAGATCCTAGAATGACCAATAAATGTTGTGATTTCAATGTCAATTGTTCATTCAAATCTGTGAGCTTACCATAAATTCCAACTGCGATCGATAGGCCTTTATTTATGGGAGCCCCAAAAGCCCCAAGGTTGTCGGCTGCCCAGGTAGAATTCTGTAAAACAGAAATAGGCAAATGTGTCACGACTACGTCTGCCGAATTCGAATTTATTTTAATGGTTTTTCAATTTTAGGTCAAGTGTGCACAGAATATTAATAGAGTATTCTTTTTACAAACAAAATAAAAGTGTATTCACCCGGATCAGAACTGCAATGTCCACTTATGGATGGAACCATAGTGCAGTGTCAACGGAAAGGATGAACGATTCGATCTACCTTTTGCTGATTAGAGTTAGACAGCTTGGAAGTTAGCAACACAACTCTTGCCCAGCAGCAGAAGGAGGAAATTATAATTACTAAATAAATATATATAAATATAGAAAAATTATTGCGAATGAGAGATTTCGAACTCGTAGAATTCTAAATTTCAAGAACCAAATGCCGGCCTCTTAGCACGCAGCGCCATCGAATGAACCGTATTACGGTCGCGTATTGAAAATGTGGTCTGTGGGCAAGCAGTGCGGGCAAGCAGTCCGACAAGCAGTGTATCTTTTGCAGGTAAAAGATACTTTTATAAAAAGATACATCCATGAATGAGGCTTTTGATTGATCGCTCTAGCAAACCATTTACTTGCCACAATAAAATAAAAACTGTAACCAATAATTAATTGAATTCTAACAGCTCAGTGCCAACAACGGAAGTGGGCGTGAGCTGCATTTGCCTTGGCATACAATATTTTCGGGTATCCCTAGATGTCATTAATCAAAACCCTAAACCAGTCTCCAGACTGTCATTTCGACACCACTCCACCGAATGTGCGAGACATGCGACGCCTCGGCGCGTTCTTAGATGCGATAATAAACGGCAATTATTTGCAGTTAAAAGCGTTTCAGGTAAAAACAAGGTGTGAAGCCCAAGAGTGCCGCCAGATTCAAAAAAAAATATCTGTGTGTACCATGTAGGCGTTGGAAACCCTCTATGATCCGGGCCTCTTGCATAAATTTGTCTGATAAAATTTTCAATGAATCGTTGCCGAGACTGCAATATACCATATGATATTTCAATTTTCAATTAGCGACTCCAAAATCTGTCGACATGGAGGCAAACTCCAAAAATGAAATAAACAAAAAAGCTTTGCGTGGCGTCAGCTGCATTTTCTTGTTAAAAATGCTGATTTTTTTTTCTCGTTTAGACAAGACATTGTGGGTCAAAGAGTCAGGATTGTGACGCATGCAACAAGAGACTGCAACTGCAGCTACAATGTCTTGGGTGACTCGGAGCCCCCGAAATCCTCTTTCTTTCCATTTTTTCCACACGAACTATTTCGCCAAGGCAAATTATACTGATATCCGCTTGCAGTTTGTTACACTTTCGTTTTTCAATCATTTTTTAGTCGCTGGTAAAAAGGCAGAATTGAGCAAAAATAAGCCGCCAAAACGATGTTGCAAAGTAAATATGAAAAATGGGACAAGCCAGTCTTAAAATTTAACTATTTAATGGGGTATTATTAGCCCAACTCTTCGGATGATTGAAAAAAATGAGCTGTAATTATTGAAAATAATCGGGGAACTGCTCAAAGTTCAAAGATAGATTTCATTGATTTTTCCACAGAAATCGTTTGTAATTTTTTTAAAAGAAAAATCCCCAAGAGCTTGATTATTAACTGGAGGAAATATCCCATCACTCACTTTTATTCCCATTCACTTTTGTTTGACAAATGCGTGCCAAAAAAAAAAAAAAAAACAGACGAAATACTTTTTGCCAGGCTGTGACAAATCTGTGACCCACAAAAAAATGATATAATTGATGTGCTGCCAGCCGAGGGGGCTTTATTTATTTATTTATTTATTTATTTATAACACTTTTCGCGCAATTAAGAGCAATGATATTTGGGTTTTTGCGACGCCGTGTTTCAGGGCTAAGCGATGCTCGAGGCGCTGAAAGGTGTCGGCAAATGTACAAATTAATTGATTGTTGACACATTTACGCTTTTAACTAATCGCCATGTGACCTTCAGATACTTCCAGCTACTATTTTCCATCGCAAAACCGATTTGTGCCATCGTCCGGTTCCTTCCCCCGCCAGCAGCCCCAAACCCTGGGCGGATTCCGGGCCAGTTCCGGTGCATTTTCACCAGCCCCGGGCTCCTACCAGGAGCAGCTCCTCTTCATCGCCAACGAGAATGCCAAGCAATCGCCATCAGCGGTCAGCACGCCATTTGGCGGCTCCTTCGCCGGCAGTTCGCCCCAATTTGCGGTAAGTTTTCAAATTCAACTTTAAATTCAAATTCGAGTTCGAATTCAATTATTTCAACATTATGTTTCCTTATTCGGCGAGGGGGCGTTCAAGCAGCTCGGCTCTAGGCGCAATTAACTTGGGGTTTTCATCGATTTTTTCTCGGCTTTTTGTTGTATATTTTTCTAGTTGGCTCTGGGCACGCCAATCAACGCCAAAAACGAAATCGAATCAAATGCAAAAACCAAAAGGATTTCCACATGCCGCATATGAAATTTTGATTTAGTTGGTTGCCCAAAATCGCCTCTGGTTGGCGTGATTGAAAAGGCAGGATATGAAAAACTGATACTTCAAGTCATTATAAATCCAACAAAAAAAAAAAGGGTAAATAGGATGCTCGAGGAAGGTGTACAAGCACTTGACGCCTTTCTCTTTCACCTCCAACTCATGTCTTATTTCTTTACAACTCTATTAATATTTTAGTTTTTATGGCACGCGGCTGCCAAAAAACATCAAGATTGCTTTTTAAATGTCCGTAGGCCTCTGCACACGCCAACCAAAACCAAAAACCCACAAAAAACAAATCAAATTATGGATACAAAATAACTGCGTGAAATGAAATGTCGGGAACTGCATTTGGATATCCGAGACTTTCACTTGACTAAACTCAAACAAAGCGAATCGGCTTCTGCATATCAACGAATATGCGTGAGCAATTGTTTGAATATATTCAAAAGCACTCGGAGGTACTGTGGGGGGCGGGATGGGCAAATAATCCAGGTGGTTTCTTAATTGAAAAAAGTGTAAATTCATATTGTTTATTACTATTATTATTACTGAAATGCGATGAGCACGCACTTTGCGGGCCTGATGCAGCAGCGTTTGGCCCTAATTGAAATGCTCTTTTGTGGCAAGATGAGGAGCAGGAGGTTGCACAGCAAGAGGTCTTGGCTTTGGAATTGTGGCAGCTGCAGATAGGTCTATGGTCTATATGGTGCAGATTGGTAGGTACATAGCTAGTCCGTCTCCACAAAGACCACTTCGTTGCCATCCTAATGGAAGTGACTTCTTTATGGGCCAGGCAAAAAATCAATTAACTTGTTGCAAGACCAGGAGATGTGATTGTGGCAATTGTGTTGAGCCTCCTGCCCAACTCTTGGGCTCCTTCCTCCGCCTCCAGCTACACCTCCTGCTAGTTTGGCTTCAGGCATTGGCTTATCACAAAAGCATAATGGAAAACAGTGATTTGTATGAATTATGGCTGATTGGCTTGGCCTGGCGCAGAGGGGAAAGTGCGTCGTAATGACGTCTGACTGCGAGTGGCAGTGCAATAGCCCAGTCTTCTTCCACGCCACGACTGGCTTTCCACACGAAGCACGGCAGCAGAGACGTGAGCGGAGCTTTCATAGTTTCATTATGCTATCCATATTGACAAATGTGTTAGAAACGTTTGTTTTTAATTTCTTCAGTCGCTTTCTTCACCGACTAACACAAAGAGCCCGGTCCAAATGTTGACAATGGAGCAGAGAAATTTCAATTGGATGGCAAATCAGAGTATCCACTGAGAGAAACTAATAGGATTAAATAAAAGTTAATAGATGCTTTTAATAGTTAAAGTACAAGGGGTTCCCTTTAATTACCAATAGAGTTTCCCCAAGTTTTCTCGAGATTTCTAAGGCCTCTTGTCTGGTAGTGGTGCCGCCCATTTAATGACTGCTAATCAGACTAAGTCAAAAAACCTGGCCAAGAGAGAAAATCTTTGGCTCTGAAAATCTTTGGCTTTGGGGGGAAGATGGGGGAGTATTGTGAGTTTCCTGATGCGTAAACCCCTCCGGCAAGAAGCGGAAAAATAAATGCATTGAAATGCACCTTTTAGCAACAAAACTCGCGTTTTGTATGCAATTTGCTTAACAGAGCACAACTTTTGGAGCCAATGCAGACCAGAAAACCCCAATCTACACTACACTTTCAAAAAATCCAAGAAAACAACAAAAAAAAACTGAAAACAATACATACCAGAGTAACAATAATGGATAACAACAAGTACTTTTCGGATTGGAGGCGAAACTGGCAGCAATTTCGATTTTCGATCGGATAATTAGTGAGTCGTTGAATATAGTTTCCAAAACGACCTTGATACACTTCAATCAAATATTTTCAATCGATTTTCATTGTTGAATATCTTTGGCAATCTGGTCTTGGGCCGCCTGAGCTCTATGCCATTGTCTGCAGCACGTTGGGAGCCTTTTTGAGAAGGGTCTGGCCGATCTTTTGGGTCGCATTCAAGTACCACCTGAAGCTGGCCCAGATTATCAACTTTGTCAACATAAGAAGGGTCTTAGCCTAAGCTTATGATGGCTTTTGTCAGGTTGGGGGGATATCGTTTTCAGACCCTGATCAAAGTCAGTTTTGAGAAGATTGAGAAATTTCTATCTGTTTTCCATTTCTTCCTGCTTTTAGCCTGGCTAATATCATGAAACAAATAGGTTAACCTGCTGAAATTTTCCCACATTTTATTAATTCTATACACCATTCTGCTTAAAGCCCTAAATTCATTATTTATCAAACAATTTATATCATTTGACAAAAAAAAAAAACGAGACTAATTAACCTGCTTTGCCATAACACCATTAAAATCCTATCACGATGTTTTCTCTCTCTTTTTTTGGGTTGCCACAGAAACCCAATCGCCAGTCGGACTATTACGATATCTCGCCACGCCCCTTTGGTGCGCCGGCGGCGGCAGCAGCAGCGGGATCGGGATCGGGAGCAGCAGCATCTCTGGGCAGTGGTGCAACGTCCGCATCAGTGACCAATGGCTTCACACGCTCCAAGGCGATACGCAACGGAGCGGGGGGATCGGGCAACAGCCTGGCCGGCGGATTCCAGCCGCAGACGCAGCGCATCAAT
Organism: Drosophila varians; assembly: GCA_018150405.1. Taxonomy (NCBI): domain Eukaryota; kingdom Metazoa; phylum Arthropoda; class Insecta; order Diptera; family Drosophilidae; genus Drosophila; species Drosophila varians. The sequence goes on from JAECWK010000130.1 coordinate 13,321,679, forward strand.
GTGCCACACCAGCAGACGCAATTTCTGGCCCACTTCAGCGAAAATGGGGTAAGATGGATTCCCACTTTGTTTTTTTGTTTTCCTCGTAGAGATCACATTGGCGAAAGTACCATAAAAGCGATTTCAATTGGCATAACAAGAAGCACTCGAGGCCAAAAACAAAAAGCCAGGCCAGAAACAATTTCGCTCTGCCATTGCATAACCAAACAAAACAATTGGCTCTGCTCTGATTTTGGCCAATATCAGTTGGTTTTTGACTGAGTCTTGCTCTTTTTTTTTGTTTTTTTCGTTTTTGGGAAGTTTGGGAGTCTTACGTGACTTCCAAATGGTAAATGCTCTGCGGCGGTGTTTTTTTTATTTTTTTTTCATTACTTTTCCTAAGTTTTCAAGTAGCCCAACTTCAGAACCAGTTCCCCGAAACTCTGCCACACAAAAACCACAGCAGACAACAACAAACAAAAAGGCCAAATCGAATTATGGCAAAAATATTTTACCTTTCACCCGGTTGCATTTAATGCTCCACTTTTTTTATTGGTTTTTGGCCAAAAGCCGCAAAGCTTTGCCCATAAATCATGTCCATATTACCAGCCACTCTTCGCCGATATTTATTGTTTATTTTTAAATCAGTTCGAGAGGCAAGTGTTTGCTTTTATTAAATACTTTCCAGTTCCAAGACTAATAACTAATATTTACATTCGAAGTTATAATTGAAATGTCAGAGCGGAAGCAGCGCCAACTCTTTCCCTTCCGTTTTTATTTCTATTTTTTTTTTTTTTTGGGTTTTTTTTTTGGTGCCCACATAAATTTCTCAAGTTAATTGCAGCAATTTGTTGGGCCACTCGGCGGGGGAAAGTGCTGCCATGATTGATGCCGGCTTAAATATCAAATCAGCTCACGATTAAACGGCCATAATAACAATTGCTAGTGGGCGACCGAACCTCATTAGTGGCCATTAATTTGGAGCGAAAAATAAAAGTAAAAACTACACTTCCTCTAATATTAGATGGCTGGCATGCTACCTACCCATGCCATTCTCCATCATTAATCCATCGCCAGAGTATTGCCAATCTCCGATCATCTTCATGGCGCTGGGATTTGGCAACCTGCTGTGGGGGGATTCTTCCATGCAGCTCTTAACTTTGACAGTCAGTCGAATGGATGGCAGCGAGGTTGCCTTCACATAAAAATTAAATAAATACGAGCGCATAAATTATGCGGTTTTAGAAGGGGGACGAGGGAGGCTAGCTGGAGCTGGAGATGGAGGGTGGCCTGAAAAATTTGCAGAAAACGCTTTAGACAAATTTGAGAATCACTTGAATGACGCCGCGCTGGTTGAGAAGAGTTCGCACGCAAAACAATTGACAGACGAACCACAGAGATTGCGGTTCCATGTTCCAAGCTCCATGTCGAAACTGTAACAGTTTCCCATGACGCCGCCAGTCGAGGCTGTGAACGGTGCTGGCTAGCGGATTGTTGCCAATAGTCAGACTCCAGACCCCAGACCCCAGACTTCAGGCCCCCAAAATCCTCAGTAATCGTAATCGTAGCAATGCAACTCCTATTAATTCACCGAAATCTCTTGATTGCTTTTGCAGAATGAGAAGCGTCCAGCGTCCAGCAGCCGCCCCTTTGGCAATGGAGGATTCTCACCCAGTCGCACCCGCACACAAGCCCCGGTCTCCGCCCTGCCAGAGTCCCCAGCCACGCCGGCGGCCACGCCGTTTAGGCCTCGAAATCGCTACCAGCCGGGCAGCTCCACTGCATCCACCACAACCACAACCACTGGCAGCAGTGCCGAGGTGAGCAGCAAGCGATACAATCGATTTGGCAGCAGCCGGGTCAAGTCTACCACCAGCACCACTTCCACGACACAAAACACACCAGCGGAGCGTCCCAGCTTTGGCAGGAACAAGCCCAATCCCCGGCGCCCAGTAGTCATCAGTCGCGAGGTCAACGAGCCGGTCAACACGGTCAGCAGGAAGCCCTTTAACTACAGCGCGGCCAGGCTAAAGTTGCCCGCACGTCCCACTGCACGGACCACCAGCACCACCGAGAGTGCCGAGCAGGAGGAAGAGGACGAGGAGGAGAGCCCCGATGAGGACCAGGAGGAAGAGGACGCCGAGAACAGCGACGAGGTTTACGAGGAGAGTGACGAGGATGCCGAGGAGCACTCGGAGTCCTCCAGCTTGGAGAAGCTTCCGCTTCAAGAGGAAAATGTCACCCCACAGTCCGTGGCAAAGAACGAAGCCGAGCGATCCGAAGAACCTGCCACTCTGACCACGATTCCAGTGATTGACCATGAAAGCAGCACTACCAGCACCGAAGAAACTCAGACAGACGCCTCCGAGGTGACCAGCGGGGAGATTGATGCCACCACCTTGGAACCAGAGAATGTGGAAGAGCTGGCCACTACCCTGCTTCCGCAGGAAGATCTCCAGTCCACTGAAGATGCTCATGTAGAGGAGCAAACAGTCACCACTGAACCACCTTTCGAAGGTACATCCGAGAGCCACAAGTCCGAAGAGAACACATCTCAGCAGGAGGAGCAGGTCCCAGCCAAGCCACTGGCAAAGCAGGAGGAGAAGCAAACCTTTTCCAAGCAGGATGAGCAATCCGAATCTGATTACGACGACGAAGGATCCCGCGCCGAAAGCGATGGAGAGGAGTACGAATACGAAGACGAGGAGGGCAGCGAAGATGCCACCCGAGAAGCCGAAAGCCCGGACTCCAAGCACTCTACTCCCAGCGCGGAACTGGACGAGGAGCGCGAAATCATCTCCGTGGTGACCACGAAGAGCGTGGTCAATGGATCCACAGTACTGCCAGCACCTGTCACTCCAAGTGTAAACTCCATAACGGATGATGACGCTGACGAAGAGCAATCCCCGGGAGAATTAAAGCAGGATCAGACCACACCGTTGCCCGACGAAGAGGAGAAGGGAACCAATGCCACCGAAAACTACGTGGTGGTGGCCTCCATTCAACCCAGCCGAAGTATCAATGGAGCCCGTTTCCTGCCATTCGATGGAATCGAGCAGGAGGAGACCAAACAAACCCTCTCCGAGCTGGAGCGCAAGGTGCACTCCAAGCAGCAGCCGAGTCCATCCCAAAAACTATCCTCTGAGGGTAGCGAGGAGCAGGTGGCCAGCTCCTCTGTGCAGCCACCAGTGGCTGCTTCCACGGAGAGCATTATCGACAAGCTGGATCGTGTGCAATCGGAGCTGTCCAGTGGCCTGCTGTCCGGAAAGTATCCCATAATCAGTCAAATGGACTCCTCCACTCCAGCCACAAGCACCACAACCGGAACAGGAACTGGAAAGTTCGTGCCCCACATCAGGAAATTCCAGCCCAGGACGACATCCACCCCGAGCACCACAAAAACGATAAAGGTCCAGCACTTTGACGAGGGAGAAATGGATGAGCTGGCCGGATTACTACCAGTGGGATTCAAGCCCAAGGCCAGCTACAAGAACCGCAAGATCACCACCACGACGTCTACAACAGAAGCTCCATCCCCTGTAGAGCAACAAAAGGCCAAGCCAGGTCGCAACTCTACTATTAGTAGATCTTTCAAGAGCGGTCAAGTGACCGTGCAGGACGTGGCTCTGGCTGGACTCTTGCCGAAGGGCTACAAACCCCCAAGGACAACGACCACTACGACCACAAAGAAACCAGAGGAGATTAGCCCCAAGCCATCCGCCAGCTTGGAGAGTCTCTTCAGTGAAGTGAAGTTCGACGATAGCTTGGCGGCGCTGCTTCCAAAGGATTACAAAGTGGCCAGTACGCCCAAGCCGGAGATTTCCGTAGTGGATGATATCTCCAAGTTTCTTCCTCCTGGGTACAAGGCGAATACCACGTCTCAGCCAAATACCTCGACGACTCCCAGGAATCTTCCCGTGGCAGTGCCTTTCGACGATATCAGCAAGTTCCTGCCTCCTGGCTACAAGGCGCCCAAGGAGAAGGCGGAGGAGCCCAAACTGCCGGAGGGAGTAACTCCCATAAAGCTGGACGACTTAAGTGGCTTGCTGCCGCCAGGATTTAAGCTGAATGCGTCCAGCCAGAAGCCAGAGCCTAGCGATGCTAGTGATGAGATTCCCGCTTCCTTGCTGCCACCTGGATACAAGAGCAAGAAACTGCATCCAGCCTCGACGACTTCCACCACCACAACAACTACCAACAAGCCCAAATCAGGAGTTTCCAGCACCACCGAATCAACTGGATCTACAGAAGCAGGAGGAGCGGGAGGTGGCTTAAAGGTGGTCTTCCCTAAGGGCTTCCACAAGCGAGTGGGTGCCCATCGCCTGACCACTCCTCATCCAGGATCCCAGGACAATGGAGCAGCTGAAACGCACTCGAACGCTTCACCGCCGGTGGTGATCAAGAAGGGTCCTCCGACTAGAGCAACCACTGAATTCACCGGATGGCCAACGCCTCCCACTACACCGCTGTCCATCGACAAACTGAACGCACAGACCATTAATTTCGAGGACCTTTTGACCGCCAGTGGAACCAGCAGCACCACCAGCAGCACTACCACAACAACGACGACCACAACGACGACTACGCCGCGGCCCACCAAGCCGGGTCACTGCACGTCTGACTGCGACCTGGCGGCCACCATCAAGATCATCGATGGCGTGGCCTGGAAACCAGAGCTGCTGGATCACAACACCCTAGAGTGGAAAAATCTGGCTCACGAGCTAGAGGCGCAGGTTTGTAATTCTAACTTTGTAGCTCCTTAAATTTTAGTGACCAATATTCTCGTTCCAGCTCAACGAGGTATATTCTAAGGCTCCCCAACTCAGCAATTGGTACAAAAAGGTGCGCATTGACAGCTTCAGCAAGGGCAGCGTCCTGGTCGACTACTATGTGGAGCTGGCCAACATAAACGAGGATGTGGACACTCTGGAGATCAGGCAGCTTTTCCATGATGCCCTCACCAAGCCGGCCACTCCATCTGTTCCCGACAAGGATGCCCAAGAGAATGAAACGGACAGCGTGTCGGGGCCGCAGGAGGAGCAGCTGGTCACCGCCAGCTATCAGATGGGAAAGTTCCTCATCGATCCGGTGGCCACCGATTTTAGTGGTTAGTTTTTGGAATATAAATATTTGTTTGAAATCGTTATTGAGGAAATTTTATATTTTTTTAGTCATTGCCAAGAATGTCCACACGAATGTGGAATTGGCCGAGGAGGACCTGTTGATACCACAATGGGCCATTGTTGTGATTGTGATTGGAGTTGGTTCCCTGGTCTTTGTCGTTATCTTTGGAGTCACTGTGGTAGGTTCTTGTTTATTTTGTATATTTGGAAATCCATTTAATTCTGTTTTTCTCGGCAGCTGCTTAATCGCCAAAAGAGGGCCAAGAAGGCACCTATTCCTCTGACCAACGACATGCTAAACGAGCTGAAGGTAAACCACATGGGTGGCGTGGACAACTATGGAGTCGACGACTTCTACAACATTGATGATCCCTGGAATGATACCAAGCAGCCCATTAAGCCAAAGGTAAGTTAGGCAAGGATATCCTGGATAACTCTTATTAATCTTGACTCTCCCAGCGCTTTACCAACTCGATGCATGGAAGCAACAGCTCCAACATCTACGACAGCTGGCGCTCCACCGCCCGCCATCCGCACAGCAGTGGGGACTATTTCTATGACCAGCAGCCGACCTACTCCACCAAGGGTGACTCCCTGAAGAGGCCGCACCACCATCATAACAACCAAAGCCAGTATCCCACCCACCATCATCACCAGCAGCAGCAGCAGCACCAGCAGGCGTACGGACACCAGTATCCGGATGCCTTCGCCGATGCCCACCAAATGTACAGTTACAACAACCATGCGAGTCGGACGCGCTATTCCCGCGACTACGATCCCGACTTTTGAATGGAAGGGCGAGGGACTAGAGATCCGAGAGATCCGGAACCCACCCAACCAGACTGGACTATATAATCCATCCGTGCACTAGCTTTAGTAACTTGCGAACGATTTTGAGTTGTAACTTAATAGCGTAAAAGGATCGTAGTTGTAATGCTGCTGTAATTTATCGTACTGCCTGCTGGCTTGGCTCAAAAGTCCTTCCACTTTTCCGCATCCACAGCCAGCCGTAGCTAAACTAAGTTAAGATACCTTCCGAAAACCCAATGGAGCTACTACATTTATGTGTGTGTGTATCTGGATGCCTTAAACTCTTACTTAATCAAATAATGTCTTAATAGAACTTAGGGGTATGTATGTCCCCAGAAAATAAATAGTCATGCACTCTTAGTTAATCCTAGACACTAAGCTAAAACTAGATACACTACATGTATACTTTGTATTATTTAAAGTACTGGCGTCTTGCTATATTACTAATATTGTCTATATTACGGCAAGTAAATAAAAAATATACAATACAATTCATAATTAATGAAAATTTGAAATTAAAAAACTAAAAAAAGAGGATTGCCGAAACCCGGGATTGAACCGGGGACCTTTAGATCTTCAGTCTAACGCTCTCCCAACTGAGCTATTTCGGCAGATGTGTGGCGTGTGACAAAAGCACATGTTGAAACCAATAGCCAAGACGCAGTCCTATCTGGGTTCCTGTCTTTGATTTAAAAAAATTGATTTTTACTTGATTTTGTTTGCGTTTTACACACAAAAATTTAATTAAAATTATGATTCATAATTAAATATATAATATATATAAAATAAAAATAAATAAAAAGTAAGTGATTGCCGAAACCCGGGATTGAACCGGGGACCTTTAGATCTTCAGTCTAACGCTCTCCCAACTGAGCTATTTCGGCTAGTGGCAGGTGACTGTCAAACTGCTATTTTGCCAATCAAACCCAATTCATGCTATTTATTTAAAAACAAAAATCAATTTATACCAAAACATTTAGTAATACATTGATATTAATTTGGTTATTAATAAGGATAGTTTAAAAAACATTCCAAAATAAAAGTAAATCATTGCCCAATTCAGCAGAGGCTGTCAAACTACAAGTTCGCCAATTAAACCTTTCAGATTGGATTTATCTTAATTCAAATAAATAAATTAAGAAAATTATTTAAACAAAACATAGCCGTTGTTTTCAAAAACCGATACTTCGAAATAAAAAATGAATTCATTGCCGAAACCCGGGATTGAACCGGGGACCTTTAGATCTTCAGTCTAACGCTCTCCCAACTGAGCTATTTCGGCAGTTGTCCGTTATCCGACTAATATAAGCTTTCGTTACCCCCAGCCAGAGAACCCTTTCAGAACCTTTTCCAAAAGTCCAAAGTATTCCAATAATCAACAACACGCTCATTTTTTATAAGGCTCTTTTATTTATTATTAATCCCTTTTGGTTAATGCGGCTGAGTCCTTGTCAATGTGCGCAGAATTACTGCCTCAGAATTCTTAGTGTCTCACATTCTAATATCTCGCTAAAGCTAAAGAGTTAACGATCGATTTGTGTTATACTTCATTTTTGGGAAAGTTAAGTCTATAATATGATCGGATCCTTGTGGCTCAATAAAAATTAATAGATCTCACATATGCACTACATTTTGGGGGGGCGGGAAGGTCGGGTGGGGCACTTAAATAACTACCAATTGTTTCGGTTTCAATTAAAGTCTGATAAAATTTTCACTAATATCACCTTCTAGAAATTTGTCCAATTCGTTTCCATTTAAAACTGATGTAAATATTTTAATATATATAATATAGATGTATATTGAAGATGTATGTGTATATGTAATTTGATCCTTAAGAGCTTTGATTTTGGCATGACACAGCAAAGGACGAAATTAAGAGCAACCAAAAGGGTAATTTAAATAATTGCATTTATTTAGAGATTTAAAAATAACTAATGAGTAATTTTCAAGTGTTCTGTTTTGCTCTCTTACTTTGTTTATATCTTTTTGGAGTGGGTAATAAATGTTACACCCTTAAACAATATTAAAATGAGGGTGTACTGATGAATGGGTGTGTTTAAGTATACGTGTGTTTAAGGACAATTTAAACAATAATTAAAAACTTAGCAGTGAGCTCGATCGATTCTCGTTTATAAATGTACAAAATGTGATTAATAAACATAGAAAATATACTAAACTAAACAAAAGCACAATCAATTGCCGGTCCAATGCCTTCAATTAAAAATTTCGTTACGCCTAATTATCAACTATGATATATGTATAATCATGTATAATTTTATGTATAATTGGTTTCGTAATATTTAAATCTACAATTTATAACACGCGCCAAGACGTAAACAAACAAAGGCCAGGGTAGACTTCCAGATAGAATTATAAATATAAATGTATATAATATGTGTATATATATATATATATGTCTGTGTGGGTGTTTAAGTGTATATAGTCGTATATATGCACTTGGTAACTATGTATAAGAAAAGTCAGTATATACTCGTTAAATAATCAATTTCAACTGCGAAACGAGCAGCACTCAAGAATAACCCTTGCTGCAGCAGCAGTTTATCAACAAACAAATAAAAATAAGAACTTGACCAGGGTCAGTAAATTTTGATTTCAAATCGCCATGATATATGTGTGGTTTTTGTTTACGTGTATTAAATATATTCAAAAAGGTTTCTATGTGTATGCATATGCGTGGACAGGGTGGAGTTGTTGGGATTTTCAAGCTGACCGCTTTTGCGGCTCTTACTCTACGGCAAAGCCACAGGTTTCCTCGACGGCCTGCGTTAGCTTGTCGCAGAGGAGCTGATAGGTTTCGTAGGGTGGCAAATCGATCCGGTTAAAGCATGTGTGCGCCTTGGGCAGGTTTTGTGTGGGCACGTCGGCAGTTAGGTGGATAGTGAAAAGTCGCGGTCCCACCGCTCCCGTAGATCCTTGCAGAGCCCGGAATCCTTGCAGCGGCACCCGCGACGAACCAGTCACAAACTGCAGCAAACGGGCACGCATCTCAGAGCTATACGACTCAACCACCTGCAAACGGTTAAACGTATATTTTTATATTATATTAATTATTATATTATCATTATATTTTATTAATTAATGTTAACCGACCTGCCAAAACCACAACACTTGCGTTGTTTCGTTCGTACAGTGCTTCAGTCTCGTATTGTTCCGCCAATCGTTGACATCGATACTGGAGATGCCACCGATGACCAATTCCAGTTCACGCTCATCAAAAGGTCGCAAGAGATGGCTAGGTATGAGCTCGCAGAAACCTAAAGATAAAATTTTACAATTATTAATTATGGTTTAATAAAAAGTATTAACTTAAAGCCACAAACCTTTCTGCAGAGCCAAGAATTGCTGTTCAATGCCGCGCATAAAACGATAGTTTACGTAGAGCTTCACATACTCCCTCTTATTCTCCTCCGTCACGGCGATAGAGGCGCCTCCTGGCTTCAGTTCGTGCACCACCAGAGCGCCAAAGCTATTGTTCTCCACGCTGAAAGTGGACTCGATGATGCCGCTTATGTTGCTCTCCCTGAAATTCAAAAATGTATTTAATCTTTCATTAACCCTTATTTCCATTCTTTTCTTACAGCATCCAGGTAAGACTGCGATGCAGCTCTGGATCCACGCCTTCGATATCACCCAGAGTTATTGGTTTGTTCAGTAGCTGCTTGTAGAAGGGCGTGGTGAATCCACCATCCAAACAGTGCCCATGGAATACGGCTATGCCCAATGTGCGGCCTACGAAATGGAAGTAGGACAAGTGGTCTGGGTTGACCCCGGAATCTGGATTTATCTGCAGCGTGTAATGATCATCGCGGCTGTATTGGAATAGGCCGTACTGTGGATTTAGCATCTCCCGAGAGAGAAGGTGAAGCCACTCGCGCGCCACCCCACCATAGTCTAGACCTTCCTCGCCCTTGAACTTGACCATCAGCCGTTTCCTCATGTCCTTGGCCCTCATTTTCATAATCAGTCTATAGCTCTCCTCAAAAATCTCGTTGCGCGACACCTCCAAACGGCAGTGTCCGGATTGCGGCTGCATCGTCTGCAGCTCGGTGCGTAGGGCTCGCAGTTTGCCAACCAGATCCCTTCGATACTTGGGCAACAGGTCGGCACCCTCGAGGAGTCCCTGCGGGAGGTCCGGCACAATACGATGTGGGGTGTTTGTTGTGGTCGTTGCGTTGTTGGTGCTTGATGTAGGCGTTGCGGGAGTTGCTGGTGCTGCTGTTGTAGCGGCTGGAGTCGCTGGCGGTGGCGTACTTGCAGGATTTGCAGCTGGTGGCACCGCCCCACGACGAATCATCTGCAGAATACTGCCACTTAGCCGGGGATCAGTGAACTGCGTCGTCCGGTTGTTGTGGTCCACAAAGTAAATCCTCCCTGATGCCGTCTTCCGTTGCTCCCAGCCACTTGGCAGTGGTCCGATGGCGTCCAGCGTCAGATGTTGGGTATCGAAGTCGCGCGGAATCCTAGGATCGTGCCATGTCGATACACCGGTAGGTATGTGGTAGAAGTACACCTGCCCCTGTTGCGTGGTACGCATCTCATAGCCTGGCGGAAGGTCGAGAAATGGACGAGCTGCCTGGTTGGCAGCCGCAATAGCTGCCGAAGCATATCGTTGGCTAGAGCTCCCACTGGAAGTGGCGCCACCGTTGCGCGTTCCCCGCGAGGACCGACGCCTTGTGGATGATTCCTCGCCCTGCTGCCGCGAGCTTCGTCGTTGGGAACGTTGACCAGGCGTGGCCGCAGCATAGGATCTACTCCCACCCCCAGCAGGTGTACTATTCGCATTCGGACTGTGCACATTTCCGTTTGCCAAAGGCGTCACGGCTGCCGTTGGCGATGCATTTGGATTCGGCGGACTCTGGCTATGCCGCGGAGGAGTTGTGGTCGCCGTTGCTGTTCCACTTGTCACGGAATCCTCCGGCGCCCATCCATTGCTGGCACTTTGAGGCTGGGCTGCCTGACCAGTCCCGTTTCCACTAATGACTCCGTTTTGGGCGTTTCCATTAACGTAGTTCTGTTGACCCGTAGGCGAAGTTGGCGTTGCCTCTGGCGGAGCATGGCCATTTGTTTGATGCTTTGGCGTCTTAACATGATTGTCGTTGCCATGCAGCCGAGTGCTGCTGCTAGTGGGAGTGGCTGGTTCGTTTGTGGGCCGCTGCTCGAGCGCTCCAGTTCGTCCGCCCGAAGAGGAGGAATTTGAATTGACGGCAGAGGACTTCTTTCCAGGCGTCGTTGTCGCCGAAACAGGCGTTGTAGGACTGGTGTTCTCCTTTCCCACACTAGACAGGATTTCCGTGGAGTGCCGTCGCTCGTCGGATGCATTCACTGAAGGATCTCTATTCCGATTTCCTCCGTTTAGCAGATTCGTGCATGTCGTTGAGCGCGTGGGTCCCGCTGGAACCTGCCGATCGGAATTGCCGTTGTGGGTGTGATGGCGTTGTGTGCCTGCGGTTCCTCCAGCTCCTACTGGCTGCCTGGGCCTGTCCCATTGCGTCGACTTGGTGGCATGGTTCACGTAGTAGATGCGCCCATTGTCAGTACGTCGTTCCTCCCAACCTTCGGGCAAGCTGTCCTCCGAGGAGTCATCCTCCGAGGGTCCACGCACATCGCCACTGGGGCCCACAATGGCCAGCGGATTGCCGCTGCTAGGCCCATCCTTCGACAGCAACGATATTATGATCTGACCTCGCACCAAATCATCATCATCCGGCGACAATTTACCCAAATCCAATCTTTGAACTAGAAAACAAAAATTTATTAATATATATATGAGTAAGGGCTAAGACTAACTTACATCCAGCTCCTTTGAGGCTCTGTATGTTAAAAGCTGGAATCCTTACGCAACCCAGGAACCCGCTGCTCTTGTGTATTTTGCGTTGATTCCACACAGTTATTGTGATGGCATCGCCAATGCCCAGAAACAAATCGTAGTGTGCATTCCATTTTGGATCCAAAGAGGATTTGCTTATGTCCGTTGTGTAAACCTGAGCTGTGCCATCCACTTGAACCTTGGCAAAGGGATCGGGCAGGCCTATATGAGGGAAGGTTAATATAACGATTAATACAAATTACTTGATTGGGTAATCTCCCACATTGTTACATTTGTTACACAATCGATTGCATGGCTCAAATTTGTGGAAATTGGTTGCATTTAACACCACACAGTGTGGGTGGAGTGTTATATTGGATCTGCCTTTACTTCGCACGAAAGAATGTACCAAAGCAAAACTATTTAAGTTGAAATTTCAATGGATGCTTTTTCAGTTTGTAAGCAACATGCAGAACTGCAAGTTCCCGGAGTTAATAATTTTGTTTACATTTTTGGGGAGCATTTCCGGTTACAGCCATGTGCACCCCGGCTTTGCCCAACGCCTGCAGATTAAGCCACTCTGTTTGCAGGTTCCCCAGCGATACACCGAAGCTCCGCCACCAACAATAATCTTCTCTTCCTTGGAAGAGGTCAGAAAAGCAGATGCAGATTAAACATCTCCGAGAATAAGTTCCCCCCGATTGTGAGTTCCCGTTTAGGAATGTTCTTATCGCTTTTTGATGGGGGACAGTACCGAGTACCGAAGCAAGAGGCGACCTATAAAAGCAAATTCACTTCTAGACAAATCATTACACACAAATTGGCAATGGGATCTACATGGTTTCACCTCCTGGGATTGCTGATGCTTTCCATTATCTTTGCCACAGGATCGGCAACGCCTTTTGACGCAAGACGCAACAGGAACTGGGGTAGCGGAAAAGGAACAATGCCCAGGATTCCCACAACACCTCCCTTTAACCCACACGGCTAAAACAAAGCTAATCTCTAAACAAAGAAAAAGTTCTAAATCAAACAGCTTAACTAATCCATTTAAATTGTAAAGGCAAAAAATGTCAATTAAATCTGAAGAATGCTTCAATAAAAATGTTTACATCTTAGCAGCAAACGTGAATGCGGTCAAGTGCCATTAGTCAGGGTGCCAGAGATATGGACACAGAAATATGAAGCCGAGGCAAGGGGAAATCTATCTGCCAATCTCCGCTATCAGTACAAAAATAGGAACCCCCATTGCTGCAACGCTAATGCTTATCGTCTTGGGCGACCACCGATAAAAGCCTCCAATCTTGACAAATTAGGCACACGGCATTCCGACTGAATTAAACAATTAAGAACTATCCAGCCAGGGCCAATGATGTGCAGAGTACGGACCTGACCAAAGCAAAGCAAACCAGTCGCTCCCACTCTGACAACCGCTGACTCATATAGCCGGTACATGTCGCCTACTTCCGTGGGTTTTTTTGCACTCCCATATTCGTATCTATATCAATTCGCGTATCGTTATCTCAAGGCTGTTGACGGCGCTCGGGTTTCTTGTTTGGGCCAACTACAAACAGGAAGAACAATCCATCAGCTGGTGAGGATACTATACCATATACTAGTTTGTGAAGGTACAAGTAACTTGAGAAGACCACATTGCAACGACCGTTGCCAGCTGTTGATTGACTTTATGCCAGAATGGATATAAGAAGGAGAAACAAAGGGTAGACAGTGGAATAAAATAAGGAGACTTTATAAAAAGAATTAGTATCAAAATCTGGTATATGAAACCCGGGCGTGTTTGTTTCTCAGGGTTCTGGCTCCGGCTCCTTACAAATCCCAAATCTATAAAGCTAAAAGACGAAACAATAAGATAATTTCCGTCCAAACTATTACCTAAGCCTTGCTCTTAGCTTTCTTCACGGCTCAACTACCTTAAAAGTGAAGTAAATAATGCTTTTGCTGCCGGCTTTTGGACCAACATGAAAACGCACATTAACAACCCTATTTGGCTCATCGCTACGTGGCACAATTTAGTGGCCCAGTCGGCAGGCCGAGGAAGTTAACGACTGGCTGCACTTTCACTCGGAACGCGAACGGAAGCCAGCACTCAGTGGAGCATGAAGCCTGCCACATGCCACTGCCTGAGAAGATTTAGAGTTAGAGCAAAGATATGCGGGCACGCTTTATTTTGGGCAAATGTCCCTCTCAGCGCCTGGGCAAGGGGGAATAGTTTGACATGGAAGCTTGGACTCTACAGCTTCGTCGGCCGCACGTTCAGCACTCTGTCGTGCTAGGATTCTTTCCTCGATAAGTGGTCGGAAATGGCGAATAAGTCCCTGAGGCGGCCAGGCGGCACCATCGCCCAACGCACAGATGGTATGACCCTCGATTTGCTTGGTGATCTCCCACAGCATGTCGATCTCTCCGATTTGCGCCTGTCCGGTGACGAATCTCTGCATGATCATATTCACCCAGTGAAGGCCCTCACGACAGGGAGTGCACTGTCCGCAGCTCTCATGCTTGTAGAAGGAGCAAAGCCTTGCGATGGCCTTGATAATATCCGTGTCCTTGTTCATCACAATCATGGCGCCGGTTCCCATAGACGATTTCACTGCCATCAGGCCGTCGTAATCATGGATCGCTTTTTCTGCATCCGCCTTTGGAATGCACGGTGTCGAGGAACCACCTGGAATAATGGCCAGCAAATTGTCCCAGCCACCAAGTACGCCGCCAGCATGGCGTTCGATCAGTTCCCTTGTGGGCATGGACATTTCCTCTTCAAAGGTGCATGGGTTCTTCACATGTCCGGATATATTAAATAGCTTTGTTCCCGAGTTACGAGTTCGTCCAAAGCTGGCAAACCATGCGCCACCACGGCGACAAATGGTCGGGGCAACGGCCACCGTTTCCACATTGGTCACCGTCGAGGGACAGCCAAACACCCCGATATCCGCCGGGAACGGAGGCTTATTCCGCGGCTTACCGGCCTTGCCCTCAAGGGATTCGATCAGGGATGTCTCCTCACCGCAAACATAGGCGCCTGCTCCTCTTTGCACGTAGAGATCAAAGTCGAATCCCGAACCACAGGCATTCTTTCCAAGAAATCCCTTCTTGTAAGCCTCAATGATGGCGTACTGTAGGTTGCACGCCTCATTGTAGAACTCTCCACGAATGTAAATGTATCCAGTGTTGGCGCCCATTCCCCTTCCGGCGATGAGGCATCCTTCGATCAGTTTGTGCGGATCATGGCGCATTATCTCACGATCCTTGCAAGTACCAGGCTCCCCCTCATCCGCATTGACAAGCAGAAACTTTGGTCTGCCATCTGGAGGCTTGTGCATAAAAGACCATTTAAGTCCGCTGGGAAACCCGGCGCCACCACGGCCCCGCAGTCCTGAAGTCTTGATTTCGTTAACAATCCATTTGTCGCCCTTTTCAAGAATCTCCTTGGTTTTGTACCAGTCTCCACGTTTCATGGCACCCTTGAGACGCCAGTCATGCTTCCCGTAAAGGTTGGTAAAGATTCTATCAGCGTCAGCAAGTGGGCCGAAAGTGGTTTTGGTTTGCGGTGGTGGAGTTCCAGGCGGCGGACCTTTGGCAGGTGGGGCACCACCTTTGGCTGGAGGGGAATCACCTTTAGCGGGAGGGGAAACACCCTTGGGTGGCGTAGCGCCTTTGGGGGGAGATGAAGGTGGCGCTGGAGGAGAAGGAGGACTTTTAGATTCCGGGGACTTGGGTGGCTCTTTTTCAGCAAGAATCATAGAAGGCATTCCGATGTCAGGATCGCAAATTATGCCAGAATTCTTAATACTTTTTAATTCATCCTTGCAGTCTTTTTTCTTTTTAATGCAGACACTGACCTCCCTGGCATTTTCCTTGAGTCTATTCTTTAATTTCTTTTTAAAACTATCTTTTTCGCATGTTTCCATCAGTCTTGGGGCATATTCGTCCACCGGGAACTTTTCATTACGTAGCGGTCTTAATTCAGGTACTTCAGGATGAGGAACATTCGGACCAAAAGCCTTGTCCCTTAGTATTTTCAACAACTTGGCTTCACGTTCTTCTTGTTCGGCGGGAGTTCTCCATTTTACAATTTCTTGGACTGGAAACTTTTTTATCTCTGGTTTATCTCCATTTGTATCCTCACCAGGACATTTATCGCTATTTTCAGACAGTAATTGAGACTTTCGGCCAGACCGTATCGTCAAAGGCATAATGCTTTCCGAGTAGATAATTTCTTGATTAAGATAAATATTTTTCTCAAACCTATCCAAATGTTGATCCCATTTCTCAGGCAAAGTCTTGGTAGGAACTGAGCTTTGCGTGCATACTGCTCGAGGAATCTTCCTCTCTTTGATGGATCTGTCCCTATTCTTGTCTTTTTTATTAGGCCTAATTTTATTTATAGTGTTTCCTAATATCTGAGCATCAGTGACATCCAATTCTTCAATTCCATTATTCAGTTTCTTGATCGCTGAAAATGTTCCACGACGACGGACTAGGTGCAGAGAAACCTTAAAGTTAGAGGAAACTGGACGGCGCAATAGCGAAGAAATCATGTTTTCGTAAATTTGTCGTCTATATCCGGTTGCCTAAACTTAACATTGGCTCGCTAGATTTGTTCTGTTGGATGATAGGAAATGCCCAGGCCTGCTACGACCACGATGAAAGCAAAAAGATAGGAGAAAACCCCATAATGGCTTCAACATTAGTCATTTTTATGTCATAACACCCATATATTGTGTTTGCTGTTTCCAACCAATCTATTTATAACATTGGAACTGCCAAAAATCCATAGTAAGTACCCCAAGCTTGTACTTTCCCAATAATGACGAAGAAGCGTGTGTGGTCTAGTACATAAAAACTGTTAATAATTCAAATCTAATCAAAGACAGTCGATAAAATATATAAGAAACTACGCATTTGTGGGAAAAAGACTGTCTTCCAAAGACAAACTGAAAAACTATGAGATTCTACAGATATATGGAATGTAGTTCCATGTCAGTTGGTCAATGGAAAGGCCAAGGCATCAGACATTAGCATATGCCATATAATATGACAGCTCCACCCTATCTTGGGCATCTTCCCAATCGGAATCTCAAATATATAGTACATATATTAAACATATTGAGCAATGCGTGGCGCGTGATTTAAGTGCAGCCAAGTGTAAAAAAAATGGACAAGTGGAAAAAGAAAATAATAAATAACAAATACAAGGAAAGAAAAACTATGCCTTATGTATTTGTGCTTCTGGTGGTGAACAAATGAGTGAGTGAGCCGCAATGAAAGCAAATTAGTAATAATCACTTTTGTTATATCTAAACAAAATATGGAAAGAGCTCAGATATGGATCCACAAACGAATACAAACGAACAGCGGACACACAATCACCTACTCTATTTAATGGTGGCAAAGAGGTAGTGTGGGGAGTGGGCGCTGGCCCGCCCCTCTTCCGCAATTTGTATAAAAATGAAAGTAGACAAAAGGAAGTGCTAAATTTAGCGATACCCCTCATATGCATAGATAAATGCAAAGAAGGGGGCCTCCTACACGGGCATCAAGCAGCGCAAATAAAACAAAACTTTAATTTGCCACAAAATGTGTTTTGATCGGATTTCTAAACAGGTGCGTAATTGATGGCAAACCAAACGTTGTTTGGTGTAGAGCTGGGGAAATGCTTGAAATTCCCAGAAAATGAGTCGAAATTACTTAATCAATCCAAGAAAATTTCCAACAACTTTAAACCTAATAAAAGAAATGCGCTTACTGATTAATAAGGTATTAAATATATAGATGCACTTACGAAATAAGTCCTTGCGAGCCAAATTTCTAGCACACAATACTGAAAAATAAAGAATTTATAATAAGGGCACAACATTTTTGGATGATATTCGGAAAACTTACTCGTTATTCGAACTTTGTGTGTACCATTGCGACGTGGGTAATCCAATTTATTCATAATTTCCGACTTTTAATTGATATTGTTTGGTTTATATAAAAATAAATTGATTTATTTTGTATATTGATTATTTATTTATACGGCAATTGCACGAGACGGGCATGATTGGTCCGCATGGAGCTTTAGTTGCTGTTTCTCTGCTCGAGAGCGGAGTGTAAAAAGACCGGAGACGCAGGTGGAGGTGTAAACGGTGAAGGAGGAGGAGGAGTAGGTGGCGAAGGCGGCAAGAAATAATTTCATTGCCGAAGGTACCCGCTGCTGCAATTGTGCTGGTCGGTGCTACCTTTGTTACTTTTGCTGTTTCGGTAGCCTTGAAGGTTGCAATTGTTGTTGCTATTGCTGTTGCTGCTTTTGCTGCTGTGTGTCATTGCACACGCATAGATATATTTAATAATAACACTGATTTGCTGGTTATTACAAGCTGTAAGGCAAGATAACAAAAAAGAAATGAGTACTATTAATAATTTCTCGACCCATGAAGGGCACACACATTTTCGCTTTTGGAGGCTTTTGTTTCTTAATTTTATCTTCAAAAATAGAACACAAATAACTCACACAATTTAAATAAAAATATGAAATAGGAAACAGGGTTTGTTTATGTTTCTCTTAGCAATTTCGCCATGAATATGCATGGCCCAACCCAAAAGCAAAGGATATACATATTTATATAGATGTGAAAAAGAATAGTGTGGGTAAGAAATACACCTTTCCGATCGCCCAGGTAGCCAAAATGTGCACGCAAACGAGAAAACTCACCCGAAATTGTTTTGCCGTTTGCTACAGTTGATTTTTTGTTGGTTTTGTTGCCGTTCCAAAAACACCTCACACGCACATGTCTCGCTTACTCTCGCAGACACACATACGCCCTCACGCATGCTGCAGACGACGAGACAGGGGGAGGAGAACGGAGCGGAGTTCGTCTCACTTGTATTATTTCATAAATTGCATTAAATGAAATTCCACTAGGCGTTTAATTAACTTTAATTTAGTCGTTGCTCCTGTATGGGTGCCACACTATTTACTTGCACTCGTATTTTTCGCTCTCGATGTATGCGTGTGGTTTTGTGTTGGTATAAAAATTTGCAATAATAACCAACTGAGCCAGAATTATTTGGACTCTATTCACTCAAAATTTGCGATAAGCCGTTCGAAAAGCGCCACCCACTCGCAAGCACGTCCACGGATCGGTCGGGAATACGCGAAATAAGCTGCCGCGGCGACACGCGTTATTGTTTTATGGTTTCCTTAAATAGTTTAACCATCTAGCCCTGAAGAAGAAGAAAAACGGTCTTCTCTGAACGCCATTTTTATTGTTGTTCACAGTGTGGCCAAAATGGACTATAAAAACATATCGACCTCTGGGAAATAATTTACTATAAATATACCAAGACGGCAAAAGATCTTATTTATATTAATTATATTAATATCGTAATTACTTTAATAAATATATTTTTCGTAGTGGCTGCCAGTAACTAGCCATCCATCACTAACATAAAATTATTTAAATAATAATTTTATTTTTGAGTTGCCATATCACTAAACTTAAATTGCATTACTAAAGACCATTTTAAGAGATATTAAGCAGTTACATATTAGACTAAATAATTTAAAAAATTAAATAATCATAGAAAAACAAAACATAATAACAAACTTGACGCGCCTTTAAATCAAATTTATAACCTAAACAGGGGCCTAATTGAAAAATATGCTACGGCTACACTAATTTGTTTCCCGCTATAAGTTCTGATATAAATTATAAACAATGTCGATTTCTTTGGATTTTAATGGCAAGAACTTGGCCAAAGCAAAATCTTTGGACTTGCACTATTTACCTGCGAAGATAGATGGAGACGGAGAA
Source organism: Drosophila varians (assembly GCA_018150405.1). Lineage (NCBI taxonomy): Eukaryota > Metazoa > Arthropoda > Insecta > Diptera > Drosophilidae > Drosophila > Drosophila varians. The sequence continues at coordinate 13,341,235 of JAECWK010000130.1, forward strand.
GCCAATGTGAACGAATATTTTAATAACTACACAAGAGAAGTCACCGATTATGGAAAAGGCGTTTTAACAAATGCTCTGCGAGGCTATCCCCTGATGGGACAGCGGCTGAAAGTACCGGAACGATTCAAGGGTCTGGTGCTGCAAGAAACGGAGAAACCCTTAAGCGAATCCTCCGACCGGCAGCTGCGTCTCACAGGAGTTTTTGAGCAATTTACATACTGGAACTACGACAAAGTACCCTCCAATGGTGATGCTTACCGACAGGCTCTAATCATGGCAGATGTTGCCCAAGCTGTAAGTAGGAAAGACCTCAAAACACTCTTCATTCCTAATATTGAACACACAGCTTTCACAACCCATTGACGAACAGGAATTGGAGGCAGAAATCGCAAGGAACAAAGAGAACACTAAATCTAGACCATAAATTCGTATGCGCTTACAGCGTTTATTAATATAGTACTCCAAAAGCTAATCAAATATATGTATCTTTAAAAATAGTACACTTTATAAAAATTTCTATACTTTTTTCTCACTCATCGGCGTCTTCAAACCGCTCGTCGTCGTCATCCAAACTGAGATTCTGCATTCCTCCCACCTCGCCACCGTTCCGGCCAAGCGTAAGAGCATCCTCTTCCATACCGTCGTCATCAAGAGCCATGCCACCGGCATCCTCCATTGGGTCACTATCCTCGGAGTTGCTGTCTGCCGAATCCGGATGGAGGGCCTGGCAAGTGGTCATAGCATTGTACATTGTGTCCACACTGTGGATGTCGTCGGGTAGAAGCCAGCATTCTGTAACAAAATCCTCATTGATGGCGTCCTCATATTCGTCGCTTCCGTTTCCCTCGTCCTCATCTGCTTCGATCGGGCCACCACCATTCTGGCCATTAACCGCCGGCTGGGCGGCCGGCCATTCTACCTTGTGGTCCAGCATAAAATAGATGCATTTCCGCGGATTCGAGGAAATTCCGTGGAGGCTTACCTGCTTCCAATCGATGGATATGCCATCAGGCAAATCGCTTGGCTGCCAGGAAAGCGTACTACAAAAGAGAAAGGGGGTGTGGGGTTAAGCGACAAAAACAAGACTAGACGCCGGCTTTTTGGCACTTACTTTTGAGCGATGTAAACTGTGCCTTCTCCCACGATTTTGTCGCCCAGTTTCAGTTTGATGTTGTTGGATGTGTAAAGCAAACCATGCTCAGGCGGAGAAATGGGCATTATCAGCACCATTTTTATATATAAAATGATAAACGCGGGATCAAAAAGGTATGAAGCTGTTCAACGCGTTAGTGTTGCCGTTTTTGTTTACACCACAAAGCTTTGTAGCGAGAGCTCGGTTTTTCGTTACTGGCTCATTTTGAGCAAGATTTGTTTTAAAGGTTTTACGTGCTTAAAAATGATAGACTTTAACAGGAGCCTTTAATTTAACAAAATAAGAAACTTATTAAATTCTTTTATTCACATATATTAATTCTGGCATTCTTTGGAATATGAAATATGGTGTATTTCGTCCGTGCGACGGCGGTCACACTGCTGATGATCGCGAATGAAAGAACGACGTGAAAAATACGTTTAATAATTAAGTTTCGTGGTACAAATGGAAAAAAGTAATTAAATCGGGGTAAAGACGTGTTTTTGGATAAATGTGCGATTATTTTGAGTGCGGGGAAAGAAAAAACGAAAACAAACGAAAATACGAGCCAATCCAAATAAGAAAAGGCCTCTGTGAAAGCAATACAAAATTATTTAAATCCCAAGTGAACGCCACAAAACAAACAAAAGATCGGGGTAACAAAGGAATATCAGCGTTCGTGGCAGGAATTTCAAATATTTGTAAGTATTCTTAGTTAAGCTTGCGTGAAGGATTAATATCTGGGAACTCTGATTTTGTTTCGCCTACTGCCGCAGACACGCAAAAGACCAACACAATCAAACAACAAATTGTGAAAAACAACTTGCACACACAAAAACATCAGATCGAGGAGAGGCAGTGCAAAAAATAAAAGCAATAAATAATATATCAACACATATGCAACAAGTTGTAGATGCGTTTTTCAGGGGAGGCAATGCGTGTTTAGGTGTCTTCCAAAGTTTTCAACATTTCTACTCTTCGATTTTGTCTTTTTTTTTATCCACTATTGCGTAGTGTCGCTGCCAATGTCACCTGTTTTTATGCCCTCTCTGCTCGCACCTTGTTGCGCTCTCTCTCGCTCCCACACTGGCTTTAGCTGGTTTTTATCTTGTGCCGTTAATAGTGATGTTTATTTGGCTGCCTTTTGGCCACTATATTTCCAAGAGAAAGATATTTGAGAACTTAAAAAATGTATCTGTGGGATACCAAAGGCAGAGCCTTTTTAGGACCTCCAATAGTCAAACGGGAGGCCCTCATCATCCCTTAAGGGGCATAAAACCATTATGTATCTGTCTGGAAAGCTTCTGGCCTAAATAAACAGCAACACTGACTCTTAACCATGATCTACGCGTCCCTTTCGCTCGTTCACTGATTGCAACTGGAACTGTGTGTGTATTTCCGCCTGATGATAACAGCAAAACTTCGTCAAAATGGCCTTAATTCTTTTGGAAATATGTAAACGAAACGTTCGCACAGACCCCCATAGCCCCCGCAGAAGCCCCCAACCACCCACGTTTCTAATCGAAAAGTGCAAATATTGATTTTGTAGGTGTTCTTTTTTATACGAACCACACTATCAATAACAATAGGCTTCCACTGTTTTGTTTCGGTTTACTTCTCGCATTAAAGGAAACAAGTTTACAAAACATTTTGCATTAGTAGAGAGGTGTACTTGGTTCACCTGTTGTTGTTTTTTATACCCTTGCAGAGGGTATTATAATTTTGGACAGAAGTGTGCAACGCAGTGAAGGAGACATCCAGGACCCCATAAGGTATATATATTCTGGATCAGGATCACCTCTTGAGTCGATATAAGCATGTCCGTCTGTCCGTATGTCCGTCTGTCTGTTTCTACGCAAACTAGTCTCTCAGTTTTTGAGCTATCGTCTTGAAACTTTGCACACACCCTTCTTTCCTTTGCACGCAGTATATAAGTCGGAACGGCCGGGATCGGCCGACTATATCCTATAGCTGCCATATAACTGATTGTGTTTTTGGGCGTAGAAGCGTCGAACTTCTTTTAAAGTCCATTTTATACGAATCTAAGCTTGTTATGAATGTTTTTGTAAAGATCGGCTAACTATATTCGATATTTACTATATCTTTAATCAATCGAAGCCGCTATTAACCTGCAAGGGTATATAAGCTTCGGCTACGTCCGAAGTTAGCTATCCATTCTCGTTTTTATTTGCGATTTTGCGTTTATAATTCACGTACACAGTTATTATTGTTGTGGCGGGAATTTCCCGGCATATTTAATAGAGTTTACAATCTGAATCCATATAAATGTGTATGTTCATGGGTCAAAACAAATATAAAAATGTATATAATGATTTCCTTCCTTATTTTCTAATAAAATCCATACTCTTCTGGGTCATCAATGAAAACTTTCCCATTATTTCAAAACTATCTTATCGGGTTCTTGCATGGAATTGTGTCTAATTTTTTTTTTTTAAGGGGTAAAACAAAGTACAAACGTACGTGTATACATATTTATGTCCCCTGTTGCAAGGAGACAAAAATGTTGGAGATAAGGTGGGCTCCCCCCCTCTGGGCGTACCACCACACCTGTTTGGATTTGGACATCGGCTAAAAATAACAGCGCTTTGATTATTTGCACATTTTCAAAACGAAAAGGAGGGCCGCCAGAAAGCGAATGTCGGGGGCATTCATGAATAAATAAATAAACTGCCCATGTAGTATAATCGTCAGGATCGGATCGGAGGAGAGTTGCACGTTGACTTTTGCATCCCGCTTCCATCGCGTTTCCCATACCATACCCCTTTTCCAAACCCAACCCCATTCCCATGCCCAAATCGAATGCTCGAAGTCGCCAATGACGTCAAGGCCTGACGTCTGCTGAAAATTCCGCAAAACGCCTCTTCAAATTATTGGCGAGGCAAGGAGAGCAAAAGGAAAGCAAAAATACGAAATACAAAATAAAATTATTTTCGTTCCATTTTTCGTCTTATGGTATTTTGTGGGCCGCTTCCATTTCATTTTATGTCTCTGCATTTGATTTATAATTTTCCCAATTTTGTTGTTTTCTTCATGTTCCCTCTCCTTGGCCCACCGCTTTTTTTATTTAATTTTTTAATTCTTTGTTTTTTTGTTTCAACACAAAGTGAAAGTTGTTTTCCATGTTATTCCCTTCAACTTATTCTTCTGTTATTTCATATTTTATTAGTTCTTTCTACGCATCGTCTTCCCTGTCCATATGTTTTGTGTTTCAAAACCCAGTTGTGGGTGCGGGAAGGATGCTATAGTACGTAGTTCCTTTGCAATTTATTTTTGTATAAAGAAATATTTTGGTTATTTTTTGTTATTTATATATATTTATTTTTTGACATGCCAGACAGCAAGATTTCCGGTCAATATGCATACAAGATACCTCAAAGTCTTCAGCTCCCAGAACCATGGAACTGACATTCAATGATTTAAGGTATTTTTAATCGAAGGAACACATGAATTTAAACTCACCTGAATTCCTAGGGAAAATAATTCAGTAATTTAGCTTTAGCATAAAGCTTTTAAAAAGATAACAAATAGGTTTCTGTGTGTAATGTTTGTAATCATTGGAAAGTCCCATAAATAGGCAAAATAACACGCGCACAAAATTTAAACTATACTATTTTAATGAATGGAAATTTTGGTCTACTAATTGCAATCCATCTTGTGGTATGCACGCCCCCCTTTCTCTCTTTCTATGTAACTCCCCCGCAATCCACGATACCTATACAGCGGGTGTTGCCATAATTTTAATGACTTTGTAAACTTTTAGTTTTTTTTTTTAATTTGTATGTTTTTGGCACACAATTTGAACTTTTTGTTGGTATTTATCTTTTGTCTTGTTTCTATTGCTCTTAGCTGGTTTATGTTTGTTTGGCGTGTCCTCGAAAAAGTAGAAGAAAAAGTAAAACACGTCCTATAGAAAACGACAAATTTTCACCTGTAAAATATGTATGTTTCCTACACAGTCAGTAGCGAAATTATATGCTTTTAAAATATGTTAGGACTCAACTGAAAAAAGTTCCATTATAAATCAAAGAATTTTGCAAAGTCAAAAGGCACAGTAGGTGTACACAAATAATTATAAACATATAGTCCAAGCACTATCATTTCACACGAGTACTCTCAATTTCTTATATATATTATAGACTACAAAGATATTTGACGTAGATTTCCGATTTTCTGCCTTTTGCATTCTGGGTGTATCTTTTCGATCTGCCCTGCATATAGCTGGCTAATTGTGAAGGTCGTTTACGTCTGCAGCCGAACGCTGCTGGCGTGTTGTTGCTTTTGTTTGTTTGCCACCCGCTATAAAGAAAAGAAAAAAAAAACATCAGTCGAAGCTGGCAAACAAAACGAAGCAATCGAAAAGGCAAAATGAATTTTCATTGCCTCCCCGATAACGCCTTCTGGCCTCTTCCCTAAAATTTGATCTCTTTTCCTCAAGAAAATTCCTATCCAAACCAAAAAAAAAGGAATAAGAAAATTTGTTTATATTTATACGCTAAATATTTTCAAATATCAGATCGCAATTTACGTGTTCCGCTCATCCGCCTATAAGTACCCCGCAGAATGATGGTGGAATTTTATGGAACAACAAGAACATCATGAGAGAAAGGCAAAATACTTGCTTTCATATTCTTCTGGGGTTAATCTTTAATGGCTTCTTAATATTCTAGGGATTTTGGAATTGTTGTTATCACGGTCAAAATAATAATGGTTCGGCTCTGGTTTTAAAATAAACAACTGGAGAGTGGCTAATATACCTAAAATTATAATTTTATAATTTATTGTTTATGTTTTGCTGGCAAATTTTGAGAGGCGCCATAGCTGCAAATTTAATGGTTAATATTTTAAATAAATTATACATTTATCTATAGGTTTCCATCTGACACGGTTTGGTTTCAGTTTTATTATTTGTTTTTATTCGTTTTGTCGGCAATTCTCGTCGCAAAAGCTGAGCTGCGAGGGTGGTTCTAATACTTGGCTAAGCCATCAACTAATTTAAGTGATTTTCATTGAAACGCTGATGGACAGACGGCCATTAAATGTTTATCCCCCTTGATGGGAATTTTGGTTGTTCTTTATTTAATTAATTTCCTTCGTCTTCAACTCTTTCACCTCAACATATCATTAATATTCTGTCTTTTATTTGGATTTTTTTCTCAGATTGTTTTCTATATGTATTTGGATTGGTTTCCTTTCTTTTTTTTTCTCAAATATATTTCATTCAATTTTCGCGGCTTTGTTGTGTATTTGTGAAACACCCACACAAAAATTTATTTTTATAAAAGAGATCCCAAGTGAAAGAGCAAGATCGGAAAAAATACAACATTTCTTTTTGCGATTGGTGTTAGTGTGGCAAAAATACTGAATGATTTAATTGATTTGTTACGGGTTCTATTTTTTCTTTGTTTTATTTTTCCTTTTTTTACATTACATTTGTATTATACTATTTTTGATAAAAACAAAACTATTTCAAATATGCATAATTAGTACTTTCATGTTCTGTTAGGCTCTATTGCATTTAATTTCTTTTGTTTACGCTCTTTAAAATATTTCCCACACTAGCATTGAAATATCTCTTGAAGTGTTCGTGTGTTCGCTCATGATAAGTCCAATATTTTAGGCCTTTCATTCTCGAAAATATCGGATATTTGTTTTTCAGTTCCTCGCTGGCATTTAAACCGTTCGAACGCGTTCGAAACAAACTGAAATTTCAAAAACATTTCTAGAAAAATTCGCCTCGCGGGAATTGCGTGTGATTTTCACCACCAACGTAACAAAATATCTTCCATTTGTTTTCAAAAGATACTTCAAAGATCAAACGTGCGAAACATATAAATTAAGTGAAAAATTACTGATAATATAAATATATTTGAAAGGAGTGCATCGAATTTTGTAAATTATTGTTAAAGCTATATAAAAAAAACATACTTTCAATTTTGCCAATTTTTGGTAAAATTTTTTCAAAATTACTTATTAAATTATTAAAAATGTAAGTGAAAGTTAGAGTATATATTTCAGCATGCACATCCGCTAGAAAAACCCTACAGCTTACTAGCCGTCGATATTGGGCACTATACAAGATTATTTATCTCTGCCATCCTTGACAATGGCCTGCCCATGAGATATAGACAGCACGGCGCACCTCAGTTGTGTCATAAATATTTTTAAATTTACCATGTCACTCCGTCAGCTTCTGCTTATTCCTTGCTTTTTTACGATTTCGTATTAATTTGTCGAGAAACAAAAAAGTGGAATAGAAATAATGCTCTTAAGCTGCTTAGTTAATATTCTAAATCGGGCAATGAAATAATGGCAAACGGAAAATCGATTCCCCCTTTGCGCTTACCCCATAATTGAATTAACGGACTGACTGTCTAATGGTTCTTTCTGCACTGTTCCAGGTCTCCAGCTGTGACAGATGATGGCCTAAAATGGCGGCCATACCACCAACGCCGCCCGGATCAAATTCTGACCAATTGAATGGCAGCCATCCCGAGGCGAAGATTAAGGCAATCGGACAGGGCCATAACCACATAACTGAGGCAATCAATCAGCACTTTCAGAGAAAGCAACAAATCCAGGAACAGCACTCGGACCCAAACAAAAACCAAAGCAATCCGGGGAGCCGCAGGGGAAGCTATGAGCAGCTGGAGCTGCGGGAGCGACCAGAGCAACCAGAGCATCCAGAGCATCCAGAGCAGGCAGAGCAGTCGGATTCCAATGTGGGTGGCAAGGCCAAGTCGAGCTGTCATTGCACCAACATTAGTATTATGCACCTGTTCCATGAGATGAAGCAGGAGTTCCCAACGATACCCGATGCCATAGTGACGCAATGCGTCAATGAGAATTGCCACCAGCGCGACAATTGCATCCAAATGTTAAGGAAGGAGTTTGCCCTCCAAGCAGTGCAAAGCTATCCATCCAAGGTGTTGCAGCAGCAACAGCAGAACAGGCGGCCAGCGAAGCCACCCACGCCACTAAAACCGTTGCGGGCGGCCCCAGCCCAGCCGGAAAAAATCCAGAGCAATGGCCATACCACAAGCTCTAGTTCCACTCCCCGACCCGTTAGACCCACCACGCTTAACCTACAGCGTCCGGGCAACGCGCAGTTGCAGATGAAGATTCAACAACGCCAGCAGCGGCAGCAGAGGGATCCCCATCAGCAACAGCTGACGCCCACGTCCCTGAGCAAACCGCTGCGCCGGGCGCCACCTCTTCCCCCCAAGCCGGGAAGTTTTTCCAACGATTCCTCGTGTCTAACAAGCCCGATGAGCTCCAGCGAATCGGAACTCTCGCTCAACGCGGTCTCTTTATCGTCACCGACGTCGACAGCGGCCAGAACAGCTGGAATAGCAGCAGGCGCTATAGTTCCACAACAGCAGCAGCCCTCTCCCGTTCGACATCGTTCAGTCATTACGCTCCAGCCAGAGCCGCCGTACGCTCGCGATTTTCTTACCACCCAGCCACCGCCGCCATCGACGCCGCCCTTTCCAAGCTCGCCAAGCTCAGCGGCTTCGCCAGGTCGCAAGAGCTTCACCTCACTCAATCTCACCCTGCGCCAGCCAGCGACGGGCGGGGGAGCCCAGGCGGCAATCGACATTACCGCCGGACCGGCGCCTAGTGGCCAAGGCAGCGGGATCACCTACTCGAGTGTCAGCTTTGATGCGCGAAAGGGCACGCACAAAAATTTTCAGTTGACGGTGACTGACGAGGGCAGCGTATTCAGTGCGGGTTGTATACGTCCGCGAGTGCCGTGCGCTGGATGTGATCCAGCCGCTGGTGTTCCTTCGGTGAATAACCAGCCCCAGCCGCCGTCACAAGCGGTGGTCACCGATGGAGTTGGCCAGGAGCAGGGAGCAATGACGCCGGACGTGTTCCCATACCCCACGCAGGAGCAGAACCATATCGTGGCATCCAACTACAGTAATAACCATGCTGTAAACAACAACGGTAGCAACAGCGCCAGCACCAGCCCCGTCAGCAGTCCGACTGTGCCGCTCTACGCCGGAGTGCTGGAGGAAGGTGGGTACAAGGAAGAGACATGGGAACATGGGGGCACGTGTGCCGTCAAGTATTTTTCATTTTATAGACCTACGCTATTGGTTATACTCTGAGAAAGGGTATAGAATCGTTGATATATGACCAGAATTCCAATTTCACCATTTTGCTCCAATTTTCATGATAGAAATACTTACTGCAATACTAATAATTACTGCAAAGTTTGCACAACTGAAAATGGAATTAAACAGGTGCCACAAAAACAGTTTAATATTACAAGAAACAATCATTTAATATTTTCTCTTTATTGTTTACTTTTCGAAGGGTATTCCTTGCTTCGCTTATTTATTTTTTAGAATACTTGTTATTATTGTGTTTCAAGGCACCATGTCTTATCTAGGCTTCGCGAGACGACATCGTAGTTGGGCTCCGTTCTGTTATCAGTGTTCGCCCAATATTGTTTACACTTGATAAGGAAATCGAATTACGCCCCAAAATAGAATAAGCTGTTCGTTAGCGCAAAACACGAAAGTTTATATTCAAAAGTTCAATTATCCAACCTTTGTATCGAAGGGATACGTTAACGTTCCACTTGAGGGGTCAACAGAGGTTTTGTAATCGATGAGGGGAGTTCGGGGAGAATGTGAGATACGAAATTAATCGTAATTAATCCATTGCTGCGCAATCATTTTAATTACATCGCAAAGGGATCTTTCATTAGATAAAGTAACAAATTTACGTCATTAAATATAGAGAAATGGATCAGATATCAGTTGGCAAATAGAGTGTACATCATTGTTGGGGTTTCCAAGCAGAAAATATTTATAATCTAGATTCCATCTAGATTCCATCTTTTTGACATTATTTTGGAATCATCTTTGTTGCATTTAGATTCAAATATAGAGTATAAGATCCATATAGAACGCCTACACTTTCGGAATTTTATAAATTGAAATGTCTTTTGTCTGGCTTCTCGTATTGGCCATGTTTTTCCCAATTTCTTCCTCTCTCTTAACGTATTTCCTCCCACTTTAACTATACGGTTCTTCTTTGATCGCTCTTTTTGCGACATTTTCGATTCGTTTCGGCGGCGGGCGTTCAAGTTCAGGGCAAACTGTGTGGATGCATAAACAAGAGGGTGGAGAGAGTAGCAGTGAAATGGGCGAGAGGAGAAAAGTCGCAGCGCGAAATCTCTCCGCTTGATTGCCCGAGGCATTAAGCATACGCAGCGTGGGCGCCAATCCGATTTCAACTTACACTTTGACATTTAATCATGTGACAGGATCACGAGAAAACACTTTAAATGCCGCTCAATTTGACAGCCACAAAACAGAAATCTATGGAATTTGAAAAGCATTAACAAATTAATTTATCTATTAAGAAGGCACTCTAATGATGTGCGATATGTGATTCTTAAGATATGTTCGTCTAGGAACGGAAGACCTTGGCCCACTGCCCTGTTCGCTATTTCCGCTAGGAATCTGTCAAGGGTTTACAAATATTCAGAACAGACATTCGCCCAAAATCAAAAAACAGAATGCATCGAAAGATTCTTTTTTTGAACCCATTATTCGTTAGAACATTCAGGGATATTTATGCAAAGAGACATGACAATAATTTGCCAACAAAAAATTCAAATTTAAAATTATTACATTTATTTATTATTTCTAAATTAAGAAACAGAAGTTAAGGAGGTGATTACGGGATATCATAGATTCGAATAACTACAGCCCTCCTATATTGTTTATTTATTTTTACTTTTTTCCATAGAAATATATTATTATTAGATTGATTTTTGGTTGTGCTTGCTTGCGCATTTGCACTAATTTTATATATTTAAATATAAATTCTGTTTATACCCCTTTTCTCTCTTTGCCTCTCTCTCCACGGTAATTATTTTTAGCAACAAAACAGAGTAATAAAATGTGAGGTATTAGACAGAAAAAAATAGATCTTACGGCGGCAAAAATGTTTGGAAACGGCAATCACTTGTTGCCAGGCGAGACAGGAAATTCCAATAGCCAATCGATGGATCAATTTTTCATAATTCCACACTTTTTTGTTTTGTATTTCAGCCCATGCCACCACAATTGAGCGGCAGAAGCAGCGGCGGGACAAGCTGGCGAACGCACTACGAGACAACAAGAAACGGCTGCTGGTCCTCGAGCAGGAGATCAACATCCTGACCGAGCCGGTTCCTGTGGGCGAATCTGAAAGACTGGATAGAGATATCAAGAAACTGACTGAGGACTGTCAGCGGCTATTGAACCTCATAAATGGTAAAATCATTCACAATTTGTACTGTAACTAAACCTAAAATATTTTTTTAATATCCACAGAACCACAGGCGAATGGCTCTGGCCCGGCACCCAATTCCATGAATCGCCAGCACTCGGCGCCTGCTGGAAACGCTCCCCAACACCAACCACAGCCATTCCCACGACAGCGTCAAAGTGGTCGCTCCCAAGTACCGCCCAGTACGTTGAATTTGCACTCAGTGCCGACGCTAGGAAACTTGCAACCGAACCTGGACTTTGTGCAGCAACACCGCAGTGCCCCCAGCTCCGCATGCTTGACGCCCCAGCAGCAGCAGTTCCAGGAGCCACCGCCCACGTACGCCCAATACCACCAGTTCCAACAATACCTGCAGCAGCAGCGCCAGCAGCAACTTCAACAGTTGCAGCTGCAGCAGCAGCAATTACAGCAACAACAGTTGCAGCAACAACAACTGCAACAGCAGCAGCGTCCTGGCAACGACGAGGAGGAATACCTTACCGATTCCGATGTCGACGAGGACGAGGAGCCACTGGACATGTGGGCCTGCAACATGTGTACATTCCGCAACCATCCGCAACTGAATATTTGCGAGGCCTGTGAGAACGTTAGGATCCAGCCGGGTATGATACGTATTATCCCCAACGCAAGCGGTGGCGGGGCAGCTTCTGCTGGCTCCGCTGGCACGCCCAACGGTAGCCTCGAACAGCAGCAGCAGCCCCAACAACCGTACGCCCTGCATACGTAACCCCAGCTCGTGCTGCTTTAAAACTGATCACAAAGTTCTCTTACCGTGCATGAGCTCGCTTTCCATTGTTCCTGCATGTGCGACTTTGAAACTGTGATAGCATTTAATTTAGTAGGCGGCAGGCATTTTAATCCACTGCTCAACCTGAAAGACAACGGAAAAGAATTGGCTAAGGCGGTCATGGCCTGTTTAAATTATGATTTATGTATGTTAATTGCAATCGCCTCAGCCTCAGTAACCCGAAATCGTTAAATTAGCTTTAAGCGAACGAAAAAAAGAGTTTATTATTTTTAGACACTAAATGAATAAATAAAGAACGTTATTTAAATATTTAAATACGCTTTGCCGTTCACCATTTTCCCTAATAAATATATTTTATTTATGTGTATGTCTGGACATTTTGTCAAATTTTAGCCCCAGTGCTTAGTCGTGAAGATATACATATAACTCTCTCACCAGGCGAAAATCGTAAGTAAAACTTTATTATTTTTATATTAAAATATATTTAAAATAGTTGTTTCTTGTTCAGGTATTATACACTCCTGGATACTTTCATGACAGTCGGCCAAACGCTCAACATGAGAACCTAGACTACTCCAGAGATATTCTAATTGTTAAACTCAACTATACCTTATTTAAATTATTGTTTATTTTTTGTAAATTATCTTGTAAAAAGATTTTCTGAAAATATTTAGAACAAACGCTGCTGGCAGCAATTACTGTATTTTATCTACTATCTAAGCTATCATAAATTACGTTTTTAGGAAAAGACTTTTAGTAACGTCGCATCAACTGAACCTAGCAAATCTTAATCGCAACAAAACCTTGTATATTTTGTAAATATTTAGATGAGAAATATTTGTATTAGCTTTATACAGAATTTGAAAGAGATCAAGGGAAGGGTAAAACATTTTGTAAGCTTTTTAAAAGCTACATATTTAATGAAATTAAAATGAACTTTAATAGAATATGTAACGTCTTTTATTTTGATTATTATTTGATTAAATGAAAATTAAAATAATTAAAACATTTAATTTAATTTAATAAAAAAAAATAAATGTATTACTTTGATGATTTACGACGCAGTATGCTTTTAACAGAAAACGCTAAGGAGACCTTATATAAATAGATTCGATAGTTAAATATTAAATATTTAAGTTTTGAACTGAAGTTTAAAAGAGCAAACTTTTTGACGGCTGTATTTGGGGATTTTGATAGATTCCATGTGGTCCACCCCTTCGGTCACACTGAATAATAATTGTTTGGCGGCGGAACTGAATGTCTAATCTTGAAATCTTGTTACAAATTTGACATTTAAAATATCCCAGTTTATCCTAGCTATCACAAATGGCTCAATTCTTAACTAACCCAGGTAAATTCCATGGATCAACTTCAAGAGCAGTGCTGAAGCAAAACCGTTCCAAAAATATAGCATAATGAAGATAAGATATTGAAACTCTTGTCGATTTTAGCTCAGCAAAATTACTACTTTAAGGACTCGATTGCCTACACCGAGGACCACATAACAGTGAACAAGATTTATCTGTACAAAGTGCCACCGGAGGTGCACAGCCCACTCGCTTCCTAGAAATCGGGTTCTGATAATTTCTTTATTGCAGTTGACGCAAGATGTCTTGGAGGAGCACTTTAGTGGCTATGGTCGAGTGGAGCGCATGCAAATTTTCCGGCCCAAGAACGCTCCACATGGGTGTGCAGTGCGAAGCCATCGCCGCTGTTTGCTAACGGGCTATGTTTCTTTTAACCATGCCAAAGATGCAGCAAAGTATATTGATCCTCTGGACAAAATCTGCACAAAATTAAGATTTTGAGTTATCTTTTTAGGGCCCTGCAGGTCAGGATTCATTTTGTTAATGGAGAAAAGCTGCACGTCCAGGCCAGTGATAGCTGGCATCAGTCAGAGGCCTATGTGCCCCGATATTTGCCCGTTGTGCTGCCAACAGTGAAGCTGCCACCACCACCACCAATTTTTAAACTCAACGATCACTGCTTGGACCACATTCTGCGTTATCTTTCGCTACCGGATCAAGTGCACTTTGCCAGGACCTGTGTACGCTTCCGGTCGGTTTACGAGATGGCTTCTCCCAGACTTAACAAGCGAGTTGACCTGTTTGATTTTGATGAGATGACAGTGTGGGACATGCGTGACTTCTTTAAGATATCGGGACAACACGTACAGGTGATGGTTGGCGTAATGGCCACTTCTCACACACAGCGTTTTTGCGATTTTCTATCCACCAGCTGTCCCAACCTGAAGTCTATGAAGCTGCTAAACAGCCCCCTGAATTCGCGCAGCATGATCAAACTGTTCTCCAAGATGCAAAGTTTGGAGGTACTCCAGTTGTCCATGTCAAACCTGACGGATAGTGGAATTGTGGCCTTGCGCCATTTGCGCAACTTAAAGAAACTCAACATCGACAGGAACCCATTTTCGGGAGACACCCTTTGCAAGTTGAATGCTCCTCTCGAATCGCTGACGCTGGACGAATGCGTGTCTTTTCAGACCTTTGAGTTGGCCGATATCTGTAAAAAGTTTGAAAAGCTGAAGGAGCTGAGCATCGTGAATATAAACACCTCTTATGTTAAGGTCTATGAGACTTTGGTCGAGGAGCAGGCATGTCCCAACCTGGAAATACTGCGAATGACGGCTTTCGACGGTGACAACTACGAGTACATAGCTCAATTACCCAGCCTGAAGGAACTGGTCATTCACACAAATGTAATAGGCCATAGCACGCTACGGGAGGAGCTCTTCCAGCTGCTGGCCGAGTACAAGGCTCAACAGTTACAGCGCCTTGAGATCTACGGCTTTACCCAGCTGTCAAGGGTGTCACTGGTTCAGATTTCCAAGCTTACTGAACTGCGTCAAATTCTTTTGCCCAGTATACAGACGGATTCTGTGCTAGACGTATTCTCAAATCTCCAGAACCTAGAGAAAATCACAATCAAAGAGTCGGGCAACTTGAGCGGGTCCTTTATATTGCAGCTATTCGGTGCGTGCCCAAAATTGAATGATATTCGGCTTGACTCCTGTGCAAATCCGTGGGACAAGCTGGTATTTGGAATTGTTTCCCGAGTGCACCAGGAGACTGCCAACAAGGAGATGCGTCGAAAGTTGCCTGTTCAGCTACAAATATGGATTAAAGACACCGTTATGAGGGATCTTCTCGAGAATTCCAAAGCCGTTCCCAAGGACATCATCCAAGTGAAGAACCTATACCTGTTCGATTCCAAAGACATCGACTTTTTGAATATGACTGGCGACGAATTTGAGTTTGATCCGGACGATCTGGATCTTGCGAATGACTCCCCAGATTATGATTCCGATTAAGACATCGACAAGGAAGGTTGGTTCTATTTGGCGGATGGAAGCTACGACTATAATGGTGTGTTATTAGTTTTATTTTGAACAAATTAATATTAATCTTGGTTATTTGTATAGATTTGAATACGCAACTATCGTCACTAAAATCTAAACATTTAATCTGCAGAGAACTTATGAATTTTCATTAATTTCTCTGGTGGAACCGAATTAAAAAATTATGTCGCCAAAAAAGACAGATAGTACTTGGTTTAAAAGGATGTTGTTTGCGTTCATATATTTGACTATTCTTAGTTTTCCTATTAGAAAAAATATATATGTATATATTAAAAATGGTAAACGATACTATTAAGTGTCACATCTTTTATTTTTTTTATAATAAGGTTATTTTCGGGCCCCCCAATAGCGGTCACACTGAACAAAATCACTTTGGCGCTTTTAATTTAAGTTACGTACCTAAAAATGTTTCCTCTTCGGAACGGAGGAGCGCAATGTGATCTCTGTAAGCTTAAATATAAATGATTTCCTTGGAAATAAGGACATCAATATATCTGTTCTTGCAGCAACTCAAAACTACCGGTTTAAGGATGGGATTGCCTATACAGAAGATCACATTCCAGTGCAGAAAGTACATATTAGCAGGGTGCCCAAAAAGGTAATGATTACCCCGTTTTAGTTCCTTATTTAACCCGCGATTCCTAGATTAAGGAAGGCGTACTGGAAGATCACATGGGGATATATGGAAAAGTCCTGGAAATGGAAATGAATAAACCCAAAAAAAAGGATCGGTTTTTAGAGGGTTATGTACTCTACGAAACAGTTAGTCAGGCAGCCAAGTATGCCTTAAATCATTTTTTTTTTTTATCATCATTGCTAAAAACTCTATTTTCAGAGCTCTTCATAGCTCGATCCACCACGTTAGTGGTCATTTATTTCAAGTCCAGGCCAGCGACAGTTGGTTGCAGCCGGCAGCCTACGGAAGCCCAGATGAGTCCAGCAACCTGTTGCCTAATGAAGAAGCACCCATCATGCGACTGAACGATCACTGCTTGGAAAGAATCCTAGAGCACCTGGATTCGGTGTCGGACCAAGTTCGCTTTGCCAGGACCTGTCTGCGCTTCAGGGAGATCTACGAAGGCGCATCACGCCGATTACATAGCATTGCGGACACGTATGATTTCCTTGGCGCTACCATTTGGGATATGTACGATTTTTTCAAGCTGTCCGGTCCACATTTGCAATCCTTCGATACCGTCGTTGAAACAGCCTATCAGGAACAGCTGTACGCCTTTCTGGGAGAACACTGCCCGAATCTGACGCATCTAGATTTGTGGAATAGCCCGGATGTAGCCAGTCATGTTCAGAAAATATTTCCTAAGCTAAAAAAACTGGAGGAGCTACAGGTAGCGGCGACCGATGTGCATGACAAATGCATATCAGCGCTTAGGAATCTGACTAAACTAAGAATACTGAATGCCAGCGGCACTTTTTTAAGGGGCAGGACCATGCACAAATTGCCTTCCTCGATAGAGGAGCTGTCGCTGAATAATTGTCGCTATTTCGAGTCTCAGCATTTACCAAAGATTTGCAAGCACCTACCAAAGTTAAAGGAGCTTAATATTTTAAAGATTGATTTCATACCCTTGAACAGTGGCCCTGAGTTGATTCGGGAAGAGTGCTGCCCTTCCCTGGAGATACTACGGATGTCGATATGTGGCTTTGGTTCCTACGAGTTCGTGGCACTTCTGCCCAAGCTGAAGCATCTATCGTTCTATACGGCCAAAAATGACCCTGAGTCTATAGCGCTGGAGTTCTTTGAGCACTTGATAAAGCACAAGGCTGAGCAATTAGAGCGATTAGATATAGTCGGACCTTACAATTTGAGTCAAAAGAAACTACTTTTAATTGCCAAGCTGGTTGGGCTGCATATCCTGATGTTGCCGGAAATTAACACCATGGACGACGAAGTACTAGCAGAGTATGGTAATTTAAAAAAATTGGAGCGCCTATACATTAGATGGTCCAAGAAAGTGAGCGATTCCGCGCTCCTTGGTCTATTTTGCTCCTGTCCCATGTTAAATATAATAGGACTGCAGGATGGTATGTGGAGCGACAAACTAGTGAGGGGAATTGAGAATCACGTTCGTGAGGAAATTAAATACAAGGATTTGAAAAGGGAATTGCCCATTAAGCTCATATCCTCTCAGCGAATCCTTGTAAGTGAACTGAAGTACTATTAATCACGTATTAAATTCTTTTTTTGTAGGGCGCCCAATCACCGGCATCTGATATTGTTAAACTAATTTTTCCGGAAGGAGAAGTCGAGGTGCTGCCTTTCGACTATGACTTTGAGGGCTGCGAGGATGATTGCGAGGAAACTAGTTTGTCCGACTACGATGACTACGGCGATTCAACGAGTGATGAGGATCAGGACTTTGACTAGAATATTTCGAGTATGGACTCGAAAAATTTATTTTGAAAATAAACTTCAAAGACGTATGAACATGCAATTAAAGATGTTTTTTCTTTTAAATGTATTATTGTTTATGTTTATTCAATATATTTGGGTGTTTTTAAAATTCACTTTTAGGTTCATGTTACATTTTATTTTGTTGTTGAATACCTAAAAGTCGTCGTTGTTTACATTTTTATTATTGTATTGTACGTTTGCCCTAGCTTTTCAATAAATTTGCAACATTTAAGCGCTAACTTGGGGTTGGTGTTAGGGGATTTTGGTTTTATCTTAAGTTTAACAAGCAACATTCAATTAATTGACTTTCCAAAATTGCACGTAAAGGATTTAACAGAATAAACTTGTAGCAGAAAGGTAAGAGTAGATATATTAGATTCTAATTAGCTTATATTGAAAACGCCTTCGCTGAATATAAATAGTAATTGGATTAACAATCTCATACGTATATAAATATAGGATATATATTGGTAAAGCACGTGAATTTCGATTGTTAACTGAGATAGAGATTAACGTAACACAAACATAATACTTTTTTAGGTGACGAGAAGCTTAATTAAATAACAATTGCTCTTTCTTTGAGATATGTAGTAATTGTAAATTTTAGTTAAATTTATAAATCTAGATTGACAGGCAGCTGAAAATTATGTTGATTGATTATTGCTATGCGCGCGATCTGTGCAGGTGCGGCAGGCATGGCTGTTTTAAGGGATCATGGGTTCAGGGATCAAGGATCAACAAGGCGTAAAATATACTTTATGTAACAAATATGTCCATGTTTATGCCTTCTATATATTTATGTATATTTATGTATGTATATTCTGATAAATTATTGTACTCTCTTGCTAGTGCCAAATGCCAGTTCGGCCGCATCTTATAATTGTCCAAATGCCGTACCTTCATCATCTTTCCCCTTCTTGGTTTTCGAGTATTTCCGTAGCGTTAATTGGAGTATTTCTCTTGTTTATTATACTTGCTTGAGATTATTGATTGATTAGTGCTGCTCGGATTGGAGGGATTAAAGGGTGATGTCATGTTCTTCGTCAAGCATTTCGACGAAAGCTCGCGGCACCAGACCCTTCATTAGACCTTGCTTCCCGTACATGTAGTCCTCGTTCACGGGTGAGCACTCGGTAACAAATATAACCTGCAACGAGTGCAAAGAGTTAACCTAAGAAGTTTCCTTCATTTGGATACCTCAACAAGCTCACCTCATTTGCGCTCAAGTTGAGCTCAGTGTGATCTTTGGCGTCATAGGAACAAAGAACGCGAGCTCGCTGCATCTGATCCGTGCTGACATGCAAGGGCTGACTGGGCTTGTGACCAGAGGCGGCCGAATTGGCGGCACTGTTGTGGCCAGCACCCCGGGCAGAGGATCCACCTGAGGATCCGGTGGACTTGCTACCACTGACATCGCCCAAGTCGAGCGGAGTGTATGGTGTGGGGCCTCCCAAGCTGATGGGAGATGCAGAGTTAAATGAGTTTTGATTTGGTTCGATTTCATTGAGATGCTCTAAGTAAAGTAGATGATCTGAGACAATCTGACAGCAATGATGTAACAACTACGCAACAACCTATCTACATATTTAATATAATACATGTTAAAAGTTAAATGTTAACCGATTGAAACCCGAATGGAAAGTGTAGATTTGTGGAAGACTCTACACTGTGGATATGGCACTCGCATCAAACTCGATGCGAAAGTCTTCTAGGAGATTCGTAAGAGACTTGTTTTGATCGGGATCTGGGTCGCTATCTAGTGCTACGGAATCGGAATCACAGGAATGCATCGACACAGAGCTGGGAGGCCCACCATCCACGTCTTCGCTATTGATGCGCAGGCGTGGCTTTGGATGCTGCATCCTGTAAGACCACAAACATAAGAGATAACATAGCCTGGAATGGGGGAGGTGGATGGGGGTGCGGAGTGTTGGACGCCCTGGACGCCGGTGTACAAAGGTTTGGGTGCAAGGGTTCGTTATGGGTGCGTAGTAGTGTAACAGAGTCTCTCGCTAGTCCTCTGGAGATTACTCACTTGGCCAGCTCTCGCTGCAGCTGCTCCATGACGTCGCCGCATTGCTTGTAATACCGGACCTGGGCCTGGACGAAGGCGTGCAGGTGACGCAAATGAGATGCCTGCGATGTGCTAATCCCGTCTAACAACAGCTTCGTAATTTCTGACTGCCGATCAAATTCAGCCTGGGCCACTCGCAAATCCCGCTCTGCCTGTAAAGTGTCAAAAGATTAGCAAGTGGACTCCATATGAGATAAAGATTCAGCGATAGTTTGTATCATTTTATCCATATTAAAATAGATTGACAATTTAGATACCCCACCATCACTGTAAATATCATTATGGTCAAGGTCGTGGTCAAGGTACCTGTTCCAAGACGGCCTCTGGCGAGACGCCATCTTTCTGTGAACCCCAAAAGGCAGCATTGAGAGAAAGAAATTGATAAATCCATTACACAACCCACTCGACCGACAAAACCAACTCACCGACTGCTGGCCCAGCATGCTGCGTGCCTTTTTGACCCGGTTCTTGCAGGCGTCCAAGTCGAGGCGCTTGCTTTCCAGGATGCCACGCTCCTTGCTGATGGTCTTCATCTCTCCGTCGAGGAATTTGCGTAATGGCTGGGTGAAGCATATGCCCGAGGTGGCAATGAAGTCATGCTCGCACTGGCCCAATTTTTGCTCTGCTTGGCCGACCTTAATTAGGGCCTGGCCATAGGGCAGATCCTGCCCAAAGTCCCCTCCAGCCTCGATCATGTCCAGGGCGAGATGCTCCAGGTTGCTCAGACGCTTGGGCTTCGACTTTTCGATCTTTTCGAAGATAAAGTCCTCGACGCGATTTTGTGGATTGGGAATCAGCACCGACTCGGTGTCGCGTACAATTTTTTCTGTCCATGTCTTGGTAACGTCCGCCCGCTCGGCGAGATTCTGGAAGTGCAGATCGTATTCGGTGCGTTCCGTCGTGCCAAGCTTCTCCTCCGTAAGCTATCCATTGGAAAGAAATAAGAAAAGGGCAAACCGTCAGTGTCAAGTGCGAAAACCAACACCACCCCCAGGCCTAAAGAGTCCCAAGACCATCCCCCATTCCCCACCCAAAATCATTGATTTCTTCACCTGCACCACTCGAGATATTGTGCTGCCCGCCTCCTTCACCAGGTTTTTAACGTTGAAGTTTGGCAGATTTATATTCATTTCGGCAGATTATCTCGCCAGTCAGCTCGAATATAACTTTGAGTGCTTAACTTTAAATTTAAACTCCCGTGCAGCCGAAATGTTGATATCGTAATACTTTTCTTCGCAAAATATCGTAAATTATGGTCACACCAAGTCAGGCTTTGTTTTTCAAGCTTTGCAGCACTATAGTCTGGTGCAACATGTTTGAGGCCCGACTGGACCGTTCAGTATTACACTGGAAAATAAGTTTTGCAGATTTCATGAATTATTTTCATACATATATTTCAATAATTGTTACTGAAACATGGGGTGCTGGTTTGGCCAATAGGTTAAGTTTTGAGAAGGTATTTTGACAATATTTTATAAATTTTTCTTAGGCTTTGGAAAAAGAAAAGCATTTATAAATCAGGAATTTATTCTGCTTTATCTGCCACAAACGAATCTAAAAATTAAAAAAAAAAAATAAGTTTCTCAGATTTTCGCATATTTTAATGATGGTACCCTCACAAAAAATTTTCTAAAATCGGGTCAGTATTTCGATGCCCAGATGAAAGAAACTGATTCTACCCCAAAATACAAGATCAGGAAGGTATAACATTTGACGATCTGACAATTATTAGTCAACTTATGGCATTTCTTGTGAAAAAAGCCTCGTATTGGTATTGACCAAAATAGACGGTTTTGAGCCATTTTTGGTTAATATTTAAGCCACTTATCGCAGGATGTGGAAAATACTATAAGCATCATACCTTTATTCCATTATTTTCTTTACGTTGTCAGTTGCATCCAAACCCCTTTTGACCTTTTCTTTTACTTTTAAATAAAGAAATACGAATTTATTTTAATTTAAACTATATGCTTATTTTCTAATTATACTTCTTAGTCTTTCTATGGGTTAGTGTATCTGTTTCCAAAATCCACCGCAATGGCAGTGAAGCCACTTACTGAACCAGGCTTTGAGGGCAGAAGTCTTGGCCACCTTGCTGGCATTGTTAACGAAAACAAACCCACAACGCGCACAGCGCCGGATTGTGCTTGGCCGGGCCCCCAGCTGGAGGTTACTCACGCCGTCCTTCACAGACTGGGCAAAAACAACGTCCTCCGTTTCCATGTCCTGCAGACAGGAGGGCTCCACCAGCGACGTAAACTGGAGCTGACCCGACTTTACGGCCGCGAATCCCTGCGCGCTGAGCAGGGTGGTCGGGGTGAACTTGGTGGGTTGCGGGATGAGCAGCTGCTTGGACAGGAGGTTGCACTCGTCCAGTAGAACATCATCGGGCTCGGCGGGATTCTGGGCTAACCGAGTGAGCAGGCGGAACAGAATGACCAGGACGTCTATGTTGTCCATTGTCTTAGTGTAGACTGGAAGACACTGGGTATTGAGCAGTCCCCAGATGCGAATCATGACCAGCAGCTCGCGCAGGCTGCCAATGGCCACGATGTTCCGGCTGATGTCGTAGCTGGAACGCTTTCCAGAGAGCTTGCTCTTCATCACCTCCTCTGGCAGTCGGTGGAGCATGTTGAGGGCCAGATCCGTGACCCACTGTATTAGCTGCTGCAGGCTTTGAAGCATAACGGGCTCCACGGTGAAGTCCTTAGCGTCCAAATTCAGCATCACGGTGTCCACGTCAGGAATAGAGTCTGCTAGTTTCATGGCCAAATTATCGGCAGGTCCCTTATCCTGGCAGCCCAGATCGGAGGGCCTTAGCAGGCTCTTGAATGTGGTCGAAATGGCATGCAAGATAATCAGGTTGTCGAACTCCTGCTGCTGCACGCGACACAAATTGGACTTGAGAGCCAAAAAATTGGCGTAGTAGTAATGGCGCACGTAAGATGGCTGTCGGGTGAAATTGTCCGTGAGTTTCTCCACCAAAGCATCCAAGTTTCCAAGGTTTAAAAGAAGGACGTCACTGGCATCGCAGCCGGTGACAATGCAGTACTCCAGCAGAAGCAGACCTGCCCCGGTTTGCTTAACCAGCGGTGCCTGCATGGCGTGCAGCTGAGCATGGCTGTCAAAGAGCATTAGCATTTGGCTAGTTGGCGTCAAGTCTCCGCTTACAAATCTCACTCCTCCGCTGGCGTCAGTTACCTTTTCAAACTGGGTATGGTTAAGATGCTTCAAGGAATTGGCCTCCAGCACCTGGACACTGTTGTCCTGCAGGATGGCATACACCTGGCAAGAGTCTGCCGAGGACACCGCCAACCGAGTAACACAAATATCCGCCAAGGAGGCATTCAGATGAGCTTTGGCCACCTGCTCCCAACTCTCCGACTGTACAAACTCGTTTGGCTTGGAGTTAGATCCTTGGAGCAGGGCGTGGACATTCTGGCGACGTCTTGTAAGCGTCCACTGCTCCAGTTGGCTACCTGATCCATCCGGACAGGCGTACGCAATAAAGATGACATCCTCGTTGGCCACCCGTGACCACTTGATGTGAGTGATTTTTCGTCCATCCAGAGGGCCCAGAAATATGCTGGCCTGGGACTCAGACTTAATAGCTAGGTGCTGCTCCAGTCCCAGTTCTCCTTCCAAAGACAGCGAGACCTTAAAGCATTGCACCAGCTGCTGCTGCCATCCGCAACTGAAGGCCACATTAACAGCTCCCGAAGGACTGGGTGTCAAGCTGCAATGTTCAATGAAGCTGCGGGAAATGCCAATGCTATGCAGCGTGGGCGTCAGTTCCTGAATCTCTGGGTATGGGGTTTCAACAGGTCCTTGAGCCACGGAAGCCCTCTGCAACTGAGGCATAGCAAAGGCGGCCAGTAGACCGGATGAAGTGAGGATCAAGCATCCATCGCTGGCCACACTGCCGAATCCTGCTAAAGATGGCCGGTGCTCCAGGCGTTCGAACTTTTCCGCATAGTAGGTGTGATCCTTCTTTTGGGGATTAAACACTACGCCCTTGCCGTTGTGAAAGAACTGTGCATGGATGATGTCCTCGCTGGGCACAGTGGCATGGAATTGGAGTAGCCACATGTTGATGGATTGGTTCCTTGGCTGCCATATCTCGACCCGACCGCCAGTGTAACCCATGAGCAGCTGCTCCCCATTGGGACTCCATTGTAGGACGCTGATCAGCGACTTGGAGGAGCAGACCTTGTAGTATTCCCAGGGTGTCACTATGTCGCACACATATACATGACTGTTGCTGGCTCCGAGACTGACATTGGATCCTGGATCACCGGCGTCCGACGCGGATGGAACAATGGCGCTCTGCAATCTGCTAAATGCAACGATGTTTCGGGCGGACACGGAGCAGAGGACCACCTTATGAGGGAAGACACTGTCCTTGCAGAACTCCCTGCCCTCTACTTTGTATAGAATTGTCATATTCGCGGCGTAAACAAAAACCGAAGAATTTTTGTATTGTTTTGTTTACCAACTCTGTTTACCAACACTGTCTACAGGGTGCTCACGGTTTCCTAATATTCGTTGGGGAAAGAATTCTAAATTTGTCTTTAGTTTAGAGAATAATGTATATTTTTAAGAAATAATCTCCACAAGCTTGGCTTGAATGAATTTGAAATATAATATTTATTATTTAAAAAGTTGGATTTGATAACTTCATGTGTCAGTGGCCTGGTCACACTATCATCTCCACTTGTTTACATCTGCTATCAAATTATCAATTTTAATTGCCGATGTTTGTGGTAATTTAAACAGGTGACTTGATCTGCAATAGCAACAACTGGCTAACTGGTGAGTAACCGCTTATCGAATTAACTTCATCAGTCGCAAACACAAACAGTCACATAAACCGGCTTGTTATTTGAGGCTCTTTCCTCACAGTACAAGTTTATTGAACTTCGGAGGCGTACATTAACTTACGGCAATAAATACGATTACGATTTACGACTTAAGACTAAATAATTTAGGCGTTGGGCGTCCGCATCCTCCCAGGATGTCTACACCAGGTTAGAGTATCGTAAACCCTTGACGAGACTACCGCTGAAGCTGTCACTGTCTGCGAAGCGAATTCCGTCCGCCTGGCAAGATTGCAGGCTGCAAGGGTATTCCGCTCCATAGGCACTGCCATCCCAGCGAATCTGCAGCTCATACGACAGTTCCGGATTGAGGACGCAAGCCTCCTCGCGCCCCCAGCTGAGGTGCAGGTCACAGTTGTACTTTGTGGTCTGGCTCTGCACCTTATGGCTCCACACCGGCTCGGTGGGTGGGCCTTCTCCATCGGATGGCAACTCGCACAGCTCCAGCTTTAGGGATTCCCGATACTCTAGCTCCTGCACATGGCCCAAAAGATTGGGCGTTAGCCGGCTGTTCAGGACTATACCCATAAGAGATATGAATCGAGAGCATTTGAGTCGCTGACGAAAAACTGGACAGTCGGCGTCCACTGTAAATGGCCGACAAGCCTTGTAATAGCAGCGTTCAATAGAAATAATGGGAGTCAAGGATGGAGTCGGAGATTTTAGATCTCCGTCGACTGGCCAATCGGTCGCTTCGCCCGCTAGTTCATGGGTCACCAAGCCCGAATCTCCGGGGTCCAGACCCAGCTGCTCGCACTCCTGCCGTGTCCACTCGTAGACGTACCAAATAAGCAGCTTATGCGGCTCCTTGCAGGCGGCAATGATGGCCTTAACACACTCCTTAGACACATGCACGTAGTGCTCTTTGAGATGATTTATGTATTGGCCGTTGTTGGCGCAACAACGCATAAAGAAGGTCATGCAAACCTCCAGAAGTGAATCCAGGCCCATGCAAACGCTCAGCTCCAGTGCGGGCAGGATATTGGCGAAGCGAAGCTTGCAGGTGACGGCCATGAGGGCGTCGGCGATCAGCTCATCCAATAGATACTTCTCCGCCGCGTAGTAAAGCTCAATGCAAGAAACCAACTCCAGACTGTCATAGTCCACCGATCCGGTATAGATATAGTCCACCAGGACCTTAAAAATGGGTGCACTTATATCGTGGATCTCAATCTCAGGTTCCGGGTCGTTTTTCTGCATTGGTCCGTAGAACATGGCCTCAAAGACGGGACTGGCGGTGGTCAGTATCAATTTGTGGCACTTGATTTGCTCCTCACAGACGTGAAAAACGCAGTCCGTGTACTTTCCGCCGTGGAGTAGCTGTCCGTAGCGCCTGCCCAGCAAGTTTTCTCCACGTACCTGCTCCTTGCGCTCCATCGCTGAGATGCTCATCTGGAATAGGGGTAGAGAAAGGTAGCCAATATTAATGAATAGCCCAAGAACCAGTTTGTAATTTGCCCGTGCCGCGGGCTGTCCATCAATCATTCGCCAGATAATGGGAACTATTTCGGCGAGGGCGCGTAGAAAGCGAGAAGAACCAAAAAAAAGAAAGACTCGGCAACAAACGAAAGACGTCGAATCAAGTTTGCTAAAACTTTGTTTGGCCGCAAACTAATGATGGGGGGAATTAGAAAAAAACTATTTATGAAGAGGTGTTTAACCTCGAATAGAATAATTTTAGAATAAATGAAAGCAAACATTTTTAAAAATTGCTTAAGATAAGTCGGAATTTCGTTCCCATTTAATAGGCAATAAAAAGGGCATACTTTTTCAAGTGCCCCTCTCCATAAATTACAAAAAACTTGCAAAGATTTTAAATTAATTAAAGCTCATTTAATAGTTTATTGCCACTTGAAAGGGCGTGTGGCGTCTAATCTTTCTGTTCGATAACGAAATCTCCTTGAAAACGAACTTGGACACTTGGGAGTCAAGGGCACCCAAGGTAGGAGTGACGTAATTTGAATTGAACAATATCAACTACCCGGCCTGCATTAAATTTCCGTAGTCATGGCCAGGAACGTGTCCGACCAAATGTTTTTACTATAAGGCATATATATTATAGAATATCGCACACTTGCCAGGTTTTTGTTTATCAATAAGCCGAAATAATACCCCGACGAGTCTGTTGGTTATTCATCTATTGCCGGCTGGAATTTCAGTGTTTGTGTTTGCTTAAGGAGGTAATACACAACCGGTTTCGAGTTTTTTTTAGTTGGCCAAGTCGGGGTTGGCGACGTCGACCGGCTATCAAGGGGGTAAATTCAAACTTAAGAACACTTGTGATTATTTTTTTTTACGAGAATCTTTTTTATGGTTAGTGGGAAAGTAGGTTCTGTGACTTTATCTGAAAGTTTATGGATGGTTGTTAGTTGTTAGGATTCAATATAACCCCTTTTTTAAGGTGATAAGCTATGGAAACTGAAGGTAGCGTATCCGCGTAAAATCAATTTGTAAACAACGGGCTCGTCTCGGAGAGAATTGATCGATCGGCTGCTAATCTCAGCATTCCCCGATCTCAATAATAAATATTGATTCATCGAACCAAGCTTACGCAAATACCTAACTACCGGTTGCAAAACCCAGCACCCATCCCGTGATCTGCTGCGTAAATTGTTCCTTTCCCAAAACCGAATCGCAATAGACTCGATTGCATAAAATTTACGTATTCAAGGTGGTGGCCCTTTTACCCGACCTTAGGACTAATTTATTGTGATCTATAATCGATATACCAGATTTTAGAATACATTTTGAGTGGAAGTGAATATTTCCAAGACGAAACACACCTTTTGGCACTGTGACAAATGGCTAGCCACCAAGCGAGCAGAGGAAGAGAACTTAACAATAGCGGTCTATATGGTATAGAATCGGAGGTATTTGGATTGGGTTTGGGAAAATTAAAAGTGAATTTCACGCGCCCCTCTCGGCGAGGCTAATTGAACGATCGTCGCGATGCTGGCCGAACTTGACCGATATCGCGTCTTTATTTTGTTGATCGCACCAGCTGTTCCGAAAGAGACCGGAGCACCAGAACCAGACGAGAACCAGAACAACGACAACCGTCGAGTTTGACGCGCCACCTTCAAGTGATCTGACTGGCCTTATGGGAGCGTGCTCCAAGCTATCGTGGGACGCTGCTCGTTCGACGCCTCTCAACTTCTCTCTCGGCTCTCACACATTCTATAATCTTTGGTGGCCATAATATGTCTTCGGATCTTGTAGATCCGTTCTTCTAGCTTCCTCTTGTCCTGTAACACATCCAAATGCTGCGTCTGCATATTCCGAGCCAGTCTGATATAGGGAGCCCTCCTCCTCTCATCCATCGAGCCCCATAAACTCCTTCCTTCTATCACTTTGTCATCACTCATCACTTCCAAGCCCCTCTCCCAAATCCGCTGGAGCAGCAGAAAGTTGAAGAAGGGATTTGTGGATGCCAGTTTCTGGATATACTGGATATGGTGCTGCGACTGATCCTTGATAGGAAGTTGATTGGGGTACTGAATCTCCCAGGGAAAACATATCGTCCCCAATATCGAAGAATAAACACCAAATCTCTAGCGTCTTTCCCCAGATCCAGTTCATTTTGTTTTCCCAATTAATTTTGAAGTATAACACAAAAGGGTCCCGATGTGCTGGGCACAGGTATCTCCATAATGGCTGCTATCCCACCTTTCCAGAGATTACAAATTAAGCGGCCGGATGAGTTTTTGCTGCCAGGAAATTGTCCAACCTTGAACCCTTTGAATTGGCTCTTCTTCGGTTCAGCTTGGCAAGCCAAGCACCAAAGCTATTTGTGGCGATGCCAGTCGCTCCTATACTCTATCCCCTGGCTGGAGTACCTCGATTATTCTCTTTTGTATGTATAAGAGTTTAAATATTTTGTGATAACAATCTTCGCTATCTAATCAGGGCCAAGTTAAATTGTTTAAATTTAGAGAATTGTCAAAAAGTGCTTAAGTCTTTAAAGATAAAGCAAAAAATAGCTCCTCCAACATTATTTCGAGGCAAATTATTTAAGGGTCTTTGTCCATCGACTTGGTTAAAACCACATTCTTTTGTTGCTTTGGCCCGGCTTTGGGCATGTGGCTGGCAAACTGGTCATGTGAGCCCGGCCTCTGGAGGCTGGGCCCTCACGCACATTTTGCACACAACTCCAAACTCACCAACACAGTCCCAGGCACGTGTGGCTTCTTATATTAGTTGACCAGCCCTCATCAAGGTTTTAACTCTTTTTCTCTCACTCTTGTCTCCCCTCCAGGTACCTGTGATGCACCTGTTGTCTGGGCAACTAAGAATACTGCTCGTACTGGCTCTGCTGCAGGATCTTCAGGTGAAGCCCCAAAAGGATATTTTCCAGGAGCACTTCGAGAGTGATCTTAACCTGTGCCCCGCCTGCTTTTCCAGCCAGCGTGAGCAGTGTGAGGACCTCTTCAAGGCAATTCGGGAGCCCTCTGATTTGAGCAGGGTTTGGAAGGCCATTACCCTCTTCTTCGATCACCGGGAGATTTACTGGCTGGAGCTGGATGTAAAACAGAAGGGTTCAAAACTTTTGGCTAAACGGAAAAGGATTGTCTCTAGTCATAAGAAGAGCTTAGGCTCCTTCCAAGAAGAATTCCTCAAGCTGGAGGAGCGCCCTGGTGGCTTCCATCTTTGTCAGACCGCTCAGAAGGCTTCCAGATTCGTTAGCTACTTGGATCAGCGCGGACATGACTTCTCGATCATTTATTTCTACATGCTGCACAACATCGGTCCCCTGTTAATGCAGGAACTGTATCACCTTGACCTTCCAGTGCCGAAGACGTATGCCATTTGTGGCTTGACTCATTTCCAAGCATATGCAGGTCGCACTTTGAACCACTTTATCGAAGCTGGAGAGGAGTTACGCAGGGAGATAGCACGGCAATTGATCCACTTGTCCCTCAAACTGACCTTTGGCTTTGCGGACTTTCGAATTTTCCTCACGGATTTTACGGCAGACAATTTCGCCTTCGACGAAAACAGCAGAAAAGTCCTTCTCATCGACTTGGATTCGGTGGTAATGGTAGATGCCGCGACCACATCGGGACAGGCGCAAAAGTACGAACCATTGCCTGGGGAAGGATTCACTTTTGACGTTTCGGCCTTCTGCTCCGGCCTGCAGCTAGATGCGAATGTCTACCAGGCGTGCGTTCTGCTCAGAGACTTCCTGCTCAAAGATCTCGACAACAAAAGACTGCAGCTGCTCCTGGAGCAGTGTGTTAATTGCCAAGATGAACTATGTGATATGCGTTTCCAATACGCCTACGATTTGATAAAACTACTGGACAGTTAGGCAAGAATTTGAGATAATTAAGTAGGTAATCGTTTATAATCATACAACATATCCATTACATTCAATTTAATGTCTAAATGAACGGCGCTCGAACTTTGAAGGATTTGGGATTGAAGGAGAAGAGACAGCGGTAGCAGTGGTGACCTACTGACTCCCGATAACTTAGGACTATGACGAGGCATCGGACCCGAGCTTAGATAATATCACGTGGCACACTTAGGAAGTGTATGGAATTGGATACATGGTGAGTGATGTCCGTCAGCGTCTCCTTGTGCACACCACCGAACAGGATAAGTTCGCCATTGCCTGCTATAAGGCTTGAAAGTATAAGCCGATCCGGAGCACCCTTCAGCACTCCAAAGTTTTTATACTCAACCCAGTCGAGGCCGGGATCGTTACTTTCCAGAATACCAGAGATGTCGCAAACGAATAGCGATTGAACATTGCAGCGAAGGCGTTTTGGAGAGGGGGCGCGTAGAGGCTGTGGCTCCACCTGAGCGGCGGCGGGTGCACTGCGTCGCGAGTTTCTGATAGCGTTCATCTTCTCTTCCATGCGACGGATGCGCTCGTTGTGATCCCTTGAGGCACTTCGCGATCGGGTGGGCACATTAAATGCAGCCATACGAAACGGATCCTGTGTAATGCATGGTTTTAACAAAATTACAAATTGGGTTTCACCAAAAAAACTCACCTCGTACAGTTCATCAAAGCGTTTGGGTAGCCTGGGTTCGTTATCCCGACACCGTAGAGCCAGATTTCTTTGCAGACGTTGGGCAGCATCTACATCTCCATCAGCGGGAGATGGCGGTGCATTGGGACGCACTGGCGGTGAAGGAGCAGCCGCAGCTCCAGCTGGAGCTGGCGGAGCGTGCAGATCGCTTAGTCTTCCCGATCGTGGCTGGTAGTTGTTGTTGTTGTTGTTTACATTGCTGTTGTGCAGAAATTGCTGCGCCTGCTGCATGTGCTGGTTGAGAATGGCTCTCCGATTGGCCAGATACTGCTCTTGGGGACCCAGGGGAGCGCCTCCTATGCCAGGGCGGATGTTTCCCGCACGATTTGGACCAGCACCTCCTACTCCTCCGCCCAGGCGCCTCTCCGGAAGCTGAATTCGGTGGGCCCTCTGGGGAAGATTTTGCAGGGGATTGGGAGCGGCCGGACCACGACCCCCAACTACTGGAACACGGCTTTGCTTCATCATTTGGAAGTCCTGGGGCATGTTGGGCGATGGTCCCACTACCACCAGGTAGTTGTTGACTTTGCAGCCGGGATTGCACCACATGTGGACGGCTCCAAAACGTTTGTTGCGCACATTTATAGCTTTCCAGCTCCATACGTCCCTCGTCATGTCCAGCAGCCAGGCGTCTGTGTATACTCGATTGGCTCCTCCACATCCTCCGACGACCAGAAGATGGTTCCTGCCCAGATCCACTTGAATTTGTCCGTAGCGGGGACTCGGGCGCGTGTTTCCCACAAAAAGAGGCTGCCACCAGCGCTGCTCTGCCAAATCAAGGACCCACGTGTCATTGGAGTTGACATTCACATCGTCTTTAATCTGATAGCCACCGAAAACAACCATTCGGTCTCCATGTACTGTGGCCGAATGCCCTGCCATTGGCGGTGGGCAATAAAGCGTGTTTCTCAGTAGCCAACGATTCTTTCCGAGGTCGTAATAATGCAGCTCGTCGAAGAGACACCACGGCTGGTATGGTGGATGAAGCGAGGGATATCTCCAGCCGCCAAACAGTACAAGTTGATCCCGCCAAGCCACCATTGAGGCGCTGCCTTTCGGCGAGGGATATGTTCCCGTAGCTACTGGTCTCGCCCAGCGCATATGCGTCAAATCAAACCGCCAGAGATCATTGAAGGTGGTGTCCGAGGACGAGCCGCCTCCAAACACATACATGGAGTTGTCATGTCGGACGGCAGAATGGGCGAAACGTCCTGCAATGAAGGACACGGAGGCTCCAGCTCCAGCGGTGGTGGTTTGCTGAGAAAATATCTCCCATCGAAGTCGGAAATCGGTTAAACCCTTCTCCAAATTAATTTTCGATCTTCTTACGAGATCTGGTAAAAAGGAGAAAGTATAAGAAACATTTCCATATTATAAATTCAAAGCAACTCACTCTTTACAATAGCGTGCCAGCGCTTGCACACCAGACTGCAGTGCTCCAGGTCCCCGTAGGGTGGCAGGTAGGTGAAAATAAACTCCAGAATCTCATCTGGTAGCTGGTTGAGATTGGCGTCCGAGGTCGCCTCGCAGTTTTCGTTTTCGCTGTCGACCTTGTTCGCATCCATTGTTGGGCCCTTGGTCCTTGAAGACCTTTCTGGCGTTCTTGTGTCCTTCACCTTCAGATGCTGCGCCTGAAGGACTCAAGCAGCAAATGGGAAGGAAGAACAGTGTATTTCTTAGATGGAAAAGTAGGCTCTGCCCTGGAGTCCTCCTTTGAGTGGAGTCTTTATTTGACGGGGGTTTTCTGACAAAATTAAAAAAATAAATTATAAACAGTAGCTGCGACGCTTTTATACGATATCAATCAGCTGTGGCGACGTCTATCGATAGCATCGATTTTTTATGGAGATGGAAGATGTGTTGATTATTTGTGTGATTTTGAGTGATAAAAACAAAACATTAGAATGCAAATAAACGTAATCAAAACATCAATTTGTATTAATCTTTATATTATGAATCCAGAAATACATAGTTTTTAATAATAATGAGCAAAAATCGCATGCAAACTTTTACTATCACACGTTTTGCCATCTCTAATTTATATATCACACGTGCACCCGCTTTGTTTTGTTTACATATTTTGGTCTTTAAAATGAACTCTGGAAACGATAAGCAAGTCGTTATAAATAAACGGGTAAAAGGCCTGCCACGTGAAGCTTTGGAAAAACTCAGCCAAAAGGAGCTGATCGACAAGATAGTCCAGCTAGAAGCGTACAACTTTCAGCTCCGGAATCTACTGCAAAAAAAGCTAACCGATCAGGATAAAAACAATGACGAATACTCCCTATTATTTGGCAAGGACACTGATGCTTTAGGATCCAAGGAGGAAAAACTATCGAGCCGAACACATCAGCGTAAATTCGACTGGAGCAGGTAAAATTATAAGATTTGAAAAGAAAAGTACCTGATTGTAGTGCTCCTTTTTTAGTGCCCATCGCCGTCATGTTTTGCTGAAAGTTAGTTACTTTGGATGGGACTACCAAGGCCTGGCCTGCCAGGAGGACTCCAACGACACTATTGGTGGATTTTTTTAAAAACATTTTGGGTGAAACCGATTATAATTTTCCTGAATTTTGTAGAATCCCATTTGTTTCGTGCTCTGACACGGACGTGCCTCGTCGAATCCCGCGCCGCGTCCAACTATCATCGTTGCGGTCGGACGGATAAGGAGGTTAGTGCCTTCTGCCAGGTGATATCCATCGATTTGCGCAGCAAACATCCGCCAGAAAATCAACTGGATTCCTCCTGTATATCGTCTGAAATCGACTACTGTGGTCTACTGAATCGTGTGCTGCCCAATAACATACAATGCGTGGCCTGGATGCCCCTACGGAGTCCTGTTTACAGTGCCCGTTTTGATTGTGTGGCTCGTAGCTATAGATACTACTTTCCCAAAGGCGACCTGGACATTCCGGCCATGCAAGAGGCCTGCAACTATCTGGTAAGGCATGCGGACTTTAGAAACTTCTGCAAAATGGATGTCCATAATGGTGTTACAAACTACACCCGAAACTTACAGTCGGCCAGGGTGGAGGCTTGCGAGGAAAAGCCATCTGATTCCGGTGGGCATTTTAAATATAACGTTTCAAGACGAGTAATATAGTTTTATTGCCTTAGGCTACGACATGTACTATTTGGAAATTCAAGCCAATGCCTTTCTTTGGCACCAAATTCGATGCATAATGGCAGTTTTGCTGTTGGTGGGTCAGCGAAAAGAGAATCCCAGTGTTGTTAATGATCTGCTGGACGTGGACGCGAATCCTTGTAAGCCCCAGTACACGCCTGCCATCGGTCTGCCCCTAAATCTCTTTCGATGTGATTTTCGAGACAAGACTACGAGAAGTTTAACGCATCCTGATGTTGGCGATGCAGATGACGATGCCATGGACACAAACACAGAGGAAGGTGGGGAACTAAAGGATAAAAATTCCTCAAGAGAAAGCGATGTTACCCAATGGGTGTATAATGAGGAGAACATTCAAAAGCTCATTGAAAACACCCAATGCGAGTGGGCTCAATTCAGTGTTAAGAGCACCATGATTCGGAATGTGCTCCAACAATTGGAGGACCTCTTAGAGGAGCAATTTAAGCCAGCGGATAAAGTAAAGGCGCAAGTAATCTTGCTGCAAGATTCAGTCAAGCCACGTCAATATCAGCCGCTCCTGGAACGCAAGCGTTGCGGTAAGAAATTCTGCTTTTAAAATAATCTAAATCCTCGATATTAATTAATATTTTTTGCAGAGAGCCTGGAGAATCGAATCGAGCATTTTGTGAAGAAGCAAAGATTGATTGTTAAGTAATAAAAGGTAATTTATAATAAAAGAACCAATAAAAATGTTTATAAAAATTGAGATTGTGATTGGACATTCATTAAGGATGCTTTCAGGTAAGTATATTTAGTTTTTTTTGAACTCTTACAACGTTTCGAAACTTAGCCTATTTGATAATGGGTAAATAATTTAAAATTGTAATTCCATACAATAACTTAGACACTATTTGGGTTTCTAGATCCTATAATGAGTCTCTATATATGATTTTGCATTTGTATAGTTCTCTCTGGGGGGCTTTGTACGATTAGAAAAGAAGACTACTTTAAAAGTGATTAAACATTTAACTAGGTTAAACGAAGCAGGTTATCCTTAATCAGGTATTCTTATTGGGATATGTCAAAGGTGTGGTTTATCTGGCCATTAGTTATGTTCCCATCGATTTCGCTTTCTGCAGCCTGGAAGGAAACGGAAACATAAGTGACTTTCATAATATGGAGTTGCGATTCTTCAACTTACTTTCTTCGCAAGATCTTGAGCACAATGGTGCCTTCCCTAACATTCTTGAAGAGGCCTATTGTCTCAGCATGGCTCATTCCTTGCACAGAGTTTCCATTGATCTCCACTATTTCATCGCCTAAAATTAGGATTTGAATTTATTTCTGGAATATGATCTTAACTCAAATAACAAACCTGCTTGCAATGTGCCATCATCGGCTGCCTGGCCAGTGGGGAAAACGGTTTTCAC
Organism: Drosophila varians; assembly: GCA_018150405.1. NCBI lineage: Eukaryota > Metazoa > Arthropoda > Insecta > Diptera > Drosophilidae > Drosophila > Drosophila varians. Next base: position 13,376,719 of record JAECWK010000130.1, read on the forward strand.
AAAGATTCCCATGTTTCCCTTGGGCGAATCCCGACCACCCACAATGCTGAAGCCCAGGGATTTCAGTCCAGGTCCTTTGAAGAAGGTTATAGTCTTGGGTGTGCAACGTCCACTGCCTATAAATGTTTCAGATTTTTAATAACCGAATATTTACGGCAGGGGATTACACTTTAGGAAGGGTTTAAAAAGCGGATTTTAGCGGATTATTGGTTAACAGATTCTCACCCTCGCTCATGGAGGCACGAATGACCTCCGCCATTTCCTCGTCGCGTATGGTTAGCTTGGCAACTGGCAGCGATGGACGATGATGCATTAGCGCAGCGGCGGGCGGCGCCAGGGAAGCTCCAGACAAAGCTACCCCGGACGATGTGGATGCTGATGCTGGTGAGGATGAGGCATTAACATACGGATTAGGCGAGAATAATGAGACGCTCTTTGGCGAGTGCTTGATGTATAGTGATTGGTGTGGTTGTTGTGGCATCTGCTGCTGCGACTGCTGCTGGTTAGTGAGATCAGTTGTTGTTGTAGTGGTGGTTGTGGTTGGTGGAGGGGTGTTAGGAGCTGGATCCCCGACTGTTAGACTGTTATTCGGAGCCTGCATAAAGAGACTGAGGCGCGACGAGCTCAGGCGCGAGTGAGCAAACCGGAGGGAGCGATAGTGCGAGTTGGTCAGGTTGATGGAGTTCCTGGCATAGTGGGTGCGCTGGCCGAACTGCTGGGGTGAGCCGCCGGGCGCCAGGGCCGAGCCCTCGGAGCAGCGCTTACGGGCCAGCAGCTGCCACTTCTCGTCATCCGCCAGGGAGGAGGCCACGCACACGCTCGCCGCCCGGTTTGTGTACACTGGCGTATAGGAATCGGTGTCGTTAGCAGTGTCGGTCTCGTTATCCAACAACCGGTGGTTAGGGGAGGTGGAGCAGCTGCTACTGCTGCCGCTGCTGGCGAAGAGCGGGGTCGGAGTTAGAGCCAAGCTGCGCTGACCTGATGAGCTCCTGGCCCGTCGCCGGAGTAGTTCGTGTTCCGGCGCACTAACGTCCATAGAATGTCGTGGCGTGGAGCTGCGACGGTGCTGCATCAACGGCATCGGAGTGGGCAACGTGCTAACACTGGCCATGGAACGAGCATCGCACTGATCTTCGCCGCCGTCAGCCTCCTGATCCGGGTTCTGGTTCTGCATCCTCTCCTGCTGCAACTGGAGACTCTGCATGCTGGTCAAGCTGTCGGTGCTTTGGGTGCGCTGGACATAGCTCAGCCGGTGGCGCTGGGTGCTCATTCCGTCGATACGGATTTTGGTGTAGAAGTCCGTCACCGTGGTCACCTCATCGTGGGCAATCACTAGATCGATGCAGTTGTCCACAAAGCTGCTCAGCAGGCGCTGGACTTCGGCGAAAGACTGGATGCCGCGCAAGTGCTTGCCGTTCACATTGACAATCTCATCGCCCAGGCGAAGGCGCCCATCCCTTAAAGAAATTTAAAAATTAAAAATTTTTAAAGGAAAGTCCCTTCCCAAGCCTCACTTACTTTTGGGCCATGCCATAGGGTTCCAGTTCCACGATGAGGTAACGGTACTGCTGCTCATTGCTGTTGGTCATCACGGTTTTCGGTGACAGGACAATGCCAATGTAGTCCTCCTGGCACTTGCGCTCCAGTTTTAATTGCCGGAATCTCCTCCTTATGGTCTCCGTTTCGTAGTCGTAGTTGTAGCCACCTAAGGACACCGGAGCACTGCAGATGCTACTGTTCCTGCCCGATCCCGGTCCAGCTCCCAGGCCCATGCCCATGCCCATGCCAAGGCCCATTCCCACGCCCTCCGAGGAGCTCAGGGAGATAAGCGAGTTGCGCTTGAGGGTGCCCGAGGCAATAGATTCGGTATCTCCGCCGGAGATGCTCAGATTATTGCCCAGTCGGGCGCCCGTGGCTCCTCCGTCGCTGTCGTAACCGGATTCGTTCGAACTTAGACAACTACTTAATCTTTGGTAAAGTGGTTCCCAGTCCTTGGACGTGATGCTGTCGTTCCGGGACACATTGCTTAGCGTAGCCTGTTCCGGGGATCGGCGCTGTGGGAGGGGTGACGCCTGCGGATGCTCCTGCTGGAGAAGATCGCGCTGCTGCAGCTGGTGATGCTGCTCCCGTTGATGCTGCACCTGCTGCTTCAGGTGGCCATGATTTTCCTCGGGCAGAACCGACAGTCTCGACCGCAGGAAGGCATAGGGGAAAGCCCCACGACGTGCAGCATCCTGTTGGCCACTGGTAGCAGCTCCTGCTCCGCCTGCTGCTGTTGTACTTGGAGGAGAGCCCAAGCTGCCGGCAGCACTATTGCTGCTCGTGCTGGCCGTCAGGCAACTGCTCACCTTGGCGATGTCATCGCAGCTACTGGACTTCAAACTGGCAATCCTCGGCAGCCGCTGCTCGCGCTGCTCCCGCTGGAGATTGAGACCCTCGGTGGGATCGTCACACTTGACGTAGGAGCAGCTGGACAGCTGGCTGGTGGAACTGCTCCTGTACAGAGTGGTTGTCGCGGGCGTTGCCTGTTGGGCCGCCTCCGAAGCCTTCAGGAGATTGTGGGAGCGGTGGTTCAGCATTCCTGTGGATCCGATCCGATGAAAAAAGTTCTTCAGCACTTTCTGAGGGCGGGCAGCCGCCTGGAACTGGTGTGTGGGTGTCGTCTGGGCACTCTGGCTTCCCTCCTGGGCCAGTTGGGTGTGCGTTTGCTGCTGCTGCTGCTGCTGTTGGTGACGCTGCTTGATGGTCTCGATGGGACCCGACTTGCATTTCTTGAGGGTGCTGCTGTGGTGGCCACCACCAGTGGGTGAGGGCGAGGCCTTCGACGAGGTGGGCATGGAACCGCTGGCGGAGCCGCCGCTCTTGTGGTGCGTTGGCGAGTGGAAGAGACTCCTCAGGTCCGAGTGGGACTTGTGGGCGGCGGCGGGTGAGTCGCTGCGCTTCAGCAGATCCAGTTTGCGGCTCATGCGCTTGCCCCAGGTGAAAACTGCAAGATATGGAAGAATCGCAATCAGAGACCGATTTCTAACTTAATTATAACACTTCAATAAATCTCAACGCCTCGCCACAATCCCCTTCCGATGCAGTTTGACAGATGCCTGGCCTGCGGACCCCCACCACCTGGACTTGATCTTGGACATGGCCAATGACAGTTTACAATGTGGCACTCTCAACCTCCTCCAGCTGCCTTGTGGTCGGCCAGTTTGCCACGTGCTTGTGAAAAGGCATCCGATTTCAGGGTATTTGTGGTCAGAGTTTCCCTTCAAAAAAAAAAGAAACTGAAGAAAAGGGATAAAGTGAGGGTCCAGAGATATGCTAGGAATCCTTGAGTATCTGTCTGTCTCTACAAGATGAAAAAAATCTTTAAGATACAGAATCTATAAGAAGAAAGTTTGAGTGATAAGCAAACTATATGATTTAGGATTAAAGATATTCCTTTTAATCCCATTAAATCCTGGCGAAAATAACTTATAAATAGTAGTTATGAGGAAATAAGTTTATTAACGCCACTGAGATATCGAATAAATAATTGCTAATAGAGCATAACCAATCTGGAAATGGACCCGAATTGCCCATCGCCCAATGGATATCTAATACCATCGTAAAATATTTTAACGATCGGCCTTTAACAGCAATCGCAAACACTTAAAAAAGCAAAAAGCCAACAAGAATGGTGCTCTAGCTGGAGCTGGAGCTGGAGCTGGAGTTGGCTCGTCTTCGAATCTGGTTAATAAACAAATTTATGCGCCTGTTCCATATTTATCGCGGGACGAGGCATTTACCAAACAATTAGCATAAAACATGCACAGCACAATGATCCGGCCAATGGTCTTCAAAGCCCATTATATTGGCCGCGCCAATAAAATTTCCGAAACTATTCTCATCAAATCGCATCTGGGTGGGGGAGTGGAGCTGCACACCCGAATCTGTGATCAGTGATGCGAGCCAGTGACTCGACTCCCCGGGTCACTGACTAACCCACTTTACGAAAATCAAATTAATTGATTCACTGAAACAAAAACTCTGATTAAAGTTGAACTAATTTACATTATTTGTGTATTTTTTTTTTTTGAGGAAAGAGCTTGCTGTTGAGTCACTGCATCCTCGACCAATGATTAGCGGCCATCTCCGGCGCCTTCTTAGCCTCTTTGGCTGCCTCGTGCCAAAGTTGTTTAATAGCCGCAGCCCAGCCTGGGGCCATGGTCCGTTTAAATTGCCCAGCCTTGACTCTGGCTCTGGCCATGTGTGGGCGATGGCTTCGAAGCCAGGAGGACAGCCAGGATGCTGATGATGATGGTGAGGAGGCGTTTGGGGGGTGGCCAGAGGTTCAGATGCAAAACCGAGGCGAGAGCCAATGCAGGTTGACAGCCGCTCCAAACGGCACACAAAACTCCACCCAAGGCCTGACCGAGTTCGCCTTTGATTAAAGTTTTCACCAATGCAATCACAGCGGCCGTGATGGCCAGGGAGGAGGCACTGCGGCAGAGTGTTAAACAATAATAGGAAACGGCGCGCGCGGCATCAATTATATGACAGCCTCAGCCACACTCTAAGCGACTCCCTCCTCCTGGGCAGCCGTCTCCATCGCCATCCCTGCCACATCTGCAGTCACCGCCGGCCACATGCCACAAATTCTACACCCACTTAACTTTCAAGACGGTGTCAAATGCCCGCCAGCCCAAGAGGCCCGTTTCCTCATGCTCCTCCTCTAGCTCCTCCGCCACACCACCACCCCACTCCACATAATGTCGGAGATGGCTTTGTTGCCATTTTGCCGGCTGACATGCAAGCGATGTTGAAGTAGGAACTGAAAATCTCCGGGGCTGGAAACTTAGAATCTCAAGTGTTGCAGAGGAGGTACAGTGGTTGCCAGTCCAGTTCCTTTTTTTTTACAGGGTAGGTATACTAAATATTAAAAAAATTATAAAACAAAGGTAATTGATATGCATCAGAAATTGTCAGTAACCAAAAGGTTCCATGGGAAAGGCGCAAACTGTACCATACTTTGTATGCAAAAAGCGGACGATTTTGTGCCACTTTCAGATCAAACGGAATCAAAATCAACATCAACATCAGCATTGGAGTCGGGAGTCGGAGTCGGAATCAGATTCAAAATAATCGGGTGAGAAGCTGATGCACATGCAGAATAATATCTCACGTACAAATTGCGAATGGCTCGAATGCCAATCCATAACGGAATGAAGTTGGCCGGGCAATGAGAGATCGATAATCGTTTTGGCAACAGAGAGATCACAGGAACCACAAACTGCCACAAAATCCAAGTCCAATCCAAGGGGAACATGTAATAAGCGATAATCCACAATAAATGCGCATGCGTGCAGGGAAAAGCTCTGATGGAGGAGCGACTTTGGCCAAAAACGATCCTCAAATCCCAAATGGTTTTAAAATTATGGCTTTTAGGCAGCGCCGAAGAGGCTCCAATTTTCGGCCTCTCGCTTATTGATTTCTCATCACTTTTTATTCCGCCCCCATCTATCATTTGTGGCGAACAATTTTCATTAAGCTTGATATTATTTTTTTTAACTCGAATTGACCTTGGGGCGGCATGCTTGGCCATTACTTTAATTAAAACCAATTAAGTTTGGCATTAGAGGCGGCGAAAAGCTCAACGAACCTAGAATGCGACTCTGGCATGCAACGTTGAATGGCTTTGGAATTGCATCTCTTTGGAGCGGCAGCTGCAGATGCCGGCCGATTCCGGCGGCACCTGACAAAACCTGCCACACATACAATATCTCTGGCTCTGGAGTTGCAGCTGTTGCAGCCGCTTTTGTCGGCCAGAAGGACTTAGAATGCAATCATCAAATGTTTGCGGTCTACAAAGAGGCCTTAATGCCTCCATGGCTTTGCCACAATCCATCTGGGAAAAGTGAAAATCGGAAAAAGTTGAGAATCTTGTAGAGTATGAATGCCCCCAATGTCTTTTTTATCTGTTGCAACTCTTGAACCCCAATCGCATATCACATAACCAGCAAAAAATCAAATACTCTTTACGCGAATCATTGATATTACCAAAGTAATGTGAACTGAACTGAACTGCTCTGAATGGGGGCCCTAAAGCCGGGCTTTGTCACACTTGGTCGGATGTTATAGAAATACACTTGAAAAAATTGGTGGAGTAACAAAAATAGACGACATTTGGATAGTCTTTAAGCTTTTTTTAAAAGAGATTGAGAGAGCCATTTATTATTCCCATTTAAAGTATCCTATATTTTTTTTAATGTAAACTCAAATATGAAACCACAGCCGGTAGCTCCACCCCATGTGCCTCCTCCATTCGCTCGTGCCGGGCTGGAAAACAATACAAATTCCAGTTGCAGACTTTCGGATCGCATTACATCGCCATCGATGTCGTCGGCTTTTTGCCCATTGATGCGAAATCGGGTCAATACGGTATTTCGGAGTGGATGCCACCATAAGGCGACTCAAACACGACAATGCCCAACTGATTGGCGCTGATTTGCCATCGTTTAGACCCCAACAACGTTGCTAAATACGGAAGCAAATGGTGTGGAAGTGGAAGTGTGCTGTCTACTATATTTAGAGCCACAGATAAATTAATTGTTTCAATTAAAATACGCTTCGAGTTAAGCTCTTAATACCTGGCTGACAACACACGCCAGGCGGTCAATGATTTATGGATTCATTTGCCGCGTCGGCGGCATCTCTGTGTCCCCCCATTTAGTATCCCAAATGGCGGCGCCTGCCACTTGATGGAAAAATCAATTTCAAGGCATTTTCTCGGATTTTAAATCTATTTTGGGCTTCCGGTCTTACCGTTTCTCGTTGTACTGGCCAAAGATGTGGAGCTGCTGGCATTGGAGTTGCTATTGCTGACGTCATTGCTGGCGCTGTTGCTGTTGCTGCTGTTCCGACTCGCATCCTTGGCTGGCAGCGAGTTCGATTTGTGCTCATCGTCCAGGACGACAACTGGCACTGCAGTCACCAATTTGTAGTCGGGGAGGTGGCCTGTTGAAGGAAATTATATAAATATGCTTATCACGTGTTTATTTGTTTGTTTGCGGAACTGAAACAGAGGCCGTTGCCTTTCTTCATTTCGATCGACTATCAAAAATTCTGCAATATTGCACAGGCGATAAGGAAAGATTACACAAAGCAGGAACAGTAAGGGCCTCGGAAAAGCAGTTTCGTGAAAATATTCAAACGCAATGGTCCTAAAGCTCATATTAAAAATTTTAATGGCCCTGAGCTACCTATTCGATTTCGTTAATCCGGTGATTCATGGCGATAACTATGGGACTTTACTTGAATCTGCGATGATGCATTTGCAACATAGCGACCTGGATAACCTGGACAAGTGGAGCCAGGACATGAGCATGTCATTAAAAAGCGATCAACAGGAGCGTTTGGCTTGGAACATTCCCTGGGCGCAAGTTCTGGACAAAGGACCTTCCTTCTCCGAGTTGCAGCATCATCTCCATCCTACCAACCAGCTCAAGTTGCGAATCTGGATGAGCTTCTATTGGTATTTGAAGCGCTCCCGGAACTTGGATCCCCCTCTGACCACAAACTTCGCTTTGCAACTCAGAGAATTGCAAAGGAACGGCGAGGACATGTGGACGCCTGAGCTGCAGAACATGTGGCAGAGTTTGCCGAAATCACTGACAATTATCCTCAAAAGCCGGTGGTTGTGCTTGCAACACAGAAGGCAGATGTTGTATGTGGTCTCGGGATACAAATTGGAATTGGGCGCCAACAGCAACTGCAGCATGTGGCAGATACAAAGCGAAAACAGGGATCGCTGGTGGCGTCTAATTAATTTTTGTGATGTCGGAAGTTTGTTTTTCATCAATTTGTTGCAACAACAAACGGAAGTGAGCTCGCTGCAAAGTAATCCCAGCTTGAGGGCTGCGAATTTTTGTGTTTTCAATGGATTAGGATATTTTGGAGAAGCCTCCCAAAAGGATATTGATTGCCAGTGGCAAATCAATGATTGCAGCAACCTGCCTGCAATATTAAATTACAAAAACAAAGGCTCATAATAAAGTTGGTGGCTTCCTTAATCAATAAAATAGATTATAAATATTTTGGAACTCACCGTTTGGCGTTAGGGATCGCCCCTTGTGGCTGCCACTTCCGTTGACCGCCCCCGCGCTGGCATTTGCGCCCTTCTCATACAAGCAACTACTGGAAGCGGCATGCAACCTCTGCGCCACATATTGCTGATACTGAGCAGCGTGTTGCTGCTGCTGCTGGTGTTGCTGCTGTTGCTGGTGTTGCTGCTGTTGCTGCTGCTGCTGGATGGTGGCAAGGCTGTTGCTGCTTCCATAGCTCAACAGCAATGTGGCCGAGGTGCCACCAGCGTTGACATTGCCGCCCAGCTTAGTGGGCATGGGCACGTAGATAGTGGGTTGCGTCTGCTGTTGCTGCTGTTGCCGGTGCAGACTGGTGGCCTCTTGAAGCGACATCACCGATATGGCCGAGGGCGTCTGCCTTCCACTTAATAGACATGTGGGCGTGGCCGTGCGTAATGGCTGCTGCTGTGGCGGCTGCAGACCGCCGCTACCAGTTGTGGCTGCCGACGCCGTGGCTGTGGCAGTGGCGGTGGCCGTGGCGGTGGCCGTGGCGGTGGCGGTGGCTCCATTGCTGGCCAGGGTGGTGCAGCTGAGGATCATGACGGGCGAATTCTCGTGCAGATCAGGCAGCGAGGAGGATATTGTGGTGCTGGTCACAATGCTCTTGTTTAGCCGGTTGTTGCATGTTGCTGGTGTATTGCTATTGGTGTTGTTGCTGCTGCTGCTGTTGTGGGATTGTTCCTGCAGCTGTTGCTGCTGCTGCTGAGTTGCAAGTGTGCTGTAGGTGTCCGTGGATTTGCGCGTTTTAAAGAGACGCATGCTACGAGGCTGTTTATGTTTCTACAACAACAAAAAAAAAAAACCAAAACAAAATTGTAGTTTAATTTTCGGGAAACGGTTTCGAGGCCTGAAAACCCAAATTTTTGTCTGCAATTTGAAGCCAAATTCATTGTTTGTTCGCTGCTGTTGTTTTTTTCGTCCAGCGGAGCGTTTAATTAACACAAATTGCAACAAATTTTATCAAGAGTTTCGGTTTGGCCAATATTTGACTATTGATTTCCTACTTTCTTATACTACATTTTCATATACTTTACTTAATCGAAAGATTTTATTTATATTCTAGTCGTATTTATAGAGCGGTATAAATAAGTCGCCTTATCAGCTGTGGCGACACTTCCCCCATATGCTAATGACATCGATCCCCTTATCGGTTCAATAAACGCATCAAAGGGCACTATCAGACAGCAATCAAAATGGTAGAAATAAATAAAAATATTACCAAAAACATGCTGTTGTTGGCTTATATAATATTTACCCTGCCTGGTACTTTTGTTTTAACTCATTGCCGGGTGTCACAATATTTGTTCGACACTCACACTTTATGGTTGTTATTATTTTTAGTGTTTTAGTGTGGAAATCAAGGAAAGGCAATGCCAGGCCTAGAAGGTCACGCAACAGCTGTCGAGTGGGTGGCGGGCGGGCGTTGAACCGCTCACATGAGGCAAAGAAACCACAACTGGAGATGGCTAATTGGCCCGGCTGCCTTTTACTTTTCAAATTAGCCAACATAGTCAAAGCTAATTTGATGTTTTACGAGCTAGTAAGCCAACTCGGCCAGCTGCAATATCGCAATATCGCAACATCCACTGGCCCTCGAAGCAACTAATTGATGTGACATTTGCGTGTGCATTTTGGCTTCACAAAATCAAAGTTCTCTCCCCAGCACAGTGGCTCTGAAATGCAATATACAAGGCAATAAAATCCACCAGTCCATAAACGATAAAACCTCCTTAATTGTTGGGCCTTAAATTTAAATTAAAATCTAGCAACTCCGCCTTTAATTTTAATGATTTGTTGATGGCTTAAGCACTCGTAAAAATAACTAATTTCCGTTTACTATCTTTGCTGCCAGTTTATAAACTAGAAATGTACAATATATTATATATGTTCTCCCAATCTTGAATATGGACCCACAGTTCCCCCTTAGGACTCTGCGAGGCGCCTCTTTCACTTCCTCGGCAATTCCTCGGGCTACTGTGCAGCAGCAATAATTTTGCTAATTTTATCAGAAGCTTTTGAACCTTGTCTGGCTGATTTTTATAGACGCTTTTAGCCATGGGCCTGCGGCTTAGAACAGAGCAATATGTTGTCGTAATGTGCATTTAATTGGTCAACGAGAGGTCATTGCCATAAATTTCCTGTCTATATATGTATCTGTAGTATGCATGTTGTCTAATTAATAGTGCAAAATTTTAATGGCCCAACGAGAATGGATTCAGAATCCGAGTCGGATGCTCAGTTGGAGATCGAGTCATAGTTTCTGGTCGTGGCCAGAGATCCAGGCAAATGGCCGCCTGCTTTATGGGGGGTTTATGAGGGGGAAACCAGTTTCAAGGACGCGCCGTTGGCGCAATTCCAAGAACCTCACTTGGCTCATTACCGCATGGCTATCATTAGCACGGAAAAAAATAAATATTATAATGAATATTTTAACTAAAATGTTCAAGAGTATTATGGTAACATAAATAATATAAATCAGTGGATAATATAGCTTGTAATTTTCATTCCCATTTATAATATTTAATTTTTCCAGTGTACCTTTGGAAGCTGTCAAGAAACTAAAGATGGTTCCTGGGAGTGGGCAGTGAAAACGTGACTTTCTGGCCGCCAGGCTGACGATTGCAAAACTATTTTTTAACCAGCCTTTCAGTCGGACAAGGACAAGGCTAAGCCAAGAGATCCCTCCCCCCCTTTCCCACACACACCTACCCCTCATTTGTCTCTACACTTAATTTTATTTTAATTTGCCCACTGATTTTATTTTCTTATATTTTTCTTAATAAGTAATAACAACATTTTCTGTGCCTCCTTTCTGGCTGAACCGCTTGCGGAGTTATGCGCCTCCCGCTCCAGCCCAGGCTCCTGTTGCTCCTGGTGGAGAGCCGGCTGCTGGAGTCGCCAATCGCCGCCGCATAGTTGTAAAATTCCTGTAAACAAGCCGGGGCTGCCACAGCTGTGGCATGCGGCATACGGCATGTGGCAACTGGCAAACTCACACAGTCAGGCTCACACAGATTCAGATGATCTTGGCAACAATTGCGCCAATGGATTGACCAACATGGGTAGCTAGAAGAGTTTCAGAGGATATGTTGTCTCGAGGATTCTTTCTTCATATTCCTAAAGCTTCATATTTTTTGTTGCCCTTAAAAAAAAAAGATTTCAGATAAACTTCTTGGTCGCCCCACTTGGTGGCTTTATCACGGGCACCACAAGAGTTGTTACCTTTTGTTGGCACAAACTTTTTGAGTTATTTTTCCCCGGCATGCCTTACAAGTAGAAGGCACACATATGTATATATATATATATATTTTCGATATGGCCTATCTACCGAGCGCCTACATATCCCCCTCCATCCATGTGTGTCTACTACTGGCAAGTCCGCATTCTTTTAAAGGTTGCCAAGTTGGCCAGGCCGAAACCGAAAAAAGAAACAGAAACCGAATCAGAATCCGAAACTGAACTGAAATATAGACGGCGGCGTCCGAGTCGGAATCGGAGTCGGAGCCGGAGACTTTTGAGCCCAAGACGGTGCAGACCAGTTCGAACGAAACAAAAACCAAAATCGAAAACCGAAAAACATTTGCCCAGCGGCTGCCTTGAATGGCCGGCAAAGACTTTTTGGTTTATCAGAATTTGCAGCATAACATTTTTTGGGGGGCGCCAATCGGACAATCGAGGCTTTAATTGCCCCGGCTCAGTGTGGCAGCTAGAAGCCAATATTGCTGGCTGTCGCATGAAAAGTGGCTGACCTTCAGGTGGCACCTGTTTGCCCAGTCCAAGAAGATTATCGAAACGTCCAGCCAGCCAGCCAGCCAGCCAGCCAGCCAGCCAGCCAGCCAGCCAGCCAGCCATCCAACTAGCCAGTCAGTGGTCGCTGTTCCAGCTAATTAGGCATATCAATATGTGATTATCTCCATGTCGCTGCTGCATATTGGATGTTGGATGTTGGATGTTGCCGAGGTGACTCATCCGTGCGCTGCCGGGTATTGCTAGTAAAAATGTGGCTGGAATGTTGCCGGCGAGCTGATGCCGCATCGCATGGCTATAAATAGTTAACCTAATCAAAATGCAGGCGTGTAAGCAAACCATTTGCATAGTTGTTGATGTTGCTATTGGTGTCGTTGTTATGCTGCAACGCGGCAACTAAAGCTGTTGCTGTTGCTGTTGCTGTTGCTGTTGCATGTTGCTTGCTGCTTGCTGCTGGCAATTAACTTTGGCATGCGCAGACATTGGTCTAAATGTCAAGGTAAATTATGATGCATTCAGCTATTACGTCTAATAGTCCGAAATTCATGCACGTGTGCAACTATTTATAGTTGCGGCAGATGCTGCTGCTGCTGTGTTGCAGCTTCAGTTGCCGGCAATGACAGATCACTAAAAACCTGCTGCAGCTCCTCCCCTTGCTCCTCCTCCGGCATTGCTGTTTGTGATACATGTCTATGGCTGCGCCCTTTTCTACGCTAATTAAGCTGCGACTGGGACCCAGGCCTGCGGCAATGGCAACATTTAATCATCACATTGCTGCAAAAATCGTATCATTAGCGTTTTTACGATTACGCGCTTTATCAAAATAGCTGCAGCATATGCAATAGTTGCAGGTTGCAGGTGGCCAAGAGAACCATGGGCATAAGCAGAAACTATACGAAGTTATTGCTCAAAAAGTAATGGGGTTTTGAATGCTGAGAGATTCTACTCTATCTATGGTTATGGTAAAAATTTCATGGATTTCTCCATTCATACCCATGGTACCCTCAGCTTTTGTGCGTCTACTGCAGAATATCTAATCAATGCTATCAGCAACTTGGCTGCTCTGGCTTCTGCTTGCAACATCGTTGTCGTTACAGCACGTACCTGTAATTTTTTTAATTGCTGACAACAATTTTGCCATCGGCTGGGGAAGATATTCAGTTATGATTTTAAGAGAATCTTTACACCCACGTTAGCCCAAAGCTGAAGCTTCAAAATGAACTGTCCAGGTAACAACTGTTGTCGGTAAGCTTATACTTTCACTGCTGCTACTTCTGGTGCGGCGCCAGCAGCATGTGTTGCTGCTGACAAGCATTGACAGGCGAGCAAGGATGCAACATCCTGGCGGGCAACACGACACCAACAACATGTGACGCAATACAAAAAAAAAAAGAGCAAGACCAATATGTGATGCTTCACTTAATCAGGTGTTGCGACTGATCCGCCACGACAATTACACACGAGTGCTGCCAATGTTGCAATGTTGCTGCTGCCTGCCAGCGCCGCTGCTTGTTGCAATTATGCCTTGAACTTGTTCTGACTGCACCAGTAACAACAGTAACAACAGAGCCGCGCTGCTCTGAAATGACAATTTCATTTGGAGCCCAGTGAGCTGGCAGGTTATTCAACCCGTGGTCATAGTTTCATGGCTTGTCATTAGCTAATGTATGACGGCAGCACCAACTGGCAATCACCGATGGCTGGAAAAGTGGAGAAGGAGTGCTTAGAATGTGTGCCTGAACTGCATGAACCTCAATTATGAGTGGCCACAGATGTGAGCACGGGGAATGTGTGCTGCTCAGATTGCATATATTACAAATACTTCAAGTTTTTACTCCACAAAAAGGAGACCCTGGTTGACTCTTCTTGGTACCGAGGTGTGAAAAGTTGAGGAGGCTCATCCTGAACCTGGCTTGAAAAGTGAAAGGCAAACACGAGCACATTCCCCGCCATTATCCCTGGAGATTAGCCGGACAAAGTTTGCTTTCGGCCAAGAGTTTACTTTGTGTCGGATCTCTGTCAACATCTTTACGCCGATGCTCGTTGAGTGGTTCCGAGTTTATTGCATCGATTCGGACACGGAGTATGGAGTATGTGTGTCCATCGGGTTAGGAAACAAACATTAATGTTGTCGCTCACTTTTGACACCTCAATGATTTTGTGTGTCAGGCAAACAGGCCCACCGACAAATTCCTCGACACTAAAATAATAAATAAATAAATACATAAACGAGGCTCTGACGCTTTTCAGTTTTCACTTTTTTTTTTGTTGCCTTTTGGGAGTTGCGCAGACAAAATAACAATAATGGTTTTGGTTGTCGCAGCTGTTTCGATGACAAAATAATTTATTGATAATTTCTTTGATGGCTGCTCATTAGCTAAGAACACAAATCACAGCAGCAACAGCAACAGCAGCAGCTAACAAGCAAAAATGGAGTCTCCAAAGGATGGAGCTGCAAGAAGTACACGCACCACAGCACCACTCGAGGCGAAAGCAATTTCCTTGGAAAATTGCTGCCTGCAATCTCTCAGGATGCAGGTTGGGCCAAAGCCGAAGTCGATGTCGAAGCCAGAGTCAAAGTTTTGCCTCCGAGAAGAGCGCTTCATCAATTTTTATATCGATGAAGACCCATTTGGTTGATAACTCCATTTGTGGCAAATGTTGCGCACGCGCGTTTTAGTTGCTCCCGAGCCAGTGCCTCTGATGATGTTGCTGCGGTTAATGTAGCTGCCGTTAGTAAATTTCGCGCGAAAAACTTCAAAGTTGCTGGCCAAGCACCTACCAATATTGCAGAAGTTGCATTTTGCTTTTTGCTGTTTGGAGTTTGGAGAAGAAAAAAAAAAAAGGCAAACGCACGTGTTGCTATGCTTGCTATGAGGATGTTGCTGCCGTAACAGTTGCAATTGTTGTTGTCGCCGGACTGTCACTGGCCGTTTAGGCCAAACTTGGTAAATTGTTTTGTTGAGCTCTGAGCGTTGGCCTTTCTTTTCACTGGGCTTATATGGCCAGCAGTTGCTGCTGTCGTTGAGTGAGAGTTGCATACTAATGCCACTCCAGCTACCCACTTTTTTTTTTTTTTTTTTTTTTTATTTACTTTGATTTCTTTTTATTTAAAACTTTTTTTTGCAGGCCAACAATTTTAATTACCACATTGGGCAGGCATGCGGCCAGCCGGGCTTAATGCTTTTGGGCCGCGGCATTGATTTGGCACAATTTACATATCAAAGCGAGCGAGGCAGACTTCCTGTTGCACACCCAGGCCCACTCGCACCGCAGCGGCAACATCAGGCAGGCAGGAGCCCGAGTGGCAACTGCAGCAGATGTTAGCCATGGGTCAAGACCGAGTTGTTGGCCATTTACAGCAGCCACTGACTTGGTTGTGACGACGATGACGATGACGATGATGATGATGATGATGCGACTGCATCTCTCTGGCGAGTCCATTGGCCCTCATGCTGTTTACTTGCACCACTTTTTGTTGATTCGTTTTTTTTTGTTTGTTGTTGTTTTGCTTGCAGTTTGCCACATTACGTGTTTGTTGCTGATGTTGCTCCTCCAGTTGCTGCTGCTGTGCGAGTGCTCATTGCACTGGGCAACTTCTTTCTGTGGATATTAAAATTACTTGGCATGTAATTAGTTTGGCTTTTTTGTCGTTGCATCTTGTCGATCGCTGCGTGTGGCCCTCCGCCAGCGTTCCCCCAGTTGCACCCAATCCCCGAAAAGCCTTCCACAATGATGGTTGCCACTTTGTCTTCGGCCGGGGCTGCAGCTGGAGGTGTTATTTTTATGGCTTTATAATGTGAGTCAGTCGCCTTCTGCCCCGTTACGTGGCATGTCAATCACCTGACATGCCTTTACAATGTCCACCATGGCCAGGAGTGAAGAGATCCTCTGATCTGGGCAATATCTGTAGAACGTCTAGAACGATACTGATTCTAGCATAGCATACTCTATACATTCTCTATTTGTATTTTCTCCTGATACAATTCACACTTTGATGGCTTTTCCGGCTGAAAGAACATTCTCCGGAGAAAGTTTGCTCGAGAGAATGAAAATGAGTTTGCTCAAAGCCTCTAATGGATGGGATAGTAAACCATCATTAGTGGCAGCAATCATTTTGAATTTACCTAAGCCAGACGCCATTCTCTGTCTTTGAGCAAATCCCCATCCCCATCCCCATCCACATCCATCAACAATTTGAGGCTTCAATCGGGCCTCCTCTTATCCCCCATTTTTGTGGCACATTCTCCGGCTTGGTTTCGGTTTTGTTGTTTCCGTTTGTGCCACTTGTGTCCAGTTGAGTTGAAAATTATTGTGATTATGGTAAACTTGTTGCTCTCACTGCTGCTGATCTCCAGCTGTGCACCTGTTGCATTTGTGGTTCGGATTCCTCGGCAGTTTTGCAGTTTGCATACTGCATACTATATACGATAGCTGTGTATAAAAGTCGAGACAAACAAACAATCCGACAGATACGGGATACACACACAACCTCGTGTTGGAGTTTTATTGCCGCAGCTTCCATTGTTAGACTTGTTTGGCCGCTTAATTGCCGCTCCGGACTTGGATTTATGCTTGAATCTAGATTCTGTTTGCTCAGCTCTTTGGCACCGCAATGCTAAACACTCGCGATGCACAATTGCAGCTGCGATCTGTTCTCCTTCTCGACTCTCGCCAAGACGCCAAGAGGCGTGACTAATCAATCGATGACTTTTCACTCCAAATCATAAAGTCATGCCTGATTTTACCACTATTATTATGCCGTTTTATGTGGATTTATGAGCACAGTTTGTCCCTTTGATTGGCATTCCAATGTCGAATTCATCTCGGGCTTCATCTTTTTTTTTTTTTTTCTGGTTTATAGCTCAGAGGCAGGGCCCTACCCTACATGCCACAGAAATATTTGTTTGCACTCGAGTGGGGGGGCCAAAAAGTCAGAGGCGTAGTTTTTCTAGGGCAATGGTGCATTCCCAGTTTAATGATGGAGCTACGCCCCTGTTCTTCGCAACCGAAAGATAAATCTCTTACATAAAGTGCACCCAGACATTCGGAGTATCTTCCCACATCGCGGCAGCCAAAATTTGATGCTAATAAACAACGTTTTCGAGACTTTCCCAAAACCAAAACCATCTCCGATTTGACCTTCAAATTCAGTTGGTTACTGCGGCTCACGCCCAGCTACCAGAAAATGTGGCTACCATCCCGAAGTCGGAGTTAAAGTTGAGTTCTTCACGACTGACGTGCAATCCATCAAAGCTGTGCTGCAACAACCACGAGGAGAAAAAGCATAATACATAATAATATTTGTGCAAAGTGTTAAGGCAACCAAACAGCAGACAGTAGCAGACATAGTCAGACAAGGAGGCAGGGAGGAGCTATCCAGTAGCAGCCGCATCTAAGCAGGCAGCCGGAGGAGGCGGGGCAGGATCAGTGGCAAAGCCCGAGGAGCTAAGGTGGTTGCTGAGGAGGACAAGGAGGAGAAGGAGCAGGAGGAGGAGTAGGAGTAGGGGACGACGACGACAACGTTTTGTTTTAATTTACTCGACGCCGCCAACGACATTGTTGTTGCTGTTGCTGTTGCCGGTGATGTTGCTTCTGCTGTTGTTGCTGTTGCTGTTGTTGCTGTTGTTGCTGTTGGGTTTCCTGTTTAGATAGTTTTTTGTGATTTTATGCGATACACCTTCCATGTACAACTGTTAGGCGGGCACGGCGGCGTAGCGGCAGTGTGGGGCTAGTCCACTTTGATGTACGTACACTTTGAAATGTTGTTGATGAGTACGCGAGATTTTTAAAAGATTGCACCAACAGCCATGCAGCAAGGCAGCCAGGCGGCAAGGCGGCAGATGAGGCTGCGACTGCAAAAGGCAACTCTGTTGGCTTATATAATAAATTTTAATGCACGCCCGCCCTGGACATTCCGGACAAATGGACATGGGACATGGTCCGGATAGCTTTAACCGCGACCAGCTTACAGTGTTGAACGTGTGGTTTGATTTGGAAATGTGTTTGAATATTTTATTTTATTATTCAGTATAATTTTTTGATGCAATAGAGAGAAAGCAAACAAAAAAAATAGTATTTGTTTGGTTAATTAAACTTTTATTTAAAGTCAAATCCAAGGTCCATCCTGACAGGATTTTTTTTTGTGGTTTCCACTGATCCCTGCAAACATTCTACATGAATTGTTTTTTTGTTATACTGACACTTGGCTTACCAACTAAGAGATAATCATTAACTTGGCCCACAGGCAGGGCATAATTTATGTAGAAACAGCGGCAGACGATAGCCAAAACAAAAGACTTAGGACACGAACTTGACGAGGCGAGCATAAGGCAGGCATGCAAGAAGTAAATCAGCAAAGCATAGTTCGAATCCACGTTTTTAGCCGAAGAATTATATCAATTAGGCAATGGCCAAAGCGGAGATCAAAGCGAGGAGACAGCAATTTTGGGGGCTGGATCGGGAAACGCCCAAAAAGAGCGAGTCACTGGCGATGCGGCGACTGCCAGCGGCAATTATAGAGCATAAAACATCGATAATCATAATAATTAAGGATGACTGGCCAGAAAAATGGCCGCAGGAGCAGCCTGTGACAACGCACAGTAGCCGGCAGATTACAGCCTCCGATAGAGATAAAGTCCAGCCGATGTCGATGATGATGCGTCAAGTTGGTGGCTGCTGCCACTGCACATAAATTGTTAATTAAAGCCTATTTAGGCGTTTTTTTTCGGTGCCCCAAACGAGGAATTCTTTGGACGGACTGCCATGAATTGTGCATTTAGAAAGTATATTACGGCTGCGTTGCCTCTCCGGCCATTCTTTCTCGCGTCTATTGTGTGGAAAAGTCGTTTAACTGGAAAAGAACCAACTGTAGAACCCCAATGAAAAGAGAATTCCTTTCATAACTCTCAATAAAGAATGGTTGCCAGGCAGAAAATTGAAAGCTTTTGATCGGAATCGTATCGGATCGGAGAATCTATAAATTTTTAGTGCTCTGAAAGGGTTTATGTTTTCTTTAACCAAAACAGAGCTGCGGGACAAAACCTGATGCCGATCAATACATCTCGCAGAAACTGTAACAAATTATTTATGAACTTCGAGACACAGTTGCCCACCTTTTGTTGGCCCAAAGACTTTGTATTTGTCGTTTCTTTCATAAATAATTCAGTTGTTCCGAACAGTTTGCCAAAAAAAAAAAAAACTGACAACAATTGGCAATTTGCTTTGAATTGTGTTGACACAATAAAGGAAATTGATATTGAAGTAGGAAATAATACATTTGGCCACCAACGAAACAAGCAAAATAATGTGTGAAGCCGGGCTGCAGGCCAAACTCGAGATAAACATCTAATTAAATATCGCTAATGAGCCAAGCGACATGGTTGTGGCAAATAAGTTCACTTTTGGCCAAGTTATATCCAATGATTCATGAGATCTCGGGGTAAGAGTAAACAAACCAGCAAAAAACAATAAACTTGACCCACAAAGATCCATGAATCAGTTTTCTTTTGGCTCGTACAAAGAAAAAGAAATATGGCACGAGAAAAAAATTACCACAAGAAGAGGCTCCAATGACTAAAGGGGAAAAAAAAAGCAAAAAATCATTTTGTGCCAAAAAAAAGTATAAACGTAAATGGACAAAATTGTTGATGGTTTATTTGAAAGAAAAAAAGTTAAGAAAATCCTTGGCTTTTACGATCCATTAGGGAGGGTATCATTGGAATAACCTTACTCAAGCATAACCAAAAGCGAGTTTCAGTTTCACTTTGGCACCCAGTTTTATGCCTGAATTGCTGCGGAAAAGTATTCACAATTTCTGTAATTTTCTTCTTGCGTTTCCACAGTTTAGTTTTCTCATATTTTCACTTTTCCCCCCCAACAAAGTGTTTGACATTTTTTTTTTTTGTGATTCGTGAGGGTTTCTCTCAAAACATTTCCAGTCAAGTTGATTAACAAAACCCAAACTTGTTGCGCAGTTAAGCAAAACCGTAAAACCCCGAGAGAATAAAACCAAATCGGATTGTGGTGGACAGCTCATAACTGGAGCATAAATGTTTGATAACCATTCAAAGATTTTATTTCATCTTATTTCGTTTGGAATGGAAATTGTCAATAATGGGAGGGGGGAGAGAGACTGGCTAACGATCGAAGGCACTAATCCGAAATGTTTATTTGGCAGCTTAATTGTTCGACAAATAGCCCGGGCAGTTAAATATTTTAACGAGTTAACACTTACCACTTAATGGGTTTCCAGCGATGAGTAGTCCGGCGTTAGAGGAAGATTTGCCAAGAATCTGCAACAAAAGGAGAAAAAAGTCCAATTAGATTTCTAAATCGATTTTCGAATGCCACTTCCTGTGGCGACAGCCACCTCTCCTTGCCACATAAATCAGCAAACTTCATTAACACGACTGCCAAAATCTACGAATATAAATCTAAGCTGCAAGTGCAACTGCAACTGCAACCTGTTGTTGTTGCTGCCACACTCGCTACGTGACCGAACGGTCCAGGAATAAATAACTCAATTTAGGATCTGTTGGGAAAAAAAAAAAGTGTTAACTTGAAATTTGCCAATAAATCAATGTGGGCCCGTTGAAGGCAGCTTGTGATTAGCACTCGCCCGATGGCTTATCTACTGCCTGCTGCCGCGGCCAAAAAGTAATTCTCCCCGGAAAGATTCCGGAAGAGGAGATCTTTTCAATAATCAGCGGGAAAGCCAAAAGCCAAAAGCCAAAAGAACTCGAGTGCCTCAAAAGCGAAAAGACAAAAAAATAAACGGAACGAGAAACAAGATTGGGCAGCCGTCACTTGGCCTGACAGGCAATAACTTTGCCAATCTTTTTTCGGCAGTTTTCGGCTTTTTTCTTCTGCTCAGTTTGGCCCAAAGCGTTGAGTTGTTTATTATAAATATTACAGGGGCGAAGGCAATTTTGCATGCTTCACGCTTGTCAAATTGTCCGGGCGATCTCCCTCGCAGATCTCAATTGGTTGGCAAACAAATCAAATTGAAATTAATATCCGAATCGTTTTGACACTATTTTAATTGAAATTATTGTGCTAAATATTGTAAAATTAATTGCCAAATAAAAAAAAACCGAGAGTAAACCGAGGCACTAGCGAAGCGTTTAATTCGCATTTTTTTGATTTTTGGGTCCGACTACAGTTCGTTTTTGGGCAGTTCTTAAATCCAACCGGTTCTGATATGATTATTATGCTTCAACCGGTTTGCAAGTCAAACATTTTTAATTGTATTCGATTTTATTTTGCATTTTTCTCTCGGCATTGGGTGAAATATTTGGTTTTCGGTTGGATTTTTACATTTTAAACGCATTTGACACACTCTTAACCGCATTTTTTTTTTGGCCATCTTTTGGCTTAACTGTAAAGCTCTGGCTGACTCGGCCAACGCTTCCGACTTGCCCTTTATTGTTGACTGATTTTTGGCTTCGTTTACATAATGTTGCCTCCGATATGGTCACCGGCTTTATGCTTTTGATAGGCTTTTGTCTAGGGTTTATATTTATTGGGATTGTGTTGCGCCTCAATCAGTGGTTTTGTTGTCTTTGTGCCAAAAGTTTGCTTAATTACCATTAAAATGGAACTTTATGCTTTAAAGTTTAAACTTTCCTCACCCATCTCTGGGCTAACGTGTATTTCAGAAGCTTTGGGCCTTACTTCCTTTTGCGGTCCCTTGCCAATCAAATGCGGTTTTGTTGATGTTTTTTTTTTTTCTACATTCGATTGTATCTTCCGCATATGAAGGAAAGAAATTATGCTTTACCGCAACCCCGCAACACACAAAACTGTTTAATTTATTACCCCGGAAAACTCAAGGTTAACACCACTTGACGTCTTTTCCTCAATGACGTCGTCGGCTTGGCGGGGAAAATAGAAAAACACACCCAGTTTTCCTTTGGACGCGAAATCGTTTGCGTTTCCCATGCGAAAACATTGTGAAAAAAAAAACACATACACAAGACAAAGGAAAAATCATTAATGCAACTCTTTGGCCAAAAGCGTATTTCTGCTACCATATATATGTACATAATATCGTGTATATAGGAGGAGAGATAAAGAAATCGGCGGAATGAAGCTGAGGCGGCAGCATCTGTGCGACTGCGTTGCGTTAATTATGTGCATTTAATGCTTTAATTAATGTTTTCTATCGGAAGATGAGACAGCAGCGGCGTAGCGTCGATGCAGTGAAAGTTATAAACACTTAATGGCCAAAGAGTGAAATATTTTGCACATAAATACAATTCGAATGTTAATTGATAAACTCGCTAACTTGTTGTGCGTGTGTACTATTGAGTGGGCTGGACCCAGGCCGAGTGTTACAATTGTATCAAGCGAAATTATGTGGAGGATGTTGTGGGATGGCCATCGAAATTGGATCAAAGAAAGTAATCTTGCCAAATTGGGAGCCCACTATAACCCACTATAATCCGCCAAATCCGACAAATTCGTTTAGGTTTATCAAAAAGATATAAAATCATCTATAAATAGTTTGCTGGGCCAATGAAACGGTAGTTCCCTTTCAAAACATACAAATATTCGATTATAAATCAATCCAATCTATGCTTTTGTCTCCCAACAAAGTATCAGCCATGGCCAGCCACTAATTTTAACTAATGTTTTATTTATAAACTCCGAGACAAACGAGGAAGAACCCTATGGAAATGGATAGATTGGACCGATCTGGCTGGGGGACCCTGCAACAATAGAGATCGGTTCGGAAAGTTGCCGCAAATGTTTCTGGAGCCAGGCGGCACCTGCTTATTAGTTTCTGGTCCCATTATCCACACAGAGAGATAAAGACGGAGCCCGAGACGGAAAGAAATTTGCAATTTTAATGGCGTTCGGTTCGGTGAGGTTTTGCACCGCAACCTTATATAACCTCGAGTGCAAAAAAAGAAACCTCTTTGGCCGAGAGTTAGCTCATAATGGCAGCTCGCACAGTTTATGGCCCAAACTAAACGTGCACTTGGCTCGAATCCCACTCCCGGGTCTTTGGTCTCTGCTCTGGGGTCTCAAATCTTGGGGGTTTGTCGGTTTTGGAGCTCTTGCTCTGGCTCTTGCTTTTCCTCCTCCTCGGCCATAAACCGAGAAACAAGAAATTTCAATTTCAAATTTAAAGCGTCTAACTTTCGCTTTCCTCCTCAAGGAGAAGCACTTACTCACTTACTGCCCGGCCCGGCCCGGAGATTTCTCGTTTCTCGCCGAGAATTCCTTGCCAGCCAGTTACAACATTTTTGTTCCCCCTCCCCCTCAGACTTGGCCAATTCCAATTAGCGGATAGACCGCACAGCAAATACACACAAATAATAAATCAAAATCTAATAAAAATAATACGAAAAATTTCTTGCATGTGCTAACATTGTTGCTGTTGTTGCAACCGGTTGCAGCCCAGCCAAAAAAATCAAAAAAGAAACCTAAAAAAAAATCAAATAAAACTGCAAAACGACAACCAGACGACGACTTTCCATTTTCAAATGTTTTTTTCGCTTGGGCTTTTTTTAGTGGTCTGCTGGGTCTGCAGCCTTCGGGTATCCAAAAGATACGCCGGCCACTAGCCGGCCAACTGGCCACCAAACCCCAAACATTGCAGACTGACCACAGCAGCAACATCGCAACATCGCAACATCGCAGCATCGACAGCAACACAACGGCAACAACTTTTCATTTCGTTTTTCACGCGGCGCATGCCAAAAATAAAAAAGATAGAAGCCACCAAACTGCAGAGCTACCAATATTTTGATAGAGCATCCAAAAGGGTATTTGGAGTTCCCCAACTAAGGCTATAGATTGGTAACAAATATGGTATGTTTGGAAGCCTTAAATTAAATTCCTTTTAACACTGCAGGAAGTCTTTTGTTTTGCCTGTGAAGTGTATTTAATAATTCGACTATATCGTTAGGTTATTGACGTTTTTGGAAAAGTGTAAGCCACTGAGGGGCAATGTCTGAGCTCTGTCTACGCAGCTGGATAGCCCGGGAGGGGATAGCCCCTGGATAGTCAAAGCCCAGGGGAGTTGTAGTCAAAGTTGTGTGGCAAGTGGCTGGCAATGTTGACAATTTTCAACTGCGTCTGTTTGTCTGTCTGTCTGTTTGTCTGTCTGTTTGACCGGTCTTTGCCTTTCGAGTTGGCAAACAAAAACGACGAAGAAGTTGCCGCTGCACAAACCGCATCCAGTGTGTTATTAGTGGGCGCAATGCAATCATATTGCACTTGTTGCACTGTTGCTTCGTTGTCAATGCATTTGCTTTCCACTCACACTCACCAAGCTAGACTCAACTCAGTCTGTGGCTGCTACAGTGATAGACAATAATAATTGTTCAATGCCTTTTTTGGCCGAAAGCAGCGGAAATGTTGCTACGAAAGCAGCAGCAATTGCAGCAATTGTTGTCGCTACTGATTGTGGAGAAACGTTGGATTTGCTTTATATAGCGGTGGTTCTTCGCTTCGCAAACGGAAGCGTCGCCCAAACAAATATAAAAAATGAACAGAAAAACTCAAAACTCTTTATACACAAAACAAATCCAAAGCCGCCAAAGGTACTGACGATGTCGATGTCGATGTCGATGGATGTCGATGACTCAAGCATAAAATTCTAAAGGGAGAAGACTTGTGATTATGCGAGCCAACGCAGGTCGTGAGTGTACTTCCGCTGAAGCCGTTGACTTTGTCGGATTCTTCCTAAAACCTACAGATACCCCATGAGGGGGTGATAGGGGCCTTGAGTGCAGCGGAAGCTGTTAAGGTGTTGGACGGAGCACCGCCGTGGAAACCCCATTAAAATACAAGTTATACAAAATGATTGCAAGCCCTTTCCAAAGGCCATAAATCTCTAGACACATTTTTGTCAGATGGAGCCGTTTTACACCAAAAATTATCAATTAAAAGCGAGACGACAGGCGATGTTAACGATGTTCTACCTGCATAATGCCTGCGGCCCAACAAATGTTTATTCAATCATTTATCATGGAGAGCGACGCGTGGGCAAACAGTCGAAGAACAAACAAAAAATAACTTACAAATCTCCGGAGAATTCCCTTGGGGGTTAAGTGCAGTTTTTTGACCCCCTTGCGGTATTAACTAATTAACCGTTAGTGCTACAACCTGCAGACAAATTTCCTTAGTCTGACACGTTGACGCCTTGGAAATTGTCAACGTCATCTAAGCCAAGTTAATGTCTATTTGTGCTTTAGGGCACAGTGTTTTTTTTCACCGTTTGTAAACTGTCATATTTCTTTCCTGCGGCAGCAGTTAATTTGTTTCTATTTTGACATTAATTTGTTGATGATTTTTAAATGGTTTTTTATGCCGACTGCCGACTGTAAATGCTTTATTCGCAAATTCAACTAATTAAATGGGAACCAATCAAACTGGATATATGAGCGAGTGAAGCGGAAATTTTAGTATTGGAAGCTGAAAGCCGTAAAAGGAAATACATTTTATTATTTTTTACCTACCGAAGGTTAAAGCCATTTATGCAAAAGGTAACTATTTTCAAAGTTGCAGCAAAAATTCAGGCAATTTCCTGTCCTCGTTGCCAGCTGCCCAAGTTTATTTATTTATTTAGTTTTTTGTATGCGGCATTTAAGAAATACTTCTGGATAATTACGCCACTCGCTATCATTAACACATTTCTTAGTCATCATTCTTGGACCATCGAGTCTTTCCCCGACTTCGGGTGACCCCATTTTCCTGACAAATAAAATAACAGTCGCCGTCCACAGAAAACTGAATCGAGGCGACTTTTACCCGCTCATTGGAATTAACATTTTTTTGCAGCATTTTTTTTTTGTCCGCCTCGCTGACAGTTGCACAGTTGCAAGTTGCCAGTTGCCAGTTGCAAGTTGCAATTGCCTGACCGCCGCCAAGAAATGCAATTAAATGTGAGATTAATTTGTGGATCAGCAGCGGCAGCTACATAGTTGATGCCCAGCGGCGGCGGCTTTCCGAGGAAAATGCAAGTAAACTTGTTGAAGAGGAAAATTGGGGTGTGGAAATGGGTTAAGAAACGAAAATGGAATTAAGGTTTCTTGGTTGCTAATTTGGCGAAACCCCAGACCTAGCCTGAAAGCCCATTTTTTACATTGTATGAAGAGGGACCTCCAACAAATTTCAAGATTTTACTCAAGAATAGGATGGAATTTAGCCAAGAATAGCCTTTATAAGGTAGCCAATCAAAGCCTCAAGCAAAGGTAAAAGAAAGGTGTTTTTCCTTATTGCGAAATGTATCAAAAGTACTTTCAGCGGAAACCATTTAAGGAAATGGTGCAAGAAAAACGCCTTTACTTTTGGCCTAATGCTAATAAAACGCTGACAAACCGCTGGCAAAACGCCCCAACAACTTGCACTGAGAAAAAAGTGTGGAGAGCAAAAAGCCGAGAGCGAGGAAAAGTGTCGCCAGTTGTCGTTCATTGTCTGAAAGTCACTGGAAGTGTTCACACGCTTTTTATGGTGGTAACATTAACGTGGCCAACAAATGTTGCCAAATGCTTGTGGATTGAGTTGGACTTGAGCTTGACCGATCATCATCATCATCATCATCATCAACATCAGAAGCAGCAGGCGGCAATTAAAACTCGCGCGAAAGTAAAACGCTTTACAGTTAACAAAAAAAAAAAAATAAATAAAAAATTCAACAGAATCAAAAGTCTTTAGACTTGGTCTTGAGCTCCAACAACCAATCGTATATATATTTAAAAGTCATCAACAAATGGGTTTTATTGTGCTCGTTACCTCAGAGTCTGGCTTTCGCTTGCTCTCGTGCTGCATTTCGCCAAATTGATATGAGTTTAATATTAAAAAAATTATAATCATATGAATTACATTCAAGAGGCGGCCAATTAAATGCAAATCAGACCACAGCTTCATCTCCAGCTCCAATCAATCTCCGGCCACCGCGATGGGAGATGAAATATTGAACAGTGTCAGGGCTTTAATTACTTTATTACGAGATTCTGCAGCATTCGCAGGATGAAAACAGGATCGAAGGCGGCGGCCTTAGCGGTACTTTGACTCAAGGGGCCGACGCAAAAAAATTAACCAAAAGACAAATCGCTTACGCCTCCTTTTTTTCGGGCATCCATGTTCTGCTTTCGGGAGTCGGGAGTCGGGAGTCCGACATAACAATTTAGTGTAACGATATCCGAACACATAAAAAATAATTTAATTTATAACAATGTGTGGTTGCAGGACATGAAAGCACAGTGACTTAAAAAAAAAGGACTTCTTTGGTAACTCCAAGAATATAAAGTTAATCTTAAGTAGATTGGAAAACCTAATTGTCTAGAGTGTAGACCTTCTTTTCCTAAGGCTTTTCAAATATTTTTGGAGAATAGCATTCCCATAGCTTCGGTTCCACGGTCTCGAGTTTCAATACGAAACTTGACGATGACCACACAACAAATATCTGGGCAACCCAAACCGGAGGCCACACACAAGAGGCGGATCCCCGAAACGGAGCCCACGAAAAAAAAGAGAATTAATATCAAAAACTCAAGCTTACAAAAAAAAAGAGCTGAGCTTGGCTCTTTCTGAAGAACTTAAGAATGTGACATACGAAGTATACTTACACATCGATGGAAAATTAATTAAAACTCGGGATATACAATGGCCGCGAAGAAAGTAACTAGAGAAATGGCTCATTACAATGATTACGAATACGAATATGAGTGGAGAAGTGAATCGAACAGGCCGGGAGTGAGTCAACCTACGTGAGCTGCACATTTAAGCGATTTGTTTGAAGAATCAGTTTCGAATGGAAGAACGGCAGACACTTGACAAAGAACGAGAAGGCCTAGAGAGCAAGTGCCACAAAATTGATTGTGGTCGAAGCGGAGAGTGGAGCATGGCGAATTGACCCACTGTGGTGCTGAGACTGCTATGGAGAATTGTTATAACTGCGCTTTGGTCGGCTAACTGTGGCAAGACCTCAATCCAGATACAGATACAGGTACAGATACAGATACAGATACATCTACAAAACGCCGCTTGGCACGCTCTCTTGGATTCTACCAGCCAGCTTCGATTACCAGCGATTCAATTTGCTTAAAGGCCCCCTCCCCCCAAAGGCAAAACGGCCAAAGTGGCTAGTAACTTGGCCAATTTGTTTAATTGGCGTTTCGGCAGCCCATCAAGTGAGAGTTCAAATTAATTTGGCGGCGAAAGTTGCCAGTCAATGAACTAAAAAATTTACATTTTATCGGGGAACCACTTGTAAAGCAATTCAAGACAAAGAACAAAGATTCTTACAAATGGGGGGATTCTGTAAAGATAGAGACTCCATTGTGGGCTAAAGATTTGTTTGGGTAAATTGTAAATCTTATCCAAGCCACTGCCGCAAATATTTACAAAAAGACCCTGATAAGGCACGATCCAGAAATCCAGAAATGTAAGCCCACTATTTGCTGAGATAAAAGATTTACGAAAATGTATCCCATGAGTGCTCCAGATACTCTGGAATTTCGACGGCTCTAAGCGGCTGCAGCATCCCATTTACCAAAGACAACGCCCCTGCCCGGAAGCTTTCAACTGGTGGTGTTGCAACTAGCAACTTGGAACTTGCAACTGGGTAAATGTAGCTACTTTTACTTTAGACTTTAAACCAATCTCCCGGGCTCTTGCATAAGATACTCGTGTACCAGCCAGGCGGTGGCGACCACGCCACACGCCCCAAATAAACCACTAAACCGGTGACACTCCCCCCGCATTTTCTATTTTTCTTTCCATTTTTTTTTTTTTTTTTTGGTGACTCCAAGTTGCCGCTAATTCAAACAAATTGCAGCATAAATGCATTATAAAAGGCAGAGGAGCCACATCGGGCGACACAGTGTGACAGTAATAATGTCACTCGCAGTCTATTGGGGAGGAGGGGCTATGGCTATGGATATGGATATGGATTGTATGTATATCTAAATATATAGGTGGAATGGAGGACACCAAACCGTGAATGCCAGTGATAAATTAGCCAGCTTCAGCGGGCTGTCCATGTGTGGGCAAGGCACAGTGGTTTTGGTTGGGATACATTATCTCAGGGCTAGGTCCATCTAATAGGAGACTATACAACCATGCACTTTGGGGATTTGTAAATATTGGGCTTTAATGGAAAAACTATATAAAAATATATAGAAACGAATCATCCTTTTAGGCCATACAGCAATCTAGAAATCTAGAAAGTAATAGAGCCATACAAAAAGTAACTCTGATGACCTTTGAAGGAACTTGAGAAACCAAGAACTCCCTCCAGAGGTCATTGTACCCCTTTGAACTGAAGTTTTCATCACCCTGCCACCTAATTGATTGTTCTACTCCATTTGATAAGCTCAAGCGGCAATTGCTCATCTGTGGCACACACTCACGCTCCGGGATTAGAAATGGTAATGGTTAATTACGTCGACGATCCGGTTGCCTGCGACCCACTGTGCTGCATTGCATCCATGCTGCAAGATGCAACTGCAACGCGGTGGCAGACAAGCAAGTGTTTTGTTGTTGCTGCAGCTAATTTGATTAATGATAAGCCGGACTTAACTGACGACGATTGTGATTCATTATGTGCGCACAAGCCAGCACACTTAGCGTGGAAGATACAAATGCAGATGGAGATGGGAGATCTAAGGAAGCAATCCAATGCCTCCGAGTCTATCTATCGCCAAGTGCTGCGGCAGTGCGGTAGCGAATTTTCATTAAATAGATTACACACCAGATGTGTGAGTGGGGAATTCCAGTAACCAAAGCCAAACCAAACCAAACCAAGCCAAAGCGAATCAAAGAAGCAACATTATTTTATTCGATCGGGCCGAACAACAAGTGCTCGTCGTTGTTGTCGGAGGGGAAATAGTGGTGGAGCGTTGTTTGATGCGTAATTGAGGCTTCAATTGAATTCGCAGTGCCCCTCCACCTCTGGCTATCCATGAGATACAATTTCGTTTGGCTTTGATTCTGATTGTATGCAATGAGCCATTTCCTCCACAGCTCACTGACCGACCGACTCCAAATGGCCCGACTTGAATTCTGAAATCGGGCTTTGTGGCTGCACCCCATTTGGGTCGATTGCAGTGAAAATGTGGCATCATGTGGCTGGATAAGCAGTTAATAAAGTGGCACACTTGTGGCATGTTATTCGGTTGTAACATTTAAGTGGGCTAGGGAGCAGCGAGTAGATTAAAGCAACACCTTGTTTCCAGTCAACAGCAACAAAGTCTGGAAATTTATTAAACATTTCGATCAAAAAAAATATGAAAACTGTTTTTCCTTTTACCGATTTCTCAGTCTTTGATATTCTTCCTTTTTTTGTAGGGTTTAGTTGGGGTGTTGCTGTTGACAAAATAATGTTTAAGTAACAAAAAAAAAAAGTTGCCGGAGATTTCGGTTAGTTCCCTGCGGCCTTTCTAGCCTTCTCCTTCTCCTTTTCGAGCTGCTCCTTCTCCTTTTGCTTCTCCTTCTCGGCCTTTTCGCGCTCCTTGCGCGCCTTCTCGCGGGCCTTCTCGCGCTCGGCCTCCTCCTTCTCCCACTTGGCCTCCTGCTCCTGTTTCTTCTTGGCCACCTCCTTTTCGCGTTCGGCCCGGGCCTTGGCCTTCTCCTTGCGCACCTTCTCGCGCTCCTTCTCCAGCTCCTGCAGCCGCTTCATCTCGTCCTTCTCCCAGATCTCGAACGCTTCGCGCTCGGCGGTTAGACGCTGCAGCTCGTCCAGCTCCCGGTCGGAAATGCCGCCCTCCATGTCGCGCTGCATCAGGTCCACCTCGCGCTCCATGGCCTCTTTGGCCTTTCGCCGGCGTATGCTTAGCTCCCGGGCCTCCGCAGAGTCCTGGTGGCGCTGCTCGCGCTCCTCTCGCTCCTCCCGCCGGCGCTGCTCCTCATACTCGAACTCCTCCCTCTCATCGTCGGTGTAGGGGTACTCCGGGATAGTCCAATTGAGTCCCAAAATACCTATTGATTCTCGTTTATAAAGCAAGAAGACACAAAAAGAATAGGAACTCTACCCGATTCCAACCAATCCCTACCTGAGGACAAGCCATACGTCCATGTCCCAACCGCTGCCAGGATGCCGGTGATCAGCACGAGATTATAGCGACTGTTCTTCGCGTTCCAGGCCTTCATGTAATCTCCGTGCGGCACAGGACAGTCGTTGAAGGTGGCATGTTGGCCGCCACTCGCAAAATAGCCTGGCTTTCGTGGCTTCTGATCGCCACCAGGACACTTGGGCGGATTGGAGGACTTTGGTGGCGGAGCTGTGGGAGGCTTCTTCGGTGCTGGCGGTGTAGGCTTTTTGGCCGCCATCTGCTGCCGGACTGTGTTGTGAATTAGCATTTTACCAACACGTACTGGGGGAGGCGATTTGGGGTAGTTGTTGAGCTCTCCTTCAGAATTAACTTTGTCCTGAAAGTAACTTACATCCTCTCTGGATCCGCTCCGTGGTCGCAAACAAAAATCTGGACATGATGGTGTCAGTAACTTCAAATTCCCAGCTAGTGTTCAGCCACTAAGCCTCTTTACTCGCCCCACGATTCGTTGGATTTTGAAAAATGGTTTTCTCGGCACAGTGTTTGTCTTACCAAAATATAAAATATTCCCAAGTGCCGAACGTAAAAAGCTATAATCGATGTCAATTTCAATTGTTGCTAAGATCACACAATCCGTTTCAATCTTTTCTTCAAAGAAACCTCGTAAAGTTTAAAGGAAATTCTTCTTTTTGGAATAACTTACAAATAAATATGATCCTCTAGTTTTGAAATCAAATGGGGGGGACCAAATATTTTTGGCAAATAAATAATATTTTGCGGAATGCTTAGATTACCAATTTGAAGAATTTGAAGGACAATTTAAGGCAATTTAAGTCATCAACCACCACGAGGAAAAAGATTTCAACGAAAATCAACCACAATCTTGGAAACACGCTTGTAATTTTTGAGGAGCCTATTTAATGGATAGACGAAGGGCTACTTGATCTAGAAAACGTATTATTCCTTAACATAAAGCTTGGAACCTTTTCCCAGAAATCTTTCTGGAGATCACTCTACAAATCCGAGTGCAGAGTGCACTTTTGGGTGCGATAACAAGCCAGATACACAAACGTCCAGAGAACCAATCTTGTCCAGCAACTAGAAAATCGTGTACGATAATTTACACAACGGTTTTCGTGTAAGACACAAAAGCTCCGGCGATAAGAAATGTATATGTAACCCCAGAAGACCCCGAACCCACACCCCATTAGCATGTTTTCAAAAAAAAAAAAAAAACCGAAAAAAGTGGAGAATTTCACGGAAATTTATGATGCCTAAAAGAGAACACCAAGCAAACCAAGCCATCGAAAACCGACCCGGTAAGAAGGTGTCACGTGCGGGGCCAACAACAAACTTGTCAAAAATCGGTTGGCCAAGACGAATGCATAATAAAGAGACACTGGACGGACAGTGACAGTGCCGGACGGCAAAGTAGTTTGTAGATAAAGAAGCTAAGGCTAATCGCAACCAGAATGCGGTCAACAAACTTGTTCTCATCTGGTTTAACAAGTGGGTGTACAAAATGGCTTGGATTCGATTCGATTGGATTGGATTGAACTTGTCGGCGGTGCAATGGTGGGTGCAATGGTGGGTGCCGTGCAATTGAAGCCATTAAACTGTACAAGTTATTCGACTTGTACATCATAAATTTATATATAATATATTTTTTTTACAACAATATCAAATAAAAAAGACATGGTGGAAAGCTTATGAATGGGGGCCCCGTTCCTTTGGAGAATTTTTCTTATAAAGTCGCTTCCTCCTTTTGTTATCCCGGCGAATGGCGATCAGGGAGACGATTATGAAGACCAAATAAATGAGGGCAGCTATAAAGCATCGAATGGCATTGTCTCGGAAGCCCTTGTCGGCCTCCGCCTTGAACGCCTCCACGGTGCGCCATTGAAATTTTGGATTCCACGCCAAATCGCGTATCAAGTCCAGGCACTTGGTGTAGAATAGGACGCCCAAGGTGTTGAGCATGAAGAAGCCCCAAATGCTCACAAATAGGCAGATCCTAGGCAACTTCCGTCCACAGCCCATTTTTAGGATTCAATGTGTCAATGTGTAGGACTGACACTGTAGGCGAGTGTCACTGTGGCCCCAACAGGTGTCACTATACCAACTTGCCCCCAAAAAGCAAAAACGAAATCGAAACTGTAATTGGTAATGGAATTTGTTGGATCCGCTAGACAACCTTGTGCGATTCCAGTGGAGCCGAGTTCAGGTGCCTCTCGCTTTCGATTGGACTTGCGGTTGTGGGTTTATTCAACTCGAAATGGTTCAGTTTTGATCGGGTTTACTGATGGACAGCTGAAAGGGCAATAAGTCTTCTATATATAGCAACTACCGATGTGGTCTGAATACCTTTTAGCTTTAAATCTAAAACTCCCAATAAACTTTCCTCTTAATTCTACAAAAAAAAAAAACCATCTTATTACGTGAATCATTAAAGGGCAGATACCATTTTGGATTCTTGGCATGAATCATGGGTTAGCTAATCAAAGAGTTTAGCAATAATTAGTAAAACTTACCGTCAATGTTCTCCGTTTTCCAAATCCGTAGAAACCACAAAAAATTGTTAACCGTCAGGCATAAAGTATTTTGGTCAAACAAACAGAAGACGAATCCACAATAATGTTTTTGTTACCAGTTTCTTGAAAGTCCGTTACAAACATCAAGTTGTTGTGAAAATTCATAAGTCTTCTCCACAGTTGCTAAACAGTTTTAGTTTTGCACTTTATTTCTTTCAAGTTTTTCTTATACATTTGTTTTTCTTTATCGTATTTGTCGCTAAGAGTCTTGATTGGTGAAAATTCGAAATAAATCGAGAATGATAATTTTGATAATTAATAATTAATAAGCCTATCATGCAAGTAGTGTTGCAATAGGAGCCGAAAGGCCTCAAAACTCTAATTGAGTTGAAGTGTTTTGGGCAACCTTAGGTTCGGATTTCGTTAAGCCCCGGCAATGGGGGTCAAGTCCATTAGGCCAAAAACCCGATCCCAAGCGAAAGACCTTGACATTAGGGCGTTTGCTCACTGAACTTGGTGAGTGTCTCGAATTCCCTTTGCACAAATCAATCAACCTTTTATTTTATTTGACAAAAAATATCGTTATATCGTTTGAATTTTTATTTATTTTCTTTTCACATTCTATCTTGCAATCGTAATTTTTTGCACACACACACACGATAAAATTCTTTGGGTTTTTTTTTTTAGGAACACGCAACCCATATTTTATCAGAATTATTAGGAGAATTGTTTCGATGGAAAAAAAATGTAAATTCATCAAAAGATCATATTGCTTAGCTTTCAGTTTTGTGTTTCGTCTGAACTTGTAACTATATATTCGCTTGATTTCATCGGCATATCAGCGAATTTATTTATAAAATTAATATTTATAATTTTCCGACGCTGATAAGGATTGCACTATTGCCACTTGCCGATTATTTTGTGTTCCTCTTGTGTTCGTATCTTATTTACTATGCATTTGCTTTAAAACTTTTATATTTTCAAAATCAAAACAACACTCACAATTCTGTAATTGGAAATTCTAGTTTAAAAACAAATAGTTGTACTGTGTACAACGTACAACAACCGGAAATTGTTTGTTATTTTTTTAAAATAATATTATTAAGTTTTTCAGAAACAACCGCCGCGAACGTAAAAAACTGAAATATACCGTAAGCAATTGTATCTTCGCCGAGCGTATCTCATAACAGAGTTGGGATTGAGTGAAACGCGGGTCTATATATAAGCCTGGCCAGCCCCCAACGGCCCCAAAGAGAGCGCAACCCAGGTGAGATGGTCTTTTGAGTGGTAAGGCCTCAGAGAGAAACGGAGAACAGCTGTCTATAAACTAGTTCTTGGGGTCACAGCCTCCCTACACTTTCTTTTTAATAAATATATTTAATATTTTTCTTTTACTTTTATTTGAAGCCTGCCGTTAGAGAAAATCTCATACTTTATAAACATTTCCTTAATAACTGGATGCTTTTTGGGCTTTAAATTTATTTTATTTTTTAAACCAATTAGAACTAGAGCTCC
Source organism: Drosophila varians (assembly GCA_018150405.1). Classification (NCBI taxonomy): domain Eukaryota; kingdom Metazoa; phylum Arthropoda; class Insecta; order Diptera; family Drosophilidae; genus Drosophila; species Drosophila varians. The sequence continues at coordinate 13,411,639 of JAECWK010000130.1, forward strand.
GAAACTTATAAACGTTTTTTTTAGCAATAATAGTGTTAATTTAAGTTTAAATTCGTAGTGTATTAAAGCTTCTGAAAGGGCATAATAAAATGTTCACCACTCGACAATCTCTTTATCCAGATTCTCTTTCACTCAAAAATTTCCGCTCAACAAGCAACAAGTGAGAGCCTGTATTGCAACTAAGAACTCTTTTACTAAATTTTCATATTTTTTCTTTAATTTAAAAAGTAAAAACTTTGACAGGCAAGCGCTTTAGAAAATATAAAAATGATACAAAAATTGGTAGCCCTTTATAAACTTGAAAAATAAACTTTTTTCCTTAAGAGACACTTCCTCAATTGAAAACGGTGTAGGCCTCTGTTACGAATGCAATTAATAAAAATTAATGGATGAAATTGTATGTGGGAAAAGTGATTTAATTAAGCATGCCAGCCTGAGTCCGTCCCATCAGAAAGTTTAATGTCAAAGTTAAGAGGATACGTGAAGGACAACTACTGCCCCCTCGAGCTACGTCCACCTGTTGCAGTCCTTCTGGTGTTCAAAATTCGTGAAAAGGCCAAAGTGCAATGGAAATGTATTTCACTCTTATCTATCAATGTCACAAAAAACGTTTTCCCTCATATTCAGATGCAGTGCACTGAGAGAAAAAACTGAGAGAATCCATTTTTATCTTTTAACCAACACTTTCGATAGTTGACGCCTCCCACTCGTGGGCCAATTAAAGAGCCACTTTTATGGCAAATTAATCGCGGCGACTGAAGCCATTTGAGCCTTATTAAAATCAAATCTCTGTTCGATTCAGCTTGCTTCTGAATTGGCCAAATCCGCTTAATAGCTGGCTGTTTTTGGCCAAGAACTGATGTGGGATCGATTTGTACTATTGATTACCAAAATGGCCAACAAAAACTTTCGCATCGCGAATTTCCGCTCCCAAGCTACTAGAATTTCCATAGGCCCATGGCTGTATCCCTATTTTGGGCACCGAGTGGCGTCTCAGATGAGAAGAAGGTCATTCGATACTGGCAGGATGGGCCAGAGGAGGAGAGAGGAGGCCCGATTAGCATGTTAACCCAACGGTTTGAAGCGGCTGCTTAAAGTCTATAATTAAGCGACATAAACTTGGGTATTAGGCGCTAAATACACAACAACAAAAAAATAAACCTCTTGAGTGGGAGAAAAACAAAGTTGGAAGAGAGAGGAGGGAGAGGAGTTGTCGGAGGAGGAGGAGGTGCGCCTCTTCTTGATTTGCATAACTGTTCGTCTGGGCCCAGAAGTCGGAGGCTATTTAGACTTTGGGTATCTGGTTATGGGTATTGGCAGGAGTATTGGTATTGGTCGGGGTACGGGTTGCATTCTGAAACAGACAGGGCCTGGCCTGCCCTGGCATGGCCTGGCCGGGCCGGGCCGGGCGGCAAACGAAAACGGAGGCAAACACACGCACACACCTGAATTTACCTGGGCCTTAGCACCTGTCCACATAAGCGACGTCGACTTTGGGCTTTCATTTGCTGCTAAGAAAGGGTAAACAGCAGCGTTGCTTCTTTTTTTAAACAATTTATTTAAAAAACTAAAAGGCTAAGTATTTGAAATTTTGGGCTGAAAAAGGTCTAAATCGAAATTGATATTAAGCAATAGAAAAATTTTTTATAATATAAAAGAAAACACAGTAATATAAGAGTATATAAGAAATTCGATTTTCTTCTGGAGTTTTACTTTCATCATTCGTTCTTTTCCATTTTTTTTGTTTAACACAAAAGAATTTCCATCAATAATGTCAATAGTGCGGCAGCACTGGCCAAGACGAATTATGGCCATTAAAGCTGCTTCGGGTTTTAAGTTATTAGGCAACTTGAATTTCAAACTGCACTTGACAAACGCACACAAACACAAGAAGAGGCCCCCTCCCCTAAATAGAAATAAGATGTATTAATAAAAAAAAAACCCAATCTCTGCTTTGAAATCACTTAGAAAATTACGTTTTAATGTGAGGAGAAAAACACTCCTTCTCGAATCGTATATAAAATTAGGTTTTAAGGTCACTGGACATCGCCACCCACCCACACACCTGTTGAATCCTAAGGGGTAGAAACTCGATGTTCGCCATCGTAAGCCCCGTAAGTCGTCGTACGAATGTTTATCTGTATCCAATGGATACTATCCATGTATCCATGTGCACTCTTTATACGTCATTAACTCCAGTGACTTTGATCTAATTTTAATCAAGTCCATGGGTCTGGGTTATTATTGATTGTTTTGCGGTTTTTTCTTTGTAAAAGTGGGTAATCGGAATCGATATGGGGCAGAAGTTTTAGCTTAGCAGCTTTTTTATAATTTAAATAAAGTAATCTTAATTTTGAACTTTCGAGGCAGAAGGTCAGTGTCTAACATCTTAAAAATATGCAATCTTTAAAAGTATTTTCAAAATTTTTTTAAATTTTATTTTTTATATATTTTTTTAGTGAAAATGATTGAAAAATCGTTATTTCCAGCTAATTTTCATTTAAGCCACCGTTTAAGCCATTTCTATCCAAGTCCACAACCAAACATAAAGCGTTCTCTACCGGAATTTGGTTCAGACAAAAAGTATACCAAAAAAAAATTACGTTTAAGTTAGTTTAATAATTCAACTTTAATTTAATTATTTACCAAAGAATTAAGCTACACCATGAACTAGTATGATTAAAACTTACTTTAAATAATTTAGTTTATTTAGAATGTTCTCGAATAATCAAATAACTTCGCAGATCTAAGAAATATGCATTTGGTCACACTAGAACCGGTTGCCGTATCTTTGTTTTGATTAATAATATTTCATGTTCTGTTAAGTGTCACAGAAATTAGTGTCCTTATTGGTCTGGAAATAAATTGTGATTAAACCTTATTGATTAATATCGAACCTGTATTTATAGTGAAGCATTTTGCACTCGAGGCTATCCAATTGGATACAATAACACCTTGTTCGCTTATCACAACAAACCGCAAAAGCTTTCAGGTGTTTTTTCAAATTCCTGGTGCTTCCCCGATTTCCGATTTTGATTTGTACGTTCATTTACACACATCCGAATCGGCCACACCACATAGAGGCAAGTGACTCTGCTTCCCAGTTTTCAGTTTTCAGTAGTCAATGTCACTCTTAGACGGATGCAATTCAGCATAAAAGAAAATTTGTCTATTCTATTTATGGTGATAAAAAGTGCTACAGTGAAATATGTTTAAAAACCCGGATCTTTTCGAGGTCACTGAAATAAAGGTGGGCGCTGAGTCTAGTTCAAAGTACTCTGGACTTTCCAGCAATAAATAGAGCTAATTTTTTCGGCAGGCTCGCAGCTACCAACTGCGTCTGGTGGATCATATAACCAAGGTAAATGGCATTATCTACTTGCCCACCGGATCCGGGAAGACCTTCGTGGCCATCTTGGCCCTGAAAAGGTTCTCCCAAGACATGGACAAGTGAGTACCCAAGCGTGAGTCATCAGAAAAATTCATTAATTGCAACCTATCCGTAGGAGTATCGAAAACGGTGGCAAGCGAGCTCTCTTCATCTGCAACACTGTGGAGCTAGCTCGCCAGCAGGCGCTGGCAGTCAAAAGGTACACTAATCTTAAAGTGGGATTCTATGTTGGGGAGCAGGGTGTGGACGACTGGCCAAGGGGAAAATGGACGGATGAAATTCGAGATAAGCAAGTAAGTTTTATATGAATAACTATAAAAAATATATACCCAACTTGTTATTTAAAAGTGCATTTAAGATTAAAGTCCCTAGTTTATAAATGTGAAGATATTTTTGCAGTGTGAATATGGTATCAGGGTGAAGGGATGTATGTAAGATGATCGGCCTACGTGGCTGCATCCGATTCGTATAGAGGGCATGTTTGTTTATGTATTGGCTGGCACTTGAATTTAATTTCATCACAAAATGCTGATCCTAGCAACAATTTCCAAATGGACTTGAAGTCACGTTCCGTTCGCTGTAAATGTATTTCAAGTTTTATATTTCATTATTATGTATTTTTTTTAGCTATGTGGCGTGCATTGACTAGGAAAAGATAAATTCCAAACTCCAATGATTTCACATCCTCCATTTAACCATTATTCCTTTCTGGTATTGAGCACATACTTTACATTCTCATTAGGTTATGGTGGGAACGGCCCAGGTGATGCTGAATCTCTTCACCGAGCGGCATATGGAGCTAAGCTCTGTTAGCATCGTCATCATTGACGAGTGCCATCATGGCACGGGCCATCATCCGTTCCACGAGTTTATGCGCCTGTTCCTCTGCGTGGATAGGAGTGTGCCTCTACCACGCGTCGTGGGTCTAACTGGAGTGCTGATCAAAGGTGGCGAGATTAAAAACGTTTCCAAGAGACTTAAGGACCTGGAGACCACCTATCGGGGCAACATCATCACAGTGTCAGACACAAAGGAGCTGGAAAACGTGATGCTGTAATGCTAAAAATCTACAGATCCCAAGTAATAATAACAATATTTGATTTTCTTTTTTAGACATTCCGCCAAGCCAAGGGAGTTCATGATCCAATACCCGGCTCAGGCACAGAAATTTTTTCTTGTCTCCCAGTTGGAGGTCATAATTGGGAGTTTCTTTGGGGTGCTTGATCAAATGAATATTGGACAGCAGCCAGTTCGAAAATCAAAGGGACTGATGGCTCAGCGAGATCCGCACAAAAAGAGTGCCATTAAAGCTCTCTTCAACGACTTCATATTCCAGATGACAGAGTATGGAGTTTATGCCGCCTCCATTGCCATCGTTTCCCTGATCGTGGAGTTGGAGGTGAAAAAGCGCCAGGCCGAGACCGTTTGCCTAAAATCCATGTACCGATCAGCCATTTGCCTTTGCGATCGTATACGACATATGTTGGTGAAGAAACTTCGCGACATGGTGGACGATGATGGGGCTCCCGATGAGCAGGTGAACACCGAGGAGATTATTATGAATTTCTCCACCCCGAAGATGCAGCGATTCCTGCAATATCTAAAGCAAACATTCGCTGGAAAGAAACCCGACGAGATCTGTGCTCTCGTGTTTGTGGAGCGACGGTACACCGCCAAGTGCATCTATGGGCTACTGATGCATTTCATCCAAGCCACACCCGAGTTGCGGGACGTTTTGTTTCCTCAGTTTATGGTGGGCCGAAACTCAATTGCCCAGGATTTTGAGTCCGCATTGGAGCGAAAATTCCTTAAATCGGTTGGTTGGTCAATTTGTTAAAAATGTCCTCAATTCCGATTGATTCTTCGAATTTTTTTTAGGCCATTCAGCAGTTCCGTGATGGAGAGGCCAATCTAATGATATGCTCTAGTGTCTTGGAAGAGGGCATCGACGTACAGTCATGCAATTACGTCCTCATCCTGGACACCCTGAAAACCTTCAACATGTACGTTCAAACAAAGGGACGTGCGCGCTCCAAGGACTCAATTTTCGTTATTTTTTCATCGGATGTGGAAGCCCAAAAGGTGTCCACCCAGATTACACAATATCGTCGGGCTCACGCCGAAATTGCCGAGTATTTAAAGACTCGTGTCCTGGACCGAGCTCTACCGCAGATGGACGAGATTAAGGATCACTTCCAGGACATTGTTCCTCCTTTCATTAATGAACATGGTGCCGTGTTGCTAGCCAGCAATGCCTTAATACTGCTTCATCGATACTGCCAGAGCATGCCTACAGATGCGTTTGGTTTTGTAGTGCCATGGATTAATTTACTTGACCAAAAAGAGAGGCTGAAGCTTTTCGGCCAATCAGCCGAACAAAAGCAAGTTGTATCCATCGTTCTGCCACTCACTTCCCGGCTAAAGGACACGATCTATGTAAGCCGTATAAAAGAAAAACATCGTAAGGTATTTTTAAGTTTCCCTTATTTATATAGAGCGATCCCATGTACAGCGTGAGAGCTGCCAAAATATCTGCCGCCTTTAAGGCCTGCAAGCAGCTCTATGAGATGGGTGAACTCAGCGAAAAATTCCTGCCTATTACAACCAAGGAACGAGTGGCCACCATAGCAGATGTCCATTTTGAGCACTGGAAAAAGTATGGAGACGACGGTGAGGAATTTTGAAAGCTTACATTTTAATTCTTTTGTCAAACAATGAGCTTTTCCTATACAGTGACCGATATGAGTCGCAAAGAAAAGGAAAATCAGATGCACACCTACAGGACCAATTGTCCGGATGAGTTTTTCGATGCGAGGCCGAGGGTTGGTGAGGTTTGTTACGTCTACGAGATCTTTTTGGAGCCTCATTTCGAGCGCACCGACTACTCCGAGCACGTATATGACAGCTTACAGACCCCTCGGAACTTTGCCCTGCTGCTGAGGAAGAAGCTGCCCCGGTTGGCGGAAATGCCTTTATTTTGTAATCAAGGTAAACTACATGTTCGCCTAGCGGAGATGCCCCAGGAACTGGTTCTCGAAGACTCAATTAAGCTAGAGCAACTGCAGCAGTTCCATGTGACACTGTTTCGCGACCTTTTGCGTATTTGGCAGCCGTTCTTCGTGCTTGACAGGCAAAGCAAGGAGAATTCTTATCTGGTGGTTCCTTTGGCTACAGGCAAGGACAAGGCCGAGATCATCGACTGGCATCTGGTCACCAAATTTCAATGTCTGCCCCGAGTTGAAAAGACAAGTGTGCAGCAGCGAAAAGAGAGGCCTCCGCCTTCCCCCGAAAACTTCGAGGGTAAAATTGTGACTCAGTGGTACGCCAACTACGAGGAGAAGCGCATGATGGTTACCAAGGTGCACCGGGAACTCACTCCGTTCAGCTACATGGAGAAGAACCACCAGGATAAGACATACTATGAATTTACCATGTCGAAGTACAGCAACCACATTGGTGATGTAGTGCATCGGAATCAGTTCCTGATTGAAGTGCGGGAGCTGACAGAGCAGCTGAACTTCTATGTCCAGCAACGGGGTAAAACATCAGCGCAGAGCAAGTCAAGGGCGAAGGTGATTCTCATACCGGAGCTGACCTTTAACTTTGATTTCCCCGGAGATGTCTGGCTGAAGGTGATTTTCCTGCCAAGCATTCTGCGCCGGCTACACTTCTTACTTCATGCCGAGGCGCTGCGAAAGAAATTTAACACATACCTAGGCCTTCAACGTTTACCCATCAATGGAGTTGGTTACAGGCCAAAGCCCGTTGACATCGATTGGTCATTAAAGAGGAATGTTGATCCGTTGGGTAATGCGGTGGCCATCGAAGATATTGAGGAGCAGCGCTCCATGCTGGAGCCCATACGGCCCAAGGTCATCGAAACGGCCATGGAAAAGTTGCAGATCAACGACGTCGAAAACAAATGGCAGGAGTACATGGAGCCCACGGACATATCGCGTAACCTGATGTCCGCATATCCTGTGGAGCTGTCCTACTACTGCCAGTTCACCGGAGGCTTTGTCAAAAAGCTAGACGAAATGGAGTACGCTGATAAGGAGTATTGGACGGAAAACCAATTTAAACTGGCCGTGGGAAGCATCTACGATGCTAGAAGCGAAGTTGAGGACCAAGAGAATCTCCCAGCATTGATGCCTGCGAGTGGATCGAATTTACCAAGACACCAGGATGTGAGCTACCTCTCGATCCTGCAGAAGAGTGTATCGGATGAGTTCATCACTCCCGCCGAGCAGAGAGAGTTCTTGGCCGCTATCACTGCCTCGCACAGTGCGGATGTGTTTGACATGGAGCGATTGGAGCTGTTGGGCGACTCATTCTTGAAAATGAGCGCATCGTTGTACCTGGCCAACAAGTACGCCGATTGGAACGAGGGCGCACTTACGCAGGTCAAGTCTAAGCTGGTATCCAATAGGAATCTTTTGTACTGCCTTAGCGACACCGATATAACCACGAGGATTAGCAGCTCCTTGTTTACCCCGAAATACACTTGGGTACCGCCGAGCGTCAGTTTGCCCCCCAGGGTATTGGCTTTGTGGAACGAAAAACCCGAGGTGGCAAAGCTGGTTGGTCCACATAACCTTAGGGATCTCGTGCTCAGCGAGGAGGAGTCACTGGTCTTGGGAAACTGCACCGAGAACACATTAAGCACCTTCCTGGATAGTTGTCGAAACAATATGAGCTCCCATCGGTCCGACACAGATTTCTCTGCCGAGCTAAACTTTTGCATCGGCCGGGCCAACATTGCGGACAAGGTAGTAGCCGATACGCTGGAGGCGTTGCTGGGTGTCATTGTGAAGAACTACGGCCTGACGCACGGCTTCCGGATGCTTGAGTACTTTGGAATCTGCAAGGCGGACATCGGGAAGCCGCTGACGCAGTTGCTAGACCTACGCTTGGGCGGCAGTAACATGCGAGCCAATGTCTCCACCACCGAAATTGACAGTTTTTTGATAAATCACGCAAACTTGGAGGAGAATCTGGGCTATACCTTCAAGGACCGGGGCTACCTCCTGCAGGCTTTGACCCATCCTTCGTATCCCACGAATCGGATAACGGGCTGCTATCAGGAGCTGGAGTTCATTGGCGATGCCATACTAGACTTTCTCATATCTGGTTACATTTTCGAGCACAATACAAAGATGAATCCCGGGCAGCTGACGGATCTGCGATCCTCTTTGGTGAACAACACGACCTTGGCCTGCATTTGCGTCCGACACAAGCTGCATTTGTTCATCCTGGCCGAAAATGCCCTGCTCTCGGAGTCCATAGCCAGCTTTGTGCAGTTCCAAGAGACTCAGAAGCACAGGGTAAGCAACCAGGTGAGGATTCTCCTCGAAGAAAACGAACCCACTCTAATGGAGGATGAATTCGGGATGTTAAAGATCAACGAATCCGCTGGTGGAGAGGAAAACATTGAGGCGCCGCCCAAAGGGGACTACAATATGTCCCAGAACGTGGACGTACCCAAAGCTTTGGGAGACGTCCTTGAAGCTCTCATTGCAGCTGTGTATCTGGATAGCAGGGATCTGCAGCGTACATGGCAGATTATCTACAATCTCTTCAAGCCGGAAATCAAGGAATTCTCCCGCAACGTTCCGATCAACCCAATCCGACAGCTTAACGAACACAAACTGGCGTGCCCCATTTACAGTGGGCCCATCATAGACAAGGAGAAGGTAATGGTCCGATGTCAGTTTACCTGCATGGAAAAGACCGTGCGGGTATACGGGTTCGGGAACAACAAAAACCAGGCCAAACTGGCGGCTGCCAAGCACGCCCTCCAGAAGCTGGCCAAGTGTGATGCCTAGACTGTAAGTTTTCGCTTTGCAATCGCCCTTGCGACGGATTTATTTAAAATTGCATCGGTCGATCCCATACAATTTTGAAAAAATCCTTAAAAGCGCAATTGAAAACAGCAGCATTTTTATATATTTGTACATTCTGCAACAATTTTTATAAAAACTATATTATTCTGTTATATTTGCTTACAATAATATAACTTGTTATTGAGATTACTCATAACATCGAAACTTTTTAAAAAGTTATATTAATGGTTATGCGTTTTTATTTACCGCGTGCATACTTGAGTTAGATTTACAATCGGCGACGTCGTCAACGACGCGAACGCCACTTATTTACAATAAAAATGCTGACTGCATTCTCCACTCCCTTTCAACTGCCACATTCTTCGGCTATCCAGACCATTTTCGTTGTTGCACGAGGCGAGCAGTGGCTTTTGGGCATAGGGCTTCTAGTGCTTCACAAATTATAAACTAAGCTAAGGTAAGTAACAATTTGAGTAATCATTGAAAATCAAGAGGGTTTAGATTGTAGTAAAAAATCGAAGCACGCTAAGCTTACATTTGGAATGATTAATCTATCAAGGGACAATATGAACTAAAACAAACTAAACTGGACACGCACACGAAAGTAGAAACTAAGGTGGAATGCGGAGGCGCATTTTGGGTTGAGATAAAATAGAGATTAATTAGGTCGCTTATTATAGTACACAAATGAATTCTTGCCGATTTACACACGACAGGTGCAGTCCGGTTTGTTGATGCTACGCTGTCGGGTCTGTAAGTTGCGCAACGCTGCTCCTCCATATTGAATCCCGCTCCCAATCCTTTCCGGGTCCAGCTCCCCCGTTTCAATCTTAGCCAGAATGGTTTTGGAGCACTTGAGAAACGCCTCCTCCACGTTTTCACCTGTCTTGGCACTCGTCTCCAAGAAAATTAGCTCTATCGAGTGGAAAAGTTAAATAAAAAGGACCAACATCCTTATAAAGTACACACCGTTCTCTTGGGCGAAAGTGCTCGCCTCCAGGAAAGTGACATCCCTAGCCTCCTCCAAGTCCTTTTTGTTTCCAACCAGAAGTATGACGATATTTGGACTGGCCAAGGTCCTTGCATCATTCAGCCAGTTCGTAAGTGCGTTAAATGAGTCCCTCGATGTGGCATCGTATACCAAAAGAGCACCGGCAGCTCCCCGATAGTACGATCTCGTAACCGAGCGAAACCTCTCCTGTCCGGCTGTATCCCAAATCTGTAGCTTCACCGACTTTCCACCAACGTTGACGATGCGGGAGCCAAACTCCACTCCAATTGTGTGCGAACTATCATCCTTAACTGTTGGAATGTTTTATTAATAATTATGTTACATGAATCACATCCTTTGAGGACCAAACTTACACTTGCTCTCGATGAAGTGATGCAACAGACAGCTTTTGCCACTGCCGGCGCTGCCAATGATCAGAAATTTGAATAGGTAATCTAAACACAAGTGCCCAGCAACACAATTAATTAGTGACTGTAATTAAGAACTTATTAGTGTAGTGACAAACCGTATGTTTCCGACATTGTTTTTGTTTTCCTTCTGCGTAGTAGTTGTCTCCTTTGTGTTTTAGGCAATGTATTCTTCACTTCTTGGCGCTGGGACTGATGGTGCGGATGGGCACCTGTAAGTGCAAAATTCTTTGATAATCTGCAGTTTTCTTATTGCCAAAAGATTCGTCCAAAATATTAACAATTATAAAATCGCTGTTTGGACGTTCAGTAAGGCTGTTGCAGAAAAACGGGGAAACACCAAAGAAGAGTGGGTGTGACCGGGTGTGGTAAGAAAAACGTGATTCATATAGGAAATTTACCGATTTGTTCTTTTTACATTAAAAAAAGAAATAATTATAAGATAAACACAAGCCAAAATTGGCCAATTTATTAATTAACAACTGGATTGCATTGCTATTTACAAAGTAGATATATTTAAGGTTTTGCCCATCTCAACAGGGATTCGCTTAGGTGTCCTTGTGTTTTTCCGGAACGTAGTCCTGGTAACAATTAATTGGGTCCTTCGCCGTATAAACCGAGTAGGCCAGTTTGCTGGCCTTGAAGTTCTACCGGAACATTATTAAGTTTAATAAGTTTGGTAATGCTGATAAGAGCGTTGGCCTTACCTTTATATCGCCCGAAATTAAGGACCACAAGTAAACGAAAACTGCCGGTATCAAAGTGCAGAGAACAAAGAGCTCAAATGTGTTAAGATCACCAAAAATAGATACTTTCATTGTAATTGTATATGATTTCGATTAAGCTGAAACAATTTTATGTTGATTACAAATTTTGTTTTCTGATTAAAAGTGTTGTCATGCGAACACATATAGTGTTGTAAGACGGTCCCAGATAAGGTATTTTTTAGCCGTACTATTTTATCGACTGTCATCGAATCTTTTGGACAAAATAAAATTATAACTGAGAAAAAATGGTTTTCCGAGTCCCCTTTGGAAAGAAGCATGCTGAAATTGCGTCGTCCTTGTAAGTACTATAACAGGCATGGTTTTTACATGAAGGATCAATAAAACTGGGACCTTTTCAAAAGAGCAACACATTGCATAACCACATGGAACACGGAAACGTTAAAAGACTTTGTATCCTTTCAGCGTGCGATCTGGCGCAGGATTCGGTGGAGCTGCTGGCCTGGCCCTGCTCTACTACACCGACTGGAAGTTGATCCTCCAGTATGTCCCAATCTATGGCTCCAAGTTCGACAAGAGCGAGTAAATTAGATGCCCCCTTTAGTCGCTTGTATGTGGAATTCTTGTTCTGCTTGGTGAATAAATTAAGTTAAACGACTTACGTGTTATTTCTGAAAATCGTATATATTACAAATTACTTCGTGCAGCTAAGAATCTGTTAGACTTTTACAGAATTCGATCGATTTCGCTAGCTAGTTAATCGCTAAAGGGCTTAAGTACCTTTCTGCTTAAGACTTATATTAATGCTAGCCTATTTTGATTAAAGTTCGTATAAAAAGTAGAGCGTATTCGAGAGGAAGAGTACAATACTATTTCTTTTTTACAAAAAGAAGTAGAACTATGGAAGCCCAAATCGACCGGCGATCAAATTATTGTTTACAAGTAATTTTGAATTTCGATAAGTTCATTTAAAATGGGTGTTTTAAGAATCCGGCTCGACAAAGGATGCTGGGAAGAGTCCAGTCTTATGGGTACGCGCATGAGTCCCTTTGTACCAGCCATTTTTCTGCTTGCGCTGCACATAAATAATGTCACCCACGTGTAGCTCCAGTTCAATGTCGCTGTTTGGAGGATATGGTACAATACATCGAAAGCGACTACGAATAATCAAGGAAAATATAAACTATTCTGGTTTTTGATCGCAAAGACAGTACCTTTCTCGAGTGCAATAAGTTGATTTAGTCGTGGCACTAGCTTTAATCGCGGCCTCTGTAATGACATTGCTGCTGGGATAAAGCACATGACCAGCATCCAGGCTGTGTGACTTTCGATGGCTAGGAGCGATGATCATATTTGTGTGCAATTGTGATTGGCTTCCCAGCTGCATCTGTCCCCCTGCATAGACGGCTGGAGCTATGGCTGAGGCTGGGGGTGGTGGCGAGTTGGTCGCGTTACTATACATGTTGCGAAATGTGGCTGCATCCAAAGATTGACGAGCACTGCAAAATAAATAAATAGTTATTTTCAATAATCTTTAGATTATCTTAAACTTACCAAATCAAGTGAGGACGATCCTTGTTGCCCTTAATGCGCTGCGAACCATAGGAAACATTGTTACCGGTAGTGGAAGTTGGTTGCTTGGCTACAAACTGTTGCTGAGGAACAGTGGATGTGGAAGCGGTTGTTGTTGATATAGACGTTTCATTAAGCGGTGTGCTATGTTGCAGTTGACTGGGACACGATCCCGACCTATAAAGAATTAACAATTAAATAACATTGCTTTGATACATTCATCTTGTTGACTAACCGAACATGTACAGGATGTAATTTTACAGATTTTGTAACATTATTTTCCACGCTGGAACTGTTGCCTTCCTTAGTTGCTTGTTGAAGTGATGCTCCTGGAGACTTTGACCTAGTTTTCATGTGAGTCAATCGCCGCATAAGTCCCACTGCACCGGATGATGCTCCTGCTGTGACTGCACTTGTTTCCTGTTTGGGCTCAGATTTTCTACTAAACAAAGCTTCAACCGGCTTGGTCCAAACAGAGCAGGTCGTTGTGGTGGTGTTTGCGGTGGACTGCTGCTGACGGGGCGGCAAATCAGGTGGCTGCATGGGCAGCATGTTATTTAGTCGTACATCCTGGGCACCTGGCTGCTGCGGAGGTAGCACTTGTTGAGCGTCCGAGTTCTGAGGAACATACTTCCACTGGTGCATTAGCTGCTGTTGGTCACGAGTTCGCAGGGGTGTTAAATAGTTTCCAGGAAACACTCCGGAGATGTCCAACCAATTTTTTCCTTTGAACCATCCATCTACGCAACGTTCGGTCACAATATATACGCAGCCTTTCTTCAGTTCAAGCTCATCCGTTTGGCGAGGTTTGTATGGAAAAAGAGCCAAATATCCCCAGGGCAGTGTGGGTGGCAACTGTTGCTGGACAGTTGTTTTTAACACCCGCGACGATTGCAAATTGTTGGCTGGCTTGGGAACCACCTCCAGACGGCTTAGCTCATGGGGCAGGCTTAGAATTTCGGCCGAATGGCGATTGGTCTGCAGCAGGCTCAACGGAGCGCCTCCACTCAGTAATGCGTTTAGAGAGTGTCGTTTTTCTTTAGCACCCTTGTCCCGGAACCGAACTGAAGACGATCCAGATGCTACAACGTGCTGAGGCGTGTTCGTCAGCGATGCCTGGTGGTTGGGGCTACAGTTAGTTGAATTGGATGTAGAACTGGAGTTGCTGCTGGCTGGTGTAATGTTTGATGAGCCAGAGCTGGATTCCGTAGGCACGGTAGGATCGATTACTGGAACAGGCGGCAATGCGCGCTGCGCTGACTGCTGTGGCGGATGGCACGGTGGATGGTTAATCACTCCACTATCAAGTAGCTTCTTCGCCGCGGCGTTTAATTCCACAAAGGCAATTGGGAATATACCAATAGTCTGACCGATGCGACCTTCGGCCCAATTGTGATCCACACGACGCAAGACATGAATTACCGTGCTTTTCTTGAACTCCAGGCAGCCCTCTTCGTCGTTGGGACCCATCTTGAAATCATACATAGCAATACATTGCGGCATAGGCAGTGGCACCGCCACCTTCACATAGTTTATAGGAAATGTGCCCTCCTGGCCGTTTGCCTGGCCAACAAACCAATTGTTGTCAATGCGGTGTTTAAGCAGTATCAAATCCCCTTTCTTGAACTTAAGGTCGCTAGCCTCGGTGGAGTTAAAGTCGAACAGAGCATAGGCGTGCGGCAGAAGAAAACGACGCGGCTTTTGCCTAACAGGCTGAAGATGAGATTGCTGATGGGGCTGTTGAGATTGTGGATGGGTTGTGGGATTCTGGGACTGCTGATTTTTACTACTAGTTGTTGCTGCTGGCTTTTGCGGCTCTGCTTCATTTTCCTCGCCTTTGTTATCACCTTTTCCAGATGCTGCAGTTTGTTTCATGCCTATTGAAAACAAAAAAAAAATTAATTTATTTGGGTTCAATTGCGAAATTCACTCAGTCGTGCTTAATTTGTCAGGTCTTCCAGCTTTCAAATAACAGCGTGTGAAGCCACTTATGAGTTTGACGTGGGCGAATCCTCTTACCCTCTAAGATACGCATCAGTAAAACATTCGGCGGCAACTCATCGATTCTGGTGGAGACCAGAATGCGGCACTCCGGGCAGCGCAACTTGTGCTGGCTCGCCACAATGTCCTAGGGATAAGGATAAATTATAAATAAAAAAACAGGGGTGATATTTCAGAGCACCAACCTGTAGACATTTGCGACAGAAGGTGTGTTGACAGGGGAGAACCTTTGAGGTGGTGTCCAGACGCTCCAGGCAAACGGAGCACTCCAACAAGTCGTTCAACGTGTGCTCATCCATCGCGCAAATAAGCAAAAGCTTGGCTCAAGGATGGTCACTATTTGGGTTTGAATTTCGTGCAGAGCAACATTCCAAAACGCACGCATACACACACTCGCAAGCCCACACTCTCATGCGAGCTATTGTCGCGCTTGAGAAAGACTATTCGAAATTCTTTTAAACTACTCACTACCGATAGTTTTAAGTTGGAATATTCACATTATAATATTTGGCTGCCTTATTCAAGATATGTAACTGTTAGTTAGTTTTATTAAATGCAGCAGGAGCTCGTTGACGTGCAAGCGGATATGTATGCACACGGATATAAAGTAAAACCAGATTGCTGAAACTACAGTCGCGGCCACATTGTTAGCGTAAAGGGGTGTACCTCCTTTAGGGGTTTTTTGTACCTACAAGTAGATTTTAATGCAACTGATGTTTTAAACAGAGATCAAACGGAAATAAAAATGTCTATTTTGTATTAAAAGGCTTTAATTATCCGTAAACGAACTTTAAATCCGGCTTTAAGCTTGTTTTCCATGCTGTTTGCCAGTGCGACCAGTCCACTTTATCTACTGTGAATAGTGTTGCAAAATAGTTATGTTAAACGAGAAATCCATTTGTTTTTTTCTGTTTCACCCAAACACGTGTGTTTTGGTTTTAGTAGGCCAGAACATATATTTTATTTTGATTTTAAGGCTTAAGGAACCTTTAACAGTCATGCCGAAGGTTCGCAGTACACCGGGAAAGCCCCGCACCCAGGGATTTAACCACTCCAACCACTCTATGAATCCGGAGCGACCCAAGAGTGGGCTGAAGGGGGTGGCGCACCCCCGCACCAAAGGCACCATCAAGAGGCTCCAAATGTACCGCAATTTCAAGGCCAAGAGGGACCGGACAGGCAAGATCCTTACTCCTGCTCCCTTCCAGGTGAGTCCTATTAACAGTTGTAAAGTTCAATAACGCTTAACAAATTGGCAAATCTCATGTGAATCAATGGTCCAAAAGGCCCAATTGAATGAATACAAATCTAAACATTTAAAAAAAAAACAAGCTCATTTGAAGTACAACAGAATATTAGGTATTTATTCCTTGTATAAAACTAAATATTTCAACCATTTAGGTTTTGTTGTTCACACAAAGACCTTTTGTGTTCAAAGAAAAGATAAATATATATTGGATATATTCGATTTTGCATGTAGGATATTATAAAGATTTAAAAAAAATTATGTCAAATTACAAAGGCTTAAGCATTAGCCAGCCAAATATTAGTAGTCGCTGTCATAACTTTGTCCTCTATTAGGATCATTGTATCCACTAGCCGAAGCCTCACTTCTTGTCTCAGGTGGGATAAGGCCTTGGGTGTATATTTTTCGCACATCCCTCGGATGAGCATACTTATTGCAAAGTGGGCAGCAACGTGACCTTCGAAGACATCGACGGATGCAATTGCTTCCAAATAGGTGGCCGCAGCGCAGGGACACCACACGATGTTCCCCAACTTCAGTCCACGGTATGTGACAGATGACACACATAGCAGCGTCGGATATATCATCCGGTTGGCTTTTAGGCTCCTGTAGTGCGTCATCAAGTGTTTCGATCAGCTCCTGCCGTTCTTTCTCCAGCTCTTGAACGATTATCTCCATGCTCTGCTCATGCTCTCTAAACTTCTCTTGAATGGTGGCGTAGTTGGACATTTCCTGCTGCAGCTGGAGCAGGATGCCCTCGCGCTCTTTGTTGAACAGCTTCATTTGTTCGTTAGCATTCGTCAGTTGCTTTTGATCCGTATTTTCTTGTTGTTCCTGCAATTCGTTTACCAGATCGTTCATATTGCGAAAGTTCTGACTCATTTGCTGCGACAGGGAAGTATCCGATGTCGAACTAAGCTTTGATTCTGATCCCTGAAATCCTGATTCATTTTTTTTGGATGGCAGTGACATAGCTGATAAAACGATTTGTGTAATTCGATTTTCTTTACGCAAGCACGTGTGTACTTTTCCACAAAAAATGCAAGCTTGGCAAGTTGACAGCCTTCAAATACTGAATGCAAAACGCAATTAGTGATGGCCGATTACTCATTTCGACTGTCTATCGAACTTTCCTATAACAGCATGACAGATCTGATAAATTTAAAAGGATATTGTACAATAATGTAATATATATTCTATGTATTTTAGGGGCGCTTGCCGGCTGGCACCATGGCCAGGGTGGAACCAACTCCCAAGTGGTTTAGCAATTCACGTGTCATTTCACAAACAGCGCTGCAAAAGTTTCAGGACGAGATCGGCAAGGCTGTCAAGGATCCTTACCAGGTTATTATGAAACCCTCCCAGTTGCCAGTCACCTTACTCAATGAGGCAGCCAAATACAAAAGAGTTCACTTGCTGGACACCGAAAGTTTTGATAGTACATTCGGTCCCAAAAAGCAACGCAAACGGGTGAGCCTGAAGGTCAGAGATCTGGAGGACTTGAGTAAAGCAGCCGACGAACAGGCCGAGAAATACGATTGCACCAAAGATGTGGACCTAATCCGCGAGGATACCGGAGAGAAGAAAGCTGTTAGGGATTGGGTATTTGGTGCCGGACAAAGCAAACGAATATGGAACGAGTTGCATAAGGTGGTGGATGCATCCGATGTATTGCTTCAGGTACTGGATGCCCGCGACCCCATGGGCACCCGCTCAAAGTATATCGAAGAGTTCCTCAGGAAGGAGAAGCCACACAAGCATCTTTTCTTTATTCTAAACAAGGTGGATCTGGTGCCCGTGTGGGTTACCCAGCGCTGGGTGGCTATCCTAAGTGCGGATTATCCGACTATTGCCTTCCATGCGTCCTTGCAGCATCCATTTGGAAAAGGTAAGTTTTGCGTATAAATCTCGTTGAAGGTATCAATAAATTTTGATCATTTTTTTAGGTGCACTCATTAATCTGTTTCGACAACTTGGAAAACTTCACTTGGACAAAAAGCAAATCAGTGTGGGCTTCATTGGCTACCCTAATGTTGGAAAATCTTCGGTGATTAACGCCCTGCGCTCTAAAAAGGTTTGCAATGTGGCTCCGATTGCGGGTGAAACCAAAGTGTGGCAGTACATTACCTTGATGAAGCGTATCTTCCTAATTGATTGTCCTGGCGTGGTGTATCCCTCTGCGGAGACCGATACTGAGAAGGTCCTTAAGGGTGTTGTGCGCGTGGAGTTGGTGACAAATCCCGAAGACTATGTGGAAACTGTTTTGCAGCGGGTGCGCCCCGAATACATCGTGAAAAACTACAAAATCGATCAATGGAACACGCCGACCCACTTCTTGGAACAGCTGGCTCAGAAAACGGGAAAGCTGCTCAAGGGGGGTGAACCGGACGTCACGGTAACCGCTCGCATGGTACTCAATGATTGGCAGAGGGGAAAATTGCCATTTTACGTGCCCCCAGAAGGATTTGCTATACCAAAATCCCAAGAGGATAAAAAGGATCCCGAAGAAGTTGTCGATGATCCTAATGCGGACGCCAAGTCAGAGGCACCTACCTTTGTTAGTGAGTCGGTAAAAAAAGCTCGTGAGTTTAAACAGATCCAGGACTTCCGAAAGATTCGAGTTGGCTTGGAGTACGAGCAACAGGATGTACGTGAGCTCGATCACATTGACCTGGAGCAACTAGAGCAGCAAAAGGCTGAGCGAGCGGCTCGCAAGAAGGCTCGTATACACAACCTCGGCGACGAGGACGAAGACTCAAGCGATGGTGCCAGCGACTTCTATTCTGAGGATGAGTACAACGAAGATCTGCAGCGTGTGGTTCACAAGAAAGCCAAGGCAAAGAAGACACAGCAACTGGCCATCACGTCGTCTGGTAAATTCCGCGTGGCTAAAGTACAACCGGGTGATTCCGACGACGCAGCGGATTCCTCAGATGATGATGGTCCAAGCAGTGCCAAAGCTCCTCGATTGACTGCAAAACAAAAGCGCGCATTGGAGCGCAGCCAGAAACGAAAGAAAATTGGAAGTAATTTCTACGAGACAACGAATGTAAAGAATAGGAATCGGAACAAAAAGAAGGATGCTTAATTCGATGTGTTTACATTCTAGGCTATATATTCTGTTTTCAAGGAAAGATACTACTTATTAAGCAGCCCATAAAAAAAGTTTTTTTCTACTCGGAACAATGTTTCTTTTTGGGTATTTTTCGGCCGCAAAGGTCGGTTCTAGAGCACTGATCATGTTCGTCCGTATCCGTACTGGCTTCCGAGTCACTGGACTCCGTGTAGGAGCCAATTCCCGGAAGCACTGCAATGCACTTTAATGCCCCCTGGTCGTACTTGTCTGTGACCATCGTAGCTGGAACTGTTGTTGGTTTTTCCTCAGGTTTAATGACTTTACTAGAGCTGGTGGGTTGTTCACCGTTTTTCCGTTTTATGCCTTGACCAAGTAGAGACTTTTGGCTATTGCGCCCCAAGGAAGAGCCTGCTGATTTAGCTGTGGTTTTTAGCTCCGCCTGCAGTTTCTGCAGAACAAAAGAGAAAGCGATAAGATAAATGGTGAATTATGTTTGTCGTTTCTCACCTTATCGACACTCTCCTCTTGCAGCTTTTCGACCCGATTGCGAAAATCCCTCAGCTCTAGCTCCTCGTCGCGCATTTGCTGACGCTCTGCATTCATCTTGTGAGCATCAACCAGTTCTAGGAATTGTACTTCATCGTCGTCTAGGCCGCGTATAAGGTTCTCTGAATTTAAAGCTCATTAGTGGCTGAGGGCTAATTAATAAGTCAAAGTCATACTTAATTTATGCGCTTCCTCGTACTCCATGTCCTTTTTCGTCTTGTTTTCTTTCAGGCGTTCGTACAGAGACCTTCCATCGTACGGTTCCTCAGGCCGTTCAAGAGGATCCTCCGGCTGGCGCACCCGCTCCCATTCTTCCTGACGTCTTTTACGGGCTTCTGCTGCTTCTGCCTCCGTTACAAAACCAGAACTCATCATATAATCGTATAAATTGCTTATTTTTCCTTCGCCAGAAATGTTTTGCCACTTGCCAGTGTTGAAAAAAGTGGAAATATTTAATAGCATGTGAAACATACATACGACTCGAACCAATGCTGGGTAATGTTGATTTATCCGAGTGTTGAAATGCGCGTGGGACAATTTAAAATAATGCCGCGAAAATTGAATTAAATCCCGGATAGTTTAAGATTTAAAATGTAAATTAATCCAAAGAAATTGGACATAAAAATATATTTTCAGTCAAAGTCATTTGACGCCACTTCCTGCCAGCCACTTTCCTGACGATGGTGGGTTTCAATTGACAGATGCCCCGCTTCTGAAGATTCGTCCGGAATTGGTCGAGGAATACAAAATACGGCTTAACAATTGGGGATTTGGTCAATCGCATGCCACATGCGAATGTGGTGCAACACCAACTAAACTTTTGATATTTTCACATTTAACATTTGGTTATTGTGCTTTAAATTTACATCGGTATCTCAGGCTACATAGCTTTATTTTTGGAATATATCATTTAGGAAACATACACAAATATATAGAGAGGAGGGGTTCATTTGCTACTATCTCCAATAAAGAGCTACAGGATAGCAAAATACACGATATTAATATGCACATATGCAGGCATATGAGTAAGTTCAAGACGGTTCAGCTTTCTTTTGTTTAAACTTTCATAAATATTCGCCCATCCATTTGTATACTCAGTTTATAGACATAATTGAGGTCAGCACACTTACAACGAACATCAAATAGTTTATGCGGTCTACGCCGGCTGGAATACCCGCGCGTAATTCGCAATTCGAGTATACTGTAAAGGATTAATACTGCTAGGATTCGCTCCTGCTCGGATCGAAGTGGACCTACAAAATGTTGCAGGTGCTCTTCTCGCGGAACGGATTCACCTTCTGGGTGAAGCCGCTGAGCAGGCAGTCCTCCTCCTCGTGCTCCAGCATGTATTTCATCATGAGGGAGCAGGCCTCCGACACGGGCATCCTTTCGATCCCAACTTCCCGGCGCAGCTGCGAGTTTATGGAGCGCTGCTGTTGCAGATTCGCAGCCATGATGTCCAGGACGGCTGTCTCCGCGAGACCTATGGTGGATGCTGGAATGCTGATACTGCTGCCGGATACAGGACCTGGATCTGGATGCTGCCAACGAGCTTCTGGTTGAGTATCTAGATTCTAGAATTTTCCAATCAAACTTTCACCTCACCTTTCGCAAAGTTTTCGGGTCGGCGGTGAAAAATCAATATTTTCTAAAGTGTGCCCACTTTTGTTGTATTGGGGTTCGATTTTCCGGATTTTTCTGACCATTTTCCGTATCCCCAGAAACACGTTGGATCCTAAAATTCAAATTCAAATTGCCAGGTGCTTAATTTCCAAAAACTCTATTCCGCAAAATAAAAAAGAAAGTAAATGTTTTAAAAGTACATTTCAATTGAAGGAGTTTTAAACATAATATCGATTTTAATACCTTAACATTTATTGTTATATGATTATTTTTTACATTTGGTTATGTTTGATTGCAAAAATATAGTTATCATTCTTGGTTTCTTTCTATGTGAGCATGCTGGGGAAGAAGAAATGGTTTAGCCTTTGAATTATGTTAAGATCTCATCACATACTCGGTCATATAGTCGGTTGAGGGTTTTTGAGGCTCCTTTTCCATAGTGGCCAGATCCGCGTTAGGCTTCCGAAAGGCGTTAGCCATCATTAAAATATTCTTGGCTATCCGTTTCTGGTCGATACGCCTCTGCGCCGTATCCGTCCTCCTGTCAGCGTTCTCTGACATCCTTTGCTCCAGGGGAAGCTGTGTTCTCGGCGGAGTTTGAAGAGGTTCCGGATTGGTCCAGATTTCGGTGCCAGGGGTCTCTTTTCCAGTGGTGGGGGATATGGCCGGTCGAGCTGGTATCAGTGGAGAACGGACACAGACTCTGCGGAGAAGTTAGCATATTGGAAACATAAAGGATGGGAGGATCCATAAACTCCACTGGCATTTCAATCGCAGGAACAAAAACAAACTTTTATTATAAATTCTTATAAAGCTAGTCACACTCTAGAGTTGCTTTTCAAAAACTTTTACAAACACACACCATAAAAACATCTTAAAACGTATAAAAAAATGCTGGTATATATTCTAGGTTTAATCCTTTTTCGTCTGGACTGGCTGCTCCTTGTTGCTTGGCTCATTGTCCTCGTCCCCGTTCGGTTTTGATCTAGAACGATTCAAAAATGGGAGAGAACAATGAGCCAAGTTACGGAGAAAAGACGCTACCCAGTCCGGATTACCCATCCAAATCGACCCCAAGTCCGAATGTATTCAATCCCTCTTCCCACTCACTTGTTTACATCCTCTAGCTTCTTTAAAAGCCGCTCATTTTCCCGGCACACGATCTCCTGATCCCGCAGAATCGTCTCCCTCACGGTGAATAGATGGTTGTTCTCCTGCCGCAGCGACTCATTCTCGGCCATGTAGAGTTTCACGAGCTCCGCTAGCTCGGAGCCATCCAGTTCGGGCAAGCGCTCCAGGTCCACCTTGGGCACTGGCACTGGCATGGCACCGCCGCCACCACTGCCCATGCGATCCAGTTGGATCTCCAGAAGATTGTCGGTGGGGCCACTGCCATTTGACGCTGCCTGGTGGTGCAGGTTGAGGGCAGCCTTCAGGTGTTCGTTCTCCAGCTGCAGCGCATGAATGTCGCGCTTTAGACTGAGGATTAGCGCCTCGCGCGGGTCCATCATGATCACCGGCTTGGTGCGGATCCGCTTCGCACGGGAAGCATATCGCAGGGTGTTAAGGGTCTCGGCATGATTGTAGTGGGCCGGAGACACGCAGGCGATCATCAGGGTTACCCCGTTCCCCGCCAGGCTGTCGGCCAGCAGCTTGGTGAGTTGACTGTCCCGGTAGGGTATGTGGCCCGATCTCTTTTTGGAATCGCTCAGCGAGGAGATGCAATAGCCCAGGACCATGAGGCTCTTATTTATGTTGTTGGCCTCCTCCAGGGTCTTGCCCTCGCTCATGGTCTTCTTGGTCAGTTCGCTGCCGGCCAGGTCGACGAAGTTAATTTTTCCGTGCTTGGAGAGGAATACCCCGCCGTCCGTCTGTTGGTCGGACAGGATATGAACGGTTAGGATGGTGTGCGAACGGGAGGAGTGATCGTTCATGGCATGCGATCCCACGGCTCTGTTTCTCATCCCTATAAGGAGGATTTTAAATAAATTGGTAATTATATTATGATTTTTAAGAACTTGCCTTCCTCTAGAACGGCCAAAAGATCATCCAGCTCCTCACAATCCACCGTAAAGAGATTCTCGACGAAAAAACCACCCGATTTCTTTGACCATCGCACCGCCAGCGGTTTCCTTGCACTTCCCGGATTAAGCAAATCGATTACCTGTGCAGTTGAGTTAACAAATTCAATTTAATTTGCGAAACCAATAAGTAAATTGTGGTGGGGGGTAGGTGGCCAAGGAAAACAAATCATTGAAAATGCCACGCAAAATGCAGAAACATTTCACGCATTGTGACAAACCAGAAAAGGTTAGTTGGGTGGGCTGATGGACAGAACCGGTTTCTATGCTTTTGGGGGCTCTGGGTTATTCGTTGTGGGGCAGGCAGCGTGCTGACATCCATTAAATAGAGGTCAATGCAAGCATGTTTGCTGGCAGGCAGGCCATCAGGATTATGGCAAATGCCATTTCGATTTAAATTAAATGGGCGGGGGTCAAGCCTTGGACGGCTACCCACTCTTACCCGTTCATTGTATATCTCCATGAAGGAAGCCTTTAGCACGTAATTGACGTCCTTGCGATTTTTAATCAGCTGGAAGAGGTACACAAACGAGCGGAAGATAAGGCCGTGGCGTGGATCTTTGGGATTTGGTTTGCCAGCAAACTAAAAGGTTATTAATATATGTATTATATAATTGCAAGTATCCTTGTCACATACCAATTCTGGTGGTCCTGTAAGGGTGTGCGTTTTTCCCGAGCCAGTTTGGCCATAACAAAACGCCGTGCAACTGAATCCCTCGATGCCCATTTCGATGATGCGCTTTATGCCCGAGTAGTCCAGGATATCGTCCTGGGTCGCTCCTGGCTCGAAGACCACGTTGTAGGTGAAGACGCGAACACTGTCGCGATTGTGCGACCTCTTTTGGCCCACATCGTTGCCCTCGATCTGCGCGGAGACTCATGGATCAATCAAGAGTTAGGGACTCACGCATAATATTTGCTTACTATGACTTGTCCATTTCCGGGGAACTGTAGAGTGGACCCATGACGGTCGCGTTTTTCCTTTTCGTTGAGGGGCCGAACTCGAACCACCACATTGATGTTATCCTCGGGCGTGGAGCACTCCTCACTGCCAGTGGATTTGGACGCCACGATTTCCAGGGTGTCCGAACTACCGATTCTTGGTTACAAAAAGTTATTTATTAAATATATTTGGGGGGAAAAAATATATATGATAAATGTGAGTCCCCAAAGGCCCATCCACTGGAATGTCGAAAATATTCATAATCAAATTAATCAATCAAAGTGAAACAATGCACTCATTGTTTTGTTCAGAGTTTAATGGCTAATGCGAATTCCGAGCAGATTATGGGCTTGCCTTGAACTTGTTGACCCAAAAATAGTCAAGGTTAAGGGTAAATGGCATGGCCAATGGCTTTTGGGTTTTTTTCTGATTAACACTAAGTCGCAATTAGAGGTTTTGGTTCCCAGGAACTTTATCGCTTTATGGAAATATGCAAATATGTATTAATCATAGAATTATTCATTTGAATTTCTCCAAGTTTTCGTTGACTCTGAACCACGCAATTAGTGGCTGGCTTCCCATCGAAAACCAAGAAAGTTTTCAATACAAATAGTTTATTGAACTGTGAAGGAGGCCGGACCACACGGCGTATGTGTAATGTCCCATCTTTGCGTGCCTGAATGTGCCAGGCAGCTGACATTTAACATTTTCACGTAAATGACTTGTTAAACATTCATGTCCTAATGGCCATAGCCTCATGAAAGTATGTACATATGGTACATATATTAATCAGACATGAGTTGGGCCTTTCGGTCTGCACTTGGTAAATATTTTAGAAGGCGCCAATGGAGAAAAATTAACACGCGCCCCAAGGAGCCGCAACTTGGGCACCTATCGCCAGCTAAAGTTCAATCAACTTTGGGTGCTTAATAATTTATTGAGCTCAATTTTGATTTAATCTAGTATTGTTTCCAGCTGATTACTGCATATAGAAAAGTAGGTTAAAAAAAGTATTCAGTTTCGAACTAGCTTCGAATTTGAAATCTTTAACATGTTTGTATACTTTAGTCAGTTGTAACCAAACAAAAGTAATGTTGATATTAGTATAAAACAAATATTAGACAGCTGTCTAGAATTCTCTAGGTAAATCCAATTATGGCTCTTGTCTGGGAATCAAATAAGCCGAGAGGGAAAACTGTAACTCTCACTTTTATTTCCTTGCCGTAGAATCCGATTTCCAGTTCAAAATGGAAGGCAAATGGATCTACCGATGGGAAATATCTATTAGCCATGCAAAGTTTGGGCAACAAAATGTCAACTCCGATGATAGTTATCGCGGGGGGCGTAATTATGACATAACTTGTATTGTGCATGCCAGAAAATTCATAGGAATGTGGATGTAGGTATGGATTTTTAAACTCCAAACTTACACGCGAGCTTACTTTCGGGCGGTCTCACGTAAAATGGTTTGGGCTGGGTCCGGTATTTTCCTAATGTATATCAATTTTTACTTGAAATATGGCCTCCACATACGATATTATTACTGTGGAAACTCCGATCCCAGAGTGTGCCGTCAATCATTTCGCCATCAACGCATTCATTAATCAAAAGTCGGAAACATATGCGTGCTCCAAAATAATTATAACGCCACTGTTGGGATTAATCACACGGTATCTATAAAATAAATCCAAATAAGCCAAGGGACCCACTAAATTACCATATGACCAAGGTGTCAATTCATTTGAAAAGTTTGGATTAGCTCTTCGTCAAGTCGAACTATATTAGCTTGAATTATTTATTATTTTTGGAAGAATACACATTCTAACACTTAACCCAATTGTCAGTGCGGCAAGAAACGGGGTCCTTAACCTTAACTTTGGTGGGTCTGCCGCCAGTAGAGCCCCAATGAAACCGAAAACCGACTTATATGTGCCACTTTCTCTCTCAACTCCGGTCACAAGCCACAAACACATTTGAAAAGACTTCAATATGCTTTAATTGCAAAATCGATTTGCTTCGTGCCCGTTCGAATTTCGAAGCTCAACCCCTGGATCTGTACCGGTTTCTTTTCATAAAGTGTCTAATCGGCTAACTGCTTGTCCGTTTGTCTGTCCATTGATTGCCCGTCCGTTTGTCCGACAGTCCGTTTGTCCGTCAGTCCGTTAGTCCGTCTGACCGCTGGTTTCCCTGCCCGTCCTTTATTATTGTGCGTGGTCATTATGGTTTGGATTGTGGCCTTTCCGTTTTTTCTTCGCCTCGACATTTTTTAATAGGTCGCCGATTAGGGGTGAGCTGCCTGTCCTGTTATCATTACCCCCAACCCCAAACCCAATACCCACCCTAGAAACTAATGCAAATTGATACATTTTCGGATTACCCCAAACACAGGCACCTTTACTTAATAATTTACTAACTTTTACAAGCCACTAGTCTTTAATATTTATAGGCCAATTAAAATTCCGAAAATAAACCAACAGTAAAAAGTTGTTTAGTAAAACGTAAATAGTAGTTAGGTATTCTGAAAGCCTTGATTATAAACTTTTTATTGATTCCATTTATTTATACCTAGAGTTTGCCTATATAATTAATAGATTTTCCCATATAATGACTTCTTTCTTGGGATCTTCACTATCCTCAACTTAGCGCCTATTGATTACGGTGGGAAGCAACGCAATCCTTAACCCGTACTTACTCATTCTCACGGGAGCGTAGAAAATACGGCGTATTGCGGGAGCTTCCTCCTCCGCCGCCGCCGCCGCCACTGCTGCCCGTCCCCTTTTGCGGACTGAGGCGACGCATGCCGTTGGTCAGGCTGCGGGATCGGGGCACGCCGCTGCTGCTGCCGGAGCCTTGCCTCTGGCTCTGGCCTGTAGACGAGGGCGCCTTTCTGCCACGTGCCCCAGCCCCGGCCCCGGCTGCCGCACCTGCCCGGCCCCGACGACTGCCCCCGGTTCCGGCACTATCCGCACTGCTCCCGCCGCTGCTGTTTAGATGCGGAACGCTAGAGGCGCGGCGCACCATGATGCACCACCTAGATGCGACCGGCGGTCACGTAGGAGGATATGCGATGGGTGGCTTTTATTTGCACGGAGAATGGATCACCCTTTAACATGGCAAACGACACTGTACGGACACGCAAGTGAGGCACAAATTCAAATTCCGTTAACCACTTGTCCGGTTTTCCGGTTAATACCGCTCGCCGCGAAAACTCAACACGAACTGGCCGGCCAAGTTCACCAGAGCAGCCTTTTTTATTCCAGCCATCAGATTTATGGTAATTTCTACGCACGCACACCACCTCGCCGACCACTGGGCGCCTGCCGGTGCCTGCCGGGCACCACCACCTGTAAGTGGACACTCGCTGCTGGACACTCGCTAGTGCATGAGTCCTGCTCCTGCTTCTGGCCATAATAGCAATTAAATCAACGTGCTGTTTGGTAAACAAACTGAAACTCCCCCGAATAGTTAGACGGATGGGTGGGTGGAGTGGTAGCTTTTTACACGGACGTGACCCCACCACTGACCCTGACGACTTTCGTGCCCATTCATCGTGCGCAACCACAACAACATTAGCCAGCTTGTCGTGGCTTATTTGCATTTACTTTGGCATAATCAGAGCCCCAGGAACTTGGAATTCTTTTTTTAGGACCCTCGGGCGGGTTAACCCATCGTTCACACTTAATGGCTTTGGAGAAATACCCAGAGAGGAATATATAGAGTTCTCCGAAGATTCAACTTCTCTTCCATAAACATATATTAATTATATCTTTCACTCTTTTATTCTTTTATTCACTCTTTTATGTGTACCTTGTTGATTACCATATTAATGGATGAACCAATATTAGTCCTTTCACTGAGTGGCCAAACAAATTAGGAAAATTAGTATTGATAGTTTTTATGGTTCCCCTCCCGCTCTGTTCCATGTTTATTTCCAGCCCATCGATTCGATTTGGTTTTAAAGTGTCGTGGATTGAGTGAAAGTAGGAGTTTGACCTCCACAAGTTAATAAAATAATAGTGTCTATCCTTACAATAATTATATGATATCCTTTTTACAATAGAGGAAGATAACGGGGATATAGAAGGGGGATAATACCCCAACAAAGCCCCCACACTAGCTATCAGAGGCCCAGGCATCCATCCAATATCGTCCTTATAGATTAAGAAACTTGAATTTAACGAACCTTTTTCTGATTTCATCCTTGCAGAAAAGCTTTTGCTTGGTAATTGTACTGGCTATTTTACTTTTGTAGAAAGCTTTTCGAAAAACCTCTATTTAAATTATCCTGAATACATTCAGTTTCAAAAATAGGTCCTAACTTAAAAATTCAAATCCATAGAATATAAGTGAAAAATAATAACAATTTACTTAAGCTACGTTTTCTTTAAATGCTGTGCCAATATTTCATATTAATTAAAAAGGTTTCCTTTCAATACTAATACCCTTTATGAAGTTTCTTTTCTAATTATTTTATTTTCATTAAATTAGATAGACAGTGGCATAAATTTCGAAAGCCATTTTGTATCTTTAGTAGCTGTCCACACAATCTGCCGCAGATACGCACTCCCATCCTTGCCGCACCCATTTCAAGGACACTTCGGCAAAAGTTACTCCCTCATGTAACATGTATATCAAAATATGCATGGTAAATATATACATTTATGTGTGTTTATTTGACGGCTGACATCTGGGAGGTGGCTTGTGCGTGTGAAAAAGGAATGCAATAAACAGAGAAAAATCTCAAAATGCCATAATGGCGAAAGGAACAGCGGATAGAAAAATTATACAAGGACAGAAACACATTTGCATGGGCCAACCGGATCAGGAAGTTATCTTGGGTCATAGATAAGAGACAGATTGCTTTGAAATAAATCCTCAAATAAAAAAAATTATTATCATTCCATAAATCTTTCGAATTTACGAAGGATCCTGTTCCAGGATCGTTGAAAAAAGCCCAAATGACTCTTGGCTAGTAGTTTATATACAGGACAAAGTTAGTTCCATGTTTTGTAGCATGATACAAATGTAGTCCTTAAATTAACCTACTGGCTGGCAGCACTAAGGCTACTCCAGGACGAGGAGGATCGAAGCTTGCAGTCCTGGCTTGGGGAAACTAAAACTATAGCTTAGGCGAAAGCTTGATGATAAGCCCCATAATGGCGCCATATGCAATCCGGTAAAACCCAAAACCGCCGCAAAAACCGCGAGGAGGAGGAAAAAGATAAGGCAGCTGGGAGGAAAAAGAGACAGGCGTACACCAAGTGAGAGAGAGAGCCAAGTTATCAAAAGTAATTATCAACAAAAGGCAGCAACAATGCCAGCAAGAGGATTATGGGTCCAACAGAGACGTACGGAGGATTGGCATTGGAGGGAAACCAGAGGAGATGGTCCCGAAAGGAGTGCGGCGGCAAAAGAGGAGAACACCAGTCCTGGCAACATGAGTAAGTCAGCGTTAATTAAGTCAGGACACAAAACAAATGGCCAGCGCATCTAAAAACGCATTCCGGTCTTGAAAATTTGCATTTGTGTTGCGCAAAGTCAAAGTTTTTTTTAGGGGTTTTAGTTTGCTAGTTTAAGTTAGGTATTCTTATTTTAAAAATTGGATATTATATATATATATATATATTTAAGTAAGAAACTCTAATAGTCGCATCATAAAGTTTCCATCTGTTTCCAAAAATGCTCGCATCTTTAAATCCCATTAAAGTTCAAGAGCTAAGCCGAGGAGGACGACGACTGTCAGGCAGCATTGACCCTGCAATCTCACAGATACTCAAATAGCCCCAGACATGTGTAATTGTGGCAGCAATTTAAGCTGCATCATGCAACATCGCCAAACCGGAAGTAAGACTGAACCACAAACACACACACAGAGACACAGGGACACGGCCAGGAGAGCGAGTGCATTGAAACTTCAGTGCAGCTTTCGGAGGGGTACTTGGTGCCTGATGCCTTTATTAAGCCAGCAAATAAAATCCTAAAACGTCAAGGATACACTCGCACTCATGCATAGTCAGGAGCAGTTGCATCTGGAGTACACAGTGGCAAAAGAACATAAAGTAAAAGCTAATAAATTTTATTTGGGTGAATGTGCTCTTAAATGTATGCTATAAAAAATGGCATATATTTGAAAGGATTTGTTTGAAGGATAATAAACCAAATTCCTTATAAGAGAAAACTATTTCTTGTTTTTTTATAGTGCTACGAAGTAGCAGCCGCATTGCATCCTTCACGTGTTTTGTATACAAGCCCAGGCAGTTGCAATTTATGCACACAACTTGTCAACGTTGGGCGGTGGCATGAATGGCTCGCCGGGTAATGAAGGGGCGTTTCCCGGAGATGGGGAGGCGACATGCGGGCTCACAAGTGCTACATTGGTTAGCCAGATGAACGATGCAGGGGGAATGGGGGTATAAGGGGTCTAAGGTCGATAGCAGCAAGCAATTTACACCGCACAATGCGTTGACACACGTCGTCCGCAAATGTGCGGCCAGAAGACAATAGAGAAATAGGGAGCCAAGGATAGGAGCTACCAATACGGGAGGCGATGGCGATGCGCTCGCTCTCTGCCTCATTAAGCCTGAAAAGTGTCAAATGTCCTGGCTGGCAGTGGCATCTCATCCTTTAGCCAGGACCCGAGAGCTCATCTCATTCGGCTTCAGTTGCAGTTTGCTCCGCTTAAGCTCTCTAATCTTGAGCCTGAATTTACGACTGCAGGAGTCCTGGAGACAGTTGACTTTCCATACCGCCGCCTCCGCCTCCGCCCCCTCATAATTCACAAAAGTGTTGACAATGAAAACGAAATTCCCATTAAAATGCAATATGTTGCAGCAACAGTGCCACACGAAACTCACTTGGCCAGGACAAATGTTTATCTGGCTAAGTGGGTTGAAGCTTATGGGAATGGGTTCGGGATTCGGATTGGGGCTTGGGGCTTGGGTTTGGGCTTTGGGGTCTGAATCCGGCTCATGAATTTTGCGCCTGTGAAAATTTGCACCAACTGGATGATTAGATTTTCTGTGTGTGTTTTGAAACGTAATTCAATTCACAAAACTTAATTGAATCAAGCAACTAGGAAATTTATAAAATTTAAATCCTCGAAGTTAATGCAGTTCTTCAAATCATGTAGGTATAATTGTATAATTGTGAAGTAACCTTACAGAATAAATTGTGGCAGACATGTTTAATTAAATGTTTATTGAAAATAATTTTGCTAATTTGCATAAGTTCCTGTGCATATTTCTTCCTGCGTTATCGCAAAAAAAAAAAAATATCAGATTTTGTTTGCAATTCAATTAAAATGTAGCCAAGCCAACAAATTAAAGCAATTATTTTTCGTGAAATTTAATTTATCCAGCATGCATTTCCTTTGGCAAACAAACAAATCACGGAATGAATTCCGCCGGAGGGCACTTTTGTGTGGTTGCTTAATCGTCCTTTTGATCATTTTGCGGTTGAGATACAAGCTACGGAGCTACAGAGGTGAGCCTTAATGCGGCCTAAACAACATGCGCCATGTGACTTCCCCAATTTCGCAAAATATCTTTAAAGGCATTCGTGAAAGTTGAATGTTTGTGGGTGATAAATCTCTATGGATTTCCGTAAAAATGACGACCTTGAAATTAGTGCGGCTGTGCGACCTACGCACACAGGGAAAATAAAATTCGCCAGAAAGTGCAGTAAAAGTTTGTGATATTGCCTCTCAAAATTGCGTTACGCATAAAATAACACATTTTCCGGCTCACTTAGCCGAGAGGGGGAGGCGCATAAGGAGTCTCCTGTTCAAGGATTATGCATAAAATATCTGTTGTCAGTGCTGAGGATGGGAGTTTCCTCTTCCCATCCATCTATATGGGTACGAAAATGTGGAAAAAAAGCTTATTCAGAGACAAAAATCAGATATCAGCAACAGATATTTGTTTCCATTTTATTATCTCCGCTTATTTTTGTATTTTTTTGGCTAAAACAAATTGAATTATATCAGCGTCGACACAGTCGCACATGGTCTTGTTGATTTCGTGTATTTTTGTACCACATGGCGTATGCGTTATATTGGAAGCCAAAGTCAAACACCTTTCCTCTCCGCTTCGAGACTGTTGCTTTGATTTCCTTCAGTTGTTGTTTTTTTTTTTTTTTTTTTTTTTAGCTCCTGTTTGATGTTTGCTAAACTAATTTAACAGAAGCAGCAGCAGCAGCAGAAATAAAAGGGAAGGAAGCAGCGGTGAAAGTTTCTTTCCTCCTGTTTGCATATCAAGTATACGCAACGTTGATTGGATTTGTAAACTGACCAAGACACACTCCCTTGTGCCGCGACTCCCCTTGTTAGGGGCACCAGCATAATAATCATCTGCTCTTAAAGTGCCACGGTGTCCTTTGGATTTATATTCACTGGAAAAAAAATAAATTACATAAAAATATATATCTATCTCTATGTTTTATTTTAACTTTTAAAATATTCCTTGTTTATTTTAAAAGAAGTTGTTAAGATAATTGGGAATGGCGTTTATTCTTCCCTGTGTATGCGACAAGCGAAGGTATGTGGGCGAGTGTGTGCTGCCGTTATCCTTGGCACGTCCTGCAGGCATCGACGCTCGGCCTGTCATGTTCACCTCCGCCATGGAAATCTGACAAGATATGGCATCTGTTCTCCCTGTCGCCGTGAGTTTTTGCATATAGATATTGCATTTTCGGCATTATGGTGGCTTGGACGGGGGACAAAGTAATGGGCTGACACCTCCGCACCCATAATCGTTCACATCCGAGTCGTAAAACGACAAAGCCAGTCCCATGACCACTTTATAATGTCAATGGGCTTTGCTGTTGCTTCAACAATGTGTGTTTATTCCAATGTATGGGATTCGAAAGAGCATTTATTTAAATCTTAACTACGTTGAGCTTAATTATAACACTCCATATCAAAACCACGCCAGGAAGTCCCTCTTCAAGAGTTACCCCGCCAAGCTCGTTACAAAATTTGCACTAAAGATTCGGCCAGGACTGGCATCCATAAACTTTAGGTGGCAACTAAAAGTGACGTCATAAAATCTGGCGAGCACCGAAAGTGGCGGAAGTGACTTACAGTCCTTTGTCTTGTGGCTAATGAATTTATGTTGCTGCTGCTGTTTTTTTCCG
The DNA here is from genome assembly GCA_018150405.1 of Drosophila varians. NCBI lineage: Eukaryota > Metazoa > Arthropoda > Insecta > Diptera > Drosophilidae > Drosophila > Drosophila varians. The sequence goes on from JAECWK010000130.1 coordinate 13,445,237, forward strand.
GGTTACTATTCTGATGAACACGATGATGCAGGAGTGACAGCAGGACTCAACTTAACTTAACTGAGCGTTTTGATTGCCGCACACTTCATAGTCTGCTATCTCAAAGTTGTTACACCGAGACAAAAATATTTTGAGGGAAGATTAAATAATACAAGGATAGATCCTGGAGACAGGAGGGTCTAAATCGAAAATGGTTTCATTAGCATCACAATATCCATCAAAGTGCTCAGCCAAACCAGAGATAGGGGCAAAACGATGGCGTCCCCATCTGGCAGACACCTTCGGATATCCTTTAGGAAGTCAAATTATGCAGCGTGTGCATGATTGATTAACTTTGAATGGGGGGCGGTGTTCGTGATTTGGCAAAAAATGAAGACTAAAAAAAGAGACAGAAAGATGGGATGTGAGCAAACCCAATAAGCTTGCAAAGAGCGAAAGGGAAATGTGGAAATGGGGGTAATGGGGCTGCCACGGGGCATGGACGACTGACACTTAATTAGAGGCACGCCGGAACCGGAAACCAGATGCATGGCCATCAAGTGGGTCGTGTGCACTGACAGTGTGGAGGAGCAATTTGCACCGCAAGGTCGCAAGGATGTGAGACTGAGTAAACTTTGAAACTCTTGACAGATAATCATGCAGAGGTAAGTGCAAAATCGTATCTCCTACATTACTTAATACTTTGTTAGTATCAGCATTTTTTTTGCGTGTGTTCTTATTGTTATTAGCTCTTTTCTGGTTTGATTCGACGGGGAATTCATCCCCATTTAAACTCATAAGCAGGACTGGGAAAAGGGAAAACACAGAGGACTTTCCAGCGGAGTCACAGCTGCCTTGGCGCATATTTCGTTTTCGGGAGAGCTTTCTATCTGGGCGGCCATATCATAATTGCGGCCACAACGCAGGAAGTGCACAGGAAGAACAAGAGTAGCAGGAGGTCGCGACCAAAAGGGGCACGGGGCGGGGTAGCGCCATTCCTGTGCATAATTGAAATTCCAGCCTAAACGCGTTTGTAACGGGAAATTGCGCGAGTTGCCAAAAAAAAAGAGAAAACCGGAGGCAGGGTCGCGGATGCGGATGCGGGTGCGAAATGTCCTCTCCACAAAAAGTGTTTATTTATTTCAATTTTGAAAAAATTGCACGCATATTCACTATGCACAGAAAGAAATGAAGCTGCAACCTATGATTAATTGGAATATTCAAAATATTCCTAGAACATAAATACAAAGTAGAAAATAAATAATAAATATTCCTGAAAAGTTAAAAATAAAACCACAGTCATACATAAAAGCAAAAAAAAAAAACACTCTTTTTCTCTAATGATCAACCGCGAATTTAACATTGTAATTAGTTTGGCAAATAATTAATAAAGGCATAAATGAAATACCTTTGGGTAACATTTGGCAAATCTGCAATTCGAAAAACGTGATGTGTGTTTGTGTGCGGCGTAAATGTAATTTATTTCAAAACCAAACAATAATTATTATGATGCACCAATGTAGGCTGCTTGTTTGCAGCAGTTATTGTAGTGGTAATTACATTTCATAAGCATATTACGCCCGGGGGATCATACTGCCCCGCCCCTTAACGCCCCTGTTAGGCACTCTGAGCAATTAGTAGCTTAAAAAAGTAAATTTCTAAAATTTTGAATTTGGAGCCTCATGTTACAGCAGCGTTGCCATCTGGTTTTTGGAAGCGCGCGGTCATTTGCGCATGCGCCGATTTTCCAATGGTTTTTCAATTACATTTTCCAGCGAGGCTGCTGGGAAATAGCTCGTTGCTAAGTTGGCTAGTACACGCAGAGCTATCAAAACGCATACACGCGTTGCATTTTCGTGTATTACCGTGTTCTTATCAAAGCAGCGCGCTACTGCCTTAGTAGAAAAAGAAAATATCTAAACGGAAAAGTTTGAACGTAGAAACCTACTCCTAAATAAAAATACATTTTTCTAGTGCATTTCTTATAGTTAAAGTACAAACTAAAACTAAAATATTAACTAAATGAAAGCATTTAGTAACGGCAATATTTTAAATAAACTAAAACGCGACAACCCTAACGGCTGACTCTGCCTGGCTCTCTTTAAGTGCTGCAAAATGCCAGAACACAAGTGCTGCTCAACGCGCGAATGCCGTCTGATTTTTACCAGCTAGAAATGTTTTGTGTGTGTTGTTAATGTTTATTTTTATGAAAAACAAAACGTTGTTTTGCCAAAAGATGAAGTGAATCAAAGTGACAAGATTGATGTTCGTGCAATGCCACGCCTCGCCGCGAGCGAGGTCCATTCCCGCCCCCGCCGTCGTCGACGATATCCCGCGCCGCCCCTTCGCCCCCACAACGCGCCAGGAAATGAGAAATCATAAAAGATTATGAACGAAAATATGAACTATTCCGGACGATGTACGTGAATACATGTGTTACGCGCAAGGTGTGTGTGCAGTGCAACAATAATAACAAGCTATAGACTTGTTATCAGTCGACAAACGAAAGCGGGAACTCGAAATTCCGAACCAAATCAACCAAAATGCGCGACAACTAGTGAATCTTTTTAGTTGTGTTGTTGTTGTTGCTGTTGGAATCCCCGCCTCACATATACACCAGCACACTCGCACACAGACGCACTTGCTCCACAACGCACACATCCCACCACGCAGCCTCCAAGCCAGCCAGAAATTAAACGACAAAGATCCCAAACATCTTGGTAATCCAGAAAATAAGCAGCAATTATAGCGGAGATTAAGCTGAGATTAGCCATAAAATGCAGGCCAAGAAGCGCTACATATTGGTCTTCGTATCCTGCGCCTTTCTGGCCTACGCCTACTTCGGCGGCTACCGGCTGAAAATGTCGCCGCTGCGACCCCGTCGAGCCCAGCATGAATCGGCCAAAGACGGGGGAGTGCAACCGTACGCCCAGCTGCCCGGGTTCATGGGTCGCCAGGAGATGCTGGAGCTGCAGGAGCTGCACCACAGCCAGGGGAACCATTCCGGGAGTCTGGAGAACCCAAAGGCCATCAAAAGCTCCGAGTGCCGTATGGAGACCTGCTTCGATTTCACCCGCTGCTACGATCGCTTTTTGGTCTATGTCTATCCCCCGGAACCCTTAAACTCCTTGGGTGCGGCCCCGCCCTCATCCGCCAATTATCAAAAGATACTCACTGCCATCCAGGAGTCGCGCTACCACACCAACGATCCCTCGGCCGCCTGCCTATTCGTCCTGGGCATCGACACCTTGGACCGGGACTCCCTCTCCGAGGACTATGTGCGGAATGTGCCATCGAGATTAGCGAGATTGCCGCACTGGAACAACGGACGAAATCATATTATCTTTAATCTGTATTCGGGAACCTGGCCAGATTACGCGGAGAACTCGCTGGGCTTCGATGCCGGCGAGGCGATCCTGGCCAAGGCCAGTATGAGTGTCCTGCAAGTGCGACACGGATTCGACGTCAGCATTCCGCTCTTCCACAAGCAGTTCCCCCTGCGAGCCGGGGCCACCGGATCCGTGCAGTCCAACAACTTTCCCGCCAACAAGAAGTATCTTCTGGCCTTCAAGGGCAAGCGGTGAGCTCTATTTATCTATTAATTGTAGTTTTAAGATATATTGTAAAGCATTAAAGGTGTTTTACATTTTTGGAACATTTACTTTGATAGGTGGTTTTAATTTGAAAAAGATTTTGGCAAACTTCCACAGTAGATTTAGGGTTTCAATCCTCGACCATGGGAATAAGTTTCCGTTGACCTCATCGTCTGGCCTAGTCAGGCGGTAAATTGCAGGTTGCATCTATCAATGGCAATTCCCTATGACAGTCCACAAAAAAAAGGATAGGGGGAAAAATAACAGGCGAATGCCAGGCCCAATCGAAATCCGAAACGTTTCACTATTCGAGTTTCGAGTTTGGGACTGCGACTGGCCCGTGCGTTCCTTTTGTGTTTTTTGTTTGGCTTTTTTTGGTGGAGGGAAAAAGGGTGGCCATTCAAATTGAAAAATTGTCTAGCAACGCGTCATTCGTCATGTCCTTTCCATATTCCAAGTTGCCAGTTGCTCTTGTTTTTGAGCCTTGTCCTTTTGGTCTGCTGTTTTTTGATACTCTTTTGTTTGTCTCCGCTTTATTGTTGTTTACTCGCTTGTGTCGCCCACAACAACAACGATGGCCACAAAAACTGGGATGACGCTTCCTTTGACATGTAACTGGATTCAATAGCAGGCGTCGATACACAGGAATAAATATCATACTTTAACTAACACGAAATTCTATTAGCCTTTATTTTCCTTGCATACTCTCCGTATTTCAGGATAAATTCCTTTTCAATTCGTGTAAAAGTTTCTCTCACTGCAGGAAGCCCCAGTTCGTTTGACCTATGCCCTCCCTGGCTATGGCTTTGTTGTGGAAGGCAGTGGGTGTCTCCGTCTGGGGGCGTCTATATCACCTGGTATCCACGTGGCGACATGAGCTCATTGTGCTCTAATTTAAAATTGATTTTCGCCCCGCTTCAATAGTGGAGGAAAAACTTCAGATATATCTATGAAAATTCCTTGAGGACAAGTTTCATTAAGTTAAGTGATGGCCAACAGCTCTTACCACTCGACCAATTAATATTGTACAAGTATGTGAAAAGGGACTGAAGCAGCACTTTAAAAATAAATTGTCGCAGGACATTCTCCATGGGCATGGGTTTTAAAAATATTTAATATGGAAGAGGCTGCAAGGGAAAGTGATTCGGTTGCTTGATTTTCATTAAGTTAATTAACTTTTGGTGACGAAATTGCAAATTAAATGAATAAACGTGGCAAAACGTGGAAGAAGATGGAGAGGGATTGAGAGACAAATAAGCATTAAGGGAATTCCCCGGACTTTATTTCCTTCATTTAGCCTGATATGCCCCAGATGATCAATCTCTGATATAGCCCTGGATTTCAAGTAAAATCAGCAACTATAAAAACACGGCTGGCCCGGGCGAATTCGTTCGAGGGTACGCCAAAGTGATGTTCAACTTGTTAACAACACAACTACGTAAAATTGTACGCACATACGCAGTCCCTTGAGGGAGGCCGGATGGGGAGGTCCTAGTGTCCCCAGGACTACTTTACATTACGCATACAATTAAAAGTGGAAGGGGAACGATACATGCCAGGCACTTTACAATTATACGGCCAAAAGCCAACCCAGCAGAAAACAATAGCACTAAAAAAAAAAGTGTATCGAAAGGATCTCACATTAAAAACAATTTAAAACCCGAAAGATAAAGCTTAAAGTGATAGAAACACCTCCTACTAGATGTTCTCTAACCAATACTTTGATTTCTCTTTGTGTATTGATATTGCCGAGCCAAGCAGACGGAGTGAAGCCTTACCAAACTAGCCACATAACCCAAGGCCGCCCGCCGTCAGGATAACCACCCACATTTACATACCCAGTTGCCTGGACATCCTTTGCGGCTTCCCTATGAAACTGTTGCGGGGCAAAAGTTTCCTTTTCCCCGTTTAATTGGTGTTGGCTCTCGGTCTCACTCCGTCCACGTCCTTGTTATCGTTCATCGTATGTGAATTAAGAGGAAAGTGTGGGAAAATAAGCACTGGATAGGAGTGTGAGCAAAATAACCCAAAAGGGAGAAACCCATGGAGAGGGAAAGTGTGTGTTTCTGGGGTCAGAGTTAATCTGCGGTTGCGAGTCTGCATTTGACATTCTTCTTTCACTTGCTTTGCTTTCTGGCTTCTGGTTCTCGTGCCCAATATGCTGAAAAAACTCTCAGATTTCACACCGGATAATCAATGGCCGAACAGGTTCCCATGAGATCATCTCCATAGAAACTGAACAAGACTTTTGCATTATCAATATCTTTTAATTAAATAATTAATCAATATTTTAGATAGCTTGTGAAGTTTGAAACAATACGAGAATGATGCATCTAAAATTAGATATTATTAAATATTAATGGCTTTTATTTAGATTTATTTGAATATATTCCCAATTTAATCACATGCATAAAATCTCAATAAGCCATCTCAGACATCTAATAAGCCAATAATGACACAATTTCTATGGCACCGGCTATTGGCTTTGGAATTTGACGGCAATTTCTTTGGGGAAACCCTGGAGAACGAAATCAACTTTCAAAGTTTTTCCGCAAGCCCCCAAACCCGAACCCTCGACGACAAAACATAAAAATAACCAAGTGTAACCTTTCCCCAGGTGCCAACGCCATGGTTTCGCACGTTCTTGTCTGGGTTTTATTAACTTTTCATATCAGACTTGATGGTGTGCGAATTTCATATGCTTTGGCAGACGTCCCCCTACGTATGTACATATGTACATGTGTGTATTCGGTATCTATAACTTTGCTTGGTTTTTGTGACAATTGCTTGCCGCTTAACAGAAACTTGAAGGCGCTTTTTATGAGTGACTTTTCGCAATTAGAGGAAAAACTTCACCATGGCTGCCGGCAATTCACCTTGAAGGGCCTGGCAAGTTGTGCTCATAATTTGGTTTCCTCCAATTAGCAGAGGAACGGGAACGTTTGCCACTCACTCCTCATTGAGCAATTATTTATTATTACTTTGCTTGGGGTTTCCCGCATATTCCTTTTTTTTTGTTTGCAAGCCTTTTTGATTGACCCAGGACGAACATCTATATCCAGCCGGACTTCTGACATTTGAAATTCGTTGCACATGTCTATCCATTGCTCCAAGGGATGTAGTTGGCTTTTTCTGTTTGGTTTGCTTTGAGTTTCATTTGGTCTGGGATTTGGCCCTGGACGATGGACGATGGACGCTGGACGCTGGACACTGGATGCGAATGTGGATTTGGATTTGGTTGTCGGTTGTTGCGCTGCGTGCATAGTTGGCCATGCCAAATTGCAATTGCATTTTACAAGCAAACATTTTTTGCTGCCACTCCACAAATCGCTCAAATCAATTCGTTGCGGTTCACATTCGGTTTCATTTCATTGCGATTCGATTCGCCTTTGGTGTGCGTTAAAAATTAGCTTTCCGTTCGGCGTGAGCTTTAAACTTAATTAATTTTCCACAAAATTGCATTTCGATCCATGAAAACTCAGTGCCTTGGGCCGGGCCGCTTGGGAATTTTCGGTCTCGACCAGAAATCTAATCAAACCAAGTAAATTGCAAGACTTTCAGATGTATATAAGATTGAGACGTTCTGAGTGGAAAATGGGAATAAAGTAAATGAAATGATAACCAAGTTAGCACTTGGAAACACTTTTCAAACACTTGTTCATTAATTGTCCAAACCATAATTTATGGGGGAGTTTTTATCGTTCCAATTTAAAGGCAATTTAAAAATTCTTCACATGCTTTGAATGCACATATTTTGGGCATAAACAAAAGATTTACTAGATTCGTTGAACTGGAATCTGTAATGCTTGGAATATTTCGACACAAGCCACATGGTATAAAATCTATGCTCACGAATTGAATTGATTATGGGCCAGAATTTCTGGGCCGTGGCCCCCTAAAGATGCCAATAACCAGGCAAGTGATTGGGCGAGTGGAGTGGAGAAGGAAAATCGAGCCCAGCTAGCAACCTTATCTAGGGAAAGGGACCGAGCCCAAGTACTCTCTACTTATGACGTGTAAGCGGCTTAAACAGTTTATGCGATTTGCAGCTTTATTGGCGGCACGTGCCGAACCGGCCAAAACAGGGATGGATAGGATGGTTGGTTGGTGTCCTGGATGGTGCGGATGCTCTGAATCCTCTGTCCTAAACGTGTGAAATATTATACGCCCGACACGGCCAGCACAATCGCGTTTGACCCAGCCAGTGTTGCGTCCCCCATTTCCTCGAGAAACTCATTATCAATGAACTGAACTCTGGGAGGTTATCGCACTGGAATTCCGCTTCCATCCCATTTCAGATTTGCGACAGCCGCGAGCAATTTAAAAACTGTTCCTAAATTGTCTCGAATTTCCAAGCTCTTGCCTTTCTCAGACATCCAAGCTAAGTGACATTAGTTGGCATTTTTCCTCTTGCCCGTCGTCCCTCACTTTTATGCAGATTTAGCTGTGGGGGGGGTCGCTGGTCTTAAGGTCAGCCAAGTAGCTATATCGGTTTGTTTTAGCAGACCGTGACTGGCTGCCAAATAAAAGTCAATAAAACAGCAACTTGATGACCATAAATAATTTTTATGTTCGATGCTTTCGGCACCCAAGCGTGTGGCTCGAAATTAGCTTCACAAAATGATTGGGCATATAATACGAAAACGAACATCAGTATCGATAATTTATAGGAGACCCAAAAAGAGCCCCACAATTTGATTAACTTCTTTCGCAGATCCTTGGCATATTTTTGCACTTAAACTTAATTAGGATGGCCACACATTCTTTGACTTTTGCAGCCACAAGCCGAGTGGCACCACAAAAATCTTTTAGTTTCCCAACTTTGTGCATCCGACCAAAAATAAAAAAAACGAGGCCTGCCACCTTCTGGGCACTCTGAACAAATTATAATTCAATTGCACTCAATTGAGTGCCCCAAAAAAAAAAATAAAAAAGAAAGAAGATATTTCCCACTGACAGAGGAGAATCCGGAAGTTGAGGGAGTTCGGGGAAACCGCTAAAACCACCAAACAATTCGCCCAGCTCCCACCACTCCATCCACCTATCCACTCAATGCATTTTCGCATTTTATTTTGTGATTATTATTACTCCACATGCGGATGGCACAACGTTAATATAATAAAAACATTTAATTTTAATTTAATTTCGTAATGAGTCATGATAAAGTGGCGTGGCTGAGTGTGGATTTGGGTGCATCGCGAGGCAGGATGGCAGAAAGTTTGGCCTAAATATGCGATGGCCTCTGGTTTACCGACTTTCCCCCTCGCTCTGACCGTTGCGAAATGCAAAAATGTTTTTTAATTATGCCTATATGCGTGTGTGTGGGTGTGGGAGTGGGAGTGGGCTGGTCCTTTCACTTGGCTTGACTTTCCTTTCGGCCTCTTGGTTTTGCGGTTCGGATCCGTGCTAAATGCGCATATGGCACGAAATGAATTTTCGTAAACCGAAATGAAAAATAGAGATGGAGAGACTTTACTGTGTAAGCTGTAGTCGCAAATGTGATGGACTTACTGGATACCCATCAAAGGTTTATTTATTTCAAGGATAAATCTTACTAGAGAGTTTAAACTTGCCTACTATGTTGCATTCTATTCCTACTCCTACTCCAATTTCTACTACTTTTTCGGTCCAGTCGTATATCCTCGCACCCTTCCTGACTTCTCCTTAACAGCTGCAGTTGCAGGACCAACAGGAATGTCTCATACACTCGCATACACACGTAGTTGAAATAATATGTCATGTGTGCACTTCACAACCAACAGAAACAACAAAAACACGAGATGCGAAAACAAGCATCACAGAATTGTTGTTCTGCCTCAACTGCAGTGCATTTACTTATGTTTGTTGTTACTACTACTACTACTACTATGGCTTCTGTTATTTGTTTTTTCCATTATTTTTATGGTTCAAGCCAACGTTTGGGGCTTGAAGTTGGTTTTAAAGATTCGCGGTTTGCCTACTTTCGGGGATCTGCTTCAAATTTATGGCCAAAGGAGATGGCAGCGCGGAGTGTTAATGTAATTATGATAAAATGCGTCACCGCAACGGGTTGAATGGGGGGTCGTTAGCCTCCCCTAGCCACCCCCTCCATTATGCCTCTTGTTAAACAAATTTGTTGCCAAAAACACGCAGCAACACTTGAGTACACGCGTCGTAGAAAACAATAAATTTATAAACGTTCTCTATGCGCCTCCTGCTCCGGCCCCTTTCATATCCTTTTGCCTTCCGCAGTGTTTGTGTGTGTGTGTGTGTGTGTGGAGTTATGCCAACAATAATGGCGCAAAACGTTCTCTGAAGAGGAACCAAAAAACTGAAGGGGTGGAGGACTGACAAATGGGCGTGTTCGGGAGGCAAGAAGAAGGATCTTCTGGCCTGCGTACGTGCTTGGCAAAGGAGTTTCCAAAGGATTTTCCATAAGGACGAGCTAGAATTGTGGAACTGTGAGACGGTTTGGCTTTTGCCCATTTCCTTACCCCAAAAATCGTGTTCTATAACATTGTTTTCCCGTGGTTTCCCTGCAATTAACTTTATTTGTTTTGAATTTTTTTACTTCAAATAAAATAAATGCCATTCAGGATTAGGCTACTGTGAAAAATATAACCATGTTGAGCCATGGAAGTCCTTCAAATCCTGCTTAGCCATGTCGCCTGCAAGCTCATCCAAACTTCGTTTCAAAACTGGAAACTTTATTTCCCTCTCAGCTTTTTATTTTTTTATTTCTCCTCAAATATTATGCCCCAAAGAAGCGTCGCGTCATGTTTGAGTGTATAAATAAGTGTGAGTATCTGTGTGTGGTTTAGTATCTACGTATGTGTGTGTGTGTGTGAGTGTGCTCTGTGGCGTGCGGTTATTCCCGCTTGCTAAACAATGAAACTTTATTTGCGATATTTCAGCTCGTTTCTTCTTCTCGCTTTTGTTTCCATTTAGAGGGTAGGGTCCTGTGCTTTTGGGGTCTCCTCTTGTTGTTGCTGCTGTTATTGCATTTTCATTGTTTGTTATTTACTTTGAAACTTTTGCTCTGTTACAATTTTTAGTTGAGCCACCGACACACATACACACACACACACACACACACAGCGCTGATGTTATTTATGGCCGAACAACGGCGTGGCGAATCCGCTCACGTTTCAAATAAATTGATTAAATTTCATGACACTTCATCATGCCACACAGAAAGCCACAGCCGGAGGCAGCAACAATCAAATTTCCACGCTTTTCGAGTTCCGTTCCTATGCTTTCTTTTATTTCCTTTTCGGCACAAAGCATGCTTTTCAGGGCTGAATGTTAAAATGGAGGATGTGCCGGCGCCATCTTGCGCCATGATTATTATTATCATGCAAGCGTTTCCGGTTAATAACCGCAGCATACTTCTAGGAGCTAATTAACCCACTTGTCGCTGCAAACGCCCGCCCACTGCTCCTGGTGTAATAAATATTTGAAAAGCGTTTTTTAATTGAATTCCCAGTGCAAACTCTGGGTGTGTTTTTGCTCCAAAACGCCCACAACATTTCTTTTGGCATATTCAAAGGGTTGGGGTTTTGGGGGGCGGAGAAAAAACAAAAACCCCAGCGCCAGCGTCAGCGCCAGAATGGAAATACATTAAAAAAGCCGAAGCACAAACATATAATCAAATTAAAAAGCTAGCATCCCTCACATTCACCCACATATATATTTGATTTAATTAAATTTTTTTCCCTGGTTGCCATTTATACACGTTTTGCCCCTTTTTTGCGCTTTCGGTTGGCAAATGAACTGCATAAAGAGGAAAACCCCAAAAATAAGAGCTGAACCAAAAAGTAAAAATAAATATTCTTGTCAATAGGAGAAAGCCAAAGAAGTATTTCCAAATAAGTACTAAAGTCTTGTTATATTTTTTTTGGGTATTTGAACCTTTTTGTGGGATCTTTGTGGGTTGCGTTTGCATTTGAACTTTGAAGTGAAATGGCCGGCGAAGGTCCGTTTCATTCATGTTGGGTCACTTTGCGTGGCGCTGTTGTTAACGATCAAAATCAATTACCCGCAAGTATTTTTCGAGTAAACAAATTGTACAAAGCAACTGCAACTAATTTGAGGACATTAGCAGAACACATTTTATAAGGAAGAGTCCCTATTTGCAAATAGAAAACCTCCTTCTTCAGAGTATTTGTTCTTCGTGCTTCGAGTGCCATTCAACTTTAGGGATACCCACTTGGAAATGCCAAAAGCCACCTCTGGAATTCGCTATCCTTGTAAAAAACGCAACTTTGTTTCCCTCTTCAAGCCGACAGGAAAATCTCTTCACAGTTTAAGTTTTATTTGGCACTTGACGCCGCTAACTTCTGGACCATTCGCATTTCTAACATATTTCTACTTTCATTTTACTATTAATGTAATTCCATTTTACGCTTTCTCCGGCCATCCTTTCGCGCTACCCTCTGGAATTTGTGAAGGGCTTTTCATGTGGATAATTAAGCAAAATACCAACAAAAGAAGGCAGCAAATGCCATAAAAGGGCGCAAAAAAAATTATAAATAAGCAAAGAAGAGAGGGGCAAGGCTTTAGAGCCGCGCATTGAAGCGTAATATTTTTATGTGTGCCACTTCCACCTAGCTCCTGTATTTTCCCTTTCATTTCTTTCATATTTAATTGCATTTCCTTTATTTATCAAAGAACTTTTGCCTATGGTCGTCCTTTTTGGTGGGTAATGAAATAAGAAATCGCCCATTGAAAGATGGAAAGCCACTAACGGGGAGTCTAGACCTCAACATTTTTATAAAGAAATAAACTTTCATGCGTTGTCAAAAGTCAAAACTCTAAAATTGAGAAGAAATCCAATTACTTTCAGTTCAACAAAACGTTGTAGCATCTGTACACGAGAAGGAATATAAAAAATCAATATTCTTTCCATACAAAGGAGCTTCGTTTGGGGGCAACAAATTGCAGTTCTTTCGTCAGTTAATTGAAAGTCTAACTACTGCTGCTGCACTCTTTAAATCTTCTTTTTTCGGTTGGCTCGAGGGGGACGATGGCTGAGAGTCGAGGAGAAGCATTCAATTGCGGCAGCTGCCACATCCTGCCACATGGCCAGGATATGGAGTTTGGCTCTGCTCGACTGCTGCCTGCAATCGACAAAATGTGCTTCAATAGTTTTCTAATGGACTTCATCCGCCATTTAATGCACACACATCCACATGGCCGGAGCACATGGCCATGGCAATTGAGGTCCGAAAAAGGCGAACACGTTGGCAGCTTGCAAAGATTAATGATCAATGCAGGCGCAGGACATGGCAGGATACGCCCAAGACCCCCACACAACCATACCCATACCCATGCCCGACGCGATAATATGCGATTTGGAGCCTGGCATAGGGGCGTATCAATAAAAATTCTCTTGCCACTCCCACGACCCCTTTGAAGCACTTCAACCAGCCGCCGTCCAGATGCTATGGCTCCTGCTATTGACAGAGCCATCGAACAGCGACAGGAGGACACCCACATCCTCATCCTCGTCCTCATTCAAAGCGAATCCTTTCGCAGGAGAAATCGCAACGCAACGAAGCATTTGCCATGCATGAAGTTATTTAATAAAAATTGAATGGCTCTCCCTCCTGCCTTGCCGGGGAAACTTTCTGTTTGTGTTTGGTTATCGATATGAGCAGCCAGCCAATCGCTATCGCAGGACGAACTCTCCTTCCTTCCTTATTTCGGAGCTATTAAAATCATTGCCAGCGAATAAACAGGAAAGGTAAAAGAAAATACAAAGAAGGAGTCTGATAAAGTGGCAGGATATCTGGCAATGGCTTGATACGTAATTTAAAGAAACATTTCATGCTCAAAATGATTTCATTTATACATTTTATTGTTAGTTAATCAAATTTTCGCTTCAGTTAAAGTTATGCATTAGCTCCAGTAACTACCAAACAGTATTTGTTTGTTAATACTTTCCGTTCCATCGTGGTTTTAATGAGCCGATAGCCTCTCGAACTCCCCAACCAATTGCAACCCTAAAAAGTTTGCCACAAATTGATGGACTTTTCCACTTGATAGATCACCCCACCACGGGGCACCGTAATGCCGATGGTTCTTTGTTATTTTTTTGGTTTTTTGAAAGTCAGAAATTCAATTCGGAATGTGAAATGCAATATTCATTAAAATTATAATGCGCTCAGGTGCTCAGGTGGGATAGAAAATGGTAAACGAGACTCCAGTTAAGTACGCCATGGCTCGAAATTCCCAAAAGTAGGGAGAACGCCATGATGTGAGTAGATTTTCCGAGTTTTTCCCCCTTTTTGGCGGATTGTTGTTGCTGCATTTTAGCCGTTTTGCGCTCAATCCGCTCAGTGCAGTTTGGCAAATTGTGCGGCGTTTTCCATTCCCAACTTTCATGCCTACATGGCTAGGAAATGGGGAAAAAGGGCTTTTACACACACACACACTCACATACACAAGTGTCCGCAGTAATTGCCGCCGTGCTGTTGATTACACTTCAACGGTCGACCCACTCACCCACCAACTCCCCCACATAAACTTCACACAAACTCACACATTTCCCTCCCGGTGGCACTCGCCCGTTGGGCTTTTAACTGCGCTAGTTTCAGCCATAAACTCGCAGACGATGCCCGAGATGCAGCAGCAGCATCACAAGTGCAGCATCTGAATCTGAGGCTGGAGCTGGAGCTGAAACGGAGGCATCCACCAGGCCCCAGTCAGCGGCCTATGATTGCCAGCCGACAAACTTGGCATTTTCGTTTTGCCAAACTCACTTTTTAAAGGGAAAAAGTTAAAAGCTTTGTTTTATATCATCAGATTCTTGGGCGGACTAACAGTCTACAGCAATTCTCTATTAGATCTGAAGGAGTAGTCTATACCCCTGCTTGTTTATGACATATTTTTCTTGCAAATTTTTCGAGAATCTGAAACTCACATCGAATTAAACCATTTTGTCTCCCCTCGTGTATGAATATGGATGTGTGCAACTGCTCGTGTCCCTCTTTAGTTCGAGAGTCCTGCATGCCCAAACTAAACGCCTTCCGTTCCACCTTCCCCTCCGGCGGTCTGGGCCCCTCCGTTTTGCCGTCCTCTCCGCTGAGCTGCGGCAACAGCTTTATTTGAATATTTAATTTTTTAGCGAGGAGGGAACATTTCGCACTTCGAAACCTGACGCTAAACACTGCCAGAGAGCTATCGTTTTTAGCCGTCGGTTAGTCCACACCCTGGCACCAACCCATATCCCTCCAATCCTCAACGGATGTGTGTAGGTTGGTCGGTGTGTTGCTTTCGGAAAGCAAACAAAATGTTTTCTATAGCAAATGAATCAGCTCGTCGTATATATGCCGACTCCGTTGATTGCGAGTTCAATGCTCGAATGCCAACGAGGACATGCACAAATTGGCTTCAACGGAATTGTCCAAATTCATAATTAATATAATTTGGACACGATTCTGTTTGGATGGGCCACACCCCACACCCCACGCCCCGTCCAATCCAGTCCTCCAACTCCACAAAAACTGTCCATTTTTCACCTGTCATCTTTTAATTAAAAGAATTTCGCTTTAATAAATTTAACATTGACAGCAGCAGGTCGCCAGAAGGTGTCGGGAAAATTAATGAAAGTGTTGTATGAAAAATGAAAAAATTGTTGTATGCAGGCTTTTTATGTTGAACTGTTTCTCACGTTAAGTGTTCCACATTTTAAATGCTATTTCAATATTTAATTGATTCCCGGAGACGGCGTTGTATAAAGGACTTTCTTCACAAGAGTAATTGACGAATCGATGAATACAATGAATGCGGAAAGGATTGGCAGTTGCAGGCTGCTTGCTTTACTTGATATGATTTTGAGGAAAGTCTTTAATCCTTTTTAATGTTATTTAAAAAGTTTCATTAGTTTCTTTACGTTATTTCAAAAAGTTCCATTAATCCATTTGACATTTTGCTGTTGAGTTAAGGCCACTCGTTTCTGGAAGGACTTGGGCGTACAAATTTCGCAACTACTTTTTTTCCCCAACTCTTTTCAAGTCTTGCAAAATAAACGAAAGGAACACGTTTAGAGGAGAAGGTCGGGAAAGAGTGGCAAAGAGTAAGCGCCAAACTGTATGACATTATGGCCATTTCCAAAGAATTTGTTTGTTGTTGTTGGCCCACGCGTACTACGTGCAATGTCACCAATAATGTCACCCATACACATACATCTACACAAGGACATGCACCCACACACAGATACAAAGAAATCCACTCACACCCGTGAAAACTTCCGCTCTGGTTGCATTGTTCATTTAAATTCTAATTTGTATTTGGTGCACTCGACCCGACAGTGGGACTTCAGCCTTCAGGCCAGGATTAGGCGGCCAAAGAGGAGGCAGGGCGGGCCAGACGGCAGGACACGTTTCCTGTCAGTGGACAGGTGTAGGTAGGAGAGCCGGTGGACATGGGACCTGGCTTCGAGATCTGCCACCCACTTCCACAGCACCCAACACTTCAAAAAAAAAAAAAGGCTCGGCCATGTTCCAATAATGTCCTTGAAAAAAGGCAAATTCCACTTGGCAACTTTTGTTGCCTCTTTTCGTGGGCGTAGGTGCGACTTGACTGAGGGCGTGGCCTTACACAAATTGTTACTTTATTTGTGTTCGTCCTTCTAAAAATTTGGATTTCCTAGGAATTTGCAATCATATTTTCCAAACAAATTCAATTTTTTTCTTGGGGAAATCTTCAACAAGAATTTAATATCCTGATTAATGAAAGTTTGCGAAAACTTCATGGCCAAACGGGGAAAGATACTTTGTGTTTGGTGGAAATAAATTAAATGGTTTAATGCTTTTAAAGATTCATCTTTGAATCGATAAGCTTTTGCATAATTGAGCAATTATTTATCTTAATAGATAGTCTTGAGCCACAATTAAAGCTCTATGAGTCTTCAGCTAAAGACTAATATACGGGAATGTTATCTTTCGATCGACGGCGTTTAATTTGCGGCAATGTACGTGTTGTATCGTGTGTCCATACATACTTTTATGTATACAACCCGGTTGTAAATCCAGCCCGGATAATTTCATTCCCTTCTTTGCCGGGGCTCTCGGCTTTTTCGACGTGCCATTCCGCAATCTAGAATTCTCTTATCTTATTGCACGGCATTGTTGGCTATCGGCAATTCCAATCTGTAGGCTTCTCCCCTTTTCCCAGCCTTTTCCCTCACATTTTTCCTCCATTTTCCCTTCGTTTTCCCTGCATTTTCTCCGGCCTGTTAAGCCGACATGTCGTTTCATTTAAAGTTTATCGCGCTTTCCCTCGTCTGTCTCTTTCACCTCAATCTGGCCATCTCCTTCCTTCGTATTCTCTTCTTGGGTTTTAGTGGGCATTCTCCCGTTTCTCTTTTTTTTGTTTTTTGCCCAGTTGTTTAATTCAGTTGCAGTTTGTTGTTGTCGCTGCTTTAGTTGATTAAAAACCGCACTCAAAGTGGAAATGCGCTTTTCTTTGTTCGACCGACCCTCCAGTCCCACGGTCCTCCCGTCCACTAGCCATCTCTTTCCCCAGCCGTTGCCCTTTCTCTTTCACTCAGTGTGTCTTAGGGCTTTTGTTCTGGCGCCGCTTCTGCTGGAATTTATAGCAGGTTTAACCCACTTTGCCGTAAATGTTCTCGATTTCAATCCCCCAAGGCTGTCGGCCATGTAAACTTTTTAAATTAGTTGTCAAATGCAAGCTGCTAAGCGGAATGCGATAACGCATACAAACGCCAACCACAAAATATACACACTAACATATACTACAACAAAATAAATAAGAAAAATCGCTAACTGGCATTAATTAAAAGGCAAAATATTTTTCAGAGTTTTATGTCCGTTGCGGCATGTTGCATATACATATATATGTATGTTTGATGTATATAAAAATTGCGTGCTTTGGGTGCATTGACTTTGGATTTGGATGGGAAATTGTTGTTCAAATGCTTCGTCTGGCTTTTACTTGGCCAAAAACGCCAACTTCAATCTTAGATAAGGCCAATAAAGAGAGTTCAAATACGTTTAGCCATTATTGTTGCAGAGAAAACAAAACGCAAAGCTTTTAATTTGATTTAAAATTGTATTTCCTTAACAAGGTTGCATTTTAGTTTGTTTAAATATTAATAAGCTTAGGAATTTCTTAATCAATTTTCTAGAGTACAATATTTTGAACTGCCTAAAAATTAATTTAACATTTTTTGTACTAAACAATAACCAATTTCGTAACAATTTCTTTTTTTCTGTGTAGCTTACTGTATAGCCTTGACTCTTTGGTTGCTAACTGATGACCCTGCTCCCCACTCCTAACAGACTATGTCCCTCAGGCTTCGTCGTAGTTGGGCTTATCCCCAAACTTGATGGATCCTCGCTGCCGGATATTGTCCCGAGTCTGCCGCTTGTACTGGCTTTTGGGCGCCTTTGGTGCCACCGGCACCGGCTGCTCAAAGGCCACGGCACTTGGCCCAATGGGACTGGCCAGCTGAAAGCTGCTGTGGGCCACCTCCGAGGGCCACTTGTCGCCGTGCATCGCCTCCACAAGGGCGGCCTCCAGCTCCTCCTCCTCCAGCTGCTGTTTGTGCTGCTGTTTGTGTTGGCGCTGCTGCTCCTGGAGACGGGCTCGCAGACTGCTCATGGAGAAGCTGGGCGGTGTGGTATTGGACTCGGAGTGATCCTCGCCCTCGCGGATCACATACACTTCCTTGTTGTGATGATGGTGGTGTTTCCGGGGCCTCCGAGTAGTGGTGGCAGCGGCCTCTCTTTCGCGGTACTTCTTAAGGAATGAGGCTGGATAGTTGGGCGCCTCTGTGGTGCTGGTTGTGGATGTAGTGGTGCTCGTGGTGCTGCGACTCCTGGGCCTGGGCGTCTGTCTAAAGCTCAGGCCTTGACTGGGCACAAAACCACTTTCCATGGACGCCACGGATTCCAGTTCCTCGCTTCCCTCGCCGGTGTGCTCCGTGACCTCGTAGCGGTGGCCCATCTGCTTGGCCACCTCGTTCTCAGCCTCCGCCTCGTCCTCCTCGTCCCGCTCATACTCGTAGCTCACCAGCTTCTCGGGCTTCGGCAGCATTTCGTGAGCTCCACTGGCAATGTCCGTGTGCAGTCGAGTCAGGGGCTGGGGTTTCAAGGTGACAAAGGAGCTGGGATGCTCGCCGGGCTTGTAGACGGGCTTCCAGCTCTGGTACTCCATGATCTTGCCGGAGATGACCTCGTTGGATGAGCCACCACGTGGTCTCTTAGATTTGAAGTACTTCTCCATAATGGCCTCATCGCTGGTCATTGGCGCTTTGCCCTCGGCGATCAGTTCCTGTTCCTTTTCCAGCTGCCTCATCCTGTTGTCATATTTGATCACTGTGGTCATTTCCGTCACTGTGGGCTTGGGTAGAGGTCGCCTAAACTTGACCACTTTCTTGGGCGACGGCCTCATTTTGATGATCTTCATGGGTTTGTTGTTGTGCGGATTACGGATTATGTACTTGACCCGAGTCATCTCTGTGGGCAGGAAGTCCACGGTTGTCTTTTGGTTGTGCTGTCCCCCCGGGCTGGGCAGCAGATCTGTTATCATTGTCTTCATGGCCCGGGCCCCGTTGAACATTCTTCCCAACACCCCACCCATCACGGAGTTGTTCATCTCCTGCCACATGAAGCGCCGTTGAATTCTAGGGGGCGATGTGAAGAGTTTCTTCTGAATGTTATTTTCTAAAGAGCCACTCACCTGTGATCATCAGCCTGTTGCTCACTTTTAGTCACAACTAGATTAAGCAACAGCAACATCAGCAAAATCCCATAAATCTGAAGTTGCAATAATCCAAAATTTAACCGGATACATGTCGTTTGACAAAAGACAATTAGCTGATGTGTTACACTTCCTTGGTAATCCACTTCTGGCTTACTTACGCAATGCTTCCTCATGGCTCTGAAAACGTGAATATTCCCACCGTTCGATTTGAATATTTCAAGTGGCAGACTGGGACTGGAGTTGCAAATCACGAGCTCGTTTTGGGTCTGTTGGCAAATTTCAACTGTCGGCGCCTGCGCGCCAAGCACTTGCTTTTATATACTAGCCAGTAGTTGCAACTAGCTGTTGCAAGTTGCCGCTGCAGTTGCTCCAATTACCGAAGAGCTCGTTGGCTTTGAGCTTGGCATTGGCATTTTCACTTTCGTTGGGAACAATGGTTTCAGCTTTTTGGGCTGGGCTGGGCTGGCCTGGCCGCCTTTCGTTGAGCAATTAGTTCCATTACTTTTGACTATCTTGCGGTTTGTCTTTACATATTTTTCCTTCCTTTAGTTTGTATTTTTTTTCTACACCATTCCGTGTAGTTTCCGTGTAGTGCTGCTTTTCTTGCTGCTTGATTTCGCATTTTGCAGCTGCCTCTCGCCTACCGGGTGGCGTGAACTGAACGCTTTCCATAAGTTTTTAAATATTTGTTAAATTTCATCGCAAAAGCTTCTTCGATTTGCACCAGGCACCATGGTGCTGCCGCAGAAGCAGCCCCAGCCAAACTGTTTAATTATGACTTAATATTTATTAATGAGCGTTTTCGGTGTCTGCTTTGGCTCTGCACTTTAATTTATTGACGCCGCTCCACTACATATTGCATCCTCATCATTATTATTTTCGTTTCTCATCATCATCATCATCAATGGCCATCTCCATCTGCTGGCCAAAACGTGCCAAACGATTCGGTTCGGTAAATGACTTTGTGGCGTGTGTGCATTTTTCCACTCTCGATCATGATGGAACTGATGATGATGGCGATGATGATGGCCGCATGGTAATGCTGTTGATGTTTGTTGAGATATTTCTTTTTGTTTGTTCAAAGTGCTCCACTTGAACACTTGCAGATACAGATACATATATGCCATATAATATTATCATCTATATATAAGTATATATATTTTTGCACCAGGTGTCACCACTTGAAAGTCAAATGCCTCATTAAGAGGGGACGTGTGTCAACACCAACGGCATTTTATTAAATAAAATACCTTTTGTAAAGTTGAGTGGTCAGACGAGAAGTTTGTATAAAATTCAGGATTTTATAAAAATAAGAGTTTAACTAGAATTTATCCCCCGTTTACGTAGACTCCCTTTGAAGCCAAAATATTTGCCTGCATAGTTTTCAACTAATAAAGTAGAAATAGTTTTCAAATGTTTGATTATGGGACCAACAAGTTTAGTTACAAGTTTAAAACTTTATTTATTTTAGGCTATGAAACTTGAATGCTATTAATTTGCAAACTTCTTCAATAATAAGCTTTAAGTGCACCAAATCCCATATTAAGTCTTGAGGTGTCCATAAGATATTATCAAGGACACGCTAGGAAATATTCCTCAAGAAAACGTATGGGCTTCAGGCCCAGTTAATCCGATTTGTCTGACCCTTTTGCAAGGTTATCAAGTTGCAATAATTGCATTTTGTGCACTAATTAAACATCTGTTAAATGGAAACGCCGACACAGAGAAATTAATGTCTTAATACGTACGTGCGTATGCGTATGCGTGTGTGTTTGCTTAGTCCTTTGTTGCTGGCACATTACGTATACGCAGCGTTGAGCTGAAGAGTTGTTCGATACGCGCTCCACGCTTCAGTCAATAATGTATTTAAAATGCCATTTGTGTAAATGGATTATGTAATCGATGCAGCCAAAGCAGCCGAAGCAGCACACCCATCAGTAGCCATCTCGTAGTCCCCTTCTAATGCAATATGCCTTAACGTTGTAGATTGTACGCTCCTCCATACATGCTACACATGTACGTAGTACGTATATAGACATATTTGTGTTATTGCTGCCTAGCCTGACTTTCCTGATAATGCTAGCTTACAGCCAGTAGCCCAGTCCCGAACTCCTTGTTGTTGTAGTCGTCCTTGCATAAAAGCAAATTGATGCCCTAAGCCAAATATAAACACAATAAAACCAAACAGGCCGCAACAACAATGAACCAGCACACACGCACTGTAAAGAAAAAAAAGGGAGACAAATATTAAATTGGTTTCAAATAAACCAATAATAAAGTACATCTCGATTTAATTTGTATGTTTGATTGGTTTAGTTTCTTTTTCAACTAAATCTTAATCTTGAGCAATGAGATCCCATTTTTTTCTCGCCGTGTAGTTGAATTCTAAGCCTGAAGGAGATGAGAAGACTCTTAGGTTACTCGTACTACTGCCTGTATCAGTTGGCCGAGCATAAGGCGAGAGCTAACTGCAAATTGTATGAGCCCGAAATTTGCCTCCATTCTGGGATAGCTGATAGCTCCCCCAGACTACACAGACCCTCCACCCAAAAAATCCCCAAACCCAAAACATGGACAACTTTCGCATTTTGGGGCCCTCTACCATAGACACTCTCTTAGCCAGGATAACAGAAAGCATTGTCTGATGCAATAACTTTGACGAGTAATGGAAACAGGCCTGCGAATCGGACCCTGATTGATACGGATCGATGCTCACTTACATTTGACAGCCATCAGGGTTCCCAGTAAGCTGGGGCCGTAGTTAGATTTACGGAGAAGGTAATGGGAGTCACGGATTACTTAAACATAAGTCCTGTAAATTCTTGTTCATTTCCATTTAATTCTTAGCGCGTATTTAATTTTACAAACTAATTTATTGATATTGATTCCTTTATTGTGGCAGCTGTTGCATTTAAACGTATATTTTTCGCAGGTAAACATGCATTTACCTGCCCTTTTCCCTTTCGAATTTTTTCCGCATTCCCACTGCCCCACTGTCCTGATGCTCTGATGTCCTGAGTTGTCCATATACTGGCTTTCTGTTATTTTTTTTTCGTACTGATTTAATGCCAGGGGCGATTCTGTTGTTCCCGATACAATTTTTTTCCATTTTACTTTTGTTACTGCTGCTCTCGTTGCATTTTTGCCTTCAATGGCGACACCATTTTCTGCTTGACAAAAGCAGAGCTGAAAATATTGCGCATACGCCACGTATTCTCCGTTTTCTATCCACGGATTGTCAACTCTGCTGAGATCATGCATACGTGTGGGTGCTCCAGTATGTGTGTTTGAATGTGACTGGGCCATCACAAAAGCTTTGAAGTTGCATAGATAAGCTTCAGCCGGTGCCGAAGCCGGAGCCGGAGCCGGACCCGGAGCAAATGCTGCATTACCCAAGGCGCTTGGCCCGCGAAGGCGACAACTTCCACAAGAGCAGAGTCTGTGCAGCAGGATAAACGGGCGAAAAAAAAAACATAAACTTATGTCATAAGCCATAGCCCCTTGGCAGCGAGCACAAGGGTCCACCAAGGCATTAACCCATGTAAGCCGAAAGTGTCAGGCAATGGCCACGGGGGCTCCGCACTAAAACCCGCACCAAACCCGGAACGAAACAAAAAGAAAGTATAGCTCCCAGACACACACACATTTTAAGCTTATTTAATGCGCGCATAAATTATTCAGAGCAAGTACGGAGTGGGGGGGGACGGAGGTCCTTCGCGTCCTGGGCATACTCAATTATTTTAGATTATGTTTGGATTAGTGGTCAGGAGCAGGACTCTCCACTACGGCCTGGTTCAACGGTCTTTGTGTCTGGTTATTGCACTTTATTGTCATTGGAGCCGAACTGGCGATGACAGGCCCCCAAAAATGGCTTCCGAGTCCTTTGGCCTTACTTCCTGTTCTCCTTCTTTTTGTTTCGGCTTTGGTCGGGGCATGCAGCCCGGTCCAATCAATATTTAATTGACCCATTTCAGGGTTTTTATTCTCTATGAATGGGAAATGGTTTTTTCGTTTTTTAGGTAAAAACAATTTAACCAATTTCAGGCGATTTAATGTCACCCCTTTCTCCTGGATTAACAGAAAACAAGGCATACGCTGAAATGGAAATTGCAGCTGCCAAAGAAATTGTATATTAAATAAAGAAACTTAATGCTCCCTTTCAATTCGTAGTTGAAACAGACCCATAGACTCGAATACTCCAGGCCATTCAGCCATTTGGGGCATAAATTAGATTAGAACAGACCATAGCCAGTTGGTAATGGGCGCTGAAAGCATTTTTTTAGCCGCTTTGCCAGGCCCTCACTTAATTTATATTAATGTGACTGCCATCTTTCGCTGTCCCAGTCCCGGTCCCAGTTCCATCTCATTGTAAATATATCTGGGAACGTCCTAAATTAATTTACACGACGCACGACAAAAAGGCAGAAGGCTCTGCAGAATCCCTGATGCCCCATAAAATTCACGTCCTTTGCCATTTTTTAGGCTTCCGATACCAGTAAGTTGCGTTGAGCTTTTTTATTTTTGTTGCTATGGCGGCTGTCATATTCAATCAAATTTGTTATGGAAATAAATTGACAAATAAATTGTTGTATCAAATTATTCGTATCATTAGCGTGTCCCTTGGCGGCAAATTGGTTTTCAATTTGATTTCCAAATGAATTGATGGAATTTGTAAAGATTTTGGTTTCTCGCTTTGTTTGCGATTATCTGGATTACTGACTTTAATAATTGCTTTACTTCTTTAATATTTTTCGGATTTATTTGTGTTCTTTAAGGTAACAGACATCCTAGTCCTAGCCCATGTGACCCAATCTTTTGCCTTCTCATATCTGGGTTTTCCATGACCATTGATACGCGCACATTTTGTTTCATTTCGATTCTGAAGCCGTAACCCCAGAAAGCGCCGCCGGCAACGACACGCTGATTAAATCAAATAACTTATGGCTTAGCTGCCGCTCCTTTCCTCCTTCGAGTCCTTGCCTTTCCGCAAGCAGTAAGAAGTAAGGATACTCCCAGTTGTCGGACAACGGAAATCAGCGCTGCCCAATCTGCTGTGTGGCCGAGTTTGGTTTGGCTTGGTTTAGTTTAGTTTTTTTTTGTTTTTTTTTTTTTCGCCCCTCCCCTTTTCTTCTTTTTTGGGTGGATTGTTGGGCAAGGAGCAGCCGCCGTGGCGTGGTGGCTCATTGTGTATGAAATTTGCTCAACTGCAAGCCAAGCAGAAGGAAATTGCACACACACACATACACAAACACAGCCAGAAAACCGCACAACCTTATCCTGCTCACTGGATTCTTCACTTTTTTTTTTTTTGTTGTTTTGTGCTACCAGAAGCTTCTCCTTTTCTGCTCGACTGCTGATGCGAAAGCTTCCTTAGAGCACTTGGAGAAATACTTTAGATAAATCAAAAAAATATTAATAAAATGAAGTAATTTTCTTTTGCCTTTTAATTGGTAAAAATATATTGGAATCCTTTGAAACAGTTTATATTTTTTATTATATTTAATATAAGATTTTAATTAATATTAGATTTTTGTCAAGTGTCTGAAATGCTGCCACCATTTTTGCTTAGCCATATATACTTGAAAACGTTTACGGCTTCTGTGCTCTCCAGTTTTGTGGGCTTGTGTGTGTGTGTGTGTGTGTGTGTGTGTGTGTGTGTTAGCCATCCTTTGTTAGTGTCGCTGTCGCAATGTTCATCTTTTGTTTCAATTGCTGCTCGGCTGACGGTCAGCTTAGATTTCTGCTTGTATCTAAGCGGCATCATCCCGTCGACAACACTCATTCTAGCCCAACTCCCCCTCCATTTTGCCGTGCGGTTGGTTTATTGCAATTGATTTTGACGCCGCTGTTTATGCCAACTGAACAATCGAAGCAGTTTAATCCAACTGCCAACTGCCACTGCCACATTCGCAGTCGCATCTATTGCCTTGTTCGCCTTTGTGTTTGTGTAAGCATTTCCCGATACGATACGATTCGATACGATATGATTTCAATGTAAGACAACAACTTCAAACGTTGAAATAAAATCGAAATCGAAGCTTAGGTGAATCGGTGTACAGGGTCAGATATTGAAGACAGCTACAAATGCTTCAATGATTTCTATAAATTTTAACAATAAACTGTAATGTTTTACTTAAGGATTAATATTGGCCAAAAACAGTTTTTAAGTAACTTTCTTCTGAATTTTCATTAATGGCAATCCTGTTTATCCTTGATTTTCTTAGGTACGTGCATGGAATTGGCTCGGAGACGAGAAACTCGCTCTTCCATTTGCACAATGGACGCGACATGGTCCTGGTCACCACCTGTCGCCATGGGAAGAGTTGGCGGGAGCTGCAGGATAATCGCTGCGACGAGGACAACCGCGAGTACGACAGGTAAGTGGCACCTCATACCCTGGCATCCGCGTCCAATATAGTCGGAGATGATGATAAAGATGATTGTCGTCGCCAGCGAAGTGGCCAGAAATTGTTTCTAGCTGTCACTGGGTCGGCAAGTAATTTGTTTAGCCTCCGCCATCGTGCTAATAGCTGCCACGCCCCATCCTTTGGCCATTAACTGGAGTCGCCAGCTCCACCCTATTCGGCTGCCTCTATCTCTATTCATCCTATTTAGCTGTGCGTGGTGATTAATGTCCTGAAATCCGACTTGACAAGCTCATTTAAATGGCACGACACTCGGGCCAAAGGCATTTGCAATGCCAATGGATTTCGTTTAGCGCCCGTTTCTGGAGTGTATGGGATGAGCAAAAGGCGGTGACTTTTCAATCATGGTCAGATGATTTGGAATGTTTTTCGGGCCCAACTCGGTCCATTTACATTCACTAAATTAATGGTGGAAATGAAGTTATAAAAGTGGTTGTCAGGAATGTACTCACTACTTGATTGGAAAAGGTAAAGGTAACAAATAGAAAGCACTCTATGTCAATGTATGAGTTTTTATTGAAGATAAAGTGATTTGCCGATAAAAAAAATGTCTATTCTTTCACTTTACAAAAGAAGAAAAAAGTAGGATCGTTGAACAAGCAAAAATGTCATCGCAACATTTACCTTTTACCTTTAATTGAATGTAATTTTTCAGATTTTGTGCGCCCCAGCGTTTTGCTTGCCGTCACTTTCTTCGCCACTAGCGTCTTCTCTTTCATCCGCCCGTTGTCTGTCTCGTTTCCGCCCCCCTAATATGACATGACTTATGCGACAAATCTGCTTTGGCGTCAAGCGTCAGCGATTTATGCTCTCCCTCCATCCCCTCGGCATCCTTTCGCAGGTCCTTTCCCCAAAAAAAAAAAAAAAAACTCGTCCACGGCTCCCTCAACTGCTCTACATAATCAAGCAAATTGCTTTCCCACTCACATCATTTTTTATCAAGGGGCCTTCGCTGTCTGGAAACTTCGTTAATGCACCTGTCAGATATATCTTTTGCATACTTCCTTCTCGGTCTCCCTACATGTTGTTTTGTGTCTAACTATAGGTATGCTCACTTTTAACATAGATATATATATTTTGAGAAAATTGCATAATGCCCTTGAATAGCATCAGCGATTTTTCCGTTTCCTTTTTTTTTTTTTTGCACACAATCTCTAAAAGCTCATGAAAGTTCTTTGGATTTTTGATGAGTTTCCCTCCCCGGCATTAATATGCAAAATGAGAGCTATGTATGTATATCCGCTGTTGTTGGTGATTTGTTAATATACATAGTGATGAGGGTCTGTATATAAGCTATGTATAGTGGGATCAGAAACCAGAAACCGAAATCCATTCAATTTGACAATGACTTAGGAAAGTTTTCTCATTTTCTATGGCCATCAAAAAAGTCTGTCCGAGAAACGATGGTCAGTGAAGTATCAAATTAATGTTATTAGCAAACCAAAGATTGTTTTATGAATATTTATATATGTTTCTAGAAATATATTTATAAGCCTTAATAAAATGTTTTATGCCAGATGATATTAAAATATTTATTACCAATTTCAAGTTAATTTCAAGACCGTTAAAACTTTCTTTAATTGGTGGAACTTTGCAAAACCTTTTGGCCTAAAAAAATATATATGTACAATATATTTAACACACAGCCATATTCTTTAACGAAAAATCCATTAAAAAGTTTTGTTATTACTTCATTTCTCACCCTTCGACGCCCAAAAGACTCAGCAACAAAAAAAACTTTTCCAACTGCATTCGAAAACCTTGAGCTGCTTTTAATGAAATTTTTTTGTTGTTGCCGCCGCTGTCGCTTTACAAACGTCCTTTTTCTTGGTGTTGTAATGAGCCTAAGGCGTCAATGGCTTTTTTCGCGGCGACCGCTGTCATGCAACATATGCAGCAAGGACATTAGGGGCACGGGGTGGAAGTTGATGAGCCGCCGATGATGACAGCAATGAGTGCAAAAACATGCCGCACGACGCCAGTTTTAGTTCTGTTTCTCTTTTTTTTTGTGGTTTCTAATACGAGGTCAACGATTTTATCCATTGACTATGCGGTTGGCAGTACTTAGAGGACTAAACCAAAAGGAAGTAGAGACAACAAAAAGTAGAGACAACAAAATCCTTCTCCCTGTGTACACGTATACGTACAAGGCTATGTTTTTGTGAACCAGACTGTGCCTATTTTGGAAGTCAGCTCAAAGTAGCAACTGCGAGAAATAATAAGAGACGCCATGTAAATGTCCTTGGGAGTAAAAGTTGTTCCTCATTTTCTTTTTGGCTCTTTTGTGTGGTAGAGTGTGTGTGTGTGTGTTTTTTTTTTTGTGGCTAACAGCAGACGCGACGAAATTACGTATACGCCACGTATACGCTGCCAGGCCACGCCAACTGTTGCAGCCGCACGTAACCAAGTTTGCGGCTGTGTGTGTGGGTGTGTGTGTATGTGTGAGTTACACCCCATTTCCTCAAGGTTGTCCCGCGGCAACTTTCAACTTTTTGTGGCCCTTTAATTTGGGCTTAACAATTTATGAAGTTTTTTTTTTTTGTTGTTGCCAATTTTTCAATACGTAATTTTCGAAACTTGTTTTGTGGAACGGTGTGGTGTGCAATTTAATAATTCGAGTCTTCCAGGAAATCAAGGTTGCGAGGGAGATTCGCAAATTGCAACCGTTTGGAAATTAATTTTAAATTCAGCCCCGTTTTCGAAAATGGAAACTAATTTAAACATATGAAACGCAGCCAGGATCTTTGGCAGTCAACTCATTACAGGACGCTCTCCCTTCGCCCTCAGCCCTCCTCAAATCCGGCTTTATGCATTTTTCATAATGTAATTTCCCAAGTAATAAATTTTCATGCCAGGCATCATCATTATCAACAACAAGCAGGAGCGAGTGAAAACTTTAGTTCGGTGCAAGGTGCAGCTGCCATTGCACCTGCTTGTGGAGCCTCGCCTCCTGCGCCACTCTTTCTTCATCCTGCTGGCTGCCACCACTGCTACTCGTTGCCACTTTCCACGTTAATCTCAGATTTCCACATAAATCACTTTAAAAAGGCGACACACTTGCAGAAGGAGAACAAGGAGCAAAGGTAGCTGGTGGAACAGAAGGCGCCGGCTCCTGTGAAAAAGCAAGCCAGTAACTAGTCCTGCAATGGCAATTTCTTTGAGTACTTTCTCCTATTTCCCCTTTTGCTATTATATAGCTGGGCTAGCTGGGTGTGTAGCTCGGTGTAAGTTGCCCCAAAAAACGTGCCAAGTAATTGCCGGCCATTGCCTTAATGTCCTGGGCATAAGGACCTGCCATGAACTGAGAAAATAATAACCAGACTTTGCACCCAGGAACTTTTAATTTCGACAAAGTCAGGAGCATATTTATTAAATTTCAATGAATCCTTTTTCCAAAGGGAATAATACCATAAATAATTTCTTGCCTTGAATTGTCTTGAATTTATTTAAAGTTTCCACGCCATTCCCATGTAGGGACATAATAGCGTCTTTGAATTTCTGCAATAATCATAAATGCATTTGTTTTTCATGTATTTTAGTTGGCCAAGTGGGAAACTTGGGAAAACATTTTTCCCATTTCCCTTTTGCCAATGCTGTCCCATACGCGCTTTGCGCCAGAACTGAGCTGCATTCGCAATGGCACAGCATCTTCATGCGGTTATGCTGCTTTTCTGCTTTCATTATGAGCCATTATCACAAGCTGGCGACAAGCGACTACCACGATGGCCACAAAGAAAGCGTAGGAAATGGCCAGGAGAATGGCCAAGAGCCAAGGTGGGTGGGTGGAGAAGGTGAGTGGGTGCCACTAGAGAACGTTTGATGCGAGCTTTGCACTTGTAACTAATGCGCCATGTTTAATGTTTCGCTGCCTTTCCCACTTGTTTTTATGGTTTTTTCTTTTGTTGTTTTACACATAAAAAAATTATAGAAAAATTCCAGCTATTTCTTTTAGTTTTTAATAAACTAACTCGCCTTTAAATGTTTTATCCAGCATTTTAAATTTGGCTCTCACGAATTTCTTCAAACTTTTGTTTCCTCTGTGTCCTTTCTCCCCATCTTATCATCGTTTTTGCCAGGACTGCTACCCCGCTTTTTGGCCAAACAATGGCAACTTTTACAGCTGCGTTTTTCTCCCATCTCCCACTTTTTCTCTATTTTAGCTGCGTTTTTTGTGCTCTTTACTATCTGCTCCTTTTGTTTAATTTTTTGTTTGTTCTTTGCTCTCTGTTCTTCAAACTGGAGGCGACGGGCAGTGCATTCGAAATGCTTTCCAAATTGTCTTTATTTCGAATGCTGTTTTTGAAAAATTTAATTTCCATTGAAATTCATCGCCATCGCCATTTCTCACCCTCCCCCCGCTTCGCGCCTAAAGCTTGCTGGCCAAAAAACTTTTTGCCAACTTGAGTTCTGGCTTGACATTTCGCCCACTTTTCTTTTTGCTCATTTATAGTTGCTTCTCGCTGCTGACTTTTCTCATTTTTGCTGTTTTAGGATCTTTTTAATTAATTTTGCATTTCGCTGCAGTTGACAAGCAATTCCCGGCCATAGGCAAAATGTGCGTTGAGTCCACTTTAAGCAATTTGGTAAATGTTGCGTATACGCCACCGAGGCCAAAGAAGTCAAGTGGGGGTGAGAGAGCTCTTGGCCAAAATCAAAGATGACAAGGCACAATGCGAAGCACACAAAAGAAATACCTACTTTGAAATAAAGATCCTGAAGTAGTCGATGAACCGATATGCGGAAAACTACAAAAGGTGGATTACGTTCCAAAAAAATCGCGTCGGAGGTGGAAGAGGTCAAAGGTAGATGCTGCTCTGCCTGTCAAAGCCAAAGCCCAAATGATGGGACTAAATAGGAAATCACAATGCCTCCCCCAAACCTTCTGTTCGTCGGTCCGTCAGTCAGTTTGTCAGTCACTCAATCAGCTTGAGCTCGCAGAACAACGGCAACAACAATCGTGGCACAGGAAAAAATCAACAGAGGGCAGGAAAATGAAACCACAGGCAGCACCAGTAGTAGCAGCCGGAGCCGGAGCAAGAGCAGGAGCAGAAAGGGCAACCTTTGACAGCTGGAAACCACTTAAATTATATGCCTGCTGCGAGCCGGGTGCCTCGGGAGCCACCCCCTCAGTTGCTTATGTTAATTTTCTGCTGGCCTAGGCTCAAGCAATTGACATCAACTGAAGTGACTTACTTTTGTGGCATGGGCTGGCTTCCTGCTCCATCCAAAACCCAGAATCTCTGCAAAATGGTTGCCAAATCAAGGGCAACAGGTGGAGTCTGGTCTCCAGACTCTGAGAGAATTGGAATAGTTTGTTACAATATCAAATATTAAAACATTCTTAGCCTTCAAAGAAAAGTATTCCATAACCAATAGGGAAAACTTGCAACTTGTTGCTTCGTAAAGTTCTATGAAACTTCTTTAAGAGGAATATTTCCCTTTTAGCTTAGTGATGCTTAAAAATGCAAATGAGAAAAATCAAAAGTAATATTAATTACGGCTACATGGTGGGCCAAACTGGCTGGAGGCAATCTCTGTCGCTGATCCAGTTAATTCCCAGCCATCTGTCTAATGCCTAATGAAGTGGCCAAGCGCTTTTCGAGCTTAACTAGGCGCAGGGCCAGCGGCATAAACAGCTTCAGATGTAGCTGTAGTTGCGGCTGTGCCACTGGCAGTGGCAGTGGCAACAACTTTTGACAACAAACGCGTGTAAATAGCAAAAGTTTTGCTCGCATGATGTTGGAGCAGCCCGGACCCGGAGCCCAGCCAAACTTGGCTGAACCAAACAGTACTATACAGTAATGTACAGAACTGTTCGCTTAACTTGGCTGAAAGCTAAAAATCATTTAATTAAAGTTGGGCCGGGCAGGACAAGAAGGGTAGCGCCGAATGGGCGCCGAGCTCGCTGAGAAAACTAAGCTGCTGTCTAAACAAGAAAAACAACAACGTTGCATGTTGGCGGCTCTTAATTGCTTAAACAAGTAGCTAACAAGCGAACGGTGAAGGGGCCCTGGTTTGGGGGGGGGCCAAAAGGAAGCAAAGCCCAGCAAGGATAGTACAGTGGCAAGTGCAGTGACCTGCATAAGGAGCCGAGAATGTACGTACATTTTCCGTTGGTATTTACAACCACCAAACATGCATATATGCATAATGTTGGCTAATTAGTTAGGCCCTAACCACGCCCCCTCTAATACGAAAAGAGGCCCAGACCACATTTTATCTGTTTTGAAATCAAACATGCAATTTTCAAACAAATGAAGTGTTACCTGAAAAGAAGATTCTAATCGAGAGCAGTTATTTTGATAAATTAATAAATCTCTGTGTTTTTTGCTTCTGTAATCAGTAATCCCTAAAAGTTTTCGTAGTCCTTGTTGCATAACAGTATTTTGGCAAAGCTGTATAAACCAGCATCCCCTCCCCAAACTAGTCAGCACCAGAAATTGTTGCCTGCCTATGCAGTTGGCACTGTAATTTTTCAACTCTCGCCGAAACGTCAGAAGCAAGCCAACATGCAATTTATGTTGTTTGCTCAAGATTATTCATACCGAAGTCTGGAACTGTTGCAAGTTAGCCCTCTCTCCCTCTCCTATCCTGCCCCACTGGCGTCCTGTCTCCCTGCCGCTCTCCGTGCGTTGTCAATGTCCAAAAAGCTGCGCATGCAGTTTCCTAATAAATGTTTTTTTGCTGATTTTGCTTTTAAAACGCGACTGGTACGGAGCTCAAATTGCTGACCATTTAGGGGAGTGGCAGGACGAAAAGGACCGACGAAAGGGGGCATCTGGGTGGATGAAAGGAAGCGGAATTTGCTGCCTGGAGGGCTGAACATGCCCAACTACATGTAATTTTACGCGCAACTTAACTTGTAAACTGCTAGCGAACCAATGCCGCTGTCCAACCTCAAAATCCCCCACTCATCCTCTCGCGTCCCGCTTTCGGGAACAAAGCACTTTGCCGCCCACGCATACACCTGGATCAATGTTTGGCGTACATGGCGTATGGGTATTATGGCAGTTTGAAGCATTTCGTGGCTTTGATTTTGAAATTAAAGATTAAAGTGGCCACACAAATCGCGCTCTGTGGTCTCAAATGCCACCTCCCCCGCACTCCACACTCCAAAGCTCCCCCCCTCCCCATTCACGGTTTTAGCTGCTTTGCGTAGTCGGATAACGTGGCGTATGAGTAATGTGATCAAATGTTAAGCATACGCCCTGTTGAGCATTAAGCTGGAATTACTGGAATTTCGTCCAATATCAAAGAGCAAGCAACAACGAGTTGTATGAAACGGATTTGTTTTTGCAAAAATCAAGGACAAAACGTGGAATTAATCCTGCTTAGTGAAAGCAAATAGTAAGCCAAAACCTTATCACACTAATGTAACAAGAAAATTAAATCACGATTTTCAGAAAATGAAGTTTAAGCAGAAAATGTTTCTTGCCGTAGTTGCCATAGTTTCCTCCGCTCCTCTTTAAAGCTCTTTTTTTCTAAGGGCAGCTGTCCTTTCTCGTCCTTGTCTTCTATTCATTCGTAACTATTATCATTCAGCAGTTCCGGTAAGTTTTTCAACGGATGTCTAGATCTCCTTGGGGTCGCATTTTCGTCGCCTCGTGGCATTGTTCGATTAATTGCTTCAGAATCCCATTATGCAATGCCATGGCTCTCACTAATTTACATGTCCTCCTTGCTCTTTCTCACCTCTCTCCTTCTGTCTCTTTCGTTGCAGGTACGACTACGAGACTTTACTGCAAAATTCCACTTTCTGTTTGGTGCCGCGTGGACGTCGTTTGGGTTCCTTTAGGTAAGCAAAAACAAAAAGGACGAAAAAATAATAAACCCATGCAAAAAGAGTAATAAAAGCGGTGAAAAAACATAAAAAACAATTTTCATTTTACATTTCACAATTCCATTTTTTCATGGCTTTCTTTTTTTTTTTTTTTGGGTATCCTTTTTATTTTCTTTTCCTCTCTCAATATTTTTTTTTGTTGTATTTCAGATTCCTCGAAGCCCTGCAGGCTGGCTGCATACCTGTGCTATTGTCCAACGCCTGGGTGTTGCCGTTTGAATCGAAAATCGATTGGAAGCAGGCCGCCATTTGGGCCGATGAGCGCCTCCTGCTGCAGGTGAGCTGATCCGGACTCCGGACTCCGGAGCGGAGCATATATATATTTATTGATACCTACGGATGGTTATATAGTTGCGGCGATATATACCATGGGGGATATGAAATATTGAAGGCCCATCGCATTTCACTCCCACCATTTTTTAGTGGCAGTTTGTGTGCCACTTTCGGAGTCAGTCGTTTGGCCAAAGCGATTTCATTTGGCCCCTGTCTAAAAAAGGGAAAAGTTTTCATTGTTTATGTGCACGAAGCTGATGGTGCGGTGGTAAAGACAAACTCGGAGCCGCATGCCACTTTGCAGTGTCGCAAATGTTTGTTGCACTTTTTATTGGCCTCTCGAAATGTCCAGCCATTTGGCATTGATGAATATTTTGCCAAGATTTACAGAGATTTGCGCACCTGTAGCCGGTGCTCAGATGTTTTGCCACTAAGTCAAGTCCTTGGCCAAGTGAGTTCAATCAGAAAATGTGTCTTGTTTGCCAGAAAGATAGGGAATACATTATGTAAATATATTTGCCAACACATAAGTTTATTTTTTGCTTGGCAATAATTTTGAGGTAAGGATTTGCCAATCAGATCAACCTGAGTGTCTTGGATGCATATCCAACTATAACTTCATTTGTTCCTTAAGTTGTGTATTAAAAATATGGCGATAAAATATTTCTAGTTATTAAATAAAAATTTCCTTCTGGTAATTCCTTTTTCTCAGTGTTCTTATTGCCACCGTCGCACTTCATTCGCGACAAAGTCTTTGCGCATTGTTTGCCAATTGCCCTGGCATCGGTCCTTTTTCTCCTACTGCTCCACTGCTCCGTTTCCTTCACGTCCTTCGACTTTTTCCGCCTGCACTTCCTGCTCTGTCCCCGTCCATTGGCATGTTTGCCTTTGTAGTTTATTGGCAGGAAATGCAATTAATTAAGTTAACTTGAGCAGGAAACTTGAGCACGGACTCCAAACTCGAGACGACTCGAGCTCGACTGGCTGGGCAAACTCTTTAAACTGTTTGAATTTAGTGCCCCACCTACACAGCCACCTACGCAGCCACCGCCACCGCACTTTCCTCTGCCCATGCCTCTTGCCCTGCAATTATGATGGATGGCACCCGTGGGTGGCTGAAATCCTTTAACCAATTAAGTTGTGCATGGTAAATTAATGCATTGTGGCCCAGGTGCCCGGATGAGCTGGATCCATTAAGCTAGGATTACGTATACGCCAGATATAACCTTCTCTCACACTATTCTCTCTTATTTCTCCGCCATTCCAGGTACCAGATATAGTACGCTCGATATCGGTGGAACGAATCTTCGCTCTTCGCCAGCAGACTCAGGTCCTGTGGGAACGCTACTTTGGCTCCATTGAGAAAATCGTCTTCACAACATTCGAGGTGAGTCTCTAACTCCCTGGAGAAACATTTGCATATGTACACTCTGCCACCTATTTGCGGTTGATACGTGGGGGTGGCAACAACTTTTGTGGGTGCGTTAGCAATGGGTGTGGGTGGTCGCTGTGGGTGGTGAGAAATAGCGACTTGAAGTTACTTCTCCAAGTTGTTGCGGCTTTTGTTGGTTCACTCAATCGACAAGAAACAAGTAACGAAAATGTTCTTTGCTCTACTTAGCATGGAGGATCTCCGAGAACTTGCAACTTGCTACCGTGTCCTAGAGTGCTCTACACTGTGTGCAGTAATTAAGCGAACAGAACTTTATGTTCCCTTGTAGGGACGATGTGTGTGTGTGTGTGGGTCTTGTCCTTTGGAAATTCTTGTCCTGTGGGCTTCAAGGTTCTTTGTATTTTTTTTATTATTGGAAAAAACTGGTTAATAAATCGTATCTTCCTTTCCGCATAGTTAAGGTCCCGTATATGGCGGTTGATTTGACTTAAAACTACAGTCGAAAGACCTAAAAATGTATCTGCGCGATACTTTAGCTCCTGAAGTAGCAAAACTTTTACTTTGGCAATTGAATTTGAATTTGGATTTGTCTGTTTTTTGGGGCACATTTGGATGTTACGCCCATGGGGGGGGGGGCGTTGTGGGAGTCTACAAATAAAACACACACGCACAAAACGGGAGGAAAACAAACAACCGGCAGCAACAAAGTTATCTGCACACAAATGGCAGGCAAAAATTCGCGATTCTCAGTGGAGAAGAGCTAGAGCAAAAGAGGCTGTGAGAATTTGCTGGGAAATGGGGGGGGGAGGTAGACACAAGATTGGGAGACGCGAAAAGCAAACTAAACCGCCGCCACTGGAGACCACTTTTCAACACTCAAATTGACACACAGACAGGGACAGACGACCATGTTGGGATGTAGCAACATGCACACCAAGAGGATGCACGGCCATTCAATTTTGTGTAATCATCAGGGGGGGCAGAAAGGAGGTGGAAGATGGGGGACGGCAGCGGGTCTGGGAAGCTGAAGCTGTCAACTGAAACCGGAGACTCCCAGCTCGCATCTCGGTTCGCGTTTGTGGCGAATCTTTCGAATATTGAAACACTTGAAAAAATAGGGTGGATAATGGATAAAAAAAATGAAATTAAATAACTAGTGGAGGATTTTTTTATAACTTTCAAAGATATACATTTATAAAAGTTAAGTCTACTTAAAACTATAAAGTTATCTCACTTAAAAAATATCTAAAAATGCTGGTTAGACATTCAGAATTTCATATCCTTTTCTACATCCTTTTTAAATTATAAACCACAAGAAAAACACACCCAATATTTTGTACGGTTTGCAACCACTTTAAGGCCAACATAGTCATGTTAACCCATGACGACCGACAACATGGCAATGTCGTCGTGCCTGTCGTGGTGCCCTCAGTTCGTTCGCAAAAACCGCAGCCCAATGAAGCGACGAGGGAAATGCGAAGCCGAGAATTACGCAGATTGCGGCTCCAATACCACAATTCTCGGTCCACATTCTTCCTGAAATGCGCCTGGAACTCACCCAAGCTTCCATCGTTCACGTCCTACGTTTGTGGCTAGTAATAATCAATTTGCAGCTCCGGCAACCCGAAATGTGTGCTACCAAATTAAACACAAATATTTTTCCTTTACCTTGTGACCAAATCAAAACGTTGAAGGCGGTGCTGTGTGCCCAGTTTGCTGAGCCAATTAACCACTTGGCCCACACAATCGACCAGAATACGGTCAACAAAGGACATGCATACAGGGTTTAGTTTGATTTATGGCGAAGGAAGCGACAGGCTCTAGTTTGCCCCTTTCGGACAGCTAATTTACACAGCTCAATAATTATTGTTATTGGCTAACATGCGGAGCAGATGCTGTTAATTGGGTTTCGATCGACCTGTTAAATAGGGAACCATCCAACAAATTATCATAATTTATTAGTAAGGTTTTGATTGGCTACCCCTCCTTTAAATTCCAATTATGAAAAAGAATTTAATTAAAATTTTATATGCTTTCCATCATAATAAAGTTATTAGTTATTGAATAAAATAAAAATAAACCTGTTCATTGAACCAATATATGGAAATCCCAATTTCCTTTAATGAAAATGACATAAACATAACAAAAAATTTGATTGCCATCCTTTGAGTCCATAGAGAGCAATTACTATTGCACAGATTTCCGATATATATGTATATATGGTAATTTTTTCTTATCGCCTCTAATTTCCACGGCAAACTTAAAGCTTGCCACGAGGTGTGCAACAAAATTGTTCCGGTAAGAATTTTTCTTTTGGCCTGCATTTTTGTGGCGCACATTTGATTTATGGCTCGCGATTAAAAAGATGAATTGTGGCATTTTCGACAGAGGCAAACGGGGAGTGGGAGTATAGTGGAGTGGAGTGGGCGGAGAAGGTGGTGGAAGCAGTCAGAGACATTTGGCCACGCCCACATGCCGAGGTGTGGCACGTGCATCACGTAATGGTTCTGCGCGCAATCCTTTCTGGCTTATTTGACCCACATTTTGCATATGGCCAAGAATGCAGTAGCTTCACAAGGGTCAACATCATGTCTACCAGCCCCCCGCCCAACCCTTTTCCCCTTTCGCTTTGCGGCTTTAATATGTGCAAAAGTTCCTGAGCTTTGGCGCTGTGGAGCTGTGCATTTTTATGGCCAAATACTTGATGTGTGTGTGTATGCCGTAGAAAACGCATTCACAAGGCACCAGCGAAAACAATTCCAGAATATTTATTAAGAGATAGCAAAAATTCCAGCTTTTCAACCTTGCCGCAGAATTCCCTTTATAATTTGTTTTTATTAAAAAACAAAAAACAGAAACAAGAAAGGCAAACCACACAATCCCGTTCCCTTCGTAGGTCACTCACGTCTCACTTTTGCGGAGTGGAAAGTTCCTAATAATCCTTTAGTCTGGGACACGTATGAATATGAATAAAGGGGCTGGATGGGGGCCAATGGGTCTGCCAGCCTTTGGGGAATCCTTTTCCTTTCGCTTACACTTAAGACCCGTTCATGCAGCAAATTGATTTAGGCATAAACAAGCCCGGAACGCTTTTAACCCTCCGCAGCTACGAAAAAGTGGCAAATAATTTCTGCTGCCTCAACTGGTCTGGTCTGGTTTGGAAATTTCATCCTTCTGGGCGTTGAACCGCATGTGACCATCAGCCGGTGTCAGTTTTTTTCCCCTTCTTTTTGGGGTGAAGGGGAGGCAGGCAATCTCTTCCCAACAGGAACTCTGGTCCATTAAAGTCAACAAACTAACAGCCCGGGCCAGAACAACAACAATAACAGCTGACGGTTTTTGGGGTTTTTCGGGGTTTTCGGGGTTTCAGCTTTGGCTTTGGGTTTGGGTTTTGGCTTGAGTTAAAGTTTGAGTTTGGGTTCAGGTCAGCCTTTGTTTGTCCCCATCGCCCGATGTTGCTCCTGCTGTGCTGTGGAAGCAAACAGCAAAGGTAAAATGGTTGGGTTATCGAAAAGGGACTGGTCGGAGGAAAAACAAATTAAGCAGTTATTTGGGTTGTTAGACGCTTCAAGTTCAGAGAGAGACACACACACACTTTCCCTGGCTTTGTCCCGAATGACAATATCCTTTTGAAATTGTCGAGTGTGTGGCATAATTCCCTGCTCTTGAATATGCCATTAAACGCAAATTTGATAATAAAGCTGTTTGGCTTTAATCATGTAGAAAAATAAGTGATAGAGACAGGAAATATTATGTTGTTTAATTTTAAAGCTGAAGCTTAAACTAGATACATTTTTTATCAAAGAGACTACTCAAAATCGTAAAAGCATTTACCACGA
Organism: Drosophila varians; assembly: GCA_018150405.1. Taxonomy (NCBI): domain Eukaryota; kingdom Metazoa; phylum Arthropoda; class Insecta; order Diptera; family Drosophilidae; genus Drosophila; species Drosophila varians. Next base: position 13,484,290 of record JAECWK010000130.1, read on the forward strand.
ATCATCAAATATTCCAAGAAGACGTTTCCTTCTGAGACAAAATAAGGTCCTTGGGCAATTTCCCACTCATTTGCTGGCAACCCTTTTGGATTTTCGGCAATTACTTTAATTAATAAATCAAAAATTGAACCCGAAAGCAAAACCACAAGGAACTTTTGCCTCGCCACTGCCTTGGAAAGTAAACTATTGCAACAAAAGTGCGTGGAACGGCGGGGTGTGTGTGGGTGTGGAAATTGTATGCGGCTGATCCCAAGATTTGCATAATTTTATTGTGTGTGTTGAACTTTCGACTAACCAACCATCCGGCAGCGGCCCAATCTGAGTGGGCCAGAAACCGAACGGCCGCAGGACGCCCACAAAAAAGGTCACTCAAAGTCCACTTACCGAACTTACTGCTGGCCCACAGTTGGCCCAAAATCTTGGCCTAAGCCCCAAAAGCCTCTCTTAATGCGTATTGTGTGTGAGTGTAGGTGTGTGGGTGTGGCTGTGAGTTTTTGGGGCGAATGAATGTGACCGATAAGCGTGTGGCATGCACTTAAGTTGCACAGGGAAGGAGAAGCAAAAGCGGAAGCTGGCAAAAGTTCAAGAGTGGACACAAAAAAGGACTATAAGCCAACAACAGCTCGAGAGGTTCTGCATACGAGGCTACACATTAATAAATTAGTGATTCTCTAATTATTAATCATAAACTTAAAGTGCCTGCTATTGATTACTTGAATTCATGCGCCACGTGTCTTGCTAGAGTTGTAGACAGGAAAAGTAGCTGGAACCATTTTTAATAGCCTTAACTTATCGCTTTGATTTCCTCAAACAAGATTGATGCCAAAAGCCTTTTCTTTATGGTATTTTGTATTTTTTTGTGTGACTGCGTCTGTGGCTTTGGATTTCATGCAACAGAATGTGTTGCATACTCGTTGGCAGCTGTCGAAAAAAGTTAGCTGCTCACCTGTCGCCTGTCTTTCTTTTGTCTCGCCAAGATTTGCATTTCAAAGTACTAGCCCTAGCCAGGCCCACGCCCACTACCGAGCTCACAAGCTCCCGAGCACTCCCTGGGAAAATCATCAACAAGAAAGGAGGAATATCTTGGTAGCATCTAGGCTGCTAAAAGTGAAAGAAGAACAACAACTTATTACTTTGAATAATCCTATTATGCGCATGCAAACTTTTTGCCAGGAACACTACTTTGAACAGTCAACTGTCTGGCCTGGCACTTTCTCTCGGTTTCATTCCATTGAATCGTGCACCCACTCAAGCGCCACTAACTCGCCTTAGTGGCCGCTCATGCACTGCGAGAAATGCCTGGAGCAATAGATAACCCAATTTGACATAAAGGATACACCTTGCCTTGCCGTTGATTCAGTTAATTCGGGCGAAGTAAGTTTCAAGGAACGCACAGAGCACAGTGGAATAAATAATATTCGAAATATTTTGCCCCCAAAGTGCCAACATCCTGGCCATGTTTTTCATGTCCTTTTAAAAAATCCATATTCAGTTCGACCTTTTGCAGTGATCCGACCTAATTTATTTTCAAGTTGTAAAGTTTGCAAACTTTTTCGTTGACCTCATTCGGTTTTGGCCCATAGTTTTGCTCCCAGCTCGCTGGTTATCCCCAGTCCCTCCGCTGAACCTCTGTCTCGGGACTGTCTTGTTGTAGTTAATTTCTTCCACTTACCTGTCCATTATGGCCGGCTCCTCTGCTCCTGCTCCTGGACCTAGACCAGGACGTCCTGGGCATCTGAGACGCAGAGATAGTAGGAAATGCCGCGACAGCAACTCAAAAACTTTTGAACGCGCAAATCCTTTGGCCTAAGCTGATTTGGCTTCCTCGTAAACCTTCCTGGCAAACAAATGCAAGCTGCAAGGACTTGTTCATTAATTGATTTTCCGCAACTTCCTTATTGAAAACACGATTATTCGATTGCTCTCCGTCGTCTAATGACAGAAGTGGTTTAAATGAACGACTTTCAAGCGCTTCTCATCAATACATATTTTTGTATTTTTTATTATTTTTACCAAAATGCATTTTCTCTTCTCATAAGGACGAACATAAATTACAGAAGGTGTAAAGTGAAGAAATCTTACTTAAGCATAGGATACACATAGAGCCAAAAAACGAAATAGTTGCGTCATTACATCACTTAAGGCACTTAAACATTTAAACATTAAGAGTTGAACCAAAGTTTGTTGTACATTATTCACTTCATGTTGATATTGATATTGATAATGATATGCTGGTAGGCGCATCCTTTATTCATATATCAGATCCTTGCGATATTTGTGAATGTGGGGCAATATTGCAGTTTAGCTGCTGCTCTCGGAGTCTGTGAATCTCTGCGGTGAGTGAGTTGGTGGCGACTTGAAGACTCATGTAGCTTCTCCAATCCGATTCGAATTAAGTTCTGGCTGCGTTTAGTTTAGAAGAGCAGGGAGAAGAGACTCCTCACGCCAGTGGAGCCAGCTCCGGAACCGAGGGTAAAGCCCGTGCTGGGCGTGCCGCTGCTCCTGTGCCGGGAGACGTGGCTGGAAACGTTTGCACGGACACGGTCGTAGCTGGCAACATCCTGTAAGCAAAAAGGACCAAAGTTAGTATCAAAGTGTCAAGGGCGAGACGGTGTAGGGTTCGCGTACTGGTCGAGCACAAACTCGAGGTGTCTGCAGTGCCGGCAGATGTCGCAAGTGCCGCACGTGTTGTATATCGACAAGACTCTCACCTCTTTGTCGGCGTTGGCCAGGACGGAGCGCATCGAGTTGGCCACGGGCCACTTCTTCTTCATCACCAGATTGTTGGGGGGATCGTGAGCGGTACCGGCGTCCACTGACCAAATGGTCACGCTGGCTCCGCCCAGGACCTTGGATCCGCGCGAGAACTTAAAGGCCAGCTCCTCATCGCCGGCGATGCGGGTCAACTGCCAGCCGGTGAGGTTGATCTCCTCGGTGCCCTTGTTGTGCAGTTTGATGAAACGTCCCTCCACGTCCGCCTCGATGATCTCCAGGTCGCCCTTGGCCGCGGCATTAACCGAATACTCGGACAGGGTGCGATCCTCGCTCTCGTCGATCACGGTGCGGCGACGCTTCACGGCGCTGGATCCCGAGATTCCCGGTGTGGCCGAACGACGTCCGCTGGGGGTAACCCTGCCGGATCGGGAGCTGCTGCTGGCGCTCAAGTGGGTGCCATTGCTGGAGACACCAGAGTCGGTGGTTGGGCGTCCGGGGGACTCGATGTTCAGGCGACGCTCCTCGCCGCAGAGCAGCTTGTCGTAGGCGGCAATCTCGAGGTCCAGCGACACCTTGATGTCCATCAGGTCCTGGTATTCCTGCAGCTGCTGGGCCATCTCGTCGCGCATTCGCTGCAGTTCGGCCTCCAGGGAGGCGATGTACTGGTTGTGGCGCTGGCGCTCCGTGTCCAGCAGGTTCTCCAGCTCCCGGATGCGAGCCTAAGAAAGTTTTTAAGTAAAAAATTATTAACTGGAAAGATGAAGCTTTCATTGCACTTACATTCAATCCTGCATTGGTGTTCTCCAGATCCTGCAGCTTGGCATTCAGGCCGTCGATCTTGGTGCGCATAAGACGAACCTCTTCAGTGGCATGAGCGGATCCCTGGGCAGCCCGAGCGGCAGCGGCCTTGAGGTTCTGGATCTCGTTGTCGTAGAGCAGCTCGATCTCCTCACGATTGGCGCGCATCTGACCCTCGTACTGATCGCGCAGCTCCTGGAGAGATTGCTGCAGCTTGGCCTCGTATTGGCGTGACAGGCGGCCATCGATCTCGCTGATCTCGATCTGGCGACGGGATCGGGTCTCGGTGAGCTCCTGGGTGTGCACCTGATCCTTGAAGGCCAGCTCCTCGCGCAGGCTCTGGTTCTGGTTCTCCAGGTCCACGCGGGCCAGGGTCTCAGCCTCCAACTGCTTGCGCAGATCGTCGAGCTGGCGACGCAGGCGGTCGTTCTCCAAAGCCAGTTCCTTGGCCTGATCCTCGAACTTCTTGCGGTCCACCAGAGCCTGGTTGTATTTGTTGTTGACTTCGTTGTAGCGAGATTCATAGAGGCGGGCATTGTTCTCGGCCACCGTTGCCTCCTTAGTCTTTTTGTCGAGTCTGGAATCGGGAAAGTATAGATGAAGATCTTGGTAGTGTAATGTTTTCAAGCCCTAACCATGTGCTGTACAAATGACGTCATGTACTGACTCACATTCGCTCCCGAAATCTATAGCCTCTCTCAGTTGTATCACTCGGATGTATTATTCATTTTATTTATTTAAATTCGTATCACCGCTTGGAAACTCGTTCAACATTCCTCCATCAGAGAATCAAATATTAAGCGTTTTGCCTTGGGAGCAGGCGGCGTTGACGGCGTCACATGCCATTAGCATAAAGTAGCCCAGCTATTTCGGACAGACCCCCTTACCACCGCCCTCCCACTGCCTGATTTATGATCACCTACCGGTTCAAAGCATTTTTTATTCTATTTTTTAAATTCTCTTTGGCCGAAAACTTGTTTAAAAAACAAAAATCTAATAGCTATAGAAAATTCCGGAGATATTTGCTGAATATTTTGACATCTGTCGCCAATCGAGCTCCTCGCGTGGTCGACACGTTTTATTTATTTAAATATAGACTGTAACATAGCCATGAATTTAAATATGGAATAATTGACTTGATGTGCTTTGACTTTGAGTTGAAAATTCATTTTAATGGCAATTTCTTTATCCAGCCATTTACGGAAAATGTTTTTTAGATGTAATTTCCATAGACTGTAGCCTCTGGTCAGTTTTAGCCATTTTCGTTTCCTTTTGACTTTTGTAAACAGTTCGCGTAGCTAATCAAGAAAAGTTGTGTAAAAATAGGAAAATATAAACCAGCTACGAAATAGATTCAAGGTTGTTTTGTTTGTTTGTGTTCTAGTTTTTTTATTTCTCCTAGTTTTCCGCTTGTGCGTGCTGAAGTTCCATTTCTTTTTCCCCCCAATTTCTTTTCCTGACCCAATTTGTTTGAGTTTTCCATTTTTTTTTTGTCAACAAGGAGAAATTTAGAAAATGACGATATGCCAATGAAATTTCATAAATATTTCCTTTTTGTTTAAAATCTAATAAAATCCGCATGGGTGCTGCAATCTTATCGCGCCCAAAATAATCTTCCATATCCGATTTCCTTTGTTACAAATATTTCGTTTCGCTTTTAACTATTTCTGGCGCACCTTAAAAACCTGAAAATTCAAGTTTACCCATCACTTAGAGTCTTTCATTAGCCAAACTCTGCGGAAACTTCATTATCACGTAAAAAAAAAAAACAAACAAACATCTGTGGCTATTATGAATTAAAAAAGCTTATGGCCCATAAATACCTTTTATAAATGCGGCCCTGATAACGAGAGCCCGGCCAAGCGGAAATCTCGGAATGGGAAAACTAAACATTTTTGTTGACATCATACCGAAAGAATAAAGAAACTGGTATTACATTGGTCTTAAAAAACTGCGTGCTTTTTTTTTTTGCTCCATGACATCATAATCTTGTAACCTTTATTGAGATTTACGGCGTCTCGTTTGTTGTTTTATTTTCGTTGCTCATTAACCAAGAACTCAAAATTTGCATAAAAATGGGGCTTCTAGAAGTGTTAATGTAAAAAATAAACAAACTCGATAGAGAAAGGAATTAAAAGAGAGGAAGCCCATGTGCGTGGCTTTCGAAATGTGCTTTTTGGCATGACATCATCGGACGACTCTCCAATATAATCTATACCTCTTTTCTACACAAAGAAAATAAACTAAATATAAAATATAAAATAAATAATAAAGTATTGGTTATTCTTTGCCTAAAAGAATTCAAAGATATTCTAATATTTTTATAAATGGATATCTTTTATCAACAGTTTTTCTAACCTCTTAACATATTAAGTTTTTCTCCCTGTGTATGGTTTTTGCGGTGAGCATGGGCCCCATGACATCACTGGCTGATAATACCCGGTTGCTACCATTCCACCCATTCCATTCCCTGGCGAGCTTTACCTCTGCTTCAAGTCGTCGTTCTCCTCCCACCATCGCTTGCTATCGATCTCCAGCTTGGCCTTCTCCTTGGCCGTTTCGTCCAGTAGTTTGCGGGCGGCGGCCAGCTCCTTTTCGTAGACGGCCTTCAGGTTGGAGGTCTCGCGGTTGACCGTGTCCTGGGCCAAATGCAGCTCCTGGGTGAGGCGACTGTTCTCATTCTCCAGATTGCGCATGCGATCGATGTAGCAGGCGAGGCGATCGTTCAGGTGCTGCAGCTCCTCCTTCTCCTGCAGGCGGGTGGTGCGCGTGGGCGAGGTGGGGCTGGTGGCTCCCACCCGCGACGAGGTGGATGCCCCGCCCACCGGCGTGGAGTTGGAGGCGCGCGAGACGCGTGTGTTCAAAGTGACGCGGCGAGCTGACATGTTTGTATTTAGCTTTTTTGCGAGGTTCAAGTGCAATGACGATTTCTTAAGTACGCAATATAAGTACGAATGAGTTGTCTCTGACGTATGTGCTAGCTTTTATTTTTGTACGTCCGCTTGGCTTGACTGCTGAAAATTGACTGAAACGCTGCCTCGAGAAACCGAACGAACTGAGCCACCGGCCATCATCGACAAAATTAGTTGGCGTAGCTGGGGCGGCGTTGGGGCATTGGGGCGGTGGGGCCCGTCTCATAAAAAACACGAATGTGTACGGCTCGCTCTCTCTATTTTTTGTTCGTCTCTCACACCTTTTGGCTTTATTATTATTGTTGTTTCGCCTTTCTACCATTCGTATTCGTATTCTAACTATGTGCAGCTGTTTGTGTTTCTTTGGAGCCGCAAATAGAAATCGCCTCAAAAAACAGAATTAATGCCCCTTTTCCCGGGTAGCCCTCAAAACTCTTTTTTCCCATTCTAGTTTCTATTTAATCCAAAAAAAAAAAAAAAAAAATAACACACACTATAAACACAGAGCCTACTCTATAGATGCAAAAGATGCATTCGTGAAATTCAAATCGCAAGGTTAATGAACGGCGAACACTTTTAAATTAGAGAAGGCATACATAGGTCTAGGTCTGCTTGGTCTGGGTCCCCACTCTATACTTTCCTGACCAAATATTTCATCGCATTTTCATTATGATTTGTTAGACTTTGGCTGGCCGCATGAATTAATGGCCCCTAATAGAGATTGCGACACATGAACATCGACCACAATGGACACCCACATCATCAATTCCATTCCATTTGGCCCACAGCCGGGTGTATATACGTAAGTGTGTGTGTGTCACTCGAGTTTATCGATCAGCAGCGGGTCAATTATGGCCCAAATTATGAAATACGGCCAAGAGTGGGTGGCTGGGTGGCTGAATGTCGACTTGTCATAAGCGGAATATTTATTGACATTGACTTCGGGAGCGTTGTAGGAAAACCAACAGTCATAATAATAAATAACCAGTTGAAAACGAGTCGGCAAAATGATAGGGAGAAAGAGAGAAAGCCATGCTAGTAGACAGAGAGGGCAGACCTTTCTATTTGGCTTTTATTTGCGAATGTAAATAGCCGGCAAACAATTTTTTTATTCTGCCCCAGAGAATAGAGCAGAGAGAGAGCTTCATATTCTCTCAGTCTTTTCCTTTTTTTCTCTATTTTTTTTTTACTTATTTATTTATTTGTTATTTTGTTGTTCCCCAGTGAAAAAATGTGAACTTATCATGCAATGTGCAATGTGCCTGTGACGCCATCGCTACAGACAGCCATGCCAAGCAGTGACCTCCAATGGCCGCCGCTTTTCTGTGACGTCACCAAATTATTTTTAATCATGGCGTCGTCTCAACCTTTTGTTTTTGCTTTTCTGTTGACTTCTCTGCTTCCATCTTTCCAAATTATATTTATACTTTGCCAGTTTGGTTTGTGAACCGTGCGCGTTAGCTAATTAGAACTAATTAACGTGCTCAATTGTTTGGACAAAAAAGAGCATTTAAGCCTAAACCGATGTTAAATTGTTATTTCCTTCTTTGTTCGTTTGTCTATTTGCCATTGAGACTTTTTGTTGTTGTGTTCCTTTGGCATTGAAATGTTGAGACTTCTGGCTTGCGTCAATTTGTCACTTGATGAATAGCCCGGGATTAAGGTTATAAATTGATAAGAGTTATTCCGATGCCCTGTGGGAAATTAGCATTATGAGTGGGGATTACGTAGCTTTCCATAATTGAAGTTTATGAAGAGGGAACCTATTGAACCATTTGAGTATCACAACTTTAACATTTTTCCACACAATTCTATCGAATTTTAAGATTTAAAGACATTTTCACCAGATAAAGTATCGATTAACTTTTAATAAAGTTTTGTAAAGAAAACACCCATCGGGCTTTTAATTTAAGCAAACTGGCAGCGCAAATATTTACATAGTATTTATTTTCTTTTGGTTACATTTGTATGATTTTTTTTTGCCAGAATTAAATACACAATCAGATACTGTACCTACAGACTAAATTCAAACAAAATTGAAGCTAGCTGGCCGTCGAAACTTGTTTGTTTTTTGTTTCTTGTTTTCGCTGGTGTGTTTTGGTTGTTTTATAAATTTGTCAAAGCAGCTTCATAACTTCGGCTGCGTGGCTGTCGTTCGCGAACAGCTCCCAAGTTTGCTAACAATAATGACATCATCGTCAGCTTAAAGTTTGAAGTCATGGTGGCAAATGACGTTATGAGATGAACGAACGCCAAGAGCCAAACTCTTCGAGCATGGTTATGGTTGCTGCTATGCTATGAAATAATGCCACTGCACAAACTTAAATTTACGATTTTCCATAGATATTTACGAGTTTCGCACTTAAATCATTGAAAATTTATGTTAGTTGAACTGACAACCAAAAACCATACAATTTTAAAACCCATATATTCACACATCGCCGGATAACCCGCCCGATACACATATCTCTCCATTTTTCCAGCCCTCCTGGAATCGCACTTAATTAACATTGGTCAACAAGTTTAGATCGATATAAATTTCTGGGCGAAAAAACTCGTTGGTGTGACGCGTTTGAAGCAAAATAAAAAGTAATATAAAATGGATTCAGTTTGAAATTGGTTTAGCGATTTGTTGCTGTTTTCGTTTAATTGTCACAAGCCAAAAACCGCCGGGACCTAAATTGTTTGCGTTTCGCTTGGGACGTGCTTGCAGTTTTAAAATATTCTCACCACCCGGATAAATATATTTTATTATTTTTCCCCGCCTTTTTTTGTTTCGTTTGTTTTCATAATTGAGTTTGTGGGCATTCGTAGTTTGTTTATGGAAATCAAGAACGGAGTCATCGGAGACATTACGCATACGCCATGTTGTCCCGACTCTTGGCTTTGCATTTCTCCTCTTCGGCAGTGCAGCGTTTCGGCGTTTGTTAATTTTGAAGCAAGGAAAGTTTCCGGCAAGCATTTACATAACATTTTTTTACTTCCACCAGCCCTCTCTGGATGTGTGTGCTACTTGCATAAGTTAATTTAGTGTTTGTCTTCGAAGGAGTTGCTCGTCTCCATTCGCTTTAGTTTTGCTTTTCTTTCTTTTTGAGTTTGTCAGGCTGCAGCAGCAGCTGAGTGTCTTTGGTGTCACCGAGTGCAACTTTTGCCCTGGTCGACGGGGATGTACATTTTATGTATGCAACTGCAGCTGCCTTTGCACAGCTTGCAACTTCCCATACACTCATGGCGAATCCTTTGCTCCCCAAAAAGTATGCTAAGACAAATATCAGAGAAAGACAAAATTCCAGAAATGCCAACTACAGAATTGAATTCTCCCTGTTAAAAATGCCAAAAAATCGTCTTTTAGAAACGGCATCTTGTAATCCTCACAAAACTCCTCAAAGGGGTTTCCCCTAAAAGACTCAATTAAAATTGCATTAATAGCCCAAGAGCTAGCACAAAAAAAAATCCTGATCTACAAAATAAACATGTACTCTAAAAGGGCCCCAAAGGAATCTTGACTTGCATAGGCCAAAAGAATTTCTGTGCGTTGGATTGCAATTAATTTACGCAAATTTCCCTCGACATGCATGCAACAGACTTCAGTGTTGCATCCACATACTTATGCCTCTGCCTGGGCCATGAGCCAGAAGAACTTTTGGGCAAACTGTTAATGGAATTCCAGTGAAGCCGACTGAAAATGATTTGGTTTGTTTGGGGGGCGGGGTCGGGGCGGGCAAACACTTTAAAATTCGCCTTAAAGCCGAAAAATACCCACCATGCATACAAATTTGTAACGTTTACAAGGTAGACATGCATCCACCTATTTTATTTGCTTACATTATCCACTCTATTGGGTTTTGGGGGGCCTCCAGCAACCGGCAGATATTCTGCAAAACTACCTAAGTTGGCAACTTAATCATCACCCAACCACGCACACTTCCACACATGCCCAAGGTTGATGCGAAACGGAAATGAAGTTTTGCTCTACTTCCCCTTCCGGCCGCCGCCTCACTTGTGCTCCTTAAGTAGTGCCACAGGGGATTGTTGTTGTTGCCACTGCAGCAGCGATAAGTCTCCTGGCTGGCATCCAAATTTTGCCTGGCAGGAACGAATGATAGAAAAGAAACGGCTGCCTCTGAATGCGATGCTCCTGACATGTGTAGCCAAGCAAATGGAGAAATTCAGATGGAATCCTGTAATGAGAACCAGTTTCTCCTAAAGCCTTTTAAAACTCAATCATTAATCGACTCCAGCTTAGGAGCTGGCTGTCTGCAAGCTTCTTAAAAATTCTCCCTGTGCTGCGTGAGTTTAAGCCAATTAAATGCACTTTGTTGGCCAATTAAAATGTGGGCGAAAGTGAGTCGGTCCCGTCTGGGCCAGGCCTAAAACATATATGCCATGTGCATAATTGAATCGTATGTAGGCAGAGGCCATCTCTTTCCTTTCGTGTCGTCTGTCTCTATCCCTCAATTATGCCGGCAACGTCAACAGCATGAGATTGACTTAATTATGTCGCAGGATAACATAAAAACACACGAACGCGGGGGCCCAGGTACAGGCACAGATACAGATACTCACACCCACACTCTCGCAAAAGGAAGAGAAGGTAAACAAACACGCGCTGCGCTTGCCGCGTTAGTTGAGCGTTGATTATGCAAAAATACCAGAGGGGTAGAGACAAGGATGAGGGGGGAGCAAAAAGGTGAAGCTCCAGCTAAAGAAGAAATTATAATTACAAAATATAAAGCAGGCACTTGAGACACGTTGGCTGCCAGACAAGGAGCCAAGGATCGGCAGGAGCGAAATCCTAGTTTGGTTAGTTGGCTGCACCTGCAGATGCAGGGGGGAGCTTAACGAGTTTGCCGAGCTGCAAATGATGGATGTACATTAAAAAAACGCTGCGGAAAATTGCTAAATCCTTGCCGAAAGTTTTGATAATGCTAATGAATTTCATGAAACAAATTATTAACATAAAATGCACCCTCATAACCTGAAATTTGAAAAGTATGGCTCTGATCAATTAAAGTCCAGATCCTTCAATCCCCAGTAATTGTGAATAATTGCCATGAATGTTCCCCAAACACCGCATTACGTCCTTTGGCCTGAACGGCAATAGAATTCCTTTGGGAGATGATTGTTCTCGCATTCAAATTCAACTAACCATACGCACAAAAGTAAAGCGTGCCAACCAGAAATAATACGATGAACCGAGTGCTTAGCCGCAAAGGGAGTGGCAGGTGCACAGTGCAGGGCGTGTCAGTGGCGGTGGCGGTGGCAGTAGCGGTAACGGTGGGTGCGACTTGCATAACGTTCTGTCTCCTGTTTTCTGTCAGGTGCACGTGGCTGCACTCGTACTTGCATAACTCAGCCCGAAAGCCCCCCGCACTAAGCTCTTAGTTGGGGTCAGGCTTTGCAATTATAATTGCATTCAACCCGGACTAAGACTCTAACTCGGAGCCAAAAGCAGAAAACCCTCAGCCGTAGCCAAGAGCCGAAGCGGAGCCAAATGAAGGAGGACTCGGCGAGTTAACTGCGGCCGGGGATGTCTAACTAATTTGGCATGGCACACTTTAAGGCGCGCTCACACTTTGAGCGACAAATTAACGCCGCATTAATGACACGCGAGCCTTGCAACGCGCCCGACACCTCCACACTCCCGTCTTTGTCTAACACTTAGCGGGCAAAGAGGCAGCAGGTGGGGGAGTTTGAGAGGGAGCAGGAGCAGGAACAGGGACGGCACAACATCCGCTCATGGAGGTTGCTGTGCGGCTTCCGATGCGCAGCGGAAACTGCGGTAACGCCCCTCGCCTGCCATATATGCCATAGAAAACAGCCACAACAGAGACCAGGATAATAGATCCCAATCGTATTAAACGTATACACGTTTACGTAAGCCCCCAAAACTAACTCTAAATTAATGCAGTAACTAAACTCCATCGCAGATTTCAGACTTTGCATTATAATATTTGAATAATTACAAGGTTTAAAAACCTTTTCGTTTATAAATGCTTCTGTTGTGTCCATGAATGGGAAAGGCTGAATAGGGAAGAGGCCGCCATCTGCGCCAAGCGGAAAATTAGGCAACAACTCAAGCCCATTGAATTATCGCACTCAGCGGAGGACAAACCGAACAGAGAATTGGGGTCGAACGAAAGGGGGAAAACAGACATTTTGGAAAGGACTATTCAAAACGCAATTTGGCTGGCTCCTTGAAATGCACTCCAGTCCCGAAAACGGAAGGCATCGAGTGGCTGCTCTCTGCCCTCCGATGTTCTGTCTCTCCTCATTAGGCAATCAATTGGCAATCAGCACTTGAACGTATCGACAAAACCATTAAACAAGCCTTAACCCAAGCACTTCTCCCCCTCGTTTTTGGCGATATCTTACAGATCATACGAGAACGATTGCCGGATTATCCGGTGCGGAGCAGCCTGGTGTGGAACAGCTCGCCGGGTGCCCTGCTCACCCTGCCCACCTTCGCCGATAGTTCAAGGTTAGTAGCAACACATCCAGTGAGTTACAACCCGCCATTAAAAGCACCTCAATCGATTGCATTCACCTTCAGATACATGCCATTCCTGCTGAACTCGATGGGTGCCGAGCCGCGACAAAACTACACGGCGGTGATTTACGTCCAAATCGGCGCCGCCCTCGGACCGAATGCAGCGCTCTATAAGCTAGTCAAGACCATCACCAGGAGCCAGTTTGTGGATCGGGTAAGTTTCACATAGTTTTTCCATTCAAAGTTCCACTCTTACTTCTTTTATTTCAATCAGATTCTTGTGCTTTGGGCTGCGGATCGCCCATTGCCACTGAAGAAACGCTGGCCCCCCACTAATCACATACCTTTGCACATTATCTCCTTGGGCGGAAGCTCGAGGAATCAGGGAGCGGGAGCTGGACCCACAAGCCAGACGACTGAAGGACGACCGAGCATATCACAACGTTTCCTGCCCTACGATGAGATTCTAACCGACGCTGTGCTCTCCCTGGATGAAGATGCCATACTTAATACGGATGAGCTGGACTTTGCCTACACAGTGTGGAGGGATTTCCCGGAGCGCATTGTTGGCTATCCGGCTAGAGCGCATTTTTGGGATGATTCCAAGGTAAGGATCCGATTATTTGCCAAACTAAATAAACCATTAATTAACAAATATGACAATTTGTTTTCATAAATTGCAGAACGCCTGGGGTTATACGTCCAAGTGGACGAATTACTATTCAATTGTGCTAACAGGAGCGGCCTTCTACCACCGCTACTACAACTACTTGTACACCAACTGGCTGTCGTTGTTGCTCCTTAAGACTGTACAGCAATCCTCCAACTGCGAGGACATCCTAATGAACCTGCTGGTCTCGCATGTGACCAGGAAGCCGCCGATCAAAGTGACGCAGCGCAAAGGCTACAAGGATCGGGAGACAGCCCGTTCGCCTTGGAATGATCCTGATCATTTTATCCAGCGTCAGAGCTGCCTAAACACCTTTGCGGCAATTTTCGGGTAGGTGTTATTAATCAGAATTTAATTTTTCTTATTGCCCAAAAAAGTATGCTATATTTTTTTGCTAACTGAAAAAAATATCCTTTCCAATCTATATTTTTAGCTATATGCCGCTGATACGTTCCAATTTGCGCATGGATCCCATGCTATATCGTGATCCAGTTTCCAATTTGCGCAAAAAATACCGCCAGATCGAGTTGGTCGGCAGCTAGCGATATGCGAATCCTGGCAATAGCTACAAGCGTTAAGAGTACTGACTAAATACATATACACATCAGCCACAACACAACAGCCACAACCACTCTGAAACATACACATTCACACAAACGCAAACACGTACATAAGTTTAGATGAAATGCTGTTTACTGACGCTGGCCAAGCGATGCAAGAAGTATGTTAATTATTATTAGTAGAACGAGAAACCGAAAAATGATAGGACGACCTTAGTTAGGAGCCACCCCAGAAGGGGCGTATGTAAATGTATGTGTGTGTGTACATCGATGTAAGAGCATCCGGCATTGCAATCGTATATGCAATGAATGTATATATAGACTTTAATATATGATTATGTGTATTAGCCGAGTTAACTGCAAGCGGCGTAAGCGAAGATTTTGCCATCTTTTTTGCTAATTACAAATTAGCTAAGCTACACAATGCATGCATACATACATGTAAATGGATATATGATGTATAGGTATATAAGTAGCCGATTTTTTGTACTGTGCGAGTTGAGTTTTTTGTGTGTGTCATTGTAAATGTTTGTATGCCATTGTTGTAACTCTCCTCCGTGTATAGTTATTGGTTTATCAATGCGAATGTGTGTGGACATGGCAAGTATTTTAAGTTTCGAGGCTCACACGCTAAGGCAACATCAAATTCCGCATCGATTACTGATTTAAATGTAAATTTTGATTAACCACGGCCATTTTATACTATAGCAACAGCCGCAACAGCAACCAGAGAGCGAACGAACGAAACTCTTTCCAGGCCATTATTCGACAAATCGAGCACAAAGTCAGTAGAAGCGAAGCAATTAAATAATTTTAGGCATTACTTTTAAGTAGCTTTCCATTTCCAATTTGTTATGTGCAATTTTTATTTGGACAATTCAGCTTTTACTTTTTAACGTGGCCATTTACTACTCTACGTAAATCAATTACCAATATGCAATCAAATTTCTGTATCATAGTCGCATATCAGAGGAGTGCTCCACTGAAAAGGAGCCTCGAGTTTTATGTTTAGAAAACCGTACATATACCTATATACAATATCTTGAATGTAAAGATATTTTTTACAACAAATATACACGATTACAAATGAACTTGAATTTATCGTTTTATTATTTGTATTTGGTTAATTTTGTTTGGTGAAAAAGAGCAATACGGACTGGCTTCTACATATCACAGAGTTTAATTAAAACGCTATAAATCCTGTTTAATATTACCTTTTATTTGCTGTCGAATCAAGGGATTTGCTGCTCTTGTCAACAACGTTATAAATTGAGTGAATATTATTTATTAATTTTATTTATATCGATTTGGTTAGCAGAACCAAGAAGAATGGCATGGACGCCAACTAAGAATGTTGCCCAAAACTCTCGAAACTCTCGACTGCCAAACGGCAAAAATTGTTTAGCATTTATCAGTCGAATATGCTTATCGGAAATATGAATATACAATATATGTATGAATGCGAATGGCTGCTGTGGATGTCAAAGCATGACTGCACCAAAGACCAGAAGCAGGAGCAGGAGCGGACGGACTGACGGACGGACAGACAGACCTAGACGACAAATGCAATGAAATGTTCCCTATCAGCATGCACATAAATCAAACATTTCAAACAAACATTTTTGCCGTTGACTACGAATAATAATAATCAAAAATGCCAGCTATATGGATATGCATATTTGGAATGTGTGTGGCCCAAGGCGAAGGATATGCACAACACGCATACAGTCACACTCAACCACACACACTCGTATACACTCATATATCCTTGCGGATGTATGCAACTGAAACTGAAGGAAATCAAATTTTGTACAGTGCGTTTTATTTTTTGTATCTGCGTGTAAAGTATATATTTGTATTATAACTCGTATATAATTGTATTTGAGAATTTGTATTTGACACAAAAACAGAAACAAAAACAGAAACCAGAAAAACCAACACAGAAACAGACAATTGCACTTTTTATATAAATTTAAAAATAAAAAGTTAAACATAAAGAAATAAAAACTTAACCAAGACAAAAATACAAACAATACAATACAACTTGACCAAAAATATTGAAAAGGCTCCTCGATCCCGCCCCGCCCACACAATTGAACAAAAATAACGTGAAAACGAAATGAAAACAAGTGAAAGATAAACAGAGAAAAAAGCCAAAAATAAATACATACGAAATAATTGCAAAAGCCATTAATTAATAACAATAAAATAGTTATCGCAGCCTGCAAAACGGTAATCAAATTTATGGCATTAACATTAACATGAGCCACGCAACTCCTGGAATCCGCACACCAATCTCGATCATTGAAACACGAATATATGGTTGTTGTGATAGGATCGATAGTGGATTTTAAGCCTTTAACCTGGTATCCCCACAGTCCTTATCCTTGCCCTCCAATTACTGTCGCGTATTCATCCACTTACTCGCATTTTTTGTAATTCATTTCATTTTTTCGTTATTGGGATAATTGTGCATAATCAATTATTTTGCCACATTAAACTGGACACGTCCAGAGCAGAAAAAGTCCTCCACTCACTTATTATTCCGATGGGTTATTCAATGAAATAAAATACATTCCTGTTGGTTTTGCATGTTTGTTCGCTTCATATGCAGATTTTTGCGTTTGCATAAATGACAGAACGGTCGGGATTCCCGCTGAAAGGGTGTAATGTTAATGGACTTATGGCGAGAAGGAAGCAAAAACAAGCATTTTCATTTTATAATAGTCCTTTCGCAGATTAATCGAAAAAGAATCATCTTAATTACTCCTCGTAGTCCTTAAATTTCTAAATGGGCCAATACTGAGTGCCCAGGATAATTTGCATTAAATGGGATGACCGAAAGGACAATAACGAATAAGAAAAGTCAAAGATAGGAACTAGTCCCGGCTATTATGTTTACTGTGTGTGTGCAGAGTCTACCAAAAGTAACGATAATATCATTTTGTAGAACGAAAACTACTACTTACTAATATCTGTGTGTTGGCTATGCTTCAATAAAAACATATCTGAGCTTAAGATTGACACTCTGAGATAGAATCACTCACCTTGCAGCCCCATCAAAACGTTCGCCCCCACTCTATGATTCAATTAAATAACATCTGTCAGTTTTCAGTTAAATACAATTTCGTTTTAACAATTGTGAGATGGTTGGTATGTTGCAGGAAATTAATGTTTATAATTTGTTTTCCAAAGTAAATAATATTTAAAATTTGTACAGAATCCTATCAAAAAGCAAAAAAACGAATGTTGAACCGAATAATAAAATTAAATCAATATTTATATATAGTCAATGTGCTTAAAAATATTGCCTAGTAATGATTGTTAAAGCTTAAGGCAAACTTACCACCCACACCCACACAGGCAGACATTCGACATCGGCCCACACCCGACACACCAGCCACACCCATATACCAACACACATACACATGAATAAATGTAAATTACATAAATAAATCCATGATTGCGGATACCTAGTAAGCGTAAACCATAAAATATTGGCAAAACATCGCAGCAGAAATAATATATATATATCTTTATATATAAAAAAAGGACAAATGTGATTTTTAAATAAAAATTAAACTGAAACTTGGATGAATTTTGTTTCTCTCAATTAAGCCGTTAATGTATTTTCAATTAGGCAAGTGCCAGGCGTCTAAGGTGCAACACCAAAGTGCAACAAACACAATTGCAGTCAAAGTTTTCCCAGGGAATTAGCGGCAAACTTTCGGGAAAGCGGAAAAATTTGTGCGTCGTCGTCGTGTTGCTGCCTGGTTTGCCAAACTACCAGGACAAATTATATACTATATTATATAGACCTTCCCGAAACTCTTGGTTTTGCTGGAAAATTAATAAATTGCACTTCCATCTCAAGACAGAAATGAAATTGTGTGGTTTGTATGCATTTTTGCAATTTGTCTTCGAAGCACTTATCATTTTGACGTTCTGCTGTTGCAAGACTGCCATCAATATGGATGGTTTTGCCACATAATTAATTTAATAGGGAAAAGCTTTTAAATTGCAACCTGTGGCGCCCTCTCCATTATTGCCTTTTATGAAATTATTCAAAGAAATGGCTTATTGTCGAAGGAAACGAAACTTACGAAGGCGGTAAGACCTCAAAGGAATACAAATAATTTAATTATAAAAAAGGAGTTCCCTTGCTTTCAATTTTATCTCTGGAAAAGAACAGGTAACCGAATAGATTTGAAAATAAACCAAGCTTTAGTTTTAAACAAAGCCATATGGGGGTTATATATTTTTTTAAAGAATTTAATTTAACACTCTGGCACACTGGTGACCCCCGGCGGCGGTCACTCGTTTCCGCCACACTGCCTGCTGTTGACATTGCCAAGGTTGTTGTTGCATGTTGCTGATGTCGCAGTTGCTGTATTACATGCTTTTAAATATATATACCATATATAGTATATACCTCATGAGTGCATTGCTTTGTTGGTTGCAGCACAAAGAAACCGCCAGTGTGCCAGGACCCTGTCCACGCCCCCATTATGCCCCCGAAAAACCAGCATCCTTACATGGGACAAGCTAACAAACAAGCCAAAAGTAGGCAGCACATATGCTAGTTCCTTTTTTGCAGCTACAATATTTCGCATTAATTAGAAAGTGGGCCATGCCATGTTCGGTGGCACGCCTCCGCCATCCCCTCTGCCCCACGAAAGTCCGTTAAGTGCTGCAAACTTGTATGTGTATGGTTAGCGGTATAAACAAAATGGCTGCCTCTATTCGCCATTCCCGTTGTTTGTCTGCAGAACCGTTAAATTAGGCTTAAAGCAACAACAGCAACACGAAAGGCAGTACACCAGCCACTTTTATGCATTGTTTTGCTAAATACTTTACGCAAATTGCTTGCGCCCTTTGCTGTTTGTTGTTTCTGCTAATTACGTAATTACAATGGCCGTCCCCACTGTTTATTGCAAGGTTTTTTAAACGATATTATAATATTTTTCGTTTGATAACTGATCCCAATATCTCAAATTCCAAAACGCCAGCTCTTTTTTTTTATTCCAGTTTATTGTAGTAATATACAGTGTTTACAAATACAATTTACAAATTTATTATTATATATATTATTATTATGTATTATTTAAATACGTTCTACACATTTTCTATAATCCTATGGAGCCAAAATTTCATAACTAACCTAAAACTCTGTATCCCCAGGATTGCGGCGAAGGATACTAACAACGGTTACTCCATTATCGTAAGATCCTAGACATCTTTTGGATTCAGCTTTAACGCCGCTCGACGCGACGTTTCCTGGAAGATCTGCAGCTCCGAGATATTCCAGTCTCCATGGAAGGACAGCACTGGAAAGGCATCTCTAAACCAACAACGCGCACTCCAATCAAGTCTCCTTGTTCCCCATCCTGTAGATAGAAAAACAATAAAAATAAATGTTTCTAAATAATACCATACGCTCCTGTTTGTTTTATTTAGGGGTTTTTATTGAAAAATTTTTCAGGTATAAAGGTGCTGGAATGCCAAAAAAATGCCAACAAGTACAACTTACCATGACGATATCTCAGCTGATATGCGTCAGATCGCAAAATGTTATACCTTCCCGATCTTGTATTTTCGAGTAGAATCATTTTCCATAAAAATCTGGCCATCGAAAATCTGACCCAATTTTTGCAAATTTTGATGATGGTACCATCATTAAAAATCGCAAAAATTGAGAAAATATTTTTTGTTTTATTTTCAATATCTTTTGATGCAGATTTAAGCGGAATAAAGTACTGATTCGTAAATGGTATTCGGATTTTAAATCGGTTGCGAAATGGGTAAAATATTGGTAAAGAAGTGTGTGAATAGTCGCTTTTTAGGGCAAAGGAAATTTTTACTTTTTTTTTATTTTTAAGTTATATATAGTATGACCTGCCTATATTAGATCATACTTTCATTCTTTTTATACTTTTTTATCAATAAACTTTCTGTAAATTGCTTGCGATCTTTTCTTTTTTTTTTTGCGTTAATTACGTAATTGCAATGGCCTTTTCCATTGTTTATAAAAATTCCCTACGAAAATTATTGCAAAGTATTTTAGACGTTATTATAATATTTCAATCCATTTTACGCGTGGCCCTACCTGAAAATTATTTATTTCTTTGCCCCTCAATTCCTAAAAACCAATACCAATTTAAAACACCAAGTCTTTATTTTTATTAAAGTTTTTTGTTGTCATTTTTTGCCCTTTCTTGAACAACATAAGTTACAGTCTAAACTCTTGACATTAAAAGTATAAAAAAGTTTCTATGATCCTATCCAATCTTTTTTAACTACCCTTCTACTCTGTATTCCCAGGATTGCGGCGCAGGATAGTAGCTGCGCCTAGATATTCGCTGCTTCGTTGTGACGTGTGCCAACGGTTACTCCATTATCCTGCAAATACGCGGTGTCCCAGTCTCAATGGAAGGACATCACTGGAAGAGGAGCTTGAATCCAACGACGCGAACCCCAATCGAATCTGCTTGTTCCTCATTCTGTAGACAGAAATATAATAAATATATTTTTTTCTAAAGGATATACTGTGTGTTTTGTTCAGGGGGTTTTTATTGAAAATATTTTCAGGTGTAAAGGTCCTTAAAAGCCAAACACTGTTTAAAGGTACCACTTCATATGACGATATCTCAGCTAACATGCGTCAGATTGCAAAATGTTATACCTTCCCGATCTTGTACTTTCAAGTAGAATCATTTTCTATAAAAATCTGGCCATCGAAAACCTGACCCGATTTTTGCAAATTTTTATGATGGTACCATCATTAAAAATCGTAAAAATTGAGAAAATATTTTTTGTTTTATTTTCAATATCTTTTGATGCAGATTTAAGCGGAATAAAGTGCTGATTCGTAAATGGCATTCCTTTCCCAAATCGGTTGCGAAATGGCTAAAATATTGGCAATCAATTATGTGAATAGTTGATAATACAGGATAAAGGACATTCTTACTTTTCCTTCTCTTCATTAAGGTGCTCTTCATTTATTCGTACATTCATTTTTTATTTATTGAAAACATTTATCCCTGTGTAACTGTATTTTACATTGAATAGAGTAATAACTCAATAATAATTAATTGTATTTAATTTGAAACGAATGCCAGAAAATTTGAGCTCTTTAGGAATTGCCCATCTAACGAATTTATGCAAAAATTCTTTGCTTAAAAGTCTGGTCTGGTCAAAATCTATCACAAGTGTTTACGACTCGTTAACTAAACGATTTGTTATGCGCAATTCTATCTATGCTAACATGCTAAAAATATTGCAGATATTCTGTTGCCATTGTTTGGCAAAAATATGAAACAAAATATGAATTGGTGAGGCAAGCAGTCAACCTCCAGGAATAGTAGCTGAAGCTGCTGCAGAAGCCATCGCTCAGATTTCTACACTGAGAAAATTTAATCGTATTTTAAGTATTTGGATTTCTTTAAATTTTTAATTTACACCAAATAAACTTTCCTTAGCTTACCAAAAGAATTTGTTTATTTTATATTTGAAGAAAGATTGGAGAAGTTTTTAACAGTGCACCTCCATTATTGAGCCATGAAAAATCTGGGCTGTTGGCCTGGCACAAAACTAAAAACTTTTCCTGGCATTCTATATGTATGGATGTGTATTTGTTTATGTATATATGGAAAACGTAATCGAAATTATAAAAACAATAACAACAACAACTATGATGCCAACAAGAAACAATTGGCTTTTATTGAAGTAAAATTTAATAAAGAAGTTTTCAATATGCTTTGGCAATATGTAAACAATCAACTCGGCTCCAAAAATCATAAATATTTTCATTACAAGAATGCAACAAAGGCCAAAAACTTTCTTGACGCACTCGACGGGTCCTGGCTAAAGTGTCCTTGTTGTGGCTATTCCTATTATTTTGAGTGCAGCTGCCAAAAATTTTCCAATATGCGCTCAGCAAATATTTGTAGACATTTTTGTACAATTTGTGTTTCTATTTAAGGTCCTCAGTTACAAGTGTTGACTGCAAGTTTTGTGTCAAGCGCTTTGATGATGAATTTATTGGTAGATGGCCGAGAGTATTACCAACATTTAAATGTCACAACAACATGCCTTTGCTGAACAGCAGGTTGTTTGGACAGTTTTGGCCAAACTGAAGGAGGCCGCATACTTTCAGAAGGTATTTCGACAGTTTAAATCTGTACATTGATTTGTAGCCATGAAGAGAATGTTATGAAATTCTTTTCTCCATATTCTTGGGTATAAAAATGACATTTACAGAAACCTAGTGAACGGGTCATGGCCTATGACAGCCCAAATTCAACCTATCATTTATCTTTGTTCTTCTATCATCCCGAATATTTACAATGGAAAATGAATAAAATTTTAGCTGGCCTACTGTCATATACCGCCCATCAACTCTAGCCGCGATTTTACAGCACTTGGCCAAGCTAATTTGTTTACAGCCATGTGTCCGTTGGCCAAAACTAGGCCGTCATTGCCATTTATTATAATTGAACAGCGACCCGCACAAGGTCCACAGGCCCACAAGCGTATTGGCCACGTTTACGGGCATAAATTGATTAAGTTTCCATGGTCTAGGCTAAAAGACAAACGGATGGGTGGATCCTGGCAGGGATGGATGCGAGGCCAGCAGAATGGACCCCAGTGGAAAGACCATTTAAATGTATAAAGGGAGATGCATAATTGACGGAAAAATGTGTGTAACTCTATGGCAATACAGGTAATGTTCACGTAATTATGCAGATAGAAAAAATGTGGCTACTAAAAGGCTACAATTTGATACTATGTAGTGAAAGATTTCATTACTTTTCATTTAATAAAACTAATACTTAAAAGATCTCTCGGGATTAATTATATTACATACTCAGCTTTTTTTAGAGTGCACAACTATGATGGAAAATTGGCTGCCTGCGAAGGCGATTTTGTGCTCGTAATCCGCGCAGGTCAACAAACAAATTACATTTTAAACTAATTAAAATACATAAATGTGGGGACATGATGCTGGCAAAGCCGAATCTCACTCTGACCACATCCACATTAATTGCGGGCATTGGGCAGTCCGTCCGGCAGTCGGCATCCAGAGATCGCTCGCTAAACTCTGCAAACCGGAACTCCGCCCCGTCGCACAGACTCGAAAACACAACTAACCAAGTCCAACCATCCATTCATCCATCTGTCCACCATCCACCAGCTATTCCATATTGGACAAGTGAGAGAATTACAGCCATAATGTAGGCCCCGAAAACACAGCGATAACTTTAATTTTGAAACATGAATAAAGGGAAAGAGAGTTGTGAACGGAAAGAACTGAAAAAAAATATGTTTGACATTAACAACAGTGTGGAATTCAATGAATTATAAAGAACGAGGGTGGTTTGAAAAGTTGTAAAATAAAAGTAGCTGTTATAAAAGGATAATTTTCGAATAGAAAAGGGAAGAAAAAGTGCAACATTCATTAGAATCAGAGTAGATGAGAAGAACGTTCTCTTGAATATATTAAGCTCTGTTATTTTTCTATAAAAGATGAGACACGAGAGGAGCTTAATTAATTAATAAAATTGTTGGTGTGCAACTGTTTCTGTATAAAAATATGCGTACTCGGTCCACCCTCGGAGTAACTTTACAATGCCATTCGAGGGCGTTACTTTTTGGGCCTTAGGGTCTAGAGATCTACATATAGTTTAGGTGCGTTACCATGGCTGTGGAACTCCCCCACACTCCCACTCCCCGGCTTTCCCTGCTTTCCACTCCCAGTTGGTTCAGTTGCTGCTGGATGTGGTGGTGTCGCTGGCATTTTGATCTATGGATGCATGAATGATTCGCTGGGCACCGCAGCAACAACAGAAACAAGAGCAACAGCAGCAGTAATGACACCAGAAAACAATTGAAATAATTCTAGCAGAAATTTTCGTTAGCTCACCGCACCGGGGCAGGCAGGCAGCTATATTTATTTTATTTTTTTAGCTCAGTTTCCATTTTAGCTTCGACGGAGCAACAAAAAGTTGGTGGACGAACGAATATTTTGACGAATGTATTTATTCCCCGAAAAATATTCGCATAGCGAGGAGAGTAATAATTAATAGATGCGCTTAAATGCGCTATAAACTATGAAAAAAGATGTTCTAAAAAAAGTGAGAGGTAAAAAAAAGTGACTTGGAATTTGCAATCATGTGGAAAGCTTTAAGGATTCATCGTTCGCGGCTCCTGCTAATCCTGTTGCACATATTCGCCTCGTGTTCCGGCCAACAGACGCACATTAAGCTGGAGCAGGGAGATTTAATTGGTGTACGTTTCGAATTTTTTTGGATTTTATCAACAATTTTAATGGGGAAATATATCTTCACAGCTCAAAGTCTTTCCGGATGGTACTCGTGGCGCTGTGTATGCCTTTCTGGGCATTCCCTATGCTCAGGCTCCAGTCAATGAGCTCAGATTTGCTGTAAGTTTTAAAGGACAATAACAAACAGGTATCCTATGACCTTCAAAACTTTTCCCTTTCCCTGTAGCCCGCCAAACCGAGTCCTAGTTGGAATCGCACCCTTCAGGCCACCACAATGCAACCTATTTGTCCCCAGCTTTCGAATACTATATACAACGAGGGTCCTGATCCTGGCAGGATACCAAGGCCAATTAAAACCGATGAGGATTGTCTCTACCTAAACATTTGGACGCCAGAGTCGGGCTTACGTTATGGGAAGCTGCCCATTGTGATTATCGTAACTGGAGAAGAGTTTGCCTTCGATTGGCCAGTGAATCGTATCAATGGATTAGATTTGGCCGGCGAGGGAATCATGGTGGTCAGTGTCCAGTACCGGAACAACATCTACGGCTGGCTGGGATTGGGAGAGCAGCATAGGCTTCTTTCCGGCAACTATGGATTGAGCGACGTCCAGATGGCAATCAGATGGATTCAGAGAAATGCCAATGCCTTCGGCGGAAATCCAGATCAAATAACACTCCTGGGACACGGAAGTGCTGGAGCTCCATTGGCACTAGTTTCCGCCTTAGAGGAGCAAGGATTGGTGAGGCAACTAGTGCTTATGTCGCCGGGCCCCATTCTACGAGCACTTGGAGAGAATCACGATCAAAGGATTGTGGAAACTGGACAGGTTTTGGTCCAAAAACTGGGCTGCCAGTTCGAGGAGGCCCAGCGCCGCCAGTTGATGGGCTGCCTGAGGCGGAAAAGTCGCGAGGATCTGCTCCGCGCCTACGAAAGTGTCTACAACCATGGCAATGGAAGCCACCAGCTGGGAGTTATCCTTCCAGGGCGACTAACTTTGGACCAGCGTCTAAGAAATGAAACTTTGCCGCCTATGCTGCTGGGAATCACCTCCAACGAGGGAGCCTTTCTGCAGGACTACTGGCTTGATGTTGCCCGGGAAGGACAGTTGGCTCTGCAGGATTATGTCAACCACACCCTGCTCCCAAATGTAATGAGGGTCCTGGAATCAGTGGGTGAGGAGAGCTCCTCTCAGCTGGCGGCTATCCGGTGGCGATACTTTAACGGCAAAGGCGAAGGCGTCATCCATTTATTAAGTGGAATGCAGCGCCTGCTCTCGGAGTCGCTATACGAACTGCCATTCTTCCGTTTACTTGATTTCCTCAATGGAACCACTAGCTACGCCTACGTTTTTGACCAAACCCACTCAATGGACATGCGGGGCAGGAGAAATCTATTCGGAGGAGCTTCCCACAGCTCTGATCTTCCACTGCTCTTGGGACCTAGTTTGTTCCAGCAAATAGCTCGCCGGAGATTTAGCGGCGAGGAGGAACAACTGTGCCGGAAACTAAGAGGGGCCTTTGCAAACTTTATTAAGAGCGGCAATCCCACGCCCGGCAGGATCTACGACGGCTGGTTGCCCTACACCAAGGATATTCCCTTTGTTTACAGTCTAGGAGAGCAGCCGACGAAGTCATCCCAGGCAGGATCCGTAGATGAGGCGGAAGTCGAAAAGCTTATTCGCGGCGATTCAGGAGGTCCAGGCCTAGATCGCAGTTTATCTCGAAGCAATCGCCACGACACCTACCGGGCAACCCAATCCAATTCCTACACAGCCACCAATCAACAGGATTCCGGGTACTCCAATCACTTGCAAAGAGTCTACGGCTTCTGGCAGGTGCTGCTCCCACTGGAAAAGGAAGAGGAACTGCGCGGAGGAGGCGCCTTGGGTCAGCGGGTGAGACTTCTGGAGGCGAGTGCCGATGCTGCTCGTTATCGCCAAGGATTCTACGCCATGCTGGGTCTGGTCTGTCTGCTCCTGGTCTGCCTGTGTCTGTGCGTCTATCTCCTTCGTCGAGATCCGGATCCGATGCGTAGACGCAGTGAGTCCTCAGCGTCGGGTTGCTACAGCTTATGACATAAGTGGTTTCGTTGGACGACCATCTTTGGGGGCCGGACCGAGAACGCGGGGCCGTCGACCGCGGGCATTGCCAATGTCGAGTCCTGGCGCAAAGGTGGTCGTGCAACGAAACGGGAACACGATGGCGGTGGAGGAGAAGGAGTTGGAGGCGGTAATCTCGAGCGGCGGGAACAAGTCCTTAATAATCAGCGTGCCCGAAGGCCCCGTCAACTACAGCCGTACGATTTCTCGGCTACCCCCGCTCCTGGAGGAGCTGGAACTGGAGCAGGAAACGGATCTGGTGGAACTGGGGCAGGAGCAGGTCCTGGTGGAGGAGTCACAGTCGTTAGAAACGGGGGAGGCATTAGAACTGGAGCCGGAGGTCAGCCTGGAACTGTTGAGGAACTCCTGGACCCTCTCGGCGGCAAATTCGAGCCGAGTGTGGCTGTTAGGAACTGGCAATACCAGTTGACTTGTGATAAGTTCTGATTGTAACCGAGACCAAAAATTTGTTAGTTGTAGTTTTGTAAACGTGTTTGTACTTTAAATGTAATACTTCCGACCGTTTTTTTACGAAATAAATAATATGATATTTTACTTGTGGTGTTTTCATTCGGGGGTTTAGCTAAAAATGAAGAAATTCATTAATCAAAAGTCTGGAGAGTGTTTAAAAGATACTTTATCCGTATCTGGGTATCTGTTTCAAAGAAACTTCGAAAGGACCTCCTCCAATCCCAATCTCCAAGCTTAGAAATTCAATGATGGCTTGCCTTGGGCATTGATAAATTAAAATATTTTTGTTTAGTGAACCTTCGAAAAGTATGGCTTTGCGAGTGTATCTTATTTTAACCAACATTTATGCAGATACATTTATCGATATATGACACACTATCGGTAAATACTAAACACAGCTCAAGCCGTGGTGATGAGTTAAGCCGCCAAATTCAAAAGAAAATGCATAATATACTGTGGGAAATAATGGTTAAAGAATGGCATTTATTAATTTCTAATAAACTAAATGTTTGCCTTTAACTAAAGTACTAAATTCAGAAGTATTATTTCCCCTTTAAAGACGTGAACATAAATGGATTTAGGAACTTACATGCTTATTTTGTTTTCTTGGTAAAACCCCACTCACCCACCAAATATTTGAAATAGAAAATAATTAAAAAATTTGTCACGTAGCTCATTAGAAATGCAAAACGAATTTATCATTAAATTGAATCGAAAATACTTAAAACTTTAAGCCGTTGTGGAGGTTCAAATGTTTGTTTAACAATAACTTTGATCGTGAATAGAATATGGTGAAAAAAATGGAGACACACAAACCAAATCCAATTTCTAATTTGTTATACATAACTTAGTAATGTGTTAAATAAAAACGAAGTGTGACAATCAAGTATCATTACTCAAATTTTTTCTTTTGAAAAATTTTTTGCCCTTCCTGGAAAAGATTTTTAACATTTTTCAGAAGTAATTGGCTCTTGACACAATTGATTTATTGGCTACTCTTCTTAGTTTTTCTGGGTAATAGTACTTCAAATCTTCATCTTTATCTGCATGATATCCTCCACCACTTTGCGGATATTTGCTTACTTGTCTCAAAATCTCCCTGAAGTGCAGCGGAACTTTGCACTTGAGATGATCCATGACCTCTCAATGCCGTCTCAGTTTACAGAGTATCCCAAGCCTGGTCTGCTGCCCATGTGAGAATGGAAGTGGAAGTCTCCGAGAGTTGGAATTCCTTATGGGACACTTTCAATTCTTATGCGTTCTTTTTTCCAAAAAACTCATTCTAAGCTGCAAATCACGCCCAGGAATCTAGGCATCTAGAGTTTTTGACAACTTTCTTCGAAATGGAAACATCAAAAGACTGCGAGGTAATCCGAACTTGGATATTGAGTTTGTCTAAAAAAGTAGTCCTAGAATATACTATTGGGAAGATTCAAAGATACAATGATAACTGATATACCCTTCGATTTAATGTTAAAGCCACTGTTGGTCTAGTTCTTTTTATTTATTAACGTGTTTGTTTTATTTGAATGAGGGCACATTTCAGCGTCACAAATCAGATATGTTCTGTGTGTGATCAGATTGCCATCGGAGGCAATTTATGTGATGTTCTGTAACAAATCTGTCACAGCTTGACGCCGTTACCACGATGCCGGTGGAGTCGGAAAACCCAGCACAGGCTCCCCTCGACTGGCTTACACCCTTTCTGCTGGCAAGAGGTCAGAACCGAACACCGAGGAGAGATGTC
Organism: Drosophila varians; assembly: GCA_018150405.1. Classification (NCBI taxonomy): domain Eukaryota; kingdom Metazoa; phylum Arthropoda; class Insecta; order Diptera; family Drosophilidae; genus Drosophila; species Drosophila varians. Next base: position 13,513,036 of record JAECWK010000130.1, read on the forward strand.
AGCTGGGTGAGAGATGCGGGCTGACCACAAATTGGTCAGAGATGGCGATACCATTAATTGGACTTGATGGCGGCGCCTTTTGTTATGTTTATCTTCCCTTCCAAAGCACAAATTTATCCAAACTGGCTGGGTCTGGATGAAACTGGTGTCTGAAGGCATCTAACTGGTGACATGCAATGATCTTAATCCTTTTCATCGGGGGTCAGCCAAAAGTAATGTAAATGTGACTTTGACTTTCATTGGCAGATGCACCCATTCGAAGGTATGTTTTGTGCATCTCAATATCTTGCATATAAGACAAGTAGCCATGCAGATTGAGTCCGCTGGGTTGGCCCAAAAAAAACCGCGTGGGCCTTCTCCCTGACAGCCTCCTCATTTTCTGCCCACAGATTGCATTTGGCCCTGTTTGCATTGCGGCTGCGTGTTGCACCTTTTCCGCTGTTTCTACCTGTGTTCCTACCCAGCTACCCAGCGGCAGCTTCAATGATCGTGATCATAGTACGTACGCAAAGCGCAAAAACGTAAGAAGATGGCAAGATGGCAAGATGACGAGGGAGAGGCAGCCGAAAACCAATCGATTATTATATGTGCCGCACTATATTTCAGAGACGGTTGGAGGATTGTGCCCGTATCCGAGCCAGAGTTCCAGCGAAGAGATTATTTTTATTTTCGTTGGGCCGCCTTGACACGTCCAAGACCAAAGACTGATAGAGGGAGAGGGAGGGATTGGCCCTTTTTGGCCAAACCGGTTTGACAGGTAGAAGAAGCAGCAGCAGCAGCAGCAACAAAGGGCAAAGGAAAGAAGGGTCTGAAAAGGCCGTGGTGGAAAAGGGAGGGAGGAGGCGAGCAGGAGGGGCAGGAGGGACGCACGCCTTGCCCTTCAATGCCCGCCAGGATAATGACTGTACGACTGCGAGGGTCCTCGGCAGGAGACCCAAGAAATCAGCATAGGCTCCGATTCCTTGCACTGAAGAAAATCGATTTAGGATTGATAGAGAATTCTATGAGATTGGCTTTAGACAAAAAGGCTATTTTTCATACTTTGAAAACGCATATTTTATTTATTTCCAGCCTGATTTCCAAACCAAATACCTTTTTAGAATCAGCAATTAGTTGCACTTAAATCTGCATCAAAAGATTTTAAAAATCAAAGAAAAAAATTTTCGCGATTTTCGCTCATTTTTATGATGGTACCATCAGTAAAATTTGCAAAAATCGGGAAAAATTTTTTTTCGGGTTTATCCATATTTTTGGGTTTAGCTGAAGGATATTAAAATCCTCGTTCAGAAATGGCATTCCGTTTACAAATCAATGGAGAATTGACCAAGTTATCAACATAAAACTGCCAAAAAATCCCAAGTTTTTAACTAAAAACCATGGGATATTGATATCTGCCAAAATTTGATTTTTCATAGTTTTTGCATCTAATATTTGGTTTATTTTTCAGCCGATTTCAACCAGCTCTTAATTTTTCTTCCATCTGTATACAAAAAAAATCAAAACTTACCGACTTGAAATTCATTTAAAACATTTGAAAATTAAAGAAAGTGTAACACACAACATATAAACATACTTCATGATAATTTTGTTTTACCATTCATATCAATGTATCATATCATGCAATAAACTACGTATACGCAGAGTTGAAAGTCACAAATTTCTGGCAGTGCATCCTCAACTTCAAGATGCTGATACTGATATACAATATGAGGGTGCGGGTGTGAGCCTTCGGGGTCAGGTAGCGGCACAGATTTTCCCAGAGCAATAGGCCCTTCTCCTAGACCGAATTTCCCGATCCTAGTCCCTTTTCTTTATATTTTTTTTTAGACAGTGAAGACGGCGGCGTTTTCTTTTTTTTAGGGGGCTCTGCCTGTGCGCATATGGTGTGTGCGTGTGTGTGGTTCTGAGCAATGCATTCCTAGTATCAATAACAATGCAACTCCGCTATTGTTGGCCATCCGTCGGATTTGTGCATCACAATCTGTATCTGTATCGGTGTGTGCGGCAGTTTTTTGGAGTTATCGTTAATATTTTCCTGGAAACCGGGATTGTGTTGGACATATTGCTGTTGTTGTTGTTGTTGCTCGCAGGTAGCCAGAAACGATCACACACATACAGATGCAAGTGCAGATAGAGAGAGAGAAGACAGGTACCTGCTCGACTTCGGAATGCAGCGACTTAAGCAGCAACAACAAATGCGTCGGAGTTTGGCATTGAGTTTGGTTTTGGTGAGCGGGGAATAACCTGAAACATGGAGCTGGGACCCAAAACCAAAACCAAGATGAATCCAAGCCAGGTCTAGCACTCAGCATTAGCTCTCTCCCATACCTGGCGATTCTCCCTCAGTCTAACAGTCAGATAAAGTGAGGCAATTCCTCTCGCAAACAGTGATGAGAAGGTTAAAATAAACCATAACTAAAATATAAAATATTTTTATACATTACTATATTGTTTTTTTATTGAAAGTCCTACTATCAAAGATCCTATTTAATATCCCACTGTCCCTACTGTATCTCTCAAAACCTGAACATAATTCTTACGATTACCGAATGGTATGATTTAAATATTAACTAAAATTGTTATATATGAGACTATTTTCTTATTTATATGTTTTCAATTTCTTGCTATTTTATTATTTTGTTTGTAGTTCCCCTTTTATACTACTATTAAATCAAAATATAAAATCTTAAAGACTGGCCAAGACTAGCTGAAAACCGCCGTTGACTCAGCAGTCAAGAGAGAGCAAACAAAATGGTGTGAGAGAAAGCGTACTTTCTACCTGCTCTGCAACATGGAAGCCATATTGCTGAATAATCCGCCCTCTCACGCACACACACAAACTCAACGGTTCTCCGGCTCTCTGAGTATCTGTATCTGAGTATCTGCAGCTATAAGCAACGCTACTCGACTGCTTTGAGTTAAGTTTCAAAAATTTCATCGTCCGGTTCGGTTGTGCGCGGTCCGTCGAATAAAGACACCTCAGTGGGACTTATAAGTTGTTTGCAATCAACTGACTACCCAGCCAAGTACTAGCGCGAGTGAGCCACAGTGAACACTACTAGTCTTTAATCACGATAAAAAACTGTAAAATGCGTCGTACATAAGGGAGGAAGCTACACAATTAAACCAATTTCCCAAAAAGAACACAACAAACGAGTGAATTAAATAGAGGCGAAGGCGGAGTAGGATATGGCCACTAACACGGAACTGCTGCCCTTCCATCACCAGACAACGATCGCTGTTCTCAACAATCTGAACAACCACTGCGGTGGATCCGGATCCGCCGGGGGTAATGGAGCTGCTGCCAGTGGATCCGCAATGAACGGCGGCGCCGGAGCAGGAGCGCCCAGCTGGGCCATGGACGAACTGTATCAACAGACTGAGTTGCCCGGGCTGACGCGAACTGGAGCTACCGGCACCACCCACCACCACCTGCTGCGCTTCACGCCCTACGCCCTGCACCACCGCCCGCCCCATCATCAGTTGCCCGCCCTGCCCCCGGCTCTTTACCTGCAGCACGCGGCTGCAGCTGCGGCGGCGGCTGCAGCGGCGGCAGCCCATGCCCAGCATCATCACCATCACCACCATCACCTCCACCCGCACAGACCCGCTTCGCCGGAGAGTCCACCACCCGCGGAGGGCACTCACATCAGTAACCTGTTCCCGGAGCTTCTCGAACAGATCTTCGAGCACCTGCCGGTGCGGGATCTAGGCAGGGCTGCCCAGGTTTGCACCGCCTGGCGGGATGCCGCCTATGCCAAGAGCGTGTGGAAGGGCGTGGAGGCCAAGCTGCATCTGAAGCGCTCCAGCCCGAGTCTCTTCAACTGTCTGGTCAAGCGGGGCATCAAGAAGGTACAGATTCTGTCCCTGCGTCGTTCCCTTAAAGACTTGGTCCTGGGCGTCCCGGCTCTAACCTCGCTCAATCTGAGCGGCTGCTTCAATGTGGCCGACATGAACCTCGGACATGCGTTCAGCGTGGACTTGCCCAACTTGAAGACACTGGACCTTTCGCTTTGCAAGCAGATTACCGACACGAGTCTGGGCAGGATCGCCCAGCACTTGAGAAATCTGGAAACCTTGGAGCTGGGAGGATGTTGCAACATCACCAACACAGGACTACTGCTCATCGCGTGGGGTCTAAAGAAGCTGAAGCATCTAAACCTGCGATCCTGCTGGCACATAAGCGATCAGGGCATCGGCCACCTGGCGGGCTTCAGCAGGGAAACAGCCGAGGGCAACCTGCAGCTGGAGTACTTGGGTCTGCAGGACTGCCAGAGATTGAGCGACGAGGCGCTAGGGCACATCGCCCAGGGCCTCACATCCCTGAAGTCCATCAACCTGAGCTTCTGCGTCTCGGTGACGGACAGTGGCCTAAAGCACCTAGCGCGCATGCCCAAGCTGGAGCAACTGAACCTGCGCTCCTGCGACAATATCTCTGATATCGGAATGGCCTACCTCACGGAGGGCGGCAGCGGCATCAACTCCCTCGACGTGAGCTTCTGCGACAAGATCAGCGACCAGGCTCTCACCCATATAGCCCAGGGACTGTATCGGCTAAGATCCCTGTCGCTGAATCAGTGCCAGATCACCGATCACGGTATGCTCAAGATCGCCAAGGCGTTGCACGAACTGGAGAACTTAAACATCGGCCAGTGCAGCCGGATAACGGACAAGGGACTGCAGACCCTGGCGGAGGACCTCACCAACCTAAAGACCATCGATCTCTACGGCTGTACGCAGCTGAGCTCCAAGGGCATCGACATCATCATGAAGCTGCCCAAGCTGCAGAAGCTCAACCTGGGCCTTTGGCTGGTGAGATGATGCGTCCACCACGACTGCAACGCATGTGCGGCGGAGGAGGCTGCGCGCAGCACTTGCAATTCCCAAACTTAGATCCGTGCGGGGGGGATATTGGGAGGGAAGTGGGGCAGGGCAGACAAGATACACTGAAAACTCATAGCTTTCGTTTGCCATACCACGCGCTGTACTAAATTTTTTCCATACGAATCGAGTAGAAACGGGCAGAGAAGCTGAAAACAACACACCAACAACAAAAAGCAAACAATGAAACACACACACACACACTAGCTACGTGTTGGGGAATGGGGGGGCCAGAGATAGACGGCGTCATGAACAGTGTTGGGGGCTAAGCTTTTTCCAGTAAAATAGTAGATAAAGTTTTTAAACTTATACATAGTTTATTTTTTATATTTTTGTTTCACTTCAAATCCTCATCCTCTAAAATAAATAGAGTTTCAAAATAGTTAACCACCCCCAAGTAAAAAAAAATAGTTAGTATCTATACGAAGCCATTATTGTATCTTTAAAAATCGAAAAGTATCTTTTTGTGGCATGCATCCTGGCAGCACTGTTCATGGAGCTTGCCTTGCTGCGTTTGTTAAAGTCCGAGTATGTGTGTGTGTGTGTGCCGCAGGTTCCTAGGGGGGTAAACTATAGGCCAAGAGAGGAGAAGTCAGCCGCTGCCGTCGGCTTACACGCACGCAGCGATACAATAAAAAAGACAGAAAAAAAAGAAACAGCTAGCGGCCGAAACAACAGCAGCAGCAGCAACAACAACAACAACATCTGCAGCTATGGCCGACAGCAACAAAGTGCATGGCGATGGAGGCGCGCGATAAGCAAGGGGCGGGGAGCAATGGCGGGCGGTGGGCAGCGCATTTATACACATACACATACACGCGCCAGTGCGTATGTGTGTGCAATGCAGGCCGCAGTTAAGCAGATGCAAATAAATTTAAATAGTTTATTTTAATTCACGCTTCGGCAACAAAAGCCAGCGTCCTCCATTGCTACAGCAACAAAAACAAAAGAAACACAAGCCCACAAAAAACAAAAACAAAATGGGCGGTGGGTAGTGGATAGTGGGGAGTGGAGAGTGGGGGCGAGGAATTAAAGCTCTTTTGGAGACTGTTCTGCGACTTGGCTCTCGGCTCTCTCAGCCGCATTTTTCTTGCTTTGTGCGCTCCCTTTCCGTTTGTATCTTTTTGTTTTTATGTTTCTCCTTGATTCCATCAACAATTTTTTTGTTTAGTTATTTTTTTTTTCACTCGTCTCGTTGCGAATTTGTTTAGTACAGCGTCGTTAGTTATGCCGTTTAATTTAGTTGATTAAAAACCGTAAAGAAAAATTAACAAAAATTTAAGCAAAAAAACAATGTTAATAGTAGACACGTAAACTTAATTCTTAGTTCTTAAAATTTGTCAAGCCACAATTAGTCAAATAACAAAAAAAAAAAAAAAAAGAAACGAGGGGAGATACTACATACGAATAACACAAGTTATGAAAAAAAAAACAAGAACCTTGTTTAATAGCAAAACTCACAAAATACATAAACACACATACACACACACACATATACACTTACACAAACGTTAAAGAAAATTCTGTAAATTTTTTTATTGTTTAATTTATAAGTAAGCAAAAAACGGAAATGAGAAAAAAAAGAGAAGATAACGATTGAAAAGAATATGCGAATTAATTCTTTTTTCTATTGTGATATAAAATGTATTGTATAAAAAAAGAGAAACACATAAACAAACAAAAACTAATGCTAAAACAACAATTACGTAATTTTATTTAAGAAGCGAAGAGGAGAAAACTTCAAGCAAACCCACAAAAAACGAAAGCGAGTAAATTAAATTAAAATAAAGAAATATGTACAATGTTATGCTAAGTTACCAATTTTCTCTGTTTTGGATTAGTTAAATGAGCCCGATTCGATGAACTTTTGTTAATCCGCAATATACCGAATGCCTTAATTCTTTTGCAAGCTATATTATTAACTATGTTGATTCTGAAGATCCTTGATTTGTAGACCTAAGTTTTCGATCGATTGATATTTGTGTTTTAGGAGGATGCGACTGGGCCCCCTCGTTAAACTGAACAAGGACGATTAGATGGCCGAGACGAGAGAAAAGAAAGGAAAAGAAAATAAATTAAATATGTATAAAAAATCCAAAAAAAATACTCAGCTCTTTTTATTGATTGCAATGGGCAGTTTTGCTGTTTATCTTATTCAACAAACTGCGTAAATTTGTGTTGTGGGATATTTATTTTATTCACAAACGGGCGAGTCCTGATCCTGAGTGGGGGCTGTGAGTGTGGATGCGGCTGGATGTGTGCCTGTATTTTGTAATGAACAAAGGGCCGGCTGCACTAATGCAATTGCAATGAAATGTGCAGCCACCCAGAGATGCAGATGCCGATATATGCTGTGGCATATATGGCCAGATAAATGCGTATATAGCATATGCGGTTATGCAACCAATACACACACGCACACGCGCCCTATGTACTGCAATTATTTATATTGCCTGCATTATGTATAAGCATCGATGCACTTACAAACGCACAAACGCATTCATTTATGTATATACATATATTCCCATACAAGTGCAGCCTCATATCCTGTGTACACATAACGGCTTTACTTGCTTGCTAACTGCTTAAATTTGCATTAAATGTGCGTATGCGTCAAGTGCGTACGTTTGTACATACGTATGTGTTAGCCCTCACACACACACACACACACAAACCTACAAAAGCCATATACATGTATGCCGAAGCCACCCAATTGGAAATTTTGCATTTATTCAATCGCCAAGCCCCGCAAATTTAAGCTTTAAAGTTTAAACTGTCCCCAGGACTGAATAATCTCCATGATGTAAGATGGCGTCCTCGCGGTTTCCGGTTCCGGCGAGATCAATTTCCGCCCTAACATGTCAAGGCTTAAAATTTTCTAGATTCTAAAATATCTTTTTTTTTTTTTTTTTACAATTAGTTTTTCCTAAATCATTAGAAGCAAAAAGTCTGGGTTGGAAATTCCCTGCCTACTTGGGACAATGTAAACCCCAGCAGTAAGTTGGGTATTTCTAGTGCTATAACCTGGACAGGGGGACCGTTTAAGTTGGTTAAACTTAAAATTCAACTCACAAAACCTGACTTAAGCTCCAGCTCCGCCTTCCCCTTTCTCCAGACCGGAGACCTGAATCGGTGTGGTCTCAGTTTCTGTTTCTATTTCTGTTTCTGTTTGTGCCTCAGCTGCGACTGGAAACTGAAAATGCGACTGGAACTGGGAGCACGGTCGTGTGCCTGGCAAAATGTTGTTTAACCAACATTTGCATTCTATGAATTTTGAATTTTCTGAAACGCAGCCGTAAGATATCGTCGAGTCACGACAAAAACAACAAAAGTGATACTGCGCTGTGGGGCTACGGGGGTCCCTGCTCCCCGGGTTTCTGTTCCAAGCTAGCCAGGTCCATTGGCCGTCTGATGTCAGCCCTGTCCGTGGGCCTATTGCTTATCTTATCAATGCGTTGACGTGGGCAAACAAACGGAGCCACCCCCAACGGGCAACCACCCACCGAACGGGCCATATGACTTATCGGTCACGACCGGAGGAGTGAGTAAGGCTAAATGGGTGGTAGTAGTTGCGGTATCCAGGGGAGTTGCAATTGCATTCAGCTGCATCAGAAGAAAAGGAGGAATGAGAACAAGCATAATAACATAATTATTTTTAATCTCTTGAAGCCATTAAGTAATTAGGTTTAATCGAAAAAGTGTCGACGTTGTGGCAACAATAAAGAAAAAGTAAATCATATTTTCTTCGTGTGTTTTCATTCTTGGGGGGGGGGGGTCTCATTAGCATGGCCCTGGCAGTGAAAACCGACCAGGAGATCCTGTACTTGCTAGCCAAAGTCTGAGTCCCATTTATCAGCATTTTCCACACACTCGCCATGAGACGAATCCCGAAATCGATTCGGTGTTGCTGCTGGGTTGCTGATGTCGCCGATGTTGCTGCCGTGCTTTGGTTGCTGTTGCTGCTTACACTTTGCGACGTTGCTGCGGCAGTAATGTCGCACAGGGAGTTTGAGACTCGTCGGCAGTCTGGCATCCAAATGTATTCCTTTTCACATACACTCGGACAAATATACAGGACAAACTGTAATATCCCAATTATATGTGTATAGAAAAAGAATTCAATACTACGTTTCTTGAATCTTACTTTCCCTCTCGAAGGAAACCGAAAAGGAGTTTAAAAATGTCAATCCAGTTTTTTTGACTGCACACTCACTTACACTCACAGGCTCACATTCAAACACCCATTCTAGGGGAGCGGCCGTCGAGCAACCCTTCGCACGTTTTCGTTCCCTTTCGCTGCGATTCGTTCGGTCTAGCGCTTTGAATTTGAACCCCCGTTTTTTCAAAGGACTAACTTCAAATGCCGAAAATAAATGCCCCCTCCTTGCTTTTCTCCGCTCTCTTCTTCGCCAAGGGAAATGCATTCAGTTTATATAAAAAAAAAAAAAAAAAATAGAAGGAACGAAGAAATTTTAATCCACAACGGACCCGTATGTGTGTGTCCCATGGATACCCCCGTGCGAGTTTGGATGTGTGTCTGTGTGCGTGCCATGGATACACATTTCGTGAATGCCGCCCAAGGTGACCAAGGAAGGATATTCGAGGCAGCAGCACCACCACCACCACCGCCACTGCCATCGACAACAAAAAACAGCACCACCATCTGCAATCGCAGCAAGGTTATCACGGCGCAATAGCTACCTGCCTCTCTGCAAGACGGATGTTGCATGCCAAGGATCATTTGGCGTGGAAAGTGGAAACAGGTGTCCTTGAACTGAAACAGAGAGAGAGCAGGAAATGCAGGCCTCAAATTTTGGAGCCGGGATCGAGATTTTCCCAGGCTTTCCCACTCAAGTGGCTGGGTATCTTGATGTTCCTTTTATGTTCAAACTTTAAATGAAATATTTGAAGGACTTTTACAGTTTTCATAGTTGACCATAATTTTTTTGTGGTGATGGAACCAAATGCGAATGACAATAAAACTAAAAAGAATATCTTTTTGTTATAATTTTTTTTAATCTCGTTTTGAGAATAGAATATAGTCTCACCCAGACTGTTGGGCCATAAGGGAACAGGGTGAAGCTATCGCGGGCATTGGAATGTGAGCAAAACAGCAACACAGCAGCGAATGTGAAACAAGCGCTGAGATACAGATACAAAACACTTATTTTTAATTTCGATGAATCACCATCGGTTTGGTTCAGTACGCTTTGGGTTCGGTTTGGTTTTGGTTTTTGGTTTGGTTTGGTTTGGTTTTGGCTGAAATGAATTTCAGCGACGTCGCCGATGACTGCATGCCTTGGAAGACAGCAGGCAGAAGACAGAAGACGGGAGAACGGAGAATCCGTGGAGCGAAGACCGAAGACCGGAGACGGGAGACCCGAGCACGAAGACCCGGGGACAAAGACGACACAAAACAAACTCAAAGAATGCACAAAAAGCAGACGACGATCGGCGCTGGAAACGAATCGAAACCATACGTAACGAAAAAAGGTAAAAACATTGGGGAACATATCCCCAGTTCAGGGCCCCCGAAACCCTCGTGACTGCCCTCCCTGCCTTTCCCCCCTGGCATTCCAGAGACCCTACGCCAGTTGGCAGAGATAAGGGGTTATCGAAGCCCTCTGCGTCTAAAAGTGGGTTCAGCTTCCTCGCTTGCTTGAAATTCTACACGCTTTTTGATTGTCGTCGGTTAGACAACCCCTCCATTCCCTTTTTTAGTATCACGGGCCTTGACATGTGCTGGCAAAGTCTAGACTCTGGAGCTTGGTTCGCATTTGCAGGGGAATTTCAAATCCTAAAGGTTTAAACACTGAAAGAAATACAGTCTTTTTTGAGCGTATACCTTCCCTCGATTGCAGAGTTTTCAGAAGTTGGGCCAGCATCCTTTTGTCCGATAATAGAGAAGCGGAAGTGCTTTGTCGCCATTGATGTGACAACGACATCCGCTGTCTCAGCCTGACCTGTGCAGCCTCACTTCGGTTTTTTGTTGGCCCGTACTCCGGGATCTGCTGGCAAATATTGATTATTCGAGATTGCGTGCCATATGGGCTACGGGTCTCAGGCTGGAAGGTGTGCTGGGAGCGGAGCACGGGGGTGGTTAAGTCAGCGACAACGGCGCACATCAAAGGCTTCGTCAAAGTTCTCGTTCTACGTTGCTGTCGTCATTTGCATTTTGGCGGGTTCCCAGCGAGAATTGAGCGAAGGTCTCTCAAATTGATTGTGAGCCGTGCAACCTGGGAAAGACCTTTGCATATGCATGTCAAGAGTTGTCCGGCGCTCGCCATTGTTGCTGCTGTTGTTGCATGTTGCTGGTGTTGCTGCTGCTCGTGTTGTTGCTACCTGCCGTGTGCAGGTTGGCTTCGCCTGTTGCTTGGCTTCGCTGGCAGCTCGGTTTCTGTGTCAGCCACCTGCCAGCTAGCCTGATCCGCCTTAGGATCTTTGCGACTCGTTTTACCCCCAGTCCCCCAAACCCCATGCCCCGTTCCCCATACTCCGTATCCCATATCCCATATCCCCCTCCTTAGCTTCTGTGTTAATTGCAAAGGCCGGACGATGCCACGCCCCGAAATGAATATTAAAATGTGTTGCAACAAATGCAAAAAACGCATAAATAAGTAAAAACTGTTGACCACCGCAGTCAGGAGACAGGATAGCACTTCCTTTTAACCGCAGCATAGCCATCGGAAAGGGAGAAACTACAGCAATATAAATTTATAAAAATTTTGATACTCTGGCGATAGCTTTAAATCATTTCAAATATTAATATTTACGGCAATAAACCTAATATCTACAGCAAGTGGTTTTAACGGCAAGGATTTTATTCTACCTTTAATGGGAAAAGAGGGTTCCATCCGTGAAGCAAATTCATTTCCACAAATCCCGAAACTCAATTGTGAAAATTCTTCAAACAAAACCAGCTAATATTTGCTTTGGCTTTTGGTTCAAGTGGACCATTTACACCCAAAAATGGAAATTACAGGTTAGGTTAGGGTATTATTTTTGCATAAAAATAGGCAACCAAATCAAATGTAACCAAATCATTATCCACAGCCACACACAAAAATGATGTGCGTGCAACAAAAATGCAATCGAAATCGGAATTGCTGATGGCGTTGGGCGATTGTGTTGCAGTTGCACTGTTGATGGAGTTGCTGCTGCAGCACTTGTACATGGCCGGAATATATTGTATATGCTTAATGGGGAGCGATTCGGGTCGGTTCGGGTCCGGGGGGGTGTGCGTGTGCCTTTTGGGGGTGGTATTTGGTGGACAGGAAACTTGATAAGTTGCCCTGTACAAAGGAAATGCATGAAATGTGCATGGAATGCACTGTTCAAAGCATCCGTTTCTGTGTGTGTGGGCATCCTTTAGCAGCAGTATAGATAATAGCAATACTTTGATTATCTGAAGTCAGCCCAACAAAGTAGGCAATAGTTTTTTAAACTCTTCGCCGACTGCCATTTTGTAAGCGAGCGTTAAGCGAATATACTTCCTGGATTTTCTTGTGTTATTTATTTAGTTTTATGATCATTTTGGCGATTGCTGAAATTGTATATTTGCAATTGTTTTGAGTCTGTGGCGGCCGTTATGTTTTCGAAACGCATTTCAAGCTCATTCAGCAACTGAGAGATACATTCAGCTAGTGCACACAGATACTTCTCACCAACACCAGCTCATGGAGAGAGTAAGGGTGCCAGCCATGCTCAATTCGCCTTGCCCCCCAGGCCGCCCCCTGCGTTCTCTCACTCGCTCTGCTACCCACCACTGGGCGAGCGAATGCGACGAGCGACAAGCGAAGTAGTTGGGGGGGAAATGCGCTCCAGAAAGTATCTCAATCCATGGCAGGCCTGGCCTCCGCTTGAATATCTAGATACTTTCCGGGGCGATGGGCCCCAGCAAGTTCGGGCTTCGTTGGCAATGCCCGTGTGGGCCAGGTTAATACGGGCCATTTTGGTGGCGGACGCGCCATAAAGTAGTGGGTTCTTTTATCTGCCGCCTGCCTGTGTTGAATTTCATCGATTCGCAGATACTTTTTGGGGCCGCGCACCATCAAGTATGGGGAAATGTCAAACGCCCAGCTACGTGCCGTCGAATTCCATACTTTCTGGCTGCCTCAAATGGGCGCTGTGCCCCCCGCCCCGACCCCTTGGAGCCGTAGATGTTGTAGTTGTAGCCGTGGATGTGGATGTGGATGTAGCGTAGCTATTGCTGGAGCTGGCCGTCTTGCCTGGCCGCCTTGCCTTTCGTTGTTGCTTGCCGTCTCCGTCTCCATTGCCGTCGCCGTCGCAGTCGCCTTCCCTCCATTTTGGCTCCATTCTACCAGGGCTGGGTATCCGTATTCCATGGCACATTGTTCTCCCCGGGAGTTACAAACCTTTTTTCGCCGGCGGGGACCTTATCGGTTCTGTCAGCTGTACAAACCGAAAAATATCATTTAATTTTCGGTGTTCACTGATAAAGCATACTTGGCTTTGATCGCAGATAGGAGCTGCGGTCTGGATGACCCATTTTGGAACTGACTGATGGTCAAAGGTGTCTCTAACTAGTGCTCTAGATGATCGATAGACTGGACATCCTGCTGGGTAATCTGTCTTGCATTTGGACAAGAAAAGATTCCCAAAATACAAATGAAAATATTCGCAAGTTTGGGATTCTAACAAAGTAACATGATTCGAATCAGATAATAAACCATTACGTTATCAGGCAACCAACTTTATAAATACAACTTTAGATACTTCCGCGTTGTACCATGGCCCCCTATGCCCCCACATTTTTTATTTTTATACGTATATCGCTCTATAAATAAAGGCCCCCAACGGAGTTAGTTCAGCTGTTCTCTTGGAGCTCCTATTTTGGGGGCCTTCGTATTTTAAAGCTGCCGCCGAAGCCCTGGAATCTTTTTGCTGTGCTGTCGCCTGGCAAGTATTTTTCTTTCTTGGACTTGGACACATAGCGTTCGTCCGTGAATTTTCTTCACCCCCCCAGCCAATGCATACAGGGTGCCCCACCGATCGTGTGCCGCCTCCTGGGCATTATAGTACATGCCACCCCCTTTCCCAACCCTATTAAACAAGCAGACGAACTTTGCTCCAAGGCTGCACAGAGAAAAATATGGTTTATGTTTAAACTTAATCGAATATCAGAAGTATATGTTTATCTCAAAGGTTAGGGATATTGAAAGCATCTTACTAAAGATATTCAAAAGTGTCTGAGCGGCTGCTTAGTTAAAATACATACTCAATGTGTATAATATATAACTTTACAATGTAAAAAATGTTTATATATTTTTTGTGTAAGTCTCAATTTCTCCACTTCTCCGGTTTCTCAGCACGCAGCGGGCAAAAATAACAAAAATATTGTTTTTTCTCTCGAGTTGCTCGTGGCCCTGTATTCCCCAATATATGTATGCTTAACGTGTGGCTGTCTGTGTGCGAGTGTATCTGTGTGAGTGCCTGTTGAAGGGTGGGGGGAGGCGAGCGTGTGTGCGTGCAAGTGTGCGAGAGTTTAAGCTTAAAGCTATTGTACACTTGGTGTGTCGTGTCTGCCTGCCTCGCTGCGCCCCCAAGCCTGCCCGTGCCGCCCCTTTACGTTTCTCAAATTCCCCATTCTTGCAGCCACCCCCCCAGCACTCGCTTCTTCATCCGCCCCGTAGTCCTCGTCCTCGGCGGCCTGTCGCTGTCCTTTCAGCCAGCCAGCAAGCAGCCAGCCAGTCAGCAGGATGGAGCGGCTTAGTGGGTACGAAGGACTCATAGGCAGATACTCTTTAAATTTCCTTTAAATTCTTTTAAGTATTATATTTTCAAAACAATTTTATTTCTAGAGAAATGGAAAATATCTTACATTTTTAAGGTACTTTGTACATCTAATGAAAGTCTAAAAATTAAGGAGACAAAGCCATTTAATCCCCGGGTTTTTAAAAACTTGTATCCAGCTTAGAAGGATATCAGATGTAATAAACCCTTCTGGAAGTAAGAGCATTCTACTAACGTTGCCTTTGCTGTTGCCAGTGTCGCCATCACCATCGCCGTCGTAGTCATCGCAGCCAGCTGCCTCTGCCTCTGCTTTTGCTTGTGCCTGGCTTGCCACGCCCCTCCTGCTCCTCCGCCTCCAATTGGTGTCTTTGGTTCTGTCCCTGGTCCTACGCTTTGCCAACGCATTTTTGTTTTGTTTAGAGCGCAAGTTATGCGGGCGCCAAGGAGGAGGAATATACGAACCAAGAACCGGGAACCGAGAAACGAGAAGAGATGCAGATGGGCTGCTAGTGGAAACTAAAAAGGGAAAGGGGAAGGGGGAATACCCTTTTGGTGCCCGACACATGCCGACAGGTATCGAAAATGGTACCCAAAATGCAGCTCAGAGCTCATAGTGGTAAAAAAATAAAAGGGGGGAAAGCGTAAGAATTGAAGCTGGCGGCCAAAGTTTGTAGGCAAAGTTGTTCTTTAAGCTGACTTCACCTGACGTCAGACAGCACGCCGGAAGAACCAGCCAAGCAATCACACCACCCCCCAGAGTCACCCCATAGCTCGCCCCCAACCACCTCTATACACCTCTGCGCTTCCCCGGCACACGCACCTTTACACATTTTTCCACTTCCTTTTCATTTCTCCGCCGGGCTCAGGACTCAGGACTCAGGACTACGGACTCCGGGCTCGGGACTCCGGCTCTCGGGCCAAATGAAAAATTGCACACGCGGGAATTTGATTTTAACATGAGAAATAAACACAATGAAGCTGACGGCCCAAACGGGCAGGGTCACGGGCGTTAAGGGGCGTCCAGGGGAGGTTTCCGAGGGGGTCGGAGCGCGGTGGTGACATTCCGATTGTCGTACATTCTCGAAAAACTTTAAGTTCCAACTTTAATCAAGAAAGGAAGCAAGTGTGTCATGCTAATCAGTTTTTTGGGTCAGGATTTGGAATATTATGAGGATTTCAAATCAAAAAGTTTAGCCAACTTTAGTAAGATTAGTTCAACTAATTAGTTGTAAACTATTTAGACTCAAAACGGAAGTGTGATTGAAAGATCTTACACTCATGAAACTTACATTTCTGTAATTTAATTTTAATCATTTATGATTTATTTGACAGACTCCGATGGGTAATGAATAGTAATTTCACGATGCATAAAACTCGACGTGCTGAGGCACATTCGGAACAGATAAGCGGTGGCGAATTTTCCTCCTCAGCCCGTTATCCTTTGCGACTCCTCCTCTTTGACAGAGTCCTTTGGCAGCCACCCCTTTCGCATAGATAGATTGTGTTCCACGTTGGTCGCATTCCGTGCCTAATGCTGGAATTTCAATTTTAAAGACCAAAGTTGATTACCGGGGGAGTCCCGGGCCGAACAGAGGGTAGTTCCCCATTGTCTTTCGCATGAGTTGGCCCAAAGTAACTTGGCAGGATCAAAGTGACATAAGTTTGCCGTTCGCTGCCAGCCTCATCTTCATCTTCGGCTTCAATTTATTTAATGCCGGGAGAAAGTTTCTAATGTAATTAAAACGGCTAAGGCCTAAAGTGTATTTAAACCGGGAGCTATCGGAGCTTTAAAGGGATTCCCCATCCGCCCACTGCAGCCTTATCCTTTTTCAGGTTATCTAACACCCAAACACATAGACATAGACACATACAGGGATACATTTGCACAGATTCAGATACACGTGCGCGCTGTGCCATAAAGTGCTCAAGTTACTTGCGGGGATTACCAGTCCCGCATCCTGCCAGTCCCCTCCATCTATCCTTCACCGTAATCCCGCCCCGCCTTTTGTTTTCCAGGCGATCCTCGGGCTGGCCAACGCGGCGTATGCGCCATCTGAGAGCTGTGCCCAGCAGCAGTGGCACCAGCAAGGAGTTTAACATTTTCCAAATGCTGCAGCACCGCCTTTTTTCTCGCCAAAAACGAAAATTTTCAACTACACACAAGGACGAGGCACTAGGAGGTGGGCGGCTAGATGGCAGGACGGGTGGGTGGCACAGGATGTGCGGACGGTCGCACAGATGAGGCGGAAGCACGGACAAACAAACGGATGAGAAGGCGGGGGACCACGAAGGACGGCCAAGGCGGAGGAGGACGAAGCACAGTGCCAAAGAACGGAGCGGAGCGCACATGGAAGATAAGCGCAGAGAGTGTGGCGCTGATAACGCAGGTCCTGCCGCCTGTGGGGCCAACGATGTTATGCAGGGTGTGGTGACGGGGGTGCCGGGGAGGTCCTGTGAATTTTAACATTTTAGAGAAAATGCGAAAGGCAAAATTTCGAACGCCAGGCTAGAAGTCTGAAGCGAATTGTACAAGGGCTGTGGATGGGGTGTGAGATTTTTTGGGGGTCCCTTCTCTGTGTCTGTATGTTAGAACAGTCAAGCTTCGCTAACTGAAACAAGTGAGGAATACGTAAAGAAACTAAAAATAAAACATGAACTAAGAAATTTTAAATTAAAAAAAGAGTTTGAGTATTTCAAAAAAGTCTATTCAAGAAAAGAAAACTTTAAAAAGGATACACAGAGTTCTTGAATTTTAAATTCCTTCACGTTAAAATGATATTTAAAGAATTGGTGGTTGAAAATATTGAAGTTCAACTGTGCCAGCTGAGCTGGAACGAAACAATTTGTAATTTATTTGCGAAGCGTGCGATGTGCCCCGGCTCTGTGCGAAAAGTTGAGGCAGCTGCCAAAGGCGTAGCCATCGACCAGAGACAGAGTGGCTGCTGGAGCTCCAGTTCTAGCTTTCAGCCCAGCTCCATCTTCAGCTTTGTTACCCATTTTCCCTGTGCATTTGAAACCGAAACTCAGGCGGAGTCTGCTCTGATCTGAGGCCCGAAAAGCGAGGCTGGGAGCACGCGTAAGCAGATACTCAGATACAGATACAGATGATGCCGCCCCCCACCCAGCGCCCATGGCACACAAAACCCACACTTACACACACACAAACACACATTTAGAGACAAAGGGAGAGAAAGGCGACGCGTGGGTGGTCCTGGGTCCTGGCAAATGGGTGGATGTACTGGCATTCACAGGGGGTGGCTCGATGGCCTGCTCCTTTGCTCTTTAAAAACCTTTAAACTTTAAGCCGAATGTCAGCCATAAAAAGAATCAAAAGTAAAACTTGACAACAAAAGTTTTTAGCAAGTTGGATAAGTTCAAATAAAAAGAATTAAATTCATTTCTTAAAGGCAGCAAGGCAGCGTAACGACGCAAGAATAGCGTTGGAATAGCGTTTTCGAAATTTATTTAATGTATTTTATAATGCTTTAAAAGTTTATGCTTTACAATTTGAATTCAAGTTTTAGCTATCTGTGTGGGTCGGTGTAAGTGCTGCTTTAATTACTTTTGTTTTGTTTAGTTTAGTTTTTGTTTTAGTTATTGCTCTTGATTAATGCTCGATTGGCTAAGCACTTGGAGTACAATTCGTATTGATTGTAAATGTTATGGTAATTCTTGAATGAATTTGGTTCTATTGGAAGTTACTTTTGACTACAGTCCGGCAGTTTTGAAAGAGTGTGTGTTTTGTGTTTGTGTTTGTGTTTGTGGTGTGGATTGTGGCTAAATAATCTATCTCAAAATACAAATATCAAGCACGTTATAAACCATTGTGTCCTTTATCCAATATTAAATACAATCGTTCATATCAAAAATCTTGTTTTTTGTTTGTTTGCTAAGTAATTATTTCTATGGTGGAAGAGCCTTTAAGCTCTGCTAAGTACAAAATTCTCTTTCTGCGAGTTTGAGTATTTATTCGTCTATTGTTTGCTTGGATTGGATATTCTCCAGGGTAAAAACCAAATAAAAATTCGACTCGGGCTGGGTGCGTATGTGGGTGGTGCCTATATATGTATGTATGTATGTATGTATGTATATCTGGTTGGTAACGCTTAATCAGTCTTGTATACAAACAAATTAAAATTAGCAAATTGTCTACAACCAAGCTACGTGGCTCCTGTTTCCCTCGCTCTATATCTCTCTCACAATCTGTTCGTTGTAAAGCAGCTTTCTCTAGTTAAACAAAGGTATATTTTATAATAGTTACACAAACCATGTAAAGATGGGCGCTGCTACATTGTGGAACATTGAGATTAGCTTGCACTTAGTTAAAACATATTTTAATTCGACACTTACAAAACAAATGATATCTTTGTTGAACATGTACACGGCGGTTACACATACTTGCCTTTCATCAATAAATTAGGAATTAGAGTAGTAGAATTAAATTATAACTAAAATTACGATACGAGACAGAGACAATCGAAGAACTCTTGCATCGCTATATACAGGGTTTAGCGCATTCAAAGATTGGTTATTATCTTTCTTTTCTTTTTTTTTTTTTTTTTTTTGTGTGTTGGAGAGCGTCGTGTAAATGCAATCGACTCGTCGCTTCACTTTCTTGGCCTGGGCTGGAAGTCATGAACTTTGGGAGTGGCGTTTTATCTTAGTTTTGGGAAGGAGAGGGTCTTTGAACGTGGCCTAATACTTGGTAACTTATACGGATTTCGATTTACAATTGTTTCGCCGGGGGCCTAACACTTAGAATTTACAATTTGTAACAAGGGACCGGGGACCGTGGCGTAGAATATTGAAGAGCTCTGGTTGGGGACTAGTAGTCCCTTCTCTAACTTCGGCTGTCGTTGCTTTCGCTAAAGCTCTGCTCGCTTGACTCGCGCCGGCTGCTCACCGGCTTGGCCTTGTACTCTGTAATGAACACGGTCACCGAGTTGACGGTCACCTCGCGCGTCTGCGCCGTGGACCGGTCAACATTCTTCAATCGGGCGGGGTACCTCTTATGCCGCTGCCTGTCATGCCCGCTACCGTGTCGAGATCCAGATGCGGACTTCCCATTTGGCATATTGCCACTGGCTCCCGGCAATGTTGCCGCCTGCTGGGCGACTAGCGCCGAGTTCAGCCGTGGCTTGCGCGTAGAGGTTCCTGGAAAAGGTCAAAGAAGCATGAGTGCGAGGTCAAGGTAATGGCTAATTGTGTTCGGGTTTTATACTTCTATTTTGTAAACATTGCTTACAAATTCCAGAGATATAACAAAATTAACAATTATTAAGAAATGAGTAAACATTGGCACTACCAAATGGTGAAAAGGAAAATGGGAACGCGACGCGACGCAATCATCGGGGGATCCGGGGCATAGGAATCGAGGTCACTCACCTTTCCGCACGTCGCACATGCGGCACTTGAAGGCCTCCGCCGAGTTTCTGTAGGTGCACACGCTGCAATCCCAGAAATTCTCCTCGATCACTTTCGCCTGTCGCTTCTGTCGACGCACGGGCGAGGATTTTTTGTCCATAATAGAGGAAAACAAACGAAGTCGGGGCCGAATTTGCAGCTGGGTTGTTTGGGTTCTCCTTTTGCCGCCGCTGCTACTGGCCCTGCTGCTGCTGCGCTTCACCGCCTGGTGGATGCTAATTTTCCTATTAAATTGTTATTATTTTATGCCACCGCAGCTGGTTTTAGCCTAATTAGAGAGTTTTTTGTTGTGAAAATGCAATGGAAAACGTAGTGTTATCAAATGCGTTGTTTAGTGCTGGTGAATGGTCGAAACTAGCAGCGGCATCAAGTGGCCAATGGCGGAAACTTTGTTCTTTGCATTTTATAATATAATTACTCAGATATATTAAATGGGTTCAAATAAAGTTATTACTTGGCTAAGTTACTGATTGTTAAAAGATTTTGAAGACGAAAATAAACGAAAAACATAGAGCTTACAAATACTTGTCTTTTTACACGAGTCACCCTATTAATTCAGTGCTGGAAAATGGCTGCAGTGTTTGATTCGCGCCCAAGTTAAGCCGGAATTAATAAAAAAGTTTTTGTTTACTTTTTATTGTTGTTACGAGCAAAATGAACACCCACGCACCTTGTATTTGGCCAACTAAAGGTCAGTGTCTTTAGATATAACAAAGCAAAGGTATTTTGTGACTTTTGTTCATTTCTTTGCAGCAGTTCGGATGATATGCTCAAGTCATTGATTATATTTTCCTATTATTAGTTTCTCTTGTTCTTTTTAATTTTTTAGGTAAATATATACTTTAGTATCTTAACTTTATCGCAAATAAATCAGCTGGTTTATAGGGAGACTGTTTTGCGCAATAATTAATATATGCATTTCTTCTCACTGATATTTTCTCTTCCTGATAGCCCCAGATCACATCTTATCACAGTCTTATCATCACAAAGTCCCTTTGGGATTATATGAACCCAAGAATGTGTTGCATTTACGGCAGTAGTGGTTTCCAGTGCGACAACTCCTCATGCAATAAGGAACTATGCAAGCACAGCAGCACCATCTGAAAACAGGAATAAGGATTTAATTATTTTTTTTAGAATTTTTTGAATAACTACACTTACCCCACCAAGCAGAGCAAACCAGCTCCCATATGGGTCCTCGAGTTGGCGGTGTGGGTCATCCTGGTGGTTTTCTGAGCCCCACACGCGGGGCACGTAACTCGGCACGGATTGGGGCCCAAATTCAAAGCTTCTGCAATCCAAAAAGTGATGTCAGAGGTACTAGCAGCTTACCCACTAAAAAACTCACCGATCTGCACCACTGTAGGTGGTTGGGGCTGTGGCTGTTCGGTTACAACAATTACTGGCTGGGGCGGTGATGGGGCAATAGCTGGTGTGCCAACCATTGGGGGAACTGCGACTGCTGCATCGTACG
Source organism: Drosophila varians (assembly GCA_018150405.1). Lineage (NCBI taxonomy): Eukaryota > Metazoa > Arthropoda > Insecta > Diptera > Drosophilidae > Drosophila > Drosophila varians. The sequence continues at coordinate 13,534,568 of JAECWK010000130.1, forward strand.
ACGGAGGAGCCTCCACTGGATGGCCCATGGGATTGTCCAAATCCCTCGTTGGCGTCGGAGTGGGAGCAGTCGGTGAATTGAAGTCCACCTGCGGATAGAGCATGGCCCTTTTCTGATCCATGTTTATTCCAAGAAACCGCCTTTGGTACGAAGTTCAGCTTTCGGATTGCAATGAGTAAGAGATTCAAATTCCAGTCTTACAATTTATTTTGTTTACTTAGCGCATTTACAACTCGACAGCGTGTCTTTGCCTCCGCTCGCCGCTCTCAACTGTCAGCGGATTCGGATTTAGATTCAGATACGTACTCAGATTTGTAGTTTTTTATTTGGCTCAGACCGGAACGAGCTTGCAAGCTCTCCACCGGTTAGGCAATCTTTTTTGGTCCGTTGCAAAACCCAAAGTATCTCTCGGATCGTGTGTACCGAAAGCTTTATCTAATGCACACAATGCCAAAGATTATTTATCCAACTTATCTTTCCGCGTATGTAGGAGAAGAGGATGTCCGTGCAGATATATCTTTCCGCAGGGAATGTATATTGCTTTTTATCTTCCTTAAGTTCAGGGGTAAACAATGTCAGTTTCTTGAAAATAACGCGCAAAATACACATCTTTTGCAATCATATTTTAAATCTATTAAAAAAGCTTTAATTAATTAAGTAACAAACTTGTTTATTAATACCTCTTGCCAGGTAATGTTTGCAATTTCAAAATAAACAAATGCTTTTACTCTAAAGTTTTTCTGTTGAATGTTTGGAATGCATCATTATTGTCCAATTAGGAATATATTAAACCTTCAACATTATATTATTTTACGTCATTCGCTTAATTTAATTCAGCAACCGAAAATGTATGAAAATGAAAGGAAAAACAAGTCAGAAGCCCCGACAAATCCACCAAATCACTTGCGATTGTAGGTGCCCAGGTAGCGGTCGCACATGCCACAGTAGTGATTCGTGTTCATGCAACTTGATATGCAGTAAGGCAGGCACACGCAGCAGTACAACCTGTTGTTCGATAAGCAAGAAAAACACTGAGTCACGAGAACCAGCCGGATTGGATAGACCACTTACTGGAACAGGCACAGTAGCAGGGCAATTAGATGGGTGCGCGAGTTGGGCCTGTAGGAGACCCGGGTCCGTGCGTAGTTGTGGCAATGCGGGCACTGAATGTCCATGGGCTCCGGGCCGTAGGGCGAACTGGGCATCACCACCACTGTGTGGTGAGTGGTGGTTGTTGTCACTGGCTTGGGAGCTGTTCCCGTTGTCTCCGCCGGCGTGGAAGTGGCTTGATCGTAGCTGGGTGGTGCCGGCGGCGACAAGAGCTGCTGGTGTTCCGGTGGCGACTCCACCTCGCCGGATCCCTTGGGCGCTTCCAGAGGCGCAGCAGGATAGACACGCTCCATATTGCGGTGCTGGGTGTGTTTTCGTAAATGACTCAAGGGAATGCGGTGTGGAAAAAAGGTGTCTCGTATCTGACTTTGTTATCAACCCAAAACCCCAAAAGCTTTCCGACGTCTGTTCACACCTGGCCAAAAATGTTCGCTTTTCCAATGACTTCCGATGAGGGTGTGATCGGTTCGATTTGCTTCGATTTGTTCGGGATCGGACTGTTACTGTTTATGTTTATTTTGTGCCGAGGCTTAATCACTACTATAGACGCCCACGAACTTATTGCAGTTGCCGCAAAAGTGGTTGGCGTTCATGCAGCTGGTGGCGCAGTAGGGCAAACAGGCGAAGCACCACAGCCTGTTTCAAGATATTTCCGGAAGGTTCAGATTAGATAAGACAGATCAATACACTTAGATCTTGGAGTCTCTTACCCAACGATGCAAAGAAGGGCGGCCATGCAGTGGGTTTTCACACTGGGAGCATACTCCACCCGGGTCAGTTTCTGGACATGACAGTGGGGGCAGGTGATGAAACAGGGATCTGGGCCCACTGGAGGTGTATTTTGATCTGGAAAATGTTGTGGGTATTCCCTTAATTTACTACACAGCACTAAAAACTAAAAAAACTCTTAAAATTTACGCTGTATTATGACCACGGGGGGTGGCTGGGCTGCATGCACCACCCTAATTGGGGCCTGCACGTGCACCACCTGCTCGTAGCTCGGCGGTGGCGCCGGATACGGATAACCAGTTGATCCCGGAGGCGGTTGATTGTACTGCATCTTCGTTTGCCGGCTGAATCTCAACTGTCAGATACTCGAATTCGTGGAAACACTTTTGCCAAAAGCTCCACTGAATCAAAAGCTTTGTTTTTTAGTGACGTATCAACATATCTTGGGGATTTGAAATAATATATTGAAAGAACTATGTTTTAGGCGAGTGCTTGGATGTTTTGGTTTGGTTTTGTTAATATTTAAGTGCTTAAATACACTATTACTAACGTCTGAAGTAACTGCAATTTGAGGTTTAAGCATCCAATATGGCAACAACTGTTGCATGCAATGTCTGCCTTTGCACTGATTGCTTTGATGATGTTGCAATCTCTCATATACAAGATTTATGTTTTATTTCAGAAACAAATTGTGATAAGAATTGAGTGATTTTATTCATGAGTCATTGTATATAATATTTTTACAAGTTTGAGATTGTGGCAAACAAATCAGGTTATAGATGTTGCTTTACTCAACGGGATCTACAGTCGAACAACGATCTGCAATATAAACAAACCTATTTTTATTAAAGTTTATCTAAAAAAACATATAAATAATCACCGCAAATTGAGCCAAATTTTTTGATTCCAGGAAATTTGAACGTGATTCGTGGATAATGATCCCAGAGAAGTATTCCTTTTTGGATTCTCCAATGGAGTTGCACTTTCCGGCTCAGTTAAAGTTTGATAAACCTCCGGAGATCGGCTTTTGCCTGGCATTCCGAACTTGTTCGTCATCTCGGTGGTACTGAGTCAAACCCCGAAACTGGGAGCAGTCTCCCAAAAGTACTTATTCAAATGTAGCTTAGATGATAAGCTCGGTCCCTTATCAATTGTTCACAAAGAAAAATGAGATTCGAAATATATATAACTTGTGATTAATTCAAATATATTCAAATACAATCCAAATAGAGTTTTCAAAACCCTGTGTTTCAATTTAATTATCTGTATTAGATTATCAAAGTTATTTGTTTATTATTATCTTATGTGCGTGACAGAGTAATCGAAAATAATTGTGAATGAAAAGTTATAATAGAAAACGAGGTGCAAGGTTTATATTTCGAGATAAATTTAAGAGTTTGCCTTTCCCAAAAATCTATTGCAATGATTGCAGAAATGATCAGCCCCCTGGCAGCTTTTAAGGTAATAAGGTAAGGGGACCAGACAAACAAGCCTGCAAAAAAGGATATCCTTAAAAAAGGGTTTTTATATTATTAAAGAAACATACCCAGTCAGGCATAGAGCCAGTGCAAACAAATGGGTTTGCGCCGTTATCCGTTTTTCGAGTCGAGATTCGATCATCGTTTCGCAATAAGGACATTTCAACAGTTGGCTCACAGGTCCCAGTTGGTTGGGAATGGGGACTTGTCAAATAAGGACATTTCTAAAGGTATTACAACTAATTTAATTATTTTTTTAGTTACCACTTGGATTTACAACCACAACACTGGGGTTCGTTGAAGCATAGAGGTCTTGCTTGAGGTCCACACCTCCTAGGGAAAGGAATTCCGCTCTTTTTTGATCCATTTCGATATCTGATGTTTTGGCTTAATAAGAGTCTAAGACCTTTATTTATAGGTGACAGCCTGAAGACCTTTGGTATTCTAGCTAATGTGTACCAATTGGAAGTCACTCAAATTATCTAAACAATTAGTATACGGTATAAAGAATACATCTATGTATGATTGGCATTTAGTGTAGCATTAACTTTATTGATATTTAATGTTTTATGGATGAAATTATCACCAAAATGGTAAAGCATTTAGAATGTAGAAAAGCTTACAGAAATATAATTTTAAAACTCAGAAGGGAAACCCTTCTAGTTTACTCACACTCCAATTAATAAAATCTAATGAAAGCTCTTATTTTTATTTAACAAAAAAGGAAGGAATAATTGTTTTGTGGCCATATAGCTTCATGTCACACATATTTGAAACTACCTTTTACATTAGCGTGCAGTTTGTCCATTAAAATAAAAAAAGAGATAGTGAGGTTAAAAAAGTAATTGCACATTCGCCATGTCCACAAACTTATCTCCGATGAGTAACCAAAGCCCCGATGATTAAAGAGTGCAATAAAGATTGTTTAAAGAAATATAAACCACCGGATACCCATAACATTGAAGAATGTGTTCTTGGAAAAAGGAACTACCCATGTCAATATCTTTTATTCAATACAAGTCAAGCGTCCTACTAAAAATTGAAACTAAAATCTGGATTAAAAACCATAGTGGGTATTTTAAAACGGTTTATCTCGATAACAATATGTCATCATGCAAATAATAAATATGATTATTTCGTCCTTTACAAATAAATATATACCCATTGAAGTTCAGAAAAACCATCTATCCTTTGTGTTTATACTTTTAATCATATAAAAAAACAAAATAAATTTTTACTTCATTTGTGAAAAAACTTCAGGATCCAAAAGTTAGCGGTCATACGTTCCCACGTAGTTGTTGCACGATGGACAGAAATGGGTGGTACTCCGGGCGCACTCTGTACAGTAGAGACAGCAAGCACAAGGCCAGAGGCTTCGTGAAAATAAAGAACACTCTTTATTAAAATAAACTAACATAAATGATTAGTGCAAAAACTCACCAGGTAAGGCACATGATGAGGGCAATCAAGTGCGTTTTTGTCGTGGCTTTTGGCTCCGTTCGGGTTGTCACTTGGAGGTTGCAGTTGGGGCACACTAGGGTTGTGGGTTCCGGGCCAACGGGGGTGGACATGGTGTTGGTGACTTTTTAAACAAAAATATAGTTTAGGTAAATATATAGTCACCAACAACGCTTTCCTTATCTTATTTTTAAAGTAATACATATCCTGTTTTACGTTTTTATGATTCATTCGAATAATTAATTAAATAATTTTGCTGTCTATAAAATATATTTCTGTGTTTACTTACTGCGCTTGTTTTATAAGAATCGCCAGAAATAAGAGAATAAGAGTTGTTAACTGCTGGAGGAGCGGGAAAGTATTAAAGGTCTGGTATTCTCGGTCCGTAACGGAAGCAAAAAGGTTACCAAGAATGTTGCTAACACATGTTGGTTAAACAATGCTGCCAAGCAAATGTTGCTGGTAATTGTTTCGATTGCAAAAAAAAAAATAAAATTATTATCGTTTGTTGTTTATTAAAAAATAAGGTTGTATACATAGTATTATTCAAAAAAAGAACTATTAATTTTTTCAATTTCATTGTAAAAATAATGGCACTGGTATTCTTAAATTCATTCGCCTTCCACATAAACAAAAAGAAAAGTGCTTGGGAAGGCATTTTAGTAAAGGGGGATTCCCAGAAAAGTCTTGGTCTGGCAATCTTTTTTGTAATTTAATACTATGTTTTCATTAAGAGTTGATGTCTTTTTAGATATGTTGTTTTTATTAAGATACATAAGTAGCTATGTATGTGTATGCTAATATAGTTTTAAGATTATACATATATCCTCCAGTTTAAACGAATTCTTTGAAGTTGTTGTGAAAGGTTCTTTAAAATGATCCCAGGCAGGCGTTGCAGTTGGGGCAGAATTGGCTGGTCTTGTAGCAACAGTTGCAGCAGCAAGGAACGCAGACGCAGGGCCAGCAGCTGGAGGATTGGAGAGAGACTGTCAGTATTGTTTATGAAGTTTTGGGCTTAGTCATCACTTTTTTTTGTGAGCACTAGACGCAAGTGCAATAGCAGAGATAATCGGAAGGTTTTTTCTCAAACAAATAAGCTTTTCTTGAGCCAAATGATAAAATATTTAAAATATATTAATTTTGAATAATTAACTTACAGGCACAGGCAGAGCAGAGCTGCCAGGAGATAAGTTTTTCCGGTGGCATGGTGCTTCGTGGAAACGCGAATCCGGGCGCTGCATTTGGGACAGATCATTCCCTGCCCGGAATTCTCCACCACAACAGTGGTGTGGTGCACCATGTTGACTGGCGCTGGGACTGGGGCTTGTGGTTGTGGCATTTGGGGTACCGGCTGATAGGGTGTCACCTGCTGATATGGTGGAACCGGCGGATAGAGGTGCTGCGGTGCCGTCTCATAGTGGGTCGAGTCCATTTCTGGCGGCGGTGCCGAAGGGGATGCCTCCGAATAGGACGGCGGCGAAGCCTCACCCACTCGCTTGTAGTCCATTTTATTCAATACTCAAATAACGAAGTGCAACACCTCTGGCAGCAAAATTGAATTACAAAAAGCTCATAAAGTGCATGTGCTTTTGACTTGAAATGTTTTGACTGAATGAGACGACTATACGATCGCCTGCGATGACAGAAAACCAACAATTGTATCGATTACCGGTATGGTACGTGAAATTTTTATCAATGGATCTCAAAAAGAACCCATTGATTCTACGGTGGCTTACGAAATACGCTTTCCTTAGTATATAATATATGATAATAATAATGCTAAAAACTATCGGCTAACGTAACATCTCTAAAAGGGGACTCCCAAAAAATATTATTCAAAATGGCGGACTTGGACTAACAAGGGTTATTCTGTATTTATATTTATTTTTACAATACATTTCGAGCGGCAATATATAAAAATCAAAAATTGTAACTTCCAATAAAGTTTCCACAATTGGGACAGAAGTGCTGGACACTCTTGCAGTAGTTTATAAAGTAAGGCAAGCAGATGAATGGCCAACAGCTAACAATGAATCAAAATAAGTTAATTATAATTGCTTATAAGCAGGAATACCAAGTCCACCCACTCACCAGCAAATGTACAAGGTCAGGGCACACATATGGGTCTTTCGGGTGGGGGCTGTCGTCAAGCTAGTCTCCACTTCACCCTTGCAGGAGGGACACCGCACCCTCATCGACTTACTACCGACTGTCAGCGGAATTGCACCGGGCCCGACTCTATTAAGGGTATAAATTGGTATCTGGGTCACCACCAATCCACCCTCCAAAGGTGGGGCCATTTCTCCTGCGTCGTGGACGGAGCTGCTCATGTTTACGGTGTGACATGCACTGTGAAGCCCACGGCCACTTAATGACACCAAAACTCCATCGCACTTTGTTATCTCTTCCCACTAATCGACTGGTTAACTTTTTTCCAGGTAAAAACATTTCAAACTATATTGACGATATGACCATTTCTTTTTTTTTGTGTTTTGTTCCAGTAGCCATCCCAATAAAAATTAATTAAAATACAGTAGATTTAATGGAATCCAATATTCTACACATATGTACTATCAAAGATTGTAGAAGTATTACGACTTTAATGTTTTACCATCCGTCTGATTGATTAGAACACTCATTCGTCGCAAAATTTTATGGCATTTAATATAAGATTAAACTATTGTTCAAGGAATTATCGGTTGAATACTTTGGACAGAATGTTCCATACAGTCGCCTTTCCCTTTTCCGGAGTAAATTCCTTGTTTAGAATGTGATTGTTCAAGCATGTGTATTTACAAATAAATGTTTTTGGGAATGGAGCTAAATGTATCATATAAAGGTTAAAGGTTAAGGCACTCTAGCCTTATAAATATTTTGGTTTTCGTCAGTTTTCGTAGGTGCCGATGTAAGCGCTGCAGTTGGGACAGTAGTGGTTGGCGTTCTGGCACGAATCCATACAATAAGGAAGACACACACAGGGCCAGCAACTGTGGGTTAAAAATAATAGAGCGATTAATATGATTGATTAGATTGGGAATCGGCGAATTAACTCATTTGTCGAAAGGGCCCTAATTGCGGCACTAATACCTATTTGCCACAGCCCACTTCCTACAACCAGATCGAAATTCTCACTTTACTTTTCTGTTGCTTCTTAGCCCCATCAGTGCTTCTGTTATCTGACTCAACTCCAGTTCCAGTTGAGATAACAATGTTTTGCAAGTATTCAGACAATATTGTACAATACATATAGAAACTTATTGTACTTTCTGGCGATAACTGAACTGAGCTCCCGAAGCAACTGCCTTTGCAAAGGCGCAGCTATTTTTACTTTGATTGTGGAATGACGACTTGTTTCAAAGAAACAATTTATATAAAATGACTATTTCTTTGGATTTAGATATAAAAGCCAATTTCCTTTTTCTACCTAAGCCCCCAAATATGTCTCTATGTCCAAAAGAAGTTGATAATCTTGGTATCCAACAGGTACTTCCAAGAACAATTGGCTTCGAGAGGTAAATAATGAGTCAGATGACTTGATGAGACAAATACTCACATGAAGAGGCACAGAATGAGGGCCCAGCAATGTGTCCGGCTGGAGGGAGTGCTCTTTACGGTGGTCAAGACTTCGGCGTGGCAGGAGGGGCACCGGATGCGGGTGGGTCCACTGCCGATTGGCACCAGGTTAGAGGTGGTCGTGGTCTGGATGATCACCGTGGAGCTCTGGGGCGGCTGGGGCATCGGTGGGTACAGCGGCGGCTGGGTGGGGCCTCCTGGCTGATAGGTCTGTGCTGGGGTAAATCCAGGCTGCTCGCTGTACGGCGGAGGCTGCTTGCTGTCCATGATTATGGAGATTTTACGGAATTTTCGGGAGTACGACGAACTGAACCGATCGCTTTGCTTGCTAGCGCTGCACTGAACATCCAATGAAAAGTAGAGCTCTGGCAATACCTCCTCATCGAGCCACTATCTTATCGCTCCTATAATACACACACAAAGGGGGTTTTCGGCCGCCTTCATAAACGCATATCTGTTTTATTGCCCACTTGATTTAGTGAACTCCAGTCTAACAATGGTCCTCCGGCGAAAATGTGGCAGATGATTCATTCATTTGATAATCGACTTCCATACTCTTACAGCTGATGAGTAATTCATATTTGTTATGACACTTTGCGAATTGTGTGGCTAAATCAATTACTAAATACACATAAGCTTTTCGAACCAATTGTGAGAGAATTTTTGTCGGCTGGATTCTCTTACTTATTAAATTTATTTTATTTAGACTTTAGCAAGTACGTAAAATGTTATTAGTCTCTCATTATTAACCGGTTTTATCTGAAACAAGCCATTTATTTAGCCCACCTTAGAAATTTTCTTTATTTGACTTGTTCTTTACGTGTATTTTAATTGTTTTATGTTTAATAATAATATTTTAGTCTTTTAAAATGTGGATTGAATCAATAAGTCTTGGATTTTTTGTACCATCCTCCAATAATTTGAACTCCCATTTTCTCGTAAAATTTGTCATAACTTGGCTAATTAAAGTCTGATTTCCAAATGTCATACCTTCCCGTATATTCCCGTATCTTGTATTTTCGAGTAGAATCAATTTCCATCAAAATCTGGCAATCGAAAATTTTTTCGATTTTTGCAATTTTTGAAAGGGGTACCATCATAAAAATTTGAAAAAATCGAGAACATTTTTTTTGTTCGACTTTAGTAATCGTTGAATGCAGATCGATGCGTAGTGAAATCCTGATTCATAGATGGTATTTCTTTTTCAAATCCGATGGGTTTTGTATTTAATATTTGCAAAAGTGTGAGTCAAAATGCCCATTTTAAAACAACTTTTAAGTTATTTTAAATAATAATCTTCTTTAATGGGTTAAATCCCATTGTTTAACCGTAACTTTTATAGCAAAGCCATGCCACCCACTCGACGGTAGCTTTTGGAAAGCTTTTCCATTGGCTTCGCGTTCAAGTGCAGCCGTTAACATCTTAGCCATGAAAATAGTGTTAGCCAAATAAATTACTCGGAGGCTTGACAAAACAGATGAACAACAGGTTTGGCAAATACTCTCCGTCCTCCCATCTAACAGACTCCCCCTCCGCTCAGCCCAGACACAACTGTTTAGTGTTTTTTATGTTTTGAATATTTCAATTGTAAAATAACCCAATTTATAGGCAAATAGAAAAACCGAGTCGAGTCAGTTCAACAACATGAGCCGGCAGCTAAAGTTCCACATCCAAGCGCCCGCGGAAGAGGAGTTCCCCGCGGACCTGGTGGAGATTAATTTGAACCCGAACTGCGGCCAGGCCAAGCAGACGTCAGCCCAGGCCTTGGACACTCTGCTCCTGGCCACGCCTCCGCACCGGGGCTATCCGTACGGCTACGCCGAGGACTCGGAGCCGGAGACCTACTTCTGCCGCAAGTCCAACTCCACGGGCCAGCTGGCGGAGAAGGTGTCCCCGCCCCCACCGGCGGCCACCAACATCAGTTGTCTGCGGCAGATGTACTGCCCGGAGTGCCACGAGCGGTTGCACGAACAGGGCGTCCGTTTGGAGCGGTTGCTGACCATGTGGTAAGTGGATTCTGCCAGCCTATTGGAGAAAAAAAAAAAATAATAATTTATTTATAATTTACAGCTGCTTTGCTCTGCTGCCACTTTATCCCTGCTGCCCAAGGAAATCCAGCAACGATTGCAAGGTCATCTGCGGCAAATGTGGTTACCTCCTGGGGGCATGGAAGAGACAGTGACAAAGCGACGGTGGGAGGGAGCGGGGCGCTTCAAGTGGGTGCTCCGCATGTAATTGTTTATTTTGTTTAGTTTTTTAATCACTTTTTTGTTGGCCTTGTGGCGGATGATGAGCACTGAGACTGAAGAGCCGAAAAAATGTGCAAAATTTGTTATTTTTTGCAGCATTCTCTCAATGCTTCTCTTAGATAGGATCTTGTTGTTTTGTTTTTTAAGTGAAATATTTCTCTTTTCGGGGCCTGTTTAGCCAGATAGGTGGGCTCCGCGAAAATGTATCTCAAACAGTCGCAATGTCTCGCGGGAACAACTTGGATGCGGAGCTGGAGGTGAATCTCCAAGGGGGGGACAGCAATTCGTTGGCCACCACGGCCACGTTGGAGGAGCGTCCTGGCAAGCCAAAGGTGCGATTCTTTAGTGTTGGGCCGAACCCTACCCAGGTGCTGTGTCCTTTGTGCCATAAGACCGCAGATATCGAAACCCTTGATATGGGCGGATGCTTCAGTCAACTAACCTGCCTGCTCTCGACTCTATCGCTGTAAGAAAACTTATAAAATTAATTTGATTATCTGCCTAATTTAGATATCCTTGTTTAGGTGCTTCCCCGTGTTTGCCCTGGCCTGTATCTACTACAATTGCCTGCAGGGACGCCTGAAAACCAAACGCGTTTTCTGCAGCAAGTGCGGCGGCCACTTGGGCTTCCACTGGCGTCCAGTCTAGTGGCTCCTCTCAATTTTCGCGAATTGATCTATAAATAAAGTAGCAGCTGTTGTCAAATTTTTAATAAGTTACTTAAAATTTATTCGATCATCACTCAGGCGGTGTCTCCAAAGCAGAAAACAACATTGCTACTCTCTCTGGCATGCTCTTAGATTTGATTGTGCTATAGATAAAAATGCAGATACAGATACTTTTGGGGGATTCGGCATTCAGTTGTGTGGACGCGTCGAAATGGCCAGCACGGAGAGTTTGGATGGCAGTGCCGGTGGCTACGAGGATGACATATCGGCGGTGCCCCATGTAGGCCACCTGACCACCGAGCCCCAGGAGCTGGAGTGTCCTGCCTGCCAGCAGACGCAGGTCACCCGGGTTGCCCAAGAGGCGGTAACCGTGACGCAGAAGATTGTCTGTTGTTTAAATGTGCTGCTCTGCTGGTGGGTTGCCTTATTAATAGATTCTTGTTTATAATCGTACTTATTAAAGAACTATTTCATATTTATTTGTTAGCAATCCCATTCGCTGGCAGGGCCGCCATGATATCAATCACTACTGCAGCTCGTGTGGATGCTTCATTGGACGATACATTACCCTCAGTTGGTACAAGCGGACATTCTTCCGGCTCCGAAGAGACGATGTGGAGGAGGACAAGATACACTGGGTCCCAACAAGTAAAGAGGAAGCTCACGATTAATAAATGAATAAGTTGTTTAAGTTAAATCAATGTTGAATATGTTTTTTGATTACCAAAGGGAGCAACAGGTTGCCTCCAAACAAGTAGGTACTCTTTCTATTATTTCTACAATTCCTGGAGAGCCGAAAGCTTCTTCCAGACAGCTGTAAGAGAACCCACATGGCACCCAAACAAAAACATAGAAAACGCTTATCGGATCGGTATTTATATATAAAAATAAACCTATATAAGCTGAAAGGCAGTCGGTTCTTTACGTTTTTCGGTTGGCAACGTTTCGTTTCGTGCATCTCGACGATTTTACCACAAACCCAAATTGGAAATGTTTGTAATTCTATTGCTGCTCCTGTGTCTGGGACTGGTGTACAAATATGTGCGGCATCACTACACAACCTGGCAGAGATTGGGTGTGGACGAGGAGCCGGCTCAGATCCCCTTTGGCATTATGACTTCGGTGATGAAGCAGGAGAAGAGCTTGGGCATGGTCTTGGGGGACATTTACGCCCAGCACAAGGAGAAAATTGTGGGCGTCTACATGTTGAACAAGAGAACCATCCTGATCCGGGACGCCCTCCTGGCCCGGCAGATCATGACCACCGATTTTGCCAGCTTCCACGATCGCGGAGTTTATGTCGACGAGGAAAAGGACCCGTTGTCCTGCAATCTCTTCAATCTAAGAGGAGCGTCATGGCGGAATCTCCGCCAGAAACTGACACCTTCGTTTTCGTCAGGAAAAATAAAAGGAATGTTTGGAACGATTGACGATGTGGGTGACAAGTTGGTGCAGCATCTAGAGGCAGCTCTGTCGGATAATGAAGAGGTAGAGATCAAGGATGTGATGACCACCTATGCGGTGGACATAATTGGATCGGTTATTTTCGGCCTGGAGATCGACAGTTTCAAGAATCCGCAAAATGAGTTCCGGGAAATCAGCAGTTCGACGTCTAAGGACAAATCGCTTCTGCTCAAGATTCACAACATGTCCATGTTTATTTGTCCACCGTGAGAATCTTGTCCTCTATGTTTTTATTTAATTATTTTAAAACTCCTTCTAGAATTGCGAAGATAATGAATCGCCTGGGCTATGAAAGTCGTATCCTTACGTCCTTGAGGGACATGATGAAGCGCACCATCGAGTTCCGGGAAGAAAACAATGTGGTGCGCAAGGATTTGTTGCAATTGCTTATCCGTTTGCGAAATACGGGAAAAATTGGCGAGGACGACGACGAGGTCTGGGATGTAGAGACCGCCCAGGATCAACTCAAATCCATGTCCATTGAAAAGATTGCCGCCCAGGCCTTTCTATTCTATGTAGCCGGTTCGGAATCCACGGCTGCTGCATCCGCCTTTACCCTGTACGAACTGTCCATGTATCCGGAATTATTGAAAGAAGCCCAGGACGAGGTGGATGCAGTTCTTAAAAAGCACAACCTGAAACCCAGAGATAAATTTACTTATGAAGCGGTTCAGGATCTCAAGTTTTTGGAGCTCTGCATTATGGGTTGGTTTGGGTTTGTGGCTTCAATTTCATTTTATAGACATTTTATATTTCCAGAAACCATTCGTAAGTATCCTGGCTTACCCTTCTTAAATCGCGAGTGCACGGAGGATTATCCTGTTCCTGGAACGGATCATATTATACCCAAGGGCACTCCCATTCTGATTTCGCTCTTTGGCATTAACCGCGATCCACTTTACTTTCCCAATCCGAGTGACTACGATCCCCATCGATTCGATGCTGATGTTATGAACTACAACCAGGCGGCTTATATGCCTTTTGGAGAAGGTCCCAGGCACTGTATTGGTAAGGATTGGCTATTACTTTTTTAATTGTTTTCGTAAACAATTGTATTTAGCTCTTCGCATGGGCAAGATTAATTCCAAAGTTGCAGTGGCCAAGGTTTTGGCCAATTTCAATGTGATCCAGTCCCCCAGGAAGGAAGTGGAGTTCGCTTTCGATGCGGCTCCGGTTCTGGTTACCAAAGAGGGTCTAAAGCTGCGATTGACCAAGAGAAATGAATGAAAATGAAAGTGTATTAACCAAACCAATATATATTCAAAGACAAGCTTAAAGCTTTTAGAACCGGTTTGGACTCTTGTTTATAAAAAAGTAACAAAATCAAAACATAAACAGAGTTAGCAGCTGATTTAACCGGCAAACTTGTTTGGGTTAACAAAGTTTCAAGTACTTAAAAAAATATAAAATAACAATTTGTTGAAAAATAAATCTAAACACATTAAAAATATATGCCGTTCAATACTTTGCCATAAATATTTCCCATGTGGTCCATTTCGTTTTATTGAAGAAACAAATATTCGCAGAATGTTTGGCTGTTGATGTGGTTCTGGTTAAGGGGTTTCCAAAATATTTGTATACGTAACCGCCGGATGACATCATGGGTCCATGGCCAAACACAAGCACACGCTATTGTATTCTCCATGGGGGCACTCTCTTAGCTCTCTACGGCGACTCGGCCAGCTCTCTTGGATGGGCGTCCATCCGTTCTGGCGGAGATCAGATAGTCATTCACCATGGAGCAGCAGGTGGAGAGACTGCGTGTGAGATTGGTGCCCGCCAACACGGCGGAGGATCGCTCCAGGAACATCATTGCGAATGTGGTGCTGGAGGATGGCCTGGTGCCGTTCATCGATGAGCATGCTGCGGGAGAAGGTGACTCTACTTTCCCAGGAGGCAGCAGCTCCTGCCCCCTCTGCCCAGCATCCCCGCATCCGATACTATGCCGTGGGTCCTTCCACCTACAAGTTACTGTGTCCCCTTTGTCGGGAGCGGAGTGAGGCGGCCGTGATGAGGGCAGCCAGTTGCAAGGATGCCACATGCTGTCTCAGTTTGCTTTCTTGGTAAGATCAGACTATCTAGGAAAATGAACGGTACCCCCTCCAAATATCTTTGTCTTGCAGCATCTTCCCGCTGTTCTGGATCTGCTGCGTGTGCACCTGGTGTGGATGCAACCGGGAGTGGACCACCAAGGGCGTCTACTGTAGTTCGTGCGGCGGCAAAGTGGGAATCCAGCGCAAGGCCAAATAGATTCTAATTACAATGAAATTAATGCCAAAAAATGTGTCAGATAAATAATTCAATTACGCATCTAATTCAATTAAAAACATACCGTAAATCAATTCTCTTTCTTCTTTGGATGGGAGTGACTTTTGGGTGATTCTCTTGGCTCTCTTTTCTCCCAGTGTATTCTCTCTTTCGGTGGTCAAACAGGTTGCCTATATTTCGATTCGAATTTCGGTTTCAGTTCGATTCTTTAGAGCAACGATCATGACGACGACGCCGGAACAGGAAAAGGAGCTGGAGAAGCAGGCTCGCGAACAGGCTGCCAGGGCCTTGGAGGCGAAGAAGGACCGTAAGATCTATGCCAACTTTGCCACGCCCCTGCCTGGTACTTTCCTCAACCTGCCATTCGAAGCGGTGGAGATCAAGTGTCCTTCCTGCGGCATCAAGGATAAGAGTGTCGTCCAGAACGATCTCAAGTGGTGGGCCACGGAGATTAACAGGATTGTTGGGTGTCTTTTTGTGTAGGTTTTGAATAGATTCCCATTGGAAATTCTTTGTTAATATCCTTTTTGCAGGACCTGCTGCTGCTGCTTCTGTTTCGACTATTTTATACCCTGCAAGCAAACCGATCGCAGCCATTACTGCGGCAACTGTGGCTGCTACTTTGGCCGTTCCATGAAGAGAAAGCAGCCACTCGAAATAAAGTAGAGACATGTTAATTTCATATATCCAAATATTTCAAAATAAACCAAATGAGCCCACCAACTGAAAAAATATCAAAACAAAAATAAAACCGAAAACGATCGCATTCTCTTCTTGCAGCTCTTGATTTCATTCAAAATACTTTGCCGAGTTGATAGCTTGCAGTTCTCTTCGGTTGCTTTAGTCTTTTTTTGCCTCTGAATCGGTCCACATCTTCCGCTCCGACATGGCCCAGAATCCCCAAGCCCTGTACTTTGCCGTGGGTCCTGGCCCCAACGAAATAACGTGTCCCTACTGCAACGTCAAGGCCAAGACCCGAGTGGTGCGATCCCTGCGCAGTTTGTGCACCAAACGACACCACTGTGGTGCCTGCGGGGAGTACCTGGGCGTCTACCGCCGCCCACAGCTGTAGATCATCATTGTGTCGGCGGAGAATCACAAAAAACACATCATCACACGGAGAAAAATCTCCGAAAGTGGGTCACAAATTGGTTGTTTTGTAAATTATTTGAAAATGGTTAAAAGTTAATAATTGCTCAATAAAAAAAGATTAATTTATTTAAGAGGATTTGATTATTAAGTGTGAATCTATTTTCTTTCTGTGTCACTAATGGAATTCCGTAAAGAAAATAATTAAATTCTTGGCCCATTAGCTGGAGAGTAGATCAGAGACTCCCCTAGAGAAAAAGAGAATCGCCCAGAGAGTGATCTACAATATTTCCCACCCATGGTCTCTTGAATCAGTGTTCGCTTTCAGTCCCATTCAGTTCTCGTTAGAATTCACATCACAATGGCCGTAGATGAGCCCCAAATTGTGGCAATCAGTGTCAGTCACAAGCAGGAAATCGGTTACCTGAAAGATGAGTCCACCTGGATCCATTGTCCTGCCTGTGAAAAGTTTGGAATGAGTGTGATTCAACTGGAGACGGTAACGTGTCTTCAGAAGTTCCTCAACTTCACCAAACTCTGGTTTGTGGCTCATGAAATACTTGAGAAAATATCCAATATTTAGGGCATTCTGATTTTCAGCAAGAAATGGCCTGGTCGCCAGGATATCAATCACTATTGCTCACACTGCGGCTGCTATATTGGACGATTTGTAACTATTGACTGTTCGGAAAGATGTATATCCAAGTCAGCTCGACGACAGGCAGCCGTTGATGAAATGACACTGAAACAAAAGCCAAAGGATTGCGCTGAAAGGGCACAAAAATCCAGAGAGAAAATTCTGGCCGAAAGGGAGAGAAAACGGGCTGAAAAGGCCGCCAAGGATTTGCAGAAAACCCAAACGGAAATTGCAGTGCATCAATGAAAGTTGATAATAAATGTTTTGTGTATAAACCGTTTATCTTTTCTAACAAAAAATAAATAAATTTATTTAATTTTTATATTTTTACAAAATACAAGTAACAAATGGTTTCTGCATTGACTAGGCCAAAGCTTTGGGAAAGCTCCCAACACAAATAATTTAAATATAGAAAGTATCATCAATATTTCTTGGAACACTTGTCATCCGGAGGGGGCGTGGCCGATTTGCTGCATGTGACAAACTCCCGACTTGGCTTCACGCAGTTATTCTCCCGATCGTAGATGCCGAGGAAAGTGCGACAGTTGGAGCAGTACAGATACTCACGGTTGTCCGGCGGCAGGAGGCACGGCAGAAAGCACAGCGGCCAACAGGACACGATGCAGGTGGCACAGCATCCGGAGCTCACGACCTCTGAGGCCGCCTTCACCATAGGCCGGCGACTGCATCCGCAATGTGGACAGTAAATGAAGCCATCTGTGGGTGCCCAGCGCTCTATGGAGGCCTTGTAGCGATTTTGGCGTTTTTGTTTCTCAGGACAGGGACACGGATCAGGGCAGGATGAGAGCTCCTTGAAGGAGGTCTGGCTGGCGTTGTCAGACTTCGCCTCAGCACTTTCTGCCGCGCTGGTCCTGGCAGAGTTTGCCTTCTTTTTGGATATGTCTGAAACGATTCGATTAGGCAAAGGACAAATGAGATTGGTGGTTGAATTAATTACATTTCTCAGCCTCGTCGGCCATCTGGGATTCGGACATGCCCGTCATCTTGCTAATCTGAGACAGCCGCTCCTCGCTGATCCCGTGCTCCGCCGCCAACTTGTGCAGGTTCTTAATCTTATCCCCGGCCACTGCAAATATCTCTGGATGATCCTTCTCAATGTGGCGCACGAGTCCGCTGGTGTCGTACCGGGAACAGCAGATCACCTTCATGCAGTGGAGGCATCGAAGACACTGCATATCCTGCTGTGGACAAGACGTGGACATGGCTTTAATGGACTCTCTTCCTTTGGTTGGCTTGTTTTTGATGTTATTTCAAGTGCCTAAAGTG
This sequence comes from Drosophila varians, assembly GCA_018150405.1. Classification (NCBI taxonomy): domain Eukaryota; kingdom Metazoa; phylum Arthropoda; class Insecta; order Diptera; family Drosophilidae; genus Drosophila; species Drosophila varians. The sequence continues at coordinate 13,552,578 of JAECWK010000130.1, forward strand.
TTTTGCTGGAGAGTGACAATAATTTCCAGGTTGCTGTGTGTGAACATAATGTCCTTTTTAGGCCCAGGACATCCAGATTCTAACTACAAATCGTTTAAGGTATTACTCTCAAGAACCGGATGTAAATTAGCCAATTTGTGGCTATGGTTGTGAGTACTCTGGATTTTAAAATCCATAAGGCGTTTGCCTCCACTTCCACTCCTCCAGGATTCTCAAGGCAAGAACTATATCTTATTGGCAAAATATTGTAAAATTTTTATTTATGCGACCGACTACATCACGCAGCATTTCCCACATATCAACATAACAAATAAATCAAATAATTATAAAAGTTAGTCAGAACCAAAAGGATTACATTTAGTTTCTTCAGAGTCGGTTTCTTCTAGCTCCTTATTTCCATCCTGTGATGTTTGAAATTCTGTAAAAACATGGAAACTATTTTTTTTTATATTAACTAGAATATTTCAAGAGACTCACTATCCCGCAGACTATTATTTGAGTTTAACCAGTCGTTGTTATTATTTAAACTGGATAGGCTGTTAATCCTGCACTTGACGTCGGTCAGACCCACAATATCGCTATGGGCACTATTCACGTGGTCCACAAGCTCGTTGGCGTCGTTCCGGAAACATCTGACAACCTCCAAGCAATGCATGCAACGAAGGCGATGCAACTCATCCCTGGGCTGGGTCATCTTAATAGGTTTCTATCAGTTGTATCCAAAATAAATAAGTCAAGCTCCGAGCAGGTTACTCAATTGTGGCAAGGACTGCTATGTAGGCACAATAAATCATTCCCATACTAAACAGGCACATTAACCCACAATGAATGATGAATGATAAATGGATTTTTTTTATTCTAATCCAGCGATGGATTAATTAAATGGGAACAAAAGAATTGATTGCTTTTGGGAAGTTGAAAATCCGCTGACATAGGCCTTCGGGGTCCGAAATTGGTTTTTCCATTTTGAACTTTTAAACTGCAGCGGAGATGGCAAAATATTTGCGTGGCACTTTTATTTGTGGACATGTTTGGGTTTTAAGAAAAAACCCAAACACCAAATAACCATTTCTACGCTCTGGAACTGTTTTTATTATACAAACATGCCCCGCCCCATACAGCAGCACTGTAAGGATTTATTTTATGCAGGATGTGTGAACTGGAAAACCCTCGATACATCAATCAGCTTAAGTTGAGTGAGAACTTCTGGCCTTAATAAAGCAAAGACCAGCAGGTACCCAGAATGTTATTATGCCTTATTTTTTTGGGAGTGGGAGTGGGAGCTAGAGGCAGCCCCCAACCCTTGGACTTATCGACTTAATCCAATCGCCTTCGAGCACCCTGTTTCCATAATGCTCTTTGGCTGCGTCAACATTTTATTGTCAGTCATTTTCCAGGCCCCCCTCTGGGCGGCTCAGTTCATGGCCTACGCCTCAGCCCCTCTGATTTCTCCCTTTTTCTCGGAGGCTTCCAAGTACCCCCAACTTTTTTAGGGCTTTGGGTGTATTTTTCAACATTTTGTCAAAATTGATTTTTTACTGCACTTACGGCATGATGCGACCGTTTTGGGGTTCCGCATGGCTCCACATGTTTCCACCGACTTTCTGGGGCTGCGACTCCCCTCGCTCCTTCGCCCTGTGTCGCCCTGCTCTTAACACTTCTTCCTTCTATTTATTTATTTTTTGTTGTACCTTTTCCAGCGCTGGCGTTGCTCATACGCCCCGTTGTACGTAAAAAGAAAGTCGCACCTAAAAAGCCAACGCGTGTCGCTGTCATTTTCCCCAATGCGTCTGCATTTATTGACTATGTTGGCTCTGTTCCACTACACAGAGGAAAAAGTTATAGAGTCTTTTAAGTATAGCAGGGAAATAAAAAAATATTTTAATGCTTAAAAAGGAAACGTATATTAACATTTCCAAGAGTTGCCGAATGTTGTTCAGACATCTCGCTTTTTGTTGTGGTTATTTTGTAGCTTGTCAACGCCCTCGAAGATGTCATTAGAGCCAGCGAAGAGAATCCTGTAAAGAAATCCTTTCGCAAAACGCGTGGCCGGAGGCTGGGGCCGATTTGCATTTATCCGGCAAAGACTCGGTGCCCTGAAACACTTGCGCCGGATACGTTTACGTTGACATAAGTGTTCCGTATAATTTGACTCAATTCTCGTTTACTTTGCTTACACATATACAATACATGGTACATTCAATGTCTAGGACTAATATAAAAATACATTTCATTTGTTTTTCTTACTTGCTTTGCTTTGTGTTTTCTATACTTTTCATTTGTTTCGATTTTGTTTGTTTTTGCGTTGGTTTGGTAGCTTTGGAAGCTTGGTTTGTTAACATTTGCTTTCATTGAATTCGATTTGTTTGGTGTTTGGTGTGCTTCATTTACATCCTTTAAATCTCCCGTTTATCCTCGTTTAACTAAGTATTTCAGCAATGTCATCGGTGCTTGGTCAGTTTTTATTTAGTTTTAAGTTAGCTTTTGCTGGGTCAATCCGATTTGGTGCAATTAAATCCCGTCCCTCTTGGTTGTGTAAAATCGTCCTAGCCTAGGCAAACACTTGTTGTTCATTTGTAAAATTGGACTATGCTTAGAATATGTACACTGGATCGTAGTGGGTTAACTAGATGGGCCTCTTGCTCCCACCTTTGCTTTTTGTAGACTTTCCGGCTTCCGTTCCGTTCCCTTTCCTCCATTCCCTTAAATTATCCTTTACACATACACACACACGCACACTTTTGAGGCACATTCAGTTTTGAATCATTTTACAAATTTATAAAGTTTGCTACAAACAACCCTCACCCGCCTGCCTCCAGCCTCCTGCCTCCTTCCGCACCCACCCTCTCCTCTGGCTAAACTACAAACTAATTGTAAAAATTAAAAATTGATTTAACTGGCCGCCCGAAAAAACAGATTCCTGGAAAGTTGGCCCCGGGCCAAGGGGTTTGGTTATTACCCCGCATCAACAACTCCTAAAAGTTTAATGCATTTATCACTATTTTCCGGCCTTGGCCGGGGTGGCGGAAGGGCGCCGGAGCGGTGGAGCGGTGGAGCGGGCTTGGTTTGGCCAGTGGCTTAGAGCGTGTTCTGCTTGGCAGCCTCGCCGCTTTTGGCAGTCGCGTCAGGTCCGGAACGTGGGCGCCTCTTTGGCTGCAGCGAGTAAAGGCGACCGCTGCGAGCTCGCGTCTGGGGCTCGCACTCCAGCCGCCAAGTGCCAGGGCCGCCGCTGAAATAGGTGGGTTAAGAAGGGTAACGGATTAAGGCTTGGATCTGGGAGTTGGCCGAACTCTCACCTCATCTCCAGTTTGGCCAGGCGCTGCTTGATCTTGGCCTGACTGGCGGTGTATTCCGCCAGAAGGCGCGCCAGTCGCATGTTCAGGTTCTCCACCGACAGTTCCAGCTTCTCGATTCCACCCTCGATGCTGTCATGAACTCGTTGGGAGTCTGGAAATGGTACACTCATAAGTATCCAGCAATATTTTTCCATCATAAACAGAGCACATAAAACCAATTAATTTCAACTCTCTAATGTGTGAAATCTTATTTATGTGTTTAAAATGTCCTCGTTTAAGATTATATCTGCACAAATTAATGGCAATCGCCTGCAGTTGCTCATTTAAATAATCCTTTAATCCCAAATTAAGGCACAAGTTTGCCTTTAATGGCGGGCAAATCATGTTTCAGGCAATTTAAAGCAACGTGGCGTATGCGTAATGGAAAGAACCACTCACCGGCAAATATCTGTTCATCCAAGAGTCCATCCTTGCGTAGAAGCTGACATCCGCGCTGGGTGAGCGTTGATCGGGCCTCCGGATAGTCGGCCAGTGTCTCCCAAAGATCCCTTTTCGCCAGGCAGAAGAGGTCGGAGTAGCCCAGGGAGCGAACATTGGCTGTCCGCCGATTGCCCGTTCGATTTCCGGCTATCTCCAGGACGGAAACCTCGCCAAACACAGAGCCGGCGCCCAGAGTGGCCAGCACGGTGATGCCATCGTCTCCCACCACAGACAGCTTTCCGCGCTTGACGATATACATCTCCTTGCCCACGTCGCCCTTGCGACAGATATAGTCCCCGGGACTGAAGACCTGTAGCTTCAACTTCAGGACCAAAGCCTCCAGCAGACCGGGCTCCGTGTCGTGGAAAATTCGCACCTGCTTCAGGGTATCCATGTGCACCTGGATGGCAATCTCCGCCTTCAGTTTGTCGGGCAAGGCGGCCAGGACTCGCTCCTCATCGAGGGCTCCGCTCTGGGACCAGGTGTAGGCAAACCAGCGGATGACCCGGGCCTCCAGTTCGTGGCCCACTCGCCGGAATGCCATGTACTGCTTCACGCCGTCCATGCGATTCTGGAACTCCACACGTGCCACATTCATATTGGAGATCATGGAGCCGATGTTACCTGGATGTCGGGGGATAAAACGAAAGGGAATGGTGAGTCAGTTGGTTAATGAAAATGGGGTGGCGGCCATTCATCTTAGCCGCCTCATAACCGGTTCGCCGCCCCCCGAGCGCAATGAAATTGAAGGAGCCAGTGTTCCATGCCACTCATGGATTCCGGCATGTGGATAGCGTGGCACAAAGGCGACTAATGGCGGTACTTCCGGTGCTGGGGCACAAATATAGGCCCAAACACAGGGTGAAATAACGGAGATGCCCAAGGGCACTTGACAAAAATCCTATTCCATAATAACACTTGGTTGGATGGATATCTTTTTCATAATGAGTATTTTGAAAGCATAGAAAATAGAATCATCTTTTTTGGTAAACTATTTTTCGCTGTGCACCCGTCTTGTCCAAACGAACTCTGCATTCATCACAGTAAGTAAATTTGTTTGCACAGCGAGGTCGAGGAATGGGGATGCGAAATGTGAGGACTTGGCAGCTGCTGGGAATGCGGGAATGCGACCTGCGACTTGGAGGCTCTGGTCAGGAGACAGGAGACTGGAGACTGGGCCTAGGAGACGGTAATGGCAGCGATAAGGACGACGACAAAAATGATAAAAAGGCACGTTTGCCAAAAAAAATTTCCAGGATGTTTAAGGAAGAGGAAAATGGGAGGGCGACGGCAACAAATCAACCCAGAAAAACAAAACGAAACAGACGAAACGGAACATCATAGTAGAAAACAAACTTGAACAGACTGAAAGCGTAATGAATAATGTGGGTCGATGGCGGTGGCGGAAGGGGGCTGGAGCGGGGCAGCCGGGGCAGGAAGGACCCAAGGGCGGAGTACGTGCGGGCCCGACCCTGACGTGCGTGGCTGTAAATTAATACCCATTGATGTCACAGATGTCACTCTGGAACCAATTAAACGATCAGACGAAATATTTGCGTAAACAAATGCAAACAAAGTCCCCAGAAAAAGGATTTTTCAGAATATCTCCCACTGAGAGGCTGACTGACCCACTGGCACTTGCAAATAAAAAAAGGGAAAATTTTAACAAAATTGGTAAAAATTGAATTTCAATTGAAAGCTTTTGTCAAGCAATTAATTGGGATTACAAATTAGTGAGCAAACTCAGTAAAGAGTCCTTTTTAGACTTACCGACAATGGTGGCAAAGATGAGAACTCCGGCCAGAAAGTCGGCCACCACAAACAGGTACTCCACATCGTTCTCCGGCGTTGGAGTCTCTCCAATCGTGGTCAGGGTCAAAGTTGACCAATAAAAGCTGTAGATGTACTGCCTCTGGAGCGTGTTATTCCTCGTGCCATTCAGATTATACACCCACGAGTCGGAGCTGAAACCAATCTCATAGCTAATGGCAAAGTACATGCAGGCGTTCCAGTGAATCAACACCAGGATGGCCAGCACCACTTTGCAGATGCGGAAGGCATTCGGATATCCCGTGGCAGTCTCCGTCCGATCGAACCACTCCCACAGGCGATTCACCCGCAGAAGTCGATTCAGCCTCACGATCACGGGACAAGGAAGATACAGGCTGGAGCAGGTCTCGGGAGGCCACCAGAAGTAGGCCAGGTCCGTGGGCACCATCGAAAGGACGTCCAGGTACCAGCCCTTGGTGTGGAAGTAGTGTCTGCGCAGCCGGAAAGCATCCCGCACCAGTAGACCCTGGTCCAGGAATCCTGCAGAGAATTTGAATTAAGAACAACGGGTTATAGTTTTGCGGAACGACCTAGACATGTTTTCCGGGTGGTGGTCTCTATGCTTTTTGTTTCGGTCATGCCTTTAGCCACAGAGCCTGTGGCGGCAGTTTTTTTTATAGTTTTGAGTTTTTAAAGGATGATGGACGATGTGATACCTAGGATTTTTATATAAACTGTAAGCAGGATGAGGCTAGTTATAGGCTATTGACAAGGATGTGGATAAGTTACAGGAATTCATTGCCTCAAACTCTATACACCTTTAAACTATAAACACTGAGAGGTAGCAGAAGGTTTGTTGCCTTTGTACAAAATGTCAAGGTTGGCTTATCCCTGCATTTGGCAACTCAACCACACCCACAATCCAGAGCTCACAGGACTACCACGCACACACCCATACGGGCACATGTACATACATACATACATATCCACCCATTCAGAATCTGAAATGGGTTTCATATGCGTGGCAAATGGCTTTGCCGACAGCATCGCCATTGCCATTGTCTGAAGTCTGAAGGCGGCTTAGTGCGATTCTCATTTGCATAGGTAAATCTCAAACACGCAACCGAGTTCAGGATAGCAGGATGTCATGGTGGCAGGATGGTAGGATAGCAGGATAGCTGGATGGCTGGATGGCTGGATGGCTGGATAGATGTGTCAGTCACTTACCTTCGTGCATGTGGACGAGCGTATCCAGCAGATAGATGAAGTCGCAGAGGTAGTCCAAGGTGTACCACACCGCCGGCGCACTTTTGTTGATCTCCCAGAAGACCGCCCGACCGACCACAAAAATAATATTATAAAGCACCGCCAGTGAAACAATGGCCAGCCACTAAAAGCGATTGAAAAAGTGTATGTTTATATTAGAAAGAGAATTTGCATAATGTAGCAGAGTTTTTTAATTGCCATTTTACAGGTCAGTTGGTGTGAAATTTGAAAACAAACATGACTACATTAATACATGCATTTTAAATAAAAGCCTTTTTATTATGTTAAGACTAAAGGCTCCTTCTTTTACACAAAATTAAAATACCATTGCCTCAAAAGACCAACTTCTCAACTAAAGCCTTGAAATTTTAATTTTCTTATGGTAATGGAATCTATTCCATTCTCGGATTTCAGATTTCCAGCTAGAAATCAGAGCAGTTCACTCACCCTGTAGTGCGACTGCAATGTGGGATCCACGGAGAGTCTGTTGCACAGGACGCTGGTGCCCCTTATTTCGCTGGAAAGGGCCGCATCCTCCATGGCCGGACAACCCTTGCCAATTTTGTCCGTATTCGTGGTATTCGAGAACTTCTCCAGGAACCAATCTGGCGGCTTGGGGCGGTTCCGTTTGGTCAGACGCTGGCGGAGAGCTTGCAGGGTTCGCCTTAAAGCCGATGGCTTGCTTCGTTTACTTGGTTCCTATACAGTAAAAAAAAAAAGAAGATATTGAAGAAACTTTTTGATACTCCATAAGTTAACACATCAATATGTATTAAACTGCAATAAATTTATAGGAATTCATAAATCAAAAATGGAAATATGACAACGCGCTATCGCAACCCTTTCTCTCTCTGTAAGAGACTTGGCGTTGCAGACATAAGTTCTGCAAAAAGTTTCAGCGAACGTCTACTAATTGAAGCGTTTTAGTGCTCGGGTTATGGGTATCCTTTTTTCTGCTCCTCCCTCCCATCTAACCGCATTAAAACTTGGTCAGCATCCAAGTTTGGTGCTTAAATTTTGTTATGTCTGCCAGCTGGATGACGCAGCATCCCAATTGTTGGACAGCTTTTGGCGATAGTACTTTAAAGACGTTTGATAAACTAATAAAGTTCCGATTTAACATGGCCAATATGGAGGGGAATCGCTTTCAAGACTTTTAAAGGATGCAAAACACTTTGGTAAATCTTTTCTTGTTCACATTCGTTGCTCCAGATCCCAGGACGCACAGGATATTGGGGGCGTGTGCCTTACAGTCGAATAAACTCTTATCAGCCGCCGAAAGCGGTTTATCCATTAAGCCATCTTTAGCAGAAAAAAGAACAACAACAACAACAATAAGGCGCAACAAAATATGACGCATACGCCTCGTTGGGCGGCAAATGGCAAATGACAATGCAATGCCACGCCTCCCGCTGCGAACTAATGTGTGTAAGTGTGTGAAGGTCATGGGTATGTGTGTAAGTGGGTGGATTTACCGCATCTGTTTGCTGTCCCGTTATGGCTGATATATCCAGCGACTGCACCATGGCTTTGACTTTGAAATGTCGCATACAAATCGAATCCTCCCTGCGTTCTTTCTATTTCACTTCCACTTCCACTTCCACTTTGATTGTTCTCCGAATTTAGCCTGCGGCAATAACAATAACAATAACAATTGCAATACCAATAACAGCAGCAATAACAGTTAGTTTTTGGGCAGCAGCTGCGCGCATGCGCCGCGTTGTGACGAGCTGACTTTTCGAACTGTTAACACTGATAAAGCCGCCAAAACACTTGGCCCGCTGCCATTGAAGGCAAGGCAGCGACGCCGGCAGCGACGACACTGACCAGACCACGACTTCCATACACAATAATGTACAGTGAAACCTCTCTAACTAAGACTCTCCATAATTAATAACTAAACGAATTATAACAGAATTATATCAATTTCTAAACCTATAATTTTCAAATTTGAAAAACTATACAAAAGATTTATATCCCTTCGAGGCTTCACTGTATACAATTGGCTTATTTGCTTGTCAATTCCGAATGCTGTTTTGCAATTTTCTTAATTTGCATTTGCCACTCATCGCTCTGCCGTCCGCTCTGTTTTAATTAATTAAACCTGCAACACATACAACAAAAGGACAATGTCTTTGGGTCCTTTGGTGGCCACCAATGGACATCATCACTAGCAGCGTTTCGACAAGATTGATGACACTGCCCGGCATTTGGCGTTTTGTCTAAATGCTTTTTAATTGGCCGGGCCAACACCACGGTTTCAATTAAGCTAAAAAGGCGTTCCCGATGACGGGCAACCTGGGGTTAACGCCGCCGAGCAACTTGTGCATAAATTAATTGCAATTGATTTGACGGATAGCCGGTGTTTCAGCTACATTTTCCTGTTCCCCGATAATGTTTACTGATTTTCAATGAGCTCATCATCATCATAATCGACAACTGGCCAGGGAATTTCGCCAACTAACTGCAAGGTTACTCGATTTTGAACGGTTTTTGTGTTTTATTTTGACCTTACTTGAAACTAAAATCGGAATTGGAATCGGAATACTGACCAACATTGGCATTATCATCGGACCATCGCCCCCTGATTGGCATTCACGGCGTGGAGACTCACAAAAAAATTTCCATAATTGCGACCCCATGCCCCTTTTCACCCACCCAACCCGCCCATCCACCTGCCCGGGAACTTTGTTTATGGGCATACGTGGGCATTTTATGCTTCCTCCATAAAATCATGACTGAGCTGCTTGACTGTCGTAAAAAATCGGATAAGAAAACTCCCCATTGCTGACCCTTAATTGGGGAAAAAGAGTTATAAACTGTAAAGTGTTTTAGAAAGGGTTTAAAGATTGAATTAAAAGGATATAATAAATCAATCATTTTTGGCTTTAATAATTCAGTGTAGTCCTGTACCTTCACAGGACCCCCCATTCGTGATGGATGACTAACGGGTTTTTGGTATCTTATCACTCGGATGGATTCCAAGGTTTAACCCCTTGTTGTTTTTTGGACCTCGTGGCACTTTATCACTTTGTTATTGATACAATCGATAGTTGGATATTTATTTGATTGTTATTTCGTTGTAAACGTGGGAAATTATGCAAATTGTGGCGCAGATTGGATGACCATAAGCCCTAATGCTTATCGGATGGCCGGCGAGGAGGTCCGTGTACGACTAACTGACTAATGCCGGTCTCTAGGATTCGGCCCATCCACCTTACCCCACCCCCTCACTGGACGGAATCCCCAGGATCCTGACTCTCAAACGTTCCTAGCCTGGGAGACCGGAGACCCTCATCAACATGGAAATCCAGTTGTCGTTGCTGTTTTTTGTTCTGTTATTGCTGCTTCGATTTTTAAGCCTTGTTTTCGAATGTTTACCGAGCGCATTAGTTGACGACTTCGACATTGTTGTTCTTATTGTTACTTTGAGTTTCTTTTCTTTTTAATATTGGTTGTTATTTTATTTTATTTATTGCAAAGTTACACTTTCGGAGAGCTAAGCTGCCGCCTGCGAACGCGTTTTTTTCGTAACTGGCGATGGGGCTAAAAAAATTTGACTAAGCGGAATGTCCACAGACGGAGCGTACTTTCGCTGTTTGTTCTCGCTCCTTTCCCCCTCGCAGAGCCAGCCCCACTTTCTCTTTCTCTATCACTTTCTCTAGCGCTCCATCTCGCTCTCACTCCAAGGGCCATCATCATCGTGTCGAGTGTCCTGCCGCCTTCTCAAATTGCACAGCAACAACACGATTATTGCAAAGGCGGCAGGACAATCGAACCAACATCTGCACTGTGAGAAATAATGATTTGTAACTGGGAAGTAGGCGGTTTCTACTATATTTAAATAAATTAAATAATCCCTAAAAGAAAGCATCCCTTTGTAGAAGAATGTATCATCTGAAATACGACAGAGATCTTATAAGCTTTTCTCCCAGTGCTTCTACGCAGGTACGGCCCAGGCAAATAGAGTTCATTAATCGGTTTAATGGCTTGACTGGATGACTGTACGAAGACCAGCTGACAAGGATACACAATGCTGTTGTCGAGGCTGTTCAACTCGACTCGAGGACTAGTAACTATTTTAGATTGGCACGAGACTTTTCATATTTTCAATGCCAATTCTATAAAGTTTACCTCATCCCATTCCATTCCGTTTTCCCGCCCCGCATTCTATGGCCAATTTTGAGTAATGGACGTTTATATAACCACAATGACGGCAGTTTGGGGTTTCCTTGGTTGGTTTCTGGCTGGCGATGTTCCTGCTTGAGCTTGGGCTTCTGGTGATGTTTCTGCTTTTGGACAAACACTCAGAACACACCTCAAAAGCATTAACAACAACCGGCCAGCAGTCAACCGACGGACCGAAGGACACACAGACGGACCGGGGCGGCCAAGCCAATATTTGGATGACAACCACAACGATATGCGGGTACGAAATGAAAGTGGCAACGTGAGGGAGACCAGAGGCCGGGGACAGAGATGGAGGATTGACTTTGAGGGCTTTTCATTTGTATTTATTTCATTGCGTTTTTCTTTCGGTATTGGCATTGCTGTGTTGCCGTGTTGCTGTGTTGCTCTGGCCATTTATGAAATGACATTGAAACAGTTTTTGTGTTTCTCTCTCTTTTTCCATTCACTTTGAGCAGAACAGCAAAAAAAGCAGACAGAAAGGAGGAAAAACGAACTCGACTTTCTTATCTATCAAATTGGTTGTCGCCCTTGGGTTCCCTGGGTTCCCTATCCATTCTTTAACCTCCTGAACCGCCCGGCCCAATGAACCGTCCGGCAGCTGACCAAGCCCCTTCCCTGACTTAACATCCAGGTCCTACGGACCGAAATACGCACTCACTTATTTATAGCCCTGCGGGTCGGAAGAAGTCTGGTTTCCTTCTCTTATTTTTATAAGGAAACCTAAGTAATGCAATTATCCTGGACAGGACATGAGATCTGGGCGAGAAGTCCGCTAGCATGCGCAGGAAATAGAAAATGCACCAAAGATAAGCAAGTTGTTAAAAGAAGCAGAGAGCCTTCGAGTTAAAGATTAAAGATACCGATGTCAAAGGACACCTGCAGGATTATTCTGCAGATGAAACAGAAGCAGAGATTATATCAAATTATTTGAAATTCAAATTGGAGAAATAAATTAAGTATAAATAAAAATACGGAATAAGTGAGATTAAAGCTTTAAAATGTTAAGTTGATTGTAGAAGTCAAAAATCCTTCAACTCTGATGCTTTTGTTAGGGTATTCTATATGGCCGAACGCCAAAACACCTCTCACCCCTTGTCCATTTTTTGTTTCTCTTTTTTACAGGGTTTTAAGTCAATTGACACGTGCTAATAAAAATTTTTGCGGGTAACCAAAAATGGCATTCAACTTGGGGCAGCTCGGCTCGGGGCGATGCCTTGCCTACGTGACAATAGAGGAAGTAATTAAAACGCGATTTACGGCAAGGTCAAGTTTATGAAGGTCCGCCCAGTTCATTTGCATTGGGTCTGGAATGGCTGGATGACAGACTGGCTGGATGACGGGGTTGGGGGAGGACATGGGGGAGCAGCCAGGGAAAAGGGGGCGATGGAAGTTATGCAGACAATGCGGAGTTCTGCGGTGGGGCCACCCGCACTTCGCAAAACTGGGCCAGGCGTCAATCAATTAGAACAATTACTTAATTACATTTCCACATAATTGAATTGTGGTCAGGGACAGAATGAAATTACAACCACGTTGGATACGCGATACGTATCAGCCATGGCTGTGGAATATTGGCTAGCCTTTATCAGACCCGGTTTATCCACATTTCCTACAAAAATTGCGCATACGCCACGTTGGCCGTGTATCTATTTTTTTTACTTCAAGCTCTTTAAAAAAGAATCAGCTTTAAAGACTGGTTGTGACACTTTTTTGATTTTTTAAAGCCAATTTAAAAATTGAATTTCCCTTACCTGTATCAGCTTCCTGCCATTTTCCACATAACCGCAATCACTGCCATCCGGCTGATGGTGATGCTTCTGATGGTGATTCTGCTTCTGGTCAGCCCGGGCTATTGCCTCCTCCGGATTGCCTTCGCCAACGGGTTCGGCCAGCTCATCGTCCTCGTCATCATAGTCATCGTCATCGTCCTCATCCTCGTCGCTGTCCACCTTTCCCTCTGCCTGGCGGCGGCTATACTTTCGATGCCAACTCCGGCGCGGATAGTGAAGGTGGTGCACCTCCAGGCCTCCCTCACCATTCACTGACATCGGAATCGAGGTGGCCGCCTGCTCGACCGTTATCGTCGCCGTAGGCGCAAAGGGAGCAAAGAGCCCGCCGCTAATCTCCTCCAGCGGCGGAGGTGTAACGCCCACTGACGTCTGATGGGAGCCGCAGGGCAGCTGCAGCTGGGCCGGCGCCGAAGAGGCAGGACCCACGAATCGAGTGGTTCGGTACATGGGACGGGTGGAGAGGCTGTAGATGCAAAAATAGCTCAAAACTTAAAAAAAAATTTCAATAAAATAACTCACTTGTATCCGTATTTTGGGGACTCGGTTTCTGGTCTTCTGCGGGTGGACATCATCGTGTTGACCCGATCTCCGCGGGCGGCAGCCATCATGTAGGTCCACATTTCTGGCTATCTGGGATTATTGGATGGTTGGATGTCGGATGGAATGTAGCTACGCAAGGCACGAACACATCGGCATCACCATTTTGAAAAGGCCTGCAAAACGATAGAAACTTTTGCATTCATCTCTGGCTTAGAGTTCAAGTTGTTTGTGGGCCAAGTGCCCCGGTGCCCTGGTGGCCAAACGCCCACTTGGCGGCAATTGTGGTGGTCTGGCCACGCCCACCAACGCCCTCGAGTTGCACCTCCGAGTACCCGAGTGTTCGGGCAACCATGGAGACCCGAGGCAGTCATAAATGTTCCTTTCTGCACGGCCATAAAACAGTTTGAGCGACGTAACATAAATGGCAGCCGCTTAGTGGGAGAAAGTGGAAGGGATCAGGGCTTGAGGTGTGAGAAACAAGGGTCTCGGGACTTTCTCCTGGAATGTCTGCTCTGCAGCAGTAATTAAGCAATTAAATGCAAAATTGTTCGCCTGCAAAAGAGTCTGTGGTTTCGAAATTCTTAAAGGGCCCCTAGATGTAGGCAACAGAAATTTTCCAAGTGAAGCATCCTGCCTGCAGCTCGTGTGGAAAAGTTTCCAAATGGATAAGAGGCAAAACTTGCCAGCAGGTAATCAGGAAACCATTTCAAGCTGATAGTATATGATTAAGTGGTATTAATTGGCCTCGGTTTCCTCCATTGTTTCCATCTCGTTATCATTAAGAGCTCCAGAAAGTCGAAGCAGAACATCTTGGAGAATTTAGATAGAGAAATGCTTAAATTGGGGAAGCTGTTCCTGCACTAATTAAAGTGTACCAGAGTCCTGCAGTCGGCAGCAGCTGTCCAAGTAAAGAAAGTTCTCACTTGCCAAATGAGAAGCAAATAAATAATTCCGCTTCGACGCGGGCTAATGATGCGCAAATGATAAATACAAGCTGCCAGATGAGCACGAAATTCCCCAGGACTAAACCAAATGCAGCTGTGACTCACAAAAAACCCAAAAATAGAAAAAAGCTTATTCATATCTCATGGGTAGGGGTTTGGTTTCGAGGACTCCGAATGCAAATGCAATGGCGGATAATCAAAACGAGCGCAAAAATGAAGCACCAATGCGAAATTTTATTTTTTTTTTTATATAATTTCCACACAAAGAAGGTGGTTGGACACCGCTCACAAATATAGATGAAAGCGAAAAGAAAAACACAAGTTGCAGCAGATCCTTTGTCCTTCTTCTTTGTCTGGCAATAAGCAGCATTTACTGTCGCGTGATTTTATGTCATAGATTATCTTTGGGTTGCACGCTCCTCCAGCCAAGCATTCAATTTTAAGTGCAATTTCGGTTTCTCAAATGGAATGGTATCCTTCGATGAGTCAGGAGCGTATCTCTCGAGTCTTTGACCGTCACACTTGGTCCATTGTCTTTTTGGAGCTTTAAGCGTGGGGCATGGGGCGTGGGGCGTGGGGCGTGAGTGAAAAATATTCAAAATTATCAAAGATAGCCTCGCCTTGCCTTACACCTCCTCCCCAGAGCCAGCATCGATTTTCAGCTATAAAATCAAAGTAAATCCATTTATCAACTTCAGCTGCAAACATTTTTCGTGCAGATAAGAATTGACTTTGATAAAATGTGGCTCTTCTGGCAAGCCACTTTAGATGTTTGCATCTTCTGCCCTTTTCGGGCGTGGGAGCCAATCAAAATTGGGTCCCAGCAGCGAAATAACTTGGCAATTAACCCATGAACCCATGATCGAGACCACAACCGCAATGCCAGAGACTTCAAAACTCGGAAAACTTTTATTCCTGCCTTTGGCATGAAACCGCCGCCTACTCCTTCCCTCCTTTCAATTGGTAACGAGCCATAAATGCTGCTTCTGTGGATTGCACTGGGAAAAAACTCTTCTCTATATCCTTGTGCTTTCCTTTACTGGCTGCTGTTGGCTAGGATACATTTTCTTTTGGTGCACTTATGTGGCTTATTTGTAATGATTAAGTGGCTCCGTGGGGGTGAAACGAATCTAGGGGAACGTGTGAAGTTTATGCCCCCAAGGAATCGTTTACACCCGCCTCACTTAGTGGGGATTATGAGTGTCCAATGAAGGTGGAGTTGGTGGTGGAGATGGAGAAGGAGCAAACCCTAAATAAGTAAACACATGTCCATATTGAAAACAAATTTCGCATTTGGCCCGACCTTCTGTCCATTTCCGTTTTGTCAGCTGGGGGGATCAATTAGAACTTCCCACAGAGCCATCGCAGAGCACACACTAAAAAAATGTTTATTCAATATAAAGCATGGCTCCTGCTCACACTTACACTCACAGTCACAATTGTATTTTATTTTTTTCAATCCAATTCTATTGCCAGCTATCTTTGTTTAATCCTCGCAGACGCATCACGTATACGCCATGTGGGTGCGAGGCGAGAATTTCAAGTTCAATCAAAACAGGAGGGGGGATGGGACTAAAAACGAAGGAGCAGGACCAAGTTGAAAGCTATTCCTAAAACAGGATATCCGCACGCGCCGATACACTTTGAACGGGGATGCACAAAATATGCTAATGTCAATTATTTCGTGCGTAATTTGCTTTTCATGCTTCGACGGGAAATGTGTAACTGGCGCCCCATTATGAATATTCATTTCCCACACATATATGTAAGTCTGTGTGTATTTGGCAGGACCCACTCCCCCAGTTTTTCCGCAGCACTTGCTCATCCTCCGCGCCCCCTTTGTTCGCTAATCATTCCACAGCCACCAATCGCAATCGACTTATCTAATCTGTTTTGGTGGTTTCGCTGGCATGATAAGTACCAGAGGGACGGAGTGGCTAAGGGGATGGGTAGGTGGATCTGCCACTGTCCTGAAAAGGTGAGGTGACTTCAATTAACATTCGTGCACGTAAACGCAATAACGCAAATGGATTCGGGCTTTGTTTAATAAAATGTGATATTTATGGAGTTTACTGCTCCTCTTGAAGCTCCTCCACCACCGCCTCTCTCTTTTGCCACCTCGGAGCACCTCTAGCCCCACTGATAGCGGATGCCAATTAATGTGCCACCAAGTTTGTTATTAATTTGTTTCTGTGTGCGGGTCCCATGGCTGTGGTTAACAATTAGACAGAACGATATCCATATCGGAATGGAATGAGCATTGAAATCACGCATACGCCGTGTGCTCCCGCCTGTTGCACTTCTCCAAACCAATTTAAAACGAGGATGAGGAACTGTTTAACTTTTGGAAACTATTTAATGAATATCACCCATACGGCCCGTGACCACAATGAAAAACCAGAGATTAAATGGAGATCCTGTTGCACGGGGCTATACCTGAAAGTTTTCGTTTCGCCGTGGACTCCCTGCTAATCCTTAAAACTGTCAACGGCGGAGGTGATGCGTAATCCTATTAGCAGACGCTTGGCGTCGCCTCTTGAGCTGAGTCTCCTTATTATTTGTACACTTGTGCTGGCATTGGATTATTTTGGAATGCGTGCAGTAATGCCAACATGAAATTTGAATATTCCTTACGCCTCGCGACTTACGCAAATCTTTGCATATTTTTTTACACTCACACACACAATCGATTCACGCACAGAAACACTGCGAAATGACAACCATTTACATTTGTCAGGATATCCCTTTGCCTTCCCTTTTTTTATTATTATTATTTTCCTGATTATTCGCGTTTTGTGCACTTTTTTATTGAATTAAAATTCAAATGAAATGTGACGGCTGGCTCAAATTCGAATGGGAGCGCGCCAGGCTTTTAAACTCGTTGGGGGATGTCCGATACGGAACTTGGGGGAATCCGCGCCCTGTACGTTCGCTTGCCCGGTTGGCGGCGCAATGAGAGCTCCGTCCGGAAACAGAAACAGAAGCTGAAGCAGAAAGCGAAACTGAAAATGAAACCGAACCTGAACCCGAATCCGAAACAGAAGCAGCACCAGCACCAGAAGCTGGGGCAGCCAGAATCCGAATCCGAACTGAGCCGAGCTGCCGTTCCTGCTTTTCATTCATGACTGCCAGGCGAGCTTTCCCGCAAAAGCTTTTCCTTCTCGCACGGAAACTGGCTCCCGACAACCTGTTGCACGGCAGCAGGGATCCCACAGGATTCCAGAGGATGCTGGCTGCTTAGCTAGACCAGAGTTACCAGAGTTCGGCTGTTGCCAGGCCGCCAGGATAACATAAATTAATTAAATCAATGCTCCAATGCTCGTTTCGGTTGATCATCTGACACATTGACAAATTGTCAGGGCCCTGGGTAGGGACAGGCTCCCTTCTCCGGTTAGAGTTCGCGCTCGGAATCGGGCTTCGGGGTCATGGGTTTGATTTTTGGCCCCGGGGCCAACTTGGTTCATTTGCTGAAGTTGATTAATGCATGTATCGCCTTTTTTTTCTCGGTATGCCTTGATTTAAACTTGTCTACTACATATGCTGTTCTTGGACAGGGATCGTAGACAGGAGGCGGGATGCTCCCATCCTTGTTGGGGATTTCTTTGTTGACAAAAGGTGCACTGACATCTGACCAAATCGAACTTAACTAATTCGGCACGATTATTCACATACCGCATGAAATTAGATTAAACTTTTCCAGAACATTATTGCGGTTGTGCTTGGTCCATTGGTTGCCTCCACAGAAATGGGGGTAAAGTTTTCCTTGAACATCTGTGTCTGTCTACGATTATTACTTTTGCTGTTGCTACACTTTGAAATAAGGATGCTTTTAATGGGGTTTTAACTCTAAATTAGTCATATACAAAAATAGGAATATAGGAATGAAAATCATCATTAAGGATAAATGGGCTATCCTTGAAAGGTTTCCGTTTAAAGGTAAGATATTTTCTCCAAGTGCCATCTAAGGAAGCTGGAGAGAGAGCAAATAGTAAGAACAGTTCATTGTTTGAGCCCAAAGTTCAATAGTTCGAGGCACAAGTTCACTCACCAAACCAGATGGCAAAGGCCAACAAGTGGCAACAGGATTTCAAGCTTCTCAGGATGGAGACGTTTCCATCGAAATCCTGCGACACTGACAGCTACATATTAAGACTCCATACACCAAACATATAGTGTGTGTTCATGTGTCTGAGATACAATGACTTTCGCATTCACAATTTCCAGTAATTTGTTATTCAAACACATTGCGAATCGATTATCCGCTTGGCATGCTCCCTCCAATCGAGCAAATATGCTGATTGACTTTTGTCAAGGCTTATGTGTGTAGCCTCACCCTCTGGCAGCCACCTCAAGCGACCCATCCAACCCACATCCCCGCCACACTCACAGTATGAGAGCCTTTGTGTTGGATGGATGAAATGCCAAAGCAAATATAAACGAGGAAACGCGGGAGGATATGGGCTCTTGTTGGGCTTTCACTTTTATCCAGAACCGGAGAACTTCGACCCAACACCAATCAGTCGCTTTTAAACACATCCACTGAAAAAATTAAAGGGTTTCGGGCAATTGTACAAATATTTATAGAAATGTCTTATATGCCAAAGCGTTATTGGGAAAATAAAAAGATATGCAAGGACCTGTGCCAACAAGTTAATTTATTTTCTCCAGTGCACACTTATACATATGGGCGGGAATGCCTGACTGGTTCGACATGGGCGTGTTCAGGGTTCGATAAGCCAGTTGTAGAATGAGAATCCAAAGGCCCTTTACTTTCAAACGGGAGCAGAGTACCCATAAAGTTAGTATAGAAATGTCTGTCAAGGACTTCGGGTAACCTTTGCTGGAGGTCTCCGCCGGGCCTTAAATATTTGTCGAGTTCTGGAAATTTATCTTGAGCAACAACTGGTCGAAGGTCCCGGAAGTAAGCCACAATTCCCACAGATTTCCTGCCCCAAGGCGCTGTCTCAATGTCACTTGTTGAATGGAATTGATTGCCGCGCAATAAAATGTAATTGCAATTCCTCAGCTTGAATTCAATGTTAAGGTGCAAGGACATTAATTAACAGCAAGCAGCAGCTGCTGTCCGGGAGTCCTGAAGTGGCTCTGATTGCTCGGCATGCCACTAAGCGGCCTGCATATTAATTAGAGCACCAAATGGAATGGAAGAAAGTGGACTGGCTGGAGCGGCAGTGTTCCCGGGAATGCAAATATGCAAATTTTTTTTCGGGGTACACACGCTGCTCTTATCTCGGTTATATGGAAATAAACTGCTGACCTAGCAGTGACAGGAATTCCATAAATACTCGAATATATGCGAATGTGAAATATGGGAGGCGAAAGGGCCAAAGGTTAAAGTTGAGCTTGATAAATGTGCGCACTTGATCCGCTCGAGGAAAATCCTTGGGTTGACAGCATACTCAGATGGCATCTTGGATTATTGCACTATGATTACGAGTACACAATTTATTGAACGAATTCACTAGGAGATTTTCGAATTAATTAATTTGTTAAACGGCCTGGGGCTTGGTCCTGCTCCTAATTGACTTGAGCTGTTGCTGCAGTTGCTCGCATCGCTGGCATTCACGGGTCAGCTGCTTCACAGCCAAAGCATATTGCCGCTGGATCTCCAGCAGTGATTGTAGCTCCTCGTTCAGCTCGTCGCGTCGCATTCGCTCCTCGTTGTACTTGTGCCGCACCTTGTCTTGGGCGCTCTTGACTCCGTCCACAATGGACTCGAACTGGCGGATGAAGTCCTCCCGACCGTGCGGACTCATCATACCCTCGTTGTAGGCCTCACAAATGGAGTTGAGGAGTGTTAATTCCTTTTCCATGTAGCGTTTCTTGTCGTTAAGTGTATTGTATAGAATATAATATTGCTTTGTTTCTAGGTGCTTGCCGCTCATCTCGTTGTGCAGCTCGTGAAATCGCCTCTGGTACTGGGCCAGCTCAGTGCGATCGGGTATCGCATCCAGTTTCCGCTCAATGGCGACTATTCCACGATTCCGCTTGGCTAGTTGGAGGCGCAGCTCCTTAAGTCGCTGCTCTTCGGCAGCTAAGGCGGCCGCTTGGGCCTCCGCATCCTGAGCGCTAAAAGCTTCCAGGTCGCTAATAAAAAAAGATATGGTAAGTTCCATTGTTTCATAACTTCTATAAAAAAACGTACTCAATTTGTTTCTGTAGGTTGGCCAAATCCGTTCTGCATGACTCTTTGAACTCCGTCTCGCTTTTTTTTAGCTCTTCATGCTGTTGCAGCAATTGCTGAACTTTTTCCAGCAGCCTAAAAAAAAGAGGTGGTATGAAAAATTAAACACATAAATACGGGCAATAGAACATGCATTGTACTCACCTTGGATCTGCTTTCTCTTCAACGTCTTTGTGCGACTTAAGCTCAGCACTTATAGAACTTAATTTCTCTTCCATCGCCTTGGTCTTTTGAGCCTGTTCATCCTCAGCTGCCTTGAGCTGTTCGTTGTCCTTGCAGTAACGCTTGACTTTGTGCTCAAAGGCTATTTTAGCTGCTTCGAGACGTTTTTGTTGATTTTGTGCTTTCAATTCCTTGGCATCCGTTTCCATTTCCAGCTTAAAATCAGCATAGTGCTGCTGGAGTTCATGACGCGCTTTTGGATCGAGATCGATGCGTTTCTGGGTGCTATTAACATCATCTTTTACTAAAGATAAATTGCGTAAATACTCTTCAAGGTCTAGATCGGCTTCCCCTGAGCTTTGAGACGTTTTTTTATCTGAGCTCCTTTTAATAGTTGCCACTTGATCTCCGTATTCCAAGAGAGTCAACCGTACCCGCGACACATCATCATCAACAGGCGCTTCTTGCCGTTCGTATAACCTCCTGGGTGCATAAAGATCCTGTATAGCTTTGATGTTAGCGGAAGCCAGACGAATCTTGGTTAAATTGTCCTTGTCGCTTTTGTACTGATAATGATTGTGGAACTGGCCGATGGCAAATCTCTTAAGGCGCTGTGCCCGTTCCGCTCGATTTTCAACCTAATCGCAAGGCCTTACTGTTTGTACATAATTCACCATTGTTAAGAGAACTTACCGAGGTCTTCACCAGCCATTGAATGACAGGATGAATAGCAAGGAATTCGAGGCCTTGTACTTGATGGGGTTCCAAACTATGTGGACACTTCATATCAATTAATACGGATACTATCTTTTCTACCAGAGCACTAAAAAATAAAATAGGTCAGAGATTGAACGTAAATCTTCATGAAACATGGCTCACATCTTTTGGCCAATTGAAAAGCTCTCGTGGAAGAGCAGGTCCACATCCACATCATAGTCGCAGCACTCGATGCACCATGTCATTCCACCCACCACTTTGTCAAATGCGGATAAGCCCTTGATGCGTGCCCGGTAGTATCCAGCTGCCACGAGGATATCAAAGGTGTCTTGCTCCTTGGCTGTGGCATCCGTGTCCTCGCGACGCTCCACCTCAAAATAAACATTGGTTTGAAAACGTAAACAACAATTTTTTGGGTCAGACTCACCTGGACTTCACGTCCCTCGGCATCGATTCGAGTGGCCAATTTGACATTTGGAAGGATTTTGGAGAAAACGTCGCGGTTAGCCATTTATTAGGATGTTTTACATTCCGAAAACCATAGAAAAACAAGGATAAATTAAATGCAATTAGTTATTTATTTATCAATCAGCTGTTTTTAACCAACACTGATTCATCGAAATGTCCCAGAAACTAACAGAAGCGGTCACACTGCCATGCGGCACCGCATTTTTAGGATAATTTAAAGTACCGGCTTTAGAAAACGTTAAATATGAATTACTACGTTTGTTTGCACCAAGATGGTGTCAGCAATATACCCAAATTGATTGAGAAGGCCTACGCTAACAACTACAATGTGGTGGCCATTTCAATCAATTCAAACACGGAGCCATTTGATCCACAAGAATCCGACCCCACATATCCGGCGACTATTTTGAGTGCCACAGATTGGAACTCCAAGGTAATATTCAAGCTGTCCGATGTGGATGTGGACTCGCCTAATCTCAAACTGCGCAAGTACTCAAAAGATATACTAATGCGGGACATTGCCTGGGCGGAGCACCTGCAAAATGTAGGCAGTGTGATGGTACGGCTACGCGGCCCGGAGAACGAGAATCTGGCCGAGATTGTCCGGTCCAAGACGAAGGGTAAGGGCTGGAAGAAGAAGCGGCAAGCACTAACGTTTAACACAAAGACCATTTTCCCCTAGGCAACTGGTTCATTCAGGTGCCAATTACCAATCCAGAGATAGCCACCTTTGAGCACCGCAAAGACGCCACTGAGGAGGACATTTCCAAGGCGGAAGCCAATGATCCATGGACCTGGTGGAACAAGTTGCGCTTTGCCGTCAAGCAAAGCTCAAAGGTTAAGGCTGTGCTTGAGTTAAACGACTCGGATCGGCCCAGCAAGGAGACAGTCAGACGCTGGTTAGGGGAACCTATTGAAGCCATCGTCATTCCATCTTCTCTGTTCATACGCAACCGCTCCAACTACTGTGTGCTCAAGAAAGAGTGGCAGGTTATCATCGGTCACTTTATATCGGTGCGGGCCAATATAATAATTTCTACCAATCCCAACGACAAAGCTCTGGCCCAGTATGCCGATTACTTAAAGAAGCTGATTAACGAAAACTGCGATACCCATGACCTCAACAGGTAAGGATAAGAAGCTTGAATAATATTTATCTTTACTGGATTTTCTCTTTTATCAGCTACGAAAACATTCTGGAGATTCCCCTTCAGCCACTCTGCGATAATTTAGATAGTTATACCTATGAAGTTTTTGAAACGGATCCTGTGAAATACAAACTTTACCAAGATGCCGTCGAGGCGGCTTTATTGGATAGAGTTAGTGAAGACGAGGCTAAGAAGAAGTTGGTAAGAAAGCAGGAAACTAGACTGATGACTGGGCTAATAAATATATGTCCTTTTTTCAACAGACTGTAGTCATGTTGCTAGGAGGAGGACGTGGTCCCATTGCCAGAGCTATTTTAAATGCCGCCCAGATTACAAACCGTCAAGTGCGACTGTATATCATTGAAAAGAATCCCAATGCCATTCGCACACTGTCTCATATGCTCAAGACGCTATGGATCAATAAGGGTAACCTTTATAAGCGACTCAAAATGTTTAACTAATCACTTTTGTAATATCCACAGATGTACACATTTTCTCAAAGGACATGCGAGATTTCTCTCCTCCCGAACTAGCGGATATCCTAGTCTCTGAGCTATTGGGTTCCTTCGGCGACAATGAACTTTCTCCAGAGTGCCTTGATGGAGCCCTAAAGCTTCTGAAGCCGGATGGAATTAGTATACCGTACAAATCCACTTCCTACATTAATCCATTGATGTCTGCGGCGATTCACCAGAGTGTGTGCCAATTGATTAGCACCGTGCCTGCCTACGATTATGGCTATGTGGTTTTGCTGAAGAATATTTATCACATCGATGAGCCGCAAGCATTGTTTGAGTTTACGCATTCGAACCGCGAGGAGAAAACGAATAACACTCGCTGCAAAGTGCTTACGTTCAATGTGAAAAAAGACTGCGTCATGCATGGGATAGGTGGATACTTTGACACACATCTCTACAAGGACATCTGTTTGAGCATCAACCCGCTAACGCACACAGCAGGCATGTTTTCCTGGTTCCCCATGTTTTTCCCAACAGTAAGCTTTGACTTTCGTCTTATTCTGTTAGAATCGTAGATTAAAAAGTGATTAACATTCCAGCACCCCAGAACTGTCAAAGAAGGGCAGACCATTTCCATCAAGTTCTGGCGTTGCGTAGACAGCGAAAAAGTGTGGTACGAGTGGCAGGTGGTAAACTCTCCAGACGATTGGGAACACCACAACAAAGGCGGTACTGGTTACAATATGCGACTGTAGGAGCAGCAGATGCTGTAGGCTATGTAATACCTACATCGAAACGATCCTCAATAATTTTGTACACTGCAAATAGAATCAAATTAAAGAGACCTTAATTTGTCTGCGACTTTTATTTATGTTTATGTTTGAAAAGTTTATAAATACTCTTAACGTAAATAGATGTCCTTACATATCTGTGGGTTTTATTATTTCGTTTTTCTCTCCTTTGTAAAATTTAGTTATTTTCCGGGCTCCTCACATTTAATTAAATTAAAATATATTTTTATGTACTCGTATGTATATTTAAAGCGCTGCACATGACCAAGACTCGACATCTCACTAAGCAAAGGCAATTTATGTTAAGTATGTATAACGAAATCCATTTATTTTAGTTTTAAAGCGGAGCTGAAAACTGGGCGGCGATGGGGTTGATTGGATTTACGAGCTTACAGCATTGGCCTGTGCCAGCGGCGCAGCTGCTCCACCTCCCACGGCACCACCACCTCGGATAGCGATCGCACCTTGGCCAGCTCGAATCGGTTTGGCTATCTGCGCCTGGGGTCCACGTCTGCCGAGGTGCTTCTGTCGCACAGCCTCCTTGATGCGGTCCACTTCGTATTGGTAGCGTTTGCGATCACGCATAGCACCCTCCTTCGCCTCCTTCAGCGCTGTTTCCAGAGCCTTCACACGCTCCATGGTCGTACGCAGGCGCTTCTCCAGTTTGGGAAGCTCGCAACGCAGATCGGCGTTGTCCCGCACCAACTGCTTATGCACCTTGGTAAGTTGGTCAAGATTGTTCTCCAAGAACGAAATCTTTTGTTTTTGGGCCAGGGAGCCGCCATCCTCTTCTGTCTCCTCATTTACCACGTTTTTGCGAATGCGTGCCTGGAGGATACAAATAATATAAATGGTAGGCAGTGGTATTTTTTTTAAACATACCTGGAGATCTTGCACGAAGATCTTGCGCAGATTGTGCAGCGTCTGTAGCTCCTTGGCTACGGTGTCCTCGAGTCCCTTGAGGTCCTTGCGCGCCTGTTCACGACGCTCGTTGGTAAGGATGATGTTCTGCAGTTCGCTAGACTTCTCAGCCTCCTCCTGGCGCACCTTCTCGTAGTCGACGGTCATCTGCTGGTGGGCGAGGAGCAGCTTCTGGTGGATGTCCTTCATCTCGTCCATTTCGTGCTGTTTGGCAGCAATCTCATCCCGCAGCTCCGACACCTGACGAGTGTGAGCCTCACGCAGCTCGTCCATCTGGGAGTCGAACATAGAACGCAGCTCCTCAGCGCGTTGTTTTTCCTCCGCATTGACGGCGGACACATGCTCAGCGGCTTTCAGTTTGGCGCATTCCTCGCGCAGCGAGTCGATTTGCTCCTCGAGGGTGCGCTTCTTGTTCTCAGCCTCGCGCATGGACTCCTGCAGCGACTTCATGCGAGCCTCGTGCTGCGAGATGAGCAGACGGTACTCGCCGAGGTCCTTCTCATACTCGGAGATCTTCTTGTTTGAGTCAGCCTGCTGTGTCTCCATGTTGGTGCAACGCTGTGCGATGTTCTTGGCCTCTGTCTTCATCTTGCTGATATACAAACGCGCCATGGTGAAGTCCTCCTCCACTTTGCTGGCGTCTGTTCCGGCTAGGGCACTCATCTTCAGGTCGATGGCCGATTCGCCTGGGGCAATGGCCTGCCCCACTTCGCCAAGGTCGCGAAGTAGATTGGTCAGCATCTCAGTGATGCGTTTTTTCTGGTGCGATGACATGTCCTTTAGCTGCTGCAGCTCCGTGGAGGTGGTGCTGAACAGGGTCTGCTTCTGCTGCAGCTCCTCGTTGAGGGAATCGATGTCTTTGTTCTTGTTGTCGATTTCCTGAGACTTCTGGTCATAGTTAACGGCCAATTCCTCGAGAGCCTGCAGCACCTCCTTGACCTCCTCCTTGGCCGATTCGTTCTCCTGCTGGATGCGAGCCATTTCCGACTGCAGCGCTTCGTATTCGCGGCGCGCATTAGCGATCAGTTCTTCCTGCTCCATAACCTGCTCCTTGAGCTGCTCAGCATACTGGCTCTGTTGGTTGATCTCCTCGTCCTTGTCATCCAGCTGCTGGTAGAGCCTCTCGCACTCTGTAGCCAGGCGGGCGCGTTCGTCCGCTGCCACCGAGGCGGACATGTTGGCCAGGGCAGTGCGCTGGGCAGCGCTAGCTGCTTCCGCCGCTGCCTGCTGCGCCGCCTCCACATCAAGATTTGGCGTGCTGACGTCCATGAGATCATCCATGTTGATTTGTTCCTCAGCTTTGACGGTCTCTCCCGACCGCCAGCGCGCCAGTTCTAGCTCCAGCTTCTCCACTTTGCCTTTGAGTCGGGCGTTCTTTTCCTTCTCCTTTTCATAGCGCCTCTTCCACTCTTCGGCGGTCAGTTCCTCATTCACGCACACAACGTTCTTAACGGTCTTGGCACGACGACCGAAGTCCAGCGTGGACTTTGTTTCAGACTCATTAAAGCTGGCCGGAGAGCAACAGATGACAATGGTTGTGCGTGCGTTGCCTCCGAGCGACTCCTGAAGGATGCGCGTCAGCTTGGAGTCGCGATATGGGATGTGCGTTTTGTTGCCATCGGCCAGCGCCGAAATCACGTTTCCGAGAGCTGACAGAGACTTGTTGATGTTTTTCGCCTCGTCAAGCACCGTGCCCTCGGCTCCTGTCTTCGAAACCTTCTCGGAACCAGCCAAGTCCACCAAGTAGAGTTTGCCAGAAAGTTTCTTCTGGTTCTCCAGATTCTCCTGTTTTACGTTAATGAGGAATACTGAATGCGAACGTGAAGAGTGTTCGTTCATGTCTGGAAAGAATTCATTGGTTAGGATAAAGGATGCAAACAGAGAGGACGGAAAAGGAGCAGTAGATGCGCTTTGTTTGAATAAATCAAATAAATTCTTTTGAAAACAGTTATGAATATATCGATAGATAACCATATAGGGGCCATATTCGAAGTTATTCCAAATTAAACAATATCATTAATGATAAATGTGGAGAAGCCAATTTGATAACAGAAAAGGATAATTATAGAATATGGTGGCGATAAGGATTCTCCTGCTCTTTTTCCGACTTTAAATGAAGACTCACTTGTCACAGCAATGTGACGATTGGATTTGCCCTCCTCGATCACTTCGAATACGTCTTCCGGTGAGGAGACGAACCGCTCTGTTGCTCCCTTGACATAGGGTACACGGTTCTTGTCCTCATGAACGCTGAGATTGACCTTGGACACATCGAGCAGGTCCCGGATCTTATCCATATAGATCTCATAATAGGAAACCTTGATGTGGAACTCCAAGTTCACCTCCATAGCGTAAATGTGATTAAAGATGTCGTTGACGATGCGAGGAATGATACCCTGCTTTACAGAATCCCCGATCACACCCTCCATCGTGTGCGTCTTGCCAGACGAGGTTTGGCCATAGGCGAATATTGTGCCGTTGTATCCTGCCAGGACATCCGTGACGATGGACTTTGCTGCCTCATTGTAAACCTTCTCCTGCGATGCGTTTGGTTTGAAAACCTTGTCGAACAAATAGACTTTGCCCTGCGGATGAAGACGGAATTAATTATGTTTTATAGTTTCTCCAAGTGTATGTATTAGATGCGGTGAAATTTCTTTCAGAGATCCCCTCGTCTTTCTCCCTGACTGCTTTCAAATCATTTTCAACGCATGGCCGCGAAGCAGATTGTAATTATGAGCATCAAGAAGAAATGGGAGGGGGGAAGAATAGTGAATAACGAGCGGCGAAAGAAAGAGAGATAGTCGGCGAGAGAAGTGCCAGTAATGATAATCTATATGTACGAAGAAACCAGAGGCGTAGACTACGAAAGATGTTCCCGATCCCTGCCATTAATGAAGCCCCAAACCCATAAAAATTCTAGAATTACAATTTTAATCCAAATTCCTTGCGATGACAGATGGTTTTCTTTTATACCTTGCACTTTCAGATATATACTTATACTTTCAGATAATTCAAAAACAAAACTACCCGCTGCTCTAAAGATATTCCACTTCCACCTATGTTTTCAGGTAAAAGAAATGCTGACTTTTTCGGTTCTCCCGGCTAGAACTGGTTCAATTGCTAAACTTATTTCCAGGAACATGACGGATTACACCTGTTCCCCATTTTGAGGAAAACCCAAGCGGGTTCAACGCTCAGTTATGAAATGGATTTCATGTCGAAAAGCGCCAAAAACTATACAAGCGAATTCCATTGCCTCCAATGTTTTTCTTTTTTATGGTTTGCGTGCATGACTCACTAGTCGGACGATGGAGGGGGCCGAGGGAGCTCCACTGGCGCGTGTGTATGTGCCGCGGCGGTGTGCTGCTTTCAGCTTTTCTGTGTGGGGAAGTGTAATGTAAGTGAGGTAAGCACTGGAGGCGGACTGGAACTCTAGAAAACGTTTGCTGCAAGAAGGTTAGCTAGCTGTTGGCATTGCACATAGTCTTGTATTTATGCGGACCAAAACACCAGCTCTTGTGGGTGGCGTTTCTTTTTTTTGTTCTTTTGTTTTGTCCGCTTACACACCCTATTTCGCCCTCTCGTCTGCGCTCTTTTGGGAAAATCAATTTTCATTTCATGCTATTGATTTGGAGTAGTTTTTCGGTTGTCCAAGATATCTCCGGTATTTCTTGGCTTTTTTGTCTTGGATTTCTTGGGCAATTAGTCAGTGCCACCAGTGCCGTGGAAGTGCCTCTCTCTTTCGGCTGCCGCCGTTCCAATTGGTCGGCGAAATGGGAAGGGTAATGTACGCTAATAGGCATGACGTCATGGCGGAGCACGCAGAGATTAATGCATAACACAGAGTGGGGATGGGACAGATCTCAGGTTAAGTTCGAGCTTGTGTCAGGATATGTCAGCCAATGACATATCCTGGTAGCCATGGGCTACCAATACTTACCGCAATAGATATGCAGTTCTCCTCCACATTGTTGGGAAACTTGACCACGAACTTAGAGCCGGCCTTCTCCTCGCTATCGTTCAGCGGTCGGAAGCGGCAGACGACCTTGATGCTGTCCTCGGCGGGGATCTCTCGTTCCGCGGACATGTTCGCGCTGTTTCTTGCGGAGATTAGCGCTGGAGATCTAAACGCGACAGCTGTTTACGTGGATTATCCCAGCTCGGATCGCTCTTCTCATCCAATGAGCGGCAGCTAAGCTCTTGTCACACCACACACGGTTCCCGTACCCGTACCTACAGATGAACTCGAAATTCCGACTCCCGCGATTCGTTTTTCCCCGATTCCGTAGCACTCGCGAAAATTTTGGGGCGGCTCAGAGCTGAGATGCACTGAAAATTTTTGTGGTTATACCAGACACAGGTCTCACTCTTTCTTCACGTCTCCGATTCCTATACCACCAGTAATAATAGTGTGCCGCGTTCGTTTGCACAAGCCCGGAATGATAAAGTGCGGCCGATAAATGCACTTTGCATGGGTTAGTGGGTCGGAATTTGTGGCACTCGAAATTTTATTTTCCTATTCTCGCCTGACTATCGCTACCCCGTTGGTCCGGTGTGACCATCTATCCATATGTCAAAAATGACAGATTTGAAAGTTATCGAAAATACTACTATGTAGTAAACAAATTTATTAATTATTTAAAAGTATCTTTAAAATAGCCACTATATGCCTGGTTTAAGGAAAAAAAAAAAATTCATTTCAAACCAAATAATTTAAATTTATAAATTATTAAAAAATTAAAAATAATTTGTTTAAAAAATTATACCAAATAAAACCGTTACAAAATCGAAGTTTCAAAAGCTATATTTCAAATATTTGCAAGTCCTATCTAATGATTACTTAACTATGAATATATATATAGTAGGATTTAAAAATGGTTTAATAATAATCTTTTAATGTTAGTTTTATAATGGAAATAACGTTTAAAATAATGACTTGAAATAAACTGTAAAGCTTTCCTTTATATGTCATTCCTTTTTAAACTGACAATTGGCAAAAAAACAATAGCCAAGGCTACGTTTTATTCTTCCAATTTGACACACTTTCGAAATTCGAACTTTGTTCGGTCAGGACTACACTATGGTAGATTGAAAGTCAAGATCCTTGAAACGAGTGCGAGGGATTGGTAGCAAAATGGCCCCCAGGGATTACTCTACGTACCTGAAGCTTGAACGCTTGAACGAAGAGAATAACACCCAGAAGCTGATACGCCTGTACCGCTCCAGAGAATGCCTATGGAATCCCCAGTCGCTGGATTATCACAGTGCGCCCGTAAAGGACGAAGCTTGGCGGCGGATAACTCGGATGATGAACAACGGACTAACTCCTGACCAGGTGAAGCTTCAGGTACTAGCGC
The DNA here is from genome assembly GCA_018150405.1 of Drosophila varians. Taxonomy (NCBI): domain Eukaryota; kingdom Metazoa; phylum Arthropoda; class Insecta; order Diptera; family Drosophilidae; genus Drosophila; species Drosophila varians. The sequence goes on from JAECWK010000130.1 coordinate 13,583,082, forward strand.
TTCGCAATTACTACGACAAGGAGTGCACCGCAATACGGAAAAGCCAGATCGAGGGCTACAGCTATCACCCTCGTCATGCGTACTTCGAGGATCTACATTTCTTAAAAGGCTTGGAGGGACCTACGGATTTAAAGGAGGTAAGTCTATTTGTTGCGCTGTCCTGATAAGTAATGACCCTTAATGAAACTAGGCTGACGGTGTTCTGGAGGAAGATTTTATGCCAAAGAACGAAAGAATGACACCTAAAACTTCAGTGGAAACAGTTTGCCAAGGAACAGGTGGGTGTACTGAAGTTAGTGTCTGTGAAGTGGATTTAAATTAATTATTTTCAGCGTCGTTGCGTCCTTGTTCGAGTGAAACCAAGAAGGACTACACCTACTATAAGCTGATCCTTGAACCCGAGCAGCCTCCTTTCACAGTTCAAAACTATGATGCTATGCAGGACCAAATAGTCCGACCTGCTTCCGGTAACGATCGCTGGTATCCAACAACCTATTGTGTGAAATGTGGTCGGGACTCGGCGCAGAACTCCTTCACTGATTGTTGTGGACTAGTGAAGAAGCATTGGGAGCAGCAGCGGAGAAGCCAAAGCTCTCTAACCCAGGCAGATAATAACTACTCCAGGGGGAGGTACCAAAGAAGAAGCCAACATTATGATGGCAAGTGTGTGTGTTCTTCAAAGGGACAGTACTGCCGATCTTCACAGTGTCCCAGACATGAGGTCAGCTACAGTGAGTCTGAGGGCAATGGCGGCGTCTATGTGGACATGGAAAATCTGGGTAAAGGAGAGTATAGAGACGACTGGCCAAGTCCCCATTTCTGTGGCCAAAGAAGTCCAAAAGTAAGGCCCCAATATCGTTATGTGGCAGCGGATCATGGTTTAAAGAGTTGTTGCGGAGGCAACTGGAAGCAAAATAATGAAGCTATCTGCCGGCGGCTGCAAGCACGACTCCAGTCCAAGGAATCCAAGCGATTCGAGCCCTCCAATCAAAATCGATGTTGCTGTGAAAACAGGAATACGGATCGTGAAAGGAACCCCCATAATCGGAATGTCCGTTACCAGTCCGGGGAAGATGAGTTAAATGTGATGCTGCTGAAGAATAACTGCCCACGGAACCGACGCCCCCAGGCCATTGCTTGCCAGTGTCCGGTTGATCCAGAACTCTATAACGTTAATCAGCCCATTTCGGATCCGAGACATTTACCAGACAACCAGCTATACCCGGAACAGGATCTTAACAATCCGCCAATGCAACTTCCAGAGCCCTACAACAACGATCAGACAAATTACTCGGACTATCCTTGCGGTTGCCTTGTTAATGGGAATTTCCACGTAGCACACAATGAAATTGAACCCTCCACTTACTACCCACAGGATCGGTACCATCCTGGACCGGATCCTACCGCACAAACTGATCCTTACGAGCTAACTCACAGGGTCCCGTGTCAATTGATGAACGACTTTCATCCAACCACTCTTCCGCCGCAATCTCACATGTACTGCTACTCTGCTGAGAGTCCAGAAACCTGGCAGAACATGACACCAATGCCACATTGTCCTGCAAGTCGGAATAGGGAAGCTCAACCGGAGCCGGCATATGATCCACGATATTATCGAAATGAGAACTCGGTCGGTTCCAGTTCTCATCACAAAAGACTTCCAAATAATCAGAAGCAAGAAGGACCAAGAAAGCATTTAACCAAAACAAAAGAAAATATCCGGGACGGCCAGGAAGATTTCGCAAGTCGACGTTTATTAAAAAGGAACGATTACGAAGACGGACCTCCTGTTAGAAGGAGTCAGGGCAAATCCCAAAGAGAAAACCCCTGCAATGAAGATATTTGTCAGGCTAGCTGGGATTGTCGCAATGAATATGAAGATAGTCCACGTCAAAGCAGAGGACGCAGTGATAAAAAAACTTTTAGTCAACATTACTCTGCGGATTCTCCTGAAATGTGTTCCTGTGAATGTGTTTATGGGCCATCATCGAAAGTTTTTGCTTTGGCAACGGATGATTCGCAATTACCGGATTTTGATCCGCGGTGTCCTAAGGAGTGTCCCAATTACGGGCGCAATGAGGGGAATTCCAGGAGGATTCGAAGCTACCAGGAAGGAAAAAGGAAAGTTAATGAAATATCTACACCGCTGGTCTATGACAAGGATAAGGACCAACATTCAAATGCAAGACGAAGATCAATGGGCAATCGTGAGGCTCCAAAAGAAAGGCAACAGAAAAGTTTGAGGAACATTGATGATCAAGAAGAGAGCCCTAATTCAAGAGGGAGACCCTATGATGAAAGAGTATTATTAAATCGGAAGAAAAAAGACCAGTATGAGGACAACTGCATCGATAAAACCTGCCCGACTATGGGGGCCAGGAACAGGCAAAGGAATGAACAAAAAGGAAATGAAGAGGATGAGTATTGCACCAATGAATCGTGTCCAGTTCGAAAAAGAAATCTAAACTCCAGTGGCGGCAATGGAAGGCAGCCTAAACCTAAACAATCACCCACCAATGGAGAATATAAAAATCGGCCTTCAATGCCAATAAGGGAACGCGCCGCCAGGCGACAGAATGTCTCCGGCAGTTGCACTGAAGATACATGTCCTTACAAAGATCGGAACAAAGATTATACAAAAGACCGAAGGTCTTTAAGGACTCAAGAGGATCACACCACTAGGAGGCCGAAGGTATGCGACAATTGCACCGAAGAAACATGTCCTTTTGGAGAAACTCGAAAAGAGGATTATTCAAATGATCGCCGTCCTTCAAAGCGCCAAGAGGTCCGCAGCGCCAGACGAAAAGCTGAATGCAATAATTGCACTGAAGAAACATGTCCTTATGGAGAAGCTCGCAATAAGGATAATTCAAATGGACACCGGTATTTAAACTCTCCAAAGGAACGCATCGTCAGGCGCCAGAATGTCTCCAACAATTGCAATGAAGATACATGTCCATACAGAGAAGATGAAAATAAGGATTACTCAACTGAAGACCGAAATTTGAATTCCCAAAAGGATCGCAGCACTGTACCGCAGAATGAATGCGATAATTGCACTGAAGATACATGTCCCTACGGAGATCAAAACAAATACCCTTCAATAAAAAAGGCTCGTAGTACTAATCAACCGTCTGATGACAGACCTTGCACTGATGACACGTGTCCTAATGGGTATAATGACGATAAGAAATATTTGGATAAACGCCGCCCTTTTCATTCACAAAAGGATCGTAGTGCGAATCAAAAGATTGATGAGAACTCTTGCAATGAAGATACGTGTCCTTCAAGAGAGAAACAAAGAAACAGTCGTAGTGTTAATCAAAAAACCGAAGAAGACTCTTGCGATGAAGAAACATGTCCTAACAGAATAGATAAAAGTAAGAAAAAGGAGTCATCAAATCAGCAGGAAAGCAAGTGGAGAAAATCTACAGAGTTCAAAAAGAATAAGGACGAGGATAATACTCGAAGATCCAGAAATAATTCACCTACAAAGCCACCACGCAGTCAACTAAAAAACAAACCTGCCGAGAAAAGAAGTAATGGACCCTCCGGCTCTACAAAATCCAAAAATGATGGATGTGAATGCGATTTCAATGAAAAGTCCATGGACGAGCGATCTGAAAGGAATAAAAACTTGACTTATGACAAGCGATCTAATGAAAGATATCAGGACGAGCCCCAAAATGATGTAGAAAAATCGGGAAGAGGATTTCTTAATTACCACGTAATTGGGAAAGGAAGTGACAACGAATATAACACCGATGAGAATGATAGAGGCAATGGCACCAAAAATAGAAAAATTTCAGACGATACCATGGATATTACCACCAGGAAAGGTAGTAGTCGAAAACCTCAGAGTTCGTCCGCATCCAAAAAGAACAACAGGTTAAAGAGTAACGAGTTTTATGATTGCGATTGTGAGGACACTGAGATGGCGTATTATAGAAATCTGAGTTCCAAGTCAAACCGACCAAAAGGAGAAACTAAAAACCAGGAAACAGATCCCTACTCATCTGAATGTGAATGTCCTTCAGATGAAAGCGAAGGAGATGTTAAGGACAATGATGATATTAAAAATGACCAGTGTAGTTGCCCAGCTGAAGAAACCATTACAATTGATCCATTAGATGAAATAAAAGACGAGGAAGCAGGAGAAAAGGACGAAAATGGCAAGGAACCGGATGAAATTGATGAATGTGTATGCGAGTGTCCCTCCGACTCCGATGCGGAAGGTAAAGCTCAAGAAGATCGTTTACAACCAAAAATATATAATACCGCCAAGCGAACTTCGGCTGGAAGTGGATTGGTTTCTGCAAGAAGTCCTGTTAACTCAACTGTCACAAAGGGTGGTCCCCTCCCAATCTGCGTCAAAACTAAGCATTCTAAAGTCTCCGAAAAGATTCTGGTTCACGACATTACCACCTTTTGTCGCAAGGAACAGGTGCCTCGAATCAGAGCATCCTCGCAGGAGGCGGATAAGAAGAAACCTCTCAACACCAATAACGCAGCCACTTTTAATGGCAAAGCTCCCAAAGCACCAAGTCCCATTCGTGGAGCACCAGTTTGCAAATCCCTGATGGGGGAGGTGGAAAAGAGACAAGCTCAGGTTTCCAGGACCCGATCCCCGGTGGGCAGCCGTCGGCCGACTATCCGGAAGCAGGAACAATTCGAGGACTCTGCCAATAGCAAGTTGCTTTTTGACATAAACTCGGGCTCACATTATATTTGCAAATTACAGGACGACGGTAGCGCCAACCAGTACCTCATCTTCATGCCGAAGGGGGCGATTGGAGGAACCGATGGCCTCCGGGATGTCCCAGGACAGAGGTCTGCGAAGGACCGGCACTGCTGCCAGCGGCAGAGTTCCGGCTTCCAGAGCGTGTCCTGGGTCAGTCCGGCGTCCACCAACCAATCGCTGCAATCGGAGAAATGGGAGAGATTAACAACGGGCAGGGATTCTCCCAGTTACCCCACATTCGAGGTGGTCAAGAACCACTTCAACCCAAAGGTGGCGGATCCCAATCCTGATCCCAACAAAGGACTCGCCAAGACGAAGTTGCGTCGCAAAATTGTGACGAAGCCGATGGCGTCAAAGCCTCGGAAATCCACTCTAAAGCAAAGTTTAAAGGTCCTTGATGCAAACCGGACGGTTCTGGCCACCCACAAAGTCATCCACAAAGGTGATCTGGAGAACATCAACCAGCCAGCAGTGGTCCTGCATCCCCCTATGGCGGATTTTCGGCCCTCCAGGTACTCATTCGACAAGGACGTGGTGGAGGTGCAACATATCAAGGTTACGGACAGCGCCGTCTCTCCGACCCCCAGGACTCCGTCCAAAAAGGCGCCCAAGCCGCCAGCAAAGCCCAAGCGAACGGTCCCCCGGTGATAAATCCATAGCTCTTATGTCTTCACACATACTTCCCGGCCATGGCCAACGATTCACATAAAGTAACAGCAACCAACCGAAGCCGCAGGACTCAGCTGCCTTTTATTCAATTGAGAGGAGTTCCACTACAGGACTCTAGGGACGTCACGCTCTGTAGCTTAGGGCTTGGGTTGGCGGGCTTTAGGGTCGGGGGTGTCCCGAATATTGACATTCTGCTATCAATGAACTTTTCAGTAATTAATTTACGATCGTTTTCGGAGCCATTCAAGCATAGCCAACTATGGCCAATTGAAGCTACAATTTTCTGGGAAGGGGTTTCGGGGGAAGGAATATTGAAAACTTTGATATCAATGGGCTCGAGTGGTTTCATAATCCAAAAAGCGTTCCAACAAGGTCAATGGTTTGCAATTATTCAAAATAAAAAACCCAAAACTTTTAGAGATTATTTAAAAACTTTAGATAATATATTTACTTTTTGTTAAACCTGAAATACAATCCATTTTGTAAAGTCTTCTCTTTTTAACACTTTTTTTTTATCGTTATCCTTAGACTAATATACAGTAAAGAGAATCACAAAACTTAAATCTACTTGAGCATCCAACTATGTCAATGAGCTTCCGTTTAATCCAAAGCTTCCGTCACCATCACCGAAAATCGTATAGGCAGCTGCATCAACCTCCACATCTCCATTCTGGAGGAGATCGCACAGGGCCAGGATGTAGGACTGGGCCATTTGGAGGGTCTCGAACTTGGATAGTTTCTGGTCTATGGAGGGGGCGGGCACCACCTCCCTGAGGCGGTCAAACGCCTCGTTCAGTCCATTCATGCGTTTCCTCTCCCGGGCATTGGCGGCTTGTCGCCTCCGTTTCTGGACCGTTGGACTCAGGATCGTGGTCTGGCCGGCTGGATTGGTTTTCTGGCCATCCGATCCTGCACAGCTATCGCTGCGTCTTTTGCGGTTAATAAGGACGTTATTCTCTGCTGGGGATTCATCCAAGGAGGCTACAGACGAGGAGGATGCTGGAGCCGACTCCAAGCATTGTCCAACGGAGGCGTCCAGAAATGTCCAGTCGGGCGATAGGAAAGCCGATGTGCCGTAGTCCTGGCGGAGGTCCTGGTGGTGGGGCCAAGCTGTAGTTGGGGCTGCCCAGGTACTGGGAGCTGCAGTCCTCCTCGGACGCAGACGAGTAGTAGTAGCTCATGGCGGCGGGACCGTGCGGCTTGAAAGTTTAACTGCAACTGAACCGATCCGAGTTGGAGGCGTCAGGAAGACAGCGAGGCAGCAAGACAGCGGCGAAAACAATGCAACCCCCGCGGGATGCGTTCTACAAATATTTTCACCGCCGCGCTGACCAAGTTTGTGTAAACGGCCCGCAAATGACCCCCGGGATCCTCGCCGTTATTACCATATCCCAGCCGAAGGATCTTGGTAGCGGGAGCAGGGGTTACTTTTAGGGGTTAGAAGTGTGTCCTTTCGTTCTCCCCTTCTCTCTCCTTCTCACGCCCACACGTCGCTTGCCGGCCTGCTCTCACGCCGGGGCACGCGTCATAGCTTGCCAAATTGGTGCTATCATGGCATGTGATCTTCTGCTCTCCACTTTTTTTTTGTATATATATTTTTTTTTGTAATTTGTGACTTTCACGCTTAAGAGCACACGAAAGAAGGAGAGGAAGCGAATGTAGGGAGGGTGGCGAGGATGAGCTACTGCTCTGGACGGTCTGAGCCATCAATTAACTTGCTGCACTCCGGCTCGTGTCTAGTGACCATATGTTGCACCCAGCCAACTTGGGCCAGGAGTCAACATATGGTCAGGGTTCTCGGCCATAAGTGGTGGTCCTTTCGTCCCGAAAGGTAGAGGAATCCTTGGCAGACACACGACATTTGTCGTCTAGCCAGTAGGCAGAATCTAATTGTTAAATGGCAATGAAATATATTTCTATAAAATTTCTATTAATGGATTGTAATTGCTCCGTATCCTTATGATATTTTTATATCCTTTAGTATATTTCAACCTTTCTAATTTCATAATTTAAAATATACTTCCTTTAATGAATTGTAATAATAAATCCCCATGAGATTCATATTTTAATGAAAACAACAGGAACAGTTACCACTTTCCTTTGTTTTGGCCCGTTATCCTGCGAGCGAGAGCTGTGTGAACGGGAACCTGTTTGCGCATGTACCGTAACCAGTGGCAGGAATCCCATATCCTTCGTCCTCAACCTGGCACCTATTATCGTCCCCCTTCCACCTAAACGACTAAACGGTCTCGCTTGCACTTGTTATGGCAATCGTTTCGTTTTGTAGAGAAAAGCGACACGAGGACGAGCAAGGACTTCGTGCGAGGGAGCAGCAACAGGATTGAATATAACAGGACGCCAACAAACGGAGTGTTATCATTTGGAAAAGTGTTAAAGTCAAATAAACATTGTGCGCGAAAAAAAGGATATAACATCTTATCAGTAAAACGAATCCGTGCTTATCAGGAGTTTAAAGCAAAGCAAAAGGAAGCTGTAAATTTCGAAAGGATATTTTAGCAAAGGATACCAGCACCAGGAAACGCATGTGTCTGTATTTGGGAGTCGCTGGGCATCTGATGGATGTGGTGGCCTTCTGCATGTGCCGCGTCCTGGAGGTCTCCCTGCTAACCTGCATGATGGTCTGCGGATCCTTGAGGGCCAAGTTAACCAACGGACCCACCAACGAACTGGAGCAATGACCCCGGCACTACGAGAGCTGCTAAACGGGGTGGGCCCCCCGTGGAGTCCCCCTACCAATGGCTGAGAATATATATTTTATGCGAACTTTGAGTTCAATAAAGTCATTTAAGCAAGTTACTTGATTGAAGGAGGCCGCCCCATCATCCCCAGCATAAATTCTGTATCCCCTTCTGCGATGGAGAGCGTGCTTGTGTGCGAATAAAATTTAATAAACGAAACTTTTCTAGTGGCAAATAAATTACGACGTATATATGTAAATGCTCCCCAGTGTCTTGTTGTCTTTTTCTGGTCATAGTCCCAGGTCCTGGTCCTGCAATTGAGCCATAATTCAAGATTTGCCCACGGCAAGGATTTTCGCTATGGCTCTGTTTTGTTTACAGAGCTCCGTTCGTTTATTTGTTTGTATTGCGGAGTCGTTTATCGTACTTATTACACCGGCAGGAGGGGCAAGGGAAAGGGGTCTGGGGGCCATTTGCATGATATAGTATCGACATGGGCTTACAGGACCCCACACAGGATACAAACATGGCAATTGTGACCATGTTGTGGCTTTGTTTCGGCGCCGGGAAATATGCTATGCTTCTGGCCAGACATTTTATTGCCTCCACCTCAAAGGATCAGACAACATCCTGTATTTATGTAGTTGTTTACAGCTGCCGGCGTGTAGCTTCAATTTATTCGATTTGTACGTGCAAATGGGAGGAAAATCATTGTTATTACAAAAGCAGGCAGTTCAAATCTGAATTTGAATCCCACAACTCGGAAATAAACTTTTGATATTTTTGATAGGTCTACAAACAAAATCCCACTAAAATTTCCCAACTCTCCAATATGGAAAACCCAAACATGCAGCGACCTAATCCATTGATTCACGAGCATAAGACGCCCAAGATTCCGGAAAACGACATATCCAATGGCGATGATGTAGCCGATGCTTTGGAGGAGACCATTCAGTATGATTACATGAACTATCCCAGCCAGAAGAAAAACAAGCTGGAGAAGAGGATCAAGCCCCGGAAGAATGTATCGTTCAAGATGATGGTGGAGCTGGTGACCTACACGGACAACTGGAAGATGAAGATAAGCGAGAGCAAGCTGCGCACGGAGGAGGAACAGGTGGGACTAGGGACTTTATAAAATTAAAACCTTCATTTGGAGTACATAACCTTGTTTTTCTGAAGGATTTTATAATAAAGTGGAGTTTTCAATGGATCCTATTATCAGAAAAACATGGTTAAACATTATGTTTATAATTATTATCATTATAACTTTGAACTTCTTAGCTCAAGAACTCTCTTAAACGTCGAAACTTTTGAAGAAACGATTTCTCCTCACAAGTTTTTTAAATTTTTGTTTATTTCGTTAATTGTTCGAGGAATATTTAAAATTTACGAAGTCCCAAGCTGCGTGGAACTTTAAGATCAGGATAGAGATTTTCAAGGTTCAGGAAGTTATTCAAAATTGCCTGTGAAGAAGAGTAATGTTTAAAACTTGTGAACTTTATGTATTTTAGAGTAATAGATTGTCCAGCCTAATAAATAACATATTAAATACGTTAATCGGTTTTGTTTATTGGAAAAAGAATGATATAATAGTTAATATTAATCCAACAAACGCTGTTTCGAAGTACCACGAGATACTGCCAAACTGTGTGGAAGGACTTCAAAACAAAAATTTAGTTTATTTCCATAAAAAAAAACCATAAATGGAACTATTTCTGAGTAAGTCCGCGACAGCGTAACCTGTTAATGATGTTGCAGATGACATATGAGCCAGTGTCCTTGCCACCGAACTCCTTTGTCATAACGCCATCGTTCATGGTGCGAATCATCTCGTGCCAAAGGGCATCGCCACAATGCTGATAGCCCAGATGATCGAACAAATCCACGATGGTGTTTACGATCCCGTAGGGACTGAGGATGGGGTAGTTCGTCAAGGAGAGCTTCGTCTGGAGGGGCTTGAACACGGCGTGGGAGTCGCCCTTCTCTATGGCGCTAAACAGAGTGGCTCCACCACAGATCCCACTGGCCATAGTGGCCAAGAATGTGGCGTAGCGGTCACTGGCGAAGATGCAGTCAAACTTCTGGGGATGGGTTACGAGCTGCCCGATGGCGTCCTCCACGTCCATTAGCTCCAGCTCGATGCAATCCTTGTACTGTTCGTGAATCTTCTGGGCGGATTCCACCATTGTGCCATCGGTTATCGGCCACTCCTTCATCTTGTTGACCAGGGTAACCCGTTTCCGTTTGGATTTGACGGCCATTGCAAAGGCCGCTGTTAGGTACTTCTCAATGGCCTTCTTCTGGCACACGGCAATGGACTCGACAACCCCCACCACGGGAGAGTACTCCAGGTCCGAGTAGACGCCCATGTTGTTCTGGCCAATTAGATGGATGTCCACATCGGGGAAGCGGCAGTTAAAGCCGGGGAAGCTTTGCATCCGAGTCTTGAACAGATAGAGATCCAGATCGTTGCTCAGCTTCATTGTCCTCTTTTTGGCATCCGCATCCACCACGATGTCCACGTGCACGGCAGATCTGTTCCTTATAACCGAATTAAAGAAGTCGTCGGTTTGATCCGGATCGACGACCTGCACCTCCACCGGCACCCGGGTACTCTGCAGCATTGCCTTCACATACTTGGAGCCCATCTGGCCAATGATGGTGGTGCCCGTGAGCAGGGTCACCGTGTCAATGCCCCCGTACTTGGAATGGGGCATCAGGTTGAGGGGCTCCACCCGGACGTCCCCCTTTACGAATTTCGATGTTATACCGAAGCTGTTGGCGTCACCTCCATACTGACGGACCTGGCCGCTGTTCGTCTTGGCCAAAAGCAGCGGCCTCATCTTTAGACTACGCAGCATGGTTTAAGCTGAACGTCCTGAAAGTCCTGGAAATTTGTAATTTTAGTAGAAATTTAATGACAACAAATGCCCTAATGCCTTTTTTATTTGCCTTAGCACGGGCTACTCTTAATAATTAAGAAACAGAAACCACGTAAACCTTCCTTGTTAATGGTCACACAAAAAGGTATCCTTTATAAATATATATTTAAAAGAAACTTCTACTCCTAGGTGTCACAAAAAAATTTCTTTTCCCATATGGTATTCGTTTATTAAACTTAAATTTTGTTCCAGTACTAAAGATCGTAACAGAGCGTCTTGTTCGTACAAGGACATCCATCGATTCCATAGCGACCGATCGGAATTTCCGTCTGAGTCTCCTTGTGCTGCGGCCCAGGGATCAGGTAAGCCTTCTTGGAGAAGTATCTGTCCGGTAGGTAGTAAATGGGATACTCGGCCCGCAATCGCTCATGATCCTCGCGCAGCTCCTTAGCCAGCTCCGCAGTAGCCCTCCGGGCCTCGAGCCGGTACTGCTTTGGCTTGGCATACCGGATCGGCACCTCCAGTTTAAAGCGCGAGGGTGGGAGGTAAGCGAGCAGCTCCTGGTCGAGCTTCTGACTCTGCTCCGCCCGGATTTTGGCGCAGACATTGCACTTGCACTTGCCGCCATGGTAGCAGTACCTCTTGCGCCCGTCCTCATCCACCATCAAGAGCGGGGTGCAGATGGGCAATGGATCCGGCTGCGCCTCGGTCTGCGTGGCCTTGATTTCTTGTGGCGGATCCGAGAACATTGTGCTGGGAGCTGGAACTTAAACTGCGACTGGATGACGACAACCCGGTACGACTGATCGAGGTTCCTAATTCATACTAAGACCAGACCGGAAACGGAAACTACAACCTGAGAAAGGCAAAGGCTCGGCTTGCTAAACAAACGAGTTATTCAAAAACTAAGTTCTTTATTGTTAAGAAACCTATTAATTACATTTTTAATGTAGTAATTACACAAATTACATTTGAAAAGCTGATTTGTTGTTTTTTTTTTTACGAGAATAGGGACTGGGATCACTTGTCTCTGAAGCTACCACCGTTGCAGTCACACTTTAATAACAAGTGTGGGGGGGGATTAGCGGTGGAGCTCCACAGCCAAGTGAGGTCCCCGTCCTTATTCAGGTTACGATCCTTCAGGCACTGTCGCATGCTCTCGGCTCCCGTGCAGTAGACGTTCTGGGAGGGATCCTTCCTGGTGCGCTTTCGGAGGCCACAGCTCAGGCATACTGGAGGCCTCGCTAGATCCTGCGACAGCTTCATCTGGTGATAGTAATTCTTGAGCTGACGCTGACGAACTTCGTCGAAGAACCTTCGCATGCGTTGCGAATCCTGCACTGAACCATCGGTCTTCTTCGTCGGGAGGGAAGCCATTGGCAAGGATTTCATTGGCGGGGAATCCTTCTTTTTGGTGTTCTTCTTCCAAAGCTTTCGCCTAACTTTGCGGGCACATGAGTCCTCTTCATTCAAACCAAGAGTCTGGTAGTCCAAATGGCTCCCTCGGTAACTGGGGCCACTGCGCACCGATCCTGCCGTGTACTTCCTAACGTAGGTGGTGACTTTGGTCGTTGATCCTGTCACCTTCAGCAAGTTCCAATTTAGCATGCCGGCCGCCACGATGAGCTACCATCTTTATTAAAACTCAAAATTTTGACAACAAAACCATGGCTCTGGATATTTACAGAAATAATTATATGGCTCTTACTTTTCGAAAGATTATTCAAAAGAACCCCCGTTTGCTTGGGAATTTCTGAGATAATTTATTCAGGTCTTATCTCAAGAAGATACGTCTAAAAATGCTGGGCATCCGCTTGAGTCTTTTAGTCTTTATCCGGAGTCCAGACAGAGTGTTTCTGTTTATCGACGTGTAAAGATACAAAGATAATGTCCAAGATCGAGAAGGAGTCGGAATGGCTGCGCTCTGAGATTCTACCCAAAATCCTTAAGAGCGGGAGACTCGTGGATGACTACAATGAATCCAAGGCCAATACTTTCCAAGTCGGAGATATAGAAATCGATGTAATCGGGAGCGATGAGGCTTATATGCAGACATTCTGTTACCGAACCACCATAAACTTTGAGTACGATGGGGAAAAAATGCAGAGGAAAATGGTCGTCAAGGTAAAGTAGTTCTACTTCATCTACAATTAAAAAAGATCTTTAAAAATGTCATAGCTGCAAGTCATTCTATAGACTATACTTTTATGGATACTGACTCTTCAAAATGCAGATAAGTCTTCTCTTTGTGAACTTGTGTCTGTTTTAAACTCTTTATAAAATCGTAAAAAGATAATGAAGACAGTAATTACATTCTTCAGCCATTAATTAAGAGTTTCTGTGAGAAAATAACTTAATATGGTCCCCTTTTTAGAAAACCCATGAAATGGTATCCGCCGATTATGAATCACTTCAGTTCGAAAGACTGTTCAGTAATGAAATCTACTTCTACACGGAAATCCTGCCAGAGGTCCAGATATTAGCAAAAGGAAAGTTCCCAGCTTCGAAATATTTCTTCAGTGAATTGAAGCCATTCTCGGCGGTTGCTATCTTCGAGAACTTCGCGGAGCACGGATGGCGACTCACCAGGGATCGGGTGGGTCTAAGTCTTCAACATGCCTTGATAGCTGCCTCTTCGTTGGGTAAATTCCATGGCTTTGCCTTCGCCATAAAGCATCGAGATTCGGAAAAGTTTGCTAAGCTGACTAGTGGACTCAAGGAATCCCGCTTTGCCGCCGACGAATTGCATCACACCTGGGCTCTGGTTGCTAAAATGGGAATCCAGCGAGCAGTAAAGGCGGCGGCCACCTATCAGCCCCAGGTCGACAAGGAGTTCCTGCAGAAATTCCAGGTTTTGTTGGCGGATTACTATCGGTATGGCAAGCAACGTGTGGCTCCCAGAGAACCTCTGGCCACGCTCTGCCATGGGGATTACCTGAGAAACAATGTGGCCTACAGGTACAACGACCAGGAGGAGCCCCAGGATATTATGATGTTCGACTACCAAACCATCAGGGTCTCCTCCCCTATGGTGGACCTCAGCGTCTTTCTAGCTTTGTCCGTTTATGCCAATGTGAGATATCCCAACTTTGAGGCCATTTTCGAAGAGTACTGCTCGGCACTGCACGAGGCCTTTGGGAAAGAAGCCAAGGATGAGATTCCCGAGTTCTTAAGGTCGGTAATATATAAAATACATCTTTAAAATAATCATAAAGTTTCCGTTTGGATTCCAGCCGATCGGAGTTGTTAAAGGAATACGTCCGATTCCAGCCTTACAGCACCGCCATTGCGGGGCACTTTCTTCTGGACATGGTAGAGCCATTGGTCCTTTCTGGGGGAGAGAGATCTTACTCCCGTTCAAAGGAGGACGTCATCGAACGCTCCCTAAATGCTGGCGGCGAAACAGTGGATCGGGAGTTAGCCCACCAGATAAAGGAGATGCATGAGCTGAGTCGAAAGTGTGGTGTGTCCATTGATGATGGCATTGATTATGTTGCATTGATTAAAAAGTAATGCTATTTCAACCATAAATGTAAAGGTTAAAACTTTCAAACTAAGCTGGATACTTGTAATAAATGGGTTTTACTTTTCCAAACCATTGCATGATTCTCTTAACTAAAGAACAAGTTTATTGTGGCTCTTTGTCGATCGGCTGGCATCCAATCTCTGGAAGCTTTTTGGGGTCCAATCTCTGAAAGCTCGGGTGCCTATAAAAGCCCCAAATGTTTAGTTTTCGGAAACATTTTCCGTTGCGGCTATATTTCGTTTTTGCCGAAATCATTTCGTGTTATTGCTTTGCAGCAGACAGTATGGCGCAAATAGAGGCGGAGATCCAGTGGCTAAGCAATGGGATTCTACAGAAGATTCTGAAAAGCGGAAGACTGGTGGAGAAATACAGCGAAGACAAGGCGGATACTTTCATAGTGGGAGACATCGAAATCGATGTTATTGGACATGCTGAGGCCTTCATGCTCACTTTTTGTTACCGGGCCATAGTTAACTTTGAGTTCGATGGTGAAAAATATCAACGAAAGTTCGTCGTCAAGGTAGGGTAACTTTTCCACGATAAGATCTGACATAAAGTAACTTTTTGTAATTGATTATACTATGAATTCAAAGCTCCCAGCGAAAATCCCAGTAAGCATTGTTGGATTGAGATAAATTTGAATATTTTCCCTGTTATCGTTACCCAAACACAGATAATTTCGTCATTGGAAACAGGTTCACTACTTTGTTATCATAGCACTAGCAAATTTTTATAATACATTTTGAAATTGGGTATTCGGTGGCAGTTTCTTCCATATCAAAGTACTACTTCGATTTGATAAGGTTACACTTTTTCGAAATCACTCAGAATACCAACTTGCAACTAACGATGAGGTAGAATACGTTTTAAAAGGCAAAATCAAGTTGAAAATTAAGATAATTAATTTATATTGTTGTGTTTTAACAGAAAACCCCTCCTATGCCGCCAGATGTTTACGAATCGATTCAGTTTGAACAACTCTTTACGAATGAAATTAACTTTTACACACAAATTCTGCCAGAGATTGAAAAAGCAGCCGGAGGAAAGTTTGCGGCACCCAAGTATTTCTACAGTGAGCTGGAAAAATATTCAGCAGTGGCCATCTTTGAGAATTTCGCGGTGGATGGATGGCGGGTAACCAAGGATCGGGTGGGTCTGTCCCTGGAACATGCCATGATCGCAGCCGATTACTTGGGCCGTTTCCATGGCTTCTCCTATGCTTTGAAGCATAAGAATCCGGAAAAGTTTGCCCAGTTGACTGGAGGTCTGCGGGAATCTCGATACTCCACAAAGGACACCAATCCGCAGTGGGACCTGACACTAAAAACAAGTCTTAAGCGGATACAAAAAGCTACAGAAACGTATGAGCCCCAAGTTGATACGGAGTTTGTTAACAAGTTTTGCTCGCTGATCGCTGACTATTTTAAGTATGGAAAGCAGCGTGTTGCTCCCAGAGAACCACTTGCCACTCTCTGTCATGGTGACTATGTGAGGAATAATGTAGCCTATAAATACAATGATAAGGAAGAACCGCAGGAGATCATGATGTTCGATTACCAGACCTTGCGCGTATCGTCTCCCATGATAGACATCTCCGTCTTCCTGGCTATAGCCCTGTACGGCGATGTTCGGTATCCAAATTTTGATGCCATCTTCGACGAATACGTTTCGGCGCTCCACGACAGCTACAGGAGTCAAACCAATAAGGAGGTTCCAGAGTTCCTAAGGTAAGGCAGATTAAATTAATTCAGATAGTAAGCTGACACACTTTATATCTTTGTAGCCGATTAGAGCTGCTGAAGGAATATGTGCGCTTCCTGCCATACAGCACTTCCATCACTTCAAGCTTCCTAGCTGCTTTAGTTGAACCAAGTACCATTTCTTTGGAGGAGATGATCAAAAATCCGCCCTCGGACGCGGAGATCATTGAACGGACTATGACGTCCGGTGGCGAAGTTGTGGACCGGGAGATTGCCCATCAGGTTATGGAGATGCTGGAGCTGAGTCAGCTCTGTGAAGTTCCAATAGACGATGGAATTGACGTCGAAGCTTTAAAGGAGTAACATTAGATACGACAACAAAATATATTGAGCTTACCAGGAAACGTACATTGGTGTTTTTTCTTTTAATTGCAAAGCATCAATTGGTGAAAAGGCGAGCAATATATTTTCACTTTCCAATAATAGCATACTTATTTATCTAAATCTAATCAAACCGAGGAATTCCCAAGGTTCTTATCAGTTGTTATTGTTTTGATAATCAGTGCTGCCACCTGGTTAATTATTTCAAACACGTTTACCAACACTCCTGGCTTGGCAGCACTGTCAGCCCACGAGCAAAACAAAATCAAATTCTGAAAATGTTCCAGCCTTCGCGACAGCAAGTTTTGCGTTTATACAAACATTTAATTCGTTACGGAAACCATTTAAAGCTAACTGACAAGAATTACTTTCTGGGAAGGGTGCGATACGAGTTTCGGGACAGCCGGGGCCTGACAAGTCCGGCGGAGATAGAGTTCAATTATAAGGTGCATTACTTCGGTATTTCATAACAGCCTCGAAAATAATTAAAAACTTGTGTTTCTAGCGTGGAGAGACTTTGTTGAAGAAAGGGCGCATTCTGTAGTTATGCTACGAAACCTAATGCGTCTTGTGGTGCTTCCACTACCCCCAGTTCGCTGCAAATCCACTGCCCACCTTGACTACTCCCGGTATCCAACGCTCCAAGAGTCGGACATCGAAGAGACCTTTACGCGAGGCAGTGGACCCGGTGGTCAGGCGGTCAACAAGACGTCCAACTGTGTGTTTCTCCGTCACCTGCCCACCAATATTACCATCAAGTGCCATACGCATCGACTGGCATCTAAAAACCGTGTAGAAGCACGAAAACTACTGCTCGAGAAACTAGACGCTCATTTAAACGGAGAGAACTCGATAGCGGCTCAAATCAAAGCCCAGGAGCAAAGGAAGTCCACAGAACGTCGACGCCGCCAGAACAAGCTGCAGGAATTGAAAAAGAACTGGCAGGAAAGAGAACGCACCGATGAATATTAACCCCCAATAAAAAAAACTACCATTCATATCTCTAAAATTTACTTATTTGTAAGTCCTGCTTCCTACCAGCTGGAGAAGTCTCCAAATCCGCTGCCTACCTTCTTTTTCTTAGCTGCTGGAACTGTTGCTATCTGTGCTTCTGGTTTTTTAGCCGCAGTCTGCAGTTTCAGGTACTTTCCAACGCCTTCCCTGTACACTTTTAAGGGCTCCTTCATGCGCTTCTGCTGCTCTGCTTTCTTGACTGTTTCCTCTTTGTTGGCCGCTTCCTCTTCCCGCTCTTTGGCCAGCTGTTCGGCTGCTTCGGCGAAGGGATTGACAAACACCTGGGAGCTCTCTATGATAATGTCCTCGATGGGTCTGTCCTTGTTGTCTACTTCGATGTTCTCCATCTTTTGCAAGGTTTCCAAGCCACCGACCAGTTTGCCGAAAATAGTATGTTTACCATCAAGGTGCTTGCAGGATCGATAAGTGATAAAGCTGAAAAAAATAAAGTATGTTTAGTTTAACAGAAAAGTAAGTTGTCTTCCCTTTTACAATCAACTTACAATTGGGATCCATTGGTATTGGGTCCAGAGTTCGCCATAGAGAGCACACCCCGTCCGGTGTGGGTAAGGTTTGGCTTGAATTCGTCCTCGAATTTCTTGCCCCAAATGGATTCTCCACCAGAACCACTGCCCGTGGGATCACCTCCTTGAACCTGTGGGCAATATTTTACATGACAGTAATATTGTAGTTATAAGTTTAGAAAATATACTTACAATAAAGTTTCTTATGGATCGATGGAACATAACGTTGTTGTAATACCCATTGGCGCAGTGTTTGATGAAGTTGTCACATGCTCGCGGGGTCTGATCGCAATATAGCTCTAGATTTAGGGGTCCCAGGTTTGTATTAAGACGTACGTATCCCTTTTTCTTGACTCTTTCGTACTTCACCAGGTCGTCATCTATAATCGCAGCTTCTATCTGGGACACTGGGACCATGGCGGTAGAAGTGAAACTGGCTGCCACCGCTCCAGTGGAGTAATGAGCCGCATTAAACTTGTCAGCCGTGCGTTTTGAGGTGGATGCCTCCTCCTCTGTAGGCTGGTAATCCTTTTCCAGCTGCGCTAGTGTCTCCTTTGTCTCCAGGTTCATGGTCTTAATCCGCCCACTGGCGGGGTCCTTACGTTCCAGCTGCTCTTCTTCGGTAAGGACCCTAAGATTTTTCCGAATGTGATGGAAGGTGGAGATGTCGAACTTTTCTAGCCGCTGTGGGTCTTGTATGGTGATAATGTCTTTGCGTAGAAACGGAGTATCGTCCACCAGATCTTTCCAGTTTTTTGTCTTAATGTTGAGCTGCTCAATGGCCTCCCAACAGTAGACATTTCCCGTGGTGGCAACAGCGACAATGTGGGAATTCTTGCCAAAGGGCTTGAACAGTGCAGGGCAATGGTACTCATCGTTGGCATTCCTATGGAAGTTCAACTTTATGAGGGACTTAGAGTCAATCTTTTGGCCAGTAATGGGATTGACTTTAAATGTCTTTAGAAAGTTCAGAATGGCCTCATACTCGAAGACATTTCCTTGGAGATCGCAATAGGGCATCTCGAAAGGGGCCAATGTTATGCTGCAGTGCTCAAATGGTAGCCGCTTGAACTTGACATGGTCGTTTTCCAAAGATTCCGTTTTTTTGCCTCCGTAAAGTTCGCTCCATTCGGTGTACGTGAGGTACCTAAAAAATATGTGGTTTTAAAATAGCTCTTCTTGGTCCTAATAGTCCGCCATACATTTTATCCTTTTGATGCTGTCGTTTACCCATTTTTGTGCTTTCTTTTAATTATTTAACTAATAAATATATTTCTGCAGTATTTGTTTACAAAATGCGTTTGGAACTAACCACTTTTTGTGGCGATGGAACTGACCACTCAATGGTCGCAGCTCGATTGCAAGGTTATCGAAAACTCGCGAGTTGCCACCCCCGCGAATATACCAGCTGATGGTTCAGCAAAATCAAACAACAAAGGCAAGCGAATTTTCATAGTGAACTATATTATACGGCGATAAAAATAGGCAAAAGAGTTCGGACGGTTGACCTTGGGCCTGGTGCGCAATGTCTAGTCCCAACATCAACTACCGCTCCCTGGCGGAGGAGGCGGCCAGTCCCTTCCTGGAGCACCCTTCATCCACAACAAAAACACAAGACGCAAAAGAGCCCACAGCTGCTGCGCATTTAGACCCCCTCTGTGATCGAGCACGCGAGCTGGAGGAGCTTGATCATGAGCAAGATACGGAGCATGAGGGCGAGGACACGCCCCGAAACAGTGGCATAATGATACACATGGTTCCCGAGACGGGGCGAGCGCGTTGGAATCACATCGAGGACTTGGACTCCTTCTTTTCCCGCATGTACCAATACCAGCAGAAGCACGGATTCAGGGTCATTGTTTTAGACGAGGTGCTGCAGGTGCTTGAGTTCGGTTTCGTGGTCTGGCTCCTCACATTTGTGTCCCACTGCATCCGCCATGACGTTCTCTTCGGGGATGTCCCTCCCAAAGACCTTAATCACACCAAAACCACCCTCGCCGAGGTCATTATACCTACGGGCGAATGTGTACAAAAAATGGGCTGGTTTACCTTTCTGGTCCTTTTCATCGCTGCCATCTACCTGGGAATTCGGCTGCTGAAAATGGTGTATCACATCACCCAGTATGCGGATATCAGGCGTTTTTACAATACTGCCCTGCACATCGACGATGCCGACTTGGACAACTTTACATGGCACGAGGTGCAGCAACGCATCCGGCGTGTTCAGGCCGAGCAGCACATGTGCATCGACAAGGAGTCGCTCACGGAGCTGGACATCTACCACAGGGTGCTTCGCTTCAAGAACTACCTGGTCGCGCTGATGAACAAACAACTGCTGCCAGTCCGCTTTCATATTCCCCTGATCGGGGAGGTCGTTTCCCTTAGCCGGGGCATGCTCTTCAACATAGATTTGATATTGTTTCGCGGACCGGGATCTCCGTTCCAAAACAACTGGCAGCTCCGAGACGAATTCGCGGTGAGGAGCAATCAAACGGAACTGGCCCAGCGCTTATCCAAGCTGATATTAGGAGTAGCGCTTCTAAATTTGCTCCTGGCACCTGTGATTTTCATCTGGCAGATTATCTACTTTAGTTTCTCATATGCGAATATTCTGAGGAAAGAGCCCAGTGCCTTGGGACTTCGCACTTGGTCCAACTATGGACGCCTCTACCTGCGCCACTTCAATGAACTGGACCACGAACTGGACGCCAGATTGAACAGAGCCTACGAGTACGCAGACCGCTATCTCAGCTCCTTCTCCTCACCCCTGGCCGCTGTGATAGCCCGTAATCTTCTCTTCATTAGCGGCGGCTTGCTGCTACTTATCCTCGGACTGGGAATCTACGAGGAGCATGTCTTCCAGGTGGAGCATGTGCTCACAATCATAGCCGTTCTCACTGCCGTGGGAGTTGTCTCCCGCGCCCTTATCCCCGACGAGAACCTGATTTGGTGCCCGGAGCAGCTAATGACCGCCATCCTGGCTCACGTCCACTACTTGCCCTCGGAATGGCGCCAGCAGGCGCACACTGCTCGCGTACGCCAGGAGTTTAGCAACTTCTTCCAGTTCAAGGCCGGCTACCTGCTAAGCGAGATCTTTAGCCCCTTCGTCACTCCGTTTGTGCTCATCTTCGTGTTCCGGCCCAAAGCCATGGAGCTGGTGCGTTTCTTCAGGACGTTTACCGTCTCCGTGCGGGGCGTTGGCAACGTTTGCTCCTTTGCCCAAATGGATGTGCGCAAGCATGGCAACCCGGACTGGCAGTTGACCAGCGAACTGGAGGAGATGACACGCCCGACAGGAGGTCAGCCGACGCAGCAGCAGCAACAGCAGTTGCAGCAGAGCCTAGCCGGCGGCAAGACGGAAATGTCGCTAGTGCGCTTTACCCTCAACAATCCCGAGTGGCAGATGCCAAAGGAGGCTAAGCAATTCCTCCGCGGAGTTCGGGAGCACGCTGTAGGTGAGTTGGTTGAGGCCAAGACCTCCGTCATCCAGGGCAACCCCCTGACCAACAGCCTTATTTCGTTCGGCACCATTGGCGAGGAGTACTGCTCCATTGCCAACTCGGTGCTGGGCGCCCAGCTGACTCCTCAGCAGCTGGAGATCTCACAGTCGCTGCGCCCTGGTGTAGGCCATGGTCCGGCCTCCGGGGGATTCCCCGTCGCAGGCAGCGACTTCCGCCAAATGCTGCAACAGAATCTGTCTGCCAGCGTAGGACCGCTGGACAGCATGCGCCGCTTGCGTCTTAGCCGAGCAGAGGGACGTCTGGAGGGTCCGTCGGATACTCTCCTGTATGGACTCTGCGGCTTGGAGCAGCGTGTTGGTAGGACTCCCTTGAATGTGGGCGTTGCGGACATGTGCCTGAGCGCCCTTTACCTGCACGAGCTGAGCCAGCAGAAACGACAGGCGCGGCAATCCCGCATCGATGAAGCGGAGGACGAAAATTCAGGACCGAGCACCTGGCCACCAAAGCCACCGGGTGCTCCATCGTCTGGTGCTTCAGGGGCATCCGGCTCCCGCCATACCGTGATAACCTCAAAGGCTGCCGAGCGTACACCGCTGCTGGGGAGCATCCGCTCATAGCAGCGGCCCGTGTGGATCTAACCATCAAACTGTAGAGCTAAGGACCCCCATTCTGCTATTAGTGATTAAAGTAAGTTTTAAAGTGTAACGAACGAACGAGCGAGCGAGCGAAGGACGAAGGACGTCTAGTACGAAGCTAAACTAATGTCAAACTAAGCTAAACTAAACGAAAAGCAATAAAATTAACTGCGTTATCAAAAACTGTGACGTTTAAGCTTCGGGTTCTGATCCTGGTTGGTTGGTCCATTTAAGGACTTCATAATTATACAAGGACTTCATTTTTATCCATATCCTTTAAACAAGTTTACTTTCTTTGTGGGATTTATATTTAATGATGTTTTCACTTATCGGGATCCTGCTATCCTATTCCCAACCTGACACCTGGCCATCTCCAGGGGCTCTGATGGATGGCCCCCATTTGGAGGCATTGTTGGCACACCACATCCACTACCCCAGCACCACCAGGTCCCGAGATCCAGATACGAGGCAATGAGGAGAACGCATCCAGCTGTGTTGCAGCGCCTCGTGTGTCACTTGCCACACACGAACGCCATTTGGCGAATGGTGTTGATGGCCAATGCAGCGTGGTATATGGTGGATGGAGGATCGACCAGCCAAGTGCGTGCCTATGAATCTCCCAGAAAGACACCGCGGATACCGACACAGATGCAGATACCGCCGATCCCCGCCAGCTGCAGCAATGGCTGTGGCAACATTTATGAATTATGTGCGTGTTGCGTGGAGCTAGAGCTGAAGCTGAAGCTGGAACTTTATCTGGAATTTGGAGAGTATATTGGAGCTCTGTCGGAGCACGTTGTCTCATTTTTCCGCTGCACGCCAATTTTGGGGGGAAGTATTGCCAAACGTTGCCCGTTTTCGGATCCATCCTCGGCTCCGACTGGCAAGTGGCCCGACGGACGATGGTCGATAGACGATGGAGATGCAGTTGCAGTTGCATGTAGTACTAATTGTAGAGCTCGTGTTATCCGATCCTGCACTGGAAAAATATTAAAAAGTCCCCCTCTAGATATATTTCATTTTATAAATTCGATTTTTCGGACTGTGTGGATGGATAAACGGAGGGGAATGGAGCGACTTTCATGGCTCAAATGGAAACATTTCGCGAGCCTTGTCAAACAATCGAATTTAATTTATGATTTCCTGCGCCAATCGAGTAATGACACTGCATGTGGTAGACCTCGGTGGACCCCGAAACTCTGGATATCTTATGATCACTCGATACGCAATTTGGTCACAGCAGGGCCCGGCTAACGTTCGAATTGGAAAGGCCAGGAGGGAATGGAATGGAGCATATTGCAATGGAGTTGTATAGCTGGAGCTGCATAGAGACGGGAGCCACTTGCATATGCGGCTGTCTGGGATTCTGATGGCCGTGGACCACCGCGTCGTGCGTCTGGCAGCAGAACCAGTTCAAGATCAGGCGTCACTTTGCGCCGCTGAGTGCCGCTGACAGTTGGATAAGGTTCGGATCGGGCAGCTGGACAACCGAACTCAAAGCTCCAGGCCCAAACTCCAGGCCCCGGCAGCTGCCATTCTGCAATTAGAGCCCGCTGGTTGCTGTTGTCGCCACTGCAACAAATGCTGCAAATGCAACTGCAACTTGCAATGGCAACTTCTGCCGTCTGGAACGTCGGCCACTATCAAACGTGTCTCTATGTCTCCGGCATCGACTAATGATGATGGTCCAGTGTCAGTCCCAGCTTCCAGCCCCCATCCTTGGCCTCGAGCCTCCACTTCGCTCCACTGATCCGAGTGTGAAGCATCAGCGTCGCCTTTGATTGACAACTGATCAGCGTTTTGGAGCAGCTATTCCCGCTTTTGGACACGCACGTTCTTCCCCCATCCCAATCCTTTGATAACCTATCGATTTTTTTCATAATTAAAAAACCAGTTTCCATTGGCTCCTTACAAATAGGATGGGATCGGTTAAGATTGGGCACCGGTTCAAATAGCTTAGTCGGCGGATACCGCATACGGCATGGATATGGATTTGCATTGCAAATCCATCGCAACTCCTTTTCTCCTGGTCGATCCTGCACACCCCACCTGCCGTCTTGTAATCGAGCCACGATTCAATAAAACATTTGAACATTAAACTGCTTTTATGCAAATTGCCGGCATGCGCTTAATTTTCGATCAGCCATGGAGTCGGGTTTTGGCTTGAATTATCTCCCCATCGCATGCTTGCAACACCTTTCGGTCTGGGATGCCACACATCCCCCCTTCGTAGCTGGTCTGCCTCCTCCAATCCAGGCAATCCACGAGGTGATAGCATCTAGAATGGATCGTCTGCAGCCTCCAACATTTAATGGCAGTGGCTAAAATGCTAATCAATAGCCTTATCGCTATTAATCTCGGCTTCGATTTACCTTTTGCCCGTTTCTCCGCCGTCTGCTACTTGTTTTCCGGGCCAGGAATCGTTCAGGTTTTGTAATTCATTAAAAAACCCAATTGCTGTTGCCTGTTTGTAAATGTTTGTTGACTTAAATTGTGGACCGTTTGTTTTCCAGACATTATTACGTTAATTAACATTGAGCATACGGCGTGTGGGTCAGAACGAAGGAACCTCAATTAAGGATTCAACAACTAATTTAAAATGGAAATTTCAGGTTAACGGCTGGAAGGATGCTGTCTTTTCCCCTGCCTCTCAAATAAGGATTTATTCAAGTATTCCCAAAAGAAAAAGAAAAAGGCATCTCAAAAACTAATCCACTACCATGTTCAGCCCATTAGCAACATTGTAAGCCTCCTTGGAAAACTTGAGCAATATCAGTAATCTCTCCCCCACTTTGCGTGATCGCGGAAATTGCATTCTTGGAGCTCATTAATTTGGAATAAGCCCTCCAGGTGCGGGTCACCAAAACGATCGAGGAGGAGAAAGGGGCCGAGATCAATGGTTGGGGGCCAAGTCATTGGCATATTTATGAGCCAGCCGCTCCCCACAGACGCACTGAAGCATCGAACATGAGCCGGCCGGGCGGCAACGGCATCGCGGCATTCTCCCATCTTCTTCCAATCTTCCAATCTCGCATCAGCCATCAGCCGTTGCCCAACTCCCATTTTCCCGGCACGGCTTGGATTGGCTTCGGTTGGCGCGTGGGCTGGGTTGGCTGCGACGCTGGGATGCTGTCGCCCGAAGTGGATTTTCTGTTCAACAAGTAGTTTATGATGTTTTTGTCAATTCATGGCAAAATTAATGACGCTGCAGAAAAGCACACGCACATGGAATCCACTACACTGAGCCAAATCATTTACTTTGCGTTTCATTTTAAAAATTATTGGTATGCTGCAAAGTTGCGGATTTTTCTCCCCATGTCTTTGATCTCCCTGGCAAGGCGTTAAAAATTGTTGCCTATAAACTTAAAGAACTGCAAAGGAGTCAGCCGAGCTGGCTCCTCCTGGCCTCCTGGCCCCTTCCTGGTTGAATCTGCATTCAGAAATGCCATTAGTCACATTTGTGGGCCACAGTCGCAGGCGCTTGTAGCCATGACTTGTAATTTTCTCCTCTTCCTCCTCGGAACCCGTTTCCAATGGATTCCGGAGGAAGTTTCTTTTTTTGGTTTTTTTTTGGGAGGGTCTGGGAGATCTGGAGACTGGGGGCTGTTGGCCGGGCTGCACAAATATTTCTATTGCCGTTAATGGCGTTAATAATTTTGCAGCCAGCTAACTCCAATGGTGTGGATACTGGATGGTGGCTGGTGGCTAGTGGCTAGTGGTTAGTGGCTGGAGGATTAGGCCGCGTCTGTCATGTTACAGGATGACGTTACATGGGCTCCAACTGACAGCCGGCAGCGGCAGCCGGCGCAGCAGCGAAATATGAATAAACACTCAACTTAACTCGGAGGAACTTAACTTTGGGCGGTGGCTAATGCGAAGTTAATTGGAAAATGCCAGCCCAGAGTGGGCTGGCGGTAGTAGTAGTAGTAGTAGTAGAATCGGGAATCGGGATTAGAGCGAGCAGCAAATGGCGTATCAAATTTCCAGCTGCCCGCTGGTAGCCACCGCCTGTCACTTCCCCAAGATTCGGGCTGCGATCTGAAGCTACCAAGCACTTGTTCAACATGCCACATCCGTAACGGGAGAAGTTGCCAATAGATGTATATCGTGGCCCAAGGAGCATCCAATTTCGGGGTGAATATCTGGAAAGCATCCACATGTTGCAGGTGCAAATTCCAGGGTTACCTTTCTATGTATGTATAGATGCTATATATAAATATATATGAATACTTTAAAGTATTTGGATATAGAACTTTGAGTTAAGAGCTGAAGAAACGATACAGTTTGGAATAATATTGATAAATTTTGGTTGCCAAGCTCTCTTAGGTTTGCTGACCTCCATTAAAATTAGCCTTATAAATGATTACTTTCAATATTGTTAATAAACATATTACTCTCTGTTCAAACTCCTTTGAACCCGCTCTGATCTCACCGAACGAATGTGAGAAGTCGCCACCTGCGAGTAAAACGAAATGTGTCACTTTTGGAGATTGTGTTTCGGTTTCTCAATTTATAAGGCTGGCCGCCTGCGAATGGGGGAGATATGGTCGCCATTTTGGTGCGTTTTAAGGCCAACTAATGAACACGCCTACCTGCACTCACATACCGATATGTGAGTGTGTTTGTATTTGTTCGAGTCGCAGCACCTGATCGCCGCTGGTATTTGTAATTTGCAATTATAAAACACGCATACGCCGCATAGGCCAAAGTCGAGCAGCCATTGCGAATGCGTTTTCGAGTGTGTATGAGTGCGTGTGGTGAATGGCTCGAAAACACTTGATTTCGGGGCCTATTCAGATCGCGAGAGCGAGCAACTAGCTGACAAATTCGGCAAATGGCAAATAGCAAATAGCAAATAGCAATCTGGCTAAAAGCGGCAGCCAAACCTCCCGCCCCAAAAAAAAAGAAAGAAAGAAAAAAAAGGCTTTAGCTCACCGCACAATTTATTTGCGAATAAAATATGCAGCGTGTAAACTCCAATTAGACGCTAATTTCAGCCATAAAATGCAAATGTGCGTGCAGGAGTACCAGTATTTTTTTCAGTTTTTTGTTCCACATTCAGTTGGAGGCCTTTGGCTGAGCCACGACGACTGGAGGCAAAGTGAATGGAATTGCAATTAATAAATGGCCACCAACCGCACCTGACCATGCCCACCGATCAATAAACAATAATGTATTATAAAGCATAAATCCTGCCCCACACAAAAGGCTACCCGCAGGGATTGCGTGCTACCGCATAGAAAGAGATAACCTCAGGGGATTAGAGAGAGAGAGAGAGAGAGGGGGGCATACATATATCCAGCGTATCGCCCACGTATCCGAGAAACCACGATAATTGCCAATTATGCGACGAATCAAAGCGCCCAAATTTGGCAGGGGAAAAGTCAAAATAAAGCCAAGTTTTTATTACAATTTTCCAGCCTGGCCTCTGGCTCTGGCTCTGGTTCCCCTGTAGTTTTTTCCTTTTTTTTTTTTTGCGGTTAATGAAGTCATTATAAAATATTGCGTCTCCTGCACGCACTCCATGCTCCAGCTCCAGCTCCGACTCCAAGTCCAGCTCTAGCTCGCCTGGCATTGGCCATAAATTCTCATTCGTGTCCGTTTCCCAAACTCCAATCTGAGCTCCCAACCTGTCACGACAGCTGTGCTGTCTAATCTAATCCAATTGACTTTTTCTACATTTATTTTGTCTGCCTCTATGGGCTAGCATTATGGATGCAGGCTGATCATTAAACTGACGCTGGGCAGGCCATAAATCCGTCCACCTCCGCCTTTCCATTGTTCACACATACACACACACACACACATCCAAATCCAAGTCCCAATCCAATTCCCAAATCCAAAAATTTAATGTTCGCCAGTGACTGATCGCGGTAGCTGACACGGCATCGGAATCGCCACCGTCGATCTGGGGGATCGGGCTCCACTTTATGGCTCCACTTGACTGCAACTGACACACACTTTGTTCGGCTGTCGCCCGGCGGTCTCCACATTTTAGCCAAATTCCCCCAGCTCCCAGGCCACTCCCAAGGGCTTAATTTGGTGGACCAGAGTGACATGGACCTGGTTTCACTGGAGTTTATTAAATTGATTAATGATTGCGGGCACGTGAATGGCAGGTCGGAAGTTATAAATCCTTCAAAAGCTAAGCATTAAATGCCTTTTAATTAAAATAAAACTCTTGTGACTCGAACGGCGATAAGTTAACAAAGAAAATGTGATTCCCTGTGACTCCCTGTGACTCCCAGTGACTCCCATTTCCTTTGCAACAAAAACAGCGATGGATTTCCCTTTAATTTCCAATCATGCAGCAAAATCACACGTAAATGAGGTTTCACAAGCCACGACGATAAAATGTCAAGGCAATCTCTGCTCCCATTATCATATCATCATTCAGAAAAGTATTTTTTCATCCAGACAACAGACACCAGTGCGTATACGCAATATGCCTTAAATCGTAGCATTTTATGAGTCAGATGGAGAGGCCAATTTAACGAAATCTGCACTCAGACTGGGCCATTATCCATTACCCATTACCCATTACCACCAACGGATCAAAGTCAATCTTCTGCTCGATCAGTAAAAAACTCACGTATCTCATGAGCAACTTTTTTGTAGATCTCGGCCTGGAGGGGGAGTCGTGGCGGCTCTAGCTGGTTTTCTCGGCCTATGGGCGGTACTTGGGCCAACACACACACTATATATGTATATACATATATATAGAATGCACTTTTTGCGCGTCTTAAAAATTGTTATTGCACATTTAAAGGCGTCATTATTAGCGCTACATGGAGGCACCAACCATTGTCCATGAATTTCAAATTCAATCGCAGTCCAAGCACTAATTGGACCCAGTTGGTATTGAAGGGTGGAGGGGGGCTGGCCAAGGATTCGAGGTGGAGGCGGGTCTGGGACCAGGCCCCAAAAACACGCCTGGCAATTGCATTTCTCTTCGGAGTTGCTCCTTTTTTTACGGGTTATCACATAAATTGTGTGCGCAAATCTTGATCTGCAAATCATTTTCGACAACTTTACGGCCCCAAAATGCCATGGGAGGGGAATCTGGCGGTGCCGGGGGGACCTGGTCTATATGCATATGTATGTACGATCGTAACTCTGGTCGCTATCTGTCGCTGCGATCTCGCATGCCACGATTCACGATCACCAGCCAGCCATATTTTTTGTAACTCTGCGTTTTGGTGTTTTTTTTTCCCCGATTTTTGGCCACCATTTCCTGTGGCACTTTTAACCCATTCCAAAAGTTAGTAACTGGAATTATAACTAGTACCTATTCCTAAAAAACACTCCCAATATTCTGTTTTTGTTTCTGCTATGGAAGGGTATTAAAGAATCCCTCCAAAGAAAGTTAAAAATAAAAGATGGCCAAGTACCTTGAACTAACTGAATTATTTAGTGGCCCCCACTAACTAGCTGGACTTTTAATTTGAGGAGAGCCCAACACCAGCGAGGAAACATTCTGTCAGCGACTAATGAAATTTATGCATTTATGCCGGAATCCTCGCCAGCTTCGATCCTCGATGATCCATGTTAATGTCCATCAAATGTGCCAGGGGTAAAGCAGCTGTCAATTCGATTGTTGGACATGTCCACATGTCCATGTTGCAATTTGCAATTAGCCGCACCAGCAACGGATATGCTAGCTGGGATTGCGAATAGAGAGGATGGAGGATAGTGCTGGACAGAGCTGGAGAGGATGCCCTACAAGTGTCGCGATGCGCGTTTCCCGTGAGAAATTTCAATTATTTTAATTAGCGTGGCGATCGCGGACGCTTTATTAGGCGAATCCGAGAGATGTAACCGCGTCTGCGGCTCTGCAGAGTCTGAATCTGAGCCGAAGTATCTGTATCTGGCCAATTTCCGCTGCACGCAAAGCTCTGCCGGCGCTGGCGAAGCAGCTGGCGTCGCTGCCGAGGCTGCCGGGGCTGCCGGAGCTGGAATTCCAAGTTGATAGCGAAGACAGTCCGATGCCAGAACAGGATTCTGGTCGCTGGGCTTCTCTCGTTGCTCGCGGCCGCCTAATGACATGTTTTGGATAATGATGACGGAGAAGGAGACCGCAGATACTGGCTCTAGAGTGGAGTGGAGTGGAGTGGAGTGGAGTGGTCCGCCAAGTGGCGATAAAAAGCTGGAACTTAATTTAAATTGATGACACTGCTCTCGTCGCTTGGTCACTTGGAAAATTGGCCACAAGCGGCGAACGTTTGCCAAGCAAATCAATCTGCATGCCAGCAGTCGGGGATTCGTTGGCCAGCCGGACCACCCGGCCGATGAGATTCCCATTCCTCTAGCCCCATTACCGATGCCATTCCTGGTGTAGCTGTATCTCAACTTGTAGATGTATCTGCCCGGCTTAATTGGACGCAGCGGTGTCAATTGCAGCGCCATCACCAAACATCACAATGAGGGACCAATGACCAGTCCCAGTCACTAAACACTAAACACCAGAGTAACCACCGACCAATGGCCAATTCCCTGGCCACCAGCGGGCACTTGCTTGCCAGCCAGCCAAGTCTGAGAGTGTCGCCCGCTGTGATTCGGAATGCCAATTTCAGCAATTAACAATGGCCATAAACGCCAGCCAGCCATCCATCCAGGCAGCCAGCCAGCCATCCATCCAGGCAGCCAGCCAGCCAGCCAGGCAGGCTGGGAGGCGGGGAGGCAACCTAAACGAAGTGAGCTAAGCCGGCCGGATGTGGAGGAGATACCAAGAGATCCCGACACCAGATACTGGGCTGCTGGATACACGCAGCTTACACTGGATTAGTGCAGAGTGTGAAGCCGGAAGCGATCTGAATCCGATGGTGTATCTGTATCTCAATCCGTGATTCCGCGGCGGGGCACTAACCTGCCAACAAAAGCCAAAGGCCGCTGTCGAACATTAATCAGCAGATCGCACAGTTCAATACAGAGTAAGAAATATTCAAAAATATTTAAATTATAAGTGAGTGCCCTGGCAGGTCAATAAATTTATGAATTATAATTCGCTCCGTGCAGCATCAAAGTAGCAAAAATTTAGAAAACAACGAGACGCCCGTCACTTTGGTTGCTCCACAAAGTATCTGCGGAGACTTCACAGCTTCAGATTCAGATTCAGATTGAAGTTGAACTTCAATGTCAAGGCGAGGGGATAACTGGCGGGTGCCAGTTCAACGATCCGATAACAATACATTGTTGAAAGTATCCGAGAGGTGCAGATGTTGGGCAGGGGGCAGGTGTTGGCCCGACCTTGTGGCGGATTTTGAGGTTCGAGAGCTCTCGAATTTTGAATTGGCCAAAGCGTGGCCAAGCACGAAAACTCACACTTCCTGACCAGTACGATTAGGATTGGGTTTAAGCCCCATAGCCCCATAGACCCAATTCCGATTGCAGTTAAGGGGGAAGAAGCTTTGAATCGGGCGTATGTGCCGTGCACTCCGGGCGAGGGAATTCGGAAATAGACACGTTCGTCGCCTCCGGCACATAAACAAGTTTGATTCTTACGAAACACGGGCATTGAAATTAAAAACTGAAGACGTCGCCGTTGCCGCAATGTCAGTACACCTGGAATTATTTGCAGCCCTTATCGAATAAGTACACACCAGCCTCGTATGAGTCGCAAAAACCAAATTAGAATATCTCGCATACGGTGGCTGCCATTTTATGACTCGGATGCAGATACTCCAAATACAGATACAGATACTGAGATACAGATATACGGAGATGTCCATTCTAAAAACGTAGCCAGAAAATATTGGAACCGATATTGGGCAAACGCGTTTTTCAAAGCACCTCAACCGATTCCGATTCAGATGTCCGCTCACCAACACACCCCAGCCACTGGAGAGCACAGCGATCCGATCGGAGGCCCTCGGCTGGCGTTCAGTTTCGCTTTCAGTTGCTGCTCGCCGCTTGCCGCCGATTGGTGTTGCTTCCAGTTCGAATCGCGTCGCGTTACCATTGCCGTTGCCGTTGCATCTAGGAGAGACCTCTCCAGCCACCGACGCGACAAAGCCCTCGGGTATGCAGTGAAAAGTGCAAAGCAGTGAACGTCCAGTGTTTCCCTCCCGTTTTGTGACCTTGCGACATGGACTCCGAGCAGGAGGCCAACAATCACCGAGGATCGGTCTCCTCCAGTCGATCCCTCGAGATACCAGCCACGCCGTCGCGTTCCCCCAAAAAAGTGTCCTTCTCGGACGAGCTGCCCCAGTCGCAGACGCCCGTC
This sequence comes from Drosophila varians, assembly GCA_018150405.1. NCBI lineage: Eukaryota > Metazoa > Arthropoda > Insecta > Diptera > Drosophilidae > Drosophila > Drosophila varians. The sequence goes on from JAECWK010000130.1 coordinate 13,615,539, forward strand.
GAGAAGCCCGTCCAGCAGCCCCAACAAGAAGCCTCCGCCGCCACAGGTGTGAGTCACGTGCTCCAGCAGGCGGCCCAGTATCTGGAGCGATTACATGGTGGATCACGCGACGATCCCGTCGAGCCGGAAGTGCCCGCCTTCGATCCTGACAGTTCGAGCAATGAAAGTGAAGCTGCCGTCCTCCAGCTGGATGCGGTGGATCCCCCAGCTGTTGAGCCGGCGGTTCTGCTGGCCAGCTCACCGAGCATTCTGGTTGCCAGCGCTGGCAAGCAGGAAGCGAACGGAAATCGGAATGGAAACTCCATGGGAAATACAAATGGGAATCCAAATCAGCGGCAATCAAATTCGTACATGGAACGATACAACCTCAATTTAGATAAGAACTGCAGCTCCATGGAGCTGGAGGCGCGTCGGGAGAAGCAGCGCTGGCTCCTCATATCCGAGTGCAGTGCTCTGTTCGACGAGGGCGAGGGGAAGCACACGAGGGAGGCTTTCCGCAAGCTTTTCCTGGACGAGGTGAGCCCAGTTTCCAAAGGATTATTCTTCAAAGCAGTGTTGTTTGGATAAGTGTTTGTGAATAAAAACTCAAAAACTGTGCATTGATATATTCATGAGTATTCGAATATATCTCTAAAAAAATCATGAACTCTTGAAGTGAATAGTTTAATAATTAAGAGGAAAGTTTATTTCTAAAAAAACAAATTAAACTGTCTAATTGATTACAACGGCCTTTGGAAAATGAAAGTGTTTTAAAATTAATAAATTATCACAACCAGTAAGTGACTAATTATTCGACACGAATTTTTCGAAAAAAGGAAATCTTAACCTTTTTAAAATATAGAAAAAAATGAGAAAGAGTATACTCTTAAGTAATATAACTATAGTTGAGTGAATGTTAACCCATTTAAGTGAATTTCTGAATTTCCCTGGGTCTTGAAATGAGACATCCAGAGATACTGTGACCTTGTGCCACTTTTTTGTGGTCCTTTACCCGAAGATCAAACCCGTTTTCTTGATGGGCTCCGTTTTTTTTTTTTTTTTTTTTGGTAAATTCGTGGTGTTTATTTAGCTGCGGTTTGGATTTCGGTCTCGGGTTTGGGGCTTCGGGTTCGAGTATTTTGTTTTTATGGGCTCCCCGAAAGCCGTTCAACCAGTCAGGGCTCATCCGTTAAATATGCATATTTTTCATCATCGCCGGGGGATCGAATCGAATCGAATCGAATGGTGATCGAACTGCGACCGCCGTCGAATGCAAAGATGCTGCGCTTCGATTTGCAGACAATGCTGGGCGCTCATGATCGTGAGATCGAATGCCATTAAAATATTAATAAGCGACTAATTTATGCCAAACATTCATCTCCGTCACTGCCGCATAGTTGGACTTCAATCTCCGTGGGACCAGAACATCTTCTTAATTATGCTCATTACGTGGGGTTATGGGGTCTTAGGTCTTCGATCTCCGATCGATTTGATCTTCAACTGGCTGGATAAACACCTCCATGTACATAAATCTTCGGTTGTGGGATATAAACAAATGCTTCTCCAAACAATGCGATCATAAATTAATTAACACTTTCAGCGGATTCTGCGAGACACATAAATTCTCGACTTTACAACTTGTTTCTTTTCTTTTTTTTTTTTTTTTTCTTTTTGGATTGGCTTACAGGAATTCCAGCAGAAGCTCTTCCAGCTGTTCGATCTCGAGCGGAATGGCTATCTCCTGCAAGATCGCTGGATCGAGCACCTCAAGGGTCGCCTAACGTAAGTTTGAATATGGGTCTTCCAGCTCCTCCTGCTCCAGCTTCTCATCAGCTTCAAGGAGGACTCCTTCCCATTCCATTGAGATTGCTGCTGTGACGGTGCCAAAACAATTAGCTCGCCATGGCGAAATAAAAAACCCAACTATCCCGTCCGATCCGATCCGATTCGAGCCGATGCGAACCGATCCACACACACGCACCTGGGATAGCTGGGATGGCGTGCTCCTGGCATTCCAGCTGCGCCGACCAGAAGCCACTGCGAATGCCAGCTCTCGTTCCCAGACGATGTCCGTTGCCTTTGGCGATGCTATCTGCCTTGTGTGTTAACATATACAACAGCTAACATAGTCCGCGTGCCTCGACAGCCTCTCTCCAGCTGGCTTTGGGACTCGGAGTCGGCTCGGCTTGGAGTTGCAGCCAGAAACTGTCATTGCCTGCCTGTCGTAATGAAGTCATTCAAATACAAATATAGTGCGAGCAGCAGCAGTATCAATGGAGCGGGAGGCGACTCCACATAGTCCATGCTCCACAGAAAAAATATACATAATAAATGAGATTGAATTTAAATCGTAAAACTCAAGAATAGTTATGGATCTCCTTCACTGGTAGAGTTCAAAAATGACTGGACTTTTATCTTTTATCTAAAAATCTATTTTTAAAACTTATCCATCTATTTTTGTATCTGCCTCAGACTAATTAATAATTCCAAGAAGTTAAGATAATAAAGCCCATCCATTGATTTTTTTAATAGGAAATTTAGTAACTATATTTCTATAGCCTATATAGTGGTGTTTATATTCGGAAAACTTCTATGAAACCTGTACGATTGTTTATAGAATTAGAAAACATTATTTTACCAGATGGTCCCTGCGGTTTCCAAACTAAGAAACCAATTTGTGTAGAACAAGATAATAAAACCGGAAACAATATACAAAAGCCAAATACAATCTCTGAAAGCAAAAATTACATATTTAAAGAATGATACATTTAATTGGAATAATCCAAAAATAAAATATATTCTAAAATATTAAAGCGACGATCGTCAGATGGACTTTGCGGAGCAAATCGAGTCCGTGGCCTATGTGATCTGCGGTGAAAATAGCCGCGTGACCTTCAAGAATTTCCGTGATATTTGGCACACGAGAGGGGTAAGTGGATAAACTCCAGAGAGGATGAAGAGGATACTATTCACTGACATATCCTGTAGATCCTCGACAAGTTGTACCGTCTCATAGAGACAGAGGGAAGCAATTTGGTGTCCACCAACCAGGTAATGGAGTTCATCTCCCACTTGACCAACTCACGGCCAAGGACGGGCTTTGACAAAAGCTCGCTGGCCAGATTGGAGCAACTGTTCCGCAGCACAGTGGGTAACGAACAGGAGATCCGTAGAGAGGAGTTCCAGAAGATTGTTACTTCCAAAAATGTTTGTATAAGCTTGATTTCAGCTGAAGGAGTCTTTTTTGATTTGATTTTTATCCATAGCCTTTTTTCACTGAACGGGTCTTTCAAATCTTTGACAAGGACAACTCGGGATCCATATCCTTGCAGGAGTTCATTGATGCAATACATCAGTTTTCAGGACAATCAGCCGACGATAAGATACGCTTTCTCTTCAAAGTTTACGACATTGATGGTAAGTTTTTCACTTCAAGAGGGGGTAAAGGATTTTATTACAACTTAAAATCCTTCAAGGCGATGGACTTATCCAGCACAAGGAGCTCCACGACGTCATTAGACACTGCATCAAGGAGAATGGCATGGAGTTCTCGGAGGATCAGATCGAAGACCTCACCAGCGCCATGTTCGAAGACGCCGATCCCCACAACAGTGGCGAGATTACGTACGAGGCGTTGAAAAACCAGCTCCACAAACACGGCGGCCTCCTGGAGAACCTCAGCATCACGTGAGCAGATCCGAGAATGTAGTCCGAGCGCGCAATTAATCATTTTATCCATAATAATAAAGCATCGACCGCTGGCTGGTGCCCATTGCCGAGGACCGGCAGCCGGGGGGAGCGGCCAAGAGCGGAGTCTGGAGCTCCCTGCCCCACCAGCTATCGCTGGCTTACATGAAGAACAACCAGGTCTTTGTCACATATTTGTTCTTCTACATAGCCGTCAACCTGTGCCTCTTCATCTCCCGCGCCATCCAGTACCGAGCCAGCAATGGATTCGTTATCATAGCCAGAGCATGCGGTAAGGTCCATAATTCCTTTTCATGTTTTCTGAGAATTTATTCAAAACATTAACAGGACAATGCTTGAACTTTAACTGCGCCTGGGTCCTAGTGCTGATGCTGCGACACACCCTCACCTACCTGAGGGGACGTGGCCTATCTACTTACCTGCCTCTGGACCACCATGTGTACCTCCACAAGCTCACGGGCATTACGATATCCGTGCTGAGCCTGGTCCACACAGTGATGCACCTTTTCAACTTCTCCATAATTGTGATCAACGATCCGAACATAAACGCTGGACACTACACCATCGGGGAATGGCTCCTCACGGATCGGCCAGGACTCTTTGGCCTCATCCCAGGATGTGCGAATCCCACTGGAGTGGCCCTGCTGGCCATTTTGATGGTGATGTTTGTGTGCTCGCAGCCCTTTGTCCGGCGGAAGGGCAGCTTCGAGGTCTTCTACTGGACCCACTTGCTTTACGTGCCCTTTTGGATACTCTGCCTCTTCCACGGACCTAATTTCTGGAAGTGGTTCCTGCTCCCAGGGCTGGTTTACATCGTGGAGCGGGCGTTACGCTATATTTGGATGAGGGGCGACCATGGGAAGACGTACATAAGCTCCGGATTGCTGTTGCCCTCCAAGGTGGTCCATCTGGTGATCAAGCGACCCTATCACTTCCACTTTCGTCCTGGCGACTATGTGTTTGTGAATATCCCGGCTATTGCAAACTACGAGTGGCACCCGTTCACCATCAGCTCGGCTCCGGAGCAGGAGGACTACATGTGGTTGCACATACGCACCGTTGGCGAGTGGACGAATCGCCTCTATCGCTACTTTGAGCGGGAGCAGCAGAAGCTCCAACAGAATGGCTCCCAGCCGGAGGCACCCCAGCACATGCACGCCATACCTACGCCCAGTTTCATGCTCCTGAACGAGTCCCGGAATCCGGCCATAGCCGGAGACCGATCGTCTACCCCCCAAACCGACTTTCTGGCTAAGAATCTAGCCGTTCAAGCTGTACCCCCGGTGCGCCCTCCTCGCCAAAATCGCAAGGTTGCGACTGCTCCTGCTCCTGAAGGTCCAGCCAGCGGGGTAAACCGCATCCGCAGCATCAAGAAAACCCTGCAACGCACCTTCTCCCGGAAGGACCCGCCTGAGCCCAAAAAGGGAGTCGCCAATGGAGCTTTTGTGGCTGAAGGAGACCGGGAGGACCCCAACCTGAAGCAAAAACCGCTGGAGAAGAGCATCTCCCTGCCGGACATCAGCGTCAAAACCAAGAAACGAAGTCGTCTGAGGGCGTAAGTATGAAAACAAATATATCGGGAGGATTCCTTCTAATGTTTCTGTTCAGACTTCGAGCTCTGGGTCGCTCCGAGTCCGAGTCCGCCTTTGACGACAAGAGGGTGCGTCGTGCCAGAAATAACAGTGTGGGATTGGCTTACCTCAGTCCCCAGAACAAGTCACTGGCCCAGAGCTTCCGCTACATGCGAACCAAGCCAACCATCATCGCTTTTAAGACGCCGAGCATGGAGGAGCGCGAAAATCAGCTCCAGTCGGGTGAGGCCAATGGCGTCAATCCAGCCAGCAGGGCAGAGCAGGGCCAGTTGGGCTCCAAGGTGGAGGCGGGAGACAAACTGCAGGTAGCCAGGTTAAGTCTCTCCGCCGAGGTGGCCTCCAAGCCGCTGGAGGTAAGTGAGATGTAGTTTGATCCACGAAACTAACCTATCTTAACCGAATAAATTCAAATTCAACTGAAGGATCCGGGACAGACTGGATCGGGCAGTAGAAAATCCATTTTGCGGCGACCCACTTTCCTGCGCTCTCTGTCCAGCAGAACAGGAGTGGGCGGAGGAGGAGGCGGTGGTGGCGGATCCACTGGTAGCTCCACAACTAACAGCGGTGGCAAGGTCACACTTGATGCGGGTGTCATGGAGGTGCGGGCTACATCAAAACATACACACACAGAGATACAGGGCTAACCCACTAACCTTTCAATGTATTTAATCCTACGATCTTCTTTAGATCTTCATCGACGGTCCATATGGCGCTCCCTCGAGCCATATCTTCGGGGCCCAGCATGCTGTGCTCATCGGCACGGGCATCGGAGTCACTCCATTCGCCTCCATACTGCAGTCCATTATGCATCGCTACTGGAAGGCGCGGCACAGCTGCCCAAGGTGCCAGTTCGAGTGGGCGAGCGAAATTCCGAAGTCTGTGATGAACCTGCGCAAGGTGGACTTCTTCTGGATCAACCGGGATCAGCGCTCCTTTGAGTGGTTTGTCAATCTTCTGTCCCAGTTGGAGATTGAGCAGGCAGAGCTGGGCGGGGCCATGGAGCGGTGAGTTGTGATTAAACCAAGCTAAAGATTGTATGCTAAAAAATCTCTTCCAGCTTCCTGGACATGCATATGTACATCACGAGTGCCTTGCAAAGGACCGACATGAAGGCTGTGGGTCTCCAACTGGCTCTGGATCTGCTCCACGAGAAGGTAATCCCTCTTTACACTTTGAAACTAAATTTTATTAAAACATCGTGATTTATCCCCAAGGGCAAGCGGGATCTGATTACGGGTCTGAAGACCCGCACCAACGCTGGAAGACCCAACTGGGACAAGGTGTTCAAGCAACTCCAGGCCCAACAGAAGGGCAAGGTCACTGTCTTTTACTGCGGCCCACCCCAGCTGGCCAAGACCCTGCGCTACAAGTGCGATCAGTACGGATTCGCCTTTCGTAAGGAGTGCTTCTGATTAAACCACCATATCCCCCCACCCACTCCAACACCAGCTCCAACTCCGACCCATACCATGTCCTACATCACCAGTACACCAGTCTCGTTCATCTTGTTCTCATTTGCATAAGCAACGGGTTTCTTTCGGGTTCGTTTCAATTCAGTCCGTTTTGGTTTAGCTTAGCTTATATGTATGGCTATTTATTCGTCACATGTCTTGCCTCCTCATTGTTGAGTGTGTGTCCCCACAGCTTGTAAATATCTCTATATCTCTATGTATAATCTATATGCTCATGCAATAAAGTTTGTTACCCAAAGTGCTGTCCGCATCCCGATTGAATCAAGCTACGGCGCGCCAGTACATTGTAAGCTTCTTTGCAGGCGGCTCCGAGTTCTACATTTGATGTCGCGGCCTCAGAAATTCTTCTCTTAAAACTCGGACACTTGTTAAAAATTAAAAACTAAGACGAAAAACAACACATAACTAAAGAAAACTATCTAAGTCGATTCAGTGCCTAATCCAGGTGCTGAAGTTCATGTCACTAGGCCTGGCCCTGCGGGAAATAGTGATGTTTTCGTCGTCGATATTGTCCACGTTATAGAACTCTTTCAGCTCGGCGATGGCCGTCTCCTCGATCTGCGTGTGCACCAACGACTTGTTACGCATGCGCTCGTACGATTCCCGCTGTCTCCGCTCATCTGCCAGGATTTTGGAGAAGTTTTGGCCTTGCTCCTTTGAGGCTGCTGCAGAAGAAGCCGCCTGACTTCTCATCATGTTCGCAAACGAAGTGGGATCAGAGCTGCTCCCGGTAGCCGGTGAATTGAAGGAATCATTGAACGAACTAGATGGCGTCGTGGTCACACCCCAGGCATTCGGCACAGACACCGGGGTGGAGGAAGACTCCATCAAGGAGGAACTATTCGCTCTCCAGCTTTTTGACTCGGAGGAGAGACGCTTTCGTTGCTTCTGTGAAAGCTTCTGGGACTGGGATGTCAAAGAACTAAAGTCCAAGTTATAGCTCTTGCTAAATGGCGTTGATGATTCTGTTGCAGGGGATTGAGGAGGTGGGGATTGCTCTTTAACGGGTGTTGTTTCAATGGCCACCATTTCGGGCGCAGGCGACTCCTCCTTCTTGAGAGTATTGTTGACCTTCAAAGCGGTTTCTGCCTGCTTGCGCTTCTGCTCTTTTTTATCAATGACACGTGACCAGTTTTTGGTATCGCTGCGAGCAGTTTCCTGGGGAGACGTGGGCACCTCTGGGGCTGGATTAGACTCATTTATACTTATAGACCTCATCATGCTGGATATTGCCCTCTGTTCGTACTGATGCCGAGCATCTTGCTTGCGAAGATCCTTCTGCTTTGTTTTGGCCGCCTGCTTGAGTATCGTTTCCTGGAAAATTTTATAAAATAAGAAGGGTTCAATGGCCAAACTATATAAGAAACTAACCGCATCCATTCGGTACTCCAGATCCACCTCTATTCCGTCTACAAAACTCAGCAGTAGTTCGTCTTCTATAGCCTCTGAGAAAGGTGTGATCTGGCGGTAGTCAAAGACTCTACTAAACATCTTGCGATAGTGCTCATTGAGGCACTTTAGACTTTCCCCATCGCACTGCTCGATGCTGCGGTAACAGAGGACTCTTGCCAGGTTTTGGCAGATAAAGTCCATGCACCCTTTTAGTAGCAACTTGCAGTTGTACATCGTGGCGAATTCCAACATCTCGCCACACTTACGGATGCTAATTTTGTCGAGAATGAGAATTTCGCAAAGATTCTGCAACGACTCAATAAAGTACTGATCGCATATGGTGATCATGTTGTAGAGGAACGTCTCCAAATATCCCTGCTTGCAGAAAGTTTCTGCCTCTAGACTGTACAGGTAATCCAGAACTGGTTCCATGTACTCCGATGGCACTCCCTCCATAGTGACGCTGGATCGCTCCGACCACGAATGCATGAACATCATCTCAAAGTACTCCAGTCTGGCCACCAGCATGCATTTGTGGGCCTGCAGAACCTTTCCGTCCTCACATTTTATTTTCACGTCGTAAAGATCCGGAAAATCAGAGCGGTGGAGGCGAGAAAAACGGTGGCGGGCATTTGGCAGTGGGAATTGATGGTCTTGGACATAGCACTTTACATACTTGGCCAACTCGATTAGCTGGAAATTTTCAAGGTGATACAAAAACATTTCGCAGGTCCTGCTTCGGTTCTGAGGATTAGCTGGTCCTAAACTCTGCTGAATGCAATCGATATCTGGAATAAGTTAATAATCAGACTTGGTCTTAATACTAATTTAAGCGCTACCCACCATCTTCCGTGGGCCAGTAGTTCGAGTAGATATGCTTCAGGACTAGTTCGAACATTTTTCCAGTTAGGTTCTCTAAATTCAGATAAATATTTTTGTCCAGATACATGCTAATGAGCTCCCGGAGACCCGGAGACCGGGTGTAAATGATGAACTTGTGGGCAGCAAATTTTTCCCCGTCCACATGGAAGACTACATCGTGGACAGCATCACAGTCGCTTGTGTCGTGAAGAAGCTTCTTGAAACTGTGCTCCTTGCGGGGCAGTGGAGGTTTACGAAAGTATTTTCCTTGTGACTCTTGCAGCACAGCGAAGGAGGAAAAGCCTTCGTCGCAGGATATGTCAATTGCACGATCAATGTTGGAAACTCTTTGCAATTCAATACGGATCACGTGCTGCCGCGAGATTTCCGTGCGATTCTGGTCGTTGTTCTGCCAAATGTCCAGATTGGGCCGGGACTTTTCTTGGAGCTCCGAAGCAGGGAGAGCAATCTGATTGCATTTGCCGCGATAAACACAGCCATCTTCGGACAGCACCATTACTTGATTGCACTTGAAAAGGATTTTTTTAATTTCTGGCAGTCTTATAGGTAGAAAATTGCATCTAAAAGACAACAGGTTTTATTTTTAATATGTTTTTGTATAATTTACAAGTTACCTGTAGAATTGCTGGGTGTTCTCGTACCAGAGATAAACCACGTTGGTTTCGGTGAGCATCAGCAGCTTTAGAGCTGCCGCAGAACCTTTAGCGGAGTTCTTTAAGTGACCACCCATCACTGAAATGCTTTTGAGGTCTTCATAGCTACGGATGGGAAAAATTGGTATTAAAAAGTTCCTTATTTGTGTAAAAGAATCTTACTTGGGCGTCTTAATAGCCCTAGTCTTTTCGGCATAGTAAAGATACATAATTTTTTCTTCACTGCAAATTACCGTAGCTGCATTATTGGCCTCCACAAAACGGATTGTCGTCTTCGCTGGCAATTTGATCTGTTCGAAAATCACTTAGAGATTTTCTTTAAGCTAAGGAAAGGTAATAACTCACCAATGTGGGCACCACGATGCTGGGCGTGTTGGCATTGATGCCAAACTGACCCTGATTGGCCCCCCAAACGTAGACACACCTGCTGCCGTAGGCTATCGAGTGCTGGTCGCAGGCGATGACACGCACTAAATCGCTGGCACCTTTGTCACGCAAGGTGACCACTTCCTTGAACTGGGATAGGTGCTCGGGTGCGTCACGCACGCCGAGCTGATGGTCGGTATTTAAGCCGCAGGCGAAGACTAGAGACCGGTGCGTGAGCACAAGCGAGTGCTGGCGGGAGACGCTGATGCAACGGATGGAGTCGTCGCCCAGCTTGGAGGAGACTTTTACCCGCTTGGGCGCCGGCAGTGTGTTCTCCTCCCCGTTTCCCAGGCGACCGCCTTTACCATGACCTACGGCATACAGGTGACCTTTCTTATCCAAGAACAAACTGTGGTAGGCACCAAGGGCAACCTGTTCGATCCAGATGTTAGACTTGCGAAAAAAATCCACACTCTGGGGAGCATTGGTGTTCTGCTCGCTGCCAACGCCCAAGTTGTAGTTTTTGTTGGAGCCCCAGACCAAGACGTCGTTTCTGTGTAAAAAGAAAACTTTTGATTGAGACATCTTAGTCAAAAGGTGGTTCAACTCACTGGGAATCTGTAGCGCCGTCATCTACGTCGCATTTCCGGCAGATGGCCTGCAAAGGACAACGAGTGTCCTCATCTAGCAGCTCCAGACTGGCTCCATAACGTAGTAGGAGCACAGCACAGTCTATAGAACCATAGTACAAAGCCCGGTGAAGGGGACTACTTCCAGATTCGTAATCCTGGCCATTAATGTAGGCTCCATGGTTCAGCAGCCATTCCAGGATCTCATAGCGCCCCGTTGACGCTGACATGTGGACGGCAGACCGTCCCTAAAGTACCAAATTTTTTATCATTAGATTTATTTATAGATAAAACCATTTCACCACTTGCCAGGTCGTCCAGAATGTTGGCGAAGTTCCCACAAGACTTGAATAGGAAAGCGGCAAGCTGTTGGCTGGAAATGGAGCGCTTTGTCAGCGCCGCAGTTATGATGTTTCCATGCTGGCGCAGCCTGCACTTCGCAGTACAGTCACAGTCCTGACAAATCCTAGCCGACATTCGAAAATTGCAAAAAATTGGCCGGGCAATCGACTTTTTTACGTGTAATTTTGTTTTGTTTCCTTTGCAGTGTTACCAGGTGGAATAACTTTATTCCTACCAAAAGTTTTGGGATGTGCTTTTTAATTTCGAAATAAAATGAAAAGAAAAACACTTTCTAATTTCGTTAAAAGTACTTAAATATTCAGTTTTCAATTTATACAAATTTGAATTTTATAATATTTAATAAGTAAATATATATATTAAACTAAGGTCAGGGTAATCCGTTCTTCGGAGCTCCTTGTCTCACTATTTGTTTCCTAACTAATGTGATATTTTCGTTGCAACCTCGCTGCGTTAGAATAGTTCGTTCCGTAAAGGCCAACGATCCGTTCTGTCGAATGATGGAGTAGACACAGACCTCCCCCGGAGATGGAACTGAAGGGTGTTGATCGAAATTCCGGACCCGCGGAGGTTTGCATGGCCTGGGTTTTGGTTTTTCGGAGGAAGAAACTGCATCTAACAATTGCACACCTCTTGTCCTAATGGGTGAACTGAAATTGCGAATCCACACATTGCTTTTGGGCTTAAGAATGGTTTTCCTTTGTGTCGTGAGGCTGGTTTTTGGCAAAGATGGTTCTGAAGGCGGACTTGCAACAGGCGCTGGTGGCTGCGGGTTCAAGTACTCTTCCGGTTCAAAGGCAGGGATTTTGCCCTAAAAGAAGGGGGAATAGTTTAAAACTTTCAACTAGGCAGTAGGAAACAATGGTCCTTACCAAGCAGACATGCAGTTTTCTCGCTTTAGGAGTATCTGATATCAGTAGACCACATATGCACTCCGCATAGCCGTATAGCCTGTAAATGGGTCCTAATTTCCTTATGCTAAAGCATTTCTTGATGTGGGCAAAGCGGTTTTTGAAGTTTTTCATTGGCCTCCCACAACTAGGACATTCATTCTCCTCCACAGCTTTTTCTATCGCATACCAAATGGTTTTCCTCGAACTTTTTTTGGGGGGCTCCTTGGCCTTAAAAGAGAAGGTAAAATTAATGTGCCGATAATAAATAAACTTTGTCCATAACTTACAACGAGTTTCTCTGGCTCAGACATATTAGCAGGAGGGTCAGATAAGAAATTAAGAAACGTAAACAAAATATTTTTGTGTTTTAGTTGATTAGACCAACACCTGGTGCTTGACGATAATGTGAAAATACTGAATAATCGAGGCTTGGTCTAGTGTTGGTAAACGTCAAGAGCGTGTGCCTATTGTGAACGGATTTTTCCAAACAGCTGGCTGAGTTTGGAGTGCATTTTTGGCGTTTAAATATAAAATATAAATAAGAATCTTAATTTTATTTCATAATATACAGATGGCTATTACTCTTCAATAATAAATCCTAAGCATCACAATGGGTAAGCTCTCAAATTAGCTGCAGCTCTGCAAGGCCAGAATTAGCACTTCCATCGAAGAGCCTATTGACGCTTATTTGTGTTTAATTTATACTTGCAGATTCCTCTGCCTGCTGTTTACTCTGCATGTGCGAGTATCAGGCAATGATGGGAGACTACATAGATGTGTATTCACCCAGAGGAACACAACTGGAAGTAGCCCGCATTGTGGGCCAGCACTTCCCGGTGCAGATATGCCAGGAAAGCCAGGACAGGATCTGTGGACGCTGCTGGAAAACAGTCTTCGACTTTCATGCTCTCCATGAATTTGTTACCGCTGCTCAAAGCTCATTGCAGGAGACAAAAGTATTGCTCATGGAAGATGATCCTCTTACCCAGGCGGCTCCCGTCTATACTGACGTTCCTAAATTGGCAATAGAACAGGTGCAGGCTCCTTCAGAAGTCGCTGGGCGTAACTTCTTCTATCCAGAAGTAAAGATAGAGGAGCACGAGCTGGACCATTTGCCACGGATAGAGATTCTAGAGACCACAGATCAATCGGATGGAACAACCAGACGTCTTAGGAAGCGCGTAAAAGCCGAAGAAGGATCACTTGCAGAGTTGGGAAAAGATGAAGAGCCTGTAGTAGAAACCATGGAACTGGAACTTGCTCCACCAAAAAAACGGAGAGGACGTCCTCGCAAGGCAGACACCGCCAGCGCTACGCTCACGGCCACGGTCATTGCCATTCCGGAGAAACCAAAAGAGGATTCTGACGTAGCTCTGAAATCAGAGGAGTTTGAAGAGTTCATGGACGATGATCCAGACTTCTCTTGCAATTTGGACGATGGCCTGGCGGCAAGTGATAATTCTTCAGACGACAACTTTGGCAGCAACGACTTTGATACGGATTCGGACTTTGAGTTGGACGGCCATGGCAAGCAGGAGTTTGCGGTGCTGCCCAAGAGGACTGTGGTGCGACCCAAGAAGTACAAGAAGCGCACGAAACCGGCGGAGCCAAAGGTGCGCATGTCCCGTGAGCTGTTGGAGCAGCGCAAGAAGCACCAGGAGGAATACGACAGCATAATTGCAAAGTTCTTTACCGACGTACTCCCATGCTCCATTTGTAACCTGCTGGTGCACAACTTCACCGAGATGCAACGTCACCACCGACTGACACATCAGGTTGATCCTGGCTACATGATGTGCTGCGGTCGAAAGTTCACACAGCGTAAAGTTCTAGCCGAGCACGTCCTGGTTCACTGGAATCCCGACCACTTTAAGTGTTCCGTATGCGAAAAGCCTTTCCAGAACTCACGACACTTAGAGTCGCACCAACAAGTGCATATGGATCCGGCCATTAAGTTGACCTTCAGCTGCGACATTTGCACGAAAACCTTCCTCAGTAAAACGGCCATCGACTACCACAAGCTGAACAAGCATGTGCCCAAGTCGGAATTCAAATTTACTTGTTCGGAGTGCAATAAAAAGTAAGTAAATAAGCTGATACTTGATTTCTACCATCATCATTTATTTTTTACGCGTTAGATTCCTAACTGAGCGCAAGCTGAAGAACCACATGAGCTCGATGCATGACCCGGAAAGTACAATCATCTGCGACAAGTGCGGGAAGCAGATGCGGACCAAGATCATTTTGAAGAAGCACCAGGAACTGATGCACTCGGACAAGCCGCGACCGGAGCCAGAGCTCAAACAATGTCAAATCTGCGGCGCTTGGCTGAAGGGGATGACTGGACTCAAGCAACACATGAAGAGCATTCACGTGGAAAGCGCAGGCGAGCATCGCTGTCACATTTGCAGTAAGGTTTCGCCGAATGCTAGGGCCTTGAGGCGCCACATATACCACAACCATGAGTGCGAGCGCAAATTTAAGTGCACCATGTGCGAAAAGGCATTTAAGCGGCCGCAGGAATTGAAGGTAATACCAGGAAATTACCTGGGAATATTTATCCAATCTTTATCTATTCAAGGAACACACGTCCACGCACACTGGCGAGGTGTTGTACACCTGCCCCAATTGTCCGATGACTTTCTTCTGCAGCGCCAACATGTACAAACATCGCCAGCGGCTGCATCGCGCACAATACGAGGCGGACAAAAACCAACCGAAGCCGCCAAACATTTTGAAGATCTCGCGCATCGCTTCATCACAGAACAAACCCAAACAGGACATCTAGCTTCTAAAAGGAACAGATTAAACCACCAAGAATGTTCCGCTTTACATTTGCATCAATTCGAAATGTTGTTCACATTGCAATACCATTTTTCCGCTTAGCATACAAGCATTTATGGCGACCAACAATTTACATTGGATCGAGAGGACTCTTAAAAAAAAAACAGCATGTTTGAACATATAGTTTTAAGCAGAAAGTATTCAAAAATAAATTATAAAAATGGACACCAATCCAATTAAATTAATTGATAACAAAACAAAGTTGGGAATGTCTTTCTTTCTTTATAATTATTTACAAGGATGGCTTAATTGCACCTTATTTAACGCAATGACATTTACATCGTTTCCTTAGTTTCATTTTTGTTTACACATATTATGCATAACTTTAAAATATTTATATATAGATACTGTATCTCTCACGTTTCACTTAACTTGGTACAGAATTCTCATTTAGCAAATGGAAAACTGAAAAAACTTTACATACGAATATTATTGTTCATTTCTCATCGCTGCTGGTGGATTAGTTAATCTTTGTTTTTTATTCAAGGGTTAAACACACACGCGGGTTAAACTTTGCCATCCTTTTTTTGTGGAGACAAAACAACAAGCAGAACCTCAAAATGCCAGAGGGGTTCTCCCCAGCGATTAGTGGGCGCTAATAGGGTTTATTATAAAATTTCGATATCTAGGCAACATTTATAAATACAATACTTTTGTTATTTAATTGTTTGTCTTTACTCGAAACGTATAAATTGCATTTGCATCAACAATGTGTTAGCGATTTGCGACACCATTTTGGGGGGCTTAAGTTTATTTTGGGCCTGGTTTTGTTTGTTAGTCACAGGATACAGATACCACGTGGAGAGCACAAGCACGAAACGAGACGGAATCTTTTCAAAAATATAACGTAACTCAAATGTTTATTGTAAAGCTACCAAAAAAACAAACAAAAAAGATAAAGAAAGCCAAAGCCTATGCGACAATGTGTTTAAATTTGGCTAGACAGGATAAACATTCTGTTCATTTATCATTTTATAATCATAGTAAGGCATAAGAACAACATAAAATACTGTTTAGCGAACTGAAGAGGGACAAAAAGAACGATCAAATTGTTCTACAAGATCTTGGGTGAATTGCAAACGAGTTTGGTTTTTGTTGACGCGCCGTTTCGATTTCTCGGAAGAATCGGGGAACCGGAACCGGAATCGGAAGATGATTTAAAAACAGTTTTCAGCAACGCGTAACATAAATAACAACAATAATTAGATAACAATGACTAAAATTATTTAAAGTAATCTATTAATTTTGTTTCTTTTCAAGACTGCGAATGGTTTAGCTGATTTTAAGTTGGTTTTTGTAGTAGTGTGGTTTTTGTGTGCTTGGATGTATGCAATGTTTTTTTGGAGAGGGGCGGCCGCGCTTTAAACCTTGGCCTGCTCCACCATGTCGATGTTGACCTTGTAGAACACATAGGGATAGTATTCCGACTGGCCAAAGCCCAGGCCTGGGATGTCCACGTTCTGTGAAATACAACTCTCATTAGTTTGATGGTTTTTAAGTGGTTTAGCGGAACTCACATCAGCACTGCTGACCTGTCCGCCGGCGGAGGCGCCATCCAGGTGGCCGTACAGCTGGTTGAGAACATCGCGCAGTCGCTTCACACTCTTCTTGTTGGGCTCGATCAAGATGGCTTGGAAGTTGACGGGCAGGCCATACCTAAAAGTGAAAAAACCAATTAGCTTTCGTTTAAAGTCTAAGTGTTAATTGGATTTTACCTCAGGACAGATTCCACGAACACGCGCAGAGCCTTCACGTGGATCAAGGCGCAGAAGGCCTCACTGAAGTTCACCTTCAGCCAACGCACCAGAGGTCCCTTAAATTCCAGTTTATGTTAGTAAAAATAGAAGTATAATCATCTATAAAACATACAAACTGCTTCTTCTTGTCCGTCATCAGTTTGGTCATCTCGTTCTTGCCGGCGGCCAGCTCCTCCTCATTGTACACAAAATCACGCACAATGAACTTGCGCTCGCGGGCATGGAGCTTGAACTCCTCGGCCACCTTCTTGAACAGAGTCACGTTGAAGAGACAGTAGTCGTTGTCCTCCTGGATGAGCTGCGACGATCGGGGCACGATCATGTCGGTGATCTTCTCGTAGTTGGTCAGCCAGTCGTTGGCCATGGCTCTGAAAGGAGGATAAGGGTTTAGTATCAAGTTTTAAATCACTATTCTTATAACTCACTTGGGCACAATAACCAGAAGAGTGGTCAGGTACTCCGAATCCAGGATAAAGTGCTCCTTCTTGACTAAGTCTGCCAGATTTCTGGTCAGCAAGCTGCCACTATTAAAGGGAAGAATTAAATGTTAATACAATTTTATAAAGATAGGATTTGTAAAGATTACGTTTTCTTCTTTTCCAGGTTCTGCAGGTTGCCCTTGAGGTTGTTGTAGGCCTGGGACTTGGTCTTCAAGTCGCCATCAATTTGGCCGATCTGCTTGGAGATGATGTCGGCAATATTGCGGAGCGACTGCTTGATGGGGTACTTGGCCATGTCCCACTGGAAGCGGGTCAAGTACTGGGGCAGTTCGGCTATTTCAAATCGTATCGAATTATTAGTTAGACTCCCCTTTTAAAAGTATTTATTCAACTTAGTGAGCTAGCTGTATTAATATTGTATAAGTACGAAATGAAATAATTTATATAAAAGTTGTAAAGAATTAGTTGAAGGAAACTAGGCTCGAAAGCTGTATAAAATTATAGTAATTATAGTAAATTAAAAACAAGGATAACATTTATTAATATTCAGACTCACACACACACACACACTGGCTGGTTACACAACTAGAAAATGATTAAAAAAATAGAAATAGCAGGAAATTAAGAAATTGGGATGCAATTAGAATTTTTTAGTCACTATAGAAAGGATGTACATATGTACCTTTCGTGTCACACGGCACAACATGTTAGCTGGATTTTGATTTTGTATTTAGAAAAAAACATAATGCTGTGTGATAACAATATAAACTATTTATATAGACACTCAACTAACAAATTAAAATTGGAACAAAGCAATCACAGTGGTCAACTATTGGCACTGAGCAAAGCTGCATTTTTCCAAATCATATAATATTTCTATATATTTTTTGTGGTTTTTTGGGGGTGAGAGATAGCTGGGAGCTGATAGCTGATAGCTTAATGGGTATCGGCGATAATCGTGGGCTGTAATGATGGTGGAGCGCAGGACAACATTTGGTGATTTGATTGGTGAGCGTACACTGAAAGAACAACACAATCGCTTTTACACTTTTACAAAATTGTACACTGTGTGTGTTTTTTTTTATTTTTTATAACATATTTATATGTTGCTGGAAATCAAAAGGAAAGCCGCAAAGAGAAAGTAGAGAAAGGCAAATAAAAAGGTGGCGAAAGAAGGAAGAAAGAAGAAACTTTGTTGCCTCAAAATTAAAAGATAGAACAGAAACTCGTCCTTAAAATATATTTATATTGCACTTTACTCTGGAGATTGTCAAAGAACGTGAGAGGTGAAAGAAAGTGGTTAACACATCAAGTTGCTCAATTAAGAAACCATAAGGACAAAATCAAGGATACGGATACGGATAAGGAAAATCAAGAAAAGAAACGGGAGAGCAACGGCAACATCAACATAGTACACTTATAGTAGGTATATGTCAGCGCCGATCAGTGGCTGGGACTGGAGGACCCAGGACCAACCCTAGGCATGCTAACCTGGACTCAGCGGAAATTCGGGCGGCTCGGCGGGATCCGTGTCCGGACTGGATCGCCCCTGGCTACTACTGCCACAACAACTACTCACTGGAGACGATCTATGTGTTGGTGTTAAATTAAATCCATTGTTTATATTTAATTGACTCGGTGTAGAACGTTTGCTATAAATTTGATCGGCAAGAGAATTGAAGAAAGAGCGATAACTAGAGCGCGGTGTGGTCGATGCTTGATGCCAAAATGTCATTGCTTTGGATAGGTGAGGGTTCTGGTATTGTTGGTTTTGATTCTGATTCTGATTCGGGTTTTGGTTTTGGTTCTGATTTGGGTTTTTGTGTTGGGTCTGTTGGTTTTGCAATGTTGTTTCGTGTTGCTGTTGTGCACTGACATGATTGATTGATTGATTCAATGATGGTTTGGTGATTGGTGGGCAATGTGCGATGATTGATGGAAAGTGATTTAAAAAAAGAAATACATTATTATTGCATTTGATTCGGTTCTCGATTCTTAAAATCAACTCAAACATTTAATGAATCTTTCGGACTTTTTCTGGTTTGTGTCTTTTTCGTTTTGGGATGAGAGCAGGCAAAGCGGGTGCTTGTTTTGTTCAGTGTAGTGTTGGGTGTTTGTTTGTGTTTTTTTTTACAACGTATTTGTTACAGTGTAGTTGGGATGTCTTGATCTTGGGCAGCTTAGCGGGATGACTGGCTTGGTTTATCTTTGTCGGGGGGTGCTGGCGATTTTTTTTTTTTTTTTTTTTTTTTGGCAACGTTCTACAAAGTAGGTAATGCGATGATAAGATACCTGCTCTTCTTAGAGTTACGCTTGGGCTTATTAAACCACCAGTCGAAGGTTTCCGAGAGGTCGGACTGAACGCTATGCGGACTCTTCGGATCCTCGTCCGTTTCCCCGCCGAGGTCGTCGAGGTGCGCCTCGCCCTCGTCCTCCGACACGGACTTTTGCGTTGGCGACTGCAGAGGCACTGGATGTGGATGCGGTTGCGGATGCGGATGCGGCTGGTGGTGGTGAGTGGGCAGGTGGAGCTGGCTGACGTGGCTGCTGCCGTTGCGGAAGCTGAGCTTGTTATTGTTGATGCTGCAAGTGTTGTTATTCAGCCGCTTGCTGTTAGAACGCGACATGCTGCTATGCACGGAGCTGCTGGTTGTGGGCGCCGACGTGGAGAAGTAGGCCGAGGAGCAGAGCGTCGAGCAGGAGCTGGGTGCGGGATGCGGGGCTGCTCCGGCGGATGAGGCCGATCCGGATGCGGATGCGGATGCCGATGCCGCCGCAGCAGCGGCACTGGTACTGGGACCGCCACCCAGGCCGCTGCCAGTGGCGATGGCCGCCACAGTGGACAAGGCACACCGGGTGGCACTCAGCATAGACGAGGCTGTCTGGGAATAGCACTCATCCGCCAGGAGCGTGCTGGCCGTGGCGCTCGTGCTGGCCGGAGCACAAGCGAAACACTCGTCGCACGGACACGGCTCGAACTCCGGTTCGTTTCCCGTGGAGAGATTAGTCAGGCTGCCGCCGGATCCGGACAGGGCCTCGGCGGCGGTGGAGGACGAAACAAAGGCGCAGGCAGCAGTAGCAGCAGCAGAAGACGGAAGATTAGGGGGTGGGGGAGTGGCAGGTGAACAGGCAACAGGAGCCGCCGGCTGGCTGGAACTGCATGTAGAGGATTTACCCTTGAGATCCTGGGGCAGCTGGTGATGGTGGTGGTGATGGTAGTGTTGGGGTTTGTTTTGGTGGTGCGTGTGCTGGTGTTTTCGCTGGTGTCGCAGGCTGAGATGCTTGATGCGCTGGTGGTGTCGACACGGCATGCTGTCGTCGGGTGGCCCAGGACCTGCATCCGCACAGGTTTTAACAGGATTCAGGATTCAATCACGTGGCACATTTGGATTCGGATTCGGATTTAGATTTTGGATGGAGTTTCGTGATTTTTTGTGGCGATTCAATTACAACACAAGGTATTTGTTTTAGATTCGGTTGCAGACTTAGTCTTAGTTTCAATTGGAACTTCCGGCTCAGGTTTCAAATAAATTAAAAGTAAAACTATGTAGCATACATTTAAGGGCTTATCCCTACGATCATTTCCTACCCGATCTCCTCTCTGAAAACAAACTCTAGGCCGATTCTTTCTCGATCACGAAAGCGAAGAAACCAAAAGGTACTTATCATTTGGTAAATATTGTAAAATAAAATTAGGAAAATCATATGAGAAAAATGTAAAATTTGAAACTCATGTGTGCGGGTTGGTTGGTGTTTTTGAAAATTTGAAATTCTTAAATAAATGTGCAAAAAAGGAATCAGTACTGAATGGCATCCCATGAACAACAGTGGAACAAAATGTAATTCCATGGCTGATTAATGTTTGCGTCTCATTTTGTGCTTTCATTTGGATAATTTTTAGTTTTTGTTGCAGTGTAAAAGCGTTTAGTTGTTGTTTTCCATACGTTTCCAATTGGCTCTAATTGCGATTATATCCCGTATCTTTTCCCAATTAGCGAATGCGGTGGATGTGAAAAGCTAGCTCTCTTTTTCATGCACAAATATAAAGGATAATGCATCTTCCTTGAAATTTTCATTTAGATTTGTGCGGGGAGAGAGGAGTTTGAGGAACAGAAAAGAAAGCGTTTTTCCAAGCGGATCGATGCAGGTGAGACAATGAGACAACACAGATGCAGACACATACAGACACACCTCATTCAGGCTAACACACTCACACGCACACACAATAGTTACAACAGTCTATATAGAATTACATACATACATATGTATATGTACATTACAAAAGTTGGTAACAACTTTTACACGCACGCACTTACATTGTTAATTTTAACACAAATAAATAGAACATGTAGACTCGAAATAAAAATTAAAAAATAATACAAGTATGAGGAACGGAACGACACTCGCGCAAAAAGTCAAGTATATAGATAAGTTTATGTTCCTACACATATAAAGTCTTTACATATTATGTCCTTTCTTTCATATTTTTATTTTTTTGTTTATTAGCTTGCTCTTTGGTCGGTGAATGATTTAAAAACTAATGGGCTTTCACGATCATTTTGACCAAACTCAATCGTATCCAAAAACCGAAAAAAAACGTACAACAATATATGTAAAATATACAAAGTGTTCACTGTACTCCTCCAGCGTGTCTGGGTCTGGGGTCAGGGGTCTGTGTGGGTGGTTCTGTGTGTTTCTGTATTTTGTGTGTGAGTTTTTGGGGGGCGACCTTAGACCGCATAGAACCGAGTAACTGACCGGGTATCGGGCGCCCTTGGACGGGGCCAAAAATATGCCGGTGTGTGTGTGTGTATCTGTATCTGTATCTGTATCTGGTGGATATTGTATCTGTGGGTGTCTCAGCTGGTATATATTTTTGTAGATTTATAGCGTGTGAGGTCGATGTGGCGGGGTGTGTGCGTATTAAAATGTACAACAAACGCAACACAAAATAAACAACGCAAATTCCCATCCGACTAATTCCGCAATTTCTTTGTTTCTTCAACTCATTCCCGGCGAAACTAATGTATTATTATTAATTCCATTGTTGTTGAAGCATTTAAGACCAACTTGAACTATTTCAGATGCCTAAGGAATATCCTTCATTACTGTGGTGATGATTGTGCGCATGAGTTTAACAAATAAACTAAAGATAAAACTCAAACTAAACAGATGAAAATCATAAACAAAAGGAAACCCAGGAGCAGAATCGAAACAAAAAAAACGAAAGAGTCGTAAATCGGTAAAGGAAATAAATGTAAGGCCTGAGGGTTTCGGCTGAAAATCGATTAGTTTTTAAATCTGTTTCTCGCTTCGCAAAGTACCATTATCTAGTTATATTTCAACTACTTTTAAAAAATAGATTTAAAAAATGGTGATTGATATAGAATTGATCAAGTAGGGACTACTAATTCGATTTCGATAGCTGTAGATTAAAGTCGTTATCTCACTGGTTGTTAGTAAGGAAGGTAAATAATAGATGTGGGCATTACACATGGTACGATTATATCAGAGCATTCCGGTTCAACAGTGTCTACGGTCAGAAGAACTGCTTAGAATAACTAAATAATCAAAACGATATAGATTCGTGACTCGCAAGGGAAGTCACTCCAACTAAAACTAAACTAAACGGAACTAAGCTAAGCTAGACTAAGCTAGGCTAATACAAATAATTTGTGGCAGGCAGACGACTTACTGTTGTTGGCCATCAGGTTCTCGAGCAGCTTGCCCCGCTGATCCTCCAGCACCTCACCCAGGTAGTTGGCCACCTTGCGGGTGATCTGCTCCACGTACGTGTCCAGCTTACCCAAATCATCGGAGAGACCCACCAGTTGGTCCAGGGTGCCCACCTATTAAGCAAATATTCGTTAATCTTCCCATTTCCGTGGCATTTTTATCAAATAATTGTGAAAGTGGTGCATGACAGCAAAGATTATTCTGTATCCGACTGTGGAACTCACCTTCAAGTCTGGGATATGGAACTTGTAGTTATTGCACAGGTTGTGTTGCTTGCTGGTAAGGTTGTTCATCGTGTCGTACGTCTGCTGGCAAGTCTTGTCGCCGGGCGCCGAGATAATCCAGTATTCGGACATCATCTTGATGGCTAAACGGGGGAAAGAGTTCGTTAGTTTGCGACCTTGGTTGGCTTCTAAATTATGCAACTCTTCAATATTGATTGCTGTTGCTAAAAGTCGATGAAAATTTAATTGCCTTTGAATAGCCTTGAATTCAAGAATTCAATCAATTTAATTCATTATGCAATCGTGCACTTTCAGCAAGAAAAAGAGTTCCAAACCGCCACAGGACAACCTCGACTTCTGGCGCCAGACAGTCCAGCGCCAGTGTGTCTATGCTACTATGTGTATCGGGTATTTATATCCAAACGATTGGGAATGGCGAGCCAGGACTCGTTGCTTACACAAACACTTGATTCTAGCACTCCTTGCGTCTCAATAGAGTGGTCAGGAACTTTTCCACCAGGTTTTTTGGCATTTTTTTCCCCCTTTCACTCCGTTTGTTTTCCGGTTTCCCTCTTTATTGAAGCCACATTTCCGTGCGTCTGTGTCGAAGGCTCGTTTCCAAATGAACGCTGGCCAAACGGCCAGATGCCACGAAAGTCAAAAACCGATTCGGATGCGGGTTCGTGCACCCGAATCCCATGTCCATGCCCCTCGACAACCAACCGAGTTCCGAATTTGATGACGAAGCGACAAAAACAAAGGCACGAAAAGCAAAAGGCGCCATGGCCAAAAAATAAAAACCGGAGCGAGTGCTCAATTTGGGTAAGTGTCGCTGACTCCTCGTTCCCTCTTATTTGTTTCTCCTGCCCCAGGTTCTGCTCCTGCCAACGGGGCGTATGAGTAATCATAGAGCAAACGCCACGAGATATAAATCTAACTTTACCCAATTTTGGGGGCCTATAGCTGACACTATTATTACATAACTACTATGATGGCCTTCAGAAAGCGACACGAAAACAAAACACGAGCCCAAGGAGTGACAACAATCCTGCTCCATCTCCTTTAGCCACCCCATACCGCCGCCCGAAAGTCAAGGCAGTGCATTGTCCTCGCCCAGGAAGCGTCAAAAGCCACAACATCGGGACTAACTGATATGGGCGGAGGAGGTGGGCCAACAACGGCAACAATCCAGGCAACAGACAACAAGGAAATGGTAACGGAAACGGAGAGGCACAGGAAAGAAATATCCTTTTGATTGACAAAAAGTTATTTATAAAATAAGTGTTGTATTAAATACTTTCTGGATAATTTTTCTTTAAAAGGGTTTGGGAGTCCCCTTAATAAATAATTATTCAAATTTATTTTCACGACGAGACAGAGGCATACTAGAAATATCCTTACTATTTTTCCCTGTGTACAACGTATGTTTATTTTTAGCAGCTGAATCCAATTGCAATTAGGGGAATGGAAACGAATGGTGGCCCAGAGATAGGAAGCAAGAGCAGCAGGATTCGGAGTGGGAGTGGGTCGGTTGCTGTTATGCTGACATGCTCCGGAGTCCGTACTGGTGACGTGGATCGGTTCAGACAAAGACGTGGAAAGGAGGAGAGCGGAGGGGAGGGATCCAGCCATCGAGTCGCCACTCGAGTGGAGACAGTCTGACTGGGCAACGGCTGGCGCTAATGGAGAGGGCTGGGGTCCTGATTCCAAGCCCAAGACCTCGGTTGGGGTAGTCCAGCCCAATACAGGAAATTGCAATGTTCGCGACTCATGATGACGAAAAAGAAAAACAACAACTTTCGACAATATCCTCGCCACAGTGGGTGTGCGCCCAAATTAATTAATAATAATGTGCCTGCCGGGGGGTTTTCACCCGGCCGGGAGGGTGTGGAGAAAGAGGAACAGCAGGAGCGAGAGAAGACCTTGTCACAAAACCAAAAAGATAAGCACGCGCTGGAATTCCAGCAGCTGTTTCCAAGTTCTTGGTCATTTCAATTTTTTTGTTCTATTGGCCAGGCAAATATGAGCATGTTTGACTTTCGCCTCGACTTTGTACATATGTATATCTGTCCAGTTCTCATCAAGGTCCTTGCCACACGCAATAGAACTATTTATTAGAGTCCTTGTGTGAGCTAATAGTATTTGCTTGTTTTCGCATCACCCCAGCAATTTATTCACATCAAATGTGCCTCGCCAGAACTCTTCTATAAATTCTAAAAAATATATTAACTAAAAATTTGTAATTCATTTTCTATTTTGTTTACCAAGAGAAAGAGAAAGATAAAGATAGTGAGTAGCTAAGTGTAGGAGTCGGAGAGTGAGAGCACTTTTTCACCACACCGTGGTGAGTTTCCACTTGCTCTGTCAGCTGTCGTTGACAGTCACATGACAGTTTTCCGATCGATAATTTTCTGCTCACGGGTTTTCGCACAATAACCAAAACACCACAAACATATTTTTCGAGCAGGCCGCCCACGCTCTGTCACCTGGATTAATCCAGATTTATCGAAATCTTGCCAAACATATATGCCACCAGTTGCTCTTACGCGAACCGAAACAAACTGGGGTTTTCTGGGAACGGGGGTTCATTTTTCAGGGTCACACAGCATTAAATGTAGTAGCCCCACTTGTAAAACGCATATAATCGCACTTATTCGTTGATCCCAAAGATAAAATTCACTCTTGCCAGGTCACAAGACCCACTGCGATGTAATAATGCGCTTTTCTCGCCAAAAGTAATGCGCGACAGCTTCATAAAAACACACGGCGATAAGGAGGTGGAGTAGCCCGGATTACAGGTGTTGCACTTACTTTTTGCTCAAATTGCTTTGTTGGAAAGACACAGGTGTGCGTTTTTGTGCAATATAAGATATTGAGCAGTTTTTTTCAGCCAAAATCAGCGCAAATCGACCGCCGCCACCCACAAATGCAAACGAAAATCTGTGGTGAGAAGCGCTGGCGAAAAGTGACAGTTCACAATGACCATAAGATTCACGTGATGGAGCAGTGTGGTAAAGTAGCCACCAAAACAGCTGACAAACAGCTGATCAGCATGCGCTTACCAACACTGCCCGGTGATGGGGCCGCAGTCTAGCGTTTATTAATTTTTTTGGAAATTAGTTTAGTTAAACCAAATCGCCCGCTCCGGACCAGCATATCATCTAGTGAGTGAAAGCCCCCGGAGGCCATGTAGCTGCACAGCTTATTGGGAAAAGGCTGCAGAAGCTGTCAGAGCACACAGAACGCTGATGTAACAAGAAGTCGGCATTGGCAATCGGGTGATTAAGGGATCGTAATGTGCGTCAGGAGTAATTGGCTTTGGAAGAGTGACAGCCACTACTCACAGATGCTAGAGATCTTTGCGTAGCCTGCTCACCGTTCGAGATAATAATAGTTTCCAGTCACGGCAACTGTTTCGCCTTGTTTCATAACCTTCCCCTTAAACTCTGCTTATCGCCCGGCTTGGTTCCCCCAACAACACGTGTGTTCCTTTGTGGAGGGGTCCAACCTTTGACCCCCCTCCCCATACCCAGCCTCCTGCCCACTTCAGACGTACAGTCTGCTTCCCCGAAAACGAAAATGAGTCAAGAGTAGCGGGCAAACAATTAGCTAAGTGCGCAACAGTTTCAGTTTTGTTTACACAAATTTCCTAATTTTGAAGTGCTAAAAATAAGCGAACAAAACCACAATTGCCTGGTGATTAACCTCCTCGGTGCTTCCACTTCCACTTCCTCCTCCTACTTTTGTTCCTTCCACTCGCATAAGCGGTGCATCCATTTCCATAGCTTAACCTGCTGTACTGGGGTGAGGGTTAGTTTACACTGGGAACTATTTTTTGAGTATCATTAATGTGACTTTGGTTTATTCATTAAGCTTAATACATTACTAGAGAATCCCAAAAGCTATATTACAATGAAGCCTTTAATTTTAAATGGTAATCCATTCTTTCTTTTAGTACACTTTCTTTAGAACGGGAACTGATCATATCTAGTATTCGGGAGCAAATTGGAGGAAGCCGCCTGTTGGCTTATCAGCTTTCTGGAAGCCTTTGATCGGTCAGCCGCCGCATCGCAACCAGCTATCTGAAACTGAACCTTCGCCCACTTCTTGCCTCTCCCAGACGTATGTACATAGACGTTCGTGCTTTGATGGCCACCGTATCTAAGCGATAAATATTTCCCGTAATTATGCACGATCGCTATTTGTTCGCCGAAACGCTTTCAACAATTGGCATTGACTTACAGAAACAGCGCCTATTCACGCTTCTGTTTGCCGTTTGGCTATTCTCCGCCGCTTCGCCTCCACTTTTGAGTCCAATTTCCATTTCCATTCCGCCGTCATGGCCATATTCATATGCCAGTGCAGCGCCTTTTTGGCCGTCAGTTCGCGGAGAGATTCGATCGAGTGAGCTTCGCGCTTGGCGCTTCCCTTGTCGAAACCTGATATCCAAACCCCAATACCCATACTACACCTTATAGCCAAAAAGTGAAAACCAAAAGCCAATAGGCCGTCGTCGCAGGTGCTAACAGTAACGGTAAACATGTCAATCGGTTTCCAGTTTTTCTGTTTTTAGGGTTTGGGCCCCTACCTGTCGCACACTCTTATCAGTTATACAATATTGACGCGTGTTACCATCGCTAGACTGGCCTAATGGATGGGGGAACAGGGGGCAGTGGTCTGTGGGTTTGACCCACATATCAGTGAAGACGCTCCCAACCTGTCCCACAATGATGCAGGGAGAAAAATCGGGCACATTTGGACCAAAATCTTGCTTTAATTTTTATTCATGTGTTTACTTTCGTTTGATTTTTGTTTTTAACTAAAATATTCCTCCATTAATGCCACACAGATCCAATTAACACATATTCATTGATTAAATTGAGCAAAAAGTATAAAATTTTAGCACGATTCTTTGAGGCATGCTACAGTAATTAGTTTCCTTCAATTGTTGCTTCCTAAAATTAGAAAATAATACATTCTTCACAGAAAAAATTGTAAACTAAACACAGCTAAAGGAATATAAACAAATGGTGGCAATAATTTATAGGGATTCCTTGATATTGTATGATTTACAAATCTCCAAATCTATATCTGAAACTTTTTTGAAACGTGTAATCACAGCATCCACGCCCTTGTCCTCCAGCTTTGGGCTTTCTTGGCTTACCTTTATTGTGATGCGTGTGTTTTGGTTTACTTTACCTCGGGACCTGATGTTCTCTTTTGTAAAGTTTTGGCTGAGCTGGGAAACTTTCTCCACTACGGCGGCGCTCTCTCTCTCCGTCTGCAGTCTCTCGTTCTCCGTTAAAGCCAGGGAAATCAGTCCGCCTCTGCCTCTGCCCCTAGCAAAGACGATGAGCCGCTCTGGGACATTGATGACTTCTTCAGCCCAGCTCATCGTCTTCGGCTTACACACGTCCAACGCAGCTCGAGCGTGCAACAGGTTGTCTCTTCTGCCCTCGTCCAATTTGTAAGCATTAAAATACGATGTGATTGCGCGGGGAGAAAGTTTCTCAATGCCAATTGGCATTGGAATTCGGGCCAAATTAAGTTCTTAGCTGGTTGTGAGGAGGCCCTAAAGAAATCCTATTAAATTATTAAGTGTAATCATTATTTTCTTTACTTTCAGAGCTCAGGATTAAATAGATAATCACAAAAACAATCATGGCATCCCTGTGGCCCCAAAATGTTGGAATACGCGCTATCGAAATCATTTTCCCCTCCCAGTACGTGGACCAGACAGAGCTGGAGGCCTTCGATGGCGCCTCGACTGGCAAGTACACAATCGGTCTGGGCCAGGCCAAGATGGGCTTCTGCTCGGATCGAGAGGACGTCAACTCGCTCTGCCTGACGGTGGTGAGCCGCCTGCTGGAGCGCCACCACGTCAAGCACACGGAGATCGGGCGCCTGGAGGTCGGCACCGAGACCATCGTAGACAAGTCCAAGTCAGTGAAGTCCGTGCTTATGCAGCTCTTTGCCGAGAGCGGGAATACGGACATCGAAGGTATCGACACCACAAACGCCTGTTACGGGGGCACGGCTGCCCTCTTCAATGCTATAAATTGGGTCGAATCCTCCAGCTGGGACGGCCGTTTGGCCCTGGCCGTGTGTGCTGACATTGCCGTCTACGCCAAGGGTGCAGCGCGTCCAACTGGCGGTGCCGGAGCGGTGGCTATGTTGGTGGGTCCCGATGCGCCGTTGGTTTTCGATCGCGGCCTGAGGGCTACTCACATGGAGCACGCATACGACTTCTACAAGCCGGACCTCAGCTCCGAGTACCCCACGGTCGATGGCAAGCTTTCGATCCAGTGCTATCTGTCGGCTCTGGATACGTGCTACAGGTTGTACCGCAAGAAGTTTGAAGCGCAGAAAAAGGGCAGCTCGACGGACAAGTCGGGACTAGACACCTTCGATGCGATCCTGTTCCACACGCCCTTCTGCAAGCTCGTGCAGAAATCCGTGGGCCGCCTGAGCTTCAACGACTTCCTGCTGAGCAGCGAGGCAGAGCGGGCGAAGCAGTTCCCTGGCCTGGAAAGGTTCAACGAGGCCACTCTGGAGAGCACCTACTTCGATCGCGATGTGGAGAAGGCCTTCCTCACCCAGTCATCAGATATCTTCGCTAGCAAGACCAAGAAGTCGCTGCTGCTGGCCAATCAAGTGGGTAACATGTACACGCCTTCCGTGTACTCTGGCTTGGTTTCCCTGTTGATTGGCGAGCCAGCCAAGGAGCTGGTGGGCAAGCGCATCGGCGTTTTCTCCTATGGCTCCGGACTGGCGGCTTCAATGTACTCGATAAGTGTGACACAGGATGCGGCGGCCTTTGAAAAGTTTGTGTCGAAGCTGGACTATGTCCTTCCGCTTCTCAACTCACGGGAAAAGGTGGCCCCCGAACAGTTCTCGTCGCTGATGGAGGTGCGGGAGAAGAACAACCATGCGGCGCCCTACACTCCCACAGGCAGCATCTCCGCCCTATTCCCCGGAACATACTACCTGAAGGATGTGGATGCGCTGCACAGGCGCACCTACGAACGCACGCCGAGCATCAGCAACGGGGTGCACTAACCCTGGGTTATAGGTTCGGTTTGGTTCCGGTTCCGGTTTCGCAAACAACTTGACAATAACTCTCTCGACGACCAAACCCATTTAAGATGTAGCTCTAGACGGTAACTATTTATAAATGGTACGAGTATGATCCCAGAGGATCGCCTTCCTTTCTTTTTCTTCTTATTCGGGTCCTAATCGCATATATAGTGCTACACATATTATTTATACAATCCAAGCTTGCGAATTATTAACTTCATCAAGTCAGACGTTATTTATACCATTACAAAAAAGTCTTAAATAGTGTCGGTACTGCAATCTACGCCTATAATTGTACAATACTTATATATCCGTGTGTCTGGCACACGACCAATTGTTTCACCAACAATAAAAATCAACAAAGTCACAAGAACACATCAGTCGTTTATCTTTCATTATCAGAGCTTATCCGGAAATTAAGGTTAAATAGGTTTACAGAAGGTATTCGAAGTGATGGCAAGCGCTGCGCTGATTTGCATATTTTTTAGTTTATAGGGCCGTAAATTTGTAGAAAGTTACGCCTAAGGTAAAAAAAAGGTAAACAGTCAAGGGCTGGACTAGGTTATATGCGATATATTACCATTTGGATTGACGCGTGTGATGAACTGGCTGTCTGTCTTGAAGAGACCCAAAATATTGTTTGAATCATACAGATCCCGGACCTCATAGCCATTGGGATTCTGCAAGCCAAGTTCCTTGATAGTGAAGGTAGTCCTGTAGGGAGCTCCGTCATCCCGCCGACTCACAAAGGCTACGGCATAGGAGTGGTGTCCGTTTTGGGCCACCGGAGTAATGGGTCGCTTCCAGACTTCTATTTGATTTCGGACCAAGACCCGACGTCCCTGGATGCCCAGTTCATCCTGATCCACGGCAATCACCTCTCTGAAAAGGAAATAAAACATATAAGGGATACTTTTTAAATGAATAAAGCAACCCCACCGATTCTGCAGAATAGCCTTGATCTCAGGACGCACTGCCGCCAAATCGTTGGACATGATAAGAGGAGCGGCCATAATGGCCCAAATGGCCATCTGCAGCTTGCTCTGATCGTAGCTGAGTCCGTAGTTTCCCAGCAGAAGCATGTCCGGATCGTTCCAGTGACCAGGCCCAGCCTGCGGTTGAATCCTATCCTGGTTCTTGCCAAAGTAGTCCATGATCTGCATCAACGACTCCAGGGAATCATCGATATCGTCCCAGTTACGCCATAAATTGCAGTGTTTCTTGAGGGACTCGTAGTCGGGCATCTCCCCAGCTGGCTCCTGATACGCTGGCCAACTGCAGGAATAGACCATGGGCCTGCCAGTTTCATTCAAAAGGCGTCCAAACTCCGGGTATCCCACCGCCATGTCGCTGATATTGGCATAACATCCGTCCAGTTTGACGTAGTCCACGTCCCAGTCAGCAAAGGTCTGGGCATCCAGCTGCATGTGATTGATTACTCCTGGATATCCTGCACAGGTATTGGTTCCATAATCCTGGTACAAGCCAAACTTTAGGCCTTTGTCATGGATCTGAAAGGGGTTTAATTAATGGAAAAGGAATTGGGGTTTTAGTCTTTCGGGATTACGTGGTTAGCTAAGGCATTAAGGCCACTTGGGAAGCGTTTCTTGTCAGCCACTAGTTTCTGGGTTTTATTGTCCCGGTTGTTCTCTAACCAGCAGTCGTCAATGATGACATATTCATAGCCAGCAGCGGCATAGCCTTCGCTAACCAGAAGGTCGGCATGCCGAGCGAATAGTTTTTCACTAAAATAAAAAAAAATATTATTAAATTATCTTGATTTTAATGAATATTTATTAGAATACCTGATGCACTCGTTGGGATAAAGCTTGCAATCTGTTATACAGCGGAATCTATATAATTGGATTATAATCTTGAAGGATTTAGCTCTTGAAACTCTTTTTAAACTTACCGCTCCCAGGACATCCAGCCCATGGGTGGCCTACAAAGAAATTGATTATTATCCCTTTTACAAATTGATAAAATATTTAACTTACGTGCGGGCTAGACCATTTTCTAAAGTCTGGCCACCTTTGAGCAATTGCAGCAGGAGAATCCCACCTAGAAGGCACCACCAAGTTCCGTACATCTCGATCTATCAGCAGCGACTGAATCCTGGGCTATGGGAGGGCCGAGAATTTATATTTTCTGGCGGCTGCACTTCAGATAAGTTTGTTTGCCACCGCTGGAGTGGAGTGGGAGTGGAAATGGAAGTGGCTGGGGAACCTTAAGAATCCAAACAGAAGGAGGAGGAGCGCAAGACCCGCTAGAAGGTTAGTGGCTAATTGCTATTGCAATGGAGTACACCCATCGACTGATTTGGTGTTCGTCGGGTGGAACAAACAGCAGGCTTTCGATTACAGGAGGAGCCTCTTATCTCGCCCAAGTTCACCGCGATCACACCGGGAGCACCGGAGCAAATGGCGAGGAGCGAAAGGCAGCAGCGGCTTTCTGATATGCTTTTGTTGTTCAATTGTTGGGCTATTTGAAAGTCAAACTGGACTACAAAGTAAAGGAAGTGGCATGGTAAAGGAAAGACATAGTGCTGGAATTATCAGTAAAAAATGTATATATATTTAAAATTAAGCCTCGAAAAGAACTTTTCTAATAAGCCTCCTATGATATATTCACTCTAGAAATAAAAAACCCGTTGGTAAACCCTTTAATTTAATCAGTTTTTGACTTTGTTATTCCCGACTTATTTTCTGAGCTTGCAAATGCAATTACCTGCGCAGGTGTTGTTGCACTCCAGGCTTTTGTAATTAAACTCTTGACCCAAATGTCGTCTTATCACCGTTTCCACTTACAGATAGGAGTAGCTTACAAATTGGAGCCTATGTTGCGTTTGTTATTGATTTTATTTTTTTTTCTTTTGATACTATAGGTTTATGGTTTTGAATCCTTTTTATACCGTTAATATTTAAGCTTAGCGAATTATCTCTATACGTCGTCAATCAGCGACTAAAAAATACCTGGAAATTAGTGTGGACATCAAAGGTACACCTGCTTAACCTGGACAAAGAGAGAAAAACAGCTGCGCTTTCATTACAATAATTAAGTTTTATCTAAAAGCATTTGCAAACATAATTTTATTATAACTAAAAAAAGTACTTCCATCTATTTTCTCCCTTTAAGTGTGATCGCATGGCTTCTGCCTCTACATGAATGCTTTTTATGCTTTTGGGTAGAAGAATCATTTAAGAATATAAACATTTTTATTAAAAAAACATAGAAACACTAATTTTTAAGAGAATAATCCATTCGAAGGCTTATAATGAAAATCAAGAAATCCCGTAAAGGTTCTTATCCTTTTTGAAAAATGAATGAATTTTAAGACAAAAAAACTATCGTAGAATAAAATTAGTCATTTAAGTCGCCTTTTTAATTATGTTTTCTAATATTTTAAATATTAAAATATTTAAATAGAAGTAACGGTAAAAGAGTTGCCAATCGCTTTGGGCTGCCAACCTTTTCTTTCGTTCTTTCCAAGATGTTTTCCAACACCAACAGTGGTCTTCTCGTCTCAGGCAGCACTGGCTGGTTTGGCGTGATTCGTTTAATTGCAATTTTATAATATTCGCCAGTTTATCTCTGTTTTAAAAATGGCATTCCAGTTGCCTACAACCACAAGTGCTCCGACAGCAGCGGCGCCCTCGTTTTCATTTGGTCTGAACACAGGAACAGCCGCACCAGCCGCAGCTCCGGCAGCAGCCGGCGCAGTTCCCGCCACAAAACCCACATTCTCCTTCGCAGCTCCAGCGGCGACAACAAATGTTGGCGGTGGAGATGCGGATGCCGCTAAAGCACAGAATCCACCACCATTCAGTGGCTTTGGTTTCGGGGGAGGAGCCACTTCCACACCAACTCTAACCTTGGGAGGCCAACCAACAAATCCAGTGTCAACGGCGGCTCCAGCGGTTGGTGCAACGGCGGCTGCACCGGCCTTCGGAGGATTCCTATCACAACCTGCAGCTGTGGTTACGCCAGCCGCGTCCAATACTACGTCGGCTACCGCCGCTCCAACAACAGGATTGCTGTCGGGACTAGGAGCGCCAAAGAGCACAGCTCCTCCCACAATTTTGACTGCAGCCCCTACTGCTGTTGCTCCACAAACTGCAGCAGCAGCTTTGCCAACGCTGAGCACTGGAGGAGCCTTTGCCAATCTAACCACCGAAACCAAGACCACGGATTCGGCGGCCGTGTCAACTGCCTCGCAGTTGTCCTACAACCAACTGGAGGAGCACATCAACAAGTGGACGCTCGAGTTCGAGGAGCAGGAGAAGGTGTTCACCGAGCAAGCGACGCAGATCAATGCCTGGGACAAGCTTCTCATCAGCAACAACCAAAAGATCATAGAGCTGAACGATGCGGTGAAGAAGGTCAAGACCGACCAACAGGTGCTCGACCAGGAGCTGGAATTCATAGCCACGCAGCATAAAGAGCTGGAGGAGAGCTTGGTACCTCTGGAGAAGGAATTCGTCAATCTACCACGCGTCGACATGGAGCGCAGTCAGACCTATTTAATGGTTGAGAATCTGGACACCCAGTTGAAGCAAATGTCGGAGGATTTAAAGGAAATTATCGATAATCTGAACGAGGCCAACAAGGGCCAGGACACCAATGATCCGATCATCCAAATTGGCAAGATCTTGAACGCCCACATGAGTTCGTTGCAGTGGATCGAGGCCCAGTCGTCGAATATCTGCCGGAAGTTAGACGACATTGGGAAGATCCAAGACACTCAGAAGCGGGACATATTCAGGGCTCCTTTTTAGCGACTTAGATTGTACATTTGTTGAAAATCCTTAAGATGATAATAAACAGAAATAAGAGGTCTCCAAAAATATTTAAATTACATACAAAGTTTATTTCTGACCCATGTGGCTTCAAAAAACGTATAAATCTTTTATTTACAGCTAATAACTCTTGAAGTATTTAAGCCTAAAGAGCGGCACGTATTTATACTTCGTAGCAAAGGCCAAGAAGCTGCTGTGCGGCGAAAAAGCCATCGAGGTCACATGGCCCACATTTTCGTTCTGGATCGGGAAATTCGAGTACACGGTGGCACTGGGAAAATGAGCTAACTTGACACTACTTGGCGCCTTGCTAGAAGCCATGGCCAGAAGCTCCGAAGAGTGATTGAACTGCAGGTCCTTGATGCCTGTCCTTAGGTTCATAAAGGTCTTCTCTGGCTGAGGCATGTTTGACTTGTAAACACTCTCATAATCGTAAACATTAACAACACCCTCGTCGCTGCCGGTGGCCAGGAGCCGTTGGTTGGGCGAAAGGCGGATGACTTGCCCATGGATGCAGCCATCGTCGAGGAAAGTGTGTTCGATAATATTCTGTCGCAAGCTTAGCACGTTCACATTCGTTCCTGAGCCGACAACCAGAATCCTTTTGGAATCACCAGACCAGCATAATCCACGAACTCCGCCCTCCTGTTTGAAGCTGTGTAGCAGTTCATTTGTTTCGGCGGTTAGAAGGTGAATAGCTCCAAACTTTCCAGCAGCCGCAACAAACTTTCCACAAGGAGACAACTCGAAATTATGAAGAGTTTCCATTTCGCCGGGCAGGGTACGCTGGGACTCTGTAGCCTCCAGAAGGTCGTAGGAGTAGTAGATCTTTCGGACCGACCCGAAATACGCCTTGGTGCCACAGGGCGCAATCCGGGTGCAGAGAAGTGGAAACTTCTTAAAGCGCATGCTGTGTAGCTTCTCATTTTTCTGTCCGTCCACAGTATAGATGGTGGCTACGCTGTTGGAACCCGACACCAGAGCAGCCGTGCTCGTTGGATGGAACTGAACGCTGCTTGGCACCCCTTCGCAGTAAGTGGATCGGTTCAAGTCCCTTACACGTTTGAATGCAAGTCTTTTGGGTAAAAGGTCCTGCTGCTTGGCCTTGTGATCGATGAAACCTACGGTTTTAAGGAGTTCCTCGTCGGAGGAGGCGTTCTCATCGTCTGGGTTTGTCTCTCGCTTCTCCGCCCATTTGGGCTGATTCAGAGTTCGCTGAAATCGGGCAGTTAGATACTCCTTGTACGATTTATCCTTACGCAAATGGTTTAAAGGGCCTGTGTGCTTTGTTTGCTTCTTGACATCGCCCACTTTGAGGTCATCGTCATCAGAATCCGACCAGGCGGGCTTCCTTTTGTTGCCAACTTTATCCTGGTCAGCTGACTGTTCCTTTTCGTCTTCGTCATCGCTGGCATTCCACTTGGACCCTACGGATTTGGCCAGGTTAGCGAGAAATCTCTGCTTGTCCCCGAGGATGACTTTTTCCATCGGCACCTCCACATAGTTAAGTTCCTTTGCTTTGGATGCTTTTGGAATGTAAGGTTCGCGTTCGTTCTTCTTCTCCTCTTTTTGCTGGCCATATAGGGCCATCAGCTCCTTGAGCTCCTCCTGGCCATCGCTGGACTCGTCTGAACTCATGGTTTACTTCAATATAATGCTTTATTTACGGATAATTCGTAAAATGCACAAAATAGTCGCACGTGTTGTTAAAAAGGCTATGGTGTTGAAAAATTTGTAAGCAATATGCGTTATACAACACTTGTATAAAAAACTCTAGCGCATTGACACTTTAGCGCCAGATTTAAATTCAAAAACTATATCTCAGATTAAACTAGTTAATTTTTATGTTTTGTTAATATATCTATAAGTCTATATTCTATATTTGCTAGCTTTCTAGAGACTTCTCTTTCGAAAGAATACATTTTAATATTATTCTTAAAATGGATCTATTTGTTGGTAGCTGCGAGGCTTCTTCACCTTGGCTCCCTGACAATGCTCCATGTGTCTCATGAGGAACCCCTCGAGCTTGTACAGGCGCCCACAGCGATTGCACGCCCACTCCGGCTTCCTTTTGAGAGGAACATTGTGCTTTCGCTCCGTCTCCTTGGCTCGGAGATTCTTGGCACAGTCGTCGCAGGCATAGCGACGGGATACCTGGCCTAGCCGGAACTTGACTTCGAAACCCTTACGGCAGAAAATGCAATCAAAGGTTTTGGTAACGCTGCTCTCCATCTTTTGGGAAGTCCCCGCTAGATTAGACTCGAGATGGCTCTGTAAGTGGGCCCGGTACTGCTGGTCGGTGTCGAATTGGAGGCTACAAGATCCACACCTTAGGTTCTTTAAGGATCTACCGTGCATCATCATGTGGTTGTGGAGCTGCTGCATGGACCCAAAGCTCTGCTCGCACATGATGCACTGAAACTGAACTCCCTTCGGCATCTTCTCAGGGTCATTCTCCTCCGTTTTCTTGAAGCGACGACGGCAGGCTTCTATATGAACCTTGAAGGCTACGGCTGTACGAATTCCGTTGCCACAATAGGGGCAGTGATACATCAGTTGGTTGTCCTCCGGAAAGAACTGAGGCGCCTGCTCTTCAAGCTCCTTCTGTGACCCGCAGCATGGGGCTACATAGATCGTGGTGACCACACCGTTTTCCTCGGTCACCGAAAGCAGGGTGGCCGCTTCCAGTTCCAGAGAAATCCTTTGTTCGCCACTGGTCATGATGCGTCTAAGCGGAGAGATAGGTGAAAGTGAAATGGGAAGGCAGACTGTCAAATCATTTGATTGATAGAAAGTGCCTACCTGGATCTGTCAGGGATGGCGAAAAAAGAGAAAGTTCTTCGGCGATATTTAGGCTTTACTTTCAAATTTTAACTTGAAAATATTTTCTATGAGTTTTAGTTTGAAATTTTGATGAGTTTTGAGAGCTGGTGGATCTACTAATATAATAAATTACAAAAAGTTA
Organism: Drosophila varians; assembly: GCA_018150405.1. Taxonomy (NCBI): domain Eukaryota; kingdom Metazoa; phylum Arthropoda; class Insecta; order Diptera; family Drosophilidae; genus Drosophila; species Drosophila varians. The sequence continues at coordinate 13,653,304 of JAECWK010000130.1, forward strand.
CCTAAGTTATTGCCCTCTCAGGACCGACCAGTAAGAAAATTACTTTGAAAGCTATATGTCATAAATCTCAGACAAAAGAAATTTTGTAACTATAATTACTCCTTTGAGCACGTAAGGATCCCGCTTCCTTTGTTTCCCAAAAATGCTCTAGCATACTCTATGAATTATAAAATCAAATGGTATTCTCTTGAAAGCCATAAATTATGGCGAGTTTGTTGTTACATGAATTGGTAATTTCTGCTTTTCAGTAATAGTTAATTTAAAATTGAAGTAGGATTTCTAAAATAAGTGCCCCCTCCGGGTGGGGTAAGCTTCGCATCCGTGCTTTATGACACGCGTAATGCGAGTCAAAATATGCAATTAAACAAAAACTTCTTGACTGGAAAAATATTTGCATAACTTGGGCAAACAAATGTCGGAGCACGTCGTCCTCGTCACCAGTCGACAATGCCAAGTTGTTGTTGAACTTGTCATTACACACACAAAAACATGGGGAACCAGCCAGCCCAACCACCCACCCAGCCACTTACTATCTATCTAACCCACCCCATGGGGGAGGGGTGGTGCTTCCACTAAAGTGTGGATTAATAGCTGGGGTGGCACTGCTGCCAGAAATCAGCGCTCGTAAAATTTACGTAAAATTCATTAAGCGCAACAAAAGACGCTGCCAGGATGCCAGGATGGGACTGGAAAGGGAAGCCGGAACAGGTTGGCCCGAAAAAAAGGGGGGCGGCTGCAATCGCTTAGAGACAAAGCCCTGCATAGTTGATAAGGCGCGTCCTCCAAGGACGAGGTGGGTAATGGGTGATTGGCCAGGCAAATGGGGATGTACGGAGGTGAGCTGGCTTGTCTTGTGGTGCCCCCAAGTGTCTCCTGGCAAGTCAGGCGTCAAGCCTCACTGAAGGCAGCAAATTTTTGTCATTTCAAAGGATACAGCATCTGAAGGATACACTTGACAAGAGTAGTTTGTTGTTATTATCAAATAAAGGATGTTTCCTTACATTTTGACAAGGGTATTGTAAAGAAATTTTGATGTTTAAAATATATTTTAAACTTTTAGTCCAAATTAGTTTTCTAAGTGTTTAGTTTCCCACCAATTCGCTATCCTTGGTGTCCTGTTTAGCGAAGCATGGCGGCGTAGTGCTCCTTAAGTAGCCCCACATTGTGGCCGATCCTTTGCCAATTCCCAATCTCAACTCCAAGCTCCCATCTCCTCACTGAGTGACAGATTAGCGTGTTGACATTAAGTTGGTCCTGTGGCAGGACCCCCCATATCGTCGGTTGACTTTAAGTATCGGCAGATACAGAATGCAAATGATGATGGGGCCACGCATTACAGCATGTTGCGGTCGCTCTCAAGGGGGCGTGGCTACTGGCTCCTGCTGCCTGGTGCCTGGTTCCTGTGGCATGTAATGAGTTTTCCATTGCCACGCTGGCGCACACGTTGCATCTGCATCGGGTTACCCCACATCCCGGGCTACCGCTGATTTGTGCGGCTGATAGTCGGCCTCGCGGTAATGCTGGTAATTAACGTCTTTGCTGTCCACCGATATCGCCCCGCTACATTGACGGCCATTGTCAAGTTCGTCCTGGATGCTAAATTCCTCTCGGCCATGGTCGAATTGAAAATATGGTTTCAAAAAGCCGACAAAAGGGATTTGAGTTAACAACGATGGTTAATAAAATAAGACCCTTTAGAATAAAAAGAGTTAAATTACCATTTATTATTTAGTTTTACTGTTTAGTGCTAAGGAGTGTGCGTCCAGTGTCCATAGCAAGTGAAAATGTCCATGAAAAACTAGTGAAAGCTGGACGAAAAGGTTCGAGGTGAGGGAAACGCTTGCGGCAAACGCTTTCATGTTGGTCATAAAAATAGCAGACGCATAAAAAATTAATAAGCATTGTCCAAGCGTGGCTCTTGTCTTGTCCCCACAAAGTACAACGAAACAAATATAACGGAGCATTTTTCCAAAGTGGAAAACCCTTCTGCCCGGGACGTCAGGACAGAAATTCGACCACGCCCCCCTGCCATTGCCATTGTCCACTGTGGTGGTAGACATCATTAATGCATAATTCAAGCGTTTGGCAGTTTTGTGCTCGATGCTTTCAATATTCAATTTGAATGCCGCCCAAAGGCGATTCGGTACGAAACGGTTCTGTGTCTGCAGCATTGTTGCCTTTTTGTTGTTTTCTGCCCCATTTTGTTTTCGTCTTTGCTTTCATGCTCGCTTATTTATTTGACCGCCTCCCACTTTGTCCCACCCACACTTTTCCGCTCTTCCATCACCGTATACTACCTGCTGCATTATTCAGACGCCTCGGTTCGGAATCGAACAAAATGCATGATAAACAATTTCCACGGCGGCGGCGGAGAAGGAGGAGGAGCTGGCCTGGAGAACTAAAGAGCCGGACGGAGACAATGGCCGCTTAGTCTCGTCATCTTGCTGTTGTTTTTCCAAGCTTGTCCCCTTTGACTGAATAGACAACACTATAACAGAAACCATATAAATTCTTAGAATAAAAATAAAAAGATACATCAATAATACTTTAAATCCTTAAATATAAAAATTTAAATATAGTATTTTCAATATCCCCAAAGGACATTATTTAGAACATATATTATTGTCCTTGACTGTCCTTCATGCCCTCCATGCGTTAGTTGTTTATTAAATATAGATGATTGTCACTTGCGGCATGTTGTTGCCGTGTCCTGTTTTCGGAGTAAAAGGAAATGTTGATGGTGATGATTGCTCGAAAATTTCATTGCGGCAACCACACATAGCTGCAGGACATCGTACTGGGGCTGTACTTATTGCGATTCCTTGTTCGAACTGCAATTGCTTGCAATTTCGTCTCGGCGGCGAAGGATGGGGGAGAGTTTATATGTGACAGGCACTTTTGTTATAGGCGGGCGCCGTTTTGACAAGTCATGCCATTGATATCCTTGCTGGCCATTGGCTCGTCATAAATGCGAATTGTCACCGACGGCATCCCGTCGTCAAAGTCGAGTCCTTTGCCCACCAATGCGGCCCAATCATCGCCAATCGCACGATATATTGACCACAAAATGCCATTAAAAAATAATTACGAATTTTAATTGGCATTTAGTTGGGGCAAAAAATTAAGTGCATTCAACATAAAATGTGATTACACCCGTTTCACATGAGAAAGTAAAAAAAAAAACTATGCATATGAGAGATGTGTAATCATCGCCTGTTTTTCCAGCAATTAACCATCAATCGAATTTCCATACTTGATTATAAACGAAATGAATTCTAAATGAATCATGGAAATTACTGTATTATACTGGGTTAGATATCAATCAAATATTCCATATAATTCATTCCAAAACCAGTTTTGATAAATTGAATATAAATTACCATAATTTGTGGCAGAGCATTTGCAAGTCCTGCATTTTTTTTGTCTGATTACCTGTGTTGAGCGTTTTTTACCATAATATGAGCCCGTGTCACCTGGTGCGTAGCTGAGCACCTGATTGTAGTTGGCACTTAAAAATCAATTAACAGCGGCTCCCCTCAACTATATGTAATGGCAAATGGCCAGACAACCGGAGGGTCCTTCAGAGCGAGAGTAATCAATAAAATGGAAAAGCGATTCGCAAATGCTTAATTGCAAATGGTAAATGGCACGATTTTCTGATTTAGTTATGATGCATTCCATTTGGCCTTTGCCGCAGCTCTGGTGCACCTCAAATGGTGTGGCAACATGGTAGCCACCACCTTCGGCATTCTTTGCGTGTCCTGCAGCCACGAAACCTCCAAACCTCCAACCTGCGTCCTGCGTCCTGCCCAGAAAACAACACTAATTGCGGTATTAAAATAAACTACAATTGCAAATGGCGCATTTTATTTTCACCAAGGATGGGGACGAAGGGACGAGAGTCCTGCTGGCCGCAGTTGGTTATTATTATTTGCTGCTCCTACTGTTTTGTAATGTTGCAGTTGCTGTTTTGCCATTTGCATTGTTTGCCATTTCCGTTGCCGCTGCCTGCCGCATTTTTCTATGTAATTGTGGTTTCGTAATGTGTGACAATTAAATCAAGTTCGTGGAAATTTGTGGCCCCAGAAAATGGGGAGGGCAACCCATAGAGATTCCAGAGAAGATGGCCGAAAAATCAGTACCCGCCATGCCAGGGGGGGAGCTACTCCATAGGCCTTTTGTATGCCATAATCATATTTAAGGGTTTCCTGGAATATTCGTGCGACTGCAACCTCAATTGCAATTGCAATTGCTGTTGACCAGTTGGTTAGCTCCTGGCAGCTCTGCCAGCTCCTCTCTCTCCCTTCCAGCACTTTTTCGCCATCTGCCAGACCTCGTCCATCGCTGCTCGTTGTTCTGTTTGGTTGAAAACCACAAATTAAGCAGAGAAATCCTTGCCGTGCATGCGAACGATGGCGCCGGAGCAAACAAAATAAAAATTTTAAAATGTCGGATGAAAATATGATATGGTACAGACATTGATGTATCCATTATATAAATTGTATAATATTTTTTATGGGTTTAAAAGTAAAGAAATTAACTTTAAGGGTTTTTATTTAAAGGAAATTTAATAAATTATATATTTTCTTTACCTTTTCGCATTTTTATTTGCTTTAAAAACTATTTCTTTCAATCTCAAAATTTCTATTTAAAAATCTCTCTTATCAAAAGCGAATTTCAAGCATCATACCCTTAATATCTCCAAAATATTGGGTATAAACGAAAAAAAAAAGAAATACAAACGCAGGCGAGCGCCCACAAACATGCAACATCCCAACCGCAATGTATTACGTTGGGGCGTGGCAGGTCTGGGCAGCCAGATAAATGCCCGTTGCCGTTGCTGTTGCTGTTGCTGCCATTGTCGTTGCCATGTTGCCACGTTGCATGCAAACAAGTGCAGCACTCACTCACACACAAACAAAGCGGCAACACAAAGACAAGGACGCTGACACGCTGGTGCCCGCACGTCAGCGCTCGTGCGTTTATTTGCCGTTTCCGTTTCCAGCTGTCGTCGTCAGCGTCATCGCTTCTCCTGCTCCATGCTCCTGGCTCCTTGCTCGCGACTCCTCTTGATTCTGGGGCAGCTCGTGAGTCTGCAATACCGTCCCCCAGGACCTCGCTTTTGCGGTCAATTGCAGAGCTCAGATTGCGCGTTAATAAGTTGCTGTTGCCGTTGCTGTTGCTGGTGTTGCAAGGACTTGGCACATTTGCCGCATGTAATGTACTTGGAAATATCACGGATTTCGCAATTTCCATAGGTTCGCCATTCGCACAAGGACCTCCCGTTACTGAAATGGCAACATAGTCAACTAGTCAACGACAACGGCATTATCAGCATCAGCAACATGTTGCTCCTGCCACTCTGTAGCAGCAGCAACAGCTCCACACCAACTCAGATAGCATCAGCAAACTGGCGACACAATGTTGTGCCCTTTGTTTGTTGGGCAACAGTGTCTCCTGGTGCCTCCACTCGACATCATCAGTGATGCTGAAGTTTTTATGTGCTCGTCCAGAAACTAATAACCGTAATGCTCAACGTTTATTGAAAAAAAAAAAGCTGGCCAGGTGGGCGTCCGTCCTTTCTGGATGGAAACTTTCGCAGGCATTCGGACAGTTCATAAATACTTCCACAACCTGCAACAGTTGCATGTTTCTTGGTGACACATTTAATGAAGCTGGAACTGACTTGACCCATTCCCGAAGGCCAAGGAAATCTGGAGATGCCATGGCCATATCTTGGCTAAAGGATTCCCTATTCCTCTGCATCACATCCCCTTTTAAAATACAGAATTTTTATTTATGGCTCCTAACAACGCCAATATGTTGTCCTGAGGTTTCGACATGGAAAATAGGATACATTATGCATGGCCAGGATAAGAAATTATCAACAAATGATTGACATCAGAACTGCCCCTAAACTTTCCCTTTTGCTATCGAAAAAGTGAAAAGGAAGTTGCGTTTTCCGGGCCGAACTTTTGCCAAAGTGAAAAACTTGCTGTCAGCATTAGATAAGCGCCGCAAGTTAATAGACTTGTAAAACACACACATTCCTCTTCTCGACTGACCCCTCGTGGCCTGAGTGCGGGGGTGTTGTGTCTGCCGAAAGAGGAATTTTATTTATTTGTTTGTCGTTGGGCATGTGACGCGTGTGCCTGGCCCCCGATCTCGATACATAAAAAATAGTGAAATAAATAAGAATATTATGTACGCCCTGTTAGCCGGGAATGGGGTGGGCCGATAGCTAACAGCCAATAGCCAATAGCCAATAGCCAATAGTCGACAGACGGCTTATCAGGCAACTAACAATTTAAGTTGTCAACTTGAAGGGCAGGCCAAGATGTATATCGATGGGAAGGGCACAAAACTTTTCTGTTTAACTAGACTTTGGCTTAATTTGAGCGTCTGCGGCTTGCCCCCTAGATGTGTCTCGTTTTGTTTGATCTGACCCGGTCAAAGTTTAGCTCATCAACAAATGATTCAAGGAAGCAGCAGGATGGTGTGGGAGACGGTGGAATAGGTTGATTGACAGCCCAGCCATCCCGTCATCCTGCCATCCTGCCAGCCACTTCCATTTCCACATCCGGCGTGCGTGTCCTGTCTGCCTGCCTGCCTGCCTGCTTATCAACTTACTTCCCAAAGTCGATTTCAATTAATCAAATGTCAAGTATTTTGACAGCAGAATTTATAACTCATTTGGGGCAAAGTTCGGGCGACAGCTTGGTGGGCTGTAGCTTAGTGTTGAACTCAAACACTAGACAGCAAAGTGCGGAAACAAACAGAGGTGGCACCAAATCCACTGACAAGTGTAAAATGCAATCACAGAGGCGCGGCATCTTCATACATTGTTGAATGGGATGCTGGATGTTGCTGGTAGTTACTGGATGCTGCTGCTGTTGCTGTTGGTGTTGCTGTTGCTGTTGGTGTTGCTGTTGACATTGCCGTGTCATCACTCTCTCTCCCAGACAGTCAGTCAACTAGAGGAGGTCCCGCCGGGGTTTATGTTCTGTTATTTACAATAGCGCATTTTTACACATATTTTTTCAAAGTCAACAACATGATTTTCGCAGTCTACGCTGCGCGACGTGTGCATAAAACCCGAAACACACACAGCAACACACCAGCGACACCAACAACGACAACGACAACGACAACATCAGCAGCAACCGGGAAACAACATTTACATTTTAAGTAGTTTTTAAATCGCTGCAGACAAACGTCAGCGTGTTGACAATTTATCATGCTCTTGCTCCTGATCCTGGGATGGGTGGACCCAGACCAGACCACACCAGGCCAGTCCAGTGGGTGGTGCGACGTGATACATCCGGGGCACCACCCGCCGCGCTAAGACGAGTGCAATTTTTGATTGATTGCTGTCAGCTGGCGACGTACTTACTCGCATGTATTTAAGCAGTGCATTTTCTATAAAGGACTCCTCCGCTCGCACCGAATCCTTTGCGATTTTTTTTCGATTTAATTAATTTAAGAGCGAATGCAGCTTATTGATTTATGCGCGGGATTGCAAATGAGGCTGAAAGGCGCCAGCGGCGACAGTGTCCACTTGGTGGGGGAGAATACTCAATTAGCTGCGTCTGCAGCTCCAACGCCAGGCCACTGCGCGAAAATACCCAAGGATGTCTGAAACTCTCCCAAAGGTATTAAATATATTTTTTGACAGTGTCTCAGCTCAAGCCCTTGCCACTTTCAGCTCGTTAAATTGATCACATTGCCGGAGGGTCAAGTGTCAGGACACTTCCTTTGGCTGCATTTTTCACATATGCAAAATTAATTATTTGGCGAAGGGATCCTTTGGAGCTTGAGTTGAAAGTTTAAGTTGCTGCGTTTTTCTGCAGGACGAGAAATTCAATTGAAACTTTGCAGACGACAGAGAATGCGACATGACTAATTTCCGTGTTTCTTCGATTCCTCCTGCGGGAACTTTTCATAAAGACTTCGGCTCCAGCTCCAGCTCCAGCTCCAGCTCCAGCTCAAGCCCAAGCGGATGCCAAAAAGTTGCATTCAAGTGGAGGCGGCGAAGGAATTTATGAAGTGCCGTGCCCGCAGCTGATTGCCTTCCACCAGCTCACCACCATCCCACCACCATCCCATTACCACCCACCTCATTTCCAATTGATTGTCCAGAAATCGAAGAATTTTTACTTTACAGAAAGTCTTCCGTCCAGCCATCGAAGCATCCATCCATTCGATGGTCAGGGCCATGGCCATGGCCACTTGAAGCGCATTTTCTGCGCCATTTCCATTCCGACTTCTGGCCTGTAGCCGCTTTTCCCTTTCCCTGCCATCCTGGTTTTGATAAATTGTCTGGAAATTACAAATGGACACAGAGGCCAATAGCTTTTAGGCAAAGTTCGCCCTGCTGCTCTGGTTTTCGCTTTCTGGGGTCAGGGGGCATTTATGGTAATTTAAAATAAATGTGTAGCCCTCGAAGAAGGAGAAGCAGACGAAGATTCGCAGGCGCTTCCTGTCTATTTACGCTGATTTATGGCCGAGCATTGTTGACTCTTAATGGCAAATGTCGACAAATTTGCTTTAATGGTCAATATAACAGAGGTTTCTGCCGCTACTATGTTTTTGTGTTTGATTTATTTGTGGCGGGGATACCCCAGTGGCCCATGAGTTATTTCTCCAACCTATCCAGATCTGGGCCGGTCAGAGCTTGGCTTGGTTGTCAAGTCAATCAGTTCTCCTTCTTGGCCTCAGCAGAAAACACAAGGACACAAAGCAATGGCGGCCAAGTGTGGCTGTAGCGCCAAGCCCTTGGGCGGGGAGAACAGGTGAGTCCTGTCCCGCAGTCCTGGATTTCTTTCAATTTTATTAGAACTTGTTTTTAGGGAAGTCTTTTGCACAGGACCTCTGCTAGACGCCGTCCAAAGGTCGAATATGTTCCTCGACAGCAAGGAGTTTGTGGACATGAGTTGCATTTACACTCCTGCCCAGACCATGGCCGACTTCCAAATGTTTAGTAATTGTCGGAAGAACGATGGTTCCCTCAAGTTTCTGAGCATGTTTGTAGAGGTAATCCTTTAATCTAAGTTTTTATAAAATAGCATAAGCCTCCATTTCCTTTTAGAAACACTTTTACGAGCCTGGCAGTGATCTGGCTCCGTGGACTCCCACAGATTGGAAGGCAAGTCCGACATTCCTCGACCAGGTTTCGGACCCGCAATTAAAGAAATTCGGTTCCGATGTCAATGCCATCTGGAAGAAACTAGGACGAAAAGTAAATGAGGATGTCAAGGAGCATCCCGAGCTATACTCCATCTTATACCTGCCCAAACCCTTCATAGTTCCCTCGGTTAACCACAGGGAGTACCGCTACTGGGATTCGTTTTGGATTGTTCGTGGCCTGCTGCACTGCGGCATGTACCAGACAGCTAGGGGCATGATTGACAACTTTCTGGCTCTGGTGCGTCGGTATGGATTCGTTCCCGGCTGCGGAAGGATATACTGTTCAGGACGCTCCAATCCTCCATTGTTGATCATGATGATGAAGTCCTATGTGGAAATAACCAAGGACGAGTCCTACGCCGTCCAATCGCTGCCACTGCTCGAGCTCGAGTACGAGACCTTCTTGCAGGGCCACGAGGTAAGGGTGAAGGGAAGGACGATGTATCAGTATCGGGACAGCTCCTCAGGACCCCGGCCAGAGGCCTATAAGGAGGACATTAATGCGACGGAGCACATCGAGTCGCCGGCGCTTAGACAAGCTGTGTACACCCAACTCAAGTCAGCTTGCGAATCGGGCCAGGACTTCAGTTCCCGTTGGTTTGTGGCCGCCGATGGCTCCAATCGGGGCACCATCTTGGACACCAGGACCTCGGCCATTGTGCCGGTTGAGTTGAATGCCATTGTCTTCCGGAGCGGCAAGATCCTGGCGGAGTTCCATCGCAAAGCGGGGAACACTAAAAAGGCGGAGGAATACCAGGATCGAGCCTGTGGTCTCGTGAAAGGCATCCGGGATGTCCTGTGGAACGACAAGGCTGGGATTTGGCTGGACTACGATCTGGATAATAAGAAGCCACGCAACTTCTTTTGCTGCACTAATTTCGCCCCCCTCTGGGCAAGGGCTTTTCCCCTGGTGGACACGGAGAAGGTGTCCACCTCGGTGATGAAGTACATCAAGACCAACAAGCTGGACGAGATGTACGGCGGAGTGCCTCACACGATGAACAAGCACTCCGGCCAGAAGTGGGACTTTCCCAACTCCTTTGCCCCAATGGTGTTCATAGTCATCGAGGGACTGGACAACCTGGGCACTCCCGCATCGAAGGCCAAGTCCAAGCAGTGGGCTCATCACTGGGTGAAGTCCGTCTACGCCGCCTACAAGTACGAGGGGTACATGTTGGAGCAGGTGAAGTAGTTTCTCCTTTCTGCTTTCAGTTTAATGTCAAGACAATGTAGTAGTTGTCACTTCATACTGGCTTGGGTCTCAATCTTCCACTCCTCTCTTCCAGTATTGCTGCAAGGAATTCGGCCAGCCTGGGGGTCGCATCGAGAACACCAAGCACACGGGATACGGCTGGACCAACGGAGTCATCTTTGAGTTCTTGGTTAAGCACGGTAAGGATATGGTCATAGATCCCGACGCCGGGAGAATAGATGAGAGCACCCGTGCCGGCGCTTCCAATCAAGGTACTGAGTACATCATCACAAGCGAGGCGAGCATGGAAGGATCCCCAAATGGCAGCGGGACAAGAAGCAAGAAGTCGTGCCTTTGCGGGGCTGCCTCGGATGCACCTACCTTGGCCCCGGATCCGAGGGCTCTAAGTCCAGCAGGTGCCACTGCTCCCAGTTCCCCGGATGCCAGCGGTGTCACCCATCCTAGCTGTAGGTGTGATACCACCTCTTTAGGGGTGCAGCAAAAGTTCCATCCCCCGGCCAGCGTCAGTTCGCCCAACAGCTGCTTTTGTGGCTACTCTTGCGAACCAGACTCTGGGGGATCGGATCCCAAGACTGAAGCCAAATCGGTAGCTCCGAAGGGAGCCTGTGGTATCTGTGGCAAGGAGCCGAGCCCGCCGCATCTTCAAGGTGGCGAGTGCAGTTGTAGTCGTCCGGATAAGAAGCCGAAAAGTCAACCACCTCCACAAAAGCAGAATGCCTCTTCCTGCGCCTGCGACGGCCAAGCATCGCCGAACCAACACCGGTCACCCCCATCCCATCCCATACAGGGGGTCCTGTGCGCCTGCGGAGCACTGCTAGGAAATAACTATGGCAATCGTAGGAACCACCACGATCGCAATCAACCGAAGCCATACGAGTCACCACAAGCACGACAGCAACATTGCGGCACCCCACCATCGCCTTCGGACAAAGCAGGAGCAGGCGCAGATGGATGTGTCTGTGGCGAGGATGTCCCTCAGCCCCCTGCTGCTTCCCAGGCGCCTTCCCCCAATATGGGAAAGGTACTCTCGGAGCATGAACCCGGCTGCGCTTGCTACATTGACAGGAAAATGAAGGAAGCCGAGCAACAGGCTCAAGCAGCCCCCAGTGGCTGTAGCCCCACGTGCTTGGCATCACAGAGGCCACAAATTTCTGAACCATCGCAAACCACACAGTCGCTTGACATGCCAGTTCCTCCCGCACCTCCAAGACAGACGGGGACCAGGTGCGGCTGCGCCGGAGAAGAAGATCTCGACCAGCGGGCGTTGGAGAAGAAGCAGTTCGAGGCCAAAATGCAGCAGTGCTTGCAGGCGCAAATGTCCCAGCTCCAGGAACGCAATAGACAACTCCAAGATCAGAGTGTCCAGACAAAGAGTCAGATTTGCGACCCGGAGACGAAGGAGAAAGCACCAGATTGCTCAGTGTTCCTGAAAGCCTCGAAGAATGGCCCCCAGCAATCAGGTGCCTGTACCTGCGCGGAGGACGAGGACGAGGACGAAAAGTTGAGGCGGCAGCAGGAGGAACTGGTCGGCCACTACGCGCCATTGTCCGACGGAGCCAAGGGCGAGGAGTGCCCAGAGGGTCTAATCGGCGGCAGGAAGAAGGGCAAGGGTGCTGGAGGGTGCTGTTCCTGCGATACGGAAGACTGCCCAGAACAGGATGAGGTGTGCCAGCTTGGAACAAATGCCGGCGCCGGAGCAGCAGCTACTTCGTGCGCCTGTGCTGGTGGAGTGGGAGGTCCACCCGCACCACCCCCGCCCACCTTCGTCTGTCCACATTGTGGAGCCGCGCAAGAGGCGCCGCCTCCTGGCGTCAGATCAGTGGGCACCAATCGTCCGTCCACACCCGCGCCACAGCCAGACGGTGGAGGAAACAACGCAGACTGTGTGTGCTTGGCAAGTCCTGGAAGTCCTGGCAGAACGGGCTGCGAGCCGTGCTCCGCCCACATGGCAACGGACTATTCCCCCGAATTCGGACGCACTCCCATGTTCAATAAGCAGTTTCCGCTGAAGGATCGCGATGGCGACGATTGCAAGGACACTGAGCCCGGTGCCGGAGAAGAAAAGAAAAATAAGTGCTGCAATTGCAAGGAGCCAGAGGAGGAAGGTGAGGAGTAGAATAGCTTCCACAGCTGAGACACTTTTTCATGCCAAGGCCAAGCAAGGAGACTACTTCAAAATGTTTTACTTTTTATCCAAATTCCGGTATAGAAACTTCAATTTTCAGGAAAAGCACCTTTAAAAGGATAATACAAAAATGCTTTAAGGATTTTGTGTTAAGTTGGCAAACAAAGATAAGCCGAGGATTAAATAAAACTAAATATGGTCAATGACTTTATGGATTTTATTATTTTAGTTTCCTTTTTTACAGTTATCCGAAGGAAAAGGGTATCCAAATAAAAAAGCAAGTGGGAGTGAGTGTGAGTGTGAGTATGAGTCTGAGTCTGAGTCTGAGTGTGTGAACATGGCCTAATTTCTTCCTTGACATGCCATTCACAATCCACTATGGTTATCTTTATGGGGCTGTCAATATCTTTATGACGCATCCACACACCCAAACCCATGAATGTGCATATGTGGAAGGACACATTCTGTGGGAAAGCGAAAGTCGTCTTTGACACAATTTCCGGGTAGTCGCTGTCTCTGTCTAGTCCTGGCCACCCGTCTCCTTTCCTCCAGTGGGAGTGTGTGACCGAATCATTGATGTTTTCGGCACACAGGCACACCCGCACACCCGCCCACCCACGGATTCATCTGCTCACTGACACATAAGCTCACAGACACACAAAACCGAGCAGAATCGAAATATGCGCGCTCCATTACAACCCCCTCCCCCCACCCTGTTGGCAATGTCTACGCCCCTGACAGCAGCCCTCCTGCTGATGCGATTGTACGGCTCTGATATTATTGAAATGCCATTTTGATTGGCTTTGATGTGTGTGGATGGATGGGTGGGCGGGTAACGTAACGATTTGATGTTGCTAAATGTTTTATGCAGATGCCCCGATATCGGCCCACTGATGTGATTAAGCGATAAGTAGTCAGGCATGAAGCGTTTTGGCCACGAATATTAGTCCGCCGATTGCGCTCTGCGCTAATTTGATTGAATGGCAGCGAGCCAGTGCATGAAAGAGTTCTGGAAAGGATTAGGTAGGCAGGCTACACTTCTTATCCAATTATACACTTATGGCCATTTGTCAGTCGAATGTGTCAACAGAGTCGAGGCATTGTGAGAGTGCTCCTGCGAAATAAGAGCCGAATACGAGGCCACCCACCCACGCAAGGAAGACCCAAGACTGACAGACAGACTGTAAACAGGGAAACTCAGGGAAAAGCGGCAGAGGCGGTAGAGGAGGTGGCATTGGGAAACGTAACCGCAACCGAATAACCGAGTCATATCACAGACGTGCAACTGAGCAGCACTTGATGATGAAGAATGTGCGCATCCTTGGCTGGGCCTGCATATGGCACTTGAAGCACTGCGAAAAATAGTGGCTCTCAAATCTAAAAATCCCTCCATATATGGGGACTTGCGAGGATATTCTTTTCCTGTGTATTCCCATTGTGTGCTTGCCACGTCCCTGTCCAAGAAGCGGTGATGAAATGCAGAAACGCTGTAGCTCATCAGTCTTCTAGTCTGAGCCCCACTGCCAGCCTGTCTTCCGCCCCCCCCAGGACCTCATCGGAAATCCCCTCTTGATTATAAGTTTGACGCACCGCAGCTTTTAATGCGGATTCCGCAGCGCCAACTAGAAGAAAAGTTGCAGTCTGCCTTCGCAGACTTCGCAGACTGCTGACTTGCGTTTCCAATTAGGACTCTGGGCGAATCATTTGCATGTTATTGACTAAATTAAGTGCCGTGGCGAAGTTGTAAAAATATGCGAAATTGGCCATCCGTCGAAATACAAAGCAAACTTGGGCGAAATGGAATCAAATGAAATGAAATAGAGCCGCCATGGATGGGTGGATGGGTTGGTCTTAAAACGGATCAGTGTCGGATGACAACGGTTCAAATAATTTCAGTTTGGCCTGTCAAAATATGCTCTTCACCTGAATTGTCCTGTGGAGTTGAGTCTTTGTTTGGCTGCAAATTGAAATTGAAATTTGCATGTTTGCCACCAGAAATGTTTCAATTACTCGCATGCACAAATGAATATAAAATCGAAACAAAGCACCAAGCACCAGATGCAACAGCAACAACAACTACAACAACAACGAGTACAATAAGAAATCTGTCATATGTCAAACTTTGCCATATTTAATTTCCTCTTTGCGAAATTAGTTTTTCCTCATCCAAAAATTTGTGAGCTGCACATATTCGTGTTTACATTTTTTTGTTTTTGCTTCTTTTGGATTCTCTCTCTATGTGAGGAGTCTCTACATTTTTTTATTATTCTGTTCGCCCCTCACACAGATGCAATAATTCATGTTCAAAACTACAAATTGAGTCATAAACAACTTTTGATTTCGCATATGGCAGCCATGTCCTCCGGTTTCAGGGGCGGTTCTCTGTCTGCCTGCCATAAACCTCTTCCCCCTCCTCCATTTTGTTTTCCGCTTTACGCTTTTCGTTTTGTGTAGCATACTTTTTGGGGTGCATTTAGTGAGGGGAAGGCGAGTTGGTGAAAAACTTAAATACTATTGAGCTTATTTTAATAAATATTTAACAAAAAAGGAACCTTCTGAATAATTGTGACACTGTTTTGGGTTACCTTTTTTTGAACTTTTCATTTTTTTCCCCCTCAACAACCCCCACCATCTCTAGTTGAACTTTGCCGGAAGTTCCCATTGTGTCCTAGTTGACCTTTTTAAAAATTCAAGCCACTGCAATCGCACTCATTAAAAACAAAGGACCAAATCCAGGCAGTGTGTGTGCGCCTGTTGGCTGTGTGCACAAAGTCGTACATAGAGACGCATAAAACCGCTTAATTCATAATTTATCGGGGCGCTCTTTTAGTTGTGGTTAACGAAAAAAAAATCGAAAAAGAAAACTGAAAGTTGAAAAACCATTTAAAAAGGTATGCAAACAATGTGCAACTGTCGGTCCTTTGGTCCTTGATGTCCGCACGTCTGGCTTACTTATGTATTTCACTCTTTATGATTTATTTCGAAATACTCTGGCCACACTCACAGACACCAGGACAACAGGACTGCAGGACAAGAGAGGCAGCCGAAAAACCGAAAACCCAAAAAGCTTTGCCGCTTAATTTCATTAAAAATTTATGAAATAAAGGCACAGCCAGGATGGCGTGTTAAAATTTGATAGTCTGCTCTGTATGCATGTGTGTGTATGTCTGTCTGTCTGTCGTCCTTGCGCCTGGGTGGGGTATCTGTGTGAGTTTCCATGCGTCATTGTTAATATTGTGCTGCGGTTTTTACGCCGAAAGTCAGCGTTGGACAAAATACAACAAAAAAAGGAAAGAATTTGGCCCGTCTGTGTGCAATTTATTTGATGGACTTGTTTATGAGCAATTTCCATTCGCATTGCCATTGCCATACCCGCACCCATTCCCATCTGGTATCCTGGCATCGCCCAGTGCACCTTGATTCTTATTTTTATTAATGTTTATTGCGTTGCGAGCATTTAATTTGATGTTCATGTCCAAGTCGGCAATGATGAGACGTTAAATGAAATTGCAACTCCGGCTTCGAGCAGCAACTGATGTCCTTGTTGTCCTTGTCCGCCTCGCAATGCAATTTGCAAATGCGTATTGCGGTGCGAGAGACGCACTTTTTACCCGTCACCCATTTCATCCTTCTGCTGGCTCCTTTTTTGGGCCAGAAATTGCATTTTTAATATCCTTTGGATCCAAGGATCACGAGCACAGGGAACGGAGTGAGCTGTCATGGGTAATGAATGCGCTGGCAAACAATTATTTTTATATGACGGCTGGATGGGACAGGCATCCTTTTCGGTTGCTAACGGTAACCGTTACTGCACATAAAAGCCCCGTTACGTACTTGAGAAGTTACAAGATGTCATTCCTGGTATCCTGCAATATTCATAAATGCCACAAAATGGGAGAAGGGATGGTAGGCGAGAGTTTTTTTTAATATAAGCGTTTAAAATGTCAAAAAAAAAATAAGGAGAGTGCTTAGTAGTTTTTCTTCTTGAATATTTTGAAGATTTCGAGGCATAATATTTTTCTCAGTGGCAAAGCTTGTCTTTGGGGAGTTGGGAAACACCTGCTGAACAAAGGACATTTGCCACATGCAACACTGACACTCATTAGATTAGCGCTGATTGCGCTCTCTCCTCTCCAACCACCTCCCAGATGCCAAATACCGCCTCCAACCCCTTGCCGAATGTTGACAGCTGTGTGACAGAGCTTGGGGAATGCCTCAAAAAGGCCGCAGGCCCTTAAAACTGGGCGGGGCACAAGGCAGAAGGCAGTGGGCGGTGGGTTGTGGGTGGTTTGTCGGTTTCTGACTGCATTGATTGTTTTTGCCACTGGTAATTTGAAACTTTAAAATATTTATGATTTATGTTTAGTTTCCATCCGAGAGGGTGGCAGGATACGAAAGGACGAATATCGCAACACCCCCCAAAAAGTGTCTGGCTCATGCTGGGCCAGTGGGCGGTGGAGGCGTGGCCATGGCAAATGCTCGAAAATTTTTCATTACACAGTTATGCAGGAGCCAGAAGTAGAGTCCTTGAGGAGTGACATCTAATGGAGTCCGCCGGATTTTGCATGGGGGGATGTATCTCAGAAAGATTGGACAAAATATTTGGCACGTGCAAGGGCTGGGCGGGGGGAAAGTGAGGGGAATGGAACTGTATTCTGGGGGTTTTACGCTTCGAGTAATGCCGAATTGAGTTGTCAGTTGTGCGAAAAGTTGCCTTTTATGAGGGTTGATGTGCGGGGATTAGCGGAGCTGGAGAAAGTTTGCAAAAATCGTATTAAATATTAATAAAAATGTTACCTCGGGGAGTTGCAGGTGCAAATGCAAACGGGGAAGTCAGGTGGATTTAGAGGTGTTCCTTCTTCGTGGACGTGTCTAATAAAAAAGGCTGGCTTTCGCATTCCAGTCGTGATTTGTCGACCCGGTACTTTTCCAATCCTACAAATGGCCCTGAAACGCGTGGAAGGGATGACTTGCCCTCGTAGGACAATTTTTACCCCCACAGATGTTTTTCACATTTTTCACTAACAATTTATTATCAACCACTTAGGATCAAAATAAGCGATAGTCCATCGAGGCTTATTACATTTCAAAAAGCGAGTATGAAACGACCAAACCCCCATTTACCCCCCAAACCCTCCTATTCCACTTCCAGGGGGCATATCTATGACAAGTGCAACAGTGCGACGACAACTGAAATCAACCCTTGGATCGCAATGGCTCTGGTTTCCTTTCGGGCCGGGTGTGGAAATTTTTATAGACCGTCAGAATGATATATGCATGCCAATATTATGACAGCAGCTACATAACTGGCAACTGTTGAAATATGCCCCCGGCTAAGAGTACCGCACCCCCAGACCCCAAAAACAAAATCGAACAAATTTCAAAAGGAAAAAATAAGTTTTGTAAGGGCCTATTAGAGATACTCTATGGAAACTAGAGGATAGTAGGAGTGTGCTCTTGAAATAGTTAAACAATCAGAAAACCTAGTTTAGAATTGACTTAAAAGTACTTCTTGATGCTTCTAAGTTTATGGCGTAGCAAGGATTGAAATGGGAAAATAGATGATATACTAAGGAGAATGATAAAAGTTCTATAAAGCTAAGATTACCCCATGAAATCAGGGTATCCGCAAAAAGGAGAGACGAAAAATACCAAATCAGCAGCAACAACTCATCGACGAGGACGATGGGCGTAAAGTTACGCGCGCATATGTAAGTGTCTGACTTCCGTTTCCGCTTGACAAGCTACGATGCTGCTCCAGACCCCTTTCCGCCTCTTCAGGGGTGGCTTCCACCCGGCTCGCCACTTCGTTGCGCTAAACTTGAAACTGAAGTTGTTGTCATGTTTGTCAGTGGTTGGGGCTATTACATTTTACTTTTCATATTTGCCAGGAATAACCGTGAAATTGTTTTTTCTGTCTAGCTGTTTGCCTCCCAAGTGGGGAGGAGGCCCACACCCTACCCCCCCGAGCGTGTATGTTTGTCAACTACCCCTTTTGTCAATTTCAGGTCCTGGCTGCGGCCAAAGTATGTGCAAAAAGTGCGACTGAGTGGCAGGAAGGGGGGGGCAGTTGGGAAACTTTCATCTATGCCGCCTTGGGCCACAACAAATTGCAAGGGATTCCAGAAGGGATTGGATAACAGGGACTGGTGTGGGTGGCGATAGCGGCTTGGGAGAGCGGTAAATGCTATTTAAATATATAAATTTTAATAAGCTCTTTTTGGCCCTTTTGTTTGCCGACCACGGCGTGGAAAGTAAGCCTGTTATTTGGTATCGATTTGTTGGGAAATTAGAGAGACGGCCGCCAAGATGGAATATTTTCTTCTTTTTATTTCGGACAATTAAACTCAATTAAGTGGGCATATTTAAAGAGGAAATTGCTGCATCGCAATTGGCAAATATGTACACGGATCGACGCCACCAACAAAGAGCCAGACCTCGGCTTTCGAGGCAGACGAGCTGAATTCCCAGGAGTGGCCGCATCTCGGAGGGATAACAAGGGTAACCAGAGGATTCTGGATTCACCCAGCACACAGCTCACAGCCAACGAACTTGAACCGCAATTTTTATTTGGCAATACATGCGAAGACATTTCCTTTTTAGCTTCTTTTCTTTTCTCTGGATTTTTTTTTTTTTTTTTTGCGTTTTTGGCTACTTTGTTGCCGCAACCCTCATGAATATGTAAGTATTTTGGGGTGAAAGCCAGGTAGTAAGGTAAAAGTATAGTAAGACCCTTGGCAAGGGGTGGGCTTTGCCCAGCCAAGCAAAGCCAACCTGCAGCGGGGATACACTGTGAATGGTACAGTGAAGCAGACGTTGCGACAGGGACAGACAAACATCAATAAACAAGAACCGTCGCGTAAATAATGCATCACCCGGAGACGCTGCACAAATCGACTGACTTGCCACCGAAGCGGCAGTCACCGGGGCACGCACGGTTCGTCTCCGGAGTCCACGGCCCGGAACATATCGAAGATACTGAAACACTGAGAGAAAAAAATAAAAGTCTGGATCATAGTACATACGATTATTTGTGTATTTTTTTGTCAGTGTCCTGTTTAGTGACTTCGTGCGGTGCGCCAGACATTTCCCCAAAGAAAAAGACTTTGACCTGCCCGCCACTGCAATTGTCTCTGGACTCATGCATTTTACATTTTTAATAGATTGCCTGGGATTAATAACACACGCATTCTGCCCGGGATCGGGGGGGTGACCGCAGGTATTGGTTTTAGTTTCTGGTTTCCTCGGTTGGCCCAAGGGATGCATAACACATTGCGCGGTTTACGCATCGACGCGTGCCCCACAAAATCGTTGGCTTTTGGAGGCAAAGTGCGGGGTCATGGCCCAAATCACTGACCAAGTTGGTGGCGCGGTGGTTGCGCGGGTGGGTGGCTGGTGGCTATGCGTGCAATTAGCCAGGAAGTGATGGAAGGGAATCTGGCTAATGGAGGATGGGCTTCCAATGCCCTAAGGAATCTTTGCTACTCTTACTCTCAGTCAAGATTAATTAATAAAACCTCAAGATTTTTTGTCGATTTTGTATTTGAAAATCCTTTGTATCAATTTCTCTGGAAATCTCCTTGGGCTGTGTCTGAGTACAAAAGGAATTGGTTTCAGTTTCATGTGCTGATCCCAGCTTTGATTGGGGCCTTATTTTTGATATAAACCCCTTTGGTTTTGTTTTCCGACAAAGGCTAATAAATGGACTTGGAAAAATGTATAGAGAGTTTTCTGCAGAAACTAGTTTCTGTTAAAATGTTGATATTTATAATTTATTTAAGATTTTTTTATAATATATTAATTAAATCAATTGGTTTTTTTAGTATACCCCTCACTTTGTTAGAGTATTCAAAGCTCTATGGAAATATTTCAATTTGAAGCGCATAAAACTTTCCGGGAAGAAGCAACCAGCCAGGAGGAGCCCGAAGCTCCAGCCTCGGCGTCAGAGCAGAGCAGAGCAGAGCATACCCAGAAAACTTTCGAATATCCCGAAATGTGCGGACAGCAAGGAGTCGTGCAAAAAAAAAACGAAAAGAAAAGCTGAATATAAAAAAAATAGAACAAGGAAAAAAGTGGAAAAGTTCTTGGGCGAGTAGCCGTCGATTCCTTGCGGTCCTTGGATCTGTGGAGACCCGGGGTCCGAGTGGCAAAGTTTTTGGCTGTTGAAGACATTAATTTGAGCCTTGATGATATTCAATTTAGGCACTCCGCCGAGACTTGCGCCACTAACCCTCCAAATACACACAATGGGGGCACCGACTGTAAAATATGAGCTGGCCTAAGTACGGATGCATAGAAACACTGGAGGCTACACAGATAGTTGTTACAACTAAACAATTTCCTTGCTAAGATATTACTTTGCTTACTTAAATTCATATAGAAAAAGGGTATTAAATATTTATTATTATTATTAGAATTAAGGAGAGGTCCTTCGCTATTTTCGGACCCACAATTGTTTACCTAATAATGTACTTTCCGAGGCGGGGAAAAAACTTAGTGACAGCGAGAAAAATCCCCCAAAAAACAAGGCTGGAGGAAATGTATTTTTTGGTATAACTTTTTACATGCACTTGCTGGTGCTCCGGCCTGGTCCTGGTCCTGGTCCTGGTCCTAGCCCGGTCAACTTTTCATGTTTGAGCTTCATTTTATTAAGTTGGCGACACTTGCTCGCCGCCGCCTGTGCCTACCATCTTTTGGGGTCAGCAACGAGCTGCGCAACTTTTCCTTAGCCCAATTTTTATTTTCGGTATAGTTATTTTAAAGTTTTTCGTTTAATTTTCAATTTGCCGCCGGGTGACATTATTTTTAAAATATTCACCGGATAAAATTTTGCCTCTTAGGCTTTACCAACAGCTGTGACCCGGCGCTGGCCTGTGTTTTAACTTGATTTCCTTGTCGCAGGATGTGGAATTGTGTTGGCCTTATGTTATTGTTGGCATTATTGTTATTCCGCTGGGTTGGTTGACCATTTATGCTTATTTATTTTCGTCCGCCTTTCCGCATTTCCGTAGCATATTTTTGCGGGCAGGACGAAATGAGGAAACTTTGTACGTGCCACATGGGGGGGTGACTGGGTGGGTTATAGTGGCTATCATCATCAATAATTTGTTCACAGAAATTCCATTATTATTATTATAGTCAGAGGTGTTTATTGATCTTGTTCAAACACTCTGTTGACAAAGTCCACCGGCACTGCCACTGGATGGCTTGTTGATTGTTTGTCTTTGCTTTGTCTGCGGCTAAAGCCTGAGGAAAATATCGAAATTCTAACCATTTGCATTGGACTAGAGACCACCACATAGGAGACCACTTCCAGGAGACCATAAATTGTCGGCTTTGGTGGGAGTCTGAAAGTCGATGCACAATACAAACAGATTTCACAAACTAAGGTTATATATCAATGAAGGTTCCAAATATAAGTAACAATAAACGAATCACTCAATCCATATGTTCTATATTTTTAATATATTAAATATATACATAGAAGGTCCTTTTCTTGCAGTGTCCTTTTGGTCGCAGCTGCTGCATTGTGAACTACTCGCTGCGATAAAGTAATGAATTACCTGCTCCTGTACAACAATAAATTGTATTTGGATTTTTATTACAACTCTGCTGATTACGCTGTCAATAGCCGGGGAAATATGATTTTTTTGCAGGTCTGCAGCGACCTGGGCCTGGGCCTGGGCCTGGGCCTCGCTGTGTCCACAGCCATTGGCCATTTCTTTGGCCGTTTTTTTGGTCCTTTTGTTGCCTGGACCCTGGCAACCGTTGCGTTGGCCTTGTTAAATTATGCTCGTCATGGCGGCACTTCCGGGCCCAAAGGCGTTCGTCCTGCCTGACGCCCATTGTTGTAGTTGCCCCGAATCCTCAGAGTCGAGAAGGAGTCGCAGTTGGAGCTGGAGCTCAAGCTGGAGGAGCGTAGCTGTCAGGCTGTCTTCGTGTTTTTTAAGTTATTGCATTGGGAATCGGACGGTAGCTAAACACAGGAGCAGCATCAGAATCCGAATCAGGTCCTGGAGCAGGAGTAGGAGCCGGAGCTGAAGCTGAAGCTGATGCCCAGGCTGAAAGTTGGAACACAATAACAAATGAATCCTAGTCGAGGAGCAGCTTTGCGGCTCTTGTTCCTTTTTGGCGTGCGACAAGGCCGTGCCATCGAAAAATCCCCTGATCCCTTATGTAATTTTTAGATTTCATTGGTTGAAGTGGAAGTGGATGAGGATTGGGATGTGGAAGTGATTGTGGAAGATGCCCTCCAAGCCATAAAGAAGGAAAAAAGAAACGAGATAAGTAAAAGGAAGGGAAAATGAATTAAACCTGTTGCCACTGACTATGACAATCTGTGAATACAAAAGTCGACGTGGAACGGAGACGTTGCCAAATATGCAGAATCTTAATGAAAGTCAAGATGTCAGGGCTTGGCCAACTGGCGGTTGGCTACCTATCAGTTGTTGGCAAATTGCAACTTAAATAAAGCCAAACGAATTGGTCAGGATTGCGGAAGGCGAGCGGTAAAGGATTTCCGTCAAAACTGCCACAAAACTGCAACTGCCAGGGCCAATCGGAGCCACTCGCAACGAACTTTGGTTATCCTTTCGATGGTATTTGGGACTTAGTTTCACTCAAATGGAGAGCTTTTCGCACAGAGTCCGACTATAAATGGATGTGAAATATATAAATAGCGTGAGCTGAGCACTTGAGCACTTCAACAGAGTCCCTGAAGTGCGTTCTCGGCAAGGGCTTTGCAAAGGATTCGCGCAGGGAATCCCCGGGCGGCGAGGCAAACGAAAGGCAGCCGGGATTGGATTGGATAGCTACTCCTGTCAGAAGTCAAAAGCTGGCAAGGAGTCGGGGGGAGCCAGGAGCCAAGAGTCAGGAGCCAGCAGCCAGGAGCCGGGAGCCGCCACAAGTTGCCTGTCGACGGACAAACTTATGGCTAAGACCGCAAACAAATTTCGGGCTGCAGTTCTGTAGCGTTTACAGGTCAACTTGGCTAAGATGCACCTAGTATCGTTTAGTACACTTCCACCGAATCCACGTCGAAGCTTCACTGTAATTTAGCTGAATTTGCTGCAACCGAATTAGATGTTGGAGAAAATTGTCTTCCTGTATGAATTTCATAATTTCCCCAAGTTTTAGTTGGGAAAGGCAAGCAATTTCCTCCCCGTCTACATTTTGGCCAAAAAGGTGTGCGTGTGTGTAAGTGTGTGTGTGTGTGTATGTGCCGGAGGTTTAAGCCAAACTACACCCCCCGCCCTTTTCCTTTTTGGAAATATTCGCCCAGGAGCTTAAAGTTTAAAGTCCTAACTTTGGCGGCGCATCGGTTGGCTGGTTTTGGCGCTGTCTTTTGGATTTGGCCATCTTTTGTGGCAGCTGGAGGGCCGGGAAATGGGCGGAAAAGTCCCATGTTAGAGTACGTATGTGGCCAGCACGGATTGGTTTTTCAATTTCTTCGACTGTTTGCTGATGTCATCGACAGAAGTTCGGGGGGAACTGTTTCCAGCCTTTGTTATTTATATTCCTCGGGCTGCTGACCCACTCAACGCAGGCGGGATGGGGATGTAGATGGGGATGGGAATGGAAATGGGGATGGGCCAAAGGACAACCCTTTTGTCACATTTTGCAATTTATGTTATTGTGTACACAGATATCTTCATCTTGTAAATATCGTCCTCTAGCATCTCTATTTCTCTCTCAGTGTTTATGTCCTGTGATTTCTATCAACAACTTTTACTTTTGCCAGCAAATGCGAGGGCGGGACTTCTCAACCAGAAAGCAATAAAAATTGTTTACAAACATTATTTGCCTATATCCTTGATCCGGAAGCACCTTCCATGTCCAACACCAGGGGTCCACAACTTTTCACCATTTAAATAGAAATCTCTCCTACTTTTTTTTTAGTTTTAAACAAACAAACATGCATTTTCCCAGAAGCTCCCCACTTCTCTGTTTACCAGATATCTCCTGTTTGGGTTTCGGGCATTAAAGCTTCTCACATCCTCTAATAAACTAATATCTCTCCTTTGGGGCTACCTCTTTTCCTCTTTTTTTTTTTTTTTTTTGCACCCTAGTTGTCCCAAATCTATTGTTGGGCCATAGTTTGCCTTGCGAAACATTTTATTTGTCCTTTCTGTCTCGGTCGGATTACTCGAAAATGTTTGCATCAGATTTTGGGCTGCTGGTTATTTTCTGGGGATGACAGGGGTGACGGGGTGATGAGGGTGCCCAGGTGTCCAGTTCCCCTTAGTTTTGTCTCCTTTTTCCTTTTGGTAAATCGCTGGAAATTACTTGATTGAACTGGGAATATTGTAATGGTGCCAATGTGGCCTGAAACATTAGCCATTTGGGTTAGAAGTGTCATCTTTGCAACTGATTGAATATTTAATTAAGAAAAACATTTGATTGGCCCAAAATCAATTATCCTTTTTGAGATTGCCTTGATTAGAGATCCATTTTTAGGAAATCAATGCACTTACCACTAGTTTAAGTGTCCCTGCTTGGGGCAACACCATGCTTTATCCTATAAAGACCTCTTCCCAGTGGAGAAGCATTACCATCTTGGAAATTCTTGGTTGGAAAACAACTCCATTTTAGACGCATAAAGCTGGGGCAGCATGTGTGACTGGCAAACCGGGGGAAATTCCTTATGCCAGACAAAGTGAAACTGTCACTGGCAAGGGTTTCCTTTGGCCCGCTGCTCCTTGCTACTTTTCTACTCTGCCGCTTTTCGTTTTGGGTTTTTTTTTCTCCCTGTCCCTGTTTTTTTTTTTTTTTGGCAAGGATGTAAAGTGCGAAGGGGCAGGACTCTGGGTTGCATATTTAAATTTATGATTATGTCGTTATGCTGTCTGCCCGCATTGCTTTGGCGGCCGAAGAAAAAGTGACAGCGGGCCAAACTTAATACGAATTTATGTGCAACATATTTTTGCACTTTTTTTGTTTTGCTTGCCCCTCTTAGGGCTAAGTGAGTGGTCAGCATATGGTGCTTATTTCCTGGACAATAACAAATAAGCTAACTTTGGTGGAAACCATACATTTTATACTTTCTAGTGTAAGAGATCCTGATCATGGATACATAGAAACAAAAGCAGAGGAATTGATCAAGGACCAGGATGGTGGAGACCCCCAGGAAGACATCAAGTTTGTTTTATTTTCTGGCGCTCGGCGTTGTCGCTTTAATGTTTCCCATTAAAAACGAGAACATTAAAATTCCTTTTCGCCTTTTCCAGGAGCAGCAGTTAAATTGCATTTCAGCCGGGCTCGTGCTTGAGGAAATGACAAATTCTTACATAATAAGAAAAGTCTCGGGCGGCGAAGAGAAATGGGATCCATTTGGCATTTGGCAGGTGGGCGAAAGTGCGGAGCTGCGAGTTGAGTTGGCGTGAAATTGAGCCAAAGTTGCTGGTGGTAAGCAACGTTTCTAACTCATTTTTAAATACAAATTTATGTATGTACAGGGATACAGGACATAAAACGAAAAAAAAAGGACGTCAAACGATGGGGAAGTGGAATACTTTTGATTAATTTGTCTCGCCTAATGGCTGGCCATAAATTTCGAGTTAATAAAACGGAAATTGGAGGGATGGGGCGGAAAGTCGCTGGGCTTTGCCATCTTCTAATAACAAAAATTTGTCACACGACATTCTGACAGTTGTGTGTCACAACCACTTTTCTCTTACCAAGCTTACCACGCTTACCACTTTCACCTCGTCCTGCTCCTCGTCCTGTTCCTGTTCCTACTCTTCCCTTCAGCCCCATGCTCGGCAACCACAAAACTGTCAACTGGCAAGTGCCGCTGATGACATTGTGGCCAACTTTTCTCAGGCAAATTATGCTGGCAGTTCTCTCCAAGGCTCCAGGGGGTTCCTTTATGATTGATAATTGCACAGAAAAAAATTATGAAATATATTAAAGAGCAAGACATACCTTACCACACATACCTCTCCAAGCTCTGATCTCATTGAAGGAAAGGATATAAGTTTCTGTTATATATACTTTTCTCTCTGTGTAGCTGAGGAAACTGGTAGGGTTAATCAATAGCCAGGCCACACGCACCAAACAGCTCGAAATTCGATTAGAGGCGATGTTAGCAAACCATTCGCCTCAAGTGTCACTTGCAATTACCCGGAGGTACAAAATGGGGGGCAGTGGCAGTGGCAGTAGCAGCGGCAGTGGCAGTGGCAGCGGCTGTTTAAGGGAGTTGGAAGGCCAGTTGGGAGTTAAGGAAAAGTGGCAAAGTGCATTCAAATTGGCTTAAACTAAGAACGTTAAGCGTGCAGCTGTCTAATTGTATCTGCCACCGCCTCGGGGAAACCCTTTCTCGCCGTTGGAAAAGTAATGTGAAAGTGCCAGGGGAACTTCAAGATTAAAGCATTAAAAATTTTCAGACTCTTTACCAAAAACGAGAATGGAAGGTTGTTGGATGCTGCCCCCACCCCGGTTTTCCGGGGGACAGGGAAAGGTGATTTCGGGGGAAAGTGAGTGCAATTTTCGTTTCGCTGGTCTACATCATCAATTTGGCGTCCTTTCGGGTTCTACTCTTTCCTAGAACGGTTGCTTATACCTTGCCAGGGGATTCCAAGAATTCTTAGCGAAATTAAATTACAAAGTATATAGATAAATTCCTTAAAACTTCATAGAACTAGAATTATATACCCTTCGTTATTTGGCCATTTAAGGATAATTGAAAGGGCATCTTCAAGTTCGGTTTAATGGGAAAGGAATCCTTCATTCCTCGTCTGGATTGTTGCTGTTCGTCCTGTTGTTGCTGCGGTTGGTGTTGCTATTGCTTTGGATAAGGATAAGGTTGAGGTTGAGGACGAGGATGAGGTACTGCCCCGGGCTGTTTCCCGCCACTGGAGTGGTGCAAAAATATCAGGCACAATAACTGCCCGGAGAGTCCAACAACTACAACATTTCATGGCGCACTTTGTCGGTCAAAACTTTCGACATTAGCACTTAATTTACTGGCCCAACTTAATGAAGTCTACACTTGGCTAATTTACGCGAAATGCTTTGGCTACTTAAGACGCATCCCCTCTCCCATATCCTCTATCCTCTATCCTCTATTTAAAGTTATTTTCAAAGTTGATATTAAAGATTTCCTATAACTTTTTAAATCGATTTCATGTATAAAGGGTGTCGTGCATAAACAATATTGGGGTAAACCCCTCTATTCAAAACTGTTTTAAAAATAACTTTGAAGCAACACTCTTTTTATTTATTTTTCAAGCTTATGACTGATAAGGATAAGGCAGCTTGGGGGGCCTGGAACTCGAGTTTGCTTCAGTTTGTTGTGAACTCTTCGTCGCGTTAAATGGGTGAAAAAAAATAAACCGCATCTATGAAACCCGATATCGTTCGTATGGCCATCGCCGGGCTTGTTATTATAATAACAACATTAATTTATGTAATAGTTCCAATTTGGCAAGAGCCTTTTCAATGCGCGGAAATTATATCCTGGAAACTTGTGTGCATACTCCAAATTATTGGAGGAATGTTTCTTCTCATCAGCTCTTTGATTGTAAGACTTGAGCTATAAGGAATGTAATTTGTAGTTTGGTTTTATTTTTATTTTTATTTGAAGGATAATCATTGGCTATTTTTGCCCTGGCTAGGATCATCTGTGATATTCGTGTATTCGATTTTTTTTAGGTCCTTGATCTATTTCTTCCAGGTCGATATTAAACAGAAAATGTTTGTGCCATTCCTGCACATCACAGCAGGTGAGAATAATCAAAAGTTTTTAATTTGTTTATTAATTGTTTAATGTTGTAAAGGCTTCTTCTGGGTGTACTTTGTGTGCGACATCTTTCGCGACTTTCTCCAAATGCATTTCGAATCTAACCTACAGAATAGGAATATTGTTTAAAGTAAATAATGTGATTTATTAAACGAATTGGATCTCTTTTAAAGTGAAAACCCTTTTTTTATGAATGGAGAATGCAATTGAGTCGAGTGTGAACATTGCGGTGTGTGCGAACACTTGGGGGAGGACACCTTTGTTTGTGTTGTGTTGTGGGTGTGTGTAGCCGAAAGTAAAATAAGCGTTAAAATGTCTGCTAACACAGTGGCAAGTGTGGATCTGGGGCTCTGTGGTCTCGTTGCATGCGTATTGCATTACCCGACATGCCGCTTACCTTACCCCCAAGTCCAATACCCCATGTCCCATACCCCATGCCCCCCATTCTAGTGACTGTGCCACCCCCTGTGTGGCACAAAGTGGCATATGAATAGATACATGTTTTGTTGCCTGTTTTGTTAGTCCCCTCTCCGCACCACCCTCTGCCGGATGTCTGTGGGTTGGTTGTCGTAATCCAACAAGCAGACAGGTTAAATACACCACAAGGACAGACCCACAGACACACACACATACACATACACATACACACTGCCAGACGTTCAAGGGCTGCTGGAAAAAAAGTGTGACAAAGATATGGGGGACAGGGACTGAGACTCGATCCGCGATTCTGTTGGGAACCAGACGCATCCAAACAAACAATAATCATGCAACAATAGTGAGAGCCACAAACAAATTGCTTTTCTATGTCTACATGTGGCTGTGTGTATCTGTGAGCACGGCGGGAAAAGTATCTTTTGAATAACATGTTGGATCTTTAAGGATAATTCATGGAAACTGTGATTTTCGATGAGTTCCGATCAATATTGAATACAATATTTTGCAATGATTTAAAGCCTTAATCATCCATGACTAAAATAATATCAATATTAATTCAAATATTAATCATAGTTCCTGGAATATTTTTTTCAAGTGAACGAGTCATGTTCGAGTTCACTTGCAGATTAGTTTCGTAGCGAGTGAGTCTGTGTTTTCTTTTTATTTTTTGTATTATTTAGTTGTTGTTTTTTTTAGACGCACAACCACAGAGAATCAAAAGCCGCATGGGCGTAGCCCGTGACACCTACCGAAGGGGGCGAACTGGCACTAGTACTGGCAATTAGAATGGAGAGCGTAAAGTTGAGATCTCCTCCCCGCAATCTTTTCCACAGAATCGGCTCCTTCCTTCTCAGCCTGCGATGAGCTTTTGTTGTCTGCAAAGTTTGCCTTTGACACAGGGTGCTGGCACCGCCCCCTTTTTGGGGAGGCAACCGCCTCCCCTTGTCACCTGGCATGTTGGCAAAATGGAATCCATTCATTCAAATCTATGTGAGCTAGTAGGAGAGTGTTGGTGTCTCTGCAGCTTGTTCAACAAAATTGAAAATTAACTATAAATTCTGTGTGGCAAAACATGCAAACATGTTTGCGGAAATACCTGACAGGCCCAGGAGCCCAAGGGGGAGCGGGCCCATAAGGAAGGGGTGCTAGGGTCTGGGGCTGGGGCTGGGGGATGCCCAGACGAGGTGTCAAGCGTGGCAAACACCTTGGTGACATCGAACACCCCTCGGCACAAAGCGATTCATTGTTGCGAAATTTAATGCGAAAAATTCATTAAAAAATAAAAAGCCGGTGGCAAAAAATGGCAAACAAACTTTGAATCCACCGAGAGACCAAATTGAATTGCCCAAAATGTAGGTTTTTTTGTCGGTTGAAGTGAAACCTTTCAAAGGTGCTAAGTACATGAGGGAGCCAAAAAAAAAAAAAAAAGGGAAATCATGTAAACCCTTGCGACAAGTTGTGGCTCAAGGGAGGAAGTACACTGCAAGAATATCTATTAGGAAAAAATAAAAGGAAAATCAGGAAAAGCTAAAGAGAACAATCAGGCAGACTTAACTAATAAATTTTCTGGCATTCCACACGCAGTCGAGCCGAAGCGGAAATCATTTAAGCTGCCAAATCAGCCGACCAGATGGTCCGCCATGGTCCAAACAAAAGGCCAAAAGTGGGAAAGAGAAAGGCCAGAAGGTAGAGGTGCCGCACTAGAATGGCCATCTGGATGGAAAGCGGTAGAAAGAAAGCGCTTAATATTCATTCAGTGTCGCGCGTATATCACTTTTTATTTGCACAGGGTTCAAGGGTCTCACAGTATGAGGGGGGCTCGAGGCAGGAGGCTGGATATGGGGGGCAGGAATGCTGGAGCAGGCGCCGCCAAGTATGCAATGGAATTCGGCGCACGCAGCAGCAGGTGAGCTCGTGTGGCTGCTTCAGGTGTGTTAATGCGCCCCAATGGGGTGTGTGTGTGTGTGTGTGGGTGGGTGTGTTTTGAGCCAAACGCACAATTACATACAACAATTTGTGCTTTGTTTCGCCATATCAGTGTGTGTAGGTGGGTGTGGCATGAGTGTGTGTGTGTGTGGTGTGTGTTGGGGAATCCAAATCACCAAAGAGCAATCGTGCAACAGCAACATGGCTAACGGACAAAAGATGGAGGAACTGTTGTGGCACTGCGAAAAAATTCAGGTAAGTAATAATGGAAATTTATGAAATATGCCTCCCACTTTGCTTGATTTTTATTTGGATGTCCTACTCATAGTTTTTACTCTACAAAATATCCTTGCAAATTTTAATTTTTTTAGCGTGTCCTGCCCGACGGAGCTGGCCTGCGGAAATCCAGTTGGCTTTGTGCCGCTGACACCTCCCATCGGTGGCCAGCACCCTCCCCCCCGAGCGACTCAAATTGGATGCCCAAACATCAAGTCTTTGAAATGGAGGCAAGGCTGAAGGCTCCGGCTGCATCGGTGCCGAGGCGCTTAGTTTTCAATGTGAAAATTGAGAAAAATTGCCAAACGAGTTGGTAAGCGATATTCCAGGATCCGCCTGCCACTTGGTAGGATGCCAGGTGATGCAGTTGCCCCATTGTTGGACCCCCCCCTTCGCACCGGCTTCTCCACTCACTTATTGTTAGTTTCGCTCGCTTTGTTTTGACAACTTCTGGAGGAGGAATGCTCTGGGATCGGAGACCCAGCATTTCGTCAAATAAAAAGAAGAATTTTTGGCTTCAGTTTACTTCCGTTTGCTTTGACTGCCTGCTATTTTTCCGCCTCCCTTGCAATTGGAGAACCAAGAAGCTGCTGGCAGCCATAAAATTACGATCCAGCAGAGAGCAAATGACGCGAAACAGTCGCACGGACATGGCCAGGAGTCTCTGAGCCAAAAAGGGGCTAGCCAGAGTGGGCCAAAGGGGGCAACAACAACACGTATCCAGCATAAAAATCGTGCAGGCCATGCTAAAAACGTTTATCCCTTTTAGCCCCAAGTTGGGAGCTGGAGGAATCCCAGGCCACTCCCCCAGAACAATGGCTCAGCCCGGGTAAAAGAGTACACTGGCCAAAAAATGGCAATTGGGAAGAGCTTACATTAGAGTTAATTTCAAGGAAGAATATCGTAAAATCTTTTAGAAACCACTGGTTTATGTTTGGAGTAACTCATGACAATTGTTTTCAATGTTTCCCAGTTTTCTTTTCCCAGTGCCGGGTAAGAAGAGTTCCTACGTCTTTAGTTTCAATGGCCCCACGACGGCCCAAAACCATTTTAAATGGAACCTAAGCCAAGACTGATGGCCAGGAAGGGAAAGTCAAAGGTTGGGTGGAGGAAAAAATGATGGCCAGGGCGGTAGTCAGATAAATGCCGCATCATTGGTTATTTATATGCGAGTGGATCCCAGGTGGATGGCCTCGGGGCTACAGACGATATATTTATTTGATTTTATTGATATTCAACTGGCCGTAAGTAGTGGCATATCCATCTTGGCTAACGAGTGGCTTAAGTCCTGTCATTACTGCCCACCGCGTGTGGCCCATTTCCATTTGCAGGTAAAGTCGCTGGCATCGGCATGGGAGATTAATTAAATCGCATTCAAATGATTGGCTACGTGCCATTATTAATTCGAGCATAAATTATTCCATCGGCCCTAATTCCCAGTGATTTCGCTTCGCTTTCCCTCTCGACGTCGTCGCCCAATCTGTGGTCAATCACATGATTGGCTGCTTTCTCGGAATGGATCTGAAATTTTAATGCAACACGTATTGGCACTTCTAATTTATGGCAATTAAATGAAAGTTCTATATTTGGCTTACACGGCATTTGGCCAAAAGTCGTTTGAGGTTTGCATTTGTATTTACTTGTCTCTAGCGTCGAAGGCTTTTAATGTGAGCTTTGTGGAATTATTAATGGGTTTATAATCCTTTTATTAACCTGTGTTTCTAGCATGAATCCTTTCAGTTTGGTACTTAAGTATTTTAAAATCAAAGCCTTATATAAAGGGGTTTTTAGGACCTTTAAAGTTGTTAAAAATATTTTAAAAATATTATAAAAATTCCTTTTCAAGCTTGTCCCTTTTGGGCCGAATCTGTTAACTTAACATTTAAGCCAAAGTCTGGCGTTGTAAACAAACTGTTAAAATGCCGGCAAATCGCCAGGTGACTCTCTCTCTCTCTCTCTCTTTTGGCCATTTCTCTCTTCTGGCATTGCCAGCTCGAAGCAGAAAAGCCAAACTCGTTCCAGACGAAGGCTTAAACGAATGAGAACCAGCCCGAACCCCAAAACCGAAGTTTTGCACGAAAACTTCAGAACGCGAAGCAAACAGCGACAGTTTCGGATTCAGATTCACATTCGCATTCAGTTTGTCTCACAAACGCGTCTCGAGCGGTTCTTTTTTGCGGATGGAGAAAGCGGGAAAGTGGAAAAGTCGGAAAAGCTGGTCTGGAAAGCCACAACGAAAACTCGAGTGAAAACTGTGTGTTCCCCAGGGAAAAAAAAAACAAAACAAATGAATTGAAACAAAAACATAAAACATCGGCGGCTAATCGAACGCATCCAAGTGACTCAGTGAGGTGAATATACAGAATCCCAGACTCCTTGCCAATGTGTGAGTGTTCCAATCAGAACGGAGAGGCCCACCTGAGGTACCTGCCAAGCTTGTTTCACTTTGCATTACCCTCGCTGACCAGTTGATTCCAACTTGTTTCCAACTCGTTTCCCTCCTGCCTGGCAAAAAAGAAAAAACAAAGAAGTTATTTTTGGTCATCAGTTGCCATTTGCATTTGTGCAACAGCAAAAGCAGCAACAGCATTCGTTGCCATAAATTGCGAAATGCAAACGGCCAAATTGTTATTGCCACTTAGAAGCGCTCTAAGCGGAATTCTCCGCCGTTCTCTATGCTCGGTTGGTGTGGAACAAAGTGTGCAATATCTTGGCCCACTGCATCGCCAATAGCCGTAACAGTAGCCACCTGGTCGCGACTCCAAAAACGCTAAATAAGAAAAAGTGCCACCAAGACACAAAAGCTTCTCGCGGAAAAAACTGACAAAAAAAAAATGCTCGCGATTGCATCGCATGTCGAGGTTGTTCCGCCTGCCCTTGTCTCCTCCACTGGCCCTGGCCCTCACACTTTTTGCCCCAAAAGCAACAACGCAGCGGAACCGAAAGAACTTCAAAAGCACTCCGACCCAACTCCGGCTTGGCCGTCTGTTTTTTGGCGATTATGAGCGGAATACCACCGCACTATAGGGTTAAGCTGCAGCAGGGCGACGGGTAAATGCTCTTATTAAAAATTTACAATCTCCATTTTGTAGAAAAAGGGTTAAGTTTAGGAAGCTTCTAAGAATTTTCATGTGCAATCGAGTATATCAAAAGGAAACCCGTAATTCCTAAGAATATGCTTTAGGAAGTAAAGGAGGTCCTTGAACAATATTAAAACATCGCGGAAATTTGGAACAATTACCAGTATTTGTGAATAAATTTTTAAGAATATTTCATTAAATGAACATGTGGTTTTATTATTTAATAGGAATTAATATATATGTATCTCTTACAATTAAAAGAATACTAAACTGAGTCTTAGATAGAGTATTAAATGCAAAGAATGCAAAAAAATTTGGCTCCGCGTTCGTTGCTTCACAAAAGAAACAGAGAAGATTGGCCAGAACCAAAAAAAAAAAAAAAAAAGGCCAAGAGAAAGAAACTGGTTAAAAAAGACAGAGGGCGGCAGGCTCAAAGCGTTTAAGCGCCTTTGACACTCAGCTGGTGGCAGAAACGTAAAGGGAAACGGGTGGGGGGGGGCAGGATTAGGGAAGGCGGAGTGCCATGTGAGACAGCTGCCAATCAATGGCAGCCTAGGCCCATCACTTTGTGGCCATTCTGCTCAGTGGCATGTTGCATGTGTGTTATAACACACAAAAAACAGGAGGAAAAATGTTTTCAGAAAATGTTCGGCTCTTCGCTGCCAGGGAGGGCCCTTGTCCTTTGAGTCCTGTTCGACTGCTGAGGAAATTATGCGATAATGGGAGCCAAAGTTCATTTTCATAAATAGTTAAGTTCAAAAGTTGGTAACATTCTCCGCTGGCCAGTAAATTGCCGTGTGTACACAATCAATTGTAGGCGGAGAAGTGGATTGGAGAGAGACATTTTCAGCTTATTAAATGGAATTAAGCAATTTCTCCACTATTACCATGAATATTTGAAATCGAGGGTAAATACCAAATGCCAAGGGATTAGTAATTCTTTGCTTGGCATTTTCTTACCGCACATTTTATTCACTTATTGATTCTTGGGCGGCAAATTAATGTTTTCATTGCGTTTTCCGGCGCCTCGGCCAGCGGAAGTGTCGTGTGGCCCAATCAAACAAATCCACAATCAAACATGGCCCAGAAGTGGTGGCCAAAAAGGCACAAAAAGTATCCAAATTACGCCTAATGGTTTTTTAATTGTAACAATAATTGCTGTCGCCATTGCATGGAGCAACATCGGCGCAATCAGAGCTGTTAAGAAGGGTAAAAAGGGGGTCCAATCCCTCCCATTAATGAGAGCTCTTGGATAGCATTTAGATGCCGGCAAATTACCAACTAGATTGCACAGAAAAAAAACTGGAAATAATAGCCTTGATTTTCTAATCAGGTTAAGTGGCAGAGGTGTGAGGCAAATTATCCTTTCAAATCCTAGGTTTGTTAATAATCAAGCTTTAAATCATTAAAAAGGACCTCTCTCTTGTTCTAATTTTTCCCTGTGCAATGGTAAACGAATTTGAAGTTCATGTTGCTGCTGCGCTTGAAGGTTTCCCCAACATAATTGCTCCTCTTCATGCTTGCCACTCCCTGGGTGTGTGCGTGTCTATAATTAAGGACGAAAAAAGAGCTGGCCTATGCCATTTTGACGAAACAAAAGCCAGCAATGAGACGCTGAACCTTGAACTTGCTTTCCCCAGATGATGATGATGTTGCCGCTGCCGTTGCTGCTGCTGCTGCTGCTGCTTCTATTTTGGTTTTGTTTGATTCCATTCATTGTTCACTCGGCGGCAGTTGATTATGAGTGTTATTTTTTTTTATTTACTTGGTTCTAGGGATTACTTTTTTTGCTGTTAAACTGGACTGGCTTGTTGCTTTTTTGCTCTTTGGTCGTTTTGGGTTAGCCAACATGGCCATAGCATACTTTTGTGCGCCGAGGGTCTCTAATGTGCGCCATTTTGGTTTTATGCGAGTGTGTGTGTGTGTGTGTGTGTGTGCGTGTCGGCCCATTTGCCCAGAGGTCATTATAGGAGCTTGGCCCGCTTGGCACGTTGTGGCCGCCAACTTCCGGCGTTTCAGTGGCTCTTGTTGCTCTAGATGTTGCCACAGTTCCTTTTGCAACAGCAGTGCGCTGGTGTTGCTGATGTTGTTATTGCCACTGTTGCTGCTTTTGGCTTTTGGCCCTGGACCATAGACCCGTGGCCCCGTGGCCCCGTGGACCCGTGGACCCTCCTGGCTCTCTAAAGTGGCAATTTGTCTAGTTCTGTAAGCGCCTCTTTTAACGATAATGATGATTGCGCATTGTTGCGTTTTTATTTCACTGCACACGCACACACACACACATACACACACACATTCGCACAAAAAGGAGTTATGTTTCAGGTTTTTTTTCGTCCTGGTACTTTTTTTTTGCGGCTTTTCGCCCGTGTGTTTGCTTAGCATTTTCCGATTTTCATTCATAGCCACACCATTTCCCACCCATTCACCATTTTTTTTGCTGCCTTTGCTCCTTCCTGGACTCTTCCATTCGGAACTTTTATTATTTTCATTGGCATTTCTTATTCCATTTGGCCGTCTGTCAGTTGTCTGTCTTTTGGTTTATGCTTTTCGGTCTCTTCCCTGCCAGGTTTTTGGCCAAAACGTGTCGTCGCTGCTGTTAATTTTTAGTGCTGAGCGACGAGTGCTTTTCGCATTTGCTTTATTGGCCATGGCCGAAATGCAATCCTGTCTAGACACCGGCCGTCCAGAGGCTTTTCGAGGGCAACCCCCCACTAACGCCCGGGCTCAACCTCATTTTATGTATGTCCTGGCTCTCTGTTTGTTTTTGGGGCCGAACTATTTTGATTTTGTGTTGGCCAATTCGGCATGACTGACTGTGGTTTGATTTATTTTACAAATTATTTTCGTTTCTTTCGGAACATTCTCTATTTTTTGTGCATTTGGTTGGGTCTTTGTTGGGTATTTGTTTGGCAAATAAAATCGAAAAGTTTACATACAATTTTTGTCAATATTTAACCGCATAAAATGCATTTCATATCAATAAGTTCTATCTGATTGTGCGCCTTGGTATGTGTGTGTATTTGTGTGTGTTTGCCTGGGAAAATCAATAAACATTTTGCGGTTGACGTTGGTCAGTGTCGTGGCCCATAGTTGACATCCATCGATGGCTATCTCTGCGTGGACTTTGTCCAACAGCATCAGCTGATTACTTTATCACAAAAGCGTAAAATGAGCCAGCAGCGGAAATGCGTGGCGTGGGTAGGGGTGGTGGGGTTGGTTCGTCCTGGTAAGGACATGGACAAACACACTCACACATGCATAACTTAGCCGGCATTCACGTGCTGCACTGAATGACTTTATCGACTGCTAAACGTCGCTTGGCCATTTGATGCGGATGTCGATGTGCACACGTTTAACCCACTGGCGCTAACAAACACACACATTACACTAAAAAAAAATACTTAAATTTAATTGTTATATATAATTAAAATATATATTTCTCCAAAATGAAGACTTTCCTTTATTTCTCCTTAAATTTTCTATTATCCCCCATGAAAAGTACCCCCATTTTTTCTCCAAGTGCCCTTCTCTGACCCTCACATACTCCGATAATTATTCTGGTTTGTCGTGTGCTCGGGGCCTGGTCCTGGCTCGACTTTCCCGGCGTCCTGAGCCCTCTAAATGTTTATTGCTTCATTCTGTTGCGCAATTTAATCGATGTCTGGCTGGGTCCTCCATCGTCCCTCCACGAGAGTCCTGCCATTATTCGCCGCTTTTAAAGAGCGGCTAATGTAAATCGTTGAATTATGGCAATTTACGATTTAATGAAACTTTACTCCGCCGGCAATCAAAAGTCGCCCGGAATGGTACATATAATGCAAGCGCTTCCTGTCCAGCAATTCCCATCCCCCCCATTCGGATTTTATCCTTTTAAGCAATTATCTTATAACACAATCCTGTGGGGGTCAATCCGTGCCTCATTTTGCGCTCGAATGCGCCGCACAAAGTATTTAAGTAACTCAAGCCGTTACCAACAAAACAGATTTGGCTGAAGGAGAACGGATAGTGGTCCTGGGATTGGGATTTGGTGGTGGTGGTCCTCGTCCTGGTTCTGGTCCTTGTCCTGGTACTGGAGCTTAACCCTTTTTGTGTGCTCTTCTGGATTATGTATTTGTGTTTATCTTCAGTTTTTGTCTGCTCCGCAGCGAGAGCTTACCGCAAAAGAAAAAAAAAAAAAAAACACGAAAGCCGTAATGAAATGCAAAATCGCTTAAGTTCGCCGGCAAGGGAAAACAGCTTTTCCCCGAAAAACAGGGATGCCCCCCTTTGTTGACAGCGTGTTAGTGAAAACTAAATGAAATTTTCTTCATGCTCCGGCTCTTGTGGGTTTTTGTTTCTCTGCTTTCTGGCTCCGTTCTGTTAATGTGTTCCGGGGGTGTCTATTAAGGGTGCTACATGAACATCAGCCTCATCACCACTACCATCACAACCATTACCATCATCATCGTCATCTGCAATGGCACCGTCGTTATGATGCGGGGACCGTAGTTGAACTGTGTTACCTTGGCCCCATTGTCCTGTGGATAATTGAATGCTCAGACGCTTTTCAAATTCCACTTCCACTCCACGTCCACGTCCGTGTGCATATGTCGGCAGTTGCCTTTTCAATGACTTCCGCATAAGTGTTTAATTTCCTGTGTATTAACATGCTTAGCAAAACACACACCCACTCCTCCAAATCCTTCAATAATCTGCGGGGAGTCGATAAAAAAGGGGTTGCAGAATTCCACCCAAAAAAAAAAAAAAAAAAGAAACAGGTCAGAAAAGGTGCGTTTTTGAACCCCCCTTTGGCGCAACGATTTGTGCCAACAAATTTATTTAAAAAGGATTATCAGCAGCTAAGCGCCATGCTGGCACACTTCAAAGCGTGCCACGCTTCCAGGACAACTCCCCCCGTGGCGGGGGCAAAACCATTTTCCATTTTCAAAAACAAAAAGCAAACAAAACACGTAAGCACCGCCATGGCATATGCAAATTTCAATGTCAGGCCCAGGCCGTGCAGTCTGAATTTGAATTTGAATTTGGATTCGAGTATGAATTTGACATTCAATTTTGTTTTTCTGCTCCCCGATGGAAAGGGACAACGGTTAAGTGGCTTTATTTTCACGATTATGGCCGGATACTGAGTTTGAATAATCAAAATTCCAGGCCATTTCAGGATTAAACCGAACGAACTCCTGGTAATTCGATGCGCTTTCCGAAATCGACTTCTAGGATATCCAGCTCTTTACTTTGTTTTATGACATTCCTTAGATAACCTTTGCCCAAAAATAAACTTGATGACATTTATATGCTTCCTTTTTTTTTTATTTGGATGGTGGATGGGGTGGGGTTTCGGGTTCATATCGAGTTTTTAAAAATAATACGAAAATTGTAGCAACCGTTTCTGCTGAAGGCGTGAGAAATTCAATTTGTTGTCACGTCCATCAGGTTAGTTAAAATTGTGGAAGGGGCGTTTGCTTTGTTGGAGCAGGGTTGGCATTTTCATGTTATTGAATACTTTAAAAGGTTTTCCATCTGCCCACCACCCCACCACCAGCCCCCATCCCTGTCCCCAAATCTTTTCTCAATTTTCACTCCCTCCGGGGGTTGGAAGCATTTTAGTTGAAACATTTTATTTACTAATTGCTCGAATATATATATATGTATATACAATATATTTTTGGGAATTTTGTTTCTCCTTAAATGAGTGGGAAACTGACGACGGATTTTCCCAAAAATCGTCCAGTGTGTGTGCATGTGCGGAAGTTCACACACGCCTGAACACTCCCGGCCTGTCAAACGCACTCCTCCTGCGACGGCATCCTTGCAGTTTTCCCTTTCGAACTTGCTTGAAAATTTTCAAATTTCCGGCCCGGCCCACAATCCTGTTCGCCCACTTTACCCGCTCTCCTGAGGAAATTGTCTACGCATGTTTCTGGCACTTTTAAGAGGATATATGTTCCGACTCTGTGTATGGGAGGGTGTGTGTGTGGGAAACTATTCCGCCGTGAGCCTGCTCCTTATCCATTATTAATACACGATTGGAAAGTGTGTTCAACACAAATTTGCAATTTGCAATTTGCTCAAGATTCGGGGGCGTGAATTAGCTGCAGCCCGATAAGCATTTCCGCCGCCATTTCCACAATCTCCAGCCACTTCACCACCACCACCACCGCTGGCGAGCAAATGGCATATGGACTTCCGTTGTCCATTCGTGCCTTATCTCGTTGCCATTGGCAATGTCTGTCTGATGTGATAATCCGCAGGAATTAATAAATAAACCATTAACAAATAAACTAGAGTTAAGCCCGTGCACACAGCATTGCATTGTGAATGGAGAAAAGAGACGGAGGTTGGCCCTGGGCTTTCTGCAAGGAGGCGAAGGAGGCGGAGGAGGCGTGTGTCTGTGCCACGGGCTAACCCTTATCAAGGACTCACCAACCGTCCAGTGGCAGGTTCAACCCCGGCGACTTGACTTTCTGCAAACATCAGCAAACAGAGGCGGAAGGCCAACACCAGGCACAGTGGGATTAGAAAAATATATATTTAACATTTACTTTTAAAACAGTTTTTTTCCAATTTATTACCTTTAAATTCTACAACAATCTATTCATGAGTCTCTATTTTTTTACAAAATATTAATATTGTGTGAAAAAATAGACTTTATTTTCATATTGAAAGGTCAATGCTTGGCGATAAATCCTTTTCAAAGGCGTGGCCGAAAAAAGGGAAATTAAGGAAGAAATGCAAATGGGCTTTGTGCGTGTGTTTTCCGAAAATTTCAGTCAATTAAATGAAAATAAATGAATAATTGATAGTTTTTATGGCTCCGTTCCTTTTCCACCTTGAACTAAACCTTGGCCAAATGTAATTAGGGACAGGATGGGGATTCGACATGCTGAAGAATGTCATTTGAATAATTTAAATTGTTAGACGCGTTCGTTGTTCGATTGGCAGACACCAGGACATCGGGTATAGTGGATGGCTAGGGCTAGGACATAGATAGTAGGGGTGTCCTGACCGGAGCCACAATGACGTTAATGACAGTGACGAGCGGTTGTTTGCCTCAGCTCTCGACCAAACATTCGAAGCAAACAAACAACAAACAAACAAACAAACAAATGCACGCACGTACTCCAGGCGACACACACACTCGTACTCATAAAAAACAATCAAAATGCAAAACGGAACCAGGCGGACGACACTCCATGGGGATGTGCATACACTGAGAGAAACATTTCCAAGCTTAGATGGGAGTTTGGTAGCTTTTAAAAGAGTCCTGTGTTCCCGTTTTTTCCGAGTGCCTGTGCGTGAGCCTTGCACCAGGAGGATCAACTACAAACACAAATGGCTCCTGATTGCAGGCAGGAAGCAACAGCTAAGGGGCTCGCCGAGGG
Organism: Drosophila varians; assembly: GCA_018150405.1. Classification (NCBI taxonomy): domain Eukaryota; kingdom Metazoa; phylum Arthropoda; class Insecta; order Diptera; family Drosophilidae; genus Drosophila; species Drosophila varians. The sequence goes on from JAECWK010000130.1 coordinate 13,694,663, forward strand.
GGTGGCAGGACGATTCCCCGGCTGTCTGGCTATGCGACTAGAATTCAACATTTCTGCCGCCATTAAAATCAAATTGCACTTTCGTGCAGCCCTGCCTGCAGGATACTAAGCCAAAATTCACAAGGAGGCAAAAAATTGGCCACGCCCAGGCCAGGGGCAAGGGGCGGTGGCAGGACGGAGGTCACGAGCCGCGTCAACGTTTTTGGCAATTTCAGCGAAATATTCCTCTGCACCAGGTCCTCGTCCTGGTCCGTGTCCTGGTCCTGGTCCTGGTCCTGGTCTGGCTTTGCTATGCTTTTTTTTATGATTAATAAAAGCAAATGTAAATAGTCGCAAATAAAAGGCAGCTAAACGAAATGAAAGCAAGCGTTGCACAGGCGGCGACCTTCAATCCGCACGGCCCGGAAGGGGGGTGGTGCAGGTGGTTGCAATGGCACAGCACTCTGCCCCCTCCTCCGTTATCCTGGTCGATGTTAACTTTCGCTTAATTTCTATTAGCATTGCTGTCGCTTCGTTTTCATTGCTGCGGCACGCTCCGCAGGTTGCTGAGGTTACCCCAAGGGGGTGGCGGAGGGTGGCTGGATTGGCTGGTGTGGCAGCAAAAAGGGGCAGGGCCCTGACCCGGGGGTGGTTAGCGGCTGAGGGAATGCAACTGTCTGCTGGGCTTGATTGTTTGTATTTCTCATGGCCCTCGATGTCAGTCGAAATCGTTTCGTATCCAAGTTTATACAGTTGGACTTCCATAAATAGAACCATTCAAATCCTATTTCAAAAACTACTTAAAAATGGGGAGAACCTTTTAAAAATGTTGTCAGCTAAATGCAATTTTCATGCCACTATAGTTTGAATTTTATTGGCGTATCTAAATTACACTTTATAGAGTACCGCCTGTTGTTTCGTTTTATTTGTAACCCCCGAAAAAGTGAAGCACCCATCCATTTGCCATCGAACCCACCCACTCTGTGCTGTTGTTTGTTTTACAACGTTTTTAACTTGTTTGCAAGGATTAGGTAAGCAACTCAAACAGAGACCGGGGGGCCCAGGACATACCCGTCAGGATGCAATGCAAACTCATAAAAATAGACAAAGACCTGGTCTGCCAATTTCCCCAAAGTCCCAAAATTTCTCGCAAAACTGAAAGTTTCAAGCGGAGTTGGGGTTGGAATTGGACTGGAAGTTGGGGGACTTAACCGGCTGGTTGCCATAGTCTGATTTCCATTCAGCAACCGTTGCCAACATTAAATGCATCGAATTACATTTTCTATTAACCAAAGAAGAGCTAAGTTTAAGGGGGGGGGCGCCATGGGCCATGGGCGGTGGGATTTGTGCCAGTGGGGGAGCATTTTGGTTGGGATCGTGTGGCTACTTTGTGTGCTGCACGGGTGGGGAGGAGGGTATCCTGTGGCTGGCACCAGCCCTGAGCAAATGTTGCTCGTTTGTTTGCTGCTTGTTTTACAATTCGCTTTTTTAACGCTTTCGCGCTGTGATTCCTTCGTCCTGCCAGCGGGCTGCCCTGACATTGTTGTGCGGCGCCTTGAACCTTTTTTGCAGTCAGTCCTAGTCCCAGTCCTGGTTCTGCTCCAGCTCGTGCTCCTGCTTTAGCTCCCAAACCCCTTCTCCATGGACGCCGCTACTAACCCGTCTTGATTGCACAAGTTTTTGTGCTGCGCTTTGGCTAAGAAGCCGCTGGCTGCACGCCGTTTAGACCTCCTGCCCTTTGAATGCTTTCTCCTTTTCTGGCTTTAAGTTATGAAAAGTTTTGTCGTTGTTTTTCCAGCCCCGACCGCCTTCCTTGCCATTCATTTCTTATGCTGTTCTGCTGTTTTCTTCTGACGCTTTTTTGTTGAGGTTTTTTCCACGTATTTGGTTCCTCTTTAAGCGCACATTAATCAAAGTTTTTCGTTTGGCTTAGTCAAAGTTTGAGGGCATTTATAAGGCAATTGTGGAGCCCGTTTCGTTGGCCACGACAGGTGTATGGCTTTTGGCTTTTTAGCCAGCTGCCTTGGACATCATTCAAGCCATATGCCAGCTTGTTCGGTCTCCAAATAAACCATTTTGAGAAAAATCCTAATCAATGTCTTGTTAATTCTTTGATAAAAAGTCTTATAAAACTAAATATTTTTTTTTTAAATATGGAAAATCATGAAAACCCTCTCCTTTTCTCTCGATCTGTGCTACTTTTGGTAGTATTTTCCCTCAGTGCAAGACCTCAACTGACCAATGACAGACACCAAAAATAATAGAAAACTTTTCCGTTTCCCTGGAACTGACCAGAACTTGGGACTCTTGATTCCGGGCTTTTGCTGTCAACTCCGAACTTCCATATTTCCTTAGCCTGGCCTCTAGACTCTCCTCAAGTCTGGACGGGAAAAGTAAGCTGAAAGACATTCAGTCGACTGTCTGAAGGTTACCGCACACCCACATCCACATCCACATCCACAGCCACATCCACACACACAATGCCTAATTGTCTTTGGGGCCGACTGTGTCTGGCCGCCGTAGCCCCTAGACCCCCTTTTTTTGCAGCCCCCGCAGGGCCTGTCTGAGTGACTTATGTCTGGCTTTAGAGAACTTTTTGCAGCATACAATGTTGCATTGCAAATTGAAACACGCGACGCTACGCGATGCAGAGAATTGGAAAAAAAAAGAAAAGAGAATTTCCCAGACACACACAACTACAGGCATATGCATAAATAATAATGCACGAGGATACTTTAAGTGCAAGCGTCTGCCTAGGCTCAAAGCCCCGATTCTCTGTTATTTTCCCAACTCCATCTCCATCTCCATCTCCATCTCCATGTCCGACTCCAACTCCAACTCCAGCCCCAGCCCAGAGCCAAACCCATCCCGTTAAAACCCTTCACTCGTCTAGCCGTCTGGTGTCGCTCTGGGTTGTCCGGCCAGCCCGGGGGAGCTCCGGGAGGCGGAAAAACGGTGGGTGGCTTGTATGCACTTCAGCTTGAATGTGTCTGCTGCATTTACCCTTGAAAATGTTGCCGCTGTTGCAGACTCCGTTGCAAGTTGCACGTTGCACATTATCCCGTTGCACAAAATGAGTTCAATACACTTGGCATAAACAGAAACATTACTGGGAAATCCACTCAGTGCGAGGGAATTTTCGAGAAGCGCCTGCGCCATTTTCCCAACTAATAACGCTCTCACATTTTCCGCTCTTCCAGGTCCTGCCGAAGCGCCACGAAGTTGGACTTAGGACGAGTGTTTATTTAACACACATCCTCGTTTCGAAATCCTTCAGTTCGTGTCAGCCGCTCGCGAAGTGCGAAAGTGCCCCAAGTGTGCGTGAGGAAGGGAAAGCGGAAACGGAAACTGAATCGGAAACAGAAGCGAATCGTTGATCGGAAACGAAACCGGAAACAATAATGAGCATGTGTGTGTGATGGAAAGATCACCGATGTTCAGATCCCAACCAATACCGCTCAATTTTGCTCAATCAGTGAAGTAATTATCCTTCTAACAAGAAACAGTGACCAAAACTGTGAACCAGTGAAGCCTTCAAGACATCAAGAAACCGAATATAAACATTTCGCATTGGATTTTAGCCAGGCCAGAAGGCAGGCAATAGGCAACATGTGTGCCACGGGGAACCACCGGCTCCTCCAGCGCCTGAGCAGCGCCCTGCTCCTCGTCCTGGGCGCGCAATTAATTCACGTAGAATACGCCCGGGCGGATTACGAGAACACCTGGAATTTATATTATGAGCCGCCCTGCTGCACGGGCTCATCTGCCGGCCATCATCTGCGTCACCACAAAGGTAAGTCGACATATTATTTTGTGAGTCCCCTGCTAGCCTGCATATTTCATCTCACCATTCCCGGGGCAGGTAAGTGGGTGAGTGAGACCCGACTAATTTGTGGCCGGATTAGGCCGGAGCTTAGGCAGAGTCCCTAAATTTAGTTTCCTCGGCAGTCACTGTGGCGAAAAACTTAATTTGTGGCCTAACAGTTGAAGTTTTTATTTAATTTAAGTATCTGCTTAGATTCTTTATTCTATTTCAAGACTCAATCTTAAAATAATATTTAATCTCAGGGAATATATTCATAACTTAATACTGTTTTTCTTAGTGCCTTAAGTTGGGGGCCCGAAAGCGGAATACCAATAAAATGGCTTAAACGTTTTCCTCACTTTGTTCGGCCTCGCATTTTTGGCCAGCTAAGCCCCGGCATACAAAACTATTCTCACAACAATGCTCCAAGTCTGGGCCTGGATCTGAGGGTTCGAATCGAACTTTGGGAAATAAGTCAACAGCTTACACAGCCGCGAATGCCAAGAAGCGAGTGTGCTGGTGTGTGTGTGTGTGTGTGTGTGTGTGGGTGAGGGTTTCCCTTTTTATGGGCAAAAGGAATAATTTTCACTTTAAGCGAATTTGGTGTTGTTGCCGCCCACGTCTAGGTCCTGATGCTGCCATCTCCTTAGCCTCCAACCACTTTTCTTGATTTGCCATTTCGCTCCACTTCCGTCGGCGACGTCTGTTATCCTTTTCTTTGCCCGAAACGCCAGGATCCCAACCTCTCCCCCCTCATTTGTCTCCCCCTTTCGCCCTGCACTTTGGCCATTTGGCACCCAGAACTCGTTCGCATTGCTATTGTTTTGCCATTGTTTTATTTCATCGGCAAGACATTTCTCTTCCGCATTGTGTGAGACCTTCTCTCTCTCTGTCTCTATACATATATATTATATATATTTTAAGGACGAAATCGGGGGAGCCGGCGGGCGGATCGTTCACAACTTATAGACTCATTCGCGCGCAGCAGCCTGTGATTCCTTCTACTTTACTTTTCCGGCACTGGCTCGAGTGAAATTAAAAACTTTTGCCTTTCGTTCTGTTGTTTGTTCAATTGCAGGACCTTTCTGCCCCACTCCCCGTTCAGTCCTCGGGCCTTAAGAACAACCAAACACCCCCGTCTTGACCGTCACTTCCGCCACTTAAGATGTGTTTTATTTAGCCAAGCTCGGCATTTTTTTTCCACAACTATTAGCGTTTAATTAGTTTTCAAGTGGAGTTTTTATAGACTGAAATCCGAGCTTAGCCGCACACAGATTCCCATTTTATTTTGCCCATCCTGGATTATTTTTTGTGTTATCTGTAGCCTCATGCCTGTAGCCTGTTGCCTGTTGCCTGAATAATTAAAACTCATTTCGCATATCGGATGAACGTGTATAAGAAATCCGCTTTAGCCGACAAAGTGTAACAAAACTTTTCAATGCTCATGAGGAATTATGACGAACCCACTCCACCTCCGTGCTATTATGTGTGAAAAGTCTCCTTTGTTTGCTATTTTTATTTACATAAACAATTTCGGTTTACGCAAAAGATTCGTCCCTTTTACAATTACGGCAATCTGGGGAGGGAGGGATTCGCCAGCCGCAGAAATGTAAACAGAAACGAATTTTAAGCGCTCAAACTTTCCGGGGACCCCAAGCGAAAAAAAAAGGAAGAAATTTCCAACTTCATAAAGGTTTTTGCGAGACGCCAAAGTAAGCAACAAAAATTCGAGACACAAAAAAAAAAAAAATAAAAAATAAGGGAAGGCGAAAAGCGATGGGATAGCATATCAGATGTTTGCGTTGTTAATTAAAGAAAAACAAGCAAAAGTTTAATGGCGAATATTAGCGAGAGCTGGCGTTGGCGATGGCGATGGCGATGGCGGTGGCCCCCCGCTGGAATGACCCCCTAAAAAGCAAACCCGAACCCAAAAAACGACCTCAATATCCACCTGGCTTTGGTCCAAAGTTGCGGACATTGCGTAAATAGAAACAGCAGCAGTTGCCAAAGGAATATCCTGGAAAAGGGGTGCAAAAATACACACAAAAAACTTGGCTACACTCTGACTCCTTATTTCCCTCACGCACGCAAGGCCCAAAACCTAAAAAAAACCCCAAAAAAATTACAGAAAAGTGGGAAAACAGGAAAATAGCTTGGGGAGCCGTAAAGCAGGAAAATGAAAACTGCTCACAAATGTTCATTCCTCTCGTAAACTTAAAGAATTTCGAGCATTTAGCGCTGGCAGCCAACAAAAGTTTCTTGTTTCTCCCTTTCGGTATTTTTTTTTTGATGGCGGAAAACGAGGAAAGTTTTACGTTCGACCAGCAGGCAGGCAGGTGGAAGTCCTGTAAGTCGTGTGGGCAGCCAAAGTCGGCTAAATTAGCCAACCCAACTCAGCAATTAAGCAGCAATTTTCAGCTGTAAACGACCAAGAACGACCCAGAAGAGAACAGCGGGTGGCTAGAACTTTAGCCGGATTTCTTTCCCTGGCATTTCATAAGTCCATCAGCAAATTTACACAATTGAAATGCTTCAGAGTCGAGACTGGAGCAGCAATTGCCCAAAACCTGGCCCGAAGACACACACGCAAATACAATCGATGGGTGACTGACAGGGCGGATACGTAATGTGGGCGGAAATGGCCAACAGACGAATTGAAGAAAATCAATAAATGGTACGGGTTCGTCCTATAAATAGTCCTTCGACCAGATTCACCTGTTTCCGTTTCAGTTTCGGGGTGTGTGTAAAGGGGATTTAGGGCAAATCCTAATCCAAATTCAGCTCAGCTAAGCCATAATTTACAATCCCATTGACCCGGTTCCGAGGCCCACACAGACTCATTAGCCCGCTGTAACAGAGCCTGTGCATCTGCATCTTTGTAGCTGCAACTGGGCCGCCAAGTGCCATAACTCAACTCGTTTGGCCGCAAGTACAAATGCTTGTTTGACACACCGAGTTCGTAGTCCGTAATATATATCTTAATGCTAAAGAAGGGCCGACCTCCACATCTGATGTGGTGCACCACAGCGTGTGTTATTCATTTCCCACCCACTCAGACCAAGATACAGATACTTCGGCGCAGAGATACACACAAGGATACTGATACAGGCTGCGGTTTCTTGTTGCCTCAAACAAAAGTCAGTCCATGGGTGTGGGTGGGGTATTGACGACACCTTAAAGGACTACGGAGGGAAAAGAGGAGCAAGGACGAGTGGAAACCGCAAAGAGAGGAGCCTGCAATGGCTCCTTGAGCACTTTTCCGGGCTCCTGCGCCAGCCAGCCAGCCAGCCAGCCAGCCAGCATCCTGGCATCTCATCACGTTTCAAAGCCACTCACATTTCGGCTCAAGTTAATGACGACAAATTAATTAAACCAGAAATGTCTGCGCCACTAAATTTGATTATAAAAGTTTACGTTTTCCATTCCAATTTCGGGCAGAGAGTGTGTGGCTCTTGCCATAAATTCGTTAACATAATGATGCCTTACTTATATACATTAACCCCCAAAAAACGGGCATTAAAACTTTGGTCTTTCAACTTTCCTTGCGGCGGCTCTGTGGGGCCACGGGGGCCAAGGGGGCGTGGCACCAATGCGACAACAATACCAACTTGTTTATAGTTTTGGCTTAACAACTTACGCCGAGCCTATTAAAATTAATTTAATTTTATGTTAATGCCGAGTTTATTCAATTTATTTAAAACACATGTCGCTTGATTTAATTAACTTTACATGACCGCTGCGGATTGTGCTGCATGTTGCTTCCATGGCTGATGTTGGTGTTGCAAGTGCAACTTGTGTTGCCGCTGCCGCTGCTGCTGGCGATGCTGCTGCTGCTGCTGCTGCTGTCAGGACATGATGGGAAAAAGCCAATATTACGCCGCCATTGTTGTCAGGCGTGTGTTTTTAATTAAACACTTCAAATAATGAATTAAGAGTCCATGAAAAATAATTCCCCAGGCTTTAAGGAAGATTCGCTTGAAGGAAAATAAATAATATTTACCAGACAGACACCTCTCGATTTCAATTATGTGCTTATATTTAGACACACCAACCGCAGAAATATCAACAATATCCCAGAATATCCGAAATATGTTCATTCATTAACCGAAAAGGGGGTGTGTGTTGTGTGTGTGTGTGTGCCACAGTCAGAAATAATTCATAGTGAAATATATTAAAGTTATGGCCTGACCCTTCGTCCTTAACTCACATGGTGGTGGATTCGACGGCTTTCCCTTTTGATGTTTTTGTTTTTAGGGGAATTTCTATGCGGAATAGCGTGAAATTGGGGGAAAACCCCCCGAACCGTGCTGAATTTTTGAGAGTGGACACCAAACTATTTTGACCGAAAGCATAAGGCCCAGAAAGTTGGCCGAAAGGGGGTTGCTCGACAGCATATTGCAAAAGTTAAATTGGTTTATTGTCCATTTTTATGGCACAGAAATAACTTTCGGCCATGCCAAATAATTGCATTAAGTGCAGGCTTCCACTCTCTTGTCCTACTCGGGATGCATAGGAATTGTCTGATTTCATAAAATATGGCGCAGAGGGGGGCGAAAAAATTAACACATCATTTAATCGACGCACAATGGAAAGCGATAACAAAGCAATCAGACGGATGAATTTCCATTCGAAAGGGAAAGAGTGGAAAGCCCATTTCTAATTAAGGCTCCGTCTGTGTGTGTGTGTGTGTGTTTGTCTTTGGAAAATTGTGCAGACAATGGCACGCCCACCAAGTGCCAGGAGAGGGGGGAAACCAAAAAGAATCGATTGACCCGTTTCCGCTGTCCAACAACCGTAGATAGTACGGAGTCGGAATCGGAATCGAAGTCGGATACGGAGCACTCAATAACAGTATTTAAGCAGGATAACGCCGTGTTCTGCGTGTGTGCAGTCATTTATAATAAATAATAAACTTGAAAACAAAAGGCTCACCCGCACAGACAAATAAACGGAGTGGCAGACAAAGGAAAGTTATGGCCAAACAACAACTTCTTCATATCGATATTCAATATTTATTACGCATACGCCGTGTATGCCACGTTCGGCCGAAGTCACGCCAACCCAAATCAATGCGAGAAAATATTCACTTCATTTGGACAGGATATGTCTGCTGTGAACGGAAAGAGACGACTAGACACTGAGTGAGAGAGATGGGCGAAGGCAAAAGTATTTATGATAAACAAATACTTTTCACTTTTCTTTTAACTTGGCTCGAATCCTTAATGGTAACCGCAGTGACGGCGGGCGGTGGGCCTAGTATGTGTCATATACAGTGCTTGTCATGAATATAATTGCAGTTCAATTGAGATAATTAAAAGTGAAGCTCGATTAAAATGGAATAAGGCAAATCCGACAGAACTTAATTTCCTTAAAATGCCACAATCTAAAGCGAAAGGCCAATAATGACTGACATTCCAAATGCGTCTTAATACGCCGTCACGCACTGTTCGCTTTTAAGGCCCGACACACATAATCATATAAAGTCATTTTCATGAAAAATGAACTTTCCCTTTGCGGCGAGAAGGTGAGGCGGTGAGGCGGGGAGGGCGAGTATAGGGGGCGGGGAAGGACGCGACTTGTTTGCCCAGGGAAAATGTGGCTTAATAGCAAAATATAAATCTCGACTCGGAGCGCGGGTATTTTGCATTCGTATTGCGAGCATTTCAATTGTAACGCAAAAATTATGCGTAAAGCATAAAACCGCACACGGAGCGCATATGGCAAGGAGCATGGCGAGAGAAAGGACGAAGGAGCGTGGGGCATATTAAATTGCAATAGCGCACAAAAGTGTGCAATAAAATTTGGCTAATGCGTACAACAAGCAGACTGTCTGTGGCTGTATGTAAGTGTATGCGTGGTTATCCTTCTATGTGGGTGTGTGCAAATATTAGTCATGCCAGGATACACACAAACACACTTCGCTGGAACAGACCCCCTCCAAACACACACACACGCACACACACACTGCCATTTCGAATTGCACATAAAACCGCCAATTTAAAAATGAAAACTGCCGGCCAGGCTGTCATGAGATGAGGTAAAAGCCACGGCGTCCTGGGGGATGGGGTGCGGGCCATGTCGGGCATGGAACTTCAGTCTGCCGCATAATTCACTTTTGTGTTGTTGTTGTTGTTGTTGTTGTTGTTGTTGGGGTGTTATTGTTGCTGCTGTTGTAACCGCTCAATTGCTGCTTTCTACCTTTTGGCGCAGCGCCCGAGCAAAAGTGAAATTTAGCGGCTACAATTACCGTGCAATTTTTGGGCCAAATTTCCTTCAGGGGGAGGCGATGGTGGGTGGTATTTTTCGTTGTGCAATTTGCCACACTTTCGAATTGGAAGCGGGGCCCCGGAGAGGCAGACTATGGGCACGCGGGGAGGGGCTGTGTGCACCGAAGTTGGGCAGAATTTAAAATTTTCCTCCATAAATAAGTGCTGAGGTGTTGCCCGTTTCTGCCTCCCAGGGGGTGGATTCCACCGGCTGTCTTTTGGCCGCTTCTTCTTGCCCGCCAGCTGTCTACGGTCAACTGCAACCTTGCCACTCTCAACCACCCCCTCGTCTAGTTCTCTAATTTATGCACCCCTCGGCGAACGCCCGACACAACCTGCTGCCCTGCATGTGCGCTCCCCTCGGAGTCGCCTTTATACGATTTTTTAGTGCTACACGAGTTTTGTTGAAGAAGCTTTTATTTTTTTTCTGGTTTACCCAATTGAGGTGAAACGGAAATGAGCTGCCGGAAATGCCGGCAAACACACAGACCCATACGTACATTCAGGGATGTATGTATAGGCGGGGCCATAGTTGAGGATTAAGGCGGCAAGGTGCTGTCCTGTAATTTGAAACAATTTAGGCCACGCGTCGTCAAAGCAATGCGTCCAGCAATCCCACCATCCATCCTACTCCTCCGTCCTGGGAGGCTGGGTCCTTTGGCTTAAAGCAAAGTCTTAAAGCTGACTGGAAGAAAATTGAAAAATGTGTCGTTCTATTTTTGGTCTAGAAAAATAATAGGCTTACGGCTACATGGTATTAGAGGCTATTCTTAAAGAGCCTTTAAACTTGAAGGTCCTTCGGCATTGCTTTCCCATTTCATTGATAACTTTTCTCGCTGTGTAAATATGTATGCCGCACGCACCCTGGCAGTGTCTGGTCGAGGTGCAAAGTTATGCGCATACGAAACGCAAAAAGGCTCAAAGGACACCTTCACCCCCTCGCACACATACTCGATACTCTCTTTTAGATGGATATGTGCGTGCTGCAAAGCGTTAGCATACTTTTCGCCAGCTAAAGGCAGCTGTATTCTTGGCTCAAAGTAAAGTTAAAGTTGCCTTTTGTCACGAAAGCGAGAGATACTGCGATACTCCTTTGTCCAGACCCTCCTGCTCGGCCTGCTCGGCCTGCTCGTCCTGTATGTCCTCAAGGCGTGTCAGGCTGGAGGAAGAAATGCCCCAAAGCGGAGGCAAACGTGTTGAAAATTAAGAAAATAGCAGGCAACCAGCCGAGAAAAGCCCCAAACCAAAAGCCGCTGCCAATCAACGTCGAGGCCAGTTGCTGTTGCTTCCATTTATCGGGCCCCGAACGGCAAGGACTTTTTCTGCTGACACAGAGCAGGGAGCAGTGTTGACACAAAAGGTGTATTCTGGAAATAAGCATATTATTATGTCCTTTGTGTTATGAAAGCGAGAAAAACCTGGGGACAAAGACAGAGTGAGACACTGGGCGAATGGAACGGCCCAAATCTAATGAGTAAATGAAGAGAGGAGCTGGAGCTGGAGCTGGAGCTGGAGCTGGGCAGGGCAAACAAGTCAAATGATTTATGTGTAGACCGGGCAAAGGACACGACACCCAGAGCCGAAGAAAGGACATAAAAACTTAAATAATATCGGGGATAAAGGTGGCCCAGCCAGCTCACCTTGCGTGCTGCATGGCTCCTTGTTTGTCTTTTATGATGATTATTTTTCAACATTTTTACGATTTATATGATGGCAGAAAAGCAGTTCCAGTGGCAGGAGCAGGATCAGGAGCAACAGCACCACCACCAGCAGAAGAAGTAGTATTTGTAGTTTGGGAAATGAAATGAAATGGGAGGTGAGGTGAGGCGAGGCGAGGTTAGTCGAATGCAATTATAGTGCACGCACGGACACCGAACACAATAAAATGATCGTAAAGGGGAATCCAGCTCCTATATATTAACCCTGCGGACGCAGGACTCTGAACGAAGGACGACAAGGCTGCCTAATTAGACGAGAGTGTTCCTATGATGGTAGTTCCTCCATCCACCCACTTTCATGTCCCTGTTATGTGGGTAATTAAACTTACAACTTAGTGCCATTGTATGTATATTCTTAACTTTGTATTTGTCTTGCCAGCAACTGGAGGAGCTCATTCCTTTGAAATTTGCCAGCTATCATTATGCCAGGCAGACACTGAAAGTTCGGGGCACGGAGCCCTGGATTTATGGCAGTGCTACCTACTGGAAACCGAGAGCCCACCTTGCCACCTTGCCACCTTGCCACCCTGCCACAGTGCCACCCTGACCCCCCAGAAAACACCTGCTCCTGAAACATAATTCTTGCCGCATAATTGCAGCATTAACAGGGTTAATGGCGCCGCCACTGTCTTGGCATGTTTTTACGAAAATGTTGCTTATTATGATGAGCAAATGTGTTATAAACAATAACATGAAGTGGGCCAGGAGCCCACGGTGGAGGCAGGACTTGGCTGAAATGGATAGTTACTGGGATTTTGCTGGGATAAAGTTTCAACTGCAATTGCATTCGTTCAACTAATTAGGGAAACTTTCTAGGCAGCTGGCAAAGGTTTTCCACAGGATGCAGGATATCCTTAAAATTGCACTCTCTTAAAGGAGTTGTTTTTTTCTTTCGACAGCTCTATTGACTGCGTTGTTTATTTTGGTTTTTGGCACATGATTAACATGCAGACAGGCACACGACCATTTCGACACACCCCCGCTAAAGCCATTATCCTGTTCGTCCCTTAAGGCAACAATGTTGCAGTTATTAACCCAAGACGGGGAAACAGTTGGCAAGGAAGGGCTGCACCACCACCACCACCACCCACGGGCAACCATCCCCGACTGGACATGTAATGGCCAATAAAATGCATGCCATTTCCTACTTTTCGAGCAACTTTTGACGCTGCATTAACATTTAAATGAGTTTATCTGTGCGTGAGTTGAGGAACTGAGGCCATCCAAGGGGGAGAGTGGAAAGTAGAAAGTGGTACTAGTACAAATATTTATGTTGGGTCCCGCAAGGGCACTAAAAAGCCATCTGGCCAACCCCAATGATTTCGACTGATTTATGTGTTTTTGAACTTTTTCCTTTCTGCGTAATTTAATTAATGGCACGGGGCAAGGGGTAGTTTAGTCTTTTTCCTGTGCGTCGGGGACGGGGGTGTGGGCCGCAGTCACTTCATATCCTTGTGGCATACCTGGGCCTAAGATTAATTAGCACTTGCAACGCACCGGAGCCGTCGAGGGATCTGGGGGAACTCTCCTGACTTGCTTAGCAGCTGAAAACAAATTGCGGCCAATTGCGCAGTGAGTTGGCAAGGTGAGTAAGTGACTGATGGGCGGGGCCAGTGGGCGGGAGGCGGGTGGCGGGTGGCAGAAGGCGGACTCCAGGTTGAGCTTTAGGGAAATCAAGGTAAAGTGCCGGCACTCTGGTTTTGTTTTTTTTCCAACCATTTCACGCAACACACACGTCGGTATGCAAACAGAAAAGAAGTCAACTCTGCTCCAATGTCACGCGGCCGCCGCAGGGACTCCCTGGCCAGAATCGGAGGGAAAGTGCTCCGGCATCCATGGCCACAGAGATATTCCTTAACTCGGTGACACACAGCCCCGGGGATAAGCGGCAAAGAATTTAGTGTGCTCTTAAAAATTCAAATCACCTAAAAAATATGCAAGAGATGTTGCCCCCGACGACCCACAGAAACGTTGCAGCTTATCTGGTGCACCCGCAGATGCATGTAGAAATGGGGAACATATAAGGACACTGGGGAAAATATTAAAAGTACAAAAACTAGTACTGGCTCATTAGCTTACAAGCTTTTCCTTCAGTGCATGTACATAGATGGGGAGGTCCTTTCAAATGCAATCCACCCACACTTTTCCTCGCTCGACTCTCACGTTTAGTTTTCATAAATTTTCGCCATAAATATTTATGCTGGCGCTTCGAAATATGTAAAATTGGTAATTGGAAAATTTTTATCATACTGCCAGGGAATTCAGCGAACACTCACACACCACAAACTATGGTTTCGGGCGAGGTGGCCAGAATTTGCTGCTGTAATTTCAGGTGGTGACCCCGGACGCGGTTAGATATCGAATTCCAATTATGCGATGTAATTAAAATCGTTTCACAGTGCCGATCGCCTGATGAATTCTAGGGAAGTACTATCCCCCTTCCTCGCCCCATTTCCACCTGACATGCTCTTCCGGTCGAATTTCCTCTTGAGCTTTCGCCACAAATACATGTGTCCTTACATCGAAATGGAAATATAAAACTCGGAAATGCAGGCGATGTGAAGGAAGGAGGAAAGGAAGAAAAATTCGGGCAGCAGAAAGTCGAGACGCGTATTTTTCAGCATATTAAACAAGCCAAGAGGTTCAAATGTTCCTGTTTCACCAGCTCCTCCTAGGTCCTTTTTCGATCTTTTTGGCTCCTTTTGCTCGTTGCTGCAAAGAGTTCGCTGGCTGTCTGGCTGTCAGACCACGTCGACTTCATCGTCTGCTTGACGTCTCATTTTTTCCCAGTTCTCTGGCTCCCTTTGCGAGCATATCCTTTTGGTCCTGCACGTTTTTTCGGCTTTTCCCGCTGCTACTGGCTGTTGCTGACGCATGACGTAGGTGTCTAGACTTGCTAATGTTTCCTCTGGCTGTTGCAGTTGCAGCATGCAACTTCCGATGAAGTCGTAAAATCCATCCGCTGAGTTATGCTGCCTCAATTTTTGACCAGCTCCCAGGATCACACAGGATATCTGGGCCCTGGGCTTTCCCTTTAAAAATTCTTCGCGTTGAGTGCTTTAAGTCGAAGACCTTCCTCCACTTATTTTCTCCTACTTCCATTTTTTTGTTTTGTGTCTTTCCAGGCACTGACATACTTCCCTTGTAAACCAACTTGTAATATATTCCCACGCCATTTCATGTCGAGAGTGTGCAGGAAAACACACAAACCCATGTGGGATGAGGCCACATACATATATACGTTTGTGTGTATGTATATATATAGTGCACCACATTTACAGTGAGCAGAGAATTGCACGTTTGTGTTTCTAGATTACAGCATTGTCTAGGTTCTTTTTCCTTCTTTTTGGCCTGCAAGGGACTCAAGGGCCGGTGGCAGCCATGTCTATGGCTTTATTTTTACTATACATTTCTGTGTCGCCTTTCTCCGTCGCCCTGGTCCCCCCTGGTCCCCCCTAGAATTTCTTTTTCGCTTTTTTACGGTACTACCATCATAAACTGGCATAAAGAAGAGCCACCGAGGGGAGCGGTGGGCGGGCGGTGGGCGGTGGGTGGGCGACACTCGGAATGAAACCAAAAGCGCAGCGCAGTAAAATGAAGTCTAAACTAAATCCCACATAAGGTACGAACGTGCTCAACAGGTGCTTACAAAGACACAGAAACTCACACACACACACACACACACATATATATATATATATATATATATAGAGGCTGTTTGCAGTTTACCTTATTGGATTTTTACTGTAGACACTGAGATATAAAGAATCTGGGCCAAGAGACATAAAAAACTCAGCTTAAATACCTTTAAAAATTAATCGTAAATGGAAGAAATCACATGAAGCTTTATTTTTCTTCAGAACTCTTTAGGAAAATCCCTTAATATTTTCTCTCTGTGCATTCTACTATTTGTACTTGGCCCATAAGCACACTCCCTGAGCAAACTTGCCCGAAAGCCAGAGCCAAAATTTAAGCCCGGCCAACATCAGCCGCAGCTCACTTTGCATACATATGTCCCGTCTGCAGCGAAATCTCCTCTTCCATCTCCTCCAATCTCCAATCTCCGTCACCAACTCCGTCTCCGTCTCTGTCTCCGACCCACTTGTCCTTTTGCCAGGCGCATTCGACTGGAAGCTGTTAAATATCGAACACATATTTATATGTAACGGGCATGCAGGTGGCCCAGGACATTGGCAAATGGCTTCGAGATTTGTGTGACAGTTACTGCTGCAGGACGGAGATAAGCTTGATGCATGGCCCCAACCCGGCCTTTAACATTCCCAGACCCACAAAATCGGCTATTGCACAGGGAGATATTTTTTTGTGGTTTTTAGAGTTTGGTTTATCCTGAAAGGGTATACTGGGGAAGGGGTCATATGCCCCACAAGAATAGACATATCTTCGCCAATCTACATCCGATTCTTGAGCGGGATTAATCCTCTTTCTATCTGGATCAAAATCTAGAATCCATATAATTTTTGGATTTTTTGTAAAATTTTCTGATGGTACCCCTTTGAAAAAATGACAATCGTTTGAAGGAGACATATCAGAGGCCACCCCGATTTCCATATCTCCTACAATTTTCATCCGATTCTTCAGCAGGATACCTCAAAAGATTTGTAAATCAATTCTTCACCAATCTGAATCAATGCTTTAACGCTAAAACGTAGAAATTTAAAGCAGAAATGGACATTACTGAAATGAAACTGAAGCTCCCGCATTTCTTGCTTTTCAAAAGCCAATCATTGTTAAATTAACGCCATAAAAAATTACGCACTCTCCGGGGCTCTCCGGCTCCAATCTACGGAAAAGTGGAGCCGAGTGGAGTCGAGTCAAGCAACCGCAACGCAACTGAGAAAGAATCAAATAAAAATTAAGTGCTGACTCAGTTCGTCTGGAAAAAAAGTCGGTGGAAGGAAGGAAAACAGTGTGCGGCATGCAAAGTGGAGATAAGAAAAAATGCTCCACAACAACAATGCGGGGCGGGGATGGTGGTGGTGTGGCAGTGGTGTGTGTGTGTGGGCGTGGCAAGGCATTTACATGACCGCAAACCCACAACAATGGAAGACGCAGGAAAACAAAACTGTTGACTGTGGCTGTTGACCAGCATTCGCAGCGGGAGAGTGAAACAAAAGTCGGACTTTTGTCCCAAAAACTGCGTCCATATGCGATGCCAGGTGTTTGCGTTGAGTGCTCCATGGAGATATGGAGTCGGGGAGCCATAGACATAGTCCTGCTAGAGCGAGAGATCCTTGGCCCGGCTAAGACAAATGATGCAAAATATATTTGGCCACCGTGCCACGGCAGAAGCCGATGGTGGGGCATATTTTTCATTTACCTGCCTGCCAGCCTCAGACTTTGCAACCCTCCTGGATTTTGCCCCATCCGCAGGAGCAAAAGCCTTCGTTGCCATTGGAAGTTAAGTATACGTAACGTAAACGCAAATTTAATGCTTGAAAAATTCGCTTAAATGGATTTAAGTGCCGCCTTCTTCGTTTTGCTTTCTGCTTTATACATATATATATATATTTTTTCTTTTTTTTCTTTTTGGCTGTTGGCCTGGCCAGAGAGCTTGGCCTGCCTGGCCTGGCCTGCCTGCCTGTTTTATCTTGGCCAGCAGATAAATGAAAATCTTCAAAAAGATGAAGTAGCGGTCGGCGAACAGCAACAGAGGCCAAAAGCTGAGTAGACTTTTGTATTTATTGGGGCTACTTATCGACTGAGCACAGTCAAGTGAGCTTTGGCCCCGCAACTTTGACCCATTTGGGGCTTAGGCCCTGCCAAATGGATAAACAAAAAACAATTAAGAAAGAATGCTCTGACCTGCAGGAATATAACTAACACAAGTCAAACGACTTTCTACTTAATTTTTTGCAAATAAAAATACAAATACAAACGCTGTCGCCCTCGCCCCCGCACCCACCCCATCCCCAACCAAAATCCTCTTGAAAGTGACTTTGTTTAGCTCCCTTTTATCTGGATTATCTGGCCTATAGTTTATATGCTGACGCATCATATAATCTTTATCCCGGAACAGACGTCGGAGCCAGGAAAAAAAAAAGAGTATAAAAATAAAAGGAAGAAACCCTTAACCTTTGGCGCTGCCATTTAAATTTAGAGCCTTATCGTGGGGCGTAAATCGATGCGGAAAGGCCCCAACCCCCTTCAACTCCGGGAGGTTTACGATTTACGGCTACAACTTGCCACGTTCAACAAGCCGAATACATTTTTATGGCCAATTAAATTCCATAAGCCAGGCTAACCGTAACGAATGCGGATCTCTCTCTCTCTCTTAGCCTCCTTGTAAGTTTTGTCTAGTTTCAAAATCGATTGAGGATCCGAATGTGGTCGGTCGGTCGCCAAGGAGGAATGTCCCTGGCTGTATGTTAAGTGTGAAGTAATGAATATTAAAATGAAATTTACAGAGCACAAGGACACTGGCAGCCACGCAACCATCGAAGGAGAGCAAATATTTTGACAGCTGTCAGTCGAGGGAAATGATTTCGCATTTCTGTTGCTTCCCATTTTTGCTTGGGTTTCCTTTGGCGGGAAAATGCGAATCGTAGGTGCCGCGTCCCTTCCCTGTGGAAAGGAGGAGCCTGCAGAGAAGCTGGGGAAGCCGGGGAAGCTGGGGGAGCTGGGGGAGCTAGGGGAGTGGCACATGCCAATGCCAAACTGATAGACAGGCAGACAACGTGCGACTGCCGCCTGACTGCTCTTTTAACACCAATTGCTTTTTAATGCATGCACGTCCTCGTCTCTCTTCCTTTTTCCTCTTTTTTTTTTTTTTTTTTTTTTTAAAAAGAGCAAACACAAAAAATGAGGGCAAAGGAGGAAAAGAAATTGATTGACATTTTTGGTGAGCAGACATTTCGTCCTATTTTATATGCAAATCAGCAAGATACACACACACAATCGCACGAGCATGTCAACTGGCTTCCCGTTGACAGGACAATAATAACGTTAAAATGTCGGGCATTTATCGTATCCTCCCGTGTCCTTGCCTGTCTCTCTATCAATTGTGTGTGTGTGTGTGTGTGTGTGTGGATGGAACTAATTGCACAAAATCAATGCTTTGTCACGACAAAAAAAAAAAGCGAAAACTGATTCCGAAACTAGGCTCCATATTTACGTCTTAGTTTCGGGTCTGGGCTTTGACTTTGGCATTATCGGCTCCTCGGGATAAGGCCAAACGGGTGGCAAGGCATCCTTGTATATCAGCTTGTACTGCTGCTTCCTGACAAAGTCACAAAAGTCGTCGGGAACGACGGTCTGGTGGGAGAGACCGTTCTGGAAAATGTATTCCGTCACGGCAACGCCGACATTGAAGGCCACCTTGCTGGCGTACTTGACGGTGGGGTAGAGAGCCCCTGCATCCAGTCTCTTTTGGGATGTGTTCCTAGACAGCTCGTGGGCCACCACCGAGTAGACCTCGTCCGGCAGGTGGCGGGCACTGGCGCAGATGGCCCCCAAGGCGATTCCCGGAAAAGTGAGGCAATTGTTGGCCTGGGCTGGCTCGAAGCGCTTCCCATCAATGACCACCGGAGGAAAGGGCGATCCGGAACAGAACAAAACCCTACCCTGTTGGGGGAAACCAGATTAAAAGTGAGATCTTCAAGTTAAGGGAAAGTACCGAACCTCGGTGTGGGTGTAAGCCTGTTCGGCGGAACATTCCGAGAGTACAGTGGGATTCGAAAGGGCAAAGACCGCTGGCCGTTCGTTGTGCTTTGCCATATTCTTGAGAACTGCCTCGTTGAAGATGCCCCCCTTTCCAGTGGCTCCCAAAAGGACATTTGGCTTCACTTCGTCCACCACGGCAGCCAAATCAGTCATGGGCTTCATCGGCTTAAGGAACCGCTTCAAAATTTGTGGGACTTTTTCGGATTCGCAGGTCAATAATCCAGTAGCCTCGAAGATGTAAATATTCTTGGACACATCCTCCTCGGAGCCCCCTCGGCGCTCCAGTTCTATGACCAGCATTTGTACGATTCCAATGGAGGCACTCCCAGCGCCCACGAAGAGGAAAATAGTGTCCTCCAGCTTTCTGCCAGTGATCCGCTCCACATTGAGGAACCCGGCCAGTCCGGTGCATCCAGTGCCCTGGATGTCATCGTTGAAGGTGCAGTGGGAGGTTCGATACTTTTCCAAAAACTTAAAAGCATTCGGTGTGGCAAAGTCCTCGAAGTGGACGAGGGTATCGGGTCCGTAGCAGTGCACCACTGATTCCATGAACTCGTGGACAAACTCCTCATACTGAGGACCTTTAACCCTGGGAAAGCGAATGCCCACGTACAGGGGGTCCTGTAGGAAGCTCCTGATTATCGGTGCCGACGTCCAGGCAGACGGGCATGAGGACTCTGGGCTGGACCCCGCCCAAGGCCGTGTACAGCATCATCTTGCCTAGACTGATGCCCATCCCATGGGCGCCCATGTCCCCCAGTCCCAAAGATCCTGCCACCGTCAGTGACGCAAATCGCCAGCACTTGCCGCTCCACCCAGTTGTTCAACAGGTCCTTAATGTGGCCCTTGTCGTTAATATTGAGGAACATGCTCGTGGCAAACTGGAAGTTCAATCCGTAGGTGGCGACTATGTCGCCCACGGTGGGCGTGTAAATAACTGGCAGGACCTCCTCAATGTTATCCCTCACATAGCGGTAGTAGAGCCTATTGTGGCGACTATGCAGAGCGTTCAAGTAATGGGCCCGACTCACACTGTTGAGTCGAGCGTCGAAGTTGGCCTTGGCGGCTTCCAGCTGCTGCTCCATAGTCCTTACGGAGCCGGGAAAAAGTCCAAGGATGCCCAGGCGCTGACGTTCCTCAATACTAAATGCAAGACCCTACGCAGAAAGGATAACCATTCCAGTTAAATGAAGCTACATCGCCATTAATTTCGAATGTGTTAGCAAGGAATCTAAACATCTCAGTATTAATTAAATATGCGAAAGGATACTTTTCCGTAACTGAAACAAAATTCCAAAACCACCTCACCTTGTTCAGCTTCCCGGCTGCGACGATCCGCCAGTCCGGGCGGGCCCTCTGCCTCCTGGCGTCGTCGAACTTGCTGTATTCCCGGCGAAACGGAATACGGAGACGATGCAAAAGGGAGTGCATGTTGACCTTCACTTGGAGCGACTTCATGGTCATCCAGCCGTTTCAAAGACTCGGAATTTTGGAAAAATTAAATTTTGACAAATTTCAAAAGTGTAAACAAAACTCATAGAATAAAATCGAAGACAGCCTACTTCTTTTTTTTCTCCGCCCTCATTTTGGCATCCTTTTTCGGCTCCGGATTTGGTTTGGGATTCGGTTTTATCTTCGGATACTTCCAGGTCTCGGCCAGGGAGCTACCAAAGTCCAGGTTGTACTCGTTCTTCTTAATGTACTGCCGAATGTTATCTGGCTCCGGCTCCAAACGGGCAAGGCCTAAGGATTCTTTAAGCTTTAAATCTCATTCAACAGGAAGGAGAATCCTTACCATTGTCGAAAAGATATTGAGCCACGTTTATGGCGATTTCAACGGCCACCTGCTTGGCGCAGGCTATGTCCGGGAAGATCTTTCCGCTGGCCAGGTCCTCTTTGCTGGGAATGTTGGCCAAGGTGTGGGCAGCAACCAGGTAGGCCTCGTCGGGAACTCTCTCGGCCATTGCAGTCATCACGCCCAGGACAATGCCGGGAAAGGCAAAGCAATTGTTGGCCTGGCCGGGCGTCAGGCGCTTGCCTTTGAATTCCACAGGCGGGAAGGGTGATCCTGCCGAATAAATAGCCCGACCCTAAAGGAAACATGAGATTCAGTTAGAAATGTGGTTATCCTCGGGAATTACCTCTGTAAACTTGTAGGCCTGCTCGGCGGTACACTCGGCCTTGCTGGTGGGGTTCGAAAAGGCAAAGACGCCAGGACGCTCGTGGTTCTTGGCCATAGCCTTTAATATTTTCTCTGTGAATAATCCCGCCGCCGAAGTGGCTCCCATAATAATAGAAGGCTTGATTTTATCCACCAGTTTCTCAAGGGATTTTATTTCCGGCATGTCCTTGGCAAAGTCGGCAATGTTACCGGGAATGTTCTTAGTTTTGGTGGTAATCAAGCCTTTCACATCGTAGACGTAAACATTTTGGGCCAACTCACAGTCATCAAGTCCTCTAGATTGCAATTCCTTTTTGAGAAGATCCGTTACGCCAATAATGGCGCTGCCGGCTCCACACATCAGTATAATGTGATCCTGCAACTCCTTCTTGGTTATCTTTTGGATGCCCAGCAACCCGGCGAGACCCACGGCTGCTGTTCCTTGGATGTCATCGTTGAAGTAACAGCACTTATCCTGATATTTTCGCAAAAACTTAAACGCATTGGGCGTGGCAAAGTCCTCGAAGTGAATCAGAGTCTGGCTGCCAAAGGCCTCGGTCACAGACTGGATGAACTCATCGATAAAGTTCTCGTACTCCTTGCCTGTCAGTCGGTCCTCCCTCAGACCAATGTACATGGGATCCTCGCGGAGGGTGGCGTTGGTGGTGCCGATGTCCAAGCAAATAGGAAGACACTGATCGGGCGGGATACCCGCTAATGCCGTGTATAGTTCCATTTTTCCCACACAAATGCCCATGCCATTGGCTCCCAGATCGCCCAGGCCCAGGATTCGCTGGCCATCCGTCACACAGACTGCCTTCACACTCCTTCGATCCGGCCAATTGTGCAGGACATCCACCATATGGCACCGATCGTACTTGGTTATGTAGACGCCACTGATGCCGCGGTACAACAGGCCATAAACCAGACAGGCCATGCCCACCGTGGGCGTATAAATAATGGGCAGGACCTCCGTCACGTGCTCGGAGACGAACCTGAAGTAGAGCCTCTCAAATCCTTGTCGCAAAATCCTCAGATACTGATACTTGCCGATGTTCGTCTTGATGGATCGGAAGTTGGCCTCGATCACATGCATTTGGTCCTGCACGGATCGGACACAGATGGGCAGGAGGCCGTGTATATTGAGGCGTTGCCGCTCCTCGACCGTAAAGCCCATGGCCTGATTAAAATTTTCAGAAATAATTCTACTTGGATGAGGCAATATTCTTACCTTATTGTATTTGTTGCTAAAAACCAGGCTGCTTGGCATCCTAACCCTATCCTGGGTATGGGACATACGGTTAAGAGAACGAACTTGGATAGTTTTAGATTTCGGTGAATTATTCTCGGACTTGATCCGCGTCAACCGAGGATGCATCAGGATCCTCCAGCAATGCATGGCTCCGGTATTGAAGCCTAAACTAAAATTTGTTTCATTTATTGAAACTAAAATTTAAAAAAAAAGAGTCCTCTGTTGAAAAATGAATTCAGAATCATAGCCACGTGTGTCCGTGTCCCTGGTATGTTTCTTTTTTTTTTCCTATAAAAGAAAATAATTAGGAAATTGTTTGTGTAACCTTTTAAAGTAAATAAAAAGATAAGCTCATCTGAAAGTTAGGGCCTAATGTCGTCCAAAGAGCCAAAACAAGGACTAATTTGCATAAGGTCAGAAACAGGTTTGTATCTAGGAAGGTATCACTCATTATGCATTATTATGGAAATCACTTTTCCAACTGCCATTGCCTCTATTGTTGCCCCCAAGCCATTAGGGGTTGTCCTGGACAAAGGAGCTGGCAATGTCAACTGAAATGACTCTTAGCGCGGCCATCAAAGGATTTGTTCTGGCTTTGCTCCGAAAATAAAAAAGTTGTCCACTGTGTCCTTTTGTCCTTTCGCCCCGAATTTATATATAGTATGTGTACTTTGGGTTTGTTTGTGCACTTTTTTTCGTTTTTCGGCGTTGTTGTTGCCACTAATTGTGCCAAATTAGTTGACAACTTAATGTCGTAAAAATTTCAGCTAAATGCCTCAATCTTTTGTTAATGACATTGACAGCGGTGCAACTTTTTCGACTTGACTTTGGGTCCGAGGATTCGAGGATTCGAGGATTCGGGGATTGGGGCTTGGAGCTTGGAGCACGTGACATCGCTGCTGGAAATACGTGACACTGTCAGTGTCAAATGTGCAAGGACATGGTCGGGACGGAGTCCCTCAGTCCTCTGCCTTATTTACTTTTTGGCATGGCCCCCCTCCGGACTCCAGGCATCCCATAAATTAACTTTGTTTGTTGTGTAGAAATTATAATAGTTTAATTAGTTAATTTTCTTGTTTTATTTTCGGTCACTTACCCAGCCTGACTGCCGCTGACAGTTTCATTAGGCTTAAATTAACTGGCCCAACTTTCGTTAATCAATGGTATCTTTGGTTTTTTGCAGAACACGTCAAGGACTTTAGCTGTGGACCGCTGCACTACAAGACCTTCTATATGGATGAGCCCAACAACGCCCTATACGTGGGAGCCATGTAAGTAGTCCTCAGAGCAGTCCCTCATATTCGAGGTAGAAATCGCTTTCTTTACCGGAAATTTTCTTTTCCGGGTGTGTGGAGCAATTAGAAAGTTCCGCTTGAGACAGCGGGTGGCGGTCGGATGGGTCCCTACTTGGCAAACCGAACGCATTTGGGGCTGCATATTTCATTTTCGCCCGGGTTGTGGGTCTCGGCCACACTGTCGGCATACATAATTATGAATTAATGCCTCCGACGAGGTTGCTCCACGGAGCAAGGAGCCAGGAGGGAACTTTTGCAATTTGACAACCAGCGCACCCGTCTGCTCATTTGTCTGCGGCAAGTTGAACACGGCCGCATTTTAACAGTTTGCGGCTTGAGAGGATTGAGGGGTAGCAGAAAGGGGGAACCAGGGGATTGCTGCCTAAAAGCTGGGAAACAAAGTAACCAAAATTACCACTTGACTCCTCCGTCCGATCCACGCAACCACAGCTGGCGGCTCTCGTCAGCGATTGCCGGTCGCCTAGAGCCGCCGCGGCGGCAGGGAAATGAAGATTAATGGTCTTTCGCAGTTGTCGGGGGAAAGCCACCGAAAACTCTCTGCCTGCCACCAACTACATAAAACACACTTTAGTCGCTGCCCCTTTAGGGCCTTCCCTTTGTTTTCCGTGGCGCCGCAAAAGTTTCGAGTGGCCGGAAAATATTGAGAGAAATGATGGTGCGGCGCTTTAAGTTGTGTCTGTTGCTGCTGCCACTGCTGCTGCCGCTGCCACGCTGCCACGGCTGCCTCACAATATTGCCACATTCGACATATCAATCAATCAGGGCACACTGACTGCAATAAGTACGCCGCCGCCCGGAATGACAGCTCTCCCTCACAGCAGGTGTGTCCCGGCCCTGGCAACAATTTTTCAAACATGAAGGACACAAAATATATATCCAAATAATGTCAATGAGCTCAAGTTCTCGGCTCAGGCCGGGGCCAGACAGCTGGCAACTGGTGTGGCATTAACTTATCGCATGATGTGGCACGAGTTGGGGATTACCTCGAGTGTCGGGATGGGGTGACAAACTTTTCCTCCCTACCACTTACCATGCTAATTCATTGCTTTGTCCTTTCGCCGTTCCAGGGATCGCATATTCAAGCTCAATCTGCGCAACATCAGCCAGTCGGTGTGTGAGGTAAGTAGAATTCAAATTTAATAAAAATCTTGACGACTTTTTTAATATCCGCCGACTAAGCAATGACCGTCTTTAAGGATCTGAGACGGCATTGTGAGTGACCAACTTGTCACTGACAGCCAGCAATTGCACTTTAATGATTCCATCTTCAACTATCAATATCCGCCTCTGTCCGTTCAACCATTTTCCGCCACGTCCTTTGCGCTTCCACAACGATTTCTTTTTTTTTTTTTTGCGTCCTGGCAACCCAGTGCACTATCGCCACCTCCTGAGACGTAGCAAATGCTTTTAACAGCAATTATTTGTGCTGACTTCTGAGCGGGCCAAAAGGAAAGGGAATTCCATTTCAAGTCTCCGCTCGTCTCTAGCACTTAGATTCGTTGCCAAAGGACTGACACTTTGGGCAAGTGGAAATAAAAGTGGAGAGTGCATCCACACAGCCACCGGATATTGTGTCTATATGTCAGGCATAAAAATTGTCACTCGATGGCTTTTTCAGTAGACCCCATCCCCGTGCCCATCCCCATCTCCATCCCGGCACTGGCACCCCCTCCTCATTGATTTGTGGCTTTCACTTAGGCAAAAGTATTTGCAGCGAGACAAACTCAAAAGCTACGAAAGGAGATTCATCGACCATTCAAGTGCCGCCAAAATGGCACAAGGAACAAACGAAAAAATAGAATCAAATTAAATAAACAAATGTCCAACGTGAGCCACATATTGAGCAAAAGAATTGAGGGGAAAAAGGAAGGAATATAAACGCAAATACGGCGAGGACATGCGAGGATACCAAAAATGTTTGGCGCGTGCTCTCGGTTGAGCGAACATCCCCGCTCGCATTCCAACACGCTTTCAATAAACTTGGCTAACATAAATTTAAAGTCGATGCCATTTTTCATTCCCACAGCGCGATGTCCTCATATTGGAGCCAACTGGCTCGGATATCCTCAACTGTGTGTCCAAGGGAAAGCGCGAGGTGAGTCGACACATCTGTAATTTGTTTTTTTTTTATCATTTCGTCCTTGTTGTCAAAGCATGTGCTAAATTTTTGTATGAAAAATGTATGAATCTGAGAACCATACTCATGCCACGCCGTTTCCCTTTCTCCATCACAACCCACCGAAAACCACCACAACCATATGATTTCCCTTTTCAATATGATTTTCTAACATTCAATTACACAAAAACACAAAAACACAAAAAACTTCATTCTTTCGGCGCTGGACAAGAAGGTGGAGTGCCGGAATCACATTCGGGTTATTCAGCCCATGAACTTTAATGGCCAGAAGCTGTATGTTTGCGGCACCAACGCCCACAATCCCAAGGATATTGTAATAAATGTAAGTATTCCCTTATCATTTCAATTTGAATTTTAAAAGTAATAGCCTAAATGGCATATTAAAGCTATCTGCTTTGTGTATTTTATTTTTTGTTTTATTTAAACCTTGACAGACTTCATCAATGCGCCTAATTGGTAATGTCAGTCAAGTTTTTGAAGTTCATTTCTGCCAGCGGGCGGTCGAAATTAAAGTCAACTAATGCGCTTTTTGTTCTGCTCTCTCTTTCTGTGTCCCTTTAACCCTCGAATGCCCCCCCGACTCCGATGAACCCTTAGGCAAACTTAACACATTTACCCAGATCCCAGTACGTGCCCGGCATCGGCCTGGGGATTGGCAAGTGTCCCTACGATCCCGCCGACAACTCAACCGCCGTCTATGTGGAGAACGGAAATCCCTTCGGTTTGCCCGCCCTGGTAAGTTCAACCCGAAACCCACGGAAAGCGGAAGTGGAATAAAAGTAAGGAATGAAAGGAAGACGAGGAAGGCCAAAAGGAAGGCACAAATAAAAAGGAAAAATGTCAATTGTAATAAAATTACGAAAGTAAAGCGAGGCGAAGAAGGAAGTTGGCAAAGTTCTGTTTTCGGGGCGCCCCCTAAGAAGGGCAACAACATTTTTTAAAGACAAGGACGAAAGGCGGCAATAAAGCAGCTGAAATTAAATTAGAGCACAGAACACACAGGACACACAAATGCTGGGAGGGAGGCACGTGCGTACACTTTATGCGTAATTGTGTGCGTGCGTGCCTTGGCTTACGGGGCGTATGCGTGATGTTGGGGCCTTATCAACCGATTTTTTTGCTTGTTCTCGGTCTGCTGCTAACAACTAACAATTCGGTGTCCTTCTCGTTACCCACAAAATGCAGTACGCCGGCACGAATGCAGAGTTCACCAAAGCTGATTCGGTCATATTCCGCTCGGACCTGTACAATCTGACTAATGGCCGCAAGGAGGCCAACTTCAAGCGAACAGTGAAGTACGACTCGAAGCTACTGGACAGTAAGTAACACTATCCTTTTTTCAAATTCTTAACATTTAAATAATTTTCTTTCATATTTTTAGAACCCAATTTTGTTGGCTCCTTTGAGATTGGGGAATTTGTTTACTTCTTTTTCCGCGAACATGCCGTCGAGTACATCAACTGTGGCAAGGCGGTCTACTCCCGTGTGGCAAGAGTTTGCAAGAACGACCGCGGCGGCAAGTACATGATCAGCCAGAACTGGGCCACCTACCTGAAGGCCCGCATGAACTGCAGCATCTCCAGCGAATTCCCCTTCTACTTCAATGAGATCCAATCGGTCTACAAGATGCCCACGGACGACACCAAGTTCTATGCCACATTTACAACGAATACGAACGGTCTGATTGGCTCGGCAGTTTGCAGCTACGATATACGGGACATTAACGCGGCCTTCGATGGTGAGTGTTCACTGTAGCAAGAGTGTGTGTGTGGCAAATGTGTGTGCGATTGTGCTGCTTTTGTGATTTATTGCACTGTCCATAATTCTTCGAGGGGATTTCTTTTCTCCACCGGCGGCGGATGAAATTACGCGCACAGGTGGAGACTGTGTCCCTTTGGCTTCCAGCTGGAATTTGAGCGTTAAATGGTGCGCATTGAATTGATGGTGGCGTCAGTGGGCCACCCACCCTCTTTTCCACCTGCTCCTCCTCGGCAGGTCAGGTCTTCCCGTTCAACATTTCTGCTTCCAGGAACTTTAACTGGGGGTCTGCTCTGTTTGCTGGCTCTACTGGTAAAGTAATGAGTACTGAAAACACTTTTTTAACCCAACTTGGCCTGAAAAGTTCATTAACACCATAAAGTTGGGTCTCTGCTGGAGAGAGAGAGTGTGTGTGGCGTGTGTGTGAGTAGTGTGGAGCGGTGCCAAGACTGACAGGCAGACAATCAGGCAGACAACTCCACACACACACACACACAGCCCAGAGCCGCAGGACAGAATGGTGCAAAAAATCTGGCATACACTTAAAATTCATTACGAATAGTTTGCGGGCATGTTGCACAGACAGCCGGGAGTGTGATAAAAAAAAATGAAAAAATTGCGGAAAGCCACAGCAATTAATTATGGGAAACAAACGATTATGTAACGAAGCCCAGGATATGATTCAGAAATAATGAAATGACAGAATTACCAGCCAAGCTGGAAGCCCTTGAGTATATTATGCATTCAAACAGAATGGCAGGTCGGCTTGGTCCTTGAGTTAAAATTCAAGCAAAGCACAACATTGAGATCTTTAACTGGTGTGGCAAGTGTGAGTGCCACAAATCACCTCGCACACAGCACTGACACACATAAATTAAATGCAGCATTCTTCTCGGCACTCTCGGAACTCAATGTACTGATGCTTTCTCCCCCCCTCTTCCCATCCCACACATCCTTTTTTTGCACATCCAGGCAAATTCAAGGAGCAGGCCACCTCAAACAGCGCCTGGCTGCCAGTGCTGAACTCCAAAGTGCCGGAGCCACGTCCGGGAACTTGCCACAACGACACCGCCACACTGCCCGACTCCGTGTTGAATTTCATTCGCAAACATCCGCTAATGGACAAGGCGGTCGATCATGAATTTGGCAATCCGGTCTTCTTCAAGCGGGACGTCATCCTTACCAAGCTGGTGGTGGACAAGTAAGTGAGAACTGTATTCATTAGCGCTGCCAGGCAGTCTGTCCTGGCCTCTCGGTTTGGCCACGAGCCAGTAGCATGGAAGTATCCTTGTTGACATTTGTTGAGTTTATATATGAAGTACACTGAAGGAAATACACTGTATTACCTTTCGTTTCATTTCCTTTTATGAATTGAATTTTGTAATAATTTCTTTGAGTGCACAGACTCCTGGACAGACTTCAGTGCTGACAGTTGTTCTGGCAGCGAAAAATGTTTTGTCTTGGCCGGAACTTGCGAACAAAGTGCCGCAGGATATGTTTTCAACTAAGCGCTTGCCACTGACTCCGGCCTTCTTGGCTCTCTTTCCTGTGCTGTTTTTTTTTCTTCCCCCAGGATACGGATCGACAAGCTGAACCAGGAATTCCTTGTGTACTTTGTGGCCACGACATCGGGTCACATCTACAAGATTGTGCAGTTCATGCACTACGGCCAGCGGCGCTCCAACTTGGTGGACATTTTCGAAGTCTCGCCGCGCAGCGAGCCCATCCGGGAGATGACTCTCAGCCAGAAGACGGGATCCATCTATGTGGCCACCGATCACCAGGTGAAACAGATCGACATTGCCATGTGTGCCCAGCGCTACGACAGCTGCTTCCGGTGTGTCTCGGATCCTTACTGCGGCTGGGACGAGGACGTGAATGCCTGTCGGCCCTACCAGCTGGGCCTGTTCCAGGACGTGGCCAACGAGACGTCTGGCATCTGCGATACGAGTATCCTGCGCAAAAAGGTCACCTCCTCATATGGCCAGACCCTGCACCTGTCGTGCTTTGTCAAAATGCCGGAGGTCCTGAGGAAAAAGCAGACACGCTGGTATCATCATTCCACCGAGAAAGGACGGTGAGTGTGAATAGAAAACCTTTTTTTTCTATCCCGTATAGTAGGAATATCCTAGCTCCTTGAATTTCATTAAATGTGTTGACTCACATCGGGCTTCCATTGCGACAGCGACATCGATCAGTTTTAGCCAATGGAAGCGTATTGATAGTCCCGATGTCCTTGCTCTTTGGGTATAAAAGCCCTCACACCATTTTCATTTATCTGATTCGCGAATCTCGGGAAAATTGAAAGCGAATAATGGAGGGGAGGGGAAGGGAAATGCCGCTTCATCTCACTTAGCCGTGCCAATGCTGCGGTAAATTGACACTTTAAAATGTGCTCCAAGTCTGGTTTTTGGCGTGGCTGTTGCCTGATGCTGATGCCACTGATGGCAAAATGGGAAAACTTTCAACTTTTGGCTGGCGGTGCGACAAGAGTCGGAAAACACCCCCCATCCCCATCGTCCTGTCTGTGCCACAGTTTATATTGATTTTTATTGTGCGTTTCCAATGCGAATAGAAAATGGAATGAAAATCCCCAGCGCTATCGCGGCAGCCATCTCTATGGCCAATATCTCTATCTCCATCTCATTGTCTCCCATCTCTGTCTGGCAGCTACGAGGTACGCTACACGCCCACCAAATACATCGAAACAAATGAGGGCGGACTGGTCCTGCTGGCGGTGAACGAGGGCGACGGCGGGCGCTATGACAGCTACTTGGATGGGTCCTTGCTCTGCAGCTACAGCGTGACGGTGGATGCCCACAGGTGAGTCAGTCCCAAAAATTAGAGTCAGAGCTGCCAACCGGAAGTGGCCGCAAAAAAGGCTGAGGTGGCCATTAAAACTAAAAGAAAGTAGCAGAAAGTCAAGGATTACTGTATCCTAAATTCCTAAACTTTTTCCCAAAAATAACCACCCCATCCGCTCTGCCATGTCAAAACCTTCCTCCTGTATAAGCATGTCCTCTTAAATATCAATAAATTATTGTTTAATTTTCACTTATCCTTAGGTGTTCGCCGCCGTCGCAGAAGCAGGACTATCAGAAAATCTACTCGCATTGGTGCAACGAGTTCGAGAAGTACAAATCGGCCATGAAGCAATGGCAGGCCAAACAGGAGGTGTGTATCCTTGGGAAATTATTAAATTTCTGGATTGGGCGCCGCCATCTGCTGTTAATTGTTTTAATTAATTTTTCAACGCCAGGTGTGGGGGTGGCATTTTGAGTTTTAATTATTTTGTAATTTGCTCGGCAGAGATCTAAGTGTTTTTCACCACCTCTCTTTCTCTTCCTTCCCCTTTTGTATTATTAGCAATGCGGCCTCAAGGATAAAACAGGACCAATCAGCACCAATGGCAAGCACGTGAACGACGTTTTCAGCAACGATGCCTTGGTCTGACCCAGAAGTGAGTATCCTTGAAAGGCTTTCAATACAAAATTAAGGACTCATGCTATCCCCCCTACACCCTTTCATAACCAGTGCATTGAGGAAAACTACTTAAAAATAGGGTCTTGCCTTGGCTTAGTTTTTTCTCAGTGCACTTCACTTCAATTATCATCAAGACCCCCACCCATAACCACTAGTTTTAGTTTTGGTAGCTTGTAGACCCTGAAGAAATCTAACCGAAAATGTCCTTTGTCCATCCCCCGACCCCTTGCTGCTGCCGCTGCCGCTGCCGATGTCTACCCCACACAGAGTACTTGTACAGCTTTGAGTTTTTGTCGTCGTCGTCGTCGTCGTCGGAGGGCGTGGCCAGCGCCCACCGCAAATTGTACATTTTCGTGTTCGTGCTTACCATATTCGGCCGCTTCTAAAGTTTCTAGTTAAAATGTAAATGTAAGTTGAGTGCCCATGTAAGACAGCCCACACAGTGTCCTGCCCGCCTCCGATCTCTTCTGTTTCTCCCTCTGTATCTCCCATCCTTACACTAACAAATGTCGCATTGGGTCCATAAACATATTTGCTTTATTTTGGATTATTTTGTTTGCAGGCGCCGCCGAGAATCAAACAGAGTACTGAACAGAGTAAGCACCCAGGACATCAAATTGTGGAGAAGACGATTCTACGACAAGGGCCGAGCTATGGAAAGGCGAATCTATAGAGAAAGGAAATCCACTACAAAGACTGAAATTTTTAAGCTTTTAAAATCGACAATATTTCCAATGATTTCGATGCGTTTTTTGGTCATGCTTTGGTTTTGTTTTGAGATGTTGTCAGCGTCAAACTGAATGAATGATTTTCGACATTAACTAACTGATATATACAAAGTAATGGAGTGAACGAGAAAAGTTACTAACAAAAGGATCCTGCCATAAGTCAAATGGAAATTACGGTTTTACACTCACAAAACGAAACGAAACGAAACGAAACTCTCTAACACATACTCAAGCATAGAGGACACTATTTCTATTTCGAGCTAAGGTTAAGATAATCTAACAGATACAGATACAGTTACAGATACAGATACAGATACAGATACAGATATGAAGTATGGATACGAACTACAGATACAGATGGAACTGCAACCACCTATGTAAGGGAGAATCTGACCTAAAGCAAAGTATTAGAACAGAATCATTATAGCTCACAGTTCATGAAGGCAACGATTTGATTTCGATTCGTTTTCGATATGTTTTTAATTTTCGATAAGTCGTCGCTTGTCGTCGTCGGGGATGATGGTCTTAAACGAATTTGTATATTACTTAGCAATATTTGTTTAACTAAACTAGCATAAGGTATATATATAAATAAACGACGAGTATATACATGAATAGCTGCCCTTGTTTAGGTCATAGACAGGTACGGAACCAACTTATTAATTACGATAGCCAAAACCCGATTAGAGTTACCTAACAAATGACGCACAGCATGATTGAATGGATAAAGTTAAATATCGGCTATGGACTATATATAGCCTAGGCCCTAGGGTTATTTTGTACATAGTAGAGCAGCTTTAGGGTATAAGTTTAGTTTCTTACTCGGCTTCGATTTTGAATTGGAATTCTCTATTTGGCATTAACTCGCTCTTGTATAGATTGTGCGTTGGCCTAATGTTTACGATAAGCAATATATAGTTATATGGATATGCGTAATATGTAAAACAGATATATATATATATGTAATTATAAACACAGTTACTGCATTGAGACAGACCAACATGCTCATGATTACCCATAGCGATGGTACCCATAGGTTGGTGTGGCTAAAATAAATACGTTTTTAGTCATATTGCAGAATTTCCAATTAAATACCAATATAGACAGGACACATCGTTGCATTTAGTGAATACTCATATACATGAAATAGCCACGAATCGGCGCTGAAACCCCATTTGGCTGCCACAACACAATGTTGCAGAAAATCATGGAAAAACTAAACGCTTCACAAAACTTCAAAAAACCCAAAATAGGTATTTGCCGTAGAACAAAAGAAGCAAAAACTATAAATCTATTGTATGAGAATCTTCAACACAAACTCTCAGCTCCGACTCACAATATTTTTCTAAAAGTTTTTCCCGGCAACATTTTTAATGTTTCGATCTTAGGACCTCCGCAGCGAGGAGGAAATAAGCAAGAAACAAACTTTTTAGCATTGCTAATTGTACATGAACTAAATAAACCAAAACCACAAAAGAAGAAACTCTATAAAATAAAAAAAAAATATATTCAAAAGCTACTCCTGCTCTGAGCTTCTAACTTTAATGAATGAAATGTTTTTGCGTTGCCTTTAGTAGAGTCTTTTGTTTACGAAAATTAATGTAAATAATTTAAAGATTATGTGAAATGTTTTGTATGACAATCACATGATGTTGAGTAAAAAAAAACGAATAAAACCAAACAAATGAGGACAACAAATGAAATCTCGGACAAAAAAACACGCGAAAAAAAAAGTGAATCAAATTGCCATTACGGCAATTAAAGATGAGAATTAATATTAATTGAGTACTTAACGAACAATTCATTGTAAAAATATTAATAAAAGTGCATAAATATTCGCCGTAAATATATATATATATACATTAATAGATAAACGACTTTTACAAAGTATTCATACAATAACAAACAAGAATTTGCGCTTAAATTAAATCGAATAATCCCAGTTTAAGGTTCTATTCGAACGATTTCGAACGCAGATTGGATCAAGAGCTATCTAAAAAAATTTCTGGAAAATCAACAAAATCATAAAATCAGAAAATGGCAAAAAATTAAGGAAACAAATTAGGTGTAAACACATTAAAAGTAAAATGCAGTAAATAAATGTGATAAGATTCTTTAATAAGCAAAAAAAAAAAAAAAGTTTTCTTTTTGGGGGTGTCCACTGTTTGAGGGGAATGGGTCCCATGGACCATGGGGCTAATAAACTGTACTCAATGGAATTCGAACTCGAATGCTGAGAAGCTTTTTTGTAGTTCAAGCTGTAGTTTATTTATTTTTCAAACAGAAAAATACGCTTGAAAAATGCGAGCGGAAATATAAGAGCGATAACAGGAGAATGCGACTACAATAATGACTTCTAGATGCTCTTTTTTTATTGGTAACAAATGACAATTAAATGATAAAGAAGGTGAGTACAAAGTTTCCCCCTAAATTTCCTTTTTTTTTTTTAAATTCAAAATAATCCCCATTTTTTGTAAATAATTCTGTAGTTAATGTACCCTTAGTTATTAGAGAAAAGCTAATATCAAAACATAAACCGTTCCTCAAATTCGAGATTAGTACTCAAAGAGCCACCGAACAACCAGCAGCTTTATTATCGGCTTTATTAAATTTTTATACAATTTTTATTAACAATGATACTTCAGTGGAAATTATTGCCATTTCTCTGCTTTGGCTTTGTGGCTGTTGTGGGCCATTTTCGATACCGCAGGAATCTGAGATACTCGCCGGAATTGATCAGCGATTTGCGGGAATTCGGCAAACTGATTCCCAGTGTCACCATCGACGAGCTTGTCGCCGAGCACATGATTACGGATTCCGGGTTTCGCAAGGCAATTAAATTTTTGCGCAGCTCGGATTTCAAGAGGCTCCAGCAGCGCACCGAGTCTCTGCCCGAGGTGGTGGATCTGATTAACTTTGTGCATCTCAATGACACGGCAACCGGAACTGGAAAGCGTCACTGGCGCCATCGCCGGTGGCTGGAGGAGGAGGTGGTGGTGGTGCTGCTGGACCACAACATCTTGGACTGGGTGAACTTCGGCTCCTTCACCAGCTTTGTGCAAGAGTTACTTGGTCATTTGCCCCGAGATCGATATCTGGCTCTAATCAAGGAGAAACGTCAAAAGAGTCCTATTTTTGCCAAATTTTATGAGGCCCTACGAAGTCCAGAATTCAAAACAAAAGTTGAGGCGGCCTGGGTAAGTAACAGGATAAAAACCAAGGACAATAAATCTTAAACCCTAATTGAAATGTGTCCTTAACCCCCATTTAACCCTTCGATTTCAGAGCACAACCAATGTCCAGGGCGTCATACGAGAGCTGTCTGGACATGGAATTAATTCGCAAGACCTCAAAACCATTGGCTACGAAGTCATCTCCTGGGGTCCCACGTAGTGTGAGCCCCTCTCTGTCATTGTAATCCAATAAACTCAGGTGCTTCCAACCAGAGGCAGTCCATAGGAGTTCGGTGCTGGAGTGTTCGAGTGGCATTTTGGGCTCAAAATATGTGGCTAATGAAAATTCCAGGTACGAACCATTCATGCCAGGATTCCAGCCGATAAAAGATAGCCCGGAAAATGCAATAAACAAAAAAATGAAAGCCAAAATAAAACAGCTAAGCAAATAATTCAATGTGACAAAGAGAAAACCGACAGGGGATGCCCGGGTTGCATTTCATTTGTCGCATTGATAAATGGAATGGAATATCATGCTTTCGCTCAGACGCACACCTGTCAAAGCCAGGCCAGAACTACGTATGTGTACCCATCCACTCCCACACCCACTCCCACACCCACTCCCACACCCACACCCACACCCACCGACAAACACTATCAAACACTTTCGTGCAATTTAATTTGTCTGCATTTTTGTTGTGGCTGTTGTTCCTACCATTTTATGGTGGTTGTTTCAATTATTTTATTGTTGTATGGCTATAGTTTCGAATGCAGTCACAGGAGAGTTTCGAGTCATCCAACTAGTCAAAAATGCACTGAGAAAAATTATTTAGAATATGAGAAAATTATTTCTCCCTTAAGGATTATAAACAAAAAAGCGCTTGCCACACTCTCTGGTTTAGCTTTCCCTTTTTAATCCTTGATAAAGGGGAAACTTTATACCCTTTCTTGGCAGTGTAGCCACCTTCACCGACGTGACTCACGCACACCCATACCACCCCCCTCAGACACACAGCATGAGTTGACACATGAAAATTGCATGCAATTAATTGCCCGCTGGCGTACTTGTACTGCGACTTTGGTTCGAACCGAAATCAATATGCAGCCTGGACAAACAACTGTTATTAGACATGATATGCCCTGCAATTTCCCTCCCCATCTTAGTCCTTTAGTCCTAGTTTAGTTTCGGTTTAATAACAGTGCAAGAGTACACATGACCAGGACCTAAATGCTGAGCTGGTAGTAATTCTTGGACTCCGCGGTGGCAATGTTTCGGTCCTGCAGGCAATAGACCTCGGGTATGTTCGAGCGATACTTAAAGTCGTAGATGTTCTTCTTGATGAACTCCATGGGGTTCTCCGGCTGAGGCCACAGGGTGGCCAGGCCCCGGCGGAAGGCGTAGGAGAACACAGCCTCGGCCATCTGCAGGCTGATACACTCGATCTTCCGCATAGGTGGGAAGACGTTCCGCATTTTGAGGTCGCAGGGCCACACCAGGCTGGCCAGTCGATCGGCGGCCACGCAGAAGGTTTCGTCCGGCACGTGGGTTAGTCCGGCCAGGACGATGCCATTGCTCATCCCGGCCAGGAGGTACTTGCTGGTGCAGAAGCCCGGCTGATACCATTTGTTGGCGTACTTGAGAGGCGGCAGCTGGGAGCCCGAGATGAATACGCAACGTCCCTTGGTGTAGGCGAAGGCATCCTCGGCGGAGCACTCCGCCTGGGACACGGGTCGCGACATGGCGAAAATTATCGGCTGGCGAGTGCTCCTCTCCATCGCCCGCAGGACATCGGGGGTAAAGCTCTTGGGTTGCGAGCTGCCACCCACCAGGACGTTCGGCTTCAGGAAGTCGATGGCCTCCGCCAGAGAGGCTATTAATGGTCCGGGCTGGGAGAATTCCTCCAGGTGCTCCGGAATGTCGACTCTGTCATCCACAATCAATCCATGGGCATCGCAGAACCACACCCTCTCGTGAGCCTTGACATCGTTAAATCCCTCGCGCTTGAACAGGGCGACACAGAGGCGGGCCATGCCAATGTTGACGACATCTCCGCCGTAGAAGAGGAACATGTTTTTGAAGAAGGGCGCCCGGATCATGCGATTCGCGACAATCACCCCGGACAGGGCACAGGCGGCCAGGCACTGAAAGTCCGCATCTACGAGGCAGCAGCGGTCGCGGAAGTCCGCCAGCTGCTTCAGGGCGCACTTGGCCTCAAAGTCCTTGGCCAAGATCAGGACTCTCGCTCCGTATTGCCGGCGAATCGCTAGGACGAACTCCTCGAACAACTGCTCACACACCTCGGCGGATGGGCGACGTTTCTTCAGGCCCGTATAGAATCTAGCATTCAGCATTTCCTCATTGTCGGTGCCCACGTCCAGAAGCACACTCATGCAGTGGTCCGGATTCATCCCGCCGAAGACCACATTCTCGTGCATTTTGCAGAACAATATGGGCATTTCGTTGACCCCCAAGTCTCCGAGACTGAGGACCGCAGCCCCGTTGCTAACCAGGACGCAGCGCACTATCCTTTCGGGCCAATTGGACACGATCTGGTGGACATGGCCGAGGTCCTTGATGGTAATGAACAGCCCCTGCCCGTAGGTGAAAATAATGCTGTGGAAGTGCACCAGGCTCACATTCATTGTGGCATCCACCATGGGAAGATATTTTTCCGGATCACTCAATAGCAGCCGGTAGAAGAGTATCCGGTTCAAGCGCATCAGGTTGGTGAGGTACATGTACCGTTGCAGTGCGGTCACCATGATCTTTTTCAGGATTACCTGGCATCTTTTGACCTGTTCATCTATTGTCTGTGTGGCTATGGGGAGTAACCCGTGGATGGAGAGCAGTCGCCGCTCTGTCAGCGAGAAGGCCAGTCCCTTGTTGTTCAGGGAACTGCCCATCAAGAAGGTGCCATTGATCTTGCTCATCGGCACCACGGTGTCCTTCCGCCAAAAGGTGTCCATGTGGCGGGGCATGTTGTCCAGCATCCGCGTCTTTTTCCAATCGCTCACGCAGCTAATGGCTTCCTCCTCCTTCTTCTTCAGCTCAGCCTTTTCTCTGCTCGTCCTGGGCGACTGCATGGTGGTGTCCTTGTGGTTACACTTGAAAAATGTCTCGCTGGGTGTGCGTGTGTGTTTGTACAAGGATGTGGTGTGGATGTGTTGTGGCAGACCCGAACCTATATTGACAACGCCTGCTTCGCATCCTGCCTTCCATTTGTTACGCATGCACTGTTAGAAAGAAGAAAAATACCCAAGAATCCCTCAAATGTTTGGATGGCAGACCATTTCTCCCGGTGTCGCCACCGCATTAGGTGTCCCTTTCAACCACCCACCGCAATCCATCCGTCCCACCGGGCATTATGCAAATTGTGTTGCGCACTTTGCCGCGACCTCAAACTCGCAGTGACATCCTAAAATGTCGGCACTTCCGCCACGGATCTAGCTGCCCCCACCCACCCTGCTTCGGAGCTGAACAAGTTTGTCAGAATTTTGATGCAAAATATCAACAATGACGAGGGGCGGGGCTGGGAAACATCAAACGCCCAAGACCTCGCCCAAGACTTGGCCGCACCTTTTATGCTAAATACGCGGCGACAGGCGACAGGAGACAGACGACAACACAGCCATTTGTGGCGAGCACAAGTGCACTTGGCCAGCGGAATCTTAAGTGGAAATGGCAACCGAGTAATATTTTGGGCAGTCCCGTGGAGCAGCAGGGAAACGGATGAAGGGGAGCATCACTGAGCATTAAAAAACAAAAAGGGAACAAATGGTCCGACCGTAAGCGGCTTAATTTCCTGGGCCCCGGGTCTGGGGGTCGGCGTCTGGACCGATGTTTCCCACCCAACTCATCTTACACATTCCGATAAGACTAACTGGGGGATACAAAAATTTAAATACAGCACAAAAATTCCATAACTAATTGGAACTGGAAATGAACAATACACACTAGACTACAAGACGGGATCGAGGTGCCAGGGTGCGGAGTTCCAACCTTCCGAAATCCAATTATCTACTGAGATGCACAAAACTCTGTGGGAGAAACTTGTGGTGTGGGCTGGTGAGTGAGTCCTTGGTGTTGCAGGATATATTATGAGCAGAGTCTTGGACTGGTGGTTGAGTGCTGAATGCATCACAAGTTCATAATGAAATCAATTTGAAAATTGATTGAAATCAATCGTCGAAAAGCAAACTAGGACTTTGCAGTAAAAATACTTTCGAGCTCAAAAGTTCAATAAATAAAGGTTTCGTCAAACAGAAAGGCAATAATATTGTTTTGTTTATTAATATTTTTATCGAATATGTCCTTAAAAACTAATACATTAAATAATGTAAACTAAATTTGATTGTTTTTCAGTGTAAATAGTATCCGCCAGGCTGTGTTTTCCTCTTTTCTCCGGGGAAGAGTTCTTCTCTTGTTTTGTTTCACATCGATTCGCTTTGGTTTGGCTCCTTGGTCCTGGCTCCCGGCTCCTGGCGCCTGGGTCCTTGGCCAGTTGGACATTTGCACTTTTTTCACATTTGCAGTTTACTCTGCTGACTCTCCTTTTTTTTTTCACCTTTCCTTTCTGGCCACGGATGTGCTACAAATTGAATTTCTGCCGCGGGACACATTAAGCGATCGCCTGCCTATGGCCTTTGGCGTTTGGAGCATAAAAATTTATGCGATTCGAAAAGGATCGAAATGGAATGGAGCTGCAGGTGGTATACCGGTGCCGCCACCTCTCCCCCAGTGATTTTCCATGACCCTGCCCGGCCCATTTCCCTGCACAAAGAATGTTTATGCGTCGTTTATACAGAACAATTTGAATATTTTATGGACAAAATTCGATTTCGGCTCCCTCTCTCCTGACCAGTACGTGCACTAAAAAAGTTTTGCATATGGAAATTGATTTCCTTTGACCAGACATACATATATGGGAAAAGTTTTTGGAAAAGTGTGTGTCCGTGTCCGTGTTCTGTTTTTGGCCATTCACACGCACGCTTAGGCAATGGCCAAAAACTCTGGTCATTTCGATGCTTGACTATTCCGGCAGTTGTCAAACACAAAAAACTGACGGTGAGAGCCAGCCAAAAAAGAAGTAAAGTAATTTGCACCTCTACGGTTAGACATTTATGTTTTATTTTGGGAAAAACAAAAAAAAAAAACCCTGCCATTTATATGCGACACGTGAAGCTCGGGGGCTGTCATTCAAGCCACATTACGCATACGCAACGTGGTCCCAGGATCTTATTATCGAATTGCTGGAAAACGCTGGACCAGTAGTCGTGGCCATTGGCCACAAATCAAATGAAATAAACTCCATATGGATTTAGACACATTTCCAATAAAGGCTAAAATATTTGAGCGGCTAATGCAGAGAGTCAGCGTGTGGCATAAAAAAGTGGTCAGCCCTTGGGAAATTGTTGCAGTTTATCAAATATTTGGCATCGCGTGTCGCTGCGATGCTGCAGTTTGGCATTTTTATTGAAATTCTGTGCTGTTTTGGGCGTTTAATGAAATTGTCACACTATTTCACAATTTTCGGCATTAACTTTTTTGGATAATTTATGGCCCCGAATGGGTTAGGGGAGTTGGACGGGATGGTGTACATGAGAAATTGGAATGCCCCTGGCGGAACTCAAATAAATGTCACATGAGTGTCGCGAGTGTTGCTGTTTGCGCTTTGCTTTTGTGCCCGAGGCTTGCACAAAACGGCTCAAAGTGAAAAGTCTTGAATAAAAAATTTATAAGCTTAATAAAAGCGTTGCAGCAAACGCGATGGGTAGGGGCGCCTCTGTCGATTCCTTGTTCCTTGCTACACATACACACACACACACACACACGTATTTGTATACGTATATAGTGTACATATTGCGAGCACACACGACAAACTTTCAAATCGGGAGCTACGTGCGTCAAAGCCAAAAAGCCCCAACTTTATATCGCGCTTCCATTCCCTTTCCCCATTCCCAGTCCCCATTCCCTCTCCACTTTTACTTTGGCAACTTCAAAAGACTTTTAGCTTATTTTTCAAGTCGCTTTTGAATTTTTTTTTGTTGCTGCTGTTGCTGCTGCCATTGCAGCTGCTTTTTCTATTTCATTTTATTTAATTTTATTTTTCTTTTGGCCAAGTTTGGAATGGCCCCTGGTGTCGTTGCCTATTTAACCGGAATGCTTTATGAAGTTTATTTGGCCGAATCGTTTTTGGCCAAAAGAGTCGGAAACATGGCATAAATATCTGAATTGCGAGTGCAGCCCCGTTTGGACATTGCGGACATTGTGAATTATGTAATTAACTTGTTGCACGCCTGCCGAGTGGAAGAGCGCAAAAACTATTCGCAATCTGGACAAAACTAATCGCATGTATCCGGCAAATAATTCCGCCGCAAACGGACCCGCATTAGTGGCGAATTAAAGGAGCCATAAACACGAAATCAGCGCATGCGAAACGCTCCCAAGGAGCCAAGTCCGCATAAAAATTGTTAACGGAAGCGAAAATTAATTAAGCCACAGGCCAAGGGCAAAGCACGCACTGCCACGCGATATGGCGGGGGTGGGGAGGGCAGGGGTTTAGGAGGCACGCTGCAAAATCGGGAGGAAAATCAGGAGGAGAATCGCCATCGGAGGCTGGGAGCGTTCTGCAAAAATATTGAATGGCTGCGAGAGACCGTAACGCGCTTTTAGACGTGCTCAAATATTTGCCAAACGTGTCAAAAGCGCTGGAGCACTCACCGCCAGGACGAAGGATCCTTGCTGCCAGCCATGGAGGGAGGCTCCATCCCAAAATGGCACTTGACAGACCGCCCGCTTTGCGCCACAATTGATTGAAGGTTGCGCTGGCAGGGCAGCCTGGCGAGCGACCTGTGTGTAAGGACATAATTTCTGTTTTTGTTATGGTTTATTGACATCCTGCGAAATCAAAGCCAAACCCCCAAAATTGATTGACAACTGACGGCGACAAGTCGGAGAGGTTAAAGTGCAAATCCATGGATCTGACCGTCTATAAAAAGGTGGATAAAAAAAACAATACAGGAAATCCAGGAAGAAAAAAGGCCTCCATCTAAAAATATATCCTTGAGATTGATTTTTGGTGGGGGTTTTGTTTGCACTCTGGTTGGAGGTGGACTTGTTACAAAATATTTTCTGTCCTGGACTGGACATTTATTTATCCTTGAAATAATTGTCCTCAAGAAGTGCCCGTAATAAAATAAAGTCAGTTGGAAAGGCTTTAATTG
Organism: Drosophila varians; assembly: GCA_018150405.1. Classification (NCBI taxonomy): domain Eukaryota; kingdom Metazoa; phylum Arthropoda; class Insecta; order Diptera; family Drosophilidae; genus Drosophila; species Drosophila varians. The sequence goes on from JAECWK010000130.1 coordinate 13,737,343, forward strand.
CCGAAATCAAAGTGGCAAAGGGAGAAAACATTAAGTGCGAAACAGATTACAAGCCCCGAGCTGGATCTGGCAAGAAGGAAGTTTTTGGGGACAGGCCGGGCCTGGCCGGGCCGGGCCTAGACAAGTTAATTTATGGCAGTCAGTGAACCATCCCAGATACTACAGGCACCGTCTGCTGATGCCACAACTCAAAGTGCTCCCTGCAGCCCCCATCCCCCTGTCGACTCCCAGCCACCTCCCACCTCCAGCCCGGCAATCCCTGCAATCGGATTGGCGTTCGCCTCCCCCCCAGAACTGCTCCCATTTCTTGGCACTCTTTTTTTTTTTTTGTTTTCCGGCGCTGCGGCTGTTTGTGCGAAAACTTTTGCTAATTTGCGGTAATGTTAATGCTGAACTTTGCACAAAATTAGTCAAGTTCTTGGCGCGGCTCGAGTCGGCGCTGCGCTGCGGATTAAGCGCCATGTTACGCCAAAAGTGTTAAGTTGGAAATAAATGTTGACACTTGCGGTAAAATGGAGCTCTTATGCCGCAACATAAACAAAAGGCGCTTGGCCAAGTAAAATCACTTTGGACGAGCCGCATGGTGTGGTGGTGGGCAAAAGGGTTATGGCCAGGCAGCATGAAATTAACCCGCGAGTGGTGTGTTCAAACTGGATCCCCTCGAAAGTATGCAGTCTGAGCCTGGATCTGGCTCTGGGTCTGGGTCTGAGTCTGAGTCGGGGTAGCCAGTTTCCAGGTCCCAGGTGCGTGTGTATCGCTGACTTGGCCGGACTGCAGTTAATTAAGTCGCAAGGCAACTTGGGCGCCAACGCCACCTTTGTACGAACACTATACTTTTATGGCAGCTGAGGTATGCCAGGACCTCGCTGAAGTATTCTGCTGTGGCGAAATTAATTTATAAGTTCGGCCCGTTCTAAGGTCACTGAAAGAAAAGCTGAAACGTCGTATATCCCATAAACTAAATATTTAAGCAATTAAATGAAGGGAGTTTTTCGCTATAGAACTTCTTCTTAGTTGCTCCATATGGCCTTTTATATATCTCTTAAAAATCCCCTATTTTGAGATGATTTTTTCCCGAGTGTAGGATAACTTTCCCGACCAATTGTTTACGGCTCAAAACCGACACCGGCAAAGTTTACACCCTCAAAACTTTACGCCCCAAATTTATAAAGTGTCATACGTTATAGCCCGCCCCATAACCCGAACCTGAAACTGAGGCTTACGGTCGCCCGACCAGGTCCTTTAGCCTAGGCCAAGTTTTAATCAAGTTGGGGCTTAGTCAAATAATTTATGTAAAAAATTGGCCCGCAACTAAAGTTCGGCCGGCTGACGTTGACAACGATACAATTATTGGTTTGTAGGCAGAACAATTTACAAGCAGAGGGCTGTGGGCTGTAGGCTGTGGGCTTGTAATAAATCAAACCAAGTGAATAAATCATATCTGAACGGGAATGGCGAACATGCAGGGAATATACAAAGTACATATCACTGTGGAGAGTGTCACAGTTGACACATGGGAAAGTGAACGGCAAACGGCAAACGGCAAACGGCGACGACGACATGAAATAATGACATGAAAATTGACAATTTTATTCCTACTTAACTTGCTGAATGAGCAAATGAATATATCAACTGTGTTCGAGTGTGTTTGGGTGTGTTTGGGTGTGCTTGGGTGTGTGTTTCGGTGTGGGTGTATGTGTGTGTGTGGGTTAGTGAGTGTGGAGACATATGCATGTACATACTTTATGCACAGTTTGACAAGCGAGCGAGCTGGAAACGAGAAATCAGACCTGAATGAACGCCTGAACGACTGAACGACTGAGTGACTGAATGACACATACAGTGACTAACCCGAATGACACTCCAGCCAGCTGTCAAAGTGTGAATATCACCCAAAACACACCCATTCACACCCATAATACAGCCCCTGGGGGTGGACGGGGAGGTGATGTTTTCTTTGATTTGAATTTGCATTTGGCGGAAATGCAGTTGGCCGGCAGGAAACCCGTCTCTTTCGAATAATTTACGAGGCGAGACCGCGGCTGTGGGCCAAGCTCATGTTTTATGGCCCAATCGATGCTATTGATAAGCTATATAAATCATTATTTTATACACTAGGGGTCCTAGGATGCACTGTAACAAAAACTATGTCGAAAAATTTAAATCTTTACAATGAATAAAGAGAACGAATGTTTCCATTTCCTAATTCAACGCCTTACACCTTAAATTAAATTTAAAATTAAATTAGAATTAAGACATATTCTTCGCTAAGTGTGCACCCACGAGTTCATGTCCCCCACCCACGCCCACAGTGTGTTTTTTGTTAAATCAACGCGGATGATTAAATTAAATAATCGCCCGGAAAAAACGATTGCGAGAGTCTGGAATGGTCTCCGAAAGTCTCCACAATCCGCAGGCAAAAAAGGCCGTGAGATATTGTAGCCAGAAGTCCAGAATCTCTAGAGGAGATCACATCGCCGCTGCCATGAACCACCGCCACCACCTCCTGGTTTTTGTGATTATCTGTGCCATCGGCATTGCTCCCTCAGTGGGTCGTCCGAAAAGTGAGGAAATCGTGATGGTGGAGGATATAATTAGAACGAATAGTGGCAAGTCGGAGGATAGCAGTGTTGCACTGGTAACCCTCAGCGAATCGGCCAGCGAGGAGAGTGACGAAAGTGACCAAACCAATGCCTCCGATGACCTGATCTTCCCCACGCAAAAAAACCAAAGTAAAAATGAGGACAAGGCCCACATAGATTTGTCCCCAGAGGAGCCCAAAGTCGAGGAACTGCCAAAGGATCTGATTCCGGCGAATCAATCCATCGATTTGAGTGCCTTTGTGGCGCTGATTCCCGTGCAGGAAGTTCAATCTATAGCGGCCCACTATTACCACCACGATGCCGAGGTCCAGAGGGCATATGCATTCCTCTCCAGCAGCTATTTCTCGGACATCAAACGGCAGATTCTGCAGCTGCCAGAGGTAGTGGCATTTGTGCGGTATCTCAATGCCACTGGCTTTGATGTCCTCAAGGTAGTCAGGTCGCTGGCGGATGCGGCAAAGCCGGGAGTTTTGGATTTGGCAGCGTCCAACGGTACGTATACGTAATATTAAATGTTGGGGACAATTTGGGATTAAAGTAAGCCCGATTATAAAAGATTTTAAAATGGATTTATTTATTACCATTGACCCTCTAGAGTCCACAACAGCCAAAGCCAACGAAGATGGCAGCACCACCACGCGGGAACCACTCAACGGCCTGCATGGCCTTGTGGACAGCATCCTCGATGTTCTGCCGCAGGACCAACTCCTGGCCACCTTTTTCGACAAAACCGAGAGCGACAAACAATTCGCAGCATTCGTCGACAGCATAGGCAATCCGAAATTCGCCAAAATTCTGGGCGGTCTTCAGGTGAGTTTGGAAATCCAGTAGCCATTCCCCCATGTGGTAATTGTATTTCAGTTTTGGGGACACGCTTTGTTTGTCCCAGCCCCAAAGCCCCAGCTCTCGTCTCCGTATGTATGTTGGAAATTGTTTAAAAAAATTCCATTTGAAATGGACGTCTTCGAGTCGCTGGCTGCTCCATAATAATTTCCCAGCGAGACGTGAGAAAAATTTTCGATTGCTTTATTGAGTTGGTCGTTTCGGAAAAAGGTTCAGGTTAAAAGTGGCCAACTTTTATATGCGATTCCGTATACAAATCAACTTCCGTTGATGCCTCAGAATTTTCAAGTGCCACGGCGTTCGTCGTTCGACGTTCTTTTTATATTTTTTCTGCCGCCTTTGCCACAGCTTTTTTCCTTCCTTGGCCCCGCTTCTAATTGGCAATTGAGCTGGCCTACGTGAGGTACATATTTATGAAATCAAATCGCCAGTCAGCCAGTCAGCCAGCCAGCCAGCCAGCCAGGAGGCAATTTATATTTATTTTCTCCAGGCCCCAAACTCATATATATTTATCAGCAATCCGATGGAGTGTGTTTTGTGATAATTGATTTCGCCGCACTGATTCCGTTCTCATCTTGCCACTTTCAGAAGTCGGTGCCACTGCGAAATCTTCTATTTGTTCTACACAACAATAGCATCTACGTGGAACGCATTGTGGAGTCGCTAAAGTCCTACTTCTTTCTATCTAACTTCTAGTCTAGTTCGTAATGGAATGAGCTGTTTTCTATTTAGAATTACCTTGTAAGCTTCGCAACATTTCTGCCTGCAAATAAACAAACTTAATTTCAAACTCCTTCACTAAAATCTTTAAGGACCTTTTTATTTTCAAATTCATATCAGTGGTGCCTTGATTTACCAAACGAAAAAAAATCGATGGCAAGAGGAATTATTTGGCAGGGAGGACACTCCGGGGAGTTGACATTGCCAAAAGAAACTTGGGCATATTAATAACATTTCCTGCAGAATGCCGGCGAAAAAAAAGAGGGTTAAATGACGTCAAAAGTTTATCTACGAAAAAAGTTGCCACGGCTGTTGGTCCTGATTTATGCCGCCGAATGCCAGGAGACGGCACTCCTGCCACAGCCCAGCCCCCCATCGCAACGCAACGCAACAGTTGCAACTCTCTTAATGTCGGCGTTTATTTGAATAAACTCCAACTTTGATTTCACAGGCAGCGAGCACGGCAAAAAGTTGCAAACTTTTTCGGTTAACTGATTTCCACACAGACCTACACCTGCAGCCTCCCATTTGGGCCAAACACAAAAAAAAAGGAAGAGTCGGGAAACACTCCCGAAAAAAAAATTATTTTGCTCTCGCGCCCCCCAGGAGACTCATAATTTAGCGGGAGTATATCAATAAATTACGCACAATGCAGCAGGTGGAGAAATCCGGGGAATCCGGGCATCCGCATCCCAGAATGTTTCTCGGGGGGTTGCTCCCTGCCAGAGATAAAAGTATTGAAAAAGTATCCAATTAACTGCGTAGCTATGATGCAACTTTGACCATTTCACCCAGGGAGGTGGTGGCTTCGGCTTGGGCTGTGGCTCTAGCTCCGGCTCCGGCTCCGGGGTCGCAGGTTAAGTCACCCTGCTGCAAAATACGCTCCCCGCCCGACATAAGGTGAACGTCAGCCGTCAAGGGGCAGACAGCAGGCATCAGGCATTCGACATCAGGCTCCATTAATCAATTACAGACCAGGCCAGAGTATCCATCCAACCATAACCCATTCCAGGACCCTGCTTACCAACTGTTACTATGCATGCACTCAAAAAAATATGAAAGCATTTTCCATACCTAATTTTAAGATACATGTCCTTGATTGGTTAAACATCTTTAAACGGAAAGGAACATCCTTACAACTTGATTAAACATATTTTACCTTTTGTTGTGGCAGAGTTTGCTGTCAAAATACTTTTGGAAAATTCCCAAGGGCGTAACCTTAAATCTTTAAAATTCTTTTCGCCAAGTGCGTGCCAGGACAAAATCCAATCTCCTGCAACCAGTTCGGGCCAATCATCCGGCCTGCCACCTGGGCGACACACTTCATTCGATTGCCGGGATTGTCGAAGGCTTAGATTGATGCCCCACGGCTTGCCGAAAACTCGGCGAAACATTTTCAAAATTTCAGTCTCCAAAGGGAATATAAATCCAGGACGCTTGAAAATTCATATCCAGACATGACGCTCCTAACGTGTCCGCCATCCATGGGACCGAGTCATCCCAATAATAATACCAACGCGCAAACCAATCAGTCCACGAGTCGGATCAGCTGGCGGAATCTGGCGGCGGTGCTGCCCCACTCCCCGCCACTGGAGCGGGCACCACCGGACTTGAGGAGCCTGTACTTGGTCCAGAGGCGCCTCCAGGACGACCTGCTGGGCTGCGAGGCCATGTGGACCATTTTTGTGGCGGCCGCCCTGAGCTATCGCTATAAGTCCCGACTGCGACCTTTTCCGCGGAGTTGCCTGAGCATCGATCACCTGTGCCATGTCCTGGCCGATGTGCCCAGGCTGGAGGTGCTGCATCAGCAGTTCCTGCTCTGTGACTACCAGGCCTGCACGCCGAATGTGATGCGCCTGCTGTCGGACGTCTTGGTGGACCAGGCCGATCGGGTGTCCTTGAGCACCCTGCGTCCTTGCGAGTTCGAGGAGCTGTACGCCCACCTGGGCATGCCCCCGCCCGACCGCCCACCCACCCAAATCTTCGAGGTGAGAGCTGGTCTAAGGAATCGAAGTGCCGAAGCCTACAGGCTTTTGAGGAAACAGAACAAGGAGTCCGTCAGGTTGGGCTTCTATGGCTGCAAGCTGGAGAAGCTGTACGCCCTGCTCAACGGTGATGCCTTACCGGAGGGCAAATATCTGGAGCTGACTAGCGATGTGAACGAGGCCCTGGCCCGAAGCAAGCCTCAGGCTGGGCTGGGGGGCTCACGGTGTGGCTCCATTCTCCGGTGTGTGGCGGTGGTGGAGTTTGTGTTCCGGGACAACGAGACGAGTCCGGACAAAAGACATGTCATTGTGACTGAGGCGGATGCCATGCAGGTCTCCTACCTGATGATCTACGGCCAGAGCTGTGAGGAGCACGAGGCGGAGATGGAGCGGATGACCCAGCCAGGTCAAAAGCTAATCAATTGGATTGGCAACTTTGAGCAGGACGCCTTGTCCCTGGGCATCGGCCTGCTGATAGTCTCCTCGATGGCACATTTCGGCAGCAGTTTCTTTCGACTCTTTGCCCGCACTGGCTTCCACATCCTCAAGCGAGGATTGCTGTGACAACTATTGCTTGTGGCCGTGACCATGTCCTCTGACCTTCCACTGTCAAAGTGATTTTTATTACCGAGCTCAGTCTGTTGATGCCACAAACTAAACTCGATAAAGCAAAAATTATTTTGCCAGTGGCAGGCGTCAAGTTATGTGCGAAATGAAATCGATCTGTGTTGCGAACATTTAACAAGGATTTGATCTTATTTCCAGGACGGCTAGCCCAGGACGAGAAGGGGCCGGGCGGGGTTGTCAACAGTGCCCACATAAATAACAACAATTTAGCATTCACAAGTGACGCAGTAAAAATTTATGCGCTCTCGCACATTTTCAATTTTCTACAATTTTTCTAGCAATTGTGTGAAATTCCTTGCGGCCATTGGGCAGCAGCAGCAGCCGAGGCAGCGGCAGACGTTGCATGTGGCAAGGACACAGACAGATTTGTATGATGGTGTGCGTAAGTGTGTGGTCTTACACTGAAGTTAAATCTTATAAAATAAAGGAGTATATTCATTTCTTTTTTCTATAAACTCTCAAACACCTTAAGGTCTTTTCAAAGTTACCTTTATTTTTAAATTATTTTTAGAAGCAATTGTTAGATATTTTTTCCAGTGCATAAACCGTAAGCATTATGTGCCGCCGGACACTTTTAGGGCCACACAATTTAGAGACTTGGCCGGGCTAGATTTTCCATTCTCAATTTTTTTCCATGGATTTTTTTGTTTGTCATGGAAACCCGCCAACCATGTGGGTTTGTGTGCACTTATGTGTCACTGGCTGGGCTGGATTCGCTTTTTACATATGCTCCTCTGCTCGTTGCTGCTACAAGTTATGCCCGGAATTTCAAAGCTAGCCAGCTGGCCAGCTGGCCAGCCAGCCAGGACTCTTGCTGGTCAGCAGACACATTGCTGGCATTTTGAGGCGTTGCTTGTGCGAGGCATTTTTGCAAGCCATATTTCATTGAATTTACATGCCCGATGCCGTTGGAGTTGCCGCCCTGCCTGTTTGTGCTGCAATTACCGTAAACTCTCCGTAGCTCTATCAGTGCTGATTTAGACTCCTTATTTTGGCCGCCCTAACACCGCTTTTAGCTGCTCCCCCCATCCCACCCCAGCTAACAGTTCACAGCAACCATTAATAAACGCACACATCAAAGTTGGCATTTGCCACATAAAATTCAATTTAGTGGCAGCGACAGCACGAAAAAAGGACATCCCCCGAGTAAAAAGCTAAGCCGAGATGCACATTAGCATGATTGCAGAGAGAGAAAATGTGCCACGCTTGAAGTTTCCTCCTGGAAGACCTTGACTTTCAGGACCTACACTAGACTAAGACTTTCTTCGAGTGCATCAACGGGGTTGGGGCACAAGCTGGAGTGGAGTGGATAACAGACGAGGGGGAAATAGAAAGTTCACCCACTTAGATCCTGCACTCGAAACTGAAATCAAAATAAATGTCAACGTTGCTGTCACACAAAGCCGAAGCAATTTCTCCCTCCACTTTCTACTTTCTCCTTTCTCCATTGCCAATTTCTCGAAGCCCTTTGGACCACCGCCGCTTTTTTGGGGGAGGGTTAAAGGTTTTGACTTCCCTAATGACAGAGTGCGGTGACGGTGGCTTCCCTGCATCAGGATGATGACGATGATAATGATGTTGTCGATCACAACGACGGCAAGGACGTTGATGATGCAATTTTCCAGAAAACGGGCGGCTACAGGAGATGGTAGTGGTGGTGGTGGGGGTGGCGGTGGCGGTCTGCCCACCACCCATTGTTCGTTTTGTTAATCTAACAAAATTGATAAGGTGTGAAATTCTTGATTTTATTTTCTGCGTTGTGCGCACCAACATGTTTTCCTTTCCTCGACCCACGTTTCACTTTCTTTTCGTTTTTGATTTTCCTCCCCCTTCCTGGCTTATTGTTGGGGTTTTTCCGGGCTCACCGTTTTTCCAATTTTTCTCCTTTTGGCCGTCCTTTGATGTTCTTTGATGAGGTGTTTGTTTAGTTTTTCCAACGTTGCGAGCCTTAGTTTTTTTCCTTCTTTTTTTTTTTTTTTTGATGTTCTGTCAGAGTAAACGCAATTTGGATATGATTCACAAGCGAAAACAAGAAGTCGTCGAGCCCGACCTGTCTATCACGCTTTTTTCCATTTACATTTTAAACGAAATTTAATCCAGTTTGCGGCAACAGAGCAACACCTTTTCGCCATCGCCATCGCCATTGCCATTGCCATTGCCATTGCCACGCTTTATCATTTGCTTTGAAATTTAAATAAGCAAGGAAATTGACTTTGCAACGACAGCAGGATCATAAAGAAAATTCCGCATAGCCGCAGCGAACAGGCTCTCACAGCAAAGGATACAATTTTAGAACTGCAACGGGGGAGTGAGCAATTAGAGGTGGCATAGCTACTCCTCCCATTATAGAGGGAATTGTTATTTTTTCGAGACCTATTAACCGCATCTGTCTAGGCAGGGATATAGGGAATGGCAATCGTTTTTCCAAGCGTTTTTCCGTGCGTTTTCCCTGGGCCCGGCTTAATTATTGGCCCGTCAATTGCACAAAGCGAAACGGAAACAGAAACCGAAACAGAAACAGAAACAGCCACTGAAAAGGCTCAAACGCTGGCCAGGCATAAATTGATTTGTACCAACAGGGTCAAAAAAAAAAAGAAAATGTGTGTGTGTGTGGCCACTGATAGATGAGGCGGGGGAGTGGGAGGGTTAAACTTGCCGCCGGCAAAATCCAGTTAAAGTGCAACATGCCACACACTTGAAGTCCTGCATCCTCCACATCACTTTGGCTAAAATTCTCCATTGAATTCAATTCAATTCGATGCGATTCGAATCAATGGTTTCGAGTGGACGGGGTGATTCGGACTCGGAAACTCTCTACCATTTGGGGATTGTTTAATTATTGGAAATTCTCGGTGCGAGCTCAAAGGATGCTCCCACCCATCCGTGTGGCAGAGTGTGTGTGTGTGTGGGTTTGGATGGTTGCATTTGACTAATCAGTGCATTAGCAGCATTCGCCATTATGGCCAAATGCAAACTTCAAGTGAATGTTCCCTCAATCAGGTGTCCATATCCATTGCTTAGTGACCACAACATGAAGATGCCCGACAGCAATTAAGATTGCACTTGAAAAAAATCACTTAAAGTTAGCAAACTATAAAAATTTAAGAATGTCTTTAGGTAATTGATGTACCAGCCTGGGAAGTCTCTAACATTTTATTGTATAAATTTAAATATAAATAATTTGACAGTGTCAGTTGGTAGAGAAAGTAGCTGAATCGGAGGGAGGCACACAGGGGTGGGGCACCTCCCAAAAACAGGAGATCAAAGTGCCCCTTTGACTCGCTCAAGTGGCCACGCAGATAATGCTCCGCACAAAGGACCCGTGGTCGTGTGATGGACGCCCATCCTAATCACTTCAGTGGCAGCAGCAGCAGCAGCAGGAGGAGCAGGAGCAGGAGCAGCCGAATAAGGACACAACGCAGATTCCAGATTGCGCATACGCAGTGTGGTCGCCGCACAGCTCCGCCCCGCCGATTGATTTAAAATCCGCCTGATGGCAGCATAATTCGATGTCGGTACTCGGGGAGGGGGCGGCATGACATTTTGGCAAATTTCATTTGCGCTGCAAAACTCTGTTAGTTGGCAAAGTCGCGACGCGTTGCGGAAAGTTTCGCTCTCGTTGCATGTGCGTTAATGCTGGCAGTTAACTTAATTTTGTCACATTTACCCACACATTAAAACAACAGCAGGGGCGACGGCAAATGAGGCAGAGACTGAGCTTGCAGCAGGGCCGGGCTAGTGCCAGCGTGCAACTCGCAAGACAAACAATGCCACGCGAGACAAATAACTGATGGGCGGTGCCCGTGGCAGGTTGGAAAGTCTGCGCCACCGAGCTTGCAATGCACAGAGCTCATCAAAGCAACTCGCTGGGAAACGTAATTTGTAGTGCACTTGAAATTTTTCAATAAAATTATACAAAACAAATATATAAATATTTTAAATTTTAAAAAAAAAAATCCATTAAAACCGTAACTTTTGAAGTATACTTAAATATTTTCCATATTCTCTTTTTAATAGCTCTTATTTTCTCCAAGTGCTTACCAACAATATGGATGAGAGAAATGCGGTGTTAAGTGAGTGATGCATGCCGCAGACGACGCAAGTTGAAGGAAAAATGTTAAATTACGTTGACAACGCGGGGCAGGAAGGACGCCTGTTGTGACTGGGTCTTCTATTTACATGCCAGTATGCTAGATGCGTGCTGTTTATTTATGATTGCATTCAGTCTTGCCCCTGCCCACTCCCTGCCACGCTACTGATGCCACATCTGTCGACCGCAGCCGGGGCTGCACTTAAAAGCGATTAAATATAAATCAATATAAAAATTTGCATATTGAATGCGCGATTTAGTGTCAGCGTCACGGCATTCTTCTGGAGTGTGAGTTGGTCTTTAAAATTGAAGCTTAGTAAACTGGAAATGTGTTCAATTTCTTTAACTTTTTAGCTTTTAAATCCTAATTCGTTTTTTCGAGTGCCGTGCAACATGTTTCGGCAAATTGAAAACTCGACTTGCCGCCGAAACTGTCAACGAGCATGTCAAAACAAACATTATAATCTATAAATTCCACCAATCCCGAACCCGAGACCCAGCCCCAGTTCCCATTCCCAACCCACTTTTCTGGTAACAGAGAGCTCATGTGAAGCGCCTCGGGGGTGGCATATTTTTAATGCGTTTATGCTAATCGGAGGGATTTCGATGCGGCCTGCCTTGTTAAATGTGCCAAGGCTGGACGCGGACGCAGATTCCGGATCCAGCTGGAGCGATGAGTCTCGTTCAGCTGGGTAGCTGGGAAAGGATGAGTTCCATGCCGGCCCGGCTGTCAACACACACATTTTGCTGATTGCCACGTGCGTTGTCTTCCCCAACGAATTTGCATAAATTGCAAATGCTTTGGGTTTGGCCGGGTATGCCAGGGGGGGTGTGGGGGCGATATATATTCGAAAGTGATGAGTAAGGAGCAACAAAAACGACGCGTCATTCTCGAGGACCCTCGTCCTCGACAATTACAGTGCCTCAGGTAATTACGTGGCAGGTCGCCTCAAGTGGCCTTCACACTTGCCACAGCACATAGCACATAGCACATAGCGCACAGCCTCTGCCACTGCCAAAATTATGCACCGACATTGAAATTGAATGACTCTGCTGAATTTGACATCAAGTTTAAATTACTTTTGGCCAACACACCCAAATATATATACATACATACATACATACATAGAGAGTGGAAGCGAGGCGGCATACATTCAAAGGACCAAAGGTATAATCAAGTGGCAACCGAGTGTCAATGGTCAAACAAAATTTTTGCAATCAACATGGGCGACTACGAGTGCCTGGCTGGCTGGGTGGGTGGGTGATGGGTGTGTTTGCCCCTTTTCGCCACCGAAAATTTTCAATTATGCGAAATTTGGTTTCTTTTGTTGCCGGCAGCTCCTCTGTGCCGAATTAGGCACGAAAACTCTCAATTGAATTGGCCCTGATAATGACAACTTCATGCATTATGCGTGCCCCAAGCCCCGGGGGCAACGTGGACATGGAACATTTCGAACATGGGCCATCCGACCCGTAGACCTCGTCCACATTTTGAACGACAGCGACAGCCGCTGAGCCACTGAGGCATTCAAAAACTTGACAATTTCGTTCACCGTTCGTCCGCTTGTCCGCTTGTCAGCCTGTCCGTTGGTCCGTTTGTCCGTTCGTGCCCCTGCCACCGCAAATATGCGATTGCCTTGTTCTGGAGCAAATGAATGGACCCCAGACCCAAAAATTGGGTCCAATCCCCCAGCAGACCACGGCCCTCGGCCCAGAATCAACGAAACGCGGCAGTTTCTGCATTTTTCTTTCTCTTCTTTTTTTTTTTTGGGTGGGAGAGTGGGTGGTTGGGTGGTAGGGTGGCAGGCTCTGGCTGACGGCGCTATGTGGTGCAAATTTTCCCCAAAAATGTACCAAACATTTTGCTATACATGGAGAGCCAGCTGGAGCCGGAGCTGCTCCTTCTGCTGCTGCTGCGGGTCCGCCTTTTTGCCCTAACCGATGCTGTGCCATGTGTGCAGGCGTTGCTGTTGACGGCTGGATGGCCCAGGATCGTCCCTTTAACCCGCTCCCTGGAACAAGTGCAAGCCAGAAGGCACACAAAACAAAAATTATATATAAGGTGTGTTGTTCGAATATGCACAAGTTTCGGTAAACTTTTATTTCATACTTTAATTGGAAAATTTATAAAAATTTTATTTGATAAAATTTTAATATTTTGAAACCATAATAAATTATTTTAATTTATCGATATTGTTGCTAAATAAATTAAAACAATGCTTCATTTACAAGTACATCCTGAAATCCTCCTAAAGTATTGAATAATAATAAATCCTTTCTAACCAAATTTCATAATAATTGAAATTTTCTCAAAGTGTATTCCCCTTTTACCAGCATCACTGGTGAGCGGCTGACTTATGCATTCATCCATCCAGTCAGCCGCCAGGATGCCCCAGCGAGCCAGCGAACGAGCGAGTGAACGGGCGAGTGGTGTGTGGTTCACTTTTAATAAATTCATAAATATTTATGTATGCAAAATTCTGTCCAAAATGCTGCCATCCAGAGACTGCGACTGCGACGGCGACGGCTACAGCGACAGCGACTGCAGCTGCGGCTGTGGCAGGTCCACCTAGCAATCTATTCAATTTGCCGGCACTCGCAGGAGCATCGCATCGACAGGCAAAAGATCGAACCGAGGACTATATTCTCTGCACCACATTGAACATCGAAGCGAACTGAACTGAACACTCATACTCATACATGCAGCCATTTTTGGGGGGCAGAAAATGGCGATAGATTGATGCGGCATGTCACAAAAACCGCAACAGCAGGTGAGAAGCTAGGTGGAAGGCAGGACATGGCCTAGGCTGAGACATGAGCAATTTCCATATTTTGTGACTGAGCGAGTAAATCATGGTCCTGCCGGAGTTCTGTCGGCTCTGTGTGTACAGACTTTTGCCCCAAACTGTAGAGCCGAACTATGCAAAATGGCAAAATGCCTCTTTGGCCAAAGATTACGAGAATGTAACAGGGTTTGAGCCTGGCCAGGTACCCACCCATCCTTACTACTTAAAAAGGCACAGAAAACAAAGGACTCAAACTATATTATCTATAAGATTTCCATATTTAAACCCTAATAAGAAAGTGTAATAGTTTTGAGCATATGTCCTTTTCAAAGAATTAATATTTCTAGACTCCTTAAGGGGCTCTTCTCTTTTTTTCCCGTGCACAGCAACATGTTAATAATATCTTGAGCTACCCTGTCCAGTGGGTAAGAGCAAATGGTCCAGGCAGTGGGAGTGGCAGTGGTCCTGGAACCCCTGGAAAAAATTGAATATTTCCCAGCTCTTCTCCAGTGCAACTGATGTGACATCGGACGAGGATGTGGATGTGGATGGAACGGGATGTGAAGGATGTGGGGGAGCTGGGCGTATAAATCACAGCATGCGGCACTCACAGAGAGCACTCCTATTTTAATCTCGTTTTTGAATACTCGTTAACTTGCCTTTTGTTATTTTTTCTGTATTTTTTTATTTTTTTTATTTTCACGCGTATTTGCATACAAATGGGGAGAAGCTTGGCAACTCCGGGAGTGTCGTCTCACTGCCTACACACTGTTGAAATGATTTAAAATCAATTTATTTTTTTTCTATTATCCCTATGTAAATCATTTTACGACAGACAGAAAGACAGACTGACGGACGGACAGACCGACAGACCGAGAGCGAAGAAACTTTTCACGCAAATAAATCAACTTGATGCGTAGCCATAGAAAAAGCGTAGAGTAGAGCTTGCCAAGAGTTGGGGCGGGGAAAAAAAAAAAATCGAGTGAATGATTTTGGAATTATTTACAAATTCGCAAACAAATTTGCACATGACAAGCATGGGTGCGATAAGAGGGATTGGGAAAGACATTAATAAGGCTTGATTTCGAGAATAAATTCGTTTGAAAATTGATTTAAATCGAGACAAGGTAAAAGGATATGCCTTTCCCGAAACTAAACGATTGGACGAATGAAATTCAGATAAATTCGAATCAGTGCCGCAAAATATGATAACTGACATGGCATCCAGCTAATGTCATTTAAATGAGCACTAAGAGCGAAACTCATTAATATTAATGCCCAGAATTTATTCCATTCGGGTCAATGTGTGACAAATGGCCAATCAAATATTTATTTGCCACAGACAAAATGCAAAAAATCACAAATGCAGCGCAAATTTTTAATATGTATAACTGCATTTAATAGCCACTGAATATTTATAGAAAAAAAATTATTATAGAATAATAACGAAACTGAAATTAAAGGCGTAAAAAAAAACAACAACAACAACAACTAATACACAGCGGAAAACAAAAAATTATTTTGACTATAAAACGGCAGGAGCAACTCAATATGAATAACAAATCGTGATGAAATTTACATGGAAATGGCCGCAGAGCACAAACAAATAGAAAACAGCCTGCGAAAATATCAAATTGCATAAATAACTAATTAAATTTAAATTTGCAATTTAATGAGCGCAATTTACGAACGTGCGAAGACTACAAAATGCTGTTTTTTTTGGGTGGATTGGGCCTGGTGGGTGGGCTGGGGGTCCTTGTGGGCTGCGGGTTTCCGTGGCTCCTATTACACTAATTATGCATAACGGTGAAAGCAAGTTCAAAACAATCCCTATATGGAAGGAAGCCCTGTGATCTGTTTGACATTTTTTTTTTCTGTTTCGCCACTCGTAGCGAAACTTTCCTTTCAAATAAGTTTTTCTTTGGCGCAAAGTTTTGGCGTAATTAAAAATTTTCGCTTTTTATTCAAGATCAGGCTAATTAAAAAGTTTTGACCAGAACAAAATATGCATATAGAGGGGATTGGGCGAAAGGTATTTAAAACTTATAAGAAGCTTGCCAAGGTACTTGGGGTCCAAGGATATGCGAATTCCAGGGTGACAACAAGACAAACAAATAAAATCAGTTAGAAATTGTAGAATACCTTTGGCCTACGACGACGACGATGACAGGGATGGATGGGTAAATATCAGAAAGAAACTGCAATTTTCATGAACAAATAGAGGAAGTGGACCCGAGTGGGTGGGGTGGGGGCGGAAGTGAAGCATCTTGGGCAGAGACAAAAATTAAATAAAAATAGCTGTAAGCCATGAGCCGGGGCAAACTATACACTTGCAAGGGCTCTGGAGGATTGCTAACCCTCGGAATAGCTAAAGCCCAGGCAATCAGGGGATGACGACAGACGACAGCCGACAGCCGGCAGCCAGCAACCAAGACAGCACTGCATCAATTCCAAATGAAATAAATCAAAATAGACAAACAGGCAAATAAATAAATAAACAAACAAACAAAGCAAGTGTAGCGAACAAAGGAAGTACAGTGATTATCGGATAGTTCTAACGAATCCACCCACACAACTATCAGTTGCGAGTTAACCAGAGACGACTGTTTTCCCATCGATTAGCTTTGGTCAAACAAAAAGTCTGAGGCTTTAATTGAACTACTTTTGTAAAATGTAATTGATGCTGTTAAATAATACATTTTTCATAACGAAACTGTAAACTTTTTAGGTTTCAATTATTCAGAGCAATTAATCTTTAAAGCTAAATAATTTGGAGTCCCTTTTTGTATCTCACTTTTCGCCATGACATAAAGCCGGATAAGATCCCAAAATATCCCACGGATACACCCGCTGCTTGGGTATGTGGCAAGGACCAAAAAGTTGAGCATTTTTATGGGCCGCAGCATTATGATAATGAAAGGCAACAAAGAAGCGGCGCCATTGACACTTAAAATTTAATGTGTGGCATTATGTTAAGTACCTGGCTCTGAATGCAACCCTTCGGACTCGGATCGACTCGTACTCCGACGACTGCAGCAGATCCGTGCCACATAAGCATATTAATAACGCCTTCATGCCACAACAAAGGCGAGCGAGCGGGCGGGGAGCGTGAAGCGGGGAGCTGGGTCAAAGTTGGGACGCAGAGAGAAAGAGATGCTGGGGCAGACGTGGCGCCATGGCGGTTTAATTTAATTAAACAACATCAATCCGTTGTATGCGGACGACCACCTTTGGCCCTCTAATAATATGAGTGAGCAAAGCCTGCACTGAGAAAAAAGGGGACACGCTTGTTAAGGACTTTTCCTTAGAAAGGAAAATGTTTGATACTCTTGAATACTTTGATATGGAAAATGATATGGAAAATCAATTACCAAACTTTCTCCCAGTGGCTCTTGCCACTCCCCCTTGGTATGTTATGATGCCCCATCACTTAATGCGAGGGATTTACAACTTTTCCGTAATAATTTTCAATTAAAAAACGCACTTCAACCCCAGCAGCACCAGGGGCAACAACGAGTTTTGTTACTCGTTTTTCGGGGACTGTGACGTGGCACTTGACAAACAAGATTTGCATGTCACACACACACACACACACTGGCTCACACACTGTCACATACGCACGCTTGAGCATGGTGTTTCTGTCATATTAACGGTACTCTGCACACACACACGTGCCTAAAAGGATTTGAGTCCTTCGCCGTACTTCGCACGAATGCCTTCTGTCATCGGCGGCCCGTTATCCCGCTACCCCGCTATCCCGCCATCCCGCTGCCCCCTTTGTTTTTGCCATAGCTCGCTGGCTGCAAATATTTGATTAGCTAGACAAAAGTTGCCAACTTTTTTCTTTCTTTTTTTCTCTAGGAGTTTTTTTCAGGGCTTTTGACAGATCCTCCTGCTCGGAGTTGCCACTTTTTTGGCAGACATTTGATGAAGACCGCCGCCCGCCGTTTTCGGATCCCCAAATGTTTTCCTCAGATATCTGACACTCGATGTGAGCTGCTGGCAAATTATTTTCGCAAACTTTTCCGCCCGCCAGGTTGAAGTCCTAAGCCGAGTTCGAGAGCTCGAACACGGGGCCAACTAATGTGGAGTGTAGGCCAGGACGAGGCTCTCACAGATCCTGTTGCCGAGCTCTGGTTGCAGCAGAATCATTCACAAAGTTTTCTTAAGCCAACTTTTCAAGCGTTAAAGCCGCAATAAGTCTCCAGACCCTCACATTCGTGGAAAACCTACTCTATCCTGAGCGTTATTCCCGGTCCTGGAGGGAAGAGGCCAGGAAAAATTTAATTCTTTAATAAGTTTAAGTTTCGAGAAAGTTATGGTAAATGTTTTTCTATAAAATACAAAACAAAAAACTAGTTTCCTTAATTTGTTGCATAATTTCAAAGAGTCATAGAAGCAAATGCATGTATGAGAGGGAATAACCTTGTGGGAGCTTCCGAGGCTTTACTGTACTGAGAGTTAGAGTGCATCCTTGGCCGCAGAAGCCGCAGCACTTTTAATTTTCGCCAACATTTTTTTATTTTCACTCGCTTCCACATAAAATGCTACAAAGTTGATGGCAGCGTTGACGCCACAGCAAATGCGTGTAACTTTTTAATCAAATTATGTGCAAATTTTCTTTGGCAGTAATTTTTAGTAAAATTTTGCACAAAATTACTGGCGAGACAGTAAGAGGAACAGCCACAGCTAGCTGCTGCAAGTTTGTGAGTCCTTTTGATGCTCGTCTCTGGCCTGTATACCATTTTGCATGCGGCCAGTATTCGGCTTATGCCGCATGCCACATGCCCCAGCCCAATCGCCACCCACAGTCGCCCTGCTCATTTCCTCAGCCGAAATCCCGCCGCTGCCTTGCCCGCATTATTTTTAATTGAATTTTAAAGTTTTTCGCCAAGCCAAAGACGAAATATTTTTGTTTTTCCGCCAAAGTTTCTTCTTTGCGGCTCCGGCAATTTAATTAGAAAATCATTCTGACTGCCGCTGTCTTTGCCACTTTACCAAAAATTTATTAAGTAAATTTTGTGCCAGGCACAAATCACATTCCAGTTGCTGGCAGATTTAGTTCTGGGCTATGGTGTGTGCTGCCACATTAGTAGCCAAGTTTATTTCATTTTCCGGCAACGGAACCCAACGGAAGTGGATGCAAGTGCGGATGCGAATGGGTTTTGCATTTGGTAGCACGTACTGACCATTTCCTCTCCCCCTCGGGTCGTCGTTTTTTGTAATTTGTAGCAGACACATTAATCAAAAAATTGCTACTCTCCATGAGGCCCATCGCCCGGCTCACAGTCAGTCACACATGCCAAATGGCATTGGTCAACTGCCGCCGGCCAGGCTTTGTTCTCCGTCTATCTATCCCCCTTTGTCTGCCGCACTACGCCTCTAACCCTCTCGCTCCGATAATAAGTGGTGGAGGTAATTGAAATGTCAGCGGAAGTGTTGCTGGCCACACACACACAGCCTGCGGTTCCTGCAGTCCAGCTGAGATGAGACGGCATGGCCACCGGCTGGGCGGACGAGTAAGAGTCTCTGAAAAAGTGATTCCACATGCCACCATCGAGGGTTACCATGGACACACCGGATATAGGCGACCATAACGAGCATTAACGAGCCCTGTGGTGGTTAATTAAGTTCGTAGTGCCGAACCTGCGGTTGCGAAATCGTCTGAAAGTTGACCCTACCACGCTTAAGAAGTGATTAAACAGTCCTACAAGTTGGAAACAGTTTTGTTTTTCAAATCAGTTTTCATTTATTTTCAGTTTTTCATGGTTGGCCAACTGCAACGTGTCGTATACGCAATTTTTTTCTTCTGCGCTTTGATTTTGTGCTGAAAAGTATGCTATCAATTTGCGCAATTCAAATGAAGGTCCTTGAAAGCCAAAAAATGCCTTGCAGGCCCACTAAAGGACACGATATCTCAGCCAATTCGTGTCAGATCGCTAAATGTTATACCTTTGCAATCTTGTATTTTTTAGTACAATTATTCCCCATCAAAAGATTGGGTTGAGAAAAAAAAAAATATTTTTGTGATTTTTGCAAATTTTTATGATGGTACCCCTTTCCTAAATTGCAAAAATCGCGAAAATTTTTTTTGTTCGATTTTCTAAAACTTTTGTGGCAGTTTCATTAGAAATGAAATGCTGATTCCAAAATGGCATCATATTTTAAAATCGGTCTTGCAATGGCCGAGATGTTTGATTTTAAATGAACGAAAAAGTCACATTTTCAATACCTCCCTCCCTCCCTCAACTACCTTCCAATTTTCACCCAATACCCATTCAAGACACCAATTATATATTTTTATTAAAGTTTATTGAGGTAATTTACAGTTCATGCTCTTAAACAATGTAACTTAATATCTAAAGTAACAATTTATTATATATATACATTAAGTTATATACAATAATTAACATAAAATTCTGTATTCCCAGGAGGCGGCGAAGGATATTAGCTGCATCAGGATATTCACTGCTGTGTCGACGATGGAACATCCTTGTTTCGCTGAGGATCTGGAACTGCACTGTGTCCCAGTCCATGTGGAAGGACATCACTGGAAAGACGGCCCTAATACAACCACGCCCACACCAATAATTGCTTTTTAATATCAACCTGTAAATAAAAACATAATAAATACTATAGTTTATAAAAGAAAATGCAGTTTTTTTTATTTGGGGGGTATTTTATGAAAAAAATAACGCCTGGAAAATGTATTTTGTAAACACGGCCCAAAATATAAGAACCAGAAATTGCGTATATGAGATGTTGTCCATTTTTAATTTGCCAAATAATAAAAAAATAGTATTTCTTTCCAATTTCCACCAAAAGTCAACTGCGTTCATATTTAATTTGATAATTTTCTTGGCAAATGGCTTCCTTGACTAACGATGTTCGAATTATCAATTGGAGCACATACTCCCCCTTGCTGTGGAATAGGTCGGGGAGTTGCCGAACTTTTTTCTTTCCGAAAAGGACAGGCGACAGGTTTTTGTGCCGTTTTGAGCTTACCTTTGAATTTCCTCGAACTTTTTTTGGCTGCCAGAACTTTTTCATTACGTTTTGACTTGTACAATTTTCTATCTGCCGTTGTTTTGCTTTCATTTTGTTTGCTTCGCTGCAATTTGTGGACCTGCTTCTGTATTGTTTATGAGCTAATTACATAAGCTCGTTATTAGGCGAATTACTTGTTTCTTCATTTGCAGGCCAAGACCCAGACCCAGACCCAGCACCCAGCACCCGCTATAGCTCCAGAAACAGCTTCAACAGCTACAGCAACACAAAATAAGAAAACTTTTTTAATTATAACCTCATTTAGATTTGACGTTGCCGTCGCTTCCTTGCTTTTAGCCAAGTTTCCTGTAGCCGGGTCGCAGTCCTTGCTGTAGCTTTCTTATCATCCTCGGAATCTAATCAGCGGACATATTTAATTTGATCTGATTTGTCCGAGTTCGGTTACCGAAACCGAAGTGCAGTGAGCCCTGCCTAACGTGACTGCATCTTAATCGTTTCCTTTGGGATCATGGGAAGACATGGCGCATCCACCCAGCGGAAATCGTTGTCAATGCATCTGCATCAGTTTCCGCATATCCATATTCTAGTTTTCCCGGTATACTCAGCAAAATTTATATTTTTCATACCAATCAAGCGTAAAAATACGTTTTACCTCCATCTCCACCTCCACATCCATTCCTCAGAAATAAATATGCTGAATTTTGTTTATGCTGCATTTGCATATATCTTTGAGAGTTCAATTCTCCGGCAATGGAACTGGTACTGGAGCTGGAGCTGGAGATGGAGCTGGAGATGGAGAGAAGAATCTCAGACGGAAGGCAAATAAGATGGCAAAATGCTTCTTTAGTTGTTGACTGCAATTTCCTTGGCACGATTCCTTTTTTTATTATTTTATTTTATTTTTTTATTGCTAGTTCCACTCCTTTCTTTTAGCTATTTGTGCATCTGTCTGCGTGTGCCTTTCCCCAAGTGTAAGTGAGTATGTGAGTGTGTGTGTGTTGGGAAAATATTTGATTTACGTCAAATTGACACGCATGAGTTAATCAAAAAATGATTTGTTATTGCTTACAAATGCATCCGCATTTCCATATTTTCCCCAAACGCAAATGCAAACGCAAACTGAATCATGGATATATATTTCTACTCTGCTTGGGATTTAATGGTCTTATGATTTTGATTAACGAATCAATTATTTTTGGGGCTATGGCTGGTTTAATCCGGCAGGAATTAAGTTTATTTTATTTTAATGGTACATTTTAAGGTAATCCCGAGAACCCAGGGAATTTAGAGTCCCAAGAGGAGCTGCCTCTGTAAACTTAATAATATTAAGGTGAACTAAGAGAGAGCAAGTTACCCATTTTAGATGTAACTACATCATTTGTACATTTTGCGAGGCAGAGAGCTGAGCCACCTCGAGGCGTCTTCTCGGTTAAACAAGATAAATGGGAAATGTGAAAATGAAACATCACCTTCACCCGTACCATCTTCCCCAGGGGAGAGGACCCAACCTGAACCCGAAGACCGCAGGACAAGGCCAAGACCAAGCCAGAGCTCGAGATATATTCACTATTTATATTTCATCCTGTTACCCAACTACCCGAGTAGAAGATAACATTTTAATAGGGCGCTGGCACCTATTGGTGGTCCGGATGTGGGTGGCTCCTGCTACTCCTGCTGCTCCTGCTGCTCCTTCTCTCCTTTTTGGCCCCTTCCCGGCTGTCCATTAGGTTAATGTGCACTTCAAACGAAATTAAGATGAATTGATTAAAATTACAAGAGTGCAGAGTGTTTGCTTTGGCTTCAGCTTGGCATCGGTTTGAGTTAAGCTGGGCTGGGGGCTGAGCCGAGCGACTTGAGTTGAGTTGAGTCGAGTTTGTGGCAAAGTTCAGGGAGCAAGATTAAGTGCTTTCATTTGCCTCCGCTTGAAAAATGATGCAGCCGGCTCGGCAGCCCAAAGGAAAACCGATGGCAAATAATGAAAGTTTTGGTCGGCAAGTGCAGGTTGCAAATAATGAATGGGGCCTGCATTTATTAATGTTTTTTGGAAAGCGTTTGCAAATTAATTGCCATTTAATTTGTTATACTAACTACACTCACACACTCAGAGACTAATTGGTTTAGCTGCCAACATTTTGCGTAGCCTTAATTAAATTGTAAATTTTCCATTTACCCGCCAGGACCTCCAGATAGTTAGACAAAGACCGAGTGGAAGCGATGAGAGTGAGTGAGAGGGAAAGCTGGCGAGTGAGCAGCGAAAATTGCAATTAAGATAATTATCTGGCAAAAGCAAAAGTGTAAATCCTTTGCGCTCCGAGGATTATGCAACTGCAGTATTCGCTGCTCTGCTCTGCTCTGCTCTGCCCTGCCACTGTGTGCCGTACTTAATTTGCATAAATTTCAAATGAATCCAATGGCCAAAAAAGCGCAGCTAAACAATTGCCACTGATGAAGCAGCAACAAAGAGGCAAAACGACACAGAGCGAAAAATCCGACCAAAAAAGTATGCTACAGTATTTTTGCTTCCACCAAAATGGCGGAGGTAAGGAATTAGTAGGAGTAAAGAGTGTAAAATAGTCCAAGGACTCTTTTTATTTCGTTTTGCAGCCCAGTTTTTGTGCAGTGGAAAGGCAGCTGCAAACTGCAGCTTGGGGCGCTTACTTTGTCTGTGCCACATGCCACCCACTCCCCTGCCCAAGCCCCACTGTTCGTTTGCAGGTGCCACAATCACCAGAAAAGACGTCGCAGGATAATCGAAGAACAGAACATGGAGTGGGCCAAAAAACCCCAGAAGATGTGCGGGGGAGGGGGGGACTAGAGAAGAACAGAGGCAGGGGGAATAGAGACAGAGAGCGAGTGCCGAGAATTTTGTGTTATTCTTACGGATTTTCTACTTTGTTGGCAATGTAAGCAACCGGCAATCCCCCTCTTGTCGCCGCCTCTGCCACCTCCTCTTGGCCTTCTATCAACACTTTGCCTTTCCGCTTTCATTTGCTCTGCGCAAAGTTGACGCTTTTGTTTGATTCGTGTCACACAGCTGACCAACGACGCCCCTGGTCTCTGGTCTCTGGTCCCCTTCCTCCACCAGCCAGAGTCCTCTATCGTTCCACTCTGTTGGAGTTACTTTGCTTGGAATTATGCAAAACACAAAACGGCACGCAGAAATAAAAAATCTACACAAAAAATTGTAACAGAAAAGAAAGAAACACAAAACAAATAGAATGACGAAATTGTCAAATGAGATTCAATGTTATGCTCAAGTGGCTTTGCGTTGGCCGGAGGAACCACCTCCACCTCCAGCCGGAGCGGAGTGAATTTTAATAATAAATTTCGTGTGACCACCAAGGAAAGTTGCAGGAGCAGCAATGGCAGCGCCAGCTCACATGCAATTTTCCAGAATTTACTGCTGCGTGAAACTTTTGCAATTTGGCACCGAATGCCCAACAAAGTAGGGACCAAAACTATACAAAGGGAAAGAGGGGGACGCGGAATCGGTTCCTTGGGCAACTGGGAAAGCGCCTTGCGTGTCCAGGCATGAGCAGAAGGCAAATGAAGCTACAATTACGTCTACAAATACACATAAAAGGGGAAGTAATTTGCAATTAAATTACGACGAAATGGGCAATAGAAAGGGAATTAATTGTCCACGAAATGCAATTATGCTCCGCTTTCTTATTCTTTTTCATTTTCGGTGGAACTGGAATTGGATCTGGACCTGGGACAGTCGTCAAGCAGTTCAACTTTGGTTGCAGCTTAATGAAATTGCATATTAAGAACTTGTCAAAATGATAACTTTTTCCCGGAGCCATCTAATTTTACTTGAACGAGCACTTCTCACCCACTACTCCCTGAATGGATGGGTTTTCGGCCAAAACTTTAATATTGAATGGAAGTGGGAGGAGGTGGAGGTGTAGGTGGAGGGTATAGGTTGGAGAACGAAAAGTAACTGGTTCACCCTAATAAATTACGAATGCTGCTTTTATTGAACTTAATTTCCTTTTTTTGACCGCAGTTTTTTGGCTGTGGGGGGGAAGGGGAAGGAAAAGCAACGTAAAGCCGCTGCAAAGGAGATATATGACCGCAGTCAAAGATTAAATTTAGTGCAGACACTAAAAAAAATGGGATGCCAGGGATTTGTGTCTCAAAAGATATTTTATAAAAATGTTTTAGAGACCCTTGATGGCAAAATAAGGACGTAGTATTAGTGACATTTAGAAAATCCTAATCGATAGTAGCCCTTTTTTTGATGAGTGCATCATTGAATGCATTTCGCTCACTGATTTTTCCTGAATCCAAACTGCAACACAAGGTTGAGTGCCTCAAGCAAGCCGCAAGCAGCCGAATGCGATGCTTTCAAAGCTGGCTAACGATCGGGCCACAGTTAAGGGGAACTGGGACGAGGGGAGAAGGATAAAGAAGGACATTGGGACTTGTTCAGGAAATACTAAGGCAATGGAGATGGTCAACATTTTTGGCTACCAGGGGCTTTGGCTTTGGCTTTGAGCCTGGCACGCAGCAAATGCGTTTGCATTACGGTCAGATGTTTGCGGCTCGCCTCGCTCAACCAAAACATACAAGCACACATACACCCACACACATTTACATACTGAGGTACACCCACACAATCTGAAAAGCACATACACAAGCAAACAGAAGCCGTAGAGTTGTTTGCGCCTTTATGGCAGCCAAAGTTTGACCACATTTTACTAACAAAAATATTACAACAATGCCAGCCTTGAAGTCTGCTTGCGGTCAAAGGACCACAACTTTTATTCCCTCCCTATGGCCATCGCCGCCCTCAAAAAGGATGCAATTAATTTTGCAAAAGGACAACTTCATCTGACAGCAATAATGTATTGCAAATACCGAAAGGCTACCAAATGGAAACATGGCCAAGAATTGTCTAATAAGTTAAAAAGCGGCGACAGTCGGCCAGCCATTTCTAAACGGAGAAAAAAAAGAACTAAACGGGTTTCAATATTTATGTTTAGATTTAATTTAATTATATAAAAAAATGTTATTTAAGGAGGTAGACCTAGACCTTTAATCAAATGTCATCCTTGTTGTGTTGTTTTTTTCTCACTGTCTCAAAAAAATGTGCGGAAATTGGCAAAAGGATTAAATGGCCTAAACAGTGGCGCGGCATTAAACTGATCGGCTGTGGAGAAGCCGCAAGTCCTCAACTTGGCCAACGGGTTCGATGTCGTCCAGCAAACTTTTCACTTTGCATAGAACATAAAGTACATACCAAATAAAACAGCAACACCAACAACAATAGCAACATTGCCAACGATGCAGCAGCAACAACAAAAAATGGGAAAACTTTTTAATTTATATTTAAACTTTTTCAAAGTGTTGAAAAAGGGGCGTTATCTACTGCTGGTGCGACTTGCTGCCTCGAATGCCAAATAGTTATAAAACACCAAATGTGCTTTGCTATGCAAAAGTGTACAAGGATACTGGGAGTGACTATGTATGTGTAAGGATATTCTAGGATATTTCAGAGTGTGTGTGTGTGTGTGTATGTTTGGGCGAAACGAGGCTAACAAGCTCTGCTCTCCGATTAAAGCTCAACGGTTGGTAGTTGAGGTCAGTTAAGGATTACCTTTCATAAGTTAGGAGGCAAGGGTTCACCGAAGCGATGAAAGGCCAATGTTTTTATTTTGCGCCCAAATTTATAGTAATTACTTACTGATGATGGCATAAGCAATTAACTTGGTTTTAACTTTTAAGCCATAAGCTAGTTATATATTAATAGCATTACTACAATGCTCTTCGGCTTAAATCCTTTTCATTCAAGCTATTACCATATCTGGCATTAAGTTTTTCGTCATATTTAATTCTTCCTATTTAAAATGAATCTAATTATCCGTGGAAGGTCCTTTTATTGCTATCGCTCTATGGTACGTGACTCTAGGATCTGCCAAGATTAGCGATCTGGAAATGGCCAATATCAAGGTTTTTGCTTTGTGGAGACAATCATTTAAATGATAATGAAACGATCGTTACATCTGTTTTGTTAATAAAGTGAGTCCGGATAATTCTTTGTAAATTATTCAACTCACAGGAACCTGTTTTTAACCCAATTGGATACAGAAACATAACTCCTCTGCTCCAGCTCCAGCTATGAATGGCACACCTCAATTATGCAGGCCAGTTGCTCATTTTCGTTTTCGACCAAATGGCTCGCATGGCATACGCAGGCATTTATCAATATTTATTGCATTTAATGTGCAATTTGCATTTCTTAATGAAATTACACAAAAATTATATATAAATCAACATAATTTGAGCAACGTGCACCGTGGCACGCTCAACTGCCTGTCAGGCGGAGCGTTTCAGTATCGATATCTCTCTGGCCATGTAATTTCCGCTTAATTTGCTGCCATTACCACAAAAATGCATTAAATGCGAACGCAGAAGGCCAGCCAGATAGCCATTAAATGTGCTGCAATTATTTGCATTGCAATTTTAATTGAGTGTTAAAATATTTGCGGCCAAGGTGGCCCCATATATACTGGTTCCTCTAAATCCACGCCTTCCCCGCCATCACGATCTCTGGCCAAAAATCTCAAAGGAGCTCAAAGTCCGGGCCCAAATTTGGGGACATTGTGATCGGATGCTATTTGCTCCCATGGTGATGCATCATCTATCCCAAAACGACCCACCTCCGCCGCCCAATCCTTTGTATGCCATCCAACGAACTTAGCCGGAGCGTGACTCTGCCTTTGTCTGTGTGGATGCATTAATAAATTGAGTTGGGCACATGGAGCACATAGTGCAGCTTGCAACTGCAGCTGAAGCGGCTTTGGCCTAAAAGTGCACAGACAAAAATTACGTATACGCAGTGTATGGCGCAAAAATTACGTATTTTTAAGCATTACAAGTAATAGAAAGAAATTAAATTAATATATATCAGAGCAAGTTTAAAAAATAGAATGCATGTCCCAAGCAGACAACTTTTTTTTGTTTTAACAATAGCATTTTATTATTTATTAGAGATTACTTTTTATTGCTGACTAAAGCTTAATCGATAAATAATGTGAACTTAAATGGTGGGTGGCCTGCTCCCCAATTAGGCCATCATTTTTTTAACTGTGCACAACTGTTTCGGGACGAGCCTGTCGATTTCATTTGATATGCGCCTTTGGGCCATAAAATTTGACACAGGCACAGGACACACATTGGGCCAGGGTCGGGGCCAAAGCGTTGCTCATTTGCAGTCGTTATTAAATTGCGTTTTTGAAACGGAGGCCAGAGGAGGAGGTGGTTGGGGAAAGTGCAGCAGCTGGAGCGGAATAGGATCAGGATCACAGTTAGAGGATGGAGATGAGGATGAGGCGCAGGACCTTTGGCAGGGGGCATTGGCATTTTAATGAACTGGTGCATTTGGTCAGTTGCATTCGGGCAGCCCCTTTGTGCATTTATTTGTTTGCACTGGCACTGATTGTATTTGCATTTGTGTGTGCGTATTTACCCATGTGTGTGTGTGTGTGTTTGTGTGTGTGGATTTTTGAACGTGTGTGCGAGTATGTGGGAGTGTGTGTGTGCCATTGGCAAACGTTCGATTTGGTGTAATGAAATTTTCTAATCAAAGCGTTTTGTTTATTTGCATTTGGTGCTGGACTACTGCCACTCCCCCTGCACCTACTTCTGGCACATACATACATATATGTATGTATATGTATTCGTTTGATATGTATTGGTGCACCCATAGGTTGGTTTTGTTTGACTTGTTGACTGGCGGCCACAGGACACAGTGTTGTTGTTGCTACTGCCGCCGTCCATTGTTTACATTGGGTCAAAGGTTGTCACTTGTGCAAATACTAATTAGTTGTAATTAGGTTTTACATATGCACATCGACCGCAAAACAATTGCCGTGAAAGTGAGAGGGGTGTGGTCCAAGATGCTTGTTTTAGCAGATTAATTACAGTATAAATCTTGTGGATGCCAGACAAAACAACTATTAAACAGCTCCTCTGCCTCAATTTTAATTTATTTAATGGAAACTCCGGCGTTTATTTATAATTTAAGCCCGAGTGTTGATTAAAAACTGTTGATTTGCATCGGCTTATTTAGGAGGACAAAAAGTTCTATTTATTATTTATAATTTAAGCCCTGCTGTTGATTAAGACAATCTTCTTTCGGATTCACGCCTGTGTCTCAGTTGGCTTTTTAATTTAATCTGGCCATCCAGAGGCTGCTTGGCTATGCATAGCTTTTTAGCCAAGAGCCCGGCTCGGCTTTAATCGCTTTGATCTGGCACGGCCTGCTCTCCAATTAAATGGCATTTTATGCGGCCAATTTACATATTTTGGGCAAGACGGGAATGGAAACAATAAGCCATAATTTATATATAATTAACTCTATTCCCGTTTGGCGCCACGCACAAAGTCTTTGAAAACTCATTTGAATATGAAATTCATATTCAAATTCAAATTTTCGCAGCTCTAGCTCTAGCCCCTTGGCATCCTGGCAGCGAGTTCAATGAGGTGTTAAACCATAATTTGCACAAACGCTCGGCTGAGCTAACCACCCATCCTGGATCCTGCCACCGTCTACCTCCCTCCCTCCACCCCAATTTCCCGGCACATTTGCATTTCGCGCACTTTAATTTTTACTTTACTTCGTTTTATATTTCCGTAACTTTTTTTTGGTTTTTTGGTTCATTTAAAATATTTCCGAGCTTCATTGTTCTTTCGCCTCAAAGTGTTTGGCCACAATTACGCAATGAAGCCGAACTGGTGGGCGGTAATTGTGGGAGTGGCGGGTGTGGGTGGCTTTTGTGATGCATGCGCTGCCATCACAGTTAATCGCCATGAAATTTGTGGCCCATAAAATGGACACTGGCCAGGCGTAATAGCCAAATTTTATTAGCTTCAATTTAACAATTTGTGGCCAAGGCTAAAGGCACTCACTGCTCGGGCTTTATTAATATTTAAACAAGGCAAACATTAGAATTATGACCGTTGCGGACCAAGGACTTCATTTCACCTGGCGCTGATGATGCTCCTGCCACTGATGCTGCTGCTGCTTTTTCAGCTCCTGGAACAAAAGAGCCACACCATTTTAATTTTTCACTTGGCTGAGTGCAGAATTAAGACATTAAACGAATGCGTCGCACTGTCCCCCGCCTATCCGCTATAATAAAGTTGGAGCTCCGACACAGCTGTGCCAAATCCGTCCACCTCCGCCTTCTCCAGATTCCGGGCCGCCCGCCTCCTGTCTGTCTGCCCGAAAGAAGGACCCAGTACACCCGAACAACTGATTTTAATAACAGTCATCCGCTGCCGCTGTGCATAACGATGCGTAACCGTCGAGAAAGATGGCAGGATACGTGGGGAGGTCGCGTTCCAGCCGCGTTATGACTTTGATTCGTCAGGAGGGAAAGTGTCTGGGGACCAGTGACACCCGCTGACCTGCACCGGGAAACATCTCCAGCTTTCCCCATAAAACTAAGTAATAGAATTCAAGCCAAGTCTACACTTTTTCTCTTAGTGTATCTCTTTGGCATTTGCATACAAATGGGCGTTGGACTTTGACGCATAAGTTCGCCGGCAATTTGCTTATAAAACGTATTCTAATTGCCAGCAATTGAGGCACAGCGACGGGCAGCAGGTGGAGCTTCTTAGCTGGGTGCGGGCTTGCCATCAAGCCCCACCGGCAGTCATGGGTTAAGGGCTCAACGAAGTTAACCCAAGCGATTCGCCAAACTCCGCGGAGCCTGCAGGAAAATAAAAGAGAGCTCAGCACCCTTGTCAGCGCGAGTAATAAAACTTTATTGAATTGTATTGATTTTAAAATTATTACCACTGAGGCGGAAGTAATGCAATGTAGCTCCGCATATGTATGAGTGTGTTTCGGATGTGTGTGTGTGTGTGTGTGAGCGCTCAAGTGTGTTCTAGCAACGGCTGTTGGAATTTAACAAACAACAACATTTTCATTATTGTGTGCAGTTCAGTGCAGAAATAAAAAAAAGGGGAATAAACTGAACCCAAACAAAGGGCTCAACGAAGTGGGGGTGTGGCAGGATTCACATTGTATGATTCCGTAAAGGAGCACTGAGGATTCACCCCTTGAAACTTCCCCCACCAGCCGTTCAGGACCCCTTTGTCGCAGTCTCAAGTGCTTAACTTTCCATTTCGTTGTGCGCCCCGCAAAGTAGGCAACGTTTTCTTGGAACGCAACACTCACACATGCTCGCCGTCTGGATATCCTTTTGATTTTAATGAAAATCTAACGTTTATTGTAATTTTTCCTCTCTCGTTTTATTTTTATTTTGTCTTTTTGTTTTTCCCTGCTTTATTTGAATTTGGTTTGGCACGTGCACAAATGCAGCTAATCGAGTGTAAAAATTTCTCTGGCTTGCTCCTGGAATCCTGCCCTTTAAATGTGGCTTTAACGCAACAGGGATGTTGCACAAATACGAGTACAGGGAGACTCTGAGAAGTGTCACAAGGGTGCCCATTTGGCAGTAATCAGAAGGTCGGTGACCACTTCAGGAAAAGAAAACAACGTTGCTTTAAAATAATGCCATGAAGATAACATTTCAAATTGAATTTGAATATTTATAAAATTATATTTGACAAGTATAAGCTATAGTTCCCTTTTTTGGTTGAATTTTCAGTCCCTTTTCGAGAGTTTTTTTAATGTGTGCCTACCGCATGCACTTTTGAATATGCAAATCCTGCAGAGGAACCAGTTCCTTTCGCTGTCCACAAAACCGACTCCTGGTTCCACGGCCATCCAATTCATTTCTATTCATGTTATGCAATTGAATTGTCCAGGTTCAGGACCCTGGGTTGCGCTTAAGCTTTCGTTACCGCTTATGCATATGCACAGGTCCTGGTCGAGTTTCCTGAATGCACAAAGGAAAAATATTAAAAACAGTAGAACAATAGTGCGCCTTTCTTCGAAGCAATTTAAATTATATTTTAAAGTGAAATGTATATATAACTACAATAAAAAAAAGGATATACTTTAGAGGATATAGTTTATTTCAGTGTAGGTTTTTTACCTGCCAACAGCAGCCCCTCCTATCTGTGGCCGGGCTTGGGCTGCTTGGGGCTGCTGCCTGTGGCCAAAACTCTGTTTGCTGGCTCCTGGCCTAAAGCTAAAGCCACAGCCACAGCTTCGGCTGGCCCTCTAGGTTTCAGCCCCGACTTTTTGCCCAGCTCTCACCCTAAGCTGCTCCTTTTTGTCCTTGTCGTGTAAAGACAGCACAGCACTTGCGGTTGAGTTGATCTGACCGCTTGTCCGGGCAAGCCATAATTATGCAATTTCTTGTCAACATGCTCTGGATGGGAAATGCACAAAGTGCCCAGCAAATGGATGTATGTATATACGTACAATATGGGGATGTGGCCAAAACAAAGACTTGAATGTTTTAGCTTCTTGAAATTGCCAGACATTTAAAGGCAATTATGCACAGTGAGTGTTGTCTCTTCATCTTGAACAACTTTTTCCTGTGAAGCAAACGGACACAGAGGCCCATAAGCAAGGACATAAATTATTCATGGCTGCATTTTGTGTCTCCAATCAGAAGCCTAATTTCACATGCTTAGCCAAAAACGAAATATTCCAATGTATCCCAGCAGTATCCAACACACACTTCAGTGCACTGTGCCAAAAAGTCTGAATGTTGTTCTAAGGACGAGGTTTCTTTCAAAAGGGATTTGTTTCCCCTTAAATTCCACTTTGATACCAATAAGTGAATGTCCTTAGTACATCATAAAGATTCAAATGCATTTCTACTCTCAGTGAATGGCAATGTATTATATACATTGTAGAAAACTTCCACATTTTGTGATGGTACCTAATCACACCCACACAAAATCCCATTAAGAGGCAGGCTAAGCCAGTCGAGGACTGGAGTTCGGTTTCAGTTTATTGGCGCGGAGTGGGCGGGAGGAAGTGCGGCAAGTGTCTTATCTACTTCCTGCTGATATGTTTATGATGCCAATGCCACTGATTATCAACTGCACAAGCCAGATGAAGATTCAGTCCGGAAAGAAGCTGTAAAAGGAGCACCAGCCAGCTGAAGCAGGGAGCAGCCAAGAAAACGAGAAGTTATTGCAATGCGTTCGTTGCCTCGGAGGAAAGTTGTCATGACAACGTCGTCCTAACTCTCAAGTAAACGCGATGCCATTGCCCACAGATTATGATTGAGTTTGTTGCACACACAAGTCACTAGGAAAAAAATGATAGAGGATATGTCCATCAAAACTATTAAATGCCAATCAAAAGGATTCCATGGTTGTACTAGGGTATCAAAGGACTCAATTTTAGGCAACTCCTCTTACTTTAAAATCCTAGAAATCTTTTCTAGATCATTGTATTTCTCCAAGTGCTGGAAAATTCCCTCATAGAATAGCGTCATTTGTTTCCCTGCAATGTCATGGCGAGGCGACATGCAAAGTTACGGGAATGTCGGCGGGTGGAAGGTTCCTCCTCTGTTGTCGTCAAGCCATAACGCGCATCATTATTAGGCGAAAATTATTATGGCACCCGCTGGATATCAAACACCATCAGAGCCCCATACCATCGCCCTTCCCCACCTCCCCATTGCTCCTCAAGCTTGATGTCATAACGACTTTCGCCGAAAGGGAGAACGGGAGGTCCTTGGGTTGGCAAATGCAAATCTCATCAGTTGGATTTATGACACGCATAATTTTTATTGTGTTTGAACTGCCAGAGCAGTGAACGAACGCATCAGAAATTGGCACATGCCATGGCATTTTTAGCCGTGTTAATTCAGGGCCCCAAGATTTTGTAATTTTATGTTCTCGGGCAAACACTGCAAATTCTGCATTTGCCTGGCACGGCTGCTTAATGGCGCCATAAACAGCTCAGCCCGGAGGCAGATTTTGGTTATTCAGGACTTGGAGGAGTTGTAAATATGTAGGTGGACGGGAGGACGGGGGGTGTGTGAAAGCAGTGGCCTTAAGCAGCCTCCCACAGTAATTAACAGGACCCTCTGACACGACGTGTCCTAATGCGTTGGCAAGTGCATGTATTAATTCCCGCGCCTGCGGCTTTCCGATCCGAAGGAGTCTCCTTCGATACGCAGCTTCTGCTGCTGCATTTGCAATTAAGAAGCTTATAAATGCCAGTCAGACAGAAAGGGATATTTAGTTATTTTATAAATGAACTTGATCCGGAAACAATCATTGGAAATCCTGGAAATTTAGGAAATCTTTTTTCCAATTTTTGTATGCCAATCCATTGAAGTTCAACTAATTAATAACAAGGCAAACAAGACAAGAATGTTAAATACAAAAACTATTGAAACCCAACTCACAAAGGTCACAAGGACCAAGGCAGCCACAGCCTGGAGAAAGTCATTGTTCAACCGATTATATGATTTGTGGATTTTGAATGGTATTGAGAACGAGGAGTGAGTAGTGTCAGGATGGCATTCAGAGGTGGTATGGTAATTATGTCCAATAAAAGAGCAACGGACACTTCCGCACAGGCCACTTGAAGAGGTGACAGCTCCGGATGCAGTGACGCAGCAGCTCATCGGAGGGCCGGGGAACGTTTTCATGGCTGGCTAATAAGTTAACAGCGGCATAATGGCCTGTTTCCTGCATGAATTGCCAATTATAGTTGTACCAGTGTAATAGACCACCTACCGAACCCACCTATCCATCCCCATCCCCATCCCCATCCCAAAGCCCCCGCCCTCGATAAGGGTGTCCGAAAACCCAACCCCATGGGGATTTGGCAGGAAAAAAGTGCATTGTCAGCCGGGTTTTCTGGGCTTTCTGGTTCGCGTGCCGCTGTGATTGATGATCATCAGGATATGTACATATGTATGAGTTTGTCCGTATTATCCTGGCGGGGCGGAAATGCGAGTGTGTGTGTATGTGTGTGTGTGTTGGCCATCTAATGGAACAAGTGGCAATTGCCATATCAATGATGTTGCCAAACCATGCAAAAACAATTTGGGGCAGACTGGCTTAACGAAATTTAGTTGTGAATTATTCAACAATGAAATCAGTCACTATTAAATTATATGTAAATTGGATTGAACAAGAAAAAGTATGTAATAAAATCTAGTCTGATTATACAGAGGCTATTCAGTATTGGATTACGAATATTTTCGTTGTAAACTTAATTTTCCTAAAAACACTTTACTAGGTCATTCAAAACATCGGAAAAATAATTATAAAACGAAGCTTATTAGTCGAAAAATGGTAAATGTTTGTAAATATGAGACTTGTTTACTGAAGGACTCTTGAAATTTAGGTCACGGCTGGGAAAAAAAACACCTAGCCAGGGAAATAAATCACTATTTTTCGGCACTCACGTAAAACATTTTAAAATGCTTAACCCCCAAAACTAATCCTGTAAATTCCAATCGAATTGAATTAGTTACAGCTAAAAGCGCCCGCCACCCCGTGGCGGCAACATGGGGCAACAACAACAAGGACAGCCCGCAGGCAAAGCCAGCAAAATCCATTAACAGCCTCCAAACTGGCCGCAGTGTTAATGATTACCGCTTATCTGTTTCTGTTTCAGTTTCAGCTTTCTGTTTCAGCTTACCCTGGACGAATTTTCGGGAGGACACGAGGCCCACTCTGCACACTGGTGTTATTTATTAATTACAAGGTTTTAAATTAATTACGCAGCTTAAAATATTAACAGAGCTCGCACCAAAACAGCCCGTGGTGGAATTCCGACGAGGGCGGAAGTGAAATTCCCTCTGTGGCAGATTGATTTGGCAGGATAACGACTGCCGACTGGAATACCAAACGAACTTTCACTGCCACCGCTTGTGGGTAACCATTAATCAGAGCTGAGCAAAGAAATCCTCTATATGTATATCTCGTCATTTTCCCGATGGCTCCGTTTTCACACATCAACTGGCACAAGTAAACTTTTAAAACTGTCAAATTGCTGTGTGATTTGCTGGCAAATAATAAACATGTTTAGCGAATAAATTCATCAAAACTAGCTCCCTCTCCGACAGCACTAACGAGGACCCAGTACATACATCACACACTCACATCCACATCCTTGTCCACATCCAGAATGCAAACAAATGGAAAACGTCGACGGCACACGCAGGTGGCACACGCAAGTCCCAGGGGGTGATTTTGGGTTGGTTGGGGTGGTTGGCCTGGGTGGACAGAGTTGGTGGTGGGGGAGGACTTGCCTCCACTCCAACAAACAGAACTAACGAAGAGCGCAATTCAATCGCTGCCGCTGCTACTGTTGTCACCTAAAATGCAGCTATTTTATTTATATTTTTCAGACACAGTAAGAAATTGTTAAAAAGTAAAAAAAAAATAAAACTATATATTACAAAAATCGAAGCTTATTAGTAAAAATAACTTAATGGTAACCCCCGTAACTATTCAATAACATTTCCTAAAAACTGTAAAGTTCTTGATTAGTTAGTTATTGCTTTCCTTGATTGAGGTTGATTAGTGCTGTTTCTTTTGTTAAAATTTTATGCTGGTTTCTGGCTCCCCCAATGGCTGATAAAATTTTCATTGGTCCTTTGGTCTACTCCTTGATTTTCAGCATTTTTTCCAACATTTGGGGCTTCCCCCTTCGCTTTTGGTGGCCTACAGATTGAGCGCTTAATTTGTTAAGCTCGAAAAGTAGAAACTCAAACAAATCAGAATATCTGACCAAGAGTCAAGGTGTGTTTGCCTTTCCACCTACACATGTATGTTTGTGAATGTCCGTTTGTGTTCTTTTTGGTGTTTGGGGATTTTGTGGGTGCCCCGAAAAGTCTGGGGTTGTCTATCAGAGGCGCAGCTTCAATCAAACCCATACACACCCACCCGTTCGAAACGGAGAGATGGAATTTGTGTGGCTGACATCGGGGCACGTTGTTTGTTCGTTACGTTTTTACCCATTTTGAATCCTTTTTTGCCTGCTGCCACCCCCTTTAGCCTCACCTGTGTCGACCCTGTTGGCCTTTTTCCGTACACCCGTTGCTCTATTTTTGGCTTTTGATGTGCAGGAAGCTCATCATCAAAGGCTCCCTCAGCAGACGCTGTGATAATTGTGCTTGTATGAGTATGCGGTGTTTTATTTTTGTTGTATTTTTATTTATCCTTTTTTTTTTGTCCATTTATGCTACCTGCATGTCGCATTCCTTGGACACCAGTCGTTGGCTTAGCTTTCTCTGGTTTCCTCAGACATGGGGCTTACAGTTTCTCAGCCATGTTTAGAGATTGATTTATTAATAAACTATACTACAGATAGGGATTTACTAAAACGGGATAATTTCTTAACAATTAGAATATTTTAGAAGAGCTTCCATTACAGGGTATCACATATTCTCTTATCGTGACTTCTTTCCCGTAATTTCCTCTCTTTTTTTGTGTTGTTTGCTCTTGACTTTTTACCGGTTTCTTTTGCCTTTTGCCCGGATTTTACCGTATGTGTGTGTATGACTGATTTTTTACCATTTTTTTTTGTTGTTAGTGTTGCTGTTGCTGTTGTTGGTGGTGTTCTGTTTACAACTGGCAAATATTGACCCGCATTGATTGACGTTTTTCCGCTTGTAAATTACTGAACTGAGACGGCATTGGGCAAAGAGCATTGGGATGCCAAAGACGATGATGATTCGTTGATCAAGAGAAAAAGTTCCCGGGAACTTTCATTTTTCTGTGGAGGCGAAAAAAATTAATTGGGTGGCTGGCGGTAGGAAGGTCGGTAGCCCATTAAGGGCATTTAACAGTTACAGTTATGACTGCCACTGCCACTGCCACAATATTGAGCCATTTTATGTATATTCCCGTACAATTCGCCTTTATTTCATTTTTGGCGTCATCGTTAAAATGGTTTTTATTATTTCCGCTGGCAGCGTTATTAATGTTGTTGTTCTGCTTTTGACTCTACTTCCGGGGACACACACACACACATACACTGACATTCACAGTATATAAGTAGCATGTGTGTGTGAGCCAACAATTTATATTTTTCAATTAAGCAGCAAAAATTTTACGCTTTGTTTCGTACAACTGTAATAAATTTCAACTACCCTTATCGCCTCCCTCCTGGCCTCATGTTTTACTTCATTTGGCCGCATATGCACTGCCATTTCGATTCAGTTTGTTGGCCCTTGTTTTGGCCAAAGTTATGGTACATATCTCCCCTCCCTCCGCGACTGCTGCCGAATTCGCGTTATGGTTTAATTTTGGAACGCGCGTGTAATTGATAGACGCCTCTGGCTTGATTAATAATTTTCGTAAATTTGCTGGGAAACTGTTAGTTGAGGGAATTTGATAGACAATGCAAAAAAAGGAGGAAAAGGTTTGAATTAAAGTTATAGACAAAAGGTTTGATTGGAGCAATTAGTTTAATCCCTTTGTAGGAATTACTTAAAGAAGACAAACTCCCTGATTATTTCTGAATCATCGTCCCATGCCATATGCATTCAGATATATTGATACTTCTCCCTGTTCCACCCATTCAAACACATCCCTTTCGTGTCCTTCCTGATGAAACATCCGCCCACACCCGATCCCATTAAACAGCTCTTGTTGGCTGCAAAGTGCTCGTTTAGCACAACGTTCCACGTTGTTGCTGTTTTTGTTGTACAATCATCAAACGGTTTAGCTGTAAAACTAATTGCATTACATCAATTTTTCTGTTAAAAGTCAATAACCAATCAAACCCCGCACCCACGACCCCCCGATCCCCCCGATGGAGTTGGAGTTCCGGAATGAAACGCGGGTCAAAGTTTGAAACCGTGCAGTTAAATGCACACAGACACGCAGCTACGTGTATACATAGATACGCAAGGATATATATAGATAGAGATATCGGGGGAGGGCAAACATCCAGTCGGTGGTCAATTTAATGGCAGCGGGCCGAGGTTTCCCGGGGGTCGGAGATCCATTCAAGAGACGGATGTAGCGACGAAATAATGACAGGAGTAATCACATTAGCCCTCCACCAAATACTTTTCGAGGGGCAGGATATGTGGCAGGGTTGCCATCTCGCACTCATATAATTGTTTCAAATGGAAAAGGTTTTCAGGCAATCAAGAAGGAGAATGCCATTTGCAGATTATCGAATTTCACTTGGAGTTCCACTTGCGCGTTTCCCAATGCCCCGAATTGAAGAGTTAAGAGGATCTTCGGGCGGAATGACAGCCCTGTCAACCTAGATGCACCGCCACTGAGAAAAAAATCAAGGGAGATCCTAAAAGAATCCTTTTGCAGAGACATCCTTGTTGATTAACTTTTTCTAATTAAATTTTTTCTTTAGCATAAATCCTTACAAATACACTTGAGATTTTCGCCAGTGTCCCGGACACAATCCTGCTGGCCCCCAAAACGCAGCCACGATGACGTGTCCATGCAGCCCCTGTCAACATGACCCCCCAACCTTCGACCCCCAAAATGCATACACAAACAAACCCATTGGCCGGGGGTACGGGCGAGAGTCCTGGAAATGGCCCGGAAGGGCGGTGGATGCGGCGCCAAATGCTGACGGCGCACAGAGTGACCAGTTGACCAGCCCTAGACGAACGTTAAATCGTTAATTGATTACAGGACAACATTGATTGTTGTTGTTGATTTTTATTCGCCTTTTTTGTTTGATTCTCCCCCAGCACCCGCTGGTTTTATGTTTGTTTTTTTTTTCCTCCAACTCCTCGCGAGTGGAAACTTTATTTGGACGAAGGATTACGCAGCTGGTTTTTCCGAACGTAAATCGAAAAATCTCCCTCCCAGCTCTAATGAGTAGCAGTACAAGAAGTGAATTCTGGACCCAGCATCCCAGCTTGCCAGCATTCCAGGGTCCTGCAGCATTTTAAAACTAATTGTTAAGCAAGCAGGCATGCCAGTCGAACGAACATCCATGTCACGTACGCACAAACCGCAAATACAGACAATCTGGTCGAAATATAACCGGCAGGGTTCGGGCCAAAAATGGGTAGATTGGTAGATTTTCGAGAGCCAAAGGCTGCTTTGAAATAGAGAACGGTTGGAGCGGTGACT
This sequence comes from Drosophila varians, assembly GCA_018150405.1. Classification (NCBI taxonomy): domain Eukaryota; kingdom Metazoa; phylum Arthropoda; class Insecta; order Diptera; family Drosophilidae; genus Drosophila; species Drosophila varians. Next base: position 13,776,974 of record JAECWK010000130.1, read on the forward strand.
CCTGTAACTGATATTGCAGTTAAGGCGGTAACGAGTCTGCTGCCCAAGGAGCAAAAAAAAAAGACGAAATCGACCCATCATGCCACTGCCACTGCCACTGACGCCTCTGCTGCTGCTGCTGCTGCTTGTGCCACTCAAAATTCTGGCCACCCAAAAAAAGGCCAAAGGGCTGTTGGCCAAGCATGAAAATAAAATACGTATAAGGTACTAGGACTCGTACTCGTATTCGTGTACATGGCCAACTCCTGACGAGCATTTTAAGCAGCAATTATTTACTTTTCCTTGATGCCGAATGACAACAACAGCAGCAGCAGCAGCAGCAGAAATGGAAATGGAGTTGGAGTTGGAATAACAAAAGCCTTGGTAGCATAAAATTCAATTTAACTATTTTGCAAAATTCATTACAGACATTCGTAGCATAAATTCCAGTTGTATGAATGCACTCCCAGCTGGGGGTAACGCAAGGGGAACTTCAAGGAAAGTATGAAAATCTGAGGAGCCCAAAAAGCCAAGAACAGAAACGGGGCAACATTGTCTAGGTTACTAATTGATGAACTAGAGTGTACGGTGAAACACGTGTAGACTAACTTTCCCAACAAATGCCAGAGCAGTAGCTAAGCAAGTAAATGCACTGAGAAATAAATTGTACAATTGTTTGGGTTCAAGAAAAGTGAGAGCAAGTAAAAGCAAGTGAAAGTTGGAGTCCCTTTTTTTGAAGTGTAGCAACCGCCACGTAGAGCTTGTTATTTTAATTTCCGCCTAAAAGTATGAAACAAATTGAAAGGATTACACAAAAGTTTATGCAATGCAGCAGGAGCAACACAACCCAACCAACAGCAGCAACATCAACACCAACAGCAACAGCCAACAGCCAACAGCAAAGTAAGAGCAACAGCCAACTTAAAACGCCAAGACAAATGCGACAATTTAAGCGCGTTTTGGCCCGCTGGCACGCCAGAGACATGGCATAAAGTTAATGTCAGGCTAAATGTAGCGCCAGGAGGGGCAACAAGAGCAGGAGGACGGGGCGCCACACCAGCACAGCCAGCAGGGGGCAAGCTGCCAGCTGAGGCATCGCATTCGTTCCCATTCGCCGCCTCTGCATTTCGCTGTCAGCCAAAAACTCCAGCAAAATGATGTGGGCCGGGTCGGATCGGCTTGGTTTCACTTGGCTTTGCAGCTTGCCTTGTGTGTTGCAACTGCACCAACTTTTGTTGCATATTCAGCAGCAACAGCATCCACAGAATCTCCAGCAGCACCAGCATTCAGAACGATTCGCTTCATTCGAAATAAACTTGGCAACGCTTATATGGTTGCATTTTGTGGCAAATAAACTAGCAAGTTGCAACTGCCAGCCATAAAAACTATGTCGATGTCGACAAATTATGCACTGAGCTCCGTCTCTCGACAGAATAAAATCATTCGTATTACCACTTTTGCCAGCACTTAAAGCGGATGCATCCGAGTGACTTTTGGGCGCCAAATACCAGTCCCAGGCCCGAATCGATGGGGCATTCTGACAGGACTTGCATCTCACTATGCATGGCCCACACCTCCCACTTCACTATGCTTGCCTCGACCTGGTTTCGTGTTGCACTAATGACTGCATATTGTGCGTGTGGAGCAGCTGGTAACCTGGTAATGAGAATTTTCCTTTTTTGCTGATTTTCCACATTGTCCTGAGATGTGAAAGGATAGGAAGATGCATTGGCCATCCAACTACAAAGAGTTAAAGGTATTCCTTTTATTTTTAAGAATCTATCTAGAGAAATATAAATAATAATGTGTATAAATAATTTAGGCGATTTGAGGTCCCCAACTAATAACTTCAAAAAGGATTTGCATCAATTCATCAACGTTGATGAATTTTTGTTTAAACTTTCTCAGAGGCGCTTGTAGCTCTCCAGAATGCTGAAAATAATGCAAGAACATTATAAAAAAATACTTTTTTCGAGTGAATCATATTACCCTGGCTCGCTGCACCAACTCCTTAAACTCCTTATCTCTGAGGGCCTTGTAGAGCTTGGCGAATTCGCCACCCTGTCTTACTTTTTGGGACATCAAGGAGTAGATCCTGGCACGGGGCAAGGTCTGAAGAGAGTCTTGGAGGAAGGTGGTGAGATCGCGGCGTAGCATAAGGTCCACGGGTACAGTGCGCGACAGCTGATAAGATCGCAGCCGGGTGGGTAGGCTATCCACTATACTGGTGATGTCATAGCCCGATCCATAGTCGCTCAGGTAATTGATGATATTCACGAAATCGGGGGCTGCTCTCACTTTCTGCCAGGTATTTAGAAAATCATCGCTGCGTATAAACTCCACGGACTGTCGGAACTTTGGATCAAAGATGTAGTATCTGGCGGCAATGAATCCGATTCGTCGTCTTGGCACCAAACCCAAGAAATCTTTAAGATCCGCGCGTAGATCTGCTGCCGCGAAACCGACGGCAAAGATCACCAAAAACACCGCAACGGAGGTGGAGAAAGCCATGATGAGACTCTTGGCCAATTGCGATCAGATAACGCTTAAATACTCTTGGCCGAACAATGTTTGTTAGTTGTCTTGGGCAGAGGGGGGCATCTCAGGTGTTAATTAAATGTTGTCACCTCATCAGCGATATGGACCGTAAAAACTATTGCACTGAGAAAAAATAGAAAATCGAAGCATAATGCTTGAAATATATAAATCTGTACTAAGCCCTTATCTAAAACTAAGACAAATCACTCTCTACAGACACAAATCTCAAGTGGAAAAGTTTTTAAAAAAGGAAAATCTTTTTTATAGTGCATACTCTTGCTTTCACCAGGTTTGGTCTCTTCGGGCATTGTACATTTTTCAGTGAATAGTATTCAGTATGCAAAACAGTGACTTGACTTGGTACTTGATAAACAAGATGTTTGGTGAACAAACATTCGCCAAACCCCAATAAATCAAGTGAGACATTCTTTAGTCTCCCCGAAACTGACTATAATTGCTCCCATTTGTGCATTAAAAATAATGATTGATTCGGATTCGAGTTGCATTTCCCAGAGCCAGCTGTGGTCAAAACAAAGCAAACATTGTTGTCTGTTGTCTGGCCGTGCCGAAAAATTAGAATTCAATTGCGTGATTTATGCAATCGGCAAATTTACGAGCCATTAGAGAGTTCCCTGACCTCCGACCTCCCAATCCAAAAAACTCTGTGCTGCGACCCTAGCCAAAAGCTAATGGTTTCTCAGAATTTAATATGGTAGGCATCTTATTCATTAAATTCAGGGAATAAATATTTATAATCAATTTCTGAAAATAATATATACAAATATTTGCTGATAAGCATACTCGCAATAGAGCTCTGTTAAAAATACGAACAGTTGCAATCGAGCTGCCAAAGATGGAGTATAGTTTAATAATTTTTTTAAACCTAATTTTTTTTAATTCCGCTAAATTATTGGTCAATGAATGTGGCATCAACATGCCCGTAAAACTCAGAACGCATGGAGCTTCGGAAGTGCCACTAATGAGTGCCCCATGGATGGCACTTTTATTTGCCGATGGACAACTTTTTTGCGGGGGCTCGCTTATCAATAATTGTTGGTATTACAATATAACAAGGCATCAACGTAAACCTTTTGTTTAACTACACAACAGATTTCGTTCTGACCGCTGCCCATTGCCTAAAAAATGACGATGAAATTGTGTGAGTAAAAAATAAGACACTTTGGGAAACGTTTATTTTGGAATGTAACTCCACAGATGGGTTCGATTGGGCGAGCACGACTGGACTACAGGAGCCAAGAGAGACTGTAAATATAGGACATGTGCTCCCCGGCCCTCGGACTATTATGTGTTGAAGCATTTCATACATCCGAGCTACAGAAACCCCACGTATTACGACATTGCCTTGCTGAAGCTGGACAAATTTGTGGAATACAAAAGTAATGTTTCCTATAAAGTGTGTTCCGATTTAAATCTTGAGGATTTCCACATTTTCAGGGAGCATTAAACCGGTTTGCATTGTGACGGATGACTCTCTGACGCCCTGGCAGAACTATATAGACACCTTCACTCACTTTACCGTGACTGGCTGGGGAATTATGGAGGGCGGATCAACCAGCCCAGTCCTCCGTACCGCCGATCTGAAACACGTCAATCGAGAAAGCTGTCGCTCCGTATATGGCTATAGGATCGACCACACCCACATCTGTGCCGGGGACTACCAACGTTTCGCCTATAAATCGGACTCGGGAAGTCCGGCTGGTCAATGGATCAACTACTATGGAGAGGACAGGTTCTTTCTGTTCGGCATCGTCAGTCATATCACTAGTCCCTTTTACGGTGTGGTTGCCTTCACAAATGTTTTGAGCTACACCCCTTGGATTGTCGACACGGTTTCCCGGAATTCCGATGAAGAAAATAATGATTACGAAATTCAATTTGAATGTACGAACTGTTATCGAAAATATGCGCTTAAGAAATGAAACCAAGATTAAGTTATCTATGCCCTCTTTTAATATTGCGGAATAATACATAAAGGGATTTTGTATTCTACGAAAACGGGGATCATTGGGATGTCGAATGTTTGGGGAGACATTTTGGGTTTTTGGGGAACAAAAAGCGGAAACGGAAATGGGAACGAACGTGGCACGTGTGGCACGGGCTTCCACTGACATTATTTCTAGACAAACTAAATATAACTCAAGTCATCATAAGAGTATTAGGCTTTGAAAATTTAAGTTTCTTAAGTTGAAAACTAAACATTTTGTATTTATTACTTATTATTTTTGTAAACTAAAATAAGGACGTAAATTCTTCCTGTGTAGATGGGCAAAACATTGCGAATGGCAGGCGGTTGCCAGGCTTTTGGTTACCTGTTACCGGGTAATAAGCTCCTCCAGCCGCCTCTTTGGCCATTGTCCTCTTTGAAGTTTGTTTATGATTTTCGGATGTTGCACGCACCAAGCCACCAGCCCACTAACGAACAAAAAAGAAAATGTATGGAAAGCGTTAACCGCATTAGATTTGGCGTAGATTTGGCGTTTTGTTGTGCGTATTAGTGAGATTTATGCATTTAGGAAATTAAACATCCTGTGCCGGTGGACATTTTAAATTTCACTCCTCCCAGGTAGACTTAAAGTCCTTCGGTATGGGTATATGGGCTTGTGTGCGTCCTCGGCTTGCCTGTCATTAATTTGAAATCATGCGTGAAATCGCGTAATGTCGCCAACACGCCCATTCCCACAACCACATCCACATGCCCATCCACAACCATATCCAGATTCACATATAACCATGGCAATGCCAATGGCAATGGCAATGTCCATGCCCTCAGCATCCTTCTTGTACACTCATTTGGCTACAAAAAAAAAGAGTGTTTTTGCTTGTTTTTATGCACCGCCTACTTGCATACGGCCAGATGGGTCTGTAAATACACTAAAAAAAAAATATTTAAGGGATTTTAAAAACATTTTGGGGCTTTAGGATATGTCCTCAAAACTCCTCTTGGAAGATTTCAGTTATCAGGATATTTTATACAATTTTTTAATATATTTGAAGAGCAGTTTTCTTCCTGTCTACATCTGCGTCTGTTACTGTTTTTTATTCGGCCCCATCAGCACGTTGGTTGGCCCTCTCGGCCCGCCGGAAATGCGTTCGACCACATCAATCACGCGACATTGACAAATGTGAATATTTTTGTTGAAAATTATATGCGGTGGGTGGTGTGGGTATGGGTTGGGTGGCTGGGTGGCAGAAGGAGTTCCTGCACCAGAAACAGGCCAAGTGGCTGTGCAAATTATTGGCTACAATAGTGCTTCAAATTGGGCAATTTATTGCTTTATTGCTTTTACGTGTTTCGTCTGCGGCTTGGTTGCAATTTTTATATACAACGTGTGTGTGTGAGTTTTTAAACCCTGCCACACTCTTTCGTTTTCTGTGCCTCTTTCCTCTGCCATTCACTTTTTCATTATGTCGCATCCAGAAATGCACTTGTTGTTGCTGATAATTGCGGATTTAATCAGGACATAAAGTTTCAAGTGGCGGCCTCTCCTTCCCTTTAACTATTTAAAAAAATTTTCCTTAATCTCAGCAACCGATGGAAATCATATTTGGAATTGTGGCATGTGTCCAGGTCCAGGTCTAGGAATATTATTCAGTTCAGTTTCTCGATTCCGGCTCAGCGGAGCTATCAAATAATTTAATTTTTTTTTTGTAATAAAAAACCAACTGTTTTGTATTCTAAACTTTGATTCATTATTCGCATAAATATATAGGTCTCGTAGTATTCTCGATAAATTAGTTTTATCCAAATTGAGTGGTAATCGTCCCAATTCAGACACAAGTGACTAAAACTCCGCGAGCGCGTACTAAATTGCTACAAAAAAATAAAAGATGACTCGATCACCGGTAATTTCGATTCTTCGCCGCTCGGCCGTAGGTTTGTTCAGGGAACAAAGGACGTGGATCATTGCCACTGGATCGCGTTACCAGCAGGTGAGTATTACACCATGAAAAGGGTTTAATAGCTTCTACACTCCCGTTGGAACCAGGTCCGGTGCAAGTGTGAGGACCATTCGGGACCCAGCACCATGCAGGGCGTGGTGATAGGCATGTACGCCAAGGAGGGCGAGAAGAGCCTGAAGCTCTCGCCCGGCGGCGAGCAATTCGATGACCGGGTGGGCGGCAAGATCACAGAGCTAATCAGGGACTCGGGCCTCAACGGGGAGATCGGCAAGGGCCGGGTCTACCAGAACATCGACAAGGAGTTCTGCTGCGTGGCTGTGGTCGGACTGGGCAAGGAGGGAGCCGGCTACAATGCCGAGGAGGTGCTGGACGAGGGCATGGAGAACGTGCGCATCTGCGCCGCCGTCGGAGCTCGGGCTCTCCAGCTGCAAGGATGTAATGTCTGCCATGTGGACGGCATGGAGTATCCCGAGCAGGCAGCCGAAGGCGCTGCCATGGCCGTCTGGCGTTACAATGTGAATCGCCGAAAGAGCAATCGCTTGACCATACCCAAGCTGGAGCTATATGGATCCTCCGACCAGGACGCTTGGACGAGGGGCCTCTTCAAGGCCGAATCCCAGAATCTGGCCCGACGCCTGGCCGACACGCCTGCCAACCAGATGACCCCTTCCATCTTCGCCCAGGCCACCGTCGATGCCCTTTGTCCCTGTGGCGTGTCAGTGGAGGTGCGCACCATGGACTGGATCGAGACCCAGGGCCTCAACTCGTTCCTGGCGGTGGCGAAGGGCTCCTGCGAGCCCCCCATTATCCTCGAGGTCAGCTACTGTGGCACCTCGCCGGAGGAGAGGCCCGTCCTGCTGCTGGGCAAGGGCCTGACATTTAACAGCGGCGGCATCTGCCTGCTGCCGCGCAAGGGAATGGACGAATACCGAGGAGCAGTCTCCGGAGCCTCCGTCTGCGTGGCTGCCATCCGGGCGGCGGCTGCCCTTTCGCTGCCAATAAACGTTTCGGCGGTCCTGCCGCTCTGCGAGAACATGCCCTCGGGCATGGCCGCCAAGCCTGGCGATGTGGTCACCCTGTTGAACGGCAAGACCATGCACATCAAGGACATGTCCCTGGCGGGCACTGTTCTCCTGGCTGATCCCCTTCTCTACGCTCAATCCACCTTCAAGCCGAAGCTAATCGTCGAGGTGGGCTCCATGGCCAGCGGCGTGCGAAAGGGCCTGGGCGGATCGGCCACCGGCCTGTGGACTAATAACTCCTTCCTGTGGAAGAACTTCCAGAAGGCCGGCGCCCTCACCGGCGACCGGCTGTGGCGGATGCCACTGTGGAAGTACTTCAAAAACCTGGTTTCCCCCGACAGGAACTTCGACATATGCAACAAGGGCCATGGCCACGCCTCGTCCTGCCTGGCCGCCGCTGTCCTCTTCGAGATGGTGCCCTGCTCCGACTGGGTTCACCTGGATACTCACGGCACCGGAATGCTGGCCACCCATGGCGTTCCCCCCTATTTACTGAAGGGCCGAATGACGGGCCGACCGACACGCTCTATCATCCAATTTCTCTACCAGATGGCCTGCAAGTGATCGTTTACGGATAGTATGCACTAGGACGAGGGATCACCTATAGGATGTTGGATCCTGATACCATAAAAGACGGCAAGAAATGTCTGAAAAATTGCGAGTCGTTTGTTTGCTGCTGCGTCCCTTATAATCTTTTATTCATGTGACGTCCCGAGTCTGTAAAAGACGTATTTGCGGTCAGTATGGCTAGATGTGTGGCAAGTCCAGTGGTACATTAAATAAAAATTAAAAATTGTGAAATCTACAAAGCTGTTTAAATGGAAATTGGACTGTGTTAAGGTAACCATGGGAATACTTTCCTTTTAAAGCGCCCTTTTTGGCCAGGACTAAGTGCTGGCCGGTGGGTATCGTTTGCTTAGGCCTAATTAGTGGCCCAAAAGAAAGCATATTCGGCTATTTTGGCACAGCACCTAATTGCTCTAAGAAAGCGCTGAATGTGTACGTGCTGGAGAAGGTTCTGGGTGGCCTACCATACACCTACATACACCTACACATTCCATCCTGCCACATTCCATATTAATGCGCACATGTTTTGCATGGATAATGACAAGTGTTAGTCCTGCCTTGTATATTACAAGTGCGTGACAGGGTCCTGGATCGGTCCAAAAATCCTGCACATCATGCCCAAGCTAATATAATATATTCAGCAGGAATTTTTAAATGTCAAGGTGAAACTTCTACCTTAGCTTTCGTTGTAAAGTGTCCTTGATGCTTTCATTTCAATCCCCTGAGAATTGATTAATATTTTTCATTGGCTCTCCTCTCTTTCGCTTTTTTTGGTCCGATTTGTGCGCATTTTTATGGCAGTGGATGGGCCGAGAACTGCGCCTCAATTTCGTTACTTTTGGTATCTTGTTTGTTGCTTAATTGGAAGGAAATTAAAAAATAAACAAGCAGCGCCAAAAGCAAATACTACACGCTGGCGATTACCTGGACACCAGAAACAACCACCGTTTCTGGACGCGAAAAGTACACCCACACCCACACCCACACCCAAGGGCCCACCGGCTGTTTGGAATTTAATTTTCATTTTCCCTCGCGTCCTGCCCCTTCTCGAAGACGAGCGTTAATTTTATCTTTTCGGGGAGCGGGGGAAATAGATTTTCAGGCTGTTTGTTATTTTAGGACCTGCTTGCGTAAGAATTTGGAGAGCTTGAAAACTTTGCAGGAGCAGTATTTGCCTTGAATTAATTAAAACCCATCGATGCCCGACAATTGGCAGGAACAGTATCCGCAGGAGTATCCACAGCAATTGGCTAATTGAAGCGAATACAAGTCCTTTGTATATACAAACCTTATATCTGAGCTCACACACGATGCGGCCCAAAACACAACAAATTGAAATTCAGGGCACCAGTTGAGCTAAGCAAACAGAATTTGGCCATTGATGAGGCTCCGGTTGGAGGAGCTCTTGGAGCCGTTTGGGAGACCAAGTTTCGACTTGCCCCTGGCCATCGAAAGTGTCTCCTCGAATTTGGTGATGCGTGCTCCAAGCTGGGTTTCGGTTTCCATTCGAGATATTCAAGGATGTACATGGAGAAAATGGGGGATTATCCAGGCTAAAGGGAAAATAATTTACATTCGGAAATCATTCATGGATGCTCAAGCTATACTTGCAGTAAAAAATTTGCTGATGATATTGCCGTTTTTGAACTCATGCTAATTTATTTGTAGTGTACATTTGGCATAACTAATAAGACACTTATTATGCGATGGCGGTCGGGTAACGTTAGACCAAGTTTAACGATATCACGTACATACGTTAACTAACGCTAACTACGTCGTTAAGTGGGGGGAGGGGAGGGGCAGGCGTGCAGTGTCTGTGGAAGGGCACGCGCCGGGACCAGGACACGAACACGGACCCGGACCCGGACCCGGACACGGACACTAACGGGGATACGAATCCTGACACGGATACCAGCGTATTCCTAGCCGGCGCCGCCACAGCCGGAGCCGTTCACTAATCAAGCTTGCTGGGTGGCTCGGCTCGGGCTCGGGCTGCCTGCTGCGAGCTAGCTGAAAATTTACATTTTCAATGTCCCGGGTCGCGGGCACTCAGGTGAGTGGAGGCACTTTTATGGAGCTCCTTGCGGCATTGTTCTTGTTGCTGTAATAATCAGGATCACGTCGCCAAACATGAGGCTTAGTTAAATGCCGCTAATTAGGCCCCTTTTGTGTGCATTCCATACGACTCTAGTCCGCTATTCCGGGCCGGGCTATTAAAAACTGAGCTAACCATAAAAGCCAACCGTTAATCAGCTGCACATACCGAAAAATACCACGAGGGGGGGGGCAGTAAAAACACTCGTAATGCCCGCAAGGAGAAGTTATTTTTGCCAACTGGAAAATCGCGGTCGCTCGTTCGCGTGTGGACTCTGCTTGTGGGGATTTTAATTATGTTTGGGTCAGTGCCAGTTCGGCATGCCAAAAAGAATCTATTTCCATTGAAAATTGCCAGAGACAGAAAACAATATACATAAACGCAATATTTTATATTTTCGCAGCGAGAAGCAGCGGGAAATTGTCAACCAGCACATGCAAGAGCTCAGCAAAAGTTTGGCTTTTCCATAAAAAGACGGAAAAGGCGGAAAAGAAAAATTGAGGCGGGGCGGTGGAATGGGAGGGCCAGACGCTGCCAAATGGCCAATTCCATTGAACTTGGCCCGGCTTAAAGCAATGTTTCTGTAGGCACTTTGTAGCTCATGAATAATCCTTTTCAACTTAATCGACTAACCTTACCGAGGGCCCAAATCAGTTTTAGAATCCAAATAAATATGCAAATTTTTGGAAGGACCTTTCTGCCAATGGTGTGTTTCCCCAAAAGGTCCATTTACCATTTACCATTTACGAGTTACCTGGCACCGAACTTTTGCTGCGAAATGTTTTTGTCACCTACGCAATCGATTAAGCGATAAGGTGAACACAATGAAGGCTCACAATGCCGCCAGACAAAGGACGACAGCAGCCGAGCGCTTTCAAATTGAATTTATATGGCTTGTTTAACGCTGCCAAAGTTAACAAATATGTATAAATGTGTATAAATATATTTAAACCGATGAATACACATAAATTAATGCCGGATTTTGTTCGAATGTTTACATTGTCTACCCCGAAAAAAGGACTCCCGGCCAGGGGGCCGGCCACTGTTTGTTAGCGAACAAAAGGCATGTTTCAGCTTAAAGCTTATAACGCGAAACTATCAAACTGGAATTAAACACGCACCAGGGCCAGGACCAGGACGAGCACACGGGCACGGAAACGCACACACACCAAAAGAACAGCACACGCACACTCAGGACTAACTAATTATGCAAATGTGTTTGATTGCGAAAACGGTGCACCAAAAAGTAGGCAACACTTTTAGAATCGCTGCTTTGAATGCCAAACAAAAAAGGAAGCGTTCTGAAGTGATAAGTTTTGACTATTTACTACCCATTAATTGTCAAAAAAAGTACTTTAAAATTATAAAGATTTTAAAGTAAATCAGTTAGAAAAACAAACCATGTAAACACTAAATATTTTATTAATTTTTATTGCCTTTAAAATCACTCTTGTTAGCACTTTCATAAAACTATTCAAATACCATACCTACCCCTTTACCCTCTCCAAGTAGCGGGTGAAAAACAACAAAATTTGCATAATTATGCAATCTACGAACTCCTCACACCCCCACACACCCACTCCGAAACACACACATGGGCAAGCTCATTTTGTTCGCTAATTCCAAATAGAAAACTTTTCTACAGAAGCCAACCGATGCCGTTGGAAAAGAAAAATTTATTGCCGGGCTCCAACTTTTGGTCAGCAAAGCTGTCGGGCCAAAAATTTGCATAAAAACAAAACGCAATGTAATGTAACGAAATGAAATGAAAGCGAAACTTCAACACTTCAAATGCAACAAGAAATTTAATACAAAAATATCAAACAAAAAACGTAAAAAATTGGTGAAAAACGTTATGTGCGGACTATGGCTTCTTGGTTTTGAACTCCTTCAGGACCCTGCCAATGTCGTCCTTCAAGCCAACGGCGCGAGTGGCCAGCAATTTGGCCAACTGGGCATGCTTCTCGGCCATGGCCAGGGCCTCCTTATCGCCGGAGGTCATTTCCCCGGACTCCGACTGGGCCCTCTTGGCCAAATTGGTGGCTGCAGTCACGGCCTTGGAGGCCTCGATAAGAGCTCGATGGGCCTGCTGCTTGGCCGACTTATAGGCCGCTTCCAAGGCCTCGATGCGAGCCTCCTTCTTCGCGTTTAGGTCGTCCCCCAAATAGGGATGCTTCTCCATGAAGGAAGCAGCTCCTGTAGCCATGTTTAAAATCGTTTTGGACAAAACGTCATGCGGCTGCTTTTCATCATTTCCGACTTCCATTTGGGGTGGAATTTTAGAGGAAGCCTTGGGCGAGATCTCCATCCTGGGATACACCGTGGTTGGAGGTTCATTTGCCGTTTTTACTTCGGCTGAGAGCTTCGGTTCTTTATCCTTTGGCTTTAGTAACTCCACAATTTGGTTAGGATCCGAATAGGCTTCGGTCATGCCCTTAATAAACGGTTCATCCACTTTGCTGTGATCTTCCGCGTCACGGAGTTGGCCCACAAAAGTGTTTCTATCGATGCCCTTAACATCATCCATAAGTGAAGCTTTTGTCTTCGGATCCTTATGCTTTTCCGGTGCGACATCTGGCTTAGCTGGAGCCTTTTTTTGCTCTTCTTTTTCTCCCTCAGCTGCCTTTTTAGCCGCTAATGCCTTGCTGCATTCGGCCAAGTTAATATAAAACTGTTCTCCAGGACCGGATGGAATTGATGAGCCGGTCGAATCGTCCTTCTTATCGTCGCAAGGATCCTTGTCATCCGAATCGCAAGAGTCATCTTGTTTCTTTTCAAAGCGGGCGCAGGGATCTGGTTGGCAAGGATCTTCCTCCTTCACCGGAGGGCAGGGTTCTGGCTTGGGCTCGCAAACCTTTTCCTCCGCTTTTTCCTCACAAACAGACTTCTCCTCTTTCGCACAGGGGTCCGGTTCCTGAGGACAGGGACATGGATGCTCCTCTGGTTCTGCTTCAATGGATAGGTTCACGTGCTGCTCCTTAACCTCCGGATTGGTCTTCTCCTCAGCGGCCCGGATAATGGTCTGGGTGCAGATGTCGGGACTAGCATCGCGTTTACCGGTGAATTTTGGAATGGCTTTGGGGGCAGTCGCTGCAGCTGCCCGGGCTGCCTTAGTGGCTGCAGCTTTCTCCTGCACATTTTTGGCCAGGATGGACATCTTCCGCTTGAGAGTGTGGAACAGGACAGTCAACTTGGCCACCAAATCTCTGGCGAAGGCAGTGGCCTTTTCCGCCAGCTCCGAGGGTGTAACCTTCTCCAGCCCGGGCTTCTTTACCAACGCAGTACCCGCTGGCGCTGGGGCTGGGACTGGTGACGACGGTGGAGGTGGCGGTGGTTTCTTCTCCTCCGGCTCGGAATCCTCATGCATGGCGGCCGCTGCCTCGGGATCGGACGGCCCTGGCATCTGTTCATCGGGTGTGTGTGGCCAAAAGGTCGGTTTGTTGATGAAATCTGGAGCCAAATGTGGTCGAGCGTAGCAGAACTCCTCCATGGTCATCTGATCGTATGGCAGCATCGCCTTCATGTAGTCCAGCTCCTTCTGGAGTACCTTGATGCGCTCATTTGATTTCTGTTTGTACTCGGCAATATCCTTCTTAACCAGCTCGGTTTGCTTGTTGATTTCCTCGAAATAGCGCTTGGACTCGATCATGGCGTGGCGGTTCTCGAAAAGGGTGTGGAGGCCATCGTACTTGATCTTGTAGTTTTTGACCCAGCCCACCATTTCAGAGCGAACATTGTTTTCGTAGTACTCCCAGTTAATGTCCGGCATTGATTCAGGATACTTTCGAACACGACTAGAGGGGGAGAGGATGTCTTTAAATAATTGTAATGTAGCTAAGTCCTTTTTAGGGATTATACATCCTTTTCTAAAAACAAATCCATTGAAACCTGGCCAGAAAAGAACTTACGCCTTGTACTCTTCCTGCTTCTTGGCAAATATCTGGTACTGGGCCCTTTGATTCGGTGGAACCTGCTTGAGCAGCTCCGCCATGCTGGTCATCTGGCAGCCCTTGCTGTTGGCGGCATCTGCCCCAAGCTTGATGCAGTTTATCAACTTCTCCCACATCCTTCGACCTTTCCTCTGGCTGCGTTTCTTGGCTAAATATGTTGCTATATATACTTGTGTTTACATTTGGCTCCAGTCTGTGCGATAGGTGATATATATGTGTGGCAGCTGTGAATGAATATATATGAAGTGTCCCAAGGAGCCAACTGAGTGAGGGCCATTAAAAGTGAAAATTCGAAAAACCCATAAAAAGGGAGGGATGTGGATGTGGATGTGGGTGGAATCGAGATTTCAATTTATTGCCAGAAATTGCATATTCATGCAGTTTCAATTAAATCAGAGTCAGGCGCAGGTTTGACTAACTGACAATAAAATCGAAAATTAATTCCGAGCCAGCAGTCTGCTCGAGGAAAGTTAAATGTAATTGCATTGGTGTGGGGGTCCTTGGAGGTCCTTGGGTGTAAATGTAAAATCACACCCTCAGACTTGCGTGTGCCTGAAAGTCTGAAGTCTGAAAATATTCCAAAGTGACAAACGCAATTTATAACGCTACGAAAATGGGCTAATGCCAATTCTCCAGGTAATTGTCGATGGCTCTCAGCTCTCAGAAGAGAGAGAGCGAGAAGTTGGAGAAAGTGGCCAAGGGGAGAGGGAGGATGTGGATGAGCCACCCTTGCCAAAATCCCAGGACCACATGGTCCCCGAAACGAAATGGCAACGAAACGATGATGCGCCTGCGCTCTTTCCACACTCAACTGTCACTTTGACAGTTTCAGGACGACTCTGCGAAGGTCCTTTCCCTGCAGGACTCGAACAGCTGCCGCCAACTCGCTCTCCGTGGAAACGAAACGGCAAGGAAACACGCCCGGAGAGAGAGAGAGCCTTGTCTGCTCCGTTTTGTCAGCAATTTTCGAGCGTCTGTAAATTTTCGGTGCATTTTTTGTTGTTTTCCCCCTTAAAAACGTTAAAAACAATAATTAAATTGTACAAACAAGCATCTGAGTAGTGAGCCATGGTTGTGATTGTTTCGAAAATATCAAATTAGCCCAAATAAACCAGAAAAGTCCTTCCGATTGCCCGTGTTCCTTTTCGCGTGTTTGTGTGTACCAACCAAAGTGTGTTTACATTTTTTCGATTCCTTCCAAAACACAAACTTAATAACAAAATCCATGATATAAAAAATATTGTTGGTCAAAGGATCTGTATTTTAAAGGTAAGAGTGTGTTTAAAGCCAGGTTTGTTGTTTTTATACATTATCCTTTGGCTTTCCTGCAAGTGTGTATGTCATTGCTGGAGTGGAGTGTGTATATGTATACAAACATGTGTATGTAAATGTGTAGAATAACGGCATACCAGGACAAGCGGAGCTAAGGATATCCTTGGGTTAGGCGAAAATAATACTCTAAGAATAGATGTAAATAATTCCTTGGATATTATTTGGGGATGTTTTTAAATACTTATGGAGAGAATATATATTTAAAGTCTACACCCCAAAGGGGTTAAGATTTAATCGTTAACTTGTAATTGCAAACACAAACTGTTGCTTTTATATAGTAATTTTTTTTTAAATGAAATCCTTCTACTTGACAACAAAATTAAACAAACAAATCAAAAGCCCCAACCCATACATATTTAAAGACCCTCGGGGTCATGGTAACATTCACATTTTTCCCAACCAGTTTTGGGCAAAAATTTATTTGAAAACTTAATAAAACTCATCAAAATTCTCTCGGACCGAAATGAAATTCGGCAAATGAACTAATTGACTCGAATGATACTTTACAACTTTGGCCAGGACTAAAGCCCGGATCCGTATCCGGATCCCAGCTCTTAACCCGCCAGAAAATAGAGTTTTGCGGCAAGCTTCGGATAATGTGGAAAATAAATTTCCAAAGCTCGCTGGCTGATGGCTTAGAATTTTAATGTAATTTATATTTGGTCGAAGGGGGAGGGAGATGGCAGGGAGGCCGGGCTGGATGTTTGGTTGGTTTCTAAAATGCGGAGAAGGCAGAAGCCGAACGGCGGCCAGAAACAAATAAAGTATGGACCAACATAAAAATTTATATGCAACGTAATGGCAAAATATATATAGAAGTAGGACGTATATACAAAGGCGTAGGCCAGAGTCAGTGCTTTGTTAAGCCTTTCCCTGATTTCCCCCGATTTCCCGGCCAGCTCTCCCCGGGAAACAACTTTTAAAGTGTGCAATTTAAATGAAAATTTTGCCGAGCTGAGGCCCGCATTTTCCCTTAGAGCGTGTCAAGCCACGCAGGCCGACTAGCAAGTAGTTACACACTCACACACACACACACACACACCCAAGGAAACTACTTATTTATGGAGAGGTTTGGGGCTAGGGTTTAGTGGGTGTGTCGGGGCCGGGTTAGATTCGTATGGTAGGTAGGTAGGTGCTGGCTCTACACCCCGTTCTCCACTGGGCCAAGTGATTTTATGCTAATATTATGGGTCATTGGGATTTGCGCAGAGCAAAGTGCTTGTTAAACATTTCATTAGACTTAGTGTAAATACCCGCGGTTAACAGGACCTCGTAAAACCTTGCCAATCCCCACCCCCCTCCCCCGGGGCTTAAACCCTGCAGGAGTGTGTGTGCTAGTGGGTGTGTAGGTGGTGGTGGGGGTGCGGTCGGTGGCCCAAAAGTTTCCTTTTGAAATTGAAAGTGTTGATGGGAGCCACTGAGCCCTGTCTTGGGTCATATGCTAGCATATGGTGCCTCTTTACAGTCCGTTTCGCGGCGATAAGTCAGTTGGAAAATATGAAATAACAAAGCCGTATTCATAGTTCATATAAAATTGATTAGGTTTTGTGGCCCCGATTGAGCTCTTTTCAATAGTTGAAAGCTAACTGGGCATATTTGATTGAATTTTTATATAAATCCTCTTGGTCGCTAAACTTACTTACCGCACTGTACTTCAGCGCCCTGCATCCTTTCCGCTGGCTTTCGTATAAGTAATTATTCAACAGCTGCTGTCAGTCTAAAATAAAAGTGAAATTTGCCAAAAAAATACATAGAAGCCGGGAGAGTAAGCCACGATGAAAGGTTTTTCGCAGGACCCGCCCAAAAATGACTTTCGTTTTAATGCCAAAATCATGTCAGGCCCAGATGTGACCACATTACATATTGCACTACTTAGAATATATATATGTACATTCTGTTATGGGCTCGGGCGTTATTGGATCCGTGTCCACATGCGGATGACAGAATGAGTTTTTGATCAACTGGCGGTGTCACTCAAAATTTTGCAATTAGATATTGATGAGTCCCGGGAAGGAATCTCGGACCGAAATGAATGAAATATGAGCTCTGTCACACTTTAAAGCGTTAAATGCTCCTTTTTGTTGATGGCGAGAAGGCCGCTGGCGGCAATAATTGGAAAAATTTCCATTTGTCCTTTTTGCCCTTGCCCGATGCCTGTTGTCATGGACAAACTGGACCAAGGACCAAGGATCCTGGGGCTCGGGACCGGCGGACAAACGAGGACGTTGGCGCATTTGCCATCTGTCACTCTGGCACTCGTGATGAATGTGTTTGACGTGTGGCTCTGGGCGCGCCCCCCAATCGGTGGCATCGCCTTCGGAGAGGCTATATCCCGCTTTCCCCAATCGAGTCGCAGTCATCCCCGGTCTCATCATCCTGCCACACCGCATGACGTTGCATACTTTGCGGCGCGAACATCCGGTGAATAATGTACGTCACACGCACTAAAAAAAATGGCCTCTCAATGCTGGATATCTTTACGATTATCCTGGCCAATTAAGCTGGGCATATAGCCAATATGAGGATCTCACTTGATTAGAGAAACAATTTCTTTTTACAATTCAGTGGATTTCTTGTTTTCCAGCTCTTATAATATTGATTAATAGCTATGTAAGCCCCCAAAACCATTTCTGACTATCTTCGTGCTGCAAAAACACATTATTTATTCACGTACCTGTATTTTTAACCATTCCAGATCCAATTTGGAACTAGAACTTACACTCAGTGCAGAAAGTGTGGCCACAATGAACAAGGTACTCTGGTTACTGCTCGGCAGTTGCCTTGCTCTGGTTTCACAAATTCTGGCGATGACCGAGGAGCTATCTCCAGGTAAGTTCTCCAACCAATAAAAAGGGTATCTCGAATTCACTTTTCACCGGATGATTGGGGGTAGCTCTTGCTGTCTGGGCAGTATCCTGCATTATGCAAAAAGACATTGCAACACGAATGTTGCATGCAGATGTGCAGTAGGTCAGAGATACACAGGAAAATAAACATCTAAACTTATAGATTGTAAAAGTTTCAAGGATATTGTAGAGGGAATTAGACACTAGTTAATGCCTTGAAATATAATTTATTCCTAATTTTAGTTTGCAACTTTTTCGATTAGTGTGGAATAGCTTTTATGCGAGCCAACGATTGTTGTGTGTCGATCTATAATGCAAATTTATGCGCTCCTCAAGTTGGGCAACTCAATCAGCGCACTAGTTGCTGGGATTATAAATAAACAATGGCCAAGATAGGCGGCACTCAGTCGGCCAGGTACAGTAGGTCCTGTGTACAATCACTGGCAACATGAACATCAATTTTAATTATGCAAATGTCCGAGGCGCCTCCCGACTTTGACTTCGACTTTGAGTCAACCTCAACCCAAATCAGGGCCCATCCAATCCAATTGGCTTAGAGCTCATTATAACTGCATTAGTGTTAGGGAAAAGTGTCAGTTGTTGTTGTTTAGAATCAACTCCATTATGAGTGGAAGGTCCGACAGGGCAACAGGAGGCATCCGAAATACAGGACAAAAAATGCCAAGGAATACATAAACGTAGGAACGAAATTTTCAATTTTCCCAGTGGCCCGATGGAAATCCTCCTGCAAATGATGATGAATGTGCCTTGGCTGTGACCCAAATAAATTTGTCAATTTATCATTTGCCTAAAATAAGATGACATTGGTCTGGCTCTGTCATTGGATTTATGCTTCCCCCCCGCCCCTCTCCGCCGCACTTTCAGCATTATCCTGTAAAAGCAACAATTGTGTGTAACCAGAAGACGAAGGATGGAAAATTCTCAAATATTTGAAAATTTTCCTTTGCCTTTCACAATGGGCTTCCAGCATAAACAACAACAGCTTAGCAGGAGTGTGTCGGCTGTGTGTGGGGGGTGAGTTGTGTGTGTGAGTTGGGATAAGTGTCGGCTTATGCTTCTTGTTAAACAATAATAATTGCAAATCAAGTTAGGTTCGTTTCTTGCCTGGCACTTGATATTCTGTGGTTTTTGGTTTTGATTTGAATGAAGCCAACTTGTGCTGAGGCCCCAAAAGCTAATCGAATCACAGACACACACACATCCTTGTGACTTTCGCATTTTCTCATTTTGTTGAGATTTTCGGTAAAGCACTTTTTGTCTTGGCCAGAGAATGGCATGAGAAAGGCAGCCAAACTCCTGCTAACAAGCTGACAACTTCAAGTTCCACCTTTGTTTTTAGCATCACACACACACTCCTCTGCACCACACACTTCTCTGTACCACACACTCCTCTGTACCACACACTCCTCTGCACCACACACTCCTCTGCACCACTCGTAATTGAACAATGAAAGTTAGGTTAAAAGTTTCACAAGCAACCACTTCTACGACTCAGAAGTTTTGCGGTTATCTATCAAATTAGTAAATAACTCACTTGACTGCATTAATATTACTTTGGCCCGGCATTTGTGGAATTTTTTTCGCCATCTTATTAATGATCTATTACAAAGCGAACCGCAACGAGAAATACTTAAGATGATTTGCCTGCAAAAAAAAAAAAACAGAAAGCAAAAAATGAGGGATGCACACAGCTTCCAAGGAAAACCAAAAACAACAGATGAAAATTAATGACTTAAAGAGGCCCAATGAAGGACCCGTCACTGAAGAAAATTCAGAAGAAAATTGTTAAAAAAATGATTGACTAACAATTGATTTATTATTTACATTTCGGCCAAACTTAATGGATAATTCTTAATGCCTCTAAAAAAAAATTATGAAAGGATTACGAATAAAGACAAAATAAGAGTCGCTGGGGATGGGGATTTTTGTTTCAGTGGACAATGCAGCCCCTCGAACAGATCCCAAGTGGGCAAGGGTACACATCCCCCCGGACTGTTCCCTTATATTATTATTAATGAGCGGAGCAAAAAAGGTGAACGCGCACCTTTTTGCTGCGATGGAAAATTATAAAAGTCTGGGGGATAATGGAAAATGTCCTGGATGTTGGGGATGTTCGAGTGGAACGGTCAGAGCAGACAGCTTATTATCATGGTGGCAATAATAAAAGGGAATTATTAATATGACAAAAGACAAATGACTGAAATCGAGTTTGAAATGACTCTGGAACGGTTCCGGGGAATGGCTGGGGCTGGGGCTGGGGCTTTTTTTGGGTGGATGGGACATCGTTTAGGGGCTGACTGTTCCAGCAAAATACCAAAGGGGAGATGTACACATGAGTACACCAACAAAATAACTAAATTATAAATTCTTAATTAATTAGAAATAATCATCAACCCTAATTCAAAGGAAATGAAAGGATTTCCAAGATATTTATACTCTTGAAGGCAGTTTCATATTTCAAAGGACTCTAATTTCTTCAAGTGCAGCCACAAATTTTCATGGACAAGCCGCAAAGACAAACGGATGGGGCCATGGCCTTTGTGCCTCCTTCTTGGCTCCTTTTGCCTTTGACCCTTGTGGCTAAATTGAAAATGTGGTCTCGCTTTATATCCGACTGCCTCTGTGTGTGTGTGTGTGTATGTGTGAGTTAGGGTGTTTGAGTGTACAAGAATGCATAAAAGACATAACCATTTCACCCCACCCCCAAAAAATATCCTTCTTGGCTGGCGTAGAATGACAAAAGGTCAAAAATACATTATGTGCTAATGCAAAGTCCATGTTAATAAATGTTGATTGAAATAATGATGATTAATATTTAGCATTTTGACATTTTAGCTTGCGGCTTCCGGTCGCCGCAAAACACTTCCCGAACAATAGTTCGCCGGGGCTATTATCCTTTATTTTGTGTGCTTGGGCTTGTGTTGCTTATTCGCAAATTGAAAAAATCCTTTTGTTTGCCACTTGCCGCTGCTCAAGTTGATTTATTGTTTGCACAATTATTCCCTGGAGAGAGTGGTGGTGGGGGGGGGAGGTCTAACCTCTATAGTATGGTGCACAAGTACAAGTACAAGTACACTTTCCCATTTTCATTCCTACGACAACAATTTATAGCTGCAAATTCCTTGCGCGTAGTAAGGATCAAGGGGGAGGACACCTGACAACATCCTTGTGCCGCTCACATGGTCGAATTTTTTCGCAATTTCATGTTTTATTTAGTGCATTTTCCGTTCGCCAGCCTCCTCCCTCCCTCCCTCCATTCCAGGTGCACCTTTATCCCCGCCATCCACTGCCTTCTATTGGATCCAATAATTCCCAGGCTCTCATCTCCTCCTCCTCCTTCCCCCCAAGCCTCCTTTTTCCTTTTTTCCCTGCATTGGCATTTTTCGATTATTGGTTTTCTTTCATTTGATTGCACATTTACACATTTTTGTTGTTTGCTTTTTATTTACCATCCACCCACCATTGCCACTTTTTCACTTTTTCCACTCACAGGTTTGCCTGCGCCACAAAATTTCGATCCTTTGGATACCCTGTCACCAAGTTGGGTTACATTTACGGGCCTTCTCCAGCTTTCCCATCATATGATTTAAAATAAAAATACAATCCAATATTTTTAATATATATTTTCTATATTTTTCCCTAGAAAAAAAGAACCGAAACTTTGGGGTTTCTTTAACTTTTTCATCTGTTGTCCTGCAATAACTTTCTGTTCAAAGTCTTGGGACTTTCGTGGCTGTGATTTTATTTGTTGCACTCCATTTTGTTTTTGGCTTTCTCCTCCTGGCCACCTTTCTTTATCTCCATTTTTTTTTAGATGCTGACGCTGTCAAGTGTTTTGTCGCTTGTCAACGATTTTTCGCCAAACTTCCGCAAAAGCCAAAAACGCTTGCCAAAACCCTGCCATCCATGTGTGTGTTTGGCAATTGCCATTTTGGAATATTTATTGCAAAATGCAGTGACTGTGAAAAGGCAGAGGGATGGGTGTGGACTCCGTGGAAAGTACTCCCAAAGTCTACCCAAACTCCGCCCTCTAATTGGGCACTTTGCCGCCCAACCCTAGACCAGATCCTGGCGAAATGTTACATGTTATTAAATTAACGGCAGACACACACCGCTTTGCATATGAAAAGTGACAGTAAGTGCAGCAGTATTCTCCGGGAAAAAGCGAAACCCTAGATGGGAAAAGTGTGAGGGGGTTTGGGGTTTTTGGGCAGCTCCATAAACTTAAAAGCCTTGTCATGTTTGCTTAACACTCATTTTTCCCCAGCAAAGCCCGTTTAATTGTGTTAGTGAGCGTTTTATTATGGCACAGTGTCGTCCCTGGACCACACACTACCCACCTAGCCCTCCTCCTAACCCCTGGATGCCAATCCCTGACCCTGTGCCAACGGTTGAGCCCGCACTCCTTCCCCATCCTCGCCTATAAAGTCCTGTAAATTGTCGCTGGCATCTGTCCTGTGTAGAGAAACAAATTGAAAGCGAAGCGGAGTGAAAATTTTTGCATAAAGAAAAGTGTTTCGGAAAATTTCCCCAAAAAAATAAAAAACAAAAAGCCGGTGGACTAAGCTACAAGAACACACAAAAAAAAGAATTTAATGAGTCATTCGAGATATGCCCGGCGGCCTGAAATTTCCGGTAGAACCAAGCGAGAGAATAACTTTTACCCAGTTCCTGGGGCTTTGCCATCGCACTTCAAAGCGAACCCGGACTGGATTTCAATTTGAACTTTGAAAATGCTCCGGGCTGGGCCAAAATAATAATTATTTTGATTTCGGTTCTTCCTCATTGCTATGATGTGGCTCATAATTATGCATAGTTGATAATGAGAACAGATCGGAGGCTTTGGGATTCTTAAATGTTACCGGAAAATGTTCGTAATATACTTTAAAATATTTTAAAAAATTTCAGTATGAAGTCTATATAGAAATTTTAAAGTACCACTTGATAATTTAGAGCATCCTCAGACCGAAACAAAAGTGGGGCTTTTTATTTCAAAATAAAAAAGAAAATTTTTTCTGGTATGAAAAGGCCAGAGACGGGGGCCTGGGAGAAAGTGCGGAAGGCGACAGGGACACAGACAGTTTGATGGAAATTGTTAGGCAAGAACAAGCCAGCCAACAATGAAAAATACAAAATACTTTTGGGAATCAACACCAAAGCAAACAAAACACAGATACACAACACTCCGCACTCCGAATTCAGACAAGTGCATATGTCTTTTCGTTTGAAAGACAACTGAGAAAGGGAAGAGGTCCTTTTCGTAGATGGTACTATGGCATTGCAAAATTAGAGTAGCAACGAGGCAAAGGCAAATGAGCCAGAGACACGTACAGGATATACGTACATGAAGGGCGAAAAGGGGCGGAGAGGATCGGTAGAATAGACACAGTTACTTAGCACGTCAATTGCATGTGGCATGTGGCATGTGGATATACGTTCCCAAGTGGCCTTGCCAGCCGGAAAAGTCAGAAGAGCTGGAAGCCCAAGCTCGAACTTCAACTTGGCGGCTACACTAGGAAAATATTATAAACTATAATATTAGCATATTATATGGGATTTTCGAAAAATATATATTTGGTAAATGATAACTAATACTTTAGATGCCAAATAAAACTTAAGTTTATATTAGAAAAAGGATATTTATCTTTTCGCTGCGTTTATTTGGAAGCTGGAGTTGTATGAAAAATGCAGAGCACAACAGGAAAACAAGTGAACAAACAGACGTTGGCTATATATGCGAATGCAATGAGCCATAAAAAAGCTCCTGGCAAACGGCAACTGAAGTGGCCAATTGGACCAAGTGTGTCCTTCCCTGGGAGTTGAGTTGCTTTTTTCCAGGACTGCAGTCACTGCCACTGCCACTGCTACTGCCACTGCCTCCTGCCACCTTTTTGTGTGCTGTTCGGCAATCAGGCGATGTTAGCTGTAAATTGATAATACTTAACGTGCAATGCATTTGCAGCCCAGGCACCACCCACCTGTATCCTCTTTTGCTCACCTGCTTATTTGCACTTGACTTTGCAGAGTGCATTTCCTCGAAAGCTGTGCAAAGCCCTGGGTAACTAAAGCGACCAGGCACTCCAGGCACGCACCAGCGTTTAAGATTGCATTTTGGGAACTAAAAAAATATGCTTCGAATTCTTAGTTTGGTTTAGGTATCCAAAGGATATCCTGTAAGAGTTGGTATATTCTTTTACTTCAAGGGAAAAGAATAGAGTTCTCCCACTCTATAGTTTTTAATATCTTGACATTGTTTCGAAGCCTGCGCTTCCGCTTCCGGCTCCTTCTTTGGCCTCGCATCGAACCGATTTTAATGCGCTTAATTTTCAACAAAGAGTGGCTGCAACTTAGTAAGCCTACTTACTTAATGGCAACAAAGGAGCAATCCTTTGTTTGTACAAAGGCGCAATCAGACAGGAGCAGGACGTTTGGGGGAGTGGCCGCCGTCTAACGGTAACAATAACAGTCGTCGCAGGAGCAGCCAGATTGCCTGCTCGTCTGAGTCGGAATCTGTTTGTACTTTGTATTTGTGTTTGTGCAATTAATAATGGCAAGTCTGAAAGGAAATGCCCCGCCCCGGCCCGTCGCGCCCCCTCATAAGTATGCAAAGTCATTTCATAATTTTCAGACTTTTTGCTAATGAGGAGGGGTGAGATCCTTGAGACCCAAACAGAGGGCCACACAATGGTCAGTTATCTCTTTGAGAGCATCTCAAATATGCAAAACCAAATTCAATTCTTGGCTAATACAAATATGCATCCTTTCTGGGAAATATTTAACTTTTGCTCTAATCTGACATAATGAAAATGAAGATGGGTGGGTGGGTATTAGGAGCAGGAAGCTGGCGAGGAGCATGTAGGAAGTGCACAGCAGAGCAACACCAGATTCATCTCAATCAATTAGGGATCATAGTGAGTGAATGGGAGTGTGAGCCCGAGCTGAGCAAAATGTAATAAACTTAAGTATGCATGCTGCAATATTGCGAACATATTTGCATAAATGCAAGTACTGCACATCCACTCGAAAATCCAAACAAACATAGCCAACAATGGCCGGAGCGGAAGCAGGAAATGCAAATGTCTCACAAGGGCGGAAATCTATTTCAATAAACTTGCGACATTGATAAATTATTAATCCGACATTTTCCAGTTGTTGCTGTTTTCTGATTCCGATTCCGATTCCGACTCCGACTCGGCTTCTGCCTCGCCAGTTGCAACTTTTGAAATTAAATTATCCGGATCTTGACATGCACATCTTCCTTCTTCCTTCGCCCCTCCCTCCCCAAATCCTGAGGTCAGTCTAACCAACCAACCCAAACAAAAAAAAATAAAAATGGGATAAAGTCCCCTGACAAACGAGTGGCAATCTGAAAAATGTTTCCATAACTGGCATGGAGACTCATATATCTCCATAGCGTGTGGCATCGACAGGGCTTTGTGATGTTTCCGCCTGACAGTTGGAATTAAAATTGTTTCCCAATCGGTTCCATTTATGCCTATAGTGCGTAAAAAAGAAAAGATTCCGATTGCTCCGAGTTTCCTGGGAGTGCTGTTCGAAATCAAAAGGCAACTCCCAGCCGAAAAGTCTGTTAATTGTTGTGTGGTTCTGCACCTGATGTCGCCAAAGAGAGAAAGGATATTGGGAGGGAGGGAACGGGGGAGGGAGAGTCCTGGCAAAAGAGTTGACATCGAGTGGTGGGGAAAACTTTGAGCCAGATTTCCCAGACTTTGCTGACATGCGGCTGGAAACTGTGGCTTCTGACCCATCAGAAAACTCAACTTTGCTGCGGTTTCAACCTACCTAAGCGATAAAATTATACACTTTTTATTTTATTTTATTTTATACATTTCCTGCCCAGAAAATGGCAAGTGACAAGCTTTTGCACTTGAAAAGGATAGTTTTTTCGTTGGCTTGCGAGGATAATTTCTCGAACAGGGGATTGGGATGATATATTTTTTATTTAGTCAATTATTTTTTTAAGGGTGTGCAAACACTTTAAAGCGCTAAATTTTGTCCCTAGTTTGGTGAGCACTTCTTCTAGTCTGTTGCACGCTTTCAAAAGGTCCTGGTGCCTTTTTTTCTATCGCTTTGTTCCTGTAATTCCAAATGCAACGAATTTTGCACCGTCTGCTGCATCCGCATTCGCATTTGCATTTGCATTTCGCAGCCGCATTGAGTGACACAATATAAATCCGAAAGTAGTTGAGCCTCGTCTCGCTGCCGTCCAAAATGCTTTTTTAATTATGCACATGGCAAAGGAAGGAGACATCCTCCGCCAGCAAAAAGTGCCAGCAAGTTTTGTTTGCAGACGAGTTAGACTTTGGAGCTGCCAGGCCAACTTCCTGACTAGTCTGAAGTCTGTAGTCTGTCTCGGGCTCCGCTCCTCTTTCTGGATAGACGAGATTTGTTTATCTGGCTCTTTCGGCGCTTGTTTTGCGACTTTTGTTGTTATCGCTCCGCTGGCCGAGTTGCAGTTCCATCTGTCTAACCATTGTGACACTAATCCTTAACACAGCGCCACAAGCTGACTCCGAGTCCTTCAGATCCTGTTTTAAGGGTCAAATCTGAGAGGTGGTTATGAATGAAACTCTAAAGCTTCCGAGCAAGTAAAGAAACAAACTTTAAATTGGTCCCAAGATCTTCAATGAGGTCCTGTTTCATTGCCTGTAATTATCCTTACGTCATCGGGCAATACAGGCAATACAAATACATGCAATTATTTTTGTATGCGATAACTTGTCATTATGCAAAATATGCTGCATTATTTATAGCATAAACACAGGCGCTGACATTGCATGTCCGGCCAAAGTTGAGTCCTTCGAAAAAATGGGGGCCTCTGCCATCCGAGGCCGTAGCAAAAACAAACACACACACAATGTAGTAAACAAACGAGAGTACAAGAACAACAATGTGCAACACAATTGCTGCCGCACTTAAAATTAATTGAACTTGAAACAAGTGCAGCCGCAGCCGCAGCGCCAACTCATGAGAAATTCTGTGGTCGAGCCAAAAGGCAAAAACTTTTAGTCCTTACACACACACACACACACGCACACACACACCCATACAGCGAGAGCCTCACACTTGCAGAAAGCTTTCATTAGTTCTGGCCGGCCAAGTTTTCGTCGTAGTTTACTTTTTTTGGTCAAGTTCCAAAGGCAAACTTAATATTTAGTGCCATTTGCTTGCTCTGACAGTTTCCAGAAGTCAAATCGTTCTTGTTCTAGCCGCAACTCCTGGCTCTCGACAGTGATACCTCCATAAAAGGGACATAGGTCTATTAAAAAAATCTAAATTTAAAATCATATCCTTGCTTTCAACACCAACAATGGTAACTGATTCCAGGAATCCATTATTTTACAGGCAATCCCGTTAGGGCTTACCTACTGTACTTGTTTTTCTTTTCTTGGTCAGTTGAGGTCCTGGCTTTCTTCCTCCAACCTTTCTTTTTTCATGGCCTTCTGCGCGAACTATAGTTGGTAGGAAGAAAGTGCATTGAAATCTTTGTAAGTAACTTGAGTAAGCCAACTTGAGGCAACAATAACAACAACACATGCACGCAACAAAGGACGAAAGGCAGCCAAACAACAAATAACAGGACAGGACATCCACAACAAATGGTTTTTATCGCTTTTTGCCAGTTTGTTGTATTTGTTGTTGGATCTGCAGTTTCTGCTGGTTATTTGCCCAACTTTTTATATAATGCATGAAAAGTTGCTGGCCGCTGACAAGTTGAGCGACCAACAATGTTTGGTGAGACAATTTCTCGTGTTTTATTCGACATAATCAAAAAGCTATTTAAGGACTCTCCCACGCTATCTGCTTTAGTCTTTCTGCTGCTATGGGTGAACTTGTAATTGTAATTACAAACTTGGTTTTATTGAAATTCAGCTTGAGGTTTTTTTTTATTGAAGGAGTAAATAGTAAAAATTCAATTTTTAATAATTATCATCCTGAAAGGTACACTGTTTCCTTGGCCACATTATTCAGCTTCGAGTCAAGTGAGCGACAAACCCAAACACAACCTTCTCTAATCGTCCTTATCAGCCAGAGAGAGAGAGAGAGAGAGAGAGAGAGAGAGAGGAGAGAGCCAGAGCAAGAGAGACAGCCAGTGATGTCCTGGCGCCTTTGTTTGTGTACGTGTTGGGGCATACGCGTTGTGCAAAGTGCGCTAAATTAAGCTGTCATTAAGGACTTAATTAAAGTCCTTTGTTGAAAGTTGACATTGTGTGAAAGAAACGTTTGCGAAAACAAATGACAATGGCAACATTTTCGCTACTGCACTTGAAAGGCTATCCCCAAAAAGGAAAAAACCCCGAAAAATGGCAACCAACATCAAAGCAACTACGAAGGATCGCAGGCTAGTGTGGGTATGGGGGTGTGGGGATGTGTGTGGGTCTGAGGGAGAGAGTGTGTTCAACATGTGTCAAAAATTTTCAACAGTATCATGATGCAAGTCCTTCTCGGTAAGAGGGGAAAAGGCGAGGTAGGATGTTGCGAAAACTCATTAGCAGGCAAAAAGAGCTGCGGGAGCGAGACGGAAAAGGCCAGATAGACAATGGGAAAGGATACAAAACTCACACACCAGCACGCACACCTATACCTCCCTCGACCCAACCCCTTCCCTGCCGACAATTGCAAATATCAAGGAGACGAGAAACATAACCGGCTTGCCTTTTAATTAAATATTTTGCCAAGCAGACACTCAAATGCCGGAGAGAAACTGTCAAACTGTGTTTAATTGCCGCCCAAAGGCATCCAAATGCAATCCTGCGACGGTATCCTCCGCATACCTGGAGCTAGTCTATACCGTTTGTTTGCCTGGCTTAGCAAATGTTTGCTTATTGCCAGAAATGTCGTTGCCTAAAACAATAAAAATCAAATTCCGAGCTTCCGCACGAGTTTGCGGTAAAATTGGAAATTTGCGACAGGCAACCGTCATTTTGCAATGTCAATTGTTAGCACAGGACCAGCTCTCATTACCCTTAATTCAGAAAGGAAGCTTACGATTTAGATCATATTAATATCCTTTGCCGAAGTCCTTACCAGTGACAACTTTTGTTTTCATTTTATCCCGAACTTGAAATAGTTTTTAAACTCGCAACACAAAGAGGAATAAAAAAAATAAATTTAAAAGGGCAAATATATCATTATGAATCTTAAAATTTAATTAAAACAAGATAATTTGTTAGTTATACCGTTGTTACGCGCCATGAATTTAGTTACTTGGCAGCACTGGCGCATATGCTGTTATCAAGCTATCGAATATTCGATTGTCACCGATCACAGATCGCTGTTACTACTTTATTTTGATTTATTGTTTTTAATTCTAGTTTAAATAGACTTCATTAGGTTTCAACAATTCCCCTTTGAGCAAAAATAAAATAAGAACGATCTTCAGTTTAAAAATTAGTGTGACCACGGTCGATTTTTGGGATTTTAAAAAGTAGTGTTGAAAACAAGTGCTAAAAATCAAACAAAAAAGTAAACCAAGACGTTTGTTTCCGCTCGAAATTCCTTAGCACTTCAAAAGTTCTTTTGTTCTCGATCGGTACCTTATTCTGTGATCTATAATGCCTAATAAATAGCATATAAAAGCATAATAACTAATTGGTTTGTGTCGAGATGGCTTAGCTCAGACATTCCAATGCCCCAAAAACTCCCAACAACAACTCTAGTGTGTATCTCTGGTTCTGTGTATGTGATTACTTGGGTGTGCGTCTTTTAAAGTAAATGCACATCCGTGGAGCCAGCATTTAAAGTTCAAACTAGTGGCAAAGTATTGGCAGATCAATTATTTATTAATTGTGAAACAGAGCAACCGTAAACTTCAATTGTTTAAACTTTAAAGAGTTTGTTTACCAACCTTACTTGGGGGCTCCCCTCTTGGCAAGCATTTTTTGTTTGGCCTTTGTTTCGGTTTCCAACTCATTTTTCCCTTTTGCGTGGGCATAACCAGTTTCTTTTGCCTTTATCTTAGTTGCACATGCTTTGGGACCAATTGTCGGTCGCTAAATGCGTTGAAATCAAATTGAAAACCGAATTGAACGAACGCACATGCACAGAACTGGGGAAATGCATTACGCCCCACACCCCTGGGCTGCATCGCATACATAATTAATCCAAACGGAATTGGCACGGCCGCCCAAAAAGGGGAGTGCGAGCTGTTATAAATTGCCTGCGGAAAGAAGTTTATTTTAAAATCCATTTGCCAGTGAAATCAATTCCATTGCAATTGCAATTGCCGCAAAAGTGTGTAAAAATAATACAAGTTAAATGTGTTAACAGTTATTCGAAATTGGAAAAAACGCCGGCTTTTTTGGAGCAACAATAATAAAATCAACAAGCAATCGCCGCTCCCGTTCGCTCTCCTTGTAATCCAATCGAGGTTTGGGGGTGGCCATAGCTCGCACTCGGCCGCAAACAATGGTGCCGCTCCTGCTTTCACCTTTCTTCCTGCTGCTGCTGTCCTGCAGTGTAAGCGAAACGGCAGGTGACTACGAAAACACCTGGAACTTTTACTATGAGCGTCCTTGTTGCGCTGGAAACGATCAAGGCAACCATGGAAAGCACGGCAGAGGTAACTAATTAAACAACTGAAGAAAAAGTGTGGAAACACGGATTAAAATGCATTTATTAAATAAATTTATATATGCACGTGTTTTTTGTGGCTTAAAGTTTTTTCTGGAAACACCTATGGTAACTAGAGTTTGAGTGTAAGGGACCAACTACTGCTATTCTTAAATAAAATGTAAGAACTTTAATCTTTTTTATAAACAATTGTAGGACTACACAAACTTTGAACTTTTACATTTATTTCACACTTTTAAAAGAAATAATTTTAGAGATAAACCAAGGGTATTAAAATCTTCGAATCCCTTACCACTCCTTGTTTTTTTAACAGTTGCAAATATTATTTTTCAATTTTTCAGGCAACAACAAATTTGTAATTTATTTGCCATAATATTCGCACATGTTCTTTGTGCCTTTATTATTTATCTCGTTTGGTTCGATTTCAATTGCACCTATTTTTTCATTATTTTGCTGTTCCCGACCATTTCAATTCGGTTGCATCAAGCAATGGTTATTGTTGTTGTTATTTATAATTTGCATATTAATGCCTTGTATTCATAGTGAATATTGCTGGGCTGTGCAATTGTGAATTGTTGCTATTCATATGCATATTTCATGTTTAAGCAAATACCAATAATGTAATCATATTTTAACCATATGCAGCCCCATAATCCGCAGAGATAAATCTGAATGATATATAATTGACTGACTTCCCTTAATGCTGCGAATACTTTTCGATTTAAAGCTGAAATTCAATTCAATTCTATGAAGACTTTTTCCCATGCTTTGTTTCGAGGTTTGTCCAGTTTTATTGAGTCATTAAGGCCTAAAAGTTATTCACATTTCAGCTATGAGAGCTATGAAACAGGTTTTTGGCTACCTTATGGCCAAAGCGTGTTGGATTTTGCCTAATAATTTTGGGCAGCACTAATTTATCATGTTGAGGCTGATTGAAAAGTTCCCCAGAGTTCAATGAATGCGGTATATATAAAAATAAAACAAAGAACAACACAAAATACCCATCAGGAGAGAACGTAATCGAAAATCGTGTATAAAATATTTAAATCTCATTTGGAGTGGCGAACAAGAAGTTGTTGTTCGGGTCAAGACCAGTAAACATTTTCTAATAGTTCACGTTCCAGAATGCTGGTCATGGCGCTGTTCCTGCCCCCTCTCACGCCTTTGTCCCGCTATCTTTAACCATAGTTATATAAGCTATAAGTGCAGCATAAAACTTCACGTGCCGACAACAACTTTGGTCCTTGCCGCATGTTGCACTTTATAGTAAACTCAATAGCTAAGCACTTGGCCCCGAGGAAAACGTGAGGCGATTAGAGGAGCATTGAAGCTGTTTGCGCATACTTTTTCCTGAATAACGGAGGTCCTACTTCAAGGATATTTAGGGGAAGAAGAAAAAGAAGAAGGGGAACACCATATGCACTATATGAAATGATCCACCAGCCATAAATTAAAACACTTAAGCCACAAAAACACCACACTGTATGCCAAACAAAACTCTAAAATGTCAACTATAAATTCCCCCGTTGATGGATAAAATTTATTTTTTGTTTTTTTTTTCGTCATACGGTAAACGGAAAAACGTTATTTTTATTGATTTAAATGAAATTAATTGCAATTCATCTTAGGGAATACTAAATTTATGTCTCTCTGTGGAATGGGCGGTAGTGCATTGTGTTCTTCCCCTCTAGCTCATCCACTTTTGACGCCTCCACCACTTTTCAATTGGGTTGACTCGGCGGTTTGACAGATGTTCCTCCGGCTCTTCCCAAATTCTATTTTTATATGGTTCTGGGTCGGTCTGTCTGTCTTTTGGCTCTTCCCATTATTCTTCCCTCTTCTTTGTACTCACACAAGACACAAACTGGGCCTGCTGTTTGACACAAGGTGTAATGGCTTCATTATAGAGACAGGGGTCGGGACCGGTATGTGATTATTGACTCATTTCTCAGGCAGGTAGATAAGGTTGAACTCGTTCGAGTATATATGGATTTATGGTAGAACAACAGGCTTCCAGCAGTGACCTACAAGAGTTACCATAACCAGACTTTCAAACCAAAATTAATTCAGGCTCTTTAAGATTTGTTTTCTCCACACACTCTAAGTTCTAAAAGCAACACTCCAAGTCCATAAGCATTGTCTTACTTAAACTCTAGGCACTGCTGACCCATTAAAACGACAAAAGCGATAAAGGGGGTGGAAAGTGTTTGTATTTTTCCTTCCTTTTATAGAAACTGCCAGGGAGGGGCTTCACGGGCCAGCTCCACTTCATCATGGCAATGTCAAAAGCTGTTCACGTCGTGGGTCCCACAGCAGAAGCTCATTGAGCCCACCCCTTTGGTGTTGCATTGGGTTGGCTAGGGTGTGGGATTTGAGCCCCTGAAATCAGGTACCAAGAACCGGGGAACCACCCAAACCATGTCACTTGGGAGCTCCCAGGCGGTAGCTTCACACAATGAAAACTTTGCCGCGAAATTGAATTTCAATGCAATGCCCGGCACCTTCAGCGTCAAGTGGGGCTTAATAATGTTTCACTGTTTCACTGTTTCAGTGGGATCTCCGAACCGGAGCGAACAAGTGGCAAGCAACAAGCGGCTGCAACATCATTAAAAGTCCCTTTAAAGCAGGGTCTCTTCGCAAGTTTTAGTTGGGCAGCCCGGAACCGAAGAAAAATCACGTTTCACATTGGACAACTTGGCTAACTCTACTCGATAATATTTAAAGAATCCATTTTAATTTATTTTAGTGTTTTTATTCTGTGCTCTTGCAAATAGTTATGTAATATTCCATTGATAAAGCCGCACTTTATGTAGGCGTCGCTGATTATGCGGCAAAGGAAGTCAACTTATCGCCGGGAGGGCGCTTATAAAATATAAAAAACTGCATGTAGAGGAACAGAGGAAAACTGGAGGCCAGAAAGAGAGGAAGCTGTGGCCGATAGCTGAGTGCCGCAAAATGTTGCAAAAGCAATTAGCACAGGCAACAGGCCAAATGCAATCAATCAACTGTAAATGCAGTTAGCCCACAGATTTTGTCGTTTACCATAATTCAATCACCTTAAATTGATGCAAACAACTCGCTTAACGTTAATTTCAATTTGCGCATCATTTTAAGGTGAAATTTAATTAAATTTTCATTCAGAGCCTGCCGCCTGTGCGGCTTAATTGACTTAGGCTAAGCATGCCAAAGACCAAAATTTGCATTCTCTTTTGTCTAGCCCGAAATATGTTGCATATGGGAAGCAACTTGCGGCTTTGTGCGCACTTAAGTGGCAACAATACTTGCTGCCGGACACTAAATACTGAATTCATGGCAAATTAAGCGAGCCACAGAATGTTTTACTGGCCAAGAAAATTCACCATAAAGGTGCTGGTGTTAAAACGACCAAAAAAAGAAGGATATTTGGGAAACGAAGCTATGAATACTCTTGCTTACTATTTCAGCATTTCAATGCTTATGTTTTGAAAATAAAATAAAATGTTGTTTTTGACAGTTAAATTGCGCAAGTGCTCATGTCCTTTTTGTCAGTTTTTGGCAAAACGAATAATACCGCTTTGAAGAGTATAACCCCAGAGGGGGCCAAAAACTATTTCAACCGTTTATGTGCGGCCAAACACACACAGGAACATGAGCTCATCAAATGAAGTTGCACTAGAAGCACCTCAACCTCCAGTTTAACCAAAAATGAAACAGTTACCGCATCCGCATTTTGTTGCGTTTTTGTTGCCAGCTTTCGGGTGATGTCCAGGCCATGGCTTTCGGTGGTGATGGTGGCGGTGGTGGTGCCATTGCAGTTTCTGGCTGTCTAGTGCTGTTTTGACTGCTCTTTTCATGCTTTTTTATGAGTGTGCTCTCCGGGTTTTTTGCATTTTTGCTATTTTGCAACAAAATGAACTTGCCGCTGCGCATTGCTGCCGCCATAAAATGAACTAAATTGAGTTGAAAATGTTTCGCACACGACCCATCCCATAGTTTTATATTTTAAAGCCACCAACCAGCAGCACAAAACGGAAGCTAAAGCCGAAGCCTTTGGCCATTCAGACTATATATGCTGCAGTACAGTACTGACAATAAGTGTATTTACTATGCATATGCGTTTTAATTATATACACAGACAATCAAAAGGAGACATTCCACGATTGGGGGCTTCTCGTGTTGTTGTCTGCAAATGAAATGGCAACCACTTTGGGTAAGCATTTTGGTTTCCCATTCCTCCCCCCCTATTCCGGTGCCCCCTTCCTATTCTTCCTTGGCCTTCTGCCCCCAACCATCTTGCATTTTCAGTTTCCAGCACAGGTGCAGACGTCTAGACGGCTTCTGGAGTGCTTAGGGCCGACGTGAATTTCTCATAATTAGCAAAAACACTGAAATAAATGGGAAATTTATTCAGGGAAATTGGCAGATGCACTAAAAAGTAGGGAAGGTGCTGGGAAACCTCTGAAAAGAATAAATAATAATTTGGTTTGTAAAATATATATTTATAATATTTTCTGAGGTTTAGTTATAGTTATACCCCTCAAAAAACAGTCTTTAAGAAGTATGAGCTTAATTGCACTTTATTTATTTTCCCCTTCCCGTCGATTAGTCAGAATCTTTTGTTTTTTCATTATCCCCCAAGACCCAAGACCAGACATCATTTGGAATGTGGAGCTTCTAAGGAACAAAGGCCAACTAGCAATTATCTAAGAATTTTCGGTTTTCCTACTTTAAAGATTGTTAGCATGCCAGGACTAAAGTTATCCTGGGGGGCCCCGAATTGACAAACATATGACACAACAAGGAAGGAAGCCTTGAGACCCGGTCCGTTTTGTGTATCATCTTTTGCGACAAATTTCGAATTTACCCTAACATTTCAAAGGTAGATGTCAACTAGGGTTCGTGCACCTGCAACTGACTTGCCAAGCCCTATATGTATTTGTATCCGTATCCTGTACTTGCCCTGGGCGCGGTCAAATGGGCGGACTGAGTGGGTGGCACAACATTAAATTTACAATATGCTCATTGCAATTTCGTCGTCCTCACCTCTCGTCGCCCGGCCCTCTCCTCGGCCGCCATTCGCATTTGATTTGATAATAACGTTTTTGGAAATGTCATTTTCTCCCTTCCAGAAATTGATTTGACTGCCTCATCTTGGCTCCTTTGGATCCTTTGGCCTCGTTTTGCCACGTGGGGTTGGTCGTAAAAGCCAAACGCATATTTATGAAGAGCATAAAAATTATTGACATATATGGCGGAGTCATAAATGCTCATACCCATAAGCACTCTCCTACTCGTCTCCCAATGAAAACCCCGAAAGAAAATTGCCAAGCCAAAAAAAAAAAAGGAATATAAAATTTGGCGTTTGTTGTTTTTTTTGTCAGTACTCAAAGGCAGCTCGTAAATGCAATTTGATTTTGATTGGACTTGGATTAAAAGCAAATAAAGTTCACATCTTAAATGTCAAATTTTGAAAGGATTTTTAGAGTTGCCCTTGGGTAAACTTGAGGGATTTGGATTGGTTTTTTAAGACAGGGGGATGGATAAAGCAGATGGTTAGAGATATAAAAATTCCATACTTAAAGCATAACTCGATTTTTTTAAATAATGTTTTGACCATTAAACTGAACTTTGGCTATAATTTAGTTCGATAATAAAAGTGTGCACTTTTCAACTAGAGTTAAACGGCGCCCTTAATGGGAAAGACGCTTTTCACTCCGTTACGTAAAGGGCCACAAACCAATTGGATAACCTCGATTCGGTAGAGTTCACGTCCTTTAGTGCCATCAATTTTATGTTAATATTTGCCATATTTTTATTGGCTTAATCCAGTCATGAAATCGTGGCAATATGTTTTTACTGGCTGCCGATGACAATTGGCCCCCATAAACAATCTCGCAAATCGTTGTACGCCGGAGAGAGATTTAACCAATTCCGCAGACTCCATGAACGTTTATAGTTGTTGGCCTTAACTGGCCCTGGCCCGATCCCGGGCCCTGGCCCACAGGCCAAATACCAAATTCGACCTCAATGTGGCCAATTATGTTGCGTCAATGTATTCGTATGCAAAGGAATTGCAAATTGTTTATTATTTCATTTTTGTGCTTCACTTGTTCGCCTGCCTGGTCGCTTAAAGAGCTCCAAAAGGATTCAGTTTGGCAAACTTAAAGATGCCGGAAAAGGGAATAAAAGTCTGGAAAAGTTGTAAAAAAAAATAAGGGGCGAATCAAGGGGGAAAAGTCGAAGAATAAGCAGGAAAGTTCGACAGGCATTCACAATAAAAATATGTACAAAAGCATTTCAAGCGTACACAAGTCGACTTCCTGTTTGGCAAGGACATTCTATCCGAATTGTGCATGCAAACAGGAATATGTATGTGTATGTTGTCTGTGTGTGCGCACTTCTATTGTAGTTGGCCAATAGGTTGCTCGTTGTTTTCCTTTTACCCGAAAAATATTCACTCGAAATCGGAAATCAAAAATAGCTACATTGCTGCCTGTTTTCCACCCATCCTGCGGCCTCTTGGGTTTTCTTTCGGTATTTACATATTCCATTGTTGGGACATGAGCATAAATCGGATGCCTGTTTGGTGCGCCCTTTTGTTGGCCAGGGCTCCTTTGCGCTGACCTCTGTCATACTTGTGCCCATTGTCCGGTGGATAATGCCTCGGTCATTCATATTGCTTCAACGAATGACATTTGACACTTTTGGCCGCCGCAGCTTCCCCCTCGTCCTGCTCCCCATCATCGTCCTAACATCTTAACGGCAGCCAAATTAATTGCTGATGATATTGAAGAAGTGATGAGTGACAGGCCGGCAAATACAAATTAGTTTAATTAAAGAACTGTGTGCTCAGCATTTAGCAATAACCACATAACCAAACACACGCACACACTCCCTACCCACATCGTCGCGATGGGCAAACAATTTCGCAGACAAAGCGACGTCACAGAAATTAACATAATACAATACATATAATTAATGGGTCGTGTCGAGAGGGAGTTTCGGAAAGGGACTTGGCTTAAACCCTCTTTGTTTTCTGCTTTCCTCCGCACAAAACTTCAATTGCAAATAAACACAATTTTCACAAAAAATGTGCACAAAAATGTCATTTGATTGAAATGGGATATCTATCTCTATCTTTTGGACCCCAACCAACATTCTGGCTGCTGTTTGTCTGTGGCCAAAACAGTATCTGGCCAGTGTCCTGTTCGAGTATTTGCCCCGAAATGAAAACTTTGTTGACACTATCGAGCCAGTGTCTGCATCACTTAGGGAAAATTTCTTGTACAAATATTGAATTTACTTAACTGAAATTTTCTTCGACCCTCTTCCAGATCATGTGCGTGAGTTCTCATGCGGCAAACTCTACTACAGGACCTTTCACATGAACGAGGATCGCGATGTCCTCTATGTGGGAGCTATGTAAGTATCAGTACCTTAGTGTAATTCATTAATTACCATTTATATTATTTATTTGCCAGGGATCGCGTATTCCGTTTGAGCCTGCAAAACATCTCCTCGTCCTTTTGTGATGTAAGTACATTGGCTTCATTTTGCTTTCACCAACATCGCCTCTGATTATCCCAAATGCTTTAAATATGATAATCCTAGAGCACGCTTTTAGGTAGAGTCCCTTCGTCGTCGCCAAAGGTCACCAAAGGGATGCGGCAGGTTGTCCAGGGTCGGGCCACAAATCTAACTGACATCCACTGGAGCAGAGATGGGGGTGGCAAAAAATCGTGAAAAGCTTTTCGGGGAAAACAACTTTGCTTGCGGCTGGGGCTGCTGCTCTGTGGCATATTGTTAAAAATTCATTATACGCCCCGTTGGCAGTGTGTGTATTTTCCATAGTTTCCAAATGGCCGCTAAGCTTCTTGCCGCTTTTTGTGGCCATAAAGCGCCATCTAAACGCTGTCAGCACAATACACCGGCTTAGCAGCCTTTTAGGCGCACTTCAACTGGCAAAACAACGACAACGACCACGACGACAGCCACAAATCTTCGATTCCCCAAGCGCCACAGCAATGGCAATGGCTATGGCGAAAAAAATGTTTATTTTAGTTAACCCAAAGGCCCACCTCCACCTGAAAAAAAGGCCAACACAGCGCAACACAACACACACAAAAAAAAAACATATTTAATATGCACTCTTGTTTTCGGCCGGTATTCCCAGAGCTGGTTCAGTTTTTAGCTTCCAGGACGAGGTTTATGCGTTGCTCGAATATCGGAGCTACATACGCGAACTTGCCACAACATTTGCGAGGCAATTCGATTACAGGAAGTGCTACCCCGCGTCTGCTTGGGTTTTGGGCTGTTTATGAATTTATGACTTGCAAAAGTTTGTTTTATGAGCGGGAGACAAGACCTCCGTACACCTGACCTCCTCGAACAGTACCTTACCTTACCTTACCACCCATGCCATGGCAGGAGTTCCTGCTCCAAGCCCTACAACGCATCTCCGAGCTGAATCGTAAAAGTCTAAGAGGTTATATTTCCGTGTAGCGTGTTCGTTCGCCAGTCAGGATACGTCAATATATTTTATGCGGTTAAGTGCGAATACATTCGCCGTGGGCATCATTTGGTTCTGGCCTATACGAAGGCAACATCACTGGGAGAAAAAAATTAAATAGAACTAGAAATATTATCCTTCAAGGTGACCGTAGACAGACTTTATCTATTTAAAAGCCTTACTTAAAAGTCAATCCCCTTAAAAATTAGTCCTAGTTATTATTCCCAGTGTACCTGTATGCCCCACTCTGCTTTGGCCTCCTTCTCCTGCACCTGTTCCTCTTCATCCTGCCACCGCTGCTTTATGCGCCAAATGCAAATTCAACTAAATAATACATGATTTTGGTTTTATATGAACGCTCTGCAGCGACTGCCTGCGTCCCAGGTTGGTGGCGGATGGAGGCTGGCGGCTAGTAGGTGGGTAGGTGGGTGGCTTTATGGCTAGGCGGTTGCCGGGTGGTTTGCGTCCGCCCTTTGGGTGGCTGCGAGTGGCAATGGAGGAGGTTGGTGCGTGAAAATATTTCGTGTGTGCCTGGGTAACATTACGTGATTTATAAATTTATTTAGTTGAAAGCATTCTGAAGGTGCCACGGACGGCTGGTAGTTGTAGTTTATGCCACATGCTCCCTCACAACCGCCCCACCCTGCCTCTTCCACATTCTGCCATATACAATTTTTGTATTCGCTTTTTTGAGTAAATTGAATTTTTGAATTGATAGAGCCCGCAGCACGTGAGCTTTTAACCTAATGGTTAATGCCTGCAATTGCCAAGTAAACTACATTCAATCCGGTCCATATTTGGCTAATTTATTTTTTTGGGAAAACTTTTCGTTACAGCGGGATCTGATCAACTTGGAGCCGACACGCGATGATGTGGTTAGCTGCGTTTCCAAGGGAAAAAGTCAGGTGAGTGAAAAACTAATTACATGTCCTTGCATTGTTTTCCTCCAAAGTATACGCAATATTTTATTGAATTATTGTTGCTGTGCTTTGAAAATTTGTGCACCTTTTATAGGTATATAGATTTGCTACAAATAAATCAGATCCCTGCGGAGGTATTTCAGTAACTCGATTGCAGTTTAAAGCCAAGGAAATCCCATCGACTGGCAATGTGGCAGACGCTTCTGTTGCAACTCGTTTATAATGTGACAGCAAATCCTTTCATTCGAAATCAATTTCAAGTTATTCGAGGCAGGAGCAGTAGCAGTGGCAGTGGCAGTGGCAGGAGCAGAAGCAGCATGTTGCATGCGAGGGAACTGTGGAGGATACCCACATGGGTATCCTGCTTAAGTCATCATAAAGCTGCTTGTGTGCCACTGGCGCTGCTACTCGCTGTAATTTTTGTTGCTTTTCGCGTTGCATTGTTGCCAATTGATTTAGCTTCGGCAGCCACGCGTGCTATTGCAATTTGTCCACATTTCTGCCACAAATTTGTTACAGCATTACGGAGCACAGTCGCAATAATTTCGATATCGTTGCGATTGGGTGCCAAAACAGATGATGCCGTGGCACAATAAATTGAAAAACCCCCTGCGCCTCACAACATTGTCGAACTAAGTGGTGCCCCGTTTTGTGTTTGTGTGTCCTCTATAATCGATATATATTTTGCAGGTCTTCGATTGCAAGAACCATGTGCGTGTCATCCAGTCAATGGAGCAGGGCGATAGGCTCTATGTGTGCGGCACCAACGCCCACAACCCCAAGGATTATGTTATCTATGTAAGTCGCCCAGATTGGGAAGCCGTATGGTGTATGACGTGAATGTCATATTCCATTCATGCTGCCATGAAAAGATTCCCGCCGACAGTTGACTTTAGATGGCAATCAACAGTTGCTCACTCAGCCTTTGACATCTGTTCACGGATAAAGCCACTAAACTAAAGTCAAACCCTGTAGGCAGTATTTTGTGTACCCAGTCTAACATTTAATACTTTCACTCCTCCACTCACTCCAGGCCAATTTGACCCACCTGCCCCGGTCGGAATATGTGATTGGCATTGGCCAAGGTATTGCCAAGTGCCCCTACGATCCCCTGGACAACTCCACCGCGATTT
The DNA here is from genome assembly GCA_018150405.1 of Drosophila varians. NCBI lineage: Eukaryota > Metazoa > Arthropoda > Insecta > Diptera > Drosophilidae > Drosophila > Drosophila varians. The sequence continues at coordinate 13,818,377 of JAECWK010000130.1, forward strand.
ATGTGGAGAACGGCAACCCAGGCGGTCTGCCTGGCCTGGTAAGCACACAACTCTCATAACTAGTAAACTTTCTCCGATTCTAAGGGTGTAAATAACTTTCATCCAGTACTCGGGCACCAATGCGGAGTTCACCAAGGCGGACACGGTCATTTTCCGCACTGATCTCTATAATACTTCGGCTAAACGGTTGGAATATAAATTCAAGAGGACTCTAAAATACGACTCCAAGTGGTTGGACAGTAAGTATTATTAAAAGTCAGGGGAACACTTTAAACTATTTTATATATATTATCCGTAGCCTTAGGATTTGAATTCTTTTGAAAATTCTTCGTTTCCTTTACTTGCAGAACCTAACTTTGTGGGGTCCTTTGACATTGGAGAGTACGTGTACTTCTTTTTCCGTGAAACTGCCGTGGAATACATCAACTGCGGCAAGGCCGTTTACTCGCGCATCGCTCGCGTTTGCAAGAAGGACGTTGGTGGCAAGAATCTATTGGCCCACAACTGGGCAACGTATCTCAAGGCCCGACTCAACTGCAGCATCTCCGGCGAATTTCCGTTCTACTTCAACGAGATCCAGTCCGTTTACCAACTGCCCTCCGACAAGAGCCGCTTCTACGCCACCTTCACGACGAGCACTAATGGCCTGATTGGATCTGCCGTATGCAGTTTCCACATTAACGAGATTCAGGCTGCCTTCAATGGTAAGCTTCATCTGCATCGCGTTGACGTGCAATTTTCTCGCTTGTCCACTAGCTGGTCGCCCTCCCAGTTGGATTGGATTTGGAGAATGGGCGATGGCGACTGGGGATTGGGGATTGGTGAATGGCACATGCAACTTATTGGCAAATTTTATTTGCCATCTACACGTTTGTTTTATACAGAGGGAAATCCGTTTGGGAGCACTCCCTCCTCTTTGTGAAGAGTGTTTTGTAATTTCAGTTGAGTTCGACTCGTTGCCGTTTTTGTTGCCGTGCGCAACATAAATCGCATTAGAAAATCCATTTGAATGGATTATTGCCACACTCGTACACACACCACCCATTCATACTGGCATAGATTTTTGTATTCGCCATCGCTTGACAGCTTAGAGGAGAGCCAGCTGACACCTTTGGTCGTAGATTTAAATCTTCAATTGCAACTCAATATCAGCTTGATACATTTTCCCCTCTTTTTATTTATTTCACCATTTTGTTCTCTGTTTTTGCTATCCCCGCCCACAGGTAAATTCAAGGAGCAATCTTCATCGAATTCCGCGTGGTTGCCAGTGCTGAACTCCCGAGTCCCAGAGCCACGTCCGGGTACATGTGTCAACGATACATCAAATCTACCCGATACTGTGCTGAATTTCATCAGATCCCATCCACTTATGGACAAAGCCGTAAATCACGAGCACAACAACCCAGTCTATTATAAGAGGGATTTAGTCTTTACCAAGCTCGTCGTTGACAAGTGAGTTTAAAATAAAAACTTCATATTTATTTTTGAAATGCAGGTGTGATGCGGCTTTCCAGGTGTGGGGATTTATTTTAAATTCTTTCTAACAAAAAAACAATTGTCTTGTTATCTTGCAAGCTACTTAAATGCATATTTTGTCGCTTATTTTCCAGAATCCGTATTGACATTCTGAACCAGGAATACATTGTGTACTATGTGGGCACAAATCTGGGTCGCATCTACAAAATCGTGCAGTATTACCGCAACGGCGAGTCCTTGTCCAAGCTGCTGGACATCTTCGAGGTTGCGCCCAACGAGGCCATCCAGGTGATGGAAATCAGCCAGACACGTAAGAGCCTATACATTGGCACCGATCATCGCATCAAGCAAATCGACCTGGCCATGTGCAATCGTCGTTACGACAACTGCTTCCGCTGTGTCCGTGATCCGTACTGCGGCTGGGATAAGGAGGCCAATACGTGCCGGCCATACGAGTTGGACCTTTTGCAGGTCAGTAAAGTTTTCAGTTTTCAGTTTGAGCCAAAACTAAAACTTTTTAAGCTTTTTATTCTTTAACGCTTGAAACTTATCCGAAAGATAAGCCAATAGTTTGCCCTTATTATTTGTTTTGATAAAATTCCAAACCTTTGTAGGATGTGGCAAACGAGACCAGTGACATTTGCGATTCGAGCGTCTTGAAAAAGAAGATTGTTGTAACCTACGGGCAAAGTGTTCATCTGGGATGCTTCGTTAAGATTCCCGAAGTGCTAAAGAACGAGCAGGTGACTTGGTATCATCACTCCAAGGACAAGGGACGGTAAGTAAATGGAATTTTGGTTAAAAAAAAGTTTTTACAATTTATTTATTCCATAGCTACGAGATTCGTTATTCGCCAACCAAATACATTGAGACCACGGAACGTGGCCTGGTTGTGGTTTCCGTGAATGAAGCAGATGGAGGCCGCTACGATTGTCACTTGGGAGGTTCGCTTTTGTGCAGCTACAACATCACCGTGGATGCCCACAGGTAAGCTAAAAGTTATTGAATCTAAAAAGGTAATTAGGAAATGAGTTTAATAATCATAAAACCTTTTATTCCGTTCTGAAACAGATGCACTCCGCCAAACAAGAGCAACGACTATCAGAAAATCTACTCGGACTGGTGCCATGAGTTCGAGAAGTATAAAACGGCCATGAAGTCCTGGGAAAAGAAGCAAGCGGTAAGTGATAATGAGAAAGACCAACCCCATGTGGTAGCTTTTGTCGTAAAACGTGGGTGGGTTGGGGTGCTTCGATGTTGGTGGTGCGAAGGCAGACACCACATACCACATAAACGATTTCGTTGGCAATTATTTTAATAGCCTTCGAGCCGGGCGGCTGTCCAAACTGACACCGCAACGTCAAATCAAAGGGAAAATAATAATAAAAACGGTGTAAGGTAGTTAAGTTGTCATTATCCAGACACCCCACCGGCGGTGTGACCCAAATGCAAGGTAATTGCTCCTTGGGGTGGGAGATGCAATGGAAATGTAATTAAAATGCAATCACTTACGACGGGCTTAAGCCCGCTTCATATCCTCCACATATTACTAATTGTGTGTATTTTGCGCTACTTTTTTTTTTACTTTGATTTATGCAGCAATGCTCGACCCGGCAGAACTTTAGCAGCAATCAGCATCCAAATGAGATTTTCCGCAAGCCCAATGTCTGATACCACGAGCCGAGTTTTGCTTTCAACATGCCGTCATCGTCATCGTCCAATCCGTTTTAGTGAATCAAATGTGGAAAAGAGATAATGCCAACGCACAATAGAAGCCCAACACACAAGAGAAGAACGGACAAAAATCATTATAATCATAATCATCATCGACATCATCATAGATATACTTTCTTCAGAAATGAACAGAAAAACAGAAAACTCTTCCTAAAGGATTATGCATTTACGGAGGCATTTACAATGCGTTCATCAATTTAGACTTAGACTATAGGGTATTATCACACGACACAGCTCCTCCCATATGGTGCATTTCATCAACTTGATTCGATTTAAATAAACATATTAACTATAGATATGCCACAACCCATAGTTAGCTACGATAATAAAACATAATAAGATCCATGTAAACTGCCGCAGAGTGCATCTTCATATCGTTATTGGAATCTAGACTCGGTTTAGTTTCAATATAACAATATCCACAATACGAATAATCAATCTTTGAACTTCATGGCAACCTTAATGTAATCGAAGAAGCAATGTGATGTTAAGTTTTGATAAATTTATTAACAGCTGCATAAACTACATAATCGCAATGACCACAGTATAAATGTAACATAAACGACCCACACCATATATCAAGTTGTACACATTCAGCTCTAAATCGAATACAATTCTAACCTATGGGAACTATCCTTAGATAAACCTCAAATCACAAGCAATACTCGCCTAACGTGCATCGACATATTTAACTCGAATCGGTCCATAGCTTATATACATAATAATGTCATAATAGCTACGAATGAGCATTAATTAAATGCGTTTAATCTTTGTGTAGGTGTACTTCCAAGCCAGTTTTACTCTCCTATTCCTATTTCCTATATCCATCTTGCCCCAGAACAACTGAATATTACGAAATGTGTAATTCGATTATCATTTTTAGTGTCTTGCACTTTCTTCAGACTTAATGTACTTAAGGTAATTTGAAAAATCTTTAGTTGTTAAGCGTTTAGTTATAATTAAGTGAGAAAAGAAATCTTTTAATAAAAAAAAATTATCGAAAAGTGGGAAGATTGCTTTTATTTCTCCTAAAGACGAGTATTCAAGCAAACTTAATGGCAAACATTCAACATTGGCAACTTCCAAAGGACCTGGATCAGGTGTCCAAATAGTAATCTGCAAATATGTAATAATTTCATTTTCAGTTTCAACTGTGCTTATCTGCGAACACATTGCATAATTCCAACCGAGTGCGCAAAGACAAATGTTAATTTTAAATCAAATACTTTGAACTATTCAACTTGGGCAAATATATTTTATAACACAGAGCCAGGAACCGAGACCGGACATTGGACATCGGACATCGGACATCGGCCAGCAAAGTTAGCCGCCCTTTTGGGGCCAGTGTGTGTGTGTGTGTGCTTTGGCCAGGATGTGGAGGGAAAGTTTGTCGTGTCCTTTCGGCCAGGTCAAGCGCAAAGGCGAGAAATAACCAAATTTCCAATTTGGTTTTCGGCTGCCCACCCAGTGTGTGTGTGTTTCGACCCTTCGGTTCACCTTGCTCAAAATCCGAAAGGCAAACATTTGTGTGTTTGCCTGTGAGCAAGCGGGGAAAAGATTTGCATATTTCTGCGCTCAGGCGACATTAAATTGAATTCCATATTCAAATAGTAACGAGAGATAAGCAGGAGCATACTTTCCAATTATAGATTGTCTATCCCGCAGACAAATAGAATTAAAGTGCAACATTTTTGCATAATAAGTCCTGTGAGGCTGCTGGAACAGCCGCTGCCAGTTCTCACCTTAATTAGTTATGCAACACCAAAAATTAAGCTTAATTAGCGTTGACTCACTGGTTTGGAAAATTAATTATTTCCACTCGCCGCTATTATTACCGCTGTGCACTTGGCCGGACCATCAGGGCCCAGCTTCCGGACCCGCACCCAGACTCGGACCCGCTTGTTGAATACTTAATTGAAATTCATACGATTTTTTTCCGGTTTCTCCTCTTTTGTCATTATTATTTACATAGAGCATCGCCAGACGTCGTGGATGCCGTAATCGGGAGACGGAGAGTTGGTCCTTAACAGACCGGAACTTTGTCTAAATTCTGAAAGGAACATTATACCAAAATCCATTTGGAAAAGGTTTGTTTAGTACCAAAAATTAAAATAAATAAACAGCTTAATAGATATTAAAAAAAGTCACTTATTAAATGGATTATCTACCACATATTTAATAAAATGGATACAGTTTTAAAAAATCCACAGCCTACTTGTCAAGAGGCAAAACAAAATCTCTTTAACAACGACACCTAAAAAATGTCGATCCAAGGAATCCATGGAATCCGACTTCCGAGCTGTCAAAGCCAAGACCCTGGGGACACCCCGAGTTTAGTTCATTTTACTGTAGCACGTCGCACAAGCCACAGACGAACTGGCAATACAAATAAAATACAAAATTTTTAGTGCTTATTAAAAGTTTTTCTTGGAAAAATAACACGCGTTAAAAACCGAAATTTGCTGTGTTACCGGGAGTGCAAACCGAGTAATTTTTTTAATTGCTAAAGTTTTTTTAGACGCGCGAAATCGGGAATATGCCGTCTTACAAGGATATTCATTTGGTGCGCGCCGGTTTTCGGCTGGCGGCCAAGAGTGGAAGCCTCCGGGCCATGAGCTCGCCTCCTTTTCGCAGCTATGCTAGCCGTTGCAAGAAGCCCAAGGGTGTGGTCGTCGGCATCTACGCCAAGGACGGCGACAAGGCTGCCAAGACCACTAGCAATGCCGTCCAGCTGGACGACGAGCTAGGCGGCAAGCTGATGACCCTGATCCGCGAACGCGGCATGACCGGCAAGGCTGGCAAGGGCCTACTGTTCACCGGGTTCGAGGGCGAGTACCACACCGTGGCCGTGGTGGGCGTCGGCCCAAAGGGAGCTGCCTACAACGAGAACGAAGAGCTGGACGAGGGCATGGAGAATGTGCGCATTGCTGCTGGAACCGGCGCACGTGCCCTTCAGCTGCAGGGCATGTACGAGGTGCATGTGGACGCCATGGACTACCCGGAGCAGGCGGCCGAGGGTGCTGCCCTGGCCGTCTGGCGCTACAACGCCAACAAGCGCAAGAAGAACCGTCTCCAGACCCCCAAGCTGGACATGTACGGCAAGGGCGATCGCGACGCTTGGGTGCGCGGCCTGTTCAAGGCTGAGTCCCAGAACCTGGCGCGTCGTCTCTCGGACACCCCGGCCAACATGATGACCCCCTCCATCTTCGCCCAGGCCGCGGTGGACGCCCTCTGCCCTTGCGGCGTCACCGTAGAGGTCCGCTCCATGGACTGGATTGAGGACATGAACCTCAACTCCTTCCTAATGATCGCAAAGGGATCTTGCGAGCCTCCGCTACTGCTGGAGTGCAGCTACTGCGGCACCGCGCCCGAGGACCGCCCCATCTTAATGCTGGGCCAGGGCCTAACCTTCCACAGCGGCGGTCTCTGCTTGAAGCCAAAGAAGGGCATGGATCAGTACCGAGGCGCCATGGCCGGAGCCGCTGTCTGTGTTGGAGTGCTCCGAGCCGCTGCCGCATTGTCCCTGCCAATAAACATTACGGCCGTGATACCGCTGTGCGAACATATGCCATCCGGCATGGCCGTCAAGTGCGGCGATGTGGTGACCCTGCTCAACGGCACCACCATGGGCATCAAGAACGTGGACAAGGCTCCGGTCGTCCAGATGGCCGATCCCCTGCTCTACGCCCAGGCCACATTCAAGCCCCGTCTGGTCGTTGACGTCGGCACCGTAGCCATGGGCGTTAACTACGCCGTTGGCGGAGGAGCCAGCGGTCTTTGGACCACCTCCAAGTCGGTGTGGCAGAACTTCCGGAAGGCGGGCGGCGTGACTGGGGACCGCATCTGGCGCTTCCCCCTGTTCAAATACTACAAGCAGATCGTCAACAACAACATAACCTATGACCTGTGCAACACCGGCCGGGGTCCTGCCAGCTCCTGTCTAGCTGCTGCCATTCTGCACTCTCTGGTGCCCTGCGTAGACTGGGCCCATTTGGATATTCGCGGCACCGGAATGACCACATCAATCAACCCCCTACCCTACCTGCTGAAGGATTCGATGACCGGCCGGCCAACACGTACCATTATTCAATTCATGTACCAGATGGCTTGCACTCAGTAGAGTCAGAGATTGGGGCATTCCGGTCTGGATCCCATGTATATGACAGAATTTAGAGATTTTTTTTCGGTAGTGTCAAATGCCAGTATGTGGCTAAAGCCGTAGCTAAATGTGCACACGCAGTATTATTTTATCTTAGTTGTAGTTTGGAAAACCTAACCAATAAATTTGTAAATTTCGAAATTTTATAAAGATTTCAGACAGAAATCAGTTTGGATTTAATCAAACATAAATCAAACTACGAATGTTCAATCGGGCATACTGGGGCCAATAAATACATCAGGCTGAGCCTAGAGCCTGAGTAATTTTACATCAGTTTTCTGCCACTTGGAAAGCCCACCACCTGGCAAATCAAAATTTGATTTCCAATCGAATGCAGCCCTCCTATAAATATGTCCTGATTTACCAACACGATTGAGTTGGCAGTGGCGGTGCGGATTTTGGGGCTTTGATGTGCGATGTGATTATGTTGACTATAAAATATTTACCTTTTGGCTAGAGTGACGGGAAAATTGCTTTGAAGTCGGAGGTCGGGTGCCAATCAATGGAATTCGGTAAATGGCATTATGGGGCCAATATTATATATACATACATATATATACATATATTGAAACAAACTTAGCTCCAAACTTGCAGGGCAGAACGTTACGGCTAATTACAAACGGAGCACGAAATGGCAAATGTCTCTCTCAATATTTAATTGGTCCTTGCCAGGCTTGGATGTTCAGCTGTTCACCAAGGCACTGAGAAAAATAATAACTCTGAAATAAATATATTTACATAAAGAAAAGCAAAAAAAAAAAATACAACAAAAGCATTGCTCTTTGAATTGCTTCCTGACTTTATAGTTTTTGTTATTAAATGGTAAGAAAAATATTTACTTTGTCCTTGTTGTTTTGGAGTGCACATGACTTGAACACCGGGTTTAAGCCAGGTGGAATATGAGCAGCATTTGACTGCAAGCCATGTAACTGCAGTTGGCAAATGTTGGTAAACGTTGCCTCTCGGCTCCGGGGTTTGGTTTGTTTGCGGGTGTTTGGCCAGTCAAATTTAATTTTGCCTTCGAATGCCAAATGGCATACTTCTCGATTATATATTATACAAACAGCCTCCGGATGCTTAGGGTCCGGACACAGGACCCCTAACACTGCACTTACACACACACACACTTGCAACGATGTAGCAAGGGCACAGTGTTATGCTATTTGCTCGAAGATTTTCCACCTACTTGCCCCTCAATGGCCGCCTGCCTTCTGCCATTTGTTACCTTGATTAGCTAATGCTAATTTGGGGATTTGCAATTTCCTCTGCGTGTTTATTTATGCTTCGCTTTGCATTTGAAGTGCTGATTGTAAACTCGGCTCTCAGGTCCCTTAAGACCATGGAAAGGAATCAAAACTCATTGGTCATTTGATGTATTTTAGTTAAGAACTAATTGCTTATTAATATTGTTTCGAGTTTTCCCCTTTGACAGATTATAATGACTTTTATACCCTCAAAAGGGGAATTATAACGTTATCCGGAAGTTAGCAATACAGAGAAAATGACTTTATATTTGAATTTCCTTTAGTGACATGGATGAGGCCCACTGCAATGGCCATATTTTTGTCAATACCTTGAACGCATTGTTTAATTAATTGGTAACTTTTACCTTATAACCCTTTAACGAGCTCTTTTCAGTTTAATTAAAGCACTTATTACAGGTCATTCCTTTTTTTAACTCCCCATTTAAAAGAGAGCATTCCCAGATGTCCCAACTCAAACGCGTGATCCCCAGATTGCCCTTTTCTGAACCCATTGACATTGGCCATTACCGGGAACAAGGAAAAAAATTAAAAAACATAAACGTCTCATTTGAACACAAAATGGCAATTTGCTCAAGACAACACAGAAAAGGCTGCCCCAACCAGATGCAGGGGCTCATTTGGGGGTTAACGGCGAAGCAAGGACGGGCGGAGGTCCCGACTTGGACACGGACTAAGGAAATGCACGGATTTTATTGCTTATTTGTTAAATGGCTCGAAAAAGTTAATCAAGCGTGATTTTGATACGCCCCAGAGATAACGAATTAGCCTAGGTGGTAGGTGGTTTAGGGGGTGGAGGGATCTTTTGGGGGATATCTTCTTCGCATACATATGCAAGTAGCTGTATTATTGCCCGGGTGTGTTTGTGTGTGTGGGCTGCTATTGTTTTTATTGGTAATTTGGGGAGAAACTTCCAAAAATTTCGTTGTTTGACTTTTAAAAACATAAAATTGCGTGAACCACTGAGCCACTGGTGGAGCTTCACACATATCGTCACTGGCACCTGGCGTTTGACGTTTTATGAATTAATAAAGATGCCAGGTCGGTTCGAAGACCCACAAACTCGGCTGCCACTTGCTTACACAGAAAGAAAAGGGGTGTTGATAATAATTTACTTTGAAAAAGGGTTTTTAATAGAACAAATTGGGAGATTGATACTTTCCCATTAGGAAAACATTAAAAAAACCCCCCGAATTATAAAAAATATACCTGTTTATAGAAACCATTTTCTATTTTAAATATCCAATCGAATTTTTTTGAATGTACCAGAATCGCCAGGATAATGCGAGTTGGGGATAAGAAGAGCGGATAACACAAGCCGTCTTGTAGCTTATTAAACGTATTTTTACAGCATGCTTTACAAGAATTCTCACTTTATATGCAAACATGTGAAACACTATAAACAAAAGACCCCAATTTGCAGGCACACATACGCACTGTTGCCCCCCAACACCCACGCACAGCTGCTGTTTTGGGGGGGAAAATTCGCTTTCTATTAAATTTTACAGTAAACTGAATTTACACCCGCTCTGGAAAGCAAAACAACAACAAATTCGTGGGGTAACTGGGCGTGGGTGTGGGCTTGGAAGTGTGTAGGGAGAAGCAGAAGCACTTTTCTCATATAAACACAAAATTGCAGAAAATGGCGACACCTGCTGTTGCAAATTAGAAAAATAAGATGTTTCATAAAAATGAAATGTCAGTTTTTTGGGGGAGCAAAAGGGGAGGAAAACAGGCAGGACTTCACAGCACAGCGGGAAAGGCAACAAAAATGGAAAAATAACAACAACAGGTGCCTGAAAATGAAAAGCCCACAGAAACTGAATTCTATACTTGGAGAAAATGCTAGCTATTCTTTCCATAGAACAGTGGTTAGGATTTGCGGTGTGTACTCCAGAAAATATGTAAAAATTTCGGAAAAATCAAAAGTGTTATGGGAAGAAGCCCTGGACAAGGTAACACGTCTCTTATCACAGCGATTGGGCACAAAAGTCATTTAAAGTTTGCTCAAGAGTTCAATGTTGCAAGTGAGGAAAAGGCTGGGAAATCAGCAGCAGGAGCAGTAAACAAACACAGAGGAAAAGGAAACAAATCTAATAAAATCAGCAGATGATGGTCATTAGACCGAAAAGTAATTTCATTTATTCGCAAACTCGATTTGTTGCTTTGTAGCACGAAGTGCGCACGAGTGCGGCTCCTGTTTCAGTTGCCTTTGCTGTCCAAGGACCTTGGCTGGAGTATCCCGCACTGGCCGAGATAAAGGTCAGGGGAGTCCCGGGTATGGGGGGTCACCTGGGGTGGCAGGACTTTTTAAGAGGAGTGAGAAGAGCTAAGCAAGGCAAATCAAAGCAGCGAAGCGTTCAACCAGCGTCGCGCATAAAAACCAAAAGGAGCACCAACAAACACCCAAAAAAAAAAAAAGTAAGAAAAACAAACAATGGCTGCAGCCAGCAGCAGACAAAGTGAAAAATCACACAGGCACTGAGAGAAATGTATACAAGATCCTGTCTCAAAAGGAAGGGTTATGTATTAAAATATTCCTAAACAACAAGTATTTATCCAAATTTTTTGTTTCTATTAGATTTATTCTTTTGCATACAAGTTAATTTTGTGGAATGTCCTTTGACACTTTTCTCTCACTGCAAAAGGAAGGCACAACAAAGGGGAGCTTTTTGGCAATAACGAAATGTGCTGCGTCCTTATAGATTTCTTAAACAAATTCCGAAGATGCGTCGTTAAAATTTCGCCGCCACTAAAAGCACAAACGGATTAGGAAGCCCATCAAGCGACGAGGATTCGGCAAAGAGCGCCTTACCTTTGGGGTCATAAAACTGTTTTGGGGCTCACACAGATACTCACACACACACACACACACACACACACACACACAGGGAAAGACTTACCTGTAATAATGGTGAAACAATAAAATGGCTGGCGGAAAAGTTTTTCGCTTCGAAATTTCAATGTCAAAATCAAATGGACAAAGTGTAAATGAAAATGCTTTTAAAATGAAATTTACCGTTACCCAAGCGCTTCATTGTTGCGCAGTATGGACCACGCTTTCTATCTCCCTCTGATTTTCGTCCTTCCACACCGAAGCGCACCCAAGGAATGGCATTCGGCAAGGCACCTAAACGGAAATGAAATTAAGCACAAAATGTGCCATTTGCCAGCTGGCAGTTGTTGTTACTCTTGCCTCCGTTTCAGTTTTCGGCCATTACTTTCGCCCGGGCAGGAGTAATTGAAAATTTGCTAGGAGCCAGAGTCCTTCCTCTCCCTAAAAGAGGGAGGGATCTCCGTGTTTGCTTTTTGCAGGTCCTTAAATCCTTTTAGGTCAGGTCCATTGTTTGCTAAGGGGATCGTTCTGCCAGGATTCATAAATCTGTTTTCCCATTCTTTTGTTTTATTGGCAAATCTGATCATTGGAAATTGGTCTAATGAGGACATTCTTAGCATTTCTGTAGAATGCATAAATCAGGCAAGGTTTACAGCCTTTTATTTAAAAACCTAAAGATAAACATTACGAATAAATAAAATATCCTCTTCCTTTTCGACTCTTGAAACTCCTTTAGTGGAGAGCCTGTTACATTTCGCACTTTCAGTTATTGCGAATGCATCACAAATAGCCGGCACTCAGGTCGATGTGGCAGGAAGGATGCCAACATGATCACTCAAACGGCAGCCACGTCCTGGTCCTCGACCCGATTGGGGAGCTCCCTGAGCGATGTTCATACATCTCCAGGCATATGGTACTTCATAATTTTGATGGTCTAACGAAAAAGTTTGTTTTCCATTCGTACGAAAAAAAGAAAACACGTACTACTCTCTGGTCAGTTGAAAAACTCGCAGCTATAAAATACGGCAGTCATGGTAAAGTTTTATTTGTCTGAATTTTTATACCCAGCCACGTATAGCTACACAGAGGAAAAGGTATATATTCAAGAGAAAGGACTCCAATATTAATATGTTGCACTTTCAGAAGTTTTTGTTTCCTGTAATCTTGCCACTTTGTAGCCATGTCCTTTGCTTGCATTATTAGATTAGCAATACGAAATGAAATTTTTTGCAGAGTTTGTCATAAGCCAGATGGGTGTAGTATGTATACATATGTCCCCGGGATAGAGGCATCATAATTCTTTGGTAAACTTACGCGCAAGTTGGATAATGAGGGAATGTCGGACAATAAGGAGAACTTTATGCTAACTTTAACAAACCCTCCATCGCTGGTCATCAATTTACCGATGGTGGGAATGGGAAAAAGTATGTAATTGCATTGGCCGCATGAAAGGAAATCATTAATGACATACCGCTGCGGTGCTCCAAGAGGAAGAGGCAGGGACGCTGAAGATGGGGAAGATTTTATGAACAATTCACGCTTTTCTTGCCGCCAAGGAGCGAACAAAGTTTAGTCGGGTGGAAGTGCGGGGAGGAATTTAAGCTGGACAATATATTTTCTTCGGCAAGTGCAGTGCCTGCATCCGCCTCCAGGCCACGCCCCTCTGTTGGCCCGCGCTCCTGATCCTTTCAGCTCCCGCGCTCTTATTAGCAGGGTCCTTGTTTGCCTTTTCTCTGTGTTATATTTTTTTGCCCGCTCCTTTTTCGCGCTCTTGTGTTGTGGTTTCCTTTTTCTAGGAGACGGGCGACTACACTAACAAAAAATGTTGTTTTACCGTTTTAAATTGGCTTTGACTTATTATATTTTTATCTTCTAATATTATTTTATTGGTATTTTATTCATGGAGTTTAGAAGAATTAGTAATTGTTTCAGTTTTTTGTATTTTTTTCCATGTCAACTATTGAAGCGTTTTGGCCGCACAGCAACAAAGCGCGAATTACCGCCATTTTGTGCACTTTGAACGCCATGTTGCCGTTTTTATCGTTCTGCTCCTTCTCATCCTTCATGGTTCTTGTTCCTTGCCGCCTTGTCCCCCCACCCCACCACCTTCATGGCCTCCTTGTCATTGCAGCTGCCAAGTAATTGCCCAGCACCAAAGCCGGCGCCAAAGAGTGCAGCGAGTCTCATTGAGGCGGGTAATTGATTTATGTATTTATACTGATTTTTTAATTAATTTATAAGCTTTGCCCTGGCCTGGTGCGAAGCCCAAAATGCTATTTAATGGCAAAGTGCGTAAATTAATTGCCGATGGATGCCTGTAGCAATAATAACCTCTTTCAGTGCTTATTATGGCCACTATTTCTATAGATCGTAAATCAGCGGACGCGACAATGTAAGTGGAATATTTAATTAATACTCGCCAAGATAAATGCTACGAGTTGAACGGCTAATTAAATTATAGTTTTTAATATTGACAAAGACATCTTTCTGCTGCAAATTAGAAATATCCAAGCGGACTAATGGATTAGTTCATTGATTTAAATCTTTCATCATTAGTGCTTGACACCAATCACTATAATTTAATTATTCGTTTTTCGCCTTTCTAATATGAATTCTGTGGGCAGGAATGTATTTCATTTTGTTGAAATTCCTCCGAATAAAATAGTTTATAAAAGTTACCGCAATTATTTGGCTGCCATGTGCAATATTTTAGATTCTACTGTGAGCACAAATTCCAGGAATTTCTTACCGATTGTTTTTTTTTTTTTGTGAGCCACCACGGCGCTGTGGGTGTGGCATAGGCTGTTCACTCTTTATTAGCAATACAAATGCAAACAAACTGCACACACATTGCCGCCACGAATGCGTGTGTGTGGATTTCCGCAGGGGACGCGTATGTTAATCCTTGTTGGTCCTGTTCTTGCTCCTGTTGTTGCTGTTAATGTTGTCGTTGGCGTTGTCGTTGTTGCGTTTGCGTGCATATGAAAATTAAAATTGTTGACAATTGTCATTTTTTTCGCATTGCTGTTGTTGTCATTGTGTTGTCAGCGTTGTTACCGCGGTTGTTGTGGCACAGCCCACACCGAACACCCCGCACCCGATCCCTTGCCACTTCGTGTTGCCGCTGCCACACGCAACTAACCGCATTTTGATTGCCATGCATTCGACCGAATCGTGCTCGTTGCTAAATTGAAAGCATTTTCCGTGCCGTGAATCTCGGTTAGCAGCGGCAAAAAAAAAATGGAAAAATAGCAAAAATACGCAGAAACCGGAGAAACCGTAGAAAGAACGGAAGTTGTCGCTGGCGTGTTGCATGCGTGGTCTGCATCCCCAGTGGAACGCCTCCTACCCCAGACCCAAGTCCTTCCAGCCTCCGTCTCCTCGGCGATTTGTTTGCTTGCTCAGCTCATCGTACGGGTGTGAAAGTGCATTAAAATTGGTTATCCTGTAGGTGACAACCATCCAATCAGCCGGAATATACATTTATCATATACATATGTACATGTGAGAAAATGGAATCAAATTTAATAATATATTTTAGAGCACAATTTAATTAGAACTTGCAACACGGGTAGATGAAGTAGAGTTCCTAGTGAGGAGTTAAACTATTAATTTTAATTAAATATTTAAAATTTAATAGTGGTACAAAGTTTTCATCAGTGCAAAAATGACGAGACGTTGTCTTGCCTCTAACTCAATTGATTTGCTAATGTTCCGGAGGTGCTAAGACCAGAATCAGGCTTAATTAAGTTTTTGTGTTGCTGTTGCCATGGCTATAACTGTGTGTGTGTGTGTGTGTGTGTGTGTACCCTTGAGGCGCTCTAGGATTTGAGCAAATCTTGTTCCTTGTATCTATATCGAAGATGCTAGCAGGAAGCCTCGGCAGCTGTCTGACGAAAATCTCGCCCAAGTTCATTGAGCCACACAATAACATAATTATTCAATTACACGATGTTCTTGCTCTGCTTGTTGATTAGAGTTAGAGTTTAAAGAAAAAATAAATGCGAAATACCATAGTGGTTCTTACTTATGTAGACTGTAATCGTTTCGACCAAAAATCAACAAGCGAGCGGCTAATGCAATTACAGGAATCCAAGCCAAGGATATGCGGAGTCGGGCAAACTCTTGGCAAAATTTGGAATGGTAGACCAACATTTGCACAGGCCATAAATTCCCAACATTTGCCAATGCCAATAAGTTGGGGGGCCTGGGCTAAAGTTTTACATTGGCAACCGAAAAATATGCAAAGCAGTCATAATTTTACTTTAGAACCGAAATATTTTCGAACGAAATTGTTAGCAAACAAACTTTTTTATGCATCAACTAATTTCAATCAGCTAACAAAAATGTGTTGCTGCCCTTCACCCCTCCAACCGCAAAAAGAGACCCAGCTGGAAGGGGCATCTAAGGGAAAAGCGTCGAAAACAAACGAAAAACTTTTGTCAATAATGGCGACGATGTTGTTGTGGCTTCCTTTGTTTCTGTTCTTAGTGTAGTTTCCATCACCGCCAATGTCTTAAATCCCAACTGATTGCGCTGAGTGGCAGTGACAATCGAAGAGGTTGGTTTAGGGTGTTAAGCCTTGTCTTGGCCATCTTCTAGATGATCCAATGCACCTGCCCCACCTGCCCTGGCAAAGCCATTACGGCAATCAGCAACGCAGTCTGTTAACTGTCACTAAACTTGGCCAGAAGTTCAGGACAACAATCAAAATACATTGTTATTGTGTACTTCTTTGAAATAAAATTAGCAATTCTAAAAAGTGGATTACTTGCATAAATATTTCCTTTTTTCCATTATAATTTAGATTTCTAATTAACTCGCACTAAAGGACGAATGTAAATTAATGGCCAAGGAAGTGGAAAAGCCCCAAAATTTAAGTATTAGGCTGGCTCGTACCTGCCAAAGTGTGAGCCATGAGACTTTCACCTTGGCTAATACATTAATTAACTTCGCCCCCCATTCATTGTGTTAGATCGCCCTTATTTGGGGGCTTATCACTTAGCCGAATTTCGGGTCGGGGCCAAAAACAAACGTTGCCTTGGCCCTATTTTCATTCTGGTTAACAATCACAACAAAAATGGGAGGCCCAAACTTTTAATGAGCCAACGCCGCTGATTCAGCGTTCTAATTAACATTTAACGAGTATTTCGCTGAACTTCCAATTGGAATAAGTCTCAATATGGCCACCTTGCGCCATTTTATTTCAAGTTATGTATTCCTAACGATTTCTATACAAACCTATTGGGAATTTAGGCCTCAATTTTCTACATTTTTATTTTTGGTAATTATAAAAAATAAATAATATATTATTTAATATAAAATGTGTAATTTAAACTATAAAATTTAAATTCATAAAAGCTTCTCTTCCAAAAATCAAAAGTATTAATCCTTTAGGATGAATCAAAGCTTAATAGATTTTAAATAGAATCCGCTTTCCAATTTTATTCTACATACGATACATATTCTGAACTAGAACCTTGGGATATATTCAAGAACCTTTAAAAAGCTATTCCACAATTTTCACATTCTAGTGAGTGCTTTCACCAAAGAGAAAGTTCCGAAGGAAAGCTTTGAAAGTTACAAGGCTGGAGCAGGCTATCCCAAACTGGATTCGAAACATATGGCCTGCAGGCTGCACAAAGCTGTGCTGCTGCTGAGCGAAGGGGAGCGAACGGGGAGAGAATACCCTCGGCTGGCGCCGCATTCACGGCGGAGCTCTCAGTTCTCAGTTTGCTCGCCTTTGGGAACGTTGTGCTCTGGACCGCTGAAGGAATTGAATCGCCTTCGAGCTGAGGAGGAGTACAGCCAACACACACATATATAGAAATATAAATTTATCCTGAAGTGGGCAAAAGTGTGACAAACAGAAAGTTAGCATACTTTTTCGGGCTGTGATTTGGACAAATCGAGAGTTCAAGAGGCGCCCCCGTGAACCCCAAAATCGGCAATGTGAAAATGTGACCCAGTTGAAAACGTGAAAAACGATTTAGCCCAGTGCCCTGAGCCCAGAAAAACAACAACAGCGAAGTCGGGTCGCAGATATATATATGTATATATATCCATAAGTACATCTGTCAATAAAAGGAGGTAATCCCAATACCGATTGTGGGTGCGGTAGAGTTGTTTAGCAAACACACATAAATTAATAATCAACGTTCTGCCCTCAGGCCCTCAAAGGGGGTATCGGTTATGTGAAAACCTGAATGTGTGTGCGTTTTCTTTTCCAGTTGTGTGGGTGTGAGTGTGCGTGTGTTTGTTTTACTTACTGCCAGAGCTGCAAAAAAAAGTTCAATCGCTGAAACTTCAGGCGTTTTGCCTACCAAGCTGCTCTTTTTCAAAGCACAGCTGATTCTCGGAGCCCCCAATCTTGATCCGAACATGTTGGCTTGTTTGGTTTGAAACCAGCCCCTCACCCGGCCCCCTCCCACCAGTTAGCTGGCTCCACCAGAAACTCCAAACCAACTCATTCGAGCCAACTTAACGGTTTTACGGCTTTACGGTTGTGAAGCACGCACGCAAGGGCAGCGCAACGTGGACACGAAATAAAGCCATAATCAGAGGTAACCCGGGACAACACTGCGTATACGTGTTCCCCTAGGTCGGTTGACTGACCACTGCCTGGTTGCTATGACACTTGGAGAATGCCCGAAAAATCGCGATATTTTGCCCAATTTATGCACTGTAAAAGAAAACTCGTAACATATAGAGTTGGGAATGTAATTCAAGTTAAACTTTACTAAATCTAATTATTTTGGAATCTTATTTTCATAAAAAAATAGGTATATAGTCAGAAATATTGAATTTATTATGGGAATCAGAGGTTCTTCAGCTATTTCTTCCAGTGTACAAATTGAGATATGCGAAAGAAGGGAAATATTCGATTTTTAAAACAGTCCTCAATAATCATTTAACCACAAAAACGCTTCCCCAACGTATGCCAATTTTTTTTCAATCTCAAATCCCGATGCGACCGGCACCATATGCACAAATTTCGAGTGCCCTTCGAAACACACTCGCTGCCAACCCGAAAGCAACACCTATTTATGGAGCACAAGTGGTTAGCCGAAATACTTTTCCTGCCCCCCCTCCCATTGCTGTGGACCAGTTGCAGCCACACTTCAGCACTCAGCACCAATAACAATAACAGCAGCAGCAGATGGGGCACACTTCAATGTGTTTTCACTCATATTTGGTTTTTCCGGTAGCATATTTATTTTCCACATTAATGGAAAACATATGGATGTCGGAGCATTTCTTCTTCGGAACTGGCAATCATAGGCATGCGAAGCCAAGGTATTCCCTGGATCATTTCCATCCGCACCATATCTCTATTGCACTTCGCCGCCGACTGATTGCGTTTAATTGTTTCTAATTGCATGTGTAATTTAATTAAGGCAATTGCAGGGTTCACCTTGAACTATCACAGTTGTGGGTAAACGTAATTCAATATGCTCCACTGAAGATTGCATTTGCCTTGGTTTGGTTTACTCAACCAGCGACGTTCGTATAAATTGGCAATCGATATTGGCAACCGGAGAGCCTGCTACCCGTTTTTATTGGACTTGTTTCAGTGTCCATTGCCATGGCCACAATAATGTTAACAATAACAGCAAAAAGTTCCCAGAACTCGCCTGCTTTCTGGGCCAACTTGATTGGCGGCCGTCGTATCGGTTAACATTCGTTTCCATCTCGTTATTGCCACAAGTCAGGAAACATTTCAGTATTTATAGTGGCTTCTTTAATGCAGGAGTCTATTAAATCAAGGTTGATTATTAAGGTGGAATTGAAATCCAAGTGTGAATATAAAGATTGAAGAGTTTGTGTTTAGTATCATCGCATTTATTTATTTTTTTAGGAATTATGAAGGTCTCTGACACCATGGCTACGCCAATTGAAGAAAAACTCGATCAAAACCTAAAGGTAATATATTTAATCATAAATTTTTATAAATTAATTAAACAAGTATCAATATTATAACAGGTGCGAACTGGCATGGTCCATGTGAGCGATGGCAAAAGCAGACCCGAACCTTTAAGGTTGAACCTCACAATGGAGTTACTTTCTCTACAGAAACTGGAAGTAGTTACTCCAACCAGCTGTCATCCCAATGGACCGCCCATGGAGTCGAAGGTAAGTTTTGGTTACAGACTATAAAAATAGAATCTCTATTAATGTTTCTTCCATGTCAGGAGCGAATGGTTCAAATAACGCGACAGAAACAAGGCGGTCTGGGTCTCAGCATAAAAGGAGGAGCGGAGCACAAGCTGCCCATCCTAATATCGCGAATTTATAAGGATCAGGCAGCGGATATCACGGGCCAGCTATTTGTGGGTGATGCCATCATCAAGGTGAACGGCGAATATATCACGGCCTGTCCCCACGACGATGCTGTGAATATTTTGAGAAATGCCGGTGATATTGTAGTGCTCACCGTGAAACACTATCGAGCAGCCACGCCTTTTCTTCAGAAGCAATGTAAGTGAAGAGGGATACTCTTTAAATAATCTGAAAGACAATTTTTTCCCTCTTTCAGTAACCAAAGATACACCCGACTCCGACAATGATGCCACCTGTGCAGAACTGAAGGCCGATGAGGGCTACAAGTCCTCCGTCAATAGTGGAACCATTAGCCGGAGCTGCAGTCGCCCCATGTCGATATGTTCCGAGCCCGAAAAACGTTGGACAGATGTGGTGGCAGGTAATAGAGACCTTCATGAATACCATTTCGATTAATTGCGTAACTTTTATCAATAACTTTCTTCTTTTTAGTGCCTCTAATGATGGCGTATGTTACGAGATACATTTATGGGACCGATAAGCTGCGTCAAAATGCCTTCGAAGTTCGTGGCTTGAATGGCATAACAACCGGTGTGATACACTGCGATGAGTTGGCCATACTCAGTCAATGGCTTAAACTGATCACGGACAATGTGGTAGGTCTGACCCATCTGCAGGTGAGAAACTACGAAATAAAAATGGATATATTTTAAGGGCAATACTAATTTTATCTTTGAAATTTATAGATGAAGTTATACAACCGAAATTTTGCCGTGGGCGAGCGCATTGAATACATGGGTTGGGTCAACGAGGGCGTCATCAATAACAATATATCTTGGCAGAGTTACAAGCCCAGGTTTTTATTGCTAAAAGGCACCGAAGTGATGCTCTTCGAGTCGCCACCTGTAAGTCAATCAACCTGTCATAATCGTTAAAAATATTTGTTATACCTTTGGCTCTTTAATTTCAGTTAAATGTGGCTGGCATTAGCAAAGCTTTGGTGGTCTACAAGGTCTACCAGACCATGTTCCGGATTGTTAAGGAATCCGAGACAGTGGATAGTCGCCAGCATTGTTTCTTACTCCAAAGTTCTGGACATGAGCCACGATATTTGAGTGTGGAAACCCGACAAGAGCTTTTGAGGATCGAGAATAGTTGGAATGCTGCCATTGTCACAAGTGTGATTAAGTTAGGGGTAAGTTCTCCTTAGAACTAAAGCTCTTCAACATTTTTCAACAATTTTATTTATAATTCAGCGAAAGACATTTGCTGTCTCGCACCATGGCAAGAGTGGAGGACTTACTCTGGACTGGCAAGCAGGATTTTCCCTAACCGAAGGAGCCGACTCCGCCGTGGTCTGGCAATACAAGTTTTCCCAATTGAGAGGCTCCAGCGACGATGGCAAGTCCAAGCTGAAGTTGCACTTCCAGGACCACGACAGTCGGGCAATAGAAACAAAGGTGAGTTTGTAAATTTGAAGCTTTAAGACTCTTTTTAATATGTTAATTATATTAGGAACTGGAATGCCAAGTCCTCCAAAGCCTGCTCTTCTGCATGCATGCGTTTCTCACCGCCAAGGTGGCCTCAGTGGATCCAGCCTTTTTGAGCTCAATCCAACAGACTTAAGTAGTTGGATTGGGGGACTTACAAGTAATGATATATTCGTAAAGTGCTTAGCAAATAATTCGAATATAAATGTTGGACTAGGTATCTCATATATTGTGTCTGCATGTACTTATTATAAACAAGTACGCGTATATATGTTGATCTGAATGATTGTAATTGGATACTGATACGGATATTGATATATTTATAGCGCTGATAAAACTGAAAGTGAAATCTCTTGGTGCATTACAGTAAATTTTAAGCATACATAAGGCAATTACTTTAGGCATTTTTCCTATTACGTAGAATTTGTACCAAAAATTGAAATGGAATTCATATTGTTTATAATCGATTGTTTCCCAAATGTAGCCTTTATATGTAGTTAAATTACTTATAACCTTACTTATGGAATGATAAAACCAACCTAGGTCTGCCGATTCTGAATGTCAGAAGATAATGCCGCTTTTGCTATGAACTGAATGGGTTCTGATCAGGGCCTCTAAGGCTTTATTCCGTGTTGTATCCTCTAGAATAATTTCGCCGAGAGTTGATCGAAAGTTTAATCGAAATACGAATAAATTGTTTTTTGTGCGCTCTGATGAAAATTTAATTTTCGAAAAAGTCAAAAACGAATGCTTTAAAAAACGGATTGAGTGTTATTTTCTACTGGAGTAATAGCTGATATCATAATAGATATATGAATTATGAAATATATATATATATATATATACAATACATAAATATAACATCCACCGAACAAATCTCAATGCACAGACGTAACATGAATTAGATTTTATAACTGTTATAGATCTAACCAAAGCCAGTTAAGTGATTCCATCAGACACTCACTTAGGTCATTTGTCAATTCAGAAAGTGTCTTTCCGGGACGAGATCGTATTTGTTGCTTATACATATGGCATTGTATGTATTGATTTTAAAAGTTATTGCACAACATAACGTACATCTACATAACATAACGAATTAGTTAGCGAATTATCAACGAGCACAAACAAAAATATCATAAAGTAAACTCCAAAAATATCAAGTTGGCGCCTATCCCCCCAAGCTCCACCCTGCCCAGCCACACCAGAATATCTCTACGATTCAAATAAAACCAAAAGAAACAAAAAAATATATATATCTATATTCCGTATACCAAAGAAAAAGGATCAGAATCAAAAGTATTTACTGTACATAGGCTTAGCTCTATTGGGTTAGAACCTGCTCTATAGAACCAAAAACTATACCATAACCGAAATAAGCTATAAATCTAAACTGTTCACGAAAAGAATCAAACTAGATGGCACCCTTAATCCAAAAACCCGACCAACATACGTAATCTGCAAACACCGCAAATGTTATACGAGTATCAATTAGCGGGAGATAGAACTCCCTCATCCGAATTAATCATGCATATTATACATAATGTATATTTTTAATGCCGAGGCTTACATAGTGCTACATATATACATACATACATACAAACATACAAACAGAACAAAATATGTACCCAACACATAGGAATACTCATTAAAAAGCTGCGATTCTGTGAAAGCATTCAATATTTATCCAAAACTGCGCTACTTGATACAAATCATCGATGTGGAAACCGTTTGAGTTGTTTTTGGTTTATACGATAATAAAAGAAATTACTGTACAAGGAAACCAACGCATTAAAATTGAAATAAAACCCCGAAATATCTAATCCAATATACCCGAGTTTCCCTACAACACACCCAGAGAAAGTCGCAATAAATGATTTTCAGTAACTGAAATTATAATAATTTATTTCAACAAATTGAAACAGAACTCATGGCTGTTAGTTCTGCTTCAGTGTGGAAGAAACTTTTCAAATCAATTTAAAGAACCTCATAGATCTATATACAGAAATTATTATTAAACAGGAAAGTATTAACTTCCGATTGCTTGCCTAAAATGGCTGATTTAACCAAACAATCGTAGTTGGGCGGGAAGGGGGTCTAAGTTTAGAAATATCCTTTGCATATGGCAAAATCGCCTCATGGCTGTTTGAGGCGATTTTGTTGTTCAACTGTGGCAGCATTTGCTTTTGCATCAGTTCCATGAGATATCCTATAACGTGTTTAAAGCTTTTACTTCATCGATTTTGGTTTATGTACAGATTCTATGCCCAATTTGAATCATCGATTGAGCTGCGATCGTGTCGTTAATTCCATTGGCATATGCAAACATTCTTTTGGCCTATTTTTCTTAAATTGTGGACTGAACGACAAGGTTGTGGTATTATCTACACAGCATTTTAAATATAAATATAGGTATGTTGGTATTGCGAATTCTATAACCTTGCATTAAACGTACAAACTACAAGCTAGTCTTAACTTAGGACTCTTCTTGCTTTTTTTAATATATTCATGTTTATGTAGTTTTTTTTTTTGAATGCCGAAACCTAAGTACGTTGTTTGCGAAATTTGCCGATCCTGGAGGACCCTTTGCCTAATGTCAAATCAAAGAGACTAATCCTCTAGCAATGCAACAAGTACGTGAACGTGAGTTGTTGGTAAATTCCCAAATCTAAACGTAATAAACTTGAAATCTGGCCATCGGTCGAACTCAGACGTCGACGGGCTCCTTGGCGGTTTCCGTGTCGGTCAATCGCACCACGGTGACCTCGGTGGTGACTCCATTCAGGACCATGGCCATAGACTGCTGATCCCGCCACGGAGTGGTCAAAGTGGTCAGCCGCTGTCTGAGGCTTCCGGGCGTGGAAAGTAACTTGAAGATCGCCACCGTGGGAATCATGACCACCGAAGATCCCGCTATGCACCAGCCCAAGGCATTGGCCCAACTGGGATAGACGTAGTCCGCATAGGTAAGAGGCTCGTAACCGATTAGGCCATAGACGGTGATGAAGAGCAGGAAGAGCGGAGCCACGAAGCGCCAGCACACCTGCCAGTACCTGCCCGGCGGAAAGCCAATCATGTCCCTTATGTCCTCGCTGAAGCGGTTGGTTCCATAGATCCAGGACACCGCAATAGCCTCGAAGAACACGGCTACAAGGATGGAGTAGCCTGCAGCGTAGCGATCTAGTAGATGGAAGAAGTAGAAGCCACCCTGCGTGCAGCTGGCCAATCCCACCACGAAGTACAGGGAAAAGAGTCCGGCCACAAACAGTTCTCTGTTCTTCCGGATCTTGGGGAATTCGTCACTCAAGGCGGTGATAATTGCCTCGGATCCTCCAAACTACGAGCAAGATATTTAAGTTTAAGGCTCGAAGTGAGAATCAAGGTAAAATACTTACCGAACTGTCAAGGCCCAAGGTGAGTAGCATCATAAAGAATATCAGAGCCCAGAAAGTACTGGCCGGCATGGTGGCAATGGCAGCCGGATAGACGACAAACACTAATCCTGGTCCCTCGGTGGCCACATCCTCGATTCTCACCCCCAATGTATGGGCCATGTAGCCCAACACTGAGAATATCACAAACCCAGCCACGAAACTGGTGGCCGAATTGATGAAACTGGTTAGCAAAGCATCTCTATTGAAAAAGAAATGGTTTAATTACATCTGGAAAGGTTCCACCATCCAGCTCTTACTTGTAAACATTATTGTGATATTTATTGTAGGAGGCATACGCTAACAGGACTCCGAACCCAGGGCCCAAGGAGAAGAACACTTGAGTGGCAGCATCGACCCACACCTCTGCCTTGTAGATGGCACTGAAATTGGGCGTGAGATAGTACTGTATGCCCAGGAAGGATCCTGGCAGAGTGAGACCCCTTATCAAGAGAATTAGCAAGACCACGTAGGGGAAGAGTGCTGTGAACCACACCACCTTGCCGGAGGTGCTAATTCCTTTCCACAGGGAGAAATAACAAATGAGATAGACAATCAGCAGGCACAGAGCCATGTCCCATTTGATGGCACCCAAATCGTGGATGCCCTCGCTCTGGTTCAGCTCTAGGATATAGCGGCTGGGATAATAAGATAAGCTTAAATATGTGTTAAGGAAATATGAGCTTAAACTCACTTAAAATACTCGGAGGCAGCTGACTGAAAGCCCTCCATGTGGCCCAGAGGTGCCTCCAGACTAGAACTATTTGCATAAGACTCATTGAACAGGCTCTGATTGCTGGCGGTGTAAAAATCACTGTAATTGCTTGCTAACAATGCAACTCGGGATGCATTTTGACCCTCAAACTAAAATTGAATTAATACATAAAATCAATTATTAAGTTTAAAGAAAGCCACTAGACTTACTGGTTTACAATTTGGTGTATTCCAAATGTTATTGCAAGAGGTCCAGGGCAATGAGTTGGTGAATGATGCAAAAAAGAAACGCAACGACCAGGCAATAATCACATTGTAGTAGAAGTCTACGTAGAATGCTATTAGAACCACAGCATAACCAATTCCTAGAAATAAATAAACCCAACTTAGACAAGTATTTATAGGATTTTTGAGTAGTTACCTTTGAAAAGTGGGACTAAGCGACCCCAACATGTGATGGCTCCCTTACGATTGTGCTGGCCCAGAGCCAATTCCATGTAGAACAGAGGAATACCTCCGACCACCAACATAATGCAGTAGGGCACAAGAAAAGCGCCTGAAATTTGGATTTGATTAGATATGGTATACCTTTCCCCAAACTGGTAACATGCAACTTAGCCCGGAATGCAATCAATAACTTTTTTATGATAATAATGATTGCATAACCCACATACTTTGAGACTGACCCGTGTCACAGGTCCTGCATTGTTCGCCCAAACATAATTACAAACATATTTACTGCACGGACACCATCATCATACCATTATGTATGCTCGATGGTACACAAAATCAAATTGTTTTACAAGTGCCTCTCTAAGGACATTTTAAAAACATTAACAGCAGCCTGGCAAGGGCAAAGGGGCTGTCACGGAAGGGGCATAGCTCGGCTGTCTCCTGCAGCAATCTCCGCCACCTCGGGCCAAAACCCCGCCGTCCGCCACCCCATCCGCCGAAACCCAAAGCCAACCCTCGGCCGCCACCCACCTTTGGGTCTGACAATTGGTAGAGTGCCATCGATACTTTGTTGAGTGACAGGGGATGATGTTTTTATGATTTGATTATGTCTATTAGCAGGCAAAGTGGCCGACAAAGTCGTCTACGGCCATTATATACCAACGTACATCTGTTCGAGAATATATATCTATATATTGAGGCGTGGGTGCTTCTCCTGTATACGTAGCTACAAAGGCTCTTCCTCTGTCGTGTCAATTATGTTTGAAAATGTAAAACAAAAACGTCTAAAATAAAGTCGAGGCATCTATGACGCCCCGGCACTGCTGTTGAAGCCATAATTTCCGTTGCTTCAAGTGCATTTCCCCATTTTCCAACAGCTCGTCTGGGAAGGGGGGGGCACGGTGCAAAAATATGTGACCCTAACTTGATTCCCCTCCTAAATTCGTTTGAAACTGTCCCAGTTTTGGGTAAAATATTAATTCTGTCCTTGCCATATCAAAGCAAGGACTTCCGAAGGAAGGGAAACTTTTTTGGGAACGTTTTTATTTTTCATTTTTTTAATCTAGCAGATGCAGTTCATATTTAATGAACATCAGGACACGTTGTTCCATGTGAAGCGCGATCCTAACTAGCAAGTAACCTAAGAAAGTACTTTCTACTTGGGTTCTAAGCATAATCCTGGCCATTGTGGCTTGGCACAGCCTGTTGCTGCCACCAAAGCTGCTGCCACTTCCTGCCACGAGTTGCAGGAAAATGGGAAAGAGAATAAATAATACCAACTAAGCTGAGGCAATAATCGCAATCTGAACGAGTCCTGGTGGTCCTGGCAACGGGCAAAAAACCTGAAACCTAAGCTGGAGCCTGAGCGCTGATTGAAGGCAATGAAGCGTATAAATATAACAATTTATTATTATGATTTTAAAGGCAAAGCCGGGAGTGGGAGGGGAAAAAAGAATCATAAAATAGTAATAACTATATCGAAGGGTCTGCCAGTGGCTTTTGTTCGGGACGCGGCAGCGGAAAGTGCCGCAATCAGAGGATGGGAGTGATGGGAAGGAGGTGGGGATGAGGACATGTTTCGCACATGAATTTCCGACAATGCGATGGGAAAGTGCTCCAGCAACAAAAGCCTAGAAAGCATAGCTCTGAACTCCACACATAACGCTCCTCACGGACTGACATATTGCCAGGAAAGTGCGATGAAAGCGGGGTGAAAGCGAATAAAAGGGGGTAAGAAGGCCAAATGCGATTATGACTGCCAGATTTAGTTGTCATACAGAAGCACTTAACTTTTGGAATTGTTTTGAATGATGGCGTTGACGACGAGGATCAGGGAGAGTGTGTGCCCTTTACCGCATTTCCGCTTCCTCCTTTCTCCGCCACCGAATTGACAAAGGATGCTGCCACGCCCCTTTCAGCAATCCTTAGCCGTGCCCCCCTTTTGACAGCACTTGGCACCACTTTGACAAAGTGTTAACAAGGCCGAACGGGAAAGAGAAAGGCGCCAAGCGGAAAGCGGAAAGTAAAAAAAAACGGAAAGCGTTGGGTTCCGGGCCAGGCTCAATGATGTGTAAAGCCATATAAATTATTTTCACTCAGCCAGAACGATTCACGAAATGTCTTTATCCCCTAATTGGCCAGTTCACACATAGAAAATAAATGAGTATCGCAGTCATCTATGATTTTCATAGGCTAAAGTTAAACCCTTCTTACCAAAAACCTATGTTAATTTCAAGAGACTAAAATATATTAATTTTTTTATTATTTTTTGATACTCCAACAAAAAAATTAGTACAAAATGTACTCTTCCTTTGAACTTAAAGATATTTTTTACTTTAAGTTCTGTTTACTTACCACCTCCATTTTTGTAGCACAAATAGGGAAATCTCCAGACGTTTGCTAAATCGACGGCGAATCCAATAACCGACAATAAAAAATCCACTTTGCCGCTCCATGTTTCGCGCTCGTCGCTGATGCTATTGTTATCGTTATCGTGTGGCGTGGGCGTCTTTGATTTATGTCCCGTTGGTGACATCTGCGACTATATAACCCGTCGTGTCCTTGACCCAAAACGTGTCAATATCTTCGACCACGCCGATATTCCCGCCGCCGCACTTTGAAATCTGTGAAAATCAAGATATTTGAATGAATCTGACAGTCCAGCCACCCGCAAATCTCCCGGAAATATCACCCAGTCCGGAATCATCATACAGAAATCCCACTCTGCCCAGCTCTTCAGTCATCCGTGGATGCCACTAGTGTGTGTCCAGGGCACTTCAGAGCCTGTTTGGCAACGACATGTGCTCACCCAGCCCTTGAAGTGCTCGTTGGCACATTACGCATACGACAGGTGGTCATGTTCAAACACACTGGCCAGCAACCACTTGACCATCCATCCACACCACAGATCCGGACGGGCATTCACATTCATTCATATGTATATGGCAAATATGCTTATTGGTTTATCGCCCGACCGGAATCTTTGCATGCCATAAAACCACAAACATGTCAAATAATTAATCTGATCTACTTAGTTCCTCCCCGCCGACTTTAATTGCCCAGACTTGTGATCAATTAAGCGCAGTGCAGACTGAGTGCTTCAAGTGCTGGACGGGCTTAGCCGGAGCTTTTGGTTTATTTATGAGAAACTACAATTACTTATGTCTTATGTCTGGCTTGATGGCAATCTCAGCTGGAGAAGTGGTCAGAGGAATTATTTATAAATTGTGATGAAAGAATACGATTCATTTGCATCATTTTTTGATACGGCTTCCCTATATTTGCATTTATTAAAGTTTTGGAAACAAAATATGAATTAAAACAAAGCTATCCGACAAATATAGTATAAAAGCTTTATAGTTCTCTCAATGTTTCAATGGATTATTCGATTTAGAAACCACAAACTTTAATTTATTATGGAAAAATGTACTTCTTTTTATAAAATTTATGAATTTCAAAACAGCTATACACAATTTTCGCTACTCACCCAATTAAATACAAATTCAATTCATATACTTGGTCCAATCCATCGTTAAATAATCCGTAAGAGTTTAAAAAATTTCCGGAAGATGCAGGGGAAACGCTCCACAACCAATATTGAAATTGCAAATCCGAAATATCACTTAACACACATTGGCCAATATTTTTTGTTTTTGAATTGTGGTCCAAACTTGAGGTTTGATGAAAAATTCAAATGGAATTTAAAGTCGAATTGTGAATCGAATCGGAGCTGTTGCGCCTTCGGTGACATGCGAGCGTTTGCAAGTGGATGCTGGCCAGCTCCGACTTTTATAGCCCGCGACAAGTGGTTACCGTTATGGGGAATGTTGCATCTCTTATCACACGCACACCAGCCCATTGCCACTTATGTGCGGAAAAGTCTTGTATAGGTGTGAGTGTGTCAAGCGCAGCGAAGTTGAACCTCTAGAGCTGGAAGCCCAAAGTTGAAAGCCCAAAACCAAAAGTCGCATGCGCCAAGGAAACGTCGACGGAACCGGAACGGAAGTAGCCAATTAGAGTTGCCTTACACATACATTGGATGCTGTGCATGTACAAGTGCGTGTATAAATGGCTGCTTTTTGTGTATTAGTGCGGATTTTCCGTTGTTTGTGTGTGGGTATGTTCCCTGTTTGTGGGCGCTGTTAACCAAGGATGCTGTATGTTAGCCCACTGTAAAGGTATCAAGTATTTTGGTAGCTTTGAGTTTAATTATATTCATTAAAACAATGTTATTTGGTTGCGAAATCGAAGCTACTACAATTACATTTTCAAATTGAAAAGCATTACCTTAATTATTTCTTATTTTTAACTACAAAATAAACAACCGGAAGTTGCCAAACTATGAAGGGTTTACTGCTATTCGCCATTTTGTAATATGGCTTCCATTTTTATAGCAAACTCTTCTGTAAAATTCTCTCTTCGTGGTG
The DNA here is from genome assembly GCA_018150405.1 of Drosophila varians. NCBI lineage: Eukaryota > Metazoa > Arthropoda > Insecta > Diptera > Drosophilidae > Drosophila > Drosophila varians. The sequence continues at coordinate 13,848,636 of JAECWK010000130.1, forward strand.
TGCGAGAAAGAGCACTTTCTCAAATCTCGCCTTCTCCCAAAACATATTTCGAACACACTTTCGAAAACGCTCGCTTGCATTGCTCAGAATATCTTTTTTTAAATCAAAACCGAGAGCAGTTGGCAACGGGCGGTCGTGTATATCGGATGGGCCATAGCGCAGATTCTAGTGATTTTATTCCAGAATAGTGCAGCGGTATTAATACATACCCACACACACGGGCACAGGTGTACATATGTGGCAAGCGGGCACAGTTAATGGTTTTGCAGCAGTGCGTGGAGAGATGCGTGAGAATCAAGACCGTTCTTCTGGATGCGAATGATTCGATTTCGTGCCGTTCAAAATTCTTTAACTTTCGAAAAGGTTTTTATATAAGAGGCAAGCAAGCGGGCATTATTTTTAATTTAGCTGTTGATATTATGCATAAAGCGAAAAGAGAAAACAAACATCAAAACAGAACAGAATAGAAGCCGGGAGAGTGGCGACGGCTAGATTTCTGGCCTGGTTCTGAATTCTTCTCTAGTTGTCTGGTGGGGAGAGATTTCAGATTCCTGCCGTTTGTCTGTGTGTCCAAATATTTATATGGGCACACACGCTCGGCGGATTATTATTTTGTTTTTGGTGAATTTCCACTAGCCGCAGTGCAATCGTCCCATGTCCGTTTACCAGGAAGTGAACCGCCTCCGATCAATTCATATCTTAATTTACTTTAGCTGCGTGCAGACGCAGCAACAACAAAAGCCAAGACCCAAAGAAAGATGCTAGCAGGCAGGCATAAAGGAATCCCACAGATATAGAAATCTTTTCCTTTGGCGCTGCTACTGCTGCCTCTGTCGCTATAAATATTTACAACGCTGCCTTGTATACAAATTGTAAATATGTAGATACATTCTGGTAGATACATTCGCGTACATAAACTGTTTCAATTACTTTATTGGCCCGCTCATGGACAAAGTAAAGCCGAATTGGAAGTGAATCAAGTGATGTGAGTGAATTGTAAACAAAACTCTAGCTGGAAGAACATTTTCAATTGAAGAAAGCACCTATGTAAACGGTCAAAATGTCGAAGAAGCCACGTGGACACATTCACAAGATTCGAGAGTTCGAATTGGAAAAGGTGAGTGAGTGCCTACACTCGATTCTAAAAACGAGGGTCGATGTCAAAACATTATTACCAAATGTGTAGGCACATCGTTTGAACGATTATTATTATTTGATGATTTATCTCGAAATAAACAAATAGATATAGAAAGGTATCAAGACTTCGACTTGGCCCAGTCGCGTCTTGATCGGCGAGGTGGGCATGTTGCCAATAATCTCTTCCCCGGGAAATCGTCTACAATACGCCGGGGAAAATGCCATGTTAACGATTAGATTTCTGATCATTAAAAACAAACAGCAATAGGCATCGCCTCGGTCTCGAATACAGTAATGTTTAATAGGTCTAGGTAACGAATACTACATATATTTCTACATTTAATTGTTCAGTTTTCGTTGAGGAGGGTCTCAAACGAGGTGTAGCGATTTACATAAAGCTATTCCCTTTGATTCCACCGTATCTAAAGCTAATTAAATGTATGTGATCGTTAAAGAATAAATCCATTTTTAGAAGTTTACTTAAGGTTAAGGTTTGATCTTGAGAACCTTGAGAATGCCTTTGTTAATTGGGAAAGTCTTTGTTGCTTCTTCTAAAAATGATTCTGTGAAATGATGGCCCAATAATTGATACCGACAGGTTTCTAAAAACGAGAAAAAACATTAAATTCGCCTAACCAATAGTTTGATCAGAATCCAAAGCGAATACATTGATGTATAGTTTCTATAGCAAATCACAGCTATTTTAATATGCCATCTATATATAGATCCAGCTTGTGGACGAGTTTGATATCATACAGATTGTGGGTGAAGGATGGTTCGGAAAGATACTGCTGGTGGAGCATCGAGGCTCCCAGACCGAAATGGTGCTAAAGGCTGTCCCCAAGCCCTATGTGACCCTGCGAGACTTCTACAGGGAATTCCATTACGGACTCCATTTGGGCGTTCATCGACATATAGTAACCACCTACGATGTGGCCTTTGAGACAGCTGGATTTTATGTGTTTACCCAGGAATACGCTCCGCTTGGTGAGTTTTCGCTTTATTTTGATGAAATTGTGTGTTTGAGCTACATATATTTCTTTATTTTTAGGGGATCTCACATCGAACGTGACCGATTCGGGCGTTGGCGAAGTTTACAGCAAGCGTGTGGCCAAACAGCTGGCCTCGGCCATAGACTACATGCATTCAAAGTAAGTTTATTCACTTATTACTAATTTTTTTTTAGTTTCTTAATAATATTTGACAAAAAGAATCGAAAATGATAAAACAAATTCATAAGAGCAGCTCCATGCTAAGAAACATTTCCTATATTTCATCTAAAAGCAATGCTTCATCGGCCATTGACGGCCATTTTGGAAATTTGTTACGTTCATATTACTTATACGACCTGTGTCCCAAATCTTGAGAACTTCTTGGCTAGAATACCAAAATAAAAGAAGAATGCTTTTAAAATCACATCTATTGAGAGGTCTCTATAACCCTATCTAAAATCTAATATATAAAACTAATTACTCCTGCAGAGACATTGTGCATCGGGATATTAAGTTGGACAACGTGCTGATCTATCGATCGGACTTTCAGCGCATCAAACTCTGCGATTTCGGGGAATCCTACCCCACAGGTTCCATGGTGGAGAGGCGTAACGAGTGGCTACCGTACAGTCCCCCTGAAGTATTAGAAATCAAGCCCGAGGGCAGTTACAAGTGAGTTTATTTAAAAATTTCTAAAATGTCAACCAATTTAATCCACATTCTATTTTTCCAGAGCCGATCCCAGCCACGATGTCTGGCAGTTTGGCATCGTAATCTTTGTCTGCCTTACGGGATGCTTGCCTTGGCAAAAGGCTGCCTCGGATGACCCTCGCTATGTTCGGTATTTGGCCTGGCAGGGCGGCCTAATGATGATGCCTTTGAGACGCACCCCGCGCCTTTTTAAACTCCTAACCTCCAATGCCCAGCGCATGTTTAAGCGCTTCTTTGCCAGGATCTCCAATCGCCCGAAGAGCCTGGCTGATGTGACCAAGTTCCTAGACGACCGCTGGCTGGCCAAGACCGCCCAAAAGGAAATGGCCGAGTACGAAACCGACGAACTGTGCCCGTCCATGTACTCCTTCCATAGTAGCCCAGACGAAAAGAATCGACTCCTATACACCCTGGCCGATTGCGGGATCGAGACAAATGTGGACAGGCAGCAGAAGAAGAATCGCATCAAAGACTGGATTGAGTCGTCCATCATTACTGAGGAGGATGAGGTGAGACAAAGTTCCACCACATAGTGGTCAAACTTTTTACCATTTATCTTTACTTTCAGGAGGAAAACGAGGAGACAAATTCCGCTTCCCCGTCTTCCTCTGTTTCTAGGGAACCACTGCCTGGGCATATTTCCTCCCTGCGCAAGCAGACCCCAAGTTCTCAGGAGCCGGGCGCAAAGGAGATCAAGAGCACTCTCAAAGATGCCACCCAGAAGCACTTTGATCCGAGAACGGGAGCCCTGCAGCAGGGTCCCAGCGAGATGGGCCAGGTTGGCACGTCCTATTCCAAGTCCGCCAGTCCCTCGTCCAACTACAGCACCACAGCTTCCACGTTGAACAATGCGGATAGCTTGATGACTTTGGGATCAAGGCAGGACCTCTTGGCCAGCAACCTGACCATGTACACGTCCATGGAAACGGAGCTAAATCGACTAGGTGAGGCTGATCCACGCCAGATCCAGCGCTCGTTGAGCAGCAATCCCTTGCTAACCAAAAACACCACCACCTTTGATGTAAACACCTCCCCCGCCGCCAAAAACTCCATAGGTGTGGGCACCCGTAGTTCCAGTCGTAGCATCCTCAAGTCCTCCATCGTCACCGCTGCTTATCCCGCTTTGGGCGTCTTTAACCTCCACAACCAAAGTAACAGCCTGCAGCAGCTAAACCAGCACCTCCAGGCGACCAGTGCAACCGCAAGCGCGGGCTTTTCCCCAAACGGCAGCTCGTTCTTTAGGCGATGACCACCACCGCCGGCTAGCCACTAATCCTTGCCGCACTTTCAGAGCTTTGCGATGCCCGGCACTCGAGCAGCTACGCTAACCTCCCGTATGCTTCTCAAGTTAAAGACAGCGCCTACGGATCGGCCGATGTGAGCGAGATGACCACGAGTAGGAATCCCAGGAGCGCCCCAGTTATGAAAGACACGGCCTACGACCGCATTGGGAGCAGCAGCCAAAACATCGCCCGGCGCCAGCGCAGATAGCTCCACATCCCAGCCAGCGGGAGCAGCAACTGATTTAAAAGTTCCAATAAATAGATAACGTACATTTCTTAAGTTTCATCCACTCCTTTACTTTTCTTGCTTTGGGCGAACTGTCGCATTATGCATAAAGAAACGCGTCATAGTTCTTACAAAAGTACGATTCTTTTATTACGCTTTAAAAGCCCAAAATATGAGCAGCGCTCACTTCAGAGGAATAAAACGAGAGCTGTGGGTGGCACCAATACCGGGACGACCGTGCTTGACGGGCTTGTAGGTCAGGGCGAACTCTCCCAAGTAGTGTCCGATCATCTCGGGCTTGACCTCAACCTGCGAATTCATGACACAGTTGATTAGTCATTGAAATCCATTTGAAAATGACAACAAACTCACCTGTCCGAAGTCCTTGCCGTTGTAGACGCCAATGATGGAGCCGGTCATCTCGGGGACGATGATCATGTTCCTCAGATGGGTCTTCACAATCTCGGGCTTCTCATTTGGGGGAGCCTCTTTCTTGGCCTTGCGCAGCTTCTTGATCAGAGCCATTGGCTTGCGCTTCAGGCCGCGGGAGAAACGCCTGCGGGCACGGCTGTGCATCAGCTCAACCAGCTGGTTGCTGTTCGTGGTAAGGAAACACGATTTAGATTTAAATTTTTTAAAACATGTTGTGAAGCAAACTTACTTGGGCATGTCCAGAAGCTGGTCCAAGTCCACACCACGGTAGGTGAACTTCTTGAAGGTACGCTTCTTCTTCAGATTTTCATCGACTTGCTGCAAGTTTAAATTAATCCAGAATTAGTCATATTTCACAAGGAAAAGCACAAATAACGTTTGGAAAGCGTGCCATGGGCAGTTTGTATTGCATTTCGGCAAATCCCCGCACGGATGCCAAATGTTATCCGGGCTTGGCAATATAATTACATCGGCCATTTTGATAAAAGTTTTATTAATGTGGCGACTTCCGCGTTAAACTCCAAGTCGGATCTAAGTGAGAAAAGCACTAAATTAGTTCAAAAACTCTTAAAAAGTATAAAAAAATGCGAATTTTGTGGACAAAGCCACGTGGGGAGGTACTTGCCTTGCCGAAACGAGAGGTTAAAAAGAAAGAGACCAGATTAGTGTTTACCAATAATCCCACTGACCAGGGCTTCGACAAAATTATATGTGCTATAAGTTGTAGTTTCTTATTTAGTATTTTTTAAATTATTTGTTATATTTTTGAAGGAAATCTTATTTTAAATATAAATTTATATAAATAAAAACAATGTGGCCTTTAATTACAAATTTGTTGGCATACCAAATACATCTCACATCATCTATACACTACTCACCTTAAGTTAAGGTCTCGAATCTACTCGGTTTGTGTTTTTGAAACCACAGAAGTTATAAACAGGTAATTTGATCATTTAATAATTTAAATATTATAAGTCTAGTAGAATTTGATTATTTTTATGTCAAAATGTGTCATCTCCGATGTAAACTTTTAGTGTTTTCTAACACTCTCCAAAATTTCCAGCACTAGCTCCGTGTGACTGGCAAACAAGAAAAGAAGTTTCTGCTTGTCATTTTGGGATCTTATATTTTGCCGCAAATCGCAAAAAAATTTCGCTTAGAGCTGTGCAAATTACTAGATCGCTGATCAGGCAACACACACTACTTGGCAACCAGCAAGCGGTGCCTTCGATTAACGAAATCCCAAACCGATAACTGAAAAACAGCAAAAAACAAAGATGCCGTCGTTGGAGGTTGGCGTAAACAAAGTGATAGTGCATCCGTTGGTGCTCCTGTCCGTGGTGGATCACTTCAATCGTATGGGCAAGATCGGCAACCAGAAGCGCGTCGTGGGCGTCCTCCTCGGGTGCTGGCGCTCCAAAGGCGTCCTCGATGTGTCGAACAGCTTTGCAGGTTAGTAGCGATTATAAAAGAAAAGAAATGGGTCGATTAAAGCTCCTCCTTCATTGCAGTGCCCTTCGACGAAGACGACAAGGACAAGTCGGTGTGGTTCCTGGACCACGACTACCTCGAGAACATGTACGGCATGTTTAAGAAGGTCAACGCCAGGGAGCGGGTTGTTGGATGGTATCACACTGGCCCCAAACTGCACCAGAACGACATCGCTATCAATGAGCTTATCCGGCGATACTGTCCCAATTCCGTGCTGGTCATCATAGATGCTAAGCCCAAGGATCTGGGTCTGCCCACAGAGGCGTACATCTCAGTGGAGGAAGTCCATGACGATGGTTCGCCTACTAGCAAGACATTCGAGCATGTGCCCAGCGAAATCGGAGCCGAGGAGGCTGAGGAAGTGGGTGTAGAGCATCTCCTGCGCGACATCAAGGACACAACGGTGGGAAGCCTGTCTCAGAAAATTACCAACCAGCTGATGGGCCTGAAGGGATTGAATGCCCAACTGCGCGACATCAAGCAGTATCTGCAGCGTGTTGGCGATGGCAAGATGCCCATCAACCACCAGATTGTGTACCAGCTGCAGGACATTTTTAACCTTCTTCCAGACATCACCAACGATCAGTTCACGGGTACCATGTACGTGAAGACGAACGATCAGATGCTAGTGGTCTACCTGGCATCCATGGTGCGGTCGATCATCGCTTTGCACAATCTTATCAACAACAAGCTGGCGAACCGCGACGCCGAGGAGGGCAAGAGCGACAGCAAGGACTCGAAGGATAAGAACAAGGAGAGCAAAGACAAGGACAATAAGGAGACCAAGGACAAGGATGGTAAGAAGTCGGAGGAGAAGGCCGACAAGGGCAAGGACGAGGGCGGCAAGGGGTCCCGCAAATAGGAGCGAAAGAAGAAGCGCAAGCCCCGTCGCAAGCGAAGGAAGCAGGCGCCGCAGGACTAAAAGCGTCATCGAGCTCACCAATCATCCCTGCACCTCCATCGTTTCCTCAAAATCCTTTAAATGTATGCTCCCTGTTTATTATTTCGCTAGCTACGCGTAACTAACTACCGGCAAGTTTATGTAATTAAAAATTAAATAATTTTAAATATTCGTTTGTGGTTTCTCATTCTCAATTCCCAAGAAAACTGTCGTTTTTCTTATTTCGTATAACCGAAATTATATTTAAAAGAAGGAAAATCAACAATCACGATGGAAACGCAATGTAAATGGCTGTTCTACGATTGCCTTTCCAGCGCCAGCATAATGTGTGATTAATACATTGTACAGGGAGTTCTCTATATTAGAGCAGATATTTGTTTAGAAAGCATTTTACCAAAGTTCACTTCACTTACAGCTGAGCTAGTTAACGCTTACGGACTAGGGCTAGAGTTTTTACTACTGTTCTGGACAACTAGAATACAATTGGGCTCACTGTGAGCTTGCAAAGCAATCAAACTAGATTAAACGTTGAGTTACTCGGTTCATCATCTCCCTCCAAACTTATAAGCTGAAGCTAAGGGAGTCCTGCAAAATGGCTGCTTTGCAGGACTCCCGAGCCGAGGGTTTGTGGGTGTTTAGACCAGCCACTCGCTGGCCAGCGGAAACTTGAGCAGGGAGCAGTTATTGTCCTCGGCAGAAAGTGGCGTCCTCACGGTCGTCATGGGATTGCTCTGCACCGAGCAGAGACTCATACTATGGCTATGCGACTGCCTAAGACTATTACTAATAATATCGTGGCTAATCCGATTCTGGGGCTGATGCCCATGCTCGTACTGATGCTGATACTGATACTGATACGGATTCCGGATCGGATCCGGTAGGGGGCAGCTCTGGTTGAGATTTTTTGTGGTGTGGAAGGCGTGGTAGCTCCTCGAGTCGAAAGCCCCTGAGGTTGTTGGTGACAAGCTGTGGCTGTGGCTGCTGCTGCTGCCGTTGCACTTTAGGTTGTAGATCTTGATGCTGGTGCAGCTAGTGCGAATGTTGAGGTGGACGGCGTGGTCATGTCACACCGAGGTGCCCTGCTGGCCGGGCACCACCGAACCGCAGCTGTCGTCCGGTTTGAAGGACTCCACAAGCCGCTGCCGGCATCCGCCCTTCGAGGCGAAGAACACCTTGTAGATGATGTACATGGGAATGCAGAGCACCGAGGAGCAGGTGACCGCCCATCCCACTTGGAAGCTCCAGTCTGGGTAGTAGAATTCCTCCCCCAACATCTCCTTATAGCCCAGTATGGAGAATATGAAAATGGTCTAAAAAAAAGGGGATATAATAGGTATTTTTTTGAGATTTTATATTTGACTTACCAGTAAAAAGACGGGGCTAATATACGTCCAGCATATGCGCCAGAAGATTCCTGGCTTGGCGCCCAGCATCTGCTCCACATCAGCACTGAAACGATCCACTCCGTAGAACCAAAATACTCCGGCGGCCTCAACGAAGACCACGAAAAGAATGGCCAATCCCGGTCCGTAGACATTCAGGAAGTTGACCAGCACCACGCCGCCCTTTAAATTTTACATTAAATTGATAATAATTGTGGGATTATTAAAGAGATTCGAGTAAAAGAGACACTGATTAATGGTGGCGGGCTGAGTTATTGAATGACTTGATCCTTTGACCGGTGCGGGTCACTCTAACTGGCCAAGTAGCCAAGTGGCCAAGTGACCAAGACGGGCAGAAATAAAGAAGGCAGCAAATTACAATTTCAAATGTAATCAGATAAAGTGGCAGGAGGTGGAACGAATTGAACGCCTTGAAGTGTTTAGACACTGTTTCGAGAAGCAGTAGCAGGAGCAGGAGCTCCACACGTCGGTGGTTGTTTGGCCAGGTGAGGGCAAACAAGCCCATTGCTCTTGACAGGTGATAAAAATGCAGGAGAGGATGAGGGCGGGTAGGGCAAGTTAAGCGAGTGTGTGGAGGAGATTAACTGGCGAACGATAGAAAGCACTTAACACGGCAATCCATCGAGTCCTAGTTGGCATATTTAAACAGGCGATTGGGGCCTGCTATCTGGACGTTAAATGGCCCACTTGGACATCCTTACATCCATATGTATTACCCATTCTTGGGAGTTAATTAACCGAATCAGAGTCCTGGAATCCCTCAGGTATATACTCACATAAGTCATCGTCGGCAGGGCACAAAGGAAGATGAAGGCCAGCAGGAAAAGGACAAAAAGCTCCCGCCGGCGTCCAATCACACGAGGATATTCATCGCATAGGGCCGTTATCATGGCCTCCAGTCCCCCGAAGGTGCTGTCCAGGCCCAGGGTAATGAGCATTAGGAAGAATATAATGCTCCAAAACACCGAACCACTCATCGTGGCAATGGCCTCCGGGTAGACGATGAACACCAGGCCAGGACCTTCCAGGCCCACCTTGTCGATGGAGGTTTTTTGGACATACGCCATGTAGCTAGAGGAAGAATTATGTATTTCCCACTCTTTATGTTCCAACGAAAGAACTCACCCCAAAACCGAAAATATTACAAACCCGGCCAGAAAACTGGTCAGGCAGTTGATGCTACTGGTGATCAGAGCATCTCTATAACAATTATTATTAAATTTGTTGTAGCTGGACAGGGCCAGCAGAGTGCCGAATCCTGGACCCAGGGAGAAGAAAATCTGTGAGGCAGCGTCGATCCAGACCTTGGAGTTCTTTAGCTTGTGCCACTCCGGGGTCAAGTAATACTTGATGCCCTCATCCGCTCCGGGTAGGGTAACTCCCCTCACCAAAAGGATAATCAGCACCACGTATGGGGCCAGTGCCGTGACCCAAACCACTTTTCCGGCGCTTCGGACACCTTTCCAAAGCGAAAAATAAACGAGGACAAAAACCCCAAAGACACAAAGTGCCAATGTGGGCTTTACGGGACCCATAAAATCCAATCCATTGCCCTTGTAGCTCTCCAGTACCTTTCGCCTGCGAATAAATAAATAAAATGCTGATCTTTTGGGGAGTCAAGCAAGGACTCACTCGAAGAACTCTTTGGCCGGGGAGGTGGCCAGTTCCGTGAAGTTCTCATTTGTCACGGGCATACAGTTGGCCGTGTTCCAGGGATTATCGCAGGACGTCCAGGGCAGTTGGGAGGTGAACGAGGCGAAGAGATAGTAGACTGCCCATCCAATAATCGTGTTGTAGTACATGCCCATGTAGATGTCGATTAGGCAGATGGCATAGCCCACTCCTGGAATAAAAAGAAGCAATAATTTGAATAAGTCAAACCCTCACCGGGACTCCCAGATCTTTATTCATTTGCTAACGAGGCTACAAAATCGTTCAAATCAACAGGTAGCTGGGGAATGTCAATATTTCTGATTGAGAAAAAGGAGGAGAATCAGAAAGGAATATTCCCGCGTGACATTTTTCTGGTTTCATCTTTTGTGCAAGCCAACCAAGCCGGGAGGGAGTCGCCAGTCCTTTTACTGCCACGTTTACTTATGAGGCCAATAAGACACGTCACGTGATTTGGCTTCCTTTAAGTTTTCTGCTCCTTTTCATTCATTTGAATCGCTCGACAAAAGGTTCGCCAAAGCAAACACTTGTTGAGCAAATGACGACTGCCACAAAGTGCTGTTTGCCTTTCGACTAAAAGGACATTCGGCGGGGGACAGAGGGGTGAAATAGAGGCCAAATGACTTGGCCTAGGCCAGTGAGTTGGCCAAAGTTGGGAGCCGGCTTAAAGCGAGCTGAAAAGCCAAAGTTTTTATAGCCATACATTTTTGTTTGTCATCTAATGAAATTATCAACTCGATACGCAAAACTTTGAATGGGACTTCCCCCTCCAGAGGATCCCTGTTGCTGCCGGGATAGACTTTCCAAGGCCCTCCATGGTGTAAATCAATTTGAGGACAATTTAATTAGGACTTTAAGCCCGGATGGAGAGCAGGCTCTGATTTGGGCTTTGTGCGTTCCGCTTGAATGCCTCGTTAATTGTTGCAACAAATCTGGCGACTTCTTATCCGTTTGAATGCCTGATAATGTCCCAACCACACAATAGTAGCATCCCCATCCCCTCATATTCCATCCCCCGAATGCTAACTTTGCTTCTTTGTGAGGCCAACAAGTGCGGGTGGCCACAGGATCTGGCTGAGACAATATTGCTTACCAGAGCGTGAAATATCAGACATCAACAACATGAGGTTCTGCAAAGCCATGTAGCATCGCCTGTCCCCCACTGCGTATACTTAATTTCTCATTACAAAATTTCAAGTGCCTTGCGGGCGAAAGGCTCCGGTTTGCGCAAATATTGAAAGCTTTTATAGATTCCAATATGCAATCTCTCGATTTTTTATATCATCCTTGTACCTGGCTGCGACTAAAACCCAATATTTGTAATTCATTTAAATTGCCATTTAATCTGGCATCGTATTTGGCCGCCGGAGGCAGCTCCATATTTATTTTTATTTGCAAATAATTTTTTAAGGCTCGTAAGCTCCTTGTTTATTCGTTTTTTCCACTCACCCTTCAGCGCCGGACAGATTCGCTTCCAGATACTGAGGCATCCGCATCGATGGAACTGACCCAGGGCCAGTTCCATATAAAACAAGGGCAGGCCTCCAAAGATGAGGAAGACGCAGTAGGGCACCAGGAAGGCGCCACCTCCATTCTGGTAGCAAATGTAGGGAAATCGCCAAACGTTGCCCAGGTCGACGGCGAAGCCAATCACGGCCAGGAGGAACTCTGCCTTTTGTCCCCAAGTTTCCCGAGTCCTTTCCGTAACGGAAACCACCAAAATACGCTGCAGTCAGGTGAGAAAATAATCAAGGATACAATTTTTCCCATTTTTCCTGTTTCTTAACATAAAAAAGCTATTGAATATACGGGAATAACTCACCTCATTATTGGCCAGTCGCGGTGCTAGAGGATCTGTGACTTTTGCGGGCGTGGCAGTGTCTCCATCGTCCTCGTTCGAGTCGTCCTCGTTGTTGGGCGACTCCTTGTCATTGCTCCAGGGAGCCGAGTTTGTGCGGAACGCCGTGGAGGCGGAGCCACCCAGCTCAGAGCCATTGTTGGCACTCCCACTGCGATCCATGCTGCGGCGAGTTGGAGGCCGTGACGCGGGCGGTGGCGATGGAGCAGCGCCGGGGGGCGTGGCAGTGTACGCCGATCGCGGCACGAGCTTAGCCAGTCGAAATCTGGACTAGTTCTATATGGACCAGAAGGTGGAAACTACCTCTTTGCTAGACTCTATCTCAGGACGGAACCTCTGTCAATCCTCTTCCTGAATTTCCACTCGCTTTTCCCGCCCTTTAGCCCTGCTTTTCTGAAAATTGCATTTTTCCTGCGGCTTTTCACATGCTGGATTGGGTTGGCCAATAGCTGGAAATAAAAATGAAATCAGAATTAATGGCCCATGGTTAATTATGGCCATTCATTGGGTTCCCTCAATCACTACCCCAAGGGCAGTATTCCAATTAACACAAATTTTAACATAAATTAAAGCATAAATGTACTTAAAAAAATATATTACAATAATGAATTAGCTCAAATGGGAAAAAGGACAATATACTACTTTGAAATAGAAGATACGAAAGTACATTTTCTTAAAAAATATATTTTTTAGTGTCCAATATAGTTATCTTTTTTACAATTGCTTTATTTTCTCTGTAAGGATTTCTGCCACAGCTTGTAAATGTCCCTGACCACAGGATTCGTGGTGTCCTTTAAACTCCTGTAATCTATTGCCTTCGTACAGGCCACCACAAACTGTTCAATGTCAATGCCGTGCATTAATTTTGGTTTTTATTCCATTGTTCTTAATTCAAGGGGTTTAGTATTTATCCTTTGGCTATATTTTATCTTAAATGCCGGGCGCGAGTACTTAGCTTAATGAATTAACAATCTGCAGGTGAAATAAAAAACAATTGCAGCCTTGATCTTCCGCGGCGTTGACATTCACGCCCCCGGGGGAGGGACTTTTTAATTACCATTTAATTGTGGGCCACACGCGAAGCCAAAGCAAAAGATAAAGAAAGTTGTTCTCATGTGCCGTCGGACGGCGACAGATGGAATTCTCAAATGGGAATTGTTTGATAAGACAAGTGCTAAAAATACAGGCCCAGAAGACGAAATTCAAAACAATCAAAAGACATTTAGGAGATAGGAGGACCAGAAAAAATAATCTTCATCGGGCGTTATAAAATAGATATTAAGAAATGGCACATTTTGTTTGAGTTTTAAATATTTCTCTGAATTTTTTAATCAAAGTCATCCTGATATGAGTAAAAAAATAAGCTTCAGCTTTAAATCAATCATTAACTGGTTTTTATAAAAGACAAAGTTTTAACTTTTTCCACTTACTACTTATTTAAAACTTTTAGTATTTATTCAAATGAAGACAAAGAGTTTTTGAATAATTTTTAAACACTTTTCACTTTATCCATGGCACTGGAATCACTTTCAATTTTTTTGGTTTCCGATTTGAGAGACGCGCGCCGCTCCGCTGGGCCAACTGACGAATCCTCCGGCGGGAGTCCTCCTTTTATACGCTCGCTGCGCAGGCGGGCGCCATTAAGTCGTCGGCAGGACGAGCGCATCCGAGTCCTTTTTCGGTTCGGCGTGTCTTTGGGGTTGGCTTTCAGCAGCAGAAAGTGGGCATCCGGACGACAGGTGGCAAAGTGTAACTTAAATTGCAGCAAACTGTTGCTCTTCGAAGTTGATTGAACGCCTGCCACCTCAAGGGGGCATCCTGGGCGCTGCGGGCGTACTGGGCGTTGTGTGCGCTGGGGGCGTGGCCTATTAAAAGCGCCTAGTATGCCTTGTTAAATGGCTGCCACATTACCGGACTGTCCGTTACCGATTGACAAGAGCAAAAGTTTTGTTTCACAAATTCACTTTCGAGTTGGAATGGATAATTGAAGACAGAGCGGATGTCTTACCATGGCAAATTAATGATACGGCTATTAAAACTATTTCCTGCAGCTTTTAACTTTAAAATTGCGTTTTTCACTTTTTTATTCAAACTGATTTGAACTCGTTTCCAAGAATCTTATAGAAGGTAGTCTGCTGCGAATGATTTTTATGACCAACTAAAAGATAGTTGATTCAGTTGAATTCAATTTTTATTGCCGCTATCGGACTTTTCGCACTTTCGTTTGTCTGCCATTTGAAGAGCTGCTTTCCTCCAGGTGGTGGGGAATAATTAAAAGCTTGTTTTATTTATGCACTGGCCTAGTATTTCGTTTATTTATTTGCTAATTATGGACAGCGAAGATAGCGAACGAAGCGCGCTCATGGGACTGAGATTGTCAAGTGGCTAAATCAGCGTAATTGCAAATCCGATCGACGGGCTTTCGATGGCGGGGGCGGAGTCCGGAGTCGACCGACTGTGAGTCACGTTCGGTGCGGTTGGGGTAGGTGGGTGATCCGCCTTGGGTCTTAAAGGAGCTTAGCGTGGGTCGGGCTGAGACGCTCTGTCTGTCTGTCAACGACCATTGAGATGTACTTCCACACTGGTAGCTCACTCATCACCCAGTCACCCATCCATCCCGTCCTCCCAGTCCCGCACTGCAACCACAGACGCCAAGCGGATCATGGCAGCCACGTCGTGTGTGCGTTCCTGAACTATTTTGCCACAAAACTGGGCTTATATAACTGTAATTCAATATCGAATTTCCTAGCCACGCCCGCAAACTACGTCATCGCCTCGAGTGCAATCCAACAGTAGGTGAGATAAATCTGAATGGATCGGATTGGATCGGATCAGGTGGTGGCAAGTGGAGGCGGAAAGGCCATTCCGGAAAGTGGTCCCATGCCTATTAATCATTTATTATATGTTAATAAACTAAAAATATCAAATTACGTCAGATTATTTGTAAAAGCAATGGTTTCAGATCATCAATTACAAATTGCAACTTTACGAAAAAACAATGATAAAAATGATTATTATAAAGACATATCGTACATTTCTATTTAATAAACTTTATTTAATCAAACAAAATAAGTTGCAAATACTTATATAAAAAGAAACCCAATTTAAAACTCTAATTGTGATAAGAATTGATATTCAAATAGCCAATACACAAACCAAGTAGCGGAAAAGATTAGTTATTCTCAAACTGTATGATAACAGTGTGACCCACTGATAAGGTATTATCTTTAAACTGTAGCACAGTCATATTATTTCAGATATCCAGCCAAAACAAATGTTTTTTTCTTGAATTTCTTATCAATAAACAAAAAATCAGTTCCCTTAAACCCTAAAGATAAGAAATGCGGCTGACCAAGATCTGGCAGAGCCGTACTCCTGGCGACCGCCACCTGAGCACGTACTTTTGCTTTGCGGCCTTACGGTTTCTCCTGGTCTTTGTGCCTCAATTGGGCTATGTGCATCCGGATGAATTCTTCCAAAGCGTAGAGGTGATGACAGGTGAGAGTCTGTGGTATATAATAGTATTCTAGTAGCCCAACCAAATTTTTCCGGCCCCAGGTGACCACTTTCGGCTGGAGCACACACGGACCTGGGAATTCAACAACTCGATGCCGGTGAGAAGCATCACCCTGCCTTTCGCTTTGCTCCGAGTGCCTTGGAGCTTCTACGAGTTCATAGCCATCTACCTGCGCACCTGGTGGAATATTGATATACTCGGCACCTATGCCTATGTAGTGTTTCCGCGGATTGTTTACACCCTGATCTCGTACAGCAATGACTGGTGCCTATATCGTATTTGCCGGCTCTACGGGATGCGCTTCGAGATTCGGCTACTAGCGCTGGGCAGCTCCTGGGTGCTGCTTGTCTTTGGCACGCGCACCTTCTCCAACAGCTTGGAAATGGCCATGTGCTCCTGGCTTCTTTGCTTAGTGGCCGAGTGTATGCTGCGAACGAATACGGTGGTGTACAAAAAGGAGTTCCTTGAGGAGAAGTACGAAAAAGCGGAATCCATCAGCGAGCGTGTGCGGATTTGGAAGCTGAAGAACGCCCTGCCTGCCCACAATCTGCAGCACCTACTGGCCATGTCCACGATATGCGTGGCTGGGGTTTTCAATCGCCCAACATTCCTGCTTTTTGGAGCTCCGATGGTGTTCTTTTGGCTGCTGCGCGGCATGGGCACACGCACTGTCACCTTTCGAGACTTTAACCTACGCATTGCCCTCTTCTGTTTGTGCTCACTTCCGGCTCTCGTTCTGTTCATCTTCTGCGATTCATTGTATTACCAACATCTCACCGTTGGAGAACTGCACATGATGCACCTTACCATTGACAACTTTGTCTTTACGCCGTGGAACTTCATAAAAGCGAACCTGGACTCGGCACAGACTGCCAGTCACGGCGTGCATCCTTGTTATGTGCATTTAATGGTCAACATGCCAATGCTTTTCAACGTCCTGGCTTTGGCATCGCTCGGAGCCTTTGCCCAACTACTTTTGCGCTTCTTTCAGGCAGAGTACCAAGTGCTGCCCCGCTTCCAGAGCATTGTGTCGCTAATGTCGGGTGCTATTTTTGTGCCGCTGTTTTTTCTATCGCTGATTAATCATCAGGAACCCCGGTTTTTGTTGCCAATCACGCTTCCGTTGCTCCTGCTTCATGCTCCAAAACTGGTGACTGGTTTTAGTGCCAAGTATCCTTTTCAAAAGGAGCACCCGCTACTGCGCCGCTTCTACGATCTAGTGCTTTCCAGTAAAGCCTCGGCGCCTTATCTGTTGAAGATCTGGTACGTGAGCAATGTGGCGCTGACCGTATTCTTCGGCTTCATTCACCAGGCGGGCGTGTATCCTCTTGCTGTGGATATGTCGCATGTGATAGCCACAAAGCCAGTGGCCACGCAGGTGCACCTGATGACCTCGCACATGTACAGCTTGCCCTTGCACTTGGTCAACATTCCCAGTTCTCGGGTGCTCCACTTTAATCGGCAGACCCACCAGCGCTATCGTCGTCAGAGGGACTTTTATTTGTACGAGTACGGAGGCCTCTCCTTGGATTCGCTGATGTATAAGGTGAAGCTTATCAGTGGCAACTGCGAGGTTAAGCTAGCGGGCCCGAATCGCCTGCGGTATAAGCTGTATTTGGCCATTCCTGCATCCCTAAGTGGCGAATTACACGATGCGCTGGAACGCTCCAATGCTAGCAGTTACTTGAACTTTGAACGACTCAATGTATTCTACCCGCATCTATCCACGGAGGCACTACCCCGCCTGCGGGGCAGGCATCCCTGCGACCTGGACTCTCCACACTGGATGGATGACGATCTTCGAGGAACCTGCGCCGTGGAACAGCCACCGTCCTTAAGTGTTTCGTATCTCAATAAGCAGTTCAGCTCATTTGTCCATCAACTGGGACTCGCGCTCTACGAGATCGATGTGCGGCGCAAGAAACCGCGGCCTGCGAAGTCACCTGACCTGCAAGAAGCTCCGGCGTAGGCCCCGGCATTCACTCATTCAAAGTGCCTTAAACCAAAGTTCTAGGCTAATATGATACTAAGTCCATTTGAATTTTAATTCATTTCTAGTCGTGAAACATTCCTGCACAAACTTTAATTGATTAATACTTCTAGTCATTAGCAAATAATTATGAACGATTTTTACGTTTTGACAAACTGTATAATTACTAATATCGGACAATAATGGTAGCTGCAGAGGAAACCCATTTAAGTGGTAGGTAATCGAATCACCCACGCAAAAATCACTTCTGTTTCAGCAAACAATCAGTAATCAGAATAGTAACATCGACGTTCTATCCGTTTCAGTTGTCGCCAGTGGTCGCAGGGAAGGCTGGAAAAGAGTAATCCATTTGACACGCTGTTGGCTGGTAATACCCGACAAACATCTGAGGTGCGGCATCCGCGTTCAATGAACGTTACCGGCCAAAGCAATTGTGTTCTAATTTGGATTTTGTATTTGGGCTGCCTAAGCCGGAAACTTGTTTGGCCATCGCCGGGGACAATCGGCCTATAAAATGGCCAGGCCAATTTCGAAACAGCATCAGTCACTGACAAACCAACCAACCCAAACAACCAAACCAATTCAACATGAAGGTGGGTACCCCATCCTGATTTTCAGGATACTAGAAAATATCTAAAGGACTTTAATCTCTTCCTGCAGTTCCTCATCTGCTTGGCTCTCTGCTTCGCCGTCGCCCAGGCGGGCTTCCTGGCCTCCCCAGTGACCACCTATGCCGCTGCTCCAGCTTACGCCGCCACCTATGCCGCTGCCGCTCCTGTGTCCTACACCGCCCCCGTGACTACCTACGCCGCTGCCGCTCCCGCCTACTCCACCTACGCTGCGGCTGCCCCCGCCTACTCTACCTACGCCGCTGCTGCTCCCGCCTACACCGCCTCGGTGTACAGCGCCCCGGCCTACACTGCTCCTGTGACCACATACGCTGCCGCCCCCGCATACACTGCTCCCATCACCACCTATGCCGCTCCCGCTGTCGTCAGCCCCTTTTTGAAGAAGAAGTAAACATGATCCTTCCACACCAATATCCGATCCATCCAAACATCTTGAGACTCTAAATAAAGCGCCAATTCAAGAGAAATATGTTGTTGAATTTGGAAGAACCCAATGAGGTTTATTTTCCTATAAAGGTCATGTTTCAGGGCGATAAACACGACCGAAGAAGTAAATCTTTTTATGCTTAATAATGGCAAACAGAAAAGGACGATTCACTGTTAATATCCTTAAGGTTTTCGACAATGATCTTTTCACCAGGGAACCATCTGAAAAAAACTTAGTGTTGGCCTTGGACAACTAATTAATTAAGTTATACAAACTTTTAGCCGATCCATCATTTAGTCCCAATTCGGTAATCTCTATGAAATTGGATTCAAGGATACTGTCCATTTTAGGTCGCTCCTTCGTTTTGACAAGATTGGCCAAGTCAGGGTGATGGAATAGATGGGTCACTCCGACATCAATCAAAGGTTGGGTCATATCCTGGCTGTATTGGATTTTGAAACGTGGAAGTGTAACCCGTACTCGTTTGATTTGGCTACCATCCAACATCAGGTGCTCCAGATTCTCCTCCACCTTTTGGATACCCTTGAAAGTTTTGGGCACCATCACAGCCATGGACAGAGTGGAGTTGACTAAGGGAATAATGACCGTGTAGGCGGCGATTTTCATCTGGTAAGTGTATGAATAATCTCCCTCGATAGTTAACATATTGGTTTGAACATAGCGCTCCTCCAGCGGCAGAAAGAACTTCTCCTGGGTGGCTTTGCGGAAGCCCACCCATTCGCCCTGGAAACTGTTGGCGGTCACTAAAACCACTTTCGCGGATTCATCCAAAAACGATAGGGGGTCGAGTAGATCCCGGATTTGACCATTTGTTTGCGAGGATACCCATTGATTGATGTTCGTTACTCCCGAAGTGCTCAGGCTTGTATTGTCCGCAGTGGTATTGAGAAACTCCTGAGATAGCTTTTGGTACTCGGGTAGGATTTTGAGGCCTTTAGTTGTATACAATCGACTTGCTACGTTGTACTGTGGATTCGCCTTGGCTAACAGGGATTGCCGCTTTTGATAATCTTCCAAAACGGCAGTCTTATTGGTGTCCGTAATCCCCAAAGCGGCTCTCAGCTCCCTCTCAGAAGCTCCCGATGATCCCAGGTAAAGTTGCATCAGCGCCTCCCTCACGGCAGCAGGACACATTACCATATTGATGTTAGCATAGTAGTACAGAATCCTCGAAACTAGGTCTTTCTCGGATATCCTGGGCACCTGCAGAGAGGGCTCTAAAAATATGAAAAGCAGCAATAGGCTGCACCCTGTCCGCGACATTGCCAAAGTAAAACTAATGGATAATAATAAGAATTACCTCAATTTTATTAATATTGGTTGCTTTATTCATACCAAATTGATTCGCTACAGATAATCCGGTTTTATTAATGCCTGTTAAATGCCTAAAAACATATTGGATCGTATACCTAGAGCTACATTTCACTTACAAACTACGGATCGTAATGGATCGATGGTGGTTGATATTCGATGGGATCCCACTGGGCAGATCAGTGGAGATTGTGGCTCAAGTACATGGGGTCCTTGGGGGCGTCGGCCTCCTCGAAGACAAAGTCCTCGATGTCTTCTTCCCGGTTCCAGCGCACAGTGCGATCGCTACTGCATATCCTCCGGGAAGGATGTAGTATGGAAGGTGGGAAGAAAGTAAGTTCAGAATATATAGACTTTGTCGCTGTGAACACAATAAGAATTTGTGTGTGTTTTGGTTGGTACTCTTGTCTGGTCACAAGATTCAAATCGATTTAAATCAATCAAAAAACCAAAATCAAAATCAAACGCAAGGCAAAAAACAAACTCATTGGCAACAGAATACGGTTAATAACGTTGGTAGAACCTGTTCAAGCCGGCTGTCGGCGGCGGAGGGGGTGGCGGAGCTCCGCGGGGCGGTGTACGCCGAGCGCTGAAATATTGAAAAGTAATAATAATATTGAAATCAATTGTCATTTAGCGGATTATTGGCATGGTAGCGCAGAAGTCCCAAGAGGGTTTAATCCATAAGCAAACCCACTTGAGAAATTAAGGCCCATGAATGAATCCGATGAGGTTGCAATACCCCAAGTTTTCTTTATAAATTCTTAAGATTTCTGAAAACAAACTCCAAAACTTACGCCGCAACATCCGCATCCAAATGGGCTCCGGCGCCATAGGTATCGCTCTCTTCCAGATCGAACTCATCGGTGCCGGTGCGTTGCCTGTTTTTAATAAATTTCAATTAAAAGTTTATTTAAAAATGTATCCTTTAAATGGCATGGCTGGGTGAGAGTTGAGGGTGAGTGGGAGGGAGGCCAAGGATTCATACGGGACGGAGACACTCACAGGCGCTGGTTCCGCTTGTTGACAATGTCCTGCACAGCTCGGGCGGTGAGCGACACCCGGCTCTTCAGTCGCATCGGTGTGCGGGGCATCGGAACGGCGGCCGGAATGTCCGGATTGACGCTCAGCACGGGGGTAATGGGGCGCCGGGCCGTCTCACTGCTAGCTCTATCCGCGTTGGTACTACGTCTGGCCAAGAGAGAGGGGGCGGTGAGTGAGAGAATGGCGGGGACGTGGTCACTCAACGTGGTCACTAGTTGGGGGGCACTTACAACTTCTGTTTAGTACGGAGATTGGAGCGCTGGTGGCGCGGATCGGTCCGAGTTTCTGGACTGGCACTGGAGTGTACACGATTCTGGTTCGGATTAAAGCTCTGAGATTGGTTCTGATTCTGGGTACGCCAGCCACTGTCCGCAGGGGCATCATCAAGATCGTACTCTTCAGTGCCCTGACGGTGACTTTAAGTTTTGACAGAAAAAAACAAATCCAAAACCAGGATCAAAATAAGGAATAAGGATCCATCTTCCTGATCAAGGGGAATCAAAGAGGATCTAAGGGCTGGGGGCCGCGACTTACAGAGGCGTCTTGATCTTATTACGCGACTGCCAAATATTGAGAATCTTTCTAGTCTGACTGGTCTCGCGATCCCTTTCCCTTTCCCGGGAGTTGGCCCTACTGGGTCCACTGGATGAGCCCCAATTGTCATCCTCGGGATCGTGGCGCCTGATGATGCAATGGATGCCATGAGCTTGAAATGAATAAATGGACTAACGGAGTGGCCAGGACTTACAGCTGCTGGCGGCTGCGACTGCGAACTGGTGTATTCATGGCGGATACGTCACGGCCGCGACTCAATTCCCGCTCCCGGCTTCGTTGGTCCCGCTCCCGCACCCGCTCCCGGTCCGCATCCTGCTGCTGTCGCCGCTGCTGCTGGTGTTGCTGTGTCTGCTGTTGTTGCTGCTGGTTTCTGGAAGGAGTGGAGTCCTCGTCGGCCAAGTCCAGGGTTTCCTCAGTGGCAGTGCGCCGACTATTTATGGGGAGAGTTTATAAAATATTTTTGGTCCCCTGAATATATTTTTCTTACAGTGGCGGCCTTTGCCTGGCCGCGCTGCTGGTGCTCCTCTCCCGGCTCTGATCCCGCTTGCCACTTCGTCCGCTGGCCGCCGAACTGCTCGTCCTTTGCTTTTTCCGTCCCCGACTCTCGCCCCGGCTCTCCCGGTCTGGGCTGTGCTCGCTCCTTCGCTGCCTGTTCTTAGTCCGTTGCTGGGCTGCCTGCATGGCATTCAGGCGAGTCTGGATGGTAATTAGGTTGAGGCCCACGGGTGTACCAATGGCCCACAGGAGCAGGGTCAGGAAGATGAAGAAGGTGAGTCCGTTGACAAAGTCCACCATGTTGCGGCAGAGGAAGGTGCGACTGGCGTCGAAGGTGTCGTAGAAGGGCCGGCATTTGGTGGTGGTGTCGCCCAGCTGGGACTCCATGGTGGCCCGGCTGCTGGTCAGGTAGGCCTTCAGGCTAAAGGGATAACAAATTTATTAAAAACAACTCTCATTTGACCTAAAAACCTTCAGTTTCTCCCTCTTAGCAGGAGTAACCAAAATATTTGGCATTGGAAGAGGCGACTCTTCTGCGGGTTTTGGGTTACACGTAAAGTGTGCACACAGAAAAGGCAATCATGACACTTGGCAAACTTAATCAAACGATTAGGACTTTCAATTATCTGATAAAGCCGAAAACTATGTCCAGTACTCCAGGGTGCAGTGCTGCAGTTGTTGTTTGAGTTGTTTGTTCCAGGGCCAGACAGTTGTCCGGAAAGAGAAACACAATAATAAAACTCAAACAAACAGACCGACCTCCGGACAGACAGGGAGATGGACGGACGGAGGGAGTATTCAGTTTCAAGTGCTCCGGGCGGTCTAAAAAGTGGCCAAAAGTGGGCAACGAGGCTCTTAACTTTTGGCTTGAAAATAGCTGGAAATTGCCGCAATTAACTTTGGCCAACATGGCACTGACTAGGGGCTTGCAGGATTTAAAATAATTATTATTATTGAATTTATAGAGCAGAGTAGACCTTGTACAATAACATATAATCTTACCGATCTGTGTAGGTCCTTGTCAAGTTATGACATATTTCCCCGGCCTTGTTCTCCAAATATCCTTGGATGCTCTTCAAGTGATTTAGTGTCTGGTTGACCTGCTTGGCCCAAGGATCCCGCTGCAGCTCCAACGCCGTTAGGTGGTATAGAATCTCGTTCTGGAGGTTTTCCAGGGGCTGGAGTATGGAGGCCTGCAACCGCTTGGACCGGCTGCCCAGCGTGGTCATGCGCGAGGACGTGGCCACATCCTGAATCTGATGCAAGCACAAAAACAAATCGGATGAGTGAGTGAAATGCGGTTTAATGCAGTGCACGTAAATTCGGTCCAAACCGATGGTACCGGTGGTCGGCCCCCTTTTAATTGAAACTAATCAGCTGGACATGGGCAGGGAGGGGGGGTTGTGGAGGATTCTCACCTGCAGGGCCACTCTTTGCATTTGATCAATGAACGTGGCCAAATCCTTTTCGGGCGTGGGCGCACCCACGCTGGTGCGGTACGTGGTCAGATTGAACGAGGACGTCTGCAGCATGTTCTCCAAAATATTTTGAATGGACTGCGTGAGGGAGAGGAGCGTTCGCCCGGATACGGAAATCGCATCAATGGCCGTCGACACTTTGGGGAACTGCTTCAAGTCGGCTATTTTGCTGGTATTCACGAATGCATCCAATTGAAAGACATTGTACGATGCTTGATTTTGCTCGCAGCCTCTGCTCCGGCATCCAGAAGTTGTCAAAGAGAAGTCAAAAGATTGGCTAGATATTTTTTTTGTATTCGGCTCTTTTGGAAGGAAGCTACCCGGTTATAGGGGAGGGGCAATGGGAGCAGTGGAGGATGGGGCATCAGGGGCATCTCTGCATATTTGGCAATTTATGCCCCCGCCTGCCCGCCTGCCGCATGCATGTGCATTTTGTATCTGCCGGATAATTGGAATCGTGCTTAAATTTTGCGGTTACCAGTGTTGGTTGCATGGGGGTGCGGGTGGATGGGTGGCAGGCAGTTGAATTGGCAACGCTGGATTCTGTGTAAAATTGAGTGCCATGTGGCTACAAAATTTCATTGGGCTTTCAAAACTTTGCGGCTTACGGACGACTACTACTCCGTACTGTTCCGTTCGGTTAAGGGTGAACGGGAATGTCGAAGCTGAACAAGTTCTCCAGTTCCACCGCAGGAAGAGAGTGCCTTGCGGTTGCTCCGACTTAAGAGCTGGTCAGCCCAAGTTTCGGCTCCTCCGGAATGGGAAAAGTTTCGAGAGTGGCAACAATAATCACAGCCAGGACTGGGTAATCACTTTTGAATCGATTAAGTGCTCTTGCCAGGGATTTAAAAATTGCTTTGATTTATGAAAACTGATATGTTAACGGTATTGAAAGGGTTACACTATTCATGAATATGGGTCTTAAATTTTTCTCTCTCTGCATCTGCAAGGATGTCAGCTTAATCTCCTGCGGAACTGCTAATCGATTCAACCATTAAACCTGGAGTACATTCCGTTTTTCATATAGCCCAGCAAAAAAAAGAGGAACTTGGTCTTTGGGGAGGCAATCAAAATTACAGGCACGTACAGTATCAAAGTAATTGGATAACAAAATTCGTTACTTCAACGCTGGCCATTCTTTTTTTGGAGATTGGCTTGGTCTACCTGGGAACTTTGGATACACATGTACACACGTGGGTGGGCTAGGGAGGTTTTCGCATGGACTCACCTGAGGGCCTGGCCGAGACCCACATTTACCACCGACCGGTTGACGCCTTCGGGACGCAACAGCTCACCAATGATTCCAGTTTGGGGCTCTCGGGCGTAGGCATATCCCGGCTTGTCCAGCAGCTTACCCAGCATGTCGTAGTCCTGGTCATACAGGGATCGGCAGACAAAGACCTCGGCATTACCCCCAATGGCCAGGGAAAAGACACCATAAACAGTTAGACAGATGCTGGCCAGGCAAATGATCATCACGGCAATGAAGAAGACCACTCCGGACTTGGCGTTGGACTCGCAGAGGAAGCAGCAGTAGGACATCAGCATAAATAGCATCACCCAGACAATGACCATGCCGGCTATCCAGCCCACGCTCCAGTAGGCGTCGGCCCACTCCTTGAGCTCGTTGTAGGCGGGCTGGATGGAGGGCCAGGTGCCCTCCAGTCGCTTCAGCAAAACATTAATCGTGGAGGTCAGCTGCTGGGCATTGGCTGTGGTCCGGTGTCGTATGGTGGCCAGTTGCTCCAATGTGTCTGCGGGCAGTAAGTTAACAAAACAATTCGATTATCCCGAGCCCGATGACACTAATTAATATGGGTCTAAGCTAGGGCAGAAGTTGGCTCCTTGTTGCGAAAATTGCATTGTTGGACTGGGGGAATACCACCCAGAGAGGGCTGGATGTGAAGTATGACAGGTGTGGTATTGATTGAATTGTACACTTTAGCTTTATGCGGCATAATTGAGTTTTGGGCCAGGCCGACCAGGACTCGGCCACGATTCATTTGGGGGCGATGTGAAGGGAATTACTTTTAAACTAGGGATTCCTTTTATTTTGATTGCCGTACTCACAGTTCCGCTCATATGCCGTGTCATGTTTAACTTGTTGCGGGAAATTGCTGAAAATGGAACGTGACACGCCAACTTCCGATGTCAGATTTTTGACAGTGGCCCCAAATTCAATTTCGCCCAAGTAGCGCATACGGAAGATGCTTTGGTCCTCTTGCAGCTGACAAATTGTCAACGTTTCGTGGTCGTCGTCGTAGTCGTCATCGTTGTCCAGGAAATAAGATATACCATGGTGGAATTAGAAAAACAGTGTACATGCAGTTCGAAATGAGAAAATAAAAGAGTCCGAAAAGGAAGTAGAGGTACAAATTATTTATACGCCGGACATGGAAGCAGTAAGGAAAGTATAGGGTTACGACTTTGGAACACCCATTGATAAAAAAGGAAGGAAATTCTAAAATAAAACTTTAGCAGACTCTTTTAAGCTTCACCTTTAAATACTTTAGCTTGTGATTAGTCGGTCAAAAAGCCCTCCATGTACCCCATATTCCCTAGCCAAAAACCAGATACCAAATAGGATTTAATCGGGAGGGAGGACTTACAGTTTTCAGGGCATCCACCACGCCGTTCTCCTCGAAACTGCGTATACGCAACGTGTCGCAGAGGGGGCGGTCGCGGTACGTGCACTGGCGCTGCAGCACGGACAGCTGGATCTGCAGCTCCTCCATCCGGGCCGCCGCCTCCTGGGACAGTTTGAGAGCCCGGCCGACCGTCTCCTGCAGCATGAGCACCCGATAGATGAGCTCCGCGTTCGCTGACAGCGACAAATGCACAAAAATATTATTATTATTATTCTCATTACAACAGGACTACAAGTCGTATATTTCCAGCGCTATTGTAGCGCGTTTTACTTTCGGATGGGATGATGGGGGATAGAGGATTCCATGATTCCAAATTACACATTGTGTTCGACGGCAAAGCGTAATGGAGTTGCCATCCTGGCCATCGAGAGTGGGATGAGACCTGGAGGACCTTCCGTTTGCATTCGCCTAATGAAATTGTGGACAAACAATCGGTTTTCTTGAGCCGCTGTTTGCGGTCGGCCTGTCCTGTTTCCCATTGTTTGCTGATTTTCGAGATGTATTTAGGGCTCTGATTTAACCAATTGTTTGGTCTTGGGCAGGGTCTCCAGGTAATACAATGATGGTGGAAGGACATGGATTAAGGGTTTCATAAAAATCTGAATTTAAAACATAAAAAATGGTTGAATAATGGCTGGAGTTCCAACAATAGGACGCAGTCTTTGGGGAATGTAATTTATTGAGCCAGGCTTATTGCCATGTTTGGCCAATGGGGAGGTACTATCTAGGCCTACTGACCATGCCACAAAGAATGGAATGTGGGTCAAGTCCGTAACCAGACAATTGCATGGCCGTCGCACTGGGAGCACTTAACCAGCACCCCGAATCCCCCATTTTGGTACTCACCCAGGCTAAGTGTCGTCAGTGAATCATACGCCAGCTCAAGGCCAGTGTGTGCAGATATTTCCGCTTGAATCGGTTCGCCAAGGAGAACATCCACGTCTATGGAAAGAAGAGGCGGACATATAAATTCATATATGTATTTACATCACGGCTTTTGAGAGAGTGCAGTGCTAAAGTTTTACCAGCAAGTAGTGAGTGCATGGATGGGATCGAAGGAAATAAATGGATGTGGAGTTCGGAGTGTGGGGCGCCATCCAAAACTTGGCAAGGCGATTGCGAGATGGCACAAAATGGCGGAAAATGGCAAACTTTTGCGTCGCTTTCCACCGCACTGACCTTCCAAGTCTTTGACGACCCGCTCCACGGAAACGTGAAAGCCATTATCCAGTTTGTGTTTGATTTGTAGATGCGTGTCCTTAAGGAAGACCTCCACGTCATGCACGGCTGACTTGACCATCTCGGGCGTCATCTCGATTCCGGCGGACAGGCGACTGTTGGCGTAAAATATGCTAAAGTCGCTCAGCCTGAAAAATAACGAAAATTACATAAAAGTTTCTATCTGAAGATCTTAACTCACGTTAGCAGGACGAAGACAATCCAGAGAGTGACCAATCCGGCACTTTTGCGACAACGCAAGCTCTCTTCCAGCGCCTCGTCCCGTATGTTGCAGGGAGCGTTCCGTATGTGGTCCACCTCCTCCTGGGTGGAGCGGCGTCCGCAGCACCAGGCACAGGTGGCAATCAGGGGCACCAGCGCCAGGATGGCGAACACGCTCATCAGGGCAATAAAACCCGACTCGATCTTAATGGCCTGGAATGGAAGTTTACACAATATGGGAGCTCTTCTCTGTCCAAACACTCACATTGGAGGCAAAGTCCACCAGGCTAACGTTTTTGTGTAAGACATCGCGAATGGATTCTGAAAAGGATAACAAGAATTGTTCCAGAACACTTTCAAAATCATAACTATTTATTTTACAATCTATTCGGAGGAGTCACTCGACACTAGGTCCCCCTGCTCCTCGTTTAGGTGTTGGATGACCACCACATTACACAGATTGGCCTGCCCCAGGGTGCGTGTGTCTGACTCTTGAAGCTCCTGCCGCGGAAAGGAGGTCATCAGGACGAAGCTACGGTCGGAGAACTGGGGCCTGGCCAACCTCGCATATTGATACAGATCTGCAATGTTGTGGGTGTGATTAAAGCGTCCTGCCACCCGACTACCGTCCGCCAATCGCATTTGCACCGTGGTCACGGCAGCTTGTTCGTTCAGCTGGACTGCCTCCATTGCCAAGTGCGAGCATGATGTGGGGACCGCTAATCTCGGCGAGGGATTGACCAAGGAGCGACCTGGGCCCAGGAACTGCTTGCGCGAGAGGGTGCGGAAGCGTTCGTTGGTATGGTCCTGGACACTGAGCTCGACCCGGGGCCTATTGTCCAGCATTTCATCCGGGAAATCGCCGCGCAATACGGCCCGAAGGAAGCGCTCGTTTTCCGGGACGGCATACGGGCGGAGGGTGCCATCGTCCAGGGAGAATCCTTCAGACCAGAGGTGCAGCACGACTATGGTGTGCTCGTCGTCGGTGGGTTCTGTGTCCGAGTCCTCGTCAGTGCGAGCTGGTGGTGGATTAATGGGATGAGCGCTGCCCAGAGGAACCCCATGGCCCCAGACCCGCAGGCTGCGATCGCTGTCGTTGGTGGTTAGGGCCGGAGTGGAATTATCGATGGCCACGCGTTTGCCCACGGGTGTTTCGTGGGTGGACTCGCTACCCGACACCTCGGCCTGGTAACCATCGCTATCCGGGCTTCTCAGGGACATCAAATCCTGGCGGCTACTCTCCGCTATCGAGGGGTTTGGCTTCTCCATCTTTTCAGGCATCTTTGACCTTTCCCTCTTCTCCGAACTCATGGATCTTTGACCTGTCCTGGCCGCCTTATCTGACTCATAGATGTTGCTGGCCAAATCCAAGGCCCAGTTGTTGGCGCTCAAGTACTGGCGGGCCACCTCCTCCCGCACACCATGGCGCTGCATAAAGGTATTCAGCTTCTGCTCATCGGTCATCTGGGCAGGCACACCACCGATTCCTTGTCGATTTCGATGGATAGAATTTAGAAACTCATGTTTTTCCTAATGTCAGATCATTGTGGCTAAGCCACCTGTGCTTTCGGTTATAGGATTAAGGGTCAGGGACGCAGGATTGCCATTCCAAATTAAGGCCTTGATTATTTTTCAGAACATCGTAACTAGGATCTCGCACAAACTTGTGTCTGGCCGGAATTTACATTTCCACGACCTCCCATGTCGTCCAATATTCACACACACAGAAAGGACATCAGGACACGCCCAACTAAAAGGGACGGGGAACGAGACTTACCCAGCGGCAATTCCTCGGGCGTGATAAGCGATAAAAATTCACTAACGTAGGTGAATATAAATGGTCCTGGGGCTATGTCCATGCCTGGTATGCTGTAGGTAAAAAATGTGGCTGGTGTTGTTGTTGGTGTTAAGGTTGTTGTTGCTGCTGTTGCTAGTGCTATTGTTGTTGCCGATGCCATGGCAGATGTTGTTGGCTCCCCGGATCCGACCATGGCTGCTACGGCGGCCATGCCAGCTCCTGCTGCGGATGACGAGGACATAATTGTTGTTGCGGCTGGCGTTGGCAGTGTTAGATTACGCTGGTCCATCTTCGGCCGGATGATGGCTGCCTTGGCTGTTTGCTCTTGGGTGTTGCCTGTTGGCTGCCTGCCAGGGTTCCCCTTTCTGCAAATGAATTAATGCGGAACGGGCATGACCATGAATAGAGCCTCAGAGCCACAAGGAGGGATCCCTTTCGAGGCATCCAGCAACACAAAAACAAAGCGTCCAACTCGGACAGCAAGGGCATGTTGTAAAATATTTTTGGAATTTTATGTTCCAATTATGCATTCATATGTATGTGTGGGGCTGAACCCAAGTAACTAGTCGGCGGCAAAAACTTAGGGGGGGGAGGCCCAGTAACTCACTGGGAATATGTGACATATACCAAATTAATGAATACTGCAGCCACGTGAGGAATTTCAGCATATTTTTGAAATAAATTAATTTTGTGTGGGCCCTAAATTTGTTTATTAAAGGGCCGTTGAAAATCTGGGTTAGCCAGTCGACCCTCATGTTAAAATATTACGTATACGCCATGTGTTTGCCACTCTCAACTTTCAGTGCTGAAATTGCGTATACGCACCGTATGTCGAACCTTGTTTGATAGCCTGTCAAGGTTCGGTTGTCCCATTTAATTGCTGTCCCTGAATGTCGCCTTGAATTGAATTCTTCACCTGTTAATTCTATTAATTTTATTTTTCCCTTTGTTTGTGCTTTGGCCTGTCTTTGCCATTTCCAATGTTGTCAGCACGCTCTTGGCCAAAAAAAAAAAAACAAAAAAAAGCAACGAAATGGGTAATGACTTTCAGATACAACGAAATTTCTCTCTCAATCGCTTCCTCCATTTCTCCCCTACTTTGTGTCTTTGTATCTGTATCTGTCGCTTGTATTTGTGTGTCTGGGAATAGAGATCTCTGTCGGGGCACTGAAGAAGTGCGGCCACCCCGGGCAGGGAAGAAACCCCTCAAGTTCTGCTGGCCACTCGACTCATTTGTTTTCCTTGACAATACGACGTTTGCCGCCTTTATCGCCCATTCATGCTGCCCAATGGCCATACTAATTGCTCCGCCCTGGGATTTGCACGTTGCTGCAGAATTGGAATTGGAATTGGAACAAACCAATACAAATGCCCGGCCCGAACTTAAATAGTCTTCAGCTCGAAAGTGGGTCATTAAAACTCGATACCCTCCGATGCAGTGGCAGACTTAAACAGTGTAATGGCTCTACATACATACATACATGTATGTATGTATTTATTTATATATATATGTGTATATAGAGGGATATACATATAGATGTACATGTGCGATTATGTGCTGGGCAAGTGGACACGAGTCAAGGCGCTCGATTTTGCTGGACAAGCTCTTTCGAAGGCAACTCGATACGCAATGTGCGGACTTGTTGTCAGCTATTATCTCTCTATTATTGTAGCTTGTTGGAAAGATATTAGTGAAAGCCTTTCAATGATAACTGCCGGGAGTATTATGGAGCTGCACTCGTAGGTGGCAGAGTTCAATGCATTGGGTCACACATACTGGAGGGGCTTTCAGGCCAGCTTACTGCGGAGTTATTCGAATTACTTTACAATGCGAAATGTTCAGGAAATGTGAACTTAAATCCCTTTCATTGTAGCCAAACGTTTTATAGGCAAGATTTTGCAGAGATTTTAAATATAGTATGTGATTAAAGCTATGGAAGAGTAAAGGTATTGAAAACACGGGATTAAATATCCTCCAAGGTATTCAAGCTTCAAATAAAATGACCAAACATCCAAAAATATTCCATAATATAAATTAATAAATAAAACATTTAATCTACTTAAACAAAAACATGTTTAGTCTATAATTTGCAATCAACAAATTTAGAATACGAGGCAGACTTAACGCTCTAGTTTTTGCAAAAGCCAAATTCGATTAATTAACAAATTGCACGCCAAACGAACTTACGCACCTCGGCTGGGGCTCCCAATTAATTAATGGATTTCGAGTCGCAGCTCCTGGCCCTTTCTCCGTCTCCTTCTCCCGCACACTCCCCGTCTCTTTCGTAAACGTATATTTCAGTCTCTGTCGATTTAAACACTCACTCACTAACTGGCTCACCGCTAACACATATGCATATGAGGTCGTTGGTGATTATGGGCTTAGATTTGCAAATCATGCTTTTAATTGGAATCTATTTAAATTTGATTGCAATTAGTTTGATGTGTGGACTCTTCGTTGGATTTTTGAACATGTAGTCGCTGCGGAAAACTGAAATTGAGTTGATATCGATTCGATGTTAAACACACAAATGCAGTTAATGCAAATAGTTGGCTAGTTGCACCGTTTTGCCCACGTTTACATATTAAAACGGTGCGTTTGGCTACAATTTTACGCTATTTACTTTGCATGCAATTAACGCGACAATTGTTGGCCAATTAATTATTCATTTTCACATAATTAGCAATGAGCTCGGTGTGTCGTCGTCCTCCGTTTATTCAACCAATCAACCACATAGCTCGGCCAGCGCCGTCACACGACTGAGTAGTACCTGAAGGGTTTAAGGTTCAAATAATCGGAGAAGAAAACTTAGAAATTTTTTCCACAAATCAGCGAGTGAAAGTGGTTGGAAGGCGTATGGTGAATACTATCTAGTTGCTGGCTAAACTGGCGGGAAATTAGAATTTCGAAGAGGTTTCATTTAGGAAGCTGGTTAATGTCACGCTAAAGCGTCTTTAGTTTTCGCAAAAGTGCCGAATATATATCTCATAAGTACTAACGACCAATTTCGCAGTTTTTGTTTGTGTTGGCAGGAGGCGCCTTGAGCTTTGCATTAAGTAGACTTTATTTTAAAGTTGCATCAAACCCATCCAGCCAGCCACCCACCCAGCCACCCAGCCAGCCAGACAAAGTTTTTCCCGTCGCTGAAAGCGAAGCGGGCCAAAGTTAAGCTTCATCTATCGAGGGTGCTGTGGAGGGTCTGGATGTGGCCCGACTGGGCTGGCATTTTCCTCAACATATTGTCGGAGCTCACAGCGGGCGATGCCAATGACAACGACGACGACGACAACGCAACGACCACGTCGGAACTGTGGGCTTTGGCTTACATATATTCCATATAGTAGATGCAATGCCTCCGTGGCAGGAGTGCCTTTCATGGCTAAAATTCAATTTGCCTTTGATTTATGCATTTTACGTCAGATTTACACGCCAGCCTGAAGGAACTTTCAAAACTTTAAGTCTCGAACATTACCAAAAGCGAAATCATTTTTCCCCACAGTGGCTGAGCTACGTTGAATGTCCGTCAAGGTGGATTCAGTTTCGGTCCTTTGGGATCGTTGTGTGCACTTGTCATCCTTTGTGGGCCAGCACATCAATGTCCTGCAACAGCCTGGGGCATGTAAGGTACAAAAGGCCTTTGTGGTTTCGGAAAAAGAGTCGATTTGCCTTTAAATCGATCCAATCATGTAAATAAAATAAATAATAATCCCAAATCGGACAAAATCTTTATTTCCAAAGCCAATAAAGGATATTTGGCAATATCCAATAGTAAGAAAAAAACTGGGGTCTCTTGGACGATGACAGTGCTAATAAACTGCCCTCCACCCATTGCCTATGACTTGGAAAGCTGACGAACATCATCGCCTTTCCGCCGGCACAGCCGATACTCCCGGCAATGATCCCGGCCAGGGCGCCGCGGCAAATCAGGGGTCCGCCCATGTCCCCGGCACAATACTCCCCCTCCTCAACCGGCCTCACGCACACGCTATCGTCCTGTCTGAAGTTCGGAACGTATCTGTAACACCAAGCCACGTCACTGATCACCACATCCATGTAGATGAGTGCATTCGAGTACGGCCCATGCTGAAATCATCAAATATCCATGAATTGCGCTTTGGAAATGGAAAATTTGACCCCTAACCTTGTAAATTTGTCCCCAACCCATGGTGACACAGTGGACGTCGATGGAGATGTTCGCTTCTTTGCGCAAGTGCATCGGCAGGACGTCACGGTTGTGGCCCGGAATTCTTTTCTTCAAGTGGATGATGGCCAAATCATGGCACTGGTAACGCTCATATTCCGGATGCACCAGAATCCGACCCACGCGACGACTGTGCTCTTCCTCGAAGTTCGCCAGGCGAGCGATGTGTCCGAAAATTACCCGTATGCCTTGGGGATTCAGCAAGGCCTTGTAACGGCTAAGGATTCATACAAGTTTCGAAACTTGTAAGGTTATTTACAAGTTTCCAAGGACTCACTCCGTTACACAATGGGCGGCGGTCAAAACCGCCCGACTGCTGATCAGAGTTCCGCTGCAAAAGTGATTGTCTCCCGGCATCAGGACATAGTTAAGGGTTCTGATGGAGACCAGGTGTCGGGAGTACCTGTTGTGTTCTGGCGTGTGTCCTCCGGCGATCAGCAGCTCAAAGTCTTCGTCACTCTGGTCACTCACCATGCCTCGATCCGACCTGGCCAAGCTATTCCAGAGTAGAAGTATTCTTAACAAAAAATTGTGAGCCTCCATTTATTTCAAGTATATTGAATTGAGTTTAGGGTAAATGTATACTTTACTTATTTACAAATATTTACAAATTCGTACACAAAATGGAAACAGCAAGAAAGGTAAGCTTCGCGTTTATATATTTATTTTTAAACAGAAAAGACTACAATGTTACAAGATGTTACAAGATGGTCCGAGCTTCCATTTTCCAAAGCCAATAAAGAATATTTGTAAATATCCAATAGTGAGATGGGAGATAAAGAAACAAAGGTTTCGTTGAGGATGTCATGGCGCGAACATTGTTCTCTATCCACTTTTTGTATTTTCGAAAGCTGACGAACTTCATCGCCTTGCCGCCGGCACAGCCGATACTTCCGCCGATGATCCCGGCCAGGGCGCCGCGGCAAATCAGGGGTCCGCCCATGTCGCCGGCACAGTACTCCCCGTCCTCAACAGGCCTCACGCACACGCTGTCATCCGCATTGAAGTCCGGAATGTAGTCGTAGCACCGGGTATTGTTGCTGATCTGCACATCCATGTAGAGTATTTCATCTGAATACGGACCATGCTACAAATAAAGAATATCCATAAGTGTGGCCTTGCAGAGCAAGGAGATGGGGCTCCAACCTGGTAGATTTGACCCCAACCCATGGTGACGCAGTGGGCGTCGATGGAGAGATTCGCCTCCTTGCGCATCAGCATCGGCACCACGTCGTGGTTGTGGCTGGGAATCCTCTCCGTTAGCCGGATGAGGGCCACGTCGTGGGACTTGTAACGCTCATATTTGGGATGCACGAGAATTTGGTCCACGCGACGGGTGTGCTCCTCCTCGTAATTCGCCAGACGATCGATGTGTCCGAAAACTAT
The DNA here is from genome assembly GCA_018150405.1 of Drosophila varians. Taxonomy (NCBI): domain Eukaryota; kingdom Metazoa; phylum Arthropoda; class Insecta; order Diptera; family Drosophilidae; genus Drosophila; species Drosophila varians. The sequence goes on from JAECWK010000130.1 coordinate 13,883,682, forward strand.
GCGAAGACCTCGTGGATTCATCGAGGCCTTATATCGGCTAGGGATTGAAACAAGTACCATCAGTACAGGAGTCTGTTAGATTAGAAGGACTCACTCCGTTAAACAATGGGCGGCGGTCAGAACAACCCGACTGCTGATCAGGGTTCCACTGCAAAAATGGTTGTCCCCCCGGGCTAGTACATAATGGAGGGTTCTGATGGAGACCACGTGCCGGGAGTATCTGTTATTGTCGGGCTTGTGTCCCCCGGAGATCAGAAGCTCAAAGGACTCGTCGCTCAGGTCACTTATGGTGCCGCGGTCCGCCTTGGCCAAGGCTTTCAATAGTAAAAGTATCGCCATCACAAAATTGTAGGTCTCCATTTCATAAAAAGTTTATTGATTTTTAACTTGAAGTTAAAGTAAATGTTTACTGTGGAATTTTGAGGAATTTTTCAAAATGAATAACAGTTATAATCTTAATTGTTTGGATTCCACTTAACTTAATAACATAATAACTTAATCCTTGAAATTGATGTGCTTTTCCCATGACTCTGTCCATAAATCAGTGAGTCCTTCAATAATCTTTCAAAGGTGACTTGAGTGCATTTGAGCTGCATATATTATGACTGCCATTCCAGGATATATAGCCCCGTTTATATCTGCACATCCATCCAACGTCAAGGGCCATTGTGAGGCAGTCAGCCGCACTGGCAGTACAGGACCATAAAGTAAACATTTTCTTTTTTATGTGCTCCAGAATTTCTGCGGCGAGGCAAATATTTAGCAGCTGACACTCGTTGTGAGTGGCAGGAGAGTGTGTAGGAGTGTGGGTGTGGCGCTGATGCCTCCGGCGGATGGAAATAATGCAATTTTCAGACCCAACAAATTAAATTCAAATTGTGGACGGATGCAAATTTAATGAAACGCCAGTAGCAACGGCGGCGACCAAGCCAACGCAACGTCAACGCCAAAACCAAAGCCAAAGCCAAAACCATAGCCTCCTGCCCAGTCTTCCAGGGCCGGGGCTCCAGCTCAAAATCCGAAACCCAAACCCAGAGCCAAAAACCAAGCCGAAACCGAAACCAGAAACCAAAACCGAACAACATGGGACAGGCACAATAACCAAAATTAAAGCCGCACTAATGAGCAGAGACAAACCCGAAAGAGTGGCGCAAATTTGCCAACGACTGGGGTGGACCGAAATGAGTGGGCTGCTCCCGCTGGCTCTGTTGCCGCAGGATGTGCATGTGCATTCGAGTGGACCCGAGTTGGTCCACTGAAATGATTAAATATTTCAAAAGTCTGAAAGCAAAAGTATGTGCCTTAATTTCTTTTCAATTTTCACCTCTTCAAAAACTACAAAAAGTAATATTTCTTGCTCATCCTTTACAGTATCCACTCTAATCTGCATAGATTCGGGCACAAATGCATCGGGGCGAGTATGTTGGCCAAGTGATTTTGGCCAAAGTTAAAGTGGTCTCGCAGTCCCCCCAGTCGCTGCGCCAGTTGCAGTTGCAGTTGCGACAAAATGTGCCGGATGTCACGTTTCCACTTGCAGCCAAATGACGCATTCCGCCAAATCTAAATCTATGCCAAAAACGGCAAAAAAGGATCTGGCCCAGAGGCAGTGGAGCGGCTTTAATCATGAGCTATTTTCTATCTGATTTTACAGGCGCTTGTGCGGGCCTTCGATGGGTCAGCTCGGCCACGGGCATAAAGCCGGTGTCGCCCAGGCAGCGGAGAGTCACATAGCCGGTGGGCCATACAGTCAGCCAGGTAATGGAGCCGTGATTCAGGTTGAGCCGCGTCCAGGCGGCGGGCGGGAGTTGCAGTGCCCGCAGGATTAAGTACCGAATCACATTGGCATGGCCCACGATCAGCAAATGGGAATCGTGCTCCTGCTCCGGCGTGGCCCGAAAGAAGTACCGCCGGAAGGCGGCTTCGATGCGGGGTCCATCCCTCTGGTAGGCCAACTCTATACTCCGAACACTCCGTTTGGGTGGCGGGTCCGCCGGATACGGGGTTCCCTCGGGCAGCAGGGTGCAGCGCTTCATTTTTAGGGGATCGAAGTTGAGCTCCTTAAGGATAATCATGGCCGTCTCTTGGGCGCGCGGCATGGTGGAGGCCACCACATAGTCCCAGGCCACGTCCAATTCCCGCAGGCGACGACCCGTTCGCTCCGCCTGGAGGCGGCCCAAGTCCGTGAGGTGGCTGCCATTGGAGCTCTTCGTGTACTCGCCATGCCGCACCAGGATAATGTGCCGCAGGGCGGTGGACTCCTCGCGCACTGACACATTTTTGGCAAACGGCTTGGGCTGGTCCCATTCATGGACCCACGCGCCAATGTCCTTGGATCCCACCTCTTGAAGGGAGTCCCCTCCGGCGCCTCCAGTCGAGTAAACGGAGGAAGACGAGCCATCGAAATGCCGGAGGGTAAGGTAGGTGACCAGGGAGCCACAGCTCATGGCGCCCACCGAGCTCCAAAGTGTGTTGAGCCTCATGCTTTTGCTAAATAAAAAATAATTCAATTGCCAAGCTTAACAGAAACACTTTGATTGTATTTTAAATTTCATTTTCTATTCGACTACTGGTGTTTTCGTAAATAAACTGAAAGTTCAAGTCTCCAAAAATGAAATTAGAAACGCACAGCAACAAGTGGTAATTATCTTAAATTTTCCGATTGAAAAGCGTCTTTGAAACTTATATTTCTGGCATTATTGACCTCAGAGAGGGTTAAGCCAATTATTTATTAAGCTTCATTGCAATGGCAATCAACTTTGACCCGTCAAAGTGCGTTCAGCCGCACTTTTAAAAGTTTATTCAGATTCAGATTTGTCCAGGCCCTCGCCTCAAGCTCCCATCCTTGATTAGCATTCAAGACAATGGGGAAAGAGTTGGAGAAGTGGACTCTGGAAAGGTTTTGGTTGGGCAACTTTTGTGTCAAAGTTATTTTACCCTCGGCAGGATACTCGAGAGGAACTTTCGAGCGGCAAACTTTACGCCCTCGACAATCAGCCGGCAAAAAGCCGAATAAGTTAGCCAAGGTGACGCTGTGGAAACGGAGTGCTGAGAACTGAGACTCTGCCAAATGAATGCCCCCAGTTCCATTCAAATCACGAGTCAGTATGGCCTTTAATTTCTGCCAGTCAGCCTGCAAAAGGGCAACCCATTACCCATCCATGATATCGCCGGCTAAATAACTTTTGTCCGACTTTTTGCTTCATTTAATTCCGGCGCTTCGGTGCGAAATGCCAAGACGGGGTGGGGGCACTCGTGAGGAATGATCCGGATATCCACAAGTGGCTGACCATGACGGGCTTTTGTGGCGCTCAGTCTGTTGGCCGTCAGATTTGGCCTAATGAAGTTGACGGAAACTTTTGACGTGCCACCAGGGGCTGGACAAAGTTGGGATCCAGACTGTAAAGCCTCATCGATTGGCGACCGCATGGAATTGAAATCAAGCGAGTTTCCTGAACAGATTACGAGTGAGCCGGGATCAGGGTAATTCCACTTAATCCACTAAACAGAAAATACTACAGTCTCTTTGTGGCTTCCCTATGAATTATCCTTCAGTCACCTGCCAAACACACACACACCCACACCCATACCCACAATCCTGCTTTCACCCGAGAACAGCCTTGAGACTCATACACACATTCAGTAGCTACTTTCTAAGAGGTCCTCGGAATAAGCCGCTCGAAGTAACCATAAAACAGATCTCACATTGTGAAGATTACTTTTGCAAGGTGTTGGTTGCAACGACAGAATGAATGACTGATTCAATGCCAGGCAAGTCAATTTAAGTTCTAAAGGACTTTTGTGTCGTCGGTGGAAATTAAATTTCAATTCGTTTTATGTTGATTTCAAGTAAATTGCTTTTTTTAATTTAAAATAGCTATGCCATTCAGGTAGTTCATATTTTTTTATATTTCAATTAATTCAAATAATTACACTCCATCCGGAGAAATGTAATTTGCTTTTTGAATGATTACTCTAAAGTCCGGCCCAACTTTCCCACTACTGGGTCGTTGTTTATGCTTTCAATTTCATCAACATTTAACTGAAACGAGAAAGGCTATTAATTTAAAAATCCCAGGCCATCTGTATCTGCTGCTCGGTCTGTTTTCGGGTGAAAGGATAACGGGGATGACGGAGGCCCAACTGACACCATTTCCTTCTTGAATTTGCAAACAAATTTACACGAATTTGATTATTATTATGATGGCAATTTGCAAAAATGTCATCTTTCAGGCAAAAGGAACGAGCAAGCGGAAATTTCTCATTGCACAAAGTGGCACACCAGCTCGTCCCTGGCCAGTCCATGGGGTCCTGTAGTTCCCCTATACTCTATAGAGGAAAACACCACCCACTTTCTGGTTGCCTTGGATCCCGGGTGGCCTCAGAGTCCTTGGCAGCTTCAATTGTTCCATGCAACGTGGAGTGGACTCCCACAATTCCCTTACATTCGCGTCTCCTTATCGCGGTCACCCATAATTATGGCATTCGTCTTGGCAGGGACTCGACTCCTTGAACCAACCACAAACCACCCACCCAGCTACCGCTCTGCAGCAACGCATCCTGCTACAGGATGTTCAATTTTCGCTTGCCTTTTATGTTGCTTTGCCATTTTGATTTCCTTATTTGGATTGCCGTGCCGAGGATTTTTTTTGCATTACTTTAAGTGGCCGCGACCCAGTGCCACGCCCACAGCCAGCCCCCTTAGCCTCCTTAGCCTCGAGCTAGCAAATTATCTTGTGGCAAAATCAAAAGTTTTCCGCTCTGGGTGCTCCGGCTGTGGAAATTGTGTCAAGGGCATAAAACGCTAGCGGGAGGATTTGAGAAATTATTGCGGAAACGGATAGCAAAGCCGCAAACATTGTTTAACTTTCATTGCTGCCTGTTTGTTTCTGTGTTTGTGTTCGGATTTTATGTTGGCGCTCAAATAAAATACTTATAAAGCACTACCACTGCTGCTATGGTACCAAACAGGAACAGCAACAAAACAAACGGGCCAAACAAATACAAAATTACCAATGAAAGGCAAGTTTCCAACTGCTGTTCGACGACCTTGGGTCTGTGCTGAAAGGATAAGCCCTTTTCGGCCTCCAAAACTTTTCAGCAACGGCATAAATATTTAATTTTACAATTTTCAAGCGACCTAGCTACCAGGCACAAGGCAAATATAATTACCTTCACATATAAAATGTCATGAAAGGATTGATTTATACGAAATTAAAAAAAATGTTTAAAACGTGATTAAGAAGAAATATGATGGAATAATCGTTGAAGTAATTCCTTGAAAGTGCTCACAGAAAAATTGTGCTTTTCATTGTTTTTGCAGTGCTATAAATCGCTTAGGCGCATATTTCAAAGGATATGCTATTCGCAATGGAAGTCCTTGTAGAGGATAAAAAATGGAATGCGGAAAATGCAGGCAAGCTTAAAATACGGCTAGACTCCCCGCACACACATGTTACACTTAATAGCTCATACGCCATGTTGGCCCTTTGTTGACTGCCGTCGTTTGTTTACGGTTTAGTGGATTAATGTTTGAGAGAGCGAAAAAATAACTTCTGGCGGAGTCGTAGCTTAAACACGATTGCAGTTAAACACAGGTCCTGTTTGTAAAAAGGAATACGGAAATTGGTCGAAATGGATACTTCAAAATCCAATATATCGGTCATTCCTCAAGCGATTTTAAAAAGCCAACGCATTTCTGAATCGGGACTTTAATCTTCTTCATTCTGCATCAAAAGTTTTGATTTGACGAGAAAAAAATTTTTTTTTCGATTTTCGCCATTTTTACTGATGGTACCCCTTTAAAAATTTTCGAAAATCGGGTCAAATTTTCGAATGCCAGGTTTTAATTGAAATTAATAGTATTCGAAAATACAAGACCGGGAAGGTATAACATTATGAAATCAGACGCTAATTAGCTGAGATATCATCATTTTATGTAGCCCTGAAAGGAACTTTTTGGCTTTCAAGGACCTTTACACCTGAAAATATTTGTAATGCATTCCCCCCCGAATAAAACACATAGCGTATCGTTTTAAAAAGACTTTTATTCATAATTTTTTGTATTTACAGGATGGGAACAAACCGCCTTGATGTTGGGCCTGTCGTTGTGTTGGAGAGATGTTCTTCCCTGCAGACTAGGACACCGCGTAGTTGCAGATCCCCGAGGAAAAGTGGCGTCCAAGGATGTCAAGGATGTTGCCCGTCGGCTGAGGACAGAAGCAGCTAACATCGTGACACTGCTAATACCCTTTGCTGCAGTCCTGGGGATAAAGATTTTCGGGATTAACATTTTATAAATATTTGTAAACAATAGTTAATTTTAACAATAATTTGATTTGTTTAAGAAAATGCATTGTAAATTCAACAAAATAAATGTTAATCAAAATAAAGAATAGGTGTTTGAAATGGGTAATAAAGGGGACTTACTCGATATCCTTTCAGCATCCGTCGAGGTAGGGCCTTTCTAAGAAAGGAAGACGCTTCTAACTGCAGTCACGATCCATGGCAATAATCCTGGCGATCTGAGCTAATTCTATTAAATTTGAGCAATTTACTATTAAAATAATTAAAAATACAATTAATACGAAAGCTTTGTATACATAATAATATAAAAACGATAATAAAAGAAGCAGCCAGCTAAGCTATGGGAACTGAACAATAGCAGAAACAGAAACTAAGCCAATGGTCGGGCAATTTGTTGTTTCTTTTGAAGTTAAACAAATCTGCATAAGGTAGAACCAAAAGCCGTAACAATTTATGGACCAAGCCAAGGGCTACGTCCTGGCTGGGACCTAAATCCATGGCCATAACCCGAACCCAATTCAGAATACAAGCACTCCATTTACTTACTTTCAATGTGCTACCCATAAATTTTGTATTTGTATTTGTATTTGTCTTTGCGCTCGAGTTTTGTGCATTTGCTGCAGGACTCTTACTCGAATCCTTTTCATTGTTCATATTTAATTTGATTTGATTGCTTAGCAACTGGGCGCTTGAGACTTTTTTAATGAAAATCTAATTACGATTGCGCTTATTGCACTTACTCTTGTGTCTTTAATTTTTTAACCGAAAGAACTCAAATTAAAATGCATTTTAATTAGTCAAAAAGCCATTATTTTGTATGTTTTCGGCCAAACTTTGTTGCAATTAAATTTGCGGGGAACTCTTTTGTCCGGCGTTTTGCCGAGAAGCAGAAACGAAACTTCTAAATGGGACCAAAGTCAGCCCATTACAGTGGCAACTGTGGCAGGACCATAAAATTTAAATACACGAACACACACACCCAATTGTCCGGCAGATCAAAAGCTTTCTGCCTCAGCTGCAGTTACGTCCCACAAAACGCAATAAATATCCATATTTAACAATAATAATTCATATATAGTGCCGCCTAAATCAAACTAACAAAAGGGCATGTCCCGCAAAAAATACACGCACACGTTTATGGTCTGGCAATTGAACAATTCTTTGGGGGCGAGTTCTGCATATGGATACGGAGTACTCCAATAGATATATGTTATATTATATATATATGTACTCTCACATGTAGAACAATGCAATCGACTGGGGATTCACGGTTGAATGCGAATAAAGTGCATATTCGGCTGAGTCTGTATCTCACTGAGAAATACTTGTAGTTTCATAAAACTTAAAATACACAAAGTAATACTTAACAAGTCTATAGTGTAATAAGTTTACAAAATTTATACACCTAATGCTCTTACAAAAAAATACTCTATAAGATTCATTTCAACCTTTATATTTGCATCCTTGATGGCCTCGTCCTGCAAGCCGTAGCAACTTTTTAAGCCGAAAAGACACATCCCAAAACTAACATGGTCCATGGCCACACACAGTGCAAAGTTGCAATGCATTTGAATAAGTGTTCGAGTTCGAGTAAGTTCAGAAGTACGGACAGTTAAGCAATGTAATCCTTGTAACCAGGACTCGTGCATTGTACCAAAGATTATACAGTACATAGATGGGACATCTCATACAAACGAAAGTGTACTATGGCGGGTTCCAGCCGTAGAACCCGCTGGAACCCGTGCGGGTTCCACACGCCGTCGGTATAAGTTTGAAAATTTTTTTGCGGGCGACAGAATCGGTGATGGCCGAAGGGTAGAGTGCTCGGCTAGCGTGTAAAGTATACCAGGTTCGAGTATATGTAGAGACTCAATATTCTTAGCTTATTTTTTTTAATATTTTAAGTTTTTTTTAATATTATTTGTTACTTCCCTAGTTTCTATATATTAAAAAATAAATAATGAAAAATATTTTGGTCTCTACTGGCAGAAACTTTTTAAATGTTTTCAGTGACTGCTGGAACCCGCTTTAAAGTTTTATATGCTAGCGGGTTCTACTGCTAAGAATGACAGGACCTGTGAGTGAAAGGGAGACGAAGTATATCTAATATTTGCATGGTGTCTATTTATAGACAATGGCGGGTTCTACGGCTAAATGGCAGGCCCTGTGGTGAAGTGAGGCACAAGTATATGCATTATTTTTTTAAAATCTAGGCGATAGCCTAAGTTTTAAACCTACCCTGTATATTTAAAAATTTTTTTTTGTTGTTTAAATGTCATTTGAAATAAAAACACATATAATTTGAAGAAGCGTTTTAAAATATTCGAACTTCTTAAATTGCTTTTCTAACAATAATTTATTTTAGAAATTAAATTAAATATATTTCGGTGGAATAAGCACTAAATTAAATAATTTTTATATGACAAAAATAAAGCAGTGTCTGCCCATAAGTGGGTTAGAACCATTGTTTCATTGGCAGAAAGCATGCACTCTAGACCCTAGACCACCACGGTTGGCTGTTGCACCTGCGCATAAATGCTATATGGTTTGTTCGGCTACCATATCGGCAAGTCGTAAAATTGTCGGAAATTGAAATTTAGAAGCAAAATAATTTTTACGATTCACACGAGAACAGCGCACACACACATATGTACAAACTTTCATTTACGCACACTAATAAGCACTTCTAAAAATAGAATCAAGAGCTTGTGCGTTCCCCCCTTACCAACAAGCTCAACGAAAAAATGTGTCAATTTTAAGCCCAGATGTCCCATCTATGTACTGTATAATCTTTGATTGTACGCTTGCCGCTTTAAGTGTGTGTCAGTGTGTTTTCCAGGATTTTATTCTCGATTGAAACATGTCGATTGTAGGTCTTATGCATGACTGCATCCCCATCGATTTTAATGTTTAGCTCCGTAACGTAGCGCTTCGATGATGATTTAAAAAGCCTTTCGCTCAATTTGTGATTCATACACAAGCTCTATCATATTTGGTAATAAATAAATTTACGAAAATAAAACAAGCTAATTCAGCAAGTAATGTAATTAAATTTATGCCACTAAAAATCACTGCCATTTGTGGGTTTACATTTCATTTTATGAGCCACTGCAAGCGAATGTGTAGCTGGGGCCCTGGTAATTACATTTTCCAGCAATTAAAAGTCACAAAAGTTTGGCTTAGTCAGTTTTAAAATGTAGGATTCTAGGAATCTAGCCCGCGTCGCCATGACGACGACTTCCAGGTCATTCAGCAGCTCCGCCCCACCCCCCGTCTCGTTATCCCCTTTTGGCCATCTTTTCGCCGAGTGTTTGTTGGCTTTTGGCCATGCCACCGAGCGAAGCCAGCCGGAGTTGTGCAATGTCAGCTACGCCATTTAGCCTTGTCACATTATTTTGCTTATCCCCACAGTCCTAGACTCTGAGCACGAGTCCTGGCTGTGATTCGGCTTCTGCTCCTTCTACTTCATCTGATTCGGGGTTTTGCTCTATGTTGGTCCCTAATTGTTGGTGTAATCGTTGCTCTGCCGTCGGCGGCTTGGTGCCTGGCATCCGCTTTTCATTCATTCATGGCTATCCATTTCCTCTCTGGATCTGGATCCTGCCGTCGCCTTGGTTTCACCATTTCCCACGCTTTCCACCGCCTGCAGTGTCATCAGCAGTGGCGGCCCGAAAGTGTGTCCGCTTAGGAGTCATCAGCATTATCAGCTAGTAAACTATGTATGTTGGCAAAAGGGTGAGTCCTTCTGGACTTCTGGAATTCTTTAAGCGAGTCCCTTCAACTTTTTTCAATGTACCACTTGGCGTATGAGTAATTTTTCTGGGAGTAAATAGTATTATTAAAAATTTACTAAATACGATTATCCACATCACAGAGTCGAAATTTTCTATAAAATTTGTATAGGTACAACATGGCGTATGATTTATTTAAATATTACGTATACGTAAACAATTTTCCTATATTTTGTTGTAAAGTTTGAGAGCTATTATAATGCCTTGTGCAGGACCACCTTGGTGCTGGCTTTACAAGGATTTTGGTGCATCTGAATTCTGGTTCGGTTCGGTTGAGTTAAGTTGAGTTAGTCGTTGTGGAACATGCAAGGTTTTTTCTGATGGCTTCCGTCCGCAGCGGCTTTCGTTTTTTTCCCCCCCATTTTCGGCGCTTTCCACGGCGGATGTTCAATTCCCCTTTCTATTTTTTGTTTCTGCGAGAGGCTTTCTCCAATTCTTTGAAAAATGCTCTGCCAGCATTCAGGTTATAAATAGGGCCAGAGTAAGCCATTTAGCTAAATATCTAGACTGTGGCCGGCCTTGTAATTCGATGTACATCTACTTGTGTACGTAAGCCTCTTTCGGCGGCGCCTTAGTCTTTGTTTCATTTGCATTCGGAGCGAAACGTATGCAGCAGCAGTTGATAGCCTCAATTATGCCACTTCTAGATGCCAGTTCAGCCTCCATCAAGATGTATAAAATATGCAAATGAATCCGGTCTCGAATTCTGTAAATTTATGTAAAGTTACTTCCCTTAAGAGCCAGCTGCCATTTCGCCAGGCTTTGTCCCGAAAACTGTTATACTCGAAGGACATGCCCTGGCATGCGAAACACCCGGCAATGGAACGAAGGTATAATGCAAGTTTAAAGTAAATCCCCGAGTGCAACGTAACACCGGATTGCTTGCTCAAAACAAAATGAAAGTCTTTTAATATTCAATTTTTCAATTAACAAGTTAAAATGGTTGCACTTCCCCATTGTCCTTGGCATTTGGCTGGCGCTGTTTTCTTTTCCACTTCCGAGGCAGCTCACTTCGCTGTTTATTCTCATGCAAATACTTCACACTTATTGCGCCTTGGCTGTGGCATCCGTGACACTCGCCCTTCCCCGTGCCCACTGCCAGCACTGAAGGGAAAGGACGCAACAAAAGGAAAAGGAAGAAGGCGCTGGGGAACTTTTGTTTAAACCTGCCAGGACGGAGGAAGGCACTCGGCTAGCTTCGCCGTTCGTACAGGTCCCTCAACAATTTGTACGCCTCAGTGCGTGCGCATTTCTGGGCACTTAAGTTTCTATATAATAGCTCTAGCCAGTCCCCCGCCGACTTTTTTCAACCTGCTTAATTTTTGCCTTAACGAACTCACCGCCGCCATCGCCGCCGCCATCGCCGCCATTGGCGCTCATCTTTTTCAGCTTTTCATCTATCTGTCTTCCATTTTTATTATGCGCTCCTCTTTTTCCAGCTTCGCCATTGAACCTTTTATAAATTGAGACTATTTTGCATTTCTCATTAGAAGAATTGGCGAAGCATCCGCCGCCACGAGTGCGGGGGCTACACCGTTGATGAGTGCAATTAGCAATTTGCATAGCAAAAAACTAAAGAAAATTCCATTTTTATTTAAATTTTTCCTCTTCTCCTTTTCGGCATTCGTTTGTACCGCTTTCTCTTACCGCTTTCTGTTTAGTTTCTCCAAGGCGAGGCAAGTCTGCAAGTGGCGGGCAAAACAATTTCCATAAATAATAAGTAGTTGTCTTTCGGTTAGCCAAGTTAACTGGCGTTGAAAGCCCGTTAATACGGTTAATAAAGATTTAAGATGATTATGGTTGCTTTTTAAGATTTCAAAGGTAAATAAAATGAGTAAAATCAATTGAAAATTGAACTTGTTATTGTCCTTTTCTAAAGACAATCTTTCCTCACATATGTATTTCTCCATTAATTCCGGTTACCGAAAAGTACCACGTGGTTGCCAAAAATGGGTGCTATACAATCCTTTTATATTCGGAAAAAGGGACATTGTCATCGAATGGTGACATTTCGAATCAGTTTTCGCTGCCATTTGGGGAATATTTGGACATGGTCTAGTGGTTTCGCATGTCGGTCACGTCTGGCGGCACTTTTGAATAAATTTGCGCCCAGATTTTGACCCGGCTCAGGTTGCCCCCGCTCCTTTCCCCACACATAATGGCATAAATAATGTATTACTCGACCCGACACAGCCACAGCCACAGCCACAGCCACGGCCAGAAGACACTCGTTAAGCAGCATAATATTCTGTAATTATGGCAACCATTTCGGCCTGCTGCTGCCACTGTACTTGGCTGTGACCTGCCTTCTACGTCCTGCGTCCTCCGTCCTGCGTCCTGAATCCTGGGGTGCTGCGGTCGCAGGAGTCACGTGTTGCTTGCGTTCCGTTCGGTTAGCTGTAAAAGAGCCGGCTATGGCCTGTAATTAAGGCTCGAGTTCATTTTACAATGCAACAATGCGATGTGAGACCAACTTCTCCTCCTTTCGCCTCCTGCAGTCCTTTAGCACTGCCAGGCTCTGCCTTCCCCACCTCACTCTTTTGTAATTATAATAATTAATTTGTTTTCTGTTCCTCTGTTCTGTTTTGTTGCTGGTGCTAAATAGGGCCCACTCTCACCTGTTTTCTTCCATCTCCGTATTACCGCCAGTATTATTCAATTTAATCTAGTAACACGGCTTATAATGCGGCTTATCGTCCAGCTTTTACTTGTAAACTCTTTCCATAATTATATAAATTCTTTGAAATTATCATCGGCTTTAAATGTGGATTCTTAGCAACTTTAGTGAAATAATTTCTTTGAACAAGCGTCCAATCTAAAGTCGGGGGAAACTTGTTACAATTAATAATATCATTATTGCAATCAAAGTAGCCGCATGCCAGGCAATCGGGGGCGTTGGCAGCATCGTTGCAGCATCACAGGGATCGCCACCCCGGCCCGGTCGCTTCTCAGTCACGTTCTGGCCACTGACAAAGTAAACCAAGTTTCTCGATTTGCCCGAAATGAAGGAGCGACGGCAGGAAGGCAGTGGACGGACAAAGAGCAGCGGTCGGGTGGCTGGCGGACAAGGAGACAGGATGTTGCCGTTGCATAAAAACTTGTTAAAATTTAATAATTTATGGCCCTGGCCCAGACAGTGAGTAGCCCTGGCCGGCCAAATACATGGCTCGAAGAGCTGAGAAAGCAAGTAATAGACGTCAGTTGCAACCCCAACTCTGGGATTTCTTTTTTTTCCTTACAGGGTATAGAGTGGGCAAGGATATGTTATTTTATTTATTATTTCGCTAGAAAGTCAAGAGATTTTCTCAAGAAAAACCAGCGAGAAGGTGTAGACCCGCAATTAGAAACATAATTTAAAAGGTATACAAAGTCTAGACCCTTTTTCAACCTTTTTTCTTTGTGGGTTGCAACATGAAATTGGCCCAAGTTTGTCCAGGAAGCTGGTCTGGGCCTGGGTCTGGAGTGACAGGAGTACGGTTTGGCTGTCTGCTGAAATTAGAAAACACTTCGCCCAGGCCACCCATTGCGACCACGCCCTATACTCTTGTTTATGCAACTACCAACTAATATGTAGCTGTAATTAAATTTAGTAGCAGCCTCCACTGCCCACTTTCCAGTTTGTTACCATCTGGAGCTATGAGAAGGCCAGAAGCTTTGCTAACTTGTCAGCCTTGTCAAGGGTCTCTCAAACTGCTATTGTCGCCTTTTTTTTTAAGCACCACCTTTACACCGTAAATTGACTTGGCCCGAAGTCACCGCTGAGTTGGCCCAAAGTCGCGGTGTCAACTCGTGACGTGAGTGCCATTTTAAGTTAGCTTGCAGCTCTTGGCCAAGAAGGAGGCGTCACACATATACCCGTGTGGTGTTAATGGTTTGTAAACTAATTAGCCAGGCTGGAGGATCTTTCGTCAACGTCTGCAAAAAGGAAAATGGGTCGGGATAGGATTAATATATCAAATTTAAGCTCTTTCGGAAAAGAACGTTCCACAACAATCATTTGAAATGTTTTCGCTTTTGTTTTGTAAACATGAAATCCCCAAGGTTGTCAACAGAAATAACCAAAGCACTGGCCAGTATTTTAGGTTTAAACGGCTTTCAAAAAATATTCGAAATAAAGATGACCTGCCCGGACACTTTCGGTCCGGGTGGGGGATGCATGATTTATTTTATTGTTCGCCGAGTGCGGATGCGATGGTAATCCGGAGGGTTAAGCGCCACCGGCCCACGAGTGAACACTCCGGCGGACAATACAGGCGGATTAGCATGACCGGGTAGCCGGGTAACCGGCCAACTGGGTATCGAGGTGCAAACGAAACGAGAATGAATTATACCATTTTGTATGGAATCAATTTATGTGAGCTGCTGCTGCTGCTGCTGCTGCTGCTGCTGCACCTCCGGTATATCCTTGCGTCCTGGTCGTGGCTCTGGTCCTTTTCCGCGTATTTCTGTCACCGTTTTCGCTGAGATATGCAAAGCACACACAGAAAGGACGCGGAGAAAAAACGAAGTGGAGAACGGTCCTTTAAGAACTTAATTAACTTTTTGTTTCCCAGTTATTGCAGCCAGGACGAGCGACGTGTATCCATTTCGCCCCAGCCCTTACGGACCATAAAAAATATATATATTCCACAATATTTAACTGTCACATTGTGCGACTTTTTACGCCTCGACAGACACATAAACAAACCGCATTGCGTGCAAAAATATTCTCAATATTGTGACTGGAATAAGGTCGAAAGTATTATTGTGTGTTCCGTGTCCTGAAGGAGGCTGCGGCCTTTGTGCATTTTAATTGTGATCGGTGCAGAGGCCAGACTCCGGACTCCTGTCATGCCTGACAGACAGGTAGATGCAAATTATTTGCAAACCAACTAAACACGAAACTTAATAACTGCCATGTATCCGTCTACTTGTTTACATTTTATTTATTTGTTATTTATTCGGGTGACGAACAAGCTAATCATTGCAATGGCCCTGGCAAATATTTGCCTGGCTGAGTGACAAATTTTCGGCTTTATTAAAATTGTTTATTCAGTTGCAACTGTAGGTAAATTGTCGGTGAATTGACAACGGCCAAAGGTCCTGGGAGGATACGGCGTTACGGGCTAAGCCAATGCATTACGTTGAAATGCTGCGGGCAGCCGCAAAGTGACTCAATATTGTGGGTGGCGAGAGTGGCATGTAAATGATGTGGCATGCCGCAATCGATGCTGGAGATGAATACTTTTAATCGCCCTTTAATTGATTTCCTGCCGGACCCAATTCACAATTAAGCTCCTAATTAATCACCAATCGTTTTGCCGCAGTCGAGGGTGCTTGAGAAAACTCTATTTGTGTTTGAATTAAAACGAGTGTCCTTTAAAGTGTTTTCACAGAAAAATGCCCAGATTTTGATTTATTTTCATATATCGAATCGTGTGTTTCAGTGTTTCCTGACAGCAAATAAATAGGTTGCAATTAATGCCGGGAAACTGGCATCAACAAATAACTGCAAACACATTTGGCATTCAGCCTGGCAATTATTATTTCAGAGCTGACCCGCTGAAAAACTCTTTTGCCGTTTTGATTATCCTTTTGCCGACCATAAATAATCGAAACTTGTGCGGCCAAAGCCCGGCTACGGCCATCAAACCACTGATCCTTCGGTATCAGGTGCGTGACAGAACTCTGTTTTTTTGTTGCTCTTCTTGGCGATGAACAAACAAGTGCAGGGGTTCACACGCTACCTGAAAAAAAAAAACGAAGCAGGAAAACCGCATTTTCCATTGAATGCAAAGGACGAACAATAGAAATGCAAATTCTGATTTCAGCCGGATGGCCCTAGATCTACGGTCCCTACCGTGGTTGCCACAGCGACGCATCTTGGGGTCGACAAAGTCGATAACTCGTCCATGACGCCGGAGGATATACCGGGATGGACAAAGGGCCAGGGGCCACAGGCAAACGAAGCGTATCCCGACAGAAGGGGAGGCGAAGGAGCAAAGCGAAGCTGACGAGTCCGAGAATATGTAAATATTGAACGAGACAATCAAATATGCAACAGTATTTTTCTCCATTTCGTTTCGCCATTTTTTTTTTTTTTATTCGCCTTTGTGTGCTTTTGACTTACCCGTCTTAAATTTCGAAGGAAACTCTCCAATTGACAAAAGGGTTGCACGTCCCCTGACTACATAAACAACCAAATCCTCCTGTCCGGGCGGTCCTCCGAGTCCCGGAGTGTGAAGAACTGTTTTTTGTTTGGCTCCCGGCGAGTCAGGCTTAAATCAACATGTTGCCCATTGAAATGATAAACTCGAAATGAATTATTCATGAGCGCAGGCCTCGGCTAATGAAAATCATCGGATCATAACTCACCATTTTCAGTAGCCCAATAACCCCAATTCCTGGCCCTCTTGGCCCGCTTTCAAAGGACTAAAGAAAGCAGGGAGCACTTGATGTCCTTGGGAAGGGTTTTGTGGATAAGCCGCAGATCGCATTCATGTATGAGTGACTCGAATGCATCCCAACTAGTGGCTCACGGATGTCGGCAAAAGTAATTCACTTACAGAAGGGTCCCCGTCAGCGAAAGGTCCTTTGGCAAATGCACACACAGTCTCGAATTATGTATGCACTTGGGAGCACACAACTTGTAAATAAGCCATGTCGCTTTGTTGCGGTTGCCAATGGGCTACTGGCCTTGAATGCTTTTTAAGGACCTATCCTTGGGACTCATTTGCATCCTTACACCTGGCCAAATTCGACCACAATTGGTCCTACGAGAAAATATAATGACACTTTGGTGTAAAATAAATACGCAAATAAAACAAAATATTACAGGACATCAAGTCAGATCGAATGTTAAGGCATTGCCCTGGCATCGAACTTTCAATTTGCCGAACAATGAACTCAGGTTAATAATGGCCGATGTTCACACATTGTGTCCTTGTAGTTATGTGTGCTCCTGGCAGTTTGCGTTTGCCTTGGCCAAATGTTTACACAAACTTTGCTAAGTTTTGGCCATTCATTGCACCGACTTTGTTGGCCCCGGAGTGCACTTTGTTGGTTTTTATGGCCAGGAAGTTGTCAATATAGAAGGCCATACGCGATAAAATATGATGGTGAAGCCCCAAATGACAAAAGCACATTCAAGGCAAATCCTATTCTCTTCAAGGATTTAGTGTCCCGATGGAGATGGAGACGGAGACCCGTAAAATTGGATTGAATAGGCGACAGGCGAATTGTCGTAAAACCTCATTGTTTTCGCTGATTACAAGACAGCCGGAATACGCCGCCGCGCTGGATGGAATATCCTCATTTATAATTCTTAAATTGTAATCATCGCGGGTCTAAATAATTACTGAATATTTATGTCAACGCACCTGCCGACAGGATGGTTTCGTTGACCGAAGTAGCCTGGCTCCCTGTGGTCTGCTCTTAATGGCCGTCGATTTTAATGCGAGTGCGAGTCTGCTGTTGTGTGAAAAATCACTGCCGCAGTCCTCATAATTGCCACGCCCCCGGGGCGGGCATTTGTCTGTCGCCGGCAGTTGGTGGACCCACCCACCCGTCCAGAGCGGAGCCGTTGACAAGCCATTTGTCACATTTACACAGCCGCAGGCTCCCCTTCCCCACCCATTTCCCACCTTTCCAGGTGGCACATTAAAGTCTTAAATCCCCCGAAACCCAGTTGACCCAGTTGGAGGCGCTGCCAAGGTTTTGAATTTATGAAAATGCAATTGAACGTCTGCCAAATCAATTTGCGGCCAAGTATTCCCATGTTATGTATATTTTCGTTGGCCCCAGCAAGCAAATCTTTCCACGTCAGAACTCAATTTTTCGGGCCAAATCTACAAAAATGAACATCGTGCGGAAGTTTCGAGTGGGCCAGCTGAGATCGACAGCTGCTGCTCCAAAATGGTTTTCCGTAGCAGGGACGACTGCGACCACGACCAAGGCCAAGGGTCAAGGGCCAGCCAAAGATCAAGCCAAAGATAAAAAGACTAAGGAGGGCGACAAAAAGAAAAAGATCACCATGGTCATGGGCGAGGGCGTGGGCCCCGAAGTAATGAAAGCCGTACAAAAGGTCCTGGACGCGACCAAGGCGCCCGTCGAATGGGAAGTCTTCGAAGAATGTAGGCTGCCTGACAGCGAGGAGGTGCCGCCGCCGATCCTGGAGTCCCTCTGCCGCAACAAGGTCGGAATAAAAGGCCCCATAGTCAGTCGCAACTGGCAGCGTCACCTCCGCAAGGCATTCGAGCAGTTCGCCTACGTGGCCAAGCTCTCCAACATCGAAGGTGTGAAGACGCCGTTTGGCGAGTTCGACATTGTGATAATCCGTGATCAGATGGAGGGCGATTACTCCGGCATCGAGCACCGAGTAGTGCCGGGTGTGATGCAGACCATCAAGGTCAGCACCACGGCCGGAGCGCAGAGGATCGCCAGGTTCTGCTTCCACTATGCCCTCCGGCACAAGCGCAGCAAGGTCTCGGTGGCCCACAAGGCCAATATTATGCGGATGACCGATGGAAACTTCCTGGACGCCATCCACGAGGAAGCCTACAAGCATGTGGGCAAGGTTGATTTTGAGGAGCGCTACCTGGACACGGTGATCACGAATCTGCTGATGAATCCGTGCGACAACGACATCATTGTCTCGTCCAGCATGTACGGCGATGTGATGCGAATCATGACGAGCGCCATGATGGGTGCCCCTGGCATAACTCCCGGCTACTCGGTCAGTGTTCTGGGCAGGGTATTCGAGTGCCGCTCGAAACCGTATTGCGAGATAGCTGGCAAGGATCAGGTCAATCCTACGGGTTCCCTGCTCTCGGCAGCCCTCATGCTGGGTCACATCGGGCACAAGGATCTGAAAGAATTGGTCAAGTGCGCGGTTCGCTCAGTGTACAAGGAGACGGATGTTCGCACCAAGGACCTGGGCGGCAAGGCCACGTGTTCCGAGTTTGTCGATGCTGTCTGCGATCAAATAAAGTCCAAAATGAGTTAGTCCTTGTTCCGATATCATCATTTGAAACGCATCATCCAAAATGAAACACACAAATGAATGATTTAGCTCTAAATTTTATGAAACTATCAGCCTTGTTTCGAAGTTATTTACAAATATTGATGAATTGAAATAAATTAATTAAAAGTTTAACTTTTTTAGTTTGATTATAAGTGAGTTATTTTTTTTGGCAGTGTCCTTTTTATGGACCTGCCGTATACATTGTGATAACTGGCCTTTGTCTGAGGGGCAGGAAGCGAACTATCGCCAAACTAAACACATTTATAATATGTAATTACCTCGCATTTAATTCACTCGCCTCGCTGCTGGTCATAAAAGTCGCAATTCGCCAGGCTATCGCTTCCCAGTCGTATATTTATATAGCTCCGTGCTCTCTGGCGCCTGGCCGGGTCCCCAAACCTATATCTCCATGCCATTCGCCGCCGGTGCTGGCAGTGCATTTCGGCAGATTTATGGCCGCCCGGCATTAACCGCCGCAGATGCCAGATGCAGTTTCCTTTTGGCCCCATAGGTATACTACATGTACCCACCAGAGCCATAGCCAGCGCCAGAGCCAGCGCCAGAGCCAGAGCCAAACCTTTTTCGGCTCTTAATTAAGTTGCATTTCGAGTCCTGCCACGTGGCCGAAAAGTAGCGTAAAGGCGGAGAAACAAGGAGCAGGGGCTGCGGTGCACTCACTCTGATAATAAAAGCACATGTTGACATCTGCCCACTGTGTCAGGCGGCCATTATGTACCTATTTGGTGGATGCCGTGGATGCTGTGGGTGAAGATCTTTTAGTGCCGCTTAAGCTTTTTACACATTTTCGTTTATGGGGTAGCTGCCATTTCGCCAGTTTCGCTTCCCATTCACAGGACGTGCTGCTGTCAAGGCACCATGCCTATTAGTCTATGGCCGAAGGGATCCCCATGTCCTTGTTTTCTTTACCCCCAAATTGAAATGCCATAAAAGCTTGGAGGTATGTTCTTGGTTGGCCTGTGCTTATTTAAAAATCATCTTGGAAAACCGAAAAAGGACAGCTTATTTCCCTTTGCTTTCCGTTCGCCTGTCTTGTCGGTGCGTCCGTTTTCTCTCCTTCGGTTATGGCGCCCTTTCGTATCTGGTGTTTGTCTGCGTCGACTTCCGTTTCCGGTTGCATGCTTGCCATTGTTTTTGGCCATTCCTTTCGCCTTTCGCCTCTCGCCTTTTTTATACTTCTTTTTATTACATTTGACGCACATGCTTCCCTGGATGTGTTGCCTTTGTCCAATCTTTTTCATTCCATTTTTTTCCTGGTGACTCTTGATGAATTTTTATTAAAAGCAAATGGCCGATGCACCACAAATTAGAAATTCAAATCCAACACCAGAAGGGTGCCCAAACAGAAAGCCATTCAATAGCTCTGGCTCCTGCACCAAATATCAGATATGTTTTGCTGAAAATTCAGTTATTGAGTTTTACAAAACAGTATGCCGAGCAGCAGGCTCCGAACAATAAATGTCCCCATTTGGCTCTTATTTATTTCTGTGTTTTTCGATTGTCCAACCTTTGACCTTCTCGGACCTTTTGTTACTTTTGCTCCAGTCAGATGGAAGTTTGTTTGTTTCCTGTCAACGCAACGAACTGCGAATAGGAAGCCCGAATTGACTTTCCCTCGACCCCCAAGATGAACTTTTACCGAAAATTTACGAAATTTCAGTAAATTAGGCGAAGGACCAATACAATTAACCCCCTTTTGAGTCGGTGACACTGGGCCAGGACCTCGAATTTCTTTGATAATTCGGCCCGTGGGCATCATTTGCACTTTGACCCCGATAAGACTGACCTTGAGTGGTGGAGTGGGTGGGTGGGTGGTCTCCTTGGTGGCAATTGGACTCGGTGGCAACGGGTTGAAGAGATTTGATTTAATCATCGACTCGTGGCCCAGGACAACGACTGCCAATGAATAATTCATAGACACTTAGGCAACTTAAATTGCCTTGGGCCAAAGGACTCAAGTTTATTTGGAAGGACTTGGAATTTTAATTGACTTATCAAATCTGTTATCCGAAATATAAATTAATCTAAATGAAAGTAACGTTAATGCGAATAAAAACGACTCTGAGGAGAATTAGCCAAGCTTTCGCCTTAAGCCGGGGCCATAAAACGAAAACAAACGACTGCGACATTTTTACCTGCCACCGTTGTTGCAGAAAACTGCAACTGAAATGGCTCTGTGATGATGCATGGCTGGCAGCAATGCAATTAAGAATGCCACCCCCCCCACCTCCCCTCAGGAGGGCATATACGTAGTCGTTAGTCCTTAGTCCGGAGCCGAATCGGGGCCGAAGTGGAGAGCATGTAATAAACAATGGCAAATAGCGTTCGAGTTGACAGCGGAACACTAAAATGGTAATTGCATGTAAACATCGTTTTGCCAACGAGAGGCTGCATCGCCTGTGGCAAGGACATAATTAGAGAGCGAGTGGATGAGTGATTAAAGCGGTATCCTGGCTGGCAGCGGTGCGGGTCCATCGACCTGCAAAGCGTGTGGCGGTGCGAGTCGTGCAGATAAAGAGATCCCGTCCCCTGTCACTCAAGCTTCAAGCTAAGTAATCGAAGCCATCCAGCAGGATGTCCATCAATCAAACAATTGCCAATGGCTTTCAGGACTCGAGAGGCTTCTGACATTTCAAGAGCCGTCCAAATCGGTTCGATTACCGTTTCAACATTAACCCTTTGGGCAAACACAACGCACTTGAGCTCAAAGTTGTTATTAATATCTTTGAAAAGTTGTTTTCTATGAAAAAGAGAATTACCTTCAGCGATCTAAAGCTTTATTTTCCAACAATTACCTGTTGTATCATATTCTAAAGACAAAGAAAGGGGGATATCCTGGTCGATTCTCCGTCAGGTCTCTGTCAACCAAAAGGATAAAACGATTTTAGCCATTTAGGAAAATCAAATCAGCGAATCACATCATGCGTAAAACAAACGTCAGCCACAAATATATATTTAAAATGGTCGTAAAATAGCCAAAAGCATGTTCCAAACATATCCGTTGAATAAACTTTAGAATCAATTTTCGGAGGATTCCAAATAGTTCCATACATTCGCAGACGGCGAAGCCAAAATGCTGAACGCTTTCAGCAATTTGCCACAAAATTCACGAGGGGCCTGCCGCCGCGTCCACTGACGGCGATGGCGAGATGTTGCAGTCCGGATCCGGAATCTGGGATCTGGGATCCCCGAAAAGATGTTCCCCAGGAGGCGGCGGGTAGGGGGTGGGCGTGGCCAGTGGCAAAACCAGGCCGGCAAACAGCGATTGTGTTTATGTTTATGCGCGTTTATTTACGACTTAAAATTTGAATAATTTACGATGGCGACGACGACGACGATGGCGATGGCGATGGCGATGGCGATGCTGAGCCAAGAATGCAATTCGAGAGTGCATTGCGAAACAGCAAAAGGGAGAAAGCTCGCAGAAGGCCAGGATAAAACTTCGGTTTCCAAAAAACCCAGCCCAGTCGGAAAGTCAAAAACAAAACAGGACATGGTACATTGAATTCGCTTGGCTGGAAAACCACGGATACGGGTCCGGCAATTCGGTTTCGAGTGGTCGCCGGCCCTTTGCAGTCCAGTCCGGTCATCCAAGTTTTGCATAACCCTTGAAAATAGGTTGAAACTGGAAGCGAACACTGCGCCGTTGCGAAATCGAGCAGATGGCAATGTGCGACATGCGGCATTCAGCATACAGAGTGGGGCGTGGGGCGTGGGGCATGCGGCATGGTGTGGCGGAATGGAGCGGAAACAGCGGTTGCGATAGTGTTGAACGTGAAGCGGAAACACAAAATGTCGCCATCAACCGGAAGGTAAATTATTGCAATCGAACTGCCAGGAATATTCATTTTCATAACCGTAAATTGTTGCATTTACAGTCCTGTGCCTGTCCTACCCTGTCCTGTCCTGTCCTGTCCCACAACAATACCCGGGATCAAGTGCAAATATTCGCACGGGAAATTGACCATTTTGCGGATTTCTGAAACCGGAAACCCAAAGAGACTGAAATGGCAAGCAAATCCCAATTAGATTCTACGTAGTTCTTCGATATCTGATGAACCTAATCTAAAAAGGTATTAGTTTTGTTATAAACCCAATTGGATTAAAATGTTTAAATATATTAAATATTTCTAACCTTTATCTTATCAACCTTTTTAAGCTCTGCGATTAATTAAATTTAAAAAAAAACTTGCTGAAAAAGCGTCATGTCATGATGATTTTTTGAATGAATATATCTTAAAATGTTCAATAATAAAGCAATAATAATCTAATCAAAAAGTATTTAAAACTCGAGTTAATTAAATAAATAAAAATCTACTCAACTGTTAAATAGATAAATGACAGTAAAATGCAAATAGTTAATAGTTACAAATCAAATAAATACTTTAAATCAATTAACACAACGTGTACAAAAAGTAAACCAAAGTTTATTAACAATAGTCAAATATTAACAATTAAAATTTCAATCAACAGGGGGTGGTTATTAAATAAAATTACTAAGTTTCTGTGTTTTGGGGAATATTAAATTTTATTGCGTTTGAATATTTTGCGTTTCCTCAAAGATATCGCGCGCCAAGCTCCTCATGACCTTGCCGTTGGGATTCTTGGGGAACTTGTCCACGAAGATGACGCCGGCATTCAGGTGCTTGTACTCTACGACCAGCTTCTGGGCCACGTAGTCGATGATCTTCTGGGCACTAATCTCGGCGCCTTCCTGCTTGATGATCAGGGCTCCGGCGGCGTCGCCATATCGCGCATCACGGGCACCGACCACACACACATGCTTCACCTCCGGCAGCTCGGCGATCACCTGCTCGATCTCGTTGGGCCAGTAGTGCTTGGACTTGTATTTGAGCAGATCCTTCTTGCGGTCCACCAGATACAGGTTGTTGTCGTCGTCGAAGTAGCCCAGATCCCCCAGATTGATCCAGCCATCTTGAAGGGTGGAAGCCGTGTCCACTGGGTTATTCAGATATCCCTCCCACGTCAGGCCGATGTCGATGAGGATCTCGCCGGTCTGGTTGGGCGGCAAATTCTGGCGATTCTCGTCTAGGATCTTGATTCGCATCCCAGGTGCCAGCCTGCCCACCGAGCACTCCAAAGTCTGGTCACAGTTCACAGTCACAACGCCAGTTTCGGTGGTGCCATACGAGAACATAATGAACGCGTTGGGCATCAGTTCCTGGGCTCTGCGCAGGAGCTGCAGAGAAATCCATCCACCGATCACAAAGGACATTTTCAGGCTCGTCAGAGCTTCGGGCACGGCCAGTGGACTCGTGTACAGCTCATAGGCCTGCCATGGAGCCATCGCCACGTTGGTGGTCTTGTACTTTTTCACGATGTCAATGGTATTGGCGGCGCTGAAGGGCTTGCTGGAGAGGATGCGGGTGAAGCCACATGTGAGATTCATAATGGTAATGGAGAATCCGGTCATCCAATCAATTGTGGCGCTGGTGTACAAGACATCCGTGCTGATGGCGAGCCTGAATTTGGATAAAAATATGTTAGGATAAGCTTGAGGACTTTTTCATAAGTATAAGGACACTTACGAGTTGGTGGCAGCAATGTGGCGATGGGAAAGAGCCACAGCTTTGGGTAGTCCAGAGGTTCCAGAGGAGCACAGAACCACAGCAACTTGGTCTCCACCTTTTACCAAGGGAGTGGGCCTGGAAAATGAACATAAAGTATAATTTAAAAAAGTTTTATTTTTTGGAAAAGTCTTTTAACTTACACATAAATTCTTTCAGCTGGGTCGGGCTTCAGCAGATCCTCGACACTAGTCAGACCCTCGACACGGCCCGTCAGGGTGATGATCTTGGGGGACCACTCCTTCGAGATCTCCTTGATGCGCTCATAGTCTGGAGCATCGATGAACATGATCTTGGGCTTGGTGACCGAGAACAGGCCCTTGACGATGGCCGGCTCGCGGCTGTAGTTGACGGCATGGAAGGGCGTGGCATTGAAAAAGCAAGCGGTGGCCACCGGAATCACATAGGTGCTGGAGTTGGCGATGATGCCGACCTTGTCCTCGTGGGTCAGGCCCTCGCTCTTGAGGAAGAGAGCGATCCGGGTGGCGTAGGCCAGCATGTCGGCGTTGGTCAGCACGGTGCCATCGTCGTCGTTGATCTACTTTTATTTAAATGAGAGCTCATCAGACACCCGAATCGCGGTCCAGACTCCGAGCGCTGTTTACCTGAATGACGTTGGCGGGCCAGCACTTCAGGGAGTTGTGGATGATCTGGCCAGCGGAGGCATTGTAGTCGAACAACGTGGCCCTGGGCGGTCCGCTCCAGATCTTAGTTTCCGCATTATAGAAGGTGGGGAAGATAGCCTTGGTCGGCATTTTGCTGCTCCGATTTGAATTCGCTACTGAGTGATTGGAGTGGTGGCCATTGTCTTTTTATATCGCCAGGGAGGCCCGTTTATCACATAACAATTTTTCGCAATTAATCGAAACATTCCTTGGGTCCAAAGTTTATCCAGAATAAATCATAGATTAGTCGGAACTCGATGAATGGGTGGCTACTTGGTTTGTGGGCTCGTCTAATCTCCTTCGGCCGAATGTTTTTTAATTTCCGCTGCCAAAGGAGCTTTGACTTCCGTATTTATAGGCATGGTAACGGTGGGATACCGGGATCCCCGATGACCCCAAATCGGTGACTAACCGTGACGAACTAACCAAAACTGGATAGATATGCCGGGTGGTCGCACTTTTATACGGCCTTGGCCAAGTACATTCCCCGAATCATAAATAACAATGCAATAATTATACGTGACTAGAATTTTGTTTACGATCCTCGTCAAGTGTCTCTAAGCTCGTTGTCTGAGTACTGGCACCTCTTAAAACAATCTTTACATTGGCTTACATTGTTGCTAATATCTCTAGAACTATAATTCACATTAGCCATGGCTTAAAGCAAGTAATCTACAACATGTGGAATGTTCTGTTACCAATTTCCCTGGTCAGGCAAATATTTAGTCTGAGAAATACTTTAAACACCGCCGACCTCCGGCAAAGTATTGCAGTTTAAATGAACTCAACACTGGAATCTAATTATGGTTGCCATATTTTCGGTAACCTGCCACGCCCTGTTGCACCATTTGCATTGTGCCCCGCAGAAGCCAGTACCCAGAAGCCGGGGAAACGCGGAACTCACCCTGCTGCATGCATATTTTAACATGAAATTACAGACAGAAACGGGCAAAGAGCGAGGCAAAATAGTTTAAAGTGTTTCTGAATTTGTTTGGCAAAATGAGCAGGGCATGGCCAAAAATGGGAAAAATGGGGAAAATTGTAAAAGGAGGATGGAAAAGGTCCTGGACAAGATGCTGCTGCCGATTGCCATGCAAATAGAGTGGCCCATCTTAAAGCCTTAAACTGCAGAAACCACCAGGCCACCAGCCATGCCCGTCAGCGAATGCGATTTTGATTTGATTGGCGGTTTTTGGGTCTCCTTCAAAGCTGGTCGCTTTGCCCATTGAGGCGGAACACAAGCCGTCAGTTAATAATGTCCATTATAGCGATATAACGATGCATCACCCGACATCCCACCCACTCGGGGATGCGGATAGGTGATACCACCGCAACTGGAGCCCCATCTCCATCAGAGCGATAGCAAATATGCCTCAGGCCATTGTCTTGTCTTGGGCCAAGTTAATTAATTAACGTCACGGCAAGTGCAAATTGTTGCATAAGCGAATAAACAGTCGATGCCTGATAAGCCAAATACGAGCTAGGGAAGTTATCTCCCTACGGCTTCGTACTATAATTTTTTGAATGAAAATTCTTACTAGACCTGATAAGGTAAGTTTGTGGTAATAAATAAAGCTAATTAGATTAATAGGTATATGAAAAGCTTTTGTGACAGTCTCTATGAACAGTTTACGCTTTAGTTTGAGTTTATATTTCAGTTTCTTATATGTAATAGTCTTAGAATTTTTTTAAAAATAAAAAAATTATGTTCCTTTAACATAACATATGGCTATAATAACCCATTGAGCCTTTTCCATCCAGTTCAGCTCTGCGGCCAACGTCCCTGACCTTAGACACTCAAACAGAGAGCGTTATAACAAAAAAAAGAAGCAGTTGAATTTGCGTTCGGGCGTTATCAGGCTTATCACACTTGTTGGAGGTCCGGCACGTGTTCGATGTATTTGGTGGCAGGGGGACAGGGGAACTGTCATAAATCTTTCATACGCCCTGTGGGCATGCGCGGTCGGTGTTTCGTTTCCGATGCGTTTCGGAAAACATCGCACCATTCATAAAAATGCGGCGATGTTTTTCGCCCAGCAAGGATGCTGGTGGCCGGGCCAACAGTCTGCTGTCTGGGGACTTGGCCAAGCTCAGACAGTTTGCGGTGATTCCTTCGACGAGACGGTTGCAGCCACGGGGCAAGAGCTGGTCGGGAAAGTCCGAGATAACGGAGTCCACTTCGTGGCCAACAGAGAGAAATAGGGACGCTGATTGAATTACAAATCGACGAATTAGCCAAAGCTAAGGACTTAACTGAGAAGGAAGGATAAATGTGTGGCAAGGATATTTTGGGCAAAACAAGTTCATGAGGTTAGAAAAAGTTTCGCTCAAGTGTTGTTAAGTGCTAAGAAGTTTTCCGTGATAGTTAAGTGCGCTCGTAACTGAAACTCGGCCGATTCGGTGGCCTCACACGTTGGCATTTTCCGCAAAAACTTTTCGGCCGCCCCTCGCCCTTACTACCTCACCGCCAACTACTTGTGCTCGCCTCGTTCCGCCGTTCTTCCGTACTTCCAGGGGGCCTGTCAAAATGTTTTGGACTGAACTTTTCGTGCAGGCTCCACACAATTGAAGTTTTGACAACAAAATTTAG
Organism: Drosophila varians; assembly: GCA_018150405.1. Lineage (NCBI taxonomy): Eukaryota > Metazoa > Arthropoda > Insecta > Diptera > Drosophilidae > Drosophila > Drosophila varians. The sequence goes on from JAECWK010000130.1 coordinate 13,911,638, forward strand.
TTAAGCAAAGCTGCCGCGGTTTCATATTCTGTTTCCACCTTTTTTTCCACATCGTCCTGGCTGCATGCTGCAGTAAAAACTGGAACTGAAAACCGAGATTCGAGAAAAAATCGGGAGAATAACTTTTTTCGAGCCTGTCGATCCTTGTTGGGCGTGAACTCCGGCAAAGTGCACAGATTGAACGTGTGATGTGAATGGTAAGTGCAGCAGATGGATGCCCTGAATGGGGAGAGGTGTACTTTAAAATGTCAATTTCCTTTCAATTTATAAACTTGTTACTTCCACACCAATTATGGAATAATTCCAAGAACCTGACAAGTTTCTTGGTACATTTCCTGGTTAATTTTCCTCTACCTGTTATGCGTCTGGTAATTGGTAGTTTATTGTGGCTTCGTGTCCCATTATGAAATGGACACGAGGAGCTTAGCTTAGGAATCCCAAAGGGTCAGACCGAAATCCACATCGACTGTCCAGCTCCTCCGATCCCTCAAGGCCCATAAATATAGAGACACACACAAGAATGGAAGCAGGATCTGGATCTGGGGCCTGGGATGTGCGTGTCGCATCTATAATTAAGTGAATATAAAGCATGCAGGGCCCCCAAGGAGATATTCCAAGCATCCGACACACGTTCACACACAATTTTGGCCAAAACATTTACACCAGAATTCGAACATGTCGCCTTGGTTTCCGTTAACTGTAAGTGGCATTTGCCAAAACTCATGAGCATTCCTTTCCGGTCGAAGGGCTTAAATGAAGGGATATGCATTTAAGGCAGTAATGGCATGTTCTTATCACCGATCCAGGCTCTACTGGATGTACTGGAAGTATCCACCTAAAACATCTAAAAACTCTCAATATTAACCCATTAAAATTCCTGGGTTTTAAGGATTCCAAGCTTCCTCCCTGAATAACTCTCTCAATCAATTATTCCAGGAATTTCTTAATTAATTGAAAACCTAATTAAGATTCAACAATTTGGTATATCAAGCCGTGTACGGACTCTATTATTGGCACACCGGCATTTCAAAGCAGTCAGTGGTATTGTCAATACCAATGTCCTTGTCGACGGCAGGACAAATATACATCAAAGAAATAAATCAATGTGTGGTCTGGGGCATTGACCAAACGCACCCGGCATGGAGTACAAACACTGACACCCCCATGCAGGGAAACACATGGCCAAGAGCATGCCGGGCAAGTCAATTAAATTAGCCATAATATACGACAAATGTTTGCCTAGTTACAGTCGCTTCTTGGTGGCAGACGTGGAGTTGGCCCCTGCATCTGGCAGTATCCTTGTTTGTCCGCCCTGCCTGCTCCTAAGTAATATGCACACATAATTATGAAAAATACACAGACCACTCGGTCGAGGTACAGTGGCAACTGCTTATCTCTAATATACCCAGAGAAGTTATTGTTTTTTCTTTAATTTCTGGGAGCATACTGTTTATTTGTTTATTTTTGCAGGGGATTCCTTTTGTCTACAGTTTATTTTCATCAGCATTCTGTGTAGTCCAGAAAGCAGAGGAAGTCCTGCGGGCGAAATTTAATAATTACTAGCTGACCTTTAACACAAAATTAACTGTTCTGAGACGGAAAATTGAAGGCCCTACAGACCATTCAACAGTCATTGCTCGGTCCAACTTAACTGATGATTGAACGAGCTTGAAAATTTAATGAAAAAGTCATATCGAACAGCTTCCCAGCTTTGCTGGGAATTATAAAACAAGGCCAGAGGGCAGACAGGCTATTTGTAAAGCCTCTGTAAGTCATTGAACCATTTGTAGATAATTCCGTTCAAGTAGCCTCTGCATCTGTAAAATACTTCAGAGTTTATGCCAGAACAAAGAAAGAAAGATACAAAACACTTACATCAAGAACCAAATCTGCGATAAATCCACAAAAACCAAAAGAAAAAAAAATGGCTACAAAAATACGAACGAGAGGACGAAAATTATGGGCAGCAATATTTTTGGTAGCTGGTTCTGTAGACCGCTTTTGCCATTTCTGTGGCCTAGACAACGAGACACTGGCGCACAGAAGGAGCAGGCTTAAATAAATAAAATAAATCAAAAATGTAAATCAACACTCAAACGCATATATATATGCGACTGGTATAATAATTTGCACACACATGTATCTATGCTAGTGGGCTGCTGGTGGGCTGCCAGTGGGCGTAGGATCGGATCGCAGGATGACTTTGATATAGTGGAAGGATATTGGTGGGGACAACAGAAATTCTACTCTCATTAAACTTGCCTCGTTCGTTGACTTTGTCATTCCTTCTGTGGGTCCTGTGTGTCCCAGTGTGTCTCGGTGTGTCCTGTGTGGTTTGTCATTTGGCGTCGGTCTATAATGAAAGAAATCATGACAAAGCATTCATTTATGGCCCTAGGAATTGTTTGGATTTCGAGTGTCAAAGAAAATATTAAATTATCCCGGGGCATACAAGAGGTTCTAACGAAGCATTTATTTTGTTTTATTTATTTGTGGATGATTTATTTGTGTGCACGAGCATTTCTCAACAGCCTGCCAATCTTCGATTTCCTTCCCGACAATAAAAACTTTCTCATGCATCATTTTTAAGTGAAACAAAAACAAATGAAAACATTGATGAATGACACAAGTGTTACGTGATCTTTTGAGAATGGAAACATTATTTTATTTTCTTTAAAAAGCTTCAATTAAATTGCACTCTTCGGGCGGACATTGCGAGTCCTTTTGAACAATCCCTTTTGTAAATTGTGGGCCTTTCTTTGTGTAATTTTGGTCATCAAACTGTGAGGATGTATGAATGTAAATTGTGCAGCCCGCAGCAGTGCCAGCCACCTCTTCATTTCATTTGACTAACTGAAACGTGACACAGGGCGAGAAGAACCGGTCAGCATTCCGGGCAAGTGATACCACCCACCTGTCCGACTGTCCGACTGTCCCTTGTCACGGAACTGAAGTGGACAGAAGGACAAGGGTACAGACGGACGAATGGCTGGCTGCATTGGCATTTCCTTCGAGTTTTTCTTCTTTTTCCAGCCTCCTCGTTTCATCTTACAGCTGTTTATAATTCCGGGACGAATCCACTTCATTTTTATCAGCATCATCACGGCATCTTGCATTTTTGAAATGAAATTGTCGTTCCATTTCTTTTGCCGCCCTACCCATCTTGGCCATCACCATCTTTAATTTCATTCGTTAGCTCCATTTTTTTTTTTGTCGTCATTTTTCTACCTTTTTGTGCGTTGCCGCCTTTTGGCGTCGGCTTGTCATTCAATTTGACGCCACATTAATTCACATCTTTTTTCCCTTATTTGGTCAGCGGATATTTGCATACTTTCTCCCTTTAATTGCTTCGTTACGCGACGTGCTTGCACAGCCCACTGTGCGTGACTTACGCGGCGTATACGCATTGTCCACTCCGCATTGTCCACTCCGGGGGGCATTTGGTGGAATTCTTATAAACTCTCATTCCCCCAGCCGATTTCCCATACGTAATTAGTGAGATCAGTCGCAGAATAATCGAGTATCTGCCTGTTTATTGATATCCTTTGTTTTCGAGAAAATGAAACCGAAATCAGATAAAAGTTTCAAAAGGCTGACAGTTTTGTGTATTTATCATCAACTATTGAAAATTATATTGTAGTAAAGTTATTTATTGAATAAACTCAAAATAAGCCAAAAAATAATAAATAAAATTGCATAAAAAAGAAGATGCATTCAAACGTTGGTCTCAAGGATTAACACCACAAATAAAAAACAAAATAATAATAATAATAGAAATAATAGAAATAAAAAAAGGAAATAAGGCTTTAAGATGTTTGCTATTGGAGCTGTCGACTACAACTGAATAATATTTTACAGATTTTCAGGTAGTTTTGATTTAAATTAAATCCTTCAAATTATCGTCGCCTACTTAGTAAATAAGTGTGCCCGAATATTTAATTTTTATTTTGGAAAATAATAAAAACTTTTCTCTCTGTGAAAGTCAGAAGCGTAAAATAGTTTGATTCCAGAAACGATCCACTCTCAGGCTTTCAAGTGGAACTTTTGTTGGCCAAATTCCGTGCCTCCTGTTCCGGAGTCTCCATTTCATCGGTCATTTCGTGGATTGTTCGGGTTCGGGGTCCATTGTTTTGATTTCCGCCGTGGTAGTCGATGTCGTTGTTTGGGTTTCTAGTTGCCCAGCCCCTGTGATGCTTCAATGGCAAACAATAATAAGCGCCTTCTGCAGCTCGTTTGTTTTTGCTCCATTCTCACGCCACGCATTGTCTCTCGCTCTTTGGCTCCGCTTTTGCCTTTTGCAGAGGGTCCTGCTAGAAAGGATTCGAACTGAACCTATTCTGTTTGCCTTGGGCAACCAGTTTAATTGGGCAGCCAAACACCAGGACTTTATCGTCTTTACTTTGAGTTTTGCCTCAAATCTGTTTTTTTTTTTTGCTAATTCGGAAGTTTATTTTAAAATCTATCAAATGCATCCAATTAAATGAAACGTATTCATGTCCCCCTTTATATTGTTTGCTAATCAAAATATCCCTTCCGTAGATTGTCTTATTCTATTACAATATTTTCACTATTTCAATAATTGATTTTGACTTGGCTGGAGTTTTAAGTTTGCCATTTACAAAGTATGCCTCTGACACATTTCAAGGCGTTTCCGTTTTGTTTTCGTTAGATTTAACATTTGCATATAAATATATATGAAACCCGACCCGAATCGAGACAGACATAAAATAAAAGAAAGAGAGAAGGGAAAAGAGTCTGGATGAAAAAACAACTATTTGGCACATTATCCAGTTTAGTGTTTTCTATTATTTTTGTAAATTTTCTTGCTAGCTGAAACTTGGCAGGCAAAATTGTCGACAGCCTTCTAAGTGATTTTGTTCTTTGGCCCAAAACAAAAGAGACGGCACGACAGGGTGAGAGTGAGAGAAACAGCATGAGGCAGCTGACCATGCACTTGGCAAAGAATCATCCGGAGTCCGGACTTATTCGTTTCAACTTTCATTTGCTCAATAGTCGGTTGGGACTTTCGACTCTGGAATCTGGGCTAGCGACGTGGGACAAGCGACAAGGGACAAGGGAGAAGGGAGAAGGGACTTGGACCCCGCATTGATTGCTGCTTCATGGGCTATTATACTTAAGTGCTTATCATAATTTGTGTAGGCAGAAGACTTTGGCTTCTGGCATCTCCTCATATACCATATAATTCCTCATCGCCTTCTCGTGGAGCATAAGTCTCAGCCTTAGCGTTGACGGGAATCCCCTCGAGAATCGCAGGGGAAATGGATTTTCCAGCAGCATCTTGCCTTTCTTAGAAAAGAAAACAAAGAAAAGAAAAGCCAGAGAAAATGTATGAGAAATGTAATACACTTTAAGGCGCTTGGGACATTTGTTTCGTTGTGTTGCCATCCCATTTTGTGTTGTGTTTTTTAGTCACTTTAGCTTTTATTATTTCATACACTTCTGGTTGTTACGAGTCATTTATTCGCATATTGATGCCCACGGCGATTTACCAATTTAATGGGATTTATTTTTGAGTTTTTTATTTCATAATCCCAGCTTTAGTGGCTCTTAGTCGTGGGCGAGCGCCAAGCGGATTTAATTAGTGGCTGCGGAAATCATATATTGATTGGTTTTTATCCACTCAGGTCACTTGCACAATTTTACGAAATACATTTCAAGTCATCAAAAAATTGCATTGGCTTCCAATTATGAAATCGTATTATTTTACAATAGCCATAGAAAAACTTTAATTCTATGAAAATGCAGAAATATTATTATTGGTTTTAATACAAATTAAATATAATCCATATTGGTAAGCTTTCAATTCATACCGCAAATCCGACAGGCGCCAAAGATTAGATGTCCTGGGCAGATCAAACAAAACCCAAAAATGAACTTTAAATCCCGAATTTGGCTAAAAAAAATTGGCAACCAAACACTGTGATGGCTATTTCGGATTACTGCCTCCATTTTTTCGGCTCTCTGTTTTGTGGTCCTCTTTCAGCGATTTTAACGAATCTGCTTTGGTTTCTTTTATCACCATTCCCCCCCACTTGAACCTTTTAAGGCTTTATCGCTTTAAGTCTTTACTCATTTAATTATTCTTTTTTCCAATATTGAACAAAATCCTTTTGATTTCCGTGCCATATCGGCCGTTTCTCACACTTTGCCAAGTTTTTTGCCCGCCTCTCATATTTTCAACACACATTTTTATGATGCCTACCCACAAATTCCATTAGTCTCTGAAATGGTAAAAAGTTTGCGGCACATTTTCGATGCACAATTCCTTTGCAGCCATCCTGCACTTTTTCAATTTGTTTTGGCAAAGCAAATCAGGAGATGATTTTAAAATTTGCCAAAGGAATATTCCATCAATTTTATTTTCATTCATTTTAATTTGTTTGCGACTCTAATCTTTTGACAAACAAAATAAAATCTGCAAATGGAAATTGCCAAAGTTTTCATAACTCAACTTGCCACTTACGGTGGCGCAAGGATTTAAGTATTGAAATGGGATTTAAGGACAGTAGAATGTAAAGTGTAAAGTGTGAAGGAGGCTATGTAGTCCTGTGTTGTCACCACAAATGCCAGAAGCAAACATCAGGGCCGCCACCCGCAGAGCGAATTCGATGCCAACGTGGCGGATACGCAATATTTTCGCATTCATCTTCATTTTTTCGCATTGTAGTGCCATTTACTTCGGCATTTTTATGCCTTTTCGTATATTTTTTTTTGCGAATGTCCTTGCCGCCTTTTTAATATATGCATGAGGGATGTGTATGTATGTATATATTTAAGTGCTTTAGCACCACCAACCGCGAGGATTTTGGCTGTTTGTCTATGTCTATCGGAGCTACCCTTCCGCCCTGCTCTGATCAGATTTTCCTTTTCCGGCTTAACACCAAACACGGAACACTGGCGGCCTATCAACCGCATAATGCCATCATTTATTTCCCGAAAGGAACACCTATATATTATATTAACGATAAATATTTATTTCGGCTGGCAAGTCTTAATCTAAATATGTAAATTGTAGGTGGTGTTGGGACTTGAGTTATTTCTTTGGAATTGCCTATATTCTGGCCTCATTAATGGCCCTATTGAATACTTTTAGGCCATCATTTTGGCCAGAGTAATGCATTGCATACTTATCAGTTGTTTGGCCGAATTGTGTCAAATCCTTCCCTGAAAAGTCTCAAAGGCCAAGTGGCTTTTGGACTGGAAAAAGTTTTGAGAAAAGTTTATTTCGCTGCCAATTTGAATGGATAATTCGACAGAAGTTTCGATCCACAGGATGTTGCTGTCAAAGCCAACTTTCCTGCCAACTATTTGTATTTTTTTGCGCTTTTCCGCCATGTTTTCATTTGAAGTGGTTATCAATAAATAATTCATAAAAATACAGGCATGGCTGGGGCATTAAAATAAATCCCGAAATCCTGCCACATCCATTGCTATAAATATGTATTTACGATGAAAAAGTCGACCACATTTCAAATTAACACACCCACCCACACACACTTACTCGTTCGTATGTCCTCGCAAGGACTCGCCACAAAAAAGGAATATGCCGCCACAAGAAGCACGCGCATAAATACCAATACAAATGTACGCATAATGCAATATAATAAACGTCACGAACAGAATCCGAAGCATAGGGCCACAGAGAATGGGGGGGGGGGGGGACCCGCCTCCAGGACAGAAAACAAACCGCCAGGACATGTCGAAGGGCGACGTCCTCCATTCGGGATCTGGCGATAACCCTTTTCCAACTTTCCTTCAAGCGGGACAACAGCGACAAAAAAAAAAAAAAACCTCGCAGCTCATACGCATAAATATGTGTTTAAAGTTAACCAAGCTAAATCCAATTTGGCTAACAAGACATTGTCACTCAAAGCCATCCACAGTCGAGTGGGTAACCGCAGATAGCAGATGGGGTTAAATCACAGGGGAATTTGCTTATTATGAGGATGGCCGAGAGCTGAGTTTTAACCCCAGACTTGCCACTCCTGCCTGACTTGTGGCTTCTGGCGGCCAAATTGCAATTTCACATCCACGAAGCGTTTAAACTTGTTTAAGCCAGACGACGGCATCAACAAATTTGCGGCTTAATTCTGGAGCGGCGGGCAACATCCGCTCATTAGGAGAAGTGCTCCTCCAACTTAGAGGGGGCCCCATCCGATATATCTCCGATATGAGTAGTGGGTCTAAGGGTTCGGGGATCAGTCACTTGTCTGTCATCGCTGTCAGCAGCCAAAAGCCGCAAAATCTGTACGAAGAAATGCCATAAAACGCCAGCCGCACTCGCGACACCACCCAAATGGCTGAAATGAACGAAAAATGCGGCCAGAAAAGAAATTTGCCGCCTCAAACAAACGTGGGGGGGGGCCGTATGGAGGGTTTGAGTCAACGGATGCCTGTTGACATAATTCATTCCAGTATGCCACAAAATTTCCGACAAAAGAGACTAACGACTTTTAATTAAAATATCTCAGGGGATTAGCCAGATTTTGAACTTGGGAATTTACTGATATGGAAATGGCATTAAAAAGTGAAATTTATTGCCCCGATTTAAGAGCTAATGAAATATTAAAGGGAGCCAGTCTTAGCCCCCTTTGCTATCCTTGCCAGCATCGGTTTCTTGCGGCTGAACTAAAGTGGCCCATCTTTCGAGCCAAAAGCCCAACAAAGCGGCAAAGCCAGCTAATGGTGTCACTTCGCAGGGAATGGCAAATTAGCGTGGATTGCGCACTTTTTTGCCAAGAATCACCAGCCAAGGGGGCTCCATTCAGGTGTCCTGGCAGGATGGCTGTCTGCCTGGCTGCCTGGCTGGCTGGCCGGCAGGTGTGGGGTAAGCAGCTGTTGACACACTCCACATCGGGGATGACACGCGCGCCACATGCGGCAGATACATATGCATGTACAACATGTCGTATAAGTATTTTAATTAAGCATCAAGAGGCAAGCGGCATGAGGCGTGAGGCATGAGGCATGAGGCACGAAAAATAAAAAAACACATGGAGAGCAAGTTTCGCGTTTTAATTAAGACCCACTAAACTAAGAAAGGCGGAGTCTTGGCCCCAGCCACGCCCATGTCAGAGGATCGGAAACTTTTCATTTAAGCTAAACTCACAGTTAAAATTTAATTTACTTGGCACAAACTTGCGGCGGCAGCTGCGCTCCCGGAATACAAAAATGGCGCAACGCGCGGGGCAGAGGCAAGAATGGCAGCGAAAAAAAAGCATGGCGTACGTCATGTGGATTACTCATACGCCGTGTGTACACCCGAGATGCTCATGTGGATATGGATGGGATGGCTCGTACAACTGCTTCGGTTTGCTCCTCTGCTTGTGCTGCTTGTGGATAAAGCCGGAGCTGAAATATCAGCTACCAAAGCCCTCGGGCGACAGGTGGCGGAGACAAAAACAACACACAACAAGAAAAACATTTACAATACACGTCCAGGCTCTTCCGTTGTAAGCCAGAAACGTCCTTAAATTGTTTGCATTTAAGCGCCTCTCCGTCTTCCTGACAACAACAACAACAGACAACAGCCAAACCAAATATGAAACATACGAGTATGTATGGGCCCGCCCCGATCCTGACCCCTGCATATTACTGGATTTTATTTATCTGCAGGACATAAAAACATTTTTTAAGCGGCGTGTGACAAAACACTGTCGGAAAATAAAAACAAATATTCCAATTTAGATATGGTGTGTTGGCGTTGGCGTTGGCATTTGGTGGAAGCTTCTGCCAATACTTTATTGTCCTGCCACTTTCAAAGTCAATCAGTGGAAGCTGGATGCGCGGTGAGCATTTTCGATTGCCTGGAAATCCCAGTCCTCGTCATTAGATTGATGGGTGGGAATCCTTGGCGTCTCTCGGTCTCTCCATTGTATGAAATTGTATTTTTCCTCAACAATTTGATTTAAGCCGAGTGCTTGCTGTGAAAAGAAATAGAGTTGATTGAAGAAGGAGGAGTTTCATCCTGCACTCCTGCAAATCTGCATGTGTAGCCTTTAAAATGTGTTTATTTGCGGGGCTGCCACTTATGAATGCGAAATATGATATGCATTTCATTAAGGCCAAGGTTCTAGTTCATCTTTGAAAGTATTTTTACGTGATTGTATGCCTTTCAAGTGCGAGGACTGCGAGTACGTGCACAAAGGATGAAAAATCTACAAACAAATTCAGATTCGATGTGGCAGGAAGCATGCTCTCCCTCGCAGTTTCATCTAAAAGGATTTTTCGAATCGATGGCTTGTCATGACTTACACTCTACGGTTGATGAGCTTCAAAGTGAAACGATAATTTATTTAAGCTCGTTAAAGGTGAGGGAAAACTTCAACAGGTAGGAGCTACTACTATTTACTCCACTTCTGCCCTGGGGCAGCTATATTTTACCATCTACATGCTGCAATCAGCGTTCAGAAAACGTGCAAGCATTGCAAGAGTTGGGTATCAGTTCGCCTGAAAATCACCGGCAAACGACTAGCAATGGCTAAGGACTCGCTCTAGGACTTTTGGCACTGCCAACAATTCGCCTTTTGTCAAGCCAACTCTGTAGCTGCCACGTTTGAAGAATGGCTGAAGCGAAATCTTCGCTCTGCTCTCACATCTACTACCGCAGGATGTTGCATGACTAACGAGGATTTATGCAGACTTTCTGAGTAGCTGGTAGCCAGCCAAATGGTAAGAGGTCTTAACGAAGCTTAAAAAATGTCAAAGGGTTGGATAATAACCTTACTATATTCTCTTCAAGGATTATGCTTTCTTTGAATGTCTGTTAAAAGCTCCCTGTTTAATTATCACATAACTCTTAAATATGCATCTCTTTAACATGAAAAATTACTCATTTAGCCATTCGAATCCATATGTGCCACCAAGTCTGCCACATCATTAGTGCTGGCGTCATTTTGGCCATGTCACGTATGCAAAATGTGCTTCCTAATTGTCTGGCCAAAATAATAACAGGCAGCAAATTGTGGCAGTCCGAGGACTCTGATTTGGGGAGACCAACATGGGTATGCGAGAGGGCAGAGTTGAGGAAGCCAGGGCCCAAAATGACATCTCCAGGAGATGATAGTTGAGTGCAAAGTGTGTATAAATAAGTCAGAGTTTATTTAGTGCCAGAGACTTTGTGATGGCGACATGCGTGTGCGTCCTTATTGATGTTTGTGCCGGTACAGGCTTAAATTTCCTCCAGCCAAATGGGTAAAAATGAGCTTTCGTTGATGGGGCTTTTCCCTGAATACAGGAATATGGAATATGGCATGAAGAGCTGACGGGGCCGATAGGAAATGCCATGAATGTGAAATCACAGAGCTGGCAGATGCAATTGCCGCAGCAGAAACAGGTGACTAACTGGGCTGAATAGAAAGGGAAACTGTGGACTGGAAAAGCTTCTGAAATGAGTGGGGAAAACGGCAAACGGCAAACGGGAAACGGCAAAGGCAATGGCAAACACAATGAAACTTGCCAGCGGATATTAAAACTATTTTACAGCTGCTTTGTGGCCCCGATCCTTCCATTTTTTCTCTGCCTTTCATGCACTTGACTTTTCATGGGCTTGTTTGTGATGTTTGATATTTTTTTTTTTTTTGCTTGGGATACTCCTTGCTCTCCTTGCTGGCCGGGGTATATTATTTTCCTGCGGATGTGTGCAACAGGCTGGAGGAAATTATTTTCCTTAATGGTGGAATACGAAGCGGAACTTTTTGAAACACATACACCCATTATCCTGGAGGTTCCTAGTAAAAATATTTGTAGTTCTATTCACCGGCTAATCCCTACACTTTTTACTTACTTCCACTTTATGTTCCTGGCTCTTAATTTATGGTCTTTGGTCCTGGCAACTTGTGGGCTGCATTCATGCGCATGCCTAGCGGCAATATTTCTGGCCATTCAAAAGTTATAATGTTTGTCGGAGATGAGGCACTGTTTATCATCTTTTCAGCTAGTTGAGTGTTTGCTTTGGTAGCTGTATACCTAAAAAATATATCTATTTTACGCTTTTTGACTGGGCCAACGAGCTAGCTGGAGCCGGAGAACGATTCAATTACTTCTGATTCACCAAATCAATGTGCAATTCCATGTTACACAGATTCCTGGTATTTGGCCCTCATGGAATACGCTCGTTTCTGCTTTTGGCAAAAGTCGTTGCTTCTTGCTGGGATTTTGCTTGCTTTTTATGTTGTTAACACGTGTTCAAATCATAAAGCTTAACTCGTTTTGAATATCCTTTATGGGTTGCACACGGTCCCATTGTTATGCAATGTCTTGATAAATGGCTTTTCAGAGCCAACTCTGTGGCCGTTGTAAGCTTCGTTTCTACCACTTGCTCCATCCTCCGCCACTCGGGAGTGTGTGGCAAGCGCCTTTGTGAGTGTCTCAGGAACACTCACAGCTTGCCCCCTGCCAGGATGAATTTGCAGCCAGATGGTGGCAAAGGCTTCACATGTTTGCATACAGAGCCTGCATGATAGAGGCCCCAAAATTGTAGCCGTGCGTTTATGCATTTTCTCCCCCCAATAGTCCACTTTTAAATGGCAGGCACCCAGCCAAGGCCCCAAACAAAGTTTATGGAGCCTTTCACAAAATTTAATTAAGGCTAGAGTTACCTGAAAGTTGTGTGTCTGAGCGTTAGTTTTAAATCTCTCTCGGGTGATTGAACACTTTAAGTTTTTGGCAAAACGAAATATATTAACTTTGAATTCTTACGACACATTAACCTAATTACTTTACTCTTTGTTGGGGGCTTGTTTGCCTAATAAATTGTTTAGGGATTACATGGATACTTAAAACTGTATCCAGGTATCTTCATCTTTGGCTCGACAGCTTTTCGATGTCTACCTTTGCCATCTTTTTGGGTTTTTGGGCCTAAAAGGCAAGCCATTTGGTAGGCCAAAAGGGATGAGGACGACAGCAAGGACGACTATAAGCCCAAACCTTTGAAATCGTTGTTTAATGTGTGCGGGCCTCAGCCCACCTGGCCACGGTTCAGTTCGTCCATTTTCGTTTCCAGAATCAGATTAAATATTTTTAGGGCGACATTTTGGGACTCAGGACAGCAGATTCCAACTTTTGGGTTGGTTGTCGTCGGGCTATTAACACCTTAGCTTATTGTTAATTAAGCCTGCCTGCCAGCTGATATAATCCTTTATATTCCGCCGTATCCTTTCTGAGGGGCAAACTTGATTTGTCAACTCGGTTAATTACTGGTTTCGGGAGCCTCCGCTAAGACATTAATGGCATTAATTAACTGATGACTTTAGGGCTTAACCAATTTAGACACTCAACGGATGTCGGACAAGGATACAAGGATACATGCGACCAAAATTGATGGCATTTAAGCCCAGGCGCGGCAGGCAATGAGCCAATTAGAGCTGATTAAATGGCCCGAAAGAATTTCGCAGCTTTAATTTCTGGCCCGGAGAATCTTGACTCTTATTTGCATGATTCTTTCGTTTCGTCTTGCCAAAAATCTCGAGGGCCATTACTTTTTGTCTGGCCTGCCCCAGTGCATTACGGCTCTGGGCGAAAATATGATAAAGCCAAAGTGCTCCTGCCCATGAGAGCCCCCGAACAGTGTGTCATAAAAATATATACAAGCCGACATGTGTGTAAACGAAAAACAAACAAAAAATATATACATATTTAAGCTTAAAGCCGGGACAGCAATAAGACAGGTTCCATAAGCCAGATGCTGAAATAATGGCGGCGGGGGACGCGCCAGAGCAGACAAAATAAAATCACATTTTGGCAAGCAAAGCATTTATGATCCATTATGCTCTTAAGCAATGGCTCAGGGTTCTGGGGCCATAAAAAAAAAAAAAAAAACAGTAACGAATATATAAAAGATAATAGTGTGGGGGTCGCAAGGTCAACAGCTTTGAGTTCAGGCAGAAAGAAATTCCATTCAAAATTGAAAGACCCTCTGGAAGCAATATTTTGTGACATTTTATATTCCACTTGCGCTGGAAAATAAATAAAATTTGTCGAATGCATTGAGCATGTATTTGATCAAATTGCAGTCAGTCGCCCGCATGTGTACGGACGGGTTTATTGTTGACACATTTTTTGAGATGCATCCTGGAAGTATGAATGTGAAATGTGAATATGCCACCGAGAGCATGATAATAGGGACTCGTCACAGGTGGCGGCGAAAGTGGAGGTGAAAGCTAAGGCTCTGGCTTGAAGGCCACGAGAATGGAAGAGTGGTTGATGATATGAGTACTGATGCATCTCCTCCTCCGCCACCTCCATGTGGGTGTGGTTGTGGCACTTGAGAAACAAAAAAAAACGCTTAAGTGGTTCAATGTCTATCAAACCATCCCACCCAACCACACAACCACCCATCCACCCACTGGCGTTGACGATGATTGTTCGGAGATAAGAGCGTTGCCCTAATGACACTTTGCCAGGACGAGGGATGCCCTTCAGTTGATGTCCTCATAATCGGCCGAGTGGAGGACATTAATGCATCAGATTTTATGTGAGAGCCATTTATATATACGCATTTATAGGGCATTTATCCTTAATCCATGCTATATACATCTATATACTCCACACAATCGCATTAATCATTTAATTGTGACCACGATATCCCGACCATATTAACAATCAATTAATGCAAATCGGTAAGTTTTTATGCTTCCGCAAATACAGGGACACCATATGCTTTTAATATGAGTAATTCCGATTTTAATCCAAAGTAAAAACAGTCGCAGCTTCGCTTTAAAAATATTCAAAGATTAAATTTAACAACAAATTTAACATTCAGAACAAATTAGCAAATACCAGCCATTGTATTCATTGAATGTGTCGGAAACTTTACAAATTTTTAGCCATTTGACAAAATGCTTCTAATGCTAAAGCCGCTAATTGTCCATTTTTAGGGACAGTCCAGTGGTTTTACGCAGAGCTATTTTATGCTCGATTAATTGGCCAAAAAAAAAAAACCTGAAATAGTCAGCAGAATATGTCAAAAGCACAAAAACAAAATCAAAACCACTCTTGGATTCAATGAATGAGCAACCGCGAAATGAAAGGATAATATGGAAATGAATCATGATGACAATCGTTGGTATTTGTTTTTTTTTTTATTTACCAGCAAAAACAAATTAGTTGAGTAGAAAAATTGTTAGTTTGAATGGCAGGGGTGTTTACCATTTTTAATTAAATCAGAAGACCGCAACGTTAATTCCATATAAATTTGTGTAAATTAATTAAATTGTAGTTGGCTTTTTTACGGCCGTCCATGGGATGTAACAAATATATGATTTATGAAAAAATGCGCAATTTCATTTGGTTTTCCACATCAAAGGACATGAACCCCGTCGCCCCGAGTGGCATTTAATTATGTTTTGTTTTTTCGGATCGCGTCAGTTAATGAAATTAGCATTAGGCAGATAATTATTATGGCTTTCCGGAATGCCTGCCTGCCTGATGAGACTTAATGGTGGCGTCAACAAAAAGTGACTATTTCCTCATCCGGGTAGCCTTTGGACTTGAATTCACATTCCCATAAAGAGTTCATAGTAACACACTTCATTCGTGCCTAGCATTGGAGGGACTACACCCTGATAAATACATTTAAATTCAAGTGTTAGCGATTATTTCACGATTATGTTTATCCGTGGCGATGCTCCTCGCTCTGGTCGCGGTAGCCGAGCGATTCCCCAGATCCAGAGCTCCATGACGCCCTACGTGGCGGCCATCAAGCGCGGCCCCTACACGATGACCAATCCGGTCTACAACAGCCACAATCCCAATCTGGTGGGTCTGGACGGCCAGGTGGAGGACTCTGGCCCCCGTCACACCTTCAACATCAAGAAGGAGTCGCTGCAGAACAACTACCGCCACCACCGCAGATTAATCCCTGTGCCGCAGGCCCGGATGCCCAAAACCCGGTCCCACGTGGTGATGAACGAGCAACGGGAGCTGTACCGCCAGCATCGCGACCGGATGTCCAATATCAAGGGCAAGGTGAATACCTACCTGCCGCCGCCGAAGATTAAGATCGAGGGCAACGGCATGGAGCTGTCCTACATGGAGATGCTGACCGCTCTCTACAAGAAGAGCAACAATAACCTGAGGACCTTCACCAAGTCGCCGGAGCGTCTGGCTGCCGGAAGGTGGGGCAACGCCAGCCTGGCCCGGGAGAAGGAGCGCCGCCAGCTGGAGCAGAACAAGCAGTTCCACAAGGGCGGCCAGCTGTTTGATCCCCAGGCTGGGAAATCGCGACGCTACAAGCCGAAGGTGACCGGATCGTTCAGCTACGAGATTCCGCTCCACGTGCTACACCGCTACGAGGGCCTGATGGAGAAGTGCGACGTGGGCAACCTGTGCAAGCTGCTCCGCCCGCAGATCTACCTGGACATAGAGGTGCCAGAGTGTCGCATCCAGGGCCGCCTGGCCATCCAGCTGTTCACCGAGGCCTGTCCACAGGTGGTGCTAGAGTTCATGAGGATCTGCACCCAGCGCAGAACCCGCGCCATTTGCTTTTCCCGGGCCCTGGCTCCCATTTGGCTGGAGGGTAAGATTGCCATGGACCCGGATCGGACCATGGAGCTGACTAATATCGAGCACGACTTTGAGGTGCTCAATCATGGCGTGGATGCAGGGATTCTCTCCTTCCCCAGTCGCTACGTCCGTGGCAGTCCCCGGTCTGCGATCAACTTCACCATCAGCTTCAAGCCACTCTCCATTCTAAACGGCAGGAGAATCGCCTTCGGGAAGGTGCGGAAGGGGCTTCAGCTCCTGGAGAAGATTCAGGAGGCCATCGGGCATCTGCCCATGAGCCACGACATGATTACGCTGACCGACTGTGGCGTTCTGTGAACTAATCACAAATTTCCTGGCTAATCCTGAATTAATTGGCAATCTAATATGTTACTAAAATATTGTTGGCTGGAGCGAAACAAGAAATAAATTATTTAAAGTAAAACAAATGAATATTTATATTTTAATTATATTATCATTGCATTTTGAAATTATATTTAAAAATGGAACTTAGTAACCTTAGCGTATACTTTCCCTTTATGAATAATTTCAAACATTTAATTTCAGTGTCGAATTTCCCGCAATTGCGTCGGCTTATAAAGCTTTACAATATTTTTGTTTTATAAAATCAAGTAAGTAATTTTTGTTTAAATAATTTCTTTAATTAAATCAATAATAACAGACCTTTAAAAGAACTTTCGCAATGACTTTGGTGGGAGACGGATTGAATAGTCCCCGAAAGCAGGGCGGCCAGGCCGTTTCTGTGGGCGATTCCTCACCCTTTCCCGATAAGTATGTCCTTCGTAATTCCCGCATCCTGAAGGTGTCCCGCGCCCAAATCACCGACGTGCCCATGGAGGTCCTCGAATTGGCTCGCCAAGAACTGGTAAACATTGTCCGCCTGGATGGCAACCTTCTCATGGAGCTGCCCAAGGATCTGAAAATGTTGAGTGATCTGCTCACCGAGCTGGACGTGACCAGAAACCAAATATCTTACGTGCCTACCAACATTTCTCAGTTCTCGAAGCTATCGGTTCTGAATCTTTCCGGCAATCTTCTGTTCGAGCTGCCCATGGAACTGGCGGGTCTCCAGCTACTGCAACATCTGGATATATCCCACAATCGCTTCAACCACCTGCCACGTTGCATCTACGAGCTGGAGGTCCTGGAGAGCCTTCTGGCCCACGACAATCAGATCAAGGATATCGATGCCAGTGACTTGGGTCTGGGCGGAATGAAGGAGCTGCAAACGTTGAACTTAAGGAACAATGATCTGCAAATTGTGCCACCGATTCTGGGCAATCTGAAGAACCTCAAGGAGCTGGAGCTGTGGGGCAATCCCTTCCGCCAACCGCGTCACCAGATCCTCTCAATGGGAACTGCCGAGGTCCTGCGATACCTTCGCACTCGAATTCCAACAAACTAAACCATGATATGACTCTGTTCTAACACAAAATTATAATGTACATATGAGAGACTGTTGAATTGTAAATTATATATTTTATGGGAAAAGTTTTAAGCTTTTTTCCCTTTTTTTTGTGTCATAGTAGGTCGGGAGTTTAAGATTAATTATTAGAATATCCAATGAACAATATAGAACAATATGAACAATATCCTATAGAGGCAATCGATCATAAAATAAAAGAAACATGTCGAAATCATCCAAGTTATCCATCATGGAGCCGCGTCCTTCGCAAAGAACCTCCAAATCAGCTTCAGCTGGCCCCAAGAAAATAATGTGAGTACCATTAACCCGATTTTGTTCCGTTTAAAAATCGTATGTTTCGGCAGTCGGGAGCGGTCCTACGATGGAGATGCCTTCGTCCACATGTTCGGGCATCGCGGGGGCCGTGACATCATGATTTTGGACGCCCAGGGGATCCCCCTGCGATCGACCGCCACCCACAAACGCACCGCCGTGTATGTGTCCAACCTGAAGCCGCTGCTTTTCATGGCCCGGAATGTGGTCAGGGACATGGATCCCTCCAACGACATTACCTTCATGCGTATTCGCTCCAATATCGGAGAAATCCACATGACTTTGGGCAACGACTTCATCTTGATTGTTGTTCAGAAATTCCGCAGGAAGTTTGGCTCCAAGCAATGAGTTTTTACTTAGTTCTCAATTAAATTAAATGGCAAGCAACTGAAAAGACTTTAAATGATTAGGAAACTCTTCCAATTGAGATGCAAAAGGGAAAGACATCGCTCATTAATCTTCCCTCTGTTTTGGCCTTCAGTTACAAGTCTATTTCGAGGCGAAGCTGCCTGTCAGTTTGGCCAAAACCGAGGGAAAACTATAAAAACAGCGAAAAGTGCAGCTGTGTTGCATCAGATTATGGCGAAAAACTCCATTTTGCAAATGGCAATTAAATTTCCTCCATTTTGCAATGTGCCTTCTGGTTATGGTGTTTGGGGTTTTTGTCTCAAATCACATTATTCATTTATTCAAACCGAAAGTCGAGATTAAGACTCTATATAAACTAATATTGTTTCTTTAACAAAGACTTTTAAAACTTGGATATTAATAGAAGTGGAGAATACCTCTTATTATAGGATTCTATTATATTGTCAGAATGAATCACAGAACAAACAACACCCTCGAGTAAGAGTATCAAGGGAGGACAATTTTGTCCCCTGAGGCCGGCCGGTAATAGCCGACTCACACAA
Organism: Drosophila varians; assembly: GCA_018150405.1. Taxonomy (NCBI): domain Eukaryota; kingdom Metazoa; phylum Arthropoda; class Insecta; order Diptera; family Drosophilidae; genus Drosophila; species Drosophila varians. Next base: position 13,930,811 of record JAECWK010000130.1, read on the forward strand.
TGAGTTTGTATTTATTTTTGTGCCTATTGTGCGATGTTTTTTGGGGCTTTTGTTTTAGTTTCAAATTAAGCTCATTTACACGAATTAAGCCCGGTGACATTTGTCCAGCGGCTTTGTAGTATGTATTTTACGGCCATTTAAGCTCCAATGCCCATATAGAATGGTTGTGTTGTTCTGGCACTTTCCTTTCCTTTCATTATTTAGTGCGGTGCAAATATTTATGGTTTGTCTGTCATTAAATCCGCTAAAACGCAAATGTTTCCATTCGCTAACAAAAGGATTAAGCCATTTCAGGCCCATTGTTCGAGCCTCATTCATCATTTCCCAAAAAAAAAAAAAAAAGGCTGGTGGAGTTTCTCGACGTGATTAAGTGACCGAACTTCACAGAGCCCGACATATGTTGACATTTAATTTATTCGATTCGATTTCCAGCTGCAGCGAATAAAGCACACGGAATTGCATTGACTTTCAATGAATATTCGAGAGTTATTAATTATGTAGGAGCCGGGAATTTACATTCGCCAGCCACTTTGGCGAAGTATGGACGAACGCTGGTTTTTTAATTACCAATCATATTTAAAGAAGTCTAGGCTTTAAGTTATGTCAACGTAGCCGTCACCTGAAAATTGTCAATTTGCCTCCAGGACTTCAGATTCCAATATGCCGAGAGTCTGGCGATGCGGTGAGACGTGAAATTGCATTCCTGGAATATAACCATGTATACCATTTCGTAAAAGGTTAAAGGCTATTTGGCCAGACAAAACCAGGCTCTAGAACGTTAACAAAACGTCTGTCATCTGTCACATCATAAACCCTTTGATTTTGACCAAAAACCAAGGCCTCATTACTGGGAGATCAAAACTAAATGAGCATATGTGTTTTGTGTTTATCTGTCCAACGGCCAAAGCCGATTACAAACTGAATTTATTTATTTTGCGAATGCAGTGTCCACATTGCCAACCTTAGTAATTAAGGCAAATAATTGAAACAACATTGCCACCATTAATAAATGATTTAAGTCACAATTGCATTTAATAATTGAACACAATTTTGCGTGTTTAGAGTCGCTTTAATCCATTCTTGGTCTGGGAAACTCGACTAAAGTTCATGTTCGAATGAGTAATGGTCCTTCCACTTTGCGCCTCTTTCAAGGATATTCATCATGTCAGGGTTAATTCAACATGTGTTGCCCTTAATTAGTTTCATTCGAGTCATTTTTCGGGATTAAAAATGATTCCCAGTGCTGTAAATTTATGGGGAGGACCATCCTTTCCTGGCTTCCGGCAATTAATGATTATATTTTATATGCAGCTCTGACATTGATTGCCTGCCATTGGCTGGCTGGCTTACATATCCAATTATTCAGTCGAAATCAAATCAGTCACAGAGCTCGGAAAACTAAAGTGCCATTTGCAGTATTCATGCAAATTATATATTTCGGACCCGTGGCGCTATACTCATTGTTGGTAGATGAATTATAGGGACTGGCATTGTTCCATCACACAAAGACCACTGGTTTTTAAGGCATTTTCCATATTAATTACTCTTCAATTAAGCAGCAATTAAAATGTGGTCCTTAAGCAACCAACTCTTGAGGATATGGCCGGGTCTCTTGTAGTCAATCCAACCATTTAATTAATTAATATTTGGGCTCCAGGAATGTGGAAAATCAGAACGAAAATGTTGATTCCCAAATTAATTAACTTTAACTTGCAGTTGTCGGGTCAATAATCTCCCGAATTAAAAGTCAGGACAAGGGAAGGATGCCTTTTGCCGAAAGCCTGGCTTTAATTGCATGGCCTGGCTTAAAGACAAACTTTGCCAAATGAGCTTTTTTGAGCTCGTATGCCAGCCAGGTGGATTTTGCAGCCAGAGGCAGGAAACTCGGCTTATTTCGTTCTTGAAAAACTAACAAGATCCCCGTATGGCCCAAAGCTAGAGACAACTTTGTATGGGATGTTGACGTTGTCGTTTTGCCAGGCCCAGATCCCTTCAGGAATTGTAATTAAATGAAGGAAATTTCATTGCAGAAACGCTACTAGGCAGCTGGAAGTTGATGTCAAAATAGATGGAGTATTTTTAGCCATATTTTCTGAAAATTCTCGATGACAAGTGAGAGGGTTTAAGCCCAAGAAATTAGCACTCAAATGGAACACAAAATGTTTTCGGCTAATTTCTTTGGGCACTCGCACATGCATTGCAATTCCTTACAAGTGGTTAGGTGAAAAGGCATCCTGGGGATGCTCCTTTTGGGTTTTGCAGGGCAAATACTTCATAACAAGTTTAATGCAACTTTTAAAACATTTACGCCATTTTCCACAGTACGTGACCACGCATGCCAAACGCAAAAGTTGTATCCACCAAAACATACATATGTATATAGGTACAATATACACACGTATATATATATAATTATATATAGAAGGTCCTGAATGTGCTTTTGGGGATCCTGTTTATGGCAGCGGGGAGCTCTTTAATTGCAGCCAAGCGGGTGATTATTTTGGCAAGTTTTTTAGCTTGCTTCGACTGCCTTCGCATAAAAATCACAAATGCCTTGCACGTATTTATTAAATTCCGTTTTCACCGTTTTGGGTTGAAAACTTTTGTATCTGCCCCGAGTACGTGAATGTTTCCCAGTTTCCACGTTGATAGGGATGCCTTTTCGGGGGAGAAGGGGCTGGATTTGAATGCCAGTCGAATGTATGAAGCCGCCACCAGATAAAGGTTTTCATCGGTCATTATTTGTTTTATATGTGAATCAATAATTTAAAATGCCACTGATTTGCATTGTCCATTAAATAATTTTCGAAAGCCTCACGTATAATGTGAGATAATTTGCCAGCATTTAAATGAACAATCTATACTATTATATACTATGTATTGGGTGTATTAAGTTCCATCATTTGCATATTCAGCGTGGAAACTTCAACTTGACGTTGGCGAAATGAAAAGCTATTCAGTAAATATGTTTCATGTTAATTTTCCCTACGAAATTATTCATACAAATTATTCATGGCAGCAGCTGGAGTTGAGGAAAACAAATCACTTATTACTTTAAAGTAAAGAAACAGCCGGATAAGACAAGGTGACGTGTGCACTTCATTCTGTAATTCATTTGTTTTTAGCAACTTTGATGCCATCACGTGTACGACATGTCGGAGGCAGACGAATGCCAGCTTTTTGGGTGTCTGTCATCTTACGGATATTAATTAACGATTCCCTTCCCCCCAGGTGCCTTCCAGGCTTGCTCAATAATAAATCGTTTGACAATGTCCTGACACTTTTGAGAATATTTTGAATATGTGACAAACTGTTGGTACTAACAAGTCAATTTGCAGAATGCCATTTCTGTGGCCACAACTTCGCTTGGGGCGATTGGTGGCAAGGACTAGGATGGGCAATCAGTCAACGGGTTGCAGCTTTTTGTCAAACGAAATCAGCTTGGAGCCATGTGCGAAACGATTGGCCTCAAAGCAAATCTTATAAATAAGTCCGAGTGCTCATGGGAAACGTTGCAAAAAAAGCAAGGATACTTCCTCGCCAATTTGCATGTGCAAGGTCCTTGTGGGTGCGTACACACACTCACACCCACACACCCACACACTCACTCATTTTGACTTGTCAGCGTTGGCTCAAGAACAAAGCGGCAGCGGCAGCGGCAGCTTTGCTGATGCAACTTTCCCCACGACGGTTTGAGTGTAAAAGTCCATGAAATGCATCGTCAGGCTGGCTTCTATTTTTTTTTTTTTTTTTTGTTAGGTTTTTTTCTCCATTTGACGTTACGGTTTCGTGCATTAACACGCACGCACAGAGGACCAAACCTCCACACAGATACACATCCCATTGGCAGGACAAAACGCACTGTAAATGTGGAATCGGTGTCCTCTCCATTCTCTCCACTTCCTGTCCCAGCTGCAGTCTGTGTCCGTTCTGGTGTTCTGCTCCTGTGGCATTGTTTTTTATGTCCAACATTTTTGGGGACCCTCTGGTTTCCTTTTAAGTTGAACTGGACCCTTTTTTGGGGAAGGAAAAGGTCCTGCCCCAAAAGGATAAGCAAAGAGACAGTCTAAATAGTAGGGGCCTTAAGATTATGCCAATAAAAAGAACTAATTTTATTAGTTTGTATTTAAACTTAATTATTTCCAGTGGATCATCTATTGGCCTACCTTCGAATATCTAAATTTTTCCCCATCATTTGGCAAGTCACGAGGTCGGCGAGTTGTTATTTTCGTCCTGGCCCCAAAACCCAGTGCCAAGCAACTGCTGTAATTCCAGTCGCGGATTAAGCCAACTCAGGAGAACTGGCACAATGGCTCCTTGATTGCATAAACTTTATGCAATCCGATGCAAAGCTGCGGCGGCGACTAATGATATGCAATAGTTTCGCCCCTAATGGCTGTTACTTGAGTGTAAATTCAGAATCGGATTGCGGCTCTCTAATCTCTAATCCGGCAACTAAATTATTTATTCCGCATTTGTCTTTGCCACTGTCATCGAATTCAGTTCACAAGAGCACCAGCTCTGGGTCTGGGTCTGGGTCTGGGTCTGGGTCTGTGTGGTTAGCCAGTCACTCCCTGTACTCTGATGTCTCTGTTTTGAAATTTTGGAGCGCAGCTTCCAGTGCTCCTGGTGGTGCCTGGTGCCCCCAAATATTTGGCATGGAAATTTCGTTTATTTTAATGGCATTGGCCCACGACCGGGCTGTTACCATTTGGCTTTGGCCGCTTCACCATTTACCAGTTTACCAGTTGGCTCTGCCGTTTATTGCCATTTTCATTGTGCATTTTTAAAACAATTACGCGGTTTCGCATTTGCGTCTGGATTCGCTTCCTTTTTTCATCAGCTCCTCTGTCCTGCCTGTGCACTGCCAGGATCTGTCCAATGGTACTCGTGCATGTGTTTCGGGTTTTTGTTCAGTTACTACTCTTCGATTACGCCCGACTTAACAATACGTGGAATTAAGCGAGTTTCCTCCTTTCATTACTTGGAAATTGAAATTGGTTTTTATCCACTGACACCCACTGGCGGCAAGGCCACCCCAGTTACTAACCAGACCCTAATTGATTCGACAAAAGTTAGGGATTTATTGCCACCGCTGGCAAAACGCTTTTCTTTAATGAAAAACCTGTTCGAAACGACTGTGTAACTACCAAATGGATGGAATAGTATTGGGTTAGTAACAACGACTATATCCCTGACCCCACATTAGCCTACTAAATCTAGTCTAGGGGCTATTGGGTGAGCTTAATGTTTTCCGGTTCTATTCGGTTTGGTTCGGTTATATATCATGCGGTGATTTGTGGACTTAGCATAAAACCAAGCGGCTCGCCGACAGACCGACTCTCTGGCGACTTTAGACGGGGAACGATAAATCAAGGCCCCCCCCCGGAACCAGCGGAACGCCCGGAGCTCCGGGATCTCCGGCTATACGTATGCGTGGCAAAACTTAATAAGAGATGCGACAACAAACAAATGATACAAATAGAATAATGGAGGCAGAGACGGACAGGCCGGCTGGAAGTCTTTTTAAAGCTGTCTCCGCTGCACAAGGCATTTTTCAGTGTCAAACAAAAAACACCGAGGTATAGATTCACATTCACAGACGGATCGTAGAAATAGAGATATCAACCGGGGTTTGCCGGAACCCGGAGTACGGGCCGGAGTAAGGTCCGGAGTAAGGGCCGGAGTAAGGGCCGGAGTACGGGCCGGAGTACAAGCCGGAGTATTTTGATTTATCACGAACAATGCCGTCGGACGGAGGATTGTTGCGCGCCCAGACTCATCCAATTATTCTGTTAACTTTCATTATGTCAGAGTGGAATTTTCGGCGGGGAGACGTCGACGACGACGTCAACCGGATGTGCCGCCATATTGGCCGCATTGTTGGGCCATTGTTTTAGCGCATAGTGTCTCTCTTTGCACAGTGACGGGATTGCGGTTTCGCCGGCAAGGACTCATCATCCTGTTGGATACTGTCCCTGGAACAATTCCCTCCACGCCGGCTGATAAATCGTCAACGCGGCATCTCGCTTTCACATGCTTTGACTTGATTATGGCGTAACAAATCGTCGACATTTTGCATTCGCTTCCTTGTCTCCTTCTGCGAAAGCGGAAACGGAAACGGAGAGCATCTACGAAAGAAACTGCTCGTTGGGCTTTTTGTGGTCGTCGGTTCACAAAATGACCAGAAAGGCAAAAATAGACCATCCAAATCCCATTAAAAGCCCCATGACCTTTTTCTTTTCAGCCAGACACAGTGGCTTACATCATAGACCATGTAATTAATTTGGTTTAATAATAATTATCATTTTTGGTGCCTCCTTTTTAGCTCAACTATGGATCTGAAGACTGGCTCACTTCTGGTAGCGCCCGCCGTAAAAAACTCAAGCTGCTCGCATCCGCGCTACTCCGGCCACAACTTCATCGCTCACATTGGCATCGCGGAGACCATAGAAGCCGTGCTCATTCTGGTCCTGACCCTCGGCGTCATCGGCGCCAACTGTCTGGTCATCTTTGTCATCAACAATCGCCGCTATGCCGCCTATATCCATCAACAGGTGAGTGTAACATGGTATTTGTGGCCAAATACTAAACAATTGTGTTTGTGCTTTGACAGCCACGTTATCTGCTCACCTCCCTGGCCCTGAATGACCTAACAATTGGCCTGTTAATTACTCCATTTGGCCTAATGCCAGCATTGTTTCATTGTTGGCCCTACGGAGAGATCTTCTGTCAGATACAGGTAAGTGGTCTGGACTGGGCTACGGAAATACATTAATTTGTCCATTGTTTGTCGTATTTTAAGTGTAACTATTCACTTTATTTTAAGGATTAAAGGACTAATAAATAAAGTATTATATTACTTAGAAATATTTTATGCATTCCCGGCTACTTTATTACTTTTACTGAAAAAATTTCATTAAAAAGTTGCTCGTGCCCCACATAAAAATAAATATTGAAGAATACAAAATACATATGAGAAAAATAATAAAATTCTAAACCGGACTTATGCGGAATTTTCCTCACTCTTGCAGGCACTGCTGCGCGGCGCCCTCTCCCAGCAGAGCGCCGTTATCCTTGTTTGCATGGCCGTCGATAGATACATGTGTGCCCTGCATCCGCGGCGCTACTATCAGCACTCCAGCAAGAAGGTGAGTGGCTATCCATTTTTATACAACAACTTTTTCGGGGCCCTCCGATAAGGCACGCCTTTGAGAGATCCTTGAGATATCTTATCGGCCTTGGCAGGGACAAGGAAGAAACAATGGGTTTCAGTTTATAACTAAAAATCACGCGCCAATAAAAATGCGGCCAGGACAATGGGAGCCAATTACGCAAGCATAAATAAGGATAATGGGCTTTAAGCTCTTCGTCAGTCATTAAACAAGCAAACAAATGGAGGCAAACGCAGGAGCAAGAAGCAAGTGGAAAACAAAGCACCAGCCAGATGAAGAATGAAAAAGCAAAGTTGGCAAAAATAAAACACACACAAAACAAAGGGGAATAAAAATAAAAATCCAGTCGACAGTAGACATTCGTAAAGTATATAAAATAAAGATAGAAAAAAATGTGGAAGAGGAAAAAGTTGGCCTAGACATTTTTTACGCGCAATGACTTCGACGAAGGGCGACGACCACAGCAAAGTCCCTTTTTCGCAGGACTAAGGCAGGCAAATGAAGCGGCACCACCCACGGAAACCGCAGCCAGGACCAAAGAGCAGCAAACGAGCCACCAACTCTATTTCTCATTCCGTTACCACACTTACGCCGTAATTTATAGCTCCGGGACCGTAAACAAAAAAGGGAAACTACAAACCCCAGACGGCTCACGGCAACGAATAACAAATATCCTTCCGAAAATATTATTTTATATTTAATTATTCCATTTGGAGGAAAACTTGGTGGTTTTTTTTTTCAACATGAGTTTGTAGTTCCTATTTCGGTTTAGTTCGATTTAATAGTAAAAATAAACAAAACCGGCCAAATATAAAGCCATCTGGAAGAAATACCAATAGTTGGGGAAAAATATTTACATAAAATTGGATTCCTTTTGTTTATACTTTTCCCGTCGTTGGGGCCAATTGGGGGTTTTTATTTTACAATCTGGCCTTTCCGGGAAAAAGGCTGGCGGGCCACGCCCAATTTATATAAAAATAGTACGAGTGCTGTCGAAAATTAATAAATGGATGCATGAAAACCCACAACTCGGTAATGGCACCGAAAATTTTCAACTTTCCACTTGCCGTTCTTTAAAAAAGTTCCATAAATTGGAGAGCATTTTCAAGAATGCCAATGAGAACTATCGAAATCAATTAGTTTATTAATTTTTTCATTTTCTTTGCAATTATACCTTGTACACATACCTACATTTCCCACAAATACTTTCCCAGAGAGTTGAAAATAATTTTATTTACATTTCCAAAAAGGTTTTCGTAGCTCCCCTGCCAAGTAAAAGTTTTAAATGTAAAAGCGTAAATTAAATAAATCACAAGCAGGTGCCCTCGCAAAAAGTTGCTGTCCAGCTTTTTGTCCTGACTGGGGCATTGCCAGCGCTAACTGTTGAGGGACAGGACAATATTCTGCCATTTAGCCTGTCAGGATGGCCCATTCAGTCACTCGGCCAGTCAGTTATGATTGCAAAAGTATCGCATCACCTCTGCGGTCGGCACTCTTTCCTAAATGTTTTCGACGTAATCAAAAGTTTGTAATTCCATTTTCGGTATTTGTGGACTGCCAGATGGAAGAGTCCTGCATGATCCCTAAAAAGAAAAACGTTATCCTTTTTTTTTGGGGACATCAGGTTAGACAAGTGTTAAGTATTTAATTTTAATTTAAAGTGAGGCTTTTTGTCCCATAAATTAGCCGTCAGGTGCTGGAAATGCGGTGTCCTGTAATTTTGTATATGTTCATTTTGCAGGGATGTGTTGCCATATTGAGCTTAACCTGGATTATCAGTCTCACCGTGTTTGGCTTCCTCGTGCTGCCCAAAGGTGAGTAGTGCGGCACCTCGACATTAGACGGCCACCCGACACCTCCAATGTATTTCGCTTCCAGGCTACTACTTCAACAATACGGGTCTAATGGCCTGCGAGCCCTTCTACAGCAAGCCATCGTACAGGATATTATCGACGTGCGCCCTCTACTTTCCCACGACAATGGTGCTGATGTACTGCTATGGTTCCAGTTTTCACATGAGCCGCTTTCGCCTCAACGATCCCACCATGCCCCTCACAGCAGCTATCCACCATCCGCATCCGCATCCGCATCCCGCCGCTGCCGCACAATTGCAACATCTGCAGCAGCAGCAGCAGCACTCGCATCTCTACCACGGCCACTCGCATCCTCATCCGCACCAGCTCCAGCTCCAGCATCAACACCAACATCAGCACCAGCATACCCATCATCATGGCCCAGTAATGGGCCACCTTGGGATGGCGATGGGGATGGGACTGGCCGGCATGCCGAACATGACAAACAAGATTACCAAAAAGGTAAGTCCCGGAGTCCAGAATGGAGTCCAGAATGGGGCCACCGCACCCAGTCCGGGATTAAGTTTGGAGTAAATAGACTTAGCCTTGGCAACACAGGCAAACAAATTTTTAAAGCCATCGGTGTGTGCTTTTTGCCAGATATTTTGATTGCACAGCTTTCATGTCGAGGGTTAAAAGGAGCTCAAGCTTTCCTTAAATTTTTTATTACTGCAAGGCCTTGGTGGAGCTTAAAGTAACTTGATTTTATTGAAATATTACAGATTGTTCCCATCCAAGAGAAGAACTCCAGCGGCAACACTTCACGTTCCATGGCTGCCATTTCGCTGGGATTCATTGTGATGGTCACTCCTTGGACAATTCAGGAGATAGTCACTGCCTGCACTGGCTCCAAGGCAAGTAGTATTTCTCATCTTGGATTGTTGTTTACTGAAGCATCTCCCAGTTCCCATTTCCCAGTCCACAGTCCACAGTCTCCAGTCCCCAATACAAAATAGCGAATACGTAATCAAGCCACGTCCGAGTCATCAGTTCTGATTTTGTGATATTTTTGTACGATTGCAGTTGCCTCCGTTCCTGGATTTTCTCGTCACCTGGACGGCTCTGAGCAATAGTTTGTGGAATCCATTCATGTACTGGCTGCTGAACTCTGATTTCCGGAGGTTGAGTCGCCAACTGATGCCCAATAAGGTGAGCTTTCCAATCACTGATCATCCTTTTCCACCAAAAACTCTTCGTTTTTTTCCCCAAAGCTGTTTAAGTCTCCTTTTGCGGGACACAATTTATAGTATCTGTGATCCAAGAGCATGTTCACTGTCTGTTGCAGCTCAAAAGCTGTCATAAGCCTTGATTGATTGATTGAATCGCTTATCCATCTTCCAAACACTCTAACCGTTCATTCATTCATTCACCCGCCCGGCAGCCTCAAAAATGGGGGAACATGGGAATTCCACCCAAGTGCACATTTTGCAACTCGCACGAAGTTTCCGGGGAACACAAAAAACACCGGGCTACGCAGTCCCCAGCCATTCCCCAATCCATTCCCCATAAATCCGTAGACAAGAAGGTGTAAGCCGTAGGAGGCTGCCGGTCGACAGGAAAGGACTGGCTATGGTAAAGTAAACAATCAACAGCCACAGCATCATCCAAACAACGAAAACAGGAGGAGCAGCAGCAGCAGGAGCAGGAGCAATAACGAGCCTTGAAAAGTGATTTTGAATTATGAAAGAGCAAATCCGAAAGGGCATTTACATACACCATCCACCCCCCGGCCCATCCACCACTATGTAGTAGCCATCCCAGGACCCCAGAACTCATTTTTTTGGGGGAAAAGGCAGTCAAGTTGCATGATTTACTTCCGGAGAGCTCAAACAAAAACTAGGAGCGGGGGGGAGGTCAGTCTGTGGAATATTTATGGCACAACCTTCTGCTCTGCCGGAATAAATACGAATTTAAAATCCTTATTAATTTTTGTGCGAGTAGAATTTATGAGCCGTCCATACATTTCCATTTCCATTTCCATTTCAGTGTTTCCCCCACGAGGATACGCCGGAGCACAAATCAGGCTGTTGTCACATCAATGCAAACGATTTTGAAATCACAACGCTGCCGATGCCCCCGGAGCCGCCGTCCTCACGTCCGCCGCCGGGTAATGGCAGTGGCGGCGGAACGGGGGCCGCTGGCAGTGGCTCTACATCAGCCGGAGGAGGCGGAGGCTCGAGCGGAGGAGGTGGTGTGACCAGTTCCATTGGAGGCTCCGTTCTGGGCATTTGCGCCCGCTCGCGAGCCAATAGTTTGAGTCGCAGCGCCTCCCAGTATATCCGGGGCACCATGGGCGGCCACAGCCATGCGCACGCCCAGGCCACAGAGGCGTACTCCACCACCCGGCCGGATATCGAGGGTCTGTCCGAGAAGTATTGGGGCGAGATCCTGGAGCGGACCGTGAGCTCTGGGAATCTGAGCGCCATGCAGAAAAATCTGCCCCACCTGCCGTACTCCACCCACCCCCACCACGTCCACCAGCTGCACCAGCCCCAGCAACACCAGCACCAGACCCAGCAGCAGCATCAGACCACCTCCTTCAGCAAGGCCAGCGATCTGCATCTGAATCTTTCCCAGTCCACCACTGCGTCCGAGCTGGGTAAGTTCTCCAACTCGGAGCCGAAGCTGTGCGAGCACCTCTTCCACGATGTCCACTGTGCCAAAAGCAAGGCAGCCGCCATGGCGGCGGCAAACGGCGGAGCCCTCGACCTGGACTCTTCCGCCAAGTTGTCTTGCGGGCGGAGCATTCCGGACATTTAGTACGCAGAGGACGTGATCCTGGCCAACAGCCAGCAACTGGCGCGCCAGGCCAAGTGCTCCCACCACCCCCTCCACCAGCAGGCAAGGGTGCGCCTCTTAGGGGGTCAGCAGCACCACACGGGCAGCCTGCGCCTGAGCCGGATCCGGGCCGCCTGTCACAGTCCGCCGCCGGATAAGTCCAGCTTTCCGATGGCCGAGTACCGCAAGTAGACGTTAAAAAATTCAAAAGGTAGGAAAGGTTTAACCGCAGCAAGATTCGGGGAGTGAGAATGCAAAGATATATCTTTAAGGTTCGATAAGTGTATGTGCGTGTGTGTGTCTAAAAAATATCTTAAGAGCAAACCATAGAATGTTTGTTACATCTTAGACTTAAGACCTCTGAGATCTTGAAAGGGTTTGTAGGGTTTTAGGTTTCACAGAAATTGTTGGGAATAAACTCAAGTGGATCTTTATTTTTATACTCTCTGTTGTCTTTCGAATCTCTCGAATAATGATTCAAGATTATCAGGCATATGCTACTTTCTGGCAAAAACTGGAACCAAACAATTTCTGTAAAAGCGAAAACATACAAGAAATTCGTGAAATGAATGGCAAACTTTTCTCTGAATTTTCCGCCACATATATGGAAATTTTCTTCGGCTAGACTTTATGCCTTCTGTGGGCGGATCCCCGCACCGGGGGCTACTCCTGCGACTTGCCCCCTCCAATCGGCAGAAAGCCAAGATAAGCTAACAAAAGCGTTAACCATAGTAAGTGTTCATTAAGTGTTTGTGATACCTTAAGTTTCCCAGTAACAAAGTAAACCTACTCGTAATTTGTAACGTTGTAACGTCGTATGTCAGATAAAAATCAGATAGAGAATGAAAACCGAAACCGAAAATAGAATATTTAATGTGGCCCAACCTGGTTGGCACCGAAAGAGATATCAGACTTTCCTCTCAGATCCCCAAAACTCCCGAAAACCCCTCGATTCTGGTAGGCCCCAAGTAGAGTCTGAAATTGGCGGATCTTAAAGCGTTGTGGTTAATCATAGTACTAGTTTCATAGCTCAGAGTCGGATACCAAAATTACTCACTATTCTACGAATCAAAATCAAATCCTAACTTTGTGATTGTCAAGAATTTAAGTCGGCTGGTGTGAACATTATTGTTGAATCATTTCTAATTTGTAGCTAAGTAACCTATTATAGATAAATCGAAATCAATTTACATTTTAAGTACATTTAATTTTAGTTATATAAAGTACACTACATATTAAGGTTATGCATACATATATTGAATACGCAAATGAAAATGAAATAATTGAAGATAAATAAATATCATGCAAACGATTTTCAATCATTTTTTAAACTGGGTCAGCTCTCGGCTCCCTCAAAAGGTAATTCCAAAGCAATTACTTGGCTAAAAAGGAAGCCCAACAAAAAATTAACAAACAGCCGAGGCCCAAAAAAAAAAAAAAAAAACAACGCGATGCTAAATAAATTAAAAATTATTCAAAATTTGATTTTTATTGTGCCAGCACACCCGGGCAAGGATACCCCCGCCCCCATAGGATCCTAAAAATGCAAATTAATATCGCATACTGCGTTTCGATTTTTGGCCACACAGGGACCTAACCAAAAATAAGGACCAAAAGGACGAGACCAACGCACAAATGCAAGATAAACGAACAAGAAAAGTTTGAAAACTAATTTTCGCAAAACAATTTTCAGAAGCCCATCCCTTCACCCCACACTTGCCAAGAGGGAATCTTCCTTTTTTTTTTGGCCAATTTGAATCTCCAAACTGAATCGTGGATGTGAATTCTTTCGTTTTGGCCGTTTTGCGTTTTCTTCGTGGCCCAAAAAAATTACACGCCTCGCTGCATTTTGTAACAATAATCGCCGGTGTTTGGCGTGTGACCACGCCTACTGCCCCAGTGCCACCCAAGTCCACCTACAGCTCCACCGCCTCCAAGCTCCTCCTCGGCAATGTGCTGGAAAAACTTTTCGCATGAAAGTCAACTTTGCCTTCGTTTTGGCCCGCCTTGATTCCAGAGTTTTCTGTATAATTTGACGCCTGCCGGGAATTGGATTGTGCACCATCTGAATCTTCCTAGCAAGGTTTTTCATTTTTATTTCCATTTCCTTCTTTTTGTTTTTGCCTAATTTGATTAACACTAATTGGGGTTCATCTAATTGCGGATTGCCGAAAAAAAGCATGGGTATCATGTGCTGCAATGTTTGTCAACAGTTTTCAAAGACAATTTGCGGCGGAAATTAATTGCGGATATAATTCAAACGCTTGTGTAAAATAAATTGGTAATTAAAATGCTTTGTCCTCACATCCTTGGCGGAATAATTCAAGCTCTTCTGCCGAATAAATTGGTAATTAAAAAGCTTTCTCCTAATCCTTGGACTTGGACCTTGCATTCATGTCCTCAACGAATCGAAAATAAACATTGGTAGCAAAATAGCCCTAAAAATAAATGGGTCGTATCCGGAATCTGGTCAGATGGGAACCGAAACTCACCACACAGGGGCCACTATGATTCACTGTGGAGGCATTCTTTATCAGATTCAGGATTATTTCGCCCACTGGTTGATTTCTCCTCCGCATAAATTGGCAACCATCCACAGCAAAGTCTATGAAAAGAAAAGGCTAATAGCCATTGGCCTTCTTTATAAACTTGATGGCTCGAAAAGAGTAGCATTTATATGCCAACTCGTCTTGTTTCGGGAATCCTTCAACCAACAGTAGTGGATCGCCACCCAGGACTAGTTGTAGACCTCGCAGACCACATTCGTCATCTTAACATATCCGGAGTAGAGTCAAGAATAATACATGATGTTAGGCACTCTATAAAAAAAATATATATATTTAAGTTAAACATCGATACGCATAAGAGAAATACTGTCAACCAAAGAATAAAAAAAATGGTTAATAACAAGTTTCCTCTAATGGTTGGACTTGAGCTTGGGCCCCAAAATCCTCATTAAATCGAAAATAAACATTGGTAGCAAATTGTCGTTTTCCGTAGAAAATCCATGTTAGCATTAGCAAGTAATCTCCAGTTGGCAAAATAACCGGCAAATTGTCAATGACATAAAAGTCGCTTATTGCTTGATAGCCCTAAAAATAAGTGTGTGATTCATCTGATTGTATAATAGAGTAGAAATGATAACTGACCACATAGGGACAACTATGATTCACTGTCGACACATCCTTTATCAGATTCCATATGATCTTGGCCACTGGCTGATTCCTCCTCCGCATAAACTGGCAACCATCCACAACAAAGTCATACAGAAAAGGCTTATAGCCATTGGCCTTCTTCATAAACTTGATTCTAACGGAAATATTGTTGGCCGGCTCAAAAACAGTGGCATTAATATGCAAGCTAGTTTTGTTGCGGGAATAGGCCTTCAATCGACAGTAGTGGATCGCCACCCAGGACTTGTTGTAGACCTCGCAGACCACATTCGTCAATTTGACATGGGGTGCCTCCTGAAAGAGATAAATTCAGGCATAAACAGGCATAGCCCACATTTGAAGCAGTTCCTTACACTGGAGTATAGAAATCCCATGAATAAAACGAGACCGTAGCCGATAATTTTGTAGTACATTTCGACCTGCACTAAAATTGCTCTCTGGCAATGGAACTTAATGGACACTGTCGAAATGAACAATGAAGCTTTCGCTGATTTTTATTATCATAATCGAAAACCCATAGCTTACATCTAGTGGAGCGTAACATTTGTATATTATATGAGAAATTCAAATTATAGATCTTCGACAAATGTGAAATAGACATTTGTGGCAAACTGTTGCCTCGTATCAAAAATCCAGGTTAATAAAAGTAAATAATCGCCGCCTGGTAAGGGAAAGGGGATTTCGATATGATGAAAATCGCTTACCATCTGCAGGCCCTAAAGAACCAATAAAAATAATGTGTAAAACATTCTACATTTAGCAGGCGTTTTCAAGGACTTACCACATAGGGACAAGTATGATTGACAGTCGATACATCCTTGATCATATTCCAAACAATCTTGGCAAATGGCTGATTTCTCTTTCTCATAAATTGGCAGGCATCGAAAGTATAGTCAAATAGAAATGGCTTATAGCCACTGGCCTTCTTCATCATTTTCATTTTGAGGAAAATATTGTGGGCCGGGTACAGGAATGTGGCATTTATGTGTAAACTGGTCTTGTTCCGGGAATAAGCCTTCAGTCGGCAATAATGGACAAGTACCCACGATTTGTTGTAAGACTCACACACGGCGTTTGTCATTTTGACGAACTTGGTTTCCTAAAAATCTGTGTAATTACTACGTTTGTTGGAATTTTATTTTGTATTCAAAATACATACACCATGGAACAGAAAGCAAGCTGAAAATGCAAGCCCAAAGAAAATAATCCAATAATTCATCGCCAGACTTAAACGGAGAACTGATAAAACAACTCTGACCCGAAATCACAAATATGTTGTATTATTTTAATGCTTTTAAATTATATTCGTATTTGATTGAGCAATTTACTGGTCACCAATTAGTTCGTTCCATTAATCCCATAATTTTAATGGCCTACACGGGAGCTCCTACTGAAAGAAAACCTCTTGCTCGAACAATCAACTGAAAAAAGGAGCCCTTGAAAATCGTTTCCTAAGTTAAGATACGAATCCTTTTTCAAGGCATCCAAACACAAAGAATTCAATGATTTTACTGCCCAAAATATTGCAAACTATATTCGCCTCGAGTTGTGATACATTTTTGGTTTTATGTTGCCACTCCCACCATGAATAAACACTGCAAACCGAAGCTGGTCGGTCCGGACGGACTGATTGTGAGGAAACGCTTCACACTCCATCCGGTCGTCATATCCGCAAAACGCTATGAGGCCATCAAAGGCCGGTCCCGGCAGGACGAGAAGCATGCTCAGATGGAAGCCGTCGAGGAGGAACGGAGGTACAGGCAGTACCTCAAGGACGGTAACGAAGCACTGGTCAGCCTATTCACCGATCCCAATGCGGTAAAGGCAGTGGAGATGCCCAAAGTGCCGCAGGTTAAAACCAAGGCGGCCAAGGTGGTAACCACCAAGCAGGCGGACGAGCGCATCCGCAAGGAGCGCATTATGCGGGCCAATAGGATCTTGAACAATCTAAAGCCCGGACCACGATCCCTGCGAAAGGCTCTGCTGCTCAGCGAGATGATCCACATGCGCAAATTCAACGAGGCTCTGAATGCCGAGATTGCGGAGGATGCCCGCCGGCAGGAGGAGGCCGACGAAGCTCTTTGCCCGCCTATCTTGGTGCCCTTCGGCTACGCCACCGAGGAGGAGGAGAAGGAGCGCGAAAGGTTGCCAAGAACCTGGCCCATGCCAAGGCCATGAGGGAGGACATCGCCCAGCGGGAGAAGTTTCGGGAGGCAGAACGCGATCAGAAGGTCTTCGAGGAGCAGGTGGACCGGGCGCAGTACAAGTGCCTGCAGGACAAGGAGGAGAAGGCGGCTAAAGAGAAGAAGGCCAAGAAGATTGCCTTCTACCGAAAAGCCCTCAAGGATGCTGTCCAGGAGAAAGCGGAATTTGCCGAGCGTGAGTTAATCAATGTCCTTTTTATTTATTATTCTATTTATTATCGTTTAGATGAACGGATTTGCAATGCCATTGACGATCGTCGCAATTGCGTCTACATCGTGGCCAATCGCCACTTGGAGTCCCGCTACGGCACTCATGTAAAGCAAATACGCCAAAAGCAGCTGGATGATCGGGAGAAGCAAGCGATCCGTGTCAGCCAGGACCAGGAGGTTGCCAAGAAGGCACTGCAGGAGCGACAGGAACGGTTGGAGGAGCATTACGCCTTCGAGGTGGAGGTCGATGAGAACCGACGCAAGTGCGAGCGCGAGGTCTTGGCCTCCCAGCGACGGGCTTACCAAAAAGTGGAGCAGAAACAGGAGGTGGAGAAGAACCGTCGCCAAGCGGAGCTGCAGCGCTTCCAGATAGCCAACCGCCTCAAGAACATGGAGGCCAACCGCTTCTTCTATGCGTCACAGAAGCGTAAACAGGACAAGGCCAAGAAGGAGCTAAAGGATGTGCTCTTTGGACAGCGAGACGAGTTCCTGGCCCGACGTCGCGCTGAAATGATGAACCTGGCCGCCTGCAGCGAGGATCCCTATCTTGAAGAAGACAAACTATTCTACGAACAGGCCGTCGATGCCATGGAGTCCTCCCGGAAGGTGGGCCGTCCCCTCTATCCCATGTCCACCGCCGTGGAGCAGTACGAGCGCGAGAATCTGCTGGACATGAAGCCGGAGGGCAGGATAGTGAAGAGGAGCCAGTTGCGCGACTACTGCTGGCCGGGCTTCTACTCCAAGGCGGAGCTGGCCTACAGGAAGTACGAGCAGAGAGAGAAGTGCCGCGAGGAGCAGGTCGCAGACCGTCACCAGATCTACTGCAACGCGGTCAAGATCAAGAAACTGGCCGAGGTGGAGAAGCCGTATGTCCCGTGCAAGCCCTCCTGCCCCATAAACTGCTTCCATCGGCGCGGAGTTCCGGCCACAGACAGCTTGGACTCCTTCGACTACGGCCGCGTCGTGTGCTACGACGAAAAGCCCATGCCGGCTGCCTGCCCCGGTCCCATGCAGGTAATCCACAACGATCCCCTGGACAACGCTCGTAAAATAAGCTGCCCTTCGATCCACCTGCCGCCCATGCCTCCGATTCCCGCCCGAGAGCCCCGACTGGCGGATCGAGTGGTCAATAGAGTCCACGATCTGATAATGACTGCCAAGGAAACATTAAATGAGAAGGACGCACCAGAAACTAAAAAGACACTTTCAACTACCCAGCTGCCGGCAGCCCCTTCTGCTACAGGACAGGATCGCCCGGCTGATAGTCCGCCCCTGCCCAAGTCCCAGCCGCCGGTGAGGCGCAAGTTGAAACGTCCATCCAAGCGACCCACGGCTCCGCCCACATGGAACGATGTGCCGGCACCCATACCCAATCCCCAGGGAACCTGGGGCTCCGGATCCCTGCCCCAGCCCGTCAAGGCCAAGCCGAAGAGCAAGTAACCGGAAATCACAAAGGATTTGGATTTTAACAAAATTTACGTTTCAATAGCTTACTGTATTGATGTTATTCGTTCGCCGCAGCAGATACAAAAATAAATAAATAAATGAATGAAGAAAAAAAAGGGATGCCAGCAAAGAGGTCCTGTTGCCATTGAATGAGGCCAGACAGCAAAGGAAATGACGTTAATGGTTTTTTAAAAGCACTTAAACTTGGCGCACAAGTTTTCCCCTTGGCTATTCCATTTCCATTTTTCCCTTCTTGCGACTTGAAGATGCAGGAGGTCGAGAAGCCCGAAGGAGGTAGACTGGTAACCCTTCCAGTGACACTTGGTACGCATTACCCGCTTTGTTTAGCACTGAATCCTGGCCAGCATGCTGGAGCCAAGAAGTGGAATTCGCTTCATAAATTCCAATTAATGCGTGGCCAAAGTTATTAGGTTACGTTTTGCTGCAGGACCTCCTGCTGCCACCCCCACTTTGTTTCCGCTTCCATCTTCATCAATTTACCAAGCTGAGTGACATCCATTTTTGTTTTCATTTAGCTTATTACCGGAGAAGCGGGCGGACATGTCCGGCGCACCGCCTTTCCGCCGTAACTTAATTTGAGGCGCTGCCAACTGCCAACTAGCTAACCAGGCTGATGAACCCCGCCGCCGGGGCACCTTTCCAAGGGCCTGACTGTCCGGCCAATCTCATCACGATAATTACGGACCTCTTTTCGTGTTCTGGCTGAACTCAAGTGTCCTGCGTCTCGTGTCCCGTGTCCCTGTCCCCATGGGTTAATCAGTGAGCGTTTAGGTCTTTGTAGTCTTTGGGGCCTAGCCAAACGGAACCGGGCGGGCTTCATATATTTTGTTTTTTTTTTTTTTGACCAAGTTGTTGAAAAGTTTGGCGGCTGCCAAAGTTAACCAATTTAGTGCCATTAACCATAAATTGCTGAATCGCTTAGCGTGGCTCATCAGAGCCACGTCAGCGAAAGGATACCAAATGAAATGGGACAAAAAAATTGGGGTTTAAAAGAAAGGATTTCGTTATTCAATTAATAGCATAGTAAAATTTCAAATGCTTTTAAGGTTTTATAAATGCCGTATTACTTAAATTTATATTTTAAAAGCAATGTATAAAAATTGTTTACTATTTTCACGAGAACATCCCAGGAGTCCTCCCATATATTTTGTGTAATCTGGGCTCACACGCGATATTATTTTCGCAGTAAGCTTCGGCGGAACTAGAAAAAACACCATTTTCTAAAATTGGTTCCAGGCCAGGGGGGAGTGGAGGAGTAGGAGTGGTGCAAAATTGGGGAGCCTGAAGCGATACAATCAAATATTCGGCAGTTCTTGGAAACACATTTGGCCGTGCCAGGACTCGTCGACGGGCAACAAAAGGATTGAAAGTGCCGGCTTCAAGCTGGATTTCCAATCGAATGCAAGCACATTGTTTGTTAGAGAAACATCAACGGGATTTGTTTATCAGCACGAGGATTGATGCAACAAAGCATCTGCATCGAGTAAATATTAAATATTGCTTCTTGGTCTAAGGACCTTTAAGCTTGCGGATTTTTACAGAATCCTTAGCACATCAACAGGTGAACAGAGTCCTTTTCGAGACAATAAGACAGCTTTCAATTGTAATGTAAAACAAAATGCTCGTTTCCTTTTTACAAAATTCTGCCTTTACCATTTTGCCATTTTTCAGCACTCGCATTCTCTGTACTTTCCGCAATTCGAGCATTTTCCGCATTTCCCGCTCTCCACTATCCACTTACGTGCCACCAGCGCGCTCATTATACGGTCTGGCAGTTTAAAACTCAATAAAAGCTGCGCTGTATGAAAGATTACTTAATGAAATTAAGTGTGAAAAGTGCGAGTGCGCCGAAGAGGAGGCGGCGAGAGAGCCAAGCGAAGACAATCCACGGAACAAAAGCGAGTACTCCGCCGTTTCGAGAGTGAAGTGGCTCGGCAAAAACTGAAGGCGGCAAAGTGGCAGTAAATAATAATAAAGGCATGACTTATTGGCGACTGTTGTTGGGGGAACAGGACTCCACTTGGCCACTTGGCTTTGGACTCTGGGTAATGCCCATTATCGGCTTAGCATGTTGTGCCTGTGGCAAGTGGCCTTTGATTGCGATGCAGTTTGGGGGGAAACGCTTCCGGAAAAGTTAATCAAAATAATTGAGAAACATAAACTTTGGATTTTCTTGTCATTCGAAAGCGGACGTTTATCACTTGAAATATTCAAAAGTCTGGAAACCCAAGCCAAAAAATGAACATCCGTGTAGCTAAAGCCGAGGACCTGATGGCCATGCAACACTGCAACCTGCTGTGCCTCCCCGAGAACTACCGCATCAAGTACTACTTCCTCCACCTCATCGCCTGTCCGCAGCTCAGCTATGTGGCCGAGGACGAAAGGGGTCGCATTGTGGGCTATGTCCTGGCCAAGATGCAGGACCCGGATCCCTCGGGCGGCGAGAATCAGTACAGGCTTGCAACAATCACCTCGTTGGGCGTCAAACGCTCCTATCGCCGTATGGGCCTGGCCCAAAAGCTGATGAACCAAACCGCCATGGCCATGATCGAGTGCTTCCAGATTGACTACGTCATGCTACACGTCCGGCGGAGCAATCGTGCTGCTATACGTCTCTATTCGGACGTTCTCAAGTTCCAGAACTTGGGTGTGGACACCAAATACTATGCCAACGGCGAAGATGCTTACATTATGAGGCTGGACCTGTCCGGAAGGGACGATAGGAAGGATCACAAGTCTCTGAAAGATGTGGAGAATGTAGGCGATGGCGACAAGGTTTCCCAGAAACCACGTGGCTGTGGTCACATGGGTCACGATGGTCACTGCGTTTAACCACGAGTAGGTACTCGTTCCTAAATATAAAAGTACACCCTTTCAAGTATGCTCATTAAAGTGGTTGATATAGCCAGGATTCTTTGTACTTTTCTTCATTTAGTGTGGCGTGTGTGCCTCTGGCTATATCAACGCACTACCAGGATCTGTTTAATTGCAACAATAACGAAAAAAAGTTTACATATTTGTGCTTTCCGTGTGGGTGTGAATAGTTGGACAGTAAACAGAGAACACTTTGATGTGTAGGAATTAAACGTTGAGACGCTTCTTCGAACGACTGGCCACGGAGGACGTCAGACTCTTCGGTGAGCTCTCGATTGCGGACTTGGTGGTGTTGACGGAGCTGGGCGTCTTGCGCTCCGGCGAGTCAGACGGCATCAAAGCCTTCTGATGCAACCTAAAGCCATAGAGACTGCAAAGGATCAATGATTGAAGTGGGGATCCAAATAGGGATAATACCATCACTTACCGCGCCACATACTTTTCCTTGGGTGGTTGTGGTCTTAATGCCGGCAACTGCATTAAGAACATGTGTGGAAAACTGGTCCCGAACATGGCGCCATCCAGCAGAGCGCAGCGTGATCTCGGCTGGAAGAGGTCATGGCACCGGGGACAGTAGACCTTGACGTGTGACTGACCAATCTGGTCGGAGAGGCCCACGGGCAGAGCGCGCTGGCCCATACAGTAGACCCTCGGGCACGAACCGAACTCGCCGCGTTCATACTTCAAATACATGTCATCGACGCCGCGCGGAGTCAGGATGTACCGGGCATGGATTAGCCCGTACAGATGCTCGGCACTGCCGCCATCCACCGAGCCGTTCCAGCAATTGTTGTCGAACTCGGGATCCAGGATCACATCCATGGACTCGGTGAAATTGGTCACGGCGTTTTCCAATCCCGACAAGTTGAACTTGTCCTCCAAAAAATCGGCTGGAACGCGGCAGAGGAAATTGTGGCCCTGGAGTCCAATGAACCAGCCAATCCAGCTGCCATCCCCCAGGGACATCTGGGAGCTGGTGCTATGGCTGCTAATAATACAAATTTTTATTTAATACAAAATTATTTGTTAACTTTTCTAGAGAACTTACGTGGTCGACATGTTTTGCATGTGGACTGAACTTTCTTTTTCAAAAAAAACAAAAAACTGAACTAACAGGAACGGAAGTTATTGGCAATGCCCACTATGATGACAGGAAAAGATTCCTTGAATCTTTGATAATAATCGAATAGCACTACAATCGATAAAAAAGCTTTTGACGTAAAAGAACCTGTCACTTTGACATTTACTTCGCTTTAATTATTCTTTGAGAAAATTTGAGAAAAAGTTAAAGAAATTAAAAATCCTTTTATCATGGCTGCCGTAAGTCTCCTGAATCCTAAGGCGGAAATCGCCCGAGCTGCCCAGGCCCTTGGCATAAATATTTCTGGTGCAGTTTCTTTGCAAAAGCTAATGGCCTCAAATTTGGGACCGAAGGGCACCACCAAGATGCTCGTTTCCCCCGCCGGCGATATCAAGATCACCAAGGACGGCAATGCCTTGCTCCACGAGATGAACATCCGCCATCCCACGGCGGCGATGATAGCCAGGGCCAGCACCGCCCACGATGACTCGATGGGCGATGGAACCACTTCGGCGGTGATCCTGATTGGTGAGATCCTGAAGCAGGCGGATCTGCTTATATCCGAGGGACTGCATCCTCGGCTGCTGGTGGAGGGGATAATGTTGTCCAAAGACAAGGCTCTGGAAGTTCTCGATTCCATGAAGATATCCGTTCCCGTGGAACGCGACGCTTTGATTCCGGTGGCCAAGACCAGTTTGGCCACTAAGTTGGAGCCTGGAATGGCTGACCTGCTCACGGATATCTGCGTGGACGCCATCTTGGCCATCAGGGCCGACGGGAAGAGTCTTCTGGACTTAAATATGATCGAATTAATGGAAATGCAGCAACACACCAGCTTGGATACCCAACTCATATCGGGATTGGTGCTCGACCACGGTGGTCGCCATCCTAGTATGCCCAAACTTGTCAAAAATGCCTACATCCTGACCTGCAATGTGTCCCTGGAGCTGGAGAAGACTTCGGTTACGTCCAGTTTCCATTACAAGACAGCCGAAGAGAGGGAGAAGTTCGTGGCAGAAGAACATCGCTTCATAGATTTGCGAGTTCAGAAGATTATTGACCTGAAGAAAAAGGTCTGCGCGGAGGAAGGGAAGGGATTTGTGGTCATCAATCAGAAGGGCATCGATGTGCCCTCGCTGGAGCTCCTGGCGGCCGAAGGCATCCTGGCCCTGAGACGCGCCAAACGCCGGAACATGGAGCGTTTGGTGCGGGCCTGTGGCGGCGAGGCCCTCCACTCTCTGGAGGATCTGAAGGAAGAGCACTTGGGATTTGCTGCCATCGTGCACGAGGAGCATCTCTCCGAAACGAAGTTCACCTTCGTCGAGGGCTGCCGGAATCCCACTTCGGTCACAATTCTCATACGTGGCCAGGCTCGTCACGAAATCGCCGCCGTCAAGGACGCGCTACGCGACGGTCTCCATGCCCTTCTGAATGCCGTCAAGGATGCCTGTGTGGTGCCCGGAGCCGGGGCCTTCGAGCTCAAGGCCCACTCCGAGCTGGAAAAGTTTAAGCACTCGGTCAAGGGAAAGGCCCAATTGGGAGTGCAACTCTTTGCCGAGGCATTGTTGGTTATTCCCAAAACTTTGGCCGTCAACAGTGGCTTTGATGTCCAGGAGACAATAGTCAAGTTGACGGAGGCACAACGAGTCTCAGAACAGGATAGAGCAGAGGGGCAGGAAGTGTCTCCTCCTGTCGGCCTTGACATAGCAACGGGCGAGCCCATGGACCCATTGATAGCCGGTATCCTTGACAACTATTGTGTGCGCCGGCAGATGCTGAATTCCTGCTCCGTAATTGCGGGCCATCTCCTTCTGACGGACGAAATAATTCGAGCCGGCATGACTTCCCTAAAGGGTTAAATGTTATATGAATTCCCATACTTTAAGCCCGAATAAAAGTGCCCGCCGCGGCCACACCCTTAAGCCCCGAAGCCTACTTTTGATTGAAACTCTGCTCTGCCCTGGCCTGGCGAGATGACAGCCTGGGGAACGAAAGGTGTTGGCAGGAGCAGGAATGGCTAAATGGCCAGGCACTGCACAAAAAATCGAAATATTTTAAGGATATAAGATATCCTATTTTTCTTCATTTTTCAACGTGTTTTATTCACACTTTCACTCAATTTTTTCCCCCAAATTCAATTCCCATTTTCACTTAAAAGTTTTTAACTTGATTGGCTGGGCCGCGCACTCATCGTCCAGGATATAAAGTAACCAAATACGCCCCCGAGACAAATCAAGTGATTTGCCCGTTTTACACATTTTTCCTGCTGATTACTTTTCCCCATCTGGCCTGGTCCAGGTCCTGGTTCTCGTCCTCGAAATTGAAATGCCAAAAAACGGCGAAAGGAAAAGGAAGACATGGAATTGGTTATCAACTTTTGATTCAAAAACAAAATAAACACAATCTGGCCCTTGGCCATGGCCTGGAATTAGGAAATACTAATGCGTGCGCGGTGCTTGGCCTCCTCGTCCAGTTCCCGGCGAATAGTCTTTACCAGATCGGCCAGGACGGAGCGATCAATCATTCGCATTGGCTGCTTGAACTTCAGCACCGCCACATCCATTTGGTTGTGGTTCAAATGGGAGACGGCCATCAGAGTGCGGACCATGTGCTTGACCGCCGCCGGCTCATCGGCGGTGGCCGGAATCTCATCGGCATGCTTCTCCATGTACTCCCTAACCGTTTGGGCCGACCATCCGGTGGTGTTTGCCCTCCACTCGTAAAAGATGCCCGACGGCTCCGTTTGGAAGAGATGCGGAGTTCCGTCCTCGTTGAAGCCGGCGACCAGGCAGGACAGCCCAAAAGGACGTCGTCCATTGCTCTGCGTGTAATTTTGCTTCAGTTGAGCTATGAAGCTGGCCAAAGAGAAGGAACAAACGTAATTAGTTTGCGGTGACAAGGATCTGGACGGGATTACCGTGTTATATACTCCACGGACACTGGCTTCTCAAAGTTCAGGCGGTGGCTCTGTGCCTCCACCTGGGCTCTGTGGATCAGGATCCGGGCGTCCGCCGTGAGGCCAGCAAAAGTCATTACCACATGGTCGTCGAGCATACAGACCTTGCGAACGAATCGCTCCTCCTGCAAGTCGCTTATGGACTTCTTCTCCATGCCCAGGACAATGACGTTGTTGGTGCGTAGTCCCACCACCGTGGATCCTTTCCGCACTGCCTCCTGGGCGTACTCCACCTGCAGCAGGTGGCCATCCGGGGAATAAATGGTAACTGCGCGATCGTAACGTTCCGCCATTATGATAATTATTTTGATAGTTCAAAAATATATAGAGTGCTGGAATGAATTGGAATTTTTAAGTGTATCAAAAGGACTCTGACACTTGATTATCAAAGGAGACTGAAAGCCTCCTAAACTGGTAATTTCCGGTTTCCAATCTCAGCTAATTATTTAAATACAATTTGTCCAAGCTAAATACATTAAAACAATTCAATTTAAAATAAAATGAATAATTAAATTTAATGTCCTCTCGACAAATCTCCATAATCCTTGCCATATTGCAAATTATCAATTATCACCTTAATCAAATTATTGATGTTTCGCATAAATAAGTTAATTGCGAAAAAAAAAACTGTTTAATATTCAACAACATGTTGTGGAGTCGCCTCCCACTCCACATTTGAACCAGTTTAAAGAGGGTCCTTGGTGGTTACTCCTGGCAAATGCTTCTTTGTTTTAGTGTCTGGAATGCTGACAACTTGATATCTGGAAATGCAACAAACCCGCAAATCTCTGAGCAAAGTAATCGTAATCGAAACAGCTTCATTTTGCTAATGTGCTTAGCCAGCCAGCTGGACTCGTCCTGGAGTCCTGCTCCAGCGCTGGTGATGCGGTGCTTAGTATGCCACCGGCGCGCACTTTGCCATAAATTTATATTTAACATTTTATGACAACCGTGTTGCAAAAGAAAGCGGACATCGACCAACAAAACGGGGAGGCTGGCGAGCAGGGAGGTCCTGTGGCCCTGCTTCCTGGCTGGGCGCATACTTACTAGGATTAAACACGTGCCGTCACGAAACACTATACCCCCGAATGCCCCCGAAAACAAGCGCTTACAAATCGCGTCTGCCAAATAAATAAATTAAAAGCGACTGCAAACAAAACGACCAGCAAATAGAATCACAAAAATGCAATTATTTTACCACCGATGCCTCGGGATGAATTCATTTACACACGTTGTCACCCATTTTATTGGCCAGAGTTTTGAAAAAAAAAACAATTTTTTATAAACTTATTTTATTGTTGGCGATGTGGCGTTGCGTTTAGTTAAAAATTTTATTGGCGTAGCTGCAGGCGAGTGCCAGAACGAATTAATAAAGGCATTTATCAAAATTGACAATCAAAATGCATTAGCCGACCGCAAAATATTCCATAAAAGATTTGAAATAAACTTGATTTGTGTTTTGGCTTTTTCGTATTCTATTAAATTTTAAAAATATGACAGATTTGATGGTAATTCAATATCATTTTTTCGAGGCATATATTCCAAAATATTCTATTAATTAGCGTAGCAATAAAAGCAACACTTTCAACATATAGTTGAGTAGTTGAACTTGTTAATTAAATAAATATTGTATTTCGTAAGGGCCACGGCTTCATTAGACCAGATGGGGAATCGAATTGTTGGCCCAAGGCCCGAGGCGGAGTGCGAAAATTAAGTATACGCCGTGTTGTCGGTGCGTGCCCCTGCCATTTGGCGTTTGATTAAGCACTTTTGCCCCATAAATAGTGAGCATCGGCAATCGAAAATGCTGCCGAAGAACCGAAAACACGAAATTGCCCTTGAGGCAGTTTTTGGTCCTTGGGGTTTGGGGGTTTGGAGGTTTGGGGAGTTTGAGTTCGGGGTTTTCGGGAAGGAGCAATAAGCGGAAAAGCGAGGGAAAGCAGACAAGACACAAGAGCCACATAAAACAAGCCAACAACAGCGGAAAGTTTCTGTGAGCCAAAACCAAGGGTACTTGCCACGATTTGTTTGCTTCGAGCTTAATTTGTAGCGTCAAATGGTGTTGATTGTTGTTTTTCTTGCCTCTAACCCGGCACCATACTTCGTCCTTGCCGCACCATCAACGCAACTAAAAGACCCAATAAAAGTTGAGGACGCACTGCAGTGGATAAGCATAAGAGCATCAGGGGCTCTGGAGCACAGTTTCAAGTGCTGCCCTCCATTGTCCCCCCGCTCCGATGTGTGGAAATTAATGACGAGCGATTTCAACCGAATGCGATTGGGCGGAGGACGTCGAGTGGGCATGAAGGCGATGGGAATGGTGGAAATGTGTTTACATGTTGAAAATGTTGGCAACTCTCGATTGCCTGCGGCATGTGAGCAACATATTTCAGCAATTTGTCAATTAATCATGGCTGAAAACTACATATGAATATTTTTTTCTATTTTATATCCTTAAATCATAACTTAATTTATTCACCTTTCCAGCCATTAATTAACCGGGTAAATATTTCGCCCATTGATTATGCGATTTTTTAAGGTTGGTCAAAGCAAACACTTTTACTTTTTCCACTGATTGTTTTTGCAATAAACCGGGCTAATAGTTTGCTCCAATCTCGGCCATTTAATCAGTTCTGTATCTGGGATTCCGTATTTGTATCTTTGGCAGCAACTTCGACACCAGCTGGCAAAGCGTTTATGCTTGTTTGGCTCAAACCAAAACAAGCTGACGCTGGCAAAATGCAAATGACCTTTGACCATTGAATGCAGCCTGCTCCCATACCTGCCAGACTGCCAGCCTCCCTGCCGGATCTCAGACAATCCTGCAAAGGCTCCATCTCTATATTACGTATACGTATCCCGGCTATGCAAACACAGGACAAACAGGACGATGTAGATGCGCACCTGATGTTTGAAACGGCGCGCTCAGGCATTCACCTGAGTCCTTTTTAATAAACCGAGCAATGCACACGCCATTGTTGACTTAGTCCCAGGACCTCCTCCTTACACGTAAATGCTGCTGATGGCCCCAAGTATCACTTTGAGTCAACGAACTTTGTCCTGGCCACTGCCAGTTGAACTTGACAACAGGTACATTATATAAAAATGATTACACCCTAAATGAGAAGGACATTTCCCTGTGGAACGTACCTAATACGATTTAGAAACTCCATCTTTCCGTTTACAAAGTTTCGAGCTCCACTCACGCAACCACGAATAAAGTGCAACCAATTGCAGTAAAGTGCAGCTGCAACTCCATCAGTCAGAGTCCTGCGCCACCACCACCACCTCCATTTCCCGGCTAACTAAAAGCCAAATGGCGACAAATGCTGTGCAAATTAAGGACGACGAGAGCAGTCTCCTTCTCAAAGTATTGATGGAGAGAAAAATGCAGCATGGCTAAGAAAATAGAAGTGGGAAATCGGAAAACGGGGAAATGGAAATGAAAATGAAAATGGAATTTCCAAACGAGACGAGACAAATAGGAAAAGTGTGAATTTTCGCTAATGGTCAGTCTGTCAGTCAACTAGAGTCGAGGAA
Source organism: Drosophila varians (assembly GCA_018150405.1). Taxonomy (NCBI): domain Eukaryota; kingdom Metazoa; phylum Arthropoda; class Insecta; order Diptera; family Drosophilidae; genus Drosophila; species Drosophila varians. The sequence goes on from JAECWK010000130.1 coordinate 13,960,122, forward strand.
ATTGTAAGTGCTTCAGATGACGATTCCGTCTTATTAAAGTTTCAGCAAGTCGTTCAATTTTTCAGCCAGGACACGCCATACATCCACCCCCCGATTCCATCCATCACATTGAGTTTTTGGGGAAAATTCAATTCGGATGCCAATCTGGGATATTTCTATGATATCTCCATGAAATGCTGGGAGAGTTTCCGTTTCAGTGATAAATTTCGACACATTCGGGGCGATACCAAAGATATCAAAGTCTGGAAAAATAATCCAAACAAAAGTCTGTCTAATTTATGCAGTTATCCTGCAGGCGATTCAGGCCAGGGGTTGTGGAGGTGAAAGACTTTGGGAAGCACCACCGACAGGAACAAGTTTAACGAAGCCACCAAGTAAACAGACAGGAACCTGGAATAAACAAGCCAATCGAAACGAAGCCGTGGCCGAAAAAAGGAGCAAAAAGGAGAAAAAGGACCTGTCGATTTCTGCAAGCTTTATGGAGTTTCCCTTTGCAATTGCAATATCTACAACCAGTACATGCGACCTCCATGCATATAAACATTTCTCAGTCTGGCGACATATCTGCGATATTTTTATGGCGAACGCGCGGGACACCATGTCCTTTCGGCACCGCCTCTCGCCCGAATGGCTACAAAAAACGAATGGGAGAAATAAATGTGTCTGTAGAGCACTCTTATCTCTGTATAATCCACTTTATATTTTCACACTAGCACACAAATTGAAAATAAACACAAATTCCGTTTACGCGGCGGCATCCGGCGTGCCGGGCAGAAAAAAAGGATATTCCGATGGGGATTACCATTCATTGAAAATCAAAATCGGCAGTTATGAAGGACATAAAGACTCCTGGTCAAGTGGAATTATAAGGCGTTGAACATTTGTTTACTCCATGGCTTAGAGGGATTTCAGGTTTCAGGTTTCCGGTTCCGGTTTTATTCACAACATTCCGACGCCAAAGGCAAAACCATTTAACAAAAATTATTCGAAAGAAAATAAAAGCAATCCTTTCCTCATTCTTTCCCTGTCAGTTGTTTCCGATCGTAGCTTATATGTTAACTAAAAATGGTTACCACTCCAAATAAACAAGTGACATCAAAATTCCAAAGTGCACACAAGCAGCAGCCAGCAGGATGCCTGACGAAGTCGAGCAGTAATATTACTCCGGAGCTAACGGTTCCCTTGACGCCGGTGAAGCCTACGCAGCTGTCGTCCGGATTGCGTAGCCTGTGGCGCGGGGGCAGAGTCAATAAGTTGGCCAAGGTGGCACCGGCTAGTCCTCCGGCCCCAGCCCCTGCATCTGCTCCCAAGATGATTGAGAAGATGCCGGAAAAGCCGCCAACCGAAGAGAAAGCCACAAAGCCCGCTTCCAACACGCTGATGGAGAAGGAGAAGCCTCTCCCTAAGTCAAAGACCCATGTGCCAAAGCCACCATTTAAGATCCGAACACCTGGGAATGCGGGCGATCGTACCACGGGCACTGCTCGACCACTTCGTGGCATGGTGATGGTGGACAATGCCCGCCGTCTGATGCTGCCACCTCCCGGAGCGAATCCCTATGCAGTGACCAGTCGGATCTATCGACCCTCCAGCTCGGGGGTCTTCGATTACGACCTCTCCCAGGTGGAGAAGAGCCGCTTCGGCCACTGCTCGGTGGATCCCATGAAGTCGGTGCCGGCCACGGAGCTCCAGCTGCTCCACAGCGGCCAGCGCTCCACGTATCTGGAGCGGCGGTACGAGCGTAGCCCCGACGACAAGTACAACTATCCGGAGGCCACCAGCTGGCGCTACGGTTGGTTCCACCGTCAGTCTGATCCCCACCAGAAACGATTACCTCGACGAGATTAGCAGCAGTTATACAAGTATCTTTCGTGCGTCTCCATTTTGCCTAGAGTTTTGTCCTTTAATGTCAGTGTGATTTCAAATAAATGCAATCTCTGGTTTCGAAAATGTTCTATGTATAATTTTATTAAATTTGAGAAAATTAGGATGGATTTTGTTTAGGCATCTGCTGCATCTAGATTCTGGTGTGCATCGCCGCCTCCGACAGGCTCATCTCCGGTTTATAATGCGAAATGTACAACACATGCCAAGGGCCCCAGCTGACAGGCCCAGGACTTTTTGACAGCCTCTGGCTTTTCGAAAAATACGAAAGGGTGCAGGAGAGCTGGGAGTGCTGGGGGTGTTTAGTTTTTAAAGTTGTTGCACCAGCGTTTCTGGCTCTGATTGGCCAGAAAATAAAATTCAGAAACGACAAATTGCATAAGTCAGGGCGAAGGATGTTTCGTCCTTGCAATGGCACACATCCTGTTCCGAAAACGGGGCGGAATATGTGTGCCGGTTGTCTGGCATTTAAAGTGCCGCAAACTTGGGGGGCAACTTTTAGAAACTCGTTGCGGTTTCCCGGTCCTTTGATTGACTCATGAAAGTCTGCAACTTTTTAATTGTTTTGTAACATTTCTTCAAATAATTTTGTAGTTTTTTTTTTGTCTGTTTTTATACCAGGACCATCGTAGTTGCCTCGTCCTGCAGCATCATTTTATTGGCACTGAAACATTCTCCGGGGCGTTGGCTTTCAAACTTATTAACTTCGTTCCATGGCGGAATACTTTAAATTCAGGCGGTCTAGTTGTCTTATGTCCTTCTGTCGCTGATTGTCTGCAATTCATGGCAGATTTCGAGTTTCATTGTTGCATTCGAAGCACTTTGAGCTGAGCAAACTTTCGCCGAGACACTCGACGCAAGTTTCCCGTCCATCGACCATCGCCATCGCCACCAGACTCCGCCACGGACTCCTCCGCGGTCTGGCCACGGAGGACTGTCTGCGGTTCGCCGGTTCCTTGGTTTTCGACTGGTTTTGTTGGATTTCGCCTTGATTGCAAACAACAATCCTCGCTTGGCCCCGAAAGCTTCCTCCCAGCGGTACTGAAGTTTATTATTATTTGGCTTGTTTCGCGTTTTGAGTGCTTTTATTTACCTTTAAATAAATTTTCGCTTATTTTTTCGCCATCGCTTCGCTTTTATTTGGTTTCGATTTCATTGTTTGGCGAAAGTTTTTCCGGTTATTTATTCAGTTTTTGACTCTGGGTTAGAAATTAATGAATCCCTGCTTTGTTGCAGGACCTCTGAAAGGATAAAAATATAATTACCAAAAACTGCAAAAGATTAGGATTTTCAATTGTGCAGAAAAACACGTATTTTCAAATATTTTACGAGTACCACAATTTCCCTTGTCCGATTTTCGTATTTTCGGTTTGCAGAATATGATGTGAATTTATGGGTCAGTGTTCGGACAAAAGATGAAAATTTTGAACATTTTGTGGTAATTTTTATTACTTATATTGCCCTGGACCCGATGCTGAAAATGCACTTCCACAGCCAGTGCTCCTCCTCGTTGCCGGCCAAAAACTAACTTGGACTCCTGATGGCTGCCGTAAAAGTTTGGGTTTTGTGGTTGTCGATTGCGAATCACAGCCGGGCCAGGCCAGGCCAGGCCAGTTCAGGCCAATTGGGTGGCAATGTAGATGTCGGACATTTTGGCCATCCACCAAACCCATATTTGAGCCATAAACAATGCACAAACATAATTCTGAGTAATCAATGCGGTTTGTAAGAGCAAATGTTCGGTTGGAGTCCAATTTTCAAATAGCTCCGAAAATGCAATTTGTTCGCTGATTGAAATGAGTTTTAATTTTAGCCCTACGTTTTGAGAGAATTTTAAAATTTAATTACAATTTAAAGTTTTTATTTTTAACTACAATTTATTGTGAAACATTTACAATTCTCTTCAACTAACTCAAGCACACACTTTATTGTTTAGAGTTATCACGCGGTTTCAATTCAACTTCAATATCTCGTCGTCACTGCCGTAATTGTCTACAAAATACGACAGCGTAAATAATTAGTTTGATGGAAATACATAGTAGTAGGATATATAAATCGTAAATTAACATTTCGCTTAAAAATCACAATAGCTTCGCTAATATTGTTGGGGCCAGGGGAAGTCGTTTATCGTCAATCTCGTGCCGACGAAATGGAGGTACATATTTCCGGATATAGCTAACGAATAAGTGTAAATTATATAAACTTATTTGATATATCGTGGGGCGTTACAAAACAAGATACAGTAGGTCAGTAGTTAGTAAATTAGTTTCTGCTTTGTGCCTTACTAGAAGAGGATACGATACTACAGCCACGCGTTAAGTAGAGCAGACTCTCCTTATCCAAATCCTTGCACTGGCTAGGATCTAGTTAAATACAGAGTTGCAATTTCGTTTCGGTATTATCCCTAGGTTTATATTTTGCAGTACAATGAATTCTTTCTCAAATTGGAACATTAAGGGACATTCTTCAGTCTCCTCCGCCCCCTTCTGAACACGATCACTACTAAACATTACTTTTTTTTCGGATTTATTTTTGCGCTCGGGCTTTGCCTTGTCCCAGCCGTTCCTGTCTGCGATTTTTCCCCGCCGCCAGCCGGTCAGAGCAGCTTCTTGGCATTTACCGTCGAGGACAGATTTTGCGTCGAAGCATTCGCCGTGGCCTTCTTCGTTGTCTGCGGCTGCGTTGGTGTCTGTATCGTGGGCGGCAGGCCGATGTCCGTGGAGGGAAGAATCTTTTCCATTTGCCGCTCAGCGGCTTCCCGCAGCACGGCTTCTGTTGCAGTTCCATCAGATCCACCGCTGGTCTTCAGGCTCGAGTCCGAGGTAGGTGAAGACTTTGGTGATGGAGTGCAGTCGGACTTTGGCTTTTTATCCTTAGGCGCCGACTCGGAAAGGTTTTGCGCTGAATCCTGAAGTGTTTTGGCCGTGTCTTCAAAAGCAGGCTGGAAGAATTTCAATTCAAATGTAAAAATAAGTAACTAAGCGAGTTAATAGTTAGCTTACCTCCGATTTTAAAGTCTTTGCTTTGTCCTTGAGGGAGTCATCCGCAGCACCCAGTTCGTTGGCAATGTTCTGAATCTCTTTAGCAGAATCATGAATGTCATCCACCAGCTTGGCCGTTTCCTTGTCAGATTTATCCACCTCCGACTTTAGTTTTTCAGCCTCCTTCATGCTCTTGGCAATGGCCTTCTCTATTTTCTGCTCTGCCTGCAGGATCTGCTCCTTATCCAGTAGAGAGATCAGCTCCTCAATGGCCTTTTCGCTAAGCTTGATGTTATCACGACCAATGGATTCCATCACCTGAAGATAATGAGATATAACTACAAATTAAACAATAAGACATTTTAAAATTACCCTGCGAATATCGTTGACTGTCACCACGCCATCGTTGTCAGCGTCAAACTTCTCCAACACACGCTCAATGTGCTTCAGTCGGGCCTCGTCGCTGGTCTCCTTGAGCACCTTGATATTGTTCATCAGATCATCGATCCGGACGATCTCCTCATTGCGCCTCCGTGTTGCCTGTTTGGACAACAGCTCGGTAAACTCCTCCAGCTGCTGCTTGTCGATCTTAGTCGCTTCTCCGTCAATGCTCTGGACAGCCTTGGTGATCTCTTGCACCGATATCACTCCGTCCTTGTCGGCATCAAGCTTTACCAGCAGGTCCTCGACCACCTTGAATCGCTCTTCGTCGGAGGCCTCCTTCATGCGTTTGATGGTGGACACCAGTTCGTCAATGTGCACCATTTGTTGGGGAGCTGCGCTGGGGCTAGAAACCACATAGTCGCTTGAATCGACTTGCTTGATCTGGTTCTGTCGGTGCTCCAAGTCGTTAAGTACAACATCCAGCTGGGAGATCATCTTGTTGACACGGTTGTAAAGCATTTTGGCCGCACGACTCTCGCGCACCGGTTCCCTGACCACCTGCCGAACTTCGCGAAGCTCTTCCACGTCCTCCTTATAGTCGGCCAGCTCCTCCTTCAGCTCCTTGATTGTCTCCTTCTCCACCACCAATTGCTTATCAGATGAAAGCGTCTTCAGGGCATCTGACAGTAATTGAACGTCCGTGGAGGATATGCCCTTATCCGATGATACAGGTGAAACCTCTTTGGGGTCCAGGGGCTGCTTTCTTGCCAACTTCTCGGGAAAAACGTACGGCCCGGGTTGATCTGCCTTGATGGCCGATCGCTTAGCGATGGTCTCTTCCTGCTCCTCCTCGCGTTCCTCCCGAATCTTGCGCTCCTCCTCCTTGATGATCTCGATCTTGGTTTTGTTGTCCACCTTGCCCTCGCTCTCTCCGATGGCATGGCGCGTGTGGGCACCCACGGCATCTGGCAGCACCCTCATTGTCTCCTTGAGCTTGTCAGTGGTGATGCTGTCGTCCGAGATAAGCATGGCCCGAGACAGGAGAAGCAGCGTAGGAGGCACCTGCTCGTTCAACGATAGATCGATCCATTCCTTCAGTTGGAATCGTAGACGTTCTGCCGTAAGCCCGTAAGCCCTCATACCACGTGATTTGCATGCCTGCTGCAGTTCGAAAAGGTCCAGGGAGTCCACTCCCTCGCGGGCAATTACTCTGTCATCGGTTGCCAGGGAGCGCAGCTTGAGACGCAACTGGAATCGCAGCAACGTGGTGGTACCGATCGTATTAAGCTCCAGCACTCGACAGAGAGCCGCCAGTTGTTCGCGTGACAACGAATCCAAGGTGATTTCGTCGTCGAAGCGCTTGGCGAACTTAATGATTTCATCGTTGCTAACAGATTCGTTGGGATTGCGAATTTTGGTGAAGAAGGCTTCGAATTGCTTGGCCTCCTCGCTGCTGTGCTCCTTGTGCTGGACGGGCATCTGATCGAGGGTTTTCTGCAGGAACTTGGCCACCTCCAGGCGTACGGCGAGGGACTGGCGCAACTTCTCCTGCCGGTCATTCGCCGTCTGGAACGTGGAGGGTAACATGCCCGGGAAAAACTTGATGAACAGCGGCAACAGAAGCTCCATGAAAGGCACGATAATGAACACCGAGAACGGGATCAGCCGAAACAGATCCGAGGTGGTCCGCTGCAGCTGCTTGTTTTCGCGCCGCGTAAGAGTCTTTCCATTAAGCACCCTCCACAGAAGCTTTGAGCAAATGGCCACATCGATGGAAAGCAACCGAAAGCCGTGGTAGTAATGCACCAGCTCGTCCCAAATGCGTGTTCGCAGAGGCTTCTTTGGCTTGGCCACCGCCTTGTCCGCCGGTTGAGCCAAACTTGTTGCCGTCGCAGTTGTCGTTACCTCGCCCTTGACTGTTGTGTTCTCCTCATTGGTTGCCTCTGAAGAGGCAGTGGCGGTAGCTGCATTGCCTGTAGCTACTGCTGCTGCCTGACCATTCGCCACCTCTTTCATAATCTCCTCCACCTTCTCTTTCTGTTGGGTCTTTAGCTTCTTGACCGTCACATCAATCTTAGAGCTGGGCGTCTCGTAAAGAGGCCGGCTAATGTGTAGATGCCGCAAGCCATGGCCAGAGTAGTGGTATCCATAGCTGGCGTGTGACTGGAATCTCCGTAGGCTAAACCTTCCGCTTTCTAAGGCAGAGGTGGACACGGACCTTCGTTGCCGCTCCTCAGGTTCGGGGGAGCCATTTGTGAGGTTGGCCGAGCTACAGGCACAGCAGTTGGATTTGAGATCTGAAATAGACAGGAATTACAATTAGTGACTCTTTTTTTCGGGAAAAGCTTTGTGATTTCCGAGATCAATGATCCTTATCTATAGAAAATAAAGCACGTGTTCTTTATTCAAGGGAAAATAAAAACAGTTCACTAAACCCCAGACAGCCGGCGAATGGCGTAAATGGCAAAAAACAGCAAACAAAGAAAGAAAACGGCTAAATTATTAATCACTGGGAACAAAAACAAGAAAGAAGCAGAGAGTTTGCAGGTGATAAGCGTATTTCCCTTGATTAAGATTTGTTGCTGGGAATGGGTTGATAATAGAAAAGGTAAAGATCGAAAGCGACAGGCAAAAAAATACACATATTAACACCTGGAGCTTATATAAGTACCGAAATCGTACAAGTCTTCAGAAAACCTTTCGTATAAATGCGAATTCTGCTATGTCTATAAATAAAGTATGTGGCAAACATTTAGAAATGTGCGCCGAGTGCAATTGTTTACACCTCACTTTTCCTTTTTCTTAGCGTTTTGCTTTCTTTACATTTTCTTGGCAGTCATTCAAGGTAACTGAATAGCAGATAAGCGATAGAAGAAATCCGACTGAAAGGAGCCTTGTTGGAGAAAGTGACCTCTTTTCAGATTCTTCTCTAGGGACTGTACTTTTAGGTAGGTGCCGGATTGTCTGGCGATCTACCTGTCGCTTGCACCTGCTGTTCTCTGCCTTGTAAGAGGGAAATTCGTAGAATTTTCTAAATTTGTTTCGCATTTATGCTGCCAAATTGAAAAGTGACAAGTAGGGGCGAAAACTGTCAGAATATGTGTACCAAAAAATGCTCAATAATGGGTTTAGAAAGACCCTAATCTGAGTTGAGACAGAAGATAAGATTTTCAGATGGCGCGATCCAAAGTCTGTCAAGTGCGAATCGGTGTGAGTAATTAAATTAGCAACTATTGTTCGAACAACAGACTTATATCATCCCGGAGCAAGTGTCTTGGGCCTACGCAGTACTACGTGGGGGAAATCAGCTGTTGGCGAAAGTGCAGTCAAAACAAAACAACGGATAGCACACGCAACCCTCACAATCACCCACAAACACAAACACAAACACACTAGTATGGGATAAACGAGAAACGGGTAAAATCAATGGAAAGTTTTGGGCCGACTTACAGCGTTTGTAAAAGTTCTGAACCAAATAATTCGTTCTCAGATTCCTTCCCTTGTGGCGCAGCAGGGCATTCATGGTTCCGATTTATGTTGGGGGGGCGGGGCGGAGCTGAGTTCGGTTCGGCTGCCAATCCGATTCCAAAGAATTTTCAATTGTAATTTTGAATTTCCGACCAACTGTCTACGGATTGTGTATCTTTGAGTTTTCTGTCTTTCGGTGTTGTTGTTGTTGTTTGTTGATATTTTGATATCGTTAGGTTTTTCTCTGTTTGTTTTGCTATGTTTGTGTGTTTGTTGGTGTTGCCTTTGCTGTCGTTTGTCCTAGCTGCTTTCCAGCGGCGATATGGCTGACTTTATGTTATTCTCTAAAAATAGACAATCAAACTAAAGGTGTTCAATGTTAGTTGAACTGTGGATTTTGTAAAATTAACAGAATTTCAGCAATCACTTGTTTGATGTGTAAAGAAAAAGTGTGTGCTAGAGACACACACGCATACATATATGAACGGGCGCTCTTGCACACACCCTCATGTATATAAACAATAAATAAACATATATATAAGCAACGACGTCATCGTCATTATATCGCGCGATCTGGATTTGTTTTTGGTTTTGGTTTCCACAGCACACTTTTTAAATCAAATTACACAACTACAGCAACAATTTCGAATTATTTGCGAATTTCGTGAGGCTGACAACCGGTTAACTCACGCTACCTAGTGCTCATACAAAACCAGGTGTGTCATATACCCTTTATAGATTATCCATTGGTCATCCACTAGCTCGTCTTAACTTAGTTTCGCCGTTTAATTTATATTTTACTAATTTGCGTCCGCATTTGCGTCTAGGGATGTCGATTAAATAAATTCTTATCGATGATACCTTTTTCACGAAGCAATCGTATATCGATTTTGCTTGGAATTATATTTTCTGTGTGGTCACACAGGCGATTTAAATTTGATTTCCTTAAAATGTGGCTAAAAGCTTATATATTAGTTACCATTCCTTTGGTTAATACATATAGTACCATACTAAATAATATTCTTAAGTGTTTGGACAAAGAACTAAGCCACGAGACTATTCTTTTCCTAGAAAGTCGATTCGTGTTGGAACTTAAACATTTTAAAGGATAACAAGGCTTTTATTAATCTCAATGAGAAACAAAACATTCACCTGGAAGATAAATTCAACTCCCAAATTTTGGCATTAGTCTGCGTTGGACAAAATAAAAGTGGTTTAATGACGGCATTGCATAAAAATCTGCAATATATCCGCGACACTCGAACAATTTTATTCGCTGTTTTGCGAAAACAAATACAAGGATTATTTCTGGAGTGTTTTAATAACAAAATGATAAATGTCTTGGCTTTCAAAGGACATTCTCGAAGCTCTATTTACAGTTTTCGAGCCTTTCCAGATTTCGAAATTATCAAAAGGAATGTTTCGCCGGCATAAAGATACTTTGAGCCCCAATTAAAGGATCTCGGGGGATATGTCCTTAAAACAGTAGCCGATGGTGTAATGCCCCGCACAGTGGTCTGCCACTATTAAACTAATGTGGGAGCTACTACCCGAAGATGGTACCCGAAGATGATCCATGTGGCGAAAATATCGCAAAGATTAAATGTGGACTTTCCACTTGGAATGGACGCCCTCAGCTTGTATTCGCCGAAGCACAACGTTCACATGGAGATATCCAATTGGTTCCTAATGATTCCAATGGAACCAAGTCTGCAACACTATCGATTTTTTTATTTAAGGAATTTTGGGCTTCGGGCCATAATAACATTGACAGTGGTCATGGGAGTTGTCCTGACCAGTGCCCATTTCCTGGAGGCGCGTCTGTTTTTCTCCCATCATTCGTCGTGGATTGAAGGTCCTGAGAGGCATACTGGCCCACACAATGGTACTACCAAGACGCCTGGCTCCAAGGCTGATGTTTATCTACTGGCTTCTCCTAGTTAGTGGCTTTTTTATAAGCAACTACTATTCAGGCATCTTGGAGACCTGGATGGTCCATCTGCCATTGGGGCTACAAATCCACAGCTGGCAGGACCTGCGGTCTACGAATCTAAAAGTTCTCATCATAAAAGATGAATTCGAATTTTGGAAGAAAATGTTTGGCATGGATTTTGTTCAAGAAAAAAGGGATATGCTTAAGATCACAGACTCTGTAGTTTTTCAAAGGAGGCGTCTGTCAATGGACCCATCCTATGCCTACCCAGCGACCCTGACAGTGTGGCCCCTCTTAGAGCAAGAGCAGGCCCGGCTAGATCGACCCATATTTCGGCAATCCGAGGAGATGGTTCTCAGAGACTTTCTAATTCTTTCTATACCGATGCCGGATAACTCCATATTTCACAAATCTCTTCAACAATATATAGAAATAACACAGCAGAGCGGACTGTATAATTATTGGTTTAAAAATAGCTTCGATGAGCTGCGAATCCTTAAGAAAATATTCTACAAGGGTGATTCTGAACAAAAAGCGTATCAAGATCTTAAGGTGGATGTCTACTATTACGTGTGGCTGGTCTATATCGGTGGAACCCTTGTCAGTTCTGTTGGATTCCTGTTGGAGCTTGGTTATAATTGCTGGCAAGTAAAAAAAAATCATCAATGGCAATTACCTTTTTTTCAAATGCAAAAAAATATACGAATAGATATGAATTTCCTTAGTTTTTAATGGCAATTAAACTAGATGACTTTTGAGTATTTATTCTCCATCAGTTCTCCCTGTAAACGCCACAATTTTCCATCTCACTTCTTAGCTTGGTGTTGACTGGTTAACTTAAAATGGGTCTCCAATTATTTTGTACAATTTTTGTTTGTATAATCGTGAGTTGGATAAACGCTCAAAATCATTCTATAAGGAATATTCTGGAGTCTTTGGAGGATGGATTTTCATACCAAACAATAATATTGCTTCAAAACAACCACGAATGCTGGAATCGAGAAGAATTTCCAGAAAGTATACCCCTTTTAATTATAAACAAAAATCAAAGTCTCTACCTAAAGGATGTTTTTAATACAAATTTTATTGCCTTTGTCTGCTTGGAGGAGAAGAAAAACCCTATAATGGAGGTAATGTTCTCAATTCTACACGATATACGGGATACACCCACTGTCCTTTTTGTGTTTTCGGAGAAAAAAATTCAAGGATTATTTATTGAATGTGTCAAACGCGAAATGCTGAATGTATTGGCATTTACAGTATCAGATCGGAGCCTCGTCTACAGCTTCCGAAAGTTTCCAAAGTTCCAGATCATAAAGAGAAATGCATCAGAAGTTGGCAGCTACTTTGAGCCCCAGCTGAAGGACCTGGGGGGCTATGTTCTTAGAGTTCTTCCTGATAACATTATACCCCGGACTATTGTCTACAGGGATGCCAACGGAAAGCGTAAACTGGCGGGTTACCTCAGCCACTTTATCTACAATTACGTGAGTACCATTAATGCAAGTCTGGAAATAATTTGGGACCTGGTCCCTGAGCACGGTTTGACTAGACATTCAGAATTAATAAGTATGTCGAAGAAGGCGGGTGTGGACTTTCCACTGGCGGTCTATGCCATAAACCTGGAATCTCCAAAAATAGGAATGCCCATCGAGATCTCCAACTGGGGTTTGATGCTGCCGATGGAACCCTCCATGAAGAGATCACGATTTTTTCTTAACCTTGGCTTGCAGGGAATGATTCCGATGGCCATTATAATGGCAGTGGTTCTATGCAATGCTCATCGAATGGAGGTCGGCTTGAATTCTAGTATCTGTTTCGTTTATTATTTGCTAAATAAATCCATCCGAGGAATCCTGGCACAGCCCTTCGTCCTGCCCCAATCCCTGTCCCTGAAGCTAATGCTAGTCTACTGGCTACTTTTTTTAACTGGTTTCTTCCTAACCAATTATTATACGGCAAACTTGGCAACGTGGTTGGTCCATCCGCCGGCGGGAAACTACATCGGAAGCTGGGACCAACTACGCTGCTCGAATTTGAAGATTTTGATACTGCACGGCGACTTTAAGTTGCTAATCGATGTTCTGGGCAAGGACTTCGTGAACGCCCACGAGGATGTGTTCGAGTTCACCAACAATACTGCCGATTTTCAGAGGAATCGTCTCTCGATGGATCAATCCTATGCGTATCCAGTTACCAACACATTGTGGCCCATTTTGGAGCTTGAGCAGGAGAGGCTTTCCCAGCCCCTTTTCCGGAGATCTCAAGAAATAATGTTCAAATCATTCCTGATCCTATCCATGCCTCTGGACGAAAACTGCATCTTTAGAAGATCATTCCAGGAATATTTCCTGAAAACTCGTAGTAGTGGACTGTTTGATTTTTGGTTTCGCAAAAGCTTTTACGAATTAAATAATTTTGGTAAAATGTCGTTCAAAAAGGATAGTGGCTATAAACCGTATCAAGATCTGATGTGGCATGACCTTTTCTACATCTGGCTAACGTATATGGGAATGACCTTGCTCAGCTCTATCACATTCCTGCTGGAAATTGGCTATCACAGATGGCAAATGACAAAAACAGTGAATCAATAATACACTTAAGATTTATTGAACACCCTTATCAATAATAAATAGTAGTTGCTTAAAGAGTTTTTCTCTTATTTTATTGGAAACCAATTAAAGAGATTATTATAGTCGATGACTTTTCGGATATTCTGGATATATTTCCTGCACAATTAAGAACTATGACTCTCGAGATACTTAATGGACAACATTAAACAGAATTGAGCAGTCGAAGTGAAAATGTTGCTGAAACTATATTTGGTAGTGGCCATCAGGTTAATGGTAATCCATGGAGTTTTCTTACCAACAATATTCGAGATCCTTGGAAGGGAAATGAGGGAAACTTTGACGATTCTATTTGCTGCTTCCGAAAACCAAATACAGGATTTGTTTGTCGAATGCCTCGGGGAAAAAATGCTCAATGTGTTGGCCTTTGAAGGATCGGATAAAAGTATTATCTACAGCTTTAGAGCATTCCCTGAGCTCGAGATCCTGAGGAGGAATGTGTCAGAGGTGCAAAGACTATTTCAACCGCAACTAAAGGACCTCGGAGGCCACGTCCTCAAAGGACTGCCGGACAATAATTTTCCCAGGACTATGGTTTATAGAGACAAGAATGGAAACCGTCAAGTTGCGGGATATATTACCCATATCATAAGGACCTACACGAACTCAACAAATTTCCTGGGATCTAGTTCCTGAGAAGGGGATGATCCATTTGACAAAGGCCCCGCAGACGCAACACATAGACATTCTTCTTCATGAGCAACTACTATACGGCGGACTTGGCCACTTTATTAATGCACTCCCAGGAGGGCCACCAAATCCGAAGCTGGGAGCAATTACGCGCCACCAAGCTGAAAATCCTCATCGTCCTATCCGAGAAAACTCGGATTAGTGGACTTCAAAAGGGAGGAAACTGATTTATTTCAGGGCATCGGATTTCAGGATTTCTACTTCGTGTGGATGGGCTATCTGGGAGGGATCTCTTTGGGATGTCTTTTGTTTTAGAGCTTATTGCGCATAGAAGGTAAAGAGCAAAGTCATTGTTTTAACTACCCAGTATTGTACTGTTTCCACAATTAAATAAAATGACTGGTTTGATTTCTGGTAATTACCATAACCCTTGCCCAACTTCATTTCCATGGGCAGTACCAATAAGTCAACGTGGATATGTGGATGGTTTTCTACTTAACATTTACCACTAGTGTGGTTACGGGCCAGTCGCTGTCTAATATAATAACCTCTCTTGGGATGGAGCTTTCCCATCAGACAGTTCTTTTGCTGAGAGGTAATGGATCGTGTTGGGATGAAAAGGAAATGCATAATGTTGGACCGGTTCTTAGTTTTAATGAACACCAAAGTGGGCACTTGATTAATACCTTTAATTCAAAGATTCTGGCTATAGTTTGTTTGCATAATCAGGAAGGTGAAATACTGAAAACATTGTTTTCAAATCTTGAGGAAATGCGCGACACTCCCACCATCTTAATAGCCCTTTCTGAGGACCAAATAAGGACAGCATTCTTGGACTGCCTCAGCCATAAAATGTTGAACGTATTGGCTTTTAAAGGTGTAGATCGAGGTATTATCTATAGCTATCGAGCCTTCCCGAGATTCCAGATTGTAAGAAGAAGAAGAACCAAAATACAGACTCTTTTTGAGCCCCAAATTAAGGATCTGGAAGGAACCATTTTAAAAGTCTTACCCGACAACATTATGCCCCGCACAGTAGCCTATAGAGATATAAGTGGAAATCGAAAGTTGGCTGGTTATCTTTTTCATTTCATCAAAAACTACATAAGCACCCTGAACGCCACTCTCCAAATTGTTTGGGACTTGGTTCCTAAGGAAGGTATGATAGCCTTTCCCGAATTATGGCGATTATCAGAGAAAACCGAGATAGATTTTCCACTTGGAATCTTTGGCCTTGAAGTCGTCACGCCCAGGCCGTTTGTAGACTTACAGATCTCGAGTTGGTACCTCATCCTGCCACTGGAACCCACCCTGCCTAGACCCCTGTTTTTCCTAAACGTTGGCCTCAAGGGAATGGTGCCCGTGGCCATTGTTTTGGCCATCGTGCTGTCAAAAGCCCATCAACTTGAAAGGAGTACGACCGAAAATTGGCCGGGGTTTCATATAGGGAGCGAGGTCTTGAGAGGAATCCTGGCGCAAACCTTCATCCTGCCCAGATACCTCCCTCCAAGACTACTATTTTTATACGGGTTGCTCCTAATGGGTGGATTTTTCATGAGCAACTACTACACGGCCAGTGTGGCAACTTGGCTGGTGCATCCTCCGAAGAGACATCTCGTCCACAACTGGGAGCAGCTGCGGCACTCTAAGGTTAAGATTCTAATCGTCCAAACGGAATTTGATTATCTAAATAGTATTTTTGGCAATGAGTTTATGAACTCCCACATGGATTTATTTGTTGTCACCAACTCGGCCAATTTCCAAACGAAACGCATGGCAATGGATCCATCCTATGCCTATCCAATAACCGACACATTGTGGTCAACTTTAAAGGATAGCCAGAAGCGCTTACGAGTCCCCATCTTTCGCCAATCCAAAGATTTTAGCTTTATACCCTACCTGCTCCTGGTCATGCCTCTTCCTCGGAACTCAATTTTTAAAAAATCTCTCAAGCGTTATATTAGACTCACCCATCAGAGCGGACTTTTCACGATGTGGTTTAACAGGAGCTTCAGCGAACTAAACAAGCTCGGTAACATGTCCTACAAAGAAGATACTCAGGATCGGCAATTTCACAATCTCGTTTGGAAGGATTTCTACTTCATATGGGTTGGCTATCTGGGAGGAAACCTTTTCAGTCTCACGATTTTCCTTCTGGAACTTGGCTACCACAAATGGCATTCAAGGCAATAAAACTCCAAAGGATAATGGTCTTATTAATCCCTTGTTATTATCCTTATTAACCGCAAATAAATACTAATGAGTTAAAGAGTTTTGTTTTATTTTGCGAGTGAGAAATTGTTCGTCATGGAAGTCTATTGATAGAGCTATAAGTATGGTTTTTGGAAACCATTCTGAGGAAACATTTCTTGGACAGTTCCGCGAGAGTAAGCCAGCTGAAATGTGGCTTGGCTTAAGTGTTTTTGTGGTTACATCTCTGGGCTTGGTAATGGCTCAGAACGTGTCCTTGGGTCGCATCATAAACTCACTAAGCTTGGAGTTATCCTTTCGCACTGTTCTTGTTCTTCAAAGTGCTAGCGAATATAGATCCTGTTGGCAACAAGACGAACTGGATCATTACCTGGTCTACCTACGTTTCAATAACAATCAAAGCGTCCATCTTAAAGGCCAAGTTAACACAGAATTGTTGGCTTTGGTTTGTTTCAACACAGAAACAAAAAGCCAAATAGTGAAGGCTCTTTTTGAGAATCTGCAGGATATGCGAGGAACTCCAGTACTGTTTGTGGTTGAAATGAAAACCAGTATAAGCCTTCTGTTTGAAGAGTGTCGTTCCTCGCAGGTTCTCAATGTCCTGGCTTTAAGAGGCCATAGTCCTGAATTTATTTACAGCTACAAAGCTTTTCCGATTTTCCAATTGGTTCGGCGACGAATATTCCTGGTTAGGAAATTCTACGAGCCACAGTTGAAAGATCTTCAGGGGCACCCAATAGCCACTATTCCTTATAACTTGTTGCCCCGCTCTGTTATCTACAAGGATAAGGACGGACGCCGCCAAATAAGTGGCTACCTCACTCATTTTTACAGGAACTTTGCCAGGACTCTGAACGGCACCCTCTTGGTACGCTGGGATCTTGTTCCGGATGATGGCACTCCCAGGCACGACGTCACCTTGAAATTGCTAACCGATGGGCTGGTGGACTTTCCATTGGTACTGACCACACTCACTCCGGAGCCATTTTATCCAAGCTATGTGGCGGAGATCTCCAGCTGGTTTCTAATGCTACCCGTGGAACCGGACATGCCGCCCTCCAGTCTCTATTTCAATCTCAAAGGATGGGGATACTTTCTGGGACTCATGATTATCTTATCCCTGCTTTTGGTTAACGCCCATCGTCTAGAATCGGGACAGGGATACCTTACACTGCGATGCGGCCACATCCTTGGGGATCATGTGTTAAGGGCTATCCTGGCACAATCTTTCGTGATGCCCAGCAGCCTCTCCCATAGCCGGGCGATCCTCTACAGCCTTCTGATGTTGGCCGGGCTAATAGTAAGTACCTTCTACAGCACCAACCTGGCCACTTTGCTCGTCGATCCTCCGGCAGCCTACAAAATATTGGGTTACAATGATTTGAGGACGTCGAAGGGAAAGATACTGATCTCCGAGCAAGAGGTGCAAACTCTGAATGAATCGATTGGACACGAGGCATTGGAAGCGAACCTGGATGTCTTTGAGATCACCCCGTCTACAGTGGAGTTCCTGGCAAAGCGGAATGAACTGAACACTTCCTACGGCTATCCGGTCACCAACACCTTGTGGCCACTGTTGCAACTGAAGCAGGTCAAGATGCACCGTCCCCTCTTTCGGAAATCAAAAGAAATTACTTTCCTGCAATTTATGCCGGTTACCATGCCCATGGCCAGGAACTCTATTTATCGCGATGTTTTCAACAGGTACTTGAGTCATACCCTGGAAAGTGGGCTATACGATCTGTGGTTTCGTCGATCCTATTTCGAACTCATAGCCATTGGAAAACTAAACTACAGCGTAGATGTATCTGATGGACTTTACCACGATCTGGTTTGGGAAGATTTGCTTTATGTCTGGATCGCCTATTTTGGAGGAACTGTCCTTAGTCTTTTCGTTTTTGTTTTGGAGCTACTCTACTTTAAATGGAATAAGGATTAAATATTTAAAATTTAAATTGGTTTAATAAAGAAAACAAGGATTTCCGTGTATTCTATAAGCTTTTAAGGTATTCCGCTCAAGGATTGGATGCGATTTGTAGAGACACTACAGTCTTTCTCTACGGGGGATCACATGGGGAAAAAATGAACTACATATAGGATAATAAATACACAGGTATCGCAATTTAAACACTTTTTGCAAAAGCATTTTTATTCAAGTTTCACATTTCTCTGCTCACTGCATCGTGATTTTCATCATCAAATGTTTTTTTGTTTATTTTCTTTTTTATTTTCGCTTGGGTTTTTAAAGTTTTTTTTTTTTTTAATAAGTAGGTATTTGTAATATGTTATAATTAGGATTTTCGTTTCAATGGAATTACTTATTTAATGCATATATTATACGCCATTCTGTGTTCAGTATTATCCGTGCCTGTCATTACTCATTAAAAACGGAACCTCTACAGATCCAAGCAAAAAATGATTTAACAAAGAAAAGGATTCGTATCCTTGGTATTGAATGCAGGTGTTGTAATTTTTAATTTAGCAAATGTGCAAAATTGTGTATCCGTTTTTGAAATGGGATTCGTTCTGTGTTTAGTTATCAGTTAATTTTGTTAGATTGAAATAACGTTTGTTGTACTTTCTAAAAATTTAGCACTATAAAAAGGGACTTACTTTCTTGGGGATAAAGGGATCCATTTTTATTTATTATTCGTTTATTTGTTTAGGTAAATTCTGCAAAAGCAATTACCAAAAAATTAAGTTGCAATTACAATTATAATTTTTAATAATAATAGAAGTATGTCGCATTTGCTTAGCAAAGGAAAATAAAATTTCTTTTCTTTTTCTTTTGTTTTGTACATTCGTGTAAATATTATTCAATTGCATAATTTTCATTTTTAAATTCATATTGCATATGTGTCTGCGTGTGAGTTCTAGTGTGAAAGGCCTAATACTACATTTTGTCCAGAAACTATATTCATAATCTCGACTGCTCCGGATCAAGGTTGGTTGGAATAACTTAAACGCAAAATGATATATAATGCAAAATAAATATTGTCAAATGAGGGGTTACATTAATTATGTCATCCTAAATATTGCCATCATTTATAACTATTTTATGTAATTTCCATTTTTGTTCATTCGTGGTATTGTTTATGTTTTTTTTTTTTTTTAACTATACATGTGTATGTCTAGACGCAAAATTTGAATTTTTACAAATTTTGAGTGAGTTTAGCAATGTTGTGTTTTCTCTTAATATTTTGTTTTTCACGCTATTATTATTATTTTTGTTTGCTGTTCTTGGAAACATTTTAAAAATTAAGCTCAATAACCTTAAATTATTTATGTATTTGCTTTCTTTTCCGGTTAATTAGCCATTGGCCAAACTTGTATATATGCCTGCCTTCAAACTATTTTAATAATTAGAGTTTTTATGTCGTGCCATGTATCAATAATATTCTAAAAAGATTTTAAACATTGCATTGTGTACACATCATGGATTGGTTACATTCAATTAGTTTTTGTTTCTTTGTTTTTGTTTGTCGTTATATTACGGCTGTCTTTACGATCCTGTTTTGTGGTTTCATTTTCTTCGTTTTGCTACTTGAAACAATGTACAATTAATTACAAAAATGTCTTGTAATTGCTAAAATTGTAATACTCATTTACTGTCCGCGGGAGCTGCTCCAGTTGGCCCTCCCGTTAATTATTATTTTCATTTTCCATTCAGCTCCGTCGTATTCATTTTTAATCCGCATTTGCGTCTATCATTTAAATTACGTGTAGGGTTCGCTTTCGCAATGTGTTGCACTTGATTCCTTCGACAAAGTATTAGTTATAGCGTGGAGAGTGTGAGTATTATAAACGCTTTTTAACTACAGCGTGTAATGGGGCTTTTACATTAAATATATATATGTTTATGTATATACGTAGAGTGAGTGCATCAATTGTTAATAGAGGGTTACATCAATTTTTGTTCTGTTTAAATATATAGGTATGTGTAAATATGCATATTTTTTGTCCAGGACTCATATCGCGCGATACAACTTTTAAGTATGCCACAGATCGTGTATAAATTTTGGGCTTGTGTGGGGCAAATACATATTTTTTATGAAATATGTGTGTTTTTTTTTTTTGTTTTTAGGCGAGAAGCTGACACCGAAGCCTCTGCTCACTAAATTCAACAGTAAAGACAAACATCTAATTCCAAAAAAACGCTAGTGAGTGCTAAGAAACTGCTGTCCTAATTTCTAGAAAATCCTTTCGATTGAGAGTTCGAGTTCCGAGTTTATGTTTAGTTTATGTTTAGTTTATGTTTATGTGTGTGTTTTGTGGGTGTCTCCATAAATCTTTCAACTGTGTTGCGACTCATTTGCCTACACCTAAATGTCACTTTGCGGGATTTTGTGTAATTTTCCTCCCGCCCTTCGGCTGCCTGAATTCTTGCTTAGCTGCTCGATACAATTTCTTGTAAATATCTATATAGGTTTATATATATATATGTGTGTTTATATTTTATGTATGTGGGTGCTGCGTAAACTCCTCGCAATCTCCCCCTGCTTCTGATCGACTGACTAACGGCCAGTCTAATAGTAGAATATCTGACCAGCCTTCTGGCGTTTACGTTCTTCCAGCTTTCGGTTGATCTCCTGCTGCCGCTCGGCCTTGCTGAGGGCCCTGGCCACGTACAAGAATTTGTTGTCGCCAAGTTGCTTGCCATGCAGCCCAATAACGGCGGCCAGCGCCGACTGCGGATTCTCGTAGGCTACGAATCCGAAACGGCGGGAGCGTCCCTCGTCGTCGAGCATTAGCTGCCAGGATCAGAGAAATCAATGAGATGTTGCGAAATAAACAAACCTCTTGGCGGTACAAGTGCAATCATGTGCGCTCCTCCTCCCTTAATGCAACATCTCCATCGCGGAGCATGCGCACCAAACAAGGAAGAGCACACCTAAGAGCACCGGGTGCGTGAGAAAGTGTGCCACATGGTCGTCCATCTGCAATTCTCTCGCCCACCCACATTCCACACCCCGCTCGAATTCCGGCAGAAGGGAAGGTGACCACACGTAGACAACAAACTTCACACATACCTTATGACTGGTGATGCGGCCGTAGGGCTCGAACATCTCCCGCAAATGCTGTTCGGTGAACTCCTCGCCCAGGTTCTTCACGTAGAGGTTCTTAAAGTGCGTGGCCTTTTCCTGCTCGCGGTCCCGCCTGGGAATGAACTTTACCACGTGCACCTTTTGGTTATTGCACAGCATCCCGTTAACCTTTTCGATAGCAGCACGAGCAGCCTCCTCCGTATCGAAATGCACAAACCCGTATCCACGCGAATTACCCTCCTCGTCCTTGGCCACGTTGCAGTTGAGGATGTTGCCGAATACGGAGAACGTGTCGTACACTGCCTTGTTGTCGATGGAACGCTCCAGGTTCTTGATGTAAATCTTGCGGCTATCCGGCGAGCTGTTGCTGCTTCCGCCACCGCTGCTTCCACTGGCCAAAGCTCCAGCACCGACGCCCACACCAGTTGAGTGCGACGAGCTGGACGTATGACCGCTGCCCAGCGAATTGTGGCCATGCCGACCCAGTACAGCGGCCGCGGCCAGATGATTGCTGGCCGCATGACCACCACCTACGTGACCCAGGTGGCCGGCAGCGGCGGCATGGTGATGCAGCTGCTGCTGATGGTGCGCGGCGGCCAGCGTGTGGTGGTTCAGGGCCGGCTGCTGCTGGTGGTAGTTCGCCGGGTTACCGCGGAACGTCATCGAATTGACGAACATGATGGCTGGCTGTTTGTGGAGCGTGGTGGCGGCTAGTAAAGTGCTGTAAGGTGGTGCGTGGTGGTGCTGACTCCCGTGTATCCCCTGAATCCCGTGAATTTTGACGGTCTTCGGCAGCGCGCTGTCCGTGGGCCTCCCGTTTTCGTTACAGATACTTGAAGTCCTTATTGGCTGTTGGGAATTCCAACGTTATTGTTTAATTGAGTGCTCCAAAAAAACACCGCAAATATCCACTCACCAGGTATTAGCTCCCGTCCCCACAAATTCGCGGTGTTCTCTGAAAAAATCGTTTTTCTCTCGCCCAGACTCTTCTTTTTCGCCTCCTCCTCTCTCCGCTTACTCTCTTGTATTTTTTCTGGGGGCTTTCACTTTTGGCAGTTGCTGCTTTCCGGGCTTTTCCTTCGATTTTCGTTTAGCTAACAAGTTGCCTGGGAACTCCTCGATGCTAAAAGAAATTTAACGTATTCATTGCATCTTCAATTAGCAATAAAACTGATTATTTCCTTTCCCCACATTTACGTACTATTGTGAACTGTGCAACTGTTTTTGATGAAAATTAATCGGCTTATTTTCCAGCACTGCCTTTATCTTTTCCATCTTTTGCAACACTTATTTATCAGTGTGAACATATAAGGTAATTGATGGTGTGTTGTAAAACGTAGATAAGATTCATAACAACAACACGGGATTGTTAATTTATTTACAATGCAGTAGAGGACTATTATTATTGACGGACATTATGGGGCTTGAACATGGACAGGTGGAGGGTGAGATCCCCCAGGGCTCTCAGAACATCGGACATGATTTTCAGCAAGAGCCTTCAATAGAACCGGTCAGTAAAATGCTTCGCTGGTGCTTAAAATTGATATCTAATGTTTAAATTTCCAGATAAACTCTTTATTCTTAGGAGACATAGCTGCAGATATTGCCCAAATACACACAGCCGATCGGCTAAAGTTCGTACGGTCTCAGGAGGTGAACGAGCAGGAGTTACAAAGCACAAATGGATTCATTAACATCCAGGAGATGATCGTGATGGACGCTGAACCCACGGATGAAGAACGGATTACAGAAAGGATTCTGCGCGATTTCTGCTCGTCCCCGACATACCTTGAGGAAGACCGCGAACCCCATTGTGATTCCCCTTGGTTTCGGTTTCGAAACAAGAGAATCAAAACCTACTGTAAAAGACGTTTAGCCAAAGAGAAGCCAGTACCTGTTCCTGCAAAATACGTGGAGGAGGATGAAGAGGATCGTTTGAGTTGTTCTTCTGGACTGTCAGTGCAGGAAGATTATACCACGCCGGCTGCCACATCGGTGTACGAATTGGATACCAACACTTCGCAGAAAATTTGCGAGAATTTACTGAATTTAAGTGAATATTATACGCAACTTCCCACCTCCCATTCTAATAAACACGCAAACATAGGCCTACCATCTAAAAAAGAACCAGGCTTCCAGAATTCCTCCGTATCCAGAGAAAAGACAAGCCATATGTTGGACGCAGACTGTTTGGTTGAATATTCTGCTGCTGATTTAACAAATCTTCGCGATGAGTTCCTTCAAACCAATAATACTTTGGAAACCTCTCAAAAAAATCATATAAATCATATTAAAGGTATATTATTTTATACTCAGTTTACTATACATATTTCTGAATTAACATTTTATTTTAGGTACATTGGGTGAGACTATTTTCGGCGACACTATGCAAAATACGGATTCAAAATTGTGCGATGATTGGTCTGAGGGAGATTCTTTTTTGGACACAATAAACACGGAAAAGATCTCATTTCTCAATGATAAATGCGAAGAAATTCAAAATAAAACTAGACCAACTGAGATAGTATCTGAAAACATTGATATATTGTTAGATGACATTCCGATAACTGAATGGCAAACACCGATGGATATTCCAAACGAGCAGAAAATAGAAGCTAAAGAGTCAGCGGAAGTCGAAGACATCTTTGAGAATGAAGTGGAACCAAGTGGCTCCAAAGACATCACAGACACGCAATTTCTGCAAGAATTTCCTCTTGACGAGTGGCACCCCATGGAAGTTTCAGAATTCGTTGGTTTCCGCACTGCCTCTAATAAGCAAATTAAAATTTCCGAGGAAACAAAAGAGCGTGCTGCAAAACTTATGTCTGGTTTGGAAGAAGAGGCAGCTCAGCTAAAAAATTCTAATGAATTTGCAACAAAAGTTCCTGAGTTTGTGGGCTTTCACACCGCCTCCGACAAAGCAATTACAATTTCTGAGGAAACCAGACAAAAAGCTTTGAAGTTCATGGCGAATTTCGCACCGGAAAAGCATCACCAGGATAGCAGCATTAAATGCCCTGAAAGAATTCACGACTTTGTCGGATTTCACACCGCCTCGAACAAAGCTATTGAAATTTCTGAGAAGACCAAACTACGAGTAGCTTCATTCTTTTCTAATGTGCAATCAGAGAATCCTCAGAAGGAAAGTTGCGGTGGAAGCAGTCAAAAAATGGACGACATTGCTGGCTTTCGAACAGCCTCAAACAAAGCTATTGAGATTACTAAAGAGATGAAGAACAAAGGTGCCATGTTCCTAGCGCAATACACGAATGAAAATCAACCAACATTAACTGAAGACGCAGAATTTCTTCAAGAAATTGCCTTTAGCCAATGGGATCCCTTAAATATTTCAAATGCAAAACAAAATAATGATAAAACAGATGAAATTCCATCCACTTCGAAAGGTACGTCAAATAATTCGATTAACCATTGTCAGTCGCAGAAAATATCCCATCTGGTTGCCTTTCGTCGTAAGATGTCCTTAAAGTTTATTGAAATTTCGGAGGAATCGCGAATGAAGGCTGCCAAATTGATGGCTAGTTTCATGACAGAGAAACCTAGTCAGTCACCCATTGAAGAAGAATTTCCATTTAAAAAAAAACGTTTTTCAGAGACGTCTGGATATGGTTTTCGATCTTCTTCAAACAAATCCATTGACAAAACTGAAGAAATAAAGAAAAAATATAACGAACTATTAAGTGAAATCGAGGCAGAGAAAATGAGTGACCAAAATGGCCCATACTTTGTCGGGGAAAAACCTAAAGAATTAGAATCAAAATCTGTCAAAATAGTAACTGAAGTCGAAGCTGCGAAAACGAGTGAACAAAACGGCCCAGACTTTGCCGGTTTTCAGACAGCCTCCAATAAAAACATTGTTACTTCTGAAGAAATGCAACAAAAAGCTGTCAAGTTTATGGCCGGTGTCCCAGTTGATACAATTCCGGATAATAAAGATGAATTAAAACTGGAATTCGGGTTTGATGGCTTTCGAACGGCCTCAAATAAATCAATTACAGTTACCGAAGCAATGAGAAATAAAGCAGCTAAACTATTCACTGAAGTGGAAGTCAAAGGAGGGAATTCCAATATTCTTAATGATAAATTGGGGAATATAGAGAAAAGAGAAAGCCCCCCAACAATACCCAATACAAGTGATAATCAGTGCCACTCTTACGTGCCAGATAAAAGTTCTGGCGAGGATTTCAAAGGCTTCCCAATCGACGATATGCAACCCATTGACTCACCTGATGACTCTTTCTTTCCCAGACAGTCACAGTTAAACGTAGAGTCTGACTCGATGGTATCCACCCCAAAACACCGTCGTCAAACCACTGACAGCATCCCCTCCGGCAAGCGGCGTTGCAGTACTACCCAGAAGAAGCAACCCGCCGGGCTGCTAACAAAGACCAGCTCTTGCAACAGTGGACTGGCTACCCCCAGTCAGTCGCAGGAGATGCACGCTTCACTGTCCCAGCTGGCAAGTCGTTCGCCACTGGACCACAGCACCAAAACCTCCGTGATAGCCCGCCGAAACCTACTGACCCTGAGCAAGAGGCGAAAGCGAAACAGCACAACAACCTCTAATGCTGATGGAGCGGAGACTCCCTTGAAGTCCAGAATGGTTCCGATGGCAGCCTCAACGAGCACCCCTCTCGCCGATAAAAACACAAACCTGAGAAGTGATCCAACCAAGATTCAAGAAAATGCAGAGGATATGTCGCCCATTTGCATGCCACTGAACAAAAACGGACGGCTCGGCTTGAGTCGCAGTCGCTACTAGAAAATAATGAATTGCATTTAGTCACTTGATTAAGAATATTTAGTTCAGAAGCATATATTGCTGGATGGTTTATGCTCATTATATGAAATAGTTTTATTTTTGTTTAGCTTTTCTTTTATTCATAAGAAGATTCCAGTTTGTTGAAAACAAATAAAATATTGATTAGCGTTTCAAATTCTTAAGCAATTCGACTAAAAAAACCATCGCGGATAGGCATAAGCCAACAAGCAATAAGGCAAAGGCGAAGAAATAATATTCCAAATCAAAAGCCTTAGCCGGAGGATCATTGTCCCGCATCAGGGTAAGTATTCCTTGCTCGACCTGTATATGGAATATATCCGTCTTTATTTTGATGAAAATTCCGTGCTCCTGAAGTCGCCGCATGAACTGGTTAAGGACATTCAAATAAGGCAAGCTTTTTGAGACTAGGATGCTATCCAGGCCGAAGCCTATGGGTTCCTGAACTGCGTGAATTCGGGGTGTCTTCAACATTCTCTGTTGCATCATGAGCTGCTCCCTGCGGCCGTCGAATAGGACATACATGTAACTTTTGTTAAAACCATTACGATATTTATTACGTAGAGTCTTATTATGTTCGATAATGGCGTTTCTTCGAAGGATTTCTGGCAGAAATGTTTTTGACTTCAAGTTTTTCGCGTAGAAGTCATCGTGCAGACTTGGATATGGTGCTTTGGCTAGATCCTCGAGGGTATTGTACTCGGGTTCATACAGTCCCGATGTCAGGATGCTGGACAATGTGGTCAGATAAAGGTTGGTGAGAACGAAACCTCCAAGAATTAAAGTTCCATGGACAACTTTGACCCTCCATCCCTTTGTGGTTATTTCTTGGTTACAAAGAAACAGTACGTGGCTTAGACTGTACAGTAGGCATTGTCCAAATTCGATTTTGTCCCTTCGGGAGATTAAATAGAGCATCAGGGTTCCGTAGACGACTGTTCCCGCTACAACCAGCCAAAGAGTCCAATGAAAGGGTTTCGAGTAGTAGAGGTAACTCCCGATCGGTCTGGCATAGGGAACAAGGAAGAGCTCCTGGAGGATTGACAGTGGATTCGTGTAGGGTGCAGGCAAATTAAAATCCTTTACATAACAGATCACGTCAAGCTCCTTGCGCATTAACAAATTGTAAAGTTCCAAATAAGATTCCACAACTGGCAAAGTTGGTAGTGATTGCCCGGAAATTGAAGCATTATACCGATACGAAAACTCCTTAAGAGCAAAAAACAGGGTCCCGATTCTAATTGTTTCATTTTTCTGGTTAATAAACTCAAAATCTCCTGGAGCTACATTAATTCGAGGGGTTCTTATGGTCATTCCCCGTAAATTCCTCAGGAGCTTTTTACGCTGGAAGTACTCCTCGATGTTTGGGAGCTTTATTGGTTGAACAGTCGGATAGGGTAGATAGCTGTATATATTTTGATCCTGGATTAAAACTACGTTGATTATGCCCTCTCGATAGCAAAAGTTGTAGAGATCCATTATCCAGGACTCTAGTGGTTGTTCCTTACTCACAAATACAAGGTGAACTCCATTAAGGTTTTCCAGCAAGTTCGAAAGCAGGTTAGTTACCAAAGGATCCAGTGGACCTTTTGTTTCCAGGAAAAAAACTATGACAAGTGCTTTTTCGGAGAAGTTTCCATGAATTCGATTATTTTGAATAGAGTTTTTCGTAAGTAGTATCCTTGGCGTGTCCAGAATTTGGAAATGGTTTCCATCGTGAGAACTTAAGAATTCCTCGAACTCAATAAACACGTTAAGCTCTATTTTAAGTTCTGTGTTAAGTTTTTGAATTACTTGAATGGGTCCTTCACCAGCAGCACCAACATATTTAAGGAGTATCAAAGAAACTATCCACAAATACATTTTTATTAGAAAATGCACGGAAAAGAAGCTTTTATAGATTTGCTAAAGGGTTTGAATTAAATCATATTTGTGCTAATTCACTTAATTACTAAATGAACTCCCCATTATTTAATTACCCGGGTCATAAAAAACAAAGGATTGTGTAATTATTCAAATGTCCATTGTAATGTAATTATTCAAATGTTACACCTGAAAGGAAGGATAATAAGTGACTCGACAAATATGTTGTACTGTGTGTTTCATGGTTTGATTAAATAAAAATATGTAACTTTTTACCTATTCAAACAAATGCCTAAATATTTCTTGAATTATATAAACATTTAAATTACATTATTTAAAAAGTAAATTTAACAAAATTTATTAAATTCCGTTAAAATAATGGCATTTTCAGCACTACTCCAGTAGTGTTCGAAATACTGATTTCCTGTATTGGACAACGGCCGAGTTCCAGCAAGAAAATAAATTTGTACGGTGCAGGTATAAACGGTTATTAATTTAATTATAAACACGATAAACACTCTCGTAACCACTGATAAAAAGTGAAAAATAATGTCTTGCTGAAATTAAAATACGCTACAACGAAAAATCGTTTGTTTGTTTACGCTTTTCCTTTTATTTAAACAGCAACTTTTATTTACGATTCCATGAGCCCTTTTTTTATAGATCCGCCAGAATCAGAATGCCTGCACGGACACAGAGTGCTTTGACGGTGAGTACAGATCAATCTGCTTATTTTAAACACAAATAGATACAGATTTATGTTAATTCAATTAAAAAGTGTGCGACAAAGGATTATTTTGTATCCCTATATGGAAGTTTTCTTTATTGCATAAATCTATATTTTTATATTAATCTTACTATATAGTTTGTATTGGACTTTCGTATTTTGAAAAGGGTTTTATCTACATCCTCTAATTAGTTTTTAGAACAAAGAATTTTATAGCAATAATTGAAAATTAATGGCCTGCTTCCAGTGGGGTTGGTGTGCAACTTTGTTTTACGGCAGCAAGCGGCCGAGCACCCGGCGCGACAACAACCATGATGGCTCGCCGCCGTCCTCCAGCCTCCTCCACCGGCCATCAACTAGAGGTCGTCTCCAAGGATCAATGCCGCAGATGCCGAGTTTTTCCATCACAATTCGCAACTTGCATTTCCGAGGAAACAAAAGAGCTAATCTTATGTCTGGTTTGGGAGAAGAGGCAGCTCAGCTGAAAAATTCTAATGAATTTGCAACAAAAGTTCCTGAGTTTGTGGGCTTTCACACCGCCTCCGACAAAGCAATTACAATTTCGGAGGAAACTAGACGAAAAGCTACATATGAAGTTCATGGCGAATTTCTCATCGGATAGCAGCATTGAAAGTCCTGAAAGAATTCACGACTTCGTCGGATTTCACACCGCCTCGAACAAAGCTATTGAAATTTCTGAGAAGACCAAACTACGACCAGCTTCATTCTTTTCTAATGTGCAATCAGAGAATCCTCAGAAGGAAAGTTGCGGTGGAAGCAGTCAAAAAATGGACGACATTGCTGGCTTTCGAACAGCCTCAAACAAAGCTATTGAGATTACTAAAGAGATGAAGAACAAAGGTGTCATGTTCCTAGTGCAATACACGAATGAAAATCAACCAACATTAACTGAAGACGCAGAATTTTTTCAAGAAATTGCCTTTAGCCAAAGGGATCCCTTAAATATTTCAAATGCAAAACAAAATAATGACAAAACAGATGAAATTCCATCCACTTCGAAAGGTACGTCAAATAATTCGAATAACCATTGTCAGTCGCAGAAAATATCCCATCTGGTTGCCTTTCGTCGTAAGATGTCCTTAAAGTTTATTGAAATTTCGGAGGAATCGCGACTGAAGGCTGCCAAATTGATGGCTAGTTTCATGACAGAGAAACCTAGTCAGTCACCCATTGAAGAAGAATTTCCATTTAAAAAAAAACGTTTTTCCGAGACGTCTGGATATGGTTTTCGATCTTTCTCAAACAAATCCATTGACAAAACGGAAGAAATAAAGAAAAAATATAACGAACTATTAAGTAAAATCGAGGCAGAGAAAATGAGTGACAAAAATGGCCCATACTTTGTCGGGGAAAAACCTAAAGAAATAGAATCAAAATCTGTCAAAATAGTAACTGAAGTCGAAGCTGCGAAAACGAGTGAACAAAACGGCCCAGACTTTGTCGGTTTTCAGACAGCCTCCAATAAAAACATTGTTATTTCTGAAGAAATGCAACAAAAAGCTGTCAAGTTTATGGCCGGTGTCCCAGTTGATACAATTCCGGATAATAAAGATGAATTAAAACTGGAATTCGGGTTTGCTGGCTTTCGAACGGCCTCAAATAAATCAATTACAATTACCGAAGCAATGAGAAATAAAGCAGCTAAACTATTCACTGAAGTGGAAGCCAAAGGAGGGAATTCCAATATTCTTAATGATAAATTGGGGAATATAGAGAAAAGAGAAAGCCCCCAACAATACCCAATACAAGTGATAATCAGTGCCACTCTTACGTGCCAGATAAAAGTTCTGGCGAGGATTTCAAAGGCTTCCCAATCGACGATATGCAACCCATTGACTCACCTGATGACTCTTTCTTTCCCAGACAGTCACAGTTAAACGTAGAGTCTGACTCGATGGTATCCACCCCAAAACACCGTCGTCAAACCACTGACAGCATCCCCTCCGGCAAGCGGCGTTGCAGTACTACCCAGAAGAAGCAACCCGCCGGGGTGCTAACAAAGACCAGCTCTTGCAACAGTGGACTGGCTACCCCCAGTCAGTCGCAGGAGATGCACGCTTCACTGTCCCAGCTGGCAAGTCGTTCGCCACTGGACCACAGCACCAAAACCTCCGTGATAGCCCGCCGAAACCTACTGACCCTGAGCAAGAGGCGAAAGCGAAACAGCACAACAACCTCTAATGCTGATGGAGCGGAGACTCCCTTGAAGTCCAGAATGGTTCCGATGGCAGCCTCAACGAGCACCCCTCTCGCCGATAAAAACACAAACCTGAGAAGTGATCCAACCAAGATTCAAGAAAATGCAGAGGATATGTCGCCCATTTGCATGCCACTGAACAAAAACGGACGGCTTGGCTTGAGTCGCAGTCGCTACTAGAAAATAATGAATTGCATTTAGTCACTTGATTAAGAATATTTAGTTCAGAAGCATATATTGCTGGATGGTTTATGCTCATTATATGAAATAGTTTTATTTTTGTTTAGCTTTTCTTTTATTTATAAGAAGATTCCAGTTTGTTTAAAACAAATAAAATATTGATTAGCGTTTCGCTTTCTTAAGCAATTCGACTAAAAAAACCATCGCGGATAGGAATAAGCCAACAAGCAATAAGGCAAAGGCGAAGAAATAATATTCCAAATCAAAAGCCTTAGCCGGAGGATCATTGTCCCGCATCAGGGTAAGTATTCCTTGCTCGACCTGCATATGGAATATATCCGCCTTTATTTTGATGAAAATTCCGTGCTCCTGAAGTCGCCGCATGAACTGGTTAAGGACATTCAAATAAGGCAAGCTTTTTGAGACTAGCATGCTATCCAGGCCGAAGCCAATGGGTTCCTGAACTGCGTGAATTCGGGGTGTCTTCAGCATTCTCTGTTGCATCATTAGTTGATCCCTGCGGCCGTCGAATAGGACATACATGTAACTTTTATTGAGACCATTACGATATTTATTAAGTATAGTCTTATTATTTTGTATAACGACGTTTCTTCGAAGGTTTTCTGGTAGAAATGTTTTAGACTTCAAGTTTTTCGCGTAGAAGGCATCGTGCAGACTTGGATATGGTGCTTTGGTTAGATCCTCGAGAGTATTGTACTCTGGTTCATACAGTCCCGATGTCAGGATGCTGGACAATGTGGTCAGATAAAGGTTGGTGAGTACGAAACCTCCAAGAATTAAAGTTCCATGGACAACTTTGACCCTCCATCCCTTTGTGGTTATGTCTTGGTTACAAAGAAACAGTACGTGGCTTAGACTGTACAGTAGGCATTGTCCAAATTCGATTTTGTCCCTTCGGGAGATTAAATAGAGCATCAGGGTTCCGTAGACGACTGTTCCCGCTACAACCAGCCAAAGAGTCCAATGAAAGGGTTTCGAGTAGTAGAGGTAACTCCCGATCGGTCTGGCATAGGGAACAAGGAAGAGCTCCTGGAGGATTGACAGTGGATTCGTGTAGGGTGCAGGCAAATTAAAATCCTTTACATAACAGATCACGTCAAGCTCCTTGCGCATTAACAAATTGTAAAGTTCCAAATAAGATTCCACAACTGGCAAAGTTGGTAGTGATTGCCCGGAAATTGAAGCATTATACCGATACGAAAACTCCTTAAGAGCAAAAAACAGGGTCCCGATTCTAATTGTTTCATTTTTCTGGTTAATAAACTCTAAATCTCCTGGACCTATATTAATTCGAGGGGTTCTTATGGTCATTCCCCGCAAATTCCTCAGGAGCTTTTTACGCTGGAAGTACTCCTCGATGTTTGGGAGCTTTATTGGTTGAACAGTCGGATAGGGTAGATAGCTGTATATATTTTGATCCTGGATTAAAACTACGTTGATTATGCCCTCTCGATAGCAAAAGTTGTAGAGATCCATTATCCAGGACTCTAGCGGTTGTTCCTTACTTACAAATACAAGGTGAACTCCATTAAGGTTTTCCAGCAAGTTCGAAAGCAGGTTAGTTACCAAAGGATCCAGTGGACCTTTTGTTTCCAGGAAAAAAAATATGACAAGTGCTTTTTCGGAGAAGTTCCCATGAATTCGATTATTTTTAAAAGAGTTTTTCGTAAGTAGTATCCTTGGCGTGTCCAGAATATGGAAATGGTTTCCATCGTGAGAACTTAAGAATTCCTCGAACTCAATAAACACGTTAAGCTCTATTTTAAGTTCTGTGTTAAGTTTTTGAATTACTTGAATGGGTCCTTCACCAGCAGCACCAACATATTTAAGGAGTATCAAAGAAACTATCCACAAATACATTTTTATTAGAAAATGCACGGAAAAGAAGCTTTTATAGATTTGCTAAAGGGTTTGAATTAAATCATATTTGTGCTAATTCACTTAATTACTAAATGAACTCCCCATTATTTAATTACCCGGGTCATAAAAAACAAAGGATTGTGTAATTATTCAAATGTCCATTGTAATGTAATTATTCAAATGTTACACCTGAAAGGAAGGATAATAAGTGACTCGACAAATATGTTGTACTGTGTGTTTCATGGTTTGATTAAATAAAAATATGTAGCTTTTTACCTATTCCAACAAATGCCTAAATATTTCTTAAATTATATAAACATTTAAATTAAATTATTCAAAAAGTAAATTTCAACAAATTTATTAAATTCCGTTAAAATAATGGCATTTTCAGCACTACTCCTCCAGTAGTGTTCGAAATACTGATTTCCTGTATTGGACAACGGCCGAGTTCCAGCAAGAAAATAAATTTGTACGGTGCAGGTATAAACGGTTATTAATTTAATTATAAACACGATAAACACTCTCGTAACCACTGATAAAAAGTGAAAAATAATGTCTTGCTGAAATTGAAATACGCTACAAAGAAAAATCGTTCGTTTGTTTACGCTTTTCCTTTTATTTAAACAGCAACAACAAAGTGGAAAGTTGTGTTTACGTTTTCGAAAAGTTTGTTATCTAAGTTTGACGTAAAATTCTTAATGGCATCCTAAAATTGTACATTCAAGGAAAAGACCCAGTCTTTATTTTGATAACAATTGTGTTTCTGCAAAAATTAAAACTTGTTCGCGTTTGATAATCGTCGTTTTTAATGTCAACACATACACACAAGCCCCACTACATACATCCAAAACAATATTGGGGTGGACTTTAATTGGGGGGACTTTTGGGGGTTTGGGTTTGTTTTCCTTTCCCTTAACTTTTGGTTTTATGTCAGTGGAAATTCGATTCCTGTTAAAATTGCCTTTGATTTGCAAGCTGCTCGAAGCGAGATTCAAAATTTAAATTGTACATTTTGCTGAAAAATCGCACGCAAGTAAGTGCACCTATTCCGCCCCATTATAAAGCCTAGTTTCTGCCCACCAATCTCACTCTCTCTCTTTAAAAGCCACTATCAGAATCGTGCAAATATATATGTATATAGGAGTCCAAGGGAGTATTAGGGGGAGCTAACGTTACGTGCTATAGTCGAGCGATTACGGATTGGGTACTGTAAAAAAAAAAAAAAAACAATAAATTAGTCTCAGCTGGGTTCGCTCGTTTTTAAAACACTTCATTGTCATCTGTGTGTGCTGTTGAAAAGACACGTCAGTTGCTTTAGATACAAGCGAAATAATATAAAATATAAACAAATAGCAACTTTCGTTTACTCTCTCCGTAGCGTAACCCAGGCTCAAGCTTTAATCCCCGGCAGAGATCCAAAATCATGTCCGACGACTTCGATGGCTGCGAATGCGTTTGGTCGCACGAATTTGCGATGCAACGGCTGATCAACTTTGTAAGTGCCAAGGATATACAATCCTCAAGACAGGTTCACGATTCCATGAACCCTTTTTTTATAGATCCGCCAGAATCAGAATGCCTGCACGGACACAGAGTGCTTTGACGGTGAGTACAGATCAATCTGCTTATTTTAAACACAAATAGATACAGATTTATGTTAATTCAATTAAAAAGTGTGCGACAAAGGATTATATTTTATCCCTATATGGAAGTTTTCTTTATTGCATAAATCTATATTTATATATTAATTTTACTATATAATTTGTATTGGACTTTCGTATTTTGAAAAGGGTTTTATCTACATCCTCTAATTAGTTTTTAGAACAAAGAATTTTATAGCAATAATTGAAAATTAATGGCCTGCTTCCTGTGGGGTTTGTGTGCAACTTTGTTTTACATTGAAACTAAACCATTCCATCTCTTCAAGGTTATAAGAGTCCCCTTAACTCCAGGGAGGATACTCCTCCCCCAAATTTTTAATCGTCTTTCTCCGTTCGCAGTCAGCGGACGTACGGCGCAGCAGCAGCGCACTGGTGACGGCGACAACAGCGGCTTCACCATCACAATGGTGTTCATGATCCTGGCCTTGTTCATGTACATACTGAATCCAAGTACCTGGGGTCAGCTGACTAGCAGCAAGCGGCCGAGCACCCGGCGCGACAACAACCATGATGGCTCGCCGCCGTCCCCGCAGCCTCCTCCACCGGCCATCAACTAGAGGTCGTCTCCAAGGATCAATGCCGCAGATGCCGAGCTTGAGCTTTTCCATCACAATTCGCAACTTGCATTTCCTTTTTAATTTCTTCTTTGGTTTACTTCCGCGGTAATTGAACAAGAATAATATTGTTGACTACTTAAAGGGATGGAATCAGAATCAAAGCAATAAAAAAACAATTGGTGAAATCCTTTCGCACAGCGGTTTACAAAAATTAGACGAAATATACATTATTTACATTGTACAAGAAACACAAAACACAGTCGCACACACAACTCACACTACACAGGCTTAACAAAGTCCAAATTTTAAAAAATACACTTTAAAAAACCAAATGTTTGTATTGGCTGCATTTTTTTGTACAAAAGCTGTGTACTATTGTTATTAAAAAATCTTATTACGTTTGGTGGGATGTTTGCCGCAGGTTCAATTGCTTCGTCAAGTTTCATTTTGTAACTTTTCCATCTTATTTCGGACGTTCTTCAGAAGGTCCTTCATCTGTTCGTATTTACCCGTGGAGTCGGGTAGATTCTCAAAGTTTATGACATCGCTGACTCCCACTTTAAAATTGCTGCCCACTGGTAGCTTGTCATATTCGGAGAACTTTAGCACAGGAGTACCCTTGAAGGAGGCCTTGAAGGGTTGAGCATGACCTCTCGTGCCTGTGGGAGTCGAAGGAGCCGATTGGGATTGTGGCACACTGACAGGCTCATCGTCATCGGTTGAGGAATCCAACTTAATTACAGATTTTGAATCGTCTGCCGTTGTATCCAACGATGTATTGCACTCCAGTTGATTCAACAGCTTATCTTGCTGAGCCTTTAAATCGTCGAGAGTTGGAGAATGGGATCGATCGCGCGGCGGGGGCGGTGGTGGTGGCGGTGCTAGTGACAAGGTAGTTGATGGCGGCAGTGGTGGATCCTCCGTTTCATCGACAACCTCCATATCGCACTCACCCAAGTCGAC
Source organism: Drosophila varians (assembly GCA_018150405.1). NCBI lineage: Eukaryota > Metazoa > Arthropoda > Insecta > Diptera > Drosophilidae > Drosophila > Drosophila varians. Next base: position 13,996,136 of record JAECWK010000130.1, read on the forward strand.
AGGCTCCTTAGCCGATATAGGTACGTCGTCGTGCGGCGTTGGCAGAGCCACAAGCTTCTTGCGTCGGTAGCCGTTAACCACATTTTGCCCCAGTGACTTGATGAAGTGGTCCTTGGAGTGGGATTCTTGGTAAGGGGGAACATTGTGGTGCTTAAAGTCCTGAAAATAAGTATATTGTACTATTTGTACATCATAAATAGATGAAATAATTACTTACATCAAAGTATTTGTCACCGGCAGCCACATTAAAGCCGGGAAACTCCACAATTTTGTTGACATCGTATTTAAAAGTGTCGGACTCGCCTTCTTCTTCGTCTGACTTGCTGACTTCAGTTCCCTGGAAGACGAAGCCATTGATAGAACGATAAAAGGGTTATGACGTTAAACTTACATCTGCATTGAAGAGCGCTATGCCTGAACTCTGGACCTGGGCCTCCTCCAGCCAGGCTGGCGGATATCCCAACACCCGCATTCGGTAAAACATAAAGGGCAGCTGTCTCCGGCTATAGCCCATGGCGTGCCTAGTCTTGGTGCTGATTTTGCCGGGCCGTATGTGGCCAAAACGCTGCGCCGTTTCCACGTGGTATCGCTTGACGTTAGAATTGTTATTTTTACGGGCCCTCTGTATCCTCGCATTGTTTCTGGGCTTGGGGCACTCGCGCAGCGAGTGATCCGTGTCGCCACAGTTGAAGCACGAAGATTGTACCTTGGGCCGAAAGCACCTGTTAACAGCCTCTTCCTTTCTCTTCTTTCGTGCCTCCGTTTCTTCGTCCAGAACATCTGCGTTGCAGCGTTTGTACGAGGGCACCTGGGAGGCAATCAGTTTCTCAGCTGGCTGTGTGTCAATCATGAAAAGATCCTCAAGATTTAAATCTGGGGAAGATCGTTCCTCTTCTGGGATCCCAGTTCTTTCATATGCCGATATAACTAGCGCTTCAGTATCTGTCTTGAAATCGAAGTTTTTGTCCGAAAACGTCGTCCCAAGAACATGAAGCATTTGTTTTTTAAGACTTGTGAAGTGTTCCTTATTCTGAAACCTTACCTCAAAAACCAAGTTACTTACTTCTTCCGAGGCATTTTCCTGGAAATAAGATAAACCTTTAAGTCTTTAAAACCTTTGTTTACTAAGAGAATTACTCACTTGACAATTTTCTTCTGTCTCAGATTTGGCGGCAGAGGTCATCTCATTTGGGGGGGCATTCTCGAGCGGAATAATTTCAACATCATCCTCAAGCTCCCCGTCTTCTACGTCGCTGACAACTATTTCCACACAGTTCGGTGTGTCATCCAGCAATATGACGCTGTCGTCCATAACTACTTCCAGCCGTATTTTCTCTAATAAAATCAGATTTGTTTGCAAAACAAATGGTTTTTCTCTTCTTTTGTTTGTTAGGGAGGAGTCTTGGAAAGTATCGCTGTTATCGATAATTGCAAGCGATAGGTGAAATAGGGGTTAATTTGAAATTATGTTGCATACTTTTAATGGTTTTATGTAAATTTTAAAAATTATTTAAATATTTTATACTTTTAAAAGAACATATAACATAAACATTCGCACAACGAATTTGATTTATTATTAAAATTTCATTATATTATAAAATGTTTTTTAAAGTTTGTTATATAAAATTTTTTAAAATATTTTCTTGTACTCTTATTCAAAAATAAAGTTTTTAATGTTATACTTCCGCCTCGAAGTAAATCAGAAATTATGTCAATTCTTGCCGGCGCACATTAGGCATGCGAATGCGGGTCTTGGATCTACGGACCCGCGTCATGTCTGATTAAATCTCGCAAATCGCCAGCTGAATGCCAACTCGAATCGGAATCGAGTTCTACGGCAGCCACTGCTGGATCATGAATAAATGTCGCGCAGAATTACGAGAAGAAAAACCCTGCCCTGCCGCCACATGCTTGTGAATTCAACCTACACTTGGGGGAATTCTTCCGAGTAATGCCGCCTGCCGTCTGGTGTCTCAAGACTTTCGATCGATCAATGGAAATTTGAATAAAAGCTCGCCAAGATCGGACAACGGCTGGTGCATACCAATGGCACCGGTCCCCGGGAGCATCATCCACCATAAATAGATGACTTAATTTCTGAGCCATCACACTCACAATGGATCTGCTCAAGAGTTTCCTACTGCTCCTGGCCTGTGCTGCAGTCCTCGCCACGCCTACTATCGACAAATCGAAGCCAGTCCTGCCGGATCCTAGCCAGCTACTGGCCCAGTTGCCGAAATTAACCAAGCCGGATCCCAGCCAGCTTATAGCCAAATTCCAGTCCAAGCCGAAGCCTTCATTCCCGGATCCGAGCCAGCTTTTGTCCAAGTTTTCAAAGAAGCCCGTGATCGTGAAACCCGTAATCGTAAAGCCCGTGGTGGTTGTGAAGCCTGTGGTTGTTGGCGGAGGAAGTGGCAGTGGACATGGTCATGGACATGGGCATCATGGCAAAGGAAAGTTCATATTTTAGGCCCTGCTGTTGAATTAATTTTAAATTAAGTTAAACTAAGCCTGGAAAATAAACTTTAAAACAAGTTTTACTAGTCCTTATAAATGTTTCAAGATGTCCTTTTGAAGTTTATTGGTTCTATAGCCATAGAAAGGGTTTCGCCCTCGCCTGGCTAATGCCACCCACTCAGCCTTGAGTCTTCAATAAGCGCATATCGATGTGCATAATGAATTCATCATCCACATCCATCCGCCTAACGACGTCCTTTTGTGAGCCAATTGAAAGGCGGGTCTGGCGAAGCATCCATTTGGTTGTGCCGTCCTGTCGCCAACGGGTCGTATGCGTAATTGCAATTGGATGGGCGTATCTGGATGATGGGGACTCGGCATGGGACTCGACACATTAACACACAGCAGCGGGCCCGGCCAAGTGACGATAAGAGCGCGTTTTAATCAACGTAATCATAATCATATGACCAAAACAGACAATCGTATAATTTATACAGTTTTCTTGGCTCGACTTTAGTTTGGGTGTTTCCTTTGAGTTTCAGTTTGAGTTTGTATTGTGTTGTGTGTCTCCTTCGGGCTCTTTGTAATCAGCAGCGAAGGCATCCAATACGAACCGCATATTATGCAAAAAACCAGCACCACCCCCAAGCCCTAGCACCCATCCATCCAGCATCTCATGGTATAAAAGCGACTTGGCCAGAAGTTTTGCAAACATTTTGGCATCGACTGAGTTTTGTGCTAGTCTCTTGTCTGGTTAATATACATTACAGATTCCGTTAACCCGTCTCCACCCGGCTAAGGGCTTTCAGAACGGTGAGTACGTGGGAATTAAGCCAGAATTAAAATAGAAACATAAGCCCTGCGATCGCTTGCGGTCGAAATCGCGTGTATTTGTGCGATTACTGAATCGGCTTTGGCAATAATTTTCTAAGCTGGCGTCTTGGCTGCTGGACGGGATCTAAAAATAGATGCAGTTTCAATTACAACGGGCGGCAGTGGAAACGAGTTTGGCGGCGTTTGGCGTTTGGCGATTGGCGTTAGGCGGTGCAAAAAGCCAGCGTTTCGGGCATTTGGCAATTGAAAATAGTTTAAAATTGCTATTTATGTGGTGCGCCCGCGCGGGCTAAGCGACTTTAAATGGCATCAGTTATATCTGGATTTCCTAAGTGGCCATCACGAGTCACAGTCACGAACTGAGATACATCTGCAAGATACGTTTGCAGATCGTTTTCGCTTTGACCTTTGCGAGGCTCTGTGAAAGTGCTCGCGACTGGGCTACACTGAGAGTAATTTTTGGAATATTTTACCTTTCAATTTAGAAATACCTTTGCGTGAGATATGATGATATACATAAAAAAGAAATAAATAAAAAATTATTTGGAAAAACAGCCCCCTCCTACTCGATTCTTAAAGGTTATACATAAGCTAGATAATACAAAATTGAAAAATATACATATATTATAAACTATAATGTATCCCGTCAAAGTCTCCTCTCTTTTTCAAGTGCAGTGATCCCTGCCTGTGCCTGGCGTTTCCTCAAAAGTCTACAAAGCCTCGCGAATATTTCTATTTTTTTATAATCTGCGTGTGCGCCACTCATTTAGATCTGAAAGCGGCAATTAGCCAGCCCGGCTTAGGCTGCAGTTAATCAGAAAATTGACCGACCGGTCAAAGTCAAGCAAACGGTGCAGGCAGCAGCGGCTTCTTATGGCTGTGGGATTGGATTAGCTACATTAGTCTGCCACTTGTCCATTATATAACCTTGTCCATGGTATAACTTCATTACCATTATCTGCCAGTTTATATATTTGCGTTTTCCAATCGGTAGCAGCGACCAAGGGGCTGGATTATTGAATCATACTTGCGCCATATTACAAGTTTGTTGACACCCCGGCGTATACGTAATATTTGCATTACAAACGATGTATACGAGTATGATATACGATCCGGAGGCTAAGCGCGAGTGCAGAATACTCGTAAATTAATTTTGTGAATAAGCTTACTATACATTGTGAGCGTAGCCAAGTCCAACTTTCATTAGCGTAAATTATCAAGTGTCATATTAAATAATCCTAAAAATAATCGCTTGGTGCTATTTTGTTTAAGTAGCTTTAGTAGGCCGGACTTGTAGACTTCCGAGAAGTCAGCCGGATGGACGGAACGGAAATGGACAATAATTTGCGACGCCAACGATTTACATTACGATTTTCTTTAGCTTGGAACTCGAGCTTAAACTCCAACTCGGAGTTTGTAGATTCTTCTGCACTTCCAAACTCAAGATACTCTCCTGTATCTGTATCTGTGCAGTGGGTGGATGGGAGAAGGGGCTCTCTACCTCTCCCAGATGGATTGCGCTCACGTTTTCTTTGCGAGAGCTCGGCTTACAGTTACATGCTTCAATTTCAATTAAAGTACGCGTGTGTGAGTGCGTGACACGGCAAGCCAGGGGCGTCGGTGCCAGCTAATGGGGGCCAAGCACCCCGATAACCTGATATACTACAACGACCATGACGCGCCACTGGAAGTGGATGTGGATGTGGATGTGGACTTATCACCCTCGGCCACTTCCTTTGTTCGTCTAAAGACCCCTTAGAGGCGCTTGTCTCCTCGGGCGAAGGCGTCGGGGTGCATTGGCGGTGGTGGTGGGTGGTGGGCAGTGGGCAGTGGGTCGGGGCGAGTGGGCAAGATTTGGGGCCGCATTGTCTGACAGACACATATACAGAAACTGAATCAAACCGCTGGCACATGCGTGCTCTTTCGAGCAACAAGCGTTCCATATATCACAAGAGGGTGGATCCAAAAGTATTCAACTATTTCAACACTTTCTTTGCTTGACAGCATTGTATTTCTTTTCTAAATACTTTAAAATGTTATCTCGAATGTTGGAACTTTAAGATCCACCCTCGTCCACTCACATGACACATGTACTATGTATAGCCGAGTGTGTGTGTGGGGCAGTGTGCATGGCAGAACGGTCCCCACCATTTTGACATTTCATGTTTGCAGTTAGTCTGCTTTCGATTCTCCATTCGGTTTGGGGCTTTTCCTCTTTCTTCAGTTTCGCCGGAAAATCCTTGTCAGCGTTTCCTTGGCTCCCAAGCTGCTCCGGCAACAAACATGCGTCTATAGATGGTCTTAAAATATTTTAAAAGCAAGTCAAATATTTTTTTAAATAATTACGTGATTAATAAAAAATAATCAGTGTAAACGTGAGAATGTGCTGGCAATAAAAAAAAAAATTAAACAAAATTACCGTCGATGTCGCATCTGCATCCGAAATTGCATCCGAATCCGTATCCGAGTGCCAATTATGTGGAAATATATTTACAAAGATGCCCCAAGATGTTCCATGTGTGCGTGTGTCTGTGTGTGTGTGTCGTACCTCCTGGCACTGAATGTCACTAAAAGCGAGAGGGAGTGAGTGCTTTCTTTCGGTCCAGTGCGTGTAGATCAGTTTCCAACAAAAACAAACGCAAAAACAAAAGCAAAAACAACGACGAGAACAACAACATCAAACAAACAAACAAACAGCAAAGCAAAGCGACAATTCACATTCATTATTTCCATTCATTGCTCGCAGTTTGTCTGCGATTATCGCCAGTTTTGCTTTGCTCTCCTCCACCTCCATCTCCACCGCCACCACGCACGGAAAGTGGGTGGGAGCCGAGCCAAGCAGAGCAGAGCAGAGAGTGGTCGCGAGATAGGAGTGGGAGTGGGTGGGAGGCGGTCGCCAGGGGAAGCAGGGCAAGCAGTTCGCCTTCCACACAGAAAGTTCAACGGGAACGCCCACATATGACGCCCCCTGTGACGCGTTATCAGGCCACACACAACAACAAACACAAAGACTTGACCAAAATCCACACAAAATGGCGATAAGCCCAAGTGCCAGAGAATCCTAAACTTCGCCTTCACACAACAAACCAAACTCGTTTATGCTGCACACCATCCCCCTCCCAGACCAGCGAGCTCATAGGCCCCGGGCCCCGAGTCCAGCCCCAGCCACCGGATCCTCCACCGCTGGAGCGATAATCCATCTGAAAGTTTGGGTGGCCCAGTCCGCAGAAAAACTCGCACCAAACCCGAAACAAGCGCCTAAGGTAAGGATTACACTTTCATAAAAAAAAGGCTTTTTATTATTATCCTTTCTTCCTTATTCTTCGTATTTTTTTCACAATTATCAGTAAAAGCCTCAGATAAGGAAAGGGAATGGATTTTCAAAAGAATTCTACACTGAAATAACTTCATAAATTATAATTTAAGAATATCCTTTTTTTCTCAGTGATCGGCATTCGCACATGTCTCCCTTCATTTGTTGACTGTTTGCATTCGAATTTAGCGGTGTCACACCCTTTTTACAAGTTCAGCTTTTGTTCGGATCGCATCGGATCGGTTGGCGGGTCTGGCCCACTTGGAGGTTAATAACATTGGGGCGTCCAAGTACTTTAAATTCGTAAATAATGACGGCCCTGTCCCTGTCCCTGTCCCTGTCCCTGTGCCTGTCCCTGGCCCTGCATTACTTTTCCCACTCAAATGACAGCCACAAATTCGTGTAAAAAGAAATTGTTACAAGGTCAGTAGTTTGTCAGCAGTAACCGAGGCGGTATTCGGAAATACTGATTGTTTATTATTTAATCTGATGCCTTCTCGTTTATTAGTATTTCGCTTTTCAAGTTTCAAGTCGAGTGTGTCAGTTAATCCTCAAACGAGTTTACATGTTTGTGTCAAGATTCTCTTGAGGCAATTTCCGGTTCCGCCATTTAAATCTGTAATGGGTGCCCCATTATGCGCTTTTATGTCTGTGTGTATGTGTTTGTGTGTGTGTGTGTGTGCGATGTGACAGCCATTTTATTTAATTTTTTCCCCGATCAGTGCGTGGGAAACTATGGTCTCTTTTTCTTCTTAATCACGTTTTTGTTTTAATAAACTGTTTTTTATTTTAAATTAAATTATTTTGTAATTTACATTTTGTGTTGCCTACTGTTTGGAGTAATCAAAGCCACAAAATAATTATTCAAATCAAAAAACAATTCAATTTTATAAGGCGTAGTATCATATACCATATTCTATAAATATCCCTTAACACTAATTCATTAAATCTACTAATAAAATTAAATAAAATTAGAACATCTAACTGCGTATAAAATATTATTCCAATAAATTCCGTTTTTTTCCGTTTGAAATCCAGTTTATCTGGGAGACGCATGAGTCATGGGCAGTACGTGTAAAGTACCCCCGGGATCCTCTAATCCCGACTTTCGTATCGAATGAATTATGCAAATTGATCGGCTAACGACAGCCCATATCTCACCCGATATGGCAATGACCAAAATGAGGCATTCATTGGATTCGGTTCTGTTTAATAACAACAATCGTGGGAATGGGAATGGGATATGGGAATGGGAAAGGGTAAACCTGCATGATGAATTACGACTAATCAGATTAATCAACAAAAAAGTGCAATCGTAACCAGACAGGTGACGCAGTCCGAGCGGGTATGGGTATGGGTATGGGGATCTACGCAATTTCCAACAAGGTGGAATATTATTATCAATCTGATTAGCAGTTCTCATGGCAGGTTCTCTGTTCCACGAATTCATTTATCATTAAAATATTAATATTTGGGGGCAAAGTCTCACTACTTATGTTTGCATGGTTCCGGTTGGGGAAAAAGCCGAGTCATGGTTTTCCAACGTTTTTTTGTGGTTCCAATTTTCCGATCTCGTGGAAAACAATGGAGATTGTTCTACAATTACGTGGAGAAATAATTGCATTGATTGGCAATTAAGTATTTCATCAGGGCCAGATTATCCGGGAAACCCCCTGGGCCAAAGAGAACAGTTATACCGGCTGCAGAGAGCCAGCAACAAGTGGCTGCCCCGAATGGGGGACCTCGAGAGCTGAAGGAGCCAGGAAAAGAGATGGAGATACCAGTGGGGCCATGCGATCGGGTTGTTGCAGATACATGTTGCTGCAACATGGAGCACCCGCAGATACAGATACAAAGATACAATCGCTGTCGCCGGGAGAGCGCTGCCAACGTCGGCGTCGGCAGCGACTGCGCAGCCCATTCCTCTCACTTATAATACTGTGGAGGCGGAATCCTTGGAGATCCTGTTCTGTTTTATAGATTTAATAGATATATTTTTTTGATTTTTTTAAATTTTTTTTTAAATTTTTTTACACTTTGTCGCAGTCTCTGTTAACTCTCACTCTCATGTTGCGGCTCGCTCTGGAAGTGGCTCGGAGAGGAACAGCGACGACAACGGCGGCTGCGACGCCAGCGCCAGCGCAGTCAGAGCAGCAACTGAGAAATCCTACCGCTATTTATTTCAAAGCCGCCAAAAGTATCTTGCAGTTACTTTTCGAATCCCAAAGATACATTTCGAGTCCTACAGATACATTTCTGGCCAAAAAAAAAAAAAAAAAATACAAATAAAATAAAAAAAGCGAAGCAACAAGTTCAGATTGCCGGATTCCGATTCCGATTTCGATTCCGAATGCAAGTTGTGTGTGGCCATAAATAAGAATCAAGTGCCAATCGCCGCCGTATTTCTGGGCCATAATCGTGAGTGAAGAGTTAAACAAGACCGTGTATCGTCGCGCCGCCGGCAACCTGCAACCAGCAACCTGCAACACGCGCGACCTGTAGCCTCGTGCCGGTCTGTGCCCAGCACAGAAAAAAACAAATAACAGAAAACAGAAAACGACCCAAAAGTCGCCCCCAAACAACAAACAGATTACGAAAATGTAATAAACGTTAACGTTTAATTATAAACAAAACCCAAACTCGAACTTGGAGCAGCTTTCAAGATTGGCAGCAATTAAAATCAAGCAAAATTACACAAAGAAAAAAACAGAAAAAATACATATAATTAAAAAACGAAAATATAAATAAAACAACACAAATTGCACATAATTGTGGAATTGGCAGTCGGGTGTGGAAAAGTACTGAGGAAACATTAAATAGTAATTATAAGCTTTATGCGTTTGTAAATGCCTCATGGCAATGTTGAACTGCAAGCAAACTGATTGGCCAAGAGGGCGAAAGAGGTTTCAAAAACAACCGAAAACCCAAAAACCCCCAGGGATTCCGTATCCGAATCCGAATCCCAAAAACTGGGCGTGCTTAACCAATACCAAATACCAATTGCTTATCTGTAATCTTTGTCTTTCCGTCTCGACCATCGACGTCGTCGTCGTCGTCGTCTCGGCCAAAAGGCTGGAAATGGGAACTACCTGCTGGGTTGGTTGGTAGTACGTATCTCGTATCTCTTGGATTGACCATATCACTGACTGACTGGCACTTTTGTTTTCCCTACCCTTCCTCCTGCCGATGTTGCACCTACTCCAGTCGCTTGTTGTTGTTGTTGGTTTCGCACAATGTTGCCACCTTGCCACAGCTCCGGATTCTGGACCAGGCTTACCCGATATTTTGTATTGTTGTTTTTTTTTTTTTGACCATTCTGTGTGTGTTGTCAAGGGTGCGCCAGGCCAGAGGCCAGACCGAACGAGAACAACTTTCGTTGATATTCGACCGATATTGATTCGGCGATGATGTCATAAGCGGCAACCCATAACCCATAACAGATACAGATACAGATACAGATACAGATACAGATGCAGATACAGATTCAGATTCAGATACAGATACAGGGAAGAAGGGATATTGCTGCCGTCGCCGATTCGGAATTTAATGTTATGTCTTGGGCATTTCCTCGAAATCTTCAATAAAATCGCCGGCGTCTATCGCAACGCCGCACTCTGGTGCGTGCAACAGGAAATATTTTATGTTGAGCAAACACAAAACTGGCATTTATGTGTATAAGTAAACACATTATATGGCATATATCCATGTGGTGTTTTTTTTTTTTTTTTTTCGTATTTGTATATTTTTTTGTTGTTGTATTTTTTGCGTGCAAACACTTCCGACATTTTAAATGCAGCGAGCGAAGCGATCGGACCGGCTAAATAAATCAACATCAGTAGCAACAACAACAACTGCAACTGGGCCCTGCCACTGTTGCAGCTTCCCCCGCCTCCCCATCCTCTCCAGAAATCTCCAGTGCATATAAATGATTTTAATCAAGCGACAGTAGCCGCAACATTAATAACAATAAATGACAATCAGCGATCTTGCGGCTTTACAACATTTGCCATTTTCCACATTTTCCATATTCCCATTCCCATAGTCGGCATAAAAATAAATATTTTTTTAAATTCGAATTTAGATGTCAAATCTTGGCGACTTTGATCAGTGATTGCTGTCAATCTGCAGCTCAGTTGCAATCACTCACGATTCCGTGTAATTTGCTGTCAATCAATCAGAAAGCTTCGAGTTTGTGTACATAATTAAATAATTTACATTTTTAGATAATCCCCAATTATGAAAACGTCTGCGGCAAACCAACTTAAGGACTAAAAAAAACCGAATAGGGTCAACTACAAAAAACATCCAAACTGTGTTACACTAAGTACTTAAACAGCAAACAAAAGTACTTACTCAAACGTTCAGTTTCGACATTATACAATAATTAGAAACTTGCAAAAAAAATCACTAAACTATATAAAAACAAACGTCATCACACCAGAACTAATTGGTCGCTATGAAGAAGCTGTCACTAAATGTGAGTATCAATCTGGTCTGGGGGCCACAAGAAATTGACATCAACATTCTATATATACGTATGTCCCGCCAACAAAGGGCTCTCTCATCCAAAAGGGGGCGTGGCAGTGGGGGGAAGGAACTGCAGTTTTTCAAGTTCAGGAACGGATCTTGGAGTGGGGCTGCGATGATGGGACCGTGACATGTTAATGAACTTGAAAAAGAGTCTCGATCGCTCCCCACCAGAGGCAAGAAGATGATGAGCAACGATGACGAGGTTGCTTTCGCCCCAGCTCCCAGCTCCCAGCTCGGAGCTTCCAGATCCCAGCTAATGACTCTTCGGCGTTAAAATAAACTGGCGAAGAAATAAAGTTGAAAACTTGAGTTGAAACAGACGTCAATTGAAGGGAAAATTGAATGGAAACATTCAGGTTAATTGACATGTCTGAGGCTGTATCATAGTCCAATCTTATTAAGAGTGATTGGAAATGTTACAGCGATGAATGGATCTAGAACTAGAGAAGGATTATAGTCCCATCTATATCGAACAGATTGTTAAACATTTAATTAGATGTTCTACAACTGCAAAGGGATCGTAGTCCTGGTCTTAAAAGTTATAACGTATTTGGTATCGCTCCTTCCTGCCCACTATTTATTGGCCAATAGTCACTCGGATTGACCTTCGCTTTTTGCGTACTGAAGCCACAAGCTGAAGTGGCTCTAATGGAATTCTGCGATAAATCACTGCCACGCGCCACCTCAGTCGCATCCAGTTGGATCCTCCAGATCGCCAAGATCCCCCAGATCCCCCAGCCCTGCCATTGGCTAATTGAAAAGCAATTGTGGCGCACTCAACTAGACGACTCTGTATGGGGGCACTCTTCGGGGTTAATGTGTGGCACAAGATAGCCCCGAACAGGCAGGGTCCAGATACAAATGTATTTCGCAGATACGCGACTTTGATGTTGGCAATTCAAGAGATGCTTTTGTGGCAGTCATTGGCCATATATCATACCACATACTCCATACACAATATGCATATGGTATCTGCTCTTACCATGCATACTTATTTATATATATATATTTTTACATATATACATATATACTTTAAGATACTTTTAAGATGTTTACATATAATTGAGATGCTTGTGTGCCATAACATCTGCCAACTGTTCCCGGACTTGTCGTTTGGCTTATTTCCTGCAGTTCAATGCCCCAAAATCCAATGGCCAGCGCTTAGTTTGTTTTCTCACACGATTTGCTTATTTATTTTGGTTTCATCTTGGGATATTAATTCTTTTTCGGAAGAATCGAGGAATAGGGAATCCCTTTCTCTCTCATGACATGTCTTATTGTCAGTTTCTAGATAATAAACTGCCATGACTCCCTATAAGGCCAAGCGCAATCATGGCCAACAAATTGGCTGATGAAACCGCGACACATAAAATCGTAATGGTTTCATCGAGTGTCTGCAAATGAAATTATGACCCCACATAAAGTAGCAATACTTTTATATACAATTAATATTTAATGCGAAACGAATCAATTAGTGGTTCGGGTTATTAAACGATCATTAAAAATTGAATGCGTTCTTATGTCAGCGGGCAATGAAATGCTGTAATAAGCCATCAAAATTAACAACAATTGACAAAACGCCATTAAAACTTCACAATAAACAATAACAATAACAAAATCAGCGGGCAAAATAACAATGATAAAAAAAAAGTATATAAAACAAGAAAATCAATACGGGGGGCCCGTCGAAATCGAAGTTGGATGGAAGCTAAAAAGTTGAATACTGGTTGCGATATTGTACATATACAACAAATGTTAATGATTGATTTCGTGTCATGTAATCGACATAATAGGCTGAAACTAGTTTTCAGGTATTTAGCCAAGTTAATTGACGTCAAGTCAAGTGCTCTCTCGCTCAGCCGCTTTCCCGCTCTGCCGCTCACCTCACACACATTTCTTCCGTCCTTGGCCGTACGGAGAATTGCAATTGCAATTAGTGCAACCATTGCACTCGTTGTGGTTGCTATTAGAGTTGTAGACGAAAACGGAACGACCTTATTGGACCCCGAATATTAGCCAATATATTTTTGGCCAAAACGTTTCCCATGACTCTCTGTTTTGGGGCATTTCTCGCATTCTTCGAATGCACGAGCGATTTTGTTATTATATTTATACGATTTTTAGTTGCTATCTGGTGCTTCTTTTTTCCTTTTTCCATTTACACCCGATCCGATCCAATACGATTCAATGGCCGCTCATTGTAATTGGTTCTTTGGTCGTGATCGCCTCGCACTTTGCCAATGACTCATTTCCGTTTCACAGGCCCCCATCCACCATCCACCATCCCCCTGTTTGACATTCGTGGTTCGAATACTTTTAATAATCGATTGTGTACATTTGCCAAGCAACAAATCTCTCTCGAATATGGGTCGTCGCTTTTGTGAATATTTCGAATATTTTCCAAGGAGGTGTATTCTTAGAAATCTTGGAAAATCTTTCAAACACTTTCACTATTCCCACAAACGCAAAAACCCGTCTTGATTGCAACTTTTGCGAATAAGCTTTTGAGATATTGAAGATTCCGCGAAATTTTGCGGTAGCCTTTGCAAACCACCAAAAATAAACCACACCTTGCCTGTCACCTCCATCTTCCCTTTTTTTGACGTTTTTTTTTTTTCGCCCCGACATGTCCAGCTGCGGGAGGCGTAATGGCCCTATCCGGAGGAGAGCTCAATACCCGCTGGGTTACGTTTCATTAATGCCCGCGAATCGATTCGCGCGGCCATAACGATCACATCGAGTCCGATTCCCGTAAAGAAGGTGCAAAACTTAATTATGTGATTTATAAGCTTTTCGATTTTATTTAAAACAAAGCGGCAACAGCCACAGCCACAGCAACAACAACACTGCAAAATTGGCACAATCAGCGTTTTTTTGTTGTTGTTGTTGTTGTTGTTGGCCCCCTTCCACCCACTCGGAATATTTTGCAAATAATTTCCTCAATGGACTTGTTTATTTTTATATATCGAAAAAAAATATATATATATGAATATATGTATGTATTTGTTTTGTGGCCAGAAGGAGAGGGAAACGTGTGACACGCTTCTGTGCGCCGCTGCCCCAACATCTGCCTCAGATTCAGATACAAATTCCGATACAGATACAACCACAGATACTCGGATACTCAAACTTCAGGCCAGACTCAAAGTTGGCCGCCTCGTTGCACCGCATCGAGTATGATAATGTGGCGTGCATTTGGAAAACAAGCTGAAACCAGTTCGCCATGCTAAATTGTTTTGCTTTCAATTAAACTAATAAAATGCCAATTGTTGTCTGTCGATGTGTACATATTATACATATGTATCTGTTTGTCTGTTTGTGCCAAATGGTCGCCCAACTGGCTGGCAAAGTCGCGACTCGCGATCCGCCGACGTCAGCAGCGGCCAGGGTGCCTGGGGCGCATGTCTCTGGCTATTACGTTGCAATTGGAGAACGATCGCAAGAGAAGGGGACCTAGCTACAGAGGGGAGAAAAGAAATATTACTAAATAACTAAATATTCATTATTAATTTCCAAAGAATCTCACATGATTTCCACCTGATTCCATCTTGAGCTTGCGAGCTCGCAAATGTATGCAATAAAATTTTACACTCCCCCAAGCCCCAAAGCCTGGCCATAAAAAAAAGTGATAAACCGCCTACGAACCAGATACATATCCAATTATCAAGATTAGATTATAGTTAGTGCGAAGCTTAGTCACTCGGGGCAGTGGAAATTTTATGTCTGATTAATTCACTTTTCCGCCAGAGTGAAAGGGCAGGAGGAGAGCAAAACTAGTTTAGCCAGCCGATCGGTGTTGTTAGTAATTTGTAATTAAATATTCCGCAAGCGTTCTGCCATCGACTCCACTCCACTCCAGTCCAGTCCCAGTCCAGTCCCAGTCCAGGACAAGCTCTCTGCCGTCTTGGCTTTAACGGCTCTTGCCGGCCAACTCCTCCTCCTTCGGTGTTGGCTCGAATGATAAGCACTTTGTAAGTTGGCCATTCACATCACGTATACGCCTGGGTGTTCCACTGATCGCACTTCTCTCCCTCTTTCTCTCTCTCTCGCTCTCTCTCTCTGTCTGTCGCTCTTTGCAGCTGCCATGGCAAACTCACAGATACATTTGTATCTGGTACTCAGTCGAAGCCATGCAGTGCATGCATAACTGACTATCCCCCCTTGGGGACTTGGGGTGCCTCGCCGCTTGGCTGGTTTGGTTTTGGTTTTGGTTTTCTCTGGCTATGCCAGACTCGCTGTCGTCGCCGCCTCTCCAAGTGTGTGTTTGCTTTTTTTTTTTTTTTTTTTTTTTGATAAGAGAAGCGGTAGCAGCAGCAGCAGCAACACCACCTCAACAGCCCAACCTCAACAGCCGTTCGCGATCTTCAGTTTTATTTTTGTTGGCAACAAAAGTTGATTGCTCGCGCGAGTCGTTCTCGTTTTTTATAACCAAAATTTTGTATTATTGTACATGGTTATTTATTTTTTTATGTTTGGCTTTCGGTTGAGGTATCCCGTGCTATTGACTGACTTTTGTCATCGCTGTATAAACATAATTCGGGCCTCGAGCCAGCCAACAAACAGGGCGAAGGCAAATAAAAAGTACTTGGAAAGTGATTATTCGAATCGAGTGTGAAGCGAGTGAAACGTGCGGCCAATTGCCTTTTGGCAGATGCCGATCTATTGCGAAACGGTTCGCCATTAATCTCAATAATATCAATTGGATATATATTCAGATCAATTGACGATGAGCCCCCGCCCAGTCCCAGTCCCAGTCACAGTAACAGTTCCAGTCACGGACGGAAGCCATAGAAAGGCTCATCGAACTGCAATGGCAGCGGTCAAAGTGAGTGCGGAAAATTGTACATTTTGGGATTCTATCTTGGCCACTTTGCTTTGTCTTTTCTCCAGTGCATACTGGCTTGAAGCGACCCGGGGCCCGGTTTGCATAGCCAAGAGTCTTGAGATTTCATGAATAAATGAATATTAATTGTATTCGCATATCATGCAAATTGCTTCCAGAGCAACAGAGACAGGGACTCCTGCATGTCCATCAAATTAACAGGCAGCGTTTAGCGTTCCGCGCAGGCGCAACCAACAAGCCAGCTAGACAGCTAGCCAGCTAGCCAGCTAGCCAGCAACATGAGGAGTAGCAACATCTGCAGCAGCAACATCGCAATGGCAGCAAGTGTTGCTGCTGTTGTGCCACTTTTTCGAGTCGGTTGGTTGTTGGTACCAAGCTGTCTCGCCACCGCCAATTGTTTATGTTTGTTGTTGTTCTGCTGGTTTTCTGCTTTTATTATTATTATTTTTGTTGCTTTTCGCATGTCTAAGCACTTTTTAGTTGGCCTGCTGTGCCATGCTTGCGTAGCCAAGCGTTAAGATATACAGATACAGATACATATATCCGTACCCACGTATCGCAATCAGTTATATAGAATGCACAGTTTTGCAGCCACTTTTTATATAATCTCTTAAATGCCAGTTGATATATATCATATTATCTCACGATAAGGCAGACCTCTTACATACCAAGACGAATTCAAATAGAGGGGGCGCTGATAAGGACTGGACTTGAACCTGTTAATAATAGAATGGTGGGCGTATTCTTGAGGACTAGGGAAATGGAATAATGATACTACACATACATATGTACATATAGACACTGGGGTATAATAATTATAAACTATTGCGCAAAAAAAGAATTGACAATCCGTTTTTGTGTCATAATTGCCATAATTATTTTTGGCTCATGACTTCATTCAATGTCGCCTGGCAGCAGCGAAAATAAAATCATCATCGGCAACAGCAACAACAGCCATTAAATCAAAGTTGAATAGTGTACAATCAGACGACAATCAAACAGCATATAAAGATGGCAGGCAATTGAGAGGCGTGCGTGCGACTCGCTCCAATGATTCAGTAATACGGGATGGGAATGGGGATGGGTATGGGTATGGGATATTGTCACACAAGTACATGGATAGATTTCAGGCTGGAATTCGAATAATGGGATGACTTGTATGTGCGACAACACGCTTGCCACTCGAATTGATATAAAAGCGTCGACTGGGCCGACAAATAAAATCAATTGGCAGCTAATCAAAAGTAAAATGCAAACAAATTGCCAGCACATGCGATCGAACATCGAAGATTGATATTAAAGATCGAAGATCGTTGGCTCCTTTTTCCCCCCTTAATTTTTTTTTTTAGCGGTTTTTGTGGTCACCCCAAACAATGACGCCATTCGCCGACACTTCTCCTTCAACTTTCCCTGGCCCTGTGTTCCGCCTCGGGGTCCATGGACGATGGTTACATTATCTTTGACGCGTTTCGCATATCAATTATACCATTCATGCGGCATCCCGACCAAAAAAAAAAAAAAAAACAAAAAAGGAAATATATACATAAGCATTAAAAATAGCCATGGTGCCATAAATCGTGCAACTCGAAGCCAATTAGCAATCAGAGTTAAGACGATATGCCACCGGGGATATTCGAACCGAAGCTGCCACGGCAGCTGTTGCACTTTGCACTGGGAAAACGTTCCACCCATGGAGCTCCAGGGGGGGGCCGGTTAGTATTACGTCCTTTGGACCACAACTTGCACTTTTGGATGTGTGCTCTGTGTGGGAAACGGCGGCAGCTGCCAAGCTGCCAATGGGACAAAAAATCATGTTTTTTTCCAAGAAAACTTTATGGGCTTCAAAAGCTTAAAAATTATACATTTTATGATCCGAAATTCCCCAGATAGATATATCTGCTAGGCCATCGGCCATAGCCTGCGATGAACTCTTTTAAGAATTCCGATCCGTATTGCCATAAATCAGAGGCGATACCAGCGAAAATTGTGCTCGACTTAATTGAAGACATCAACAAGGCAATAAAAAATCAATTTGCTTGAAGATCTTAGGACGTACAGATCGTCAGATTCGACAAAAAAAAAAAAAAAAAAAAAAACTTGTTAAAACAATATACAAATGTGTTTAAATCATTAACAGAAGAGCGAATAAATAAATGCTTAACAAATTCGCTTTCATGTTTCCCCATTTTGTTGTTGTTTTTATTCTCGAAATAGTCGACGTCGTTGTGTCTGCTTTGGTTTTCATTCAGAATATCTGAAAAGGGGGGGGTGGGGGCCTGGTGAAAATATTTCACACATGTCATGTGCAAACAAACAATTGGCACAATGCGCAATGGAAAAATTTGCACACTTAATCAAATTATTCAATAGTTTGGAATGTACAAACATATGCAATAGAATCGTAATTGAAACTAAAGAGAGCAGCGGCGCAAATTGATAAAATATGCAAAATAAACATTTTTTTTTTTTTTTGGGGGCCTGTCCGGCCGTAAATTGGCTCTCCTTTGAGCCGGCCAAGCCGACAACTTACATCATAAATTAAGTCCGCCGACAGATGGCAAATAATGCAATAAACATTGAAATCGCCGGGGCTATTTATAGGACGCCTGGCTGCGTCCTGCGATAACATCGCCTGCAAGTGCAGATGCACTAAGGAAAAAATTCTATAGATATTTAAAGGTTAAAAATTCTAAAGGATACTCAACTAGTCTTAAATTTTTCCATTTATTAGAACATTTTCAACTTACAATATTTTCTCCAAGTGTAGTGTGCAATCGCTATTGCAATTGCACCTTTGGGCAGACAGGGAAGGTTTATTTTTAGTCGCCTGTCAGACAGATAGCTATTTATAGGAGCCGCGATGTGGCAGCCACAGCCACAGCCACAGCCGCCACACGGCCTCACGGCCTGACTGCCGGCTGCCCTTGGCCCCCACTGTGCCCCTCCTCTATTTGGGCGGCTCTGTTTCAAGGCCCAGCTTGGCCCATATCTGCTTACCCAGTTACGGGCGATTCCGCCGCCCAGGCAGATGGTATTGGCTAATTAATTGGTTGGCTCGGCTTGGCTTGGCTTGGCCAATACTGCCTATAAATAGGTACCTATTTTTAGGGCATTTCCGGTTCTCACTCACTTACATGCTTGTGGTTTCTCCTTGCAGATGTGTTCCCGCAACATTAAGATCTCGGTGGTGCTGTTTCTCGTCTTGATACCAATCTTCACCGCCTTGCCACACAACCACAATCTGTCGAAGCGCAGCAATTTCTTCGATCTGGAGTGCAAGGGCATCTTCAACAAGACCATGTTCTTCCGACTGGATCGCATCTGCGAGGACTGCTATCAGTTGTTCCGCGAGACGAGTATACATCGATTATGCAAGTAAGTTTTAGCCACAAAAATCTATACATATATATATTTTAAATAAATAGGAATTTGTGAATGACCTAACCCTGGAATCAAAGATTACCTTACAGCGGTTTAGCCGAAAAAAATTCAGTTCAAGGTATTGCCAAAAAAAATAAAAATACTACCAATTACTAATGCCTTGTACGAATTTGGGATTTTAAGTGGTTTTGGCAAACCTTGACACTAATGGAATTTTGGCCAACAAACTTTGGGGGCCTTGCTATATTTCCGAACTCTTTTCTCCACCATCTACACACTTTCTCCTTGACTTTCCTTCCCGCACACATTCTCCGTTCTCTGTGCGACTTTCTATATCTGTATTTTATGTCTATTCGATGCAGGGCCAATTGTTTCGTCCACGAAACCTTCGGGAACTGCCTCAAGGTTCTATTGATCAACGACGAAGAGATATCGCAGCTTCAGCATTATCTGAAAGTGATCAATGGATCGCCATATCCGTTTCACAAGCCCAAATACCATTAGATATCTTACCTTTAACTGTCGCTTTCGCTTTCGCTTTCGTTTTCCTTTCTGTTCTTTTAGTTTTATATTTTATTTTTATTTGTTTTGATTATGATTTTCGTATTTTTAATTTTAGGAAAGACTGCTTTGATTCAAAATGGTTTGGCGAATGCCTGAAAGTGCTGTTAATACCCGAAGAGGAGGTTTCAAACTTGCAACACTTTCTGAGAGTAGTTAACGGCTCGCCCATATCCTTCAACATGACGCCGCAAACATAACTTTAAGTCCCCGATTCCCAACCCACCTCCACCCCCCATACACCCCATATACCCACACCACACACTCCCCAAATATACACTAAACGAAAATACTTGGCCCAACTGAAAATGTGGCATGGAAATAAGGGAAACGGAATCCAAACTACACCACAACAGAATGCAGAAGAGCCAGAACAAAGAAATCTAAATAATTAAAACGCCCAAATTTAATTCGTACTTATTTATTACTGTATCCTTTACAGTTTTTACTATATATGTGTTTTTTTAAAAACGAATTATTTTTATTAATTTATTGAGAACGTTATGCGTTTGTTGTAAGTAACATAATCGTAGGAACGATCACAGGGGATCCGAGAGATGCAGAAAGTTCGGGCAGTAGGGAAGGATAAAGGATAAGAAGGAAGGATAAGAAGGTTCAATCTCTCGGATTGCCCCACAATTAGAAGCCGAAGTATTTATTTGATAAGATTCTTAGATTGTTTCATTATTATTGCGTTATGCGTTATGTATATAAAATAAACAAACGAAATCCATTGTTTTTAATCTATGTAAAATGTAAAATGATTATTTTTATTTGTGTATCTTAAAATCAGCATTTAAAATTATATATATTTTTAAACGAGTTTCCACAAGGGCGATAAGGAGGAAATGGGAAAGCAGATAATCCTTTGTACACACACGAGACCGAAAGTATTTTGCAAATGTATTACAGTTACAATTTTGTGCTATTTTGTAAAGATAAATCTCCCCTGCCCACCCCCCCCAAAAAAAACCCCTAATTAGCGATAATTTGTTGGCATTAAGGGGAAATATATAAAGTATATACATAATCTATACCTAACATTTATTAGCACACACACACACACACCCACACACCTATTAAATATTTAGACTAAAACGCAAAAACGCAATTTGTGCAAGACACAAACAAAAACCCTTGGTAAAAACACGCGACAAAAGCAGCAGCAACAAAACGGATTACATTTCAAATGTATCAAAATCCACTATAATTACTAATGTAAAAACTAAAACAAAAAGTTAATCATTCGCTGGCTATTTGAAAGCATCAAAATTGTGATAAATGAGAATTAGAATGCGAGTGTACGACGCAGCCAGAGACCGACACCACCACCCCCCCAGCAGACCCAGAGAAAAATCGAGCATGCGAGTCTTATGAGCTTTCGGCGGCGGCGACTTGTGCGCGTTTCTGGCGCGACTAAAAACGCGCACTTACCGTTTTTCTTTTGGTACGTTTTCATTTTAATTTATTTTATTTTGTGTCTTTTTGTGTTTTTTGAATTTTGACTGAAAGGCTGTGTGTAGTTTTTTACAATGCACCAGCTTGACACAATAAAGAATTTTTTGAAATTTTGGCTCCCATCATTTTTGGAGCAAAACCTGACCTAAAAAAAGATCTATAACTTCTCTAAACTAATAATGAATATTTCCAAAACCAGGCAAGAATGCTTCGGATCGCCCTTCTTCAACGCCTGCATAGAGGCTCTTCAGTTGCACGACGAGATGGACAAGTACAACGAATGGCGAGATACCCTTGGTCGCAAGTAAAATGGGATTTGGCACCGTCACTGGCACGAGCACTTAACTTAATTCTATAAACTACATATTAACTAAACTAAAGTACCCTATGTATTATTGATAACTGTGGCAGAATACGGCACGAACCAATGGCAACCAGGAAACGATCAACCCGAGGAATGTGTATCCACTTAAAAAAATTACTCTCGACTAAAATGCTAAAAAGAGTAAAGCAAAAAAAAATTTTGAAAAAAAATATATGAAAAGAATTACTAAGCTATTACACGTTACTTATCCGCACCGATATCCAAAAGGCGAAAATTAACTGTTTATTTGTTTTATAATTATTCTCTGGCATGCACATTGATCCGTTTAACAGTCTCGTGGAGCTTTTAGTTTTAGTAATTTTTGAGAATTATGCTTGTTTTAGATTTTTTTTTCGTAAAAGAAAAAAAGGGAAACGAACAAGCCAACGAACAAGATAAATACATATATATAATAAACGAACGAACAAGAATCAAAATGTCTGATGTAAATAAATTATTTTGTCTTCTTTTAAAGATTTTTATGCATAAATATTTATAATGCCTAACTATTTTGTACATTTCGTTTATTTTATAAGATTAAGTTAACTTGTTACGGCAGTAAATTTTACGTTCCACATTTCGTAAATCCAATAGAAACCCAAAAACAAAACAGAAAAGAAATCTTAAAATCTGCAAAAAAAAAAAACCAACAATTCAACATAATCGAATTCGATTCTCTACGATTACATACATTAATTAACTAATTTAAATTTGTTTGGATCTAGTCGTAAAATATAAATAAAGATTGTATATTTCAAGAGGAAACGCCAGCAAAATGCGAATTTATTTGCGGTGCAAATCTTTATTCAATATTCAATATTCCTCACGTGCTTTCCAATATCAATAATTCACATATGCATTAATCTCCAATTCGATACGACTACGATACGATGATGATGATGGACTCATCCCAGGGCGACATCTCACTTGAGATGAATGAAATGCCAAGTGTCGACTGAAAAAGCAAGAGGGGCACGATTTTAACGGAGTTTATTTGGTAAAAATCACATTGGGTGTGTTCTTATTTCTAAAACAACTATTTACAAACGCAAGCAAGCCAATTACATGTATTTGCGGGGGTTTAGCAATATTTACAGCGGGGGGTAATTCGATTTTGATTCTAGGTAGAACTTATATTAGTAAGCATGCAGGTTGCTGGACTTGTGGGGCCAATTTATTTGCAAGTTACGTGTGTTAAAGCGTGTGTTCAAGTAGCAGGGTCTTTTGATTGGGTAGGGTTCGTGTGTAAGGCAGCTCTATAAGCTCGATCTGACATAGTAAACCTTACCTGTGTCGGACACCTCCTCCACCTCGCCGCCATCTGGAGCCTGGGCCAGCAATTTCTCCGCCTCCTCCTTGGCAATCACATGCTCAGAGTTACGGTTGGTAATGTTAGTGCTGTGAAAATATATCTATCAGAGAAAATTTTTTTCGAAGGAATGGAAAACAATACGCACGTGGAAATGGAGCTGGAAGCGCTGGTCTGATGCACCAGATTCTGCCAGAACTTGTGGGTCTCGGCAATAATAGTGTTGGCGAAATCAGCGTTCTTAGCGTCGCCATTGAAAGCAAACTGATTCTCTGGCTTGCCATCGGGGATCTTGTAGATCTACAACACGAACTAACTAATTGGAACGCTCTTTAAATCATACAACCTTGATTACCTTGAACCACTCAACGGTGGCACGAAGCAAGCCAGGGAAGTACTGGTCTACATCCGAAATATCGTTGACCTTCGAGGCCAGAGGATCCCTAACATCGATGGCGATAATCTTCCAGTCAGTCTCTCCCTCGTCGATCAGGGCAATGGTTCCCAGCACCTTGACCTGCAGGATATCACCACGCTTGGCCACCCTGTAGCCAATCTCAATTACATCGATGGGATCGTTGTCGCCTTTGCAGCCAGTGGAAGGCTCAATGTGGTCGGGGTTCTCCCAGGTCTGGGGCAGGGCACCATAGTTCCAAATGTAACCCTTGTGCGGGAAGCAGTTGGCCACAAAGCGGAGCTTGCCCTTCTTAATGTCCTGCTTGATGGGATTCAGAGGGGTCTTGAGGCTGATCTGTGGATGAAACATGCAATCCCCGGATTAGCAAAATTATGGTTATATGGATCAATCATTGCTCACCTCCATCTTGGCGTTGGTCCAACGTGGCACCTCCACCACCATGTTGTAGATGGTCTTCTCCTCATTGGCGTACAGGGGAATGTCGTGCATCGGCGAAATGACATTGCCGCACTTGTTTTCTGTGGAGAATGGCAGAAATAATAGCAAAAAGGCGTTGTCGTAAATAATAATGATCCTGGACACGCGATTTGATTGATAGTGCTGGAAATTCCGCCGTCTAGACAAAGGTCGCAGGCCCCCAAATTGGCCGGACCATCCATTTTAATTTGCGCCTTCCGAACCCGATATCAGCTTTATTGCGGCTTTATGTTTAGCAGATAAGGGCCAAGAAGACCAAAAGTCCGAAAATGTTTCCGTTAGTTCCGCGTCGGCAAAGACAAATCGCCTGATAAAGCTGATAAAGCGACGCGTTGAATAATCAGAGTCCGGTTTGACTTGTTGCATAATGACTTGGCTATGATTAGCTGAATCCGTTGTAATTAACCCAACTGATTTATAGCTCTATTGGGTACTGGGTGCAGGCCGGTGACGACAGCAGGTTATGCCGGGTCACATTGGGTGCAGACTTTAGCAATTTTACTCACTGAAGTACAGGCTGTAGCTCGGCGAGTTCTTTGCGCCCTTCTCAATGGTCTCGTACTGGGTCATGTTGGAAAGCCTGTTTTGTTTTATGTCCACCTGATTACTCCTGTAACTTGTAGTTGCTGACGTTGGAATTAGACGTCTGCCCACGCGTGAAAGTGAATTCCTTGTAATTGTTGCCAACATTTTGACACGTCGATCTGGCAGCCTTAAATCTAGAGATGGGACATATTCGATAACTTTCTTTTGAAATTTATCCGATATATGGTTTCCTTTTTATATATTATTTTAATTACTTTAAGAAGCACATCAAATTCAAGAGGATTCACTTATTCTTTTATTAGCTGCTTAATAAGGTACAATCTACAAGTATCCTATATATTGTATAAAAACATTCCCGATTCTTTACCCATTAAAACCAGCCTCACCTAGACCCCCCAGACTTTACCTGGCTTCACGATTGGTTCAAAAAAAAGCTTCATCAGAAACTAAAATTAATTTCATCAGTTTTTTAAATATCCCGCATTTGTGAGTAGCTTTTGACACCTGGCGAAATTAAAAGTGCTTGAGCTTTATTAAAGCGCCTGGCCACATTGGCTACAATTGAAAGTTCGTTTTCTGGCAACACTTCTTCTGATTCCTCGTGTGGACAACTGAATTATTAGTTGTAATACTTTTATATTTGTACAATTTACTTGCAACAGTAGCCCACGGCCTAGCCTACGACACCAGTCTCGAGGGCAACGGGGAGAACAACGCCCAACTCCATCCCAATCCATAAACCAGAACGATTTCACTTTGCCCTTGGCAACAAGTAATTTTCCCCCTCTTCGCTTTTCGCTACAAAAGATAGTGATGCAGAGCGCTAAGCCCAGGTCCGCGAACAAGTCGAACAGCCGTCGTCCGAGATCCGGAGTGCCTGCCGGCGCTGCGGATCCGGCCGGTGCCAAGTCGGCAGAGACGAGTTCAAGCGATACCCAGGTGGGAATAGACGATAATGCCTGCGTCGTCTGTTTTAAGAACGTGGACATATACTCCATTGGCGACTGCGACCATCCGGTGTGCTACGAGTGCTCCACTCGAATGCGGGTTTTGTGTCAGCAGAACGAGTGTCCTATCTGTCGCCATGTCTTGTCGAAGGTGAGTCAGCCTCTTTGGAAAGATTGGCTGCCCGACTAAAAACCCGATCCTTGCCAGGTGTTGTTTACACTGGAGAAACTGCCTTACCGCGAACTGGAGGCCAACAACCGATCCGATTACTACAGCAAAAAGTACCGCATTGGCTTCTGCAGCGCCGAAATTCGGCAGAAGTTCTTTCAGCTGCTCGACCATCCCTGCCCGAAGTAACTATATCTGCGATTATTCCGGGGAAGTCCCGCTAATTTGAAACCTTGCAGATGCGACGTGCCGCCTTACCGAACTTTCCAGGGTCTGCGAAATCACGTTCGCAGCGAGCACGGACTGCACTACTGCGACCTCTGTGTCGAGACTCTGAAGATCTTCACCTTCGAGCGGAGATGCTACACACAGGCAGAGCTGCAGATGCACAATACCAAAGGCGATCCTGACAACCGATCGCACCGTGGCCATCCCTTGTGCGAGTACTGCAAGAAACGCTATGTGGACCGCGATGAGCTTTTCCGACATTTACGGCGGGAGCACTACTTCTGCCATTTCTGTGATGCCGACGGGTGCAATGAGTTCTACAATGAGTACGCAGATCTAGCTGACCACTTCCGGCAGGAGCATTTTCTCTGCGAGGAGGGGAAATGCGCCACAGAACAGTTTATTGGCGCGTTCCGCAATGAAATCGAGTACAAGGCTCACGTGGCCAATGTGCATGGAAAGTCACTTAACAAACAGCAGGCCAAGCAAACGCGAACGCTACAACTGGAAATCATACTTGGCCCACGAGGACGCAGCGGGCAAACCGAGCAGGGTATAGCAAACATGAGGGGGCGGTGAGTGACTGACCAATTTGTTTAGAAAACACAATACTGAAATTGAGAAACTGTTTAGAAACGATGAGCAAACCTTCTTATTTGACGATTTGCCATCGACGAGCACCCAGCGCCAGGTGAGCATCGATGCTGGGAATGAGGAGGAGTTCCCCACATTACGAGGTGCCGCAGCCGCTCCGAGCGTTTCTTTGGTAAGACCACCGCCACCGTCTATGCGTAATCTTAGTGGGACATCGGGGCTGGCCAGGACAAAGGAAAACTTTCCGGCTTTGGGGGGAGGAACTGCAGGCGGCGTGGCCAGCAATTTGGCCGCAAGAGCCGCCCAATCTCAGCATCCAGTGGCAGCTGTATTTAAAAAATCGACTAGTGGGGCATCAGCGTCCACTCGAGCTCAAGCACCTAGCAATGGAATGATGTTGCACGTGTCTAACCGACCGGCGGCGACGCCGACGAAAAAAAACGCTGTCCCGCAGCTGGATTTCCCCGCTTTGCCATCTGGTAAGGGTAGTAAAAAAAAGAACCTGGAAGAGGACATGCTGCCTAGTGGTTCGTCGGTGCCTATGACGAATGTGTCTGCAAAACATCGCACCCTAGTCGAAGACTATGTTTCCGTGGCGAATCCCAGCACTTTTCAAAAGATTCAAATGGTGCAAAAGGAAGAGATTGAGGCAAAAGCGCGTCAGGAAGCTGCCAAGAAAAGTGCTCCAAAGCTGACAGCGGCAGAGTTTCCAACTCTGGGACCAAGTACGAGTTCCAATTCCGTCAGAGCGCCTACCCCTAAGTCTGGCAGCGGTGCCGCCGCTTTAAATTGGGCAAAGCCCACGACCGAGAAGAAGCAGCGGGAGCTGGAAAATCGCAAGGCTAAAGTGGCACCTGCACCGGTTTTACCCACGTCCACAGCAAAAGCTGTGGCAAAAGCAAATAATAACAATAACAATCAGGAGCAACAGGGTAATAACAAGGAGAAGAAGCCAAAAGATAAGAAAAATAATCAAGAGAATCAGCCAAAGGCTGCCAAGCAGAAGGAGAAGAACAATAATAGTGATAAAAAATCTACTAATGGGTCCCCAGGCACACCATCACGTGCCCCGCCAGGTTTAGAATCTGACGGACAAATGAAACCACCGCCCGGGTTCATGTCCAACGTAACTGTCAATTCGGTGGCCAAGCTGCCCAACAACCTGACATTCACCAGTTCATCGGGTGAAACGTACAAAATTGTACCTAGCCCATACAGTTACACCGATCCTCCAGATACCGCTCAACGAAATCAGGTATTTAGGATTTGTCCTCCTTCCAGTAAATTAAATAAAACAGCTTTACCTTTCTTTCAGTTATTAGTGGACCAATTCATTGAAATACTCAAAACACCAGAGGCTTTAAACGAATTTCGATTACTTTCGTCCAAGTTTAGAGACGGCTCCTGCACGGGCCGTGCGTATTACGAACACTGCCAGTGCGCCATGCTGAACTCGTTCAATCGCCTTTTCCCAGAGTTGTTGGCCATGTTGCCAGATATAAGCAAGCAACAGGTTTGTTAATTTGCACTTGAGCATTTTATGCAAATAATTTATTAAAACCCAAATTAACATTTTAGGAACTTTATTTAGTGCACAGCCAGCACCTGAATACCCTGTCTCCCGCCCAGCGTAAATCCGTGCCGAGCCTTGAAGTGTGCAACGTATGCAAGCAAGTGCTAATGGCAACCGATTTGGATAGTCACCAGAAGGGTCATGACCTAATCAAGAATTTTCCTGTGCTCGGCAGCTCGACTTCCAATGTACAACGCCACTGAGGCCCCATGAATCCGATGACAACAAAAGCTTTATCAATGTATATTTTCTATGTATATACCGTTCAACGAATCAGTTCTTAAGCAAATCCGAGAACAAATCTATTGAAGCAATCTGTTCGGTGTGACTTAGTCCAAGCTGTAGCATAGTGAGCAACCTATTATCTGGGATGCGTTTTTAATCTTTATGAGTGAGCTGTGTGTCGCAAATACCCAAAACCGAATAAAGTTCAAATCAAACAAGCTGTAATTTACTAATTTATTTTGATGACGGTCAGTTATCTACTAAGAGCAAATCGGAAACACAATTATCAAGTGGCAGCATATGGTGGACTAGGATAGCTTATCAGGTGAAGTAATATGTTTGGGAGCCCATCTGATTTATAAATAAACATATGGCACACGGGGAAGTTGCGAAAAACACCTTAAACTCCCATTATCTGCTTAATCTACATGACTTGTTGATTAATTTACAAAGTTTTTGAGGTGTTCCTGTCAAGAACCGGCTGGAAATTGGCAAAACCCTGTCAAAAGTTTTTCCAGATTTTTAAAGTGGTCTTTATCGCAAAAAATTGACAAAAAATGTATTCCAAAATTCCTTTTCAGATTTAAACGCAGATTAATGAAGAACAATTAACAAAGCTTTTAAGAAACCGGATAAAAATTGGGCAAGGTATAGCCTTGGTCGTGGGCCATAGAAGTCCTCCCAAAGGTGTTTCCAGATTTTTAAAGGGGTCTCATGACAAAAATTGGATAAAAAATTTATTCCAAAATTTCTGCTCAGATTTAAACACAGATTAATGGAGAATCATTTTACAAAGCTTTAAAGGTATTCCTCTTCAGAATCGGATAGAAATTGACCAAGATATAGCCTTGGTCGTGGGCCATAGAAGCCCTCCCAAAGGTGTTTCCAGATTTTTAAAGGGGTCTCATGACAAAAATTGGATAAAAAATTTATTCCAAAATTTCTGCTCAGATTTAAACACAGATTAATGGAGAATCATTTTACAAAGCTTTAAAGGTATTCCTCTTCAGAATCGGATAGAAATTGACCAAGATATAGCCTTGGTCGTGGGCCATAGAAGCCCTCCCAAAGGTGTTTCCAGATTTTTAAAGGGGTCTCATGACAAAAATTGGATAAAAAATTTATTCCAAAATTTCTGCTCAGATTTAAACACAGATTAATGGAGAATCATTTTACAAAGCTTTAAAGGTATACCTCTCCAGAATCGGATAGAAATTGGCCAAGATATAGCGTTGGCCGTGGACCATCAAAATTAGTAAAAAGTGGGCTTAAAAAATATTTATTTAATAAAAATCTTTATTAATAAAAAATAAATCATTTTAAAAGTGCCCTCCTCCTCGATTCTTATAGGTTGCACTTAACAAACGGCACTACGTCAAAAATAAAATTAGTTGAGAATAAAAAAATTTAATTAAATATATAAAATAAAATGTTAATTACAATATAAATAAAATCGTTCTATGCTTTTTTGAATTTAGTCACGGCGCCAGCCAACGCGTTAGCGCATTTCCCTTTGTGAAGCTTTAGGAGATTTATAGAATCCACAAATCGCACCGCAATAACAATAATAATGGACCGGCGAGAAGATGCTCTGCGACAGGTACTATTCATTATGGTTTTAAATATATTTACATTATTAAAAACAAACGCTTCGGCTCGAAACAGGCCCTGGAGAGCAATGCCGCCGAAACGGGGTGCTGGCAGGCTTTCAAAAACGACAACGAGAGCGCCATCAGGAATCTGGAAATGTTCGTCCGCAAGCTCAGCGTAGAGGTTATGGTGCCGATTGGAAAGAAGGCTCTTATGCCCGGCGAGCTGATCCACACCAACGAACTTCTAGTGGGCCATTATGAGGGCTACTTCTCACAGTGTTCAGCGCACAAGGCCCAAGAAATTTGCCGTCATCGTCTGAAAATCGCCGATGAGCAGCTGCAAAAGCTACAAAAAGAGGCCGATCTGTGGCAGTAAGTTGATCCAGCACCAGAAATTGCAGCCCTTGTTTATGTTTCCTCTTTATAGAAACAAACTCAGCACCCCTTTCACTGAAGGTGCCGTGCCAAGCGGTGACCAGGTGGAGATTGTGGAAGATTTCAATGAGGAGTCGCACAACAAGTGGATGGCAGAGCACAAGGAACGCGTGCGGCGGCAGAAGGAAGATGAGCGTCTAAAGAGGCAGGCGGAATCGCCAGAAAGTGGCGATGATGTACTGCGAAAGCTTGAAGAGCGGGAGATGATGGAGGAATTGGGCCTGGATCCTGATAATCTCAACGAAGAAATGCTCGAAGATTTATTAAAACCAGGTGCAGCCGTCGTGGATCCCATTCCAAAAGCTTTAACAGAAGAGCAGGAATCAGAAATTTGGAAGAAGCTTGAAGCTCAAGAAGACAGCGAAAACATAGAAAATCTCGGTATCGAAGCAGAAGAAAGTCTTAAAAGTACTGACCATCTAGTGCGCCAGCTAATGTCCGCCGATATGGAGGTAAATTCCTCAAAGAAGCGTGTAGGAAGAGAAAAAACTATTCCAGAAAGCAAGGAAAATAAACCTGATATTAAAGAAAGCATCGAGAAGGAGGAACCAATCAATATGTATAGCGACGAGGAAGATGAGGCGGAAGAAGTACAAACGATTCGAGAGCAAGTGTCAATGCTGCCAATGGAAGACCGTGAACCATTTCTCAGATCGCAAATTCAGATTCTCACGGCCAAAATGCGCAAGATACAGAAGGTGAATTTTATTAGCGATGAACTGGTTCACTTGATGAATGTTGTGGTTATGCTGGAGGACGATCTACAGGACATGCTGTGCGACATGGAACTGGAAGCTAGTGATGCTGAGCAAGTCGAAGACCCCGAAGCAGAGCCCGAAGTTGTCCCTGAAACAGGCTCAAAGACGCGCCGCATCTCCTTTGCTGCCGTAGACGAAAAATTAGAGTTCCGGAGAGAAGAGACTGTGGCGGAAATGCTCCCCAATGCTAGAAAGAATTCCAGGGACGTCATACGCTTAGATGAACCAGTAAAACCGCCCCCCAAGAAAGAAGTCCCAAAGAAAAAGGAGAAAATCCCCAGCACAGATATTTTGAAAAAAGTTGAGAGAAACATAGAGTTTGTCCAGGAAAACCAAAGTGCCCAAAACTATGATTTGCTCAACCAAATACTAGAGGAGTCCACGGGACGCATTAACACATTACAAATTAGTTTTAAACATTCCAATGCAGTGCCTACCCCCAAATATGAACCAGAGCCAGATGCCATACCTGGGACCCCAGCAGATTTCTATGAGAGATATGAAAAGGGCCGCACTCAGGCGAATGCTTCGTTTCCTATATTTGTTAATGGATTTGAGGGAGAAGAGGAGGTCAAAGTGCCAATCATGACCGAAGCTTCACGAGCAGCGGCCTACGAAGATCCCAGAGTTCAGGTACTTAAAAACGAAACAGTTAAGGAAACTTTTTAATACCCTTTCCTTTTTTCAGTTTTCCAAGCCGGGAACTTCGGAAGAAGAGTCCAGTTGTCCGGAGTCCAGTACAAAGTCTATCCTACGCAACAAAGGCGCCGTGGAGCAAGAGCAGCACATTGTTAACCAGCAAAACGAATTGAAGAAGTCGGGCAAGAAGGCCAGAAAACAAAAGAAAAAAGAGCGCACCCTGGACGACGATCTGCGAGACATGAGTGCCTACCAGAAGGTGATGCACGATCTCGTGGAGAAGGAGCCGGCCAAGGAAGCGCCAGAGCCACTGCCACAGGGCAAGTTCGTCGATACGCATGCGCCAAAGAAGAGGGTAAGCCGCTTTAAAGAGCAGCGCGATCGTAGAAAGACGTAGCAGAGAAGTGAAAGTGAATTATTACCGGAGAGTTTCTCATATATTTGTTCAAGTTTAATGTGGATTTGTATTACAATCACAACAAACAATAAACAACTACTCGTGTGGTGTACATAGCTTTTTAAATTAAACACTAGAGGCTAGTCCGTTGCTACGGAATTTATTTAATTATTATTTTTTTTAACATTTACAGTAGGGTTCAATTTACATCAGATCAGATTGAGAGGTGTCGATTCAATTCAATTCACAGCTTGTTGAGTCGGATCGATTCGAAATATTCAATGCGAGCCGGCCGATGTGCACTCTTACATTCTACTTTAAAAGTACATTTTAACATCTAATACATACAGTACAGATCTTATCATAAGCACATAACTTTCCTCCTCCTTACTAATCGCTCGGTTACTCCTCCATGCCAAGAAGCTTGCGCTCCACGGCGGCATCTATGCCCCATTCACCGATGGTCTGGTGCTCGAGGTTCTCACAGAAGTTCTACATGTTAAAGTCAACGTCAAATAGCTAATCCTCCAGCCCGAGAAACTCTCGTTCCAGAGCAGCGCCCATCATATTCCACTCGCCGTCGTCCTCATCTTCCGGATTATTTTCGCTATTCGAGTCCGACCCAAACTCAAGGTCGGAGGGAAGTTCCTCTCCTGTGAAAAGATTTAAAATTATAGAATATTTACGATTTTAAAGATAATTTTTCATGCTCACCGCGTCTGAATTTGGCGCTAGGCATTTCATCATCATCGTCTTCCTCCGCGTCTTCGTTATTGTCGTCGCCTTCCTCAGCCAGCTCCTTATCGAACTTAAGCGGCGCTCCCATCATTACATCCTCAGTGCGCGTAAAGAAGTCATGGGCTCGGTTTGAGTTGTCATCATCGCGTTTTCGCTTCAACAGCTTCTTGTCCATGGGTGGATTTTCTAATATTTTAAAAATTGGATAACCAGTTCTTCAAAGTTTATCAATTAATGCCTTACCAAAGTTGACTGGTCCCTCGTCACTGGACGAGTCCGATTCGAAGAAATTCTCATAGTCCTTGTTCATTGACTCAATATCCGCATTGGTGAAGACAAGCAAAGGATTAAGGGTCTCCCGAAAATTTCCGCTCTGTTCCTCCTGCTGTTTGCTGCTCGAGGGTGAGATCTCTGACCGTTCGCTGTAGTTGACCACGTGCTCGGGACTATGGCAATGGGCCGGTGGCTGGCGGCCCTTGTTGCGTACCTTGCGATCCAACGGGAAAAGCTTCTCCTCCACATGCTCCCAGCGTTCGGCGCAGGACCACAGCCAATTCGCATTCACCACCTTTATATTGGTTTCCTTTTTGGCCGCATTTACCTTGTAGGTGCCGGCATTCACCGCCACCAAGTGCGTGGTTTCCTTTCCAATATTCACCTGCACCTCGGCGCCCAGACTCTTCGCTATGAAGTACGCCCTTGATTGCTCTAGCTTCATCTGAGTGGGCACTAGACCAGAGAAAACAAGGTTCTGGCCACGCAGCACCTCGGACCGGATTTTCGGGACAATGATCTTCAGGTCGGGTATCTCCGTGGTCTCATCATATATGGCATAGAAACGTTTGTGTATAGTCCTCAGAATGACTTCCAAGTACAAGAGATAGTCATCGGGATCCTCGATTTCGATCTGCTTCTGCCCGTCGTGCGTCACTCGGATGCTTGGTGCTGTCTTGGATGTGGTGGCTGCATCCACTTCCGAAGTCGTAGCCTCTTCCTCGGACTTGGTTGTTGATGTCGCCTCTGTCTCTGACTCTGTCCCTACCTCTGCCGGCGTGGCCTTTTCAACATCAACTCTTGTGCTTTCCTTTGAATTATCAGAATTGGATTCGTCAATAATAACCACGTCGTCGACTTCACTAGGAGATTTTTGAGCACTGTCGGATGGGCTGTCATCTATTGAAATGATTTCTTCGGAAGTGCTTTTCCCATTAGGCTTGTCAGTTGGCTCATTTGAAGATTCAGTGTCAAGAACATCGACGGACTCCTCGGTGCCCTCGTCGTCCTTGCTTGTGCTAGAGACGGTTTTGTCACTTTTTTCGCCCTCCTCCGGTTCCTGTTTTTCTTCTTCACCGGATTCTGGTTTGTCTTTTTCCTCTTTCTTCTCGGTAATATCTGAAAAAAATATATAAATGTTGAAAATATTATTTCTTAGCTGGAGGATTAGAACCCACCTTTAAAATCCACACCCTCGCCGTCTAATTCGTGTTTTGACAAACCCGGTGGAGCATTGATATCACCCGTGTGTTGAAAGAAGTGGTACGGTTTCACCTGAATCAAATTGGAAGCCATATTCCACACATCCTCTCGATCGTCAATAATACACACCATAGAGTCGCCGTTGGGAAACAAAGCTCTAAAAGAATATAAACGTAATTTAATTTAAATTTAAAATAAACATAGTTTTCCACCCACTTCAGATTATCCGTTTTGCTAGTCGCGTTGAAGCACTCATCTCTGGACAGGATTCGGTGTGAAAAGAATTTGCCATCCGGGTCCAAAAGCTGTGCTATCATGTGCGCGTAATTCCTGGCTCCGAAAGTGCAGATGTGTAGTTCGTATAGTTGGGACATGCTCTCAAGGAATTCGGCTGTTCCGGGCCTCAGTCGCGTGTGATACCAAGGCGACTGTGGTCCATAAAGCTGAAAGTGGTAGATCCCCTTGATATTTTCCGGAACCGTGTCGTTCGTGGTGTGGATCACCGTCTGGTCGAGATCGACGAGCAGAACCAGCTTGCGATCGGCCAGAAGGCGGCGGGTGTCATCGTGTCCCAGTTTCTGTGCCAGCTTTTGGGTGACCTTCAGATCGGGCATGGTGTGCACCATTGGCACCGAGGCCTCCGATGTCTGACCCTGCAAAAGAAAAGTTGAACACCCATTAGGAGAGTGCTAAGATGAAGTACGAGGGGCGGGTTGTTTACTCACATTCTCGTTCTGACGCAAATCGGCTCCGCAGTCCGCGCACATGTCCTTGATAACTGTGGTGTGTATGCACTCCGACAACTCCAGGATGGCATCCCTGAAGGACGAAGGGGAAACAGGTTGAGTTCGTGTGTATACGGATGACACGGCTGCATAATTGCATTCCATTCATGCACCTCCCCAAAAACACCACCCACCGACCACCGCCCGCCCAACTAGGGTTGCAACAAGGATGTTCAAAGGCGGATATGAATACCCGGGTTTTAAACTATGATCAAATCCGAAGATTCCCGATAATAAAATTATACGTCATATAATAATCCTTGGAAGCATCTGAATATCTCACTTATTGGCCAACGCGGATGGTCAGATCCGCACGCGAAGCAACCCTACGCCCACATAAATGTTTGTAAACTCACCCCTTGGCCACCAATTCGCCGTCTTTACGGAGGCGCTTCTTCACCACCCCGGCGCGCTGCGACTTGTACTTCTGGACTCCGGATTCGCCCGCCTTCCGCTCTCCGGCTTTTTGGCCACTGGGCTTCCCATCCTCGCCGACGGGCTGGTAGAGGAACAGGATTTGCGCGGCCGACACGAACTGGCCCTCGCGAACCCGCCATTTATTGATTCGCGCCCTCGTCTCCGCCTCCCCCAGCACGGCTCTCAAAATAATAATGCCGCTGCTTCCGCTGCCACTGCCACTTGCACTTCCAGCGCTGACTTCTCCTCCGCCGCCGCCGTCATCTGCCTCCTGGGGGGTTCCCACGCCCGCTGGCGCTACGTTGGACGGCGCGCCCTCCTCGTCCGGTGAGTTCTGCATCGCTGGGCTGGCACTTTTATATACAACTAATTTGTTTAAATCTCCGTGCCTTGTTGTGTTTGCAATTTGTGTGAATTCTGCCAGCCATTCGCCCGGAGTCTACGATTGACCACCAAAGAACAGCTGATTTGGGCGACGCTGCATCCCTGACTGCAAAGCGGGCGGCAAAAATCGCTCACACTTTGTTTTGTGTTTTGTTTGCGAAGCCGGATAATGAGCGAAAGTCCCGAGAAACCCGATCTCAAGCGATCAGCTCCCGAGGAGGAGGATGCGGCTC
The DNA here is from genome assembly GCA_018150405.1 of Drosophila varians. Lineage (NCBI taxonomy): Eukaryota > Metazoa > Arthropoda > Insecta > Diptera > Drosophilidae > Drosophila > Drosophila varians. The sequence continues at coordinate 14,032,217 of JAECWK010000130.1, forward strand.
CAGCTGAGGGCCCAGAATCCACGGAAAACGGAGAAGATGCCGAGGATGGCGGCTGGATTGGACCAATGCCATCGGAGCAGAGTGCTCCGGCGCCGGCAAAGAAAAAGAAGGGTAAGGCAATAAGATTTTCGAGTGTGTCCAATTATACTAAATCCTCTCCAGTTTTGCCCTATGAACACATCTACCTGGAAAACCTGCCCAACGCCGAAAGCTATGAGAGGAGCTACATGCATCGGGATGTAATCACGCACCTGGTGGCAACCAAGTCTGATTTCGTAGTGACCGCCAGTCTGGACGGGCACATAAAGTTCTGGAAGAAAGGAGAGCTAGGCATTGAGTTCGTCAAGCATTTTCGCAGTCATCTAGGTGAGTTTTTTAATTAAAATATACAAAATGGCAATTATTATTTTATTCCCTAAGTTCCCATTAAATCGCTGACCACAAATAACAGTGGCACCCTTCTCTGCTCGGCGGCCACGGATCAGACGGCCAAGGTCTTCGACGTGGTCAACTTCGACATGATCAATATCATCCGGTTGGGCTATACCCCGCAATGCAGTGAATGGATAAATGCTCCTGCCGATCCAGTACAAGGTCTGGCTATGTAAGTTGAGTCGAATATAATTAAAAGCACTCCTAACTGACCTTATCCTTTCAAGATCGGACTCAGAGACCAGCTGCATCCACATTTACGATGGACAAGGCGGCGGAGAAGTCCTACACACTTTGGAGAAACTTCATTTGGCGCCGGTGCTGGCCATGTGCTTTAATGTGGCCATGGAAACTGTCATATCTGTGGATCGTAATGGGATTCTGGAGTACTGGCAAAACTCCAAGAACGACTACAAGTTCCCACAGCGTCTGGTCAACTTTGACTCCAAGCTGGACACGAGTAATGATACATTTAACAATTAATTATCAGATTTTTTAATGAAGTTTCATCTCAGGTCTTTTTGAATTTGCCAAGAAAAAGACCCAAGTTACAGGTCTGGCAGCTACTCCGGATGGAAAGCGTTTCGCTGCCATCTCCACAGATCGAAAAGTACGCGTGTTCCAGTTCAGTACGGGAAAGATGATTCGCGTGTTCGATGAAGCCCTCTCCACGTATACCCAAATGCAGCAGACGCAGCACGCTTTACCTAACATGGAATTCGGTAGAAGGATGGCTGCCGAGCGAGATTTGGAGAAGACTTCCCAAAATACCACGCTTAATATACTCTTTGATAGCACTGGCCACTTCCTTCTCTATCCCACAATGCTGGGCATAAAGGTGGTGAACGTGGTGACGAATCGATGTGTGACTATCCTTGGAAAAACGGACAACATTCGTCCTTTGCAAGTGGCCTTGTTCCAGGGCAGAATCAAGCGACAAAAGGCGGCAGTTACTCTCGAGCAGGAAGCTAGTGAAAATCCAGCGCTACAGAATATTTTGAATGATCCAACAGCCTTCTGCACCGCCTACAAGTTAGTTAAAAGATAATTTGTATTTCATGTTTATTTTTATTATTTCATGGTTATTATTCCAGAAAAAATCGCTTCTATTTGTACAGTCGAAGATTGCCTTCGGATCTGCAGGATGTGGATCGGGATATATTTAATGAAAAGCCTTCAAAGGAGGATATTATAGCCGTTCCAGAGGCCACAGGTACAAGTCATGGCTTAATTATTTACTAAGCCACTAACCTATTTTTTCTTCTCATGCTAACCCAATAATTTTCAAGACGAAGGTTATTTTTACAAAACTAACTTATTTGTTGTTAATCTTTAAAAGTTTATTTTTTAACATTATTTTTAAATCCCATTTTAGTTGTTCAACGTATTTATGAGAACGTCGTTCTTCACACTACCAAAGGCGATGTCCATATGAAACTATTCTTCAAGGAGGTGCCCAAAACTGTTGAAAACTTTTGTGTCCATGCTAAAAACGGGTAAGTATTTTGATTTAATTTTCTGCTTAAATTGTTATATATTTTTTAATTTTTCAGATATTATAACGGGCATATATTCCACCGAGTTATTAAGGGATTTATGGTTCAAACTGGAGATCCTACGGGAACTGGTACGGGCGGAAAATCCATTTGGGGAAGCGATTTCAAGGATGAGTTCCATCCAAGTTTAAAACACGATCGTCCTTATACGGTCAGCATGGCCAACGCAGGCCCAAACACCAATGGCAGCCAGTTCTTCATTACAGTCCTCCCCACGGTAAATATTGGTTTTTATATTTTTAAATTTAAAGTTTAATAATTTTCTTGAATTTTAGCCTTGGCTCGATAATAAGCACACGGTTTTCGGGAGAGTTTATCGCGGCATGGAAGTGGTTCTTAACATTTGCAACTCAAAGGCGAATCCCAAGACGGATAAACCGTATGATGACATCAAAATAATATCCATTCACTTAAGTAATTAAGCCGAAATTGTAAATAAACAGAAATTTTTAATTTTTAAAAATACCAAACCAACTAAATTAGTAAGGCAGCACTGTCCTCCTGAGATTTGGTATTTTTGGTTTTCGCGATGCCGCTTATTAACAGCTGGTTTACCCTTTGTCGGTTTTTCTTTTGTTCGCAGTGTAGTTTTTACAAATATAATTAAATAGATTTATTTATGCACTGAATGACCTAGGTTAAACAGATCATTTCACCTCTGAATCCCCATTAACGATCTAGTGATATCTGTATTTGTGGGCCAATTAAGTTAGCGGCACAAATTTTCTGATGATGCGGGTTCCTTCAATATGATAAGTTTTGTTTACGTCCGGGAAAAAACAAAGAAAATCGGGGACTGACGAGTCACCACTGGACATTGATAATCAACAAAACTTTCTAGGTTTGCCCTAGTTTAGAAGCCTAGTTTTTTAATTTTCGCAAGGTAAACCCTTATCTTTCAATTCCTTTCCATAAGATTATTCCCAACAGTGCTTTGTGAAATTTGAGATAAACATAATTTGTTTTTATTTATTAGGTATTGGGAATATGAGCTAAATATTGGTAAAGTATCCAACCATGTCTCAAACCGATCCAAATGATGTACGCAGTGCGGCGCAATTAATTTTGACGAATGCCCGCCATGGGAACAATACCTATATGCAGTATGATATGAGTAAGTAAAGCTGTCCTAAAGATTGTATCGTTCTTGCTTAAAATTTGATCTCATTTCAGCTCGGGCACATTCCATCAACCTGATAACAGAAGATTTTTTAGCCGGCTATATGCAGGATGGCCGGATGTCGGTGGTGCGTCGATTTTTCTGCCTTTTCGTAACATTCGATTTGGTTTTCGTGTCGCTACTGTGGCTAATTTGCATTGTGGTAGTTACTTCAAATGCATTCACTTTTAAAGCAACTAAACTCTGAGAATTTTGAATTGCAGATTGACGGAGACAATATATTTAATGCCTTCCACAAGCAAATTATGGAATACACCATTTACAAGTCTCTCTTTGATGTAGTCGCCCTCGCTATCTTACGCTTTATAATATTGATATTTTTCTATGCCATATTGTACATCAATCACTGGTCTATCATTGCGGTGGGTTTATATATACCTACTAAGATTATATTATTATTTAACTATCTCCTTTTCTAGTTCTCTACAAGTGGGTCTTGCTTGTTTCTTATATCCAAAGTCTTTGTATTCGATGTGAGTTTGATACCTTGAAAATTAAAGCAATATTACTTATTTCAATTTCGCTTTTTTAGTGGCTGCAAACCAAGCAACAAGTTTTCGAAGTAATCCTTATTATAGTCTCATTTATTCTGGCTTGGGGCGAAGCTTGGTTTCTAGACTGCCGGGTTATTCCTCAGGAGCGCCATGCACAGCATTATTTCAGATGTAGGTTTAAGTAAAGAACATCTACTATGGTTTTTCTACAAGAATCTTACTTTTTCCTTTAGCTATGACTTCAAATGATCGCACACCTTTGGTGCAGCCTTCCATTTTGATTGAAAATGAACGACCGCCTCAAAGTGTTACTGATTTCTATTCACCGATGGACACAGCCCATCATTCCGACGAGGAGGATGAGGAGGTAAGATATTCATGAATGCGCATTCTTAAATGGATTGAGAATGAACAAGATCTTAGACGTATAAAAACCGATTTTCAGATGCAAAATACATTAGATTTAATCCAGATGTTGCCGGTAGAAGTTTGAAGTTTGTTTCCCAACTAACATAAACCATTTTCGTTTTCTATTTTAGGATGAGGAGTACATACAAATGGGCCTGGACTGCCTGAGGAAGGCGTATGAAATCATCGAGTCCAGTGAATGGAAGGTGGAGAAGGTAACTCCCAAAGGGGACACCATCCACAGCACACAGCGTGACAAGATAGGAAAACTTTACAAACTGACTGTAAGTAAGTTTATAAGAAAATAGAACCTTTGGATTAAATATTCACCTTGTCCAAACAGGCCCGCATCAAGTATCCCGCAAAAGCTTTGATGGAAGACTTATTCTATCGTATTGAAGACTGTCCCAAGTGGAATCCTGCCTTACTGGAATCGAAAATTGTGCGGGTAAGTGCAAAACATATTAAGATAGGTAGGAACCAATCTCACTTTTAATGTTATCTTCCAGAAAATCAACTCCCACACCGACATAACGTACCAGGTGTCTATTGGCGGTGGTGGTGGCATGGTCAAGAGCCGCGACTTTGTGAATTTAAGGTGCTGGCGTCTCTTTTATAATGGGAAAATCTGCAATGATGACGAAGCTGCTCAACTAAGCAGCGACGATGATAGCATTCTAAATCGTTCTTGTGAGGGAAGTGTAAGCACTATTTCCGACGGTGAGAATACACCATTGCAAAGCAGCGTATCCAGCTGTAAGGCAAAGTTTCCCAGTTCGTCGGTGGAAGCACCCACTCCCTTCGACACACTGGGTCATAGCTTGGGGGCCAAGAGTTTGGGTCCCGTTTTAAACTATGATAATGAGCCCCCGCCGCTGGATCAGGACGAGTTTGAGGACGCCAAAGATAAGTTGGACGCCGAAGTGGACTTGACATCGAAGCCTCGGTTACCTAGCGTGGGCACGACAAAGGACAAGGTGTGGGTCAGCTCTGCGATCAGTGTTCAATACGATAGATTCAAGCCCACATCTAAGCATACAAGGTAATAAGATTTGATTTCCAGTTTCCTATCTGTTAAAAAACTCTTGAATTTTCAGAGGTGAGAATATTGTCACAGGTTTTGCTTTTCGCGAAATTGTTGGCAAGCCTGATAGCTGCATTGTGGAATGGGTGCTTTGCCTGGATCTTAAGGGCTATATTCCACGCTATATTCTAGATGCAGTAAGTTGCTTGAAATCTTTTTTGATAAATTTTTTTAATAATTAATCCTTTATCAGGCCCTCACCTCCTCCATGACCGATTACATAACCCATTTGCGCAAGCATGTGAATGAACTGAGGCAACTAGGACGCAATCGATCCTCGAGGACTCATTAGCTAATCCAGGGCCATATTTATATTGTATTCTAATTTTAATTTGATTGTATCTCAAGAGTGTCCTTTCCATCGGCCGGTTAGCTGTAACTCTGTCCTAAAAGTTTGAAAGCAGAGTTCATTTTGCTGTTAGTTTATTGAGTATTTGATGTATACATATGTATGGCATAATTTCTATGTTCGTATATGCACGGCTTACACTATAAATTTTATACATAACTTTTCTAACGTCTGGCGTGTTCCCCCAATTTAGTCGCAGGGGCAGGCGCAGCATCTGCCCCCCACCTGTAGCTGGTGGATGTGTCGTAGGCTTGAGATCAGTTCTTGGAGGCGTAGTTGCAGTCGGAGGGCGTGATCCTATTTACTGTCGTTCTGGGGAAACCACATGGGACACGCCTCCATTGCCACTTCGCACACGGCGCTCATCTTCGCGCTGTCATAATCTAAAAAGGGACAAAGGTAATTTATGGATTGGAAACAATAGTATAATGTTTACCCAGGCTGTTCCGCTTGCCGAAGATGCTGCCATTGAAGGGTGGCTTGCGGTAGGCCGCCTCACTGGAGCCCAGCAGGATCGCAGCCACCAGGATGGTCACCAGCAGAACGGTCACTGTGAATCGCAGAGCCATCTTACAATCTTCGGTCAGCGTTATGGGCAGTGGATTCTGGATGGTCTAAGCGCCAAGAGCGAGTGAAGGCTTCTGTGTCTATCGGAGCAAACGCCAGGACTTTTATACCCCAATTCCAACCAAGCGAACACAAGGATTAATTGAGTTTGAGACTTAATTGAAAAGAAGATTACTTAGGGGACCACTGCGCTTGTGTCCATAAAATGTAATTGGAATTTACTTATTTTCTTAGCTTAGAGTACATTTAAAGAATCGGGAGGATTTGGACTTCAGGTCTTTGCATTCCATTCGAGCACCTTGTTAAACTCCTTCTCGCCAAAGCCGATTGCCGCCGATTGTTCCATGCAGCAGGACTGGCGCTTTAGGTTGTCGATCATGTAGAGCTGCTTCTTGTAGGCGTTGAGCAGCTCGGCCCGCTGCCGCTTCAGCGTCCGGATGTGGCTGTCCCGCTGCTTCAGTTCCTTGCGATGCCCCTCCACCTGCTCGCGCTGCTCCTCGCGTATCTGGTTGACAGTCTTCCGAGCGACTTCCGCCTCCTCCTGGGCGCGTCCCAGTCGGTTCTCCAGATTAATGTTCGTCTGCCTGGCCACCTTGGCATCGCGCTTAAGTTGCTCCAGCTCCCGCTGTTGGGTGATGAACTCCTGCTGGCGCTCCTTCTGACGCCGAGTCAAATCCTCGCAGGCTCGCTCGGACCGCATTAGCATCTCGGAGAGGTGTTTGTTGGAGCAAGCCGTTTGGTCCCGCTGGTTGTCGGACTTTCGTTGCCCCTCCAGTGCCTTCTCAAGCTGCTCCTTCTGCCGGGCCAGTTCGCCAGAGTGCTGGGCATGGTCCTCCTCCAGAATTGCCACCTTGGCTTTAAGGAATCTAAAAGAGAAACCAGATTATGTATTAATCCAAATTAGAATATACTAGTACCTACTTGATATAATTATCTTGGGTTAGCTGTTTTTTGGCCAAACCATTGACCACAGTGGTGCTCTCCCGCTTTTGGATAGTCTCCACCGGAGGAGGGGCTTCGTTTTTGCCACCCTCATCCGAATCGTTACGCAGGAGCATGTCTAAGGAAGGACTCTCACTGAAGTTGGGATTCCGGTACTTGACGTAGGTGCCCGTCTTGTTGCCCGTCTCCCTCGTAAATGTAGCGTTCTTGTACATATAACGAGCCGTGGGTGGAGAGGGGGCGCCCACGGATTTGGTCTGCTTCCAGTCTGGAGGCTTGGACTTGGTCAGCAGATTCCTCTCGGGCAGTGGGGATGTGGCAGCAGCTCGAGCCGTGGTGGCTCCAAAACTGGGCGGACTTTTGGGCTTGGTCTTGCCCTGAGGTCCGACTATATGATTGGCTCCCTTTTTGCGGAGCAATGTGCTCGGTCCTTTCTGCTTCTGGAATGTGGCATATCGCGGCACTGCCACTCCGGTATTGGCGACAGTCGTGACGATCTTTCCAGGAAACATGACATCGGCGGCGGAGTTGAGCGACAGCAAATTGAGCTCTTGGTTAATTTTAAAGAGTTCCTTCTCGCGGGACAAGAGCTCGGCCATTGGGACGGGAAAATTTCAAGACTATCCTTCAGATAAACCCTCTTACAGTCCCGAATCAACGTTCTGTTTGTATAAGATTTCTGCTTTGCTAAAATACCAAGACAATTTAAACACATTGAATTTTTCTCAGTTTTGAAATGTTTGCACTTCAACAAGGCGATACGTGTAGACTCGAAACACCCAGTTGATCTGATATACTTCTAATAATTGTTTGTCCCGGGAGTATATAAATAGTGACAGTTACCCCTGGCTACCTGGTGCGTGTAATTGCAACAGTGCTCCCCGGCAGGCGCTTCTGGGAATCGTTGGTGTCCCACCCGTATCGCCCATGTCCTGTTGCAGTTTTTCTTGGGGTGGTTTTTCGGTTTGTTCGATTATATGTTGTATTCGACCCCCCCGCCAGACGGCTGTTGCTTGGATTTGGCCATGGGTTGGAGGAACTGAACGAATCTTTTGTCATTGAAGTGTGTGGGCGAAATAATTCACACAACAGACGAAGAACTCGCGTGGGCAATGCGGAAACTTTTTAGAATTTTTATGATGTATTGGAGGCATTTTAAAGCCATTGCTGGAAGGTGTCTAAGAGTACCACACACCTTTATCTGAAAGATAATCTTTTCGAAAAAATATCTACACAAAAAATCATTCAAATTCATTCAGTTTCTAGAAAAGTTAAAATGTTTACCATAAAACAGAATATTAGTTTTGAAAGAAGTCGTCTCTTCTTCAAAGAATTCCTCCACGTTTCATAAGAATAACTCTTGCATTTGTAGAACTTTTTGGAGGATCAACGAAAAAGAACACGCATAATACTCATAAATATTGATATCACCAAAAGTACAAACAAAAACCCAAGAAGAGGACTCAATTCGAGACCTTTTTCAGGTGACATTGCTACCTGTTGAGGTGATCGGGTTCCCAGCATGTAAATGCAAGTTCAAGATTTATGCGCGACAGAAATAAGACAAAAGAAAATAAAACATTTGTCCCAGAGCCAGAAAGTCAGGCAGTCGAGTCAATCAGCCTTAGTAGCTCTGGCTATATATGCCATCATCAAGGTGTTCTGGTGACGGCCCACACATTGGCCATAATTACAGCTGGTGTCTTGCCAAGTGTTGAGCAGAATCTTGCCAGCAGAGCTAGTGTTTCGATACAAAAAAGCCCCACATTATATCATATTCATTTTATAGAGGTATTAACTATTTCCCCGAGTGTAATCAAAGGCCCTTTTGATATAGGATGACCACAGTCCGTAGCCCTAATTACCCCGAACTCATAAGAAAGACAATCCCGGCCCGTAGGTGTAGGAAAGGAAGCCACCGGAGCGTGGCCCACAGTCGCATCTATTTTAGTTCCAAACAACTGTAAGTAAGTATGTCCATCAAGTGCAACTCGACTGGCTGGGTGTTGTTGCTGAAAAAGTGCCAACGCCACTAAAAAAATATATAGTAAAGAGTTAAGAGTTTTAAGAGCAAATGCAGAGTATTGCTGCCGTCTTGCCAATTACTCCGAAACCGCCAGGCGACGCTACTCCGAGTGCCGAGTCTTGGCAAGACCGGTTGTTGGCCAGACGTCTTGACTATTTTGCTCGGAGTGCGAGCTCTAGACTTCGGTTTCTGGCCCCGTCAGTCTTGGCCAGGTTGGTGTGCGAGACACAACCATATCGTAAACGAAAGCGGATCGCACGACAGATCCGACCCGCTCCGATTCGATTTCGATCCGATTCGATTCGATTCGTAAACGTATTCGAGTGTGTGCAAGATTTTGGAGTGCGTTTAGAATTTAAGATTCCGTTTATGCGGTTCTAATTGGATCGTGCTATTAAATTTGAAACGGCATTGCCTTGGCTAAAAAGATCTTCGATAGGGCTTTCGGGATTCCAAAAAAAAAGTTGCGGTTGTTGCTGTTGTGAGTTTTTGATATTTTTTCGTGTTTTCTGATTGTTGTTGCCCTTGGGAAATGATTAAGCTCGACGGGTGGTTGAACCGAAACAGCAAAATACGTGCTGAATGATTTGTGAATCTTTTGAATATTTCGCGTTGTTTTCGGGGAAGTGTAAAAGTGTCGGAAAGTTTGTTGCCTCAGTCTTTTGTATCGCGGCATTGCAATAGCAGCAGCAGTAGTAGCAACAACAGCAACAACTTGGACTATTTGCCACAATTTGCAAAAGGAGTCTTGTCGACTCTCTTTGCGGCTCTTTGGTCTCTTTTTAAAGTCTCTTTTTTGTGTAATTTCCGCAGCTTTAACATGTAAAACGAGTGTTGGCCACAAAACGAAATAATTATAGAGGAAGCCCGTTAAAAAATATACAAAAAAAAAAAACAAAATAAAAAAATCGCAAAATCAATTAAATGCCTGCCCCAAAAGCTGAAACTCATGTGAAACATAATTTTTGGAAATATATTTAAAAATTCATCATCATCGCTTCGGGCAACCAGTTTAAACCATAGCAAAAATCTCGAAAACAAATAAAAAAAATAAACACAGGCCACATAACTAATTGGATTACGCAAAAAAGGGCGAAGTTGGATACAAAGGTGAGTGGTAGATGCAAAAAAAAAAAAAGAGAAAACCCCCAAAAATACATGCACTTTTTAACATTAATAAAATCGAAGTTTTGCCGTTTGCAAAAACCAAAGCCGAAACAGCTTTAAAAGATGACTTCATAAATCGTCAGAGGCTGTGGATGTGCCAAAAATCCATCAGCCAAACCGGTTAGTTGCGTTCGAAATTCGTGGAATACTCGTACTTGGAAGAAGACCCAACTGGGAGCAGTGCAATCGCACATTTCTGTGCAAATGAAATGGTCCTTATCTGCGTTTCTGCGAACAAAAACTGTCCCCATCTACATGGGCACATCTGAACCTGTTTGCCAAGGTTGACTCTATGGCCAAAATTGGCTGCCAAGTTCGCCGGCTAGTTACATCATCTGATGGATTGCTGGGATTACAAATATGGCCAGGATGGCGGTGTGGTCTGTCTGTTTAAACAGCCACATCACGGACATCCGTCTTGCATCCGCTTTTCCCGTTTTCCATTTTCCAAATACCCATTTCTGAATGTGCCCGGCATATGTAATGTGTCATCGGGAGCCCAGTATTCCGGGTGGGTTCATTCAGTGTGCGAGGTCATTATAAAGTCAGAATCTGTTGCTAATTGGCTGACCCAACAGTTTTCCAGTTTCCCCCAGTAAATCATATTTTCGGATCTGGGAAAAATGAAAAAGCTTAAAGTTCTGTATGAACCGACAAAACTTTTTAGCACTTCTCTGGAAGATCCAGCGATCCGTAGAGGTCTGTAATTATGTTCGTGCGAGTTGGCGTCTAAAGAAGCAATTAGAAAATTTGATTGATGGAGGTCTCCTTCCATTGACCCATCCCGAGCCGACACTTGCATCATCGCCGGATTGGGATGGGAACTCGCGCCAGCAACCTTTCCCTTTCCCGGTGATGCACGATCTATTAATTGGTTAATTTGTGGTTTGTTAGCTATCAAAATATTGTCTGGCCAATGTAGGGGTCTTTATGTGTGTTGAATGCAACGCCTTTTGTTGTAAATAATTGCATTTTTGACATACGCTCGGAGGAGGGTAGCGTCGCCCATCTCCGATTGCCCCCGCAAACTTCTGTCTTGGATTTCTCAGCTTGCGAGAGAACCGCCTGTGCGCCGTGTATTCTCGGAATGCCGAGTTTGAGAAACGCCAACGCAAGCGTAAAATTTGTATAATTAAAAGGCGAATCCGAGCTTGAGTTTCTCGAATACCAGTTTCTTAGCCAGCATGTAGTTAACTTGTTTATATAACAGCCTGAAGTGACCTTGAAGGGGCCACAAAAAACAAAGTGAAGACGGAAAATATTATAAGCTTTGTGTGTATGATTTTGATTTTTGAAGCACTTAAGCGTATAGATATAAAGACCAGACTTCCTCTCACTTCTTCATCGGATAAGGTTTTGAAATTATTTGAGTGCTGGACAAAAAACATGCAGATTCGGGAGTTCATGAACTAAGCTTTTAATACGTGTGTGGGCACGTCTTGATTGATTTATAATCTCTGGCCGAAGAACTGACAAAGAAAGCGCCAAAATTAAGAGTTCATTCAACCAACGATAGATTTCCCGCTTTTTCGTTTTCAAGCGTTTTTCGCGCATATTGATTTACAGTTGAAACGAATGACTTAGGCAACGAACTTGGAACTTTGCGGGAATTACTCATACGACTCGTTGGCGCTTGTCACTAATTATGCAAAAACCCAAAATGTGGCTTGGGATTGTTGTGGGTTTCGCTAGCGAAAGGTGTGCCCGAGTCAGTTGTGAGTCACATGCTCTCTGGCCTGGACAATGTGCATTGGATGGATATCGTGTTTGTTTCTTTTTTGTTTGGCCAAAATGAAAAGTCGTCTGGCTAGTTGATTTGCTCCAGCCACCACCAACTCCCCCTCACTTGGCCATGTCAGCCGAATTAAATCAACATTGGCAAACTAAAGCGGTCTTAAATGCAGGCTCTTAGACAAACCCCACGCAGAAATAATAAAAACCAGCCACTGCAGCTTGAAAACACTTTCAAATCCCAGCCTTAAACGGGGTGTGGCAGGCCAAGACATTTGATCTGACTTCAGTTGGACTTGTAGCTTTCAATTCTCAGAGATTCTAAATGATTCTTTATGCTTCTAATAAGGTAATAAATTTTTGTATTTTCCATTTATATTTATGAGATTTTCCACTTATTTTCCTTGGCTTTCGGGCAAGTTCCTCCCCTATTTTAAGCCACTTATGAGATCATTTAAAGCCAAGGAAACTCGGATAAAGTTATTAAAATAAGCATGAGGTCAGAACTGGCGGCGGGTAATTAGTATTGCCCGTGTCTCGAGCTCATCAACCAGCAGAAAACAACGAAAAGCCCTCAATAAATTGGGCTTTAATGACGTATTAGCCTCATGCTCAGCCTGCTGACCAGCAGTAGCTGTTGCCAATGTCGCTGGGAGCCTCCATTTTAAGTACTTCTAGACACAACACAAAAAACTCAAAAGAAAAAAAATACGGCAATACAGAAACCTGAAGTCGAAGCTAAAACGGAACTACAAAAACTAGTTTCGGCTCTGCCTTCAGGCCAAGCAAAAAATATACAAAAAAAGCGGCCAACAATGGGCGCCAGAAAGGCAAAAAAAAAGTAAATGGCTTAAACTGAAATATTGTGGAGCCGGCTGATAAAAATCAAACACATTCATGTCTACGGCTTAGCTCAAGTCACGTTCAATGCGAATTTCTTTGCTGTTTTTTTTTTTTGATATTTTTTTGAGTTTGTAACTCAAAAAAATTAGGCGTCAAAATACGAGAGAGAAAATATATATTTAGGCTGAGCCGCAGGCTTTTGTGGGTGTCCAATAAGCGTTTTATTTTGTATGGGTTTTTTTTTTTTTTTTTGCATATTTGCCAATCAGCGTTTGAGCCGAATTGGACAACTTGACAAATCCACATGGGCGAAACGGAGAAGCTAGCCATTTTGAGAGAACTTATATAACATTGGCCAGCTTTGGGTCTCACCCAAACTTGGTTCGCACAAAATGTGGCAACCAGTCAACGTCTCCACGCTCCAGTTTAACGCAGGCAGTGCGCTGCGTGTGGCAACAACCAGGTCACCGCAGCATTTTGGCCAAGAAGGTGGAGTCCCAGTTAATGATGCGCTTTTCGTCTTCAGATTCTCACATTTAAACACACATTTACCTAAATGGCCAATTGTGGCCGACTGATGTTGCTGCCGCCGTTTGGCCAAATCAAAATCTATAAACGGCATCGGCGTTGGCGTTTATTGCAATTGGCCAACAGCAAATTAAGCAGCATTGTTGGCTCATTTGTGCTTTGTTGAAATAGGCAGGGTGAAAAAAACACAAAGCGACTGTGACGATGTTGACGAGACAATTGCAATGACCTTGACGGGATTGCCAGGTAGTTGGTTCCGATTCGTTGACTCCGCCTGAGATTGTTAGCATTTCCCAATCAAATGCCAGAAACATTTTTGATATTGTGTTACAGCCTTGGGCCAGGTGATAATTCATTGAATTAGAAAATCTTATTAACTCGATATAAAATATGGCCCCTCAATGATCTTATTGTTTTGTTCGTGCAGCTAATTGTGTGATCTTGGCATTTAAAATTCTAATTCGAAGCCGCAGCGCCTGCATACGAAAGCAGGTGAAAGTCGATTGATCTCCGGGCATTGATTAGCACGCACCGAAGACAATAGCCCCTGCAGGCCCCTCTTTAGAAGTAAAAAGTAAAAGCTAAGACCCGAAAATCAAACATTAAAGCCGGGCCTGACCCCATTCGAACTTGACAGCAAAAGAAGCAGAAGAGTAGCTGCCCTTTTTGTTCGACTCGCCTTTAATTGCCATCATTAAGAACAATGCGGGACAAACTAGGCAGTGCATCTGCGGAATCCCCCAGGTCCCCCATGACCAGGCCCCGAAACTTACTTTCTACGACAGCGAAATTGCAGCGAAATTAGCTTTACGCATCGCTATGCTGATTGATCACATTATTATGGCCAGAGATGTACGACGGAGATCGGGGATCGGAGATTGCCTGCCCATTTTAATGGCAAACCGCAACCGAAAGTTGCTAGAATACCCCGGCGAGACCCTCGTTCCAAATGGGTCAGGCCACGTTAGAGTATTGTGGTTAATATCGCTACGTGTGAGTGTCTTGTGTGCTTAACACAGTTACTTTTCTGTGTATGTGTTTTTGGCCAACCATCGGATTGGAACCAGATTTGGAAAGAGAGAGATGAGAGGCGATGGGAGTCATCAGATATTCTAATTGACTAATTTCCTACGAAAGGGTTCCCTAAGATGAATGTGGATCACCTAGATTTCGGGGTTGATGAACGATCGCGATCAACAGGAGGCCTGTTCCCTTTGATTACGGCGTTTAGCCTCACACGGCCCAGATAATTTAATGGCCAATTAACAATTTCATTTTCGAATATTTGCCCTGCCAGCAATTTTACGCACAGTTACGCGCTTTTTCACACCATTTTTACCTTCCCAAGCAATTTTGCTCGAGCAGAAAGCCGTAAAGTTAAGTGTGCATTTCAAAAACTATAACTAACTAACAAAACTAACTAACTATGGTTTTGCATTTACCAGGCAACAGGCAACAGGTATTTAAACGCAAATAAATTACGTTGGAGCTGGAAACACGCGAGGTCATTTTGCCGCCACATTAGCAGAGCATATACTTCAATGGAAATGCAATTGTTTAAACTTTAAATAAATAAAAACAACTTTGTTTGTCTGCGGCTCTCGTCGTGCACGCAAAACCCATTAAATTTATTCAGTTGCACGGCCCATTTTGTGTTTGTTTAGGTTTTTGTTTTTGAGGAAAATGTGTGTCAAATGAATTCGAATCGTTTCAGGTCGTTGCACATGCCATCGATTGATTGAAGAATGAATCATCCGATCCGTGAGGAAATTATATAATTTATATTCTAGTCTGGAGTTCTTGGGGCTCGTGTGGGGAATCCTAAATCCAAGAGGAAATGAGCCGCAGCTGCAGGAAGTGGCTAGCCATATCATTTCATTATGCCTCCTGGATCCCAACGATTTTCTGCCCCAATTCGTTGCACAGATCGCAGATAATTGAAGGTCAGCCTTAGTTGGCATTAGCTTTTATTTTTCCCCAACTTTTTTTATTCCCATTTTTTTTTTTTTTTGCAAATTTCCAACTGGGTAACGAGAGCAGATGCCAATCAAAGTCATTATTCCATAATGCCCGACAGATATTTTTTTTTTGTTTTTGCCTGCATGAGCTGCGTTTTCCATTTTTCAGTTTTGTTGTTTAGGCCCGATTGCGTCATTTGGCTAATTTTAGATAATTTATTGCAATGCCAGTGGAAGTACGAGCTCCGGCATTGTCACTGTGGGATGTTGTTAGCCGGGCTCCGCGATTTGCATTTGGCTTTGAGCCACGTTTGTGCTCGGAAGTGTGGTGCCTCCCATATACCATACCACTTCGTTTTTTTGACAAATTGATGTGAGCTCAGTGCATAATGCCAACAATTTATCAATTTCAAGCCATATCTATTGACCCAATTTCGTGTTTTCTTCCCGTGCCAGTGCCTGTGCTGGCGAACCAATTTCAATAACAACCAGACTCCAGACCAGGCTCCCAATGAGATTACAGCTCTTGGATAATAACCCGGGTCTTTTCGAGCTGTATCTATATCGGTATATATTGTATCTTGTATCTTGTATCTCGATTCGGGGTGACTGCATTGGATTGGAGTGGAGTGCTGGTCTTGTGACATCATCGTGTGTGTTTGTCTTGCCGTGAATGAAATGTGTTGGCAGCCACAGCAGCTCCGGTATAAACAACAAATCATTATCGCCTCTCGGCCATCAGCGTAAGCCGATTGTTGTTGTCCCGAGACGCTCAAGATAATGACCAAATTGCACCGGAAAAATTAATTTCAATTAAATCAAGGAAAGGTTCTTGTTGAAAATCTACGTACACCTCTTCTTAGTCTTTCTTTGCATCCATAAAGTTACAAATAATTCAACTTTCTTCGAGTTATGTTCTAAAGGTGTATAAAATGTTTTATGGTATCTCTATCCATGTGTCTATCAATATATTTACAAAATATTTTTACAAAAGGTGTTAAAAGTTTATGATTTTTCACAACAAGAACAGAGCTTGTCTCTTCTGAAATATCTTTAAAAATTTTTCACCGTGTCCTGACCAAAACCATTGATGTCTTCCTGGCCATGACTGGCTCGTAATGTTCTCACCGCTCCACAGGAAGTGTAAAATGGTTTGTCACGGGCTATTGATATGTCTTTAATATCTCGTAATACTCCAGCTGCGGCAGCTCCCGTTTGGAGCCAGTTTTCAGGCGGAAGACAAAGTCATCCTCGAATGAGTTGCATTTGACGGATGTTTGTTTGCACTCCGCTCAATATGTGGCACCTCGTGGACTCCAAGACAACCTCTGCGATGTTAACCCATTTGCAATAAGCCAGCACGCGAAGCCACATCTCGACTGGGCCGTCTTGACCCAATTGGCGAACAGAAAGTTTGCCTTTGGGCCACAAAATTCATTACAGAATGGTTGTCTTCGAGTGATTTAGCATAATCCGTTCGATACGGGAGGTTCATTTTATTTTTTTTTTTTGGTGTGGGTGTGAAACCGGTTTTGTACTTTGGGTTTTTGACTATTTGCCAAGGTTTTGCGATCCGCATTAATATTGAAATTTTTCTCTCATTTCTGCAGGTCGCACCATGAAGACTGGAACTCAAATGGATATTTTTTACACGGCGCTGCACTTAATCGTAAGTATTCGAGGTTCCATTTCCAGCGTCATCGAAATGGAAAATCTTCAGAATGTTGGCCAGAAGACATCAATCAGCCAGGGAGACCGCTGAAAGACAATTGCATGCCAATGCGATTAACCTGGATATGAGATGGCCGCCAATTGGCCTCCTCCGTATGCTAAGTTGCCAAAAGTGGCACAACTCCAGCTGGCCTGTCCCGGCCTGGCCTGGCTAAGTCTGAATTCTAAGCCGCTTTGAACCTTGTCGCCGATCAGGTTTCGAACGGCTCAACTCTAACCCAAGAGGCTGGCGAAAGTTTTTCGCTTGAGACAAGGCTTTAGAATCGTGAGAATATAATGCCTGGCCATAAATGGCCTGCCGGCAACACGAAAACGAAATTTTCCTCGAACATTTCCACGGCTCTTCAACATTTTCCTGCACTTTAATTAAAGCAGCTTACTGGCGATGGATTAGATCGGCGACTTAGTGTCGGCTTGCGGTGATTTATGTCAGCGGTTGGAGGTCGGGAATGAGGATTGGGGATTGGAGATTGCCTATATGCCATGCCAACTATGCTAATGAGTGACCACTTTCTTTGCAGACAATCGCGGCTCTGGCGGCGCACGCGGCGCAGATTCCAACGGCAGTCAGTGAGTACATAAATCTATCTATTAGGACGCTAAGCCAAGTTCTTTGGGCCCCCAGATACCATCCCATAAAGTGGGTCAGGTTTTGGGAAATGGGAGGCTTTCAAATTACCATTAAAATAAATACAAAGGCAACCGATTAATTGTGTTGAATAATTGAAGACATTCTTTAGAAATTTGAAATTTATTGCTTTATATAAAAAGTATCATTTGGTTTATAGTTTTGAAAATATGTGTATCTTAAGCCTACATAGAAAATTCCTAGAAATGTTTTGCTCATTTTCCGAAACATTTACTCAAACGTTGAGGAAGTAACTGGTTCAAAAGTGTTATCTAATTTAATCTGTCCTGGAAAATTATCTTGAAATCTCAAGACCCCTAAAAGTGTGGCTGTCCTGCCTGCCAATGGAGCATTCGCTTGCCCCCAAACTATTACCTAATTAATTATAAACTCCGCTTTAATCCCAGCCAGCCTTTGTTGCCATTGTTAAGTAAACCCGCTAAGTGTGCCGTTCGGATTGCCAAATCGCCCGACGCTTGTTTGGCCAAAGAAAAAGCCAACAGGGCAAACAAAAGTCCGTCTGTTTAAGCCGCTTTGGTGGTTCAAGCCTGGCCCGTCTTATTGAAAGGCGGCGGTAACTGGCCAAATATTGCGGCACACTTCCTCCTGGCTTTCACATTGCGTTTTTTGAATTTTGAGAGGCAGCTATTGGAGACCCCCGATGACCTGGGAGTCAAGAGCCACGGGCGGCGGATCGTGTAGCGTCGCCAGGTAGTTTAGGAACTGCTGGTAGGTGAAGAACTGCCCATGGTTACCCGCTGGCTCACGATGGTATGGGCACTGCGGGTCGTATATCCAGTTCCTCTGGTCCCCCAGTTCCAGATCCTCGTACTCGTAGTCCGCCAATTCGCAAACCTCTGCGGAGGTGTAACTAGAAATCGAATTATTAGAGACTTTTACTTCCGTCAGGGAATCGAATCAATTGAGACATACACAAACACCTTGTAGATGGTCTCCAGGATCTTGGGATTCTTGCAAATGGTATGGAATACCTGGGTTTGCTGTTCCCCTATCAGGAAACGGAGAAAGGGTGGCGTTAACTTGAAGAAGCGCACACAGTCCATTATTCTGCCCATGTAGATCTCGCGTTTGGGCCAATCATGGCTAAGCCATCTTACTCCAGACATGAAGATCTAAATAAAAATATTAAAATTTGTAAAAGGAATTCAATTAGGATTAAAGCCTCACCTCAATCTCACTGTTCACGCCCACATTGTTTAGGCTGAGAAGCTGCCGAACCGAATGGAAATCCATTTCCACAAACTCCTTGGACGCCACCAGGGTCAGAAAGAAGTTACCAATGCGGGATATCATGATGTCCCTAAACGTGGGAATATCCCAAGAGCTTGCCTCCAAAAACAGAGCGAAAGCCCGACTGCCAAATATGTTAGCTCCACTGGTTACCTTCCAACAGTACTCCAGTATTTCCTCGATGTCCAGAAACTTGGCTGCACTGAACAATTCCACCAAACTACATCTATTCTTGGGTCTTTGGGTCTTGGCTTTGTGGTCCAGCATCCAGTTGTATAAAGTATGAAAGCTGGAAGGGGTCACTTTATTGACGGGCAACAGGACCTTCATGGTGTCCAAGTCAGGGTGGTTCAGGAAGAATTTCGAGTGTATTTGCAGGATGGAAATGTGACAATAAAATTTATATTTTCCCACATAGACTTTAAAGGTGGCAGTGGAGGAATCATTGAGCAGGCGAAGGATAAGGGTATTCAGATTGGATTTTTTCGGCTGCGGACAGCTTAGGTTCTCATTGCTAAATGTTTTTTTGGGCAGACAACTAAAGGATTCCAAGGTTTCCGTTTCCGGGGTAATGGTCTCGGTGGAGGTAAAGGAACTAAATGGATGATGCTTTGGATTTATTTATTAAAAGTGTTAGATATTGGTAATCATACCTGTCACTCTCATATTGAGTCTCCTTTGTATTCTCAGATAAAGATAGCTAGAAAGGTAGAAAATATTAATAAATTAATTGTGTTTTTCCTTTGATTACCTTTGGATTGGAGGCCACTGTTTCCACCTCAGATGCTCCAAAGTTGGGCCACTCGTTTTTCAACATATATTCCCCAGTTATGGTGGCAGCCAGATCGGCAGCCAAGGAATCCACAGTTTTCCTTTCGGCCAAGTCATTTTGCTCGCGCCAACACGAATCTATATCTGTTGCAGATGCCTCCATTTTTTCCACAAAAAATTTATTAAAGTCCGTAATTTACATAAAAAGAATCTCGTAAATAAAAACTGAAAAGATGATTTAGTTCTACAAGGCTGCCAGGGTACAGAAATCCAATTGAATTTTGCATTTTCTTTGTTCTTGGCAAGAATTGGTGGGGGGGGGGACTGTTCTTGGAGAAGTGTAATTTATGCGATTCATTGTTACCTTAGTCTAGTTTGTTCTATTTGAGAAAATGCAGTTCGGCTCGCCTCTGGAGGCCATAAAATTATACATAATAGAAAGCCATTAAATGTTTTATGTGCCAGCCGTGGACGGATTCCAGTGAGAAACCGGCTTGAGTGCCACGATGGCATGGCCGTGTTGCATGCAATTACTTTGCCCAAGAACCGCAGTAAGTGATGCGAAATGCTGCAAGGTTCGTTGAACCAACTGAACCCGACCGAAAGGCATCCCATCCCATGCCATGCCATCCCATTGCATCCCATTGCGAGCCACAGTGTGTATACTGGCAGGGCGAACGTGCTCGGATTTGGATTCGTGCCGCTTTCTTGGCCAATTCTGCTGTGTGTGTGTACCCTCCGTTGGGCCAAAAACGAAGAAGCGTCATCGGCTCTGAGTTCTTGGCATTGCAATCTTCGGATGATATCGCTTGTTCGGAGCAGGAAATGCCAAGAGCACACAGCCCAACCTAATCCCAGGCCATGTCTCGATCTGGCTGGTGAAGTTCAAGGAACTGGCAGCTGGAGCTCTGGCATCGTAGCATCTATCTAATGGCCACAAGGCGCTCGCTTCTGTGCCCCATGTTTGCGCCCCATGTTGCTGCTGATTTTTCGATGTTGCCGCTTCAATGGCTTTTCAATGTCAGGAGCAGGCACTGAAAATTATTTTTCCAAGAGTTTGCTAAATAATGTAATGTAACAGAAGAAAAGGAGATAGGTTTCGTCCAGTGTCTCTGCATTTTTTGATTTAGTCTTCCGCATGCTGGCTCCAACTGGATGCTTCAACTAAATACTGCTCCCATGGGCCATTGTCTCCCGTTTTTTTTTTGGTGGCGGTTGGACTAACGGATCTTGAGGTTGCAGCTGAAGTTTCTGCAGCAGATGCAGCATCCTCGTTGCCACAACTAACTGTTTGTCCGTTTTTGGGAGTGGACCCATCATGAATATCTTCTGTTTGCATTTTATAATTTCCTGACTTGCGTGATTATCTGTTTTTTTTCCGCAGAGGATGCCCAGAGCTCGCTGATCGAGGCCATTGAGGCGGCGGAGGCGGAGGCCACGCCCACGCCAAAGGCTATCATCGAGCCGAGTGTGCGGATCAAGTGCCTGTCGGGCTCGATGCTGATCACCATTAAAGATGCCCCACCGAACCACGAGACGGGCCTGTTCAGCGGAATGATTTACCCAAAGGGTCTCTCCAAGAACTCCACATGCCTCAGCGAATACAGGTGAGTTCCATTGCATCCTCCACTTGATCTTCGCTAATCCGTGTTCCTTGCAGAGATCATGTGGGTGCTCTGCGCTACAAGCTGCCTCTCAGGTCTTGCAACACGATGCCCAAGGAAACGGTGAGTCTTCTTCAACTCTAGAATTTCATTGACCTCGCGAGTCACGCACCCACTCATCCGAATGGCAGATGTCAGGTGGTGTGCTGGTGGCGACATGTCCGAGCCAACTGGTTCTACCATTTTGGCATGCAAATAATGAGAAAAAAATTAAGTTTATAGACATATAAGGCAGCTGGGGACTCATTGGTTACAAGGTAAAGTCCATAATGCCGCGATGATTAGTCAATTGAAAAGGTTGATATTCGGATGGCCAGCTCACGCACCTTTTGCGGCTAAACTAATGATGCGATTCGATGGCTTCACGGGTTTCTAGTTAAAGTGGATAAAAATATCTTTCAATTAATAACGATTCTATGAGCTCACAAAGACTGCGAGCTTAATAGAAGTTTGTTAAAGAAAGTATCTATCTGGTTTATGAGTAATACCTTTTTGCCATATTCGGTTCGTTTGACAACCAGTTTCTTGGATTCGATCTGAACCGCCCAAGCATGCTTGACAAGCCGTCTCCCATGTCCCTGTAAACGATATCGAATGATCCAAAGGCCGGCCAAGATGTGCCATATAAATTTCATCCGACTCGCTTCGGTGTTGGGCCTGTCTAATACGTATATGGCCCCCGGTCTTATTTATGAGCTCATTCATTCGATCGATTCGATCGATTGGGGCACAACAACGGACTCTGTTTGTGCTGGAATCAGATTTTGAAATCTCAATTAGCACTTAACCGGGCTAAATGCGGGCTGCAGCTCACGCATCAAAGCGTATAAAGTCCGATTGTGATACATATTAATGTAATTTTGTTGGCGTTTATGGGGCCAGCGTTTTGTAATTTGTGGCTGCCGGTTGCCATTAGTTGCTTTTTCCTTTCGCTCCATCGGATTGACACAATTCTTCGCATTGCAAATGTTAATTGCAGTTACAGCAGTCCATGTGATGTGGCAACAAAGTCAATTGATCGGCGTTTACTCACAAATCTTAGAACTAGAGAGTCTTGAGTATAAAGTTCCTAGCAAAACCTCTTAAAATATTCAACTGCCAAGCTTCTCCTATTATTTTTTTATGACCAGTGTAGGCACAAATTGCATAAATACACACTACAAGTATATAACACGTCCATAGTATTCTTTGCATATTTCGAGTTTGTTGCCTGAGTCTTTTGATTTTTCATTGCTTTGTCCTTCGCCGCCTTGCCTTTTCAGTGTTGACGCAAGCAATTTACGTGGTTCGTTCAATAATTCAGAATCAGTAAATATTATTTTTTAGTCAAGTAAGTACTGGGAAATCAACAGAGGACGGTCCAAGGCCGGGACAGGGAGATATCTTTTTTAATGTTTGTCATTAAACACGATGAGCAGGTCTCATCCAGCGTGCAACGCCACTAATGGCAATCGCTTGCCAGCCATCCTGTCTTACGTCATTGTCGCGATGAGCTCATTGCAGTGTAAAAAGTCGCGTGACAAGCCACTCTGCCACATCTGCCGCTGCCATTGAATGACATGGGACCCACAGCCGGAGCCGAAGTCGGAGTCGGATCCGAGGGTCGAGACTGCTGTGAGCTGTGCGCATGTCAAGCATAATTAAATCAGCCACATACAGGTACTCGCAGGGTCGCCAAGGGTTGGGGTCTCCACGAACAAACCGCATATTTTTAATTAAAATTTAATTGCTGCCATCTTAGAATCCGAAATTCATCAAAGCCCAGCCAGTGTTGTGATTGATAATTCAATAAAAGTGATTAGTACTTCAGGACCTCCTGCGCCACCTCATACAGATTTCCAATTAAAAATAAATTGCTTTTGGTCATCTTAGAATCCGTGGGCTTCCTTCCATTAAAAACAATTTTTCATAGCTCAGCGAGTAAGCCCGTTTCACAGCGAAATCAATTTGTTCTGACGTTGGCTTCGACGTTGGCGGCTGGTAATGCGTTCGTTGGCCGCCAATGCCGGCGGATGACCATGAAAAGGCCAAAAGTGTACAAACATGTAAGCGCTTTATTGACGATATTGATATTTTAATGCCGCCGCCGAAGCTGCTGCCGTGTTTGGAGCGAAGGTCAGTCAGTCGGTTGGTCGAAATGGAGGCAAATGCGTGGGAGCATCCAGCGTCAACCTGTTTCTTTTGGCTCATTGGATGCCTTTTTTAACACTTTTTCCTACCACCGTTTTGTGCGGAGAAGTGTTATGGTGACATAATAGGTTTTTCTACCGTTCCACCGTTAGAATCCCCCAACCGTTTGTGCTGGAAATCTTGAATGTCACTTTATTATGCTTTTTATTAGCCCATTGTCTTGAGATGATGATGCTGCCCAGATGCCCAGATGCCCAGATGCCCAGTTGCTCAGAGGGGGCTGAGAACAGACACTTGAACATAACTGTCAACGGTTCTTGGAGACTTGGCCAAACAAAAGGAAGCCCCTCCCCAGTCTGTCTTTCTTTTTTTTTCTTGGCCATTTCTCGTCTTGTTTTAAGCCATAGAGACGAAAAGACGGACAATCATCAGAGACAATGAATGCCAAGCGGACGGAAACTCGTTGAGCAATAAATCGCACAACGGCTGCGTCTTCTGGCCGATTAGAAGACCCGGGCTATAACAACAAACATCGGTGCTGGCAATTAAGAATGCCCCGCCGCCAAGAAGTCAAGAAGAGAGCCCACTTAAGCGAAGAACTTCCGTGCCCAAATCTGTAGAGACCCAATTACAAAACTTCCGAGCTACTATGTACTCTGCCTGTTGCCTCCATCCATTACCTTACCACCTTGCCTTCCTACCGAAGCCGGCGAGTGTGGACTCGATTTGTTTCTGTTGCCTTTTGGAATTAGCACAATCACCGATGGGCCACAACCGTTAGTATGACACTGAGCGACGAGTATGAAACTTTATAAATAAATACTTAAAATATGGAAAAGGTTTTACACTTTTGTTGCATCATAAGTATCCTAATCCTAAGAATTATAAGAATGGAACTCTTTTTAATTACCAAGTGAGTTAACAACCAAATACCTTTACTTTTCGTCGGAAAAAACACTTCCTCAAGGGAAATTGCATCATCATCTTCAACATTCGCGGCATTTCCATGTTTCAAAGTTTCCAACAAATACCAATTAAAATTCATCATGCAAACTTGGCTAATTCGCAAGGAGATAAGGCCCATGGGCCTCCCGGCGGCTAGACGTTACACCTGGCTGATCGGCTTTAGCACCATTCTGATGGCAACATCAGGAAGTGCTCCACAGACAGACCCCAAGACACCAGTTACTTAGTTAGTATTGTCTCTAGATCGCACATTCAACTTCCAAGTGATTTCTGGTGGCAGCCAAGCGTGAATCTCTGAATAAATAATGAGAAGGGCCTCCACCTCTCCGCCTTTATTCTCGGGTTCAAGTCGGTGATACCTATGGCTTCCTAGCATTATTTTTAGCCGGTAACCAGAGGTGACCAGTGGACGGTGGACGAGCCACTGAATCGGGGGCGAACGAATTTGGTGTCCAAGTCTTTTGTCAGTAGGTGGTAATTCGATGTTTAAAATTATACTTTAATTCCCACTTGAAAGCCTGTAGCATGAGGTGAAGAAAGTTTCCATAACTTGTTGGGTTCTTTGACTTAAATTTAGGGTTATCTTTCAACCTTAATTTAATAAATTTTGAGGTTGTGGGTGTTTGGCTATAATTTAGTTTCTAATTTTATTAAAATTATTCCGCTCTTCTCCTTTAGGACGATGGTGGCATCGAGTTCTTCAACACCATTGTGCTGCAGCCCCATCTGAAGCTCATCACCGACCTGGGCCGTGGCTATCATGTTCGCTGTGCCTACAAGAGTCGCGACGCGGCCATCAAGCCCAAGAAGCATATGCGTAAGCATGCCCAGAAGCCACAGGCCTTCCGCAGCGACGATCGTCGGGACTATGGACGCTCCCTGGACAAGCAGCAGGACGATGACCTTGACGAGGAAGACGTCTACGATGCGAATGCACCACAGCAGCAGCAGCAGGAGGAGGAGGAGGATGTGACCAACAATGAGATACCCATGCCCGGTTGCCACATGAAGATCTACAACGACGAGCACAAGATCGCGGACGATGTGAAGATCGGTGATCCACTGACCATTGTGATAAGCATCGACAGGCAAAAGGTTTATGGACTCCATGTGACCGATTGCATTGTGCGCGATGGCTTAGGATGGGGAGAACAGCGACTAGTGGGCGAAGATGGGTGAGTTCTCCACAAAAACAGAGATTTTAATAAAACTAAATAAATTCCTTTTCAAGCTGTCCCATGGACAACGAGATCATGGGCCAGTTCAACTATACCGAGGATCGTTTGGCAGCCAATGTCACCTTCCCTGCCCACAAGTTCCCCTACACCACCTCCGTCTACTACCAGTGCAATGTGAGATTGTGTGCTCTGGAGGATCCCACCTGCCAGGAGGCCCCCTTGTGCACGGGCAAGCGCCCCAAGCGTCAGACATCAGTGGATAGCAAGGAGGAGGACGGTCTGCCCGCCACCATTGAGGTGTTCTCGGGTTTGTACGTCAACGAGAACGAGAACTCCAACGAGAGCGATGATGATGCAGTGTACAAGGAGAAGGTGAGTGCCGGAGAATCTTTTATTCATCCTGACTTAACTCAATCTACATTGCAGACCCTGGAGGATGCCCTGTGTGTCTCCCAGCGCACTTTCGCCATAGCCATTGCCATTGCCGGCCTGATCCTCATGCTGGCCGTGGTGGCCGCAGTGCTCTGCATCATGGCCCGTCGCAGCACCAAGACGGTGTCCAACTCGGGCAGCTCCATCTACAGTGGACCCTACACGAACACCGCCTTCTCGCACAGCAGCTAAACGGGTCGTAGGGTCTAATCCTCAAAGAGACAATTTCAAAATTCGTATTTTTCCAAATTCAAAAAACACTCAAAGTGTTTCAAAATCAGAAAGTAAACACCGGGATGAGATTCGGTCGCGCAGGTGCCGCTGCGGTAGTCAACGATTTGTGAGAACGGGAGCCACTTAGTCTGTAAGGATGCAGGATGCAGATGCAGGAAGCCGGAGTTGTCCAGCGACTGTCCGTAGGATAAGCGTAGTCATAGTTTGCAAAATGTCGTGCAGAGATTACCGGGCAATAGTTTCATGGATATATTGTACATATATTCCAATTGCCCGCTAATGTCGCAGAGCTCACAGGGATTCCATGTAGGGGAATCTAACGGGCTCTGTTCCGCACAGTCGGTGTTGGACTCGCCCTTCTTCCAGACTCTTCCCGACCTCCCTCTGACCGCTTTCTTCCCTTATTTAATCACTCAAACTAACAACGAATGCAGCAGCCGACGCTCAGGTGATATTTGTACTCGTATCTAAACTTAATGTCTAACTTCTATTCGTAATTTATTAATTTATCGGATGCCTAACTGCCAAAGGTCCAAGCACAAGAGCAGCCCACAATTTCCTCCCACGTCCTCGATACTCTTAGTAGAATTTCCTGAATATTTTCTTGTCATTAGCAGCCCTTATTAAACAACCGCCGTCCCGAGCAGCCACATACTACATAACATACAATATATTAGATGATATGGTAATGAAATATATGGCAAAAGTTCTCAAAACTAAGATTAGGCCTTTGCACAGCTTCAATCGAGCATTCCGACTGCCAACGAAGGGGGAATGCTCCTCTGGAGCCGTCCAATTTACGCGATTTCATTCATATTTTAAAGCTCAATTTTAGTGTTACCTCTAAGTTAATATTAATCATTGAACAATAAACTCAAATTGACTTTAATTAATGTCACTCTGTCAGTTGGATTTAATAATAGAACAGCTTTACACAAAAATTAGTAAAGCTTTGGTTACAGATGGGATCGGTTGTTATACTAAAGTTGAAACTGCAAATGTGGTTTGTAGTTTTTCCGACTTTTCATCTACTGATGGGACTCTCAATAGGCTCCCTAAACTGTCCCACTGAAAATTCACATCCTCTGAAATTTCATTTGGTGCGTCAATGCCAAAGAGCAGCTGCGGACGATCCACTTGCTTTGGAAAATGTTTCCACTCTAGAAGACTGCGCTAATCTGGCTAGAGAGCTGAAAGGTCTTGCCATAAACTATGCTCCTGGAGGACCTAAAAGAAGTAGAAACCAATTCGAGACCAGGACTTTTAAAAACGCCAGCGAAAAGCAGAAGCACATCCGAGGCAGTATGTCAGTTTTTGAGCAGCCAAGTGAATTTTTCAACTGCCATGTACTTCAATGTCCGCAAAACTCAAGCTTTTCCGGGATGGTGAATGACAGTCGCTTTGATTACTACAGCTTATATGGAAGGCCCACAGGTTGGTAATTCATTTTTTATGAGATTAAGGTCCTTAAGACTTGCTTTAGTTCTCCAAAACTATAGTTGCGTTCCCGAGGTAGGCCTGTTTGTAATGTTTACTCCACCGAGCAGTTATCTAAATGCGTCCATAAAGTGCTCGAATGCCAGTGAGTTTACAGGCAGTCTTACCCACATTGCATCCGCATCCCGCACGTCATCCTTGGCTCAGTGGTTACTGAACTTTAATAAAATCCTACCAAGTAGTGCCCATCCAGAGTCAAATGTTTTCCTTGCCTATGTTGGCTTGGCTTATAATCGGTCTACATCTCTCAATCCTCTGGACTTCCGAAATTCACAGCAGGAGAGCCTGAATTGCTTTTTGTACAGAGCTTGGGCTGACAATCATCCTCGTTTGGGGTAAGTGTAAGACCCACTAACTTACACAGTAGATTTAATTTTTGATGCAGTGCGGAGCTCACCAATGCCAGCTGCGTGGCTCTGACGGCCCAAGGCACTTGGCAAACACTAAGTTGCGACCGGGAACTGCCTTTTATTTGCGAAATTCATACGGCAAAGACGTCTACTGGATTGGACCAACCTGATTCCGAACTAGACATCGGTAAAAATGCAGTGCTTGAATGTAACAACTATTGAGTCTCGGGGAGCAGCACTGATATTCGCAGCCGTTTTATTAACTTAAGCAGTTTTCAAAACACAAAAGCCAAATGTATAGTATTAATTGTAAAGTGTTTGCCCTGTTCTCGCCTCAAGCGTCTTGCCCTTTGCAATGTGGGAAGTGTGGATCGAGTAGAGAATTTGGGGGCAGCACCATCAACGTTTAGTGGTACTTGTAGTTCCTGTGGTGCTTCAACTTGGTGTAGTTGATCAGATAGAAGAACGTCATGCTGGCGACGGTCAGCTGGAAGAAGGGAGCAATACCAGCGCGCTTGGGGAACACATACTTGTGCTGCCAGCGCCACCAGGCACGGCTCACCGCTCCGGCAACGGCATTGGGAGTCTTGTTGCGGCGTCCGAACCAGGAGCCCAACTCACCGAGCTTCACCTGTCCGAAGGGAACATCGGCTGTGGAAATATTATATAAATTGGTAAGAATCCCGTGTAAAGAAGCGTAAAGTATGCTTTGGCGACTGCCGCAAAACGTTGCTCCAAAAATTACGTAATTTTGCGAATTTACATACCTTTGCCGTAGTAGCGAGCAGGGTCGTAAGGACCGTGCACCTTTGGGTTGTACTCAGCTGGATAGTCCCCGAAAGCCATCTCGCTGTTAGGTTAGAGTATATATTTTAACAAGATATCTTATGAAACGAAAAATTATGCTTGCTACTTACTCGTTTTCAATGACAAACAGTGTGCCCGCCGCCTTGAATCGGTAAGAGGCCTTATCGGGTGAATAAACGGTCACACTTGTATTTAAGAGGCCATATCGTTTATTTCATGTTCGCGAAAACATAATCCTTATATTTAACATTCAAATTTCGTCCTTTCATTATTTCATTATATTATATACCATTAAAACCTTATTTAAACTGTGAAAAGCTTGATTCCTTTTCATGCGCTAACAGCGCTGCCACATCTTTCATTCAATTTTAAAAAGTACTTGTGTTTAAAGAATTAAAAGAAACTAAATTATAATTAATATTAAAACAAAGGTTTTCAATAAAAAAAACATCCAACTAAATGTAAAATTAAAAAATAAAACTTTCTCCAATTAGAAAAATTTCAACCAATAGACCGTTAGCAGCGCTTGATCAGTTGCTTTGAATCATCCTTGAATCATCAGAAAAGGAGCAAAAATACAAGAAAAACTAAGAAATTAAAACATATGCTTTTAATTTATTGTTTCACTGATGAGTTATTGATTTTTTTGATGCAGATTCTCGCGGCATAATCCTTGGATTGGGTGAGTCATCGAACCAGG
This sequence comes from Drosophila varians, assembly GCA_018150405.1. Taxonomy (NCBI): domain Eukaryota; kingdom Metazoa; phylum Arthropoda; class Insecta; order Diptera; family Drosophilidae; genus Drosophila; species Drosophila varians. Next base: position 14,061,821 of record JAECWK010000130.1, read on the forward strand.
ACATAACATTCGAGCATAACGCTACGACTTCCATCATTGGATTCGATGGAAATACACGACCAAGGAACTCCAAAAGACGAGGCTGCCGCCTAACCACATCGTAGTATTCCTCGGCCTGTATGAAAGTGTCCTTATCCATATCAAACTTTTGCATTAATAACACCTTTATGTCCTATAAACAGTTCCTTTACGTTTACAAATTATAAAGGAAAAATAAAACAAATTACCAATCGCAGCTCCTGGGCCTCTTCTTCCTCAACGTTATCAAAAAATTTTGAAACAAATTGTCCCACTTGTTCGCTATTTAAATAGCCGTTATCTCTGTAATCGTAAATCTAAAAATATAAAATTTATAAACCTGAATTGCCAATACATTTGTTACTTATCTACCGAAAAAGCGAACTGCATCTTCAATTCTAGATCTCTTGTGAAGTACATCGTAAAAAGGTGCAAAAAGGATTCCAAATTTACGTGTTTCTCGGCTACAAAATCAGGATAGGGAGAGCTCTTGGCATGACAGATCCGGTCAACAATAATTGAGACAATGTCCATATCATCGAGCTCGAAAATGCATCCCATCATGCTGGTTAGTTGTAGCCTTGTCATGAATTTGGCACGAGGTCCATTAACCAGGACAAATTTGTGAAAAAGCATAATGATGGACATTAGCTCGTAGTCCTTAAAGATCATTTTGGGATCCTTTTGCAGCCGCGCAACGATCGGAGAATAAATATATGTGAAGCGGGCATTTTCCACGGTATCTAAAGTAGAGTCCAGACCCATCCTTAATTTTGCTTAATACTTCTCCAAATAAATTTGGTAAAAACTGTTTTTTAAATTACAATGTTTTGTATAAAAGTTTACTTGTGTACAAATTATATGAACTTGTGTAATCCCTGGAATAACGAACAAAATAACTTGAAATTTTAAGTACAGATTGAATTTAAGAGAATAGGTAGCTTTGATTAAAACTTATATCCTAAAGATAACCCCATTTCATTTTAAACAAACCATCCAACTGTTTACGCACTATGTATATTTATATTTCATTATCTAATGGTTTAATCCTTGCTCTCGGCAGAACTATGCCATTTATTAAGCTGAAGCAAGTGACAGGATATTACAGCGCTATACAACACGACGATCAGTAACTTATAATTACAAGATTACAAAAGATTCTCGATAGTGTATGAACAAACATACTGTGATTTACATTTATGGCATTCATTTATGCACCCTACATTTAAATGGTTGTTATGTGTAAAAAAAAGCTTAAAACTAAAAATAATCAATTATATAATATATATCAAAATAATACAGTGGCCATTGAGAATACTGACTGAGGAGTAGATTTGCAATTTTGCAAAATGGGGAACTTATTCAGAGTCTGTGCTTGAGTATTGTTTGTTTTTTAGACGACACAACCGCGTTTTAAATAGATTCTTTTCGTCCGTATTTCGAGTTTAGATTTCTTAAAATATAGATACAAATATATAATACTAATTTCTTGAAAAATGCAATGTCTGTGAGTTCGTGGTGTGGTGCAGAAATGCACAAAAAACAACAGTCCATTTCTTGTGGCAAGCGGAACAGGACCACCGCCTGCCACTTGTGGCAACTTGAGTCTGTCTATGAGTATTCGCATTCGTATTTGCCTCCACATCCTTGGGCCTCGGATGGTCTACATTTCGCTAAACGTATTTCAAGCTAAATTTTAAAAGTACTGTTGATGATTCCTCTATATGCACTTACACCCTAATTGCTGGCAATTCGTATTGCGTTCTAGCATATTAGCCACTGACAACGCCCTCATCTTAATTGCAGGCGGCCAGCGCCCCATCCGCGTTGGTCGGCGGTGGTGTTACCAACGGTGCCTGCCCGATCTCATGCACATTATTGTAGTCCACTATGGCATTGCACTTCGTAGAAGAGCCCTGCTTTTCTATGCTACCGTTGCCGTTTCCGTTCAGTCCACTTCCTTTCAGAGCGTAGACACCCAACCGGGCTTCGTGCTCCCGCCGCTGCTGCCGCAGCCGTATGTCGTGCTCTTCCCGCATATGCCGCAGCTTCAGGTCCTGCTCTTGTCTGTAGTAGGCCAGTTTGATATCCTGCTCCATTTGCTCAAAACGAAGTTTCTGTTCGTGCTCCCTCCGGGCATAGTCGATCTCGGCCAGACGGGCTTGTTTAAGTAACTTGAACAGTTCCTGCCTGTACTTTTGCTCCAGTTCTGTGGTGCTGACGAGCTCCATAGACTGGCCGTTGGCCTCCACTGCTGAAGCAGTGCCTAGAGAGAACGGCTGAAGCGTGTTGGATGCGGCGACACTGTTAGAGGCTTCGTTTTCGTCGGAGAGCAGAGACTGGGCCTGGGAAAGCTGAAAAGTAAGTGGTTCATGTTATTAGCTAGACTCTTGAGGTAAATCGATCCAAAGACTTACATTTCGTTGCCGTCGTTTTCGCTGTGGAGGTGATGTCTTTTCATTCTCTTCACCAGTTTCGGCGGAGGCTTCTGATTTGAGGCCCAATGGCGACAGCTTGGCCTTAGCCCGTTTTCGACGCTGAGCGGGCGCTTGGGCAGCGGTAGCCCCTTCCTGCTGAGAGTCCCCATCCCCGCCAGCCGTCGAGGGTGGTGGTGACGGTATGGCAATAGTGGAGGTCTGTAACGTGTCCTCGCTAGCATTTGTGGAGTTGGGTAGAGCGGCAAGGGGCATATCCTCGTCTTCGTCCATGTCGAGAAGCTCCTTTTTAATGGCACCATTTGTGTTGGCTCGGGTCTGGCTTCGGGAACTGACCGGATCCTTCTGCATCTCCTCCATAAATTCAATCATGCGCATCCCCTCCAGGGCATCCGATTTTGGGTGCTTCTGTTGATGCTCCCGCTTCGCAGAGTTCTTCATGCTGCGCCACTGCACTTGAATCTGTTCAAGAAGTCTATGTCGGAAATTGAGGGCATTAAACCTGGGAATGGAGAAATTATATATATTATATAGCTTATTCGATTTAAGGATATTGCGCAACTTACTGCTTTGTGATCTGGGACCAGGCCAGGCGCTTGGCTTTTATACTCTTGGCGTCCACGCTGCGGTTCTCCACGAAGGCCACCTTCGACTTGATGACCTCCAGCAGCAGGCCACGCTCAGCCTCCTCCCAGTTAAGGGAGCGTTTTTTGCGGGTTCCTTTCTTTTTGCCTCCCGCGCCGCCTTCCTTTTCTCCAGCATCCTCGTTAGCATCCTCGGCGTTCTCCGCCCCCTCCCCTTCGCTGCTGGCTTTTTGGGGCTTCGGCTCCACCTTCTCGTCCTCGTCGTCGTCCTCTGGCGGCGAGGACGATCCCTTGATGAGGAGCTCTTCCAGCTTCATTGTTTATGTTTACGCCTCCGCTTTACAGTTGGCACCGATTCCAATTTGAACAGGACGATTGCGAAAATCCTATCAGATTTCTGTATATACTTTCCGTTGTATTTTTCGAGCACTGTTGGTATCCCGAGTTTTACAACACTAAAAACTTTCGAATATCTGGCAATGCTGAAGGATATCTACTTCTAATCAAATACAGCCTTACCTTTTTGTTGTGGTTGCCTGGTCCCTCTGAACATTCCAGTAAACAATCTAATTAGAAATCATATCCTCCGAAAATGGCCACAGAGGAGCATCAACGTCTCGCGAATATTATAAAAAGCTGTCATGAAAGCTTGCGGCAGTTGACCAAGGAGCATGGAGCCACGGCCGCCTGGCAGGAGCACACAAGTCCCCAGAATGCTAGTCGGTTGGCGGAGTACGCCAAGGCCATGCGGCAATTGGCGGCCATATGGGAGACCAATAACGAGAACGTGGAACTCCATGCACGCAGTCGCATTAAATGGGCCATAGACTACATCACCAAATACTTCTTCACCGAGGGAATCTACCTGCAAAAGCGACAACGCGAGCAACGTCTACTGGAATCCTACAGGACAGAAGGACAACTGGGCGATGTGGAGTGCCAGTGCATGGAGGAGCCACCGGACAGACTACGTGTGCTGGACGTGGGCAGCTGTTTCAATCCCTTCGCCAGTACCCCGCACCTGGAGGTCACAGCCCTGGATCTTTGTCCAGCCACAGCAGATGTCCTGCAAGCTGATTTTTTGAAAGTAGAAGTAGAGCTTGGACTATTGGAGCCAGAAATAATAGAGGGCCGTGTCAGGAGGCTACCAGCGAAGCACTACGAGTGCGTAATTTTCAGTCTCTTGCTGGAATACATGCCCAGTGCCGAGCAACGCTTGGAATGCTGCCGCAAGGCCTACGACCTCCTTCTTCCCGAGGGTATCCTTGTTATCGTGCACCCAGACTCCCAGCATGTGGGTAAAAACGCCCATCTAATGAAGAACTGGCGCTACGCATTGGCTAAGCTAGGCTTGCTGCGGGTACGCTTTGAGAAACTTCCACATATCTCTTGTATGGTATTCAGAAAAGCCATTAGTAGGGATCTGTCGCTGCACTGGGCGAGCATCCATCGGGAGGAGGGCATGTGTGAAGCCATACGGATACCCCAGGACGACAATTAGATAGCTAGATAAGATACCAAAACGCTCAAATCGATGTAAATATGTTCACGTCTACTTATTTATGGCCTAGCTTATCTGTGTTAAGTGCGAGTTAATAATAATGGTTGACGATGATTTATCTACTAGACGTTGTAAATGATAAATGCTATTGCTTCTGTTCCAACTGTGGGAACAGGCCGCTGTTGGTCTGGCGCTTCTTCATTGCCGTTGTGGCTCCCTGTGAAATTTTCATTATGTTCGGCGGAAGTGGTTTCTTGCGATCCGCCTCCCATTCGGCACGGTGGAGCCGCTGGCGGTGCTTGTACATGTTAGCGTTGGAAAAGAAGGTCATGGGGCAGTTAGGGCAGGTATAGAGCACCTCACCAGTGTGCGTGGACGTGTGTTCCTTTGGGGTAACTATCTTTATATAACTGATGTTAAAATTAATTTATTTCGCTTACCCTTAAGTCCTGTGGCCGCTTAAAGGCCTTATCGCACATGCCGCACTTGAACTTGCGCTCGCAGAGGTGGTTGTGGTAGATGTGTCTCTTAAGCGCTCGGGAATTAGTGGAGGTCTTGTTGCAGATATGACAGCGGTGCTCGCCGCCCGGCGGTTCGTGCACCGTGTTCATATGCTGCTTGAGCCCGGAGAGGTGGCGCAGCCACGTGCCGCAGATCTCGCATTGGACGGGATTGGGCTTTGGGCGCGGTTCGTCGGAATGTTCCAGCTCGTGGTGCTTCTTGAGATTCGTTTGGGAGCGCAGTGTCTTTCCACACTTATCGCAGATAATAGCCGTTTCGGGGTCGTGCATGTACCGGATGTGTTCCTTTAATTTTCGCTCTGTGGGAATTCTGAAAAGAATTTGAAATTAGATTCGCTAATAATTGAAAATAATCAGGGTTATTCACTTCTTTTTGCACTCTGGACAAGAATACTTGAACTCGGACTTGGGCACGTGTTTGGAAACGTTGTGATACTCAATGGCTGCTTTGGTGGTGAAGCTCTTTGGGCACTTATCGCACTGATACACTGGCTTGTCCTTGGGTTCCGTCTTCACCTCCGGATTTACATGCGTCTGCTCATGTATTTCTAAAGTGCGTGAGTCTTGGAACACACGCCCGCACTGAGAGCACATAAAGTGATCCGGATTCTTGTGTACCAGCACATGTTCCGCCAGGCCCTTACGGATGTGAAACTTTCTTCCGCAGCACTCAACGTAGCCCGAGTCTATGTCGTGGGACATGCGCTGATGTCGTCGCATGTCGGCAAAATTTTGCACAAGCAGATTGCAAATGGAGCAAGACAGCTTCTTGAAAAATCCTAAAATAACATCATCATATTCGTCCTGTTGTTTTTTTCGTCTCTCGATCTCCGCGCGACTCATTCGGACAGGCGGAACTAGTGGCTTCTCACGTTTTCTGTACTTCTTAGGTTTGACCACAACCCTCTTGGGAATTTCAGCATACCGTTCCTCTGGCTCAATATCTGGCAGGCTGTTATCCGAATCTTCGCCACTGCTGTCGCTGGAGGAACTGGCACTATCATCGGTTCCTAAAACAGCTTCCGGCGGTGTAAATTCAGTATCATTTGTGTCGTTTTCGGGCTCTTCATCTGAAAGGCACTCTCTTTTGGGCGAGGCAGCGGGTGGTTCTGGTTTTGCCTTTGGTGGGCGTCCGCGCCTCGTGCTTCTTCTCACGGGAGCACTCTCTAGATACTTTGACAATGGAACATCCGATTCACTGTCCACTGGCTGCTCGTTTTTTATACGACGCTTGGGCTGGGAAGGGCCTTCAGATAGAGAGCCGGCCCGCTTGTTTCCTGATTTGGATTCCGTATCAACGGGATCTTCAAGTAGTTCCAACTTTGGGAGGGGCTCCAGTTCGTTTACCTCTACTTTCACCTCATTTGGAGCAAAGAATCCTTCGGCTAAGGCGTCCACCTCAATAGTAAATAACGGATTGACAGATTCCGTTTCACCACAAAACTCGATGGGAACACTTTTCATATCACTAACACCCATCTGATGCAGCTTAAACACCTTTTGGTAGAGCTCGTCGAAGCTGGTGACACACGTCCAGCAGTTCCGACAAATAGCCTCCACATCGCTGCCTAAGCTTGGTAACTGACAAAAGGAATGGTTGCTCATAAATTTACAAGATTTTATGTATATGTCGTGCAACTTACTTCAACAAATGAAAAGTGCTTGGCAATGATGTCCCTTATGTTTAGCCGGACGCCTTCTTCGGTAAACAGGCCGAAGGCGGCATCTGTGCTGTCCTGACAGAGGACGCAGGATGTCATGATTAAGCAAGGGACTATAAAAGTCCTCTAGAGCGTCTCCATTTAACCGTAGCCTTATTGTTTATAAATTTGGCTATAATTTGTTGTCGTTCAATGCAAATCAGGGATGTGTTCCCAAATGTATCGCTTGCTTTCGATAGCCAAGGCCGATAGAAGGATTTTTAATATTTAAATTTAAATAACTATTACGTTTACAACTTAGAGCAAAACAGGTTGACTATGTTAACAATTAAAATTTAAAGCTATAAATAAACTTTGTATTTTGTAAATAGTTCTAACGAAGTTACCCACGCGTAGATTTTTCTCATCTCTATCCAAATGAAAACAAAGCGCACGCGACAGATCAGCTGTTGCTATTTGGAATCTTGAAACTTAAATTAATGTAAATTTCCACGTTTTGAATGCCTATTAAAACCCGGTGCCAATATGAAGAACAAAAAGAAAAATTTCGATAGAAGTAGAAAGAATAAACATAGGTATTGGCATAAGCAAGGAAAGGCTTCTTCGAAAGCTACACAAATTCTTTGTCAACTGGCGAAAAATGATGCTGGTTCCAATCCAGAGCTCGTGGTAAGTTTGTTTTTTAAACAAAGTAATGTTTTTGGTCGGTTCCGCGTTTTTTACGGCGCAGTTTCGTCTTTCCGTCGCGCAATCCGGGGTTTGTTGGATTGGGGGGCAACTGTTGCAGTGCGCAAACGCCAGAGCCCAGCGCCCAATACCCATCACCCAACATTCCCAGCAAAAAGTGAAAAGTGCAAAGTTCCAGTGAAAATCTGAACCTGTGCGCTTATCCCAGTTGCCAAATAAGTGAAAAGAACCCACCCAGCATGGAGAAGATCTGGCAAAAGGTCTGCGACCACCACGATGTTCCGGAGCAAGTGGCCAAAGAGTGGTTTTCCCGTATCCAGGAGCACCTAAGTGCCAAAAACCCATCGCGCGCTTACCACAACTGGCAGGAGATGATGCAGCGCAAGGTGACGCACCTGGATGGCGTCAAGAATCCAAACATCGTACTGGCCGCCTTTTTCCAGTACTACCATTTCGATGGCAATCGAAGTTGCGCGCAACAGAATTGCGAAGTGTTTGAGGAATTCTGCCACGATGCCGTCATCGAAGACGTAAGTGCCGGACATTAAAAGCCGTTTGCTATAGGATACTTTTTCCAACAGGACCACGCCAAGAGTCTTGTGTGCAATCTGCTGGGCCGCAAAACGCCCGACAACGAACTGACCTGGGACCACGACGAAGAAGCTAATTTATTGCAAGATGTGGATCTCGTGGTGCTAGCGTGAGTGATTTTAAAGTGATTTTATAGTAAACCGGGGTCTTATTTAAGCTGTTCTAAATCTAATAAAGTGCCCCGCCGGAGGAGTATAAGCATTACACTACTTTGCTGCGCTCGGAGTACGCTAATCTCGATGATGCCAACTACAAGGCGATGCGCATCAAGGTGCTGGAGACGCTGCTGATGATACCCTCTATCTATGCCACCGATGAGTACCACAACAAGTACGAGGAGTTGGCCCGGACCAATATCCGTAACGAGGTCCGAGACCTGAAGCAGCAATTGTAAGGAGCACGTGCTGCCAGGGGTTGGATGGATCGGGATGCGAAGGGCTGCTTTGTTCACTGCTGTTGAGTTGTACACTTGCTGGCCGTTTTACCTCGTTTAACGCGCTCTAGTGAAATCAATATAATTTTATTCTTAGGTCGGATATAATCAAAATCACTTTCCTAGTTAGTGTGTACGCCTAGATATATACGTAAGCCCTGTAAACTCTCCAGCTCATAATAAACTCAATGTAAATGGTAAACCAAAAGCCCTGTATGTTTGACTAAAAGTAAATCAAGAACTTTAAAAACAAGATGCGCAGTAAGTAGGAAAAGCAACCACTGGCATGCTTTTCAATACACTTTTCCAACCAAAAGTACGAGTAAATTAAGATTTTTTTTTATTTTTTTTTTAATAGGGAACATTTACCACTACACAGGCCACAATGCCGGAGCCTTCTTGCAATGGGGCTAAAAATATTAAAAAAAGGGTACGACTTGAAGACATAAATTATATGAACACTAATCAATTTTGTATTTCTTCCTTGCAGAATAATCCGAAGAGGCTGCAAAGGAACACAAAGCAAAAAAACGATCTTAATCGGGAATTGATAACAAAGCTTTTGAGCTCTATAAAAAAGAAATACAAAGTTCAAAATTCTCGCTTCCGTAAGAAGCTAAACTTTCAAAAAGAATCGCCGACTAAAGATTCATTATTGCCCCATCCAAAATTTTACAAAACGACAAAGGTAACCAATCTTTATAGCATCGAATTTACTAATTGCATTCTTAATTTAGGAAAATCTTCATGAGACTATTGAAGATGGGGAGATTGTAGAAGAAATTATTAGCAGCGACGATGACTGTGTCGTGATAGACGATGATGAACCAAGTACTAGCGAAGAAAAGGGTAGAGGCTCAAAGGTCAAGTATTACGAGGATAAACGTCGTAAAGCCTCACTCCGACTAAACCCAAAAACGGAGAACAAAGTTATATACTCCCCCATTAACAAGAGGAAGCCGAGGGCAAGTTTGGACACATCCTGTATTATTTTGGATGACAGCAGTGATGCCTTACCAGATGAGCCTAGTAATTTACCCCACGAAGTTACACAAAGTGTGATTGTTGTGGACGATTCTCTTGTGGACTTCATTCCGCTGTCTCCCGGAATTGAAATTGAGAAGAAAAGCGGGGCGAAAAAACGGAAAAGCTCTACCAATACCCAACCAACATCTAAAAAAGCCAAAACTTGTATGGATGACAATCTTTTTACAAAGTCCGAGAAGAAGAAACTAGGAGATTATAACAGGAACACCTACAATCCCGGTGCAGACGAAAGTGAAAACACCCCAAAGTCCCATAAACGAACAATCATTATTGACGGCAGCAATGTGGCCTTTGCGTAAGTTTTAATTTTAATTTATTTTATCAATGTTATAAACACTAAATCTCCGAATAGCCATGGAAGAACAACCGTGTTTTCGTCGGAAGGTGTCAAAATCTGTATTGATTATTTCGACAAAATGGGTCACAGCGTAAAAGCTGTGATGCCGTTGTTTCGTAAAAACGCCACCAAATCCTCAAATCCGGAGCTACTTGAACAGCTTTATAAGGAGGGCAAGATTGTCTTTACTCCATGTAAAAATATACCTGGCCAAATGTCCATCAGTTACGATGATCGGTGAGCTAATTATAGCCTATTAAACCATAAAAAATTATTTATAATCCTGCTCCCTAGCTTTATATTGCAACTCGCCTATGAGATGAACGCGGCTGTCGTGTCCAACGACAATTACCGAGATTTAATCAACGAAAACCCAGCGTTTAAAAAGATTGTGGAGTCTCGCGTTTTGGGATATTCCTGGTGCGACAATATATTTATTCTTCCTAAGGATCCATATGGGCGCTGGGGACCTACCCTTGATGAAATTTTGAAATGTTAGTTAAGTGTTTATTTTTTTAAGTTTAAATTTATAATTGTCGAAGCATTTATGAATTCATATGTTTAATTCATAATTCTGTACATATGCATCGTCGTATATATGTATATAGGAAAGTAATAAATGTAAGTTGTAAATGTGAGTTAAAGCACAGGAGGCTGGCCATTAACCAGGAATGTGGTGGTGGTCGTGGTGGTGACATTTGCCTCGTAGACCGGAGGTGGTTCGTGGGTGCCTACCGCAGCCAGATTGGGGTTACTACCTTCCAGGCAGGTGGCAATGGTCAGTGTACTGTCCTGCTTTCGCTCACTAAAGGCTGCTTCATCGTAGCTGGGAGGCAGGTCCAATGACTTGGGCAGAACGGATACGTTCTGAATATTTCCGCAACCGGAATCGGCTCCGCCAGTGGTTCCGGAGCTGCCGTTGCAGTTGTTGTTTGTCACTTCTATTTCCATTTGTCGCCGAGCTGTGAATGTAAAGATTGTTTTATATTATATTCTTATTTTTTTAATTATTTGTCTTATCAGTTATTTGAATAAACCGCGCCTCGTTAAATTTTTGATGTAACATCTGTTAGCCGAAGACTGTTAACGCTGTTAAAACAGCTGGCCCTGCTGTGACGTCATTCTTGAATTTAATCACAAACGTTGGTTATTATAACACCTACCGCCTCCACTTTGTAAAGCACGGCGCCGCGTGAAGCGCACAGAACCGAGTAAGTGAAACCTTTGGCAGTGATTTCCAACCGTCGCAGTCTCACCTTCATTGATGTTTACATAATGGCGATAGCCAAATTGCCGAGGTGAAAGTTAAGGTGCACTGTTCGGGCAACGGAGAAATATGTAAATAAAATTGTTTGGCTGCTGCTTTAACGGAGATGCAACAGGTTTTAGTCGGTGGCAAAGCGTAGTCACTAAAGTGCACAGGGCAGAAGACAAACGTGAATTAGAAGACCCCTCCAACTAAACCACAAAGTGCGCGCAAAGCGAAGGTGAAAGTCCGGTGCTCAGTCAAGGTTAATTAGCAATGGTAGCTCCAAGGGCTTCACACACTTCACTGAGTTCCGTGAGCCAGCGATTAATCACATGGCCTCCCAAAAGCCTCACCATTCCATTTGTTTTTATTTTGCAGAGGAGATGCTGTTGCGCCGCATACTGGGCTACGGCGTAGTGGGCGCCGGTCTGGCTTCCGCCGGCTGGAGTCTGCATACCAATGACTACGACCCCAACTCGCTGGGCATCGTGCGGCTTTCCCGATCAGCCGCTGCCGTTGTAGACGTGGCGCTCACCTACAAGCGGGAGCTATACTACAGAGAATGGGATAAGATGTCTCCGGAATACAAGGCGGAAAAGAGTCGGGTTCACAAAATCGCTGCCGAAAAGTTGCTGGAACTGATCTGCACAAACAAGGGCGTCTACATCAAAGTGGGTCAACACATTGGAGCTCTGGAGTACCTTCTGCCCAAGGAATTTGTCCAGACGATGAAGGTTTTGCATTCAAATGCGCCCCAAAATCCCATTGAGGACCTGTACAAGGTGATTCGGCAAGATCTACATTGCAATCCGGAGGATATCTTTGACAGCTTTGAAAGGGAACCATTGGGAACTGCCTCGCTTGCTCAAGTGCATAAGGCGCGCCTGAAGACCGGCGAAGTGGTGGCCGTAAAAGTGCAACATCCTTACGTGAAAGGAAACTCTCGAGTGGACATGAAAACCATGGAGATGGCTGTGAATGTGCTGGCGCGTATATTCCCCGACTTCAAGATCCACTGGTTGGTGGAGGAATCCAAGAAGAACCTACCGATTGAGCTGGACTTTCTTAACGAGGGACGTAACGCAGAGAAAGTGGCGAAGCAATTTGAGAAGTTCACGTGGCTGCGAGTGCCCAAAATCTACTGGAAGCTGAGCTCCTCCCGTGTCCTGGTTATGGAGTATCTGGAAGGTGGCCACGTGACGGATTTGGATTATATACGAAAGAATAAGATTGATAGCTTTGCGGTGGCCAATCGAATTGGACAGCTCTACTCCGAGATGATCTTCAGAACGGGATTTGTTCATAGCGATCCACATCCGGGAAACATTCTGGTGCGTCGTACGCCGCAGAACGGGATGGAGATAATCCTGCTGGACCATGGACTCTATGCGAATCTGACAGACAAATTTAGATATGATTATTCCAATCTCTGGCTAAGTATCCTCAACGTAGACCGCAAGGCCATGCGGCAGCACAGCGAACAGCTGGGAATAAAGGTATGTAGAGCCTTTTGGGGTAATCCTTATATCATTCTAAAAGTGTATCTTTTCAGGGCGATCTGTATGGTTTGTTCGCGTGCATGGTTACGGGGCGACCTTGGGAAACGGTGATGCAAGGTCTTACCAAAGTCAAGTATTCCAAAGAAGAGGTATGTCTAGGCGTATTTAAACTCCAATTCACTTCTTATGCCTATCCTTTCATTTGCAGAAAAACACATTGCAGAACAACACATCTTTGGTTCTGCCACACATATCGGATGTGCTGGAGCAGGTGGACCGCCAGATGCTGCTCATCCTCAAGACGAACGACCTGATCCGTGGCATTGAGTCCACGCTTCGAACCCAGAACCGGATGACCGCCTTCTGGGTAATGTCCAAGTGTTGTGTTCAGTCCTCGTATGCGGAGCAGCGAGCCAAAAAAACAGCCGCTGGCTCCTCGGGAATATTTTGGCTGAGGCTCCGGGAACGATGGGAGCTTCTCAAACTAAACTGCTACTACCTCTATTTGGGACTGATTAATTTTGGCTTCCTTGAAGCCCTCAAACAGGTTATTTAGGTTGTATATATGGGTCCAGAAAATAAAAAGTACAAACACCATTGACAGGATATAAAAGGGAAAGTTACCTCGTTGTCTTTGCTGGGCTAGACTCCTGGCAGCTGCCTCACGTTTGCGCTTTGCTGAGTTCTTGAGGAGATCATGATGAAATTGTAGACTGTATGAGGAATAGCAAGTCTTACCATGACCACGGCCAAGGGAAAGGCGACGACGAACATCAATACCAGCACGATGTAGAGGATATAACTGGGATACCAGTAATAGTACACATCATCATTGTTCCACGTCCCCCAAGATGAGACCATAGGTGTGAACTGTGTGGTGTTTAGCACATGTTCCGTGGAGTTATAGTGGACTGTGGTGTTCAATGGCAATGGAGCTATGGTACTCGATATAGTAGTGGCCGTGCCATTGATGACAGGTGCCATATTTTCGTATTGAAAATTTGTTGTGATTATTCAGGGGCTTTTGCGATTTTTTGAATTTAAAAAAATGGAGGAACGCTCCTGCACGACGGAACCGAGTGACGAACCCAACTAACATGAAATATTAGCTACCGAATCGATGGCCCAGGTGGACATGGCACAGATACCACATATTTGCTATGTAATCATTAGCTGATAAGGTGACAAAAGCAGTGGGCCTAGCCAGGGCTTTGTTTTTTGTTTCCCTTTTGCAATTTATCTAATGAGCAATATGATAAATGTGAATAAATAGATTTATATCTATTATATACACACAGGCACACATAAATGTATATTAATGTCGGCCATGATTTATGGCAGCCCAGAGCTTGGAGCTCTCATCTTGAGAATGGGTTCAGTGGCACTAACTAACGCAAATATTTGTGTTTGCTCTCACATCGGATTGCCTGAAACACTCACCTTGCTCCTGTTTGAGGCGCTGGGACATGGTGTAGGAGCGACAGGTAATCAGGAGCACCTGTAATTGGATACTTGATTTCGTGGCTATCACCAAGGAGTGCCTCTACTCACGCGTATCAGGAACAGTAGAAAGCTGAGGGCGAACAAAACGAGGAGGATGGCGCCCAGGCTATCCATTCTGGGGTTAAATGACCCAGCACTTGACCGGATGAGTTGTTTTGCCCAAAAGCGTTGACCGTGATTCACTGTTAAAGCCTCAGGCGCATGTCACAGTGATAAGATATGGTTTCGTAGCCGAAAACTCTGATTACATTTTAAGCAGTTGATGGTATTTTCAGCACCTTTTATCTATCCCCTATGGGGGATTCCTTGCCAATTGTAACTTTGCGGCAGCGTAATGGAGCGAACTGGGCCAACTGGGAGCCACTTGCCGAATGGGCCAACTCACAGACTGTGCAGGCCCAGTTATCTCCTGCCAGATTGCATTTTATGTTTGTCCCGGCACCGGCTGTTATCTCCGGAATCTGTCCGTCTGTCTGTCTGTCAGTCACTCCGTTAACGCTTAATTGAAGCTAATGGTTGCTACCATTGTGTGCTCCTCCGGCATTCCAGCTCATGACCGACCCCTGACGCCTGACCCATGACCCCCCAAAGTCTCCCCAAAAAAACAAAGAACTCGGAGACAAAGTTTTGGTATTCATTTTTCCAACACAAATACATGTATTTCCAATGTTTCTCTTTGATTTGAAATCAAACGAATGAAAAGCATCACACGAAAATTCTTAAATACTTAAGCACTACCAAACATTAATCCTTTACATTGATGCAGAGATAAATATTTTATTGAGTTTGCAAATAGTTTCGTTCGCCAAATAGTCCTTTTGTTATTGGCCTTGCTCTAGTTTTGTTTTGTAATTCATTCCAATTCGGAAAACATTGGCATATGAATATGAAATTGGCACAATTGTTATATCCTTGCCGGGCATTCAGAGTTCTTCCTTTTTCCACATGCCCCAGAAATCCCTTGACCACTGGTTTTTTGATTATTTTAATCCATTGAACTGGGAGATACCTTTCTCATTGGAAATATTTCTATTTAACGAAAGGGATTTCTGCAAGGGTGTAGGGATATTCGGCTAGGCCCGCAAAAAACAACTGGGGTGTAATTCTATTTTATATATATTTTCTGATAATCACTGAAATTCAGATTTCCGCTGCCAGCCATTCTGTTGTTCGCTGAAATTGAATTTACGCTTTCTCAGTGGAAATTGAAATTCGCAATTAATTTATTTACGTTTTGTTTGCTGACCATCTCGTCACGCACTCACAATTAAATTTTGCATAAAGTCCTTTTTGTGTCCAGGATATATGCGTTGTTATGACAGCGAAATCTATCTATTTAGCCAGAAAATCGAGTAATTCATTCGATATCTATCTTTGTTTGCCTTCTAGCGTATGGGAACTTAATTGAAATCAATACCAGAATATAAATGAAAGGTAAACATCCCGAAAGCGTGTGTCCATACACAATTGTCGGCGACTGTAGAAGGTGTCAGTTGCAATTAATGGGCTTTGGCGGTTGTTAATCTTTAATTAGCTGCAGTGTCCGATTTCTGATTGGATTTCCCCCGAATCCTTGTGGATCCGATACCTGTGGATGTGGAAAAAGGTGAGCTTTAATTAAATCAAAGTGTAAAAAGAGCCGCAGGACCTCAAGGATTACATTAACTTGCTAATTAATATGTGTAAATGAAGGTTGTTGTCGTTGAGTTTGTATTCCTTGTCTATTTTAGGTTTACTTTGATAATAAAGAAATGTTTACTATCCCATTTTCAAGGATTATGTAAACCAAATCTCGTATATTATCTCGTAAAAATTTCAGAGACATGTTTCCGTCTTTTTGTGGTCTTAAAATTATGCCTGCTCATCCCTAAAGATCCAGGAGTGTCCCCTGCTCTCTGGCAGGAAGTAACTTTTGTCAAGTTTCGGGCAAACTGAAATTGGTTTCGGCAACGGCAAACATGGCAAAAGCGAAAGATAAATTCACGTTGACATTTTAATTAATTTATCCCCCGACTATGTCTCGTTAATAGTTCTGTGTTTTCTTCGAGTTTACAACGTAAACTCAAAATGCCAGGCCGTGCCGAGACCTTAATCAAATAAATACATATGAATACAAGTATAAGAACGCCCACACGAAGGTAAAATTGTAGCCGAAACACACGACACAAATCAATTTGCATAAGGATAGAACTTTCCAAGTTTTGAGCATCGAAAGGAAACTTTGCTTTGCGCAAAATGCTCTGCAAAGTGGGTGAAATCGAGGCGGGCATGCTCATCTTTTTGATCACCAGAAGTGTCAGCAACAGGCTGAAGGAAATCCGGATGTCTGGCATGCATGGAGTGCCAAGATAACGCCTGTCTGATGGATACCAGGCCACTCCAAAAGGTAAAGCTCTTACAGAAATTTTAAATTTTGGGTATCAGTGAGTCGTATCTGAGGTCCTTTTGGCTTCATCCTATGCGTGTGTGTTTTAAATTTGAAATTCAAATTTATGAAACTGCAGTAAAGGAGCGCCAAAGCCCGATTTTCATCTGGCAGAGGAGAAAGGACCAGGACCTGGGCCAGCACTCATCCACTTGCCTAGCAAATTTGTGGCATTTTTTGCTTGAAGCTTTAACAATTAGATAGCATACTTTTTGGGGCCGCCCTCAAGGCTCACACACACTCGAAACTCTCCTTTTTTTATGTGGTTTGTAGGCTATTTTCGAGACCGACTGCTGGGCCCAGAAACAGAAAGTTGCTCAGCTGGAATCAAGTTGTTAGCACAATTAGTAGGGGGGCGTGAGCCATCTGAATGGAGGAGGCGTGGCCGTTTGCGGCTTTCATTATCGAAACGTGCCTCACTTTGTCCATGAATGTTGAGCGAAATTAATTGCCGTGGGGCTGGGGGCGCAAGGCGGCAGACTGGAGGCGGGACCGGCTCCAGCGATTGCAGAAAACTTTTGTTTGAATAATTTCATTAAGATTAATTTTGGCAACAAAGGATCTGGAAAATTATAATTTATAATTAGCAGCAGGCAAGCAAAAGCGGTTGTGTTTGCTTTTCGGGGGTCCTTGCCTGCGCACGGAGATTTTATTGAAAATTTTAATTATGATTTTGTGTGTGTTTTATTTCGCTCCGAATTTTTTATATATTTGTTTGCCAAAAAGTTTCGTTTCGCGTACATGGGCCATAAATGAGGTTTTCCGGTCTCGGAAACAAATTAAACTGAAGTCGAACTCGACGGCGAGCTCAACGAGAAAACGCTGGACAATAAAGTTTAATGAATTACATTTAACGCTGGAAAAAGGACGACGGACTACGGACGAGGCGGAAGGAGTGCCAGCTGCTGGTAATCTTTGGACAAACAGACACGGCAAAAGGGAGCAAAAAGTAGAAAGGAAATGAAAATATGTCGACGGAAATGAGCATTGACGCCGCCGTCCGATTGCCCTGACCCCAAACTACATCCAGGACATTCAGGACAAGACAACTGTCCTGGGTCCTGAGTCCTGGTCAAGTCACATGCGCTGATTTCCCTGACTGGTCTCGGTCCCAGGCCCTGACTCTGGCCATTTCATCATTGTCAACGGCCGCAGAACATCGAACAAACAATAAATATTGTAAACAATTTGTTTGGTCTGGCTGGGGAAATAGAAAGCCATTGCAAATATTTGCCCACGCTTTGGGCCAGCCCGAAACGGAAATCGTTTCCTCCAAGGAGCCCAGGCAAGGCAAGGCCGGGCAAGAGGCTAAGAGGGAGCAGGAAGAGGTGGAGGAGCTGGAGGAGACGGCAACTTTGTAAGCCCTTCGGGGCAATAAATTATCATCATCAGCAAATGGCAATGTGGTTCATCCTGCTCCCTTTCCTCCTAGCCTTACCCTTAGCATTCATTTCGTTTCCTTTCCCATAACAGCCGCTCACAATTTCCAATTGCCATCCGGCCCGCAGCATTCCCAATTGGAATCTCCAAGTGGGCCATGTCCTGGGCACCCTCCTGCCTGCCCCTCCACCATGTAGGTAATGCGGCATTAATTAAATCAAGCATCATTAAGCAGGGGCGTGGCGGTTGTGGGCGCAGTGCGGTTGGGTTCCTAATGGCAATTGCATTCGGATTTGCAATTGCACCGTGGTTAGAAGCACTTAAGCTTAGTCTGACTCTCCGTTCTCTGTCCTCCAGGACCTCAAAAGTTTGACTTGGCGGGTTCATTAATTTGATAGATGGCTTTCGGTTAAAAATACACAGTCAGAAAATGCTAAAACCATAGAAAATTGGTTTTAAGGAAGGTTTAAATTGTTTCCCATAGTTTTATCTGAAATGGAAACCGACCACTGTCCTTGTGGCAAATTGAAAATAAAAATGTTTCAACTTTTGTGGCCATTGCGTAGAATTCCATTTGCCAGAGTGAGGTTTTATGGCCCAGGATTGTGTCTAACTGCGGGCTTTTCACATATGGACGGGTGGTCCAGGTAATGTGCTCAATTGGCCATGGTGGAAAAATCCAAGGTAGAGTGATTTTTCAATAAAGCACACCCGCCGCTGGCAGAAATTGCATAAGTAGCTGAAAGTAGAAGGGCGCCCATTTCTCGCATTTTTTTTTTTTTTTTTGGGTAAAAAGAATCCCTTTTTGGTGCATTGTCTTTCGGCCGAGCGGAAGCCTGGCAACTGGCCAACAGAAGGTTAAACAACACCAAATGCACTTGGCCGACATCCCCGCATATGGGAAGTAGGGCGTCTTCCCACGCAGAGCATTGTAGACGTTGAGCCCCCAAGGGCTTAGACAGTAGGCTTTGGAGTCTGGCTAGGAGGGATGTGCGGCCAGGATGGGCGGCAGCACATCCTATTTATTGCCATCGCTTGTAACAGTCATTATTCACTCGACGGGTCTTTTTGGGAGGCTCTGGGCCCAGGGCCGCCGGCTCTTTAAATTTCATTTTCCAAATGTAATTCGATTTAAGTTCCGTTCTCCGCTCTGCCATTTGCCATTTTTGCCGTTTGCCGGTTGCATTTTGCCATTTTGATGGCAATGAATTTTTCATAGCTCCAGCAGTTTTTGTGCTCTTTGTTGGACTGCATTTCAATTGAATAAGCGAGAGCAAACACAAACGCAAACACAAAAAAATAGTATAAAAATCCTTACAAACAAAAACGAGAGAGCAGCTTGAAAAAGTTTAACACACACAAAAAGGGGAAGGACGACTCTTATTTTGTGTCGAAATATAAAAGCGGAAATGCATGTTTTGCATATTGCTTTGAGCCCTCAACAAATATGGAAAATTTCCTCCTCTATGGTGAAAATCAAATTTGCTGACCCTCAGCTTCTGTTTCCGGCGCGGCCCTTCCCCCTTTCCCATCCTTGCCAGAAACACCGCATTTCATTTGTTGGCAACAATCGTCCATGCAAACAACGAAACTTGACTAAATGCAATAAACTGACCAAGTGCCAGGCCATTTTGCCACTGTTGCGGTTCCATCGCCGCCCACTGGCGCCCACTTCCGCCACCAATCCCGCCCAGAAATTCGTTAGCCAAGCTCTGGGCTAAGCTCTCTGCCAACTCAGCGGCATTTTTAGTTCCTTTTGACTGTTTTTTGTTTTTTGTTTTGGCTTTCGCATGGAATAAAATGCAATTTGCTCATTTTTGCATAAACCCCAATTTCATTCTCACGGCCAGGAAACGAATGAGAAATTGTTATTGTACACTCGAAAAAATAAAATCGTAATTTAATTTCAGTAAAAGCTTGATTTGATTACAGTTTCCCGTGTACTGTGTGCTTACTGTGTCTTTTTTGGCAAGGTCCTTTGGTTAGTGAAGGGCGCCAAAGGACCAAGTGAAAACAAATCCCTCGCACTCTGCACTCCAGTCATGGGATATGCTTGTCATACAGTTGGAGTTACTCAATGGTATTCACAAAATCTCCCGGAAAAAAAAAAACAGAAATGTCAGGACGAACACCTACCTTGATTTACGTAAACGGGCGCTCCACGCCGGCACCGGCATCCAGCAAACTCAAATCGTTGAATGTTTCACAATTTTCCAGCACTTGGCTGCAAGTGGCGTTAATTAAATCAAAATCGATGGCCACCCGATGTCCAACATTCTCCAACTCCTGTTGCGGCTCCCGTGTGGACTCCCCTGCACCTCCTACCGCCACCTCAGCTGGCATTTGCAGGTGGGTGTCCAGTTGGCAGCATGGGTTACGGCTCGGGGTGCTCCAATTCCAATTCTGTTCTCCGCCTCCTCCTCCTCCGGCTGTCAGCATAGCCTGGAGCTCCTCCACGCTGCAGTCGAACTCATCGTACTCGTACTCATCGTCCATGAGCGACTGCTCCGAGTAGCTCTCGTCGTCGTCGTCACAGTCAAAGTAACCACTCTGCGAATGAATCCGTAGATTGATGATTGTGTTGAGATTGCGATTGAGCACTTGATTGCCTCGGGTCTAAGTGGGTTTGGGAGAGAAAGAGGCCTGCTATCCTGTCTATAGGGGAGCACAAATACCCAAGGACTACTGACTCATATGGGGCTTCTATCTATTAGTAAAAGTGACCTTTACACGTTTTGACTTTTTAAGTAAAATAAAATCTATTGATTAAATAATTCTCTTTACATTTATTGTTTTCGGAAATCCTTTACTAAACTTCAATGAAAATAATACTGTCTTTTTAAAATTGAATAATTTAACAATTCCCTTTGTATCCTTTTTTTAAAGCCGTTGTTAATCACCTGGAACAGACTATAACTTATTCAATATTCCGACGCCGATGAAAACTCATCTAAAATTCATGAAAATCCTTTAAAGAATTAAGAGGCCGCGAATTAGATTGTTTAGCAGGACTTTTTGCCACCCCATGTGAAACCATAAATTCCATCCAACTCACCTGACAGTCCAGGCATCGGCAATTATCACAGAGGCTGCAGCTTAGACCCAAAATATCGGCTGCCTCCTGGTAGAGCTCGAAACTTGATTTTGCCTGCTGATGCTGATGCTGGGTGGTGGTCAGTGCGTTGTTGTCCTCATTATGCATGCTCCAGTTGTTCAATTTATTCAGCTGGCGTTGCTCACTTCCACTTCCACTTCCACTGCCACTGCCACATTCATTCCCATTTGCAGCCCCTGCTCCGGCGGCCTGGTCCCGACTGCTGCTCTGATTTTTCAAGTTGCCACCATTGTTGTTCCGGCCGGGTGGTGGCTCTGGGGGCTCCGCCCAATTGCTGTCGAGCATGTTAAATGAAAGTTTATTTAGCTTTTGGTTGACTAAACTAAACGCGTATCAAATGGCCGCAAGTGGCGTGGAAGGACGCTGGCGCTTAGAGCCTGTGCCTGCGCCAGGACTCGTGGTGCGTGCCCATGTAAATTGATATTAAAGTGGAGTACTAATATGGTATAGGCTTTATAAGGAGTACGAAATAAATCCTTATTCAACAGATTGATTTAATTTGTGGTTTTTCCAAAGCATTTAAAACTCTTAGTCCTGACAAAATTTCTCTCTTCCACCCTCTCATACCCGCCATTAAAAGTCCTGATCTGCAAAAACTGCTGCATGCCACTTAAAAAAATCCTGTCAAAAAGGGAAAAGTAAGTAACTTTCCCACAACAAATTTGCGCAGTTATTTTGCAACACACCCCACCCCCCCTTACGTGGAGGGTGGGGGTGCCATTCTTGTCAGTCCTCCTGGTGTTGCCATCCAGAAAGTTGATGAATGTGCGCCGGAGAATTTCCACCGTGCCGCCGTGGAAACGAAAATGCCTAAGAAACCGGGTGAAGGACTCCATCCTGGCTAAAGGGACCTGCAGCATTTTTTTGTCGGCTGACGTTTACTAATTAAATGCGCACTGGGTGCTAATAAATCAAAGCAGAACCCCCCACTACCGACTACCCACTTCATGATGCAATTAATGAAATTTTCCCAGCCGCCTTTTGCTGCGAAAATTTTCAGCAGCAAAGGAACTTTGACATCATTATTGCCAAAGGGGATAAGGGATAGGGCCCAGAACGGGACGAGGGCAGGAAGCTTGAAAACTTTACGCCCCCTCGAAAGTCGTATGAGTGATGTCAGGGGCCTCCGGGAGGGACTTGTGGTATGAAAGGAACTTTCATATTAAGTTTTCTTTTCGGGTGCAGCCGCTCCACAAAATATGGTTATTGCACATCCTTTCAGAAAAAAGAATGCCTAAGGATATGGCTTCCATTTAAGAGCTACTGCAATCTAAAATTATTGCACTTCAATATGAACATTTATGACCCATCCCGGGCATCCATTCCGAGGGCTGGGCCTGCATTTTAATCAACTTTGTGGCACCCGTTCCGCCCCCTTTTAAGTAGCGTTAAGCTCGACTGCTTTTGGCCTTACTTTATGTTTATGCCGAGCGCGTTAATTTTTCAATTTCGCAAATGACTGCCTGACTGGGTGACTGCCAGGATGGGATGGGAGGGTCCTGCCGCCTTCCTGGCAACAACTTTGCTAAGCGATGATGATCAAAACTTATGACTTCATGAACAATGCAGCAAAGTTTCGCTGCTGAAACAAAGTGTCCGCCGACAGATAATTGAATGCGCTTAAAAGCCGCAACAGGACAAAGTCAGGACCTAAGCCAAAGCTAAAACATTTTATCCTCGAACCATGCTCCATTCAACCATGAAAAATGCTCTGCACGATGGTGGAAAAATGTAGAAAATTTAATGATTTATCCAGGATATAAATGGCAACTAATGGCTGCACTTCATTTTGTCGCCCGGACAGTTCAATAATTAATTAAGCAATAATCGAATGCCTGAAAGCTGGCGAGGATTCGCACGGCTCTCCGCCAACTTAATGAGAAACCACTTTGGCATGGCAACTAAGCCTGGTGAGGCGCGGCGCGGCGCCCAAGATTGCCATCATAAAAAGTTGCCACATTTTGCAGCATTTCGCTGCTGCACAACGCCTTATAACATTTATGGGAATTTATAAGTTTTTGCGGCGGCAAGAAGATTGTTGGCTAAGGATGGCATACGAGAAATATCACTTGGAATAATAAATCATTTTAAATAGAATTTGAAAAAGAAGAAATAAATTAAAGGCTCTATTATGTCCTTATTTTATGCGGTTTTTGTTCGATTAAACTTATAAATATTCTTAAGACTTATTCCCCAATAAATTTCTCTCAGTGCAAGGACACTACATACCTGACGGCACCAGCATCTTCCGGCGCTGCTGCCGCTGCGTTGCTGCGCCATTTTTCTTCTTCGAGATATTTGAGAAACTTTGTCTTCTTGGCAATAAGCGCTGATTTGACATTGGTGCATTTCTTCTTGGCCAGGAGCGGAGGAAGGCCGCCCGCCGTTGTGGCTCCTGCGGATCCCCCACTTGCCGGGCCCTCCAGCGATTCTCCCCCGCACCGGCTCCAGTTCTGATGTTGATTCCGGCTATTCTGTCCACCTCCTCCTCCTGCTGCTGCTCCCCCACCAGAGCCTGCCGCTGACAGGCAGCTATTGTTGTGGCTGCCACCCGCTGGATTGTTGTTGTGGCTGCCGAGTGTGGCTGGAGTGTGGGTGACATTTTGGCAAGCACCGCCGACGCTGCAATTGAACAATTTTTGCAGGGCCGCCGTTGCCGGTGAACACATTGCGGTTGACATTGATGTAGCGACAGGATTTACGTAGTTTGATGCGCTTTCCGTTCCTGTTCCTGTTCCTATTGCTGTTGCTGTTGCTGTTGCTATAGTTGTTGTTATTTCTGGTCCTGGTGCGGATGGTGCTGCTGCTTTGGAATTGCCAAAAGTTTTGAATTTATGTTGCACAACGGCACTCGAGCAAGTTGCCTCGATTGGATTCGCTACTCTGCCCCGGCTGCCATTTATTTCACGCGTTGTTGCCGCATATGTGCTAAAGTCCTGCCAAGATAGCGGAAAGCGATGGGACGGCACAGGACGAGATGGGAAGAAAAAGTTCATATAGTTGGCCGGTCGGACGGAGAGTGGCCCTCATGCCAAAGGACTTACCCCATATGCACTGTAGCTGGCATTAAGGACATAAATCGAATTTTGATTGTTGTACTGAAAGACCATGTCGTCCATTGTTTGGGCTAAAGCGGCCAGAAAAAAATCCTTTATGTTACTTTAAAATTTAAATGGAATTTATATATACATATTCTGTGACAAAGCTGGGACGTAATCAAAACAATGAAAGTTACAGATTTTTGGACAAAAGTTTCCCATTTTTTGGATTGTGTAACTTCCATGAGATGTTATGGAATCTATGTATGATATATGGGTCAGAGATAAAAGCCAATCAAAAATTGATAAGAATTCAACGTTTCAGGATCATATCGGAAAATGGAATTTAAGAAAATTATGCAAATTTAAGATTGAAATCAAACAGCAGACGGCGCGGTGTCTCTGTTTCAAGTTTTCGCATTCGCATTCGGAAGGGGAAAATCCGGATCCGGGGGATTCACGCTCGCAAAGGAGGGCGGCGAAAAAAAAAGCGAAAATTTAATTTAAATTATTATTGCTGCCTGGTGATTGTGATTGTTTCAGTGGGCTTAGTGGGGATCCTGGGGGGGCTGGATTGCTGTTTGTTGCTTACCCATTGAACTTTCAATAAATTTGGTTTCGTAAATTTGCTCGGATGCTGGGCTGGTGCGGCTGCTGTCACAGCTCTGGCCCAGCTGACGTCGATTTTTGGTTTGGAAAAGTGTTGATTCCTGTCGAGCTGCTGCTGCTGCTGCTGTTACCACTCCCGTGCCGGGCTGTATCCTGTCCAGCTCGTGTTGCGGCTGCCTGGGGCAATCAACGCGGCTACAATTACCGCCACTGTACACGTCCAATTGAAGCGGAAATTTATGCGGCTGCTGGAGCGTGTAAACGTTGACTGAGCGCTTCTCCTGGCCACCGATTCCAAATCCAGCTCCGCCAATACGCCTCTTTGTCCTCCCGCCGCCGGAGCTGAGCCAGCTCGTTAGCCACAGGGATTGGATATCTTGAAGTGGAACAGAAAGGGCACAAACATAAGTAAGCAAATTTCCACACAGATTTCTTCAATGGCTTGAGCCTTTATTGTTGTTCGAGGGAAATGGTTAGCTCGGCCTGGCCAAGCATGATAAAATTTCGTTTGAAAAGCAAGTTCATTGAAACGAATGGCACCCACACTTTCCAGGAGCCCCGGACAGACACGTAGCAACACGCAAAATAATCAAAATAATCCTTTTTTTGTTGGGCCAGCTACGGGCTTAGTTACGCAGCCTGGAATCCGGATGCAGACCCTTTCATTGTTGGGATTGGAGGGATTGTTGGGCTCAGTGCCGCGTTTCTGACAATTACGCTGCGTATACGCAATATAATCGCTTTGGTCAGGACAATTGACACAAGTGGAGTCCTTGAATCGTGAAATCCTAAGCCTCGAATGAGTATGACCAATAATTCTGTTTGTATTTTTTTATGTTCATTATTTTGGCTTAATAACTCTCCCATTAATATTTTAATTCGCAGAGTAATCTCTGCCACAAATAAGGATTTACAGGCTATTTTACCAAGCATTCCACTTAACAATGAGCCATATTGTTATTTGATATTCAATAAATAAACCAAAATAATGATTGTCAACTTTAAACTGCCAATTATTTGAAGGCAAAGTATCGCCAGAAATGCGAGCTCCTGGTTACAGGATAATTTTTGATATTCGACCAGAATTGGCCGACAAATTGCCTCTATTTGTGCTTTATCATTATTAATTCTGCTTCAATTTCAATGGAAATGTATACACAAAGTATAATACGAATATTTTTATGCAGATTCGACAACTTGCTGTTTTTTGCAGCTGAACTTGGGTTAGTGAAGCGTTTAACATTTGTATCCCTATGTGGCGCTCTCTCGTAAATCCTCGAAGCCACAACTTGGTGACCCCATTCATCAAAGTGTCGGACCAGCTGGCGGGCAGAAATCTTTTGTCATTTGCCGTCAAATCGCAGTCAAGCGGGCCAAAAGGGGGATCCTGGGGCGGGGCCGGATGACTAAAGGAAAAAACTAATACGTGATAGAAGTCAACAGAGCAACATGTAAAACATCAGGCCGAGGATGGGAAGGGTTCTCCCTGCTTTTCCCTGCTGCTCGTCGAGCGTCTCTAATGAGCGGCAATAAAGCAAATGTGGCAGGTGACACAAGGACGATCACAAACACAAACACAAACACACGCACACGCACACGTATCAAACAATTTGCACATTATAATTGTTGACACACTCCCCCGCATAGCACACATATCGCATATATAATAATATATAATATATATGTAGTCGAGTGGGTGGGTGTGTGCGTGCCTGTCATTAGTGGCCTTCAGAATGGAACCAGAAATCCTGCTTTGATTCCATTTTATTTTGTGCGTGTATTCGTTGTCCTGCCTCCCTCACCTCTCCCCATCGAGCTAATAATAAAACTTTTATTTATTTTGGGATTTTCGTCAACTGACCGAAAGCTAAACAGCACAGGCATTCAAACGAACAGGCCCACAGAAATAATAATCCAGCCCCGGCCCCCGAAAAGGGGGGTTCCTGTGCCCCGATGGGGGGTGTGGCACAAATATGCCTGTCCAGTGGAGCGTAGCATATTTGTCATAATCAGCGTTTAGGCATAAGCATAAATTTGAATGAGTGCGTCCTGGGGTGGCGAAAGAGAAATCCTTATCATATATATTCGGCAGAGCCACTCCTGCCACCATCCCCTATATCCTGCTAAGCAGAGATGCTCTAAATCACTGGTTATAAACAAAGAACGTTTAATGGGTTTGCATTTAAAGATTACTCTCCTTGAAGCTATATCTTCTTTGCAAATAACTATAAATAATTATTTAAAGATATCCTTTCTAGTCTAAAATTTATTGGAAAAGATATTCTTGAATTTATTTTGGATAAATTTGCAGCCAGGCATGGCATGGTTGCCCGAAAAATAAACCCTTTATTGAGAGACAAGCTCCCGCATAAACTGATTTGGACCTCTACAAGGACAACAAACAAAGTGGAGCTCATCTATGCTGTGACATGGCTGACCCGCACCCCGGCATTCCGGCGCTCGATTGACAGGATTCGCGTTCGTTGCCAGCGGGCGGAATCTGTGAATAAATATTTGACAGAGAATTTTCGGGCACTGCAGGACCTCGCGAAACTCAAAATAAAGGGAGTGGGTGTAGGATGGCTGGGCTGGAACGTTGGGTAGCTATCTGGCCAAGTCTACAGGCCTTGTTTGGCCATAAATTTGATGCGTGCATAAAAAATGCTTTTCGATTTCCTTCGACACACATAAATTCCTAGCCCGGGTCACGTACGAGCAGGTGTTGGCCACCAACTTGGTTGAGGGTCCTGTCTTTTGATTTTGGTCCTTGGCCATTTGCCCGAGATCCTGTTCCATGGTGGTGGAGGTGGCGGGGGTGTGGGTGTGGGTGAATCGAAATGGAATCAATAAGTGGGCCAAAGCATTGTTTTCGCGATCTGCCTCCGAAAAATATTTATTGCATTTTGTTGATTTTGCAGGGACCTGAAAGGCAGAAAAATCCACCCAAAACGTTTCCCGTTTGTCATAAATTTGTAGGCCACACTGCCATAGAAATACATTTAAACTGAAATTTAGACGATTTGTGTTGTATATTTCTTTTTAGCATTTTTTCCAGATTCTTTTGTTGTTCCCCGACGATTGCATAATAACATCGTTTGTGGAATGGCCCACATTGGCGATAAATTAACATTTTATGTGGAATGTTGTTTTTGGATTGTGCCAGGACTTTCCACTATGCAGTTGGCTAAGCCCTTTATGGCGCGATTATCAAGGCGAAACATTTTTGGCATTTCAATAAGCAGTTATTCAAACCGGATTTTGAGAATCCTTGCATGGCCGTCACATGAATGGGAATCTTCCGGATGTTGTACATTTTGGGGCCAGCGTCCAAAGGACTCGCCGGGATGTCGGCCTTTTAGTTGCCTTCTTTCTGGGGCCATTCAATCACTCAGACAAATTGAAGAACTTCAATATTTATGAAATTTTGCATTGAATGCTGTGGCTCCGTTTTATTTATTTTAATTATAAACTCATTCAATCGACATAAGAGCTGGGGAATTGAAATTCTGGATGCCAAGATAACCAGGACGAAAATAAAGAAGGAAAAGAAACTTGAAAACAAACAGCAACACCGGCCAAGTGCTTTCTTTGTGGAATTCCAAAGGAATTTTGTATCCTGGGTGGAAATCATTTAATTTGAGAGATAGTTTTTAATCAACTTCTGAGCTTTCCGGTAAATACAATATAGTTTATATTGGATTCTGTTTGAAAGGATAGGGTATTTTCAATTCCAGTCTCTAATCCTACATGTCCTGTTTGCTTTTTTCATCACTTTCTTTGCCGCTTGAGTGGGATGGAAGGAAAAGTTTGCGGTAATGCAAGAAATGTGCCAAGTGCGTGCTCCACCTGCCGTCTCCTTCAACACAACGCCAGAGGCACTCTAAATCACACACACACTCTCACGGGAAGGATAAATATTTGCAGTTGGGCGCGCGGCCGCGGGAGTTTACTTCCGTTATTATCCGTTTGATTAGAGAAAACACAACATTTTGGCCTAATTAGAGTCAGAATGTCAAAACATTGACTTTGGCCATTTCGGGCAGGACATCAAAGTGGAGTGAAAGTCCTGGACTGGCGGAGGAGGAAAGTTCACTTGCGGCACTTGAATTCTAATGGCAATGGCAATGCAAAGAATGGAAATGGAAGCGAAAACAGACTCGAGAATAACAGCAAAAGCAACAACGCCGAGGACAAGGACGCCAACGAATGCGAGGACATACAATTCAAATGGCCAAAAAAAAAAATCCAAGCCCAATGACATGGACACTGCACAAGAAGAATTTTCTCTATTGTCTTACAATAAAGTCTTTTGTTTTGTTATAAGTAGATTTTAAATCCATCACGAATTGAAATTCTAATAAAATTAAATAGTTTTAAATACTCTTAAAAGTGAGAAACGTTTTTTTTATAATTTTTACAAAAGATTTTCTCCCGTTTTTTATTGGTAAAGAAAAAAGGACTTGAAGTACTTGGTCATTTCGGTTTTTCCATCTTCGTCCTTCCTCGAACCCCACGCCAATGTAAACACATTTGATATCCAGCAAGAAAAAACAAAGAAGATGAAACAAGATAAACGTCAGAGGGAGCCGAGGATTTAATTCCTTGGCGTTTGAGCAAAAACAACAATCCGAAGTGGATGGGCACTCAAGCTCAAGTGAACGAGAGCGGGATTCGAGATTGATTTAGCTATCCTCCGATATCCTTGTGTCCAGTGGTGACCGCAATTTGCAAAAGGCAAGAGGATTTGCCTGCTATCCCCCACTTAATGTGTCCTTTTCTCCCCCCGGTGCAATAATTTCTCGTTAGCCGTTCGCTAAATGCAAGCAAATTCTGTCATTTGCACGAAACGTGAGTTGGTTTCTCAAGGAGATGAAGTTCGTCTCGGACCTCTCAGGCCGACGAAAATCACACACTTGCACACAAAACTTTTCCGACTTGCAGACTCCTGCCAATTTCATTATCCTTACACCACTCACATAAGAGAGTTTCTTTTGGAACACTTGCAAAAATGAAAGATAAAAATAAACAGAGTAGTGAAAAGACATATTTTTGTAATACTATTCTTTGTAAATCTCTAAGTATAAGGCTTTTGGATTTCTAGCAACCTATTAATTAGTTATAACCCTACATTTTTCTTACTGTAAGATGCAGAAAATGACAAAAGTTTCAGTTTTGAGGTCGCAGTTTTGGAAAGATCCCAGGCACGTAGCCTCACCAGTCTGTGGACCCACTCCGGGGCTTACTTTCGTTTCGCCTCCTTAACTGTCGTCGCTAAGTCCTTTATAATAAATAGTTGAGTCACTTAAGGGGATTAATGTTGAAATTAGTTTATGCCAATGAGATTAGGAATGACATGTCGAATGCCAAGTTTATCTAAGATGAGAACTGAATCAACTTCTGCGAAACACACTCCTTGAATAATGAATTTTGGTATTTGGAACCTACTATGGTAAATAGGTAACAACTTTGCCTTATTTCCCCATAAATACTTAAAGTTGCTAAATGTTTTTGTTATCTTTTAGGAGTTAATCCAGTTAGAACAAGAAATATGCATTATATATGAAAAATGATTTTAGATTATGGTGTTAAAAGTAGCTCATGACGTCAGCATGTTTTCCTGAATTTCATAAACAAATTAAATAGAAGAACCTTATATATTTAAATATATTTAAGATTATTTGTAAAAATGTAGACTGTTAAAAATTGAGTAGCAAACACACGTGACTGCTAATTGTTAGGTAAACAAGCTCTTTAATGCTTAAACTTTTCTCTCAGTTTGTGGCGCTCACGCATACTGCTCTACCATTTGCCGGGTCTTTATTCTCTCTGGCTATATCTTCCCCCATGGAGCCCCATATATAAGCCAGGAGAGCATGCTTTGTTTATTTCAGTGGCGCTCTAGCCGTTGTCTGGCGAAGACGCTCTCCCAAAATTTTGAAGGCTGACCCCCACACTGCGTGGCTCGATTAACTCCCCCACCAGCCCCCCGACAGCCGCATAACGCAATGGTTTTCGTGGAGTTGTTGATTTTTGTGGCCTTTATTGGTTTGTTGCTGTACAAATGGTCGGTCTACACATTTGGATACTTTTCGAAACGGGGCGTGGCCCACGAGAGGCCGGTTCCTGTGCTAGGGAATATTCCCTGGTCGGTTATGATGGGTGCTGACTCCTACATAAAGTTTAGGTAAGAATTAAATCACTAAATCGAGGCAAAACTAACTCCTCTTCCCCCTTAGCATCGATCAACATCTGCGTTTGAAACAGAACAAGGTCTATGGAGTCTATAACCTGCGTGATCCTCTGTATTATCTGGCCGATCCGGAGCTCATCCGCCAGGTCGGCATCAAGAGCTTTGATACCTTTGCCAACCACCGCAAGGGAATCAGCGACGGACCCAACGATACCAGTGTCATGTCCAAGAGCCTCCTGACTCTGCGAGATCGCCGCTGGAAACAGATGCGAAGCACATTGACTCCGACGTTCACAAGCCTCAAGATCCGGCAAATATTTGAGTTAATCCACGCCTGCGATGTCGAGGCAGTGGCCTATATCGAGCGGCAATTGGAAGCGGGCAACAGTGAGCTGGAGCTGAAGGAGTTCTTTACAAGGTACACTAACGATGTAATTGCCACGGCTGCTTTTGGCATTCAAGTGAACTCGTTCAAGGATCCCAACAACGAGTTTTTTACCCTTGGCCAGCGTATTTCAGAGTTCACCCTGTGGGGAGGATTCAAGGTGCTCCTCTACATTCTGGTGCCCAAGCTGATGAAGGCTCTTCGAGTTCCTGTGATGGACTTGAATAATGTGGACTATTTCAAAAAACTCGTGTTTGGTGCCATGAATTATCGCAAGGAACACAACATAGTCAGACCCGACATGATCCACCTCCTGATGGAGGCCCAGAAGCAGTTTAAGAAGGATCAGGAAACAGCCGTCGATCAGGGCTCAAAGGAGGACAAGGCCGAATTTAATGATGATGATCTGCTGGCCCAGTGCCTTCTCTTCTTCACGGCCGGATTCGAGACAGTCTCCACCTGCCTGAGCTTCACCTGCTATGAGCTAATGGTTAATCCCGAGGTGCAGGACAAGCTTTACGAGGAGATTCAATCCGTTGAGGAGGATTTGCAGGGGAAGCCGCTAGACTTCGACACCCTCAATGGTTTGAAATACTTGGACTGCGTGGTTTCAGAGTCTCTAAGAAAGTGGCCACCGGCCATTGTCCTGGATCGCATGTGCGCCTCGGACTTCCAGCTACGCGATGAGGAGGACAATTTAGTTCTGAGCCTACGCAAAGACGACCTTGTTCACATTCCGGTAATTGCACTGCATCATGATCCGGACAATTTCCCGGAACCTGAGGAGTTCCGACCGGAGCGCTTTGACGACGAGCACAAGCACGAAATCCGTCAGTTCACGTATCTGCCCTTTGGGGTTGGCCAGAGAAGCTGCATCGGCAACCGAATGGCCCTCATGGAGGTGAAGTCCTTGCTCTATCAACTGGTCCGCCGGTTCCGGCTAAAGCCCACCGACTCCACCACCCGGGACATGATGGGCAGCATTGCCGGTTTTCGGTTGATGCCGCGGGAGTTGTTTTGGTGCAAGCTGGAGGCCCGATAGGGGACACCCCCAAAAATTAATTAATATTTAAGTCCCTGGGGATGACGGGGCAAGCACACACATAAATATAAATAATAATAATAATAAAAATAACGAAAAAACGACCAGGAACCTGGTCATTTATTACTTGTGGTCCCTTGCGTTGACAACGTTGACAAATTTGTCGCGGCAATGTTTCACTTTTATGCTGCTGCGTTCCATTCGCTTTGTTTTTTGGTTTTTGGTCTTTGCGGAGCTCGCTTTCCGCTTTAAAGCCGATGTCAGGGGCAGAGATTGAGCATTAGGAGCGGGCGACAAGCCACGTCATAACACTGCCAGGACATGACGGCCGCATCAGCAGCAACAACAAGCACGTATCCTTGTATGTGATGCGGTTACACCGCAGAAAACCGATGACAACAAAAAGCGAACCGTGGCTCAGAGTCATATGTGAGGGCCACGCCTTGTTTACGGTGGGACAACATAAGCTACCTCAACACCCATACCCACATCCGTACACAGACTCCCGCACACACGCCCACTTTTGCACAAACAGGACATTAAGGATTATTTATTGGGAGTTATTTTTCAGGCGGCATTAACATTTTTTGGTACAATATGAATTATATTACACTCGCGCCATAAACTCCCTCTGTCGCTGGGCGCTAAAATGGAACCCTGGGAGCTGGGAAACTTTTTGGCCTGCTCCTCCTCCGCTCCTAAAATCATGGTCCTTGATTGACTGCCCAAAAAGTATGGCAAGCAAAGCAGAGGCAGATAATTAACATCAATCTCTGCTTCAATGCCTCAATCGACACTGATGGACGGAACTGAAAGCGGACTGGAAAACGGAAAAATATGCAGTTTGTCTTCGGGTCATGGCAAGAATCGCTTGTTTTGGTTGTTCTATTCTGCTTTCAGTTTACCTTCTATTGGAAAGGATTCAATAGCTCCTGGAATTTAAAATTGAGATTTTGCCTGCCATTTAAAGTGAGGACTTTGAAAGGATCTATAACACCCAAGCATAAAAATTCATTTTTACAACCATAACTACAAGTTCCTTGTTCAGAAACCATCGACATAAAGTTTTAATTGTTGTCTAACCTTTAATCTGGATTTTATGCAGCTTTTGGGTAACTTTTTAGCGACCCAACTTGCAAATCACATGCCATATAAAGTTCATTTGTTTGAAGATCCTGGCATTAACTTTTCCCTTTTGGGGCCAGCGCTTTTCCTCATCAGTTGATGACCATCGCGGTCGTGTGGTCAAATCCGGAGCACGCCTATGGTCATTAAGCTGGCACCCAGAGCAATAAAAAAGGGAAGCAATTACCAGATATGGCCACGCACACACGCACCCATTATTCACACAATGTAACACACGTAATTAGTTGCATATAACTTGGGGCCGGGTCCTTCGTAAAACTTTCATCGCGCTTCAAATTAGTTGAATGTTTTTTTTATTGGTTGCCTTGTTGTCGCTGCAGCGTTCTTAGCCATGCAAACTAGTCAGTCACTAGGAGAAAATTGTAAAGGACTCCTCCTTTTATTTCTCAAATACCAATTAACAATGTAAGAGTATATATCCTAGTCCTTCCTTGCCAAACATTTTAGATTGAAATTTATACTAATTGTAGGAAACTTTCAAGTTTTTCGCTCTGTATTCTAGATTGAGTCACATGTGGAGAAGCAAATAAGCCGGCAGCTATCCTAGCACAAGGATGCAAGGACTGCGGGTGTGTGAAAGTCTGCCACAATATTTGCTTAAAAATGAGGCAAAGGCAAAGGCAAAGGCAAAGGCAGCGACAAAGTGGAATTAAAGCGAAAACTTTCCTAGATGCTGGCGGGGATAACTAAGCAAACGCTTTGCGGTTGCTCCCGCTCGTTTTATGGCCAAAACTTTTGGAGTCGAGCTTGCCTCGAGGCAGTTTCAAGTTACGCGCTCTGTCCCACTGTAATTCGCATTTAAATTTTTGGTCTATCTTGTCAACGCTGCGTATGCGTAATCTTGCGAATGCCAACGCTGCGTATGCGTAATCTTGAGGCAGCGTAAGGCAGCGCAAGTGTCATAAACTGTGGCATTTCTATTTCTATTCCAGCTTCACTTTAACTTTGGTCTGTTTTGTTTTGTTCTCGGAAACCTTATCAATCAATTCACCCACACAAAAGTGTGGGATATCCATCCCGTCCCGTCCATACATATACATAGAGTGTATAGTATTATATCTGGGATACAGGGCAGAGGTCATAAAGAAACTTTGGCGCCACGACCGCCAGACGCCACCAGAAGCATTAAATTTTCTCTCCCAGTCGCCTGTCGGCAGACGGCGGCAAAAAAAACACATAGCAACGAAAAAGCGAATAAAATAAAAATGTAGGATGTAAGGAAGGATGTAAGGATGGGATGTGGGACGTGGGAGTGGTGCTCCGGGGGGAAAACGGAGGACTGTAAGAAAGTGGGAGAATAGGAGAATAGCTGCGATGACGACGATACAATGATAATGCCAAGAACAATAATAGAAAGGAGGCAGCCGCAGAAGCAGCAGCACGAGCAGGAGATGGCAGCCAGAGAATGCTGAGCATTAACAATTTGGCACAATGGCAAACTGTCGCACACGAGGACGCCCCTTCTGCTCCAGGACCCTTGCCCTTGGCTTTCCTCTCCTGCTGCGATGCGTTTTGCGATAAGCACGAAGCGATAACATTTGGAGCGAGTATTTCGATGGAAGGATACGTATTACGTACGTCTGTATGAGTGACAAGTGTTTTCCCCAGTGAGAATGTGTGCATGTGTGTGTGAATGGCGGACGTGAAAATAAGGACGAAAGCGTGACAAGTCTAAAAGTTCATTCATCAATTCAAACGCCTCGACAAATGGGTAATTATAAGCCTTTTTTTTTTGTTCTTTGATTAACTCTTTCTAGGATTTGGAAAACATGGAAAGTACTGACCTAAAAATAAATAAAATTATTGGCTCGAGGTTAATCGTTCAAGGATAGCAAATAAATCCTGAATATCAAAGCATTAAAAGCTCCAAATATTAAATGAAAACAATCCCATTTTTAAGGGAAAGACTTTTCCCCGGAAAATAGACAAAACGTCCAGAAATAACGAGCTAAAAATTCGCATGCTCCAAAACTATGTAATTGAATCGCATGACATTGTTGGTTCCTGCTCGTTGTTAAGCATCCATGTCCTGCCCGACTCCGCTCCGGCTCTTGTGTATAAATAAGAACAACCAGCTTTTTCAGCTTTCGCCTGTTCCATCGCCGCGCGTCCTTCGGCCCCGCGAGGATGTTGTTAACGTCTCTTGAATTCGGTGTAAGCAAGTTTTCCCCATAAGGAAAACAAGAAGGAAAAGCATAATTTGGAGAGTGCTTGAAGGGAAAGTTTCTTGTGTCGTTGGCAAGTTTTTGAAGACCTCCTCTCCAGAAGCCATACTCCCCATACACGCGCGCACACAAGAGCCTTGAGAAGTCCTCGCAGGCGGAGGGATGGGGAAAAATAAACATAATTTTATTTTCGGTTTTTATTTAATGTTCCCCCACATTATGGCAATTTTAGCAACATTTTGGTCCATGTTGGGCCATGGTAGGGGGCTGGCAGGATGTGGGTTTAATGTGCAATGCGATGCGTCGCCATCGAGTGCAGCCCACGTCCTGGTTGTTCTTGGCCTGGTCGATGCGGTTTCACCAGCTGCGCATATTACGGGTATTGTGTCTAATGCACATTGGTCCTGGACCTGGCCAAGCGTGAATTTGCACTGCTGTCATTGTCATAACAGAGTTGGGGCACATAAATCGCTTTAGTCCTGGCTGCCTCCGGCACATATTTGTGTGACATTTTTCGGTTTCTACCCCCTTCATTCATTCCCCCAGCTAGCTCAGGACGGATGTGGCATGTGGCAGCTGGCAGGAAGCTGGAAACTGGAGGTAAAAACTTTTAATATTCCTCTACTCAGCCAGCTGTTGCCATTCCGCCCGAAGCCTAGCCTTAATGCCACATGCCACATGCCACATGCACTGCCAGATGCATCCGGCAGATGCAATTGCCTGCAAAACACACAAAACAAATATATAGAACGGCCTCGGTTTAGGCCACATTTCAAAAGAATCGCTTTCGCTTATTTACGGTATCCTGCTGTGAAATTTAATTAGCGCCCCCCCGAACGAATTGTAAATATTCAGGCCAAAAGTTGCGAAAGGAAACGGCTTGGAATGCTACAGCTTAGAGAGAGCAGTGCGAGCATGGAATCCTTTTGCCCCCGGAAGAAACTGCTGACTCCGGCCTTACATCCGCCACATCCGCTTCATCCACACTTCAGTTGAAACAATGCCAACTGGCCGAAAAGTACGAGTTCGGGCTGTCTTTGACTTTTTCCTTTGCTCTCCTTTTGGTTTTTCCTTAACCCACTGACACTAGGGCACAGTGGAAAATGTAATGGCCATTGTAAGAGTTATGTCCTTGCTCGTACTCCAGAGAGTGCCAAATGTTTCAAATGGTCTAGTTCAGTTAATAAAATAAACTTTAAATTGAAGTCGCAATACTCCTTAAAGACTCAAAATTTAATCTGATAAGATAGGATAATAAACTTAGCTTGAAAATCAAATCAGATTTTCCCAAGTGTATCCTCTTTTTTTTTCTTTCAAGGATAGCTAAACTTGCCTCTGGCGGCTTTAATGAGCACCGGCAGCAGGTGAAAGAATGCTGAAAACGGATGCAGGAGCCAAAGGATGCTGGTGCCCTGGACCTGGGTGGGCTGGCGGTTGACAGGTGGGCTGGCGGAGATCGACTGGGACAGGGTGGGGCATAGCATAGCATAGCATAGGCTTAACTTACTTTTTAGGAAATCCGCCAGTGTCGTGAAGTCGTTTATTTCAACTGCGTTTCCAACGTAAATGAAGTTGGCGTTGGACCGCCCGCTGGCGGTGTCTGTTACTCGCTCTTCAACTTTGCTTAATTCTCCATCGGCTACAGTATCTTTAGCTCCTTTTCTCACCTCCTCCCGGCTGTTGCTGTTTTCGTCCTGCAGCGGGGAAAATACGAATTAAAATTAAAAAGGCAGAGGCAGAGGCAAGGAAAAGGCAAAGGAATCTTGACCAAGGCGAAGGGCTTTTTGTGGAATTTCTTTGTTGCTGGTTTCGTTTCGAATGGTTTTTTTTGGGGGCAAAGGAATGGGTAATGGTTGAAAGATGTGGCATTTGAGATAACATAATGCAGATTTCAGACTCGATTCGTGGGCGACATTTTTCCTGGGCCCCCCTGGGACAGGCCAGTCCCAATTTCTGGGCCTAATTCAGATTGAGTTGCCCTGCAGATGGTTTTTGTGGTAGGTGCAGGTGTGATAATAAGTACGTCTAATGGCTTTTACGGCCAAGATAGCCCCCGCCCTAAACTTTTTGTTGTTGGCTCTTAATTCGTGCCATCCTGCAGTCGTGGCCAAAATGCAAATACTGATAATGTGGCTAACTGACATGGCCATATTAAATCTAATATCCGCTTGGCCTTGGCTCCTTGGTCCTTGGCTAGCAGATAACAGTAAATAAGAAACAGGCGCCCGCGTGGGAGCGTGGGGAGCACTTAATAGTTGCCTTGCGTATCCATTAAGTAAACATGACTCGCTGTGCATGCTGTGCTCGCTGGGTGGCTGGCTGGATGGCTGGCTGGATGGCTGGATGGCTGATTTTTGGCCAGAAGGATGGGGAACCAGGGCGAAGTTTGTTATGTTAAGAGCCTCGACCGCCACACTGTCAATGTACATTAGGATTGTTTTGCCAAGCAGCTCGAGGCGAGAAGAAAAGAACCTCAAAAGAATCTAAAAGGGGCAAAAATAAGAGCAACGGCTTTAGTTTCTTTTCTTGGCGATGTTTGGCGCACGAATGCGGATAAACGCTGAATATTTAATAAATGCAAAAAGCGCTGCCACACGTTTGTATATACGCACATGAGGGAAAGCGCCCTGAACACCCTGGGAAAATCAACTTAAGCATCGCCACACCAGAGAATTGCTTTTGCTCATTCGCTGATGATAACAGGA
Organism: Drosophila varians; assembly: GCA_018150405.1. Classification (NCBI taxonomy): domain Eukaryota; kingdom Metazoa; phylum Arthropoda; class Insecta; order Diptera; family Drosophilidae; genus Drosophila; species Drosophila varians. The sequence goes on from JAECWK010000130.1 coordinate 14,100,087, forward strand.
AAGCGTAAAGGAAGCGACCCGAGGCGTCCTGGGCGTCCTCAGCGTCCTCAGCGTCCTGTGCACTGTAAACTTTGTATTTGTGCCCCAAAATGCTTTTGATATTTTATTCATGCCGTGCTCCAGTCTCCCATCGCTGTCAATTGGTATTAGGACATTATAATTTATTGATGGGCTCGAAGGGAGATGAGGAGCACAGCCTCATCCGGCGACGACGCCAAAAAGCATCAACAGCCGGCGGACATTGTAAGCGGTTTATAATTCGCCCAGTCAATGCCCCAGCCCAAGCCAAAACGTCAAGCGCACAATTAACACGGCCCACGCTCCAGGTCCTAGCCAGGTCCAATCGAACACTCACACACAAAATCGCTTTCCGACCAAGCACTCGAGCCTCGAGCGGCACACACGACGTATACGCAATATTTTCGCGTTGCTCATCCGCCAGCGCGTCCGCCTACTTCGAACAAACAATTTTGACTGACTGTGCGATTTGGGATGCTGGTCCGTTTCGGACTCGGATTTGGATTCGGATTCGGAGTGGCATGCAACTCGTGGCACTGGGCCACTAGCACACGCCGCCAGCGCGCAGGCGCCGAATGCGGAGAGCGTCCTGGTGCCTGGTGTTAAAATGGCCCAGAATTAATATGCAAAAGCGTCGCCAATGATGGAACAGTCACTGATAGATTGTCGTAATGAAATGCAAATTACTTGTCAATAATTGCATGACAACTTGCACTTTGTGCGATGGCAAGCAAGGGCCTATGAACGGTCCAATTGGATCAAGGGGATATCCATTCGAGGATGTCAATTGTTTGGCAATGATCTGTAAGAGCTACAGTAATAGATTCGCACATGTGGAATATTGTATTCTTAATTATTCCATCAACTTTCTTATGCCCTTTAATTAATTCATGAGCAGCAAAGTCGGCAACCGTTCAGGGTGCAATAATTGCCTGCCAGTTATCGGAATTAATAATTTGGTCCTGGGTGGCTGTCCTCGCATCCCAGACACCCAGACAGCGGCAAAAAAAAATATTTATTTATGCGAATTCCATTCGCTCGGATCGTAAATCTCATCGTCCGTGGCCAGGGCCCAATGCCCAGTGGCCAGTGGGCAGTGGGCAGTGGCAGTGGGCACCCTCGCGACTGGAGTCGTATGGCCGAGTATTTATGGCAGCGACTATTACATACTTTATTATTATTATTAATATCGCGCACAATTGAGTGGGGCCGGCGACATATATTGTGTTGACTCCCCCGCCTGGAATGACATTGCATTTGCTAAAGTGGCACATTGACAGATTTTAATTGAATTCCCAGCACAAGAATGAGTGCTACAATAAATTAATTACTGGATTGTTTGTGTTCCGCCCGAAAATATGTTGGTTCGGATGGCTAAATCCATAATTTCCTGATGACCGAGACCGTTGCGCTGCATTCCATGGCCGATTGTTCCATGGAATAATGAATTTTCCCCTTTTGGGATAAACAAGTAAGTTATGTGCCCTCGAGGAGTCAACATGTTAGTCATATTTTTGATGATTCTTCTGGTCATATTTCCTGCCAACTCCTGGGATTATTGCGAGGAGCACTGGTGCCAAAAACCCGCCGATCATGTTGCCTGCAATAACAATGGAGTAAGATAGCAAGGGCTTTTCCGCCAACAATCTCTCTAAAAACCATTTTCATCCAGAGCCTTGGTCCGCATTGCCAGCGGGAAGCCAAGTTAATGCCTTTAGGCAATCAGTTGCAAAAGTTCATTGTCCACCAGGTCAATTTCTATCGAAATCAAGTGGCTTCTGGCGGATTTTCCGACTTCGGGCCAGCCCATCGCATGGCCACCGTGCGCTGGGATCCCGAGCTGGCCCAGTTGGCCGAGTTGGCGGCCAAAAGGTGCAGCTTGTCGGCCGACACCTGTCGCAATACCAGACGCTTTAAGCACGTTGGCCAGCTCACTGGCCACGTTATCTTCAGTCTGGGTCGACACAACGATATGAAACTACTGCGCCACAAGATTGCCAACTGGTTTGGCCAGTACAGAAGGGCCACGTCCCAGCTAGGAGCTGCTGATCCAATCAGGTACTACTCTGCACCTCTTTAAATAGAATTTTTTTCATTCCATTTCCAGCGACATCACCAGCTTCCGGCAGCTGATGCAGGAGCGGGCCACCCACATGGGCTGCGGCGTAATGCGCCAGAGGCGCACCCAACGGTGGCACCAACAGTTCATAGTCTGCAACTTTGCCCGGGAGGACGTGGCCCATGAACCGGCCTACCAGGTGGCCTCCAGAGCGGCTGAAGGATGTAGATCAGGACCCAATCCCAGGTACCCGCATCTGTGCACCCTGGAGGAGCACTACGATGTAAATGCCATAGATCGCTATCACAAGCCATTGATGGACATCAAGCCGCATCCCAAGAAGTCCTCCTTAAACTTTAAATTTATTTACAATGAAGCAAAAAATCCCAGGGTTCTCGAAGGATAGTTTCTGAACTTTTAGGATTAAAGTGAAATATAAATCTTTATAGATTTGAACTTTGAAATATTTATTAATAAATAATGTAAACAAGTAAATATTTATTCTTACAAAGGATAAAAGTGTGGATTAAAAGTAAAAGCAAAATAAAAGAAGAAACATTTGGTTATTCCCGACAAAGATAATGCCTGTCCAAATTCCAAAACACATTTTCCGATTACATATAGATTTATTTAGATTTCGACTAATCGCATTAATAATGCACACCGGTGAGTCACTTAAATATCGATCCAGTTTATTGGCCACATATGGTTACAGCTTAGATGGTAAGAGTTTTAGTAACAGAATTTCTAGTGCGGATTCTCCTGGCGGTTGGGCTCGATGGTCACCCGGGCGTAGGGACTCCCGGCGCCCACCTTGCGGCGCATGGTGACGCCCCGATGGGGACGCAGTCCCATCACGATCAGGTAGATGCCGGCGGCGCTGAGGGCGATCAGGGAGAGTACGACCAGGCCATAGGCCCACCTCGGCCAGGTCTCGCAGCTGAAGGCGTCGGTGCGGGCGGCAGACACGAGCATGCCCCGGATGCGCGAGGGCCGGTAGCACCGCCCGTTGGTCTGGATGGGGAGGTGCTTTAGCCAAACTAGCTCGCAATCACACTGCAGCGGCAGACCGTTGAGATCCAGCTCGGCAAGTTGTGCAAAAACCGGCGATAGGGTGGCATTAAAGGAGCGCAGCATAGTGCCACGAAAGCTTAGCGACTGGAGGGCCCTGCGCTTCTTCCCCAGGGTGAACCCGAAGGCGTCTCCATCAAAGTGTGTCAAGTGGCGACTGTTTTGGAAGCTCAGCGTCTCCAGCATTTCGGCGGAGACGAGGGCGTGGGCAGCAACGCTCTCCAGGACGGGCATGTCCTCCAGGAACAGCTGACGCACCTGGGTCAAATTTTTGGTATCTTCCGGCAACAGGTGCTCCAGGAGATTGTCGCTAATGTCCAGTCTGAGGAGTGTCGAAGGCAGCTGGCTAGGCATTCGCGGTAGCAGATTCCTGCGGAGCGACAGCTCTCGCAGAGGAGCATCCACTGGCAACTGGAACTCGGTCAGAGTGCAGGCATCCAGACGCAGAGTGGCCAGCTTCCAGTTAACTCCCATTCCCTTGTAGAGATCCACGCCAGTTTCGTTGAAGCGTCGGTTCCAGGAGAGGTCCAGCGTGCTCAAAACCACGAGCTGGGCAAAAATCTGCCCCGGCAGGAAGTGTATGTTGTTGTGGGCCAAGTCCAGGGTCTGCAAGTGGGGCAGGCCATCGAAGGTGCCCGCGTCCACTTGGCTGATGCTGTTCCAGCCCAAATAGAGCTCCCTCAGGCTGGTCAACTGCTTGAAGTTGCCACTCGTCAGGTGGGTAATATTGTTGTGCATCAGATTCAGTTGGTGCAGGCTGTCGCTGACGAAGACCGGCGCCTTGTCCAGGGCATTCCAGGAGAGATCCAGGGTGTCTATGTAGAGGGGCAGCTGCTCGGAGATGTCCGCGATGCGGTACTCCTTGTAGCTACAGTCGATCCTCAGAGCTCGCATGCCCCAGGGCGAGGCGCTTACATTGCTGCACTCACAGGAGCGACGCGAGTTGCGGGCGGACTCTGGATAACAAAAGCGGTCCGTCTCCTCGGCGTCGATGTTCTCCGCCCGGGAAACTCCCACACTGGCCAAACACAGAACCAGGGCAAAGGTCGCCCCCAGGCCCATCGCGTTGTTAGAAACCCTGCTCCTCGTCATATCGAAGGTTTGTGGCTCACTGAATGCGATCGGCTATGATTTCAGAGCTTCGACGGCCATATCTTATCGGGTTTGGCGGAAAAGCTCCTTGCCCACATACTGAGTAAGTCCGATTTTCCAATATAAATTTATCAGCTAGAATATTTTGGACCTCTTGCACCTCTTTGGGCCCCGTGTTAGTCACATTTGGCTATCATCGCGGTAAACAAAAAGAAATACCCGGAGCGGGAGAGCCGGCCAGGCGTTCCATTTGAATCGTTGATAAGATAGCGAAAGCTTTTTGTCTCTCAATAAATATATATAGGAATGCCTAAACGAAACGATTCCCCCTCCGATATCACACTCGCTGTTATCTTCTCGTATCTGTTTCATTAATCATTTCCCACCGCACGGAGTCACCAGCGGGTTAAGGCTGTGACATGGATTCGCCGTATTGATGGATTTATAAAACCTCAATTTCACACTCCGGAGAAAGCGCAGTCTTCGTTCAAAAGTCGTTTCTAATCCCGGTTAGACGTGGAGGGATTTATCTAGCTCATTGCATTTGAAAGTCAAGTCTTCGGTTCAAATTGTAATTACGCTTAATGCGTTTGGCTGGGGGATTTTCTCCGACTTTCCCTCGCAGGATATGTTAAAAGGATGTGAATGTATCGCTCACACAAGTAGAGGATAAAGGTTTTGTAAATGAGCTTTTAGCTTGAAGGATATATTAAAGGGAGCTCTATTGAAACTAAATATGTGTGGATATTAGGTTTCCCTGGAGTATCCCACAGTCGAGTATCCTTTTGGAATAGGAAACTTTATGGTGCTCTTTTTGCATTCGCAATTGCTTTGACTTTCCGCACAATTCGCGGTGCCTGCGGGGTGATAGAACTCTTCTTTGTGTCAATGGAAAATTGATGAGGCTTACATAAGTGCACAGAAACACTCCCACACTCGCACACCCTAGCACACCCCAGCACACAAATGCCCGTTCTGGCATAGGCATTTGCATAAATTAAGGACTTTCAAAAACTTCCTCTCCCAGCCACCCAGCCACCCAGCCATCCAGCCAGCCATCCAGCCTGGGTGTGTATGACTTTTCCACAATCAAGTCGGGAGAGTCCTGTGAATGGGAGTGGGTGTGGGGGGTCTCTATGTATGGGAAAAGTCAACACATGTAAAGCATTTAATGAGCTGCGGAGACTCGCAGCGTTTGCTTAAATTTATTGAAAATGCCTGCCACGTGGTGACGCCTGCCACCACCCCCATGGTGGAGTCCTGGGCCGCCCCTCAAGTCATTATTACATGCAAAAATGTATTTTTAACTAAAAACTCATTAATTACATCGAAAAGTGGCTGAGATGCGTGTGTGTGTGTGGAATAATTACGGCATTACAAGCAATTTAATTAAAGCCCCATTTTCGCACATCTGCAATAATGGAATTGTTAATTAATAGGCCAAATCAAACGCGGGGAAGAGGGCCATCAATCGCGCCAGTTATGAATGCTGCAGCGTCAGGTTTTTGGCCAGAGATTGAAAAATAAAATCGGCCCTAAACGTGCCGAGCGAGTCCGAGGGGCCATGGCTCCACGGGTCAGTCGTGGCATTCGCCAACTGAATATTTATGGAAATTTTAATATTAAATGGTTTTCTGATGTGGCAGAGGAGGCAGAAGGAGCGGGAGGAGAAGAAACGGCTGGCATGTTGTGGCAATCAATGACAGAAATGCAATTTCCCTCGCACAGGATGTGCAATCATTAAAAGCGCTTGATTATCCGTCGGCGCGAGGCATTGTCCCTCGCCGATGCCATCATCCTGCAATTGACTTTAATGATGCCCCAACACTGTCAGCCAACTGTCAGGATATTTGCGTGTGACAGTGTCCCTGTGTGTCTGTGTGGATGACAGTTTATGGCGCCCTAATTGAATCGCTTGTCATGCATTTGTCTAATAATGGCGCATTAATTTACCATAATGCGACATCCAGGCTACAGCTTCCGTTGGCCGGAAGTCGTCAGGGCTTCAGAGGCTAGAGGTGTTTTCCAGGGCCCCAAAAGGATTCCAGCAGGCCAGAGCCATGCTAAATATTTCAGGCATGGCCTTTTAACTTTTAACAAGTAGCATAGCAGCACTTCACACACATTTAATTGCCTTTGAAAGCGCTTCTGTCACGCAATTTAAAGCCCATAAGTGTAAGGACGCAAGGGTCTAAATTCATTAGACGGGCTTTAAGGACTCGCATTAACCCAAACTCCGGGGCTTCGAGGCTGCGGTTGCCATTCGGATATCATTCTCTTTCGCTGCGCTCAATTTAATCGACAAATTTAAAGAAAATTATTGTCTCTAATGGGCAGACGTGCCCACAGAATGCGACCTTTAACCGCATGGGAGCGGAGGCGAGGTTGGATGGGTGGGCGGGAATGGGGCGTATATATTGGCTTTGGCTTAGATCCAACTGATATCAGTTGAATAATGAACAAATAATGGCTGGCAACCTTCTTGTCTGCTCAAATATTAAGTATACGCCGGGGAATCCAACAGAGCCTGCAAATGGCAAATTGAGAGAGAGCAGGAAGGACAATTGGGCCCCAAACCCCTTCCACAATAATGGATGAGGAATGTATGTAATGCCGTGAGTGTACAAATCTAATAGTCGGTGGCATAAATAATCCCACAGACCGAAATCCCGCTCATTTGGACAGATGATAATGTTAATTAACAAAAGATGTGCTTTGTGTGTCCTTTGTTTTGGGGATTTAGGACTTTCGCCTCGCATTAAGTATACGACATGGAGTTCCAGTCCAGGAATGTATATTTTTGGTTTTTAACAATCATTCTCTACTCTTTTTAATCCTGAAACACAAACTCTTTGTTGAGGAGTGAAAATGCCAATTTATTGGGGAGTTTTGAAGAGGAATTTCCATTTTGTTTTTCTTTTTTCTCGGAAAGTGTTGGCCTGTGGCTGGGAGAGAAAGGCAAGGACATTGTGTCAACAGTGATGCTGCCTTGCACCCGTTCTCCTGTAACTTGATTTGTTTTGGGCGATTGCTGCTGCAGCTTCCACTGCGGCAACATTGTGTTTCTCTCGGATCTCGGCTACTTGCCCCAGCACTAATTAATTTTTCCTCGGAAAAACAAAAGAGCCGATGCCCTGGGAGAGATAGTATTGCATTGTGTTCTCGGCCTTGTTCGCCAGGGGTGGCCATAAATGTCAGCCGAGCCTGCATTTCCCAATTCAATCCAGCTGTCAATTTCAGTTTGCCATACTGTATCCTGATACTTGGTAGCCACGATGCCGAGGCAAAGCCAAAGATTTATTGCCTGTTGCCAAAAGCCCACAAAATTAATGTACTTCACAGTTGAGTTTAGCAGCTGGCCGGGGTTCGGAATACTCCTCTCCAGACCCGCACCCGGACCCGCACCAGGACCCGGCCCCAAAGCCTCTTCCGTTCGGTTTCAGTATCTTTTGTGTTTGTAAGCATGTGTGTTTGTCTGTGTTTTGGCCCTAATGAAGTTGTTAATGCGAGTGCTGTCCTGCCATTTCTCCATTGCCGTGGTTACGTCGGTACTTGCGTCCTGCACTTGTGTCCTGCCCGACTGCCACCAAAAGTACATACGAAAATCTAATAAGACGCTTACGTCTGTTGCTGTTTGGGTTTTGGGTGGTTTTCGGGTCGGTGTGCGTCTGTCCGAGAGGCTTTCACACCCTTTCAATTGCCCCCGAAGTCGTCCTGCCACATGCTACATAGTCCTTACATAAGCCATTAGCCGGAGGGGTAAGGCGAGCCAAATTGGAGGAAAATGACAGCCCGTGACAGTCATCTGCTCTGGCTTGTTTCTTTCAAATTTTATTGCTTAGCTTTTTACGGTCAGCGAGTATCCTGAAATATATACGAGCACATACATATATGTATTGAAAGTCCTGGCTAGTTCTTCATCTTTAGCCTGGTCAGCGTTTATTTTTATGTGAGTGTCCTGGCTCCATTCGATTGGATCGTAAACTTAAGTTCCTGAGCGCGAAGTGTCCTTGGCCATAATGAGCCAGCGAAAAAATAAAGAGTTGCTTCTCACTGTCCTTTCTCGGATTTCGATTCGGATCTCGGCCAAATTAAATTACTCTCGGCCAAGTCAGCGTTAAAGTAAGTCCTCCTCTTGATACAGTCTCCCCCAGCCGGAGCAGGACGAACGAACAAACTGCAGCATTTCGGGGCAAATGAATTAATTTTTCATTGCAGATGAGGAGCGGGACGGGCTGTGTCACGCATTGAGGACTCGCTTAATTAGATGAAGTGAAAGTGGGCGACCCGAGACAATTGCAACCGTCATCCTCGGTCCTGGCAACTGGGTCAATTGCCTCTGGGCCATGTTGGGGCATATTTTAAACAGCGAACGAGGGACAATACCTTGTATATCCTGGCAACTGGCAGCAATAAGTGCAGTATAATTTAATTACGGGGCTTCGAGTCTTGCCTAAAGTCCTCGAGATAACAAAAGATGCAGCCTAAAAGCCCCAGTCAGGCCAATCAGGCACCTGTCCCAGGACACCTTCCCTCTCCTTTCCTGCAAAGGATATACGTGTGAGTGCGTGTGTATGTAATTGACAGCGCCAAAGCACACTTGACAGCTGCTGTGGCACACTCCTGGCACACTCTCACACCCATCCCTGCCAGGACCTACCAGACACCTATACAAACATGGCCCTGGATGGTGGATTTTTGATGCTGGCAGAAATGAATATTAAGCGTGGCTCGTATGAAATGATTTTCGTAATTTAATTGAAACGTCAACATTCAGTGCACTCCGGCATTAATTATATTATGAGAGGCCAGACTTTGGGCGTGGAATGGGCGTGGCGTGGCGTGGCCCTGAGGACGAATATCCCAAGGCAATTTTCGATAATTGAAATTTTATGGCATTCTCCCAGCGCCCCGTTCGCCCGGATCCGCTTTTGCTTTGTCATGACACGCGGCGACCCACGACGAAACACATGAAATTGCGCAGAAAGCGCCAAAAACTGTCAATAAAAGTGACATCAAGTCAGGGCTAAGAGCATTTTGGCTGATAATTTATGTAACGCCATTCTGTTCGCCCACAGATTTTTCGGCTGTCTGCTACTTGGGACGTCCTGAATAATGTTTAATGCAGAAGTAAGATAGAGAAACACTTAAGCCGCGTATATACATATGTATTATGCTATATGTGTATAACATAATGTAGCTCACATATCAGATTCAAGAGCCAAGGACATTCGTTCATTCACCTGTGCGGGGGGTGTGGCGCGAGGACCTTATTTTCACGTAAATTTATGCAGCTCTTGTTATTGCCTTTGTGATATTGAAACTTCAGCGTCATAAATATTTTTATGTTCCGGTGGCTCTTTTACTGCATTTGACAGATCTCCTTCACCTGTCGTCTCTAGATTTGTCATAAACAACAAAACGAGAACCCTGTCTTTTTTTGTTAGGGGGAAAAAAACATAAACATACGGTAGGTTTTTAAATTTTCCAAAACAAAAAGGTTAAGTTTTTTACAATATAACTCAGTCAAGGATTCAATTTGGTTACTAAAATGCAAGAGTAAAACAACAACAATAATATTATATGGAATAATAATGGTTCTCCATCTTCAAACCGATGTGTGGAAAAGTGAGTTTTCATATTTTCATTGTAACCGATAGCAAATGTTTACAATTTCCCTACCAGCAAAAATATACAAAATATACAATTGTAATCGTTTTTCTCCCTTTATTTCCCATTCGAAACTCCAATACTTTGTTTTTATTAAAGTTTATTGTTGTAATATACAGTGCATTTTCTAAAAACAATTAATAATATATAAACAATATAAACAAACTAAACATATATAAACAAACATATATAAACATATATAAACAAACTAATTATAAAAATATATTTATATACACTTTCCAATCTAACTTATTTCTTTAACACTCTATTCCCAGGACTGCAACGATTGATATTGTCATGATGCTCGCTGCTTCATGGTGTCCTATGCCAACGTGTGCTCCATTATCCTGCAACATCTTTGGCATCAGGATTCAGGCTGCTAGACGCCACGTTTCCTCGAAGATCTGCAACGACGCGGAGACTAGGACTCCGGGGAAGGACCTCACTGCAGCGGCAACTCTAGTCCAACGATGCACACTCCCACCAATCCTGTTTGTTTCCATTCTGTAAATAGAAAAATTAATAAATTAAAATGTTTGCAGAAGGCTATTCTGTGTGTTTTATTTGGGGGATATTCAATTAAAAACATTTTCAGGTGTGAAGGTCCTTAAAAGCCAAAAAGTGCCTTTAAGAGCCACTTAAAATGCCGATATCTCAGCTAATATGTGTCTGATTTCAAAATGTTATACCTTCCCGATCTTGTATTTTTGAGTACTATCAATTTCAATCAAAACATGGCATTCGAAAATCTGACCCGAATTTCTAAAATTTTCAAAGGGGTACCATCAGTAAAAATTGCAAAAATCGAAAAAATATTTTTTTCTCATGATCAAAACTTTTGTTGCAGATTGAAGAAAATTAAAGTCCTGATTCAAAAGTACGTTTCCTTTTTTGAATCGGTTGAGAAATGGCCGATATATTGAATCCGAAAGTCTCCAGTTTGACCAATTTTTTCAGGTCCATCCTTATACGGAATCTGAATCTTATGCCTGTATCTTTAACTAAATGTAACTTCCAGGGTAACCTTTGGTTCAGTTCGAAGTTAGCTTTCCTTTCTGGCTTTTTATGATGCATTTAAAACTTTTGATTATGCAAAAACAAAATAAACATGAACGGTATGTGGGCTTGTGTAACTTATTTATTTTTTCTCCCGTCCGAAAAGTTCATTTAAAGTTTTTGTTGCAACCATAAATTTCTAGGCTGAAACCTAAAGTGTAAACAGCCGCGTGTGTGTGTGGGTCTGGCAAAAAAGTTAGATGTGGTCGTAAATCTGGCATTTGTCAGATGCCGACTGTACGCCACGCCGCCTTCAAGGACACAGGCAGAAAAAAATAAGGAATTTGTCTTGATAATGTAAAGAATACGTTTTAGATCTGAGAGGAAATAAATTATTAAACTTGATATTTCTCTAATAATTTGCCCCATATTATTTACCCAAAATTTTGCAGGATTTGGTGATTTTTCCCAAGTGCACGGCGGAAAAACGTGCAACTCTGTCGTGTCCTCTAATTGGCCTTTTTATGCACACAGGCACACTCGACATCATTTCCATTTCCAGGGCCATTTCCGTGCCAAAGCAGTTTATCACTCTAACTATGCACATTCAGAGGATCCTCCTCTCATGCCACACACCAACGAGTCCTGCCCTCCGTCTGTGCCCGTCGTTCCGCTGCATTGCGATTCAATATTATTCATACGCACGGTGGGCCGGCTAACTGCAACCGGGTTCGTGTAGCTTTTCTGGGTCTAGCTTTTGCCGGCGGCCAGGCTAACGAAGCAACTCAGAATGGAAGGCGCGACTCAAACAACATTTAGACGTCGGGCGTCCAGATATCCCAGCTTTTCCAACTGCAACAAAGTGCTAATCTAAAAACGTGGCAAGAGGGCATTGAGGGCAAGGAGGGGACAGGACCTGGTGGGGTTAGGCTCTCGGGGGGAAGTGGCAGGAGCAGCCTTCTTCGCCGCTTAATCGCCATGTGCGACAGGCTTAACTTGTCAGCTTTGAGTGTCAGTGCTGAGCCTCGTTTAGCCTTTGAGTGCCGGTGGGCGGGCCAGGGCAGGAGGAGCTGGAGGAGCTGGAGGAGCAGGAAGGACACAGCTCCTCAGAGTGCTGTGGTGCGTAACTGGGATGACATGTTATTAGTTTCATCAGCGAAAGAGCAGCCAGCAGCCAGCAGCCAGCAGCCAAGAGCAGGCAGCAGCCAACTGGCGAAACTTGTTTCTCGTTGCCATTCAATTAATTGAGTCCTTAGGCAGTTTTGCCATTAAAGGACCTAAATATCAGTAGTCTCAGCCAGTATCCTGCCGAAGGCTTAAGATTTATACAACTAAAACATTAGATAAACAAACATCTTAGGTTCATGAAGCTCGCAAATTTATGAAAATGTTTTATGTTATTTACTCCTTCCACAATAAAAACCTTACAGACTGGCTATATTATCGCAGGACGACGACTGCCAAACAAATGCTTGATTTAATTCGGTTGTTTGAGTTTATCCATAAACTTTTTATAGAGCAACTGGACCGATTTGAATGGCTCATCCACCGGCTGTATTTATTGGAAATTCCTGGGCCAAGTTTAGCCGGGCCAAGCACAATTGAACAATAATGCGACAGCCTCATTAAATGCTCTTAGCAATGGTGAATGGTGGCAGCGGCAAACAAAGACAAGGACTACAACGATGCCAAAACAGGATCGTGGGGTCGAACTTTGCAGTGCTTTGGTTGTTTAGAGCTGCTTTTCTGCCTTCATTGTTCGACAATAAAAAGCTGTTGTTCATTTTTATGGAGTAACGCCTCGTGCCGGGTAACCGTCTTGGCCCGTCGCCCTTCAGACGGATCCCGGATCCTTACGGCTTCAAGCCAGTTGTAGTCCTCGTCGTCATTGTCCTGCCGTTGTCGCCAGCCATTATTGTGATACGACGACAAAAACAAGAGAGGAAACAGAGCCGACAACAGGGCACTTGCCTTCGAGTTACTGGGGTGCGTGTGTGGGTGCACTGAAAGAAATTAGGGCCAACTATTACGTAGGCTTAGCTTACCTTTTGCCTACTTATGAGAGCTTTTTCCGCAGTGTGCGGTTATGTGGGTGGATGACGCCCATAATGAGTCTGCGTGGCAAGTACAAAAGTTTATAAATATGATGGAATAATTAAAACTTGGCGCCAATTTGAAGGCGCTCCTCCCGCTACCCACAGGACGAAGGTGGCCAAAAGGCTGTCAGCAGCAGGCGAGGCGGGGAGAGCTCCTGCCCCCGGGTCCTGGCTTTTAGCATTGTTTGCCTTTGGCACCGCTTGCCCTTTGGGACGGCTCTTTGAGCCTGGCCGCAATTTTTGTATTTCTTGTTTTCGTCGAAAAGGATGTGAGAATTTGTATGCTTTATGTTTTGCAGATGCTTAGAAAAGTTTTTGTTTTGTTTTTCTTTATCCAGCTTTAACTTTGTTTTGGGCTACCTTTCCTCACCCCGTCCTCCCCCATTCATTTTTTCTTACAAGTGTTAATTATGCAACATTATTTAAGGCCCGGTGTAGATATGTGCTTTAAACAGGACACGGCTTTAAGACTCCTCCACTTCGAGCCGCATACCTTTCGCCATTCAAAACGTCGAGTTGGGAGTCCTGGAGCAGGAACGGAACCATAATTATGTGCACATTTATCAAAGCCCGGCGAAGTCGCAGCAGAAGCAGGCCACTCAGCCGGGTTTATTTGCAGACAGGAGACTGGAGACTGGAGTCTGGAGACACGGAAATGCGCCTGGCATTTTTGGTTCAATGAACCTCAATGACAGCCGGACGAGATTCCCGGCAATCTCTTCAGCGCATCGCTTCAACTTTAAGTTGGCAAAAGAAATCCCTCCAGCTCCGTTCACTCCTGGCAATAAAAACGTTGAAAAGTTTGCCACGCCAAAAGTGTTGGGAGGAGGGGTTTTTGGGGCAACATGAAACATATTTCGCACTCGTTGGATGCCCGTAACACATGTTGTGTTGGCTCAGCCAGTTTAATGGCCACCAAGGTGAGCCCCGAACGGAGAGCCACTGCTGGTCTGCTCTTCAATTTGTTTGAATTTGTTTTTTTCTTTTTTCTCTGTGGATGGGCAGAGAAAAGTTTACAAAAATAATCCCGGCAAAGAACACGAAGTAAGCTGGCAGGAAGAAGAACTTGTCCTGTCTCTACGGTGGCCGCCTGGACTTGTGTGTAGGTGTTGCTAGGATCTATGTTGTAAATCCTTTTTCTTCGAAATTGTTGCTGCTACGTATTTTGTGACACGGCCAGGCGTGCCATGATGAATGAGGGAGGCTCTGGGGTTCTCCGGGTTCTCGCCACTTGGCACTCTCGGAATTTTCCCTTTGCCCTTTTGAGAAATGCAACCCTCTGTTAGACATGTCAATTTCCAGCCTGATGCATCGCACAACAGAAAAATGGCGAAATGTATGGAGACCTGAGAAGGAGGTTTGGGTTAAGGGAAGCTCACAAACACGCCAAACGAATTGCGTTGCTGAAAAGCCAAAGATTTTCATCCAATTTGCAAAAGTGGCGCCCCGAGTTTCGAATACGCATACGCCCCGTGGACCGCGCTGTTCGATGTGACACGTGAGCCTACACCGAGAGCCGTAACTTGTCATCTGAATATCCTTTTGATAGCCAGGCATGGCCTTTTCTCGCCGTGTGGCTGGGGTGGCTTGGGGGGCATGTGTTGGCAACGTGCCTGCCGGCAAGTCAAACATTACGACATTACGCGCTTTCCAATTCACCTGTGAAAATCATTTTCCTCGCAAGTCCTGGCAAAAAAACAACGGGGGCGGAATTTTTGGCGAATTTGCCTTGTCAAATGTTGAAGAAGACGTGACAAGCATTAGCTACAGCTACAACCTGCCACCTTCCAACCTGGGCCTCGATAATGTCGATGTCGCTGCATGTCTTCATGATGGCACGAAAAAAACAAAAACCAGCCGAGGATGGGAGAGGATTCCATCTCGTGCCTTTCTCCTGTGTAGTTTGGCATATCATTTCGTCGCCAATTTGAAAATCGTTGATATGCATGCTACACACAGGCAGCCAGGCAAACAGGCAGGCAGGCAAGCAGGCAGGCGACGACCTCAAGAGGTGTAAACACCGGCAGGGCAAAAAGGGGGAAACAAATCAAATTGGTTACCTGGCAAGGTGTTCACGTTCCTGCCATATATACATATGTTTAAATGTACCAACACAAAAACCAACAAAAAGTTAGCACAAAGTGCTTTCCAATGTTTTTCTGAAAAGCTCAACTCTTCCAGTTGCACCTCATACTGGCGACCAGGCAACCTAAACTGACTAACTAACTGCCCTTAAAATCAAATATTTGCCCAAGGAGTGGAGCAATATGCAAATGGAAGCGGAATATTCGAAAATGAAATGCGTTTCAGCCGAAGTGGAATCAGGAATTACGACAAATAAAACTACAATTGATTCGCATTTACATTTCATTGAGTAAATTGCACAATTGCAAATGGCATTGGAATTCGATGTGAATGGGGCGGGTCGGGGTGGTGGGGATATTGCCGGCTTAGATGGAACGCCAGCCAAAAGACTTGAATACTCTAAATAAATGGCATAACATTTTCTCCATTTCTCCATTTGATCTCGCATGAGAGCACTTCGCCATTCCTTCTCCACCCAGCTCCATCCAGGAGGGAACATGGCTTGCGAAATCACATAAAAATACAGTGAGACAGACACAAAGCTCTCTGGGCGATGGTTGTTGCTCCTCGGAAGCAGCAACATCTTGGATTTTTATGGCCATATATTCGAACTTATGGCTGGCAAGGCTAAAATAACAAAACGAAAACATTTCCTTGACTTCACTTTATGCTCACAATCACAAATTGTTTCTCAAATGAACAATTTTAAAATTTCACATTCAATAAATTGCTGCTGGGATGCCAACAAATTGCTGAGGGGGCGAGTTTGATGTTGCTGCTTTGGCTGTTGGTGTGGCTGTTGCTGTTGCTACAGTAAATGAAAAAAGTTTCTTTGTCAATTGAGTCGACTTATTATTAGCATTATCACTTCTGGCTACACGCATCATCCATCTATCGAATCATATAATACCCTTGTGGCAGAATTTTCCCAGCAAACTCAAACAAGGAAAAGCTGTTTCAATTCAGAGATCTTAGACTCTCATTTTTTATTCAGGCTAAGCCATTTGGATTGCCCAGAATCCCTTCCGAAAGTGCAAGTACCTTTTAAAGTGAAAGTGTAGTTGAAGTAAAATGCAAATGATTCTTGATTCCGGTGGAGCGCAAATGGCGTCGAAATTGAAAATCAAGATGGCTTCTTTCTAGGAGAATAGGGAGTGCGGCGTCATGAATACCAAGAGATACCAAACACAGGTATTCCAGCTGCGAATGCGTGCGTGGAGGGCGTTGCTTTTCGTAGACATTTCGATTACTTTTTGAGTGGTTCCACTAAGGTCGAGTTTCCTTTCTTTATCCTTAAATTGCTGCATCCGCAAACCCTAAGAGTTCGGGCCTCATGAAATATGTAGAGCAGTAATACCTGCTTTGGGGGACCACACAAAAGGCAGCGCAAATTACTGAAATATGCATGCGACTCGCCATGGCCATTATCGTGGACTTTCTCTTTTTCCATGATAGGACCAGGACAGGGCCAGTATCGGGACAGGAGTATTGTGACTACGTGCCAGGAATACCCAAAAATATTGCCCCAGCCGGACACTCATTTTGGCTATTGGCATTGGCCACGACCATGTCAATGGCATTCAGTTTGTGGCATTTGTGGTTTTTGAAACTGCACGCATTTGATTGCGTTATTGAAATTGACTGAGCCCGGGGACCAGGCTTCATTACTATAATGTTGTGGGTGGATGGCCTGGCCCCCCTCCCCGGGATGGCATGGTAGTAGGCATCGGGTGCTCGAGGAATTCAATTATAAATGCCTGCAGATTCCATGTCTGCCTTGGCTTATGAATATAAATCTGTTGGCTGTGCGGTAGCTTCGACTTAATTGCCGTTGGCCTAGACGGGGCTAAGCCAAGGCGTTGGCTAAGACGCCCAGGTGAGACGGGGCGGGTTTTGTAATTATTTACTTGATGGTGTCGCCTCGGGGAAGGTGAAATTAAATGAGGATTATGTGAGCTTTTTAATTAACTCCAGCCGAGAAATTTGCCTAGCTTTGCCGGGCTAAAATTTAAATTTAAATCTTTCCATTGCGGTTGTGTGATCGATAATAACGGTGTCTTTGTTATCGGTGGGTGGTGCTTATCACTTATCACTTACCCGTTTCGCCTGCTCGGCATCCCTGGCGGCAACCAGCTGTTGCTATCGCTCGCTTTAATTGGCAGGTGCAAATTGCTTGTTATTAGCCTTAAATTACAAGTTATTATTTAACACCATGGCCCTGAGACGTTGTCATTTAAATCCGAAGAAGACTTTGTTCCTGCTTTGTGACATTCAGGAAAAGTTTCGTCCTGCGATGCCGCTTTTCGACAACATGGTCAAGAACGCTGACAAATTGGTAAACTGAACTTTGACTATTGATCTCTTATCTTTTCAAGGCTAATCCAAATCCTAATCTTACAGACCAAAGCGGGCAAGGCACTCGATGTCCCTCTGATTGTGACCGAACACTATCCGGAAAAGCTGGGGAAAACCGTGGAGCAGTTGGATATCAGCCATGCCAAGTTAGTGTCTGGTAAAACGTATTTCAGCATGTTTACTCCGGAGGTGAAGGCAACCATCAAGGAATTGTTTAACGACAAACCAGAAGATGTGGTCTTGTACGGTTTAGAGGTGAGTAAGGCTTGAAACATATGCGATTCCAGGACGTAAAGTCTATTATAATGCCTTCCTATTAGTCCCACATTTGCGTGGAGCAAACTGCCATCGATTTTCTGTCGCAGAACATTAACGTCTACATCGTGGCAGACTGTTGCTCCTCCCGCCTGAACCAAGACCGAGACTTGGCCTTGGATCGGCTGCGTCAAGCTGGATGTGTGATCACCACCAGTGAGAGTGTAATCTTCGATTTGGTTCGGGACAAGAACAATCCCAAGTTCGATGCTATTCGGAAACTGGTCAACCCACCCTCGTTGGACATGAAGCTCACCCGCCAGCCCAACGAGTCGGACGTGGGCAGCTCCAAGCTGTGAGGATGTGTGTACGACTATGTGATGATGCCAATTGCATTTATATAACCATAAAGCTGAAAAGTGTTTTTCAAGGATAAACGGATAGGGTGGGGGAAATGGGGCAAATGGGAGCAGCACCCATTTAAGTTGTCATTTCCGTAACATATTCCAACGGCAGTCATTTGTGCCCCGACAATGGGCGAGTCCATATTTGAATTTAACATTTAACAATGGCTTCGAATGGCTGCCTTTCCGGTGCGCCCCTTCGGCCCAACGCCCTGGCCCATTTCCGCTCGGATCCTTATTATGCGGATGACAATGCGTATTTTATGTACAGCCACTCCTCCTCCAACCACTTACACCCCACACCCGGGCCCTTTTCATTTTCCATTGATTATAAGCCACAAACAGCAGAGCATTGCGTCGTAACCTTTTATTTGTATAATAGGGAATGCCGAAAGGAAATCATTGACGCACTTGCAGGGGTAATGCCCATTGGGGCGTTTAGTGGAGGCGATGGCCATGAGGATTGGCCGTGGGATGGACTGGTCGCGGTGGCTGGGGGTGCACTGGGTGATGCACTGGATGAACGGGACGTGGGGACTGGTGCTGGACTGGATGGGAGCGAACCGGGTGCACTGGTCGGGGAGGCTGGTGATGAACAGGCTGTGGAGCCGAGTGGGGATGAACAGAGCGTGGCTCCCAACGAGGATGGCTATCGATGTAGGCCAAAGCCTTGAGGATGGCTGCCGGAGTGGGTGGCGGAGTGGGCAGGAGATCTCCAGCCGGATGGTAGCCATTCTCATCGGCCGTGTACGACACCTTCACGGGCTGTCCCTCCTTGGAGGTGAAGTGATACTCTCCCTTAACCTGGTGCTCATCTCCAGCCTCGCCGGCTCCAATGCCATTGGTTATATCAAAGCCATAGGCGAACTTTCCGTGTCCATCCTCCTTTTTGTACTGATTCGCCACGTGGGCGTGGGCATCGTCGTCGGTGGCCACACAGGCGCCAACCAGCAGGAAAATGGCCAACTGGGAAAGGATATCGTGAGTCTAGAATGGCAAGCTAATACAGACTACAACTCACGTATTGGAACATTCTGTAAATGATTATCAAACTCAACTGTTGGCCAAAGGAATCGGGCCAAAGGCTTAAATACCCGCGGGATCAGTATGTAACCCGATTCCCCAATTCCTGTGTAACCAGTTGGAGGTGATGGGCCCGCTAATTTGTCCCCCGATCCCACCTGCCAGAGGCTGTAAATTATGTGGATCACAAAGCCGAAAACGTTTAATTGTGACAACACTCCATTCCATATTCATTCCATATTATGACAAACAATTTATTTCACACAAAAGTACTTCAGCTTAAATATATTATATAGTCAAGGTCACGCGATCAGTTAATCTGGGGATGGAAGCCAGTGGCATCTGCGGTGTACGTCACCCTAACCGGCTTTCCATCTTCTCCAGGCAAAAAGTATTCACCCTGAATTCCATTTACATTGCCGTGGGCCTTGGCCGAGATGCCATTGCTGACTTCGATCTCGTGCTGGAACTGTCCGGCTCCGTCCAGGTTCTGGCGGTTCTCCAGCTTCAGAAGCTGTGCCTCCTGGTCCTCCTCACTGCAGCTGGCCAGCACCAGCAGCATGGCAAAGATTACACCCTGGACAAAAGGAATATCCTATCAAATTTGGGATACATTTAAATAGATTCCCGGAACTCACGTATTTCAGCATTTTTAGAGCAGCAACTAAATGTGAATCAATCGGTCCAATCCGCCTTTTATACTACAATAAAGTTGCCCCACTCACTAAACGGGTTTCAATCGCTTCTGCTAATGACTAAGATTAACCAGACAGCCATGAATATCAAATTTGTGGCCTGTCCGTCTCTGTTTCTGTTTCTGGCAGTAGCAGACCACAGCCTCCTCCCCAATTAATTAATTTACCTTTTAATTCAACAATTTCACAACTACAGTTAACTTTAATCAAAAAAATCAATATTTGTGTTTTCGATTGACAACCTCCTTGACCATTTTTTCCTTGTTCTTCATCCCAGCACTGCCCAGGATCTTGGCCACTCCCTTGAAGTAGCTGGGTTTATTGAAGTTACTCTTGGCCGTCAATTTGCTTGGCACCAAGGAGGGATAGTTCATTGATACCTCCTTTGAAACAACGCTATCTATGGGCTCGTTGTTGAGCAAGGATACTTCCTGGGCCCGTTTGCTATTGAACTTCTCCAGATACTTTTTGGCTCCTTGACGGGCCGATTGCTTGAGCGAATTGATATCCCAGGTCACGTCCAGCTTTGATTGGATTTCATTGGACACATTTTCATCGTTTGTGGAGAACAAATTATGGAACATTTCTTTAAGTTCCAGATCCTCAGGGTTTTCAAAGGATCTCGCTTGACGCTGGCTCTTTGATTCCAATTGTTTATAGTTCTTAAGGGTTTCTTGGGCAACATCTTGGTATTTGGATTCCGAATCTGTCGGTTGTTTTTTCGAGCCAGCTCCTTCCACACCTTCCACTGTCTGACGCTTATATTCCTTGTCCTTATTGGATTCTAGAAGTGGCACATCCTGGTTTAAATTATCCTGCAGCTGTTCAAAATCCAACTCGGGGGCTTCTTGCATCTCCTTTGGCAGGTAGCCGCGACTTTTCAGGTAAGCTATTGGCGACTGCCAGCTACCGATGAGGTCATTGACGATTGTGTCTACAGAGTTTTCATATTTAACCACTTTTAAATTACTATCAGCCGTTACCAAAAAGATCAAAATAGAGTAGAAAATATAGGACAACATTTTCGAAGCTGTCGTTTTTGAAAATTCAAATCCAGGCCTACTATCGAAATGTTTGTAACGGCCAAACTATCGATATTTATCCGTGACATTTGCGACGTTGTGCGGCCCTGGAACAAATCAGCTGTTGTGTTGTATCAAACGTAAATTTTGGACGCAAATTATAATTATTTACGAATTGTATATTTTCTACTGCCGCTTGCAGATTTGGGAGGCAAATTTAAGGATTGCGACTCAACAATGGTCATTACCAACAACACAACACTGCCCGAGGAGGCGGAGCTGAATGTCCAGGAGCTGAACCTTTCCTCAGCGGCTCTGCGTGCGGGTGCCTTTCATTTAGGCAAGCAATGCGAGACTGCTAATAATGTTAGTACCCTTGCAATGCTTGAACCCTAAGCCGTCGTCGATTTTTTAACTGAAACAAAGCTTAAAATGGAGTTAGAAGCTATCCAGGATCGAAAATCCGGCGGCTCAAGTTATATAACCTAACCTCAAAACGTACCTTTCTGGGTTTGTTTACGTTTGTTTTTCATGTAATTCCAGGAGTTTATGTTATGCAGACAAGAGCTAGACGATCCGCGGGCCTGTTTGGGCGAAGGAAAGGCAGTGACTAGCTGTGCCTTGGACTTCTTCCGCAAAGTGAAGAAGTCGTGCCATGAGGAGTTCATGCAGTATGCCACTTGCCTGGACAAGAGCAGTGGCACCATGGCTTTTTCACAGTAAGAATTAACGACTAAAGATTCTATATGGCAGAGCTTAATACGGAAGTCGTTTTAGCTGCCGCAAGACGCAGGGAGTGTTCGACAAGTGCATGAAGGATAACTTTGATTGGGATCGTCCATCCTACGGCTACTTCTCGAGGGCTAAGGTAGGATTGACCTATTTTGAATAAGAACCCAAATGATAGAATCTTCCATTGTAGGTTATCAAGTCTGCTCGCGATCCACCCAAAAAGGAGGAGAAAATATCCTACCCCGACGCCACTCCTGGTCTGCCCGAAGATTATCCCAGGCCACCAGCCAAGTACGGCTCCCGCTTCCACTGGCTGGAATAATCAGATATTGCTTAGAGAAATTTGAAAGCGTTCATCTTAACATAAACTCTTGTTTCCATTAGTATTCAATGTTTTTTATTTATCGTATCTTTTTCCTCGAAACAGTTTGCTTAATCTTCGCCATAATATCCAGATACTGGTTATTCAAACAGCAGCCGCAGTAGCTAACTGGGAAACAGGCGCTTCCTTCGATGCGCCGGTGTAGTGGCATGTTCTGATAGAACACCCATGATATGTTCTCTTCGCCGAGCACTAGCATGATCTTGTCGTAGCGGCAACCCTGTACTTGGAATAGCTCCACGTCGCCGGTAATGATGCGCCACTCGGCATATCGAAGGTTGACATTAGGAGGTAGCTTCGAACGCTCCCTCATCATCACATGCTCAAACCAATCGCGCACTTGGATAATGGATCCAGAGGGGGGATGTTTTCTGATTTGGTAGCTGATGCGAGGGTACAGCGGATGACTAAAGAACAATTGAAATGAGATTTGGGACAACTTTGATCTTTGTTTCTTTACTTACATGTATGGCACATAGGCCAGGCGCACAAGAACAAATTCAACCTTCTCACGGGGAGCCATTTCGATAGTAGTATTCAATTTATAGCGCTAGGTACGCTTCGAAGGAACTGCTTGGCAATACTAAAGACCAGTCTGCGATCCTGCGCCTATATATACTAGACTTGGCAGGTAGAAACCCACCCACAGCAGATGGCTGCAACATAATACCTGGAAAGTTTCTTTTTACCTGTACAAAACCCCGACATTATTTTCACATTTACAGTTTTATTGCTAAAACATTTCTTAACCTTATCAGGGAAACTTTACTCCTTGTACCACTTTGTACGCTTGGGTTTCTTAACTTTTCCACCCGTAACACCCTCGACACCACCGCCACCCTGATTTCCACTAATCATATTCTTATACTTGTTGATCAGGGGCCGCAGGTCATCCTTCTCCTTTTTGCGACCCTGTTTTGGCCGGTTATCTGCCCTCCTTTCGGCCATGTGGGACTCGCGAATCTTTTTGTTCTTCAGCTTCCGCTTCTCAGTTTTTACGCGCTTCAAATGCTCCTTCGCCTGTTCTACGATCTTCTTCTTGGAACGCATTTTAAGTGAAGTACCAGGCTTGGATGCTGTACCCACATAATCGCCCTGGACGTCACTTAGTTTTTTCTTCTCCTTATCGTTGCCCTCCGCTTTAGCTGCCCGAGAAGCCTCCAGTTTCTTAATGTGTTTCTGGAGCTTGGCTTTGTTATCGGTTTGTGGGCCCACTGGTTTAGCATTTTGGCCATTGCGCTTCTGCTGACGTCGCTCCTTTCGCTGCTGCTGCTTTGCTTGATAGGTGGGATTGCTTATCTTGGAGCGCTCGGTGCGTTTTTCCTTTATTTTATGGACAGCCCGATCTTCTATACTGAAAGCCACAATAGGTCGCTATTTAAAGGATTTTATTTATTAATTTTGAATATACATTTAAAAAAACAAACTTACATGTTGGGTTCCAAATATTTTAGGATTGTTATTTAATTTTCGCAGAGCCGCCAATGCTTTCTGATGTGTGTCAAATGATAAAAAACCAAAGCCTTTCGACTTGCCTTGGGGATGCTCAGGAGTAACCTTTTGTTCACGCATCACACGACATTCATGGGGTCGGAATCCCGTGTAGGTCTGTGCCATTTGTTTCAGCTTCTCATTATCATAGTTCTGGGGCAGATTGTGAATGGATAAGCGATTTCGAGAAACGAATCTAAAAGAGTTAATATAATTTGTTAAGAAATTCGTGTAAATAATATTGAAAACATACCTATTCAAATTCTTAAGCACCTGAGTCTTAACCTGTTCCAACTCGTGGCGCTTTGCCATGTCAGAGGCGGAAACACCATCAGCTGCCTTGGATCCCGACATGATTAAGCCTTCTCTCGCTAAATATAGGTTTCTAGAATCCTTGCCAGAGTCCTCTTGCTTTTCCTTCTCCGACTGCTTCGTCTTCATCTCATCACGGCTCAAAGCTGGATGTGGATCCAGAACCTCGTCCATGAGCCTAAACTCTGTTCCAGCCTGAAGGCAGAGATCTGCAGATTCCTTGGCCTTGAATTTAACAAACGCTGTGCCTTTGGAATGCCCAGAAACGGCCTGACGATTGATAATGGCATAGCTAACCACACCAAATTTACGACACACTTTGCGCAGATCCGCATCCTCGGCATCGAAGGGGACGTTCTTGATGAAAACCGTGCAGCCTTCTTGGACGTCGTTGGAGATAACCTTTTCTTTTTTGACATTTTCAATTTGTAATTTGGATTTTAATTCGTCTTTGTCATCTTTTACATCTTCGTCGCTTTCATCTTCATGTTCTGAACCCTCGCTGTCATCATCCTCGTCATCATTCTCCTTACCATCATCTTCCTCTGCATCAGATTCTCCTTCGGAATCGCCCTCCTCTTCTTTATCTTCCTCTTTGGAGTCCAGCTCATTGCTGTCCCCGTTTTCTTCTTTGACCTCTACCTTGAGCTTCTTCTCCTCTGGTTCCTCGCTCTTTGTATGCTTGGCCACATACTCATCCTTACCTAGCGCCCAATCCACAAAAACCTTTCGCCCCTGAAGCTCCTTTCCGTTGCAGTGCAGTATTGCCTTGGTAGCCTGGTTAATGGTTTCATACTGGACAAAGGCGCATCCCACCAACTTTCCGTCGCCCCGCTTCAGGATGTTCAAGTCCTCTAGTTTTCCCCATTTGGAGAAGTGCTCTCGAAGAGACTCCTCTGAGGATTTGTAGCTAATATTGCGGATGATAAGACGAGCTCGTTTTTTCTGGCGCCGCTCCTTCTCCTCCTTCAGCCGCTGGGTATTGAAGGGATTCCGCCGCTTTCGGGGCTTTTCATCTGTAGATGTTTCAGCCACATTTTCGTCATTTAGGGGTTTCATTTTCTTTAATTCCATCGCCGCACGTGGAGCCTATGTTGTTATGATATCGATTTGCGATGACACTTCTTCGATAAATTCGCGTATTCTTCATCAGCTGATTATTTGTTTACTATTTAAAACTTAAATCTTTATCTTTATAATTTATTATAATTTTATATATAACAATTTACAACAACATATTTAAGGCAACAACTATTGCTTGGTCGAGAAAAGTTGGTGGAACTCTGCAGGCGTTTTAAAATAATCAATCAGCAACATTGACGACCTGTTGCCCAATTTGTACATGATATGCCTCCAAGGATTAAGGACGTTCTTGTATTCAGTTATTTGTCCCTTCTCGAAGAAGTGTTTGACCGTTCCAATGGGTAATTGGGAGCCATACACAGCCACATACCTAAAAATCATTTTGTTATTAACAAAGAAGTATGAAAGGTTACATCTAACTCACTTTTCTGAATTTTTGTATATTCGCAAGGGGTACTTGGCCACAAAAGTGCGAATAGCCAGGTTAATAAGTACAAAACCACCTAAAAAGTAATATAAATCCGATTCTTGGGAAACCAGTATTGCTATGTCTAATTTCTGCACCATATTAACTATGTTCATAGTTGTGGCATAATGATAGGCGGCAACCAGGCCAAGAACGGAAGTGGTGAAGGTTGAAAGATTCTTCGTCCAAGTCACATAGCTCTCAATGGGGGCTCGGTAGATTAGATGATAGTTTTCAGGGATCTTATCCCCAAGTAAAAGTTTTCGTTCCACTTCTCCGGAGGACGCATTTTGCCACTTGTGGAGATGCCTTGTTCTGAATAAAAAGGGTAGCTTTAAATTGAGGGAAGCGACAAAAAACGAATCTCTATACTTACTGCAGACTCTGCTGGAAACTTAAACCCGATATAGGCCTAAAGTTAGCCAGTTTTATTCCTCGTAAAAGAGCCGCACACATAATTGTTATTATTTTTGGTAGTGGTGGACTGTTGGTTATTAAAACTGATCGATTATATCTATTCGATAACTGGTCAGTGTTAAAAAGCGCGAAAGTATCCAGAATAACAGCTGGTCCAGCATGGAAATAGGTAAACACTATGTTATCAGAAAAAGTCGGGTATCAACAAAAATTTTGAAACGGAGTAGTCAGTGGAATCGACTGTCAAACCGAATCGCCAGTCGTCCGGGCGCCGGTACGTTTTCTTCTCATTCTATATTTACTTTCACTAGGATAACACTACCGTGAGATATATTATTTTTTCACATTAGCTAGGAACACGAGTAGGACAGTATTAATTTATATTTTTGATAATAAATATGGATTCGAAACGCGCGGCACTTGAAACTGGCGACGGTCCGGATGCGAAACGCATGGACACCGCCGAGGAACACGAGAAATCTGAAGAGCTGCTGCCGGGCGATGGCAATCAGATAGCACTTGGTAAGCATATTCCGCCCTATACGGGCAACGGATGCTCTCCATCGCTGGAGTCCTTCATGTTCCAGCAGACTCCGGCTGGGAGTCAGCTGCTTCCGTGGGCTACTGCAGAGTGCCAGACTTCCGAGAATGACCTTGATCTCGACAAGAGCACCAGTGGCAACAAGAAGAGTGAGCTATTATCGAGTTTTTTTCAAAAAAGTGACGTCCACTTATGGTGTTTCATTTATCGTTACAGCGGAAGCCGCAAATTCAAAGCTGTCGCGCAGGGAGCTCGCTAAACTCCGCCGCGAGCATACCATGAGAGCTCTAGCATTAGAGCGCGAGCTGACTGTTAAGCCTGGCCATGGACAACCGTCCGTGGTATTGCTGATTCGCTTCCCGGACCCGGAAATCACTGCTCCAATGCTGGCCGGGCTCTCAAAGGACATACGTGACGTGGTGCTACCCAGCAGTGTGGCTCCACGCTACTGTCTGGTCCATCTGAAGCCCGGCGCTGATGTCGAGGCCACCATAACTGACATTAACAAAGTGCGGTTCGGCGGCGGCTATTTGCAGGCCGAGCACAAGCCCTTCTCAGACGAGGAGCAGGCCGAATTCATAGATCCCTGCTCGCTGTATGTGAGCAACATACCATTCAATATGGCGACCTCGGCCATCAAGGCCTATTTCACTCACGCCATGCGTGTGGATATAGGTGTGCTGAAGCGCGAGAAGCGCGCCCGCTACGCCTTTGTGCGCTATGCCTCACCCGAAGCCACTATGGACGCTTTCAGGGAGCTTGTGGGCAGTCCACTCAACAGTCGCACCCTGACCGTCCGCTACCGGCGCCTAAGAAAGCGAGCTGGCCTGCCAACCGTGCAGTGCACCAATTCCAATCTAACCATCACCTCGCCAGTAGGCGAAGACGACAATGCTGACTGCAAGGTTATATCTCCACCACCCGTGGAGTCCATCACCATTAGCGATAGCGACAACTGTTCAGATTCCAGCGCCGATGCTGGTGGCAGACGCAGACGCAAGACTAAGATGACTGATCACGAGAAAGAGATCCAAAAGTTGAAGCGCCAGATGGCTGAATACGGATCCATCATCAAGAACTTGCAAGTCAGACAAAACATAGGAGGTATGTTCTTTCTTTTACACTTGACAGCTGGAGATGCAAACTGACATTTCACAATTTATTAATTTCCAAGATCTGTTCATAGCTAACCTACCGCCCAAAGAGGAGCCGTGCGCGAATCCATCAGCCTGTATTCCTGTTCTAGGATCCACTGCGGTCCACCTAATGCGAGATATAAAAACTGAGCGTGCCTATTTGGGTATTCCCGAAGAAGGCACCCCTGATCCTGAACCGGCTTATAAGCCCACCACGCAACCTGGAGAAGGCCACGCCGACGATCGAATCAAGACTAAAAGTATTTCTCATTTCCATTTGGGCTTCCTAATCTCATGTCATTTCCTCCTCCTCCCCATTTCTTATTCAGAATTCGATTGTTTTGGCTGGCTGTTTTCAGGTCCCGCCAGACGACGCAAGAGTGCCAAACAGACACACGAGAAGACCAAGGCTTCGACAGCTTCACCCGATAAGGAAGGCAGACTTGAGGAGCTCTATGCTCAGTTGGAATCAGATGCCGAGACTTAAGTTGTTGGATGCCTCAACGTCTACAAAATTAATTGTCTGTAGGCGTCTAAAAAAAAATAATAATTTATTTAGTTCTTTTTTATTTGTTATCTTTTCGTTTTTCTTCATTTTCCTCTTAGTTTCAGCGTACATTTATGGTATACAAAATAAAATTAGACGTAATAATACATAAGTTAAATAATATTTCGGTTTTAAATATTAAACCCGAACAAATATCGCTTAAAGGGACTGGCTTAAATATCACTTATACAATAATCATATGTACTCGATGATGATTTTCATATTAGTTTATATATGGTCAAGTCAAGTCGCGCATCGTGTTTTGAAAGAAAACTTAAAAACATTTACAGTTTGCAAAGATTGTAACACATTTTGAGGAGTTCATGTTCCATAATGCGCACATTTAACAATTATATCTAAACTATAGTAAAATGTTTTCAATTTTAATCGTTCAGTGTTACAATTTTGTATATTTCTTGTGTATGGCTCGTAAAATTTAATATCGCAATTTGTCATTACCAAAAAAGAATTTCTGCTATGACATGACTCCTGATAGGTGTGTCGTTTCGAATGCGGAATGTTATAAACTATTTTATTATATTTAAGGCTGATTTTATTTACACAACAACAAAATGTATTTGATAAGGCACCTGTTTCACATGCTGATCGCTCAATTTACAATTGATATGCCATTTGCTTTCGAATTGTATTGCTCGTATTTAATTTTTTAAGTTTAATTTCTATACCGATTTGGATTTCGTCTCGTCGCTTTCGACAGTACGCAATTGAATTTCAAGCATTCGGTAAAGTTTTAGAAACTTTACGCGAGCTTTTAATAATTTTGTTCGTGTTGTTCACAAAATGCACTGCCTATGGATTGGTTGCTAGGGATCTGAGGCTCTTTTAGCTAACGATGAGTTTTGAGACAAGGCACATCAGGATTGTTGTGATCACAGTGTTAATGGCGGAGCTACTCGTTAGCTGGCTGAGCGAGTTGGCTCCGTTTCCGGTGCGCTCTGCCGTTTCCGGTTCCAGGGGCTCGTCGTTCGACTGATGATCGCCAACGGCTAAAGGATGCGGATATTTAAAATACAAATTAGTTTTAAGAAAATACGTTTTAAATCAGGGTCTTTTATGTGAGGGGTAGACTTAAATCTAAGCTAAGGACATAAGGATTTTTTTCTCAGGCGTTATAGTGCTAGTTGATAAGTTAATAAAGTTATAATTGAAAAAATAGGATATCGAATTCGGAAATAATAATAACTTAAGTAACTTAATGTGGGGATTTAATAAAATAATAGATGAAACATTGTAACATACTCTTTACTCTGTGTGAGTTCGTTTCTTTTGTATTTTGGCTTGGTTTTGGCGTTTCGGCAGCGGCGCAGATCTTGGGCGTGGCATGTTTAATATGTTTCAATTTGTTTGATTGATGGCTGATATATATTTGATTCGGACAGAGATCACTCAAGCGGGCGATGGATATGATGCACAAGTACTGGTATAGCTTAATGCTGGCAAATTATATCGGGACAGGCTACACAGGCTGATCGAGATCCTGTAGATTCTAGAAGAATCTGTTCGTTAGGCCCCACATCCAGCCGGGCAGGATGCCTTGATTCGGTACTGGCGGTACTATATATATTTTTTGTATCATGTGCACAATACAAAACCGCAGTAAACGGTTTCAAAAAATTTTGTTGTTTGAAACAAAAGAGAATAGCATAAATAAGACAATTGAGCAAAAGTAAATAAATAAATACTATTTGCTGGGGATAGGTGGGGGGGAGTGCTCAACAATTACATAGCAAGCAATCGAATGGATATGGCTTAGAGGAGCAGGAATAGTACGTCTACAACTACACATACACATTTATAGAGTGGGAGGCGGCGGAAGAAAGCAGAAAGAGAAGCATTTCTTTTTTTTTTTTTATGTGGAACATGGCGGCACATTCGCTTTGTATTTCTTCGGCGTGATGTGTGTGTAATGAAGTTGATGGGGATTCGTTATTGGTTCGTTTGTTGTTTTGGCAGTTTTACTTATTGTTGTTTTCGGGATTGTTGTTTTGGCTGTGTGGTGGTGCTGTGGTTAATTGT
Organism: Drosophila varians; assembly: GCA_018150405.1. Classification (NCBI taxonomy): domain Eukaryota; kingdom Metazoa; phylum Arthropoda; class Insecta; order Diptera; family Drosophilidae; genus Drosophila; species Drosophila varians. The sequence goes on from JAECWK010000130.1 coordinate 14,130,072, forward strand.
TCTTGTTTTTATATCCACGTCTCTTAAAGCCTGCAAGAAATATACGGTATGATACAAACAAAATGACAATGACGAATACAATTTCATTTTCGAATTTCGTTTTCGGCACTTTTTGGGGTTTTCGAGTTTGAATGCAAATTTAATGGTTATGGGCCAGGCACGTGCAAGCGAGTATTAAGCGAGTGTCATACAAAATACCCGATTGTGGGTCATAACGGGATATTTGGACCAACATAAAGTGTCTGCCTCCTTCCTCCTTTTCATGCAGGTGTAAATCTCCATTTTTTCGCCCTCGATTAGTACAGTTTCAGTTTGTTCATGCAATTAGGTGGGAGTGAGTGGGAGGGTGAGTGGGTTCAAAGGTGGGCGAATGTCATTTTTGGGTGGATGGGTCTGTGTTTTCTTTCTGAAGTTCTCAGCCCAGACATTGGAATTTCGTGCCGAGGGTGCCAAAACAAGGAAACGCATAATTAACACTTTGTGAAAAGTGCCAGTCTACAGGGTAAAGAGTTTAGTTTCGGAATGGACAATAGGGGGGAAAACCAAATATTATTAATAATACCATAACTAAATAAATACTTAGTGCTACAGAACTACACTTTGACCAAAGGATGGCCTGGTTCATTGTGGTGTTTAACAAATAGTGTTTGTAAGAGTGTTTACTTTCGTTCGGTTTTAGTTAGTTAGTAACCAATTGCGAAGCTTTTAAATTGATTCTACGATTAGTGGTTTTAGTTGTGCTCATGCTAGGATCTGGGCTTATAAGCTAAAGGATAATCGTCGATGGTGTGGTGTTGAGCTTGGACCACAGTTAGTGAGACCGACTGACCAGTAGTTTTCGTTGCTGTTGTTGCTGTTTATACCCGGTACTTTAATTTCATTTAATTGGCTTTTCAACTGTAAGCAAGATATTAAGTTATTGTTCTTTTTTTCATAGTTGTTGCTTAGGCATTGTATTTTTTCTTTTTACATGGTATGCTAATTGAGTTGGTTAGTCCTATAAATGTTAATAAATCCAAATACCGAAAGAGTTAGCTTGGTTAGTAAAAAGAATACACAGATATTAGTAGCTTTGAAGTAGAATTAGTTCATGTTAGAGTTTCATAGAATTTTAAATTGATTATTTTGTTTAAAGGTGTTAGAAGTATGTTTAATTCTTTATAAAGGACGTGTTGCCAGCTGAACAGAGTTCAGAGCCTGATAACACTGAAACAAAACTAAAGTAAAACACCACAAAATCGAGAATTGGAGAGAAATATACAAGATATAAATACAAAATATATATAGAGACTGAGCAAAAAATGTTGGACATACACAGTAATTAGTTGGTTTTCGGTTTCAATAAGTATTATAAATGTATTTCTTCCATAGGCAACAAAGACAAACACATTCGACTTGTAGAATAATAGAATTTCACTACATAGACATTAACTTAATTAAACATACCATATATATAGGATTTTTAAACGTATTTATCGTCTTTTTTCATTTGTTTTGTATCATTTCTTTAGTCTCGCTAAGTAACAACTCATACAAGATTTTCTATGAGATCTTTTTGACTTTACAGATTCGATTAAATAGTAACTCTCGATATCGCTCTAGTCTCCAGTAGATCGATTCGAGCTAACGATCAAACAGAACTACCGCCGAGTCGGTCCCACTCACCTGCTTCGAAGTCATCACCATTACCGTCGTCGGCATGCGGGATGAGGGCGTGCTGTTCGAACTCGGAGTCCGAACCCTCCACGATATTACCTGTGGACGATGGCGTGTTCTTGCAGCCGAACCACCAGTGGGCGGTGGGTCTGGGGAATGGAGGCGAGGCCGTATCCACCTATCAGATGCAAGAAAAGTAATATATAAGCCTATTGCAAGGATATTCTTAAGATAAAGGATAACTTACCGCAAATCGGGCATCGTGGAAACGGTAGTACTTATCGCCCTTAAAGAAGTAGGTATAACCATTGGTATACTTGAGCGCAGCATCCAGATTATTAGGCACACCCTCCCAGTTGGAAATGGGCTTGGGGTAGCTGGCCTTCACCGGCGGCCTCTTGGCCGGGTCGAAGCGCCAGAACTTGCTGCCCTTGAAGAAGTAGATTTTGCCGTTTCCTCCCCAAACCATGGCCGCGTCCAGGTGATCCGGAATGCCGGTGAATCCCTCGCTGATCTCCTTCGGGTAAACGCCATCCATCTGGCGTCCCTGGTACCTCCAGTATTGGGTTCCCTTGAAGAAGTACGTCTTGCCGTTCTTGTACGTAAAGGCAGCATCGATGTTGCCCGGCAGTCCTGGCCAGCCCTTGGATATGGACTGGGGATAGCCCTCCTCGACGGAGTCAGTGGTCAGTTTGTAGTACTTGTCTCCCTTGAAGGCATAAGTATCGCCCTGAGCCGAGTTAAACAGCGTGTCCACCTTGGAATCCTTGCAGATGGAGTCGTCAAGCGGAACCTTCGGTGGTGTAAACGACGGACGCACTGTGGTGGGCGGATAGAAGTTCGTGGGCTTCAGTTGGTTGGTCTTCCTGCCGTACAGGGACTGGATAGCTGCCTTGTCGTCCTCGTCCAGCTTGAACACGGGCTCGAAACCGCGATAGAAGGGGGCCATCAAAGCTGAGCTCTGATCGGAGTGGGACAGCCCCAAGGAGTGACCGAATTCATGGGCCGCCACCTGGAATAGATTGGTGCCGCGAGGCGATCCAATGGTCCAGAGCTCGGCATCGTCGAAATGGGCATCTCCTCCGAAAACTGGGAAGAAGGCGTGGGCCAGGGTGCCGCCCTGTCCATCAAAAGCGTCGCCATCACCGTGCTCGCTCTCCACGAATCTAAGGATTAAGTTAATACAATAATATTTAGTTAAGCAAATAAGTAAAAGTCCGCCTACGAGCATAGATAAGTGGTAAAGTTTATTGTCTCCATTTATCTTAATCTTTACCATGAAAGCATAAAACTATATCCCTTATCTAGACGCCATGCTCCCTCCACATATTTATAGAAACAATAAATAAAAAGTTGTAGTATTTATGGAACTCACTTGATTTCGATGTGCACGGGGCCGGAGGTCTTCCTGGTGAAGGTTAGATCGGTGTCCTCGGACCAGACGGCGAAGGCGCGGGCAATCTCCGCATCCACGTCCACGCGCTTCAATCTCTTGGGGTACTTGGAGATCTTGTAGGTGAGGTTCTTCACACGCCAGCGGCTGCCCTGCAGGGCGTACCTCTTGGAGCGACCTTCGCCATTGCCGACACGATCCCTTACACCGCACCTGGGCAGAGACATCAGTTTCATGGTCTCCTCATCCAGCTCGCCTGTGACGTTAAGCCCCGCAAAGTTTTGGAATTCCTGGATGGCGCTCACCCAGGTCTGTTGGTCGTGAAGGCCACTGCTGGCCGGATTGCGGGCGGAGGCGGGTAGGTAGCCGAACTGGGACAGGTAGATCTGTGGGGAGGAAGCGAAAAGAGCGAAAAGGAAAGCAGGGATTAGTCGGCAGTTCCAAGGCGAAGATCAATGGGGCCACCCGCTGTTTGGGGCCAGTTGATTAATGGCCATCAGATTAGCCAGTTACTGGCATGTCCTCCCGACTCCTGTCGCACTTCTATCTGACTTGCATAATTCATGACTGCCGCATGGCATGGAAATCGGGGAGCCCCCGTGGCGTATACTTAATATTTAAGTAAGCGCTTTTTATTAAATTAAAAACCGTTTCTCTCAGTGTTTAGTTTATGGGGGTATGGGGACGTGACTTATAGAGAGGTGTGAAAACTCTTAATCGATCTTCAACTTTAAGGAAGCGTTTCAATTACAAGCTCATCGGATTGCTAATTGTGAATTGTAACATTGAGAAATCAGGGAAGTGCACTTCTAGCTATAGCTATAGCTATAGCTATAGAGGGAGAACAATGCGAGGTTATCTTAACAGTTATAGTACAATACTATATACTATATACTATATCTATTTGAATTTGTTGTCTGGCCAATTACAACGGCAAATTGTCTTACAGCACGGGTAGAGTTTTATGCGCTTTTGGCAACAAAAACATTTCAATTTGGCATGTGGATCAGGTCTCCGAGCCGTTTATGTGTCGCACATTCTTAATGACACCGCCATATAATATATATGTATATATACATATAAAATATATAAGTATATACTTGTAGCAGTAGCATATTGTATAATGATTTGCCGAATCTTGCATAATGCCAGCTGACTGTTAATTTTATTGTGTTCTTTCCGCCTCCGAGGAAGTAAACATTTCGCAGCCCGCTTCGGGTACTCAACAATTCATGTCTCGTCCCCCATGGCAGTGGCTCTGTGATCTTTTTTTTTCCAGTGGGTGGGTAACTTCCCAGTCGATCAGCTGGAACCATTTGGCCAAAAAGGTAAACGAACTGTAAACAAAGCCTTAGGAGGGCAGGTTCAAGTGGCAAGTACCTGTAAGTAAGTACATCTCTGGCGGAGATGAGATGAGAAACATTTGCATTGACTCACCGTGGCTGGTGGGTGACCTTAGGAATGCCATTCTTTACGCAATTAACATAATTATTCCCCAATGCATATGGCTGCAGGCAGGCACGCTCGAATTGATTGCAGAACATTTTAGAGTGATTGGGGGTGGGTGGGTGTTGGGTGGGTGTTGGGTGGGTTGGTTGGGGGCTTTCTGTTTAGTTTGTAATGCAGTTTTGTCATTGAACAAACAGGCAATTGAACGCATTGTTTGGCTCTTTTCGGTTGTTATCTCCTATCGATAAGATAACTCCATTTGGCAACAAACAAAAGACTTTACTCAGACACACTTTGAGTCACTTTTGATATACAATACTGACGCATTTGTTCGACGCCTCTTTTTATACTTTTGTTGGCTTCAACTGCTTTGACGGATTCAGAATTTAGTGCGTCACAAGGCAAACGGAAGTCGTAGCTAAAACGGAAATTCTGCGACGATTATAAAGGTATTTCATTTATTTTTTGGGAGTCATCGGGCACGACTGATTTTGCATGCAATTACCGATGGCCCCCCTGGCCAAATATGTGTCTTTAGGAGATGCTCCATGGCGCTGGGCAGAAAACAGTGGAAATTACACGGGTCCGGGTGTACAGGTTCTGCCGGGTTGAGGGTTACTGCAGGCGGGTCACGTTTCAGAGGGCGTTGAAATTGCACTTCAATTTATTATTGGACATTGACACAATTTTCCTCTTTTTTGTGCGACTCTGTTTGCTGTTCGTTCTGGCGGATAATAAAATCCAAATGTCAACAAAGAACTGGCGTAGTTTCACTGTAACTCCCATACGTATAGTTGTATCTCTTTGGTGGGAGGGGGGGACCTGGTGGGTGACCTGCTTGCCTGGTTTACTTCGGGCCGAAGGAGTTGAACTTGCAGGAAATGGCCCAGAGGGCGCTCGGGGCTTTCAAAGGACCTCGGGTGCATGTGTGTGCCCTGGAAAGTATGCTATACGTTTGGCAAATGCAACCTTCAAATATTTAACACAATTTGCAGCTGCAAAGTTTCCAACTTGATTTGATTCCCCAGCAAGGTGGGAGTGGTAATGGCAACACGGCAACTTGCTGGGCAAATCCAACTCCTTAAGGAGTCAATGAACTTTTCCCCCATTTAAATTTTGTGGGCGTTTTCCGCCTCGTTTATTTCCGGGCAAGAAACAAGAACAGGACATGCATAAATTATAAACAAGTATCGTTTTGGGGTATACATTCTTGGCTATACTATACGGCGGCATTGCCCGGTGGAAATTGATGAGGAAATTATTGCCTTGCCGAGCGTGGGTGGGTGGATGGGAAAAACTCTGGCCGGAGTTCTTCGTTTTTCGGGGGTGCGTGGTTAGTTTACGCTGCAAATGTGGGTCAGCCAGGTCGTTGACTTTCGCCCACAGAACCACTAGCAACTACATTTTCTTGGTTTCTTTTCATTTTTCCCCCTCGTTCACAATTGGCCAGGCAGCAAACCTAGACCTAGTTGCACAAATATTTGCCTGGCACGTGCATAAGCGAAAGTGTCTGCTCTGCGACAATTAAAGGCAAACAGTGGAGCCTTTCCCTGCGATTCCCTTGCCATTTTCCCATCGACTCTGGCAATAAGTCATCAGGCTCCCTCCACATGCAGTTGGAGTTGTCCAATCTCGTATCTAGCAAACAGGCTTAACTTGTTTAAATGTTTTTTAACGCCGGCGATTACATCACCGCCCCCTCAGCCCGGACTCTCTGGAGTCCCTCTATGGAATCGAAGCGCAGGCGCCTCATTTGGCTGGCGGCATTTCTTTTTTGACGATTTTCTATAACGAGCAGATTGGCCGGATTGAAAACCGAAACAGAAACAGAAACCGAAAAAAATCCTGAAACCAATGCAACCAGAAGCAAGAAAAAGCTGAAACTGGGCCAACAGCAGTCTTAAATGCAGCTTTAAGTTGTATAACGCATTCAATTTGGCCAAAGAGACGGAGAAATGGGTTTTAATTGAAAGAATTTCGAGTTGGTTTTTGCTGCTTTTTAAACTGGGTCGCTGGTCGCTCAAAGCACTCGAACACGAATCCATTCGCTTTTAATGTACAATATTTATGCTGCTATAAGTACAGTGCTTAGCGCCATAAAACAAATCATTTGACAGACAAATTCCTTGACATTTACTTCAGGGATGTGGTATTTGTGGTATTGTCGGCCAGTTGAGGAAACTCCCACAAAATATTTGACATTTCCACACACCCCCCGAGCCAAAGGATATCTCTCCATCACCAGGCACTTTTTATGGTTACAGCTTTTTTTTGCTGGCTAATTCGCAAAGCGATAAATAAGCGTCAAGATGCTAAGATAACCCTGCAATAAAAAGGCGCTTTTCATGCAAAAGTCAGGCTGGAGCAAAAAGTGTCTAGGATTTTATTGTTGCCTTTTTCGGGTTGTTGTTTATGGCAAGACGACGCGTGAAATGCTAAGCTCTAGATGACCTTAGGGAAGTCTGAAAAAGGATGTTGGTTGTTGGCTGTTGGTTGGTGGAGAGAAAAAAAAACTATCATTTTGTTTGCCAAGTTATACGGACAAGGTTATAGGGGGGGGCCACCTTGTTTGGTTATCCTTTTGTTAGCCACCTCGCGAAGGTCGCACGCAACTAACTTGACTAACTTTTTCCATAGGCAAATCAATCAAACCTGCCAGCAAAAATACACAAATTCCGATGGCTATTGATTAGTTTGCGGAGAAAGCAAAGTTGGCAGGTGAGAATTTATTTGACGCACCAACACGTTTCGAAGGAACTCGACTTCCCAAGCCAAGTTCTGGCTTTCATTTAGTTATAACTAGACCAGAAACTGGGAAAAGTTTTAGCGGCTTTGCGGTAGCGGCTCAGCCTGCTTTCGGGTTCGATGACGAATACAACGGCCTGAGCTCATTTCAATTTCATTCAATGGTGCGAGTAATTAACCTTTTGACAGCTCCATACTTTTGCCATAATAGCATGACTCACTGGCACTCGATCGGATAGTTTTCCTGCTCAGATCGGATCGAACTGGATGCCCCATCAATAAGAGTCGCCCCGCTCAAGATCGATAATTAATCCTGTCGAGGAGATCATATCGAATCACGATTTCCTCCTTGCTCCGGCGGTGGTCCCCATCATTTGCATTCTCCGGTGAGATTTATTAGAAATTAGAATTGTAGGAGGTGAAAAGAACAAAGAGCCTGCTGACATTGGAGATTGGAGGAGACGAACACGTCAGCCAGCGTCGTCGCCTTTACTGGCTTTTGGTTTTGGTTGTGGGCCGACTGGCCCCAACCGACAACGAGCCAAGTTATTGGCAACGCGGCCAACATATCAATTAACCAGTCTATAGCCCCCTAGAGCGTTACGTAAAACATAAATAAAAACCTAAAAACAATGTTGAGCACGCGCTCATGCGTACTGAGGAGTTCCAGAATCGAATTCGATTTTCGGGGCGGGGAATCGCGACTTGTCGCTCGATGGGGTTAGGCAGGCGTTCGTAAATGGCTAATCAGGAAGTTATGGCCAACAGCCGGGGAGGGGTAATTTGGCTCTAACTTTTTAGCCGGACACTTGTTTCGCTTTAATTTATGCAAGTCTGTGGCAAAATTAAACGTGAGTCGCTTCAGGTAGATATCAGCTCTAAGTGCAAACGTGCGGCTGCAGCTTCGTTGAATTTGTTGAATTTGTAAATGGAAATCATGACAAGCAATTAACCAGAGATAAATATTTATAAATTTGCGAGCGTGGAAAACAAGTAATTCTGGGGATTTGAAGGCGGAATTTGCAACTAATCGCCAGGTGAAATATTTATGGGACCCAATCTTATCAACTTTTTGGGTGGCAAGAAAGTTTAAGCCTCTGCTTTGGCTCGGTTTCTCCCAAAAGTTTGAATCATTTGCTTTGACTTTTTGATGGGAAAATAAATGTGGTTTTGGAATTTCTACAGAGCTTATCAGCCGATTGGGAAATAGTCAATCGCAAATCGGGTTTTAGTTGAAGGGAATTAATTGGCGTGTAGGCCCAGACTGTTCCTCGTGTGGCAAGCCACGTTTTGGCCAATGTCATGAGCGATAACGTCAATGATAAGCAGACTGCAATTAGCCGGCATGCACTTTTTTTTTCGTGTTAGCCTGGCCAAGAGCTAAGGCTAAGGCCAATAGCGCGGCAAGTGCGGAATAAAAATTTCAGTTGACATGCGATGCGCGTGAGCCTGTTGCACAGTCGGAATAAATAAATGAATACATTCGAGTTCCTAGTACTGTTCAGTTTAGTGTAAAATTAAGTATAATTGCCCAAATGCAACCGGCCTGGAAAATTATCAGCGGTTGCTGCTTGCCTGGCACATTTGTCATGCAAATCGGAAATAAAGTTGCAGACTCGCCATATACAAAAAAAAATATATTTTTTTATTTATATCAGACAGAGGGAATGATTCCGTTTAATGGACAGAAGCTCAAGTGCAACCAACCCATTTCCCTTATCATTAATTTCTGATTCATTTCCACTTTTTTCCTGGATTTTAAATTGCCTTTTAAACTCTGTCTCTGGGGTTATTATTCCCTTTTACCTATTACTCTTGTTTTAATGGGAACTGGCCTTTAAAAGTTTTATATAAATAATGGATAAAATGCTGGGAATTAGTATTTAATAACTTAATTATTTTATTATGTGCTTACCTCTGCCTGGGTGGTGGTGGAGACGGGGGCCGATTGCGCTGCCACCAGGATGGAAAGGAGGGTGCCTACGACTATGAACACTGAGCTTTGGCAGTTTGTCATCTTGTTGCTGTTGCTGTTGCTTTTGTTGTTTGTGAATCCTGTAGAAGATGCCGCTGTTGGTCGTCTAATTGTCATGTAGTTCCACTTGCACTCGGAGTTGGGGGGCGCACTTTGAACTTTATATCACTGCAAGGTAACAGGAGGAAGAGAAAAAGGTCAATTAATATTTCATAAAGCCGGGGGAGAGATGCAACAAAGCACCAACAAAAAGCTGACCAGAACCAGAACCAGCACAGAAACAAAACAGGACTAAGTGGAAAGCGGAGCAGGCCAAGTACAAGTGCATAAGGGCGAACGGAAATCGTTGCCACCCGCCTCCTGCCAAATGCCAACAGGTTGAATGTGGCAAATGTGGCACAAAGTCGGTGTGTGGCAGGTGGAACGGCAAACGGAAGTGTCCGCTGCTGGGGAATGGGGAGTGGGCTCAAAGGAGAGGCAGTTGTACTCCGAGTCGTAGTAAAAAATAGTACAACTCTTACGAGTGCTGTCACTTATGACGAGGAGCAACGAGGATTTCAAATATAGAATTACCCTATAAGAGACCACATCTACTGTTGTATTATTCTCATTTTTTATTATTATTGAGGTACAATGAACCGTCATGTTTCACATCTTGTGAAGCCTTTAAAACCACGGCCTAGGAGTACCCCCTTATCAGAGTCAAATATTTGCTGAGACCCCACTCTATGATGTCTCATATCATTGGCAATAATCCCTCCCGGGTAGGGTATACACGCTGCTGTCCTGGAGCTGATGTTTTGATCGGCCAGAGATATAGAAAGTCATGTGGCCTGATGTCTGGTCTGGCCAGCTTGGACGTCATAAAAGTCTTTTGTAAGTTTAGACTCCAATTAGAATTTAATTTTAGACTGGTAAATACCAAGTTAGCCATAACCGTAAAGGATAGTAGGGGCCTTTGTTTATATTCTGATATTTGATTTTCTAAAAATAGTCAGTTTACTTTTAGTGGCGATATACATACTATCTGTTTTTGTTGACCTAGGCCACGAGACGAGTGCCAGGCGAGAATCGGGGGATATAAACCTTTGTGTTTATTAAGATGTTTATACCGCGAGGAATACAATTCCTTGCACTCCGACTCCATGTGACATCAGCAGAAATGACAGGCCAAAAAGTGCGATAAGTCATATCAAGTATACGCCGCTTGGGCGGGCAGGTACTCTTCAGCCGGCTCTCTGTCAACAAATATCCAGCCGAGTGTGGACACTGTACAGTCTGCATTCGCTTGTTGTCACTGACTAAGCGCTGGGGATTTCTGGCGCTGGCGGCAATTAGCCGCTTGATCTGGCCAAATATATAACGAACACCTATATACCACCGCATTTGTGTTATCTGATTACAATCATTTCTGTTAAGCAAATACCATAAACAATTTCCATTTTCACTCGGTTTTTGGGCAAATGTTGTGCCGCGGGTTGAAGGTCGACCGGGCTGACAGTTTAAGGTTAGCTCCGTGTGGTTAACTCCGTTGATGGGTTCACGGGTTGAAGGGTAGATCGTAATTTTGTGGGTCTGCGGGGTTGTCATAACAATGGACGCATTTCACCGTTTTGTTAGATCGATAAAAGCGAGTTTTGAGTGCTTTTCGAGGGAAGAAATCGATGGCAAAGTTTTCGCCTGGCTTTAACTTTTATCAAAAAATGTTACGTATACGACATGTGGGTCATGACGGGATGTGTGGTCGATTATGGCCAGAAGTGGGTCATAAAGCGGGAATTCTGTTAAGGTTTCTTCGAATATTTTGCTTAAATATGAATCCGAAGATCTTCGGAGAAACCAATATGCGTCACATACTTATTGATACCGCAAAAAAACAGCAAATAAATTAACATTCTAACCTGTTTGGCTGAAACGTCTTTGGGCTTGGCTATTGAAAAAAAAAAAAACTTTAAAATAACAACAAAATTACCCAACAACTTGCTATCGCTTTTTGGCATTGTTCACATTATCAGTTGGGCATTTTTTTCCCCAGTGCAAGCGATAAGATATGATTGTGGATCGGGACCTGGGGAGTTATGCTTGTGATTTACCAAATAAATATTTTTGTGCATGAGTCGGAGGCCCCCAGGTGTTGTCCGAGAAGGCGGCTAGAACTTGACCTTAGTGATAGGGGGGTCCTTAACCAATTTTCGACTGGGCAAGCCGAAAAGAGTTTCGAAACGTGCATCGTATCGTATCGATTCAAGTTCAGTTTCAGTTAAGTACCAAGTGAGTGGAAGGGTGAAGCCCCGGGGCTTTGGTCTAATTAATGGGGCTGATTTATCAATTGGGTTTGCCTGGCTGTCCTGACCTTTCAATTAAATGCGTTTCGACGGGGGCGTCTTAAAAATGTGCAGCCTGCTGCAGTGGCGGTAGCAGTGGCAGTGGCAGTGGCAGATCGTTGAACCATAGTCGTCTGCCTTTGTTGCTTGCCACAACCGATGCTCTCCGGCTTGCAACACTTACAAAAATTAATTAATTATCTCGGGCACATACGTTTCTTGTTGTTTGATTGTTGGAGCTGTCGTCGTCGTTGTTATTTTTGCTGTTGCTGCTTCTGCTTATTCCGCGTTGTGGGCGTTATTTTGTTTTAATTTGTTTTTGTATCAGCTGTGGATGTGTTGCCGTTGTTTATAATTTATTGCAGCGATCCTTTTGTCTCAACAGAGCGCTCTCGAGTGTCTTTTGTGTCTGGGATGTGGTCTGGGATGACAGGAAACTGCACTAACTGCTCGCTGGCATATCCATTTTCGCGATCGTTTCCGCAATCGAATAAACTTTTAACTCAAAACTGAGCACAAAACAGAGCGTTCACTTTTTGGATAATCTTTTAATTCGAAATGTATTTATATACAATTTAATTATATTTGAACTCGAACTCGAACCTCTCGCCGCTAAACACATCCGCCCTGGGCAGCGCGCAAATTTCAACTGATTTTGAATTTTAAATTCAAACGACAACGACAGCGACAGCGCCGGCGACGGCGACAGCGACAGCGATCGTGCCAAAAGCTTTTCGCTTGGGGGGGCCTGGAGAGAAGCTTTTGTCTTCTGGTTTAACAGCGAGAGAACTGCAATCGTAACAGTGGGGATTTGGGGATTCCACTGCCCCGAAGTGGGGAGGGCGAGTGAGATAGCCGAAACCTGTTGCCAATATTCGAAGTTTTCTGCTACTTCCCCGTCCCTTTCTCGCTCCATCCACCCAGCCCTCTCTCTGTCTTTGCGGGAGGGGTGCGTATGAGTAATCCCATTTCTTGGAATCATCCAAATGTGTCATACGCCACCGGGTCGGATCCAGCCTCACTCCGGAATGACAACAAACGGCAGTCTCGGTCGTCAATAGCAGCAGCAGCCCATAAAAAAATTAACAAAAGCTACAGATACTCGAAACGGTGGCAATTTGACAGTTTGTCTTCAAGTTTAGCGGCTAAAAGACCGCTCCCCCTCAGCTTTTGTTTCTTGAAATTCACATTTTTTTTCGACTGAATATCCGCCAACTGAAAAATTATGAATGAATGCGGCTTTGGATTCTCCGTTGCCAATCGATTTCTCAATGAACGTATGAGTAATGCGTACGCCGATAAGGATGAAAGCTTTATCGCCATATAAGGCTTAATTAATAGGTGTTAATAAAAGATAAATATAAACATTGTCAGATGGAAATCATTTTTATTCACTTCTTACCGCATTGGCTCTAAAAAAATCAATGGTCATAAAATCTCAATCATCCAAGAATTAGTTAATTAATTGCCAAGCTAACTTTTAACCCCTGATATAAAAAATTCCATCTCATTAGAACTGGAATCTTACGTGAGGCTTACCTAATGGGTTATGTGTCTCGAAAAGAGGCTCGACTCTTCTGGGAATCAATGATAAACCCCAATCTGCGGCTGTTCCATTCCATTAAAATCAATTGTAGGCAATTTTCAAATGAGTCAGAGGGCCACGTGAAGCAAATTGCTACCTCGGAGCGCAAAACAAATCTAATAATCGTCCAAAACAATTGTTTACAGGCCCAAGACTGCAGCTATTATACTTGTAAAAAAAAGTGCTAATCCAACGGTCAGATAGGAGGTGACGGGGACATTCCCTTAACGACAATTCTTGATTCTTGCCTCGCTTTATCCGGAGATGGCAGAACAAAGGGCTCAGATGCTGGGCCAAGTGCATCTGTCCCTCCCCCCACCTGACTTGCCTCCGGCTCCTATGAATTCCTTGACTCTGTTATGGCCATGGAAAAGTTGACTTGCTGTCTTTTGGCTGTCTTTGTCGCCTGCTGTGCACTGCGATGCGGAGCAGTTGGAACAATGAAATATTTATGAGCACCATCTCCTTCTGCCTTTAATGACAACTATTTATGGTATTTTTAGAAGACTTCCCACCCGGACTAGCCGACCCCGACACCGACTCCGACTCCGACCCCGACCCCTAAAGTGAAACGAACTTTTCCACAATAAACATTTTTTTAGCGTTTTCGCATTGACATTTGCCTTTGAACTGTGGCGTCAAACCAAGCAGAACCTGTGTATGAAAATGCGAACAAATTGTCATATAGATTGGACAGATAATGCTAATTGTTTATGAATATAGTATATTCTGAATAGAACTGCTATGGCTATGGCTGACGTCACGGTCGGGCTTTGATAGTCGTTTGCCAAACGATATATATGAAGTATCTAACTATCTATCTTTCTGATGCCGATGTATCTATAATTATATGTATTCATGTTCGTCTGGCCTATGCATTGAAATTGTACAAAAGGGGGCTACGTGATGATTGTTGGGCCCATCAATGTCAGACTCAAAGTCCACACAAGAGATGTTTGAGAAAGTGGAACTCCCACAGGATGACTCACTACTTACCATAAAGCCTTGGCATAAACAAAATCTATTTCGCAATTTGCATTAGTTAATTTGTGAACTAATTTCCTTAGGTCTACCCGTGTTCTTAGTGCAAATATTGCATTTGTTTTCCTCCCATTCCAGGTTCTCTTACGGTTTGTTTAAAAGTTTATCAGGGCTTTATCTCGGTCCGATTGCGATTAGATCTCCGCAAATATACGCTATGGTATGGTATGGTATTGTAGTTAGATAAGGGCCAAGACAACACCAACCGGGTGTGAACTCATTCGGCGGCAAAATCACAAGGCTGCACTCACAATCACTCCACAAATCACCAACTCTCACTCTTGATTTCGATATGAATTTGTCTCAGTGCATGGCTAGAATGGCTAGGATATCCATGTTGTGGTTCAGAGATTTTTAATTTGAATTTTAAATCGTTTAATAGCGAGTTGTTTATAGCGCGTTGTGGAATGGCGACCGTTTCACAGCAGGTTCCGATTGCGACTCGTGTCTGGCTTTTAGCTTTTTGCCTTCTGGCTTTCTGGCTTCCAGACTGGCTGACTTTGTGCCTTCTGTCTTTGTGGTGGCAGCTAAAATATGGTTCGCGTCGCAGTCGTCGTCGCGTCTTCGTGCTACCCCTACTTTCCCCCACATGTGTGTGGGTCTAATGGCTACGTATTTTATTTTTTTGGTCTAGGTATTGGTTTTCTATTTTACAAGTCACGCGAATAACCATAAAGTACACCAACACACCTACAGGCTAAACTAGAGTCCTAGTTTTGGGGGTTGAAAATAGTTTCCTTCCCTTTGGACGCTTTTGCATGCTACTGCAAAGCAACAGGAGCAAGGATATACACATAGCTTTTCCTAGACTCACCTTTAGCTTGCTGTTAACAGAGGCTGTTTGTGGCTAGAAGTTAGTAAGCCGACTGTTAGCCAGCTGTTACAGTCACTGGACTAAGTGTATGATGTTGATGATTCACTTGAAAAGCTCCACAGAGGCACTAATTCATTTAACTATTTTGGTTTTATTCCGTTTGATTTCGTTTGATTTTGTTTGATTTTGAGGAGGATCTGCCTTGCTGCAGCAAGCTGCCGTAACTGCAAGTTCGTTGTGCGTTTTTTGTGCTAGACTGAGGCCTGAGAAGCTCAACTTAGATTCTTTTATATGCTTCCGTTCCCGATCGCATCCACTCCGACAGCCAGCTTTGATGACAGCGTCCTTCCCTGTCAACACCCCCTTTTCAGTATCAATTTCTGTTCCTCATTTATATGTAGCAACGGGAAACTCACGCACTTCCATCCCGTTTTTAACTTTATTTTATTTAATTTTATTGTGTGTGTGTTTTTTTTTTTTTTTATGATTCACCAGGTCAGGCCTAAGCGATAGTCTGTGGTCTTTGATCGAAAATTTGCGTAAGTATCTGTATCTTGAACTGCCGCCTCGATATCTTCAACTCCGAGCTGAATCATTTGAAATGCACGCCGCCTTCGCCATCGCCTTCGCCATCGCCATCGCCTTTCGATTCATTCAGTTTCATTTCGCTTCGTTTGGCGGCGTTGTGATGCTAAATTTCATTTTATATTGTTCTTATACATTTATATTTTGATTTATACACAATCAAACGTGCTGGAATGCCGTCGTCCTCCCTGGAACACTCTTCTCCTTAAACGCCCAACCACCCAGCGGGTGTAATGCCTTCTTTTGTATTGCAATTAAATATTTGACAAGCAAACAATAAACTAAGGACTTTAGACACAAAAAAGCAGGAAGTCTGACTGCTGGCCACTCCCCAATCTTATTGCAAAATACAAAAAGAAATCCTTCAAGTTATTGTTTGATTAGCTTCATTATACTATATATATACAATTTATTATTATAAATGGCCATCTTCGCGGCAATAGAGTGCTTTCTTGCGTTGAATTTTATTTATAACGCAGAATTCTAGGGCATGTCTTTAGGGTATTTTTAGGGAGCATTATGAAACCAAAGACTGGAGGTCATTCATACACTCGAAGAAAGTCTCATACTGAACCTTATTTAGCGGCAAGTTAATGAAACATAAATACGCCTGTCCTTGACTGTCTGTTCTGGCCATCTTTTGTCTGGATCTTGGCCACAACAGACCGCACAACAGACCGCTACGTGTTGCGGCCGTAGGACACGCCCTGATGTCTCATCTCCTAGTATCCATATTTTTGTTTGCCCATAAGCCCATCCGTTCGCCGGAATAACCCTTGGATCGGTAGTGCACAAATTTATGTTTCATTTAGCGCTGACTATCCCTGCGTTTCTGCGGAATTTCTCTTGAGTAATTGTATCACCCGAAAACGAAAAAAATTTAAATTTATAAACAAAAGCAGACCACAGAGACCAGCTGGGCTAAGCAAACGTGCAATGCAAATGAATAAACCAAACGGAGACCAACGAAAAATATTGTAAGGCTTTCATATCTTTAAGTTCCCTCAAGTGTCTCCGACTGACTCATCCCGTTCTGCATCCCAAAACTTTCATTCACATCTAGATGGATGGATGGGTTGGTCAGGCATTTGATTTCAATTAGCACAACATTGATGCCAAGAGCACGAGGGGCTGGGTCGGGGGACGGTTTTCGATTCTCAAAACAGATGTCCATGTCCCTGTCAAGTGCGATAGTCAGCACTGACCCTCTCAGTCGGCCAAAGCTGTCATTCACCAGTCGATAAAAATCCAATAAAAAAAGCAACATTTTTAATTTGCATTCTACATAGAGAAGCTGCATCGCCAAACTAGGTTGTCGGGTTTTTGGGATATGTGGGCGGAAATAAGGGGAGATGGCTGCCATACATACGGAGGAAATGGAAATCCAATTCTGAATCCAATTCTTATCCAGAAATATAAACGGGGAATAGAAAACCTGAAATTGAAGTTATGGTTGAGAATAATTAGGGAATATATTGAACGGGTATACGTATTATGCTTCTTACTTTTTAAAATTTTGTAATATTTTTGAATATGTTATCGAATTACTTTTTTTATTAAACAAGTTATAACATTATTTGACGAAGATAACTCGTTAACCAAGTTAAAATAGAGCTGAGTGCCTTTTAGCCAAAATTTCTAAATTTTAGTCACCTTTTTGCAAATAATTTATTTGATTTTTATCCGATTTAAAAATGGAATACCATTCATGAATCAGGAGTTTATTTCGCTCCGTTCTGCATCAAAATATTTTAAAAGTGAAACAAAAAAAATTTTGTCAATTTTTGAAAATTTTACTGATGGTACCCCTTACCTAAATTGCGAAAAATCGAAAAAATATTTTTTGGTCCATTTTCAAAAACTTTTGATGCAGATCGGCGGGGATTAAGGCCCTGATTCATAAATGCTATTCCCTTTATAAATCGGATCAAAATTGTACAACAAACTTGCAAAAAGGTGACTAAAAACTCTTATTTTTCCATAGAAAATTAGTTAAATGAAACAGAGGAAAAAAAATAAGAGAAATAATAGAATTAGAGCATCAAAGGATCTCTTTAAATGCATTTAACAGATTTTAATCAACCAAAAATGTTGACCACATTACCATAGAGAGGACCTGCACACGCCCGATAATCAGTTTATGACTTTTAGCTATAAAATTAATAATTTTGTTTTGTTGATTTTTCGGTATGGCAGACACGTTCACACGAGGGCAACGAACGCGCCTGCGCAGAGAGCTTAAGCCCCAAAAAACACCAAAAAACAGAGCCAGTAAAAAATGTCAAAATATTGTTGACCAAATGCCAATGGACAGTGGACAGAGGAGAGTGGCCAGTGGCCAGTGACCAGTGAGTAGTGGCCAGTGGTCAGTGTCCAAATGGCCAATGGCCAGAAATGCACAATTACCAAAACAAAGAATTTGCCAATTGCAAACATAAACACGTGAACGAACCGGCTGGCTGGCTGGCTGTCTGGCTGCCTGGCTATTTGCATTTGTCAAATAAAAATCTTAAAATGGAAATTAAAAAGAAAACACAGCACATTTTTTTTGGACTGCACTCGTCCCAAGTCAGATGTCAGATGAACTTTTTCAGGTGGGCTTTTGAAATGCAAAAGAGCAAACTCTTAACAAGTGGCATATAATGAAGGTTCAGGTGGAAGTTCAAGAAACTCGACAATTTTTTATACCGCCATTGTATCTGCTTAACATTAAATGAAACTTACAATTTTGCTTTCTTTTGTGATGCTGGACAGCGCCCTTGGGCCATAACTTTCGTTTAGGATCCACTCCTTTTCCTGGTTCAATGCAATCCCAATACATATTTATTTTGGCTATATTTTATTTAATTGCGTATACGCCGCGTTTAACCCAAGCAGCAGAGCAGAGACCAGGCAGAAGGAGAATAAAAAGCTGCCATCATAATTCTGACTTTCTGGCTGGCTGTGTTTTTTTTTCTTCTCACTTTGGAGTCGCTGCACGTTCGGATTGCCGCATCACGTATTAATGAGTACTTTCCTTCCTCACCTCGCCCACACCCACACTAAGACACTCACACCCACTCCCATACCAACACCCACACACCTTGCTGCCATCCTTGGGACTGGAATAATAACAATAATACTTATTGCACTCAGGTCGTCCGTGTAGACAAACAGTTATGGCATTTAATGGCTAAAGAAAACATGAAACCATGAATATCTGTCCCCAGCCGGGCGGTCTTTGTTCTGGCCAAGAGTTGGCCACTTGGGGGGACACAAATCCAGGCAGAGATTCATCAAGAACGGAGGAAGTGGGTGTGGCACGACATTCATCTTCCCATTGACTGAACAAATACTTGAGTTTATATTCATTGTTTATTGCTTTCGATGAAAACCGCTTGATTAAATGCACCTAGATTGTCCTTCGGCTCTGTGGAGTCTGTCGCTTCCGCTATTGAATTCCTCTTCCACCTTCTTCACTTCCTCGTTCCACCTCTCATCTTAGTAGCCAAAGAAATTGAAGCCGCAGAGCAATTTGTCTGGCCGCCGTATCCGGAGAATGCCAAACTGGAAAACCGACATGTCATCGTCCTCCGCCATATTCATGTCCAGTGCCATCAGCTTCTCGGCGGCCAGTGGGTGCCAGGAGCCGAATGTGCAGGCCGAATTCATCTGGGAACAAGGACATCAATTGTGAGGGGGGTTATCAAAGAGAAACTTGCCACCCACCTCTTTGCTGTAGTAGTGACAGCGTCCATTGAGCCGCGTGGAGGGAACGTACTCCACAAAGTCCACCTGCGGACAATGTGGCAGGAGCAGAGCCAGACCTAATCAAGGAAGGGGTTTACTCAACGCCTCTACTAGTAAATATCTCACCAATGAAACCAGAACTTGGGGGATTCCTTCTTATGGGACGATTTCCCGCAAACATTTGCAAACTCTGCCACAGTCGCCACACGGAATGCGGATCAATCAGGAAAGCCCTTGATTTCGGATAGCGACGTCTGTATATTTCGTAATTGGTGAAGAGATCGTAGTCCGCACTGGTGAGCCAATCCTCCAGGGTGCCATTATACTTGCCAGGATCCCAGGCGGCGATCGTCACATTGCGAAAGATGGGAGCGCGTGTGAAATCAAACTCTGGCTTTGTCACAACCTACATGGGGAGGAGGTAATCAAAATGCATTGCGATTCAATTGAAAGTGCGGAACTGCACTTTTTTATGAGCCTACTTGGGAATTCACCACACGAATTGTGGTTTTGCTGCCAACATCCACCTCGTGTCCTTCCGTTGGAGCATGGTTGAATCTCATCACAATGTCGTGCGTGTCTGGGGGCGCAGAAAACAAAAAGATTGAAATAAAAAAATCATTTTATTGAAAAGAGACAAGCGAAACGAAATTAGAGTAGACGAGTAAATCAAATTGTTCATGATAGGCTACGGTTCTCTTCCGACTTATTGTGCATTCCGGACGCTTAACAGCTTTAAATGCAATTGCACTGGGAGAAATAACTTGCCTATAAATCGACCCAGTTTGGAGCCTGCCAGGGAACCGGCACTGGAAACAATGGCGCAGGTTTTGATATTGCGAATGTTGCGAAAGAGTTTCTGGCGCGGAAAGAGTCTACCGAAAGGCAGCTTGTTGAAGGGCGCATCCTTGCGTCGCAGGACCCTCACACCTGCCTCCATCACCAGGCAAGTCGAGGGATAGTACTGCTCCTCGAAACTGTCGCCAAACACTGGCTTGTAGTCCACATTGTAATGGTTCGGATCCGACTCGTTGACCGACTCGGTCATGGCCTTCTCGAAGGTCTGGACAATCCGGTGGCGGAACTGCTGGGTCTTGTTGTGGCACAGCTCCGAGTGCTTGTCATGGCAGAGATAGAGCTTCGGGCTGAGGGTCAGCTTGGTGTTCTTGGAGACCTTCAGGCGCGGATGGGGGGCCAGTTTGGAGGAGTTGATAGCCGGATTTTCGCGGCTCTCGACGATGAATTTCTCATTGGGATTCCAGCGAACGTGGAAGACACTGCGAGGTATCCGGCTACCTAAGAATGAATGCATTTATCCAATCACCTTGCGCAGACTCCTTCGGAAATTAGAACAAGAATACGCACCGTTGGCCGCTTCCGGCGAATTCAGCCCGGGGGGTTCGTGTCCCCGCTGAGCTTTCGCCTCGCACTGAATTATTAAAATGGCCGCGAGAATGAGGCTGATGAGTAGGGCCTGACACTGACCTGGCAATGCGCGTTTCACTTGCCTCATCTTCCACTCATAACAAGCCATCCGAAAGGAGGCTCAATAAATAAATATTTAAACAACCTGCGGATGTGGCCAATCAAAATTGCAAAAAAAAAAATCAAAACAAACAGATTTTATTGAGTAATTTTAATATTAAATGTGTCCTATTATTGGCGAATTTCAATTAAAGCCAAATGCAGCCAAGTTATTCTCTACGTCTATCTCAATTAGCAGTGACCTTTTCGCTTAACATTCACAGTCTAGCCTTTGGGATTGTCCTGAGTAGCAATCCGTGTTGCTGTCAATTCAAGTCAAGTGTCCAATCCAACTATAAATGTTTTCGACATTTTGGCAATTAAAGTCTAGCGCGTGGCGCTAAAATGGTTTGCTGAAAAAGGTATCCGCAAAACTCTGAGGTAAATGGGAAACACAAGTTGACCGTTCCGTCGCAACTCGTTAACGCCAGGCAAATATTTGGCCAGGATAAAAACACACACACACACACACACAGACTGTTTGGCTCACACGTACTTGGATATACAAAACACGTTAGTCGCGCACCCCGGTTGGCCAAAACAAAAAAAAAAAGTGCGTTGAACACGCAGAGTCACCGACACAAAATCTCGCTAAAAACCAAATCTGAAAGGACGCAGAAGGATACGCCGTGTGCTTTTCCGCAATTTCGAACTTTCCCTTTCGCCAGCCGAAACGAATCTGAAGCGGCGGCACAGTGGCCTGGCCAAAAAGAGCCGACGGATACGGAAACACGGTGGAGCCAGCTTCGGCAGCTCCATCCCGATTGCCTTCGTTTTAAACCATCTTTTCCCGCCTTGTTACACTGGAAATATCGTTGGGGTAACTTGTTCCTCAGAGGATACGCTGGATACGTTTATATTTTCTTATAAGTTACCTGGTTTTTCTCTCTGTGCATTATTCCGCCTCGTTCTCCTTTCGCTGCGCTTAATTAGAGTGTTTGTTGTTGTGTTGCTGATGTTGCCGCTGTTTTGCCACTGATGTTGCCACATACCACTGCCACCGCCACCGCCATCGCCATCGCCATCGCCAGTGCCACTGCCACTGCCTGCTCCCCTAAGCACCTGCCTGAAGAAGAGTGAAAGTTATATAATACAATGTCGGGGACCCGCCTTCTCCCACTCCTTCCAAACAAAAAAAATCCAGCACTTTAAACGCAAGTGCGTGCGAGACTTCAGCACATGCCATTGGCAAGGATATTTGCCAGGACTTGCCACATTTTGACGCCGTTTCATGCTAGTTTCTAGTTTTGATTGCAGGTCCCTTCAGCTCCATCAAAACACCGGCAAGCGCTCCCCCGACAGCCTCGACTTTAATTGAAAACAATTTCGAGCTCACGCAATTTTGGAGTAGAGTCTCTATTAAATCCTGCTTCCTTTGAGACTCCTACCTTTAAGATTGTATTTCTCCGTCGCAAGCTACTTTCTTTGGGAACCCATATAGAGGCTTTGAGGAAAAGCTGAAGACCCTCGGGATTTGACACGTGTCATCCTCGGTGTATCCTCATCCTGCCATTCCAGTTGCAAATCAAAAACATTTTCTCGTATATATATATATATTTGTTTTGTTTTTTTTGTGTTTTTTTTTTTTTGGTTTGCTTTTTCGGTTTGAACAATAATTATTATTTTTGTAATCATTTATTATTCATCGTCATAATCATAATAATTTTTCTATACAAATACATTCAATAACAACAATTTATTTTTATTATTTTCGATTTTTTCGGTTCTGTTTGGTTTTTGGTATTACTTTTACGTCATTGTTTAATTATTTTACAATTACCATAATTATGCCAGTTGTCATTTTAATTATTATTATTATTATTATTATTATATAGTATTACTATTCTTTTTATCTTCGACCACTGTGAAAATCGTTTTTATTTCATTATTTTAGATAGTATTGGCTGGGGGAGTTTACATTATTTTCTCATTTTTAGATTTATTAGCTTAAGGACTAGGAAATTTCGTTTTTTTTCAGTGTTCTATTTTTGGTTTTTTAATCGCATTTTTTTATAATTTGTTGATTTTTCTATGGTTTCTTTTTTACTTATGTTTGATTTTTTTTTAATAACAAGTACAGAAGATTTCAGTTTAGGTTGTTAAAGTTTTAGCTGTCTCTTGTGGGATTTTTTAGATTTTTTTTTTTAAGACTTCTTATTAGTTCCCACTAAATTACTATTATTTTGGGGACTGTCAGTGTGGGCTGAAATTTTTGTCACTAGGCAAACGTTTTTCCTTCGGAATTACTATGGTTAAAGTACTCAATTTTAATGGAGATTTGTTTTGGTTTCTGTTTGCTAGCTTGTGTTTCTTTCCATTAAATTAGTCTATGTTTTCATTTAATTAAATTAAATTTGACTTGACGCTATGAATTCTGTTTTATAATATTCGGTTTCTCATTTTAATCGCAATTATTTCGTTTTCTGTGCATGTTTGCATGATATCAAATACAACACATTTTCAATTTTCCATTTTTTTCGGTGTCTTTTTTTATTTGATTTTTGTTTTTTTTTTTTTTTTTTTATATATTTTGTCACTTTTGTCCTGGCACTCAATTATGTAATTTCATTTGGCCTAAAAAGAATTTTGTGTTTCCAATTTTGTTTTCGTTTTTAAAAATCTCTCATTTTGTTTTTTACATATTTTAAATACTTTTTTTTTTTACTTTTTCGGTTTTATTTTGTAAAAAATAATTGCTAGCATTCGCCATACATTCTGTTTTGCTGCTGCGGAGTTTCGTTTAAATTTGTATTTCTTTTCATATTTTGTTTCTTATTTTCTCGGTTTTTGGGTTTTTTGGGTTTTTGGTTTTTTCGATTTTCGGTTTGTGTGGCAGCGGCTAATCAATTACAAAAATTATTGTATAATTCGTGCTAATTGGTTATTGATTCGGATCTGGATTTGAATTAGAATTTATCGTATGTGGATCGCATGAGATGGCAACTGCTTATATAATGCTCACAATTTGCATAAATCGTCAATGGACACTCTGGTTCAATGGATCTCTGGATCTCTGGTTGGTGGTACAGAATTTTTTTTGCTGGCCACGATTTTACCCACATTTTACATACTTACACACACAATTCAACTAGTTTCGCTATGCACAATGAAAATTGATTCGTTCCAGAAAAGTTTTGTAGTATTTTTCCCCCACAGAAATGGGTCTACGTAGATCCTTGCGTTGCGTCCCAGAATCCTAGCACCCTAGCATCCTAGCATCCTGGTGCATAGTCCAACGCTTAAAATTTATTTCTCGTACATACGCTAAGTGCCCGGAGAACGGAGGATCGGGAATCGGGATGGAGTTGTTTGGGGTTGTGAATCCTACTCAGTCCCCGAATCCTTTGCCTACCGCCTGCCCGGCCTACTCCAGTGTCCTTCTCTATTTATTGTTTACATTTAAATAAATTAACATTTAATTTATTATTATTTAGGCATCTATTCATGTTAACTATATTATATATATCAAAAAGTTTTACAAAAGTACACAATAATTCATAACAATTTGCATTCTATATGCGCGCAATTTGTGCCAGCGGCTCACTGTTCTGCTCCTTTTTCTCCTATTTCCTTCTCCTCTCCTATCCTCTCCTTTCCTCTCCTCTCCTCGTTCTTGTTCTTGTTCTTGTGCTGTGTTTCCGTTTCCGTTTTCCGCCATTGAAATTTCTCTTGTTATGCTGTTTTGTGTTTTTTTTTTCATAATTTTTTTGTTTTGCCGCCGATAACGGTGTCATGTCTTCCCTAACTTTCTCCGACTTTCACGCCCTCGTCCTTTTCTTAGAAAATGTTTTGCATACGCCTCAATGTACAGTAATACCTCGTTGACGAGCCGAGATAAGTGAAAAGTTTTGGCCACGTAAACTCATAAATTTTACAGATTTATTCGTTTTGTTTCGCAAAAAAGAGTTCTACAAGTAGATGGAGAAACTTTTGGTGAATTATACGACAGAGAGTAAGAGAATTAATCAAAGAAAATTAATTAGTTTTTCATTTATTTATGGATCGTGTTAGGTTGAGGCGAACTGCTCAGATGCAATCTCTGTATTTACATATATCAGGATAAGTGTCAGGATAAAGAACGATTTAAAGGATTCTCTATGAAGGCTGATCTGTTCTGTTTCGTTATATCGTTTACATTTCTACTACAACATCTAACAAAATCCATACCATCCCGTCATCTATCTTCACCTAAAGTAATTTCGTCAGTTTTGCAAATGCAAAAATTTTATTTTTTAAAGAAGAATCTTATGTTTTTGGAAGTGTTTTGGAAAGTTTCCCTAATAGACTCAAAAGTTGGATAATTTTCTGGTAACTCTAACACTGCCTGCAGTGGGTTAAACCGTTCGATAATAAAGGATCTCAGAGAAATAATCGAACAAAATTGGAACAATACGGAAGAGGGGTGTGTGGGGATGAACAGGACGACAGGTGAGGTGACAGGTGACAGGTGAGAGGGGAAAGAAGCGGCAACTGAATCATTTAGGAGGAGTGCTCAAAGTTAGTGTCCTTATAATCCTGTGAGAGTGAGTCGGTGAGTGACTGAATGGAGTGTCTGTGCTCTATCAGAGGGTTCTCTCAAATTGTTTAGTACTTATTTTAATAGTTAATTAGTTGATACCAAATACGACTATTTATTTGAATATTTCTTAATTAATTAAGTTTTCGGTTTTTTTTGGGGTTTTTGGTTTTCCTTTAGGCTTTTCTCGTTTGGTTTACTCATGGCTTTTCATTTTTCCTTTTTTGGTTTTAACTTTTCTCGTTTGTACGTTATGTACGATAAGTTGTTAAGACAATATATATTATATAAATATATATATATATATATATATTTATATATATATACATATATATGCTACATAGAGTTCACTTTATTACAAAAAGTATTATTATTCATTGTTAGTATTTAGATAGTAGGTATATTGTTGCTGTTTCTGTTTCGGTTTCTATCGACTCGTCATTAACTTATGTTTCTGTTTACGTTGCACATTTTCTTCCTTCTCATCTATCCTATATCTATCGTACATATATATAATCATGTATATGTGTTGGTTTTGTTTTTTTTTGAGTGTGTTGCATGGCTGTATATGTGTGTATGTTATGTTAATGCATCCATTTTATAATGTTTTTTTTTTTCTTGTTATTACCCGAATCCGAATATTTTCGCTAGAGTCCCTTTCGCTATGGCGGTCGATGAATCTTATAGATACGTTTTTTACTGTGCGCTTTATATACCATATACCATATCCTCATCCTCCACCCACTCCACCACTTTTATTTTTCATTTTGGCTCTCTTTGACTTTCCGGTTTTCCCGTTTTCCAGTTTGGATTATACAAATATTAATGTTTCCGTTGATTTATTCAAACTAAATAAAGACATTTCCTCAGACACTTTGCGGCCCGCAATCGAAAGGATTTAATTGTCATTAAACATTAAACCACCTCCCCCTCGACTACAGTATTTCACGTACATAATACATATAGTATGCCTACGTATTGGTTTTAAACTAATTTAAGTAAAGTTCACGTTTCGCTTTCTTATTTGTTGTATTTTGTTTTAATTCTTCGAAAGGTGGTTGATACGCGGCCTATACGTCCATTTCTGGCTGAAATTTATTTCCTTTTTTATTATATATATATATATATATTTTTTTTTGTTAGACTTTCATTCCGCTAATCGCTTTTCGCCGTTTACAAATTAAGTCTAATACATTTTGGATTTCCGTATTATATTTGGTTTGGTTTTTGTTTTAGCTAACCTAAACGTTTTTTGTTCGCCAGTAATTAAATTAATAACTATTCATATAATCCTTCGATTTCCCCATTTTTTATATATTTTAGTTGTATCCTTTTTGTTTTTTATTAAATCTTTTTGGTTTTTTATTTAAATTTTCGTTTTCTTTTTTTTTTTTTTTATTTGTATTTCCGTTATCGTTTATCTAAAAAACCTATTCTTGTGGCAGTTGCTTTTATTTTTAATTAAATATTCATATTCTTTTTTCTAGTTGTAATAAAATATGCTATTTTGGTTTTGTTCAATAGAGATTTATAATTAATTTATGCTTGATTTTATTTCATTTGAAAGAGGACCATAAATATTTAAGTGGTTTTCTGTTTTCTGTTTTCGGTTTTTCTGTTTTTGGTTTTTCTGTTGTCGGTTTTCGGTTTTTTCTGTTTTACGTTTCATTTAAATTGTATTTCCACGGCTTTGTGTGTCTCTATGTTTTTATTTTCTTGCCACATCTATTATGTATCGCTTCTGATTTGGCTATTATTCACTTAATTTTTTATCGTGTCGTTTTCCACTGTTGAGAAAAGAGCGGTAGAGTCACTGTCATCGTGTGTATTTCGGTTATATTTGGGTTTTCCGCTGCATCCCGGCTGCATACGTTTTGCAGGCACTATAAGGCGCCGCTGGCCACACAACGCCACCACCACCATCTCCGCCACCAATCGTTTATGTTGTAGTTGTAGTAGTAGAAATAGCGATAGTTCCTAGTCCTAATGCATCCGCCCTCCCTCAGCACCCCCATGTCCATGACCAGCGCCCCCTTCGCCCCTTTGGCGCCCCTATCGCCCTCGGGCGCCCCCTTCGACCGCGTCGACCCCCACCATCGGATTTGGATTCGGATGCCCGCTCGCTTGGAATGTAAGTCTCTATAGTTAGGTGTAGGTATACGACTAGGTCTAGGCTCGCCTTTAAACTTACTTCGGCTACTACCACTAAGATATCGCACTTTCCCATACGATATAGTTAGTTTATACGTGTGCCATAGCCAAGCATTCGAGGCGAGAATTATCCTTCCCACTTCTGACTTCTCGGTGTGTGCTTTCTTTGTTGTTGCAAGTTGTAACTGCTTCCGGATCAGCTCCTGTTCGTGGCAGTTATCCCCACAAGTGACACCGCGACTGCGGTTCCTTGGCACGCACGTCCCCCCACTCCACCACTGGCAGCTCCACCACCGCTGCCGGGCTGCCCCACAGCTGCCCAGGAGGCCGAGCAGGGCGCTCAGCCAGACCAGGAGCTGCGTGGGCGGCGGCGCCACCGCCTCCGTGCCGGAGGCATAGTACGGTATCGTGCAGCGGCTGGAGGCGGCGGGCACGGCGGCACAGTCCCCGGATAGCGGCTCCTGCGGCATGTCGCCCTCGTCGTCGTAGTAGAAGATCCCTTCGTGCCGCGCATAGTAGGGTAGTCGTTGCAGTAGCGTCTCCACCGCGTCCGGATCGCCACCGGACTGGCTAACATTCCGCAGGGCCAGGGCCACGCTCTTGGCCCGGGCGTGCTCGCCGGGATGCGAGCTCAGGGATAGCGTGATGTTGTGGATGCGACGCGTGGAGTTGGCCGCCGTCACAGGATCGCCGCCAGCCGTCCTGGTCTGGGCAAAGTCCTGGCACACGGTGCAGATGCCGTCCGCCGGTCCATTGCAGTAGCTGTAGCAGCAGTCGTTGGGGCCATAGCTCGACTTCTCCAGCTGCGCCCCGGTTTCGGGTATGTTTTGATCTGAAATCGAGTTTTGGGTTTCAACTGGATTTGGGATCAAGTTGGGAGAGAGGGTGAAGGACTTACCTAGGCAGAGAAATGTCGGCTCGCCGGCATATTGGGTGGGCAGCGCGGGGGCGCGATCGGCGGGCAGCAGGTAGGGGCACTTTTGCTCCACGGTTTGGCAGACGCTCAGGCAGGGCCGGATACGGCGGCGCTTACGGAACTCTGCCTTGCGTGTTGATCTATAAGGACTCAAATGATTAGTAGAAAATAATATCAATAAACGTCAAGGACCCACCTCTTCTGTAGCTTTGATATCACTGGATCCGCGGCTCTGGGATCCGAATTATTGGCAGTCGATATGAAATTATTGGATTGTTGTTTGGCCAAAGCAGCAGGCACCGCCTCCGTATCCATGTCCGCATCTCGTTCCCTCTGGGTATCCTTTTCTACTTCAATGTCGGATGCGGATGCGGATTCGGATTCGGATTCGGAATCGGCATCGGACTCGGCACCGACATCTGGTTGTGTTTCATCGGAATCCTCGCCATTGCCATTGCCATCGGCCTCATCCTCAACTCCAGGCAACTTAGACAGGCCAACAACATCGTAGAATGTCTGAGCCAGGTCCCTGCCCATCGCATCCTCCGCGCTGCGGTCATTGTCCTTGTTCGCGTTCCCATTCGAGCTCTTGTCATGCTCCTGATTAATCTGACGCTCGTTCATGTTATTGCCGTTATTTGATTTATTGTTATTGCTGATTAATTTCAGAGATTTATGCTTGATTCCTCCTGCTGCACTTCGCGCCGCACGTTTGCCTTTGGTGTTGCCCGTTGCCGATGTGGCCGATGTTGCCGATGTTGCCGCCGTGCTGGCAGCTGCCGCCGCTTTTGCCTTTGCCTTGGCTGCTGCCGTCGATTTTGTGGCAGTCTCGTCGCTCGATTTAACATCCTTCGGTTCGGCAAAATATGGCACCAGGGTACTGCACACCCAGCGACGATATGCCTCCTGCAAAAACCATAATAAAACATCAGGACATGCCAAAGCGTTTATCAATGCATGCAAATCCCTGGCCTGCTCTTAAATTTAATTCATTCGAATGGCGCAATGGGTTGCTGCTCTTTGTGTTGTGAAAGTTTAATTGAAATTCTTGAATAACAATGTCCAATTAGCTGACACTACATCCTCCGACTGGCCGATACTTATCGGTGTGTTTTATTTTATTGCTTGAGCAATCTGCTGGGATATGGTTTTAATAATCTGCATCGACATAATCTCCTGAACTGTTGTGGTAATTCAGCTGGCACAGTTTGGATACACACTCTACATATTAATTTGGAATCCCATCTATATGCCCCATCTATTCTGCCCCCATTCCCTTTGGAAGCAGCAGCGGCTTTTTCATTTGGCAGCCAATTTGTTGCCAGGTTGGAAAAATATTTTTGCCTAGACTTTGTTTCTGTTGATTTTTGTTGTTTGTTGTCCTTTGCAGGTGCTGCTGCTGCTGCTGTTGTTGTGATTTTCTATTCTGACAGAACTATTGGAGTAGTTTGCTCTACCCTTCTATGGCCCTATTTCGTCCCATTCCCCGAATCCGCCATCCGCCCCCCATAACTGTTGGTCAAAGGCAAATACCAAACAAACAACTCTTCGCTGGCCTGCCGAGAATTTTCCGTTTTCAGGTGAAATTTTTGCTATTTGCCAACATTTCTGTGGCTATCAATGTGTCTGCACTGCCATTACATTTGCCTGCAAGGACCAAACGGAATTTTAGCTCTCCGGAAGAGTCGAAAAATACCGAAAGTCATTGGATTTTTGTTTATGCACATAAACACGACACATCCTTACGGCAAGGCTATCTGCATATATTTGAATTGAAGCAGAAAAGAAGGAGGAGGAGTTGGAGTAGGAGTCCTCTTCCTCAATATTTATCCAGACTCTTGCCTTGATTGCCTCAAGATGAAGTGCAACAAAGTGGACTACCATTGATTGTCTAAATCAATTATGTTCGTGTAAACTAAAGCACTGCCGGCAAAGATCGAATGCAAACAAGTCAAATGCACAACACAACACTAATTAAATTAACCCCCGAAACCCAAAGCCATGGCCATGGTCCAGACCCAAATACAATTTTCAATTTTCGCCCTAATATGCCTTTGGTTCTAATAACCGCAAAAGCGTGCACCGCATTCATAAATCACGCATACGCACCGTTGCCCAGCGGCCGAAACTGCAACTGGCAGTCGTGCCAATTGTTTGTGCTTGGTGTTTTCTGTCACTGCTGGTGACGGTGTTTGCGGTTGAAAAACTGCGAATCTAAAATATTCCAACTCCCCCTAATCCTCCTCTTCCTCCTTATGCTCCTGTTGGACAGACAGGATATTTTTCAATCATTTGATGCAGAGCACAATTGCGAGTTGTTCATCAAGAACTATACTCATTTTGTTTTGGCCATGAAAGACAACGACCCCATAAACCCAGCGAGTGTCTGACATTAAACCACACACACACACTCCCAGGACGAAATATAAACGAATATAAATATATATACTCGGAATATATATATAGACATGTGGCTGGCTGGGAAGAGGAGGGCGTGGCAGTTGCTGTGGTTACTTTGAGGGTTTCTGTCGCCATCTCCCTTGACTTTTCCCAGCTAAATTATTATTTAATTACAAAAAAGTATTTTTCCTTAATGGGACACCGCCGCCAGCCGGGTCTGAGAAAAGCACGTGGAAAAGAACTTGAGCTTCGTCCTCTCGTATGGTATCTGTGTGTTGCACACTCCAAATGAATTCTGACACCGAAATGAGAAAGAAATGCAACTCAATTAGAGGCCTGCGACGTTGCAAGGTGTGGGTGCAAAGTTAATTTGATGAGGGTAGCGCCTCCTTTGTGGCCACAAAATCTGAGGCGGGGGAGGAGGTGGGTGGAAAAGAAGGAAAATCAATCCCAGCTGTTGAGGAAGACTGGAACTGAACCGGGTGGCGACAGCAGAAGTGGCAAGTGGATTTAAACTCGTATATACCCGGCAGCCATATGAAATCCATTTAAGCTTGCCTTCATTTAAATGCGGGGCGCAAAAGTCATTCCGCACGCAAAATCCCGATTTTCGTCCTTTTCGACCATTACGCCGACATGACACCATCAGCATGCAGCCTGCAGCAAAATCGGGATGGCAAGGAGGCAGGAGGCACTGCCAGGACACACATGCGGGCAGTAAATAAGCCGGAGTTATGCCTGCCCATCGATGTGTGACCTTCGCGCTCCGTCCCAGTTCCTGTCACCGAGATTGGCCTTCTGGCTGTCCACGGATGAAGCGGATGAAAACAGGGATGTGGCATGCGGCCAAGTGGGTTGCAAACTGGGTTTGCGGCTTCAAATTTTCGAAACTCAATATGCGATAATGATGGTGGCAATGTCGTGTGTGTGTTGTGTGCGAATCCGATGGGCAGGGATTTAATTGGAAATCCAGATTAGGGAATTAAATTCTAATTGTATATTTTTGTTGGACGACTTGACAGCCTAACCATATCAATAAGAATCATGTTAATAGGTTTTAGCCAACACAACCGAAAACCAAGAGAAATATATGTACTTAAACTTTTCTGCCTTTATCGTAAACATTAATAGCCGAGCCAAGGGTTAAAGGACATCAATCGAGACAGTAGCTGGAGGATGGGGATTGGGTGTTAGGGGTTAGAGGGTCAGGATGTCAGAGGGTTCAGAAAGTTGAGAAGGTTCAGAGGGTCGGTCGCCAACAACGGCAACAAAGAAGGAGCAACCTTTGCCACTGACCATCAGTCAGTCAATGACCGTTTCATATGGCAAATAATTGAATTTTTGTTTTCTTTTTGAAAGAAAGCTAGAAATTTTCTTTTTATATTTGCCAAACGGAGCGCAGACATTGCGTGTGGGTTGATTTACGAGTTTTCAAATGGCTGCCGTTGCCGCTACCATTGCCATTGGCATTGGCATTGGGTTTTACTATCATAATTTCATAAGCCGTTGAACCAAAGAAATAACGCAAACATGGCCCAGGACCAGGCCGCTGGGCCCGGGCTAATAAAAACCGAAAATAATAAATGTATAAATAAACCACAGTGAGTAAACCAAAACAACATGGCGAAAATTATCCGGTTTTATCCTTTTTTTCTGTTGGGGGGGGTGGAGAAAGGTTTTACTGAGAAAGTATAACTGATACATATCCCACTCTATAAGACTCAATTAATATCGTTGGGAAAGGGGAAGAAAACTCCAATCGATGACCAGCAAATGGGAACAACTTTGTTTGTCCTTGCATATTGTTTGCGTTATCGATTCGGCACCACCATCACCACCACCACCATCCCCCAGCCACCCACCGCAAGTCAATCCACAATTCGATTGGCTAGCTCGAGTGTATCAAAGTTTATGCTCCTGCATTGGCCTTCAAATTCATTCGCAAACTGGCCGAGACATAAATATTTGATGGCATTCTAAGCGCACTCGTTCCGCCGCTACTCGCAGACACTCGAGTGGGTTGGTTGTGAGTGGAGTGGAGCAGAAAGGATACCCAGCTTTTTGCATGAATTGAATACACTTTCGATTCGGGGGTTCTATGTTGTGGCCACAAGGTATTGTATGTGTCCTGGTGGTGGTCCTAGTTCTGGTCCTGGCTCCCGGTCCTGGTCAGTGAAGTCAGTTATGAAAACGTGACTGAATTTGGCAAAGATTTGCGCAGCACACAAAATATCAAGCCAGGGACTGACTATGTAATGTAATTGATATGGCACACCCCCACAAATACACAAACATATATATGTGTGTGTGTATATAGAGAGGGTCCTTTTTCACACAGCCATACGCTAGGATCGTATGTATGCAAATAAGTTATGATTTGATTTGTACCATTGCAGTAAATTTATGAGTAGTAAGTGCCGGGCATTACAGCAGCCTCGTCTTTGTCGATGCGATGCTGGTTCTGGTGCTGGTGGCAGGACCTACCCTTCTGATATCCTGACTACTCGCTGTTGTTGCCAATTTGCATAATGGCTCACGAAACGATGCGTGCGCCTGTGTTGGCGTGTGCGAATGTTGGCTACAGATTTTTATTGTATATTGCATGGTATGTGCAAAATTTAAAACACATTTATTAAAATTCACTCCATAAATAACAATCAACGATGATTTTTACAACCATTAAATGTAAATTTCGCCCCTTTGGGTTATTGTTTCACCAAAGTAAATACTTCAATTATGTCGAGCTTCAATAATAATAATAAAATATGTCGGAGGGATTGCTTTGCGCACCATTAAAGGATGTGAATGGGAATTATTTCACCTAAAAAAAAAACTCATTATAATTAGCTGGAATTCCTTTTGAAATAGAACGAAAAAATAAAACGAACTTTGCCAGATAACTTGTTCGGTTTCCATCGCCACTGTGTGTGCTCTTATTTTGTTAACCAGCTCAAAGTGCCCCGGCCACAATCGCAGTTGCAACAGCAATAGCAACAGCAACAGCAACGCCAACGCACTTGACCAACTGTGGCACGTGTTGTCGCATTGGCTATGGCAATAAGCACAGCGTGCACTGCCACGCCTCCCAAACCACCTACTCCCTACGCCACCTCCCATCTACCACCTACCATCTACCAGTAGTACCCCCTTAAGTAATGCTTCTGCTGTTGGTCCAAGGATAAACTTTTATTTTCCATCCATTTTGCGAGTGTGTCTGTGGGCAAGAGTGTGGGTTGCTCTGCTCTGCTCTGCTCTGCTTTCTTTCTACTTTTTTTGTTGCATGCAACCAGCGAACAAACTCATGGCAAGGGCCATTATGTACCTACCACCTTTTATCCCCCTTTCCCAGATTCCCCAGATCCTCGAACCCTTCGTCAGCACTTTCTTTCTGTGTTTCTTTTTCGCTTTCTATTTTCCTTTTATTTTTTTTTTTTTTTGTTCGCCTGGTTCATTGCTTCGTTTGTTTTGTTTGCCACACGGTCACGTGTTACCTTCAAACAGAGTGCAGTGCATAAAGCTCTGATACTCGTACTCGTACTCGTACTCGGTACCTTCTTGGCCATCTTGGCCATTTCCCAAGCTAGAAGAGCTACGTGCCGCAACCAGAAAATACAAATTTAAAACCGCAAAATCCCATAACAAAATGCCAAAAGCTGTTGGCGCTTTAACACGGGGACCACGGGGCGGATGAGTAATTCACCAAAAAAAATATATATAGAAAGGGGTGTCTGTACAAATTATCATGGACATTTTTTTGGCACATTTGTTTGCCGCCTTTTCATAATTGTCTGGCTGTCAACTCGAAGTGGCAGGACCGACTCGGCTAATTGGGCAACAAAATGCTGCCCTAGTCGAAATTTAATTGCCTGTCATAACTGGCCAAAAACATTTCCTATTGTAAGGATACACACCCCGCTTCTACAGGATATAATTCACAGAGTATGTGGGTAAATTTTTCAATTAACGTGTTTGCTTTGAGCCTCAAAGCTCTCACTGGGCTTTTATGAATCACATTTTTTTTGTTGCTTGTTGTTTTTTTGTCAAACGCGAAACAGTTGAAATGTCAACCCGAACCCCACTCTGGCCAAATGGGAAAATAAATTTGCATATTTAAGTGAAATTTACGTAGTGGCCGATGTGAAATGTTTATGACGGATACGTTGGCCGACAAGTGTTGGAATTTATGTTGCTGCATCCATGCATATATACATATATAAACATTAAAGACACACACGCAGGACATTCGAGTGTATTATGTATTCACACAGAGGAGTCCATATCCCATATCTGTGGGGATTTTCATTTTAAAACATTTTCTAATTAGCATTTGGTGTCTCTTCAAACGAGCCGGATGGACAAACACATTAGTTGGCACTTAATTAGCCGGAATGTCTTCTCTCGATGCTACGATACAACTCCTTTTGTGTATCCTTTTACTTTTTTTTTTTTTGGAGTCTGTCTTTAATGCATTGCTGAGTTTATTTAGCAGCTTCCGTCCGGTTGAGTCAGTCAGGCGTTGAGGACGCCGATACACACCCGGAGGAGGATGCTCCGCCTGTTTGTCTATGCACTTCCCATCGTCGGCCATTGTGCCACCGTCTGTTGGTTCCGATGTTGCTTCCCTCCTCCCCCTTTCTGCCACTGATTTGACAATTCAAATACAATGGATGCCCCACTGCCACACACAAGTAAATAATACACAAGCCAAGCTCAGTGTGTCTGTTTGTGGGGGGGGGTCGAAGTCGATTTCCCTTGAATGCCGGCATCTATCCTTATACATATATGTATGTGTGTGTGTGTGTGTGTATGAGTTTTGTAGCAGCCACGTCTGCAACTTTTTGCCCACAAGAATGCATCCCATCCCCCCTGCCATCCCCCGATACAACTGAATGGGTTAAAAAGACATTCAGTCATGCCGGGCATGTTCCATATTTCAGTTATGCAGCATGTGCACTTTCTTCGAAAGCCGCTTAACAGCCAGCAAATATGAATTGAAAGTTTAATTAAAAATAAGACGCGGAATTTGCCATCGAACTGTGGTCATGTTTGAGGGGGGCGGCGGGAGGGTTGGTGCTGGAGACCTTGTGGCATCCATAAATGGCAACCAATTCACACTTTTGGAAAATAAACATTTGGGGTTTAATTATTTAAAGGTGGAAGGAAAGAGCTATAAGCTATTATGACAAAGGTGTCCTGGCTGCAGGATAGATGGATTTTCGGAGCCAACTAATTTGTTCATTAAGCTGCGACTGAGGCTGAGTCATTGGCAGCTCATTACGGGCAGTTAAACACTCTCACCAACACAAGCACAAGCCTAAGACACACACACACGGACACACACTTCCAATCAAGAGGGTGTGGCATAATTTGTGGGGCAGGCAGCTCACATGCTGAGCCGCTAAGGACAAGGAGCCAACGCTCTGCTAACTGGCCTCCCCCAAAAAAAACAAAAAAATGTATGAATGACGCTAATGCCCCTGCTACCAGTTAACAGGACACCCCCGCCAGGACTCAGTGTGTGTGTGGAGTGTATTGCAGGGTAGCTTAAGTTGTCGTAGACGCCTATCTATGACGTCAGCGTGCAGCGTTAACCGCAAATAATTCATTTGCCTTTTGTTGGCCTCAGCCCGAGTCCTGTTTTTGGGTTCAATTTTTACTTTTGCAGGCTAGCCATCGCTGACAGCTGAAGTGGGAAGGACTGCGCGAAAGAGATGGGCAGCGGCGAAGGGCCAGAGACGGGGAATAGGGAAAGCGAGTTTGAGGACGAGCGTAAATTTAAATAAATGCTTTGAAGCACACTAAAAGCGATTTATCTTTGTCGATTGTGGATTACGAACATGCCCTCCTCCGACTTCTATTCCTGCTCCTGCTCCTGCTCCTGCTCCCGTTCCAATCCCTGGCAAAAGAGGGAAAAAAACATTTTTCATATTGTGTCAGCAACGAGCTGGTCTCTGTCTGTCTCCCAGGATGTGTGTGTGTGTTAGTGTGTGTTGTCCTTGTTTGTGTGTGTGTGCCAGTGGGATTGTGCGTCTGTTTGCACAAAGACTTGTCAGTCAACGTAGAAGCAGCTAAACGGGGAGCAAGCGAAAAGGGGAGCGGGCCGGGGAGGTGGCGTCTCTTGGCCAAAAGGAGCACAAGCAGGAGCAGCTGCTGCCCTTGCTACCCTTTTGTCCTTCTGTCTAACCGTCCGTCTATCCAGTTCTGTCTCGGTCTCGGTCTCGGTGTCCTGCTCATCAGGCTTCGTTTTATTGATTAATCGTTGCTGCTGCTTAATGCTTCTGCTCTGCCTCCACCATCCCCCCACAAAACCATATCCTTCTTTTGGTCACATTAGCACTCGTCCTGCTACCTCTGCTGCTGCCCAAAAACATTTCCTTTCTTCGAATTGGCCAATTTATCGCTGCATTGCCTTGCTTTAGTTCGCAAACTTTTCGGCCCACTTACGGCGTATACGCAATATTTTTAGCCGAAAGGCGAAAGTTGGCAGAAACTTTTAATAGCGAAGGAATATTTTTGAAATCCAGATTCTTCGAATTTAGATTGATTTACTTTAATAACCGCACATTCCAGATCTTTAATCCGAAATGAAATCTATCAATCCTGGGTCCTGGGCCAGCTGCTTCCATCCACCAGCGCTGGATTATAATCTGGAAGATGCGGCGCCCACGCAAAACTCGATAAATTGCTAGATTGCACAAAGTAGCAAACAACGAAGGAGACAACCAGCGGGGAGGGTGTGTGTGTGTGGGGCAAGGATGGGAAGGACCTCTGAGATCCAAATGCCAATGCAAAAAAGGTAGAAACAAACGCGCCAAACTTGCGCCAAACCCCCCCCCAGCGGCGTCGTACACATGTGTCCAGCCGCAAAGTGGGAAGGAGCCAGCAGGACGACGACAGGATAAAGAAGTGAACAAAACGCAGCTATAGTGTAATACAGCTCAGTGTTGTCAGCTGTCGCCAGTCGACAACAGTGGCAGCAACAAATCGTTTATGGCCCAAACACCTAAGCAAATATGTGAGATTCTATATATGTATCGAATATAACATTATATATATATGTATATATGTATATACAAAAGGCGGGTGTGTGTGATCGGCGTACATAAGTGAGAATGCGTGTAAAGTGTTTGTAATCAATCATTTATGAAATTACGCTACTTCCGCTTTTGACAATTTTCTTTCAACGACAAAGGCTGGCTCCTGCTCCTTCGCCATGCCACCCGCCCACTTTCTCTCCATTTGGCGCTCCTTCGGTGACGTAAGGTTATAGGATATGTGTCTATATGTAAAATGCAAATTTACACACACCAAGTATACGAAATGAGACCCAAAAAAAAAATAGACGAAAATCCTTCACATCAAATCCAAATCTTCGATGGAAATAGATTATGACCAAACAAAAGCAAACTATGGTGGCAAAAATTACTCATATGTGCGATTCGTTTTTTGTTGGCAAACAAATTTGAATGAAAAATTGAAATTTAATATACTGCCAGGTAATTATTTTAATTGAATCCAAGGCGAGTCTTATTATGGTTTTAGTGGCGATTAAGTTTTCATTGTCCTTTGAAACTCAAACACAAAGATTATCAAATATTTATGGGGATTATGAAGGTTTCCCCGCAAAATGAAAATAATTATAATATCCTCGAGTATGTCAAAATAAAATCGAAACGCCACAATGATGGGACTGTCTTTTAGAACAAGGGACCAAAAGATGGGACCAAACCGCAAACTAAGGATACAAAATGTTGCCTTGAAGCTACGGGCTTTCGGCCAATGGGCTCCATTTTGCGGTTGGCCGCAATGTCAAGCCCTTTTGCGACTAATTAGACGAACTTGCGGTCGAATGAGGTGCGTAATCATAAGTAAATACCTATACAGGCGGCAGCTTTGATGAGTGTGCAAATTATTTGGTCATTTAATTCAGTTAACTGGAGCATTAAGGATATGCCAGTATCGGTTTCAGATGAAATACCGATACTGTCCGACATTTTCGGTTCGGGCCATGTGCAAAAACGTGCTTTGTGCTGGAATCTGGCATTTGGCACTTGGAAAAGCCAAGGAACCTCCTGCTGAATGGCCAGAATAAGGATAAGAGAGAGTGACAGCAGGAGCAGGAGCATCAAGAGAGAGAGAGCGAGAGAAGCGCGCGCAGTTAAAAATTCAAATAATTCTGTTGGAAATACCTTTTCGTTTGTTAAACTCCAGTCGGGGCATTCCTAGAGCTAGTTTAAATATTATTTAAGGACATTTAACTAGGCTATACTTAGTAAAAAAAGAGCATATATGGATATAGTAAATACTAAAAAAATTATCTTCTATTTCGTTTTAAAGTTTTGTTAATTTTTAACAAAACATTGGCCTGTTGAAACTTATATAAACTGCGAAAAAGTTTGCAGAATCCCCAAAAGCCTCAAAACCAACTGAGAGCCAAACGAAAAGAGAAGCAGCCAAGGATGCTGAGTGATAGCGGGGAGAGAGAGAGAGAGTGAAAGCCCTGGAAATGAAAGAGAGGCTCTGGCCGCAGAGAGAAAGTTAAAGGACTTCCACTCGAAAATGGAGAGCCTGATTTTCGAACTAGAATTATGTTAAGGCTGCTGCTGCTGCTGCTGCTGCCACAGCCTCTGCTGGGTTTTCTCTGCTCTGATTCCCCTTACGCCCTGCCTGGCCCCGCCTCCTCGTTTTGTTAGTTTGAAGCCCTTGCCTCCTGGTTGAGTTGTTGTTGTTATTGTTGTTGCTTTTGCTCCTGTGGCTGCACAGCGCATTAAATGTGTGCCACCAGGCGTATGCGTAATTTAAATTTAAATTTGTGTGTGTACATATGTCTGCCCCTAGCACCTGCACACCCACTTTCTCCGCCCACTATCCCTACACTCCTCCTCCTCCTCCTCCCCGCCAGGAGGAGCTCCTTCTAGCGTCTTGTGTATTTTTGGCCTGAGTTGTTGTTGTTGTTGTTGTTTGGTTGCTGTCTGCTTAGCATTTGCCTCAAGTTTTGTTAATCAGCGCAATTCACATTTCTTTTTTTTTTTTTTTTTTGCTTTTCCTTTCCTCGTAACGTTTCTCTCTCAGAGATTTTGCAGTATTCAAAAGGTTTTTCCTTTACGTACACACAGAGACCCTCATTAGCGTAGTCATTGTTTTTTAGCCGGCCTCCTGCCGTCTGCCTCCTGCCTTCTGCCTCCGCCAAGCCCCTCTCCAAAAGCCATTTTCAGGTTTTCAGGTTAAGGAAAGGAATCTCTGGCCAGCACTCGACAAATAATTACCAATTATATGGAACAGACATCAAATATGCAACCAAAATCTGTGCGAGCCGTGTCGGTGTTGTTGCGAGACCAGCTGCAGCCGAGCTTAAGTGCCACAAATTAACCGCAACGTGGACTTTCAGCATCGCTTTTCTGACCCGCGGACCCCAGTCGCTATCTCTGTCGCACTTTGGCGCGACTGCCTCATAATTACGAGACTGAAATATGAATCCTTGGACAAGAGTCCTGCCACTGGTTATGGGCCAAAGCGGCATGAGCCCTCAATGAGCTTTGCACTGATAAAATTTCCAAATCCTTGTTCCCTTGAAGGGTCTCTTAAACACAAAAATTTAAAGAAATTTAAAAACTATACGAGAATATTGATCCCTCTTAACCGAAATATTTGATTAAACTACCAAAGGCAACAAACCATAAATAAATAATATCCTTTTAAAGCCTCTCATCCCCTAGCACACAAATTTGTACAGTGCAAAATTGCTGTTTTAGGGGCTTTGGTTGTGTTTCGAGATTTTCCCTTTTTTCGCAGCTCAACTTTAATAATTAATGAGCAGCTAAAAATGTCACGCGGTGCGGAAGAGTTTTCTGGCTTGGCCCAAAGTGGAAAGCGAACGAGCCCGGGACTTAATTGGGTACGAGTATGGGGTGTTTTTGCGGCCCCACAAAGGGGGGTCTCTGCCAAAGTTTCGGGGGCTGCTGGGAAGTTAGAGGATTAGAGGGGTTAAGTGGCCAAGAAGTCCGAGGGATAAGCTGCCATTGCTGGTGAAAGTTTACATTTCTTTCCATTTGTCTTAGAATCGTGTTGTTATCCTGGGTGCTTTTTCGAGGACTTACCTTGCAGTCGTCG
Source organism: Drosophila varians (assembly GCA_018150405.1). Classification (NCBI taxonomy): domain Eukaryota; kingdom Metazoa; phylum Arthropoda; class Insecta; order Diptera; family Drosophilidae; genus Drosophila; species Drosophila varians. The sequence goes on from JAECWK010000130.1 coordinate 14,170,985, forward strand.
CACTGGTTGATCAGCGAGTACACCTGCCGGCAGTCGAAGCGGAACAGGATCTCGGCCAGCTCGCAGGTGATGCGATTGGCCAGCCCGTCCACATCCAGCAGGTCGTTCAGGATGCGGAGGCACTCGCTCCGGTCCGTCAGGCTGGCATTCAGGGCCAAGGTGTGCAGGGCACTGAAGACGCTCCGCTCGCAGCAGTTGCGCAGCCGCAGCGCCTGCAGCCGCTCGAGTAGCTGGCCGGGCGACCGGAGGCCGCACAGATGCTGCGGACTCGACTCGGCGGAATCGCCCAGATATTCAAGGCACTGTTGTTGTTGCTCCTGCTCCTGTTCCTGTTCCTGATCCTCCTCCGGCTGCTGGACCCCCTCCTGGGCGTGCAGATGGCTGTAGGAGGGCGTGGGCTCCACCGCCGCCTCCTGCAGGGTGGTTATGGTGGTGCTGCTGGTAGCCGAGGTCGAGCTATCGCCCACATCCAGATCGTCGGTGGTGCTAGGCGCCGAAGGACTCTCCTCCGCGTAATATCCTTCCCTCTCCCGACGCACTCGGGACATGGTGCGACTCCTGCTGCTGCTTCTGCTGCTCAGACGCATCTGACTTGTCTTATAGTTTACGAAATACTTGACTTTATTGTTATTGGTGGCGCTCCGTTTCGTTTTGGAGGTCCTTGACTGCTGCGGTTGCTGCTGTTCGGCGCAGGATCGGGGGCAGGCTGGGGGCCCGGGTCCCTCATCGACCCAGGCCATGGGCAGTGTGCCAGCCGAGCACTGACCCTACAAATAAAAAAAGGATAATTACATATTGTTAGTGTTTATTTTTAATTTATTTAAGTTATTTAAGTGAAAAGAATGAGAATCTAGGAGATGGGTATAGATATGCCGATAAATATTAAATATTTTTTTAAATATTTCAATATTTTTGGATAAAGCTTTTAATTTTTGAATTATTTTGTGTAAAGGATATGTTTAAAAAGACAAAGCTTGTTAAAAAATTTATTATTTATTTTTATTATGTATGCGATACTATAAATTAAATATGGAATGCATTTCAAACATTTCCCTTGACCCCAAAACGCTTCAAAAATATAAAAAAATTCTATTGCAAAGACAAATGCATTCATATTTATTGGAATTTCCATTACGACGAGTATAACGGTTCTCGGTTACCACTTTCCCAACCCGCCGTCAATTAACTGTCTTGTGTGATTTAAAAATTAAACCAACCAACTGTGATAGCCAACACATATACAAACACACCACCCACGCCCACTTCCACACGTCCAGGAGGTTCCAGGAGGTTGCCTGGGGGGGGGGAGGGAAATCCAAGCCAGCGGGTGCAACAAAAACAAAAAGCTCACTGGCGGTATATTGGAAAAGTTTTGCTTGGCTAACAACAACAGCGAAAGTCATAAAATGCAACAACAAAAACAAGTAAATAGAAGCCAAAGCAGAGAACAGCGAAATAACAACAAAAACAAAGAGCATTGAGTGCATAAAGAGCTGATGTTTTTTGTTATTAAAATGACCGCACTTCGTTGGAATTTTCCACATGCTTGCATAAAACTCAAGGCACTTGCAACAACAACGACGACGCTGCCATCCTTTTCGGAGGAAGGGAGGATTACGCGTGGCAGTAAAAAAAATATCGGGAATAATCCTTTTTGCGTGATTTTACAATCAATATTTAAAAACCATCAAAAACTTTCAATTTTTTATATTCAATTAAATAAATTTATGAAAATAAAGCTAAAAATTACTAAAATTTCCAGAGAACTTTTCCCTTTCAACGAAGAGAATCAACTCGTCCGGTTGCGATGACCCTTTGAACTTTCAGGCAGTGAGTAATATGCAACAATCAACAACTCTCAATTGCTGCGTGTCCTGTGTATGTCCTGTGCGCCCTTTCACCCCCTCCCCCACCCCACAACACAATCGTTTTCCATGTTTCCCATGTTCCCGGGGCAATAACAATAAGCAGCAGAAATTTCACTTGCAATACGCAGAAATATGCCCAGGCCCGGAGGCCTTTTTGGGCTGGGGTGGTGCCGACATTGGCTGAGGGGGGTGAGGAGGCGGGTCTTAACTCAAATGAAAAATCATACAAAAGGGAAACTAATACAGCCAGGGCCACGAACATGGACCCGCAGAGGACGAGGACGAGCACGTGTACGGGCGGCCATTGTTGATTTAATGGCAGACCAGCTGCGGCCCAATGCACAACAATGCGGCCCGAAGGGGAGGGAGGGGTAAAGGATTCCCACACAGAGGATAAAAAATAAAGATAAATTCTTCAATTCGCAGCAGGCAAAAGTAAGAGATTACTGCAAGGGCGGAAAGGACCTTAACCCACCCCCGCCACCATTCCCGTCCCCGTCCCCAACTACTATTGGCAAACTTTTAGGAAACTTTTCAATTCCAGCTCGATTGGCAAGTTGGTAATGAGCCACACTTTAGACTGAAGCGCCACTAAATCCAATTAATAATTAATTTATGAATATTCCTGACTGACATTAAACACTCTTCGTATCGACTTTTGTCGAGTGAAGCCTTCCGCATCAATTTCAAAGGACTCATGAATTTTGTATTCCATTTCAAAATTTGCAAAGTTTCCAGGCCATCGGACATTCTTTAATATTTCCTGACTCGGCCGGGCTAGTGTTAAAATCCATTGGCCAAAATTGTCTTACATTTTTGGGCAGGACATCGAATGCAGTCAGTCGGGCGGGCAGTGAGAAGGACATGAAATATTCATATCGGGTCTGAGGATAAGTGAAATTGCAACAGGAATTCCAATGGCCAAGGCCTCATGGCAAAATGTTGAAACATTCATGTGTGTCGGCTCGGACTATCTCTGTCTCTATCTGTGTGCTCTGTCTCCCTCTATTCGGGGGCAAGAGTGTCCTTATGCAAGTTGTCATTAACTTTACAGTATGGACCTGAAACTGACTGACAGCCAGATGGCTCTGGGCTTTGTGCCGCAAGACAACAAGTTGCATGCACCCAGCACACAGAACAGGCAAAAAAAAAATTGGTCCAACTGCCAAGGAAGTAACTTTTCAATTAACTTGAATCTTTTTGGTGACTTTAAATTCAAAATTAATTTAACAAATTAGTAGCCGAAGGAAGAGGCTTTTCTCTATGTGCAGGACACTGCACACACAACGGAAAAACTCAAACAAAGCCGGCATAATGGAGTATGCATTATGGCTAATGGCACACGCCTACAACTACACACACTTGTGCGGCGGTCAGATAGCTGGGGATGTCCTTTGTGAGTGTGATCCTTTGTGCAGGTTGCCAGAGAGGCGGGGCCACAATGTCTAATAAGCCACGAAGGGAGGACCGGCTCCTAAATGCTTAGACAATGAAAATGGACTTGTCCCACAATGATGTCAGACGCAGAGAAAAAAAAGGAGGCGGTGGGTGGGGGGCGTGGCAATGGGGCAAGAGGGCATGGAGCCTCGGAGGCTGAGGACCTCCTTCTCTGGCTTTGCCACTTGACCCATGACAGCTCGAGTCCTGCGACACAATCTCAGATGGATGTGCGACATGCCTCATTTGGCCCCAGAGGCTGGTTAACCCGTAAATGCCATAAGAAATTAATGCCTTGATTAGTTGTTGAGGTGTTCGGGGGGGAGGTTAGGCCAAACGAAATATTATTCAAAACTTTTCCGAGTGGACCGGGTGCTCCTTGCTCGGTGCTCCGTGCTCGGTGCTCGGTGCTCGGGGGCAATTGAAATCTGTCAGCCTTCTTGGCAGCAGAAGGAATGTCAACTTCTGAGGCTAGAGCGAAGGGAAAAAACCCAAAGTGCACTTGAGCTAAACACCAACAGCTGTACAACAACAACAACAACAACAGTTGCATCTGAGGCATGCAACATGCAACAACAATGGCAAACGGCAAACGGAACCGACAACACTTTAAATGTTACAGCTTAACCTCGACGGGCAATTCAAACAATGTACAAACACAAACACACGTCCGTATCAGGATATAAGGCATATGCCAGGATATATGTGTGTGACTGTGTGTGTGTAGCTGTGTGTGGGTGGGTATGTCAAATTTTAACGCCTGTCAACAATGCAGGCAGGGAAAAAAATGCAACGGCAATGGAAACGACAACAACAGCCCAAGAACATGTCGCAAGCAGCACTCAAATTTTCGAATGCATGCATATAAATGTGTGTGTGAAGGATACCCTTCTAAAACCAGGGTAGAAACAATCATTTGAAAATTATTGGAAATTTTAAAAGCCAACGAAAAAATAATAGAAAATGTATGAGAATCGATTCAAGCTTTATGTAGGCCTGCAGTGTGTATACTCAATTTTCTTTTAAATTAAATTTTCGGTTTACAAACATTAGGATTACGGGGCGTATGAGTGATATTTGAAGAGTTCAAACAAATTCCCATCTTTTTTCATTACATTAAGCTATAAATTACAAATATAAATATAAACATTCACAGGCAAACTAATAAACTTCTATTCCCCACAGGAATATTTTAGTTTCATCGCACAGTTATAAAGGATAACACCGCAGTTGATTTAACATTTAAGCTTTATTGCTCTTCAAAATTTAGTTTTATTTGCAGCCACATCATATAGAGGAGAATGTCCAACCAGGATTCATGGGTTTTCTTTTATTGATGCTTTTGGATGTCCGGTTTCCTGCATTTTCAGCATTTCGCCCGCAGAGGTTTCAGATATTCGTTGGCAGCCGCATTTTTGCTTAGATATTTATGCAGTTCGTCAGAGGATGTGGATGGGGATGGGGATGTGAGAATGTGGGTTCTGCAGAAGCGTAAAAACTGACAGCCGACACACACTCTGAAATATGGTGGGTGGGATGGATGGGTCACGCCCACACATAAACTGGCACAGACACACAGCCGCGTTGACGTGGCTGAAAGCCGCAAGGGACAGGCGTTTGTGCGAGTGGTAAGTGGTGAGTGGGGCCGAGGGCCGAGGACCGAGGGGGGTCGTAGGCAAATTGTTTGTCACATGGCTGGGCCATCTTCTGATCCCCACCCATTGTCACTTCCCCAGCGTTTCACCTTGGTGTTGGCTTGGATTCGTTGCCGTTTTGTTGTCAAAATCATAAACATGAACCCGGTCACGCCTCCATCTCCTCCGCATGGAGGATTCGTTGCCATTTCGCATTGTTTTGCACATTGTCGAACTGCACGCATTTGCCAGCTGCATTGCTTTGCATAACAAGTGTAATCCTGCAGCCAGTCAGGATCCAGTCAGGGCTCGGCTCCTTTGCTCCGCAATTATGCAACAATTTTCGATGTGCAATTGGCAGGCACAATGGATGCAGAAGCGTTCTCACTTTCGGAAATCTAATGCGCATTAAACTCTCACTCTCGTCCTAAAAAAAATCAGAGTCCTGAAGTACAAAGATTTCTGTCAGGACAATTACGTTTCGTGAATTATTCAGTGAATGCTCCCGAATCCCGAAGGTCTAATCCAGTGGGACAAATTGTCTCAACACGCAATGCAAAATGGCAAGGAAGAGGGAGGTCCTGGCCGAGATTTTTATGGCTTCCTTTAATAGTTTATGAAACGTGTGGGGATTGAAGCATTTTCAATAAATTAAATTCCCGTTTCTTTGTGTATTTTGAAACATTATGAAAAACGGATACACCACAAACACCTGCACAGCTAATGCAATAATGTGGGAATTATGTTTTGGGCCATTATCAAAGGCAATCCATCACGCAGGAGCGTTGTGCATATCATTTTAATCATATTTAAACAGCGCCTGTATTTATCACTCATTATTTATGCGTATATCAATCTATATGGCCGCGAGACCCCATTAACGGGCAAACAAATGCTTGGCAAGGAGAGTGTTCCCAAAAAAACGGCGCCCTGAAGAGTGAGGCCTGAAGAGTGAGGGATTAATGGGGGACAACAACATAAAAAAAAGGCGACGCACCTGTCTGTCTGTCACATCACATATTTGTTTGGCTAACACACACACACACACACTCGCAGTCGCACGCCCAGGCGCCTGTCGTTATGCCACACAATTTTATCAACATTAATTTGTCAAACATTTACCGGCATTCCTCGAGTGGGCAAGTGTGTGTATGTTAAGGGGGAAGGATATCCTTCCCGCTCTGTCAGGCCCTTTTCTAATGAGAACAATAAGTTGAATGAATTTAATGAAATGAGATGTAAACATGTGGACAGCTGTGGACAAGCAACAGAAAGGAAAGCCCCGAAGTATCCTGGCCATTGTTCGCCCCTCTCTTTCGCTAGATATATGGGTATCCCTTTTGCACCACCATCTCTTGCAGAGATCCCTGGGGCGCTTGCTTGTTTTCGAACTCGTAATGAAATTCTTGAGTAGAAATTCATTTTGCAACTTTTTGCTGAAACAATGCTCATTGAATAATTTACGCCCTGCGCCAGCACAAATGAAAAACCAAAACGAAATGAAATGAATGCAGCAGCATGGGATGCGAGGAATGGAGTGGAAAGTGGAAAACTGCAGCAGTGCTCCACTTAGTCCTTAGTCCTTTCCCCGGACCGGTCCCATGGCAATAACTATATGTACGTGCTGAGGGTCCAGGGCACTGGGCATAATTGCATTAGTCCGCGCTAGATGTGGCTGGGTAACTGGGTGGCTAGGTGGCTAGGTGGCTAGGTGGCTATGCGGCTTGGTGGCTGTAGGGCTCCCATTTTGCAGCTTCAAGCTACCACCCACTCTGGGGGTTAATGTAATTGTTTTGTGTATTTAGCCTGGACATTGGGTTGCAATGCGTTGCAATGGAAAACGACCTCTGGAAACACCTCGCCCGGATCTCCTCACTAATGAGCCAATCAATGCACGCGCCAGTCCAACTTTCAGGCTGCCAGCTTCGGGCCAAGCTCGAAATGCAAATTGTTGGTAATTAACATTTAAAGCGATTCAGACACGAAGCCATCCTCGTTCTTAGCCTCGTTTAATCTGATGCCAACTAATTAAACTTTGTCTGTTGTGTGAAGTTTCTAATGTGCCACCATTTGATCCTGATTTCGTTTGTCTAAATCCAAAGTTTATATATTTGAAGTTATAAAAGCTTCCATCTTTTTAATCGAACAAAAATCAGGATCCAGGATTGGCAAACTGCAAGGGGAAATTATCTGGCATTCAGACAATATTCCATTGAAATGGCATTCATTTGCCTGCTGGCGGAAAATTTATGACACTTTTCGGTTGTTTGTGTCTGTCTGTCTGACTGAGTTCCGATGGGTCGACTGTGGCAATGATGTAATCCATATGAGCAGCAAGCCACAGCAGCAGGAGCAGCAGCACCTGCTTACAAAATAATTGATTTTATACACATCCTTGACACAAATAAACATTCGCTCAGTCCTGCTAAAGTTGAACCCTCCACGGGGCCATGGGCTGGAGGATTTTCGCGAAGCTCTACACAAAATTTTGAATGAAATTTCACAAAGCTAACGGATTTTTAATTGAATTCGAGGGCCTGCAACTTGCAACATGCAACCTGCCACAGCCAATTGGTAACAGTACTTGGTAACAGGTAACAGAAAAAAGTTTTGGAACTCAATGAGTTGAAGGGTTTTGTGTTGTGGCAGAATCCCATTTGGCAATTTGGCAAACAAAAACACAATGCCAGGCGATTAAATCACCTGTAAACTACCCATACCGTTCAACTCTTTCAATCTTCTCGCTGCCAGGATATTCCGTTTCAATCAATATGCTACTCGCACTTCCCAGACACTCGTGACATGGCTGCAAGGGCCACAAGAGCGTCGATATGCAATGCATCCACGTAATTCCCGGCCCTAAGGCCCCAAGCTCCCGAAGTCCTTGATGCCTGTGCTGTGCTGCTGGGATGCCAGGACCTGCACTCGACACTGTGACACAAGGGCCTGGCGGCAGGATGCCTTTGTTGCTGCTGCAGCTGCTGCTGGGCCATCAACACATCAACAGGCCGCCGAATGCTGCGAATACTGACTGCCATCATAAATTCCGAACTCGCGCCCTGGCAAAAAGTGGCAGCCAAAGTGGCAGCTGCAAAGGACAAAATGGACAACAGAAAGCTAAGCCCATTGAGCAACGGTTGGCTAATTTGTCCATTTTCGGGGGCTTTAGGCATAATGGAACGCTCGAACAGGACTTTGTGGAGCAATTTTAGAAGAGTGACAAGAAATCACTTGACTTAAAAACTTTGTGACCACAACTTCATAAAATCCAATTAAGCATCAAGCCATCTGATAAACTAATGTCCTTCAATGGGATTGATTGACTTAATTGCTTAATTGCCGACAGGCTGATAGACAATCGAAAAGGTAAAAGCCTCTTCGATAATTGGAAAATCAATAGTTTAGCAGGAACTTGGGAAGCCGCATCGCAGCTAATTGTCTGTCAGGAAAAGGACTCGTGAGCTGCGGCTCCTTTAAGGATAAAAACTATTCCCTTCAATTAAATTTGCATTAAGCCAAGTGGTAACAGGCAGAGTGGCAAATGGCGGTGGCAAGAATGAATTAATAAATATTAAGATCTCAATTACACTTGGCAGAGCCAATTCGGCGGCGGCGACTGGAGGCATTCCATAGGTGAGTGGTTAGCAAGGATTTTTTTGGCAAACATCCAGAAGCGAGAAAGCCGCAAAAAAGAAATCAATTTGAAAGTCGTTTTCCTCCCCATGCCCGTCCCCGTCCGCGTTCTACTACAATTACCAAAGCATTTTCGTTGATTTGCAGCACGTTCTGCCAGTTTCCGAACATGATGACTTCCCCGATGACGACGATCATTATGGGGCTGGTGGAGGCAATGATGATGATGATGATGATGATGATGCTGTCGTGGCACTTCAAGTGGTCGAAGATGTGCCACACAATTGTCACAATGGAAAATAAGCGAAAAAAATACACACTTTTTCCTTTTGGCAGTTTGAGTGGCAAGCCAACAAAACAGAAGTAGCCTGCTCGACTGGCAATAATAATGTGGCAGAGGCCTTTCTTTCCTTTTATAGTTTAGGAAACTTTAATTTACTTGAAAACCCATAAATACTGTGGACTTGTAGATAAGAAAACCAGAAAACCGAGTATACCACTCTATCGACTCAATCTATTCGATGTTCAGCGCTTTGGCACATGAACTTTGAATTGGAAAGCATTCGATGGCGATGCCAGCAATTGACAACAGCTTTCAATATTGCCAAGTTGCAATGTCCTGGGACCAGTGGCAGCATTGGCAGTCGCCTGGCAATAAGAATCCCTCCAAATGCACACAATTTGTGTATGCATTCGAGTGGTTCTTTGTTCGTGTTTCTCGTTCTTCTATCCGTGTGCACTTAAGCTCTGCTTTGTTGTCAACTGCTTGACAAATTGCACTGAGAGAAAAGACATACTAAGAACTTAATCTTCCATATATAATATCCAAAAAATATATCCAACAACTTTAACTAAACGTGGAATGGATTGAAATTAATAAAACAAATATGGGAGGTAATTATACCTCTAAGGTAACTATATCTCTAAGAAAGGATATCTCCTCAGAAAAGGATATAAGGTCCTGCCATGTGACTCACCTGCAAATCTGTTGCTGTGCCCGGCTGTGCCAGATCACAGGCTGATATCCAAGGATTAAGGCGTGTTAACGAGCTCGCAGTGCCGAGTATGGATTTCTTGAGATCCACGGGAGCTGGCAAGGATGCGTTGCTGGTGGCGTTGCCGGCTCCTCCTGCCTCGGTGGTTGCCACGGCGGACAGGCTCTTATCCTGGTGACCAATCAGCTGGGCCGTCTGGGCATCAAGGATGTGGTCGCTGGTCGCCTCTCGTTTGTTATTGTTGCTATTACTGCTGCTGATGGCGAACTCCTCTGGTTGAATGTTACTGTTATCGTTGTGCTGCAGGACGCTCTCATCAATCAGACGACTCTCGTCCTGCTGCTGCTGTTCGGTTTCCGTTTCCGATTCTGCTTCCACTTCCGCTTCTGTTTCGGTCTCCGTCTCCGCCTCTGTATCTAATTCCGTTTCCGTTTCGTGTGGCTGCCGATGGTGCGGCTCCTCCTGCTGCTGCGACTGGTGTTGGTTGTAGTCCTCCTCGTCGGCGTCTTCGCTGAGCTTTATCAGACGATCGAATGACTCCTCGGACAGCAGATCGTCCTCGGCCACCAGGGCGAAGATGTCCTCGTCCTCGTCGAAGGCCTGCGACGAGGGAAACTGCACGGGCAGGCCGCTATCGGGACTTTGGTCCTCCTCCTCGTTGTTTCCCTCACTGGACTCGGTGGCTGGTGTTGCGCCTGTTACTACACCCGCTCCCGTTTCTGGTCCGGCTCCGATTCCACTTCCGCTTCCGGTTCCTATTCCTGTCGCTGTTCCGCCTGCCCGTCCTGCAATATCTCTGTTGCTGCTGCTGTTGCTGTCGCGTCGTCGCCGCCGCTGATGTCGATCTCCTCCAAGCCTGGTGGCGACGACTGGCGATTCGTGGGCGTGGTCTTGAATGGGAAACTGAAGCGCGAACTCGAGATGAGGGGGCAGGAAGATGGGCAGCAGGTATGAGCCAGAGCTGCGAACGAATGACGGCGATTCGCCAGTGGACGGTAACGTTGCTGCAACTCCTCCTCCGCCGCCTCCTCCTCCTCCTCCTCCTCCTCCTCCCCTGTCTCTGCCTCCTCTTCCCCTCCCTCCGCCGCCCGCTAGCCCTGCTGCAGTATCGCTAGTTACTCCTGCTGCAGTTGCTCCGAGTTTTGCTGCCGCTGCTGCTGCTGCCGCCGCTGCCGATGTTGTTGGTGCTGCTGTTGCTGCTGATGTTGAGCTGATGCTGCTGCTGCTGCCACGCCGAGCCCCCGAAATAAACGCAAGCGCCATCACGACCAGCCCGGGTCCTGGCCGCATATTGACCTCGGGTTCGGCGGTGCTAGCATGGTGCAGGCCCGCTTGAGACGCGCTTGCGACTCCAATTCAATGCGAGTAATGATGGGCTCATGGCCCCATCATCATCAGTAGTAGTGTGGGCTGCGGACTTGTTCGGTTTTGATCCGGATCCAGCACCTGCTCCAGCTTCAGCTTTACCTCCAGCTGCGGCTCCCGCTCCAGCTCCCACCGATCCCTGCGATCCTGATCCTGGTCTTGATCCCGCCGTTGCCGCTCCAGCTTCAGTTGCTGCCCAGATCCGATCCCTGCATTCAGCGGCATTAATCCCGGCCTTAATCCCAGTCGGCCAAGACACTGTTTTCTTTTATTCAATTACTTATTCCCATTTAAGGCTAAAACTGATTCATCCGGGGCCGCGCGACTCGTATTCTTATTTTTTTTTCACACTTCGATTTAATTTGATTTTTTCATTTGCATTTTATTACTTGTTATTGTTGTAATTAGTGGTGGTGGGGTTGGTGGAGAGGGGGGTGCACAGTAACCTTGAAATTGGACATTTTGAAATTCGTTTTCTTCGTTGAATTGATTTTGGTTTTGGCTTTCTTTTCTTTTCTTTTCTTAATTTTCTTTTTTATTTTTTAGGGGGGGTTTTATTTGTGTTGCTCACATAATATATTAATTAAGAAATCTACACTGATACAAAGAAATGAGGTTAGGTATGTTTCTTTTACATGTTTAGTTAATAGCACTTTGTTGGGTTTAGCATTATGGCATTTTTTTCTTCGATTTTAATGTGTGTTTTTCAGTTATCCTCCCGAGTCGAAAAAATTGGTTAAAAAATGTTTTGTGCGCTCACGCTCTCGATTTGCCAATGCGCTCTACATTCTCTGGCTTTTAGTCCTTCCTCTCCTAATCTCCAGGATACCGCTATTTATAGGACAAACTGTCATCAAACCAAAAATTTTGGTGATGAAACTTTTCCCTTTTAGTTGCTTTTATAATTCTCAAGTATATTGGATCATTTTTGGATAATATTTTTACCAAAATAACGGTATTCCGGGGAAAAAGAAGCGTTGCCTTAATAGAGAGAGGGAAAGGTCCTGCTCTTCGTTTAGCCGAAGCTTTCGCCACCGAACGAACGCGAACACCGCACAAAGGAAGAAAGCCAAAAAAAACGGTCGTGAAAATCCCGTATATCTAACACACACCCACACCCACATACACCAACGAAACAGTGCAAAGAAATTTATATAATTCGCAGCCAGCGGCTGCTGCTCTGCTTTTCTGTTCGCTTCTCTCGTGGCTTAAATTTGTTGTTGTTGTTTTTGTTGGTTTGGCTGCAAACACAAAAACAGCGGACGGATCCGCAAGCAAAACGAGAACTCGTGGGTGTACACCAGTGTATGCGTGTGTCTCTCTCGACCACCCAACCACCCACTTAACCAACACATCCACACACCCACCCACCCACTCTGACTCGCACTCTCTCCTTCGCTGCGTGTGCCTGTGTGTGAGTAGTTACTTAGGGCAGCCAGGCAAGCACTCCGCATGCCATTTTTTTATTTCGCCCAAGCAGAAGGAGAAAAGCCCCACCATGGCAGAAGAAGAAGAAGAAGTTTTGGTTGGAATAAGGAGCTGTATAAGAAGAAGCTGAAGCAGAGCCTAAGAAGTCGCCCCTTTCGCTACTGTAGCCATTATGTCCTTGTATTGGTGGTAAGCCTATGCGTGTTCCTCTCTCTCTCTATCTGAACCTTGGTATTGGTGTTAGAGCCAAAGTCCAAGAAGTGGAAATCGTAGCATATTTATCAGGGCCAAACTATACGAAATAAGTCCTTTCGGCCATTTTCGTTATTGTTTCGAAAAAAAAAAAAAAAATGGATTGAAACAGAAGAAAAGCAATCGTTGGAGGTCCTTAATTTGTGAACGTGTTTTCAACAATAGACTACAATTTGTATTCAGCATTTTCTTGTATTATTTAAATCCTTGATTGTCCTCTTCGCTTTTTTTCGGAGGGCTTTCTTCCTCTGCTCTTTGTGTGTTAACTTTCACTTTTGTTTTATTTGCTGCGTTGACACTGCGCACACACACACTCGCACACAGACGCACACTCGTGGGTAGGTGTATATGTATAAGGATTTTCTCTTTTTTTTTGTTGGTGCGTGTGCTAGCTGTGGGATCCTTTCATTTTAGTACAACAGCCGCTTATATAAGCCCGGAACGTACCACGAAACTTTCAAACACTCATTTTTTGATTCCCTACAAATGGGTTTTGCTCAGAGCTGGGAGTTGAACCGATTTATAACGACCAAACCGACTTTCTTCGATTGCGAGGCGCATTAATTTTTTCATTATATAACATTTACCGAAGCTACCGTTTCGGGTTGCTCATTTCGGTGCGATTTCTGGGCGAGTTATCGAGTTCGAGAGCACTATGTTTTTCATATTATTCATTTGATATTATTGTAACACATTTAAAGTGGCTAATAGTTGGCTACCTATGTGCAAAATATGTAAATATGTATTATATACTCGGGAGATATTCTTCGCAGAGCGCAGCATCAATTGCCGTGTAACGGTTATTTTCGCATGTGGGCGGGGACACACGATAGGTTGCGGGGGGCGTGGTAGGCAGTGCTCGAGAGTTATGCTTGGCAGATTTTCTTAGAGTTTACGTTACGTTTTTCGATTCGATACGACTCGATTCGATTCAATTCGATTCGTTTCGGTTGCTTTCGTTTCGATAAGTTTTCGCCTGCCCCAGCCACGCAATGGAGATTGGTTTTCAGGACCCGAATACCGTTAGATTCACTGTTTGCTGAAGTACTGTAGTGTTTGCTGCCTGGTATTTGCTGCTGATTTTACAGGCAAGAATTGTGTGTTTTGTGGACGCGACGTCGCAGGACAAATACCGTACAATCCTGCTTCCTGCTGATGGCCCCAAACGGCACTGACTGTGCCACAATTGCAGATGGCGCTCGCCTGGAATGTGCGAGCGTGCCAAAAGGACCCGAATCCTTTCCGACCAGGCCCGATTCCTAAGCCGAACTCACGCCCGAGGGCACAGCAGCTGACAACCGAGACAAAGAGAGAGAGAGAGCTCTCACCGCTTTCCTTTGCCGTTTTCCATGCGCTGTCGCTCTCCTTGTGCCTTCCAGCTAATGATACCGTTAGCTGCCAATGGCTAACAGGACTCTGTTAACGACAGCTTTTTCGAAAACCAATTCTATAAGGGCAGTTCGAGTTGAAGTAAGAAGAATTACTTGCTGCAGGGCACTTAATCACACGGCCCCAAACACACAGACTGTCACACAGGGGTGACGGGGAGGTGGGCAATGTCGGATTGGGAGTTTGAGTGGGAGGTGGGTGGTGGTAGAGTGGTAGGTGGGAGGCAAAGGTAGCGGTGGGAGAGGTGGAGCAGACGAGAGAGTCACTCAAAAGTCACCACTTGACTCAACTCATCTATTTCATTTTGCCTTTTCCCTTTACGTTTACATTTGCTTTTCGGTTTTGCCGTTTGCATCTCTGCCTTTTTGTGTGCGCATTTCGTTATGGCGTTTTGTCTTTGTCTCACTTGGCCTAAATGTGTAATACCCTATAATGTCGTTTAATCCCACTCGACGTGTTTTAGTTTCGCCCGCCAGCTTACGACAAAGTCAGGCAAAGTCAGGATGTTGTCGCAGTCGATGGAGTGATAATTACCAGGTGCCTGGGGAGGATATGGGGTGGGCAATGCATTTTTCAACATCGTGTTGCTTGTTTAGGGTTTTTATTGAAAATCATAAAGAGTCACTAATGGGAGATTGTTTATTAGGTTGTTCACTGAGGTTGTTTAAAATCTGAAGATTTTATTCGATACGTAATTATGATTTTAACAAGGATATAGGCGACGAATGATTGTTTTTTATTGGAATAACTAAAAATCACATTACAACTAATATCTTTTAAGCGAATCAAGTTATATTCAAGTTATATACTTCACTTCAATATTCCCCAAATGTGATCAAAATCCTTTGCAAATTTCAATCGAATTGATGACCAATTTCGGTGAAGCATACTTTTCTGGGCTCTCGCCGGCAGGCCAATTGCGGTGAGTGTCCAAGGCCAGGCCGACCTTCAAACAGACACTCGACAGCAGCCGAATCAGCCACTCACTCAATAGTTGGCGGTTATTCATAGAAAGGATGCTGGGAAAGGGCTTGGGCTATGTTTTGGGGGCTGGACGATGGAGGACACTGAATGGAAGGACAGACAGCACTTGAATTATTAAGTTTTCTCTTTTTTTTTTTTTTGGTAATTAACTTAAGTAACTGCCTCGACAAATCAGAGGGGAGGCTCGACATCAAGCATTAGCCACACCCGATCCGATCTGGAAGCCAAGGCGAAAGCGAAAGTGACCAAGTGAAGTGAGAAAGCAAAACAAACGGTACAAAAAAAAAAAGCCGAAACAAAAATGAAAACCATGAAAGGACAACAAAGCGGAAGGAAAGCGGGCGAAAATCATTTGGCTTGGAAAGCAGTTTGCTTCAATTTATGCGCATTCCAATCAATAACTGTGACACATGCAAGGACAACAGGACAAGGAAAGCAAAGCAAAGGACCCACCCAACAACAACAAGAACAACAACAGGACAAGCCGACCAAGAAGCTCCCAGAAATCACCCAAGAAGAATCACGAGAAGAGTGAAAGTGCCAGGACATCGAGAGCATGGTAGATGGAAGATGGCTCGCTGGTGTTTGTGGCAAGGATATGAATGTGTCAAACTTATGCGGGCGCACACACACTAGCTGAGCGTGTCGGTGTGCGTGCAGAAATTGATAAGGAACGGAATAACCCTCAAGAAAATTTGCGGCGAGCGACCATCTTGCATGTGTGCGTGCGTGTGTGGGAAGGGAGAGGTCCTGAGAAAATGGAAAACAAAACCAAAATGCCTGCACAAATAACAAAATAATAACAACAACTAGAGGGGAAAAGTTAAGCTTCAATTCAGGGAGTTGAAATACTGGATACTCTTCAGGATTGTTTATAATATTTAGAGAAAGTGTTCATAAACTTTTTACTAAAATGTATAATAATATTTATATTATATTATAATATAAGGATAACAGTAAAATAGTAACAATCCCAAGAGTTCCATTTAGAAGTAGCATTGATGATCTTTTTCGAGAACTGAGTTCTGAGAAATTCTATTACCAAGGAAGTTTAAAAGTGTGTCCCAGGGGGCTGGGGGTCGGCAGGAAGCCTACAGCTTTTAAGTCAGAGTCAGACTCGTTATCGTCGCCACATCTGACAGTTTGGTAAGTTGAGCATCGCATCGCATCTCATGGCATTCGCAGCATCCGCTTCAATTTCGGTGCCAGGCTTCAGATTCTCAGTTTCAGTTCAGTTTCCCAGTTCGAGTTTTCGGCAGCAGAAAGGAGGCAGCCAGGAGCGTGCCAAGGTAGCTTCGTCGCTCAGCTTTTCAGATATAACCGTTACAAGGACGCCGCCTGACCAAAACGAAAGCAAACGAATCGAAACGAAACGAGAGTCAAGCCAGCGGAAAGGGCAAGTGGGTGGCGAAAGGAAGCGGCAAGGATTTTGCGCAGTCCTTCTTTCGCATAAGTCGCTCTGCTCATTTTATTTAATTTTTTTCCTATTTTTTTTTTTTTTTTTTTTGTATTTCCTTTTTTGCACACGCACCACGAAGAGCAGAGGCAGAAAGGAACCCTCTCACACACACACACACACACACAGAGGGAGGCAGAGGCAAGTTTTGTGAATGAAATTTCGCGCAGGCACAAAGCGGCCAAACAATGTGATAAAAAGGGAGACAGCGGCAGGATAGCCCCGCCAACCCCCAAATCCCTCGGGCAAGTCACGCGGCGAGCGGATGCACAGAGAGCCTTCACCGCCCCGAAGCCACCCAACTACCCCAATCCTTAAAAACAAAAGCAAAAACAAACAATGCCGCCCAAAAACACGGTCTTTTTTCTTATATATCCAAACTTTCAAAAGTTAAAATAATTTAAGGATCTCGTTATATTTTGTATTTTAATTTACCAATAATTAATTTAAAAAGTAAAAAATATCTATAAAAATGAGTTTTATTGAATATAACTGCCTAAAGGAAGTCCTTCTGTACGTAATAAATAAAACGAAGCTTCTTTGGGGCTGCTTCCTTTCCTCCTTTAGTCCCGTTATTATTTTCCATTGTTGTTGTTGTTGTTGTTGATGGTGTTATTGTAGCGGGCGTGGTGTCTGCTCTAGTGCCTTCCTGGAAACGCTGGAAGGCAAAAAGGAAACTAAACTAATGCTCGAGCGCTTATCGATGATGACTCAGATTCGAAATCGGACTCAGAGTCTCAGACTCAGGACTCAGGACTCAGAACTCAGGACTCGAGACTCAGACTCGTTTGGACCGTCCTGACCCACAAATGGGCCCTGCTGTCCTGATAATTATGCCAGCTACGAACTGCGAACTGCCAGCCATTGGAGATGGCGCTAGAGATACCGTTAAATGCGCGCAATAAAATGTCAAACCGGATATGGGGGTGGTTGGTGGGAATAACGGTTAGCCAAAATAGGTTATTGCAATCTTCACAATGGCAGGTTGGAAAAATAAACATAGAAAACCCAATATCCGTAGTTCAAGTATAATCCAGCAGGATACCGTTTTATTTTTATCCTTAAAATGAATTGAAAATTATGTAAAATTAGTTTTTCGTTAGCCTCATTTCGAAAACAAGTGTGATAAACTTTGATAAGCTGTGTAGCGCATTCGCTGGCCAACCGTTTAAGGACACCCCCCATATCTCTACATATGCAGCACGTAAAATGTAAATTCTTCTGGGATATATGTGTGTGTGTGCGTGTGTGTTTGTGTTTTGGATGGGTGTGTGGGAGTGCGGGTGTTTTTTGTTGCTGGGTGATAAAGCCATAGATAGACCGTGGGTGCATGAGTGTGGATAATGGCTCGTCGCAAAGTCGAAACGCACACACCAAGCCACCGAATCCACGTCTGCACACGCCTCGAACCACCCAACCACCCACGCCAATACCCATACTAACACACGGACACATACATGCGCGCCTCACATAATAAGGTGCGATTTGTCTCGCGCATAAAACGAAATTTCCTGCACACAAACACACTGAAAAGAATGGGAAGACAGACAAAGGAGTGGGTGGGAAGGAGGCTGGAAAGGGGTGGAGACAAGCAGAGGAGCTGCAGGATACTACACTTAAGAATATTACAATATTTTCTGTTACTATATATATATAAAACTAAATGTTACTATCATAAAATTTTAATAGAAAGTTATCATAAAAAGTGAGAGTTATTATATAGAAATAATCATAACAAATATTTTCAGTGCAGCTGGCCAACAATGGTCGGCGTCTTTTGAAGGAGTGAGGGGCAAGATTCGATTGCTTTGTTGCTTGTACATGACAGGAGCATTGGGTGTCCTTATTTGCGGGCGAGAGGGTAGGGATGGTGGGCTATAGCCCAGGAGGGGGTCTGCATCTTTGTAGGTTAAGGCTTATGTCAAAGCAGGAAAATGGGCGACAAAAGGCGAAAGACGAGCCAAACTCGTTTGCCATAATTATTGCTTTTGTTGGTAGCTATCGTCCTTCCTCAGCAACCTAACCGAACCACCCTCCCTCCCCTTCTCCCTTCTTCACCGCTCCTTGCAATCCTGGCCATTATTATTTTAACCGGAAATGTGCACATATGGATGTGTGTGTGTGTGTGTGTGTGTGGGCTGGCGTACAATTTGTGAACTGCATCAACTTTTGTGCGTTTTGGTCAAAATGGGAGCCTTTCCTGTGTGTGCCGGCAGCCCGACATTTAGCAAATTTTTTATGACAATGTTTCGTCTTTCTTCACCTCTGTGACACCAGCTCCTTCCACTTCCACTTCCACTAGGGCGGCCCTTAATTTTATGACAAATATTATGTTAAAGACCGAATATGCGCTACACCATAAAAGTCAATCATTTTTCATTCCAACTCCCACGCACCACTCCTCACCCACTCGTGTAGCCGCCCATCTTTTTGCATGTCCACCGGGGACATTTAATTTTGGCTTTTTTTCTGCTGTCGGTTGTGATTTTTCTTGATATGCGATATCTTCCATTTTTTCCTGAGCTCTCTCTCCGGCTGTTTCTCTATCTCTCACTCTGTGTCCTGTGGGTCCCTCGACTGCCTCCCGCCGCCTGCCTGCCGTCGCCCACTGGACAAGCTTTTGTTGATATTTGGCGCGGCCTGCTTCAATTTATGTTCTGTTTGCCTTTATTGTCTTTCTCGGCTTTTTCCCTTCACTGTTTGTTGTAACTACACTGGAAAAAACAGCTAAGTGACCTTAGTTTTCTTTTGGAATACCTCAGATCCAAGTATTTGTAATTATCCATCTATAAGCTTATTAAAAATATATAATAACATACTTTTTATTTAACATTCCCAAATAACTGTGTTTTGACTGTAATTTGGTTTGGGTGTGTGCTGTTTTTTGCCGCTCCTTCCCGCTGCTTTCATTTTTTTTATTGATAAGTTCATTTAATGGGCCTGGCCTCCGCCAGCTGCCATTACTGCCTCTCTGTCACTCTCCCGCCGCCCCCACATACATACTATATATACCATCGCCCCTCGTTCAGGATCCACTGGACTACCGCCATTGTCTCTGTTTGACATTTGTTGAAGTGGCCGCCTAATGAGTTTAATGCTTTGTTATCATCGCTGTAATCGGCTTATGTAATATGGCAATATAATTGAATCCCGGAATTATGTCATTCCGCTAAGACTTCGCACTGTCGAATGGAATTTACAATTGCAAATTACCATTGCCTACTCGGGGGCGCAATGCACCTGCCCCGAAACGGGAAACGGAAATGGGAAAAGGGAAACTGTATGTGTGTGTGTGTATGGTGCGTGTAGGTGGGTGTGTGTTTGCTCGACATTGTCAACAAGGGAAAGCCACTTTCACTCAGCGAGCAAATGAAACTTAACGGAAAAGAAAATTACATCATGCTCGTCTCAATGGGTCGACATAATATTATTTTCTCGGCCCGGGTCCCTGTCCCTTGCCCTTCCCGCTGAGAGCCAGAGGGACAGAGAGAGAAAGTTGGAGACTGGTTGGGATGGAGGGAGATGGAAAGATAGATGGAAGCATAGCACCCAACGGGTCCTTCCCCTTCAGCTCACATGCCGTCCACATCCTTCGTCCCTCGGGTTGTAGTCAATTTTTTATTTATTTATTTTATGCCTACGCACATACGCGCCTTGGGAAAGGAAAGTAAAGGAAAGGAATGGAATGGAAGGAAAAGGAAAGCTGGGAGGCAGTTTGACAGGTGTCGCCGACTGAGTGGCTGCCTGACAGACTCGCAAAAGTGGGTGTGGCCCGTCGAGGGCAGGCTGGGTGAAAAATGGTAGCCTATTATTCTTTGTATTGTTTTATGTGGCATTTATACGCGTATTTTTGTCGTATTTTAATAGGCGAGGCGAACACCAGGCCAGGACGAAAGCAAAGCGAATACCCCGAGTGGAAAATAACAAAGGCAATAGACCAACCACCCACCCACAGCCGCCATCCAGTGGCTGGAGGGCTTCTCTGGCCCTATCGCCATCCAATCAGTAGATAAATAACACATAAAATGAGGTGCTTAATCGGGTTTGAAGTGATGAAAGTGAAACTGAGCCATGAGTATGCGGAGCGTCAGTCCGTCCGGGAGCCCTACAGTCCGTCCGTTCATCCGTCCGGTTGCGTGTGTCCCGCCGGAGGCAATTTCTTTGTCTCCGGCGTAAATCTCAAGTATCAACTCTGTATTTGAATATCATTTGCGGCCACGAAATTTGGTGTGTGCGTGTCCTTCGGGCGTGACAACATAATTCCGCTCTAAATTGCAGCGCGTAGGCAAGTAATTTGTCACCATTGTTTGCATAAATTAGGTGGCCGCAAAACGGTTGATTGGCAAGAGCCTCAAAAACACGGAAATAACGTGGATGAAACGAGGGCTCCATTTGAATATCCCGCCTTTCTATAGTTTCTATCGAAATATTCGCACTTTTCTATCGATGTATCGCCACGGCTTGAAGACGGCCGGTCACATCAATCACCACACCAGCTGGGATAAAAAATTTTGTTAGTTTTATGATTGACCTAAAACAAATCTAAAGAAGCCAATAAATCTACACTTCAACAAGCATCACTTTCCACATGTGGCCTGAGTGATTTGTGTGAATGTGTACTATCTAAGACTTTAGCATTTCTGCTTGTTTATTATGTGATAATTTCAAACAACGCACAGCGGACAAAGCCACAAAAACAGCAGCAAACACCAAGGACAGCGGCTGGAGGATCCCCGGCGTAACCCAGTCGACCGGATCCTAGATACGCCAGCTAGTTCGACAACTAGAATACAAAAAGAAGCACAATTGGAGCGAATCTAACGCCCACAAAAGATTTGCGGCATTTCAAAAGTAAAACCAGCAGTGGAAGAAAATTGTATAGTGAAAAAATCTGCATAATCCGTTGCAATTTATGAGCTTTGGAATATAGCAATAAAGCTAACTTGTTGCTGCACATCGTCACTATGTAGCCATTTCGCTGTTGGAATTTATTGATTTTGTATTGTTATCAGCTTGCCTCCACCCCCCACCAAACACAACAACATTTAGCTTTTCTATTTACCAACCAAACAATTGACAATGGCCACCGCTTATCAGTCACTCCCCTGCCAATCACGCTAATTTATTTATACCCATCGGATCGGAGATCGACGGTTAATCCCTAATTGGATTGCCTGAGTAATCGGTCTCAGCTGGCGCCGAAGATGCTAATTGTGTGACAGCTCTGTTAATCAATTTCAAACTCCTTGACTTGTAAAGGGGTTTCCAATCAACTCGAACGTGTTAAATGCCAATTTGCGCTTTGAACGCCGCACCCACTCGAACACAAAATCAATAAATGCAGTTCCTGGCCTGCCCTCTGAACTTTTCGACTTTTGTATAAACACGCCCAATTTCTCATTTGTCATTTCAGTTGCAATGCCCGAATAGACTCGACCGATTATCTGCCTGGAAATCACAATTAAATCGCCTGGTTCGGCTCTACGTTTAATTATTATTGAGAAGCAGACGAAAGCGAACCGAAAGCGACGCAAAATGAAACTGAAACGTTGGCGGCACAAGCGTAAATAGTTATTTGCCTTTAGATAACTACAGGAGAAAGACATCCCAAGCCGAGAAATAAGCTAAGTTTGTTAAAAAAAACATTCCAAAAGGCAAATATAGGCCAAAAACCATGCTCGGCCGCACGCAAAAGCTGCTGCTGGGCATAGCGATACTAATTCTAGTCGACGTCGTCTGGGTCTCCTCTAGCGAGCTAACAAAGGTAGTGAGTTCACTCTTTTATATTTACACGTAACTAAAAAGATTACTAATTTTTTACTGACAGTTTCTGTACAATGAGGCAAAGTATGATAAGCCCTTCTTTTGCACATACTTCAAAACATCAATGTTCAGCATTTATCTGCTGGTCATTGGGATTCTGGCGCCCTGGAAGGAGTCCTGTGACCGTCAAAATGGAAACTATGCTGTAAGAATGCCCCTCGTAAATCCCTTTGAAAAGAAATTAACGTTTCAATCCATTCAGATGATGGAGCAGAATGCGGACGATGAAAATTATTATTCCAATCAAGCTGTTCTGGTATTTACTCTACTAAAGCTTTAACTAGATAAACAATAAATTGTATTTCGTCCTTTAGGGAGACCCCACCTACGTGCCCATCAGATCTCCTCATTTAGGTGCCCCAGCTAATGGCAGCACCAACTCATTATCTGGAACCGAGAGCGATGATTCCAGCGTTCGAAGCGTGCGCTTCAGCAAGATGGCCGAGGTGCGTGAAATGTCTGCCCACGAAGCCACTGATGCCCTGATGGCCCGGCTCTCCTACGCCGCCAGCTTGAGAATAAGACGGCAAAAGACCCACCACAAGACAGCCAAAACAGCGCTTCTGTTCTGCCTGCTTTGGTTTGTTGCCAACTACTTTTTTCAGTTGGCTTTGGAGATGGACGAAACGGCCATGATAACGCTGGTCAGTTCGACGTCGTCGTTTTTCACTATCTGTCTGGCAGCAGTATTTCCGTCGGCAACAGGGGACAAGCTGACCATCACCAAGTTGATTGCCGTGGCCATGAATATTGGTGGAGTGGTGGCCATCACCTTAGACGATCTGCACGACACGAAGATGACGAGGGGCGTTCTCTTGGCACTTTTTAGTGCTTTCTTTTATGCCGCTTATCTTGTTTTCGTTAAGCGAAAAAGCGATACCGAGGAAAAGGTCGACATACCTTTATTTTTCGGTAAGTAAAACCTAAAGAAGTTTTATGATATCATTGGTAACCGATTGCTTTCTTTAAGGCTTTGTCGGTCTGTGGAATCTTTTGCTATTGTGGCCTATCTTTTTCATTCTGCACTTTACAAAGATCGAGTCCTTCGAACTGCCCAGCCAAGGACAGTTTGCCCTTCTTTTCCTAAACGGCTTGATTGGCACCGTTCTGTCCGAGGCTCTGTGGCTGTGGGGCTGCTTTCTAACCTCTTCGCTTATAGGAACGCTGGCCATGTCCCTGCAAATTCCGCTGGCCATCATGTTCGACGTTCTGCTCAAGAATAAGCCTTATTCGCCAATGTTCTATATGGGTTCCATTCCGATATTCGTGGCCCTTGTGCTGGTTTCGCTGCTAATGAGAAACGACGATTCCGATCCGCTAATGAAGCTGTTTAAAATTGTATATAGAAAAGTCTGCGGTTGCCATAAGCCGAGCATTGTTAGGTGAGTCATCTACTTAAAATATTACAGTACAATTTTAATGCCAATTTATTTTAGAGTCAACGACGATGAGCAGCAGGAGTCGCTGATAAGCAACAGCGATTGAATGGAACGCTTTTTTGTGAAAATCGCGCTTCAACACACTTTGAATGTTGCTCATTGCAATGCAATCTAAAACTTGGCTGTTCACGAGTTCGTTTCGAATCGTTCTTTAATAGGGATTAGGGACAACTCATGCACAATTCCCCTTCCGCCTCCACTTGTGTTTCTCATTGTTGTGCATATTGCGTTTGATATTAAGTTCCGATTGTACGTACAATTTATTTATTATATTCCTACAAGTACCATATATTATCTGTAAATAGCTTTAGCTCGTAAAAATAACGTTTATCTATGTGATAGTCTTTAACATTTTGCTGAACCTCTCCCTCTAATTTATTGTGTTCCCCAAATATTCAATTTGCGCTTATAACAATATATATAACAATAATTACAATTCGTCTACCGTAAGCTTACAAAATGTAAAAGCAAATCATGTGAAACTATGCCTAATGCAATAAACATACGTATGCAGTTCAAACGTGTAATACAAATATGTTTTTAAACTATATTTAATAACTAATGAGTCTCCTTCGAAAATTTCATGATAGGGATAATATCCGATTGGAAAAGGCTATATATCTTGCAATTTTTTTACGATTCTTGGAATCATTGTGCTTACATTTAAATATTAACAATATGTATTTTTGATTTAAATATATTTAGCAATCGATTTAATCGAAACCACTGTGCGTCGGCTAGTGTGACCCTTCGATAAGCTAACAATCGGTTGGCAGCTCCAATCAGAACCATATACTTCCACTGAGCCCCAAAACGAAGCCGTCACTCGTCAGAAAACCCCTCAAAGATGAAGTTTATCCTATCCGCGCTGCTGGTTGCCCTTGTGGCCGGCATTGTCTGTGCCGACGACGCCAAAGGGCCCAAAGTGACCGACAAGGTAAGCCTGATTTCCATCCTTATTTTGCAATTGGCGTCATAGGCACCCCTTACCCTCACTCACACCCACACCCACGCCGGTTGTTTGGCGATAAATCAAGTGAGATGATGTTTTAATAATAAATATTCTTGCGGCGCAGGTTTTCTTTGACATCACCATTGGCGGTGAGCCCGCTGGACGCATTGTGATCGGACTGTTTGGCAAGACCGTTGAGAAGACCGTGAGGAACTTCAAGGAGCTGGCGGAGAAGCCCCAGGGAGAAGGGTAAGTTGCGGTACCGAAGATGGGGCTTGATTAACGGCACACAAATACTAGCAGACGCTAGAACGATAGGTTATATGTGTGTAGAGCCAGGGGTCTTGAAGCAATTACGTGGCGTTTGAAAGGCAATCAGTTGACAAAGCAAATCTTGGAGCAATGGGATAACAATGCGTGTTCTTGTTTTCGTTTCTTCTATTTATTGCGCTGCAAACATTCAGCTACAAGGGTAGCAAGTTCCACCGCATCATCAAGGACTTCATGATCCAGGGTGGAGATTTCACCAAGGGTGACGGCACCGGCGGACGTTCCATCTATGGCGAGCGCTTCGAGGACGAGAACTTTAAGCTGAAGCACTATGGCGCTGGATGGCTGAGCATGGCCAACGCTGGCAAGGACACCAACGGCTCCCAGTTCTTTATCACCACCAAGCAGACCAGCTGGTTGGATGGTCGTCACGTCGTCTTCGGCAAGGTCCTGTCCGGCATGAGTGTGGTGCGCCAAATCGAGAACGGCGCCACCGATGCCCGTGACCGGCCCGTCAAGGATGTTGTCATCGCCAACAGCGGCACCCTGGACGTTCCGGAGCCCTTCTCCGTGGCCAAGGCTGATGCCACCGATTAAGCGCAAAGTGGATGTCATAAACTCATCATAAGCCTAACCGATTTGAATTAAGCATAAAAAGCATAAATGTGCAAGTAATCGATTTTTCCAGCCAGCTGCATTTGCATTTACCGTAGTCCACCATGATCATAAACACTCATTTCGTTCCGTAAGCAGGTTAGCCTGCTCAACTAAACACTTCTACGTAAACAAATGTCATAAATAAAGCATATTTTTTTGTGATAAAAGAGATTCATCCACAATAATTTCCTTGTTGTTTAAGTCTTTTGTGTGTGTATACCTTCGATGGCGTTCAGGTTCATTGAACCGGTTTTGGAACCCCTTCTGCGCTTTCTTTTGGCGACTTCCCTTATCCG
This sequence comes from Drosophila varians, assembly GCA_018150405.1. Taxonomy (NCBI): domain Eukaryota; kingdom Metazoa; phylum Arthropoda; class Insecta; order Diptera; family Drosophilidae; genus Drosophila; species Drosophila varians. Next base: position 14,196,863 of record JAECWK010000130.1, read on the forward strand.
AAAAACAGGTTTATTCTTTTGCTAATTTGTTTGCTGTTATATTCACCATCTGTTCTCGATTTAATTCTTCCTCACGGTGGCAAGGTTGTTGGCAAACAAAGTGTCAAGTCACATTTTTCTGATTCGCACACTTGCTGTAATTGAAAGTCCACACCAGCTGAGCATATTTATAAAGTTAGGGACTTGATTTAAATAACAGGTGCAAGGTTGTTTCCCAAAATAAGATTTGGGGCTAAAATAATTGGGTTAGTAAATGTAATTAAAGGATTAGGAGACAGTTCATGAATGGGTTTTTTCAATAAGTTTGTTATTTAAGATAAGATTGATGAGGGAACCATTAGCTATACCTTTTTATTAAAGTTTTTAAAACATTTAAATCTCCAATTACAATTATATATTTTGTTGAAAATATAGTTGATGAGCTGTCATTCTTTTAAAAATGCAATTAGCAGCAAATCTCTTAAAACTATGGAATATATCCACCCTTTCCCCGATCTGAACTATATTTTTTTAAAGAGAGAAACAATAAACTCAAGAGACTGACGAATATATACATATATCTCGGTGCAATTGAACCCCAGCTCCCCACTTGGCCTGTATACATTAATGGAGCCAATATAGGAGCGTATACAACCACATGGGCATGGGTATTGGTGTTTGGTGGCAATCTCATGTGCCACACATGTTCCAGTAGCCACAGAAATTCTGGACGCACTCTTAGATTATTTTTCCGCCTCGCAATCAGTTTACTTTTTGTTTCTTGGGGAACTCACAAGGCCCAAGGAGAGATTACTTCAGTCTAATTCATTTGCTCCGAAGAGCCGGAAGGGTTTTCCAAAGGAAAATTTCATTTCCTTCAATCCGGAATAATTAATAAATTTAAATAACATGGTAAATAGTATGAAATTGTCACATCTACCGGCCTGGAAAGCGGGAGACTGATAAGAAGCATCCGATCCGATGATGTGTACTTTCAGATTCGACCTAATTTTAAATATAATCATAAATATGACCGAAACACGCAGGAATCTCTTTGGAGTCGCTGCTTTCTACTGGCTATTTTAGTCCTGGTTAGTGGACACTTTTCCAATGGAGCCAAGATCTTGGTACTTTTTCCCCATGCCAATGAGGGTCACTTTGCGGTAATGAGGACCTTGGTGACGGAATTGGCCACTAGGGAGCACCAGGTTAGTAGGAGGAGTTAAGGTGGCTTAATATCTTAAAATTTATCCATCAACCCTTAAAGGTCGTTGTCTATACGGGCCATGGTTTGGGTGAAAAACTGGAAAACGTAAACGAAACTGTCACGACCGAGTATCCTTTTTGGAGCGAACGTAAGTGGTTTAAAAAAAAACACAAGGTTTTTTTTGAAAATATATTTCCCTTTTCTTCCCAAAAACAGTTCAAAAGCAAGCTGTCCCCAAAGGTAATCTCGCAGATCTGGGACGTATACCCATTGAGAATCTTCGCCAATCCTTGGCCTTAGTAGGGACCCGTGCCCTCGACCACTTTCTGGCCCAGGAACCCATCCAGAAATTGATAAAAATGTCCTACATCGACTTTGACTTTGATGTAATCCTTGTCGACTACTTTTACACGGAGGCCCTTTTGGCTTTGGGTCTCCTCCACCAGCGACCAGTGGTGGGGATTGTTTCCACAGACTTTGGAGGCTATATGGAAGCTGTGCAGGAGGCACTGGTGCCAGCAGCCTGCTCCCCGATCGATTTTGAGCACGATGTGCCGCAATTAGGATTCTCCGAAAGATTGGGCTATATCAGGGGATGCATTGCTCGCAGAAAACAGTTTGCCAAGGATCACTACGGTGCCCAGGAGCAGCTGGTAGCCAAGCACTTTAAGATGCAGTACCCCATCCCGGAACTGCAGGCCAACCAACTCTCGATTTTGCTGCTCAACAGTCATGTACCCCTGATGACTCCTCGGGTTAGCATCCCGCAAATCATTCCCGCTGGTGGCTTGCACATTCGCGGTCCCAAGGAGCTGCCCTGGAATATAAAGCGATTCCTGGAGGAGGAGCGACCTGGCAACATCTACGTGCAGCTGGGAAATGAGCAACCTTGTGGGCAGCTGCCCAAGGAAAAACTGGAAGCTCTTCAGTCCCTCTTCTCCACCAGAAAGGAGGGCTTCATATGGACCTGTCACGATGTCAAGACCTTGAAAGACTTGCCGAAGAACGTAATGATTCAGCATGGGGTTCCCCAAATCGATATTCTGGCGCATCCCACCATGAAAGCTTTTCTTACAAACGGGGATCTACTCAACCTACAGGAGGGAATCATGAGAAATGTGCCCATTCTGGGATTGCCCCTCTTCCAGCATGAAAAGAAGAACTTGGATCTGGCCGTTCGCTTGGGCGTGGGTATACAGCTAGAGGAGAACAACGTTACGAGTACATCGTTGAACTGGGCAGTGGACCGATTGATTAAGGAAGCACATTTTCAGCTCAATATCCGTGAGGTGTCCCAGGAGTACAGGGATCGTCCCCTGGGAGCCTTGGCCAGCGCCCTGTTTTGGATCAACTACGTGGTGCGACACAAGGGAGGAGCGGCGGTAAGGACTAGGGGCATTGGAATCTCATCCAGCGAACTCCATTTATTCGATCTGGTGGTGTTTTATGGCATTGTAGCTACCATTGTGGTTGGTTTCCTCTCGGCCTTGATTTTTGGGGCCATCTATTTATGGCAAAAAAAGAATATTGCCAAGCTAACAAAACAGAAATAAATGTATATTGTAAAAATAAAGTGCCATCAAAGCATTTCTTCTTAAACGGTCACTGTGTTTTTGCTACATAAATGAACCCAAGAAGGCCAAAATAACAAGGCCAAGAACGTAAATAGTTTTTGTAATTCCCGCAAAACTTTTTATTTATCGATAATTAAAAAGTAATGCCCAGCACGTGAAAGATTATCGTCCGGCAACAATGGTCGTACCCGGCGGACCGGGCTGGAATGTAGGACCATCACTGCTGTCGGTCGGAAATAGCGATATCTGTTAACGCGATCTGGCCACACTTCCTTTCCAAAAAATCGCCATTGCAACGAGACGTGTTTAAAACCTTTTCAAGTGTTTTAAAAGGTAATTACCGCATAAAACTGTGTTAAGATCCAGCCAAATGCAGCCACTTGAGTGGCGGAGCACCTTTCTTTGGAGGCATCTCTGCGGATTAGTGCTAAAACCGAAATCGCAAGTGAGGTGTCACACGTGGGACTGGGGAGCACCAAACGCACGGCAATGAGGTTATGTTGATTCCCTCAACGGAGCGGGACAACAACAATGCGAATTGGCTAGAAGCTTGCTAAAATTCTGTGTGAAACGATCTCGATAAGCTAATTTACATCCTTTCTGTTGCAGCTCCGTCAAAATGTCTGGTACAACCGCCACCATCCGCACCCGCAAGTTCATGACCAATCGCCTGCTCGCCAGGAAACAGATGGTATGCGATGTTCTGCACCCCGGCCTGTCGTCCGTGAACAAGACGGAGATCCGCGAGAAGCTCGCCGCCATGTACAAGGTCACCCCCGATGTGGTCTTCGTCTTTGGATTCCGCACAAACTTCGGAGGCGGCCGCTCCACTGGCTTTGCCCTCATCTACGACACTCTGGACTTCGCCAAGAAGTTCGAGCCTAAGTACCGCCTGGCCCGTCACGGCCTCTTCGAGCAGAAGAAGCAGACCCGCAAGCAGCGCAAGGAACGCCGCAACAGGATGAAGAAGGTGCGTGGTACCGCCAAGGCCAAGATCGGCACAGGCAAGAAGTAAACAATGAACCAGATGCCGGTCCCGCGGGTGGGAGGGAGTGGGTTGTCGGCGAATCGCTGCAGCGCTCCTCGACAATTCCCGAAAGCTGCTGGTTATGCGTTAGTTACACTTTTTTACCAACTACCCAACAATGGACAACAAACAAAATCAGTGTTTACTTTTGGAGCAGCTTTTGTTTGTAAACTAAGAAAATAAAACATAAAAAGTACACAAAATGTGGTTCATTAATAGAGGATTACTATAAAAGCAGTAATAATAATGATACTTTAATAATTTTGTTTAAAACATGATAGTTATTTAATTGAAATGTTTAAAATTATAAATCTTCTACCAATTCTTGAAGTTGGCAAGAAATAATGCAGTCTATTCAAACTAAGCAGAGCATTAGGACGGTTTGAGGTGCAGTTAGGGGTTTTTTAAAAGATTGCAGATATTTACAAATTTATCATCACTCTGGAAAACTAAATTCCCCGCCAACATTTGTGTGGCCGATGTTTAAAGTAGAAATAAATGTTATCAAGCTGAAGGGCTTCCATGATAGCACGTCGGAGAACTGGTCACACCAAAAATACTGTCAGCAAAAACCGGGATTCGTATACAGAACATTTGTAAAAAAATCTCGAATATATGCCCTAACGGAGGCTACAGGACAATCCGGATATTGAGAAGCCATCAACCAGAGCAGAGGTCTTTGGAGACGCTTGAACATGTCCAGTTCCAATGGCGGCGGAGGAAGCAGCGGGGGTGGAGGCGGCGTCGCCTCTGCTGGTGATTGGATTTGCCCAGATTACGAGTGAGTGCGCGTGATGATGCAGGGACGGCCTCCGCCTCGAGCGGGGCACACAGGAAGTACTAGCAACGAGTGCGCCGAATCTGACCTTTCCCACGATTTTGCAGCTGTCGTCATCTAAATTTCGCCCGGCGCATGCAGTGTAACAAATGCGATCGAGAACGTGACGGCGGTGATAAGCCTGAGCGGGAACGGGACCGAGATCGAGGGAATGGGAACAGCAGCAGCAGCAGCAGTAGTTCCAGCAAAAAGAAGCTGGGCACGGAGATTGGAAAAGCGGCGGCGGACAAGTCTCGTGGCCTCTTCAGCGCTGAGGACTGGCAGTGCAGTAAATGCGCCAATGTCAACTGGGCTCGACGCCAGACCTGCAACATGTGCAACGCCCCAAAGTTCTCGGATGTGGAGGAGCGCACTGGTAAGTTCCAATCAGGTCCTTCCTCTCCCAAATTTATATGTGTGCTTTGCAGGTTTTGGGGAGGCTACAATGACCGAGGCGTGGTTGAGTACAAGGATCGTCAGGACTCTGACAGCGAGTACGATGAGTTTGGGCGGCGAAAAAAACGGAAACATGGCGACCACCCAGAGGGTTCAAAACGGCCCAGGAGGGCTAGCCGCGAGGACGAAAGAGACGAGGAGCAGGAGGAAGAAGAGGACGAAGACGATGGAGATGACGAGGATCTTTCTAAGTACGATCTGTGGGGCGACGACGAGGTCACCTCCACGGATTTGAAAAGCAAAGAGCCCACGGGCAATGGGGATAAGGATTCGAAAGATCGTAGAAAGCGCACTTCGCGGGACTCTTCTTCCTCCATGTCCTCGTCGTCGTCCAGTTCGTCCAGCTCCAGCGATTCCTCTTCAAGCAGCTCGAGTAGCTCCAGCAGTGGCGGCGATGGTGGAAAGCGCAGACCAGGATCGCCTGGCAAGCGCTAGTCACATCTTTACTCCTCTAGCAATTGTCTTATATTTCACATCAGCTATCATACATTTCTATCGGGCTCATTGCTGTCCGCTTATTTATTTGCCAGTCTGCGCTGCTCTCGAAACTACATGACACGATGTAGGATGTCCAATTTACTATAAAATATTATTATTTAAGAACAAAATTTACGTTTATTGTAAGACTCCGTAACATTAAAATGCGAGCCTAATTAAATGAGTCCTCGTCATGTTTCCGACTTTTGGCTGCCTCCTCAGCCTGACGCAGTTCCTTAAGCTGGGCTAGCTGCCTGCGTGAATCTTCTATCTGCTCTTCCGTGAGAGTGACTGGAACATCGCAAGATATCTGCTCTTGACGCACAAACTCCATCTTCTTGATGGCCTCCTCGAGAAAAGGTATCTGCTGGGCCTGCAGCTGCTTGTGGTAGGCCTCCAGACGCTCTTCCTTAAGGTTGTCACAGTAGGAGTCGGTCAATTTCTGCAGCGATTCTTTCCTCGTAATCCAATGGAAATGTGAGGGTGGTGGCTTGTACACCAGATCGAGTTTTTCCAGAATCCACTCAAATCGGGGATAGTCCCAGCGTCTCAGGTATTTCAGGAACTTCTTGCGCTTGTCAATTAGTTCCTTTAGACGGACCTTGATCATCTTATCGCGTGGATGGGATTCCATATGCTCCTGATACCGGCGAATAATAGCGGTCATGCTTGCCACTAAAAAATACAGACAAAAATTAATTTAACAAAGGGGGTGGCTTTGAGGAATACCTACGTTTAGCTTCCATGGAGCCATAATCCTGGGCATGCCTTTGAACCTCTTTAACCATTTCATCGCGGTAATGTTTGGTGGTTAAGTAATTAGCATTGTTACTCAGAAGAAATAGAGACTTGACTGCATCGTCGGCTCTATAGGAGACATCAGATTAAATATAATTATATTTCGAAACACACCTACTTACTTATCCAGCTCCTTGCAGTCCTTAAATTCCGGCAAGAACTCGTCTCCTTTCAACGGGGGCAACTTGCTCAGATCACCGCTCTTCTCTGGCTTATAGCAGGCGATCTTTTCGGGGCGCACCCACTTTATTTTCAGGTCCGACTTGAAGGCATACTCGCGCATAAACTGGCGCGGCACAGCCTGCGCTACATTCAGTAGTTTATTCATAAAATTGGATTCTTTCGATGGCCAAAACAATAGGTTATATCACTTGACCAGTGTGGACAGAAAACCAAAACAGTTGGGAGAGTATGGCAGCACCATGACCATCTGGCCACTTATCGATAACTTTAATGGTCCACCACTATTTCTTAGTAAACAACTGCTGCAACAATTGTTGCTGATTTCTATTTTTCGCCAGGCCTACTTCATTCGCTTGCAAAGAGTTCTGGAATCATTTTTTGACAGATTTCGCAATGGCACACATGTCTCACATGCTTCAGCAGCCGTCAACGCCTTCCAACGTCGGCTCTAGCTCATCGCGAACTATGTCTCTCATGGAAAAGCAAAAGTATATAGAAGACTATGATTTTCCGTATTGCGACGAAAGCAATAAATATGAGAAAGTGGCCAAGATTGGCCAGGGCACCTTCGGGTAAGTTCTACCTTAATAATAACGTTCATTAGTTTAATTATTAATCTTTAATAGGGAGGTGTTCAAGGCCCGAGAAAAGAAAAGCAACAAAAAGTTTGTGGCCATGAAAAAGGTGCTGATGGACAACGAAAAGGAGGGCGTAAGTTCTTTCTTCCCACTAACTGCGTACTTTCGGTATATCATGGTTGTTTTGTAGTTCCCGATCACGGCCCTGCGCGAGATTCGCATCCTGCAGCTCCTAAAGCACGAGAATGTGGTAAACCTGATTGAGATCTGCCGCACTAAGGCTACGGCCACAAATGGGTACAGGTCTACCTTTTACCTAGTTTTTGATTTCTGTGAACACGATTTAGCTGGCCTCTTGTCCAACATGAACGTTAAGTTCAGTCTGGGCGAGATTAAGAAGGTTATGCAGCAGCTTCTTAATGGCCTGTACTACATTCATAGCAATAAGGTAAGAAAACCCCTCTCCCGGAAATTTTGATATTTAATCTTTGTTGTATCCAGATCCTCCATCGTGATATGAAGGCCGCCAATGTACTGATTACCAAACATGGTATCTTAAAATTGGCTGACTTTGGCTTGGCCCGTGCCTTTAGCATTCCCAAAAATGAAAGTAAAAATCGCTACACCAATCGCGTGGTTACCTTGTGGTACCGTCCCCCGGAGCTGCTGTTGGGAGATCGTAACTACGGTCCACCGGTGGACATGTGGGGTGCTGGCTGCATCATGGCCGAGATGTGGACGCGTTCTCCTATCATGCAAGGAAACACAGAGCAACAGCAACTGACCTTCATTTCGCAGCTGTGCGGCTCATTTACTCCAGACGTTTGGCCCGGCGTCGAGGAATTGGAGCTGTACAAGTCTATTGAATTGCCAAAGAACCAGAAACGGCGCGTCAAGGAACGGCTACGCCCTTATGTTAAGGACCCCACAGGCTGTGATCTGCTTGACAAGCTACTTACTCTCGACCCAAAGAAACGCATTGATGCGGATACTGCCCTGAATCATGACTTCTTCTGGACAGACCCCATGCCCAGCGACCTGAGCAAGATGTTGTCGCAACACCTACAGAGTATGTTTGAATACTTGGCGCAACCACGTCGCAGCAACCAAATGCGTAACTACCATCAGCAACTGACTACCATGAACCAGAAGCCGCAGGATAACAGTATGATTGACCGAGTCTGGTAGAGAATCTATCAGCCATATTTTAGTTTAAGCACGAGGTTAGGAGTATAAAAGTATATAATACAGTTTTGCATTTGCGAAATGTTTCTTGTTCGGACACTTTAATTTTCTCAGAATTAGTTGGAACTTAAATACAATTAAAAATGATGTAAAAATACATCTTGAATTTTTAAATTTCGGGGGATTCGTCATCGACTTGGTCGCCTGTCTAGTGATACTATCGATAAAGATTGGTCACACTACATTCAAGATGCATATGGAGCATCCAAGAAATATAAACAGTGCCAAAAAGGCCGATAAAAAACAACGCAGATGCCTGGCAATAATAAAAAGTGACTGCCAGGTGGCCGCCAGTGACGACCCTACCATATATCTGGCTGTGCTGAACGTGGGCCTCAGCAATGGACTCACAGAGGAGTCCCTTCTGGATGCCGCATCTAAAACAGGTGGCAAAGTCACTGAGGTGGTTATGTTGCCTGGAAAATCCTACTGTTTCTTGGTCTGTGCTACTCTGGAGGACTCCCGGCTCATATACCTGGGCATGCACAACGTCTCAACCATAGGACAGCAGGGAGCAGTCGCCTACCTGAGTTATGTAAAGGATTTACCGGCTGTGGCGGGGAAATGCGACTGGAATAGCCCACTTCCCAGCGGTCTGGTCGTAATCCCCGACTTTGTAAACGATCAAGAGGAATCTGAGCTGCTAAAGGGAATTTCGGAGGATGGAAGAAGCACCGAGGGCGGCACCCTGAAGCATAGAAAAGTAAAGCACTTTGGGTATGAGTTCCTTTATGGCAGCAATAACGTGGATCCCTCCAAACCATTAGAACAGTCGATACCATCTGCTTGTGATATATTATGGCCTCGCCTTGCCAGCACTGCCTCTACCTGGGATTGGACTACTCCAGATCAATTGACGGTAAATGAATACGAACCTGGCCACGGCATACCTCCTCACGTGGATACGCATAGCGCCTTTTTGGACCCAATTTTGTCCCTGTCCCTGCAGTCTGATGTGGTGATGGACTTTCGGCGAGGAGAGGAGCATGTCCAGGTGAGACTGCCACGTCGCTCCTTGCTGGTAATGTCTGGTGCGGCGCGCTATGACTGGACGCATGGCATAAGACCCAAACACATCGATGTGGTGCCCAGTTCTACAGGCGGGTTGACGACCCAGGCTCGTGGCAAGAGGACTTCCCTAACCTTCCGGCGCTTGCGAAGAAGCCCCTGTAACTGTGCTTATCCCTCCTTGTGTGATTCCCAACAAACAAAAGCGCCTCTGGAACTATCAGCTACTCTGGCGGACCAAGCTGTCAGCTTAGAGCAGCAAAATGTCCATGAGGTTTACGATAAAATAGCAGGTCACTTTAGTGAAACTCGACACTCGCCCTGGCCACAGGTTGCCCAATTCTTGGGCAGCTTTGAGCCCCAATCCGTGGTGCTGGATGTTGGTTGTGGGAATGGCAAATACCTTGGGTGTAATCCCCAGATTCTAACAATTGGTTGCGATCGGGCGCAGGGTCTGCTGTCCGTGGGATGCAGTAAAGGACAAAATGTGTTCCGTTGCGACTGTCTTAGTGTTCCCGTGCGCTCGTCCAGCATCGATGGATGCATAAGCATAGCCGTGATCCATCATCTGGCCACGGGAGAGCGTCGTTTGGCTGCTCTGCAAGAGATGGCCCGTGTTCTTCGCCCCGGAGGTCGTGCTTTGGTCTATGTCTGGGCCAAGGATCAACGCCGGAACGACAAAAAGTCCGCTTACCTCAGGCAAAATAAGGCCGTCAACAAGGAGCGAACTACGGAGCAGCTACAGCGCCAAAAACAGCAACAGGAACTGGAGCAAATGGCCAACAACACGCAACTTCCGGTGCACACCAATCGCACTGAGTTCCAACAGCAGGATGTTCTGGTGCCGTGGAAGACAAAGGACGAGCACCGCACCACATTCCTTCGATACTATCACGTCTTTGAGGAGCAAGAGCTGGAGGATTTGGTAAATAAACTGCCAGAGGTGCAGTTGGTTAAAAGCTACTACGACCAGGGCAACCACTGTGTGATCTTTGAGAAGAATTGTTAGGAGCTTTACATTTATGTAATTCGTTTATTTGATTTCAAAAAATACACATTCACACAGTTTTACTTTTGGTTTTGTGTTAGCGAATTGAACGTAAACTAGAACTTAGCTAAGCTTACTGCTGACCCATCCAAGTGGTGTTCTGTTTATTGTAGCTTTGGACCATAAATTGACAATTCCTTAATAACAACTTTTGTGTTACGCTGAAAGGTAATCCAGCTCGTGTAGGTACAAGTGCGATCTGTGTATATACATCTCTCGATAGGTAATTGGATAGGAAACTTGGTGGATAGATCTAATTTGGATTATCATAACTAAAATGTAAAGAGACTACCTAAATCGGTGATTGGGAGCAAACGGGTTCTGACGATAGCTGGCGCATCCTAAATAGTTCTTGATTCTATATAATATTTCCTATAATTATTTTCATTCTTTTTTTAAAGAATTTTTTGGGGTTTAGAGCTAAGAAAACATCTACACGGAATATATGTAAGGACTGGATTCCAAAAACACATCTAGAAGTCGTTCCGGGCACTTATTTGACTAAAATTCTACAACTTGAATTATGTGGGTCTGCTTAAATCTAGTTAAAGACTAATGTACAGTTTCAAACGTTTCGCTTTGGTCGTGGGTAGAGTAGAGTAGAGTATCTGTATCTGTATCCGTATCTGATATGTTAGCAAGTAACATTTTTGGACTATGCGATTTCATCATCTTAATATTACGAGCTAATTATATAGCGGGTGTCCTAATACCTCTAAGGTACGTACATTCGTGAGTTGACAGGTGTATAAATGTATATATATATATAGTTAATATATCTATATAGATCGCGTGTATAACAGTTATAGTGCCCAGGTATTTAGATATATGTGTTTTTTTTTTTTGGCTATATGTATAGGAGAACAATTAAAGAGAGCTACTAGGTGAGTCTACGGACTAGGTTAAACCAGAAATTCATCATCGTCGTAATATTAAAGCCTGATAGTTTACTCGTTTGTTGTTAAAGCTGATTTATCAGTTAATAGGTTTGCCGTAAGGATCTACAGGTTACCAATATTTTCCTTTTTTTTGTTTTGTTTCGTTTATAATATACATTGTGTATACTTCAGTCGTTGTTGAATATACAAAGCTTCCTTTGCCTGGTGATGACCATTGGTACGATATCCTATTCCTACACATCTCTCCACTCCACATCCAAGTTTGTATTTTGAAATCCTTAATTTGTTTTATAAAACTCACACCGAAACACTTATTTGAGCAGCTGGCATACTTTCTCCATCTCAACGGTTAGTTTCTATATACTTTTAAAATGATTTGGTATTGGATAGGTTTTGGTCTGGAATTAAAGGGTTCTCTGGATTGGGTTTTCAAGGACTCTCTTGGGTTCGGGGTCCAGTTGCCTTGAGCGCGCGCTTAGATAAATGTTTCGGCTGCCATTTGTTACAAGCACTCCGCCAGCGGCGGCTTCTCAATCGGAGGTGACGGACCCGAAACTGAAACCATTGGCACGGCGCTGATCTTGGGCTTGATGATCTTGAGTCCCAGGCTGCCCAGGTTCTTGGGGCTACTGTGCGGCGACGACGACGCCGTGGATGATCGCTGATGGACCAGGACACGCGGCTTGGCCTCGATGGCGATGCTGGGCGAGGAGGAGGCCGACACACTGGCCGTTGCCGTGGCGCTGGCCAAGAGGGGTACATGCACCAGTTCCTCCACCGTCTCCGCCGAGTCCTGGGACTCGTGCACCACGGCGGCGGCATCGCTGTGTATTAGGGCAGCCGTGGAGAGGTTGTCGCCGTCATCGTCCTGCATGTAGGGCGGTGGCGCCTCCAGCGAAATGCTTCCCACTATCACGTTAGCCGTGGTAATTGCCGCCGACCGAGCCAAGAGGCTGGTGACGGCCGTGGGCGATTGCTTAGCATCGTGGATAACCGGCAGGCGCAGCAGTTCGCCTCCAGTGCCGCCGCACTCCTTCAGCTCGATGTCGTTGCTGTCCTGCGAGATGTGCTGCTGCTTGCAGGACTCGTCGTCCGTGCGCCAAGGCCGAAGGCTCTTCTGCAAAATTATTATTACATTTAAGTAAGGAAATTTTCATTTAAAAGTGGATACTTTAAGAACATGAACCTATTTTTCTGTAAATTCTACGCTTTCCTGGGAAAATAAAAACTCACCCACGAATCAAACGAATCCCAATCGAAATACTTTTCCTCAAAAAAATAATCCTGTTTTTAAAAGTTGGGCAAATATTATAATTGACTGGCAAAAAAACAAAACTAATTAACTAAAATGTTGCTTTTTAATCTTTGATTTTAACTATCTACAAATGGACATTAGCTTCTCTATAGCTAGCATTCCTACTTAAATATGAAAAGGACCTTTTTTTCAGAAGCTTAACTTCAAACTTCAACTTACCCTTCTTCCATTATCTGTAATATTCTCCGCACTTTTGGCCTTTCGACACAGGACACTTTGGGAGCCGTGGCGTCGCAGGAACTCGATGGAGTCGAAGCCTCGTCCTTCGGAGGACACGAAGATGGCCGAGTTGATCCGGCTACGCGTGCAACGCTCCGATATGGAGGTGGAGTGCTCCTCCGCCAGCATGTGGATGTGCTGCAAGGTAAAACGGATTAGAAGTGATCTCAACGAGCCGTTTCCACGTCCTCGGATCTGGTTCTTACGCGGCTATTGCAGTGCAACGGTGGGTGGGCACATTCACTGCTGTCGAACTGCGTCCCGGAAAGGAGCACAGAAAGAGAGAGAGAAAAGGGGGAGATAGATAGATAGAAAGAGATAGATAGAGAGAAAACGGTAGACAGGACACGCTTCCACACAATAAAACACATAAGCGGGGACCTGGACAAGGACCTCTCACCACACCTGCTGACCCTCCTCGGGGCGAGAGGCCACTGGAACAACAAGGAGTAACGAGAGCAAGCGCAAAGCATGGGACAAGCTACCTGGCGGGCTACAACAAGTTCGACACGAAGCCGGGAACACAAGCGGATGCACTTTACGGATGCGAGTGATTTGATGCTGAAGTGAGAGAAGTGAGCAAGTGCTAGCCATTTCCACATCCAGGTGAACATTGCTGCTAAATTCTGTACATGATGTGTGAATGGTGCGATTTGGTGCTCCGGTCTGCAATCTGGTGTGCGACCCGAACTTGGCAACGGGAACTCGAAATCCAATAAAAACCACGTGCACCACAAGCTGCTTGTGCTGTAACTAGTGTTGGGATTAATCTAGGCTTGATTAAGTGAATTAAATCACAGGAATTCTTTTGGGTTTAGTCAGTGAACGTTGGTTTCTTGCACTCTTTTGATATTTTTTAGTCTTTTTGGTAATAAGATCAAATAAAATGGGAAAAATATAATGAAAAAATAGTGAGGATTCTGATAAATTTGCATTGTTAACCAAACATTATTTAAATAAAGTTTAAACCACCTTAAAAGTCATTAAAGAATGTGCACAAAAAATATTACGTATACGTCACGTGGCCTTGTTAACATGAAATATTGCGTATACGCCATGTGGCACACAAATACATGGTATTTCAGTTTTTTCTCTGTTTTTGGATGTGCTTTAGATTGTGACAATCGGTATTTTGGAAACATTAGAGTTCACTGCTAGACAAAGGCACTTCCTGCGATTCAATCACCCGGAAAGCCACCCAACACTAGCTGACTAACTTACGCTGGCCGGTTCGCTGTAGTTGCTGTGGTTGAGCACCGACGACTCGGTGTGGATGGTGTCGCTGGCCACCATGCTGTGGTACTTCTGCATCTGCAGCGTCGAGGAGCCGCGACTCTCGCGCGATCCCTCCCGCGATCTGTCCGCACAGGAGTACTGCCTCCGGTACTGGCGCCTGCGCCGCCCGGCAGTGCCCGATGAGGCGGGCCCGTCGACGGCCCCCAGTTGGTGATCAGCGCATGCCAGCGGTCTAGGGAGCAGCGGAGGCGGGCGAAAGTAACTGGGATCGTAGCTAAACTGTCGCCTCCGCCACTGGTCGTACTGCCGGTAGTGGCTGAAGAGGCGGCGGCGGCGCAGTATCAACTGCTTCTTGGCCTCCAGCACCTCGTCCTCCTCGACAAAGGTGCGCTCCTGGGAGTTCTTGAGGATGCCCCGTTGTTGGGCGAACTTGCGCTGCTTGATGGCCCCCGCTTGAAGGGGCAGAATACGCTGGGCGGGCTCCCGCTCTCGCTCCCTCTCCCGTTCCCTTTGCAGGAGCTGCTGATCCTCTTGATTCCTATCCTGCGCCTCATCGCCCTCGACATCGATGTCCTCGTTGGCCGCCTCCAGGCTATCGACATTCTCTAGAACGTTGGCGCCCACAATCGACTGATTGTCCACGCTGGGACCCCGCACATAGGTGTTCACCGGAGTGCCATGGCTGTGGCCATGGCCATGGCTCGACGAAGCACTCACGGCCGCCGAGGATGGCTCGCGGTGCGCTGGTTGCTAGCTCTCCACGTCCGCCTTGTGCAGCAGGGCGAACTGACAGCCGCAGTCGCGCTCCAATTCCCGTCGCGGATACTGGAAGCAGCGGTCGAATATGCCGCATCCCTCGCACCGGGGCAAGCACTGTTCCGGATTGGTGTTCCGGACAAAAGCCAAATTGTGGATAAGCAGGTACCGGAACCGGAACCGGAAGCCGAAACCGGAATGGGAGCAGGAACAAGATCAGCAGGCGGAGAGCGAAGTGAAAGTAGGGAACGTTTGGTCAGTGAGATCTCGGAAAAGCGCCAACCTGAACAGCAAAGCTCAAAACCAAAAACCAAAACCGCTAAATGCAATTAAAGATGTGGGGAAACTTTTCCGCACTTAATATTGTTGTAGAAAAATTTCCCCCGGAAGTCTATGAATGGTGGATAGTACGAATTATAAAATAGAGGTGTTCTCATCCAGAGCTGAACGAATCTAGGTGGTTGTTCTAAAGGACTTCGGTTAACCGAAGGCGCCTTTGAATCGAGATCGATCTTGGGAGCTAATCCCGGACTTAGTGCCTAAGAAAAGAAAGCTAAATGTATGCAATGCTAGCTCGTGCTATCTTATCAAGCAAATCATAAAAAGTAAAGTCTATAATCTGATTTCTACAGGGATTAAATGCATTAATTTCAGAATTTTTAACTGGCTCTCCCAATTCAATCACTTCTCGGACCACAAATCATTCAAACGATTCGAATTTAGTTTCTGGGAAGGGGGAAATAAAGGAGAGGTTAAGCATTTGGAATAAAAGTTCGCAACAGAGCGTTTTTTAATTAAAATTTGATCGGAAAGATATAGAAGTTTTATTTATAAACTCTTATTGCGGGATCTGGAGGGGTTGTGTTCAGATTTAAAAAGGAAATAGTGCACTGTAGTTCAGTAAGATTCAAATATTTACTTGAATTGATGCATAGAAAAAAAGCGAATAAAATGCAAAGATAGTTTTTGATATTTTCGTATAAATACTGTATGTAGTTTGAAGAATTTGATATTTTGAATACCTTGACAAAGAAATCGGGGTGTAGGTTCTAAAAATGAAGCATAACAAAAAAACGAAACGAGAGATATGTAAGTTCCTTCGCGATTATCCAAACGTGTTGTACCCCGTACCCCGGGTTATCATCGTCCTAGAAACCCACACCACCCACAATACCCCCATGTGATATCTCCCAGTGCCAACGTACCTGGTGTGAATGCTGGCCATTGCATCCGCCGGCGCTGCAGACCCCGGTGCCCGGCACCTTGAGCTGTTCGTGTTTGTAGTCCGGCTGATAGGGCAGCAGCATCCGGATCTTGCCCCATCGGTTGAAGAACAGGGCTATGGCTCCAGCCCACACCATCAGTACAATCAGAACAATGCCAATTTCCACGCCGCGTATCTGTCCAATCGAAAGACATACAATTTTTTAATCAAAGTCAATACGGTTTTTACGTTTAATTATTTTAATTAATGTGTAATTGTCTTTAAATTGTAACAATTACCCTCGCGTGGGGAAAACTGTAACCACATTATGCACATCCCCGAAAGCTCTATTAAAAATCGTTTAATAAAACGAAAAAATAGTCGAACCTGTTTAACCAGATGTCAGCCAGGTTTCAAGTTCACATGGCACATGATGTACTCACGGAAAATTAAGGTCCCAAACTTAATTGTCTTGAAGCAGAAGGGGAAGTACGGAACATATGGAATTTTGATAGGATAATTACTATAATTTGATGACAAAGTCGAAATAAAAAGCCCCTCAAACCAGATTAGTTCTAAGCGAGAAAGATGCGGGTAATTCTTATGGTATTTATTGTGGTCCTGGGGCTGGCCAGCTCTTTGTCCAGTGGACTTCCGAACCTTGAGGATTTGGGGCCCACACGTGCCAGCGAGACACTTCGTGAGGTGCGTAACGCCCAGGGAGGTGGCGGAGGAGGAGGCATTGGAGGCGGAACTGGAGGTGGCTCAGGAGGCGGCAACGGAGGGGGTGGCGGTGGTGGCAATGGAGGTGGCTTCGGTGGGGGTTTCGGTGGCGGCTAATAGGCTTACACTGACCACATGACCACCTCCGGATATACATATGTATTTGTTTATCCGCATGAATAAAGAACATTCAAAAATATGCATGGAAAAGCTTGAAATACTTTTAATTTTTGCGATTTAAAAATTTCCAGAAAAACTACAGCTAAAACAGATTTATGGAAAAGAAAACGCTTTGGGGATTTCCAAAGTTGCACCCCAACTAGTTAATGGAAAATAATCAACTAAGTTTGATATAAAAACCCCTTATGCGGCTCTAATCCCAACAGTTGCAGTTCAGATTTCTCCTCAAACAGCAATCAAGATGCGTCTAACACTCGTAGCCTTCGTTGGGGTCCTGTTCCTGGCCGCTGTCTACGCCGCTGAAGATGAAGGACAACACGATGAACCGGTCGGACCAACCAGCTCTGGGGAAACCGTAGACGGTCTCGTCCAGGAGGTCACCCCGGCCAACCATGGAGGCAGAGTGGTTCGTCGTGCCCAAGGAGGTGGCGGAGGCGGTGGTGGTGGCGGTGGTTACCACAAGAGCAGCAAATAAGTCAAGCCACTGACCATATGCATTAAATATATATCGGATTCAATAAAGAATAATGAAGCATTCAAATTTTATATTGTTTTTTAAAAGGGTTAAGGGAGAGGCAAGGCTAACAAGGTTTTAAAACAATATCCTCTTTGTTTAAGGGATTGGAAAGGACACTATCGAAAGTGGGCTTTGGTTCGAGTTGAGTAAGATAAGAATTTTTTTGTTCAAAAGGGGAACGTTTTATAAGGAATATAATAACCTTGTTTCTTCATCATTATTTTACAAATAAATCCAAATGGAAGAGATGTAATTAATAGTCATTAAGCTTCTCTTGAATTTTTAAATTGAATTTTAGTTTAATGAAAATAAAAGAGTTTATTATGTATCTTCATCTTTGGATTCAAAAAAGAATGCTATTGGAAAGGGTATCCTGTCATGGTAGAAAAATCGAGTGTTGTGCGATTTTCTTGCTGTCGGAAGTTTTAATAGTCGAATTGTTTAATGTAATTAAATGCTATTTGATCTAAGATAAATTTCACATAAAAGGCACCCGATTAGTTCCCACTAGATTAGTTGCAGTTGTGAGTTCTATTCGAGCAGAAAGCAAGATGCGTCTAACACTCCTGGCTTTTCTTGGCGTCCTGTTCCTGGTCTACGCCTACGCTGCAGAGGATGCTGACCTAAGCTCAGGACAATCGACTACTCCGGCTGGACACTTGGATGCAGCTTCTCAGGAAGCTTCTACCGAAGCCGAGAACCATGGACCCCGATTTGTTCGTCGCGCTCAGGGAGGCGGAGGAATTGGAGGCGGTGGCGGACATGGATATTAAAGGGCTTTCAGCTACATTAAAAGGGCTTTCAGCTTCTATAACTATGTCTTGGCATAAATAAATATCACAACAGCATTATAACTTGATTGTTTGTTTGGAATTATCTAAATGAAGTATAGCGTTAAAGTTTAAAACTGATTGATGGAAGGGAGACACCTTAAGTGTTCAAGGAAAGTACAAAATTAGGGAAGTATCATATAGAAGGCATGTCGACTTGATAATTATTATGATCCAGCAATTATTAAATTGTTTTGATAATAATTATTTGATCGGGCTATAAAAGTCCCCGTATTATTCCTAAGTTATCAGTTGCAATCGAGTCTTTCCGCGAACTAGAAGTCGAAAAAAGTTAAGGAAAAATGCGTCTAGCACTCGTAGCCCTCGTGGCAATCCTTTTCCTGGCCTATAGTTACGCCTTGGAAGAAGGACACCTCAACCAGTCAGGAGACGAAGGCCTGGGAGTCACCAGTCCTTATGAACAAACCCGAGTGGTTAGACAGCATGGCAGTATTGGAGGAGGTGGTGGTGGAGGCGGAGAGATACGCTGGCGTGCCCATTAAAATAGATCAAATGGATATAAATTTGTGACACATCAAACCCCCCAAAGAAAATAAAGTAAAACAAAAGTTTATAATTTGATTGAAGCCTCTAAATTATATTGTTTGACACTCACCGTTGGCAACTCCCTGGTGGTTCCATGGGTAAGCGTGTTGGTGGCTGTGGAGGTCACGTCATCGCCAAAGATGCTGGCATTTCCGGTTCCGTTGCGGCTGCCACTGTTGACATTTCCGTAGACGCCCGGCGGAAAGTCCTGCTGGGAGGTGTTCTTCGGCAGATCTGCAACAATGTCAACGAATGTTAAAGTTAAAAGGAAAAAAAATGGAAGCAAACATGATTTTGAGACGCACCCAGTGTCCTGAATTTGATCTGGCCGCTGCGATACTTCTTGCCCTGCCAAATGGCCGTCACGACGAGGGAATACTGTGTGCTGGGCAGCAGGCGATCCAGGACAATGGCCTCACTGCTGCCGGCGACGTCCTGTACAACCCTGTAACTTAAATTAATTCAATTACCACTCTCGAACGTCAGCTAAGGGATGGGTGGCTTGGAATGTGTCCAGGATTGTGCAGGATTGTCCAAAGTGTGTGTGTTTGTAGTGTGGGTAGTGTATGTTAGTGTGTGTAGTAGTGTGTTGGTGTGTGTGTGCTAATTGAACAAACGATGGTACAACATTCCGTCCGTGAAATATGAGCTCGGTCCGTGTTGGTAATTACAGCATTGGCCAATATTTCACTTTGTCACTTTCGCCAGAGCAGTTACCAAACATGTCCTAGATTTGCCAATTGAGCCGGTTCATATTACCCACTCCTCCTTCCCTCCATTGCCGCTCCTTGACCGCTCCCTCCCTGCTCCTTGTATTGAGTGCGTGGCGGCGAAAGTGTCCCAGACTTCTGGCCTTTGTGCACTGTTCCCCTCCTGTTCCAACAACAGTAACAACACGCTGACAAATGATTCATTATTCATACATGTAAGACCCAAACACTCACACACTCACTACATCCTGCACCCTGCTACACCCTCGGATACGAAGCAATGGCTCCCAATGGAACCAAAGTCCAAACAGAAATGTCCCGCATTTTCCTTGTTCTATATTTTTTGTTCCGATGGCGGACATTTTGGGAATAAAGCCGTTAACCTTTCGGTACTCCTTTCCTTCCAATAAAGGATATTTTTGATTAAAGTAATAATATTTATAATAACATTTTATGTTTATTATTTATTAGGAGTATCTGAGCTTTTAGCTTTACTCTTTCTATTTCATAACCAAGAAATGGTTTTAGAAACAAATATTTTTAAAATGATCCTTTAACCAATTACCAAACTTTTTAAATAAATTGTGGTTTTACCTAACAAAATTAAAATGGAAACTAGAAACTTGTTAGCCCTTTTTAACAACATTTCCAAACCACATTTTACGCCTTCCTTTTCTTTTCAATGTATTTCTAAATTATTTTAGAATTTCCACAAAGTATATCGTAATTTTCCGGTTTCTACTTTTTATTAAAAACCAAAAAAAAACAAACAAAAACCAACAAAAATTTAGTAGTCAAAAGTTTGCTGTATAATGTGGTTTGTGGTTAACTTTACTAGACTGTGGCCAGAAACCAAAAAACAACTTTTTTTGAAACAACTTTTTTGCCAACTGTGCTGAGCCATTTGAGCAAAAAATTCAACTCTGACCCGAAATGAATGAGTTGCTCATTAAAATGTAAGTATAAGCATTAATTAATAGATTGTCTTGACTAAAAGATAGCCACCAATTCCAGTCTGGCGTCTGACTAATTAATCAGAAATTCTTGGATGTGAGATAAAAGCCTAGGCCTTAATATCTGATCATAAATATTTAATAAGGTCGGCTTGGCAGGCAATTTATTTTAATAAGCCAATTTTTTCTAATTAAAATGAGAAAGAAAAGCCGTTGGAAAAGTTGCACAAAAGCAGCTACTGAGTAGCTTTAAGGATACTTTAAAAGTATTCAGATTTTCACTGAAATAGCACCCCATCCTTCGGATCTATCGCCGTATTTAAGCGCGTAAGCTGGCACTTACGTTTCATTGTGAATTTATAGGTGAGTTGTCCGCAAAAAAAAAGGGGAAAACAAGCGAAAAACTCTCACTCTTGGTGGAAATTTTGAGGCCGGCGGTTAAATAATTAATTAACCATGCCGTTTGCACATGTGTTACAGCCAGACACGGCCAACCAATAGACCCCGAAGACCGCAGGGCAAGTGGAATTGGGCCGACTTGTGCAAACACATCCCAGCCAGAAGCCATCCGTTCCGCCATATGTGACAGCACAAGGCGTTGTCTAAAGTTTCGTGGGCTGGAGGTTTTCGTCATATGTCGGCGCTTTGGGCCAAATCAAATTTAATCCTCTCCCTCTTGGCCTGGTTATTTGGCATTAAGTTGGCCGTGCAAGGCGCTTATTAAATCCATTCCCTTCTCCCCCATTTAAAATCACGCCATGGCAGCTCCATCTGGGCGGATCCCGTACACTTTGCTCTTAGCTGGGAGGCGACGGTCATCAGAAATGCAAGCGAATTTCCGCGGCCTCAAGGAAGTCTCTAATTTTCTCGCCGTCATGATTTGGCCTTTCTACCTTTTCCCTTTATGGCCGAAACTGGTTGGCCAGGTGCCCGGGTAGCTGGTGCCGGGTGGCTGGAGCCGGGTGGATGGTGCCGGGTTGAATCGGAAATTTGAAATTCGGAAATATGGTCGGATGTATGCATTTCGGCTTTTATTTTCCCGTTTTTTAATGTCTCCGCTTTGTGTGTTTGGAATCCAGTACGTTCCGGTTTGATAAATAAACAATTAGCTTACGGGGCGAGCCAAACGCCAAACGCCAAACTTTCGCATTCGTTACTCAAACTCCGCACTCTCAGGACCCCGACATGCATACAATGTATATTATATGTCATGGAAAACAAAAAAACAAAAAAACAAAAAAAATTACATACAAAATGTGTGCCAGCACGACAGTAAGGCGGTTTTATTTTTTGTTCTTTAATAACTTATGACATTCATGGCCCCCATTTGTTCCAGAAACTTTACTTGGGCCTAGAAAGTATCCGGATATCGCGGCAATCGCTCTCTATTTGAATGAAATTAAAAATTCTATTAAAAGTACGCATACGCCCCGTGGGACAGTTCTATCAATGTTCAATGAAGGACATCCAGGATAAGTAAGTTCCCTGGCAATGCCATGGGCTTGGCTTATTTTTGCATACACAATATCCTCCTGGTCGGGTCTTATGCTCCTCTACACATTTCCTGTTACTATGTCCTGCACTTTTATGGCTTTCGCTGGAAAATGTGTTTGTGGGGCGGATAAGGAGGCGCTCTCCCCCACAATCCCATCCGGCTTCCATTACACGGCAAATAGTAGAGCCCAGCCTTGACATTTCAATTTTAATAATGCCGAAATGTGTATAAGAATTGGAATAACCATAATGAATTAAATGTAGGATAAGGCTGTGTATTGATTGGGCTTTTCCGAATCTACTCCGCCCTGCACATGTCCTTAGAAGCCAAAAAGTCTCCTCCTGCTCCGCCGGGAAAGTAATTGTTATTAATTATTATTGTTATTGATGGTGCCTGACATGCTTGGACGAACATACGAGTATTGAACACCACCAGACCCCCAATCCTCGTCATTGTTCCTCAAGAATTTCATAAATCCACTTAGCAATTTGGAGCATGTCACACTGCGGGAACGGCTAAGGGATATAAATGGTTTTTCCATATTTAGGGCTACTCTTATTTCTCTTCGTGTATCCATAGACCTAGGGATATGTTCATATGTGTCTATTTGTTGTCTAGGACAAGAGTCTAATCCACTTGAAGTGCAGGACATGGCTGGTAAGGTAGAAAGCTAGTGGCAGAACCGAAGCTCGAGCCGACTCACCGACAATGTGTCTATGTACTAATCATACATTATTCAGAGGCACAATTTACTCGAAAAACGGCAGGAAGATAGTGAGTCCACGACAACCTACTATACTACATAGTAGCCCTGCGTCCTGCCTCCTGCCTCCGGCCTCCTGCTATTGCCAATGCCCATGCCCATGCCCATGCCCCGGAATAACGCCCACCATAATGACTGGCAGTCGGAAGTAGGTAATCCAACAAAAATCGATAGAAAAGTAACACAAAAATTAAAAACAAACTGACTTATAAATAATGACCGAGCCACGAATGAAGAACGACTATCAACCGAAACAAGGTGTACTCTATATAATACTATGAGAGAACCAGAAACACAAGTTTTCTAATAAAATTTTTGACATAGGCGTGAACGTTTTGGAGGAACGGGCTGAGGCTTAGCCTTTGGAATGGCGGGCAGTAAAAAGACAAAAACAGCCAACACACGAAACGCGGGCCATTAAATTGAAAAACACCTTGGCCAGAGCTGGGCACTGGAGACTGGGGGACGGGGGGACTGGGGGACTGGCGGGGGCGGACTGCAGTCAAAAGGCACAAAAGCCAAGCACTTAACTTATTACACGGCATTCCATGGCAGCGCAAACGGGCTAACGAACGAACACACAGCATGGTCTTGGCCAAGTTGGAGCGGAAGTGCTTAGTTTGTTGGCGAAATATGCAAGCCATTTCCTCCACCCATTCACCCATCCACCCATCCACCCATCCAACCATATCATCCATTCCTCCTGCCCCCGATCCTGCGGAGGTGGCAATGCGAAAAGTGGCAACAGCAAGATGGCAAGATGGGGCCAAGACAGCTGCAGCGGAGCTGCATTATTTCGGTAAATCATCGGGAATTGTACCCGAGAGTAAAGAGTCCTAGCTGAAATGCAGCTGGCACGGCAACAAAGTCCCTGACATATTCGCATGAAAATGACTGCCAAGGCTAAATGCTAATATAACGCGAACGGAAGGACCTTCCTTACTCGGCACTTTTGCCAAAGTTCGAATTGGCCGGAATTATTATAACAAAGAGCACAAAATATTCTCATATCGACAAATTTGAATAAACTTTCTGGGGTCCTGGGCGAAAGTCCTTTGTGTACTAACTCGCATTTTAACGCTCGGTTCGGTTCGCTTTGTTTTAAATAACTTTAGTTCAAGTACACGCGGCTTTTGTTTTTCTTTTTGGCCGGCATTTGCGGTCAATTTGGCCTCAAGTTTCCACCATTTTCATGTTGTTGCCGCTTCTTGGGGTTTGCTCAGTCACTCCACTAGTTGGTTTTTCTTTTACTTTGGCCGGTTATTTAGCTCATGGCCAAGTCGCTTTACACAATCCTGATGCAGACGCACAGACAGTGCTCTTGACTGACCGCTGACACGCCCTCCTGGCTCTTTTGCCCTTTCTCCGAGTCCTTTCTCCACCCCCGCCTCAACGCAAAACCCATTCCAGAGGCCGTCAAATGCAGGCAAAGTTTCGTTTTTTTTTTTTGCATAATTGCAACTGCAGTTGCCTTTAGAGGAAATATATTTAATTATTACTTTTAAAGTATTTGACAAGTATAATAAAGAGTTTATTCATCAATCAACAGTGGCAAATCCTTCGAAATACGAGAGAAAACGCCAACCCTTTTTATAAAGAGTTGAAAAGGGGTTTTAAAATAGCCTCTGACATATGATTATAGCGACAGGACGCTAATCAAACACCTCTTATTTTATGAGTTAATATTACATATTGTTAATTTTTGCCCAGTGTCCTGAATAGTCCAACCCTTCACGACTCTAAAACCCGTCAGTTTTGCATACTAAGCGTGTGTGCTTTGCCGTCATTTAGCCAAGTCAAGTGAAGTGGTCAAGTGGCCGAATGTGGGCGAGTGGGCCGAGTGGCCGAGTGGGCGGGTGGGCCGAGTGGATTGAGTTTTAGCTTTGTTAGTGGTACCTACCTGTCATCCGTCGGCTTATACGTCACAATGTACTTCTCGATGGGATGTGCCCTCAGATCGATTTGCGTCTGCCAGGACACGCGGACCGCCGTGGGCGTTAGAAATGTAACGGTTATGTTCTCCGGGGTGGCCGGAATGGTGCCTATTATAACAATAATTGCTTGTTATTATGCCATTATCGCCGTAAATGCTTAATATATAGTAATTCGCAGGCCACTAGCCAAGTTTATGCGTCTGTCTGGGAGATTAACTCTAGCTGAGGGCTTTGCTTTGAGTCCTTGTGTTATGCTCGAACCAAAAAAACAGATTAAATGTGACAGCTAGCACTGATTAAATTGTCAGGATTCTATTATCATATAAATGGCTGTATTAATCAATCAAAGAAGGATTCAACTTTAGTTTGTAGCTTCTTTTATATTATGTGTTTTCGTTATCCCAATAAATGATTAAGCTTTTCGTGTGACCTGAATATGGTTAGACCGCCTTTAGGCCATAAACATTTCTAGATATTTTTAGAAAACAAATTTCCTAAGTTATTACGATAATAAAGTTTCCAAAAATAAGTGGTAATATATTATATATATATTATATTATTATTTAAGAACTACATAATAGGACCTTTTATCTTTAAGAGAGCAGCACTTTAGAAAATTGATTTGTTTTTCTTGTGCTTCCCCTGGTAATCCCTACGATTGTTGGCCCAAATTATTATAACTTGTTTAGCTGAGCTTAAAGTCCGCAAAATGGCCCTAAACCTGCCATTATATTTAGGATACGGGGACCCAGGACCCCTGAAAGCTGGGCTCTACTTACCCGCTAGGCAAGCGTTAACAAACAGCACAGCTATGAGCACAAACATGCTTCCGTATGAATCCGTTTTGCCTTTGTTGGGGATGTCCTTCCCTTGGCGCCTTTGATGTTGATGTTTTGTTGCTGCGGCGGATCCTTTTCTCTTGGTTGCTCCGTGGGCGGTTTCTCCTCGTTGTTGGGCTTTCCGCTTGGCTTATTCGTTGTTGCAGTTGCGGTTGCAGTTCCACAAAAACAGTTGCTTCAAAAAGAATCTAACTAAACATAAAAATCAGTCTTGCTTGTATTCCGCACTCCTTTTTTCATTCGTTTTCTCCTTATCCTTTGGTAGTTATCCTTATTCAATTCTCAATTGTGCAGCTGCAGCATTTTTAGCTTAAATTAATCCACCATTCCCGGCTGCTAATTGACTTTGTCAATGACATTTGCATTAAATATTCTTTTCCGATGTTTATGTCCTTGCGAGTGAGAGTCGAATTTATGCGTGTATATTTTTATAACACATTTTTATGGAGCTCCGTCGTGTGCGTCCCGTCGTCCTGTGTGGCTCCTGTGTCTCCCCTTTTAATCGTCATCGAATCGAATCGCACTTGATGAACGTTTCGATAGTGGGACTCTATATAGTTGGGGCATTGGGTGGGTATGGGTGTGGGTGAGAGGAGCTGCAAAAGCTGCTAAGAAATGGTAACTGACTGGAGGGGATTGGGTGAGGAATATTCCAACAGTTTTTTCTGGGTTTCGTGCTCGTTTCTGTTGTTCAACTGGGGAATTATTCACATTGCGTTCGCTTTTTGTTATTTTCCCTGTTTTTGTTTCTGTGGCCTCTGTGTGTTATTATTCTTTGCCGTTCATTGCTTTTCGGTGTTGCTTGGCTTGGCTTTATAAAAATCAATAAAAAGCGACTTTTTTGTCTGACAGCCGTTGATTTGGATGGCAACCTAAGTGAGTTTTTGTTATTGTTTTCCTGTTGTTCCTCTTGTTGTTGCTGTTGCTGTTGCTGTTGTCGTGCCTTTCTATTGAGGTTTCAATTTTGGGTTTGAGTTTCGTCCTGATTGTGGGTACGGGACCGTGTCCCGGTCCGGGTCCGGGTTTTTTCGGCTCTGTTGCTTTTTGGACAGACGCCAGAGATTTTTTTTTTGGTGTTGGCCTCCCCACCCAGTTGATTCAATCAGGAGGCCCGAAGCGCCTGCCACCTGCCACCTGTCGTCGCCTTTCCCTTTTGCGGCCAACTTCCCAGCTTGATTCGTTTTGTGATTCTTGCGGTTTCCTGTCGCTTTTACTTAGTTTGATATATTTCGTATTTTGTTAGCAATTTTGGCATAATTGCCAAAGTATTTAGGCAGCATTTTAGGCCTCCATTCGCTCCTTCCGCTCAACGCTGATGTCCCGCTTTTGTTTTGATTTCGATATTTGGTTTTTCCCTTTGCGGCCTGCGGCATGCGGTTAATTATGGCTGACTGTTTGTCGGGGCGAGAGGAGGCTGCAATAAATCAGAATGGCATTAATGGCCTACGGCTAAATATGCGCATATATTTTAGTGCAAAAACTAAAGGGATGTGTGCAGGACGAACATTTACATTAATTATAATGAGTTATGTTCTCAGTTCAATCACAATTAAAGTGTACAACGCTTAAATCCCTGTTCATTAATTTGTTCGAATATAAAGAAAACGCAATTACATTATGTGCTGCATACTTTTTGGGGCCTGGCTTTCCCATTAATTGGCATTGCGCATACGCCATGTGGTATACCAGAGACAGAGACTTATTCGGAAACTAACCGCATACACCCACAACCGGTGCATATCTAATGTGTTGAACAAAATCCGAAATTCATGCCAGGCTCCCTCCATCTGCATCGGACAATTCAATTTGGGGAATGCCCCGATCATGCGTGTGATAGTCGGAATTTGGGTTTTATGATTAGAATTCTCGGTTACCAACTACATATGCGGTTAACAACCTGTGCGGGGCTTTAAATGGTCAGACACCTTACCACCATTTATTGGTCTCGTTTACTGTGATTTTTCCCTCTTCGAAAAGTAAACCAATAACGTGAAACAAGCGCCGGCGACATTTTCTTTTATTGGAAGTGTAAACCAACATAGCACCCGAAGGACTTCCTTTTCCAACCAATTGGGAAAATGACCATTAAACTCGTGTGTGTGTGTGTGTGTGTTGGAAAAAAAGGACCAATACTTTATGGCTAACTTTGAGAATAAAAGCCCTGATGGGAGCAGAATTTTTATGCTGGCTACAAATCTGTTGCAAAGCTTAAACATGTTGATTATGTTGTAAAATGTGCTCGTAAAAAATAGCAGGACTCGCCTTCGATCTATAACAGCTTTTCACAGTTGTTATTTAAAGAAATTGATAATATTTTCATGCTTCAAAATGACTTAAAAGTTGCAGCCAATACTTAAGAAAATAACTTTACTTAGGAAAGTGTCCTGTTCAGAGGACAATTGAGATTACGCCCTCGGCCTTGAAATTTGAATCAACATCAAAGTTGGAGAGTCCACTGCTGGTCAACCGCTCGATACTCATTAAATTTATGCATTTTTGTGTCTCATTTTTTTCCTTTTTTCGCCATTTTTTCCATTTTTGAGGGATCCTTAAAAGTTTTATGAACTTTTGGCATACACTTTGGCATGCTTGGGTCTATCGGGCAAAGATAGCAGAAGCCATGAGAGAATTTGTAATGAATGTGCACACGCTTTGCAATTTAAATGATAATTTTTTGACGCAATAAGGGGCGAATAAGGAATTAAAATGTAAAATGCCAGAGCAGAGGGCGGAATCATAAACCAGTGACTCATTTCTCAACTTACTTACTCTTTTAAATAATTGAAATGGTCGGCGAGCATAGCAATAGTACCAGGAATTGCTACATTTTTAAATTCTATTAAGCATAATGGACATAAGGGCATGACGCATGGTGGAAAATTGCGGGTGGCAGTGGGGCGGGAAGTTAGGGAGTGAGGGAGTGAGGGCTTGCAGTGCCGCAATGGCAAATAAGTAGGTGAAAGCAGTTATCGTAAAACGAAAATGGCGGCTAGTACGCGCTGTCGCTTTTGCTTTCGCCAACGCTCTTAATTATAGCGGCGACACATGCACACAAACAAACACTCACACACTTTCTCCTGCCTGTAGAAAGCGGGTTCAGTTGATAATTTTTTATTGCATACGCTGCGAGAGAATGGCGGAGCGCCCCTTTGGCATTTTGTGTGTCTGTTTGGCTTAGACTGGCAGACAATAAATCAATCAGCTGAGCTAACATCAAATTCCTGCGCAGACACTGCTCCTTTCTCCCTTCCCAATATATGTACCGTTATACGCCAGACCCAACATAGTGGCGTATTTGTATTGGTGCGCTATTAACAAAAAGGTCAACTTAGCCGCTACAATTGAAGCCGAAAGCCAAAAAACAAAAAAACAACGTGGAAGGATAACGTGGAAAAAGGCTTGTGTGCAAGCTTTTACGCGGATGTATGTGTGTGTGTGTGTGGTTTGGGGTGGTGGGGATGGGAAAAATGGGAGGGGGAAGGAAAAGCAAGCCAAAGAAAAGGACGGGTGCATGCCATTATGTCCTGGTTGTAAAAACAAAAAAGGAAAGGCTAGAAAAAATAAGAGAAAACACTTGACTTCAATTTCGGCGAGATTTCAGCTGAAAAGAATCTGGAAAATGGTGGGGCGGAGAAATGGGAGAGGGAGTCCCGAGGAAGGATGCAGGCAGCCTTTCAGGATGATAAAAAATTAAATACGAAATGGCAACCTTAAGTTGACTTTAATTGAGTACACTTTTAGCTTATACCGGCGTTGTTATTTATATTATTGCCAGGACAAATTTTTGAAGCTCTTTTAACTTTCCTTATTTAGCTCAAGGTATCTCTTTTGTCAAAAAAAACTAAGATTGACAACTTTTTATAGAAAAAACTAAAGTCAAACTTGATGAATACAAGAAAAGTTTTGGGCAGGATTTTGTCCTTTCAACTTTTAATAGGAAAAATACAAAACTGACACAATTTATGCCTCTTAAAATACGCAAAAATTTATGATATATAGTAGTTTAAAAAGTCATTAGTTTTTTACGATCGAACCAAATTTTAAGCAATCAATCAAATTAATGTTTATGATCGTTTTGATTGATTTATTCACAGTTTTGAAATGAAGCTCTCCAGCTGCTGCTTTTATGAATATGTATTTACAAAACCATTTTGTTTATTTGTTGAGACCCAAATTAGCGCAGCAAAAAAAAACTTGGAGCAATGAAGAAATTTCCATTTCTAATCGGGCAAACTCTGCGGCTTTTTGCTCGACTTTGGCGTGAGTTTAAAAATAAATGCGGGTGCATGTTGAATATATATATAGATATATTTGAATATATTTGCTACAGATTTATACACATGGTGGTGGTGCAATGCACGCAATGCGGCGACTCTGGCTGTGACGGATTTAAATTTAAATTTAAAAACGAACATTTACGCTTTCCGGGCATTTCTCATTTGACCTGTTCTAGTTGCGGTGAATGTTCGAATACATACGACTACTGAGTATGTTTATGGCCAAACGTGAGCATTCGCATATATCTCGGATTCTTTTGTTAATGCCGATTTGTTTATAATAAAGTGTGTTACGTGCGACCTGCTACGCCTCGAATGGCCAAACAACAAATATGGCATGTGGGAAATAAAACGAATCGAATTGAGAGATGAAAAAGATTTACAGCATTGCAAGGGCGTTGAATTGACTCGCCCACCGCCAACCACCACCCACCATCGCAAAAACCCAAACATACGAGTTAATTGTAAAATCGTTGCTTGTTTTCGCAAATAAACGGAACAGAAGCATTAAAATTACTTTTTAATTGCCACAGCTGCGTCGCTTTTCAGGTAAACTGAAAAAGACTGTCAGAGTCCATTAGGCAATTTTCCGTTTCATTTCCTTTCGCTTTTATTTTTTTGTCTTTTTATTTGGAAATTAATTGGCTTAAAAATCTGCTTCTTGCCAGCCGCAAAGGACTCGGCACTTGCCACTCTTGTCTGCCAGCGATTGTTAATTGAGCCACACAGGCACAAACACACACACACACACACACACATACACACCGATAGAGACAGTTTGATCCGCTCGCAGGACACTCAAAATATACACTCCAGGGGAAAGAGAGGCTCTCCAAAAAGTTTCAACACAAACACAAAAGTTACAAGTGAAATTTTATTTACTTTTTGCCGACGGACTTTGGTTAACCGGCTCAGCCACCTGCTAGTGACACGCCTCTCCGGCTCGACGCCTCCTCCGTATCGTCCTGTATTCGTCCTATATGTCTCTGAATCGGGGCAAAAAAACGCGTGCATTCACTGATAACGCCAAAAACAAACACTTCACTGCGCTTAGGACTCAGGAGCTGGCCCGATTAACTGTGCTTTGCTTGGCCCCAACTACTGCGAAATTCCTTTTAGCCCGATTCGCTTCCTTTTTTTCGTTTGCTCGATGTGCTGCGGCCGACGCGAAAACTACTACTAAAGTGAACAAACGAAAATGAAAACGAAATCGAAAACGAAACTGAACTCAGCTGAACCAGAGCCTTGTGGCCAAAGCGAGATAGGGACAAAAAAGGGAACGAGAGAGACAGCTCTCCAGAGGAAAAGCTTTCTCTTCAACGGTTAATGCAATGGCTGTGTCAAAATGGCGGTTTAATGGCTGACTTCTAAAAATATTACGCATACGACACGTTGTCCCAAAAATTCTTTGACTTTTGAAAATAATATTTTTTTTGAATAAAATTATTTAATTTAAACACAAAAACCGCCAAAAATTTTTGCAATTATTGTACCATTTTTATTTATGGTATTATCTTTGTAAATGAAGTTACGATATCCGACAGGAAAACCATTAATCATGTGTCTGGAAATCCCTTTGGTAATGTTTTCCTGCCCCCGGCTAATCCCCCATTGAGGGACGACCCAAACCATTCTAGGCATCTCCAACTTGTAGGATTGTCGACACAAAAGCTTTCCGGCCCTCTCCCTTAATTTTCAAGAGTGCTTCAATGAAGAGCGAGCGACCAGCTTTTCCTTTTTTATTTTTATGGTTTTTTTTTTCCAACTAACAATTCCTTGTGTTAGGTCGTGTTCGTTTTGCCAAGGAGACGATTGCCGTTAACTAATATTGGTAGAGGGAGTTGATTGACTCAATGACGGAATGGCTGACTGGCTGTCAGGCAAAGCCAGTTTTGGCTGAAAAGCGCATTGCCAGGATTCAAGTGCGACGTCGGCCAGGAAACGCGCGGCAATTTTTGGCGGAAAACTCAATGGGGTTTTGGCTAGAAGTATCTCCTCTCTGAAATCCTATCTTTGCCCAAGTGTTTGCTGTTAAATTAAAAATACACTCGGCATTTAATTACTTATTCATGGCTGTTTACTTTGGAGGCTTGTTGACTTAGCTCTTTAAAGGGAAATTAGGGATATAGAAGACGAGAGGGATTTACCTTCTGTACCATTGAAAACATTTTATTTTATTTTGCAAAAATATCTTTCAGCTTATTAGCCATATGTTGTGTGAGGTCAGGATGCTTCTGTATCCAGCCCGAGTCAATGACTGACAGATACACCCATATATTGGCAGATGAATGCCATTGAAAAGCGCATTGCCAGAGTTCAAGTGCCATGTCGTTGGCCTGGAAACGAGCGCCAAATCCATGGGAAATTTTATTGTTGTTTCTGGCCAAGAGCTTAATGCCATTTCCCCATCGCCTTAGCCTCTTCGGCCCATCGAGGCTTCCATCAGCGCGAGCCTAAATTAAAGGCATACTTACAGACGTTTAATTACTTATTCATGGACGCCTGCGGCTCAATTTTGATTGGGAGGCCGTAGCCGTATCATGGCCTCCCCCAAAAAGAGCCTACTTCTGGTTGTCGTGCTCAGCCCCGGCCGGATGCCATGGAGTTAACTGTCGGAGCTGGGGGTGTTGTGAGAGTTCCCTCAGGTTGTTTGATCGAATTTCAGTTCCCCAGTACATCTGGCTGGCAGTTAAAATTGTAATCCCGACCCGCGTGCGTATATTTTATACAAAAAACCCGACAAGATGGACGACATGAAGAGATCCTCAATGACCAGTGGCATGGTGACGATAAGGCCACGGCTTATATACGGTCTCCGGTCGGATGTGATTGGCAATATCCACTTT
This sequence comes from Drosophila varians, assembly GCA_018150405.1. Lineage (NCBI taxonomy): Eukaryota > Metazoa > Arthropoda > Insecta > Diptera > Drosophilidae > Drosophila > Drosophila varians. Next base: position 14,229,502 of record JAECWK010000130.1, read on the forward strand.
AATCTGACCAAGGAGGTCATCTATCCAGTGGAGGGTGTCCTGGCATTCCATGACTACGTCCAGAACAAGCAACGGTTTCTGAGGTATGTCCTTGGAAGTCCTTTATTTAATTATTTATATTTTTGTAATGCCTTGTTGGAAATCCACAGATTACCAGAGGATACGCGACCAGAGGTTATTGCCATAAGCTCGCATCGCAAATTGTTGGCTGTCCTGGAGAGGCATTCGAAAAAGTAAGCATGGAATCCCATAATCCTCACCTCCGTTTTGTAAATCCCGTTTAGTGGTCGGTACATATCCATTTACGAACTAGCCACCCTGAAGAAACGCCGCCATCTGGAGCTGCCCCCCAATCATCGCAACAGCGAAGTCCAGCAAATGATTTTCACCAACGACTCCAGATCCGTGGCTTTGGTAACCAAGCCGCCTGAAGAGGCAGTTATCATGCTGGTCCTGGATAAGACAAGCACCGTTATCGAGGGCAGAGCCACCATTCCGGGTTCCCACGGAGGAGCCGAGTGTATTGCCGGAAATCCGAGCGATTGCAGTTTCTTGGCGGTTGGCGGGGATCGGACCCTTTTATTGATGAGCAAATCGGAAAGAGGCTTCAGTATCAGCAATAACCTGAAGGTCAAGTATAGGGTCTGCTCCATGGCTTTCTTGTCGTTGGATCTCCTAATGGCGGGCACTGCAGACGATCAACTGGTACTGGTCGAGAACGGAGAACACAAGTTGATCCAAAAGGCCAGCGATGCGGACACAGTAGACCTAATGATCGACCAGGAGATCTTCGACCGGGATCGGGAGACGCAGGATCATCGCTTCGTAACCACGCAGACGGTCACTTTGTACGACAGGAGAGTCCTTTGCATGACCGCATTTCCCAAAGGATTCGCCTACGTCATCTTTAATCGAGTCTTTGTCTTTGAGCGTGTGTCCAAGTTTAAGTTTGAGAGGAAAACGATCCTGACGGTGCCGATTAACTTGTATTCGGAGCCTCAGTACCAGATCCGGAATCTGGCCATAGATCACAAGCAGGAGACGGTGATCGTGACGACGTCCCATTCACAGATCTACGTGGGCATTCTCATAGTCCCGGAGACGCTGAAAACCAAGCAGCTGAAGTTTGAACCTCTGGGCGTGCTCATTCATACGGCGGAAATCATAGCCATATCCGTGTGCGCCTGGAAGCCCATCATCATGACTGCCTGTGAGTGGAGTCCTTGATACCCTTTTTGTATTTGTAATCCTTGCTTTTTACAGCCAGAGATCAGACCATTCGAATCTGGAACTATGAGACTGCCCTCGTAGAGCTGGTGCGGAAATTCCAAGTGGATGTCAACATTGTGGAGCTGAGTTTGACGGGTCAGATGGCAGCCATTGGCTTTTCGGATCAGCTTCGCATAACCGAGATCTTTATGGATGATCTAAATGTGAGTGTCTGAATCCATGGAAAAGAAACCCTTTTAATCCTTTAAGGATATTCACTTTTAGATTGTTAAAACCTACAATTTCCCCCACTGCAATGCGGTGAGGTACTCCAATCTGGGTCACCTGATGGCCGCCGCCTATGACAACAACATAGCCATCACCTCCGTGTACAAGCTGGATGTGATGATCAACCTGAAGGGACACAATGGCGTCGTTTTATCCGTTGCCTGGTCCAAAACTGACAAGTACCTGATTTCGGGTGGGGCTGAGGGCGCCATTTATCTATGGGACATCGAAACGGGCGCGCGAATCCAGGAAATAGTCCAGAAGGGCACCGAATACGTGACCATTTCGTGCAGCTTTGGCGATCCCTTCACCATCTACGCTGGCACCAGTGTGGGAACGATTCGAGAGTTCCAGGACTCGACGCTGGTGAGGGAGATCACGGTCCCATCCCGGAATAAAGGAGCCGTAACGGACATGTGCCTCGCCAGATCAGACCTGATTATGTTTGTCTCCGATCACGAGGGGAATCTGTTCAACATGCAACTTCCCTTCCTGGAGGCCGGCGGTGGTACCTTCACCAATTTCCGGTTCTTCGATGGCCCTGTGAACAAACTGCGGTTCTCCTACTGCGGGAATATGCTCTTTGCCATCTCCAGCAAGGGTACCCTGGCCATCTGGTCCATGGACAACATCGAAGGCAAGGTGGCATACATGGATCAGGACTTGATGCGCAGTCAGGAGGTTCTGATACCTAGGAGCCAGTTGAACGACAAGATCGAACAGATAGCCAATCTGGAGCTGCGACTGAAGCAGCAGGCGGAGGAGTTCCAGTACCAGTTGAGCCAGAACGAGATCTTCGATGGCCAGCAGCTGCAGGAGGTGCACAGGAGCTACTGCTCGGCGCTGGAGGAGCTCAAGGAGCTGAACAACGAAATCGAAGCTCGGCACACAGAGGAGATGAATCACATTACGTTCCAAATTAATGCCATCAGGGAGGATCATCGCGTCCAGCTGGACACCCTGGCCACCCAGTACTCGGAGCGGATGTTGATCGAGTACCAGAAGTTCACCAATCTGAGAGAGAATATGCTGGAGCTCCGCGAAAGTTACGAGGATAAGCTGAAGAACTCCACGGGCACTCTGCAGGATACGGTGGAGGCTTTGGAAAACAATTACAAGCAGCAGCTCAATGAACGCAAGGAGCTCATCCGCGACCTCATGAAGGAGATGCAGGACAAGAAGGCAGAGTTCATTGAGTACTGCCACGAGGTGGAGCTGGAGAATGATCGGAATATGGTATCCACACAAACGGAGTACGAAAACAAATTGACCACCGAGAGGAATGAGACTCAGATGTGGCGCGGTAAGGCGGGTGTCCTCCAGAAGAAGTTCGAGTCCCAAAGCAAGGAAATCGACAACCTCCTGGAGGAGGTCGAAATACTTAAGGAAGAACACCAGAGATCCCAACGAAGTATCCAGAAGCAGCTCCGCAACATTGAGGATCTGCAGAAGGACATTGCCGATCGTGACTATGCCATCAATGGCAAAGAGAAGCGCATCCAGGACCTGCTGCACAAGAACCAGGAACTGGATAAGTACAAGCAGGTCTTAGGACACAAGATTGCCGAGCTGAAGGCCCAGATAGAACCAAGGGAGTTCCAGATCAACGACAAACGGAAGCACATTATCGAAATGGAAGCGGAGCTGGAAGGCCTCAACCAGAACAATCTGCAACTGGAGCTGCAGTTGAAGGAGATGCGCGATAAGTACCTGAGCAATGCCTCCGAGCTGAGGACCGAGCGCCACCGAGCCAAGGCCTCTCGAGAGTGCTTGCATGCCATCTGCTCGGATATTTACTATGTGGCCGGGGAAATCAACTCGTCCGAAGGCCTCAAGAAGGCCGTGAAAGAACTCTTTCGGAAGCACGCCTCCGACGACGAGCTTAAGCGCTTCGTTGCCCTGGACGCGGAGGTGAAGGATGAGTTTATGCGACAACGCAAACAAATTGAAAATGTCCTGGCCCGATACAAATCGGTGGCTGAGGATAAGAGCGTGCAGAGGAAGTACGACAAGCTGTTCAAAGAGAATGTTGTTTTGCTGGAGGAAATTGAAAAGCTGCAGGATGTTAACAAAATGCTGCGCAGCAAGGTCAAGGAAGACATGCGACGATCGACGAAAGAATCGAAAAGAAGTCAGTTTCTATAAAAATATGTATTCCATATTGAACTTACGAAATATTTAGTTGAACGACTACATATATACATATAAAAATGGCATTAGTTTCAATTTGTGTAGATCTAGGCCTCCACCAGAACTTTTTTCGGCTTGCTACTAATTGCTTTGGTCTTTTCAGGCTCCTCCAAAGGTTGGGGATCGGTTTCGTCTTCCGCAGGAGCAGGCAGATCCTCGGTAGGCACATCTGGCAGTTGGGCAGACTTCTGTTGGTCCTCCTCTGCCTCGAGGGCGTCCAATTCGGCCAGCACATCCTCCTCGTCTTGCTCCGTTAGCACATCCGTCAGTATAGCGTCTATTTCTTGCTGCTTTTCGATGCCCTCTCGCGTCTCGTCCATGATGCGTTCCACCTCGTTTATGTCCAGCAGCTCGTGCACCTTCTTCAGAGCTGCATTACCCGCCTTCAGCCCATCCAGCACCTTCATCTCCACCTGTGCAAACTCCAGGTCGGCGGCTAGCTTCTCCAGATTCTCCAGCTGCTTGTCGGCGTTAGTCAAGAGACTTTCCTGGTACTTTTTCTTTCGCAGCAATGACTTGGCCCGACTACGAGAAGTAATAGGGTATAGTAAGAGCATTCTGGCCTTTATATTTAATACTTACTCCTTGCGGCCCTGTTGCAGACACTTCCTGGCCAGCAGTCTGTCATTTTCCAGCTGTAGTTCTATGCGTTTTTGGTACTGCTTCAGGCGATCCCTTTGCTGCTTCAGTTGCTGGAATCAGGCAGTTGTGGGGGGTTAGCCAGGGTCACCAGACTTGGGAACAGCCATCTACTTACCAGAACTGCCTTGTCCTGGTCGGTGATTCGGCTAGGAGCCGTTTTTTTGCTAGTTTTCCCAAACAAAGCCCCCATGACTCAATTAGTATAGCCAGCTGACGTGCGACAATGTGCTCCTAACGCTGCCGGAATTCAGTGTGACCATGCGGTACTGAATGAAGCTATCTTTTCCAATGGATAATGGATACTGTAACGGACGACTAATCAAAATATTTATAAATAATCAATTAAAATTCAATTTGCAGACCTCCTCTATGCTGCCAATGGAGCAGAACAAGCCGCACATTCTCATTATTGAACCCTTCTATGGAGGCAGTCACAAGCAGCTGATTGGAGCATTACTGGAAGGCTTACGTTTGGAGGACTATGAACTTTTCACCTTGCCGGCCAAAAAATGGCACTGGAGGGCACGGAGCTCGCCGCTCTATTTCTCTCAGGTCATACCCCAGGATCACAGCTACCGGGTGCTGTTCGCCAGCTCCGTGCTTAGCCTGGCCGAGCTGATCGGCATCCGACCGGATCTGGCCACGTGCCGGAAGATTGTTTACTTCCATGAGAACCAACTCATCTATCCTGTGCGCGAGATCAAGGAGCGGGACTGTCAGTACGGTCTTAATGAGATCCTCACCTGCCTGGCAGCGGACTTGGTGCTCTTCAACTCTCACTTCAACCGATCCTCGTTTCTGGACAACGTCAAGCCCTTCCTAAACATTCAACCAGACTTCAGGGTGAAAAATATACGAGAGAAGATTGCAGATAAATGCGAGGTTTTATATTTTCCCATTAACTTTGAAGTCTTCCCGGATCAGCGGCCTGTTGAGGACGTAAATAGTGCCCTGCACATGGTCTGGCCTCATCGGTGGGAGCATGATAAGAATCCTGAACTGCTGGTGGAAGTTCTCCTAGAGTTGCTGAATCGCAACCTTGACTTCCTGATAACCATCTGCGGCGAGAGCTATCACGAAGTTCCTGAAGCCTTTGCAAGCATTAAAGACAAGTTGGGCGATAAGCTCCTTCACATTGGTCACCTTTCCCGGGAAGAATATGTGAAGACTTTGCTCACAGGAGACATTGTTATATCCACAGCCATACATGAGTTTTACGGCGTGGCCATGCTGGAGGCAGCCTACTGTGGTTGCTACCCATTAGCCCCCAAAAGATTGGTGTATCCGGAAATCTATCCAAAAGAGAATCTCTACAACACGACAAATTCTTTGATAAAGATGCTGGCCAACTGGTGCAGAAATCCTAGCGTGTTTCGCAGGCATCGCGACAAGTTCAGAAAGGAATTTTCTTTTAAAAAGTATTCGGCACAGTTCTTGGTTCCCAAATATTTTGAAATAATGGATAAAAATGTTGGCCTCTAGCAGAAACTAGTTGATTGTTAAGATGCAATTATGTTTAAGCTACATTGTATAATACTGTATATAACTTAAGAAATCCCTATAACCTTCGTTACAGAACTTGAGATAATACATGTTTATAGTTATAACTGTATGCTTTGTGGATTAAACCTCATAACCTTTTTTTTTTAAACTCAGTTCTTTTGTACAGTTAATTATTCCGTTTTTATTCACACTTGCGTGCAAACCATTTTCAAATTGTAAAAAATAGCTCTAATCCAAATTGAAAACCAGACAGAGTAGTTTAACGGTACGACTTCTGGTAGCGGGCACGGGCACCTGGACCGCCGAACTTCTTGGGCTCGCAGCGACGCGGATCGCCGACCAGCAGGGTTCTGTCGTACTGCACCAGAATGTCCTTGATCTCCTTCTTGGAGGCCTCATCGACGTCTGCAATAAATGAACAGATAAATTGATTAGTTTACCATATATACAAAACTGATGACATTATTAATTATAGGTTTTACAATATGTCGATGAAGCCTCAAAATAGCAATGGTCAAATCTGCCGACTGCCCTCTTTGATTGCCTCATGCACTTGTTCTCCCTTGCTCGAGTCTTTCACTGGAAATGGCACACAATTCCAACAAAAATCTGGGAGAAGGTGCTGGATACTATAATAGATGGTCAAGTGTTCCTGAAGCATCACCCAATCTGCTTAATAAACAAGCAACTTGGTTGGTATATGCTCATAATGTGGTTCACTCTGCCTTTCTTTAATGTCTCATAGGAAATGGCAAATAATTCCAACAAAAATCTGGAAGAAGGCGTCAATATTCCGAATGTTTCCGATGCATCACCCAATCTGCTCACTAATCTAGCAGTTTGGTTGGTATATGCTCGTAATGCAGGTCACTCTGGCCTGAATGAATCATTTGCAAAAGAGACAAATTTCTCTCAAACAAAAACCTATTTAGGCAAAAGGAAGGAACTGTTTTTTAATTTTCTGTACTTACACTTCTGGTAGAAGGCAACGAGGGCCTTGGAAATAGCCTGGCGGATGGCGTAGATCTGGGCTACATGACCACCACCGTTGACGCGCACACGAATGTCCACGCCGGCGAATTTCTCCTGAAAAAAGATAGATTTAAAGTGAGATTAGTAAAAGGTTCCACCAGCCTGCAAATCTTTTTATGGAAAGTTCAATCAGATATAAAAAGTAATCTCATTTGGCTTCGAATTCGGGATAAAAGTTATCATCATTTGATATAGAAAAGTTGTGTTTTCATTCAAGAATATATACTTTTCAACTTCTTTAATATAAAAAGGTAACCCGGCTTTTACCTACTAATCTTTGGAAAAGACCCAACAAAACTCACCTTGCCGAGCAACAAGAGAGGCTCCTGCAGTTTGTATTGCAGAACCTTGGGTTCAATCTGATCCAGGGGACGTCCGTTCACCCTCAGGAGACCGTTGCCACGCTTGCAGTAGGCCACGGCGGTGGCGGTTTTCTGCAATGAAATTAAAACCGATTCAATAATTTAAGAGTATCATAAATCCATTGAAACCTTGCACACACAAACATAACCTCAGCGGCAAGCGGTATAAGCATTAAAAATCGACCGCCTTCAGACGCGCTTTTCGTTTGCGACACGTGCGAAAACTTCACTGGATTTAGCAATTTTAGCTACACAAACCTTGCGTCCGAAGACCTGGACGGCCTGCACGGGTTCTCTGCGCTGCAAAAGTCAATTGTAACCATTAGTAATGAATGAAATCTTTGTTTTTCACTGCCACTAATACCTTCTGCTGCATTTTGCTCCGCGAGTTGGGTAGGAAAAGAGCGGAAGTCGCGTTGACAGTTAGTGGGACCAGATTTTGCCCATAGCTGTCAGTGAGAAAAATACTAAAAAGTTCCATCTAAGGGATAGAAATTATTATCGGCGATTAAACTAGGGATTAGCATAATCTGCAGCTCTACAAACTATATTAAAATTAGAATTTTTACCAGCCCATTAAAAAATATAACAGGTAGAAAAACATTGGATCGTGATTAAAAAATGTACCTTGAATGTTCCATCACTAGCAAAATCGATAACTTCCACCCTAGCATGAAAAAGCAAGCGTAACAAACGATTTCTGTACATCGTGTGGAAATTCCTTAAAATCTGCTGAGAGTGCAACATTTGGCCAACGAGCCATGGTTATCAGAGCTGCCACCATGCCACCGGACACGAGGCAGCATAATAAGCAGGTCAAAGAACCCCCTGAACTAATCGATGACCTCCGAGGTCCTAGCCATGGAGAAGGAATGGGTACAGGAGAGGACGAATGTGAGGAGGGCGCGATTGTGGACGAGTATGAGCTGATCATATCGTCCGAGGATGAGGAGTTCAAACTACGTGCCCGCATTCAGCAGCTGGAGGAGAACAACAAGGATGTGGAGCGAATGGATATGCTCTCCGCCAATTTGGCGCACCATTACAGTAAGCAACATGTTAGATGTGTGTGTATCTCATTTACGCCTCTTCGCTGATTAAATGGGAGGTTTCCATTGATGTTTGGTCTCATTTTAAGCATATATTATTTAATTGATTGGAAAAACAAAGCGAAAAAGGCTTCAGGTTACTTTTTCATTACCACCTCCCGTGGGATGATTGATTTTGTAACTACTTGTTACGACCATAGGGCCGTCCCGTCTAAATTAGACTGCAATTGATGTTATGCCTAATATTTCCACAGATTACCCGAACGCAGTAGACCGTTTACCACGCTACCCGGCCAAATTGCCCATCCATGTGCTATCGGATGTGTCCAGCCAATCGGAGAACGAGTTGGACACCCAACGCAAGTCCCGTAAGCACAAGCATCGCCGCACGGGCTTGGCCAAGAGATATGGTCCGGGCCTGAGCGGCGAATATCGAAGAAGTCAATTCAAAAAGCGCTACAGGCACCAGCACGCATCGCCGCCTTCGCGCAGACGACAGAGCCATCACCAATTCCCTCCGAATCATTACCCACCTCGCCATTACCAGCAGCATCATTACTCCTACTCGCCTAGCTTACCGTCGCCGCACGATCAGGATGCCATTTTGGTAGACAGCGTTACGGACGACGAGGTGCAGGAATATGACGTGAACGATAAGAATGAGGATGTGCTCGACTTGGAGAGGCTTAAGCATATCAGAGACAAGCTGCGAGTGGCCTTGGCACGGAAGGAGCGCCAGGAGATGTACAAAAAGAGTCTGCGTGAGCGTCTGCAGTGTCGCCTGCTGAAGTCGCCTAGTCCAAAGTTTGAAAATGAGCTTCCTCCGCCAAATGAACTGCCGTTGCCGGAAGTGCAACAAATTTCTGATGCCGAGGAAGCCCCAACGGAGCAGGCAGGGGAAGAAAAGGACGAAGATCCTGCAGAATTAAAGCTGAGATTAATAGCTCTAAAATCGGCGATAATGAAAAAATACATGGCCCGCAAGAAACGAGATGCGGAGCGCGCCTACTCACCCACTGATATGATCAATCGTATGCATCCCTCCATAGGCAATGTTGACGATATCGACGACCTTATGGAAATAAGTCCGGTCGCTTCCCCAGAACGAGACCAAACGCCGCCAAGGTTTTCCTTAGAAGATGTTGATGACACCAAGCCCGTGGACATGGATCTGGCCGAAACGGACAGCGATGATCAGCAAAGGGATGGTTGGAATATGTGGGGGAACAATTGGAACTCCCTAGAAACCGCTGGAGGTAGTTGGCGCTGCTTCGTGCCCAACTCCTTGCCACCTGTGTCGATGCCTATTGTGATAGATGAAGATGAGGAAGTGGATATTAGGACACATGACCAGAGGGGCAAGCTGGCAAGTTTTGTCTATGATGATGATGAAGAACCGCCTCCGCCCCCGCCATTTCACATTCCACAGATGCATCTGGAAGACGAGGAGGCGAGAGACGCTATGCATCTGATCGACCACCATTCCAACCACAGTTACATCACGGATATGCAGTCTGTTTCAATGGAAAACTCTCAGACGCATATGAGATCACATCCGGAATCTAGTGACGATGAAGCTGGAGCTTTACGGGCTATGCTGCTCTCTAATTTGCGTCCAGTTAAACCGCCGCCACCTCCTCCTCCCGAGGGCCCACACTCCCCGCCTCCCGAAGATTTTGTTTCACTTCCTCCATTCACTGATCCACCCAGAGAGGAGTCGAACGAAAGCATTGATTCGGATGATCCAGAGGAGCTGCGTTCACTGCTCCTCTCCAGCATAGCCACAAAAAAACTTGCCAAGCCAGAGATACTCAAAAATGCTGTTAAGCGCTTACAATACATTGGCCTTCCCGTCAAAGAAGAAGATGAAGCTGCGCAAGAACAGTGTCCAAGTCAATCTCCTGAAAAGAATGAATCCGAAGAAATGCAAAATGAAATTGTGGAATCGCCTCCTTTAGTCCCAACACCCGTCGCCAAAATTGTAGAGTCCCCTCGGCCTGTAGCGGTTCAAGAAAAGAAAAAACAATCGATACCCTCTACGAAAATGATTAAAATCGTCAAGCCGAACAAGGTCATAAACAAAAAGGCAACAACGAAAAGAAAAATGCCAGCAGATGAGGGATCCTCCCCAAGTTTGAGTATTAAACGTCCTTCGACGCTAATGATTAAAGAGCCCAGCGCTCCGCTTCATAGTAGTTCGACAATCGCTTCCAGCACCCGCCTTATTACAACCGTAGATCCAGCTAGCATTAAGGTACAAAAATTAATCATTAGCTTGGCTGAAGAATCGGCAGCCAGCGACGACGATTTGGAGCTAAATACGTGCTTTGCATACGCCAGTTACACGGACATTGCCAGTCCTCTGAGCTTGGCCATGGGCAGTGCTAGTGGTTCAACCACCCGATCGAATACGCCCACGGCTGAGATTGTAGATGCGACTCCGGCACCCAACCTGAGGCGTACTGTTATTAACGATTTTTTCGAGAAAAAGATTGATGATTTCCTGAAACAAGCCAGATCGAAGGCACCTGTACAAAGTTCGCCAGAGGCGTCTGCTGAAAAAATGTCCGAGAAACCGAAAATAAGCGAAAAGCAGTCTGCAGTTAAGACCTCTAAAGTGCAGCCTGTAAAGATAACGCCAGGGGTAGGTTTATCATGAGTTTATTGCTTCTCACCTTCCAAAATAATCATTATTTTTGCAGTCTGTGCGGCATTTGCCAGTGGCTTCCCAGAAGGAGTACTTGCAATTGAGAGAGCGTATGCAAATGCTCGAAAAGAAGAAAATATTGGCGTCCAAGGCAACTGGCCCGAGTGCCGCAGGTAAATCGAAGACATTGCCAGCGAAAAATCCGTCACAAGTTGCCGCATCCTCTAAAATCGAGACAAAACCAACCAAGTCTCCAATTAAGACCAACATTTCTGATTCCGTCGCATCAACAGAAACGGGGAAAGTCAAACCTCCTGATGCCAAAATCACAAAGATAAGCTCCAAGCTAACTCCACCATCCAAGGAAAGTCGGCTAAGGGCATTTGAGAATTCGTTTGTTAAAATCGGGTATATTTTTGCGTAGGTACAGTAATGGCTATTGATTTCTGATTGAGTTTTCCACAGGGGCAGCATGATAACCAATCTGGACAAGTCACTTCAACTGGTGGAGGAGGTCAAGAAGTCAAAGGCGATACGTCTGCGATGCTCGCAGCGTCTAAAGGAACTGTATGCGGAAATGCAAAGTTTGAAGCAATCAGTCAAGCAGGAGGAACTAAAGCTGTCACGGATTAAGCCGGAGATTCAGGCCAGCCACGAGATAATCATATCCCTGAAACAGAAACGACATAAACTCTACACGGCGGCCATGGACCTGGGCCGAGGATTAAGGGGCGATGACTACAGGTACTACCATCATCAACCACATCAACGACCTGAACGGCGTGGGAAAGCTGGACAAATGCAGATTGCAGCAGCCACATCAAACAAGCGGGGCAGGGGAAAGGTTCTAAGCCACTATAGGTTCGGTTTTTTGCAGGTTAATCGACGAGGGCAAGGCGACAATCACCCAAAAATCCAAGCTATTAACCGAGGAAATACGTCTTTACAATTCGATCGTGAAGTACGATGACCTGAAGAAACTTGACGAAAATAACTGCCAGCCCGAAAGTGTGATTGATCCGGAAGAAAAAGCCACTCCACTCGCTCAGGAGCCTCCCAAAGAAACACCAATGGACGGGGAAGAGAGCCGTAGAGAAGAGCCCGAAGCTTCGGATAGTATAGACCCGGAAACAAAGGCTCCAGATGTGCGTGGATTTCGATTTATACAAGTTGCTTTCAAAAATCTTATGCTAAGAACTTTAAAGGCATCTCTCTCAGCCTTTCTAAGAGTGTGCTCCACGCTCAACTGCCGAGGGTTTTGTCACAATCAGAATACTAACAAAATGGTTGAGTTTATTTTCAGAATCAGGCCCAGAGCGAAACGAGTGAAGCCGGTGCTGTGACCCAGCCGAGGCCCTTTACAGTCACCACCATGCGGGAACTGAGGGAGGTGGCGGCATCGACCAGGGACCACTATCTGCATGCCTACCAGACGCCCATGTCCCGTAACTACAACAGGTGAGTAAGAATTGTTGTGTACATTGTCTCGTAAAAGTATTTGCTGCTTTTTCCCCCCAGCGACCTTGATGTCCACGCCACCATTTGTCCCTTCGATCTGATGGGACGTTGTGAGGATGCGGACTGCTCCTACCTGCATTTACCTCGCCCAGATGGCCCCCAGGCCACTGGCGAAAATGAGCTGCCAAAGACAAACCTCACTATTAATAACTAACAAAAACTGAAAAAAAAAACAAAAAGTAACTCCCACATAACCACTAAAAGCAAACATAATCTTAAAAAAATAGCGTGCTTGAATTCTGGTAAGTTGAACTCTTCACGCGACCTAATATTTAAATGTTGCTTTCAGTCAACGTTAAAAAAAAAAAAAATACCTTTTTGAAATTAGAAAAAGCTACAACTCAAATGCTAAGCAAATTGAAGAGGAAAATCAGAAGGCTCCCATCGAGTGCAAAAAACACAAAAAAGAAAAAACGAAAAAAAATATTTAAAATAATTAAAACAAAAAAAACAATCGTTACTGGGTAGTACCTTGTTTGTTATATACATTTATATATCTATATATAAATCCCGTGTAGTGCAAGTTCCGATCTTCTCTGGCGCTCGATGGCGGCGATATTCGGGCTACAATTTGAACGGATGTGCGTTTATACGTTTTGCTTATGGTTTTAATAGTTTTTACCTTATCATTTTCGTCTATATAAATATTTAAATATTTGCCATGAACGAGGAGTACAGAGCTGTAGTTTAAATTAAGTTTAAACCGCGATTTTCTTTAATTTAAAAAAAAGTAATAGGTTTTTTTTGCTTGCTAATGGAATGGAGTTTTTATGTCGCAGATAAGGCCAAAAATTTATTTTCACTTTCAAATCACTTTAAATAGCCATTATTAAACATTTGTAATTATTATAAAGTTATCTAAAAATGCAAAAAAAAAAAAAATGAATTTCCACACACAGAATTCGACACAAAAAAAATATGAAATAAATAAATAAAAAATTACATAAAATATTATTTTTTTTTGTGGTGGGTGGGAGGGTGGGGGGGGGGGGGGTAAGGATACGGAGCTCAACTAAGATAATTTAGCCTTTCTTTTATTTCTAAATGTATACCTAATTTAAGTTAAATACAATAGGTTATCACAGCCAATCCCTACAGGAGTGCGAAATAATTTAATTTACAGAGTTTGGTTCGCCGCCTGTCATCCAATTTTCTCCTATTGGTCGCCAAAAAACACATAGGCATTGCACCAATCCTTGATGCCGTCATCGTTGCTGCAGCACATGGGATATATAATCTCGGACTTGGTGACCTTGGCACATCGCATGCACAGCTCCATCGTGGGCGTATCCTTCTCGCACTGTTGCACTTTCAGGATGGTTTCTTCGGACAGGTTGCCGTGATACGCGCTGGGATCCACGGAACCCTCCTGCATTGAGGGTCTCGCATCAACGTTTAGAACAAGGAGGCTTACAATTAATATACTGCAGATGATCTGCAACGAGTCGGAAGCGGAACAATTTATTAATTAAATTTTTGGAAAGACCAAATTGAATGTGGACTTGAGGCTGTTTAAAGCGCTTTTGTCGGGTTCTACTTTTAATCAGAGCCAGTTTAATCGAGTTCACCAGTTGGCAATTTTAAATTCCTTCTAAACTACAATTCTTCACTTTGATACTTTGATAGATTTTATGAATTAATTCGATTTGATTGGATGAGTGTTTTTTGTTTGGCACCGCCTATAAATCATTGGGGGGCTAAACACAATATATATGTGGATTCATATTGGGATCGTTGATTAGAGCTCCGGTATTATCGTTTCGGGTGTTTTGATAGACTTTGAATTCGATTAATTAAAGTCAGGGACAGGTGTATTTTCTTCCTTACTTTCTTAGCCATTCTGTTGATCTGATTAAATAATACTTTCTCCGACACCACGACAAATCTTGATTGACAAATCCGTTAATCGCACAATTATATGATTTCCCGATCTGGTATTGTCCGCAACTGGGAGCCAGTGGCGATGGAGCATTACTTTTTATACGAGTGCTGGAGGCAACGCACCCACCAAACCACCAACCCACCAACCCACCGCCCCACCACAACAATAACAATCTCGAGGCCCGGCAGCTCGGCTGAAGATCGTGTTGAGATCGTGCAGCATTCGTGACACATAAAATTTGATAGGCCAATACCAGGTAGGTGGCACTATCTAACGTACGTGCGCCATATGGGTTAAGGAGTGGGGGCATTATGTCGGGGGGTTTGCCCAAAAAGATAATGGGATCGATTGGAATTTACAATGGCGTTTTATCGTGTCCACGCACTTTTCGGCCCAGACACTAAGCATCCATAAAGACAGTTATTAATTGTATGGAGAAACCCAACAACTTTGATTGATATTATTTTTGTTAACTAATTTCATTGAATATGAACTATTCATACTCCCTTTAAAATGTTGAAACTAAAAAGTCCTTATCAGTAATATGTTATTCAGAATGAAATGATAAAAATCATTAAAAACTTTGATTCTGATCTCGGATTCTGAGGTAATTTACCCGCGTAATTCCGCAGTGCATTATATTCTTATGACGATCGATCGATCGATCGAATATGTGACCGACCACATAGTTCATATTCATGTTGCGTAGACAGAGACTCAATTAGTGAAACATCATGTTGCTGATAATGGGATTTCATGGGCGCCTAACTGATTACAACCGATCTGATTCTGATCCCATCGGAGGAGCTTTGCAGTTTTTATTGTGCAATGTCTCGGCCAGTTTTAACTTCCGGCAATAAATCAGAATCTTTGGGGATTCTGTGAATATGTAGATGACCTCACCTCCACCGACATCGTGTTTACCCATTTACAATGTATTCCAATCGTTGTCTCGAAAACTAATTAAAAGTGTGACATTGTCTGTAATTCTTAGAAAGCACAAATAGGGTTTTTCCCCTAAAAAAAAAATATATATACAAACCAGAGCGATGGAAACTTTTAATTGGTTTATTTTCCCGCACAGCCCCTTATGCAATATTTGTTGCAAAAATTCAGTTTCTTTTTTTCATGATTTATTGGAATATGGTTGCGGTTTAATTAGTACAATTACTATTCCTAATTGTGAATTGGTGATTAGGGAAAATTTTCGCTGATTTTGTATGCGCCCTTTCCAGGCAACCTTGATCCCATATTGATAATGAATGAATGAAACGTAAACAAATCAGTTCCTGGCCGTAATTCCCATTCACATTCAATCAGATATGGAACTATGGGGGATTTTAACTCCAAAAATGATAACTACATAGTTATTGTGGAAATCTAAACAAATCAAAGCCCCATGCATGAACAAGGTGATCGAAACTTAAGTTATTTAAAGTGCCCCAAGTATAAGAAATTCTAGAGTCCAATCCATTATGATTTCTATATTTGAAGACCTAGTTTGTAATTATAATAAGCAAACAAACAATGCATTTGCTGATTAGGCTAATCAAATCATCTGCAATTTAATTGCAGCCATTTGAGTCTACATTGTGTTAAAGTCGATGCATACCAATATATTCCTAAACAATCAATTAGAAATGAGCAAACGTTTCTGAGGAAACCCGAATATCCAGGGCAGTGGCATTTAATGCGTCTCTGCAAATAATAAACAATACCGATTCCTTGGCCCAGACAATGAACTTTGGATCCCACCAAGATTATAGCAATCAGACACGAAACGTGTTGATTTTTTTTTTTAATTAATTAGTCCAATCGAACAGGCAGGAAAGCATGTTCCTTTCCGTATAGTATTTCACCAGACAAGTGATTTCGGTAATCAGATTGGCACCAATCTGGAAACATAAATTATATGCCACTTAGTTGGCCTTTTTAATTTCTGGGATTCATTCATCAAAGATGTGACATTCGATGGTTTAGTGGGTGGCTATTGATGGATTCTGCTGTTACCAAGTGGATCGAACAAACTTCAACTGATGTACGGAAACCTTCTAGTCCATATTTATAGTGTCGAATCAAATGGATGCGATGAGATTGCCGATCGCTGGCTATAAATATGATTATAAATGAGGAATGTCCAGAAAGCGGAGCTCTAGAGACTCTCTTATCTGGAGAGGTCACCCACCGCCTCTGTTTGTTTGTCTCCGTCCTAGATGAGTAATGAGTAATGTCATCAGCCGAATTATATAGTAATCACCTTGATGGTCTCCATAAATCTTGGCGAGCTTTCCACCCACACCGTCTGCGAATGATTTTGGCCCATTCAAAGTCCATAAATATTATAATCTAGATTCTAGATTCCAGATCGGTCTTTAGCGATTTCCAATACATGTGGCCCAGGTGTGCTACCTCACATAAAGAGGATATAAAACGACTAAATGATATCGTTTATAAGCGGTAATTGAAACCCAAATTAAACCCATAAAAAAAAACAAAAAAAAAAAAAAACAAACCAATTTATAAACTTTTGATTGAACATAATCAATCAGGACATCTACTTTAAAGATGGTCTTTCTATTATAAAAATGATCTTTTCTCAACTACTTTGGTTTTTAAATATTTTGTAATCATTTAAGTTTGAAACATTTTCGTTTTATGAAAGGATTATTAGTTTTTTGGTTCATATTCTTTTACTTTTTAATGCTTTTCATTGTTTCTATATATTTTTTAAAATAAGGTATACAATTTTTTTATTGATATGCGTTTGTTCAAAGCTATTCGAGTTTGAATATCGCTGGTTCTTGCACAAATAAAAATTTTAAAAGCTCTAATGTCAAAACAAATTGTAAGCAAAAGTAAAGTATAATATGTACATATATAGCCACTTCCGATGTCTATATCATGGCCAATTCTCCTCCGATCTTTAAGAGGAATACCGTAAAATACTTCTGGATTAATTCCCCATAATTCTGCATCAAAATCCTAGAGCAAAATATTTTTTCGTTTTCCTTTAATTTTTTTCTGATAGAACGCCTTTCAAAATCTGGGACTTTTATATATTTTCATATATGGCCCCTTGGGATTGCCATATTCCTGGCATTTTTCATCCCATTCTTAAGCGGAATGGCTTAAAAGATTTCTGGATCAATTCCCCATAATTCTGCATCCAAATCCTGGTGCAAAATATTTTTTCGTTTATCTTCCATTTTTTCTGATGGAACCCCTATTAAAATCTAGGACTTTCATATATTTTCATATATGGCCCCTTGGGATTGCCATATTTCTGGCATTTAATATCCGATCCTTAAGCGGAATACCTTAAAAGATTTCTGGATCAATTCTCCATAATTCTGCATCCAAATCCTGGTGCAAAATATTTTTTCGTTTTCCTTCCATTTTCTCTGATGGAACCTCTATTAAAATCTAGGACTTTCATATATTTTCATATATGGCCCCTTGGGATTGCCATATTTCTGGCATTTATCCTCCGATTCTTAAGCGGAATACCTTAAAAGAATTCTGGATTAATTAGCCATCAAACTGCATTAATATCATAAAAAAAATCCAGGACTTTAATATATTTTCATGTTTGGCCCATTGGGATGGAAATCTAATAGTAATCCAGCTTATTAAATGTTGGATTAATTCTAAAGCATAATACATTCAAGTCAGACAACTGCAACCCTCAAGCGTTTATTCCAAATAGTAATTTTCAACTGTTATCCAAATATTTGCCCGAGCCACTAATTTAATTGTATGGAAGCTTGTTATCCACATGTGTCGAATTAGAATATCCCCAGTGGCACCAGATTTGCATAGTTTATGGCAGAAGTTGTACAAATGCAATTCTGATGTTGGGCCAGACAGGCGGCCAGCCTGCTCCCCTGCCCCCATTGTCCCCCTGCGAATGCTCAATCATTGTCTATTGCCGTTCGCCAATGGCCATTGCAGTGATATTGATTTTCTGCACCGAAACCCCTGATGGAGACCCATTACGACTGCATGTACATATAGTAGTAGCCAAGGTCAGTTTTAGTCCATGCAACCTTATTATTGGGGGATTTGTTGGGAACGTGACCCGATGCGGTTGCCCGCCCCTATTCCCATCCCCACCAGGTGTCACTTGTGTCACCTGACCCACAAAGTGTCATCATACATAATGAGGGTAAATATCACTGAAGGTGTGTCGGCTCAAACAAGACTAAAATCGATGTTGATTATTTTCTTGTAAGTTATTCAGGGCTGCTTTCTATTCTTCTCTGGAATAAAGGGATAAATGCGGATGAAGACATGAACTTTAAGCTTACTGGCCTACAGGGCGTATGAAAAATTTGTACATGTATATTATCTGATTTATTCATTTATTGGAAATTGTACACATATTGTACTTTCCTATCCTTAAGATATAGAATAGTTCCGTGCATCTTCTAATCGCTTCAAATTTCATGGCCCACACTGCGTATGACTTATTTTTTCTTAAAAGTTGCGGAAGCTACATGGCGTATGTTTTTTTTTTTTTTATTGGTAGACCTGTTAAAGTGTTAAAAGGTTATTGTTTGGTAACTTAAAAACCAAAATGAGTGTACCTTCATGGATTAACTCAGTAAATACAAGTCCACCCTAAAATCTTGCCATGTCCCATGAGTCTTTATATTGTGCAGGTCGCTCCAAGATACTTAAATACAAAAACAGAGATAAACAAGGGATACTGGGGAAACCAGTAAGCCAGAAACCAGCTGCCAGGCTCCGAAAAAAAGAAAAGGGATCGGAGTCCGGACACGCATGCGCTCATTGCATTCAATTCGCCTGCATTTCAATTTCGTTTTCAATGCTTCCACCAGAAATCTGATAACAAAAGCCGACTGAGAATAATAATAATAACAAAAACAACAAAAGCAACAGCTGTGAATGGAACAGGTCGTACCAGCTGCTGGTTCTGCGCCCCCGCATGGTAGGTTAAAGAGAGTCCAGGTAAGAAAGTCGGATCTCTTTGGAATTCTCTTTTAGTCAATTGCTAAAAATAAATGAATACCTTAGTCGTTTCTCTTAGTTTCATTGTTTTAGTTAATATATGTATTATGATGTATAAATAATAAGGAAAATAAAATACATATAAAACAGAAGTTTCAGGGAATTTTGTGAACAAGCATTGATCAATTTATAAATTTAAAATAATTAAAATAAATAATTTATTTCATAAAAAATACCCTATTACATTTATTATTACTTCAAAATGAGTAAACCAACCACAAACTTATAAATAAATTAAGGTTACTGATAAAAATCTTAAGATAATAGATTCCTTATTTTATTTTTTAAGTTTCTGCCTTAATTTCAAGAAGAAACATTAAATTTATTAAAAAAAAAGAGATTCACTAAAAAATAAAAAAGAGAAAAATATATATACATTTAAGAAGCCCCATGCTGAGCTCTTTATACGATTCATTGGGGCTCGTGTGCTGTGAGAGGAGCCGATTCCCAGAGAGTCTCGAGTAATCGATTACCCAGCACATTACTTGTAATGGAGCATTTCATCGGACCTGCTCCTGCTCTCGGCCCGATGGGGTATATTTAAGCAGCTGGCACGACGAGCTCTCTGTTATTGTCCAACGCGCGTTCTTGGGTGAAGCATCTAAACCACGGAAGCCACAAAAAGTGTGGATATTTGGCAAAATATTCCACAAAATATTTTTTCGTGAAAAAAAACATCTACATGTATATGACTGTGAAAGCAACAAATTATATGGTTTAACCAATAAACTGAGAAATCAAAAAAAGAAAACAACAAAATAAGCAACAATCAAAATTTATTCGAAACAAAAACCAAAGCAAATAACAAAAAAATAAAAGAAAGAAACGTGCGTGCTTTGGTTCGTTCGTTGCCGCTAAATAAAATGTGTTGAAAATTACAAAAGTGCAAATTTTTTTTATAAATCGGCACTCGGTGCTCAACGTTCAAAGTTAACAACAATAGGAGAGGAGGAGTCGTCTAAAGCGCCCCCCAGACTGGAACAAAATACGCGAATCAAATTGAATTTGGTGCGCAAATTGGAATAAATTTCAAAATAAGCAACCTGTAGCTCGGCTTTGATATAAGAAAAAAAAATTGGGACTTGGTGAGAGAGAGCGTAAGCCGGAAGCTGACACTGTAACTCTGGCCAAAAGCAAAACACGGCTAACAATTCCACTCCAAATGCAATTGTTTTAAACTCAAGCTGTGGCCGCTACCGAGCACCGAGCAACACAGAGCCGAGCTTTTACCAGTTAGACAACTAATCAAGCCCAGAAACAGCAGCAAAATGTGGTGCATTGTTAACCTGCCCAACGGCACTCAGCAGGCCGTCAAGTGGGATCCCAAAGCGAATGGCCAGGAATGTCTAGAAAAGGTGAGTTCACTTTGGATATTTGTTATGTACAATGTGCCTGCCGTACTAGTTGTGGTTGGGAATTTCCATTAGAAATTGTTATCACAGGTGAGGATCGGGTATTATTAATTTGTTTTAGGCATTCAACGTTTAGTTTAGAAACGATCTTGAATAATATTTCCCAATAATTTGTTATAGAAGAGCCTTCAGAAGTTCTAAAGGTTTCCGATCTATTCCGATAGATCTTATTTAAGCTCGTTGTATATTGTATTAAAATTATTAAGTAATATTTCTACAACGACAAGAGATAGTACTACTCAGAGAAGATCCTTCAGAAAGTTATTTGACTCCACGTGCGATTACGTATCCCCCAAACTATTACAGCAATGTCAAGAACCTTCTCAGAACTCAAGGGAAAGTCACTTATAAGTGTTACAAAATGATCCATCTCGCCTTGAAATTACTTCATACGCCTCATATACAAAGAGTATCAGACTTATCGAGCCTCCGTTCACAAGAGGATATGGTGTAACACCAGAAAGGGCCTTCAATTCAACTCAACTGCAATTTCACTTACACACTTGACTCATTCGGGGCAACAGAAATTGGTTGGATTTTATCTTTTCAAATAAATAACTAAAAATGATTACTTTTTTATGGGCAACGTGCGAAACTTTTCACGAACCGCCCGTACCATTCTCATTTCATTTTAATGGCGGCGTTACTTTTTTCATGGCGCTAATACCCCGGCGAAGGCTTAACTATAAAAAATGGTACATAAAAGAATCCTCTTCGTTTAGTGGCACTCTGCATTCAGTATTTGATTTAATTTCAATTGAGCTCAATCTTTTTACGGCCATATGCCTTATGGCGGGGCCTGGACCTCTGAAAGTTCGAATCAAAATTTTTTTCGATTTCTATCAGTTTGGCAGGAATAAATATGTGTTTTTTTTCGAATTTAGATTCGCATTCCGTTATCATTTCGTTGTCTTGTTGTTTACTAGTTTTGTGCTAATTCGTTTCAAATGCCCAATTACCTTGGCTCCCTGGCTGGCCCCCCGCGAAAAGGTGAGTTGTGGTCGAAGTAAAAATAAACAGAAAGAAGGGTTTAATCATACACTCGCATATGGCGGGTTCAATGTCCAAGTGTGTGCCACTTGAGACGTTTAGTGCAAACACTTGACCGGGCTGCTTCTGGTTGGGCTCTGTTACTACGAGCGATATTGTACATGCCCAGCATTATGATTTCTGGCCACCCCCAACTCAATTCTGGCCCTAATGCCTCCAGCTGCCCCAAAAGATTAAAGCCAATTTGGCAATTCGCCTTGTTTGTCAGGCTAATTAAGACTTTGGCTTACTTGCCGCCCTGCATTAGTGTTTGTGCAATCTAATCAGGCCAACTTATCAAATAACTGTCCCGCTAACTCACACACACACATTAATATTCATGTGTCCCCCAGTTCCCAGCCCCTTCCAGGCCCAATTCGTTGCCAACTTTATTATCTGAACGGTGGAAAACAAGAAAACAAGAGAATATGCTTCTTCAACTCGGGGTTTATCTTATCTGACGTTTTCCTTATCAGAAGAGCTCGTTTGCTATCAGGATCTACAGCTCCAAAGTGGAGTGTATATCATATATGGTATTGTGCCAACAAGTCGAATTAGGCCAGAGCGTAAATGGTTTATACGGGGGGCTTAGCCCTCTGGGCGTTACAAAGGTTACGAAGTGTTTTGATTCCAGTTACTGCGCGATTACTTTTGCTAATTGCAATCAATTTGGAAAAGATAGTACCTAATAGTATGGAGTTCTTGAGGGTTTAATCCTAACCTGAAGCCATATATGGTGGTTCCGATTTCTATGATTGCATTAATCAGTTCCTTTATTCTCACTCCCCATCGCCGCGGATTGACATTGAAATTAAATCGGAATCTGTGGGTTATCAGTTCCACATGTTTCCAATCACGTATGCTACATATTTACCATTTAATATTAATGCTGGCCGGTCCAATGTCCAGTCATCAGTACCGTTAATCTGTGTAAAAAATATATCAGATTAAAAAATATGGTATTATAGCCCATTTAATTTTGATCCCCCAGGGAGGAGGCCACCTTCCAAGTGTGTGACGCACACTTGTGCTGCCCCCCGGCATCCGGATTAATCGAATTAATATTTCTGTTCTATGATTTAACTTTGAGCTATGCGTCAGCTTAGTCTAAATTTATGGAAAGGGAGGGGGCTTATCATAAACTTTGCGCGACGCGCCTTCTGTAACCAACGATAAGGTTTGTCTTTGAAATGTAACTGATTCGTCATTGATATTGGCCAGCTATGGGCCATGAGAAATCCGGGCTATAAATAAAATTAATTAATTAATTGTTGAGGGACGTCTTTACTTACTCACGGCCGTGCTGTGTCAATGTCACCTGTTGGGGCTTTCTTTATTGGATTTGCCGCACAAACAAAATCCGCAAGTAAGGCTCCTGCTCAGGCGATAATCTGCTCGGGGTGTAAACGAAATGGAGGCATACACCCAGGCCCAGTGATTCTGAAAGTGATAAGCGGGTTTACATAACTTTTGAGCAGGCGCCTTATCGCCCGCCCTGGCTAATGAACCCCAAGCCTTGAGCCCAGCAGGATGGGGGAAAAGGGTCTGGCGGCAGTTGCACATTTTAATTACAAAGCTGCCAAGCTGGCTCGGACTCGGACTCGGACTCGGAGAAACAAAGTTTCCTCCCACAGATCCGTAAAAGTTTTCTGAGCCCCTGACGTCATTTGGTTTCGACGCTTTCGACGAGTTTGCATGTCAAAGGAGAATTACATTTTTGTTACCTCGATTTAACAAATACACTCGTAGTAGGCATGGCAATTTTCCGTTTCCCGTTTTCCATTTTCCATTTTCCAACTGCCGAAAACTCATGTCAGGAGCGCTCAAGGACCTCCTCACCCATCCCTCATCCCTCATAGAACAACAAGGACCAACACTGTGGGCCATGTGCAACAGTTTTCTGCTCGATAATAGTTACTTGCAATTACCAGCTACTTGTAATTGCATTTAAAATTGCAATTTTCGTGGCCCGTTTGTCGTCAGAGCTGCCGGCTCTGGAGTTTTGAGTGGCCATTTGAGTTGTTTTCGATTGCTCCTTGAAGTGGCTTTGCCTGGCTGAGGATGCATGTTCCTCGAGTGACTGCTCTTGTTACATGACAAAGTCCACACCAGAAATGGGAAAAATCGTAGTATCACGATATTGATAAATAGTCCTGATAAATCACAGGTTCTATTTTTTGCCTATCTTATGATGAAATCGCTGAAAATGCAGTAACTAGATTTCCTGGAATCAGAGCTGAACTTTCTCTGGTTTCCCTGTCAAGTGACATCACCCACTGTGGCCGGGTATTGTCCCTCCTCCGATGACGGCGTTCCTTTATCGGATTTCCTGTCAACAAGCTGGCCTAATCAGATCCTTCACGACCATCTATTTTCTAGGTGTAATTATATTTGCGAACGCGGCTGTCCCTTCTTCTCCTTGGGCTGGCGGCACAAATGGGTGGCAGCCGGATAAAGGGCAGGCAAGGATTAGAAGGCAGCTGGATGATGAGTTCTTTCAACACCCTTGAAGTGTGGGATTACGACAGATGGGGGGCTGGGTGGCTGGGGTGGCTGGGGGTGGGGTTCGGCTTGAGTGTGCAACTTGCAACAATTGAAAGATGGCAGCCAGGCAAGTTTCCAGGCTTTCCAAGATTTGATGAGGCAGCTCGAGTGGCAACAAGGCTGGGGGCGGGGGCGGCAAGGTTCAAGTGCAGCAGCCGCTGGCCAATTTGCTTGTCTCTCGTGTCACGACAAAAGGCCAATTCAAGCGTCGTAATCTGAATAGCAAGCAGATATTCCCGCCTTGTATCTGCTTCCAGATGTCTGGGTGTATTTTTGGTTTCTAGAAATGGTAAAAAGATTGCACAGCTACAAAAAATGCTATTCGGATAGGCTATCTAACGAAATGATTCAATATAAAATATTTATTTACTGTTCAACAAACTTTACAGAACACTTATCATATTTATGGACGTTTTTTTTTTTCATTTTTTCGTCTGCTCTGCTTTTTATATCACCTTCTGTCGATAAGCTTTTCGAAAATTTCTTATATTAATACGCGATGTCAACAGCAAAAAACAGCAAAAAACCGAAGACGCAGGTGGGAGGGCGGGAAGGTAGAAAATTGAGGCGTAGAATACAGAAAACGCAGGTAGAAGGTGGAGGGCAGAAGACAACGCCAAGATATCAGAGCAATTAAAGCATAAACGATAAATAAGCATAAATAATTTCGATTTCAACCATTTTCGTTTCTTAAAACGCAATTTCTTAAAATTCTTTTTTTGTATTCGTATTTTTTTTTAACCCGTTTGTTTGCCATTAACAGATGTTGAATTGATATTGAAATTTCCCCAGCCACCACTTCAAACACACATTCAGCTTGTTTGTTTATTTGTTTAGCGTAAAGTTTTGTGATTAATATTAAGCATACGCCCTGTTTTATGGTCCTCGCAGCCTTGGCCTAAATGTGGCTTTTGGCCTAAACAGCAGGAAGTTTTTCTTCTAGGGAAGAAAGCGCCACGTGCTCGTCGACCTCTTGGCCAAAAAGAATAACTTATAAGTATAAGTTGTATCTGTATCTTGGCATTCGTACTGGCGGTGTTTGTATCTGTATCTGAAGCTTTGAGTGTTTGTGTTTCTCTCCGCTTTTAGTTTGTCTTGGTCTTGTTTTATTTTTCTCGCTGTTGTTGTTCTTTTTGGCCGGTTGTCGTTGTGCCAAGCCCATTCGAAAAAAAATAATGTAAAACGCAAAAGGCACAAAACGAGATTTACCTATTTTCGTATTTTTGTCAAGTTTCATTTTTTCGCCTTTTTTCTCCGCCATATACATACGTATATGTTTGTATGTAAATCGGCTATATTATTTATTTTTTCTGCTTTCCGCTCTTGTTCTCCTGCTTCGCTTTTTGCAGTCGACAGTTATTAACAATTTAAACAAACAACCAAAGATAAATACGAATTTATTTAAGGCGACTCCCAGCGCGAGTTTTCGGACACATTTTGCACCTCAACCGGCTAAATAACACGAAAAACAACAAAAAATAAAATAGAGAATTCGCATCTGAGTGGCGCTCTGCGCCAATTAATCCCTTTGTTTCGCATCCACAAGATACAACGCAATAGAGCTTATTTAAATTAGGCAACTAAACTGATTATAATTAAATGTCTTTATTTAATCGCCAGGAATTTAACAAACAAACTTATTTCTGTCTCCATTTAACCTTTTCAAACAAACAAAAAAGAAAAACTTTTAAAATGCTTTCTGATTTCTGAAAACTTTGATATTTCCCAGGCCTCCTAATAAACTAATAAATTGTGTTTCACGTGTTAATTATGTGGACAAATAAATGTGTTTTATCTGATGTTAGTGTATCCCCCGATTTGATCGTAAATTTCTTCGTTTTTCCCCGTCAACAAAAATGCCATAAATTTTTAAAATCCCGCCAGGGAGATGGGTTTCATACACAATACGAATAATATATAGCTTATACAATCTATTATTACCCACTATTTGGAATTTTATTCTCACTATTGTTTTTGCCAATTCTGCAGGAAGAGGGGAGGGGCAAAAAAAAGTTATATATAGTATATTTAAAGTTTATTTGCATATTCATGGCTGATATGGTTTAATTGTGGCTAGCAGCTTAATTAGTTCAGCCCTGGAACCCAGAAGTAAACTGAAATTGCGAAAAACAAAGAAAGAAACTCAGACCCATCCACCACATCCCACCCCTGACTCATCATGGAGGTCGCTTTTTTTGAATAACAAAAACATTGCCAAAACCCCACCCCCCTCAGCCCCCAACCATTGCCATTGCATTCGGAATTCGCATTTGCATTTGCATTGATTGCAATAGTTGAATGCATTGACATAAAAATATATATATATCAAACATACTATAGATCTGAACTGTCAATAAATTTTCGACCCGCACTTGACCCCAAAAACGGTAATCTCTAAGGAATATATTTTGTTTTATATTTATGCAATATCTATGCTAATCCATTGGGCCCACAATGTTGGCCCATTGTTTTGCCCAACAATTTGAGTAAATTGGTCAAAGCAAAAATTAATTTTCCAAACAATTACATTCACTGCAACCGGCCGACCAGCCTCAATATCGTTTGCCAATTTCGGAATTAATTGCATCTGGCTATCGGAGGAGCTGCTCTCCGGCTACAACACATAAACAAACACAAACCCAAAACCCAAAACCGAAAAACCCAAAACTCCCCCCAGAATTTTGCTTCCGTAAAAGCGCCATCGCTTCCACCGGGGCGTTTATCATGTTCGCTGTCCGAAAAATGCAAAAAGGACTGCAGGCGACACACCAGTGGCGGCAACCTGCGGCAGCCCACACACCTGCCAGAGTTGCCAAAGGCCTCTATGAAACTTTTCAATTCAATTTTGAATTCTACAATTCAGCAAATGGCTTTTTGCCACCTGGAAAAAAATAACTAAAACTTGAATAAATTACTCAAAGCTTTTCCAAACTGTCTAGTTTACGATTTTTGCATATTTATTTATAAAAGTCATCATCACGATTAAATCTTGAGCTCCAGGAAAGTTCTCCTGTTGCTTTTTGGCTTGGTAGAAAGGAGGCAAGGACACTTTGGACACATGAACTGAAATCGACAACCCTTAACCAGCCATCATGTGTGTGGTTTTACTGTAGCCACAAGGCCTGGAGTTTGGAGCTGTGAGGGTCACGCGAAGAAGGCTTCGTGGTGCGTGTGCGCCATCCTGTCTGTGTCCTCGCTCAGAGTTCCCTATGCCCTACGCCCTACGCCCTACGCCCTACGCCCCACGTCCTACCTCCTACGCCCTGCGCCCTACTCCCACTTCCTTGCCCCGAACCACTCTCTGTGTGCGTGTCCTTGCCAGCGCAATTTATGTTTACACCGTGTGCTGGCAGTGCGCCCGCAAATCTATCTGGAAAATCGCTCCCAGCTAGTGAAGTCGAGCCGAGGCGCACCCAATCAAAAGGAAATTATACTCGCGTGCCAAAGTCCACAGTTAAAAGTCGAAAGAGAAAAAGTCAGGAAAATAACTTGAAACTACGGTCTCTATTCCATAAATCATATTTGTTGAGATTCAACTTTTCAATAATTAAAAATATTTTAAACATTTTCTATTCGCAACAAAGTTAGGAGCAAACTTTTTAGCCCAGCAAAGAAATAATAAAAAGTTTCTGCTGAATAGGATTTACTCCACAGCTAACAATGAAAGTTGCTCAAACTTTTATTCTATTAGTTTTTGCCTCAGTTATTCGAATAGCGATTCCCTTAAATAACTCCATTATACGGAATTGCTGTTTGACTTACCCAAAATAGACTGTTATTGAGGGGGGGGAGCAGGATCACGTCACGTGCTCCTTCATTTGGCCAAAAACTCCTCACATACAGTTGTACACACACATATCGATTTAATGGTTAAAGCCAAGCTATAAGTTGCCGAGAGTCTTGGCCATACTCCGGCTAATTGGAAGCAGTTCTTCGTGCCACCAAACGGGCGTGGGTGCTGGCCGCCCTGGCCACCCTGGAGAGTGCAGCGCTAATCCAGCGACAATGACAAGGCTGCCAGTGGATGACGCGTAATGCAGAAAGGCAGCCAAGGAAAAGTGGGTGGAGTGGAGGATGGGGGGGGTGTTGTCTGCTTTTAAGCCGACACTTAATGCAATTACCGCTGCCACAGTCAGGGGCATTTGTCTTTTAGCGCCAGGACGGGGGAACTCGAGGAAAAAAGAAATCACCAGGCGAGAAATCTCAAATATTTGTTCTAAAACTAAAAACTCGGTAGATATTTTCTCTCAGTGCTCTCTCAGCACTTTTATGATGATGCAGAAATCGTGCCTGCACATGACAATGACGAAATTTTGTACAAAATCAATGTTGAAGGCAAATGATAATGTCATTTGCTAAACAGGCGCCGCCTCCATTTTTTCCCAAACGACCTTTCTATGGGCGGTGGGGGGACCCACTAGACCCAAGTCTAGTGCTATCTATTGTTTCCATGGCTTTTGCATATTATCCTTGAACTGCTTTGCGCCCATTTTGCCAAAGAGCGGTGGCAGAAGAAAAAGGCGCCAAAGGATGAGGGCACAACCATAGAAACCTGAATGCACAACAACTAAGCGGAAATATGGCTTTGGCCAAGTAAATTTGCCCCTCAGCTCCGCTGCCACCTGAAAAATAATGCTCACAACCCAAACATACATAGCTTAGAACAATATTAAACAATAAAAAAAAAAAGGAAAGGAAAATGGAAAAATGCCACAGGACATGGCAGGAAGTGTGTAAAAGAAAGAGAGAGAGAGAGAGAAAGGAAGAACAATAAATTGCGTGAAAATGCAACCGAAAAAATGGCCGCAAAACAAACCGCAGCAGAACCTGGGGAATGCATTGAATGCTCAGCCATTGTATTCGAATATAGTTTTCTATAAAAGCCGACAAGCTTACCACATCCCCCCTTCCCTTCTTGCACACCTCGTGGCTGAGGAACAAAAACCCACAGCCGCCCCCAGCCGCCCACCCCCTGGCGCCATGCTGAGTGCCATTTTGATGTGTCTCTAATGGCAAGGCTTTTGTTTCGCCCTTTCTTTACTTATACACATATACATATACATATACATATACACATACATATATATAGATATTATTTTTTGTTTTTTTTCTCTGGTTTACTTTTATTGCCCCGAACCGGGTCCTGTGTGGCTTTCACTATTATTTTCTTTGGCCTTTCTCCTACTTGCACGTTCGGCGACAGAGGGCCTTGTAAAACAAAGATGGCCAATAAAAGTACATAAAACCATGATGGGAGATACACAAATACAGTAACAGAGACAGCGAAAAAAAACAAATCCGATCAGCGACCGGATCAAGATATAATTCACTCCCGCGATTGAGATGTACTGCCAGCCGATTTCAATTTAAATTCGGAATCAAATTAAATTGCAATTTATTTGTATGGCAACCGGACCAACCGGGTCCATAGTCGATAGGCAGGCTTTTCGCTCGTGCCGTCACTGTTTCAATTAGTGCATAAAATTTTCTTGCTTGGAATAATTCGCCCTTCGGCAATCTTAATTAAATGCTTTTACTTTTATTCTCATTTTTACTGCCCCCAAAGATGTACAATGTCCTGCGGCGGTCGTGTCCTGTTTGCATTGTTCGGGGCTTTTGTTTCACTCACCCCACCACAACCACAATCAGCGCCAGGATAATGCTGTTTTAATTGAGCCTCTTAAAGCGACATTGTCCCTGCTCTGACACTAAAATTAATTAAGTTGAATTTAAGAAAGCCAACCGGAATTCGCCATTTAATTGTGTTTTAATTAAGAATTTGCATGCGCGGGGTGAGGGAGGGGGCGTTTATTTATTCTAGTGTAATTACTAATCACATTTGAAAACATTGTTGAGGGAAAGATAGATGTTTGCGCTCTCAGTTGACATTTAAATATTCATATACGCCGGTGGACTGTATTCCCTGGGGTCACGAATAGAAATAATTGCGGGTAATTCACGCTGAAGTTACTAAAATTTGTATATGCGATTTTATGTAATCAAATCAGGCCTCTAATCACTCTTAATCAGTGTATTTCTAGACCGCGCGTCTGCCTTGGCTTAGGTGTCCGGTGGAGCACCCCCAATGCCCCCTTCTTTCTGGCTTTCTGGCTGGCGACACCCACTTAGCCTGTATCCGCTACCCGAGCTTTCCTTTTCCCGCATCAAAAGCATTTTCCGCTACTAAATTGCTCGAAAGGAAAATTCTACAATTTTAACGAAGTGAAAATTGCCATTTGGCATATGGCGGTGGGGGCTGAAGGGAGGTAACCGGTGGCCGCTCCTCTGCTCGCCATCAAATGTCCATCAAAGCTTCCAAACTTGGCTGAACGGAGAGGGGAGGAGGTGATGGGGCCTAAAGCCAGGCATCATTAACTGCAATGACTAAAGTCATTTGAATAGAAAAGTCTCCACATGAAGAAAAAATTGCCATTTTCTTAAGTTTTTTGAAAAAAAGAAAAGAACAACGGTGCGTATACTTGATATTTGGTATACTTGATATTACGTATACGCAACGTATGCCAAGTTTTGATTGGAAAACTCGTAATAAAGAGATTATCTTTATTATGGAATATATTATATTGAAAGCCTTATTTCTTGTTGTGCAGGAGAGGTCAGCGATTGTGTTGAGGTCCTGGCTGTAAGGACCGTGTTTGGTTAGGCTAAGCTTGTCACGCGCGATTTCCGATACCGCTAGATGCTCGCAACGGAACGGAACGGAACGGAGCCAACTGAAATGAATTGAAACCGAGAAATGGGCTCAAGGACGAATGCAATTTACAATTAGAATAAATGAGTTTAGGCACGACAGGCGCAGTGGCAGGACAAGGGACAGCAGGTCCTTCGAAGCGATTTCGTAGTGACCGAGTGAGCAACTTTAAATGATATATTATTATGTGATTTGGCAGCGACCCATTTGCATGGAAAATGCCCGACCAGAATTATCAAGTGCAAACATGGAATTGCTCGGATTGGGGGTTGGGGGGCTTAGAGTGTGGGGTGTGGGTGGGAAGACTTTTGGCCAAAAATAAAATCAATATAAGGCAGACACGAGTCAACCTGGCACCTGGCAACAGGCAGCAGCAGCAGCAGCAAAGGCACATACATACAACCGTATGTATGGATAAAAAATATACATTTTTTGGTAAGAGACAGGATACAAAACCAGCAAAGGTCTGGGAGTGTGTTCGTATATTTGATAACTTAATTGAAATACATTGGAGAGCGGCCAAAGCGGGGCGAGCAAGCGAGCGAGTGAGGTAAACTTGTAAGCCTGCCTTTGGATTTATGGGTAAACAAGTTCATAGCCAGGGCCATAAAAGTGGGTGGCGGCAATGGCGATGGAGATGCGGCAGCGGGTTCGGGTGCGGATTTGTTGCGGATAAATCATCAAAGCAGCTGCACCACCAGAAGCTTGTATAAACTTTCCCAGGCCCCTGGAATGGCGAAAACCGATTTGCTGATATCTTTGTTATTATATTTTGGAACTCTGCCATCCTCCAGAGCCTCATCCAACTGCCCTGCCACTTCCCCTTTGGCTGCCGCATAATGTTGCCTTATTATGCATCCTTTTCCTTCGCACAAAATCCGCCAGGCGGAAGAAATTCTTTCTTTTTATTATTATTTCCCTCGCTCATTTTTTTTTTGTTACTTCTTGGCTTGGAATTTTAAACATCGACAATTGTCCGGGAGGAGGGACACCGACCCTGACCTCCGTGATTCACTGCTTGGCGAGTGGTTGGCGAAAGTATCCCAACCACATTACACATTTTGGGCCAAGAATGCATCCTCCTCTTCAGCGAACATTTCGTCATCTAAACATTCCACATTCCGCAACATTTCCATTTCTGGCTCTCGTATGTGCACTTGACATTCTTTTTGCCGAAAGTTTTCCTTTCATTGTTGGCTGAAAAAGTTTGTGCCTCGTTCTTAGACATTTCGTTTAGGCCAAATGTAATTTATCAAGTTGCAAATGTGATTCCCCGACTCGAGAATGGTATAAAAATCAAATGAATGTGTTTTGGGTAAATAGTATTCTCAGAGCCCCTCATGCTGGGAAAGATTTCTTGACCCAAGTTTATGGAAATCCCTTTTTTTTTTGTGGGTGGTATTCCCATTTATAATTGGAAAATGACTGTTTTGAAGATTTTGTAATTCCTGCAAAATGCAGACCATGGTTTAGGGCTCTAATATTTTATGTACTTGAAAGTTTTGCGCCAAACTCAAGCCGCAATAATCTGGCATCACGTTCCAGCAATTGGGAATGTGGCATGCTAATTAGGGTCGGGAATCGCCCCCTCCTCAATCCCTTCTCCTACAATGTAATGCATTTGCATGGTTATTTGGCCTGTTGGCCTGTTGTTGTAAAGGACTTGTTTGCACTGCTGCAGTCAACTCCCAAGGGGAGGACAAAATAAAACAGGATGGAGGGATCAAGGGTCGCATAGTGCAGGAAAGTGGAAGTAAGAGAGCAGCGGACCAGCCCAGCCCAGCCCGGCCCACTCCCTTGCGGCTTTTCCGCATTTTCGCGCAACGCACGCAAAAAGTGGCAGCCACTGAAAATGACGCATACTTAAAGAAACCAAAACAACAGCGTCACAAAAACAGGACAAAAAAAAAAAAACAAGGAGGAGGAGGAGGACATACACATAACATGCAGAAACGCAGAAAGCGAGAAAAATTATGGCAACAGCCAGGACACACGCTCATAACATCTCGGAATAAATATGCACAGGACTCGTATATTTTCATTTGGTTGCCCTGATTTTTAATTTAGACCTGTTACATACATATGTATATGTGTATAGTATGTATATATAAGTCTATATATGATTTTTATTTAAGACTTGATGCAGCCTCCGCTCTTTTTCAATTGACGTTGGCTTTTAGCCGTTGACGCAACCGCTTGCCGCCAAAAGAGCTGTGCCAAAAGTCACGTACCACCACGGACGGACCAGGCCAAAGGCTAAGTTTTTACAAAACAACATTTCCATTAAATATGCAGGAAGATGGCCACATTGGATCACTCTGCGAATTGAGGACACCCATATAATTGCCCAAAAAAAAAAATAAAAATAAGATGAGAGTTTTATGGCCATGGCTCCATAAACTTGGCCCTTTCTTCCAAATGGACTTTCACTTCAAGGCTTTGATCGCTGCAAGGACGCATTGCACTGCAACTAAAGTTTATTTTTATATTTGCAATCGACAAAGTCCTTGAGTAAAATATTAAATTACCAAAGCCATAGTAATTATATGTAGTTTGTGCCTGGGAATTTCCTCTGGCAAGGACACACTCGTCACACTTTAACCAAGTCCCCGGCTACTTTCCCATTAATCAGCCTTTTAATTGCGCTTATGAAATGGCATTAAAAACACCCTCGTCGCGTTCCCATTGCATTTTTAGTGTGCACTTTGAACGCAGGCAAAAGTATTTTTGTTGTTTCTTGGTTTTAGCTTTTAGTTGCTAGCATTTGTTTCGATTTTACAATAAAATTTATGGCCAACGATCAAAGTCCAATGTTCAGTCGGTCGCCGGTGCAGTCGCCGTCGCTGCAGAAATGCACTCACTCGGACCGAAGAGAAAACAAAAAGAGAGGCATTCTAAAAGGCGAAGAAGTTCACTTTGCTCTAGTTCTTGCTAAACTTAATCACTTTTACTAAATGCTAAAAATTGTAGTTAAATTATATTGATTATGGGAAAGTTTGCCTTTGAAAGGGAAACTGGGAGAAGGTCGAATTGTGAGGCTGATAGTTGGCAATGCGAATTGCGAATTGCAAATTGCAAATTGCAGCTGATAAGATTCCACTTGGAAACGAATTCTTGCTGATCATCGTATTCGCGTAAACAGGTGGAAATGCAATACTGCCTCTCCGCTGATTAAGCAGCATTTCATTTTGGGTCAGTTTAGTCCAAAATAAATGATTCAATGGACTGGGGATAATGAGCAATAAACTGGAAATACCAAGCTTTTGATTCGCATTGCATCATTAGATTGAAAAGTTTAGCGCCTTGACATTTTGATCCGTTGGGCCTTTGGCTAATTGCATCAGCCAGATGGTCCAGACATTTTCCATTCAATTAATTTGCACTTGCTGTCGCTTTTCGCTTTTCGCTTTTCATATTTCATTTCCCATTTGATATTGTATTTTCATTTTCACCATTTGTCCGGACTCCGGAGGTGAGAGAGACGGATGATGTCGAGACTCTGTGCCGGTTCTCACGTCAGCAATTAAAAAGCAGCCACCGAACGTGAAACAGTTATGGTAAATTGCACTACACCGGGTGACATTTAAGGGGGAGGAGGAGGACGACTGGTTGTGATAAAGACGGGTTCTCACTTATAAGGCGAGTGCACATGCCGGGCACGTGGTCCCCACTCTGTCTCAGTGCATAAGTAATTAAGTGCAATTTATGGCCAATTTCCCCGCATCGAACCTGTTTCGGTGCATTTTCATTCCCAATGACACGGCGAGAAAATTTAATCCAATAATACTTAGTATTCCAACGATTTTGATGCCATCTGGCACTTAATCCCATCCTACTCAGATTTAGTTTAAGTAAATATTTAGTAAGTGTATAAAGAAATGAAAAACCCTGAACCTAAAGGTTACTGAAACTTTTTTCACGGTACAGCAATTTGCACAAAAAAGAGGTGCAGCTGTCCCCCACTCTTCTCCAGACTCATCTGTCATCGTGAGCCAGAGACAGGGGGATAGGTGATCACTCGACGGGCGCATGACCCGCAAACAAGCGCAATGAATACAAAAAAAGACTAAAATAAAATTGACAAAAAAAGAAAAAAATAAATATAACGAGTTCTAACCGTTTATGGCCAATGCTTTCTGTGTTGGGCCTTTCCATCTATCCCGTCTATCTGTTTGTTTATCTCATTGGCCACGAAGAGAACCAAACCTCATCTTTGATCGCTCTCTAGTTAATCGCTCCCTCTCTCCCGTTTTATTGCACGTGGCCCGCTCGAAAAGCATTTAATCGGCCCTAATATAATATGCTGCACTCCGGGTTCAAAGTACAAAGACGATGCCTCTCCACTGACGTCATGGCTTGAGTTACAGTTACAGTTTGGGTTTCGGGGGCCATTAAACCAAGCAAACGCCAAACACTTGGCGATCGGCGTTGGAATCAAAGGGGAGGAGGTGGGAGGTGGTGGGGCTCGCACAATAAACAACTGCAAACCAGAGACACCAGAAAGAGAAGCAGCAGAAAACAACACTCACTAGGCGAGTGCCAGTCCAAAGTCCATTTGGCATTTCGGAGACTCGGGTCCAAAGTCCAAATCGGGTTTTTCTGCTGCCAGCCAGCCATCTAGTCATAGCACCCCCCACCAAGCTCCACCGGCCCCCAATGGCCCCCACCGTCTCACGTTTACAAGTGCACCGAGAGCGTCGCTCTTTTGTTCCACACACTCTCTCATCAGCTCCACCATCTGCTCCACCATCTGGGATTACATACACGGGAGAAGGGGGGACTGTCTCTTGGGGCTTCGCTTTGTTTACCTTTGTCCATTCTTCTCTCTTAAGCACGCTCTTGCTGGCATCTTGGGGCTTTTTTTTTGGATGCTTTTTACAAGCTTGTTGCTTAGCTAAACTTTTAAATTAGAAAATAAATATAAACAAAATAAGCAAGTGTCTATGGAATAGCTAAAAATATTTGCGAGTAACCTTGGAATTCTAGTAAAAAAGTACTTAAAAGGGTCAACTGACCCTTTTAGCAACTGTTATTCTTGAGGGTTATTCCCCTTTCAAAAGTAGGTGAAAGTTATTATCAATTAAAATGAGGGTCTGCCTTATTTGAATCACCTTTAAATTACCTTGTAATTACAGGCGCTAGACAGTTGGACTTTGCCTAGTTCCGTATTAGATTTTAACTAAAATCTAAACAACTAAAATGAGTCGAAGCTATCCCCAATTTTGGAGCTTGCCCCCCACAACAACAAGAAATGTCGAGTAGAGACAGTAGCACGTGGGTCATGTAGATAGTCGGTGGGGAATTTTGTGCGCTTGTTGCTTGGCGATTTTACGAGCTCCACAACAATAAAGCCCGAAAAAATTAATAGCAATAACAACAAATAAGTCGTTATGTTATGCCCCGCCGTACATATTACGAAATGCATTAAGGCGTATAATCAAGAAGGGTACTTTTTGTCATCCGGCGGGAGGGTGGATGCATGTGGGAGGCAGAAGACCAACTCCACCCACCCCCTCCCGCAATATTGGATGGGGAATTGTGAAACTTTTGGGTTATGTCAGGCAAGCTCGGTGAAGCTTGAATTCAGTTTCCCGGCTTATTTGCCATTGTAGCGCCTGAAAAATAAGTTCACGTTTCGCATTTAGCAGCGATTCGCTTTTGTGTTTAATTTAATTTTAGCGAAATCCACAAAAGTGGACTTTGCACTTGACAGCGGCGACGACAGCGACGATTTTCTGTATTTTTTTTTTGTTTTTTTGTTAAACGTATACGCGGTGAATGAATGTTCATTTGTGTTCCGCCTGTTGCCACGTTTAGCCAACAAAAAATTTTAAATATCAAATCTAAAAACTGAAAAAGAATAAATCTATATGATTGGAATGTTTTTAGGAATCTAAAATTCTTTAAATTACTTTAAAAAAAGCTTACATACATTTTAAGATCTATAGATACATTTTGAGATACATTTGTATCTCCTCTACGACGAGATTATCTACAAGATTGACTGAAGGTTTAAAATGGATTTGTTTACCAAAAAAATTTTGTTTTTATTTATTGTTTGCTTTGTTTTCTTTTTTTTTCGCCTCGTTCATTAACCCTAAAGCGATTAAAAAAACATTTCGAAAATAACGAACAGAATGCGTTCTTCATTACAAAATTTGATTTGCTCCAAAGCCTAATATAATTGACGGAGTTTCGAAAGATTTATGCACCATCTGCCGTATCCATTGCCAATGCCATTTCCATTTCCATATCCATTTCCATATCCATCTGGCTCTTGATTCCCTAAATTCTGTTAAACATTCCGCTCGAGGCGAATGGCGTAGCATGAGATTTCAGTTATTACGCTGGCAAAGCTCTCGAGAGGCTTCATTAGATACGGTCTCTGGCTGTCAACGGCAACCCACGACATTTTCCACCACATACTACACCCAGGCCCTCCTCCAGAGGCCATGAATTTAATGCCAACACTTGGGGAAAAGTTGGCCTTTATGGCCTTATTAATAATCCATTCAAAACGACGCATTTTTTTTTTGTTGACAATGTTGAATGTTGGTCAACAAAAATGGGAAAATTCCATTTCCAATTATTGGCTTTTTTTCTCTCTGTGTGGCCACTCGGCTTTTCCGCAAAGTCGTAAGCTTCCGTCCCAGCTGCCAGGCTGCGAAGATGAACATCAAATTCTCGGCTGCCGCCTGCCTAACAGCCGTTACTAACTTGCCACGCCCCCTTGGCCTATGTAAATTGATCTGCGTACTTGATTAATTAATTGCGTTCGACTTGAAGCCGTTTGGAAACGGTTTTCGAGCACCAAACTCTGAGCAGAAGAAAACCGCAATTGCCGATGACATCTGTTGTCTTAATTAGTCCAACGAGTTGGGGGATTCGGTTCCACCTGGTCTTTGGGGGATGTCCTTCGTTGAAGGTGACAACATAGCAAGGACAACTACAACAAATTGACTCAAATTTCACTTGTAATAACTAATAATTTGAGTCATAAATTTAAACACCACCCACCCACCAAAGGACTCCCAGTCATTCATCTTGTTTTTCCTGTTTTTCCTAATTGGAAAAGTGCGAGGGCGTTGATGCGTGAGCAACTTGTTGCCTTGACTAAACCAGACTCGCAAATGGTACAAGTCTATATATATCTCATTATACAAAGTGCTGGGAATAGGTTGGGGGATTTCCGTATTTAAAGGTGAGTCCCTAGGCTCTACACTTTTTTTTTTCTATTCTATTTCAACATTTTCTGTTGTATTTTTCGGTTTTGACGTTTTGGAAATTTCATTTCGACCCCAGCCAATGCAACTGCCTTTGGGGAATTTTTAGTATGGGATTGTGAGGGGTATGTGGGTGGAGGGGCTTGTTAAAGCCAAACCGACAAACAGACAGACAAACGTCATCATCGTGAGCATTATGAACCACATAAGCATGCTGTTGCTAGGAGAGATGCTGCCCACATTTGAACTTGTTCTATTCGAAATGATGACACGCTCGTTGCATAAGCAAATATTTCTGGAGAACCACATCCATGCCAGCCACCCACATGCTCCCCCATCCTTACAATTACATACATACATCTACTGGCATTCCCAATCGCAATCCCCCATTTGCCATTTCCCAATCCATCCACTTGCCAGGAGCAGTGGCGGATGTTGCTGCTGTCATGGCAATGTAGTGAGATAGACGACGACGACGACGACGCCGACAGGACATGCTTTCGGTCGCTTTCGCTTTAGCAGTGTGTCGCTGACAGGCTCTGTCAAGTTGAATTGATAAGTCGCTGATCCAGAATAGATTGAAAAACAGTCGCCCATATAGTCGGGCTTGGAAAACAATGAACCTGCAGCGAACCGAAAAGTGAGGGTCTTGGAAATCTCCGAATTACCATAAATTATAAAAAACTTCAAGTCCACAAATTTATAATAAATTTTATAATATTATAATTTTTTCCAGGTCTGCCGTGCCCTGAACATCATCTGCGAAATGGAGTACTTCGGCCTGGAACACTGGACGCCCAATCAGAAGGAATCGCAGACGCGCCAGTGGATCAATCTGAGGAATCGTCTCTCCGGGGACAGTTGCAGCAGCGGCAGCGGCATCCAGCTGATGCTGGCCCTGCGAGTAAAGTTCTGGGTGCCCGTGCACTTCATCCTCCAGGAGAGCGTCCGCAATCTGTTCTACATGCAGGCCAGGCGGGATTTGCTCGAGGGTCGCCTCTCGGCGCCGGATTGGAGTGGCGCTGCCAAGTTGGCGGCGCTGCTGTGCCAGGCCGATGGCCTGCGCTTCAATGAGTCCTCGGTGCGGGCCGAGTGCCCGATCAGGATGCGCCGGGAACTGGCCCAGCAGCAGCAGCAGATGCAGCAGCAACAGCAACAGCAGCAACGGAAGGAGAAGGAGAACGCCCTGAGCTTCAAGAAGCGGCGATTGTCGAAGCAAAAGTCCATGGAACACATAGAGACCTGCACCTTACCGGTGGCCACCACCCAGATTCACAGCTTCAGCCTCCAGCCGTCGCCATCCGCCTCCGCGTCCGCCTCCACATCCGCCTGCTCGCAGACCCATTCGAACAGCAGCTCCAGCAGTCCCAGCAACAGCAGCAGCCAAACGGGATTGGACGAGCGTCTGGCCAGCAATCCTCTGCGCATGTACGAGGAGTATCTGATCCAGCCAAGCTCCGAGGGAGAACCTCCAGCGGACTATCTACGTCAAATAGCCACCGAACACGGAAAGCTGGCCAAGCTGCAGATGAGTCTCAAGTCGGCCAAGTACTGGCTGCTGCAGTCCATCCAGGATCTCGAGGGCTATGGCGAGGAGTTGTTCAGTGGAGTGACCACCAACGAAAGTGCCACGCGTTGCGATATTGCGGTGGGAGCCCATGGCATCACCGTCAGCCGCGGGGGTGAAAAACAAAGGTGGGTCCTTAAATTAAAATTCATTAAAGAGTCCTTTGACTAATAAGGATATTTTCGTTTTCTTCAGCATCCCCTTTGGCGCTATCGCTGCAGCCAAATCCCTTCGACGCACCTTCAAGCTGGAGTACGTGGACGACCACAACGACCGCAAGGAGCTGGAGATTAAGCTGCCCAAGCAGCCCATCGCCGCCGGACTCTACCGCTCGATCACGGAGCGCCACGCCTTCTACGTGTGCGACAAGGTCCGGGGCGTGGTCACCAATCAGTTTACCCGGGATCTCAAGGGCACCATCGCCTCCATGTTCATGGAGAACACCGAGCTGGGCAAGCGCTATGTCTTTGACATTCAGCATACCTGCCGCGAGGTGCATGACCAGGCCAGGCGAACGCTCCACGAGCGTGGCGGGGATCTGGCGGCTGAGGGGGCCGAGGGCTTCTCCTCGATGGCTGGCGATGGCGGCGCCGCTGCCATAGATCCGCTGGGAGCGGCTGGAGGCAGTGCTGGTGCCTGCGGCTCCATGGCCGGCAAGATAGATTTGGCCATACGCGAGAAGGAGGCGCGTGAGGCGGCGATTGAGCGCTGCGTGGACACGCGGATATCGGAAGCCATGCAGTGCAAGATCTGCATGGACCGCGCCATCAACACAGTGTTCAATCCGTGCTGTCACGTTATTGCCTGTGCCCAGTGTGCTGCAAGGTAAGCTGCAATCTCACTCATCCAAAAATGCATCAACTAATATGATTTCAATCCTTTGTAGATGCAGCAACTGCCCGAATTGCCGGGTCAAGATAACCAGCGTGGTCAAAATCTATCTGCCACCGGAGCTGCGCACCAGCCAAGCCGGCAGCGGCGTCGCCATCGGCACCACCATCAGCCAGATCGAGGAGCCCGATCTGGAGGAGGAGATGGCTTCCAGTATGGGAAGCGGCTCCGAGGCGGCAGCTGCCGGTGCGGGAGCGGGAGCGGGAGCAACCACTGGTCCTGGGGGACAGCCGAAGGTGACGACGGCTGCCTAGAATTGGTTGTGCTCGCTGCTGTTCCGGCTGATGGAATGGGTGTGCGTGCCGATTGTCTGAGAACCACATTGAGATCCACTGATATTCTATGACCACAACACAACCTAAAAGGGGAACAAACTGCTCCGTTTGGCGTGCAGCTTGCCGCAGGAATTCGTGGCCCGCGGGCAGGGCCGGATGGGTTTAGAAGCGAAGTAGTCAAAATTGTCTCTTGACAATCTTAGCTCTATCTTTACCCAAGTATTTTACGGATATAAGAAACTGAAACTTTAGCTCTTAACTGTAACTTTAACTGTAACTTTAACTGTAACTGTAACTGTATAATCTAGAACTAGGATATAGCCGATGATGATGTACCGACTTCGCGAAAGTGCTATTTAAACTTGTCTAAGACTTTTCACTGCATAGCCTATGCCTAGAATCTATAACTGCAGATTGTTTCATATTCATATACAACATATATATATATATATATATACATATATATATATATTTACGATCGTTATAGATCAGCGATACCTTATATACGATATAGCCCTTGAATGTACAACATAGTTACTTACTAAATGTTAGAAATTTTACTACCAACTAAACGCGAGATGTATTTATTAATGCCTAAACAACAACAAACTCTTTAGTATTCCGTCGTATGTAACTCTAAAGCCCCTTAACCCTATCAAACCCCAATTCTCATACTTATACATACATACATATATATACATATATATTATATTTTATGATTAGGTGTGTATATAGGACAAGCGTACAATAATCGCAAACCCAAGGAGCAAAGTAGTACTAAGTACCTGCAAACAAAACAAAGCGAAACTAAACCGGAAACGGAAACGGAATCCGAAACGGAAACCGAAACAGAACACGAAACACGAAAAGTATCTCTGCAGCAGATATTACGTAGTCAATAATAAATGTTAACAATGTTATACTATACTATATACAAAATGAAAAAAAAACCAATGAAAAAATTATAAATGTACCTTTATCTGTTTTTTTATTTTTTGTTGGAATAAGCCAGTCATATTTTCAAATGGTTTCTTTATTTAAGTTTTAAATTTCGATTCTGCATCCTTTTCTCAACTAAATGTTGTCATTCTTTTCTTAATTTTGATTCTTCTCTGGCTCTCTGGTTTCTTCTTGTCCTTGTTTAAAACTGAATTGAAAATAAACTAAACTTTCTCAGAAATCATCTTCGTTCCACTCATTTATGATCATGTTTACCCACTTCGACATCTCCTTTCATCAGTTTGTTGAATTGGTACTTTGCGGAGTCCTTCCCTGAAGGGATAAAGGATTAATTAATTTATCATCTAGACTTAGAAGGATTCAAAAACCTACAAATGTGATGTATTATCACAAACATCAACTTTATATAGCTGCCCTTTGGCTTAGTCGTCCCGTTCGCTTGGAGTCTTGAAGCCGCTTTGACCTCGTAAAATGGTGGCCACATCCTGGGTTCAATCCTGCCGTT
Source organism: Drosophila varians (assembly GCA_018150405.1). Taxonomy (NCBI): domain Eukaryota; kingdom Metazoa; phylum Arthropoda; class Insecta; order Diptera; family Drosophilidae; genus Drosophila; species Drosophila varians. The sequence goes on from JAECWK010000130.1 coordinate 14,271,970, forward strand.
TATCCAACTGGATTCCACATCTTTCTTAAAGGTCTGGAAAGATTGTTTCACCTGCCGTGGAACACGACCCAGTTTCCTGCCAATAGGATCGGCGGCACTGGACAAGGAATCGCCCATATTTTTGATGCCAATGGCTGTGTGATTATTTTTCTGTGGCTTGACAATCATGATGTATGGTGACTCGGTGGGCGGTGCAGCCGGAAGGGTTTCGTTGGATTCACTAGCTTCGGTGATGAAGAATCCTAAGATATAGTGTTTATTATTGCTATTTAAAGAAAAGTTCAATAAAGTCCTTACCCCCAAGAATGGGCAGTGCTAATATTAAAATCAATTTCATTTTGCTATAGTTTTTGATTGGTAATTTACGTAAATGGTTTTATTTTGATATGAAAAGCACACGCCGTCCCTAATTTTCAGAAATAACATTTACAGGAGCTTTGAATTCAAGCGCCAACTTCCTATAATCTGGTATTTTTAAATATATAAGAGGGTTTATTGATTGAAATCAAACAGTTTAGTTGCAACATGTAGCTTTAATTTAAAAAAATTATTAACAAACCATATTTTGTGGACAATAACAATATTTGGATTTTACAAAATTTTTAAAACACATTCTGACCAGGCAATTCCTCAAAATATATCGACTGTCGAAAGGATGCAAATATCGATTGCTATGTAGAAAACACGTATATTTTGGTATTTTGTAAAAAACCAATAGGTATCGATAATTCCACGGCGCACCCCCACCTCTAGCAGCCATACAGTCTGCCACCTCTAGGTGTCCGGCGCTAAATAAACCCCACAAACAGCGCGAATAAATCCCGTAATATTGCCACCGCACGGAGTAAAACTCCGGAAAAACAAATCCGTACATACTCCGCCCACACCGCCGTCTACGGAGGCTGGGAGAGCGCGACTATACCGCAGCAGTAGCAGCAGCAGCAGCAGCGCCAGCAGCAACAAGCAGAGCCAGCGAACCCAAAAGCAAACAATTGGATAAGCTTTTGCGGGAGCTGTTGCTTGATTCCAAGAGTTCAGCTCCGAAAGCCCACAATCCCAAGGTCGGATATAGTAAAAACCTTGTTAAAAAGCGAAAATCAAGCGCCTTGTTGTTGCTGCAGCAGCGCAGCACCAGTTTCAGCAGCAGCGCCGTCTCGGTGATCTCGATTCTTTCGCCTCGTTTCGTTACGTTTTGTGTGTTTCTTCGTCGCCGGGTGAAATGGTGTCGCACAGGCCCTCTGCCGCCGCCAGCGTTGCAGCCGACGTCGCCGTCGGCGTCACCATCGCAGCTAGCGTCGCTGCCGGCGCAGAGACCACCGCAGTGGCCATGGGGCGAAAATTGTTGTTCTGAATTCTGTAAATGTTTACAATGCCTGCAACGCACTGAATGCCCCCGCGAGTGTCAATGAAACCAATGAAAATTCATTTCAGTTTGCTCAACACAAAAATATGGCCAAGAAAGCTCAAAACAGCTGAGAAAACGAGTCCAATAAGTAATACTATTATTGCTCAATATATTCCGTTAGTGCTCTTACAAGCTTCCAAAGCAACAACAACAACAACAAAACGTAAATAAATAAATAAAAGAAAGTGACAAGCAACAAAGGAAAGCAAAAGCCAAGAGAAAAGTGCCTAAATCCCCATGTGTTTTCCACCCAGAAGTTACTTCTCCCCTTTAATTCGGCTTTAATGCGCTTAAAGCTCTTCGTCATTCACCTGCCCAACCCACTCACCTTTAATTAATACCAAAAAAAAAAAGAAAAAAATCAAACAAAACGAAAGCACATGAGTTGGATTAATAGAAGTCAACTGGAATAGGCCGAACCCCGCAGAAAGGAGCACAGGTCAGTAGCGTTACAATTAGGCCATATTATTGTCAATCAGTTAATATATTTAAATACCGTTTTCATTTTTACTTTTTATCAATTGACGGACAAGTCTTGAATCGGTTGAAACCGGTTGGTGGTACCCGGTTACCCGGCAAAAGCGAAAAACACAATTTGAAAATTCAATTAATTTAAAGCAATTGCCCAGCCATCGTCCATCGAAATCAAAACCTCAACTATTTTATTGGAATTGACAATAAAATATTGCATAAGAGTTCATGCTACAAAATGAGGAATTTACAATTGTTATGGGTCTATATTAAACGAGTTTAAGGCGGCATATCCATCCAGCGCGATAATTCCCATTTAAATTATAGCCTGTCGGGTTGATTTTTTATGGATGGAAATTAGTCAAGTGCGATAGCAACTGTTCTACTCGAAATCGGATTCGGAATCGGAATCGGAGGCGCAGGCATTAGTCATGGGATCGGCTGGGAATTCCATGAAAATCTATATAGCAATTATTTACAGTTAAGCGGCGTAACTAATTTTTATTACAGGCTAAAAGCCCTTGAGTAAGGGCTTAAATATAAATATATTATATAAATATATTCACTTTATTTACATTGAATTCAATTATCCGCAATTGAATTAAATAACCAATTTCCCAGCAGACATTTTTGGATTTGTTGAAATTAAATAATCATTAAAATTGTAATTTAATGCGACAGACAGACGGATCATTAAGAGCAAACAAAACCGTAAAATCAAAATAAAAAGGCAATGATTTACACAATAATTAAATATGCATTTCAGGGTCTTCATTTCGTCGCATTTGGTTGAATCTTTTAAAGAGCGACTACGCTTATTAATTTACCCTCTTTATACGTTTTAGGTATCTGTTTTTATTTTTGTTTTTGTTTAATATTCAGCTCCAGGCAACCAGCCCGGGAACCTGAAATCGGTTCATGTCCCCCACTTGCCAGAACCCTTTTAGCCTGGATGCTGCCTTCTGCCTGCTTGCCTGGCTGTCCAGGTTCCAGGTTACTTTTTTCGGGGGCCCTTAATGGAAAAAATGTTGAGCGGTCTTTTTGTTTTAACCATTTTTTATTTGGTCCTTTTCATATTTTTGTTTTTGTTGCGTGAGCCGACGTCCTGCCATAAAATTGCATGTCCATGTTGTTTTATTTGATTCTGTATATGTAAGAGTTGTTTTTTTTATATTTTTTTTTTTCAATATTTTTGTTGAAAGAGTTTATTGCGCGGAATGCTATTTAATAAATTCCATTTTCAGATCCCCGCTTCGGCTGTCATATTTCTTGTATTTTTATTTGTCGGGGCAGGATTTATCTGTATGGGAGTTGCTGTTGTTGTTGTTTTTGTTGTTGCCGATGGCGTTTCCGCTTTCCATCTTGTTTGGCGAATGCAAATTTTAAAATTCAATTTCGCTCTCGTTACTTCAATTGCATCAAAGGCCATAGTGGCCTGGCTCCAAGCGAAGAGAAGAAAATGTGCGGATGGCAAAATATGAAATATGAACATCCGTAGAAATATGCACACAACTACACCACACCACACCCAGGACAGGCAGCATCCTTTTTGGCGAGCACGGCAATTTCATATTTCATTTCCAGATTTATTATTAAATTTTTGCTCCTTTTGCCAAGGAAACAAACTCAAATGCAGTTGGCCACTCCAAGCCCCCCCAGGCGTTTAGTTTCCAGCCAACTGGCACAAAAATAAAGGCATGGATAGAAAAAAGAGAGACCAACTTAAGCACCTTAACTCACTTTGGACAAAATAAAAAAGGATATACATATATATAAAAAATAGCTCAAACACACGTACACCTTATAATCGAGGAAGAAAGAATAGGAAAAAGTATTTCCAACTTTTACTAAAAACTTTTTCAACAACGCAACTTTTCTTTCTTGTCCTGGAACTAGTTCCTCCTTGTTATTGTGTGCAACTTCCGCTAGATGCTTCATATAATAAGAAATGGAAAAAAGGATGAAACAAAGCCCAAGAACATCGACGATAAGCGGCAGGGGCAGTGCAATGCTTAAAGCCTGAACTTGCAACAAAATTGGGGAAAAACTTTAAGAATGCTTCGTTGGGTTTTCTATTTCACTTGCCACGCCCCCAACACTCCGTTCTAGTGTTCTCCCATCCCCCCCAGAAGGGGCGAAAAAACAAGGACACGAGAGCCATAAAAATGTTCCTGTGTGCTCTGTGTGTTTCGAAAACTTTTGAAAACAACTGGCAGAGGAAAACAGAGACGGGGGCGCAGGCAGGTGGTTGGGGGCGGGAAACAAAAGCAACAATGTTCAAGTGCAGGCACTGGCAAAAATTGTAAAAAAATACCCATACTACCACCGCAAACAACTCTTAAAAGCTTGCACAAGCAAAAATAAGGGAAAAATATAAAATATGAGCGTTGCAAGCTGAACTTCTGCTCCTCCTCCTACTGTCCCCGCTGTCCCTGCTGTTATGTAGCTTAAAAACAAAAACAATTGCACCCCATCCCCCCACCCCCCTTTGCCAGTTTTTCACGGAAAAATCGATAAAAATGCGCATAAATAAATTAAAAATAATCGCAATATGAAAAACTTCCTTTTTCGTGGCTCTCTTGTTTACATTTTACAACTTTATGATGGTTGCAAAAATTACAGCTGGAAAATTGGAAACATTTTTGTAAATAAATAATGCCGGAGAATAATTGGATTGTATAAGTTTTTTTTATACAAAAAAAAAAGTAAATAATATTTTAGAGAGACTGACAGACTGATGATCATTATCGGAAATGCTAAACGAGGGCAGCACAGTATTGTTTAGCGAATTTTGCGGCCGAGTCTGATTTGCCATACATACTACACACATACATATATGTATAGTGTGTACTTGATAAAGCGAATTAGCACGATTGGGATTTCGGTTTTTTGATCTGGTTCGTGCCATAAACAAATAGGCGATATTATATATAGCCAGGCATCGGTCCGGATTTTTCTGGAACTCCAAAGTGCTAAGAGGCGAGTTCCGTTCAATCTCATCTGACTGATGAATATGTATATTGATTCCTTGGGCTTTCCTCTCTCTGGCTCCGTTTGTTATCAGCTTTTTGCTTTTATTATTGTTTTTTGTTTTTTTTTCGAGTGTCCGACTTGCGTCACATGTCTGAAATTGTTGTATATTTTAATGAAAACAAATGCGCGCAAAAAGTAAATCAAATCAAATAAAAAAAAATACCCAGAAACAAGAAGCAACGCCCGACAAATCGGCGAATCACTTTAGCATGCAAATCGGAATCTTTTTTTCATTTTGTCTCTGGTTCTTTTTTTACTTTGTTATTTATTTTATACTTCCCACATCGCGTTGCCCAGAGCTCAGAGATCATGATCGCTGTGTGGGGCGGGTTATCAGGAGCCCCGCCACGAAATAGGTTATCGCCATCGGCGATCGTTCGATTGACGAGCCTCGAATTTCTTCGCGGAAAATATGTCAATCGAGCTGACTAAGATATGTGCATAAGTCCATCAAAATCGGGTTATTAGATCCTTTATAATCCAGCTAATAATATTTAAAATTTACAGAAACTCTTTAATTTATTTGATAATCTCTTTCAATTACAGCTGACTGTTATATTATGGAAAAGGCGAAGGCATATATCAAAAATGAACTTCGCGGTGGCAGCCAGCAATCTGAGCCAGCAACCACGCCTACTCCACCCTCGCCGGCCTCGGCTCCGCCAACGCTACAAGCCACCAAGCCACCGTATCACCCGGCAGAGCTGATGCCGTCGCCGGGTGCAGCAGCGCATCGCACGCGAACGCCCGGGGAACAGTATCACCTGGGCTATCCTCCGCATCCTGCCCAGCACTACTACCCGCCGCACCATCCGGCAGCAGGACCAAAGTCCACAGGAAGGGCTTCGGCACCGCCCGACCACCACCAGGTGCCCATGACGGTGTGCTTTGTGTGCGGAGGACACGGCGGCTATGAGCCGCAACCCCTGCGAATCCGATACAATGCCGAGCGACCTACGGAGTCGTATTTCCCCTTTCTAGAGCGCCACGAGCCTCCGAATGGGTTGCCGGCTGTGGCTCCTGGCCAGGAGTACGTGTGGGCCTGCATGCTCTGCTTTCGGTCTCTCAACGAGCAGTGGGACTCCTACGAGCGGCAGAAGAAGCCGCTGCTGCAGCGCATCTACCACATGAAGCGGGTGGACGGAAAGGGCTACATCGGAGCAGATGTGGCCACCCAGAGCGAGTACGCCGCCCAGGTCCTGGGTCTGAGTGCCGAGCACCTCACCCAGAATGGAGGACTTGTGGAGGGACATGATCCCTACGCCCTTTCCCGTCACTATTCGCCGCAGCAACCTCAAGCGCACCACCAGCACCACCATCTCAGTACCTCGAGAAATGCCTCGCCCTCGCCAAATCCCAGTGCTGCCGGTGGAGGGGACTTCTATGCCAGAAACTCCACAACCCCATCGAGCAACCACAACCGGTACCTGAGTCGTCCCCAGTCGCGGGATATGCCGGTGGCCTCGCCCACTTCGCGACCGCCCAGCGAACCGCCGGCGACCGTGAACCGCCAGTCGGGCAGCTACGCCCATCAAAAGTTCAAGATGAGCACCTCCTCCAACCCGCCCCCGGCCGGATATCCGGGACAGGCGGCCTACCACCCCGCCCAGTATCAGCAGCTGCAGCAGCAGACGGCTGCCTACCACATGCTGCAACAGGTGAGCTCCGCCGGCGGAGGGGCCGGAGGAGAGCCGTCGTCGCACTACAAGGGCAATCCCTACAGTGCCCTTCCGTCTCCTGGCAGCGGCCAGCTACCTCCACCGATTCCAAATGCCGACGACGACAATGCCACGGTCCTGGACCTGAGGAACTCCTCCGGTTCCAGTGCTCCCGCACCGCCGGCAGCACCACGAAATGCCAGTGCGGGATCTGCGAGTCAACCGCCCTCGGAGGTGGGAATCCTCGATCTCTCCATGCCCGACAAGAACTCCATCACGGAGGTGTGCTACGTGTGCGGGGATGAGCAGCGTCGCGGCAGTCTCATGGAACTGAGTACAGTGAAGCCCCGGGAAACGGGAAGACCTGGCCAGGCGGTGGCCTATTTTCCGCTTTTCAACGAGCAGCATCCGCGGCCAGCTCGCTCCCGTCCAAAGGATCCGCGCGGAATGATTCAGGCGTGCCTGCCCTGCTACGAGGACCTCATGCACCAATGGAATGCCCACCAGGTGAGTTTGCAATTCAAATGTGGGGGAAGTTCGTCGGAAAAAGGCCTCGAGAAATTCAATTCGTCATTGGCATACATGCATATGGAGGAGGAAGGGATTCATCCGGTTTCGATAGAGGTTTCCCCATTTGCATATTATCCGAAATGAGGTCGAGGTGGAGATCGGTTCAAGATGTTTATTATTCCACAAATTGTTTGCAATAGAAATCCAATCGGAAACAAATCTGTTTAGATTTAAAACAAACAAATAAATTCCCCAACTAAATAGTTGTTTAATAGTCTCCACAAATCCTGCCAGAGATTTGAAATTTATTCAATTTTAAACTGAAATCGTTATGTTTTTGGTTTCGCTTTAATTTAAACCCCCAAAAAGTGTACGTGCAGCCATAAAATGTTTGAATATGCAAATAGAAATGTTTATGAAAGCGCCCCCCGCGTTGAAAATATTTTGTGAAAATTTCAATATTGTTCACTCTCGCATAAATAATGGAAAAAATTCAACAAAAAAAATGAATGTATGTATGTTGGGTGGTTGGGTGGCGGAGGAGTTTGTTGCCAAAGGGGAGCACACGCTGGGACTGGCAATAAAGAGGAAATGCAAAGCGGCAATAGCAAACATGGGCGAAAATAAAATAACAAATTCGAAAAAGGACAATAAAACCAGGGAGAGTTTGGGAGAGTTAAAGTCGACCATTTTATACCCTTTCTTTATTTTGTAAAGGTATCATGCCATGGTAACTTTCTCAAAGAAGTTATTTCGCTTAAGAATAGGATGAATATTTTCTTTCTAGGATGAATACTTTCTGGAAAAAGGGGTATATCCTTTTAGGAAAAATAATAAAACTTCTAGAAAGTGTATCAAAAGAATGGGAAACAAATTCGCAAGAGCAGCTTTTCGCGTCGCACGAATCAAAATAAACAAAAATATTGCCACAGCCCCAGCGATGGTGATTATGAAGATGGTGTGATGATCATGATGATGTTGGCGCCATGGAGATTGACCCGGGAGTAGGGCTCTCCGCAGCGCCGACGATTAATCAGTGGGGTCGCAGTCTCTGTCGTCGTCGTCAGCATCCACATACTGCCAAATGCCGAATGCTGAATGCCGAATGCTGGATGCTGAATGGAAAAACGTTATATGTATTCTATATACCCCTTGACCGTCGCCTCCCCCCATGGACGAGGGCATTATCATCATCAACCACGAGCCAGGGGCCCCCGCAAAAAAAAAAAAAAAAAAAAGGACGCCGAGGCTGGGGCCGGGGGTCAGTTGGGAGAACCTCGGGAAGGCGGCGAATGTTGTGGGAATTTTGACCGCAGGGTCGCTTGTGTTTCTGATTAAATTTTAATAGCTTTCCGCGATTATTTCGCTTCTTTCATTTTGTTTTTCATTCTTTATTGGTGTCTCTGCCGGTTTTTTTTTTGTATTATTTTGATCTTTTATTTCTGAATGCAAAAATGTATTTATAAATTCTGAGACGTTGCCCTGCTTTTTAGCTTAATGATTGGCGGGATGGCAAAAAAAAAAAAACAACACAAAATTTGAATGGGATGTGCTTAGTATTTTAGTTCAGTGATTCACTCAAGTTTCTTATTTTTGAAATATTGAATCGGTTCTATCAAATTCTCATTCCCACTTTTTTCAAATCCATTATTTAATTGATAAAGTCGTTGCCCTTTTGTGTTTAATTGCAACTGTCTGATGAAATAATTCAATTTCAAGCTTTTGAATTGAAGTAAAAAATGAAATATCTCAATTTTTAACAAATTGCGATACCACATACTTTTGGGAACGTTCCCTGTGACCCACCAACCAACCACCACCCCCCCTTGTTTTATTTTTTTTTTTATTTTTTCACACGCAACAAAGCCCACAAATGGAAATTAATTTGTAGTACCGCCCACTGGCCACTTCGTCCGGCCTCGGCACGAAACCAAAACAATTTGAATTTTAAATTCAGAGCAGAAATTTCCAACAAGCTATAAAAATGCAAAATTCACAGCTGCTGGAGCTCTGCCTCTGCCTCAGCCCCTGTCGCAGTTGCAGTCGCAGTCGCAGTCTCAGTTGGCGCAGGCGCCGCTTCAAACTTGGGGGGAATGCAATGTGTAAAATGCCGGATAAATAATTAAATGCCATTAATTGGAATTGTGTAAAATTCGCAGGAAAAGTAAAGTCCAAACAAAAATAACCATTGCTGGGGAAAAAAAATAGCAAACTGAATGCCCACGAAATAATAAATAAATAAAGGCAAATAAAATTGCAAATGCTGCAATGCAGAAAAGTGGAAATGTGGATGGGGGGGAGGTCAGGTGTAGAGTGTCCATCCAGCCTATTCAGGAAAATGCAGAATGAATAAATAATCAAACTGGGGAGGAAAATCATGGCAGCTCGGATCGTGCGGGGCGCGGGGGAAGGATTGGGGCGGCGAGACAAATTAATTAAATTTAACCCAGTAAACCATGGAAATTCTCTTGTTGGCCAAGAGCCAAACCAAGCCCACCAACTACCGGCCATACACAACCTGCTCCCCCAACCAATCTCCATCCAACAGAAAGTGCGAAAAGCAATTTAAATATTTATGCTCACATTTTATTTAAAGGGGCGCGAGAAATGCGAAACAAAATCAAAACCAATCCGAGAAAAGATACAAAAAAGACTTGAATTGATCGCTTTGTTTGGCTAAATGCCAGACCCAAAAATAAACGAAAGCCATAAACTATATCCAAATAAACCAAAGCGTATAAACACATCACCTCCGATAGATACCCTATGAATAATCCCCTAAAACACGAGGTGTTTGCTTTTCACAATTTCACAGTTTATTGTTTATTTCGAATAAATATTAAATATTATATAAAAAACACACCATTCATAAATGCATTTTCGAAAATTCGTCAATTTGTTGCAAGGCATTTGTTGTGTTTATTAAAGCTAAGGGGTATCCCACTTTTCCGTTGCACATATGAGAAACAGGTTTTTTAAGCCTCACATAAATGTGCAAATTAATCCAACTCGTTTCTCGTTTGGTTAAAAATACATTTAAACAATAAATCAAAGTTATGTTTGCCCTGGCATTAAAAAATTCTCAATAAAAACTCTCTCTGTTCCGCAAAAAACCAGCAAAGATTAATTGTTGTTTAAACATTTCGCAAGTTTAGGAGGTTGTGAATGGTTCGAATGCACAAAAAATAAAAATAAACATAAAAATAAAAAGTAGAACAAAACAGGAAAGAAGACCAGATTATTGGATTGACAACAGTGACCTGCGGTATTCCCTTGGCTTTCGAGAGAATTCTGGCAAGCTGCCAGAAAGTCAATAAAAGATACGAAAACACGACCCAGACACTAAAACTGGGTAAAACCGGCTGGCAAATCAATTCCAAACCGAAAACGTTGCCAAAAATCATAAAAAACAGAGAGGAAATAAATAAGGCAGGCCATTTTTTATCCATCTGATAATTGAAAGGGTGAACATTATGTGTATGGTTTATGGGTTAATTTTTTATGTCATAATTAAAGAAACATAAACTTAAATTCCCTTGCAAATTCTCGGATCGTATTAGTTGCTAATTTCGTACCTGAATCCCTAAAGCTATTAGATTACCTTGGACTTTCGTTTGTACTTTCATAAATTTGTTCAAAACATTTAAAGCTGGCTAATTTTTGGTATAAATCTTGGTATAAGTAGGCAGTTACAAATATTAAATATTACAAATATAAATAATCCCTTAAAAGTATGTACTTTCTAAATTCATAAACCTGGTCCTCAATAGAGACTCTCCCGGGTGTAAAAACTATCCCAGACCACAAACTGCTTGCTCTCCGGCAGCGGGATAAACTCCAGACCATCGGCTATATTCAGGCATAGCTCCGGACCACCTGGCTTCAGGGGATCCCACTTCAAGGGGGCAATAACCTCGCAGTTGGGATCCCCATTGGTGGCGAAGGACGTCCACATGCCAATCATCCGCTCTATGGTGCGGTATTCGGGCGAATCCTTGTCCAGCTTCGTCGACAGCAGTCCGTAGAACAAGTAGGACAGGTCGTCCGCGTGACACACTCCCCTGACCTTTCGGCCGCACTTGATGATCCTGTACTGATTGAAGTGCGCCGAATCCATGTCGAATCGATACAGATACGTGGGCGAGTTGGGGGCGTAGGCCGAACGGGCAAGCAAGGTCCTGTGAATGCCGTGCCAAAAGTTCTTGACGCTCAGGATGTGCAGGCACTCCATCAGCTCCATGCTGGCCCTTTCGGGATCGTCGAAGTAGGAGGACTTGAGTCGCCTCACCATCTCGGCCAGTTCGTCCTTGTCGATTTTATTCCGGACTTCTCTTGGTATTATCGCCTCGAAAGCGCTCAGCATATGCAGAGGATCCTTTAGGGTGCTCTGATAGGAGAAGAGTCCCTCGAAAGAGGTGCCTCCTATAATCATGGGGATCTCATTGCCCCAAGCAGCGGACAGCTGCTCCTGCTGCGGCTTTGGCACCACGCAATCCTCCCCCACATAGGACTCGATTACAGGACCAAAGGCAATAATCTCGTAGTCGCGCTCCTCCTCTTGGGTGACAATCGCATTGCACTGAACGGCCAACTTGCCAGCAGGAACCTGTTGCAGGAACTTGAAGAGCTCTTCCTCACTATCGAGATTTCCCGTGAAGCCCAGCTTTTTTCCCAACCGTTGGACGCAATTCCGGTCCTGCTGCGTGGCCCAGTCACACAGCGCCGATCCGGACTGGACGATGGCCCGATGGAAGAGGCCACGTGCCTGCTCCGTCTGCATCAGGATGTGGACAGAAGCTGCTCCTGCCGACTCACCCATCAGGGTTATATTTTCGGGATCGCCATTAAAGCTGACCACGTTCTCCTTGACCCAACGCAGTGCTTGTATTTGGTCCTTCAGGCCCGCATTTCCGGGAACCTTTAGGCTTTTGTCCTTGAGGCTGAGAAAGCCCAAAGCGCCCACGCGATAGTTAAGGGTGACTAGGATGACATCATGTTTCATGAAGTAGTCGGGTCCATAGATTTCACGGGTGGCTCCGCCAATTTGAAAGCCACCACCGTAAATCCAGACCATCACTGGCAGTGGCTTCGGCGTCTCCAGTTGCTTGGCATATACATTGAGATAGAGGCAGTCCTCGGATCCCTCGGAGGTGGTTGTCACGGCGTTCCTTTGCATGGGCTTGTCCCGGGCGTAGGTGCAGTCGCGCACACCCTTCCAGCCGGTCAGTGGTTGGGGGGCGCGAAAACGCAGCTCCCCCACAGGTGGTTGGGCGAAGGGGATGCCCTCGAACGAGTGGTAGATCTCTCCATCGTAGAAGGTCCTGCGTTGTTGACCCTTTAACTGGCCATATTTCGTGGTTAGTTCCTTGGTCTTGCCCGTGCTTAGCCTGTACTGAGTAACCTTATGGCCAATGGCCCTGAAAAGGCCAGAGGTTGTGGATGACTCATCCTTGGAGCTTTTTTTTTTCACTTACTTGGCGCCCAATTTCAGCTTGTCTCCGAGTCCCAAATTCAGATCCATTTCACCCTATTCTCCCGGTATATGTAATATTCCTATATGTAATATTCTTGTTATGTGTGTATATAAAGGCGTATAAAAATATAATCTCCTTTTTGCACAATCTCCCGGCACTTCCAGCGCGCTCGAGCGTCAGACACAGACTGAAAATGTTTCTGGGCGCTCCAGTAGATGATAAAATTGTTTAGATAGCCGCCACACCCTCGATGTGGCGGCGATGTAGTCTGGGGCAGCAGCAGGATGGGCCCGTTCCCGGGGTGGGTGGGTTTGACCATAATTACTGCTGTTTGGACTCACTCCCCCACGCAACTGGGTGGCACGACTTTCGCCCATATGTGGGATCTGTTGATAGTAACCTGGCAATCCCTAATTGGACTCGAACATTGGTCTAGATTTTGATACTAAAATTGATAAGACACAAGTGTCCAGGTTGGGGAATCAAATATTTATTGCTAATATGGCTACACAGAGATTAAAAAGTGCAAATAATACCCAAAGAGGTTGACAATGCCACTCATAAACGGGTGAGCACGCAATCATTTGATTTTAATTGGTGGTTCAAGAGATCACTCCAGAATAGTTAAAAAATATAACAAATTACCTCTCCAAAAGGTTAAAAATGTATATAAACTGATTAGATACAAAATATATACATTTTCCTTTAAGTAGTATATTAATAGTAGAATCCCAGAAAGCTATGGAAAGGATTCCTGTCATTAATTAAGCATTACAACGTCTATTTATTCGAGGCTTTGCCTTTGAAACTCATTGCTCCAACGATGACGTAGGCGATGACTTAAGAAGCTGAGTGTGGGCGGGTTGGACTGTGTAAGTATTCTGAGCTCTGGAACTTTCTGGGGGTTATGGGGGTTACGGTCTCCCCGACAACGAATGTCTCCTGTGGCTTTCGGCTTGTGCATTAGTTAATGTGATTATTTCACACTTCGTCTGCTTTGAACTAACATTTAATTTGGCTCCAGCTCCGACTCCTCCATCCGACCGGCTTAAAGGCTCCTTCTCTCTCTACAGCCCTTTGTTTGCTTTGTTTTGTTTCGTTTACTTTGTTTCATTTGTTTGTTTGTTTGTTTGCTAGCCGGTCTGTGTTTGTGTGCGTTTACTTAACTTTTGTTATCGCGCTGACAGACTGCGTTTCGTTGTCGTCCTGTTCTCTGGCTTTTGGTCTTTAAACACTAACCATTCCTAGATTTCCTATCTGGTGAAGATTTTCAAAATTATTTAATTTAATTCAATTGAAAAGGCTCTTTGTCTTTAAATTAAATTCAATGTTCTGCCATGAGGTAACCCTTTCGTCCTGTCTATTTGCCCAATTCAATTTGGTTTGGTATTTCGCCTACATTGTTTCCGATTTCACTGTTGCCAGGTGGATTATTGGGACTCTAAGTATGTCTGAGTGCATCTCCCCCGCATTCTGTGCCTGTGCAGAGCCTTCACCTTTCCATCCGTCCGCCCCCCCCACCCGGTGCTCTTCATGGCCCAAAATATAGCCACATTGTGCAGATTCCGTGTCTTGCCTGCCTGCCTGTTGGTGTTGCCATCGACTAAATAAATAAACATTGCAATCTATGTTGGAGAGCGTTTGTTGGTTTTGTTGCTGTTTTCTTGTTTGCTCCGCTTTTCAGCACGGCGCCATTGCAATTGCACTCCGGCTCTACGCATTCGTCTATATCTGACTACAGTGGAGTCTCTCTAAAAGGAAATATAGTTATTCAAGGACAAATTAGTTCTAGCAAATCTATTCAAAGTATCTCTGATTAAAAATATTGCTTTATTCTTTTTATTGATAGTTTCCTGTATCTCTAGAATGGCTCCCTTCACTAGAATTTTCACTCTTGCCATGACGACCTCCAAGTGCCTGCGTCTGCTTCTGTTTTCCGTCGTCCTCTCTTTATAGTAATGTTTACATGAAGTAGGCAGCGTCTACTTGCCTAAGGTGATGACCCCCGACCCCGGCACCCAAGTCCATAGCTCCTATCCTTGTCCCACTTCCGACTGTTTCCTGTTTCCTTTTTTTTTTTTTGCCCCTTTCACTTTGCTCTTCTAGTTTTTTGCCAGGGTCCATTTTTCAGGGCTGGCTGCCGTCATAAGAGGAATTTCATGCAATAAAACTAAACATTGAATACAGTTCTGTGGGGTCAATTTGGTATTCAATTCAATTAGGAAAGAATGTTTGGTAAAATCGAAACAAAAAAGACGAACAAATTAATCGATATTGTGTGCTTGCTTAGTCAAGAGCTTCAATTTATTAAAGGTGTTTCGTATTCAAATTGATTTAGTTGGCCCCCATAGCCTGATGTTTTTGAATTTAATTGTTGTTTTTTAATTATGGCTCGCCAATTATTTATTGATGGCCTGCATCCCAATTATAGCAAACAAAAGCAAATATTTGCGTGCGAAATTTTGAGAAAATTCTAATTTATAATTGTGTGCCGTTAATTAGTTTTCCATCACCTGAAAATTTAATACTTTAATTTATGATTAGGTAATGTTTAGAATACATTCGCCAATCTTATAAGTCCCAAAGATACAGATAGTTTTTTTGTTAGCTGAAGGGTAGTTGAGTATAATAACGGTACTCCTCCGCCATTAATAAAGTTCCTGTTTCCGGAATCCCGGAACTAGTTCCATCGGCCATTGGTGGCTGCTCTTTTTGCTCCACGCCTTTTGGCTTTACTTTTGCGGTGTTTTTGTCTTGCCATTCGCCGCTTGCTCCAATTGAATGTGGTTCATGTCGAAGGGGGGGACTCCGTTTTAGCTTTTCGTAGATTCGCGTATCTGTGTGGGTGCCGCGCTTGGGCTAGTGTGCGTGTGAGCTCCCCACGAAGCCGGCGTTGACGTCGCTGCCGGCGGCGACAGAGTCGTTTGTTTGTTTGCTTGCGTTTGTTTTAGCCTGCCCCCTCCATTGTCGTGGCACTGCCTTCTGCCTTGTGCCTTTTCCCATTGCCTTTTTGCTTTGTTTTCTTGCGGGGCACAAGAACGAAAGCCAACGAACAAGAACAACAACAAACAAGGCGCAGGGCTCTATCAGCGGCAGAGCAGTTGACGGAGCAGCCGGCGCCGACGCCAACGCGAACCCCAACGCCGGCTGTGGAGCACTCGATCCGTTCTCGCCCGTCACTTCGTCAGTCGCCGTCGGCCGCAGTAGTTCCATCGCCTCGCAGTCAGTCGCGCGATTTTCAATCTCAATTTGCAATTGTTTATGGCCCAGGCTCATAAACTCATACATACGTGTGTATATTTATGTATGTATGGTCGTGTTGGTGTTATCAAAACGGCAAATTGCGGCAATCACTTGCTCTCCATCGCCCACCGCTGTCACCCCCTCAGTGTGTTGTGTGTGTTTGTTTTCGTGCCCCGGGCGCATAAAATCAAAATTGATAAATGCACAACTGGCAAATAAAGTGTAACAACAACAAAATGCACAAAAACAGCAGCGCCAGCAAAAATGTCGTGTGCGAGATTGTGTTAATAATAAAAGCAAACAAAAGTCACGGCTGTCAAAGCAGTTCAATGTCTCACTACATCTTGCTCGCACTCGCACTCCCACTCGCTAATTCCCCCCTCCCCCCAACTCCACAAGATCCCCAGCCGCTACAGTAGCCGGTAACGGTGGCACTGCTCCAAAAACTGGTTTAAGCCAACAACAACAACCAACAAACGAAGAAGCTAAAAACAACAACTTAACGACGCCGCGTCTGTTTAAAAACATAACGTCGAAATTTTGCCCTTTTCCAGTTAGTTAATCGCCCGGAATCATCATCATCATCGTGTCTCCAACGCCACCGAAAAAAAGGGGCAACAAAGGTGTCGCACCTTAGAGATGGGCGCGTGAGAATACCCATAATTGTGATGTACTACGGGGCGTATGAATCATATTCCTCACAGTATCTGTATCTGTGAGATTGTTTATTCGAACGCGTGTGTGTGTGTGTGTTTGTGTTTGTGTATGCTAATCAAATTGCTGGATGGCTGTTCAATGATTTTCATACGGGAACTAATAAACCCAACAGCTACCAGCAACAATTTCCACAATTAATCCAATTTAAAGCAGTTGAATCGGTTCAGTGAACAACCCGTATTATCAAAACAGTTATGGGTGACATCATTAAACTCAATAATTGTTATTAAACTGTATGCAAGCAACAATTATTCAAGTTTCTATAGAGTGATTATATATCAATAGTCTCTGGGAAGTGGATCTAATCGATCAGATTCATAAATAATCCATCCAAACTTCCAAGATAAGCTCGCAAAATTGGAAATTTGTTTTAAAAATTTTAGTGCCAACGCGATAACAAGCGGGAAGGAATGTGACTTAATTAGGGCTAGAAAACCCACCATATCGTAACTTTAGAAGCCCAAAGTGGTCAAACAGAAGAAGCCCCATCCCTAAAGTCAAGGGGGTCAAGTTTTTTTTGTGGTTATTGTTCGCTGTATCTTAACCTGTCAGCAAGGTGGCACAGCCATTAAGTGCATGTTTGTATGTGTGTGTGTGTTTTAAGTTGAAGTACAAGTACAAGTACACGACTTTAACAACTGAGGCGCAAGAGCAGCAACTACCGTTTCACTTTGCGCGTTTTTATACACGCGCGATTTTTTTTTTTTTTTTTTGTTTGTGGGCCCCCCCTTATATATAGTACGAGATATGTAGTAGTGTTTGTTTGCGTGTACCGTTCTATAAATAAACCCGACCGTTTCATGTGCAGTCTTCCCCATTGTTGGCCCCCCCAAAGAAGGCCCCAAAGTCTTTCGCCTCTTCCTGTCGGCTAGGAAAAGAATGTTTTTGTTATCGGTTATTTAATGTGATTTATTTGCGTGCGAATGTTGATTTATGTCGCCCCAAAGCCCTGGAAACCCCATACCTCGAAGCCAGTAACAGCCAAAACTATAACCAAAACAATAGCTATAACAAACTCGATACTCTTTGGCACGCACATGCTCACTTAAGTGGGTCAAAAAATAATTGGCACGCCTCCCTACCGCATCCACTCCCCCCCCCCTCTGTTTTGGCTCCTTGAAGCTTGTCCTTGTCTGCAGTGGCTTTCCACATTGACCCACTTGGGTGGGCGGGGCGACGCCTCTGCAGTTACACTTTTAGTTTGCCCAAGGTCGAGCTTTTCACTCCCATCACCGATTCACAATTACCTCACAGCGCTGCGCTCCACTCTGTTTACGGATAATCCAATCAATTTTTAACGACCTTTCGTGCCATGAGGTATTTGCTTTCCCCCCTTCGGTTCAATAAGAATTGAATCAACTCCAGGAATACATTTTCTATTCACTTTATGAATAATTTAAAAGCTTTTCAAGACTTGTCTAAAATTGGAGTTTAAAATTATGAAGTGAAAATTAAATTAGGAATCGTAATTGGTTTCATTTGTCACTTTTTTGTGTTTTGCATAAAGTTTATGGAATATTTAGGATCTTTAAAAGCTTTTACTTACTTTGTTATATCAATCCTTGGATGTACTGTTTAGGCTTCAACTTCAATCTTAAAGTAAGCTTCCACTCCTTGTTTACCTCCAGCTGCCAAAAACGGCAATTTAAAAATATTCAGGACTCTGGCTATAGCCATCCTCTAGACCCCCTAATTAGTTGCTGTTGTTAGGGCTTTGCAATTTACTTTCACTTAAGTGCGAAGCTTATTATCCAACTGGTGCAAAGCCGTGTTCGCCCCCACATTGGTATTGTTGTTATGGTTATCAGTTGCCACGCCTTTCGCACGAGCTTCAATTGATTGTGTGTTGTGTTGGGAATAATATAAGGGGAGGTGGCGTATGGGGGTATTTTTTCCTGGGGGCTCCATGCGGGAGGGGACGGAACCCACTCCGTTCGAGAGGTGTCGACACTTCGTATTCACGCGAATTATATTCTCGTCGTGTGGAGCATTTGGTGGCATTTGTGTCCGTGGCTCAGTTGCAATTGAGTGAGCAACAGGTGAACCAATTTCGCGCTGTTCCAACTAGAAAATTGTGCTCCACAAGATTTTTCTCGGTGTACTATTAGGCCAAGTTGGCAAGTTGCATGTAATGCATAATTAGTTACCTCTTAATCTGGCCGTCGATCGCGTGTGGCTGGGGAATGTTGTGGCTCCTCCACTTGAGGAGCGGATACGGATGCATCTGTATCTTCATCAGCGTCGCGTTTTATCCACGCCCAAGTGCACACCGCAAACATTAAAAGCAAAACAAGAGAGTGGGAAGCGGAGAGCAGGAGCGTTTATATCGGTTTCAATTAAATTTAATTTCTATCGTGCTGTAATTAAGGTGCCACACAAAGCCAAGAAATCTATAATTAAAGCACAACAGAAAACATCGGTAATAGTGCTAATAAAAAGTGATTCATTCAACCTCAATTGAAAATAATTGAGCAATTGAAATGCTGTGAAAAATGATCCATATTTGTGCAATTAACAAAAATACAAAGCGTTTGAGTGCTCAGTGAACCCGAAAATGGCCCAAAACCTGACCATGGCGTCGGGTGATGGCAACACCAGCCAAAATAACAAAAACGGCAGCGGCAGCAACAATTCCAATGAAAACAGCAACAGCAGCAATACGTCGGTTAATTTTAAGCCCAAAGGATACCAACGGTTGGAAGGATTACAAGAAATTGAAAACGTATCTCATACTTAAGGATCAGCAGAGTGAAAAGGTATTCTTTCTATAAATCGTTCTTCGCGGCAATCAATCAATGGTGACCTAAATTATGGCCACCGCTAACAATTCATAAAAAAATTACAGATAAAGAATAATACTCCATAATCCCTAGAGACAGACAAAAAGCGTTCATTAATTAGCAAAGTTAACTGGCAGAGCTTTGACTGCTTATTTATATCTACTTAAAAAAGTGGCTAAAAGTTGCCAGCAACTTTTTTTACATCAAACAGAAATGTATTGCGACCGCATGGCAAGATTTCCACCCACTTTGTTTTATAATTAACAGAACAAACGGAACAAAAGTTATGACAGAAGGGAATGGGATGAAAAAAAAGTTCACAAAAAGTTATTAAACGGTCATGACCCCCATTTTCGAAATGCTTATCAGGC
This sequence comes from Drosophila varians, assembly GCA_018150405.1. NCBI lineage: Eukaryota > Metazoa > Arthropoda > Insecta > Diptera > Drosophilidae > Drosophila > Drosophila varians. The sequence continues at coordinate 14,291,632 of JAECWK010000130.1, forward strand.
AGGCACGCTGGCAGGCAGGAAGGGGGCATAAAAAGCCCCTAAACAAACAACCGAAAAAAAGCCGGCAGAGGAGAATGGGGTCTAAAAGAGTTTTATTTTAAGGGGTCTGGGGCCAGGGGAGGCACGAAAAAAATATAATAAAGTCAACGAGAGCGAACATAAAAGTGAACAACACACAAAACATGTACAATACTTATGAAAAAAAAAAAAAATATATGACGAACTTGTTTTTTCACAAACCGTCGTCGACTTGTAAGTGGGCGGAAAAAAGGGGAGCCGGCCCGGCCGCCAAGAGGCGTGGTCGAGCAGAAGCAGGAGACGCCACATCGAAGCAATGGATCAATAAATATAGATGACATGGCACTGTCCAGATTGATGGGATGTGATGTATATACGCGTCGCCTCATGACAAAGCAAACAAACAAAATGGAAACAGACACGGATACATGAACGCACATAAATACTTGCCACCTCTCCCCGTGGTTATAGATACACCCATCCGTCCGTCCGTCCGGTCGTTCGTTTGTATCTGGAAGTTGGCCATGTCTTGCCATCGGTTGTGTAATCAGAATGCGCGCCTATCAATGTCAAAAAATCTGACACAATGAAATACGAAAAGTAAACAAACAATTAAATTTTTACTTAGTGCCTCATAAAATAAATTAATGCTTTGAACCTGAACCTCTTCCTTGTCGGGCTTCTAATCTGGACGGACGGCTGCCTAGAAACAAAGACCATAGGATGTTTAGATACAAAAATTTTTGGGGTTGCAAAAAAAAAAAAAGAATGAAATTATGCAAATAAATAGGAGAAAGCATACATGTCGTATACGTAATGTTTGTCGTTTCTGGGCAGCCCCGGGGGCGTAACCATGCGTACATACATACATACATATATAGTAGGTTTATTAATTTGTATAAACACAGATGACGTCTGACAATGAGTAGCACCAGCTCCTCCACCGTGGGCGTCCCGGGGTGGCAGAGTTCATCTTCCTGCCGCCACCCGTCTCACATGTCGTATACGCAACGTGCCATTGTTTGTGAAGGGATGTGACAGCTAGGGGGGGCGTGGCGGAAACTGTTGTTTACAGGTGCCATCCATAATACACCGATGATTGAATGCTATTTAACTTGAACTTAATTGAAAATATGTTTATTTCGAATTGAAACTATTTTCTGGGTCACGGATATTTATAGTTAATCTATGGGGATAACAAAAAACTCACTTTGTAAGCGGCTTTTTTTATTACCTGATTTCTATTCATATGTTTTATTCATGTGTGTCAATCTATCCATCAGCCTAAATGCAATTCGTCAATGTCGCCTGTGCGTCAGCAACGTGAACAATTATGAACATTAAAGGCGGCATGAAATCTTCAAGACTAAGCCATTTTTTTTTAGCTTAAATCTATAAAAAAAAGTAGGAGCAATTATCGAAAATTATAGATACATTTATATTTGTTTGCGACACATGTCTTGCTTTTATGGCATTTATTCGGCTGGCGTTAAGGTCGCGTTACTGCACCTCCGACTTAACAGTTGTTTGCTAAAATCCCTCCTTTGTTAATCGATTTTAAATAGAACCGTATTTGTGGATTTCACACCTGCGATGTTGTTTCTATGGCCGAGTGTAATCATCACTTATATAAGAGTGCTAACTGAATCTGCAAATTTCCTGATGTCCCAACCCCGATATGGTTATTTTCAGTGACTAATATGAGACTTTATTATCTTCCAGGCCACCCACAAACCGGAATCGGAGCGATCCTACCAATTGAGGAAACGTTCCACGCCCGCAGCCGAGAGAACCACCTTCGTTTGCTACACCTGCGGCACGGACACGCCCTCCTCGCAGCTGCGCCTGGTCTACTGCTGTCCGAATGCCGAGAGGGAACCCTATTATCCATTCATTAAGACCATGAAAGTCTACAAGAACGCTAGTCCAATCAGTCCGCAGGGTAAGTGCTTAAGGTACACATTTTGTCGCTTGAACTAATGTCTTCGTTTCCAGGCATGGTGCAAGTCTGCTCCGCATGCAATGAGAAGCACAGCAGCCTGGCGGAAGGTGGTCCGCCCCCGGCGGCTCACGGAGGCGGTGTTTCGCCCAGCGTTGGACACGCGCTGGATACCAGCTCGGCTATGTACAATTCCAGCGGCGCGATAGCTGGGAATAGTGTGGGCCCGTTTGGCGGCCGCAATTCTCCATCGGAAAAGTCCCTGGCGAATTCAGATTCCACGAGTAACGTGCGGTTTAGGGTAAGGATACCGCCAATAACTGCTTGGTGGCAGTTAACCTGGCAACGTATTTCGTATCAGTTGAAGCTTGAGGAGAATTGTTACTGGTTCGTTTGACGGGAATAGCTTATTTCACAGATGACGACGACGCTGTCCAACAGATCGATTGTCAATATCAATTTGTGTAGCGGGATTCTTATTTCCCGGCATCATAAATAATCCAATCTCTGCGTATATGTATATTATTATGTATCGGTTAAGTGCGCAAACATGGAAATTTACAACGAGACTGCGCGGCAGATAATAGTTATGATGTACAAATATAGGAAAAACAATGATTGCACTTATTACACACGCAGAACGCTGGGGAGGATCGAAACGGAACGGATCGTATGGGATCGGATGGGATCGTTTGGGTCAGTAGCAGTGGCACTCGAGGCAGCGATAACATTGCTCACATTTCCAGCGATTAGCGGCACTCACTTGCCCCCGCCCATGGTGGCGGCGATAACCCCGGTGGTCCGGGCCCCATTCAAATACGGTCTGTCTGGGCGTGGGCATATAGTCCGACGGCTAGATCACTGCAGATGGTTCACGACCTGAAATTGTTGAGTAATTCATTTGAAGGCAGAAGGCCGTCGTGGCCGATGTAGAGTGATAGAAAGTCGTCGGGCTTATCAGTAGCGCGGTGCTGGAGCTAAAATAAATTCGATCGTCACTATGTTAACCAATTTGAGTCAACAAATGTTGAGATTAGATAGCCCGTGGAGCCCATGGAGCCCGCGGAGCCCACGGCAGCTCTGCATGCTCTCCCACCTCCCACCGGGCTAGTAGGCAAATAAATATGGAGCACTATAGTAGTATAAACGAAATGAAATTATCGCATAACCTGGACGGGACTTAATACATACATGCAGGGGCAATAAAAACTGGGTAAACTCGGTTCGGTCTGAGTTGGTTTATTCTTTATTTTGTCTGTTGGTTTAAGGCATCTGCCTGAAACCGGTTTACTTGGCAGTCGGTTTTTTATTTTCCCTAATACTACTTAAAGTCGTTTTTTTTTTCCTTTATTTATAGCCAGCTGTTGGTTGGTGTTTTTATTGTGATTGTAGCGTCTTAATTTTGTTTATTTTTATACTTTAGTTTTGTTGTGGCATTTATTTATTCCTCTTCATTTCTAATTTGAAATCAGAATCTGAATCCGAATTGGAGACAATTGAAAGACTTGTCGTCGCCTCGCTCGTAAATTATTAGCCATCGTCTTTTGCTCTTTATTGCTGTTTATTTTCGCATATATATTTATATATATGTTCTTCTGTTTAGATTTACGAATTCTCATATAGTAGATACTTTTGTTTAATCTTCCAATGTTTCTTGACTATTTGTATAGCTTAATTTGTCTTAAAGTGTTCCCTGTTTCTGTTTCGTGGTTGATTTACGGTTCTGTTCTGAGGTGATTTCCTGTGTGGCTTTTTTGCCTGTATTGGCTTTAGTCAAATATTTAAAAAAAATATATATAGAATTAGTTGCTAGTTTCGGGGAATTCGCTGCTGAAAAGCATGATCTGCAGCCTTGACAAAGTTGATTGACTTGAAAACAAAATAATATTCATACTCTCGGACATTTTTCTAGGTTTTCCAAGACTGTTTCAAAAACCCATTAATTTGAGAAAGTAAAAAGAATATATTTTAAAACAATGCCCCTATTTTCCTTTAAATTTATTTTGTACAATTTTAAGGCTATAATGGCTTTGTCTTTACTATCCTTTCTGGCTTTGTTATGATTCTAAGCAATTGCCAAATGTTTCTTTTCCCCCATTTTTTTAATTGTTTGACATTTGTCTGCTGTGTTGGCTTTGATTAAACAAAAGTCATCGTTTGCCGAGCGTGTGCTATGTGGATAATAAGCGAAATTTCAACAACAATTTATCTTTGAACAGGTGCCAGGTGCCTGCCCCAAGGCGTTTGCTCCATTTTCAATAGGCATAGGTATTGCAGTATGTTCTCTATATAAGTATGAATAAAATTCTTTAATTCTTGTATGCCTGTATAATATGGGGCTATCCAGGTCATTGCACAATCGGGCGGGGTTTTTGAAATCACGTTTACTTGCATAAAAAAAAAACAGTAAACTGAGGTACAAAATACGAAAATTAAATATAGATAAATGCAAATATTTATCAATAGGCCAGCAGCCACACAACAACAACAATAGCCCCATATTTAAACAATTCTTTCTGAATTGTTTACATTAGCATTGTCTTATTTGTTGATTTCTGTTTTCATTTTCATGACGCGAAGGAGAGCGACTGACTTAGTATTTGCATTACGGTCCCAGGGCTTTGAATTGCAAATGTTTGGCTTGGCAACCATATATGTGTGTGTATATATTTGAGTCGGATCAGATCCATATCTGCTGACTATCGTCCTGCCCCCGGCTCCTCCCCAGATAACACTCACTTAATAGAGGCCCGTAAATGTATTAAGCAAACACCTGCATTCGCACTCCAGTCGTCCAGTCATTCAACTTTCTCAAGTACCAACATTTGTAGTAATAAATGCTAATAAACAACGAATCTGTAAATACTCTGCTTCCTACACAACACACATGCTTGGCTCTCAAAACTCTGCCCACAATCACTTCAAGTTCAAGAGCCAACGATGAGTTCATAATTTTTTAGGTTGAAGAAAAGAATTCCCTGTTCCCTGTTCCCTATTCGACTTGGATGACCCTCGAGAATCCAATCATATTCAAATTTAGACAGTGTTGACACACATCAGCCATGAATGATGTTAAGTCATGATTATGAAAGCCGAAAGAAATTGTTGAGAAAATAAATAATGGACCAACAATTTGTATAACGTGACGAAAGAGTGCACTTTCGGATGCCTTTAGGCTTTAACCCCGCAGAGCTGTGATTGATAACCAGCTGGGGAGACCCCAAACCATCTAATTAGTCCTAAACGGGCCCAGATAAGGGGCTTTTTGGCTTTTGGAGAGCCGGGCGGGCATTCGCTCTCGCCCTCGAAATATAAGTCGCAAAACGAAGGGAGATAAGTGGGAAACGCACATGGTTCGAACTGGATCGAATCGGTTTCACGGCAAAAGTCCAAAGCCAGCCCAGTCAAACACCAGTCATAGTCGAGTGCCTGCTCCTTGAATAGCAAATCAATCGTATTGAAAATATTTAATAAATTTTCGGTGGGCTCTTACATACTATAGTATATATGCTCCTCCTCTCCACTGATTAGATAGAGTTCGGTTTTCGGTTCGTTCCCAGTCTTTATTCGTTGCGTGATATTCTTAGCACTCATATAGTACACAAATAGCTAATACAATCTGTTTGTATATTTTCGTTTTCATTCCGCAATTGATAGCCCTACGAGACGAACTCGAACAATTCCAATTCAAACACGGCACGCGACCTCAAACAAATCCGTCGCAGCGATTCCCGGCCAAATTCGCCCAGTTCCAGCCAAGGAGGAGCCACCGAAAACGGTCATGGCCAGTATCCGTAAGTGTTTCATCCTCTCGGAACTTGGTTACACATAAATCTAATATGACAATATCTTTCAGGTGCTCCATTTGCAAGGTGCTCTGCCCCTCAAACAAAATGGATTGGCTGTCCACCAGTGCCGAGCACATGAATTCCCATGCCATGCACTTCCCCTGTCTCAAGGCCAATGCCGTAAACAGCAACAATAACAACAACAACAACAATAATAACAGCAACAATAATAATAATAATAATAATAGCAACAATAATAACAACAACGAGTTTAGCAGTAATCGCGTGCTGGCCTGCAAGGACTGCAAGGATTACTTGGCCAGCCAGTGGGAGTCCATGGACGCCGAAAGGGTTCCCCTCGAGCACAGAAGGTTTCCCATACTGAAATTTTAATTATTCCGAGTACTAATGTGCCCTACTTTTCAGATATAACATTCCCTCACCCATGATGAACTCCAGCTCACCAAACGGATCTCGGCACGGCGCCATGAGCATCAGCACACCGCCCTCCACACCATCCATAGCCTCCTCGACGGCTGCCAGCCAATCAATCTACTGCTTCCTGTGTGGTCTCCACTCGGACTTGACCCTAGCCAGAATCCTATATGCCAGCAAGGAGGTAGTTTCTTTGAACTAGAAGGGAAAATAATTTAGGGAACCCAGAAGGGAGCGATCTTACCTTTCTAAAAAGGCAATAATTTTAGGCATTAGTAATCGAAGACTTTTATCTTGGCTGCTAACGATTTAATTTAATTTCAAAGCAAACATTAGACCATTACCTGATATGGTATTAAATGCATTTACAAATAGTAATTGTCTCTATCGTTGCCAAACAAGTAATTTTCTGATAAGCATTTCGCAATGATGGCATTGGTGCAGTTAATCAATATAGATAACAAGCCCATCGGGGTAAATAATAATATTACATGATATGTGTTCAGATTGTTTAAGATTATAGCCAAAGCAGATATCTGATGTTAATATATCTGTAGCCAAAGGCATTAATTAACGTAATAATTCGCTTCACAACGAATCGAATTACTCATTTACTCTTCCGTTAATTCCTTTCAGGGATCGAGGCCCTATTTTCCTCTGCTGTTGAAACACAACTCCCTGCCCAATGCTGAGCAATTGAGGAATAACCTGGCCTTGGTCTGCACCTTCTGTTACCATTCCATGTTGAATCAGTGGCGCAAGTAAGTCAGCTGTCGAGAAATAATAATTGAACAAACAATCATTAATGATTTTTCCCTATCTTAACCAGATATGAGGCGCAAAGCCCCAGCGTGAATCCAGCGGATCGTAAATACAATTGGCACGATTACAACTGTCACCTGTGTGGGATAACCACATACAGGAAACGGGTGCGGGCATTACCAGTCAACGAGTTCCCATTTGTGAAGAACCAGAAGAGCGAAGACGGCCTGCTGCTTGAGAATGGAGAATATGCTGTCGTTTGTTTGGATTGCTATGAGAGTTTAAGGTGGGGAACGAGGAATAATACCAAAACTTATATGTTTAAAGCTGTTAGTGGATTAAATGCTACAAGTTAAAGACATAAATAAGGTCTAGCGCCGGGTTTAAATCACCTAAACTACAAAATCTATATATAAGTCAGTCTATCTAGCAGAATTGTGGTGCTAGATAGTAGGGTCCAGTTTAAAAATTTTCCAAAAGAGTCATATTTTAAAGTAAACTTTAATAACTCTTGTGACAATGCTGAGGATAGTGAATAATGAATCATTGATAAATTAAACAACAATAGGTGAAGGCATAATGTAATTAAATGTGTCAAAATGTGATTGAACCCTTTGATAAAATCAATCAGTTCCTTGTAGACTGTTTAAATCGAAATGAATTGATTTATAGCCAAACTCCTTATCTTGGGCTTTGTCAAAAATCACATGAATTTGAATCTTCATTTATGGACGTGCTAAATGACATCTATTCCTTATTTCATTTTTGCAGACAACAAGCCTCGCAGCACGATCGCTTTGGGGTGCCCATATCGAGGCGGGCCTACAATTGGGTGCCCCAACCGCCGCCCCCGGAAGACAGTCCCGAGTCGGCAGTGGCGCGTCTGCCTTGCGGCGAACGCTCCGATCGCATTGTGAGTGCAATCTTTACCCCCTTCATGAATGCAACCTGACCCTCTGACTCTCGTCCCCCCCCAAACAGCTCATCAGCAATGCATTGAGGCCCGTGCCAGGAAAGAAGACGACGTCGCCCAAGCAGTACGACAAGTCAAAAGAAGGTAAGTGACTCCAGGGCGCTATTGGCCCCAATGAGGGTAGGGAATCCGATCCGATCTGATTGCGATTTTGCTTCTGGTAATGCGAAACGCTCCGCCAGCGCCCCAGGGTTAGCGGGTTCAAGTGAAACCCAATTCGCGTCAATAAATTTCAATTGGTTTCACTTAACTTTGAGTGTTCGGCGTCGTCCGCTTTGGCTCCGACCGGACAGTTCAATAATAGCCTTAGCTCCCCGGTTCGTTTAGCTTTTGCAAAGTAAAACATTGTGCATTCGGGTTTGCGTTTCGGTTGCATTTGCAGACAGTCTCTTTCCTGATGGTTTGCCGGATTATTTTGCATTTGCCCACAAACGGTTGAGCATTTGTGGAGAATCTGTTGGTTGGCTGGGCATTTGATATTTAAACGGATTTCATAGTTTCCTGAATAGTAGACGGAAGTCCTAATAGCTGACTGAATGGAAATTGTTTGGATTAGTCAAACTAACAGAGGGATTATCCAAGCATTTGCTTAGATTCGAAAAGAATATAAACAAAATCTTACCCATAGTCTGTCATAAAAGCTTTTTTGATACATCAGTATCATAAGGTGTAGTACTTTTTCCAGCCACGTCCCAATGTCCTTTCGAAAATAGAAAATTTGCCCCAAAAAAAATAAATCTCTCTTTTCTATCCATACTTGTAGCAATTTTTGCTTATGCAATTTTATTTTCTGAATTGAATTTACCATTTTCCGGCATATCATGTTGAGCCATGTCCCTCAAGAGTCCTTACAGTCGCATGAATACCTACAACACACACTCGGCAATCTCGGCAAAAGCCTCTCTAATTGCATTTTACCCCAAAAAATCGGAATGCAGAGCCAGAAATTCCGAGTTGAATAAGAAATCAACTGATTAAATGCCCAATAACAAGCCGAAACCACAACGAGGGTTCGAAATTCGAATCACTAGAAGGCTAGAAGCTGCCTTTCCCGGCCTTCCATATACTAGCTAGCTGTTGTAATAAATATTGATTTTTTATGAATTGCAATGAAGGAGGGGCAAGGAGTTGGGGTTGGGGCAAGTGGAGGTCCTTGTGGGGAAGTGTTTCCTTCTCGCTCTTGCCTCACTTATTTATGCAGCAGCAATGGCGTCGGTAAACTTCTTCAATAAAATGCCAAAAAGGAAACATCATAAAAATAAATAAACAGAGAAACCACAAGCACACAGACTGTCAGCAACTGTTCAAGTGTGTTTCGGTGTGTGTGTATGTGTGTGTGTATATATAACTTTGCACACGAATTTTTATGCAGCTACCCAGCTACACAGCTACCCACCCAATCACCCAACCACCCATCCACCCACCCACACACTCAAACATATACACTCACACAAACCACCTACAAATACCACTTCCGACAACAGCAATCCCCCAAACGAAAGGAGAAACGAGAACGAACGACCGAGCAAGCACAAATAATAAAAGCAACAGCATAAAGTATTTCGAATTGAATTACTCCGTGTTATCCTGTCAACCATACGAAAACACTCAAGACCATTCAACATGCCACACGCTTCCTGTACCGTCCTTTTTCGCCCGCCCCAAACTCCTGGCTGCCATTCCCTCTCCTCCTCCCCCATGGAAACTCTCGGGGGATTGGGAACCGGTTCCCCAATCCATTCATTCATTCATTCATCCCTACCACCCACCGTTTAAGGAGTTGGCATCGATTTGCAAAAAGTATATTACCTTCAAAAGTGGGAAGGAAGGGGTGCAACAATACACTGAAAACAAATTTAAAATTTCAATTCTATTTCAAATCTAGAAGAACGGACCTTGGCAAAAGGGAATAATTTATATTCTACATATAGCAAGGACAATATATTCAAAACATTTTAAGTTACTTCCTCCGGTGTAACCCTGCTGTTTCCTGCCTCGTGCCAACCCCATGCGCCTCCCCCCCACTCTTTAGATGCCAATAAAATGAAGTTATGCCCAGGAGTGGCATGGGTGGTTGGAGGAGTTGAATAAGTAAACATAAAACCACTGAATTTACGCTTATTGCACCCGCAAACATTTTGTTTAACACAACAACAGGCATCGTCGTCGTATATTCTCTCACTCTTTCATTCAATATCCATCCCCCCATGCGTTCACCCCCTCTCGTTTCGTCTCTGTCTCTCCACCCCCCTCCCCACTGCACAGTGGGTTGTGTGGGTGTCATTTCCGGCCTCTATTTCAAAAGAAGCTCAAATTTCCACACAATTTTCCGGCTTCGCTCTTTGGCACTTTGGTCGGTCTCCTCGTCTCGTCTCGTCTCGTTTTGTTTCGTGCCGCCTCTGACTCGGGTTTTTTGCACCCCCCAAGTTGACGTTCAGCTAACCCCCTGCTACCGCCGCCTATGGTTTTGGCCCCGTCACTGACTGACAGCCGTTTCCTCGTTGCCACTTGTTCAGTCACTCACTCAGCAAAGGACTCAACCCAGCAACCTCCAACCCCATGGTTCTGGTTTTTTGCCACCCAAAGAACCCCAAACCACAATTCCGTTTCTGCTTTTGCCGCCTTTGGGTTGTGCTTTTTACTTTTGCCACATCTTGTTGTAGCTGTTGTTGCTGGCCATGCCCAAGTTGCCACCTTTGCCACAAAAATATTTCAAGCGCTCACCTCCCGATGTCCCACCCTCCCCATTTCCCCATCTCAACGACCCCTCCTTCGTTTCCGTTTTGCGTAGAATAACAGTTACATTATCCTTTTTATTGCCACACTTTCCAGACACGAATGCCAGGACGAGACTGAAAGAAATGTGTGAAAGGGATAGCCAGCTGTACGGGAGTAGGAGGTGGCTCTTAGGGGGTGGAAAACCAGGTCCAGACACAGACATATTTGGCTTGTGGCAAGCTACGACCTGCCCCCGATCCTTTGCCCATTTTCTTCTCCCTTCACTTTATTGTGGAAAGACCCCTACCCCTACCCGCCCCCACCACTGGGTGGCTTCCAGGAAATTGTGGGCAAAAAAATGTGCATTTATTTTTGCTGGAGGAGCGCTCGGTTGACTGCCTGCCTGCTTGGCTGCCTTGGCTGGGTTGGCTCGAGTCGCAGTAAATTGTGGTAAACACGAAGCCAAGTGTTTGGAGAGTATTTACTCGGCTATGCCTCACAGTGGTATCGCTGTGGCACGCACAGTGGGTCGCATCGTCATTTGCATAATTGGCAAACATGATTGCATGCTAAAAAGGATCGCCTCATACATGTCCTGGAAGTAGGTGTGTGTGTGTGTGTGTGCATGATGTATATTCAAGGGGAATTATGCAAAGTAAAATTGACTTCTGCCCTTAGATTATGTAAATTTTGTCATTACTCTTTGGTGTTTATTATAGATGAATCTTCCGGTTTACGGTGAAATTACACAGAATTATTAAAATTAGAACACTCTACGAAATTTATGCGACTTGGGATTTCTTTAAAAAAAAAAAAAAAGCGTAAAAATTTAATACCTACACCAGAACCCTTCACTCCAAATTGATTTGCATGTTAAAGGACTTTTATTGTCTTGCCCATTTCGACGGGACACGATTTCGTTTGCCACAAGCCGTACATCTCTGTTGGTATCGCAGTCTTACAACTTCATCCCTTTGTAATCATCATCATCTGTTAGCTGCAGCTGATTTATCCCACACCCGATCGCCCCGATATGCATATGTTGGTTGCTGTTCGTAGCTGTCAGCACATAACCTCAACTTACTCAAGGATATCGGGGGAAATGGGGGGAGTCTCTCCCACTCTGTCCCTTTTCACGAGCACACATAAAGCGCTGATGTGGCATGAAAAAACATATAAATTCTGCCAATCGATGAAGATAAAATACATTTTGTAATACGTTAGCTCACACCACCCTTATCCGAGGGGCGCGGGGGCGTGGGGGTGTGGGAGGGCGTCTGAGGTCAACCGTTTGAGTGTGGGTGGCTTTTGGGAGTCAACGAAGTGTGCAACGTCAACTCACACACACTTACTCACTGACAAAAAAGGCATTCCATGTGGGTGTAAGTGAAATTTCAAGTGGCGCTACCAAGGCAAACTTCAGCATTGACTCTCAGTGCTCCACCCCCACACATATGCTGTGGGAGTACAGTGAAGCTTCTGTAGAAATACTTTATTTGATATTAAAAAGTTGCATTTGCTAAAATATTTTATTTATGCATATAGTAGTATCGATTTCTATCGATTAGCAACCCTTTATTAACAAAGTTTTCAGGTGTCCCTTCATTAGATAATTTACTGTTTAAATAAGTGTCTGGGTAGGGAAACCCTTTAAAAGCTTGTTGTTGCCAGACACATAAACGTTTAGCCCATAAACCCTTGATGTATGGAACATAAACACCACACTTGCAAGTGCCACTCATTTGGTGGTTTCTCGGGGATTCGGGCCTTTGGGTACCGAGAGAGGAGGTATCGTGGGGTTTTGTGGCCCTGGTGTCAGTGGTTAGTGTCGGTGGTTGCTTGCCAGCCAACCAGCCAGCTTGCTTTCCCCAGCTAGCCCAGTCATCCAACTAGCTAACTGCTAACTGAAATCCAATGTGTTTCCGGGCTTGTGTGTCCCGGATACGGGTATGGGTTTTTTTTTCGGGGGCACCCAGCTCCTAGTCCGGCAACCGCAATGTCAATAAATATGTTACGCCTGACTCGTCCTTTTTTCTCTCTCCGACGTCGAGGACTGCTGGCTGTTGTTGGTTAGCAATTTGGTTAAACATATTTATTTGAGGGCTGGAGGATTGGAGGATGGGAGGGTTGAGGGTGGTCGGTGGCTGTAGCTCTGAGTGTTTTTCTTTTGTTCGATTTTGGTTGGAGCATCGAGTTAGCCGTAACAATTTCTGTATTTTCCTATTCAATTTCGAAGCATCGATTTATTTCGACAATTGCAGGCTATTGGCCTGCCTATGAAAATAGCAAAAAGAAAAATATTTGCATACAATATTTCGACGCACCCTGAAAAATTCGATGCATTTATTTGCACAAAGTTCCCCCATTTCAAATTGCATTTTTGTGTGGAATAAATTGTGAAAGATTTTTATTAGCCTAGCCAGGCTTATGAGAAGATCTTGGTTGCATTTGTTGCAAGGAGAAAAGTTTTGGCTAAAAGATAATCTCATTGTTGCACCCTTTTACAACTAATTCCCATAAGCAAACTTTTGGAGCTCTCCACTATACGTTTCTCCAGCTTCAGCTTGTTCCATTCGGCGAAATATGCAGACCCAAATTTAATTAAAAAACTTGACAACAACTAAGGAACTCCAGACAGACAGACTGACTTTGAATATTATCAACCCCCGAAGTACAACTGCGAAAAGAAAGTATGCCCCAAGAAGCGAGCTACGTTTTTTTTTTGTTCCCTCCATGTTTTTGCCGTTGCCGCCATATTTACTTTGTATTTGTTTACGTTTTTATTGTGTGTTTTAGCGAAGGAACTTAAATATTTGCCAGTTGTTTCTTGCTCGAAAATATTAACAACTGGCACAGAAAAAAATTGATTCATCAAGTGGGAGTTATAAAAAAAAATAATTATATTTTTATTTGGACAACAATCAAATGGAAAATCTGGTGAAACAAAATATTGTATCATATATAAAAATTAGCTCAGTGTATAAAATTTTGCTGCTCTTGGCGGAATTGTTGCTTCTTTTATTGCACTTTTCACTTTTTTCTATCTCTCTCCTTGTGTGAGTGGGTGTGTTTGGTTGTGTGGGTGAGTGGGTGGGTGGGTGTACAAGCGCCAAAGTGATTTACTCTTATAAATATTTGCTTGTGAGCTCTTTAAGTACTTTTTCTCTTCACTTCCTTTGGCGTAGTTTACTTGTTTTTTGTCGGTTACGTTTTTGTTTTTCTTTATCCTGTTGTTGTTTTGCACATTTTTTTCGCCACGTTTGCTCTGGCATTCATTCCCATTCAGTTCTTCGTCAGCAGCGCCTAGTAACTGTTTACCTTATGAGCTCAGACCAGCTTTCACTGGCCCCGGTCGTGGGCGGGGGCGGTGGGCGGTGGCTCTTATCCTCCCACGCGTTTCACCCTTAGCTTTGTTTGCTTGTTTCTGTTGCATACTTTTCAGCGTAATTTTATTGAATCCTGTTTACCCTTATGTCGAGTCGGACTTTGTTTGTACTTTCTTTTACTCATTTTTATGGCCGGCTCTTTTGTTCCTTGGCTAGCACTCGAGGTCGGGACCTACATAATTGTAATTTTTTTTCGATTGCTTTTTTTTCTGGGTATTAGAATAATAGGAATTTATGGGGGTTATACACTTGGTTAATAAATTTATTTATATTTGAGATATATATGAGAGGCTGTTAGTTTGTTTGATACATTCTGGAGCTATTGCTTAGTATATAATATTTAAATGGTTTTTTTTATATTTAATATTATAACTTCCTTGACGAAATTCCACTGTGCTTCGGCCCAGTGCTGATTTTGCACCTCTCCCCGGGGGAATCATTTTGCATTAACTGAGCAAATAAACCAACTTTGTTATACTTTCGTTCATTTCATTTCGTTTGCCTTGGCCGTAGGTAGAGACCGAGGTTGGGTTTTTTTTTTGGGTGGGTGGGTAGCTGGAGGGGTGGGGTGGGTCAGAGTCATCTAAAGCTGTGTGGACCAGCAACCGTTTGCGTATTTGTTGTTGATATTTCTGCTTCTGCTTCTGCCTTGGTTTCTGTTTCTGTTCTGGCTTTCTTTTGCCAATGTTGCTACTTTTGTTGTTGTTGTTGTTGTGGTTGGTGGTGGTGCTTGTTCAGCTTGGGCGGTTATTTACCCTGTTTCGCATTTGTTTGCTTGTGTACTCTTACCCAGCCACCTTCCTCTTTGGACTCATCTCCTCGTTCTCCCTTGGCCAGCCCCACTCCGCCACCTTTGTGTGTGTGTGTGAAATTGAATGCTCAATTGAGCACTTAATTAGCAAAAACAGTTTTTAATGACGACACGAAAGCTTTTATGCTTTGAATTCTGTTTGCAAGGGGAGACCAGTTGGTATACACTGAGAGATATTTGAATATGGATGAAGAGCTTATACATAAAATCTATTTAACTTTCTTAATCCCTTTCTTAGCTATGAAATATATCTTTTTTTTTTTTTTAAAAAGTATAAACAATTTTTTTTTACTGTGCTCTGGTGGGATTTATTTCTTTTCATGGTGGTTGAATTTCTTGTTAATTTCCCGTTTTTACATCACCCATCAAAATGGCTGAGTACTTTTCGAGCACGTGTCCTCTCAGTCGGCTTTTTTCTTTGCCTTCTTTACCCCCTTTTTAACAGCTCCACACCGCTTTCTTACGCACACACACACACACGCACGCACACAGGATCGGTGGCTTGCGTCCGGCATAATTGTCGATGTGATTAATGTGTTTTTAAGTGCATCATTTTGAGCATATTACCAGCAGTTTATAGGGGTTAATTTCACTCCCCTGAGCCGCACTTTGCATGCCACTCGGTCGGTCGGCCCCTTTGGCATTTTAATTGAATTGTTGCCATTGCTTTGCCCGCTCACGTTGCTTCCGATTGTTGTTGGTTATTTTCTGAATGGTATTTATTACCGCTTCCTTTGGCATTCTTTTGTATTTTGTATACCAACCCGACTCACGATTTTTTCTTTTTAATTAACGCTTATTTGCTTAAATGAAAGTGTGTTAATATTCTTTCCAGGCGATGCAGAATAATATTATGAGTTGGGAAAAAATGTCGTATATATTTTCTTTACGATTTTCAACCCCCCTAAAAAAATGTAACATTAAAGTTTATAAATCCGCTTCGCATGACTCTGACTCCTTGGGTCCAAAGACAAACATCAAGTGGCATTGGGATACATCATAAAATACTTCAGTTGGCTGATGATGCCGATGCTGATGATAATGATGCGGCTGTTGCAGCTCCTGGGCAACTGGGCTCTCTTCACGCACCACTGGGCAACAACAACATTTACAAATTCAATTGAATTGATACACGCACCGCTTGTTAACCATTTCGGGCCAAATGAACCACCAATTCCAGGCCCAGCTCATCCTTGGGTCCGTTCAACTTCCTTTCGAACCATCCATTCATCCGTCTATCCAACCTTCTAGCCATTTTGCAACCACACACACCCCGTACCCCTATGTGGCCGTCTTATTATTGGTTTTACATACACATCCGTTCCTCAAATATCATTAGAAGGATACGCATACGCAGGCCATGGATCCAGAATCCTGGATTGCTGCAAGTCAGTCAACAAGCACACGCAACCATGTGGCAGGCTGATAATGGAGATGGTGGGGTGGAACCAAGGCGAACCAGATTGACAAGCTGGATGGGAGAGGTGGAATCGGTGGCTTGGCACGCCGGGTTATTTGAACAATGGCTTAAGGGCCTATAAAATCACACAAGGGGTTATAAATCCATTTGCAAAACCAAAATCCAAAAATATCCCAAAGCCAAACAACGTGGCCACCCCATACCACCCCCATCTCATTCCAATGTGAGCCTATTTTCATGGTTTGGTGACATCAACTTGGCTCCCATATATACATTTGTATGCGTTTGCCTTTGCCTCAGGTTTAAACTGAAAAAAGTTTATGTAAAGTGAGCACTGAGTTCGTGACTTGGTTGATTGATCTGCAAAGAGAGGCATTTCGAAGGGTTGAAAGATTACCCACGGCTGGATGGCCCTGATATGTATGCTATGATTTTTGAAAGATTTCGCTTCCTGTGGAAGTTTTGTTTTTCTTGAACTAAACAGACCTAATGTTATTATTGGACAGCACAAATTTAAAGATACAATAGAATCAAGAACATTTTCTGGGAGAAAATATTTGCCTGGCAGTATAGCACATTTTCATCCCTGATTCTGTCAATCAAAGTTCGCACTTTTATGAAAAATAATCGTTCATTGTCATACAAAATGCTACTGTTTTTTTTGCTTGGCTTTAAAAAGTTTTGAGGCGGGGGCGGATGTTGGGTTTTTGGTGTTGCCATGGGGATGTATGACATGCTGAGGGGCAGCAAAATTCTCCACCCTTTTTGACGACTTTCTCGCTTATCCTGCACCCTGCACCTGAGCTATTTTTGCACTTTTCACATTTGCACCGCACCACACACCCGCTTTCACCTATTTTACCCTTTTTTTGCGATGCTGCGTTGTGATGGAGCGCGTAGTTTGGCCATAAAAGTTTCGCAGCTTCTCAACAACAAGAGCAGAAGCTGCGACAGGAGCAGGAGCTGGGACAGGAGAAGGAGCTGGGACAGGAGATGGAGCAGATTTTTATTAGTTTTTCACGTTCTGCATTTTCCGCGCGCGCTTTTCACATGCCTGGAAAATGCCGGAGCCAGCCGAAGCTCGGTTTATTGTTATGGCAACATCGTAAAAATTTATCATGCTCTCGTAGTTGGCAAAACGACAACACACAAGCAACACCAGCAACACACAACAAAAATTGTTGCAAACAAAATCAACAAAAGCAACAATAACAACCGCACCCAACACCGACAACAACAACAGAAACAACAACACAAAACAAAGTTATCGCATTTTTATGACAATTTGACGACGACTTTCATTGCAATTTTTAAGGTGGCAGACCATTTCCGACCCAAGTAATGCAAAAAATGCTTTTATATCTATATCTTTTCTTAGAATATGAGGACAAGTGTTCTGGGATTTGTGATTTGTAGACCTTAACGAAAGGTTGAAATAAGACTTTAGTATCAAACATATCCACCTACCAGTTGAACTCAAAAACTAGAACGTTCTCTAGTCAGGATTTTGAAAAAGAATTCTGCAAATTTCAATTTGTTTTCTTGGTTTTGGAATTTTTGGCTTTGGAAAATAACTAAGCTCGGAATATTTTCATTTGATTTTGGGCCTTGGAAAATAAGTTGCCTGGTATCTGAAAAATTAACACCAGGGGGAGAGATGGAGGGAGATGGGGAATAGCGCCCATGCGAGGGAGATGGGGAATAGCGCCCATGCGAAAATATTCTCACATTTGAACTTCGAGCAGGAAACACTAAAATGCAATGCCAAAAGCGACAGGGACAACAAAAACAAGGACCTCCATTTGGCCCCCAATGCACTCTCTCTCTTTGCTCTTTCCCTCTCGAAACTTTCACCAAATGTCCTGACATGGAGAACCTCTCCTAGCCATGCAGTTTCGTCTCTCTCTCTCTCTGTCTGACAGTATCTCGATTTCTCTTCGGGAACCCCATTGATGGCCTTCTATACCCATCTACTTTTGTGTACCATGCGATTTTTCTCTCGCTGTTTCTCTGCTTCTCTCCGGGATCGGGCAGGACCCGCCACCCTGGCCACCTGTCTAATCGGTGTTTGTTAGTATATAAATCTAAAAGCTAATCCGCTTGTATTTCCGCTTGGGCGCTGTGAGGTTAGACCGGAAATTCCGCTCTACATGCAGAATGCAGCGACAGGGAGCAGTAGGAGCTGGAATTGTAGTAGGAGTTGAAAGCAGGAATCGGAGCAGGGCTCACAGCAGGACTCGGTGGCTGGCTCGGAGCCACCAGCAAGGACGAAAACAACGAGGAGAACACGACGGTGGCACTGCCACACCACTATTCGACTATTGACGTTGGGTGTCGACGTCGGAAGTTGTGTTGTGCGCCGGTTGTTGTTGCTTGTTTAGGGATTTGTTGTGGCAGCCGCCGTACACTTGCTCACCCTAAATGGCTCCGCTTCGCCTCCATGCCCATCCTCTTCTTCCGCTCCTCTCTGGCAAATATTTTTTACGACCCCGGACATGGGGCCTGCCTTTGTGTGGGTTTCGCTCCCAAAGCTCTGACGCCCGTTTCAAGGTATCGATGGAAAGCCAAAATCACGAAAGGTTCTTTTTTCTTTTGTTGGACTATAAGGTGATCACTTAAAAAAATATATTTAACTTCAGGTATTTTATTCCTGTTTAGTTCAAACATCAACTTCTTTGGAGGACTCCCAAAAATGTGAGATTTTACATAAAATTTGGTCGTAACGCTGGAAATAATCTAGTTTCGAATGCCAAAAACCCCATAATTTTCTGTCAGTGTACATTTTTGTGCATCGCAGATTGTTTCACTAGCATCCGTGCCAATTGCTGTTGCTGGTTCTGGTGCTGCTGTTGCACATTGCATGTTGCCGCTGTGCCCCGGCACCTAGCCACATAGCTCTGACCCTCGCTCACCAGTTACCCATCTCGTTTACGCTTTGGTTTCCCGTCTCTGTCCATCTCACTTCCCTATCTCTCTCACCATAAGCCGAAGGAACCGAAAGCATCTCCTGGCCACGAATCGTGCATGTGGGCTCGGCTGAAAGATGGCCTGCTGGCTGCTCCTTGAGCCCGAATCTGCAACCTGCAACCAAAAAAGGGGGTAACGCTGAAGGTGGTGCAGTCCAAAATGGGTGAGCTCGAGAGGAGCCACAGAGAGCAGGAGTTCCACCACAGAGAACCGAGTTGGAGCAGCCGACAGAGCGAGAACTTGATTTTTGAAAAACTTCTGGCTATGAGTCCTTTTCAAAAGACACTGGGAGAATAAAAATTTTGAATTCGAACTATTCTATATTTTACTTTTGAGAAGATTTTAAAAAACTCCCCGAGTGAGATCTTTATTTCTAAGCATTTTATTTAGATTAACTCAGTTATGAAATGAGTCAAATTGTTTCCAGTGTCGAAAAGGACTAGGTGGTGCAGAGGGAGACTCTGGGTCAGGTGCGGTGCTTGTGCTGTCAGTTTAGCACAAAGCCATATCCGTTATGAGCGGCTGGCAAAGCGGTCGAAAAGAGCAACAAACTGAGCGCTCAGCCCGGATTTGCTCGTCGGGTCAAAAGGGCAAGTGGGTCATGGCAGAATAGGGGCCGAGCCGGGGGCCGGAGTGGGAATACCAAATGGGTGGCTCGCACACATCCATATAGCAGAGACTGGCTAACGGAGAGTAAGAGAGATGGACGGACTCTCGGCCAGTGGCCAAGAACGGAGCGAGGGCTCGTAACTAATAACCAAGTAAATTGATACGTGACCCTGCATTTAAATGCCATTATTGCCTACGCCCCCAGTCAACCTCGCTGGTGGCAGGCAGGCAGGCCTCTTTCCTTTCGATCTGCGCCCGAGTCCAGCAAGGGGTCAGTCAAGTGAGTGGAGGTCCTGCTCTTGGGCCTGCGCTTGACTTGCGACCACCTCGCAGCTTCACCCAGCTCCCCATGCCGCCAGGAAGTGTGGGAAATCAAGCGAGGCAAGTGGGCAGGAAAGGAGCGGTGGAGGAGCCGGAACATCGGGAATGGGGAAACTCTCGACTCTCTGCCAATTTGTGATTGGAATTTTTGATGAGCCCAACTGACGTATTGATTGACTGACTGTGCACACAGGACAGCACCGCACACTACCGCAACATCCTGGCTGGCAGTATGCAAAAACTCAGCTCGCCATCTCACTCTCAGCATCCTTGGGGTCTCCTCCTCTGATCCCCCAAGGCTCCAAATGGACGTCTGTCAGCGGCAGAGGAAAATGGAAAAAAGTTATCCCAATTTTGAGAAAAGCTGAAAAGCATACACAGTTCTAATTCTTGGGGGAATTCTTCTTTGAATTTAGGGAGTGAGTTATAGGATTTGTAGGATAAATAATTGTTTTTTAAAAATATAAAAATAAAAAAAACAAAATCTTGTCATTAAAAATCGATACTTTCTTAGTGAAGCTCCACTGTAATATCAAAATATTTCAGTTACTAGTTTTGACTTTATTTCTTTTTGTTTTGGAGTAAGTGAGGGAAATAATCGCGACATGTGTACACTGTGCTACCAGCCGCTTGGCTCCTCCCTGGCCCCTCGAATGACCTCAAGTTGAAGTTTGGTTGCAAGTCCTTTTTATCCTTAGAACAACAATTGTGCGATGCAAGACGACTTGGCGAGTTTCGCCTGCCTTCCTTGACTGGCGACTGCTGTTTCCTCTTAGACTCCTTTTGTGCTACTGCATATATATGTATATGTATGTGTATTTGTGAGTGAGTGTGTGTATGTGTGGCGAAGGAAATGGTTGCGGAAATGAGCACGGAAAATTGTACACACGACCGGAAACTTGCAAAAGTTTCGTTGTATTCTCAGACAGTTGCAAACGGACCCCCGGAACTTTCTTTGGCCACCCTCGTCCTTGCCCCGCCCGGCTCCCAAGTATTTCCTGGCTGCTGCGACTGCCCGCGGGTATGATTAAAGTTTTCCTTTTAATTTCTAACAATTGTGTTTCGGTTTAGATTTGGGTTCCCGCTTTCCTTCCTTTTCTATATCCTTATAAAGGGTATTATTCTTTTTTTCAAAAAGATAAAACATTATTCGCACATATTCAAAATAAATAATGACTCAATTATTTCAGCTTTTTAACTTTTTTTTTTTGGATAATCAAAACTTTATATTACACCAGTCTATTACTCCTTTAACATAACCCACGTGTCCTTTCGAATTTGTCGCCATGGAATCCAGACAGAATTGAAATTTCACTCTTGCAGTCGTTGTCCAAGTAACGGATCCTCCAATTGGCCAAAACCACTCGCTCGTCAAGTCAGTTGCGGTCGCCTGTTGGAATGCCAGGCACTTGGCACTAGCACAGGGTATTTAGACATTTGCTGTCTACTTACCAAGGACTTCCCATCCCGACTCTTGGGGGGAGACACCCGTCTCTTCTCTCCATCTCTTCTCTCTGGCATTTGCCTTGAAGCTTTTCCAGTCCGCGCATTCCTCGCACTTCCGTCGGTTTTTGTGCCATTTTCAAGTCGTGGCTTGGCCCGGCCCTTGCCGTCTCTTTCACTTTATATGAAGCTGTCTCTTTCACTGTTTGCCTGTCTTCACAAACTTGTCGCTATGTGGTGTGAAAAATATTTAAGCGTGAAGTTTTAGCAGCGGTTTTCGCTCGAAGGCTCATTGTCGGCGTCGACGTTGTGTCCTCGGCCTTTCGGATCTCCCGCCGCCCGCCCGCCATCGTCCTTGTTACGGGCGGGCTCTGGGTTCTGGGCTTTGCTTCCTCTGCGTCCTGCGAACCCCTCTTTTCTACTTGCCCTTTTCTCGCTGACGAACATCGTGTTTCCGCATCATTTTTAACGCCACTTTTGTGTAAGCTTTGCGTTTATTCTCCTCTGCTTTTGGCCAGATATGTATGTGTTAGTGATTTGATGATGGTGTGAGTGCTACCCTCTGGTATCCGTGTCGGTATTTTTGTGGATTTGTTTTGTGTCTAAGGGTGTTTTTCTAAATGGCTTTTAAAATCTCATCGCCAGCGTTTTGTCCTCGACGATGGCAGAAGTGTCTCGAGGTTGCCCAAAGGGATTTGATGGGTGGACGGGGTGAAGGCTTTGGCGGTGGCGATGGCGATGGCGAAGGGATTTGTAGAGTGGAGTTCAGGGAGTGCAAAGGGCGGATCTGCGGTTATCCTGGCAGTGCGATGGTGGTGATGGGTGGCTCGGTGGCTGGATAGCTGGATAGCTCTGTGCGGCTGGCAGTCTATTGTGTTATTGGTTTTGGCGATGACTTTGCTTTGCTTTGGCGTTTCTGATTGTTGCTTCCCCTCCTCTCCTAATGCCCTCCTTATCGTCCTTTTTGGGAATGTGGTCGCCACTAGAGATTTGAACTGTAATTGGTTTTGAACAAGTTCCCATATTTTGCGGACAGTTTGAATAAAGTTGGATGAGTGGCTAGAGATCAGTTGGCTAAACTGTGAAATTTGTTGGATGCCGAAAACAAATAAGAAAAGTTCCCAATTATTTACAACATTTTCAACACTATTTTAGATAATTAAGGAAGCTCAAACTATCTCTGCCATTGGCTTCATCTTCGACCCAATGTAACCACTCAATCCACTGAGATCAAATGCATCTCATGCATCCCAATTATCGAACGTTTATCGTTCCTCCAATAGGCACACCCTCTTCCACATTTTCGCCGCTCCATCTGGGCACCCCCACCTTCCTCCTCGCACTTCGCCCCCTCCCTCAAAGAGCCGGCAATATCCTGGTCATACTCATCCGATTTGGCCTGCTTCACACTGAACAAGGCAATAATTTCTGCTCCTAAGCCCTATTAACCATTGCTAACCGAATGGTGGAAGCAGCCAACTGTAAATGGATCGGGGCGGGGTGAAAGTGGGCGGCGGGCACGTTGTCAGGATGGGAGGAGTGGGATAGAGAGTAGAAGGGAAGTGGCCGGATTGCGTTGACTGAGCGAGCAATTGAATAAGCGGCAGAGGCGCACAAAGAATTTGAGCAGGACGACAGCCGCAGGATGCAGAAGGCAGGGGAGATGGTGGGTGGTGCCCAAAGGCTAGACCCAGAACTGAACCCCCTTCCATTCGATTTCGACCCAATGATGATGGCAATGGGCGGGCGACTGCCAACTGCCGGCAAAGGCCGTGCAAATCCGGAACGAACGAACATATTGACAAATTATCCTTTTTACACGCATCGCCTGCTGAGTTGGCCTCCTCGCCTCACTGCACCGCCAGTTCCTGCTCTTGCCACTCTGACAATCCTGCACACACACACACATTGAGAGAACAACAGTTGAGGTACCAATAATAGAAACTGAAAAGGATCTTTTTTTGACTCGAAAACTAAGAAATTTATATCGAATTTGGTAAAAAGGTTCCTTTGAATCGTGTAAACTATTAAATTGTGTTTCCAAACCTATTAAAGTGGCCACAATTGTGCCACAGTATTGTTAAATGTGCCAAATGTGCCTCACACAGTTATTCCACCGTCGACGCAGTCGCCTGCTGCGCTGCCGCCGCCTCAGCGAGGTCCTTATCGTAATCGTTGCTCCATTGTGTGTGTGTGTGTGTGTGTGCATAAACAGAGTCTGAAAAAACAACAACAACCATCCTGGGAACTGGAGAGGCACCAGGGGGCAAGAGCATGCAATGGAGTCGCACTGCTAGCAGCAAGGATAAGAGGTAGAAGCAGCAGTGACAGAAAATGAAGCAGCATACCAGCCAAATGCTCATCCGAGGATATCATGAAGGCTGCCTTTGTTCCGGCACTCAAACTCTCAAACACACATTCCCATTCAGATGCCAGCGAGCGTGTGAGTGTTGTAGTTTCCTTTTTTTCTATAAAGTATGTGTATATACCCGAATCCTTGGCACCTCCATGTTGATTGAGGTTTAGGGAACTTTTCCAGGGAGTAGAAGATCGCAGATCGTATCGATTGCTTGCTTCACCCTTGGGTTCAAATTTATGCTCAATTTGTTTGCAATCAACGTGGCTTTCAGGGTGGGAATAGATCCTAGAAACCGAATTAGGGGTTACGAAAGGATAATCTAATTAAATGTTCAATGCACTGAGAAAAATTACTGCATTTTAACGTGTGAGACAAGCTACATGTCCCAACAAAACGGATCCAGCAATCAAAATTGAATTCCCTTTCCCCATTAACCCTTCTGTTAGGCAAAACCCATCCATCTTGCACCACCAATTAGACTCCGTTCTACTCTGTGGTTTTGCACTTTACGTCCGCAGACGACTTTTATGCTGGGACGTGTTTGTTTGTGTTTTGCAATAATTAACTCAACTTAAGCTCTCAACGCTGCCGCCCCGAAAGGTATGCAACAATATTTCTGCTTGCTGCCATTGTGCGGCAGGCATGGCCCCATCACCCCAGCCACCCACACATTTGCGCCACCCACTCAAAATAACTGGACTCGGAAGCTGCGCTGCTTCGGCTTCTGCTGCTGCTTCTGGTGGCCAGCGACTGCGCCGCAGCTCTGCCAAGGTGTTGAACACATGAACCGCAGGTTTTGTTTACAGCGCTCACTTGTTGTATTTATTGTTGTTGGTGCAGGCAGCAAAGAGCTAACAACAACAAAGAGAGACAGACCTCAACGATGTCGACGCTGTTGTTGTGCGGTGGCCACCATTTTGCGTCTTTGCTCGGCTCTTCGCTCCCCACTTTGGGCCCCATCCAGCCCACCGACCCCCCAAGTGCAGCAAGAATATACCGATTCCACCCCAAAAAAAAAAAAAGAAAAAGTGCAGCAGAGCGAGTGGGGGGCAGTTCAGTTCAGAGTGCACACGAGTCCAAATTGCTCCACACTCGGCGAGGTGCACTCGTACTTGCTCTCTGCCCGCTAAACGGCTCTCTCAATTTCGCCCGCCACCCCACTCGCCCACTTTCACACACTTTCTCTCTCTCTATCTCTTTGTGGTAGTCACACGCCGACTCTGTGCTCACCAATTTTCTAAGCAGTGGGCGTACACTCGGAGAAATGCCAAACCTTTTTAATATAAATGTTTTGTTGAATATTATAAACATTTCCTTACGACTTTCTAGTTTAAATACTAGTGGCTTTCACTTCACACAAGAGAACGGAGAAATTTCTCCTGGTGCACTTTCTCTCGTTCTCTTTGCGGCTCTCTGAGTACTCGCGTCGAGAATGAGTGTGAGTGAGTGGCCGTGCATTTGAGTGTGCGGACGTCTTACCCATTTCGGAGGCGAGCTGACGTTTAGTCCTTTCGCAAACGTCGCCAGTGCCGTGTCTTCGGTTTTGGTCTGGCTTACACGGGTCTAGCGATTCGCAGTTCATCTCAGCCCTCTCCGCCGTATCGTGTCGTATCGTACGTTTTGGATTGCGCGATTAACGGGTGCCAATTAAGGCGCGTGGTGTGCGAGTCTCGTGCTGATTATTATTGTTGTTGCTTCCAGTGGGCGGTTGTGTTGTGGGAGTAAATAAGTGCGAGTGCAAGTACGAGTACCAGTGAGTGAGTGAGTGAGTGGAGGTGGCCAAGCGAATTGAATTACAATTACAGTTGCGATTACGACAACGATTACGATTGCAGTAATTATGGCCGCCACTTGAGGCGTGAGAATTGTGTGGGCGCCCGCAGAATTCAACAATTTACCGTATACCGTAATACCATTTACCGACCCAGCCACCCACTATTCTATTTGAATTTCTTGGTATCAGTGCAACTAGCAACTGCCAAGTAGCAAGTAGCAAGCACCAAGTACCAAGTACCGTTAACCTCCCTGAACTCGAATAAAACGAAAAGCGGCAAAAGTTTTTCCCAACACCCCAACATCCAACATCCAACAAGCCCCACGGTGCCCGCCTCGAGAAGAAAAAGTTTTTGGCGTGGAATTTAAATTGGAAAAGTAAAATGAAAAGAAAAGCGCTCGAGTAAAAGTTAAACAAAGTGCAAAGTAAATATTAAATTAAGAAAAAGAAAGAAATAACAAACAGGCTAGCGCTGGCAAGGAAGTGAAGAAGGCGGAGCAGTGAAATTTTCGGTGCAGTGCAGCAGCAAAAGAAAAGAAATTCGCAAGCAGGAAGGAAGTGAAGTGGAGTGCAGCGAAGAGAGTATTGAGGTAGTGAGAAGGCGGAGAAGTGGCAAGGAAACGAAAGGAAAGGAAAGGAAAGGACGCAGGAGGAGAGAGGTGTAGAGCACGCGTCGTTGGCGGGTAGAGAAAACAACTTCCGCTTGCATCCTTCGAGCCAAGTTTCTGCTTCTTCATCTTCTGCCTCCTCTGGCTCCTTTCATTAATGCCTTTCGCGCTGGGGCCAAGTAAATCTCAACCTTTTGCACGCAAGACGAGGCATCGTTTATAAAAAGCGCTCTTGCACACTCTCCCCCGTGTTTTATTATTCCGTTTCCTTGGATTAACTCAATTTGTTGCCCCGCGTTCGCTGAAAAACGGGAAGCAGTAAAAAAACAAAAAGAGACACAAAAAGAAAAAAAAAGAAAAACTCTGATATCGAAGCACGAGTGGGGAAAACAAAAGGATCCGCATCCAGATCCAGGAGCAAGGATTACGCGTACGCATAGTGCAACCCAATACAGACGAAGCACACACACACACACAAACATACTCCCAGGTCGCCCCGGAAGAAAGGGGAAGAACGAACGAGAGCCTGGGCGAGGAGTGAGACAGAGTGAGAGCCTGTGGCACCTTGTTTGGATTATAGCCCATAATAAATGATGGAATGGCTACCAAGAGGATTACCCAGCATCCATGCTCCGATACCGATTTGTGGTGAGTCGTTGGTAAAGTCCTTCCAAAAAAGTAGTTCTTTCTATACGAAGATTCGGAGCCACAAACCCGACCAGAGGATCACATTTAACAAAAGCTAATGGATAGATTATTATCCAGTTTCCAAGAATACATTTTGATCCCTTATAATCCGATTTGTTTCTTAAAACTTCAAAGGTTTTGTCAGATTACCTAAAATCTTCTATGCTATTGTAACCTCCCCCAGTCTTTTGCTTATTAATTTCCACTTAGCGGCTACCCTCCTTTTAATTATTGTTGCCCCATGTGGCACTGACATCAAGAACTTTCGGCAGCTCTCCACTAAAACTGTTGTCAAACACATAAATTGCTCTTCGCCTCAGCAACCAATAAAATTTCAATTTGAACGCCAAAAATGCTTTGGCATTAATTGTCTCTGGTGTTCAAACAGTGCGTGTTTCCAAAAATATCCAAGCCACCACCCCATCATCAACCAATATAAAATTTCATAAATATAGTAAAATATAGAAAGAGCAGCAATAGGTTCGTTCAATTTTCATCTATTTATTTTGACAACGAGGCTCTGGTCTCCCGGACAATTAAATGTCAACACGCACCACATTCCCCCGCGGGTTACAAATGGCGGGAAGAGATCTTTCCGGGGGATTACCGAAACGGAGAACGTTTAGAGGAAATGGGATCGCGTCACTTAGGGTCGGAAAAACATAAACACACGCAGCAGCGATCGGAATTGATTAATTTGCTGACACGCACAGCCGAATGGTGGAAATGTCAGATCAAAGTTATTTGTTTTGGCTGCCACGGCAGCTGTTTGTCTGTTGCAGCAGCATCCTCCCGTATATCCCTTCGGATCACACCGCCACACCTATTATATGTGTTTATTTTTCCAACGATCTTCGCTTTCTGTTGTTCTGATGTTGTTTTAGCGCTGCCATGGAAAATTATCACCTTGTAAATTGTCTTTCACGAAAAACAAATCCCACACACCGAGAATTGAAAGCGCTCGACTCGTGGGTGGGAGAGGTGTTAATGGAATGGGCGGAAAATCGAAGTCTAGAGAACGGATATTATTCATGGACTGGCTGCTTCCATATGCATTTGCATAAATATTCATTTAATTATGGTCTTAGCCATAACAGAGTCAATTAAACTTTAAATAAGATGCCATGTATGCAGTTGATTTTAGCCAACACCTGGGCACCTGGGCACCTGGTTGGTTACCTGGCCACCTGGCAAATATACAAATTTTGTAATTTATTTGTTTCGTTAGTGTAAATATGGCAAAAGGCCTGACGGGCCGAAAGCTAAACGCAAAATTAATTTTGCAGCTATTTTTCTGGCAAATTGAATTAGAGGCAAACAAATAAACACTGGCAAACGCATTATTAATTCCCAAAAATAATACACAATTGACTTGTTGGCTGACTGTCATTCGTTCAAATGAATTGTTGATTACCGTCCTGGATGGCTGCCCCCTCCGATGGCCGCTGTCCTTCGGCGTCTGTGTTGTGTCTTGTTTCGGTCTAAAATCAATATTTGTTCAGTAACGGCAATAAACGCAATGAAAATCGCACTGGAATGATAATAATTTGTGTAAACAGTGTCGGGGAACATGTGCGTTTGGATGGCTTGGCATGGCTCACCAAAGGAGTCGTTTCCCGATGAGTTGCCTCCCGACAATGAAATTAAAATAACAAACAAATGTTAACCATTTAGCTGGGAACGATCTTTGGGCTTATTACAAATACATACATCCTATCCTATCCCACACCGACACCAACAACGACACCGACACCGAAACGTCTAAATTAAGGAGTGCCCTAGACTAAGTAGCGATTACAATAAACTCTTCGCACTTCGAAGTATTTCTCGTAACCAAACACTCGAGCAATTTGTATCTGTATCTCCTATCCCGGAGCACATAAAAGTATCTCTTCCTCACACGCACAGACATTCAATTAAAATGTCAGGCTGGCAGGCGAGTGGGTGGGGGGGTCTGGCGGGTTTGCGGCAGCTGTGTGTTTGAGTGTTGCAACATGGATTTGTCGGGGGATTGGAAATTAATGTACAAACTCCGGGAGAAACAGCTAAATGACAAGGCAATCCTACCAAGGAAAGACATTAACGAGCCACCTCGGGGGAATCACAGCGGCTGAAGGAGTTGGAGTGGAGGAGGGTCTCGGCGTTTCGGGGTTTGCAGGCAACGTGTGAGTGAGTAAATTTGTATGCCAATTACTTAAGCAGCTCAGACAAGACAAGATATGAAGTGACCAGACCCCAAGGATCTAGCTGTCCCAGGTCCAGGAGTTCCATCCCTCCCTCCTTTCGGTTCGGTCTTGTGCAAGGGGTCAGAGTCATTAACATGCTGTTGTCGTTTGGCAGCATTTAGGACGACATCTGCACCTTTTTCGGGTCCCGGGTCCCGGTCCCGATCCCGATCCCGGTCCCAAAACTCCGCCTATACGTTTGTGAATGTGTGCGGTCCGAGCCCCGAGCAACTTGTGTGGCAAGAAGACATCGGAGGGCGACAGCTTTTGACACTAAAAAGCCAGCCGCATGCGGACACGCCCACCAGGCTAACCACAGGACGTGTTTGTGTTCAAGAAGCACACTCACAGAACATACAGAGTCAGTCAGGCTCATGCATACAGCATGAGGCCAAAAGGATGACATGAAGCACAAATTTTAATACGGCAAAAGTATTTTCCAAAAATCGTTTGTTTGCTTTTGGGAGATTTCTCTCCCGTCCCCCATATGCCCTCCGCTCTCTTCCACACTCTGAAAGTTTTTGAGAAACTTTTCATTTTGTGGTCTGCAGGCACGCCCCCATTGACCCGTAACCCTTTAAACCCATGTCTGCCGCCCATCAGTGTGAGTTCGTTTCGCTTAACCTTTAGTTTGCTCCAGGCGAACGGTTCAAAAGGACACATTCATCCTGCCAAGAATATGTCGCCACAAACTCTGCTACGCCTCACTACACTATCTTCTTGTAAACTTTTCGTTTACTCTCTGGTGTTAAAGGAAGTTGTTTCCAAGGACTTTTCGATAGTCTCTGCTCCCTGGTGGAAATCAATCTAATCTAATTTGGAAAGGATCCTTGGAAAGGTGTTGAAACGTTTCACAGTTAATGGCCCTTATTATTTGCAACTTTAAAATTATGGTTGAACCGTAAAAACCAAGGAGATTGTCTGAATCCCCTTTCAGTTAATCAGATTTCTTTCACAGAATACACAGCTTGCACTCCATCACTCCATCTGAGCTTTGCTTTTGCTCCTGCTCATCCTTCATCTTTCGACTAAGCCTCGGCTAATGTGTTGAGCAGTAACTCACTGCCGACTGCTCAGACTCGTGTATAATTGAAGCTGTTTGCGGTCCTGCAGTGTTTGCCTTCCACAAGTGAGACGGAGAGAGTGGGAGTATGAATATTAAAACTTAATTTAAAATCCATGCCCCTCATACTACGGGAAAAAGGATCCCCGGGCCAAAAAGAACGTACACACAAAAAGCCAGGAAAGAGCTGGCTTAAAGAAAAGGGGATAAAGCCAAGGCGCATTGGCTGCAAGGCGTCGCTCGAATCGCGCAACTGTACAAACAGGAGCGGAAATAATGGAGGAGGTGGAGCTGGGTCGGGTGGCTATGTGGGCGGGTGGATGGAATGCAGGAGCCTGAAGGGAATGGTAACCATGGTGTCGAGTTGTGGGACAGGGCGCTGTGAAGAGCGAAAAACACATTTTTGCACTTTTATAGCGCAACATCTTTTGTGCACAGACATCCTTCGTCCTTCCCCAGCTAAGCTCGCCCATAAAGACGAGACTGGAGACTGCCACCTCCACCGAAAAGGAGATGCTGCGGGCATGCGGGCGTGGCGGCCTGGTGGGCTCCGTGTGCCTTTAATAAACCCACTTTATTGTTTAGAGCCCAAATAAAATAATCCCCTTAAATGATGCCTTCGCATAATAGACGCCTTGCCAGCCATTCTGCCTGCTGCTTATTTTACTGCTTCAGCCCTCAGCCCCGCCCCCATTTTATCCTCTTTACCCGTCGTCGTCCTTGGCCATTCGTGCCGTGTTTCTGCTTTGTTGCCTCTCAGTACAGTGGGCCGAAATACTTAATTATTCGAAAATGTAAAGAGAAAATGTAAAAGAATTTAATGATTTTAAAATAATTATTTATTATAAATTTATTCTTTTACAATCTTTTGTCTTCTAATATTTAACTTAAAACAGACCCTCGTAAATCTTTACCCACTGTGCCAAAAACCCAGACTCCTTTGCCAAAGATCCTGCGACTGAGCCGGAGCATTTGCGTTAGCGTCACTAATGATGATGATTTTGTGGTAAAACGTTGTGTTTGTGCTAATCGGGACAATATTATGCGGCAGTAAAAAGTAAATGACTCAAGACGAAAGGCGAACGGCGAAAGGACGAAGGTAACAGGGCAACGGGGGGTCAGACAGGCAGAAGGACGTTGAAATTGAGGTATATAAGGGCGGGCAGCGACAGCTGGCGGAGGCGACACCGAGCAACGCCTTTCACTGGAAAGATAAAGAGAATCAGCAGAAGAGGCAGTAGGTCCTGGTTATGGTCCTAGAAGGTGGAGGAAAAAAATTGAAGAAAACAGAAGGAGAGGCAGGAGCCGGGAGCCGGGGGAGCAAGGAGCAAGGAGCAACAAAAGCGGACGACAGCTAAGCCAAGAAAAGGCGGCCACAACATGGTCGCTCTATGACGGAGAACACAAAACAGACCGAGTGAAAAAAGGGAAAATGCGAAATAAAAGGATCAACTGCGAGGGCAAGGGTGCAAAAGGGCGGGGCGTGCAAAATGCGACGGGTTGGCCCATAAAGGACAACAACCCACAAAGGCAACAAACGACCAACATCCCTTATCCTTATGGGAGGGACTCAGACTCGGGACTTTGTCTCAAACCTAGCCTGAAACTAGGACTGGGACAGGGACAGGAACAGGGACAGGGACAGGGAATGGGTCTCAATCCCCTAAATCCGTCCACCATCCGTCTCGACTTGCCCGAAAAGCTGACTGCTTGGCTGACTAATGCGAAAAATACGTAATTGCGCATAAATACGGGATTAACAAAGTGCTCGTCGTCAGTTGTCGCCTTTGCTGGTCTGTTGGACTGGTCTTGGCTCCGGCTCTGGCTGTGGCTCTGGCCCTGGCTATGAATGGGATTGTGTGGATTGCTCGGAATGGCTTCGGGATGAGATCGTTTTGTTACAACCCTCCTTCATATCGCTTACGACCAAAATTAGGCATTTCAATGCATCACAAAAGATTGCGAATGGTGGGAGTTGTTGAAGTAAAAAGGGAAACCAATTCAGTTCCTAGGAAATCCTGTGAAACTGTTGCCAAGACTTGGCGGAATTAGTTGCGGGACTTGGTCCCTTTTCCACAACGATGTTGCTAATCTTTTAGTTGACTTGAGCGATTTAATGGCTTTTACTTTGTTTTGATCCTAAACTAATTATGGTTTTTTCTTTCTCTTTTTGTTGCAGGTGAGTTTGGGAAGCAATTTAATTTGCACCACGATTAGTTTAACTAGCTCTGACCAAATGTCGTTTACTGTAAGTATCATCCGAGCCGCAGGCTGCTAAAGGACTAATTGGGGCCAGTTGCTGGCTTGTGCCTTTGAGTTACAAGATACACGTAGGACACTTTCCCCGAAAAGGACTCAAGTGCGTTTGCGTTTGCGTTTGTGTGTGTGTGTGTGTGTGTGTGTGTGTGTGCGTGTGAATGTGTTTGTGTGGGCACATCTCGAATGAGTTCACTTGGCATAAGGATACGAGTATCAGTCCCACACACGCACTTAAACTTACAGTCAAGTGCTTTGCTCTCTCGCCACCTAGCCACCTCGAGTCATATCCTTTCTACACATATGTATGTGTATGCACGCACACTGCCATGTGGACATACATATGTAGATGCATCCTTATTCATTTCCTGGTGTCCTGGCCGTGTCCTCGGCATATGGCTGCCATTTTTAGCACTTGAGCCGTCTGTCTCTCTGTACTTCATTTTTTGTAGTCCCCCTTTTGCTTGGAGAATGAATTTACAGATTTAATTGGAAATGCTTTTGAAGGGTTCTCCTTATCTTCCATTTTTTTTTTGTCTCTGAGGAATTCTAGAGTCTGCTTTTTGCCTGAAGCACCCAGATTATCCTGAAGCCTCAATGAGAGAGTGTCTAAAAAGTACACTAGCACCTCCACCTGGATACCGAATGGGTGAATTTGCTTTTCTCCTTCGGGCTGAATCTCATTTCGCTTGCTGTCCGCAGAGTGAGGATGAAATTCCAGTTATGACCGCCTTGAATGCGTACTGCACTTGGAATGCTATGAAGTTGTGCATTTCTTGCGCGCGTGCTGGGAATTTTCAGTGTGGAATTCCTTCATTCTGGCCATGCCTTTAGACATTGTGTGTTGTACGGAGATGGGCTTTTATCCTACCCTTCTTCCAACCAGGACAATTTCTTCCAGTGTCCGGGAGAAGGAAGTGCAAGTGGATGTGGATGTGGATGTGGATGTGGAAGTAGAAGTTGGAGTGCCAGAGACAGAGACAGAGACAGAGGCAATGGCATTATCCTTTGTATTCGTGATTCCTGGCACTTGTTTATTGTCCGCATATAAAGGAGCAGTGTGTGTTTTCGGGCCGGAATGTGACTGCAAACTATTTAAATTGTGTACGAATGCGAACCGAAAAGTTTGCAAACATTTTTCTTGCCCGGTGCTGGCAGCAGGCATCATCCTTTGCCGTTGCCGTTGCCGTTGCTATGGTCTGCATACTGCATCCTCCCTTGGATCCGGTTCCTGTTCCTGTTTACCTCCACGCCCTGGCCATCTTCTACCCATCGACTCTGTGCGTGCCGGAATGTTGTGAGGCGATATTTGCCGTCTTGTAGACAAAATTGCTGAAATGCTTTTGCTTTTCCAATTAATTAAAACGAGAATACAGTACCATGGGGACACACCATGGGACAGGAGCCTGTACAGGAGCAGGGGGTTCAAATAAAAACTTGAAAGCAAAGAGACTCCTTTTAAATCGATGTTTAATTGGAAAAATATATTACTTTTGGGCATTTAGTTAATGAAATAAACTCTGGATGAATGTAAACTAAACTCACTAATTACTAATCGAATATCTGTTAATTATCGACCACGAGTATTATGTCAATTTTATGTCAGGGTCTAATTTATGCACTGGCTTCCAATTTACAAAATGAAATTCGATTCTTCTACATTCT
This sequence comes from Drosophila varians, assembly GCA_018150405.1. NCBI lineage: Eukaryota > Metazoa > Arthropoda > Insecta > Diptera > Drosophilidae > Drosophila > Drosophila varians. Next base: position 14,325,859 of record JAECWK010000130.1, read on the forward strand.
CAGCGTCGGCGTCGTCAGCAGGATATGCTGGACGTTTCGGGCTGTTCAAACAGGAACTTCAAATGCCCGATGATGCATGGAATTATTATGCATATTTATTGTTGCTTTGTTTGCTTAATAATATTGTTTGGCCAGCTTCCCCAAAACCCAATACATCCAATACATCGAAGGGGCCTGGACATGGGCCTTGGTCTGGTAGATTTGGTTGGTTTAATGGAGGCGTGACCGCAGCCCTTTACAACGCTTCCTATTTTCGGGGTAGAAGGGGGATTCTGGGGCCAACCGAGCCACCTAGAGATCCTTTACCGCTGGTATCCATGGTGTCCAGGCTGGGCAGTTGTGGCCGGGTCTCCACTGGGGAAACTCCAACCGCAACAGACCAGCAATAATTAATGCATGAGCTGGTGCTGCAACGGCTACGGCTACTGCTACTGCTACTGCTGCCAAACTAACTAAACCAGGGTCCTGTTCCTGTTTCTCTTGCCATTGCCTCAGCTTCTGCTTCCGGCCACTTCTCCGGCTTGAGTGGGCACAGGAACAGAAGGAGGAGGAGGAGGAGGAGGAGGAGGGAGGCGCACCCCAGAGGGAACAGCGAGTGGATTGCCCATCCGCCTTTCATTGTTGCCCCCGGGACGGAACCAGGCTCGAGAAGCACTATAGTCCACTACCGGCAGCAACGGCAAATAATTGCATATGAAACCGCACGAGCAGTTGACGGCCTCCTCGTCTCGCCTGGTGCAGTGCGCCATCGGTAGCCGCAGGACATGCACAGGATGGTAGTGAGACCATCAGAGGAAGGATGCCGGTGGGAAATGGAATCAAACCTAATTTATAATTCATTTGTGCACCACACGTTGTCCAAAGGCGCCACCTTCTCCGCTACCCGAATGGGTTAGCGAATTGCAAAAGTAAATTAAGCTTCAAGAATGGGCAAAAGGAACTCCAACCGGAGTTTATCTCCATTAAGAGACAACAAAAATACTAATCTTCATAGAAATTAATACCTATGATTAGTAATTATTAAATAGAGGAGGGCTCCCCTTTCTACTATAACATGTATTAAGTTCCACTTAGTCCTCATTACACCCATGTCTCTAATCTATTCCCCAAAACTCTCTCCGAAATTCCGCAAAATACCCGAATAAAAGGCAACGAGAATGGGATGGAGCCACAATTTTCGCATTTGATTTAATTGTGAATGTATTTATTAAATAAATTATTCATGGCCAGGGCTAGTGCACTTCGCCATGTGAATGTGCTGTGGCTGACCTAAACATGTCCTGGCCACAGGAGCGCCGTCACCGTTGCCCAGCAGGATGTGCTGTGGGGGAGGATCCTGTGTTCCGTTTGCCACTGTAATTAGTTGTGGTGGAATAATCGCATGCGACCGGCGACATTTCTCTGTGTGGCAAGGAATGTTCGGTGGTTTCGGCCGTCCATCCTTTCCACTTTTCAGCCCCTCACATATATACGTATATATATATATTATATATTGGAGTGTGCGTGAGTGGGTGCAACCAGGCGGGATGAAAGGAGGGGATAGGGTCAAAAGGGCAGTGGTAATGGCATAAATTCGGAATGAGTCTCTACGAATTTACCATAATAAACGGGTGTGGGCACGCCGATGAGGAGGTTGTGGATGGAAACATGTGTTTATGTGTACAATAATGGTATGAGGAGGTGGATGGCGGATGGATGGCGGGCATGGGAACGAGGTGAGGACCACTTGTGGTTGGGTGGTGCGGGCAGTTGGTGGTGCGCTTGCATTTTGGCCTTTCCATTTCTCGGAATCGGTGACATTTTAATTTACCCAAGCGAGAAAACCAATTTTGTTGCAATGAACCAAAATGCAAAATGTGACAAATGCCACAGCAGCAACAGCAACGGCAACGGCAACGGCAACATCGGCAGCAGCCACCAAAAACAATAACAATAATGGACGAGCTGTGGAGGCCAGGGAGCATTGTTTCTGTGCATAATTTATTCACCATTTATTTATTGGCAGTTATGATTTGCATTATGCGGCTGACAGGGGGCTTTCGGTATGTAGGTGGTCCCAAAGTTTGGTCCGGGTTCATTTAATTGACTTTACAAAATTACATTTGCATTTGACCAAATTAACTGAAATGTATAAGCCGACGACCAGCTCCAGCCCCAGCCCTAGCCTCAGCCCCAGCCCTCAATTAGAGCTAATAAATGAGGAATAAATCAATGGATATCAAATTTGTAACCAGACTATCTTTGGATTTTGGGCCCGGAGGTTAAAATCGACTTTGTGGAAGGTTTTGGTCTTTAAAGGAGAGCTCTAAGCCTGGCAAGAGAAGCTAGTTATACCTGAAAGGCTTTAATACTCATTTCCTGCATCCATATCCTCTTACGCCTCAAATTGCTGTGCCACTTTTTCAGTCTCGGAGAGGCTTTTAGTGCCCAAATTCCGTTTGATGGACTATTGCAAATTCCTGGCCGCTTTAATGGGCGCACTGTCGTAGTGACAGCAGGGGGAAAAAAAAGGGAAGAGGATACCACCCACCATGCCATGTTATATATGCTGCGAATATATCGTTGCACGTCCCCTGGCAACCGGGAGTCGAGTCTTGCGGTGCTCTCGTGTCAGTGCGCTGATTAAATTCGGCAAATATCGCTGATGCCTGCAAATCGCCGCTCAATGCAAAGCAGTCCTGCCTGGCTCCTCTCTCGCACAGCATCAGCATCAGCATCAGAGTGTAAGTGTGTGGGTGTTTGCTGCAGGGTGTGGCAACCGAGTCAGGTTCGAAACTAGAACTGGGATAGATCCGGGGCCTCGGATCTCTGGGGTCTGGGACCATGTTGAAGTACACAAAACCCATGCAAACAAACAGGCATTTCATGGCAAACAACCGAGTGAGACGCAGGAGTCTGTAAGGGAGAGAAAAACTAGAGAGTTTTCCCCGGAACACTACACACACTACACTGCCACTGCCTCCTGCCTCCTGCCTGCCTGCCTGGCAAAGCCCACAGGCTGAGTTGGGCAAACTGGCAAATACGGCCAGCCACGTCAACGTCGGCATCATCGTCATCGGCATCGAGGAGCTTTGTTTGGTTTGTCGAGGGAGTTGATGGGTTTGGTTGGGGGTTTCCCAACCCTACCACCCCCATACCATACCCATTCCTATTCCCATTCCCATTCCCATCCATACTCATTCGCATTCGCAGTCGTCGGCATTTTATTGTTCTAGTCGTCGGCATCGATGTTGGTACTGCAGTTTCGGGCATTATTTCGGTTTAGTTTGGTAAATACACATGCAGCCCAGCAGCCGCCCCGTACAGGCAACTGCAGATGCACACGACCCACTCCAATTCTATTTCCATGTCCATGTTTAGGGCCCGCCACCCTACCTACCTTTCACCCTTCGATACCCTTTCATAAACGACACAAAACGCTCTAAACCGTGAGCTTATGCACCAGACGTTATCATGATGTTATAGTGGGAAAAGCCATCATGATGCTGATGCTGCTGATGATGATGATGATGTCGGTGGAGCCAGTGATGCAAATGCATTCTTCGTTGCATTTTTTTCTTCATTTAATAAAAGCTTCCTGAGTCCTGGCTGGCAGTCCGGACCCCACTAGCTCGTAAATAAATAAAACCTCTTGCAGCGGCAGGACTAAGACTACTGGAGGTGATAATATTTTTCCAACCGCACACAAAATGTTTTTCTTCACTTTTGTTGAATTGCTTGTTGTTGATTTCTGTGAAGTATCCAAACTATTTGCTAACATTTTTAGCCAGACTTACGGGAAAAATCCGTTTTCAGTTGAGACCAAGAAGCTTTAAGGTTCACAAAGGACGAAGCCAACGAAATGGTTTTCAAAATACATGCCGTGCCATCCTCATAACATCGTTGTCCTGTCGATGTCGTTGCAAATTCCATTCAGCATTGGGCCAGAGCTGAAGCTGCCGCTGTAGGTCTGGCCAGGGACTCCTCTGATCCGAAAGGGGCGGGACTGGAGGGCGTAGGGCGTGGGTGTCCCACGTGGGGTGGGACTGTCATATCTGAAAGCAATTTCGAAGCGGGCAACCCGAAAACGAGTAACAAGAATCGATAAATTCGTTGGGCGTGCAATTTGCGCCGTGTGGAGGAACCTCAAAGAAAAAGTGTGTGGCAGTGTGGAAGAGGTGGCACTGCGTAGGCTCCTGCTGCATCCCGAAACGATTCTGTCCCGCCGCCCAACCATCCCTCCCCCTTTTCGCATGCCTGAGTGGACCATGTCCGAAAATTCAAGTTTCGGGCATTCGCCATTTGCATTCAACCAGCGTCAACCTGCTGGCCAACCTGCACTGACTGACTGCTCCTCCTGCTGTCTCCAGCTACGGCTACGAATGGCGATGGTGGTAGCGCCACCGCACTCTGTTCCGGGATCCACCTTCTCGCCTGGCTATGCAAATTGCCGCAAATGCAACGAGCCGTATGCGCAATTTTTGCCCGTCACACAACTCGCGGGGACATCAATCAGATATTAGCAGAGGAAATTCGAACAAGCCCAGCTCAACCCAGACCATCCTCATGCCCTCGGGGCGACTACTGGTGTTGCATTCCATTACAGGGACACTGAGGAGTCCAAAGCTGTTCCTTGATGGGCTTATAGTGCCTCCATTTCGAAACTTTTCATGAAGGATCCTACTCCGTTGTTATCCTTTTTTCTCTTTAAATTTAAGATAAAAAACTTTATTTATTTTCTGATAATCAAAAAATTAAATAGGGTTACTGTAAGTTATAATTTTGAGTGCAGTTTGGAATCTGCACACTTCCTGACACCTGACTTAAGGCATTTTGTGTTGATCCATTGCAGTGCCGCCGAAGGCTGGACAGAAACGACCGGCCACCAGTCCAGCGCCGCACATCCCAGTGCCGCATCACCTGCAAACGCCCCCCGGTGGCGGCGGTGGTGGGGGTGGAGGCTCCACGGTGGCTAGTGGCCAGGCACCGCCCACCGCCGGCGGCAACCCTTTGCTAAACCACGCCCTGCCCAGCAACCACATCGGTACCCCCTCGCCGCAACAGCATTCCCACCAGCAGCAGCAGCAACAACAGCAACATCAGGCTCAACAACAGGCCGTGGCAGCTGCAGTGCAACAGCAATTGGCCGCCGGTGTGGGTCTGCCCCCGGGAGCTATTGGAGCGGCTTCGGCGGCGAATAGCCGTGGCTCCTTTGCTGCCGCCCTGCGAACGCTGGCCAAGCAGGCGGACATCAAGGAGGAGGATGTGGGTGGTGAACGAAGTGTTCCCACCTCGGCAGCAGGAGGACCACCTCCGACATCTGGCCCTGGGCCGCTAAACTCGGTGGCTTCGCGTGTAGGATCGGAAAGACCTGGCGAGGATAGGGTGTCCAGCAACAAAAAGCGTTCGCCGCCCTCGCCCCAGCCGCCGGAGAAGATTGCCCGGCTGAGCCATATTCCACAGGCGGCATCGCTGCAACCAGAACTATTGGCCAGGAGCGGATTTCAGCCGTACAGATCGGATGAGCGCCTGATGCATCCGGCAGGAGCCTTTCCCCTGGATGCATACTCGCACTTTGCCGGCTTGCCGGGCATTCCACCAGCGGGTAAGTAAAAAATAGTTGAAAACATTTGACGGAATTGTAATCAAAGATTCCTCTCTAGCTTTCCTCAATCCCGCCGGACTGCCGTACACGGAACAGCTTTATCTAGAGCATCGCTACCAACTGCTCCGCGCTGCCAATGCCCATCCCTCGCATCCACATGCGGCTGCTTTGTACCCCCAGATGGCTTCTCCCTACTCTCACCTATACTCGATGATGCCAGGAGCGGCGCTGGGCATTTCCCCGGCCATGCACGACCGGATCAAGCTGGAGGAGGAGCACCGAGCGCGACTGGCTCGGGAGGAGGAGCGTGAACGGGAGCTGCAGCGTGAGAAAGAGCGCGAGCTGAGGGAGCAGCGCGAAAAGGAGCAGCGGGAGAAGGAGCAGCGTGAAAAGGAACAGAGGGAGCGGGAGCAGCGCGAGAAAGAGCAGCGGGAGAAGGAGGCCCGCGAGCGAAAGCTGCGGGACGAGGAACGCGAAAGGGAACGGGAGCGCCAACAGTTGCTGAATGCCTCGCATCACTACTCGAATCAACTGTATTCGCCGTTGAATCGCAACCTCCTGGGCTCCATGATGCCCCATCTCAACCTGGGCCTGCGGGGTCCTCCCGGACCGCTGCATGGCCTCCCGGGAATGTCTCACTACCATGCGGCAGCTGCAAATGCCCAACGTCAGAGTCCCCATGCTGCCATGGGCCTCAATCTGGGCATGCCTGGACTACCGGGCGTGGGAGTCTCGCCGCTGGGAGGCCATGGACCGCCCAATTTGCAGCATCACCTGCAGCAGGCAGCCATGGGATTGGCCCATCCGGCGGCCGCTGGCCTGACGCATCCTGGATTCTCGGCCGCTGCCTTGGGCCTGAGCGCTCATCCGCATAGTCTTAACCTGAGCCACCCGCATATGTCGCCGCATCACCCAGCCTCGCTGGCGGCCGCCCATCAGCTGCCACCGCATACTTCGGCGGCGTCGGCGGGTGGAGTAGGGGTCCCCAGCAACTCCATTCCCGTGACGTCTAGTTCCAGTTCCTCTGCATCCTCGCCACACGCCAGCCTTAACCTTACCGCGGCTGTGAAGCTGGGAGCAGAACAGGCAACTCCCACGTCGACGCCCAGCGGCAGCAGTGGCAGCGGAGTACCGCCTACCACGTCCAGCTCGCACATTCCTCCCATGAGTCACTATTATCATCACGGTCATTTGGCGGCCATGCATGCGGCTGCAGCGGCGGCCAGCGGCTTGACTCCAGCCGCCGCCCACCAACAGCAGCCCATTTCGCTGCCCAGTTCGCCGAAGATCACACCACCCATAACGCCATCTTCCTCGGCGAATGGTGGCCGGGCAGGCGGTAGTCCCCATGCAATGAGGCACCATATTGCTGCTGCTGTGGCAGCACAACAATCGGCTATGATCGACAAGGCAGCCACACCGATTTCCCATGAACCAACCACTTTGGACTTGACCGGATCCAATTCAAATTCGAGCAACCAGGCCCCTTCAAATACTAGTACCGGACAGCCGGCAGTCCACGAACTAAACGGAGCCGAATCCAATGGAGCTTCGCAGGGGGATAGCAAGGAGCAGATCGGTATTGGCAAAGAGGATCCGCTGAAAAGCTCTCCACCACCAGTGGCGCTGGACAAGAAGCCAGCCACCCCGAACACGGTAATGGAGAAGCCCCTGCACCCGGACAGCTCACCGGAACAGGGATCGCGACGCAGTGCCAGCCCACAATCGGAGACGAACAACTCGCTTCCAGCAGCTGGCATGACTCCAACATCAGGTAAATGCAAAGAGGAAGCCGCAAAGACTGTAGACTCGGACGTTAAGACAGAAGTAGCCGGAGAAGAGGTCGAGGAGAAGAAGCGTCCCGACCGATTGTCTGTGTCGCCGGCACCAGCTCCACCAGCAGCTATTTCATCCGTAGCTTCGCCCGACACTGTGTCCGCCTCCGGTGGGGTGACCTCCACCACAAGTGGCACCACCCCGCCGCCTGTGGTCAGCAGCAGCACCAACACCAGTGCCAGTGTCAGTGCGAGCGCCAGTGCCAGTTGTGGTGCAGTGACCGGTAAGCCTACACCAGCCCAAACTAGCGATGAGGTGTCCACCAGTGCCGCCACACCCACTGCTGAGGCAACCAGATGATGAAGAACACGCGAATAAACAAGAAGGATCTAGTCCCCTGGCGGGAGTGGATCCACGACACAGTGGACAGTCAGAAAAGATTTGTTTAGATTTAAGGACAAAAAGTCGCCTCGGATCGGAACTAGTTAACATCTACCTTCAGTAACATTTAACTAAGCGATAATTTAGCTTTTAGTCGATCATCTTTATTTATACAAGAATTTGTAGTGTATTGCCAGCGTCGCCTAGATTCAATTCTGAATGTTTTAAAGCCTTAGTTATTATAATTTGGCCTATTTAAATGTGAAGCTTTTAATTTTAGAAAATGGCATGAATAAATCATTATTGTTTTAAAAATTTTGCTCTTATTTGTTATTTGTTTTGGTTTTCTTTTTTTTTAATTGGCCAAAGGCGACCAATAGTTTCTGGACCATTAACGTTAAATACAAGTTATGAAACCTCTATTGCAGATGAGACGAAACCCCAGTTGGGGGCATTAGGCCGCAGCAACAGCGCGGAGGAGGCCACCGCCTTATGACACCAACTCTTCAGCGGTTCGAACAACTAACTAATGAAAAACTACAGCGACATTGGGATGTACTTGCTCTCGGAGCGGGCTCTTCATCAGCAACGCAAGCGCATGCTCGACGAGTTCCTGAAGCTATAGGTTAATCCCAGACCCAGAACCAGAACCCAAACAGATTATAATGGTGTATAAATCGCATAACAGATAACAGATATCAGATATTTGTTTGTTCTCGGTGTTACATTCTAAAGTTTACCCAACAAATTGAATACAATTCTACCACAATTACAGATTTTGAATTGATGTATAAAATCGTATCTGCATAAAATGTAAAATATTGTGACATATTCCAAAGTAACATAACTAATCTCAAATAATGGATAAGGTTTTTAGGTAATACTCTCGCATAAAAACTCTCAGTGTAGTCTTTTGTGTGGAAATGTTCATTGGCCGAGCAAATTATTGTTAGGTATAAAATAGGTAAGAAATTTATATATATACAACAGAAAATGAAATTATACAAGACGTACTGGGTAGCTATATTTTATTCTTAAACTGCTAATTGCTAATAATTGTGATTTGGAGAGTACGAAAAACGAAACAAAATAAAACGGATAACGTATGAATACAAAAAAGTGGTTAAAATGGAACTGAAATTTAGATAAAAAATCAAATCAAAAACCTAGAAAGATATTCTGAAAATGGATTAGAGATGAGAAGCAAGAGGCCGAAATTATTTTTCGAAATTCAATGACTTTTGTACGACACCCTTTGGCCCTTAAATGTATAGTTTTTTTTGTGATTTGGAATGTTTTAGACGCGACCTAGAACCTAGGTGTACCCGTTGCGAACCGCATTCTCCAAAATCGTTAGAAAACACAACCGACAGTTATTGAAAAAGTTAGTAAATGGAGACGTACTACCAACAAGAGTACTTTGTAACCAAAAATACTATAATTGATGTTTATAGTAAGTAGTTAATACCTTAAAGATCCAAGACAAACTCTCAAAGACATAGTATCTAGTTTTCAAGCCCGTTTTCCAACTTAAACCCCTCCTCTAACTTAATACTTTTTTTTAGTTTTTGAGATTGCCTAAAATTTGATGACATGTGAAGTAATGGTTTATATATATTTTAATGCATAAATCTCGAGCAATCTGTGATATTATAAAAAAGAGAAAATTTAAAACCAAACAACCACAACTTCAAGAAACGAAAATGAATAAATCCTTGCATATGAGCCTCAGGACATGTTTGAAGAAGGCTATCCAATGTTTCGATTTAAATTCAGCATGAAAATGGTGGCCATATGCAAAGTCGACTTTCCTTTTGACAAAACTATTGTGTATGTACCAGTAAAACTGAAAATGAAAATATATTTTAATAAATAATCATAATAGACTCTCGAAGGACACACACAGATAACTGAAATCAATTGGCGTGCATAATAACTTATCCCCCAAAATGCCATGCGATAGCTAATCAACTACTGCAAAATAGTTTCAAATACAAACCTTATCAAATTAAAAAACGATCAAAGTAAATTAAATGTACTGTAACTCCCCCTCAATCTTCGTTGTGTGTAAAAAAAAAACAGAATACAAAGTGTAAAAGATTAAACTGTAAGCTAACCGAAACGCAATCGAAACCCCATTACAGAAATCCAACAGAAATACTAAAGAAATAGCAATAGAATTAAGAAGGAGCATCCAAGCCGCAACTATAAGGCCTGGGCTCCTTTTGCAGATCCCCAGAGAACTACAGGATATACCCGGCCATACATACATTCACAGATATATCCACTTGATCCCAACACAACAGCATAGCAAAATAAACCATGTGGCAAACGATATGCGAAACAAACATTTAAACAATATTGTGCAACTTTACATAAGGCATTTATGATTTTATGAAATAAACTGTACTTAAGGATACAACAAATGAATATATTTTTAAAGGGGGGAAAGATTATATCTTTATTTACAATTAACTACGCCTTGGCCGATTCAGCCTTCTTAACATATTTCATTATCCTGACAATCGTTGAGGGAGTAACCCCTTGAATTCGACTGGCAGCCGCGATGGTTTGTGGCTGAATGAGTGTCAGCTTCTGGCGCTCTTCGTTGGACAAGCTCAGCGACTTGGAGAAGTAGTCTATGTCCGCCGGAATGGTCAAACGTTCCTCCCGCCGCACATCCTCCACGTCGCGTTGCTGCTCATCCACAAAGAACGAATACAAGGCCTCGATTTTTAGTCTTTCAGCCAAGTTACGATCATCAGCTAGCCATCCCACTTCCTGGGGATGTAGTTGGATTAGCTGTTCCACCGTAATATTGTCCGCTGGTATGCCTAGCATGTCGAAGGCGGTTTTCTCCACTGAAGCTTTGGCTTTGGGCAGATCCAGCGCCTGGCGCCAGAAGTGGGTGTGCTTCCGAAGTTTCCTTAGCGAATCTATAGCCAATTGTAGCCTCTCTTCAGTTTGCCGGAAATGTTGGTAGCGATGCTGGGATACCAGACCAAACTCATACCCCTTTTGGGTAAGTCTCATGTCGGCATTATCCGGCCGTAGGGATAAACGGAACTCAGCTCGACTGGTGAACATGCGGTAGGGTTCGTTGGTACCCAGGGATGTCAGGTCATCAATCAGTACTCCAATATATCCTTCCGTTCTACTAATTGTTAGCTGCTTACCATCTTTGTGAAGTGTTTTCCCCGCTGCATTGGCGCCGGCTATGATGCCCTGGGCCGCCGCCTCCTCGTAACCGGTGGTTCCGTTTATTTGACCAGCAAAGTATAAACCTTGCACTCTTTTTGTCTCCAGAGTGGGATAAAGCTCTCGTGGATCAATGAAATCGTACTCCACGCCGTAGCCCGGCTGGACGACTTCAGCTTTCTCCAATCCCTGGATGGCGTGAACAAGTTCAATCTGCTGCTCGTGAGGCAGTGTGCAAGAGATTCCCTGTGGATACACCAGTGGGCTATCCAGGCCTTCTGGCTCCAGCCAAACCTGATGAACTTTGGCACCAAATCGAAGTATTTTCGATTCAATCGATGGACAGTAACGGGGACCAGTTATCTCCTCAGTTACGTGGCGATTCACATGAAGATTGTCCCTTACAATATCGCTTACTTTTGGAGTAGTGTAGGTGAGGTAACAAGGCAACTGTTCTTTGCTAGGAATCCAAACCTTCTTATTGAGAAAGGAAAACGGCATTGGGGGATCATCGCCATCGTGTCTTTGGAGCTGGGAGAAGTCCACACTGCTCTTGGCTATCCTAGGAGGAGTTCCAGTCTTCAACCGGCCCATGCGGAAACCCAATCTGTCAATAGCTTCGCCCAATGCTTTGGCTGGTGCATCTCCAATGCGTCCCGCTGGCCTCACTTCCAGCCCGATGTTTATATGCGCCCGCAGAAAAGTGCCAGTGGTTAGGACCACCGACCGGCTCCGCACCACTTCCCCATTGGCCAGCAGAACTCCGCCACAACGCCGCCCCTGCGAGTCTGGGGTTTCATCTTCAATCAGAATATTGTCCACAGCAGCCGCACGTATCTCCAAGTTCGGTGTGCTGTGTAGTTCCTTCTGAACGGCCATTTTGTAGAGCTGCCTGTCAATTTGAGCTCTAGGTCCCCAAACTGCTGGACCTCTCCGGCGGTTAAGAACTTTGTAATGGACTCCAGAGACATCGCAGCACCGGGCACAGACTCCATCCAGGGCATCTATTTCGCGCATTAGGTGTCCCTTACCGATTCCACCGAAGGAAGGATTGCAGGACATCTCACCGATGGTCTCCAATTTGTGGGTGAGCAGTAGGGTCCTGGAACCCATTCGTGCGGCTGCAGCAGAAGCCTCTGTGCCGGCATGTCCACCCCCGATGACGACCACATCGTATGGCTCGCTACTGGAACTGTGTGTCATCCTGGCCGTAAGATGTAACCGGCTCCTCCTAACCAGGATGCGGGCACAGTAACGTAACTGAACCATCTTTTAAATTCAAAACAATAACACATGGAATTACAAAACAATGGCCAGTGCTGGAAAATTTTGTGATTTATCGATTAAAATAATCGATTAAGACTACAAGTGCGCCAAGTTTAAATAGATTCTGCTTCCTTACAGGGTTTATATCTCAATTTTATTTCGGTCCACATAAAAAACTACAATTATAAAATAATAATTAACTAAAATCCATCCATTTCCGCCTTCCGTTTCCGCTTTTTAAGCTTGTGCTTTAGGTCTGGCGCCTTGCCACGAACGACTGCCGTTTTCAGCCTCTTGGCTGCCTTCTTACGCTCCTGGATTCCAGCCTTCCGCTTGGCAGCCCTTTCAGGATCATGAATCTTCTCTTGGGCGACGATCTTCCTCCTCTCCGCCCGTCGAACCATCAGTTTGGTCTGCACTGCATTGCGTAGTTTGTCGTAGACATCGGTTCCAATCCGTTTCCTTAGGCGGCTGCCCACTCGAAGAGCCTGCTGCCTCAGCTCCGCATCCACGTTCTGATCCTCCTCAGACATTTCGCGCACTAAAGTCTGGAGAAGAGCTGAAGCTAATTGGGTCACAGTTTCAACACTGAGTAGGCTGGTTAGAGCTTCAATAAGCGTAAACATAGCAGTGCGCTGAAAGGGTAAGAAATTAATGATATAAACGATTCTTAACGATTAGTCACAATTAAACTTACTATGCTGATGTCATGTGGCGCCTTGGCCACTTCCTTGTTGACCAGGAAACGAATATTTCGTACTAGCCAGTTCAGGTGTATTTTGTTAGTCAGGACCTGCTCCTCATCATCATCCGCTTCCTTCTCCTGCTTAAGATTAAAAGGCACGTCTCTCAGCATTTGTCCAACGAATAAAAGAATCCTTGTCAGTTCATCGATCATCTCCTGGGCCGTTTCTCCCGGCGTTACTTGGGCGCATAGATCCAAGACTAGGGATTTGATGTCCTGAGCAGGTTGTGAATAAATAAACTCCAGTGATTGCTTAGCGAACTCCTCGTTCTTAATCCCTGCCAGTTGTTGGCCCACAAAAGCGTAGTCGTAGTGGGTAAGGATTTGGCTAAGCAGCTTGGCTGCATTGCAGCGTACCCAGTTGTGTTCGTGGCCCAGAAGCCGCTGACATCCGTAGGCCAACTCATCCACAGTTTCGGATAGCTCTGGATTGCTCATCAAGGACTCGCCACAGTGCTCGAAGATCTTTAGCAGGCAGTATTGCAGTTGGATGAGCTGATGGTCTAGTTTGCGTTGCTGTTGCTCCAAACGGGATTCCGTGTCTTGTCCAGCAAGGAGGAGATCTTCATCAGGTAAGCTTTTCGCATCCTTTCTCCTTTTCTTTTTTGGAAGGCAATTGTCAGTAGCTTCCGCTGCCAGATGTCCTGGAGCTCGCACAAATCTGCCAACAGCATTGGCATCGCCCAGAGTCAGACAATTAACCAAAGTCGGTAGCACGGATGCTAATCTTTCCGCAAAACCAGCACGTTCCGCCTGAACAAATCTTGAGAGCAAAGCAGCTGCCATTTCGCGAACTCCGGGATTCTGGCTTGACTTGGGGGAAGTGAAAAACAGAAGGGTTAGATCCAACAATGGCTGTCGTTCCAGTTTAGTTAGCCGACCAATTAGGGCTTCCAGAGCAGCCGCCACATTTCGGCGGCACGAGGGATCCTCATCGTTGACCAGACGCGTGCCCAGGGATAGGTAGAGGAACTCCGATTGCTTCACCAGAATCTTTTGCGGGAACTTGTTGATAATGGAGTGCATAAACTGAATGGCCGATTGTCGACCCGCTGTTTGGCTGTAACACAACTGGACGGACATAAACTTGACTATCTGCTCCACTTTTGGTCCCAATGTATACTCCATGATGTAGGTTAGTAGTATGCCCCGGGATTCGTCCCTCACATAGTCGGATGGCGAGATAATGGCGAGTTCCTCTAGGCGCTTTAACAGGTCGTGGAGGGAGCGTGTGTCCACTTTTCGGTTCACCAGTGCCCTCAGCAAAATAAACACCATAGACTGGCTACTGCACTCACCCTCCTGTAGTTCCTGTTCGATGTGGAGCAGCAACTGCTCTATCTGTTCCTCGGTTAGCTTGTAATCCTCGCACTTCCGTAACAAAGCCACTACTGCCTTGAAGCTTGCTCGGACCAGCTGAGCATTCTCCTCCTGGCGCGTAGCTCCAAACGTAGAAAAGTTCTTTAGGATCTCAAACATGCGCTCCACTACAGGCTTCAGTGCATCATCTTTCAGATCGGAGAGTTTATATTCACCCAGCCATATGGCCGTATAGCATTTCAGGGCATATGTGGTTGTCCTGGCATGAGTGCTCTTCAAAGAATCCTTTAGCAAAGGCAGCAGAGGATGCAGGAAGGGCTGGTAGTCCAAATCCGTCAGCTTCTTTCGCTTCAAAACAAAGTGCAGCAGCTCCAAGCCAAACTCAACGAGAATGTGGGCATTGGCCTGAGCATTTGACTTTACTTGCTTATTCCCAGTGGCCACACTGCGACGTCCCGGGGCAGGCTGCAGGATCAGGCAATCGGGACGAGCCCGTTTCATCAGCGCTTGCTCCTTCTCCGACAGTTGCCTCTTTTTGGTTCCCGGCAAGAGATCGCTTATACTTTCTGACATCGTTCCGTAAATGAAGATTAGCAGGCTCTCCATGGCAATGTGGGTATTCTCCACTAGGCCAGACACAATTTTGGCAAAACATTCCTGAATTTTTTGCGTCACTTTGCGGGAGTGCGATCTGGCTAGATGCTCCTTAAACGGCAGCAGCAGATCCAGCAAACAGTTGTCCCGGATGTGGCGTGAGGCTATGTGCAGGGTGAGATAGCTCTTGGCACTTGGCTTGGCTTCCGGAGTGTGGGCCACGATCTTCTCCACTTCCTTCTCAGCGTTTACATCGCCGAAAATGTCGTTCAGAGCCACCTCGAGTAGATTCTGAAGGCAGCTTTCAATGTGGTCGGGTTTCAGATCACCCTTCAAAGCATCTAGTACTCCGTGAAGTGTCACAGAGAGAACATGGACCTGAAAGCCACGGGTGAGCAGGGATTGTAGCTGTTCCAGGAGCAAGCCCAAGTAGCTACCGCCGAGGGTGAGCATGATCTTCTTGAGGATATCCCGAGTCAACATTCGAACGGACTTAAGGGGGGAACGTAGGAAGGTGCACACCTTCATGAAGATTCCAGGAAGACTGTTGTCCAACAATTCGGATGGCAGCTTCTGCAGTAGCTTTACCATGGCAAGGGCAATGGGTACCCGTTGGATCTCCTCCTCCTCGCGCTCATAGCTCAGTCGCCGCCGGTTTACCTTGTGCTTGGTATCGTAGTTTGTCTTTTCGGTTATAGCCCGGTTTAAAGTGGGCAGGAGAACAGTGGTAATGGTGGCCATCACCTTTTTGGCTGCATTAGGAGCAAGTAATTGACTCCTTTGCGGCTGGGACACCGATTCAATGGCTACCTCGTCTTCCTCGAAATCAATAAAGTCAGATTGATCAGCTTCTTTTTTCAAAGGCTTGTCCTTTGCATCCTCCGCATCTTCATCTTTCACAGCCTTTGATTCCTCGGACTCCTCTGGTGTCTCCTTTTCCTCCGCCTCCACGGAGAGTTTTTGCTTGAGCTTGGCCAGAGCGTCCAAATCCGTTTGAGCCTGCGTTAAATCGAAATGGAAGGCATCCAGAATGCGAACCACCAGCCGGACGCATTGCTTCTGCTGCCCCTGGGCGTGTCTTAGTTTCTGGAGGTAATAGCGCAGCACTGCATGATACTGGGTCCACGGCAAGAACTCACTCATTACCCCCACAGCCTCGATGGCTGCATCGACCAAGGTGTGCTTCCCTGAATGCTTTTCGCTAAGGAGATATCTGGTGGCCAAGGGCATGAGATACTGGGTGAGCGTACGGGCACAGGGCGGAGATTGACGCCAAGTTCCGGCAGAAATGTTCACCAAGCGTTGCAAAGCGCGACCATGTCTCTGCGTCTGCAGATGCAACATGTTCTCAAAGAAATCCACCTCCATGTCGTGCTTGTCCGTCAGAGGAGACAGATCCTTTAGGATATCGTGGGCTGCTGGACACTGGCGGGCAAGTTCTCCCAACAAACCAATTGCTTCACTCCTGGCGTGCTCATGTTTCTCATCTCGCATGCTGCGCTGTAGTAATGGTAGAAGAGTGTCCTCCAGCCAAAAGTGGATGTCCTCCTTGTCCTCCAGTTGCAGGGTTACCAAGGGCAATAAGGGCTTCAGCAGTTCCCCAATGTTTACCCTCATTCCCAGGTCGGAATCGTGGCGCAGCATGTAGAAGCAGTTGTAAACTACTAGGACTCCCAACTGCAGGTCCAGTTTAGTATCCTTCTTCTCCACCAGCTGTTTAAGTTCCGAGAGAGCTTCGAGGCGTTTGTCGTAGTCCGGTTGTTCCAGCCACCTCTTGTCCCAGGCATTGAGAAGCAGCACCAGTCTAGCCCACTCGCGCAAGGACTCGGCCGTGGACAAGAGGTCTGGCTTCTGCTTGGCCTCCTTGTGCAATCTTTTCGCCATGTCGGCCAGTAGATCGCAGAGCAACTTTCTCGCGGGCAGCACATGGACCTGTTCGAATAGCGGAGCTAGTGGGCGTACATAATCCTGTGGCTTGGCCACCCGCTTTAGTAGATTGGCCAACGTTGTGACCAACTGGACTACGGTTTCCGGACCAGATGAACCTGCCTGTTTGTTGAAGATAGGCAGAACTACCTCAAGGAGCAGCTCACAAGTGGCAGGCTCTTCCACGTGGGAGGTAATCAGTGTCAGGATGTTGAGCTCCCGCTTGTCAAGCGTTTGTCTTCCAGCCTTCTTGTGACGCCAGCTGTTCTGTAGTTGCTGAAGGATAGCCGGAATATGAGGATGCACAATGGACAGGGCAATTGAACCAAACTCTTCAGTGGCTGCCGATTCCAGTAGCTGTTCCACCAGTTGCAGAAGGGCTCGTTTGACAACAGGTTTTGCTTTTTCGTTTAATAACAGCGCCATCAAATGGTGCATTATGACTCTTTCGTCATCCGGCGGCCTCTGGTTTAGCCATTTTTGGTATCGCGGCTCCCCGCCCCAAAGTAGCAACAACTTCAACATGGGCGTGGGTGTGTGTATAGAATCCTGTGAAAGTCGAGCCAAACCTGGCCAGATGTAGACCTCGCAAACTGCATTCATTTCTTTCTCCTGCCACAGTTCCTCCATGTCCACCAGCTGTCCGAAATAATTCACCAGCGTCTGCAGTCCCGAATGCTTCACGTTTTTGTAGGCAGCCACCAACTTTCCCTCTCCGTTGATCACTTCCTGGGCAACACTGCCCACGAAAAGCAAAAGTTTTAATACATAGCTTTGGAAGTCGGACGTCAGTCGGCCGCCAAACTCCTTTCGTATAAGTTCCAGCACATTAACGATTCTTTGCAGCTGTCTGGCAGCAATCACCGCTGAGGGATCGAATAATTCCCGAACATAGTTTGCCACCTCATCCACCGGTTTATCCGTGTAGGCAGAAAACTTCCCAAAGGCCATTTGCAAAAAGTCCATAATCTCCGACTCCTCCAGTTGACCCAGGAATCGTAGAATCAGTGTCTTTCCGGAGCTGTGGGCTCAGTTGCTTTTGCACGCCCCTGGTCAACATTTTTCCGTAGAGAACGCGCAGCATAAATGGCATCAGTTCCGTGCGTTGCTGCGCCGGAATGCTGGAAAGTTCAAAGCCAGTAAGAGTGGTCTTGAACTTTGCTTCATCGATCAGTCCCGAGAGCTGCACCTTTTGCTGCACCAATGCCGGTGGCCGTTTGTAGGCTGCCAGGCAATCCAAGGCCAGTTGCTGCAGTTGGGCATTGGGACCAGCTAACAGCTCCAAGTAGAACTCGTGCATCTCTGCCTGGCGATGCAAAGCCTTTGGGATTTGGTTGGGCCACAAAGCAGGCCAGTTTCAGTTGAAGAGTTTGCAGTATGAATTTGGCATTGGCATTCTGAGTCCTCCGTTTTTGGCGTGGCCGTGTTTCCGACTTAATCTCATCCTCATCATCATCTTCAACCTCCAGATCAACTGTTACAAAACACAATCGTAAATATAATAATTCATTAACATTGGTAAATAAAATAGCTAACCTGTTGTCTCGTTTACATTCCAGGTATGCTCCGTTTTCTCCAGTTGGGCCCGGTACTCCTGATCCACAAACTGCAGGAACAATCGCACTATGTCCGCATTTTTAACCTCCACTAGATTACCCAACTTGGGAAGGCACTGCCATAGAAGTTGGCGGTAGTTGAGCGCCTGTTGCAGACTTAGTTGCTGATGCCTTTCCCAATCCAAGACGATAGTCAAAGCTGCAGACAGGTAAGATTTAGAAGGATGCCCCTGGAGTAATGGAACATCATTTGTATAATCTATGCAGACGACGGTATCCACCAGTTTGGCTTTAAAAAGATTCCAGAACTCATCGGTTTTCATGGTCTTCACATAGGCAGCCAAAAGTTGCTGGACCGGAGCCCAAACAAATTTGAAATTATTGTAAAGAAGTCCCAGCAGGAGGCTTACGGCGTGCTCCTTAAAGTGGGGCAGCAACTCAAACTGCTTGAACTGGGCTGCCACTGGTTCCAGTTGTTGCAGGTGCAGGAGCATCTCACGGTAATTGTGGACCGTCGGTTCAATACAGTTGGCGGCATAAAAGAACGAATACGGATTGAGTTTGTTGGTAGAGTTTAGGACATCCAAGCAATGGGCAGCGATGCGACGAAACTGGGCTTGTGGATGGCTCAGGAGAGTGGAAATACTGGATAGAAGATCCTCGGACGCGTTGAGTTCATTCTTAGGAGTTTCCAAAAGAATTAGATGTAGGCAGGCCAGAGCTAGAAGTTCCATTCCGATTTCTGGTTCCAGGGAAACTATTATCTCAGATCTCAAGGCTTTGGGTAGCTTAAATTTGAGCAGAGAATGAGTTTGAAGCAGTAATAGCAATAATTTAAAATCCTTTTCTCCACTTTTCAAGTGCTTTTCGATAGAATTTTGTAAAACCTTTTCCAAGGACTGTTTGCCAAAGCCTCTAAAGTGAGGAGCCAGTAAAAGCAGCAGCAAATGCTCTTCCTTTTCAACATCCAACCGCAAAAGTGTCTCCTCCACCAGCTTGAGAGTTTCCTTTTTCTTTATGTGAATAGGATATGCTGACCACTGGCCCAAGGAGTTACCATCCAGTTGCAAAGGCCGTTTGTGCACCACAATGCGAGCCAGGAGTTCCAGAGCTTCCGTTTGGCTCTTTTCTTCGTAAAATCCAATCACATGCGGCAGCACCAGAATCTCGAACTGCTGATAGTCAAGGAGCTGATGGATAGTCTCCTCATATACCACGATATTGCCGCGACTAATGCTCAGTAGTTTTTGGAGCAGACGGCTGGCGTCCAGTTGTGTGAGTTGTGCATGTTGGGCAGTTAGCAGACTGGTAACCAAGGTGGTCAAGGGATTCAGTGGTTCCACGTTTCCGTCTAGCAGTTTCAGAAGGGTGGCAACAACAAGAGGAAGCTCAGAAACATAGCGACCGCCTTTGTGGGTAACCAGTTGGTGCATCAGTTGAATCAATCGCGAGACATCCACCTTTTCTCCATCCGCAGCGGAGCACAGTTTTTGCCACAAGACGGGGCTTTGGTCCGAACGCAAAAAGTTGAGTAGTAACTCTATGGAATGCTCAACAATATCGCCCAGAAGGTCCGTCTGGTCCTTTGGTGTAAACTTTTTCTTTGTTGACAAGCACTTCAAGAACATGGCTAAAGATCTCTGCGGCAGAGTTGTGTAGTTGTCCGTTGACGCCACGGAGGATTTCATAGATAAGCCTTCCACAACCTCGTACGCTCTCGACCTGCTCCCGCAACATGGATTTGAGCACATAGGCCAAGAACCTGGGGAAATCTCGCACGTCGCGGGCTATGTAAGCGAAGCATTCCACCGCGAAATTGGTCACATGTTCGGCATAGTGCTGTTCATCTAGGAGTGGCAGGATGGCGTTAAAAACTACTCCAATATTCCGTTTCAGATATGGTTTTAGGGTTTTGAAAAGGTGAGCAAGGCAGATGAGCGTCCACTCGAGTTGCTCAGCATCCTGGGTGTTCAAAAGACAAATCAGGCGGTCCAGCACTCTTTGGAAATATGAATAG
Source organism: Drosophila varians (assembly GCA_018150405.1). Taxonomy (NCBI): domain Eukaryota; kingdom Metazoa; phylum Arthropoda; class Insecta; order Diptera; family Drosophilidae; genus Drosophila; species Drosophila varians. The sequence goes on from JAECWK010000130.1 coordinate 14,346,222, forward strand.
AACTCCTCACGCAAATCCCTGGCCAAAACATAGAGCAGCTCTAGTAACGGCTGCTGGGAGAGATTGGTGGCGGTGGCGAGGTGCTCCAGCAGCAAGTCCACCACAAAGTCCTTCTGGTGTAGGAGCTGGGGCAGAGTCACAATCTTCCGGCATCGTTTGCTGAACGAATTGTATTCCTCGGTGAGATTGAGAACATTCCATTTTTGGATAGTTTGCTGGAAGTAGGTCTCATTCTCCTCCTCGTCAAGTTCCTCGTTGCGGTGGCCAATGTGGTAAAGGGCCAAGTGCCGCAAGTCAATCTCATTTACCCGATCTCCAAAGGATTTAAACTGAAAATGTGGGTTTTGCTAAATATCCGAGACTAATGAGACTGTTGAGGGACTTACCCTAAATGTATTCGTATTTTTTGTCTTCTCCGCAAGGGATGCCATTCTGTTATTATTTTTTTTTGTAAATAGATCACTTCATTGGCATTTATTTACATATATTTAATTAAAAAACACTATTGTTTTGGAGCATTTGTTTTTTTTAAAGTTCAACACGTGCAGAACCCGGCGGTGTGACCAGTTTTGAAAATCCGGTAAACAATAATTTGAAAATGTAATCGATTCATGGCGGTACTTCACTTTAATATTAAAATTGAATTTCAATTTATCATGTTTAAAACTCTATAATTTATAGCAAAGAAAAATAAATTTATAAAAATGTATAAAAAACCAAATTCTTTAAAGAAAACACAAAGAAACACCCCAAGAATTCCCAGCAAGCCACCTGTTCCCACCCCCATAAAACTGTTCCCACAGTTGTTCAGGTTGTTATCGATTATTTCTAGAATCGAGTGTCCCATTTGGCGGCTTCTCTTATTTAAAAGGAATAAAATGGTTACTTTTTTTGATGTATGCAAAGTTTTGTTTCATAAAATATTTAATATAAAGGGTGATTAACAAACAATACACTTCCAAAATATGGCACAGAAAGAATAGTGTGTAAAAAATGGACCCTAAGCGGTTTCCTGAGTTTGCAGATAGTGGAAAACAGTTCCCCGCTCTACAAATCTCTTGGTGTCTTCCTGCTTTAAGGATTCTAGGACCTCAGAGGATTTGCCACTTGATCCATATCCACCGCCGCCTGGAGTTTTCATGGCAAAAGTGTCCTGCAAAAATATTTTATAGTATCTTGAATGAGACTGTGAGATATTATAAAGCTTACCCCAGCATCGACGTCAATACAAGTTTTTCCCGACAAGGCAACAACCCGCCCATCACGTTTCACAATCAAGTTTCGTCCACTCTTTCCTGGCTTTCCTCCGGCTAAGCCATAAGGCTGAAGAACTCTCCGCTCTGTTAGGACGGAAAGAGTTACCGGTTTCCGGAATAGAAGATTCCTTTCCACGCCCTCGCCGCCGTTGAATTGTCCCCGGCCACCGGATTCATCGGTTCGCAGACAGAATCGCTTTAGGATCATTGGATAGCGCAGCTCCAATATCTCCGGGTCGGTAATACGGGTGTTGGTCATATGGGTGTGGACTCCACCGGCTCCGTGCCAGCCTGGGCCAGCACCAGCTCCTCCGGCAACGGTCTCATAGTAACCCCATGTTTCGTCTCCAATGGTAATGTTGTTCATGCATCCCTGGGAAGCCGCACAAACTCCAAAGGCCTTCAGCACTGTGTCCACTATGCGCTGGGAAGTCTGGACATTGCCCCCCACCACGGCGGCGCCCTCGGAAGGATCCAGGATAGAGTTCTTGGGAATGATAGTGTTAATGGGGGCCAAGCAGCCCTGATTAAGGGGCACATCATGGCCCACCATGCAGCGCAGGCAGTAAATCAATGCCGACAAAGTAATGGCCCTGGGGGCATTGCAATTGCCCCAAACCTCCACCCCGGACCCTGTGAAGTCGCACAGTGCCGATCCCAGCTCCACGTCGATGGTCACCTTCAGGGTAATGGGTGATCCATCATCCATGAACTCTTGGGCCTTCAAAACAGTCGATCCAGTTCGTTCCAGAGTGTCCCGACCAATCTGCCGCAACATGTCCCTGACAGCCAACTCGGCGTTCTTTTGGATGTGCGACATGTAAGCCTGGACCACATCCAATCCATAGCAGTCGATCAGTTCTGATACCAGCTGAATTCCCTTATGGTTGGCCGCAATCTGGGCCTTCAGATCGGAAAGATTGTCGCTCAAATTCCGGGTGCCAACGGCTCCCTTGGCGCCCGTGGGAGTGGTCAGACGCTCTATGATTTCCTTCTCCTGGAAGAGGCCATTCTCCACAATTAGGAAGGACTTGAAAGCGGCGCCCTCTTGAGCCAGGGAGGTCGAGTGCGGCGGCATGGAGCCGGGGGTGATGCCGCCAATATCGGCATGATGTCCCCGGGAGGCCACAAAGAAGACGGGACGTGGGTGGCTCCTGAAATTAATTCAAGACTTAAATGGCACAATTTTTTGTAATTTTAGGATGTGGAACTTACTCATAAAACACCGGGGTAATGACAGTAAAGTCTGGCAGATGAGAGCCGCCAGCCGACGGATGATTGGCCAGAATAACATCGCCATTCTTCAAGTTATCTCCTCTTACCTTCAGTTGGTACTGGACGGTTTCCTGCATGGCTCCCAGATGAACCGGAATGTGAGGAGCATTGCTCACCAGGCCACCGTCCGGGCCGAAGAGGGCGCAGGAAAAGTCCAGGCGCTCCTTAATGTTTGTTGAAATGGAAGTCCTTTGCAGGACGCGACCCATCTGCTCGGCAATGCTCATGAAACGATGGCTAAAGATGCTCAAGTGAATGGGATCCAGATCCGCATTTATTCCATGCTTTCCCCCAGTTTTGACGTCCATGATTAGATCTCCAAAAGGAGTCACCAGGACACTGCATTCCGGCTCCACAACGATGGTGGAGAGTTGGTCAATCAACACCGCCGGTCCGAGGATCTTGTGCCCGGCCAGCAAGTTCTTGGTCAGATAGATGGGAGCATCAAAGCTGCCCTCGTCGAAGTGAATGCGAGTGGTTCCCTCTGAAGCCGGTTGATTGGCATTCTCGACACTCTGGACTCGCGTCTCCGGTGGCGTCTCGTTCTTTCCCAATCCTCGGATGCGAATGTCATCCACAATGATGCGCCTGTTTTGCAGGACGAAACCAAACTCGGTGCGATAACGCTCCAGGAACGTTTCGTAGAAGTCTCCATAGGCAGCCTGGAGGGGAGACGAAGCGGAGGAGGACTGCTTACCCCGTGTTGGGGCGCACATTAGAGCACCATCGGTGCCCTCGTAGCGAAGATGAAGGAAGGGTTCCAGCTCGATTCTCGAGAAGCCCTGGGCAGCCAATCTGGCGTGGCATTCTAGGGAGAGGGCATCCAGACGCACCTTCAGCTGCTGGGCATTTGCGTCACTGAACTCCAAGCCACTGGGTTCCTGCAATTCCTGGACCACATCAGCCAGAGCCATTCCATAGGCGGAGAGAATGCCAGCGTACTTATGAATGACAACCTAGAAGGAGGATTAAAGTATTCCAGGACTCCTAAAACTTTTCAAACTCACCTTGGCAATTCCCAAATTACGGGCAATGGCACAGGCGTGCTGGCCACCGGCTCCTCCAAAGCAGGAAAGCACATGGTTGGCCGTGTCCAATCCCCTGGACTGGGTTAAAGCTCTAATCGGTCGGCACATGGTTTCGTTGGCCACCCGGATAAAGCCCAGAGCCACCTCTTCGACACTCAAAACTCGTCCATCACCCGAAGCTTTCAAGTGGGCATTAATCTCTGCCTGCAACTCGACGAACTTGCTCTTGGCAATCTCATGATCCAAAGGTTCGTTCTCCTTTGGGCCAAAGATCTTGGGGAAATACTGAGGAAGGATACGACCCAGTATCAGATTGGCATCAGTGACTGTCAATGGACCGCCTTTTTTGTAGCAGGCAGGACCTGGATGGGAGCCCGCCGACTCCGGACCGACCACAAAAATCCCGGAACGGAAGAAGAGCCGCGATCCGCCACCAGCTGCTACGGTGTTAATGTCCAGTTGTGGAGCTTGAATGGTCACCCCAGCGGTTGTGCTCTCGATCACATGCTCATAGCTGCCAGCGTACCTGGACACATCTGTGGAGGTGCCTCCCATATCGAATCCGATGAGGGGCAGCTCTGTTTCCCGAGCTCCGGTTAGAGCGTAGCCCACGACACCGCCAGCGGGCCCGGATAGGATGGCACGGGCTCCGCGGAAGTTCTCCATGTTGGTGAGGCCTCCATCGGATTGCATGAAGAGAACATCCACTCCCTCGAGTTGCTTGTCGAAGCCGGACTTAAAACTGGATGGGAAAGGAAAGGGTTAAAGTTTCTGGAGGTTTCTTAAGATTCGACCCAGCACTGTAGCATGACAAGGCAATCAGGGAGAGCGTTAATTTGTTTGAAAGCCTCCAGTTGGAGGAGAACTTTGGGGTTTATCACGATAAGATAGTTGGGCTTTCACAACAAAGAAAGTTAATAAACTATGGGAGATCTAAGCCGAGAGAACAGGTTTTCTGTTCTATATTGTAACGATCTAACAATTATTATTATTTATAATTACAAATCCGATATAACCATCCCCATTTATTTGTTATTCCTCCTACGATTCTATTGCGTAACCTCCTTGCGGGAATATCAGCTTTGAATATTTATTTTGTTTGGCTTGTAATCTTTTTTTTGTCCCATCTCCACTTATCTTTATAACTTTTCTCCCCGCCTGGACTCTATGCCTTAACCCATTAAAATATAGCTGGGTCATGCGGGTAATTTACAAACCCAGATTAGATGCACTCACCTGGCCAGGTAGCGGTCGACATGGGGCGTCAAATAGGCTTCCGCACAGCCGGTATAGCCGCGGGCCACCACCCGACACATGGGCATGGCCTGGTGGGAGAGTGTTACATGACTAAATCCCAGTTCCCGGGCAATGGCTCCCACCTGGAGCTCGTGCTCCGGACAGGCGTAGCTGTGGGCCAAGACGACGGCCACGGAGGAGACGCCCTGCTCCAGGGCAGCAGAGAGAGAAGCCCGTACTGCTGTCTTATCCACGGGAGACATCTCCAGGTACTTGGTGCCGGCCACTCCGTCCAGAACCTTCCAGCTTTTATCTGGATAAATAATTTGGTTAAGAGATCCAGTTTGAACATAGAATATAGAATCCTACCCAGCTCGCAGCGCTCTTTCTGCTCTGGAACTATGCGGCAATCCACTTCCACCACCGACTGGTAGAGATTCGCTGGCTTGCGGATGTTCAGATCGAAGATTTTGGGGCGTGCCTGGTTGCCAATATAGAGGAGATCTCGGAATCCACTGTTGACCACCAAAACCACCGGGTCGCCCTTCCGCTCGAGCAGAGCATTTGTGGCCACTGTCGTGCCCATTCGCACCCAACCAATCTTCGAGGTGTCGACCAAACCACTGCTTGCCAGATCCTCTCCAGTCTCCTCCTTCAGGATGCGGCGTATACCCTCGCGGGGAGCATCACTGTACCGTTCGGGATCTTCGGAGAGCAGTTTCATGGTGCGAACTCTGCCGCCGGGACAAATGCACAGGACATCCGTGAAGGTGCCGCCGCGATCGATGGCAAAACAATATTTGTTTCCGGACATTATTTGTTTTTTGTAGTTCTTTGTTTTAGGTTGAGAAATTCCGGAGACTGAATGGTCAACAAGTGCCACATGTCTTATATATACTATCAGGTAGACGTTTCTAAAGTCTCTTTAAAGCTTTCTGCACTCGGTCCTCTCGGAGCTTTCTTCGCATCGGGGGAGAAAGAATCGTGATCAGCTGATCAGTAGAATTCTTCTGAGCTTGATCATCCAAGCTAGCTCTTTTAAGCATTCTCTTCATAAATTGTTGAACTTTAAAAACAATTAAACGAAGAGAATGAAAGAAAGAAAAACACATTTTGGAGACAAACTATAATTTAAAATTTCCTGAGAACGTTATTTTCATTCTTTAAAAATGGTTATCAATCGATTTATATTCGAAATTCTTTTTGCCACTTGATTGAATCAGTTTTTTTGTTGTATATTTTAGCGATTTCGCGAAGCATAAAATAATATTTTAAACAAATCGACAGTTTATTCAGCTAAATTAATTCCTTTGTCATTTATTAAATTTCGCCAATAACTGTCGAATCGAATGGTTTAATTCTGCAAAATGTCCTTATTTTTGTATTGCCACAAACCGAGCAATTGCCTGACAATAATTCTATGTGGCGTACCAGCCGGGCACATATAGTTTGACCCAAAGTGAAACTTATTCAACCAAAAAGCTCAAATTTCCCGATTCATTGATGGGCCCCCGGCCCTGGTCCCCGCAACCCATAAATATATGCAAATGCATGTTTTATCTGTTTTTTACTTCGCAGCAATGAAATTTGATGACTTATTAAACGAGGCCATAAAGAGGCGCATTCCGTTTTCCGGGCCAGAATACACCATGGAACATGGCAGTAAGTCAAGGCAGTAGCCGTATCCGTATCCGTATCGGTATCAGTATTGGAAGTATCGGGACCTTTGGGCGCAATTGTTTGCCAAACTCGGCCGTATCAATGCGATGCGATTGCGATGGCGATTGCTATTCCCAGCGGAACCGTTCAGATTGTTTCTTGCCACCGTTACGACTCCTAATGCTCCCTGTCCCGTATCCCGTATCCCGTATCCCGCGGACCGACAGGACCTCCACCCGAGTGACAGTGGGTGTTGTTGTTGGGCGGCGGAGAGTTTATGCGCGAACATTGATGGCACTTTTACGACCATTGCTCTGTGCTCCGTTCCGATGTTCAACAAGCCGAAAACACAGTTTCACACAAATTGCCTAGACTTTCCCGTAGACATGAGGTGCTGGGGAAAATTACGGAATTGTTTCGGGAGCTGGTACACCAGCAAGAAGTCCAAATCAAGGCAGAATATCTGGTGGAGTCAAACGGAGAACGAACTTTGGTTGGAGTACTATGCCGATTACCTGCATGCCTGGCCCTTTCGGGAGCTCTGCGCCAGGCTGGAAACCAATACGCTTCGGGTAATTATCAAGGATATATCAAGTTTTTAAAAATATCCTTTTATATCGAGAACTAATAGGGCCTGACGGCCGAGACAGCCAGGTTGAAGCTGCAACGTAATGGCGGCAATGTCCTGCCGATACCCAACAAACAGGTTCCCTACATTTTGGAACTGGTCAAGAACTGCTTCACCGTTTACGGCGTTTTCTTGCTCCTGAGCGCCATCGTCTGCTCCACTCTCTATTTCTTTGGGGACCCCACTTCGCACAGTGGCGGTATGGAGTATTTGGTAGCCGCATTCTTTCTCCTCGTCATTTTTATCCTCTACGGGTATTTGGGAAAACTGCAGGAGAACAATACCGAGGCCTTGGCGGCGGCCTTCGAGGATTTAATGCCGATGTACTGCACCGTGGTCCGGGATGGCGAAAAGGAGATTATCCTCAGTCGGAAGGTTGTGATGGGAGACATTGTGCCGATCAGTTATGGACAGAGGCTTCCTGCCGATTTGCGATTCTTCAACTGTTTTGGCTTGGAGGTGAACAACGTGGCCTTAACCGGCTATACCGATCCTGTCCAGATTATTCCCTTGTCGGTGGATGGACGCCAGCAGCGGTACTCATCGCAAGTTTATTAAATTTTTAATAAATTACTTTGATTCTTTTGTCAACAAAAAAAGTTTTAATCTCAAAAAACCCTTTGAAATGACTGTTTCGAAGTGGTCCTCCCACAATGTGGGCTTTGCCTGCAGTCATGCCATGAAAGGATATGCCTATGGAGTGGCCATCGCATGTGGCAAGGACACGGATGTCGGCAAGATGGCGGCCCTGAGCTTCAAGAAGCGACCCAAGACTCGAGTGGCGAAGCACTTGCAGCAGGTAAGATAAGCAATTCCCATTTGAAAACCCACTAAGTCCTTCTTTTAGTTCAGCTATTACATTATCCTTATGGTGATCGTGTTGATAATCACGTTTTTCTTCACCATTTCGTTTGACTTCCTGCTGGTTAGCCTCCAGGTGAGCCTCCCCCTGCTGCTGGCCCTGTTGCCCCTATTCTTGCCGCCGCTTCTGTGGTGGGGCCTGCACTTCACCAAGGGTCGAATGAAGGAGGGGCAGTGTGTCGTGAATAACCTGCCGGCGGCCAGCACAGTGGGCCTCACCACGGTGATAGTTACCGACACAATAGGGACATTGACGCGCCGCCAAATGCGCGTCTCCGAGCTGTTCGTGAATATGGTCCTAGTGGGCGGCGACGATCCGGAAGTCACGCAGTTGGGAGAGCGGTTCAATGAGTTGGTCCGGGCCCTGATCCTTTGCAATGACGCCTACGTCAGGCCGAACCAGATTGGAGTGCCCAGGCTAAAGAGATTGCTGTACGGAAATATTTTGGATGTGGCGCTGCTCAAGTACGGGATGCTGTTCGAGAGCAATATCGATAAGCTGCGGCACGACTACGAGAAGGTGGCCAACAAGATTTACACTGCCTCGGATCGGGTCCAGGTGACGGTGCATCGTTTTACCGATGAGGAGGGGCAGACCAAGCTAATCCTGCTGATGAAGGGCCACTGCGACGTGGTGCTCCATCGCTGTTCGACCATCATCATCGACGACGAGGAGTTGGCGCTGGACGAAGTGATGTACGATATCATTACCAACCTGTCGGATGGTCTTGTGGAGGCGGGGCGACATGTACGCGCCTTTGCCTACAAGGAGATCGACAGAGAGGTGGAGGTCCGCCGGTTTTCCCTGCTGTACGGCGGCGCTAGGGATACGGACGCCAGGTACCGGGACTACATGGCGGTGGACACCTACAACCTGAGATTCCTGGGCCTGGTGGCCACCCATTATCCGCCGAGGGGTACCATCAAAAAGGCAGTCAACAAATGTCGATCGGCCGGCATTAAAATAGTCATTGTGACTTCCCAGAAACCGGAAATGGCCAAGGCCTTGGCCCTCGACGTGGACATCCTGACGCCGCCCTGGGTCCTCAACCAAACCGATCCCCGAATGACCCAAGCCAATACCAGTACGGATATAGTGGACATGCTGGACTTTATTGGACTGAAGCCCCACCACCAGAGGTTTCAAATCGGGCAGTTGCTTCTCAGCCAGCGGGACTTGGTGTGCGCCAACTGCACCGTGGAGATGCACCACATGATTGTGGGTGCCTGCCACCATCTGGGTGCTGTGGTCTCCGTTATTGGTTACTCCCTCCATCACACTCCTGTGCTGCAAAAGGCCAATGTGGGCGTGGCCAAGTTTGGGGGCGTCATCACGAGCGATGCGGGCGCCGATCTCATCCTGATGGACAGCTCCTTTGCCACCTTGGTGAGGGTCATCGGCCTGAGCCGCCTGCTGTTCGAGAACATGAAGAAGGCCATGGCCTACTGTCTGGCCACCAACATGACCTTCCTGCTTGTCCACTTTGGATTCTTTCTCCTCAAGCTCCCCATTTGGATTCATCTAATGGCTGTGTTTATCATCCAGTTTATGGTTAATTTTGTAGGTTTTTTATTTGCTTTTAATGTTATACCTAAAGTCCTTTCTTTTTAACAGATTCCGGCCACCTCTCTTATTTTGGAGCATGCAGAAGGACGTCTGATGATGCAAAAGCCAAAGGTCTACGATGATTATTTAGTCAATGGAAGGCAAGTTATCGCCACTGACAAGTAGCATTTCCATCGTAAATATTATCCTTCTTGCAGGCTCCTTTTTGTGACACACATCATAGTGGGACCCATCGAAGCAGCCGCTGTTTGTATCCTGTACTTCAAGTACATGACCCAGCGAGGATTCCTACCCAAGAGCTTGTACGACCTAAACTACAAATGGTATGATCCGAATATTGATGATGTCCTCGACACTTATGGCCAGGAGTGGGTAAGTGGAAATGGTGCTACATTTTATAGACTAAGAACACCATTTATTCAAGAACTACGCCATGCGCATGGATTTGGACAATCATGTGGGAACCCTAATCGTGATGTGCCTTATCACGATGCAGTGCGCCAATCTCTTTCTGTCCAAGACCGGGCGTGCCAATGTGTTGAAACATGGCTTCGACAGCTGGGCCTTGATCCTGGCCATCATCTACCTAATCGGGCTTTGCATATTTTTGGCCTTCGTCGACTTGCCTGTTTTCTTTCAATTGTCAAAGCTGCATAGGTGGGTCCTTGCTCGCAGGACAAGCGATATTATTATATTTTTTCCTTATTTCAGTTACAACCTTTTCTTCTGGACAACCTGGCCATTTGTTTGTTTATTGATTTTGATAGAGTCGAGTCGGAGATACTTCATAAGGCTATTACCTGGCTGTTGGCTTGAAAAATTGACGTACTACTAAGGATTTATGTTTAAGGAGCAGCCGTAAAGGTTTATAATCCATACCTGTGACTTTGTAGACATCGTAAATCCTGGATGGGAATAAAAAATCTCAGAACTCCTCAAAATAATAGTGTAGGGTGATATGCTGTCCGTGGAGAGTGCATTCTCCTATGATATTTTTACGATCCCATAAAGTTTTTACCCGCCCCAGTCTAAAAGTCTTTAAAAGTTATTATTTTTAAAATATTGCATTTTATTTGTGAATAGCTCGAAGCTGTGGTTGGTGGTGGTGGTGGTGTTCTGGAGTAGATTTTTGTGTATTTTTTTGGTGGTTGTGGTGGTTTTTAGGCTGCCCGTTTAAGTGGGTTTTTAATTATTTAATTTGAATCGCATATTTGGCATCTACATTTAATGACATGAGTAGGACTTTTCACGGATTTTGCATTCTTTGAACATCAATATTTTACTTTAACGTTACCTTTACTATACGCTTGTAAATATTCGTTTTTTTTTTTGTTTAGTTTTCCTTTTTTTTTTTTTGTATTTTGATTAAACTTTCTGTGAACATTTATTGAATAATGCTTTGTTATTGTATATTGGTTATCGCTATTTAAGTACTATCTGGGGCTGTGCACTGTCAACAAAGTAACTGGGGCGCTAGGGTGAGCTCTCGAACTGGAGGTCCATATCGGACTATCGTTTAGCTTGGTTTCAGTGGAGGTTAGGTGGGTGCCGGAGACTGGGGAAATCTAGCTAAACTCAGACCAGAGACCTTTCAGAGACCGTACATTATCCTTAAGTGCGTCTTTATATGTACTATTATAGCTTAAACAAACAATATACATAATAATCTGTCTAGGCGATCGCTCTTTTCGATGTTCTGAAACTTTCCGTTCTAAAACTGAAACCGAACTATCTATCATATCTATTCAGCTGGTAGCGTTTGATCTGAGGGGACTCAATCAATGAATGACAATCAATCAATCAATCAATTCAATCAGGCAACTGAAGCTGAAGGCGGTGGGATCTCTCTGATCGGGGTTTCTACCTCAACTTTCTGTCTATATTTTTTTCTAAACTCTCTTTTTGCGATTCGACTTTGTCTTTTGGTTTTTTTGTTTTTTGTTTTTTGTTTTTTGTTTTTGTGGCTTTTAAAATACGTTAAAATTATTGTATTATCTCATTTAATTTAGTAGTTTGGTTTGGTTTAATCTTAAGTTAATATAGATTTAAGTACACACATATATATTTTGTTTGTTTTTTTTTGTATATGCTTGTATACGTGTTTCTTTTTATGTACTGTATATATATAATTTTTTTATGGTACTCGTGTTTTTTTGGTATCTGCACTTGCATTCGCAATAGCATTTGTTTTTTGTTTTTGCGTGTATATTTAGTTAAAGTAATTTGTTTAAAGTAATTGCGTTTACATTGATTTCTATTGAAGTTGCTCTCAATTTTCGGTTTTTTTAATTTGACACTAATTTTAGGTTTCAATTTGTTTAAAGTTTTAAATGTGTTCTATTAAATCGAACATTATCCGTGTGGATCTGTGGAAATAAAACATCTCATTGCAAATAGACTCTCCGTTTATTCTCTGTAAAAAATAAAATCGTGTTGCACGAGCTCGAGATTTCGCTCAGATAAGTTCACAGTTAGTCCCTAAAGATCGGTATGTTTATATAAATAGCCTTACTACGTGAAAAGATTCGCATCAACTACACAAACGTCGAAGGTGTCCCAAGGATGCCCTCCTCTGAAGACGTCCCGCCCTACATCATGTGAGTAGTCGTCGTCGTCGTCGTCGTCGTCGTCGGTCAAATCGGACTCGGTCCGCCGCCGGTGGGCAGCCGCAGGTGCTGAAGATGCTGGAGGTCACTGGGTTAGACGCCCTGGGCGAGGCTCTCCTTGGGCAGGGCCAGGATCGGCTGGTCCACCGCCTGGTGCGGAATGATGAACGGCGAGGTCAGCATCTGCAACGGTCTGCAGAAACAATCATTGATGGACTTCCACTTCCCACTTCCACTACGACTCCCCATCCCAATCGCAAACTCCCACCTCTCTCGGCAATCTGGGAACAAGGAATACTTTGGTTTTGGTTTTGGCCAACTCACTCTGCGAAACTGGTCGCGGTGACCATCGGCTGCCGGACTGAGTGAAGGGCCTGCGAGTTCTTGGCCCGGGCCAGAAGGCTCATCACGGTGCGCTTTGTGGGATTCATTCCGGATCGGGGAACGCCCAGCAGCGGTCGCTTCCTGCCCAGGCCACCACCTGGTAAACAAGGAGAAACAATAAAAATTACCATTAACCTTTTATCTAACTTTTATTTCCATTATAAAGTTTCTTTCTTTCAGTGTAATAGTCAAGATTAGTAACGGTTAAAGCCGCTCGCTTCGCATCCTCCGCACTCACCTATGTTGATGGTCTTGACGTTGCGCAGAGCGGGATGCAGGAGGGCGGTGCCCGGTGGCTCCAGCAGGGTCAGCGCGGACGTGGCCGCCCCCTCCCCGTCGCCGGACAATTGGAGAGCCGTGCCACTCGCCTGTGTGGTGGGCAGCCCGGCCATGGTGGCTCCAACTCCGGTGGCCGGCTTTAGGAGTCCTCCGATTCCTGCGGCTGTCAGCTGATGCTGCAATGCCACCGCCATGGCTGTGGTGTGCACTGGATGGATTGACGGCGGAACAGGACGAAAAGAATGGGATGAGTGGCAGCTTGGGGATTACTTGGAGCAAGTCTCTGTTCATTCTTTGGCAATGGCGATTTGCCATACCCTTTCAGGATAATTACAACTTGGTTTACTATCCTGTGAAATATTACTCATACGACCTGTATACTTTTCAAATTTAGTTTTTAATTGAATATTTCACTTTGTAAAGTATCTTTTTAACACATCCTTAAATATTAATAGAACATTTCTAAAAATTAAAGTAAAATTTAGTTTTGGAGAGTATTAGAGTCAAAAGAAATACTTTGAATCCAAGGCACCACTGCGTATGAGTAATAAAATCAAACCCATCAATAAATCCCTTTCCAGATCCCCTTCCAATTAATATTCAAACAAGCCTTGATGATCATGTCCTCCTATAAACCTTTACACCCTCTAATACCCTAGAAACCGATAATACATTGGCTTTGCCTGCATCGATTCTCGAACGGAGCTGGGATTACGATGGCTGACTTTTGCAGGCACTTTGTCAAGGGAAACAGTAATTTCCAATTAATACCCAGACTAAACCACTGTCGGCGAAGAGAGAAGTCCACTTACGTGCCGCCGCCGTCGCCGGAGTCGCCTGTCCCGAGAGATGCTCTCCACAGGCAGCCGCTGCCGCTGCACTGGCTCCGCCATGGGCCTGCTGCAGCAACTGGTGGAAGTGCGTCTGGTGGCTGTGATGGTGCGCCGCCTGCTGGTGTTGGTGTTGGTGTTGGTGCTGCTGGTGGTGGCCGTGAGTGTGGGTGTGGGCGTGCTGGTGCGGGTGGATGTGATTTGAGCTGGTGGTGCTAATGCTGGCTATGCCGGAGATGGCCAGGCTGCCGCAGGTGGGCGAGCACTCGAGCTTGTCGACGGTGGACAGGCACTCCATGCCGCTGGCGTCGTTGTCCGATTTGTCATCGTTGGACGTGTCCATGTCGGCCAGTCCGCCGCCCAGGCCACGCCCACTTGAGCTGCTATTCGAGTTGGCAGCGTTGCCGGTGCCGGGGTTACTTGTATTAATGGTAGGACTGAGCGAGTCGTCCAGCGAATGGGCACCGCCCAGGCCGGGCGTGGACGTTAGCGCCTGCATCTCCCACATCTGCTCCTGCCGGATGTCGTCGTGGTAGTCCTGCGGGCATACAAAATACATACTGGGATTAGCCATCGGGCACACCATCGTTCGTGGCAGCAATTAAATTTAATTCACGTTTCCCTGGCCGCCGTCACTGGCAATAAATGCGAATTTTATTGGATGTCAATTAAAAGTTTGTGCGCCACGTTTCATGTGTCGCGTGTTGCCCGCGGAGTACCCTTTGAGCAGATTCCATTTCCAGGCCCTTCAGGGCTACATGCACACTAAATAATACAATATGTATGGGTTTTTTAGGGTGGCCCCACTAAATATGTGGGAGTCCTCGTTTAAATTACACATTTGTCCCGTACACTACTGCGTATGAGTGATAAAGCTTAAAGCCAATTTGAAACCTATATTTCTCTACAAATAGAGTTCACTTTAATTCACCTATATACTCTATGTACACATATCTGTGTATCTGGGAGTGCTTAATGCAATTATGTGAGTGGTGGTATTGCGGGTGCGAGCACGGCAGTGTGAGGAGCATTCAAAGGATACAGGCTGGCAAGGGGCACAGGAAACTCTGGATACACATTTCATCAACCCCATTAACCGACTAACTCGTTTATGAATATACATATACATATATATATATATCTGAATTCGCAACAAAATCGTGTATCTGTGCAACGGTCCTTTTCCTATTTCCTGCTCCTTTTTTGTATTTTACAACCTATCCTGTTCGCAGAGAACTGTCACATAAGGCAGCGTTTTTATGGCACTCGCTGGCAAAACATAAATCGTGATTGCAGATGCCATAAACAATTTCCCGCCAGGTGGGTGAGGCTTAAATATGTCACAGATGAGATTTGCAAGGCAGTCCTTGGCAGCCCCATCCCCAAACCCCACCACAAATATTAAAAAAGACACCCTCATGAGTGTGTATATATGTTAGCCCAACAATTTATCTAAATTGAAACAGTTTCTCCTTTCGACGCCTTTGTCTCTTCCATGCTGCTAAAGATATCAAATAATTTCTATGCAAATTTCCATCGTGTGTAATCAGATCGGAATAACTCAGAGGGAGAAATTGTGCATCAGGAGACAGTTTGGATGTTGCCAACAGCTGGCAGTCAAAGGCAGGCCAGGATGTCAATATATTAGATTACCCAAACACCAGGACCCCCTAAATCCGAGCTCATCCAGGGGGGGGTATGTGGAAAATATGCTTAAACAATGTGGCTTAGGTGAGAATTGAATTTTGTGGGAAATTATAGATCAAAAGCTGGAGGAGGTCTTGGGGAATCGTTTTCCATTGAGCTCATTTCCTATTCCCCTTCTTGGATTACTGTTCGCTCTGCCCTGCTCCACATATAAAGATGTATACGGGCATTCCGTTTAAATTGTTCCATGTCCAATCCCCACATTTCTGCCTGCATCTTAAAGAAGATATATAAATAAAGTATGCCGGGTAGCTGGGCAAGTGTGGATGATGCCCAGGACGTGCCGTGGCCCAGCAGTCTACCAATCGCCCGGTCTGCTGGCTACAGATAGTAAACGGTTAACATTTGTGTCTCAAGTAGAGTAGGGAGCTCCAACCAGGCGGGAAGAGGGGGCACTTCATCCCCAGCCCCACACCCACACACAGGATTGTACATACAATCGTTGCCACCAAAAGACGGGGCACGATGGCGATGGCGATGGCGATGGCGTTGGCGTGTCGAGCGCCACACAATGGACAGAGGAAGATGCCAGCCAAGTTCTCCAGCTAGCAAGGAGAATGGCGAGCATGGGCGGAGCCCAGTCGAGAGCCGCCCGGTGGGGGCGGCAAATGTAATTACAGCACAATGCAATTTAGTCAGTGAGCGAGGAGCGCAGGAAACCCGCTGCATGCCACGCGAACACCAGAAACACGGAAGCTGGAGTCGATAACGAGCCCAACCTTGGAGGAGACTTCATAGTCCTCGCCACACTTTACACTTTGGAAACAGTCCATCATAATTTTACACAATTTCCTCCAAAAATTTCATAAAGAAGCCACTGAATATATTATTTTATGCATACACTCTTATTTATGATTTAATCTAAGGACATTTTCTTTAAAAAAGTCCTTCCTAATTAAACCAATTGCAGTTTTCTAGTACTTGCAATAATCTCATTCATTAAAAATTGCCTCATTAAAATGCAGTTTATAGACCAAAAAAAAAATAAGAAGGAAGTATCTCCCCTAGTATGTTGAATCAAATTTGCTAAAATTTCGTTAATTGGAATAAAAGTTTTGTAAAATCAAAGTAAAAAAGTTTCTAGCTTTCGCCCGACGAACGAACTTAATTAAGGATTCATTTTTTCTTTCATCAAATTTTTCTTGATGTGCCATAAACTTGAAGCCCCTTGTTTTGGCCAACTTTAAGATGTTCCTTTGCCTGGGCGTGGAAGAGCGGACGAAACTTTAATCATTAATGGGTATTAAACACAAACAATGGCCCCAAAAAGGTCGCCTGGCAACGGAGGGGGAGATGGGTGGGGGGGGAGGGACTCACCGGAACAAGGAATCGGCGCACTTCCGCCAGGGCGTAGGCGATCCGGGCATGGGCCTCCGCCGGAGCCGCAAATGTCGAAATCTCCACGTGCAGGTCCTCGAAGAGATGGGCGTAGCGACTGTCGCCGCTGGCGCGCAGCTCCTCCTCCTTCCGTCGGTCCCGCATCGAGCCGCGCCCCAGGACGGCCATCTTGCACATGGTGTCCTCCTGCAGGCGCTTCATCGAGTTGCCTTTGGGTCCGAGCAGCTTTCCCACGAAATTGAACTGTCGCAAACGAAGAGAAAATGCAATGAAAATGTTTACCTCCGTTGACTGTTGCCAGTGATGAGGATGGAGGTGGAGTGTGATGGTTGATGGTTACATGGTTATGTGGATGGGTGTTGGGTTACCTTGGGATGATCTCGCACTGGCACCGCCACTTTGACGGCCACCTTCACGGGCTTGTCGCGTGTGATGTCCAGCATTTTGAGTTTCTCTGCGAAAAAAAAGGCAAACAAGGAATTGCATCCTGGTTAATGGCGGCGTAATTAAACGTGTAATTTAACTTTATGGCCAGGGCCCAGCCAGTCTCCCCAGCGGCTTCGAAATTGTCGTCCAGGGTTTAAGGACAATAAACGGTTTAATGGAATTTTTGTCCAACTACTTCGGCAACAACAACATATAAGAGCTCTATATTAACGTAAAATGTGTGTACCCTTTGCAAACAATTTTAAGAAAATAAAATAAAATAGTTCTTCAACTTTAATTAAAATGAGTGAGAATGAGAATGAGAAAATTCCTTGATGCAGCCAAGATGATTGCGCTTATGTGCGAATTTAAAACAGTGAATAAATTTCACACTATTCAGGCTGCTATCTGCCCTCATGAGAGTGCCGGTGACAGACGGAAAGTTCATCGGATTATCTCAAACAGACTGGCGTCGGCACATCCCACATCCCACATCCAGGCATCCTTTACACCTTCTCGTATCTGGTGTCTCGTATATCTTGTATCTTGTATCTTGGTAGCTTGTGTCTTTGTATCTTTAGCTGCCCGCAGCAGACGTTGCGACATTTGTAAACATTTTGGCGGAGCCTTAAAAACATCCGAGTGATGGTTGTGGGGATGTGGGGAAGGACATTTCCCTTCACCCATCCAGCTACTCAGTTTCTTGTGCTTTGTAGCTTTCGCTCAGATTCAGCTGTTTGTAACTAATTAAGCAAAATGCTTCTGCACACAGACACAAACCGAAAAGGAGGAGGCCAGGATGGGGGGCAGTATGGATAAATCTGTTGACAGGCCCAAACATGAAAACATTTTTGTTTGCTCTTCAGCTAAGGCTCAAGACCTGGCAAGGACTCACAGGGACACACAAACACTCACAAACGCCAGTGAAAGGTGAGAGAAAGCAGGAGAAATTCGCCCACATCCACTCACACGCACACTCACACTCACACTGAGACATTCACACTCATTAGCAGGCGAAATGGCTTTCTTAACACCTTTTGTCGTTGCCTTTTGCATGGGAATGCATTCCCAGTGGCGAACATATAGCTTTTTTATAGCTATAAATGTTAACAATTAAATATTTTAAGTAAAGTTATCAAAGGATAATATTTGTCCCTTGTATACCTTTAAAAAAATTAAATTATATTTAGGCCAAAGTTAGTTTCAAAGTTGGCAGCCCTGCCTGACACTTCCCCTTTTCTTGGCTTTTAGGCCACCCCCCTGCCCCTAGCCGGCAGGCGGCCTTCCTGTTTCTCTGGCAGTTTCTTGTCAGTGGCAGTAACATGCATAAGTAGCTGGCAGTTGTCAGCAGAGTGCATTCTGATGGACTCGAGCCAAGGAGCCAGGTGGAAAGGTGGCAGGTGGCAGGTGGAAGGGTGGCAGGTGAAGGAGGAGCTAGCCAAAAGCAGGCCAGGTGCGCTATTTCAAGCGGCTGGAAAATTTAGATCTGTGTTAATTGTTTGGCATTGCAACGAGCAGCATAATATTTATAATGGCACAGAGACCGACCGAGGCAGAGACTGAGATGGAAATGACATCGTCTTGGGGATAAAAATTTATATTTCTGCTTGATTAATTACGCTCATCAGTCGTCCGTTGGACGAACCTAAAAGGATATCCGTGTTCGCCTTGTGGGCCGCTTGTGCCACAGAAATTAGATTAATTTCCATTTCATTCAACATTGTTTGCACAGATTATTCAAGAGGAATGCCAAATGCCAAAAAAACCAGCAAAAGTTTTTGTTGTTTGCCGACGTTATCCCCGCAGGACACCCCTGTCGGACTTTTCAATTAGCGGCATTTCACCAGCAATTAAATTCCCACCGAACAACTTTTCACTTTAATAAATTTAATTTCTCATCGCCGTGAATGGCTCTTGTTCTACGAATATATATTTTAATTAAATGATATTTTGCACAAAAGTCGTAAACGCTCGTTACGGATCGATGGTGTTGGCAAAAATAACTTTGGCCATCTTGCATTTAAAGCGCCATTAATTGCTCTTTTACACAATGATTATGTAAATTTATTGATTTACCTGTCCCAATCGGTAAAGGCAAAAGCAAAGGCAAAAGCAACAATAATAATAATTACTTTTCGCTCACAGCCATGACAATAATAATTATTATTTCTCTTGTTCGCCCCAACTGGCTGACTGTAAAACTTTCCCCACCGTTTCGGCTACAATTTGGCAGAGTTTTCGGTTCCGGGGAGCGAAGGTGCGCGGGAATGTGGCTGGCGCTGCCTAATCTCCACTAATTTATGGCCAGCACGGCCATTAACGTAATTAGGTATGCATTTCAGGCCAGCGGACCAGGTGCAGGTCCCCGGAATTCCCAGCATAATGGATGCAACGATAGTTGCCACAGGAGTCAACACCTCTAGAAAATTCGATAAGAAAATGGGATAATTGGCAAAAGGATTCTCAATTTGTAGTAATTCCTGTTCAATGGGGGATTCCATGTTTATTTTATTCTACAAAGTATGACTTTTAAATGTATATTTTCCAATAAGTATTGAATTATATAATTTATCATTGATTTTTCAAAAATGGACAAGTCTTTTAGGATTGATGATTGATTTTTTCAAGTGCAGATCCTGGCTTTAGTTCAAACTTTGAATGGAAAGCACTTAACTAAACAATTGATGGTGTAAATCAGATTTAAATATCAACTTGGCCGCAGCCGCAGACTTTAGTAACTTGCATTTCCTCCGGCCTTCCTGTTTCCGTCTCCGCCTCCGCCTCCGCCTCCTTTTCCTGATCCGTATCCTTTTCCCCTCATATTCCTGCCCTGGGGGCAGGTTGCTAAACATTTGCCCAGTCACTGCAATTGTTTCCGTTTGCCACTTTTTGTTTCTGTTCAGGCTCTGTGTTTTTGTGTTTGCCCGATGCCATATTTTCCGCATTTTCCTTTCCTCAGTCACTTGCCGCCTGCCGCCTGCCCCCTGCCGCCTTTCGTTTGGCCTTTCCGGGTCATTTGCTCGTCCGGAAAAGCGGAAAACACTGTCCTGAGCCGCTGCCTACTCCATAGTCTGTTTTTTCTTGCAGGCAGCCAGAGTGGGAGCCCTCTGACTATTCCTTAGTCGCAGGGCGCTGCCTTGGGGCAAGGCACTTGAACCAACACACCCTCTTGGCCC
This sequence comes from Drosophila varians, assembly GCA_018150405.1. Lineage (NCBI taxonomy): Eukaryota > Metazoa > Arthropoda > Insecta > Diptera > Drosophilidae > Drosophila > Drosophila varians. The sequence goes on from JAECWK010000130.1 coordinate 14,366,478, forward strand.
GCCCCCGGTGTCCTGACCCCGGCACTGGGTCGGAAAATGCCTGGGCTTCCCGGACCCTCTTCAGAGCGATGACGCTGTCTTGGGCATGATATATAACCCTTTTATTTCCACAACCTCTCGTGCACCTGCCTGCACAGCGAGAAACCAAATATAACCGTCCGAGGTGTCACAAGTGTCCGCGGGGATTCCCAAAAGCAAAAGTTTTGAAATGTGCCAAAAATAGTTGCTTGGTTAGTGCATTTCATATTATTTATATATTCGTTCCGGCAAGTGTCAGTGCAACCTGTCCGACTGACTTCCTTTGAAATATTGGTTTTCAGGCTTATGGCCAGGTCCGGGTGCGGAGTTTTCTTTCAGTGTGGACTTGAGCAAAGGTCACGTGGGAGTCAAGTGTATGAACGTGTATTCGCAAATTATTCAATTTCAAAGTGAAGAGATACCCTGTAGCCTATCCCCCCCTTCCCCATTGGCGGCTGACGGCTGACCGTTGGCCATTTCAATATGGCCCAAAGGGGCTGCCAGTTTAATCAACATTTTGTCAGTGTTAATGTCTTTGGCGAACCATTGATGATGGCCCATTTAAGCGATTTTCGACAGGACACCGATGATACCTTCCCTTTAAGGCCCACCCCGCCCCGGGAAGGACTGCCTTTGGTTTAACATTTCCCCGGGGATGGATTACCACGGAATGCGTCTCGTTAGTCGAAACAAAAGTAAAAATAATCATAAAAAAACGGTGTGGGGGGGGGGATGGAAAAAAAAAACGAAACAAGAACCGACAACAAAACCAAAAAGTCAAGTTCTGCCCTTAAGCATACACGAGGCGAAAAATGGGGGCGGGGCCTGGAAGGGAAGAATAAGGAGGTGGAGCTAAGCATCCGCCACTGCTTTCTCCGCTTGTTTATTATATCCCCTTTTTATGCCCGCTTCCCATCCCCCATCCTGGCGACAATCTGTAATCCAATGTTGCCGTTTCTTTTTTTGTTTAAATTTCCAGTATTGCTGGGATTAGATTCAAAAGGGAATAGCAGCTACAAAAAATCAGCTTTGATGGATATATTCCAATGCTTTTCCTTTCCATCGTCCTTCCTGCCGTCCTGCCAGGGAACAGTACTATTCTGACGTCTTTGTATTCTCCAGTTAAAGCCAAAAAAAAAAAAACGTTCCCTCTTCTGTCTTGAATTGAATTGAATTTTTGAGTTCAAATGAAAGGCAAAGGACGAGAAGGACGAGAGGGACGACGACAAATAGTTTTGTTTTCGCACATGACGCAATCGACTTCTGTGTGTTTATGATTAAATTTTTCCCAACCGCCCATTTGCAATCCCCGCTATCGGTATCAGCCAGTGTGACGGCGACAGTTTTTACGACGGATGCCAGGATGCCCGCTCGCTTTTATGTCCTTCCTTAACTTTTGCGTAAACAAGTCGAAAGTCGAAAAGGTGGAATAGCAGACACATACACACACACACACACATAGACGCCACAAAGCGACAGGCAAATAGAAGGATAGCAGACAAAGTCGTTTCTCGAGTGTGGGGCTTTCTAAATGCCCTCCAGACCATATAAATACTAAGGTGGTCCTGGAGATGGTGTTGGTGTTAGTGGTGGAGGACGTGGTGGCTGGCTTTTTCTATGTTTACCCCAGTGCCGTGTTTGCCTTTTTCCTTGTGGACTGTTCCCGATTCGATTCGGTCTTATCCTGGATATAGTTTGTCTCTCAGAAACTATAAAACCAAAAAAGTGTCTTAAGTGAAATCAACAAAAAAAAAACAGGACGTGTCAAAGGATTGTCTCTGTTTTTTGAATTGGTTTTTATCGAAGCTTAGCTAAGACTCTGCCAAAATTTAATCAACTTTCTTTAAGTACTGTACAGAGTTGGCAACAAATTCTCGACAGTTGTCGGCAATTATATAATCCACAAATACAAACATACCTGAACCTTTCAGGGACCTTTCCTCCAGCGCACCTAAGCCAGCTTTAGAATCCATCCTTTGTTGCTTTTGTTGCGGTTGACTGCAAAGTGAAAGAATGTGAATAATCTATATGAGCATGTAATAATAGTTTGAGGCCAAAGGGATTTTGTCCCTTTCAAGTTTTCAGCTAAGCCATTTTTTCCCCCTTCCCACTTCGCTTCGATCCTTGCCAGCTTACCTCCCAGAGGAGGCACCTACGTGCCACCCCCGCATTGGCCCATCGGCCGACATCTTGCGGTAAGCTAGTGTAAAAAGCTTAAGGAAAACTTTGTAAAATTTTTATCATAATGCAGCTGACAAAAACGCCCCGACATTGTAAATACTTATGAAAGTTGGCGGCGCCAGAGGGACGTCCAAGGGGGAAGGGAGTCCCCCCCCATCCCAAAAAAAAAAAATTGAGATGGAATTTTGTTTCAAATCTGTTGATAAGTTTCATAATGAAATAAGTCCGGACAAAGTTGGTAGCCATTTTTACGCATCCATCCATACATATATATGTATACGAGTATATCCCCGAGGACAATCGAAAGTTGGCCCGTCTAACCCCCCACCCCCCGCCGTGAAGTGAACTTTTGGCAAATCTTTATGAATATTGATTGCAACTGGCCGATGGGTAATGATGGCGATGATGCTGATCTCCGGCCTTTGTCTCTGTTTGCGGATTGAGTTTCAATATTGTCAACGTTTGGCTCTGTCTCCATGGCTCTTATCCTTCACCCACACTTAGCCCCGGACCATGTTGAAACCAAACATTTGCCCCATTTCGAATGTCGAGTATCGGTTTCCACAGTCAGCAAATACTCGTAGTATTGCCCGCAAATTCGAAACGACATGAAAGATTCTCTGGCATGATTCCTTTTCAAAACGCAAAACTCTATTCAAAACAAACTAAACTCATATCATTCAGAAAGATGTGATGAGTGTACTCCTGTGTATCCGGCGGAGCGTAAGTGGTGACCCCGATTCTTTGTGCTCAGGGATAATTGGCCAGCATGCCCCATTAAATTCCAGATAACATCAATCCCTCCTCTTTGGTCGCTGGCTTTGGTCCTGGTCCTGGTTCTGGGCATAAAATCATAAAAAGCATTGCAATAATCGTATAATTTTCAATGCCATAAAACACTCAGTCACGCTGCTTAATTGCCTTTTGAAGATGATTTGAACTATTTGTTTGAGTGCCCAAGTTGTTGGGCAACTTTTAAATTAAAGCCGGGCCACCTGGAAAATTGATGAATGCCCGATAACGAGAGCGGCGACAGGGGCAGGGGCTAGTCCTGCAGCGAAAGCGGGTTAAAGTTCTTAAAATTAATGACAGCTTAAGCGCCCCAAAATCTCCGCCAATGTTTGTTGTTGTGCCTTTGTTTTAGTTGCCGCTGCCTTTACTTTCTTTATCCTGTGTTGCTGTTACTTCTGCCTCCTTTTGCCATCCGTTTTAGCGGCACAAGGACTCCCCCGCTTTTTGCAACTAAGTTTGACGGATTTGTGCGCAGATTCAGATTAATGCTGCGATTATTGTTTACCGTTGGAATTACGTACAGTGGAACAAACGTTACCATTTCATTTAAAATTTTTAGATTTTTCGGCAAGAGTTTTATAGTTTTTGAAACTTGGTTTCTAACAAATTTAACTAAAGGACCTTCAAACAGATTCAACTTTCCAAGCTTTCCAGTTTAAAGTTTAAACTGTTTTTTGGCCATTTAGCTTTTTATTATCCTGGCAAGCCATTCGTATGGATTTGGTTGTCATTATTCAATTTTATATTTCGGCTTAAGCCTTGAGTCCTGGAAAATGCTGACTCGTAAAATCTATAGCATACTTAAGTGGGCTCGAGGGGGTGAAGAGTGTGTCCTTTCAAACAAATCAACTGTTTAGTATTTTCTAAGCTTTAAGGCAGCTTAAAAGTGTTTCGTACTCTTTATTATTTTGTATAAATTTCCTTCAGTCGCCTTCAGTGTTTTGTTTTTTGTTTCACTGTGCATTGTGTCTTCTGTTTCTTATGCAAAATTTAACCCAGTGTAGAGTAGGTCGGTTCACTCGGTCGGTCGCTGGGTTGGGTTGGCCGCTTGGCTGGTTTGCTTTATTCATTCCCGCTCCCCTACCCCCCCTTAAATCGCGCGCTCCCTGTCGCACCCGTTTGTCTTTGTAGAGCTCGGCACGCACGATTTAAGGATAACGAGGATGGAATGCAGGAAGCGAGGCAAATATTTACACAGTTGGATGATTTAGATAAAGAAGACATGAACATGAACCATAAAGCGAACGAAGAAGCCGTCGACCGTTGAAGGCGACAGTGACAGTGGAAAGGGAAAAGGGAAAAGGACGAGGAAAATAGGATCGGCAAGAAAGTAAGAGGAAGCTGGAGCTGGAGCAGGAGAAGCTGTAGCGGTAAAATAAACCCCCAGACATTATGAAAACTGGGACGGACATTATAAGGGGATAAAGAAATTTGAATACAATGAAGGGGATTTTGGGTGATAGTCGAGATTGCCGCCACTTCATGAAACATGAAATTGTAATCCGAATTAATGGCATTATTCTGCAGGATGTCGGTCCGTATCCGTTTACCGCAGCAGTCTTAGAAATTAGCATGCACTACCGATTACCGCCTCCGATTGCCAAACTGCTGCAATTGAAGACAATTAAGTTACTGAAGCATCTGCTTTTGATTTTAAAGTCCGATGGGGCGTGTGTGCCGGCTGCCTTTTTGGTATGCAGAGCAATGCTCACCTGGATAATTTATTCAGGCGAATATTGCAGTCACAGTCAACAGCAACAGCAATAGCAACATTACAGGAAAAAATTCACAGAACAAAAAAAAAAAAAAAAAGAATGGAATAAGGAATAAAAAATGAAAACCAAATGGAAATGCAAATACCTACAACACAAACAAACTGGGAAGCGAGCACAAACACACGCCACGAACAAAACCAGCATGGGTGAACGAAAACTCTATATTTTCCACACCAAATCCACACCCTCTCCGGCCTCTGGAATATCCCTGGCATCCTGCAACCGTTGCTCATCCTGCGAAATGGGCCCACTTGAATTGTGTATCTGCATTTTCCCAGCTACGTGTCAAATCCGTCTAAAAGCCGTAGGGCTCAGCTCAGTCACCCCGCCGTCCTGCCAACTATCCTGCCAGCCTGCCAGCCAGCCAGCAGATCTGCATGTAAATGAATGTATAACATATTTCAGCAGATTCGCACAACATTTGAATTATTTGGGCATTGTGTCAACATTTTCGGAATCCATAAATTCCAAACAGCCGATGCATAGCGAATCAAGTGCAGACCATCTTGCGAATGCCACAATGCCACACCATGAGGTCCTTCAACCATTGGAACGGCATCAAATCTTTCATCTTTCATCTGAAGACCAGCCCCCATCCTGCCTCTCGTACTTTTCCATCCTTTTCGCTTCGTTTATTTGTTTGCTACGAATTTATTTGACCAGTTGGTCAATATTAAAATTCGAAAATGAAATATTCAAAATGCCTCAGGGCTGCTAGCAAAGAAGCTGCCACTCCAATCCCCCACGCCGTCCCCCAAAATCCATCACAGCAGCCGTGGCGCCACCCCTTTTGGCACGGGTTTGCCCGCCTCCTAAATGCTAGAGGAATTCCTGACCGGAAATTGTTTCACAACCGTTGGCCAATTAATTTCAAAAAATAATGGAATACTTTTTTCCCCGCCGACCGTGCTGCACAGCAAAGCTACAAAAAATATATATATATATTCTTCAGATTTATTGTTTCAATTTGCGTTTTTTAAAAGCGGAACGCTCTTAACTTTAATTTTGGGACAAAGACTACTTTGAGAGTTTCAATGAAAATTACTCATACGCACCGTTTGCCAGTCTGCTTCACTTTTTATTTAATTTAATGCTTTTGACTCATCAAAAATGAAATGGTAATCATTTTTTAACACGTAAGAATAATTGAAATATTTCGTAGAGTGTAGAATAGTATAGGAATGCATTTCCATCATCAGAAAAAACAACAAAACAACAAATTAAAATGTGGCGTAGATGCAACTGGATAGCTTTCGGAGAATTTGTTTATTTAATTGACTGTGAGAAGCACTCAATCTTTGGCCAAATGAATTCCTGGAGCAACGAGCTCGGACCTGATTTGATGTATGGATTGTGCAGAGCTGCGGAATCGGCAGAAAGCCATTATGGTGTCATTGATTAATCGTTGTGGTTCTATCAAAGCTGCATAATCGCATATACCGCAGCGATGCATTCCAGAAATTGATTTATATTGAGTGGGAAAATGGGCGGGCGGTTGGTGTTTGGGGGGCAACACATTTTAAATCTGCCAAACTTTGCCACGGTCAGTGTTAAACATTAATCATATAGCTAATCTCGAATTCATGACTTTCTCCCCTTTCTAATGAAGCACAAAAATAGTTACCCTCGGACCTGGGCGGGATCCTGAGGGAATTTCGAGGGCATCTGACCCAGAAAGTTTGTCGTTTTAAAGCTTTGGCCGGGGGAGCCACTGCTCGAATGTTTAGTAGATGAAAAACAAATTCATATACGTGTGCCAAATATGCATCTAAACGAATATATATATACATATATTTATAATTCAGCCACAAAAAGTAAAACTTTTTCCCTTTATTCCCAAATAAGTTGGCCGCAAACTCAGAAAAAGGCAATGCCAAAGGACCTCTACGCCCTCGCCGGCATTCCTTCATAAATAAATTTATGATTTGAAATTCCATTTCCCTTTTTTCGTTTCGGTTTCGGGTTTTGGTTTGAGGTAAAGGTTCAGGTTTAGGTTGAGGTTCAGGTTTTTCTTTTTTTTTTTTTTTTTGGGTGCAGTTGGTAGTCCCCCCACCCGCATTGACTTAACAAATTAGTGTTCATCAATAATCATCTGGGTAATAATTTATCAGAATTCTCTTTATTTGGCCAGGTCTTGGCGGAAATCACCAAATAAATGGCTTTCCACTCTATTTCCTGCCTCCCGCCCCGCCCCGCCCCGCACCACACCGCTGCTGGTGATGATGAGAGTGAGATAAATCAAAAGCAATTACATTCATTCATTCTCGTTTATATGACTGCTTTTCCCTCTACATACTTCCCGTTCGCCCAGAATTTCATTTTGGCCAACAGCCTCGGGGCCTCGGGGGGAATTAGCCCAGTTGGTCTTGGACACACCCTCCCCTCCCCATGTCCCCAGGTTTTCCCCGCTGGCTATTTGTATTTGGGCTTTGGCAAATATTTCTCCTGAAGCTACCTGAGCTACCTGAGCACTCGAGTCGCATTCCAGGTGAATAATTTAGTTACTTTTGCCGAGTCGCAGCCGTAGCCATAGCCATGGCCATAGCCTGTAACCGTAATTAAGTTGTAACAGGTGTGAAACATCCCCACATTTCATACACTGGCGAGCCGGTGGACGTGTCTGGGAAACTGAAACTCAATATTTACCCTGTTAAGAACAAATTAGGGCCAGATTCCTCAATTCCTCCGTTGATTCCTCACTCAGCTTCAGCTTCAGCTTCAGCGTCAAAGTCAAGTCAGGCGGTGGCTGCCTTAGCCTTGCCAAAGTTCGGTTTAATTTTAATCCGGTATGCCAGGGCACATTTGTCTCAATTTCACAGTCACTTCAATTTTCACTTTGCCAAATGACAAATGCCCGGGAGCGCTTATTTCATTGCTTATTCATACGCCGTAAACATTTGGCACGGTTCCACGGAGCGCGCAAATTCATTGGGGCCTGATTAAAGATGCATGCCTAAGGTGCGACGCCTTGTTTCGCTTTTAATTTCGGTCTCACCATCAGACACCCCATTCCTGCCCAGCTCTTGCCCCGTCGTCCCCCTACAGCACCGCGAATGTCCTGCTGCCGTGGGCCGTGTGGTGCCCGGGGAGATAATGTCATCCGATTTGGGGCACCCCCAGAAAACCGAGTTTCGTTACGGTTAAGCACTCCCTACACACAGACGGGCACCCACAAACGGCGACAACAAACTTTCACTGACTAACTCAAATCCGGTGTGGAGTGGGCCCGAAGGTGTACGTTTTTGGGTAGCCGTGGTGCGGTGGTGCGGTGGTGTGGTGGTTGGGTTTGGAGTGTGGTTATACCCCCAGCACTTGACACAAGATAAACAATTTGTCTCTCTGCGCCACAGAAAAAAAGGCAAAGTGGGCAGCTTGGCGCCAAACACCTGCAGGTGGAAAAAATGTTCTCCAAGTGCTATCAGACAACAACAGTGTTCCCGACTGCGATGATCCTCCGCATTCCGGAGTTGGTGCTACCGTTCCGTTAAGAGCCCGACGTCCAACTGATTCTATACCAGTGGCAGCCAGCACTCGAGCCACAACCAAAACCAAACTGACAACTGTGGATGCTGATTCTGCGCAATCCTCTCTCGTCTCGCCACCGAGGATGCCAATACTGGGAACAGTTGGATGCTCGCAGGATAATGCAGTCCAGATGCCTGGTGCTTCGGCATTTCCGTTATACTTTAAAATGCACGCTGCTATAATTACTTTCGGATTAGCCAGGTGGATAAATGGAGTGCACGGCAAGACATTGCCTTGGATTTCCCAGATTCTGAACTGCATCTCGAGATTATTCCGGTTGGAGTGATGGACTGAGCATTAAGTTTTCATTTCTCCAAGGAGAAACCCTGAGATTCCTTCGTCTTTTTGGCTTTGTCGTTATTTTACCATCAAGAATTAGGAACCATTTTCAGTCACCTCACGGCCAGCGTCTCTTTTTGGCAAAATAAAATTTATTAATTTAAGTTTCGTGGCCAGGAACCATTTGGGAATCACCTCCTGGGAATAGGGACTTCCACGCTGATGGAAAACAAGATGAATTATCCTGAGCTTTTATGTTTTTATTGGTTATTAACCTTGGGTCTTTCTTTTATAATTTGGCTTTCATTTCCTGTAATGAATTCTGAATTCTAGGGATTGTCAACCAGACTTTATGTTGTGGCTTTGACATCTCTATTGTCCTTCAAAAGACCGCATTTAAGATTCTCGTTTCGATGTAATCGATTGATCTGCGAGTGGAAAATGGGCGGTTTACATTGTGTTTCAGTTGCTGCCTTTAACCGAAGCCAAAGCAAATTTACATTCAAGTTTTCGGCAGAAGGAAAACAAAAAAACAACAATGGAAAAGGACGAGTGGCCAAGAGGAACCAAGAGAATTGGAACTACATACTGTATATCCGTAGAGGAAGGAGGACGAGGAGGTCCTGCAACCGTGGCCGCAAATTCTTCTCGCTCCTCGTGAGTCTTCCCCGAGACCACCACCTAAAATGCAGCACCCTTGTTTATTGTAACCGTTGTGTCCTGTGCACTTCGTCCTGCCCCATTCCCATTCCCATTCCCAAACCTCCAATTTACTCGAGCCGGTCCAGCACCGAATACAAAACGCCTGTGGGCCCTATTTGGATACCGTTCAATGCACCAGGGACTTTTCCCATGTATGACAAACAAACATAAACATTGTGTTGTGTGGAATGGAGGCCCCAAAGTATGGCATCCTTGCCAAGGATATGTTTGCGTGGCGGACTCTAATTAAAATTTGTGCCGCCGGCTCTCTGCTGCAATACTTGCTAACTGTTTTACGAGCTTATAGCCAGCTAAAAAATAAAAAACAGCCCAATTACATAAAAATACTGGTCCATGTTGGCAAAAAAAATGCTAAACTCGAACGGAAACTAAACAAATGTCCAAGGGCCGCACAAAAAATGTAATAAACTCTGGCCCCCGGCGATTTGTGCTCGCAATGCATGAATGAGCTGGGAAATTGTGGGAGTGACTACACCCAAACCACTCAGCCAGGTTACACTTTTCGTACAGAGAGGTTGGATTTAAGACCAAGTTCAAATAGCCCTGCAGCTCTCGGGCCATTGAAGTGTGTAATTTGACTCCATTACTCGGCCATCTTTGAGCATTAATTGTGCATTCCCTGACGTTTAAATGCATTTAACAGTCGTCGGATATTCGGCCTGCTGACATTTGTTTGATGTGCCGGAGTCCTTGCGTTCATGTTGGCATTTCCGATGCACGAGTTGCCAAGATGCAGAGCAGAGCAGAGCAGAGCTGGAGCAGAAAACATGAGCTGGGGGGATAAGGGGACGTCTAGTCTCCGGACAAGATGCAAAGTTTTAATTGATTTCCTGGCCCTGGGAGATGGATACACCCGAACCGAGAGACTGAGCAACCGAGATGGAGACACTTTGCCAGGCCAGGCAGAAAATCATAATTCAACAAGCGAATGGGAGCGGAGCAAACATGTCGGCAACAATTTTATGCCCCAAATGGGGGAGCTGCAAAGTCAGAACACTTTGGTTCGGTTTTAGAGCTCCTGTTTTTGGCTTAGAAGTTGGGAGCCGCCGCTGCATCGTTGGAGCAACTAAATGCCAGCCGTAAACTTTGGCTTTAGTGCACTGCATTCCACTTGCCAAATAAAAGGATACAAAGTGTTTTGTGTTTGCCATGGCCCTGCCTGCCCGCCTTCGCCCCCTCCCTGAAAAGGCATCAAAAGGAATCTCCCGTAGCCCAGGCCCAGGCCCAGGCCCAGGGGATATTGTGACAACACATGTATATAAACTTTGTCGGAGCACTCGAGGAGGAAAACCAGCCGGAATGGGTAACTGGAGTAGGCCTACGACTAGGCATCGACTATGTGGATGCAACATTGAGTGAGCGGGAGAGCCGAATGTGCCATTTATAATTTAAGCGGGATTAAAGTTTGCTACAATGGCGCTACTTGCCACAGAACATGCCGCGCCTCAGTAAACTTTTCCTAGTTATTTCTTCCTTTTCGCCTTTTTTTCGGGCGGTTTTGTACATTTTTTGTTTCTGTTTTGAATGCCCCGAAAGGAGGCGGGTGGCAAGAGTTGGCTGCAAATTTGACATCCGCGCCCCAGACATGGTAAAGCGGATTAGGCAAGTGGCCCCAAGACAAGCTCCACGGAGCGTAACACTTCCCGGCTCCGTTTTCTTCGGAAATTTCCCGAAAATTGAGTAAGCACGCTTAAATTGCCAACAGACTTTGCGGCGAGAAAACTGACAAATTCAAGCCTTTTGATTTACTCGATACCCAAAGGCTTATTGCCTAGTTTAGATGGAATAAATTAAGAGCATTTGATTAGGGTTTTCAGGATGGGCTTAAAGTGAACCTATTGTAAAGAAGTATCACCTGATTATGGGCAAGGATGCTCATCAAATTATAATCTCTTAAGGGTCTAGGGATCTATTCCTCAACCAAAAAGTTTTGAATGTTAATCCTCGTTTAACACAAAATTTGTGAAACTGAAAGCCGGAAAGGCACTTTGGCGACTCTATTTTTTCCATCGGTATGTCCTGAAAATGCAGTTCCCTTTTGGCAATGCGATGGAGATTTTGAAGCAATTGCAGCCTCGCCATCCAGTTTCCACGTTTTTTTCCCCATTGCCGGAGAAACGACTGAAAAACAAAAGCAGCGAATTGAAAGCGGCCAAAAGCAAAAACAGAAATGCAGAAAGTAGAAAGTAGAGAAAGAGCCTGGCATGCCAGCCAAGGCAGTGGTGCAATTTCGCAAATTGTCTTGGAAAATGGCGAAAATGCTTTTCCAGCAGCAAGCCAACCAACCTACCAACCAGCCAGCCAGGAGCAACCAGAGAGCCGCACACCGCAAGCGGGTGGCATAAGCGCTGGGAAATGCCGGCGGCAGTTGTAGGATTAATTATGAAAAATCCCCCCAAAGGAGGGAAGTGGGCCAGGCTGGGTATAATGGTGGGAAATGCAACCTGGCAAGCCCCAGCCTTTAGTGTTGTTTCGGGGGTCAGCAACTTAATTGTCTGCTAAGTGTCACAGTGCGCACGAAAAGTGTGCGGATAGGAGAGTCACCCAGTCACCTAGTTAGAGATCCTGTGTCCTGACATGTGCCACATGCAAGCACTCATGCTGGCTAATTTGATAGCGTGGCCAAAACGCACAGGACCTCTGGCAGAGCTCGCTGGCTAGTTGTGTTGCCAGGCACTTTGGTCTAATCAAAGTTATCGAAAGCAGGCCAGTCCTGGCCACTCAACGAATGCCCAATGACCACTACAAAGCTGTAAGTTGGCAATTCAAAAACCGCATTACTCGGCCACCCGGGCTGCAAATCGCCTTTGAGACGATGGCCCGACAATTGCCACTAAGCCAGCCCAAGAGGCAACTCCCCACAAGGGCTCCTGGCCGGATCTGCTTCAAAATTCAGTGGCTTTGATTTTCAATTACCTTTACTTGATTCATATGCAATGAAAGCCTGCCACTGCCAACTGTCCGACTGACATCCACATCCACTTCCAGTCCCACCCCAGGACTCACACACGCAGGACACAACAAAAAAAAAACCATACAGTTACAAAAATCAATAGGGACTTAGTTGGGTCTTTAAAGTATTAAATTTTTAACAAGCTAGTCCTTCTATTGATATGTTCGATTTTGTTTTAAAGGATAACAGAATTGAAAGAAAATTTTAAGAACAGTTGTAAAAGATAATTATTTAAAAACTTGAATTGTTGAATTATTTAGGGATTAACAGCCGTTATCTTCCAGCTTTATTACTTTTATTTTGTATTTATTTTTCCACGATTTATAAACATTTCCCTTCCAGTGCACTTGTTCGTATTCATCCTCTGATGTGTGTACGTGAGGCCATGCAGGCTGAAAGGGAGGGGGCGGCAAAAAATAAAGGATGGGCCTGGGGCCGTTTCGGCCTTGGGCAAATATTACATCCTGGCTCGGACATGAATGATGTGCGCTTTGTGGAGAGCGCTGTAAAACACTTAACGGAACGAAGGCAGCTCCGCTGTGATAAGGGATCCAGGGGGAGATCCAAGGGCACCCAGTTGGCTGGCGGGGTTAGTGGGCATCGGGCGATGTGAGGGCATTGATGAAGTGCTCGGCCGGCTGAGGCGGCTGCCGAGGCGACGGCTGCTGCCGGTTGCGGTGGCCAGCGCGAATAATACACTCCATTGAGTCCGGACCAAACACTTCACACTCTTCTCCAAATTACCGAACGCTGCCTTGATTAACTCAGCGCCCGATGCGGTGCGGTGTGAGGTCTGGAAATTTATGGAGAATGTTAAATTGGAATGCATTCCCCGGAGCGACGGGGAACAGCGTATCCCAAAGAATCCGAATCCAAGTCAAAGGAACGGTGGGTACTTTGTTCAATGGAGCAAGCGAAAGTGGTTTTCCTTGCATGACTTCTTTCTGACGTTTTCGTTTCTTTCGTTTTTTTTTCTTTATTTTTAATTAAATGCCACAAAAGGTGGCAAAAGGTTCTTTGTTCGGTTTCAGCTATCAAAGCTATTCCCAGTCAGTCATAAAAAAGAGATCAGATCTTCGCCGGGAGCTGTTCATTAGCTAATGGCCCGGAATTGCCTCTTAAATATCCGTGTGGAAACCCTTTTGGCCCTTTCCGCCACCCCGGCGGAAGATCCCTGGCAAATTCCATCAGAAAAATCTACCCCCAACGGTAACCGCAAAGCCTCAATTTTCAATTCAACTGCGATGCTGCAGCCGAAAAGGATTTCCCACATTTATTATGATTGTTTCGCTTTTATGATTGTTATGCCTTCCGCACTGCCCTAACCCCCGCATGGGGTACTTATTTTCGCAATGGGGAATCCCCTTTTCCTGGGAAGATATGTCGGGGAACTCCCACCCCCTTTTGCATATCGGATATGCCCTGGCAAGGTAAACTCTACTTGTTGAATAAAACTCAACAATTTGAAGGGTATGTGGACCTTCTGTGTGATTCGATTGTGGACTTTCTCCTTGTTTTAACCAGGCTATTTGCACTCGCTCTGTTTACATACATTTTCAGCGAAATATTCGTCTTTTTATTCGTCCTTCGTGCAAATAAAACGTTTGGTTTTGGTTTATGTAGGAGTTGAGCCCTTTTATTCAGCGAGAATTTAAAAGGCCAAAAACAAAAGCAAGCTGGCAAGTGGCAAAAGGAGAGATAAATAGAAAAGCCAAAACAAAGGAGCATTGGGCCAACGTTTTTTTTTTTTTTTTTGGGAATCGTCCAGCATTTAAATCAATGCCCGACTTTAAATTGGGAATAATAAAGTCCTGTGAATAATTGGACTTCCTGTTAAAATAAATACGCCAGCAAAATCGTATAAATAAAGGGAAATTCTGCTTAGAATGGCAAAACAAGAGAAGAGTAATTAAACTAATTAAATTGTCAATGATGTGCTGCTCAATGAATTGGATTGGAGTCCATGTCACAGGCTGAAATAATAATAGAAATTGAAATTGTTACGTATACGCCGCATTGACCCATGCTGGCCCTTTGCAAATTAAGAACATTGTTGCGGGAATTTCGAGCTTAAAAGCTTAATGGCCTGCCTGGCTGCCTGGCTGCCTGGCTGGCTGGCTGGGTGCCTGTGGGCAAAGGATCTAGTCCATCACTGTGGAATGCAATCTAATCAATTACCTGGCTGCTCCTCGAAGTCCCCATGGATTGGTTGGCTGGCAACCGCATCGATTGCCTTGGCTCATTAATTTCCACATCAGCCATTCATCAATATTGTGCCGGAGTTAACATTGCGAATTCTCTCAGCTGGTGCACAAGGCTCCCCCGGGGGCGTACAATTCGCACTGTGGCTGTCAATTAAAATTGTGGCAAACTCAAGTGTCACTCAGACCACGCGTCTGTGTTTTGCCGGCATTCCCCCAAAAAAGGGCGTGTCTCCGCATTCGCAGCATGCGGCGTGTGGCATCAGCATCAGCATCAGCACCAGCATCTGCATCAAGTGGCGTTTGCATGAATGTGCATATGTAATTGCAGCCTGGCAGGATATCTGCCTCTCCCCGCCACTGCCTCTGCGTCTGCCCCATGTTCGGTTTGTAATGATTGGAAAAGAATTTTCCCGCTTTTTCCAACTATCTGCGACTCTCTCGCTCGCTCTCTCTCCCTGTTCAATGTTCGTCAATAATTCAAGTATTTTCACACTCGAAGCGATGGTTTGCGGTCACCGCGCGGGGGCAGTGGCAAGTTCTGAATATGCAACTGACATGTACGACGATGATTGCGGTCGGAGGTGTTCGACTCGGTGACGGCTCGAAAAAAGTCATTACAAAAAGATAAATATTGACAATCCACTCAATACTGACCCATTAACAATTCTAAATTGATAGTTTATTAATTAATAAAGTATGGAAAACATTAATTGATTGAGTTTGTGACAGATGAATATATAAAAGCATACACACAAAAGTATTGCCAAAGAGAGAAGTGCAAATATGAATAAAAACAGATGAAGATTAAAATTCTCTTTAAAATATGCTTTTCCCAATTTAAAAAACATAATCAATCGCTTTTTTCCCTTAAATACCGTTTCAAAACACTCATTTTATTTTGGTTTTTCATGTTTATTATGTTTATTAATATTCAGTTTATTTTCTTAAACAATTTAAATTAATGTCTAAACTGCTTACATAAACTTTCTATATATGTTATTATTAATATTTAAATTCTGTATTCCCAGGACTGAGACGATGAATATTGGACATCCTGCAACATCTTTGAAAGCATCAGGATTCAGCTTAATGCCGGTGGACGCCATGTTTCCTCGAGGATCTGCAACTACGCGATGTCGAAGTTTCCAAGGAAGCAAACCGCTGGAAAGGCAACTGGAACGACGCGTACTTCCCACGAGGCGGCTTGTTTTCCTCCTGTAAATAGAAAAATTAATGAATAAAAATGTTTCTAAAATGATATGCTATGTCTTTTATCTGGGGGATATTTTACAAAAAACATTTTCAGGTGTGAAGGTCCTTGAAAGCCAAAAACGGCCCGTAAGAACCACTAAAAGAGCGATATCTCAGCTAATTTCCATCAGATTGCAAAATGTTATACATTCCCGATCTTGTATTTTCGAGTATTATCATTTCCAATAAAAATCTGGCAATCGAAAATCTGACCCGATTTTCGAAAATTTTTATAGGGGTACCATCATAAAAATTTGCAAAAATCGAGAAAATATTTTTTGTTTGACTTTTGAAATCTTTTGATACAGATCGAAGAAGATTGAAAAGCTGATTCATAAATGGCATTCCATTTCCAAATCCGATGAAAAATAGACAAAATATGTTCAAAAAAGTGGCCAAAACACTACATTTAGGCTTTAATGTTAACTTAAATGTGAAATAATAAAATAAATAACTTTTATCTTAAATATCCTTTAATTTATTTAATATCTTAGCTCAACGTATGTAGTTTTCAGATTAACATTTCTTTTTTTTTTATTTCCCAGGAAAATCAGACGAGTGTTGGGCTCCTTAACTAGAAACTGGAAGGACAAACAGGACAGCAAGGATGCGCAAATCACCCCGTTAACTTCGCCCACAGGATTGAATCTGCAACATGGACAACCTTTCAAGGATCTCACCATATTCAAATGTATACTTTAAATCTCTGTAGTTATAACTTCTTACATATACTCATTTGTTATAATAATAGTTGTAAACAAACTGTAAAATCGGAAATAAAAAGGTTTTTCAAATGAATTTAAAGGTTTTTTTATTCTGGGGGCTTATTTTCATGGATGGGCATGGTTCTCCCCGCATTCTTTAAGGTATGTGAAACAGGATTGGATTTGAAACGACCAAGATATTCGCACTTAAAAATGTGTTAATAATTGTTTAAACAAAACAGAAAAATTATCGCTTTTCCCTCTTTAATACCAATTAAAAACACCAGTTTTTCATTTCAATTCAAGTTTATTGTTCACACAGAATTCTTTTAAAAATAATTAACATGATGTCTAAAGAAACTATTGCTAACGTTAATTCATAAACCTAATTCATAAACGTCACGTTCCCTCAAGGATCTGCTGCAACGCGGTGTCCTAGTCTCTGTGGAAGGACATCCCTGGAAAAGAAACTCCAACGACACAGACCAATCAACGCTGTTTGTTTCCATCCTGTAAAAAGAAAAAAAATAATCAGTACAATTGTTTCTAAAAGGATATGCTGTGTTTTTTATTGAGTGGATATTTTATGGATAATATTCCCGAAGAGAAGGTCCTTGGAAGCCCAAAAATGACCTAAAGGGACAGTAAAGTAGCGATATCTCAGCTAATATTCGGCAGATCGTCAAATGTTATACCTTCCCGATCTTGTATTTTCGATTAGAATCAGTTTCTATCAAAATCTGGCAATCGAAAATTTGACCCGATTTTCGAAAATTTTTAAAGGGGTACCATCATAAAAATTTGCAAAAATCGAGAAAATATTTTTTGTTTGACTTTTCAAATCTTTTGATGCAGATTGAAGGAGATTAAAATCCTGATTCATAAATGCTATTCCTTTTCCAAATCCGATAAAAATTAGTTGAACTATGGACTGGAAGGTGTCGTAAAAATGGCCCCTTTTGGGGTCGTGATCGTTGGATTGTTTTGGATAAAAATAATAATACCTCCTGCCAGGGTACAAAAACAAACAACACAGAGAAGGACAAATTAATTTGTTTTTTTGTATATTTTGGCACAAGTTTGAAACTTGCAAAACACTGGGTACTGAAGCTTCTGGAAAATTCGAAATTAAATTGTTCAAATAGTTGGCTCTCGCTTTCGGCAGTCGGAGAACTTTATCCTGGATTACCGCAGAAATTGGTTTGCCAAAATTTAGAAAATAAACCAAATTGCTTGCATCAATTAGCTCTGCCATTCAGAAAGCCCCAAACAAACAGAGCAACTTTTTTGGTCCTTTTGCCTGTTCCTTATTTTTTTCCCGAAAGTTTGTTCTCTTTGCCAACTAAATCATGGCTTGACACTTAACGATTACCGATGCCAGAAAGGTGGGTGGGTGTGCAAATACGACAAAAAAAAAAAAAAAAACACAAAAACCACCCATCATTGATGGTTGGCATTGTGAAGTGACTTTTTAATGCAATCGAATTGATTGTGGGAAAGTGGAAACTGAACTTTACTGATGAAAGGCGATTGAGGCGAACGACAATCGAATGAATGAGAGGAATCGAATCGAATGAATAGAGCTAAAGGGAAACACGAATGCTGAATGTAGTTGCATTTAACAAGAAAATTCAGTGGAAAAAAAGAAGTCGGACGGGGTAAGGGGGCGGTGGGCGGTGGGCGGGGTTTCGGCGAGAAAAGTCTGTGCCACCTTGGTTGCCGGAAAAAGTCTTTGTTCGCTCGGTTGCGTGAGACTTTCAATAGGTTGACTGTTTAATCGTGTGGCTGTAGCACGAACCGCTACCCCCCACCGCCACTATGGATATCCTGCCAGAGTCCTTCTCCCCCACACCGAATGATGGCGGTGTCAAAAGTTAATGCCAACGCGGCGATTTCCATTTGACCTCGTTACATGACACGCAACTCGCTTTTGGGGCATAATGGGTGTTGAAGCGGCGGAAGGGCGTTTCCGTGGTGGATTTGCAATCTATGGCGGCGGGGTGGTCGAAGCATTTAGGAACTCATTGTTTTTATATACTCTCACACAATGTATTTAAGGTAGAAAAGAATGCAAATCGAATTATGATACAACAAAGTTTACATCTCTGAAACTTTAAAGTTAAGCTTTAAATTAAATCCCCATTAGGAGAACATTTTCCAGCGCCAGAAGAGCTAAAAAACTTGAGTCATTTCCGCTTCCTAATTGTACTGTTTGAGTTGCTCTTCCTTTTTTTTTTTTTTATAACACCTCCGACAATTGATACAAAACTTTGTGCATTATCCGAGCATATGTGTGTGTGGGTGAGTGGGAGTGATGTCAGAGAAAGGAACGAGGTCGAATGGGGTCAACGGCAGGATAGGGTGCGAATCGGTGGTTATCTGCATCCCTGCTTAGACGCGAAATATCCTCCTCCACCGCCGGCTCTCTTTCGCATCCACCTCTGTAGCTGACATTTGCATAAATTTCGCCCTACAAAAAGCATTTAAGCATTTGTTTTGGCAGGGTGGGGACGGGGGGGAGATCCTGGATCCTGAAATGACATGTGATGTCGACACATGACATGCTTACATACCATTACATATAGATACATATATATATACTCCAGCATATGAGTGTTACAAGTCAACGGGCAAAGTAAAGCAAAGCGAGATTCGAAAACGAAAGCGTACGTTACGTATACGCACCGTTGCACAGGTTTGGAAACAAGCATACAAAAAAATAGTCACCGAGTTTGACGGCAAAAAAATAACGAAAAAAAAAAACTGCTGCTGCTGAAATTGATGTTGGAAAAGCACAAAGGACTAAATCCCCCACAATCTGCAATTTGTAATTCAAATTGCCGGGAGGCCGAGTACCACGGCTTATGGACTTTGAACGCCGCGGCGTCTAATTACGAAACGACAACAATTTAATTCCGGCCGGGCTGGCTCGATGTTATGGCTTTCTGATTCTATTAGATTCGATTGGCGGAGGACTACGGTTGGGTCATCAGCAGGCGGCAATAAGTGAGCATTTCTGAAATTGCCATCCATATTACCTGATGCTTCATTCCAAATTATTTGCATTCGCCCGACTCCGGCCATCAAACTGAAATTTATCTCGTTAGCTACCGTCTCTGGCAGCTGTCACCGTAGTCGAGTCCTTTGGGGAAACGATGGGAGAGCAGGGCCAAGACGGTATACACTTGAAGAAAATTATTAAAACCTTATTACCTCTTGTATTATTAAACACTTTTATTATCTAGGTGAGTAGAAAAGTTAATATACTTAGTATTCCCAACATCTTTAAGAGTTATCCTTGCAAACTATTTAAGGATCGCCGAGTGTAGGAACTGGGAAATTTGACTGGAGGCGGAAGCAAGATGCCGTGGCAGCACTTGGCGACAATTTCCAAAGCAAACTCGAAATTATGAGCAGGAGACGGATACTGAGACGGAGCCAAAGCCGTAGACTGGAAGCCATGGACCAGGACGTTGCCGGAGCCCAGACATTTGGCAATCGATACGATGATGAGGACGATGATGCCACCTACTGACGATGCTCTCAGCAGATGCTTCGCTACGTTTAATGAAATCAATTAAATTATTTATTTTTGCCTTTTTATTCGCTTGCCCCTCAATCATTTGCATATTTATTAAAAGCGTTGCGCAGTAAATTTTACGACAGGAACGACCATTTAGTGGCCAGGAGTCATCTTTAAGCCAAACATATTGATATTCATTCTTGTTTTAATTTAAAGCCCCAGCTTGATATGGCCATTGTACTAGTGTTTACTCTGTTACGGTTTTGATTAACTTTCGAATCAATTTCCTTTTGAATGCAATTTGCGGAATGGGAATGAGAATGGGTTTTTATTTTCTTTTATCGTTTTCCCACTCACTTGTACGACTTCGATTGCCGGCCACAAAACCGAAGGCATTCGAAGGGGAAACTCCCTTTCCCCGGACGGGATGGGACGGGAAGAGCCAGCCAGCCATTGCCTCTCCATTATCCTGCCATTGTGGTGCATTCTTTATGAGTTATGTTTGCCCTTTTGAAAAGCAAAGAGCACCAGCCACCAGCCGGGAAACGATGGAAATTTTACGAGGAATTCCTGTAAGCGATTTTGTGACTTATTTTTTAATGAAGCTAAAACAGCAATTATAACAATACAAAGGTACACAATGCTGACACACGAGTGCACCCACAGGGTGGGGCTGGTTGTGGTGTGTGGGCTTGGGTGTGGGTGTGGGTGTGGGTGTGGGTGTGGGTGTGGCGACAGGTGAGTAGATGGACAGGTGAGCCTGGGGATGGAGCTTGGGCCATATTTTATGTATTTCCTTTGTTGGCTCCACCTTTCGGCGAAGGCTTTTGTGGGCTTCGTCAGCCAAATTGCTTCTGCTTCGTTTTCCGTTCCTTTTTTTCTCTCGTTTTCAGGTGACAAGTTACCTGTCTCCGAGTGGGTGGCGGCTGGGTGCTCCTGTTGCTTAGTAGCTGTGTACATTTCGTATAGCCGTGCCCCCACTCTGTCTCCCGTCAACTTTCTGTGTAATATATATTGCCGAAATTAAATTTTAATTATTCATGTATGTGTTGGTAAAGTTTAATTAAATGTTTTTATTTGCCTGCCCTGCTGGATGCTGGATGCTGGATACTGGATGCTGCCATCCCCCCGAAAACTTCGCTCCTGTGGAGCCAGACTGAAGCCGGGGCTTATTGTGTTTGCCATAACGCGCGACTTTCGGGCCAAGGATTATGCCAGCATGTGCATAATAATTACATGAAAATATTTATTCACCTACGCAGTCTATTTGTTCGTACGCGTTTAAATCTAGACAGTGTCAACATTCTTTTTGCGTCGCCAGAATAAATGATTAATTGACTAAAAACACAAAATTGAATTACGTTATCAAAGAGGCGAAATCTGGGATGAACGCTTCGGCTTCGGCTTCACTTTATTGAAATTGAAAATTTAAAGTCCCTTGTTTATGGTTTGTGTTTAATTGGGTCATAAGCTGGCATATCGTTTGACGTAAAAGAAAATTAAAAACATAATTAAAGAATAATATGTAAATATTGTCCTCTATGTTGGCTTTTAAACACGAAATTTGATATTTGTTTATTATTCAATTTAAAGGACTTTAAGCAAAGATTGGAAGGAACTTCCACACAATTATATTTCAATTTATTTAGCGAACTCCTTTTGGTAATTTGAAAACCAATTTAATTTGCTTTTAATGATTTTTGTGTGGAAACTAAAGTTTCCCTTTGTTGTTTTGCTCCAATTCCTGCACCAATTCCGCAGGAAGCAATCTAAAGCAAATGGAAAACAGTGTCAATTGCCATTGACATTTTGTATTTGCAAATCGAAGAGCCACTCCCCAGCCACAGGGGGAATAAGGAAACCTCCAGTTGTCCTGCAAAGTGGCTCTTAGAGTGAGTCTCCAAAGCAGCAGCCAAAGACAATTAACAAAGCGTTCATTTGTCACGCTCGGAAAATCCTCAAAGAGCTCTGTCACCTGCAAATTTGGCTCCCAGCGCATTGTCCAGCTGCGGCGGTGGAGCTCTTTTCCAGATTGCATCGCCCCCCCGTCTGGTCGGGACAATTAACTTAACTATTCTACAATGTGCCAGCATGTTTTGGGGGAGTAGCTAACCGACCGACCCATTTCTATCCCGGCTCTCCACTCGCCACTCGGCCAAAGGTGTACCTTTGTGCAATTTTCAATTTTCCGCCAGTGCTTTTCAAGCGTTTCCTGAGCCATCTTTGATGGGCTCCGCTCCCCCCAACTCACTCCGTCCGTGTGGCGGGCGGAAACATAAAAAATAATTGGATTCAACTAAATTTGCAGTTTACCACCATTACGATAGATCTCCGCCAATGGACCCGCAGAACTGCCGCACAACTGAAGCCAAAAAAAAAAGAATGAAAAGGAGACGAGCCAGGCAGGCATCCATTAAATCTCAATTAGGCTGCCCCGAAAAGGGGCAAACGCTGATGTCATTATAATGAATTGGTAGCCGAATTTAGCTTTGAACCTTTTTCCACCGCTCTCCTCCCGCCAAGTCAGTCAAATAATTTCAACTTATGTATGTCGGCGGGGAGTTTACGCTTGACTGGCTGAAGGAAAATGTGATGCACTGGGAGAAATCTCTGCGGTATCCCAAGGGCTATTCCACCTAACTTTGTGGCCATTATTTTGTTGTGTATTCCAAGAGTGGCTGGAGGGCAGGCAGCGAAGACGTGGGCACAAGTTTTTCTAAAATTACACAGTCAGCAAAGAACAACGGAACCATCAGAGCCGCAACCCTTGGAAAAATCCAAAAAGCAAACCAAACTCCAGACCATCCAGACCAGGCGGCAGTGGGCGAGAAAGTTTCCCTTTTGTGTGTAACTTTTGCATTTGTTTTGTGTGTATTAATAGAGGAAAACTTGATGGCGGCACTGCCAATTTATTGTTTTCTCCCTTTTGTCCCGCCATTCATAGGTGAGATTTCCCGGGGATAAGCCTTTTTTATTTTTATTTCCAGCCTCGTTCTGGTCTCATAAATTTCCATTTTATTGCTCCTAATTTAGCCAGGCCGGAGCCCTGTTAACGTCGATCAAATGGCCGCACATTATTCATTCTTCGATTCCAGCTAATGCACTCACAGGACCCATTCGACCTTTCGTCCCGATCTAAGCCGAAAACATTCAACATATGTATCCCAAATCAGAGCAACAAGCCTGAGCTTTTATCTGGCCGGAAAGCGCCCAATTACGTAACTTGTTTTCATGGGATTTCATGTTTGGCTCTAAAAACAACTCCATAAATAACAGAAATTTTTGGAAAAAAAAAGGAAAAATGGATGCATTTTTGCGAAAAGGAGAAATGTGTCAGTGGTGCTCTACTTAAAGTTTCCTTTTGAGCGACCTTGCAGAATGTCAGCAAAAGTGCCAAACTAATGCAATCGTTTAGAGAAGTTATCAAATTCACTGAGAAAGAACCAAGAAGTTTATCCTTAGACGAGGACATCTGCTACACAGAGTCCCATTCTGTTTTGGGATATTTACATTTGAATTAATTAGAATAATCAAAGCACTTAAGAAATTTCCCATTTCTCGAACCTTCGTCAGCATGTTCCTTTCGCTACAATCTAACATTTCCTGACAGTTTCAAATGGCAACGAAGTCCTTTGCCGAAAATGCTTACCTCACCATCAAATAAATACCCGAAAGTAAAAAAAAAAATCTATTTGGCTAAAATAAGAAATTGAATAAGTAGACGGCAGTGTGTGTAGGTCTGTGTGATTGTTTGTAAATATTCGGTGAGGCACGACCACAGTGAGAAAAATGTTGCATGCCACTTGGACATTTAATGGTGCTCAATTCAAACATTCAAACATCCGAACATTCGAACACAACGAATGCCACGCGTTGGGGCACACAAAAGGCATAAGTATACGTGAGAAATCAAAAATGTTCAACATTTACAAGGGAACTCAACCTGGCGAAGGAATTGCCGGGAAGGACTGCCGGGGCACCTGGCCGAGCCTGGCAAGTTGGGAAACTGAGAAACAGGATGGCGGGATTATCGAGCACGTACGAAAAATCGAATCGCAGAGGAAACGAATCGAGCAACTTCAAATTTAGATTGAAGTGTGCGCAGCAAATCGGAGCAGAGACCAGAGAACAGGGGCAGAAGGGGAGCTGGCGGGGATTTATGGTGCCGAAGGACCTCCTTCCTCCCAACCGGGGCCCTAGAAAAAAAATGGCAGGCAAGGAGGCAAAAGCTTCACCTTGTTAGCGGCTTGTTTGCTTTTCAATTTCAAAGCCGAAAACGGCAATAAATCCATCCATACAAGTGGCCCAGAAAGGCGATGGGGGGAAGGGTGAATGGGTGGCAGGAGATGGTCTGAGGACCAAAATGGAGAGTGTGAAGTATCCTTGACTGAAGCGGTGCAAGTGCAAGTGGAGCAAAGTCTGGGCTGCATGAATTAAGGGTGCCAAAGCCCCCGCCGCATATTTTGCATTCCCTGTACAGCCACGGACCGCCCACCCACCAATCCGCCAGCTCCCGGGCATCATCTGCTGCTGTAACTTTAAAGGGTCCATATGGCCGCTTGTATTGGCCAAAATCGATGGCCGCTAACACAAAGTAAGCGAACTGCAACTGCAGGCCCGGCTGCGTGTTTATTGCCCTCAATCTATTTGCCAGCAGTGCAGTGTTAACTTTCGCCCATCCTCCTGGGGTTTACTCTCCTTTTTTTTTCATTTCCCCCTCCGAAAAAGAAGGGGAATATATATTCTCCGGCTAGATGTGGCAGATAAACTATTGTCAGTGCAAATAAATCAACAGCGTTTTTTCGACGCTTCAATTTATACAGACATTTCCAGTTGCCGAACTAATATTTCATATTGCCCAAAAAAGTGTGCTATACTTTTTTCACACCACCAGCTTTGTTATCCTTAAAAAATTATAATCTTTTGAAAAAAGTGTACACAGTTTTGTGGTTTCAAAAACACTGTATTTACAGTTGATTACTGTAAATTATTATTTATATTTACATTGGAATCAAACACAAAAGAAGGTGATTTTTTTAATTCATTTTCCACAACGTATGTACTTTTGGTGGAAATTTCCCTATTTGCCTTGGCCATAGATAGCCCTGCGTTTCAACGAACAATTTCGTCCTTATTGATCAACCGATTTGGTATTCATCGATTCGTAAAAAGCAAAGTAAACTTCGGCGACTTGAGCTCGGTGGGCAGAGTAATAATTTTGTTGATTTTAAACTGATAGAGAGTAAAAGTGAGCACCCATTTGCATTTATCGGTAGTAAACAATTTCGTGTACGTGAACTTCATCAATTGGATGCTGCTCCAGTTCTCCGTTGTCTGTGGGTGATGGGCCTGGCGGAGGTCCTGGCCGAGGTCCTGGCGGAGACCCTACTGGAGATCCGGCTGGAGGGTTGATGAAGTCGCGCGATAAATATTGCACGTGCAATTTGTATGCCAGGCCACGTGACTGGCCAACAGCGAGAAAATGGACCAGACACAAAATAATGCAATGCAAATTTCATGTAATCATATGCAAAGTCAGCCAGGCGACAGAAGGCAGCTGAAGAACTTTACGGACCCGGGGACTTGATGTTCCAGGCATGTCAAGGGTTTATTACGAGGTCACTGGGATGTGATGTGATGTCAAGTGGAGGAGCCTTCTGATGTAGATGGAGATGGCGATGGCAATGGCGATGGAGGTGGAGATGGAGATGGCGATGGAGATTGAGCATGAGATGGCGATGGAGTTGGCACGTAATTTACATGCCAGATACGGTAATGCATTTATGCGAGCATAAATATTCATCCGCCCAGTCAGCCAGTGTAATCAAATTAGGACAAAAACCACAGGCAGTAGTGCCGGGAGACACAAATGCATAATCAAAGTGACAAAGCTTGCTACTACATCTTGGGGTTAACCCGCACGCCCCGAAAATTACCAACTGCATCTCATTAAAATATAATTTCTCAACTTGCCCACCGCCGCCAGCCCAAGTCTCAGGTCCTCAAACTCTTCTTTATCTCCGACCCCTCCGACAATAAAGTGGGTCAGGGCTAACACCAACCAAGTTGTCACCTTCAAGACAATGCAGTGAACAAAAAATGGTTCAAGGTCTTAGAACTTTAAAAGATCTAACAAATTTTATGGCAAGTGTTTTAAATTAATTTGAATAAATTAATCCCCTTTTAAAGAATCCTTTTTATTTCTTCGAGGACCTTATTTCCCAGTGCACTTTGCTTAATTTTAATCAGCAGGAAATTCGCGACTTGAAGTGTGATCACTTCACAACTCTTCACTACCATAATTATGAACATTTCATGCACATTAGGCAACTTAATGAATTGCAATCAGCGGAATTTGTGTTTTCAATTAGGCGGCCACCCAAAATGGGAGCCTTAAATTTGGATTAAATAAATGGCGTCAACGCAATTAGGTCGCCGACTGCAGTTAATTGACATTCAGCTGAGCAAACACCGCGCCCATTGCACTTGCACCTGCACCTGCAACATCACCAGCAACAGCAACAGCAACAATTGCAGCAGCAACACCAAAACGGAACGGAACAACAAACGGTTGCAACACGAACTGGCAACCACAGGAGCAGAAAGCCGCAACACAAATCTTTAATGCCGATTCAACCGCACTTTACTGCTGCCACAGTGGTTGCAATTTAAGTTAATAATATGTACCAGCATTTAAATTATAAAATAAAAATTACAGGATTATACTTTTCAGATTAATTTCAAGACTTTTATTCATTTTTTTCAATAAAAGAGAAATTAAGGAAATTTAACTAGTTTTTTATAAATGTATTATATTTATTTTTATTATATGTATATATGAAATACCTTAACACACTGTCCCCACTATTCATTTAGCTGCAAAATATATACCTAATTATGCAAAAATAAATATAACTTTTAATGCAGCGAAAATGTTTTCCATGTGGGCTTTGGCTTTTAATTACCATTCCCGCCTCGAAGCGGATTATTACGAAATTAGTTTATATTCAAAATAAGAACTATTTTAAAAGCTAAGATTCTCAACATTTTTTGTAGATTCTGGAACCACGGCTAGCTGGCGAGTAAATTGAAAGCCTGTAGACTGGGAGCTGGGGCCTGGAATTGGGCGACGACCGCAAAACTGTATTGAAATTTGCGGTCAATGCAAAACAAATCTCAACTCCATTGCTTGGCTGGGCAAACAGGTTGTATAAAATGGGGGTGGCCATGGGCGGAGGCCAAGGGGGCGCCAAATTGGGAGCCAGAAAGAGGGAAGGACGAGAGTGCGACACAAGAGCACTTTCTCGGTGAAAGGCAATTGTGTTTTCAATTGATTTGCTCGAAATTGCATTTGGCATCGCATTGGCAAATAGGTCGCTTTAGTCGCCTGAACAGGGAGTTGCTCGTGGATGGTGGCTCCAGTTACCGTGAGACTCTCGGCGGTATCCTTGTTAATCAAAGAGTGAGTAAAGTCCCGATCCAGCGCCCGAGGTAAGTGAAAGGCACTTAACAAATGTTGGAGGACAGGAGTGGAACAGAGCATACCTAATTTATGGGCAACATGGCATTAAGTTAATTATTTATGCCCGGCCAGACACAAGGCAGCACTAGGGTCCTGGAGGTCCGGGCGGTCCTGGCAAAAATCGGGCGGGCAAACGCCCAAGTGTTGTTCTTTAATTTCAAAGTGATAAAAAATTAACACGACAGACAGAGTGGAAAGCGTTGGGCCTCCTCCAAGGACGCTACAGTAACTCTCAGTCGAGGGGGTGACAGCCGGACAGACAGTCGGACGGTCACTGTGGGAGGGATGAGAAATGGTCCTTCTATTCGGCGACTCTGCCATTAGTGCGTCTCCACTTCCGTTTCCACTTGCCAAGTGCCAAGGCCTTGCCCTTTCCCGTTTTGGGCCCGCCACAGTATCACTTGAGGTGTGAATGGAAATGTTGGGATGGCCAGAGAAGAGACAGAGGTAGGAGGAGGCAGGAGAGTGGTATCCCCCGAGTCCGGCGCTCTAAGTCCTTCGTCCTGAGCCCGGGTCTACGGCGGTCGTGCTTGAGCTGTCAGCGAAATGATTTATTTTTGTTATTAAATTTTGGCTCGGCATTTGAATGCGGACTGTAACATGCTGATTGCCATTATTTGACGACAGGACGAAGCCATTGGGTAAAGTGGCCACGCCGCCTTGCTCCCTAGGGCGGACATAAATTGAAACATATGGAGAATTTCAAAAAGGCAATTGGAAAATGGAATACATTGCGGCAATTTCTATATAATGACTTCTCTTTAAAGTCCATAAATGAAAGGAAAGAAATTCCGATGGCGTGCGGAATGGGAATTATGTCCGTATATCAATCAATTTCTTATCCACATCTGGCGGCTGTCGGAGGCAATTTTTTTTTGGTTTTTTCTGTTTTCTGTGTTTTCTGTGAAATACTCGCAGATGTCATCTATCATTTGGCCGGACACAAGAAAAGACAACTTGGCCGGAGACCCTGTTGGCCTCTGAGCCTTGTTTATTTACTCTCCCCAAAAAAAAAAAAAAAAAAAAACAAAAACCAAAAATAATCTTTTCCATTTTTTGTGCTTTTCTTCTGATTGTTTATCATTGGAGGAGCATTCACCTGGAGCGCCTTAAATGGGCCACCATGCGGTATACTTGATATGCAGCATTTAAGTGTCGAAAGCCGAGCTCATCGCAGCGGGACGATGGCTGGGAAAGGATGGATTCCAGTGGTTATCGAGGGTGAAAAAAGACCAACCGAAGCATTTTAATATGCACACATTTCACACAGCTAGCTGGTTTCTCATTCTTTGTTCGTTATATTTTTTTTTTTATCGCTCCCCTGGCACCGTCGCACATAAAAAATGAAAAGAAATGCAGGCGTGGGCGTGGTCCTACTGGGGAGGCATGCAGATGAGCTATATGGATGCTGTCTATGCTAATCAGGCAGTCCCGAAAGCAGGGAAACTATTCATTTATCGGGTCTTAAAAGAACTATTCCTGCTCCGAGGAAAATCTCAATTATTTAACCAGGGCCTGGCAATCCAATTTGTTGAATGGCAATTGAAATGCAAATCGTAATCAAATAACAAATCATAACTGAAGGCATGTCTAGGTTTTTATGGAGCGCCTCCTTTACAGCACTTCACACCTGAGAGCTGGTGCCGAAAAGGACGAGAAAGAATCATGCCACGTTCCCAGGTTGCCATCATCACGCCGCAGGGTTAAACGGTCCTGCGTTATTTGCTTTGGCTTCTGCGGAAACAACATCAACCCAACCGTACCTAAAACCAAACTGAACAGAACAGGACCAAAAAGGCACTAGGGACGTATTACCAAAAAAAAAAAAAAAAAAACATGAAACACAAAACGCAGAACGCAGAGCAGTAGGAATGGCGTTGAGAATTGCTCTGCAGTGAACCTTAGAGCCTTAGTAAAGTCAGACCCTTAGGTGGCAGGTGGAAAGGAGTTTTTAAAGGTCCTGCAGAAACTAGAGTTTCTCCAACTTAAAGCAGAGCGCTCGCAGCTCCTTAAACCTTTCAAAGCCAAGCAGCTAGTCGCTGCAGATAACTTGATATTAGCACTTAAAAAATAATTTAACAATTTCCAATATCTTATTACGGATAACCACCCACACGGCTATCATCCACAGACAGCTGCCAACATAAGCGCCAGCTCCAATATATATATATTTTATTTTTCTATATATATATTTTTTTTTTTTTGGCTAAGCTGGGATGCGTAGAGATGATGCTGCTCCTGGCGTCTGGTGTCGGTGGCATCATAAGAAAAAAACCCAACAAGAGCACGTGCAATCGCTCAAAACAAAAAAATGGCGAAAAAAGTATAAAAAAAAAATAAAATAAAAAACAGGAAAGATGGAAAAGTTGGCAAACATGCACATACAGCGGATATAAGTAATGTACTAAGTGGCCAGAGGGCAGAATCTGCTATATGTTAGATGATGCCTTCATGGCGTCCATGTCTTGAGCAATTTCCGACAGATGCGAGCCACATACTCCGCACATCACACAAAAAGTGCAATCGAATGATGTAACCATTTTGCAGGAGACTACAAAAAGGATGGAGAATCAAACGTTGGCGATCAATTTCTGATTACCCGACCAGTCGGTTGTGAAAGTCAAGTTAGAAATGAAGGCATAACCAAAAGGATACGGGGAGAAATTAGATTGAAATCAAGGACATTTGGGAGTTCTAGGGATATATTGTAGAGCCTGAAACCTAAACTCAAAAATAACTGAAACTTTTTCCAAAAAAAACATTTTAAAAAACCTGTATTGCATACTAATATGATTAACACCCATCCGGAATAATTTTTTCCTCTGCATAAACTGTGACAATTTGTGAGAATAAAGAGTCAGAGAGAAACTGAATCTATGGAACTGAAATGTGCAACGAGATGCCGTAATTACCCAACTAACTGAAGCACTCGCACATGCCATTGTTGCCTCGACTGGATGGATTTTTGCATAGCAGACCGAGGACCGAGGACCCAACGACCGACCGACCGAACCGGCAGAGCTGTGGAAAACAGTTTAGTCGACAAAGTCATTCACTCATTGCCATGTGATGACACGAACTCATCCTCATCCTTATGCCCATCGCCCGCCCAAGTCGCCCGTGTCGTTCCAAGTCCTGTGGCGTGTTGAGGGGGAAGGGGACACGGATCCGGCAGGAAGACAGGCCTGGCATTTACACAGTCGGATGATTTAGATAAACAAGACATGAGCTGTCACGCAAAGGAAACTGAGAAAAAAAGCAAAACGGAACACTAAAAGAAGGAAGAACAAAGCGAGCCAAGTCCTTAAAGAAAAGCCCCTGAAAGTAGTTATTATTACGCAGGATAAAGCCAGGCGATTAGGAAAAGCTGCGATTCTCATCCGATTGCATTGACTTGTAAAGAAGAGTGGCCACTACCCACTACCCAGTAACCAGTAGCCAGTAGCCAGTAGCCAGTAGCCATCAGCCCGGACCTGGGCAAACAATCCTGGTCGTGGCCTGGGGAAAATGAATTACCAACGATTTATTTGGAGCTAAGCTCTGGGAATATTTGTATGTGTCTGGTGTCATTTAATTAGCTCATAGTTAGATCAAATTCGAAATGAATGGAAAGTTTGTATACGTGCCACATGGCGTGGCGCATGAATCCAGTTATCAAATAAAACGAAATTTATCAATTTATGGACATCTGATGGATAAACGTGGATTTGATTGGCAGGCCATATAGAATTTTAGTTATTTTGGTTTTAATTACAGTTTCGCCAGGATAAAACGCTTTTTAAATTGAAACTCATAGATCAATTAAATGCAATTGTGGCAGTAAATTCAAAAAACATTTTTTTCCTTCGGCGCTGTGGCACTCCGGCACTCTGGCCCGCCGGACAACGGGGCGTATGAGTGACGTGTGGGATAATAAATCATCGTGTGGTATTGTTTCGTCACCACTTTGTATTCCAGCATTAGAGTCATAATGCAATTTTTCATACTCTCGTTGTTATGGTGTTTCCTTTTGTGCTGTGGGAGCACAGGACAGGACCTGCCACCCACAGACGGAGGGCACAGTTGCAACCGACTGTTTCGACCATCTGTGGAGGACTAAGCCTAAAGCCACATACAGTTGGTTTTTTGTGGCCCCGTGTGGATGCTGTCCCCCTTTTCAGGATTCCAGATTCTGCGCTCTTGTCAGGCATCCAATATACTGGGAACACTTTCGCCCAAAATAAATTCAAAACAAAGCACTCCAGAGACGCGTTTTCAGGAAATGACTTCTATGTTTTCCAAAACACTCCCGCTCCATATCGAATTCTTGTGAATATAATTACAAAGTACAAATATATGCGCTCGCATTCCCCCGATTACACATTCACAAAGGCATAGTACTTGCACATTAATAAAATAGCAGGCAAATGTCGGAGAGTCGGAAAGTCCTTGCGGTGACGCCACAATGGATTTAAAATGTTAAGCCTCTTGTCGGCAAGCGTGAAAAGTCAACTCTTAAAAATGAAATATTGTTTAGCGCACGAGGGCAAATTGCGGTGAAGCTAAACCCGGCCGGCAGTAATAGGACCCCCTCTCCGGAAGTGGCTCGAAGAGGCCCCTCCAGCCTCCATCCTCTCGGGTCCTGGCTCCTGGCTCCGGTTAACCCTTGTTTGTGTGTGTCCGGCCGTGCGCAATTGTACGATTAGCCTAATGAGGTGTGCAGGGCTCGCAGTGGTCCTGATTGATGGTCCTGATTATTCAGACGGTCGGACTTATCCACCCACTCTAACATTACACATTCCTCCTCCTACTGGCTCCTTCTCACGAAATGTTTGCTGCAACCGAATTCTATCTGTCCAACCAAAAAGCCAAAATACATTTTTAAGCCCCATATTGCTGCCAGAGTGGCTGTTGCTGCCGCCTGTGGCGCTGCATCTGTAAAATTACCCAATTTCAAATGCATTTCGGTGCATTAGGCAGGTGGGAGGATGACGCCGCTGGAGCTGCTGCCGCTTCTGGTGCAGCCTGATGTCAGGTCGACAAATTTTGCATATTTTGGGGCAAGTTTTTAGCACCGCCACCGGCATCAAGGGAAGCCATCCAGCAACCCACACAGTCATCATCCCACCCATTCTTATGAGCCACCACCACCCCAGGCAAATATGAGTGGCACAATATTGGATGCACGGCCATAGGTGGCTGCCATTATACCTGGAAGCGGTGTCGCGGCTTGGAGCCGATTCCATTAGCCAAATATTATAGCGAAGCTTTGGTTGTGGCTGCCAATATGGCCTTCCTTTTAAGTGGCAGACGTCAAGAATGCCCCAAGAAAATATCGATGCACTTAAGTGTTATGGGAAAATGCCGTTCTCCATTCGAAGGCACAGCATTTTTAACATTCCATTAATAATTCAATGAAAATATTGACCAACCAAAGTTCAAGCCATGTTTAATGTTTTTGTTTTTTGGGGAATTTAAAATTTTTGTCCGGGTTTCTTCTTTGTTTACTCCGTCCGTCCAATGGGGCGGATGTGTGATATTTTATACATTACTCTTGCAACCTCAATGACGGCTTGTTGCATGTCCTGGAAGACAGAGATAGCAGCTGAATAAAAAGAGAAAGCGAGAGTGCAGTGGCAACACTTCTTGGTGACACATTCATAATCCAGCTTTCTACACGAAAACATCATAAAATATGAACAAACACTTCCGAGACACTGACAAGAAGTTTTAATTGCTTTTCCGCCTGCAACTTCTCTGGGACCTACGTTTCTGTAATTTTCTAGAGCTTCCCCGGCATTCGATCAAATTGTTTCCTCCAGTTGCAACCTAAAATATATATACTATACAATATATATGTGATTCATCCTCCCCAATGCCACACGTGAGGCATTTTCGAGTCTTCATTTTGATGAATACACTCCATGCATAACTGAGCCGGGTGCGACAGGAAGCCCATAAAGTTGACAATGCTGTCGCACTTTTGCCGAGTCCTTAGCCCAACAGCAACAACGCGTTTGGGCCTGGCCCACACTAGTATCAAATATTTATACCTTAATCAGGTGGCTGTGTCTCAAGGAGACGCGCCAAAGATAGAGATTTCGGTGGCAAGAAAACTTTATTGTCAAGTTGATAACTTTGGTAGAAAATTTTCTGTTAATTACAAGTGTGTGTATGGGTGTGCATGGGTATGGGAGGGAATCCTCCTTCCCCGATTCAACTTGAAAACTAACCAGGACGTTGGCTTTAAGGATTATTTGTGGTTCGGTTTCAACGTTTTAATGGCATAATTTTTCATTCCGTGCCAAAGTTGTGTAGCAAAACCGGAGGGGCAGAATTGGCTCGTTAACACGGCCATAAAGAATTGAATCTAGTTCTGGTCTTGACATTTACGAAGCTTCCTAGCTGGGGTTGTCCTTCGTCCCTTTGGTGTGCTAGGGTAGTTGGAGGGATCTTCTCGAGATATACATTGCCGGGGAACACGTCGTAATCATTTGCACCAGTTGTCTTATCGCTTGAAAGATGGTCGAGAGCAAAGCTTTTTGTGCTCGGTTTTAGATGGCAAAACCCAAAACACGCAGTCCTTCTAGCCACACCCACACCTCCCATCCTTGTGCCACAGAAATACAGTGCATTTCAAAATTGTTGGACATTTGTAAGCAAATAAATGTGGGGAAGAGATAATCTCATAAGCTGACATAGATAAACCAGAGTTCAGAAGGCAAACAGCTTTTATTTGATATAAACGAATTCAATTGCATGACAGTATCCCTCCCCCACAAGGGATTTTATTTATTCCCTTTTGTTGATTTTTTGTGAATTTCCCAATTACTATAGCCATGAAACGGACTGTGCTGTCGTGGCCCGACCAGCAGCACATTGTTGACTTGGCCATAAAAACTCGGAAGTGGAGAACAGATGGAATGCACGTGAAAACATCAAGAGCGATGCAATTTTGCAAATTGTCTTCAACTGTGCGAATGCATTTCATTCCGTTTTTGCTCCGCTCCTGCTGCTTAGGAGGCACTGCCATCCTCCGGTATCCTCCTTCCCTTTTTGTTGTGACAGCCTTCGGGCTGTTTAAGAAATGCTATCCAGCTGGGCCAAAGGTACAGGGGGCCCAGGATGTGGAAGCACTTCGACAATGAAAGGAGTCGCTAAACTGTGAACTTTCTCCAGGAGATGCCGTACGCCAAACAATAATTTTAATTGGAGTTTTCGAAGCCTTCAAAGGCCATAAAAATATCCTTTGGAACACAAGAGAATACTCTTGAAAATTTTAAGTTTTTCTAGGACCCTTGTTCTTTTCAGTGCAGGATGCTTCGAAGGAAAAGTATGCCGCAGAATTCATGCAGTTATGCAGGACAAGTACTTGCGAGTCCTGTGCGAAAATTAGTCGCTTTATGTGCAGGTTGAGGTCAGCAATTAACGCCGAGAAACCGGAGCAGGTACCGCCGGGCCAAAAGAATTTCCGCCAGAAGTGCAAGACGACGCTGGAAATGTGCCATCTTCAAGGGTCCTTTCCTCCTTTAAAGGAGCCCTGTTTTACTACCGAAATTCGTACAATGTATTTACATATACATGGCACTGTTTAAGCCTGTTCCGCCTTGACGGGCAAAAAGTAATTTTGCCCAAAATGCTCTTATCGGCATAAAATACGAGTATGTGGCATAAATAAGCAGGGAACACGACGGCCCTCGATGTCCAACGACCGCCTCCTTAACCGGGAAACTTTGTTAATTGCATTTGGGGCTAGAGGATTCTATTACCGACCTTCGGACCTCGGACACATCTGCTCCAGCTGTGAGAATTCCTTGACGTGGCGAAGGAACAAGGCGATGGGGTTGCCAAAGGATGCGTAGTACGCATATGTGAGCACCAAAGTTGGAAATTTAACAACTTAAACTTTCTTTTATAATTTCATCTTACCATTACCAGTGTCCCTGCCATATTAAATATTTACTTAACCAGTTTCCTTTTATTTTTAAGGTCAACAGCACTGTATTTTTAATAAAAATTGGAATCAATTATTCTGGGTTTTCCGGGTTTTTGTTTCGCTTGCAGGAACAGGGAATAATTTGCATGACGTGGCGTATAACATATTCATCCATTCGCCCTTCTAGGATAATACATAAATAATATTTCACAATCCTTTTTTCCCTGCCGCTCAATTCACTGAACAAAGGAATTTATAATATTCCTGCTCCTTTTTAATTTCCTGCCCTTCCCGTTTGCCTTCCACGCCACACCCTTGGGATAAAGTTCTCGTACATGCCAGAAAGTTTGGTTATCGATGCCATCAGGTTGTAGACTTGGATTTTGCTGTAGACTACTCTCCGAGGCCACGTGGGTAGTCCTTTTCCAAACAAAAAGTTCAACGAGCGGCTTCAAAATTAGAAAGTAGAGTAATTCCGCCAGTGAGATGACACTAAAGCCCATAAAGAGACCCATTACACCCCCCACATTGGCTGGAATGATATACTTTTTTATGAAGATGCGGTTCGGCTTTCAACTCACAAAAACTCACAAAGGAACTCCGTCAATCCCACGTAGGCATTCTTCATGTTTCCATAATAGACGGACTCCCGGAAGTACACATTAATGACGGCAATATTCTCGTTCAGGTACGATTTGTTGATACTCTCCACCACCGGATTGGCAATTAGAAAGTTATTGGCCGCCAGGGGAAAGGTGAAGCCGCTGGCCAGGTAATTCAGATCGAAGCAGGTGGGCAGGCACTGGCTCCGGCACTTGACCCAGCGCGGGCGGTTTGTGGAGCGCTGGGCCCGGCGGACGCAGATTGTGTCCCTTATGGTGCAAGTGGATGCATTCCTGTATATCTTAGGGAAGTCAAACGGAATACAGGCGCAGGACTCGTACAGGTAGGCGGAGGTGCACTCGTTCTCGCAGTTGAGGCGTGTGTAGATTCTATAGAAGATCAGGTTCTTCTCGTTTTTGAAAAGGCACTGGCGACCTTCACGGGATATGGAGCGGATGGCTGCCACGGCCTCGGCTCTGACCATTTCTATCCGGAAGTTGGTCTCAAAGCCAATGGCAGTGATTAGTCCCGCCTCCTTGACCATGGGCACCTCAATGGGATTGTGGAAATAGACCTACGAGGATTCAATTAAAACTGGAATAAATGTGAACCAAAGAATTAAACCTTGAAACCGGGACCATTGGTAGAAGAGCAGTAGTATTCACTCATTTGGGCATCGAGAACGGCGGTGAAACCCAAAGTAATTCCAGTTCCTAAAAGTAGAGAAACCTCAGAATGGATTTGGATTCCTTTATCGTAAAGAACAGTAACCGCTGGCCGTGGAAGGATAAAATTTGGGAGGGAGTTTTTCGGGATATCCAGACTCTGGGTCCCATGGAACACTTTCAAATCCAAAACCATTTGTAAGATTCCTTCCACTATCGAAGCTGAAAATAGAGTTACATATATTCTAGGACTATTAAATGAGAGTTTTTAGGATATTTTACTAGGACTTGTAAAGATACTCCGGAGGCTCAAAATTAAAGACACAACACAGACCCTCGTCCGTCATGATCTGCTGGAACATGTGGCTACAATTATGGACAATGGCGCTGAATCTGCAGTAGAGCAGCATCGTCTCGCAGGGCTGGGAGTGATTCGAGACAAAGTCCGAGATACTCAAGTTGTTTCCAGCGATGTTGAGGCGATACAGTTCATCATCCAGTTCACTGGATTGCCACTTGTCGGTGTCGCAAAGGAGCTTCAAAAGAGCACTCTCGAAGGAGCCCCTAAAATTCGAATTATTGTTTACGTTCTTGGACGAAACCAAGGGACTTACGCTCTATAATTTTCGACTAGACTCCTTTGCACCTGATTCATATTACAAATGGTAATGGCCGGAAAGGGAACCTTCAGTATGGAGGTGGCTTGGGGACTTATCCCGATAATCACAGGAGTTTTATCCCATTTGACGTAGATATTCGATATCAGATGGATGGTTATTATGAGGGCAGTCACAAAGGAACCAAAGAAAAAGGTTCTACAAGAGAGGAACTTAATGGATGGATTAAAGGATTTATGGACATCATGGTTACCTCTCCCAACTGCTGAGATTGGAGTCCCCCACAAACTTCAGGCCATGCAAACCAGTCTGGTTCAGGAAGTCCTTCAGACTCCGAATGAAGCTCTTGAGCAGAAACAAGGACGAGCCCTGACGCTGTGTGCTGTGGCTGGCCGACAAGTCCATTTTCAACTGTTTACTTAATCCTGCCGCAATTCAACTATAAATACTTGATACCGGAATCATTCAGCTGTCAACACTCTTATTAAAGAGCCATGTTAATTAAGACTCTGGCTTGATTACTGTGATTTGTGATGGAGTAAGTCCTTTTAAGTTAATTAATTTCTCAATACCAGCTTTGCCACCGGCATTTATAAATGAAAGTATATCCTTTGCCTGAAATACATACACACAGCGACGTACCTTATGTGACATCAAGCATACGCCCTGTGACCCTAATTGATAAGATAACTGCATTGGCAGCGCTTTCCGCTCGCACGCGTTCGATACCAAGTTGTAATTAATTTATAACTTTGGAGTTTATCATATTAAATTAAAGCCACTTAACGGAATGCATTGGCGCTTGAAGTTTTCAAGTTTTCGATGGGTAGCTTTTCGTCGCAAAAGCTCGATAAGAAAGCTGCACGCTACACGTGATTAGCTTTTATCATTATTAAACCAAAACTAAACCCACTGGCAACCCGGCGATCGGTGTTTGTTTACTTTTTAGTCAGCGATTAACAGATTGAGATCATGAGAATCCGTAGCAATCCGCTGCCCCGCCGGCTGGTGGATATCCTGTGCTTCCTTCTCATTGGCATATTCCTTCCGGTGGTGTTTATCTTCGAGATTGTGGTGGTGCTCCCCAATTTCCACGATCCCGGTAGTTTCTTCCACACGCTGCACTTTCTAATGGCCATGTTCCTGGTCTTTAATATCAAGAGCAATATGATTGCCTGCATGATGATCGATACGAGTGTTGACGGTGGGTTTGTGCCTAAAATAAAGGATCTCACAAACTGACTAATTCTTTTGTCCATAGTCAAGAAGATGGAACCACCTGTGGATCATACGGATTGGAGAGAGTGCGAGGTGTGCCAGCGCCTGGCCCCGCCCCGATCTTGGCACTGTAAGATCTGCGGCGTTTGCGTTTTAAAGAGAGACCACCATTGCATATACACAGGCTGCTGCATTGGCCACCGGAACCATCGCTTCTTCATGGGGTTCATCTTCTACCTCTTCGTGGGATCAGTGTACGCCCTGGTCTACAACTCCATTTACTTGTGGATCTTTCAGGCCCACATATACCGCAACTGGCAGACTTTATTCAAACTGGTCAACCCGTTATTCCTCCTATTCACTGGCCATTTCTGGGGCAACATGTATCTGATCTTCTACGGCCTGAATATTCTGGCGTTCCTATACGGCGTTCTCCTCTTGGCCTACCATGTGCCCATCGTTTTAAGAGGTGGAGTCTCCGCAGATCGCTCGGTGGAGAGCAAACACAAATACGATCGAGGAGTCCGCCACAATCTTAGAAGCGTCTTTGGCCACCGGATGCACTTGGCCTGGCTATCGCCTCTGATACGCAGCGATCTGCCGGATGATGGATACCACTGGAAGCCTTCTACGAATGCAGAAAAACAAAAAGACTGATTGCTATTTTTTGATATAGTAAGCCTTACCTGGGTATTCCATAAATAAGTATTGTAACTCTTGACACCTTCGCTTGGAGATTCACTATTCTTAAGGTAGTAAAGTTGCATCCGATTCCTCCATTGACGATAGCTGCTCCACCATTCCACTCTACTTGGCTCTCGTCAAAGATCAAAATCAGGTTAATATAGAAAATCAAATCGCCCTGCATTGGAAATGCTTAATAAAAACCAGTTTAAATGTTGATGTTAAAACCTTTTGTTTAAAAACCACATCCACAACGCCAGACCTATTAGGGCAAACTTCTTTTTCATAAATAGGAACGGCTGAGTGATGCATTACTCCAAATTGAATGGAATAAAGAAGAACTCCTTGGGGAACAATTACTGCGAATAACCATAACTGAAACATGACTGAGGAAGCCATACTCCAACCCGCACATCTCACGGGAAATTACTTTCCTCTAATTGATGTGATAAATTGACAAACAAAAGTATTGATAACAACTTTATACTATTAATTGGTACTTAATAGTTCCTTTGATGGCCCGAACATTCAGCTAACCTGTACCTTACGAATAACCGACTTGCACTCATCATTTCGGAACACGCGGTGGTAAGTGTTTATCTTGCCTAGCGACGAAATGAAATTCTCGTCGTGGGTGATGATGATGAGCATGAAGTTGGACTGGGTTTGCCGTTCCTCCACAATACAGTTTAGAGCATCGCACAGAGAGGTGATGTTAACACGATCCAGGTTCGTGGTGGGCTCATCCAGAGCAAGCACACCACAATTACAGCTAAAAGTCTCGGCTAATGCCATGCGAATGATCAAAGAAGCGAGGACGCGCTGACCAGCACTGCAGCGACCCCGCATCTCAATCTCGGTGTTGTTCTTTGACTGGACCACCCGATAGTTATAAGTCTTGCGCCGGTCTGCCGATACATTCACGCTTTCGTCATTGGTCTTCACCTGGATGTAGTCGATGTCATTGCCGCGATATATCATGCGCCAGTACTCGCGTATTAAACGATTGATCTTTTCCATTTTTTCCGCGTGAAACTGGATGAGAGCCCACTCTAGAGCCAATCGGTGCTGACCCAAGTCTTCGATACAGCGGCGCATAACCACCAGCTCATAGTTGGCTCTTTGGTAATTCTGGAGCGACTCCTTGAACCTAGGCTCGTCAATCTCCTGCTGCAACTTTTTGACCTGGCTGTTAATCTCTCCCAGCTGGCCCAGCAGCTCTCCCTTTTTAACTGTGCCCGCATCCCGGCGTTTTGTTAGTTCCAACTTCTCTTTGCTGACGCTTCGGAAATCCAAGTTGCCCAGCTGCTTGGCGAGGGCCGCACAGCTCTCGCTTAGCTTTGATTCCCTTTCCTGTAGTTGCTTCAGCTCACGATTGTCCTTCAAATCTCTTTCAACGGTCTGTTGGTTGAGGCATTCCGTCTTAATTGACTCTACTTGAGTGGACTTTACATCTATTTTCATTTCCTAACAAAAAAAGAATTTGAATATTAAGTATTTAAGGCTTGAGTAATAAATAAGTTACCAGTTTCTTTATTTGCTCATTGATGGCCTTGATAGCCTCTTCAAGGATGCTAATTTCACTTTTCAAGTCCAATTTGGCATAGTCCTGAGCTTCCTTGTTCAATCTTTGGATATCCTGATCCGTACTTTTGTAGGAATTATATTTAATATTCAATTGGGCCAAGTTAGAGCGTTCCTTTTCCTTAAGGCGCTCTTTTTCATCTATGGCAGCCCTCAGATTCTGTTTAAGGGGTTGAATCTTGGCCTTCAATTCATTTATTTCAACAGTTACTGTCGTAAGGAAACTGGTGAGCTTTTCATAGCGCTCCTTCAACTGCGGCAGGCTCTGCAAGCCCTCCTGCAGTTTTATTTGTCTGTCTTTAAGACTGAAGAAAAATATCAGTATTTTATTGAATAAAACATTTGGTCACAACGTTACCTATTCTTAATTTCGCGAACACGATTTAAGGCGTCCATGTGCTGTTGAAATGTAT
Source organism: Drosophila varians (assembly GCA_018150405.1). Taxonomy (NCBI): domain Eukaryota; kingdom Metazoa; phylum Arthropoda; class Insecta; order Diptera; family Drosophilidae; genus Drosophila; species Drosophila varians. The sequence goes on from JAECWK010000130.1 coordinate 14,407,627, forward strand.
TCTGATGGGTTTCCAAGTCCTTACGCTCTGTTTCCAAATCCTTTGACACCTGCATCTTCTCCTCTTGTAAAGCATCCATTGAAACACTTGAATCATAGGAAGCAGGTAGCTTTGCCTTAAAACAACATATTTAATGTCAAGCAAATTTCCTATATTGCAAAAAAAACATACTTTCTGCTGCTCTAGATCCTTTTCCAGCCGCGCCGAATCCTTCAAAGCTTCGTCGAGCAAGGACATATCTCCCATCATAGAGTTAGCCAACTCCATATTGTGTGTGGGTTCCCCAATCAGCGCTAATATAGTCTCATATTCACTAACGCTTTCGCTCAGCAGCTCCTCGACTTGCGTAAGCTCGTCCTTTTTCTTCGGCAAGGCTTCCTTTAAGTCCCTAACCTTCAGAATGTTTGGTTTAATTTGGAGCAAATTCTCATATTTAAGAGTCTCCGCTTTAAGCGCCTTCTCGGCTCTGGTTATGTTATCAGGCAGCTTCTGGATCTCGTCGGTGAGCTCAGTGGTCAAGTCGCAGGCCTCATCCCCGGACATGTTGTGGTGGCACAAGGGGCAACTTGGTTTCTCCTCAATTTTTTGTATGTACCTAAAGAAAAGAACGGTTTATTATACACAATCCTAATGGTATTTTTGTAAATTTACTTTTTGTACAAAGCCTCGGCGGATTTAAGCGCGCCATGGTCTAATTGTAACTTGGAAATGGTCACTTTGCTGCGCTCCAACAATTCATCGTAGGGAGTGGACCGACACTTTTGAAATATCAGTTCTTCGCTTTCTTTAAGTTCCTTATCCATGCCGGCAATCTCCGCAATGAGATTCTTTCGTTTGATCTCATACGACTGCTCCCTAAGCTTTTGGGCATTGGCCTTTTCATTAAGCTCTTGAATCTCTCGACGCAGTTTGTCGTAGGCCCCCTGCATTGACCGGCGATAGTTGCTGGAGATCGGCTCCTTGAAAAACTTACCAAAGTTATCAGAGTTACGGCTGCGCACGCGTTGAACTTCTTGGGTTTTCTTTTCCAATTCCTTTTGCTTTAAACTAATTTCGGCCACCAGCTTCGCCATGGAGCCCAGAAACGTCAACTGCTCATCCAGTTTCTTAAACTGAGCTTGTTTTTCAGCTATGAAGGTCTTCTTGGAAGCAATCACTTCACGCATGGTTTGTTGATCGAAATTTTTAGTGGTGCTTTCGTACAGTTCGTTGGCATCGGCGATTTTCTTTTCCAGCTGCTTCAGCTCGTGCATCGACGCCTCGATCCTCTGGATATCCACCTCAAGGGTTTCGCTTTCGCGTTTTGTCTGCTCTCGCTGTTTCTCTTGGGCAGTGACGCTCTGCTCCGATTTGGTCAAATCGATACGCAGTTCGTCTATTTTAACCTGCCTTTGCTGATCGGCCTTGTCGTTCTGGTCGCTAATTTCCGTAATCTCGCAGTGCTTGCTCATGATCACCGCCTCGATATCCTGTAGAGCTTCCGCTAGTTTCTCTGACTGCCCTAGGGAGTCTCCATCAATAGGTATCTGCAAGTCTCGGCAGAAATCCTTAATACGTCTCAGCAGTTGGTTTTTGCAAGCCTGCTCGTTCAGATGTTGTTGCTTGGCCAACACATGCTTCTTATCTTTCGTAGCTAGCCTATCCTTGGCAATCCCATTTGACTTTTTTAGCTCGGAGAGCTCCTCTTCTGTTTCTCTGCACTGGCGTTGCATCTCCGACATACGTTGGTCGAAGTTTACAATTTCCAGATCCAGCTCAACTAGAGACCCCTCGAAAAGTGTCTTTATCTTTCTAGTAATAGTGGCTATCTGCTCCTTGCAATTTTTGTGCCTATTTTGGAATAAAAATGAATACAAGCACGAAAAAATACAACAAGCTCTTACTTGGTGTCCATCTCCACTTTCTGGGCTTGATATTTTCCAATCTCCATCTCGATGTTTCGAATTTCCAGGAGACGAGCCTCTATGGGCTTCATTTCTTCTTCGTATTCGCTGCACAGGCTCTTTATGGCTTCGCATTTTCCCTGGGCCTTCTGCAGAGCCAGAGTTTTTGACTCCATTTCTTTCTTCAGGTATTCCACGTGCTTTATATTTGCCTCTACAGAAAAAATGTCATTATCAACTAGCTCTTTTTAAGATCTTTCAGACTTACCCATCACTTTAAGTTCCTCCATGGACTCTTTGCGCATCTTTATGATTTTATCCAAAGCTTTATCGTACTCCGAAATACCGAAGATGGCATCGAATTTCTCCTTCAACTTCTTGGGCTCGTCCAGTGGCCAGCTAGAGTCTTCTTGATGACAAAACAAGACGTTGTTTATAATCGCCTTTGAGACGCCCATGAAGTCTGAGATGGCCTGGTCTATGTCCAACGTGCGACCGCTTAAGGAATCCTGATCACGTTTGGGCTGACCACCGTCGGTCAGAAAGCTCAGGGTGGAATCCATGGTTTCAAAAGTCATCTTGCCGCGCTTCCAAGACACTTTCATAGTTCGGCAGATGCACACCTTATCACCTCGCTTGTCCCGCACTATCATTTTAATTTGGGCCAAGGACTCCTTGATTCCGAAGATTTTTGGGTCGTGGACGAAGTATTTGCCTCTTTCACTTCCCGGCGGGCATTCTCCGGTTAGGGCTTGTTTAAGGCATTCTATAATGGTAGTCTTTCCGCAACCATTTTCTCCAAGAATTAAAGTTACAGGCGAAGAGAACGTAATTGACTGTGAAATAAATGGTCAATAAGGTTTTACAGATTCATTGGCTAACAGATCCAACCTGCATATCCTCGGCATTAGAGCCGAAACTTCGCACTCCTTGGATAGACAATTTTTCAATAGATGACATGGCTTCAAGCAACAAGTCTCCTTAAATTAAAAAACAAAACTTAATTTCGCAAGAGACGCAATTTTGCCGGGCTGCCTTAAGATGGCCCGAATGCAATGGTTCTATCGATTTTTGATATCGATGGAGTCATCGATGTTCTCTCATCTTTATTCCGGTCCGTTTGCAGCTCTTATTTAACCACGGTGTTTTTAAATGAAAATGATCCGGAATCGTCTTGCCGTGCAGCTCCAGCGACATGTGCTCCAGATGGCCATGTCCACAAATGCAGCAGCAGCCGCTGCGCCTACGGAAGGAGCTGCCATCAATGAGTTCCGTACTGCGGTGACCAATCCCGGCGAGCACTCGGCGCTCCAGGTGGCTAAATTCTACACGATACCACCAGAGCAGAAGAAGCAAATTTTTGCCGGTGGTGGGCTGCCCAAACAGTACGAGCAACAGATTAAAACCTTCACGGAGGCTTGCCTAATGGTCCGGAATCCCGCCCTGGAGGTGCTCGAATACATTAAGAACGCAGATTTGTCAAAGCCCGTGGTGCGATACGTGCTATATGGAGAAAATGGTACTGGTAAGACCCTGACCATGGCACATGTACTACACTACGGTGCTGTAAACGATTTCCTGCTGGTGCACGTGCCCTGGGCGCCGAACTGGATGAAGCGTCCGAAGGAGGCGTCCAATGCTGCGGGCCAGGAGGGCATGATCGACCTGCCTTTTGACGCGGCCGCTTGGCTCTTGCACTTCAAGGGACAAAACGGCAAGCTCCTGCAACGCCTCAACCTGAAGACTAGCAAGGAGTATGTATGGAGCAAACGCGAAAGTACTCCAGCCGGTTCCACGCTGCTCGAGCTGGTGGAGCACGGCATAGCCCGCATCAAGTACGCTTCGGAGACCACGGCGGCACTTATTTCCGAACTAAAGCAACTATCCACCGACGGAAAGTGCAAGGTGATGGTGGCCATTGATGGTTTCAATGCCTTCTTCCACCCGGTTACACGTATTTTCTCCGACAATAAGCAACGCGTAACACCCGACAAGATCACCCTAACCCAGCCCTTCCTAAACATAACCAGCTACGACTGGACGAACGGAGTGTGTATTCTTTCCGTTGACAAGATTGCCATGACTGAGGGTCACATGGATTCGTACATGCCACGTTACTTGCTGGGCACGGACGGATTTGAGCACTTGGATCCTTTCGTACCCATCCACGTGGAGAACTACAGCGATAAGGAGTTCCATAGCTATATAAACTACTACCTGGACCGCCACTGGATCAACAAAACACCAAAGGGCTTCGAGGAGCAGCTCAAGTTTATGAGCAACAAGAATCCTTACTCGTTGATGCAACTTGTCAGGGCCTTGTAGGTCAGATAGTCCTGGGCCTTTACCTGTATTTGTTTACCTATAAAATTAAATAATTTGTTAACACAACGAGTGAGTGTTTCATTGGGAACCAGGAATGTAAAAATAGTAGAAACCAATTGTTAATTTTAATTCCAATCATGTTTCGGATCTATATTTATTCAACATGGCGAGTTCAAATTGGAAATTTATTTAACGATAATCAGCAATATATAATAATGCACTGTAAAATATATAGTTTTATATTTTCATATTTATATGTGTCTGTACTGTATGCATATTTTAATGTTCAATCAAGACAAATCAATCAAGGGAGCGTGGCTTCAGAAGCATCATCAACAAAAATAACTCAAAGTCCATCTGATCCTCTATACATATGAATATATCTTAGGTCTCGTTTCCAGTGTGGGTGGGTTCATTTTAAAGAGGGGAGATTGACTGGTTGATTGGTGAAAAAAATAATAACTAAGCTGCAATTAACATTTGTCGTCATATTCGTAAGTATATTTGCATAGTTTCTATTACAATTTTAGTTGCTTTCAACAACAATAACAATTATGTATGCATGTTCTTGCTTAATTCTCTCCTACCGGATGTGGTTGCTATGTCCTTTAGATTATCATGGCATAGACATACATATGACTGCAGATTCTCATTTGCGTTTCTAATGTGGTTTTGGTTTAAGTTTTACGTGAATATGCTGATGCTTCGAATATATATATAATAATATATACGTGATTCGGTGTGGGTGTGTGTTCTATGTGTATGTTTTACAAATCATATAGTTTTTATATACTCGTATATGTATATAATATTATGTAGATTTTTTGTTGGTTTCTCTGTCCTGGCAACGTAACAAAATCAAAAAAAAATAAGCCTCCTCTTCTAGTCGTAAACGTAATTTAAAATGCATTAAACAAAAGTAGAATAACTTAAGCGCAGGTCGTTGGATAAAGCAAAGGGTTAAGGTTTCAGGATTAGGCGCTTGCTGGGAGTATACGTATTAAAGTGTGTACATAAAGGAGATATATATATTCATTGATATAAATTAGAAATTGATGTCAATAATAAAATAATGATAATAATATACGAAAAACAAAACAAGGACATCTGGCTCGACTGGGATCATCCCTGAATACATCCATTCGATTTCGGTCCATACTCATCATTTTCAACTCTCTTTTTCATCAACTTTCAAATGCTCGCTGAGCCCAACACACAGATTCCAAAATTTCCATATCTCAGACTTCCCTGATCCCGATTCCGAACGCAATCCTTAAGGAGTTCTAGCATGCGTGCTTGTGTGTAAGGGTGGGTGTTGTTTTTCTCATTATGTCGTTTTTTTTCAATTTTTTTGGATGGTTGGGTGGTGTTCTTGATGTTAGGAGCATTCGTCTACTTAGGCTAGTTTTCTTAAACATACATTTACTCATTCGTTTCGTTTTGGTTTCCACTCTGCCGAAATCCTCATGAAATCAATGCATGACAAGTTTCCAATTTTCTCATAATTACTACATCTACCTTTGGAGAAGTGTGTGAGTGTGTGTTTGGATGTGAATATGGGTGTGACTGAGGCTGTGACTGTGACTGTGGGTATTCGGATGGGTATGACTTATGGGTGTGAATCCTTTCGGATGAGACGACATCAATGACGGTGAGGAATAGTTGAACAAACAGCGAACGGCAGCGGGCGGTATAACCTCCCGTCCGTATTATTTCTTTACGAACTGGTACGGGGCTGCGGGACGGTAGCGCATATTGGGTGGCACAGTGCCGCCTATACCACCTCCAGTAGCGGCCACAATGCTGTTGGCCATGATACCACCGCCGCCGGCGTTGCCCAGCCCGGCATTCCGGCCATTGAAGCTGGCCGCGCTTACGACCATGCCCGGTGGTGAGGCTCGCACAAATGCCTGCGGCGGCAGGGTGGTGTGCATGGCATTGCCCCGTTGGGCGGCTGTTGAGGGATAATATGTTATCTATGGACTATGGGGTCCGATTGAATAGACTCACCTGGCACAAAAGGTTTTGGCTGGTGGTTAGCGTTATTGTGTGAGCGATAGTAGACAGTCTCGTCGTTGTGATGATAGTGCGATTGCTGCTGAAACTTTTGTCTGAAAAATAATTAAATGAAAAAGATAAACAAAGATTGCAAAGGAATGTAAGACGTTACCCACCTGTAATTGCCGCCAGAGCGCTGGTTACCATTGCCGCTATTGCCCCCGGAACCAGCAGCTCCTCCATTGCCGCCACCCCCTCCACCAACACCGCTGGCCGCAGCATTCGACTGTTGCTGCAACTGGCGCAGCGTCAGTTTCTTGGCCGCCTCCGGGTCCTCCATGAGCTCCCGGTACTGTTCCTGGCGGATATCGTCGTGCTTATCCGGCGTGAGGTAGCGTCGGATTTCGGCCAGGGCGTAGGCTACGCGGGCATACGCCTCGGCAGGCGGGGCAATAGTGGATACCTCGACGTGCAGCGGAAGATTCAGGTGGGCGTACTTGGCGTCCGCGGAGTTGCGCAGCTCCTCTTCGCGGGCTCGATCCTTCATCGAGAAGCGGCCGAGTATGACAATCTTGCACTGCGTCTCCTCCTGCAGACGCCGCAGTGAGTTGCCCTTGGGGCCCAGTAGTTTTCCCACATAGTTGAACTTCTTGTCCTTGATAGGCACGTGCACCTTCTGCGACAGCTTAATAGTGCGCTGCTGGTAGACATCGGCGTACTGGTCTCTCGTGGGGATGCGTCCATTCAGCTGCACGCGCTCTAGAGCTGCAACAAATGGATAAAAATGTAGTCTAACTGGCAGGGAAACCATATCGAAGCGATTTACCCTCATCGATTAGCTTCACCGCCAACGGAAAGTGATTCTCCATGCGCGACCGCTCCGTCATCAACTCCTGCATATACTTCTGGATCGCCGGCGCCGGCTGGGCCTTCTCGCTGTCGGCACTGGCGTTGTGTTCGTTCTCGTGCTCCCCATTGCTAGTGCCGCTGCTGCTGGTGGCCACAGCTCCGGCGGAAGAGGCCGCCGTCGCGGCTGACCCTGGCACACGCATTCCGTTTTCCGCCATTTGTCCTGCTTAGTGACACTCGCTCAATTGCTGCGATGGTGTGGCTGGACGAGGATGGGTCGCGTCGCGTGTTTTCTGATGGCGATGATCTGCGGGAGGTCGTCGGCGGCTCGTTGCAGTCGATTCGATTAGCTTGCCAAGTGTGCGACTTCAGCCTTCCCAGTGGCCCTAATTTTTCTCTCCCCGTCCAAGTGTGTATTTTATTCGTATATTTTACTATGTTATCACCGCGATACGGCAACGATGGAATCTCTCGCTATGGCGCTTATCAGGGTGCTGTTACGCGCTAGCAGGGATTCGATAGACGATATGAAGCATATTAATATAGGCAATTTGCATAATTTTGTAAACGGGAAGTGCATATTTTTGCAGTGGATATTGTTTAGGATTTTTCCTTTGACCAGTGTCATAAAATTTAAATTATATTAGCATTTATTTTCTTTGAAAGTTATGAACTTATCGATTATTGTTATCACTTCCACCCCAAACGATATCATTTAGTTGTTTATCGCTTTAATACCACATACATAATTTTTCACCCAGCTACTTTTCAACAAAAAGTAGAATTTTTCTTCCGCACAGGGGAAATTTGCACACTTGAAACACAACAGCGAGCACAGATCCGGGATGCCCCGCGACTACGACAGGGACTACAACGAGGATGCCGCCGACTACAAGAGGAAGCGGCGCGACGAGGAGCCAACTACGACCGGTGCTCAGGAGACTCCCGAGGCGGACGGCGGAGGCCACAGCACCAGTCACACTACCCTCAGAGACACTCCCCAGCTGAACGAGAAAACTAACGCCTACCTACAGGAATGCCTGCTGGAGAAGAAGACACTTGAGAAAAAACACATAATTACCAAGAGGTTACTGGATGACGGTGAGTAAACGCCTTGGACACGTAACAAGTAGTGGATCTAATCGATTTATTTTTGGTAAAAACAGAGGTCGAGAAGATCTTAGTTAGTGGCCGCATTCCCAAGCCCGAAATATACGCCAACGTCTACAGCGAGAAGCCCATCCGTGTCGCCCAGAAGGTCCTGTTTCCCATCAAGGAGTACCCCAAATTCAATTTCGTTGGCAAAATTCTCGGGCCCAAGGGAAATACCTTGCGCCAATTGCAGGAAGAGACTATGTGCAAAATGGTTGTAATGGGTCGCAACTCGATGCGAGACCACGGAAAGGAGGAGGAGCTGCGTAACGCTGGAAACCCCAAATACGCTCATCTCAGTCGGGACCTTCACGTTGAGATATCTACAGTGGCACCGCCCGCGGAGGCGTATCACAGAATTAGTTACGCGTTAGGCGAGATCCGAAAGTTTATGATTCCCGATGCAAATGACGATATTCGTTTGGAGCAGCTACGCGAGATGGACGGCAAGGAGCGCATGTACAAAAAGTCTCACCACTATTCAAAATCTTACGGAGAACACGGTGCTTATAGTTCTCGGTGAGTTTACCTTTCCTTTCTTAAAAATGATATATTTATAAGAGAAATTCATGACTTGTAGCACTCCACCTCCCGCTTCGTCCAAGCCAAAAGTGTATTCGATTCTGGAGAAAGCTCGCTATGTGATGGACGATCCTAATTATGGAATCGTTAAGACACACAGGTTCGTTGAATTGAATTCATTTGTTAAATTGAACTAACTCGATTATTTTTTGACTTTAGTAGATCGCGAGATCACGAGCTCTATGATCATCATGGAGAGTACGATCGGTATGCGACACCACCGCCACCGAGCTCAAAGCACTCCAGTCACCACGCGCAGTACGAAAGCAGCTCCTATGAACGTGACTACCGGCGTGAGTATCATCCACACTCATCCTCGTCTTCCTATGCAGCAGCATATTCAGGTAAGATGGAGTATTTTAGAGCCAAATAATGTCTTTCCCCCAGCAGGAATTTAAAAAGAAAATAAAATCAAAAACAGAATATACAAACTAAACTTAAATCGCGTAAAAAAAAATACAACCAGAAAAACAAAAATGCAAAACAAACAAATTTCCAGCTAAGCTAAAATTCAAAATAAAAAAAAAAAAAAAAAAATGAAAACAAACGCCATATAAACCGTGTACGAAAAATTCTTATAAACGGAAACCTATACCTATTTTAACGAGATTTTAAATGCACTATGCCTGAACAGAGGCGAGATCAACTAAACCGTACCGACAATGAAATCATCTTCATGAATTGGACGACTACTAACATACTCACAAAATTAAGAACCAAAAGAATGAACAAAAAGCAAACCAACAACAAACGAATTTGTTTTAACTTACATGTAGAAATGTAGAAAAAATCAAAAATCCTTTGAGGAAGCGTTCAAAAAACTTATAAATCGTAACTGTGATAAAAATTATTTCAAATCCAAATTTATTAATACTTGTGGAACTTGTAGGAGAAAAACAAAACAACTTTTTCTAGGGTGTAGTGCATTCAAAACCGGTTAAACAATTTATTTTCTTTTTTTTTTTTTAAATGTACATATATTAAGCAAATAAAAACAAAACAAAAATGCACCACAGAGACAAAAAACACTCAAAAATCTAAAAAAGAAATAAAATTTTTTCCAAAATAGCAAAACCAAGCAACGGTCGTTCATCATCGTCGTATCGACCAACAACCTCGGGCTCGGGATCACATTCATCTGCACACTACGAAACAGGATCCCGATCTCGTGAAAGCGTGCGATATCGCTCGGCTCCATATCCGAAAATACGTTAACCCATCGATTTACCAAAATCCATGAAACCCCAACAACAAGAACAACCCCAACAACCACAACAAAAACAAAACAAAGTTAAGCATAAAGTATAAAATCTATCTATATTCCAAAACAAACTATCGTTAATATTTAAAGTCATCAATCCAACTATGCACACCTATTAAATATATACTATATAAAACTTAAATCGAATGATAACCCCAATTTTTTATTTCAATTGTTCCAATATTCTAATTGTGTTAAAGAAAGAAATCGTCAATGCAACAAATTATATCCTCGAAGAAAATGATTGTAAACAAAAATCTAAATCTAATTCAAACTGCAATTTAATTCTAGTTAAAGCGAATACAAATGAGAACTAAACACAAACAAAATTCCCAAAACAATTAATCAATGCGTAATGTTTAGACTAAGCTTTGAAAATATTGTCTCATAAGATTATGGTGATAAAACCAACAATAAAAATAAAACAAATACATATATATACCACCCAACGACGAAAAGTAAGTACCGCTTGTGGACAGAATAATTAACAACAAACACAATCAACAGCAGTTAAACAAATTAACCAAATACCGGCTTCGATACAATTCCCACGAGATTTGAGTATTGCGAAACGTTCAACGTTGCGTTTATGATTATATTTTTTTAAACTTGTTTTAGACCTTGTGAACCGACGATTGTTTTATAACTTAATCCTAATTTTAACATTTACCTACTAGGCTGAATAGAACTGAATGTGTTTGCCGCTACATTATCCAAATAATAAAATACAATATAAAGGAGAACATCTTTTTAATATGTGGCTTTATAATCACAGGGGGCTTAGAAGTTCATGGCTCCATCGAGGAACATCAAACTGTCGACAGCAGATATGGCCATTTCCACGTCTCTCTTTTGAATAGTTTTCTTTTTGGCTTGTGCGGTGTATGTATAGGATTCCCTGGCCAGGGAGGCAATAAAAAGTTCCACAGCCTTTGCCACAGTAAACACGGCCTCGTTATTGGCCAGTTGCAAATCCGGATCCAGCTTCATAATGTTCCGTATGCGAGCCAGAGGAAGGTGTGTGATTTTGGCCTCGTTTTCATGTTCAGCTGACTTAGTGCCATTCGTTGCTTTAAAAGGTATATAAATTAAAACGCGAATGAAGTAAATTTGGTAATTTACATTAACTAACCAGGCTTTTCGTTTATATTCTCGGTCCCATTTTCGGTTGTAGAATTCTTTTCTGTTTCTTCAGCATCAAGCTCTTCTGGTGGTTCTTCTGTTTCCTGGGCATCTGCCAGCCCTGTTTCCATGGCCTGTTCCAGCTCCAAGTCCTGATCTTCGCTTAGTTCCTGCGGGAATAGGTCCTCGCTGGCCATTGTTTATTCTTTATTCTTTGCAAAACAAAAATTACTTGCTCTAGCGATGGACAAACGGAAGCCGCCAAAAATATCGATAGCATGTGTTCGCATGAACTGGTTCAACGTTGTCCTAGTCCTGTTTACAATATATTAATTTAAAAGATTAGAAAGACGAAACATTATTAAGAATTTAAGTCGAACTTTTAATAAACTCAAAAGTTTTATATAATTCAGTTATAAAGTATTCTACTGCAATAGAAAAGCAAACGTGTGTCTAACTATCGAAAGGGTCCCAGCACTATTATAGATACAGTTTTTCATAGCAGGTCGCTGTATGAGTAAAAATATTATTAAAATGGAAGGAACTCCCGAATTTACTGAAAAACCAGCTACCCACGACCATCAGCCACGGTTAAATGAAGTGGCACAAAAATTTCTGGCCGATTTGGACGAGGAACGCCAGCGTTTGTCGTCCAAGTTTCCGCTGTGTGCCCTACTAATTGATGAAGGTAAAATCAATGACATGTTTTGCGCCATCCTAATTTATTCTTACAGCCGTGGACCGTGTTTACTGCACTGGTCGCATTCCCGGCAAGGAATTCTATGCCGATGTCTACAAGCAAAAGCCGATGAAGATAACCCAAAAGGTCTTTGTGCCCGTCAAGCAATACCCCAAGGTGAGTCCTTGAGTCTCACCCCTTGGCCGCCATTTTAAGGTCCCTTTTTGCAGTTCAACTTTACTGGAAAGATATTGGGGCCCAAGGGAAACTCGCTGCGCCGCCTGCAGGAGGAAACCCAGTGTAAGATAGCAATTAAAGGTCGCAGCTCCATACGCGATCGTAACAAGGAGGAATCGCTGCGTAGCTCCGGGGATCCCCGATACGCCCACTTGCAAAAGGACCTTTTCCTAGAGGTTAGTACTGTGGCCACACCGGCAGAGTGCTATGCCCGCATTGCATATGCCCTAGCCGAGATCCGTAAGTATCTGATTCCAGACAAAAACGACGAAGTGTCCCATGAGCAGCTGCGCGAATTGATGGAAATGGATCCCGAGTCTGCCAAGAGTATACATGGACCCAATCTGGAGGCCTACAGGTTAGCTTTAACTACGTTATTGTTTGAGTTTATCTTACCTGGTTTCTCTGCAGGTCTGTTTTTGATAAAAAGTTTGGCAGCAGCAGCAATGGAGCTCCCAAGTATATTAGCCTCATCAAGCGAGCTGCGGAAAATCCGCCCGAGTAAGTTACTTGTAAAGTATAATTTTGTACCATTTATCGCAAGCCAGGATGAAACGGTAGTCGCGCAAGATTAATACCACCAATAATGCGTTTAAGCCAACGTTTCTTGTATTTGTGACTGATATTCTTCTTATTTATAGAGTCGAAGATGCGGAGGAGGTGGTGTATGAGTACGAGCATCGTTTGCCCCCAAAACGCCCGCCCACGGGCTACGAGTACAGCAAACGTAAGTGGTTCCCTTGCACGCACTCCTTAACGATCCTTTTATCCTTTTAAAGTTATTGCTGGGATCTGTTAGATTGGATCCGCTTGCAGCCACCTTTTCACCTTTCTAGAATTTGCGGGTTGCACTTTTGATGGGCTTCCTTTGGGGTAGACTGTAAAAACAGAAAAAAAAACAGTGAAAAAAAAAAAAAAAAAAAAAAAAAAAAAACGCAATAATATAATACTATGGAATGACTAATTTTAAATAATAACCATTTGTATATTAAAAGATCTAAACCATTCTTAATTATACGAATAACCTATCAAAAGTAATAATGAATCAATGAATTTTATAGCACGTCCATCAATAATACCAACAAGCGCTGCGGCTTATAAACGTCCGTATCCGAGTGACATGAAACGTATGCGCGAACCGCCCATCAAGTCCTATAAGCCCAATCCATATAGCATACTCAAAAAATATAAATAATAGAACTGCTTCGATCGGAGTTCGGTGTTCGAATCACCACACACCGCTATAAATTAAAACTAAGGACGATGTTTATGTTTATAAAACTTGTAAGAGGAACAGTGTGAACCATTTACATAATAACCATAATCACTTCTTGGTGTGGCAAGAAGTAGCTGAATTTAAAATGAAGCCATGAATGAATAATTAATGAAAATAAAAATGCGTATGTGCGCTATAAAATCTCAAAATCATAAATTCAAACGTAATTTATGAATAAATAACAACTGTTCAAGCGTTTGGCGTTTGGACAATGCCAGTTGATCATAAGCCCAATATATATTATATTTACTGTTAAAATTATGATTTCATAATTTTTCAACTGTATGATTCAACAAAAAATGTTTAAAAGAAAAGCGCAAAGAAGAATAATCAAATAAATAACCCAAATAACTACTTTCCAAGCAGAGCCAATTATAATTGAATAAACCGAATCCCCTTCCACAATCAATATATATGAGAGAATACATTTACACACATGTCATTAGCCGTAGAGTCCAGAATTATGTCCCCTTCAAATGAAGTAGTAAAATAATAACGAAACCTATTAATCGCATTGTTCATTGAAAGGCAATATAAAACAGTAGATCAAAAGTCCATTTGGTCATTAAAGATATATCAAATAAGTTAATAAACAATTAAGAATTTAACCGAAAGATACTATGAATAAACAATTAAAGTTGCTGAGTAACTCAATTTCCACACATTTATATATTTATTAAAAGCAAACTTTAACTTTTAACTGCTTGATGGGTAAGTAATTTAAGTTTTTTTCCAATCTATGTTGTCGAAATTCGAATAAAGATTCTAAAAATGAAAATGTATATACAGTTTTTATTTATTTACGGAGCAATCATTGAATTAATTGGACTCTGTAGGTTTTTCTTTAAACATATTTATTTATTTATCTATAACAAGCTATGGAATACTTTTCTAGCAACGATATTGTACTGGAACTCCTGTAAAACTGGCTATCCAGATCTGTTTCATTAATTCGGTTTCGTTTGGCTTTGGGGAATAGTCTTGCGGATGGGATTGTAAACGTTTCAGGATTCTGTGATACACCTCCATAGCTGTTTCCGCCCGATCACAAGAACTCGCTCCGCAATCTTCAAAGAATTGGCATTCTTCAAGCAGAGTGTCGTCAATGGAAGCTGGATTCTCGATTTGTGGAATCATCTAAAAAACGAATCAATCCTTAGATAGATTCCTAGGACACAGATGGCACTAAACTCACCTTGGCAAGTGGCTGTGATTTGTTCCTCTGACTAGAAGTGTGCCCTGGACGCTATGCAACTGAAGACTGAACACAGGAAACTAAACTTATGATGGCTTGTGCCACCACCATTGTAAGCAATACCACCACCCCGAAGGAACCACCATATGGCTGGCATACCCTGAGCACATTGCGGAATTCCTCCCACTCCTGCGCGTTGCAGCTGCAGGATAACGAACACAGCGCTTTGTTGTCCCAGTCGGGCGTGTGTTTTCCCCTGCACCTCCCGTACAATGGAATCCTGGCCCGTTGCCCGGTAGCCTGCGTGTTTTTAGGGGTGGCTCACCTCGATTCATACCACTGAGCATTGAATGGATTCAGCTGGGTCTATAGCAGCTCTAGTTTATTTCAGTTAATATCCGACAAAATAACACATTCATATAGTATACCATACTTTTTACACTGATTCGTTAAGCCACTTGTTTATCGCATTTTGTTCCGCTAAGTTAAAATCAATTATTCACTAACTGTTGGATTCATTAAGCGCACGTTTAAAGCAAATACACTAGGCTAATTCGATCCTATATATAGCATATATATAAATGTATATGTTCCTAGGGAAAAAACTAATTAGTTTTAACAAGTAAATTAAGTTACACCGTCAAAGGAATCAATTGTTTAGCTCGGAACTAAAGGAAGCGGATTACTGGAAGTTAAGTCTGAAATCAAATCTATAGCTCTAGGAAGCTGGCTTCCCCGCAAGATCGTCGTCCTATAATACAATAACAAAGCAACATCTAACTTAGTTGGCCAAGCAATCGCTATTCCTTGGATACATCCCAAATGTCAAGCTCATCTGTTGCGGTGCGCATCTCCAAACTCGTAACTCGGTTGGCTTTAATGCCGGTGGTGCAATTTTTTTTTATGAACTTGGCTCTTGAACTTGGCCGGCTTTAATACTGTTCGTGGCTAGCCAGTTGGATGGCGGCCAAGAGCAGAGTAACCGCCGGCCAAAGGCCAATGTTTCGTCGGAAATCTGGCGCTGAATCATGGGCGAGCGGTGGTGTCGCGTCCGGAGATGATTCCACGGCCGGAGCCGGGGTGCTTGGCTCCGGGCCAAACCGGATGGTCACCTGTCGTCGCACCTTTTGGGGAAGCACTGTACAAGAGAACCTTAGTTCCGTGGCATTGGATGTCAATGGCACGGTCAAGGAGTATTGATTATCCAGGGCGTAGATATTGTTCATCAGGTTGTCGCCATTGCTCAGTTGGTTCTCGTCCTTGTACCAGAGAATCACATGACGGTCCTCTTTTGATTTTCATAAATAATTATGAGAGGTTTTTGAAAATGTAAAGAACTATTCCTTTTACTTACTGTCATAGTTTTTAACAGGACACTCCAGCTTGACACTGGTGGCATTGCCAGGCACATAGACATCCGCAGCCTTTTGGTTGAAAAAGGGAGCGGGTAGCTTGGGACTTGGTGTGGACTTGGCCAGATTCCCTGGCGCCTTCTGCGGCTCCTCATCGTCATAATCGCCTAGCTCTGAGCCGGGTTCTCCACTAGTCTGGGCAGAGGCTCCACCGCCTCCGGCTCCTCCTCCAGCGCCACCTCCATTTCCGCCTCCAGCCGCCGCGGAAGATTTGGCTGGGTGCGCCTCCGGCAAGGTCAGCACACCTGAAATGAACAGTAATTAGGTATGCATTGAAAAGCACTCGAGAAGGTGCCGTGCCAGATTTCCGTGTCTGGCGATAGTTTCGATGCCTAAGCCCCAAAGGCCCGCTCACTGGCAACATAAAACCATTAACGGAATACGAAATATATGCTGCCAAGCCCCTTTTAACGGGCCTTTGTTCCCTGGGAGCGTGTCAACGCCCATTCTGGAGCAGCACTCCGGTGTGGAGGTCAGGTCACGGAACGGAATTCTTTTCGGGAACGCTCAGCATATGCATATACACATATATTTTTGCAGATATATGTAAGGATATCTGGATTTGGCACAAGGATGGTGGCTTTGGTTGCGTCATTTGCACGTTTAGCGCATTGCTTAATGGCTGTGAAAATTGCCAATTTTCCTTGCTTTATACCATATTTATGTATGTATGTGTGTGTGGGGGTCCTAGTACCAGGAAACGAGTGGGGGTGTGGGTGTGGGTGACAGTGTGTGCCAAAGTTATTAGTTTTGTTTACACTCTCGTTAGGCGAAAAGGAAAGACATTGGCAGACAAGTTGGGACACCTTTCTTAGCCTTGACGCAGTTGCCTAGTCTTGTGTTTACCAGGAAATTGGTATTTGGGTCATTGGGACTATATGGGGATGATACAATCTTTGAGATCGTAATAATTATCATTAAAATAAACATGTCTTGGGGGTTTTATGACTGCTGACGGTTGGGGGTCAAACAAACATTTTTGCCTCAAAGTAGGCAATACTTTTTCCTTATTTAAGAGGAGGTCCTTGAAACCTCCATTTTGTTTTATCCAAAAGAGCTTTTAAAGTGGGGAAACTCTATATGACGATTAGAGTGTGTTTCCCGATCTGTTTTGTAGGTCAACAAGTAAACGATTTGTTTGTAGAAAGTTGAAGCCTGCCCTTTAAAAGAGACATCAATATTTGTCATTCATCCTCCCACGCTTTTGTTGTCCTATGGATACTTTAATTAATATCGATAAGCCGCATAAATAACCCAAAACTACCCATGATGCGGCAATTACCTCGCCACATTCCCTCCCATTTTTTGACAGCTCATCCACCATACAGCTCCCCGGAACTGAACCCGCTCCCAGTTGCTTAATTATTCAAGAGCCACTTTAATCATGTTGATATTTTTAACAATGTGCTCATTCCTCCTTTTCTCCTTCCCATTTTCTGTTCATTCACTTACTGTTCCACTAATTTCTCTATTTGTAACCAACGAGCAATTCTTGTAGACTGTGGAAAAATATTAGAAAATTATGATTCATGTTTCCGAAGAATAGCTTTAATAATATTAACTGATTGTAGAGAGATGACTAAGACCCAGTCTATCTAAAATTTATTCTGTTTAGATGTTTCTCCCAGTGTATGGTCTTCATGTAGCGTAGGGAAAGACAAGCCCTGCTTACAAGTGGTTCCCAAATTGTCGTCAATTCAGTGAATGAGACACGTTCTTGCAGACAATGCTCCCCCCTTTGCAATCTAATAATTCCCGGCGAGCGCTTTAGGAAAACTTCGCCATAAAAGTGGCGACCCTTTGAGGCACTTTTGCTTTGATAGTTTTTGGGTGACAGACAATGGTTTTATGGAGTTTGAATCGGACTCCATGTGGATATCGATATGGATATATGGTCATGGCGAAAATGCAACCTCCGGTGAATACACAAGCACTCGCCTGTTCGATATTAATATGATAGATGAGGCAATCGCCGCCAGAGCACATGATATTATATTTTCAGGGTTTTCAGCTCGTTTCCCTATTGGGTCAGCGTATGGAAAATGGGGTAAGTGTAATCCATCGATTACTTAAGCACACTCACACAAAAACACACTTTGTGGCACACCAGCACGGCTGCACTAGACGTATCGCCCAGGATTATAATCTCGAGATTATGCAAATTAGCTGCCATGAGTGGGTACTGAGGAGCAGCAAACAAACAAGAAATTTTCAAGTATTTCTTTGTGCCTGACATACAATAAATACAAAAGTATGTGGGAATTAAGCCCTTCAGACGTTATCTTTTTTATAGGACCCGCATATGTTACCAATCAGAAATCATCTCCACATAAAGATATAATTAATTGAAACTAAATTAATTTGTTGTTTTTGGTTTGGTGTCTTTCTGTGGAGCGGCAAAAGATGTGAGGGGATTGGATTGGATTTTTACCTGGAAAGTGGATGGATCCGCAGGCGATAAGTAGCAGCAGCCAGAGATGCCTCATTTTCAGCGATTATTTATGATTAAAATATGTATGCAAATGCCACTCCTCAGAGTCCTTTTCGCGTTTTTCTGCTCTATACCCGGGTATGAGTGGTTTGTGCAACTGGGAACCCGTTCGCTTTTTTAAACCAACTTGGAGGATAAACGGCTGCCGAGACACTGAACTTTTTGTTTTGTCACTAAGGATTGGTTTTTTTTCGTGGCTTTGTCTTGGCTTTGCGTGGGTTGTCGTTTTCGAGTCTGTGGTTCGTCGAGGACTGTCAGCAGAAAATAAGAAGTGCGATTGCGAATGCCGACAGAGGGATATTCGGTACAGTAAAGCTTTGTTTGGGGAGGATATATATGTTTACTAAAGGAATTAAAAGGAGGGAGTGTGGTAAACTTTAAAAAGTTATATTTTAAGCCTTGGGAAATCAAAGGGAGAAAATATTACGTATACGCCTAGTAAACTTTTTTTTGTAATTTTTAGCAAACACAAAATGGCGTATTTCCAAAGCCTAGTCTGTTGGTTTTTTAGGCAATGTTGGATTATAAAATGTTAAAAAATAAAAGAAATAAATACATAACTTTCATAAACTTAAAATCAAGACCACATAGTTGCCATGAAAAATTCGTTTCGGTTAGAGACTCCACTGTATATGTTGGGATAGCATGGATTTTGGGGAAGGAAGGAGGCCGAGAGCCAGTATAATAACCGAAGGCGGCGAAGGAGAGCAGATGACTCATATTGCACAGTCGCAGGAGTGCCCAATTGGAAATCCAGAAATGTGTCAGACCACAGTAGTTCCACAGGCTATAAGGCGACTTTATTTCTCACTTAGTATGCAAAACACGAATGCAAGGAGTAAAAGTGTTGGGAGAGTGCTGGAGAAATTTCGGAGAGAGTGCCTAGGTCAATTCCACTTTCCAGCATTCCCTTGCAGTTGGTGCAGCAAGCCAAAAAACACCCACCCACCCATGGTGCAACCACTCTCTTGGATAGTTCTCTTAAACCAAACGAAAAAAAAATCTCTAAACGAGATAGAAGTTCAGTGACGAAGACACTTCACACGGAGTCTGCGCAGCCCCTAAAACTTTGGTTAACATTTCAATTCTCCCGGGTGATTCAACTCAAATATGTCTGGGCTGTCAGCGCACTGTTTCTATTCATCCATTCTTGTGCTGGCTTTTAACTTTGTTGTCGCCCTTGTTGTTTGATTAATTTGTTTTCAAAAGAAAAGAATTCTTGGAAATTCTCCAAATGCATCGCGACCGCCACCAGAAAAATCTCTCACTTTGTGTGCATTCCCGTGTGCCTTGGACTTGGTGTGTGAGTTTGGATACGAGTGCGTGTAAATATAAATATTTGATTAATATCCACGCCCATTCAATCCCATACAGAGGCCCCCTTAGAATTGTTCTAAATTTGCGGATGTTTACAAGCTTGGCACCCAACAGAAGACAACACAAACATTGCACCAAGTGCACTGGAAATCTGGAACAACATTTCTAATTTTATCGTCTTTTCTAATAGTTTTTTTTTAAGGTTTTTGCTTGGATAACTACTTTTAAATTTAAGAAAATAAACTTAAAAAAAGTACAAAATTAATTGGAATCTAGATTAGGAATAAATCCTGATTATAATTTTAATTCAAGTGCATTTTCAACAGAGATATGTATCTGTGTAAAGCATAATGCACTTTGTTTTATGCTCGTAGATTAATTTTAATTGTTTGTTTGTTTGTACAGTGCAAATGTTGCATGTAGATACATTTAATGCGGTCGCTGTCGCACTCATAAATTGTATCTGCATCTGTTGCGCCAACTATCTGTATCTGTAAATGTATCTTTCTTCTGGCTGGCGATGTAGGCGTCACCGAGACATAAACAAACTTGCAATGGGGCAATTCCATTTACCAATCCTTGCCCCCTTCGAAGGCGTCCCTCGCCGCAGCTTAACCCATTGGTCCGCCGCAAGGAAATCACGGCTTCCCATGCCGACTTTATTGCCGGCCTGAGAAAAAGTCGCAATTGCATCAAGCAAATTGTCTCCGGGGGATGCAAATAAATAAATTTCCGCGAATCTTCGAGTGTAACTTGAATCGCGAAAAAGAGCAACACATGTGCTGTGCTGTGCTGCAATTGCAGGAATTTAGCTCAAGCATGTGGCATAATGAAAATGATATTGCATTTTGCTTCTTAATTGTAAATTAATTGGAGCTTGCTGGAGCCACGTTTTTATTTGGCAACTGTGGCATATTTCATTATTCATTGCAATCCTCTTACCCATCGGTCCACATCCGCTAATTCATATTTATGGCCAGGAAATGCTTTTATTTCTAAAAATACAACCCCTTGTCGAGAAAGAATGTTTTTAAATAAAATATTTTCGCGCCACACCATAGAAACTCTCTTAGTTTACTTTCCCCTCGCTCTTTTGCGCTCTCTTTAGGCATTCGTACTGGCGTAGCCAGGGAACTGGTATCTCTCAAAAGTATCTGACTCAAAGTATCTCAATCGAATTTTCGCTGTTGCCACGAACGGTTTGTTAACGGAATTTCGAATCGAAAATTTAAAAGTTAAAAATTAAAAATTAAAAAGAATTCTAGAACGAGGAACAATTGATTATTCCTGTGATCTTCTGTGTTTGTTTGTGTAAAAAAAAAAGAAAAAAACGTAGTAATAACAAAATAAGCACGAAAAAAATCCAATCAATCACAAAAGATAGCTCGAAGAAAGTGCTGACTGTGCTATCCGGAAATTGAAACTATTTAGTGTCAACATAATAATTACAGGGCATAATTGGGAACCCAAAAAGATCAGCAGAAATCAATAGCCCAAAGTGACACAGATTTTCGAAATTGGAAATTGGACAAAAAGCGAATACGCTGCCGGATACATATATTTTTACAACGAACGTTGGCCAGTGCACTAGATCTTTAGAAGTCTATATATAAAGAAATATCAAATAAAGAATAATGATGTCCAGAAGAGCTCTACTAATTGCCGGACTCCTACTGATCGTGGGCAGCTCCACGGGTAAGTGCTTTCTGGGGTTAGACCTGATGCAATCATTGGTTCCCGACACAATCTAATCGAACCAGGAATGGGAATGGGAACGGGTATGAAAATGGGAGGGCGACCGACCCCAAACCCCATAGGGTGATCGCAATGCATCAGATTCGGACTGGGATCTCAACTACAGGAATTGGAATTCACTATAAATCGCTGTGATTGTTGGGCGTGATCTGGTCGGGATGATAATGTCGTTGCCGGAATGTTTTAAACCGGTTCTGACCTACATTTGTTCCACTGATCGGGCACAGACAAAATAAATAAATGGGAGATTGATTAGGTCAACCCAATAATGTCTTATCAGCGTTGAATAAAAATTTTATAAAATATGGCAATCGAATAAAAAATCTCTTAATAGACCTTTAATCATTTGAGCTTAGAAGGTGATAAAAATATAATTTTATCATCCTACTTTCTGGGAAGATATCTATAGGACTATGACTAATTTTAGAAGTATGTTTTATTTAAATTTATGAATCAGTTAATGTATTGGACAAAAAATAATATGAGCCATGAGGATTCCCATCAGGTAACTCACTCTTACCACAATGAATCATAGAAGATCTTTTGTCCGATGACATTTTGCAAATGTTGTCAAGTTTCCGCATTATTCAAATGGATTTTTTATATACGTGTGCTAAATCATTAATGTTTTTATTACTTGTGTAATTTTGCCCAGTTTGCAATGAGTACACTCGAACAGTTAGCTTAATAATTTATTGTCCAAAGGCCGTCACATTAATTCAGTTATTTATCACGATAGATGAATGGCGTCGAATGGCTGGCCCGAGTGCATTCAAGTTTTTCCCATTCATTCGCCGGCGAGGAAGTCTCTACAGAGGGGTGGAGAAGGCATTTAGAGGATACATAGGTGTGTGCCATTTGGCATTTGGTATTTGCTGTTTGCTGTTTGCTGTTTGCCATTTGTGATTCCAAATCGGTTACGGCTGTTAATTATTCCAACTTCGGCCCATTGTCTGTGCGCCCAGGAAATGAGCCAGCGGCAAAATAGCGAAAACAATTCCACACGATCAATAGGAAATGGAGTTCCTGGAGGAGGGTTAGGCTTAGGAGTATCGAATTCAGAGGCCTCCGGTTCTGTATTAATTAGCCCCTGGATTCACCGCAACTGTAGGTAGCCCAGTAGAGTTCCCCCTTAAGAAGCGTGTCGAGGAAGCGTGAGAACATTATTGGTGATCACCCTGGGTGGATCAGATCACCCAAAACCTGGAACCCTTTTCCTGTTGTTTGCTTACCCCATAAACAATGCGATTATCATCAAATTGATTGGATTGCGAAATGGTAGACGACGCTACCTTCTTGGTAAGAAGGCAGAGGTTTCCTTTGCGACGATCGCCGACTGATCTGCTGACATGTTTTGCCAGGAATTTATGTTTGCTCACTCTGTATTTAACATATTTGCTTAATATTCCATAGTTGTCCCACTGGGGCTTGACATGGGTAAACAACAAGTCTAAATGATGATCATTTTGATCACTGACAGAAAAAATACCCCACAAGTTTGTCTTGAAATTGAAAAAATTGTTAGGTTTTGAGAAAAAGAATTCCCTCGATTTTTATGCTGACAATCTTTTTCGATTTTCGTTTCCATTTCGTTATGTGGGGGATTGAATTTCATGGCGTTTTGTAGCCAGCTTGGTGCGAATCAAAATGCCCGGGCAAGGAGGCATCAAATGACCGCGAATACATCGAGAAGCGCGAAGCATAAAAAAAGATTTTGTTTGGGAAGCCGTCGAGGGGGGGACCGGGTAGTGGAGGTGGCGGTGGACAGAGACGAAGTGGTGGGGTAGGTGAGGGTGTGGCATATTGTGAGGGCCCTGCCCTTGTTCTGTGCAGAAATTCCTCCTCGGCCCGGGCATTTATTTTGGATTCTCTGACTCATCCTCAGTCGATGTTGTCTGTTCTCGCCATGGCCTGGTATTCGCTGCCATACAACATACCCCGTTCCGAGTCCGCGTCCAAACACCATTCGAGTTGCATCCACAGCACCATCAGATGGGGGCATTATGGAGTGGGTGGACCCGAGGGGGGAGGGCCATGGGCGGCGGCTGAGCTGGCGTGCCGGTTCAGCGACAGCCGGCAAAAGCGAGTTAAACCAACTCGTAACCAATTCTCGACAATTAAAGAATCAATTTACTTAACGTTGCTGGCGAATTGCCTGTCGCTGAATGAGTTGTCCATGGAGTGCGGGTTCCCAACCACGGGGAGGGCGGTGCACTGAAGCTGCTGCACCACTCAAGTGGGGCACGAATATATATTCTGTATATATGTATGTATGTATGTATAGTATACTGGTATATAAGCTTAAAATGCATATAAAAACGCTGATGATCGACACGATAATGGAGAAGCCAACTACTGATTCAGCGACATCCAGAAGTCAAAGTCAAAAGCCGCAGATGCTCTGGCTCGGCCCGGATAGAAATATTTCCAGAATTTACGATCCGTGCCGAACAAGTGGAGGGGCAATAATGCTCATACAAAGTACTTGCAGTCTCTCAAATCCAGGCATGTCAGCCATTTTAAGGCTTTGGAATGTAGCCTATATTTCAGCGAAATCTGTGCATTATTTGGGATTATTCGTTATTATATTATAAATCTTATGAAATTCCTTCGAGAATAACTCAACACATTCCTGTAGCTAGTTTTGCAATCTTTGAGATTCCATAAATTCCAAACACGTTGCCACTAAGCCGGCTGCACATCATAAAATTTATTCAATCTTTTGCCGCCAAAGAATGTAGTCAAGTGTTAATATTTTTTATGGCCTCCTTGTCAAAGTTTTATTTTTTGAATATTCGTCTCGGCTTCGTGCTAAAATTTCAATTGAGACCTATCCAAGTCCAAGTCCGAGCTTGGCAGTAAATAACCCAAATCGAAATGAACCCAAAATAGTTTCTGGAGAGAACGCCGGCCAAGAACCAGAAAGGAGTGCCGCATATTAATTAGAAGCCACTCGGTGGAAACCGAGAGCCCTGCCTCGGACCATCTTAATATGCAGTAGGCGTAGCCGGAGTCGCGCCTCGTCTTCAGTATCGAAAAACTATATATGTAGTTGGCGCAGCGCCCGCACAATTCTGAACCCAAAACCCACAAGGCACTTGCCACAGACACGTGCACCCCCAACTCGCCCCGGGGAGGCAAGGGCCAGAAAGTAGACATTTTTTTGTGTATTCCGCCAGATCGGGGGACGCAATGGAAAATCGTTTAAGTGAAATCAATGTACTGTATTTGGAAACTCATATATGTATATACAATATATAGAAAGAAAGTACACATAAGCTCGTGAGTGCTTCTGGACGTTCGGATTTCTATGATCGAAATCGAAATTTATTGCCGCCACTTGATGCCACACAGCCAGAACACTCTTATGGGGGATCAAACAAATGGAAATTGAAATAAATCGATTAGGTTAATGGAGAAAATAGAAACCGGGCTGTACTATTTGCATATTTCAATCGTTTCCAAAAGAAAATTTTAAAATCCTCAATTAGTTTTGGCCCGGCATCTGTCGGCAAACGAATTATTCAGAATCGATTCCAATCCCTTCGACAGGACCCGACACACGCTCCAACTATGGCGAATAATTTGCCATTTTCGGCATCTGTCAATGCGGCATCGGCACATCTGCCTTCCGCCTGCACCACCGCACTTCACTCTTCACCCCCTCCTGGGATAATGCTGCTTCTGGCCAATTTGAAAGTGGCCGATGGATGCGTAGGTAGTCGTCACTTTATGAGGTTCTCTCCTGTCCTCCCGTAACCTGATCGCTTTCACAGAACCCGAATGCCATTATCATTATCCGCTTCGCCTCATGTCTCTATCTGCCACACACACAGATACTCACCAACACAAAGGTGCAACGATCTCCTCCATCTCCTGCCACACAAACAATTTTCGGCTCATATAACGCCGTCCCTTTGGCCGGGTCGGGACGGAGACAGGGACTGGGACTGGTCAGTCACGTAGGGCACTTAAAAAAATTGCTGTAACTTCATTAGGCCAGATAATTGCTATACTTTTCAATTGAATTTAATTTGTTACGTGCATTTGGAAAACTTTGAAAATAATTGAGTAACTTTGGAGAATGTATAACTTTTATAAGTGAAGGTAACATTTCTCGCAGTGTAAGCTAGACCCGGACAAACCTGAAAACATTCGGAAAGGAGATCAAAGATCAGAGAGCTCGCTCCCTCCGGGACTGGCTCTTAATTTCCTCCGGGCCTCCGGGCCTTCGGGCCTTATCACAGGTAGTAAAAACCAACAACAAAAGTGCTGCACTTGAATGATTCCCAACTTTCAGGGGGTGGAGAAATGGCAGTGCCAGCCAGGAGGGAGCGGAGTGACTGGCACTAAAACCCAAGTTGGCTTTCGGCCCTGGCTTGGGGTTATTAGCTGAAATGCATTTTTTCCCCTGTCTTTCGTTTTCGGAATCATGGTTATATGATAAATTGTTGTTGGTCTAATTCTGAGTAGTAATTAAAATGGGGCTGGCAACAAGGGTTAAGGAAAGTTGGCCAAGTTATCTCCGGAGATGGGAGAACATGAAAGCGAACATAATCCGGGCTAGGGATCATTTCGGGAGGATGTGAACCCAAAATTAAAGGTTAAACGGAATGGGAGATTAATGGAATTATAAATGCAGGGAGGTTACCCATTTCTCTCTGACAACATCCTCAAAAAATGTTTATTTCTGAAATACAATGTATTTGTTTTGCTTTTTTCGACTCTTTTCTTATCTCTTATGTTTATCGGAAGCCAAACAATTCGATGCAGACCATCATGCCAGAAATCTGCAAATAAACTTTCATTGCAATGGCTTTATTTGGGTCTTATCTTCCCGGTTCAATGGCTGTTATTTTTTTATTCGGGGCGGAAGGCGTCCAACATAAATTCAGTTGGCTTCAGTGTGTCTCCTGCCTTTAGAGTAAATACAAGAATAAATTTCTTTTATGGCTTAAGTTTACGACAAAGAGCGAATGCGTGAGTGAATGTGCATTTTTTTTCGGGAAAAAAGAAAAAGAGGTGGTGGTGGGGGAGTGGGAGTGGGAGGAGGTTTCGGTTAGGAGGAGCGATCGCAGGAACTCCATTTCACTCACTCACCAACCGAAGAATGGAAATTCGAAGCTCAATATTTTCTGTTTGTACTTGGAGCTTGTAAAATTATTATTTTTCCTGTTTCCGCATGAAGAAGTGGCCACCACACTCAAAAGGGAAATGTACCAGAATGTAAATTTAAACTTTTCACAATCAACGAACCACACTGTCCCTTTCTAGAGGGTGTGCGCGTGTGTGCGAGTGTGTGTTGCAGTTGGCACTACGAGAATGGACATTGTTGTGAAACGCTTTCAATTCTGTGTGTCCAACGGTGACACCACCAAATAAAAAAAAAAGTGGCCCAATATGCTGCCGTTTTTGTTATTTTGGTACACTGAGAAAATATTTTAGTTCATCAAACAAAATCCCCAAATTATAAAACCAGTGTCTGAAATAATATTTGGAAAATTTATGATTCCTTACATTTAGGTTTTTTTTTAAATACAATTGTTGGATTTTCCGTCAGCACGTCACATGTGGGTGCGGCGATCGACCAAGCAACCCAAATAGTGGCTGGCTGGGGGGGGTGGGCGACTGCATAAAAGAGACAGGCCAGAGACAGGGAAAAATCGAGGGGGAGTGTTAGGTTAGGCGCTGCTGCTGTTGTCTTCTCTTTCCATTTTCCATTCGCTCATTTTAATTTTCGGCTTTCATGTGACCCCATTTCCCCGAAAATGTTTTCGACAAAATATGTGTTTGTATGTTTTAACACACTAGTATGTCTGTGTGTGTGTGGGGGAGGGCAGGCTGAAGAATTGGTGGAAAAACAGTGAACGTGAATGCGAATTGGCTGTCTTTTAATATAACCCATCATCGGTGCAGCTGTCCCATAATGCCACCACCAGACCTCCCAGCCCTCCCTGCCCTATGTTTCCCTGATGAATTTGAGCTGCGAAAATGATGAAAACAAAAACACATTATGGTATTATGATGGCCTAATGCACTGTGAAAACAGTGCGGACCAGCGCTGGTTTCGATTTCCATTTAATTTCCCTTAATTAACCCACCGACCAAATGCGATGACTGTTCTGACCCCCCAACGGGCTGCCCCCAAGGGATAAGCAATCGAATGGTCTATAATTACAGCAGATCTTCGGCGATTATCCCCCAAAGGGCTTTAATTTTTTAAACTTTCTTCAAAGCGTTATAATTGTTCTTGAGAAATATTTATTTTATCAAAAGCTAAAATAGAAATAAAAGAAACTGGAAGATGATCTTTAGATCAGGGACATCCTGGTGGTATATTGATTGCACACTTTTCTACAAATTCTCTAATAAATTCTTGTCTATTTTCATTATTTTTTAGTTCTGTCTTACCCACAATCCAGCTTTGATGAAGAGCAAATGCAAAACGATGATGAATTCGATTATACAAGTGATGAGCAAAGTGCCCCCAGTCCACAGACCAAGTCACCGACACCCAGTTCCATGCAAAAGGTCAACAAGTCGGTGACAGTGACAGGCATTCGCGGCGAGGATGTGGTGCTCAAGTGCGATGTTGGAACGGAATGTAAGACAACTAATTTAAATATTTTAAATAAAAACTAAAAAAAAAATGTATTTCTTTAGTGCTTCGAGCAGATAATGTGGCTGTCCTTTGGTACTTCGGCGACAACATCATTGCCAACGGCAGGAGTCTGGTGCAGCCCAACTTCAAATTGGATCCCAACTACGACTTGACCATCTTAAAGGCCAGTCCTCAGGATGCAGGCTCCTATAGTTGCAAGGTGCTGCCCTCCGGGTCCGAGGTCAATACCAAGGTCGTCATCGCCGAACATTCCCTGGACGCCATTGCCCCAGAGAGCTCCACCTCGGCGTCGAGTGCGATGGCCAGCAGTTTGATTTCCTGGACAGCCCTTGGATCCGCCTTGGTCCTGCTGCTGGGAGCTGGTCGTCATTAGCTTAAGCTTAGCATTAGTATTAGGCTGGCAGAGATCTGTGCCCTCTTCAAAACACTCTCCACTCTTCTATTCTCACAGAAAAATGAGCATTTTGTTGATTGTAAATTTTTTGTATTTTTAAAGACACAAAATCAACTTTATTTATTAAATAAAAAAAAAGGAACCAAAGTATACAGAATTGTAAAATTTGTTTAATATTTCCAGCTAAAAACATTATCATGGCCAAATCCGTCTGGATTGTATTACTTTTTACTCAACATGGACTCAACGAAAGTTACAATATTTATTTAAGACACTGGCTTTAATAATATTTCTTTAAATATATATATATATGATCCTCTTGGTATATATACTATGTGTATATTATATTTATGTGTATGCTTTAAGGTCGGCATTTGAAATCAGGTCCTCGAAGAAACATTGATTATGGAACTTTCTTTTGTGTCGTTTTGATTTTCGATTTTCGTTTTTTGTTTTTTGATTAATTTTTGGAGCAATCAGATCCGGTTGATTGCTTCAATTGGCACGCTTGTTGATCAGCTCTAATGTTAGGCTATGATTCTTAAATAAAATATATATAAAATATATATTTCTACATTCACAATTGATTACGCATACGTATTAGTGTATATGGTCAGCATGTTATGGCGATATTTCTCAGGTATTGTAGCAGAATCAAAAGGACGAAAATATATATGTATATGTGTGTGTGTCAAACCCGATTCGTTCTTAAGCATAATCCTTTCACTTGATTTGTATATATATGTGTGTGTGTATCCAGGATCGTTTCGTTGAGTTGATGTGGCGTTGGTTCCGTAAAATTAGGTTTATATGTATGTGGGCGTGGTAGGTACACATATGTATGTCTAAGCTTTGGTCTAGTTTATAAAATAATTCGGTTGCCATTCGATTGATTCGATCCCTCCCCTCTTAGCCCCTCTGATTCAGTTTTGTAATATAAGTACAAATTCTAAACTAGATCCTTATCGTTTTTTTTTTTGTATTTCTCGGGGTTGAGTCCTAGTTGATAAGATCTATTCGCCACCTTGGAAGTGTATTCGTTTTCCGTTCGGGTTCAGGTAACAAGGATGCTTCTCTCGTCCTCAAAGGTGCCAACTTACACATGCAGACATACCAAAAAACAAATAAATATTACAACTAAGGTTAATCAAAATGTTTCTTGTTTTTTTTCGGTTTTAAACCGATCGTCCTTATCCAACCACTCCTCCTCATCCACCCACCACTCTCGGTTCAGTGTCGACTCTAACTTTAGCTAAACTAAATTAAATTTAATTCTGTTCTCCTTGCTTGGCACAAAAATGTTTCAGTGGCGATCGCTCCAGCGTGTACGATATAGCATTAACATTATAACATTGACCCAAGCTAGCAGGCGCGCATTAGCATTTTGTTTGTATAATTAGAATACTTTAGTTTCTGGTTCCTATTTCTGCCTTGGCTGTCGCTATCGCAATCGCAATCGCTATCGCTCCGATGCCCTCGATAGCTGAGTAATCCGGAAATACATATGTACACTCCTCCGTGTCCTTGCCATGGCGCCCTTAGAGCTGGCGGATCTGGCGCAGCAGGAGCGCCGCCAGGATAACTCCGATCAGGGGCATTTGTTCCAGGGCGGACGCACTTCCTCGGCCCACAGGTCCGATGCCGGCCTGGACTATCTGATCTGGTGGCAGATCCGCATCGCTGGGCTCATACGAATCTGTCGGAAGAGATCAAGTTATGGGCGGTTTCTCCGGGAATTCTGTCGACTCACCCTCCCCGTCGGCCTGGATCGTGAAATCGTGATCTGGCGAAAAGTTGGACCAGCCATAGGGGTTCTTCGTCTTGACGCGAGCATGCCACATGCCACGCCGAGGCAAATCCAGCTGGTGCGTGATCTTCCAGATGCCTCCGGTCTGATTATGACGATGCGTTTCCAGCATCGACACAGTACTCCAAGTATAGGACTGGAATATAGAGCCAGATTACAAAATCAATCAGAATCAAAGACTATGGAGTCCCCCAACTCACCCCAGATAGCTTGTAATCCAGCATGGCCTCCGACAAGGGCTGCAGACTCCTCACCAGCCAGTGCATGGTGACTTTGGTGCCCTCCAGTTTCATGTCCTCGAACTGCGGCGTCTCTGGCTTGTAGCTGACGTGCACCTTAACCTCGTTGTAGCCGATGGCGTTCTCCACATGGCACAGGTACTCGCCCAGATCACTGGTATCCACGTCCCGGACAATCAGCGTCGTGCGATTGTGTCCGTTATGGACAGAATCCTTCAAGGAGTACTTCTCGGAGATCTGTATGGGCTTGGCGTCCTTAACGAAGAAGCTCATGGCAATGGGATTGGCGCGATAGTTGCAATACAGCTCGGCAGTGCCACCTTCCTCAGTGTTGACATGATGCCGGTGGGTGGACACCTTGGGGCTGTACTGGACATCGATGGTTACCATTCCATGGGGGGGATTGTGACTGCCATCATCGGCCAGGCACTGATATACGCCGGAATTCACATCGTCGATGTTGTCCAGGACAATAACTCCTTTCTCGGCATCGCTGGGGGAAGACTCCATTCGAATGCCCTAAAGATAATTGGATTTAGAGCATGAGTCCTTATTTTTGATTCGGAAATAATGAAAACTTTGGTTATTTTTTCAAGTCTACTCCAATTTTATTATCCTAAAGAAGTTGATCTTGAAAAATTATCAAAGATATCTGTGCATAATGAAGATGGAAGATGATATTGATGGAAGATCATACATACATTAAAGGACCATTTGATGGTGGGCTCGCCGGGCAGATAGGTTCGACACTCGAGCTTGTGGTGGTCGCCCTGCCTGAACGTCTGCGATCGATCCGTGATGTCACGGTCGTCGCAGAGGATCGACAGCCGGGCGCCCACCCTCAGAGTGGTGTGCTGTCGAACGTTCTGCGGCAGGATAACGCAATAATAGTTGTCCGAGTCCTCCGGCGTCACGTTTCGCAGCAGTATGGAGTTATTCTTCATGGCCTCGACGCGGGGAATAACCGGATTAATGCCATTGGCAATCATTGTGGTGTTCTTGTACCACGTTACCGCATTGGTAACTAAGGATAGGGTTAATCTTTGATTAGTTGAGGAGCTGGGGAAGATAAGAAAGGTTTTACTTACGCATAAAGTTTCGAACATCACAATTGAGGACCACATCATCGCCGGGCTTGGCTTCCACCCGGAGATCGTTTTCCTCGAAGTAAGGTGGAGCTGCTGGAGTGTCCACAACTGGAGGAATGTCATCCTCTGACGGATCAACATCGCTATCGCCGTATTCATAGTCATCGTCCTGGTAATCCTTATTGGTGTCATCTATCGGCGTGGCAGAAGAGCGAGCTATAAAAAACGAATAAAAGGGTGTTTATAATTATATGTAAAAAGATACCCCATATTTGGGATAATAGCTCCTCCAATATTTATACCAGGGAAGGTGCTGTCATGAGTCACCCAAACTCGGAGGCCCCTAAGTGCTTCCAGACTTAATTGGAACTGATAAAAATCACACAACCTCCACTGCAAGTTCTGCTTCCAATCAAGGGGTCTCCGCCACAAAGAACTCGTTTATTTAGTTCGGGAACGGAAATGAGTGCCAACAGGAACTAGGGGAGATAACGGCCTGAATATTTGCAAATACTTCCATTTGAATATTTGCTTTTAGTCAGAGTTTTTGTGGAAACAGCAGCACCAGCAGGTTTCTGGAAAACGTTTATGTATTTTCCTGAAAGTATGCAGCGAATAGTTTGCATTTCATCCCCAGAAAATATTTCCATCATCTGAAGAATTAATCTTCGAGATAAAAAAGGAGATATGGAAAGAGATATGGTTCTGAGATATACAAAATTCTCTAAGCCTTGAGTAAATTAGCGCAAAAGTATAAAGACCATAAGGAGGGTTTCTGATTTTGGAATGGTAATTTCCATTTCCCATTTGAATGATGACTCCTGCTGCACCCCGAATACCGAACACCGGACCAGAATATGCAAATTGTATGAGTAATTTCTCCAGCCGCGATCTTTTATGTATTAGCCAATAATAATTTTCTGTGCCATATGCGGCTTCTAACGGCTATAAGCTGACGGGTGAGTCACGGCCATCATTCCTATACGGCTGTGATGGATATTGTCGGGATTACGCAAGTCTCTTAAACTCGTTATCAATGGTCGATAAAAGCTTTTTAAGGTAACCACTTGCGTCTCGGAGCCAGCTATCTTATCCAACTGCCCCTCCTCATATTCGACACAGCCAGACACTCCGTTTATGGTTTGGGCCACTCCAAAAGAAGACAAAATAAATGGTAAAGAAAATTGCTTGGGGCTGGCCAAGAGCAGCGGGGGACCTTCACTGATCCGAGCCATAACTGGCTAAAAACTGCAGTCTTGGGCTTGTGTCAAGGTTACGGTCCAGGGACAGAGTCTGAATTCAGGGATTGCAGGCTCCTCCTAGCTTCACGCAATTGTTGTCTGCAAGTAGGTCAGACTGGGCGGAGATTGGGGGCTGCTGGGGGCACATGCGTCATCCTTTGTCCTTGGATCGATGTCGGGGGTTGCAAATAAAAAACGGCAACACAACAACAACAGAAACAACAACGTCCACTTAGCTTAAGTTCATCCATATGGATGGCGAAACAACAACGTCCACTTAGCTTAAGTTCATCCATATGGATGGATGAGCTGTTCCCTGCTCCTCCACTGCCTCTCCCTTGTGCAATCGTTCTGAGTGGAACAATGGCGTCAGGATGTCGCGGCGCCAGCTCCTCGTCCAGACTCCCGCCCCACTTCCGTTTCCATCCCCGTCCTGGCACTCCTTTTCCCCTTTAAACTTGAGTTCAATGTTATACACAATGGCCATTTGTGGCCTGCATTGGCACTGGGGCGTCCTCGTCAGACATTTGTCGCATTCCGTTCGCTTTCCTCTGAGGATGACTTTGCATTCCTGGCCAGATGAAGTCGTGTTCAAATGCAATCGCCTCTTGGCGTGGGATTGTTTGGGATACTTTGCATTTGTTTATTGTTTAAAGGAGATTCTTTAGCTTTTTTGTGAGCTATTTGATATTTGATAGTCCTTTTCAAAAATTATTATGATTATTTATTTGTTATTATGAAGAAAATTAAAAAGGGAATAAAGTGAATGTTTTAATGACTGTGAACAGCTCACAAGGAAATATCTGCTGCTTCAGAACGCCATTTAATTTTAATTACTCTGTCCCACATTTCAAAATAAATATGCATTGTAAGTATGGAACCTCGGTTAAGAGAATTCCTTGTACCAGGCGCCACTCCACCCTATCAGCAAGGTCGATTGTAGTCGCGACTCCCGGCTGATAACTCCCATTCAAGATTCAGTTCAAGATTTTCGATCGCATTCATGATCGCTGAGCTTTCTGACTCACTATAGATCTGATACGAGTAGCTATGGATGAGTTATGGGGTCAATAAGTAAACAAATCTGGCCCACATCCTCGCCCAAGTCTGCTGAGTCAATGAAATGTATATAAATAAATGATGGCATCTACTTGCCGCCAGTTTTGCCAATCCTAAATGCACAAGATTTTCGAAATCTCGGAAAGGAAAGGAGACCTCATCCCAATTCGGTCAAGTCAGCACAACCGAATGGAGGAGGGGGGCAGTCAAAAATTCTTTAATCGACATGTCATGTCTAAGGCCCGATGGAGCAGTCAGATTTTGATGTGGGGTCGTAAAAGTGCCCAGAACTGGGTGAGTTTCAGATGTCAGATTTGCAAAGGAGATTCCAAATAGATGTACAGTGGAAATAATTAGTTACTATATAGGTTTTTTACGGCCCTTAAAATAAATAGTCTTTTATAGTAATGTCACCCAATCCGAGTATTAAATAATTCCGTTTGTAATCGAAACTTTGAGACCTCTTTGGTGACTTTTTGGCATGTGGGAAAGGTTAAGGTTTTTAATCAAATTTCCTTGGGGCAGTTTCCATATAAAAATTCCATCGCATTTTCGTACATAATTCGATTCCATGAATTTGCATAGAGACACATAATAAATAAAACGAAACAAACACCCGCCAAAAAGCAGACACATAATAAATGGAAAATTAAATTGAAATCAATTGAATCGGCAAATCGATTCTACTTTTACCCCCCTACCCCATCGCGCCTGGGTGGGGCCACGCAGTCGCTCCGCACCCTCTGGAGCATTTTGATTGATCCAATCACTGATTTATTATGCGATCTTTATTTTTGGAAAAGCGAACGAATGCGTAATTTGAGCATTTTCGGGTTTTTTTTTTTTTTATTCGAAAGAGCACTAGTCAGCAAAGCATTTATTCAAATATGTGTTCGCCTAATCGCCGAATTCTGGGAACATTATTTTATTAGATCCCCCGGGTCTGGTTAACCTTGAATGGGACTGTTTTCGTAGTAAATAAACCCAATTTCCATTAGGGCCAGGTCTTTATCTATGTATGTATGTACTCCACTTCTGCAACTGAAGAGTGAAATAGAATTGAAAACATGAAAACAAATATTTTTGTTTGGCTGCCAGGAGGAGGAGCATTATGAAATATCTTCCATGTTTGTAGGCCAAACATTCTTCGATATTTACAACAGGCAGAAGCTATGTGGGATATGTGATATATGAGACTCCAAAGTTCAGACTTATTTTGGCTCATTTCTGGCGGATAACCGCCACCTTATCTTATGCCTAAAATTGGATCGAATTCGGTTTTAATTAAAAGACCACCATAGTTTGTACACATGTGCATACATATTGGAATATTCCTTAATGTCGGAGGAGGAGGAGGCATGGCCTATGCCCTGGGACATGTGATAATTTAAAACACCGGGGGCGTTTCACGTACAGATAGGAGGAATAAAAAATAAAAGTCGCCTGTTTACGAGCAAATATTCGACATCAAAATGCCATTCTTTGCAGAACCGTTCGTGCATAGCAAATATTTATTCTACTCGTTGGGGCCTATTTCTTTTTTTTTTTTTTTTTTTTATGGAAACACATGGCACCCGGAAAAGTCTGGAGGGGGAGGGATAGGGTGAAGATGGGTGGGATGTGGTGGGAGGGAGGGAGTTGCGAAAACTTTCCAAGCTAACGTTCCATGTGCAGACGTTCCGAGCTACGTGAAATGGAATGTTAACCGTTATCAGCAATTTACGCCATAATTCCAAAAGCGAATGAAATTTAACTTTCCAAGTGATAAGTGTTAGCCCCTCTCTCATTTTTTTTTGATAAGATATGCTTGTTGTTTTTTCAACTGGCACCTACATCTGCGTCTACGTGAGACTATCTCTGTGCCACAGTACGTACGTATGTGTATGTGAGTTCAATTTACGCAAAAGATAAGCAATACGCACGTGGTTCTAGACCACACACACACACCTTCCATATCTGGAGCTTTCCGCGCCACGTACATATGTGTGAGTGATCTGAATGTAGGCTAACTTGGCTCATACTTATTTTCGTCCGACAATCGGTAATTCATAAATTTCTGGAAACTTACGTAAACCCATTGAACCGCAACCGAGTCATTAAAGAACTCAACCTTTTCAAAACAAATTATGCTTTCAAAACGTTTTGGTCTTATGAGATCAATTAAAAACCAAGCCCAAGATTATGATCCGAAAAATTTCAAATATGCTTAAATTTATGTTCTCAGAATTCAAGTTAAATGGATGAGTGTGAATTAAAATATTGGAATTTGACACACATATGTATACACATGTAGTACTTTTTTCCTTCTTTCCAAGAGAATCACTTGTACTTTTGCTGCAGTTTTTTTTATCTTTACAAGAGGCCATAAAAAAAAAGACAAAATATTACGTATACGCCACCGGGGCAACTTTCAACTCTGAGATTTCTGGAAATTGCCTCTTGTGAAGCCAATTTGGGGCTAATTAACTCGAATCAAATTAGTTCTTCGATTTTATAGTTCATTAACTCGAGTCCTTGACTTACCGTAGAATTGTCCAATTAATAGACAAATGAGCAGCAGCCATGTCGTGTCTTTCGCCCTGATCATTTTGATTGCCTTTGATGGTTTTCGATTTCGTGGATTTGGGTTTTGGTTCGGAGCTATCGGAGGTAGGTTGTTAACTGCAATTAATATGTTTGGTTTGTACTTTAATTAATTTGCTGTTCCCGATACGGAGCCGCAAAGGTCCAAAAAAAAACGATTATTATTATTTAGTTGTGCGATTTCTTAATTTCGCTTATCGTTTATTGTTTATTTTGTGTATTTCATATGCGAACCGCGTCGTGGGCCGGAAACTTCTAATTGACTTGTGGCAAAAATGCAAAAAAAAGCGCGAACTACAAACGAATTTTTTGTGCAGGTATTACAGCGGGGTAAAATATATTCGACCGATCGGTGGGTAAACATTGCCCATTCGCCTGCCTGGCCGCGTTATGCAAGCCGTGTGAGCCGTGTGTCTTGTCGCAATTTGCTCTCCGTCGATAAGTTGTATCTTGAAGATATTATGATCTCTATGCGAAAAATCGCCATTTGCTACTGCTGCCACAGATGCTGGCTAATTTGCAGCTCACACCGAGTCCCCACTAGCTCTCTCTTTTTGAACAGTATTACTTCAAAAATCTATCCAACTTATTTTTTAGAAATTCTGTCGAAACCAAAACTATACTATAATGATATACAATATAGTAGAAAGTTAATCAATTTTCCAGAGTTATACAAGATTGGATTGTTAAGTTTGAAAATTATTACATGCCACATGGCTTTTCGTGATAGATTTGACTGTATTTTTTGCTCTTTGGGGGCTGACTCAATGCCAGCCGGGCAGTAAAGTGGGTCGAAGTGGGGGCTTTGGGGGTTTTTTGTTGGGTCAGGGTGTGCCAAGTCGAATAGCATGCAAATGTTTATGCATATAAATAAATTAATGTGCAAATGCGAAAAAATTGAACAGCACGAAAAAATTTACAACTGCACACCAGCCGACTAAATTTCGGCCTGTTAATACCAAAAAAAAAGTTGTTTTGCAAATGGCGGGCATAACTCACCTATGCAAACAAACAACGATCTGCAACTGTATATCAATACATACATATATGTTTGTATACCCCGACTCATAAAACAAACAATTTTGCAATGTCTGATGATCATAATCCATGATGCATTCGCAAAAAAATTTTCGAAAATTTCGCAAGCTATTTTTGAATACATTTGGCGCCGAGCTTAAGACGACTTACTGATGCTCTACCATTTATTCGAGCTTGAATGGGAGTTGATTGGGTTCTATATTTATCTCTAGTCTAAATTTATTTGCTTTTTAGGTATTCAAATCACAAAGACGACAGATCCTTGACCAAACAAATTAGCATTCCCGAACAAAAGCCGTCTAATGAGCGGCAATTTCCTCACTCACTTGTGCAACAGAGTTTTCCCAGCGCTTTATTACGACTGTCATCAGAATAAATGACACCTTAGATACTATACTGTCAGTGTGTTAGCACTCAAACATACTCAGAGTTGACACCTTCGTCTGGCAGATAGCCCCTTAACTATCCCTAAAACAGAGTTTACCGACTCGGCCTGTTTATCAATTATAAAATCAAAGAAGGGGGCGCACGAGGGGTAGGGAAAGGTGCAAACTTGGTTCTTGTTGGTTCTCTTTAAATCAGTGCCGGGATTGTTGTTGCTTTTTGTATCTTTGGCGCTTTGTTTATTTACATTGCGCTCCAAGTTTACACACAGATACAATCGGTGCACTTGTGTGCGCGACTTTTGGAGTGGGCTAGGTATTGACGGGGGAGTTGGGGGTGGGAGGCAGCGGCTGCAGCTGCCTTTTGGGGATCAATGCTTGCACTTTGCCGCCACAAATTGAATTGAAAACTTTTCTGTTTTGTTTTTCCCCGATTTTTTTTTTCGCTTTTCGAGTTTCCTATATAGTATAGTGTAAATAAAAAACAAGAATGTATAGAAGAATTTGTTTTTCATTCAGCATTTGTTTGCACTTCCCCCCTCCCTAGGAGGAGCAGCTGGGCCCCCAACTGGTACCAGGCCCATCTTCTTGGGGCTCTTCCGCTTCCCGCAGACCCTCATTTGCATTTTCGCTTTCGTTTGGCCACCTTTTTTTTTCTCCCAGTCCTTTACTTTTTGTTCGACTTGGCTTGCCGGCAATACAACTATTTTACATATTTGCACATATTTATAGAATTTGCAGCGAAGCTTCTGCCAAAGGAGACCGAAGGTGAAAGAGTCTGCAACAGAAACTGCACTTATTTTTTTTGGCCCGACCAAAACGGATTTGGTAGGGAGTAAAAGTGAAGATGTGGAGCACACGGCCACATATATATGGTATATGGTATGAGTCTTGGCCATTATTATGAATCATCACTAGACTGGTGTGGCTGGCCGAAGACCAAAACCAAAGACCGTCGAAAATCGCTCCTTGAGTTTCGAATCTTTCAGGGCCAGTTACAGTACAGAATGGATGCGATGCGTTCAAGATTGTTATTTTGTTTCGTATTTATTTTGCCCGAGAGCCTAGAGGAGGAAAACTGGTTTTTTAGCTGGTCCCCAGATACCGACGCGAGATGAGAGCCGCAACCACAACAAAAAATTCGGTTAAAAGCGTTAAAAAAAAGTTTTTCCCCCTTTTCATCCGTCTTTTGTTTTTCTCCGAATTGTTTTTCGATTTTCACGATATTCCATTTGATATTTAACACTTGCACTTTTAACGCTTTCCCGAGCGAAAGGAGCCCGGTCTTAAGTGATTTTTACACTTTTTGGCCAGGCCGATTGGAAACGTTTACAGCTGTCTTTAAGTGCTTTAAATCTAAGGTCGTTCCGGGGGAGTGGGCCGCAGTTATGGACATGTAGTGGGGAGACCTTTTTTTTTGGCGCTTTGGAGTCCCTCGAAACCGTACGCGAAGCTGTTCAAATCGAGAGTGAAGCGCGGGCTGGGATCCAAAAGCCCCACGAAACAAAATGGTAAATGGAACGGCCCCAACGAGTCAAAACTCTCTCGCTTTGCTCATTTTACACTGTGAAAAATCAATACCAATATATTTACTTATAGAAATGGGGGTGCTGGAATTATTTATACAAATTTTTAAGACATTTAGTTTCTTAATATTCGAGAAATATTTATGTTTTTAGAAAAGTTTTTACTATATTTTCCCAAGTGCTTTTGGTCTTGCCGCTTGGGGCTGCAGGTAAACAGCCTGCACACTTTTCCGTTTCGTTCCCTTTTGCGATGCCGGAGAGCAGTTCAGAGTTGGAGCAGAAAGAGCGATGTTGGTTGGCCAAGAGAGATGCGGGGCTTGGGGCCAAAAAGATGCGTTAGCTGCCCGCAATGTCAGTGCCATTTCTTGTTGTTATTGTTGGTCCAAAGAGGAAGCCCTATACTGAATAAACACCCTGATAGAAATTTTAAAAGGCATATTCGTTTAGGTCATCCTTAGTCGATGATTTTCGCATCCAAAATATCACTCATACGCAGTGTTTACCCTGCTTTTCTGGCAAAATGTTTCAGCTTTGGTTAAATATATTTGAAATAAAATGGTTTCCTCAATAAGTTCTTAAAAAAGTCTGAAGAGTCGCAGTGTTAACTAATTTTCTAAGTTTAACATTTGATTAAATATTTGAGATCTAATTAGAGAGCTTTTAACAAAAGTGCTGAAAGAAGTAGTTCATAGCCATTGTTGGTAATAAACGTTTTTTTTAAAACCTCAAACTTTTATTAATCAATCTACTCTTACTCACAGATAAAATATTATATTATTACTCTGCGTCAATGATTCTTATCTACTTCCTTCTGAATCAACAGATTTTTTTCAAGATGTGAATCACTTATGACCTCAAGCCACTTTTACCAAGAAATTGTATGAAATGGTGTTTATTTGGTTGAGCATGAAACGTGTCCAGTACAAAAATTAAATATTTTACAGGTAAACCTAACCTAAGACTATATATAGTTTTAAAAGACACAGGGAGTATATTAAGATTCCGAAATTATTCCAACTTGTTGAACCCGAATTGTGTATCATGCTGGCTGAAAGGACTTCCGATCTTTGAGTAATTTCATTGTGGAAATCTTCATCGGCGAACTCTTCTTGTAGCTCAGATTCCGTTGAGTAATTTGGAAGTTCCACTGGGGAATAAAATAAACATACATTAAGGATCGAAACAGATTGAATCTCATTTATATTACCTTCACCTCCCGTAGCA
This sequence comes from Drosophila varians, assembly GCA_018150405.1. Lineage (NCBI taxonomy): Eukaryota > Metazoa > Arthropoda > Insecta > Diptera > Drosophilidae > Drosophila > Drosophila varians. The sequence continues at coordinate 14,448,365 of JAECWK010000130.1, forward strand.
AAGCGTACAATCTTGCTATTATCGCTCCAGCCAAAGCTGTTTCTGGCCAAGACGGAAACCTCGTAGATGCTGGCCGGTTGCAGGCCATGGAGCGTGTAAGTGGTGATGTAGATGAGTCCTGCAGTTAAAGAATCAAAAGATGTTAGACTTCCTATAAACCCGATATAAACCGAATCCTTACCATTTGTGGCCTGAGCCGGAATCGTAAGCTCCGTCCAGTTTGTTCGCACAGACCTGGTGGCATTATTAGAGGGAATCTGCCGGAACTTCAGCTTAAACTCCATGATGGGCAGTAGGCTCTCCGTTTGCCACACCAGCACGTGGGACGTGGAGCTCTGGGTGCCAGGGTTGATCTTGAATAGGCAGGGCATTGGGCGACCCGTCAGCTCCACACTGCCGCTCTTCGAGCCCACTTTGTTGCTGGCCCGGCACTCGTACTGGCCCATATCCGCATTCCGAACACTCTTCACCACCAGCAGGTGACGGACTGCATTCACATAGTGGTCCAGTGAGCGATTCGCCTGTAGCTCCGATTCGTGACTGCTAGAGTGGGCTCCCAGTGCCACCGGCAATCCGTGATGGAACCACTTGACGGTGGCTGCCGGGGCCGCCTCCACAATACACTCCAGGTGGGCACGAGCGCCAAGTTTGGTGTACACCACCGCCTGGGAAACACTAACCTCCGGTGTGACTACGAAGACCAGAAAAAAAGAGAATCAATCCACAAATATTTTAAGGTATTCCTCTCAAGAATCAGATGGAAATTAAAAGAGTAATAGCCATTTCTGTGGAACTCTTTTTTATCCCAAGCATCCTTAAATGTTTAAAGATGGGAAGTACTTACATAGCACATGAAGGTAGACACTGCCCACCGCCGTCTCACCCACTCCATTGCTGGCGAGGCATTCAATCAGACCTGCCTGGTTCCTGGACTTAATCTCCAGCACTAGACTTTGTCTGTTTCCGGTGCTGGTGTGGGCTTGTAGGGGATTTCCGTTTAAGCGCCAGGTGATGACCGGCTGGGGCACTCCCTGCGCTTCACACACCACCTCCAAGGTGGCCCCAATCCTTTGCTCCGTAAAGTCTGAAGGCTCGATAAGGAGTTGTGGCGCCAGCTGGACCTCGATGGCATGCTGTTGGACCACATGCCCCGAATCCGAGTTCATTTCGCAGTAGTAGTCTCCCGTGTCACTGGACTGGACGTTGGCCACCTGCAGGCTGCCATTGGGCCAGAGCATGATGCGGTCCGGTTTGGGGATATCCGGGTGTCGGGAGTCCACCAGGGGGACATCATCACGATGCCAGCGAACATATCGGAAAGGTGCTGGAAATAAATTGTATTTTATTAGCCCCAATTTCTTAAACAGATTCTTTTATGTGGGTATTTGTTTTGAAGATTTGGTTAAATGTCATTTAATGACAGGCCTTCATTTATACTCGGACAAATGCATGTGTAACTTCTGTGTAATCTTGTTAACCCTTTTGAAATTAATTGCCCCTGTCAATAATCCTTTAATGGACAACATGACTTTGGGGAGGGGTCCCCTGGAAACACTCATGTACTGGGAGAATACATCAATAGGCTGGTAAGTGTGTTAAGCGTTCAATTAATAGAATCCGTTTCTGGACTGGGTCTCCCTTGGGCTCTATTATTGTCGGATAATACCTCCATTTGTGCCATTGTATGTTCATTTCTTCAATCGAATTAAATCTCATTGTTATGGCCAATTGCTGCTGGTGGCTGTTTCAAGGCCCCTCAGGAAAGTCTAATCGTCGAAAATCCTCCTAAAATTAATCCTTAAAATTACACTTACTGTTCAAGGTGCAGGGCAGCAGGACAGTGTCGTTTTCGTATGTTTTCACTGTGGTGGGTATGCTCTTGAACTTTTGGCTATTGGCCAGATCGTTGTTGAAGTCCAGCTCGGCACGGGCACGGGCAAGGCCAAGGATAACGCCCACACATATGCACCAAAAAAGAGAGCACTTCTTGACCAACATTATGGGTTATTATTTGTTTAATATATATATTAATTTATTTTTTAAATTAAATTAGCCCGTGATTTGATAATTCTATAATTCACGGTCGCGTGTCGGAATTAGAACGGTCTGCTCCGGTCCGCGACAAAATCAACTTTGAACTGATCGCTTGAGCTGCTCCCGAAGCCACTGCCAGCGTCCCCTAGGCCACACCAACACACCCTCCAAGATTGGATCACACACAGATAGACGTACGGAGTGAAGCCCAGACAATGAAAGATGCCCAAGCCGGGGGCGACGATGAAGAAACTGCCGATGGACAGAAGCCCAGCACTTGTGTGGATGGCAGGCCGGTTGATTAGTTGCCGCCAAGGGGATTTTCTCCCACACACGCAATGGGATACAAAAGTATCTGTATCTGTGAGATGCACCCACACTGCAATGGCATTTGCATGGGCCACGCATCGGTAGTTTTCGGATTCAGAATCGAGATTCCGCCGCTGATCTATTACACTCTCCGCTTCAGAGAACGTGCTGCTGTTGCATATTCCGAGATAAAATGTCATTGTGCCACAATGGATCGCCGACCACCCCCCACCTTCTCCTCACCAGTGGCGGCTTCATCCTCATCTCTTCATCGTCAAATTCATCATTGTGATCGGATCAGTCGTATTTAACATTTGGGAACAATATGTTCCAAGGGACGACCCAGTCTCTCCAAATTCAGGCAAACTTTTTGGATTGTTCCAGCGGAAGTGCATTATTCAAGTTTTCTAAAAATTAACTTCCTATATATTTTCATTGTTGTCCAGTAAGAGCTCTTCCCAGCTCCCAAAAAAAGATGACCATTTAATGTTTCTATATGTGGGGGAATCTTTCGAAATGCGAAATGCGATAGTTTTCAATTAAAAGACAATTCCATCAAATTAATTCAATTAATTTGGTGAGAACATGAAAGGAGTCAGCCAGCTGCGCAAACAGTCAGCAAACCAATTAAAACGAACCATCCCGGAGAGTCTTTCGGACCTAACCCAAGAATATGTTTTCTTTCCAATTTAAGTTTGGCGCCAAAGTTAAATGCTTTTTTAAACAAAAAGGGTTGAGTGTATCATCTTTTATTTCATGTACATTACAAATAGTTCCCCAACATGTAGTCAACCCACAAACTGAAGGTAATAGTTTGTTCTTTATTTATAAATAATAATTATTATTATATGTATAATTAAGTGTGTACGCCGTTGCTACACATTTGCTGAACTTCTGACTAAAGCTAATACAGCATTGAACGGTTACAATTACAACCAGTGGATATAATCATTCTGTATCTAGTATATTTTTTTTTTTTTTTTTTGTTTATATCCAATCTAATCAGCCTGTTATTAATATACTTGTCCCTGGAATCTCCTTAAACACTTGCCATTTGCCTGAGTAAAGAATCTTGTATAAATAAGAAATATTAATAAACATCGTTAAGGGTATTAGTGGGCTGCATGGGTTGAATGGGCTCAATGTATACGCTTTAATTACAATTCCATCCTAGAGCCTAAATTACTTACAATAGGGCATTATTAATCCAGTCAAAACTTACGAGTCCCCCCATTACTGGTAACCTGGTCGTGCACATTTCGCTAAATTTTGAATTGCAAGGCGATACAGAAGAAACACAAAACAGTGAATATCCTCGATGAAATATTTAATGGGCTTGCTGTGGCAAATCTCTGATACGCTTGACCCACCATTCCGTCTCAATCTAAATACAATTAAAAACCGTAACTAAGGCCAAGTGAAGCTACCCATCTTCCGTTTGCCTTTCTAGTTGAGTGTGTTAACAAATGTTTGCTGTAGTCATTCAGGAACTACACTAAGCTAGGACAAAAACGTGTTAGGCTTTGTCAATACAGGATGGTTTCTAGATGAGGCCGCGCTTCTTTTTGTAGTCCTCCAAATTAAGGGACCTTTTAGAGACTGTTTCGGCTGGTTTGCTGGCCGGCTTGGGCACGGAATTCGTGCTGTTAACTAAAAAAGTAAATAAAAAAAGCGTCAGAAACAATATAAAAGAATGGATAAAGTTTGTACTTACCCGGCAGAGGTACATCTAGATCGATATCAAAGTCGTGCAGTGAGTATAGACTGTAGTCCTTGGAGTCTGTGGGCTTGGCGCTGGAGTTAGATGGTCCCGCTTCGTTGTTCTTCTTTTTGCCTGGTGGCGGTGGTGGTAGAGGCGCCTGCAGCACTTCCTCCTCGTCCTTCTTGCCACCCTTGAAGCCCATGCGAGGTTGGGTGATACGACGTGTGAAGGGATCCGAGATTTTCAGACCTTTGTTGGCGCGTGCCTCTTCCATAATTGCCTTCTCGGCATCTTGAACGTTCTTCTTGCGGTTACGGTCGTTGATATAGGAAATTAGGTTGAGAGTATGCGATCTCCGCTTATCCAGCTCGGAGGCCCGGCTCTCCAGCTCGTCAATCTGCTGCCCCAGATCCTGGGCGATGTCGTAGTCACCCCGCAACATTGCTGCGTCGCGCTCCTTCATCAGACAGGTCTTCTTCATGGCATAGTTGGTGGGTCTGTTACGGAAGCGGTTCTTCTCCTCCACAATTTTGTCCACATCCTCATCTTTGAACTCGTAATTCAGCGCCTTTTTGATGTCATTCTGCTTCGACTCGATTAGCTCCATCGACGGCATTTGGACATTTGATTCCTTGCACTGCTCGACCCACTTATTGAACTCATTCTCTGTGAATTCCTGATTGGAGATAAACTCTAGGCGGAAGACCCGCTCATGGCAACCGTACTTTAAGCGCAGACCACGATTGGTGCGCGTGGTTCCTAGGTTATAAATCTTTCCCGTCTCTACTACGCCCACTATTTCAGCCACACGGTAGACAGGCTTCTGGCCATTATTGCCAATGCTGATGCGCACAAAGCAGTTGAGAACAGTACTCTCGAAGATGGGCAAGTTGACAAAGCGCTCCATTTTGTAGCGCGAAAGGCGCAGCTTGTTAAGATCCTCACGGGTGCTAACAAACACGGGACTCTTGGTAGTCTTTTCTTCGTCCTCTGATTCGCTAGAGGCCTTGCTGCTGATGGATCTGGAACGCTTGCCCGTGGGCTTCTCGTCCTCGTCCCAATCGCTGCTGCCCGAGTCGTCCGAGTAGATCTCGGACGCCTTCAACTTCACAGCCGACTTGCAGCCAGACACGCTCTCCAGTTCTTCCTTGTCGTCGTCGCGGTCTCGCTCAGCCGCTCTTTTTGCCTCTTCTTCCTCTGTAAAAAAAAATTTATAAAAGCACCTAACAATTACAGAAATGTTTAACTTACCCCTCTTGGCCTTGCCTTCGCGCTTGGCCTTCAGCATGGCCATGGCATTGCTGCGCTTGTCATCTGTCTTGTTCGCCTCCACATTCTTCTTACGCTCCTTGGAACGCTCTTTGTGATCGAAATAGTCCGCCACACCGGCTCCTGCAGCTTGGTCTTCTGTTAATATGCTGGCCACCGCTGCCGATGTGGAAGCAGTCTCTCGATTGAGGGCTGGCGAGGACAAAGGACTAGCAGTCCTGATTTCACTCACTGGCTTGGGTTCTACAGCGGGCAGAGAAGTGACGACGACCGGTGGCTGTACAGGCGGCTGCGATTCCTTGGCCTTCTTGGCTTTCTTTTCGCGTTTTTCCTTCTTCTTTTTGGCTCGCTCGCCCTTGGTCTTGGACTTTTCTTGGTTCTTTTCGCCGCGACGTGCCAGCTTGAGTTTTCGCTCAATTTCCCAGCGAGTGCGCATTATTTCACGCTGCTCAATGCGCTTGTAGATCTCGGTCTCACGTTCCTTCTCCGACAAGCCATTGAGACGCCTGCGATCTTCTTCATCTCCCATTAGATCGTCATCGTAGCCATCATCAAACTCGGAGTCAGAGCTGGAGGACGACGAGCTCGAGGAGTCGGACCCGGACCCAGAGGAGGAAGACTTGGATTTGTCGGAGTCGCTGTCGGAGACCTCGCCCTCCTCGGCCTCGCTAAGTTGGGCAGGCTGGGCTGCCACAGCCACCGCCTGGGGTTTCTGCTCCACCTGAGCAGGCGGAGCTTGCTGCTGCTGGGCATGCGCCTCATCCTGACTGTCGTCATCCCAATTGGACTCCGAGGAGCTAGAGTCTCGGCTGGCCTTCTTCTGGCGCTTCTTCTTTTTAGCGGATGGCGCACCAGCTTTGTTGTTGGCCCAATCTGAATCGGAGTCGGAGCGCGAGCTGGCCTTTGCAGCCGCTGCCGCGGGCTTCTTGCGCTTCTTGGCCAGGGACATCAGATCCTGGACACATTAAAACGAATTATGCTTTGCAACTAGCTCATTGATTTTCATAATGGCCGCTGCGACAAAGGACCATAGTTTTTCAGTTCCCCATAGGTGTACTTACCGATTCCAGGTTGGTGTCCGACTCGCTATCACTGTCGCTAGAGTTGGAGTCCATCAGGGATTGGGTCCGTCGCTTTCCCATCGTTTTCGTTTTATTGGGGCTGCTGTAGTATTTTATTTTATAATATTTTACCAAATTTCTTAACAAACGCAGTGTGAACGAATTTCCAGTGTGACCGCAAATTCGGGACCTTGTAAAAATACGAAAACTAATCGATATACTTCGGTATTAAAATTAATTAAAACAAATATTTTATATTCAAATTATAAAACTTTGAGCAATTTTCAAAGTTTTTGTAACAAATTGTATTGTTTCGATCGCTTGGAAACATTAAATAATTATTAAAAATGTTTATCGAAAAACCACTAACAACGTGGAAACTCTATCTTGTAAAATACATGTAAAGTAAAATGCGAGCATTAGATTTTAAAATTAAATTTCTGTTTTTAAATTGTTAAATTTATATAGCTTACTTTAAACATGAAACATAACTTAGGATAGTTCTAATTTTAAGTTTTAAATTTTCAGAAAACTTATTTGGTTTGGTTTTTAAAACAGCAAAGCTGTTAAACCACAAGGTTGATGTTGCAATCATAATTGCAGCCTCAATTATTTATTTGTTTATGATCAAATAAGCAATAAAACAAGATATATGCAATATATTTACGTTGTACAAGAAGAAACAAGCATATAGATTCCAAAAATGCATATATTAAACAGCAATCTATCCTGAATAACTAGAATGTTGCTGCAATTTGCTTAATTCGCAGATGCAACACAAAGAGAGTTGCTGCAATCGATAGCCCATGCAATAAATGTAAATTTCTCATTTGAACCGACTTTCTTTTGGACACTTTTTAAGCTTACTCGAGTCCTTGGGCCCCCTGATGTGCCTGCCTGCCTTTCATCCTTTTGCAGCTTTTTCAGCCTTGCGGCTGTAGCAGCACGTGCACATTTTGCCGCGCTGTCGAGCGCAACACTGAATCACACTTAAAGCTGAGCTGAAAAAATAAAGCGAAGCTGTTCGAGCAAGGTAAACAGAAAGCAAGGCGGAGTAAGTGACGAGGATGGTGGGTGGATGGGTGGATCCTGCAAGGATGAGTGAGCCGGCGACTGTTGAATTGAAATGCAAATTTGGCATCGCTGTTGGCTAGCATCGCCCCTTCAGCTCTTCAACCCCCGTTCAATTTGCATGATATCACAGAGCCAGGATTCTGACTTTGTGTACCCTGTAATAGGCAAACATTTATCTGCAACCATGTTGTATTGGATGCTGCAAGTACATAAGTGGGTTATGGGGCTTTGCCCGCAAAATTTTTACGCCAGTGTGGGCGGACTTTGAGTGCACAAACAAACATATTTTGAAAACTAAATTAAAACCACACACCTGCTGCCCTGGCCGGATGCATGCCTCGCCCCCTACCCACCCCCCTTGGAAATAACTCACAATCAATATTAATTAAAATGCAGGCGTATTCGTAGAGTCCCTCGGGCGCGTTTTCTAGGTTTTCTAGGAAAGGGCCGGGTTTATTTTTTGAGGGGGAAGCGCTTCCACAGGGTGGAAATGCAAACCCCTGACCCTCAGCCACACATACTTTCATAATTCGACTTAAATGCTGCGAGGCAATTTTCAGTTGCAGCAGCAACATCAGAAGCGTCAGCAGCAACAGTAGCTCTGGTGCAACAATAACTGCGGCTGCACATTCAACAAAGTGCACATTCAACAACAGCAACAACAACATTAATGCCAGTCACAACAAATCCAGCAAGAACAGTGGCCAAAATAAGCATTGCGACATCGTATGAAAACAACCCACTCGATGCCATAGATGGGCCACCCCCTACGCAGCCTTTAAAGGCATATTCTAGGACAGTGGATACCCGATGGTGGATACCAGACTCAGGGCTTAATAGAGGTCTTCTTTCCTTTTTTATCCTAAACTTTGGACCACAAATGTTACCTCTTATTATTGTTAATCCGTTAGGATTATTTAAGTTGGATTGAAAACATAAATATTGCAATAAACACTGTACTGGCGAAGGCTAGTAATCACCCACCCCTGGCGGGCCACCCTCGGACCAGGCCAAGCTTTGAAGCTGGGCTCTCTGGGGCATGCGCAGGGTGGCTTCAAGGCTCCGAGAGCGACGCTGGCCCGAGGGGGTTGGCCATGGCCGAAGAGCCCTCAACCGCCCGCCCCACCCACGCGGCTTGCCATTTTTGGGCGGTGGAAGCTCGCTCGGCCGGCGGCTCTGTTGCGTTGGCGTTGCGTTGCGCCGGCTGTTCGCCAAATGTGGCAAAGACCAGGGGGCGGTGATGGGCACATGACGAGAGCAAAAACAGAGACAATAAGCGCTGGCAGCCGAAGAGCGACTCCCGCGAGAGCGTCCACAAAAGCTCGGCTCGACTCACCTTGCCGCACCAACTAACAAAGTTCAATTGTGAATTTTCCATGGTATGCGTATTTATTATATTTCTTTTTTTCGCCAGTCCATCCAACGACGCTCGCGAGTGCGGTAGTAGCGGCAGCTGATACGGTAAACCTACGGCCGTACAACCCACGGCAGCCCCACGTAGGCGTAGCATTAGTGTAGTGCAGTGTAGTGTTTTGAATTTTGGTTAAGTGAGGCGAAGACGGGGGTTGAAAGTGCCCATAAAATACAAATACAAGTCGGAAAAGCGTCAAAAGCCAGTCATAAAATTTTAGAGAGTGACTTAGCCAAAAAAAGAAATAAAAAGAAAAAAGAAAGCAAGAAAAAAATTAAACAAAAGTGTCGGGCACAGTGCTTTTTGTGGTGCGAAAATCTCACGGAGAAAATCCCCCAGAGAAGAACAGGCGAAATCCAATAGAAACAAGGCCCGCTGTGCGTTGAGCCGCACATAATGGAGGTTTAAAGGTGAGGTAGGGGACTGGGCTAGGGGCTTGGGTAGTTGGTGGGACACCTGCATTATGCCAGGTTTGAATAAACTCTTTCTCCCCCCGCAACCGAAACTCTTATTTCCCACCAAATCGCACAGAGCAGCAAGTGACAGAGTTTTAGTTTTCCGCTTTTCCCAACTTTTAAATTTTTTTTTTTGTGTTTTTTTGCGAGCAAGCCGCGGGCGTGGCTTTCCCCCCCTGTGTCCTTTTTTATGCCGTTAAGAAGGATATGGCATTTCGTTTTCCGTTTTTGTTTGGCTCTTTTGTTATGGCCCTCTCTTTCTAGTGGTTTCTGGCTGTCTCTGTCTCTGTCTCTGTCGCTGGCGGTGTCCTTTTTTTTTGTGCTGCCACGCCAGGCTCTGTGTTAATTTGTCGTGCATTTGCAGCCTGAGAAACAGCGTCAACAGCAAACTGGGGAACAACAAACCCGCCCACCCCATTTGCAACCCATTCGAAAAGAAACCCAAAACTAAACTCGGATAAACCAAACTGGGAGAAACGGCACGAAGCGAAAAAGAAAAACAAACGCGAAAAGTTGTTGGCCAAATAAAGGATTTCGCCCAACTAGGAGCAGCGTGTGAGTCTGGCTCAAATGAATATTAATTGGTCCTATTTGGACCTGCTCCTGCTGCTGCTGTTGACAGAAAAGAATGGCTGCCAACTATCTCGGTCAATGGAGAGTACAAATTAGCAAATTACTCTGAATAATTCGAACAATTTGCGGTCGAAGTGGGCCACCAAAAACTAAATTGAAAATCGGGGGCTTCGGGGTAATATCTGTATAATTTCATACAAAACTTTTAAATAGTTTCGTCCTGGATTTGTTTTTAATCAAAATAAACGTTCGGAATAGATTTCACACCTTGTGAAATGTTTATTTTAATAAATTTAGGATCCTTTTCGTAGCAGAGCCACCCTAATTGATGTCAATTTTATCCTCCTTTGGGCTGTTTTCCCAACAAATTAGATCAAATGTAATTGGAAATGCCAGAAAACAAAAGATTTATCTAGAAACTTGATGCTGTTGGTCTTTTGGTGCCTTTCATTTTACAGAATCTTTTGATAGAGCGCTGGCCTTTTCAATTTCATCCCTCGCCACCTTCGGAGATTTTCGATTATACGGCTCCGTTCTAGGCCATAAACAACCTTTTCAAAAGGTTAGACACACACGCAGGAATAACAGGAGAGAACTGATACCCTTGGGGGGCCGGGACAGGGCCAGGATGATGATGAACAAACAATGATGGAAAAGTGGCCGGTGGACAAAAGCGGTTGCTGCTGATGTGGCTGATGCTGATGCTGCTGGCCACTTGCACTTGGGCCTGGGAAAAGGTTTCCAGCCTGTTGGCCAGGATCCCTGATATGTAGTGTAGTCCCGGGCACACACATTTCCAATGCAAATTTTAGCCAGCAGAAAACTCAAATCACAATCAAACAGACAGCACATGTGATGGTAAAGGACATGAAGCTACTAGCTGCCCCAGGACAAAAAGGGGGGCAGAGCAGGGCGGGAGGAAGTCGGAAAAGTGTTGGCTGTTGGCTAAACAAAAGAAAATAAAACCGGGCGAAAGCTGAAGTGCTTAAAATGCGTTTTGTCAACATTAACCCGAAATGGCCGGACGGCCAGATAAGCGAGTCACTCACTAGTGGTGGTCGATGGGGTAGGAAGGAAGCTGGGCGAGGCCAGGAGGCCCGCAGGATGCTGGATGGGGGGGATGATTAATGCTGCAGAAATTGCTTTCGGATTTGCCGGCGAGCAACAGCTACAATGGGCTTTCCTGCTCAGCGGATTCCGGATTACACAACGAAAAAATATTCATGGTGCATAAATGAATCTAAAGAGAAAAAGGATATATTTGTATCAATTGAAAATGGATAAAATATTTTATCTCTGAACTACAATTTTTATTCCATTTCATAAGGATACTATTTTATATTTCAAGTAAACCCCTTTCTGTGTAAAACTGGCAAATGCACAAAGCAAGGAGGAAAGCTTTTTGGCTGAAAGAGAGCCTGGGCGTGGGGTCTTTACTGCCTGTTGCCCCGGCCAACCCTTAAGGATGCAGGAACCCTTGAGCCTGGCTTGGCGATACGACATGAAGCGACAAAAGGCATGAATAATTCAGTCGGGGAATTCAGCTTGAAGATGCACAGAGGAGACCTGGCATGGCCTGGCCAGGTCATATATATTCCGACTGACGGAATAACGAGCATAAATCCCAGCAAGGAGCTGCAGTCCTCGAAATAATTGCTTTGAGCTGTCGCTGCACCCCCGTGGCAGGAAAATACGCTGATCCTTGTTCGGCGGCGACACGAGTTTTCATTAGGAATGGGCGCAGTATACTTTAAACCAGCTTTTATCGGATTAGACAGCTTAGTACATTAGGGGGAATTATAACCCTTTCGGGCCACTCGAACGGGCGTGGCCTGGCCTTAATTTTCATTTTTTTTCTTAATTTTTTCCATTTCCGCGCTTATCACGTATTTCTATGTATTTCTGCGAGACCAAATTAGATTGCGTGTGGCATGTGGAACGCGGACAACAAAAGGCGAAGAAGAGGTCGAATGGGCGGCTGGGTGGCATGAGGCATGCGGCAGGTGCAAACTGCGCTGTCGACAGCTCTGGCAACAAGCCTTTATATCCTCCAAGTTGCGTGATTCTCCTGCAAGTTTCTCCATCTAGCGCGGCCAAAGGATATGCACGAATTAGTAATCTCCTGGCTGAAAATTAATAATGTTCTGCCAACTAAGAACTACATTTTACTTCTCCTCTTCCCCAATAAAGTTTTATTTTAATGAGAAGGAAGGGAAGTAAACGATGAAATAGTAATTAGTTCTGAAAATCGAGTATCCTTACAAACTTCCATTATCCCCTTAAAGCATATTGCTTGAAATTTAAAGTTAATTGAATTGAAAGAAAGTTCCTCCCATGAATTAGACTTTTAAATTGCAATAAAATATTCATTGTCCAAGTTACGCCATTTCCTTGCCGACCAATTAAACTTTAATTGAATTACAACTTATCGAATTCCTTGGCACTCGTCCAAGCACAATGGATGTGTGTGTATGGATGTGTGGGTGTGTGTGTGATGGTGTCAGTTCAATGTCAGTTGGGCGGTAGTGGGTTAATGATCCGCAACCAGCTCTGAAAGCAAAAGCAGAAGCAGAAGCCCAAAGCTAAAGTCGTCGCAGCAACCAGAGCAAGAAATCACAACCCACGCAAATCGACGAAGCGTCAAGAGAAATCATTTCATTATAAGACGAGGGGCTCTATAGGTTTCCAGAGCAGGCAGTGCCCCAACCCGAACACGAATCCGGCCCCCTCAGCCAGCCTAAGTGAATGAAAATGAAAAAGTGCTGGTGGCACACACAAGTTACGTGATCAGAATGATAAACCCAAGCTCAGCCCAGAGACACATTGAACATCTCCGTGTTGGGGCAGGGACTGTGGCAGTGGCAGGGGCAGGGGCAGTGGCATGGGCAGGGGCATGGTCTGGGCCTGGGGGGAGGGCTGTACAAGTGGCCAGTGGGTGGCTCTATATGTGGGTGGGTGGCTGGCTCGGCCACAGTTGAATCAAATAAATTTTCATTGTACTCGCGCTTCGCTGGATTCCCTTTCTATTATTGCAGCTTTTGTTTGATGGACTCGAATCTCGAATTAATTAAATTGTCAAAGTTTATTTTGTTGGTCCGTCGTAGACATGACCGAATCCGAATCCGAATCCAAATCTGAACCCAAATCCGTAAATCAAAATAAAATTAGTGGCCAGAAAATGAGTCTCTTTTGGCCTTCGGGTTATGAAATTTTTACGGCCCTAATGGGCCACGCAGATGTCACGGCGGAGAGTTCATGGCTGGCAAATCCGGCGCAAAACAAAAACGTAATTAAACTTTTAATTAAATGAATTAAAATACCATCTCGATGACATCTGTGGGGAAATTGTCATAGCTCTGCCTGACAACGCGGAAGCTGCGCGACATAAAAGCAATGGAAAATATCCGAGATTGCCTTTGCACTGGGAATAAATATGGTTTTGCTAACTTATTTTATAGATAATATAATTTTGTAATATAAAACAGTTAATTTTCCGCAGTGTAGTTGGCTTTCTTTGAGCTGTCAGCCTTTAATTGGAGACAAAACAGGCCAAACGGAGGCCTGGCTCTTTGAATGCGGTCAGTTATGGGCGACCACGCCCCCTGTCGCCCCCCTTTATTAGGCGGCCTGCTGTGCAAAATAGAGAAACAGCCAGAAAAACAAGGAGGGAAATAGTGAAAAGGTGCACGTCATAACGTTAAGGTGAAACCAGAAACCATCCAGTTAACCGCAAAAACGATTCTGGTTCACCTCCATGTGTGCATGTTAATGGGGATGGGAGGGTATCGCGGGAGTAAGCGGGGTTGGTCAGGTGGATTGTGTGTCATGCACTTTCAACCCCGAATATCCTTGCAAAAGGAGCCGTGAGTGATTGTCTGGCAGCAAGGGACAAACCCGAAGCCAATGGACTAAATTGAGCAGCAAAAAACAACAAAGCACTGACAGCCAAATAAGACAGAGACGGCTGCAGATAGGGTGAAAGAGACGGGGACAATGGGTGGATGAGCAACAGTCTGTTAAATGTAACCCACTTGGCAGGGTTGCCAGGGTTTTTGGCTGCTTGTTCCAGTTCCCTAACCAACTTCCTAACTCTGGTTTCAGCTTCATTTTTTGGTCGGTAGTTTTATTTGCTTAGCGTCGAGTGACATTTTGGCTGACGTTGGTGGACTTCCGTCCTCTCCCTTCTGCCAATTCCGCTGGAAACCCCCCAGGGCAGTCGACACGTGCTCTTGGCAGTCGACATATTCCGCCCTCCCTCACCCATGGCGATACTTCCCCCTTTTTTGGTCTCATAGCCGACAGTTTGTTCATTATTTTGGGCCAGCGGCACTGTGGTCTCGAGCTGACAAAACTTTATTTACTGACAATGATTGCCAAGTTAATAATAATCTGTTAGGTAAATAATAAGAGGAGAAAGTCTGACCCAATTCTGTATCGAAGCCAATGGAGCTTGGAACTGAGAAAGAACAATAGTGTAGCTTTATAAAAGTTGAATAACCATCAATTCATTTCTATACTCACAAAAATCCATCTTCCATGATTTTGTTTATTTTTCATCAAACTTTTCAATGGAATATCGACCACTGTTCTGCCATTTTGGCCCCCTGGGTCCACTGGGTTTTTAATTTCTTTTGATGTTTTAACCCCAGACACCTCGCCGCTTTTCACCCTCAGCGCAATCGTCAATCACCCCTGACCCCCTGACCCCCGGATACCCACATACCCAGACCCCCTGGAAGCAATAACCCCTCCGATCTTGACACCGACAATCTTACGTAAATTGTTATTGGCTTTTTATCTGAGGAATGCTTTATATGCAGATTTATGCAATTTTCATTCGATGTGCATATTATTCCTGCCCGGGCCGGACAACAATTTCCGTTTGGGCCCAAAGACCATTCGATTCAATCAAAAAATAATATTGTTCTGGCCGGGAGTCGAAAAAAAAAAACTTTGAACTCCATTCATTATTATTGAAAAATAACCATAAACAAAAAGAGTGGCATTTTTTTTTTTTAACAAATATTTGTGGCTCCTGCTGGGGTCGCTCTTGTGTTTTCGGAATTTTTCTTCCTTTTCATGGGGGAAGCTGGGAAACACCCAGTTGGACCATAAAAATTCCATCAACATTGGAGCAATTCCATTAGCACGAAATGATTTGATGTGGTTTTAGCCGCCTGTTATCTGTGGTCGGATGGCGCCCCTCGGCAGCAGGAGCAGGAAGCACAAGTGGATTGAAAAGCCATAAAGTCATCCTTTAGTACTTTCCTTCCTCTTTTTTTTTTTTATCATTTGTCTCGACTTTAGGGAAGTACTTTCGGGGGCGAGGTCGCTGGAGTTTGTCAAGTTTAAAGTCCTGGAACAGCTTAAATGGCCTGGAAAGATCCACCTGTTCCAGCTGGCTCTTCCGTCTAATCACCTAATCCCGGGACTCACCTCACCTGCATTAGGCGCCGCCAAAATTGTATCCTCTAATTGAAATGTACTGCGAGTGACCCAAAATCCTATTAGACTGGCATCTCGCCGACCCCGGGGGGAGCCATTCACCAGAACGGGGATGGAATTATGGCCTGGGTTGTGTCACAACTGTTCCTGCTGATAATTAAAGCGCATCAAAGGCATAATGTGGGTTGATTTTATTGAGGTTGCCTCTCAGGCTATAATTTGCAATATTTAATGAAGGACATATTAAGTTTTGCGGTGTCAGCAGCAGGTGCACTATCAGAAAAAAGCCCATATGTGGTTTTAATTTACTGAAAAATAAAGTATATATTGTAGCTTTTATTTATGTATAGTAACACTCCATTATTTGTTTGTATTTTTTCCTGAATACTTTGCAAGCTGACTCCATTTTTTTTTTGCGGTGCACCCCTAAAATTCCGGGGATAATGTGAAATGTACACCTACTCCTGGCCGGGCGAAAACTGCCCCTGGCGACAAATTTGAGCAGAGCGTGTGGCATGGGCCCCTTTTTGAATAGTGAGAGGTGGCAGAAGCAGATGCAGATGCAGCAGCCGCAGCCACAAAATGCCAGGAACGCATAAAATGCCGACATTACCGACATCGTTGGATTGGGTTGGTTGGTTGGTTGGTTGTTTGGGTGGGTGGATTCGGTTTCAAGGGGGAAAGTGGCATTACCAGGAACAGATGGAGCAGGGACATATGGGGGGAGGGGGAGAGGGCATGGTGCAGTGGCATGGCGGGTTAACGGGAATTTGATAAGCAACGGCAGCAGGAAAAGCGCCACATGTGTGTGGACCGAAAGCTTCCGTTTTGGCACTGGATAGGGACAGGGGCTTGGACTGGGACTGGGGGGGGATTTGCAGAAATGGAAAAGGAAATTGAGTGTGTGTAATGCGTACTTATGGCGCACATTTTAAATGAAATTCTCACTGCCACTATGCTTCCTGTCGCCCCTACTCCCTTTCCACCAGCGTCCTGTATCCCATATCCTATATCCTGTGTCCCCAGCTTCCGCTAAACAATTTCGATTGGATTCAAGTGCGACTGGCATGCGAGCAACAGGTAGGTAGATAGGTGCCTCTGCCAGGAGACACACCTCAAGTGGGCTGCATATTTTCCCGACTTCCGCTCGTATGTTTCGCATATTTGCCTCCCAGCTGCCACCTTCCCTGCCTTTCCTTTTTTTCCCCCCATTCTGGATTGTCCTGTGTACCTTCTCGTTTTATTAAATTCGTGCCTGTCTGTTGAACCAAGTCATGGTCTCGGCCAGGAGCTTATTCCCACCAGCGGGTAGCTGGCTTTCCTTTCAACCTTGGCCCCACTGCAGTGGCCATACATTTTTCATGGAGTCTCGAGGAAAACGGAGGAGCAAGGTTGCGAGAAAGGGAGAATTGAGAGATAAAGGAAGAGAGTTATGGCTGGAGCTACGTCTTGGTCAAATGCAATATTAATTGGTTTAGACTGGAAACAATTGTGTTTTATTTGGTCCGTTGAGACTTTAACAGCTTTAATGTGGTTACCCGGGGCCTATGGGGCGTATGAGTAATATTTTTGCTTCCATTTCTTTTCCCCTTGAGATTTTTAGTATTTCATCCCATAATTGCCTTGCTTTTACCTCAATATATGCAACATTAAAGCAACCCACAAGTCGTATGCGTAATTTTTCAACTGCCATCCTCTTCATTCAAAATATTTCAGTTAGTTTCCACTTTCTGCAGTGTCTGTGTCATATATTTTGCGACAATGCGACAAATTCCTAACATTGAAGACTACCCCTACCTCGTGCCCCCTGCCTGTCTACCCGCCACAATACTTGCCACATTCGAAATGTTTGTTATGTTTCCTTTTACTCATTTGCACTCGAGTCGCGTTCGGCTGCTGCTGCCGCCTGACATCGCCATGGAAAATAAATTTGTCAACTTGCAGTTGCCATTGCATTTGCCATTCGCTATGTAGTTTTTTTCTCCGCCTTTTTGAAAAAGCGCGGAAAAAAGAGCATCGTGGCTGAGGCTGAGGTGGAGGCTGAGGCTGACGCTCCATCTGCTTGCCGGTTTGTCAGCTTTTTGCTTTTGCCACAGACTGCCGTCAGCGACTATTACACATTTCGTTTTATTGTCACGTACGCGTTTGGTTAGCTGTTTCTCTTTATGGTAGGTCGGGTTGCCCCTCCCCTACCCAGTGACGCCTCTGCCAAATGATTTCCTATTGACTGGTCGCCATATATAGACCGTTTACAGTTGTCTCTCGACGGCCAGAACCGACCATTGAAGGCTGCTAACTATCGCTGTCGTGTGGCGTTTTTGGGTGTGGCCATTGAATTTAAATTGGTTTTCATTTTTACAGAAATTTTCTTGCCAGCCAAGCAGTTGGGGATGCCAACAATACTCAATTGATTACATGCACCGAGGGAAATATTAATTACAGCGACGAGCAAACGTATTAACTTTCAATTATTCTGTTTAACAAATGTGTATCGCCTTGATTACATCTTACATCGTGTAACTAAATATTGGCCCACAAGGCTCCAGTGTTAATTTGTGTCTGGCAATTAGATAATTACTCAGTTAATTAATCAATCAATTTATTATCAAACATGACGATGGTTGTGGTTTACTTCTATGATTAAAGCCTAAATGGCCATGTAACTGCTGTCCCTGAAAGTTACTTGGCGACGAAAACATTTGCTCTTTGTTCAACTATTGAAAAACACCTGGAAAAAGTTAACTCCAGCTTAAACTTTTAGTTCGGCAAGAAGCCAATTAAAATTCTATGGAATGAATTAGAGTTCTTGGAAAGTGCAGGTTGCATTCGCTCTTCGCATTCGCATTCGTGCTAATTCACTTTGCAGTTTCCAACCTTAACTCTGCCAGCCGTGGAAAATAGTTTTCCGGCACGGCTCCTGCACTCAGCTCTCCTGCTGGCTTTTTTTTTTGGTGGCACCAGACACAGCCGGGATTACGAGGAGCAGGAGGTAAAAGGAACAGACTTATTGCATTACTTACGCTAAATAACCACTTACAAAGTGGCATTAGATGACGGAGCAGCGGATGGTTAGATGAACACGAAGAAACGATCCGGCGGAGGTAATGACGGTGATGATGTTGATGTTGATACTGGGAAGCTCCTCATTAAATTCCACCAAAATGGAAGGATACGGCATAAACACTTTTAAGGACACCGAGTGTGTAGGGGTGCAAAAACTTTCTTTCTCGGCAGGAATTTCGGAATCAAGGCGGCGTGCTCGAAATATGCATTTCAATTTCAATTCATGACTGCATTTTGGTCCTACGTATGCAAATGTTACATTCGTCTGGATCCGAATGCGGTTAAGCAGGCATTCGAAATTCGCATTCACATTCGCATTCGCATCCTGAAAAGCGAAGGGGGAGAAGCCAGAAAAATTCCCATCTGTGAGCTGGTTGTCTTGTCTTTCCTTTGATTGAGTTTCCACACAGCATGAAATTTGCATCGAGGGAATTGTTTTCCTCGCCCATTCCCTTCGCCGATATTTACTCAAAATTTAATGGCAATTGATGTCCGTCTCTACGTTATTTAATGGCTTTCCACAGACTGGAAGAGCTTTAAAGTGGAGAGTGGAACTGTTTGAAAATATGTAAATGGAATTAAGAGCAATTAAGTTCGCACACACAAATTGATGCTCAAAAACAATGTTGGCATTTCCATAAATGAATAGTTTCTGGAGATCGGCTTATGGCCTGCTTCCATTATACGATTATTTTAGTTGCATAAACAATAAATGAAATGGCAACCGAATAAAGCATTCCCATTAATGGCCTTTAAATTCTAACCAGCATTAATTTTCTCGCTAGTCTGTTCTCGAACTATTTCGTTTTTCAAATTTGCATTTGGCTTCAGTGCGATTCTGCTGGCAGGCTTTGCAAATCTGAAATCTAATATGGCAGAAAACCCAATTAAAACACAGCACAAACGCAAAACAAGGCTCCACAGGAACAGAGCTCTGCAGTGGCGGAGGAGCAGTCAAGGATGCAAGGAGCCAAGCAGCAGGACGTGGAAGGCGGCTCGGCTCGAATAATTCCTGGGCTGTGGCTCCAGACAAGTTTAATCTCTTTGCCCGATGCAGGCAGCTGTGCTCAGTTGCCTTTTCTGGAATTGAATTTGGTTTAAGGGGCGCGCCTTGGGGTATGCAATACTTTTTAGAAACGAGCCAAACGGAAACGGAAACGAAAACGACACAACACAACAGAAAGGAAATAAAAACTATTTATACTCGGTACACGCTATAACATTTATACTTTAGCATATACATATGTATTTCTAAATTTCTTCCAGTACACTCATTTTTGGTTTTGTTTTCTTTGCAGAGAGTGTCACTAATTGAACGCTTATTGCTGCCTGGTAAGTTTATTGGAAATGGCCGTAGGCGATGGGAAAATACTTTGAAAAGTATGGGGTGGAATAGAGTGGAGTTAGCATATGGGTTACTGGTTCAAGCCGCAAGTTTTGCGGAATGGAAAATACTTGGTCAAGTGCTGAGTAAATGCCGGCACTTCTTCTTTTGTAGGGGGGAAGCTTTTAGTGAAAGTGGATGGTGGTTGGAAATATGGAAATGTCAGCAGGAACTTTGATCAATATCAGCGCAGTTTGGGGTTAGCCCCGCCATTTCGTATTTTCTCTCGATTACTTGCGGCCATAAAGTGCAAAAAGAATGAACTAATCGCTGGTCAGCCATAAAAGAGGAAAAGGGCGGGCCATGGGAAAAAGATATGGTGCCATAAAAAAAAGGGAGAAAAGGGTGGATTCGAGGGTGCACATGTGGCTTTTGTTGCCGCCGCGGTTGCAGTTTGGTGTGACATCTTAAGTGCATTCGGGTGCATGCAGGTCGCTGCTCAGATCCGGATCCGATCCGGTTCCCGGACCCTTACCCGCACCCGCCTGATGGTAAGCCGCCGCTTACCGGACTCGCTTTTACGGCAGCAATTTGCCCCAGACAAAGCCATTGGAAATCTTGCCCTGGAGGGCAGCTTTTCTCCCCGAGTTTATGCGTTGGAGTTTACAATGTTCATTTCGGGGGGAAAAGTATTCATAAAGATTTGATGGAGCCGCGGAAGCTGGGGATTAGTTGTTGCCATACGAGGAAATGTAGCGCATAAAATGGATTTAAATAAGTTTCACAAATTGTGTGGCAAAGTGGCAACAATTTGTTGCGCCACAGAATCTTTAGATCACCTTCAAGACTTCAATAATTGTTTAATATTTTAAGCTCCTCACAATTCTTGCACTCCGTCTGATTGTAAGCTCTTCGAAATACTATTTAGGAGCTTAAACTTGCAGTCCAATTAAATTGGAAACCTCCTTGAAATATATTTACTTGCGAACATCAATTGAATTCAAGGGGTTTTCCCTCTCGAACTTCTCCACTTTC
Organism: Drosophila varians; assembly: GCA_018150405.1. Taxonomy (NCBI): domain Eukaryota; kingdom Metazoa; phylum Arthropoda; class Insecta; order Diptera; family Drosophilidae; genus Drosophila; species Drosophila varians. The sequence goes on from JAECWK010000130.1 coordinate 14,469,120, forward strand.
CACAGCGTCCATCGTTTTGATTCTCTTGTAGTTATTTTTCAAATTCTAGCTGGTATGACAAAAGTAGCTTAACTTGTTTTATTTTTCCTCTCAAATTCTCGTATTTTTTTTTACTTCCGAAGAAGATTTATCGATGGCCGTGCCAACTCATACATAAACTGTTCATGGGAGCACGTCCCTTTGCCATAAAAATACGAATATAAACGAAATATTTCGCCATGAATAAAAATGGAGGAAACTACAGAATTCCTCCGGCGAGGGGGGAGCGGGAAAGTGGACATTCCGGTTGATTTGAGACCAAGTTGTGAGCCACATATACACATCCTGGATCCTGGAACAAGGATGGCCGGTTGCCATTTTCAATTACCAGCGAAACAGCGTTAATCTCTACAAAATGTTGTAAAACATTCAAGGGATCCCTGCTGCATAACTTCACGCTATGGCCACTGGCACGCAAATCAACCGCAGTTAAATAATCTCCCCCCAAAAACCAAAGGGAATTTCTGGCATTTGGCTGTGTTAATTGCCGCCAAACGAAATGGGAGAAATGGGCAAAATGTCCAAAATGGGTGTGGCCAGGTGGCCAAAATTGAAATTGAAACTGACGCTGATTATCTGGCCGAGCGCCACCCGGACACGTTCATCTGCCCAACACCCAATCGCCGTGAGTTGGGGCAATAAAAACTTATTAAGCGATGCTGGGAGTCCGGGCCAAAACCGCATCCCTAAAAAGGGAACACGAACGAAAGGATAAATGGAGAAACATTTGCTGGAAATGTGTCGTTGCCTTGGGGCAAGACCGTAATAAAAACGGACGAATAAAACGAAATAAAAAAAATATGGATAAAAATGCGCATACGCAGCATTGGCTTCGCCTGCCTCATAATAGACATTAATAATGTATCGCAGTTTCCGCTTCAGACTTTTCTTCTCTTTCCTCGTTCTCCACCTCTTGCCACATCCAGTGGCAAGTGCGATAAACCGTTTAGCAACATCCGGCAACACATATATACCCACATATAGCCACAGACTATAGGATGTAGAAGGGCCAATAGAAGTACAAACACAAACAGAAGCGAAAGGGTATCCTTGCTTTTGTCCTCCTGGCCAGGAGGGCGACATTTGCATACTAATTCGATTCATTACTAGGCTACGACCAGGACCCTAATAGAGGTAATCAATGCATCTGTAAGCTGATTTGCTGATATCCTTGGTCCTCAGACATCAATGGAAGCATAGCATCTCAGTTTGCGTTTCAATTTCGAAATTTCGAAATATCCTGCAGCTGGCATTCTTTTTGAACTCTGCCCGAAATTCAATAACTTGAAATGTACGCAAATATTTTGCAATAAAATATTTGCCTCATGTATGTAAGCCCGGGCCCACCCACACTGTCTTCACAAAGTATTGGGAAAACTTTGGCGACGGCACCAGCCACCATTCCATTCATCCTCCTGCCCCCCCGATGAGTTCGCTTGCCATCTGCGGAAAAGTTTACTGCGATAAATGAAAATAGGAAGCGCCACAGCCACAGCGACAATAACAAGATGTTGAAATAAGTTGTCAAGCCAACGCATCCGGCTTCCCTTTTATTCCAATACTTTATTTTATTTAATTTAATTTTTGTTATATACTCGCATAGAGAGTACTGTTTGCGCTGGGCTTGTATAGTTTTCCACTTGTCTGGGCGCGACGCGGCTGACGGCGATAAGCGTAAAGCATTGATAAACATCCTCGTTCTAGTCGGTTGTGGCCAGGACTGGCAGCTCGTGAGAGGTATAAGGATGATGGGGACGCCAGCCAAGGACAATGACAGGGCCATGCCCGCAATCGCTTGGCTTGACAAAACGACTAGCCACGGAAACACTGCAAAATAATATATGATAATAGATTCTTTATCATCATTTTCTCGAAATTTGAGTAAAATTTCTTTTTGGAGAAGAAACTTTCTGGTAACTTCACCATCCAAGTGCCGGGTATAAACAACTTTTGTATTCAAATAAGCTTTTCTATTCTCGATGTGCCTGGAATGGCTGCTTGCTCGACAGGATGTACGGGTGGGACACTTTGCTGTCAATGGCAGTTGAGTTACGACAAAGCGAGAAATCGCATAGCAGCCTCCTTGGGGCTCCCGACGCACCGCTCCAGTGAAGTTTTCACGCGTCACCTGTGGCAGATAGTGCTCCGGGCTTCCGTTACCCCATCAAACGTCTTGTCTTGGGTCCTGGCGCTGCCTTCCAGGCCTACAATGGAAGTTGAATGAACTGCAGCAGGAATCGATGTACGTTCGGTTTGTGTGGCTTTTGTGCATTTGTTCGCCATTGTGTGTCCTATCGGCGATGGCGTCTGCCAGGATAAGCCCGAATAGGCCCAACCAACTTGACGTTCATTTGATAACATTTTATTAGCATCAGGCTGTGCTGTTCGCTTATCTCCTGGCTGCACTTCACATTTCCACATATCCGCAGACAGGGGGGCAGACACACGTAAAGCCAACACAATGACTGTCAGTCACAATAAATACAAATACATGTCCTCTGGCTGTGTGTCCGGGGATATGTATGGCAGGATACATCGGTCCGATTCTGTCAGGTGCAAACGTTATACGTGGCAGCGGCTAGTCACGTCTGCCACTCCCATTTATGAATGGCACTCCATTGTGCCGCACAGTTGTATCGGACTGTGAAGGGGATTTAATAGGTTCAAATTCTGCTCACAGGATAATACGCTGGCATGCTCTCGTGGCGTTTAAGCCTTGTTTACTACTCCATGTCGATATGCCACTTGATGTATCACTTGTGTAGTTGCAACTTAATGGCAATTGCTAGAAACATGAGATCCAGCCGTATCCTTTGAGTGGATATTAAAGTCATACTTTTTATATCCTTTGAGTGGATATTAAAGTCATACTTTTTATATCCTTTGAGTGGATATTAAAGTCATACTTTTTAAATTAATTGCTAAGGACTTCGTATGAAACTTGCATATTTGCAATGCCATTGTCACTACTCGTTAACAATGAGAACACAATATCTCCTCGTAAGTACAGTCTGCAGATTGAATTACATTTATGATGTAGATGCGGGAGTATGTAGTCGGGAGTTGCCAGGAGCAACCTCGAATGGACGAGCTGTGCGCCAAACTTGAATCGGTTACGATTCCCTTGGAGTTCTTGCATATTTGGCAAATACTTTTCACTTGGCTTCCGGAAACAATATTTTCCCAGTGCTAACCACTAGAATTTCAGGGCTTTTGCTATTTCATTACGGGAAACGCTTGCTTTGTGGCCGACAACAGGACTGATTTAAGCCAAGTGAAATTGTCGAGAAAATGTTTTGTGGTTTTCAGAGCCAAAGGAGAAATTTATTTTGCTGATTAATTGGAAACGGAGTGGCATGGGTGTGGGACTGGGACAGGGATAGGGACTGGGACTGGGTCTGTTGGGGTGTCAATGCAGTTTTGTGAATTCGTTGGGTAAATCAAACTTTGACCTTCGTTTTTCCGGAGCGGAGCAACAAGGATTCGGATGAGCCCTTTCTGGCAGGATGCTATGGTGTGAAAACGTAAACAAACACTTGTCCATGGCTAGGTCGGGTTTTTCGAGAGCTCTCCTTGGAAAGGATACAGATCTCGGAGCTTTCATTTTTGGCGCAGGCGCACGGCAGGACTCTCTCTATCTCTCTGTGTAGCTTTTTGTGACGTCACAGGGACGCCGCCAAAACGGCACTCGAGCCAAATGCCAAGGACTCGTGCTCAGTGCCATTCGAGAATTTCGCCAAGTGAGACGTTCCAAGCGCTCCAATAATAATTCGCTATAAAAAGGCTCCCTTCTCCCTCTCGCTCGTTAAAGGACCTGTGCGTGAGTGTAGCAGTGTGTGACTGTGTGTGCGTGTGTGCGTGGGCGCCCGTGTGTGTCAATAAAATCAACAAGAGCGCTCGAAAAACTTTCGACCAGAGCGTGTCCAACAAATTAGAAAGCCAGAAACTGCAGAGCCAAAATCCCAAAAAAAAAGGAAATAGAAAGGAGGAAGGACCGACATTGACTTCAGCTTGACCACGTGGCGCAGCGCAGCTTGTTTTTCCAGCCAGGTCGAGGTTCGAGGTAAATTTATCCTGCAGCGCAATGAAAACAAAAACAAACAGGACAGACAGGACATGGCCAAAACAACAACCAAATCGAATACTGTGTCGAGGGGGAAATTTCACCGCCATGGAAATTCGGTCAATATGTATGTTAGTGTGTGTGTGTGTGTGTATGTGTGACGGTGAAAAGAGGGAAATTTTTGGCATTTTTATTCAGCCGCCAGTTTTTGTTGTTTTTTTATGGCCTTACCCCAAAAAAAAAAAAATGGGGAAAAAATTTCTCACTCTGAAAATTACGCACTTTTTCATTGGGGATTTTGCAGAAACTAGGGATTCATGAATGAGTAATCAGAATATGCGCATAAATTTCGGTTAAAGCTTTGTGTCTGTATAAATCTTTATTAATTTCCCGTGTCTCACTTGATAATGACAACACCTGTAATTGTCAGCAGACACGAACGCTATTAACGCATATCTTATAGCCATGGACGGGGAGAAATTATTCCTGTTCACTCTTAAATTTCTTCTTGCTTTTAAATCAGAGCCTTATGGGTCAAAAGTATGCCACCTGGCGGAATAAATCAAGCGGGGCGGCCGTTGAGCCGCAGGTTGAGGGGTGAATGTTGCACATAACATGGCCGCACGTTACGCATACGCCATGTGGGCCTCGGATGGAGGGCAGGACCACCGACAGTGCGTCGCGTAATAAATCGCACGACAATAACTCACAGGATGGTGTTCACGAAGGTGGAAAAGGGGTGAAAACCAGGACCCAGCCGTGACCAGGCAAAGCTATTAAGGCAAAAGACTTAAAGACTTTAGCTACCCACAGCAAAGGAAGAGACAGTTCTGCCCCCGCTGAGCCGCACAACCACATATAGACTTACGCACGCATCCGTTTCCTGTCACTGGGAGAACCCAAAAACGAAACAACAACGAAAACTCACTTAGCAAGCTGCCTCAGTTCCTTCTGCCTGCCATCTCCTGCCATCTCCTGCCTCCTTCCAGACTCACTTGACATGCTCTTAATACCAAATAAAAACAAGAGCTCAAGGACACTGAGGAAACACTCCGTTCCACTTTTGCACTAAACCCAAAGCCCAGGCCCAGAACCAGCCCCAGCCCCCAGCCTGATTCGCCTGCCTCCAGCTCATCATGTGTAAATTTTTAATGTTGCCAAGACCGGCAACAAAAATAACAAGAACATGAACTGTACTACTTCTGCCTCCGACCCCGACCGCCCCCCCAAAATGTAGGTTATCAAATTGTGTTCAAGTTGTCCTCGCCCAACCTCCTGGGAAAACTTTTACAGTCGCCACCCTCCTTCGTGGAAAACATTTTAAATGATTTTGTTGTCGGCGGTTTGGGGTTGCGTTTTTTTTTTTTTCCAGCCACCACTTTTTTGTTCTGACCCCACTACCAATTGGGTCAAGCATTTACATTTCGCGCCTAGCGAAAATATTTCCCACCAGAAGTTTCTACTACTACAACTGCTACTCCCCTGGCCACGCCCACCGCGTCCTTAAACGCCTCATCCGTTGTGTTCGACACGCTCTCGACTGCAGCCCGGGCTGAGCTGCATCTATTTAGTCAAATTAAAAACACAAATTCAACTTTGCTCTGCCGGCTGCCACTAATTAATTGCAAACTAAATGAGTTTCTCGGCACAAAACTTTATCTGGCGCCGCTTCACCATGCCACACCAAAGCTGATTGCTGCCAGTTTGCGGCAGGCAGGATGAGGGGCAACGGAGCTGGTGGTTGCGGCTCCACATTTTTTTCGTAGGGAAATGGGAAATTGCTTTGCTCACACATTCCAGGCATTCGATCGAAGTTTGCCAGCCGAGAAGGGATAAAAAGCCATCGAGTCATACAGGAAATTAGGGCCAAAGCCAGAGGAAAATGGTCAATACACTTGCAGAAATTAAAAGGATATAGGTGAGATAAGTTTCTTGGCCTTTTTCCACTTTCAAAATGAATCGCCAGGCTGTGACTCAAACTGTATGTCATGCAGATGTCCAATAAAGTTAGTCATTCGGAAATTATTTGTCCGCTTGCAGTCCTGGCCAAACAGCTGCCAATCGAGTCCTTTACGAGAGATGTCAGGACGTCGTCCAGCTAGTCAATCGGGCATTAAATTCTCACTTGGCATGTGGCTGCCCGCGGCGTCGAGCTGTTAATGCAGCTTATTAATTTTCATTGAATTTCTCACTGTCAATGTCAATTGCCAGCCAGCGATTTCCCAGTTCCCAGTTCCCAGTTGCCAGATGCCAGTTCCGAGGTCGGTTGCCCTCAGGACATGTACATATCGTGACATGGATGGGCCTGTCATGGCCAATTTCGAGGGCAGAGTTCAATAATCTGAGCTCAGTGCCATCGTGTCTGGTTGAATAATTTCATTTCGAGAGAAAATACTGCATACCATTTAATGTTTCAATGGGAGCTATCCAGGCTTTTGATTAGAGCTTCAATCGGATTTATTTAAAATTTCAATTTATGGTTCACCTGACTTCATCTTGGCCTGAGCTCTTTTGTGGCAAGTAAAAATTGATAAATGTATTTATGTTATTAAAATATTTGCCAAAAATGCCAAATATTTTCCTCTCATAAATCCTCTTTTTCGAGAAAGCCAATTTCTATAGCACACTTCTCAGAGCAATCTTCCATTCTCCATACTCCATTCCCAACTAAATTGCTTACACATCGAGAGACATACACAGAAGACCCTGGAGTTTAATTGAATGCGAAGGCAACGGCATAAGCAGCGTCACTGGCAGGCCACAAATCAAATAAGTTAAGCGAAAACAGGTCAAGTGCTAGCTCTGAACTTCCCAGCTAGCCAGCCTTCCCAGCTACCCAGCTTTCCTGGGGTTCCCAGTTAACCAGCAAGGAAGGAGCAAGATGCTCCTGGACAAAGGGAAAACACTTAGTTGGCCAACTAACACGTTTGCTTTCACTCGAGATATGTGGACAGAGAAACTTGCAGCTGAGTGCACATAATCGGACGGACTCTGCCTTTGACGCCAACAAAACTCTGGAGAAATGCTTTCAAATCATCATCCCATCCTGTACCAACGTCCCATCCCGTCACCCATGATGTCCTGTCATGCCCCGCTCACTTTCCACTTGGCGGGGCTAATTTGTTCGTCTCCGACACAAATTGTAACTAATTTTACGTCCTCAAGTTGGAGCCGCTTTCATTGCAATGCAAATTGCTGGACGGGATTGCCGGACAACCTGGACAAACTTAAAGCCCCCGAAAAGTTAACTTATAAAACGCCAGAGTGCGGGGCATGTTCGAAAGTTGGCAAACGATTTGCTGCAACTATGTCGATGACAAGGACTTGAGCGAAAAAGTGGAAGTTTGACAGGGAAAACTTTCTAAGCGGAAAATAGCGTCTTTACACAGGACGAGACTTGCTAACTGGAAAGTGAAAAGCCGAAGCATAATCTCAGTCTTTGTTTTCCAGGCGAGGGATAAAAACTTGACTCTTATAGAATCGAACTATACCCAGTTTTTTTTAAAAATATATATAATTTTATCAGTGTATCGTGTAGTCCTAAAGTTTGCCCCAAAATTGCGAAATCGTGCTATTCGTCTTGACCTTATAGAGGTGGGTCAGCTTCCGCAGGAACCTCTCCTGCCTGGCCTCCTCCCGGCGCGCCTTCACCTCGTCGTTGTGCTCCACGATGTTCTTTAGGCGCTCCGATATCTGGGTCGTACGGCGTCGCACATGGGCGTCCATGTCACGGGTGATTCGATCCCGAGCCTCCAGCCAGGACTTGGTGGTCTTGCGATGGTGCCGGTCCGTCAGTAGGGCCACGCGGGCCAAGCGGACCGACAGCTCCTGCACCTTCTGGTCCTCCATCGAAGTGCGACGCTCCGCCGCCGCCGCCTGCCGCTCCGCCAATGGGCGTGGCGGTGGATGGCGACTCCTGAGCTGCAGATTGATGGGCGGACTCTCCTTCACCGGGTCCTCGAAGTGAACGTAAAAGGCCTGCAAGGGGCCTCCCGCCACTCCACCACGAACACTCATAATTTGGAAAATGTTTCGGAATTTTGACAGAGGTTCGAAGTATTGAAGGTGCCAAGCCAGGGGCTACATTGTTTGGAAAGTCTACTTGGGGTTTCTCTCGCTTAATGCACCAGAAACAAAACTTTTTGTTTTAAATAAAATAAGCACATAATATGCAGAATATTGTAACCAAAAATTAAAACCCATCAGACGGTAGTTAATGCAACGTTGCAGTGGCAACCAAGGGGCAGGGGTTAAGTTAACGTGGCACCATCCATATCTATCTGCGGCCTGTCTGTGTGTGCCACATAAATACCTGTTCATATTTAGTCTGCCACCGACAAAAGTGCAACTTCCCAGAACTTCATCTGTGCTGGTGGCTCGGATGTAACGCAAAAGTTCCTTGTTATTATTATGATTAAAGTTTGTTTTCTCTAGTGTGTGTATATGTATGTATAGTATAGGGGGCATGCCACATTAGTGTGGCTGCCACACACCCCAATGAACCCCACGCCCCTTGGCTATCCCTGCTTTAATAAAAATGTTTGTGGTCTCGTCGTCAAGGTGCTCTCTCGGAGTGCGGAGTGCGGAGGCGGAGGCGGAGGCAGAGTCGGAGTCGCTTCTGTTGGCCCTAAGCCTGGTCCAGGTCAGTACACATGGAGCCAGGTATATGCATAGGGACGCCGTCCATCCATTTGGATCAGGGGTTTTAGGGAAAAATGTAAGAAAAACATGAAGCCAAAACATGACCGCAACATATTTTCCTGGTCGCCCTTTGTGGTAGTTGTAGGTCTTAAAGCGGATTAAACTTAAAGTACCTGGCAGTCGGCTTCCACCTCCCTCACCCCTCCTATGCAGGATTTATCAATTGAAAAGGTAATTTTTGGTTGGGGGTAATATTTTGGCTAATATTAGAGGAGCTTATGGGCTGAGACTTTTCGAATACGGACGAGTGTGTGTTTAATCGGAGAAGCAGTCGGGGAACTGAGAGGGCAGCTTGTGATGTTTTCCCAGTGATAACCAAAGGCCGTGTCACCTATGATTTGTAAGAGGGTAAAGTTTGGAGCACTCCGTGAGCCGGTTTCCCGGCCTGTCACACGCTTCGTGCCCAGTTAACAGCTGTCACTCCGCCCATTTAAGACTCTGGCCGGGAGCTGAAAGCCCGGGCTGTAATTCAACTTTTACTGCAGCCCCGAAAAGCAGCTGCAGTGACAACTGCAGAACCACACTCCGAGGGAACTGAGCGTTGACATGCAACAGCAGGGAGGGGCGGGGGGCGGTCGGAAAATGGTGGTTTATGGCCAACATGCCGACAAACAACTAAGCCCGTCGGGGTCTCAAAAACCTCTCAGTTTTTATGGCCATTTTGTGTGGGGCCCCAAATTAGTTAGGCTCCGAAATAGAAATGGGGAAAAAAATGGCAAGCTCACTGAAAATGTTTCCATTTTGTTTACTTGCAGGACGAGTCGTAATTGAAGAGGGACATCCAGCTTAGCGTACGTATTGACCCACTTCCCCAGCCTTTCTGGCCATTACACAGAGACAAAACTGCATTGAATTGGAATTTTTGATAGCCACATAAATTGTCCCTCAGATAGCTATAGATTCAAAACTGATAATGTCCTAATTTTCTCTCTGTGTAGTGCCAAGTCAGAATGTTTGAGCATCGATTAGTTCAGAGTTGTGGCAGTTGAGGCTTCAAGGAGAGAGAGTGCTCGAGATCATCCTTCCCGCCCGCCCACTCACACGCCCGATTCCCGGTGGGTGGTGGCCATTTCGAAGTGGTGCGTGCGAGCGTGAGTGTGTGTGTGCGTGGTGTGGTGGTGGTGCCGTGGTGCTTGTGCCTTGGTGCCTGTTGGTGGTTAGCATGCAAATCAACGGTCTCGCTGCCGGACCCACGATGGCAGCCTCAGAGCCACCAGAGCCGCCGCCGCGCAATCCGGATCGCATAAACGCCTCGCTGCACAAGCTGGGCGAATCCGTAAGTACAACCAGCACCCCGAAGGTAGCCATTCCTCTACATCCCAGCCATTCTCCCTCTACTTCATCAACCACCCCCCCCACCCCATATCCCATTGAAAAGATACTCGTACTGGAACCTCTGCCCGCCTGCACCACAAAAAGCAATTTCCCCAAACGAATCCGCACTTGATGTTTAACCTAATTGGACCTCATTCATTGCTTTTCAGGGCTTGGGGGTAGTCTGTTGCATGCCTCAATTTTCCTTTCCTCATTTTTTGGCGCACCACTTCATCTGCTCTCCTGCTCTGAACACAAAAAAAAAAGAATCCGAAAAAAACAGAAAAAACAGAAAATTCCTTTCAATTTGCATCCCTCATTGACTAATTGACAACTTTTTGGGCTACACATCTCTGTCTCTCTGTGCTATCCGCCTCTTGCTATCCATTTCTGGCTATTAGTAGGTCTATCTAACGTTTATTTCATCAACTCTGTAATTTGCAAATCCCAGCTCGCTACGATTTTCAAAGCAAATGTGTCAAGGATTGGCAAAATGACGCTTTAAATGTATTTGTACCTGCACTCTCCTAATTAGCATTAATTTTGGTCTTGCTTTAATTAATTTCCCCCAAAAGCGACTTACGACTTAAATTTTAAATCAAATTCAATTTGGAATCCGTTTACAGAAGATTGTCAAGTCCTTGGACTCGGGAGTGGTCGCAACACTGAAAGAGAAGACGGCTTCGGTCAACAATAACAAGCCCATAAGGCCGCTACTGTCGCTGGACAACTCTGTCATTGCCTCGACCTCAGGTGGAGCGGTATCTGGCGGAGCTCCTGTCAAGCCCTCGCCACTGGTTTTGGCCTCTAAACGGGACCTCACGCCCAGCAACGAGAGCGGCTCGTCGCCGGCCAGCTCGAATGGCAGCAACCAGACCCTCACCCCACCCATGACCGCTGACAATCAGCCACTGCAACAGCTCCAGCCACACAGGTCACCAGCGTATCCTGGCAAAGGAGAACCTGCCGCCGGGACACATCAGCATCAGCATCAGCATCAGCAGCAACAGCAATTACCGAATGGCACTGGGAGCACCAGTCACACAGCCATGATCCATGCGAATAACTCGAATTTAATTGCCGCAGGTCACTTGGCTCAGCCGGCAGGCTCCGCGTCCGTCTCCGTCTCCGGCTCTGGCTCCGGCGCCGGGTTGGGGTCTGGACCCAGCCCCTCCAGTGCTGGTGCACTCAATGCTGGTAAGTGTGTGTGTGAGGGTGTGTTTTGGGGGCGACTCCACGTGAAGAAAGTGGACTCCACAGGATCTTCAATATTTTCCCTTTGAAGAGAAATTTTTGCTTAGTGTATTCGAGGACTCATAAAGGTTTCCCAATACCTTTAAGGGAAATAGAAAGGAAAAACGAATCACACTATCCATAATTAAAATCGATTGATTTTTTCCCCCAGTGTATGCAAATGCATTTGTAATGTGTAAACGGCTGGGGGAAAGGAGAGCAATCAGCAGATTGCTGCGGGCCAGGAACGGAGTAGGAGTCCAGGGCAGAGGGGCTGGGTATCTTTGTGGCATGAATGAGCAAATGCTGGCCACTGTGGGAAAGGCAAAGTGGACCCCCCCTCGACCAGAGCGAGGAATTAAATCGGCGTACCCGATTGAATCCTTTCAAACCGAGACTCTGATTTAATTCTTCGCTCCCCAAAATGTGTTTAATATTGCAGGGGCTGGCCGGTTGCAGTTTTTAATATAATTTGTCTAGAGCTTAGGGATGAGGGTGTGCCATAGAGCTAGACAAATGAAAATGTGGCAACAGCTAGAGATAAAAGCCATAGACTTAAGGCAACAGTGGACTCTGGGTTGACCGCACCGACACAACATCCATGGGTTAGTTTTGCAGGCAAAGTGCCTTTTTTTTGGTTGCCGGGTGGGTGGCCAACGCATCGGATTATATCTGAATGGCAAAGTGATGTACACTTCAAAAATCTGACAAATGGATGGTAATGGCCTTCACTGCAGAACCCCAGTGTCAGTGCCTGTGCCAAGGCCAGAGCCAGAGCCAGAGCCAGAGCCAGAGCCAGAGCCAGCCCTTTCCCGATCTCACTTGGAGTGCTGCAGTTCAAGAGTCAACGATGCGGTGGGTCAGGTTGGGTTGGGTTGTTTTGATGGAAGATGGAAGGTGAAAAAGTCGGTGGTGTAGACCCAAAGTGGTTGCGGTCGAGTTGGGTTTGGATTTGGAAAACTTAAACGCTGAAATCCGAGCTGAGTGGAGCTCTAACCTGAATCTCAATTCGAGAGCCGCCACTATTAAATAATCGGTGTAGTGTTGATATTTGTTTGGCAAATAGTGGCATAATGTTCGGGCCATTCAATTCACTTTGACCTCAATTTAAATATGTGCACTTCCATAATGATTTTATAATAATGATTTTATGCAAGGCATGAAATGCTAATTAAATTTTAAATTAAATCCTTTGCCATAAATTAAATCCATGCTGACAATCAATAAGCAAAAAAGCTGAAAAAAAAACGAAAGAAAATCTCATCCACGTGTATGTTTTTGTGTATTAATGATTATCCTGGAGAGTGCCAGAGTGGTGTGTGTGTGTGTGTGTGTGTGGAATCAATTTAGACTCATCATCAGTTATTCACATGGTTGAACTTGTGACCTGGGTTGGGGATAGGGACTGGGGCCGCCCAGGTGTGGGGGAATTGCTGTTTTGGGAATAAATAGATAATCGAATTGCTCATCTCCCAACGTAGATGCATCCTTATGAATTCATTGTTTCTGACATTACTCGTTGACTCGTTTGCATTTAGATTAATGTACCGAAAATCAATATTAATTCATTTTCCTGTTTCGATTGCTATAATTGTTGTTTATTTACTTTTCAATCCTATTTGTTCGTTTTCGGGGCATTGTGTTTTCGATGAGAGGAAATCTAATTTGGTGTCCTGCACGTTCTCCTCCTCCCCAACCTCGCCCATTTACCTGTTGGGGATTATTTGTCAGTCAGTCCGATTCACACACACTTGCTTAAGTACACCAATACACACTCATTTCATAAAACCATCCACGCATACAGACAAGCCCCATTTACCATTATCCTCATTTGTTGGCATTGTTCCCATTCTATTGCTGTTGTGGTTGTTGTTTGCTATTGCTGTTTATTTGTTTTGTTTGGAACTACTTATTGGGTCAACCCGAAAATGTCCTAAAACCAGTATCCTGCCACCCGATAGCCACCCTTTAAGCCCCACCTTACCTCATCTATCCATCTATGTATGTGTATATCAATATATATCTGTGTAACCAGTTGACAAGCGAAATGCCAACGATGTGTGCTCGATTGCCAAATTAACGGATCCGGACATTTTGGCCCGGACTATGAGTATGGTGGGACCGCCGCACTCCCCCACCTCCGCCGCCTCGGCGGCCCTGCTCCGGCTGGAGGAGTCCTGCGACGGCAATCGCAACGACCAGTCAGGGCCTTCAGGTAAGTCCAACGCCATCCACGCCATCCCGCAACTTTTATCTCAATCTCCGTTTTCGCTATCCATTTTTAATTGAAGCAGCAATGGCGTGTCATCACCATCCCAATTAGCCCGCATGTCCTTTTTCCCATTCCCCGACTTGTTTGGCAACCGCTTAGTGCCTGCCAATTCGTTGCACTGGCCTGGTTAAGTTATGATTACACTGATTTTCAGTTTGCCTGCAAAACTTTGAATGTGTTTCGGTTTGCACGCCTCGCCTTTCACTTTAGTTTTTCAGTTTTTTCAGTTTTTTTTCAGTTTTTAGTTTTCCGTTTTGCATACTAAAGAGAGAGCTCCGGCATCAGCTGGTCCTGAAACTTTCGTTGTATGCCCTACAGATTGCTTCAGTTTCCCATTCCTTGAGTCCTGCTTCAAAACTTGGCCTGGGAAATGTGTACAAATGCTGGGGAATCGCTAACTGGTAGTGGTAGTGGGTGGCTGGAGGATGGCATTTATGGCTAATGAGTAGAATATCGTAAAGTAGGCATGCACGCCAGTCAGTAGTCGCTATAATTTCGAAAATAAATTCCCAAAAGTTTCCAATTTCCACCTCGGGTGTCACAGAAGTTTCCAAACATCGTTTAAAGAGTAATTTAATGGAAAGTCTAAGGACTCCCTCCTTTCTCTAATAGTAAATAAATAGCAATTACTGAAAGGAAAACTTCTCTGACACTAATCCTGTTTTTTGCTGGCTTGCACTCCTTTTACGATCCTCGCTTCACAGCAGCTTGGTAGCTGTAGCTGAGAAATCCTTTCAAGGATATAGAATCCTTCTCCTGCTATAAGTCTCCATTGATTTTCCAGAATCCGCCATGAAGCTGCGCGAGGAGAACGAACGCCTTAATGCCGAGTTGGTTCGGATGAGGCGACTCCTCGAACTTTCCACAGATGGAGCCGTGGGTGGAGTGGATGCCACCCCAGATGCGGAGGCGGCTGGACCCGCCGAAGGATCCGCCGCCAAAGAGCGCATCGAACGACTCGAATCCGAACTGAGAGCCGTCAAGAATCAGCTCCTGACCATGAGGCTGGAGCGGAAGAAACTCCGGACGGACAAATCCGATCTACTAGGGCAGGTGAAGCAACTCTGTGCCTCCTTGCAGGAGAAGGAGCAGGAGCTGCGAGACTTTATCAGGAACTACCAGGAGCGAGTCCGGGAAACAGAAACGACAAATGCCAAGATTTCGGGCGATCGGGACCGGGAGAGGTTCCAGCTCCTTAAACAGGCTCGGGATGAGGCGGAGCGTTCGCTGGCCCTGGCCCAGCAGCTCTCTGCCCGGGATCTCCAGCTTCAGAGGCTGCAAGAGCAGCTCCAGGAGGCTCGACGACAGCTGACAGGATGCCTCTCCGACCAGGAGAGTCTCCACTCGTTCGCCCCACTGACTCCCCCATCAGCTGCATCCGGAATGCTCAGCCAAATGGTGGCCGGCTCTGGAATGGGTGGTGGCTTGGCCGGAATCCGTGGCACCACCGAGGACAGCGGGCGTGGCAACTCATTGTCCGCCTTCAGCGGCAGCTTGAGTGGCGGCTCCGGAGCCACGGCCGGGGATCGAAACTCCTGTTCCAATGACTCCGGACTGAGAAACAGCAGCGACCGCGAGAGCACCGGAGGAGAGTTGAATTTCAGTGACGGAACCTGCGACAATGGTCCCTGCATCACCGTAGATCCGGACAGCATCTCGTTGGTCTCCAGCCAAAATATGTATCAATGTGAGTGGTTCGCTTTCTCTTTATTATTAACTATTTAAAGTTTATTAATAAACAAACAATTTTCTAGTTGGAACGCCCAAAGAACGCAGCCCCACATTGTCTCCCTTGAATTCGGCGGCCTACTCCAGGTATTTTCATAATTAGAAAAAATTTATTAAACAAATAGATAAAGGGTTTCCAAATAAAGCCATAAAATACATTTTCATATAATAATATTTTTGTAAATGTCAAAGGACTCGTGACAAACGCATGTAGTTGCCTTTGAACCCCAGGACCACCTACGTGTGACGGTTAAATTAGCATAGTTAATTAACTTGTTTAACTATGGAAGCTAATTTAATCTCCCAAATTGGTCAGATGTCATTAGATGAGTGATGAACGCGGTTGCCTCATTAAGCGGCATCGGTTTAGATTATTTTAAAATCATTTTCAAGCTCAAATTAATGGTGTTTAGCGTAATTATTTAATTCCGTTTAATTATTTTGATAATTCGATAGGTCTGTGGAGCAGTTGGGCTCTCCGGTGGATCCCGAGGGACCTGGAGGAGGTGGGGCCATTAGTCGCAAGTTTGCCGCCGCCAGTAAGAGTGGCCCGCTGGGAGCTCGCAATGGACGCGGCGGTACTTGGGGCAGTATATCCCGGGTCTTTGCTCGATCCCGGAATAAGAGCAAGGCCCTGTCCGCCGATGGAGTGACGGAGTGTAAGCAAATAAATAAAACTAAAAGATTTTAAATAATTCTCTTAATAATAACTCTTCAGATGCCGACTACTCCTGGAATCCTTTGACGGAGGAAGGCTATGCCGAGAAGCTGAGACTCCTCCGTGAGGCCTCCCAGTTGCCCATCGATCGCTGGCGCGCCACACAGGTATTCCTCCCGATTCCTTTGATTCTAGTACACCCTCTAATCCTGGTTTGCTTAAGGTCCTGGCCTGGCTGGAGGTGGCATTGGGAATGCCCCAGTACAGTGCCAGGTGTGCGGAGAATGTGAAGAGCGGCAAAGTCCTGCTGGAGCTAAACGATGTGGAGCTGGAGGCGGGACTGGGATTGGCCCATCCCATGCACCGCAAAAAGCTACGTCTGGCCATCGAGGAGCAGCGGCGACCGGAACTGGTGCGATATCCGCTAATCACGCAACTGGGGCACACCTGGGTGGCCTCCGAGTGGCTGCCGGACATCGGGTTGCCCCAGTACGCGGAGCCGTTTGTCCAGTCCCTGGTCGATGCCCGAATGCTGGACACGCTCTCCAAGAAGGAGCTGGAGAAGTTCCTGGGCGTTACGCGGAAGTTCCACCAGGCCAGCGTAGTGCATGGTAATTATAATAGAGGTTATCCTTAATTAATCGTATTATTCATTTCCCTGTTTACGCTTCCAGGTATCCACGTGTTGCGCATCGTCAAGTACGACAGACAGACGCTGGCCATGCGCCGGGTGCAATCGGAGACGGTGGACACGGACCCCATTGTTTGGACAAACCAACGGTTCATCCGCTGGGTGCGATCCATCGACCTGGGCGAGTACGCCGACAATTTGAAGGGTGCGTTTGGCATATCGATTGCCTTTTGATTATGCCATTCATGGCTGCAATTACTGCGGTTTCTGACCCACTCTTTTCCTTTCCCCCCTCCCTCCACTTCCAGACAGCGGAGTCCATGGCGGGCTGGTGGTGCTGGAGCCGTCCTTTTCCGGTGACACCATGGCCACGGCCCTGGGCATTCCCCCCTCGAAGAACATAATACGGCGGCATCTCAACACGGAATTCGATGCGCTTATTTTGCCTGCACGGTAAGTTTAGTTAGGGCGTATCCTTTACAGGATATTATTTCGCCGCACTCTCTATGTGTGTGTGTGTGTGTGTGTGTATGTCAGAGTGTGTTTATGCCTGGCGTGCGTTGAGTATCCTTTTTGTGTTATCCCTCGGGTTTGACATGTGAAATGTGAATACATAAATATGTAGCGTAATACAGCGTTTTGATTAGAGTTGTCTTTGTTTCTGATTGAGTTACTGCCCTTTTTGTAATTCCATAACGCTTACATAAACCTCCCGATACGACTTATTTTGTGCACCCGCCCATATTCATCATTTGCCAGGATATACTCGTGTTTGTTGTGGGAGCTTATCAGTTTTGGTTTCATAATCACGCTTTTCGCATCATCACAGTAGAGGACACGACACTCATCCTCATCCTCATCTCTGGCTATTATAAACTTAGTGCTTTGATATTTTTTAAGACGCTTCTTATATGCATTTACTATCCATCTACTTTCTCCCCATCTCATGGCTGCAGAAAAGCAAACTTTTCGAATCATTAGCGAAACTCATCCCGATCCTCATGCGATGTCATATCTCTGTATCATTATCTGTCTACTCGTGCATAAGTATGTAAAGGTCTCTTCTATTAGATACTATAGATACTATATAATAATGTGTTTCTTTGTTGATCATGTGAACGTGTCTTAGACAATCTATTAAAGAAAAAAAAAAAATTATTAACAAAATATGCTCTGAGAAAAGCAACACCCACTAATGGCGGCCCTCGTGGCCATTTGTTTCTCTCTCTTCTCTTTCCCAATCCGGATTCATATATTACGTCTATTTCCCATATATCCGAAACGCAGATACATTATTTACTGCCAAATGGAAGAATTTCAAATGGAAGCCTCCAGACAATTGGCCAAATTGCAAGGCCATTAAATCCGCATGAACCAAAACAGAAAAACAAAAACCCAAAAGAAAAAAACACTAAAAAATGAAAACTATAAATGGGATTCATACTGATTTGTTTAGCCAAGCTGATGATGATGATACGATAATAAGTTTTAGGGAGAGAACAATAACTGGAGCACAGCGCTAGTCATTTTGTCATAACGAGTAGTTGATAGTTGATTCACGGCAGAATTAGTAATCATGCATTATTATATGTATTATTAAGTGCTTTAGGCATCGCGTATTACCAAGTGTCCAAGCTTTGCATATCCGAATATTGATATACACTCCCCGAGGAGCGCTTAACGTTGCATTTAATTAGGTTGAGTTACAAGTCGAGCATTTAACGTAGTCAGAACCGCATAGCTAAGCCATACATATTCATTCGTCAATGTGATCGAGTGGAGAATACACCCAAACCCAGGCCCGAAAACCCCGAAAGACACCACACTAGGTCACTGTGATACGGGGAGCTGCCCTGTTTACTAAGCTCGGTTAGACAGCCACCAACGCACAATTGAATCTAAAAGACCAATTACATGACCACACACATTCACAAACACCACACCACCCCATGAACACCGACACATCCACATACATTAGCGTGGTTAATTAATTTAGTCCATGTTTGTTGTTGCATTCGATGCGGCGCTTTTAGGTGAGAGTTGGTCCTGCGGTCTCAGAATTATAGCATACTTATGAGCGCTCGCTTGACCGCAGCACCTCCTCCCCACAAGTCAATACTTTCTCTAAGAAGTCGATATTTTGGTTTTTGCAATTTTGCAACTACAGTGTCAATTGTAAGTAAAACTTGCTTACTAAGTAGCTTATCTCTCTCTCTCACACACATACATACATTTGTCACACACGACACACATCCAAGTTCTATGTATGTGTTATCAATGTTTCTAAGTAGCTTGACCTAGTCTAACCATTGCCATACGAATACAAACACATTATATCGATCGTAAGTGTGATTGGAACTCTAAAAAGGCTTTAAACGAAAAAAAAAAAAAAACAAAAAGATACAACATTTCTGGCTGATGGTTTCTTGTCTGTTAGCAAATCTATTCTTTTCGTTTTTACTTTCGATTCGGGGGCTTTCTCTCACCTATTTGATTTTTGTTGTTGTTTACGCTACAAGTAGTTAATTATGCTATCGATACATACATATATCAAAATCGAATTGAAAAGTAACTCTCCAACATTGATTAACCAGATTTTTTGTCTTTGTCCCGTTTCTTTTTCCAATCTTTCCTATTTTTTATCCCTACATATATTTGTTACCTCTTCAATTTCCAATTGTAATCGAATCGACGGCTTGTTGTTGTTGCTAACTATGCTTGAATGTCCAACACAACAACAACCATATACCAAAATTAATGCAATTAATTAAATCAACAATCAACAATCAACAAAAACACCAACAATCAACAACCACCAACAAATTCTACAATTGATACGAATTTTCTGTGTGTATTTGTGTGCCTGCATCGCTCTCTCTATCTATATTATTGCTATCTCTGTTGCTCGGCCTGCCGCCCAAACCCCCACCGCCTCCTCGCACCTACCAATCTCCGAAATCTCCAATCCTGTCTGTGTCCTGTCTACTTTGTGCTGCCTGCCCGTCCTGCCTGCCAACGAATATACGAAACAACATGCACAAACCAAAACAACATACCATGCTCCAAAAACCACCAAAACCAAACCACCAAAACCAAACAACCAAAACCACCCACACACACACACACACCCACTCATGCATATATAATGTATGCAAAAAATTTGCAAATCGAACTCGAAATTGCCATGTTTGTTGTGTAGAGCGACTCTGGGTCAAGGCATCCGTTCCGGTTGCGGCGTAGTGCCCCTGACAGGACCCGGCGGACTGCAGCACTATGCCACAACAGATCGCCGCTCAAGTGGCAGCCTCAGGGTAAGTAAATACTAATACCTACTATATCCCACGATATCCCACGATATCCCACTATATCCCTTAACTAGCCAATCAACTTGTGTCTAAAATATCCTCAACTGCTAATCAATATTCAATGTGTCTTAAGCCTGAATTGACGTGAAGCTTTCGTTGTCTCTCGGTGTCTAATCTAAATCAAATAACTATTTAAAAAGGCACTGAACTTTTTATTAGCACTTTATTCGGTTTATAAATGCAACAATTATAAAATCATTTCTTCAGATGATAGTTTTGAATCATTTTAGATAGTATTTTAGGCAAGTCTTTAAACAGATAAGTATTATTTTTCTTAATGAATTCTTTTACTTAATTTGAACTTTAAACTATAACTAGCATGGATTTTGCCAAATTAAACTCAACACTTCCAACATAAATACATACGAAATACTGAAAGGTCAAAAACAAAAGTTTCATAGCCTGGTGGCAACTGAAGTTTCACGACAGTTTGATAAAAGAGTTTCATAAATATGAGGAGATCCTTATAGAAGGAAGGGATTAGCTTAAGATAACTCAACTCATTTCAAACAATTTTTGTTTCTTTTCATTTTGTGTTTGAAAACGTAAAGATTTCGGCATGGAAAGGATCCCAGGTGAGATTATAATAAATATATTTATTATTCAAAATTTAACCAAATTATTCTCACCTTTACAGAGTTCCCTTTCAAAAGCCTTTCGGTTCAACAGCAAGCCCCATCGGTCTGGGGACCGGAGCTCCTTCGGCAACTCCACCTCCCCAACGCCCTCGTACAGCAGCAGCGAGGGTGGCGGGGGAATATACGCAACCATAGGCCACCAGTACTCCAATCCGCATCATCACCCGCAGCAGCAGCACTATCACCACTTCCTGCCCCCGCCGACGACGGCGCCTCCGCCCATACCCACGGCGGGAGGCAACTACGGGCCACCGGGTCACAGGGTCAGCGCACCGCCCGTAGGTGGGGTGGGGCTGTTGGACGGCATGGGCGCGGCCGAGGCGCAAATGCTGTACGAGCAGAGCAGGCGGCGCGTGAAGAGCATCAGCGATATTGGGGCGTCGACAAGTGCGGGCAGTGTGGGGGCCTGCAGCCTGGGGGGCATATCGGCCTCCTCGGAATCGCCGGAGTGAGATTGAAAATCTAGATTCTAGATAGTTAGGCATTAACCTCAACCAAAGATACTCAGCTGTTTTCCCGCATGAAATCCCCCTCTTCCCTCGAAAACCTACGACGACTCACCAATCTTTCCAACTGCATTTTGAGCTTAGATTTTACGACAAGCAAATCAATTATATTCAAGTCAGTGTCAGACCCACCTACGATACAAGATACAAGATACAAGATGCAAGCGTTTAGCAGATACAGTTAGAGTCAAGCAAAAGATACAAATAAGCGAGTAAGACGAGAGAGTAATTTGATCAAATCAGATAGAACTACGAACTATGAACCGACATAGACATAAGCTCTATCCCCTCTATCCCCCCTCCACTATCCCCGAAACAAGAAAAAACTCGAATAGATTAATTAATCGCAAACACTTATGTAATACTAATTGTAATTGTAACTGTAAAGCTAGCTTTAAACTTAAAAATTATCGTACTCACCCACATTCATTTAAGCTGATGTCGACACTGGAGATGCAATTGCGGTTTAGATAAATTGAAATTATTTTGTAACCAAATGAAAACAAAACAAAAAACAAAAGGAACTATCGTAGCTAAGCAAATGAAAAACGGAAACTATTGAATTAAATTTGATAAATTAATGGTCAGACTCGAATACAGAAACAGAATCAAATATATATATATATATATACATATATATAGAATATGGTAAATACAAAAACGCACTTTTCCCGAAAATACGATACGAAAACCCTCGCACAACCAAAGAAAATCAAGTCAAGTAAAGTCTTGGTGCTTCATCCGCCAATCTATCAGTATCGAAAGAATCCCCGAAAGCGTCAGGGTATTATTAAGCTGACCAATTTAACTCTAGAACTATGATTGACAAAAGGAAACTATCGAATAAACCCATGATCAAAACTCTGTTGTAAATTCAATGCAATTTTTTATTGGATTTTGGTGATTTGAAATGGAAATCCCACTAGATGAGTAGGATTTCAACGAATTGCGTTCTCTCAACTCCAAAACATTTGACCTTTACCGAGAGTTGATGTGCCTCCTGTGTCTGCTGTGGATCAGTGCATCTTCGGGGTGTATCCTGTTCCCTTTCTAGTTGCTAGCGGCGATCGTCGTCGTTGTCGTTCCTGGGACGTCGCGTGGTGTAGGGACGACCCTTCGGCTCCGGGGCCGGCTCGGCGGCGGTCAGGGTGCCCAGACTCCCGATCATGGCCAGGAGTCCGAAGATCAAAAACAGATTAAACCACTGCATCGTCCGATTCTGGAGTTGTGCTTGGCTGCCACCGCAATCGCAAACTGATGCCCCAACTAGTGGGAATCGCACTTTTTATGGCTTGGCGCCCCCGACAATCTGCATGCTAATGAAGGGAATTGCCGTCAAGACCGTTTACCTTTGCCAGTTGTTTATGTTCGCAGATCGGCCGGATAGACGGCCAAATTGAGTTGTAAATCTAGCGCTAAAAATGGGCGGACATACATTTAGGTAATTAGCTCCATCGAATCATTGTTCCCATTACAATCAAATCGCAGTCACACATTGCAGTCTGTAATTAAAAACGATAATAGTTTTCGAACGATAAAGCTCTGAACACAGACAATTTATTAGGATAGCTTCTTCCTTCGAATGTTCTTGTATACAATATTTTGATATTTTTAGAATATAGAATATAGAGTTTCTGGTTTAAACTCATTTATAATATCGACGGCAACTTCTTGCCAATTTCTAGGATCTAGGACAAACATTTGTTTGGTTCGAATAACAAAACAACGCGGAAATCATAACAACTGAAACGGAAAACTTCATAAACTTAGCGAAGTGTACAAAACAATTTTGGGGACTGGAATAATAAGTAAATAAAATTAATAACAATTTCTTTTCAAAAAAAAAATACTCGTACGAATATCACTTGTCTGGCAAATGATTGATAAAAGTCTCAAACTAAACAAATATCACAATGAGTTGGCTTTTGGTGGATGATTTGGGTTAAAACCTCCACGGGTTTCCATAGACTGTGGGGCTCAGGCTCAGGTTTTGCTGGAAAAGCTGGCCGAGATCGTCCATTTCCCGCTCCCTGCGCAGCTCCTCGCCCACCTGCTGCCACAGGCTCTCGAATCCATTGTCGTGGGCAGTCATGGAGACGTCGCCCTCGCAGGAACTGTCCTCGAACACAAAGGAGTAGTCTCTCTGGTAGTCGCACATCTTGGTCTTTGAAGCTGCAAAGAGAAGAATTTGAATTCACGCGCTTAGTTTATCGATATAAAGACCCGATCGATCGGTGTTCTTATCAGACAAAGTCAACTGGAGCAGCTGTTTCTATTTGCATCCAAAATGTCGCGCAAGAATGTCCTAAGCTTGATCAACACCATAGTGGCTAATTCGTTAGTTTCCAATGCTCCAATAATTTTTAAAATTTTAATTATACTTTTAAATATTTTTTAAAGATGCAAGTGCCCCGCCCACTCGCATAACTATGGTTCTGCCGCCCCCAGTGCCACCCAAACGGGTCGGATGGAGTACGCATTCGAGGCGAGTCTTTGAATTTTTGGACTTTGGTCCACAAAACAAGAGGTTTTGAGTGTCTCTTAATTGAGGACATAACCAAGACAATTTAATGATCTAATAAGCTATCTCTTATTAGATGTCTGCCTCCACGGTGCGCTTTGGACCCGGAGTAAGTGCGGAGGTGGGCGCCGATCTTCGCAACATGGGCGCCCAGAGGGTTTGTCTGGTCACGGACACGAATGTGGCCAAGTTGCCGTCCGTGAAGGTGGCGTTGGACTCTCTGGCTCGTCACGGCATCAACTACGAAGTCTATGACCAAACCCGAGTGGAGCCCACAGATGGCAGCATGTGGCAGGCAGTGGAGTTCGCCCGCGGCAAGGAGTTTGATGCGTTTCTGGCTATTGGAGGAGGATCAGCCATGGACACAGCCAAGGCGGCCAATCTGTATAGTAGTGATAGGGAGGCAGAGTTCCTGGACTATGTCAACTGTCCCATAGGCAAGGGCAAAGATGTAGGGGAAATTGTAGGACTTGTAAACTCCAAAAGCTTAATTGGTTTTTTCTTTACAGATATCCGTCAAGCTGAAGCCACTGATTGCTATGCCCACCACCTCGGGAACTGGCTCGGAGACCACTGGAGTGGCCATCTTCGATTACAAGAAACTGCACGCCAAGACTGGAATATCCAGCAAGCTTCTGAAGCCTACTTTGGGTAAGGTGTTAAGATGAATCTATAATCCCTCAGTTAAATATAATCCATCTAATGTTCAGCCATAATTGATCCTCTTCACACCCTCTCCCAACCGGAACGGGTGATGGCCTTCGCCGGCTTCGATGTCTTCTGCCATGCCCTGGAGAGCTTCACGGCCGTGGACTACAGGGAACGTGGCCCAGCGCCCAGTGATCCCAGTTTGCGACCCACGTACCAGGGCAGGAACCCCGTCTCGGATGTCTGGGCCCGGTTCGCTCTGGAGACGATACGCAACAACTTTGTGGCTGCCATTTATCAGCCGGACAACTTGAAGGCCCGCTCCCAGATGCACTTGGCCTCGACCATGGCCGGGGTGGGATTCGGCAATGCCGGAGTCCATCTGTGCCATGGCCTATCCTATCCAATATCCGGAAATGTGCGCGATTACAAGCCGAAGGGCTACTCCGCGGATCACGCTCTTATTCCACATGGTCTATCGGTGGTGATTAGTGCTCCGGCTGTTTTTGAGTTCACGGCACCGGCGTGTCCGGATCGCCATCTGGAGGCTGCCCAGCTACTGGGCGCTGAGATACGGGGAGTCCGCTCCAAAGATGCCGGTCGCCTTTTGGCGGACACTGTGCGCGGTTTTATGCAGCGGGCCGGCATCGAAAATGGCCTGCGGGAGCTGGGCTTCTCCAGCAGCGATGTTCCCGCCCTGGTGGAGGGGACCCTGCCCCAGGACAGGATCACTAAACTGGCACCCCGGGCCCAGACTCGGGACAACCTCTCGCAACTATTCGAGAATTCCATGGAGGTCTATTAATTTTGGGACTCTACTTACCCACGCTCAACTTGTCCGCTTGATGTAAAGTTTTTAACTAACGGAATCCTCGCCAGAAAGTTGGTCACATTTCCGACAACCTATAGCTTTCGATTTCGAAAACAAAGAACAGCAAACATAGTTAAGATCCCCAGATGGTCGAAAAAGTTTTGTATATATGTTTGAAAAATAAAAATACCATAGAGTTTCTTGCAATTTGATTCTTTGGGGTTTTGTTTATATTTTTTTTAATGATTCCAGGGCCCCTTGTATGGCAATTAGTCTCCAGTCAGCATTATTTTTTCCCGATTCTCTTTTGAGCTCTGAAATCCTCTGTATGTTTTAGTTTCAGTTTTAATTCTGTGGCGGGAAGATGAAAGATTGTCTTCTAAAACTTCCAAGAAAACTAAAGAATTGTTTATATATTTTTGTAGTAGCTCTTGGGAAGAGCTTGGTTTCTTATAAAGTTTGCGAAAATATTAAAGCTTTTGAAAATGCCCGATTTCGAACACGAATATGCCTTTACATTTGAAGATTTCAATACAAAATTTATTGGAATGCCCCATGACAAGGAATTCGAGTTGTTGTGGCAACAAATTGGCGAGGAGCTGAGAGCCAAACACCATCGGTTCCTGGGCATGCCCTATGACAGCGGCTTCGAGCGGATGTGGCGCCAAGTCCGACAGGAACTGAAAGGCGAACAGGAAATCAACAACTTCTCCATGAGATTCCAGAGGAAGTTAACCATTTCCACGCTTCAGAGATAATGACGCCGGGCCACTTGAATCGTTTATTGAACGGAGATAAAATATATATTCAATTTTATTGAACGGCATTGTTATGGTTTAAGTGTTACGGGTACGTCTAATAAGTATTGTAAAGATTACGCTCGTTTTGGTTAAAATAATTTATTGTTTTCGGAATTGGTTTCAAAGTCAAATAAGTCAAGCGACTATTCGATTTCGATTGGAAAAAAAGGTAATAAAAAAGACTTAACATACGTTTTTATGCATTAATTATTTCTCTCATATCTCATATCATCTCTTGATCGGAATTTAAATCAGACGTTGGTACTAGGGAGTCGTCTAACTCTTTGCTACACAGATCCGGATCCTAAAACTCATACAATTATCCTTCTCCTCGCATTTCTGACTTAATTTCAGTTGGTTTTTAAGTAAATGGTTTTTAAGTAATTTTCGCACGGCTGGAATTTTGGCAAAATGGCACTAAATCTTCAAGTTATTCCCGAAATTCTCATCTATTATTGAGGGATTGGTATTCTAGGGGGCTAATGGGTTTTTCAATCAGTGGCAATGCCGTTCCTTTCGAAACGGTTGCTAATCGAAGCCCACAACCCTTTTCAAATCCGACCTCTGCTGTTGTCAAACAGGATATTGGCAACAGGATTGGGTCAGATAAGCTATTTATTGGGTATGCTGGGGGGGGGGGACTCATCATCGTTTCATTCTCTTATTTGGATTCAAGTATTTCTCAGTTGTTGCTTTGTTGCCTCGCACTTTTGCTAATACTTTTAACTCCTTTTTCTGTTCCTGTTCCTGCTCCTGCTCCTGCTCCTGCTCCTGTTTCCTGGCATTCTGGTGCTTCTGTGTATTGTGTCTTGTGTCTGTTGTGTGTCTGTATTTTTTTTTTTCAGTGTGTAGTCAATTGTCTGATGCGTTTTCCACATGTTTAACTATCAATAGACTTATAAATTAGAAAAACAGCGCAACTCGTTCGAACTCCGGCGGGACTTAGACCTGGTTGATGGGCGCGTACCGGTGCACCTTGGGCTGCTTGGCCATTTTCGGCTGCTTTTGGTCCTTGCCGCTCGGCTTGGTGATGTCCTCGCTCAGTTTCTGGTAGACGAACGAGTTCTTCGAGGCCAGCAGGGCCATCCTGTAGCGTTCGCCGCGCTTGCGCAGCACCACGTAGACCACGCGGGCGATGGCCATCAGGATGAGCAGGACACAGCTGATGACCAGGATAACGGGGATCAGCATGTTGTAGCCGCCGTAGTAGATGCGGCCGCGCTCGATGAAGATCTCCTCGTCGTCGCTCTCATCGCTGGAAGCATCATTGTCGAAGCCCAGTTTCTCTGTGGGTTTAAATATTCCATTTTATAAATAATTTCCTTAAAAAATTTCAATTAAACTCACCCAGCAGGAACTTGTCACGCGTCTCCTCGGACATATCCACCTCCTCGGCCTTAAGGCCATGATCCTTCAGCTTGGGTTTCAGTTCCTTGTTCACAAACTTCTCAAAGTCATTCTGCTCCTTGGCCTTCTTGTCCTGGGAGTTCTTCTTGGCCTCCTCGAAGCGCTCATCGTCATTGTCATCATCATCGTCGTCGTCCTCATCATCATCATCGTCCTCCTCGCTGTCGTAGTCACTGGCGTCCTCGTCCTTCTCCTCGCCACCATTGTCCTCCGTGTCGTCCACGTTGTCCTGGCGCAATACTGGCGCCTCCGAACCCTTCATTATCTTCTGCATGCTGCTGAGTCGGCTCTTGTCCAACACACTCTTGTCTAGGACGTCCAGGAGCTTCTTCTCGTCTTCGTCGAGCTTCTTCTCGCTCTCCTTAAGACGCTTTTCCAGCTTAGCCTCGGCGCTGTCGGCCTTCTCCTCGTCCTGGTCAATAGTGATCTCAGTGTGCTTGCACACATCTCGGGCCAGCTGAGCCCATCCGGCCTGAGCCTGGGTTTCCAGCTCCAGGATGGTAGCATCGTCCTCCAGATTGGCCAGCACCGGTAGGCGTTTCGGCGTCATCTGCATCTGCAGGGTAACGTAGCTGATGAACTCCTGGAAGTCGTTGCTGCATTTCAGTGGGTTGCCGTTGATGTCCAGGGAGCGGAGGCTCTTGAAGCTCTTCACATCGGAAACGGAGATCCTCTTGATCCTGTTGCCGGAGGCATTGAAGCTGCGCAGAGTCTCGAAGAGCTTGTAGTCCTTGCCCAGCTGGCGATCGGCAAGGAGGGACGTCAGCTCGCAGTCGTTGACGTCGAGGGAGCGGATTTGGTGGAGGGGCAGGAAGAGACGCACCGACAAGCGAGTGATGGGGTTTCCGGCCAGGCTCAGCTTGGTCAGCTCTCCGTTCTCCATGAAGATCAGATCGTCCAGGCGGGGAATCAGATTGTTGCTCAGATCCAGGTCGATCAGCTTGTGCAGGCTGGTGAAGATCTCCCGGGGCAGGTGGTTGATGTTGTTCCAGGCCAGCTTCAGAGTGGTCAGGTGTGGCATCGTGGAGAAGGTCTTGTGGCCCAGAGGACCGATGGCGCAGTTGGAGATATCCAGGTAGTAGACGG
This sequence comes from Drosophila varians, assembly GCA_018150405.1. Lineage (NCBI taxonomy): Eukaryota > Metazoa > Arthropoda > Insecta > Diptera > Drosophilidae > Drosophila > Drosophila varians. The sequence goes on from JAECWK010000130.1 coordinate 14,497,541, forward strand.
TAAACTCACCGCTGTAGCTCAGGAAGCCATCGGTGGGCAGCTGGCTCAAACGGGGATTATCGTTCAAACGGATTACATCCAGGTCGGAGTTCTTGAAGAACAACATTCCCGAAATCTGCTCCAGCTCGTTGATGGACAGATCGATGTGGCGGAGGCTCTTCAGGGCCAGGAAGGAGTCCGGCTGGATCTTGGTGATGCCGTTGCCCTTCAGGTTCAGGTTGGTCAGGCCTGGCATCTTGTCGAACATGCTGTGGTGCACCTGGGCGATGGAGTTGAAGCTGAGGTCCAGCTGCTGCAGAGCCTGGGTGCCGAAGTGCAGGTTATCCGTGAAGGTGTTGTACTTCAGGTGGAGGATCGACAGGGTGGTCTTGTTGAAGATATCGGCGGGCAGGTCGGACAGGGAGTTGTAGGACAAGTCCAGTTCCTCCAGGGAGGTGACGTTATCGAACACCTTGGCGGGCAACTTCTTAAGGCTGTTCTGACTCAGATTGATGTAAACAATATTGGGGAGCTGGGAGAAGGCTGTGGGGTTCAGTTCCATGAGGTTGTTGCGGGACAAGTCCAACTCCTCGATGCTGGAGGACTACAGATGTGGTTACAATTAATGAACTGCTTAGAAGCATGGCTCCAAATACACGACTTACCTTGAGCATGTAGTGGACACTGGACATCACACTCAGATCGTTGCCAGAGATGGTGAGCATCCTCATTTTCTTGTTCTGGAAGAAGGTGTTGGGATTGAGAAGGGCCAGGCCCACATCCGTCAGATTGACGGCATAGAGCTCATCCAGGCCATGGAAGGCCTCGGGGTGCAGGTACTCCAGAGTGCAGTTGGCAATTTTGATGGAGGCCACGTTCTTGAGACCCAAGTTGAGGAAGAATTTGGAGCCCAGCAGAATGGGGTACTTGGGTCCCACATTGGTGACCACAAGATCGGTGATATCGGAGCCGAACTTCTGGATGCCTTGGTCCAATCTGTCGGAGGGTTGGAGGAGAAATTAAAGCCTTCCTATATGGTAATCCCATAGAGACAAACCTGCTGCAGGTGGCCACCAGGTAGCTGTTGACATTGCGGGCACATTGACAGAATCGTGGGCAGGGTACATCCTCGCTGAAAACCACCTGCTCGTCATCCGTGACATTCTCGGGGGTATCGTCGTCATCGTCATCATCATCGTCGTCGTCGTCGTCATCCTCGTCGTAGTACTCATAGTTGGAATCGTTGTCGGTCTCAATGGTGTTATCCTTGACCTTTTGGTCCTTGCGCTTGGGCTACAAAAATATGAATCTCTATAGAGATTTCCTATCTTCGAAATTAATAGATTCTCACCTTGGCTGTGGAGGAAGTGCTATCCACAATGGGCTGCAGTTTGGGCTTGCTGGTGGTGGTGTCCTTCTTGGCGTCCTTATTGGAAGCAGCAGTCGTGCTATCCTTGTCATCGTCAAAGTAACTGTAATCGTCGTCATCGTAGGAGTAGTTGTCGTACTCGTAGTTCTCGTCACTGCCGGTGGAGTTCTTTCCGGATGACTCGGCGACGGTGGCGTTCTCGTTCTTGAGCATCTTGTTGAAGTGCGGATCCTCGGCCAGGGCCTGGCTGTGCTTGGCCGCCTCCATCAGGTCCTTGAGAGCCTCCTCGCTGAAGGTCTTCTCGGTGCTTGCGGCCGTTGTCTTCTTTTTGGGCGCACTCTTCGTGGTCGTCTCCGCCGGCAGCTCCTTCACCTTGGGCGTGGAGATCTTGGGCAGAGCATCGGCGGGACTGGTCTCCTCGCCGGAGGTCAATTCATTGTCCATCAAATCATCCTTGATGTACTTCAGGGGACGGTCCTGGGGGCTCGCGTGGCTGGCTTGGATAACGCAAAGACTGAAGGCCAGCAGCAGGACCAGCCTGCAAGTCGACTGGCGACTCATTCTCCGGCAGATGAGCAAACTGAAACGGTCCAGAGGAGGGGAAACAAAAGCTGTACAGTCGAGACTCCTTCCAAGAAACGCTGAAAAAACAGACCACTCATACTCCACGAACTCGGCTCCCTATCTTATCGCTAATTGTTCCAGCCAGATAAGCAGATATGCGTTTATTGAATCAACAACATTCGGGGGAAGTGGCTGTGTTCATGGCTCCAAGTATCATTCATTTCCCCCAAAAAAAATGACGAAAATTGGCGAAATAGTGAGGCATGTTTAGCTTCCAGATTAGCGACTCGGCACCCAGCCTGGTTGACATCATTGGCCATGCTAATTCGCTCGGCAAACTTGGCCCAAACCCTTCGACCCATTGCAAAACGTTTGCTTATCGTTTCATGGCAATTGTTTCGTGGCCAACTCATTTTCGATTTCTTACTCAGAATTTGGCGAAAGCATTTCCCCAACCGGATCCGTCAAGTACTTCCCCACTCGATGCAGATCGATTGCATATAAAAAAAGCTGATAACATCGATCGTTTACCTTTCCGATTAGAGTTGCTTTGCATTTAAACGCTCTAACCTTATAAGTTATAAGTAATGACGTTGAAAAACCTGAGAATTTCAAAGGGGATCCCCAATGGAACGGGCGTTTCTTGACGCCAATTAAGAACTCGTTTGCCCGATCGCTGTATTGGCTGTAGTATGGGCAGTAATTCCAAGAATCTCCAAAAACCTGCCCAGCGAAAACGCGATTTTTTACGGCATTATGCAATATGGTGTGGAGAGTCTGAGAATGCATTTTCCCGGGCCATTCGATGCGGACTCCGTCGCGGATGCCCCTAATGGAACACGCCTGTGTTTGCCTTCGTTTTCATGGCAAAACAAATAATTCGAAACCGTGGCTGGTCGTGTGGTAAACAAAGAGCCACCATAAGCTCCATAAGGTATTAATTTTTGTAACCAAGCAAACGACCCGGGATCGCGATTCGCTCAACCCAGCGGCCAAGTCAATGCAAAATGCGCAGTTGAGTTGGAAACGGCCAGAATAGATCGCATTTATCCAGTCGATGGGGGACTGGGTTTTCGAACCAAACGGGAATATACACAGGGGAAAAAAATGATTGTTACTCTTATTAAAGAGGAGGTAGATAAGAAACCCCGGTAGATTCTAAGGTCTTCTTACCATTCAAGGATAGCCTCATATCTCCAGAGGAGAAACTTTTATCATCAAAAAAATTCAGATTCGTTTGTTTGTTTATTTCCAGTGGATGTATCCCCGTATGTTAGAGCATTTAATTAGACATACAAACGCAGAGTCGGCTCAAAAAAAAAAACCGCTTAGCCAGCTTTGGCTGCCACAGAAAATATGTGTGTGGGTGTCAAGTTGAGTGCCTGCCCCATGCCTGGTGCCCCTCGCCTCTGGGCAGTTGGTGAAACCCGCCGAAGGGAAAACTGCAGCTCGAGATCGCATTAAACGTGTTTAGGTCTTTTGGCTAACATTTCATCGAGTCACGAAAGATTTTCAGAGCCAGACATAGATTTTGGGTTTGGTTTCTGTTGACTGCGACTTGACTTGGCTTGGATTGGATTGGTTTTGGTTCGGGCCAAGGCGCCGCCGACACTCCGACCATAATTAATTCCATTTGTGTCATTGCAGCGATACTACTACCAGCCTGGCTTCGCTGTATGTTAGTTTCTAGCCATATTCAAGCGTATTGGCCGGGCCAGCGATGTGTGTGCCAGCGATGTTGTTCAAGTTTAGAGAGAAACCGGTAACTGGCTCTGGCTCTGGCTCTGGCTCTGCGACTGGCACTGGCACTGGCACTGGCACTGGCACTGGCCATACTTGTACATGTATGCAAATAAGTTTTCCAGTCGGAAATATCGTGATTCAAACAATTCATCATATTGCTGGAGATACGAGTAGTAAAGTAAGTGGCAATAGCTCTCATCGGGTATATGTACATCCGATCAATCTACTATCCTTTCTGCCCCCGCCGGAAAGTGTATCAAAGTGCCTTTTAGTGTCGTGCATCTAATTAGCTGGCATTTCGAAATCAATGAATGCCTTGAAAATGGGAAATGCTTTCCTGAAACTGGTGTTTCTAGAACACTTTGACATTCGATCGAGATAAACTCTGATCTCGACCGCCGCCCTGCTCCACCACACTTAATGGCCTTTGGAGCACATCAACCCGACGTAACCAGATACGGAAACATATTGGTGGAGCGTTTTGTTTCGATTTCTGGGATGGAATCGGAATTTATAGGTATTATCTGAGTATCGCATAACCGACTGATTTCAAAACATGATACTACTACGTTTTGTTTAACCGTAAACATCCATTCAACTCGAATTTATTATTTTATTTTAATCTCTTTGGCTTATTATTAGTTTCTGTTTTGGTCCCCTAACACTGCTGCGATCTGGTTGTGTTTTGTCAACAGATTTGAATGATGGACTTTTCCCAGGGGGACCCCTCATTTCCAGATCACGTTACACAAAAATGTCATGTGGATTTGGTTTTGGAGAGCAGCTGGGTGACTGCCCACTGAAAGTAATCGACGGGATGGGCGCAGCCGATTGGAAATTGGAAACTGGGTGCGACCCTTTGCCCAGCGAATATTAAAACCCAAAGATTATACCAAGGGGAGAACGCATTCCTCGCCAGCGACGGGATGGATCAGCAAGGTCAGCTAATGAACCTCCCGAACTCAGGTAGATTCGCCTTGACTCCGGCTTTGGATCGGAACAAAAGTGTCTCCGCTAAATACCCAGAAATACCCAAAACATCCGTGTGTGGGTGGATAATGATTGAGCTGTCTGGGTATAAATAGCATTTGTTAACAGGAAGTGAAACCGGAGAGTGGAAGCGTCGTCGAGTGGTGTAGGTAGAAGATTGCATTCTTTTTATTTCTTTAAGGGAACTCTCATCTGCTCGGCTGCTGCTCCTTTTAAGGATATCGATTCTGGGGAATAGTGGTTGGTCGAGGGCGGAAATAACTCAGCTGATGCGTTCGTTAGGGTGGCCCAAGACCGAACTCATCCGGCATTATCTGCCCATCACGACTCAATCATATTTGTTGACCGATTCATTAGCATCACGAGTTTTTATGGCCATCATGATTTTCGTATCAAAAACAGCAAAACAACACCTTCGGGCCAACTGGCCAGATATCCGATTTCCCTGCTATATAGTCCAGTATTGTATCCTATTCGGCTGACGCCATTCTGCCACATTATTTCTGCAACGTTAATTTTTTGCAGAGACCGGAGCACAATGGACAAAATTGCCCAAGGCGTGCACATGAAATATAACAACAAAAAAAAAAAAAAAAAATATACATATACAAAAGTATAAAAAACGCCGACATTTGACCACACACAAGCTCAGTTTTGTGGCCGTAAAAAGGGGGAAACTGTTGGCTCAGAAAAAGATGGTAAGACTGGTTTTTGGCCGCAACTCGAAGCAGCTGTGTGTAAGCGAACTTCGGCAGTCCCCGGTGGCGGCCAAAAGTCAGGCAGATGTCTTTACGAGTTACGAAAATTCTTGCTAAAAGCCATTTCAATTTCAAACACAACTCAAAAATTTCCAAAGTATATTTCCTTCTTTATAAGCTTGTCTATAAGTGACGGGAGTTGCTTGAACTCGGCGATCAGATTGCATGATTTTAGAATCAAAATAAAGTCATTAGTTTTACGCCAACTGCTAATCAGTGTGACACTTTCCTGCCGGCATGTGCAATATATAATGGCTATATAATACTCCCATTATCAATTTGAGAAGGTCATTCCAGCCTGTTTTCGAGTGGAAACCGAAGACAGTCAGCGGTTTTATTAATTTCAAGTGGAATTTTAGGGCCAATTTCGCAGAAAAATTCGTTATGGAAAGAAATGCCCCAGTAATGGCCGAAGGGAGTTAACGTTTCCGAAAGTAATCCCCCCTGATCGATCGTACTTAACACATCAGCTGCCCCGCCCCGCCCCGCCCCGCCAAATTACTCTCCTGATAAAATGCATTTATATGTACGTTTTGTTATCGGTGTAAAGTCCCTGCAGCGGAAATTTCAGTTAATAAAATGGAAAATTAAATTGATTTCAGCCATTCGAATTCGAGTCTCGATATTTATGTTTGCTTCCTTGCCTTAAGCATTATGAGGCTTTGTTCGGATCGAACGATATAGCGTATATATAGCCCTGATGCTGGAGCAGGAAGCAGGGCATAAATTAAGAACTTAAGGAGCCAGAAAACCGGCTTTGCACGGCGAGGGCGGAGGTGCTGTTGCTTCATTAGCGATATCTGGATCTCAGATTTCAGCTCAGTTTTCACCTCGAACCTCGACTTCCAGCTTCCGCTGCACTAAGATCAGGCCACGATGTGACCGAGGAAAAGCGCTTTTCATTGTGTGCTTAGCCGACGGGAAACCTGATTGTTTATCCAGCCGAGTGTGATATTTAAAATACACTTTTCTGTCGCTAAACTTTGCACCCGACCCGGGGCTTTGTGGTCTCTAAACAAAGGCACAACACTATGTATAGTATAGACGCCAGTACGCGGAATCACGTATTGGTTTATCGGTCATACAGGGACGGGTGAGTGGTGAGTGCCTGTGGTGGAAATTGTCAATCCGTAGAGACATTAATATATTTATTAGGTGTCAGGTGCTAAGTAGGCCCAGAGAACTCTCAGAACTAAGACTTGAACGGCGTTAATCTGGGCTGTCAAACAGCCAGACTGACTTGTCCTCAAGTAGAATCATATTTCCACTGGCATTACTTAAGGAATTTTTTTGGTTGGCAATTGGGCGTTTGCCGACGTGGCCGTGTTGCAACTGGCGGGCCATTCCACAGGCATTCCGAGTCGCAAAACCACTCGGATGGCACGTAAGCACAAACACTCCTCTGAGTCACTTATGGCCAAGAGTCTCTGCATTTCATTAGCCCAGCCATGGGCCCGGACGGAGAGCCTGGCTTAAGAGGCAGATCTTGAGTTATGGTCGGAGCAAAGCGAATCAGGGCTTTACCCCAAAACATATTTGGCCACCGACTTCCAGCTGTTTCGAGTACTTGCAAAAGTTGCCGAAGAAGAGAAAGTTGCAGTCAAGAATAGGGCCAAAACAGTTCCTCATTTGTCAAAACAGTCGGCAGTGTGCGAATGCATGACTAATCGTTTATGGGGCCATAATGGAATTGGCCAAAATTGATTAATGCTAATGCCTTTGCCAATCTCGCCCGCTCCCCGCTCCCGCTCCCTGTGTCAGGCTTGATCGATTAGATTCAGGGTTAAGGTAAAATGTCAACGCAATGTGGGCGCGAAATATGTTAGCCGATTGACTGCCAAGCGTCATGCTCAATTGATCAGCGAGAAAAAAAGCGATGGGAACTGCATCTGCCTATCAGATCCCCCTCGGTCCAATTCGTATGACATCATTGTTTGAAAAGTAGTCAAAACAATAAACCTGGATCGTTAAATCGCTGAAAATAGTCGGCTTTTGGCACATGATTGTCATGCGAAAACAAAATCAAAGTTTTCTAAGTGCGCCAGCGAGATATTACGCATACGCCGCATGTGCCGACACTTAAGTTCTTTGGAAGACAGCTCTCTTTGAGCCGGACTAACACACACAGCCAAACTTATTAAGATCGCGTCGATCTTGGTTGGTAAATGTTTGTCTGGGCACTTAACCAAAGCTCCGGCTGCCCATAAAAGATATGTTTAAGCATTCATAATTCGCCCTCCACGGCGGAGTCCGGTTCGGAGTCGAAATACTCCGGGGGCTAACACTAATATACCTCCGGCCAATTACCAGCCATGAAACCAGCTAGAGCAGAGCGGAGAGTGCTGTGACCTCATTAACTCCCCGCTGAAAAACAAAAAAAAAATAACGATTCAAAGTCTCAACTGGCATGTGTTTGCTTTTGGCTTTTTATCTGTATAAATAGGTACACGGGGGTACCGATGTGGGGCCGGCTTATGCGGCGATTAGATAATGCCCCTCCTGCCCCAAGACCCTACCCCACCCCAGCCACAGGCACTGTCCCACCACTGGCACTGGCGACACTTTTGATATGCCACACTATACTACAAATGCATATGAAAGGAATTAATCCCTGCTGCTCGAGACTCGAATTTGCATACGAAATCGTTTTCCAGGAATTCACGGGACCCAGCACACTCCTCCAAACTGGTTGATTACGTCTGGAAAAGTGAGACGAGCCGCGAGTCGCACCTCAAAATCAAATCAACGTGTGTTTATTGCTCCGAGATCTCGGTGAATTATTTGTGTACATTTAAATTCCAGCTCCGTGCTGGATCGGAGATGATGGTTATAAAAAAAAAAGGCAAACACTAAAATTGAAAATCGATTGGAACTGGTTCTGAATTATGCATAGAAACAAAAATAAATTATTTATTTTTGGAGAATATTTGTCGTGGCTCTAATCGAGTGTTTGGGGCCCTGATTAATTGGCCGATACTTCAGGAAGCACTTAAGCGCGATTAAGTGTGATTGGTAAATAGTTATTGTTGCCTTTCGGGGGCGACCTTTGGCTGGGCAGTCGAGCTGAAAAACTGGGTCTACGCCTTACGAGCGAGGCTCGGCTTTTCCAATATTTGTTCGAGCTCTGTTTGCCCATCGCATAGAGTTGGATGATATATGCAAACGGCGATCATGGTCGGACCTAAACTATATAGATTTATCTCTCTCGCTTTGACAGTCGAGCGTGTTGGGCTTTTTGCAACCGAAGCGTTGAATTTGTTATGAAGGTGACTTCTTTTTGAGTAAATGCATTACCGGTTTCCTCCGCCCCTTTCCCTCTCGATCGTCCCCGGCTGTCCGCGGCTGCCCCCAGGTCCCCCTCCCAAATGCCTCACACAGATACCTTTACCCACACAGGTGTGGGCTTATCTACCTCGGTGCACCGAGTTCGTGGCTGTTAACTGTTTTCCCCGCCTGTTTGACATTCCCCGTTTCATATTGTCACTGTCCCTTTGGCCAAACTCTTTCCCGATTAAGCCCGGCTCAAAGTACAACTCCATTTTCTGCCATTTATTGTGTATATTCTTGTTAGCAACATTAACGTATTTCTCGCCTTTACTGAATTTATCCAGATAATTGCGACTCAACTTTAAAATTTATATGTCACCACAGCACCAACACACAGACACCCCCAGCTCACACAGATACTCTAGCAGCTGCATTGAGCTCGGCCTGTCAGTGTGTGAGAGTGCTTCGGTATGTTTTTTATTTTCGAGATACGGCAGGTAACGAGCCACAGGTAGCGATACATACACTCTCAGCTACGGAAAGATACTTTTGCCAGATACTTTGCTGTGGTCTCACTCGCTCTACCTGGTTTTATTCGACTGGGCCAATAGTGTCGTGCCAGTCGCTCCCATTCTCCAAAGTGACGAAATCGTAGCCCTCACTGCGAGTGCACTTTTCTCCTCCTTTGAATACTCGAAAAACCCCAAAACTCTCGAACTAAGTCCTCAAAATGTATCTTATGGATACCCGGAGGATGATAACTCACCTTATGAAGGGTCTGCTTGCAGACAACAGGCTCTATGTGAAGAGTATTAATCCTAGTTTTGGGTTTTAATCGCTAAAAGAAACACACAATCTTTAGTAGATAGTTTTCACAATTTTTATGGGGGGATTTTAGGGTCCGGCACTGTTTTATATTAGTATAAATTAGTTTTAATTAATACGCTGATCACGTGCTCGTTAAATCCGCTCGGTCAGCGCTGACTTTTTATTGATTTACCGATTTTCCGTCGACTCTAGCACTCGGTTTCTTCCGCGTGTTAACACCTGTTGAAGTTTCAAACTAAACTGATCGCGGCTAAAACCCCGAACTGATAGTCTCCTAACCTTTTTGAATTCGATAATTTGGTTTGAATCAATTTATTCGATAAGTTTGGCGGGTGAGTGCGTTGGTCACACTCATTTTTAATTTCGATTTTGTTTTTGTGTTTTATATAGGAACTGAAACATATAAATCTTCAAAGAGGGGGTTATTCTATTCTTAAAGCACGTATTAAGGCTTACAAAAGTATTCATTCGAATACATTTATCGAGTATAGTGGCTGCAGTGTTGTAAAGTACTTCCAGGACGCCATCTAGTAAGCTGGTAGTTAAACTAAAATATATTGTTATTTCTTTGTAAATAAGTTTATGAAACCCATTTTTGTAACAAACATTTTGTTTAATTTTCGATTGATATTTCTTTTTAAAAAAATTGTATTCTTTATATTAAGGGGTCAATTATTTTATTGGCGCTCTCTGTTAGTTATTTTGTGTGTAATAGCTAAACTCTATTCACCAGATGGAGCCATTGAATGTAGAGAAACTTGTTTAAGTTAGTGAGTCTTACTAGCTTTAGTTTAATTTAAGGAAGTTAGCATAAGCTACTTTTCAAACGAATATGAAAACATGCAAGCGTTTTTTAATAATTTGAACAAGTTGTAAGTACCGATCTTAAATATATATTTAATGCGCTATTGTTAGACCTTTATGGTCGGGATATGGTACCCTTTTGACCAAGCGATCCTAAACTGCCAAAACTGAATCGCAAATAAATGAAAGTCTTGCTGCCAAAATTGGTAACTGGCAAAACGGCGTCTGGATGCTGTTTTTTGTTGCTGCTTTCGTGGCTTTTGCTGATGCTGTCACGCAAACGTCAACGGGCGGCGGGTCCAGCCTTAGTCGCAGCCTCGGAAAGTCTGACTGTCTTTTTGCCAGACCGTTGGCCAAGTTGACAAAACATGCGCCTGCGCAGTTTTCGCCTTCACATGAATATTTTCTTGTGAAAAATCTCAGCTTTGTGTTCGACAATTGTAGCTGAATTTGCAGCCAGTCAGGCTTAGAAGTTGGGGGAGATCTAAAAAAAAACAAACAAATGACTTAATAGGTATTTAAGTTATTAAATTCTTTTAATGGTTTCAAATTTTTTCAAATATAATTAATAAGTAAAGCCCCCCTTTGGATACACCACTGTCATGGGCATGAATAATATCTCAACAAATCGAAAACGAAACGAAAATCAATGAGGAACGCTGTCTGCAATGCCAGCACCAAATGCAGCAACAGGCCGCCACTTGGGCGCTGCTCGATCTCTGGAGCATCCGAGTATCTGATCGCTACAGATGGACACGCTGGGGATTGAGGATGATGACGAGGAGATGTGGATGGCGATGGAAGGCGACCAGTTGATTTGTGCGTGCCTGGCATTGCAATCAAATTACCGATCGGTCGTTGGCAGTCTCCCCCAATCGCAGAAAGCGTCTAAATGGAATAGACCAGGAACAAAAATCATGGAAGATGGTGACCTTGACCCAGCTAAACGGTCGCTGCAACGGTAAAGTCTGGCTCACAGCCTAGACAATGTGCTGAAGGCTGAGACAAACCTGTCGACACTGCGAGAAATAAATCAAGGAATATAAATGGAAATGGGACCCTAATTAACGATACGTTCTATTAGTTTGTGGTTATACTTTATGACTGTTATTACCTTCGGAAAAGGTAATTTAGGCTTATCTCTCAAATGCTAATTGAGGGTCTTTCCAGGCATTTACACCTATTTTGGCTAAGAATTCCATTTGCAGGTAAAAACTTTAAACAATGACAGCTTCCACCCTACTGGATAATGTCTGAATTCATTGAAAAAACACGGAAATTATTTGTAGTGCACAGATTCAGAGAGTGAGAGGGAAAACCGCGACCAATTTGGTTAGAGCCGGATCCCTCCGACATCATCGCCCCTCCACGATGGTTGGCTAGAACTTGGTGGCCTGATTACCATGAAGCCGAGCCTGAATCTGCGTCTGCTTCGCCTAACGAGCTTGTTGCAAGTTGATTACGTTGATTAGCGACCACCTGCGAATGCCATTTGCCAGTCGCACTCGCAACTTGCAACTTGCAACTTGCAATTTGCAATCTGCGCTCCCAGTGGCGGGCTTAGTCTGAAAAATTGTTATCGTTTATGGATGCAACAGAATGATTAAGCATGGAGAGAGTCTTTTTCGTGTAATGAATCAGGGTTAAGAGTATTTGTCAAACTATCCATCCATCTATAGTTTCGTGTACTCGGACTCTCCGGTGTCCGATGCGTCCAGTCACGTTCGGAGACCCATCCATCCAATCCCGTTCCCATTCCATTCTAGGAATGGGCTCAGCCGAAAAAGTGAAACTACAGTTATCTATATTTAAGCACCAATGCATTTACATGATATCATAAATACAATAAACATATTTTTTTTGTACATATAGTTGTGTGGAACGAGGAATCCAATGAACCCTCCCAGTCAACGTAACTGTAGTCGCGGCGTCCCCAAAAAAGGGCGCCTAGTTTGATTTAACCCGAACCGAAATGGTTATCACGTTGCCGCCGTCAGATCATAATATAATAATATATTTTCTTTTTGGCCAGCAAAGCGAACAAGCCTTTGTAGAACAACACGTATAAACAATTAAAATGCCCGGCCACTGTTTGTGTCGCTTCGTCGGTGTATCTTTTAGTTTGTTTATCCAATTTGGAGGGCATCCAAAGAAGGCATCCGAAAATTACACCTAGGCTGAAACCGAAAATAAAATGTCCAGCGACCAATGAGCCGGAACGTGAGATTTCCATATACGAATTCGATTTGGATTCCTACTCGAATCCAAGTACTGCACCCCGTAGATTTGTAGATGGAGTCGCCTCCAAATGCAGATGCAGTTGGGTTATGAAACACGCCCGGGGTGGCGGGGAGTGGGTGGTTTAATTGTGAATTTCCGGTTCATTGCAGATCGTTTTACCTCCCCTACAAATCCCCCCAAATCACCCATTGGGGATTTGATTGGGGATCTATTGTGGAACTCTCGCCTAGTCAGTCACTTTGTCACTCAGTCAGTGAGTCAAAGAAAATGAAACTCCACATTGCAATGTGGGTCAGTCCGGGCCGGGGTTTTGCATTATTTCCCATTCGCTCTGCGAAACAGAATTTTTCCACAGTGAAATATTATATAAGTTTTGCATTCGGAGCGTAATTAATTGGTAATGCACACACCCACTCAATAAAGATATCATATCAATATTTGGCGAAAAAATTAATATTAATCCCAGTGTCAAGACTGTCAGCCCGAAAAGTATCTCTGCATTAAGGCCCAAACTAACTTAGTCATGTGCTCTAATCAATTAAGTCAACACCCCAAACAGTGGTTCCAAGTTCGGGTTCTTCCAATTTCATTCAGGTGTGGAATCGTTTTTCCAGGGAAGCCTGCGCCATCACCTTGAGGCATTATTGGGAAGGTTTTCCCCGTCCTTACCACTAAGCAAACAAACAATCTTCTGGAAATTGCATAACTTTCCGCCAGTTGCCAGCTGATTGTCCATTGCCGACGATTCTTAAGGTGAGAAGTGATATTGAATAGTATATGTATTTGTCAGGCGAGAGGGTTAATGTTATTAATAAATATCACGACTATCTAATCAAGAAACAGTACCAATTTTCGTCGAGTGTTTCCATCGTTCATGCCGTTACCAAATTGATGAACTAGATGACGCACCATCCTCCTCCACTCGGTTGCGTAATCCAAGGGTTTCGCTGGAACAGAATATGTAATATAATTAGTCGGCAAATAGATCGTTGGCCAAACAATAATTCGAGACAAACAATGGCAATGGCAATGGCACAAGGCGCCGCCTAAGTCCAACTATTTTCTATTAGCTCAGCTTTCAGTTCTGATCGAATCTAGTGATCTAGTATCGTTCTGGTAAACTCTATATTCCCATAAACACACTCATTCCCCATCCATATCCGATCGATCGCGATCGCCCACGATCGATTATTGGCAAAGGTCTGACGTCAGTTCTTGGCTCTCCCGGTTCTGCCAAGGCTGGGCTGCCGATTTGCAATTAAAATTTTGGCCATTGCCAAAACAGAAATCCATTCACACAGCCTTTATCAGTTGCGCCGGGTCTTGGGTCTTGGGGCGTTGGACACTTCCGATCGATTGACGTATACAAAAGCTGGAGAGGATCGCTCCAGCTTCGGTCTCTAGCAGGTGGGACGAGTGCGATAAACAAAAGCGCCAAAAGGCCCGTGAAAAGTATCTAGCTTTTTATGCGTCCATAAACAGGCGGATACTTTATTCTTGATCCGCCGAATACCCAGTAAACGATAGGCAGTAAACAGCAATATACGTTTCATATTTGGAATGGGGGTTATAGGGATGGGATTAATTATAAAGAAGCTGGTTTAAGCTTTGTTTAGGAACTACAGATGTTTTCTTTCCTTTCCTAAAAAATAATATATATTAAACGGCATCGTTTAGTCTGTAAACTCGGACCATCTGGTTCGAGTAAACTCAAAGATTTGGGTGTGCGAGTGCGAATATTTCTCTGGTGAGACAATAATGTTGTTCTACCCCATCCTCCCTTAACCCCAACCCCCTCTACCACCTCGTTGAGAATGGAAATCCGTTTAATTAGCAGGGCGGTCGATTGCGTAAAATAAGCAAAAGGGCGATGGTCAGAAGCCGATGGACTCGAGCGGGGATCTTTAAATGGAGAGGGGTGATATCACCGATCACCGACCACCGACCGCCGGCCCAACCATCGAGAACAAACACGGCAAATGTGCGGACCGATGGCGATAAGATAAAATCGAAATCAAATATTTAACATTGGTATTAACACAAGTTTTGCCACTCAGCTGCCTGCCCCTGCCTGCCTGCTTGCCACATACATATGTATTACCATTTGTATCTATGTGAGATGGCTGAAGCATTTTAAGAAATTGGTAATGCGGATTGTGGGCTGCTCGAAGTTCACTCGATTCATTCACGAGTGAACATTAACTTTGACCCACAAACCCAATAAAACGTAAACAAAGGCCCACCCACGCATTAGTTTCTAGTTTTTGGATTCGGAGTTACCTGGAGTTTCACTTGAACGGGGAGATGGAGTAGAGGGGGTAGTGGTAAGTTTTTACCTGAAGTTAATTAGCTGTTGCCAAAACGAGACGGCTGTCTGATGAAAAAAGAGTGAAAAGTTTATCGTATAATGTCGGAGACAAGTTAACGGAAAAGAATATGGCAAAAACTGATAAGATAGGCCCAAACTTTTGATAAACTAAGTAAAAAATAAAGGTGTATGGAGACTTTTTTTTTTTGGGCGGTTTTACCTTACAGCAGGAAATGGGAATTTGCAAACGTTGTAAAACAAACAAAAAAGGGATGGCAATTGGGGCTTCGTTTAGTGGCTCTTGCCATTCTCTTTTTGCACTAACCAAATCGCTAAGCGAACCCATCAATTGATAACGGGGCCCCACCAAGTGATAAGCTTTCGCTGGTGCAGCTCCCGCTCCCAATCGCTATGGTCAACTCTCCCCATTGATCTGCCTCTCTGCGATTTTGGCGAATCTGGCGAAGCTTTTGCCAATGAATTTCGTAACCCAAACAATGTAGTATGCGTTCTGAGGCGCGTGTGCCTCCGGTTATCCACGTGTTTCCCCCGAGAATCTCCATCTCTTGGCTAAATTTCTCTCGCCGCTAGCTTTGGCTGGCCCGAACCCCATGCCCCACAGTCTCTCCCAAATGAAGTTGGGGGCCAGCGATAGGCACTGGGGCTTGCCGTGGCTTTACTCTCTCGTTGGCTTTCGTTCGAAGCGGTCGTGTCTGAATCCGGTCTCCGATCAACCATCCCCGGGTTGAAATATTTTGCCAGCCGATCGCCAGGTATCGAGCTTTATTTCGTTCGGGCAACTCCAGAGTCGAGACGTGTGTGCGCGAAACTTGAACCGTACCGCTCCGGTCCGTACAGTACAAAAAAAAAAAAAAACAAGAACAACACACGCACACCTCGGCACCCTCAACCCCCCCGTTTAGGTAATTAAAAATTATACAGTTTCCGTTTCCAAAGCACACACAGATACCCACGCACACCCAATTCTTTCGGGAGAAAAAAAAGGGCAAAAAACTATAATAAAAAAAAACCAAACTAAAATCAAAATCAAAACGCCAGCAGCTATCAAGATACTTGCATTAGTTAGTTGACGAAACTAAATTGTTTGCGACGCGCTCTGTTTGATGCCTCCGGCTGCTGTCTGCCTCATTGTCAACATCCCTCTCGGATATTTTGGGTGCTCTTTCCCATTTCACTTTTTTCAATTTTTGTATCTTGTATCTGTGCTTTCTGCTGCTGTTGTTGTTGTTGTTGGTTTATTTTGGCGGCTGCGACACATTCGCTGCTATCACAGAAGAATTCTCGCGGCAGTCTCTTTCCGCCATTTCAGATCGCAAGACCTCGGATCGGATCCGAATCGTGCGGTTCATCTTAAGGACTCTTCAGAACAAAAGACAGCCAAGCTCGGTGCAAAAAAATAAAGAAAACAAACATAATGTGTACTTACGCATTAAAATTTTAATCGTGATAATAAAATTTAACGAATATAAATAATAAAAAAACTGGTATCTGATCCAATTAAAGTGCCTTCGTTCTACATTCTAGAAAGAAAAATATAGACATTAAAAAAACAGTGCAAATTCTCGGAAATTTTGGTGTGGCGTGAGTGTGGATTGTGGCTTAGTGCTATGATACAAAAATATTTAAATAAGAAGTCTGGGTTGTGATAAGCCTAAAAACCTTAAGCTCTTGGAATTTAATCTCATTTTTTTGGGTATTTCAAAGTATATTCGAGGGGCTTTCGTACCAAAAAACTTGCTTAAATTCGAATGTGATTTTTAACGACTTGCATTGCGGCTGGGCAGTTTTTGTGGCAAACTTGACCTTATTTCCCAACCCATCCATCCAAGTTATATAATTGCCAAAAAATCAGTGTAAGAAAGAAGCGAAAAGGGATGAGTAAAATGTACAATAAAACGGTTACTCTTTTAACCCCTCCGGGCACTGGCAAGGGCACTTATGGTAACAGCGATTGCAAACTTATTTCGAGAGAGACATCGGCAGCAGCAGCAGCAGCAGCAGCACGCATTCATATGAAATCTCGGCTACCTACTCATATGGCCATATAGCCACCACCCCAACCCCCAACCGCCAGGCCCTACCCCTCCTCGATCCAAGCCCGAGTATGTACTTACTCGTATATCTCGTACCTCTCGTACTCGTAGAAATGTGTAAACCCCTCGTCGAACCGGCGAGCTTTCGGTGCCCTGCAATTTGGAATCGTTTACGTAAAACCATTGGAAACCGCACACGGCAGTGGCAGCCAAGTTGAATCATCCAGACATGGATAGGTTAGCGATCGGGGCTATATTCTTTCCGACTTTTCAAATTTCCCGTAGTCGCATTTGTGGTCGCATTTAGACGGTTTACTAAGGCCAGCACCAGCACACCCACACCAGGTGAATCACTTTGCCACCGAATCTATAGGGAAGAAGGAATACGTACCAATAATACAAACTGTTGCTTGTCAGGTCTAAAAGCAAAAAATCAAGCAACGTCATCGACTAATGAGATTATCAATCAACAAAGAGATAGGCGAAATAGTCATGGGCGGCGGGGAAAGTGGAGAAAAAGTGGGAGGGAGACATGATCCCGGATTGGGGAAAATTGCGAAGGCGGAACGCCCATCTCTCAGTGGAGCTATAAACCGCCGGCTCGGACTCCGGACGCTCTTACATAAGACCCCAGCAACATTGGTTCCCTCTCAAACGCCAAGGTGCTAATTTCCAGCGCATAATTCACAGAGGTGTGCGAGTGCGAACTGGAAACTGTTTTTCAGGCAATTTCCAGAAATCGGCTTTATGGCCAATAACTCGGGGCCCAAGCAAAAAGCTTGGTCGGTGGGTGCTAATGTTTTGAATGTTACGAATTCCCCAAAACCCCGTACATTCCCTCCAGTGGGGCATAATATCTTAATGTCCCCGGAATCGATTGCTAATTCTTCGGGGACCTATTAAGACCATGAGAGTACTGCTGGGACTTCCTCCCTATTCCCAGCTGAGAAATGAGCAAAAAGCTGCTGCAAGATTGCTATTATTGTTAAGGGTTTTAGCTCGTTTTCTGCCCAATTAGTTGTCTGATTATTGAAAATTGGCGCCTCGCGTCTGGGGTCTCGATTTTCGCAGCTCTCTGTTACGACTCGATTCAAATTTCAAGGCGATTCCATCAAGTGCAGTCGTTATGGGGCTCCAAGTATTGGGTGCACTTCATGGTCCCATTTTTGGTGGATGTGTCAACCTTGTCCCCATTAGATATAGAAGCTATGAAAGCGTTGGATGAGCAACAAATGTACTTCGATAAGGAGAAACAAGCTCTTATCGAGCCACAATCAAAACAATATCATTGGGCAACCCAGAATCTATAGAGGGGGAAATGCATTCCAGCACTCGGATGGTAATGTAGGCCCAAAACTTTGTCAAAAGCAAATGAATGCCACAAATCCCCGGGGCCGGGGCCGGGGCTCAAGTGCACATGACTGTTGTGGTGGAGTTTTTTTTTCGGGCTGGGTCTATCTATAATTAGCAAATGTCGGGCGATTAGATAAGGCGCCGCCGCAGAGATAGTGTGGAAAGCTTCGTGGAACGAAAGTAAAGGAATTCCGAACTGGGCATATGGATAGTTCTTCTGAGGGAACGCAGTGTGACGCAGAATGTCCGAGAAAATTGTTTATCAAAGGCGAATTTTCAGCCCGTAAACAATTCGCCGAAATAGTTATAGCCAAGTTCAAAAACTAAGAGATCTTCAGCATTTCGACATCTGGTTTTCAGATCGCTGGCAGGTGGCAAAGTTTGGCATCTGCCAACAAACTCGATCAGTTCATCAATAACACCTAATTTAAATAAATATGATAGGCAGCGACCTCGTCGATGGGTTCGATTGTGTCCCACGAGGGTCCAGACACAAGGTTCTGATCCGATCCATTCACAAAACAAAACAGCGGCCACACTTCTGAGGGGAGTTGGCGGATTACGTGACAGTATTTTCGGTCACGTCCGTTGCATAGCAATAAGGCAACAGGTTGTTGCCTCTTTTTCGTCTTCTTGGGGAACTTAGTGACTAACAATGGATGAGCAACGCCCTGAGAAAAATAGTATTTATTGTCCAACTAAAAGCTGGCTGCGATTAGCCTATGATATTTGTAGTTAAGAGAAGCCGTAAAGTTCTTCACCTTGACGACGGTTTGAACTCGGTTGACCCTGAGCCAAAATTTGATTAAACATTTCGGTTTCGTAGCGACTCGCTTTTTGGGCAAAACTTTCACACTTCACTGGCGATGGACGGCAATTAAGATTAGTCGAGGATTTAAATTAATAACAAAAGGCAGTTGCAGTGTTGCTGTTGCAGTGTTGCTCTGTTGCTCTGTTGCTGTGTTGCAGCTGCAACACTATCTGCCGAATGAATGACAGACGAATGTCTCTCTGTAGCAAAGTTCGTTAAAAATGAATTTAGACGGGCGGGCAATTAAGGCTTTAATTGCCCACAATTAAAATCAAAGCCAAGAAATAATTACCAGATAAATAGAAAACTCTTATTGCAAGTCACTCGAATGTGCACTCTCGAATCGCCGATATTATTGAATATACTATTTCAACACACCCATTTCGTCCATGTTTCTTGCAGCCCCTGGGACCTGGCCTGGACCTCGGACCGATCGTATGCATGTCTTATAGACGGTAAGTCAATCCGAAAATTAAGTTGTGCGCGCATTACCTCCAAAAACCCATCCAAGATCACGGCAAGGCCCGACAGGGGTTTCACGTATTTCTTTGGGGTTTTGTTTTTTGTTTTTGGGGCTATAACTGGGCTTGAGAGTCATTTGGCGGCGTCATCATCACGAAGCAAACTGGTTCGCTGTCAGCTTGTTTTTTGTTGCTATCTTTTCGCATATATATTTATTTTGGCCAGTCTGTGGGTGCCGGCCGGCATTGCTTACGGCTCTGGCTTTGCCAACTGGCCTGGCCTAGCCGTTTTTGGCTCTAAAAATAAAACAAGTGGACATAACTGTCAAATGCCGCTCGCCCGGCATCCCAGCGCATACCCCCACCGTTTTATCTCCATCTCCTGGCATCCAGTGGCAATGGCCAAGATGACGATGACGATGCCGATGCTGGAGCACTTAAATGGCCGGCAAACGTGCGTGCTCTTAACGTGTCAACTGCCAACTGGCTGGCAAACGAAGCCATGAAAAACGGCTGGACGATCATGCGATCTCTCGGATGCATCCACATTCACGGCTAACCGCAGGCTAATTTGTCCCGTCAGCCGGGTGGTGGAGGACGAACAGAAGGAGCAAGTGGTCATCTCTCCTGGCAGCCACCTTCTGGCCGATGAATGGGAATGCGATTGAGAATGGGATTGGGATTGGGAATGGTAATGGGTTACGGCCTATAATTACACTCCACTGCGTGAGCAGCTTCTGTGAAGGTCAACACTTGCTCTCGAATCTCAGCCTGGGGCCAAATTGTACACTGCAAAGAAATCCTAACAGTTTGATCGATGACGTCTCTCAGTTGGCCTTTTCATACTTGTATTGGCTTTTCTATTTTAGCCTGGTTTTTGGTTGTTTTAGTGACGTCATTTTGGTAAAATATTTCGCCAAAAATGAGCCATGACATCATGCGGCGACCCGGTACGATTGAGTCAGTACCTTTTAGCGAATTGACTTTTCACATTTCCTAGGAATCCCATTCACAAATCGACAACTAATGCGAAATCCGAGTCATTAAATGTAGTTAAATATGGCAGCCGACAGTGGGGAGTTAATTATTTCTCTAATTGTATCCAAGATTCCTTTCGGACCGATCGTTGTCAGTATCAGTGTCACTTGTTTACAACCGGGTGTACAATTCGAAACCGTTTAGACGGCCTGAACTTGAACCCGGGAAGTGCAGTGTAAATATAAACCAGAGATCGGGGGGCTGGAGATTAGCCGGAGATGGCGGCGATGGCGGCGAGGCACTGAGGCACCGAGGCACCGAGACAGCAGCAGCAGCCGGCGGAATGCATTTCGCAGGTGCAGATTGGCAAATAATTTCCCACTTCTGCCCCGTCTCGAGGCGTCGCCCTGGCATTTATGGCATTCGGCAGAAATAGTGGAAATGCCTTTTGGCTAGACACAGACACAGACTTGTTTAAGTTAAAGTTTAAACTGTTGACTGATTTCGGTGGCTGGGAAAATCTTTCAATTGATATTTTATGGCGCGATTCGAGGATTTATTTCACGGAATACAAAGGCGAATAAAATTCCACTCACCTCGAGTCTGGACTAGCTGTGACTAATTTATTTTCCAATTTTGCAAGTTCCAGTTTAATCGGAAGCAGTCGCAGTGTTAATGGGATGCAATTCGCTCAACGGGGAAGGTCGCCCCCCGGCCCACGGCGCACGAATGTGTTCCAGCGAATTGAGTTCATTACAAAAAAAACAACGAATAAAATAAAATAACACTCAGCCCACACACAAGTGCGTTAATTTGGTCAAATTTGTAGCCAAAATTCGACTTTGGTTGCCAATTGCCAAATTGCATCATCCAATGCCGAAAAGGAAAAACGAAACCGAAACCGAAACTCATGACTCTCGTTCTTCTCCAGAACATAACGATCTGCATGGCTGTTGTTTCTGTCGTTTTTTGCCAATTAACAAGAGTGTGGATATTTATTTAACTCGACTATTAGTATGCACAAACACAACTGAAAAATGTATCCCAGACGTAACATTGTGGCTCGAGTTAGCTAATTATGGCTACGTGGCGCGATTCCCCGCCGAGCCGATCTAATCTCTGAGCCCAACATGGTGGGGGAAACTTGTTATTGATAAAGCTCAAACAATTATTAGGCATTGATCGGGGCGCTGCGGAGACTCTGACTAAATTAACGTGTTTCTAATTGAATGCCAGAGAAGTTCAATGAAAAGTCAACCTCGGGCATCAATGCGTTTCCTTTTCACCAAGTGGAGAACTCGACACGGCAATTACTAATTAATCAATCAACTTTAAACCAGCCCCTAATACGTTCTGTAATCAAATAGCATCTTCGAGTCGCAGCCATTGAGTAGTAGATTGCTAGAAAAGAGGAAATTCATTCAGTCTTTCCGCTTTTCTTGTAGAAATTTCTCGCCCAATCTCTCTTCGTCATTCAGTCGCCACCTCGCAGCCCTGACAGAAACACTCATCCCAAATGGCGTTTGGCACTAATCAGAATCAACACTCGTTGACACCCAAGTATCTGAGTATCTGAATCTTTCAGTGGGTGTTTGTGTCAATGCCAGAGATTCGGATGTTTGGCGTAGGTGTCCCATGTTTGCATAGTTTGCCTGAGGAAGCCCCCAACAAAAAATAGGAAAAACATAATGAAAGTGTATTTTTAAGGCTCCTGCCTTTCTCTTTCTCTTTCTCCTACTCGGATCTCTGTTTATTTTGAGAATTCCCTGCCGCCGTCGGAGAGTCGAGTGTTTTGAATGTCAAGAATCTTTGTGTGCCCCGGTTTCCCTGATATTCTGGCTGTCTGCCCAGAGGCGCAAAAAATCGGCCGAATTGAACTGATAATTATAGTCGATAGGCTATAGAAGCCTCATGAGTTTCTGATTTCGTAGGTCAAGTTCAAGTAGAAATAGTGCGTTCGAGCATGAGATTATCTGTAGGCCGAAAAATACTTAGCGTCTACGGGGCGTATACGTAATGCCTCGCATAGAGAGTATTTAATTGGGCCTGGTATCTGGTACATTGACTCTACCATTTTATATTATGCGACTTTCGGTTGCTTTGTGGCCAACACGTTTTGCATAATTCACATAATTTCAGCTTACGCCCTGCACTTTTTCCCCTTCTTGACGGATTTTCGGCCACTCGTATTCATATTTTGGTTATGCATGCCCGGTGATTGGTTTTCTCCCGTTTCGTGGAAATCAATTAAACACTGCACACTGCCCAGGCCCCCCTGGCCCATGGCTCTGGGAGGTAACAAAGCGAAAGAGAACGTAAGCGGGAACTGGAATGGCCTGGCTTGTTGGTAGTGGGCAAGAGTTTTTCAGTTTATAAGTTTCTTCAGCTTTTCAGGTTACGTCTGAGTTTAGGCTCATTTGCACTTGATTGAACAGTTGCAATTGCGAAATGCTTAAATGGCACTTTATTGATAATGTTGACGGCGGACTCCACTCCGCCGACAAACTGGGTCATCATATATAGAATATATAGTCTATATGTTGTCAGGCATCGATCGGAGTCAGTCAGAAAATTAGAATATGCTAATTTCCCATTTGTTGAGCTGCCGCCTTTGAGCAGAGTCTTGAATGGATTATTGTGAATGGCAGAGCGCGGGGTATTGGCCAAATCTGATGGCTTGACTCACAAGCCAGACGTCATCTCCTCTCGGCCGGGCTTCGGCATCTTTTTGTGTTTCTCCGCTTCTGCGTTTTGGTGTCTTAATGCGGCCAACACATTACCGTTTGCCTCGGCTCTAGCTCTTGGCCAGGCAGAAATACTGAAATCACCTGATGTTTTAATTGCCTGGCGTCATCAGTTATTTTGTTTTTTCTTTCATGGTTATATTTTTTTTTTTTTTGTATACATTTTGTATAAATGCTAAGAGCAACAAAGAGAAAATGCAAAAAAAAAAGCTGGTTCAATAGAAAAGTACACAGACATACGCAGGAGGCCAGAGAGGAGAAAAAATATGAATTTGTAAACCATCCAATAGATAGAACTTAATCTAGGCTACACGCCGCTTTCTCTACCAGTTTATTTTCATATATTTTTTCGTATTTGCATATTTGGCCAAACAAAGGCCCGAATAAACACTTTCAATTTTATCATTGTTGTTGGGGGCACAACACACACCACACAACACAACACAATGGATGGATGGATACGAGGGTATTCCGGCTCTTGCCGGGCGCAAGCTAATTGAAATGTATAAAAAAGATTTGCACAAATCTAAAAATATAAATATATAACAATTTATTTCGCAAGCGATCGCCATCGCCGCATGACGTGATTTAATTTTTTCAAATTTTTTCTGCTTTGAATGTGAAAGAACGAGTTGTTTGTGGGGAATTTTTAGCGACTTAACTGAAGAACTCAACCCGAAGACAGAAGCCTAAGATTGTTCTTCGCTCCAGTCCCCCCCCTCCTTCTGCCGCTCTGCCGCACTCTCTGTCAAGGTTGAACATTTGTCATCGTTTAAGATTTTCGCCGTTGTCTGGCGCTGATTTCGTTCAATTTGCAAACGGTTTATTCCAAGTTGGTCTCATATTCGCCATTAAGTGGCATTTGCTCACAGAAACCTCCTCCTACCCCCTTCCCAAACTAATTTTGGCTTCCTGTCGCCATAACATCAAAGTGCCAAAGTGTGGCATACCCCTTGCCTGCTGCCTGCTGCCTGCTGCCTGATGCCTAATGGGAGGAGGCAGGGTTTCCTAGCAAAAGTAATTAACTATGATGCCTCGTGATCGAATTATGATATCAGATCTGTGTGGATCTGGAATCTGAGATCTTATTGTCGGATCTTGGCCAAATGCAATTAACCACTTTGATTGCATTTGGCTGCAACAGGTGGCAACTGCAAATTACGAATTTAGCAATTGACAGATTTTGATAAATGTATGCCTCCCCATCCCCATCCCCATCCTCATTCCCATTGCCATTGCCATTGCCAGCCTGGTGAAAGTTCCATTTACGTGTCCAAGTCCAAGCAATTTGTCAACACCAAAGCCAAAAGAAGACATTTGCTGATGCTGATGATGGTGGTGGTGGTGGATGTGGTAGTGGTGGTGGTGATGCCTGTTTAGCCAAAAGAAGTGACACAATTGCTGGAAACCACTTTTCATGTGTCGCCTCTGTTTACGGACGAATGGCAGGCATAATGACACTGACCTTGGGGCTCCCCCTTGTGAAAAGCAAACAGCGGGACTCCTCGGAGATTTAATTTTACATGCTTTTGTGCTTCTGTGACGCCTCATTTCCAGTTGGCATTTTCGGCGCAGATCCCTCAATTATTTGCCATGAAGCAGCTGCAGCGATCTGCAAGCTCGAGCCTCACCCAGCTTCCACCCCGCTGAGGGACACGTGCAACCCCTGCAAGTTCATCATCGCCCAGCCCCAGTTCATTTCGAAAACAGTTGCCAATCGGTTGCAATTTCAGCCTGCTACTTGCATGCAAAATATAGTCCAACTGTTGAATAATTCAAGTGCGCCGTGCTACAAATTGCAAATTGAGCTACAATCGCTCTAGACTGCAACTCGGCCACTCAGACAGCTCGGCATCTTTTCCAGATATTCTAGCCTATCTGACGATTGCAACTGCGCCACACCGAGGAAAAAACATATCTAATGTCCCTCAAAAATAGAAAAAGAAAAGATTAATTTAGAACGACTTTTATTATAAACAAATCCTTGTAAGTTTTGGGGGTAGGGTTTTTTTTTTTATTCATGAAATAATCGAAATTTTGTCTGGGAATATGAGCTCTTCCTATTGCGGTCAGAGACTCAGGGCTTATCACTGCGAGGGGGTTCGGGACCGGGCCGGAGGATGGGGGCTCTAAACGAGCGCCAGTTGCACTTAAATTGCATCCACGAGACAGCCGTCAATCAGTTTGCGTGGCTCATGGAAAACAAGCAATACACATAAATATATTAATGGGGATTAAAAGCGGACCGCTGACAATCTGCTCTGATTAAGCGAGTGCATCTTGTGCCCAAGGCTCTAACCCCGCACTTTCTGGAACTGAATCTTTATATCGTAGACTGATTCCGCAGACTGACTCACACTCTTCCGAAGCTTCACGACTTCGATGGGTGGGTGGGTTGGTTGCGTTGCGTTGCGTTGAATGGTTGGATGGTCGGTCGGTCAGGTGCTAATGTTTAGCTGCTGATGTCACGGAACTGTTTAGCAGATAGAACGGGCGAATGAAATATTAATTACCCAGCAAGCAGATAGCGTCAAATACTTGGACTTGAACAGCGTTGATAAGCGAACTTAATACTGATAGCGATATCGATAGCGGTGGGAAAAGCAAAAGGGTGTAGAAATGAAGACGTTGGAAGGAAGAGGGATGACGCAACCAGTGACGAAGACAGGTTGCCAGGCAAAGATTGCCAGCCAAACCTCTGTTAAAAACAGTTCAAAGGTGTTAAGTTTGTGTAATAGACCATTAATGAGTCACTTTCCTTTTGCCGAAATATATCTAATTCCGAAATCTATTTCAGATAAGACGCCTTGAGATCTCAGTGAGGAAGTTTGAAGGATCCACTGCCAGCACATCACCCACCCACAAGAACCACAGCCATGGAGCACAAGAATCTGTCCGCCTGGCTGGCCCTGTTCCTTCTGTGCGTGGCAGCCACCGCCACGCCTACCCCCGCACGTTCGTCCTCCACCGACTGCCCAGCCGGCTGCAGTTGCACTCTGTCGCAGCACACACACAAGCCACTGTACCACCTGAAATGTAACAGCACCCACGGACTGAAGGTGGCGGAGAAGGCCTTCCAATCGGCGATACCCATGCACTCGATTGACCTCTCGAACCTGAACCTCACCCGCCTGGGTCATGTGCTGGACAAGCTGCCTGACCTGACCTCCGTCGACCTGTCGCACAACCGGCTCCAGGAGTTTGGTCACCTTAGCAAGCGCCTGAAGCGATTGAACTTGAAGCACAATGAGATCACGTCCGACAAGCTGAAGAAGCTGCCCCAGCATCTGCAGGTGCTGAACCTGCAGCACAACAACATCACCTACCTGCCCCTGGAGCTGACCCACATGAGCCAGCTGCGACAGGTCGAGTTCAGCCACAATGCCATCAACTGCTCCTGCCAGACGCTGGAGGTGCGCAACTGGCTGGTGGAGCGCCTCGTCTACATGGAACATCCGGTGGTCTGCAGCTACCCCCTGGGATACAAGGGCCGTTCCTGGCTGCAGCTGAAGCAGGAGGAGATCTGCCAGAAGGAGCGCCACCAGGCCTACCTCCAGGGAGCGGAAGAGAACGAACTGATGATGGGAGACCAGCCGGCGGCTGCCTCCGGAGAGCACGAGGAGGAGGAAGAGCTTGGAAAGTCCTTTATGCTACTGGAAAGCGGCAGTCTGGCAGCCACCTCCAAAAAGGTGCGATCTCCTCAGGAACCCCTGCCCGGCGACTTGGTCGAGGGCTCGGGAGATCTCAGTGAAACCAACATGGAGCTTGTGGCCCGCACCAGTGAAACAGAGGAACCCGTGGCAGAGGCAGCACAATCGGACGACGGAGCTATTGAGCAACCTGAAGTTGTGGAGGATGAGGACGAAGCTGACAACGAAGCCTCCGGCAGCGGCGGTGGCCCTCTGTTTATACCCGGAATTTTCAAGTTGCCCATTGCCCTGGAGAACGATGCTGACGATGAATCGAAGCAGGAGGAAAACCCCTCCGAAGCCGAGGATAGCAGGCCAGTGGAGCACCCGGACACCATCTTCCCGAACATGGGCATCTTTGAGGGAGCCAAAGGCGAGCCAAGGCCCGTCGAGGAGGAGTCGATTGTTCCCGTGGTCCTGACGAAACTGGAAACCACCGATGTCAAATCGGAAGTGGTCACCGACGGCCCACTGAGCAACGAGAAGGAATCCGATGACATTCAAACCGCCAACATGGGCAAGCGAAGGGACGACAGCAATGCCATCTACTATCTGCTGGGAGTTATTGGCCTGATTGTGGTGGGATTAATCCTGTTTGTGGCCATCAAGCGCTGCAAGTACGACAGCAATGCGGCGGCCAGGGATGCGGAGGCGCAGCGCCAGACGGAGTTGCTGGACATGGACAAGAAGCAGCTGGGCAAGCCGCTGCACAAGAACGGCCACGGCAACGGCCAGGAGCACTCGCCGCTTATTGGCGAGAAGACCAAGCTGGACGAAGCTCAAATTGTGAAGAAGCCCTACGAAAACGGAGATTCCAAGGATGAAGCTGGTCAGCAGCCCTTGCTGAACGGCAATGGATCGGCCAACGGCGGTGCCAAGGATGTTCCGGAAATAAACGAACCCGCCGCCCATGAGTACTACCCCATCAGCCCACGCTATCCCACACCCCAATCCCCCAGAGCCTCGAAGTACGCCCAGCACCAGCAACCCGCCGAGCAGAACAACAACGAGCCGGACGGAGCCTACCTGCCCTCGTCGCCCAAATCGGGTCGCTACTCTCCCGTCTACTCCCCGGAAACGGGCCGTGTTAAGATCAAGCTGACGGAGACGCCCAAGCCCAAGACACCAATGCTGGTGACGCGCAGCAAGTCGAACGCCGGGGACATCATCACCACTCCGTTGCGAGCCATCGAACCCACCCACCAGCCCATCAATGGCCACTGATGTGGGGAGACCCGAGCCAGCGAGCTAGCCATCAACTCTCGACACAGTCTTATCCCCCCCATGTCCTGAATAGGTACTCCCGAATTCGAACAAGAAATCCGGACACAGGGATGTATACGTGAAACCCAATTGAAACTGCAACACCGCAACAAGAGCAACATCTGCAGCAGCAACATATGCAACATATGCAACAAATGCCACAAGGCGACGACGACAGAAAACTATTCGATTTAAGTTACCACCCGCTCCCCCTCTTAAGTGTAACCGAGTAGTAGTGTTTAGCAATAAGTAAATTAATTACACCTAAGCATAAATCTAGTTTAATACCAAAGTTTTAAAAATATATTAAAATGCATATATTAAAATGTAAAACAATCGCCTGTCCGCGAATTTCGAGAGAAATGAATTGTGGAGTGAAATGAAATGGTTTAACTGAGAATGACGACCGAGGAGCGGAGGAGGAGGAGTTCTAACTAAACTAGAAATCTATACTTTGAATAATGCTTTCAATCTGCATCTGCATGTGATGTACCACCCATACATACTTACTGTATATGTACTTTTATATCCTATCTATATATTGTAAAATACTTAAGATTCATGCTCTTGTGGAAATTATATTGTGTTAATTCATTAAATGCGAGCGACTTTTCAAACATAACTATTTTCTGTTGATTTTTATTTTAATTTGGAAATGTTTAAATACTAAAAATGTAGGAAGTAAATTAACAAATAATTCGAAAATGTTTTTTATTTAAAGCCTTCGCTTTTTTGGTTTTAAAATTATTCATATAGAGTATTTCCGCCACCACACCACAGATGGCAGCACAGCACTCCCAAGTTTCAAACCTTTTTAGATACTATTCAAGCTTTCACTCAAACATCCTACACTCAAAAAAAAAAACATTAGGCAATTGTTATTTTGGCTTCGGTTTAATTTGGCATTCGTTTCTTAGAGCGATTAAATAATCTTATTGGCTATGGATAACATGTTTTTAGGATGGTAAGTAAATGAAATGGATATGCCTAAAATAGAGTCTCTCGCATGGGCCGGTGCACCTGAACCTTGTGCTCCGAGTCGCTGGATGAGTTGTCTGCCGCCCGCTCTGCCGTAAAACTGCCACTCACCCGCCGGCTGGCCGAGTTCCGTCGCTTCTTCCGGCGTCCCCGCTCCAGGTCGTGGTCGGTACCGCCGGAGGCACTTGAACGGTTGTCATCCGGCAGCGAGGTCAGCTCCGGCTCCAACAGCTCCTGGAAGTCACTGGCGATGGTCGAGGACGAGGGCTGTTTCTTGGCGGCACTGAAGTAGTCCTCGATGGCAGGATCCAGCTCAAGGACCGGCGAGTGCTGCATCATGTAAACCTGGGCGTTGACCTTCATGGTGGCATTGGGAGGCGGAAGTGGTGGCTTGGGCTTCCGTTTGGCAAACGGACTACCCGGCTTGCTGCCCAGATCCTCGTACTCTGGGTCCGTGAGGAACTCCACACTATCGGCCATCATGTTAACCCGCTTGAAAGGCGGAATCTCCGCAATCTTTGGCTTGCGTTTCGTGTAAGGACTGTTTTCGTAGCTCTGGAAGTTGCCAATCTGCTCGGCACTCTGCAGATTCTGGGACTTGAGATGGGCCGCCGGGAAGCGGGAATCCTCGATGCTCAACCGTCGACTGCCCGACTGATTGTACTCCATGTAGCCAGTGCGTCGATAGGGTCCATACTGAGCCCTCCTTTCCTTGTCCCGGTTGGATAGCATCTCGGCGCTGCGGAATCGCTGGCGTGTATCCAGCTGGAGGCCCTCCTCCAGGTCCGACTGTGAGCCATCCGGATGAGTCTGGGACCGTCTCAGCTTCCGGGAGTTGCGAGCTCGTTCCGGACCCGAAAGATCCAGCATCGACTTGACTGGCCTTTCCAGTTTCGGCATCCTTAAAGCATCTTCGTAGGAAGGCAGCAGACTAATCTCCTGGTTCTGGTGGATGCTGGGAGTGGCATCCTCCAGCAAGATGCGGCTGTTGAGGTGACGGCTACCGGCAATAAATACGATTAGTAAAATAAATTAAATATATTATCTATTTATCTTACATTCGTTGTAGTTCCTCATCATTTTCGGAGTACTCCCTGTTGTTCTGCCTAATCTTTCGCTTCCTCAGATGCTTTTGCAGACAAGCATAGACCAGGATAAGGGCTCCCAGTCCTAGTAGGGTTAGCATGATAATGGACCAGGCTTTCTCGCCACCACTACTGCTCCTGGCATTCACAATCCACACATCCGCGCAAGCAAACTCCCACAGTTTTCCGTAGAAAATAGCAGGAGCTGCGCATCGAAGGTGGTTTTTGTCTTTGATCTGCGATAATGTAAATAATAATTAAATAATAAAATATTAATAACTAATGAACTAACCTTGGGTGGCTTGGATGTAAGGAAATCGTAAAACTCCACAAAGAGTGCATTGTGGCAATCACATATCCAGGGATTATCGCCCACCCACAGCTGATCCAGAAACTTGTTGCCGCGGAAATAAATAGGTGGGATGGGACTTGTGAGGCGATTGCCGTTTAAATGAAGATTAGCGAGTTCCGGAAAGTCCCTAAACGTATTGTTCCTAATGGTGGATATTCTGTAAATAAATATGGATTAAAGTCTACTAAATAAATAAATTTGTATCCTATATTACCTGCAGTTGGCTAGGTTCAGGTCCTGCAGTGTCTCCGATCTCATAAAGGAGGGAAAGTCATTGATGAGGTTGTTGGACAAATCCAACTTTAGGATGGCCGAAAGGCTGGACAAAGCCGAGCTCTCAATCGAAGTGATTTCGCACCAGCTCATGTTAATGGTCCTCACTGAGTTGGAAACTATTTTGGTCAACTTCTGCAAAACATTTCGACTTAGATTTAGGTCCACCAACACATCGTTGTTGCGAATAAAGTTGCGATCCAGTCGGGCTATTTCATTGAACGCCAGGTTCAGCTCCTTCAGCCTCTTCAGGTTGGAGAAGGCATCCTGGCCAATGAGACGGAGCACATTCTCCGAGAGATCGAGCACCTCCAGCATGGAGTTGTTGCCAAAGGTTTCGGAATTCAATTCCCTGAGAAGGTTTCCTCGCAGACGCACCTCCGTGAGTTGCGGGAGTCCACTGAGTTCGATGCTATCCAGATTGCAGTAGGAGACGTCCAACTTTCTCAGGGTGTTGGCAAAGATTTGGCCCTCGTCATAGTTTCCAAACTCCAGCTCCGTATTGCGCGATAGGTTGAGGACCTCCAAGCTGACCACAGCGTCGAGAAAGTTGACGGACAGATACTTGATGCTGCAGTTGCTCAGATCCAAGATCCGCAGACTATGGGAAGGAAGGCTTGCCAGTTTCCCCAGCTTATTATTGGCCAGGCTGAGCTGCTCCAAGTTTGGCAACTGGTTGATGAGTTGGTCGCCTCCCAGTTGGCTTATTCCGCAGGAGGAGATGTCCAGTTCCGTGAGGGACCGACTCTCTAGCAGCTGGAAGCTCTCGCCGCTTCCAAAGTTTCCCAGGTGGTTTCCTTCCAGGATGAGTCTCTTCAGTTTCGGGGTATTAGCGAATGCCTCACTGGGGCTGAGATCCTCCCAGGACATTATCGTATTGTTGGCCAGCTTCAGGGTGATCAAGGAACCGAATCCAATGAGCGACCTCCCATCAATGGCGGAGATGTGGTTGTTGGACAGATCCAAGTAGATCAGCGAGTCTATATCCGCATACTGGGTGGGAAACTGCTCGAACTGATTCCCCGACAAGTCCAAGTGCTCCACCGGAATGTCCTCGAAGTTGGGGTAAGTCTGGAGGCCTCTCCTCGAGCAATCCGCATACAGACTGTCCACTATCCAGGTACAGCGACACGGAAAAGGACAACTCACGGCCCAGCAGGTGGAGGACAGGCACAGGAGAAGGTTAACGAGCAACAGGAACATCCCCATGGCTGCGAATAAATAATACTTTAATGCGCAGGCACTTTCATTAAAAACTTATCAGCGGAATTTATTTTGTTGTCTCTGGACTTTTGGTTAAACGCAGTTCGAAAATTGCGTCGATTCCTGGTCACATCAGTGACGTCACGGCCAGATTGTTGGGTCTTCCCAAGCTATTCACCTGTTGGAGCTCGTGTGGCTGGTACAATATACCTTCGAACTGCAATCGACTTATCTTATCTGCCACAAAATAAAAAACTGGAGCACCGTAACCGAAAACAAAATGGGTCTAAGTAAACACTGGTGGCTTAGCCCCCAGGAAACTCTTCAAAACCTATTTGACAATTGTAGAATTTGACCGCCACTCCAGCGCAGCCACGCCCTCAGCATTTTTCGATTTTCGGATCAAAGTTTTTCGAATTCCTGACCGATTTAGTGCGATTTGTATTATGGAATGCGATGAACGCGCAACTGCCTTTCTAATACTGACCGACTCAGGAAAATTACTCACCTGCTGGCCGCTTACGGCGGGCATTCGGCATCGGCTTCCACGGCCCCTGATAAGATAAGCGGCTGATAAGCCGCCGTGGGGCATGGGGAAATGGGGAGCGAGTGTGGCGAAGCCATTCGAAACGTATTTTCCCGGCTTTTCTAACTTTGGTCGAAAAAATACCAAAGATTTGAAAAGTCTCCTTTATTATTCCCTCAAAGTACTCCTTAAATTTTAGTAAGTAAACGTGTCAACAAGTAATCCCTTCCCAAAAAAAAGAACAAAAAAATTAAAAGGAAAGTGGAAGTCGTTTAACAAAGAATCAACTTTGGCAAACCGATGAAGTGCAACTGCAGCAACTGCTCTGATTCACGGAGACACGAGGCAGACAGTTGCTGATAGGGCATTAAAATTACTCATTCCCGCCGAAGGATACGGCCGGAGTGCAACAGAAGCAGCAGCAACAGCAGCCAGGACCTGCAGACATCCGTAACCTGATTTATTGTAATGAAGCGTGAGCAAAACAGAAACGACGCCTCCGACGACAGTGCGATAAAGATGCAGTGCGAAATAAAAAATCAAGAGAAATTCATCTTCGCCAGGACCAAAAAGAAGGACTTGCCATACTGACGTGTTGACAGGCACATGTTTTTAGCTTGATGACGGGGAGGAGGGTCGAAAAACAACAACAGCAAACCGCCAAATCTTTTAAACTTGAAGTTTTAGTAAAGCGAATTACAAATACCCTAAAATAGAGTCCTTAAAGTAGCAAAGGACATTTCTAACTTGAAAATGAATAATCCAATTTTATAGAATTTTAGAATTAACCAACTCAAAAGTAATATTTTTAATGTCCGTATTAACCTTTCAACCCATATCCTTGGCGCTGTCCTAGAGTATCAAAAAGCAAACGATTTTAAATGGTTAGCGACGATGAAACACAAAAGTGTATTTCAAGGGGTGAGCAGGAGGCAGACAAAGAGCTCGAAGTTGAATGCATAAGTCAGCGTAATGCCAGGACTGATAAGCTTGGCAGGAAACCATCCACCCCCACCCATCCTGCCACAGCTTCCAATTCCATCGTCCAATGATTTTTTCAAAACTTTTCACTATTGAATGTGGAGAGTTATTGTGGAGGCAAATTTGAACTCGGTTGCCACACGCAACGCTCTGGCGGATAACTGCAAAGGATAATGAGCAGGGATGCGCTGCCCTCTGCCCCACCCCGCCGCTTAAAATCTCTCACTCTCACTCCCGCCGGCTGTGCCGTCCTTGCCGTTTTAATGAAGCGCAACGGCTTTGTTGCCGAGACGCCTTTTGTCATGCCACGCCCCCAGTCCCTCCCCGGCCATGTCCATGTATCCTGCGCCCACTTTTCGTGGGATAATTAGCGGCCGCTGCGATGCAAAGTCATTGCCGGCGTTGGGAATTCGCACAGTTGAAATCACAAGTTAATGCCGCACGGTCCAAGGACTTTAGCGCTCGTCCTTTGTGTGCTTTTGTTAATGGATTGATTTTGATTTGATTTTGCGTCTTTCTCCCGTCTAATCTGGGGCTGACTTAGAGCTCGCCTTCGCTTCGTTTTATTGGGCAATTTCTAGCGATTTTTTAATAAGAAATGAAGTGCTTTTTATTTATTTTCTGAGCGCTAAGTCGGGCAGGCGGGACACCGCAGGACACCACCCGGAGTGCAGTCAAAGTTAAAGTTAAGTTGAATGACAGCTGCGGTGTCGAGAGATAAGCGAACCACCCACCCGCCCAATCAGCGAGCCACCCAACCACCCAGCTGTCCATCTGCCAAAGGCAACTGATAAAATAAAATGCGAATTCAGGTGAAGAAAAAGCTTGAAGCGGAAGTTCTGGAAGTCCTGTGAGAGCCCTGGGAAATGGACACGATGCGACCATAGGCATCCATCCTGCTAGCTTGCCAGCTTAGCATTTCCTCAGATGTCATAAAGATATACCCGCCATTATGACTCCTTCTAATCGGACTCATCAGAAAGAAATTTGGGCCACACATTCTCCCATCCGAGCATCCGAGCACACACAGAACGACCTTCCTTTCCGGGCTTTGATTATATTTTTATGCCGTAGCGCCCAGTAGCGGAGTCTCGGGGGCGGGAGAGAAACAATTTGCTTCTATCTGCAGGACGATACGTCACAAGGATACCACATTTTTGATACACAAACATGAAAGTGGAGGGGTGGGGGTGGTGGTGATAAAGCAGACCCCGCAATTTGCATAACCTTAGCCAGAGGAATTGCCTTATAGACAATTATATTTATTATTCAGTTACGCCGGGTGGGGGCTGACAATGCCCGCTGGGGGGATGGGCTGGATGGCTGTTTTAAACCAAAGACATTCCCATTAAATGCTTGCCATTCTATGTTTTTAGCCAGCGTTCCAGAGCAAATATCTTGAATAGCAATAAATTTCGATTTTCGTCCACTTAAATGCTTTATGAATTATAAGCTTAAGACGCGCCAACCGGGAACTCACTCCCCTGCCGCTTCGAAAAAGGGGTGCACCGGAGGAGGAGGAGGTGGAGGTGGAGGTGGAGGTGGAGGCGGAGGAGTTCACCTTGTGCCAAAAACGAAAACTTTCTTCCTATGACAGCAGGCAAAGATTTAGACAAAGACCAACTCCAGAGCAAATGCCAGCTACTGATAGCACAGCCACCTCGGGGGTTGGGCGAGATTTAAAAAGCCAGACTGGAACGGCATCCAGCCAAGGAGCCGGAGAAAGTGGTGGGGGCGTAAAAAACCAAGAAGTCCTCGGATGGATGGAGGCAAGCCTTTCGCCAGGCCAGCAAAGAATGCCATAAATCAATTCGTATTAGTTTTATGAAATTTATACCTGCGGCGCACCACCAGCCGACATTCGGCAGGGGAACGGGGAATGGGGCGGTGGAGAAGGTCCTTCGGCGGTTTAATGAGCAAATCTTTTTTGGCAACGGCATCTCGGCATCAGCAGAAAGTGTTTCCAATTAAAAACATAATTCATTCGCAGGGCTTAGTCTCAGCCACGTTACAAATACGAGGAAACTTGAGAGTAAAAATAAAGTCACGAAATTATTCTTTAAATTATATGCAAACCTACCTTAAGTTAATATATTTTCCTTAGCTTTCAGTTGATCCTTGGACGATGGGCAGCACCGAAAAATGGACTACAACTTTTGAATTATCGCCTGACAATAGGATTATCATTTTTACATTTTTTTTCTGGCTTTTGTGGCCGCGCCGTGGGTGTGGCCATGGGAGGCCATGGTCGGCCTTGGCTTAGCCTCCCTGGGGGGTAATTCGCAGTTGCCATAATTATCATCGTAAATTACGGCAGAGTAAAAGTTTTTGGATTTTATGAAAATGAATTGAGATTGAGCTCGTTGGCTTGGGAAAGCCGAAGCCCTGGCAAGCGAATGAATCCGCAATTGATTTAAATAGTCGCACCAACGGCGAAGGACTCCTAACAGCCTAGGCGGTAAATCAAACCAGGCTAGAATCTAACTTCGGGAATCTCTGGAGCAACAATTTTTCGGGCAATAATCTCGGTCTCGGTCTGAGCCAAGGAGTGTCATAAATAATAATTAAACAACTCGCGTTGTTAAGTCTTTTTATTACGCGCCCAAGACAAACGACAGTTGAGGGCAGGGGGAGGGTGTACAAAGGATGTGGGAGGATGCAGGCGGCAGGATAAGGTGCCAAAAAGACAAGACACGACAAGGGAAGGCTTAGAGTGGTAGCATGTGCGAAGCTTTTACACACACACACACACACACACATACTCATCCGATGGGGAATTTTCCGCGCAAATACTTTTCCAAACAGGACAGCAAAGGAGCACATGAGCCAGGATACAGGACACAACACCCAGGCAGGGGGGCTGTCTGCCCTCACATTTCCTTCTCCTAGGCAGGTGCTTGTCCCGCTTCACAGAGGATTTTAAGACGTAATTAAGATAATAAATAATAATCGCCCAATGCAGCAGGCAGCAGGATGTTGGGGTGGCTAAGGTCCTGCCGGGTAACCCCCATCCCACTGAGAACGTGTCCTCTTAAGCCCCCTTGTCATATCCTTACGCAATATCTTGATGCGAAAGTATCTTCTACTGACCCGGCCCCTGTTTTCCTGGACCCCAGCTTAAATCCCAGTTCATGGCACACTTCTGGCCTAACTATTATAATTATCTTTTAATGGCCACTGAAAACTACATGCTTTGGGCTCAACAAATAAATAGATGAAGGGATATTTAAAGCAAAGGACCAAAATGAAGAGCTTTCGGCCACTGTTTTGCAAATATTTTGTCAATTTTTCATCGGATTTGGAAATGGCATACCATTTATGAATCAGGAACTTATTTCCCGTAGATCTGCATCAAAATATTTCAAAAGTCAAACAAAAAAAATTTTCCCGATTTTTGCAATTTTTAATGATGGTACCCCTTTAAAAATTTTCGAAAATTGGGTCAAATTTTCGATTGCCAGATTTTTAAAGAAACCGATTCTACATCAAAATACAAGATCGGGAAGGTATAACATTTGACGATCTGCCGGATATTAGCTGAGAAATCGCTATTTTAGTCCTTATGGGCATTTTTGGGCTTCCAAGGACCTTCACTTCGGGAATATTTTCCATAAAATATCCACTCAATAAAAAACACAGCATTTCCTTTTAGAAACAATTTTACTGATTATTTTTTTTCTTTTTACAGGATGGAAACAAACAGCGTTGATTGGTCTGTGCCGTTGGAGTTTCTTTTCCAGGGATGTCCTTCCACAGAGACTAGGACACCGCGTTGCAGCAGATCCTTGAGAGAACGTGACGTTTATGAATTAGGTTTATGATTTTACGTTAGTAATAGTTTCTTTAGACATCATGTTAATTATTTTTAAAAGAATTCTGTGTATGTTTTAACAATAAACTTGAATAGAAATGAAGAACTGGTGTTTTTAATTGGTATTAAAGGGAGAACAGCGATCATTTTTCTGCTTTGTTTAAACAATTGTTAACACATTTCTAAGTGCGAATATCTTGGTCGTTTCAAACCCAATCCTGATTCCCATAGCTTAAAGAATGCGGGAAAACCATGCCCATCCATGAAAATAAACCCCCAGAATAAAAAAACCATTATGTTCATTTGAAAAACCATTTTATTTCCGATTTTACAGTTTGTTTATAACTATTAATATAACAAATGAGTATATGTAAGAAGTTATAACTACAGAGATTTAAAGTATACATTTGAATATGGTGAGATCCTTGAAAGGTTGTCCATGTTGTAGATTCAATCCTGTGGGCGAAGTTCACGTGGTAATTTTGCGCATCCTTGCTGTCCTGTTTGTCCTTGTTGTATTTCCAGCTACTGGTTAGGGAGCCCAACACTCGTCAGATTTTCCTGGGAAATAAAAAAAAATGAAATGTTAATCTGAAAACTACATACGTTGAGCTAAGATATTAAATAAATTAAAGGATATTTAAGATAAAAGTTATTTATTTTATTATTTCACATTTAAGTTAACATCAAAACCTAAATGTAGTGTTTTTGGCCACTTTTTTGCACATATTTTGTCCATTTTTCATCGGATTTGGAAATGGAATGCCATTTATGAATCAGAATTTCAATCTCCTTCGATCTGTATCAAAAGATTTTAAAAGTCAAACAAAAAAATTGTTCACGATTTTTGCAAATTTTAATGATGGTACCCCTTTAAAAAATTTCGAAAATCGGGTCAGATTTTCGATTGCAAGATTTTGGTAGAAACTGATTCTACTCGAAAATACAAGATCGGGAAGGTATAACATTTGTCGATCATGTGATTATTAGCTGAGATATCGCCAATTTAGTGGTCCGAAAGGGCAGTTCTTGGCTATCAAGGACCTTTACTCCTGCGAATACTTTTAAAAAAATTCACTCTAAATTAAATCCAGGATATATCCATTCCGAAACAGTTATACTTATTATGGGGTTGGTGTTTTCACGATGTTAAGACCAATTTAAACAGACCAATTTAGATAGATTCACTTGAGGAATAAAAACAACAAAATGTCCATGCATTAAGGACAAAGAAGATCTGAAAAGTAACCTCCCAGTATCTTATTAAACGGATTCAGAAGGATTAATTAAGATGTGTGTTATACGTCAGAAAAAAAAACGATTCATTACGTTTCCAGTTGGGAGGTTGCTTTATTTGTATCCTTTTCCAATGGCTTCTCATTAACTAATTTGGCCAAGTGCATCAAAACATCAAAACCTAAATGTAGTGTTTTTGGCCACTTTTTTGCACATATTTTGTCCATTTTTCATCGGATTTGGAAATGGAATGCCATTTATGAATCAGAATTTCAATCTCCTTCGATCTGTATCAAAAGATTTTAAAAGTCAAAAAAAAAAATTGTTCACGATTTTTGCAAATTTTAATGATGGTACCCCTTTAAAAAATTTCGAAAATCGGGTCAGATTTTCGATTGCAAGATTTTGGTAGAAACTGATTCTACTCGAAAATACAAGATCGGGAAGGTATAACATTTGTCGATCATGTGATTATTAGCTGAGATATCGCCAATTTAGTGGTCCGAAAGGGCAGTTCTTGGCTATCAAGGACCTTTACTCCTGCGAATACTTTTTAAAAAATTCACTTTAAATTAAAGCCAGCCCATCACTTTGTTAAGTCCAATTTAAACACTTGTAAGTTTATGATTTTTCGTTAGCAATAGATGTTAGATAGATTCACTTGAGGAATATAAACAATAAAATGTCAATGTATTAGGGACAAAGAAGAGCTAAAAAGTAACCTCCCAGTATCTTATTAAACGGATTCAGAAGGATTAATTAAGATGTGAGTTATAGGTCAGAAAAAAAACGATTCATTACGTTTCCAGTTGGAAGCTTGCTTTATTTGTATCCTTTTCCAATGGCTTCTCATTAACTAATTTGGCCAAGTGCAAAATGAAGATGTCTGGCAAAGTAGAAACCGAAACCCCTAGTTCTTTTTCTTCTCGCTCGCCGTGTAAAGAGAATGTCACAAATCAAAGAGGAATTATTATTACTTATGACCATTTAATTGGACTTGCGTTATATTCATTTGACTTTCGTTACGGTTTGTTTGCGCACTCAATTTGGCAAATGAATCGCCGCCAAAAACCACCCTGAACGTGGGGGAGGGTGGCAGCTGGTGGAAAAAGGCGGTGTTGCAATGGCAAACCAAAGGAGCCACCACCGCACCAAAACCGAAACCAAAACCAAAACCAAAACCACTGTCAACTATTTTGGCTCGCACGCTCATTAGTTTTATTGCCCCGCATATCAGTCAAAGCCGCAAAACTATTTATGTCCTTTCAGCCCTTCCCCGCCCCACCTACACCTTTGTTGTCCTTTTTGGTACTGACTTTCATTGGACTGGTCCTTGCTTTGGTGCGCTCTAATTGCCGCTAAGAAATTTGTCTTTGATGGGTTTCTGCTGCTTTGGTCGATTTCGATAGAGGACTCGCCGTGGCTCCTTTATCTTGGGCGAGTTGCGGGAATCACTTAATTATGATTGCATTATTCAGATTTATTCCCCATTTGGCGTTATTAAGGCAATATGAAAAAGTTTTGGAAAGCAAGATTTATGCTGCCACTCTGGCAGGCTGCCCACCTTTGAGCCACCACGAAAGTTGGCCAGGAGCCGCAAAGTGGAAACTGGAGAGGGGGTGGCAAGTGCGGCGTAGTTAACTATGTAAATGTTTTCTTTTCAGCTTCGCCTCCTGTTTATGTATATTTACACTTAATGCCCCCTAGGCTGGCGAGGGGAGGAGCTGCCGAAGAGTGGGGGCGTGGCTGCAATTTCATTCGTGAGCCAACCACAGAGTGGTGCAAAGTGCTAGCAATTTTAATTAATGGATAAAGTTATGCGGAATGCCCCTACATCCCACTGTTGGCCGGGGCTTTGGTTAGAAGTAGCTCCTGTTTTGGCCAGGAATTAAATAATTTCCAGCAGGCATTTATGTTGTAAGAGCTTGAGGAATTTGTGGAATATTTATATTGCCTTCAAGTGATCTCGTTGGCTGCAGTTCATATTTCAGCCCCGAAGTATGCCCCGAAATCCATAAATAAGCAGCCATGGCCAATATGGTGTGGCCCAGAGATGTGCCATAAATTTGTTCACCAGCTCACTCCTTACCACAATTTTAATTTAAAAGTTGGCGATAACAAATGATGCACATCCCCCGCCGCATACACCCACCCACATGTGTGTGTGTACTTTAAATAAGAAATAATGTTGGGCGCTGATTTAGTAACCGCACGGAAGCCACAACCCCCTTAGGAGAGGAATGGTGTTCCACTGCTATCTGGGAATATGTCTGCGGGATGTAAGAAAGGCGAACGAAATAAAGAAATGAAAATAAGTAAACTTTGGTGCTAATAAATTGCTTCATATCTGCGGCCAAGATGCTGGAAGGGCGTCCTCCGAAGATAACTCATACGCCCCGTGGAACGAAGCTAAATGTCCTGCTCATATTGTCATTTTTTCATTCGCTTTTCGGTCCGTATGCATATTTATTTCCCCTTTGCTTATCAGTTGACTTACCAAAAAGTATAAAAGGTAGAAAATGGCAAAAGAAATAAAGCAAAGTAGAGCACATATGAGAAATTGCCGAAGCCATTACGACTGCAGCAGCACATTAGCTGCCAGCCATCAAAAAGTAAATAATAAGCATCCTTTTTCTAGGAGTCTGACCACATTATGTGGACAAAATTGATGAGCTTTTAATGATGTTTAAAGAAAAGTAAGGATATCGAAACAATCCTTCCACCCATGACTTAGAAGCAGGATATTCTTAGAGTCATAAAACATTCCCTTTTTATTTACAATCCCATAGTCCTTTAATAAGGAAAGACTTTACTTGAATTTGACATTTAAAATTGTATTTATTTAATCATTTAATAATTGCTGGGGAATATATTTCTATTTATATTATATATAAAGATGTGTGGATGTTTTTTTCTCAGTGTTTCCATGTCTGTTCTGTGTTAGTTGTGAGTGTCGCTGTTATGGATGCGCTTGCTTGCAATAAATTACAATATTATTTGAATTAATTTTACTCTATCTGAAGGCTTACGAACTAATGGAACAATTAAAAAAACATTTTCATACTTTCATTATTTCAAATAAGGCAGGAGAACGAAAACTCAAACTTAAACGGTAACCTAGACTGCCGATTCAAATGCAACTGAAACCGAACATAATTCACAATACTCAAAGAATGCGTACCTAGGGATAACATACATTATATACATTATATTCTCGAAAATTGGCTCTCTTTGGTTTGCTTATCCTTAATATATCGAATATCTCTACTCCGACATCGCTACGATCTAAGTAGAAATAGATGCTTGAGAGTGTTTTGGGTTAAAGTTCACTCTGGGCTATAAAATAGTCATACTGGTTCATGCAAAGATCTTATTACTCGTAATATTTTCTCTAATTTTCGCTAGACGCTCCTCCGGCCAACTGGTAACGCGTAACTGGGTTAGTAGTTCTGATTTTCATAATACTTAGAGTGGGGCTAAACTAGAGAATTATATATTTTATCATCTATCGTATATAATATTGGTATAGTATTTGTCATATCTGCAGTAAATGAATTAAACTGCCTAAATTGGGTGTGTGTGGGGTGTGTGTCTCTTGGTTCATTATTTACAAAAAGAAATGCTGCTAATTTTGATTTCAAACTCCGGATGGGGAGCCTCTCTAGTCCCTTTCTTCGTATTTGGGGACAAAGGATCCAAGCCCGCTCAGCTGGGCGCACTGATTGCTGTCATAGAGGGACATCTTGAGGCGTTTGCATTTTGGCCCGGCGATTCTTGAACCAGAACTGGACATTCTTGCTCTCCAAACGCGGAAACTTTTGCCTAAAAGAAGGAAAAAAAAAAAAAAAAATATGATTAATTTATTGAAATTAATATTTGCATAATTCCTAACTTGAAAAAAAAGTATATAGTAACGAATAGACCACTCACCGATAGGGCATAGTGTTGAGATCCTCGGTGTACTTGAGGATTAGGTTGTGCGAGGGGTGTGTGTTCATGGCAAACCATTGCTCCAGCTTGGGCACCTCGGTCACCGGATCGATAA
Organism: Drosophila varians; assembly: GCA_018150405.1. Lineage (NCBI taxonomy): Eukaryota > Metazoa > Arthropoda > Insecta > Diptera > Drosophilidae > Drosophila > Drosophila varians. The sequence continues at coordinate 14,540,235 of JAECWK010000130.1, forward strand.
AAGTGCGGTTCCTCTTCCTTCGCTCCTCGTTCGAGATGCTGGACAGGTTGAGGCCACCGCCGCCCATCAAGGCGTTGGGTTGGATTCCGGCGGCAGCTGCTGCAGCTGCGGCATGATGGTGTGGATGTCCGGCCGCTGCCTGGCCAAAGGCCGGGATGTAGTGGCTCATGTACATGAAGGACTGGGAGAACATCGAGTTGGGCACCATGGGAAACGGCAGCTGATCCTTGTGCGCGGCCACGCCGCCCGGCATATCGGGCGAGGGCGATCGGAACTCGTCCATGTGGCTGGCATCATTCTCATTGTCCTCCTCGTCCTCGTCCATGTCTAGGTCGTCGTCCTCCTCCTTGGGCGTGGTGCGCTTTGGCGTGGAGCTGATCTCCTGGTCGTTGTGGCTCTGGTTGTGCGAGCTGCTGTTGTTATTGTGGTGGCTGTTGTTGTTGTGGCTGCCACTCAGATTGGAGGCGGCATCGATTTGAGCATCGGAATCCTGGTGCCGATCCTCGGTGCTGGAGCCCTCCTTGTCGTTGTCCTGCAGCTCATCGCGGGGCTTCTCCTGGCGCTCCTCCTCGTTCAGGCTTCCGTTCATGCCATCGCTCTTGGCCTCCGCCTGCTGCTGGAGTTGTGGCTGCTCCGCGACCTCCTCCTCATCGTCGTCCATCAAGGGAGAGCTGCGATGGCGCTCGTGGGTGGTCAGGGACAAGGGCAGCTGTGGGGTGTTTGGCCGGCTCTGCTCCTCCTCCATGTCGTCCGAGTGCTGGGACATGGTGTCTATATCCTCCGACTTCAGGCTGAGCGGGCTCTTCAGATAGTCATGGGACATGGACAGGTTGCCCATGCTCATGGGCTGGCTCCCGGCACTGCTGCTGGAGTTCTGGCCCAACGGAGCGTGTTGGCTCAAATAGCCGTTCATGGCGGCATGGCCCAGAGCACTCATGGCACTGCCCAAGCTGCCGCCACGCATCTCCGCCCGCTTCTGGGCTGCTCGGGCGTTCTTGAACCAGTAAACCACATTGTTCACATCCAGGGGCTTCCTGCCGCGTCGGGATTCCAGGGCATTGAGCTGCACCACATAGGTTTGGATCTGTTGGCGCGAAGGATGCGGGTTCTCGGCGAACCACTTCTGTAGTTTTGGGAGCTCCATTTCAGGATCAAAGCTGGTGCGCATGCGAGTCTTCTGGTTGGGATACTGGGGGCCATGACCACTGCCTCCGTGATGGTGATGGTGGTGCATGGAAGCGTGCATCGGATGCACCAGCATGTTGGCATGGTGACCAGCACCAGGAGCAGGACCTCCAACCGGATGGTGGGCCGCCTCGTTGGCCAGCAGCAGGCTCTCCCGACTACCCATCGATCCTAGTGGGTTGTTTCCAGCGGCTCCTCCAGCAGCGGCGGCATGGGCCGCAGCAGCGGCAGCCGCTGCCATGGCGGTTCCCACCGGGAAGTCCATCTCGCCGGCCACGGCCACCGGAACCGGAACTGGCGACGGACCCGTCATAAACGGCAGCATCTTGGGAGCCATGGCAGCCGCCTGGGGAGACAGTTGGTTGGACCACCACTGGTCGAACTTGCGACGCAGTTCATCGGAGATCTCGCCTCCTGGCAGAGCATAGGTGTTCTGGTGGGAGCTTCGGCAGATCTGTGAGAGAGTTACCTGCAAAGTACAAACAATAAAGGTTTTCAATAAAATACTAATCGATATGATTTGTTTCCTTAAATGGGTTCATTATTTAGATGTCGTTTCTGTTTTGTAATGAGGGCAACATTTTAGATACAAGTTAGTAATCCCCGATTGAAATATGACACATATATCTTGGACGTGACCGTCTTCAACTGGTTTCCTTACATAACATAAGGCCTATATGAACGGTAATGGAATCGATCATCGGGCTTTTCCCGAAGCGGGAAATCAGAGCGAATTGCCGGGGATTAGTGGGGGCAACCTTGGAGTGGGGTTTGCACTGAGCGACTGTCAACAGTAGCTGCACTAAGACCCCCGAGTCCCAGAGTCCGTGCGTCCGCCCGCCGGTCACTAAGCAGCTGTCATAAAAATCACAGTCGCCGGCTGGACAAAGCACAAAAAAACCAACAAAAAATAAGGGGTAATGGGTGGGGTGTTACGGGTAGGAGGGAGCAAGGGCGGCTTCAAGTGCCGGGATTTACTTAGCCATAAATGTGGGACTGTAGGCGGTAGTGCGGTTGCGAGTCCGAAATTGGCTATTACGATATAGAACCTGCGACTGATACCGGGCCTGATATTAACAGCCAGTGCCGCAGTGCTACGAATCGAAGGCGATAAATAGATAGTCCCTGATAGGCAGCGACACCATCAGCTTATGGCGATTAAAATTGAATTTACCCAACAGAACGAGCCGGGGAAACTGAAATTGAAGCGCGATGAGTTGGCCCAGGGGTATGGCGTATTAAATGTTCATAGATACTGGTACTGCTTTGTCTCCCAACTGCGAAAGATAATGTCTGAGGTTCTTTCGGTGGTTTCGTCTTCGCCGATGCCTTACCTTACCTTACCGATGGCACTGCTATCAGCTAGCTAAGGAGGCGCCCCAAATCACTTAAGCTGCTCAGAACACCAGCCGAAGGGGCTGGGGCTGGGGCCTCGGAACAGGAGGGAGGGGGCGGAATCGGTGGGTGGGTTAGGTGGGGTAGACACCTAATTGTAAATAAAATGGGTTGACGCTTCTTACGTGCTGGGGTATTATTAAATTGATTTTCGTATCGCAACGCACCCCAAAAGCTCCTCAGCGGACATTCAGAATGCTAGAAGGCTATGGGAATCGGAATGGGCCTGGACTGGACTGGAGGTGTCAGACAACGAATGTGGAAATTATGGTAAATGCTTATCAGGTGATTAGGAGGGACGACAACTGCCGCGCTTTGCTTTACTTTGCTTTGCTTTGCTAATATTAATCGGAGTAGGGAAGTAGAGGTAGTCATGGGGGAGCGGGACCAATAAAAAACAGTCGCAATATCAATTGAAGGGTATTTCTGGCCGTGATTTGGTGTTGTTCATCGCCAATGATAGTGTAGTGCCATTTGATTTATGGCGCTAATGCATCGATATTGGCCCCCTCCCCCCCCACCGCCATGAAATTGGGTCATGTGAGCCGTGCTGGAGTGCAGTTCCCCCTAACCACTGGTTCGACTGGAATTCAAATTAAGCCTTCTAAACCGATTTCAATAAGGAAACAAAAGCCACACACTCAGATACACACACGCACATCCTGAAGACACAGATACAGATACAGATACAGAGACTGGCAACGTAAAGCGGATTAAAATGAAAACTATTGCAAAAAAGGATTAGTTAAGTGAACCAAATAAATGAACTCGGCTTAACAAAATTTCTTTGTAGTCGCTATCAAAACATTTTCAATGAGTTTAATACTCCACAAGCAGACAGGACATGCAAAACTTGACGAGTATCCTGCGTGAGTCAGTGTGTGTGTGTGTGTTCATGCTTCACGTCACGCAAATTAGCGCCGTCGCCCTTTTCATCCGGACTTCGGAGACATTTTTCGGCAAGTTTGAGCAACTCCAAGACGGATCAAGGAGTACGGGAAAGCAGAGCACTCCGTAAACCGTAAACCGTAAACCGCTTATGAATCATTATAGAATTTTGTCGTCTTAGTGCAGAATTTTAAGTGAAAGTTCAAAGTGAATGTCTAATTGGCAACGGAAGGAGAGCTGGTGGTATTGGGGCTTGGATTCTTGTCCTGTGTAAACTCACCTCATCCAGAGGGCATCCTGTGGAGCGGAGCACCGCATGCGATTGCAGGACTAGCAGCTTCAGCAGCTTGTCCTTGATCTCGCCCAGCGGCGATGTCTTGGGCCGCAGGATGACAATCCTTAGAGTGATCACCGATGTGAGTTCGCCAACGATGTCACTCACTGGCACAGCTGGATTATCGGATATCTGCTCCAGGGGAATGGGTTTCCAGTGTTTGATTATAAGAGAGCCTGAAACAAAGAGTCAATAATAAGGAATTTGTAAATAAATGTTTTGTTATTATGTTTTTGTTAGGAATAGAAAAATGGTTGGGAGTACCCACCTCTGGCTGTGTTGGCCACCTCCTGGGAGTAGCCGAGCCTCTGCAGGGCGGTCTGGACAATCTCGCTCCAGGGCGTGGCCGCCGCAATGATCACATAGCTGTCCGTCTCGATGTTGGGCCGCCGCTTCCACGGCTGGCGGGTGTCGATGGTCAAGGAGGCGTGCAGCGAGTGCACCGACTCCACCACACAGTGGAGTGGAAGTGATTTGGCTGCAAGGGAGCAGAAAAATGGGGAAAAAACTGATTACAGAACAGACTAATAATAACTCTAATAACTCGAGAGCAGTTTAATAATCGGTTTAGTTCCGTCTAGTTCCAAGTGCAAATCATCGACAAATTAAAATAAGCAATTAAAACATATTCAAAATGGGGTTTTATATGCAGATTGGCCGCCGCCGTCGCCGCCGCCGCCACACGCACTAAAGTATTAAAATAAATTATTGCATGTTGCGGTTAGCCGCAAATGGTTTTAGCCGCTTAAATTGCCGCCCCTCTTCGGACATGGGGGGGGGAGGCCTTGTTAAAAAATCTCTTCGACGGGGAGCTGCGGCACATATTTTAATATTTTCCAACAGGATCTCGGGGACTGCAGCCGAGCCTTGCAAAACTACTCCCGCTAAACAATTGTGAAGGGCTTAAATCAAAATTACCGAAATTCGGGAAATAGAAGTTATAGAGTAATAGGCATGGCCAGTATGGAGCGGAAGAGGCAATGGTGAGAGGCATATTGGCCAAATAAGCTTAACGCCCCAGGACCGACCAACATAATGGTATTATTAATTATTCCAATTATAAAAATTGTAAGCAGCCAGAGATTGGCGAACGATTGGTATTTGCTGGGCTCGGACAGCTGGAAGCGTTTTAAAGAGTCGCGAGAGTGGAGGGGGAATGGTGAAAAGGGAGGGAGGGAGAGAGGCCTTTAGTGGAAAATCGGACCAACCAAAAGTTCAGCCCAATTACGGCCGATTTTCATGGCATATTTCTCGTGGGTGGGTGGTGTGTGTGCCACGCAAATCTTTTAATTGCCATGAAAACCTCATTGGGGGCCATTGGCATTAAAAATAAATACATACATCAGCCAGCCAGGTTCGCCGGCGAGTGTGTGTGTGTGTGTGTGATTATAGCCGAGTTGAAAAGGAATAAAGAATTCAACTATAATGCATTGTTTGTCACCGGTTATAGGCTGTGGAGTATGTATAAAGGAGTATAAAGCACTCTCCAACTTTAAGGAAAAATAATCCAATTAAATTAAATAAATTTTGCATTACGAAATAGGCATTTTCAACTGGCGTAAATTTAAACGAAATTAGCCCTTTTGTTACGTATTATTTGTGGCCACCACCCCGGCGCCGCCAAATCGAAAATGTTTTGGCATTATGAAGGGCCAAAAACTGGTCATTAGTGCGGTGGCCTGGCCTGGCCTGGGCTGGCCTGGCCTGGTCTGGTGGAAACTCGCTGTGTGCGCGGCCTACTGCGAAAGCGAATTATAAACTCAATATATCCATTATCCATGGAGCCATGATTTGATGGGGCTAAAACAAAAGCGGATTTCGTCCACCTGCATGTGTGTGCGTCCACCCACCCACACACACAGCCTGTTACGTTTAGTGTGCGTGTGTGGAGGAGACCCAAAACCCAAAGCCCAAAGCTCCAAGCCGAAAGCCGAAAGCTGGCCATGGAGCGGCCACTAATTGTTGCATCGAGCCTGTTTACCGGGATTGCCGAAATGAGGGTAGGGGAAGGAGGAGCCGCCAAAACCCACCAACCCATCGAAATCAGCAGCTTTAAGTCACCCGGCCAACGATGGCAGACAGAGCTTATCCTTATTAGCATTATCAGTGGCAGTCAGTCTGGGCACAAAAAATGTAATCGAGACAGTCGTAGCCGGGCCAAAACAAATTGAATTAAATGTGGGTGGAAAAACTGTTCGAGGGCATTAAATCTTGGCAGGCAATTCAGCCAGCTAGAAGGACTGTGGAAGACTCCTGTTAACTTTTCTTATTCCTCTGCCCCGCTAAGCCGACAAACGATTTGTAAATGAACTCTCAGATGATATTCCCTCCTGCCCGCGACAACTTTGCAGTCAACCGCCACGCGGCTTAAGATTTATTAACCTGCATCGATGGCAGCTGAAAATAATCAAGTTCAGTCATCGCAATCAACTGAAATTGGAAATTTTTCCAGGCCACGGAGAGTAGATTGCCTTCGGGAGCTTTCCACTCCATGGCCAGGACTTATAATCTTTTGAAAAGTTTCCAGAAACATCTCATGTGCATAAAGTATTGGAGTGAGGGAAGGTGGATGGGATGGCCGACTTGCTAGGCGGAAAAGTTTTATCCACTCGACTTTCTTCTAAGAAATTGACCAATTGGCTGACCACAGGCCGAGGCAAACAAATAATTATAAATTGCCCTGGCAAGGACATCAAAACGATTTAATCCTTACAGGCGCACACACTGGCAAAGCACACGCACAGAGGTTGGAAAAGCTATTTAGGTGACTGCAAAGGATTACTCGAGTATCCTTCTTCGGCCGGCAAATATTTGTAGTCTTTTCTCTACTTTTTCGATGGAATAAATTGTGTGATTGTTTATTTATAGCCAGAATGCTCATAATTTACTTATTAAAATGATTTTGAGTGATTTGGGTATTTAGGAAAATTAAAATTTCAACAGGCGAAAAGTTTTAATAACCAGAACGGACACACGAGCCCGAAGAAAGGGATGATTGTTGGGTGAAAGGATTGGGGGAAAGGGTTGGCTGGGTGCGTCTTAAGCCAAGTGAACTGTTCGGAAATTTGCTTATCATTGCTTGACCAGTGCAAAAAATCTTAAGGATTTCAAGGGTCTTAAGTAGGCTTCTCTATGCTAGTCATAGAATGTGTGTGTGTGTGTGTTTTGTTTTGTGTATGCGTAAGTTTTACGGGGGGTGTGTGTGTGTGTGGGTGGGTGGGTGTCAGAGGGGATTTTATACAAGAAAGAGTGACCGGAAATTAAGCAATAGTCTTAAGGAAATTGCCACAAGTTTTTCCTTCACTTCACGCCAGAAAACAAATTTTCATGTCCTTTTCACCCAGCGTCTTAAGGGATCCACTCGCATGTCGTATGCTGCGTGTGCGTGTGTGTGTGTGAATTTTTATTTACACTTCAACTTAAGTCCTACTTAATTGCAAACTCTTTTTTAGTAGAATTTTTAATGCGTGCATTTTAATTTATAATGCCTCCGACAGCTCTCTGCAGCTTCACTACTATTCCGAGCGACTTAAGAACTTTCCACACTTTCTCCACACACGTACACGTGTGTACGTCCTGGCACAAACACACTCGCAAGGTATAAGGAGCCTTTCAGTTGGCTGGCATCTTCTCACACCTTTTGTTTTCGGCATATCCTCGCCTTAGAGCCTGCAGTTTCCCTGCATTCTCAAAAGAAAAACAAACACATTAAGCAGGACAATAAAATGAAAATCGCTTTGCTTCTTGCCCGAGGAGTTTTCGATCCTACGCCGCAGGATTCCCCCAACAATTGCTTCTACTTTATGGCAACAAAAATACCCAGGAGAATAAAAGATTAACTTGATTGGAAATTGCTGCAGTATCGAATTTGGATTACCAATTTGTAAAATTATAAAATTTAATAGAATGGTGGCCCTTGGACAATATTTTTGCAAGCAGGATTTCTTCGGGAAACTCCTTGACTGATCTTCTGGCCCGAGGCCTTTGTCCCGAATCAAAGTCATTGCTCTGCGGCACTTCGAGTTCCACTTGTGCACATGCTGAATATTCTGCACTTTGCATTTGGAGGAGGAAACCGCTTCTTGTTGTTATTGGCCTTTGCCCTCTGAGTCAGAGGCGTATTTTGGGATTTGCACTTTTTGTGTGTCGTTGTACTTTTTTTATGAATAGGGCTTTCGGGGGCTGGGAAAACATGTTGAAACTTTTAAGCGGATTATAATTAATGCCGTGAGGCATTTTCTTTCTTTTTATCGCCGGCTGTTTGCGTTTAGCGCCCTCATCGGCGCACCAATCGAAACCCGGCCGGCCGGCCAGTCGGATATGGCCGGAAATCAGGGAATCCTCTCGACTCGACTCGATTCCGAGTCACGGCAGTTATCCAACTCTCCTCCAATTACTTAGTCAAAAATAATCCTAATGAAATAAGTATGGCCCGTAGCAGTAATTTATTTGAATCCTTTACTCAAACCCCGCCAGTCCCATCCCCTGTCTTGGCTGTTCAGCTGCTAAATTGGCCTCGGCCTCTTGGGTTAGGCTTTGGAATTGTCTCAAGTTTGGTTTTTGTTGCGCAATAAATTCATTTTTTGTCCTTAGACATGTACAACTATGCATGAGCTTGGGGGTCCTCCTCCCTGGGTGTTTGTGTGTGTCTTGGACTTAATCCTTTTTGTTGTTTGCTTCATATGTTGATTTGGGACCATCATCAGGTGAGTTTTCTTTTGCCAGGAAAAACGGCATGGGCCAAACCTCAGCAGACGAAGAGTTCGAAAATCTTTGCAGGACACACAAGCACACATCGTCGCACAGCCGAGGGCCAGGATGGCCGGCTCTAGTCAGGACTCTAGTTAGTTTCAGGTTGTGAATGGATTTTCTTAAGTGGTTCTAAGCTTTGTCTGTGAAGCAAACCAGAAAACATGCTTATACATGTGGCCAAGTGGCCGGAGAGTTCAAGAGTCCAGGCGTCCGGGAGACGGGTGACCCGGCGTTTGAGGGACGGACAAGGACTCCAGTGGCATTAGCAGGCTGCTCAAGAAGCTGCAGCACTTCATTAGTTTTGCGAATTTGCGGACGGGGACCCTGAGACAATGGCCAACTGCGAGGGCAACAATAATTGAATGCAGGGAGGGCTGGCGACCGAGGGCTGGGCTCAGAGCGAAACGGCTCTCAAAGCGGCCAAAGCCATGGGCCAGGGACAAATCCTTACAAAGGGATTATGATGTGTATTTTTCGGCCAAATGACTCTTAGCAAACCAATGCAAAGTTATGCAATCGAAGCTGGTATGATAAATTGATGGCGAAAGCTTAGACGCTCTGTCCTACGAATGAATAATTAAAGCACAAAGAATTGAGCTCGCAGGAATCCGGAGGAGGACTTTACTCGAAGAGTTCAAGGATTCTTAAGAGTCTTGGCGATGCAAATAAGCAGAAATTTTTGTGAAACAGGATTAAAATTATGAGCTGCAGGATAAGGCCAGCATGTGAGGACACAAGGACTCGCTAGCCACAAAAAGGATTTTCAATTTGACAAATACTATCAAGTACCCGACAAGGACGCCCTAACCGAAGGAGCAGCACCAGCAGCACCAGCAGCAGACACAAATAAGGGATTTAAATGTCGATAATGTCTGCAAACAAACGCACTCGAGATATATTTGCTGGCTTGTTAAAAAAGGAGTCGTGGCTGCCACCCTAGGCTGGCCAAAAATCAAGCAGGGCCCGTTGAACCAAACATAATCGCAACCACAAAAAAAAAAAAATAGGGAAAGGAAAGAAAAGAAAAGAAAAGAAAAGACCAAAGCCAAAATGCCATTGACTGACTGGCACCGAGAAATCGCTCGCATTCATAAATCTGCTCAGACCCAGAAACGGCTACGTTTGTTTTAAGCGTTTTGAGTTGACCAAGTTGGCAGCAAGGAGGGACCACCCCGATAGATACGATATACGCTCAAGTTGCAACAGACAAAGCCACACACCGACCGAGAGACGGAATTGCAACTGCAACAGCAGCAGCAGCCAAAGCAGACCAAAGGCAACCTTAATCACTTTAGTTATCAATATTACTTATTTACGTTGCTTCTACTTAGCGTTTAAGACGCTTTGACTGTGTGACTGAATTATAGGCATGTATACATAAATGCATGAATATGCTGGAAGCACGGAGCCCAGTGACGGAGGAGGGCCAGCCGGATGGGGAAGGGTCTCGGCTAGCATTACGTTTAAATCTTCCTGCTTAAAGCCAAACAAAGTCTCTTGGCGGCGGAGGAAAAGGAGCACAACATGCGATCTGTGCCATTGATTCAATTAAAGCGGCCAGAAAAGAACTCACAGCAGGCTTGAACCCGCACCTGGAGGCTAAACAAAAGGGTGTCGACTGGCCAGTACCCATCGGATTTCACAATTTTAAAATCCTCAAAGAAAATCAACGTCAACCACTAACTAATCCTATACTTGATACGTTATCACGATGGTTCCAATTCAAAGAAAAAACTGGTTTAATCACAACTATATTTTTAAACTATGTGATTCATTTGATAGAAAAATTTTGTTAATAATATTACAAATCCACGCAATCTCAATTGATTTTTTTTTTTAAAAACCCTCTCACAATTATCAACCGTCATATCTGTTGAAAAACTAATTTTATAAACAATTTTCAGGTCAAGTGGCAACAGACTCTTCATATTAAGTATACGCCTAGTGGCGGCCAGGCTGGTTTTAAACAACAAAGTGGCAGGCAACGGCTAAGGAGGAAGCACCAGCACTCAGGAGCAGAGCTGAACAAAGGCATATATATCACTGTATTGATTAATATAATCCGCTTGAAGACGCTGCCAGCCAGCCACACAGCGAATTAAGTTACATTCAGCAAGGCCGTGAGGGGGTGAAGTGCCCGCTCCTCCCCGTCACATTCACATTCCCATTCCCATTCCCATTTCCATTGCCAATCTCCCGGCAAGCTTAAACCCCCTCATTTAAGGCGGTCCGCGCCCCGGCTCAACCACCTGCCACAGTTTTAAGTACAAGTTAATGGTGCTTATGCATATTACCCTCCGGTCCTTCAGCCCCTCCACCCTTCCACCCTCACACCCTCGCCTTATTCAGCGCTTATAAATACCCACAACTGATTTTTCTTCTCTCCGCCTCAGGTCTCAGGTCTGGGCCTCGCTTATTTTCCTTTCGCTGAAGTATTTTAAATCGATCCAATGGCAAAAGCGTCTTTTGTATTTGCTGCCTCTGCGAATGCGCGCCGGCTTAATCCGCTGCCAATGAACTGGGAAGCCGAGGGGCGATGCCGAGGATGAAGGGGAGGGAGCCAGAGCCAGAGCCAGAGCCAGAGCTGAAGGAGCTGCTGCCAGATGAGCGGCTTTGCGAAAGGAAGGAGGAGGGACATCGGAAGGTGAGAAGGTGGGTGAGCTGCCTGGTTTATTAGTGGCCCACAGACGACGACGACGTTGACGATGTCCTACTCAGGAGGCGAAAAGGATGTCGACGATGTCGCCCCATATCGCATTGGTATTTTGGCATTTGGGCTTTGTCTGCCCCGCAGGACGGCCAAGAGACGTGGCGAGGCGACGCGAGGGCTGGAGTTGCCCTCCGAGAAGGATGAAATTTGATCCGGCTGCGGTGAGCGCGTAGCATTGTATTTGCATTAAGCGTAACCTCGCCCCGAAATGGGAAGTTGGCGGAATCGGAGGGATGAAGGGTGCGAGCCGTCGATACGCGAGGCTGCCAAGGAGCTTAATTTGAAGGGGATTTACGCAGTGCCATTATAAGACTCTGGCGGCCACCCCTTTGGTCCCCTCCGGGCCACTCTTATTCTCAGCCTTTTGTTGGATTCACTGCAAGATCTCTGAACTCTCTCTGGCCGGGATTAGGTTAAATTTCTCAACAGATTTCTTCACTAGTTGCGGATTAAGTGGCGGGGGCTGAGGCCCGGCACGGCCAGAGCTGGAGCTGGAGCTGGAGATGGGATGGGATGGGGTGCCCTAATCCCTGGCCACAAAAGCCAAACCGCAAACACAGCAACACACACACGCTTCGCACACGCTCACACTAATACACTCCGGCTGACAGCTTTGGGCCAAAAGAGGAGCGACAGGCGAAAGCCAAGTCCGCCAAAGAGACATACGTTTACCGCCTCTTTCTTCTCGTTTCTGTTCTACTATTGCCTTCTCTGTCGCAACTTAAAATCTTAAACATTTATCCGCGCGTATTATGTGGCAACTTCAGCTAATTGCCGCAAACACGAACAACACACTCACATACGGCCTTTGGAAAAGGTTTGGGGTGGCAGCATACTACCCACTTTTATTTGGACTCACCCCACGGTTAACCTTTCCTGTTGCTTCCAGCGGCAGTAGCACTAACTAACACAACAGAGGCAGTAAAAACAGCAGCAACACCAGCAACACCAGCAACACACAACAGCAGCAACAACGACAGTGGCAACACCATCTGCGGCATTCAATTTAAGGGGATTAACTGCTAATTTTTTGCGATTTCACCCAATGCCAGCGGTATTTCGAGTTCATTCTTTTTTTCTTTTTTTTTTGGTTTTTTTTTGTTTTTTTCCAGCTACAGATATAGCTCCACAGAGCTCCAGCTCCACATGTGTGTCCACATGCCTGGCGGCCACTCGCATGTGGGAGCAGCAATGCCGAGGGGCTTTTACAGTTAAATCTTTGGGGATTGCAGTCACACCCCCTCACATCCAACAGCCTGTGGATCCATTTAAGCGATTCGAATAAAAAAATGCACCATTAGGTGGTTTCGGGACGCTTGGGTGGTTTGGGAGGTGGCTGGAGTTGCCTATGAATACCAAATCAGATAATCAAATTAGTCAGAAGTTGGTTTAATCTCCCGATAGGTTGGGGTGGACTACCAAACTACCCAGTCTCGAACCGGGATGAAGGGTGGATGAAGTTGGTTTTTAATCCGCCATGGTTTCTCGTTTTTTAGGCATAATGAGAGACCTAAACCGCTACCTAATCGACAGACTGCACGCTTGGCGAGTTATATAATCGGATGCGACGGCCCAGGGGTTGGGTAATTAAATGGCTTCGAGGGCTAAAGTAATAGGCAGAACTTGTTACTTAATCAGAGATTTTCTGGAGATTTTCAGTTGAAAAAGCTTCGGATCAGGGTTGAATCCGCTTCAGGATCAAATAGATCCTTATCGAAAGCAATATTTGCCTAATTATGGTCTTCAAAATCAAGCAGATGTCAAAAATAGAAGCTTCCCATTAATTGTAATAAGGGGTTTGATCAAACTATGAGATGCGGAAGTTGTTTACCAACACGGTTTCCTTGGTTTATACAGTGGGATCATCCCGTCTAGGGTCCCAGAGCAATCCCCTGCTGTCCCCACTTATCGTACTTTCAGCCTTTATTTTATTTTCACAGTCTCTCTGGTCCTGGCCGCTCTCGTTGTCCTGCCTGGTGTTGTTGTTATGGTTTGAATGTTTTTTTGTTTTCCCTCCTAGGGAGGCGGGTGGGTGAGCTTGGCTTAGGTCAGTGGGTGGCTGGCTCCAACCTGCCACCGAGGGACATTGGGGATGAGCCCTGGCCGACGGCTCAGTTCGGTTTAAGTGGCACTGCATTGTTGTTGCTGTTGGCAGCTCTCCCTTGCCAGCTTTACTCTGCATTAGTGTGTGTGGGTGGGTGGGTGTTTGGTTGGGTGAGTGGCAGGGCTCGTGTTGGTGAGCTGGTGTCTGCCACTGTTGAACGGGGACAACAACAGCAACAAAGCAAAGTCTAGTGAACTTCATAGGGATTAGCCTGCACGAAAGCAACAGATTTAAAAGCTTTCGCTCTGCTTTTTAAGTTCATTTGAGCGCTTTGTCGGTGTGTGTGTGTGTGTGAGTGTGTGTGTGTTTGTTTGCCATTGTATCTGTGTATCTGTGTCTCGGTAGCTGTGTCTGTGTGTGTTTGTTGCCTTTGTTGACAAATGCGACTTGACAGTGGTGTGGCAAATCCCGTCTGCAACCGACTCACTAACCAAAACACGCACCCAACCGATGTCACTGGGTGTTAAGAGAGGCACCACTTTTGTTTGCAGGCCAAGTGTCCTTCAGACACTTTCCCACCTCCACTCTATTATGGCTGCTCTTTGATGGCTGCTCTAAGCGTTCCTCGAGGCGGCACTCACTACCCACTACCCCTCCACCCACTTTATGAATTGTTCATAATCCAGCATCTCGCACATAATCCAATTGCTGGCCATCAAACATAAACAACCCAAACCACAGGCCACAAACGCAAACACAAACACCACATAACTAGAACCAAAATGATTGCGGAATCGAGAGTCGAAGTAACCGGCGCGAATAGAACGTTAAAAACTGAGCTACACAAGACCAACCTTCTTCCAGCATGTTTTGAACGGTACTGAAAGATACTGAGATACTCTGGCACTCAGATACTGGAAGCGGAAGGCCGAAACCGAAACCGAGAACGAGACAGAGGCATAGCCGGAGAGTCGAGAGCTCTGCCCCCATGCAAAGGCATGGCACACGCACACAAACGGCGACAGCAACATGTGGCTCTGAGCTCTCTCTCGGCTCAAATACTTTCTCTCACCGACATACAACACAAACACAAGCAAACGACACCTCCTCTGGGCCACTCTCTCGACCTTCCCCCTCCCTCCGGGCCGCACTGGCCTGGCCGCCCCGCATTACGCTTATCAAAGTATATCTCTGGGATTATACGAAATGAATGGAATTAAGGATTAATTTCCAAGGGATGTCATTTCGTTTTGGGATAATGCCCTGCCAGTACGTGTGTGTTTGTGTGTGTGTGTGCTGGGTGTATCTGTGTGAGCCTGGGTGTTTGGTGTTGGCAGCAGCTTAAGCCATAATGGATTCGGGTTCACAGTTTCCGTTGGCGCTGTTTTTTTTTTTTTTCGCTTCCTTCACTTTTTCTGTGGCCGTAGCTCTTTAGCCGAATAGCTGAATGCTGAATGCTGAAGCTGTCGCAGGCGATGCGAAGGTTTTAGTTATAAAAATACACCGGAGTTTATAATGCCAAAGCGGGTTATAGAGCAGTGGCGTGCTAACCTGGATAAGAGGAGTTACCCTGCTGGGGTAAGGATTAATAGGGTGAATTTTGAAATGATATGTCGTAAGGGACTGCAAGGATTAGGGTGTGAATTGGATTCTCCCATTTCCCTTTCTCTTATACATTAATAATATTACGATTAGGAATTAAATTTTTTATTTTTTATTAATCTCGAACCAGGCTACTACTATTTTGAATACTCCCGAATTATCCGAAGAAACCCACAAATGATTCATCTCCGAACTCAATACCAAGAACCTATAATTACTTTCCAGCTGCCCGGCCCCTCTTTTGCGCCCATGGTCTTTCGGCGACGCCACTGTTCATTATAATGCCAAGCGATCCATAAAACGAAGAGTTAAATCCGAAATAATAATCCCGCACGAAATTAAATCCCTCGCCCACACGGCCACCGAAAGCAAACGCAAACGCAAAATCCCAGCCCCCACAGCTCCCATCCCTCCAGCCAGGCCGGCGACGTCCCCCTGCGCCTTCGCCGCGCTCTGTTTGCATGGAAAAAAGTTAATCTCCCAGCAGCAGCAGCAGCAGAAGCAGCAGCCGTCGCCATCGACTCATCCGCAAACCGAGACTCGATGGGGCAATGGAAGGCCGGGCGGCCGGGAGGCCGGGATGCCGGGACGGGGCGGGCTGTCACTGTGCGTGGCTGTCGCTGTGTGTGGTTCAGCCCCAAACCCAAACCAAAAAATCCCCACCCATTACCAACCGACACCACCTTGCTCTCCGCCAGCCGAACGCCCTTCGAAAACTCCAACTCATGGCATGCTTTTGGGCCTTTTTCGGCTGCAGTTGGCAGCGACGTCGACGCGGGCAGCTTTAGCTCTGCCGGTTTAAGGATTAACACAGACAGAGAAGCAAACTCGGTGTGGAGCACATGGATGCACAAACACAGGCGCAGATCCGCCACCAACACACTGACAAATAAAGCACACGCAATGCCCAGAGCACAAAATCGTTGGGATTAATGCGGGATCTACTTTATTGCGAAAATATGCTCGACCCGGTTGCCCAACGAAAGCGGAGAGGGGCCGTGGTGCGGTGCGGCGGGGTGGGGGAAGGCCCGGGGTGGAGGGGCCACCCCGGCCGGATACCCCGGTGGGGTCTGCGATTTGGCATTGGCCGCGTGGATGTGTGTGGATGCGTTGCGGCATCGCCCGGGCATCCATGGATTGTCAGTGACTTAAACGAATTGGGATTACGTTGCGTATGATTCATATGGAGGCTAAAACAACAAAGCACCAGACAGCCACTGGCTTTAAACAACAACCACAACAACAACAACAACAACAATGTTGGACACTGTGCATATGCATTATATGTGTAGGTTGGTATATAGATGTTTCAGAACTTATAGGCTACACTGGCCATACATTCGAACGGATTACAGTCGTCGCCCCCTTCATCCCTAGCCTCTGCCCATTCGAACCCTTTCCTGTCTTCATTCCCATTCCCCGTTCTCCGCTCCCGGTCGCAATTCCAATCCGAATCCCATCCACTTCCCAGCCCGAAAAGCTGGTGGAGCACAAATTGAAAATGGACAATCGCCTGCCTGCCTTCCAGGCTGCCAATATGCCAGCGCCCTGGATAATCCCCTGCGCGATCAATAAAGCCCGTCAGCTCACTGAGAGAAATGTCTATTAATCCGAAGATATTTTTCTTTTTAAGTGAAAATTGGAAGTAGTTTATTGGCAATATTTTTTTTCTCTGTAAGGTTATCCTTTGAAGTTCTCCACAAGGTCATTCACATCTTGCGCAAATCCGGGCATTAGCTTTTCTCGCAGTACACCGCCTGAAGTTTGGAAATGGCGAGGCGAGTCGTCTGCCGGCAGTTTGGCAGGATTGCCAGTCGTATTGGGATTAGCATCCCCAAAGCCTCGCCTCGCCCCGCCTCAACTCGACTCGACTCGAACTGAACTGAACTGACTCGTTCCCAAAACTGGCAACTGTCTGGCCCGATGTCTAACCCACCTGGCTCACACTTACACAGGGATAGAGAGGAAACAGGAGCAGACAGAAGGATACGCACGCACACTGGCACAAGAACGCATTAGCTGGCGGCCTAATCCCAACGTCGTTGCCATCGCCAAAGCACTTCAAACACAGGGGCGAAACAGGAACAAAAACAAAAGCTTAAGACCAAGGACAAGGAGTAGGAGCTGGGGAAGGAGAAGGAGAAGGAGCGCTGCTCGAAACGTGAAACTTCTCTTCATTTGTGTCTGATGGGATTAGAGCTAAAGCCAGATAAAGGGATAAAGGATTCCCAAATAATGTCATGCCCTCTGCTCAAGCAACTCGGGATGAAACTTGAAAGTTTTTGGCGCCAAATTCGCATGCAAAGCAGGCAGCGTCCTGTCGGCAGGACAGAGACGGCGAGAAATAGTTGGATGGAGAGGAGGAGGAGAGGAGAGGAGAGGCACAGCCAAGGACCGTGTCTCGTTCCCTACCCCTTTTTTGGGTTCAGAGGCTTAGGTCGCAGGATAAGTCGCAAACTTGATGCTTCCGCCTAATGTCCTTGGGTGGTTTTCCGCCCTCCCCATCCCTTGACTGCGAGATGATGATGATTTTGTTTTCGCTTGTGGATTATAAACGCCCTTGCGACCATGCCCAGTTGCATTCGCATTAGGTTCCCTCGCAGGCGATTTTCCTAATTCCCCTAAATCCCCACTCACAGACATGAGTGCGTATCCTTCTATAAATACAAGTAGTTGGACGTTTGTATATCCTTGAGTTAAAGGCAAAATTTGGATGCGACGTTGGGGAAAATACAATATTAAGTGACGGGAAATAAACGGTTTAGCAGGAACATTAATTGGCAGTTCGGGTTTGAGTTTGAAGTCCTGCCCCCCCATCCAGGATTCCTTGTGTGTGCAATCAGAAGAAAGTATTTCCAACTCGTTGGTCCTTCGGTCGGTCGAGGCTTAAGGCAAATCCCCACTGCAGCTGCTGCTGTTTCCGAGTCCGAGTCTTATAATATTCATAATCGAACCTCCTGGTGGCAAGAGACCAGTGTTTATCTAATTACAACATTGCTTGCAGCCTAATTCCACTTGCGTATTAATAGAAGCGCCCGGGCACACTCTCATATGTAAATGTATACATAAATTCACTGCCACAAAATTGCTCAAAGTTAATGCTGGTGATTTATAGATGCCAGTTCTTAGATGTGGAGATGCATTTCTCGATTGATAATCACAAGACGAACGCCCAGTATTTATTCGATTATAAGCCATCTCAGAGGGAGTCCCAAGACGCTTCATGCTGGCTCCAGACTTCCATCAATCCCCAAAGTTTGTATTTGGATGGGATAAACGTTTGAACTGCAAGTAGAGGTGCCAGTTGTCATTGTTACAGAGAGAGAAAATACCTGCCCCTTAATATTGGGGATTACGTGATGGAAATTCTGTCAAACCTTATGCAAGTTTTACGTTTTAATTCGAATATTCTATCACAAGCCAGCCTTTGTTTTGACCCACACTCGGGTATTTATTTCCGAGTGCACTCGATGACGGTGGCTTAACTCAATCAGCATCACCTGCAGCACCTGCCCTTAGGTCCTGGCGGTGTCCTTGCTGCAGATGTTAGTGTGTTGGTGGCTGGCTGGCTGGCTGGCTGGCTGGCAACAACCGGCTTTTGTGCTGCTGTTGCCGCTGCTCGGGCCAATCCCTTTTTGCTTATAATTCGGAAATGTTGCCTCCTGTTGCTTTTGGCATTTATTCGAATTTGTATCTCAATCTGGGCCAGTATCTGTATCCGCATCTGCATCTATGCTCGATGCTAGCACATTTGTTTGGGTTTTTGGCTATTGGATGGGAGTCATGGGAGCTAGGGAGTTGGGAAGCCGGGGGAGTGGGCAGCTGGGCTTTAGAGCTCGGGGGATTGGGGATTGGATCCGGCTTAGGTGGCATCCAGTGAGTGGTATCATTCAGCTCGGCCCTGGCCACTGTGCATAACGCTTAACACTTAAGCTTCTACCGGCTACAGGCTCCTTTCTCTGCTTCCTGCCTGCCGCCTGCCGCCTGCCGCCTGCCGCCGGCCACTAGCTCCCCCATCAACATATCCGTCCATTGGTCCTGGGCTTAGCCACTTCAGGTGGGTCAGGTGGCTCCTAGATAGTTTTGCGTGTGATTGCGAAACTTGTACCGCCCGCCTCCTCTCGCTTTAGCATCTCTTATCCCTCTCACCAGGCGGAGGTTGCAATGTTTCTGTGCGGCTTGATTACCAGCAGCAGCCGTCCCTGGATCCTGTTCCTTTCTAGCCAAAGCAAGACCACTGCAAAGTTACTGTCCAGCTTTGCCGACACTTGTGCGTCCATCAGGGCTTATCAGGAGCTTCCCCACCTCCACTCGCACTCGACCCCCTCCTCACCCACCTCATTATACAATCCCTCCCGGGGGCTGGAGCTCATGACATCTGCATAATAGCCGATCGAACGGGTGCCCATTTTTTGAATCCTTGAGCGCGTGCTTATGTCCACAGAGTCCTGCATTCATGGTTCGAGCTTATGACACATGCAGATGCTGTTGCTGCTGCTGTTGCTCCACTTTTGGTGGCTAAAAACAACAATGATTCAACAGCAGGGTCAAGTGGGGGCAAGGGGCATGGGCTGTTGGTTTCTGGGTGGGATGGCCTGGGATGGGATGGGGGGTTGGGTTGGGTTGGGTTGGTTCGCTTTCCGAACGCGTTGATCCACAAACGTGTCGTTAACTAAGGCGCAGTGATTTTCAATTGCAGAACGCGACGCTATATATGTATATTCCGTGTGTCCCTGTATGGGGGGCGGGTGTGGGCGTGTGTGTGCATAGGCTTATAGGTGCCAAACAGTATGGCATCTGCTGGACAAAGAGGAGGACTGGGGGAAGGCTGGGGGCCGCATGCATATTGACAAGTGCAGCCGGGTGGGGATTTATTAAGGCTAACGTATGAAAATGTTGCATACTAAACTCTGCATAAATCGAAGCGAGGCCCAGAATCAAAGGCTCGAAGGGGGGCGGCATAAAAATAGCCCCAAAATGTAAAGCCCAGCTGCTAAGGGGTGGCCGGGAGGCGAATCAGGGGCGTGGGGCGAGGCTGGTGGCAGGATAAATATCGTGTTGCGTCGCTGAGCAGCTTAGGCGCAATAAACACGCACACTCTGGGAATATGCACAACAAAACGCATCGAAACAAAACAGATTTACATATGAACTCACAAATACCATTGCCAAAAATGGCAATGTTAAATTACAATAATAACAACACCAACAACAACAACAAATAATGGCAACAATAAGCAAACGAAACTGCATTGAGCCCCGATCCGTAGGTTGGGCGGGCGGTATTCGATCCCAAACCAGCCGATTTGCAAAACCCCCTTTTTGTTGTGCAAATCCTCAAAATATGCTACAAAGCACATTACACAGATACGCACTCACACACACACACACGCACTCATATGCAAACGCAACAGGGACATTTACAAATTCACAACAAAATTCAAATCAAATCCCTTCTCGTCGCTCCACTCGAGGGACTCGATTTAAACTTGAGCCAGAGTTTTAGTTTCGCAGAAATTCTGGGGAGGAGCTCAAAGTATTAATGGAATGTGGGGGCACCTTTAATATTTACGAACGAAGACGGCGAGTCAATTGTTTTCAACAACTATTGTGCGCAAGTTGAAGCCACAAATTGGCCCTGACATCCGCAGTGGGCTTGTTGCCACCTGTTGACGCGTTGATGGGGCACACGTGCTCTAACCCCCCCACACACACACACACACACACAGATTGCGTATACGCAGTGTGTGGCGGTTGGGGAAGGAGTGCCCAGGAGAAACGAGGAGCGAGGAACAGAAGCCCGAGCAAACAAAAGCGAAGCACGCTTCCTGCGATGCAAGGTCCTCCTCCTTCCCGCACCGCCCCCGTAGATGTGGAGCCACAAGTGTGTTCATTTGACGCCCATTCGCCCGCCTAACGCACCGGGGCTTTCTAACCAGAAGCAGAATGTTTGTTTGCACACAGACTTGCTGTCGCAGGAAACAGAAACAGAAACAGAAACAGAGACACAGACACTCACAAAATAAACGTTATGAATGCTTCATATGCTTAATCCAGGGGATTTCGATGCATATACGAGTGTTGTGTATCTGTAGCTATAGCTATAGCTATAGCTCCAGTTGAATCTGAATCTGTATCTGTTTCTGTATCTGAATGGGACGGAAGTTCCTCCGTGCTCTCGTGCTGATATTGTTGGTATGCAAAAGGCTTCACTGTTTCCATTTATATCCGTACACACACTCGAAGTCTCCCACTGAATGGATGCATTTGCAACGTGGTGGTCGATGTGGCACCGGTTTACTTCTGGCCATGGCTAAACTATTGATGAACCAAACAAGATTACCATGGCCACTGCTGCTCCATGTGTCTGCCTCCTTGTGCCTCTGTAGTTGTGTGCTATCTGTGGGATACGTGCTTAATGCCTTGTGAGCAAATCAAATGAACTTTTCATGGATTAGGCCGGTCGAGGCAAAGGAAATGGCAGAGCCATCTCAGCTGCTGCTGCTGCTGCTGCTGTTGTCCTGATTAAAGTTGTGTCTTTAAAGCCTTTCGATAACCAGACGCATAAATAATCCCTTCTAATTACAAGGCTCTATACGAAAAACACCATATTCCTGGCACAAAACATTGTTCTGTAGAAAAATCCTTTACATCTACTCTGACCTAATTGCCTTCCCCATACCTACTCAAGCAGGGGATTAGAAATAATAGTTGATTCCTGTATTTCCGAACGATAAGTTATTTATATTTTTTGAATAATTAAAGTTCCTTTACTCACGATTTACTTTGCTGACATCAAACTCCCGGCGCGAGTCCAGGGCCGGATGGCTCAGCAGCTTCTCCGCCTGCTGCTGGGCCTGTTGCTGGGCCACGCCCACGGCCATGCCTAGAGCGGCCGGTGGGAGGCAGGAGATGCTGCCTCGCTCCACGCGCTCCTCCCTCTCCCGCTCCCGTTCCCGTTCCCGTTCCCGTTCCCTTTCGCGATCGCTCTTGGGGGTGGCGTTTTGACTAGAAGAGGCTGTCGAGGAGGAAAGCACGTTTCCCTCCGAGTTCTGGCTGGGATGGCTGGCGGGTGGAGAGCCCTCGGTGGACCTCCGGCCACCGGCATCTCCACCTGGCCCACCTCCTCCTCCTCCGCCGCCGCCGCCGCCGCCTGGCTGCTGTTGCTGCTGGTGGTGGTGGTGCTGCTGGTGCTGGTGGTGCTGCTGCTGCATCTGCAGCTGGGTGAGCTTCTCCTGGACGCCCTGCAACGAGGACCGCCGGTGCTGCTCCTCGCTGGCCACTCCCACCACACTGTGGGGCGGGGACAGGGAGTGCTCCTTCTTGACGGCCAAGTCCGCCAGGCTGGCGGCTGCTGAGGCGACCGAAGCGGGCGATTTGGCATTGGCGGCGGCCACAACGGCGGCCGCATTGGCAGCCCGGGTCAAAGCCAAGGCCTGGCTCTGGAAAAAAAGAAGACAAAACCGAAAATGAAAACACTGTGAATGGGAATAGACGGAGAGATAGAGCCCAAGACTTCCCATTTGTCGCTTGTTTGCTCGGCTAAATGATCGGGTGAAATTTCCACTTCATTCGATTGATCGGGCTCGAAATAGAAAACAACCCAAATTCGCTTTATTGATTAAGTCAACAATGGCCATGAGAATCGTCTCAGCCCTGACAGGCGTTGATTTCTATTGATTTGTGAGCCCAGAGCTGGCCAGTGTTTGCTTTCTATAATTTAGCAAGTAATTTGCTGCACAAATCGTGGCGAATCACGAAATTGTCTTTAATGATGCAAAGATCTCCGGCTCGGTCTCGAGATCGTTGTCGAAGCGTAACTAAATTAATGTGGCTCTCGTCTCCAGTCCATTAAAGAGCTGAAAGCTCTTTCACAACTCCCCACACATGTGTGTCCGTCCGAGGCCCCATCCCCGCATCCATTGGCCCCACAAAGCGGCAATTGATGGTGGACTCGGACTTGGAACTTGGAATAAAGCCCAGAGAATTGATTTTTAAAGCCCAAAAGCGAAATCAGCAATGGCACTCTGTCTATCAGAAGTGACCGACTTCCAAGGCATTGAATGCCACGGTTAGTAGCTTTAATTGTTTATTATATTA
Source organism: Drosophila varians (assembly GCA_018150405.1). Classification (NCBI taxonomy): domain Eukaryota; kingdom Metazoa; phylum Arthropoda; class Insecta; order Diptera; family Drosophilidae; genus Drosophila; species Drosophila varians. The sequence continues at coordinate 14,563,244 of JAECWK010000130.1, forward strand.
TTTTATTTAGAGGATTTTTATAGACCTGAGAGGAAAGGGTTTAAGGCAATTCGTTAACCATCTATTGTAGCCCATGAAAGTGAGTTGACCCAACCAGATATATAGAGTATTTTCAACCATCTAAATCCCCCAGAACTAACTCCCCTGTGAACCAATCTTTTTTTTCCCATCATCGATCCCGAATTGACCCTAATAATTATAGCGTCTCGGCTTTGGCTACCGTTTTTACCGTTTATACTGGCTGGGCACGCATGGAATTCCAGTCTAACATACGGTTTCATCCTTTTACCAAAAAAGTATTGCCAAAAAAATTATGGCATTGGCATTCGCCAATGGGTTTTTAGCTTTTTGGGGCTGATCGTGCGGATAAACTTAAATCGAAGCCGAGCATCGAGATTGTGATCCTCGATCGGCCAGGTCGATCGTCGCCTCTGGCTAGTTTGTCAAATGAGGGCATAAAAAACACAGCAACGGCAGCGGCATATCCTTTAACCGAAAAACATGTTCAGAAACTTAATAAGAAGTCAGAAGCAAGAAGTCTGAAGGGATCGCTCCACTGCGGCGTCTCTGCTTTCCACAGTAGCCACATCGAGTTAGCGATCAGCGACAAGCAGCAATCGATCTTGTGTTATAATCATCGCAGGCTCCCCACCTCTTCCTTCTGGCCATCAGCGGCGATTTAGGCCCGCAAAAATTCATTTACGCTTTAATCAATTTCATTCACTATGCAGAAGCTGCAGCAGGAAAGCCAAAGATATGGGTCTGCACCCAAAACAAAACTTACAGTTTATACTTTAAACAGTATTTATTATTTTAAATCGCTCTTTGGATATTTTTTCCAGTGCTAGGGAGGATGGAGAAGTAGCCACAGACCGGGCCAGCATCGCCTAAGGCCACCAGCCGACAATTTTAGCTTACATTGATCTCGTCCCGGCCTGCAGTCCCTCGTCCTCGATCCGAGAGCTGCTACTCGGCTTCTGTTTCTGGCCACATGTCAAGAAATTGACGAAAATTCGATCAAAATTTTAATTGATCGCCCTGCAGTGATTTGGGTTCCCGAAAAATTGATCCCAACCCGTCCGTCTCCTCATAACATTTTTTGAAACATATACATATTCTTCGCGCTTGCACTTGCCATAATTTTCGGTTGCCCCGAAAATGTCCGAAAAAGATTCTGAGGAGCAAACGATCGACCGACGACCGACTCGTGTTGTGATTATGTTAATAGAGGTGTGCTCCCATCCACTCCCCTTCGGAGTCCCCGCCCGAGTCGTAAGGATTCCTGTTTCCGACTCCCGCCCGAGGGGGAGGCCGGCGCTCGCCTCTGCCGGAAACTGAAGTGCCAGCGGCCATAAATTGCGAAATAATCAAACATTTCCAGGGCCTGCCACCAAATTCATGGCATTAGGACTGATTGAAGAATGCGAGAAATTGCTGATCTTCCAGAATGAGTCATCAATGCTATGGCTTTATGGCTATGGGTTATTGTAACTCCAGAGACCTGATCAAGAACCTTGAGATGTATTTCGAGCGAAGTAGCCCCAAGTAATCCAAAGTAATTCCCGGTCACACATCACCGTTCTCCGGCTGCATATTAATAACTCTTACACCCATTAATCAATAGGGTTCGTCCCAGATCTACCCGGCCGATCATCCTCGCTGAATGCTGCCAATCAAGATCCCCCCAGCCCGGCTTTCCCTTTGGCCGCCCATTAAGCCGAACGTTATAATATTAACCTGTCAAAGGCCATAATTGACAACGATTAAGTTTGTCTTTTGTCTCGCGAAAATTTACATTTTTATGGTTCAATAAAATAAATCAAAGTGGGGGAAAAAAACCCGAACCCGAACCCCAACCCGCCGTATGAAAAAAAAGGTAAAAGAAAGAAAGGAAGGAGAAAAAAAGAAGCGATCCGTACCATCGAGCACAGTGGCAGCGAAAAGTAATTGCAGCACATAATAATCTCGCATTTAATAATCCTCATTAAAGCGCAAAATCACGTCAGCCGCAGCGCTGGAGGAGAAGGGCAGCCTGATAGACAGTTTACACTAACAAATATCACCACCTTGGCGAGCGGGCTGCCTCGGATCTGCACAAAATTAGAGGCCCTGCTCCTTTTTTGCCCCACCATCTTTACGAATTCCAGAACAGGAACAACGAGCTTCTGTTTCTGTCCTTAAAGACAGTCCCGAAAATATGCACAGGGCTGCCCAAAAAAAAAACAAATGGGACGGAAGGGGGATCTCGCAGGAGCAAGGAAGGGGAGTGGCAGCGATGCGCATCAATCGATGATATGATGAGCTGACGTTTCGGGTTGACGTTTGCTTGTCGTCAATACGTCGCCTAATAACACGTCGCAACAGGTAGTCCCCGGACATCAACGGACGGAGGGACAGATGGACATCGGATGGACACACCGACAGTCGGGGATTCTGATTGCGACACAGATACAGGAACATCAGCAGCATCATCAGGAGTAGGCTGGCCAAGAAGGAGTCTCTTTTCGGGGGCTTGATGGAATTCCATCAATTGCATGAAAAATATGAAATTAGTTTGGACCCATCCGAAAACCGACGAAAAACCGAAAGTCCAACAGTCTCTTGGCAGTCCGGGCTACTCGATTTTTAATGTGTTTTAATCATCGACTACCCTGGGACGGGATGGATGATGGAAGCTGCAATGGCTCTCCAGCCACTCCTTTCTGTTGGCTAAATGGTTTTTGCGCCCTGATCCAGTGCCACTGATGTATGGCACATTCCACCCGGGCTATAAATCGTGGTTGCGCCTGGCACCATGGCGCTGTCTTGTCCTTAGCCAAATATCATTTGATTCCCGGCCAAGGCATTAATTGTTTTTGCTCGGGTGTTGCGTGATGGGAATGACTGATCAACTGTCCGGCGGATTGCCAGGCCAATTTTGGTGTTTTGGTGAGAATGAGAGGAAAATGTGTCGTCTGATTTTTTGGTGGGAATTTAGAGACTCGCGGATAAGCTAGTTGGACTCGATCTCGACCATGTCACTGGCCTTGTTCTTGTCATGTTCGCTGTCAGTTGGCTGGCTTTGGCTGCTTTATGTAAGTGTTGATCACCGATGATCGAATATCGAAGATCGAGGATCGCCTTCTGGCTGCGATCTTAATACTACACGCAATCGAGACATTGACATTTCCCCGCTGTCTGAGATTATGTCTGACTGGTCTGTCTTCTTTCTTCTTTTTTTTTTTTTTTTTTTGTGTGTGTCGGGAGGAGCCAACCTCGCTCCGAGACATTACCATTTCCATTGGCCGAGACTCGGGTTTTTTTTCTGGCCATACGATTGGGTGTTTGCCAGCGTTTTTATGCTTTCTGCTGGCCGGGCCGGGCCCCTGTTATTAATTATCATCGTCAGCGTCAGCGGGAGGTGATCAGCATCCAGCATCCAACATCCAGTATCCAGTATTCAGTATCCAGTATCCAGCGATCAGAGATCTTGGGGACTGCGTGTTCGTCAAATTCCCTAGCGAACGCAAACATTTGGAATTCGGCGCGTAGAAATATCATTTTCGTGTCTGCTCTCTCTCTGGTTGTGTCTGGTTTTTCGTAATTTGTATGAGATTTTTGGAATATTCGCTGACTTTTGCCATTTATGTGTGTCCCTGTCTGTCTGGCTGTTTGGCTCGCATGCCTCGCATGTCCTTAACGAAATTGTGATTAAGTGTTTCAATATCGAAGTGACGAAAGGCAGCAAGAGCAGCCAGATTCAGCATGGACATGGCCAACAACTTCCTTCAACATTGGCGATGCAATGACGATGACGATGGCGATGGCGAACATCGTCCGTATGGACGACGTGCAAAATAATTAAAAATCAGCGAACGTTCTGCTAAAGAGTAGGAATCCCTTGTCCCCATACACCGCTCCGTTGCCGTGAAAGATCGACGCCCGCATCGAGTTGGCCGAGTGCGAAAAAACGCCATTTAAAGATGCCACAAAGCCGCAGATAAGCAGAGACAAAATGCTGGAAAGGGACGGCCAGAAAGCGCTGACAAACAGGCCAAAAACCGGTTGACAAAATACACTGGACCTGGTATGCGATCAGTTTGAGCGATAGCCAAGATCCAGACTCCAGACTCCAACTCAGACGATCGACGATCAGCGATCGCGGAAGAATTTCTGGCCAAATTACGAGCCCGTCCAACAGCTACCCAGCTACGCAAGTTAACCCAACCGATCCAGCGACATTTAATTATATTTCATTTCATTTTATTTTAGTGCTTCGGCTTCGGCTGCTGCTGCTGCCTCAGCGTCATCATGGAGGGCTTTTTCGGTAATGTTGCTGCTGCCGAGCACTCGACGCATTAATGATGACTTTGCCCTGAATTGCAGAGGCCTACACTCAATAATAACAATAATCATAAAGGGGAGAGTAGCACCAGACCAGCGTCAGAGGCATCAGAGGCAAAGGCAAATCGCCAATTGGCAATGGCAATGGCAATGGCATGCCCATACCCATACCTATACCCATGTCCATGTCGAAGGAGCGTCCTCGTCCTCGTCCTCGGCCAAGTCGAGGTCCGTGTCCATGTCCCCATGCCTTGATTATGCGCGCGTTCCTTGCCCATCCACCCCTACCCCTTGGACGATCTCCATTATTTCCACTCGTCCGACATCAATTTGAGATTATTGCTACTGGTGCTACGGCCACTGGAGGATCCCAGGTCCCAGAACTAAGCAGCCACTCGATGGAAACTCTGAAGCTGAAACTGAAACTGAAACTAAAACTGGTACTGGTACTGGTACTTGGACTTGGACTTGGACTTGGGCAGGGACTGGTCGAGGTGTACTCTGGAGATGGCAGTGCCACTGGGGAGAAGGTGTCGAGTGCTTGAAATGTTTTAAATACAAAAATTAATAAAGCTCTCTCGTGCTTACAATGTGTGTTGGCATTTTTCCGTCTTTCAATTACCCGGCTCGCGAGTATTTCGCCTTGGCAAATTATTAACTTAACACTTGAAGCCCACTTAAATCGATCGAGAAGGGAATAAAAAGTGGGATGAACATGCAATCTTCTCGACTATAACGACTTCTATTAGTATTTATTGTTTTTTGATGGCTAGCTTGTTTTGCGTCTGCGTCCTTCTATTTAAATAATAAACCGAAACTCTTTCTAATCGCTTAATGACACTGAAAAATGCGGCTTAACTACCTGCTTGTGCAGAACATTAAAATTTCCAATATCCCAAAGTGGTGGATAATTCCGGTGTAGAGCCCTTGGCCATCGATCGGGGAACAGCTGACAACGGGGGAAACTGGCCAAAAGGCAACACAGTTAACGGAAGCGAACTCTGCAATGACAACCCCGTTGGCAAGTCGGTTTTCAGGCGACATCCTGGCCTATGTAGGTGCCCTTGCCAATGCCAAATGCTAGGTACCCCCGAATGCCGAATGCCGAATGCCGAATGCCAAATTGTAATTTCAAGTTCAACATGTCGGGGCGGCATAATTTACCCGCTCCTGGCCCCTCGGAGTGGCTGGAAAACTCGTTCAAGTGTGACTCTCTTTGAGCCAACCTCTCTGCTAACTGTTTCACATGATCCTTCGTCCATCCCCTTCGGTTCGAGAGGCTCAGGTCCGTGTTGCGCTTGAGGAACTCCTTGCTCAACAAATTATTACCTACACACATGTCCCGGGGCCAGTGTGTTTGGGTTACTCCAATTATAAGTCAATTAAATAGGTTAAAAGTTAGAAAGAAAAAGCCAGAGGAAGCCTCGTCAGGGGACACAATTTTGTCATGGCCAAATGAGCAGGAAATAATTTACGACCGAGGCTCTTCAATGGGAAGAGGATCCTTTCCCCCTTCCAACCGAATTACTGTCTGACTGGTCCGGGGATGTTGTTTATGTAATCGCACCATGCCTCGGTATGAATATATTTTATTTATCAATCAATAAAAGACGCCATGCCATGGCACGGCTCCAATGCCGAGATTCATGCAAATTCTAAACTGATTCTCGCGGACAATTGGCTCATTGATCAATCATTTAAGCGAACCAAGAGCAAAGCAATCAAGTGATCTGTGAGCCTAATCGACACTATACTATATATAGAAAACATATACATATACGGGGAGGGGAGGGGCATGGGATGCAGATGCTGAGGTAGTGTAACCATAACCGCCAAGTGGCGGCAAACGATTTTAATTCAATCGCACCAATTAGGCCAGAGCCGCAGACGGAGGCGCCCCCAAAACGCTACGAAAGCTCCTCGAATATGCGCTCAATTAACTCAAATATCTGTAGATGTAAATAATCGCACTGAGGCTGGCTTGACAATTTGCGTCACAACTTGATGGTTTGAGGGGGATCTACGGTCTACGGTGGCCGGTGGCCAGCAAGTGATGGCCATCGAAGCCCCCAGGCCTGAGGAATGCTCGAAAGCAAAGTTCAACATTTCGTTCGCCTCGCTCACTAATCTGTCGGGGTCAATCGATGTTAAGTAGAATCACGAATACCAAATTAATTGATGCCGTTGATATGCGCAGCTTCCAGTTTTCCCCCAGTTTGGAGAACTCTTTCTTCGGATGGTGATCATCCATCCGTTCCCCTCCATTTCTCCAACCGAAAGATGTGTGTCAATCTGGTGTGTATCGAGTGTGTCCACCCGAGCCTAGCCCATCCAGACTTCTAGCGAGTGTCAAATGGGTAAATAATACTCGGTTCATGTTTTGAATTAATTTTAATTGAGATTCATTTGTAAGCAATCAGTTAGATTGTTCGCCTGAGCTTACAGATTCTGCGCAGAAAGACGAATGCACAACAAAGAAATAATCTTTTGGTTTTTTGCAGCTCTATTTTAGTGGAAAACCCTTTATCCTTTGGGCCCTTTATTACCAGGCAGAATGCACAATTAAACATTAATTACAACCCAACCGCTCCCCTACTAAATGCCGGACTAAATGCTGTCTATCGCTTGATGGTTGTAATTAATAAAACACGCCAGCAATCATAATTGAAAACATGTCTCTTAGCGCCGAAAGCCTCGTAACAGCAACACGTTGCAAGTTGCTAGGTTGCTGGGCTGTTGTTGGGCCAGGGGGCTTCCCTGTGTGTGTGTGTGTGGAAAGCCCAACCCAGACCTCTGTCTATATCAAACAATCTTAAACTTAATAAGCCACAGAACACAAAACACTCCCCCTATTTGCGGCCACCTGCCCCGTGCTCCTGCCCCATCGACAATTGTTTGACTTTGCTGCAATGTTGCAAGCTGCAAACTGCACTTTGGGCGAGTGTGTGTGTGTGTGTGTGTCTATTAGCAAAGACAGCTATGAAAATACCAGTTGCTGTTGCCACTTGCTGCTGCTGCTTCAGGTTGCTGGTTGCACTGATGCAGTGTTGCACGTGAGACGAGACGCGGCGCAGACGTGGCCCATCGTAAGATAAACAATTGCCTCTACAAGAGGCAAGAGGCAGCAAGAGTGGCCGGAACGTGCGGCCAGCCAAATGCAATTAAGCTAAAAATGTGAAAAATATCCCCCAGCGATACCGACTCCCAACTAGATAGACACATCCTCGTCTGCAACACTCGGTGGCAGCCATGTCTGCGCCTCCAAATGGAAGAGCCGCGATAAATAAAAATGTAAATCATGTCTGCTCTGCTTTAAATTGATAAAAAGTGGCACGACCGGGGCGGAGTTGCATCGGAAATGGGGGTGGCACTCCGGAATATAGACTTTTAATTGGCGCTAGTTGGATGTAGTATATGATGGATCGGATTAATTAACGGAAAGGAGAAAGGAAACCATCAGGAAGATTGGAGGGATATCCTTTAAAAATATGGATTATTGTGCAATCCCTTTCTCCAAAAAGGCTTTAAAATATCAAAACCCAACCAGAAGGAATCATAGATCGTAAATTAGGAGATCACAAAAACTATATAATCCGCTGTCTTACTTCCAAGTGACTTGACTCTGAGTTTTAATCCCCCGCGAAGCAACCTCAGATACTCTAATCCCGCCAAGGAAACTCAACAGAAAAGAGAGATCTTTGAAAAAAATAAACCTAAAAAGATCCCCTCAACCATTTCAATTGCACAATTTGGACAGCTGTGCGCGCAGGCACCCAAGCAGGACCTTCGAGTCCTTCGACTTCCTCCTGTAACTGCAGTGGCGTCGGCGTTTGCTTTGACATTTGGCCGAGTGCAAGTGCAGGATGGCAGGATAGCATTCACCTTGAGGGGTCTTGTAAGCGAGGGAAGAACAGGAAGCGGCCTGAATTTTCGACGACGGGTGCTGCCGATAGCCGAGAGCCCTACTTAGATAACAATTGCAGAAAGTGCATTCGCAATGTAAGTACAAAGTGCAGAGTGCAGTTGAAGACCGAAGACAGCTGAGCCGAGCCGAGGAGTGAGTATTCGAGTGGAAAGGATGCCCCGGGTGCTCGGCGGGTACGGGTATGTGTGTCAAGGGCAGGCGCCAAAAAAAAAGAACTTCCAGGAGGAACAACGTAGCCAGAAAGTCCTACAGCTGTCGCAGAAAGACGGGGTCACACCCACCGCAGGACAATCAGCAATAAAACAGAACAGGACCAACGAAAGGGAAATGCGACAGAAAACCGCAAGCCAAATTGACCGGAAGCTCTTATTAATTTGCTATTAGCCATAGACAGACAGGAAGTTAACTTAATTTGTGTGGCTTTTGGTCTAAACTGAGGGAATGGAATGGAAAAAAAAAAAATGAAACGGCATTTGGAAAAAAAAGAGATTATTTTCTAAACAGGATGTAAAGAGAGAAGCAGGAGCAGGAGGATATGCGAACACGACGAGAGGACTTCAAACGCCATTGAGGGAGGGCCAAAAATGTCAGCGAGCTTTTACCGTTAGCGGTAACAAAGGCTGATTAGATCAGGTCCAGACAAAGGACCTCAGCTCCAGCCTCGTCCCCAATAGGAGTTAATTAAAATGTTTGCTCCACTCGTGTTGGGTCAATTTTTTATATCCCCCTGGCTGCCTCCGCTTTCACTTTTCACCCGGCTGGCCGGGATATTCCGCCAAGGGGGCACCGGGGACACCCCAGACTTGAGATCTCAGGCTGGCGATATGACAAAAAACAAAAGTCGTTAATGATAAGAGACCAAATGACGTACAGCCCCTTGGTGTTGGCTCACGGGGAACGATTAGAACCGCATTCAAGGAATACACGAGTACAGACAGACACACATGCCAAGGTTCACCTTGGACTCGAGTGGAAGTATTCCCGTTTTTATTGCCGCATCGAGACAGGAAGCACTCCGGCATACAATGGGGGAAGACCTCTAGACATTCATCGCTGCTGCTGCTGCTGCTGTTGCTGCTACTTCGGCTGTTTCTGCCACAAATGAGGTGCGAGCTCTCGTTTTGCGAGATTATCATATCAGGGCACACATATCGGATGTGAAGTGGTCTCTCTTCAGAAGGCAGCACCCTCATTTGTATAGGAAACAGCAGCAGCAGTATGTCCCACTTCGAAAAGTCCTGTTTCTTGGGCTGCCCCATGTTGAAAGTGAAACCCGAGGACCACTGACAGGAAGCCAGGAGTAGAGCATGTGCCAGCGAAAGGCACGTGCTAAGGAAGACGCTGTGGCCTCAAAGGATAACACGAGACACTAAAGCGAGGCTACGGATTTGGGTATTGAAGCTCTGTAACAAATCAAAGTGTGGCATTTGCATAAAAAGGTAATTAGCTAAAGTTAGTATTGTAAGCGAATGGCGTCAGACTTCCTGATCCCATAAACTCTGCCAAAGGACAGGGAAAAGCGCAGTTCCCTGCCTACAGATCCCGTATTTTATTATTTTTTTTCTGGCCCAGCATTTGCGAATAATGATTTTATGCATTCGATGACAGTTCTCTGCCAGGCGCAAACTTTTGTTTGATTTGATCGGCTTAATTATTCGTAGACAAATGCCTGCCGGTTGCCATTCGGCCGAGGAAAGGCCCAAACGTAAAAAAGTCAATTAAAAAGCTGGTAAGGGGGAAGAGTGGAGCTAATGCGGTGGGGCCTGGGATGGGAGGGGCACCTAACATCGTCAACTGTCAGCGGACACGCGCCACTGGGGGCGGGGGGAGAGTATGGTGTGTCGCCGCATCGCGGAGTTGCAATTTCCGAGTTATGCGTGCGAAAATGTTGCATGGCCAAAGTGGCAAGTCCAAATGGCGAATGGAAAAGTGGAAAACACAGCACCTTGCCACGTCTCCATCCCCATCTCCATCTCCATCCCCATCTCCATCTCCATGTCCGTCTCAGTCTGGCGTCGCTTTTTTTAATGCTTTTCTTGGTGTGAATTAATTTTATTGCCTAATTGTCTCTCCACGCCACATGTTGAAACTATTAAGCGCATTTTAAACAGGCCCAACTATGTAAGTTTATGGGTCTTTGTGGGCCCTAATGCTCCAACTTTACGATTCTGGACCTGGACCAGAGCACGCGAATGTGTTTTCCCGAATATATTCACCGTTCGACAAACACTATTTGGCGACACTCACCGAATTGGTTTTCCAGTCTAAATGCTCGAATATGTCTTTATTTTTAAGCGGAAAACATTCTGCTCCGAAAATCGCCAAACAGGAAATGCTCTCGAGGGAATGCAACTATTTCGCGGAATTCGCCGTTCAACGAAAGGTGGATCTTTATGCCCAACTAATTAGTTGGAGTCCTCTTTTTTCGAAAATATATAGTCAACGAAAATACTGTTAATAACAAGCTGAAAATTATAATTTTAACAAGCCAATAAAAATGATTAACTACTCTGTAGAGTAGCGAAAATTAAGTGATTTTATGTGCAAGATAGGCAAGTTTTAACTATTTAGATTGCAATCTTGGGACTGCTTGGGGGCACCGTTTACCGATCTTTCCGACCTTAAAAGCGTTTTCGTTAATTAGCTGCTGTAGATACAATTTTCATCATCCGATCCCGCAGATACATATCTTTTGCAGAGCTTAGCATTTCTACAGCTGTTCCCGGCCGACTCTTGACTTGTCTAGGACCGCCATCGCCACAGCCACATAGTGGCCGGTCGGACTGTCACCCTCACCTGTTAGCATTACCATAGCTACGGGGATCTCTACACCTATCTCTATCTACCATGGTAGCGCTATCTCTTTTTTTTTTCGCTTACCTTGGCCAGAATGGTGTTTCCCCCGGCATCGGTTTTTTCTCTTTTTTTTTTTTTTTTGTTTATTAATTGCACGTGGGGGGACCCATTGGTGGTTGTCTGGGTCTTCTAGCCGCTTTTTGTAGCCTTCAGTTTTGTTCCTATTCTCCCTTCCAGTTGCTTTCCAGTTGCTTCCCTTTCTGACCGGTAGTGATGTGTTCTTTTTTTTATTTTTCTGACTTTGTTTCTGGGCGAGTTTCCTCGTCGCGTTTTTCCACAGCGCTTCTGGCTTCCCGCTCATTTTTTGTCCAGGTCTTCCTTGGCTTCCACAATGGGTTAACCCACACAGACACACACGCACCTTTTGATCACTTCCCCGACGGCGTTCGTTTAGCTCGATTACGCTTCCGGTTGCTGCTTCCTTCTGCTGCTGCTGCTGCTGCCTCTTCTTTTTTTTTTCTCTCTTAATACTTCCCGATCCTGTAATCGAGTGACACAATTTCTGTTTTGTCATCTGCCCCTTGCCGAGAACGCTTCCTCCGAGGTGTATTGTCATTAGCCTCCTTTCTATATCTTCTGATGATCTTGGCAATTAGGTGTGCCAGTGTGTGTGTGTGTGTGTGTGTGTGTCAGTGTGTGTGTTGCTGTGAGCTCGAAAGGCAAATCCATTGTTTGGCCAAGGCACAGCAAACATAAATTATGGGATAATCCGACATAAGCGCATTTCCATGATCTGCTGGGGACCCTCCGGTTTAAAACCGAATAATGAATGACTAACTGAATGAATGAATGACTCAATGAGTGAGTGAGTGAGTGAGTGATTGAACAACTGACTGACTGACTGACTGAATGAACTGCTGACAACTTCCTGCTGGGGAAAATGGGGTGGGGCGGAGGATAAACTCTCTCTCGCCACCAGTCTTCTAATTAGTGTTTTGTGTAATTGCTGCCTCGCTTTGCTGTGCTTTGCTTTGCCATTTCACATGCAGATTAGCTGACATTCACATGACGTGTCGTGCAATAACATCACTTCTAACTACCAGAACCAGCCCCTCCCCCGCAAACCGCACACCGCCCACCGCCCACCGCCACTATTTAGCCGGGATTAGGTCTGGCTAACACGCAAAGTTTAGCCAAGTCAAAAGCTCCGCGTCCAGAGCGTGTGGGGACAAAATACGATGACACCGATAAGCGGCTACAGTCGCCTGACATGCGAGCCACCTTTGGAAACCGCCAATTTCCAGTGGGTGGGTGGCAGCTTTCAATTTGCACAGGAATTGATTTGTTTCTCTCTTCACCCATTTTTGTTTCTTGCATTTTTTTTAGGGTTTTCTTTTTTTTTTTTTTTGGGGTTAGTGTCAAGCACGCAACGGGCGATGCGATGCGATGGGCGATAGGATTTGGCGTTGGGTCATCCGTTTGACACTCAACTCTGACCCCCAAGAGCAGTGAATGGTTACGCAATGCAGCCGTCTGGCATTGCCCAAAAACTGGAGACTATTTACACCGCCCCCATTGTAACTTGGGAGAAACGAAACGAAATTGAGCCGAATCAGATGGATGTGATTGTGTTAATTGTGTGTCTAATCAATCAAATTCTGTTTACCCGCTCTTACGGAATCGGGGGCGCTTCATTATGATAACACTGGGAATTTATCGAATACCGTTCTTGGACTTGTACCGTCGGTTATCTTCCCAAACTGGCGCATAATTCCCGGTCCCAGAGACCCGTGCGATTAGATTAACCCGGCGACAATGTCCGGGCGGGGCATTTGATATAACGCGTACACCTTGGTCAGGGTTTTGGGTTTCCAACTGTCCAGTCTCTGTTCTCCGCCCACCCCTCCCCCCCGATAAAAGGCAAACACACTAATTTACACATTTAGATATACGCATACCACCCATATTTCCCGGGGGGACAGCAATTGGTGAAATTGATTAGATTTGGATAAAAGGCGGTTGGTCACTAGCCCCATTATATAGATTAAATTGGGTAATGATCGATTTATCGTCCCTCTGGCGACTTAATTGTCGCGTCTTTTACAATACCGATTAAAGGTTATGAAGATATGGCCTCATTTCAGGGATCAAAACAAAGACAAACGAAGGATCGAAAGGATTGGTCGGGGAGTAGCCCCGGGGGGAGTACACCTGACAGAGATGCTAGATGCCAGACTGATAAGTGGATTAGTTGATCACAGTAGCCAAGTGCCGGCGATTGCCAATAAATCGTCGGTAATTTGAATCAATTCCTGGCGGCCAGGGACCACAGGAGGGTGGCGGACTGAACTCCAAGTAGCTTATTTTCCCGCATTCCGCTTTACTCTGCAAATTCAAACTAATCCCCTGTAAGATGTCCACACACCGAGCATTTCCTCCGGCCATTAGCCGAAAGAGACGGCCACTGGGAGCGAAGAAAGAGATCGGCGATGGCCATAGCCACTTCCTGGGCAACGATCGCCGCCGCTGTTAATGTGTGACTTTTGCTGTGTTTTTCAACGACATTAATTTTGTGTGCGCTGGATCTTAAGCCGGATTTAGTTAAGCAGCTCAGCGATCGGAGCAGTGGTGCGGCGGAGCGGTGGAGCGAGGCGATCGTCGCATTAAATACGCTTCCAGACGCTTCGCTCCAGCTTTGGTCACATTTTGTTGGGCCCGCTTAGGAAATATAATCTCTTTTGTCGATGCCAGGCATGATCGCCGCTTACTCACTGTGCCTCGATTGCCTGAGCCTCCACGGCGATCACCTGTGCTTCACCTGTGTTTGCTTGGCCTGGCTTGGCTTGGCTTGGCCTGGCTTGGCCAGCTTGGCCAGCCCCTAGCCCCTAGCCCCTAACGATATCGACGGCGAGCGTGTTGCTTTATAATGTGTCGCACATTAGTTAGCAGTTAATACTTTAAATAAGACGAGGTTACCGACATTTCGACTTGGCTTCGAGAGAGAGAAATATGCTCGGAAGCCGATTGTCGCTGTGACTTGTAGAAATCGCGCAGCCTGGCCCGGCTTATGATTTTCAACGGGGCGTATTAGTGATAAATAATAAATCTTCAGCAACGAAAATACCTTCGTGTAAGCCCCAACAATGTCATCGTGATCTGCACGGCAATCAGAACCAAAGTTAATAATCACCCGAAAAACCCAAGCACAAACATAAAAAATGATTATATGGTTTATATATGTATCTAAAATCTCCCCAGATATTCCGATATTCATTTCACTTCCACTTGTCTCTGGATATTGCGCTCAACCGACTTGTCATAATTTTCAAAACATTCCGAAATTTATGTCCGTCTGAGTGGAGGAATACGGATTTGGTTGGCCCATATAAAAATAGTTGCAGGACGGAGGGGAGCGATCCGTCCGAACTCAAGCAGTCTCGTATATCTACGGGGAACAAGCTAAATCCACTAATTAAGAATGAAAAAGGTGACAATGGGGGAGGCAACATTTGAAAATGATGCTCGAAATGCGTAAATCGTATAAAATTCGATTCTGTTTTCGTGTTTTGTCACAGCCAGTGCCTTTCGATTATGCTGAATGATAAATGCCCAAAACAAATACCAAGAGACATGGAATCCAGATGCCGGACTCTTCTACTCTGCGCCCTAAAAATTAATTACCCGAAAGTTGTCATTATCATTCGAACTTTTCCGCTTATTTTTTCGGCTGCTTGGTATTTTCTTTTTTTTTTTTTTTTGTTTATCAGCTTTTGGTTCACCTTAAGCTACAAAGCCTGAACCGCTTTTATCGCAATGTCTTACAAATCGTTTTATCAAGGTGTCATTAGCTGCAAGCCAACAGCGCCGAGCCGCAAGGTGTTCTATGATAAGTGCAGAAAGGAAAACCTCAACAAGTCGAACACGTTTCGTTGATTATCGGAGGAGCAGTAGGAGAGGAGGAGGAGAACATCGGGCGGCCCCTTTGAAAGCCATAGCCATTCCAACCGGGGAATAGAAAACCGAAATCGAAAACATGAGCAAACGAAAACCGATCACGAAAAAATAGAGAATTGATTTAAGACCGCACTGAAAGTGCCAAATAATAATGAAGAAATGGAAGTTTCTGAGACAAGCTGACAACTTGTAATTAACTTAAAGCGTTTTCGGTGTTTTGATATACCAGACAGACACTTACCAAGAACCTCTCCTACAATGGGTTCCGCTAACTATCGAGTACGTTTGGTTAGGAGCTTTTAGTCTGATTGAAATGGAAACTACAGCCGCAGAGCCAAATCTGAATCTGATTCTAACGCTGGAACTGAGACCGCGATTCAAACTGAAGCTGAGGCCAGGCGACTTATGATAATAATCATTATAAATTATTATAATCCAATCGGCTTTGAATAATTAATAAATTGTATATGTGGTGTATCGCTTATATGCAAACTCGTCGAAGGCGCATAATCGGGCCGTAAAAAGCCGCTCAACTGACAGATCGCGGGGATTCAGGGGGACCGAGGGAACCAGGGGTCTTGGGGCGTCTTTGGGAGTCTTGGGGGCTAAGGCTGAAAAGCTGAGAAAGCCGAAAGTCGCCGTCGAATAAAATGCTAAAAATGTGTTACAATCAAGACGAGGCAGCGCAAAAGCGGCTAAAGAGATCAGGAACTATATGGGGGTACGGGGAACATACCTAAGCTCTGATAAATACGGAATGCCCAGAGAATTGAAAGAGGTGTCTAGAGCCCACAAGGAATAAAAGAAAGCCAGAAGCCGGCAGACAGCAGCAGCAGCCAGCACCCACCCGCCAGGAGAAAAAGAAAAAACGTCAGAAGGCGGGTCTTAACAACACCAACAAACGGCAGCAACAACGCCAACAAAGATGACAAACAGTTTGGACATTTATGAGCAGCATTTAATGGACATTTGACTACCGGAATTTAACGAAACCGAAAACGTGGGAAGGGGCTTTCTTTGCCTTTAATACTGTTCAAAGGAGATCTCGAAGAATGGTAGAAGAATGCATTTGATTGGAACTCCGATTTGATGCGCGGCAAGATTAACCCCGATTATCATTAGTCTTGGTCACCCCGATCACCTTGGGGATCGCTGGGACCGAGGAAATGACTATTCGATGTGAGCAGGAAGCCCTGGTGAAGAAGATTTCAATTAATAAATATTCCATTATCTGATTTCTAAGGCCTCCATTTTTTTTCCTCACCCTCCTTAACACTTTCAGATTAGACAAAATCGTACCATTTATAATTTATAAGACAGCCTATCTGACCAGCTCAAGAGGAGTTGGAGGAGGACGTGGGTCAGGTGATCTAACCGTGAATGAAGAGACACGCTCGGCATTATCTCTGCCTCGGGTTCGATTTCGATATTTTTCTCCAAGAAAAAAACCGAAATTATCACAACAATAAAACTAAATGCTTTATAATTAGTTTGCAAGCCAAAATGAACTCACGCACACACACAGGCTGGCATAGATTTGTTATTAAATATGATTTGTTATAGTTTACGAAAGAATTCCCATTTATTTATACCCATTCTGACCGTTCTGGTCATACAGGTTTATTATCTGGCCCAGTCGGAGGAGGCCGCCTAAGTCTTATCTTAATCCCATTCACTAAGCATATGCGTCGACACATAAAAGTGTCAAAAATTTTTAACAGAAGCAACAAAAGACGAGGAGATGAATCGAATCGAAGTAGAAGCCGAAACTTTGAATGCTCTAGCAAACGATTCTAATCAAATAATAATAAAACATTCGTGGAGAAACTCACATTTCATCAGAATATAACTTCAAGGAAATCATTAGCCCAAGGGATATATTTGCTTTTCATGGCTATAAGTTAAATCTCCCCCTGGGGGTTCAAGTAAACCCTTGATTAGAAACGTAGTATTCCCATAGGCGAGGAGTGTATCAGAAATTACTGGTTTGTTATTTGGAGAGCTTTTCGATTTGGTCAGTACAATAATTCTTGTGGCACGATTTGAGCCGAGAGACAATGGCGGAGTGGGTCCCCCAGATTTACTAATAATATACAATATAGGTATTCTCAAAATCGATTGGAAATATGTTAAAATCCATAAATTCTTGGATTAGTCACCCCCCATTTTTGGGTGCTTGGGTAACCGACGATTTCGGGTTACCGATAGGCAGAAGTCCAAGTCAGAATTCGGAGTCAGATAAATAATAATTACACTCACACAACATAATCAATTATGTCTGTTAATAAACTCTGCCCACAAATTCCCACACACACACTCAGATATCTGGACATGTGTATGCGTGACACCCCACCCCACCCATTACTTAGGTTTTTTTTCCAAATAGCTGCGAGGGGAGTAGGCTAATCACGCCAGCATGTTCATAATCAATTTTATCGCACTTATTTGGATTAATTGCGATATCACTAGACAGGGGCGTCCGATAAAAAAAAATACGGCGCACCACGATGACGCGGGACACATGGACGGTTTTTTGTACTCCCCATGGTGGTAACCCCCTTCATGACAGGGTGCCATGGAGCCAGGGTGCCATCCCGATCCGTAAGCCCCATCGATATCTAAGTTCGTCATCGCCTTATGCCGAAATTACCAGCATTTGTCAAAGTTGCCGTCGGGATTATCTTATCTGACTGGCAAAAGCGTTCGGGGAACTCAACCCACTTTTTACGGCGACTAGCGCGGGGCCTGGGGATCGGCTTTACAATGCAATTAGTGGCCCAAACAAAAACAGAAAAGAACTCTTCCAAGTGGAGCGGCGATGGCAAACATACGAAGGGGTGTGGAGTGCACCCCACTCTGGCCGAGATCGGGGGGCTTATCGCAGCACCGATCTAGAAAATCTCAGCCGATAAGGATTATCTTAATCTGCATAAATAGCGAAACGGTCGCATATCTACACACGTTCGTTATCACCCTCGCCCGGCCATATGTCGCTATTGTTTGCTTTCAACTGATTCATTCCGAATCCGGAAGGTAGAGCTAGGTCTGGGCAGTAGGTTGGAATTGCCGCCGGCAATTCGGAGGAGGCACAAGATCCATAGACCACCATATATAATATTTTACCAACTCTTCAACTATAGATTGGATATAAAACTCACCTGCTGGCCGGCGTTGGCCGCCACCCAGGCCTCGGCAAAGGTTTCCATGGCGCTCTGGAAGTCCATCTCGCTGGCGATTCAATGTTCTAATCACTGGCAATATTGTTCCACCTATTACTTTTATTGGCCAGATGCAGGCGCTTTGGCATTAATTGCAATTTGAATGGTCCGCTACGATTTTGTTTGATTCGATTTGAATGCAAATTGCAGACGCGCGATAAGGTTACCGATTTCAAATTTGATTACTGCCCGCGGGATGGTAGATGGTTGTGGTTGAGGTTGGTTGGGGTAGATACTATATTTCTCAATTTGTGATTTCTGATTTCTGATTTCCGATTTATGACGGGGAGACGCTAATTAGACACACGCACACACACCCGCGAATTCGCACACACGTTCGGTTAGAAGGCGCGACTCCTGGTGGAACGGATTCAATGACGCTAGATGAAGTTTCTGTTTCTGAGTCAGTTGGTGCTGGTGTTTTTGTTGGGGGCGACGCGACATCATTAGTGCCATGAAATCGGGAGCTGATCGCGTCGCTGCGTCACCAGGATTGGCAGCGTGTCGAATGCCGCACTCGCAAATCCAGTGGAGCGTTCAGTGGCTCTTCTGGTTCGGTGACGAATGTCTGGATTCCCGGTGAAATGCAGGTCCTTTAATTTAGCTATGTTCTGGAGCTGATCGCCCTCACACCTGGGAAACTCTTCGCAGGTAACTGACTGAATGGTGAATGGGCAGCGTGCGCGTCAAGACATCCTCTCGCAGTCCAAGTTGTCGCACAACTAAACGACTGACGGCATTCTTCGCACACCGTTGCCCGGCATGGCACTCGATGCTGCCGGGTGGGTGCCGGGTGGCTGGTGCCGGCGTTCGGGTGCTCGCTCTATGCCTCCCGTATTGCAGTGCGTTGGTGTGGGTTACGAGAGCCACTGCTTTCTCTCTTCCGGATGTCTCTGTGTGGGTGTGGGAGAGAAAACATTTTGAGTAGTGGAGTAGAAATGGCAGTAAAAAGTAGTAGTAGTTTTGAAGTCCTTTATCAGTGGATTAAATATAAATAAACACTAATTGTGAAAGGCACAGTTTGCCTTTGCATTTCGGCAATAAAAAAAATTCATTAAAAACTACAATCTCTGCGATTAATATTTATTAAACTTAATAGATTTCTAGTTGATGATGGCTACAAACATGAAACAATCAATATTTCTTTAACTAATTCAACTATTTAATATAAATTCATACAAAAAGGAACGTTGCTCTTCGTAATTTCTGATTAAGAGCTTCCAAAAACCATAAAAATTACCAAATTTTAAACGTAAACCCTTTAGGATAAAGGGAATTCCAAATAGTAGTAGAAATACTACGAGACTCCTTTTCGGTAAGTGAGTCGCTAGCCGCTCTCCCGTTTCGCGTGTGTGTGTGACCAAAACAAAGCACACATACACGTACAAAATGGCGAGAGAGCTCCATTTTGGAGAGACATGCTCTCACCCATACACGGAAATGGTGGGTAAACCTGTTCCGGCGCAGAATTGCACTTGTCGTCGCCCCCAGCACCACCCCCTCGCTTCCACCCCAGTACCCCCACCACCTGGTTTCTTGTTCGGCTGCGCGTTTTCTTTTATTTTTTGTGCGCCGTGGATTTGCTGCAAATTCGGGTGGAATTATGCCAAGCACACGCACACCACAACGCCAGGAAGCACACATCGACCCAGGGATACACGGTGAACAGTGGGCGTGGGCGTGAGCTTAGCAGCAAGTGCGGGTGCGAGCAGTGCGGCCTCCGGTTCGGGCGTTCGGGATGAAAGAGTAAATCGGCGGTGCTTATTCCTCTGCTGACGGTGGGTGGTGGGGCTGGAGGATGACGACGTGGTGAGGTTGGGGAGGGGTCGCCGGACGGGGTAGTGGCAACACCCACTCAGCATTTAGCACCTCCGTTGCCTGTGAATGGCGACGGCCTTCGTTTCACGCTCGGAAATTGCTGCACGAAGTGGACTTTGGCGACCGGCGGACGATGGGCTGGGGTAGGCGGTGTTGGCCCCGGAAGAAAGCGGAGATAAGAGCGCAGATAATGCGCGCGCATTACATGTGATTAGGTGTCCGAGCGCCAGGATTTAGCCAACCGCGTCCAAGTAAATGGTAAATAAGATTTCTATATACCAACCGTCTAGGGGAGCCCCTCTTGTAGGAAAATAAAAAGTAAAACGGAACCTAAACTGGGTGGAGTTACAGCTAGTTTTAATTAGCTCGAAATCCTGTATCCTTTTTGGCTGAACTCTAAGGGGGAAGGTTTAAAAAAGGGCTTACATTTCATAAATGCAGATTAAATCACTTAATGATATTACTAGTTCTATATTTTCTTACCAGATTCCCTTCAAAGGATTAGATTATGAAATGAAATATGTGTTATCGTGGGGAGTACCCACTTCCCCAATACGAAGGCACCTACTTTCTCCCTCACACTTCCGGAGCTCTCCCTCTCACTCGCTTCGGCTCTCTTGGCACACACGTACACACCAACACGAACACCCTTTCCCTCTCTTTCGCTCCTACAGTCTTTTGCCAGAGCGAGATAACCCATGGAAAAAATTAGAGCAAAGAGAGATGAGCAAAGCGTAAACGCAGGCGAAAACGCCAAAGAATACAAGATACGAGATACAAAAAAAGAGGAAAAACACGAAACCGAAATCGACATAAAAAGCGCCGGCAAACCAGTTCGGGATAGACTCCGCCCCCGCCGCTCGCTGATTGGCTAAGCGAGCGCTTTGCTTTCCTCGAGACTTCATCTTGTTCTTATTTCCTATATTTTTTTTCCACGTCGCTCCAACTGCGGTTTTATCGCTTTCCCCACCCACCGCCCTCGCCCCCTTATTTCCTTCTATTCGTTTGCTGCCTTTCTTCTTTATTTGCGGAGCTTTACGAAAATTTCGGTGCTCAAAATCTTTTGCTGTTCTTAGCATTTTAGATAGACCCACACACACCCACACACACTCAGGCACACGGAAATGTAGCATACTTTTATGTATAAAAGTCCGTTTTAATGCGACATGAAATTTCAGCTCCTTAATAGAGAAACTTAATTATTTCTCCATCAAAAGATAACTTAGTACCACACTAGTAAAAAGTTAAAGGTCAAGAATCCCAATCCTTGTTCTCTTTTCTAGAACGAGCGCTAAATAATTTATACTTTCTTCTAAATTTGATCAAAGCCAATAGATTCTTTTAATTGGAAAGAGCTCTTTAGCACACTTTATATTCTCATACAATGTATGAATGAATATTTTCTGGTGGCCACACACATTTGAGTTTCCGGTTCGATGACATCTTTTGGGCCACCAAACACGTTGCAAATTTTTTCGTTTCGCCCAAAATAAACAACCCATGTGTCTGGTCTGGCCGTCCATACTTTGAAAAGAAAAAATATATTATATTTACTGTTAGCCAACTCATCGTGAACTTCCTCATTCCCTTACCTCCACTTACTTTCCAGCCTCCGCAGCCTATACCGATGTACAGCGAAATATTTAAATAAGCAAGAACGCGACATCACCGGGCTAAAAAAGACCTGCACATGTTGGGCGTGTTGTTTTTTGTAGGTAGGACGAAGGAAGGAAGGTATAGAGAGCAGGGGGCAGTGTTCGGGACGCGAAAAATCAATAATTCTATTAAAGCCAACGTTTGGCGGGTCCCGAAGTTCCGTTTCAAGTTTTCATCTTTTATGTTGGGCCGCATCACTGAGGAAAATAGTTTTTGTGGAATTCCTAAAGGTTTTTATAATCGGAAATCAGGAAATATCCATCGTTAAGCATGTTAGTGTCAAGTTAAGACTCTTAACCGAAAAAACCTAACAAAATTTGCAGTTAGATAATGTAACATTAATTAATTTTTATTTTTAGTGCCTTTCCCCATAACGTGTGGGGAAACGTTTCCACTTTAAGCGGCTGTTAGGTCCAGTTACTGGAGATTCGGGGACGAGAAAGTGGGCCGTGTCCGGGGCTAGGCATTCCCTGTTACCGCTATTACGGAATGTGGCAGCCATCAGCCGCGCTAAGAGCCCTCGTTGCCGTCATTGCCCCATCAACATCATCGTAGTCATCATCCCGGACACTGACGCACACACACTCTCAGATACAAACGCGGCCACGGATACGGACATGACCAGAAGCACGGACACGGATGCTGTAACGGCCGTTGGAATGGCCAGGGAAGCGGGGGGCACCCGTCATCATCATCATCAGCAATCCCACCCCAGTGGAAAACCTCCTTCGGTGTCATTGTCGTCGTAACGACAAAAGGACATTCATTAAGTTTTTGATTTCTGATTTTATTGTTGATTAAACGCATCACAGCCCCTTTTTGCAGGGTAATGCCGAGAAGGATACAGTATGCTGGAACATTGCCATTGTCCTGTCTCTATCTCCCAGCTCTCAGATCTGAGTCCTGAGCACTTCCGGCGAGAGCGTCAACTTGACATTTCCGCTCAGCTAGGGCGTCTTTTTTTGGGTGGTCCTGCTGCCTGGCTTATCAACCCACTCAAGGAGTCCTGGATACAATCGACAACCAGGACATCGTCCTTACATTTCTACACATTTATATGTGAAGATTTCTTTTATATAAAAGCAGTTACTGAACGAGCTATGTTGGCCAACCAATTCGAATGCCCGATTAGGGAAGCTTGGGTATTATCCTGCAAGCAGGATGTGTGTGTGGACTCGAGAGCTGCCATTCGCTTGGCTCAAGTATTGACGTCCTGCTAGAGGGGCGACGGGGTGGAGTAGATATCCTCTGTTGGCGGTGCCATTGGAGCTCATCAGGCAGAACTGTGGGGAAATGCGCCTGCGCCAATTTAGGGTTTTCCTTTATTTTTTCCCCCATTATATAGCAACGGAGATATATGTATATATGAGACCCTTATATAGGCGATTATGTACTTGAAACTCTATTTACTAGCTTGAACCGCAAAATAGGATTTGATGGCGGAAAGAAAAACGCGGAAAATGGTGGAAAAATAAAGTAATTAAACGGGAACAAATATTTCGCTGGCTATAAATAACTTGAATCTTAACTTAAAATGAGCTTTTCAAGTTTCTGCATTAAATGTTCTTTGTGCCTCTCTCTCGAGTATTTGTTGTTGGGAGTTTGTAACTCACACACAGATCAAGATAGAATGATTCCCAAAAAAGTTCTTCAACAATTGGATCGAATGCTTTATCATCGAAACTCTGACCGACATATCCCGAGGGCTAACCTTGGACGTGGAACGCACTTCAATTAGTTGGAGAAGTTTAAAAGGCATGATACATTGGCCAAACAATGTTGGGGCTTTGTTGGACCAGTCGCACCTCCTGATTAAATGGAATAACCACATTTACCACTTGAAGTAATTGAAAGCACCGCGGGAGTTGGGGTGACTCTGGTTCTGGTTCTGGTGACTGGGTGGCTGTCATAGTTGGTGGGTGATGCACACACCCAAACCCCGAGGCGACATGGGTAAGCGTGTTGCGATCGGCAAAAGTTCCACTTGAAAGCCTTAATTGATTTAACAGATACCGAGATATCAAGATACACCCACCCAACCCCCAACTATATTGGGACTCAAATCAATAGATAAATTCGATGACTCTGGGCTCTATTTGTATCTGTATCTGCAGCTGTATCTGTTGAATCGGATGTGACTATGATTGCGGTTACTATTCGGCCGGCATCTTCAAAAGCTCGGGGGGAACAAGATATCGATTTGTTAAATTTCGCCCGGCGATAAGGAGCTCGACTTTGGTGGCTTGACAATGAAACTAAGATCGAAGACCAAAATGGAAAATGGAGTCGCCGGAGTGTCCACAAGTCAACCAGATTGCGCCAATCGTTTGTGGATGCCGCCGAACAATGTTTGACGAGTTTGTGTTTGCCTATCACGATCTACAGACCGATATTCAGTCGATATCGTCGTTATTTGTCTGTTTTCTGTTGTCTTTGATGCTTGACATTGTCGCTTTGCCTTGGACAAATCCCTAATTAAAATTACTTTCAAATGTGTATATGTATCGCTTATCGTCCAGGCAAATATTGATCCACCGACTTAGCCAAAAGTCAGTTGGCTGTGATGTTGGCCAAACCACTTCATCGCCACCCCGGCTACCTGTATCTGACCCAGAGCCCTTCAGTTGTCATGTGCCCATGACTGTCTCTCCGGGCAACACTTGACTTTGTTTGTCCTGCCATCGAGGTCTCGGTCTTGTCTGCGTTTTCGCACAAAAAGGCCATGTGCCACACACTCCCACTACGGCGGGGACGGGAGGCCTTCGCGATTTGTCCGCCGTATTTGCTCATTTCAGTAATGGTTTATTTTTAAATTGTTTTCAGCTTAAAGGTAAGTAGATTGTGATTATTTCTTTTCTGTATATAATGATAAATCAAATAAGTTTCAATAGAGTTTCAAAAACTTATAAAGGAAAAAATATCCTTCTCGTTTCATTTAAAGTTCCATAACCTGAACCCACTTCCCCTTAGCCCCAATTGTGGCTTTCATTGAGAGTTTACCGCAATTTTCTAGTTTCACAAATTTCATCAATGGGCCTGCAGAAAATGTGGTTAAAATATAGAGCGGACTCAACTCAATTTCACAATTTGCAACATTTTCCGCTAAAAGCAACTCATTTGGGGCCGAGTGCCTGAAGGGGGGTTAGGATGACCAAAGGATAGTTTGAAATGACCACATAATTAAATTAATTGCATGCAGAGAACGGTCAACTGGACGCCAGGAGTGCCGCAAAATTTCCAAAGTGAAGGAGGAGGTCCAGGTGGAGCGATGAAAGCCGGATGGACCATTTTGTGTGTGGACCGGGGGTGGCAAATATTGGTTAAAAACTGGCAAGCGGCTCGTGTTCGTGGCCTAAACAAACACGAAACTCGGAATCCAGTTGGCGTACAAAATCGAAAATCAAACAAACAAAATCACTTGCTTTGATCAGGTGAATTGCTGCACTTTTCACAGGCTTATCTCCTGGCTGGAAATCTTTACTTTCCAAGTGAATAAAGTGACTAAGGTCGAAGTGAGTGGGGTATACTAATAAGCCATAACTATATATTACCCGTTCCACCACCTAGCCGAGATCGATAAGTTCATTTGGTTTTGCGATTTGATTACTGTTGACTTAAGAACGATTCTGTTTGCTCAGCCATTGTGTTCAGCTGTTGCCGCTTGATTAATTTGAGGCGATAAAGCTTAATTGGATTTCGCTTAGATAACTCGGACTGAAGAACCCGGTTAGATAGACAGATCTACTATAGTCGATCGATCGCCTCGAGTGTTGTTCAAAATCGCGGCTAATCAGAGCCCCATCGGTAAACAAGCTTCTTGACGGGCTGGAAATGGCTGGAATTACTAAGCGGTGTTCCGTTGGCCAGCAACGGAATCTCTTACCCCAAAGTTCCTATCACGTCAGAAGTCACAAGTCGCTATCTTGGCCGAACAGCTACCGCAGCCGTAAGTCCGACACTCTAACTAAGATGTCCACTTAAGTGAAATAAATTTCTACTTATGCGCAACATTTCATCGAATGCGAATCCCCGGAGGAAGGGTGACCCGGCAGCGTCTCTCCATGCAATATATACACTTATACTTATGCTCGCAATCCTCCTAAAAGGCAATAAAGTTTATCATGCAATTAAGAACGAATTACGCTGCTAATAGAATAATTAATGCAATTTCCCACAACATTAGGCACGAGCCCAGACACAGTGGCTGGATGGCAGGATGCGTAAAAGTGGCAAAAGGAACGAAAGGAGCAAGGCGGCATTGCCATCGGAATCAAGATGAGAAACTCTCTATCGGACTCACCATCCGGCCCGTGCTGTCTCCAACAGCCCAACCCCCTTCGCAGCAACTGGGTTCAGTGACAACTGCCGACGTGGGCCGGGAATGTTTTTGTGAGGCTGCGAAACCCCAAGAACTAAGCCATTCCAAATGGGGTTTATGTGTGTGATCTGTGGGCTCGGCAGGAGGATGAGGCCTGAGCTCGTTTGAGGCGGAGACTGGAAATGGCCTGGCCAAAGCGTGTACCACAGTGGCAGGTTGAAATTTATAAACATAAAATATAAATTTGCAAATTGGGAACTGACTAATATCAACTCACTTTGAATTCTTGGATTAAAAGAAGTTTCTAATCTTAAATCAGCCTTGATGGGATTATCTGTTGTATATAAAATTAATCACCTTTCATTTAATAACTTTAAAGTGTTGGTTAGCTTTAAAGCTGAATTAGATCAGTATTGTATAACGATTTAGTGTAGAGTTGCTAATATACTAAACGGAAAAGGAAACGGAACCTAAACAAAACTGTTCCCACTGTAAGCTCACATGTATGCCTAGTTCAGTCTACAATCCTTGCTATTTTTATTTCTGGCAGAAACCGCAGGAGAAACTCTTCCAGTAGTGAGCCCTCTAGGAAAGTGGTTGCCAATCCCATTCCCAGTCCCAAGGTTTTTGCCATAGACTGGCAAAGTGTTTTGTGGCGGTGCCGCACTAATGAAAATGTCAAGTAAATTCCTGCTTTCGGACGGAAACTGCTGCTGTTGCTGCTTTTGGTGCTTTTGCTTTTGCTCTGCCGACGATGGTTTTGCCCGATATCGACTCAACTGGAGCATCTCTGGATGTGGGTCTGGGTGGGTTGCAAATGCATTTTCGTGCCGGCTTCAAGTTAGCTTCCGTTTCATGTCCCGCGCGTTGATGGCAATTGTGCTTGGCTTTGCCACCCACAACCATACAGAAGCACCCAGGACCATCCAGGACCATCCACCTCCCTTTCGAGCATTTTAAACCCAATGAAAAGTGATGAAGCAGAATCAGTAGCAGCTAAAATAATTTGCACTGCCAACCCATTTCAGGCATTCCCTTTTGGCGCAATGATTTTTTGAACAGTTTTCAGTTTTCCGGTTTGCTTCAATTTATCTACGTGGAAATTGCATGTCAACCGGAAAGTAGTTGTCAAGATTGCTAAGTCCTTATTTCTTTCACAGACTCCTGGCTGTTCCTGGCTGCTATTAGCCGAATGCTGGGTGAGGTGAAGGTGTCCTGGCAACGCATCCTCCCGCCATCCTAAGCGGTTTGGGTTGTACTTCCCCGAAAGACTTTGTTTGGGTTTCACCTGTTCACAATCCCCAGAATCGGGGGGCCGGGCCGGGTGTTACATATTCCTTGGCTGCTGTTGCGGGTAACGTGAAAATTTAGTTTTACATTTTAAATTCGTTTTCGGGTGCCTGCTTACAGTGGGCCAGCCAAAATGTAAATAAGTCGGTAAAACTGTTCCCCCCCACCAAACTCGACAGTTTTTTGGGGAGTTCCACTGTAAAGAAGCTTTCAGACGTCTTAGAATTTTAAATGCAAATACTGAATGAAAGGAGCAAAACTAGAAGCATACATGGGGTTTTAACCAAAGATTTATTTTGTGGTCTCCCTGTCGTCTAAAACTCAATTTGCCTCCAACTCTCGAACGTTTTGAAGAAAACCTTCCATTCGGTTGCTAATTAAGTGCCTGCCTAAAAGTATGCAACAAAAGAAAACTATACAAGACAAAGTGGCTCAAGCACAAAGGATGAGAGGGTTCGAATCTGAAAAGGACTTCTTAGCGGCATAGCCCTGTCAACCCGATTGTCGCGCTGAAAGGCTGAGACCCCCCATCCCCCCGACATTACGCCTTTCTTATACAATTACGTCTAAATCCTTTTTACACGCCGAGCATATTTCACGCTACTTTCAGCGGCATCTCCTCGACTCCTTCTGGGCTGGGAAATTTATGAAAATTTGATTAATCTTATCAAGATGCTCTGAGGCAAGACAGTCGTCAATCAAAGGGTTGCTGAAGAAAAATGAATTATCAACAATTTTTGCCTCTGCCTGGCTTTCAGTGGCTGTGTGCCTTTGAGCTAATTGAGTTACTGCGGAGTTGTTAGCAGAGTGTTCTTGGTTCTCAGTTCTCAGTTCTCGGTTCCCGGCTAAGTGAATCACTATCGAAACGCAAACAATTTGCTTTACTTTTGACCCCAGCTCCACTACCGATTTGCCTAGCCTTTCCTTCATCTTCAAGTCACAAAGTCAGCTTACAATCTACGGGCAATTATAATGGGTTTTCCATCTTTAAACATATTCATAAGGTAATTTGTCTGGACCAGGGTAAAAGCCTCTGATAAGGCCCCCCAAGCCTCCATCCCCTGGCCAATTGATACAAATACGTATTAGTATATATTTTTTATTTGACCAAGTATCGACTTATTTTGTATTTGTCCAGAGGCCACATCCTTTCCACCTAAGCCGCTTGTATCAATAAAAATTCGATTATACATCCACATGGGAGACGGTAAGAGCTGGACCCTTGCAACGATTTATCATTGTGTTGACTTTATCGGACGGGGCACACATAAAAAAAGTATAAAAAGGACATGGGCAAGGGCAGAAAGTAAGTGCTCGGACTTATAGTTGAAGACGCGCACACACATCACGCATACGCCTAGTCGGGCTGGCCAATATCAGCTTAGTCTGCCCTTCTTTTATTGCAGCTTTTTCATATTTTTATAAATATTTTAAGCACTAGTCGATGGGAGAGTGGAGGCAGGGGAAATCTGCAGCGTTCAAGTAGCTTATCAGTCTCGCATGTGAGCTTGTTTTCCCCCCATAAGCGTATCAAGTATCAAATGCCAAACAAGACAACAAATTGGTCAAATCTTCTGTTGCGGGGATGGGAAGTTTTCCCTCGGAAAAAGGCTAAAAGTTTAGTAACTTTCAGGACCCTCTATTACGTTATTCAGGGTGGTGATGGTATTGGCCAATATGGTGGTATTGAACCACTGTTTTGCAAATATTTTGTACAATTTTCATCGAATTTGGAAAAAGAATACCATTTATGAATCAGAAACTTATTTCCCATTAATCTGCATCAAAATATTTTAAAAGTCGAACAAAAAAAATTTTCCCGATTTTTGCAATTTTTAATGATGGTACCCCTTTAAAAATTTTCGAAAATCGGGTCAAATTTTCGATTGCCAGATTTTTAAAGGAATCGATTCTACATCAAAATACAAGATCGGGAAGGTATAACATTTGACGATCTGCCGAATATTAGCTGAGAAATCGCTATTTTAGTGGCCCTTTAGGTCATTTTTGGGCTTCCACGGACCTTCACTTCGGGAATATTTTTGATAAAATATCCACTCAATAAAAAACCCACTATATCCTTTTAGAA
The DNA here is from genome assembly GCA_018150405.1 of Drosophila varians. Classification (NCBI taxonomy): domain Eukaryota; kingdom Metazoa; phylum Arthropoda; class Insecta; order Diptera; family Drosophilidae; genus Drosophila; species Drosophila varians. The sequence continues at coordinate 14,592,631 of JAECWK010000130.1, forward strand.
ACAATTGTACTGATTATTTTTTTTCTTTTTACAGGATGGAAACAAACAGCGTTGATTGGTCTGTGCCGTTGGAGTTTCTTTTCCAGGGATGTCCTTCCACAGAGACTAGGACACCGCGTTACAGCAGATCCTTGATGGAACGCGACGTTTATGAATTAAGTTTATGAATTAACGTTAGCAATAGTTTCTTTAGACATTATGTTAAATTGTTTAAAATAATTCCGTGTATGTTTTAACAATAAACTTTAATAAAAATGAAGAACGGGTGTTTTTAATTGGTATTAAAGGGAAAATAGCGATCATTTTTCTGTTTCCTTAAACAATTGTTAACACATTTCTGAGTGCGAATATCTTGGTCGTTTCAAATCCAATCCTGATTCCCATAGCTTAAAGGATGCGGGAGAACCATGCCCATCCATGAAAATAAACCCCCAGGATAAAAAAACCATTATATTCATTTAAAAAATATTTTTATTTCCGATTTTACAGTTTTTTTACAACTATTATTATAACAAATGAGTATATGTAAGAAGTTATAACTACAAAGATTTAAAGTATACATTTGAATATGGTGAGATCCTTGAAAGGTTGTCCATGTTGCAGATTCAATCCTGTGAGCGAAGTTCACGGGCTGATTTTGCGCATCCTTGCTGTCCTGTTTGTCCTTGTTGTCCCTCCAGCTACTAGTTAAGGAGCCCAACACTTGCCTGATTTTCCTGGGAAATAATAAAAAATGAAATGTCAATCTGAAAACTACATACGTTGTGCTAAGATAGTTAATAAATAAAAGGATATTTAAGATAAAAGTTATTTATTTTATTATTTCACATTTAAGTTAACATTAAAGCCTAATTGTAGTGTTTTTGGCCACTATTTTGCACATATTTTGTCAATTTTTCATCGGATTTGGAAATGGAATGGCATTTATGAATCAGCTTTTCAATCTCCTTCGATCTGTATCAAAAGATTTCAAAAGTCAAACAAAAAAATTTTTCCCGATTTTTGCAAATTTTAATGATGGTAAAAATTTTCGAAAATCGGGTCAAATTTTCGATAGGCAGATTTTTGTTGAACTTGATTCTACTCGAAAATACAAGATCGGGAAGGTATAACATTTAAAGATCTGACGATTGTTGGCCAAGTTATGCCAAATTTCGCGAGGGACATGGAGCAGAAAAGGCTTTTTGGCCAAGTTAACATCATTGCCAAAATGAACGAGTGGGGAAGCTTGACCAGTTAAGTCTACAAGTAACTCGGTTTGTTGTTTGTATTCCGACAACGTAATCGACATCGATTTGATAAACTTTTGTCCAGTCGCCGCTGCGCCGAGAACTTTGACAGGACTCTGGCTAGGAGTGAGCCGCAGTGCTACTTAATAGCTTATGTAATTGTTGGCATTAAGTGATTTCTTGTTTATTTCACAGTTGGTTGCATTCGAATTTAATTAAAATTAGTTCTCAGTCGAGGGAGGGGAAGGGGTGACAAAAGTTATCGAGGCAAGGCTTACGCATCTCGCAGGACATTTTTAAACCATCCGCCAAGCTAGGAGAAAAAACGCTAATTAAACCGAAAAATAAGCTTAGGATGGCCTAGACAAATAGTAGAAAAAAAAAGAAGATGCCACGTGGAAATTAAAAAGAAAAGTTTAAACATCAAAGAACAACTTACACTCAATTAAGTAGGCAGATTAAAAAGCAGGAGAAAAATTATAAAAAGAAGCAGAAAATAAATCAAAATGCACTTTTCAATGGAAAAAAGTTGGTAATTAAACAAACACAAAACGGAATATTCAATAACTTTTCAGAATAAACAAAGGTAGACAGAAGGAAATTTTTTCTTTATATTTTTGGGAAGCACGAGCCACGATAATCGCGTCTCTTCAACTTATTTCTGCCTTTGATTCCTTTAATGAAACGACGTTTCTAAGGGATGGGAATGAATCCCAAGTTGTGTAAAATCCCGTCATTAAATGTATTTGGTTTCTGGGAGCATTTCCATTTTTCTAAAACAAATCAGGGACCGTCGCAGCAGTTTTCCTCTACCTAATCCAATAAGTCCGCGCAACTGACACCGCGAAATTTCCATTTACCATTTTTAACCCTTTTTTGGGATGGAATTACAAACACAAATCGAAAAGAAACGCATCGCTGGTGCTCGGACCGAGAAGCAATCGTTATCCTGGCCCAAGACAATCATTAAATGTCCACCAAATGGGAGGGAAGGACGAAGGAAGCCGCAGCGCACTTAATTAGAAAACGTTTAATGCCTTCATTCGATTCCCTCAACCGGAAGCCATTTCAGGATTCGGTCCTGGCATTGCCATTCGTTGGCTGTGGCTCCTTGCTCTCTCAAAAATTAATGCAAGTCCCTCTCCAAGGACAATCTAATTTTCCAACTAATTTAGTTAGAGTGCTCAATAGTTGAGTTATGCCTTTGGGCCCAGGCCATTGATTAGAAGGAAAGTTTTTCCAGATGGGTATCCCCTACCCGACTAGGTCCTACATTCCATATACAATTTTTAATGAAATTAAGAAATAAACTTGCCGGAAGTTTTTGCGAAGCAGACACAAGTAAATGCCAACGATACTTTCTGCACAAATGAATGCAATTAAAAAGTTGAATGCAAATTAAACTTTTCCATCATCGGAGATACCTTAATGCGTTCAATCGGGCATGTACTCCAGCCAGAGCCTGGGTGAAACCGAAACCCTGAGATCATATCGCGGAATCAGAACAGAACAAGCGTGTCAAACCGCAAAAAGTGCCCCGTTTGAATATATTAACAATATGACAAAAGCCGAGGGAAATGCCGGAAAACTCAGTGAGGGTGAATGCTGGGATACACATACAGATACAGATACATTAAGTGCCAACAATGCGCAGGATGGAGCGCAGCGCTACGCAAAATTAAAAGGGTCACTTTACAAGGACTTAAAATACAAAAAATGAACACAAAAACAACACAAAGAGAAATGAGATGAAAAGTATGGAAAATGAATTCATATTTCAGACCATCGCGGGGTGGGTTTCCTTTTGGCAGGATTGGGAGGTGCCTATGTTTGTTGATGATAAAGAGACTTTTCCTGTCTTCTGGTTTCCTCATTGGGTACTGATTCTGGAAAGGTTTTCCGTAAAGTTTCGGGGTGAGTGGGAAAATATTTACAAACATAATCGCTGAAAAATTAAGTTCCTGAAATTGCTTTTTTTCTGGTTATTGTAGCATATTGCCTAAAATTCATAAAAAAAAAAACTTTAAGAAAATAATACACTGAGGGTGGGGGTCGAAAAATCGAGGCAAGCTCAATTAAAAACAAAGACAAAACGTGATCGAAGGAGGTCAAGTCGTAGAGCCAGATTAAGCGGCGAGCTTAGAATACTTAAGTGGCCCCATGGCCTAAGCTCTAAAAAATGGAAAAGAGCCCACGCCCGGTTGAGCCGAGTTTCCAAAGAAATACAAAGGGTCTCTAATTGAGTGAGTAGACGAGCAAAAAATGTATTAAAATATCCCAAAAAAAGGATAGATAGGTACAAGTTTTCCAGAAAGCACACAATAAACTCAAGTAGCTGGACGGCGGTTTGTTTTCCACTCCTAAGCTTATTTTTTGGAGCAGCTTTGGCCAAAGTGGCATAAGATGCATCAAAAACAAAAAAAAAAGGAATCAAAATACAAAAAAGCAAAGGAATTAAAAATGTGAATGGTTGAGGGAAATGGGAATGGGTTGGTCCTTATGGCGAGGAAACAAAGCGAATGGAAAGCCAAGAGCAGCGACCCGCAGCGCATAAGGAGGACATTAAAAATGTTGGGCAGCTTTCGAGTCTTAATCCTTTTGGCAGTCGAGCTCATTATGCACGCCCCGTACTGGCCCTGTCCTGGTCCCGTCGTGGTCCTGGCCCGGACCGGTCCCCCCGCCTTTTAATGACCCAAATCCGGCGAATGGTGGCCTGCCCCGAAAGCGGACAGCTCCAGCTTTCATTTTTTGATTAATTATGTGCCGAAAGTGAGTGCCGTGGAGCTCCCCCTTCTCCGCAATAATACAGGTAATCTTTGCATTGTCTATTTTGACATTTGCTGTGGAATATACATATTTTTTTTGTCCATCGAGACCAAGGTGAACCTCCTGCCCTTCAAGCGGCTGTCTTCCTCCTCTTTTCCTTCCTTTCAAGCTAAATTTATCAAATGCGTAATGAGCGCACGTGAGCTGCATGCCATATGCTGTGTTCCACAGGACTCAGGACTCCGGACTCCCAATATTCTTTAATTTTTTTTGGGTTTTTGGCCACTATCCAGTGGGTGAGGTGGGGGAGGCGGGGTGCTCAGTCGTCGGTCTGTTAATTACAACTTAAATTGACAGCAAAAATTGGACTGGAAAATTGTGGGTTTTCCATGCGGTCGGCATATTAAGCGCTTACTGCAAAAGAGGAGCTACAGATGGAGGCTTCACTCCAGAGTAGACAAATGAAGACTTAAGACCTACTTAAGGCCAAAATCAGTCGGGCGTACGGCGCTCAAAACTCCAAAGTAGCTGGGAAAGTATTCCCAACCAGAGGCAGCGCCTAATAAAAAAATCCAGGAAAAAACAACAAATTAGCTAAGAAGACAAGGGAAGAGCTGAAGGTGGGGGTGGGCTGGTTTGGGGTGGCAAGCGGAACATCGGGCGGATGGCGGAGAGGGGGAGAAGCATTTAACCCTAATTTGACACACACGCAACCTTGACGAAAAACGGGAAAGGGGGTCGCTTGTTCCAGGCAGGATGCCAGAAAGGGGCGCGGTGTCAGAGGGCAAGTCACAAATAAATACATTTACGCTTATCAAGGGGTTACAAAGGACTCAATAAAAGGATATTTTTGATGATAAGTTGAGAACTATTGATACCCTCTAAGGATTTCCACATTTCAAGGATGTACTTCTATAAATGGAAGGACAAAGTGTCGAAACTTTTTCCAATTTTTAATAATTTTTGAGGCAAATGATTCCAAACTACCCTCTGCACCCTCGAAGGATATGTGAGATGTAACCGAAACGTATGCTAACTGCCGTTATATGGCAATGCAAGGAAGACAACAATATCAATAAGCACACATGCCGGCGAAGGGGTAAACGGATGAGACGATGGGGTGCGAGGATGTAGCGACAGCGGAAACGGAAATCACAACAAAGTGCTGACATGTGCCGCGGTTGACGGCGTATGCGGGGGCCCTTGGGGTGGCCCGGGGGTGGTGATGGGCCTATGCGGTTGCCCACGCACACACACACACATGCCCTGACTGTCTCTGGGCCTCTCCAGTGTGTGGGTGTCAAGTTCCTTTTCACGCGCAAATTGAGTGCTTAAGCGGTTTAGTTGGCACGTCGCCTCCGCGACACCCCCACGCCACCCTGCCCGCGTTGTTTTTGCCACCGGAAGCGGAAACTCCACATGGGAATGTGCTCGCCGTGGCGTTGGTAAGCCGTCTCAGCATTCATCTTTCAGTTCTCCAAGGATGTGAAGAGAGATTCCCCTCCAGCTGCCACACTATGTATATCCTGTTGGCTGTTCGAGCGATAAGCAAGTTTTGCATTTGATTCGTATAATTCATGGCGATTCACTTGATTCGCGAATGGAGAACAAAAAATTATTATTTATTGTCAGCTCCGCCAACTTCATCTTCCGCTTGTTTATGTGTGTGCCTCAAAAACGATAAGGAAGTGGGTGGCTGGGGGTGGTTAAATGAGAATGGGCGGTGGGTGGGTGGCTGGGTGGCTTGTTTGGTAAAAAAGAAAATACACATTTGCATACGTTTTGGCCGGAAATAAAATCGCAAACCGAACGAGCGCGTGCCAGTCGCATAAAGAAGGCAGCTCGAATTCCGAGTCTTTCACTTTTCCCCATGGAACTTTGCATACTTACAGGCCACCACCCACACCGCCCACACACACCCACCGACCACACTCAAGATAAAGATGGGACATTGTGTGGCTTCTCCTTCAAGCGCTCATTTGTTGTTATTTATGCTGAGCCCTTCGTGGTATATGGAAATCCCCATAAGAACCGCGGTCACATTTGCTCCTGCGTTTCCTTTTGCAAGTGGAGCGGAAAGCCGGAAGAAAGAGATATCAACCCACTGGCAGCTGGTGTAGAAGAAAATGAAAAATAATAATAAAAATAATAATAAACATGCTTGGGCTGGCATTTTATTGCTGCTCAATTGATATCATGAAATTATGCCTTTGATTTTTATTGCCTGGCCAGAACATATGATGTCTTCCCCGGGCGGGGGGCCCTGGCGCAGCCCTTAAAGGCACATCTGCATATGTGTGTCTATATTTTTTGTCCGCCGAAATCGTGTCTTGGGATTACTTCTAAGCTCTGCCACTGCCTACATATGTGCTCGCTGTAATTGCAATTTGAATTCAATTTGCTCTTGGCGTAGCCTATGGACTCCGGTAAGCTCGTCGCTTACGATCTTGGGCGGAATGAGAGCGAGCTTTCGGCGGAAACCCGATATCCCCGAGATTGAAGCATCCGAGACACTCGGATGTATCTCGGGGGTTGATTGATTCCACTGGCAACCGCAGGTCTCGACGGGTATCCGACCAACACCAGCACAAACGCATAAAATGTAATGCCGCAAATTGGAAACTGTTTAGTTCGACAAGCCGGGCTTCCTGATTGATAAGCTTGTTAAAATGGAGAATGTCTGATACGCTTCGTCGTCTCATTATTAGCCAGGAATAGGAGGAGCATTTTACATTTTTGGGGGAGGCGATGCCTTAAGATTTGAGGAGCTTCCCCATGCCCCATAATTACTCGACGGTTTCACTTTCATTCATGGCCATTCATCGGACGCTTCGACAATGTACTTTGAATTCCCCGAGTAACTAATTTAGTTGAACGAACACAGTCCTCGTATGGGGTATGTGGTATGGGGGGTAGTATGTGGATGGATACCTGAGAGATAACTATTTGGGATGGGAATTGATGTCAGTGACACAGTCGCCACATCACAAACAGAGACAGAGACGAAGCCCAAGAATCCGAGTCCGAAGCCAAAGCTCAGCTTGCCGAGTGCTTGGATATGTGGGAGAAGTCTTCCTGAGACGAGTGAGAAGACGCTGGCTGGGCTTAGATTATGTATTTTAGTTTAGTTTAGTTTAGTTCGTTTACGGTCTTGTGCGCATTGAGATCGTCGCCGTAGCCATTCGAAAACCGCGATCAGAATCGGAATCGGAATCGGAATACAATAGTTACAATATAGTAAGTTATGCAAGGGCAGGGAGAGATTCGATTCGAATTAGCTCGAAGTAATCAAGGTGGCTGCGGAGCAGCATAGCTTGGTCAAATATTTATCAAGAACACCACAATCAAGATAAAGTTCAAGTGATAAGCTGTGCATAAATTTAAATATGCTAAGTGATATATAGGCACACACACATACACACACACATGGGGGGGTATATACATTAAATAATAGAGCACACACACACGTTGAGAGATTGAGGAGGAGAAGGAGGAGGAGACCCCAAATCCGGGGCTCTGACAATAATAAACCAAATAAAGCGCACACTATCCTCCCGCTCCCGGTGACTAAACTAATTTGGAGCTCACACTGAGGCGGCGATAGCGACGACGACCATATACATAGCTTTGTTTCCCATCCCTAATCCCAAACTAAAACAATGAGCCTGCAACAATAGTGCGTCTTTGGGATTCTGTGAATTTACGTGCTAATCAATGTGTGAACGCCCAGTATCTGGTGGCGCTAAAAGATAATCCTGTCCACCGAAAGTCTGAAGACTGGCTTATCGCTTATCACACACTTTGGCTGTCTATTGTATTTATATTTTATAGCCAGTATTCGCCAGGCAAACAATTTGTATATTTTCCAGGCCATCCTCCCACTCTCCCCCACTCACACACACACAGATGCACAGATGGAGCGGTCACAAAAATTATCATTCTAGATTAGCGAAAACATGGCTCTGAGGTAGTGATAGCTTCGCCTGAGATAATATTTTATTCGACAACATTGGGATACCAGATACCAGACACCAGAGACCAGACATCAGAGACCAAAAGGGAAGAGTGATAGACACTGACGTACCGTCCGAACTACACCCGGTCGTGGTCCGGAGATCCAGTTAAGATCCGCCACCATTGCAGCACATCATGCCACTCGGCTTGTGGTCGGCTCAGCGTTAGGTTCTCCTCCACATAGTTGCCGGATAGCCCCCGGAACTCAGTCTACTAATTGCCCGTGAAAAACTGACGAAATTAAGAAATATTGTGAGCAAGCAACTCAAACGGCGGCCATATCCGGTACATGTGCTTTGGATCGGTGGTGCCCCCGTGCCAAGTGACAACGCGATAGCAATTTACGATGGTGCAGAGCGAGAATCCCAGCAGTCTGGGCCCCGAGGAGCAGCAGAGCTTGGAGAACGGAAGATCTGAGCCCGCAGAAGAGTCCGATGTCGAGACGAGGTTGTTGGACAACGGAAAGGCCTACGACAAGGAGAAGGAGGCGGGAAATAATCTCGACGCAGAAGAAGGCGTCCCAAAAAAGGCTAAATCCAAAAAAAAGAAACAAAAGTCCGAGCAGGATCGCCTCATAACCGAGGAGATCAACAGACTCCTAAGGGAATCTCCCTTGGAGAAGAGTGTCACCTGCGGATTCTGGATATTCAAAGGCGACTTTTACCAAAGGTAAACTAAAATTATTAGAAATTTTTAATTTAATTAATAAATTTTTTGTAGATTTGCTAACCAAACTGCATATGTCTTGCTTTATGGCATCGTGGGCTGCATATTCTCAATGACTTATGCGTATTTCAATGGCACGATTACCACCATTGAGAAGCGTTTCAAAATCCCCTCCAAGAACACGGGAATAATCTCGGTGGGCAACGACATCAGTCAGACTCTGGTATCAGCCGTCCTAGCCTACTACGCTGGCAAGGGCCATCGACCGCGATGGATTGGCTTTGGTAAGGATATTAATCAAAATATTTTAATCCCCCATTTAATTTAAACTTTTTCTTGTAGGTCTCTTGACCATTGTCCTGTTCTGCGTCCTGACCACGGCACCTCACTTCCTCTACGGCCCTGGCGACGATGCCCTGGCGCTGACTGCCGAGTTCGGAGGAGTGCCCGATGAAAACGCCACCATGGAGGCCATCGAGGAGCAGCGTTCCAAGACCCTGTGTCGTCTGAACGGCGGAGGAGCTGAATGCGAGGGCGGAGAAGGAAACTTTGCTCCCCAACTATTGCTCTTCGTGGCGCAGTTCATTTCTGGCATCGGAGGATCCTTGTACTACACCCTCGGAGTATCCTACATGGACGACAACACCAAGAAATCCAAGACGCCTGCCTTGCTGAGTAAGTTTTAAATATATTTTTATTTTTTTGGTATCTTCTTGTTTGGTTAAAATTGACAATTGAAGTTTCCTGGCAAGTGGCTAATCCATAATATCTTTACAACTCTGAACTCCTATAAAACCTGGGAGATAAGGAGGAAGACTACTAGTTAGGAGCTTCAGAGTTGACTTTTGCTGATTCAGTGTTTTGAGAGGGCTTTTGTTTATCAACATTTTTATACTTTAATGTTGGGAAAATCTAGGGACTTGCGTCGAACTGCTCATCCAAATGAAATCATACCATTCCTCCGAATTCCAGGCCTCTCGTACTTCCTGCGGATGCTGGGTCCTGCCATCGGATATGCTCTGGCCTCCTTCTGCCTGCGCCTGTACATCGCCCCCCAGATGCATCCTGTGATCAACAACAAGGATCCCCGCTGGCTGGGCGCCTGGTGGCTTGGCTGGCTGGTGATGGGCGGTCTCCTCGCCTTCTCCGGGGTCTTCCTGTCCATGTTCCCCAAGGAGCTGCCGCGGGCAGTGGCACGCAGGAAAGTGGAGGAGAATCGCCGCCGAGAAAAGGAGCGATTGTCGGTAAAGAGCACGGAAAAGGAGCGTCTAACGGCGGAGTTGGATCAAAAGGCCCCCGTGGAGTCGAAGGCTTCCTTCAGCGACATGCTCAAGACCTTCAAGCGCCTGATCACCAACAAGACCTACATGTGCAACACTTTGTCGAGCATCTTCTACCTGGTGGGCTACACGCCTTACTGGATCTTCACGCCCAAGTACATTGAGGTACAGTACCGCCAGTCGGCGGCCACCTCCTCCATGGTCACCGGAACAGTGGCCCTCGCCTTCTCCGCCGTGGGAGTCCTGCTCTCTGGGTTCATCATTTCCCGGTACAAGCCCCGAGCCCGCTACATGGCCGCCTGGAATGTGATCGTTGGCTTTCTGACAGTGGGTGGAATCCTGGCCTACGCCTTCATCGGATGTCCTGGTAACGAGAGTTCCGTGATTGTTAATATCCACGACAGTTCACTGGCCGGCAACTCCACCACCTGCAACTCCGCCTGTGCCTGTGATTACGTCCGGTATTCCCCAGTCTGTGGAGAGAACAATATGACATACATCTCTGCCTGCCATGCGGGCTGCAAAAGTCTCCACGTCAACTCCGAAGGAAAGAAGGTAAGTTAAGAGCTTAAAATCGGTAATAGTTACTATTATATTTATATTAATATATACAGATATTTTACGATTGCTCCTGTATTCCTGGCAATGATGATGCAAATGCCACGAGTCAGTTCAAGCGCCTTACAATGTTCGATCTAAACGTCGACAACTCAAGCCTGGATGCGAGTCTGGCCAACTTGGAGGTAGAAGGTTTTCCTCGGCATTTTTCAAGAAAATCAAGACCCCCATTTACTTTCAGATTCTATCGAATGGCCAGGCCATGCCAGGATCCTGTCCTGTCAACTGCTGGACGCAGTTCGTAGCCTTCCTGGCCGTGATGTGCTGCCTAAAGTTTGTGGGAGCCAGTGGCAGGGCCTCTAATTTCCTGGTCTCTGTGCGCTGCGTCCCGGAAAAGGATAAAACCGCTGCCATGGGCTTCGGCATGACCCTCTGCTCGATGCTGGCCTTTATCCCCAGTCCCATCTTCTTCGGCTGGGTCTTTGACAGAGTCTGCTTGGTTTGGGGCAAGACCTGCACCAACAAGGGAAATTGCTGGCTCTACGATCCGCTGTCCATGAGGTGGGTCCTGGGAATATACTCTCCTAAAGATACCAAAAAAACTAAAGCAACTCCATTTTGCAGATACACTCTGAACTTTACCGCCGCTGTCTTCATTGCCATCGGGGCCGTGTTCGATTTGGGCGTGTGGTACTACGCCAAGGACCTGAAAATCTTCGACGAGGAGGTCAAGGAGGTGGAAATGCAGATCGTCCAGCACGAGGAGGAGGCCAGCAATGAGAAGAACAGCGAGTTGTAGTCCTAAGCTAATGTTAAGTTCCCAAGAGCAGTGTGAGTGAGAGTTTTGGTGCCTTGATTTGTCAATATCCATGTGTGATTTCCCCCCATAGAGAGTTCAGTACCACAATAAACTGTATTATAACAGTAGGCTTGCTCCATTGTATGCACTGGGCAGGGTAATTGCTGACAATTAGACAGCAGATCCCGATTAGCTAAGATAAATCTCAGACGGACTATAACGACCACATATATAAAAACGAAGGCTGGCGCCGTTTATCTCGACGGTTCGGCTTTAGTTTTGTTTACCCCAGACCACAAGTCAACGGCAATTAGCCCCCGGATCGTGACATCAGTATATTCAAGTGGTTTGACAGCGGAGGATCGAGATGTCTGGCGAAGGCAAGGCATCGGCGGAGACTGCCTTCCTCAAGGATGAGAAGAAAACTGAACAAAATGTTACCGATCTGGAGCACGCAGACACTTCATGTGGCTTCTCCGTTTTCAGGGGACCCAATCTGCAGAGGTAGTGGCTTCAATACCTTCCAATCAGTCTTAGCAAAAGCCATCCCTCCCACACAGATATGCCAAAACCCAGACGTTCGTCATCGTCTACGGAATAGCTAGTTGTTTCTTGGCCATGGCCTTTACTTACTTCACCGGATCCATTACAACGATGGAGAAACGCTTCAATATATCTACCAAAGTATCTGGCTTCATCACAGTAGGAAATGACATCAGCACGGTATTCACCTCGGCCTTTTTGAGTTACTACGCCAGTCGAGGACACCGCCCAAGATGGGTGGCTTTGGGTAAATTACCTCTCACTCCTTGGGATGCGTTTCCACCAACCTACTCTTAACTCTAGGCCTTATCATTATTGCCCTGTTTTGCGTGCTCATGCTGTTGCCACACTTTTTCTACGGGCCCGGCGAGGAGGCTCTGAAATGGACCAAGGAATATGGGGGTCAAGATGGCTCCTTAAACCACACAATCAGGGACGAGAATCTGTGCTACGAAAAGGACATGCACTGCGAGAAGGACACGGGCGATTTTATGCCAATCGTCATGTTTTTCGTAGCGCAGTTTATCGGAGGCATTGGCTGCGCTCTCTACTACGCCCCAGGACTGGCCTACATGGACGATAACTCGGAGAGCGCCAAGACTCCTGCCATGTTAAGTAAAGTAAATAATCCTTTTTTGAAGAAATGCATAATTCAAGTATCTACCTAAGGCTGGAGCGCCTTCATCCGCATGCTGGGACCCGCTCTGGGTTTCTCCCTGGTATCCCTCTGCCTCCGTGTCTACATCGATCCCTTCAAGACGCCTCTAATCAGCACCAAGGATCCCCGCTGGATGGGCGCCTGGTGGCTGGGCTGGATATTGCTGACGCTAATACTGCTGCTATCGGCGTTCTTTGTGGGCTTGTTCCCCAAGGAGATGCCCAAGGCCCGTTTGCGGAGACTGAAAGCGGATGGAGAGGATATTGTGCCGCTGACAGAGCGCTCCTGGAACGACATGATGCTGTCCCTCAAACGTTTGGCGGCCAACAAGGTTTACGTGTACAACACCCTGTCCTCTATCCTCTACATTTTCGGCTACATGCCCTACTGGATATTCACGCCCAAGTATATCGAGATCCAGTATAGGCAGTCGGCCTCCTTGGCCAACATGGCCACGGGATCCTGGGCTCTGGGATTCTCCGCCGCCGGCGTTCTCATCTCCGGATACGTGATTACGAAGTACAAGCCCAGTGCCCGCGCCATGGCTGCCTGGAACTTTGTGGTGGACTACCTAACGGTCGCGGGACTCATCCTGTACGTGCTGGTTGGCTGCGATGAGAGCGATCGGGCCAATTCGCTGTCCATTCTTCCGCTCACGGACGACTGCAACGCCGCCTGCGACTGTGAGTACGTCCACTATGCTCCTGTCTGCAGTCCGGACAACGTGACTTTCATCTCGCCGTGCCATGCGGGATGCACGGAAAAGGGAGTGGACGACGAGGGAAGAACATTTTTTACCGGCTGCCAGTGCATGGGCAACTCCCTCGGTCTCACCTCCATGGGCAATGCATCATCGCCGTCGCTCATGGCCCTGGATGAAGCTTGCCCGGTGGACTGCTTCAAGCAGTTCCTCATCTTCCTAGGCGTCATGTCCTTCCTGAAGTTCGTCGGAGCCACGGCTCGGTCCAGCAATCTGCTCCTGGGTCTCCGATGCGTCTCCAAGGAGGACAAAACATTCGCCATGGGCTTCAACAGCATGGTGCTGTCCGTTCTGGCCTTTATTCCCAGTCCCATTGTTTTTGGCTGGATCTGGGATAACTATTGCCTGGTTTGGGGAAAGACCTGTGGCTCCAAAGGAAACTGTTGGATTTACGACACCCTATCCCTGAGGTAAGTTACTCCTAAATCATGCGAGAATTTATCTCAGAATGTACTTTGTGTTCCAGGTACACAATGAACGTGGCTTGTGCCACTCTCATCTTCTTGGGCAGCTTTTGGAACATCGGCGTCTGGTACTATGTCAAAGATATGAAAGTTTTCGACGATGAGGAGAGTAAACCGGAGAATAAACAACATGAGGGGATGGAACTGAAGGAGCAAAAGCCTGATAATGATAAGAAATTAGAATCCCGCCAATAAAGGTTTACTGCTATTTATCAAAACTAAATTTATTTTTATTTTTATTTTTATCTGGAGGGACGTGGCCTGTCCAAGATTGCAGGCGACATGCCAGAATTTCACACATTTCCGAAACAGCAGACCCCGATAAGGAAGCTCCATCAATTTGTATATCAAACCTGTCGCCTGGTCTGATCTCCACCCAGCTAATCTGTCTGCCACGATAAGATTCCTAGGCTGTTTGGATGGGTGATCTGGGATAAAAGGGTTCAGTCTGTTCCAGTTGTCGCTGGATGAAAGTTGAGATGACAAGCGTTCAGTCCAAGGAGGAGGCTCCATTCCTGGAGGGCAAGCCGGAAAAGTCAACAAATTATCCCGAAGATGACACAAGGGACACGCGCTGTGGATTTTGGATGTTCAAGGGGCCATTCCTTCAGAGGTAATGCCATAAACGCACCTCCCGAATGCTTCTCTTTATGGGAACAATTACAGATTCGCCACAGAGAAAATGTATGTGATTCTTTATGGATTTGCGGGGTGTGTGCTGGCAATGACCTTCGCCTACTTCAATGGGACCATTACGACCTTGGAGAAGCGCTATAAAATCCCAACAAAGATCAGTGGCATTATCTCGGTGGGGAACGATATCAGCACCATGTTGACGGCTGCAATCTTGGGCTATTATGCTGGAAACGGGCACCGACCCCGCTGGATGGGCATAGGTGGGTTAAGCAAATATTTATTCAAAGCCAATATATGTACCCGATAGTTGGCCACTTAGGTTTGTTGACCATTGTTGCCTTTTGCCTGCTGACGTGCTCCTTGCACTTCATCTACGGCGCTGGTGAAGATGCCCTAAAACTAACCAGGGAGTATGGCCAAGTGAATGAAACACTGGCTCGACAGGAGAGGGATCAGAAACTTTGCCAGTCGAAGGCAGCGGATTGCGTCCAAGAAGTTGGTCAGTGGGTGCCGCAGCTTTTCCTCTTTGCCGCCCAATTAATCTCTGGCGTGGGTCAGGCCCTCTTCTATACTTTGGGCATTGCCTACATGGATGATAATGGCACCAAGTCCAAGACACCAGCCATGTTGAGTAAGTCAATTTAAAACTTACAATGTTTTTTCATTTATTAGTTGATGTTTAAAGGTTTGTCAACCTTCTTGAGGATGCTGGGTCCCGCCATCGGTTACTCCCTGGCCGCCTTTTGCCTGCGCTTGTACATCGAGCCTACCCTGGAGCCACTTATAGGGCGCGAGGATCCCCGCTGGATGGGTGCCTGGTGGCTGGGTTGGATCGGGCTGGCTGCCATTACTCTGGTCTCTGCCATTCTACTCTTCATGTTCCCCAAGGAGCTGCCCAGTTCCAGGAAGAGACGACTCCAGCTCAAGCAAGCTGAGGGCATTGACATCAAGGAACTCTCCTTTGGCGATATGATTAAAACGGTTAAAAGGCTGGCCAAGAACAAAGTCTACGTGTACAACACATCCGCCTCCATACTGTACTTCTTCGGGTACATGGCCTATTGGATATTCACTCCCAAGTATATAGAAACCCAGTTCCGGCAATCGGCGGCCACAGCTACCATGGCCACTGGATCGGTGGCTCTGGGATTTTCCGCCGCCGGAGTGCTTCTCTCCGGGTATATAATCTCCAAGTACAAGCCGAGTGCCCGGTCCATGGCCGCCTGGAATGCCATTGTTGACTTCCTGACGGTAGCTGGGATCCTGTGTTACGTGGCCATTGCATGCGAAGAAAGTGACAGGATGAACTCAATGACGACCTTGTATGCTGGAGATGGCTGCAGTGCCTCCTGCCACTGTGATTATGTCCATTATGCGCCTGTTTGCAGTCCCGAAAATGTCACCTACATCTCCGCCTGTCATGCCGGATGCTCGGGACGGGCAAAGGACGATCTGGGAAGGACTATATACACTGGCTGCAAGTGCTTCACTTCCTCGATTCTGATGCCTGAGCCTAAGGTAGGGTACCCCTCTGTATTTTATATCCTTTTCTTATTAATCCTATATTTTAGCAGCAATATGCCGTGGACGGCACTTGTTCCGTGGACTGCTTCAATCAGTTCCTTACCTTTTTGGGTGTGATGTGTTTCCTGAAATTCGTGGGTGCCTCCAGCAAGTCCACAAACCTGCTTCTGGCTCTGCGATGTATCCCGCAGGAGGACAAAACCTTTGGATTGGGCCTGGGCTCCATGGTGGCCTCACTTCTCAGCTTCATTCCCAGTCCCATTTTCTTTGGCTGGCTGATAGACAACTACTGCTTGGTTTGGGGCAAGACTTGCTCGAACAAAGGAAACTGCTGGCTCTACGACACCGAATCTTTACGGTAGGTGACCAAAATCCTTAAAAAAATCCTGGATGTATATGTGTATATCCTGTTTTTAGATACGCCTTGAATCTCACAGCCGCCGCTTTCATATTTGTGGGTGGTTTCCTCAACATTGCCGTTTGGTATCATGCCAAGGACCTAAAGATATTCGATGAGGAGGAGAACACGAAGGATAATAATATGGAAATGAAGGCGAAAGGCGCCACGTCTAAAGTTAGGAACTAAGAAAATTATATTCTAGTAGCCTTGAATAAAACTTCAGTCTGTAGATCAAACCCCAAAGTCTATACAAATTCATTTCCCACGACATATCTCTTTTCTATCAACATCATGTCCGCTCCGGAGAACAGTTGCAACCGCTGGTTCCGTAAGGGTTTCGTTCCCACTCCGTGCGCCAAGTGCTTCGAGCCCACTAAAGGAAGATGCATCGACTTCAAGGTAATGGCGCCACCGGACGGGGTGGTGGAACCACAGGCGAACATCATTCAGGCCGTCATCGAACCGGATGGGCCTGTGAGACAGCAGATTGACATTCGAGCGGAATGCAGCAAGCCGCGACCACTCCTGGAGTCGGACAAGGACAAGCTCCGATGCTGCACCATGTGCGTGGCTCAACAGCAGAACATAAGCCCCAATCTCTGCTCCGCGGCGTGTAGGCCTCTCAAGACTATGTTACACTTGCAAGAGGTAATCGATCTTACGACCCGAAACTAGTTTAAATCCCTTTATATCCTTCAGTGGACAAAAAGACCCCGACCTAAACCAACCTACAAGAATGCGGTCATCCTGGATCCCACCACGATAGCGGGACGCTGTTTTCCGTGCAAGTTCCGCTTGAAGCGAATGAAGAACAAGTGCCTGGACTGCGGCCGGGACTTGTACTTCCGGTATCCCATCACGAACAACAGCGACCTGCTGCTCCTGCAGAACTGCTGTGACGTGGAGGTGTATCCCATGAAGAAGGTGGAGAACATGAACAACGTCAAAGTGACCAAGATATCTGGGGTCCAGAAGTTCGCCAACAGCCTGCTTAAGGAGCGGTCAGAGTGCAGACTGTATCCTTTGTCCTACTATGCTAAGAATGCACCGCCTTCGAAGACAGTAAAAGTGAGGCCCAGTACCAGGAAGAGTAGAAAGAGTACCATGAAGGGCAGAAAGAGCTCCATGAAGGGCAGAAAGAGCTCCATGAAGGGCAGAAAGAGCTCCATGAAGGGCAGAAAGAGCTCCATAAAGGGCAGAAAGAGCTCTAAGGTGTGATTCATCCGTTCCAAAAATTTTACAATATAAAACCAAATTGAACATCAAGTTACAAAATATAGAATAGCTAAATCTATAAAGGATCTATAGTTTTAAATAATAAAATAAAGTTATTAATAAAATAGTTTTTAGATCAAAGAAATTCCTAGTTTCGAACCCATTTTGAGCATTATTTTGTTAGATTACTCAATGGGAGCTTTCACTCAACCTACCCAGTGGCGCAGCCACCCACTCCTTGGTGGCACAAGGCCACTCGGGCCAAGCTCCTGTGATAGCTTTGTTTGCGCGCAAGCTTTCCGCCCTTCCAGAGCCCCCAAAACAGTTGCACTAAATCACAAATTTATATATATATATATATATGTATATATTATCTAGTGTAAATTTAATTCAAATTCAGTCGCATAAGCATATACATACATAGCGTAATCCTAGAATATAATTTATGATTCAGCTTACAACTTTAATCGAGAATCGAATGAGAATCGAGTATAACAGGATCCGGGAAGGGGATTACCTATGCAGTTTCGTTTTAATTTAAGACTTTTTGCCTTCGATTGATGTGCTGCAGTAGGGCTACGAGATACAGATTACGAATACTTCATGCTGTTAACGTTCTGCCGATCAGACCGATCAGTGTTAATACGAGATTTAAAACTTAGGATCTAGCCGGTGAACCGATCTGAATGGACGCGGGTCGATGATCTATAATTGCTTGACTTGATGCGCCATAAATTTAGAATTATATACGCACTTCGTCGGGTCGCTTGGGCTAGTTTTTGGAAAACTGTTGGAACACTTGGCCACTGAAATGCGTCTGGATTTGTTTGCCTGCTGCTAGGTTCATAGTTATGGTATAGCTACCGGTAACCCCATCGCTAGGGCTTTAGCAACTATCGTTAACGTTCTGCGCAAGGCGTTGTATTGCAGTTAAACCGATCATTTGAGTGATTTCGAATGTCACAACTATAATTATTATACTTCAAGTAGTCGACTATTCGCTATGCTACATACTCTAGTCTATATGCACTTGATTATTAGAATTTAATTTAAAAATTAGCTACTCGTCGTTAGGCTAACGCTATATGGATACAGTTAAATGTGTGTGTGTGAGTGTGTGTGTATAATTTAATTTAAATAAGCGTCTCTTTTATGTCGTATCGTCGTCTTCCGTCGGCTTGTCAACTGTCAATGAACTCAACTTTTGTGCTAAACCCCACAAGCTATCCGACTCTATTCTGTCCTGGTAGTCCTGGAAGCTTATCGTTGCCATTGCCCTTGCCTATGCATCCACTGGGAAGAAGTCTTTGAGTAGGGTGGTGCGACGCTTTTCAGCGATGTCCATTTGATTCTCAAGATCACCCAGGTCCGACGTCTCGGCGCGTTCGATTTTCCATGACAGGTTCTCGATCTCCGCTTCCAGTTGCGCCTGCACACAAAAGAAACATAGGCTATAGGCTTTGTGTTTATTTTAAAAGAGTATGGAATACCCACCTGCTGGTACTCGAAGAGATTCTTGCGCGAACCACCTTCCATGTAATAGGCATACGGATAGGTGTACTGCAGGGTGTAGCGACACTTGGCCAGCAGTGCCGCCGCGTTGAAGAGATACTGCCAGTCGATCCACGTGCCGCTGCCGTTCATCACCTTGGAGTTGATGCGCTGCCGCAGGCGGTCGATCGTCTGTTGTTCAAGCTTAAGAGACTTGGAGTGGTTCTCCCATCGCTCGTAGTAATGAAGGTATTTCTTAAGCGCCTCGCGAGCCTGCACATGGACCGACTCGTTGGCAATGTTGGGGTTGTCCTTGTAGCGGGAACACTCGTAGTACTCCGACCCGTGGGTCTTCCAGTCGCCCAAGCACATCCAGCAGAAGTCGTGCTTGCAGTTAAAGCACTGCATGTGGTTACAGCCTCCGTTCTTCTCGATGCAGATGTGACACTTGGGGCAGTCTTTGGTGTGGGCGCTGATGTAGTTGGCCGTTTCACTGTCGTCGGCGCACTTGGTCAGCCACTTCTTGATCACCTGACAGTCGGTGGGGGCGTGGTAGTCCATGCCGCACCGGAAGCAGAAGCCCGTGTGGCATACCTTGCAGATGGCACGTTTGGCGGAGATCTCCGATGATTGCACAATGATCTGGCAGTTGGGTCCCGGGCAGAACCGCAGCTCTGGATGAGATTTCACGTAGTCCTTGAAGGCAAACTGTTGGTACTTGTCCCGCATCACCGGTCGCGTTACCAGAGTCAGCACCAGGTCCTCCGGCACCCGGACATTGCACATCTGGGCCATGCAGCCGATCTGTGTGGAGATGCCCTGGAAGATCTGTGTCTCGAAGTAGATGGTCCAGCAGTCCTTGCAGAACGAGTGACCGCAGGCCAGGCTGTAGAACTTATCGCCCAGCTGCGAACTGGCACACACAGGACACATCTGGCTGCGGTATTGTGGCGGACTCGAGGCCGTTGTCTTGTACCCGCAGCTCCCCAGTCGCAGTAATTGAGCGCTGGCTGCCGCTGCACTCGTTGATGCAGAGTCTGTCACAGCCACCGTTGGTGGCTTAATGCGCGCCGTCACCAGCAGCGCATTGGCGTCCTGACGGTACTTCTCCACCACGGAGTGATTGTTCCATTGGTGCTCCAGCAGCAGTACCTTGGCCAGAGAGGGTGTAATCTGCAGGATGGTGTTTAGCTTCTCCACGCGTTCGTTCAGCAGCTTCTCGATGTCCTCGACGGTGAGGCATTCGTACTCAAAGTACTCTGGGTCGGCGCGCTTCGGGTCCAGACGTTCCACATCACAGTCTTCGCCTGAAAGCAACATGGTCTTAGTAATGACAAATAATGTGATTGGTTAGTTGGTGGTTTTTGGTAGTCCCCTTTACTCTGACTGATTCGGAAACAAGGCTGCCATAAAAGTGCAACAGCCCCTATCGCTGATGTCTTACCAAGAAATTGACTCAAGAAAGGGACAGGTCAGAAGACGGAAGAGCTGGCACAAAACAAAATGCAGCCGCGTACTTGAGCACGCACCTGAGTTTACCCGAGCTAGGGCTACGTCTTTGTGGTGGTGTCTGTGTTACCTGAGAAAATCGTGAGTAGAGGAGCGGGCAATAATGAAGCCAGGCCAAACGAAACTAAAACCTCGAGCAATCAGCGCAACTACAACTCGCAACTACAAATGTACTTCGCGTGTGTGTTTGTTTCAAGTTCAATTCCATAATTTCAGCTTCATGGTCACCATGAAGGGAAAACAAGGGAGCTGAGAGCGTTGAGCACCGGGTGGGGGGGCTGCCGAGGAACCCTTGGCGAATGTCAAGTGCTGGCCAACGAGCAGAAAGCCGAATGCAAATTTTTAGGCCTAGGCCCCAAAAAGGTGAATAACCAACCCGCACTCACACTCACACACAGACACCCAGACAGGTAGAGTATCGTGTGTACTTCCTTCCAGACACATGTATTTTAGCCCCTTAGTTAAATCGATGGTTGCTGATTGTTGTTAGGATTCCAATTCGGAATCGGTTTGGGACTGGATTTGGGCAAGGGCAGGAAGCTCACCTGTATTGTAGTAATCGTAGTCGTCGTCGTACTCCCCATCGTTGTCCGATTCCATATCCATTTCGATATCGGAGTCCATCCTGGAGGATCGGGGCTTTAGAAGTGATTGAAGGATTGTGAAAGGACACCAGCAAGCTGCGTGTGATTGTGCGAGTCCTGTAAACGGGGGTTGCGGGGTGTCTCTTTTGTAACAGTTGTTGTAAGGGCGCTGGTGGTTGTTGTCCCCTGTTCTGCCCTTTTGCGATGGAGGTGGATGATAAACCGGAGGAGGAACAGCAGCGGCAGCAGCAGTGACCACAGGAGGGGGTTGTGGAGAGCTGGGAGATCTGGATTTAGTGCGATGCAGTTGCAGTTCCGTGGGTAAGCTTTGCAGGGGAGGAGCGGTGGTCCGTTTTATTTTCGTTTATCCACATACATACACACACACTAGCATGCTCGCTCTCACGCACTTAGGCAGAGCCGTTGCACCCAGCTCAAGGTGTTTGCCTGCAGTTTATTTTCATCGCTGTATTAATAGAACACTCGGTAATGATTATGCGATTGAAAGCGCGAGGGCACGGGCCAAATTATTGCTTTAAGCGAGCACAGCTTTTGCAGAGAACATTTTGTTTTTCTTTCCTTTGTACTTGAAGACCTCCCTCACAACCTCCCCCGGATAGTCAGTCTATTTCAAGCTACGGTCACACATTTTGGTATTTTTACCAAACTCAGTCGCGCTCTCTTTATTTTTTTTTACATTTTACATTGGCCAAGATCCTTTTTTTTCACTTTTCTGCTTATTAAGCATAGATTTTCTATGTTCTTTACGATTCAGTTAAATATATTTGATTACATTTGTTTCATAATAGTCTTTCTTTATCATTCGCAGCTGCAAAAAATGACAGATGGCGCTGCATGTAATTTTTAGTGTTGCCAAACAGTGCTGCGAAATTCGTCAATATTGAGAACGCGCCTTGTTTTTTTAAATTTTTCAAAGAGCCACAAATCCCTTCAGCATGGAAAAGCAGGAAATTATTTCCAAAATTTCTTTATTTTTTTCACTTTTGTATAAAATTGAATGCAGCCCATGAACTCTTGACAAGTTACAAAGACTGAGACGATACCAAAAGGATTAATCCATATTTTCCAAAAGTCTTTCATTTCTTTCCCACCTCTTTGGATACTTTTTGGCTATAATTTGGAGTGTTGTCGCTTATACCCTTTTTTGGCTTGCCATCGATGCACAAGTATTCCAGCAATGGTGACAAGCTGGACAGGAAAGTATCCGGCACAAGGCCCATTCTTGCGTCATTCTTTTCCTTAAAAATTTTCAATATTTTACTAAGTTTTTTGTTTTCACAGCCAATCAATAGAGATTGGAAGTTGCACAAGTTGGCAAAAAGGACGTCTGTCTTTAAACTGTAAACCAGGATCAAATTATTTATCATATTCATTTGGTTCAGACACTTACGATCTCCCTATCACGAGTGTCTTTTCCGGATTTATTTCTCCAGATTCGAGCAAATTGCCCAACATTCGAGGATTAGGTTTGCCTAATACAATTGGTTTGCGTTCATTTATAGATTGAATGGCCTCCATCAGGCAGCCAGCATCGGGAACGCGATATTTATGGGAATCATCTTCGATAAATCTTTCCGTACTTGTGGTCAGATAGAGGATCTTTGGGTTGAGCAGATAGTTACAGGTCACGATAATTTTTCTCGCGTCCATTTTCTCGTCTTTCCCAAGCAGGACTGCCCCTACCATAGGATCAATAATTGTGTGCATCGCGTAATCGAGAGCATTGGTTCCCTCCGGATGGCGGCAGTCCACGTCAGTGCAGAACCCAGCCTGTTCCAAGTCCTTGGCCAAGCCCTTGGTGCCGCAGACAAGCACCTTCCCCTTGAGATTCCGATCTTTAAGGTACTTTGTTACTGAAGCAGCCGGGTTCAGCACTTCATTCTCATCGACAGGATACCCCAGCCTCCTGGCCTTCTTCACCAGCTCCGCATTTTGTAGGCTGGAGTCGTTTGTAACTATCAGAACTCGCTTTCCCTTCTTCTTGAGAATGTTGAAGGCATTAAGGGCGTCGCCAACGGGCTCATTTCCCCACCAGAGTATCCCATATGCTCCAAAGATTACGGTGTCGAACCCGGCCAGCCACTCTGCCACCTGGACCTTGGGCATACTCTCCAAAAGGGTGCAACTCCGCTTGAACATGATGGCTTAAAACTTAGAATTTATGCAATAATTTCTAAAGGCATTTTTAAAAAACAAATTTTGATGATTAGGAAACGAAAAGATCTAAACAACTGAATGGAAAATCATTGTGCATCTTAAAAAAATGAGATTTTAGATTAGGGATTAGCAAGTCTCTGTTTAATCCTCACGAGATGCACAACAGAAATGAAATTCCGAATTTTTGTGATAAGTCCCACCACGTTTTGGCAAATAAATACTTTTTATTAGTGTATTTATTTGAGAACCTGCTCTGATACAACCAAAATAACTTTCTCTAGCACTCCACAGAAACATTTGTCCAATGACCAGCGATGAAATGCAAAATTTGGATAGATAAGTCCTCACACGTTCCCAGTTAACTCGCATCATGGGATTATCTCTAGTTTTTACAATCCTAAACGTGACTGCTCTGAATCAGATGGACAGCGACATATGAGCTCAGCATCTTTTAAAATTTTAATCGTTGGATGGAGAAATGGCGTTTTTATACGGAGCAATACAGAGCTTCAATATAAGGCTCACAGAAAGGAGGAAGAAATATACTCGGCTAATAAAATAGTGGAATTAATCTTCCCAGCTAGGCTACTGCTTTGGTCACCCTTCCCCAACTGTCGGGGCATCATGCTAAGTTTGGGTGATTCCAGAGATAGAGCAGGGCGTTCAGAACGAAGATAAGGTCCAGTCGCCATAAAGTTGGGGAGTGTAAACCTAATTTTAGATACACCCGCTTGGCGTAGACAGTACAGTAAACCGTAATATGGCACACGAATGGCCGTAGGCCATATAAGCCCATGGAATCCGCTCGATCCGACGTAGTCAGTGAGATTTCACCAAAAGCTAAGCAATTAGAAGATGCTTTCCTCCCAGAAGCACCTGATCCTCCCAGTTCTGGGCCTACTGGCCCTGATCGGGTCGGCTCTTGCCGGAGTCCAGGAGGTTCACAACGTATTGGAGCTGACGGGAAAGGCAGCCCAGAAGACTAGATTCTCCACGGATGTGGCTACCGACAAGTACACTCCCCCCGAAGAAATGGACCCGGAGTTCTGGTACAAGAATGCCGATGCTGAAATTACGAAGCGTCTCCAGCTTCCACAGCCCAACACCAAGAAAGCCAAGAATATCATCATGTTTTTGGGTGATGGCATGCCAATAGCCACCATTGCGGCTGCCCGAATCCTTAAGGGACAACGGCTGGGGAAGACTGGCGAGGAGTCCTCCCTCAGTTTTGAGCAATTCCCATACACCGGACTGAGCAGGGTGAGTAAAGGATCTCCTGGAGAGATTTGAGTTCTCTAAAGGTGTAGTTACCATCCAGACCTACTGCGCCAACGCCCAAGTGCCCGACTCCGCCTGCACGGCCACCGCTTACCTGTGCGGTGTCAAGACCAACATTGTCAACATTGGAGTGAGTGCCGCTGTCAACTATAACAACTGCACGGCCAGCCAGACGCCGGCCAACCGACTCACCTCCATCGCCGAGTGGGCTCAGGATGCCGGCAAGTCCACGGGCATTGTGACCACCACCACCCTGACCCATGCCAGTCCATCGGGGGCCTACGCCAAAACTGCCAACAGGATGTGGGAGTGCGACACGGATGTTAAAAATTACGGAGTGGATCCCAGCTCCTGCATCGATATGGCCACCCAGCTGGTTACCCAGGTGCCCGGCAAGAACTTCGACATCATGTTCGGCGGTGGCATGGGCAAGTTCCTGCCCAAGACCATCAAGGATAGCCACGGAAACGCCGGCGAGCGATCCGATGGCGTAAATCTCCTTTCGCGCTGGCAGGCCCTCCACGACGGAGGTGTTTTGGTCACCAACAGGAAGCAGCTCCTCAGCGTCAATACCTCCGCCGTGTCCAGCATTATTGGTCTCTTCCAGTCCAAGCTGATGAACTTCCATATGGACGCCGATGCCACCTACCAGCCCACGCTCTCCGAACTCACCGAGGTGACCATCAAGAAGTTGAGCCAGAACAAAAACGGGTTCTTTGCCTTCATCGAAGGTGGGTTCAGTGATTATCCTTTATTTTTAATGAGTTTTTAAAACAACAGTTCTCTACAGGCGGTCTTATTGATTACGGAAACCACTACACCCAGGCTGGCTATGCCCTGGACGAGACCCTGGAGTTCGAGAAGGCCATTCAACTGGCTCGCGACATCACCGACCCCGAGGACACACTCATTGTGGTTACCGCCGACCACGGCCATGCAGTCAGTATTGCCGGCTATCCTGGCAGGGGGACTAACATCTTGGGCATCAACCAGCACGACGTGGACGTAAACGGAGTCAAGTACTCAGTTCTCAACTATGCCGCTGGTCCCAACCAGTACCAGGACGAGACTGGTCAGCGCATCGACCTAGACAACATCCTAGGATCCGACGAGAAAGCCATCTTCCCCAGCTACATTTCCAAGGACCAGGGCGTGCACTCTGGCGAGGATGTGGGCATCTTTGCCTCCGGTCCCCAAGCTCATCTCTTCACCGGTCTGATGCAGCAGAGCACCATTCCCCACCTGATGGCCTACGCAGCCTGCATTGGCAGTGGCCAGAAGGTGTGCGACAGGACAGACTAAAGGACCTTTAAGTAGATTCCCTCTTAAAAATGTACCTCAAGAAAAATGAACAAGAAATGCCTTATTTTGACAATATTAAATATAAATAAAAATGTTTTAAGCAATCGTATATGAACATGTTGTTTTAATCTATTTAGTTTGAATAATAATCCACAATATTATGATAGTGATATTTTAAGAACACTTTAAATATACTTAATTATACCTATTTTATAAAGAATTTATTATATTATCCTTCGAATACTTTGGAAATCGACCCCAATTTGGAATCTTCGTAAACTAATCTGTTCCTCAAAGCCTAAGTAAGATATATAATATGTTTCTTTAAATGGTATTTTTGGAAAAGTTCAAGCGTAAAGCTTATGCTTCGCAGATTAAGAATTTGGGGCAGGAGACAAATGTACCCAAAAATATGGAATTTTTTTGCGCATCTGACCTTTGTTGTTCGTGAATTATCAGACTACGTGTCTGTACATAAGTAAATCTCTATATGATTTGAGTATCATGGTGATGGAAGACCTAGCATTACCAATTCACCTTGGTACCAGTTGAGTCCAGTAGTCTAAAAAAATCGTGCCCACGTTCCTAACCCGAAGCATGTTCGTTTATCAACTAATTCCCATTGGTCCAGGCCCTCTTCGGCCTGGTAGCCGGGCATTTTTGACTTTAACACCACCCATAACCATAAACTAATTAAAACTTAAGATATTTAAATAAGACAAAGCTTTGCAAAGAGCAATAAGAAACGGTGATTTTTTAGCAAGCTTTCTTATTTGAGTAGATTATGCCATGGTTGGGCCAGATATGACATTCCCAGATAAGGACAACTCCAAAAGATGGATAAATAGCAGGGAAAGGCCTTTGGCCGCTCAATCGCTTACCCTGAGCGATAGAAGTCCGCCCGAAAATGAAGATCTTCATCGGAATTGTTGTGGTTCTAAGTGCCTTGGTGGCCAGTTCCCAATCTGCCATTATAGACTGTGAGTTTCAAGTGCAGATAAAGTGTGGATTTGTATTAAAATAAAAGAATTGTTTGTTCAGTGAACGAGGTCCACAGCCAATCTCAGTTGGTAGGATCTGCAGCGAGCAGCAGTAAAACCCGCGAGAGCAACCTTATTGATCCGAATGCCTTGGGAAAAGGAAAGGTCGGACCCGAGGAGGAAAAGACGGCCCAGTTCTGGTATGACCTGGCCGATGAAGAGCTTCTGAAGCGCCTGGAGCAGCCGCAGGTTGACACCAGGAAGGCCAAGAACATCATTTTCTTTCTGGGAGACGGCATGTCCTTGTCCACCGTTGCAGCGGCCCGAATTCATAAGGGTCAGCTAAAGGGGAATCCTGGAGAGGAGGATGGCCTGAGCTTTGAGCAGTTCCCCTACACTGGATTGAGCAAGGTAGAAGATTGAGCTTACTTTGTGGACTCCATATAGAATATTTCGCCACCCTACAGACCTACTGCTCCAATGCCCAGGTGGCCGACTCGGCCTGCACCGCCACCGCCTACTTGTGCGGCGTCAAGACCAACATTGTGGCTCTGGGAGTAACTGCCGCGGTGAACTTCAACAACTGCAGCGGCAGCGAGGATCCCGCCAACCAAATCCCCTCCATCGCCACCTGGGCCCAGGGCGCCGGTAAGGGCACTGGCATCGTGACCACCACCACTCTGACCCACGCCAGTCCATCGGGTGCCTATGCCCACACCACCAACCGTTTCTTCGAGAGCGACACCGACATTGTGACCTACGGAGAGGGCAAGAACTTCCCCGAGTCCTGCACGGACATCGCCACCCAGCTGATCACCCAAGCTCCTGGAAAGAATTTTGATGTGATGTTGGGTGGCGGAATTGGCAAGTTCCTGCCGAACACCATCACTGATCCCTTCAACAAGAAGGGCGAGAGATCCGATGGCGTGAATCTCCTATCCCGCTGGCAGGGATTGCATCCTGGCGGAGTGCTGACCTACAATCGGGACCAGCTTCTCAGTGTGAATGCCTCGAAGATCACCAACCTGATTGGCACGTTCAGATCGGGAGTGATGAGCTTCCACAAAGTGGCCAATGCCAAGGAGGAGCCCACACTAACGGAAATGACCACTAAGGCCATCGAGGTACTGAGCAGGAACGACAATGGATACGTTGTATTCATTGAGGGAGGATTGATCGACTATGGAAACCATTTCAACTCCCCCAAGTACTCGCTGGATGAGACCCTAGAGCTGGAGAAGGCTGTAGCCAAAGCTGTGAGTCTAACCAATCCTGAGGAGACTCTCATTGTGGTGACCTCCGATCATGCCCATCCCCTGACCATCTCCGGCTATCCCGGCAGGGGCACTCCCATCCTGGGCCTCAACCACCACGATACCGATGTGAATGGAGTGAAGTACGCCACCCTCAACTACGCCGTCGGCAAGGAGCAGTATCTGGATGAGCAGGGTCAGCGCATTGATCTCTCAGAGAAGATTTTGGAAGATGGTAATATACTCTTTAATGCGTTGTATATTCAGTTTTTGAGGCAAACTCTTCTCTTCTTGTAGACTTTATTGCCCCAAGTTATATTAAAGGAAACATCGGCGTCCATGCCGGCGAGGATGTGGGCATCTTCGCCACCGGTCCCCAGGCCCACCTCTTCACCGGAGTCATGCAGCAGAGCACCATTCCCCACCTGATGGCCTACGCCGCCTGCATCGGCGATGGCATCACCCTCTGCAACAAAGACAATAAGTAGCCGGTGGCCTCCTTTTTAGCTTCATTAAAGGACAGAGTATTTGCAAAAGAATTCGATCGTTGTTTGACTTTGATTGTTCGGGGGGCAACCAATAATCGGAGAATCAATAATCAAATCGACTTACTCCCATAATGTATTGCATCTGCCCCACTGCGACTGTCTGCCAAATTGACATCAATTTAAAACGCATCATCGCAGGCAGACACTCGGACCTGCAGCTTCAGATACAGATACAGATACGCAGATACCCAGATACTCAGATATAGATATAGATTCAGATACAGATGGAAGCGATGGAGAGCGGCTGTCACTGGCGTTGGGGAATATAAATATGAATTCGCTGAATGTCAGGTTCAAGCATTGGCATTGCCAGCAGATGGGAATCAATAGACTTGTAGACACCCACACGCATGTGGAGCAGCTCCTTCACTCGCCGCCGACTTTGAGTTGCAATTGTGGTTTTCGTATTTCGAATTTTTTCTTTATGGGCTTACTCATTCGGATGAATTTATTTAAATGCGCTTGACATGAAGTGAGTCGAGACGAAGGCGCAGCTACTACCCCAAAACAATTAAGCTTAATTTTTTTTTTTTTGTCATTTGTAGCTTACGCAATTAAGGAACGTCTTGTCAAGGCAATGTCCTTGCATCATCGATATCAATAACCCGAGACACTTTGTAGATGTCATCCCCAAAGATGGTTTATGCAATGTTAACATAAAATTTAATATTGTTTATTTGTTTATATTGGAGGGATACATACAGAGACAGCCTAAAGTCTTTTGTCGGAAATTGAATTGTTAAAGATTTTTCGTTAACTCGGCGAAAAGTGGAAGCCGCCTGGTTGTCGGCTGCCGTTGTCGGCTCTTGGAGTTGCACTCGTATTTTCGGTTCCCCACTCAGTCAGTCAGTCCCCAGTCGTTAACTTGGCTCAGTGGCCAGACAGAATCTCAGTTTCAGTCGGAGCTCCAAATCTGTCGCGACAGCAAACCCGCGTGCGGATCAGAGATCAGGCCTTAAGCCCAAAACTGACGCTAATTTCCATTGACTGATCCCAAGTGCTTGTGTTTATCGTAGATTGCCAATTGAATTGTCTGCAACAGGTGAGAAATGTGTTGATTTGGCCAATTCAGACTCGGATAGACTTGCGTCAAAACAAAAACAGACAACTACAATCCAGTTCCAATGTGTTGAAATGGTAATTGAATGCGTGGCCAGGCGGGAAATCGATATCAGATGGATTGTCTCGGGATTTGCGGTTAACGGCCCACAAGCCGATATCCGAGTCGGCTAAAAACAACAGGTGGGACTGGCTCTGACACCTATCAGTTCGTATCATTCTGGGTAGTAAACATTCAACAAACAATTAGGGTCTCATGTCTAATATCTAGCCTGGTTTAAACACTTTGGACTGAATAATATTTTAATACCAAAGCTCTCCCCACCTACCTATACTCCATAAAAAAATTTGCGAATGTCTGATAAGTAAGTGATAAAGTGATATCTCCGTTTAGGATCTTCAATTAAGGTTTTATCAGATAAATAAAGAAAGTTGGTATTCGCAATATAAATTGTTCTGAATTAATAAAAATGTTGTCCAAGATCTGCAAGCCTACTTGCATTTTTCATAAAACGCACTAGAAAGTCGGGAAGATGTTTGTGCCACTTTGGAGCCGAGATCGGGTCTGCCTAAAAGCGCTGATGGCAGATCGTGGGTGCAGAGCAGATGCCTTCACCAGATACTAAAGCCAGCAACTGAACCCCAGTCACGCCATCTCAAATCCTGACCGACACGATGCATTTCACCCAAAAAAAAAAAAAAAAAAAAAAAGAACAAGTAAATATAAAACAACAGACAATACCGCCACGAATGCAATCGATCATCGCGGAAGGAAAAGGTGGTCTACAGATACGGTTGATTCAACAATATTTGTATCTCAGGTCGGCTGTTTTCTATGCAAATAGACTCATAGCCATACAGCCCGGGGGATTGCGTCTTACTCGCGATCCGCAGCTGGAATGTTTACTTTCGGCATTAGCAACAACCTGGCGATCTGCGAGCTGGGAGCTGGGGAACATGTTATTCTAGTTCTAGTTCTGTGTATTTTGCTCTACTGACCGTGAACTTGAACGCATTGCTATTGCCTGCGCCCCAGTCGGCTGCCAAATGCAATTCCGATTCCACTTCCACCGATTCTACGAATGCACTCTCTTTTGAATTTTGGGTGAAGCCCCCCAGAAAGGGGTCAGATATCACGGATATCGCGGCGATCACGGCGCAAAATGTGCTGATCAAAGCCCATTGTTTATGTAAATTTTCATAAGGTTGGTTCCTAAGGTTAACCAGAACAGGGGCAGGAAGCACCAGCACAGAACCGCACCGTTTATATTGGAGATGTCGAGCAATCTGTAACACTACACCCCCTTACCAAACGTGATTTCTGGTCTTCACATCTCCGCTAATCCCATAAATTTGTCAGTTTTTCATCTTTGTTAGGCTCGCTGGTCCAAAACACGCAATCAGCACTCGGTCCGGTCCAGTTCCGGCACTTCCCCCTTCTTCGCCGCCTTTCGAATTAAAAAAAAAAAAAAAGAATAATAATAACAACATACACACACACACACCTGACGAAGGTGAGTGAGCCCGTCATATACATAGCTACTGGTCTTGTCCAGGTGATGTCATATTTATCTCTGTTTGCGGGATGGCTAAGTTTGGGTTTGTGTGGAGTTGGGTATCTTGAACTTGTGTCAGGTATGGGGTTTCTGGTATTTGAGCCTCCAAAACAATTCCGCCCCAACACCTAAACACAGATTGCTATACTTTCGATTGTTATGTCGCCGATCGGATTTGCATTAACATAATTCTAAGAGGTTTTACGACTTGCTAAGTATCCGGCAGTCCCTCCGGCGTCCGATAAAACATTTGCATAATCAATGAAACTATAAACTCAAATATTCGGGCTGGTCATTTGCATACGACGATTTTGAAATGGGGAAGTGTTAGCCAGGTCACACTGTAGGCTGGAACGTGACGTTGTCATTAGGCAGCAAAGCGCCATTTAAATGGATTGCCCCGGCCCGGCCCGGCCCGGCCTGGCTAACAACAAAACTCTGTTGCCAATTAAAATGTAAATTGCATCACAAGCGGTTTGCATTCTACATTGGATCGCTCCGTCATCGTTTTGATATATACGCACTCTTACCTGAATATATCGGCGGCTAAGGTTA
The DNA here is from genome assembly GCA_018150405.1 of Drosophila varians. NCBI lineage: Eukaryota > Metazoa > Arthropoda > Insecta > Diptera > Drosophilidae > Drosophila > Drosophila varians. The sequence goes on from JAECWK010000130.1 coordinate 14,624,436, forward strand.
TATCTCTCTCGACTCTAATCTATAGACATCAGGGGGGAAAAGCACATATTTGTTTATGCACAATTGACACGCTTCGTATATTAGACCGATCTTTGCATATTTTCGTAATTGATTCAAATAGTTATTATGGCTATTAAGATGCCAACAAAGTGGTTACGACTCGCCGGGGGGGACTGGCCCATTCTGGCTACACCCACGCCCCCACCCATCCCATCCCGACACTGAACTCTGACCTTTGCCAGGTGATGGAATGATCGTATCGATCGTTTTATTCGAGTCCGTAGCTCCATGCTACGGATGCCAAACTATTTACCCGCCACGGGCATTCTATTTGATTTATGGCATTAATTCACTTCCATTCAATCAGCGATTCAATGGCGCTAAATGGAAAATGCATTTACCTATCGGTCGGCTGTCAGCAGGTTGACAAATGGCGTCACCGCCGATTATCATTGAGCCAAGTGGAGTCGAGTGCAGCCGCAAATACGGATCCGCCAGTGACGTCACTGCGGAGCACTTGCTTGGTGGGTGGGAGGTGGTATTTGCTTTTCCCACCCGGCCACGATATTTGTGGCCCATTAGCAGTTCACACCTTGGCCAGCTCCGAAGTGGCGCCCTGCGATCGCAGCCGGGCGACTTGTTGTCACTTTTAATTATGCAACAAGTGCTAATTGAACTTGGCCAAAGTGAAACCCCCGGCCCAGAAAGTGACAGCCCGATAGCATCTACCGATGTGGAGCGTAGATAAAGCCATAAAAGCTCATGAATGACTCGCAGATAGATAGTTGGAGTATGCAAAACTTTTTAGCCACTTAATTCATACAGTCGAGTACAATTAATTTATGAGATACTTTGTTTAGGTACTCTCTTGATCCAATTTATTTTCGGGGTGGCAATTAATTTATGATGACATATCACCCATTAACATCCCACAAATTTTTTGGTCTAACTGCGCAAAATGATGGAATGAAAACGAACCAAACAGGCGAACAATTGAGGCGACATTGTTGAGCATTGGCCAAGCGTTAAAGAGTTGGCCTTTCCCTTTGGGGGGGAGGGCACGTCATACCTATGTATAAACAATCGTGTAGCTGAATAGCATCACAATGAATCAGTCAGCCAGGCCAGTCACAACCAAATCCCAATACGAAACACATTAAGACCGATGAGAGAATGCCCATGCCCAGTCACCGGCCTGCAGACATTGACACTGAAAAAGTGTCACTGACATCAGATGAGGCCGCAATAAAATCGTATCCACAAGATACACCATGTATCTATGTATCCATGTATTCATGTATCTACATTCTACAAGCAGATACAAATGTATCTGTATCTATCGCACGCCAAATGATTCGCACTTGGCATTGACAATGACTTTCTGGTCGCGAAAGTGACAAGTTTGAGAATTAAGTGATTGAGGGATTCTTTTTCTGGTCAGCATTTTAACCCAATTAACCCATTCGGTCTGTTGCTATTTTTTTTAGAAAAATATGCAAATATTTTCGTGCACCTTTTTATTTTAGGACGCTTTCTAAACTCACATTCTATCGAAAAGTAAAAGTAATTGCTTGAGAACCATCTGTTGTATGAAAGGAATTCCTTGGCAAATCATTTAAGATGCTTGTTTACGGCTCGCAAGTTATTTGGCAAGGCAGAGCAAATTAATAAAAACTATATCCACCCATCTGTGAGTAGAATTTCTAATGAATTCACCTCGGGGTGTAATATTTTTGCCTTTTTTTGAGTGAAGAAAGTGGCAAGCGAAAAATTCGTCATGCGAATCAGAAGCAAGATCAGAACCCAGGTCGACTATGACTATAGGTTCCCTCTGGGGCGACACCAACACACTCCAGACAGACAAACCGCTTGTATAACATTCAGATTTAAAGCTCAATTCCAAGTCCGACTGTCTCGTAACGAGCCGGAGCAAAAAAGCGAAGCCAAATCCAAAGTGCCGGGGGGCAGGGCGTCGCTGGTGTGGCTGCCGCCAAGATCTGAGATTACCAGACTTGTCCCACTGGCCTGGTCGATGCCCAAGAGACCGTAGGCGTTTGAATATGGGGCACACCGTATCGAACGCATTTACTCTCAATATAATTAAAGCATTTGTCGCACAAAGCACATTGCAGGCAATTAATAATAAGTACAATTCAACACATGTTTTCCTGAATCAAATCCCCCCATCATTGGAGGGGAACTTACAGGAAGGAAGCTCTTTCCAAGGCACCTCGAATATATTCCTCACGTATTGGAAACTCCGTATATACCCCATAATTGACGTCATTAGCGGACGGGGGAGTAAACTCCATACTTAAGGAGATTATACAAGCACCCACAAAAAGAAAACTATAATTAGAATTGGCCTGTAAATAATTCATTCTGTCTATTTTGCTTACTGTTTTATGACCCCGCTGGTTTATTTTGGTACCCTTCGCTGCAACAATATAGAAACTTGATGGGAAGGCATTTAAGTTAAGTGCTAGCACACCACAAAGCGAAAATTAAACGGCAAACAAAGCGGGTATAAACACAAGACCTCAGCCAGCCGAGTCGGCGTTGGCCCATAAATCAGCGCCAAGAAGAGCGCCCATTAAAAATCGTCCACTCAGCGATAGTGGCGCTTAACAGTGGGGCCTAACAGAGTACTGTTATGGGGTACAAGAGCTCTGATAACGTTCCATAGAGCCTTATAGTTCCCAACCAGTTAAAGCGCCTGCTGGCCAATACGGAAACAAAATAGTTCCTTCCGTTTGCGAGAAATGACGATTGGGCTAGGTCTCGCGAACCGATGCTTGAGGGCCTTGTTCTCCCAACCAATATGTTACGACTAAGGAACAGCCTTGAAAACATCTGATCTCGCTTTGTTTCATAATGCATATCCATAGAGGGGGGTTGGTCTGAAAGGGGGTTACTCGCTTTTTGGCGATGGGATGATGAATGCGAACAATGATTGACAAACGGCTGCCCAATTTGGCGACTCACCGGAGGTGCTGTCGAGTGAGATAATTACTAATAACTGCAAACAAACATGCCAAAAAAACATCTACAATATAACGAACCAGGTTGTGTGTGGGATCGGTCGAGTGCAATTTTGAAGTGTACTTAGTACACCTGTCCGGTGGAATAAAAACCTGCATTGCTAATAAGACAACGACGACTACTATGGCTAAATATAGAGGCTTACACATCCCGTCCCGCCAATTGTTTTAGATGAGCGAATTATTAATTATCAACAATGGGCAAAGGCAAAGGCGAAGAAAAACAATTTCATTTTGTATCTCTTGGCCAGCTGGAAGATTGAAAATGGAAAATTGAAAATACGCAAGCAACACCTACAAAAATATCCAAACATCCAAGCAGATAGCTTTATTTGTCTAAGGAATTTTAATAAACAGGCGATGCAATAAACAGGGAACTATTTATTCGGCCAAACTGCGCAATGATTCAGACTGTGACAAGATGTAATAATCCTTGAGCTCAAGAATTATCCATCTTTCTGGCTAATCGATCCAATGTAAACTATGCCCCCTGCCCTCTGACCTGTTGCCAGCTAGCCGTGAATGTTTCAAACTCATTAAACAATGACGTGGGAGTGTTTGTTAATGTTTTTAAAATTATACGGTTGGCTGCTTGAAATGCTCTCCAGTCTTTCGTGAAACAACTCTTATAAATAGAATTAGTGCTCGATCGGCTAATCTCTGCAATTTGCTGATATGATTCCTCGATTATGGCCCAAATCGCAATTAACCTGCGTCATTTGCCTGCCAACAATAGAAACGCTAAATAAATTGTCCATCTGAGGTGGGTGTGGAATCCACACTGTGAATGTGGGGTTGCACCCGGAAACAAAAACAGAAATCGAAGCCGATCAATAAATTGGCTAACGGGCAGCTGGGCAAGAGCAATAATAAACCAATTGTCAAACTGTCAAATTCCAAGCACTTTGTCTGCACTCGCATAAATAAAATACTTTGGCGAATAAACAATTCCAGCGTTTAAAATGCTCGACACCTCTGTCGTCGCACTTTTGTTGTACATACATATTTCGCCATTATTGTTTTATTTTAATAAATTAATTCCCCTTCAATGTCACACGGCCGTACACAAAATGTATTTAAATTGCATAAAAACACAAAACTTGCACTCGATGTCCACAATTGAAGTGTAATTGAAACGAATCGTCAATTTGAAATATGAAGCGAAAATATGCCAAAAAAAAAAAACCCGAAAGTCTTTTATTATTCGCTGACCTCCGCCCCTTCGAGGCTGCCTTTCTTCCCATGGTGGGGCGACCCAGAAATTCCCAAAATTACAAGCCAAAATAAATTTAATTGGTTTTGTGGTCACACTTCCCCATGTGCCCACTCAGCGCCATTCGTCATGGTTTGACCAGCATTCCCGAAATTCGAACTGATGCGATTATTGCGTGCCAAATGGAGGAGCCTCGACCTTGAAGACACATTGATCAGTTCGATGCTGCCAAATTCCTCACATTTTTCATTAAATTTTCCGTGTAATTGTGAAAATAGAGAATCGATGCAATCGAACATCCAAAACGCCAAGTGCATTTCTCCGGAATCATGCCGAAAAATTCGTTTAATCAAGGGGCTCAAGGCTGCAGTTTCCACCCGGCGACGTCGACCTCGACCGTCAAGGAGAGCGCCACGAATTCCTGCTGGCGTTTATTCCAGCTTCATTAATTGTTTAATCAGCAAGTTCAAAATTCCCATTCGAATATGCACATATAAACAAAGACAACCCGTTAAAGAATTGAGCAAATAAATACACTTTTTAATGATCGGTAAATTGATTATGGATGGATGAAAATGCCTTGGAAATACTCAATGGATTTTAGCTGGCTGAAAATATTTATGCATTCTTTGTTATGTGTATTTACTTTGCAATTCATTCGATTCGGAAACGATTAACCACACATATTAATTTCTGCAAATTGCTGAATTAAATGGGCCAGGCAAAATTTCTTCTTGGAAGAACGTACTCTTGTATTGCTTCAGGCAAAGCTGATTAGAATTCCATTCGCCACTTCCTAGACTATAAAAACAGTCCACGCTAATTTATGGAAAAAGTTTCCACCTCCACCCACCCCACCCACGATATCAATTTTTTTTTTTTTTGGGGCTGTGACGAAAGAATCAATCTGCCCGCAACAATTGAACAATGTAAATCGTATCGATAACATCCGCGATAAGGAAGTTACATGCCAGCTGGGGGATTGGCATTGGATTCCTCTGTACTTGAACTACTTTTTCGTTAGCCTTCCGCCTTTGGCGACTCAGGTGAGTACTTGAGAAATTCCTATAAAAATTGAGTAGTAGTGGTGTAGAAGCTCGTGACACAAAGCCATTGGAATGCCAACAATCTATTGGGCAGTGCGTATTAATAAAAATACGCTTTGGGCCACAAATAGCCGGCAAATGATAATCTGGGTCCAATTAAATAATGGCATAATTATGTATAAATACTCGCTAATTGATTGCCCGGTTCGAGTTGGGCATGTGCGATGATAAGCCAGACAGTCGAGCCGCGTCGAACGTGTTTCATTCACCCAACTAACGTCTTTTTAATGGCTTAATTAAGTAGCCAGCTCATTCAAGATTGGCAGATTGTCATCAGAGTCTCACGTTGATAGTTTGAAGCTAATTGCACGGCATTCCCCTCATCACAAATTATCAATGCAGCAGATGCGGGTGTGACTGTGTTGTCATTCCGAAAATTAGATTCAGTTTCCAATGAATACTTGAATATCTATGAATACTACTCATGGATTACTCATGCAACTAACTGTTCGTGTGGATTTAGCGGTGATCAAAAGGCGTTGCACCGGAAATCAGATAAGATTTTATTTACTTAAACTTGCAAATGCTTCTTATCGCTGGAGTTATGCAAACCTGTCACGGTAATTGCGTTCCAAAATCTCCAGATTTCTGACCAGCTTAGTTAGAGAAAGGGGGTTTCCATCAATCTCTTCTTGGCTTTTGTCTGTCTTTTTGGGCCCAGATCGTAATTTGGCCCGAAACGGACAGAAATCGCTCATAAAACTCAAGTTTAATGTCATGCAAATCGCGTCGGGCGACAGAGCGACTTAATGTCGTCTGATAGCTTTATTTCACACATCGAGGCCTGATTTGTTATCCATTCAGAGCCGGAGACTTGGCTTTAATTGGCTTTCCTAACTTTTTTTTTTCGGCCAGAAACCAACAATGTGATTCATATTAAAATGTAATAAATAGAAAACAGTGAGTCACTTGGGGGGGATCGATTTTTGGAGCGTAATTTCCTGTTGGCCACTTGGAATTCCAGCCATTCACAGGGCTAATATATAAACAAGCCAACGGATGACCACAGTGTTTGTTTGCTTTCCAAGTAGTGCTAAAACCAACAATTGGATCATCTCGATGACGAGGCTCGCTTCTAAAATACATATTTGCAATTGCAAAAAAAAAAAGGAAAAAGAAAAACCCGTAATTACAATTACTGGCAGAAGCCCCAAAACTGTGCCAAGTGAAATGGCAGACAGTTTTGCGATGATGATGGCATCCCGAAACCAACTGGAGCAGATGAATCTTTTGAAGAATCTCTGCAGATTGTCCCAAATTGATTGGAGTATCAATTCCAAATGATAGAGACATGGCCGGGGGACTAATTTGATTTTATTCGATTATATTGCTTGACAGCCTTGAACCCGAATTGGGTCCAATTATCGCACTTATGTATCTTATCAATTTTTGGGTCAGATAAGAGCAACCAAAACAAACCCAAACTAAATTAACTGCGCACAAAAGTTCGCCAAGCCATTTGCGAGTATATTTGGTTTTTGATAATCCCAAACCTTTTTGGGGTAGCCATCCATCCACCCACACACTTTCCCATGGCCATTGTCTCTGCTTTCATTTCCACCGCCAGTTGCCAAATTCGGGCAAACATTTTGCCCCCCAAAATACCTTGAGAACTCAACTCGGCCGCTGTTAAGTTAACAGAGCATATGACGTATACGCCCGAGTGGCAGTAACATATGACGTATACGCCCGAGTGGCAGTAACAGTGGATGCTCTCCCTCTCTCTCTGTTGGCTTTCTCCGTTGCCCCCCTTTTTGCGGATGGCTGTGGGATAGCCATCCCTCCCTCGGCCTGGCGAAACCACCTACGCCGTACAAAGCCCGAGATCGGACGGGAAAGCAGAGCTGGCAGCAGCAACAGCATTCACAGCCGTAACAGAATCCGCAGAAACGGCTACGTTAAGTGGTGGGCCATTATTCTAACTGAATTCATTCAACAACGAGCCGCGATCGGAGTAGGAACAACGCGAGAAGTTCAAACTTATTTTTGCAAAATTCAAAACGGCAAAACGGAATTGTTTCAAATTATTGGCGGAAATTTGACTCGAATTTGTGCAAAGTATTCAAAATGTTAGTATTGCGTACGGTTGATGGTCATTAAAATTGTTTAGCTTTTCAAGCTCGGTTTGCCAGACCGCTGTGTCAACAAATCAATTTAACGCTTGGTATTCATGAAATTCTGTAAGCGGATCAATATTTGTTGTTCCACATGGGATAAACATCGGTGTTTGTGTTAGCCGAGCCCCAACACTTCCCAAGTGTCTTTCAATCCGAAACGGAATTCGTTATCTTTATTGTTTACTGTGTCACAAAAAAAAAAATATAAATAATAATAAAGAAGTTTTCGCAAATATTCTTGGCAAAGATCTAAGAATAAAAGAACTCCGTCAGATAATGGTTCACAATTCAATCAACTTTTATGTATATATTTTTCTCGCCGCGACTTCACGCCAAATGTTATTGCCAATTGGTTTGGTAATTAATTATCAACCCGAACTTTCAAATTAATTATTACTAAATTAAAAACGGGTTCAGCATTAGCGAACAATCGGCCAAAAAAATGTATAGAAAAACCAAATAGAAGGTGGGGAGGCGAATGTTTGGGGCACCTGCGAGACTTTTGTTTGTGATTCAGAAGATATTTATACAGATTTAATTGAAGACAAAGACTTACCAAAACGCCGACTATATTGTACGTTCTTAGCCATCTCAGGCTAACGTCAAAAGTCAGCAGGCGAAACAGGAAAATCTATTTGCAATTTGCATTTATTTATGAAACTTTGGCTTCCCTCCACCAATAAACAAGTTTAATCTTCGTCTCCAGAATAATCAGTTGAAGAAATATACGAAAAAAACGTATTAAAACGCCAAAAACATGAAATAAAGGGGCGCTTCCTAGAGTGAGCAAATTTGAATTTTGTTGCCGAATCCACAAAAATTCAAAAAACTTAAAACCGAAAACCGAAAAGAAGTGTTTTGACTTAAACGGGTGGGGGGCAGGGTTTCTTCGCTTTCTTGGCAAACTCGCTGTCGTCATCAGAATATATATAGCGTAGAAAGAAGCTAACTGTTAACTGTTTGGCCCGGGACGGTCGATGAATTCGTGATGAGCGGGTTGCCGTCGAGGAGCAGCCCGTATCCGAAAAAAAGATGTACAAATTAATTATCCCACTGGGTACGGGGTCCGGGGTCCGGGGTCCAAGTTCCGAGGTCCGAACGGGTTTTCCCTCGCCTTCCTCATTTGAAATTTGCCTAATTTTATGTTTTGTCGGTTTAGTTGCAAGTTGGGGTCGGTTAAGGAATTTCGTCAAGATTATTTCGCATGCTAATTGACGACAAATTGCATGACGCTTATCTGGTCAGATTTGTGCGATAAGATAATGTCATTTAGAGATAAAATATTTTAAATATTTTTTTATATTTTGTACCCCTAGAAACCACAAACGGAATCATGACTCTCAATTGCGCCCGGATAGTGGGCCTTTTGGCCATTTTAGTGGGCGTGGCCAGTGCCTTCGATCACACTCTGAAACATGACTATCCAGGACCCTACTGCGCCCTGCAAAATACCTGCTGCAAGGACAGGCACGACGGTTGCTCGCTGCCCATCTCCAGTGAGTACTTTTGAATCATCATAAGCCTTTACGAGTTAGTCATCAAGGGGATTAGTTATAAGTGATGGAATAGCACGTTTCTGGGGGGACTGACAAATATTTTGTTTAATATAAATAAAAATGTATGCATTTTTAGTCGCTTGTTGGAGTGTAACCTGTTTTTGAACCCTTTTCAGCCACGCTGTGCTATTGCGATGAGTTCTGCGATCGCGATGACTCCAGCGACTGCTGCCCCGACTACCGGTCCTTCTGCTTCGGCGAGGCTGATCCTTTGCTCACATGCCTGCACAACGGCAACTACTTCACCAAGTACAACAGTACGTGGGACAACTGCAACGAGTGCCGCTGCCTGGACGGCGGACGGGTGCAGTGCGATACGGAGCTCTGCCTGACCGACGACGAGCTGATCAGGAGCGTGAACTCCATCCACCACCTGGGCTGGTCCGCCAGGAAGTACACCGAGTGGTGGGGCCACAAGTACTCCGAGGGTCTGCGTCTGCGTCTCGGCACCAAGGAACCCACTTTCCGCGTGAAGGCCATGACCCGTTTGACCAATCCCACCGACGGCCTGCCCAATTCCTTTAACTCCGTGGAGCGCTGGCCCAGCTACATCTCCGAGGTACCCGATCAGGGCTGGTGTGGGTCCTCCTGGGTACTGTCCACCGCCTCGGTGGCCAGCGATCGCTTCGCCATCCAGAGCAAGGGCAAGGAGGCCATCCGCCTTTCCGCCCAAAACATCCTTTCCTGCACACGTCGCCAGCAGGGCTGCGAGGGCGGTCACCTGGACGCCGCCTGGCGTTACCTGCACAAGAAGGGCGTGGTCGATGAAAGCTGCTATCCGTACACTCAGCAACGGGACACCTGCAAGATCCGTCACAACAGCCGCTCCCTCAAGGCCAACGGCTGCAGGCCCTCCCCCAACGTGGACCGTGATAGCTTCTATACAGTTGGTCCAGCATACACCCTGAATCGCGAGGGTGACATCATGGCTGAGATCTACCACTCCGGCCCCGTCCAGGCCACCATGCAAGTGTACCGCGACTTCTTCTCGTACTCTGGCGGAATCTACAGACACACAGCTGCCAACCGAGGAGCTCCCCAGGGCTTCCACTCCGTCAAGCTGGTCGGCTGGGGCGAGGAACACAATGGCGATAAGTATTGGGTGAGTTTTTCTCAAAAACTTATACACATTCCTCCTCTACTATTTTTATTAAATAATCAACAGATCGCAGCCAACTCTTGGGGTCCGTGGTGGGGCGAGCACGGCTACTTCCGCATCCTGCGCGGCAGCAATGAGTGCGGCATCGAGGATTACGTCCTGGCCTCCTGGCCATACGTCTACAACTATTACAATGTAAAGTCGGCGAAATAGGGGAAGTAGGCCCTAGAACGCCTCGCAACGAGCAATCTCGAGCAATGCAGAAACGAAAACAAATTTATCTCATGCTTCAAAATTTTCCATTTGCTGTATGGCACTCAAAGTGAATTAGGCGCTTTTATCTGTAATGTTAATGTTTAGAAACTAGTGACTAAAATGAATAGCTTTAAGTTGCGCGAATGCACAAGTTAACTGCCCCACAGAACCAGGACCTGCCCCCTCCAAAAAAATTCTTTCACCCACTAACTGGACTCGAAACAACACAAAACTGCCACATTAACCACCGTCGTAATCCCGAAATCCCAAAAGAAAACTGCCACGATAGAAAGGAAATGAATTAAATCGGAAGTTATAGTTCCCACCGGCGACCAGAACAGACCCTTTGCAGCGCATGTGATTGAAGGAAAGAAGAATATTATTGGATCGTCGAGAGTCTGTAGGATTTGTACGAGTGCCCAACTCATCGTGTATTGTAAATGGAAGCTAAGTTAACTGATGGATAGACCGAAGCAACATTTACGGCTTATATATTTTTAATAAACGAATTACTTTACATGTTTACGTGAAGGGTTTTGATTCACTTTCGTACTTTTTAGGCCACATACATTCGTGCGAATGCTTCTTAATTTATTTTCTAATATACGTAGCGCATAACGTGTCGTGTGAACCTATATTGTATATTCTTGTTTTTGTTGAACAATATTTTCACATTACTCTTTTAGGGTTAGGGCATTAGGGGGAATCTTTAGAGTTGTAAATTAAATCCCTTCTGTTTGGGGATATTTACGCATAGCTATCATACTAATTAAATCAGGAAAATTAGTAAAGAATGTTTTAAATTTGCACAATGGTCTCCGTTGAAAATAAATTGACAAAACAAAAGTCTGTAAGCACTCTGCTGCTTGGTCGAAGGACCACTACTTTCCTATCCATGGAATTTCATTGTTCACACATGCAATTTTGATGCCAGAGCGACCTGTGGGCAATCGGATAACTAACAGTACAAAGACGGGCCTGGCCGGGTGCTCTCTTGGCGTTCAGCTTTTTGTTGAATGCTGTGGGCGACCAAGGTGGGTGGGCTGGGCTAATTGAGAGTGATGCCCGCAAAGGATACCTCCAACGACGAGTCATTGGACTCCATACGGCTGCGTATGTGTGCCAGTGTGTTCTTATAGTGGCTCTCGATCTGCTTGGTCTCCTCGCTGGGCTCCAGGTTGGGCAGCTCTTCGTTGACCTTAGCAATTAGCTGGAAAGGAGGATGTATAAGCTCAATTGTCTGACTAGTTGTTTGAACGCCTTACCTGGTTTAGCATGGCCACAGTGATAAGCGAGTTTCCTCGCTCAAAGTAAAACAAGTAATGGTTCAGCAACTCTACGTACAACTGGACCTGCACTCCAGTGTCCAAGCATTGTGAGGCAATTCGAGCACCTTTCTTCAGGCAGTCAAGGGTTCTCTTTTCGTCGCGCATCTCCTCGCCGTTTTGTCTAGAGGATTGGTAGCGTTTAGTATGTTGTAATAGGTACTCTAACATTTTGACTTACTTGCCACTCCAAAAAAGAGCCGCACAGGCCACGACCCCGCGACACTGGTCTGGTTTTTTCAGCAACTTGGATGCGGCTAGCGCACAATTCGTCCGCAGAGGCTCGGCGTTTTCCTCGCCGAAGCATGACATTTGCTCGAAGGTGGACATAATCAGCGTGATGGCTGCTAGTTGGGCCTTCGAGTCCGAGATCTCATCTTCGTACAGCGAAAAAGCCTGGGTCATAAACTCATAGGCCACTGTCTCGTGGTTTGTATAGCCAATCTCGCCGATGACCAGAGCGCCCTGCAGATACAGACGCAACGCCAGGTCAGCCAGATCAGCCTTCGCCAAAGCACTGATGGTACTGTGGCAATACTGCACAATCTTTTGGCACTTCTTGTCCCAGTTTTCGTCCTGCTCAGAAATTGCCTTATATTTGAAAGCCAGCTGGTACGCGGCAAAGACCAGGGGTGGTAAGACGTGTTTCAGACGTGACCCGCCACCATTGCCAAGATGTTTCCGGGCAGTCTGCAGCATTTTGTACTGCATGTCAGGCTCATCAGAGCGCATAAGATGAATAAACCTAAAGAAAATGACATTGAAATAAAAGCGGAACAAATACAGAATTAAAAAAGGTAATTCTACCGTGCGACAACTCCCTGCTCCTCTGCAAACTCTTCCGCATCCGCACTGCTGGGACCTGGTGCCGCTGCGTTGTCCTTATTCGTGTCGTCGTCCTTGATCAGCGGTGTGATAATTGTCAATAGGCTGTCCGCCTGCTCGGCCGTGGTAACAAGAGTCTCATTGTCTAGGATGTTCATTACCAAGTACAAGGCCAGAGATTTACGGGAGGTGTAGTCAAACTTTTCCAGCAGAGGGCAGAAGTTACTTAATTGGATAATGGTCAAAGCGTTGTTGTAGAAGTCGATGCAGATGCGCAGCAGCCGGGACAATTCTTGGTTTACGGACAACAGGTGTGAAATGCTAAAAAGATCAAGTATTAGTGTCTACAATAATGATTTTATAATCCACCATACTTATTCATATTCATGCGCTGCAGGATTTGTGCTGTAGTGCCCAGCACTTTGTCGACATAGTCCACACGATCGGGATACACCTTCTGTGCCAAGTTCAGCAAGGCAACTTGTAGTGAGATAGTGTCCTCCAAGGGCATATCCATGCGTGTCTGCACAATGTTGGCCACCTGGACGCTAAAGACCTCAAACAGCTCCACCTCTGCGGGAATAATAGCATCGATAGCGTTGCCGCTTGTCTTGCCACTGCGCTGGTTATAGGCCGCCAGTCGTTCAATCAATGATATAATGATGTTTTTCACATTCACTCCGGTCTCCAGTTGAGCGCAGGACTTTAGGAAGGGGTCTAGGGTCTGCAGATGAAACTCATCGGGAAATACTTGAATGATGCACTCCATAAGGTATTCCTGGGCAATAGCATCCCGACAGCTGACCACCTGCTCTAGGATGCCTGGCAGGATGAGTCGCTGGTAAGTTTCCAGCGTAGCGGACTCCAGCTGCGACAGTCGAACCAAATTAGTGCCCACCAGGATCTTGAGCTCCTCGCGTTCCTTCTCGCGCCTCGTCTTCTCGCTGGAGTGACCCTGATGTTGCATGCGCACCCACAACTTGTTCATCTCCGCAAAATTCGTAAGCACAAAGTCAATTGCATCGTACACATTACCCTCGGGCTCGTTCTCGGCCACCATCACGTCAGGTAAAATGTTTCGAGTGCACTGTAGTAGGTAATTGCGCAAGAAGAGGCCCCTCAGAGGGTGCTGCACTCCGCGACACATCTCCACCAGGTCCTTGAGGATACTACGCTTCAGAGTGGAATCATTCTTTATGTAAACAATGCCAACTGTGATGAGGAGGTACAGGCGGGGCACAATGGTTTGGGAGTACTGAACCAGTTCGTACAGATCTGTCTCCTTATCCCTCTTTTCGCTGAGATACAGCTCCAGGTGGCACAGCTCGTTGGTCACAGCCATATCTGAAAACATTAACAATTAGTAAGCGAAAAGGTCCCAGATCTGATGACTAAGTGTCACTTACACAGCTCGTAGTAGCTCTTGGGGAGAGCAGAGAAGTGCGGAGCTCACTGAGCATCGTGCTGGCACATTTTAGCGAGTCCAGCATCCGCTCCTTGTCCAGGAAATGATTCATCTGGAAGGCCTGCTTGCGGGCTGCACCAATCGCCTCGGCGAGCAGCTTCTCCTGGTCATCCAAACCATTCGGCATGGTCTGAAAGGAAAGAAGGCATTCAAAATCACTTGCTGGAGGAAACATGGAGCGACCGAGCGAAACTAGTGAACACAGAGAACGACAGCTTCAGATAAGTTTGCTGCGAGAGTAGCGAAAGCAGCGACGACAGCAGCACGGCGTTGAGCGGTTCCGGAGGATTAATCAAATGATAAGAGGGCGAGGAAGATGGAGAGAGTGTTTGAGCGGACGAGACACACACATATAGGCACTATGGCAGGGAGTGGAGGTGGAGTATTTACCCTGGGGAAGGAGGAACTGGACACCTGTCCACTATACGAGGACGAGCTCCAGGGGTACATGCTGGTGGGTCTGGTTGGATGGTTTGTTGTTTAGATTCGTGAAGGGGGCGTTGCTTCACTGCTCTCGTCTCCGCTTCAGGTGCTCCACTTGCGTCGACAGAGGCGCAGTCAGCGGTTGCCTTTTGGGCTCGGTTTTTCGGCTTGATTTTGCTCGAATTGCAGGCCAATCTTCGCTCCCGGCTTCTGGCGGCTATAATGTGGGCCTGGGCGCACTTACCATTACAGCGGTTTGGGGGCGGATCGAAAAAAGCCAATTATTTTTAATTAAAATTAGAAAATTCTGCAATTGCAATTGTGGGGGTGAAACAGTGCGATGTTATCGATAAAATATACCGATGCGACTTTGAAAAAATATACTTTTTCCACTTTCTAAATATACCAAAAATGTGACATTATATTTTATTTTACATATTATATAATGACTTAAAAATAAAAAATTAATTGTTGAATTTAACACAAGTTCTTTACATCTACTAGCCTTCAATTAGATGGCCACACTGGAGAGCTATCGGTTCCCTATCGGTTATCGACTGTTACAAAATACCATGAAAATTCAAATATTTTTGAACATTTCTCTTCTTTTAAAACGATTTTTGTTCAAACACATTGGTATCTAAAAGAGTCAATAGAATCACATGTTACTAGAACATATAACATGGTAATGGTAAAGTTTCTTTCGAAACAGAATTTTTGAATTATTTTTCTGAAAAGTTCCCACCGAGACACCTACAATCGAATAGAAACTTCCATCAGTATTTTGAAATTGAACTTTTCACATTTATTATACACTCATTAGACACATATTATCGGAGTGAGAAAATTTAAACAGATTATACCCTTACCACTTGGCCACGTCTTAAAACTATGGCTGACTTTCGCTTCTCCCCATATAAAGTGTTTTACATACAATCTGTGCAAATGAAGTGTGTTCTATATCACTGTCCTAAATATTTTGACGGCTCGAATTTATTCATAAATGTTTGAGCTAGAATAATACGCAGGTGACGAGACAAAATGCAAATACATATATATATATAATTTTTGTGTATATAATTTGTCTATTCTTTGTATAGATTTGGTATGGTACACATATGTAGGGATGCAGGATTCCTTTAGAGTTCCAACCGATTCGCCTTCCTTGATATAGGCTAGAACACTTTTCCATTTAATTCCATTGTGCTGCTGCATTTGTTGGTGACTATAATACTTATCGAATCAAGTATTAATTAGTTTAATACTTAAATTAATGGACATCTAGATCATGGGTGTGTGTATAGTGTGTAGCACTAAGCTGTGTTGACATTCATAGTTAAAAATCTCAAAACTCCATTCGTATCCGTCCGACCTCAATATTTGATACAGCAGGTCGCCATATACATATTTTAATAACAAAAATTGGTTTTGCTTTGTGTAAATCTAGAGTTTCTTGCGTATCTTTGATTAACTTCGAAAATGGTCCCGACTAACATGAGAAACCTAGGACGTGCCGGTTGTGGGTGCACGATGGGCTCCTTTATACATAAAAAAGGCTAATTAAGGTTAACAATTGTGGCAAAACTCCTAGTTCTATTTAAGCAAAATTGCACAATGTGGTTAATAGTTTGTTTTGCTGCTCCCACTCCTAGTATTTCCATCAATCAAATACTGAACATTTAACAATCATTTGAATATTTATATAAGTTTAAAATGCAATTCAATTACCATTAAAAATTTATAACTACACATATATAATTAACCATAAATTCCATTCGGCGCACATGGGCCAAACCTTTGCAAAATCAGTACAATTGGTATCTTATAACTTTGTCTTCTACGAATAAGGGTAAAATATTTCCATCTTTTTGAAAAATTATTGCTTTTTAAACTTGGTTTCCATTGTATTTTGAGTTCTTTCAATCCAAAAATGTACAACTTATTTGATGCAGTCGAAACGGGGGTAAGTGTGTCCCGGAAAATAATCCCAACTCATGGCTTAAAGGTGAAAGAAAGGAAACGAAAACCATAAACAACGAATTATAAATGATAGTTTTATATTTAGACAAACTATATACAGCGATAAATAGGGCAAATGACTAGCATAAACTAAAACTAAAATTATACACAATATGTACAAGTTGTTGGGAATAAAATACCCCCGGTAAGTGTCGAGTCTGTTGAATTTTTTTTTTTGGTTGTATCTTAGGTCTAGGATCTAGCGTAGTCTATAGGAAATTTATATTGCGGCTTGCATATTTTTTAGAGCACATGCAGGTTCTCGCAGCTCTTGGACTTGGAGTCCCGGGTCCAGACGCGTCCCAGCAGACCCTTCACCTTCAGGCTGGTGGAGGTTCGTGACCCACGGTATTTGCGGGGGCTGTAAAATAAAAATGAACAAAAAAAATTACACTTTACAGGCTGTTTTTGATAAGCTGTCAGAGGCGGTGACTCACCTGCTTTGCGCACTGCCCGGGGGCGTGCCCACCGTCTCCCCCAGAGGACCCAGCGGCGTGTTGGCATTCAAACAGCCTGCACTGAGTGGAGAGCAAGCCCGACGCTTTGACTTTCTAATCGAACGCTTCCGGAACAGATCCCTAGAGGAGGCAGAAGAACATTAATAATAAGTCATAAAGATAAACTACCAGACTTGGCTGGTTGATGGCAGCACCTTTAAATTTTCGTTTAAAAAAACCAAAAAACCTACCTGGACTTTTCCGGATTCTCCAGCTTGAGCCGTATCTGAGATAGCAGACCTACGAGAAGCTCGTCCACGTTGTGATTGATGCCCACAGAGGTTTCGATGAATTTACAATCGTAGGCGGTGGCCATGGCCTTGCCCTCTGCAAAGAGGTGACGAGACGAGGAGAAATGAGTGAGTGGTTAAGTGAAAATGTGTGGAAATTATGGCCAAAGGCATCACCGGCCAGCACGACAGCGTCAAGCCAACTGGGCCACCCATCACCCAGTTAATCAAATCAAATGGCTTCGCTTAGTTAACTCTGAGTTGGCCATAAAACCCCAACTTGGACTCGGATTTGTATCTAAACACGTTGGAGATTTGATGGGACTTCCACCCACCTCATCCCATCCCATTCCATCCCATCCCATCCCATCCCATCCAGCCGCCTGTCACGTCTGGTTCACAGTTGTGTACACAACTCGTAAAATCTGAAGCATCAAAGTTCGCTGGATTCGCAGGATTCTGAGGTGCCTACAAATTTTTCTGCTGCAAATTTTATGACAAGCTCACATTTTTATTAACAATATGACGAAAGTTGACCAATGCCCCAAAAACCATATATATTTGGGTCGTTTTATTACAGTTTAATAGTATGTATAGTCGTCCCCCGAAAAAACCTTTTCCTAAGCTTTAAAGACTCTTATCCCTCTGACTTTTGGCTGGAGTTTGCTCTGGGCTTTTCGTAATTAAAAGTAAACAAAAGAGGCCAGCATCAGAATTAAATAATTAGAAATGACTGGAACACTAAAAGGTGAAAGTGGAAAGTTGAAATCGAGTGAAAGTCCATTAAAAATTAAAAGCCCATCGAAATGTTTGCCAAGTTGATGGAGTGCCAAACAAATACTATTTCCATGGATAGGTTTTACTTTCAATGCACGCATATATATTTTTCCCAATCACTGTGACATTGTATAGATTTATGAAAATATCTTTTATCCAGACATTTCTGGGCTAAGCGCACATTTTATTATTGCCGGAGGCATAAAAAATTCTATAAATACTTTATGAAATTAAGGCGCCGCATTAGGTGGACAGGAGCAGGGACCATCACCCCTCCGCCACCGCCACCCGAAATTGTAGCTTATAAGTGGGGGGAGGGATGACTGTTGGGTATATTTTGGAGGCGGCATGTGGCATCGCCCCCGTTTGCAACAATAGGCTTATGAGCCTTAAACCGTTGCCGAAACGGAACACATGCCACACGGGACAAAATGTAATCAATTTTGCGCTGAAACAATTTCCCTGCCATTACATTGCCGGAAAAGCTGTGGAACCCTTCCACCACCACCACCACCACCGCCACCATCTCCTACTCCACCTCCTGATTCTGCTCCTGCTCCTGATCCACCTGACCCAACCCAGCCCAGGCCCCAACCACTCTCATAATAGCAAACGTAATTTAACGGAAAATATTGAATTACTTGGATGAAAGCAACCGCTTTACCTTCGTCTTAAAGGGAATCCGATATAAAAGTCAAGTGAAAGCACTTGAGCAGACGACAAAAAGACCCCCAAAATTGGCGACCTTCAATTGTGGAAAATGTGGCATCTGCCGCAGCAGCGGACCCAACCACCTCTCTGTTTGGGTCTGTGTTTGAGTAGGCCAACCGCCGGATGACTTCCGCTTGGGCAAACTTTTCAGCTGTGTCCTTTCAACACACCCAAACTATGTATATCGATATCTATTTTTAAAGGACCCTATCGAGCGCTCTTTACGGCGTTAATGAAATGAGAAGCTTTGATTGTGTCGCTTACCTTCGGAGGTGACCAGGCGGCTCCTGGCCAGGTCCGCCTTGTTGGACACCAGGATGACTGCCTTCTGGGCGATGTTCTGATTGGTCCAGAGCACCTGCAGCACCTGCTCGGCCACGCTGAAGCTGCTCCTGTCCGCCGCCGAATAAATGACGCAGTATCCGTGCGGATCGTAGTTGGTCAGGCACTCATCGGGCTGTGAATGCAGATGACACCGAGGTGACATTGAGTGAGGTTGAGAGCTGTATCTGTGTCAGGGATGGTGTTGGTCTTGGCTCTTTGTATGGGTTAGTTGATGGCTGTGCATGCTAATGGCATTATGAAATGTGGCAGATAGAGTGCAGGACATTTACATGCACAGTTGATGCCCAAAATAATAGGTGAGTGCTTGCCAAAGGACACACACACACACTCACACACCTGGAGAAACCAATTACCAGTGCCTTTTAGGCACATTGATTACTCTTCAATACTTTTCCATATTCAATTTGTAAACTTTTGAGCCACTATTATTCTGACCTTTAGTTTGTTATGTTTGGGTCTGAACGGGATGAGTTTTTGGTCGAGTGGTACTTACCGTCATTTCGGTGTATCCATGGTCGATGAATATCAGCTCGGACTCCTCGCCACTGAGTAATACTGAGACGGCCTTCTCCCCGGACTCATCATCTGCACCCAGCAAAGGATAAAACTTTATTTAGTACATGTTTTAAGAGTGGAAGGCAATAATAAATAGTTCGATCAAGTTGCAACTAAAATGTCAAGCAATGAAATGATTCACAACAACAATTTTGGCAGTGCAGAAACGAGAAATGTGGAATGGATTATTTACAAGTGTCGCAGGATTTACATGCCAGAATGCGAGAATCCCATTAGCCAAGTTAAATGTGTATTCGTATACAAGGCCCGGCGGGAGCTTCCCCCGGAAGTGTGCCCCCAAATGTATGCTAATTTACAATAGTTTTTGTCGCAGCGAATATGCAATGTAATGTGCAACATGAATGGGGCAAGTGGTGTGTGGCGGCAGGTGCTCGAGGCATTTGTGTGGCTTATTGTTTGTGTTAGTGAGCTTAGGGTGCTTTCTCAATTAATATTCATTTAATTTTTCCCTCTCTTTTTAATTGAAAACATACTCAATAGAAGCTCTGGTGCGGCATTTATTATTATTTGTCCATCGGCCTCGATGGCAATCAATAAATGCAACCGCCTCCCCCCCCGATCACCTATCCCACCCCGTAGGCTGGCACTCTTTTGACCAAATCATTAATTAAATTTCATTCGCACTGTTTGTGATGTGCATAATCATTTCAATATCATGGCAAGGCAGTCCTCAAGGCTGGCCAAGTGCCCATAAATCACAAGCGAAACAAAGGCCGCCATCGTTTGACAATCGATTGGATAGGTCTACTATATATATCGTATAAAATATATTATATATGGTGTGTGCGTATGTAGATGTGTCTGGGGTGTTCCAATTTCCGGGGCGTGGATAGTGGGCAGGTGTGTGTGGCTTTTATTATTTCTTTGGTAACGCTGGGGGAGGAGTTGGTCTAATAAAAGTATGCTAATCGAACTCAATTGGGGGAATCATAAGGCAAATGCATTAGTTGGTAAAGTGTTTATCTAGCTTTTGGTTGTTTTCGAAAGTTGAAAAGCGTTCCAATTATTCGAGTATTAGGATATTTGGATAAAATATTAAAGAGTAGCATAATTAAAAGGAATATTATTATTATTAGTATTATTATTGTTCAGTGGCTTTGTTATTTTACCGTCGGCGGCTTTTTCAATTAGTATGCGTATATCACAGTTGCCTAGATCTGATTCGCGGGTTCAGAGTTCAATTTTATATACAAAGTAGATGTTGTTGTCATATCGGTTGTTGTTGTTGGTTTTATTGTTGTTGTTTTGTAGGGTTAGATTGATACATTGAGTTGAATATGATTGGTTGATATTCGGAATGGAGAGAAACAGAACAAATTATCATTTCTTTATAAAAACATTATGTGACAATAGTGGGTTTACTATATGAGGTTGTTGTGTTTTCTTTTTTTTTTTTTTTTTTTTTTTGTGTGGAAAAGCAATTACAAGGCTGGATAATTTGGTTAGAATTTTGTATCTAAAGGACTTGGAATTGGGCGAATGGTCAAGCTCTTAACTGTGTCTTCTCATATATGTACATTCAATTATTTATTCGAATATTTTTCATTCACTTTTATTCTGGAGCAGCAGCGAATAAAGCAATTTTCCTTGGCCAATTCCATTCCGTTCAAGATTCGCAAAAATTCCAAAATGAGTCGAATTTATTTTGATTGCAGAAAACGGCAGCGAGCGTTTGTTATGCTTTATGCCAATATGTGTTGACCCATTGGGGGATGGGTGACAGTAGCTCGACGGCACACTCATAAAACGCCCAAAGGCGAAGGAAAAAAAGAAATTTATATGAAATAAAAGCAAACCAAACAGAAGGCACCTAAAAAACACTAAAAACCATAAAAACTCTAAACTCAAAAGGAGAGAAAAAAAAAACAAAATGAAAGCTTTCCGGACTCGGAATTATGAAAAGCTATTTGATATACGAGCACGGAAGAGGAGAGTAAACAGACGACACTGAAAACGGAATCAAACTAATATCAAACAGACAACTGAAAAGTTACCAAATAAGGCAACAACACAATGCAACACAACACTCACAACAACAACGAGCTGGGGCTTGGGCTGGGGCTGGAGCTGGGTCGGGGGCTGGGTCGGGGGCTTGGCTGGAGGAGGTATTCGGTGACAACAAATGAGTTATGAAATAAACTGAAAACAAATCAAAGCACTCGCTCTCAAACAAACAGACAAATACTCGGAATATATCCAAGGATATGTTATGCAGTGCACTATGGTTAGTTGGGTGGGTGGTGTCTGCTTTTTTGTGGGCAGCAGGGGGGGCATCAGGTGCAGGCATCTCAAAAGGCTTAAGATCCACTTACCAATGCTCGTGTCATAAGCATGCAGGTACTCCGATGTCATGAACTGCGACACCAGGGAACTCTTTCCCACCGCCGGGCCACCCAGCATTAGGACCCTGAAAATTGTCACAAGAAATTTAAGGAAAAGTCAATTAGAAACTCTGTTTACTTGGAGCGTATTTGGCAAAGTCATTTTAACAATAAACAATATTTTATTGGTTTTTCATTGGACTGTTTTCCATACTTTTGGGTCGTAAAGATAAACCAAGACACACAACTTTATGGTCGAAAAAATTACATAAATAAAGAATGACAGAAACAAACTGAACAAATTTAAGATTGCAAAAACATAAACATTGTCTCTAAAAAGAAAATTTCATAAATATTTGGAAAATATTCCAAAAATTTCAAGCCATTAAAATGGGTACATTTTTTGTCAACATCTCTATAGGTCAGAAAAAATGTTCCACTAAGTATTTCCAGATGCAAAGTGTATTTGAAAAACTTTCCCAAACTTTTCCTCTGTACTCACCTGTACGGACCATTGCCCGGATTCGAGGTGCTGCTCTCCCGACTGGACGCCAGCGATGTCCGTGCGGAGGTGGATGTGGGGGCGGATAGCTGCTGCTGGGCGGTCAGGTGCTCGGTGCTGGAATTCGAACTGGCCACGCTGTTGTTGGAGCGACTGCGTCGGCTCTTGAGGGAGTCGCCGCGATTGACCACGCCCTTGCCGGTGATCGAAAAGTGCCTCAGCCTGTAGTACTCCTCCTCCACTCCGGTGTTGGGCATGGAAGCCACTCTGTCGGAGGCGGGTTACAACCTGATTACAGCTTCGACTAATGAGTTTTTTCACTCGCCACATACCTGGATCTCTGCTGGGGCAGGCACAACTGATTCGGTCTTCCCGACGCCCTGCTTCCGGGCATCTTCACTGACTGAGAGCGGCTGTGGTGGGGGGAACCGTACCTGGACAGAGGAGGAAAGTTTTAAAATGGCATCGTTAGTGGCACAGAGAAATTTGAATCCTTTGTATTCCATCTTTCTTTTCATTGTTTGAGGAACGCAACACAACTGCAGATGACAGTGGTTTAATGGAGATCTAGACGTCTCCGGTGCACCTGCCAGTGGCCGCCCTGGCAACAATGAATGCCAAATGACCATGTGGGCGAGCAAGGACCAGTGTCCTTGGTCGCGGCCACCGCAACCCAGCCACACAAAAGTCCAAATGAAAATATTGATAATTAAACTGCCCAATTAGTGGGCCAGTCTGGCGAGAAATTCCATAGAACTGGCGGAAATTCCTTCATGGCGTTTCGCTTAGTAAATTTTAAATATTTTCGCAAAATGACAATCAACTGCAGAATCGGCGGCCACGTGCCAGTCGGAAAATGTTTGTTTTTCTTTGGCTGGGACGGAAACTAAATAACGAAAGGCAGACAAACAAATGCACACATCAAAACCTACATATAGGGCCTGGTGAATGGTAGATGGTAAATGGCAACTGGCAACAGGTCGTATGAGTAATTTGAAAAGTTATGACCCATCATGGTTGCAATGCAAAAAGTGCTGGCAGGTGAAGGCCATAAAAGTGGCACGACCCTGCCCCTTTTGATCTTATTCTGTTTGCCCGGTTGGCCATTTAAATTGTGATTGCATTGGTCCGAGGGAAATTTTTACGAGAGCCTTGAAAATCGATTGGCATTCAATCGGAAATTAAATCTAAGGCCAGGCCATAAAATGTAATCCATCAAAGAGCGGACCAGCGGACTTACCGCATCTCGAAATCCCGCAGCTCCTCGATGGTGAGCGTGTTGGTTACGTCCAGCAGCTGGCGCATGTTCTCGTCCCGCTTGTGCTGCTGCTGCTGGTGGTGCGGATGCGGATGCGGATGCTGGTTAGGATGCGGGTGCTGATTGTGGCCGTGGTGTGGCAGGTGATGCAGGTGACTCGGCGGATGGGCCAGTTGCTGGGAGTTCCTTTTCCGGGCCACCAATTCCTTGCCCTGCTCCACGCTGATGAAGTCTCCCTCGTTCTTGATCAGCAAAGTTTCCACTGTGTTGTCCAGACTCAGGGATGGCTGAGGAGAAACCAGAAAGGACTCGTTACTTTGTGAAAATAAATCTAAAATACCCGAAGTACTAGACGTTATTTGAGGAAAATGACTCGTTAACCAAGTTAAAATTGTGGTGAGTGCCTTTTGGCCAAAATTCATAGATTCTAGTCACCTTTTTGCAAATAATTTTAATAATTTTCATCCGATTTTAAAAAGGAATACCATTTATGAATCAGGAACTTATTTCGCTTCGATCTGCATCACAAGATATCAAAAGTAGAAAAAAAAATATTTTTTCGATTTTTGCAAATTTTTATGATGGTACCCCTTGCCCAAATTTCGAAAAATCGAAAAAATATTTTTTGTTTTACTTTCATCAACTTTTGATGCAGATCGACGGGGATTTCAGTCCTGATTTATAAATTCCATTCCTTTTATAAATCGGATCAAAATTGCGCAAACAACTAGCAAAAAGGTGACTGAAAAGTCTTCCTTTTGGCCCAAAGGCACTCACCATGCTTTATGTTAGGCTCTTGGCCAAAATTTATAATTTTAAGACCATTTTTTTTGCAAATAATGTATAGAATTTTCTTCCGATTTGACAAAGGATTATCTTTTATGAAAAAGGAATTCATTTACATGCCGAATGGGTACTATAAAAGTATGACAAACAGGAAGTAGGAGTAGGAATGGCTAATGGTTAAGTGGATTTTTGCAATTCAATTGGAAACTAGTCGGAGAAAGTACTTATGGCCCGATGATTTCATTCATTGCCCCATTCTTGATGGGCTTATGAAACTGTGGCACAACTACACAGTGCACAGTACAGGATGTACTTGCAACACTCGAGCCCCAAGGATTCGTTCTTGTTTCCCCAAGGGCCTTCACTTCAGTTTGCAAAGTTTTTGCTTTATCTGCACACCTTGAACAGGTGTTCGTTCGGGCTGTTAGCAAAGGCCTTAAGCCTTTGCATTGCGTGTCTGCAGTTGCAAATTCCCTGCGATTCGTGTTAAGGTATTTTATCACAAAAGTTTCGTTTTTTTTTTCGCCCTCGTTTAGCCGCGTTAGTAGATCTAATGAGGGGTAGTAATGGCCTCTAATAAAGGCCTTTTTTACTGGCTAATTCTTTCATATTTTTCGCCGACTCAAGCTTTAAATTTGTCTGTCTGCGGGCCAGAAAAAAAAAAAAACAAATGACTGCCAGCCAGGTTAAATTACCAAGAATTTACGTTGGCCAAATACCTGCCATAAATTACGCAAACACTCGGGAAAAGTCTACCTGTACGGAAAACACATTTATTTATTCAGCAACTGGCGAAATTAATTTGTGTATTTTATTGGCAGGCTTGACAATGAAAGGGAAAATGGGCGAAAAGGAAAAACTTTGCCTGCATTTCGTCCAGAAAGCCAATTAATAATGTGTGTGTGTGTGTGTTGGATTGTTTGGGGGATTCTAATGATATCACTGTTCTCAATTTCAAGCCACTCGATTCCACCCACACACGCGGTCGCCTTAAATACTTCAAGTGGCCAACAGAGGGAAACTTTTTGGCGAAATCCAACCCAGGGGAGCAATTCGGCGGCGCCGAAGGGAATCTGTGACACTTTCGCTGATGACGAAAGTCGCGAGAAGAGCTATCCCGCCGCCCCCCCTCCCAATGACGCGTTACACGCGGCGTATGAGTAATATTGCTTTGGACACGCTGCTGTGACGCTGCTCTTTTTCATCTTGGCTGCCATTTCCCATTTTCCCCATTACACAAACGCCGAAAATAGTTTTCCTTGCATCGCCGAGTGCGTCGTTCCTATACATTTTTTGTCGATTATTTTTAGCAGAAGATTGCAGCGGGAGAAACATGTTGCCACACACCCAGGTTCCCCGAAAACGCCATTGGGATGAGCAGCAAAACTCTTAGGGTAGCACTTAGCCATGAACGCCGTCTGGTAATTGTGAATAAAAGCATAAAAAATATATATATTTGTCCAATGCCCACTTTAATCTTTCACTTGAGCTGAACTTCAAGTCCCAACTTTAAGCTTTTTGCGACATCCAACTGGGTATCCCTTGGCCAAGTACTCTTTTTCTGGGGAGGCACTCGTCCAGCTGGGAAAACTACGCAGCGCTTTTGTGTATTCGGAATCGACCATTAAAAAGCGAACCGACTCGAGGTGTTAGGAAAATGTTAAGCACTCTCATCCCGATTGCCCATCCCGAAAATAATAGCAGGCAAATGAATTGTTTGGCATCTCCAGACCCATCCAAATCGAGGGAAAGCGATAAAGAATCTATCCAGAAAGCAAAAATTCAAGAAATTCGATTGTCAAAGGAGTGGCCTACGTGCCGAAGGACATGGCTGCGGCCATGGGGGGATATAGAGGCCAGGCTGGGGTAAATTAATCTAGACAGGTGAAAAGCAGAAACAATTGTTTGCTACGATTGGAATGCAATTAAATGCTTTGTTTTGTTTATAGTGTGGAATGCAAACTGCAAATTGAATCGTTCGTAATCGCATTAAATGCAATCGCACCCGCCGGGGCTGAATGTTCACTCAATCTGAACTATGCGGAATGCCTGCATAAATTATAATTGATATTACAGGAGCTGCCAGCTCTCATTTCACACCCAATCGATTTGAAAAAGCCATTTTCCACCGCCTCAACCTCAGCCACAGCCTCAGCCCGCCGTCAGCCAAAGCTTGGGCCGTTTAAAAATACATTTAGTTTGGTAAATATGTATGGAGGGCCATGCATGCAAATCACTTTTCATGTTTTTGTTTCGTTTTTTTAGCCCAACGCCGCCGTTCTCTGTTCAATCGCCTGTGAAATCCGGCCAAGAGGTGGCCAGGCGTCGGTCGGGTTTTCTGGCTATTTTCATGCCGCACGAATATTAAAAATAAAATACATATTTATAATAAACCATACTTGCTAACCTGTTCGGGGGGCCGGCCCACCATATTTGTTTTTATTTTTTGCCCAAGAAAATTACTGGAGGCACTTTCGGTTTAAATTGTGTTATTCCAAACACAATAATTCACACGCGCCCTCCACCCCCACCGGGGGCTAAGCCCCACACGGATGATGGACTCCTCTTCCACGAATTATACGATGCGATTCTTTCTCGTTAGGGGATTTTTTCGTGGATACTGTTCACGTGGTCGTCGGCTGAACGGAATGTGCAAAGTGCAACATCTTCCATCGTCCAGGTAAATAACCCGAAAAACTATTCACTCAGCTTGGCAGTGTTTCCGCGAATGATTATTTTTGGTATGCCAGGCATATGCAAAATAACAAGAGCACAACATGCAGATATATATATATCCTTGTGTGTTTATTTATAGCAAAGGTTTATTTATGGCAACTGCAGATTCCGATTCAGATTCAGATTCAGATGCAAGTGCAGCAAATGCAGAAGCAGAAGCAGCAGCAGCACCAGCACCAGCCTTTGCCAAAGTAAATGGGGTCAATGAATTCGCAGTCGCAATGGAATTGGAGGGGAGCGTTCCAGGTGCGGTGGCAGTTAATAAATCAACTAATTAATGTCACTTTGACTTTATAAGGCAATTGGCCTCGGGGAAAATCAGTACGCCGCCACACCAGAGACCTACTGGTCCACAAAAAATTGGCTGCTCGGCCCAATGCCCAATGGCTAAGGGATGTCCGGTGGCCGAATTAAGTAGCCGACCCGTTGCCAATTATCAAGTATACGCAGCATTGGCGTCCAGCTGGGTGAAGAGTTCATGCCGGGTAATTGTTCCCAGCTAATAGTTGTCTTGGCTAAGGTTGAGGTGAACCTATGGTAATGGAGCCGGAGCCCCTGAACTCTGGCGAATATTATTGGCGTTATAATTAGCCATCTTGGCGAGTCCCCCTATTGGCAAGTGGCCCTGACAAGCGGCTGCGGCTAAGCGGCTATGGGGCTAAGCAGGCGGCGAGTCAATAGCCGTTTTGGCCATTTATCATTTATCAATGATCGGCAAATTCTGGCCATTTCCACGCCACTAATCGAGTGAATGACCGCGCCGCAAAAGTGAAAGTGCCAGAAGAAATGTTTGCGGTCGAAACTGACCTTTGAAGGCTGGTGGTTTGTTCGAATAATGGCCGGTTAATGTGCTTAGTTTTCGTAATTAGTAGATTTTTCATTCAGCCGCCTCTTTATGATTGCCGTAATTAGCGATTAAATCTGAACCGATTTTCCACACAAGTTTTTCTTTCTTTCCTCTCGTTTGTCGGAAGGCAGGGAGGCAGGGAGGCAGGTAGGTAAACCGAGCAAGGACACGGACTGTGTGTGTGCCAGATGGACCTTAAGCGTGTTTAGCCACAGTTTATGGCAGCCAAGGCGAATGCATTCCCCCACACATTGGCCTGCAATCAAAGGAAACGCTTTTTACACGATTCACCAGGCGCCCCCCCCCCCACCACTATATCCACCTACCTGACCGACCACTCAATGCAAAATCAATAGGAAACAACACACCCGACAATGGGGTAAACTGGAAACATGTTTGCGTTTCATTCGATGTTTACTTTGAAGGTGGAAAAAGTATCAGAAGGGGTGGTGGGGATTAGGAGTAACCTCCAAACGGCCAAGCCGCCCCCCCTTCCCATCCATCCGGTGGGCGGCCGCCACAAGGCTGCACTCGCACTCGCACTCGCAACAAAGTGCGTGCCTGCTAATAATTCGAAAGGAAAGCGGCGAAGGTGGGGCCAGCAAGGTATCCGCTAGATAAATGGCCAGGCATTGCCGGGGACGCTTGCAATTTATGTAGATTTATACGTCTCGATGCCAGCACATGCTCCCCGAAAACTTATGGGCCAATCGATCTGCGCGAAAAACAATTACACTTTACACCCCGATACGATGGGGGCGATTCCCAAGCTTCCCAGAGCATCGCCACGCCGGACGTCCATAGTTTCTTTCGGACTCGATTTTGCTTCCCCTTTCGATGGGATTATTGTTTCCATCCAGTCAGGAAATGCCTTCTATATGTGCACTGGTCTTTATGCATCATGGACCAGAGTTCGGAGAATGAAATGCTAACTCACTGCCGATTACAATGAAATCGTTAAGTAAACTCGAACATTTACTTTATATATCTGTATCATTATCTTTATATGTATGTATTTATATGTCTGGGTGGGTCTATGACAAGTCCCCATCCCATCCGCAGCGGCCTTTGCTTTTATGTTTTTATGATCCGCATTGAACAAGTAAATAAATAAGGCGAGAACAACCTGCTCCGGACTTGGAATAAAAAACTGGGCAACTGGGCCCCCTCGTCATGTCGCTGGTAGTTTATTTTGACAGCTGTCATCTTCCCGGCGAGATGAACGGAATTATAAAGAATATGCCAACCCCTTTCACTGTGCCATACTACGCCCTCACATTTTCCCTGTCAGTTGCAACATTTTAATTATTTACGACGCAACACATCGAGTGTGTTTGTGGGCCAATTGATAAGAGAGGGGGCGGGAATGTTGGAGTAGCTCTGATAACAGTTTTAGCCAAATTCCGATCTCGAAAAGAGTCACCGCCACCCCAAGTGGAGTGGCGATTTATGGGCAGATTGACGTCACTCACTGGGATGGGGGGGAGGCAGTCGATAAAGTCGATAAATCTCGCATGTTGGTTGTTCCATGGATCAAGGCATTAACTGGCGCTATCTTATCGTATCCTGGGGGACCCAACGACTAGTTGCTTTGGCTCATTAGCAAAATCAATCAAGCGGGCCCGTCGAGGATTTTGTGATAAAGTGACTAATAGTTACCTCCTTGTATCGCTTGGAGAGACTGCGGCAGATGCGTTTGTAGAAGGGCGCCATGATTCACTGCGTCACTGTATCTTTTTTTTTTGTGAACGAGTTTATTGAAGGACCTCGAACTGGTTGTCAGGGATTCACTTGTAATTGTCTGTTCTTAATATTGTCTGTTTAAGAGCTATTGGTTTACATAGCGACTACACAAAATAACACTTTTATAAAGCAATTAAATTGTAATAATTCTGTAATTAATTCTGTAATTTATTGTTTGTTTCGACGCTGATTCGCGCTTTTCAATTTTCCTTAATTGCGATGCTTTGCCAGCGAGATGCTCGGAAAAACTGACGCGATCGCCGGACCCGTGCCTCTTTTTATTAGCTGTGAACATCGGCCGATGAGAGTGGGAATCAGATATAGACTCGCATATAGATATAGAACGAGAGCGAAGAGCGCAAACAAAGCTGGACGATATGGAGCGGGACTACTGAGTGTTGGACAAAGAGAGCTTCCTTTTTTTATATCCAGATATATAGGCGTGAATATCGGAAGAAATTATCAATAGATGCTGCCCATAAATTAGTAATGTCTCTTTATCAAAGCCTGTGTAATGGCAGCTTCTGGGAAAATTAATTAATCAGTGTGGCATGTACTTATGGAGGTGAATAGACAACTAACTTTATTACACATATTCTTTCATAAAAGTTATGATTAAGAATGTATCTACGTATCAATGGAGGTTTTCCTATATCGGCTATATAATCCCTTCATTTCCTTAATTTTAAAATGGCTCTTGGCGCTAAATATTTGCAGAATATTTAAGGTATCTCCCACAAGGATGGACCCATAAAAATGTTAAACTTTATATAAAAACTTCACTTACTTGTTGAACGACAATTGTGGCCCGTGGCTGCTTGCAGACAGCGGCTGCCTCGAGAGGATTGGGGGTGACATTGATGGGTCCACCACTTCGATCCTCCGTCTGGATGTAAAAGTGTTCGTCCTTGTTGCGCTGCTTGCTCTTAAACGAGCGCCGCCTGGCCGAGTCCGTGGGACTCACGGCGGACTCACTGCCCGGACTGGGCATCACGTGATGAAGGTTCAGCATAGAACCCGACCTCGATCCGGAACCGGAGGCAGAGCCAGAGCCGTGCTTGGGCGGAATCTGCTCAAACTTGCTGGCAATGTCGTCGAACTTGTTCAGCTCGGCGTAGGAGTGGTCGCTGGGCGAGGAGGAGGACTTGGCCTGGGGATAGAAGGCGTCCGACTGCGGCACATACTGCTGGTTCTCCCGTATCGTCGTGTGTATCACCGAGTCCGGCCGGATGCGCTTGGAGTTCTTGCGCGACGGCGGGCGATCCCGTTCCCAGTCGCGTTGCTGATCCTGGTAGTGTTGCTGCAGCACCTGCTCCTGGTGACTGAGTCGGGAGTACTGCTGGAAGATGTCCGCTCCGGACTTGCGCTCGTACACGGAACAGTTCTCCGCCTCGTCGGAGTCACTGCTGTTGCTAGCCGTCGTGGTGGAACTGGGTGCAAAGCACTCCCTCTGGATGCGTTCGTAGTCCAGGGCCTCCCGATCGAAGGGGAACATGGTGCCGGGACCAATCGCCTCCTTGAGGCACCGCTCGCTGCTGCCGCTGGAGGAGCTGGACGAGTACTTCCGCTGCTGCTGCTGCGAGGACGACGACGGCGACAGCTGGTGAGGTGGAACATTTTGATTGCTCTGCCTCTGCTTCTGCTTCATGGAGCTGCCAAAGAAGTTGCCCTCCTTCATGGTTGGCGGCGCCGAACTGACCTTGGCTATCGCTCCAGTTGAAGCCGTGGGCGTGGTGCGTCGCTTCTCCCGCTTCGGGCTGGCCCGACGGCTGTGCGATGGCGACACACTGGGCGAGATGTGGTTGGGATCCCTGTCCCTATCGCGAGGACGTAGCTTTTTGCTGCGAGTGCCCACACTGTCGCCGCTGCGCTCGTCGTCCTCCTCGTCGCCCTCGCTGGCCGCCACGGTGCTGGGGCTACCGCCCACCCCGGCTCCAATTCCTCCCCCTGTCGTCCCAGTAACTGCTCCTAGTCCTGCTCCAGCGCCAGCACCCCCTTCATTAGCATAGCCCTTGAAGGAGAAGTGACTGGCGGACTTTTCGCTGCTGCGTGCCGACTTTGGCGACTGCGGGGGGTCGAAGGTGAAGTGCTCCCGCCCCCGAGTGGATGGCGGCGGTGCCGTGCTGGGCTCCCTTTCTCGCTCCCTGTCCCGCTGCTGGCTTCCTGGTGAGTGGCTGCCCGCTGGGTGGCGCCGTTGCGAGGATAAAAGTGGCGTGGTGGAAGTAGGTTCCCCGGTCAGGATGGATAGACAGGATTCCTGGCTCTGCAACAGTCGAGTGAGATGTAATCTTCTTAATCTATTTGCCTACATATGGCTAATTACTTAGTCAATACATTTAGACCTAATCGAAAGTGGCTCTCCAAAGGAGCAACATTTCCAACGCGAGAGAATTACAATTACAAATAAGGATTTCATAAGGACTTCATGACTAATATAAGCAATTTATTCCCGCAAAATAAAAATTGTAAAATATTTCCTTCACTTCAATCCCCACTTTCCCGTTTAATAAAAATCTGCAATAAAGGACCTTACCTTTCTCCCATTTTTAACAGAAACGAAAAAAAAAAAACTTTAAAAAACAATAAAACACATTTTAAGACACTTTTCAGAATGTTGAGAGTGGTCGTCGCATGATTCAGGGCCGGAAGTGGCCAGAGTTCACCCCGCCCAGGATTTAATCCGCAATTTATTTCGGTACCCACCTCGGTGCTGTCCTGCAGATTCATGTCCGGCCTGGGCGGATACCTCGAGCAGCTTGTTAGTTCCAGCTCAGTGGCGCCACCGCCACCACGTCCATTGACACCCGTCGCCCGGTCCTCGTGCTCCGAATCGATGTGGACGGCGGTGAGCAGGGGCTCCTCCAGGGAGCTGAACAGCGGCTCGCTAGGACCCGAGTTGTCGCCTAACGGCCGAATGCCGCATAACAAAAATACGGCAGAAATTAAAAGGACATCCAGGAATGAAAAGGATAAATGAAAAGAATAACAGAAGGCGCGCAATGGGCCAGATTGATTAGTTGATTAATTAATAGGACCGCGCGAGGACATCAATCAAGCAATCAGGTTGTTCCGCAGGATGCCAGCACTTACCCAGGTCGAGGGAGTCGCACGTCTCCGACGTGTCCGTGTGGGTCACATTCGTGATGAGCGTGCAGGCCGAGTCCGTGGACGTATTGATGGTTGTGTCCGGAATGGAGGCCGAGGAGGTTCCCATGACCACTAGCTGTCGGGGAAGACATCATTAGTATAAAACGCCAAATGTCATGTCCAGAGAAATAACTAAACTTTAAATGAACAAATTCTGTTTAAATTTTAATCCACTTACCTTGGGCACTCCACCCGTCGTGGTCATATTATGCATGGGTCCGCCCACCGAGTTGTGGTAGGCGCTGGAGACAGGATTCAGGGGCAGACCGTTGAGAGGCGTGCCCGAGGAAGTGGAGGCATTGATCTTGTTCTTGATACTGCGGCCGCTCTTGAAGTACAATCTCCGCAAAGCCGTGGCTGCCGATGAGCCGGACGCACTGAATCCATCGTTATCAGAGCCGCTGGAGTTGCTGCCGCCGGAGAAGATTCCGCTGCCATTCAGCTGGGCAGCTGCCCTGGTGGCTGTTGGCGTCGAGGGCTTGGATCTGGAGGCGTTTGCAGGCGGCGAGGCATTGGAAATCCTTCTGGCAGCGCTGGGACGTGGGGATTGGCTTTGGGACTGAGCCTGGATCTGGGCATGCGGCTTGGACGGCGGGGCAGGTGAGTTGGCACGCGGGGCTGACGGTGACTTATCGCTGGGGGATTGGCCCAAAGCCAGGGCCATCATCGCTGCCGAGCGGGTGCTCATGTAGCCAGCGGGAGGCTTTGACTTGGCGGAACTGGAGTTGGTGCTGCTCGTGTTGTGGTTACTTTGTGGAGCATGGGCCAAGGATGCCGTCATGGCTGCGGGTTAGAGAACAGATAGATGGTATAATTGGCGGTAACATTCAAAAGGCAAATGCGGTTAACTGTCTTCCGGGGACACATCTTTCAAGCCTGCGGTTTCCCATTGTGGTTCCGAAAGCGAAACAATGGAAATTGCGGCTTAAAAGGATCTACACTAAAAGAAAGCGATTGTCCATTTGAATTTTGTTACAAAAATTATATAGAAAGGTCCTGCTGCTAAAGTTTAAAACTATAAAACTAAAGTGTAAAACTATATAAAATTCAACTTGAAACTAATATAAAATTCATCAGCCAGACCACCCATCCTTAATTAGTGTTGCTATTTTATTTATACGTTTTGTGGCTGCAGCTTGGACATATTTCGCTGAGCCCTTCGTCTGGCTGAGCCACCCAATGGCGCCGCCCGGTTCTTAAATCAACAAATAAAATCGATGAGCTATAGCGTGACAAGCGCCCCTTATTCGCACCCCGACCCGGGCTCGTCGGTGGCTTACATGTTGCGCCATTAAGTGACTCACACCCCACGCCCGGGGGTGGTGGCTTGTCTCCCCGGGGGAGGGACCTCGGGTCCCTGGACTTTCCCTGGAGCGGGTGAGAGATTTTCGCACGTAAACATGGCAAACTTTTCGTGGAAAAACAAAGCAGACAATCAAACAGCGTCAAGATAATAATCATCAAATAATCGAATTCCATTCCACAATTAATTGTGCGGACAACGGAATATCCCTTCCACCCACTCCTACCCCTCCATTTTTGGGATATGTTGATGGTTTGGTCTAACCAGAAAACCACTCAACCAGATTCCCCATAAGGTTGGAAAGGATATCGGGAATTTGGTGTGGAGGTCAGGGAACTCCAAACGAGGCGCACCAAAACGAGGTCGTCTCCGGCGAAGACTTTGGCCCAGAATTCGCGAGAAAGTTTGACAGGGGCCGGAAATTATACGGGCAGGGCCATTTGCATGTTTCCATTGTACATTATTTACACAAATGTCGCAAAAAGTGTGTCAACTATCAGGCCACAAATCTCATTCCACGCCAACCGAAAACTATTGCTCTTGAATAAACATTATTTCTTGTTGGAAATTAGTTTAAAAAGCGTAAAATATTTCTTATTTTTTTTTAGAAAAAAAAAACCTCTACAGGTTTGATTAGTAGGAGGATTATTTCTGATTGAAATCCTCTTCTTTTTTCAATTCCCCAGAATACATTTTATCCCCCGAACAGAGGGGTAATTATCCATAAATGGAATTACATAAATAAATATAAATATCATATTTTACATACCTCTGGCTCCTCGACTTCTGGACACTCCTGTTTCCGTCCCAGGACCTGCTCCTGATGTCGTGGAGCTGGGGGAGGCGATGCTGGCGGCGGCAGAGGCGGTGGGCGGCGATGTTATAGGCCCCTCGAGGGCGGCGTGGGGCGTTGGGCTGCTGGTGTCGCGGAAGATGGGGGAGCCGGGGACATAGCGATCGGGCTGTAAACAATAGAAAACAAGCATATAGAGTGTCTACCATTAATTACAGTTCAAATAAAGTTGCATTTTGTGTTAGTTGTGATAAGGTGAGCGGCCGCGCACTGTTTGCGAATGTGTCAGACATCAATCAATACAAACAGCAATCGAATCGTAGCGAATCGATTCGAATCAAATCGAGTCGAGTCGAGTTGAGTCAGTCAAGTGCCAGCCATTGAAGCCAACCATTCGGTATTGGAATGCCAATAGAAGTCAGTGCCATGAAAGTGCCGAGCGGTCTGTCAAATGCCAAACTCCTCGCCACAGGACTCTGTGTCGCCTTAATGTCAGTGGCCCTCTCAAATGGTTTGTCTACCAATTTTCTTCTCGCCCTAAATCAAAGTTGAGTGTTTCGCTTAGCAGGCCATTTTCCGCTTAACTAAATTAGCTGTTTTATTGCGAAATTAGTCCTCAACGACTCATAACTCAGCGGAAATTTAGCGAGAAAGAAAAAATCAGGTGAATTTAAAAATTCTCTCGGGGGGCACCGATATATGCCCTGCCCCCCAGTCGTGGTCGATAAGACTCTGGCCCTCCCTCCGTTCTATTCTTACAATATTCGGTTCGGTTCATTTGATTCTGTTTGCCGAGTCCAGCTGTCGACGTCACTCGCCAGTGGCCGCATTCAAAATTTATTGATTGCCTCACAAAAGATGATACAAATCATTATTCAAAGATCTGCGAGCGCCCAACAATGAGCCCATCCAGTCGTGGGTCACAGTGGGATGTGGAGCGTTAAAAGCCATCGTCGCCATTGCCATCCCATCGGCTAATGCCAAATGGAAATGTTGCAAAGCATTTCAGCGAATTGAGGTCAAAATACTGAGGCTCCGGCTCAGGCTCAGGCACAGGCTCATGCCATACTGAGAATTGAAGTGTACATTTATGTAAATTACAAAAAAAGGACCCCCTTTGGGTCTAAATTTAGGATACAAGTTTCCATTCCATGTTGGCTTTGGGGCCAAATATAAAATTTAAAGTGGTTTTATTGTCTGCATTGTGACTTAAAAATTCATCACGTATACGCAGTGGTGAGCCTGTGCTTGCATATTTTATTTACAAACTCTTGGTCTGAGTTTCTGAATTTTTAAAAATGATTTATTCTTGAGTTTTGCTCATTTAAGGCACACCCTACATGAGTAATTGGGAATTACTCAAAATTAAAATTTAAATTTATTCAGAATCAAAGTAAAAAATCAAATCTTTCGCAATTTTCCCCGATCTGTGCCCATTGTGACGAATCTTCTGCGGACTACTGGCCCCCACCGAGTTAATATGATTCTGTATCTTTCAAATACCGCGAATCGTATCGAAGCATGCCAAGATTGATCGTCGGCGATTTAGTTTTATGCAGAAACCATAATGCAAAATCCAACTAAAAATAGAATGCATATCGTATATATTATGAGTTTACAGTTCGCAGGCCGATCGAAGGATTTTGAAAGACCCCCGAGGATGGTCTAATGCTCAATGCCTTTTGGCAAAGACCAGAAAAGTCTCGTGTCATCAATCCGTTTACACATCTCGCACAAAACAGACGGCCACTGGTGGGGCCATTGACGTCATTGTTATTACACAAAAGGCTGAATCAAATATAGAATACGCCCGTACACCCGTACACCCGTTTATATAGCTAATTCTATTCTCAACATAATATAGCCGGGCGATACATGTCGAGGACGTTGTCGTGCCACTTGGCAAATAGACACAAAGTCTGCTGCCAAAATTCTCACTTTAATTCAATTAATTATTGTGTTTTTATAGATGCTAAATGTTTGTTGTTTTTTTCTGTTACGGACGGCTTGGCTATTAATAAATTCTAAGAAAAGCACAACGACAACACGATCATGACGATGATCATCAAAATCAAAATCAAATTTAAATTCGAAACGAAACGAAACGAAAACGAAAGGCAACGTCATGACCTCGTTAAGATCTTCTAATTTATATCGTATACCTCGTCTATATTGCAGCTCTCGATTGCTATGTGTGCAGCTACATGGATGGAGATCCTGACACCTCCTGCGTTCACAACGCCAGTGCGGTTCCAGTCCTTAACTGCACCAAGAAGTACTGCCTCACCGTGCGCCAGGAGTTAAAGGTAAGTGCTTTACGGGCTTAAATATCTCCCAGAAAGGTTTTAAATGTGACAGATAGGCGTCTTAAATTTAAAAAAAATTTCTATGACAGCTTCGAATTAAAAAAAATAGACAAAATGTTATTCTCCCAACACTCGGTATTCGGCAAACTTCCTTGTGGCAGGCAAAACGTTCATAAAATGCCATGGAACGTGCCACCAAAGTTCCCCAGTGCTTGAGGACCACAACTGCAAAAGCGTTTAACTCTTCACGTATGGTGGGCTATAGGGCTATGTATGTTCCAGTCCTGGAGGATGTAGGTATGTCCCGGGGCCGGAGAGAAGCTGCCGCAGGGCAGCGCAGCTGTTGCGGCAACAAAGTAACACATGGAATGCTTGATTTTTATGCACCGCTCAACTTTGTTTGGCTAAATGTTGCCGCAGCGAAAGTTTCGCCCCTTTTTCTGAAATTAGCGACTCGCACGTAGAGGACGAAAGAAAAAGGAAGAAAAAAAAAAGGAGCCATTAAATCGTGCCGGCACTCTACTTCGACTAATTGAATTCAGACTCTGCGGACCACGCGGCGTATGAGCAATGCGGGCTTAAAGGTTCTTCCTTTTTTTTTTTTCGGATTGCAATGAAATGCAAAGGACAGGGCATTCCACTTGGACACCAGTCTTTAAGAATGAATCATTTTATTTGAGAATTAACGTGCTACTCCCACTGATTAAAGGGCTTTAATGAATAATGCCTCAATTGTGGTTAATCATAAAAACGTATTTATTTTTTTTTTTCTCTGCACACCTTGATTGCTTTCATAGCATTGGAGAGCACTTTGGGCTTTAATTTTCACCAGTAAGCAGCTCAAATCAAAAGAGCCAAAGGAAGGACGAGGAGGAAAACGCAGACAGATAGCGGGCGTAGAATAAGCAAAGGAAGCGAAAACAAAGTGCATAAAAAATCCATTACCATAATTTAATGGAAAGCCAGAAAGGCGTATAAAGAGCACCACATACAGCGACACCCACTTAGGATGGGCTGCGATAGGATAGCCTCCCTTCCATGCCACCCCGGCTAGAAGGCTTAGGCCAGCTTACAATCCCTCCCAATCGCCCAATCCCCTTTGGAGGCCTGAATCTCCGCCCCACCACGACTTTTGCACAACCAGATGAGGTTTGAAATTTGCAAGTGCCTCATTAGATGTCCCAAACTTGCTGATTGAATTTTGGTGGATCAAAAGGACACGCTTTCCGGCCAGGCCCAAAGGAGGATGCGTTGTGTAGGAAACTTATGTTAGTCGCCCTGCCAGCCAACTGCAATGCAATTAAAAGTTTATCCTTCTCCTAGTGTCCCTAGTGTGAACCTTGTTTACGCATTTGCTTTGGCCCAATAGATTGCCTCGGGAATATACTGCAATGGGAGGGGGGGGAGATTAATTACTTTGCCTTTTGGGTAAAACTGGGCCAAATGCAAATAGGTACTCGCCTCAGGAAATGCAAATGAATGCGATGAATAGTGTTTGCAGCAAACTACTCGTATCCATTAATCAGTTTCTTGATTATTAGTAATCTTTTGGTATCTGCATTTCAGCGCAACTCCAGCAAAGTGATGTCCTTTTTGAGGGACTGCCAGGATGAACCTTTGGTAAGTGTTCAAAGCACTCGCTTTGTTAAAGGCTAATTGGAGTCTCTTGCAGATTAATCATGGCACTAGACCCGATGAGACCTTTCGCACTTACTACACATCCTGCAGG
The DNA here is from genome assembly GCA_018150405.1 of Drosophila varians. Classification (NCBI taxonomy): domain Eukaryota; kingdom Metazoa; phylum Arthropoda; class Insecta; order Diptera; family Drosophilidae; genus Drosophila; species Drosophila varians. Next base: position 14,663,487 of record JAECWK010000130.1, read on the forward strand.
CAAAACCTCTGCAATGGCCACAATGGCAGGATCAATAACTCCACAGGAGGAGCAGGTGGCAGTGGAATTCATAATGCCATCATCCCAGGCAAGAGCTCCAGCCAAAGGATCAGCTTCTGGCCTTGGTTACTAAACTTGTTATGCTTAAGATTAGTAATAAATTGATAAACATTTAATTGAATTTTGTATTTAAAAAGTGATGATACTATTTAAATCAATTAAAGACCTTCAAAGTGGCCCACCAGGTGGCTAATTATTGCGGTGAGAAGAAGCCTGTCCACAGCCTTTGACAAACTTTTGCGAGCTAATGGATGCAGGGCACGCAGCACACAGGACACGGGCCACAGGATACAGGCTCGGCATGGGGCCAAAACGGTAATTGCATCGACCGCCAGGCTTTTAGGCCATCATCATTGGATCAAAGGTCAGCCGGGCACAAACATTTCCGGCATGTCCACGCGCTCAAGACCGAATATGAATATTCCAGTTAACGGGGCTAAAAGCGTGTATCTAATGGACTCGTTGACATCTTTACGCAATCCGAATTTCGCAAATTCAAGTGCAAATTGCTCTGCTCCGCTGTGCCAACGAAATTCTGTTCAAAATCATCCACAGAAGGTTGTTTGCCACACAAAAAAGGCAAAAAAACAAAAAAAAAAGAGATTGCTTGATCTGGTTATAAATTGGGCAAATAAACCAATCTGGATTGCTGTTTGCTTTGCCTCATTTGAGTTGCAGCATCGGAATAAATCGGAGAACTTTTCGACTCCTTGACTTCCCGAATTTGTGTTTGAATTCCAGTTTGCAGAGCTTCACTTTACGCATTAAAGTCGCCATGTGCAGTGGAAAGTGACAGTGGGGGGTCCCTTGACACGCTTTTGGCGCTTTTTTGGGCCAACACGACGACAAAAAGCAAACAAACAACCTGCGACAGCCAGTAGCGACAAAGTTGCCGCCGCTGCCGCCGCCTCCACCCAGAAAACACAAGTGGCCTCCATCCTGGGTCACCCCATCGCCGCGTCGCCGCTTCATTCCGCGTCGGGACGAATTGAGCACGAAACGACAGTTCCATCAACCGGACATGTGCTCCGGGAAATTGGATGAACCGGTCTAAAAGCAAAGCGCTCTTTCTCTGCCCTGGAATTGGTAATTCGTTTTGAATATTAAAACCTTTCAAATTATCTCTAATTTAGAAGCAACATTTCATTTAATTTGTGTTACAAGTTTCAGACCCGAAAAACAATATATTACGAAAGGAAAAAGAACACTTTTAAGAAAGTTTTCCCCTTCAAAGAGACGAAAAAGTTGAAAACGTTTATTAAATAAACAGCAGAGCATTAATAAAACAAAACTTTTTTCCATCCTTAAGATGACAAAATTCAAAGCTTTCCTTTCCTAATTAAAACATTTTTACATGTTTGTACGTTTTTAATTTTTAAATTAAAACAAAAAAAGAATGATGAAAAGGTAAGCAAAGTGTGAGAGGTTACTTAAGCATAGCCTGGATTTCTTTTCGACCAGGAAGTAATTTTTCTCGACAAATATTGACTTGATCCCAATACCAGGGACAACTTGAAAGCATTCCTGCAGCAGTCAGCTTGAGGTGCTCCGGATCCCGAGTGAGATGTGGGTGGGTGGCTGTTCCAAAGATGTTCACTTGACAGTGGCCAGCGCCGCAGCGGGCCATAAACAACAGAGACACAAGAAAATGGGCTGCGGTGGCGTTGCGTTTTTTACCTTTACGTCTTCTTTATTTTCCCTGCCTCTTTTTTTCTTCCATTTTTTTTTGTGGCCATACCTATTTACACAGCCCCCGAAGGGCCCCCCCAGATGGGAATTGCCAGGCCCTGTCCATCACTTCCCCGTGTAGACTGCAAAAAAGGTGTGTGCATTGCAGAAATGGTAAATTAAGTTGAAAAACGCCGCAAAATGTTAACAATACTTGAACAGAGGAAAAAATTACTTAATACTTTGTGTTCACAAATAAATTGTTTATTAAAAAGCATTGTAAAACAATAAAGTGTTCGGTAAGATAAAAAAGCAGAACCTTTCCAACAAACTATTTTTTTGCAACTTAAAGCTTTTTGAAAATATGTATCAATCTTCCAGGATTCATTTAAAATTCATAAAATTTAAATGCATATTTTTTTCAATGTAAAGAAGAGTCAGCATTTCTTAGTCAGCGGGATGTCTGCGTGCTGGATGTGTTTGTGAGTTGGGACTGGGAACTGGGGACTGGGGAATGGCAAATAGTTCTGTCTGATTGTGATTCCTTGGTCTGGTTATGGCCAATTGCCATTCGACAATGGCTGAGAGACCCCGGTCCCCAGGGCAGATAATTCCATCAGTGCGTTGAACTCTCCCCGTCTGGACAGCCTGTCTGGGGGGACTCCACTCCGCTCCCGGAGAGGAGGGAATCGGAATTAATGAAGGCACAATGCTGCGGGGGAATTGCTTGCCGGAAACTATGCAGTCCGTTGTCTGGTCTGGAACAGCAATAGCCATTGCATTGGATTGCAATTGTGCATGTGCACCTTGTCTGATCATCTGGGGGATTGTCCCATAACGGCGAAGGAGCCATTTATTCCGCCCAAAAGGAAGAAAGCGAAATCATATATAGTACTTGTATATCATCAAATAAAAATAAAACTGAGTGTGTGTTTTTAAATTCATGTTGACAAAAATCCCCCATAATAATAATAATACAAATTAAAAAAAAATTAAATCCAGGAAAAAAACAACGCAAGCCAAGGCGGAACAGGCAAGAATGAAAGTCACTTGATTTATGCCTTCTCGGGAATCTTTTGGAAGCTGAAAAAAACCTGAGAAAGTGGAGCACTTTCGGGCAGAAGTGGGCGTGGTAGCAGCCAAGAGGCACGTCCACGTTTCCTTGGATTTTGGCGAAAATTTTTGGTTGTTTTTTTGTGCATTTTATTCGCTTGTTTTCGTTGTGGGCTATGAATAAAATATGAAGGAAATTTCTTCGAGCATCCCACTTTCTGGGGGTTTCTTTGACAAATAATTACACAGACAACAGAAGGGTATCCAAACACTTTACCCAAAGATAGAAATTTTTTTTTAAGATTGTCAGGGCTACAAAATGATATTACACTCAATATAGAATATGTAAATCGAAAGGATTTGTAAAAAATCGAATAGTGTTGTAAAAAAATCACGTGCTTCCCCACTGCTCCACTCCCCACTCCCCCCCAACAAAGTAAAAAACTGTTGACACAATTGATTTAAATTGAAAAACAAATATATATTTCATCTTTAACGCCCACTTGGTGACAATTTTGATGTCTGAAGGATGCTCTCGAAAAAATGGATGACTTGTTTCCCAGCAACTTGTCTTCGGTGGGCGCAGTGGGTGAGGCGACCTCTTTGTAAATTCTGCTGTAAAAATAATTGCTCTGCCCATCCGATCTTTACAGAAATGATTATTGATGAACACTTTGGCCTATTTTATCAAAATCAAAGCAGACGCGACAACGTCACCGCCGCCCCAGTCGTCCCAGCCGTCCAATCGAGCGTGAAATGCGGACCGACATCGCCGAGGCGGGCAAACCGCCAGCACACATTAAATCTTGCGAAAGTTTCGCCCCTCCGCCGCCACCCCCTCGTTGGCCCCCTTGGGCACACCTTAGGACGGACTATATCCGATGTATATATAATTTGGCAAGTGCCAAAGAGCCGATGACGTCAAACGGCGGCAGTCGGCAGACTTTCAATTCGACCAACCTTTCAGAGGTAGATTCGGGGGGGGGATTGGGTTGGAGGCACGCGTAGGTGGCTCTCGTCTCCAGGAAATCCCCGTGAATCACCCGGGGACGGGATTTACACTTGAGCCCTGGCCAAGGCAAGGGGATTGTGTAAACAGACAAGTCACTCAATAAGGAATGCCCCGTAGAAATGCCGGGAATGCCAAAATATTGATGGAAGCCAAGCCGATGGGGCTTTTAGCGTCGCGTGCCAATCGGCCAAGATCCATTCGAAATTCGAATATATTGTATATTGTGGAGCATATAATGTTGGGTAAGGATATGCGAGAGTGTGCGAAATGTAATTCCATAGCTGACAGCGGGCGGCATTATCATCCGGAGGCGACAACAAAGATCTCCCGCTGAATGACCAGACACATTTATTTGTTTACCCCAGCTCGGTTGCCGTTTTCCCGTTGGCGTTGCCTCATCTTGACAATCAATTAATTTAACCCGGCCTCCCTATTCACGACCGCCCCCTGCCTCCCAGGGACTCCTCCTTCGGGCCGTCGACAAAGGATGAGGCGGCAGCGTTGGGGCGCTAATTGTTTTTAATGAAAATTGCTAAGGATTTAATAAGGAAGGCGCACAAAAAAGCCACATTATGAATGGATTTTAAAAGCCATTTCAATTATGCCATAAGTTTCCCATCAATCCGAGTGGCCACTACCAAAACGATGACGTCAAAGATTGCAGCACACACCAGCCAAGCCCCGTCAAGCCAAAGTCCTATGCATTTCTATATATATACGGATTCCCATTCCCATTCTTACGGAGGCATCTTTGTCGGCGCCAAAAGTTCACTGACATCCTCACGAAGACTGCATCCGTCTGGGAAAATAGTTTTCCACATTTGTAATGACTTGATTTTTCGCCATAGATAAAAGATTGGCAACTGAACCCATTTGTCTAATGCTCTTGTGTAATTGTAGTTGATGTATCCAGCTTTTGTAATTATAACTAAAAGCCGACCTCACTAACTATTCAACGGAAATTTTTGTGAATACCCTCCCACACTCAATGAAAGAAGGCTGTCGACAAATTTGTATTTTCGCGAATATTTCGACATTCGAACAATAAATACTTGAATACAAAAAAAAAAAAATGAAAGGAGGTTAACCAATTTGTTCGCCTGCGGCTGGCAAGAGTGACAACAAGAAAGGAGGATGGCTGGATGGGTGGGTGGGTGACTTATTTTTTTTTTGCTTTTTACAAATGAGTTTCCGTATTTCATTGAGTGCATATGCAATTCTTGCATTCCTGCTATAAATACATTAAACTTGTTTTTTTCGCATTCACTTTCGATTCTTAAAACTGAGTCAATGCGATGCGTGGGAGGTGGCGCAGTTGCAGCTGCAGTGGCAGCATTTTAATGACCCAACCGATGCCAAAAATAAAATCCTGTCAACCGTCTGTGCCGACTTGCCAATTGAAATAGAAAACAATTTCGCAAATGTGACAATTTATGGGTGCGTGGGCCGATGGCCAAACTCAAAGGAGTCAACGAGCTCATTAGAAAACTAAACACAACGAATGCGAAAGGAAAAATCAATCATCGGGGATAGCGCCAGTGCGAAAATAATCGATTCGGAAGTTCAGGGTCCTGCGTGGCTGAAGGTGAGTTAGTGAACCCACAGAAACTTGTATAGAAACCAAAACAAACTGAACTAGCCAATCGAGCTGCCCCTGAGGGCACACATTGTGGTTAGCCACACATTGTGGCTAATTTGTCACCAAGAAAGGCTACAGAGACATGCGAATTTTTGGCACATATGCCCATTAATTAGTAGATTTGATGATGATAGAACCGAATCGAAGAGCCAACTGACATTTGCCAGGCAGGCACACAGGGACAGCTGAAGGAGCTGATAACTTTTGACATTTTCCCATGCCCGTGAAAGTTTTCTTGGCCATCTTATTGTATCCCCCTGCCTGTAGTAAATGGTAAATGGTAAATGCAATTTTCCAATAAGTCCTAAAGCCTGAGCCCTTTTGAGCTCCTTCCGGCTGGGGAGCAAGGAGCCTTCAAGTCTATTTCTTAATTTGATTTAGTTTTGAACTTTTATGGCGGAAAACTTCGTTGGGCCGACACTAAAAGCCTGTCGCCGGATTATATTTGAGAATTCATTCAAGAGGAGCCTTAAATGCGTTACTTTCTCTTTTCTTTTCTTCTCTTCAATTCAATTGAATCAACTTTCTCCGCTGCCTGAAAGTATGCAGCTCTAATCGGATCTTCCAATGAATGGCATTAGTTTCTTGTATAAATTTCTTTTTAACAGACTCCAGAAACTTCTATGCCATTCAAAGGAATCGCCAACGATAGTTGACATATGTCAGCTGGCTGAACTTTCACCTTTCACCTCATATCGGGGTCGTAGTAGTAGGCGATAGACTGTCACTTGTCGCAACCAGATTCGTTCGGTCAGCAGAGGTGGCAGGTCATTCTTTCAAAAATTGTCGCAGCGAGCAGAGCTCCTTCAAAAGTACAAAATAAAAAATAAAAATTAAATTCCTCTCATTGAGTCGTTGTGTTCCGTGTCGAGCAAAATACTTGATTTTCGCCATAAAGTACGCGCGTGTCCCGTTTTCGTTTAGATCCGTATAAACCAAGTGCCAGACCCCGGTCACCAAGAAAACACCATCATCCGAATCATCCCAAAGCCACATAGCGACTCCCAGTAAGTCCATCCACTCTATCCATAATAGCCATCGAATATAATCGAACAAACGAAGCAACTGCGAGGAGATTTTGTGCAAAGATTTTGTGAAGGAAAAAAAAAAGTGCTTCGTCATCATCATGGTCACTGACTCGAAACCCACTGCCCCCAAGACCACCACCAAGGAGGCGCAGTGCCAGCACTCGGCTGCCGATGAGCCCAAGCCGGAGCCAGCTCCCCTGGCCACCCCGAAGAGCGGCCGCGTGGGCATCTTCAATGCCGAGGACTTCCTCTCACGCGCCCAGATGAACGACAAGATCAACAACATTCTTCGTTCGCCGACCAAGCCCCCCAACGGTGTACGCCAGCGATCCGTCTACACCAACAACAATCCCTCACCGGTAAGTATCCGTTTCTCCATTTCAACCTAAACCCCTAAAACGGGAACACTTTTTACCCCAAAGTGACAGCTGTCAAAAGTGAAAATTTGCACGTCATCCTGTGATTTTCGCATCGCTCTGAGCCAACTTCCAATGTCAAATTACCAAGTCAGCTATTGAATTTTAATGGCTTTTTGATCGGTTTTAATTATGTTGTGCTTTATTTTGACACGGTTTAAGCGTTTCTGCAAATGACACTTTATCAGAGTTGAAGTTCTTGGTCTTGAGAAAAATGGGACACCTCTGATTGGTATTCCAAGGTATTCCTTGAAAGAAAACGCTATTGTAGAATTGATGAGGAGATTTAATGGACTTTTGAATGGTTTTGATTAGCTTGTGTTTTATTCATAAATGATTCAATATTTTCTTCAGAAAAGGATTTGCTTTAAATTACTTTATATTCCTTTATAGAATATACTTATTCCTTTAACCTTTCCCATAAAATGAATGCAAATTATTTTTCCATTTCATGATACTAAACCCAACCCAGCAGGCAACCATGCGCTGCATGCCCCAGTTGGGACCACGTCTAAGCAGCCTCTCGCTGAGCGGCACCAGCGCCGGGAGCGGCATCGAGCGCGGCAGCAGCAGCACCAGCCTGGGCAACAGCACCAGTGTGGGCACCAACACGGCCGTCCTGGCCAAGGAGTGCTCCAGCCAGACCAGCGGCACCAGCCGCCCCTTCATGCACCTGGGCATGCACCCCTCGGCTCGTGCCTCGTTCAGCGCCATTCCGCCCGTGGGCGGCAACTTTGATCCGGTGGCCATGGAGATGGATGCGGCCAATATGACCCGCAGCGGCAAGGCCCTGACTGGGCGCTACAACGCCAGCTTTGGCTTCGAGACCGATGGAGCCTTCTGCATGGTAAGTTACAAGTTTTTCCTCCTTTAACTTTTTAAGTTTCGTTGTTTTTTGTCACAGCCGCAGGGTCATCACACTCAGCAGTTCCCGGCCCCGATGCCGCCACCGCCCTATGCCCTGGGCCGCGTCAGCTCACGCACTTTCGATTTCGACAACAACACTCCGCCGCCGTGCCCCGGCTCCGGCCCCATAGCCATGTCCAATGGCACCATCCAGCTGCGTCTGCGCGAGGGTGTGCGGTGAGTCCGACCCCATATTGTTTGGTTTAGACCTTTGCCTAAGCATCTTGGACCCCGCGTCCCTTGCAGCATTGACATGACCCTGGACAAGGCCGTGCGCGTCCTCAACCAGCGCAGCATGGTGGCCATCGCCTTGTCGCGCAACTGCAGCAACTCGGCTATGATCCATCCCAATGGACGCATCTTGCAGAGCGGCTCCAAGGTGGAGATTGTCACCTACGATGGCATGAAGGCCAATAACTTTGTGTAAGTTAGGCAAACGGGAAAGTTGCTTTATTAGACCCAATTGTAAGGATTCCAATCTTTTGTTGACCAGTCGCTATGCTAAAATGTGGTACAAGGGCGTCAGCTTCACCAGCGAATCGTGCGCCCTCATCTATCTGGTGGACACAGCCGGAACACGCACCACCACCGACACCTTTACGGACTTGACCAAGGACTATACACTGGCAGTGTTCTACGAGTAAGCACATGGCACATGGACAATACCAGATTGCCATTTTCTAATTAAAACTCTCGCCTCCGCAACTGCAGTGACTCGCGCCACGGCCCAACCTTTTTGGCGGATGCCCATGAGGTAATCGCCAACTCAACATACAACTGTGCCGAGGACGGCACCGAGGTGTACGACATCAATGGATTCCGCATCACGCAGGCGGCCGACGGACTGGTGAAGGTCACTCGCCAGCACAACAAATGCCTGATTCGCACCAGCCCGGGCAATGGATCGGCCACCCTGACCACTCCCGGCATCCATTGCACGGCCTCGTTGGGCAAGACCTCCCACCTGTTTGTTCGGTGAGTACTCAAATTTAAGATACCCCTTCAAGCCAAGCGCTAATTTTCTTAAATTCATATCCTCAATATCCTGGGTATCCTGTCTTATCCTCCACAGTCGTAATGAGAAACGCATGCACTTCGACGGATCCTGTTTTATTGTACGCAACGCCGGTCACTCGGCCGGATTCAATGAGAACAACCTGCTGATTGTCTACTAAGTAACGCTCGCATCATGGGAAGTGTCCTGGCGGGCGGGTCCCGGGCCCACCTGCCCCACCCAGGGCGCTGCAATCCGCCCCATCAAAACACACATTGAAACACCACCACAGACACACAACAAACACAGGCTCAAACGTCGACAAGGACACCTACAGCCCACAAAAACGAGACTCAAACCCAAGTAAACCAACAAAAGGATCACATATACCGGGCCTCGGCGTGGAGAGGGATCAGATCAAAGTAAAAGTATCAAAAAGACAAAGGTCACCAAAAAAAAGAAAGTATAAAAAGATACTTTTAATAATAGTGAAAAAGCATTTAAAGAGAGACAGCTCGAAAAAGGGCGCGAGCAACCAAAAAAAGCCAACCCACGGTGGCCAAGGATAGAGAATATCCTTGGCGCCGTGGGCTGCAGCTCTTAGATTGCTCGACGTCGGCGCACCGCAACGCACTAAGGAATTAGTTTTTAGTTTACCCGTAACGTATCCCCCGATAATATTCCTATCCTTATACGCAAACAGTTCATTTCGTAGTGATAAGCAGGACAATCAATACCTGAAACTGCTTGGGACGCTGGCCAAGTCGATCGATTGCGATCAGCCAGCGTTTAGTGTTAAACCCTAAAAAAAAAAAGTATTCGTTTCGCGTTTTTCCCCCTATTTTTCGGCAATTTTCAACCCACATCCAAATTGTTTCTTAACGATTTTCCAAAATTGTTTCTATCCTCTGCGAAATCTCCAAGGCTAAACGTTTACAGGACCCGCACCCTAAACCACCCCCTATTAGATAGAAAAAAGTAGGATAAAATTATTAATTAGATATATCAAAATTAAGCTCTGATCGGAGTGTTAAACCATAAAAAGGCAGCGGAATGCAGCTGACCTGCGGACGAGTTCTTTGGCGTTACGTTCGGACCGCGTAACGCCAGTGTCAATTCAGTTAGTTCTAAGTTATTAGTTAACCAAGCGTTATGCAATCCACGCATGTTCATCCTCACCCAATTACCAATTACCAATTAAACACGATTATATAGAAGTTTAAGACACACGACGACACACGACACACGACGACCCTCTGCTGAGCACGTGTCGAATTCGTGAATTCGAGTGTTCAGAAGAATGCTAAAATTTCCCAGTGTAGTATGTACCATCTGGTTAAGTGTACACTACCCAAAGACACCCACTGCAACAAGCAACATGCAACAAGCAACAAGCGATGTGCAACATACTATAAGGCAAACACACACACACACACGTAAAATACACACTCATATCTCCTCGGACTGCGCCCATCCACGCGCAGGGGCCGAGTTCTTTATTCTTTTCTTTAAAAAAAAAACAAAGTACACCAGCGAAAAAGTTAGAAATTGTTACTGAAAAGTAGGATTCGATTTCTAATTAGCTTACGCGATACTCGTCTACAAAAGGCAGCTGCCCATTGACAAGAAAAAGCACCATTACCATCCTAAACACACGGTAATGTGTCAGCCTTACGACAATCTCCATGACCCAAAATTTACGTCATTACGTCGAACGAAATTAATGTGTACAAAAATCTATTGAAAAAAGTCATAAATGGTAATTTAAAAAAAAAAATTTACATCTTTTATTTGTGGTTTCTGGGAGGTAGTTTTCTTTTACAGCCACTTCGGGGGGCGTTGTAAATGTTCCCTGAAATTGTTTTACAACCGCCAGGATATGTGGCACCTCGAAGGGCCATCAAACTCGGGAGTACAATTGCTGAATATAAAGAAATAATTGTGATTTGTATTCCAGAACATAATCGAGGTTTTTCGGGAATGAAATTATAAGTAGAACAAGTCTATGGTCTTTACCTGCAAACAAATCCAAAAGCACAAGGATATGGGATCGGCAGTCATGCAGACTAGACTTTCCAACAAACTTAACCTGGATATGGTGGCGCGAGGCGGCGGCAGTGGCTGTTGATAGAGATTATTGGATAATGGATGGCAACTATGGAACTATGTGCCACGTCCGTCTCTGTCATAGGAAGAAAGTTGGTCCATGGTTAGAGTTTAAACGGGTAAAGGGCACAGAGTTGTGTGGTGAGAGGATAAGCAAAAATAGGAGCGAGTGCGAAGCCACAGCAAGGATACACAAAGCGGCAGTGAGTTGATATACCAGTAGCAGCTGCTGTTTCAAAAAATATACATATATCTAAAAATGTCTTTATTCTAGTGCAAAGTGCTGCGAACCAAAATGAACCCCTGAATCTGTTGCCAGTTAACTTCCAGAAGTCTTGGATGCCAACAAAGGACGAGGACCGGGAACGACCCCGACCGCTCCACATATGGCATATTCAATGCTTACGCTTGCGTGCCTCGCCCGGAGGAGGGGCGGAGAGGAGGGATCCGGATCCGAGGGAGCCTAGAAGCTCGTCGCCTCGCCATTTGCCTCTCGCACCCGTGCCCAACATCAAACGCTTTTCACACTTAATTGGGCGTAAAATTAAATCAGAATTGATTAAAACACTTGAATGACAGCAGCAGCCAGAGTAAGTCCTAGCTCCGTCCTACCTCCCGTCGCCTCCTCCCAAAAAAAAAAAAAGTCTAAACATAAACAAAGTTTTTCGGTTTTCATCTTTCCAGCTGACGCATGGCACGTAGCCGTAGCCGGATAGCCGGAGTTCTCCATCTCGGATTCAGAGTTCCGAGCATCCGAAGGGAAAGTGTCGCCTCGCCACCGTCCTCCCCACCAGAGTCGAGCATTAATTGCTGTGGAAAAAGCAACTGCCCCGACTTGTCTTCGACTTTCTACTTTGCAAAGTTTATCAAATTCAATTTCCGGCTGGAAACGAAGGCAGTGGGCGGAGCTGCTCCAATGGCAACACAAAGACACAAGGACAAGGGAATCAATTTTTCAGCATTACCGTCTAATGGGCCTTCAATTAAGCGAACCCAAAGCCTCCTCCTACCTACCATCTCTCCTCCGGTTATACTCTACGTATACCCATTAATACATATTCAATTAGGCTTCATTCGGAAACTCATAAATTCTCGGATGGGTTCGTTTCACCTGCATTCCTTTCCGTGCTGGCCAAGCGGCAAATCAATTCGATTTCCGGCTATTCATTACTGGCCAGCAAATGGCAGAAGCCTCAATAATTGCATTTTAACCGGGTTACGAGTCCTTCATTTCATCCTGCTGTGAAATGTATGAGCTGGTTGAACTTATAACCCGGGGGACGCGGAGGAAGACGCTCGGAAATATGGAAACACATCAAAATTTAAGCGACTCGCATCTGTCAGGGGAACTTCAAAAGGAAGCTGAGCTGACAAATTCCTTTGGGAGGAAAGTGGCTCATCCGAAATGCTTGTACATTTACATAAATATAAAACCCACTGTCATCCCATCAAGGTGACGGCAATCAAATCAATCAGTCCCGCCATCTGAACGTCTCAAAGTGAGCCCTCAACTCGCGCTTTATCCTGGCAAAGGGACGGGAAAAACCAAAACCCTTCACAGATGCAGTGGGCGTGGAAGATAAGGATGATGATGATGAGCGGCTTCCTTAACCAAAATGCTGGCAATTCATAAATTATTTATCAACGCAGCTGGATGCACATCCGAAGTAATTACACAAATTATAAGCAAATCGTAGTCATGGACGCTGTCTACCTCAAATGCAGGACGCACTCTGAGTTGACTAATTGAATGATTGCATGCCCCCAATAAACTCGGCAACTCCATTAATCTTCCCCTTCAATCCACTCAGCTTTCATTAGGATTAAGAGGATCCTGGCCATTGAAATTGTGTAAACAACTCGCCGAAAGTTCTTTCTGTAATAACAATTGAATTGGAACAACAAGCGGCAGTCAACATTATTATAATTGCGTTTAATTAAGCCGCCGAGTAAATCCGCTCGGCACTCTAATTTAAATTGACAGTTGAAAAAACAAGAGTAAAAAGTATAAGGTCCTTTTTGTATATCCCAGAGCCAGAGTTGAGGGTTAAATATTGTTGCCGTAAACCACTTGGCCTGAAGCTACTGTCTATGGCCACTGGCTTTTGGCAAATAAAACAAATGAATGGGCGGTCGAGTGCAGGGCAAAAAGCTTTGTAAATGGCCAAAAGGATGCTGGATGCTACTCGTGGATGCTCTCCAATAACCAAGTTTCTGGTTGATGAACAGGAGGCTGGCTAAATTGTCCAATATTTGCACACACGAACACTTAAACCCCGTAGTAGACCCGTACAAGCGGCTTTCGCTCTCGACATTTTTGGCTGATATGAAAGTTTCGGCCATGGCTTCCGGCCAGAAATGTTTTCTGTTTGGCCATGGCCAGCCTGTAGTTTGCCAACAAACCCGGGCAGATGTCACCCACAAACTGGATGTGTGCGGTCTCTGGTGTCTCAGCGCCAGGTTTCCACAAAGTTAATATATTATTCGTTGAAATGCCAAGGCGTCCTAATTAACCAGCTGCCATTGGCGCCGCTTGCAATGCGTGAAATCCTTTCAAATGCAAACCCAAACGTCTTATTATTTCTCATTAAAATTCATCAGCATATTGTCTCTGCCATCCGGAGTGGAGTTTCCTGCTGGTTTTCACCCTCTTAAACTTCCTCCACTTCAAGGATACCTATTTTCAGTAAACGTTTTTCCACAGTTGACGATTTAATTAAGTCTAATGGTAAAATGTTGTTTCGCAATTAAGTTCCTTTTGGTTTTTGTTCTTTTTTTTTTTTAATTTTCGGAGGCCCATTCAAGGGAGAGCCCTGACGTGTCCTTGGTAGACCAATTTTAGGCCCACATAATGCAAAGTAAATGCAAATCGAATTACCGATAACGACGAGACCATCATCAAGTTTCTGGGAACTGTTAACACCTGGCCCAAAATTCGATCTACTTTAATGAAAATGTTGATGACTTTATCTGGATAGGGCAGGTGACCTTTTAAGACAAGTATTGTTTACAAATCCTCTTCCAATTTGCTCCTAGAAATTGAAGCTCATATTCGTTTTTAGCCTGAAAACTTTCAAGAATCTATATCTGAGCTTCTTCCAGGTAACTGCGGGGATTCCTTTTTGTGAAAAGACTATTCCCTGGAAATTGGTCCTTTAAATCAAGCTTGCGGTGCACTTTATTGAGATATGCGGTGTCGGGTGAAGGATACAATTAATTTTTAGCAATAGCATCCCCGTTTTAATAGCTGCCAGACACAAGGATACATAACTTTAAGGATACGTAGCTAAACATGCCATTTGCGTATCTGCGGGATAGCGAATTCGTTACTCACATGATGGGCGAGGCCATTGGTGTGGCTACCGTCTGTTCGTCCTGCAGGTACTTCACTTGACTTGGCGTTAGCGGCGGTGGCGGTGGCGGTGGCGGTTGTGGGAACCGCGGGACTATTTACAGAGTCCTGGCAGTAGCTGGTACATCTGCCAGAGGCCAGGGGCAGGGGAGAGGCCGGCGGGGTGGGTTGTTGTGGAAGTGAGGGGCCCGTTCTGTTGCGTAAACGGGCCAAAGCACTCCGTAGACCCTCCGTATTGTCTTTGTGGCGCCCCTGTCCAAACGAAATGCATCCGCAGACCCAATCCTCCTCCTCAGCCTTCCGCGGAATGCGAAGTTACCCAAAGCAATGTTTCTTCTACGATTTAAGTTCCGGCGTTTAGGCGGTTTTCAGTCAAGGACATTAATCCACCGGCCACGAAGTTGGTAATAGAAAAACCCAAAGTTGACAAGCTCAAAAGTTTCTGCTTTAAAACTTCGTCCTCGGCCAAAGTTCAGATGCACTTTAAACTCTATTTAAATGATCCAATTCTGTAATGAAAACAACGAAACACATTTTAGTTTGTTACATTTCGATAAAATTAAGCTGCCATTGAGCCAATGGGCTTTTATTTGATCCTGCGGCTGCCCTGACGCAACAGCCCCCGAAAAGTTTCAATTAATTGATTACAACTGGCAAACAGAAATGCAACCGAATATATCTCGGCAAAGCCAAACAATTGAGTTGCCGAATTTTGGAAACCCTCCCATTATGTTTTATGTTTTTCAGGGACTTTCCATTCGAAATGCCGGAGCAGCTTGTTCTGGGAAGTAACAAAAGAGCGTCGGGTTTTTTATTTTTGCGTATGATGGTGCCGGAGGTGGAAAAGTGAAACATAATTTCCGACACACAATTAAAATCATGGCCCACAGGGACCCTCCGACAGTATTTCATATTCCGCCCACAGTCAGGGGGCTCCTGGCTGGCTCGGCTCTTGGCCCTGTTGCTGCCGTTGCCATTTTTGTTGTGCATATGAGCCCCCAAGGCTGTCGGAGGAGGGAGAAGCTCGGGGATGGGTGGCAAAATTGTGGGGCACACAAGGCGATGTGTCACCAAGAAATAAGGGTAAGAAACAGCTTTATCGGGTCAACAGCAGGACGAACCTGGCATGCCCTTGTGCATTTAGTCCTTACTCCAATATTTTGCAAAGACTTGTTTTTACTTTAACCTTTAAATACTTGATAATATTTAAATCCAAAAAAAAATAATGCTTTATAACCGATAAATTTTTTTGCCTTTCAGACCAATTTATTGGCATTTCCCCCACACAATTGGGGACTTTCTTTTTTTGGACGAAACCAAAAGCTGTGAATGGAAAATGAGTTTCCTTTCGCTCGGGCGCATATGGAAATTGTCGATACATCAGAATACGCTCGCAAATCCTTTCATCGGCTTCAGACTAGCCAGCCGAGCCTTTTCCGTTGGCTGAATTCAATCCGGTATCAGGCTCTGCTGAATATTCCTGCAAACAAATGCCAAATATCCGAGAGCTACTCAAAGGACATGTGTCACTTATTTATAAATGCAAATCCCCAACTAGTCCAGCTCCGTGCAATAAATAAAGAGAAAAACTTAAACAGCTGAAGGATCCTCCTGGAGTCATTCAAAACAAATGTAAATTTACCGAAATAATCAAAGAAAATTGCGCCCCGGGGGATTTGTGGTTCCTATGCAGACGTCTTTGAAGCCCCTAAGCCATGGACTTAGTCCGAAGTCCTTGAACTACAATTCTGAGTCAAGAGGCCGGCGGACCACGCCCTGTCTCCGCCCCCGAGTAAACAGGTGTATGGTATGCAAATGGCCAAAGTCATTAAAATGTTGCTTCTGATAATAATGATTTATGGCGAAAGGCGAAATGCGAAAGGAGAAACATCAGCCAGGCGATGGCAATGACAGGCTCGAGATTCGGACAGCGCCTGGGCGCTTGGCACTCGAAATTCGGTGTAGACCGGCCGAAGCCGGAGGAATGTTTTGGTCAGCAGAAGGCCAATAAACATGGCCATAAAAGGCCCGGGTTTTTTCCCCGTAATACTTATGTGGGAGGGCAGAAGAGAAACCATTGTAAACGAAATAATTTTCTGACTTTCTCTGTTTAAAAAACTTTTCTGCAGTCTCATCATGCTGACTTGGACAGGGAACGGGAGTAATGGGAGTGGGGAGTATGTGTTTTGGCCTGGCTCAAAAGCAATTTAGTCGCTACGGCCAGCAGCAATTATTTTCTCATATTACGTATACGCAACGCGTGCCCAATGCGCTGTTAGCAGATTTATTCTTCCATTATGAGGCATACAATTTTCTATTACTCTGCTGACTTTTCGTATTAAAACTGAGCGAACAAAAAAGGAGGCAGAAGCCAAAGCTGACACAAATTGTTTCCCAGCATTATTTACATAATTTTTAAAAAAAAAAAAAAAAAAAAAAACTGGGGAGAAGAAGAAAATGTGCCATGAAATGACAACAGAATTCTCATTAAAAGCTAGGAGATTGTGCGGCAAATTAAGTTTGGCTCCCAAGTGGTCATCAAATCAATTTTCCATGAGGCGGAGAAGGCAAACGTCCTCCAGCATTTGCATTCATATTGAGTCCTGGTCTCCAGAGGCGAAACATTAGGCGCTGTGGCGCTTTCCGGGCCCCTGACAAAATCCCGCATGTGTAAATACTTTCTGTAATTGATTTCTTCGCCTCGCACATCATCACTCATACGCACCGTGGCCGGCGGCAGTGCAGCACAGGTAGCAGGTATTTACATCCCCATAACAATTGTGATTATAATAATAATAATAACGATTATGATTATGGGACATCAGTAATCATCCTTTCGCATTTTGAGCAGATTTTCACGCTTTTCCGCACATTGATTATTTTCGTTTGAATTTGATTGATGAACGCTGCCGTACCCGGGGCTGATAAAAATTATTCCCGCGATAATATTACTAATTTACAACGCAAAGAAGCGAGGAATCGTTCCACCGACTGGATATTACCAATGATGTCGGCCCATAAATCAGCTCGCGGAAAGTTTTTGTTTTGTTTCGCCAATCGATTGAATATCCCACGTAAATATATGAATTAATCACTTTGCAACGATGCAATCGAATACAAGCGAATTAATTATTAAATTTCTGCATCGCCTCGACATCTGACGAGTTTAAATTATCTCCACTCCTCGATGGCTTTAATACTTTCAATTTAATTCATGTTCGAGTGCATAAAGGCACTTAAATTAGTGGGAGTAATTAAATTCAAAGTGTGTATATAGATTTTAATTATGGCGCTAAAAGGATTTCAATAAAATTTCACGTCCCACGTTGAAATATGTGGGAGCTGTGGCATTTTATTTAGTTTGAAGTTCGGCTGTGATGTGGGTTTTGGGCCCGTCTAATAGGTACTTCATTAACTGATATATGTGGGCCAACTTTTGTCTGTGGCCTGCTGTCTGCTGTAACTTTATTTGCGCCCAGTCCCCAGGGATAGTGGCCACAAGGACATTGACGATAACACAAAGTATCCCCAGCTCCCGCTCGCGACCAAGTCACAGTCCCTCTCACTAAACATCAAAAACATTCGGGAAGGCGTGGCTTTGTTTGTACGATTTCCAGTTCAATGATTAGGCCAACATATCAGCACCAGATACGGCCAGCCCACTCACACCCATCCGGGCAATCGACATCGAGGAATAAAAGTCGAAAAGGATGTACAAGTCCTTTGAGCCTCTTCATTAAAGCAGCCAGCCGCCGAACGGAAACTTTGACGTGAATTTCATTATTACACAATTTTCACAACCTAATCGGGAAAAATATAAAAAAAAGACCCACAAGGAGGAAAAAAGTTGAATGAATGAAGCTGTCAATCAATGCGAGAAGAGGAACATCATTATCGTCAGGACTCGCGATGAGTCCTCACATTCGCAGTCCAGAGCAGCTTATCCTTTTTGTGTTAAGGTTCACCACTCAATCGGCCAGAAGGTCACCTGGACAACAGATTCGATTATCCTGTCAAGGGGGAGTGCTTAAGGATGCATTGAAACTGTTTCCCTCTGTCTGTGGTCGCTTTTGGATTCTCTTAATGAAAGACTTTCCACTTTGCTGGATGACCGCTACTGAGTATACTGAGAAAAAAGATCTGTTCCCTAAAGGATTCTCTTAGCTTTTTCGCTTAATTCATATTTGATTTTAAATGTCCCTCCGGTGAATTGTAATTTGACATGAAAGTAATAAACTCGGTGCGAGGGATTCCTTGCCGTGCAATTGGCCGCTCCCCTCCAAAAGGGCGAAAAAGCAATAAGGGATCGCTTTCCAACTGCTGCATGCCAAAAGGCATTCACTTGCCATTGTTGGGAGTCCTGCCCCTGTTGCATTACCCCCGCCGGCAGTGGCCAAGTAAAAAAGTCATTGGCCGGGACAAAAGCTGCACTGCAACAGGAGCATGAATAAGTCAATGTCTGCAGTGTCATTCTGGGGAGGAGCGAGGGTAAATGGCAGGGAGACGCAGTCCGATCCATGTCTATTCGACAGCGCCGCTGGCTCTGGTGTTTGTGCTGAAAAACTTTCGACATTGAGTTATAAGTATTTTCTGCTTGGTTGTTGTCTAATCAAGCCTGAAATAGTCCAATCGCTGTCGGATATGTATTCATGGCCAACATGATGAGGTTGTTGACTTCAACCACAATCCCACTTTGTTTCGGAATGGAATATTTAACAGCAAGCGTAGAGACAAAGAGCTGGAGATTTTCTCCAGGGATTACACGGCGTATACGCAATTATAAAACCTTAATTATTTCGACACAGGACACAGGAAAAGCAGGAATTTCATTTGCATAAAATGCCAGTGACAAACTAAAGAAGAAATGCAGCAAAGGATTTGAAGAGGAATAGTATTTGCTTTCTTAATTCGCAATCAGCGTGTCTCCACCTTAATTAACGTTATTCAAACTGGTTCGTCTTTATCCTTATTTTGCGTGAGCGATCCGAACAGCTAAAATTTCAAAGCCAAAACATCTGGCAGCCAATTAGGGTAATCCAGTTAGCTCCTGGGCCAAAAATTTCGAAGCAATTATCGTGACAAGTGAACTGGAGCAACACACATGCCCCACCAGACACAACACCGACTGATTGATGCGCCACCTGGGCCGTTGGATGGGGAAGGATTTTGAGTCAGGCAGAGAAGGCAGCTCATTCTGTGCCAGGTCCTGGGCCTGGGCCTGTGGTGTCTGCTCATAAATCACAAACGAATCAGCGAACGCTTCAAATGACTTCATTAAAAAGCGGCATACACGCAGCCAGGGAAACGCAGAAAGCAAGGTACACAGAGAAAAAGTTGGAAGCTCATTAAAAAGGATATAGTTTAACCTTTAAGCTTTATTGGACTTCATAAATGGAAATCAAATAATAAATAGTACCGATTGACATTTGAAAAAATGATATTTCCCATAGTTCAAAGTTGAGAAGCTATCCGTTTTGTCGCAGGCAGACCAGAATATCCGCCTCGTCAGCAGGCTCAGTCAAGTGTATACAAGGATATCGAAGAGAAGAGGAGCAGGAGCAGGAGCATGAGATAAACTCACTCTGCTGTTTATTATCTATCTACAACCCACCCTGGAGGCTCATCCCTTGTATCGCCGCTCCGATTCGCTATTAGCAAGGACTCTGATTCGATGAAATCCAGTCCTTTGTCTTCTCAAAAACACACCCAGATGGGAAACTTTGCCAGCGACAAGATTTTCTCAGCACCTCCGCCCAAGGACTTGAACTTTTGCCGTGACATTTTCCACCATTGTAAACAACTGTCGGCAATCCGTTTCAGCGGAGGACGAAACTTTCCCGAAAATCTATTCAAATTATAACTAAACAAGACCTAATTGGAGCCAAAATGTTTGAGTTCCGTCCAAAGGCAATCACTACTGGGGAAGGGAGAAGTAAATCAAGGTGGACGAGCCAGAAATTGGAGTGAAAACAAAAAGGAAAACCCGTCACGAATCTTGTAATTGTAAAAATCTTTTCTTTAAAAAAAAAAAAAAAAATAGAAACAACAAAAGGCCTGCAGTAGCAAACTACTTAGAACTTTAACTGGAAAAGTTTTCTGGTTTTTACCAGTTTCTTCTGTTTTGTTTTGCTTCTTTGTTTTCTTTTATTATTCTTTTCGTGTTCCGCTTCCTTGCGTGCGCTTTGTTCGGCCCCACATCCTGCCACTGATTTGCCGCTATTGTGTCATTGTCCAAATTTTATTATGACCCACAAAAGTAAACGGAGAAAAATAAGGAGCGGGGCGGCAGCGGCGGTGCCTATTGTCTCATAAAGGAAATTCTTTACGGCATCCATCCGCGGTCAAGTGGGCCGCATAAGGGTCCTTAATGGTTGGGCTAATGATAATCGGCTTGGTCAACGACCTGTAAGCCCCGCGAATTAATCTTTTAAGAGCCAAATCCAACTTTGCCGATAGTGGCGCGAGGGGGCTATAAAAAAAATGTGAACCTAAACCGGAATCAATAAACAAAAACGACCATGTGTATTCCAATTAGAAAGTTCCAAATTGACAATTTAGTTTCGGCAAAGTTGCTCCCCTTGGTTACAGCCAACTTTTGTTTAAAACTTTTAATTGATTCGCAATAAATATGGGGCCAGAAGAAGGCCAAAATGTATTGGAATCCAATTTCAAGCCAAAAAAAAAAAGTCCTTGTTTATTAGTTTCGGAATTTCCATAACGCTCCACCACCACCACCAACATGATCAAAAATGTTGTTTTTTGTGCCAATAAAAGTGTTTTGCATGAAGCTTATTTTTAATTCAATGTTTTATAGACAGGCAGGACAAAGTTAAATGTCTGCGTACAACTGACACGCCTCCATTAAGTATGCAAACATTTCACGTGCTGCGATACAACTCCGGCGTACTCACATATTCCGCTTTATTTTCCAGCAGGCTGGCGTACGGATATTGCACGATTCTCAAATACGATTTGCATTCGCTGTTGGGTTTATTAAAAATTATATAATTTTATTTTTAGCTTGGCTAGGCCAGGCTAGGCCAAGGGAACCAAACGGGCCGAGAGATAGAAGTGCACACGGACACACACACGCACACAGACTCAGACACGGACACAGACATAGAGACGCGGCCCCGTTTTACTCCAAGCACATATTTGTACATTTGTTGTTCCTCCTAGACACCGCAGGACACTCTGGGCTTTCCACTTTCTATTTGGAGAGAGCGAGCACGACCAATGACTTCGAGCGTTGAAACGCGACTGAGGCTTGGGTTAGCCATAGTCGTTCCACGGCACCAGAGAAAGTAGAGAGTCTACAGTGGGTGAAATTCGGCAAAAAAAGTATTAACTTTAATATTTGACCTCAGAGACAACGTGGCGTATGATTAATATTTCTGGCGTGGCAAAGGAAGAAGCTTTCACGTTGCGTATGATTAATATTTCTATGAGTTCTAGTATTCTTATATTTAATATTCTTAGTTTTTGATGGAAAGATTATATTGTGATATATTTTTGTTTATGTTAAAGAAACTTTACTTTTCATATTGGTTTTATTAAAAGTTACTTGTATTCATTATTTTATTACCAATTTTATTGTCTTTTATGTTTAATTGATAAGGATTAACAGTCCAGTCCACATGGCGGATTAGTAATATTTTTAAATACTCCAAATGTACAGGATTTTGATAAATGTTTTTAACTAAAAATATTACCTATTACAAAATGTACTATCAAAGGACCACTGTGGGGACAAGGAGCCCCCAAAATGAACGCGATAGAGTGAGAGAAAGGGCCGATTGCGAGAGGGTGAGAACGCGCGAATTGGTGTCCAAAGGAAAGCGGGAAAGTAGGAAGAAGCAGCAGCTGACACATATTTCGCTTTGTTTTGGTTGTGGGAGCCGGCACTTCTCTCATCGACATCCTGCGCCTGCGCCGCGCTCCGCCCCCCCACCTCGAGCTCCCTCGATTTAGTGGCCAACAAGGCATAAATAAAAAGCCAAAATTGTAGTTTAAACGGCTGGCGTGGAAGGCCACTCGGAAACTCGGTGTATTTTCCCCTTTGCACAGCACAGATTACGGATCCTCTCCCCGGATTTCCCCCCATTGCAATGGGAGGCGGGTTCATTCTATCGATTTCCTTTTGACCAATATTCCGGTGAACGCTTTGTTTACGAATTTGTGGGGCACAAGGCATCAATGGAGAAAAGAGCGTGGCAGCGTGTGAATGAATGCAGGAGAGTAAATGGCGCCCCTACCAACACACACTCACATTAAGGATATCCACAACTTTAGCTTGCTCTTCCCGCATTTAGGTTGAATGACACTGAGCCTACGCCAGCGCCCCGCGTCCTTCGTCCTGCTTCCGGTCGACCCATTATTGCATTTCCCGTTTTATGGCACACGCTTCGCACGTTGTCCTCATTTCCAAGCGGGATGCTCTGCTTGTGTGTGTGTGTGTGTGTGTGTGCAGGACGTCATCGTTATCTAATGCACATGGTAGTGCTAGGCACCCGCAGGGAACAGAACTTTAAGTGAGCAAAATTAACAAACTTAACGAAGGTCCTTGCTAGCGCGTTTGTGTTCTAATTTTGTTGGCCAGTCTTATAAGACATTATCTTTCAATTGGCGCCTGAAACTATGCAATCATGATTGAAAGGGGCCATTACCATAATGCGATAACCATACGGTTGCGATAGTTATTAAGGTGCAATCGAATGGCATAACAATTTGGTTTAGTCACACAGATACACAAACAAACACAAACACACTCGACAAAGGTAAACAGACATCGCGCCGGCAAAAAAAAAGTGTAAATAAAAGCAACTAAGTATGGTCAACAAAACAAAACAACGGTGACCAGACTAAATAATTCAGTTAGTGCGGCAAGTGCTATTAAAGCCCGACTTGGCGGACTTTGTTCCGCACTCGGCGGCTGGAATTCCCAGTGGAAACAGCGGCTAAAACAAAGATACTATCTGCCAGATACACGTCCAGTATCTGCTAGATACACCTCCAGAAAGGGGAAGAACGTCTCAGAATGAGCAGTGAAACGGAGGAGAAAAGAGCCAAGGTATGGATTGCAAATGTATCTCAAAATCTATTAGTAACTTGCACTAAGAGATGCTTTTTTTGCAATTGAGAGAATTGTGGGATTTATACTAATATAAAACGATTTGGGGTTAAAGGTCATTATCATCATGGATCTCTTTATTCTAAGCAGAAAGTCCCCGTTGTTTCTCTTAGTTCATCTTTTCTTTAAAAAACTAAACAAATTTTAAGTTAAGCTTATATTCAAATATTTTTTAAAAAATTCCCTTAAATATAACTTATTTTGTGCAGTGCGCTATCACTGTGATCCAATTAATTCCCCCTCATATCTTTCTGGTCAAGTTCAGAATTATGTTAAGTTCAAGCGGAAGTTATGTGGGCATTCTTGTCATCCAGACCAATAATAAAACCAGAACCCCTCGCACCTTCGGTGTTACCTGCAACCGCCAGATAAGATAGGCCACATTATCGGCGATATACTTTAGTCGAAGGTATTGCAGTCGAAGGCGATCAGTTGCGCGTTAGCCGGCCGAGCGAGCGGTTGGCCCCATAGTCTTGACCAGGAGGAAGATCCGGAAATCGGGAAAATGAGCGGCACGGAGAAGAACGTGCGTAGGCGCGTTATCACCCCAACCAGCGATCCCCATAATATGGATCCGCTCCTCAGACCCCGCAGCTCTCAGCAGTATGAGGTAAGCAGTCCAGTTTCGGATCCTTGATTAGATTGCCACTTTCGATGGGCTAGTCGCCGGCCATCAGAGTTTCAAACATTTCCAAATACCTTGCCGATTGATTATATTTTTTCGGCGGCTCCAGTGCACCCCATTTATCTGGCGGCGAGTCGTTAATTAACCCACTGCGGAAACCCTTGAGATAGTGGCTCCGTCTTGGTTGCCCTAGTTGCACGCCCCGTTTATCTAGACGTCTGGGTTGGGCCTTTGGCGCAAGTAAAAGACGTCCATTCCCACTAACCAGGTCGATTTTCGGTGGCAACAGCTAGGGACTGCGACATTTTTATTAGAGTGCCTGCCTAACTGCCTGCCGGCAGATAAGATACGAAGCTGATGGATTAAATCTAACATTCGACTTCGATACACCTGGTCGATTCCAGTGGCGAGCCTGAGTCACGTCTCCACAGCCCGACGGGGGTATCGGGTATCGACAAGTATCTACAAGTATCTGGGACTGGTTAAAAGTCACTCCATTTGACTGAACCCCAGACCCCCTATAAAACTTATCTATCCCCTGTCGATACTCAGTCATACCTTACTTTTGTATCTTCTATAAATATATAAAAGCAAACATACATAACATATGTTTGCATAAATAATTTCGTTTTCTTGATATGTTTCTTGGTAATCGTCCCATTCCACCCAACTATATACAAAATTTTATCAAATTCGTATCCTTTCAGTCCCAACCCAATGGCTGTGAGCGAGCCTTTGTTCAGCGGAACAAAATCAAGTGGTTCTGGGCCCCAGCTTTCTTTGGATTCTGGCTGCTCCTGTACGTGACCATCTCGATCCCTGCCTGCCATCGCCTGCCCCGCCCCCTTACCATCCAAGATGAAGCCAAGCACCCGGACCAGTTTATTGCCGAGCGGGCGGAGAACAATTTGCGGGATCTGGTGAGCCTGGGACCCCGAGTCGTGGGCAGTCGCACCAACGAGATGGCCGCCCTGAAGCTCCTCTCTGAGAAGACCCATAAGATCCGCTCTGGTACGGCCAACGATATCGAGGTGGACGTCCAAGTGGCTTCCGGCAGCTATGTCCACTGGTCCATGATCAATATGTACCAGAGCATCCAAAACATTGTGGTCAAGGTGAGTCCGAAGGGAAGCAACAGTACCACCTACCTGTTGGTGAACAGCCACTACGATTCGGTGCCTGCGGGTCCTGGTGCCGGTGACGATGCCTCCATGGTGGCCACCATGATGGAGGTGTTGCGGGTTTTGGTCAATTCCGACAAGCCCCTGAAGAATCCGGTGGTTTTCCTTTTCAACGGAGCCGAGGAGAATCCCCTGCAAGCTTCCCATGCCTTCATCACTCAGCACAAGTGGGCCAAGTACTGCAAGTAGGTTACCATCTCCAGCTAAAAGTGGATGCCTTCTTAACTTTTGAATTATTCAAACCCAGAGCTCTTATCAACCTGGACTCCTGTGGCAATGGCGGTCGGGAGATCCTCTTCCAATCGGGCCCCAATCACCCCTGGCTGATGAAGAACTACCGACGCGCCATCAAGCATCCGTATGCCTCCACCATGGGCGAGGAGATGTTCCAGAACAACATGATTCCCTCCGACACGGACTTCCGCATCTTTCGCGATCACGGTGCCGTTCCCGGATTGGACATGGCCTATACCTACAATGGCTACGTTTACCACACGCGTCACGACAAGGCTGAGATCTTTCCCAGGGGAAGTCTCCAACATACGGGCGACAATCTGCTGGCATTGGTTAGGGAAATCGCCAACTCTCCGGAGCTGGAGGACTCTTCGGTAGGACTTTTAATGAAATTATAAATTTTTTATTTATTAATTATCCTTTCTCCGTTTCAGAAATACGCCGAAGGACACACTATTTACTTTGATGTGATGGGCTGGTTCTTGGTCTTCTACACTGAAACCGAGGGAGTCATCTTCAATGTTATTGTATCCTTGGCGGCAATTGGCCTCTGTGGCTTCGCCTTCAAACTGATGTCCGTGAGCTCTGGCATTAAGCTGGAGAAGATCCTCAAGCGCGTGCTGCACACTTTCTTTGTGAATTTGCTGTCCGTTTTGGTATCGGCTATTATCCCGGTTCTGCTGGGTCTGTTTATGGACGCAGTGCATCTGCCCATGTCCTGGTTCTCAAACTCTTGGCTCATCTTGGGCCTGTACTTCACCACATTCTTCTTTGGTTTCGCCATTGTCCCGGCTATGTACTTCCACTGGACCAAACTTGTGAGTATGAAGAGACGCTAAATGAAAAGTAGGATTCATTTATTCTATCCTATTTTTAGGACAAGCTGCCCATCGGCCAGAGAGTCCAGATCCTGCTCCACTGCCACTGCCTGCTCTTGGCCCTTCTTACCCTGATATTTACCATTTGTGGCATCCGTTCAGTTTTCGTCTTGACCCTAAGCTGTCTTTTCTACACCGTGGGCCTGATCATCAACATCGCCACCAAGCTGCATAGCAAAGGTTACTTAGAAATTAATGTAAATCCTACGTGTCTATTAATCCTTTTTGGATGTCCCTTTCAGACGTCGCTTGGGTAATTCCACATATTGTTTGCATCATTCCGCCCTTCGTCTTCTTTGCCTATTTCTCGCACGGATTCTTCACCACTTTCATTCCCATGTTTGGTCGCTTTGGAGAGAATCTGAATCCGGATCTGGCAGTGGCCATATTCAGCGTGGCTGTTGGCTTCCTCTGCTGCGGCTTCATCCTCCCGGTTCTTCAACTGTTTAACAAGTCCAAGACAATCATTTGTGCTTTACTCGGCGTTACTCTGATTTGTTTCATTATTGCACTAACTCCCGCTGGATTCCCCTATCGCCCGGAGACCAATGTTCAGCGTTTTGCAGTTCTGGTAAATATTCATATTTTTTTTCTTTTATTAAGGAAATATAATATAAATTCTTGCCCTTATTATTTAGCACGCTAAACGTACTTTCCACGGTGCCGACAACAAAATTCGTCGCCAGGAATCCGGTTACTTTATCATGCCCCAGGACAGGCGCACTTACACCGTTAAGCGTATGCTCTTATTTAATCGTTGTGATTAGGAGAAACTAATCAATTTTATGATATTTTAGATGACGTCATCAACATGACTCTGGCCCAAAGGATTGGAGATGATTGCGAAAAGGAAATCAATTGTGGACTGCCGTTGTACAACCAGCGTTGGCACAAAACCCGAAAGAACAGCCTTTGGATTCCCGCCTCGGAGCCAGTTCTGGGCGATGATCTGCCCACTGTCAAGGTGGTCTCCAAGAAAACTCTTTCTAACACAAAGATTCGTTGGGATATGACACTGAGTGGCCCCAATCACATGGCTGTTTTTGTGCAGCCTCTGAATGGAGCGTTTATCACTAACTGGTCCTTCCACCAGGTGAGTTTTTTTTAAGATAATCTTAAAAGGAAACCAAAGTAACTAAATTTAAATTCCAGGCTCCTTTGCGTTTAAGATTTGATCCACCCTATTTCATCTACTTCTCCTGGGGTGTCAATGGAGATCCCCTCAAGTTCTGGATTGAATTAGAGGTAAGTAATTACCTATTTCTTTTAAATTTTATATTAATTAAATAATCTTAATTTTTAGAAACCCAATGGAAATTGGAACTCATCCACCATGGAGCTGGGTCTGGGGGGACACTGGACCCACCACAAGGACATGTTGACCCCTGACTTTAAGAAGTTCCTGGACAGTTTCCCCAAATACACAGATGCCACACCCTGGCCAGCTTCTTTTGAGAGCTGGATCTACTAGATTATGGAAAGAATGTAGATTTTATTATTGCTAAGTAAAGAATATGTTGAGTCAACTTTGATTGAACTATGAATTGATTGATGGGGGACAAACTAATCCTGAAGGCTTTGCCGGTTGTATCAAAGGGATCTAAAGTGCCCATGAAAATATTTGAAGTGTAAAGATAAAAGAAATGTGCCTCTATCAACTTTATTGGCCAACATGAGATTAGAATATTGTTTTTATGGCTATACTGGGCTCTAATCGAACATAGACTTTTAATTTCTTCAATATGAGGAATAAAACTAATGAATAAACTGGGAGAATCGGTTTTTAATATAGAAAGAAACCGTGTTAAAATATATTATTAGCATTTCGAATAAACTATTCATAATTTTTAAGTTTCCAAAAGGTTTTACTACAATATATAATCTTAAACTCACCATTAATAGAGTCGACTCGACTAATGGAGGTACCTCTTATCTGTTGATGTTATCGTTCTGAATACCAAAAGCAAAGATTAAAATCATATTAAAGTAGAATTTCGAGCGATAAACGATCCACAAAACTGATATTCTTGATATTCTTGAGAGGTGGGTCAGTTTGGAGGGGATTGAGTTACGGTCTGGTTGTATTTCCAGTGTGTTTTAAATAAATGTTGAATTAAAATCATACCTAGCATTATTCATTTTTAGTTTATCTATAAACCCCATGCCATATAGGCAAGTGCAATTGACAATTCTTTTCTTCTCAAGAGATAATCTCGTTGTGATGGATCAGCGTAAATATATACAATCAGCTGGTACAGCACATACATATATACTGTAGGAGATACTTTCATGGCTTTAAAATTTTAAACTTAGTTCCGTTTACTGAGGCCTCCGGGGAACATCCCATATCCATGCATTTTACGCTTTTACTTGAATCATATCGAAATGGTTAGCTATTTAAAAATAGCCTCCAATTAATTAAAAATATAAATGACATAATTTCATATAAAGATTAATTTAATCAGCCGTCGCAAAATGAATTAATAATGAGTTTAAATACATTTTCCAGATGACCTCTTCCAGCGTTGATATCACCACGGACAAGGATGCCAAAGAGTCCAGGGACAAGAAGTGGCCCTGGTTCGGAGCTCCTATCTATGCGGTGGCATTTTTTGCCCTCTTTTACGTCGCCGTCCTGCCCAGTTTCAACAGCTACCCGGAGATGCTTTACCAGAGCGAGGAGGCACTGCATCCGGATGAGTTTATAGGCGAGAGGGCGATGAAGCAGCTGGCGGAGCTCTCATCCATTGGCCCCAAGCCAGCAGGGTCTCCTAATAACGAAGTCCACACCGTCAATTTCCTGCTGCGTGAAATCCAAAAAATTCAAGACAAAGCTCGCTCGGATCTCTATGACATCGAAGTGGACAAACAACTCTACACCGGAGGCTTCTATCTCTATGGCTTCGCTATAAGCTACGAGAATCTTTCCAACGTGGTAGTTAAGATCTCCCGGAAGGATTCAAATGACGAAAACTATGTCCTGGTGAACTCCCATTACGATTCGGAAATGAAAAGCCCTGCCGCTGGTGATGATGGCGTCATGGTGGTGGTTATGCTGGAAACCCTGCGAGTTATCTCCCGCTCTGAGAAGCCCCTTGACCATCCAGTGATTTTCCTCTTCAATGGAGCCGAGGAGGCACGTCTCTTGGGAGCCCATGGATTCATCACCCAACACAAATGGGCCAAGAACTGCAAGTAAGTAAAGTCTTGTGGAATTCTTGAAAGGATTATCTTAACAAAATTTGTATTATTTTATATTTTAGAGCCCTGGTCAACCTGGATTCCACTGGCACTGGAGGACGAGAGGTTCTTTTCCAAACAGGACCAAATAATCCCTGGCTGGCCAAGTACTATAAACAGAGTGCCCGCCATCCCTTCGCCCAAACTCTCGCGGAGGAGCTCTTCCAAAACAACTTTATCCCCTCGGATACGGACTTTCGCATTTATCGCGATTATGGAGGAGTTCCTGGTCTGGACATGGCCAGCGTGGTGAATGGTTACGCTTATCACACTAAATATGACAATTATCGGAATGTCGAGAGGGGAACCTACCAGTCCACGGGTGAGAATGTCCTGCCTCTGGTCTGGGCCCTGGCCAATGCCCCGGAATTGGATGACATCAAGAGCCATGAGGAGGGCCACATGGTTTTCTACGATTTCATGGGCTGGTTCATGCTCACCTACACCACATCCGCTAGTATGGCCATCAACATAGTGGTCTCCGTGGCGGCGTTCCTCTGCATCGTGACTTCGATCTACATCATGACCCTGGACAATGGAGCCGATGCTCTGACGGCGGTGATGAAGCGATTTGGTCTAATCCTCCTGGTCCAAACGGGAACTGTTGCCGTGGCTTGTGGCTTGACTCTCCTTGTCGCTATCTTCATGCAAGGAGTGGGACTGGCCGAGTCCTGGTATTATGGCAAATGGATGGCCTTCGGATTGTACTTTTGCACCCTATACTTTGCCATGGGACTGCTTCCTGCTTTCTACATCCAGTGGACAAAAAGGAAGACCCTCATGAAACTGGACCAGACCATAGCCTGTTTCATGCACGCCCACTGCATCCTTTTGGTGTTGCTTTGTATTATCCTTACAGGATTGAACATCCGCTCCAGCTATTTCCCCATGATTGCAATCTTTTTCTACACAACATCTGTCCTAGTCCAAATTGTTCTTAAACTTTCTGTGAAAAGTAACTTTTTTAATTTAATTTTCTTAAAATATGTATTATAATTTATATTTTTTTCAGAGAGCTACTTCGTTACTGTTCATTTAATATTCCAAATCCTGCCTTTCCTCTTCTACACCTACCTCTGTTATGCAATCTTTGTGATATTTGTACCCATGGAGGGCCGCGATGGCCCCAATAGTAGTCCTGATGTCCTAATCTCAGTGTTTATTATCCTTTCTGGTATTCAGTATGCTGGTTTTACGGTGAGTTCTCAAAACTAATATTTATTAAAGAAGAACAATCTAAACTATGGTTTTTTAGGTCCCTATAATGCACAAGTTCCGGAAGCCAAAGATTATATTTTCGACTTTTGGGGCAATAACGATTATATTCATTATCCTGGCAGCCACTCCGGCTGGATTTCCCTTTAAAAAAGATGTGGCTCCTCAGCGTTATTATGCAGTAGTAAGTCTATTTACTATTATTAAAGACTTTGCTAAATTTATTTACATTTTAAAGCACACCCAACGAAGCTTCCACTATCCAAATGGAAGCACCACCCAGGATTCTGGATTTTATATACAGCCCGAGGAGACCCGCATCCATGAACTGGACGACACTACCTTTAAGGATGCGGAATCCCAGAGTTGGATGGATACCAACTGTGCCGCAGAACCTTATTGTGGTTTACCCGTCTACAGACGTGGTTGGATTAGCTGGACGTAGGTCTTGTAATCATTACATATATCTCTTCTATAATTGTTATATCCTTCTTAGGGACTCCGCCCGGTGGATCTCCAGTTCTTCCCTCGTTCGCCCAATATCCAAAGATCTTTCTTTGAATTCAAAACACTCACTGAGTGGTAATCAATGGCGTTACGAGTTTAGCCTTAAGGCCTGTGATCGTGTGATTATGTATATAGATCCCTTCGATCAGGTCAGGATCACGGACTGGTCCTTGGACAAAACTCCCCTGGAAGAGAGGCACACCCCACCCTATCTAGTTTTCCGTATTTACGCCCAAACGGAGGAGGCTTTCAACTTTTGGATAGAGTTCGAACATGCGGATAGTAACGCCGAAGGACCTTTCTTCAAATTGGTGATCGTGGAGCACTTTATATATCACCAGGAGTACTACACCGATGAATATACAAAGTTCCTGGCCACCTTTCCCGATTGGACTTACACGACGGACTGGTTTGCGGATTTAGAAAGTTTTGTTTTCTAGGAGAATATATACGACAGACTGAATATGTTTATTTAATAAAATCTTGGACTGTGAATGACAATGTTCATATTTTATAAAAAATGTATATTCTCCGATAAGAACTTTCTGGTTGACCATGGTAAATATTTATGTTTTATATGAGGCGTTTTAATTACAAGTCCATTATTGATATTGCGAGTGGATCCTATAAATTTTGGACCCCACCGAAAGGTATTTGCCGACTGGGGCTCTAATCTAAAAAGGGCAATAAAGAGAACTGGCTTCTGGCATTCGTCGGGTACCTTCTATATCACCTATCGCTGGATGTAATCATTATATGTCCCAAAAGCCGAAGATTATAATCATAATATTTAATTTTTATCGCCGGCATTCGACTGCCTCTGAGCGATAAGCGATCCACGAAGTCTTAGTTGGCCCTACTTAATTCTTGGGAGCAATACGAAGGAGACTCAGTTGGCCAAAGGTGGGCCAAAGGAGCGGTTGTAGTTTGATTTTAATCTGTGGAAAAGGTGCACGTGCTGGCTCTGAAGGTCAGTGGCTTGCTTTTATATTCAAAATAAAAGTGTTATTCATATAATAGAAAGTGATAGTGAAAGTAATATTATGGATATAGTACAAAATAAAACATACCTCTGTGTTTTTTAAACATTTTCAAGTATCCAAAGCGATAAGAAATTTTATTTCGGCTATAAATTAAAACCTTCTTGTGGTATGGAATGCTATTTTTGGACTTGGTTTTTGTTTCTATTACAAAACTTTCGACCATAAAGTCAAGTGCCCTAATTAGAGTGTTAATTAGTTTACAACCTTTCCTTATTTAAAAGTTTTTCAAATCGAAATAAAAGAATAATTTTTTTTAACAAACAAAATGTAAAGCCAAAAAGTATACTAAAGTTTCTTTAACGAATCTTTAACTTTTTTAACCCCAAAAAGTAAACTAAAAAGGAATATTTATTTTAAAATATTTTCCAGATGACTTTTTCCAGCGTTGACATCACCACGGACAAGGATGCCGAAGCGTCCAGGGACAAGAAGTGGCCCTGGTTCGGAGCTCCTGTCTACGCGGCGGCTTTGTTCGCCATTTTCTACGTCTCCGTGCTGCCCAGTTTCAATAGCTACCCGAAGATGCTTTACCGGAGCGACGAGGCACAGCATCCGGATGAGTTCATAGGCGAGAGGGCAATGATTCAGCTAGCCGAGTTTTCCTCAATTGGCTACAAACTGGCCGGATCCATAAACAATGAAGTGCACACCGTCAACTTCCTGCTGCGAGAAATCCAAAAGATCAAAGATGAGGCCCGAACGGATCTCTACGATATTGAGGTGGAGAAGCAATACTCCTCCGGCGGCTTTTTTCTCTGGGGCATGACTATGAGCTACACGAATCTCTCCAATGTGGTGGTCAAAATCTCCCAGAAGACCTCCAGCAACGAGAACTATGTCCTGGTGAACTCGCACTACGACTCGGAGGTGGAAACCCCCGCCGCCGGAGATGATGGCGCCATGGTGGTGATTATGCTGGAAACCCTGCGGGTCATCTCCCGCTCTGAGAAGCCCCTGATCCATCCGGTAGTTTTCCTCTTCAATGGAGCCGAAGAAGCCTGTATGTTGGGTGCCCATGGATTCATCACCCAGCACAAATGGGCCAAGAACTGCAAGTACGTAGAATTCTTGATAGGATTACCTTAAATAATTATTGTTACCTTACCTTTCAGAGCTCTGGTCAACCTGGATTCAACTGGAGCTGGAGGACGTGAGGTGCTTTTCCAGACAGGACCTAACCATCCGTGGTTGGCCAAATACTATCAGCAGAGTGTCCCCCATCCATACGCCCAGACCCTGGCTGAGGAGTTGTTCCAGAACAACTTTATCCCCTCGGATACGGACTTCCGTGTGTTCCGCGACTACGGAGGAGTTCCTGGCCTGGACATGGCCAGCGTGGTGAATGGATACGTCTACCACACCCAATACGACAACTACCGGAACGTAGAGAGGGGAACCTATCAGTCTACGGGCGAGAACGTCCTGCCCCTGGTCTGGACCTTGGCCAATGCCCCCGAGCTGGATGACCCTGAGGCTCATGCAGAAGGCCACATGGTTTACTTTGACTTTCTGGGCTGGTTCATGCTCACGTACACCACATCCGTGAGTGTGGCCATCAACATAGTGGTGTCCGTGGCCGCCTTAGTCTGCATTGGAACCTCCATCTACATCATGACCCTGGACAATGGTGCCGATTCCCCGAAAGGTGTGATAAAACGATTTGGCATAATCCTCCTGGTCCAGACGGGAACTGCCTTGGCGGCCTGTGGCTTGACCCTTCTGGTGGCTGTGTTTATGCAAGGAGTCGGATTGGCCGAGTCCTGGTATTATGGCAAATGGATGGCCTTCGGATTGTACTTCTGCACCCTATACTTTGCCATGGGACTGCTTCCTGCTTTCTACATCCAGTGGACCAAAAGGAAGACCCATATGAAGTTGGACCAGACCATAGCCTGTTTCATGCACGCCCACTGTATCCTCTTGGCTCTGCTCTGTATCATCTTGACCAGCATGGGAATCCGCTCCAGCTACTTCTTCATGATCGGGATCTTTTTCTACGCCATATCTGTGCTGATCCAAATTGTTTTGAAGCTAACGCTGAAAAGTGGGTTTAAAATCTTTTGATTTGAAAAAGGTCCTTAAAGCATTATGCTTTTTTCAGGAAGCTACTTTGTCACTGTCCACCTGGTGTGCCAATTCCTGCCCTTCCTCTTCTACACCTACATCGCCTACGCCTCCCTCTTGACTTTTGTGCCCATGCAAGGACGTGACGGACCGGACAGTAGCCCGGAACTCCTGGTTTCACTCTTTGTGATAATTACGGGAATTCAATACGCGGGTTTTACTGTAAGTTATTATTTATAATTAATAAGAATTTAATTAAATCTATTTATATTACTGAAGGTACCCATCATGCACAAATTCCGCAAGCCAAAAATTGTATTCTCTTCATTTTGTGTGATTACTATTATTTTCATTATCCTGGCAGCCACTCCAGCAGGATTTCCTTTTGTCAAGGAAGTAGCTCCCCAGCGCTATTATGTTCTGGTAAGTAAACAAATTTTAAATTACATTTTAAGTATTAATTTAAGTATTATTGTTTATTATTGCAGCACACTCAACGAATCTTTCATAATTTGGATGGCAGTACCCTTCAGGACTCTGGTTTCTACATTCAACCAGTGGAGACCCGTACCCACGAATTGGATGACACCACTCTGAAGAATGCTGAGCCAAGTAGCTGGACAGAAGCCACCTGTGCTGCCGAGCCCTACTGTGGTTTGCCCATCTACAGTGGTCGCTGGATAGACTGGAAGTGAGTGGAATTACTCATTCAATAAAGATAAATTAATACAACTATCCGTTACCCTTTAGGGACTCTGCTCGTTGGATCTATAGCTCCGCCCCCGAGTTCCCTATTGACATAGAACTCAGCCTGAATTCCAAAAAAGTTCAGACAACTGGAAAGTTAAAATACGATTTCAGTTTGAAAGCCAGTGACCGAGTGATGATGTACATAGAGCCCTTCGACCAGGTCAGGGTCGCCAATTGGTCCATGGACCAGACACCGCTGATTGAGGACCACTTGCCTCCATTTTTGATCTACCACGTGTATTCCCAAACCGAAGATCCCTTCGACTTCTGGATAGAGTTCGAACATGAAGAAAGTAACACCGCTGGACCCTACTTCAAGCTGGTAGTCGTGGAGCACTTCCTGTACCATCAGGAGTACTACACGGATGACTACAAGGAGTTCCTGGCCTCCTTCCCCGACTGGACCTACACCACCGACTGGTTCTCGGCCCTCGAGAGCTGGATTTTCTAACAGATTCCAGAGTGTATCATAATAAATAAATATAATATTTTATTATAATTACAAAGTAGTAACTACACTGGTCTTAATCAAGATTACAAGCTAGGATGTGACATGGGAGCTGACACTTTGTTCGTTGGATTAAGGACAAGGGACCAAATAATGAAATTTAATACCAAAGATAACAGTAGCTGAGGTGTCATGGCAAAAATGTGTTGGCGTTTCTGGCTAGATCTATAGTTGCCAACTGTTGTAGGAGCCAAGCCAGGAGCTGACATGCGCCCAGGGCGGAAACGTGGCCAGGAACTCCCTGAAGTCCTCCGTTATGTACATATCGTCGTGGATTCTGTGGCCCATCAGGGCTACTTTAAAAGTGTTTCCCGACCAATCAGGATCGTCGTGCTACGGGAAGGTATTTCATTATTTAGGTTTATATATTTAGTACAAGAATTACCTCAAATTCTAGACTAAACTGCAGCGGCGTGGGATCCAAAGCATATGACCAGTAAACGTAGTACGGAGGCTTCACATTCTGCTCCAGTGGTTCCTTGGTAAAGGACCAATCCACCAGCCTACTGCCATTCAGGGGCTGGATGAACATGCTTATATGATCGGGTCCTGAGATCTCCAGATTGAATTTTATGTTGGTGGCGGATTCGCTGGATTTGTCCAGAATTTGTAGCGTAGGAAGGTGTCCCTTATTGGGCTCTGGGCCAGGCACAAAGTAGCTATTATCGCTGTGGAATTATTAAATGATTAAATCAGTGTACTTGAAAGGTCCTTTAGCTAGCTTACACTGCGTTAAGCCATCTGGAACTGTAAATGGGATAGCCACACATAATCTCAGAGTCGCAGGACATGCGTTCTGATTTCGTGTAGTTGGTATCCTCGAAGAGGATATCGTCCACAGTATGAGGACGTCGGTCGACTGGAAGCACAAAGTATCCCGAGTCCGTGTGGGTAACAGTGCTGGCTGGATCCCCATCACGGAAGGCCCTCGAAGTGTGCTAAAATTATATAAAATTGTTTAATTCCCCAAGGATTTCTCTGTCTTAATCCTTAACTTACCACAGCATAGAAACGTTGGGCAGCAGTCTTCTCCGCATATGGAAAGGCAACTGGAGTGGCGGCCAAAATAATAAAAACTATCGTACAGACTCCAAACAACGAAATGATGGTCTTTGATTTGCGGAAGAGACAGAAGAGAGGCACCAGAAAGGGGGCGAACAAAAGGACCATCAAAGCGGTGAAGAAACCCATCAGGATCTCGGGATTGGTATTACATTCGCGTCCCTGCATTGGGACGAAGACCACGTAGAAGGCATAGCAGCAGTACGTGTAGAACAGGAAGGGCATAACCTGGCAAATGCAGTGCGGAATCAGCCACAGGAAGTCTGAAAAAAGGACATAAAAGTTGAGTTTATATCAGAGATCAATATAATCCTTTAAAAAACGTACTTGTCTTGTGAGCTCTAGAAACCATGTTGATTAACACGGATAGGGTATAAAATCCAATGCAAAGCATTAAAATGAAAGCCGATCGAATGCCGTAGCTGACCATCAAAATAGTGATTATGGTCAAAATCAAGCAATGCGAATGCATTAGCAATTGAATGCCATAACCCAGGGGTAAACCATGCTGGAAAACAGGAAGATTTAAATCTATGCTTAAAGTTTTCCAATCCAGGAACTCACCTCCTTAGTCCTACTAAAGTAAATGGCTGGAACAATGCCCATGCCGAAGATCATGGGACAGAAATATAAGCCAAACAGCATCCAGTTTTGGGAGAACCAGGACATCGGCAGGTTGACAGCATCCAGGAACAAGGCTATCGACATGACCAGGCCAATGCCCAAGGCCACACCAGCCACCTGGAGAGCTGTCAGGATTCCAAACTTGGCCCAGATGCGGCGCCGGAACATGCCCGTACTGCTGGACATTATCCAGATGTAGCCCACAATGGTGATGCATACCAGGACGCACACGGTTATGTTAATGATGACGCCTGTACTCTCAGGATAATAGACAAAGAACCAGCCTAGCACGTCAAAGAATATCATGTGCCCCTCGGCGTGGGTCTAAAAAAAGGATGAAATTAGATATTGGAGGATGAAAAGAGCTCTCCACCCACCGATGGATCCTCCAGCTCCTCGGCATTCGCCAGAGCCTTGACCAGAGCCAAGATATTTTCGCCAGTTAGCTGGTAGGTTCGTCGCGGGATGAGATTGAATCGATCGTATTTTGTGTGATAGACATAACCATTCAAGGTCTGGGCCATATCGAGACCTAAACAGAAAACAATGTATGAGCGATTAGCCGATTTTCACATTAATTTTTATATTACCCGGTATATTGCCAAAGTCACGAAACACGCGATAATCGGTCTCCGAGGGAACAAAGCCATTCTGGAACAATTCCTCCCCGATAGTGGACGCGAATGGATGAACTATGTTCTTGCCATAATACTGAAGATAAAGATAAAGTTAATAACTTTATAATTTTAATTTGAAAACTCTAACCTTCATTAGCCAGGGATTATCCGGTCCTGATTGAAACAGAATTTCGCGTCCTCCACTCCCAGCTGAATCCAAGTTTATGACAGCTCTGTGGGAATAAGTAGTTCATAAAATTTATTTAATATTTAAATTTTGAAAACCCACTTGACATTTTTGGCCCAAGGGTGCTGGGTGATGAAGGCGTGACTGCCCTGCAGAGGATTCTCTTCGGCTCCGTTGAAAAGAAACACCACAGAGTAGGTTAGAGGCGTTTCATTCTTGGTGATCACCCGGAGCACCTCCAGCATTATAACACACATCATGCCAGCATCTCCGGCTCCTGAGCTGCCCGGTACGGAATCAAAGTGGCTGTTGACCAGGAGGGATGCCTCGCTGGTGGCGTTCTTAGGGGTCAGCTTGACCACCACGTTCTGGACACTCTGGTAGACATTCACCATCGACCAGAGGAGGTAGTTGCCAGAGGCAATCTGCACATCCCTCTCGATGTCGTAGAGATCCAGGCGCGCCTCGTCCATGATGTCCATGATTTCGTTGAGCAGGAACTGAACGGCCGCCTGCTCGTTGGCTGCACTGCCCACCACCTTGGGCCCGATCTTGGAGAGGCGCAGCAGGGTGTTCTCCGCCCGCTCTCCGATGAACTGGCCAGGCTGCTGTAGCTCATCCTCCTGGGTCTTTAGCGGCGGCATGCGGTGGAAGGCTGGTATGACCACCAAATAGAAGAGTAGGAACCAGAAGGACACGAACAAGGGAGCCCAGTACCAGCCGATTTTGCTCCGATTGTAGATGATCTTCATGTTCTCGTACTTTGATTTCATTTTGTTCTGAAAGTGAACAAAACAATTCCGATATAGTTGGTCACCGACAGCCCAAATGGTAGTGCCAATGCACTCCACTAATTGACTTAAACGATCGAATGCCCAGCCATGACGCACTGGTCTGATAAAGCTCGGAGGGATTTGGTGGCTCACGTCACCGTCGAAACTAATCATTTCCACACTCTTCCGATAGGGTTAGGGGTTAAGTTCCTCAGCTAATGCAGCCACTTGAGAGTCGAGTGTCGATTAAATAATTAGGTGCCGTGATAAGCGAGTGCGATCAACTTTAAGCTGTCAGACAAAACATTAAGGCGGAATCCGACCATTTAAAGTTAAGCTAGAGGCCCTCCATCGATCTTGATAGTCTTCCCAAAAAACGTGAATGGGGCCTGGAGGGTCTGGTCCGATGAATGCTCCTCTTTATCGAATCACTGCCACAAGGCATCTCCCCCAGATAGTACTTATCGGAGCTGTGAAGCTTCAAGTGGACAGGAAATGAAACAAGTAGAGGAGCGAGTACAGAAATCTTGAGGACTTTTGGAATATATTTTCAATATACGATTAGCTGGGAAAACTTGTGTAAACAGATGAGAAAAAAAGTGAACATTTGCAGACCGGAAAACATCTGCTGACCATTCGCGGCTTCGACCTCAAATAAAAGCTGTTTGTAGCCTTTAAAAATTTCGAAATTTCCAAGTTTCGAATAGAAATTAACGACAGACGCAACTTTTCCGAACGACATTGAAAAATTGCAGCTCCAAAAAAATAAACAATGAGCCCATATTTAAATTTGAAATTTGAAAAAATCTAACACATCGAGTATTTGAGGCGAATAATCATTCCGAACTAGTCACATAATTTTGTGTAATTTTTTGAGGGAAATTTCATTCTTATTTATAGCCAGGCTGAGGCTAAAATACATATTATGGTTTTAATGTTCACACATGTGATGTTTCCGTTTGTATAGGAAATATTTAATAACAAATTGGGTTTTGTTTGCTTTGTAACGAATCGAAAATACTCTATGGATATTGCATCCAAGAGAAATAGACCGTTCGAAACATCTAAAGCCCATAAAGCTGCTCGGGTTATGTGGATTTCAAGACTAATGGTCACTAAAATGGGAACTGATGTGTCGAGAGTGTCCTAAAAACAAATAAGATCACCAGATCATCGGCGGGTGGCGGTGGGTTGGGTGGCTCGTCTGGCTGCTGAGGCAATTAAGTGGCAGGTTTTTTTCGTTTTTGTTGTATTTTCGCTTTCCGCAAGTGCATACAAAATAGCATTTGGATTACAGCACGGCGGCGACCCATTTTCCCCTGACTTCTCGGTGACCTGCGATTAAAAGTGACGCGATGCCCTCCTTCGCCTTCGCTTTTTTCCGAACCTTATCGATGGAACTAATCACTTCACGGTGGAGAAGCAAACAAAAAACATTCTTTGTGCGGGTGCCACGCCTACCTAATAACATCCTCCTCCTCTTCCCCTTCGAAAAGAAAACAAAAATATTATTGAAAGAAAGAAGAAAACTATTTAAAGACAGGGCCAGGGAAGAATCCAAAACAAAACTTGAATCTGCAGAGGCGGCGGCAATCAACTGTGACAACAACAGCAACAACCGGCAACATCAACAAACATGTTTGAAGTCTATGCACTAAGTAATACCTATTTGAGAGGAAACATTTGTTGGCCAACCCAATTGGAAATCTACAAAATTAAGGAGAACTTTGAAAAACACCATATCCCCCTTTCAATGCAACAATCACTTGGTTTAAAAAAAGAACAACAATAATCTTGCGACAAGAACCGCATTTGTTTGGACTAAACCCAGACAAACGCAACGGGACAAAAAAGAATTCGAGAATGAAAACAATAACCGACTCAGATACAGATGGAGATACATATACATTTGTATCTGAAGATATGCAGACGGAGAGATGCAGATGCAGATGCATTCAAACATAAATACACAGAAAATGCGACACGCTGCAAGGGCCTTTGAGTCAATAACCTGCCGAAGCAAAGGAAGTTGCGGCTGCACTTTGCGGTTGTTTGTTGAACGAAGAACGAAGAAGGAAGCCCGGCAACTGTCTTTTAGTCTTCATTCTTCTCTCACCTTTGCAACCTGCCTGCCACGGAATATGTCGAAGCACTTGCACTGCGAAACCACCGGCACAAATAGTTAGGCACTCGCACGATTATTAGCACATCAGAACGAAAACGAAAATAAACCAAAATTACTTTTATTTTGGTTTTTTGTGAGTTTTTGTGTGTCGTAGGCGAGGTGTTTGAGAATCCCCGAATGGATACACGCGGCAAACAGCTAGTCCAATTGGAGGAACAGTGGAGCAACAACCGCCGCCATCGGACTGTCGACTGGTTGTGTTCGAGCTGGCGGACGTCTGATCAGACGACTCTCCGGCAGGAGATCGGGTCCCCAAATGCGGGAGAGGAAAGTACCAAAGAGAAAGCACTGGCTCTCTTTGTTTGTCAACCCCAAGATGGGGCTCCGACCCCACACTCTCTCACAAAAATATGCTAATTATTTCTATACAAACATTTTCTTCTGGCCACATATTCGGTTCGGGTTCCTTCATTCTGAATTGTGAATTAATTATTTTTCCGTAAACAATTCCCGCAGTGCTCCAGCCGCGTGCCGTACGGAGTCGAACTAATTCGCCGGACAATGGCAGTAGCAATTTTATACGTGCCGATGGATTTCGGATGGATTTCAGGAGGCTTATCGCCAGCATTGAGCTATCAGTGGCTCGGGACGTGACAGGTACTCCAGGGGGGCTACACAACGGCGGGGTGGGGTGCCCTGTTTGCATCCGTATTTGGCCAAGCGATTACATTCATAATTGGCCGTAATCGAGATTAAGTGGCAACGATTAGTGGGTATTAATAGAAGTTCCCAGTGATTTTATAGATTCCTTGCCACCCAATTAGATGGCTGAAAGTGACAGTGCTCGAGTGATAAGTTTCTGGGCCAGACAAATGCCACTTGAGGCGAATTCCCTGAGTCAACAAAATATCAGGTTTTCAAGTCTGGCGTATATTCTTATTATATTCCTGGATAAGAATCATGGTAATGTAATCTAAGCGATTGGGAATTACACACAAAAAATAATATTCGTTTCTTTCCGGGAAGATAAGACCTCACGTTCGCAAATAATTAGGTTTTTTGATTATTCCCATGGCGTTATATTTTTTGTTCAAATCAAAAACATCTGTTTCAGTTAATTCTATCTATTCCTAAAATCTTAAGGGGTAAGTATTTTAAAGGATTCCTTTCTAGTAAGTACATTTCCATAGAAACGTGTCAGAGGAGGAAAAAATAAACCCACCAGCGGCTATGAGAGTGTAATCTAAACAATTGGGAATTACAGGTAACTAACTACTGATAACTCCCATAACAACAAATGGTTATATTCCAGAAATTTATGAAACTTTTATTGTAGCTTCCACCACCAAAGACACCGGGTAATTGACTAATTACAAGTTTCTAATTGCACTCTACACGAGTTCGCTTAAAGTATTTATTGGAGGATTGTTTTAATTTTATTGGCAAGTGGGGGCTATACCAAATGCGAAGTGGAGAAAGATGTGGGGAATTCTTGGGAGTTTCAGATACATCTGAAACTGGCAGATAGATAGCTTCATGTTCCGTTCATTAGAGCGCGAAAACGATTGACATAATTTGATTGCCACCACCCGCCCAACCATTTCCCAGCTATCGAATCCGCTGATGCAGAACAGCAGCCAACAAAACGGCAATTCAATAGACGACAGGTGAGTCTCAAATACATGAGAAGCACAAGCAATTCAAATACGTAAACAATCTGTTAATCAAGCGAAATCAGCGGAACCCAAAACCCTGCCGAGGATTCGCGACAATGCGAGCGAACGGGAGGCAGTAAGCGGTACTACCATGGGCCAGACAAAGCCGGAATGACACATAAACGAAAATGGAATGAAATCAGCAACAATCGTACAACAGCCGGGCACAAATTAATTAGTAAACTCTGTAAAAAAAAAGCATCTGAAAAGGCGAAACAAGTGCTACGATGGGGTGTGCCCCGGGAGCTGGAATCCGAGGCCCATCAGTCGGCGATGAAGCTGGCAAAGAGACACATCTCGGGATTACGGAATATTCCAGTAACCACAAACCGTTAGAATACCTGGCTATACCTCAAGACCCATTTACGATACTGGACAGTTTCTCCGTCATAAAGATAAAAATCAGTTGGCTGCCGACACATCCGCAACCGATTTCAACCCGAAATTCAACAAAATATTGATTGTTTATCGTCCACCTGCTTCGATATTGGAGAGTCGCCGATACCGTCAATAATACTACCCCTGCCCGGAGAATTCCCCAAAGCGCCAATATCGCTGGGCTTCTTATATCTTTAGGGAACCGGAGCAAGTCAATCCTCAATTGGAAGTGGAAGGTGGTGGTCCCCGGTTGTGGCCGAACTTTCGAAT
The DNA here is from genome assembly GCA_018150405.1 of Drosophila varians. NCBI lineage: Eukaryota > Metazoa > Arthropoda > Insecta > Diptera > Drosophilidae > Drosophila > Drosophila varians. The sequence continues at coordinate 14,706,847 of JAECWK010000130.1, forward strand.
CCAAAGACCGAACAAGGTCTGAAAAATATCCTTCCAAAAGGATAACTGTGATAATTGGAAACCAGTGCTAAAAGTCCTTAACCGCAATGACGGTACGTAATTTAAAGAAGAAGTGCTAAAAAGTATAATTAAATAATCAAAAAACCTTGAAGGCCCAAGAAAACATTGTGAGAAATCACTCGAAAATATAATAAAAAGATTAATTTCGGCAATTGCAATAAGCTTTCAATTACGGGCTGTTAATCTGTAGACCCCCAAGTCAAAAATTTGCAGCTCCTTGAAAATCTATTCCGAGAACAATATTATCAAAAACAGTTTCAAGAATGTGAATATTATAATCGAAAATCAAGGACTTTAAATAATTTGATCGGGATTAATTGTGAAGAAATGTAACTTCTGGTCAATGTAGAAAGCGTAATCATTACGAGTCAGCAATATTACAAATTTAGAAATAAAATAAACACCCCATATAGATAGGAAATCGATTTGGCAACCGTAACAGAATGGACTTCAAAGGCGCCGCGGCGATTTGGCGAAAATTGCGAATTTCTTAGCTTGTCCAAGCGATAAAACGTAATATTACTTATTTATTAGAGCCTTATCGGTTTACGGGCTAGTAACTTCTGCCATTTTATGGTCCTCGATAATCTCACTTTGGCCAAAAGCCTGCCAGGCCCGTGAATCATGAAGTGAAAACGCGACGCGTCACGATTTCAGAGTCGAGGACTGTTTAAACAAAAAATCAAAAATAACAGTTTTGGGGACCACGAACATGGGCTGTAAAATTGGCTTTAATCGCCAACCGATTAAGTTCGATTATAAAACCATAAAGTGATTAACAAAAATAATGTTTCGCCTCTCAGTCGATATTCGGCAGTTGAAAGTTTGGGTTCAGTTGGTCTAGACCGGGGATTCTTTCATTATCCCAAAAGTTTCTATTCTAGTAGACAGGATGCAGCTAGCCTGCGATTAGATATTGCTCTTTTGATCCTTATCAGTCCGTTTTATAGAAGATAATCAACCCGTTTTCCAACAGTTCAATTCGAAATACCACCTGGATGTGGACTTTGAGGTGCCGAAGAAACTGCAATGGTACTATGCCCCGGCCTTCTTCGCCTTCTGGCTGGTGCTCTACCTCTCCGTGGTCAACACCCAGACGAACCACATGCCCACGCCCCTTTTGCGGAGCGATGAGGCCAGCCATCCAACGTCCTTCATCGCCCAGCGGGCGGAAGAGACCCTCATCGAGCTGACCCGCATCGGACCCCGGGTGGTGGGCAGCATGGCCAACGAGGAGACCACCGTGGACTTCCTTCGCGCCGAGGTGGCCAAGGTGGAGGCCGAGATGAGCGATCGCTACGAGATCGAGGTGGACGTCCAACAGGCCAGCGGGGCCTACATGCACTGGACGATGGTAAACATGTACCAGGGCATTCAGAATGTGGTCGTGAAGCTCTCGGAACGGAACTCCTCCAACGAGAACTACTTGCTTATCAACAGCCACTACGACTCGGTGCCCGGCAGTCCGGGAGCCGGCGACGATGGCTCCATGGTGGTGACCATGCTGGAGGTGATGCGGGTAATAGCCAAGACAGGTGATCCTCTGGCCCATCCCATTGTCTTCCTCTTCAACGGCGCCGAGGAGAATCCCTTGCAGGCATCGCACGCTTTCATAACGCAGCACAAATGGGCAAAGAACTGCAAGTAAGTATGGTGACTAATTTTAATCTTAATTTTAAATATTTACTACATTTCCTTAACCAACAGAGTCCTCATCAACCTGGACTCGGCTGGTAGCGGGGGCCGAGAAATCCTCTTTCAGTCAGGACCCAATCATCCATGGCTCATGAATTACTATCGCAAGGTTCCACATCCGTTTGCCAACACCCTGGCCGAGGAGCTCTTCCAGGGTGATTATATTCCATCCGACACAGATTTTCGAATCTTTCGCGACTATGGAGGCGTTCCTGGACTGGACATGGCCTACATCTTCAATGGCTACGTTTACCACACCAAATACGACAGGATCAATGCCTTTCCACGAGCCTCTTTTCAACACACTGGTGATAATGTCCTGTCCCTGGCTTGGGCTCTGGCCAATGCTCCAGAAGTGGATAACTCTGAGGTAGACTGGAAACTCTATCCCTTATCAAAGCTATAGTTTAATTATTGATATCCTTTCCAGGATCATGCTGAAGGTCACAATATCTTCTACGATTTCCTGGGCTGGTTCATGATATTCTACACCGAAACCACTAGCATCGTTATCAACGTGGTGGTCGCCGTTCTGGCTCTCCTGGGAATTGGAGCATCCGTCTATTTTATGTGCCTGCGATCCGGCTGCAGTTGTAAGGGAGTCCTGATGAGGTTCTCCATAACATTGGGGATTCAGTTGGTCTCCTTGTTCTTGGCGCTTGGTCTGGCCATGCTGGTGGCTGTTTTCATGGACGGCGTTAATCGCTCTATGTCCTGGTTTACCTCATCCTGGACTATCTTCGGCCTGTATTTGTCGCCGGTCATTTATGGTCTGAGCTTTCTGCCTGCCGTGTATTTGGAGAAGACCAAGCGGGATCCCTTGGGCCTGGGCTTTCGTATCCAATTATTCCTGCACTCACACTGCATCTGTCTGATCCTGATCATGTTGGTCTTAACCGGAATGAGTATTCGATCAGCTTTTCTCATAATGGTCTGTTTGGTTTTCGATATTGTGGCTCTGATTGTGAATCTGGTGACCAAGTGGCATCGCAAAGGTGAGTACTCCTTACGTTATTATATTTTATATCATTAACTAATTTATTTTCCAACCTTTAGCTTATTTATTTGCCATTGCTGTCATGGTGTGCCAGATCCTGCCCTTTATTTTCTTCACATATTTGTGCTATACCGCTTTACTTACTCTAATGCCCATGCAAGGACGTTCAGGATCTTCTACAAATCCTGACTTAGTTATAGCTGTTTTGGTTTGGATATTTTCTTTAATGTTTGCTGGTTTTATTGTGAGTGAAGCAATGCATGTATACAGAGTTAAAACTATAGATATTCTGCTCTTTCAGGCTCCATTGATCATGTTTTTCCGCAAGACTAGAACCATTGTCTTGTGCTTCCTGGGAATCACTATTTTGTTTATCATCATTGCCGTCACAGGTGCAGGTTTCCCTTACAAGGAAAAGACCTCCCCACAGCGCTACTCTCTGATTGTGAGTTGTCTATACAAAATGTATATATTTTATTATATTTTCTGAATTTTATTTAAAATATAGCATGTCCATCGTCGTTTGCACAATGCCGATGGAAGTACTCGCATAGATGAGTCTGGTTTGTACATATATCCCCAGGATAGACGTCTAGATATAGCAGATGGTAAGCATTCCCTAAATTTCTTTAGTAAATAATATTGATATATACTTTACTTTTTCGTAGATCAAATTGAGGCCTTTGGCGAAAGCCACAAAGTCAGCGACTTTTGCCACGAGGAAATGTTTTGCGGCATGCCACTTTACAATCATCGATGGAACGAGGCTCGGGAGTACAGTCTATGGGTGGAAACATCAGAGCAACCGGAACTACCTACGGAATATCCAAAGCTTGCACTGCAGGACAGTGTTGAGCTGGAGAATCCGGGTCAGAGACGATTCAATTTCTCCCTGGAAGGACCCTCGCATATGGGAATATTCGTAAATGTGAAAAATGACGCCAAAATTTTGAACTGGTCCTTCAACGACACACTGATACGGGAAAACAAAGAACCACCTTTCATGGTTTACTTCTCCTATGGACTGGACGACAGTCCCCTTGAGTTCACCATCGATGTGGAGGTTTGTTTTAGATATAATCAAACACATGCATTTGAATAATGAATAATGTTTGCAGAAAACCACATCGTCGTTTGACACACCCACCCTGGAGATTGGTATTGGGGGTCACTGGGTGACCCAGGACATCACCGCCATCTCGAAGCTCAGCAGCTACATCAGTCGGTTCCCCTCATACGCCTACATTCAGGGCTGGGTCGGGTCCTATGAGACCTGGTACTTCTGAGTTCAAAGGTCAACAAATGATATTCACTTCGATTAACCAGCTGTAGTCATTAGGCGTTAACATTTACCTGTATAGAATCTGGCACAAAAATTTCATATTTTGTTAAACTACGATACGAATATACTGTAATTATAAAGGAAAGCCCCGACATGGTTATTTATTTGATGGCTCGATTAATAGTTTGGTAAACAAAAGTGGGGAAAATATAAACAAATAGCTGCGTAACGAAATGAAATCCATTGGGAAGCATCAATTAAAACGAAACTCATTGTCCAGAAGCCGAATTTATTATAAGATTAGACACCCAGGAACTGAGTGTTTTTTAGAGATTTTTTAGAGAACTAAACAAAAAGCAACTACAAAGTCAAAGAGATTCTCGGAGAGCACCCTCGACTGATTTTTTCACACAAAAATAATCTGATAATGGACCGTCTCCGCCAGATTTGTTCTCAGTTTAAGTTTTTGCCTCCAAAGAAAATGTGGCAGGGCCTTCGAAATCGCTTCGATTCTTGCCGCAACAAGGTGATTTTCTACTTAAAAATATTGATAAAGTGTTACCAAGAGACAAAGTGCCAATTAAATCGATATCAGTTGCACTTGAAACCCGCATTTAACAATTAACAACTGTTAAAGCAAATACAATAAATCAAGTGTATTGTATCCATAAAATTTCATTTAAATGTTTGAGGAAAACCAAGCCCATTTTTTCTTTTTTTAATTAACATTTATTGGGTTGTGGTGGGTCTGGTTTTGTTTATGCTTTTTATAATCGAGATTGGCGATATCTTTTGGGGAAAAAGAAAGACGAAAGCCCACGCGTGTTTCTAATCATTTTCTGATACTGCCGAAAATCATAAAAAACTGGTTACGATAAAATCATATTTTCCTTATCACAAGTTATGGTAATGAAATCATAAATCTAATGCTTTTTAACGAGAGAGGCTACTGTAGTTTAATATTTAATTTAAATAATAAAAAAATCAAAACAAAACACTCTTTTAGTTAATTCGAGCGCAAAGTGTCAAAACTTAAATTTATTTAATCTCAATTAAGTTATTATTTGTTATCCACCCTCGCTTTAATGATGCTTTATCGAACTTTTATAATCACTGATGAATCGCAGAATTTGCCAAATTTTTAACCATAAATCATGACACCAATTTTTATTTATTTATTATCCTAAACAATAACCGAAGAGTATAAAAGAACAGGTGAGTTCTTCCAGAAAATCAGTTTGTTTCAATAAGCAGAACGGTTTGGAAATGGGAGACAAGGACAAGCTCGTAAAGATCTTTTCTTAAAACTCTATCCCTAATTAAATTAATTATTCAATAACGAAAACTTTTCACAGATTGCCGATGAGGCCGATGAAGGAAGGAGTCGATCAGGATCAGCCCGAAAGAATGGCGAACAAAATTGGAGGGGACCCTGGTACTTGGCCAGCGGCTTCCTCCTCTTCTGGGTGCTCCTTTTCTTTGCCATTGTGGTGCCTTTGTTTTATCGTCTGCCGAACGGTCTGACCATCGAGGATGCCTCCAAGGGCGTCTTTATTGCCGAGCGGGCCCAGAAGGATCTTTGGAATCTGGACAAGATCGGTCCCAAGGTGGTTGGCAGCGACGCCAATGAGAACCAAACTGTCAATTACCTCATGAGTGTGGTGGAAGAGATTCAGGCCAGCGCCCTGGACGAGTACTTTGACATTGAAGTGGACCTGCAAGAGGTTTCTGGCTCGTACATCCATTGGACCATGATCAATATGTACCAGGGAGTGCAGAATATAGCCATTAGGTTGACCCCGAAAGGGTCTACAAGTAATTCCACAATCCTGATCAACGGCCACTTTGATTCCAAGCCGACGAGTCCTTCTGCTGGAGACGATGGACAAATGATTGTGGCCATTCTGGAGGTCTTGCGGGTGATCTCCAGGTCTAAGCTTACACTCAGGCATCCAATAATATTCCTGTTAAACGGAGCCGAAGAGAATCCTTTGGAAGCCTCGCATGGCTTTACTACCAAGCACCCGTGGGCCGAGACCTGCAAGTAAGTTTACACTAAAATTTCATAAATTAAGTTAATTATGGATTTACTTTTCAGGGTTCTCATTAATTTGGATTCATCTGGTGGTGGCGGTCGAGAAATTGTCTTCCAAACTGGTCCCAATCATCCCTGGCTAATAAAGGTAATAAGCCCTTTATTTTAACTATTTAAACCTTGAACTTTAACTAATAAATATGTTCAGTATTATAAGGACAATGCCAAACACCATTTTGCCACCACAATGGCGGAGGAAATCTTCCAAACAGGCATCCTGCCATCCGACACGGACTTCCACATTTTTGTCAAATACGGAAATCTTATTGGTAATAGGAAACTCGTACTTTAAAGCTATATGATATAACCTATCCTTTATTTTCAGGCCTGGACATTGCCCAGTGCATCAATGGATATACCTACCATACCAAATATGATCGCTTTTCAAATATTCCCCGAGGTTCCATACAAAATACGGGTGAAAACTTGCTGGCCCTGGTAAAAGCCTTGGCCAATGCCACTGAGCTGGATGATATTGCAGTAAGATATTTTTTAAAAATCTTAAACTTTTTTAAATTAAGGACATTTCAACTTAATCTAGGCCCATGCCTCGGGTCATGCTATATTCTTCGACTTCCTGGGAGTCTATTTCATCAGCTACGATGAGAGCACCGGCGTTATCCTGAACTACGCCGTCGCCGTGGCCACACTTATCCTGGTTTTCGTATCCATTTGGCGCACAGCAGCCATATTCCACGTCCGCACTGGCTATGTCCTGAGCTGGTTTATCCTGATCCTGGTTCTCCAGGTCATAGCTTTCATCCTGGGCTTTGGTTTCCCTGTCGGAATAGCTTATTTATTCGACAAATATGGACTTTCGATGACTTACTTCAGCACTCCGGCTTTAATGATTGGTCTTTACGTGTGTCCAAGTCTTCTGGGATTGAGTATGCCCTCTTACATCTACCTTAGACTCCAGAAGACAGTGAGTATTTATTAGGAAATTTATTTATTTTTTAATTACATGTAATTTACCAAACAGGACAAAGTACCCTTTGCCCAGCAATTGCAATTGGTGCTTCACGGACATGCTGTTGTGTTGGCCATCCTGGGAATTGGTATGACTTTCTACGGTCTGAGAAGCACTTATGTGGTGACCTGGACCCTCCTCTTCTATGTGATTCCTTTGGTTATCAATCTGCTAACCACTCTCCACGATCGCGGCTTCTCTTGGACGGGATTACTGAAGATTGCCCAAGTTATTCCCTTCACCTATAATAGCTATTTGATCTACTGTTTCCTGGTGATTCTCACCCCCATGATGGGTCGCTTTGGCCAGTGAGTAGATCTTTTCTGTAACGTCAGGAGGATATCCTCAATTTCAACTTCTTTTCATTTAGGTCCACTAATCCGGATTTAATTATCTCTGCCCTGAATGCCTTGGGCACTATTCTGGCCTTGGGTTTCTTGGTAATAAGCTGTTTATTCTAAACTTTATAAATAAAAACCTTTAAATTTTCTCTCAAGATTCCTCTGATAAACATGTTCCGCAAACCAAGCTTTATGTTAATAGCTATTTTGGCCCTGAGTGGAGTTACCATTTATACGGCTACCTCCACACAAATTGGATTCCCGTATCGCCCAAAGACCAACGTACAACGAGTGCCTTTCTTGGTAAGTAAATTGGACTCTGATATTCCTAAACTTTACTTTCTAAACTCATTCCTCTTTTCCAGCATGTCCGTAGAACCTTCTACGAGTTCGATGGCACTGTGAGCAAGGACGACTCCGGTTATTTGTTCAATTTACAGGATCGCCGCGGCCCCAATCCCCTGAAGAACACCAAGATGAATCTGACAGGACTGGTTAGTGTCGCGACCGACTGTGACAAGTATTTGATGTGCGGATTCCCTATGTACGATCACCGTTGGGTGAAGAACCGCCTCAACGCCCTGTACCTGCCCCGATCAGAGCCCGTTGTGGTTCCCCACGAGGTCAAATTGGAACTTCTTAGCCGGAGTGTTCTGGAAAATAAAGTCACGATTCGCTTTGAGTTCCGGGCCAACTGCACTGACCACTGCAGTGTATTTATAAAACCCAACACGGACGTGAACATCACCAATTGGTCCTTCGAGCTCTCCTATATTGGCACCCAAACCACTTACCATATATACTTTACTTATGGCAAGGACAACTCCCCGCTGACCTTCTTCATTGAATTTACGGTAAGTACCTTTATTTACTAATATATCTTTGCATTTATGAATTCTATTTTTTAGAAAACCGATGGAGACTTTAATGTTCCCATCGGCGAGATTGGTCTAGCAGCTCACTTTATTGGCCAGCCAGTCGACGAGACCAGTCAAAAGTTTATTAATTCCCTGCCTTCGTATGCTGTTCCAGTGGATTGGGCCACCTCCTACCAAGTTTATACCTATTGAAAGATTTTTGAAATTTAATAAAAAAAAACCTGGTTGATTCATCATACGTAGTCAAAATAAATTATTGGAAATCCTAAATGGAAAATTTGTGAGTCACTCTGAAGTTCAAACTCAGTATATTTTAATAAACTTGTATCAAGATTTATTAAACGTTTATATTTAAATTAAAACATTCTACGATTATGCTTAATATTTTTTAAATTAATCGTTTCTTTTGGTATTAGTTCATTGCCACCCTTTTTTCGGCTAATCCCCTTTGGTCACATTAATTCAAAGTGATCTTGGCATGTTGAATAAAATAAAATAAGGGAAATGTGATTAAATGTGATTGAGGAGTGCGTGGATTAGTATTGACAATAATATTAAATTATATTTATTAATATTAAATGATAAATAAGTTCCACTAAAGTACAAGTATAAAATAAATAAAGTAAACAAAGGAAAAAATCAATTGTCGGCGAAAATGTAAGACAAATTCATTTATTTATTTAATACTTGAATTGATTATAGAGATTTTCTAAATTCTAGGAATTGTTGGAAATCCTGTCAATCAACTTATCCCTAAACTCAATCAAAATGCCGGTAAGTAGACTGCATAGATACATACATACAAATGCATTAATGACAATAATGCCTATTACTGGGAAATCCCCTCTTTCCAAACAACCCGACCAAATAAGCAAAAAAATTGTTTATTTTTAGAGTGAAGTCAGTGGTACATAAGCAGCATATATCTTCTCTTCTGGCTACTCCTCTTTCTATCGGTAGTGGTGCCGTTATTCAACCATCTGCCCAATGCCAAGAGCCGGGATGAGTCACCCAAGGGAGTCTTCATTGCGCAACGAGCCATGGACGACCTCTATAAACTGACCAACATCGGCCCCAAAGTGGTTGGAAGCTTTAATAACGAAAACAGGACGGTCCAGTATTTGCTTAACGAACTGGCTTTGATCAAGGAACAGGTCCTGGAAGAATACTTCGACATCGAGATTGATCATCAGCAGGTATCAGGCTCCTACATCCACTCGACCATGGTGAACATGTACCAGGGAGTCCAGAACCTGGCCATAAAGCTCAGTCCTAAGGGTAGCACCAGCGAGACGTATCTCCTGGTCAACAGCCACTTTGACTCCAGCCCATCGAGTCCATCTGCCGGAGGGGCTGGTCAAATGATTGCAATTATCCTGGAAGTACTGAGAGTAATGTCCACCACTAGGCAGACATTCCAGAATCCCATTGTGTTCCTACTAAACGGAGCCGAGGAAACTCCGATGCAGGCTTCCCATGGCTTTGTCACCCAGCACAAGTGGGCCAAGCAGTGCAAGTAAGAAGGCTTGAAGTATATCCTTTTGTTTTTAAATAGAAACCCCTTCCTTGCCAGAGTTTTTCTCAATTTAGATGGTTGTGGTGGTGGTGGCCGCGAACTACTCTTCCAAGCTGGACCCAAGCATGCCTGGCTGGTGAAGGTGAGTTTCGAAAATGTATTATTAACCGAAAATAAAATCTATACATTTGTTTCAGTATTACAAGGACAATGCGAAGCACCCGTTCGCCACAGTCATGGCTGAGGAAATTTTTGAAGCTTTTCCAGTGGATACAGACTATGACATTCTCACAAAATATGGAAACATGATAGGTATCTCAAAAATTCATACAAAACTTGCTAAATATTCAAAGAGAACTATATTTTTTAGGACTTAATTTGGCTCAGAGCATCAATGGCTTTACCTACCAAACCAAGCTCGAGAATTATAATATTATTCCCATTGATTCGGTTCAAAGCATTGGGGACAATGTTCTTAGCCTAGTACGCGCCTTTTCCAACTCCTCGGAGCTGCAGGACATTGAGGTAGGAACTTCAATTCTCACCAAGGCCGAGAAAGTGTTCTTCAATATTGTTTTATTGCCAGGTACACTCCGGAGGATTCCCAGTATACTTCGACTTTCTGGGCCAAACTGTTTTCGAATACTACAATAGTTCATGGAACTGGCTTGTGGCCGTAGCTACCATCCTCCTTATATTGTGTACCCTGATAAAAATAGCGCTCATATCCAACGTATCCAAGTGTGCAGTAATTTCATCATTCCTATCAATTCTGATTCTTCAGATAATCGCCTTTGTTCTTGGCGTTTATCTGCCTATATGGGTGGCGAAAATATTTGATAGTTATGGTCGGAATTTAACGTATTTCAGCTCCCCGTCGCTTATGTTCGGTCTATACATCTGTCCCAGTATGTTTGGGCTTTTGTTACCATCAGTACTCATTATGCGGGGATGTCGTGGTGTGAGTTATTAGTGTTAAACATTCCCTAACTTTTAAACCAATATTTTTACCTGCAGCACTCGATTTCCTATGCTCGAGTCTTGAATCTTTTTGTACTGAGCCAAGCGTTCATTCTGTCAATCCTGACCATTTACTACACGAGCTCTGGTTTTCGAAGTACCTATGTGATCTCCTGGATTCTAGTTTTTTTCTGCCTCCACCTGGTTGTCAACTTGTTCATACCAGATGTTCAATTCTCCTGGACTGGAGCTCTTCTGATCTTTCACAGTGTGTCCTTTTTCTATGTCACCTATTTACAATACACTCTGATAAAGGTAGTAACTCCTATGATGGGGCTTTTGGGAAGGTAAACTACGAAATATAACTTATGATTGGATATTAAATTACCCTTCCATTTCAGAAACGAGAATCCCGATTATTATATTGCTCTTATTAATGCAATGGGGACGGTCTTGGCGATGGGTTTTTTGGTAGGCTTAACATTTGCTAAATATCTTCATTTAATGAACGTCTCTACTGCTTAGATTCCATTGGTTAATATGTTCCGTCGACCGGGTGCCGTTTTATTTTATTTTTTGCTGATATTCCTCGTTACCGTCGTGGCAGCATGCACTCCTTTTGGGTTTCCCTATCGCCCAACAACCAACGTGGAACGAGTGTCTTACCTGGTTTGTGAATTTTTAGAAAAAGTTCCTTACATTTTAAATTGTTTCTCTTTTTTTTATTACCAGCATGTACGACGAACTTTTTACGACTATAACGGCGCAATTAGCAAGGACGATTCAGGGTATTTATTCAAATTTCAGGATCGTCTCGGACCCGCTCCCTTGCAAGACACCACAGTCAACTTAACAGGACTGGTTGACATTTCAGCTGACTGTGGAAAGAACATGATGTGCGGGTATCCACTGTACGATCACCACTGGGTAAAGGATCAATTGAATCTAATGTGGCTGCCCCGGGAGAAGGCAATCGATCCTCCCAGAGTGCCTGAAGTGGATCTTCTGAGCAAAGAAATCCTGCCAGATAATAAAACCATTAGGTACAATTTCATGATAAATGTCACAGATCACACAAGTATTTTTGTCCAACCGCTCGAACAAGTTCATGTAAAGAATTGGACATTCCCGATGACCTACATCGAACATCCGTATCCCTATCATATATATTTCTCATACGGCAAGGACGATACCCCGCTTTCCTTCTTCATAGATTTCACCGTAAGTTTATTATTGAAAAATCAGTTACGTGGACTAACCTTTATCCTTTAATTCAACAGAAGAGCAATGAGGACTTTGATATGCCCCTGTTTGAAATGGGTGTATCCGGACACTTTATTGGCGATAATGGAGACAAGATCAGCCAGGATTTTGCCAATTCATTTCCAGACTTTACCGCTATAGTCGAGTGGCCCACTTCTTATCAACAATTTATATTCTAAGCGTCCATTTACTTTGTAAGAACTTCCAGAACATCACAATTTATTTGTAAAAATATTTCTCGAATCAAATCAAATATGTACTATCTTTTCCTTTTTCGTGTATACCTTTGGCTTATGTAATCAGCAAATCAAAATACTTTATATTTTTATTACTATACATACTATTTTATTGATCTGCCATAAAAAGATAAGAAATCAAATTCCGAGGTTTTTTGGACTATAAAAGAGGTGACCAATTGTTATTGGCCGTTGAGTCGGAATCGAGGAAGTCTAGCGCGTGCAGTGTTTTCGAAATGGGTGACAAAGAAAAAGTACTTAAATAACTCAATCTTCTAAAAACCAAAAACTAAAAGCATTTCTCAATATATTTTAATGTGGATTTGCAGTTGTTAGATGATTTTTCGAGTGATGAAAATGCCTCCTGCCAGAGTCAGAGGAAGCACGCCAAGAGTCCTTGGTATTTAGGCCCTGGCTTTCTCTTCTTCTGGCTAATTCTCTTTGTGGCCGTAGTGATGCCGTTGTTCCATCGCGTTCCCAATCCCAAGACCATGGCAGACTCACCCAAGGATGAGTTTATTGCCCAACGAGCCATGGACAACCTCTACAATCTGGTCAAGATCGGTCCCAAAGTGGTTGGAAGCTTTAATAACGAAAACAAGACGGTCCAGTATTTGCTTAACGAATTGGCATTGATCAAGGAGCAGGTCCTGGAAGAATACTTTGACATCGAGGTTGATCATCAGCAGGTCTCTGGCTCCTATATTCACTGGACCATGGTGAACATGTACCAGGGTGTCCAGAACCTGGTCATTAAACTTAGTCCAAAGAATTGTACCAGCGAAACGTATCTCCTGGTCAACAGCCATTTCGATTCAAAGCCAACGAGTCTATCTGCCGGAGATGCTGGTCAAATGGTGGCGGTTATCCTGGAAGTACTGAGAGTAATGTCGACTACTAGACAATCCTTCCAGCATCCAATAATTTTTCTTCTAAACGGCGCCGAGGAGAATCCTCTCCAGGCTTCCCATGGCTTTATTACCCAACACAAATGGGCCAAGAACTGCAAGTAAGAGAAGCCTAGGAGTTTATAGTTTTGTGTACTATAACCTCATTCCTCTCCAGAGTCTTTATTAATCTTGGTGGCGGCCGGGAGCTCCTCTTCCAAACTGGACCGAATCATCCATGGCTGGTGAAGGTAAGGAAACCCAAAAGCATTCAAAACTATTTCTTTCGACTTAAAATTTTTCAGATCTACAAGAAGTATGCATTACATCCTTTCGCCACGACGGTGGGGGAGGAGATATTTCAAACAGGATCACTTCCTTCTGACACTGATTTCGGTATCCTGGTCAAGTACGGAAACCTAATTGGTCTGGACATGGCCCAGAACATTAATGGCTTCACCTATCACACCAAGTTCGATGGTTATGAGATAATTCCTTCCGATTCTGTCCAGAGCATGGGCGATAATGTCCTTAGTATAGTTCGAGCCTTGTCCAATGCGACTGAACTACGCGATACTGCGGCCTACGCCGGAGGACCTTCGGTATTCTTCGATGTCCTGGGACTCTATTTTGTCAGCTACTCGGAGGAAGACGCCATAATCCTTAATTACTCCGTGGCTCTGGCCACAATTACCCTAATCTTTGTCTCCCTGTGCAGAATGTCAGGCATTTCCAGACTAGCTAAAAGATGTATCCTTGGTTGGTTTGTACTGACTCTGATTGTGCAATTAATTGCCTTTGTCCTGGGATTAGGTTTGCCCATATTTATCGCCTATTACTTTGATAAATATGGTCTATCAATAAGCTATTTCACGACATCTGAACTCATGCTTGGTCTCTACGTTTGCCCGAGCCTATTAGGACTATATCTTCCCTCTTATATTTTCCTGAAGCTACCAAGTAATGTAAGTATCTATTTTTTATTCCAATTATTTAAATAAAGCGTAATTTTTCCAGAGAAAAATTGTTATTGGACAACAATTGCATTTGATTCTACATGCCCAAGCCTTTATCCTGGCCATTTTGGCAATTGGATTGACTTTGTATGGCCTGAGGAGTACCTATGTGATGACGTGGACTCTTATTTTTTACATTTTACCCCTGATCATTAACCTGATTACATCCCTGCACGATCGCAGCTTAGCCTGGATTGGTTTTCTAATGATTTTCCAACTCGTTTCCTTTTTATACAATTCCTACTTGCAATATACCCTTGTAAAGACGATGATAGCCATGATGGGACGCTTCGGAAGGTAAACTTTAAATGTAATTAACCAAATAGTTATATTTATTATATTTCTTATATTTAGGTCCACGAATCCAGACCTAATTATGTCGGGAGTTAATGCCATGGGAACAGTATTAGCCATGGGCTTCTTGGTAAGAAGTAAAAATAGGACTTCTCTAACCTTTCTATTTAATATTTTTGTTTTTTAGATCCCTTTGGTCAATATGTTCCGTCGTCCTGGTTTAATCTTAGTCACCTTATTAGTGGTAATAGGAATAAGCATCTATACAGCCACTTCTACTCATTTGGGTTTTCCGTATCGTCCAAGAACCAATGTGGAACGAGTCCCATACTTGGTTAGTATTCCTTTCTAGGAATTCAAAGAAACCTTATTACAAAATGTCCTTTCCAGCATGTCCGACGTACCTTTTACGACTTCGATGGCTCCATTAGCAAGGACGATTCCGGGTACTTGTTCAACTTCCAGGATCGTCGTGGACCTGCTCCTCTTGAGGGCACTTCTGTGAACCTAACCGGACTAGTTGGAATTTCGGAGGACTGTGGTAAGTACATGATGTGTGGGTACCCACTGTACGATCATCGCTGGGTAAAGAATCGAATGAATGGAATGTGGCTGCCCCGGGAGGAGCAGATGGATCCTCCCAGAGTGCCCAAGGTGGAGCTCCTGAGCAAAATCGTCCAGGCTGACAAGAAAACTGTGCGCTACAAGTTCCAGATAAATGTCACAGATCACACGAGCATATTCATCCAGCTCTACGAATACGTAAATATAACCAACTGGACGTTCCCCCTAACCTACATTGGCCAGCAAACCACGTACCATGTATACTTCTCACATGGCAGGGACAGTACTCCCCTCTCCTTCTTCATTGATTGCTACGTAAGTTCTCAATCATTGGAAACATTAACAAATTTTAATGTATAACTTTTAAATTACAGAAAAGCAATGGCGACTTCAAAGTTCCGATCTTCCAAATGGGTGTGGCCGGGCACTGTATTGGCGACAAAGGAGACAAGACCAGCCAGGAGTTTGCCAAATCCTTCCCAGACTACGCCGTCCTGATCGAGTGGCCAACCTCGTACCAGCGATTCATTTACTAGACTGAATGTGGTTCCCTCCTTATACGACATAATATACCATCATTAAAGTCAAGTTATTGGGCCTATAAAAGAATTAATTTGTGTTGTAAATTATACACCTGGGGAGATATGCGAGCACTTTCTAAAAGTTTCTGGATCGCGATAATGTGACTAATGAGTATGCCGAACCACAATTTTTGGCGCATATATAGATTAAAAAAACCACTTGCCTCTAATACTTCAATTATCAATCAATTGAAATCCAATTAAAGTCTTTGTTGTAAAATAGCTTTGCCACTTGACAAATTATAATTTATGGGAGTTGGAGTTGATGAAATCGAAATCACAGTTTTATAAATGTTAAAAGATAAATATAACATGATTATCGAATCGAAGTGATATGAAGTTTATTAGCATAAGTGTGTTCCTCATTAAAAAACCATAAATAATGTTCTCGATAGTACAACACGTGCGGGTTCGGTATATTCCTATAAAAGTTTTATGATTTCTGACGCTCCTATGTATATGCCATGGTAAGAAATATGGTTTGAATTCAGAGACTTTTCTTATCGCCAAAGACTGATTATAGAGATATGTGTATCACAATCTTGGCCAAAAATATTAGGGTTTCAATTAGCCTTATTTTGGAGAGGTAGGTCGGTTCAAATTGGTAACATTCCCAGAATCTAATTTTCGTTCATAAGGCCAATAAACAAGATTTACGATTAAGGCTGTTAGGAAATTAATAATTTAGAAATTTTCCATAGATTCTGGGCCCTTATAAAGGCCGATGATATGCTTCGGGCCAAGACATTACCTCCCCAACCTTTAATAGGAAAGCTGGCAGAGAAATGGGCGACAAGGAAAAGCTAGTAAGGACACTTCTTTCCCAAAACAAAGTAGTTTCTGCTAACGAGTTCTTCTAGATTTTAGACGAGCCCGTCGAAGATGGAGTACATCGCAGTATTTCAAAGAAAAATGCAAAAAATCAAAAAGGATACTTGCAACTGCCTTGGTACTTTGCCGGTGGTATAGTCCTGTTCTGGGCTCTACTCTTTGTGTCGGTGGTGAAGCCTCTTTTCTACCGCCTGCCCGAACCCCTGACCCTGGAAGATGTCCCCAAAGGAGGCTTCATTGCCGAGCGCGCGTACGCCAATCTGTATGAGTTCGGAGCCATCGGCACGAAGGTGGTGGGCAGTGACAACAATGAGATCAAGACAGTGGCCTTTCTGCTAAAGGAAATCAATCTGATCAAGGACAACATGAATACGGATCTCTTCGAAATGGAAATCGACGTCCAGAGAGCCTACGGGGCCTATGTGAAGTGGAATCTGGTGAACATGTACCAGGGCATCCAGAACGTTGTCGTCAAACTGACGCCCAAAGGTAGCACCAGCGAGAACTATATCCTGGTTAATAGTCACTTTGATTCCCAGCCCACTAGTCCCTCCACTGGCGATGACGGCCACATGCTGGTCTCTTCCATGGAGGTCCTGCGTGTGATATCCTCTGGCAACAAGAGCTCTGAGCATACAGTGATCTTTCTATTCAACGGATCCGAGGAGAATTCCTTGCAGGCTTCTCATGCTTTCATTTCACAACACAAGTGGGCCAAAAACTGCAAGTAAGTTGTGTTTTTTTATGTTCATGAATGTTTTTCAATTAACGAATCTAATTATTTTTAAGGGCTCTGATTAATCTGGATGCTGGTGGCAGTGGTGGTCGTGAAATCGTCTTCCAGACAGGACCCAACAATCCCTGGCTAGTCGATGTAGGTCTCAATATAAAGCAATTCTTTTGATTCTAGTTGTATTTAATTTTTTTTTTTTTTATTTTAAAGTTGTACCAGAAGAATGCCAAGCATTACTTCTCCACTGTCATGGCTGAGGAAATCTTTCAAGCTGGGCTAGTTCCCTCCTACACGGATTTTTCCATTTTTGTACAATTCGGAAATCTTATTGGTAAGGATATGAAAGACTTAAACTATTCAAGCCCTAATTTTTGTTTTACAGGTCTGGATTTTGGCCAGGTTATTAATGGCTTTGTCTATCACACAAAGTACGACAGTATTGATGTCATTCCCCGAGGTGCTCTCCAGAATACAGGAGACAATCTTCTCAGTCTGGTTCGAGCTCTTTCCAATGCTCCAGAAATGCGCGATATGGACGTAAGTTTATCCCTAGATTCGATAAAAGCTAAGGATCCAATAACATTTTCTTTTTCTCTTTTGTTAACACAGTCTAATGCATCAGGCAATATGGTATTCTTTGATGTCCTGGGATTGTATTTAATCAAGTATTCCGAGGAGACTGGAGTAAAGCTCAACTATGCCGTGGCAGCAGCTACCATTATCCTGGTCTACGTGTCCTTGCTACGCACTGCCGCCATTTCCAAAGAGTCCAAAGAGAAGATCTTTGGCTGGTTCGTCCTGGTTCAGGTGCTTCAGGTTATTGCCTTTGTCCTGGCTCTGGCCCTGCCCTTCTTGATGGCCTATGGTCTGGACAAGTATGGTTATTCCCTGAGCTACTTCACCACCTCTTCCCTCCTGGTTGGCTTGTATGTGTGTCCCAGTCTTATTGGTCTGGCTTTGCCCAGCTTCATCTACCTCAAGTTCCAGACTTATGTAAGTTTCACATTTATTTATTTCAAATATTTTATTAATTATCTAATTTTTTTCTTTACAGGAAAAAGTATCCTATGCCCAACATGTACAGTTTGCCCTCCATGGTCATGGCATCGTCCTGGCCCTCCTTGTTATTCTTTTGACCTACTATGGTATGCGAACCACCTACATCCTCACCTGGACCCTCATCTTCTACGTAGTTCCCCTGGCCTTGAACCTGCTCACCACTCTGCATGATCGCGGTTTCTCCTGGACTGGTGTCCTCAAAACCTTTCAGTTAGCTCCCTTCCTGTACAACAGCTACCTTTGCTTCACTTTTATTATCATTTTCATCCCAATGATGGGTCGCTATGGAGTGTAAGTTTTATTCCTTCTATTAAGGATACATTTTTACTAAACGTTTGTTTTCAGGGATACTAACCCTGACTATTATATCGGTGGACTGTCTGCCTTTGGAGCTATATTCTCAATGGGTTTTTTGGTAAGATTACCTTTTGAAGGCTTCCTTTAATTTGAATAACCAAAAATTTTCTTGATTTAGATTTTATTAATCCACATCTCCCGGCGTTCTGGCCTGGTGCTTTTGGGGCTTTTGGCCGTGACAGCTGCCTCCGTTTATGTGGCCACATCCACAGACATTGGGTTCCCCTACCGCCCCAAGACCAATGTCCAGCGCGTTCCCTACCTGGTAAGTTGGGATTCTTCTCTAATACTTATCCAATAATTAAATACAACACTTTTTAATTAATCTTTTCAGCAAGTTCGTCGCATTTTTTACGAATACGATGGCACTCTGATCAAGGACGAATCCGGCTACCTATTCAACTTCCAGGATCGTCGGGGCTACAAACCTCTTCTGGATGCTGGCGTCGATCTGACCGGCCTGGTAGGCATGGAGGAAGATTGCGAGAAGTACATGTTCTGCGGAGTACCTCTATATGATCACCGTTGGGTGGAATCCATGAAGGTCAACAAGTGGCTGCCCCGAAAGACTCCAGTCTACACACCGGCGGAGCCTTCCTTGGAGCTCCTCAACCGGAACATTTCGTCCGATGGCCAAACCCTTCGCTTGGAGTTCAAACTCATCTGCACGGATCACACCAGCATCTTCATCCAGCCCGAGGAGGATGTGACCATCAGTGATTGGTCCTTCCTCAAGGAGTATATTACGTCTCAAACCCCTCCGTATCACATTTACTTTTCGTATGGAATCGACAAGTCTCCACTGGTCTTCTACATCGAACTTAGGGTACGCCAGTTTTTAAATTTGTATTAATAACCTTTGAATTATTTGGAGATGTTTCTTTTCTACAGAAATCTGATGGCGACTTCAATGTTCCAGTGGTTAGAGTGGGAATTAATGAGCAATTTATGGATAGTCAAGGCGATGAAGAGGCGGTCAAGTTTTCCCAACAGATTCCCAAGTTTGGAGTTGCTATTCAGTGGCCAGCTATTTATAAGAGATATATATACTAACTTTTAATGGAATGAAATAAATGTATTATATACGCAAAAAAACATTGAACAAAAGACCATAAATTTATTGTTTAGGCGCATTTGATATTGAATTTTAGGAAAAATGACTTCATGGTGAACAAGGCATAACTTTAGCCCAGGAAATTCCCTGCTACCAGCCAATAGGTATAAAATTTTTTATTTCGGAATGATAGGAGGCTATCTTGCGATTGTTTTTATGGTGGTGAAAACGTTTTATTATCCATTAAAATGTATTATTTTATATTTTAAGTAAACTAAAGTCTCCTCTTTCTACAAAATATACTTTTATGTTAAGATCTAGATAAGTTAAGTGAGTTTACATTTTCAAAAACTTTATAATCAAAACCTATTTAGTAATCTCTTAAGAGTTAAGTGCAGCACCATAAAAATCTCTTATCGAAAGAAATAAGACTACTTGACTTTATAAAGTTCAAATAAACGAGAGCAGTTTCAATACTTTTCACAATCATGTTATAAGGAATATAGAAAACCTCTGACAGGACAAACCACCTTCGACTTTATGATATCCAGTGTATAAAAGTGCGTAATCTAAATTATGCAAAGTCTATAAGTTAGAAACAAGACTTTTAATGAATCATTTTTGTGATAGCAGGTGGGTTTTCTTGAGATAATGTTTATGTATGTAGATTGCTGCATCTGTGCACCTTAGTATTGTTAAAGTCTATAAAACATATATACGAATCTATAATCGAAATGATTTGGGAATAATTCTTATCGCTATCATTGGCAACAATCATCAAGTTGCGGTGGGTCTGGAACCATAAAGACTTTTTATTGCCAATGAAAGTCGATGAGAAATCAAACACTTGAGCTTAAAAGCGATTATGTTCAGGTGTAATAAATGGGAATTTGCCGACTGATAATAATTAATACAATATTTTAATAATTAAAAATTTGATTATCGAAGCGGCTCACCAAAGCTTGTCAAAGATTTTAGGATCTTTTTTCCTTCAATAAAACTGTTGCAAGAAACCTGTTGCATTTAAGATTGCTAGTCCATGTTTTTAATAAATTTGTATTACTATTTAAAGTTAGTATACAAACTATTTAAAAATAAAATAAGTGAAACTCGATAAGGACACAAAAAAAAATAAAGTTTTAAACGAGCATCAAACAGCATTGTAGTTATCAAAGTCCTTTAACGGTCTATTGGCACGTGTTGGTCTTGAAAAGAAAGCTTCTTAATTGTTATACTTTAGCCCACCTCATTTTTTATTGCAAATATTGGCCCATAAATGATTATCTAAATTACTAAACGCATGCCCAATAATCAAATTTTATTTGATTCACTAAAAGTTTATGATGATCCGTCGATTTTCGGGTATATAAAAGCAGTAGAAACTGTACGCCGGTCAGTCCAAAAATTGTGAAGGTCTCGATCTGAGCTGCACGGAGCAGGACCATGACTGACAAGGAGCAACTTGTAAGGAATCTAGTCCTGAAAACTAAAAAAGTATTAAACTGGATGATCGCACTTTCAGATAAACGCCGATTCCTTGGAATCAGCCCATGTAAAGAAGAAGTTTGGAGTCACGGCACTAATCCCCAGGCTCCCCTGGTTTGTGGCCGGTGGCTATGTCCTTTTCTGGGCCGTGCTCTTTCTGGGCGTGGTTGTGCCCCTCTTCTACCGATTGCCGGCGGGAAAGTCCATCGAAGAGGCGGGCCAAGGGGTTTTCATCGCCGAACGGGCTCAGAAAAATCTCTACGACTTTGATGCGATTGGCGTGAAGTTGCTCAGCGGCAACAACAACGAAAAAAAGACCCACGATTTTGTCCTAAATGAACTGGAGAAGATCCAGGCAAACGTTAATACGAATATTGTCACCATGGAGATTAGCACCCAAGTTGGAAGCGGCACCTTTATGCGGAATACTCAGCTTTATTTGTACGAGAACGTCCAAAATATCGTGGTTAAAGTAACGCCCGTGGGTAATACGAATAGCAAATGGGTTCTTTTCAACACCCACTCGGACTCGAAACCGACGAGTCCTTCGGCCGGCGATGCTGGTTTCATGGTGGTTATCGGTCTGGAAATATTGCGATTGATAACAACCCAAGACTTTAAACTCAAGACCACAATCATAGTCTTGATCAACGGAGCTGAGGAGAACACTTTACTGGGCTCTCATGCCTTTATCACCAAGCACCCATGGGCAGAAAATTGCGCGTAAGTCTTAATATTTTTAAATTAATTATTAATTTCAATTTATTAAATCCCATTTTTCATGAAGGGTCCTCATGAATCTGGATGCTGCTGGCAGTGGAGGTAAAGAAATTCTTTTCCAATCCGGACCCACTGACCCAACACTTGCTGAGGTAAGGTATCCCCATGAATTTATGATATATTTTATAAATTTTACTATCTAATTTCCAGTTGTATAAGAAATATGTCCCCCATCCTTTTGCCACTGCCTTGGCCGAGGAAATCTACCAGACAGGCTTAGTGCCCTCGGACACAGATTTCTCAATTTTCTCAGCCGTCAGAAAGGATTTAGTCGGTAAGTTGCTAAAAATTTAAGATTTCAAGGGCTTTTCTTTAATTCTTTTACTTTAAAATCAGGCTATGATATTGGACAGTGCATCAATGGCTATGTATATCACACAAAGTACGATCGATATGATATTATCCCCCAGGGATCGATTCAAAATACTGGAGAAAATGCTCTGGCTTTAATTGTCGGTCTGGCCAGTCAGGATTGGTCCCAAGCCAGGGTAAGAATTTATAAGCTAAAAGGAAAATTATATTTGTAAAACCCTTCTCCCTTATAGGAAACTGGAACAGCTGTATTCTTTGACTTCCTGGGTCTGTTCATGATCTCTTACACAAATACTGTGGCCACATCCCTCAACTACGCCGTGGCTGCAGTGACCATTGCCTTGGTGTATCTTTCCCTGCTGCGGATTGCATCGGTGGCCAAAGTAACCTCCGAACAGGTGATCACCTGGTTCGTCCTGATCCTTGTGGTGCAGGTGGTGGCCTTTGTCCTGGGTGTGGGTCTCCCTGTAGTCATCGCCTACATGTTCGACAAGTACGGACTCACTCTGACGTACTACAGCACTCCGATCCTGTCCCTGGGGCTGTACGTTTGCCCCTGCCTCTTGGGATTGGCTCTGCCCAGTTGCATTTACCTCAAGCTGCAAAAGAATGTGAGTATCCCGGTGAAGAAGAGAGGTAATCATGTCCAGATTGTATTATTTTCTTTTTTAATAGGAAAACCTCACTTACGTTCAACAACTGCAAATGGCTCTCCATGGTCATGCCGTCGTTCTGTCCCTCCTGTGCGTTGCCCTCAACTACTATGGACTCCGGACCACCTATGTCTTCACCTGGACTCTGATCTTCTACGACATTCCCTTGATCCTCAATCTGCTCAGTACTTTGCATGACCGTGGCTGGTCTTGGACTTTTGTCTTGAAGGTTTTCCAAGTGATTCCTTTCATGTACAACAGCTATCTGTTCTATGTTCTTATTGTTATCCTCACACCAATGATGGGACGCTTTGGACAGTAAGTTAAGGTCCTTTTCGCAAAAGGGATTTACTTTATAATATATTTTTTTCTTAGGAACACCAACCCTGATTTGATTATCTCGGTCTTGGCTGCTCTGGGAACTGTTCTTTCTATGGGCTTTTTGGTAAGTTTCCTCTATATTTTCTGATTTTTTAAGTCTTAAGTTTATACCCCTTTTAAATAGATCCTGCTCATAAATATGTCCCGTCGCTCTGGCATTATTCTGGTGGCTTTGCTGGCCATCAGTGCGGCTACTATTTACGTGGCGAGTTCCACAGAAATTGGTTTTCCTTACAGCCCCAAGACCAATGTGCAACGCCTTTACTATTTGGTAAATAATATTAAAAAATATTCGTTTTAATAATATTACTAAACCTTTTTTATAGCAAGTGCGTCGTATATTTTACGAGTTCGATGGGACCGTCAGCAAGGACGAGTCCGGATACTTGATGAGCTTCCAGGATCGCCGCGGTAGCAGTCCCCTCATTGAAGCCGGCGTGGATCTCAGCAAAATGGTCCCACTGACCTCCGACTGCGCCAAGTATCCGATATGCGGAGTACCGATTTGCGATTGGCGCTATTTGAAGAATTTCCAGAATCTGACTTGGATCCCGCGGGAGAACCCAATTGAACCCCTTTCCGGTCCACCTCTGGAGCTATTGAGTCGTACCCTTGTGAACGATGGGAAAACCCTTCAGTTGGTGATGAAGATCCATTTCACCGATCATGCCACACTGGTCATCCAGCCCTTGACGGATGTGACTGTTACCGGTTGGTCTCTGTTGGATAGCTTCCGGGACGTCACTCCGCCGTATATCATTTTCTATTCATATGGATTGGTGGCTGACGCACTTGAACTCACTATTGAGCTTACCGTAAGTTTTATTTTATCCATTTTTTAAGGAAATTGAAATAGTTTTAATCCTTTTGTGGTTGCAGAGAGATGATGCCTTTTACGGCGCACCCACGGTGATTTTTGGAGTGGGACGCCAGGATATGTTTTCTGAGGGAGATCTAGAGGCGCAAAAGTTTGCCAGTGGGTTGCCCAGTTTCACGGCTCCTGTCCAATGGGTAGCCGATTATCACCAATACACTTTCTAATTTGCCAAAAGGAGAAAATTAACTTTATTCAACTTGAAAATTTCTTGGAATCTATTGTCGTCCTTTTAATTATTGCCGGTTTTTTACACTCCCCTAATTTTATACTGTGAATATTTTGAAATATTTGGAAAAATATATAAAATATATATAAATATATTTGGAAAACCAAAAATACGGTATATTTTTTGAAACTAAGACCCCATTCCGCCATTTTGTTTTGGTATTAATTATTTTGGAACCAGTTCAGTTATCAAACAGCTGTTTTGTTGGAACTCTTCAAGAATTTTTTTTGTTTATATCAATGGTTTCTATTTAGTGTTAACAGATGCCACAATGTCCGATTCGTTACTAAAGCCACCATCCAACAATGCACCACTCCGGCCGCCTCAAGTTACTGCACTTGCCTCCTCTGGGGGCCTCCAGTTGCCCGTGTCGGCTCAACAGAAGCTTAATCCCGGTGCCTCCTCCTCCGCTTCAGGGTCCGCAACCGGAAACCCCCGCAACAAGTGCGCTCTCAAGCCGGGCTACTCGCTGATGAACTGGATTCGGCTGTGCAATTCCGGAGCAGATCTCTCAGGCACCGCAGGACGTGTTGTACCTGTCACCAAGAGCGAACTGGCCCTTCACAACAAGGTCACAGATGCCTGGATGGGCATTCGTGGGCGGGTTTTCAACGTGACCCGGTATATGGACTTCCATCCTGGTGGTGTGGATGAGCTGATGCGTGGAGTCGGTCGCGATGCCACCAATCTTTTTGACGAGGTGCACGCCTGGGTCAACTACCCGCAACTGCTAGGAAAATGCTACATTGGGCCACTGATAGAGAATCCCGTGAAGGTCTCCAAGGATACTTCCGATTTCCCCTTGCCAACGCCGATCACAAAGCCCCTCGAAATTGTTCCCCGCTTCGATTGGATCCAGAAGAGCAGCGAGTTAACCTTTACCTTCTACACAAAGAGTTTTGCCAATCCAGGATTATTTCTGCGGAAAAGGAATACCCAAGAGCTTGTGGTACGAGTTTTGGTGAAGCAACAGTGGCACTCTTTTGACTTTCAGCTGACAAACAAGGTGGAGTGGCCACCGAAGGCGGTAAACATTGGCGCAGAAACGGGGAAGATTGAGGTGGTTTTGGGCAAGGAAGAGGCAGCTCCCTGGACCACATATGGTAGTCATACATCCAGCAAACTGGACTCCTCGACTCTGGAGGAAGAAACCTACGATTATGAAGTCACTCACACGAAAGATTTCAACCACGATTCCTTCGAAGTGAGCCTTCAAAACATTCATCGGGATGTGGAAATGATCCTACCAGTGGGATACCACGTGACTTTGAAGGCACCTTTGGATGGACAAATAGTACAAAGAAGCTATACACCAGTGGATAGTTCGCATCTTAGCCTAGAAATCAAACCACTTGTTGGGTTACACTTTTTAATCAAACGATACCCGAACGGTCCCATGTCCAGTCACCTGCACCAGCTGAAGAGCGGTTCTCGTGTCCAAGTCACACCACCTCGAGGTGGTTTTCAGCTGTCCGAGCTTACCGGTCATCGAAACATTCTACTTCTGGCCGCTGGCAGCGGTTTGACGCCTTTATTAAGCCTGATTCAGCCGATTCTTAAAAGGAATACAAACCGCATGTATGAATAAATTAAGAATGTAATTAAATATTTACTAAATAAGTTAAATCCTCCAGAGAAAGCCTACAACTGATTTACTTCAACAAAACCCTGGAGGACATTTGGTTGAAAGAGAAACTGGAGGATCTTCACAACCAGGACGAGAGATTCAGCTGCACTCACTTCCTTTCGCAAGCCGAAGATCAACCGCAACGAATAACCAAGGAGCTCCTGGCACCTTTGTTCAAGGAGAAGCAGCCAGATCGATGCACTTATGCAGCGATATGTGGGCCAAGCGGTTTTAACACTACTGCAGAGGAGATCCTAACCCAGCTGAGTGTGAAACCCACTCAGATCCATGTATTCCGCGGCTAACAGGAGGAACCAACTAGTTTTTTATGCAATCTTCTTCAGTTTTATTTACTGTATAGCAAATGACTTCGACTTTTGTTATTTTTTATTGTTTTTACATGTTTTTCGTTTTTAATAATTTAATAAGTTTAACAAATACTAGAAAATTGTTGGATTTGTTTTCGTTTACTTGTTAACAGACTCCATCGTCAAAATCACCCCAGCTCGCACACATTTTTCGCTTATTTAAGAGTGTAAATAATGGACAACCGAAATGATGCTGCGCGGAGGGCAGCATAAAAAATAAATAGAAACAACAGAAGAGGATATATAAAGTATATACGTATATAGGATGTATAGAATAGCTGGTTTAATAATTCGCGCCAGGAACTTCTGCCGAATACCCTTTGGATAGCACCGAATGGAGCATCCTTGCACATTTTTTCTGGTTGTGTCCCAGATCTCAATTAAGTAGACATCCGTGAGAGTGATTTGTGGTGGTGGATTCTGTGTTTTTTTTTAATGAACGCGGGTGTTCTGCAACTCCAAGTCTTGTCTTAATAGGAGCGGATTGCTGGCGGCACCGTTGTGACCTCCGTGTCCAGCGTAGAATCGATCACGGGCCTATAGTCCAGCGAAATGTCTCCGTTGTCGTTGCAGACCCAGGAAAGTGTGTGCTTACGCCAGTGCTGCTCCATGGGCTTCTTTGTCTGGCCCTCAATTGGTTTGCTGTAATCCTGCAATGGAAATAGTATAATTAAAATTTATTTTAATATTTAAAATGTTATAAACTTACATATTCGTCCTCGCGCACTTTAAAGTCCTCGCGAGCATGAGCTCCACGCGACTCCTTACGTGCCTCAGCACCCACAATAGTCATTTGGGCGTTGGCCAGCAAGTTCTGCAGCTCGAGCGTCTCCACCAGATCCGAGTTCCAAATAAGCGACCTTGTTAAAACAAAATTATAAGTAAAACCAGAAAAAATTTTTAAATAATAACTCACCTATCGACAACCTTGACATCCTTGAATTGCTTGTAGATTTCCTTCATCTTGTTCACACCCTCCTTCAGGATAGGACCATCGCGGAACACGGCGGCATGATGCTGCATGGTCTTCTGCATCTTCAGGCGCAGATCGGCGGTGGTGATGGTGCCGTTTGCGTTCCGGAGTTTGTCCAGATTGGCCACAGAAGCCTCGCCGGCATTGTCCTTAAGCGTGGGCGCTGGTGCGCCGGGCTTGTTCTCCTCGGCAATGGTCTTGGCACAAGCACGACCGAACACGACCAGATCCAGCAGTGAGTTGGCTCCCAAACGATTGGCACCGTGCACCGAGCTTGAAGCTGCCTCACCAGCAGCATACAGTCCAGGTACGACGATATCCTTGCCCTCCTTATCGACGGTGATGACCTGGCCGCGATAGTTGGTTGGGATACCACCCATGTTGTAGTGCACCGTTGGCAAGACGGGAATGGGCTCGCGGGTAACATCCACGCCGGCGAAGATCATAGCAGTCTCCGAGATTCCAGGCAGACGCTCGGCCAGCTGCTTGGGAGGCAGATGGTGCAGCTGCAGGTACACGTGGTCCTTTTCGGGTCCAACGCCACGGCCCTCCATGATCTCAATGGTCATGGACCGCGAAACGACGTCGCGGGAGGCAAGATCCTTGGCCACTGGGGCATAGCGTTCCATGAAGCGCTCGCCTTTGCCGTTGATAAGGTAGCCACCCTCTCCTCGGCATCCCTCAGTGATGAGACAGCCGGCGCCATAGATTCCGGTCGGGTGGAACTGCACAAACTCCAGATCCTGCGAAGGCAAGCCCTGACGGGCCACCATGGCGGTACCGTCGCCAGTACAAGTATGCGCCGAGGTGCAGGAGAAGAAGGCACGGCCATAACCACCAGTGGCAATGACGGTGTTCTTGGCGCGGAAGCGGTGCAGAGAGCCATCCTCTAGATTGAGAGCCAATACTCCACGGCACTCACCCTCCTCAAAGATCAGATCCAGGGCGAAGTATTCCACAAAGTAGTTGCAGTCGTAGCTAAGGGACTGGCCGTAGAGGGTGTGCAGCAAAGAGTGACCCGTACGATCGGCTACAGCACAGCAGCGATGGGCCTGGCCACCCTTGCCGAACTTCAAGCTCTGGCCGCCGAACGCACGCTGGTAAATCTTGCCGTCCTGGGTGCGCGAAAAGGGCATGCCATAGTTCTCCAGCTCAATGACAGCCTTGGGTGCCTCCCGAGTCATGTAGTGAATAGCGTCCTGGTCGCCCAACCAATCGGATCCCTTAACCGTGTCGTACATGTGCCACTTCCAGTCATCCTCCTCCATGTTTCCCAGTGCCGCATTGATGCCACCCTGGGCGGCGATGGTATGCGATCGGGTGGGAAACAGTTTAGTGATCACCGCCGTCCGGAATCCCTCGGCCACCAGGCCAAAGGCAGCTCTCAGACCAGCTCCTCCAGCACCCACAACGATGGCATCATAGGCATGGTCCACTACGGGATACTGTTTCGAAATCTTGTCCGGATTGGCGGCCGTAGCCTGCTGACGGCCGTGTGTGATGTGGTAGCTTCGCTGCACTCCGATGGCAGCGGCGCGTTGCTGTAAAGGAAATTAGAAATAGTTAGATGTGATTATCTTAATGATCCAACCGTTGCAGTTTTATAATCGAGATGGAATGATTTAGAGACTATATATTAGTCACTTGAAAGCCTGACTTGCCCTTAAAGTCATCAAAATCGTTGTTTGTGTTTGTCATGCCGCCTTAATTCACAAGTAATTGTGACTATAATTACGTAAAACTGGCAAAAAAAGTGGTGTCTTTAAATAGGGACTTTAAGCCGCTATAAAGGGTAAGGATTTATAAAGAAAATACTCAAGTTTTATATAATTAGAGCTAATTTCAAATTTTCTATTATGGTTCTGGCTAAAGAGCTATCTGGAGAAGCTAATGGCTCTTATCTTATCAGTTCATGTCGAAATTAAGGCAGAAAAAACATTTATAAATGCATTTAGGCGCCCAAAACCACCCAGAAAGGTTTTATAAGAAGATCTTGAAGAGAACTTCAGATGACGTAGACAAAATAATTGGTAGAAGACGCACACTAAGAGCGACTTGCAGAAGCTTCTCCATCGGGAGATAAGACAGCTTATGTAATAAACAAATTAAATAATTGTAGACTCTCCCGAAAGGGGCAAAGGAAGGAGGAGTGGTCAGCTCAATTGTATAATCAGCTGTTAGTTGTTAGCTGGCCGACGTGCCTCCCAATTTATGAAGCTCTCCCACCTTCTCTCTCGCGGTGACTGCCTGTGGTATTCCCCCGTTCGAGCGGAACTTGTTGAGCTTATGAAGGCATGTCTCCGGGCCAAAAGCGGCCCTCCACTTAGATGCAATTGCATTTAATGGTCTTGAATTTGTGTCACGCACATCCAGAGGCACGAACATGGCTAAGGCGGCGGGGGCGAGGCATAAGCATAACATAACCTCTTCTGTCACAGGCGCTCCAACTATTCTTGGCCATCAAATTCTCTAAAAGCACAGGCACAATGCATGGATTAGGGAGTTACTAACACTCTCACCAGGCAAATGTCAAAGGAGTCTACCAAAAGCACCTGGCCAGCACAAGCCAAGGAAATTACATAACACGACTGCTGGCGGTTGTGTTTTGGCCAATTTCGGGGCTAATTCGCTTTTGCCAAATGTGTACGTTTCAACTAGCACTCCTCTCATGGTTGTATAATCCCCAAGCGACAGGATGTGGTGACGATGGTTTTCCGGGATGTACCTACCATGGAGGCGACTGCATTTTTGGCCAAAATCGATGGCACACGCATGATTCCGGACATTGTGACTGACGGCTAGGGTTGGCGGTGTTTCTGCTGCGGATTCTGCAAAAGATTATGCAGATTCTTGTTACGCGTGTGTTAAAAAAAGGGGTAAATGTATAAAACAATAACTATTTGTGTCGGTGTCTATGTGATCGAAAGGAAAAGTTTACAAACTTTTTCAAATGGTGTCTGTGATCTGCCGCTCGTCGGTTTGCGGTTCCCTTCACGAGCGGAGCGGTGTGCTCAAAGAACCAGAACTAGTTCGCGCCACCAGGTGATGATAATAACACTTTAATATTAATAAATATGTATTAAATATGGAAATTTGCCTGTACAAAACAGACGTATTTTAAAAATATATAAATTAAAGCTGAGAAAACGGTGCAATAACCCGATGTTTACCCTTAAGGTGTGGCCATATTGATAAATACCACAATCACTTTCTTATCGAAAACAGCTGATTTATTGTTTGTTTTTGTGGGTGGGTGTTTCAAAAACAATTATTTTTAAATGCAAGTTTTTATTATAATAAGAGAGGACCATTCCTTTGACTTTAGAATATATAATATTTGAGATTCTGTGGATGAGATTGCTTATTTTCCGCAGCGTTGGCCGAATTCCTCAGGTGTGAGATCAGCCAAGTGATTGATTGCCATTTTAAAAGTCACTTCTCCTTTCTCGAATCTGCGATTGTGCTCCTCAATCCTGGCCTTGGCCTTTTCGTACAATCCGCGTCGGTTAATGTCCTCCTCCGCCTCGTAGTTCTTGTTGAACTTCGCCTAGAAACGATATTGCGTCTTATTGCGAGTCTAGATACCGAAGGGATTTACTTAATATGCAAACCTTGTACTCAGCCCACTCCTCGTCAGTTACAAAAGACATCTTGGCACTTTAATTTTCAGAAAATGACTAAATTTCTTTCAATACTGAAGGTTTTATCACTGATTTTACTCGGACTGAGTCACAAAACAATAAATGAAACAAAGAAATCCAGAACAGATGTTCAGGGTTACCATCTACCGCAAATTTATGCAAAACAACAGGGCCCACCCGCTAAGAAATAAAATTAAAGGAAAATATAAAAAAAAAAAAATAAACATGTAAATGATTTTTGTACAATTTCCAAGTGTTTATTTATTTTGTGTTTGCTCCTTCTTGTGTCGTGTGTATAATTTTTATAATACGAATTTAAATATATATATTTATATACGTTGGACTTACAATCTAAACAAAGTTTAAGAAACAACTTTTCGGCTTTTCGTTTGCTTTCCAAAAGATTTCTTTTTTTTTTATTTGCACAGAGATTGAGAATATTGACAAATTTCTAAGGTTAATCTGAGGAGAAAATTATACAAACTTTTTGCTTTGATGACGCAAAAATCTTGTTAGAAATAAGCTTCTGTCGTTGCGCAAATAATCTTTAATTTCTATATAATTATCGTAATTGTTTGACGTATTTTTTTTAAGGCTCATCAATGCATGTATTACAGAGTTTTTTGTATGAATGTGTAGCGGAAAAAGCAGAAACATTTGTTTTGTGTGGCTTTAATGATCAGGATTTTAATTTTAATTGGGTTAATTTGAAATTTAAATGCGATTAAGTTGTGCCTTAATAATTTACATGCTATGGCAGTCATATATGTTTTCTTGCAGTGTTCGTTATCGTTCATTCAAATATGTTTATGGTATTGCTATTAAAAAACAAGCACATCTACTTACAAAAGAAATGCTAAAAATTTAAATATTGGGAAAAACGTTTTTCGAAATTCCCCTATATCTAATCTGCTGTAGTGTTTCTGCTTTCCTCTGGTTAATCGCATACGTTTATACTTTTGTGTGTGTGGATTTGGATTTCAATTTTTGTCGTACTTTATTGGGTTTTTATAAATATATATATGTGTATGTATGTATAAACAGCTTTACGTACATAAAAATATATAATTATTTATATAAAAAAACTAATACAATTTCTGCAACTATAAATATTTTATTAAATCGTTTTTATGTGCAAGGTGTGCTTGTTTCTAATCGGAATTTTAAAAACAAAACAATTAAAAAACACAAAAGGCTTGTTTCAGTTTTTAAATAAAAAATACAATTTTTAAAGTTAAAAAAATGTTTTTTTTTTTTAATTATACTGAAACAAGATTGATAAAAAGCAATTTGACAAACACACATGCAAAAAATATCAATTTGTTTGGTTTTTGTCATCGATTTTATTGCATTTATAAAAAATATTGCATTTAAGTATTATTTAATACGTGTACATACGCATGTAGGTACCACTGAAGACAAAAGTTTGTTTTAATATTCTCAAAAGCAAGACTTTCTTATTTCTCAGTGTAGCACATATTTATATCTGGGGGTATCAATCCTTTTCATCTGATCAGTTTTTTTGTATTTGCTTTTTTTTGTATTTTTTTTATTTTTTGTATGTAATGTGTTTACGCAGTTTTTTTTAAAGGCTAATACATCTAGAAGAGTTTTTGCTTTGATTCTTGAATAGAACAGAGCCATGTGTTGGATATTGCGTGTAAATCTGAGAGATACACCTCTCGTTCTACCATTTACAAATTGTTGGGGTTGCGTTGCATTTTGTATAAATTAAAAATTAGAATTATATTATAATAGATAGATATATTGTGTGAATGCGAATCGGGGGTTTCTCTTCTTAGATGCGTCTTAATCGATTTTAGCTGCTCATTTGTTGCTTTGTTGCCTCTCTATTTCTTTCATACAATCTGGCCTCCATCCTCCTCCGACATAATGATTCTCTTCTTCTCCTCTGGCTACAGTTAATATTTGCTTTAATCGTCGTTTCATTGTCGTGTGGCGCCCCTCGTCGGTTCCCACGGGTGGTGGGAGCGTGTCAAGTTAACTGCTACCCCTATGGATCCCTCTTTCGTCCAGCTTAGGCCTCGGTCTTCTTCTTCTCCTTCTTCTTTTTCAAAAACGAAGGTGTGCGCAGGCCCTTCTTCTTCTTCTTGTCTTTCTTGGGTGATCCGTCCGTGGAGACATCCTGGAACCGTAATAGAAATTTGCAGTGAGAATATCGTTTGCGCTTGGGTTAGTAATTAGAAAATGAGGTTATTTTGTTCTCCAATGCTTGATGATGAGTGGTGGCCACTGGCCAGAGTGACTTCCCATTGGATCAACTTACCTCTTTACTGCTCTGGGAGAAGGTGCTCAAGTGGGCCTCCGAGTGGTCACCGTTTTGTACGTTTTCACCTGGGGAAAAATGATGGAAACAAATATTAGTATAAATTATTCGATTTATACAGAATAATTTCCTACAAATTTAACTCAGTGGACGCTCACATGGGGTTTTGATTAATTACTTTCACCTTCAAGACACGCACAAATTCAAACACAAATTAGAATCTAACTAAAACATGTATATGTACTAAATGGTTTTGGGTATGGCATGGTATTATGTATTACACAAATGGAGTTTTGGGTTAGGGGCATGCAGCATCACCGGCAGTTAAGATTAGTAAGCAAACATACATGCAACAGATCACAAACATTAATGAAAAATGGAAAAAATTATTACCTGATCGAGAAATGTAACACAAAAAATGTTTTAAAACAATTTTCTTAACAAATAAGTGATTGCAGTAATATAATGAAAAGGATGTAGCATGTATTTGATTCATAAAAATGATTAACAAAATTATAAAGTTAACAAAAAAAAACTAAACAATTTCACAAAGGATTTAAGTTTACAAAGTTAATGTTTCATTAGTCCTAGGAATTTTAAAGGTTTTCTTAACAATCAAGTATTTTTTCTTAAACTAAAAAAAATCAGTTACAATAGTTAATTATTTAATGACTTCTTATAACATTTAGACGGAATGGAACTTTGGAAAAAAGAAAATGTCTTTAATATTAATTTTAAGCACTGAAACCCTAAGAGTGTGCAAATCCTTCCTTCAGTTGCGAGATTCTTGCCCGGCACTCGTGGATGATGGCTTTGTTGTGCAGAGTCCAGGCCTTCACCACGCTATTTAGCAAGCGCTCCAGTTCTTTCTCCAAGCTGCCCAGCAGCATCTGCAGATGATCATCCTCCGTTGTCAGCGCAGTCTCTGGCTGCTTTTTCGGCATATCGACTTCGGGCAATGCCACATAGCTGTATGTGTGGCAAAGAGCCGGAGCCGAGTTACTGCGTTGCACCACCGATGAGGTGGACGTTGGTGGAGACGACGAGGGAGTGGCAAGGGGAGCCCGTGCCGAAGTCTGGCCCTCGTCGATTAATTCGGCGCGACGACGCTGGAAGGCCAGGTTCTGCCCTATATAGCTGATCTCTTCATCGATAACTCTTTCCAGTTTGGCACGGAACTCCTGCTCGTGGCTGGGAACCTCGGTGGGCACCCCGTCGGCATTCCGTAAAGTTACGTTGATCAAAATCTCGATGGTCGAAGGCGAGGAGGTCAGGGTTGGGGAGCTGCTGAGGGTGAGCTTCACGTGTTTCCCAGAGGTGTAGGCCTCGGCCTCCTGGGTAGAAGATTCGTTGCTTGTGGTGACTAGTCGCTGACGTCTTCCGGAAGAATCGCCCAGGCCGCTATCCGCGAACATCTGCTCCTGCTCGGCCTCCGGCCGATCCCTGTTCGTCTGTCCACTGCCATCGGGCAAATCGTGATTATTGGGTAAGAAAGTATAACTCCGGTAAAGGCCAGAATCCGATGGTACAGCCCGGGTTCTGGATGGAGTTTTCAGTGTCAGGCCGCTAAGCATGGACTCCATTTCCTCCAGGGACTCGTCCAAGCTGCGATCACTGCTGGATACAATGCTAAGTTCCCGCTGCTTCAGCTTTCGTTTTGGCGACTTTGTCTCCAATTGAATGTGCTTTTCGGAGATAAAAGATTGGTTCTGGGCTTCGGATGGGGACTGCTGCGATTGGGACTGGAATCGAGGTGGCGGCGTCCCAGCTGACATCACACTGAGCAGCTTACGATTCTCCATACTCAAAGTGGCGAGGTTTATGAAGGACACCACTTTCTCTCGCTGCTCGGCCACCGTGCGCCAAATGGATTGGTGTCCCGGATGCAGGGCAATACTGGGCTCCGTCGTCAATGGACAGATGAATCCAAAATGCGAACTGTTCCGATATGGCGGTGCTGCGGAAAAGCTGGTCTCATGTCCCGGGATCGATTCGGATGCTCTTTGGTTCCTTATCGGTGTGCTACTGATCACCCGGTGGCCTCCGGTGAGACTTAAATCAATCGCTGAA
The DNA here is from genome assembly GCA_018150405.1 of Drosophila varians. Lineage (NCBI taxonomy): Eukaryota > Metazoa > Arthropoda > Insecta > Diptera > Drosophilidae > Drosophila > Drosophila varians. The sequence continues at coordinate 14,742,196 of JAECWK010000130.1, forward strand.
GTGGATACATCCGCATTGTCCACCATAGTCCCATTAATTGGCGGGTAGTTGTGCTTGGACACCGTATCCACTTTATGGATTACAAATACCTCCTGTTCCATTGGCACGTGTCTTGTACAGGCATCCATGTAACGGCCAGGAGAATATAGAAACGCATACTTTTGGGCCAGGTACAAAAGTTGCACTGAAAGTGAGTATTAAGGGGGCAAGGAGGCGTGTTTGATGGTAAAATGGAAAGATTGTTTAAATGTGTTCTGGACATCTCCAAACAATCACTCACGATAGACGGGATAACATTTAACATTGGAGGACCTCTGCTCACTTTGATACAACATTGGGAAGTTAAAAATACTTAAATCAACTAACATTAAACTTTATTATAATATAAGCTCCTTTCACCAAATACATTTTTTTAGCAATAATTACAGTTGTAGATAAATAAATAAAAAGTAAGTAAGTAAGTTTAAACGTTTCCTTCTTCCACAGAAAAGTCAATGAAATAATATATAATTTATAAAACAAATAATGAATGTAATAATGTTGTTAAAATCTTCAAAGTAACACTTCAATTCATGCAAAGCAAAGTTTAAAACTATATAATAATATTTAATGATATAAATGTTATATAAGTAAAAAATGTGTATGATTTCGCAAATTCTTCAACCGTCTTCTGTAGTCTCTAAATCTACCTCCTGCTGAACTGCATCAGATTCTTGATTATCGTCTTCTTCAAAATCGTTCCCCAAAACACCCTCGAACTGAATCCAATCATACGATCCATCTTCCTCTTTCTTGGATTCCCCCTCCACCACCTCCCGCACAAACATCTGACAACCCACCACGGTGCATGTGGTTTCAAGGGTCACAAGATCATCGTTCTCTTGTCCAATGGAGCAAAGGGAGGAGTGAGTTGCCGACTGGGGGAGAGTGTTTGCTCCGCCTTGTTCCCCTAACTTAGTGTTTGATTTTTGTCCTTTACAGTTGGATATCTTGGATTGGGATCCACCTTCAAGGCGATTTTGTTCATCCTCTGGTTCATTCTCATTCTTAGACTTTTCATAGATTTCGTCGTCTTCTAAAATGCCCTTCTCTTCTGACGACTCTGCTGTTTGGGAAGTTACTTGCTCTTCGGAAGTTTCTGCCTCTCCTATATAGACTTGTTCTTCTGAGGTTTCTTCTGTTGGGGAAAATACTTCCTCCTCTGAGATTTCAGCTACATCTGAAGTAACTGGGTCTTCTGAAACTTCCGGAGGGGAAGTAGATGTTTCCTCACTCGCCCCATCCCCACTAGAGTCTTCTACTTCAGCTTCGCTCTTTTCGGTCTGCGATGGAACCTGGGACTCCTCGGAGCTTTGGGTTACCATGTTCGATTCCGTTTCAATTTCTGACGAAGAGTTGGTTTCCATCTGTATATCCTCCTCTGATTTACGGTAGGTATTTTCATTCGTAGAGCTACGTGAACCACTCTCCTCCAAGTAAAACCTTTGGGATTTTTCCTGGTTCTTTATAGGTCTGAGACGCAACTCCCCAAGATCCTCCACAGCCCCTTCACCGCTCGGCTGTGAACGATCGCTGTCCTCTCTGGTGCTATTGGCACTGAAGTACACGGTGCTATTAGTGGCATTGGCCTTGTCCGCCGCCGACGATGAAAAGTCCTGACTTTTGTTGTTCGGCCCTTCCTGATCTTCATTCAGATGTTCGATGTGGAAGGTGTGGGTGGAAACGTTATCCGTATCATCGTGCTCCTCACTTGGAACAAGGAAAGTGCTGGTCGACACAGATTTATGAATGGATAAACTGGTCGAACTGGGTTCAAAACTATTGGAAGATTTCTTGCTCGGATGGGCACCACGCAAGGGTGGCAAAATAACCACTGGCTTACGGCGTTTGGGATACGGCGAAGTGGGACTTCGCTGCACGGAGTACAAAGTCCGAGTGGGACTGACAGTGCTGCCTCGCTTTTGGCCAGGAGAAGAGCGTGGCGGAGTTGGTAGGGAAACCCACAGACGGGCGCCACTATCCCGCTGACCGCACTGAAAAGCGCACACCGACGAAGGGCTGGAGATAGAGGCAATGGTGCCTGTGGCCACGTTGCTTCTTTGTTTCTGAACACCACCAGCTGCAGTTCGAGGACGACTGGCATTGCGAATATTCTCCTGAATGAAGTTCCGCTTACGACGACCACTTGGCCGGCACACAAATGTTGTGGAAGAGACTGGCCGCTCCAGGAGACCCCGCTCATCTTTCACCTTCCCCTGCGGCTCCATTTCCCCTTCTTCCCTTTCAAGATCCTCCGTCCAGGACTGGGACATTCTTGGAATAGGCCGCATGTCGAGGTGAGAATGGGCTGTCGAGCTGCAAGGAGCACTGATATTGTGTTCAGACAATGAAGAGCCACTAGGAGTTGATACAATAGGCTCTCCTGATGGCGGACAGTCCATCATGAAAGTGGGCGAACTGGTGTAGACATGGGTGCACGAGCGAAAGATCTCTTCGCTGACCAGCTCGTGGAGTTTTTTTGGGGTCAGCTTGTTGCGAATGGTGAGATCTATCTTTCCAAAGATGGGCTCTGACTCGTCCAATCTGTCGGTCTCAATGCGATGCAAAACTTCGCGTTCCAGGGGTGTAAATGTGCAAATTTCATCAGTTAATTCGCGCAGTTCAGCATCCAAATCCAGCTGCTGCTGTTGCTCATTTTCATCCACATCCTTTTCGTCGGACAGCTCCTTTTCCTTCTCACTGGGCTCCTCCATCTCCGGCGTAACGGGAGTCACGGGCTTTTCATCGTCACGCTTCTCCTCCTCCTCTGGGTTCGGGCTTAGGGTAATCTCATCGTCAAGGTCTCCATTGCTACTAATGCTGCTGTTTGCCGGGGCAGTAAGTTCCTGTTCAGGTTCAAACACGGAGGCCTGTTCATTGGAATCCAAAAAGTTTTCCAAGCTTACGGAACGGTATAGGTTAGCAATGTCCAATAAAGGTCTATCCCTCAGGGAGCTGCTGGAAGGTACCGCCGAGGTATCCGATGTTTCCAGGGTCTGCATCTTCTTTGTGGTGGCCACAAGCTTCTCCAGATTCTCGCCAGCTAGAGTAAGGCTCTCTTCGAAGTTTTGCAGAATTTGAGGCAGCTCATCGGTGTGCTCCGTCAATGTTTCATCGTTGGGAGAACACAAAGCCTCCGACTGCTCCTCTTCCACTATCTCCAATTCTTGATCATGGCCAACCCAGTCTTGAGTTTCAATGGTATAGGTCTCGGCTTCGTTCTCAGCTAAGGATATTTCTACTGTGTGCTCCACTATAGTTTGCTCGTTTTGGATTTCCTCCTTAGCAGTATAGTACTCCACATGGTCCTGCCACAACTCCTCGAACTCCGACTTGCGGCGCTGCCGCTCATCCCGGGACATTAGCTGACGGTAAACAGCCGTCTCCTCTCCAGGTTCTTCCTCCATCTGATCAGCCTGGAAGTGCTGTGTGATCTCAAAAGTAACGCGATGCTCGGTCAGGGGTTGCTGGCCACACCAATCCGCCATTTGCGGCTCTTGTGGCTCCTGCCAGCGACCAAAGCTCCAAACTTCTGTAATGTCAGCCCTATTCGGGTGATAGTTTCTTTTAGGAGGAGCACTAGTGGCACTAGCCCCAGCACTGGATGCAGTAGGCGGCTCCACTTCCAAGCCAAAGATGCTAATTTCGCTATTGACCTGGCCAGGTGTATAGCTGGCATTGGATGACTCCTCCGAGAAGTTAAAACGCTCGATTTGACTGAGGAAATTTGTGGCCGAGGAGGTCGTCAACTTCCGCGTTTGGGTACTGGCGTCCCGCTGGATCTGCGGACGCTTACGCATGTCGCCATATTCATCGTCGTCGTCGGCCAGTTCCGGTACCGGAGGCAACTGTTTCGGCCGCCGTGTTGGTGTCAAGGCGTTGCTACTCCCGATGCTGCTGAACTCCTCCTCACAACTACTGCCACCATTGCCAATTCGGTGGAGTTCAGGCTTGAGGCGCAGCAACTGCTCGAAGCAGTACTGGCATAGGTGTTCGTAGCGCGGCGAGGCAAATATCTCCTCGTAGCTGATGGCCCGTTGCATGGGACGATATCCCAGGGCCAGGCGATCCCGCTCCGACTGTGGGACGTGCTTGTGCTCAGTCCGCGGCAATTGGCGCGGCGAGTTAAATCCGAAATGGGATCCCGTGCGATATGGAAGTGGTGGTTGCATCTGATTAGGTTGCTGCAGTGGACGCCGCGAAGCCCCCGACGATCCAGTGGCACTGGTGTGCGTTGTGGTTATGGTGCCACTACTGGAAGTGCCAGCGTTCGAGGGCCCCGCCCCGCCCCGATAACAGCTGGCCAAGTTGCCCAGTTGCTCGCAGTGAAGAGCCCGGAGTAAAGCCGAGCACACCTGCGGCTGGACGCAGTGCCCCCAGGAGGCAGCAGCCGAATAGACATACGAATACACGTGGTCCTGTGGCAAATTGGAAGCTTCGCTTAATGATGGCAACAGATCTCGGCAACACTTGCTCTTCTCTCGTCCGCCGCTATGCCGATTCTCCTTATCCTGTTCATTGGGATTATATCCTAATTCATATCATAGGTCCAGGAGAGAAAGAGGTTTCAAAGAAATAATGTGTCAGTATTTGTTGGAATCTCTAAGAAGGGTCCAGAGCCTGCAACATTCAGCTGTGCGGCTCTCGAAATACATACATAATGGCGATACGTAGTGGAAAAAAGTATCCAAAAAATACCTATTTTGTCTGAAAATCAAGAGTCCATTGCTGTTTGCCGATACAATTATTTTGTAAACCTTTAAATATTCTCTGTAAAAGTATCTGTATGACATGAGAATGAAAGTATCCCGTTGTACCCATTATCATATGATATTACCCAACCTATATCCTGTATGTTACTCAAATATATAGATAGGTTTTAGTTTTGGTGCATCAACAATGGGCCATGGTCTTTGCGGATTATAGGGATGTTATACATATATGCTTGTATATAAATATCCATGGCAATTAGGGATCTTTACACTAGGGGTTATGGTACACCAAAAAAACGAGGATTAGAGATATATACATTGGGCGTTTAGCCTGAGTAAAAATTGAAGGACGAAATCGGGTCATATTGTTTACCTCGGCCAGTTGGCGGCTTGCGATTTGTGGCTGTGTGCGAGCGTTCGCCGTTTATAAAACTAAGAGTGGCTAAAATAGTATTGAGAAATTGAAATTATAAAATCATATTCAGCTGCAGATGTGCGAGGACGCGAAACATACATACGGTTACATATAAATTAGTGCCTTAAACTATAAATACTTAGATTGTAAATTCAGTTATTTGGTTTAGTATGGATAAAGCATGCTTGACAGACATAGATTTGGGTTAATCATTAAACTAGTTGAGCTGGCAAGGCGGCAACTGAGAAAGCAACCAACAAAAAAAATAGCTGCAGTTAACAAAAGATTTATTAAATCCAAAAAAAAAAAAAAAAATTAAGTTATGAGCAGGCTTTGCTTGGCTAAGAGCGGATAAAGTGAATCGGCTAATAGCTATTAGCATTCGGCAGGATCTTCCATTAAATGACATTTGAATGGGGTTTAGTGTGCAGAATGTTTATGTTTATGTTTATGTTATGCTGAACTGTTTATCTATAAACTATTTTTTTAAAATTTTCTTAGTTGATTTTTATTTTTTGACTACACACTAAACCTTTGGGGCTGCACTCACCTCCAACTCAAAAGTGTATTCTTTTTAAACTTCTTATTATTTATTGAATATATTTTTTATATATTTTTTTGGTTTGTTGTTAGAGCGCAGCAGCCGCAGTAGTAGTAGTAGTGGTAGTAGAAAAGGTAGTATGTAGTAGTAGTGGTAGAAGGAGTAGAATTTTGTGTTCTGTTGAGAGCTTCGGTTGCTTCTTCTTGTTGGTTGCTGGTTTTTTCAGTTTATTTAACATTTTTTTAGATTTATTTCATTAAAGACCTACACACACTTCGTTTTAAAATCATTTCTAGCTATTACTTGGATTTGTGCACATTATTTAGCTGCCAATTTATTTGGATTTTGGTTTTTTTCCTATGCGAAATAATAGAAGTGGAAGGATCAATTTTGATTTACAATTGGCCAGATTGGGGAAATCAAAAACAAACAACTAAAACTGCAGCTTTTCTACTATAATCAATGGTTGTCTGGTTGTGCTGTCTGTGGTATATTGTTGAAAATAAAAATCATTTGATACACGCCGTACAACAGTTGGTTCCTTGGAAGTATTTTGGATAAGGATCAATTTGATTTGCACAAAAATGGATTTATCAGAAACTAAAATCGTAATCAATAAGGGGAATGCGGGATATTTGACAAAGTATAATGGTGTGGTAGAACTGAATTTTTGGGGGTTATACCCACTTTTACAAAAAGGAAGTCGTGACGGTATCAAGTGCTATAAGTATCTTTTTATTGACTACAGTTCGATTTTGAAATGTGTGTAGTTTTTTGGATTGTGTGTGTGTGTTGGTAATTATAATATGCGGAATACGGCAAATAAAATAAACGAAAAAAGGAAAATGTTATTAAATTGTTAGATATCGAATTAAATAATTAAATACCAATATGTACTACTCGAAACTAATTAATAATCATAGAACTACTCAAAAATACTTAAATTTTTTGCAATATTTTCAAGACCTCGTTTGTTAATAAAACTAGGAATAAATAATAAACAATAAAATGCATAAAACGGGATGGTAACAGGGTAAAACAAAATCATGACAAAAACAATATCATAAGGTTGGAAATTGTTTGGCATGATGATTGGGAATAAGACATACGTAACTCTTGGACATGTGTAATATAAATGTTTTGTGTGTGCGTGATATTTTTTTGAAAATAAAACGTAAAAGAACTGAAAACAAGAGATAAAACTTTACATTAACGGACTTACCATCGCTCAGGACGACTTCAGCCTGCCTGGGTACTGGCGCTTGTTGTGTTTGGATCTCAATGACTTGGTGTTCTACAAATGTGACACAAAATTCTATTAGTATCGGCCTATTTAAGGCTTAACATAGTGATGACATACCGGTCTCTGGCTCGCTTTGAGGGTATTTCTTTGCCCCCGCCTGCAGGACAGCTTCTGACTCCGAAAAATCTGTGTCAGTATCTGGAAACCATTTAATTATTATATCGATTATAATCATGGGACAATTTTTTTTTTAAATAAACTTACATTCACCATGTATCGACTTCTTTTTGCGCTCCACCGTGCGCTTGTACTCATTGAGTTCATCGTCTGTGACGTTATCGAATGGATTTTTGGCGTACGGAGCCTTGTACACAGTGGCGTTGTGCTGGAATCCTCGCTGGATGATTCCCTTGGACGCGGCACCCATCATGACCACATGGTCGCCGGCCTGTGAGACAGTCGCATCCTTGAGTCGGCTCGCCTCATCCCATGTGACGCCCTCCAAAATGTGCGATTGTGGGCCTGCGGAGATCTTGTCCGCCCGGCGATTGTCCTTGATCTGTTTCAATAAACTCTCTTTTTAATAATCGAGTTACTTGACAAATTATTTTATAAAATACTGACTTGTTGCTGGACCCGCTTGAACTCTCTCGTATTAGTTCCGGCAGGCACAAACTGGAGTGGATCTTCTATCCTCACTGGCGTTGAGTGGGTAGGTGAACCCTCAGCCACCCACTTTAAATTTACATTATTATTGGATTTAATGAGGTGAGTGGGACGTTGGGATCGAGGGGCAATGCAAATAGAAAAAGAAAGAGAAAGAAATTTGTTTTTAATATGGGGGTGTTCGTTTTCCAATACTCTTATTACATTTTTAAGTCATTTTTAATCAGGACCCCCATTTTGATTACATTGCATTCTTAATAATTAAGGTTAAATAGGATATTAATTTTAGTATTTGATAGCAAGCTATTTCTTTATAAATATTACACACTTTTCTGGACCATAACACACTGATCTGGCAATGATCAAATAAACATAAAAACTTAAATAACAAGCATAAATGATTTTGTGCCTTGAAAATGAATAAAACAATCACGAACAGAAAATTACCATAAAACATGCAAAGAAAAAGTTGATGAATGAAAAATAATAGGTTTTAAGATGATAAATTAAATAAATGAAGTTCAGGATGCATTCAATTTGTCGAGTAGTGATTAGCACATTGTTTAATGGCAAATTTCTTTCTCTTTCTTTGCATTGTTTTAAAGAATTTAAGTCGTTAAATAGGCAGCAAAATCCTAAAGGAGGCACAAAATCATCTATGCAAAACTAGAGTTTTTGTTTTTATTTCTTTTACACATTTATTTGATTAATGCACATTACAGTGTTGATTTGCTTGCTCGCAAAGCAGATAAAATAATTTCATTTAGCATGGAGTCAAAAAATCTATTTTCAAATGGTATAAATATATAGTTTGTTGTATATTGGTTACTTTAATTTACTTAGTCACTAATAAGAAATATTATGCATCAATAAAGTTGCATTTTAGTAGCAAAATCGGAACTGAAACTGAGCGCTAACTAATTGGAAATAATCATAGATGGGATAGCAAGTGGAATGTCTGGAAAGTGCTGAGGGCTGAGAGGGATGTTGGCAATTGCAACTATTTTCCCTCAATCTCCTTAAGGCTGGTGGTAGTGGTTTGCTTCTTATCTTCAAATGTTATGATCTCTACCTTTGTAATCTTCTTGGGATCCGGAGTGCCGGTTTCCAGGACTTCGACCTTTTGGTAAACATTCGGCGAGTTGAGCCATCGGCTGCGGTCTCCTCCCTTGCGCAGATCTCCCTTCTTCCAGATGCTAAGGGAATGCTTGTATTACTATCAATTTGAAGAATTATTTAGTAAGAATCTTACCCCTGACGGAAGAGTTCCTCTTCCTCCAGCAGATATCCCAGCGATGAAACAGCTGGTGGCAGTTCCACGTCGTTCTTGGGCTTGGGTGGGTCTGACTTGACCAGCGGATGTCGATAGATGTAACCCGTGCGGTAGCCAGCATTGTCCAGCATGCGCATCAGGGCTTCAAAATCAGCTCCACCGACTCGCCACTTGGGCGGACTGCCTACCTTGGGCACGGCAGCTTCGCCTCCTTCCTTCTCGGAGGCACCATCCTCACCGGCCGTAACGGCGGCGAACTTCTTCTCCAGATCCTCTGGCGGTCGGCGCGATTGCTCGTATATGGCCTTGCGCGACTCCTCTGGAATCAGCACCAGGTTGTCCACACCCACCGGCAGCAGCTTCAGTTGCGTTTCGCAGGCCTGCACAATGTGGCAGGCAGCGTAGAAGGCCTCCTCGATGGTCTCCCCACAGCACAGGGCACCGTGGTTGGACAGGAGCATGACCTTTGAGTTGGGACCGAGACTGCGGACCAGGCGATCGCGTTCCTCTTCGTCGAACAAGCCAGTGTACGCGTGCGTGGTAATCTCGCCCAAAACACAGGCGTCCTTAGTGAGCGGCAGAAGCCCGGACTTCAGTGATGAGATAGCCACCACGGGACTGCAACCGATGTAAATGGCGCAGCGGATGTCGGGACGGGCAGCATGAACCACCGAGTGGAGGACAAAGTCTACAAAATTAGGCAAAATAGCGAATTATTTCATTTTTAGTATATTTTTGTATCAAGAACTTACGACTCTTGTTGACGCCAAAGTTGGTTGTGCCCTGCTCGACAATCTGACCCTGCATGTCCACCTTGTTTAGCGCCGAGGCAGTGATCTCGTGGTAAAGTAGTCCGTAGGGGTTGACCAGGAAGTACTCCTGGTCGACCTTTAGCCGCGCGGTTATTTGTGCCCCCAAACCTTGGGTCCAGCCGTACAAATCGAGCAGACGGAATGTGGCGGCCAACTTGCACCGAAGTATCTTCTCACCCTTGGCGTAGCCCATGGACTCAACGCCGCGGATATCGTTAATGGGCACCATACAGCTGCTGCTCTTGAACACACTGCCCACCCGCGTCACCGGTACGCCGACGATGTCCGATAGCTGCTGAAGGATGCCGCTGGCACCGGAACCACCATCGCGGGCCGAATCCACAATTCGTTCCAGTTCCTCGCGGAAGAGTTTGGAGCCCATGATGGCCTCCACCCGCTTGCGGCGTTCCATTTCGCGCATATCCTGATGAAAGCGACGAAAAATTTTATTTTTTTTTGGGGTGAAACGGAGGTGGCTGGTTGGGTGGTGCAAAAAGTATTACTTACCTGTTCAATATCCGCTGGACGTGCTTTGCTGTTGTCGTCGTCCTCGCCGGCAGTGGGATCTATGCCATTTTGTGGCGGTTGCTCGACTTCAGTCATGGTTTATTCCTTTTGTATTTTAGTTAAAATGCTGCAAACGGGAAAGGATAAAAAAAATTTAGGAAAAGTGTTTCTTCAACTTTACGCTCAGCTGGAAAATTTTCGACTGACCTTAAAACTGCAGGGCAGCACGAAAAAGGGGGTGGCACAACCCAGAGCCCGAGAGAACACGACAGCGGCAAAGAGAATGCAATGCAACCACCCAAAATGCCGCTGAGGGCGAAACACTCTCGCAGAGAATCAATTGGAGAGCGGAAAACTGACAGGCTTCACTGTGAATGTCAAAAGAAAATGTTGTTTTCGGGGGGAAACGGGAAAAACAAAAAGGTGGAGACGTGAGGCGGGTGGCAAAGTGGCGACCGCATATTTTCACTTTAGTTAATTTTCTAATTTTGGCTAAAATATATTCTCAAATCGAGGGGGAACCTCTGAGGAAATGCATACATATGTGTATATTTTCCCCTTCCCACGTGCTAAAGAGACAGCAGAGAAAGCAACAGAAGCGGAATCGCTGAAAACTATTTTTAGATCCATTTGGCTTTTTACGAAACCCAAAATTAATGCCTTTGAAAATTAAAACGAAAGGAGGCGATCGAGTCGAAAGAGCAGCCGAAGCAACTAAAGTAAATAAATAAACAAAAATGCGTAATGCTCTTGTATTCTTAGGCGTGGTGTGCTGTTCAAATACCACGAATATTAACCTTCAATTGCTCGTAAACAATAAAAACGATGTCGCGGCTGAGATAACAAATCGAATAACAATTTCTTGGGTCAGCCAAAAAATGAAACTCAAAACCCAAAGACTCGGCTCGATTTCTACACAGGGATGACACATTCGAAACAGCAATAAACCATAATTAATGTGCATTATGCTGACCCGATTTCCTCTACACCCACTATAGCAAGCAATTCTTCAAGTTCTCTTTCGCTCTTTCCCCAATTTAAGCCACAAATTTCTACATAAATATGCCAGTTCGGAAAGGAAATTGCAATGAGAAAAAAATAAGACCCATTCGTGGGCGGTGGCTTTTGTAGTCGGCTTATTTGCTTAAAGGGGAAAACCAACAAAGAGCAAGACAAAACAATTGCCAGCAAAAGTGCATTGCCAAAGGCCTCATTTGCTGCTGACTTGGCGCTGTTGCTAATTATGACGTATAGGAAACGCGTGCCGCATATTTTTGCAGTACAGGTACAGGTAATTGAACTTTGCTGACAAACAGCCACCTCTCAGCCGTGCGTGGGCGAGGGTGGAAGTATAAGTTTGTGTCGAAATCAAACAGAATAATGCTGAATAAACGCTTTTTAAGTGACTACAGAATAAGTCCCAACAAATGCAGACGAGTCAAAGTGCGTGGGTGTTTTGAATAAACGAATAACGAGCCAAACAGTTTTCCAGCGTAGGTTGAATCAGACTCCTCCAAAGTAGAAGCGTAGGTTGTTAAAAGAAACAATTTCTTTGGCGCATAAATCTTGGCTTTCTCACGCATCGTAAGAATTGTGAACAAGCTCAATGCAGTTCTACAAACCTGCATTGAACGCAACTCGTTTGGCCAAACTGGTTGCCAAATTTGGTTAACAGTGTCAACTATTTTAGAGATGATTGAAAGCCTGAATATTTAATGGTTTATTGAACTTTGATAATGGCAAAGAACTCCATTATATTTATAAATATGTATTTTTTTTTCCTTAGCCGCTCTGTGCGGAAGACCACAATTAAATTTAGGCGCAGCTAACGCCAGAGCGACGCCAAACCATCGCCACCGTCGCGCCAGGCAATTGTTGACATTATGCAATTACCTCACACTTGTTTTGGCCCGGACACACCCATGTCTTTCAATGGCTAAAGTGTGCCGGCTCCAAAAGCGGTTGGCCTAACATTTTTTTCTAGAATATGGATAAAACAAGCAAAGGCATGGCTGGCAAGGGGGCCAAAGAAACCTAAAGAATAGAAGGATTTCCCTTAATATTTTAAACTCCAATTAGCTAAGCCAATTGACCTAAGGAACCAAAAGCCCTCTATACACTTTTCACACATATGCTGGCGTTAATTAAATTTCCAAAGTATTCAATTATCGCGCAACGGAAGAAATCTTACGTAATCTTCCACTCCATCGAGCCCAGCCCGGACAGCTGTCCCATCACCTCAAGTGCGATATGTAAGAGCAGCAAAATGATTTCATTCAGTATTAATAATGAAACAAGTCACTCAGTCAGTGGGGCATGTGCCCAGATCAGACGATGATGATCATATGGAAAGACCATTTAAACCACAAAAAAATTAAATCCCATATGGCGGGGACAACAATTCATATAGTAAGAAAAACGAGTGCAATAAACCAGAGCTTGGCCGTTTGCCGGATCGCCAAGTGGAAATAATGATAATTTGTAGCTGTCACCGGCTTGGGGAAGTAAATGAAAAATATAAAATATGTGTACACATTTATTCAGAAAGAAGCCAGCTCTAAATCTAAACAAAAATTGTTGTATAAGTTTGACGCTGTGGATCACTGGACGATTCGTACAGCGTGAAAATATATACACTTTTATCTGCGAAACACGGTCAGAGGGAAGTGGCAATATTTGCCAGGCCCACAGTAGAGTGTTTCGCACGCCCGACCATGCCTCGATTTATTAAATAAAGTATAAAGACAGAGCCAAAGGAATTCTAGTGGCTTCTCCCAGTTTACTAGCTGCCTTATTTCACTTTGGTCAGACTTCCGTCACAAGCAGTCGTGGCCGAGTGGTTAAGGCGTCTGACTCGAAATCAGATTCCCTCTGGGAGCGTAGGTTCGAATCCTACCGGCTGCGATAGTTATTTTTTTGCACAAATTTTTAAAAAATTGTTTTAATTTTTACTTTTTCTTTTATGGTAGGTAGTATGGTATTAAAATTGTAGCTAAATAATAAAAACTATATAGGCACTAGAGATAGATAGATAGCACTCCTAATCCATTTACACGTCCTTGCAGAGGAGTTTTTGGGTATGTCTATTGGTTCTTGTTGCTACATGTAATACCTGGGAGTTAATTAATAATTAAAAGTTAATTAAAATTTACATTTTAAATGTTAAAATTAATAAATAAATAAATAATTAATAAATGTTAAACACAATAGCTAGTTGGCTTTTGGCTGCCTCGCTGTCAACTGTTTCCGTGGTGTAGCGGTTATCACATCTGCCTAACACGCAGAAGGCCCCCGGTTCGATCCCGGGCGGAAACATGTATACAACTTTTTTTTATTCTTGTTTATTAATATAAAATAAATATATTTTATTTTATTTTATAAATTCTTTATAAATGAAACATAAAGCATGATTTTATACACAAGCGACCCACGAAACACTTTAATTATTTTGTGAGTCTCAAGTCGCTTAGTATAAGAACTGAAAGAAAAATAAGCAACGCCTTAACCATAAAATAAATATTTATCTTTAGACATGTTTTAATTAAATATTAGCTTCCTTTTTTTACTTGTTTGTCTAGGAACAAAGTACTCGAACAAAGTAAAGTATTTGACTGGCTTTTAGCACGCAAATTCATTTCATTTAAATAAAGAAAATGAAGAGGAACTAATGCAGAAGTTACATAAAAGATTAAATTTGTTTTAAAACGTGTTTTAAATTAATATTAGTTTAGTATTGCTTTACATATGACCTCGAACAAACTACTAAGCATTTGACCGGCGTGCTTCCAGCTGTTTCCGTGGTGTAGCGGTTATCACATCTGCCTAACACGCAGAAGGCCCCCGGTTCGATCCCGGGCGGAAACAGGTCGAACTAACTTTTTACTTTATTTTTGAATTTAAACGACTATTATTAAAATTTTTTTTATATTTTGTAGATTTAAATAGTATTTAAAATGATAAGCTCTAGCTATAAACGGTTTACCACTAAGCTAAGCGAGAAAGAACTTTCGTTTTTGTGTCATGTATCTGTTCGCTTTTAGGCCTCTTCCTCCCGCCGTGTGTGGAATGTCTTAATAAGGTAGCAGAGCTTCTAGCCGCGAGGCCTTTCTGTCTGCTACTACCTCTCTGCTGCTAATTTTGTTTGTTTTGCTAACAAGCTGCCAGAGTGTCTGGTTTTTGCTTCACTTTACTCTTCTCTTCTGGACCCGCGCTGCTGCTATCCGGCTACCAAAAGTCGCGTGTGAGTCGCGTGGCTTGAATTACAAAATCTTCTCATAAATCTCATCAAACAAGCAGGCCAGGCCAGGCCAGCCACAGCAGTTGGCGCCAACGCCCATTGTGTTTAAGAAAAAAGAAACCTCCAAGTGCATACATAATACTAAAACTGCTTCTGGTGTGGAAAAAGAAAAGTAAAGTTAAGTGACAACAACAAGTGGTCTGGCTAAACGAAGGGAAAATGATTTGCGACTCAAAATAAACAATTTCTTTTAGGTTTTTGTCTGCTTTGGTCTGCCCTTGGTGTAATCTTTTGTAAAGTCCAACAAAATACATTTATTTGATGTCTTTGACTCACTTGGCCAAAGGCCAAATAACAACAAAAAAGCTTTCCCACTTTTCGTGTCTTTGATTCCCATAAATTCGGTTTGTAAAATTGCCAAATAAACTTGAAATCTGCATGGGTATTGAGGTTGGGTGACGTCTATCCTAAATAATTCATAAATTATATTCAGTGAATGGTGGAATATTTTAATGAGAAAACATTAGGCAATAAAAATGTATTTGAAAGATTGAAATTTTTGGAAAACATACTTAAAGAATTATTCCTGCTAACATAATCATGTTTGTAAAGTATGACATCACCCAGGGCATTGTCGCACCCAAAACCTTCGTACCCCCTCCCCCAATCACTTGGAATCGAGCAAATAAAACTTCATCCCTTGGTATGAATGACGTCACTTCCTGTCATTAACTCAAAACGCAAACATAAACAGTGGAGGCCAGGCCAAGCCAGCAAGGAACACAACAACCCCCAACCACCCACTCCAAGGATATTTTTACGAGTCGCGTGGAAACATTTCTCCGGCCGGCCGGTGGCGCCACAATTCTGTCAATCTGTGATGGCGCCGCCGGCTTTCCCCCAAATAGCATGGCAACACGATGGTAATGAAAATGCCGGTCGGTCACAAAATACAGAAACAAAATCAACACTGTAAAGAAAATCCAATAAAAAATTGGGCGTGTCACAGGACAGGTATTTCCATAAGGAATCGCGGCTCGCTGCCTGTGCTGGCTTTCACTTGTGCCTTTGGATCAGGCCAGGAGGGTTGCTGGTGGTTGAACCCTGGTGACCCCAACTTGCGACAACGAAACGTGTGGCAGTGCGTGCTTACGAATAGTTCAAGTTCCAGGATAATCGATGGAAGGATGGAAAACCCAAACAGTCACACGTCCTTAGCAACAGTAACTTGATCTTGATATGTATTTTCACCATTAAATTGAGTTTTAATTGGTCTGCAAATACAATGTAGTTCTGGTTTGGGTTGTAATTATTGAAGGGTTATTGAAGGGTTGGTGACTGATGAGATGGAAGTAACTAATAGGTTGTTTAAACCCCTTTTAAGCTGATACTTTCAGCTATAGACAGCCCTTTTGGTTTAGTTTATTTTTTGGGTTTTTTTTTAAAACTTTGATTTATGGACAAACGAAACCTAATTTATGGTTAGACGAATAATTTATTTCAAGCGTGCAATATTTGCAACCTTTTGTGTCTATTTCAAGATTGCGAAAAGTAGTAAACTGAATTGAAAGAAAACAGTTTACACAAAACGAAAACCAAAGAGTTGACTGAGTGGTTCAATGACCCATTTATGAAAGTGCTAGATGAACTCGATGCGAACCAATCTTCACAAGTCGGGGAATTTCTGTGCCGCCGCGTCGCTTCGTTTATTGCTCCCTTTATTACCAGCAATGTTTGTTGAAATCCAGTGTACCATGCCCGAAGGGTAAATCAGACTTTATGAACTACACATAGAGATACTATACAATATACAAACCACATATAACCCATGAATGTATGTGGAACAGTTGGTATAAAAAGCGCCAAGCAGACTCAACGCTTAAGTGGCTTTTAATTTAATTTCAACTGAAGCGGACGAGAGAGACGAATATTGCGAAAAAATTCAGTGAAACAAAGGTCATGCTTAATTGAATTAGAGGTGAAGTTATGCGTGGTATGTAACAGATACACCCCACCAGATAAACTTTAACACAAAGTGAGAGCACCTATTTTACATATCAATTACAAGACACCTATCGGAGCAAACTTTTTCTTTTAGCTCGTCGCAAAAACAACAAAACAGGAAAACAAGTCTCGCCTGGTGATATCATCATTAGTTTATTATGAAATTATGCATAATAAAACTATGAATAAAAGACTCGAAAACAGATGACGAAAATCTCCGGTTGAGTGCCTTAAAATCAGACTAACTATTTTTCCTTTGACGGTCATGGCCTCGATTAGTTCTCAATTAGTTTGACAAACAAAAAAAAAACGCGAACCCCGGAATACAATTATTCGCTCAAGTATGGCGTAAGCAAAAAGTTCAAAGTTGAAAAAAGGTGCGGCTTCCCCCTATATCTTGCGAGTTTCTCTTCGGCAAACAAGTGTCAATAAAATGCCAACCAGGGCCTCAATCACAATCGTTGCAAAAATCAAATGCAAATATGTATACGCCGGCAGATAATAAAAGTAAGGAAAAAATTTATCTTATTTTTGTTTGCCTCGCCTTGTGTTTGTTTGCTTTTCACTTGATGGATGGGCGTGTATCGAAAACTCACCTTAAAATTGTATTTCTGCGTGATTATAATACTTTAATATTGTATGATGTGCCTGTAATGAAGAAAAAGGGAAAATTATAATAATAAATCGAATAAGGAGATCAATGCACGGCGTATTCATTGTTTCCCTCGAGGAGTAAATATTTACAGGGAGAGAGTATTGGCTAAAATGAGCTATTTTCCTTTTTCATAGAGAATCGATTTTCCCCCGAGTCCCAGCAGAGAAAAGCAGAGAATTATTTTATTAAGATGCTGTCTGCTCTGTCGACGCCGACGCTGATGATGTCATGCGAATATTTTTAGTTAGCGGGCTTTTTAATATTTCCTACTACTCGTTACTTTAAATTGCGCTCTGCCCAGACACTCAGATCGACTAATACAAAAAGTGAAGACGATCCCAGCAAATCTAATAAATAAATTTAATTATGGCTTGGGTATTTTTCAGTTTTTAGACTTCAACTTTTAAAGCAAAGATACCAACACTGAAAATAACATACAAATTACCCAACAACGGAACGAGCTGATAAATATTCTCAAATATTAATTTATTTTAATTACACCTTTCTCGGACATGCTCAGGTGATCGCAGTATTTCACTTGCCACGCACAATTGCAATCTAAAATTGGCCAATAAACGCGCTCTAAATGTTTCTGCGTGAAAACCCTGGCACGGAATATTTGAATTGCAATTGCAGCGCTTCTGGTGTTGATTTACAAATTTATTTAGGGCCCCATACCAAACCAGCAGCTAAAAAACGATTATGTAAGCCGCCTCTTTCGTGTGCTACACAATTCCCCTTTTTTTTTATTGTTAATTTTTTTTTTTTGCATTATGAATTCATTTATGCAGCAACACGTTTGCCGGTTATTGTTGAGCTACTCTCGGTCCATTGTTATATGATGATGATGATGATGGTCTTTTTATAGTGGCTTATTGTTGCACTCGTGTTTGGTAATGCTTCAATGAAAAAGTTGTTTGAAAACCAGATATTTTATTGACATTTGTGCCCGGCAAAGTGGGTTAACAACCCATTAGGAGAAGTAATTTTGAGCAGAGAATTTCCTATAGGAAGAACGATTAACTAGTATTATGGCCGACCACTTGTCACGTTTGCAAGCCACAAAAGCCAAATTACTTTTAATTCTATGGCATTTACATTAATTACAACAAATTGTGGCAATTTAAGAGGAAGAATCCCATACCGGATTAAAACAACAACGGGTTGGCCATCATTTCCCACGCCCACACAACGGGAGAGAGAACAAAATTAGCCTAAATTCCGATTTAAATTTAGCTCAGTCAGATCCGACCGCCATAATTACAGGCTTTCAATCACTTTCAGGAGACAGAGGGGCTTTGGAGTGAAACAGACAATTCAATTGAAGTTCAAGCGCAGCAAAAGAAATGCTAAGGAAGGCAAGAAATGCAGCCACACAACTCCATTATTGTTTGTCGTTCCATCTTCATAGAAATTGTCTACATTTTTAGTTGGCTTGGGGAGCCATATTTTCGGTATAATTATCCACATTGAAGTTGCTTTTCTTGGGCATTACAAAGATCCACCATGCTCTTGAGATGGAGCTAATAGATTTTTCTCTACGCTTTTTTTCAAGCTTTTGACAAAGTATCTCATATAGTACTTCGAGTTTTAAACGTTCGCACATATAAAAACTTCCTATTTAAAGCCATTTAAGCTGCAGACCTTTTGAAGTACCCTCAAGCTTCTACCTTTCTCGATTCAACACTCTCTTCTTTCTTATTTTCTTTCAAGATTTATGTTGTGTTGCAGCATTTTGTTGTTGTTTTTGTTGTTTGATGCTGCTGCTGCTTCTGCAACTGTACATTTGTTATTGCTTGTCTCTTGCTTGCCCTGTCTTCTCACCGACCTCCATCTCGTTTCCCCGTGTTGTGTGTCTGTTTCTGATTCTGGTTTATTGTTGGTTCTGCTGTTTTATTGATGAGCTGCAGTTGTTGTTTAGCCAGCAGCAACCAACATCTCTTTTTTTTAATCTCGCTTATGTGTCCCTGTTTTGAAGCTTGGCACGTACGCCTCTTTTATTTATTTCCCTCCCGTGTGCCCCACGCTGTCCTCTCGCACGCCAATTGGCTTTGGGGCAAGACTGAGTTTACATTTTACTCGTTTTTGTTTGGCCTTTTGGGGGCTGCTCTTAGACAAATTTGTTTTTGGTTGCCTGGCACAAGGTTGCCAGACTGCTTCGGTCTGATAAGCTGCACATTAATCAAAGCAAACGTCACAATTATGCAGCTTAGTTCCCAACGATTCCCTCCATTTTCCTTCCAAATCAATTAATCACCGTCGAAGTGACGTCAGTGGGAAATTAGATAAGCGGCAGCTGAGGTGCAACGCTTGAGCAAACAATTTCCAATCAAAAATCTTTAGATCCAAGGCATTTGCATTGTCGAGGAGGAAAGAGACACGCCTGAATAAGAGTTGGAAAGTTATTGAATGCCACGGGGTTTCTTTCTACTTGAAGTGCATTACTTATTATTGGGTTCCCATTTCTTCTGTTTTTTTGTTATTGTTTATGTGTCACCGTACGGTCACAATTTCGAATTTCCGACTCATTTTCATGCAAACACTCATGTATCTGTAGGTTAGGTTCCCCAACAATTGTTTACAGTTTTAACTATGCACTTCCTCCAGCTAGAATAAAAGAACGAGGTGAAATACACCGTCACAAATCCCGTCATTTTGTCACTTTTTATGCATTGCGGAAGAGCTATTTTCTATCCGTTTTCGACATTTTAAACTACTAAAATCTATTAAATACAGATATAAATAAAGTTTAAACCCATTTTCAGCATTCTGGCGATGCAGCTGGTGGCTTTGTGCAACCAAAAAACCAATTGAAAACCTCAACGGACGCGTCAGGTCTAATTTGCGAATGGGAATCGGTCAGCGGTCCGGTCCGAGACCAACAAAAAGAGCGATAAGGGGCGAGAATGGGGCAGAAAGGCAGCATAAGCAATGAATTATAAAAAGCGTTCGCATAGTTATGTGTATTTGTGAGCGAATTCGAATTAGCAACAAAAGCCAGCAAACAAAAAGAGCAAATTTTCATTTTTTGTGTCTTTTCTTTTGTATAAGCAACGTGTGCGAAATGACGTCATGTGGCACATACAAGGTAGCTTAAATTTATCAGGCGATTGAAAGCAAACATAATGGACTTTTTGATTAGGATACGACCAAAGAGAAATGCTCAGAAAAGAAAGAAAATCCATTCTAACCTTCCAACGCTGTTATTACAAGTACTTGTATCTGTATTTGAGACGGCAATCAAACAAGAATCGTAACCGGAGAACCTTTTGATAAGATTGCGCAGACAGTACGGTTAGAACTCTTTACAACGAACAACCTACAAACGAGTAGACTAGTTGGAAAAGAACAACCTGTGTCTTTTGTGGCCTAAAACCCAGCCAACAAATCGCATAAACAAGTTTCCAATATTTACAAATCTGTTTATCACTTGTTGCTGCCGCTTTTCGCTATTTACTTAGCTGAAAGCAAACTCTTAGAAGGCGAGACCAACAGGAGGAAAAAGTGGGTCACAGTCGCGCAACGAAACTGC
The DNA here is from genome assembly GCA_018150405.1 of Drosophila varians. NCBI lineage: Eukaryota > Metazoa > Arthropoda > Insecta > Diptera > Drosophilidae > Drosophila > Drosophila varians. Next base: position 14,762,832 of record JAECWK010000130.1, read on the forward strand.
AGAAATACGAGTTGCAATTTATTAGCGACAGCCAAGTGCATTAGACACACTCAGGCAACCACTTTCGGAGTTGTAAGATTCGCAAGGGAAACAAATTGCTGATAAAACCGGAAAGCCGGAGCCTCTTGACGTGCAACTGTATTTCTATAATCTGACAGGCGCGCGTAGAAAGTTTTAGAATTAGGGAGGCTATTGGAAAGATTCGTGATTCATTTGGAAAGGAAAAGCACACGCACCCACCCAAAAAGAGAGTGGAGGGACGGAAAGAAAGAGAGTAGAAGAACATCAAGCTTAAAGCATAACAACAAAATAGACACACACTGGCACTCACACTCTCGTGTGCTTGACCAAACCCAAAAAACAAAATCAACACTTATTAGAGAAGCACAAAAGATGGCGTCACCGCTTATCATAACAGTACAAATTATAGCACAGCCCGGTGGGAGTTCATTTTTTTTACTCTAGCTAAATTTTTTTAGCACATATCTGGATTTTGAGGACTTACCGGTATAGTTTTCCTTGCTGCTAGGTTAATCTATGATCCTTCTACACAGGCACAGGGTCACAAATACAACGGTGGCACTCACTATATTCGACAGAGGGGAACGCACGCGTTAAATATATTTCTTCGCTCTCGCACTTTGCTTTTTCGGCTCCTATTTTATATATTCGTACAAACACACATATGCCACAGAGACTACATCAAAAAGGGGAGGGAAAAATAATTTAATAGATTGACTTTTAATTCGATGGACTAATGCCACTTGAACGAATAACGATGAGAGCTTTAAATTATCCTGGACAACTAGTATTATTTTTGTTTATTTCTTTAAAGCTTAAAGATGGCGCTGAATTGAAGGCACTTTTAGTTGCACCGCACTACTGCAATTAACTGTAAATATTTATATTAAAATTGCCTACGAACTTGGAATAAAAACGATCGTCCGACGACCAGCGCACGTTAACGTTGAAAGAGAGGGAATGGAGAGTTGAACTAGAAGGCGGGCGGACAGTGTTAGACAACGTCAAATGGGTGCAGCCGTTAAGGAAACTATAAAAATAAACGGCAAAGCCGAGACATTGCGAATGTTTTTAATATTGTTCAATAAGCCAATTTGGGTGAAATTTAATAAGTAAACTTCAAGTTGATTTGACTAAAATAGGAACTTTAGGATAGAGGTACATCATCCTGCAACGCCCAAATATTCGTCGCGAGTGTATGCGTGAGAGAGCATGAGTTCGAAAAAACGAATATTTAGAGCAAAGCGGACGGAAAAAAATAGCGGTGCAAGTCCTGTCTGACGCTGCGACCACAAAAATCGCTTCTTTGGGAGCTTGCTTGGCACTTTTAGGTATTCATCGCACAAAAACTATGTCAATTAAGCCGCACACGTCGATTATGTCATATTATTTATACAAATACAGGCCCGCACACAACCGCCGCAACATGTACACATTTCGTGTGTATGTGTATTGACGGCGTCCCATCACCGGCAACGCCGTGAAAAAATCGATGCGCCTTTTTTCACCGAGTCCTTTTTAGTATATTTTACGGATTACTTTGATCATAACTGTCACTTTTAAATCGCTAATTGCCTTGTCTTGAAATGGTATTAAACCACTGCTGCTTACAATTAGTAAATGCTGAATTACACGAAAATTCACTGCGCGTGATGTGCGGGGGTGCGGTTTCGAAGTTCGTCTCGGAGTGTGACCAATACAGTTTGGTGGTCAGAAAACCCTGTCAACGTAAATCTGCTTAACCCTGAGTGAACTGCCAACTTAGTTAAGTTTTCTTCATATTTGAATAAAATATATTTAATTTAATATTCTAAAAAATGTATTTTTTTCACCTTTTTTTAGAGACCCACAACCTTGTTTCAAAATGTTTTCATTTTTCTTAGATACCTGTTGCCCAGTTGGATTAATATTTTGCGTTAAATTAAATATATATTAAATTTATTTTAAATATAAGCTAAAAGATGAACCAATTCTTGATTTTAATGTAATAAGAAAAATATTTTAGGACAAAAGTATTATCTAACACTAAGCATTCAAACGATAGTTCGTGCCGGCTGTCAGCTGATTTGTATCTCAGATACAAATGCAGGGCTGAGTAAATAAATATCTGACAGATACGAGTTCGTTCCGTTGGTTTGTTACTGTTTCGGTTTTGCGGAGTGAAAGTGCGTGATTTGAATTGCTCTCTTTCTGCCAATCAAGGTCCATTTAAAATAGGATATATTATTTTCCCTTTAGTTGTAATTACCGTTATTGTGATTGTGCCCCATCCGGAAATTTGTTGGCCACGGGAATGAGCCAGGCTTAAAGAATGCATTAATTACTAAACCTGTTTGGATTCCGCAGTGGAATAGCCAATCTATCTATATACTATGTGGCGTTGATCTAGCATACGTACTGTGCGACAATAAATAGAAAATTTAGGGATCCAATTAAATGGCAATTTACGGCCACTGCGGAAATACAGATCCGGGCTCAATGTCAAGGTCGTTGAGAAAATGGAAAAACAAAATTACCCAAATGGCGCGGGCCCTATGAGTTTCTGTTTTGAGTCACTTGAGATTCTCATGCTTCGGAATGATGTCACACCATGTAGCATATATATTTCGACATTTTTTATATCTAAACATATGCGAATGAATTATATTTGGGTGCGAACCGAGACATTCTCGTCTCCAACGTATAATTTCATTTTGAATAAACCTAATGCTCCTCCTTGCGTGAATTTAAGTAATTTAATTAAAAACCTAGTCACGTTGGGAATAGTATCTCACTCCTTTGGCCCATAACTTATGCCATTTTGTCGTAGGGTGTGCTTCTAATACCTTCACGAGGCCACTAAGTAAATATGGGCGATATAATACCTAGTTTGGACTTTGCTAACAAGATACCAATATAGGGATAGCAATCGTATCTAAATGAGTTTTTAATCTCGGCGGCGATTCTAACGAATTTGTTCTAAATTTAGATACCTGAACGATGGATGACCTGAAGGGATTCTTAAGGCAAGCGGGACAGGAGTTCCTCAATGCCGCCGGTGAGGCTGCCATGGGAGCGGCCAAGGATGTGGTCGGATCCGTGATCAATGAAATCTTCATCAAAAAGGAGGCCGACACCAAACGCGTCCTGCCCAGCATCAAGAACATGAGAGTTGTAAGTTATCAAACCCTATCTCTGATGATTATAGTGATTCCATCTACATCTAAACAATCCATTGAGAAACCATATATGCATGTTAACCGCAAATATACATTCCACTCGATTGTCGTTATTATCGTTAGCAACAATTGCAATCTCAGCCAAAATCACAAACGTTGTACTATGGGAACGTAAGTACTTACTCCAGTCATCCTAATGGCATTGACATGGTTTTCCTTCTGGAGGATAATGTGCTGCCACGCTGTTGTAATGTGTTGTCCTTGTTTTAGTTATTGCGTATAAAGTGTACAGAGCATCCTCGCTTCAAATTTCCATAAATACAAAGTACTCTGTACATACCAGTTATTTTCAGGATATTTTTTTATACCATTTGGAAATGCATTTTCTAACGCAAAGTACCTTTTTAGCTGGGAGAAAAGAGCTCCAACCTGGGACCCTATTCCGAAGTGCAGGACTACGAGACAATCCTGAACAGCTGCATAGCCAGTGGATCTCTGTTTGAGGATCCCATGTTCCCGGCTGCCAACGAATCTCTAATGTTTTCTCGCCGTCCAGATCGTCACATCGAATGGCTGAGACCTCATGTAGGTTTCACAAAAAAAGTCCTTGAAGTTTGTATTGAATTTTACTTAATATTTTTTAGGAAATTGCTGAGAATCCCCAGTTCTTTGTGGAGGGCTATTCCCGTTTCGATGTCCAGCAGGGAGAGCTTGGCGATTGCTGGCTCTTGGCTGCCACCGCAAACTTGACCCAGGAGTCCAATCTTTTCTTCCGGGTGATTCCTCCAGAACAAAGTTTTGAGGAGAACTACGCGGGAATCTTTCATTTCCGTTTCTGGCAATATGGTAAGTCTCATATCTAACAATTCATAATATATTTTATTAATTTGTTTTCTAAATTCAACAGGAAAATGGGTGGATGTGATCATTGATGACCGTCTTCCCACCTACAACGGGGAACTAATGTACATGCATTCGACGGAGAAGAATGAATTCTGGAGCGCTCTTTTGGAAAAGGCCTATGCCAAGTAACTCAAATCAAAATAGACTATAATTCCCATAAATAAATGTTAATCCTTTCAGACTTCATGGATCCTACGAGGCCCTCAAAGGCGGCAGCACTTGCGAGGCCATGGAGGACTTTACTGGAGGCGTCAGCGAATGGTACGACTTAAAGGAGGCCCCGGGAAATCTTTTCACTATCCTGCAAAAGGCAGCAGATCGTAATTCTATGATGGGCTGCTCCATCGAGCCGGATCCAAATGTCCTAGAGGCTGAAACTCCCCAGGGTTTGATTCGTGGTCATGCCTACTCCATCACCAAGGTTTGTTTTATAACTTTATCCTTAAAATTGTCGTTTAAATAATGGAATTTGTTGTCCTTTTAAGGTGTGCCTTATTGATATAGTTACTCCAAATCGCCAAGGAAAAATTCCAATGATAAGAATGCGTAATCCTTGGGGAAACGAGGCTGAGTGGAATGGTCCCTGGAGCGATAGCTCTCCCGAGTGGCGCTACATCCCAGAGGACCAAAAGGCGGAGATTGGACTTACTTTTGATAGAGATGGCGAGTTCTGGATGTCCTTCCAGGATTTCCTCAACCACTTCGATCGTGTGGAGGTAAGGAAATACACTTTCTTTTATAGGGACTCTCCTCATAAGCATTCTTTGTAGATTTGCAATTTGTCACCGGATTCCCTGACTGAAGATCAACAGAATAGCGGCAAACGCAAGTGGGAAATGTCCATGTACGAGGGAGAGTGGACCCCTGGAGTCACAGCTGGTGGCTGCCGCAACTTCCTGGACACGTTCTGGCACAATCCGCAATATATAATCACTTTGGTGGACCCTGACGAAGAGGATGAGGAGGGACACTGCACCGTGATTGTGGCTTTGATGCAAAAGAATAGGCGATCCAAGCGCAATATGGGAATGGAGTGCCTCACGATTGGTTTCGCCATCTACAGTCTGACAGATCGCGAGCTGGAGAATCGTCCTCAGGGCCTGAGCTTCTTCAGGTACAAGTCCTCGGTGGGCCGATCCCCTCACTTCATCAACACCCGTGAAGTAAGTGAAGAAAAATATTGTTTTAATGGAGTTCCCTTGAAAAATGTGACTTTCCTTCAGGTATGTGCCCGCTTTAAGTTGCCTCCTGGCCACTACCTGATCGTGCCATCCACCTTCGATCCCAATGAGGAGGGGGAGTTCATCATCCGAGTATTCTCCGAAACCCAAAACAACATGGAGTACGTAGAGAATAATAATGAGTTTGTTTATTAGAACTAATTCGGGTTGCTACATAAGCGCGGGGTTTCAATAACTTAAAAAAAGCTTCTAAAGTTCAATTTGTGGGTATGTGATTAAAAGATATTTCTATATTTAGTGCTAGCACTGTTTAAGCTACTAAGCTATTTTGTTTGTTTTGACTCTACACATTCCCTGAAAGTTTGAAAACAGTAATGCATGTTGATAATTATATTTTTATTTAAATGCAATGTTGAGATTACCAAAGTATTCCTTAAATTACATTTTTTTTACGAGGATAGATAGCTTTGTCCGTCAGTCTGCCAAGAAAGAACAAAACTTTAAACGGAAAAGTATTAAAATAAACCATTTCTGATTTACTTGTTAAGAGGACGGTGTGCAATACGAAGGACTATCTTCAAGACCTACTCTTAACCCTTGTTTTTATTGTATTTCTCACATGTACCTAATATTTTATTTATTAAAGTAACAATAAATGAAACTCCCACAACAACGTATTATCCTTTAAAAAAAGGGGCAGCCTTTAGTCCATTACATTATTCCAAATATTTGCTTGAAACTATCATTAGGCCATTTAAATCCTTTATGTAGTCTATAAAAACCCACTAAATGTTCCTATATAAAAGGATTATTTCCGATTCGCACATTCATCTCATTTCGCTTTTCACTCCCATTTAGAGAGAATGATGATCATGTGGGTTATGGCGGCCAGGCCGACACGGTAAGTAGATAGATCTTATAAAGGATGGCGTAATTATAGATTGTGTTTTAAAGATTACACCAGGATTCCCCACACCGAAGCCTTTAGATCCCCAAAAGGAGGGATTGCGACGCCTGTTCGACAGCATTGCCGGCAAGGACCAAGAGGTTGATTGGATGGAGTTGAAGCGTATATTGGATCACTCCATGAAGGATGGTATGTTACTATACTATTCCTTACTCAAATCCCATAATTATGTCGTTTCTCTGTCAAGACTTACCAAAAGCTGTCGTCTTCAATCGTTACTCCCAAAATAATGCCTTTGAGACACAGGCTGGAGGCCCAGGAGACGATGGTGCTGGTGCCTGCGGCCTTTTATCCCTAATTTGTGGTCCATTTTTGAAGGGCACTCCCTTCGAGGATCAGCTGGGAACAAATGACCAGTCAAACAAGAGGCTTATGGGCGATAATCCTGCGGATACTGGAGGACAAGGGGTACCAAGTGGTAAGAATAGAAATCTTTCTTTCTTTTTAAATACAAATAAATATGAATACAATTTTTTTTTAGCGATTGTTGATGAAACTCATGGCTTTTCCAAGGATGTGTGCCGCTCCATGGTGGCCATGTTGGATGCCGACAAATCTGGTAAACTGGGATTCGAGGAGTTCGAAGTGCTACTCGCTGAGATCGCCAAATGGAAGGCTATTTTCAAAATATACGATGTGGAGAATACAGGAAGGATATCAGGATTCCAGCTTCGGGAGGCTCTCAATTCGGCTGGCTATCACCTGAACAATCGCGTCCTTAATGCCTTGGGTCATCGCTATGGATCCCGGGATGGAAAAATTGCATTTGATGACTTTATTATGTGCGCAGTGAAAATTAAGACATATATTGGTAATACAAATCCTCTAAAAATTTTAGATGAAATACTTATCAGTCTATTTACAGAAATCTTCAAGGAGAGGGATACGGAGAAGAACGAAACTGCCACCTTCACCTTGGAGGAGTGGATCGAGCGCACAATTTATTCATAAAAAGCTTTTGATATCTTAGTTAGCAAATCAACCTCGAACAAACAAATATCCACATGTCTCTCAATGGTTTTTATAATCTCGAATACTTTTCATTATATAGTACAAAACAAATCGTTTATCCGAAGAAGTTCTCGCATAAGAATCTCTGAATTTATTGACTTGTTAACTCAGCTTCCTGGTCGTACAAGAATTTGTAATTTGAGCCAATGTTAACTTATTAAAGAATTCCACATCATATTAATTGTATTTCTATTAAAACTTGATAAACTTGTTTCAGCTTTGAACCAGAAACAGAAGCTAACTTCGAGAGGAACCAAAATAATGGAAAATTAATGGAGAATTGGTGAACAAATCTTTTATAGTATTCCTCTAAAGAATCGAATTAAAATTGGAAGAAGATGAGTCCTTTTTGGGCGTCCCAGATTTTAAACAAATAGTTTATGAAACAACATATTCTTGTTTAGTATTTTAATTTATTTGTTGTGATTGAACCTTGCACCAAAATAATTTGCTCTGACTAAAGCTTATTATGGTAGAATATAAATCACAATATAAATGTCTTAAAACACACCCAAAATCATGATGAAATTCAAAGTTTTAGTTGTATTAGATCGGGTTGATTAACTATAAATATTATTACTAGCCATTTTTCATTCAAAAACGCGTCTTTGTTCCTTAAATTATTTTGACTACGTGACGATGTGAGAATGCGGCCGGCCGAGTCGGGGGTCTCGTCAAACTTTAGTGAGTAATTTTGAAGCTATGTATAATCTGTACGTAGATAAGCGAACTCTCCGCTGGATATTCCGTGGGTTATACATATTTTGATACATATATTTTAAGTATGTACATTAGTTTAGTGATAAAGTTAATATCTATTCTGCGTCGACACAAAACCCTCAAGCTATTTTAGATTTACGCGTGGCCGTGCAAGGCGGATGAGTTGCAATACATGTGCTCGCCTGGGCTGCCCAGGTTCTCCTCCACAATTCGCAGTGGTTCATTTGTGGGATCTAGGCTCATTCCCCTCTGGAGGCTGCCACTGCCGCCACTACTATTGGCCACACCTTGCAGCTGCAGCTGAGAGTTAAAGCTCTGATGCAGGTCGTTATCATAGATTCCCGTTCCATGGAGCAGGTCGCCCGAGGTACTGGACTTTATGTGGCCTCCCAACTCGTTGATAGGCTCATGGCTTGAGGATGGCTCGAAATTGGTTGAACTGACGGCGTCTTTTGCGTTGGCTGTCGGGAATAAGTTGTCGTAACGTTGCCGAATTGAGTCTACAACATCAAACAGATTCTTTGCGTCCAATGCGAGGGCATGGGCTGCCGACAACATGCTCCTAAAATATGTATACATTGAAATAGTTTCATTTCAAATAAATTAATAGCCATTAGCACTTGCCTGCGATATTCACAGTCCAGAGTTGTGTCACTGTATTGCTGTGCTAATCTCATGGCTGATACCAACTCATGCATATCTTTGGAAAGTACTTGATGTGCCATTTGCACCTCCCTAAAAATATCATATTAAATTAAATGAAAAAACAAATCAAAGATTTTCTTACTTGAGAGCCTGTGCTGGAAATAGTATAGATATTTTGTCCACTGACGTCAGCAAGTTCCTCAACTTGACGCCCACATTCTTAACCAATTCCAAATAGCCTTCGGTGTTGGCCTTCTCCACTCCTTGTGACAGCACCATTATCGATTTGACCACCAGGGTGGTGGCACAATAGACCTCGTCATCGGCGCGATTTAATGGGCGGCTGGAGACCGAGTTGCCAAAGTTCCTGGCATTTGAGCCCGTCTGGTCTTCTCCAGCAGTGTGGCAGGACAAGTGATCCGCCGAAGAGTTGTTCGATTTAAGCGATAGAAGATTGGCGTTGGGCGTCATGGGACGGGAGCTGGAGTTGGAGCAGTCGGGTAGACTAGAAGGTCCAGCCGACATTAGATCCAGTCTTAGCATTTGCTGCTGATGATCGATTAGAGCTCCATGTGGTATAGAGCTGGATCGTCGCCGCTAAAAATAAACACTTTAATCTACTTGCTTGAGGTTTATAATAATAAATTTCTTACCAGCAATTCCTCTTGAAACAGCCACTCGCTATCACTGTTACTATCCTTGCGCTGTTGTCTTAGCTTCTCGCCCAAAACATTGTGGATAGCCTGGAATGTGAGAAACGATAAAAAGGATTGATCAAGGGGATAAGCTTGGCATGTAATCGTTAAGATAAAATAGTGGAAAAGGTTCTACCAAAAAATCATAGTTGTAAAAGAAAAACAAGCAAACTAAAGTCTCAATCAAACGAGGGGATAAAAAAAAACCCAAAAATAAGTCTTCCAACGTGTTCCAACAGAGATCCAAACCTGATTTCCCATAGCCTCAGCTTGCAAGGTAGCCATGCAAACAGCTCCGTCGGATGCACTTGGTCCGACTGCGACATTCTGCTGCCCCGAAAGCATCCACTGTCGCTCCCATTCCCGTTGATTTTCCATGTTATGTGGCGAGATTACTCCAAATGGACCAGCTGTTGGACCACTTGGGATATTGGGATGCATTCCCGAGCATTCTGGGACTGGAACTTGTGTCATTTCCACAGGGCATAAGTTCATCATAGGGCTGCATTGAGGTTGCTGCTTGCTGGAGACACAGGTCTTGAGCCCAGCCCCGCCAAAATCGTAGATCTCCTCGGGTAGAGCTTCACATTCGATTGACGTTTTCATTTGTTGACGATAGGCATGGAAATAAGTGTTCCTCTCCATGCTCCTTGAACGCTCCGCTGTATTGGTGCAGTGGGGCGGGGGCTTGGAAGTGTAAAAAACTAGATTCTGGGCAGACATCAAGGATTGATGCCGCTCCAAGCTGCCACCCTTTGAGTGCATTGCCTTGGCGGGCGGCGGTTGGTGTCGCTCCAGGCTGCCGTACAAACTATAACCGGCCACCTTCGATACAGCCGGGTTCGGCATATTGTTTTCCATTTGGATTTGCTCCTCCGCGTGCGGAGCACACACGACGAAACTACTCTTCGAGGGCAAACTACCCGTAAACATACCTGCCTGATGGGGATTAAGGGTTTCTAGAGGGTTAGCTACTGTATTCAAGGGGTTAGTCATTTGACCAGAAGTGCCTTTAGCGGAAAATTGGCTCTTCAGCCTTTCAGATTCTGCGATGGGGTCGAGCTTAAGCATATCTGCTGCCGGAAGCTTTGTGGTTTTAAGAGCAACCTGCGACTTGCTGTCGTCTAATTCTACGGCTAGAGTATTAAATACCGAAGCTGGTGTGGTGTAAGCGGCCGGATTGATGCCACGTTTTTGGTTCTCCATCATCAGCTTGGCCAGCACCGCAGGGTTCTGTGCAATGATGTAGGTTTGAGGTGTCGAGGTTGTTTCGTTCACATTGGGCATCAGCCCTGAAAGTTCTAAAGAAAATGGTTATTACGAGACCTTTATCTAGGTGGTCTTTCTGTTACCTGAATCGTGTATAGTTCTCGATGGCTTCATAGGTGGAATGTCGACCTCATCGCCGCCCACCCATGACATGGTTGCAACTCGTCGGTGCTCTCGTTTTAGAGTCTCCGATGAGCTAATGCTGTCTTCAATGAGAATTTCTCTAGAGGTTTGAATACAATTAATACTTTAATGTTTTGATTATATACTTTTCAAACGTACTGGAGTGTCTCTTTAATCCGCTTGAAATTTGGTCTTTTGAGTGGTTCATAGGCCCAGCACTGGGACATTAGCGAGTAAAGCCGAGGCGGACAGTTAGGCGGCAACGGCAGGCGCTCCCCGTTCTCCAGCTTCGAGATGACGTCGCTGTTCTTAACACCCTGGAAAGGCTTGACGCCCAGCATGAGTATTTCCCAAATACAGACACCTGAGTAATTCGTAGGATTAGTGTCAATATAATAAATGTATTCTTCCCTTTCCACTCACCAAACATCCACACATCGCTGGCTGTGGTGAATCTACGAAAGTTGATCGACTCCGGCGACATCCATTTAATGGGCAGGGCCACTAAAACACAGAAACCAGTTTATGCTATAAGGTCGCCGATGGAATATTTATTCATTACCTGTGGGTGTCGAATGGTAATACGATTGATCGGAAACCCAGCGGGATAGTCCAAAGTCAGCCAACTGCAACGATTAGTAGGAAATATAAACAAAAGCAATGAAATACAAATCGAAGAAACTACAAACCTTTACACAGGTTGGGGTACTGACGAGGACATTGCGAGCAGCAATGTCTCGATGGACAAACTTCTTGGACTCCAAATAGCTCAGAGCCGTTGATAATTGGTAGCAATATTTCAGCAAAGTGCCATGGCTTAATCTAAATAAAGCCAAGATTAATTTACATATTCGAGATCGCTTTATTTTATTCTTCACCTTTCGCTATTTGTCTTTAAGTATGCCCGCAGTTCTCCAAGCTTTGCCAACTCCATGACTATCCAGATCGGCATTACACTACAAATGCCTATTAATCGTATTATATGAGGGTGATCGAACTTCTGCATAATATCTAAAAAGATCCAAAACATTAAAAACCCACATTATTCATCATAATTGGCATACTTACAAGCTTCTGCCAGAAAGTTTTCGGTCTTCTCGGGATCATCATTAGCTTTACATGTCTTTATTGCCACTTGAATGACGTCAGGCCTTCCATCGGCGTTTCTTTGGTCACTATTACTACTGTCTTTGCCATTTCCCACAAGGTTCTTCCCCTTGGCCGACTTCGGAAGCGTGTATGTGCCAACATAGACATCTCCGAACTGTCCCACACCGATCTTAGCACTCGGTGTGATGTGGGCTCTGTCCAGCTCATAATTTCGAACAGTGGGCGTGGAGTAATCGCCCTCACCCTCCATCAAACCGATCTCTGCGTAATCATCCGTTAGCATGGGCTTCCCTGGACTAGCGCTTGATTTATTTGACTCCAGTGTCGCTGTATTGCTGGAGGCTTTTGTGCTATCATCCGACGATGTTGATGCGTTTGTTTCCCGCTGCCAAATCGTGAATTCCAGGTCTTTTGATAACAATCTGCAGTACCCGTCAATGAGGTCGGCAATGCTCTCCGCAGTCTGTAAGTAACAAAAATAGCATTAAGAGATAATTAAATCAAAGCGAAAAGTGCACTCACATTAATCCCATTGCATGTTATGACCAAATCCTCCACATTATTCGATGCGGAGATTTTAATCTGAGTTTTGATCTTCTGGCAGTTGCAATTTAAGTTGTGGGACTCTGATTCTGTGGCATTTTCGCTGGCCTTTGGGCAGCTTTTCCTTTGGTAGAGTGCAGGTTTTGATCGCAACGACATCCTTGAACTGAGCCACATTCTTCAAACTTGCTTGGGGATGGGTCTGATAAGAGATTCCTGCGAAAACAAAAAGGTGTGGGCTGATTAAACGAGAAATGTTTATGCTTCCCGCGAAAGAATTACCGATGTGGGGACCGACGTGTAGGATTCCAGATATATTCCAGGCAGAGCTCAATGTCACCGAGAATTGCTCAAAGTTTGTTAAATAAATATTTTTCAATAGATCGAAGAACCTGGAACGGAAAACGGAACACAATTGTACAAACTCGTGCCTTGCAACTTAATCCTCGAGTGCCTCACCGTGTCAAGTACTCAATGTCGTTGTAATTGTAGACCTTTTTGTAACCGACTTGGATCATTTTCTTAAGATTCTTTGGCTTTGTTGTGGCTATCACAGATTGTGGAAGAAAACTCTTAAATCCCATTTCCTTTTCAATGTAGTCGATGTGCTGCTTCTTGTCCGGAGCCTTCACCGTAATATTCTTGAAGAAATGACGAATGCCCAGGCAGCACAATTGGACCGCCACCTCGGTGTCGATCGCTGGTACATTGGCCTGGATGAAATCTTCCTTGACCTGATTGAAATAGTAGAAGCATGTGGCCTTGTCCTCGTCGAAAAGATCTTGAATACTGTTGGGCACATAGCGCACCCTCAGCTCCACCCGCCAGACTCTGTTGGCGATGACCCTCTTGCCCTGATCCTGGTGGTGCAGCATGCCCTCCTCGAACTCGAACTTGGCGGCCTCATTGTTGGGACAGTCCACGTTCGAGCAGCCCGGTGTGAGAATATGCGTCAGGACCTTCTGCATGGGTGTGGTCCTGGCCAGCCAGATCACCTCCTTGTTGATCATGTTCATCATGCGGCAGGCATACCTCTGGACGCTGGGCGGTCGCCCATCACGGCCCAGATCCTCGATGGTTTTCCGGATCACATTGAAGACGGTTTCTCTTACACTGAACTTAACCGCCTTGAAGCTCTTGTTGGGCATGTGCACATGGATAACGTACTCGTCGAGGAGCGCTGCAGAAGAGATCAATTAATCAGTTGGTCGTTTTTCGGGAAAAAGGTGGAAAAAAACAAGAACTCCTACTCACAGTCATGGTTGGTGGGCGGCGGTTGACTGCTTTCCACGGCGTTCATGTTCCACGGTTGCCGCTCCGACAAAACTTCAGCCCCCGATACAGATACCAGATGCGTAGATAGGGATACCAGATACGCCGGATAGCGATTGCATCACACGGTAGGTGGTTAGACGGCAATCCTGTGGCAATCTTCGCACAGGTGGAGGAGACGGCCGGAGAGTGAGAGACTTTCCACCCCGTTCGTTATGAATATTGTTGTGGGACCTAACGAACCACACCTTAACTCTCTTCCGCCTCTGCCCGCCCACTCACCGCGATGGTCGAGAAACGCACGATCGGCGGTCAAGCTGGCCGAATTCTCTAATCTGGCCGGGAAAGCGCGACGCTCGGTTATTGCCAAACTCTCGGTTTATGAAAATATATACATATATATGTATATATGCATCTGTTTATATATACATAGCAGTCTGGGCTGGCAGATGTGAGGGGTTGGTGCGGTTATTGGGCCAACGACTGAGTAAACCGAACGCTTTTCCAACTGCCTTCCCGCATCACCGACTTAATTTAACTAATTACGCCCGCAACTGGCCGTGGCAGGCCAGAAATTGTTGGCTATTTTCGAAATAAAGTTAATACTCTTTGGAGGTGGATGGGTACCGATAGAAACGTTGCAGCGCCATCTGCGGACTAGGCTAGGTATTCGATTAAACTGTCAATCGAATAATATTGCTAATAATGGATCAAATGTTTATTATAATAAACATTATTAGTTAACCAAATATATAGATAATGAAATAAAACAAATTATTTTTTTTAAAAGTTTTCATTTCAATAGAATAAGGCATAATACTTGTGCGACCTTTTTAAAAAATAATCGATAGAGTCCTGCCATACATCGATGTAACCGATGTTTTGAACACGAAACGCGAAAAGGTAAGCCAACACCAGCCTTTTTTCTTGAGGACAAATAATAGAAACTAAGAAAATCGTAGCATTTTCCCTATCAAGAGAGTGTTCTTTCAATTCCCCAACAACCCCAACCTAAATAGTTTTGTGGTAACTAAAGTTTATAAAAAAAAAAAATCAATTTAATTTCCTACCAACAAATTGTAAAAAACAATGGAAATCGTTCTTCTACAATGCATTTTGGCCTCTATCAACAGCATTCTCCTAGTTCAAAGTGTAATCCAGCCGTAAACCTGTAAACCTCTTGCAGAAACCCACGAACACGTTGACAGCAATGTCAGACTCCGAAGTTAGCAACATGTCGGACAGTGGCTCCGAAGACGGATCGATTTCCAACAAGTCGCAGCGCAGCGCCCGCTCCAAGTCGGGCTTCCGGTCCAGGTCGCGATCAAGGTCCCGGTCCGGATCGCGGTCCCCGTCCAGATCCAGATCCAGGTCCCGCTCGCAGTCGGGTCACTCCCGGTCAGGATCAGAGTCCCCACAAGGCCGTGGCAATCGCCGGAAGAGTGATGAGTCCGGTGAGGAGGAAGAGGAGCCGCCAGGCGAGGACATCGACTCGGAGGAGTACGAGGAGGAGGAGAATGACGACCATCCGAGGAAGAAGAAAAAGAAGGAGCGATTCGGAGGTTTCATCATTGACGAGGCCGAAGTGGACGATGAAGTTGACGAAGACGAGGAATGGGAGGAGGGTGCCAATGAAATTGGCATTGTGGGAAACGAAATAGATGAGCTGGGACCCACGGCCAGAGACATTGAAATCCGGCGAAGAGGCACAAATCTCTGGGAGTAAGTCACTGTCACAAAAGCCTTAATTTTTATATTAATTTGTATCCCAACATAGTACCCAAAAAGAAGACGAGATCGAGGAATACCTCCGCAAAAAATACGCTGATGAATCTATTGCGAAAAGGCATTTTGGCGATGGTGGCGAGGAAATGTCGGACGAAATCACCCAGCAAACTTTGTTGCCAGGAATAAAGTGAGTTGTCCGGGCTTTCAATTCTTCCAAGTACCTAATAGTTTCCATTTTATCTATTAGGGACCCTAATTTATGGATGGTGAAGTGCCGTATTGGCGAGGAAAAGGCCACCGCCTTGTTGCTGATGAGAAAGTTCTTGACTTACTTGAACACCGATGATCCTTTGCAAATCAAATCGATTGTGGCCCCCGAAGGCGTCAAGGGATACATATACTTGGAGGCCTACAAACAGACCCATGTCAAAACCGCCATCGACAACGTTGGCAATCTCCGAATGGGAAAGTGGAAGCAGGAGATGGTGCCCATCAAGGAAATGACTGATGTGCTAAAGGTGGTCAAAGAGCAAGTGGGCCTCAAGGTCAAGCAGTGGGTGCGTCTAAAGCGTGGCCTGTACAAGGACGATATCGCGCAAGTAGACTACGTGGATCTGGCCCAAAATCAAGTGCATCTGAAGCTATTGCCACGCATCGATTACACAAGAATGCGTGGTGCACTTCGGACTACAGCAACGGTATGGTTGATACTTATTATCAAGAATACAAAAATCTAACTTTAAATGTAAACTCTTTCAGGAATCGGATGACAGCAAGCGCAAGAAGAAACGCCGACCTCCGGCAAAGCCATTTGATCCAGAAGCCGTGAGGTAAACAAAATGACAGTTTATTATTTTTAACGCGTTACTAATTACCATTTGAAATATCCAGAGCCATCGGAGGTGAAGTACATTCCGATGGTGATTTCTTGCTCTTCGAGGGAAACCGATATTCCCGCAAAGGCTTTCTCTACAAGAATTTCAACATGTCGGCCATTCTATCCGATGGTGTCAAGCCCACTCTGGCTGAGCTAGAACGCTTTGAAGAATCTCCAGAAGGTAATATTAAAAAAATATATTACAATTAAATAATAAAATTAATGTTTCTTCAGAGGTTAACTTGGAGATCATGGGCACTGCTAAGGATGACCCGACTTCGGCCCATTCCTTCTCGATGGGCGACAATGTCGAAGTCTGTGTGGGAGATTTGGAGAATTTGCAGGC
The DNA here is from genome assembly GCA_018150405.1 of Drosophila varians. NCBI lineage: Eukaryota > Metazoa > Arthropoda > Insecta > Diptera > Drosophilidae > Drosophila > Drosophila varians. The sequence continues at coordinate 14,779,401 of JAECWK010000130.1, forward strand.
CAAGATTGTAGCTATTGATGGCACCATGATTACCGTGATGCCCAAGCATCAGGATCTCAAGGATCCTTTGATTTTCAAAGCCAGTGAGCTGCGCAAATACTTCAAGACAGGAGATCACGCCAGGGTCTTGGCTGGCCGTTACGAGGGCGAAACTGGTCTTATCATTCGCGTTGAACCCTCCCGTGTCGTTCTCGTTTCGGATCTGACCAATCACGAATTAGAGGTACTGCCACGGGACTTGCAACTGTGTTCCGATGTGGCCACCGGTGTGGACTGTCTGGGTCAGTTCCAATGGGGAGATCTGGTGCAATTGGAGTGAGTTATCTTATCAACTAATCAACGAATTAAAATTGAATTATTTGGCTCTAAATAGCTCCCAAAACGTAGGCGTTATTGTGCGATTGGAGCGTGAAAACTTTCATGTCCTGGGTATGAATGGAAAGTGCATCGAGTGCAAGCCAACTGCTTTGCACAAGCGAAGGGAGAACCGCAACACTGTGGCTTTGGATGCGGATCAAAATCAGATTCGTCGACGGGATATTGTGAAAGTTATGGAGGGACCTCATGCGGTAAGTGGAATCATTCATTATCAAAGCCTATATTTTAAACATTCTTTTTTAAAGGGTCGCTCTGGTGAGATCAAACATTTGTACCGCAGTCTCGCCTTTCTCCATTGCCGCATGTACACGGAGAATGGTGGCATATTCGTTTGCAAGACTCGCCATTTGCAGTTGGCCGGCGGCAGCAAGACGAATGTTAACAACGCTGGGAGCTTGGGTGGCCTTGGATTTATGTCGCCGCGCATCCAGTCGCCCATGCATCCGTCTGGAGGTCGTGGAGCTCGAGGCGGTGCCCGTGGCGGCCGGGGAGGATTCCGTGTTACACGAGACCGAGAGATTTTGGGTAAGACCATCAAAATCAGTGGTGGCCCATATAAGGGAGCCGTGGGAATTGTCAAGGATGCCACTGAGAGCACGGCCCGCGTGGAGTTGCACACTTCCTGTCAGACGATTTCGGTGGACAGGAATCACATTGCCATTGTTGGAGTCCCCGGCAAGGAGGGCAGTGTATCCACCTATGGACGTACTCCGGCTCGTACTCCTGGCTATGGAGCCCAGACACCCAGCTACACGGCTGCCGGTTCCAAGACACCCCTGGTGGGCAGCCAAACTCCCAACTGGGATACGGACACACGTACTCCTTATGGCACAATGACTCCCTCGCACGATGGCAGCATGACGCCTCGTCACGGAGCCTGGGACCCGACGGCCAATACAACGCCAGCCAGGAACAACGACTTCGACTATTCGCTGGAGGAACCGAGCCCCAGTCCAGGCTACAATCCAAGTAAGATTATTATTTCTCTTAAAGGTTTATCTTTTACTAATTATGACCATTTTTTAGGCACTCCTGGCTATCAAATGACATCACAGTTTGCTCCACAAACGCCTGGCACTCTGTACGGCTCGGACAGAAGCTACAGCCCCTTCAATCCCAGTCCCAGTCCGGCTCCGTCTCCTTATCCAGTGGGCTACATGAATACCCCGTCGCCATCGACCTACTCCCCGAATACTCCGGGTGGCATTCCGCAGTCTCCGTACAATCCCCAGACTCCTGGAGCCAGTCTCGACTCCTCGATGGGCGACTGGTGCACTACGGATATTGAAGTACGGATTCACACGCATGACGACACGGATTTGGTTGGACAAACTGGAATCATTCGCACCGTTTCGAATGGTGTTTGTTCCGTTTTCCTGCGACAGGAGGATCGCAGTGTGTCCATAGTAAGCGAGCATCTGGCTCCGGTACCGCCAAACAGCGGTGACGAATTCAAGGTCATTTATGGCGAGGAGCGCGAGTCCGTGGGCAGAGTCCTGGCTAAGCAGGAGGGAGACGTCCTGGTCTGCAAAATAAACGACGATGTCAAGATGATACCGGTGAATCATCTCTGCAAGATGAAATCGATTGACTAAATTGAACAATTCGTTAAGCGCTTTGATGCAGCTTCGATTTAATAATCAGAATATGATACAAATATTACTAAAAATAAAAAACAATTGACGTTTCTTCAAATTATATCCAATTTATTGCTAATTATTGCTATCAATGCTATTAATTTAATCTTAAACATTAAAAAAAGTTTTCAAAAATTATTTGAAAACCGGAAATGGTCAGCCCTGACTAATAGTGTTGGAAAATGCAATAAATAGGGCTACAAAGCCCATTTGTGTGGCCAAATATATTGTTTTGAAGAAAACTATCGATATTACGATAGAACACAGCCCAACTGGCAACACTGGTTCCCTCTTTTCTTTTCGTTTCCGGCGAGGTACATGCACCATATTTGAGCTCCACGTTTTTTTTTTTGTTTTCTTTTATTAATAATTCCTATTTTATTCTAGATAAATATCCATAATGACGGTAGGTTGACACATGGGCTATGCAGACTGAACCGCGTGGGCGGCTGGGCTATTGTTGAAGGGCGGAAACGAAAGCCAACGCCTGAAATGCAGAGCGAAAGGTTATTTTTTGCGTGGTTATGAATCGGAAGTGACTATGTGCATTGATTGTTTTGCAGGCCGCTGCCAAGAAGGAACCCAAGATTAAGCGCGACCCGGCGAAGAACCCCATGCGGGATCTGCACATCCGCAAGCTTTGCCTGAACATCTGCGTGGGAGAGTCTGGTGATAGGCTTACCCGTGCCGCCAAGGTTCGCATATCCGGGACGTGTTATTGTTGGTGAAACTAATTGTGTCGTGTGTTAAACAGGTGCTGGAGCAGCTGACTGGTCAGCAGCCCGTGTTCTCCAAGGCCCGCTACACAGTGCGCTCCTTCGGCATCCGTCGTAACGAGAAGATCGCCGTCCACTGCACGGTGCGTGGCGCCAAGGCTGAGGAGATCTTGGAGCGCGGCCTGAAGGTGCGCGAGTACGAGCTGCGTCGCGAAAACTTCTCCGCCACCGGTAACTTCGGTTTCGGTATCCAGGAACACATCGATCTGGGCATCAAGTACGATCCCTCGATCGGTATCTATGGTCTGGACTTTTACGTTGTTCTGGGACGCCCAGGTAAGCTTCTTGCTCCGTCCTAAATCCCTTCGCACTTAATTAGGTATCTCTGTCATTCGAGGCACTGATGCTCAGTAAATGTGCGCAAATCAATGAAGATGTGCTCAGTTGGATTGGTTTCTTTTTCCTTGCCAGTCCACACGGTACAATTTCGACACAAAACTATCTTTTCTTTAATAATTCTGGAGCTAAAGATATACTTTCCCTAATTTGCAGGCTACAACGTGAACCACAGGAAGCGCAAGTCCGGCACTGTGGGCTTCCCTCACCGCCTGACTAAGGAGGATGCCATGAAGTGGTTCCAGCAGAAATACGATGGTATCATCTTGAACAGCAAGAAGTAGAAGCAGCCTACTCCTAACCACGTTTTTTAAGAAGAATTCTAAAATAAACCTTGGCTTGTGTCAACACGTAAAACTTGAAATTGTTAAAGAAGGATTTAATTTGTTAGTTAATTTGTTAGTGCCACCCAAAAGCTTTTCTTCCGCCTGGGTCAACCCAAGCCCTTTTCAATGTCAGGCCGCAGGTGAACTTGAACATTGGCGTGGGCGAACGAATCGGTTAGGATGTGGGTGCCAAAGTTGAAGGTGGCCGAAAGTTTCAATAAATCGATGTCGACACTTCAACGCCGTTGTCATGGCAATCCAAAAGTCCTTTGCGGGGCCAAACATGTCAGAAACATCAGGGACTCACCCGTAAACAAAACTAAAACCGATGCCAGTTCAATAATAAAATGGGAATGTTGCACAATTTGGCCGATTTAATAAAGATTAAGAAGGATAAAATGACGATCCTGGTCCTGGGCCTCAACAATAGTGGAAAATCGTCCATAATTAATCATTTTAAAAAGTCCAGCGAGCAGACCAGCATTGTGGTGCCCACAGTTGGTTTTATGGTGGAGCAGTTTTACAGTGAGTGAAAGTAAAGGACCCCCAAAGTCCTGTCTAATTTAATTTGTACAAAGGCATGTCTGGTGTCAGCATTAAAGCCATTGATATGTCGGGAGCCACGCGGTATAGGAATCTCTGGGAGCATCAGTTTAAGAACTGTCATGGAATAATCTACGTCATCGATTCCAGCGATCGAATGAGATTTGGTATTGGCTTTTTGATAGAAAATACTTCGATGATAAAGAGTTACTCTGCTTTTCAGTTGTGGTAAAAGATGAGCTGGATCTTGTCCTGAAACATCCAGACTTGTCCAATCGCATTGTGCCAATACTTTTCTATGGCAATAAATCCGATGTGGAGGATTCGTTGTCCAGCGTTAAAATAGCAGCAGGTTCTTTTCTTTATCTTGTACTTGATTCCAGAATCCCCTAAAATAAAATATATTTTAATAGCCCTGCGTTTGGAAAACATCAAGGAGAAACCCTGGCACATCTGCTCCAGCAATGCCATCTCAGGCGAGGGACTCGGCGAAGGTGTCCAATGGCTTATCCAGCAGATGAGATTCGCCATGTTGAGCAACAAAGACGCCTCCAAAGCCAAAGCCAAGCACTCGAAGTAGCCAGTAATAAAATGTTTTGGAAATCAACAGAAATTTATTATATTTTTATGTTTTCGTTTCGCGTACAAGGACATTCTTCTTGTTTCATTACAAATGAACACAGGCGAATTGCAAGCTTTTTACAAATTTACCTTCCCTTTCGTTTAATCATAATTGTAATGTAAATTCAAATAAATCAAATATAATTTAGCAGTCTAGGAAGTTGGCCGCCATCAAAAGTTCTAATGCGATCTCTGGTGCAATCGGGAATTCGGGAATTTCGGTAGAACTATTGGTGTATCGCACTTTATATGTGAAGTACATGCAAACCTTTTGTAAAACGTGGGATCTGAAACGAAGTAGATTGTTAATAGTTCCGAAAATGTGTGAAATATAAAGAAAAAATGTGAAATTGAAAGCAGGAACCGGCTTCGATGCGATCCCCCCCCTGTTTGATTATTTTGATACTCGGGATTACGTGTATGAATCCGGGAATGGATTTGTTGTAAAGGTATTGTAATCCGTGCACCTGAGCTGTGCATGGTGTCGTACATATATTTATATATGTATATTCTGAATATGTAGCCGGTCAATAGGTCAGCCGGATGACTTTGCAACTGACCAGGCTGCTGGCGGATGGGTGGGTCTCCGGCCGGTTGGGCGGTACTTACGGTATCTCACGGAAATGCACTTCGTTGGCCTCGTTCTCGGCGAATTGGCCCGGTCCGGACAACATCGCCCGGATTGTGCCGGAGGTAAGAGCGTGCTCGCGTTTTACAACAAATTCATGGCCGTCCGACGAAATCAGCTTCACGTACATGGCGTCTGGCCCCTCGCAGCCGCCATAGATCTTGTCGCCGCGTTGCTCATCCATTGCTATCATCTGCGGCGGGAGTAAGGGTCAATATTTCTGCTGTAGTAGTTGCCAAAAATTGCCTATTATTTATTTTTTATCTTACTTGTCAAAAGCCAGTGACACTCACACACGAACGACAAACTAGGGGTGTGAAACCGACGATTTGCCTATCGATAGTTCGATTGCGACAATCGTTTCTGGTATTTTCATAGCATACTTTTTGGGTGTGATTTCAAACACATCTGGATCAGGAATATATATAATTTTTTTGGGATAAATTAAAACAGGTTATGAATAACAATTCAACCTATTGATTTATTTAATCGAAATAACAAATTGTGGGAAAAAACAATGGCCATAGCTTGTCCCAATTTAAAATCAGAAATATGTATATATAAATTTCGAAAGTAGCTTTCGCCGGTACTCGAAATATTACCCAAAACAAGTAATTCTGGAATGCCCACGTCAGCGTTATCATGTCCCCTTCAAGGGCAAATAATTATTTTGTTTGAAAGAGTTGGGGCAGGTTGGGGTCGGGTAATAAATAAAAATCTAAAAATAAATCCACTTCATGAATGACTAGACATACATCAAGCATAACCCCAATACAATTGAAATTCCTGGTACCATACATATCTTGGGTATATGAGGAAATGCTAATCCACAGGATAACCAAAAATAACCATAAATAATGTTTAGGCTTGTGAACAAAATTGGATCCGACTTTATTGATTACGTTGTTAAAAGAACAAACATTTTACAACTGAATTTTTGTTCTCGTTTTCTCATTTTCTTTCGCAAAACATTGATCGAGAATCGGAAATTCGAATTTGCGTTTTTTTTTTCTCGCGCGAATGGGAATTTAGTTCTCGTCGACCTCAGCCTCTTGTTCCTCCTCGAATTCGGCATCCTCGTCGGCGGTGGCCTCCTGGTACTGCTGGTACTCGGACACCAAATCGTTCATGTTGCTCTCGGCCTCGGTGAACTCCATCTCGTCCATGCCCTCGCCGGTGTACCAATGCAAGAAAGCCTTGCGACGGAACATAGCGGTGAACTGCTCGGAGATGCGCTTGAACAGCTCCTGGATGGCAGTGGAGTTGCCGATGAAGGTGGCGGACATCTTGAGGCCACGGGGCGGGATATCGCACACGGCGGTCTTCACGTTGTTGGGGATCCATTCAACGAAGTAGGAGCTGTTCTTGTTCTGGATGTTCAGCATCTGCTCGTCGACCTCCTTCATGGACATGCGGCCACGGAAGATGGCGGCGACGGTCAGGTAACGGCCGTGACGGGGATCGCAGGCGGCCATCATGTTCTTGGCATCGAACATCTGCTGGGTAAGCTCAGGGACGGTGAGGGCGCGGTACTGCTGGGATCCGCGGGAGGTGAGTGGCGCGAATCCGGGCATGAAGAAGTGCAGACGGGGGAAGGGAACCATGTTGACGGCGAGCTTGCGGAGATCAGCGTTCAGTTGGCCGGGGAAACGAAGGCAGGTGGTGACGCCGGACATGGTGAGGGAGACGAGATGGTTCAGGTCACCGTATGTGGGTGTCGTCAGCTTGAGGGTGCGGAAGCAGATATCGTAGAGAGCCTCGTTGTCGATGCAGTAGGTCTCGTCCGTGTTCTCCACCAGCTGGTGCACCGACAACGTGGCGTTGTAGGGCTCCACCACGGTGTCTGACACCTTGGGCGACGGCACCACCGAGTATGTGTTCATGATCCTGTCGGGGTATTCCTCGCGGATCTTGGAAATCAGCAGAGTACCCATACCGGAGCCAGTGCCGCCGCCAAGCGAGTGTGTGAGCTGGAAGCCTTGCAGGCAGTCGCAGGATTCAGCCTCCTTGCGGACAACATCGAGCACGGAGTCCACCAACTCAGCGCCTTCTGTGTAATGGCCCTTGGCCCAGTTGTTTCCGGCTCCAGACTGGCCGAACACGAAGTTGTCGGGCCTGAAGATCTGGCCGAAGGGGCCCGATCGCACAGAGTCCATGGTGCCGGGCTCCAGATCGACCAGCACGGCGCGGGGCACGTACTTGCCGCCGGAGGCCTCATTGTAGTACACATTGATGCGCTCCAGCTGCAGGTCGCTGTCGCCGTGGTAGGCGCCGGTGGCATCGATGCCGTGCTCATCGGAGATGATTTCCCAGAACTGTAAGGATTGGAAAGAGAAAAATTGAAAAAATCAATAAGAAGTTGAAATGTTTTGAGGTCGTGGAGGAATATTTGGAAGGACAAGACGATGACTCAGCTGGGAAAATCAATGAATCGAAAAACGTTTTTTTTCTTTTGGGTAGCTTTGGGTTTTTAATTGTTTTAAATGGGGATGTGAAAGGTACCTTTCTTATAAATGGAAAATTCTGGTTTGGAAAGCTTAAATGAATCTTTATTGGATCGAATTAAATGGGTACATGTCCATGGACGGCGACCGTCGCCATCATAAACTGTGTATGGGCCGAGAGCTCTGATTAACATAACTCATTCCGCTGCTATGCCATTTTTGGTGCGTAGCCCGGCTCATGAGCCACCACCAGGCGAACCACCAACGATAACGTCATCTGGCGTGGGTTTTTTGGCTTTGGGCGCAGCTGTCGCCGGTCTGGTGTCTGGGGGCTGCTCTCGATCCGATCTCTCTCGGGTCTCGAATCTTGGAGCGTAGGCTGCAACATGACTGATCATCGCCCCACGCACTGCCACTGCCACTGCCGGCGACCTCAGAGCCGGGCTTTGGGAGGCAATGGCTTACATCACCAGACAAGGGGGGCAGAGGAAGCGGATGGGGAGGAGGAGGCACTTGGAGAGAGGCGTAGGCGTTGGCGTTAGCGTTAGTTAAGGTTAAACTGCAGCAGTGGAGCGAGCTCTAAGCTCAACTACCGGCCATCTGGCGCATAAATTGGCGTTTTTTCAGGCCATTGCGTCATCGCCGAGCGAAAAAGTTGAGCTCAAGCTTGTTTATGTCGCGTAAACAAATAAAGTCATTTGCTGTACAGAGGAAATGCGTGGTTGCCACTCGTAAAAGCGAAATGGTACCGAAAATATACATTATAATCTATATAGAAATTCCCTTTTAAGCCATTGTCACACCCATACAGAAGCGGCAGAGTTCCTTATTTAGGCACAACAATTGTTATGTTGCAGCTGCTCGGCCGAGGGTTGTTTTCGGCCTATTCTCAGGACATGGGCTATTGATTTTCCCAGCAAGGACTAGGAACAGGCGATGGATTCGTCATCGCCGGGTCTGCGCGCATGTGCAGCACCGCCCTTTCTCCCCAGGTGTGTATATGATGTGAGGGAATGGGCAATTGGATAGAGATCTGTGCCTTTTTCTGGCAAATTCCTCCATACATACTTCTATGAAGTAGCATCATTAAAACTCCTGAAACATGCAAACTCCCCGTAGTTTTGTATGCATGGCGTCATGGTCGCAAAATAGAAAATAGAAATTGTTTTCGGGCCAGATAAGATAGAGAAGTGGCTGGAGTAGTGCAAAAATTAGCGGAATGCAGGCAAATCGATAGAATAAGTACATCTGCTGTGTATATATAAACATATATATATGTACTTATAATTCCCATTTATGTATACTCTTATACTCTCGGCGAACCGGTCAACGGCGACGGATTCAGCCATTTTAGGTTAAAATGACGTCATGTTTTCTCTTTAGAAGACGCATAGCGGCAAAAACCGGCCCGACGCTCACGAATACATGGGGCGAAAAATAAGTTTATGACTGTATGTATATGTGGGGCTTAGAAAACCTTTCGTGTTGACCAAAGAAAAGTATGTACCCTTCACCATCTGTGCGGCAAAGCGGCTTTCACGTCCAAAAGGAAAACCATGAAAGTATTTGGCCAAAGAGAAAATGACTCATGCACTTACCACACACACACACACACACACACATGGGCGATGTAATTGCCGACACACCCAAGCTATAATTACATATGTATGTACATATGCGCGAGTCAATGGCCCTAAAAGACTGGCTTTCGGCAATTCGGGGCGTGTCGCCCAGAAAAAGTTAGTACAACTTTTAGATACAGAAGCCGGGTGGCTCGCAAACACTCGGACAACAAGATATATACATAAACGTGATGGTGTGCGTAAAAATGCCGGCAGCGGCGGCCTCAATAATTTTTTGCCACATGGACAGCCGTGCAAAAATGACGCCATATTGGCAACTGTACTAGGCATTTATGGTCAAAGTGTGCAAAAAAACGATGGAAAAATGGGTAAAATATTGTTTGTAAACATACCTTGGCTCCGATCTGGTTGCCGCACTGACCAGCCTGGATGTGAACGATTTCCCTCATTTTGTATTTGTCTTGTTTGCTTAACTTTCAACTTAAAAATATCTCTCGCTACGCACTCGCACAACTGTTCTTACACGAAAAGGTCGGCGAAAAAGTGGAATCGAGTTTGCGGAGCGCGCTCTGCTTTTATAGGGAAGTACATATATCAGAGGTTATCGGCTATCGATTATCGTTCGACACCTACTTAGACTTGGGCCATCCCGAACCAACATGTTTGATGCGCCACCTTACCCGATTCGTATAAGCAGAACCGATTCGGAACAGTTCCAGGAAAATTCTAAAAATTTTATTATTTTTGCATAAAGTTGAATTAAATGTTAATAAATTGAATGAGAATCAGATACAAGGTATTTTATGAATTAGAAGGTAAAAATTAAACTGCGCGCCGATACGGGAAAAACCAATCGATTCTCCGATAACAATATCGGCATTTTTCTACATACCCGATTGAAAAGTCTCCAAAAAGACTGAATCGGTTGAAAAATTTTGAAAACTTTAGGACAGCTAAGAAAGAGTTGGAGTTTTGGGCAGAGTTGTGGCCATTTTTTTTCTGGTTGTAAAAACATTATTTTTTTTTTATTATTATTATTTACATTTTTATTTATAGGATTGCACTTTTATTAGTGATGACACTTTGTCAGAGAGGGCAGCGCTTATATTACCGATAACCTATCGGTTTTTTTTCCTTCTTCGCGCCATGTGTAAACACCCACAATTTTCCACCGCCACGGCGATTCGGACGCGTTTTCGGGGCGACTTTTTGTCGTTTGAGGCCGAGCGAGGAACAACGTCGCGGATAGTCAGAGGATTCCAACTACCTGGCGCCGCATAACGTATTTGAAATATTCGAAGATAAATCAAAAGCCTTCAAAAATGCAATCGCAATAAAATCGGGATTAAACAAATTCAATCTAAAACGATAAGAATTTAGTAAAAGCAACTAAACAGATAAGGGGCGCGCGGTTCGGACGTTTCATGACCTGGAGAAAGTATCGTCGCCGCGCGTACTGTCAAACACCGGTCTTTTGTGAATCCGCCAGGACACTTCGTTATTGTCCTGGAAGTACTGGCCAAAAGATATAAAATCTAAAGCGAAGTGAATCTGTGAATCGGTTATGGGTGCTTGAGATACTCCTGACAACTGTTGTGTTTGCAAAAACAAAGGAAACTGGCTGTTTACAAATAATATTCGCCAGAAGGAGTTCAATATTATTATTCACGTATATCTGGCGCTTCGAAAAGTAAACAAATCCGAATAAAAATGCAAGGTTCAGTGGAAACCTGAATAAAAGGTTCCTGTTTGAGATTCCTTGCCCTCCCCCGTGAACGCGTGTTTGTGTGTGTGTGAGAGTGTGTGAGTGGTTGTTGTGTTTTTGTGTAAAAGGAAAACAAAACAACAGAGCGGGCAGCGGCGCAAAGAGAGGCTTGCGGCAAGATGCCGGCGACAGCGAGCTCGTGGGTGTTGTTGCTGTTGTTCGGCGTCGTCCTGGCCGTGGATAGCAGCAGCATCGTCAGCAAGAAGGGCCAGCAGCAACAGGAGTCCTCGACGTCCACGCTACGTCCTCTGCCGGATAAAGGTAACAAATCACGCCATCTCACTTGGCCAAAAGAGCTCTCACATCTCTCACTCTATCCCCTCTTTTAATTGTTGTTAATCTGCGGTGCATTAACCTGGCCCAGCATCCCGCAACCCGCTAGTAAACATCAGCCTCTCTCGCTCCCTCTCTATAATTTCTGACGCCCCATCCCCATCCCCACCCATTTTTTGTGTCAAAAATAACAACTGTTCTCCGTCTGTCTGCCAGCCTGTCTCTCTTTCCGCCTGACGGCCACCCCCCGCTAGTTTTCGTTCACTTTGTTATGCAAATTCTTTGGTTTTCTTGCTCGCAAAAATGCCACAAAAACAAAACGGAAACAAACAAAATAATATAAATAAATAAATAACAAAAAAAAAACACAAAGTGAAAATTTTTATTTCGGCGGTTTTGTGTGGAATTTTCAAGCAAAAAATAACTGAACACAAATATTTGGAGTCCATGGAAAGTTACAGAACCTCCGGGTATTTCTTGACCCATCAGCATAATAAAGGGATTAAAGCATAGAGCCTTGGGTTATTTTATCTACAAATCAAATGCTTGAATAAAAAAAGTTATATATACAAAATATTAATTTTTGTTTTATTGCAATAAAAATGGTACATAGCTTTGACACAAAAATTTAAATAAATTATGTAGACTGTGCAGCGTGCCCTCTTCTTGACTTGTCGCATTATGCATGCACATGATCCATGACCCGAGGGGTCCAGAGGTCCCCACACAAAGACCCCCATTGCTGTCTAAGCCCCCCACCGCCCCCATGCGCGTCTCTGTCCTATTAAGACTCATCCAGAATGACTGGGAAAGGGACAGAGACGCCAGAAAGCCAAAAGCAAATAAAATTAAAGTAAGCATTTCCTTATTTGAGGCGTCGCGACGCCAGAACATTGTCACAATTTAAACGAGGAGAATTCACAAAAGCCACCGAAATCAATCAAACAAATTGTTTGTTTGCCTGGCAACCCCGCCGCCAGTGAAGGGAGTTCGTTCCCGTTTCTTGGGGTTTATCCCTTGAATTTTAGAAATATTCCAGATACACAAAAGAAATACCCAATAGGTCAGGTTTCGAAACCATTTGTTCTTCTTGGCTTTCACACTTAATTCTGCCATTTATAAAAATGCAATAACAATATTCGCATTCGCTGCCATTTGTATCACATTTCCAAGGTCGTTCACTTGCCATAGAATAAACCGCATAATTACTACAATTTGCATATTGCTGGTGGCGATTAAAGAAAAAAAAAAACAATAAAAAAAAAATTTCTTTATTTTTTAAATATTGTAGGTCAATTATATGTTAAAAATTGTATTAAAAAGCTATGATTTGATTAGAACATTTTGAACAACTTAATCACTACAGAGATAGATTTTTAGAAAATAATTCTTGATTGTCTGGGCCCTTTAACCCCTCAATGCCCGGGCAGTGTAAACAAGAGTGTTTGCCTGGGAAACCCTCTCCCTAAAGCCCATAGCCCTCACTCTCAACTGTTTGCAACGCAGCGACAATTTGTGTCCTGTGCGCAAATTTGTGTTGCCGACTGAAGTGTGTCGCAGTGAGAGTTCCGCCTGCGGGCCATCATCCCAGCCAGGATCGGGGGGTAGGCCCAAAAGGAGGGTGGCAAACACAACCCCACCGCTGCTGCCTTCCATCCTGGGCAGGCGGAAATATTGCGGAAATCGTTTATCATGTCGCCAATGGCTCTGTTTTAATAATTGCTGTCCGCGTTAAATGCAAAAGGGGATGGGACGGGAGAAGTGGGTGTGGTGTGGAAGAACGGATACCTAAACAGGCAACGGAAGACTGGCCCCGAACAATCTAAAAACTAAAAAAAAAATAACTAATTATAATTGGCACACATTCCAAGAATGATTATTTTAGACTGGATGCTTCATCTCCGGTTAAGAGTAGACGGGACAAGGTCTTCTCATCCATCCATACATCATCACTTTCTGTCAACGCGAAAGAATCTCAAAAAATCGCCAAAGACCCATTTTTTTTTGTTGTATACACTTTGTATTTATTTCGAATTTGTTTTTTTCGAGCGAGCGGTTCAAGTTCCACGCCGAGTTTGTTTGTTTGTCAGCCTCAAGTTCAAGAGCAAACGATAACCTGTCCGCAGACGATTAAGTAACACCAACAACAAAAGCAGCAAACACGTTTGTAAGGTGTCTTACACACCAACAACACACACACACACTCGCACACAAGTCGCACCTGCTTAAAGCCAGGCCAAGAGCCCCTCAAAAGGAAAAAAATCGAAAACGGAAAGTCACAAAGAAACAATTTGCCTTCGCCGGTTTGGGGCCAACAAACAGGCAAGCTTCTTGGTCAAAACCAAAAACCAAAGCCAAAGGCAAAAAGCAAAAGCAAACTTGGCCCAAAACAAACTGACCATACCGGCCGGCTTTGCCAACTGGAAAGAAAAAACCCAGAAAGGAATAGTGGTGGGGGTGGAAATCGGTGGACGATGGACGATGCTGTGATGCTTTTGGCTTAAAGGCTCTTTAAACTTTGGCCAGGACCTTATACTTTTTTTACTCTGCATAATTGAGTCGGAAAATTCGGTTAAGCCAGTAATTTGTTGCAGAACAATTATGTGGAAAATCCATTCAGGATTTTCTTTCACACACGAATTTCCCCAGCCACTGGATTGCCTTTTTGCTTGGATCTTTTTTTGCGAAAATTTTTATGCAAGTCTATTGAGTTATTGTACAATTTATTGTTGCTGCTGCTGTTTTTATTGTAGTTTTTCTGGCTGCAGCAACAAAACACATTTATGGTCCGTCTGGATTCGAATGACGCACAACCAAGATGGGAATTTGCACAGAAAAAAAACTAAGGTTCTGGTTTCTGGTTATTAAGTATAATATTCAAATCTGGAATTGTAAATGATTTATGGAGCTTTATCTTTAAACCCCGAAATATCTTATAAATTTATTAAAAAAATTTCTTTCCGTGTTTGACAAAACAAAAAAAAAAAAAAAAGAATCTGGGACCGGTTCAGATCGGCTCGGTGTGGTTCATTCGGTTCCATGAACAAAGAACTCTCCACATCGCCAGGGGGTCTAGACAATGCGCCCAATATGGTCATGGCCAGGATAGTTGTCAGCGATGACTTCGCTCCGAGGCAGGAAATGGAAGCCCACAACTCTCACCAACTTTCTAAAAATAATTCAATATTAATTAATTTCAATAAAACTTGCATCAAATAAAAATGACAATGTTTGCCAAGTCAACAATTACGTAAATTGAATTTTATTTTCGCCATAAACGAAGATTGACAATTTTTTTTACTATTGACAGTCACGATTCTAATTGATTTTAAGCTTAGTCACAGGGTCTAAAATATCACGAGCAGTTTTTTAGAATATTGTATAAAATTTTTTTAATTGCTCACTCATTTAAGAAACCACCCACGCTCGGAAAATAAACTAGCATGTGGAAGTGCACTCAATTTAGTTTTAATTAGCAATGAGCATGAAATAATTGTACGAAAAGCAACAAACTCGACGAACATCTCGAGTGGACCTCCGTTTCGGGGCCCACTCTTTCACTTGACCCCCCCTTTCCCATCCACTCGTTGCATACTTTCGGCATAATTATTTTCCATAATGGAAATACATTTTATAATTGCCTCATGCCCAAGTGCCTTCCCCTTGAGGTCAAACATTTTTTCGCCGTTCGCAATTCGCAATTGAAACGGGAAACGGCTTACAAAAAGTGCGCTCGAAAACATCATGATTATGGTATAATATCGTATAAAAAACGATGAGTACCCCTAGATTTTTTGCAGGTAATGAATCTCTTGCTACAAAAACGCTAAAAGCTCTTCAATAAAATTACAACTTTAAAAGGCAAATAGACGAGGAACTGGAATAATCTCTATGCATGGTCGTTGGCCAGTTCTGTGGCAACGTTGCTCTATTGAAAATGCATTAAAATAGTGCTTTTGCATCAGTCCAAACACTGAGTGATGGGAGGAGGGGGATGCAGTGCGTCGTAAGTAGTAAATGTTGTACTCGTGTAACAACAAAACCGCAAAGCCAAACCAATCCTTCTCCCATCGGGTCTATTAGCCCTTTCGGTTTTGGTTTATGCGACAAGCTATTTTGTGATCGAACAAGTTCACTGAAACAAAATGCGTTTTACATGGTTTTTGGCCTGGTTACTGGTCCTGGCTAATAGCCGTATTTGATGACTGTCACGTGCATTTTCCATGTGCAGTGCCATGCAACATTTTACAAAGTAATTTAACCGAACGACGACAGGCGGCATTAGGGAGGAATAGTCTGGGTGGCATGGTGGTCTGATGGCCTAGGTGGAGGACGTTGGCAGGCAAAACGCAAATTAATGATACGCAATTGTGGCAAATCGTACGCTTCCATGTGGGCGACGTTTGTTTGAAGAACACTTTGTCCTGGGTGGGTGAAGGTGTGGGTGGAGGACCTCATGGCAGGAGCTTTTGCAGCGACCAGGGGTCGCTTGTAATTGCTAGCTGCAAGTTTCCTTTCAACGGGTCGCTCCCTCAATTAATTACTTTAATAACAGTTCAATGGTTTTTCATTTTAAAACCAAAAACAAGTTTTAATTTAAAGAAATTGTTATTATTTTTAGTGCAAGGTGGAGAAAAGTTTTAATTATCTGGGACAGGGTAGCAAGAGCCTCGGACTATTTAGTCGCACCCTCCGTAGCGCCCAAGTGCAGTTTCCCGGAATTTTCCCTCTCCGGTTTTTTGTTGGTTTTTTGCATATTTGTCTACCTTTTGCACACTCGTCGGATCTGGCGCTGATGGCTTTTGTTGCAGTTGCCGCTGCTGTTGCTGCTGTGCTGCTGGTTTTTGTGCTGTAATTTGTTCCTCTTCCTTTGTTTGCCACACTGGTTGTTGGTTTTGGTGTTGTTGCCACTGCCACTACGTCTGTTATTATAAGCAAAAGCGCTCAACGCTTTGCAAAATTGTTTCCACCTCTCTCTCTCTCTCTCTTTCTGGAGTCCCCCTGGTCCAATCTCCATTTCTTTTGTCTTGCCCCAGTCCATTTGGAGTAACTGCTTCCTTTTCCCGCCCCACTACCTCTGGGGCATATCGCCCATCTCCCCCGGTTAATCATAGTGCCGAGCATCTATGCTGACATAGCCATCGATAAGCTCAGCTCCCGAGGATTCTTTCACATGGTCGTTGATGCGTCGCAACTTTGTTCTCTAATTTATGGCTTTGTCCCCGTCAACTGGGGCAGGAATTGGCGGAAAGAATCAAGAAAGCCCCCAATTCTGTCCTCAGACTCCTAACTGCCAAGGCACGCGCCAAAGAATCAATCTTTAGATAGCCTGGAAAGATTTGAAATATATCATGGCATATACGTTTTGATATATGATTTGGTTGGTGAGAGATTAATGGTATTTCCTCAAGTTCCTTATTTTTTCGACTGTATGCAAACATCATATTAATTAGATACCTAAAGCTCCTAGCTGTTTAATTTAAAAAATGGCGTCTAAACCCATCAGCACACTGCGTAAAATACCTGAACATCAACCCAAAAATTAAACTAATCAAAATATTTTGCTTTATAAATTAGGAAAATTCCCCCGTAAAATTTTCCAAAACCCTCTTCATGGCCCCTTATAGTTCATTTCGAGAAGTTTCCCAAAAGCGCGTTATGCGTGGCTGTGGGTGAAAAGTGGGCGAAAATAGGAGAGTTTTGTTTCTCTTGCCTTGCTGACAAAGTTTGTTAGTTTTAGCGCCAATTTTAATGTGCAAACTTTTGGCGGAGACTGTTTCCAGTCGGGCACTGCGGAAAAAGTGGAAAATACGGGCGAAGTGTGGGGTGGAGGCGGTAGATCGCTTCGGGTTGAATGATTAGCAAAAGTTTATCATTTTCTGTCGTCCTTACTTATAACTTATAACTTATAACTTATAACTAGAAAATTAAGTATTTTGTGCAGTTCAAACTCGAACTAGATTAGAAAACGACAACGGCGATGAGACAGCCAAGTAAATGCTTTGTGAAAATCGAGCAATTTTCCTCAAAAGATTGAGTTAAACTTTAATTAAAAATCTCTGATGTACACTATCACTCGGCTCATTATCAAAATGGATGATTTCACTTTAATTAATCAAAATCGTTTCAGTAAAAAAATGCTGCCCTTAATTGCTACAGATAACAAAAGCAATAAATACTTAAAGTATGAAAGGGTGAAAAAAGGACGCCAGCGAGGATTAAACAATAAAGCAAAAAGTTGCAATTCATTTTCCGCAATATTTCTGGTGCCACACTGTTGATTTGTGTAATTTGCGCCTGGCGAACAATTTTTCAATTTAATGAAAAACAGGGCCATCGAGATGGATCGCATATTTGTGCCCTGTTCTGTTCCCAGCGTCATCCCTCGATAATATCAATATCCTCCCGACGCTGACAGTTGGCGCGAGTAAATTTCAATTTATGCCCTCGGCCAAATAATACAAAAAAAAAATCGTTTAATAAATGGTGTGTGTATGGTAGGAATGAAATATATATCAGAGATATATTACATGTATATCGGTTCGATGCATAAACAACAAACAACATGGAATATCGGCCAGACATTCGGATGTATGAAGTGCATAATTGACAAATGATTGACAACGATGGCATTTCGGATGCCACACAAAAAAATCAATTGCCACATTATTTGTAACCTTGTGTCATGAATTTTTCATAGAACCATTCACGGGGAAAATGCGAATATTAAATTATGGAAAGCTGCACTAAAAAACGTATTTGTTACTTCCATTTTTTCGCTAAGCCTTTTATTAAAGCATTTTCCATCGACCAAAGAGTCACAACCCCATATTGAAAGTCACAAAGTCACCACCAAAAGGCCCACCCCAGAGGTACATCCCTTTGCTTTTCATCAATCTTTGTTAATCATTTTTCTCTGCGAGAGAAAAGCTGCCCCTTTCAGGGACATATTTTTTAGTGAAACGTTTTTTCAAAGCGGCTCTGGGAAAATTGGAAAATATTTTTTGTACTTGTGCTGGCACCCGCAGTTTTTTCTATTCGAGAGATCCTTTTTATAGGGGGGGCCTATATTTTTGGTGCATCGAATTCCATCGATACGGAGAAAACTAGCTACGTTTTTGATGAAAAAATCAGCCAAGGAATGAGAATTTCTATTTTCTTGTGTTTGTTTACATTTTTTGCACCTCAGAAAATTAAAATTCCCCTTTCTTTCAGTTGGTTTGTCACTCTTTGTTTTACAGAATTTTTAATTTTCTCGCTACCACAAAAGGATATGCAGCTGGCTAATCCAACAGACAATAAAAATGACTAAAAAATGTTCTGGTTTCATAGCGATGTTGGGGTTTGCCACTTTTTAGATGGCATAGAACCAAGATAGAGTCAGAGCCTGGGTATATAAGCTTCGTTTCTACTCAAAAAGCATGCTTTTTGTGTCTTACGCGAGGCAAAGCCATTCGACATACGCAAACATGGCCACAAATGCTCACCTTAAACAAATACAAACAGTCGGAAGGGGGCGAAGGACTAGCTTTGGACTCATTTACAGCTGGAGCTTTTAATCTTAATTTTATAGTAGCGCAAAGCTACGCTTTCTTCCCCTGGATAAACAAACACAAGGCTCTCTCTTGTCGAGAGTTGGCTTAGACCCCCCCGCTCCCATTCCCATTCCCACTTGGTATTTAAAGTCCTTGCTTTTAGCCAGAAAGCTTGCCACTGCCAGTGCCAGAGTCGGCTTCAGCTGGCCTGGCCCGGCCTGCTCTATCTGTCTATCTCCTCAACACTTTTTAGTGGCACTTTAGAACTTGTTCAAAGCCCTGAATGTGTACGTGTGTGATTATGCTTTAGTCAGTAAGTGTACATGTTCGCATTCACATTCATTATGGAAACGCTCGAACTAATTTAATCAGTTTAAATATGCATTTGCCATGCACACAAACACTCCAACCACCCCCATCCTCTCCATCCCCCATCTCCCATTGACATTCTAATTCTATGTCCAATTAGAGAGACAAAATTTCTATTTACCATGTGTAAATTATATGAAATGTTTTCCATCCAATTAGAAGCCCAAAATATTATATAATAATCATTCTATTAGTTCAGCAATTACAATTTAAGTGACAGGAACAATAGAATACAACATGGCTATAATTATGGCTAATTTTTTGTTTAATATTTAACCAATAATGAGATGATGTTTATTTAATTAATAATAAATACCATTATATTTCTTTGCATTTTTACAAAAGTGTAAAAAGTTGAGGGCCTCCGAACCACCTACAATCTGGCGGCCGGCTTTATTTCACTTCCACATCCATTCTGTCAGACAAATTGGCTTCAAATCTTTTGACATGCTACGTCAAGTTTGTCATATGTCCTGCGTGCACTTTCGGATGACAAGGATGTGTCCAACCACCCGAGTGGGATTCCGAAAGAAGAAAAGCCCGAGCCAAGCCAGAAAATTGTTTTAAAGTGTGTCAGCATTTCCCTCAGACTATCCCCAGCCTCCTTTCACCCATGTCCTGCCTCCTGCCTCCTGTATCCTGTCGTCTGTCTCTGTCTGTTCCTGTTTCTGTCTTTGTCTGTTGAGGCCCACACCACCCACCGCCTCATCACAGCCGTGTGTTTTTGCAAAGTGAAAATGCTTGGAATTTTAATGAAGGGGGCGGTTTGGGCAGTCGTCGGAGATTTGTCTCGCATCCTGCTCCACACCCGCCCCAACCTTCCGCCCCATAGAAGCCTCTTCAGTGGCTTACGAGTCCGCGACTGCTTTGCATATTTTTCCATTAAAAACGATTTAAATACCTTTTGCCATGTTTTCTTTCCTATTCTTCTTATCGCAGCCGCTTTCGACACTTCTCTTCGGCACGGTACGATTCTAAGCTGGGGGAAAAAGATTGAATTTTATAATAAATTTCAGCAGGCTTAGGCAAAAAAGATTGAGCAAGGGGCGGCTGGCTGTGGCGCACTATCTTTTTGCCGTTTTCCCCTACTGCCAAGTGGGAATTTATGGCATTGGGTTAGCCAATATGTCTCCTCTAAGACACAACTGAAATTGAAAATTCCTGCAGCCAATCAATGTTCTAATGCGAGAATCGTTTCCTTTCGTTCCAGGTATTCATACGCCACCACCGAGTTTACTAAATTACACCCGGAGGCCATTGTGGATTAAATTGACCAAAAAATGTTCGCCTAATTGTGCGCCAAATCCACACACATTAAATTTATTAAGTACTGCCCCATTGTAGTCGTCATTACCGACTGTTATTGCCGTAGCGGAGTAGTCTTGGGTTTTATTATTATTATTATTATCATTATATTTATGATCATTGAGGCAATACAAAAGGCAAGAAAGAATAACCACAAGATTGCGTTTTATTTGCCACACATTACGTATACGCCGTGTAGAAGCGGCGGTGCCGCAAAAACTAAGGGAACTCAAATCAAATCAAACTAAAAGCTTGCCAGTGTAGAGTTTAATTCTATTTAATTTAATACAACAAATATAGAGCCATGGGAAAAGTTGAAATCTTTAAGAACACAAAACCATGTAAAGCTAATAAGGCCTGACCACACGGAATGTGTATCTTCGATTCTTTAGTCACAATGTTTATTCTGTATTGAATATGTTTACATAAATTTTAATGTGCAAATGTTTTAATCTGGCCATATTCTTGTTTATTCTTTGAAATCATTTATTTTTTGGGTTGGGGTTGGGAATTCTCAATCCACTTCCGATTTGGCAATTGGCCCCAATTTTCTTGTTTGTTGTTTGACGCTTATGGGAGGAGGAGCATTTATGAAAGTTTTAAAGTTTAAGTTAAGTTGCTTGGGGTCCGGGGATCCAGGGATCCGGGGCAAGAAACTTGGCCAACTTTATATATATATTTTGTATATATCCATGAGGTTCGAAGTTGGCTTCTGGTTGAAGGCTTTGAGTACTTCATTAGGGCGCTTTGTTACTCATTATGTGCGCCCATTACTCAAACCAACGAGCAACTTTTCATCCGCCCTCACACTTATATGGCCATTTACAAACACCCCGGTGGAAACACATGTATGTACATATCCATACATATTTTAATGTTAATCCTTTTTCAAAAGATTTCCACACTCGCTTGGTTTTTGAGAAAATAACACTAAAAGAAATATAAGTTTATGTTTCAAGTTATGATCAAGAAATCTTTCAAGTAGAAAGCCCCGTCTCGATTTTTCCCAGTGCATCTCCTTTGGCTTCCTTGGCTGCTGCCCTTTCGGTTTCAATCAACGGCAGCCGCAGCAGCAGCTGCCTGAATATTTTCATTATTAATGCTCGCCAGCAGTCATCGCATCGCCCTCTCATTGAAGTTGCCTCCTGACTCCTGCCTCCCTGCCTCCCATCTCCGTTCTCCTGCCACCTTTCATCCTGTCTCCACCCACCTGGCTCCTATCCAATCCAACGTCCCACGACCCCATTTCCCACAACCCGCAGCGTCTGGGCCGCATTTGCTGACTTGGCTTTTTGTCTAGAGTTGCAACCACATTGCGTTGGTCATGGGCAGACTTTGTCGCTGCAAGTGGGTTTCTGGCAGCTTCCATGCCACCGCCTTGCCCCCTGCCTTTGGCTGCCTCATTTCCTTCCCTTTTGCCACCTGGCTTTTCTGCTGGCCCCTGTCGTACCTGTGCCAAGTTTTACGCCGTTCTGCCAAATCAATTGTTTGTAATGAACTTGCAACGGTGTGTTGCCAGTTGGCAGTGCCAGCCACTGTGGGCTTTTCAGCTCCAACAAGTCGTCAAAATAAAGTGCATTTGCATGTTTAATATTATATATGGAAATGGGAAAAAGTGCTATTAGTTTAATGACAGCTTAATCTACTTTTTTATAATAACTCATAATAAAATATAAATATTGCTATATTGTCTCGAAAAAATATTCCAAAAAGAATCCCTAAGATGATTTTCGTGTCTCCTGACAAAGTCCATTACCACAAGACAATTGAAATTAATTACAAGCGTAATTTGATCAAGTATAAAAGCCCATTTTTTCCTCACTTTTTATCCCCGGACTCTGTAAATAAATTAGGAAGCGTAATGCTGCCGAAGTATTTGCATTTTGGCCTCAGAACTGGCTCGTGCTTTTGTTTCTTCATTAACTAATTGCCGCCTGTTTTCCCAAAAGATTATTCCTTCTCATAAAGAAACAGAAGAAAACGACACGTGTTAAGCACCATACATATGTAAATGAGGCACCCCATGTCGATCCCAAAAAAAAAGGAACCTTTGGAACACCAAAGAAGAAAACTCAATATAATTTAAATGGGTTTTTGGTGTTATTTTTATAGAGGGTATCTTGGTGGAAGGTGGAGTCGATGGGACCTTTGGGAAACTTTTATTTTAATAATTATATTTTCTACTAGCTATCCCAGTCGGTAGGATGATGCGACTTCAAAGATTGGAGTACATACATTTTCTAGGGTTTCTGTGTAGCCTTCAATTTCTATCAAACGTCTTTCATGAGTTTCATTGTTTGTTGACTTGTTCCCCGGTCTGAGGCGTGAACTTTGCCCTCGTTGTTCTCGCTTTCTTCGCATCTCATTGTGAGCAGCTTGTTTGCCATCTCACATATTGAAAATTGTGAAAAGTGGCGGAGGAGTGGGTGGCGGCGGTGGCAAATGGGATGGCAGGCAAAGATCTGTTAACATCTTTTAGTCCCATTGACGCCTCGATGTGAAATATATGTATTATTACGCAACTGGATCGTATTTCTCAGCGGCGTTTTGTTTCCCGGCACGCCTTGGCTGATTACTTTGATTTGCTTTGAGTTTGGCGAGCAAAATTGGCAATTGCAAATCAATTTAGGCAACAACTTTGCATAAATCAAATGCCCCAGCAACGTCAGCTGTTTGAAATGTCCTTTTGGGAGAAAATTGGGGGAGAAAATTGGGGGAAAAAGTTGGGGGAAAATGGAGGGTCGGAAGTACACATTCAAATATATGCTGGTAGAGTGTGTCGGAATGGCAGCATCATGTTATTCTTTCAGTTTATTTGCCAAAAATGAAATAAGGAAGCAATTTTCCAAATTTACAAAGGACCAAAAGCCAAAACTTTACCCTCTTCGGTTGCTCCGCCGCCGGGGCAATGAAATTTCGCAGAGCTGGCACAAACCAAAGGCAAATGCCAGGAAAAAATTTACTCGAATTGTACACAAAATAAGTAAAATGATGCAAAATACATAAAATATGTGCTCTCGGCCTCGGCCCTCTAAGGCACCCGCTGGCATTTGTCTGGCAATTTTCAAGGAGGCCTCTTTGGGGGTCGAATCAAATCAAACCGAAACCGAAACAGAAACCAAAACCAAAACCAATCCTAAACTGAAACCCATTTGCGCCTTGGTATCCACACTTGACTGATTTTACTTAGCGTGGACTTGGGAATCCCCATCCCTCCATCGCTCCTCCTTCCTTCCTACTTTCTCCTTTCTCCTTCTATGACAACATTCCTCTCGATTCTCGGCTAACGCAAAGCAGCTCAAAGTGATTGATGGTTGAATGCATAAATTATTGATGGCCAGCAGACAATGCTTCAAACTGTGCGGGAGATGGCCAAGTGCTGGGATTGAGGGAGAAATGATTTGCCAAATTGTTAAGCAGAGTATTTGGGGTATTACAGTTTGTAATTGAATATCCCCAGTGTATTTACGAAGAGTATTTCCCATTCGACATCTCAGTGCTGGCGGGGATAACTAAAGATTCTAAAGATATTTTCTTTAAGATTCCCTGGCTATAGATTGCGTCAAAAGCTTTTTATAGATCTTTACCCAACGGCTAAAGCAAAAGAGGCGTAAAAACAATTTAAGCGTAATTTGAAGCTTAAAGTAAACAGACAAAAGTGAATCGGACGACGATGGAGGAGGAGGAGGAGGAAGGGAGCCTCCCTGTTGTAATTTTCCTATGAGTGATGATGGCCAACTTTGACAGTTTAATAGCCCCATGGAGTGTCCAAGGCGGTTCCCTCATCAAAAGCTGCCTAATCATTGGGAAATGTATAATATATAATATTTTTTTTTTTTTAAATACTTGAGGTTTAAAGAGGTTTGCTTTATGAATGCAATTTTATTTGAATAGATTTTGAAGTGGCAAGTCCATGAAACTGGGCCAACTAGGGGTTGCATTTTTTTAATTCATTGCTACAATTTTTTTCTCTCCCAATTGGGGTTTCCTCTTCTGGATTTTTCCACCCACACATTTTTTTTGTGATTTCCCTGCAAGTGCTTTAAGCCTTTGATGCTGAGCAGCTTAGGGGCTTTGAAGCTGATGCTGGAAATCTTGGCCATATTTTGAAAAGGTACAACAGCAACAACACTCTCCGGTTATTTAAAGTTATGCCAGCTGCCAATCAATTGCCTGAAGAGGAGTATCGTATGGGATGGGGGTTCGGGTGGAGGCTTCTATGGAAATTGAAATCGTTGGGCATAAGTTTCACACAAGCGTGATAAGAAGTCTCTACTCCGAAAGGGATTTTAAACTACACAAAAGAAAAATGTTCCATTATAAATTTCCCATATCAGATTGCTCCCCCAGGATAGCCCCGAAGATTTTCTCGCTGTGTGGGGGGGGGCACTTGCGGTTGGGGTGAGATGGTATTGACATGTGTCACATATGTCTCGATACTTATGCGGGATGAAGTGAAATGGAGACAGTAAAGCTGTTGAGCTGTCGCTAGAATGTGCTCCAAATTGCCACATAAATATTTATCGCTCACATCGGATAGAGGAGGCTATCATTTATTCATTTATTTACCCCAGAGACCAAACTTCCGCTTATGCCATATTTATACATATGTATGAAATTTTCGATAGATTTACGACTTGCCGAAAAAATAATTGGCCAGCGCAGAAGCTGAGCCAAAACAATCCTAAAGGAAATACGAGTCAAGGAAATTTGATTAGCCGTATCAATTCAGGGGGAAAACAAAGTAATACGAATACGATGAGTTTTGAAGCACGAAAAACGTGCTTTCGGCACAGAAAGTCGCCGGCCGACAATCGAAAAGGGCAAAAGGTTGCTGCCCCACAAATCGAAGAAAAAGTATAATTTTTAGTGGAAAATATCATATTCCCTTGTCTTGGCACAGTCGCAATCGCAATCGCAATCGCATTCATCTAATCTGGCAAGGTTAATTTGAACTCAGTCAGGCAAATAAAACGGAGGAATTGCATTGAATGCGTTTCTTTGTCTCCAAAGTGAATCGTTCTCCATGCAATATGAGACTCTCACATACAAAATTGTCCAATTAAATGCTTCGCCCCGAGTATGTCAAAAATTATTTAATATGCAATCTAATATTTATGACCCGGCCTGGGCCTGGACTGGGACCTGGGCCGTAAGAAACTTGTCACTCAGCCACTTTTCGTGTTACAGTTTCTACTTCCACGCTCTTACCTCCTCCTACACCTCCTCTTTGGTTTGGGCCGAGAAATCCGTCTAAACTAGTTTGCTCAGTTGATTGGGCGACTTGGACTTGGACTGCCGCCGGTTAACGACTTTCCCAGTCTCTTTGGGGCCCAAAAGACTGCCCACGCAGAACGGACTGGACTGGACTGGAGTGGAGTGGGCCAGAACAGTCAGAACGGTCAGAACGGACTCTTTGGCTTAATGGCCTGGACCCAAAAGTTGGAGGCTGAGAAAATCAAATCAAGTAAATATTAATGACAATGTCTACGAGAGCACACATTTGGGAATTTGAATAAATTATTGCACATTTACAGCTCGAGAATCACATTCTAATGTGTTTACCAGCCGTCGGTTTATCGATTTAGATTTCGGATTGATTTCCGATGCGATTCGATTGCCTAATCTCGGAGGTAGTCTGTGTGTCTATTTGGATTAAGTTGAAACCTGTGTTCACCTGCCTCACAAAGTGTTCATAAATATTAAAGGCCATGGGTCCCTTTTGTGTGGTCTATTTGAACTTTTTACAAGTCTCTTTTTTTTTTTTGTTTGGTTTTTGTTCATTGAAATGTTAAGTTCAAGCCATCATTACCTTTTTCCTTAATGAAGCAGAAGAAAAAACAAAGAGAAACAAAGAGTTTGGAATCATGATTTGGCAAATCGCAGATTCCCCTTCATTGAACTTCATTTCTGCTTTGTTTCCCAAGCTTAATGTGGGAAACTCAAGGCTGAAATTACAAAACTGCACAACTGCAGAGCTCCTGAAACTCGAAACCAGTAAAGCCTGGTCGCCAGTAAAGGCTGCCTTGGCTCGAAAAAGCAAAGCAGGAGCCTAACAAGTTGCAGCTGGCATCAAATTTCTGCATCCACAGTGACACACCGAGGGAGAGCCGAGAGTTGCCCCAAGGAGTTGCACTGCAATTCCTAGTTCTTCTCCTCTTTTTGGCCCGGAGTTGATCTTTTGGCCAGCACATGTCCAGGGCCAAGAAAAGTTGGCAGGCAGAAGGCAATGGAGACAGACATCAGACATACGACACTGGCGAAATGATAAGCGAGCCAAGTACGGCAGGGTTCGGGGAACTTGAAGATATATCTGAATATATATACATACATATATAAAATATATATATATAGAGTGCGTGCTGCATCTGTGGAGTATGTACATACATATATTGTATATATTTATTTCATTTATCAGTCGTGATTTTCCCTTTATTCTTGTCGTATTCTCTTCTCCCTGGGCTTTGTTCTGGTCGCCTTTTCTGAACCTGTTCGCTTCAACTGCAACAGCAACGTGAGAGCAGCAGCAGCAGCAACAGCGGCAACAGCAACAAGAAAACATCAGCAACACGAACACAGCAGCAATACAAAAACAGCAGCAACATCTTGTTAAATCACAGGCAAAAAACGGCATATAAAAAGAGTTGAAGCGCATTAATACTCTTATCGGAGCCTGAGGATTTGTACACTTTTAGTCATACAAGGGGTTTAAAAATAAACTCTATAAGAGGGTTTCATTAATATGTACGTATCCCCCCCCCCAGTACACCTCACAAAAGGGTTCGATGAACACATTTCATATTATTTATATTTAAACTTCAGATCTTTTATAATACTTTTGCTGTGGTGCAAGTTAAGTGTCCCCATGGAACCTACATGGTCACATAGCATTCACAGACCAGAGAATCAACAAAAAATTACAAATAAAACACACACATTTGTATGTATACCACCTAGAGAGGTTAAATCCTTTTCGCTGGTATCGGTCATTCCTGTCTGAAGGACAAACCGCAATACGACAAACGGGGTCGGGGACAGAAGGACTCGGCCTGTGAGCTCTTCATGGATGGTTTTAATATGTTCTCGAGGGTGATTCAATTACGTGGACTGCTCCTGTCTCAGTTACGTGGCTGCTGATGTTGCAGCAACAGCCGGATACCATGGCATCAAGCGAATATGTTACAGGGAGAGAAAATGCTTACCTATTCGAGAGCATATTACAAATGGAATAATAGCAAGTTGAAAATTTTCTAGTTTCTGTGTATAGTTAACCTGGGGACAGGTGAACTAAACTGTCTTTGTTGTTTTTAATGAGCAGAGACCAGGATTTAAGGAACCTGGAAACAAAGGGGGAATGCCAGTAAACGAAAAAGGGGGGGACCAAAAAATGTGGACTGGGAAGATGAACTGAATCCAGGAAGGAGGGGTCAAAAACACTCGGGCTTACCCAGCTAACCACAAAATCGCTTTTGCCTGGTTTTGACAGATGTCCCGGAGTTAAAAACCTTTTGTCCTCCCCTCTCACAATCTCTTCCTCATCCCCCACACTTTCTCTGTGACATCCTTAAAGGATTTTCTTGCCAAAAAGTTATCGTTTAAGTGAAAATCATGTTTGCCCTCGTTATCTGTTGGTCACGTTTGTCTATTATTTGAAAATAGCCCCCCTGGCTGTGCTTTTGCAGTAATATTTCTATAATGCCCCTTTTGGTTTGTTGACAATTTGTTGGCCAGAAAAATGGAAAAGATTAAGCTGTGATGAATGACAATCAACATTATTTACTTGAAGATGCTTCTCCAAATAAATTTGGATCATAAAACGGAATGGAAATGTTCTGTTAAAGCAGCCCCCATATTGTTGTACTCTCCATTATAAAGTAATTCCGAGGCGGATCAGCTGGATATCTCATACAACCCCATATGCACTTGGCTTCAAACCGAATTGAATGTCTCAATTTTCATCCAATTATCCCATTGTGTCAGATGCCAGAGTGTTCTGTGTGATTTATGCCACTTGAAAGAGTCACGGGGTAGAGTGGCAGCTGAAACAGATCAACGCCCGAAAGTTAAAGCGTATTCCCTTGTATCAAATAATTAGAAGAAAAAAAAAAGAAACATAGGAGACGCAAATAAAAATTATATTGTTCAGAGGCTCAATGGCCAGAGCCCGCAGCCTGGCACTTAGCTAATGAAAAGAAAAGGAGAACCCCAACCCGAACGAGCAACAGTGGAAAAGAGCTTGTGGCATGCTAAGTGTAATGGAAATTTCCATCATCTGCCCAGAAACAGCCTGCCTGCCCCTCCCAGCCTCTAATCAAACCAAAGGGCTAATTGAGGATGCCTCGCTCGATTTCCCTTCTCCTTCATCTAACTAACTGGCCAAGAGTCAGCTTCCTCAGTGGCATCCAAGGAATACGGCCCACGGACTATACGGCCGTATAGTGAGCAGTTTACGGCAACTCGGTTTAACATTCGCTTTTATGGCAATTTGATAGCTGCAGCATCTTCTCTAATAACTGCTCGGACAATGGACAATGGGAAGTGAGGTCTTTTCTTTAAATAAATAAAACCGTTTATAAGCATTTAATACAGAATTTTCAAGGAAAGCCCTTATATCGCAGATTGATGCAGTTTAAATTGACAAAGTTTTTAGGTATTCCACTTGAGGATACGTTAATTATTGGTCAAGATATAGACCTCCTGCGCACTCAATACCAATTGCAATATTTTGACAATGAAAATAGCCTTTAGTCTCCATTGTACAGTGCAACATTGTTCCATTGTCACGTCTGCCTCAACTATGTAAGCGTGTGTGCCATGACAACCAAACTATGGTCCGCTCCCAGAAGAACGAAATGAAATGTAAGGACGAAGGGATGGGGGGCTTAAGATGGCCATTTAACTGCGCCTAAAATCCTCGCGATGCTCTTTTGGCCAGAAGCGTGCCTCCTGCCCTCGGTTTTTTTGCGGCACCTGCGTTGATTACACAATTGCGGGTTGCTGCGACATTGTAGGCGCTGGGCTGTTGATGTTGTGTGGGTGTGAGAGATCCTGTTCCTGGCTGTCGTTGCTACTCGTATAACTATTTTTACAGCGATTTTCATGCTTCGCCGCCCCACAGTTTCTCAAGAAGGTCTTACTTTCATCGTTTATTGCATGGAAAAGTTTTGCAATAATTTTTTATTTACTTGACTTTGCGTCTTGCACCAAAAACTGCTGCTATTCCTTTGGCTCTGCTATTGCCTTGTATTTTTTATTGGCTGAGTGTAGTGGCACTGGCAAATAGTTGAGGCAACAAATTTCCTCACAGACACCCGAAAACTTTGCCACTTAAAATATGCGTGGCTTCAACTTTCCATCCTTCTGCCACCACCTCTCTCCGCCTGTCACAGCTAATCATTTGCAGCGTTTCCGTTTTTTGCGAATGCAATAAAAATAAAAACCCTGAATGGAGCAAGAAAAGACACATTTTCAAAAGTCATCAGCCAGCAGCACTCCGACAAGTGCCACAAAAGTCTCGGCCACCTCAAAATGCCTCGAAAGGATAAGGATCTGGGTTGAAAAACATTGTTGGCTGTTGAAATCACTTCGGGCCATGGCAGATTTGGTCTGTTTGGTTGAGTAGTTGTGCAAATGAAATACATTTGTTGTCATACAGGGCGTATGTGTAATATGTGGTTAAACATTGCGTATACGCCGGGTTACACACACACGCCTTCGAGGAAGACATCCTGGTAAAATGTTGTCAACAACATAATGAAACAAGCATAAATCAAACTAGAGACACACTTTATTTGTGTTTGGTCGTTTGGTTTGTTTTACAGAAACCAGAGAATACTTTTCTTAATAAGTTGTCAGTGTCAAAATGGAAAACTTTTGTTAGATTCTTAGTTTATGTGAAAGAGCTTTTAGTATTCCTCTCTACAAAAGTATTTAAAAAT
This sequence comes from Drosophila varians, assembly GCA_018150405.1. Classification (NCBI taxonomy): domain Eukaryota; kingdom Metazoa; phylum Arthropoda; class Insecta; order Diptera; family Drosophilidae; genus Drosophila; species Drosophila varians. The sequence goes on from JAECWK010000130.1 coordinate 14,809,858, forward strand.
GAATAGAAATCATCGATTGGTTGTTGATGGTGAAAATGCATTCATTGTCCTCGTGTACGACAGGAACATGACAATGACAGACACGACAAGCCACAGCACATCAACTCCTCCGCCTCCGCCACAGCCTCCTCCTTCTCCTTTGTGGAGGCCACAAACATTCCTGTTCCTGGTTTTTAGGAAACAACTAAAATAAATTTGCAGTCTTTGGAGTTTTGGAAATCAATGAGAGACAAAAGGCGAAGCGTTCAGCTCCACTCGAGTGGCAGTAACAGGACCTACACCAACACTCTATGTGTGTTTGTCATTTAAAGAAGATTGATGATCGTTTATATATAAATCATGGGGCAGCTGATACAGCTGATAGAAGGAGGCTGTCCTGCCTCCTTTCCAATCGTACAACTTTTGCCGCAACTAGAAAATTGTGTTTATAAACATTTATGAAGGAAATTTCCAACATCCACCGGGAGATTGAATAGGACTGCAGGCTCCCGACAACGATGAGAACGATGGAGGCTGCAAAAGGCATCAAGTGCTTTAAGTTATTGACTCAAACTCTAACCCGAAACTTGCAGGCAACACGGCCCCTGGTCCTGGATGGGCCGATGGAAGGGAAAACTTTTCAGACGGTAGGAATACGCTGGCCCGGAAAGTTGGCATAGTCTGGGGATTTTTAGTTGTTTCGTCTTGTTTTGCATATCCAGTTTTTAATTTCCCCTGCCTGGAATTCATCTACTATTAATCATGCTGCGAAGGAAGTTACAACTGATGATAATACTCATCCGCTAGCGAATAAATTCGAATTGAAAATTCACCTAATTTCCTGCTAAAACATTTCCGAATCCATTTGTCCAGAAGGTGTTAGAGCGATTCGCTATGCGTCTCATTAATAAAAGTTTGGCCTTTTGGCAATAAAATCAACGAATAAATTTTAGTGCGGACGCCCCACAAAAAAAAAAAATAAAGAGAATGCCAAGGGGAAGTTCTTTTAAATATTTGCTACAAAGTTTTTCCTGGTATGCAAAGCGAAACTTTTCGGAGGCACTCTGCAGTTCGGCTCCATCCGGGTTTTTTGTTTTTCAATTCTCGTCCCTTGACAAGCGTTGATGATGCTGCAACTTTTTATGGTCCACACAGATGCAAAGGAATATCTCAATTTCTGTAGAGGCATCCCGGCAGCCATCCCGGCATCCAAAGCATTTGATAGCCCCATGAAAAGTCAAATAATCTGGCCAATAATTTTGAAAAAGTCTATACATTCTAACCCGTATTCGGGCCAAGTCATAACTGCTGGCAAAACTTTCGCAATAGAAAACTTTCAGGCTCTCGAAAAACAATTAAATTTAATAAACGAAACACTCATTTACAGCATTCCGTGGTTGCAAACAAAACACCAGAACCATAGTTGGGGTTAAAGTTTTATTTTACTTTTTTGTTTTGTTCTAAGTGATTTGGCTTTTGGAAGTGCAGGAGTACCTCCCTGTTTCGCCCAGAACCTCCTGGAACCACCCAGCCTCGGTTTTTGGCCATTTGGCCGAGCTGGGAAGCACGTAATAAACTCGATTTAAGTGCCGAAAACATACGGCCACAGACAACAAACCGAGCCAGCAGCCCAAAAGCAACGGCAAAGCCCAATGTTCACGACAAACAAGCCAACACCGGACATGACTCTGGCCCGAAGGATACCACCAAAAAAAAAAACTGCACTCCCCACCAGCTTTCAATTTTCCAGTTTAAATTCTGCGAAAGTCAGATGCCTGAAAATGGACTTTAAATCACAATTAAATATTGGAATCCTTTTAGTTGTGAGATGCAAGCAACAGAGTTCCTCCGGAAACCATCAAATACAAGTCCAAAATGACAAACCAGTCCTTCAGTTCTGACAGTTATGACCGTCCTGGCCATCTCCAATTGCTCCTCTTCTTCCTCCCTTGCTCTGGATCCGGGTCTCGATTCCCGTGTGCATTTAAAGCACATTTATGTCAATCACGGCGCTCATTATGCGCACATCAGTGCATTAAATTATACATAGAAAACGCGAAGGGAGCGACCGTCGAGGGATATTCCAGTAGAATGCGGTGCCGTCGATACTGCCAGTGAAAGGAAGTTGAAATGCCAACGGAAGCCGCCATATTTGTGTGTGTACGGCCAAATGGCGATGGGAAAAGCCACCGGATGCAGGTCCGGCTTCCTGTTTCCTCCGGTTATGCCATGGCTTGTTGCTTGACCATAGTTAGCCGGAAATCTGTTTCGCCAATTCGCTTTGTCACCTGCTTTTTTAGAATAATTTAAAACTGGCAAATGATAGGCTTTTAAAAATCTTTTTAATAACAAATCAATATTTAAAAGGTTGCCGAAATCGTATCCTGGGATCGCTCATTGCAAGCCTTAAAACCAACGAAAGGAAAATAATTATCCCCTTCAGAAGCATCTCAGAGCTTATCATTAAAGACACGAAGACATGGAAGTCTGCGGAAAAGGAGGATGAGGCAAGGAAGAGCAATGTGTGAACTGAAAATTGAAGGATCTGACAGCCGGCGAATTTTCCGGGTGGCAGTGAAAATGTTTACGATATTCATGAACTCGATTCGAGGGAAAGATGGTCGGGGTCCTGTGTGTTTAAGACAATTTAAGACAAGTCTTTAAAGTTGTTTCCAATTTATTTTGTGCTTGTTTACGACTAACAAGGCATTTCGAGCCTGAAGCTTTCCAAAGGTGTAAAGGAATTGAAAGCAAAGTGACTAACAATTCAGCGACCTTTCATTTCCGTAATAAACATCCATTGTCCTTAATTATGAACGGTGCGCAGCAGTTGAAAGTTCAGACAACACGCTATCCGGAGAATCTCTGCCACATTCCCCGTCAGTCCCATGCCCAGTTCCAGGACAACAACACTAGACAACAATCTGGGGGAAAATTGTGTGTTGCATGCCCCGCAGGCGTGGCACGTACTCCTGCCAACTGTCAACGCGTCATTCAACGCGCTAATTAAGTGAAAAACTATGTTACACACAGACACCGACGCACACACATCTTTTTGACCCAAAAAGCAAACAAAACATCGAAAAAAACAGCAAAAAGCAGCAGCGAAGCTCAAAGTTGTTGACAAATAGGATGGCGGCTGGGGGTGAGGCTGTGGAAATGGGGGCCCTTCGAGTTCAGGATCTGGTGCTCCTGGCAACTTTCTGTTTTCCGCGTGCGCCCACATAATTCGCGACGGCTACAGATGCAAATTTCGCTTCGAGCCCAAAAGGCGCTTAACCCCTTTTCCCCCATTTTTTTGTTTTTTGTTTGTTTGCCGAATCGGGGCTGAGGTCGGGCTGCACAAAATCAGAGCAAATGGCTAGGACAAAGGCTTTAAAGCCAATGTAATAGGATGTCAATGGTGTTAAAGAGCTTTCATTTAATAAAAGAGACGCCAAACAGGACCACTGGAAATGGGACAGTGAGAGAAACTAAATCCAAAACTTTGAGTCCTTAAACTTAAATACGAAGCTTGCATTTAAGATTTTCTTTCAGTGCATTAAAGCAAGCTAGAAACTATAGCGTTGGCACGTCCTGCCCGGCCAAGAGTCAATTAAAATTTCTATTTGATTTGGTAAATGTCAGTGGCAGGCAACCGTCGGCTGGTCCAGGCCCAGGCACAGTGCCACAGGACGTTGGCATGCCACTGCCACTGCCCAGCACCACCCACATCCTTCTCTGTCCCTGGACAAAAACCTCACAGTCGTATCCTTCTCGCTTCCCCATTCTATTATGCTGACCAACTGCCAGCAGCAGTCCAGACAGATAAGAGCAACTCGAAATTGGCTACAGGTAGACAGAGTAAACAGAGGAACCCATCTGGGGATGTTCTTTAAAGGAATTTCACAGTGCTCTCAAATAAACTAGATGCAGGGTTTAATAAGGAAGTGTTTCCTTTAAATTTAAGGCCATTTCAAATACTATTTTTTATGAAATAACTGACCTCTATCAATTCTTCTAAATAACCTCTTTAATTCGATTGGACTTCTGCATTTTTTTTTTGAATATCCTGATACCTCCTCTTCACTTTTGATTGAGAATGGGGCTTGGGCTGTGGAACATCCTTGGACAAACGATTGACATGGTGACGCTGCCAGGTAAACGAACTCGATGGCCAAGATAAGCCGAAGGGAAAATAAACTGAAATTGAGTTGAGGAACAGCAGCACCTGAACGGCGAGGAATTTTATATGAAATATCCCGAATGGATATATAAAGTGCAGGGATTTTTATGTGAACCCAACGACTACGACTACGATGAAAATCAAAAAGAGGCGTAAAACTAATTTCGAAAACTGCAAAAGCCGCTAAACGAAATTGCAGCGTTCTATAATTTATGGGGTCAGACATCCAGAGGCGTGCACCAACAAACATAAATACATAAAAAAAATCGCCATAACAAAAGCAGAATGGCTGGCGAAATTTATGACTTGCGGTTGCTACCTGGCATACCAACAAAATCACGCACCTGTGTGTGGGTGTGTGGTGTGTCTATGAGTTTGCGATAAAAACTTTCTCCGGTGAAAATGGCGAAATGCAAAGGCTTTCCGACCGAGAAGTATGCTACAATAAAATTTTTACGTACGCATATGAAAGTGGATAGAGGATAGTTTAAAAATAAACTCCATAATTCAAACACTTAAAAAATAAAAATAGGGTATCCCGTGGATAGCTTTAGAATTTACAAAAATATTAACAAGAAAATTAAATAAATCCGTCAAGCTGAAGCTTTTATAATTAACTTTTAACGGACTCCCTTCCTATTTAGTTTTCGTTCCAAAACTCAACTCATTTTGTTTTAAACAATTGCGGTAGAATGTTCAAAATATTCCTAATTTTTATATTCCTACTCTATAATATTTTAGTGACAAATTCCCTAGAAATTGATTTGTCAAGAGTTAATTGTTCAGTTTTGAATGCCACTTGGGAGTTGTGTCCCAGTCCTTGCCCCGAAACGTGCGAATTTGTGAGTAGAACTTGCATACCCGCCTGCGGAGGTCCTTGTGCTTGCCGGGATGGCTACATAATCGATGGTGTTCGTAAATCCTGTGTCCTTAGATCAGACTGTCCAGCAGGATTGAGACAAAGGTCAGTGAGGTGGCACTACCTTATAACAATCAAAAATTTTGGGAGCTATAGGCTCTTTAACCTAACACTCTTTAATAGCAACAAGGAATAATGGAAAAAAAAATAAAAATTTAAGGATTTTGAGTTTTGTTTTTATTGTGTATGCTAATTTGGGAATGTCAGTCCTCCTTGTCTTCCTAGACCCTAAGCCACTTTTGTGGAAGGAGCTCCAGTCTGCTTGCTGTTGTTGTTGTTGTTGTTGGCTGTGGTCCTTTGCTTTTGACCCTGTCGCTTGTTACCCGTTTTTCGCTTGTTAGCCGTCTTTCGCTTGTTACCGTTGCGTTTCGACGGAGTACGCCGCTTCTGGCCGCGTCGCCCCCGCTTGCCACGGCCACTGCACCGGCGATTGCCACGCCTCCGGTTCCTGCTGCCACGCCCCCTGCGGCCGCCCCTGCCCCCGCGTCGGCCTGCGCGTCGTCGATTGTTGCGGCCCTCGTTTAGGGGGTATGCGATGCCCTCGGCCAGAGCTTCATTCTCATCCTCGTCGTAATCGAGATTTTGGAGATCGTCCTCGTCCTCCTCGGCCACCTCACGGTGCTCCTTTTTTAGGGGAGATGTTTCCTGTTTTGTGGATAACTGCTTGTTGTTTATTCCCTTCTTGGGCTGCTCTTGGGCCTCCTTCTCTTCAGCCTCCTCAGCTTCAGCCTCCTCATCCCCGTCCTCCTCGTCGTCATCGGCCAGGTCCTCTTCCATCTCCAGAATGTCGTCGCCATCCTCATCGTCCTGGTCGTAGTAGCGGGCATTCAGTCGCTGCACCTGCTCCGGACCAGGTCTGGACTGGATGGTGCGTCTGCCCGGCTGGGCCCAGGTCTCCGTTCCGATGCTGAGGAGCGCCACCAGGGCGCACAGAACGAGCCACTTGGTCGACATGGCTGGTGGGTGGGTTGTGTCTTGGTTTTGGGCCGAAACTATGGCTTTTATGGGTATTGAGATACCCGGCTTACCCTCAAGTGTTTCGACAGCTGAAGGCCTCTCTGTTTGAGTTTGAAAAGCAGTCCCAAAAATTTCAGTTATTGTTTTTCTTTTCGGAGGGAGGTGGGAGTTATCGGGAAGAGCCCGCAACATTTTCTGACACCTTATTATTTATGCTCTAAGCAAATTTAAATTAGTTTTTTATTGTTTGCCACGAGTTGGAAACAGTTTGGTGTCGGCTGCCCGGCCTAATGATGCACTGGCCCGGAGTCACGTACCTTAACTTGGCCGACCGACCGACCGACAGCAGTTATTGGCCCACAAAAGCAATAACAACGGAAAGTAACCAATAAGGAGGCTTGTTTGTTAATGTTTAATTGTAAGCACGTAGCTACTGGGACTTTGGCAACTGCATAAATATTGAAATTATCTGACGTTTTCAGGAAGGAGACTTGGTGGCAGGTGGGCGTGGCAGTGGGGCACGAGGAGGGTGTTAAAACACCCAACGCCCCCCCTTTCTGTGTAACTCACTTTGCATATTAAATGGGAAAATAATTTGGCAACCTATGGCTCACATCTGCGGATAAACAGATTTAAATTATAATTAGTTTTCCTCTTATTTAATATTTAAAGTTTGTTTTAAAGAGTTGCATTGTTTTGTCCACCACCGATATATCATGACAAGTATTTTGATTATTAAACCCTCATCCCATCACACTTTGCCAATTACATTTCAAACTGGGCAAAGATTCAAATGAATCGATGTGTTGTCCGGCTGTGTCTCCTATCCCATAGCCATCGCCATAGCCATAGCCATAGCCACAATGAGTGACCATTATTCTGTCATCTATCCGATTGCAGGTCCCTGTCCAGCCTCGTACTTTACATGCAACGATGGCTTCTGCATACCGATGCGCTGGAAATGCGACTCCAAGGCGGACTGTCCGGATAGGTCCGATGAGACCAGCGAATGCGGTGAGTACTCACCTCGTCCTCCCCCCAATTCCCCCCGTTTGATCCTTGTAAGCCCGGGCTGGGATGCCGGCTCCCCGTTGGGGACATTAGCAGTCGGTGATGGCTTTATTATTGGTTTGACTGTTTGGTCAGAACGCTTTTTGGGGTCCGAAAACAGTTTGGTCGCCTAATGACAGGTGGGTGGCCCCAAAAATTCACCGCAAATACATGGCCAAAAATACAGACTCGACCCCCATCCCTTCCACGAATTGCCCACGAATTTTGGCCAAAAACCCGAAACCGGGAGGACCGGACCAAATGCAATTAGAAACCGAACCGTTTTTGGGCACGACAAATCCGTAAATTGAAAGCCGGCCTAACTGAACTTTAAAACTTGTCGATTGTCGGTTGAAATTTAAGTGTTTCTGGTCCTTAATTTTGTCAAATGGCCAGCCAGGACTCTTTCGTAATGAATCGAGGGATGATAAGTGGAAAATGCCACATGGCTTCTGGGGCGAGCCCCTGAAATTAATGTCTAGACATTTTTTCTTGAATACTCTAGGAGTAGGTCTGTTTAATTGGGTTAAGGAAAGGAGACTCCTCCAGATTCCATAGTATAGTGTATCCTGAACGTCTGCTTCTATAGCTAGAGTTTTTCGAACTCATTTCTCTTACTTGCTGGCAGCCAGATTCCAATAAAACCAAGACACCAGCTAACTGCAACAATTGCTGGCCCAGAGACTTCTTCTGGCATTTTTAATTTCATTTTTATGGCGATGCCGACGAAGTGGGAGGGAGAATAGCTCAGAGCCAGGCACAGACCCACCAGGCCCAGGCCCAGACCCAGACCGTGAGTGCCAACGACAACAGACGACAAATTGTCGGCAAATATTAATGCAACAGATTATAATAAATGTGCCTGGCACATCGTTGTCATCTGCATTTGCCAAACTCCTCGCCTCCTCGCCTTCGACCATGCCCAGACCACTGGGAATTTACTATATGGAATGGGATGGGATGGGATGGCTCCTCCTTCAGCCCTCAGCTCCATCAGAGACGGGCGGCTTCCGCGCCTGCAATTTCAATTAAACCGAACTGAACTGAACTGAACTGAACCCACAGGCACACAAACAAATGCCAGTTTATAAAGTGTTGTCATATATATAAGTCTCTTGATATATTGCATTTAAACTGGCCTCGTTACACTAGCGACAAAAAAGTTTCCTCCACGCAGTGCCAGATCCTCTTCAAATAAATTTAAATGAAATTAAACGAAACTTTTAAATGCCACTGGAGAGGGCGAGAGAGGAGTACTTGTAGGTCACAAGGATACGGAGTAAAAAAAAAAAACATTTAAAAGTATGAGACATAATTTAAGTTCTATTTTCAAGTGGGTATATTTTTATGAGGTCTCACTGCCACTGTAAATGGAATGCTGCCATATAGCAACATTATAATATTTTCATGTTTCCCAGACTCGTACAAGTCCTGCTCCTTTCTGGGCCTTCCACAGATGCAAATTGTTTGGCACAAATAAAATGAAAACTCGCAGAGAAGAATTCAAATAACGCGTCTCCGCACTGGAGGTCCAAATCAGAGAAAGCAATGACAATGCCGTGACAGTAGATGGGTAAATGGTGGGTGGTGGTGCAGGGACACCCATCCCTTCCAGCCATCCAGCCATTGGGAGGGCCGTGGAAAAAGAAAGCTACATCCGACCGACATGCGCGACTATAACCATAAAAGCCACATTGGTGACACATGGGAACGGCCAAAAATATTTTGCTTGCCAAGAGGTTAAACTCCAGAGACAGCCATTGGACGTGTCCATGTCTCCACCGACATGCCAGCTCTCCTGGCCACCCAGCCACCCTGGGAGTCACATTTTGCCGTATTCGCGTGGCAATTTGCATGCCGACAGTGGCGGACACGGATATAATACGTAATAAGCCCAAGGGCATGCAGTCACGGGGTCCAGAGTAAAGTTTAAATTTTTTATTCCCCCTGATAGAAATGAGGATGGCGGGCACGCGGAATGGGGGGCCGGGCCAGGAGCGTAAATTTTGTCAAGGGTGCCCGGTACGGGTGGAAAACGTAGAAGTGGAGAAGGCGCATCCGGCATTTATTTAATCAACTCCGGGCCTTGGAAAATGGTCAGAAATGATGTTGGCCGAGCCATTGTTAAGCATTTTCCAGTGCCACGGGGATTTATTTTAACTAACTGGGTTTGGTTACTTTTTTTGTCTTGATGGCCTGGGTCCCTCAAGGGGGTGGGTGGATGGGTGGATGGGTCATTGCCACCCCCTTAAAATGGATATAAAAGTCATCCACTTTATTAGGAGCAAAGCTAATTGGTTAATAGGAAAAACCGGAAAAGGGAGTGAACTGAAGTGAACGAATATTTTGGATACATTTTCCCTATCCCCCCCCCTCAATCTTGAAAAACGAAAATCGAGGATTTTAAAGAGGTCCAGCTATAAAGTTTTCTAGCCGCTGAAAAGTTAGTCCACAACTGCTCTTGTTTCGCTTTTATTTACGATATCTCGCGAAATAATTCAACGATTTGTACGAACAACAGTGCTAGTGCAACTTTTTGTTGGCCAGGCCAAAAAGCGAGCCAGCGAGCCAGGGAGCCAACATTGCCTGGAACCACTAACAAACCCTTCCATAAATCTTCATTTCGGTTATTGTTATTGTACGGGAGTGTTCACTGTTCAGATCTGCTAGTGGCTTCTGTTTTATACACAGCGAGAAAATATTATATTGTATTCAAAAGGGGTTTCAGAGTACTAGAGCCTTGCCTTTGCAGGGCAGTTTCTTGTTTTCATCTTTTATACCATCGTCCATTTTTAATCCCATTTTGAACCACCCAATTTTTGTGTCTCTGCAGAAAAGGCTCCCAAGTGCAACGAGGGACAGTTTCGTTGCAAGCAAAGCCGGCACTGCATTCCGGAAAATTGGCTCTGCGACGGGGAGTACGACTGCGGCAAGGGCGACACATCCGATGAAACGAACTGTAAGTAAGGCGAGGCGAGGCATATACATACCATCGTTCGTACATATACCCTTATCCGGCCATCCAAAAACTGGAGACGCACCTCCCCAATTTATACGCCACTCCATTCATTTATTTATTTATATTTTTCGTTTCGACCAGGTCCAAATGGTGCTGCGCCCAAGTGCCGCGCCTTCGAGACCGAATGTCGCAACGGCGACTGCCTGGAGTTGTCCCGCTTCTGCGACGGCCACTGGGACTGTGATAACGATGAGCTGCAATGTGGTAAGTCCAGCTGACCAATTCTGATACAGATTGGAGGATAACTTTCCTGTCCCATCAATAGATAAACAGAACGCAGCGTGCGCCGCGCTGAACTGCAGCTACAACTGCAAGTTGACCCCGGCGGGGGCGCGTTGCTATTGCCCCAAGGGCCAGGTGACCGAGTCGGCCAACTCCACCCGCTGCGTGGACTATGACGAGTGCTCCGAGCCGGGCACCTGCGACCAGCTGTGCCGCAACACCCCCGGCTCCTACGAGTGCTCCTGCGTCCCCGGCTACGCGAAATCGAAGGGAAGAGGCTGTAGGGCCATTAATGGTGAGTGGCAGGCAAACATCCGGAGGCATCTCGGCTAATCCCACTCAATTTATAGTTCCCCCCACGGAGCTGGCATCGCTGACACTGCTCCACGCCAGCGGCATCATTCGCATCGGAAGCAATGGCGAGCTCATCGATTCCCCCACGGAGACCAAGGATAAAGATGCGTCACCGACTGCGAATGCAGATAAGGAGGAAGAACTGACGGCGGCCCTTGTCACAACAGCCCTGGAAGTGTGGCACCGGAACCGCACCCTCTGCCTCCTGCAGAAGAGCTTTTGGGAGCTGCGCCTGCAGTGCCAGCGCATCGACGACCCGCGGGTCAAGTGGGTCCTGCCCGTCTCATCCTTTATTGCGTCCCACCAATGTAAGTGGACACGGGGCTTGGGCAGTTATCGTTCCAATTGTTATCCACTTTTTTCTTTTGTTTCAACAGTTTTTACGGAGCTGCGTCTGGACTGGCTGGCGGGTAATTGGTATTTGGTCAGCGAGCACGACGGCCTCGTTTATCTCTGCACCAATGCGATGACCCACTGCCGCCTGATCCTGCAGCAGGTGGACCAAATATCCTCGTTGGTGGTGGACCCAACCAAGGGCTATTTGTTCTACACGGACTGGATACCCAGTTTGTCGCGCTCCCTTCTCGATGGCACCAATCGCACATTCCTGGTCACCGACCACATTTATCACCCCAGCAGCGTTACCCTGGATTTGGCCAATGAATTGGTTTACTGGGTCGATATCTACAAGGATGTCATCGAACGAGTGACCTACAAGGGTCAGAATCGTTGGACTCTGAAGAAGTCACCAGATGTAAGTGCTATTTATTGAATTTTGGTTTTAGAGGAAATCCTCATTCTTATCTTTGGTTTTGTCCAGTCCCCCATTGCCCTGAAGGCCATCCACGCTGTGGAGGTGTTTGAGAACACCATCTTCCTGAGTCCCTGGATGGACAACGCCGTAGTCACGTTGGACAAGTTTACGTTGAAGGCCCAGACCCTCTACAGGAATGTGAGTCGCGCCACCCATTTTCGTATCTTCCATCGCCAAAAGCAGCCGGAGGTGGCCCATCCTTGCCGGGAGAACAACGGTGGTTGCAACCAGATCTGTGTCCCGCTCTGGACACGCGGATTCGCCAGCGCCAAATGCCTGTGCACCGCCGGCTACAAGCTGCACAACCAGACCACCTGCCTCCTCTCCGCCCTGGACAAATTCCTGGTCTATACCGACAAGCAGCTGGCCATGATTACGGGTGTGCCGTTAGATACCGAGCAGGTCCAGCGGCTGGATCAGAAGGGCGAGCAGCCGGATGTAATGGTGCCCGTTTACAATGTCCCCGGGGAACCGGACATCGATGTCAATGTGCGTGGCAAGGCGGTCTTCTACGTAACCGTGGAGTCCAACGGAGAGAAGGAGCCGACATTCAGCATCCGGAGCCAGTCCCTCAACGGGAGCGTTTCACGGCAACTGGCCAGCAATCTGACTGCCATCCACGCCCTGGCCTTTGACTGGGTCAACGAGCACCTGTACTGGTCCGTTCACCGGAAGGTCCAGGTGGCACCTTTGCGAAACACCAGCAAGGTGCTGTCCTTCAAGGTGGATTGTGACGCCAGGTCCCTGGCTTTGGATCCCATTACGGGAATATTCTACTGGACCCAGTGGACATCCCAGACCTGTGAGGGTGGCATCTACAGTGCCTGGATGGACGGCACCCATAAGGAGCTACTGGCCAAGGGCACGACCAGCAATCCCATGCGGGCGCCCCGCAGCCTGGACGTGGATCCGCGCTCCAAGGCTCTATACTGGTGCGACGTCGGCCTAGGAACCATTGAACACATGAAGCTGGACGGCACCGGGCGGGAGGTGCTCTTCAAGTCGGAACAGTTCCGCATCTTCTCGATGGTTCAGCACAACGGTATGATCTACTGGGTGGACGACAGGAACTCCACCATCTGGCGTTTCCCCCTGCACGCAGCAAATATCACCAACAACTTGAGCTCGACGGTGCACCTCCAGCGTTCCGGACGATCAGCTAATCTCAGGATCTTTGATGTGGCCATCCAGCCAGTGGCGCAGACGCTCAGCGCCTGTGTCCAGTCCAAGTGTCCGGGCATTTGCCTAAACACGCCCAAGGGGGCGATATGCCGGTGTCCGGATGGATTCACTCTCAACGGCACTGGGAGCCACTGCATCCCGCAGCTGGCTCCACCTCGCATCCAGCCCAACTGCACCTCGGGGTACTTGTGCCGCAGCACGTGGCAATGCATCGAGAGCAAGGACATGTGCGATGGTTTCGTGGACTGCGAGAATGGCTTCGATGAGAGCAGCGAACCGAACGGTCCCTGCAACCCCAAGAACTGCGACAAGACGCATAATTTCGTGTGCAATGGACGATGTTTTCAGCGCTCCCTGCTCTGTAGCTCCATCACCTACTGCTCGGACGGATCGGACCAGGCCGACTGCGAGCATAGCACTTGCAACAGCAACGAGTTCACCTGCCTCAAGAGCGGCCGCTGCATTCAGATGAGCTGGGTCAACGACGGGGTCATCGACTGCGGACCGGACGACGACTCGGACGAGTCGGCGGAGATATTCTTCGGGAGCAAGTGCCCGGAGTTCGACTGCGGCAATGGACGGTGTCGTCAGTTCGCGGATGTCTGCGATGGAGCCGATAATTGCGGGTAAATATTGAATATAGGAATCTCTTTAGACCTGTAATGACCTTTTAATCCTCTAGAAACAACGCGGATGAGATGGGATGCGAGCAGGAGTGCGGCATCGGAGAGAAGTACTGCCGCCCCATCGGCTGCTACGGGGAGATGCACATGTGCGACGGGATCATCGACTGCGAGGACAACAGCGACGAGGCTCACTGCAACCAGACCAAGAGCGACAACCACCCGCTGAACGGCTGGAAAGAGGTGGACGAGTGCGCCCAGCACGAGTTCGCCTGCCTGGATCCGTTCGAGTGCATCCCGGACTATCTGCGCTGCGATGGCATCCCCCACTGCTTCGACAAAACGGACGAGTACAACTGCACCTCGATCAACGCCACCAGGTTTGACATGAACGAGACCGTGATTTGTGAGCATCCGGACCGCCTGTGCGGCTTCTCGAGGCAGTGCATCTCAGTGAACCAGCTGTGTGACGGGAAGAACGACTGCGAGGATACCACGGACGAGGGCTTCCTGTGCGCGGACAAGCTGTGCGAGCGGGATCACGAGTGCTCCCACCGCTGCCATAATACACCAGAAGGCTATATCTGCTCCTGTCCGGACCACTTGTTTCTGCAGCCGAACGGGAAGCGGTGCAGCATGCAGCACGCCTGCGAACACTGGGACACCTGCTCGCAGGTCTGCGAGACCAGCGGCAAGGGATACGAGTGCCGCTGCTTGGAGGGATACGAGTTGACCTACGACAAGTTTACCTGCAAGAGCACCGCTCCGGATGAACCGTATGTGATCTTTACCAACCGGCAGGACATCAAGGGCATCAACCTGAAGACCCTCAACGTGGGAAACTTTTACACCTCGCTGAGGAACATCATCGCGTTGGACTTCCTCTACATCAACAAGACCAGCATCGAGATCTACTGGACGGACGTGATTGACGACAAAATATACCGCGGCCATCTGATGGGCGAGAGCCTGCGGAACGTGGAGGCGGTCATCCACTCGGGACTGTCCACCACGGAGGGATTGGCCGTGGACTGGGTTGGCAAGAACCTGTACTGGATCGACTCCAACCTGGACCAGATCGAGGTGGCTAAGCTGAACGGAAGTTTCAGGCGCACCCTCATTGCCGGCAACATGGAGAGTCCCCGGGCCATTGCACTGGATCCGCGGGAGGGTCTGCTCTTCTGGACGGACTGGGACGATAACTCCCCGAGGATAGAACGTGCCAGCATGGCCGGCGAGGGCAGGCGCATGATCTCCACTAGCTGGCAGCTGAGCGCCGGCTGGCCCAATGGCCTCACCCTGGACTACACCCAGAAGAGGGTCTACTGGGTGGACGCCAAGTCCGACTCAATCAGCAGCACCATGTACGACGGGTCCGAGCATCATGTGGTGTTGCGCAACAAGGAGATCCTCTCGCATCCGTTTGCCATCTCCGTGTTCGAGAATCATGTCTACTGGACGGACTGGCGGAGTACTTCTGTGATACGGGCCAATAAGTGGAACGGCAGCGACGTCCAGGTCCTGCAACGCACCTCATCCCAGCCATTCGGCATCCAGGTGCTGCACTCCAGTCGCCAGCCCTGGGATCGGAATCCTTGTGGCGAAAACAACGGCGGCTGTTCGCATCTTTGTCTGCTCAGCGGGCGGGGAACCTACAAGTGCGAGTGTCCTCATGTCATGCGCCTGGATCCAAGTGACGAGCGGAATTGTGTGCCCAACGAGCAGGTCCTGCTCTTTGTGATGGTGGACGAGATACGTGGCATTGATCTTCACCAGCCCAATCACCACACGATTCCAACTATTCGGCAATCGCCGAGGGTATGTGATTTTTAAAATACCTTGGAAGGATTGTAACTAAATCTTTTGTTAACTTTTCAGTTGGTGGCTCCGCAACGCATTGATTTCCTGGTGGACGAGAGCAGGATCTTCTGGTCGGACATACAGCAGAACGAGATCTCCAGCGCCGGGATCTCCAATGGTCTGATTGAGCCAATCATAAATACGAATATAGAGAAGCCTTATGGTTTTGCCCTCGACTGGATTGGCCGGAACATGTACTTCTCCTCGGGACAGATCAAGTGCAATATACTGGCCAGTAATTTGAAAGGGGAATTCGTGACTCACATCCACGAGAACCTAAACATGGTGGACAGCATAGCCTTGGACCCAGCCAAGTAAGTTTAAATTCGGATCTGAACCAAGAAGATTATTTAATATTATTTTTTTATTTAAAGTGGAAAAATGTATTGGATTCACTCCACATCGGATGGCAAGCTCTCCCAGCTGGAGCAGTCCAATTTGGACGGATCGGGTCGGGTGTTGATTTACGAGCACGAGAATAGCCTCCAGAGTCTGACCATGGATTTTGACTCGCAGCGTCTGTACTATGCCTATGACGGATCTGGAATCGCCTACTACGACATCCCCAAGAATGAGACGCGCAAGGTGCTGGTGGCCAGTCAGATCACCTCCGTCAGTTCCCTGACCGTCTACAATGGCACCCTCTACTTCCCGGAGAACATCCAGAGTGTGATTATGCAATGCGAGAAGGAGGCCTGCTCCAATATGTCCTTCCTGAGGGTCAATACGAGTAAGGATTTCTTTTGAATCCTTGGAAGATCTTTGGTTTATTTGAACTTTTCTTTAACAGAAACCATTCAGAGCATGAAGATGTTCTATGCGGATGCTCAAGCTGGAACTAACTCGTGTGCAGGACCACTTCGTGGGGGATGCGAACACCTTTGCCTGGCCACCTCCGCCACGGACCACGTGTGCCGCTGTGCCCTTGGCTACGACATGGAACCAAACAATCCCTCCCGCTGTGTTCCACGGGCAGAGTTCATTTTCTACTCGATCGATGTGTTGCAGGGCGTGGAAATGATTGATCCCGCCGAGCAGTTTGCTCCGCCACCAGCGGTTTGTCTACTCTGCTTTTCCAAATCCTAAACCAACTAGTAATCATATCATTTTGCAGGCTCTGGTTCCCATTTCCCGGGTTAGCTCCGCCAGCTTTATTGACTACTATGCTGCCACGGACACCCTCTACTGGGGCGACAATGAGCTGGGCAGCATCTCGCGGGTGAAGCGCGACGGCACCCAGCGGGAAACTATACTGGAGGCCATAAACTTGGCAGGTTACAAGCAGCAGGACTGGCTGGGTGGCATTGCTATTGACTGGGTGGCCGGGAACATTTACTGGAGCGACACCAAGAGAAACCTCATTGAGGTGGCTCGTCTGGACGGAAGTCACCGCTACGTCGTGGTCTCCAATGTGGACAAGCCAACCGCCCTGGCTGTGGACCCCCTCCAGGGAATGCTGTTTTACGTCACACAACAGCACATTGGACGCGTTGGCCTGGACGGTAGCCAGCCGTTTATCCTGGTTAATCAGACGCGTGCCAACTGGGCCGTGGGCAGTCTTGTCCTAGACATGGAGGCCACTACAGTGTACTGGTGCGAGCGGTATCCTGATGCCTTAATGAAGGTGGACTACGATGGCAATCTGCGGCAGCAGCTGCTGAACCAAACTCTCAATAATCCGGTGGCTTTGGCCAAGATGGGAGACTACCTGTACTGGGCAGAGAACAAATACAACGAGGGCACCATTAAGGTGGCGCCCCTTACCAACCTCAGCCACTCGAAGGTTGTGCTCCAGACGGAGCAGGACGCCATTAGGGATTTGAAGATCTATTCGAAGCGCATTCAGCGTGGCAGGAATCCGTGCGCCCAGGCCAACGGCGGATGCGAGCAGCTCTGCCTGTTCAATGGAACCACTGCGGTGTGCGCATGCGCCCATAGTCGCCTTTCCTCGGACAGCACCACGTGCGAGCCCTACGAGAACTTCCTGCTGTTCAGCTACCGCAGCAACATCGAGAGCATCCACATGACGGATCACGCGAACAAGAACTGGCCCGTCCAGATGATAAGCAACAGCACCCTGATGCGGAACGTGATCGCCATCAGCTACAACTACGAGGAGCAGTTGGTATACTACTCGGATGTCCAGCTAAGCACCATCAACCAGGTGCACTTCAACGGTAGTGGGCAGCGCGTGCTCATGGGCCAGCAGGAGCGGGTGGAGGGCTTGGCCTACGACATTGTCAACGAGCAGCTCTTCTGGACGTCCAACAACAACGCAGCCATCCGAAGCGTAGAGCTCCGGCACCTGGACCTGCAGTCGGACTGGAATCACAAGCACGTGAAGAACGTGCTGAAGCTGCGGGAGAAGGACAAGCCGCGTGGGATTGCTGTAGAGCCTTGCCTGGGTATGATATACTGGACGAACTGGAACGAGGAGGCGCCGTGCATTCAGAGGGCGTACCTTACCGGATACGGAGTGGAGAGCATCATCAAGACGGATATCAAGATGCCCAATGCTTTAACTTTAGATCTGGAGCAGCAGAAGTTGTACTGGGCGGACGCCAGGCTGGACAAGATCGAGCGGGCCAACTACGATGGCAGCCACCGGGTCGTCTTGGCCCACTCCACACCCAAGCACGCCTTCGCCATGGCCGTGTACGGCGACCTGCTCTTCTGGACCGACTGGGTGCTGCATGCTGTGGTGCGGGCTAACAAGTACACCGGCACGGATGTGCTCTTCCTGCGCGAGCACGTGACGCGGCCCATGGGCATCGTGGCGGTGCAGAACAGCAGCGTCAACTGCGACGCCAACCAGTGCAAGATCCTGAACGGCCAGTGCGAGGACGTGTGCATCCTGAACGCGAGTGGCCAGGCCACTTGCCACTGCACCCAAGGCGTCCTGGCGGCGGACGGACGCCGCTGCATCGCCCCCGTCAACACGAACTGCGGCAAAACCCAGTACAATTGCCACACCGGAGAGTGCATCCCCATGGAGCTGACCTGCGACAACGTGACCCACTGCGCCGATGGGTCGGACGAGTGGCGCAGCTACTGCATCTTCAGGGAGTGCCCGGAGACGCACTTTATGTGCCAGAACCATCGATGCATCCTCAAGGAGCACATGTGCGACGGCCAACACCAGTGTGGCGATGGCAGCGATGAGGCACCCCTGCTCTGCAAGTGCCAGAGGGAGGAGTTCCGCTGCGGCAGCGGGGAGTGCATCCCGCGCAAGTTCCGGTGCGACAACATGAAGGACTGCCGGGACTTTAGCGACGAAAAGGACTGCGCCCCGATGCCGTGCGAGGCGGGAGACGTCACCTTTGAGCATTGCGGCAATAGCACCATTTGCATCATGCCCAGCTGGCGTTGCGACGGCGATCCCGACTGTCCAGATGGCACCGATGAGCTGAACTGCGGCAACCGCACCAGCGGCAGCTGCGATCCCGGCCAGTTCCGATGCGCCACCGGCAGCTGTATCGCCGGCTCCTGGCACTGTGACGGCGAGAAGGACTGTCCCGATGGCAGTGACGAGTTGGAATGCCGCCACGAGTGCCACGGGAGCCAGTTTGCCTGCGACAATGGTTGCATCCCGGCCAGCTTCCAGTGCGACGGTAAGAGCGATTGCGAGGATGGCACGGATGAGGGTCCCCAATGTCCCAGCCGGCCATGCCGACCGCATTTGTTCCAGTGCAAGAGCTCCGGCCGCTGCATCCCCCAGAAGTGGGTCTGCGACGGGGAGAGGGACTGTCCCGGCGGCGACGAGGGCAGTGAAGACGAGGGACCCCAGTGCGGAGGCATCGCCCACATTCCAGACTGTCCACCGCCGGCTCATCTATGTGCCAGTGGTAAGTTTTCAGATTGTGGGACTAAGGTCGAAGCTTCTGACCTGAAAAATGTATTTCTTTCCTTCCTTAGGTCTCTGCATCGATTCCCAGTACGTGTGCGATGGTGACGAGGATTGTCCAGGAGGCGATGACGAGTACGAGGGATGTGTGCCGATCTACCCACCGCACGCCTGTCCAGGTGGATCCCAGATGCACCAGTGCCAGGATGGTTTGTGCATCTTCCGGAATCAGACATGTGACGGAAAGCAGGACTGCCGCGACGGATCGGATGAGCTGGCCAGTCTGTGTGCCCACACCCGTGGCTGCAACGGAACGGACGACTTCCGGTGCAAGAACGGAGCCTGCATCAGTGTGGACTTGCTCTGCGATCGGAGGGACGACTGTGCCGACTTCTCCGACGAGGAGCTGTGCAACGTGAACGAGTGCCTCATCCGGGACATTTGCGAGCACGAGTGCGAGGACAAGGTGGTGGGCTACCAGTGCCACTGCCGGCCGGGCTACAAGGTGCTGCCCAAGAGTCCCCACCTCTGCACGGACATCGACGAGTGCGATGAGCAGCAGCCCTGCTCCCAGACCTGCATCAACACCTACGGCTCCTACAAGTGCGGCTGCGCCAAGGGGTACGCCCTGGTGGACCACCACACCTGCAAGGCCACCAGCAACATATCCATGGAGCTGATCTTCTCCAACCGCTATTACATCCGCCAGGTGAACATGGCCGGCAATGGCACTATCCTGATCAACGAGCTGTCCAACGCGGTGGCTTTGGACTTCGACTGGGATAGCCAGTGCCTTTACTGGTCGGATGTGACCAGCACCGTGGGCACCATCAAGCGACACTGTCCCAGCGAGAACAAGACCCAGACGCTGCACCAGACCATGCTGAAGAATCCGGACGGCTTGGCTGTGGACTGGGTGGCCAAGAACCTCTACTGGTGCGACAAGGGCTTGGACACCATAGAGGTTTCCCAGCTCGACGGCAAGTATCGGCGGGTGCTGATAAGCGAGAACCTGCGGGAGCCACGTGGCATTGCCCTGGATCCCTACCAGCGGCACATCTTCTGGTCGGACTGGGGCGACAATCCGCACATTGGCAAGGCAGGCATGGATGGCTCCAACCCCAAGATGATTATCCGCGACGGTTTGGGTTGGCCTAACGCACTCACAATCAGCTTTGAGACTCAGCAACTCTTCTGGGGCGATGCCAGGGAGGACACCATCTCGGTGAGCGATCTGGAGGGCAAGCACACACGCCTGCTCCTGGCCAGGAGCATGAATCCCCTGCTGAATTTGCACCACATCTTTGCCATAGCCGTGTGGGAGGGAAGGGTCTACTGGTCCGACTGGGAGACCAAGTCCATTGAGTACTGCAGCATCTATGGCGACCGCAACTGCACCACCCTGATCACCACCATCCACCGTCCCATGGATCTCCGTATCTTCCACCCCTACCGCCAGCAACAGCCCATGAGCGGCAATCCCTGCCAGGCGGCCAACTGCTCCACCCTGTGTGTCCTGTCGCCGGAGGCTCCCTACTACAAGTGCATGTGTCCCACGAACTTCATTTTGGCGGAGGATGGTCGCACCTGTCGGGCCAACTGCACCGCTGCCCACTTTGAGTGCAAAAACACCTACAAATGCATTCCCTTCTACTGGCGTTGCGACACCCAGGACGACTGCGGCGATGGCAGCGACGAGCCGGACACCTGCCCGCCCTTCCACTGTGAGCCGGGCCAGTATCAGTGCGCCAACAAGAAGTGCATCCACCCGTCCAATATCTGCGACGGCACCAACCACTGCGGGGATGGATCCGATGAGCTGGACTGCGACAAGTTCACCTGCTTCGACACGCATCTCAAGTGCGGGGCCACGTCCAATTCCAGTGCCTTCTGTGTGGACAACGGAAAAAGGTGTGACGGAGTTAAGGGATTGTCCAGGCGGCGAGGATGAGACAGGCTGCCTGCCCCTGGTCTGCAAGAGGAACGAGTTCCAGTGCGGCAACAACCGCTGCATGCCCTTCGTGTGGGTCTGTGACGGGGATGTCGATTGTCCGGACAAGTCGGATGAGGCCAACTGCGATAACTTGTCCTGTGGTCCCAATGATTTCCAGTAAGTTCGGGAAACTCGTCCTGTTTTTCCGGCTTTTCGGTTTACTTTTTAACTTTCTTGATTTATCCTATAGATGCGATTCCGGTCGTTGTATTCCATTGGCCTGGCGGTGCGATGACGAGGCCGATTGCCCCAACGGCGAGGATGAGCCGGCCAGCTGCTTCACCTCCAAGGCCACCTGCGATCCCACCTACTTCAAATGCAACAACACCAAGTGCATTCCCGGACGCTGGCGCTGCGATTATGAGAACGACTGCGGCGACGGCAGCGACGAAATGAACTGTCAGATGAGGAACTGCTCGGAGAGCGAGTTCCGATGCGGAACGGGCAAGTGCATCAAGCACAACTACCGCTGCGATGGAGAGATCCACTGCGATGACAACAGCGACGAGATCAACTGTAACATTACCTGCAAAGCCAACCAGTTCAAGTGCGCCGCCTTCAATACCTGCATCAATAAGTAAGACATAATCCAGGCCATACATATACCAGAGATTAATCCCATCCTTTCAGGCAATACGAGTGCGATGGCGACGATGACTGCCCGGATGGCTCCGACGAGGTCAACTGCACCTGTCCCGCCGATCACTTCAGCTGTGGCAACGGCAAGTGCATCATGTCCCGATGGAAGTGCGATGGCTGGGATGATTGCCTGGACGGCAGCGACGAGAGCCTGGCCACCTGCGCCCATGTCCACTGCCATGCCAACGCCTTCAAGTGCAAGAACCAGCTGTGCGTCCGAAACTCTGCCCTCTGTGATGGCGTGGACGATTGCGGCGACAACGAGGACGAGTCCGAGAAGGTGTGTGCTGCGTTGCCCAAGTGCCGCCACGATCAGTTCCAGTGTGAGAACGACGACTGTATCTCGAAGATCTTCCGCTGCGACGGTCAGTACAACTGCATTGATGGATCCGATGAGATGAACTGCCAGCCGCCGGTTTGTGGTTTCGGCAGCTGCTCCCAGATTTGCATTGAAAAGAAGTTGGGCCACTACAACTGCAAGTGCGCCGATGGCTACCACAAGGGCCCGGAGAAGAATGCCACTTGCCTGGCCTCTGGACCAGATCAGATACTTTTGCTGGCCTCCGAGCAGGAGTTCCGATTCATTCTGCCAGCCAAGCAAGAGGGCACCACCGTGGTCGGCTTCTTCCAAACAGATAGCTTGAAAATAGACGTGTTCGATATTTTGATCAGGCCGAAGGATACGCTGCTCTTCTGGATTGACTCGCATCACGGCAAAGTGCACACCATGAAGATCGCCACGCCGCATGTGGAGGAAACGGGGCTGCGAGTGCGTCGGGATCTCAAGGAGCTTACTGCTTTTAATGTGAGTAGATAATATCCTTTTATTTTAAAAGCTTCTGAACAATTCTTTCTTTTATTCTTTTAGATCCCAGAACTGGATGATCCCAAGTCCTTGGCCGTGGACTGGATTACGCAGCGGGTATACATCATCGATTCCAGACATAATCAAATTCTGGTCACCGACATCGAGGGCAAAAAGTACATATCCCTCGTGTCCACGGGCATGAATCCCACGGACATTGTCCTGGAGCCAGAGTCCCGTGTAATGATCTGGTCCACTCTGGAGAACGGCATCCTGGTGGCCTCGCTGGACGGCAGCAACAAGAAGAGCCTGGTGGAGCGTGACGTGGGCTGGCCAATCAGCCTTTCGATGGACTATCCCACGGGTCGTTTGTACTGGGCGGATTACCGCAAGGGAACCATTGAAACGTGTCGCCTCAACGGCAAGGATCGGAATGTCGTGCGTCGGTTTGGCAACCGGGAGAAGCCCCAGAAGATCGACGTGTTTGAGGACTACTTGTACATCAAGCTCTATGACCAGAGCATCATCAAAATGAACAAGTTTGGCAACGACAATGGCACCTACTTGCTGAAGGGATATCGTTCCTCGGATATTGGAATTCTTCATCCCATGAAGCAGAACAAGAACAGTAAGTGAAGGCGATTCCTGACCCTGATGGCTTCTTAACATTCTTGTATTCTTTAGTTACCAATCCCTGTGGAAAGGATCCCTGCAAGACCTCGCGAGCTCTCTGCATTCTCTCCTCGGAGTCCTCCAGCGGCTACAGTTGTAAGTGCGCCGATGGCTTCGTCATGACCGACGCGGGTGTCTGTACAGCCCACGCAGATATTCCGGGCTACTGCCCTCTGCAGTGCAACCTGGGCACCTGCCAGATCGTCGACCACGAACCCAAGTGCATCTGCCAGCCCCAGTTCGAGGGCGAGCTCTGTGAGCACTATCGTTGCTCCGGGCACTGCCTCAATCACGGAGTCTGCACCGTGGCCCCACAGCTGCCGGGCTCCCATGAGCCACCGCCGCTGAAGTGCACCTGCACAGCCGGATGGTCTGGAGCTCGCTGCGAGACATCCATGCCCGCGTGCCAAAGCCGTTGTCACAACGGAGGCTCCTGCCTTCTGTCCGAAACGGAGGGCATGAAGTGCAGCTGCCCGGAAATGTTCATCGGGGATCAGTGCGAGCACTGCCTGAATCTCACCTGCGAGAATGGCGGCATCTGCCGGGAAACGCTCACGGGCAACCCGCAGTGCGAATGTCCGGACGGATTCACTGGCAAACGCTGCGAGATCAACGAGTGCGCCGACTTTTGTAAGAACGGCGGGTCTTGTGTGATCGGAAGCAAGGGTCAGCGGCAGTGCAAGTGTCCCAGTGGCTTCTTTGGTGACCACTGCGAGTCCAGCTCTTGCCGGGACTTCTGCCAGAATGGCGGAACCTGTACGGAGCGGGGTCGTCGCTTGACCTGCACTTGTCCGCCGCGCTACATCGGTGAAACCTGCGAGTCAGACTTGTGCAACACTTCCAATCCGCCGCACTTCTGCGACTCGGCTAAGGTGCCCTTGCGGGACCCCTGCACTGGAATCATCTGCCAGAACTCCGGAACCTGTCATGTCATCAAGGGTGTGGCCTTGTGCAATTGTACGGACCAGTGGAACGGCGAATTCTGCACCCTGCCTGTCGGGGATGACAATCCCTGCGCTCGCTTCTGTGCCAATGGCGGAGTGTGCCACCTGGACGAGTACTCGCGTCCGCACTGCAGCTGCATCGGGGACTGGCAGGGCAATGCCTGCCACTTGCCTCCTTACTGTGTGGGCGGAGAGTGCAACGTCTGCCGTCCGGGCAGCTCCATCAACGAGTGTCTCTGCGAGAATACGAAGGTGGTGCCCTGCCTGGTGGACAGTGTGGATGCCCTCAAGGGCGAGGATCAGACAACCGAGTCGGGCGGAGTGCTCTCTGTGATGGCCCTGATTCTGGGGGTGATTATGCTGGTCTTGGCCCTCTTCGCTGGCGCTGTTTACTTCCTCAAGTAAGTTCTGGTAAATATTTATTGAGCTTCTTAATTTAATACCTTATATCCTTCGTAGGAAACACCGCATAGCCCAGCCATTTTCACATGCTCGCCTCACGGACAATGTGGAAATCATGCTCACCAACGCCATGTATCGCGGCGACGCGGACGAGGCGCCCACATTTGCCAACGAGGATGACAAGGTAAGGGGGAGCTTGTTAAATTCAATTTACTCGAAACAATTACTAATTGAAATGTTCGTTTCCAGGGTAACTTTGCCAATCCGGTGTACGAGTCCATGTACGCCGATTCCATTCCGGAGCCGGCGAGCACGGAAATAGCTCACAGCACGGCTCCGGACGAGCGGAAGGGGCTGTTGCAGCACACGCATGACGAGAATCATACGCCGGACATACTCTGATGATTGACACGCCCCGAGCCAGATCTGTGTTAGGCGCAGCCTTGAACAAAAAACCAACAAACAAAAAATAATAATAATATTAAATTCTCATTACCGATTTGAACTCGAACAATGGACTGATAGCGTGTAGCCATATAACGAATTTTTCGTAAAGATTTGTGTACATTTTGTTTCCTTTTATGTTTGATATTATTTTATATGATTTTTTTGTGGCCCACACCCGGCCTCATCCAAAGAGCTGTAGCCCAGGCAGCCATGCTTCCTGCGGCTAAGTCCCGAATGAGATGTCCTTAGAACCTACCTTAAATGGGAATTCTTCTTGTCATTTGTTTAAATTTAAAACCTTTAACAAGCAATGCGCCTTTTGATAAATGAATTTTATATATGTATATGATGTATGTGTGTATATCCGGAATCTGTAAATTTTATAGTTGGTAGATTTAGTTAAAGCTCGTGAGCTGAAAATGAAACATTGTACATATTTTATACATTTATTGCCCAGCCAGCAGCCTAGTTAACATTTAAACGGCAAGATTTGTATTTCGCGAAATCACTAACCCTTTTTGCCAATTAGTAAAGGACGATTCGCACCGATTCGTCTATTGATATTGACCAAAAATGCATTTAAATTAAGTTATCAGAATGCCAGGACGAACAGGAGCCAGCACAACAATGAACAAATCGCTTAGAAATTAAGTCGATCATCACATACTTTACACAATGAAAATACATAACAAAGTATATAGTTTGCACAATTTTCAAATCAATCGACCTAAAGCCGAGAGAAAACGAGATTTCCTGTAAAAATAATGCTCAGACAAAGCCAAATTTTAACAAAATATACATTGTAAAAATAAATAACAATAAAATATGTACGTTAAGCCAATAAAGCACTGCAGAAATTCTGTAAAAAAAAACTAAAAAAAAATAAATATGCATTAATTCGCAAATAAAAAAAAACCTTTAATCTTAAAGTATCTTCAGGTCGGAGGCCTGGGATCCTGGGAAACCCCAAGGAAATACTTTTCCACATTTTCTCAAACCTATCATATCCTGCGATACATTGCGCAAAGCTGTTCAATCACGGCTATCTCACGGATTCCGATAGATACACTTGTTACCCACAAGGAAACCAAATCAGGCAAAGAAACAAGGATATCTGGGCTCATTCAGACCTCCTTTGGTTTCTACTCTTTGTATTTATTGGTTGTGTGTTTTTTGTATTTTGTATTTTGTATTTTGTGTGAGAAATGCAAGCGATTTGAATTTGCCGATGCACAGGTAGCCAGGATACATTTCATCCTTTTCTCTCGCTGCAGCAAAAAGGATCACGGGGGCATATTCAAAGTGATTGTCAGTGTGTGCGTGTGTGTGGGAGAATTCCTGCTAAACTCCGCATGACTTTGTTTTCCAAAGGAAAAGGCTCGCATTTGTTGGCTTGGGAAAATCTTCTCCAACAATGCAAAGAGTTTACAAATTTGTTGCAAGTTAATTTGCTAAATGACAATTAAATATTCCGGAACCCTGAAACAATGGCAACACGCAGGCGCTAAGATTAAATCTTTTGTAGAAAATTCAGAAACCAAATATATTTATAGATTTGTTAATCAATTAACAGATGATCAATCTACGAATCGTTTGAGGTATCCCGCTTAAGAATTGGAAAAAAATTGGCCAAGATATAGGCATCGCGGCGGGCTATATTAGTTCTCCCCGGTGTTCTTCCACATTTTTCATTTTTCAAGTCTCATGGCAAAAAATGGAAAAAAATCCATTCCAAAATTTCTTCCCAGATTTTAACCCAAATTAATAGAGAATCGACCTATGAATCTTTTAAGATATTCCGCTCAAGAATCGGACGGGAATTGGCCAAGATATAGGCATAGCGGGGGGCTATATTAGTCCTCTCAGGCGTTCTCTCAGATTTTCCAAGGGGTTCCATGGCAAAAAATGGACAAAAAATCCATTCCAAAATTTCTTCCCAGATTTTAACCCAAATTAATAGAGAATCGACCTATGAATCTTTTAAGATATTCCGCTCAAGAATCGGACGAAAATTGGCCAAGATATAGGCATAGCTGGGGGCTATATTAGTCCTCTCAGGCGTTCTCTCAGATTTTCCAAGGGGTTCCATGGCAAAAAATGGACAAAAAATTGTTTTCAAAATTTCTTCCCAGATTTTAACCCAAATTGATAGAGAATCGACCTATGAATCTTTTAAGGTATTCCGCTCAAGAATCGGACGAAAATTGGCCAAGATATAGGCATAGCTGGGGGCTATATTAGTCCTCTCAGGCGTTCTCTCAGATTTTCCAAGGGGTTCCATGGCAAAAATGGACAAAAATCCATTCCAAAATTTCTTCCCAGATTTTAACCCAAATTGATAGAGAATCGACCTATGAATCTTTTAAGATATTCCGCTCAAGAATCGGACGGGAATTGGCCAAGATATAGGCATAGCGGGGGCTATATTAGTCCTCTCAGGCGTTCTCTCAGATTTTCCAAGGGGTTCCATGGCAAAAAATTGACAAAAAATCCATTCCAAAATTTCTTCCCAGATTTTAACCCAAATTGATAGAGAATCGACCTATGAATCTTTTAAGATATTCCGCTCAAGAATCGGACGGGAATTGGCCAAGATATAGGCATAGCGGGGGGCTATATTAGTCCTCTCAGGCGTTCTCTCAGATTTTCCAAGGGGTTCCATGGCAAAAAATTTACAAAAATCCATTCCAAAATTTCTTCCCAGATTTTAACCCAAATTGATAGAGAATCGACCTATGAATCTTTTAAGATATTCCGCTCAAGAATCGGACGGGAATTGGCCAAGATATAGGCATAGCGGTGGGCTATATTAGTCCTCTCAGGCGTTCTCTCAGATTTTCCAAGGGGTTCCATGGCAAAAAATTGACAAAAAATCCATTCCAAAATTTCTTCCCAGATTTTAACCCAAATTAATAGAGAATCGACCTATGAATCTTTTAAGGTATTCCGCTTAAGAATCGGACGAAAATTGGCCAAGATATAGGCATAGCTGGGGGCTATATTAGTCCTCTCAGGCGTTCTCTCAGATTTTCCAAGGGGTTCCATGGCAAAAAATGGAAAAAAAATTGTTTTCAAAATTTCTTCCCAGATTTTAACCCAAATTGATAGAGAATCGACCTATGAATCTTTTAAGGTATTCCGCTCAAGAATCGGACGGGAATTGGCCAAGATATAGGCATAGTGGGGGGCTATATTAGTCCTCTCAGGCGTTCTCTCAGATTTTCCAAGGGGTTCCATGGCAAAAAATGGACAAAAAATCCATTCCAAAATTTCTTCCCAGATTTTAACCCAAATTAATAGAGAATCGACCTATGAATCTTTTAAGATATTCCGCTCAAGAATCGGACGGGAATTGGCCAAGATATAGGCATAGCGGGGGCTATATTAGTCCTCTCAGGCGTTCTCTCAGATTTTCCAAGGGGTTCCATGGCAAAAAATGGACAAAAAATCCATTCCAAAATTTCTTTCCAGATTTTAACCCAAATTAATAGAGAATCGACCTATGAATCTTTTTAAGATATTCCGCTCAAGAATCGGACGGGAATTGGCCAAGATATAGGCATAGCGGGGGGCTATATTAGTCCTTTCAGGCGTTCTCTTAGATTTTCCAAGGGGTTCCATGGCAAAAAATGGACAAAAAATTGTTTTCAAAATTTCTTCCCGGATTTTAACCAAAATTGATAGAGAATCGACCTATGAATCTTTTAAGGTATTCCGCTCAAGAATCGGACGGGAATTGGCCAAGATATAGGCATAGCGGGGGCTATATTAGTCCTCTCAGGCGTTCTCTCAGATTTTCCAAGGGGTTCCATGGCAAAAAATGGACAAAAAATCCATTCCAAAATTTCTTCCCAGATTTTAACCCAAATTAATAGAGAATCGACCTATGAATCTTTTAAGATATTCTGCTTAAGAATAGGACGGGAATTGGCCAAGATATAGGCATAGCGGGGGGCTATATTAGTCCTCTCAGGCGTTCTCTCGGATTTTCCAAGGGGTTCCATGGCAAAAAATGGACAAAAAATCCATTCCAAAATTTCTTCCCAGATTTTAACCCAAATTGATAGAGAATCGACCTATGAATCTTTTAAGGTATTCCGCTTAAGAATCGGACGGGAATTGGCCAAGATATAGGCATCGCGGCGGGCTATATTAGTTCTCCCCGGTGTTCTTCCACATTTTTCATTTTTCAAGTCTCATGGCAAAAAATGGAAAAAAATCCATTCCAAAATTTCTTCCCAGATTTTAACCCAAATTGATGGAGAATCGACCTATGAATCTTTTAAGATATTCCGCTCAAGAATCGGACGGGAATTGGCCAAGATATAGGCATAGCGGGGGCTATATTAGTCCTCTCAGGCGTTCTCTCAGATTTTCCAAGGGGTTCCATGGCAAAAATTGACAAAAAATCCATTCCAAAATTTCTTCCCAGATTTTAACCCAAATTGATAGAGAATCGACCTATGAATCTTTTAAGATATTCCGCTCAAGAATCGGACGGGAATTGGCCAAGATATAGGCATAGCGGGGGCTATATTAGTCCTCTCAGGCGTTCTCTCAGATTTTCCAAGGGGTTCCATGGCAAAAAATTTACAAAAAATCCATTCCAAAATTTCTTCCCAGATTTTAACCCAAATTAATAGAGAATCGACCTATGAATCTTTTAAGATATTCCGCTCAAGAATCGGACGGGAATTGGCCAAGATATAGGCATAGCGGGGGGCTATATTAGTCCTTTCAGGCGTTCTCTTAGATTTTCCAAGGGGTTCCATGGCAAAAAATGGACAAAAAATCCATTCCAAAATTTCTTCCCAGATTTTAACCCAAATTGATAGAGAATCGACCTATGAATCTTTTAAGGTATTCCGCTTAAGAATCGGACGGGAATTGGCCAAGATATAGGCATAGCGGGGGGCTATATTAGTCCTCTCAGGCGTTCTCTCAGATTTTCCAAGGGGTTCCATGGCAAAAAATTGACAAAAAATCCATTCCAAAATTTCTTCCCAGATTTTAACCCAAATTAATAGAGAATCGACCTATGAATCTTTTAAGATATTCTGCTTAAGAATAGGACGGGAATTGGCCAAGATATAGGCATAGCGGGGGGCTATATTAGTCCTCTCAGGCGTTCTCTCGGATTTTCCAAGGGGTTCCATGGCAAAAAATGGACAAAAAATCCATTCCAAAATTTCTTCCCAGATTTTAACCCAAATTGATAGAGAATCGACCTATGAATCTTTTAAGGTATTCCGCTTAAGAATCGGACGGGAATTGGCCAAGATATAGGCATCGCGGCGGGCTATATTAGTTCTCCCCGGTGTTCTTCCACATTTTTCATTTTTCAAGTCTCATGGCAAAAAATGGAAAAAAATCCATTCCAAAATTTCTTCCCAGATTTTAACCCAAATTGATGGAGAATCGACCTATGAATCTTTTAAGATATTCCGCTCAAGAATCGGACGGGAATTGGCCAAGATATAGGCATAGCGGGGGGCTATATTAGTCCTCTCAGGCGTTCTCTCAGATTTTCCAAGGGGTTCCATGGCAAAAAATTGACAAAAAATCCATTCCAAAATTTCTTCCCAGATTTTAACCCAAATTGATAGAGAATCGACCTATGAATCTTTTAAGATATTCCGCTCAAGAATCGGACGGGAATTGGCCAAGATATAGGCATAGCGGGGGGCTATATTAGTCCTCTCAGGCGTTCTCTCAGATTTTCCAAGGGGTTCCATGGCAAAAAATTTACAAAAAATCCATTCCAAAATTTCTTCCCAGATTTTAACCCAAATTGATAGAGAATCGACCTATGAATCTTTTAAGATATTCCGCTCAAGAATCGGACGGGAATTGGCCAAGATATAGGCATAGCGGTGGGCTATATTAGTCCTCTCAGGCGTTCTCTCAGATTTTCCAAGGGGTTCCATGGCAAAAAATTGACAAAAAATCCATTCCAAAATTTCTTCCCAGATTTTAACCCAAATTAATAGAGAATCGACCTATGAATCTTTTAAGGTATTCCGCTTAAGAATCGGACGAAAATTGGCCAAGATATAGGCATAGCTGGGGGCTATATTAGTCCTCTCAGGCGTTCTCTCAGATTTTCCAAGGGGTTCCATGGCAAAAAATGGAAAAAAATTTGTTTTCAAAATTTCTTCCCAGATTTTAACCCAAATTGATAGAGAATCGACCTATGAATCTTTTAAGGTATTCCGCTCAAGAATCGGACGGGAATTGGCCAAGATATAGGCATAGTGGGGGGCTATATTAGTCCTCTCAGGCGTTCTCTCAGATTTTCCAAGGGGTTCCATGGCAAAAAATGGACAAAAAATCCATTCCAAAATTTCTTCCCAGATTTTAACCCAAATTAATAGAGAATCGACCTATGAATCTTTTAAGATATTCCGCTCAAGAATCGGACGGGAATTGGCCAAGATATAGGCATAGCGGGGGGCTATATTAGTCCTCTCAGGCGTTCTCTCAGATTTTCCAAGGGGTTCCATGGCAAAAAATGGACAAAAAATCCATTCCAAAATTTCTTCCCAGATTTTAACCCAAATTAATAGAGAATCGACCTATGAATCTTTTAAGATATTCCGCTCAAGAATCGGACGGGAATTGGCCAAGATATAGGCATAGCGGGGGGCTATATTAGTCCTTTCAGGCGTTCTCTTAGATTTTCCAAGGGGTTCCATGGCAAAAAATGGACAAAAAATTGTTTTCAAAATTTCTTCCCGGATTTTAACCAAAATTGATAGAGAATCGACCTATGAATCTTTTAAGGTATTCCGCTCAAGAATCGGACGGGAATTGGCCAAGATATAGGCATAGCGGGGGGCTATATTAGTCCTCTCAGGCGTTCTCTCAGATTTTCCAAGGGGTTCCATGGCAAAAAATGGACAAAAAATCCATTCCAAAATTTCTTCCCAGATTTTAACCCAAATTAATAGAGAATCGACCTATGAATCTTTTAAGATATTCTGCTTAAGAATAGGACGGGAATTGGCCAAGATATAGGCATAGCGGGGGGCTATATTAGTCCTCTCAGGCGTTCTCTCGGATTTTCCAAGGGGTTCCATGGCAAAAAATGGACAAAAAATCCATTCCAAAATTTCTTCCCAGATTTTAACCCAAATTGATAGAGAATCGACCTATGAATCTTTTAAGGTATTCCGCTTAAGAATCGGACGGGAATTGGCCAAGATATAGGCATAGCGGGGGGCTATATTAGTCCTCTCAGGCGTTCTCTCAGATTTTCCAAGGGGTTCCATGGCAAAAAATGGACAAAAAATCCATTCCAAAATTTCTTCCCAGATTTTAACCCAAATTGATAGAGAATCGACCTATAAATCTTTTAAGGTATTCCGCTCAAGAATCGGACGGGAATTGGCCAAGATATAGGCATAGCGGGGGGCTATATTAGTCCTCTCAGGCGTTCTCTCAGATTTTCCAAGGGGTTCCATGGCAAAAAATGGACAAAAAATCCATTCCAAAATTTCTTCCCAGATTTTAACCCAAATTGATAGAGAATCAACCTACGAATCTTTTAAGGTATTCCGCTCAAGAATCGGACGGGAATTGGCCAAGATATAGGCATAGGCATTAGTCCTCTCAGGCGTTCTCTCAGATTATCCATTGTATGAAAATTGGCCAACATTTAGGAATTGGTGGGGACAGTCTCATAGTTTTGGCAACTTTATTAAATAATATTAACATTTAATTTGACAAGACAAACTTCATTATCAAATTTGGAAACAAAAACATTAGGAATTGCTCACAATACTATTTGAAAATAAGGTATGCAAGTGCGCACATTAACACAGCAATTCCCAGGAAAGAAATCAAAAGTAAAAATGAAAAAAAAAAAATAAAAGTGATAGCCGAAACGAAAAAACTTACACACTCATGGAGATCCCAGGGATTCCAGTCCCAGTCCCAATCCCAGCATCAAATCACAGCAAACATAACGCACAAAGGAATGAAACCGAAGGATCCAACGAGACAAGTGGAATGCAAACAGGCAAGACGGATGGAAGGGGCAAGGAGGACAACCACAAAGCAAACAAGCAAAGATAAAGGATCTGAAGGATGTGTGGGAAACACACAGGTCTCGAAGGAGCGAAACAAGTGCAACGGTATTTGGAAATGCAAAAGGATAATAGCGTAAAGAGGAAATGAAAATTATGATAATTTTCGATCGCGCCACGGAGGTGTTGTTGTTTTTCTCACAGAAGGATCAAGTAACAGCAGTGCCGATATGATTGAGTGTGGGAAGTGCAAAGGATCTGCGAGTGGAAGGATCCGCAGCGAGTCCCTCGAAGGCGGGGGCGACGCTCGACAGCCACACGCAAGGAACAGGCTGTTGCGGAAGTTATTAC
The DNA here is from genome assembly GCA_018150405.1 of Drosophila varians. Lineage (NCBI taxonomy): Eukaryota > Metazoa > Arthropoda > Insecta > Diptera > Drosophilidae > Drosophila > Drosophila varians. Next base: position 14,843,126 of record JAECWK010000130.1, read on the forward strand.
GGAAGTGAAATCAAAATTTTTTTTTTAAATAAAAAAGGGGAAAAGGGGAGAAAGGAAAAATCTGAAGAAAGGGAAAAATTGGAAATAGGAAATGAGGATGAAAATCAATTTGTTGCTGCCAAACACTTTCCACGGTCTTGAGGGTTTCTACGGAAATGTAGTAATTAGTTTAAATTGATAATTAAATTTGTAATTTTTATTGAATTCATAAATCAAAAGCTTCCTGGCGCTGCTTCCACAGTATCCTGCGTGTATCCAAACAATCTCTTCAGCATGTTGTAGATTATCATTTGTCGTGTCACTTCCGCCTCGTATTGCATGTAGTCCTTGAGACGATTCTGCTTGTAGAGCTGGTCCAGGAGATCAAACAGTTCCATTTCGAGGGCTCGCAGTGGCGCCTCCATTTCGGGTGTGTGGGTTCCAGCGAAAACTGCTTGCATATAAATGGCGGATATTTTCTCCATTGCCGCGTCCAGTTTATTCAAAATGGCGTCGTCGGGATCATGTAGCAGCTTTACAGGGCCTGTTAGCTTTGGCGAAGCGCGATACTTGAGCATATTATCCTCGAAATCACTTGCCAAACTGATATTTGTCAAAATCGCAAGGATAAGCAATGTTGGTAATGACTTTTTCATTTTTAAAAACAATATTTCGATGCCTTTTGAGTTTGAAATATGCACGCCTGACAATCCACTGCGTGCTCTCGATTGCAATATTTTTGTTATTTTCCCACTTTGAGTGACTTTCCCGAGCTTAAATAGGCTTGGCTCGGAGCTTTTTAACTAACTAATCACTTGTTTTGATCAAAACATAGGTTGCAAGGCCATTTCCGTAAGTTGCTTTATCAATTTAATGTCTGTTTCCGTTTCGAGTTCAAGTTTTCCGAACAAAGTCAAGTTAAAATAATCCGTTTAATCAGTTTCTTTTATTTATTATAAGTATTTTCACTCTTTTTTGCTTATTTTAACTTATATAAATATAATTACAATCGTCATAATAAAACACTAAAATAGAAACGTGAAGAGAATCCTATACAAGAAAGTCTACATAACTTACGTAAAAAGTATTTAATTAAATATTTAAGAAACGATAGAACATCAAAGAACATACATAATTGATTAATGAACTACATAATAGACGTATAAAAATGCTTAAATGAGAATTACACAAAAAAATATACAAAATCACAGCTGAACTTAAAAATGAAGAAAGCGAAACATCGATACAAAAACATAGAATAAGTTGAAACTTAATGGGGTTCTAAAGCATTCGAGTTGGTGGTCTTTGAAAAAATTGCAATTAAATAATTTAACAATGTTTTGTTTTTTTTTGGAATTGATAATAAACTTAACGTAAGAATTTTGCGTTTTATAGAAAATCTACCAGGGCCTCCAGGCGGAGCTTGACTTTTCGATGGCGGCGGCCAGGAACTTCTTCGATGAGGGCTGTTCGTCCAAGGAGCAGTCGCTGGAATCGACCTCTGCTCCTGGTTCGGCCTCGCGCTCCCGCTTCACCGATCCGCTGGTGGAGGTCACTTGCTGCTGCTGCAAGTGGGCCAGCGATCGGGAGCAACCGCTGCTGTCATGGCTCCCAGCGCTCAGATTGAGGGATCCGCTCGTGTTGAACGAGGTCTCGGCGCTGGTCGGCGGCGGAGTGGAGAAGACTCCGGCGAAACTGTGCTTGGTCAGGACATCCACGCCGGGCGAGGCGGTGCGGGACTCCTCTCCGTGGCTGGAGATCGAAGAGATGGGGCTCAAGGGCGGACTGCTAGAGCTATTTTTCACGGGCAGCTGGGTCTGAGCCGGGATTTGGTTGTGCATGGTGTGGTCTGGCTGACTGGCAGGAACCGGCTTGCTGAAGGCGCTCATCCGGAAGCTCTGGGTGTAGTCGCTCAGGTGCGTCGGATTGGCAATGCTGGCCAGAGCTGCGCTGGCGGTTCCGGCTGCCGCTGCCCCAACTGCTGATCCCGGCCAGGCGAAGGGTCCTGGCGGAGGAGCTGTGGAGCCTGCCGTATTCGGCATGATCAGGGCAAACTCGCCCGATGGCAAACGAGAGGGTATGAGCTGGAGTCCACCCATTTGGATCGCCGGAGCCGTGGTCTCTGTGCGACTGTTATTGTTCAAGTCCTGCGGCAGCGAGGGAAACAAAGGAGCCGGAGCCGCTGCCGGGGCAGATGAGGGGAAGATTCCGGCGCGATAGCCGCTGCTAAAGTTGCTCATGGATCCGATCTGTTCCAGGCTATTGGCGCAGTTGTTCAAGTGGGCACTGAGACGCTGGCGCACCCCCGAATCGATGCCGTCCAGTTGACTGACATAGCGATTCACCTCCTCGGCGCACTCCACGAAGCCGGTCTTGAATTTCTGCACCACACTGGGATCGGTTTGGATTGCCATGTTCAGTTGCTGGCGCTGCACGGACTGCAGATGCTTCACCGTCATCTCAAGTATGTCGGCCTTCTCCAGTTTGACATGGCGAGCCGGCTAAAACGAAAAGAAGAAAAATCCATGGTCAGATAATGATGAAATAAGAAGATGGTTGGTCGGTCGGTCGGTCGGGCTAATTGTTTTTGGCCCTATAACAAGTTCAATGGCTGGGAAAATGGCAAGTGAAGGAGCACGATTCGTGCCTCATATGTCCAACTATTCGCGTGTAATCTGCAGTCCACTTCAGTCGAGTCCACTCTGCAAATATCACACGACCGAGGTGAGATTCAGCTACAACGTCGAGAAAAGATAGCCCCGATCTTCGTTCTTCATACAGAGAGAAAAATTCCACTCAGTATCTTTAATTTCAAGTTTGAAATCTAAGCTTGAGGTAGAAAGAGTTATTATCCTTTTCCTTTATATGTCTTTTAAAAGAAGTGGAGAGTTCCTACTATATTTCTCAGTGTAAGATTTTCTGTTCCTTCATGCATCTCTTTCTCACCTTCTGGGACTGCATATTTTAGCAAAAGGTTCCCACGCAGGTCGCTCGCCATCCTCCACCCCCTTACTCCCCTGAAGCCCTCGGCTCGCCCCCTCCCCCGCTCCAGTGTCTGAAAAACCTTTTGTTTACTTTTGCTTTTTTCCCTCAATGTCTTTCTTATTTGATTTTTTGGTCTTCTCCTCCTCACTGCAGAATTCTGCGGCGGCAAATTTTACTTGATTTCTGCTTTGTAGTTTTCTCACAGCAGGATCACCTCCTTGGAAACTGGTTTCGTTCGCATCTCCGACGATTTCTGCGTAATTCCTCGACTTGTTAACACTTTTTGGTCTCTTGACTGACTCCTCGTCGGCGCTCTCGTGTAATGATCATCAATAAAATTTAATACTCAATTAGACCGCTGCGTCTGTCCGTTTGTCCGTCTGTCCGTTTGTCGTAGGAGTTCGTTTTTATTTTTTTTTTACTGTGCATTATCCTTTTGTACTTTTGCCGCCTTCGAACACTTGTGGTCTCAAAGGTTTCTTCTTTTTTTTATGACCTGACATAATTTATGGGGAAAGTGAACTGATTTCGATCGGGGGCCTAGTTTCTAAATCGCGTGAGGACTCCCATATACAAGGATACTTACGTCTTTTTTCATTGCCTCCAGTATCAGGGATTTGAGTTCGTTGAGACAGTGATTAATGCGAGCCCGGCGACGTTTCTCCATAATCGGTTTGTTGGTCTACAAATAATAGGAAAAATAACAATAAATAAATTAGAGGAATTAACAAACAATTTATAACAAATTAAGGGAGTCACAATAAAGGAATTTTTGATAATTGAAAAGGGATTTTATATTGGATGCTGGAGGATTATTGGCTTCTATATTCTTTTCAAACTTCTCCCATTTGGGCTTTGATTTTTTTTGTAACCTCTGAACGCCGACTCACCTTTCGTAGCTCAGCCTTGGACAATCCATTGGGATTGGCTAGGCGACCATTGCTTCCATAGCTATCGCTATATCCATTGGAGCAGTCGAAGTCATCGTCGGAATTAAGATCGTTTTTGTAATCCATTTTGTAACGATTTTAATATGTTTATCCAGTTGTTTTATTAGTAATCCAAAAGTTATAGCTGATAGTTTGCAGCTTCCGTTCCCGTTTCAATTTATTTCACAACACAAATACTTTGGTTTCAGTTCGAAAATATGTGGTATTTTTAACAAATATTGCACGTACTCTTCTGCAAAGTTATAGAATAACAAAAACTTAACAACCGTACGCGTTTCAGTTCGTTTTCTAAATCATTCGAAGTGGAAGTCGAGCGGTAGACGACCGCGCTCACGAGATGCCAAAAGGATACTGATCCTCGGAGGGCCACGACGGTGAATAAAAACGAATCGAGGCGAAGGCCGAAGGCCGAAACGAGTCCCGGTGCCGAGTGGAAACGAAGGTGCTCATTTACCTGGCGACGCTGGCAGCGACGGCGGCAGAGTCCAGGTAAGCAGCACACCGATCGCGTTCAAGAACTCTGAGAACTCTGCAGAGCCCAGGCAGAGCCCAACAGCCCGACACCACAGGCATTTGCACTCGAAACCCAAAAGACCGAGTGGGATTGATTGAGTGCCACCATCCAGGGGTTGGTTGAGCGTGTTTTCCCCCTCCATAGTCCGGGCAGGCAGAGTTGTCGAGTCAACACATCACAGCACTCACTGCACTCACAGCGCCGTGGGATTAGTCCGAATCTGAGCTCAACTAAACAAACGAACCTAAGCCGGACTTTGAGCCAGAAACCACACAACATTGCGATAAAGCCAAAGTCATTAGGAGTCTGTTTAAAACTAAAGTCGAACTTCTATAGCATTCGATTTTAAGTTCACAGAATAAAAATACCAATAAACCATAATTTTTAGCAGATTCTAGTGAAACCCTTGAAATATCTTAACATTTTCTATCAAACTTTTCATACTTTGACAAAACTATAAAAACTAAAGGTTCTTATTTTATAAACATTGTTACTATTGTAATATTTTATTTTCTATCTTAGTTAAAAGTACGAGTTTTTAAAATAGTTTCTTATAGATTCAAAAATTGTACATCAAAACTTGCCATATTTTTCTTAATTTTTAATATTTACAAAAGGATAAAAACAAATTCCTAAGAAATATCTCTAATTACAATGACTTCGATAAAATAATTCCTTATAAGTCGAATTTTTCGCGACAGCTGGGCTGAGATTCGATCCATGGAATAAGTCCGGCTGTATTTTGGATGGCTGATGTCGTCTCGGCTCACCCTGGGCTAGACGAGGGCAAACTTGATCAATGCCCGTCCAATGATTTGCAATTCATTAAGGAGATATCCTTGGCAATTGTTACTCGCAGCTGCCGCAACCCCCGTGGCAGCCCAACCCCCTTTTGCAGGGCCAAGGATATTCGGTTTTTGTTTCTGATTTAGTTTCTGCCTGGTCTGGCGTCTTAAGGGGGTTGCTTTTCCTAACTAGACGAAATCTTCGGGGTCAATCATTACGGAGCTTACCTGACTGGGCCAGAATTTTATAGCCCCGATCCCCGATACCAGGTCCCAGATCCCCGGCCAGATTTTCCGTCTTCAGGCAAATTTATTACTTTACGATGTTGGCAGGATTAAGGCGAAAGGAGTTGTCAATAACCATGGTCGCGGGCCATGCGCCATCTGACAGCTGGCAGATCCTGCTACCTACTATATGGTAAAATATATCCCAAATTGCGATATTGGGGTCGTATTGCGCCGGGCCTGGCAACTCTGGTTGTGCAAAGCTGACATTAAGCCCGGAGTGTAAATCCCGTGTTGAGCAATAATCCGCCATGATCATCCATCATATGCGATCTCTGCACCACCGATTGTGACAGCTCTAAATTGAATAAATGCTACTGCTGTTGCTGATGCGGTTAGGTTGACAAACTAAACCATGGGGTTCGCTCAAAAATCTAGACTGATGACCTGAATAATAACCAGCACTTTGACTCCTTTAAATGCCTCCATTTGGGCGTAAATTTGGCAAACATTTTCCCACGAAAAGCCAAATAAACCCGATGAGCTGGCAGAAAAAAAAGCAGAAAAGAAAAGAAGGAGCCATCAGACATATGTGGATCAATCGTCTGGCGAAAGACGTGCTGAAGAAGCGACAGAGTCGCTTCTGAAGAAACCAGAATTGAAATTCTATAACGAAGAGACGAGGAAGAAATCAAAGTTCAATATCAGCCCCAAACACAGTTGTTGCTTTGGCTTCTCTCCTCATTTTTCAGTTTTTTTTTTGTATTCCCGGCAAGGGATCAAGGTAAACGCCATTTAGTGTGGCACGATCGCTGCTGATCGGTAGCCCGGCTTGTATCTGTATCTCTTCTGGTCTCTTTTTGGGGCTTCCCGGCCCCGAATCGACGGATACCGTCTCCTGATGCGTTCCCAACGCACGATTTACACATTAAAACACTTTAATTTTTATTGTACAGCCGGTCCGTTTGGGAGCTTCGATCTGTCGACCAGTGACGATCTACTTCCCTCTTTTTTTTAATCAATTCTGAAGGAACAGGAGACCTTTCTCAACCTCAAATTAGTGACTTCAGGAGTCTGTATTTTTAGCTGTGGGAACTGCAGTTATTACATGGGGTGTGCTGCTCCATCCCACACACGCCACTCCAACGTGCCTCAAAAATAATGAGCATGAAAAATATGAAACGGTGGCAAATGTGTGAACTGATCCACACGGAACTAAACCCCGGAACTCCTGCTCCGGCCAAGATATATGTTGATTTAAATGAATTCCTTGTTGATTTTTATGGCGCTTAGTCGCCCGAGGGGGAAATCCTGAGTGAAGTGTGCGGTCTGTGGGGCATTAGAAGTCTTAAAGGTCCTCCCAGAATATTTGATTGTTTTTTCCGTCTGTGGGAGATTTTATTTTTATGAATTTGATAAATGGCCAACCGGGAGTTGGGCTAATAACTGTAAAGTTCCCTCTGACAGGCTCCCAAAAAAGGGGAAGCATTTAATCCAGCACACTTTTCCACCCAAAAAATGTCGGGGAGATTAATAAAAAGATTCTGGGAAGAGGTCCATTTTAACTTTATTGTGTTAATAAATATGCATGAATTATCAGAAATTTACAGTGCATCTTGGTGAGTCAATATCATAATAATTCAAATGAGTTTAAACGAAACACATCATCCTGATAATATAATGAATAATACTAGAATATAAACGAACATTATCTTATCTTCCTTATCATATATCGTTAGTGATACAGTTATGACCAATACGATAAATATAACCAGAAATTAGACACTTCCCGGTAGCTAATCCTCTTGATTAGTGACCTTTTCGATCTAACGGTCAGTTGGAAGATCAGCTGCTTTTGGGCCAACATTTCGCACCAAAATGTCCTTCGTCTCGTGCCAAAGATTGCCACATCTGTCGATCCACACCCCCAACTCCTTAGCCATCTCCCTGCTGCATCCCCCGGAATTCTTTTCGGGCTATGACAACAATGGATTACGGCCCGGACAATGGACGGCGCTAAGAAAAACTGACTTTCCAGGGGACGTTTTCGAGCGGGGTTTTTCTCCTTTTCGCTCCTAGCAGGCCCTAATTGCTGGCAAACATCTTACATAATCAAGAAAGATGCGACTTGCAATGGATTTCTGATGGAGCGTGCCTGATCCGAGCCAGCTGCTAAAGATCAGAGAGCCCAAGGCGACGTGGAAGGGTTGCGGAGAGATTAAGTGAGATTTGTTTATTGTAAAGATTTGCGGTCGCAGTTATGGTGTAAGTTTCGTAGGGTATATGGGTCGTAAAAGTTTTAGATCCAGGGTGCGTATAATAAACTATGAGAAAATAAAAATATAAAATATCCTTACACAAAAAGGAGTAACATTTTAAAACCTTCACTAAATGGGAACCCCTAGTTTTTTGATAAAATATCAAACATTGTCATTAAGGCATCATAAAAACTAATTGCCCCACAATGTGATTTGGGAATTGGAAGCTCAAATTCCCCCAGACATCAATCCCCCGACGACGAGAGGAACCGTAAATCTAACGATAAGTACAGTCAGACCACAGGGGAAATGTCGAGCAACTGCGAGTCATATCAATTCATAAATGCATAATAATTCCGACCGAGCTAAAATTAAAACAGAAGTCGATGCGGAATAATGTGAGAAAAAAACTTTCTCACGATCACCTTGATGTCGCGCAGACGGCGTTTAATGGAAATCCACGTGCAAAAGGGGGAAGTTCGGCAGCAAGGAAGGAAGGAAGGAAGCACAAGGAACCCACCACCACCGGAGCACTGCCGCCACCACCACCACCACCACCAGCGCCTCCGACAAAAAGGAAGCAGGCGGAGTAGGACGCAGGACCTTCGTGATGATGGTGGTGGTCGTACTAGCGGTGGCCACCCCTCCTTCATCGATCGCCAGAAGTGCATGAGAATTTAAATTACAAACAAACAGAGAGCACAATCAACGGGCGTTGTGCGTGTGTATTGGCATGTGAGGGAGAAATAGGGAGGAGGACTATAAGGAGGCGGAGATAAAGGGAGGGTGCCAGGACGAGGCGTGTGTGGGAACTTTTGACGAGGACACTCGAGCATGAAGCGGGTCATCCCACGAAAGGCAATAATTATCCAGACCAGCTCCTGCTCCTTGGCATCCACAGAGTTAGTAAATTGTTTTCGACTCTGGAAATTAAAGAGATGCTAACGGTTAGAGAACGACAGCATCACACCTTCTCCAAGTTGTCTTAACTTGGCCGAGAGCAATTGGCGTTTCTCCCAGAGCATTAAGCTCTTCTGCCTCCCAAATTGTATCTCTTGCTCATGCGCAACATTGCAAAAATACGAAACGTATCCACCAGATACCCAAAGGCGTAGCAGCAAGGAAATCTGAGAGGGGTCAAAAATAGTTCATCTATAATTTGGGGATTTAAGTGACTTGGGAAGGATAATGTTACTTATACTTCAAAATATATATTAATTTAATCTTCCTTAAACTTCCAATAAAATGTGATATTATGGTTGAAAGAACTATTCTTTGATAATGTATTTATGTTTTTGTTTAAATATATGCTTCATAAGATAGTTAGTTTAGATCAAGAATCTTAAAAAAATGAGATACATTTACAAACAATATAATAAAAGCAATGCTTCCAAAACATGTACGCTTCAACAAATAAATTGATTCATGTTTTTGTTTATTGAAAATCAAATCTATGAAGTATCCAAAGGACAAAGGACCCCTTCGGCTCCACCCTTTTTTGCCAGTAAAGTCAAAGTCATTGCATCTAATAATCGCAGTCGAATGAAATGCGATCCGTAGGCACTCGAGAACACTCATTCAGACCCAGAAAATAGAGGCGCACATGTGGAATGAATGCGTTTCTTTGGCTATTTATAAAAATTCCAAATGATAAGAACTCAAAAACAGCCCGCAATGCATTCCAGTATCTGTATCTGAACCCGTAAATGTATCTGTATCTGTATGCGGGGCATTACTCATGCGCCTGGTCGGCTGGAGTCGTATGGTATTTTAGCCACTCTTTTGGTATTTTTCCAGCTGGCGTTGTTCTTGCTGGCTAGGGCTCAGCAACAGTATTTTATGTGCTGCGGTCGACGGTCATACTGACACAGAAAATGCAAAAAAACTAAGAGCGAAAAGAGCTGGCGTAGGCGTGACAAACGGTGAAAAAAAAGCGTAGTGCAGCACGACGTAGTGCAATTGACCCCAAAGGAGCTTACAGTGCAGTCCCCTTCGAGCAGACCCGACCCCGAATCCACACAGAACCGAAAACTTGAGTCTGGCGCTTGGCGGCCATTCAAATGAATAGTCCTCGCACAAACGCGGTCAATGGCGGCAGCGGTGGCGTCGGCAGCGGCGGTGCCATCTCCGCCCTTCCGAGCACCCTCGCCCAACTGGCTCTGCGCGACAAGCAGCAGGCGGCGGCGTCGAGTGCATCCCCCGCCACGAGCAACGGTGGCAGCGAGTCCTCCTCCGTGGGCGGAAGGCCTCCGAATCAGCCACCTAGTGTGCCATCATCATTGACGGGTGCCAGTAAGCTGGAGAACAACGCCTCTAACGGCGACTCGAACAAGCTCACCCACGACCTGCAGGAGAAGGAGCACCAGCTGGTGCAGAAACCACAGAAGCCGCCGCTCCCGGTGCGCCAAAAACCGATGGAGATCGCGGGCTACGTAGGATTTGCCAACCTGCCCAATCAGGTCTATCGCAAGGCGGTGAAGAGGGGTTTCGAGTTCACCCTCATGGTGGTGGGTGCCAGCGGATTGGGCAAATCCACGCTTATCAACTCCATGTTTTTGTCTGATATTTACAACGCAGAGCAGTATCCTGGTCCTTCCTTAAGGAAGAAGAAAACCGTTGCCGTGGAGGCCACGAAAGTCGTACTCAAGGAAAATGGCGTCAATTTGACACTCACAGTGGTAGACACTCCCGGATTTGGGGATGCCGTCGACAACAGCAACTGCTGGGTGCCCATATTGGAGTACGTGGATAGCAAGTACGAGGAGTACCTGACCGCGGAGTCACGTGTTTACCGCAAGACCATCTCGGACAGTCGGGTGCATTGCTGCCTCTACTTCATTGCTCCATCTGGACACGGACTGCTCCCCCTGGACATCGCCTGTATGCAGAGCCTGTCTGACAAGGTGAACCTGGTGCCTGTTATCGCCAAGGCCGACACAATGACGCCGGATGAGGTGCATTTGTTTAAGAAGCAGATACTCAACGAGATTGCGCAGCACAAAATTAAGATCTACGACTTCCCCGCCACGCTGGAAGATGCGGCCGAGGAGGCGAAGACGACGCAAAACCTGCGTAGCCGAGTGCCATTTGCGGTGGTGGGTGCAAACACCATCATCGAGCAGGACGGGAAGAAGGTGCGCGGCCGGCGCTACCCTTGGGGCCTGGTGGAGGTAGAAAACCTGACGCACTGCGACTTTATTGCGCTGCGAAACATGGTGATTCGCACGCACCTACAGGATCTCAAGGACGTAACGAATAATGTCCACTACGAGAACTACCGGTGCCGTAAACTCTCCGAGCTGGGCCTGGTTGACGGAAAGGCCAGACTGTCTAACAAGAATCCGCTCACCCAGATGGAGGAGGAGAAGCGCGAGCACGAACAGAAGATGAAGAAGATGGAGGCCGAGATGGAGCAGGTGTTCGACATGAAGGTGAAGGAGAAGATGCAGAAGCTCCGGGACTCGGAGCTGGAGTTGGCACGCCGCCACGAGGAGCGCAAGAAGGCGCTGGAACTGCAGATCCGCGAACTGGATGAGAAGCGTCGCGAGTTCGAGCGGGAGAAGAAGGAGTGGGAGGACGTAAACCATGTAACGCTCGAGGAGCTCAAGCGGCGCAGCTTGGGAGCCAACAGCAGCTCGGACAACGTTGACGGCAAAAAGGAAAAGAAGAAGAAGGGTCTGTTCTAAGTCAACACGCTCAAAATACATGTCCCCACCCTCCACCTAACACCCCCAAAAACTATCCCATCCCATTCCCCCTGATATTCTTAAGAGCTAATCCCGAGAACAAAACAAACAAATATAAAAAACGAAAGCCCTAGCGTATCCCATAATTATACATATACCTACATATAAAGTAATTTGAAAAGTGCATAATTATATCTATTGTTGGGCCTCGGCCTCGGCGTCAGCCCCAGCCCCAGCTCCAGCCGCCCCACAAGGCTTCTCTATTCGCACAGCAATCGCACTTGGCCGGCGTTGCATTTGTTTTTTACATTACTATACAATATAATTCATAGCAGTTGCAGTATTTTACCAATATACGAGTATATATTCAGGCATTACTTGACGGACACATTACTTGCTAGCCTAATGAATTGACCATGGAAGATCCATGCCATCGAATTGAATCGAACCAGACCCAAACGGTATTTGCAAAATACTTAAATATCTTAAAGCTTGAAACACACTGGCAAAAGCCACACCTAAGCAAAAAGTACGAGTACGAGGCGAAATCGATCCTAAAATAAATTATAAAGAAACAAAAAAATAATGAAACCCATGTATAACGTATGCTAACGTATTGATATTGTAATTGTATTTTACCTATTTATGCATAAAGACATAAAACACCCAAACACACTCGGCAGAACCAGAACAACAAGCAGAAGCAAAAGCAAAAGCAGCCAACACCAGCAGAAAACAACAAAACAACAAAAATATACTCTTGCATTTTACAAAATAAAGTCTTCTCTTTAGTTTAACTACATAAAACATCGGAAAGCACTCCATATTGACTCGTATTGTTTAATCAACTGCAGCGAAAGGAAATGATCGGGAACAGGGTGATCCGATCCATTGGCACACGTCTGGGAATTATCACCGTGACGCTATGTTTTGAAATACGGAATGTCTGAAAAAACAATCTCCAAAAGCTGACTAATTTTTTTGTTACACATAATTTCAATGAGCTAAGGTCCGGAGTCCGGAGGAGGATGTGTGTGTGGATGACTCAGAAGAAGAATTATGGGGTTTTTGAACGGCGGCTTGACTGAAGCAAATAGTTAAATCACTCACCGCAAACAATTAAAAGTTTTCGCTTTCCAATAGACTTTACTAACACATCGTTGATGGATTTTCAACTACAGTGAGCATAATTTAAATGGTACCGCATTTTGGAGCCCCCTCACTTTCAAACCTTTCCATCTTTGGCTTGGCCAAATCCATAAGCCCTGCCACACCCTATATGTATCTCAATCCAAGCCACAAATTATACATATTTATGGGTATATAATCAGGGTCAGAATAGTAGCAATAAAGATATATTGAAACGTAGTCTTGAATTAAGATAAAAACTGATAAGCTTAAAAATAATATATCACAGTATTTAATCGCTCCATCAATCTACATATCTTACCTATCTGAGAGATACGAATGTACTCTTACAGCTAGTATCTTGCCCGGTGTTGTTAGTGTGGGGCATTCTGCATTTTCGCCGGGGTCCGCCACTCGAAATGGCTTTCTAAATACCCCAGACACAAGCATGGATATTTAATTTATGCACAAAAATTAATCCATAACCCAATTGGAAGGCACTCAATTAGAGCCATAAAAAGCGTAAAATGAAAATCCATTGGTGAAAGACATTGCCGATACATGGAGCGAGAGTGGGTGAGTGGTAGGAGGGGGCTGGTGGGTTGGTCGGGGGCTGGGTGGAGATCAAGATATGGTGGTCGGTCTTTGTGTTCCAGCCATGTCCATATGTGAACGCAGTCGTTCAAGTGTATGTAAGTCAACAACGTTGACGCAGCACTTAACTCAACTCGAAGCAATTGGCTTTGGCGATCAATGAACGCAACGCCAACCAAGAAGACTACCAGGAGAGTGGAGTACACTGAAAATAATAGGGTGCTCTATAAAAATTTTTATACACTACTTTTATGTTTCACAATGAGTTGAGTTTGTTTATTTTTAATAATATAAAGACGGAAATAAAAATTATATTAAGACTATAAAGGTCAGGATGACTTTAATCACTTTTCTTTCAGTGTGGAGTTGGTTGCGTTGTTTTTAGGATGATGACTCAAGTGTACACCACAGGGAAGGTGCAGGGAATCCGGGGCAAAGTATGTATGTTTCAGTTTGGGGAGCTTATCGGCCTGGAATGAGAGCACAACAGCTCCGCTTGTTTCCCCGTGGGTGAGCCTCAATGTGGCGTCCATGTGGTGTGGTCTTCAGTAGTGTATGTGTGTGTCCGAGACACCCTGTAACCGAGTTAGCTACGCTTCTGGACAGCATTCCAGCACGTCAAACGCAAAAAAGACTAACCCAACGGAGCCATCAACAAACGCTTAAGATCAAAAACAAATGTTGACCGTTTCTAACGAGCCAGTACATCGAAGATAGCCAGCCAGCCAGACCAGCCAGGCCGGGGGAAATGGCTTGGCGGCGGTTCTCCAACCCACACACCCACATGTCTGGCCTACACGACGTATACGTGACCGCGAGAGGGAGAGCCAGAGAGAATATTGCGCATGCGCCCCGTTTTTGTCCCACGAGGGTCCCTCGAATGGGGTTTTGATAAATAATTAAATATTTAACCATTTTTAATTGAGACTTCTATTAAAATCCTACATTATCAAACAATAAGACTTGTTCCAGGGAATAATATTCCAGGATATCTTTTAGTCTATAACTTTAAACACTTTCTTTAAATGATTTTTATTTGAAATTTCCGTTCCACAGTTTTAAATTCAGTAACTTGTAACTTAACTCGACTTTTGACATGGCGATGGGGGAAGTGATTTTATAGGATCGCCGGTTTATTGGCTTGTTTGTTTGCTTTTCTCCCTTTCCTATACCCATTCCCCATTCTCATTTCCAATCTGGTAATATTTCTCAGTCCCACTCCCCAATTTTCGCCCCACATCGTCCCAATGTCACAATGATAAGGGCGCTTGAATGCATTTGCTTTATGATTGTTCTCATATTTTCTTGTTTACAATGCAAAGAAATTGAGATCTTGTAGGCTCTATCAGCCTCAAGAAACACTTATGTATGGGAACGCAAAATTATCGGGTTCATAAATTATTTGACATATACACATAGCTCAACAAATAAACACTTGTTAAAACTGACACATATTTGTTTGGGATGCAAGGTTGTTTCCGAAGTATATAGTTTCGAAAAACCGGTTCTCAAGGCCTCAACTATAGGAATTGTGCAATTTTTCGATTGTTCGAAGTGTGTGGTCCTCATATCCTTTAGTCGCGGAAGTGATTCCCCTGTACTTCCGTTTTGTCGTCGATCCCTTGTCGGTAAAACTAAACTCTCTACTTTTACAGTTCTTCCACACCCACAATCTACGAGTCTTTCTTTATTTCTTTTTGCTGCTTTTTCTGCGATCGTCCTTTGTCTCATTTTGATTTCCGCTACGCTTGCGCTTGGAGCGTGCACAACATCCGCTCCTTATTTCTCTTTACTTTCCTTCAAATCTTTCTCCTTCCCATTGTTGTTCATTTTACAGTTGGAGTTCGTACATTGTTCTACATCCTGGGAATCGTAGCTATTAACAGGTGATACCGCTATCTGCCAAATCATTTGCGGAGGTGTGAAAAAATGTTCCGGTTTTCAGGATTTTAAGGGTGGATTTGGATTCCATGGGAAGTGTTTAGGATCTGGATTTTTAATTGAAATGTTTTGGGAAATAAATCTATAGTTTTTTGATTCAAAATATTATCTTTATCTATTTATTAAATGAAAATATCCTTTTGTATTGATACAAATGTGAAAATTTGAAAATATGATGGTCAGTCATTAAATCTGAATTTTGTATCCCACAATCTGTCAGGATACTTGACACATGTTCTCAATAACACCAACCGCATAATTAGAGCTTCTTAAGTACTTTTTCACAAAAGAAACAAATCTCATACATAAAAAGGGTTATTTTGGGTATAATTTAATGTAATTGGGGACAGTTGGCAAACTACGGATTTGTGGTTTTTCAAAAACTGACCCTGGAAACAGATTTCATTGGGCATTGACAGTTGCCCCAAGTCGGCTATGCAAACTCGATTTGGGTCAAAGTTGTTAAGGGGTTGCAGGAGGGGCGGTGGGCGTGGGGCAGGGACGAAGAGCAATGCCCCATGTTCATATCAAGTGACCTGAATGTAGGTTAGGTGGATTCTGTGGCAGATGCAGAGATACTACTGATGTCAGTCAGGGGTGGAGGTTGAAGGATACTCTTTTAATGTGCATTTCAATTTAATATTCTTGTTTATGCTTTACAGATATCCTTGTTTATCCTGTGGAATAAAAGGAATTTTAATGTTTATTTTATAATGAAAACCCCCTTCAAAAGGAACGTCTTTGTTCCGGGGGCATGCCACTCTTTTGTGTGGCATCTTGGCTTGTGCCTCCCCTTCTTTTCCCCATTGAATGAATCTGCATGCCGAGTGCCGCTCATCCTCTATGCATTGCGGATGCTTTGACGAAATCCTCTGTTTGGAATACCCCTTCCCGGCAGCCCCTACCCCTGCCCCTACCCCAGACAGCCCCCATTCATGGCGAGCCCCTGCTCTCATAATTGATGTTCAAATAGCTGGTAAATGATGCAAGTGGTGCTGAGGAAGAAGCACTTGCCACAGATTTGTGTTGTGCTGCTCCCGATTGTGACACGTTGTGTCTGCGGCTTTGTTATTATTTTTTATTTGTCATTCGGCCAGATGATGGTTTTGTGTAGCCACATCGAATTGATTTAATTAAGTTGAATTAGAGAATCGGAAGCAAACGCATATTTCTATTCTGAATTGAAGAATAAATCTTTAAAAAGGGAGTGAGCTATGTTATAGAGTTTTTATAATAGAAAACACGTGCCAGGAAATCGTCATCTGCTGGAAAATACGTTACAACCGGTAATTTCCCAACGAATTTATTGAGCCACGCGCAAAGGAGCTAACAAAGAGGACCCCCTCTTCTTCCTTTGGAAAGGACCCTCATTGAGCCCTGCAATGAGCTCTCTCTGCCGCAACATTCTCGGGGGTTGCAGTTGCACTTTGAGCCGCTGCAAGGACTCATCAGCGTCGTCCTGTTTGGGTAATTGTTTATCAGTGATCCCGAAACGAACGTTACTTTGAGCCCCGGAGCCCGGTGTTCTTTCTGGCTTCCCTCTTTCCGTCCGGCACGCGCCAAAGTATTCCCCCCCCCACCAGTCTCTTCGAAATATGGCCAACAGCTGTTCGTCTTTTTTAGAGAGTCCTGCAGGACATCCTAGGGTGTCCTGACACGTCGAGTAATTGAAATGGTTGACGGGATCTGTTTTTTTAGCTGATCCCAGGGATCCCAGGTCTCAAATCTGTCAGAATCTGTCGTTATGTTTTGAAAAGATTTTTTAGGAAGTCCCCATAGAATATTGACTTGGAATAATCGTTTTTTGGGTCAGCTCACAAAATGTCAAATACATTTGACAAGGAATATGAAAAATAATAATTGGATTTAAAAAAGAGAAGGCAACGAATCGGTTATAATATCTTAGATAGTATTTTTTTTTTTTGAAAGGTAAGATAATCTAGAATATGTATTGAAAAAACCCCTTCTTGTGTGAATTTCATGTTTAAATATTCGAATCATTTGACTCACAGCTAATAAGTAATATCACTCACTTCAAAAGACCCAAACTCATTCAATTATTTTGAGGTTGAGCTAACTCAAAACCCCTACGAGTCGCACTCAACCTTCTTCGCACTCAACGAAGCCCCTGAAAAGTCTCACAACTCAGCTCAAAATTCCTTAACTCAGGATACGGGGCGTGAAATGGTTGGTCTAAGGATTTCGGCGAACGCAGCAGTAGAGCAAAGTTCTCTAACCATTTTCATGGTTGCCAGCAAATTATCTATTTCGGGGTTTTCTGGGCTCGAGGTTTTGGCCGAAAACCGAGCATCGCTGACCACAGCAAGTGTCATCGACGGCGAAAGGACACTCCCCGGAAGAGAAGGAGGATCCTTGGCCACTCATAAACACATTATGCATGCCACCTTGGGGGGTTCCTCGGTTCACAATTTTGCAGTTTTCGCTGTCAATCTGCCAAAGTGTCTATAAAACCATAACGCGTTTTCCAAGAAAACCGTAGAAAAATCAGGTAACGCCCTCCAGTCCGTGGTCCGGCCTGACTCTGGGTAGTTCCTGTGTTTTGACAATCTTCTTTCTTTGAGGGATTTTTGTAGGTGAGCCATAAAGCGATTATGATTGGGAAACATATAGATTTTTTTTGGGCGAAAACTAAAAACTAATTACGGTCGATGGTTTGGTTTTTGTTTAGAAACTCGGCCAGCAAAAAGACTCCGTTCTACATAAATAAACCATTAATTTAACATATCGCTCAGCCAGAACGAATCGAAAGAAACCAGAAAAGCCTGAGGTCGCAATCCCATGGATCGGATCGCATGGCAACTTGTGGCCAGGTGTGCGCCAAGTCGTGTGACGACACATTATTCAACTAGAACCTATATAGCTGCGTAACCTTTTTATGCATAATATACACTCGGAGAAAGGGGGGCTTAGAATGGTAAAGAATGAAGCAAGGTAAGGGATAAAATAGGGGATTTCTAAGGTTTTTATAGATACAAATATAAAAGTATTTATGATTCTTTCAGTAATCCCCATATTAATAAGTTGGACTATATTTTTACCAGTGTCTTAGAAAATATCTTTAAAAAACGAGCAAAGTTCGCTGCGCATGCGCAACTCAAAGTCTCAGGAGGTGGTGGTCCACCCCTTGGTAAGTCTCCCATTGTTTGACAAAATCTTTTGCGAAATGTACAATCAGAGGGTTGCTTTCAATCCCAGAAAAAAGGGGGTTGGGGGTTGGCCAAGGAAAGTATACGCGGACGAGGGACAGACGAAGGAGGTCGCTGGAGAGGTCGCCGAGGCGCAACGACCTTTCCCTGTTCAGGGGGTTTCTTTCCATTTGCAGCTGTTGTTTTTGCTTGAGCGAAAGATTTCCTTCAAGACACCCCAAAACACACACGAAAAAAAGGTGGACTTGGTTGTGTGCAACGCGTGTGAAAGTTTCCTTTGGCAGGCCACGCTTCAGCCATTTTGTATGAAATAAATAAAAAAAGATTTCCCGATCTGGCTGCGGCGCAAAAGGAACTCGTCCTTGGCTGGGGGGAATGTGTCAGAAGCGTGTGCTAAGGGGACTTGGGACGCAAAACAGAACTGGCCCTCACATTCGACAAACAAAGGAAGTTTGCCAAGAAAATTACAAATCCTGTGAAGCGAGCTAAATGCCTCAAATTGTGGATTTATTTCCAAGGCAGCCGGCATTTCAGATAAACTGAATATTCAGAATAATAGTAAAATAACGTTCTTGATCCTTTTAAATT
Source organism: Drosophila varians (assembly GCA_018150405.1). NCBI lineage: Eukaryota > Metazoa > Arthropoda > Insecta > Diptera > Drosophilidae > Drosophila > Drosophila varians. The sequence continues at coordinate 14,861,926 of JAECWK010000130.1, forward strand.
AAAGAAAAATATTATTTTATCAAAACTCCAGCAACCACTCCAGTTTCATTAAGTTTTTTAAGCCAAAAAACCTTGAAATTTTACGACTTAAGATTTCCTCATTAATGTTTGTTAGTACTTTTGGGACAAATTGATGGCCAAGTCAATGTAAACAAATTCGGCGACCTTGATGGAAGCGCTAATGACTTTATAGTGCATTCCGACTCCCCTCCCACCACCGAAACGCAGGAGGACATGGTGTCCTCGACACAAGGTTACATTTTATGATTTGGCAAATTTCCAACTAAAGTTCCGGGTAAAGCAGTCGGGACTGTGATGAAAGGACTGCGCTCGAAAGGATGCGATGCGCAAAGTTGACGGCACATTTTCGTATCCTTGCAAACACAACTCAGACTCTGGCTATGAAGGATGCAAGAAAGGATAACTTTATGGGCCGCTCGTAAAGAGCGTTTTGAGCATTGAACAATATGAGCAATGGGTGATTATTTGTTTTGGTCACAATAAAGACGGCGGGTGGCAAGGATAATGCTAGGATATCCTTGCATCCTTAAGCCATTAGCAGGACGATTAGCGGGTTGTCGATGGTTGAGCGAAGGGCTTGCCTAGAACTTCCTGGAAGTCTATTGGCTTCGTTTCTATTTATTTTTTACAGTTCCTAGTTTTGCGTAAAAAACTGAAGTTAGATTTGCGTAAAAAACGTTGGCCAACGATTAGAAAGTCAATTCGACTTCCCAGAAAAGGATGAAGGCTATGTTTATGAGGAAATATTATGCAATTTTAACTGGCAGGACTCGCTGCAAATTTCCCAGAAAAGGTTTCGTCTTATTTTTCCTGGAAGCAACATTTTTAAATTGAAAATATCTCGCTTATCGATAAGCTGACAAAATTTCTTATCAAAATAAACGGAAGATCATAAAATTTTTGTAATTGAAAATCCAAAATCGTAAAGGACCTATGTTAGACTAATTTTCCCAGCCTTCATTCCATCCCCGTATCCTCATACAAAAAATATAACAAAACAATAAAAAACTGAGCGCAAATTTCTGAAGGATCAGCCGGGATTCTGCTTTGCCACACTAATCGTTTATTATGATCAACGAGCTGAATCAATAAAAACGAAACGAAAACGAAGCGCCTACTTCAGGACTTGTCATCGTCCTTTCGTTCCCATTGCCCATGCCCCGTTTCGGGATCCTGGCAACCTGTTTTACAGGGTTGGATGTCCTTTTGTGTGTGCGTTGGAGTGTTACCGTTGTTGGTCGTGAGAATTCAACGCTCGCAAGGGTAACAGGTCCTGCCACTGCGCTGTACAGGTATGCAAAAGTCAAATTTGTTTGCTCTGGGAATTTGTCGGAGGTGTCTGGCTTGGGAAAGTCTTTAGATGGGAATGGGTGCGATATGTGGTGGGAATTCTTTTGCTCCTTTTGTATGCTGAGAATTTGATGAAAATAGTGGGCGGCGGAGCGGATGATATATCATCTAGAGGAAGAGTTGGGGCTTCTTTCTCAAGAGTTTTTAAGAGATGTTATTACGAAGGAAAAACATAAAATCGTTAAAAAAAACCTAATATTAACTATTTTTTCACCTCTCAGGAAAAATATATAATGAATATTATTCCGCTTCCTTTAACATCTAAAACAAAACATAAACTAGTAACAAAAATAAGCGAATAACTAAAAACATATCCTTAAAACCAAAACAAACAATTTCAGCCTTAACCCGAATTTTAATTCAATTTTTAAATACATTTTCACCAGCAAATGTTTTCGATTTCTGCTAATTTCCTGTTCTCCTCCATCCTCCCCGTTCCTTTTGAGACATTTCACACAAATTTCGTGCACTTCCTTCCGGTAAGCGGAACTGGCTGCCTGGCTGGATGGTTGGGAAGAAAAGGAGAGCAGCAGGGCAATGGGCACGCAGAAAGGATATTTTGAGCCCAGACAATAAATAGAAATCTAAATTGCAAAATATGGGCCACGGCCTGTGGGAACCTGTCCTCGGGAACCAATTTGATGTGGGCCCACCCTCGCATCGATAAGATCGTTGGCCAAAATAAAAGGAAAAGAAAAGAAGGTGCTGAGAAAATCTCATTTGTTGTGGCGGAGCAAAAGGTCACATTGTTCGTCTGGGAGAGAAACATTTTGTTTGTTTGTGTTCGGAAACAGGTTAACAGGTATTTAGCCCAGGGATCAGTCAGGATTAGAGCGATGGATGGGAATCCATATTTCGAGTGGGTGGTCATCGGCGAGCATTTGGAATCCATTGGGAATCGGTTGGAGCATGTTCGTTGTCCCATAAATCACATATTCGTGGATCAAGTGGCTACAGGACTCCAATACTCCATTTGCATCAACATTCCAGTGCATACCCACACATTAGCCAAGCCATTAAGGACTCTGAGAAAAAAAGGATAATGAAGAAAGCCTGAAAAACGAGAATGAAATTAAATGGAATGGTAATTTGATACGCGCACACTTATGGAGTGCGTTTCTCAAGGACTCAAGGACTCCAGGATCGACCAGGCAAGGCAGGCCAGGTAGTCCTGTGACTGAGATTCTTTCGAGTATGTCCCTTCTATGGCCTCACATTGGCGCATCGAATCGCAATGCAAGCAAACATATCCTTGGCCCCTGAGATCGATCGATTTTCCAACGATCAGCGTTAATTAGATTTGCACCGAGCGGTGCGGATCAAAGATGGTCGATGGTCAGTGGAAATCTGGGACTAAGGACTTGCAGGAAATCACAGATACACACCTGTGGGAATGGGAAAGGACCCCACGCAGCCAGGACCCTATACACTTGCCCAGGACGTTCCACTGACTGACCTTTCCTCTTGCGTTTCCCATTTTATTTCCATTGTTATTTGCAGGTTCCTTTATTAATTTGAAGTGCCCGCACTTCATGCAACTGTTGCGCTTGGCTTCATTTCTTCCTTCCGGAAGGATGTCTCCCTCCTGCCTTCGGCCAGCCTATTGTGCTGGCCAGGAACTTCCTGTGGGTCACTTGGGATCCTGTGGCCAAAACAGTCTATTGTTAATTAATTTTGTCGGTCAAGCAAGACGCCTGGGAAAAGGATGCGAAGACGAAGGCTGGACTGTCTGTCAAGTAATCATTAAAGGCCCAAGGACATTATACTGGTATTATTAATCATTTGGCAGAACATATATATATTTTTGGTTCCGATTTTTGGAAATATGACTGATGAAAAAAGGGATCCGTTTCTTGTAAAGAAGAGTTTTTAGCAAAGTTCACAACCAACCAGGTACATCATTGATAACTCATAGATGGCGCCTCGTTTGTTCAGTTTCATATTTTGTTAAATAGATGAAAAGTAGTTCTTTCTTAAATAATTTATTAATTAATTTATTAATTTCCTACAATATATTAATTGGAAAATCTAAGAAACTTGAAAGATAAAAAAAATATGCGATTATCTGCGTCTTTCTATTTATGGTTTCCGAAGTAGTATCCAATAAAATTCCAATATTTAATTATTAAAAATGTTTTAAAATCTTAAATGCTTTCAAGTATGCATTTGTTTAATTATTAATCACTAATTTAATTGTTAATTTTTGAACAATCAACATTTGGCAAACTTGAAGCTTTCAATTCCAACCAAATTGTATCAGAGAAAGGATACGTTTTTCCCCTCCTTCTCTAAATTTGCATATGTCATCGCAGGACCTCGAAATGGGGAAGTCCTACGACTGTCGCCCAAAGCTCCCACTCTCCGTTGGCCCCCTCGACCTCCGACTGATATATATTTTTTATTATGCCAGAAGGTCTTTTCTGCTCCTTCGAAATTCATTTTAATTCGTTTTTATTTCTTTTTAATTTTTATTACATTTTCGTATATTAGCTTTGACTTTGCTTTAGTTGTATCCACTTTGAATTATTTGCTGTTTGTTTTCCCCGCTCGCTCTCCGGGCTAAAAAATAAAGTAAAAGATGTAGGAAACGCCAACAACAACAGGACTCCTTTTTTTTAACAGCATTGTTTTGCGGACTTATGGGGCGTGGGGGTCGGCCAGGGGCGGGAAAGGCCGGGTCTAGGACCGTGCTCTGGTGGACCGGGGCCTGGTCGCCGGGTCCGGTTTTGTAGTTATTGTCCAACGTTGACTGTTTACGCCGAATGCGCTGCGCCACGTCGCGATCCGCGGAGTAGGAAATTAAAAATGGCGAAATAAAGTTAAATTTTTTATGGCTTGTGCAAATAAGTCACAGTCCTCGTTCGTCGTCGTCGAGGTCTCGAAACTCCTGTCCAGTTCGGCCAGTCCCATCGCCAGGATACCCTGCCCAGTTCCTGGCGAACGTATTTCCCAGCTAATGTGCCCCGGAGTGTAGCCGGTCGCTTGTTAAGCAAGAAAATAATATTAGCATTAAGCGTTTGTCTCTGCGCCTCTGACAGACACGGCGCCACATCCTTCGTCCTTCGTCCTACGTCCCTCCATTTCCCAATTCTTTATCATTTTTTCCTGATATTTATTTTACAAAATGGGCGACAAACTTGCCCGGTTTCGGCTTCCACTTTTTTTTTGTGTTCTGTTTCGCTTATCCAGAACTTGTAGTTTGTGTGGCGCAGGCTCCTCTTTTTCCTCACATGAAGCACATCCAATTAAGCAGCTCTGGAAGTGGTCTAAAAAATGAGTTATTGTGGGCGGAAGGCGGTGGTGGAGCTGGAGGTGGTTTGGTGGGTGCGAAATTGTTGGCTTTAAAGAGATCTCGGGGAATTGGAATTAACAAGGATGTGAAAGGTTTATGGGCATCCTAAAACACCAACTACATAAAGCTATTATCATTAGGGTTTGTAGCTTATAAAATATATATAATATGTATCCAATTAAATAAAAATGCCTTTCTCAAATCTAAGACCTACCTCAACTGGTAGCATTTTTTGAATTTATTTTTATGGTCACTGCCAGCTTCTCACCTTCTCCAAAGTGTTCCACATTTTAACTTAGGAGTAACTTAGGAAACCAGTTTTTGATTGACACACTTGCACTTTCTTTCAATTAGCCGCCAGATATGATCGTGATATGTTTTCTTTTTTGGGATTGCTTCGAGACCCTAATTAACTGGCATTTAAGGCAGGAACAGGGCGTGGGTGCCACAAAGGTGTTGAGCGGTCGAGATGGAGTTGTAGGCAGATCGCGTGATGGCAATCCATTCTTAAGAGGCTGGCTCTCGACGGATCACCTTCAGTGCTTTGCTAGTCGTCGACGGGAACGTTATCATGTGGCATCCACATCTGCTGCTGCTGCCTCTTCAGTTATTTTCAATGGCTTGGGCACTTTTCGAGCAGTGTAATCATCAAGTCAAGCTTCAAACGGGACAGAAGCTGCTCATTAACTCGCCCTATTATCCGGCCCTGTATCCTGTCGGCACGTCCTGTCGCTATGTCGTGGAGGCTCCCAAGGCTCAGGTGCTGCAGTTCAAGTGCGAGTTGCAGTTGCAAACGGTGTGGATATTTTCTATCAAAAATGTGAGAGGTATTTAATTTTTTGTTAACCACAGCTTGCCACGGATTTGCAATGCCGTACCGAGGCCTTTCATTTCAATTCCGAAGGAGACGAGGTGTTAACAAGTTCCGAATACTTTTGTGGTAGCGGAAAATTCGAGCGCAAAAGTTTCCTCAATCGTGCCGTGATTTCCTACATATCCACTGGCCAGGCCCAGGCCCCCTCGACTGTCAAGCTAAAGGATAAGCTCAGCAGTGTGCCACATGCCACAAGAACTACAACTTCCACTACAGAAGCACCCAAAGGTGATTCAATCGAAGAGCTAGAAGCGGAACAGGAAGAGCAGGAGGAGGAGGCAGAGCAGGAAGAACCCGAGGAGGACCTCAGTGACGAGGTGTTGCACGTGTTGCAGGATGTGGGCGTTAGCGATGCACTGGCCTATGTGGCCTCGCTTCTTTACGACGACGAAGAGTCCAGGAAATCGAGCGCCACGATTTTCAGCAGTTCAAAGACTTCCGCAAAACGTGCGCGAATTGTTTCCAACTACCCGCTGGCCCCTGGGCCGGGAGGTGGCCGGTTCACCTGCCTGGTGGAGGCCATCCGGCCCACGTGCTCCTGCGGTTGGAGTCGCTACACCTCGCCCCGGATAGCCAGTCCCGTCAACGAAGAGGCCGCTCTTCACGAGTTCCCACCTATGGCCGGGGTGCTGACCAAGAAACAGGGAAAGGTCTTTTGTGGGGCAGCGATTAGTGAGTATATTTCTCTAAAATTTAAATATTTAATTTGTTTATATTTTTGGAAATACCATTTCTAGTCCATCATCATTATTTACTATCCGCTGCCCACTGTTTTCTGAGCCCGGAAACCAGCAACGCCGCCCAGCTGCGGGTGGTGGTGGGGGAGCACGACCTGGCCAGTGCTTACGAGACGTTTGCCACCCGTCGCTACGACCTGGAGACCCTGATCTTGCACGAGGGATTTAGCCAGGCCAATGGCCAGCCAAGGAACGATATAGCCCTTTTGAAGACCCGGTCACCAATTGTCTGGAGCCGAAATGTGGGTCCCGCCTGCCTGCCATTGCAGTTCACGGATGATGGAAAGACGCTACCCCTGGTCGGGCATCAGGTGGTGGCTGCCGGATGGGGCACCACCTCGTATGGAGGACCCCAAACCCATCGTCTGCTGAAGACCACTCTGGACGTGATCGAGGGTCAGCGCTGTCGGGAAAGCTTGACCTCGGCGGTGGTTCCGCCCCATACTTTCTGCACTTATACGCCCGGACGGGACACGTGCCAGTATGACTCAGGAGGAGCTCTGTACGAGCGGATCAATGGACGCCTGGTGGCCGTGGGCATCGTCAGCTTCGGCCAGGCCTGTGCCACCCAGCAGCCGTCGGTCAACACCCGGGTCGCCTCGTTCATCAAGTGGATTCGGGCCAAGAGCCCTGAAGTTTCCTATTGTCCTGGCCGGATTTAAGGCCCGGCCAGTACTCTGATTTATGATTTTATTGGGGCCAAGATAGTTGGTTCTTAAATAATGGACACTGACTTCATTCATACCCAGATCCTTGGGGAATGGAACCTATGGTCTCCCATTTTTCAGAGGCATCAGAGGAAATTGGAAAGTTTCTGGTTTATTTTTATTTATTTATTAAAATATCCAACCGAAAAGGAAGTAACCCTTGTCTAACTGCTAGATGCCACATGCCCCACCCTTGATGCAACTGATTGAGCCACTTGGCACCTGTAAGTGGGTGTCAAGTTTGTCGCTCTGCCTGAACGCGTTCGGTATCGACACCACCATCCGCCACAAGGATGTGCCCACCACTCGGCTGTCAATCATGCAAGCGATTCGGAACGCCTCGCTGGAGCTCTATGTGTCCTTTCCGATGAGGCATTGCAATTAAGCGCAAATGTCAACTAATTAACCTCGGGGGCAGGCGGGCCAATACACACACACACACATCCTTTGGCCCATCCTCCCGCACCTGTCAATAAAATTCTTTTCAGCTATTTTATTTTCATTCCGACATGGCGGGGCTGTAGCCTTTCCTTTCAGATAAATAATTAAACGTTTCGCATAACAGATGAAGCTCGCTTTTAGGCTTAAAGGCAATGGGGATATAGGAGGCTGGGAGGCTGGGTGTCCTGGTGTCTGCGTCTTTTTATTTGCTTTCCTGGAGAGCCAGTTTTTTGTCTAAACTTTTTATACAGGCGTTGCACTTTTTCAAATGCTTCACCCCAAAGCGAGTTTGGTAGTGTATCTGTCTACACTGGGGGAAATTGGGGCTTTTTTATTGAAATTTGAAGGAATAGAGGAGCTTAGAATATGAAGGATATTAAAAACAGTTGGCGGAAGGAAGTAAAATAATCTTTTATCGCCTTAAATCAAGGCTTTCCGGATTTATCTAAGCCTTTAGTGTAGCTTTGAAATAGAACTCTGGAAAGGTTTGACCCCCAAATGCATCAGATTTTCTTTCAGTGATAGATTTAGCTCGCCTGCATTTCGGAGTTGTTGCAACTCCAATGTATTGGCTGCTTTCCTATTTGTTTTTGCAGTTTTAGGTACACGCTGCACGTCCGTGCTTCGGTGCTTCGGTGCTCCGGTGCCTTGGAAGCCTGTTGTTCAATTTACGTAAAACGCGGCCAGGACAGAACAGGACTGAACAGAACAAACGAACAGGCAACGTCAACTGCAGACTGCAGTCTACAGTCGGTGGCATCAAGTGCTGCCTGGGATTGGCGGCTCTGCATAGAAATGGGTGGTAGGGAGTGGGTGGGAGTCAGGTTGCTGGGTTGGTTGGCGGGGTGGTTGCCGCTATCTGGTGGCACTAATTGAAAAGCAGCAGCCACTACCAGCAGTCGCCCCTAAGGAGAGGATAGAGATGGCGTTTAGGAACCATTTCTGATCTAAGTTACTGTAAGTATAGTAATGATCGTGATTCCCTGAGATTAATCCAAATAATAATTAAAAAAATTGAAGGACAAGTTACATATTTAAAGTTTATAGACCATAAGGCTTACCAATGTTTAAAAGAATAAATAAAATTATCAATCAAGCAACTTGGGAGTTTTTAATCAAATATTTCGAAAGGATTCCCACTGTAGGAAGAAAGTCAATGCGCACAATTTTTTGCGTTTTTGATCCTTTTTCGTTCGCCGGCAATTTCCTTTGCATACTTTTGTGCTGCATTTGATTACAAAATGGCGGCGCTGCTCTTGCACTTCCAGTAGGGGTCCCGTTGCAGTCCCGTAATGCAGCCTAAACATGGCGTTTAGTTTTCGTTTTGCAGCAGCAGCACCATTCGCCAGGACTTTGACTATTCATTAGCATGTGTGTGTGTGTGTGTGTGTGGGGGTATGTCTGTGTGCGTAAGGGTGAGGCCCAAAAAACTCTAACAAGCTCAAAAAGCAATTTGCGAGGGGCCCGACTAAAAAATTGGCAAAAATATCGACGGGCCGGCTCATGCAATTGACGTTTTGCGGGTGTATATGTAAAAATTCGCGTATGTATATATGTATATGTCTCTGGAAGGGGTGGAAGGATTTTCGGGGACTAGGGACTAGGGATTGGGGATTGGGGTCTGTTACATAAAACCACGCGTGGCACAAAAGCCGCCAAATCGTCGTCGCTCTAAAGCCCCAGCAGTAAAAAAACAAAATGGCCGACACACATACACATAGAAACTAAGGATGTTCCAATAAACGAAATTTTTAAATAAAAAAATAACTAAGGAATGTTAAAGACGATATTTTTCCCTTTTCTTAGAACTAAAATGTAATATTTTTTGTTAAAAAGTTAAATTTTTCAAAGTTTTAGTGTTTTTTGGAATTGTTTTGGCAAATATTTTGGTAACCCTCAAAAGTAAATTCGTTTTGTGTGGTCAGAAATTAGTATTTCTGTTTTTTTTTTTTATCACAAAGTCCACATATACACACGACTAAGGCAATTAAATCCATTCACATCAAAAAAACCGAATGTGAAACGAAAACTGAGCGAAATTTTGAAAAAACTTAAAAAAAAATAGTATCAGCTTGGGTTAAACTTGGATTTTGTAATTTAAAAAAATGATAGAAAATGTCCATAACATTTTTAATTGAAAAGTAGGCTAAATTGTATCTGTAAGTACGAGTAAAAAAATATTCTCGATCAGAGAATTTATGTATTTAGGTGATAAATTCTACAAGGATTCCCTCTTACATACCGATCCGTCAATCGGAATGAGTCTGAGCCGAGCTCTCTGTGGGCTATGGCCCATGAATGTGGCGGGGAGCAGGAGCTTGCATCAGAGACGAGTGAGGAGGCCCGTGCCCGTGTTTCCGGAACGGCGAACGTATGGACGGACGGAGTCCACAACACCAAACCGGTTGCTGGTCAGGAGCTTTCGGGCCTTGAACGAAATCAACTCGTCCTACTTGAGAGATGTCCCGATCGACACTAACGATCAATTCATTTTGAAATGGAAGTGGTTGTAGGTGCGCAATGCAAAAGCTCAAAAAGGACTTCAGACATAAAGAGAATTGGCTCAGACTGATTGGGAAAAAAATATTTCCGGTAATTTCTCTTGAAATAAATTGTTTTTGACTCATCATCCAAATTAAAGTTATAAAAAAAAGAGATTACTTGTAAGAAAAAAGTATTGTCCAGTGAAAGCCTTGGGATCACTGGGATCTTCAGTATTGTAGGAATTCTTTCCAGCCAAAGTTTGCCCTTTTTATCTTGTCAATATATTAGGGATAACATTTTCATATTTCATAGCCAATTGATTTTTAGTAGGCTCATGGATAGCACTCCCACTACCGATATAATATTAGAAGCCAGTTGTATTTTTGGCTTTGACCCTAAATTAAAATAGTATTCCTTTGAAACCGGGATCTCAATAACCTGCCGCACAATGATATTAAACCGAGCTTTAAGCGGACTACCGCATCCGAAGGCATCCAGTCCGCAGCGCAGCATGTCAGAGCAGAGGATCCCATTTAAGCGCAAAACCATTTTAGTCAAGCCCGAACGCCGGCCCACGACCTGGCCTGACCCCACCCGGCCGCCCTTCCTCCTGGTCAAGAGCTTCTTCAACTTGCGGCACCTGGACACCGATTACGATGCGAAGCACGTGTCGCAAGCTACGGAAGAGCTGAGCTTCAAGCCGCATCGCACTCTGCTGGTCAACCTCATGAAGCTTCCGGACCGCGATCGACCCATCTCGCCTCTATCCATCTCGGAGCCTTCTGATGTGGACCGCAGTCGTTCCATGTATCCTCCGAGTCCGGCTCCGGTGTCGGCGAACTTGCCTGATCCGAATCCGCAGCCTAATGATGAGCAATCGGATCCGCTGGCAGAGAGGACGTGACTCTTGACCCTTTTAAACAATAGTCCGTTTTATATTTTAGTTTAGTAAATGTATTTGAGTATAAATTTTTACACATTTTCTATATGTTTCAAATGCATTCCTTAGACCACCCATCCCGTTTATTAGAGAATGGCACTCGAGACTTGGGCACGGATCATAATTAAACAATTAAAATGCCTTTTGGCACTTGTCCTTACTTAGCCCAATTCGAAGCGTCGCACATCAAAGCCAAACCTGGCTTTGGGCCTAATTACGCCGCCAAGTGCAGTGGATGGAAAAGTGAAATGCAAATTTGTTTGAGGACGATACAAAAAAAAAAAAAGAAAAATACATCAAAATTAACTGGCAACAATGGGAATGAGAGGAGAAATCACAGCTGTAGCGGGACAAGTTAATTGTGCAGTCAGGATCCGGGATTCGGATGGGTCTACACAGCAAAAAACATAGCAAACTCTCCTTCAAATAACACTTATAAAGAAAATAATGTTTTTTCGTTGTGCAGGCAAGTAGGACAGTGCTTTGCATGAGAAGTGGTGCCCAGGACCCTCGACAGTCTAGTCCTACAGACTGTAATCCTTGCCGCTCTGCATTTTTTTCTGGCTTCGTTGGCCCATTGATTTTTTCTATATTATAAAATTTATGCTACCCGTTTTGCTTTGTTGCACTCTTGTCTCCTCTGCAACCCCCTCCACCCCCTTGGCCACTTCATTTTCTGCCTTTGCTTTTTATTATTATTTCATTTTTTTTTTTTGTTTTATGTTTTGTTTTTAGCATTTTTCCAAGCGCTTTTGAGCTTTTGTTTTCGAGTGGCAGTGCCAAAAGAAAAGGGCTTGACAATAAAAATTATGAAGCATATTACTTGAGTGCACTTGGCTGCCTCTTTCCTTTCTTTCTCTTTTGCCACTTTTTCATTTTGGTCCTGATTCTGTTGTTGTTTTTGTTGTGACGTCAGAAGGATGCGCTGCCATCCAAAGTATGTCGCTAGTTTTTCGAGTGCAAACTTGCGTATTAAGCAGCAAAAAGGGTTAAGAATACTTTCCAAAGTGTCCTCCTTACTTGACCTCTGACTGTAAATTTTTAATACATCCCTTCGGGTGTTTTAATCCAAAATTTGCACCTTCAAAGCGTCGTCTTTCGCCTTGAAAATACACTTTTTGGACCAAAATACACTCGGCGAAAAGTTTAGACGTAGCTGCCGTAGATGAACTTGCGCCGAAACTCCGACCAGCGATACGTGTCCGAATAGCAGCGATGCTCCTTCCTGTAGAGCTCGTCGAACTGATCCATCTGTTGACGCCGCCACTCCTTAAGGGCCATTCGGGGCGGCCGGGTCTTCCACTCGCTGGGATGCAGCTCCGACTCCATAATGGGCAGCAGCTCGAGCCGGTTCAGGTAGACTAGCGGCAGGGTGCGGCGCCGCTCCGGATGGGAGCTGGAGCTGATGTCCTCCCAAACGTTCGGACGCATACCGATGCCCCGGATGAGGCTCCGGACTATGGGTGTCCCTCCCACCAGGCTGTTTACTGCTCGGCGCATTACTAGGCTAAAATAATTGAGTTTGGTTTGGTTTCTAAACAAGATTTGATATATAAAGGTCGGTGACTGAGTTACAATACTAGCTTGGGATTAAAATATATTTTAAGTTATTAACAAAATTTATTAAATTCAAATTAAAATGAATAATTAAATATGCAAAAATGAACTATGTAGATGTTTTGTACTATTCTATTATATTTTCATTAATAAATTAATTTTACCAAAGAAAAGATCAGTCCCTACAATACTTAATTTTGAAACGTAACCACGTTGATACCAGAATAGTGATTTTTTTTCTTTAAAGTATTTAGAATTTTTTTGTGTGGCATCGTGGCCTAGTAGGAGGATCGACCGTAGACCAGCCCGTGCCGGAACTCGGCCCAGCGGGTGCGGTGATTGCGGTAGGAGTTGTACGGCGAGATGACCTTGTGGGAGATGGACGGTTGGGGAGCTCCCCGTTCTTTGGGCAGCCACCCGCTGGAGTAGCTCTGACTCGGCCTGCATGCGCTCCCTTTCCTCGTCCTCGTTGGACTCGGGCGGGCCGAACACCGTTTCCCTCACCGAGCGGACCACCTGATCTGTGTCCTGCTCGTCATCAGGGTACACCCTATTTTCCGGGTTAAGTTCATGGGCGTGCTGCAATTCCAGCTCTCCCTCCCGCGTCTCATAGTCGGAGTACCCTCGCCGGTTAACATCGGTCTCCCCGTCCGCAATGCTACCCGAATACAGGTCCTTGTGGACGCGCGCCCTGGCCTGGGCCTGGGAGTGGGTGACTGGGTATCGGCGGGGGGCGGCGTGGTCCAGTCGGGACACCGAGCGAAACATGTCCGTATAGTGTACCCGGGGGGTGGTGGCGCGGCTCCAGTTGCGTTTCAACTGGTTCTGGCGCTGCAGCCGGGCGACTGCGTTGGTCTCCTCGCGCACTGGCCAATCCTTTGGGCTGCCGGAGGACAATGTGGTCAGTAGAACGGCCTGCTTCAGGCTGGTCCCTGTGGTGATGGCCCGGCGTGTGCCGCCTACTGTCAATTGGCGCAACGATGGCAAATTCTTCGAGAACATTGGCATCCTTATTTCGTGGCTTCTCATACAGACGGCCCCAAAACTGAAAAAATTAAACCTACAATTTTTTGGGTTTTATGTTTTTTTGTAAGGCCTAGTATTAAAATTTTCAAGTTAAATAAGGACGCTCGTGCTACTCAGAATTTAGGTTCTCTATGAGGGACAATAATTTCGAAACTGATCAACCGGCACCATCAACTGCTTAACAATAACTTCGAGCCCTGACACTGAAGGTCCTCGGTTGCCTTGTTTCCATTTTATTTTATATATTTCCTGTATTTATCTGAAAGTAAAAATATTTGTGGCTCGGGCAAATAGCATAATTTATTTATGACCACAAGGAATTCAATTTGATTGCAACTTGAGCTGGCCAAGACTTTCGGGCAAAGTAAATAACAAAGCAAAAATGGAGAAATCATAAACCAAAAACACAATTTTCCATCCATCGTCACATGAGCATTTATTAATTTTTCATTGCCGTTGCCGGCATTCGACGAGGGTCTCCTCGATAAGTTCTCTCCTGAATTTAACGCAATTTCCAAATGGAAATAACAACAATTGCAGGACACGAAATCGAGTTAGTACACAATTACAACAACAATTATGAAGAGGAGTTGCAAATTTTACAATAAATACCACAGCCTTGGGAGAAATAGGAAATATCGAGGCATCCAAGACGAAGAGGGGATACTTTATTGAAGTTATTGGTATTGTTTTTAGGAAAAGATAGGTCTTAATGGTGAATATTTTTGGTTGCATTCTATGTTAAAGTCTTCTATAATATTTGGATTATAAAACCCTTGATATGGATATACCCTTTATCATACAGAGTAGTTGATAAAACTTTATTCCGTACAAAGAACTATGCCTGACGGCCTCCGATGGCCAGCGGGGTATGATTGGTTAGTGCGGGGCTTCAGAGCTTGTGCGTTGTTTAAATGTAGGCAGAAACATGTCACTGCTTTTTAATTTAAATGCAAATTAAGGCCTTTGTCAACACTTTGCCAAACTCAAGACAACGACGACAAATGCCTGAAGGCAATTGCAAGGAGCTCGGTTGAGGAATGACTCCGTGGTGGCTCTATGTAAGATATCTGCTATATGAAGTTGCACTCAAAGAATATTATTAATTGGTTTTTGGTTCTCCATTCCTTGGTTAATATATATATATATAGAATATATTTTTAAACTCCTCATCCTGCTGACACATTTCTCCCAGTGATCTTGGTATATAAATACAAATAGTTTCTAAAGGACGCACACACCTCCGCCCACATAGCGCCACATCCAGTTGAGATGCGAGGTTATCCGGGTATTGACCCCAATGCCAAAGGGCTGTCCGCAGGCTCGTCCAAAACTGATTACGCCCAGCTGGAACATACGGTCGCGCTGCCGCAGAATCACAGGACCTCCGGAATCGTACTGACAAGAGTCCCGGCCCCTGCCCGCGGCATCGTAGGTGCAAATCTGGCTCGAAGCTATGCTGGAATTATATTGACTGCGACAAACCGCGTTATCCATGGTCAGCAAAGTGGCCTTTTGCAAGGTGTTGGATTTTCCGGCAGCAAAGCCCAGTGTTCCCCATCCCAGGATGTCCACATTTTGGTAGCTAAAGGTGCTGTCCCTGAAGGGGAGTTTGAGGAGGATTAAATGAGGAGGATTAAGGTTTAGTTTAAAAACTTACGATTGACGGATGGGCAGACAAATGGGGGCCACTCCACGGGACCATTCTATTCTAGTGGCAGTTTGTAGTAAGGATATGTCATTGATGTTTCCTGAATTGGTTTCTGCATATCCTGGATGGTTGATAATACTTTGTATGCGATATTGAGCGGCATAAATGGACTCGGTACCTAAAATACACAAAAACTTTACGCCCATCATATTTTTAAAGGATTGCTAAGTTATCCTTACCCGTGCTAAGATCGTGTTCTCCCACCAAGGCCAACAATCGACTGGCCACCGGTTGGCGGACAGTACAGTGGGCAGCGGTTAGAATGAACCGATCGCTGACAATGCTGCCTCCACAAAAAATGGGAAGATTTGAGGCCAAGTCCCGGATGCCCACCATCGAGGGGTATTCGTGCTTGGCCGCCTCCACTCCGTTGGCAATGCGATCCGGGAAGGACCAACCACAGTCGCAGGGCACCGGACGGGCCACCGCCTGGCAACTGAGCCTGGCTCGTTGTTGGCTGAAAGGGCTGCTGGAATAGTAGGCAAAGGCTATGGTCTGGAAGTTGGACACCCTCGTGATTTGGCCCATCCGGCAGTAGCGTTCGGCATCCCGAAATTGCAAGTCCCCATCGCGGGATATGAAGAGAAACTCCGAGCCGCAGGTGTCAGGAAACTTGTACAGGAAATAAATTAATTCTTGGATTAAAATAGGATGAAATTTTTGACTTACCACCTCGAAGCGGCAACTTAAGTGAATGACATGATTGCTGGGAGCCCTCAAACGAAACCTGCAGCTACTGCCACTTGGTAGGGCTCCAGGATAATTGGCACTTGTTATGTTTATCACCCGATTCGGTTGCAAATCGTACATCCTGGTGCACTGCTGTTGACCAGATGCCAGGCTGAGTACCAGAAATCCCAGAAAAAGGGAACACTTTAGCCCGCTCATTATGACAGCGAAGCTGAGGAACTTCTGAGATGAACGGGTTGTTAATTCATCTCTTATATGGGTTTAGTCTTTACCTTTTTTTAGACTTAATAAATATTTAAAGCAGGGAAAAGTAAATTAAAAGCGAAGGTTAAAAGATAACGAAAATTTAATATAAATGTAAAAGTGGGTCAGAAAAAAGAAAAAACATTGTCTCTCAGATTTCCAAATGATTCATTTATTTCTTTTCACTGCAGGGATACTGCACAGTTGGAGTTTCCAATCTTTTGACGTATCCAGCTGATGTAGGAGGTTATTCTGGTGTTCACTCCCATGGGATAGGCTTTCTCGGCACAACTCTTGCCAAAGCTGATCACTCCCAGAAGGAACTGCTTGGACTTGCGCAGAATGACTGGACCACCGGAGTCGTACTGGCAGGAGTCCCGACTGGTTCCCGAATAATCGTAGGTGCACATCTGACCAGAGTATATGGTGGCCACGCTGTTGTACTCCGTCTGACAGTCCTGGTTGTTGACCACCATCAGGTTGATCTTTTGTAGATTTTGCGAAGTGGGTCCGGCAAAGAAGAGGGTTCCCCAACCGATCACATCCACGGTTTCATACGAAAAGGAGGCGGACCTGAAAGGAATAAAGAATATTAAGATTCGGAATATAGGAGCATCCTTGAAACCTACGTTCCCACTGGTGGCAAGCAAATGGGACCCACACCCCGGGACCAGAGAATATTGGTGGCTGTTACCAAAACGGCAATATCGTTGTTCACATTCGGCTCACTGACATACTGCTCGTGGGGTATCATCTGTTGGATGTTATACTGCTGGTAGTATCGAGAACTGGAAGCTAATCGGGGGCTTAGTTTATATCTTAATTAGTTTATTTAATTGTCTAAGACTCACGATTCAAGAGATTGTTGGTACCGGCTATGGCCACCACATTTGTGGCCTGCTTCACCTGATAGACACAGTGGGCAGCAGTCAAGATGTAACGATGAGCCACTAAAATGTAAGCTTCCTGTATCTTTTATGTCCTTGAAATGGTCCCGAGCGTTACTCACCTATGGTTCCTCCGCAAAAGGATGGCTGGTTGCTGGTCACATCCTTGAGGGCCACCATGCTGGGAAACTCGTTCGCAGTCGCCGACTGGCCATTGGCTATCCTCGAGGTGGCCGACCAGCCGCAGTTGCAGTTCTGAGGCGTGGCGGTCAGGGTGCACCTGAACTTTCCCCCCTTGCTGCCCGTCGAGATGTAGGCGAACACCAGTTCCGTGAAAAGGGACTCCCGCGTAAAGGATCCAGAGCCGCAGAAGTTCTCGGCGCCGCGCATCAGAAGATCCCCCTCCGGGTCCAGCCAAAAGTTATCCGTGTTGCACTGACCATTATTCTGTGGCAGAGACAAAAGTCCTTACAGTTATTTCCATTACTTGAGTCGTTTATCACATTAATGCCCCACCGATGGCAATGCGATGGTGCATTGCACCTGAATGTAGTAGTCCAGGGGGGCTTTGAACTTGTAGCGGCAGGATGTGCCAGCAGGATAATTGTTGGAATAGTAGGGCGACTCCACGTAGGTATTGCCCGGACTGAGAGTGTAGGTGTTGTCACAGCCCTCGAAGTAGGCCAAGACGGCGGGGGACAGCAGCACTATGGAGATTAAATAGCGGTTTAACATTTTGGCCAGACCTTTCGGCTGCGAAGCCAGCACTCAACTGGGCTAACACGATAATGCCACCCACACCTAATATCCGACAAGACAACGCAAAAGCTAATTAAAAATGAAAATAAAAGGCCGCGTTCCAGCGGATGATAAAAAAAAAAAAACAGTTGAAACATTGCCATTAAGTAAACGATTGCTCCTCGAGTAGTAGGCAATCGGCAGTTGTGCAAATAAAATTCTGTAAATTCAATGGCCCTGCCAAATGCACACGATTATCGGCTTTGAACTTGGCCAATAGGCCTCTAACCGATCTACCTTGGCATTTTCCACTTGCCTGATAAGCCACAATGCATTTGCAGCCCACTAAACACTATACACCCCCTTTTCGTTGGCCATGTTCTGGTCTCGGCCCAGATCTGGGAGGTTTATCCACCAGCTGGGCGCTTGCTGATAAGCTAAAGGCGAAAGTAAATAAACATTTTTCGAATAATGAGTTCTAATTAAAAGGCAAATAATTGCGAATATAAAGAGCGGCGTCAATGTACGCAGATATGTTTAAACAGATTAAAAGTGAGTTAAACGTTTTCCGGTGTACCCATTTTATTTAAAGATGCTATAATAGATCAAATCTACGATGGGAATTAGTCTTGTATGTTTAGAAAGTTAGGGAAGGATGGAGAAATCTTATCTACATTTTTCATATCAAGAAAAAAACATGTTTTTTTATCTTTTATTATCTATTTGTCACAAACTTTCTACCATAAAAAAATACCAAAAATTCATAAAGGAATTTTTAAAATTAAAGGAAATAAAAAAATCATCCATAAACGTACAAAAATCAATTAGGAAAATCGGTAAAGGGAACAAAACATTAATGGCTGACAAGGTGCGGCTAAATGTCGATGAAAATCAAGCAATCTGTCTATCAAAAATTGACTTTATGCAAAAATATCCTTTATTTATCCTTCACCACCACACACGCACACACACACACGAGAGCATGGCCACATAAAAACAGCGCCTAAAAGCATACATCAGTTTTGTCACTGGACACCCCGGGCCGTGTAATTATAATATGGAAACAATTTTTTTTTCTTTTTCCTTTTTTTTCAACACTTTTACGGCTCTAACCCTCCACTCTAATTTTCCTGGCCCTCGACCTCGTCCTGCCGCATACATAACGCTCCCGATGTCTATATTTTCTAGTGTCATACATTTTTTTTTGTATGCAATCCTTTTTTCCTTTTTGTTTTATTTTTGTTATTGTTGTTTTAACATTTTTTGCCATGCATTTGCATTTTCCACTAATTTGACTTTTGTATTGTTGTGGTCGGTCCTCGTCAACCTGCCCTCCCCCTCCCCCACCATTCTGCTGGATCCCCTCCCCTCCTTCTCTTCATCTCTCTCTCTACTGGGAGTTTATGTGTTAGAGTTTTTTCAGGTCCTTTTTGCGTTCCACCAATCGCATTCCCTCTTCCACAACGGGTCGGTGTGTGTGTGAGGGCGCGTGGGCATTGGTGGGTGGGCTGCGCTACGCACTTTTTGACTTTTCGTTGGGGAAAATGCGTTTTCATGCATTGGTTGGCTGGCCAGTGGCGCAGGGGGAGTGGGGCCATCCGGTGGCCACCTTCTCGTATGTCTATCTATGTCTCTTTTTGCGCTAGTTTGAGTGCATTTTCCCAGGGCTTGTCATTTGATGTGGCTGTGACTCTGTGGCCATATCATTAATTGCCGTTAGCCGGTAACAGGAACTACAGGCATACAAAAAAGGATAACACACACAAATTAGTGGGCAGCTTGAAATTGGGTTCAAAAGGGAGGGGCTCTATAGATAGAACCATGATTGAAAATTGTTCTACTAAATAAAATAATAAAATTAGGCAATCAATATTGTAAAGGGTTTGTTTTTTGTTTTAAGTCAACGAGATGAAACTATTGGAGGCCTTTTCATAGTTCTTCTCTATAAGATACTGTCTAATTATCCTTTATTTCCATTACCTCGATGTTATAGGCTCCCTGAGGGATGAGTAAAGTGTAATTGCCGCTTCCTGGACCATAATCCAACAGAATTGATGCATCCATCAATAGCTCTGCCCATTCCCGGCCATCTTATGCTACCTCAATCACTTTTCAGATTCCATTTACAGCACATGCACAAGGATACACAGGATATAGGCCCAATAGATAACACATTCAATTTGCTGCACCTTCAATCACAATAAATCCAAACAAATTTCCGTTTTCCATTTCTTCTTTTTCGAGCAACGCTTTTCAAATGCAAACTAAGCAAATTTTAATTAATGAAAAATTGCAATTAAAAAAGCGGGCCGGGCTTGGCTTTCTTCCCACCAACTATCTCCCTCGCACAGTTTTCCATTTAACCCTAAAAAAACGGGCAAAGAAAAGAGCAAGCAATCCACTGGCAAACAAAAACACAAAATTTCTGGGCCCAGTAAATGCACAAATAGGAAAAAACGCACCATGTATGTACCATGAGGCATGTACAATTTTTTATGGTTAGCAAACGAGGGGGTGGTGGTGGGTGGGGATGGTAGGGGTGGTATGGGAGGAGGCTGGCATCTAAGCAAAGCTCTGCCGCTGCCAGTGGCGCCGATTAACATAAACACGCAAAAAACATTAACAGAGTCTCAGCAGCAGCAGCGGCGGCAGCGCCGTTTTTTAGTTTGCAGCCTCCACTTTGGCCAACGACAACGCAGTTAGAAAAACCAACGGGAAAAATGAGAAAACTAAGGCAGAAAAACCTAAAAAAAAGGCAGAAAAAAAGATATTTCATACATAGATAACGCGGCGTATGTGTAATGTGCGAATGGGATGGAAGGCGGCAGAGTCGTTGCTGGCTGCCTCTCATTCTGGCATTCGCTCATTACACTCATTTCGCATAGTTGTTGTTGCTAGGTAGTTTGGGGCTGGCGCATAGGCAATTTTCCACACACACACTGCAGCAGCACCCAAACCCAATCACAAAAACGCGTTAATAAGAGGAAAACGTGGCGCAAAAAACTACACACACAGATGCATGGGTGGGAAATAGCGCTTTCCCCACTGCGCCCAGCCCAGAGACCGGCTCCACCAATCGCAGAATTTGTTTACGAATTTTGCGGCAAAAGCAACAGAAAGAAAACACTTGGGGAAAAAGAAACTTGGGGCACGTGCCCACAACCGTCAAGAGCGCCACTCTCTCCGGCAAACGTTATCTCTCTTAAACGGCTCGCTCTTTGCTTCGTTCAGTTTTTCCCGGTGGGTGGCGGCGGGTGGGGCGAGACGCCCGCTACCTGGCCAGGGAGGAGTGCGGGAGTTGCTGACTTTGGTTGGTTGCTCCGGCGATGGGAAACGAGTTTCTGTCGATTGACGTTTTAGTTAATATGGTCAACAAATTTTAATTGAATGGTCCATGTTTGTAAATGTTTGATGAATGAATGCATGGGGATGGCAAAATGGAAACGATTCGATCGAATTTTATTGGCACGGTCGCGATTGGATTAGGAGCATCAAATTTAATTCAGCAACCAAATCGATTTAAGCGTAATTTTCAATTTATATCCAAAAATGTGTCATTCCAAATCGAATTTTTAAGGTTACGTTGAGCCTATCTAACCTATCTCATCCCCTACAGTAAGTTAAACAAAAGTAATTACACATAATTATGAGTTCCGATAGCCCACCATCATTCAAACACTTTACGACATTCATTAACCCAGAAAAGCCGTGTTATAAAAATACCCCTAATGTCCCCCAAAGAGTTTTTCTATTAGCCAACAATCGATTACGCGGCTTATGACCTGCGTGCCAGCCTGGCTATAAGCAGGTGGGGGATGTGAGGGGCTGGAATAGTCCGGGAACTAAATGGAACTAAGTGTACGAAGAAGGTACGAAGCAAACAGTTAAATGAAACGGTAAACATAACGCATTAAATGTTAATGTCGCCTAATTGTGTAATTTCTGGTGTCGCCGTTTGGTTGTCAATTCACAAAGGATATAACAATGAAGGAACTGCCACTCCGCCTCCTCCTCCACCTTTTACCTGTAAAAATGGCCACTAATGAAGCCACTGAGGTGAGCGCTAATGAAGTAATTACAACAATTAATTTAATTATAAATTAAGCCATTGTTGCTGTTGTCGTGACGTTTATGGGCAGTTCAAAGGGTGAGTCCTCTAGCTGTTTGTTTAGTCAACATGTTTACAAAGGACAATGAAGGACATTCGCCGACTGGGTGACTTGGCTTACAGAAAAAAATGTATAAGATAAGTATTTTGGTGGAAAAACGAAATAAAATGCAAAAAAAAAATGTGAACGCTGCGTATACGTAATATTACGCATACGCCATGTGGAACCGCGTGAAACCACACAAACCAATAAAACTGGTCATGTGTATCGTATTTCTGCCAACTAATGAGCACGGAAAATCTGGGAAAATATTCATAATATTTCCCTTCAAATATTTTCCATATTTTCACACCTTGCGAACTTATTTGGTTTGCCGGTTTTGGTTTTGCGGGCATATTGGCTTGCCAACTGGCACTTAATTGAAATATAAAATAAGCCAATTAAAATTAAAATTATTGCCACGCATTATGGCCTGTGGTGAGGCCAAATCCACGTATCGTCCCGTTGCCACCGATGCCAGACGGCTGATAGCTGCCACATTTATTGAAAATTACCGTAAATGAGTCGCCACGGGCCAGCCATGGGGCGGGTGGCGGTGGGGGTGGCAAGCTGCAACTGTTGATAATTTGTAAATTATTGCACCGATGATAAACTTGCTACTTTACATATGCATATCGAACGATGTGCGTATTTGTTCTGAATCTGCATCAATATCCACTTAATGAAGTCGATTTAATTGTTTTTTTTTTTTGTAAAGTACTGGAGGCAGTAATTAAATTAGAGGGTTAAATATAAGAAATTTGTTTAAATTCCTATTGAAATGCTACGTTTTCCTCTTCCCCAAACTCAACTGCATTAGTGCCAAACTATATTCCGAACAGCTACTCAAATATCGTCGAATATTTTGCCTAATTGACTACAAGTATGGCAGACCTCACCTCATTTACCCCTGAAGGCCACAAGGATACACGGAGCTGGGTCCAGACTGCGGACGGAGCCCGAAAAATGTTCAACGGAATATCGGAAAATTCAATATTTGAGCATTTGCAACACATGCCACAAGGAACCTGGAACATAGCAGCGAATAGAATGGAAACACAAGGACGTACAAGGTGTAAGGAGGAGAATCTGGGTCCAGAGTTTCTGGTTGTAAGTTGGCTTCTCACCTGCCGGTGGTGGTCTGTATGTCTTTTCCCAGTTAGCGATGCCTTGGCAAAGTTTGCCAGGACAACGGCGTCCTTCGTCTTCGGCTCGGTACTTGCGGGTCGCGCAATTATTTAATGAAGTTATACAATTTTGGCCCATGTGCTGATCAGGAACGTGTGCCCCTTTTCCCAGTACATATATATTTTGTGTGTTGCGGTGAAAATTTCATTGCCGTTGCCGACTTTTGTTGTAATTTGATTTTTGGTTTGTTGGCTTTTGTTCGAGTTCGAGTTGGCCATCGCTCAAAAAGTTTCCCTGCAACGTGCATCGTGCCACGGAATTCAATTAAGAAATGTCAAAATTTTATTGAACACAATGCAGATTTTGCTTCAGGGTCAGCCAAGCTGGAACAGAATCGCGGGGACCCGGTGCCGGGTGTACGGTGCCGTGTAGATATCCGGATAACCAGATATCCACGACATTAATTTAGGCACGCCAATAACCTTTGCGCACTTTTGCTGCATCAATTTTCATTAAAACTCGCTGCCGTAAAAAAGTCCCACTTGATTTTTTTTTTCATCATTCGTTCGCGAAAAGTTAGAAAACCGTAAGCGGAAATGAATCCCATGTGCATAAATACGTATAAATCCAAAAATAAATTGAATTAAAAAAGGCGAGAGAACCATTTAAAAAAAAAAATAAAATAAAATAAAAAAGAAAGCGAAAGACAAAAACCAAAAAGGAGACCTGGTGGAAAAAAGCGAGTCCAGCCAGCAATTGGAGTGAGCATAATAAATTCGAGCATCAGACTTTGTTTGGCTTAGTCAATGGTCCACATGGCTAACAGGAAAAAAAAAAAAAGAATGGATGTACTAGCCATTGAGCAGCAATGGAACCATGGCTGGACCAAGGAAACCATCCAAGTCGGAGGAGAGTCGGTGGAGTCAACAAACGGAGTAAAATCGCGAATTTATTGTTGACGCGTTTCTCCCCCAAAATATTTCGTTTCTGGGTAAAACTTTCAATCCATTTTCATTTCAAAAATCTATTTTATAAGTTTAAATTTAGAGAACTTTCAAATTCATTATCCTTTTTATTCGGCTCCCAAGTGATCCTGCACCACCTCCAGCCCCCCAAAAAAAAACCCCAAAGTCATTTATCTTATTTTGTCAAAAAATTGTCAGCGGAAAAAAGGAAACAGTAGAGGGGAGGATGAGTGGGCAAAAAAGGATAGAAAAGGGTCCTGGCTAAGCAGTCGTTGTCTGGTTTCCTGTTTCCTGCAACATCTTTCCCTGAACCTTTGCTTTTCAGCGCTTTGTTGACAGCAATTGTCACAATTACAAGTTGATATGTCCTGGGCAGCTGGATGGCTGACTGGCTGACTGGCGGACTGGCGGACTGGCTGACTTGCCAGAGCATATATCCTTGCCACGGCTAAGTCAACTGATTTAAGTGATATTTATGCCAGACGCTAGCCGCGACTAGCGTTCAATGGAGCAAGTGATAAGCGTGCACCACTTGACGGACAACTGTCCGTCTGGACGGGGATAAGGATGTGGTGGAGGGTGTCCGGCAGCCCCTGATTAATGGCTGATGCTGGCGGAAAGGATAAGGCTCTGGGAGGTGTTTGCCGCCACTTGGCACTGCCCGTGTTTGATGGTATAAATTTTGTAATGTTAACACGACGTTGGACACAAGTTGCAAGTGACGCTAGTTCCCTTTGGGCTGGCAAGTGTTTCCCCCACTAATTTATCCATGTTCACTGATTAAAGGATATTAGAGGTAGTTTAGGCAAGTCCTGGCTTCTAAATGGTAAATACTTTGAGGTTTAGTTAGCGGATAGTTATGTTATGGATAAGGTAGGTTTATTTAATCTCTAACACCCAAGGAAAGAAACAATATAGGAGGGTGTCCTTATGCTCCATCACCTCACCTTAAATCCTCCAACTTTTCTCTTAGTTTTTTTAATTGTTTAATTTCGTGCCTGCGCCACAGGAGAAAAGACAATGATTACAAGGGCTGTCGGCCACGAGTTTTTTGTGGTCCCTAGAGTTCCCCATATAAGCTCTCTCCCCATGTCCATCCTGCAGGTCCTCTGACCGTTTTTTTTCAGCCCAATTCTGTTACTCATTTGCCAACCGCAAAAGTTATGTTGTCTCATTAACTTTTAACTTGTTGGCTGGCGCTGAATATTCGCGGGTTATTTGAGCTTTCCTCGGATCCTGGCTCTTTTTTTTTGTCCGTTCGTTCGGACACTCTTCAACTTTGGCAAGGACTCGACCGTGGACTAGGGACATTGTTAAGGTAACGAGCGCTGTAAAAATAATATTTTTATTACAAACAAAAAACAAGAAGCAAAAATAAAAAACAAAATGGGAGAGAAAAACAAATATTGTGCTGGCTGGCCCAACTCCGATTGCAACTAGAAAAAGTTATTCTTCGGGAGGAGCTAAGCTTTTGGCTTGACAAGCGGAAAAAGTGTACAAAAATATATACGAAAATTAATTTTAATGCCGCAAAAGTGGAGAGAAAGGTGAAGAAAGGAAAAAGGTGAAATTACATATGATGTTTTAATTAGAGAGAAACGAATAAAAAAATATACACATACGTACATACATATATGTGCATGTATAGAGAAATAAATACAAAGCAGAAATAATTGAGTTGAGTTTTTATTTTGTATGCTGACTTTGATCACCATCAATTAAAAATGTTTCGGATTACTTGAAGCATGCCATGAAAATATTATTTTCATTTTCAATTCGAGCAATTGAATTATATTTGGTTGTAGTTGAGAAATTTTAAATGAAATTTAATTAAAATTGAATGTGGTTTTGAGGGCATGTACTTCACATTATATCAGGATAAAATATGTTCAAGATTCTTGGGTTAGATATTTTTTTTTGGATTGGGTCACCCATAATATTTTATATCGGATCATTTTTTTCGCATCTCCCTCCATCTCCAACATCTACAATTTTTCAGATTTGTTTTTTCTAATTTTTCCTTTTGCGCGGAAATTAAAATTTTTGCCAACTCGCGCTCCGCCCCCGCCACCACCCACTTAATGCAATCTAAGCGCAGCTGCTGGATCATTACGACACACCCTCCAGTGTATGGGTGTGTGTGTGTGTGCCCAGGACATGTGTGTGTGCTGCCAGGACATGTGTGTGTGTGTGTGTGATTGTGTGAGTTTGGTTTTTGCCGTATGTGATGTGTGCTTTGCTTCCGCTCAGATTTAATTTCGTTCAAGTGAAAAAGAGGAGCGAATGAAATGGCCAGAACGCAGCAGTCATCCAACTATGCGCCTCCTGTTTGAACTTTTTAGTTTACATTTTTTTTTTCGCCAGAGAGGTCCTTGTTTTTTTTTTTTTTTTTTTGGCGCTGTTTCGTTACTGACTATAATTTAATTCTTGGCTGCATTTTTCATTTGCGGCACTTTTGGCGTTCGGCGTTTCACCTGGCCGCCAGGTGTTGTGAGTTATGAGCGCTGAGAGCTTTACCTTGGCAAATTAGAAAAAAAAATTCAAATAAAAATACAGGAAAATGCACCGAAAAAATGTTGAAAAATTGAAAAATCCTCATGAGATTTGGTTAGGAATCAGAGCGCAAAAAAATATATATACGAAACCCATAAAAGATAAAACTTTTGCGTATTCCCAGGGGGTTTTCCACTATTACAAAATTGTTTGAAGTAAATTTGAATTTCCTTTAAGAAGCTTGAGGTGGAAAAACAAGAAGCCTTGACTTGACTTTTTCTCTCCTTTCTTACGAGCTTATAATAATACCAATTAAAATTTGTGCACTTGGGCCGGATAGCAATTCCAATCAAGCATGTGTTTACATTTTAAATAGAAAAACTTGGAAAATACATAGTACATAGAATTTATGTACACACTGAGGCAGATTGAAGATGGTCTTGGCTAGAACTTTGGCTGCTGCTGCTGCCATGTCCACGTGATTAGAAAGTTTTTCCTCACAAGGTGCGTGTGTGTTGCATGATGTTTTTCTTCTTTGCATGCACTTAATAACTTTTACATAATTTCGTATATTTTATGGAAAATACATATTCTCGCAGAGGGTTTTCTTGTTCAGCATCTTTTGCACGGCCGTTTTCCAGGTAATTCAATCAGGCATGTGTTTGGTTTGCGAAATGGGAAAACCCTAAGGTCAGGTGGCTGCTGGGATGTTAAAAAATAAAGTAATACAACATATTACGAGTCTTTTTCTTTCAATTCGATCTGCTAAAAACGTTTGTGATTCTAAAACAAAATCAAAAGTCTTTAATTGTGAAACCGAATTGCATTTGATATTCGGCAATTAAACTTCCATATTCGGGCTCTCAACTTTTGCAACGAAATATGTTTCCAATTTAATAGTTTTCTGTGCGTGCATTTCCTTTATCAAATTCATCCGTTCATTCAGCCGGGCTGGGCAGTACCGGACACAAAGTCATTAATTAAATTGCAGTTGCATCACTAAATAATTCGATTCCACAGAAGGAGAGATGGCTGCGAAAATAGAGCGAAACTTCTTGCACTCAAAAGTAATAACTTATAATTTGCATGCTGGTCGCCCTTCATCGTCTTCGTTGTCTTTGATTCTGAGACTGGACGTCTTGCAACAGCAAAATGTGGCATGTGGCAAAGTGGCGAGTGGCATGTGGAGGCAAAGCCATGGCAACCGCAACCTTTCAGGCAAAAAGTCCAAGTTCCAAAGCAAAAGAGTGTTTATAGTTTATTGTTGATTGAACACTAATTAAGTTTCCCAGAGCGAAACTTTTGGCCAGCTAGCCAGCTAGCCAACATCTCCATCAGGGCCGAGATGGACAGCCGCTTGATTGGTTTTGTTACGCATTTCCCCCCCGCCTCCCAAGGCTACTCCCGAGAGTCCGGAGACCAAAGTCCAAAGCCCTGAGGTCCGAAGTCCGGTCCGGAGACTGCCCTAAGATGTTCGCCCGCCTCATAATAAGAGCAGTGAGTGGGCAAAAGTTTCATCGGAGAAAAGAAGTTCTGGCTGTGCATTTAATAGCAATAATAATTTGCAGTTTGTCTATTACACAATCTATGGTTGTTGCTATCGGGTTTTCGTTGGTCCGGTCCGAGAAAAACTTTCTAATTTCCACATGCCAAAACATTCACTTTACTTTGGCTTACAACTTTTCATCATTTCACAATGTGTGTGGGCTTTGGTTTTTATTTTCCTACCATAAACTCCTTGAAACTTGGCTCAGGCTTTCTTTTCATCTGAATTCTCTGCAATTATTGCACAGGAGGCAATTTAATTGCCTTACCAATAAAAGTAGGCCCTTCTCAATCGTAGAGGCAATTGCAAATATTTTCCAAAACGTTTGCAAGCCATTGGATATTTATGGGCTTTATTGGTGAAGGTAGTTTTTTTTCACCTTTTAGATAATTTTTTTGTTAGTAACTAATATTTGGTGAATCCTTTTAAATCGCTTTAAATTTCTTCTCTTCAAGAGAAGGGGCCCCACCCCCTTTAAACGCAAAACACATAAAATTCGCAGTTTTCCAACCTCCTCCCTTTTTGGCCAAATCTAAAGCTTTCTCCCCAAAAAAAAATAAAAATGCGGACACAGCCTCATACTTTTTCTTACCCAAACCCTTTGGTCCTTGAATGGGAAGAAAAAAATGTTCTAAAAATTTGTTGGCTTGTTGCTTTTGTTTGCCATTTTATGCGGCGCTATTTTTTGTGCATGAAGTCAAAAACGTGTGTGCTTTTTTTTGGTTTTTGTTTTGGCCCAACGCCTTTTGGTAAATTAATGCGAAAATTTTTCGTGAAATGCGAAAATTTCGCGTTTTATTTTTTGGGCCGTTTTTGTTCGTGTGTGTCTGCAAGTTGGCGACTGGTCAGCGTTGTTTGTTTGAGTCTGCCACTGCCACTGGCCTCTTTGCTCCCCCCTGCCCCTTCTGGCCACGTGTCCACCTGTCTATGCCCGCTTGATTGATGGTTATTATGCGCACTTGTACAGCCGGGGACTACTTCAGTGCCTCTGGCCCCCTTCCAGCCAGGCTCTATGCCTTGGTTAGCCTTTAATTTTTGGGGCCCTGGGTTCAGGGTGTAGGGTGTCGAGGGCAGACCGTGGCCATCATCAATGCCAACACCCCGTCGCCGCGTTTTTTTATTGTACATATCAAATAATTTTTGGGGGAAAAATGTATTAGGAGTCCAAGCATCCCCCGTGGCATGGTGGCAGGGAGGGGTAGCAGCGCTTGATTAAAATACCTGCCGGTTATTTGCATTAATTTTGGACATTTTTCCTCGCCACGCCTGGTGTCTTAATTCTGACATTTAATGCCTGACCCCCACGAACTTCATTAGCAGCCGCAAAGCCTCAAGTTTTTCGGGCTTCGAGTTGGTCAGGGAGGCGTCTTGGATTTCATTTTGAGCGACAAAAGGAAGAGATCCTGGGAAATGGTTACTGCTGAAAGCGCATTGTTGAAAGAGGCATTTACTGAGGCAAAATGGTTATATACAGTGCGGGTGAGCGGGTGCCCACTGGCCAGGATCAGAGCCAGAGGGATATGTCTGTAGTTACAGATAGTGGTGGAAAAGGCGTCTGAGAAAGGGGCTTCCAGTGACTCTATGGTCTCCTATGGTTCCTCCTTGGGAATTAAATATCACTCATACGCCCCATAGACCGTTTAGAATTGATCTTATTCATGAAATAGTTTCATTAAATTAAACAATATCTAGAAATTCCGTAAGTCCCCCGAGACGCCGCCTCTGTGTTTATCTATGCCTATGTGTAGTTTACTTTCTCGTTCCGCACGAAAAGCAATTGCTGTCTGCTCTCCTTCCTTTCGGGCCCCAAACTCTGCGTTTTTTCAGCGTATCTGTGTGGGTATCCGACTCTACATCAGTTGGTGCCTCCCAAAAAAATGCTGGCAACACGCACACACACTCACACATACTGGCCATTAGGAACAGTCAACAGCACGCAGCCATCTCTCGGCCCCTTTCCACCATTTTTCGTTATCTCCTGCCTTCTATGTAGACACTAAAAATTTTTCATTTCCAGGCAGGCAGTCCACAAAAAAAATAAGAGAAAACCTCCCCCCGAAATAGAAAAAAACAAGACGTGCAAAACATTTTTTGCTGGGCAGCAAACATTTTCGCGTATTTCTAAAAACAATTTCTACGCGCAGCCTCCCTCCCAGGAGGTGTCCTGGCCCCTGCCCACCGTCCGCTTCCCGCCCCCGCAAATGATGAAATGCGTGCAAACTACACGAATACTAGTGCATTTCCAGTTGCACCCACACACCCCCACTCACCCCCACACATCCATGCATTGGGGGAAATAAAATGCGGCCAAAAAGAAACGTGCCCCTTTATATATCCTAGGCTCCGCCCTGCGTTCAGCTGCGTGCCAGGGATGGGCAGGGGGCTGGGGCTGGGGGCTGGGCGGGAGAAAAAGGAGGGGGAGGAGATGGGCGCCGTAAAAAAAACTAGTGAAAGGCCCACGTTTGGCTTTTGGGATTGGTATTTTGGTTTCGGTTTGGGGGTTGCAACTAACGTGGATCTGCTGCAGTTGCAGTCGCAGTCGCCGCTCTCTGCCGCTGCCGGCGACGCAGCCGATGTTGGCGCATCCTCTTTTTTTTATCCTGTCGTTGTTTATCGCTCGTTGAAGCCTACTTTTTGGCGTCTCCTATGTGCGTGGCCCTTTTTTTCCTCGTTTATTTGGGCCCATGGGCTCGGGTCCTGCCAACCGCACGCTTAGTTTGCAATTAAAACGAAAGATGCTCGCCATTTGTTGCTATTCTCCGTCTCTTTCCCTATCCCTCCCTACTGCCTACTCCCTACTCCCCTTGTCCGTCCTTTTTTCTATTCCTAGCCGCATCCCTTCTCCTTTTGTCCTGCTGCAGTTGGCTTTTCTATGTGCTGTTGTTGCTGCTTATTTATGTACTCGCCCAACGGAGTCACCTAAAAAAAAAAAAAAGAAACCAAATTGAAAGCAGAGTTTTCTTTTAATGAAAAACGCTCATCTTGCCAGCCTTGCTTACATGGATGTGTATTTTGTGGATGTGTAGCTGTTGTTCGCTGTGGCTTTCCACCAACGAGGCAAAAGGGAACCGCCAGGCAAATGACAGTTTTGCATTGTGGTTTCGTATGAAATTCCTTTTTTTCGGATGGCCTGAGCACTAGATGTCCCATGGAAACGTTCAGGATCTTTCTAAATTAAAGGTTTTGGAGCTTCATTTTTTTTTAGAGTCCTTAAAGGATCGTCTAAGGCACTTGGCGAAGTCCAATAGACGCTTTAAAAATCTCTTTGATACACTGACTTTGATAGTAATTACTTAAGAATATAATAAATTATTATAAATTTATGGGCATTGTTGCCGAATTATTTGCGATTCTCTTTGAATTGAGGAATTGTTTGTCGGGCTTTTGGCGCATTGTCAACTGGACTTATCGTTCATGCAACTGCAACAAGCATTGCCAATTGCATTCCCCATCAAGTATGCTCTCAGTGGGGCGGCATCACCACCCCCTCTTCGTATTTGATCCCTTCGACCCGCGCTGCACTTCTCTCGGGCTTTGTATGCAGTTTGTGGCGTTGTGTGCGTGAAAGTGCATCGCCGCCTGCAACATGTGGCACACACGCACTATGCACCGGCTTTGTGAACATATGGTCGGAGGCCTGTTTTCGGAACGGCCGCCATTCATGGCCAGCTGCATATAGTACATATAGATATTTATTTAACACATTTTATGTATATATAAATTCTCGAATGCAGTTGGCAATTTTTTTGTTTGCATTTGACTCTCTTCACTGTCGATTCTTTTTCATCTGTTTTTGTTCATCCTTGTTTGAACTCTCTTCACACTGGGGTTCAAGGTCGCTTAACAGCGGCAAACAACAACAACAAAAAAAGGTCCGTCGAGTCGAGAGCTTTTTATATGTGTGCCGCAAATATATATCTATACAATATATATCACACCCTATATATATGTGGATCAATGTCTGATTTATTGTAGCTCGTGCCATTGCACTTGATTGTGTCCCAAATACCAAATACGTACAAAAACAATTCTGCGGCCAGGATATAGAGCGCGTAGAAGCCAAAACATTGGATATGAATGGCAAGGGAGTGGGTAGCAGTCTGTTGGCCAGAGGAATGCCGGAAAAAGTGCATGAGAATCACGCGAATGCATTCCAGGCACAATGCAATTGATATATTTGCTCCATTGACCCTGATCGTGGTTAAAATACTTTTGTTTATTGGTCTATATTGCTCTATAAGTTGATTTAAAGGATTCTTCAAAAGATTTAAGGCATCATTTACTCTGGACATAATCTTAACACGGCGAGTACATAATATGGGTAAACAAATTGTAATCTTATAGAAAATAATATTTAATTTCCTAAGAGATTATGTATTTATATGCTTTTGGGGCTGAAGTAATCCAATAAACTTAAAAAACCTGAATATTTAACTTTCAGATTATGGGCCTCCATGGCGTATACTTGTTTTCAATTCCAACATTCAAGCAATGTCTGGAGAAAAGTTTATAAACTCTTGAGTCAAATAGTAAATTATTTTTATTTTTTTAAATAAGTACATGCATATACTTCCATATTTTATATACCAACTAAATATATTTTTTTAATACTTTAATTTACAATTGTTCTTTACTCATTTTCTCGTTTCTGGGGGAGGAGGGATACCGTCCTCGAGGAGAAGCCTGGGGGAACCATGGGGGGAAACCACAACCTGTGCACGGTGGTCAGTGGCTGCTCACTGACCGGACCCAATCCGAATCCCGAAAACCAATCCCAAACCAAATCCCAATCTGAAACCATGGCCCCAACCAAACCTCAGCTAGAAATCCGCGAACCCATTTTCTCTACATTTTCGCCGGCAGCTTCCAAATGCCAGGCGATTGTTCAATTGTTTTGCTAACTTTACGTTGTTGTTGTTGTGGCATGATGTTGATGCTATTGTTGTTGTTATTTTAGTGATGTTGTTGTTGTTGTTTTTGGTGCTGTCGCTGCTGTTTGCCCCCTGAACGCTTTCCATTTGACTTTGTTTTTTGGCGCAGACACGCGGTTTTTTCGGTGGACCTTCTACGAGGGTGGGCACTGGGTGGGTGGTGTTATCCTTGGAGCAGCGAGTGTATGGTCTGAGAAAGGGTGGGAGGCGCCCCCGCTGTATGAGGCGCAGCAATTGTACAATTTTTCTTTCGCTTTGTACACATATTTGTGTTATATTTGCATTGGTTTTATTTTCTGTCTCTGATATCAAGCGGCAATCGGTTTTTTTCCGCACCCCACCGATTTTCTTCCATTCCTTCAATGGTCCGTGGTCCATGGTCTATGGTCTCTGGGCTCTCTGTGTTTTCGCTTTTCTGTTTTCTGTCCCGTGCTTTATTATTTTTTTGTACTATTTTTCGCCAGTCTACATCCGACGTCGCTATTTTTAAGGGGTTTTTGGTGGGAGATCCGATCGCCCATTCCCCATTTCGATACCCACTCTGGCGGTGGGTTTAACATTTGAAATGGTCATCGACGCGCATTTTAAATGATCTATGCTTCGGCCAGGATATGTGCGGGCGTTCTTAATGGGCGCTCCAGGGCGTGGCAGTTGGCTGTGTTTTTCAGCTTCGCCCATTTTTATTATCTGGCAGCTGGCTGAAGAAAAAGAGGCGAAACGAAAAGTTTGTGGTGCGAAAAAGAAAAATTCAGCCTGCGATAATTAATTGTGGCTCACACTCCGGCTCCGGCTCCAGCTCCGGCTCCAGCTCCGGCTCAGCGTTCGCATTCCGCATCCTTTGGGCAGGACATAATCAGGCTTCGTATGTGTTCGCCGTTGGTTGGCAGGTCGTTGTTGTTTTGTTGTCGTGCGCCAACGTCGTCGTCGTCGTCGACATCGTAGTCGTCGCCGCGTCCTCGTTGCCGTCGCCATCCGATTGGCTTAGAAAATTGCGAATAGGCTGGCCCCTGGTAATGCTTTTTCTCTTTATCTGAGCCAACTGTTTTCCCAGCATCCGCGACGAGTTCGAAATAATCAGTTTGACGAGAAACGAAAATGAAAAACCTAGCAAGGCAAATACTTTTATTTTATTTTATGATATCTTGTCCTTTTTCCGGTTAAAAATTGCAAGCCTGTGTTTATTTTTAAAGAGAGCGCAGAGAGCGAGGCCACATAGAGTGACACAAAGAGAATTCTTAAGAGAGAGCCAGCTTGATGGCTTACATGGCGTATACTTGATATTGGCTTGGATGCAGGGCATACACTGCGTATACTTAATATGCAACACAAGGCGAATATTCAATGTAACTAATTAGTTTTAATAAAATGTTTTGGTTATTAAATATTCCTTTTTAGTTATTCCTTGGATTAGGATATTCTATTTACTATGCCAACCACATTAACTTTAATATTCACGTGAAAATGGAATTTCTTGCCCCAAAAACCATGACTTGCCGTCACTTGTCTGGCCAACCTTGAAAACTCCTTTGTGGCCCACTCAAAGTTTTTGACTTTTCCGCTCAAAAATTATGCTCAAAGAACTAGTAGAAGGGTTGCCGAGTGAGTCGCCCCCTTGGCCAAGAAGTCAAGAAAACTACCCCCGGTTTCGGGAAAAGCCATTTCTCCTGCTCTGCCGCAGCGATGGGGCTGCGCTGCTTTCTCCTGCCGGCAGCGACGCATTAGTTTGCAGCGATGTTGCTAACCTCAAGCAGCAGCCGAGGCAGAAGCAGCAGCAGCCGTGGCAGTGGCAGAAAGCGGAGTCTGTCATTGTCAGCGGTGGGTCTGATCCTGTTGTTGTTGTTGTTGCTGTTGTTGCTACTTATGTTTTTCCTCGTTTCGCTTTTTCGTTATTTATTTTTGCGCGCTTTTCCACGAAATTTTGTGATTGGTCGCGACGACGACGAGGATGCTGAGAAAAGCGATGACGACAACGACAACGACGACGCGGAAAATGTTATTCCCATCTTTCCCAGTCCCTCACATACATACATACATACATATACATGCCACTGTATGTGTGGGTAGGTGTCCTTTTTGTGCATGAGTGTGTGGCTCGTCGGTGTGGCTCATTTTTTCCGCGAGTCGCGAGCCGGAAAGCTGAAGCTGTCTCTGTCCAGCGTTTTTGGGGGATGGCGTCGACGCTGGCGCATTTCTTATTATGATAAAAAGGATAATCTATAGAAGTTGCCAAAGTTTCTCATATTTGTGTTTATGAAAAACAGGATTTTAACAATAAATTTGTTTATAATTCAGCGCCTTAAAAGGATCATCTTTTTAATATTTATTCCCTTTTCCTTAATATTTATTCCCTTTTTCCTTTTTGATGATATTTAATCCTTTTGTTTGCTTTGAAAGTAACATTTCGGTCCTTCGCCAAAACATCCAAATTCATCTACACCTACCCAAGTAAAGGATTCGAAGCTTTGACCCAAAACGTAGCCAATAAAGACATTTTTGACACCATCCTGACACATACAGTGGCACAGCTCCTTCGCCCCACTTTGTCGGCCACATCCTGTCTAGCAAACATTTTGTCTGCGCGTCGTCTTGCGTCCTTGAAAAACAACACTCAGCCAGGAAGCCAGGGCGCCAGGGGGTGGGGCACTCCGCAGACCATAGATGCCCGAAAAGGAGCAAGGAGGATTGAAAGGAGAGCAACAGGAAAACGCTTTAATTTTTTCCTCGTTTTTGTTTCTGTTATTCGTTGTGTGACACATTGCCAATTTGGTCTAGAAGATTTCCAGGGATTCGGGGATCTCGGGGGTTCCAAGGTTTTCCACCACAGAAACTTTGAGTGGCAAATGAAATGTCCTTGTATTCTAGGTTATTTGAATTAAGGTCTTCCCTGTTTAATTTTCAATTTAAACATTAATCGAATTTTAAATGTGGGTTTTTTTTATTAAAATTCTTTTAAAAAATGTCTGCCAGATAAGTTTGATGCTAAAAGGCTGCTTTATATGTAACATCATATTCCAATTATTTTCCATTTCTTTTTATTTACGACATACCTTGACTGTAAAATAATGAAATTTATTATCTGCGGCCAAATCCATTAAACTGTAACAATAATCAAAGGGTAAGCGGAAAAAATTGGCGAGTTTTGTTTTGGGTTTTGTCCGTTTTCATTGAATTGTCGTGTGACCGAGAAACGTTTTGCATTTAATTTGCTGGCGAAAAACTCCGGCTCGCTTTTAAGCCAAATATGATGAAACAATTTGATTACCGGCTGGCAGGCCAGCAGCTGACAGAGAATGAGCCGCACAATCGGCCAAAGCAAAGGATTGGGGACTCGGCTCAGGCCCAGACCCAGTCCCAGGCCCGAGCCTCCGGAAACGGAAGTGCCGCTGTCACATATTGACGTGGCGACAAATGCGACGCCATTCAACTTCGAGATTGTAGCAAAAGTTGCCCTTTTGACCCCCTCCAGTTCCCTTCCTTGATCCCTTTTCTCGCCGGCCGGCTCTCGGCAATGCAATTAAACTATTTCCGTGCTGCCAGTGGCTGTCGCATAGTCAATAAAAATTAAAATAAAAATCTCTATAAATAAATAACAATCGCGACTGGGCAGAAGGCTAAAAAAAAAAAGGATAAAAGGCGGCGTGTTGGCGACTTATTGGCTCCGTGTGGCTGGAAATGGCCAGGTTATTAGTAAATTGGGCGCCGAATAACTATATAAAATATATTTTACAGACATCCTTTATTCACAATTGTCTGGCTTGGCCAGTCATTGTCCCCAGAAATCATAAACGCGTGGATATCCTTTGGAGATTAATGGGAATGTATAAAAATTAACCTTATATGCTATAATCTTACTATTCATAGTATAATTTTCTTTAAATTAAATGATCGAAATTATGTTTACTTTATTTACAGACTTTTCTCCTACCATCTAATGCTAAATGCCAATGCCACATGTCGAAAATGAGCCTTAGCCTTGCCACAAAAAGCAATAGTCACCACAACAATAATGCCACGTCTTCGATTCCAGGTGGTCGCGGACTCCATAGGACCACAAGTCGTTTGTTGACCACTTGGCTTAGCTGGCTTTAAAACACTGTAAGAAATAAGAGATACTAAAGACAATTATCAACTGAATTAATTATATAATCTAATAAAAGGCTTAAAAAATATAAATTTAATATGGAAACTATGAGAATCTATATTATTATATACTATTCGTGTTTATTTATTTAATAAAGAGCATAATAAGACTTTAGTTAGATTATTTCCAGTGTACTTTGGACCGCCTAAGCTGGGCCAAGATTTACACTTCCTCGTCCATTGTTAACATTTACGCCATTAACCTGCGTTGGCTTTTAGTGATATGCCACAAGAGACCACACATCTTTAGAGGTTCGACTGGGTGCCCCATGGTCCCCACTGGCCGCGAATCCCCCTCCCATCCCCCCACCGTACGCCGCATATTTGGTGCAATTAAAATTTTCGTTCGGCTTTTCTTGCTTCTCGCTTTTCGGGGTCCACGCTCGGGGTCTTGTAATAATTTCTTCTTGGCAATGCGGATCTCCTCGGGCAGTGGGAGGTGGGTGGATGGGTCGGATGGAAGGAGGCATGGGGCATGGGGCAGGGGGCAGGGGGGCCTGGTGCAGATCGAAGAGCGAGCCTCGCCTAAGTTACTTGCGCTGTCCTATGCAAATGCAATTGCCTCGTCTATAAATTAAATTATGCTTGGAAATTATGCATGCATAGCAGCGTCAACGTTCGGCGATGAGAAGCGGCCAAATGCAAGACTCCAGACCAACCGCCGACAACAAAAGCGAGCTATTTGTGCAAGGGCAGTGAGAGAAATACTAAGCGGTTTCATATTAAATGCTAAAATTGTTTTAGATTCCAATGATATTCCCTTTCAGGGAGATAATTTAAGATTTTTTGGTCATTTATGGGAGAAATATAGTATCTTATATAGATTTTTTTCAGTGCCTTTGTGGCAAAGACCTAGGCGATTGGTGGTGTGCCTGTGTGCGAGTATCTGTGTGTGGCGGCCGCAATCGTAGTGCACTAATTCACATTTGATGTTCGTCGAATGCGTTTGGTCAATGAGGTTAAGTTACATGACGAAGGCAGCAGCAGGAGAAGCATCAGGAGGTGGAGCAGGAGCCGAAGGAGCAGAAGGAGGAGCACCACCAGGAGTTCACCGTCTATTGATGAAGCTGATGTTTCTGGCAGCAGGCCGCGAATTCAGTCCAGCTTGAGCCCCATTTGCTGTTACCAGTTTGCCAGTTCGCCGGTTGCCAGTGCCCGGTTACCAGTTCCCGGTTTCTGGGCAGCAAGCTGCAATTTGGCTTTGGCATGCTAATCGATGGTGTTGGCCAAATGCCGATTTTCTTCCTCTTTATGTTGTAATTACATGAAAACTTCCAGGGAGGTGCTTGTCTTCGGTTTTAAGTTCATTAAAGTTTCGCTTCTAATGTCTCTGACTGGAATTTTTCAATGATTTGTTGCCATTTTAATGCAGTTTATCTCAGGTGAAATTTATTCTAGCTATAATTTAAGGATATTGCTTTTGAGTAATTTCCTTGTGTCCTTGTTTTGTGATTAAATTTGCTTTTATTATGCAATTAGTGTTATCTATAATTTATTTGGTATTTGAGAGTTATTAAATTACGTTTAAATTCTTTTTGGATGCCATCATCCGCACACTCCTTCATTGGTGACATCAATCATCTTTTATCCTTTATGCGATCCAAATGCTTTCTATTCACCATTGACTAATCCCCAACTTTTGACACATTTTAGCATCTAGAGCCTGGAGCACCCTCCACTCGGTGGAGGTGTCCCACTCGGGAAGCTCATGCTCCAGTTGGCAATTGAGTGAAAAAATGTGCGCCACCCAAGCAATTAGTGGAGTCTTCCTACACGACCTAGCCCACTAAGCATTTGCTAGTTGCAAGTTGGCCAGAAGACTCCAGCCAAAACCGGTTGCTTCATTTGCCACTCCATACTCCACACTCCCACCTGGCACCTCGTTTTTCCAGCACTTTTCCCCCTTTTGGGCCAGGCCGTGGCTTCATTTCTTACTTCCTTCCTCCGGCAAATGTTTGAGTTGGTTTGCTTTCTTTGCTCTCAGGCCTGGGTTAACTCAACGGCTCACCCGCTCACCCACTCACCCACTCACTCACTCGAAATGGTCAGCAGCAGCAGGCACTCGTTCGTTCAGTTTTGTTTTTCCCCTTTTTTCAACCTTCGTTGGCTCGGTTTCGGTTTCGGTTTCTGCTTCTGTTTCTGTTTCTCCTTTTTGGAGCGCTCACCACCCGTGACGTCACTGCCACGACCACGACCACTCCACAGCTGCTCCAGTTCTTTGGGCATTCCTCGACTCCTCGACGAGATGCTCGCACGTATCCATCAGTTTGCCTTTGGTCTGCGCTGGAGCATGTGGCATCTACTCCATTCAGCGAGATGAGGTAGCCTCGCCGGCTCAGATTTTTGGTTTGGTCATGTTGGCTTTTCGGCCAGGTTACGTGAGTTAAAAGCCGTTTGTACTTCTTGGTTTTGGCCCAGTCCAGTAGGGATTCCATACCCAATAAATTCATTGGCCAAAAGAAATTGTATTTTGTTAAAAAATTATTGATTGTTAGATTTTGTCTTGGTCAGGATATGTCAATAAAAAATCTCTTATATTTTTTGGGGAATTAGGAATAACCCGGCTAAGACTTGGTAGATTATTACTGATCTAGGGGTAGATAGATATTCGATATTAAATTATTCAAAAGGAATTTAATAAATATATTTTAATGTATAACTTTGATATATCTAACTATTAAGATATCTAACTTAACTTTAATACATCTAAGGATTAAAGGAATGCAGGAATACTCAGAATCGCCGCTTGGACATCACTCGAAGGAATGGATCCTTGCTATGAGTTCTCCTATATGCTATCGTATAATTATTTTAGTTCTCTATTTATGTACTCTATAAAACCGTAAATAAAACTTTTTGAAAACTGATATTCTATGGTTTTTCTTCGGGGGGATTCCTTCACAGTTTATTAGTGCCCTCCCAAAGAAAGGTTCACAAGAAAATTAAATTGGTGATCTTATGTGCACAAATTAGCTTCCTCTGGCCCCGGACTCTTTCTGTGTCCCCAACCATAAACAAAAGAAGACAATTTCACAATCCCCCGCTCACTTCCCTGCAACGGAAATGCTAAATTTTCATATTATTATACGGACAAGCAAATTGATCGATATCGATCGATCGGACGCTGCGACTCTAACTGTTTCGACAGAAGCACAAATTAACATAATTGAATGAGGCGCAGGGGGAAGGTGAGGAGGTGTGGGGACACTCTGCGGCAGATACATGCGGCCGATGTGGTAGATGTGGTAGATGCGGAGGGAACCAGTTGGGCCGAGTCTACTCGCTTTGCTTGGGTAATAGAATTACAAATTAAACGCGCACACAAATTATACCAGGCCACGGATATCGAAGATATCCAAACCGAGCAAGACGACAGACCCCCAAGGCAGGCAGTCCACAATCTGGGGTTCCTCCGATTGCCCCAGTCCATTCTCCGACGCCATCTCCGGCATTTATGTAATGCAAAATTAGACTACTTTTTGAATGATTGGCGGGACGAAAGGGGTGCTTGGGTGCTTGGGTGCTCGGATTCGATTTGCAATCCAAATGGGCTTGTGACGCAGGAAATAGTCGAACTAATCCACATCCAAATCCACAAAAATTGTGAAAACTTTGGGAAATTAACAGAAACAATTTGCAAAGCCCATGGAGGGAAACGCACTTTTTGCACATTACAGGCGACTGCCACACGCAAATGTTAAATGTTTTAATTTCCTGTTTCGAATGACATTTTAATGAAGGTCCTTGCCAAAAAATCCAACACAAATAATCGAAGTAATGCGGGCCAGCGTTGAGGTTTGGGCCAGAATTTAATTTTCCATGCGTTTTTAATCCTTCCCCGCCATGCAGCAGGACTCGAGCAGGTCCTGGCCCTGGCGCTGGTACGCACTCGCAGCGGAAGTTAATTAATAAAATATTAAAAGTTATTTATTATCATTTAAGTTAATTACAAGCCGATGCATAAGGGGGCGGGGCAACAGGAAATGTGAGGAATACACAATTTTCTTCTTACAATATTTAATCGAATGGGCAACGAAAAGTAAAGTCCTGTTCGCAGGGGTTTGTTGCAGGACTCCTGCTGAGTTTTTATTTCAATTACTAAAGTTCTTTGTATAAACTCCCACTAAAAATTAAAAAACACAACTTTCATTTTAGATATTCTGCATTATTTCTCATCCTTATCTATTTACTTATTTAAACAATTTGAAATTGCATTTCAGAGGCAGGTTCCCACGACTAAAGACCGTGATTATTAGCCACAATTGTGGCAATCTGCGTGCCAAGAGCCTGTTAACACTGGTAAAATAAGAATGTGCTAATTATAGAAAGTAAAGAGCCAAGAGTTGCAACTACTTAGCCGGGCTAGTTGAAGACCGAAACTAATTGCCAGTAATTGTGTGGCCGCCTTGGCTTTGCCACTCATTAAATCAGCATATTAAATATGGAAAAATAATGCGAGTTTCATGCTTAATATGCAACTGGGTGGAGTGGGGGTTCCCCCTGCTGACACTTTGCCACCCCTTTTCAATTAGTTTCGCTCAGCTTGTGTGCCATGCGCTAATTTTCCAATAAATTAAATTCACAAGGAAATCTAAACAAAGGCATTTTCGGAAAGCTGCGCCAAAATGCAAATTTTTGGCCCAAGAACTGACAGCGAGAAGAAGGAGGCTGTGTTGTATTCTCCCACCCAGGGCTTTGTGTTCTAAATTAATTTGGTTGTTTGGTTGTTCGTCCTCGACATCGTCATCGCAGGCTGCACTGCGTCCTGCGTCCTCCAAAACGGGCGGATGGCAAGATGGGGAGAAGAGCGAGGCTCACCGAGGATCCCGGCACATAATTGCATTTATTATTGAGCAAAATGAGTAAGTTATTGTGGCTGGGACAAAAGGCAACCGCATATATGACGGCATAGCTGCCAGGACGCACTTTTGAGCCAGAGCCTGAGCCTGTGCCTGTGCCTGTGCCTAAGTCTCGGCCCGTCTGCCTTATGCTGTTCCAGCTATTCATAGTTGTAATCAATATAATATGGCTGCTCCTTTGACATTTGACTTTGTGCCGTCAATGTCATTGAAAGATTTCCCAACTCAACTATTTCCCATCGAACTTTAAACTTTTGGGAAACTAAGAGTGAGAGAGAGAGACAGTCGATGGTTCATCTTAGGCATTGTTTATGTATTATAATTAATATAGAAGCCTTCTAATTTTGTTATAAAATCCTAGCCCAAGAATAACAAAACTTTCCCCTTTAGCATTTTCATTATCCCCTCAACAGGCACTCGACCAGGGCCAGGGCCAGGGCCAGGACCAGTGCCAGTGCCAGTGCCATTGTTCTAGCCAAGGAATGGTCCATGATGGTATTCTAATTGAAATACGTAAAATAAAATTATGAATATGCAAAATAAGCAAATGGATGACAATGCTAAGCAGCTTGGAACAGAGATGGTTGCTTTTCCTGGTTATCCACTGCATAGTGGTAAATGTTATGCTGAGTAGTCGACGACGTCCTGGTTCTGGCCATAATGAAAACTAAAAATCAAAATGCGTGATTATCAGGACTCTGGGCAGGGGGCGGCCGGCCGGCTGTGCGGGAGGGGATCAAGTTATGAAAAACATCAAAAGTTTTGCATAATTCGGTTTTGCTTAAAATTGTTCAAGTTGTTTCTGTAAAATTTTGTGGACTTGGCTCTGGGACAGGGACAGGGACAGGGGAAGGGAGTTGACGACGACGAATATTTTTAATTAAAATTTCGTATAATCAGAAATGTTGAGCTTCGGCTAAAGGCGTTGCTTATGTAACAATTATCTTGTCCTGTACGCATGTACATGTCCCTATATAATGACACTCGTACATAAGTGTCCATTATATTATATATTAAGCAATAAACGATTTTACAACGGATGCACTCGGGAAAGGATATATGCGTGTGATATAAATGTGCATGAGTATTTGTTGGGATAAATTGCATTGCGTACTTCAAGGCGCCTTAGAGAATGTCTGCAAAATTACCAATTTGCAATGTCCTGTACATGTACATGTATGTGTATGTGTATGGGT
Organism: Drosophila varians; assembly: GCA_018150405.1. NCBI lineage: Eukaryota > Metazoa > Arthropoda > Insecta > Diptera > Drosophilidae > Drosophila > Drosophila varians. The sequence goes on from JAECWK010000130.1 coordinate 14,905,030, forward strand.
GGGTGTCCAGCTTCTCAGGGTGTTTATATGTGGACATTGAGTATCACTTATAATTAGAAACTCAAAAATGCACAAACACATGCATGGCAAAAGTTGCTAAGGATATGCAGCAGACAACAACAGCCCTGAGCAGGACAACGACATCCAGCAAGGACCCAGCCACCCCACCCCCCACCCCCGCGCCCCGGCTATCCTGTTTAATGCATATTTCGTATAACTTTGATGTGCTGCAAATTTACTTGATGTGTGTTTGTGTGCATTTTCTGCCATCCAGACTGTGTGGAAGCTGGCTTTTATGTATTTACGTTGCATATGAAATGATATTTATAGTAAACAGATTATTTTATATGCAGGTATATGCAAGGCTGAACAACTTTGGAATACTGCAATCGCTTTCGGGACACGGGACATGGGACACTGGACACCCCCACTCTACACTATCCATCCATCCGAAAATCCGAATCCTTTTGCACTTTCATCGGTATGTGCCGAGATGACAAAGACAGAAATGTCTGCTTTGTCTGTTGTGTTTGCCGGGCAGGACTTGCCAGGACGAGCTGCTCCACTGGCTGGCCGGCCACTGGCCTCCCTCCACGCTGCTGTTGTTGTCTCTTTAGGCATATAAAATGATTAGAACTAATGGTCAATATGCAGATGAGTGTTGAGAGTAGTTTGGTGTTTATTTGCACATTGGAGCAAGGAGTATCTAAAAAGGATTTCTGTTTAATAGACGAATGTAAAAGGAAATCAAAAGTATGTGTTTGATTTTTAAATGTTAAATAAGAAAAACTTTCAAGTATACAAAAATTTACTATTTATATATAAAGATCTCCCAAAAATCCCAAAACTGTGCCAATAACTGAAAAATGTATGCCACTTGAAGCTAATTAAATGGAATTCACACCAGTGTTGCAACATCTTTTCTCCAGACATCGAGACCCACACCTCCCCCGCAGGAGGCTGCAAGCCGCACTCGACCACAACTGCATCCGAGGCATCTGCAGCTCCATCTGCATACTCATTATATGCATTATGTATTGGCCGAGTGGGCGGAAAAGAGATGCAGCACTGTGCGCATGTATCCCTCAGATACTCGAATGGTATGGTATGTATGTATGTGTATTGAGAGCACTAAACAAATCAAGTTTTACTCAACATTATTATCAACATTTATGCATTCAGAAGTCACCCACACCCACACCCAAGACACTAAGCACACAAATACACAAACATCGACTAACTAAGCCGAATTGGAAAGACATTGCAGCAATGGCCCGAAAATGCAAACTGCCTTCTTGGCCCCCCCAAGAAAATTTATCGAAATGTTGAAACAGATTTTGTGCACCAGTTTTCGGGCGGCGGTCGGATGGCAGTGGGTTGTGGGTGGAGATGGTCTAAAGACCGAGTACACACAGAGAAAAATTTACGATATTGAAAAGGAAAAATTAATACTTTTACTCTTAGTTATTCCTCCTAAAATTGCATCAATAGATATGGAAGATCTTTAAAATCTTTTGATGCAGGTCAAATCATATGAAAGTCCTGAAAATCAAGACTTCAAGACACTAATTTTAATCCCATCATTGCTTTGTATCTATTTCAATTTCAATCTTAAATAATATATTAAGCAAATGTTAATAATTATCATAAAAAGCCTCAAACTTTTCCTCTGTGTAGGGACTCGATTTGAGGTGAAACCTGGCTGACAGGCAGGCTTGGTGGACTGGCGGACAGCCACATGGACACAACCGAGGCGACTCTTCTCTTTCGAGGGGGCCATGCCATCCCCCACTAGGTCCTCCTCCTGCCCAACCCCTTCCCAGGCACCACCATCAGCTCCGGCTTCGGCTTCTGCTTCTGCTTCTTCGAGGTTCCTAATTTAAATGCAAATGAGATTCATTTGACGACGACACCAACATACTTTGTCCATGTCCATGTCTTGCGCTCGCACACAACCATCGCCTTGGTGTGTGGGGCTGGAATTTGATAATGTGCAGAAGTGTGTGTATGTACAATTAGACATCGGTTTGTGCATGTATTTAGTTGCATGTTGTCCTTTCGTTCCTACATACATACGTAGCTAAATCTCGCATATAATACATAAGTTGGCTACCAGTTTGTCTCCTTTTTCCCAGGAGTTTGTGTGCCAGTGTTTAGATTTCATATATAAATGAACTATTGCAGTGTAAATGAATTAGTCCAAAGCCAGTGGCGGCGATTTGGGTAATTGCAGCAAGGGGATGGGGGTTTCTTATCCTTCGATTGGGGGTAATCCCATGTGAAGACTCGAAATTCATGGTTAAAGTGTGATATAAACATAATCACAACTATCCTATTAGAATATCCTTTAAATTACATCCCAAAACCCCTTTTTTTTTGGTAAAGAAACTTGGACGACGACTCTGGCTTAATTAAGCACTTGTCTGCATACATTAAAAGCTGCCACTGTCGCTGTCCTTTGCCGAGTCCTGCTCTCCTTTTCTGGCTGCAGCTTCTTCATTTTCCTTATTTTGGCCAAATACAAAAGCCTATTCCGCACCGATAACAGCAAACACAACAAACACAGCAGCAGCAACTTGGCCAGTTGGCTGTGTTTTGGACAGGAAGCGTTAGGAAGCGTCAGGACATGCAGCCAGCTACTTGCACTCATGTAGATGACTTGCTGTTCCCCGTCGTTTCCGCTCAGATCCCTTTTTCCTATATGTATGTATGTATGTATGTACGAAAATAACAACAACAACAACAACAACAGGGCACAATTATAAATCTGTCCACACACACACACACACATAGACGTTGTTACCCCCTTTTTCGGACATGGACGTCGCCAATGATCATTAGGAACTACGAGGACTAGGACGAGGACGATGATGATGACGACGCTACGGCTGCTTAAGTTTTTGGCATTAACAAAGCTACCAGCCACACCCGTCCTCCCAAACTCCCCTCGGGCGCCATCAAACCAGAACGGAAACCGACACACACACACACACACACACATACATAGAAACACATAGCCGGAGTGCCTGACAACACCATACCAACACCATTGCAATGTCCTTGCCAACGCTGCCAAAACCGCCTTGGAAAATTAGCATCAAACGCATAAAATGACCAAGTCTAAGTCTGCCGCAGTGCGGGTAGGAAGGGGGGGATTGTTTTTGAGGGGTTGGTAAATGGATAGGATAGGGGTGGGTGGAGGGGGGATCGGGGATCGAAAAGGGAATGGGGTCCTCGATGCAGAGAAGGTGGAGCTGGGGCTTGCATTCTCATTTGGAATTACGAAAATTCAAAATTTACAAACGAAAATGTTATGAGAACGTAGCCTGGGCTCTAGGATTTTCCCCCATCGTCTTCGTGTCCTGTGCCTTTGCCTTCTCCTTTCCCTTTCTTCACCGCCAATGCCATCTCTTTCTCCGCCTCCGTCTCCGTTTGCGTCTCCGTCTCCGTCTCCGTTGCCATCGCCAAGTGACGCACAATAGTTGGCTAGTGTAGCAGCAGCAGGGTTGTCCTAGGTTGGGCTTTCGGTCCCGGGGCATGGGTATCCTGGGGTGGCCATGCCGTACAAGTTAATTCAGTTAAAGGACCCAAAAAGTCTGGTGTGCATTTTCGGCTCTCCGAATGGGATGGGGTGGCATGGGGTGTGGGTTAGGTGGGTCGGCTTTGCCTATGCATGTATTAGTATGCGTAGTTAAGTTCTGACGCCAGGACCTCCCAGGACCCTTTCGATTCGGGACGGCAAATGCGTTGTGGTGCGGGTCTGAAGCAACTTTAAGTAAATGAACAGAAATGACAGGCAGACATTTGCATTATTATTAGTACAAGTTGCAGTCGTGTATCTGGGCGGGCAGTTCGGGGATGGGGCTTTCGGGTGGTCTGGGTGGTTTTAGATGGGGTGGTTTCTGGTTGGGCGGCTACGCCTCGAAAATGCATTTCATTGCATACATTTAGGAGGTTTTCATTACGTCGCAAAAGTTCTAGGTCCTCGTCCTCATTCTCATTCGGATTCTCATTCCTTAGCCCCCCCACCCCCCGCACTTGTGCAATGTAAGTTTTCGGTTACGTGTTTAGTCCTCAATGTCTATGGCTATGTGTGTGTGGGTGTGTGTGTGTATTCAAAAGTCATTGCAAGTTATTGAATGGAATAAAATGTAATTTAAGTAAATTAGAATTTCAGCCGCATAGCCAAATTTTTGATCCAGGTATGCAGTCGAGAACACACACAGGATTTCAACGAAATGCAAAGGCTCTTTGATTCGGAATTCCACTTACCTTCTGGCATGCCTTGCATATCGATTATTGAACCAGAAGGTTCTTCCATTGGCAAACCTATTAGATGAACTTTTGGTTGCGTAAAGTATTTAAGTATTGCCCAAAATCATGGGTATGAAAGCCAAAAGGAAACCCGAATACGTAACGCAAACTAACATCAATTGTTGGATGAATCACTTTTGTCCCTCTTCCCCACCAAAGCCTCTCTTCACAGCCTCCCACCATCTTTGGTAAAGTCAAAACTTGGCTTGCAATTGACCAGCGCTCGGCTCCGGTTTCCAAAAAAGGGGCTAAAAGGGTTTGAGACCGGATGAAACACACATTCGGTTGTCGTCTGGCCAGGCCCTGGCCCACCTTCGCTACCCTCAATTGAAGCTGCTTACCCTGGCTACTAGCGATTTTTTGCATTGCCATTTTTAGCGCTTCAACCCATTCCCCCCCTCCCCGGGGAGGTCTTTTTATTTTCGCGTAAATTCAGCCAGGAACTTTCTCATTTTTTTTTTTTTTTTTGGTTTCGGCGAAGGGGGGACCTGGGAACTGTCGCTTGACCAAATGGTCGCCACCCAGCTGCCCCCGAGACGACTTGCAGGGTGTACCTACCCTTTTTCGACTGATTATGGGTACGTGCACGTTGGAAAAATGTGCAGCGACAGTCCCGTGTTCCTTCCATCCCTCCCATCCCTTATCCTTTCTGTACTCCCCGCCCCGCATCCTCCATTCACATGCGCCCAAAAGTTTGTTTTGTGTTTTGTTAATTTTTTCTTGGCCGCGAATTTGTTTTCATTTACGTTTTTGCATTGCCCAGGCCAACGTTGTTCTCCCATTTTCTCATTTGCCTTCCCGGCTACCCTTCTGCCCAGCCCGTCCTCCCCAGGATGGGGTTTCGAAAACAACGCGCGGGTTTCGGTTCACTGGAAATTGGTAAAAAACGATGCCAACGAAGAAGTCGAGCCATGCTGTGGATGCCATGGAGGAGGCACGGCGGAGGAGGACATCGCATTCGGAATCGCAATCGCCAGCGCCACCTTAAGCCGCACACCCGAGCATTAAAACCAAAACCCCCAGCAACCGGGTTGGCTGGGGGTTGTCCCTGGCCTCAGCTGTTCATTTTTATTATTTTGACCATTATCGCGTGTGGTTCGTTGCTTTGGTCAGCAGCCTCGGACGCTGCCGCTGCTGCTGCTGCTGCTGCTGCTTGGCCGTTTGTTCGAGTCCTGCTGATTAAACATTAATTAAGGAAAACAATGCTTCTGCTTCTGTTCCTCCTCCCCCTCTCCATCACTCTTTCTCTCTCTCTGTCACTTTTTCCATACCTCGTGTTTCGCCCAAAAATAAAAATAAGAACAAACTCGCGGAATTTGTATAAAAATGCAAAATTACGAATTTCGCGAGTTTCGTATTCGCCTCGCATTGTCCACATGGAGATGTGTGTTCGATGGGTGGATGGGTGGATGGGTGGCCAGGACCAAAACAAAAAAAGCCACCAAAAATGTTGCTTAAATCGCCATAAAAAGTAGTAGAAAAATCATCGACAGACGTAATAAATTAAAAATTTTTTGGGGAACGAGCGAACAGGCTCGGATTGTTAAGCAGCAGAAACGAAGTCCCGGAAATGGATTGGGGATTTGCGGATACTCTCCAAGGGTGGAGGATACTCTTTCTCCAGGCTTATTAGAATTTCACTAAACACTTTAACTTACTTTTCCTAGCTGATGAATTCCATTCATCTTCATTAAGCGCATCAACTCTCGTTTATTTAGCTGCTGTTTGGCTTTGTAATCAACAGCTTTAATTATTGTTATCCTAAATAGATGATTTGTGCAAAATTAGTAATCAACTTGCCAATTAAGTTTGCCAATTTTGTGTCATGACCTGACATACTTGCACTGCCCCCAGCTTGTTTGCCATTTTCAATGAGCAAATATTAAAATTCAAATCACGTATTTTCCTAGCTTGACTCAGAGAACACACACACAAACACAGCTCACAAACACACACTCACATACACACACAGTGACCCTTTTATCCTGGGAACGCGCATGATAATGCATTTTGTGTCTGCAAATTAAAATTTGCCATTGCATACAATTATCCTGACGTGGAATACAATTAGAACCTTGAATATTGTCATAATTACTCTGGAAATTATGTCAATTACTTTGCCAAAAAGGATGTCAAGATGGGAAATGGTAGTTGGGCTTGTTTGTCAGCTTATTTAATGCTTGGATTTATGGTAAGAGGTTATAGTCTAGATTTAAATAGAAAGTACTGGTTATTGGATATTTTTTGAAGGTCCTTTGTGATACAAAGTAGATAACTTTTTCGATTACTTTCAAAATGAAACCCAACAGTTATAAGTTAGAATCGACTGGAAATCATGATATATTGTTAGCTATTCATTTAAAAGCAAAACCCCCTCCTCCTTCATCCAATTTCGCCCACCTGAGCGGGTGCACCTGCGTTTTCCCTGGCGGTGGTGACCTCCAATCCAAATTGGTGTTCATTTAGACAAAATGAAATTCGTGCAATTAAGAGCGCGCTGCTGAAGCTGCTACTGATGGCGATGATGATGATGTTGCACCACAGTTTCGAGCAGGACTCACCTCCTTGACCTCCCCCAGCTCCTGCAGGAAACTGAGTTTCACGCGCTTTGGCGGTCGCCGAGCTCTATTCCTTTGGCATCTTCTCGGGCAGCTCGGGCTCTTCATTTGCATCCGGAGCGTGGTGCGGGGTGAGGGGTGAGGGGTGCGCGGTGCTAGGTGCAAGGTGCGAGATGCGAGGACATGGCTGTCCTTCATTAAATGGGCCGCTGGCAGAAAGCAGCGTAAAATAGGTTAGAGGTTAATTTTAGTGCAAAGTTATGCGGCCCAAAGTATGCAATTAGATTCTGGCCCTAGCCAGGAGCAGGCCTTCCTGTTATCCTGCCACCTAAGCTAGAGATGCTAAAAGAGCTTGGTTTTTATTGAAAAAGCTTAATGCTACGACCTTTAAAAATTTAATTTTCTGTCAAAACTTTTAATGAATATTATATTAGTTATTCCATGAAAATATTTTTTCCTCAATATATTTTTTTAGCTTGATTTTGGTGCCAACATTGCCCTTTGCCCCCTTCCTTTTAGTAGCTGTGTGCCAATTTTGTTTGCCTGCAATTAGTTATGGAACGAAGGCCGAGGAAAATGGCAACCTGGATGGCGGGCGTGGCAAAGTGGAGAGAGTGGAAAATGTAATTTTGTCATTAGGCAAATTTTTTCGTAATTGAGTGCATCCCAAGTGATTAAATTTCACTGCGCATAGTTTTTCAAAAACACTTTTTTACCGCCAGTATCCATTTTTCTTATCTCGGCCCCCATTTAAATATTTTCATTTTTCTAAAACCATTTCGATTTGATTTTTCAATTACTAAAATCCATAAAAAAGCACCGTTTGACTGATAGGGGATCTAACAATAATTAGAATATTGTGGCCGTTCGACACGAAAAAAAGATGATTAAAATAGACCAAAAATAGCTGGGGATGGGGGCAAAAATATGCAAAATTGCGGCCAAAGCGTTCATTATGTTATATGGCCCGATATGTCAACAGCGAAGCCCCCAAAAAACTGTCTGCTTCCCCCGCATTAGCAATTCAAATTTGCCCATTAAAAAGCCAACGGAGGAGGAGGATGCAGGACACCAGGCGACACCACCAGCGACCAGCGACAGCGACTACAAAAGTCAAATATTGCCCGATTCCAAGATTAATTGTCTACGCACCTTACCAACGCCCTCCTCCAATCCCCGGGATCCGACAACCCAACGACCCCGACCCCAGCCCCAGCCCCAACCCCAACCCCGTCCCATTCACATCTTAAAGGGTTATTCGTCCGGCCCGGGCCACGCAATTAATGCAGAACTCAATAAACTTTTGTCGAATGAAATTTTATGCTAATTAGAAGTTGATTTTTTGGTACCCATCCACACACAAAAGCGTATCCAAATGATAATGCCGAGGCATTCGGACTTTTGGGTTTGCCTACTTGAGACAGCCCCCTTGGCAGCTCCACCCCCTTTCGTCCTGTTCGTGGGACGCCCATCCCTGATTGATTTGCATTTCTAAATGCGTTGTCAGCATTTGTCGTAATTTGCTGCTGCCAGGAAAATGTTGTCGCATTTTCGTTATAATTATGCATTTTAATTATCTCGATGAAGACCGAGACGGCCGTCTTCTGATGCCAATAAAAGGGTTCATTTTTATATAGCCATTTGCTTTTGGTCTCAGCCAGGCTGCTTCGGCTCTCTAAACGTATGCTAATTTATCATTTGGGTCCAGTTTTAGATTGGGTTGGAGAAGGTTATGCCTGGAAGCAATTTAAGATCCAAGTTTAATCTAATAAGGTCTTGAAAGGATCTGGTTTTAATCTATAATCTCATTTGGATAAGAAACAATTATATTATCCCTAATGCCTTTTCCCAACCATATTGATTTCGAAGCCTAAGATGAACAATTAATTATTGATCAAGCGTCTGGTCCTGGACAGAAGATTCTCCCATGCCTGAGAGTCTGGCAAGTAAATGCCTGATGGTGGTATTGTCCTCCTTATCAGACTCTTACGGTGGTCCATGCAACCAATTGAGGCATGACAAAGGCAAGAAATTTATGTCATAGCTGGTGGTTTTACATAACTCACTGGCCAAGACTTGGCTTTCTTAACTTGGCCGGGCTCGGTTCGGCTTTAGCCCGTGGGCTAAGCGTGCTGCATCCGAAGAAGCAGATGAAGAAGATGCTGGCCAATGCGCATGCCAGCCCCACCGGCCAAGACATCCCGCCATGTTCAGGCCATGGCCAGGATGTCCAGTGGCCAGTCTCATCCACTCATATATGTATATGATTTCGACGAATGCTCGTTATCGATTTGAAACTTATATGGAAAAAACTAATGAAAATCAGGCAACATCATCATGCCACAAAAGCAGAAGCGTAATGAAGGAAAACCGAAAGCCAGCAAAAGTGAAGCGCTGGCAAAAGCGAATTAAATTAAATTAAATGAAAACTAAATTCAAATGAGTTTTCGGTGGCATTAAGAGGACAGACAGTAAAACAGGGACCACAAAAAAGCAGAAAAAAAGCGTTGCGAGGGATCGGAGAAGTGAAGCTTAGGGCCTGTCCTTTGGTATTCGCTGATTGTTGTTATTATTTCTTGTGCTGAACGGGTTTTTGTAATGAATTAATCCTCACAGCGCTTGGCAATTTGACTGTTGGTGGCTTTGGCTTCGTTTCGATGCAAATCAGCTGATGGCCTGACAGTCAACCAGTTAATACAGTGTCCTTGACGGCATTTTCTGGTCAAGTTATCGTAATGAGCTTAGGAGATAGGATAGGATAGGATAGGATAGGATAGGATTCTGGAGATTTTGGATAATATGAGTTCCACGAAACTTGTATTTTTCATTATTCAAAATATATTTCAAACCAGTGTCGAATCTTTTGCCACTGAATCTCTGTACTTGACGTCTCAACAAAACGAAACTCAAATGAAATAAAACAAAATCAGGCAAAACAAAACAGCGCAAAACAGCGCAAAACATCAGCATCAGCAGCTTGCAGAGAGACAAATGCAAATTGCATGATTTCTTTTGTAAATAAGAAACTGATGAGCAAAAGCAGGACCCACTACCAGGCAGGGGCTAGGACTCGGTACTGTGGACTGGGAGGAGGACGATTGGCAGCTGGCGAACTCGTCGCGAAATGAAATCGATGGCCCCCAACGATTGACATGTGCAGGCAAAGGACAGTTGGGGACAAACTTATTGTCAATGCAAAATAAGTTGTCTTGCCATCGACGGAAATTAGTTTAATTGTATGAAGGAATTGCCCAGCGGATGTGGCAGCAGCTGCCGCTAACCAAAAAGAAAAATTTTTGTTTGTAAATAAAAAAGAAAAACAAAAAATATGGAAAGGATACTCACTCGTTGAACTTTTTTCGATGGATCATGGGGAGCTGATTAACATTTAACTGAGCTGCGGGGTTGCCGGCCAAATTGTGCATTCCATCAAACATTTATTTAAACTTTTGCGGCCCAGTTGCCAGGATCTGATGCTGATGGGCAGTGGCCAAAAAAAAAACATCAACGAAGAGTTAAAATAAAATGCATCGCGTACTTTTTGGCGTAACCGCATAAAACAATTTTCATTTCCTTTCAACTACCAGAGCAATAAAATATATATCCCCGCACAGTCGAGTCGCAAAAAAAAAAAACATTTACTGGATGCGGCTCCCTCCTGTTTGGTGGCTTGAAACCAGGTAACATCGAAACAATTTTTAACCATTGTCAGGGCGACCAGGGCGCGAATTACAATGTTTGAACAGTTCAGTTGTCCGCCCAATATCTATGGGAAAGTGAAAAGGGGCAGGGATCGGGGAGGGACCGGACCGGGCCGGGTCTTAATAGCCACGCATATCCGGTGAGTGCTGGAGCTGCTCAAATGGATCAAGGATATGAACAGTAAAGAGCTTTTTTTTTGGCACACAAGGCTGTCCTATAAAACAGGATGCGGAAGTATATTTCTTCCAGCGAGTCTGCAAAAAGGCTAACCGCGAAAACCCATTTCGGTATTCTTTATTTTATATTTGGAATATATGTTCTAAAATTTCCTTTCCAACAAGCTGGACTTTCTGCCAGGATAGCCCTAGAAGAAGAACAACAGCGGCTGCTTGTAATTAGTGGCAATAACGAAAAACTTCATCGCATACTTGCAGGCACTTAAGCGTGTCCTTTTAAGAGCCTGTGTGTGTGTGTGTGGGTTTGTTTATTTTTATGCCCAAGCCTTAGTTCCACTTCTCCTGTGTGCATTTAAGTATGTTAACAAGGATCGCGGAGCTTGGATGAGGAACTGCAATTGCAACAATTGTGCATCTAAAAAAAAAAAAAAACATAGCATACATTTCTGGGCCCCAGTTTCAGATCCTTTTCCCATTTGCCAGCTGCAGCGCCAAGTGCCGCTCACTCAAATAAAAAAATTGCCTCTCGTTGTCAGTTTAATTATGACATAAAAATGCCCGCAAGTAATTTGACATCATTAGCCCCAGCCAAAGGATGGCTGAACGCAGGCGGAGGGGCGTGGCTTGAGGACGACAAACTCAACGAGGACACAATTGTCAGCGGAAGTGAGCACACAACAACACACTCACCATGTTCCCCCTCTATACCCTTTGACCCAGTGTTGTTGTTACTGTTACTTTGTTAGCTACACTGAAATAAATTTATTTAGTTTATGACTGTGTGATAACTGGTACTGCTTTTAAGTATGAAAATTAAGTTAAAGCTAAGATTTGGAATATATGTTTCATAGGAAAAATAAAAGGAAGTATGGGAAAGGACATTATATTCCGGCAAGTGTAGTGTTTCCTACTAATTAAGCGGCGTAAGTAAGTTCTCGGCCCTCGTCGTCTATTTCCACATTCAGTTTGTGACTGCAACAATAGTTTTGCTGCACTTTACATGACAAGAAATATGAGACAAGTGCAAGTGGCATCCCAGAAGTCTAAGCTCAATTAGGTGCATATACACACACACACACAGATACATACACAAAGGATGGACGTGTCCTCTCATTTCGACTTATTTGCATACGAAAACCGGCAGAGGGCAACGAAATTAAAATGGCACAAATAGGTGTAATGCGAAATTTGCATGGGCCTGGAAAATGGTAGTTTGGCCATCCTGCCGCAGTTAGTGTTAGCTTTGTCCTGCTCCCGCTTCGGATATGGTCGTCTTGCTCTAACTGGATTTCTGCCCAGGCATGTGACATAATCCCATCGCCTGCCAAAAATTCTTCGGGGCCTGAAAATCTTGCGTAGAATGTTGAAAATCATGTTGAAGTCTACTCCAATGCCCCAGGCCAGGTGTCCTGTTCTTTGCTGCTTTCGTCCTGGGCTGCCACGTATGTATGTATGTGTTTGCATATGGCTTATGATTTTTGAGACGCGCACCCACACCCACACCCAACTAGCCCAAGGATCTATGTGTATACATAAGATGCACATGCAACTAATTTTTCTTAATTTTGTTAGTCCTTGTGTGTGGGTTGCCGAAGAGCAAACAAGCCATAAAAGGAAGCCAGATATTCAGATATATATATAAATACACATACGATTTGAGGGATACACATATCCAAGTGATATATAGATGATTTGTATATGAATATGCGATAGGCATCTAAAGCACATAATGTTAAATTTATGAGCCTGCTGCTCTCCAACACAACAGCCTCCGCCTTTCCGCCTTTCCTCCTTTCCTCCATTCGTCCTTTCGACCTGCTCCGAGCTGTGGATGCAACGTGTGGATGGACGGGCAATGCGATGCAAATGAATTGAAAATTTGAAAATTTGCTGCATTGAAAGCGAATTGATGTTGGGGCCAAACGAAATGTCTTGTGTCAGGACTTAGTGGTTGTGGCCAAGTGTGGGTGACTTCAAATTAAGAGAAATGTTTTATGCAATAAACCAAATGAAAATGTTGATTAAAGTTTTGCTTTTTCATTTTCCTGGCAAATTGAACAAAAACCAATAGGTAATCTTAGGGAAAACCTATCTCAAAAATATTTGGGTTTGTTTTTATTAAAAATATAATAAAAATATATATAAATTGTTCTATTATATAAAAGTATTATAATACATAAAAACGCATTTTTTTCGACCTATTATAATTATTAACATAAAATATATTATTTTTCAAAGGATTTTATTCTAGAATCTGTACGTAATTTCCTTCTAGAAAGTAAGAAATACCTACGGGAAGGCAGAGCTTTACATTTAATTTGACACAAAGTCATATTTAATTTTATTGGCAGCTCCGCGAATATTATTCAGGACCACCTCGTGCCTCCCTGCTGGGACAGGGCGGCTGCAATTGACCCGATGCCAATTATCAGCCCAGTTGCAGCCACCACACCCTGGCCACCGCGCCGCGCCCCCTCGCTGAACCAACATGGATGCGCTGACAGCGACAAACTGTTTTTGTGGCCAGCGGCGACCGCATTATCGAAATCATGGCAATTGCCACAGAGACGCGGCCCAGAGACGACGCGGCCTGGCCAATAACAGTCCAAAAATGCAATTTTACGTTTTCAATTAATAAACATTTGGCGACTGACTCCGGTCACGGCTACGGCGGACCAAGGATATGAGATGCGGAGTGGTTGCGATGGCCAGGACCGGCCGGGCCGGACTCCTACGTCGTGTATTTTACATTTGCGGCTGCATAATTTGGTAAATCATTAACGGGAAGGCAAAGAGCCGTGAAGCAGTGACCGCAATATGCAGTGAGGCTTCTGGCTTACGGCGGGTTCTTATTTTATTAATGGAAATTAAGGCGAAACTTTTAACTAGGCAATAAAAACGAGCTTATAATGATTTATTTTGCAAAAGTTTTGCGGCCTGAGGAGTGTCAAATAACCTGGTGTAAAAGTTCAATGGTCAAACAGATAAGGTTTATCGAATTTTAATTCCATATTCATATTTACTATAAAACACGCTGCATAATTTCGCAAAAAATACGCATTTTTTTTCTAGTTATTTGGAAACTGCAATGTAACATGCGCTGTTCCCCTCTCCCTCCCTCACTCAGTCTATCTTTCTCGGGTGCGTTTTTTATTTCAGTTTTCCCGAAGCGCTCCTCCCTGGCCCCTTTCCAGCCATTTTTTTTGTTGGGCAAACCGTGCACCCAATCCTGCTGCCTGCCTACACACGCCCATTGCTAAAAAAGAAGAAAAGGCTACAAATGCCGGCAAAAACTACGCAATGGCGGCTCAGTAAAAAAGACGCGACAGCAGCGGCAAAAAAATAAAACAGGCAGCAGTAGCAGTTTAACCAAAAAAAATCAACAAAAACAATAACATTCGTACCCTCACATGGCTCCGCCCACCAAAAAGGGGAGCAGAGACGCCGGCAGCGGCGTCGCCGACGACGGCGGCAGCAAGAAATCAACAAAAAAATGCTTATAGTTGATTTTTGACAATTTTTTTCCAGCTGACTTTTGGGGCTTTATTTTCGTACACACACACACACATACATATATGCAAATGTGTGCGTTTCTGCCATAGTCCTTTTTCTGGCCAAGAACATGGATGTGTTTTTTTTGGCTTTGTTTTCCTGCTTCCTGCTTCCTGCCTTACTGCTTTCGGTTTGAGGAGAGCCTGGCAGTTTATTGATAAACATTGATGACCAGTTGGGGGAGTTTGTCGGGAAAGGATGTTTAAAAAGGCCTGGGATGGGTAGTAGGCTTATGAATTTTCAACCCCTTTATTCTTCAACCTAATCGTAACTGATTATAATCCAGAAAACAATAGTATATTAATTGCCATTCAAGTTATTAATTGGTTACTTTAAAGTGGCTGACGCGGCATACGTGGCGTATGCGTAATGCATTGACCTCGACACCAAAAAAAAAACAAACACACGCACACACACACACATACACATTTCCTGGTCAAATGAAAATTGCATTCCAATTGAGCGGCTTTTAACAAAACACTCGAAACGAGCCGTGTTTTGTGTGTTTCGGGATGCGGCTAAAGATGGGAATGGAATTGGAATTGGTATCAGAATCAGAATCAGAATCGGCCGCCAAGGATGGACTGGGAGAATGGCGAGGTCCTGTGGCAGGCCACATGAATCATCATAACGACAAGTGGCGGCGGCGGCGGCGGCGGCAGTATCGGGCTGTGGGGGATCAGCCGATTTTATAGTTAGGCCCTAACAGGCGCCAAAAGTATGCCACACAATCAAATACCCCCCAACACCCCCTCCACACTTCAAACCCACACACACGCATCAGGAAAATCTGTTATTTGTTATGTGTTAACAAGGGTTGGGGGGTGTTTGGCTATGGTCCAGGGGGCGTGGCATTCACGCAACATTTTATGCATATCCGTTTTTGGGGGGAGGGGGGAGGAAAGCAACAGTTGGGCAGCAGCAGCAGACAGCAGCAAGTTTTTAAAGGCAAAACGGTTTTTTGTTTAAAGCCGGACGAGAGTCCAGTCGCTCGACCTTGACATATTTTCCACAAAAGGGACTAAGCCCCCTTTTTACTACGTTTTTTCCGACTACCGCCCACTGCCGCCCCCCTGGGTGGGGCAAGTACTCGTAGCCAACGAGCTGCAAACGTCTCTAGTCGGACCCAAAAATATATGGCATGCTTCGCAAACTGAAGTTTCTACCCACACACAGACCCCAAAAACAGAGGAATTCCGAGAGTGCAGAGAGACAGATAAAGATGGGGCCGTGGTGGTGGAAGGTGGATGTGGAAGAAAGGTGGCCAAAAGGCGGCAAAGAACAAGTGGCAGGGCCGGAGGCAGGAGCACAACCAGTTGCAGGACCTTGCCAGTTGCTAGCCCCGGACAGAAACGGGAGGCAAAGTGGAAAAACTCAGGCGACTCGCTCGAAAAAGTATCCTGAGTTTTTTCCCCATAGCATGTGTGTGTGTGTGTGTGTGTGGTGTGTCTGAGGTTCGTCTATGTGTGTGGGTGGCAGTCCTTGAAAAAGGCATTTCTCGCACAGCGGGACAATTGTCTAAGCTAGCCAAAGTTGAACGAACGTCTCTGTATCCTTTTGGCCTTTTTCCTGTTCCCCTTTGCTGGCAAGGCAAGGAAGGACTTTCGCTCGTTTTTCTCAACCTTCTGGTTTTGGTGAATTTGTTTGCGTTTTTCGGCTTAACAGGTTATGGCACTTTAAGCTAAATTTAAGCGACCTTGACTCCAACGACCCAGAGAAGATGTCCTGCGTGTTTGTAGCATGTTTAGCACGCCACTGAACCTGCAACTGCAACACTCTGACTGTAACTACAGCCGGCAACCGTTCTGTGGCTCGTCTTTTGGATGCATCTTGCCACTGCATTCCTCCGCCCACTCGTTGCAGTTTTTCCGGACATGACCATGGCCATGGACAAGGACATGCATATGTGGCCGGGGCTGGGTCTGGTGCTGGGTCTGGTCATGGGTCTGGGTCTGGGGCAGGATGAGGGATATGCACACCGACATGCACCCTATTGTCGCTTGTCGGCATGCGTTTGCCATTCACCCATCCTATCCTGTCAGCCAGCTAGTCCTGTCCATCTGACTCTCAGCTCCGATTCACTTTCATTCATTAAAGCCTTTGAATGGCTATTTTGGCATTGAGCTTATATCTGACACCCCATCCAGCGTCCACTCGACTTTTGACTCTTCTCTGTGACAGATTTTTATTTTCTGTTTGATTTGTTTGAAAACAAACAAATGGGTGATGGAAAATAATTCTTTGCTTCGATATTTTCCTTACCAGAAATATTTAAACATAAAAAATATATACTTAAGAACTATATTCCCAAAAAGGCTCTTTAACTTTAACATCAAACATCCCCTCTCTGTTCCAGGGCAAGTCCATGTAATGCTAAAATAAGCGCCGATTTGGCGCCTAGTGAGTCCTGTCATCCAATCAGCAGGATTCCTAGCTGCCATGGCCAATAGCAGACGCAGTTACCAAGCATCTCCAATTGGCGCGGCAAAAAACGCGCCCGCGTTTTCAGATAATGAGCAAAAAGTTGATGAAAAACTCGCCGAGTTTGCTAAACATCCGGGGGAAAAGCCCAATGGGGATGAAAATGCCAACTGAAGTGCGGAAAATTAAACGAAGTCTGATTGTTTGGAGAGGAAAAACAATTTTACATAAGCGATGTCGTGATTTTTCCCCTCTTAACTTTAAATGTTTTTAATGGTCCGCTTATTTTTAATGAAAATTTATCGTTTGGGGATCAAAAACCGATACATGCCAGATGCTGGGAGATTAACCAAATGAGACCCCAAAACGGCAACTATGTTCGGAGTACTCAGACCAGAGCAGACCCACTAACCGGGCCAACTAGCAGCGTGCAACGTGCAACAACAAATCGAAAACCTTTTGAACTACAACCAAATCCATTTCACACAATTTATGTACAAGTTTATTTCGCGCTTCCAATTTTCCGTCGAAGTCGATTTGCTTTTTGGGTGGCTCGGAGCATATCGGCTTGGACTTGGACTTGGACTTTAGAGTTGCTGCTGCCACGGCGACTGCGGCTTTCCACAGAAATGTTAACAAGCTCTTGGCCGGCACACGGACGAGCGTCCATGTGAGTGAGTTTTGTGGTTCGGGGGACCTGGCCGATGTCTAGATTGGCCCGGCCTGGCTTTAAGCATGTATCGGGGTCCGCTGCTTAACCCACGAAGGCCTCAGCTTGGTTGACAATCAATAAATTGGGTGGAGAATGTTGGACTCTTGTCAGAAAACTTTATTTCCACCTTAAAAAAATAAATAAATTTAAAAGAAAAGTGGAAGTTTTTTAAATATTTCGGGTAAATAAGTTAATAAGGTCTTTCTTTAATCTTTAAACCTTTCATTAACAAACAATAATATAATTTGAATTAGTCATTATTACCTTTTTGGGGTTAAAGGATTGAAAATTACAAGCCAAACCCCCGTCTGTCACAGAGACCGCAAGGTGGGAGGGAGCGAGCCTGTTTTGGCCAGTGACAGAAAGCGAAGGAGCAGCAGGGGGATCGGAGCGGTGGCAAGAAGGAAGGCCAGACTTGGAGTAGAGAGACCCATGCATTCCTAATCTTGTTCGCTGAATTCGTAATCTCATTAAATTTACATATTAATCAAGGGATTTTAATTACTCTTACACCGCATTGCCAATGCCAGTGCCAATGCAAGAGCCACTGGCAAAATCAAAGGCAATGGCTATGCCAATGGCCGTGGTAATGGTTATGGTGGCCAAAAAGGAGACTCTCGAAATGAGCCAGACCAGGCCCTGAGCATCCTGAAGTGAGGCATAAGCAGCTCTTGATATCGCAGGATGCACCAAAAAAAAAATGATTGTTTGTAATTTAAATTTAAACAATAAATAAAGTCATTAACCTATTTTGTTCCAGTCTCATTTGAGATATTCTTCTATCTTAACAATTTATAATAAATCCATTTTCTCTCAGTGTTTGGGGAACGCAGTGTGAGGAATCACAGACTGCTGGGGTCGTCGCCGTCGTCGTTGTCTTGGCGTGTGGACCCTCATAATTTAATTGGACTTTGTGTGGCGCATTGGCAATGGCTCGATGGGGTAATGGTTCGGGCCATGGCTAAGACAGCCACTCAATGCGAGCCCCTCTTGCGTGCCCCCTGGTGCCTGATTACTAGCCTCCTTGCCGGAGCTGAAAGGATTACACGAATTTGCGTGTCAGGCGTCAATGTAAAATCGCAATAAATGAAACTAAATTACAAACTAAAATGCAAAATGAGCAGGAGTACCTCCTGCCGCAATCCTTCCTTTGCCTTCTTAATATGTAAGTATGCGGGTGTCTTTGCATGCACAGAGAAAAATATTAAAGACCTCTCTTTTATATTTATAAAAATGAAACATTTCATGACAATAATGACCATTATTTAGGGAAGCCAGGAAGACTTTTAAAGCTTTACATTAACTATGCATTTTTTTGGAGTGTCTTGGCCCTCTTTATCTCCCAATGTCGCCGTGCGTGTTCCTCTACTGGTGGTGTATTATGCATAATGTTTTGCCTGAATCCTATCTGAGATAGAACTCTGGGTTCCGGGAAGGCAGAGAGGAGCTCTTGGCGATCCAGGGACATGTGTAGGAGTTTTGTGAATATTTCTCGACTTGTCAAATCTGAAGAGTTTATAGATGGAACTGGTGGATGTCGGGGCCATTAAAATTGTACTCCTTTTGGCTCATAATTTGCCAGCAAATAAGCATTGAAGCGAGTCTCCTCCACGATCCAGCCACGAGAGGGATCTGGCTCGGGGGGACCTAAATTTATGGCATTTATAATGACTACTTTGGGGCCAGGTTGCAGCAGACACAGTTTTAAGGCTTCATAAATTATAAAAAATAATTATAATGAGATCAATTTTTAATCGCCAGACAGGGCGAAGAGTTGGGAAAGGGGCGGCGAAGGGGCCAGCAGGCCAACTTCCTGGCCAGATGGAGATGGCAGCGAGCAGCAAACGTTGAAGGTGTAATTATTATCATATCCTGCATCGCATAAACAACCGGCCAAAGTAGAGAACAGCCAGCCAGGCAGCAACAACTCGACTCCAAGGAGCAGCAACATGAAATACAACACTCGCGCCTAAACACGCAGCACCAGCATCATCATCATCAGGCCATGCCCCTCCCGCTTGGAGCTTGGCTTGCTCTTCCTTCTCCGAGCCCCAAGCTGGAGGAACCCTGAGCAAACACATTCAGGCGAGCACTTTGGTGCAAACATTTAGAGTAGCAACTCGTAAAACTTCAATTTAAGACACGTAATTTGCAATTCACTCGAGTGCAGATTAGAAGCGGCATGTCCACCATCGCTGGGGGAGGGGATGGGTGGGAGGTAAGGGGGGTTTGTGGTAAGGAAAAAGGCAATGGGAGCTAGAGTTGGGAGTGGCCAACTGGCCACGCAGTGAATGATCATAATAACGACGATGATGAAGGGGCAGGGTACACCAAGAACATCAAACTTAAAATATCTACAAATAGTTTCTTTCTTTTAAGTGAATTCAAACAAATTTCTTTCAGTGTAACCAAACATAGAGTGAAAGAAGCTTGCATGTAGACTCGACATTGCAAATCTTTAAATGATCAACATGTACGAGTACTTAGCAGGCTGGTTAGATCAATTATACGAGTGGAGGACTTATTAAGCGAAACTTTTCCGAATGACTAAAAATATAAACAGTATCAGGGATCAGTTGATGAGGTGGAAACAAGGACCTCAAAAGGAAAAGATGTTTCCATATATTTACTAGAAAATAATTAGTTGGGGATGGCTTAGAATTTTTAACGATTTGAAACATTTTATGAGTAGTTTTGTGAGACTTGTTCCTGAAAACGGAAAAGGAATTGGGCGGCTGCTACCGCCCTAATCCTTGAACTCATAAAACTGCGGCTCATCCGCGCCAGTTTCTGGGCTGCCTGGCTCTCGGTTGGCCAACTATTACTTGGCCAACATGGTGACTGCCTTGGCCAGTGGCACAACAACAATAACAACAACAACAATAACAACAACAACAATAACAACAACAACAATAACAACAACAACAGCAGGCAAAACAGGCCGCGATTTTAATCGACTTTAATCAAAGAAATTTCATATGTGACCACGCCCACATGCAATTATGTTTAAGAATGCAAAACGATTTCGCCAAGAAGGAGGCCGGCGAGGGGACTGGAAGCGAGAAAATTAAAACTGGCAAAAATAAATAAAAAGGAGACGAAGAAGGCTAAGGAGGCTAAGGAGGCTGAATGGGGAATGGGATGGAGAACTTCAGCGAAAGGCTACAAGGCAGAAAACATAAATTTAACAGCAAAAAGAAATATTATTATGAATGCATTAACCACCCGAGCAGAAGAAGGCTCTGCCTAATTATAAAGTCGTGAGTCTGGGGCAGGAACAGGTTACCTTCGAGAATCGAGATCCCACCTTCCAGCTTCCAGCTCGCCCAGAGACTCGCCCATGAATGAATGTGGAGTGAATGCAGAATGAATGGCCCATACCCATACCCTTACCCATACCTTAAAAAGGATCTGAGACCTGAAGAAAAGAAACAAAGAAAAGGTGGCCAAAGGTTATGCAAAAATCCAAATGCCCTCGACTAATCATTAAAATTATACGTATCCATAGACCAAAGTCACATAAATCTTTTATTGATTTATGTTGGCTGGCAATGCACTTTTAATTGGCTGCGTTCCGATCCACTCTCATAATTAGAGCTAATTTTAATGCCGCCAGAAAAGCATTCGCTTTCGCATAAATCACCCAAAAAGGAAGTGAGTCATAAAAGTGGGCTGGCTTCAGAGTTGCCACAGCCGCCTCGACCTCCAACCGCAGTCTAGACTCTTGGCCAGAGTTGACAAAGCCCGGGCTGGAAGACAGAGGGCTTCAGAAAACTCTACGAGTGTGCCGAAGGTGGTGCGTTCAATTAAAAAATACTTTACGATATTACAAAATTACCACGTACCAGGGTGGCTCTGGCTGGCTCTGGCTGACTCTGTCTGGCCCGCGGATCGGAGCACTAGGCGGGCGTGTCTTAAGGGGGAGGGGTGGCTGGATGGGCGGTGGCAAGGGCAGATTCCAGTGGTACTCTCGTCGCTTTCAAAACCAGCAGATCGAAGCTCTGTCCAAGGAGCTGCTGCATGCGTCAAGGGGACGCATGCGCATAATTCGAATGGCATTAAGTACGCCACTTGAGGCAACTGGCTTACCTCTGCACATTGGCCTAAAATTCAGATTAAAACTAAATTAATAAAATATTCTATATATTTTTAATTATAATATAAATTGTTAGATATATTTTTCCTAAAAATATATATTTTAATTTTCTGTTACATTATTGTTTAAAGCTACAATATTATGAAACAATCTTATTAAATTCCACTGTCTTCTGTCGTGAGGCTTCCGTGTTGCCTTTGGGCTTCTTGCTTTAGTTCTTTTCATTATTGTTTCTGACAAAAACAAAAAAAAAATAAATAAGGAGGATTCAGAAAAACCAGAAAGTAATAATAAGAATTCAATAATATTAAATTTTTATGCGCGCGAAATTGTTGCCGAGTGCTCGCGCATAGTTTGTGGACATGTTTGGTAAGGAATGTTCCATTAAATGGAAGGAAAGGGAGGGCTCCAAGGTGGCTGTCTCCTGGTTGGAGTACAATAACAATTAGCATTCATTTGGGGGACCTTTGGGAGACTCTCCATTTGTCAGTTGGCACCTTCCGCATTCGCACAGAATCTTCCATAGGTTCGGTCTCTTTCTAGATGGACAGGCCCTCTCTTTCTGTTATGACAGCTTGGGTCTTTCTTTGGTCTCCTAAAAATTCTTTTTTTCGTGCACTAAAAGAAATTTACTTAAATGGATGCTTTTCAATGGTTTTTAAATACTTCTTCTTCATCCATATGGATTGGGATATCCTAAAATTAATCATTAAATATTGTAATATATTTATTTTTATTCTGAATGCAGAATTAGTTACCTTTTTCCTCCTCGGTGGTGTCTCGTGATTAAACTTCAACTAATTTGGTACTCCCGAAGAAAACCGGTCGGAGGCTCTTGGCTCGAGAGCTGCCCTCTTCCTGCTGCCAAAAGCTCCTCCTTCTTCCCTTCCCCGCTGGCTAAGCGAATGAATTATGTTATTTGAAATTAGTTTGTGCCTGGCTTTCAAAACTCCTCCAAGCCGCACTCTCCCATATATATACATACATATATACACACGATTCCAATCCCACAATCTGAGAGCTGGCAGCGCCTGCGGAGTAATCAGGTTAATTTTAATATGTTTTGTATGCACTGGCCCCTCCGTCTGCCCCGCCACTGGCCATCATGGCCATGGCCAACTGACGCCGTCGCCGGTTAATGGAAAAATATCTCAAATGATGCTGGCCAGGATGCCTTTTGTAATTAGCAGCCATTTCAACGAGGCCCCTCCACCGAAGCTAAAAAGTTTGCACGCTCTTAATTACTCTCCCCTCTCACTCTGTCCCTGTGTGGTTGTCTCTTTCTCTGGCCCCTATCACTCCCTCTATCACATTATTCTTCCTGCTTTGGGTCTGTGTTCCTTTCTTCGATCTCCTCTTTTCAATTCGATCATTTAATCTGGATTTTCTATAGCTTTTGTAAGGGACCTCGTTCTAGATAGCAAAGCTTAGGGTGTGTAGTTGTATGTGTTTTGTATTGGATAGGGTATCCCCTAGCCTGTGTCATTGACAATCTCTCACCTTTATGCTTTTTATGGCCAGTCGAGGCGATAATTTTAATGTTATTTGGTTTATGCACATACGAGTATGTGCACTTCATTTTTTCCTACACCATCAGGCGGTGCTGACAAGTTTCGGAACGTTTGGAACTGAAAATGTGGCCACAGTTTGCCCCGTGGCACTCTGGCAATATATTAGACCCGGATCAGCAGGCCGAACTGGGGGGGTGTGGGGAGATTTGCATTTAATTACGAGCGGTAGCTCCGGAGGGGCGGTGGGGCGGAGGGGGAGGTGCACGCCCGAAAGCCAAGTTTGGATCGACTCAAGACGCTGGCCTGCGTGTGTGTTCCAAGGCAAACGGACGGAATGGCAAATGATAATTACAGAAAGCATGTAAGCTCTCAGCCGAGACAAGGATGAGGATAGGCGTTAGACAGAGAGGCAGGCTGTCAGGAGGTGAAAGAGATAGGACGACGGACAATATGCTTGGAAACGTTAATTTCAAATTTATGTAGAGCGTCTAGTTTCCCGGCCGTCTAAGCTGAAGCCCCAGCTCCCACACCCCCTCCCCCATGAAATCCAAACCGTCTTGCCGGGCAAGAAGTTTCCAAAAGATGCCCGCAGGGCGCGTGCTGAATTTAATCAGTTTGCCGGCCAGACCGGCGAGCTGCAATGACAATCAAGACCACGATGGAAAGTGGGCAGTGGCTGAAGTCCCGGCCGATGCCTCAGCCCACCGCCCACCGCCCACTTCCCAATTTTCACCTCCCATTTATGCCCATCCTCGCCTTCGGCTCCCGGCTAACGTAAATTAGACGACAACTCGACAGTGCAACATTTAACGGTAATACGCTTTTATAGCTGCCGGTAAAATGCAGCACAAAATTAGACATAAAAGACAAAGCCAGCTAGAGAGTTGGACTGAGTGGGGTGGCTAGTATTGGAGCGAGATGGACGACGGGAAATTCGGGAAAATTAGGTTGATGAGGTGATGTGGAGTACTAGACGTAGACATGGTCCGACAGCGCTCTGAAGTGCCCCTAGAAGTGGAAAGCATCGGCTTCGGCTTTGGCTGCACTTAAATATTGACCAAAATTGGCCAAAAACAAAATCAGGAACCACTAGAATGAACCATCTACCGATGGGTCCATCAAGATGGGAGAATTCTGAATGCTCTAATGGATAATAATTGAAAGTTATAAAAAGATAAGGGTAGGATGTTTTTTTATCCTTTAATAAGTTAATAAAGCTCGTTGTATTAATGTATAAACTCCATTAGATTCCAGTGAATACCCTTGCAAATCACATTCGGAAAAGCCAAAACAAAATCATCAAATGGCGTAGGCAGATGCACTTAACTTGGCCTATTGCGGCAGAGGGAGTGACTTGGGGGGGAATTCAGAATTCAGGGGTCTGGCCAGACGACGTCGACGTCATCGACACCTCCGATAGCCGAGGCGGGTGGGTGGCTAGACTGGCCAGAAGCAGCCACATCAGCAGCATCGGAGGCAGGAGGAACAACAACAGAGGCAGCCTGTTTGGCAGCTTCGACTGACCGACAGCGACCGGTTGAAGACCGCACGAGTCGCTGCTGCTGCTGTTGCATCTTCTGCCCCCGCCCGAAAGCAGGGGACGAGGGCTTGCCTACTGACTTGACTGTAACCTCATTGACCAGAAAAATGCAAGCAGCAACAGCAACAAGCGCAGACAACAAAACATCAAATGTGAATTAGTGCAAAGTTAGCCAAGGAGCAAGGATGTACAGTGGAACAAATGAAAGGGGAACTTTTAAAGGGAAACAAGAAAAAAGAGTTTCTGTCCTGAGGTCCTAATGTTAATAATGAGTCCTTCTGACTATCCCTCACAACTTACACCTTCTATAATATTTTTTTTTCAAGTGTAAAATATAGAATATAGAATTGAGGGAACCAAAGAAGGAGCAAAAGACGTGGGGCAGTGGGGGTGGTTAGCCTGTGGGTGGAAGAGTGGGCAGAACAAGGCAAAACGTTTCCATATTTATTGGCACTTTTCGGTTTTCTGGAAGCGCTTTGAACGGGTGATCAAAACAGGGGAGGGGTGTGCGGTTGAGTGGACCCGGCACACGACAGTTGTGGGTGAGACTGCCACAAGAAGGGGCATGGAAGTGGAAGGAGTGGAGGGACATGAAGTTCGAGTTTCGAGTGAGGTTGCCATGAGCTGAGCGACTAGAGCTGTTGGCATTGGATTTGCTCTGCGGATTGACACTTAAATTATTAATTTGCAGCAATAGTTGTCGAAGGGATGCCAAGGGGAGGGGGATGCTGGAATGCGGCAAGTGACAAATGGCAATGACACTCTACTTGGTTGGTTTCAATTAAGAGAAAAGTAGAAAAGTAGTATAACACTAGAAAATACTTTAAATAGTATTCCGCTAGTGTCGCCTTAACCTTGTAATAACCGAACCCACATGGCGTATGAGAATTGTTTCCCAAATTCTATTTAATCAGTTAAGTGGAAGAAATAGTATTCTACTAAAAATTCTTTGACATAAAATTATATATTTCAAACAAACTCGCCTCAGATGCTTCAAAACTTGTTTTAAGGAAACTTTAACATTAACGGGCCCACAGGGCGTATAAGTATTTTTTACACAACCCCATTCGAAGGAGCTAAAAAGTCAAATTTATCGTTAAGATCGAATATAAGCCAATGAATTTTTTAGATTTCAAATGCAAACAAATCTGCAATTATTTTAAATCGCAACTAACCCCACTGAGCAGAAAATAAAAGCATCTTTGGCTCAATTTTTTCGCTCACAGCCATCCACTCTCACTCACTCTACGTCTCACCACACACACACACCCACTAACATGGCCACTATTCTCTCTCGCTCGCCATTGCGCTCTCTGTCCCCCATTTTGGGAGCCATCGTTGAGTGGGGCTTCGTCAAGTATGCAACTTCCCCTGCCCCAGAACAGAAACAGTTATAAGCTCTGCCGGCAGAGGCAATGGCGTCGGCAGCGACTGCAGCATCGGCAGCAGCGCCGCTCATTTGTGCGCTTAATGACGTCATTATTTTTATTTTAGTAGGCGAGCAAATTGCATATACTATTGCTGCTCCTGCGCAGTCGAGGCAGTGGGCCAAGGAAGGCGCAGGGGAGGCTAGCACTCTCTCGCTCGCTCCTGCTGAGCTGCCAGCCGAAGCTCGGCTCTCGTTCGGCGGCAATGGTTTGTTTGCTCGTGTTTGCTCGTGGCTGGCTTGCGTGTGGTGGTGTAAGCCTGCTACTTATGCTGATGATTGCTGGGGGTCCAAGCGCCGCTTGTGCGCCACGCGTTCATTCAGTCTTGCAACGACTCTGCGCCTGAACATACGACGGCTGGATCCGAACCGGACCGCGTACAAGCCAAAAACAAACAAACAAACAGACAGGCACCAAATCCGCCAAACAAACTCACTCACACACGCGCAAGCGACACACAGATACGCTGCATTCCACTGCCGGCGTGTGCCAAGAAATATTATCGGCGACACTTAGCAGCTGCAACAGCAATTGCATCTGCAACTGCAACCGAATCTGCTGGCAGGCGTCGCAGGGACAATTTGCGAGATTCGAGAAATTCGAAAGTCGAGATTTATTCACTCACTTTACGCGCGACGCGATCTTCTAAATCTGCATCCGGATTCGATCTGTGTTTTGTGCGATAAGAAACTATGAGATACTCTCAGTGATTGGCAATCTCTTGAATACTTTTGATTGGCACAGTGCAAGTGATAATTGTAAAAGAATCAATAACAAACAGAAAAGTGTCGAAAAACTTGGATTCATTAAACTCAAATCAAGAAAATTCATCAAGACATCGAATTATTATTCAAATAGTTGCGATAAAACGGTAAATTTTTTATATAAATATTCCCTAGCATACATTTTAGGTAATTTGCAAAGCTTAAATGTTATGAAACTTTCCTAAAAAGTGCATTATTTCTAGTGAGTGTTGTTGGCAATGAAGATAAATCATTAAAATATATAAATTGTCTTGAGCAATTATTCATATCTTTTGAACAATCAATCAGATTAACCAGATTTATTAGATAACGTTTGTATAATAATAGTTAAAAGTAAATTAATTTGATTAAAATTTTAAGTTACCTTTTATTATTTAAACTTTTTGCATCTTTAAGCATTCTCATCAAAAATGAAGATCTTTGTAAATTATGGTAGAATAGTAAACTTTTTAAGCTTCACACGCACTTGACTCACTTGAAAATACTGTACAAAAAAATTACAAGCAAATGCATTTTTTATGTAAATCTCAACCCTGACATGGTAAAATGCAAAAACCAATAAATTGATGCGATTTCGCTGCAGGCGGTTAATAACTTTAATTAACGTTAATTTTATCAGCATCACTCACCATTATCGTTTGGCATGAGAATGGGTAGCCAGCATGAGCATGTGCATGGGCAAAATTTAGCTGGCTAGCTACTCAAAAATAGTTGCGACATTCTAATAATAAAATCAAATATAATAAATAGCCATAAACAAACTAATAATACGACACGACGGCAGCGTCAGTCGACGGTGGACGGTGGCAATTTGCAACAATGAGGCTCATCAAACGATCTGAAATCAGAATGAAACTCTACACATAAATAGTTTAATGTGCTAAGCCTTGCAAATGATGCCACCCCACGAAAAATTACTAAAACGTATTACAATTGACTCGCGGTGGCTCAGTGTCATTTTGCAAAAAAAAAAAAAAAAAAAATACAAAATATAGATAAACGTATCTGTGAGATACAATAAACGGCAGCGGACAATTCACAGCAGTGGCAGCAGCAGTAGCAGCAGGGGCGTAACAACAATTGTAATAATCAGTTTCATTTCAAAGCCGGACCAACCTGAGCGCTACATTTTTCCCAGTGCCCAAGTTCCAACAGATCCCCCAGCCTCCCATCGAGTGCAGCCCCCAACCCACCGCCCATTGCATCCATTGCGATCCTACCACCTCCCCTTAGTATCTATGCAGTTCATTGTTAGCTTGGCTCGCTCATTTAATTAAATATAATTAGCTGCATTAATTGCAAATTAATACAGAATTTAGTCTCTTTGTTGTTAGTTTCATTGTCGTTGCCAGGCAGAGTTCACTTGGCTCGTTCTCCTGCCGCCAACTTGTTCTCCACGCCTCGTTATCGCCGGCAATTATTTAGCGAGAATTAACTTGGCTCAAAGGCACACACATAAATGCAATCGTCGAAACCTGGAATGATATTCGGCGGGTGCATATTTTAGCCTAATGAGGCTGTAGTTTATCTTGAAAATCTTAGAATTAACTATTGCAGCACTATTGCATTTTTTTTTCACACTAATTAGATCGTTGTTAACAAATGCCGTCGGTTTCTAGCTTTTAGCTTTTATTACAAAATAAATAAAATGTCGTTTTCTTGTAGTTGTGAAACGTGGCTCATTAAATTGTCGAAAGGATTTCTATAATTTTGATTGGCATCTTCGGACAAATCAGAGAAATCCATTAAAATTGCATTTTCCGTGGTCAAAGCGAAGGCATTGCGACAACTTTTAATGCACAAATGGCTGTGAAAAAGAAAATCAACGACGACAAAAAATGATTAGATATTAAATTATAAATTAAATGTTGTTGCTGTTTCTCTCTGATTTTTTTTTATGACAAACGGATGACGAACGCATAAAAATGCAGCGGCAAAAGCCGACTGCCGACAAATCAACAAGAAGGCAACAACACTTGGCATTAAAAATAACCAAAAGCCAGCGGCGACCCCCCATTTTCCCCCCATTTCACGAAATTATCCTCCAACGATCGCGTCACGTTGTCACTTTACGTAGGAAAATCGTAAAAATCTTTGAAATGTAAAAAAAAAAAAAAAAAAAAGAAACTAAAGAAAATCCGCAAAGCAAAACGCTTAATTATGTGCCGTGTATTTTGGACAGCTGCGTGACCACGCCCAGCCCGGTGGGCGGGCGTTTTAATTAAACATAATTAAAGTAATAATTATGCCCGGAGAGGCATTGAAGTGTAAGGCAAATGAGGCGAGCATTGGGGGCGGGGCAGGCATCTTGAAAGGATTTCGCTTTCTGCGTTTTTGATGTGTGGCCAATTTGCAACTTGTGCAAACATAAAATGCAGTTTTATTGCCACATTACGGAGACAGGGCCAAGAAAATGCAGGAAGTCCATAAAGATACTAGACTTTTTGAAAATTGTCAATGTATTTGCTGTTGGACATAAAGGTGAAATCAAAGGAAAGGAAAATTATTAGTAAATTTTTTAATATAAGAAAATATGATTAGGTAATCTAATTCGATGAGTATCTTTTAGTTTTCTGCGACATTTTGTTCGTGACAACGAAATTCCACCCAATTATTTCAGAGAAAATAGATCATATTCTGTGATGATATCGCGGGGATTGGATCACTTTTCGTCCGGAGCCACCAAAATGAGATATTGCATGCCGCACATGCCACAAAGCCTACACAAAAAGCACTTGGCACGCACACACACTCCTGCCTGCCCCTCTGGAAGATGGAGATGCTGCCACAGAGACGGTGACGGTGGCGGTGACGGTGACGGTGGCGGAGATGCACGCTCATTTAATAATGAACAATAATGAAGAGTAATAATAACCATCAACAAAACGTGCAAAGAGAGTGTCCGAGCGGAGGAGGCAACGAAATTTTATCAACGAACGCGCATCATTTCAATTAAGGAAATGTCACATGTGTCCAAGTCCAAGCAGCAACAGCAACAGCAACAGCAACAGTGGCAACATCAGCCTAAAACACGCTAAACTTTATGGGCGGGGAGTGGAGGAGGTGGTGGAGCCAAATCCGGGGCGATCTCCGGCTGCGCACTTTCATTTCGCCATCCCACCGACACCCCCGATCTCCTGCCCATTTTAATGGGCTTCTTTTTTGGAGCATTTCTTGTAATTAATGCGAATTGTCACACGCTAGAACTGAAAATAATGTCAACTGCCTTCGATTCGCCTTCCAATTCATTACGTTTATCGTTTGCTGTTGTTGGTCGTTTCCTATTCTTAATTAGTAATTAAACAATTTATGCTTTTGCGTGAACAATGAGAACAAACTAGCAATAAGTGAAATAAGTCGAATTTTTTTTGTAGCCCAAAAACATGAAACTATAATTAATTTCATTCCATAAAGTATTTTGCTCAATTAGCAATTAAAAACAATACTTTACCGCGCTGCCATTGCGTGTATCGAAAGGCTGGAAATGAAGTGTCGGAGAACACAATTCGGGGTTGTTACTTTTGGCTCAATCATGCTTGATGGATGGATTGTCAAAGATGTAAGATAGACGATAAGCATAATGTAAGTCTGTCGTGCTTAGGTCATTATGCTGCCAATAGATTGCATCTGTAATTCCAACTAATTGTTACAATTGTCAAGGGTACACTGAATAAATTCAATTGGAAGAGATCCAGAAAGAAATTCTATAATACTATTACCGACGGTAAATCTATCTAGAAATATCTTTTATTTAGGTTAACTTATTTTTGCAGATCACTCACTGATCAAGAATTTCGTTGGTCTCCAAACTCAAGTAATTTTATTTCACATTTTTAGTGTTTTTCGTTAAATTATTGTTAATTAAATGCAATTAAAAATTTCTCTGTCCATCTGTCCCGTGGCATGCCACTCAGTATTTGAGCAGTCAGATCGGACTTAATGAGACGCGACACAGTTGCCCAGATGTTCCACAAAACCAGCTAATTGCGCAATTAACTTGATCGAGGAGGCCGGGGCGGGGGAGCGCAGACCCGGCAGATAGGGACCCCATCCATGGGGTGGAGTGGGGCGCCAGGAGTCATGCAACATGTGGCAGCTGTAAATTTGTTGTATTAAGTGTAGAAAATCTCGAGCACTTAATTCACGCTTTGTTGAAGGTGTTGAAATCCTGCCGTCTGGATGCCGTCTGGATGCCCTGACTCCAGGAATCCGGACTCCAGGATGGCAAAAACCCAAGAATAGGACGGGTACTTACCAGTTAAGTTAAACCAAATGCGAAAACCGCAAAAAAGGAACTGCCCCACACGAACCCACGTAATGTGTGTGATGAGACCTTTTTGTATTTTTTTTTTTTTTGCTCATTTGACTTTGGCTGGGACTAAACATACTGCTTATCCCTTTGGCCAGGACCCGGCCGAAAAGAAAAATGTTAATTACCCTTTGTGTTTAAATAGACCCCACTCATACCCGGGTCGCCATCCTTGTCCGAGGGTCATACAATGGACCTTCTGTGTTATTTGAGGCAATTAAAATTATTATTTTAATGTCAACACTTTTTTTAGCAGCATTTCATTTGGTTTTTGGTCAGGATAATGCATGTAAAACGACTAACGCCTCCCGGAGAAAATCCGTTAAATGCTTCCAAAGATTCGCCAGGGTTTGGGTCGAAATTTCAGGCAACGCAACGTCTCCATTGCCACTTTTTGCCGTCGGCACTTGGCTGCGACTTTCAAAACTTTCGGTTTGGTTTTCGTTTTGTTTGGTTTTATCCACTCGACTTTTTTTGTCGTTCCCTGTCGGTCTGGCCTGGACGTGGACTTGCCGCTCCGCCGGGGGGTGGATTTTACGCCCCTGCCATGGTTTACCAGGCGTTGAGGAATTCCGTATAAGTGTTTTTACGGTATTTGTTAGCTCAAGCATTTTTCGGGGGGTTAGGTCAGTAGCTCCTTACCACTCTCATCATCCCCATCCCTGGGTTTTTCCTCTCGTTTTGAGAAATGTTATTCGGTTGCCGTTGGGCTTGCGGCTTTGCTTTTTTTGGGGGCTGGAGGAAGGAGTGGGTGGCGGTGGGTGAGCTCCTGGGTGCTTGGATGGCATTCGAGATAAGCAGGTGTTATATTTTTATGGCCAAAGTGGCTAAGCAGTTTTGCGGAGAAGGACCCGGAAGATTGGGGATGTGCAATAGCATCTTGTCTCGGTGTAGGTGTTGGCCGTAGCGGCATGATAACGCCCAGAGCGGATTTAAGATTGAAATAATGATCACTACGAAGGAATTCCTATACAGAAACATGGCTTAATATGAGTATAGATAGAAATCACTTCATGGCACAATAAGTTTATAAATTTTCACCCACATTTTCTATTAAAAAAAAATTGAACTTTCGCCTCCCAAACCACAAACCGTTTCCTCGGTTAGCCAGAACAGCTGCTTTGGGGTCAGGCACTCCCTGCACCACTCCTGACCCGGCCCAGACCCTATTAACTACGTAAACAGCAGCATCTAGCAGTGACCGCCTTAATTGTTTCGCACTTAATCAAAACGAGCGGCGTAGTGGGACGTACTGGCCCGGACCGAGACTATCAAAGGCTGTCGACGGTCCTTGTTTTAACCCAAAGTCGCACAAAAGCCAAAAGCAGATACTGGTCAGAGGCTGGCGTTTTCCGAAAAGCAAAAAATTGAAAACTAAAGAGCAACTTGGGGCGCACGCCAGTCCCGGGACAGGAATAAAGGACAGACTACAGGCAATATACACTGAGAAAGGCCTTAAAAATTTAATGTTTTTAATAATTAAAACTCTCTATAAGAGGTTTGGTTCAAAACATTACATTAACAAAACCCATAAAAAAATAAGGGAAACATTTCCCTCGGTGTACAATCTACAAGCGACAACGACATCAACACCCTGGCTCCCTGAAAAGAAAAACGTTTTATGAGTTTCATTCACAAAAAGGGCGAAAGCACAATCACACTCACTCTCGTACATAGAAAAAGGAAGTTTTCTGAGGATGACGACAGAAGCAACCTGTTGAACCCTCCATCCGTCTATCCCAACCAGCCCACTCCCCCACCCAATCCGCCTTTTCCCGCCTCTGCAAAGAAACGCCACACTTTATTTTTCCTTTTTTTTTTTTTTTTGTGAGGAGTCGTGTGCCAAAATTATATGTTAAAACATCAGCGCCAAGGGGGAGATGTCTTCGAGTTGGTCGTGTTTTATTTTGGTAAAAGATTTGGCTTTTTGAGTTGAAAAGGTAGCTGAAAAAATAGTCTTGGATTTTGTTTTCGCAGAGTGGCTGGCTCCTTTTGAATTGGCTTGTTTGTCTGGCAAGTGTCTGTAATTTCCTTTTTAGTGGGAGTCCCCAAAAGAGCGATGCACGATGGTTGTATGTATATGTTTGTTGGGTGTTTGGTAAGTGCTCTGAAAGAGCTCTTGGCCGGTCAAGTGGCTGACTGGATGTCATTAGTTGGTGACTAACTTTTGGAGGTCTGTGTAATGGTTCTTGGATGTTTTTAATACTCATACAAATTAAAGATAAATAGTAAATGTATAAGCCAACAATCTAATAGATATTAGATAGATAGACATTTCCCCCCTTACTTTATGTAAGACTTTTTTTCCCACATTGCTGTGTGCAATCACTTGTTCAAATCGGTTTGACTTCATCTGACTGCTTTCCTCCCACCCACCACCGTCGAAAGCAAACAATTCCGCCAACCGCTCGAGGGCGGGGGCTCTTTGGCTCGTTGGCTCGTTGGGGCTTTTTATCGGTGAGCTTTTTTGCTTTTGTGTCGGCGCACACGCTCTGCTAGCAACGTGAGTTGTTGGCCGGGCTGCTTCCGAATGCTGAGCGCCTGCTGCTCTTAGCCAAAGTGGAGGCGCCGGCCAACTAGTTGTCACAATTGGCGCCTGTTGCGCCGGCCGTTTGGGCCAAGTTTCGTTCAACGCGGTGCCTTGGCCAAGACGATGTCTTGGCAAGCTGGCAAAACGCTAAGCAGAGGCTTTGCTTTACAACTTCATAAGTTGGCAGCAATGTCACGGCTGCTGCCACTTTTTTTCGCACATCACCGGGTAGATATTTATGTAGCCGTGACGTTGCTTTTGGCGGCGTTTGCCTTTGTCTGCTGGGCTTCTGTTATTCCGCCGATTTGAGTTGCTCTCTCTCCGCAAGTGTGTGTCGGTTGTCTGTTTGTTGGTTTATTTGTTTGTTTGCCCGTTTGCCCGTTTGCCTGGCTCACAGAACTTGGCAGCAATCTGGGCCCAATCTCGACTGCCTTTAATGGGGAATGAAGCGTTCCACCTGGCTAAACCTTCCACTCTCCTTATGGTCCTGAGATTAGGGGGTCTTCAGAACAGGAATAACTTATCTAAATGAGCCTCCGCTTTATGGCCGGCAATTATAGATCTGGCCAACGTTGCGTATGTGTAATGTGCGATTGCAGCCAATCCGCATCGCTCCGACCGACTTTTCATTACCGGCATCAACACTTGCATATGTAATTTAGCATAATTTCAAATGCACGACCCAGGCCATAAAACTGGAGCTAAAGCTGGTATAATTAATAAACGGTAACAACGGCTATGGCAACTTTGGCATGTAAAAAAGCGTCAAACAAAGCTGATTTCTATTGGCAAAGGAATGCCAAATGCAATTTGTTTTTTTTGTTGGCTCACTTGGCAATCTCACCCTCCCTCTCTTTCTATTGGTGTTTGCCTGTCTCTATCGGACATTCGGTACAAACGTACATATATCCATGTCTTGACGGCAATTTATGAGCCTAAATGAGCGCAAATTTCAGCGAATACGATGGCAAAACTTTGCATGTGAGTCGTGTGTGAGCGATTTTGGCGCTCAATTGGCAATAATTTCTGATCAATTTTCCATTGACTGACAAAAACAGAGCAGGCCAGTCAGACAGACATTCGGTTAGGAATTTCTGGATTGGCCATCGTGATAAGTACAGAGAATTATAAACCTAGCAAATCGGTTAAATGTGGAAAGTATTTTTATTTATTTTTCGTTCTGTGGCAATTTATTGGTCTGCACTCTTTCCAAACTCTGTTCAATTGGCAGGCTGAAATCGAGCATTTTATAGCCGAATTTTTTATTTGGCATGAAATAATCAAAGCGCCCATAAACTTAGTTTCCCCTGAGCTCCCGCTCCCCCTGGTGGCACTGCCCTCATGGCTCGATTCGATTCTTTGCTGCCACTTCACTTAATTACCCCTTTGCCCCGCTTTGCTGGGCTCTCGTATTTTATTTACAATAATTAAATCTGTCAAACTCTGAAATGTCTTTCTACAATGCCGCCACTTGCAACCGAAGTACCAACAACAAATAGGTGGATTTTTTTCTATGACTGCCATTGGGTTTTCTGTGATTTTTGTGATGGCCGGGGAGTCGACACTGCATGGAATGTTGTTGCCATTAATTGGCTAAATTATTTTTACTGATTATTAATAAATATGTATTGTACTGTCGTAGTTGATTAATTGGCATTATGGCCAGGCCAGCAGGCATAATTGGAGAGCAAGTAAGTCTTGATTGCGTCATTTATGACGCCTGCCTCATATAATTGAAACGACAGGGAACTACATACATATATAGAGGAGTGGAGAAGAATCTTTCCGTATGGGCTCAGATTCAGAAAAATAATGGGTTAAGTTTTTTAAATTTTCCACGAAATCCCCATCACAACAGAACGACCAGCAAAACAATAGCAAACGTCGTATAAAAATTAACACATTTAAATTACTTTCATTAAAGATTGATTAATATGGCCCTGATTGGTTATATTTTTTTATTTATTTTCTTCGCTTTTATTCCTTTCTTGGCTCATTGTCGTCATTTGCCTCGGTCGTACCCGCCTCAATTATTGTCACATAAATTGAACATTTGCTGGCGGTTTTTCACTGATTTCTGATTTTATTAATTTACGTATTTGTTCCGTCTTCGCTTCAGCTTTCTTCCCCATATTGATTTCCAATCATAGAATGCCTCTCGACAATTTGTTTTCAATGAGCCGTAATTTAGACTCATTTAAATAAATATACTTTTGTTGATTGGTCTTTGGCGATATTACTCTATCGCCGGCAATTGCGATAACGAGTTCAATGCAAAGATATTTAACCTTTTAATAAGCTGGTCGATGGACACAACTAGATGTTAGATAATCGAGCTTATGAAAAATAAATGTACTTATTGGGTGAGACCGACTTCCTTTGGCAAAGTTTCCTATCGCAAATCGAAAAACAAAGTACAGTTGCGCCAAGCGCGGCTTAGTCTCATGAATTTATGCATCAGCCGGGGCCGTCACGCACTTAATGAGCCCCTGAGATTGAGTCGGCGACTGACGGCAACAAATTGACGCGTTTAATAATGTCTCACAATGTGTGTTTGCAGTTGATAATTTCTTGCAGGCGTTATTGTGCGCACACCACTTTCAAAATGTTGCGTGGTGCGCCCCTTGGGGGCCTCATTTGATGCCCCAAAGCGTTGCCATATCGCGCCTGTTGCTCTAGCTGTTGCTCTAGCTGTTGCAGTTGCAATTTTCATCGCACTGTTGCACTGTTGCTGTTGTCGGTGTCGTGTTGCCGTCGTCGCCGTCGCGTAATTTACATTAATTGGCACACGGCGTCGTACATATAAATTTTTGCGCGCTTAAACTTTAATTTCATGCGTGCCATTTGATTTTTCTTGCCACTCTCTGCGCCCAAAATTATGGGTAACTGCAGCCACTTTCCGTCCTGATCGTGCCCGTAGTTTGATTTTGTTGTTGTCCAAAGCACACACTTGTGCTGGGCGTTGTTTCGCAGTGGGCCGACCAGAAGGAGCCCCGGGCCCATAAGGCTTAATAGTTTAATATCTACGCAGATTTGCTGGCATCTAGTTACCACGGGGCCTTTGCATAATGGAAAGGTGTCTGCAAATGCTGACACAATCACCTGATGGGTTACCATTTACCTGGATTAACCTGGCCAATTCGAATCCAAGTTACTTCTATAATATATACATAGAAGCTTCCAAGTACAGTTGCCTCAAGATTCTTCTTTCTGCTTTGAATTCAAGTGGCTCTGGCGCTAAAGATCTGCCTCCTCCTCTTCCATTAATTAACATACTTTCACAGAAATTTCTTTCTAGCAGAATGTAGCCATTTTTCGTTGACGTCAATTTCGCTTATTGTTGGTTGTTGTTGTTGTGCTCATTTCGCCATATCATCAGGTCAAATCTCAATTAGCAAAAATAACGATTGCCCCCTCTCACTCTCACTCTGTGCCTCTTTCGCTCATCTAACAATTAACAAATATTAATGGAAATTTATTTCAATTGAAATCAAAAATTTCACTTCCCAAAGCTCGAATAGTTGAAAATTTCTCCGCAAATGCTTGGAGTTGTATGGAGGGACTTGAAAAGAATAAAGTTAATAAGTAAGTAGGGTCCTTGGCAAGGTTTAGCTTGGCCATTAGCCAGTCATTGGCTCCCACTTGACTCAAGTTAATTAAAAACCGCCCACCCACACACAGGTAGCTTATAATCAGCTTATATTCTGGCAAATTTATATCCTCTTCCTCGATTATGCCAGGTTAGTAGTGGTCATAAACAAATGACATGCCATACCATAAGCGCCGGCCAGAGAGCGCGGTGCGTGATCCTACGTGGACTGCATATCAAATGGAATGTTTTTCCTATGCCGTTGGCAAAGTGCAACAGCAATTGCAGCGGCAACGGCGGCAATTATGACGAGGTTACAACGGGGGAACCTAATGGCCTGGCTGTTGGCCCATTGTTAGGCTCGCGGGGCTTTAAGTAGCTTTTAATAAGCGTTCGCGTCAAGCAAATAAATAATTATAATAAATAAATAATAAATTACGGCTGGTAGGTACAGTCGCACCATGTTGCCGTCTCCTTCCGGCTAATTACACCCGCCAAAGGGCACATGCAAAGTGCAACATTTGATTTTATTTGCACCCACCTTTCCACCGTCCCACCTTTCCGCCCGTCCTTCCGACGTCCTACTTTATCGAGGGCTAATTAAGCGCTTTAAAGACTCAATTTGAATGCAACTTAGACGGTCGATGGACGACCATTTAGTTGCATTCTCATATTTTGCAGCTCATTATTGAGAGACATTTGACGAGTATGCAAATGATGAAATGCTTTTGTGAGCTGAATCGGGCGAGCGACTGTCGAGATTTTGAACAACCCAGTAAGCGCAGTAAGCTCTCACTGGTTTTATCGCAAGAATCGACGGTTGCCCGGTTAATCGATTTTAAATTCGATTACCATAACACTTGCCTTGCAGGCAGCCAGCGCCCCTTAGCCCAGAGCCCGAATGGAACACTTTACAACCCCAGATAAGGGCAGGAACCACCCTCGTAGCCCCGTCGAATGGTCATGTCATGCCGCACGAGGTCCATTTGCAATGCAATACCCCGCAGCCAAATTCTAATTATAATCGCGTATCGCATGTGCCAAAGCCCCAATAAACCTTTGTCAAGCGATTCGCCCACTAAGCTTTCCCTGCCGCCGCGGACCCGTGGTCCGGG
The DNA here is from genome assembly GCA_018150405.1 of Drosophila varians. NCBI lineage: Eukaryota > Metazoa > Arthropoda > Insecta > Diptera > Drosophilidae > Drosophila > Drosophila varians. The sequence goes on from JAECWK010000130.1 coordinate 14,943,346, forward strand.
GTCCGGGGTCCGGCCTTCGTGTCATTAACGCCCCACACTGCCGCACGGCGGAGGTCCTTGCATTAATTTCTGCACTGCCACAGAGTGAAATAATGCGAAATAAAAAAACGCTGCAAAAAGAAAGAAAGAAAGAAATTTCCATAATGAGCACGTACACAATCACTTACCCCATGCAATTCGCAAAAAGGGTTTCGCGCTTAACTCGGCCCGGGGGTTGCAAAATTTTATAATTAGTTGGCCGTTGCCCGGCACCAAAATGCAGGTTTCGAATCCAATTTTTTCCAACTTTTTTTGCCAAATATTTAGACGTTGATTATGAGCTGAGTTCACCCCCTTGAGTTGAGTTTCGCAAATGATTTTGGTGCGTGCTCAATTGGGGAGTTTTCAAAAGCGAATGGGAACGGATCCGAATGAGTCGCCTCCCTACTCCTCCTCCTCCTGGCATTTCTTTTGTTTTTCGCTAATTTAGCGAAATTATGTTTTGTGCTCTCATGTCTAGATGTCGTGTGCGGTTCGTGGTGCAACCAGGAGTTAGCCCTTTACAATCCACACAACCCCCCTCCAAGCGCCAGCCATCCAGCTAGATTACACGGCTGCCACACGAAACAGGACATGCAATTCTCGGTTTACTCAATGATTCCCGAGTGGAGTTGCACAAACTTGGAAGCTAATAAGAAACATATAATCTTTTAGAGAAATGGAGACCCTTTTATTATACAGAAGCCTTGTAAATCTTCCTTTATTTTTTCATAATAATAATGTATAAAAAAAACCTTTTGTAGATTTTAATCCTGTTTTTCTTTTCCATGACGGTCAAGAGCATTTAAACTTCGTTATTTATCAAAGCTTTGTTCCCTCTTATTTCTCATTATTATTTTCTTCTATAAATGAATTAAAATCGCCGAATGTGGGCGATGGAAAAGGCAAAAAGGGAGACCCCTGCTTGCAAAAACCAAACAGGAAAAAATGCGAATAACTCATTACGCGGCGCATTAAGGACAATGTCTGCACGAGTGCGAAGGGGCAGGATCCAGGACCCCAGGACCACAGAGAGGGTTGATTTTTCAGCTTCAGACTGGGCATGACTTTGACTTCCTTTCCCCGTTTTTTTTTTTTTCAAATAATTTTTTTAGCTCTTCTCTCTGGGGGCGTTTGGTTGCACATGTTTATTGTTGCTGCCGTGCTTGTTGTATTGAATACGCCTCCGGCGATTGTTGTTGCTGTTATTGGCATCGCCTAGTGCGTGCTCGGCTTCAATCACGCAAATTTCATTATTATTATTATTATTTTTTTTAATGATTTGAGTGGAAAATGTAAATGGAATGAATGAAACGGCCGTTTGGAAAGGAAGTTGGCCGAAGTCTACTGACCGGATGGCAAGTACCCATTGTGCTCAATATTTCTGGATGGTTTACCGATGGATTATTAGACTTCCGAGAACAAAACAATGCGTCATCCAGTATTTACTAATTAAATTTAGAGTCCTATGGGTAGGTCACGCACCGCACCACCTTGAAACTTTGCCAGGACAGAAAACTTGCAGCAAATTCCTTTCCACGTTTCCCGAACCATTGGTTTCGTTTTAATTCGTATATCAGTCGCTGTATTTCATGTGTAATCGTGTGTAATTTTTAAGAAAATTGCACGTTTTGCCGTAGACCCATGCTACACCCCCAACGGCAGCAGCAGGGGTTGCAACCCTAAAACAATGGAAGCCCCCCGAAAAAAACTTGTGCAACTTTTTATGCTCATGTCGGTGTGTGTGTGTGTGTGCGTAAATAAATGTTGCATAAATAATTTCAACTCAATGACTTAATGTTGCTTTGGCCACCCGTACCGTCCCATTATTGATTATTTTCTGCCTTCGAATAAGCAGCCGAAATCGACCAGAGGAACAAGAGTAACAAGAGGGGCGGCAGGTTGCAGGTTGCAAGTTGCAAGTTTGTGTTTGGCTGTTTGGCTCTGCGGCAGCAACCTCCATTCACTTCCTCAAAGCCGGGGCACTCGAGTTTGTCGTTGGCTATTTAATATGCATTTTGCGCTAATTACAAATCAAAAGAAAAATTTAATAGCCCAAGAGTTGGCCATAAAAATGAAGTTGTCTAGAGCGGCCCGAGGAGTTGCAAGGGGATCGGGGATCGATGTCCGCTGCCGTTCGGGCACTGGTTTCTAATCAAAAATTGCTTTGTGCCACATTTGGCTCCTAACTCTAAATGATGGCAAGTGTGCTACAATTTAGTTTGACTATTAATTACAACAAGTTGCAGCAGCGGCAGTGGCTGTGTATGTGGCAGCGGCAGCGGCAGCGGCAATATCCACGGCAGCAGCAACATGTTCTACATGTTTGCAAAGCCATGCAAAATTATTGATGATTTTATTAATTTGAATATTGCCAACGAATTGCTGTCGAAGACAAAACGCTCGCCAAACGACTCTCCTCGATCCGATCCGATGCGATAGCATCCTCCATCCTCCCATCCAGAGCTGCCAGCTTTGAATGATAAATTTTTTGCCCGCTTCTTGGCGGCGATAGAAAGTTGCATGGAAATTGCAATTTATAGCTGTGGCAGCAGCAGCAGCAGCAGCAGCAACTGCTGTGGCAGCGGCAGTAAGAGCAACATGTTGCAGGTACCAAGAAAATGAGTATAATTAGACCGGTTTGTAATGCGTTCGCCAGTCGATAGGAGAGCTAAGCGTGTGTGTGTCGTGTCTCATGTTGCGGATGGCATGTCGCTGGCGTGCATTGAAAATGAAGCCAGCTTGATTTGAATTATAGTTGCCAGCATGGCGATAATTAATCGTGCTATTTAGTGTGCTACATGAAATTCTACTAGTTTCCTAGTTATTGATTAGATTTCGTGGCGAGCAGCAGCGATCGCAGGAAGCGACAAAATATTGCGGCCGTTGCCGCATGTTGCTGCTTCGCCATCAATTGCTGCTCCAGCCACTGGCCTGCTCCTTGTAATTTTGTTAGACTTTAATATGCGCAAATTGTACTTAATTTGGCTGCACATTTTGTCGCTCCGATTCGGCTCGAGTCGCTAGCTTTCACAACATATTGCATATTGCATCTTGCCACTTGCAACTTCCAGCACTTGCAGCATTGCTCCCTTAGATTTCACTGATATCCTCCGCTTGCACTTCACTTGCTTTCGGCATTTGCTGTTGACGCATGCCTGAAATTATTTTGTGTATTGCCGATGTGCACTCTGGCTTTTTGGTTTGGCCTTTTTTTTTGTGTTTGTTGCTGCTATTGTTGATATTATGCATTGTTTTTGCGTCTTATGCATATGCCAGATACCGGGGCCAGTTGGGGGAAAAGGGCAAGGAGCTGATGGCCAGACATTTGCATGCAACGTACGAAATTAATTATTACGCCCCCTCACCGAAACCCCCAAACCAAGTCCGCCCTCCGGTTTCCTGGCCAAAATCTACAACACGAAGCTTTGCTCAGGCTCAGGCTCTCCGGCTCCCAGGCTCTTGGACTCAGAGGCATTGGCATTGCATGTCCTGCACACTCCAACTTTCAAGGCACAGTCCTGGTGTGTGTTCCCTCTTTCCTCCATCACCCTTACTGGCCCCTTCCTCTTGCGGCTCATTACGGCGATGGCAGTGTGGCCGGAAAAGTGCGTTCGTTGACTGCTGCCGGCTGGCCAATGTCGACATAAACAACAGGCACTGCAAAAAAAATTAAATACTACCATTGCGAATGGAGTAAGCTATATAATTTCAACCAAAAACCAAGCACGAAAACTATCTTCGAGTGCACGAGCTACGGAAAACTGAGGGTCCGAATTCGAGCTGCAAAAGTTCCAGTCCGACTGCGACTCGAGTTCTGAGTTCCGAGTGCAGTTGCTTGCATTATTACAACTGCAGACGCACACACACACACACAGACATACAGACAGGAGGTCCTGTGGTCCTGGGAAGGAGTCGAAAGGATTACTAGGAACGGGAGCCAGCTATATGCATTATGCATTAAAATCAACGCCCGTTTTGTGTAGACCTGCAGACAATGCAGCCAAGTGCCTGGCCCATTCCCCGAAAAATCGACTTGTGTTTTTTTGGGGCCAAATGTCAAGGCATAAGCATTGATGTTTCCTTTGTTGGCCAAAGTTGGGTAAGCTCTTTAGGCAAATTTTTGGCTAAATTTAGGCACCTTTAGGACCCAGTTTGCACCTGCAATTTCTCTCAACCTTAATGATTATGAGAGCTCTTTGTGTTTGGACTTATCATCAAACGTGCCCTAAAATAAGTCGACTTCTTATTATCCTTATCTTTTGCAGAGATAGCCTTCCATGTTCGTCCTGCTGTCTCAAAACATTTTCATACACATTCCGCCCTTAATTTCGTCCTTAATTTCTCCTTTTGCCTCGAATGCTGGAAAAACTTTCTTGCCAGACACGTTCGCCGCATCCTGCACCCCCGAATCCTTTTTGGTCAGATGTGCCTCTTCGGGTATAAATTATAATGCAGAGTAGGTGTAAAATTTTCGATTACGACTGTGCAGAGCACCCCTTCTCGAAAGTCCTTCGAAAGTTGCATCCCTCCATTGCTGATATACCGCCCGTATGCCTCTGCATTTATGTCCATCATCTGGATTTTTACACCGGAAATAAAATATTATTTTCACTTATGCGAAATTATTTAATATCGAAAAGGACATTCAAATTTGTTTCTGTGCAATCTCCACCTCACGATTCCGGCGGTAAGAGTTGTATACGGTCCGGTGCAGAGCGTCGTGACTGGAAAAGGACATGGCCTCAGAATCGGACTCCGACTCGAGGTCCGGCTACGTTTTGCATTTTGCAAAATTGTGCGGCATGTGTGGAGAGTGTGTGCCTCCCCCGAGTTATTGTTGTTTGTGCCTTGTTGCCGTGGTCAACCGACGGGCAACAGGGATAATTAATGAAATTAATGCGCTTGGGTATGGGTTTTAAGTGCACGAAATATATTCGATAAATGTAAATTCTAAATTATGATGCCACAGCCACAGGCAGGAACTTGAGAAGGAATGGCCAGCCAGCCAGACGATATTAGTTAGGGTTAGAGACAATTGGAAATAATGGTTGCTTGATATGCAAAGTCTTTCTCTATACTTATTTAGACAAAAACAATGTGAAAAGTTTAATGCCCTTATTGTTCTTTAACTTTTAACGTTCTGTTTAATTTTTAATGCCACCCTAGGTACTTACTAAAGTCTTCTTTATATCCTTTTTCAGGTGTGGCTCGGGATGCGAGCGGGTCAGTGACACGGGACATGGCCGAGGGCTGCGAGGACTCTGCCGGTGCCGCTGAATCCACAACGTCACAGTCACAGTACACACACAGTACGCTGGACAAGATGCTGGGCACTGTACTCCCATGCGAGGCGGCAATTGGGGCAACACCCGGTGGCAGTAACAGCAGTAGCAGCAGCAGCAACACCAGCAACATCAACACTGGCGGCAGCGGCGGCCACACCAACAGCTCCAACAGCAACAACAGCAGCGGCGGTGGCAGCAACATTGTCAAGCGGGAGTATTGCGATGGCAGCTTAATGCCCAGCTCTGGGGCCAGTGTTAACAATAATAATAGCACCATCACCAACAACAACAACAACAACAGTAGTAGCAATAATAATAATAACAACAACAACAATACCAAATTGCAGGCACTGATTTGCAAGAGCAACACTGCCAACAACAACAGCAATAGCAACAATAACAACAGCAGCAGCAGCTCATCATCCTCGTCGTCGTCCTGCTCCTCATCCTCCTCGTCATCCAGCTCAGGCACCAGCACGCTGACCAGCTGCACCACCGCCGCCGTCGTGCCCTCCAACTGCTCCACCAGTGCCAACAAGTCGCCCGGCTCCGTATCGCCCTATTCCCTCGGCCTTGGCATGGGCCTGGGTCTGGGCATGGGCATCGGTGCGGGTGCGGGGGCCAGCCCCAGTCCGCTACGCGAGGCCAGTCCGCTGCCCAGCAGCCGGTCACCGCTGGGAGCCGCCGCCGCAGCCGCCAAGTCGCCTTGCAGCGGGGCAGCACCAGCTTCGCCACCGTCGGCCTCCTCCAACAGCTCGTCGCATGTTTTGGCGCTCAACATCAAAACCGAGTCGGTGAGTCGCACAGAAATGCTGAATCTTTCTCTTTTCCATGTCGTATGAGCAACAGCAAACAGACACGGTCAAAATAATAGTATTTTAGGGGCATTTATAAAGGGTCCACCGGAATGTAACGTTAAAAGCGATGAAACCTCCATTAATGCTTCACTTGGAAGAAAATGAAAAACAATGTTTGCAAATAGGTGACTAAAAATGAAAAATTTGGCCAAGAGCCTTAAGCTAAAATCATGGTGAGTGGCTTTGGGCCAAAACTAACAGTTTTTTGTCACCTTTTTGCAAGTTGTTCCTCCAATTTTGATCCGATTTCTAAACGGAATACCATTTACGAATCAGGACTTTAATCCTCGTCGATCTGCATCAAAAGTTTTCGAAAGTCGAACAAAAAATATTTTTTCGATTTTTCGCAATTTAGGAAAGGGGTACCATCATTAAAATTTGCAAAAATCGAAAAAATATTTTTTTTCAACTTTTTATATCTTTTTACGCAGATCGAAGCGGAATTGCTTCCTGATTAATAAATGGTACTCCTTTTTAAAATCGGATGAAAATTAGAAAAACTATTTGCAAAAAGGTGACTAAAATTAATGAATTTTGGCCAAAAGCCGCTCCCCCGGCTTGGCTAACGAGTCTTATTCCTGAAATAATGAAATAACTTTATTAATAATGAAAGCAGTTTGGTTATATATTCAAAAAGATTACACATTTTTAATTGGCTATTATTATATTTTAGAGTAGCTATTTTCATAAAAATACGTAAAATATAACTCCTTAAATGTTTTAAAATTATGAAAAACTTAATTAAAAAACTGAAACGCTACTTTCCGGGTATTATATTTACAAGAAAAGTAATCAACTGGCCAATTATGAGCTTGAGCTATTATTCTGACCTTGTCTGTATATCTAGAATATCCTTTTGATTATATTGCGTGACACGTTTAGCTGCACTAAGCTGTGTGCTGGGTGTTAAAAGTTTATTAACCCTACGTGTCGCTGGGGGATTTCGGTATCCTCGTGACTCACGTGCCACCCTCACATTGCTGAATTGATTTCTTGCTCGAATTTAATTAGCATGCACACGGGCTGGGGCGACGGATCATTAATTAGTCGCAGCTTTGGACCGGCCTAATCAGTTCGATCGGGCAACGGGCCGCCGAATGTTGCAACAACGCCAATCAAGGGCAACGCCGCCGCGGCACAGAATCTGTATATATGTATTTGCCCCAGGCTGTTGATCGGTCGTGCTCTAGAATCGGTAAACAACAAAAAGACAAAGAAAAAAACCTCAATTCCGAGCGCGGTCAAAATATTTCTGTCCCAATTTTAATGACCATAAAAAACCGATCACAGAAGGGAAAAAAACTTTTGTGCAATTGTCAGCAATAAATAAAAATTTCGCATGTCCTCGTCGATTCGCAGCTTGGTTCTGTTTGTGTTTTTTGTTTTAAAAAAAAAAATAAAAATGGTTTTTTTCTGGTTGCTTGTTGCCTTGTGGCACATAGTTAGGCTGCGAATGAGAAAACTTTAACCGAAACCAGAACCAAGAACCCGAGACAATCTGCTGATCACTGCGGGTTCTATTTTCAAGTTTATTTTGGGTTAATTTTTGTCTCTGGCCAATGGGTCTCTGGGCGATTATTGTCCATTGGTCGTAAAAATGCCAAAGTTATGAGCTAGCAAAATAAGGAATCAGTTTGTTTATCTTTCCCAAACTCGAAAGTGTGTCAAGCGAACTGAAAATAAATAGGAAAAGGGCGGGAATATTCCACATAAACAGAAATCTAAGCCAACGAATTATTTCATAATTTTCCATTAAAATTCAATCGTTTAGCGATTGCCGACCCAATTCTAATGCCAAATCAATTCGCTGCGCAGTCTCGAGTATCTCTTCGACCGCATTTTGTGGCATTTTGGCCGCTTTGTCTCTGTCTTGGTCCTCGTATCCGTTGGATACGATCCACTCTAATGACATAATCAGCTCACACGATACAGCACGCATACTCTGTCTTACTGCAAAGCTTGCCTCCTCCTCCGCCAGGCACTACTAACAAAGTGCTGTAAAAAGCAATTAATAAAAAATAAAGCAATCAAAATATAAAAAAAAAAAATCAGAAAAAAATAGAAAAAGGTGCATAAAATTTATGTGCTTGCAGTCAAATGAATAATCGACTGCGACGGAGAGACAAGCGGCCACAAAGCCGCAACATTTATTGAAAATTAAGGAAAAAAAAATATTTAGAAAAAAAAGCACACGCTCAAAGGCTGCAAATAATAAGCGCGAAATAATCAGCACTCACACTCTGGCAAAGATTGAGGAAAAATAAACGTATAGGAAAATAAATTGTCTATTGGCAGCGCCAAACAAGAAAATCCAGGTGCAATAAAAATCGAATTAGAGGCCAGGGGAAAAAATAGAGTTATAAGTACAAAGCGCTTTGAAAAATTAAAGTGTCTCAATGGAACTAACCAGACTAACTGATACACTAACTTTGTAAAATGATACAAACACTTTGTTAAATGTTAAATGGTATCTGAATGTGATACCTTATCTTTGAAAAAGTTTATTTTTATCATTTTAGAAAATAGTTATACCTTTTTGAATTAGATTAATACGCTAAACCAAAGTAGATATATTACAACTAATTATGAGGCCTAAACTGACTACGCAGCTGTGGCCAGTTTTTGGCCAAGACGGCGGGGTCTCCAAGGCCCAGATAGCCAACCCGCTGGGTGACTCATAGGCATCTAATGAGCAGCAGCCTGTGGCCAAGCCTTTTGGCCTTTGCAGCCATGCAACTAGGCAACTAGGCAGCTAGGCAGCTAGGCAGCTGAGCTGGTGAAAGTCGTCCACTCTAATTTGAGGCTAACTAATTATAAGCGGATCACAAGCTGTACTCGCACTCGTACTCCTTCTGGGTGGAAAACACGTCGCGCATGCGCAATGAACCGCCGAAGAGTTCTACGTGCGTTCCAAGCGGATTCGACTCTGGTGGGTGTTTCTCCTGGTTTTCTGGTGCAGTGTCATCGCCATGATGACGAGGCCTATGCTGATCATGAAGTTTTATGCTAACCGGTTTCTGCATTTTACTTTAAATGTTGCAAATATTTAAGCGGGATTATCCATACTGCCATGGCCTTCTCGCCTGCCTCCGCCGCCGTCTCCGTCTCCCCCCGTTTGGATGGAAAGCCTGGCCTGGTTCTTGTTCTCGTTCTGGCCCGGCAATATTCTCGGCCCTGGTTATCGTACTCCCAGCTGTGTTGCATGTAAATCGTTTGTAATTAGTTGAAAGTCTTGACGCGTAAGTGCAACACAGAAAAAAGTAACAAAAAACACAGCAACAAGAACGGAAAGGCAGCAGCAGAAGAAATATTAAAGAGGAGCAGGCAATAATTGCTTATTAAATGAATGTTTTGTGCAAAAATTTTTATGACTAACCACGTGACCGCTAAATTGACTGCAAATGAGCCAAAGATGGCCCATTGTCGGCACCAGAAACCGGGGTGGGGCAGAGTAATTTAAATGGTAGATGCATTGATAAATGGCCAGGGCCACGGCCAGGGAGCGGGACAGGGCCAGGGACAGGGACAGGGATTTCTTAGCGGGCCCTGAGATCTCCGTATGCGGCCAAAATTTTAGATGTGCGGTACGAGAAACTTTTCACACATTATACCAACAGTATTTAAAGTGCCCCATAAACCGCACCCTGCTCCTTTGTCCACACTCATTTTTGACGAAACTCTTTTGGAGGAAAATAAATGCGGAGCCCCAAGACAAGACCCAAATTCCTTGGCAGGCATTTTGGTTCGTTCGTTTTTCGTTGATATTAATTCAAAATTAATTGCAAATAAATTACAAAGCAATTTGTGTGTCGAGCTTGTTGTGTTGTTGCGGCTTTCGTCTGCGCCAGCTGCATGCAACATTGAAATTGTCAGTGAGTTTAAGTATAAATTAATTATATTGCAAGTAAGTTCAACTTATGCACGTCCACGTAATGCCAATAATCATCAGGCCAAGTCGACGCAATGTAATAAGTATATGGCAAGTTGATTTTGACGTTGTCTGGCCCGGCTTTAACTACTGCCCTCCTCTGGCTCCTTGCCTTAATTTCATTTACGCAAAAACCGAGAAAAAATAACAAACTGCAAATGGCAAATTGCCTTCATCTTAATTATGGTGGTATTAAAAAATTATTAACAATGTTTCTGACGTTGTGCCGACAACAACTTGAACTGGTTCCTATGCTTGTTGTTGTGGCTTTAAATATAAAAAATATTATGGCAATTTCTATTGCCCGAAGATGATTCATAAGGCTTTGCATCTGCACAAATAGATGCATACATGAATCACAGGATTCCAGTCTCTTGACCTTTTCCTTAGTCATATGCCAGATGGGCACCAAAAACTGCCTCAGATCCGAAGTCCGGACTGACCCCGGACCGTCGATGGTAACCCAACTGCATGGGAGATAGACTGGCTTAATAATTAGCGAAACGCGATTTGGGCCAGTTGCCTGGACCAGAAAGGCCGCCATGGGAGAAAATATAGAAACCATGCCCACTGGCCATATGAGCGGAAAGAGGCCGGAGTTTGGCATTAAAATAAATTTAATATAGCCGCCGCCGCCGCTGAGCCGGTTGGTCCATGCCTGAGCCTCAGCCACAGCCTCAGCCTGAGCCTGAGCCTGAACTTGGCTAAAAAGAGCTGGGACTGGAGCCTCTCATAATTTGCGGGAGGGTGACTGGGAGGAAGCTGCAGGCCGAGTCGCCAGATCGAACTCGATGCTGAGACACTCCACAGACGCTGTGTGGCTGCCTCAACTTGGCTTCAATTAAACCCGGCTAGTTGTGTATGTGTGTGAGTGTGTGCCAGCAATAGTTAAAGCCAAAAATAGCATTTAAACTCATTAATTTAACGCGTGATTATGACCATGTTTGTAAGAGTACAACTCCGACTCGGAGTTCGTGGCTTCGACTTGCTGGAGTTGCTGGAAATCGAGTCCGGACTCCGAAGTATGAAAAACGTTGCCAAAAGGCATAATATTTGTTGCTTGTGTTATTGTTACCACTCGCTGTTGTTTTTATTGTTGCCATTGATGTTGCAGTTGGCTTTGCTCTTGGTTTTGGCATTTATTTTGCGCTTCTCTTGCTGCCCCAAGAGATGAGCGGGTATCGGTTTTTGGCTTTTGAATTGGCCAGCTCGTTTCGCCTCGCATTGTCGATGTTTTATGCATTAGCCGGAAAATTTAGGTCGCACTTAAGGAAAATTAAGAAATAAAATATCAGATAAAGAAATATCACTAACCCACCATCTGGAAAATTGGTAGAAAAAGTATTGATTTTGTTAAGAATTTCCTTTGATACTATTATATTTTTTTCAAAGTGCATTTCCCTGAATGCGTCACAAATTAAATGCACATTCGCTTTGGCTCAAGGAAAAGCCCACAAAACAAGCTGGAAAACCGAAAACATAAAAAAGATGCCACAATTGCGATAATTTTTCTATTTGTTAGCATTGCGTTTTGGCCCCAAAAGAAATTGGCCATGAGCAGACATACCTTTATGGCCCGAACCGAGCGGTAGAGCATTAATTTTTTTATGTGCTCATTGTGGGGCCAAGTCCAATGGCAATGGCAAGTCTAAAGCCAAGTCCAAGTCCGAGCCAGGCTCTTAGCCGTTTGTTTATTTAGCCCAGCCATGCAAAGGAGGGTGGCCCAGACTGCTGGAGGGGGGGATGGAGTGGAGTGGAGTGGAGCCTCTCCTCCACTTGATAATTGCAATGAAATTGCATTCTACTTCCATTTAGCCAAAGGCGCTAATTCGTTTATTATGAGCTCCGTGGGCGGACAAGGGAGGTGGGTGGAGGGGTATGGAGGTTGGTGGGTTGTAGACCAACTTAGATCCATTCCGCACATGGCATAGAAAATTTCCAAGAAAAATGCATAATTTTCTAGTCTCTGGATTGGGTGTGGCATAGATAATAAAAATAGAAATAACAATGGCAAGGAACTAGTTTTCTCTCCGATTTTGTTTGTTTAATGAGCTGGCTTTTTGGGGTGGGGGGGAGGGCTAGGAAGAAAAGGAGCAACATTTACCATACTTAAGGGAATATATTGCAAAACATTCAATTTATTAAACCAGTGACTTTTGAGGGTAATTAGTCCGCTCCCTAATTGCCACTAATGTCCATTTGTGAAAACAGTGAAGGGCGGTCCAAAGGACTTTTTAAAAGTTTGTTGGTGTCATCGTTAGTTGGCTTTGTGTTGTTGCTTTGTTATTGGCACTGCCAATTAAGTGAAGTTTATGTGCATCAATAAATTATGAGTGGCGCAGCTGACATATGCGACACAGTTTGGAAAAAAAGGACGCAGGACGCAGGATGGAGGACGAAGGGCGGAGGGCGGAGGGCGGAGCAGTTTCGAGCCAAAAACATTGACGCAAAACTTTTGGCCAAAAAGGGACAACGGAAATGTGGTTCTGTTGGCGAGTGCGACACATGTCGCTAAGGTAAAATAGTTATTAGTAAATATATTCAGTACTTTATTTGCATACCGCCCCCCCCTGCCAATCCCCCCGCCAGAGTCCACACACTCAGGTGCAGGGCATGTATATTACACATCCGCCGGGTTGTCCGCCAAACAAGCTCGTCTGAGGGTAACTAATGAAACAATTGACGTGCAGAGAGGGACCCCAAAGCCGGTTGATACCCCGAACCGAACAGTAGTTGACTGCAATAATTATTCAAGCGCCAAGAACAACAGCTACGTAGCGGCAGTGGCAGTGGCAGCGGCAGCGGCAGTGGCAGTGGCAGGTGCAGGACCAACATCGTCACCGTAGACAGCAACATCAATACGGTACAGGAGGAGCAGCAGCAGTGGCTGGATAGATGGCTATTATGCGCCCAACTTAACCTGTTTTAGTAATTAATTTGGGTATTGTATGTTTTAATTAGTTTAGAAGGCAGTTGCTCTAACGGCAACCAGGATGCACTGATGTCAGAGCCTTTTGTGTGTGCCAACTTTCATCAGGAGCATGTGTTGCATGGTCTTTTTAAAATATTTTTTATCCCTGGTGTAAGACTTATTTAAAAGCCCATTCTGTATACCCCTTTATAGACCCTTTATAGTCTGAATCACTAGAAATTTATTTCGCTTTTATTTTGCGCTCAATCGTAGTTTGCTGCAACCCTTCTGGCCAAAACGCGAATACACACCCCCAACATTACCCGACATAGTCCGACGTATTCCGGCTAATTACGAGTCGCCTTCGGGGGCGGCCATAGCATATTTCAAAGTCCGGCTAAATACATTTTTAATTATGATTTTGCGTTAATAATGACGCGTTAATAATGAATAATGACCTAAGCTAACGGCAGCAACAAAACGAGTTGCAAGTTGCTGTCGTGCACGATGTTGCTGGTGGTGTGAGCTTTGCTGTTGCTGTTGCTGTTGCTGTTGCCGTTGCTGTTGCCGTCGCTGTTGCTGTTGCTGTTGCAGGTCGTAATAGCCTACGATACCCAACGGAGTCGTCGAATGGTTTAAATTAATAATTACGCGAAAAAGGCAAAAGGAGCAGGCCATGACGAGGCACCAACGGCGACTGCGAGTCGTCCTTGTTGTTTGCATGCAAGTGAAAATAATTAATGCATTTAATGTATAATTATTTCAATTAAATGATGTTTCCCCCTCTCTAGTCGCTAGCGCGATCGATCCGGTTCGGTCTAATTGGGTGGGACTGTTCAGAATTAGGGTCGGCCTAATTGGCATTTCGATCGATCACTGATAGATATTTAAAATGAGGAGCAGGATCAATCTGCGATTAAGCCAAAGCTGGTTGCAAACGAGTCTTGCCTTCACTTCACTTTACTCAACTTGACTTCGCTTGACTTGGCTTAATTATGCTAATGTGGTGGCGAGTGTCATTGCCGTAAATTTCATATATTGACGGCCAATTGGCTTATAGCCCCATATAGCCAAGCACTTTGTCGCCGGGTGTTAACCAACTGATTAGCCGTGTTTCTCAATCTCAACTTTGCATGACTTATGCTGCCCACCTGCAACTTTATAATCTTGGCAGCATAATTTAAAGCAAGCCATACCTGGCCACTAATGCTCCTTGCTTAATTTGGTTTATTTTTTGTTGGCCAGCAGCAATTATATTGCAATTAGAAAGTTTTTCTTCGCTGGCTTAGGCCGTTTTGATGTTTCTACTCATATTTCTGCATGTCCGGGCTGCGGAGTGCATATTTGGAAGGAGTCAGTATGCGGGTTAATGGCATATTTATTTATTATGGCCATTTTGTGCGAATTACGCTCGCGTGCTGAGAAACTCTAACTTCTCCGGCGTCTTGGGCCTCTTCTCTTTCTCTCGGCGCAGCCCAAATATCAAACAGGCGCCCAGAAACCTTTGGCAGCTCGAATAACTTCTGGCTTTCTCCGCCACAAATTCTGGCCAACCCACGCACTCTTTGGCTGAGAGGACACAATACTTGGCAGGAGAGAAACCATCATTGGGAGTCAGAGACAAAGAGCAAATGGACAAGATGGGCGGAAAACCTACACAGGAAAAGTGAAAATAAACCTGACTGAACAATTTATAAATATTATCAATAACAACATTAAATACGGAAATAATTGTATAAATGAAATCATCAAGTATCTCGTATAATTTCCATTAGAATCATGTCCTTCCTGGGACAGTGCAACCAATTTAATTACGCCATGTCCAGCAGCTATTTTAGATTTGATTTTCCTGCACGTTTTTTGCAGTTCTTCGTGCTGATGTTTTTGTCCTCCCATGCCAGTCGGACATGAAACCCTTTTCCCCACCATCCATCCATCCAGGCGACAGTATTTTTCATATTTTAATTTAAATTAGAGGGCAACACCCACTAAGCCACTCAGTGGATGATGGCTGCTGCAGACAGTGGAAAGCTGCTCGTAACTCAGTCAGACACTCGCTTCGAGCTTAACGCGCTGATGTATGCTAATGAGCCGGCATTGTCGCCGACTCCTGCTCCTGCCCCGGCTCCTGCTTCTGCTCCTGCTCCGTCTCCGGCTCTAACACGATTGCCGGAGTGGGTGGTGGCGGGAGGAGCTGCAGCCGGAGCGCTTCCATAAATATGCATAATGCAATTAACAGCCAAATGTAATTGCGAGCCAGAACAAGAAGGAAAAAACACAAGAGAAAGTTTTCTATTACAGAGAATCGAATAATGAATACCCGGTACTCAGGACGAGTTTCTATTTGTATTTGCCACATTCCCCAATGAGTTAGATCCCCGTAGGTAGGAGAAATAGGATAAGGATTTCCATTGATTGTTTTAACTTTTCACAAAGTTGTGTTTACTTGCCGTATACCTCGTGGCAAGTTGGATGGCTGGCTGGAGCAGCATTAGCAGCTGACAAACCACCCGCATGGCATTCACTGTCTCGTCACATCACATCACATCACTTGGTGGTACATGACAGGCTTTCCTTCTCTTTCGCTTAACGTCCATCCGTCTCTCCGGGTTTGCATATGCCCGACTTTCCCGGACTGGCCAACCTGTTCCCTCGCACATTTTAATTAGGCTATTAAACAATTGCAGAACGCATGTTAGTTAGACTTCAACCTCGAGCCTGTCTCCGCAACCAGTTTTCCAGTTTCCACAGGCCTGTCCTCGCTGTTCGCAGTTCCGCCTCAAACCGAATCGAATCCAACCAAAATACTTCGAATCTGCCCGGCAAATCTGTGCCAAATTTCGCATAAGCTCTGCCAACAATTCAAAGCCGAAAAAAGCCGAATAGCCGTTGCGTGCCTAGGCCCAGTCAACAATTTTGGCTTTTGGCTTTGTCTTTGTCTTGGTGTTTGCAGTGAGAAAAATTATGGAAATAATATAAAAGTTTATAAACAAATAAAATTACGATTAAATGAATATACTTACTGTATCTATATTTTAATTCATTATAAATATTCGTATATTTTGTTAACCCCTTACATATTTTCAAGTGTATCTTTGCCTCCAACTATTTTTGGGGCCCGGCTAACTCCGCCGACTTTTCTTGACTTGGCCTGGCTGATTGGGCGCGCGTTGTTTTGCATTTCCAGGGCAGAAAACGGCGGCCGGGGCTGCGTAATAAAATGCATTTTAATTTGGCTAAATGTTCAATTAAATTTAAACATGCGCGGTCCGCTGTTCGCGTTTTGTGTTGCCTGTCGCTCCGCCGTTTCGGCTGAAATTTTCCGCAAAAGTGAGTTGTTGCCGAAGTGAATGTACCGGCGACAGGACCCTCTTCCGATTCGATACATTTAAATCAGGCCTTGGATCAGATGTCAGTCTTTTAGTTTTTATCAGAAAATACAGTGTTCGCTCTACCAAACCCAAAAAAAAAGTTATCAAATTTTTAATACAAATTCAGGTGCAAATTCTAAGTAGAATCCTTTGGAAATGTTTTGGTCTACCCTTAGCAGGTCCTTCACCAGGCGGCAGAACTCCTCGAAAGCGGGATCAAGTGATCCGCCAAAGAAGCCTCCGGCAGAGCCTCCAACAAAGCCTCCCACAAAGCCTCCATCGAAGAACCATCCAAAGAACCCTCCGACTAAAGAGGAATGCAAACTTCGGATACATTGTAATCCTGCTGCATACTGTGCCGAGTCTGATAGGTTTGTGTCGATGTGGGAGCCCCCAAAGAACCGGCGCCCGCCATATCCTTTTATAGTGAGCCGCTCCAATGCGCTGTGCTGTGACCCCAATTGCACCAAGCCGCTGCCCTCATTCGACGAGCTCTACTATCGTCCCTCGTGCAAGGACAGGAAGTACCAGCGCCACTGGGTGGAGTGTCCCCAGTTCATGATGCGCGTGAAGAAAGTCTGCGCCTACGACAAGCTGGAGGCCCTCTCTCCGGAACGGCGATCGGAACCGCGACGCGAACGCGTCCAGGGGAAGTCGGATTTGAAGGGGGCGTGCCCCCAACTGGCGCAGCTTGCCCGATGCGTTAAGGGACGTAAGCCCCCCAGATGCTTCAAGGCCAAGACGCCCTCCTGCTGCCGCAAACTGTGCGCCCCCATGCCCTCCTGGTCAGAGTGCAAGAAGCCTCCGCTGGCCAGAAAGCCGCGTCGCCCCCTGGAGTGCGAGTGCCGGAGACCCATTAGTCCTTGTGAGGTCGAACGCGGACGCCAGTATGCGTTGAAGTTTGGTGAGAACCATGTTTGTCCTACCGCCATCAAGAAATACAAGCAGAGAAAGGCCGAGGAGGCACGGCAGAAGAAAAAGGACAAGCCGCGGAAGAACAAATCAAAGCCTGACGCAAAAAAAAAAAAATAAATTCGAAATTTGATTTTATGTATCAAAGACCAGACTGGCTGAACACCCTAACCCATTGGCTATTGCCACAAAAATTAAAGTTTTGAAACCTCAATCAAGCCGAGTGTCCAATCATTTTAAAACCAATTGAAAGACACTTTTTGGGAATGACAGATCCTCGTGAAAAGGCTTGAGAAATAAACAAATAACCGGAGCATGTATCGTGTGACTGTTTATTGTCTCAATTGGGTGGAATGTTTAAAAATCTATGGCATTATCTTGAAATTACTTTCCCTGGCTTTAAACAGGGGAGTTACCAGGTTTGCAGGATCACAAAATTTTAGGAAGGACAGCTATATTTTATTTACTTGAACTCTCCGGCTTGGCCATTAGAATGGTAGCGACATAATGCTTCCTGCCCTTCTCCAGGTTCTTTAAAGCCTGCTTCAAAGCCAATCGCATTAAATACCTTGACTCGTCCTCCGAAAGTTCGCCCCACACATCGTAGCTTTCGTCCACAACAGGATCTCCCTCAACCATAACACATCCCAGGTCGTCCATAAGCACGTCACTGGCATAGGCCTTGGAGCTCATCGTTCGTTTTGGCTTGTTTACCGGCACCACGATGGTCTTGAAGGGCCTATAAGTGTGAATAACTTCCTTGGGTTGAGTGGTTTGGTTTCCAGTCTTCCTCGGCTGCTGCTGACTAGGCTTCGGGGGAGGAGACTGTTGATCTTGGCTCGAGGACAGCCACTCGAAGGCCTCTTCCTCCGAATTAAAACCCCTCTGATTTTTCTTATAATCTTCAACAGTGTCCAGATGATTACCCCATTCAGGTTCCAGATCGAAAGTGGCAATGAAGGGACTGTCAAAGTCAAAATCCTCCAAAAACGGGTATTCTTCCTCATTGGCTATGCCAAGGATTTCCGATTTTTCTGCGGCTTCCTCTTTATGGGCCTCCAGAGGCTTAGCATTTTCTACTTCTCTAAAAATGGGCAGTTTTTTCAGAATACTAATCATCTCGTGTGCTTGGAAAACCTCCACAGTCGAGCAGCCGATGTGATACATGTTATCCTTAAGGACATTTGTTAGTGAACCTGTGCTTTCCGATTCCTCAGGCACTTCCATTTCTACTTTGTTTGGAATCTGGCTTTGGGTTGTCTGTCTCTTTTCGGGCTGAAGGGAACACCAAGAAGTATTTTCTGGGCCAATGTTAAAGGATCCTTTGGCTTCAGAACTAGACTTTGTATTAATTGAAGGGCTTTTACGGCTGTCCAGTGTTTTCAGAAGGCTGGATATCTCTTGTATCTCCTTCATCATTTCTTTGAAGTTCTCCTGGATAGAAGCAAGGAACTCGGGATCCGGTTGCTTTGACTTGACCTGATCGGACAGACATTCTCGCAAAAAGCGTAGAGGATACCCAAATTCAAAGTCCTGCCTGAGATTGTGATTGGGATTCTCGACCTCCGGTTCCGATTTATTAACACCTCTGGGACTCGGAACCTCTGAGTGGCTTGCCACGTCTAATTCATTGGCATTAAAGTTCCACGTAGCGGTCATATCCTCGTCCTGCTCGTCAGAGATATCGACTTTGGAATAAAGGTTTGGATGGACCAACGCCTGCCCCTCAAGGTTTGGCACATTAAGCTTACGGACACGTTGATTGGCTTTCTGGGAGCCTTCCGCCAACAAAAAGGATTCAGAATCATGCGATCGCCAGCGTTCGGAACACATTAGGGGAGATTTAAGGCGGAGCGACCGGGGAACGAGGCGTGATGCATTGTTGAGTGCCGATAGACGAGACATGTTAGAATTTGGAATAGGTTTTGGTTGGGTGTTCTGGAAGATTGTTCGAATGCTTCTGAAGTTTGCTACATATTTTTGAGGCAATTTCTAAGGCTGCTGAGATTGGGGAAAAGTCCGCAATCACCAGAAATAAATATTATCCATGTTAATATCGACATCCGTTGATTGAAAGCTTTCCGAGAACTATGAAAAGTCCTCTGATTCAAGAACTAAATCAGAGCACTTGCCATAGTTGACATTCTCTCTTGAGTCACTCTTGAATTTCTAATGTGCCTTGGGACACGTTGGACAAGGGCAGAGTGGGATTCCATACTTGGCCATACGAGCGGCGTGAGCGAACACTTCGCACATGAGGGGCGTCGCTTGGCACCGGCACTCGGGCGGGCGTTCTGGGATCACGGCGGGATCCTCCTGCAGGCACTCAGAGAAACTGGGAAACGGACACTTGATCTTCTTGCAGTCGGATCTCGATCGCGTGATGTGGCAGGATGGAGGTATGCGTGCCGCGCGGCAACATGGCATCTGTACACGTTGACAGCCACTGGACTTGACATTCCGGCATTCGAGTTGTTGCTTTTCCCGGCCCATTGAGCAAGCGGAGGGCGGACAGATAGGCAAATTGCGGCGCAGGACCTGCGGCGGAACCGCGTCCCACCAGCAGCACACCCGCTTGGGCACCATCCGGGGACAGCACTCCCACCAGGTGCGCTGATAGGTGCGGCACTTGTCCGAGGGCTTGTAGTACAGCACGTCGAAGCGTACGTCCTCGCATTTTGGACAACAGTTGGGTGGGTAGTGCCACAAGTACTCGGGCCGCAGGTCCTTCCTGGTGTTGTAGTTCTCCCACATGGACACGAAGGACTCCTGCCTGGGCCTAAAGTCCCCGCTGTGGCGGGACTTCTCGCAGGGATCTTGCGAGATGCGCGTATTCACATAGCAAGGATACCGCGGCTTCTTGAAGCCATCGTCGCTGCAAGACCCCACGGAGGGATCAGTGTGATTGCATGGGCGTTCCTTCACCTTCTGACATTCATTGTCCCTGGCCGCGGGGCAGTTCATCTCCTTTCGGTTCTCGATTTTGTCATTCTTCAGCAGTGGGCGGGAGGTGGAGATTCCCTTCGCTGGTGAAACGAGCGCCTGGAGGGCCCTTGGTCGCAGAATCCTCTTGCTCATATAGCTGAGCATGGCTGCAGATTTAGAATTTAGTCCTCTTCTCGGAAAGGTGAGATTCCAAAACGTAAGCCAAAAGGGTGGGGTTTTAAAATCAAATGGAGAACTTTCTAGAGTGGATGTCATTATCCCTCCATTCCGACTACTTTTTATTGACCCCAGAAATAAAAATACGCGTCTTCAACACGAAACCTTTTTAATATATTGTGTACATTGGTCCATCCTTGAACCGCTGCTGCCCTTTCCATTTGCAACTTTGCCACAACACACTTTTAAAGGTGTTGTGGACAAGCTGCGCTTGGCTTTGGCAACAGAGCCAAGGATGAGTCACTCGTGTCCAGTTAGTAGCAGTCCCTGTACAGCTTTTGGCCACCGAATGCCGGGGAGTTCTGCCCGAAGGATCTCCTGGGGACGCTCTCTCCACTCGGCCCACTCTGGGTCTTGAAAAGGCTGACGAACGATGGTCGGTACTGGGTAGATCTCAGATCCTTTGGTGAAAAGCTTCCTTGAGTGGGGAGGCGCGCCTGGGCTGATAGAGCTTCCTTGAGTCCTCGTTGGAAGCGATTCCCCCTGTTCATTTGATGCCACTTTTCGGCAAAGCACGACTCTCCGGTGGATGTCGCCAGATTGTTTCCCTTGCTGGCGGTGGACAGCGGCTTGAGGTAGGCCACGGTGGCCTCGGACTTGGGCAGGGGACTCAGCACCCGAGCGGCGCACTGCGAGTGGTTGCGCACCACCGGTGGTTGGGCGCGCGAGTAGCGGACCAGGAGCTTCGTCAGGCGCTCGGCACAAATTGTGGCCATAACGGAGGCAGCCATTGCAGATCCCCTCGAACTGCCGCTGGTTTCTTCTGCTCTCTAAATGTTTGCTCTGGTTTGTTTCAATGAAAACGATCGATTTGGAAGCCTTTTGTTTGATTATAAAAGTGGTTCACCGGAATATAGTATAGTAAGTAAATCGGAACGAGATTGTTTGAGTGAAGTGAATGACGAGGCCATAGCTATGGAGTTTTTTGAACTTACCTTTGATGCAAAAAAGTCTAAGTGCTACGATTGACCGTATTTGATTTTCCAAAGACACCGATAATAAAATAATATATGTAGTAAGAGTTGGAAGAATATTTATGTGTGTAAACATTTGTTTCTGTTAACAATAAAGTAATGTTTTTGAGTTTTGATTCTCGACTTTCTGAGCGAAACAGTATTGAAAAGTTACATGGAACTTTTCCATTCTGTCTCGCCCAGAAGGTCCAAAGTCAAGTCGATTTCCAGAGCTAAACGTGCTTCAACTGGAGAAACCCGATCCTCTTGGCTGCTCTTAGAGCCTCGCAAAGGGAAATGGGCGTGGAACAGACGCATTCGCTGGGCCGGCGTGGGCGGACCCACTTCTTGCGGGACTCCGAGAACGAGGGATAAGGGGTGTGCAGCTTGGTGCAGCCGGAAGGCTTCCTGAAAATTCTGCAACGCGGATCGCAACGTGCCGGCTTGCAGCAGGGCCAGAAGTGCTTCGGGCACTTGTCCGCTGGATCCCGCTCGACCTGGACATCGGAGCAAAGGCTTCGCAGCTTTATGTAGTCCCGCTCGCAGGCTGTTTTGGGGCACTCTTCCTTGATGCGGCAGAGCACTTCCGGGGGCTTTATGCCCCCCAAGCAGCACACCTTCTTCAAGCGCTGGTGGACCGGCGGACACTCCACCCAGGTGCGCTGGTAGCACCGGCACTTGTTCGACGGCGAGTAGAAGATGGCATCGAACCGCGGGATCAGTTCCGTGCAGTACGGTTGCTTGTCAGTCCAGCAGGGAGGCTCCCACATCGACCGAAAGGGTTTCTGCTCTTTGGGAGCCTTTTCTTTCTTTTCCCTGTGTGCCCCGCACGGGTCTCGGAGGGCTGATCGCAACACACAGCACTTCTTCACCACCTTCTCGTAGTCTTTCAGGAACTTCTCACGTGGCAGCTGTTGGCTCAGCATATTTATGGCCCCTTGGCAGCGCCTCCCGGGCACATGGTGGCACATGGGATCAACCTGGCCGCAAGGTGGATCCGGAAAGAAGGGCGCCTTGCAAGACATACCCCTACACCCCCGCCTGCAGATGAAGCGGAGGGCTGATTGCAACTTCATAATTTTGGGTTGAATTTTGAATTTAAAAACCACAATAGCCGAAAATTAAACCTAAACTTTTATGGATTTTAAAGCAGGCCTTGAGTCACCATTCCAAATCCAAAATGTTGACTTTGGGACCTCTCATGAGCATTACATATTCCTTATTGACAAAAACCCTCTCAATATGGGAAACGCATGCGTGGCCTGAAGGGGGTGTATCCTATGAAGGGTCTCACGCAAACTTTTCTGTTCCTATCCCTTTCACGGAAGGCTGTCCAAACGTCGCACATGCTGACCGGCGCCCCGCAGGCGCACTCGGTGGGACAGAGCTTGGGCAAGAGGTGCCGGCAGGCCTCCGAGAAACTGGGCATAGGGGTGAGCTTCTTCTTGCAGTTGGAAGGGCTGCGAAAAATGAAGCACCTTGGCGGATAACGACCTGGTCGGCAGTTGGGCGCCTTGAGATTCGACTTGCACAATAGAGCCATCTGGAAGAGGTGCATTTCGGTGGGCGTGAGCAGGTTTTGTGAGGGGGGGTGAGGTCGGCGCTTCGACAGCGGATAGTACTCCGGATCTGGGCAGCAGGTGGGCTTCGGACGGAGCCAAACTGGCGGACACTCGGCCCAGGTACGTTGGTAGCGTCGGTTCTTGTCCGACGGCTTGTACAGCGTGGAATCGTGGTGAATTATTTCGCAGTCCTGCTCCCGTTTGCCCCTCGCGTAGATTTCCTTTAAGCGCTCGGGATACTCCTTGTGTGTAAAGTTTACTTCGACGCTACACTTGTTTCCTGACGCCCAGGCTGTCTCCTCTTCACGCATCCTGCAGCATTCGCCGGAGCTGGCGTCATAGTTTCCCCAATTATACAGACTCTTACTGGACCTCAAAAACTGCAGAATTCGGGTCGGATTGAGGCGAAGCTTAGGGGTGATCATGGTGGACCGATTTTGAAATGCTGTGACCAAAATGCTTTAAATTAAATCCAAAACTGATCGCCAGACTTTGACAAGTCAGCGAAGGAACTCCCCGACCAACTTTGATTACTTTAGGTTATATTTTATTGGAAGAAGGGTTTTGGGGATCATTCAAGGGGTACCACAGAATATTCAAGGTACAATATTGCAAACTATTTAACAGGCACTATTTTCCGTGAACTTTTTGGGTAACAGAAAGACAAACTAGGACTTTCTCATTCGATAATAATTCCACACCACGCACATGGATGGCGGCGGATGGATGCAGAAGCATTCAACGGGTGGAACGTCGCTCAACTTGTCCTTTTCGCACTCCGAGAAGCTAGGGTATTTCGTCCTGCGCCTGATACATTTCGACATCGCCCGCCCAGCGTAGCATTTCCCGGAACCGGCTGGCTTGCAGCGGGGCAGCTGGAACTTGGGGCAGACGCTGACCTGCTTGCGCTTGCACTCCGCCAGCCCCAGGTCCCCGATGCTCGACGCAGAGTTCTGATGGGCCGGCAATGATGGGGTTCTACGGGGTCGGCGCTTGAACACTATGGGACGCTGTTGACAGACGTGCTTTCGCTTGGGCTTCCTGATAAAACATTCATTCCAAGTCCTTTGGTAATTGCGGTTTAGCTTATCAGAGGGCCTATAGTACAGAGCGTCGGCGGGTGGAAGCCTATCGGCGCAGGGATCTTCCAGACAGCCCTTGTTCGCATTTATGAAGGCGTCCACCTGGAATTCTGGATCAGAGCGACACTTGAACTGGGTGCGACGCATTGACATCCAGCAGATATCGGATGGATCCCTTTTGGACGTATCCGGCGCCTCCATCCTTTTCAGATTTTCCTTCGCCTTCATCACCGGGTACTCGCACTTGCTCCGCAGCTGAACGGTGGACCTGGCGATGAAGCGCGGGATCTTGGGTGACATTTGGCCCACGGTTCTCCTAACAACAAACATTGCTTTCGGATGCTAGTCCCAACCGATGCCCAGAAGTACAACAATTTTTACCGAACAAAATTTAAATGTTTAGAAAAAAAAAATCAAAAATAGAGTTACTAAATAATTTTCATGGTGAGCATCGGTTGAAGTGTGAAAAGTAACTGATAGTTGAAGGGTTTATCTTGCTAAGTATTAAATCTTGTTTTGACAGATTAAATAACGCCATCTTATATGTATATTTAAATACAATTTTTTTTTTACAATTCTAAAAAAATCTGGGGAGATATACGGGAAGGAAGGTCTAAGAGTCTCACAGCTTAGGCTATATTTTCACCAATTTTTACATTTTTCTGCATCATTCTGGGTTTTTTGGAGCTATGCCCAGGCCATTTCCATAACCCCACAAGTCCCAGCCCCAACCATAAAAATACTTTCGATTTCTTTTATAAGGAATTATTTATTAGTACTTTGCCCCAGAATTTTGTTTCGTTTGTTCAATATAACAATTAACAGATGATTTTCGATTGATTGTAGTTCACTGAAATTTAAGCATTATTCGGTCATCGTAACTTGAGCGGTAGAGTGATCAGACGACATAGAAACCTTCCTGTCCAACGCGATCGGAGAATACCTCTGCCTCATAGTGTCGCATTTTGTTCTTCTCTTGGTCCGAATGGAGTCTCGATATGAACTCGCTAACAGGAACCGTGATCTTCCGGAGTCGTCTAGTTGAAATCACAGGCCTCGTGACTGGATGACCAGTGGCAGTCGCATTGGCAGTACCAGCGCCAGTGCCAGAGCCAGCTGAGGCGCCTGAAGCCGAGGAAGCATACTCCAATCCGCGTTTCCGCTGGCTGGGGGCCGGGCCAGAGCTCCGAGAGCGCCTCTCATTCCAGTGAGAGCCGGAATCATCCTCCATTGTGTCCTGCTCCCGCCTTACTTTTAGCCCAAGACTATTGGAGCTATTGCTCCTGGCATCGTCGTGGTGACAGGGCTCTTCCGCTTGCTCCTCGGTCAATTGCTGCTCCGCCCAGGTCCGTTGGTAGACGCGTTCTCGGTAGGACCCCGGCTTATAGTGTACATCGTCCAATCGGAGCTGCTTCATCCCCCGCGACATGACCAAGTGGGCACACTTAAAGGCAGACACCCTGCTGCAGCTGCTACAAACCAAAGCCCTCGACGAATGCATTTCTTTTTTTATAATTTTAATAATCTAATTGAGTCAAAAAACCAAAAAAAAACCAAAAGTACCAAAAAAAAAAAAAAAAGGAGAGAAAAAAATTATTCAAAAGGTAAAGCCCGAAATTAAACTTGTTTGTATTAGATGAGGGACAAATTTGGGATGAGGGACTCCTAACGCATAACTTTCGAGGTCAAAGTCTTGGGTGACTTGGTTTTTGACAAATCGTAGTTTTATTAAACATTTTTGTATTTTTTTGTGAGGTTTAACAATTGCCATAGTAGGTTATGGAATATGTTTCAAATTTAAATAATGTATCGCCTTCTAAGTTGCCAATGTTGTAACAGGCCATGATTAGCAGGTTTATTAGAATATAGAGAGAATATATTATATGTTACCAAGATGTACATTTTAAGGGCCGCGTCTTGGCCACATTATTCAAATATTAATACCCATACCAAAACCCCGAAAGTAAAAACCATTTATATTTAACATTTGGCGTCTTTAATTGCTTAAGCAGAACTTCGAAAGATTGAACTTGGATAAAGGCCATAAAAAGGTGAATAAGGCTGGATAAAAGAGTTTGGTTCGTCCTCGCAAACAACACCTAGCCTTCCAGCGCTACCAACGGCGAGCTACACTAAATGAGTCTTCAGTCTTCTCCTGTCGCTTTGGAATTTGGCAGCGGGAGTTTCCACCCCAAGTCAACCTCCGAGATCCACAAGGCCCCGATTGTAGTCAGCACTTGTCGAAGTCCCAGCAATCGCACTCCCTAGATGGCTTTGGATCCGTTGGCTTTCGTCGGCATTCCGAGTAGCTCGGGAATGGCGCTGACACTTTGGAGCAATTCTTCTTCTTGGCAGATCGTTTGCAACTGCGCTGCGGTCTGTCCTTGTCCTTTCCCTCACCCTTGGACTTGGAGCCACATTTTGAAGGGGTCGAGCAGCCTCCAGAGCCAGCGCAACGGGATCTTTGGGTTGCGACGATTGGCATTAGATTTCTAACCAGACACTTTCCAAAAGGCTTCAGCAGCATATTGAATTTTTATAAAGGTTATGAGACGACCAGGGAGGATTTGCTTAAACGGATCACTATTTGAAGATAGTACTGGAAGATTTAGAAGCACTGAAATTTTTTCTTGTGCGACCGACGCAGGGATTCCGATCGAACTGTCACCATTGCCCCTTAGCCGTTACGATGTTGTAGAATGCTTAGTCGTCGCCGCCTAAGCATCGCCGCATTTGAGGGTAGCGCCCTTGCCCCTGGCTATCCTGCGCCGCATCTCGGCCCACATCTCGCAAGCCATTGGCACCCGCAAGCAGAAGCATTCGGTTGGCGCCGCTTCGAGAAGCTCTTCCTTCTTGCACTCCGAGAAGCTCGGATATGGGGCAGGACGCTTCTTGCACTTGGAAATCCTGCGAGTGAGTTTGCAGCTGGGGGGGTTACGAACCGGCTTGCAGCAGGGAAGGACCCACCGGGGACACTCCAGCTTCGTCTCGCTTTTGCATTCCATCGGGTTCAGCATCGGCATCGAGGGACGGGCTGTGGCGGCGGCGGTCTTGCGCTTGCGGCGGCATCGCTTCGGGCGGGAGGTCTTCTGGTAGATGCAAACCTTCTTGGGCTTGATCAGTAGTCGCGGGCACTCGTTCCAGGTGACCTGGTACTCGCGCTTCTCCTTGTTCGATATCCTGTAGTGCTTGATATCGAGGCGCGAGGGCACATAACAAGTCTTTTCGTACTCGCATCCGGGAACGTACCACATCGACCGGGTCCTCAATTCGCTTGCCGTGGGCATCATCTCCTTCGGCTTGTCCTTTTTGGTTGCCTTCTTTTTCTTGGCCTTACCCTGTTGGCAGATCGTCCCCCTGAAGTGGGCAGGACCACAGCTCCTGCTTGTTTCCTTTTTCTCCGTTTCACACTGCTTCGGTTCCGGGCACTCCTCGTGTTTGACTTCTTTGCCCTTATTGCCCTTCTTGCCGCCGCCACCGCTTCTCCCGCTGTACCTCCGCACCTGGATGGGCTGAAGGATGCTGGGAAAGTCCCTCGGACGCAACAGACCACTTCTTCGGACCCAGTCCCCCTTTAACTGGGCGCAGGCATTAACCAAGGACTCGATAGACGGCAACATTCGCTGGTTCATAAGCAGGCGACACCTCTGACGCAACAATCGCAACATTTTGGAAATTTTGTGTTTTTTTTTTACAAATTTTGTTTAATAGTTGCCGAAAAGGTCCGAAAAAGTATTGTTAGGTCGAGGACTGAAACGTAGACTGAAGCTGTTACGAACACCCACTGACTGAGTCGGAGTCCATGGCCAACTAGACTTCACAAATCGAATCCTAAAGATTTCCACAGCATACTTTGTATGGAACTAAACATCTTTTCTCAACTCGACAGGATTATTGATTAAAGAATTTATCCAAAAGCAAGCCATGAAACGAAATTCAAGCCTAGGTAGGGGCCGATGGTTTCTGTAGAGCTCAGTTCGTCTCAGCTTTTCCTAAATTAAATATCAGCTCTGTTGAGCTGAATGTTTTATCGGTCAATTATTTTTAGTTCGGAATTTTCATAACCGGGGAGTTTCGGTTTCGGAAGTTTAGTTTATATTAGGGTGTTGTATTAGAGATTGATTTGAGTTCGGTTTTAATCTGATAAACACCATTAAGATGTCAGTATTGCGCAGTGTACTAGTGGGGGGAGCACGGGCCTGCCTTCTTCCAAGATGCGCCACCAAGATGGTAGCCGTGCGTGGGTATGGCAAGAAACGCGACACCAATCCCTCACCAAAGTGCAGCGACTCCAAGGGTGGCAGCTCATGCGGCAGCTTCCACGGCTGTGGAGATCCACGGTATGAAACGAAGCATCGCAAGGTGGACACCAATCCGTTCCAGTTCCATCATCTGGTGCAAATGCCGGACGACTGCTGCGATGACCCCTGCTTCGATCGTTTCCCGCCATTCGATGACTGCTTCTACGAGATCTCGGACAAGGCCAAGCGCCGCTACCAGGTGACCTGGGTGGAGTGTCCACCAATCCAAATCAAGCCCAAGAAGATCTGCTGCTTCGAGAAAGGCATTCGTCCGCCAATCCCGCGTCGCAAACGCAAGGCATTCGTGTCGGCAAAAGAGTGCCCCAAGGACGAGACCAAGTGCACTGTGGCCGAAGGACCCTGTCCCAAAATCAAAATGCCTGGATGCAAGCCAGTTCGGAGCTCGGTGTTCTGCCATGTCATCCGCAGGCCCACACCCTGCAAGAAGGTCAAGGCCCCCTTTCCCTCCTTCTCAGAGTGCCAACGTCCCAAGATACGCCCTCACCGTCGTATCGAGTGCAACTGCCTGGTGATTCCTTCGCAATGCGAGCTGCTTCGCGTAGCCAAGGCTAGGGAGGGCAGTACTCGGAAGGGCAACTGTGGTGGTAGCAGTCTCTGAGGTTGATTGTCCTTCGCCGATTGTCGATGGAGTTTGTGCCAAGTGCCGAGTGAGCGGATCCAGCTGAGTTACTCTTCGATTTCCGAAACTGAACCGAGGACGTCCATCTCTTCCAGGCCACGGGAAATATTCCGACTACAAATAAACCGATCTTTTCGACCAATCTGGGGATTTTTGTTCAGTGTCTTGGGCCTGCTACTTAGCCATGGTAATCCAAAACGTTTGCCCAACTGCGGATGAGTATGCAAAGTGTGTGCCGCCGGATGGTGGGGAGGGAGGCAAGGCAAGGCAGGGAACAACGGCAACTGCG
The DNA here is from genome assembly GCA_018150405.1 of Drosophila varians. Lineage (NCBI taxonomy): Eukaryota > Metazoa > Arthropoda > Insecta > Diptera > Drosophilidae > Drosophila > Drosophila varians. Next base: position 14,972,620 of record JAECWK010000130.1, read on the forward strand.
TGCCATATTAAAGTCGCTTTATAGCAAATTACCAATTCAGATATATACGGGTACACACAAATCAGTTATACCCGGGCATCTATCAGCATATTCCCCTGATTGTTTTCGTTTTTGGCCTTTTTGCCTTTTTGCTTTTTTGCTTTTGAATGCATGCAGGCCGTCACATTTATTCGCGTTCGAGTTTGATGTACGAGCCGAAATGCATGTGCATAATCAAAAGGGGAGCGGAAGAAACTTCCAAGCTTCTCCCAAAGACAATCGAAATCCATCGCCAAAGACATCGGGCAGGCATCCCCAGCTGCAGACATAATTGATGGATCGCCGGCCGACTGACGGCAAAAATGTTCTGGCCGGATCCGAAAGGGGGACTCGCTCGACTCCTTCGCCTACCTCTGTCTAAATAATGATGTCGCATTATTTATGCCGCTGCTGATTTGCATAGGCAAACCCGGGGAGCTTGTCTAAGAAACTGAAACTGAAAGGTAGGAGCAGCGGAAGGGTACCTCAAGAGGATGTGAAACGGTTGCGTTGCCCGTTGCCCGTTGCCCCAGGGCAATGTGTGCGCTTTCTTTAATAAATGTTTAATTTATAATTGATTTTCCCCCAATGCCTTCGCTCGCAAAGACCTCAAAAGTTTCCAGAGCCGAACCGCAGAAGGATTTGCCCGCGCACGAAAACACTTAATTAATTCGCATAGACAGACAGTAGAGGCGGTTGGGGGGAGTGAAAGGAGAAGGCCGGGAAGGATTTGGCCCACCCAGATGGTCAGACAAGCAAAACACCCGATTCCACTCCCACACACACACATGAAGAAATAATTAGAAATTAGAATGGAAAATGCTTGCCAGCCAGCTTGGCGATAACAACGCCCCACAAATGTCCGCCCACACACTGAGGAGCTGCCGCCCCTTAACCTCTGTCCACCGCCCAACTGGAACTAACCCCTTTTCAACGTGCCATCTAGGGCCGAGGAAGCATATTTAAAATGTAGCCAAGTTGACGTCGACACGAGTATGATTTAAACTATATCCTTAGACCCTTTTAGCAGGCCAAAGCCCAAGACGGCGGCAACCCGAATCGAAAACGATGAGCAGTTTCAATTTATTTATTACGAGAAGAGATGGTAAAGGCTTCCAGAAACAATCCATCGATTAGGATAATATATCTGGTTTGAAAAATATAATTATGAAGATTGGATTGTTTGTTTTTTCTTTACCGTTCATTAACAGATTATTGATAAAGAAGTATTATATATTTATTAATAAAATCCCTCATCTCTAAGCAAGGGGAGTGAGAAAAAGTGGGTAAGGACAAGGAAATCAGGACATGGGAGGGCTTAATTTGCTGCTAATATCCGTTTACGTCTTTAGTTGCAAGAAAATTACAATATTCCGTGAGAGATAGTTGGCACGCATACACATCCACACCCACGGCCATAGATACTTTTGTATCTAATTTAAATTTCACAATTTTCGGCGTGGCCAAGAAAAACTTGGAGCTGGAAAATGAGCTTGGGCCTCGGCTAATTTTCCATAGACGTCGCCGGGCTGGCCGGGGCTGGGACGGAGGGAGTCGGATTAAAGCCCAGCAAGTGGACCAAGGGTGGGGGAGTGGGAGAGCCACTGCTTGGCCAAATTATATTATGACTTGTTTAAAATTCAAATTTGAAAACACTAAAATCATGTTTTCGATGTCTGGCCACCCCAGTGTGCCAGTGCCCGCCCCTGCCCCCATATCCCTTTGCGGATAGTTTTCGGCAAGGGTTTAAGTAGCGCACGCGGCCAAATGCGGGGCGGGGCAGGGGTGGTTCTGGTCACAAGGGGGTGGCTGGGCGGTTGGATGGTTGGGGCGGTGTCTCCGCTTTTAAGGATTTGCCTCTGCCTTCAACTGGCAACTTTTGCTGTCTGTCCCCGGCCTCGGCCTCGGCCCCGATCCTAACTCAAGGCAATGTCCTTTGCCGAGTGTCTATGTGTGTGGACTTAATATATACAAATATATATATGTATATATTTCTAGATATGTATGTCTCGGTGTCTCTGTGCCTGTGTGCGTGTGTAATGCCAAAACATAGTTTCCAGTTGCCACATAAATTTTGCATGCTATCCTAAGCTACGCCTGGCCAACGAGAATTTGCTTTTAAACAATTTTAATGATTTCATTAGTCCTAGGACGGGCAATTTAATGAGGACTATTCATGGGGGTAAGAAAATCAATTTCTGGAACCCAATAGCAGGTTCCAAAAGGGTTTAAGGTTGGATTATTCCTTTAAGAATCTAGACTTTCTTAATTGTAACTAAATTATAGTTTTATTTTATCATACAAGTTTATTGCCTTAAAAAACTTATGGACTAAGAAGCCATTTTGGCGCACACACTCACACCATTCGAGGACATAATTAGATTGCATAATGTAAGTGTTGCCTAGTCCTGCCTGTACAGAGAGCACTCGGTCCGGAGTGCCGGCAATTTCAATAAAATTTGTGCCGGCCATGGAGTGGGCCCGGAGGCGAAGTAGGGCTTAGCCCAAAAAGCAGTCAAATGTCTCAGACACAAGCCACACACTACATACTCTCCATCTCCGTTTATCCTTGGGTCTTGCAGGGCCTTAACCCTTGTGTCTATGTGTGTGTGAGTGTGTGTGTTAGTCCTGGCCAAGGCAATGGCCTTTCAAAATTTTCGAATTTACGTAAATTTAACTTTCTTGAAATACACTTAACTGTAAAATTAATTATAAAAGGCAATTGTGAGTGTATGTGTATGGCATCTCTGTACGTGTGTGGGGGGTGTATGTGTGTGTGGAGGGGTTTAGGTTGGCCGAACACCACCCCGCCACCCACTTAAGTTTGTCTTGGTCTTTGGCCGAAAAGGTGTTGGCATGGAATTTGCATAACCGACAAAACATCAATGTCTTGGGAACACAGAGAGCGATAGAGAAGGCATACATACATGCATGTGTGTGTGAGTGTGTGTGTTGGGTGGATGGGTGGTCGTGTACAGTTGTGCCCAGCGCCATTTGCATACCCACACTCATACACATACATACAAAGATGGGTCTGTATGCGAAAACACACTAATTAAATGTTGAAGGCAGTTTATATTGAGATGCCACCCAACCACCCACTCGACCTAACCACCCACATGCATGGCCAGCGGGCAGACAAAGGCCAAAACCAGGTACATACTTGTGTATGTGTGTGTGTGTGTGTGGGGGGGATCGGGTGGGTGCATTATGTAACCCCATTTTACCCCAAACACCTGCATACACTGCTATGTGTCGTAAGAAAATCTATAGCCTACGGTGCTCAAGCCCGAACCGCAAATTCAAATGTCTTCATTTTGCACATCAAACCGACTGCAGCCGCAGCAGCAATTCTGGCCCCCAAAACTCACCCACCCACGCCCATTTACTGGAAGAAGCAATTTACATATGTATGTTTGCTAAGGATTTCTAATTACATTCGGCTTCATTCGGACTCTGAAATCGGGGAAAGGAAGTGGCCTGTCCTTAAGGGAGGAGGGGAGAAGGGCGGCTTCTTATGTAAAACGTTTCAATGACGATAAATTATAATGGTATGTGATAATTGGAACTCAGGCTTAAGTTTAGAGTTTAAAGAGAAGAGCCAGATTGGAAAAAATTACTTATGAATCTAATTGTATATTAAGTCAGGCAATTATCCTTCTGACAGTTCGGGTAATGTCACGGCTTTAGGCCCAAACCCGACTGCTTCTGGCTTCTGGCTTCTGTTTTCTGCCACCTGCCCCGGTTTACACACGCAGACATTTTTAATTAAACGTAAATTTCGCTCTATTGATTAGTTGCCAACAACTCGGGCAACTTTGGGTGCCCGCGGGGCGAAAGTTGGGCGGGCGAGTGTGTGGGGCAGGGGGCTGAGCATGTGCAACCTTTGTTATTGCCAACGCATTAGTATTAGCTTTAGCGCAACGGATGACGTGACCGGGGGAGGAGCCGGCCGGAGCAAGAGCCTGACACGCAAACTACTGACTGAACAGGTGGTGGCCCGGCGGAAGAGGGCAAGGGGCAAGGGGCACTGTCATTGTTCAACTGGCAGGCCACAGAAAAAGGGCGGGGAGCGCCAGCGAGTTTTTGGTTGCCAGTTTGGCGTCTTTTTAACACAATGACAGTTAATTAGATTGTTTTCGGGATAAGGATAGCGCGAAGGATATGCCGGTGTAATAGTTGGCAAACTTGTCTTCCCAGTTGCGCCCCCCTTGAGGCCGCACTTGAAACTAATGGTGTGAAAAGAGTTATTGGGGCGCCTCGACGCCGCAATCGATACGGCTCATATTAAAATATTGATTAAGCTGTCCCGGCAGTCTGTTCTGACCGCAAGAAATTCTTCTCGACTTTTGCATATTCGAGTTGCAATCATTGAGGAGACCGACGCACTTTCTGGAAAGCTCCTCGATGTCCTGGCTAGACTAACTAATGACCAACGCCTGGGCTAAAATATTGATCAATAAATTGCTGCAACAAAAATAGCTGCAAATCCAAATGTGTATGGACAAATAGTGGATGCAGTTAGCAGGGGGTGGTGGTGGGACTTGGGCGATGCACAGGCCATCCGGAAAACACGGAAAAACGCCCATACTGAAAGGCTCGGAGAGGAAACGAAGCAAGCCGACCGAAAATATTTCAAATTCATGACAAATGCATAAGATTTCAACAATACGGGGGGCTAGGACGAGGACTTGAGGCCTGGTTACATGTAACCCCAAACAGTTAAGTGCAATAAATACGAACAAATACGAGTGCAGGCAGTGTGGACTAGAGAGTACAGAGTACAGTCTGGCCCAGCACAATCACAATCAAATAAATTACACAGCATTTAATAATTCATGCAAAAAACGGCCACAAACACATGCCCGATACGGCATGCCACCCATCCACCACCCACTCTTGCCCACTTTTCGACAATCCGATCTGGACGTGTGCGGGGGTGGGAGGAGTGTGTGTGTTTTAAGACTTGATAATTTCAAAAATCAACAGGATATATGTGTATTCATAACTTCAAAATGCATTTTGACCGCACACAAATCGGATGTGGGTGGGCTGGAGTGGCGATGGGTGATGGGTGCTGGGTGGTGGGTGGAGGGTGCTACTTGGATTTTGCCTTTGTCTTCCTTATCGACTGTCTCGCTCTGCAATTTCCCACCGTCTCGCCTCACATATCGCTCACATGCCATTGCACTCAATTAAAATCCCTTTGTCGGGGCTCCTCTGGCCCCTTGGATTTCTTTCTCTTTCATTTGCAGACGTCTCGCTCGCACGCACTGACATGTGAGAGTTAAATTTTCGTAGCCATTTTTGTTATTTTGTAGTTTTAGTTTAAATATTTGATGGCCTGCATATTGATTGGTGCTCGGTGCAACGTGGCGCATGAGTAATAAGTTTCGGGACGCTCACATATACATATATACAAGAGCTGGGGAAATATTTACTTAGATAACGGTTTGATTGGACTGCTAAAATGTGCCCAAGGTGTTTGCTGTTTGGTATTTTCCCAAATTAGCAGCCTTCTCCGGCCCAAACTCACAAATTCTCTCTCTCGCTCTCTGGCTTTGGCACTAATCAAGAAATCCAAAGTGCATTTCCGGACTGATTATATTTGCGGTCCAGACACCCTGACAGCGGCAGCGGCAGCGACACCGACTGCAGCAGGTGGAAGCGAGACGGCGGTCACCGCCATTGTTGAGCTTGAGGTTGCAACTTGCAATCGCATCTGCAACATGCAACGTTCCCCAGTGCAACACGGCCCTAATGTATGCTACAAATCTCGCCAAAGCAACGCATTTTGTAGCCATTTAAGCTACTTGCATAAATGTAGATGGCCTCCCGAAAGAAAACACACTAGCTGCCGTGGAGAAAGCCTGGAAAGCCGAGATCCTACCCCGGTGATGGAGAAATGGGGAAGACTCATGTGTCTGCCCCGGTCTCTGTGTTAATGTGCGTCTGTCCGTGGCACTGTTTTTGCCCGTGTGTGTGTGTGTGTGGCATTGACCAAGTGGGTGGGTGGCAAGGAAGGGCTTTTCCTAGCAGGGCCATGGCTGCAGCCTGGACGACGTCGTCGCCAAATGAATCTCATTTGCATTTAAATTAGGAATGAAGCCCGATTTGTTGTTGCCTTTTGAGGCGGGGAGTGGGCGGTGAATCCACTGCAACTTCCAATGCTGCACAGAAAACATTATGGCCGAAAATTTTAGAATTATAAATGATATATTTCTTAGATATTTTATAAAATGACGCTTAGCCTTAAAAGAAAGTAAGCTCTATTCAGATTACTACCCTGTAAAACCTGGCATTTTCTTCGAGTGTACCTAAGGGTCTACTGCCTGTTGGGGGGTGCACAATTTTTAATGAAGACAGCGCAGCTACTTAGGCGACCATGCAGGCACATACCCATACTAATACCATCCATGTCGGCCCTGATTGCGGCAACGATTTCGAACTCACTTTTTCGGACAAGTTGCCCGATTGCATGGCAAACTAATGGCCAACAGCTTGGACAAATAGCACACCCACCCACAAAAAACAGGACTCCCTCCAGTTATGGAAAATATGTTAATAACCTTTTCTCCGATGTGGAGTCTCCGGGCAGGGCTTCACACAAAATTTTAATTAGAAATGTTATATGTGTTGCACGTTTCCCTACAGCCTCACTTAGGGCCAAGTTGAAAGGAGGAGAAAGGCGCTGGCCAGTCAGTCTGGTTTGCTCATTTTCCAGTTCAATGGTAAACTACTTTCGCCCCAAAATGCATAAACTTGGTTTGTTTAATTTAGGAATGGCTTATCCTGGTAGTGCACTAACATTCGCAGGAACATCGATAACATTCCTTTCAGTTGTCACAAGCTCGAGTGCCTGGCTTTAATTAACGCTAATGCGGCCATTACAACAATCTTAGATGGAAGTCCAGGCAGTGGCCCCTTCTCCCTCCCTCCCGCATCCTGGGTGCTGTCAGCTGCCAAATGCAATGAATGCAGCTATTCATTTATGTCAGCGGTAATGACACTTTACATTCCGCATCGGGATGGCAATGGGGATTGCAGTAGGGCGTGTTTGCCAGTAGGCTCTCCTTTGAGGAAAGGCCCGGCCGTCATAGACAAGTGTCAGTGGTAATTGAAAGTACGAATATTAATTCAAAAAGCATGTTTCAGTGGCTGAAAATATGCTTGAACAAAGTAATTGTATTGCAAGGCTTTGCATGCATAAGCTTTGCTTTCAATAAAACCTGTACAGTATAGTCAAAGTAATGTATTATATCATAACCCATGGATAAATGTTCCTCCATATCAAAGGTATTTCAATCACCTCGCTTTAGCCGTTTCCATCGCTGGATACACACTCGAAGAGGCTTCCGTAGAGTAGCCGAAGGGGCTCCACCCAGCCACCCCTGCCACCCTGCCACCCATTAACCCAACCCCTCGCATCGCAGAGACAATAAAACGGGTGTGTTGGTCTACGGCTAAAACAAAAAATGTGAATGTGTTGTTCTCACAACTACCAAGGGGGGGCATGGTGCTGGAAAAGCTCCGAGATGAACAGAGGGTGCAACCAATCAGCGAGGGCCGCAAAAATGTTACTTTTTCGTTTTCTTGACGGGAACGCAGCAGCGAATGAGAAATGTAGCCGAAAAAAGCGTTAGCACTCGCTCCCACACATGTGGGCCGATGTGCCCCCCAAATACGAAAAAAACTGGCAAACTTTTGTGTGTTTTCTTAACGGTTGCCTAAAAAATAAGAACAACTCTGCCTGCCACAACCAATAAGAAAGAGACTCGGCCAGACAAACGGCAAACAACGTGCGATGGAGCATCAATTTTTGGGGTGACCAGGAAAACAAAAATATTGGCAAGACAATAAAATTGGCCAAATCGTCGATTATGACAAAAGGATAATAGGTTTGAAGGGTAACTTTTATTTGGACTTTACCTGGTCAAGTCACATTTTATTTTGGCTGATTTATTAATGAGCTTTAGCACTTTCAATCAATTGCCATCGTTGCCAGGACCTGTGTCCCATCTTTTATCGCAATCCTTTAACGTTGTCCATGGCTAGCGCCAATTCCAATTAAAAATTTTGATGCAAATGAGCAGCGGAGAGGCAAACGAATCAACTCCCCGGGGCTACATTGCGGCAATAAATGCCGTGACAGGCGCCCAAGCCACCCAAGCCACCCAATGACTCGATGTGTGGGTGGTGCGGATTTACTTTTACTTTTTATTTTTGGGGCGAGAAGAGATGGTCAAAACAAAGTAAAAAAGAAGTGGGCCGCCAAAAGTGAAAATCAAGCAAAAGTGCGAAGCTTTTTCGGGAGCAATTGGGTGGTGGATGGGTGGGTGGCTGTCGATGGGATGGGGTAGGGGTAGGGGTAGGGATTTATGCTTAAAGGAGCGGTACTGGGGGGCCATACAATTGCATTTATTTGACCAGAGCGGTGACCAGTGACTGCTGCAACAGTTTCCCCGACATCCCAGTATCCAAAGTCCAGTCCGGCGTGTCCAGCGACCGGTGCCCCCAAAGAATAACTGCGGCTGACCAGCAACCAAGCAGTCAGAAAGTTGTAGCAGGCGACCGGGCCGTAAAAAAATTGCCCAACGAAGCAGCGGCCGAAAAAGAAAGAGCCAGAGGAAAGTCAGCAGAGAGAGAGAAAGAAATTAAAGGCATAAAAAGTGGAAAAAAAAGTAGAGTAAACGAAAAGGAAAAAAAATTGGGACAGGCTTGCTGGCAAACACATACACAAGGACATGGCTTTGGGGGGTTGAGCGGAGTGGTCCCGGGAGTTTTTGGCCTGGACAATGCTTGGCCTTCATTGTTGTCAAGCAGTCAGCACCCACCACCACCCATCAGCAGGACGATGGGTTCCCCCCACTTTAGCCCAAAGTGGGGTTGATTGAGTGGCGAGCCCATTGATGCTGTTGCTGTTGTTGTTGTTGTTGTTGTTTTTTTTTCCGATGTTTCTGCTGTTTCTGATGGACCAGCTTTCAGGATGCCCCTCCACCTGCCACCCCTCTTCTTTGGTACTTTTATTTTTGCTCTTTTGTTTTGCTCCATTTCGCCTCCCCCATCGTTCATCATTTTTTACACATTTTTGTTTTGGTTTTTGTGCTTCGCTGTTGTTTTGCTTCGTTTTTTGTTTTCCTTCGCTCATTCGCCATGCGACTGTCAGCTGCGCCCTGTCCTGTCCATATAAGGTAATGCCCATATATACCCGATTATATATATATATATATTCGGATATATCCGATACATGCCCACGTGCCGGCATGTACCACATACGCATATATGGCCAGGATTCTCGGGTAAATTGCAATGTCTGCAGCGTGCAGCTTTTGTTTGCCGCCGGTGGGTGGCTGCAAATTGGGTCCCCGCCAGCAAGTGGGCTTATACTTTTTATCGGCACTGTGTTTGCGCCGGGGAATATGGTGCAAGAAATCGCCTCGTCACGTTAAAAACTTGATGGGCCATTCTATTTGCGATTAGAGACCAGATAAGTAAGTGGGGGGGGTTTGATTTGGGAAATGCCTGGAACCCTATAAAAGAGACCTTGAATCAGTCACCCAAATTATAATTAATTTAACATACAAGTATCTATAATAATAGTACTTTTCAAACTTACAAGTATCAATATTATACATTTCCATGATGCCGCGTTCATAAAAGGAACCATCCTTCGCCTTCACCAAAGCTGTTTTGATAAACATTTGAGCTTCCTTTTGTCCATTGTCCATGAGCAATGGGAAAATTATCAATTCAGGCACATAAAGCAACATAAATATTAATTGAAAAATATTTTCGCATCTCCCGGCAAAAGGAAATCAAGAAAGAAAACTACGCACACACACCCCACACACGCCAGTGATGAAATTATGTGCATTTGCATTAAACAAAGCATTAAATATGCAAAAGTGCAAGAACCCTACTCACCTCCCCCCCACCCAGCACGAACATTGCTGCCTGGACATGGCCATCCAGTCAGCAGGAGCAGGAGCAAGGGGTAGAGCTGAATCGGAAAGCATATTGCTGGACGTAGCAGGCTCTGTTGGCCGAATGGGCCTTGGGTGACCAAAAATAGAACAAGTCAAATATTTTTCGACAATTTATGAGCCAGCCTCCCCTGGATGGTGGTAATGGCGGTGGTGCAGGGTGGGGCTGGTCAGCTTGTAACGTGCATGTCCGCCGCTTCCACTTCCACTTGCTCGTTCCCAGGACTCGTTCGAAAAAATGCCATTTGCAATTAAAGCAAACAAGCAACGCAGCCGTTCGGCGACGTCGACTTGCTCCGCGTTTTCGCTTTCTTTTTGGCTGGCTACTTTTTGGCAATTGCATTTTTTTACTGCCTCTACCCATTGGGCAGGAGGCAGGACCCCCACCCATTCGGGCCCAACCACCCAAATGGCAAATGGCCGAGCACCCCAGAAACCACTCACCACCACTCAGCCCAACCTCCCCCCGTTTGGTCACATGTGTGAATTATAATTTCGCGTCGCGCTCAAAAGCGCGCTACATAAAAAGCACAGACAGCGAAAGAGATAGGGCGAGGCGCGGCGAAAGAGAGGGGGCTAGTCGTGGCAGTGGGAGATGGTAGAAGTGGCAGAGTAGGCATAATAAGAAGAAAAGCAGCGGCTGCCATCGAGTTTTCCATTTCGCGCCGGGCTTTTGCTTATCACATTCGAGGCTGTCAAGTGCCCCGCTTTCCCATTTCCCACTCTGGAGTCCACCCACCCACACCCACCTGCCCCCTGGCTGGCATCTCTTGCTCTTTGCAATAATTCAATTCATTTTCTATTTTTTGACTTATTTTCATTTGACGGTGGCGCAACAAAAACAGCAAAAAGCGGCAACGAAAATGTTGCTCCTGCCACCCAAGCGGTGGGGTGTCCTGTCCTGCCTCAAGTGGGCTTCGCTGCCCGAATCTGGCGGATGCGATTGTACTTGTGCTGACTGACCAAGGCGATGGGGTAGATACACACATTTGTTCTCCGTCGGAAGGTAAATGGCACATTGGTTGGCCGGCAGTTGAATTCCAGTAACTTGTAAAAATTAATGATTTCGCAGATTAAATATATGTAGTTCCATTGAATAAACGGAATAGAAACCCCTCATTTATGGACAAACTTTACCTGGTATCCAATCCCCGCCATCGCATCCTTTTTCCACCAGCTCAATGCTAAATCAGTTTTTAATTTCCGCTCATTTGCGAGGCAGCAAAAAATAGAACTGCCGTCGAACAAAAGCCAAGCGACAGCGCCAGCGCCTCATTATGGTTGCCACGTTTTGTTCTTCAACTTTTAGCGGCCGTATTCCTCCCGTAGGGACACTCATTCACCCACACACCAACACTAACACCCCCCCACACCCACACTCCTGGCCAAGTCCCATTCAATTGAGCGTGAGTAAATATGTTGAAAAGTTAATTCATTGCACATCAGTGGACGCCCAACTACTTGTGGGTGGCTGTATGTGTGGCATAGTGGCTGTCAGCGGCCGTCTGTTTGCCGCCAGTTTGCATAAAGGACATCCACCCACACCTATGCAATGCACACATACAGGGACACTCGCACACTCGGGACATTAACGTTGCCAGCTCTGCGCTTCTTTTTCCCTTCCACACTTTCCACTTACACTCTGGCTCTCGGCGTGTCATAAATTTAGTTCGATTTGCTGTTCAACGACATTAACTTGGTTCGTCCTCGTTTGGCCAGGACATTCTTCCATTTTTTCTCCCATTTAAGTAGTTGCTGTTGTGCCACTGACGGCGCCAATAACCGTCAATTTCTAATGTATTTGCAGCACGTTGCAGTGAAGTTTATCAAGTGCTCTAATTAATGTGCTGGCCGTTGGTTTTCGAATAGATAGAAACGTGGTCCTAAACATCTTTACATGGCCACTTGATCGGCGATAAAATTCCCAATTCCTGGTCTTTAATTGCCGCACTTGCAACGCCCCCAAACATTTACACATATATTTGCATAAGTACGTTTTTTTTTTTAACACTTTTGCGTCGTGGCTGTCACGTTTAGCGCTTATTTTTATTGCTTTTCCGGGGACCTTTTCCGATTTTCACATTTTTCTCCCTTCACTTTTATTTTTTGGGTTGGTATTTTGCACTACAATTATGTTAATTTCCTATGCAAATAAAATTTAATTGAAGCTCCGCCACGGCGCAAAGAAGGGTCCTCGTCCTGGCAAAGTCCTTCCTCCAGCTCCTGCTAAGCGCATTTGGCGTCGCCAGCATTAATTGCCAATAATTATATTGGTTTACCTTGCCCACCATTTTTTTTTTTTTTCTATTTCGTAAAGAGTCTGGTCCTGTGCCGGGTGTTTACCGAACAGCCAGGACAATTCTTTAAATGGAAAGCCGTTTGGGGAAAATGTAAATTCATCGGAGGATGGTAATGGCATTAATACCACTTGATGACACGATCATTTAAACGGCTAATCAAGCAAATATTGATACATTTCCCGGGCATATTTTTTTTTGCACAGCCACCAAACAATTGCAACCAATTAAATTTGCATAAATTGGCCGGCTCATCCGCCTGTGGCCAGATCAGAATGCCAAACAATAAATGTGCACTGACAATTACAACAGAAATTAAATTAACTTATTAACACGCCCCATGTAGATGTCGACTGAAATGACACAAATGAAATGTAATTCGAGTCCGAAAATGCCATCGTTGGCATTTTAAATGTATAATCCAATCAGAAAACAATGAACGGGGATTCAGGGCTCGTCATTAGCCTACGGCTCGGGTTATTCCTGCCAAACAATTGTCAATGCCTTAATTGCAAAATATGTAATTGAATTTTGTCACTGATTTGCTGAGTTGCTCATACGGATGGTTTGCAAAATTATTCAATAAGCTACACCACAAATCGAAGAATTCCCACTTATTTCTTTGAAATTCTCTCCGTTTCCAGGACTTTGATAAGGAGATCAGCTGCCACAAGATCCACTCGCCCACCAGCAGCAGCCACGCCCATTCCCTGCACCACCACCATCACCACCACGGCCACGGGCGGAGCAGCAACCGCGACGATGAAATGGAAACCACGGACGGCCATGCTCTCCTGTCGCCCCCGCCGCCCTCTCACTCCCACTCGCCCTTCGACACCAAGGACCACGTCAAGGAGCTGGAGTTCTACAAGAATCTGGCGGCCAAGGCAGCTTCCCTGGCCAACCATCAGTCCTCGCCGCCCCTGCCCATGCCCCTCCCACTGCCCATGCAGATCGACGGGGAGGAGGACGATAACGAGGGCGATGGTGACGGCGAGGTCGAGGCGGAGTCGGAGGATCAGGAGCTCCGGCTACGGCGTGAGGAGCAGGCCCAGGCCAAGGCGTTTGCGGCCCATCTGAATGGAACTAGTGAGTACATATCGAAAGCCAAAAATTCCGAGAAATCACATGTCAACTCCCCTCAGTCACGGATGGAAACGTGCCCTTAAAAACAAGAAATATCTTATGCTATATGTTATATATTTGGCTCTTAAGTGTCCTTTATTTTATCCTTTAACGTACTTTAATTTACTATTTGGCTGAATTTACATTTGCTTAACGCTCTAATTCCCTTAGACTAATTTTGTGTAATTTATCTAAGACTTCTTTGCCCGTCGAGTTTCCATCCTTGAATTCCACAACGACACGCAGTCATTTATCCCCCAAAAGCCAGCCTGCTCCAAAAGTAAACTAGCAATTAGTGCTGGCTGCCCCTCCTGTCCTTTGTCAACCCCCCCCGATCCACTTTGCACTAATTCGGCAAAAGAGTTTTGCAACAAAAACTAATGACAACATTTTGTGTGACTCTTGTTCAAAATCCCACAGTGCAAGACATGATAAATTTGCAAAAATTACAAAATTTGGCAACGCTACAGCAGCATCAGCAGCATCAGCAACAACAGCAACATCCGCATCAGCATCCGCATCATGGACATCATCATCATCCCGCCACGGCGGCTGCATTGGCAAGTCTTCAGGGCTTAGCCGCCTCCGTGTTCAATTCGCCGTTGAATCTCAGTGTGGGCGGAGATCCACCGACAACCACAACAGGACCAGGCACCGGAGCAGGAGGAGGAGGGCCAACGGTGGCATCCACATCTGCCTCGCCCACCCACAACGGCGGTGGCAAGTCGGGCAAGACGGCGAAGGGCGGCAGCTCGGGGACCAACTCTGGGGGATCTGCTCCCAACTCTGGCTCCGGCTCGAGCTCAGCCCAACAGCAACAACAGTCGGATAATCCCGCCAGCAGCAGCTCACCGCACGCCCTCAGCGCCAGTACTCTGGCCAATGTCCTGGCGGCGGCCACCGCCTCACCACCGCCCGCTCTCCAGGCCCCGCCAGCCAGCGCCCAAATGCCCCAGCTGATCCTGGCGTCCGGGCAGCTGGTGCAGGGCGTCCAGGGAGCCCAGCTGCTCATACCCACGGCCCAAGGTGAGTGGTTGCAGTCGAAGGATGGGGATTGATTTTAGTTTCACGGGTCTGCTTGGGTATCAATAACATAGTTGACTTGGTTTGACTTTTTGGCGGATCTCGTGGACGGGGAGTCGCGGGGCTCTAAAGCTTATAAAGCGATTAGGTGAACTTTCAATTTCCTCTTCTCATCCCTTCGTGCGGAAAAGGATACGGCGTAATCCTGACAAAAGAGACGAAAAGAATGTACACTCCATCTGAGGAAAATATTTGTAGATTCAAAAACAAAACTTTAAGAAACATATTATTAAATAAAAATGATTTCATAGGTTTTTTTTGGATTATTTTATATGATTATTAAATTTTTATATACAATATATTTCCTTTATAATATTGTTTCAGGCATCGCAGTTCAGACCATTCTCACGATTCCCGTGAGCCCGCAGATTCCCACCTCGGAGCAGTTTCTGCCCAATGCCTTCGGGGCCTTTGCCAGCTACCAGCAGCAGCAGCAGCAGCAACAGCAACAGCAGCAACGCGACTTGCTGCCGCCGTCGCTGGCCGCCTTGCAACACGCCAGTGCCCTGCCACAATTGGCCCAGACACCGACGAATTTACTGAAACCGAATCTCTTCTCCTCCGGCGTGCAGCAGTTGCTCACGGCGTTGCATCCGGAGCTCTTTGCCGCCGCAGCAGCCAACCATCAGCAGCAACAGCAGCAGCAACAAGTGCAGCAGCAACACCATCAGCGGGAGAGGGAGCGGGAAAGGGAGCGCGAGCGGGAAAGAGAAAGAGAAAGGGAGCGGGAGCGGGAGAGAGAAAGGGAACGAGAGCAACACCTGGCCATCGGTCACCTGCCCCACTCCCACCTGGCCGCCGATCTGCGACGCTCGGCGGATCGATCTCCGCCATCTCGATCGCCAACGGGAGGAAGTCCTGGATTGCCCTCCAAGGTGGCACCGCCTCCGCCCCCTGGAGCCGCTTTTCTGCTGCAACAACAGCTGCATATCAAGCCCGAGACGCAGACCCACCTCCACCACCACCTGCAGCAGCAGTCCGCTCAGTCGGTCTCCTCCTCTATGCCGCAGATCAGCCTGCGACATCCGGACGAGCTGACCGCCCCTCAGATGGACCTCAAGCCGCTGGAGCTTGGGGGTAGCAACTCACCTCCTGCTCCACCACCACGCCACCATTTCGGACACAGTTTGCGGGGCTCTTCGGCGGTGTCGCCCAAGCACAGTCCACAAGGCAGGAATCCTGGCAACGTTTCCGCCGGAATGAATCTCAGTCAGCATCACGAACGGCTGGAAAGATTGGAGCGTCAAGAGCGACACGAAAGGCGTTCCCATACGCCCACGGCGACGGCCACAAGGGCCAGCGTGTCATCCAGCTCGGGCGGAGGACATCTGTCGGCCGGACGACTCTCGCCGCCGGTCTCCGCTCCGCCCAACTCCTCGGCCACCAGCATCAGCGACAGAGGCTACACTTCTCCCCTATTCCGCACGCATTCGCCTCCTGGCCACGCCCTCTCTTTGGGCGGATCACCGCGACTGGAACGGGACTACCTGGGCAATGGACCAAACTCCGGAGCAGCCACCTCGACCAGCAATTGTGGAGCGCCGGCGATAGGAGGCTCCAGTGCAGCGGCCAACGTACTTAGCAGCATCAACAGGTGAGGATTGGATGCATTGATTTATTGGAAATAATAATTAATAACTTTCTCTTGGCAGACTCAATGCCTCGAATGGCGAACTGACCATCACCAAGTCCCTGGGAGCACCAACGGCCACGGCCACGAGGGCCTCGTCCGCATCTCCGCGAGAGGATTCCCCGGGACCGGGACCATCCACCTCCGCCGGATCCATCATGCAGCCGCTCAAGTTGAGCCCCTCGTCGCGGAGTGAACCGCCCCACCTGTCGCCCAATGGGAACGACAACGACAACGACCTGCTCATGGACTCGCCGAGTGAGTAAAGATCGATTCTTGCTAACATTCAGATAGAAAAAGGGATGTAAGCTGGTTAGGATCTCGAATAAAATCAAATAAATTGGAATTCAAAGCACCAGGGCCAAAGGGTCAAGTAGTATTTCCAAAACCAATCAGGCTTAACCAGTTTGCATCCCAACTTTAAATCCCATAAGTTAGCTTAGAATTAATTTCTCACACATGCACTTTTGGGCAAATGCTCTAAGCATCCTTGAGCGTGTAATGATCCCAAACGGCTAAGCCTGTCGAAGCTCAAGTGCACTTCGCAAATGTACTTGTATAATTGGGGGGAGTTGGCGAAGTCGTAAGGGGGCTGATGATGATTTGATATTTGAAGAGGCGCACTCGTGGGCAACCCGGCGTATGAGTGATATATGTGCAGATGCAAAAAGGCGAGGGCGAAAATCAACTTTTTGGCCAACATTAATTAACGAAATTTTCGTCGAAAGCCAACTTTCCGGCTGCCTCGTTTTTGGCAATGCCAAAAGCCGTAACAAGTTGACTGCACTTTATGTAATTTTCCAAAAGAAAATCAACTCGAAACTCGCAGTCTGTCGGGGTCCGTGTGAGTGGCAAAAGTTTCGCCGTGCATTTACACGACTTCCCGGTTGTCGGATCTTGGATCCCGGATCCGGATTCATAATTGATGCTGCAGCCCGAGGGGCCTGGGGAGTGCGCGCGAGACCGGGGATTAGGTGAGCAGCTAAACAAAACTTGCAAGAATGCATGCCCCAAAAGTTGAGAGATGTCAACCGAGAGTGTTAGGCAAATTAGCAGAAGCGCTGACGCTGTCACGCTTGGCATTTGGCATTGGATTAGGTTTCGGGCCAAGACGGCGGTGAGGAGGCTCAGACACACTCGCATATACATGGGAGCTGTCAGAAGCCATTTGGCCCGAGTTGATGGGATTAGCTGGGGGACGGATTATGGCCACCACCGGAGCCCGACTCTCTCTTGTTTGAACATATTGAATTGATTAGAGTCCCCGGCAAGCTGTAGTCTTCCGCTCGGCAGGCCTTAATTGAAACTTTTGGATGCATTAAAAATGCAATCAGCACAAGCTCTAACAGCGACAAGAAATCAACTCAGCCTCGCTCCCAGCCTGAGCCATCACCCATTAGAGCCAGAGCCAGAGCCAGAGACCCCGAGCCGGAGCCAGAGCCGGGCCATCAGGACTGTATAGCTACCTAAAGCAGTCTCGATTGCGACAACGGATCGTTTGCGCATACAAATTGCAGACAATATGCGGCTTAATTACTACTAATTGATGCATACAAAAACTTAAGATGTCTTCCGTATTTAATGACATATTTCAAACGCTGGGATGCAGCAAACAACAACCAACAACCATCCACACAACCCAGCTGGCTGGCTGGCAAACAAAGCAACCAAACTGCGACGACAGCTTGAGTTACGGCTTGGCAAAGGACGCTTCCTGTGGATCCTTGCTACCCTGCCTGCCCCTCTCCCATTGCCCCGTTGAGCCCTCCAATCCGTTCTCGCATCTTAATTACCGCTAAAGCACAAGGCAGCAGCCATTCAAGTTGCTGTTGCAGTTTGTTATTGCTGCCGTTGCTGGCGGGACCCTTGTCTTTCCCTTCTTGCATATCATTAATAAATAAATCAAAATTCTGCGCGAGTAGTTCGTTGCTGGCTGCAGATTCCCAGCTTCCTCCGGCTTCCTAACAAATTAGGCAGATAAAAGCCGAGAGTTTCGCACTTGCCTAATAGACAAGAACAACTTGCAACGTGAGGCATCTTCCCGGTGTACTTTATCAATTTACTTACCTGTACTGCGGTGCCATAATGTTTTCCCATTACCGCAATTAACTGTAATTAAGACCCCGACACGGCAGCCATTTGTGCTGTCATTTCCTTGGAGTAATGTAATTTGTCATTTATTAGTTAGACTTAATCTAGAATATGATTTCATCTGGCCAAGGGACTAAACAGGAATGTGTCTCTTTAATCTTCAGATGAACCCACCATCAACCAGGCAACCACCAATGTGGTGGACGGCATCGATCTGGACGAGATCAAGGAGTTCGCCAAGGCCTTTAAGCTGCGGCGCCTGTCCCTGGGCCTCACCCAAACCCAGGTGGGTCAGGCCCTATCGGTGACCGAAGGACCCGCCTACAGCCAGAGCGCCATTTGCAGGTGAGATATGAATGGACAAGTTTTATTAATCAAGTTTAGTTTAGGGATACCACAAATTCTTGTTTAAACTTAACTTCGCGGTCTTGACTTCTCTGAATAAATAATAGTTCAAAGTTTTTGTTAAACAAAATAATTCCTGAATTAATGCAATCGAAAGAGAAGTTTGGCTTTTCTGATATTATATTTAGAATCAATAGGATTTCGGATAATTTAACCCCTTTTAGCAAAATGTGTTTCATTATATTTTATCAAAACGATATTGTTTGCTTAAATCCACATACTTAAGTTTACCTTATTTGTTTTTCGTAAACTTCTGGAACCGATTTTCGTAGAGTGCCAGGACATTTTCGAATAAAGCTACCAAAAAAAAACAAAAAACAAAACGATTAAATGCTAAATTAATCACGAAAAACAGACAACCAAACAAATTAAATGCTAAATTAATTTTATTTATTTTATATGTTTATTTTTTCGATTCAAACGCCAACCCTATCTAACTCTCTCTCTCTCAACATCGACTGTCGAATCGACTGTGCCGCCGATCAAACGCGATCCTTTGATCCTTTCGAATCGAACATTGAATCTCGAATCCGGACTATCCAATGCAAGCAGTGCACTCGCTGCGCAGATGTACGCCGCTCAACTATCGACGCAGCAGCAAAACATGTATGTGTGCCATGTGTGTGTGTGTGTTTGAATGTCCTGGCTGAGCCCAGAGAAACCTAACTAAAGTGCAAGGCTCATTAAACTGTTCATTTCGCCATGTATTTCTTTTGTTTCTCGTTTGATTTGCATGAATGCGCTTTAAGAATTGGCCCAGGGCATTGCCAATGAGCAGAGTTTAAGCAGCTCATTAAAAAAAAAAAGAAAAAACGAATTAATTAAAAACCAATTGAGGATACAGAAAGAGCGTTCCCAATACCAAATTGAATGCTAATTGACAATGTCCTGGCACTTTAGTTATGTTTCTTTTGCGTTAAGCCGAGAGACCAAGAGAGAGCAACGATCTAATCTCACCAATATCCACTCCAATCCAACCCAAATCCCAGGTTCGAGAAACTGGACATCACACCAAAGAGCGCACAGAAGATCAAGCCTGTGCTGGAGCGCTGGATGAAGGAGGCCGAAGAGAGGTGAGAGTATGGAGGCAGTTCCACGCGCCGTTTTCGCCCTCCCTCTGGGCGCCATTGGGGAATGGATTTGACTAACAGGATACTTTCTTTCTATTCCCTTGATTAGCCACTGGAACCGCTACAAGTCGGGCCAGAATCACCTAACCGACTACATCGGTGTGGAGCCATCGAAAAAGCGCAAGCGAAGGACCTCTTTTACGCCGCAGGCTCTGGAGCTGCTGAATGCGCACTTTGAACGGAATACGCATCCATCGGGTGAGTGGTAACTTTCAGTTACAACAAAACCATGAGTCCTGGACATAACTAACTCTACTTTTCCTGGACAGGCACCGAAATCACGGGACTGGCCCATCAGCTGGGCTACGAGCGGGAAGTGATCAGGATCTGGTTCTGCAACAAGCGGCAGGCCCTCAAGAACACGGTTCGCATGATGTCCAAGGGCATGGTCTAGGGCCAGGGCCAGGGGCCCCTGTAAATAGATTATCCTTGTATATAGCTAGGTGTATAATTGTACGTGTGTATCCTTTGTATGTGAGTGTGTAGGTGGGCGTGAATCACAGTGTGATAGTTGTAAACCAACTAGAGTTTAACAGTTAGGCCATGTAAAAACAGTGTGTCATAGCATTTACATAGGACATCGGCTGGCGGAGAGCGAACCACAACCCGAAACCCAAGAACCCAATCCAATTGAATATCTAGAGACTAAGTATTACTTAACACTTATCATATCCCAAATAGCCTAAAGTAGTCTAAAGTCCCAAGGCAGACTTGTGCAGTTTTAGGCCAAATTTTATCACATTGATGTGCCATTCCGAAAACGAAACAAAAGCAAAATGAAAAAACAAACAAAACCATTTCATACCGCATAAAAAATTTAACACTAATTGTTTAAAACCATTCAAAAAAATGATAAGGGAAATACTGCATGAAATTGATGTGTGGGTGGCAGTCTAAGGAATTCTATAGAGCTCGTAAGGAATGAGTAAAAATATTTGCATTTAATGCGTTGGCTAAACTTGTATACTAAAATGAATTTGATTTCAACCATTTATAAAACAAATTATAACCTTAGCGATTAGCCAGTTCATTTTCGGTAAGAAAACTCTATACGGTAGCACTCAAAGGACAAGCAAATAATAAAGACAACAAGTGTTTAGGATAAGCAACTTTATGTAGCCATTTAAAAGTCATGATTCAAAAGATTCAGAAGAAACGAACAAATATTTCCACTACGAAATTTAAATGATACACAGCAAACACAAAACAAAAAACAGCTACAATTGAAAAAATATTTAAATGATTGTAATAAAAAAACTACTATTTAAAAAATTAGAGCAATCTTGGTTTTATTGTCACTTGGAGAAGCGCTTAAACATTACTGTCTTATTGGCAATATCACACAGGCCAGCAATTTGTGGCCATTTCTACATTTCAAAATATTTCCGAACTGGGCTTAAATGGCAAGATGATGGTTGGTTAGCTGCTCCATCCTCAGTCGCTTAGCATGGCTTCCAGGGTCTTTTGCTTTTGCCAAACGCGATACTCGATGAGGCCATAGCTAAAAGGATAAATAGTATGTAAATGAGAGGGTTTGAAAGGAGATAAGACCTGAAACATACCCTATACAGCCCACTAGCATTACTGCCATCAAAATAACCAGTTTCGTGGATGTACAAAGCTGCGAGCTGATGACATAGCCAATGACCGAACCCGTGCTCTCCCACAACCGGAAGTTGCTGTACGCCGCAATCAGATGGTTCGGAAACAGGATTCCGTAGAAAGCTGAGAAGGTCCACGTTTAGGCCAAGTTAATAATCGAGCTTGCAGTCCACTTACCGTTAACCACAACCAGCCAGACGCCATCGCAGATGCCCCAAATGGCCGCAAAGGTGCAGTAGCGCAGATAGTCGCCCTCCCGTGCCTCCCAGTTGTACATGTAGGTGAGCAGGCAGAGATTAAGGACCGCACAGAGGCCGGCCAGGGTGACGCGACCGATGCGCTCTACCAGTGCCCCGGCTATTCCGGCGGCCACTGCGTTCGCCACTCCGAAGCAGATCATGGCGAAGCCAATCCGAGAGATGCCCCAGCCGCAGGCCACAAACGAACGAGTGAAGTCCACGGCCAGAAAGGCCTCCTCCAGGCCAATAAACATGGTGATTGGCAGCATCAGGATCTGGCGGCGCTTCCGGAGCAGGTTAATAGTCACGGTGAGCAGTTTCAAGCCGGAAAGACCATCGCCAGTGTCGCCTCGTTTGACCCCATAGCTGTTAATAATAATAATAATATAATTTAACATCAAACTTTGTAATGAAATGTGTACATACCGTTTCAGAGAACTAACACCAAAGATCATCATGACCACAGCCGCTGCCATGCAGGCGAGGAAAATGGAGTTCAAGAGCTGGATCTGCTCAGGAGCCGGTGGCACCAGATTGGGATTAGCCTCGGCCCCCACCCCTGGACAGAAACGAGCGCCGCACAGCTCGGCCACCCTGCTGCGCTCTAGTTCCAGGGCAGTTTCATTGGCTGGTGATTGAGTGGCCGGGGCACTTAGCGTGAGGACCGAGGAGGAGATCAGATTGCCCCAAACCTGGGCCATCTGGTAGAAGATGAAGAACAGGCCAAAGAACTTGACGGTGTTGACATCCTTCCGGGACTTGTTGCCCCGGACCTGGGTGAGGGCCTCGGAGACGGTGGAGAGGTAGGTGCACTTGGAGCACCAGAGCGGTCCGCCACCAAAGCCCACCATCAGGGCGGCCGGGATGAGGGTCTCGAAGCGGGGATAGAACTGGGCGGCTATATACGGCATGTAGGCGAAGAGGGCCAGGGCCATGGTCAGTCGGCAGCCGAACCAACTGTTGATTAAAAAACATGGAGAAGTGAGGAAGGCTGGCGGGATGGAGGCTGGTGGCAAGTGGCAAGTGGCACATGCTTAGCAGGCGGTCATTTATTTCGGTGCCCAGGGCCATAAATCTAAATAAATCGAGTTAACTGATTAAAGTTGCCTGAGCCAGCAGTTCGTGCCTCGAATAAGCCAAGTGAGGCGACGCTTGCTATAAATTAGCGATTTGTTTAAATGTCAGATGGTTGCCACCCACCAAATGGGATACTCTGCGAATAGGTTTCGGCGTAGGAATTCAAATGAGGGAACAGGAAATGGGGAGCCGGTGGAGCCGGTGGAGATGGTGAAAAAGGTTCTAATCCAAGGACTTCCTGTTGACATTTTTACAGGCAAATGCGTCTGCTGACTGCGCTTTCAACGTTGTCACATCTGCATAAAAACCCCATAAAAAATACCGCCACACAATCAACGAAACTTTTATGGCATGTCACACGTTTCAAAATGAGTTTTATTTTCTCAGGAGACAACAACGCAAACCAAAAGCTAGAACAATAATTATACTAAGAGTGTACCCATAAATATTTGCGTGAGATTCCAATTTAATGGGTTATTAGATTTTAAAATAACTTACCTTATCACCGTCATAGGCAAGAATATGTTGGACAATATCAGTGAACCGTAGATGACGGCCAGGGTGGTGGTGCCCAGGGCCTTGTCCGCATTCACCGAGCTCTGCAGGTTTGATGTCCCGTGGAAGGCCGTGAAGTGTATCATAAAGGCCAGTCCTATCACAACCACGTTTTTGGTAATAATGAAGCGCTCTCGCGGCTCGTATTGACGCTGATTGACTTTGTTGTCGCCATTTGGTCCGATGGCATTTGCGCCGCCAGTCGAGTGGCCATTGGTGTTCCGGTTCCCGATCTCACTTCCGTTCCCCTGGCCACCCTCGAGGGCCAGCTCCTCGTTGTTGCCATCTGATGTGTCAGTCGGGTAAACCATCCTTGGCTTTTATGGGTTGAACAACAGCTGGGCGAGAGTCCTAGAAGTACAGTACAATTTCCATTGTTTAGTATTTGCTTTTCAACATCAAACTGTCCGTCTCTATTAAGAAGGCCAGGTAGCTTGCAATTGGAATTCCTGCTGTTTTAAAATTGTTGGAAGTTAACAAAGAAAAACCTATCTGCCCATCATCTGTTTGAAGCTTGCACCCACATGATTTCTAAATTCGATTATGGACTTGCACAGACAATGCCATAGCCTGAAATGAAATTGCACTTTGTAGGCTGCATCCAAATGAGGATTATTCGACAACAGGCTGGGATTTATTTTGAATTCAGCTTTCAAATGCCAATTACTAGGCTATTCAGAGGCCGCAAAACATGGACTCCTGCCGATTTGGATGCTCAACTTGCCGAACTTCACAGGATCAGCTTTAATTTATTCATATCGCTTTCCGTCTAGGCCATACATTTTCGGAGCTTTTTGGGGTTCAGTTTTCTTTATTCGCATTCCGGCAGTAAGCCTGTTTCCGATGCCGATGCCGCTGCCACGCCTGTACGCCTATACGCCTACACTCCCAAAACGCCCACACATCCAAACGGTCTAAGGCTCAAGGACATTTTCGCCAACTTATAATCCTTTAGGCTGCCTCACAGCACGAGCACGAACTCCTTCTGCCAGCCGACAATTTATGCCCGTCTACGCCCGAAAACCGGGGATGGATGGAAAACGATTCTGTGACTTTGTTTGCATTTGATTTTGGGCAACGCCAACGACACTTTATGAAATTTTACACCTTTGATACAAAGTTAAAGGTTTGTTTGCCAACTTCTGAGTGGCTACACATCCCATTCCGCCTCACGGCTCTTGTCCTGATTTAATGCAAATCGCTGGTGGTACTCAAAATCGTTTGAGATGTCGGCGTCCTTTGGTGATTTTCGAAAGGGAGAGAGGTGGCCGCCCCCCATAGGCTGGAAGTGTAAATTGATTTTGGATACCTTGGGGCGTTGCGCGAAATTAATTGCCGAAAGTTGGTTGAGTCATTAGACCAGTCAATGAATGTAATAGCATCACCGAAATCGGAGCTGTAAATCACATTAAAAGCCATTACAACCCCACACTGAACCATTAATCATACGCAGTGTGGGCCCATCTTCGCTCCCACTTCGAAGTCACATTTCTGCAAGAGAATGAACTTTAAATGGCTAGTTGACAGGCCATACGAGTGGCAAAGTACCAGATAGGGGAGGTGTTTTAAGGCAATAGAAAAGTTTACCTAATGTCGGGTCAACTAGGAGCATCATCGTTCATCATCTTAATGAAAATCTGGCATAATCATCAAAATGGGCGCAACCCAAATGGCTGGCCATTTGTTTTTTATGCACAACTCCCCCGGTCCTGTGGTCCCGCCCCTTTACACTCTGGACCAGGACGCCAGCATTAAACAAAATATAAAGCAAAGCCCCAGGACATGACGTTGGCTCGTTAAAGGCCATTCGAGCTTTGTATAAAATGCGAAAGAGTCTACTGGACTCGGGCTGATAACAATGATTTTGTTGAGGCTTGAATTCTGTTTTATGTTTTATGTTCCTCCTGGCTGGTTGACCAGTAATTTTGTTAAATTATTGCCCCAAAAATGACAGTCGGTCTGCCAGTCAACTGGCAAGGAGAGGGTATTTTCATAAAAGTGTTACGCATTTCCCTTAATTGAAACAGTATATTTTCCAACATATATATTTGCTACGACATAAATCTCATTCGAAACTTCGATTTGTATCCCTCAACTTTGTTTTACATTTGTTTAGATTTGATAAATCGACTCCGGCATATGTTGAGGTTCTTGTTTACACATTTGCCTGTCGGCCCAAAAAAAATAAAAGGAGCTACACGCCCTGCCCACATTTACCTTCGCCCACACACTAATCAATCACTGGCCCAAAGAAAAAAAAAAAGAGAATGGGTTTGGGAATGTCCGTATGTGGGGCAAACAAAAAGATTGACTTATGGCGCTGACACACAGCAAATAAATACAACAGCCTCCTGGCCAAAATAACTTAGCACTTAGCCGCACATGTTGGCCTCGTCAGGCATTAATGTCTCGCAATTAACTTTAGATCAATTATGTAGCTGGCGAGTCTGGAGTTTTGCCTGTTAATTAGGCAGCAAGCCAGCCAAAATGGCCAGATGAGTGGCCATGTGGTGGGGTTGGGCGCTTTTCCCAGCCGCAGAACGTAATTTTCCAATCCGGTTCGCTTCCGCTTTCGGTCCGTACATATATGGCCGTGTGCCAGCAAAACATTACCCTGAAAGAAGAGAACTCATCATAATACTATCTTAAATAGTGTCAAGAACAAGGAAAAGGTATAGTTTTGTTTCTTACACTGTGCAAAGTGCATCTTGGATGGTTTCCAATCCCCTTTACCCTTTGACTTCCGTAAACAACAATAGATCCTGGAGAACAATTGACGGGTTGCATCTTTGATTCACCGTCAAATGCGTAAACTCAGTTGCCATCAACTACTTGATTTGCCTTCATTGTCATGCCTTTGGCATTTGCCACGGCACCTGGCTTTTATGACATTCCCAAAGGACTTAACAATGCAGTGCATTCACAGGATGCCAAAAACTTGTGTGCCAACTTTGTCCCACCCATAGATATGCAACAAAGCAAGTGCAAATGAAAATGAAAGTGCGGCGCTAGGTTATCTCCTCCCAAGGAAAGCATAAAAGAGATATAAAGGAATATTTAGCTGACCACTTCCTTGCAAATGAAATACAGTATTAATGCCCAGGCGCAGCACAGTGTAGATAAATCTTGGAGTGAAAGGCGCCGCAGGATAGGAAATATTTTTATGGCCCACTTCTGGGCCAAAAAAGAGCTTGTTTTATGGCCAGACATGTGAAATTCAGTTACTTTGCTGGCTATGTAATCGCAGAAAATATTAAATTAGTTGAAACTCCTCAATGTCATTTGTTTAGAGGAATCCTACGGCAATGGATACTAAATATTCATTTTTAAGAGAGAAGTGCTTTAGTTTTGTAAAACTTAAAGATATATGCACTCGTAACCATGATTAACTAAATATTTCAACCAATTTAAGTACCAGCTACATTGACTTTTCCTCTTGATTTTATGCTTTAACAAAATTGAGATAATTCTGGAGAGCGTATAAAAGTTATAAATATTAAATGGTCCATTCCGACCACTGTGCGATGCCGTAATGCAAACGTAAACGTTTTCATTACTCCAGCGGAAGTTCGGGGCCAATAAAAATGACAATAATAACAGCGGGA
This sequence comes from Drosophila varians, assembly GCA_018150405.1. Lineage (NCBI taxonomy): Eukaryota > Metazoa > Arthropoda > Insecta > Diptera > Drosophilidae > Drosophila > Drosophila varians. Next base: position 14,999,460 of record JAECWK010000130.1, read on the forward strand.
GGGGCGCTGGAGCTGGGGAGTGTGTGGTTGTGGACTCCCCCGAAACATATCCAGTTCAATCAAAACATTTATACTTTCACTTTAATGTCAGCAGTTACATTCGGCTGCTGTGATTCCTCCGGCTAACATGGCTGTTAAAATTTCCCATCTCGGCCAACAGAGACTCTCTGCAGCTGAAGAGAACGACTGAAGAGAACAAAAGGTTCTCAGTTTCTAATCAGTGATAAGTATTCAAAGGAATCCATTTATCAAATTGATTGATGGTCAATTCTCAGAGATGAACGAAAATGGTTAATAAATATGCAAGCTATAATTGCCCCAATTCAGGGGAAGCGGAATGGAACCTTTGAGAAAAATGGCTATGTCAAAACTAAAGGCAGATGGCAGAAAGCGAATGCAACTTTGTGGTCACATTTATGCATCTGACTGAAAACTTTTGCGTGCCACTAACTAATTTTCTCGCTTTATAGCCAAACAGCTGCAGCAACAATGTACAAAACATCAAAAGTAAAAGCATCTGCAGGTAGGGGCAGGTGCAGCCCTCATAACTGTGCTTCAATTCTGAGGCAAAGTGCAGGGAAACGGAAATGAAGTGGTCACACACACATACACATACTGACGATGTGGCCAATAACTTTCTGGTGGGGCATAATGTCCCACAACCCACAAACCCCTCTTCAAATCGCGGAAATCTTTATGTATATACTTTCATTCACTTTCCATTGGAAGGACTCTTTTGGGGCACTGTGTTTGCTGCTTATTTCCGCTTTGCCGCCCTTTTCCGGTTTCCGCTCTCGTCTTAGTGCGTTTGTGTGCGTTTGGCAAGTGTGCGTTATGCGTTTTGCGTATTCCGTTCAGTAACTGCACTTTATGCGCTCTCTGCACTTGTTGATGTGCCCGATTTTCCACTTTTCCGGCTGTTGTGTTTGAGGAGGGCTCCTGCTTAGCTTAGTAATCGAGTGTAAGTGCTTCCTCTTTTTGGAAATTGCAAAGTGAATAAGTTTAATGGAACAAATTAAATTGTTACTTTTCCCTATTTACATGAATATCCAAATGTGGTTAGATCTGCCTCTAGCGGCTTTAAATTATTCACACATTTAAATATTTAATTAAGCTAAAGTGATTTGATTTGTCTCTGTATGTGGAAATCATTACTAATTATGAATGCACTTCCTAGGAAGCCGCCCTTCGCAACCAACAATGACCTCTATCCAAACCAAAGGCAACCAAATGCCAATATTGGCAGGGTGCTAGCCAGGCCAACAGACACCATAAATACGGCAATGGGATTGTGAATGCAAATTCCAACTAAGTTCACTGCCGGGGTCCTCCGCAACCCCCTTTTGATCCGAAGGGTTGGGCCCGGGATTAATGGTAAAATATGCGATAATCAACATGAACTGCATGGCCAAGTGTGGGAAGTTGTGTTAGCTTGTGATGATGCAATTTTCTCAACGATTTCCAGTCCAGCTTGGTTCGGTGGCACACTCCCCCTATCCGGGCCACACTCACGTTTCGTTGGGCAAGTTAAACACAATATTATGACTCCATTTAGTTTGCAAATTTAATTTATGCCAACTGAGCAGCAGCCCTCCACGCCTGACATTCTCGTTCTCCATAATTTTTGTAATATACAAAAGCATAAAATAAATATTTGCCACATGCAGCACGAGGTAACGTTGATGAGGGAAGTTCGGTTCGTTGGCAGAAGCGACACGGTCTGCCCACCGACAATTGGCTGCAACAGTAATGAGTGGCAGCCACCCACTCCTCCGCCTTGCCACCCACTTTTGGCCTACTTTCTAGCAGGTATGCCACCTATGTATGATTATGTATGATTCTTGTATTTTTATAATTTCACGCTTCCGGTGAACATTAGTTGCGATGTGAGAGAACATGTGTCTGAAATATATTATTTGCAGCACATTTTTTAATATTCTACCTTTTATATTACAAATTACATCCAATTTAACAAACGGGATTCTTTGGTATCAATTAAAACTTTACCAGTTGATGAATTAAAATTTTGTTTTTATTTGCATTCACTTGAACATAAAATTCACTTCGCCGAAATACATTCAAAAACTTTTAATGCCTGCCAACTTTATGCGAATTAATTTTTCGAGCATGAAGGGACGTGAAATCCGCAGCGGTTAATTAACGGTGAAGGATTGAGCAGGATGCAACGGCTACCGCCCTTTTCGGAAATTATTAATTTACGTTCGATATTAAGGTATTCAGCATTCAATAACGATTGTTTCTCTCCTTTATTTATTGCAATTTTATTTTGTTGCAACTCATTTTTGGCCGCTTGTGCAAATATTTTCCGTCTGCTTAAATATTTTTTTTTTTATTTTTTCACTGGTTTTTCTTTAATGAAAGGGATATAATCTTATTGTATAATCTTATTATCAGAAGCATTTTAATTTGATTAACTTGATATACCTGCTGGAAGTATTCCCAAGCCCCACAAACAAAAGCATTGCTCATTTCTTCCATATCCCCACAGGATATACACTTTTCACAATGATTTACCTACGAGCTGGTTGAGTTTTTAAAAGTACAGCTTACACTGAGAACGAAATTGTCTACTTGTCTTGACGTTGATGCCCAAACGAGGAAATATCTGGTTTGGTTTCTTGTTGTTTTTATTTACATCAAGATGGGCACGCGGTTTAAAAAACAAGTCGCACAAATCGGAGCGAAGACAACCGTTTTCGAGCGCAATTAAAACTAAACTAGAGTCTCGATCGACGACGAACTTCTAAATATGAAATGGAATGGAAATTAAATGAATGCGGCAACTCGGCAGCAACAGGTTTGCGCTTTACGCTCTCGGTTTGATGACGATGTATTTGCATAATTCCGACATTTCAAATGTTTGAGATTTTTTTCCAATCTTCCAATATCGGCATTTTATTGCAATTCCCTTGAGCAAACTTACAAGAAACGTGACGCCTGTGTGGGCGTGTCAAGGTTTTATTTATAATGCCAAATTCACCACAAATCTGCGGTTAGCCACCTGGGATGGCATCTCCAGTTGCCAGAAATGTACTAATTATTATTAATCATACGCCGTGTTGACGCTTGCTTGGCTGGCTCACTGATTCATGTGGAGCAAACTAAGCCGATCATTAAAATGCACACCTAACACGGTATTCATTTACTTTAAATATCTATTTTTAATTGCTTAAATGGCAGTTTTGCAGAAGGTGGGCTTTGCTATGCGAAATATTTCCTAAAAACAATAATTAATTACTCCGTTTGCACTGGTTACTTGTCAGCGCTCACTTGAACGTGTTTGCATATCGAGAAAGTGTAATGAACGCCAAACACAGGCGAGTTGAGCGATTTAGATAGTCGGCTGTCTTTAAACAGATACATTAATTAACTTTTCAGCGACCTGTTGAGTGTTGAATCAACTCAGAATGCGAATCTCCGTTAAACAAGTCCGATTGACAGCAACAAATGAGGTCCAAGAAGAAAGTGAAGTTCAATTCGAGAGATGCCGATGCCCACATACTCTGGCAGTTGTAAATTTATAGAATCTGGCGAAACATTTCAGAAACATTTCAAAATAATTTCGTAACGTTTTAAAATCTAATGAAAACATCTGTGAATGGACATATTAGGAGAACTATTTCATGAATTTTAATAATAAAGGCTTCTCTAAAATATGAAATAAGGAACTGTAAATAAAAATTTGTAATCTTTTTAAATATGTTACCAAAAATACTTTCTTTATTAATCAAGTTATGGCATTATTTGAGGAAAAAGACTCGTCAACTATGTTAAAATCGTGGTAAAAGAATTTTTCCCAAAATTTAAAGATTTTAGTCACCTTTTTGCAAACATTTCACGTAATTTTTATCCGATTTGAAAAAGGAATACCATTTATGAATTAGAAAATTATTCCGCTTGGATCCGCTTCAAAATATATCAAAAGTAGAAAAAAAATATTTTTTCGATTTTTGCAAAATTGCGAAAAATCGAAAAATATTTTTTGTTCGAATTTCAAAAACTTTTGATGCAGATCGACGGAGATTAGGGCCCTGATTCATAAATGACATTCCTTTTTTAAATCGCATAAAAATTAGACAAATAGCTTGCAAAAATATGGCTGAAAACTCATATTTTGGCCCAAAGACTCTTACCTTGATTTTATGTTAGGCTCTTGGCCAAAACTATTATTTCATGTGCAGAACGCTCATTTTAGGGTTGCAGGAATTGCAGTTCTCTAAAGGCAGCATTTTTAGATGAGGTATTTTATTATGTGTGCATAGTTTTCGTATTTACTTGTTAAATTTTAACGAAATTGTAATCATTTAATTAGGCACAACTTGGCAACTTTTGGAAGTGAAAACTTTTCAATGAAATCATAATACCCAATAGAAGGGTATGAGAACCGAGCTCGACGAACTTTCTAACCAATTACGAGTACGTTGAGTTTGCTCAATAGATAACGATTGATAAGGCGACAAGGTGTTGCCAGCCAGTCGAGATAAAATCAGGGAAACAAATGCTCGGAATTGACACTGATAAATGTAATTTGTCGATACGTCTTTCACACTCCGTGCTCTTCCCAGAATCCACTCGAACTTGTGTGATTCGGATCGATGCTAATTATCCAGCAACCGCAGCCAGACAATTACTGCTGACCCGAAGTGGATTTTAAATTTTGGTCCAGGGAATCGGGGGAAGTTTATCAAGTAAATTCCCCCGATGCGTCACTAACTAAAGCAGGTTTAAGAATGTTTTTGTTTATTCTGGCCGCTTGGCCTGCAAAAGCCACCGGGTAAGTGATACATTCGATTTTAAATTGGTCACAGTTTGGGCATTTTAGCATTTTGCATAAGCTGCTTATGTGCTGCTCGAAACCAGAGAACCCAAAATCCAAACATCAATTCGGTTTGTGGCCGATGGCGCTTGTGGCGATTTTGGCCAAGTACGAGAGTGTCACGTACTCGGCCACCTTTCACTTGCTAACTATCTGAAATCCAGTGCTCTCGGCTCGCAAATCTGGCCCAGGGTCAATAATTGTGCTCTTGGCCGGCTGGCTCTGAGCTGACACTTTTGCCGTCGAAATTATGGGGCTCACGTTATTAACTGTCAGGCGAAGACTAATAGGTTTCAACTTCGATTAACATGGAACTCGGTGGGTAGGCAAGAAATGCAAAATTATACTTTAACCCGAAAGGGCCAGAAAGTTTTCCTTTGAAAACACTATCATTGTTTTCCATCTAATTTCCAAAATTAATTTATTGGTCCACCAGCTGTTTTCTCTAATTAGTATAAAACTCTTTAAGCCATTTGCAAATGGCTGTTTAATCGCTTCAAAATGTTTACGCAAATCGAATGATACTCAATATGTTGCTTTAATGCAGCTGTTGCATCGTTGTTGTTTTCGTTTTATTTAAAGCATTGCAGGGGTTTATTTTGAAATCATTTGAATGCTATAATTACTGATGCTGTTGACTTTTTGCCTCATTAAACAAATTGAATGGGCCATCATCATGTTTCCCTACATTGCAATTGCATTGCATAATTTAGAATAATAAAAACGGCGAACAATAGGAAACACAATTATGTATGGAGATACAAACGTTAGGCGTGTCAAAATTTTAAAAAGGATTTGAAAATGAAAAGAAGCATATGCTTGAAAAATTTAATTAATCTTTTAGGTTGGGTAGATAAACCACTTTTTGGAGTTAAAGACATGGCTTTAATATAATTGCCAAGAGCCTTTGGAATTTCGAACAGTTTAATCCGTCTTAACATAACTTCCACTTGGAAAAGCTCATTTTTAGTCAATACCGAAACCCATTTGTTGGGACAAAGCTTCCTAGAAAACCAAGTTTCAGCTTTGTTGGCACACAATATCTTAAATATTTAAAGAAAATAAAAATCTTCACTTATTTTATTAGATTACCAGGATCAAAAACATTTCTTTAGAGCTACAAAACTTTACTTTATTCCTGATTTACAAAAATTATTAATAAAATTTATCAGTTAAGCTCAGTAATACATTCTAATGCCCGAAATTAAAACAATATTGGTTTATTAATAAGCCACTTTGGTTAATTAACAATCCTGAAAATGAAAATGGCCAGCCACTTAAAGTAGAATAAAGGCAATCAGTTTAATTGTATGAAAATTTGGCTTAAAATTCAATCAAATTTTTTTTTTATATTTAAATCCAAATGTATACATGACCGAGTTTTGGAAATTAATTGTTTTGGCTTGAAATTAAACAATGGTTTTTCATTAAAGTGCCAGTACATTACCAATCCATCATTTAATTCAATAATCAAACCAAAAACGTATCAGTTTCATGTTTAATATCCGCTAGCAGCTGCATTTAACCTTATTTAATTGCATATATTCATATTCGGACATGAATCCATTAATTTTCTCATTCATGTATCCTTCTGCCTGTATTGTAACAATGCTGTCCATTATACAAATAATGGGAGTCCAATTATGCGCATCTGCCAAGGATACACAGGGCGCCCCCGGATGAATTTCCGATCCAAACGCCAGGCCTGATGCTCCTCGTCATACGTTAACCTATTATTCAAATGTGATTCCGATATGTGTAAGCGAATGAGCCATAATTATCATTGATTACAGCCGAAACCACTTCAATTAACCTGCAGTCAGGTGCTCAATTCAATTAGTTGGATTCCCTAGTGGAGAGATCTCCAAAGGACATCCGATTATCTCACGTGCATCAAAAAGTGACCCCCCATGGCAGAAAATTTTATTTTTATTGTAAGGGCGACTATTTTGTTAGAGCATGCATTGGGTTACAGCTACAACAGTTTGCTTTTAGCCAAAAAATTCCATGTTATGGCCCTGTGTTATATATTATTAAAGCGCGTTATATAAAATTGCAATTAAGCGAACAAAAACTAATTGGAAATTCCATGGAGGACATTGGGGATCGGAGCCCCCACCTTCCCTCTAACAAATTAAACTTAAATTTTGGAAAGTCAGGCAAACAGGACGACAGGCTTGGACTTCTTTAATTATATTATTAAGACTTTCTTAAATGAATAAAACTTTAACATATTCAGCTTGCTCCGGCATACAAACATACATACACCATTTGGTGAAAATTTAATTAAAAAACTTTTAGCCAATCGAGGGGAAAACGAGGCAAATCTGTTTGTCCTACAGCCCGGCAAATAAATCTTTATGGATTAAGCGCACTGCTTCTGTTGATATTGTTGTTTTGCCTCGGCCGCAGTAACCTCCAGCCTCCCAGTTTTCCGACAACAAAGAATTTTTGGAAAAGCTTTAAAAACTACTTTGTAGCCGGGAGACCTCGGCAAACTTTTGCGCCGCGCAATGAGAAGGAAACCAGAAATGATAGACCCGTCCCGAAAAATTGAGGGCCACAAGAGTGAAGGGAAGAAGGTGGGCCGGGCTATAGACGGCCGAGTGATTTATGCGTTTGGCCGAAAACTTCCAGCCAAGCGTGTGAAAGCCAGCTGAGCTGACTTGAGCCAAGCTGCTGTTCGCGTTCCCGTGCCCGTTCCCGTTCCCTGGCCCCGAATTTTTGGTTTAATGAACTCGAATGTTAATAAATAAATTTGTCAATAAAGCCCCCGTCGCTGGCGAGGTGCTAGGTTATCTCCGACTACCAAAGAACATAATGAAACGAAGATGAATAGAGGGGGCGGACCATCGTCGTTGTTGGCCAGTTTAATTTTCTTGGGCCCTGAAAATCGGGCAACACATTGCTTGGCCTAATGAGCTGCGATGAATGGAAACGGTCGTTGAATAGCCAAAGGACCTCCGAAGTAACAATAAACATCCAAAGAGATATTCGAACAATCATTGACATTAAAATGCCCAAGAGCTTAAAGCTTCCTTTTGCGACAAAGTACACCGATTCGACTAATTAACGTTAATTAGCGAATTTTCGGAAATGTTTGAATCGGACTCCAAATGGAAATTGATAGGATAAGTGTCTTTTCTGATAATCCCAAAAGGGAGTCGAAATCAAAGGGAAAAACAGAGTCTTTAATCTGGGAAACTTCATAAAAGCTGGTTTTTACTGGCCACTTTGTTACCCTATTTAAACGTGATTTAATTTGATTTCTATATCCACGCATGCAGCTGGAATTGGTTTGGTTCTTATTCCCGCCGGATTTTACTGCCGCTGACCAATCGACTGGCCCCATCGGAGGGCAATCAACACATCATCGACGAGAGGGGAATCACCCGTATATCTCCTAATGGTATCGACATCCTTATTATCCGTATCCAGCTCATCATCAAGCCCAAACCGGGTCGATGGGGACGGCGATGGGGATTGCGGATTCTTGATTCTGGATTCTGGATTGGGGATGGCAACATTATCGTTTGTTTTGATAGGTTTTTTGTTCGCTTCCTCGACAGGATAATTCTGCACACACGCTGGCTTCTTGCTCTATGACCAGCTTGTTTGTTTGTTACTTTTTTTTTTTAAGAGCCTCCCGTGTTTGTTGTTCGGGCAACGGGCAAAAACATTCATCAAATTCGTTATCCCTGAAAGCAAAACCCTGAGCATTCCTTTCCCCGAACAATGTCAGGTGCTTACATGCGCCCAAAAATAGACAAATGCAGATTGAAATTGATGGGCCAGCTATCGGCTTAGAGCCCCAGCCACTTCTTAAATGTTTAAGTTCCCGATTACATGACAAAAGCGGCTTTTCAGCACTTGGGTATTTTGCCATGTTAGCCCGGTTGGCAAGGCTTTCCGTTGAAAAGTGCTTACAGGTTGCATTTAGGAAAAATAAACTACCTTCCCATATATTTTATCGTGTCAATGCCAGCAGAAAGTTTCCTCTAAGGTGGCATCGTAAAACCAATCCACTTAGGAGCTAAGCTGAGTGGCACAGATATCGGAGAAGAAGTATTGAAAAAGGGTAAACATTCTATGGAAATTTACCTTCAATTTTCTTTGGATATTCTATTTGTGATACACCTAAAAAAAAAAACAAAAAACATTCAATTGTAACCAAATATGATTGTGTAGCAACAAGTGTCTACACAATAACCGAAAAATGTTCATTGATTGTACCGCCTCCTCACCAAAACAGCCACCCGTCCACCCGGTGTCCTTGTGCCAGGCACATGTCAATTTTGGTTTATATCCCTGTTTCTATTTTGGCTCACACTTGGCAAGTAGTTTCCCCTGATTTTTGCCTGCGGCGATATGTGTAAACAACAACCGCGAACAGAAAGTGGCGCCGAAAGTGACATATACTCAAGGTTGCCTTATTTTTTTCAAAAATAAGATATATTATTGAGTAGTACCAGTTTCCTTTAAAAGCTTACCTTTTGCAACTTTTGAATTGTTTAGATTAGATTGCAGATTAAACTAATTTGGCCAAGAGCCTAACCTAAAATTATGGTGAGTGTCTTTTGGCCAAAACTAAGAGTTTTTAGTCACATTTTTGTAAGTTTTTGGCCCAATTTTAATCCGATTTATAAAGGGAATGTCATTTACGAATCAAGACTTTAATATTCGTCGATCTGCATTAAAAGTTTTTGAAAATCGAACAAAAAATATTTTCTTGATTTTTCGCAATTTAGGAAAGGGGTATCATCATCAAAAATCGCAATAATCGAAAAAAATCTTTTTGTTCCACTTTTAAAATCTTTTGATACAGATCGAAGCGGAATAATTTCCTTTTTCAAAAATTACCTTCCTCTTCTAAATCGGATAGGTAATAAAAAAAATATCGTCATAAAGGTGTCTTAAATGTTACATTTTGGCCAAAATAGAAAGTTATAATACTCTCAAAGAACATTTTTTTGCTTGTTACCGGAATCATTTAAATTGACTTTTTAGAAATCCCAAGGATTGTAATCACGCCGCCGCGCTACAGTTCCACTGTCAGGTAAGTAAATAATATTCATGCGACTGAAACTAAGTAAACCTAAGATATTGCATAGCTTTTACTACCCAGGTACATCAGGCGAATGTTGGGCCCCCAACTAGTAGCAGGAAGAACGACAGCAACAACATGGGCAACAAGGACAACTAGGATACGCACAAATAGCGAGTGAAAGTAGTTCAAGGAATCGCATCTTCAAAAAGTCAACAACTTCTCTTAGGTATCGTTTAAGTATCCTCACCATATATATACCTTTACATATGTAGATCTCCATATTGATAAGTTAGTTTATGTTCCTATGTGTATGTTAAAAGTGTAGTTATAAAAAAACTGTTTTATGTTTTGTAAAATCGGAAATAAAAAGTATTTAAAAATGATTTAGTTGTTGTTTTATCCTGGGGGATCAATTTCTTAGGTGGACAAGGGTTCTTTCGCATCTTTTAAGCCATTCGGATCCAAAATTCGACGCGAAATGGCCAAGAAAATCTAATGCGACTTTTCTTTCACAAAACAACCAAAATCGTTTTTTCCCCATAATAAGAACTCCAAACACCAATTTTTTATTTCTTTTTGTGTTTATTGTGGAATCATACAGCATATTTCTTAAACAATATAAATTATGTCTCTATCAACTTTCGCATAGTTATGTTCCTAAACTTTTAAAACTATACCTTAACTAATTTAGTAATATTAACAATGAACCTGATATTTTTTTAAATAAATAATCATTAAACAACTAATGCTAAATCTCTGGTGGTCGGCCAAGGTTCAACTGCGTCTCGGGGCTCGCTGCTTCATTGTGTCAATTGCTTACATGAGCTCCATCATCCTGGAACATCCTTGACATCACATGGATTATCCACTTTGCACTTCACTGTTTTATCCTGGTGACTCCTTTCATCAACAATTTGCCACTGCTAATCGGTGTCCTAAATTCAGAAGCAGGGCATCTCTAAGAAGGCAACTCCAATCCATTGACAAGCACACATATCAAGGCGGACTGTTTTTATCTGCAAAAAAAAAAGAAATAAATATATTTTTTTATAAAAAAATATATATATAAAAAAAATATGTCCTTTTTCGTTCGTTTTGCTATGCTAGAAATGCTATGCTAGACTCGTTTTCCATATCCTGTGGTTAGTGCAACTTTTCGTTTTAGTGTTAGATGAAATTTGATTTGACATTGTTATCGTTGTGGTTTTTCTCTTTTGCTGTGAAAACATTGACTTGGCTTTCCGGCGGATAACTAATTGAAGTTTCAGGTTATTTCCAAGCTAAACCTCGTCTCGGAATGGACTCCGGAATTTGTTATTTAAATTAACTATCTCGCTATCGCCTCCATCTATTTCATTCCTCCGCCATACACAATATTTCCAACTGACCGTGTCCGTAGAACTTGACCTAAATTGCTTTTTACTTTGCTTCATTCCATTACTCCACAGCAATTCTGTTCTTTTCATTGCGCTTTCAGCAACAAAGTTTTAGTTAAAAAGAAATCCTTGATAAATTGTCATAAAGCAAGCGCAATTTTTTATCATCAGCTTTTGTGCAACCTTTGGCTGCATTCGTCGAAGGGAGCGATTTCATCGTCCTTGTTTGTTACGACTTATTTTTTTGTACCACCTTTAGCAGCTGAACAGCAGTGACCCGCGAATCGTGTCATTTACCAAAAAAAAAAGACCATGATCCGGGTCAAGTCAACCTCGGTCCGGGAAACATAAATGCGGGGGAAGTTGCCAAAGTTGTCCGGCCGCTTGTCATTTGCATCGATAAGCGTTCCCGTTCCCAATGCCATAACCATAATGACAATACGTTCAGTAAGCCCAATAATCGTGGCCAAAATACACTTCAAACAAATTATTACACTAAAGATTTCGGAAATTCCTGTAATTTAAAATGTTAATGCAATGCCATAAGTATTTCGCGATAGACTTTTCCTAACTAAAAAAAGTTTTATAAAAATGTCCTGTTCTTTGAGTGTCCCACAAACATGCAGACGGGAAAAGCAATTTAAGTCCTAATGAGCAGAGCGACAAACTTGCTGGGAAGGTCAAGTCTTTGTCCTGCCGGCCGATAAAAAATGATAAGCCAAAGGCAAACGCGAAAGCCGCAGCTGCGCCTCAAAAAAAAAAAAATAAAAATATATATAATAGAATTCTGAAAGAGGGGCAGGATTCGGATTTAGTACATTGTTATACTGGATAACCGTTGGCCATAGAACAGTCTGCTTTTGACCAACTTATTTAAGCATTTTGCATGCCAAACGCGTTCATGGAGCTCAGTGCTTTTATGTGGCTATTTGAGCGTCCCGAAGCTGTTTTGATATTTTATTTCCATACAGTTTTATGGGCTAGTAAGCAAATTGTTGGGGCGCGTGGCAGGATCAAGGGTGTTTCATTTTTCGGGGTTTTTCATGTGATGGATTCGAAAGTGAAAAAGTGTAATTAATTTTAAAGCTTACTTGTCAACCAGCTAAACATTGTCCTGGCTCTCTAAAATTTAGAAACTTGCTGAGATGCTTTTCCCGCAAATTAAACTGAAAGCCTTCGTTCTGTAATCTGGGAAATACATGTGAAAACTCGAAGAACTGAACAACCGTACAACCTGCCAACTGCCGATTCATTGTGCGTCAAGTTAATGACAAAGTAAAATCCACAAAAAAGCCAAAAACGAAGCAGAGCTAAGAAAGTTTGTCGCTGTGACAGAGCACTTTCCAAAATACGGAAAACTCAATCAGAATTTTGTAATAAACTACAGCTTACCCTGTTTTGAATGGTAGAAGAGCCAAAGGAATTACATTTAAGGATTCATTGCCATTATTTTATTTTATTGCCATTAATATTTTTATTCCATCAAAGCCTTATAGTTTTTCAACATGCAGAATTTCCTTGAAAGAAATTTAATATTGAATATATTATTGATATATATTTAAATATATATAAATATATATAAATATATATAAATATAAATAAATATTAATATAATTTAAAATAAATTAAATATATATAAATATTCATAGAGCGCTATTTCAATACAAACAAAATGTAAATTGTACCTTTAAAAATAATTGAACAAAATATACATTTCAGGCACATTTTTACTATCATTTACCTGAATATTCCAACGAACCCTCAACTGGGATTGCTTTACGCAGTTCTGGCCAAGTTAAAATAAAAACACTGTTGCTGTCTATCATCCACCCATCTAGCTTCAGCAGAATAGCCGCTGGGTGTTGGTGGTTACGAAACCAGAAAACAGAAAAAAAAAACAGTCACGGCAAGAACTTTCCGCACGCAGGCCGCAAAATGCAAGCGAGCCAAGGCAAATGTTTCAAAAATGTTTCAAACGCACCAAGGGAACTAATCACGAATGAATTTCCACGGCCAACACCACAGGAAAAAGACCGCATTCGCGGATATTGGGCCAAAAAGGAAAACTGCAGCTGAACAGACGGAACGAAAACAGAAGCTGAACCAATTTTGAAATGGCCAAGCGGTATTGCGAAAATTGCCAAATCCAATAAAATGTGTTGGCCCATTTAGGAGGAGGCATTGCACGGGGGGTGGTGGGCGTAGGCGTGCCAATCCAATTGGAAAAAATTGCAAATCAGTCCAGTCGATTTGTGTTTAAATGCCTGAAACTTGAAAAATAAAAGAAAAGCGTAAAAACTACACAAACGGAAACATGCCAGCATAATGGATACAATCCTTGGGAACAGTTTTAAAAACTGACAAAGTGGCTTTAAAGATCAGCTTACCTTTTTACGCAGGGCTCTGTCTGCCTTTCCCCAGAGAGCCCTGACCTTTAGTTAACTTTTCATAATCGATGAGCAGGCAAATCCCTTCAGTTTCCTCACACTCCCCTTTTTCTCCCGCAGGACTCGAATAAAGGGTTTTCAACTTTGACCCTGCACCTTTTTTTTATATTTCGGCATCCCCCGTAGCAATAATAACAAGTGTGGGTTGAGCAAAGTTTTGCCAGCCCAAAGTGGCTCAAGGAGTATATATATTTTTTTTTAGGCCCAGCCATCTCTTTCACCATTTTGGAACTGCCCCAGGGGCGTGGCTGTGTTTCTGCGAATGTGTTTGCAAAGTGAATATTGTGTGAAAAGTGTTTTAAAATGAGCCTAACACTGAGCACGCTTTAAGTATAATGACTTGGGAGAATAGAAGGCACCAAGGCAGAACAAGAATCCTTTTATAACATTTCAGTTATCGAAAAGCTTGCTGAAATGTTTCTGATTCTTGCGGTCCAATTTTAAATTGTTTAAGTGCCGGGGAAAGTTGCAATTCTTAAATCATATTAAACATCTTAAGTTGGAATTTTTAAAAGAATACTATAGTCGTTTTGTTTCTTAATTTTACTACGAGTTGCGGGAGTTCTCTTCAAAAATACAAACAAATTTAAAAACAATTCAAATATACAAAAATGGGGAATTTTTTTTTGTGTTTACAAATTATTGTAGCAGATGGTATAATATATTATATTTTAAACACGCGCCAAAATGGCGGTCACATAACGTTACCGGACCGTTTTTATTATCAAACAGCTGATAGCCATCCTTTTCCAATACTGTCGCTTAAGAATTGTCCAGCACTGCCACTAGCAAAAACACAACAACTTATCGGAAAAGAGCAAAATACTTCAAAATAAACCTTCAAAATGACTCAGGACATGCTGCTTGGCAACGAGGAACCGAGCAAAAGCAAGGAAACGTTTTTAGAGAAGTTCTGTCTGTTGGCCAAAGCAGCAACCTCAAGTTCCGGGTTGCTCGACGTGATACGTCAGGCGTTGGAGGCTCCAAATGTCTTTGTTTTTGGGGAATTGCTGGCAGAGCCTTCTGTGGCGCAGGTTGGATCTAAAGTACCTTTATTTAGAAATCCGCTAATAATCCTCTGTTCCAGCTCAAAGATACAGAAGACGCCAAGCACTTCGAGACACTGAATCTGTTCGCTTACGGAACATGTAAGGACTACCGCGCCCAGCCACAAAAATACATTGAACTTACCCCGGCGATGCAGAAAAAGTTGCAGCACCTCACCATTGTATCGTTGGCAATTAAAGCCAAGACCATTCCCTATGCTTTGCTGCTCAGCGAGCTGGAGATTGATAATGTTCGCCACCTGGAGGACATAATTATTGAAGCCATCTATGCTGGTAAGTGCCGATTGGACCTACGAATCGTGGAAAAAGGTGTAGGCATTGTTTCCATATTTACATTGGGTCAGTCCATTTCTTTGTGTACTTTGTGATTTACAGTCCGTAGAAGTTGACACTCGCCAAGAACAAAAATGTGAGAGAATTGAGATTTTAAATTGCATTTTAATAGTAACATAATATCATTATGGAATATTAAATGATTTTAAGTTTGATAGACATTATTCAGTTCTAAAATTGCTTCAACAATAGCAAGAAGGAATTTATCCTGTATCCAGGAATCTTACATGAAAGTTAACGCTTGCTTTCTTAACAAAATTGTAGTATAACTAAGACTTGCACCTGCTCTTGTAGGTTGTTAGCTTGGCTGATTCACAATTCCGGAAAACATCTGCATAATTAACTAAAATGCTAATTTTTTTTGCAAGTTCTCACCCACGCAAGTGTAGGAGTGCCAATTAGCATTTTAGAACGATGCTTCTTTCGCGCCTGCGGCCCATCAGCTGTAAAAGCAGTTGCTGCAAAAGCCGTGTCATGTTGCGCCGTCCCATTGCCATCTAGCCACCAAAATTATCCACCCACCACCAACGCCTGCCTTGGGGCAGTGCACTTGATTAGCCGGGACAGCTGACGCATCCTGGAAACGACGTTGGCAACGAAACGAGAACAATCGGGTCGAAGAGGAAGGCTAACAGAGTCGGGCCAGATTCATTAAGCCAGTCGGTCTGATGCGGTACCAGTTGCTTCGTCCCCTCATCCCCTCTGGGGAATCAGTTTTTATGGCATCGAAAGTCGTCAGCTGGATGAACACTTTTGCCTCGATGATTTCCTTTCTCAACTCATCATGCCTGCTCGACCAGTCACAGTCAAAAATCTTTAATTGACACCGGAGGTGTTTTAAGGATTAATGTCTCTTTAATCAAAGTTTTCTATTTGTACGAAGGACTTTTAGCTTTTTATTCTTATATACACTTATATGTTTTAAATGAAACTAAGTAGATAGCAAAGTGTACTACTACAGAAGCTTCACTGCTGCTTTTGATTCTTAAAATAATTGTTTGGTATGCTATTGAATTGGAGAATTTTATACTGAATACAGTGTTATTGCTTTCAATAGTATTCGGGTGGTCCCCGCCTCCAATCAATCATATTGCGCCGGCACAGACTGCAAAATTTAACACATTTTCCGGATGTATTTCCGCTTGTTCTGCAGCTGTCTGAAAAGAGCCGTAAATCAAACGCAACATCCGGAATCCGGAGCCCAAACATGGGGCTAAAAGCCCCATGTAAGCATACTTTCAGGCCCTCAATGTGGCGCTAAACTTATTGCTGTTGATTTTTGAGCTCAGGCCCGTGATCTATGGTCCGAAACGAAAACAAACAAACGCTGCGATGAAACACTAAGCCCTGCGGGGTCAGGAAGCAAGAAACACGAGCCCTTCAGATTTTAGTAGGCTAGTGTGGTATTATAAGCGCTTCAGAGTCCGACAAGTGTCCACTCGAACCGCATTATTTGGGCGTGGTCCAAAGCATCTAAACAGGGCCAAAACATAAGCGCCACAACATAAATTGGTGTGGGTGCAAAGCAAATAGCAGTCAGCACTTTTTAATGGAGTCTTTGGCGTCCATTATCTAAGCAAATAAAGTGACAACTCAACGCCTCAACACCCGACAGGCATCTGTTCCATAAATAACACAGGACCCCAGGAGCAGCCACTAAAACTCCAAACGTCGGTTCACCTGGTCCTCCTCCTAATTGCTTTCCAAATCCAGGCGATGAGCAGACAAATAAATTCCCTCGTACCAGCAAAGATTTATGTTATGATAGCCATCATTAGGGCGTCACTGGTGAGGGGCCAACTGCCAGATGGCTTGGTTTCTGATGCCAGATACCTGGTACCTGGTGCCAGCCGGAATGCGAAATCATTGCGTTCTATTAGGCAGCGTAATCTGACATCGCTATTTAATGTAGCTCCCATCATGGGTCGCCATTAGCCGGCGGGCAGGTGAAGCTTTTCCCCCGGCTCCTGATTTCAGGTCATCCCATTAGAGCATCATTTGTCTCGCGGGTCGTGCAGTTGGGAGACCAGGGTGGTGGAATATGGTAATTAAATGCCTTCTATAATTGAAATTCGCTTGAAATTTATTTGGCCCGATTCCATTAGTGAGCTGCCGCCTAGTGATTGATTTGGCTTAAGAGCCCTCGACTTGGAAAAAATAAAATAATTCAAATAAAAGGAAATATATTTTCAAACTGAGTCTTAAATACTCTTTAATTTGGCAGTAAATTAAAGAATTGTTTTCTCCTTTGACAGGATATCCTGCCAAATATCTTCCTTGTATGAAACTGGGGAAAGTTTCTAAAGTGAAAATAGTTTTGAATGATAAACTAGTTCCACCCACAGAAATGAAACCGTAATAGATACAAATCCGAATCCAGAATAATCCTTCGGGGGGAGAAATACTAAAAAAAGGACCTGTGGCATTTACTCTGAAAATCGATGCACCACGAGCTCAGCAGAAAACAGGATGAGACAAACACAGTTTCATATTTCCGGTGCACAGCTAAGAGAGCTCTGTGGCTTTTAATTTTCATGCAATTTCCTAAATATTTCCCCCAGTGGGCTTACTGCATCAACCTCGCAGGAAGCAATGTTCAAAGGACTGCTTTACCTTTTGGGGGAAATAGTGTAACGTTTTTAAGAGCTCCACAGTGCAACGATGCCGTGGATGCCACCGGGTTTTTTGAGAAACTGATGCCATGTGAGGCTTTTTGCGTTGCATGGAGAATGTGTGTCGGGCTTGATTGTTGCCTTTTGGACACAGTTCTTTAATACCTTTTGTGTCAAAGAAAAGTTTCGCATAATTCAGGGTGCTTAAAAGCGGCTTTCAGACCTTCGCTCGTTCCACCCAGCATGGGCGATTTGCAATTCAGGGGTGAAGCGGAAACAAAAAACAAGGATGTTTTTGTTTGGTGTAGCAATGAAAAAAATCCTTAAGCGCCTTTCTGGATGGCACAAAAAAGTTGAACCTCTTTTGCAATCGGTTAATTAACAGCATAAAATGCTGTGCACAAAGTAAAAAGCTGTATGAAATCTGTTTTCGACGATTGCGTCAAAGGTTATCGGGTTAGCTTGTGACCTTGCCACAAAGCACTTTTCAACAGCAACAACGCAGGTCGGAGATAATTTTCATCCTGTCGCGAATTCAGGTCTCTCCAGGACCTTCAGTCTCTCTAATAGTTTGCACTGCCTGCAGCACTTGGCAGTAACTCCGCCGGAAAAAGTTTGTAAACGAGTGGGTCTGTATCGAGCACTTTGTCAGTTTTAGATGAAAACTTTGCCCCAACTCAGCGCCAACTCATATTGATGGCAGAAGTTTCCAGCCCACATTGAAAGGGTTTGGGGGCGTAGAGATTACTTTAAAGGAATGTAAGAACTAATAGATTTAAAAAAAATATGTAATTGATTTTAAAAATAATCCAATTATTTTTTATGTAAAACCCAGTAAAGTAGTGGACAACTTCTGTTGATTGGTTAACTTGGCCCACAACCGCCTTTATCTTAAGCCACACTTGTCTGCTGTTGTCATTTGGTTTTTGTATAAAATTTCAATTAATAAGTTCTACAAAGTGCCAGGTGGGGACGCTGGCGAACTGTCTGAAGAGTTGCCGAAGATGTCAGTGGCAGGTGCGCATCCCAAAAGAACGTAGACTTGGGTAGCTCCTTTACATGGTTGACTAAATATTCTGGACAGTGCGTGCAATAATTTGATGTTTTTATTCATCTCGTCGAGCAGACAGGCTCCGACCATTTGATTTCCATCAGCAACCACAGCCGTCGGCGGCTTTACATCATCGCCTCCTGGCAGCGGGCGATTCATTCTGCTGTCCGTCAACAGTTTTTGCACAATTTGCGGGCATGGCAGTAAGCATGATTGATTGCCCTGGCGTTGAGTTTCTCGCACGCGACAGCAGGCGGCCACAGTTTTCCGGGTCGCACGGATAGGCAAGGAGAGGATACCGCAGGATACCAGACACAACAGACACATGTCAACGCGGAAAGCCGCACAAATTTTACAGAACTGGTGGGTGAAGGCGCCGAACCACAAAGGAATCCAGCATTCCCCATACGCTCCAATTATTCGTTCGGCCTACTTGAAGGCGTCAAATCAATATACATTTCTGCACACAGCTCTCAAGCTAATTAGAAAAGTGTTTGACAAATTGTCGAATCAAATAGCTCCCCCCTGAGCGAGAGGATCCATTGAATTGAATATTCGGGCGAATTCCCTGCATATTTGAGTGAATATTTATGGCGCAAAGTCGGTGGCATAAACACAGAAACTTGGTCCTGAGACGGAGTCCCGTTTCGAGGCACCCGTTCAATGGAAAGTGCTCGTAAAGTCAAAGTAAAAGAGCTTAAGGACTTAACTAAAGCTTAGCCTTGGCCCCAGGATAAGTTTCTGGTCCGGGCCATAGTTAAGTTTAGCTTTCAACGCCGAGCGATTGAATTTTTGGGACTTGGCATCGATCGACCCTCGGAGAGGCCGAGTCCTGACGAAAACAATTCCCAAAATCCACTTGTTATAAATTCTAATCCCCGCAGAGCAGCAGCTACAACTACAGAAACCTGAAAGCGTTGCAAACGACTTTTCAAATTAATTACTCAAACTACTTTTTACCATGGCATCAAATTGCATCTGCCGGATTACATCCACTGGGCTATATTTTTAGTAATTGAGTCCGCCTCTCCAGATACACAAAGCTAATCTCACCAAAGCCACACCCACCAGGATTAGTGGGATGGCCCCAAAGTGTCCTAAACAAAAGTTAAAACGTTTGTTTTTGATTACACGCCGAACGTGTCTCGCCCACCGCAATGTTGTCCTAACAGTTGGGAATTCGGAATTTGTGGTGCGAATTTTGCTCATATATTTATGGGAAAGCAGCTTCCATTTGCGTAATTGTAGTCAATTTTAGTCTGTTGTTTTTACGCTTTACTAACTGTTTTCTAATCAGTTTAATTGATTGAGCAGTGTGGCCTTCGGAGAGGAATAAATTGGGAATTGATTGAGTGTTCTTGGTTAGAAAAAAAAGTTTCAAATTAATCTACTGCCGGGATTTTCTCTACGTCTACGATACCCAACAATATTGTAAATCTTTAAGACTTTTTTGGCAAACTGCTAGGATGGATGCAATTTATTGTTTGTTTTGTAATCAATCACTCAATTATCTTCTTGTACGAAGGCTTTTGTTAATCTATTTTCCCATTGAAAATTTATGGTGTGATTCAAGAGTTTCGTCCTTTTAGTTGTAGGGTATACTTCAAATGCAACTGCACAATAGTTGCAAGCACTTGTTGCCAGGCCGTGAGTTCACTTGAAACTTGCCACTTGAGACCGGCAGTTGGGCCAACTTTAGACACAGTTCGTTCTGGCCAATTAGTCAGGAAAAAGCTGACACAAATTGATAAATGTTTTTACATTTTCTTTTGCTCTTCTTCTACGCAGACATCATCCATGGGAAGCTTTTCCAAAATACACGAGTTCTGGAGGTTGACTACGCCCAAGGCCGGGACATTCCGCCCGGCTATACCAGCCAGATCGTGGAAACCCTCCAGGCCTGGGTCAACTCCTGCGACAGTGTCTCCAACTGCATCGACATGCAAATCAAATACGCCAATGCCGAAAAGTCAAAGAGGATTCTGAACAAAGAGCGAGTTGAACAAGATGTGAGTAGCTATATTTGAGGTGTATCTCAATGAAGTTAACATACTTTTATTCCTTTAGCTTATTAATTTGAAAAAAGTACTGAAAAGCCAGGCATCAGATAGTGATGAAAGCATGCAGATCGACACTCACGGCCCGGGAACCAGCGGGGGCTTGGGGCAATCTGAGTTACGCAAAAAGCCATCCAAGCTGAGGAATCCGCGCAGCGCGGCAGGTAAGTTATTCCATTGAAAGTAAAGAAAATCTCATTTGTTGAACTAAACAACCAGCTAGGACGGACTGGCTTCATTGTAGTGACGACTGATAAGTTTTCTTGCTAATTTTCTATTATTACCATTCTTGTTGCTTCTTTAGCAGTTGGCCTGAAGTTCAGCAAGTGAGTGGAGTCTAGTCGAGCGGATGTGGGCGGATGTGGCAGGGAGGCAGGCGGCTGCATGACCGACTCAAGGACGAATGCAACCCCTCGCGGCACTTGAGACCCGCTCGACAAAGATTGGTTCTCACCTTTTATTATCACAGGAAAAATCATCTCAATTAATAAACGAAATAAAGCGAAATAAATTCCATAATTAGCACCAAATGGATCATCAAACAAATAAATACAAACTTGCAATAATGGAGGATGTGAATCAAAGTTCTCGTATTAATTGGATTACTTATTTATCCGCATTGGCGTGATTGGGGCGTTTAAACGAGCGCTCTTTGTTTACCTCTGGATGCTGGGGGAACCTTTGCCTCAAAACCGCCTTTAATTAATGGCAAAATAATTCTGGTTTAGACAAATGTTTATACGGCACATGTGCATAAATCTAAACGGTGCGTGTTGCGGTCTGCTTATGCATATTTGCGATATATGTGGCCAATTACATATCGGAAATTAGGCTTTTCCTGCCCCCTTTTGATGGTCATTTATTTGGCATTTGGGCGTCAACGATTCGGAATTTTCGGCGGCTTCCCACATATTTCTGGTTAAAAACATATGGAATACAGGATACGTCGAGCTTTTAATAAATTTTAAAATATTTGTTTCAATGAGTAAACTTTGTTAGGAGCATCGGTTGAACTATTTAAATTGCGCTCATTAATAAATGACAGAAAGTGACAAATCGAATATACTTATGTGCCAGAAATGCAATACACTTTCCACCAAATTTTAGCTTGCGGCAATTACTAATTGCATTTCGTGCCACTTGTTTAAATTAGCCCATCACAAGCATCCGCCACAAAATGTCATTCAAATGGCACCACAACTTTGGGGGAAACTTACAAAGTGTTGATTTACATCTCCCGGCTGTTTTTACTTTATATTTGAAATTGGCTTCATCTACAATAACTATTAGTATGTTATGCATACCATACTATGTAAATCAGTTACACATATGTTTAAACAGTATTTGCAGGTAAGTCATAAGGGTAATTGACTTGTCATTTGTATTTTGATGGTTAATTGAACTAAAACACTTAAGGTTACCAAATGCAAAATAAAATGTATCTTTTAAATATCAAGTTATAATTATATTTTACACCACACACATGTGTGCACTGATTTCTTGTGATTAAAACTGCTCTTGTGGGTTCAAAGATTAAATGTGATTATCACATTCTATCAATTAAGCTGCCATAGTCTTGATAGAATTCAGCTAATAGACTGGCGCTTTTCGAATCAGTTTTCATCGGTCGGTCGGGCAGTGAAAATGTCGGATTTCCTATTTTCCGTCGGCATCTTAAGCATTATTTTGCTGTGCTTTATTATTTATCGCAAGAGATATAATAGGCTTATCCAGCACATCGACAAGTTCGCAGGACCCACAACGCTACCCATTTTGGGCAACGTATTGCAACTGGGGTTCACTCCAGATGGTGAGTTTTTGGTTTCGATGGCTTTTTAATAGGAATAACATTCATGTTTGCAACCAGTTATTTGTTTTTGAAAAATAAGAACAATTAAAACAATCGTATTTATTGCTTGGCGACAAATTTCATCTTAATGGGTGTCACATTTGTATATTCGCACTTTTGGCATTCAATTCTTTAGCTTCACAATCGGGTTTTTGCAATTATGGATTTTAGAAATGTTAAAGTTGGCCTCCCGTCAGGCATCTTTCGAAATCTAGGGCAGATTAAATTTATGCTGAATACGGAGAACTCGTTTCGACAAATGAAACACCAAATCTGAATAATCGGTTGTCAGAATAGTCCAGTGTTCCCCAGATAACATTTTTGACCTCCTGAAGGAAATGGTATCAGCATACATTTTTATGAAAGATTTTTAAAAAGATACACATTGAGGATTATTGAAGAATATACGAATCACTTGATAGCTAATTCAATTATATTCGATTTAAATAAATAACAAACAATTGCAAGGCTAACTTGTAGAACAGGTTATACATTGTATCCAAGTTTGTTATTGTTAATATAAATAGCCATCAATTATTACATTACTACAATTATATAGATCTGAAGTAGGAGCTCTGAAGTCCAGTGCTTTGAATAAGTGGAACTATGTTTTCAAAACCATTATTATTTAATCCACCTCATTAAATCCCTATCATAACATTGATCTTTTATTACTCACCAAATCGGACCTAATTATTTTTAATTAACGAAATTATTTCGTAATGATTATAATCTTAACGAATTTAAGCCTTGCCAACCGGGCTTTTGTTATCCTACCTGAGAATACGTGTTTTGGCCATTTATTTGTTCACAATCGGATCATCTTGATTGAGTGCAACAACTTATTGTTCCAATGTGCTAAAAATCCGAGGGAATCGAAAGCGAATTTTAAACTGGTTGGACGAGTTGGAAACCGTTACACTTGATTAAAGCCAAATCCACTAACTTGTTACTGCCGTAAACAATTTGCATGTATTTCGAAAAACAGAATTCTTAAATAACTAGGTCGAAAGGTGTCCGGAGAACAGTCCGCATTGCGATTCGCATTTCAGGTAGGAGGTGGGCTTCCTCGGAGGTCCTAGTGGTGGTAGCTTGGCTCGGGTGCTGGGGGGTGGGACTCCAGCCAGGCGACGGCGCGGGCGATGGCCTCTGGGATTGGGGGAGGGGTTGGGATCCAGGCACCCTGGGGCTGGTATCCGTTCTCATCAGCCACATACTTTATGTCTACGTGCTCGCCCTCGGGGGAGATCCAGCTGAAGCTGCCGTGGATGTTGCCATGGACATCACCGCTGGCGGCTTGCTGGATGCCGTTGGTGGTCTGGAGGCTGGAGTCGAAACCGTCGGCACGGATGTCGTCCGATCGGGACTGCACCTCGGCGTGGACATCCTCGGAGCGTCCTCCATGGGGCACTGGAGGATTGGCTAGGGCCAGACCCAGAACGGCGCAGATCATCACCTGAGAAAGGAATAGGATGCTTTAGCTTTTGGAGGCTTCCATGTCCTGTCTGCTACCCACAATCTTGAACATTTTGGCTGATTTCTGTCTGGTCGGGAACGAACGTTGACTGATAACTGCATCTGGTCCGTATTTGTCTTTTTATATGATTACCCAAGCTGAGGCTTCTTTGGAAACAAATCGATACGTCTTGCAGCCAATTGTGGCTTTGAGTTATGACATGACTTCGCGGATGCGCCCGCACCCAATAAAACAAAAATAAAATAAGAAACCATCACCTGGCGACAGCGAGGCAAATGCCAAACAACGGGATAAGTACGATATTTAATCACTTAATAGATGCTAAAATGAAACATTCGCATTAATAAAGGCGCAAACGGGTCCGAGTAGCATCCCAAAAGCCAAACAAGTTCACTCATCTCGTGTGTCCCAAATCCCCTCTTCTTCTCGTAAACCAATTTGATTCTTCTTTTAAAAATTAAAGATTTGACGATGTGGAATAACATTTTGTCATGTATTTGTTTATTGGGAACTCCTAAATAATTGCATTTCAATAATGTTTCTAAACACAAGAACGGGCTTTTGAAGTTAAAAAAAATTGGATTAGTTAGGGATGACTGATCTTGAACTGGAGTGAATTTAAGTGGACTGTAGTTTTTTATTTGTACTTGACGCTTTCACTGCCCTTTTGCGACTGATGAAATAAGTGCAGCGTTGCCAATAGTTGCCACTCAGCCATATGTGTGTGTGTGTGTACATTATTAGTGGATCTTAAGTCTAAAGTATATCGAAATTCTAAGTAGGACAAAAGCTTATTGATATGTGATTAATAATAACGATATTAAACTTAACAAATCTAATTTGGTTCACGAACATCCCGGCCCGCCCTGAAACACGGTTTCTGAACGGGGTAGTTCTGCTATTTTGGTAATCGGCCGTGTCAATTCTCCAGATGCCATCCTGAGCCTGACCGCTCGAACCATGTTGTCCTTTCCGGGATAGGTGTCGATAACCCTTGCAAGGTGCCATGATGCAGGTGGTGTGTTGGACTCCTTGATGAGCACAACGCTGCCGATTGAAATGTTGGGTTTGGTGGTGGTCCACTTGGGACGCTGCTGCAAACTGGTCAGATACTCCTGGTGCCACTGGTTCCAGAAGCCTTGAAACATTGATTGTATACTTTGCCAGTATCCCAAGCGGCCCACAGGAATGTGGCCAAGATCCGCTTCAGGGATGGTCGTCAATGGTCGCCCGATCAAAAAGTGGGCTGGGGATAAGTAATTGTCATCCGTGTCTGATGTGAAACATAATGGTCGGGAGTTGACAACCGCACTGATTTGCGTTAGCAGGGTACGCATTTGCTCATGTGTGAGTATTGATTTCCCAATGACTCGTCGAAGATGCAATTTGACGCATCGAACTGCTGACTCCCACTTGCCACCCCAGTGAGGAGCACGCGGCGGGATGAATGTCCATTGAATACCCTCATCCGCGAGGGTGTTTGTAACCTTGTCTTTGTGTTGTTGTGAGATAAGCAGCTGCTGCATTTCATCGAGTGATTTCTTTGCTCCAATGAAATTTGTTCCGTTGTCGCTGTACATGCGTGTACATTTGCCTCGGATAGAAAAGAATCGCCGTAATGCCGCTAGGAATGTTTCCGTGGATAAGTCCGTGGCGAGTTCCAGGTGAATCGCCGAAGTGACCATGCAAACGAAAAGGCATATGTAGCCCTTGCTTATGCGCGGTTTGCGCACCTTCGCATGCTTGAGAAGGATGGGTCCTGCGTAGTCGCAGCCAGTGTTGACAAATGGTAGTGCTTGCGTGATACGTATGCTTGGTAGATCCGCCATACGTTGATGCATTGTGTCTTGTCGTTGTCGAAAGCAAGCCATACATGTGTGGGTGATTTTACGAATCAGATTTCGTGCGCCGAAAATCCAGAACCTTTGGCGAACGATGACGAAGAGAGATGAGACACCAGGGTGCAGGTTGACTCGATGTTCATGCTCCAAGATTAGGTAGGTAATCCGATGATCCTTTGGAAGCAAAATGGGATGTTTTGCCTCTGCCGACAATTGTGAGTGTTGAATCCTTCCTCCCACTCTGAGTAAGTTGTCCTTGTCGATTATCGGTGAGAGTTTTTGCAGCTGAGATTGATTCCGTAGAGGTTTCTTTGCGAGTGTTAGCTGGAAATCCTGCCTTGATTTCGTCAAACGTAAGGCTAGTCGATGCTGATTTCGAAGATGGATGCTTGATGCGATGGATGAAGCGCAGGATGTAAGCAAGCGTGTGGATGAGCTTCAGCCAAGAGGAGGTGCGATTGAGAAGCCGATCTAAAAGATTCTCCTTGGCACAACTACCTGCGCAGCCAGGCAGTTCGATTTGACTTCGTTTTGAATGCGTTTGTCTGAAACAGAAGATCGATTAATCGGATTGTTCAATTTTGATGTGAGCTGCTCATTGTCCCTCAACCAAGAAGGACCCTTCCACCACAACTGGAAGTCGAAGAGTTCGGATACTCCCATGCCCCGGGATGCGCAGTCAGCCGGGTTTGTTTTTGATTTCACGTAGTCGTTGCGTAATTGCTGATTTTGTGCTAATCGTCGTTCAACTGATTTGAACCGGTGTAGAGCTCCTTGGAGAGTATCTGCAAATTCTGGATTTGACGATTTAAATGGAAGCTCAACTATGTACTTCCCATTCTTGTCCCGTGTGTGTGTGGCAAGAAAGTGTTTCTCGACCTCTTCTTCTTCAGGTTTCAGATCGGCTGCCCGATGAATGCTTTCCAACTCCCAGAACCTTTTGAGAGTGGCGTCGATGTCAATCGTTGATGTTAGCGTCATAGTTTTGCTTGTTTGAGGTGAAAATATTGATGTAATCACCCATCCAAAGATTGATGAGATTGCGATCAGCTTTCCTTGTCGTCGAAGATCTTCCTTCCAGTGATAGCACTCCATACGTGCTCGCTGCCCAAAAGAATGTCAATTGGCGCATTTGTGCTGAATTGTGAATCTGCCAGTTGCAGATCGCTGAAGACTTGAAGTACAGATGCGTCGATGCTCTGCCTTTCCAATGGTGAAGTGATCTTTCCAAGCACATGAGCTTGGACAACTAGATGATCGGTTGAAATTCTGGATTGGATGCGTAGAGTACTGCATCCCCTTGTAGTGTCTGCTTTTACCGATGAGATTCCCGTAACCAATATGCGTGATGGTGTACGAGCCAAACCAAGTGCTTGAATACAGCGTTCAGATACGTACGACAATTCTGAACCGGTGTCCAATAGGAGTCGGCAAGCTACCAGATCTCCGTTTGCGTTTTGTACGTTGACCATAGCCTGGGCAAGGTGCTTCTGTTCCATCCATTTGTTTTGGTGTTCGTAGTGGCCTGTGCACATACCATGGCCGCCGAACCTTTAGCATGTGCGATGTGACTGCTAGTCACCGTTGCGTCGTGTAAGTTTGGATCTTCCTGATCCCCAGGTGTTTGAATGTTTGCGCCAATAACCTGTTGCATACGTTGCAGGTGCAACAGCGTGTGATGATTTCCTTTGCAGTGTCTGCATTTGAATTTAGATTTGCATTTGCTGATCCCATGACCAGGCTTTAGACAATTGTAGCAAAGCGAGTGTTCCTTAGCAAACGATCTCCTTTGCCCTGCAGACAGACCCATGAATTGCTGGCATCCATATAAAAGATGCTCCGTTGAATGACATTTGCTGCACTTGTTTCCTTCAAGCGCAACCATAGAATGTGTGACTTTCTTTGGCCGATTGTCACCGATTGAGGCTGTAGATTTGCCTCCAATTGCTTCACGCTTGCTGAGTTCCAGTTCCTCGCAACGTGCATCCAGAAATTTGAAGAACTCGTCCAGTGTGGGTGAGTTTGACTCCACACTGCGCTCGATCCACCTGCGTCGAGTGTCTGCGTCCAGTTTCTCCAGCGCCAGGTAGATGATCCAACAGTCTCTTTCTGTTTCCTGTATAGCATCTAAACCACGAACGATTTCGTTTGCGCCGTCTGACACCTTCCGCAAAGTTGTAGCATCTGTCTTTGTTGTTGTTGGCAGCTTCATAAACTGCTCCAAGAATGAGTTTACGATGTGCCGTGGACGATTATACCTTTCGTTTAATCGCTCCCATGCCGTGTCGTAAGCTGTATCCGTAATTGCTAGGTGTCTTACCAGATTAGCAGCTTCGTCGATTAGAAGTGATTTCAGATGATGAAACTTGTGCGTATTTGACAAATTCGCCTTGTTATGATTGTGCTCGAATATGTCTTTGAAAGCTGGCCACTCTGCGTAGTTTCCAGCGAAACGTTGAATTTGAATTTTAGGCAATTCGCTTTGAGCTATTACCCTCCTCGGGTGCAGCGACCGAATTCGCCGCGTTGATTTCACCAGAGTTTGGCCTTGAAAATGTACCGTTGCTTGGTTTGCTGCTAACTGCTCGAAGAGTTGTTGTTGTTGTTGTAGCAAATTTATAATTGCGTCGTTGTTGATCGCAGCCCGCCGCTGCCGATCTCGTTGCTGGATATTGATGGACTAGGTCTTGTACATACCATCGCCGAAAGTAATGATTTTGTCCGTAGATATTTTTCCTCGTAGATTGCGTTGTCTAGTTCTGGATCAACATAGCCTTCTATTTCGTCTAGAACCGCTATTTCATCCCCAAATCGATTGAATTCCTTCCATGTAGTGTTAAGGTGCTCCAGCCGGGAGGCCACCTCTGCAGATGTGCTGTCTGATTGCTGCGCATTTTCCGCCCAAGCCAAGCTACGTGTGATATTGGCCTTGAGACGGGATCGACTCTTGATGAGTGCTTTTAATTGTTCCATTGGAGAAACAATTACCGTGAGTCACAATTACAGGAAAACCACAATACAAATCCGGCTGCTCGAAGAACCAAACAATGATCTTGAACTGGAGTGAATTTAAGTGGACTGTAGTTTTTTATTTGTACTTGACGCTTTCACTGCCCTTTTGCGACTGATGAAATAAGTGCAGCGTTGCCAATAGTTGCCACTCAGCCATATGTGTGTGTGTGTGTACATTATTAGTGGATCTTAAGTCTAAAGTATATCGAAATTCTAAGTAGGACAAAAGCTTATTGATATGTGATTAATAATAACGATATTAAACTTAACAAATCTAATTTGGTTCACGAACAATGACAATATTTAATAGTAGTACTTAATATCGATAGAAGCCACTTTTTTGTAACTTTTCAGAAACCTTTCCGAAATCTTTCAATTAAAAGATCTCTGAAATGTGTGAGTGCCCGCACTTATGATGTGTAATATTTCTAAAACCTAATGAAAACAACTGTAAATTGACCTTTTGTGAGTTTTATTTAACGAATTTTAATGAAAATAGCTACTCAAAATTATTAAAAAAGCAATTTTAAGTGAAAATCTGGAATCTTTTTGAATATTTTACTCTATTACTCTTCTTATTAATCAAGTTATGGCATTATTTGAGGAAAAAGACTCGTTAACCAAGCTAAAATCGTGGTGACTGCCTTTTGGCCAAAATGTATAGATTTTAGTCACCATTTTGCGAATTATTTATCTAATTTTCATCGGATTTTTAAAAGGAATACCATTTATGGATCAGGACTTTACTCCGCTTCGATCTGCATCAAAACATTTCAAACGTAAAACAAAAAAATTTTTTTCAATTTTTGCAAATTTTTATGATGGTACCCCTTTCCTAAATTGCAAAAAATCGAAAAAATATTTTTTGTTCGATATTCAAAAACTTTTGATGCAGATCAACGGGGACTATAGTCCTGATTCGTAAATGATATTCCATTTATACATCGGATCAAAATTGGAGAAACAACTTGCAAAAAGGTGACTAAAAGTCTTCATTTTGGCCCAAAGACACTCACCATGTTTTTAGGTTAGGCTCTTGGCCAAAATCAATAATTTTAAGTCATCTTTATGCACATCGTATATGTAATTTTCATCCGATTTAAAGGATTTGCTTTTTTGAATCAGGAATCCATTTGATCTGCATTAATAGATTTCAAACAAAATCAGATCAATCTTTTTGAATGATTAATGAATAATTATGAATTCCCACATAAACTTCCTAAAAAATGAAGACCCAGTTGGTTCCAATTTTTAAGCAAATGAAAATAAATGTAAGTACTTTTTTAAGCAAGTGCATGTATTCTTTTGAAAGTCAATAAGTACAGCTAAACAGCTGGGAGCATAGGTATCGAGAGAACAGTCCGTGGAGAGATCCGTGTCCGGATTCGTCGAGTTTAGTGGAGACGAGGGTGCTCGGGAGCTGGGGGGTGCGACTGCAGCCAGGCGACGGCGCGGGCAATGGCCTCTGGGATTGGTGGGGGGGTTGGGATCCAGGCACCCTGGGGCTGGTAGCCGTTCTCATCAGCCACGTACTTGATGTCCACGTGCTCGCCCTCGGGGGAGATCCAGCCGAAGCTGCCATGGATGTTGCCATGGACATCACCGCTGGAAGCCTGCTGGATGCTGTTGGAGGTCTGGAGGCTGGCATCGAATCCATCGGCACGGACATCATCCGAGCGGGACAGCACTTCGGCGTGGACATCATCGCCACGGGAAAGGGCAGCGGGCGAAAGGGCGGCGGCCACTCCCAAAAGGGCAAGGATCATCACCTAGATTCGTAAAAGGCATCGTATTACTTCCTCAGCTTCTCAATCATCCTGCAAGCTACTCACAAACTTGTACATTTTAGTTGATTTTTGTCTGGCCCAGAGCGAACGTTGACTGATATCGGATACGGGTTGGCCAGAGTCTTTATATATGATTTCCAATCGAGCCTTCAAATCAATTACTTAAAATCATCTTTTCTAAGTAATTGTGTGCACAAAACGCCCCTAAGGCAGAGCCCATAAATTTCGCACTTGACACTGCCATAGAAATGTCAAAAAACGGGTCTTTAGATATTGTATGGCTGCTTAAATGAAACATGATTTCGGAGATTTTTTTCCAGAGACGGTTCCGTTCTGGTTTGTGATTCTTCGCTAATCGATGACGTTTCATACTTGACACACCTTCAGATACATGTCATATTTTTTGACTAGGGGCTCCTGTTGCGGAATATCTAATCCTAAACTTGGCAATCCATCAGCAAGAAGGATATTTTAAAAACAGGGACATAGCAATTAAAGAGAAGAAATTGTGTCTCTTTTAAAGTTTTCTTCAATAAATCAACATTCAAGCTTATTTCTAATACTTTCCTAGTGTAAATATAAGCAATAAAAAGAAAATTAGAGTTTTATGGCAACCTGTATCAATATTTGGGAGCCAACTGTTCAACTTATAGATTCTTAAATAAAATAAATACCAGGTTTAAATTTGAACAAAGCATTGAGAGATTTTCTGAGCTCATCGTATAACTCCAAAAAGTATGCTATATTTTGAATCTATTTATCTCCTTTAAATCGAAATTAGGCAAACACATATATTGAATTAGATCGTATACTTATCTGACGCAAGAACACAATAAAAAATTTCTTATGAATTATTCATTGTCTGGTCGATTTGCATTGCGTTTCCGTTAAACTCTGGTTATTTTTTGGCTCCAAAAACATTCCAACTGGCCAACTTTGATTCAATTTGAATTGAGCTAAATTTGAATTGAGTGGCAGACGATTTTTATGGAGCTCACACCTCGAATCCAATTTATATTGCATCAGCTCTATGCTCGGAGGATTTTTAGGTATATATAGCCCGATTGCGCCAACGATTGGTATCAGTCTCACAGTTTTCTAGTCTGACAATTAAACCAAATCAACATGTTCAAGATCGTAAGTATCTCAAGGACACCTTTGGATATAACTTCCTCTAATCCTGGATTATACCGCCTCATCAGCTGCTTGTCTGCTCTATTGCCGCCCTTGTGGCCGCCAACGCCGTTGTGGAGGTCAAGGAGCTGGTCAACGAAGTGAACCCCGACGGTTTCCAGAGCAGACTGGTCCTGGACGACGGATCCGCTTCCTCCGCTACCGGTGATGTCAAAGGAAACATTGATGGAGTCTTCGAGTGGATTTCCCCTGAGGGCGTTAATGTCCGTGTGAGCTACAAGGCCGACGAGAACGGTTACCAGCCCCAGAGCGACCTGCTCCCCACTCCCCCACCAATCCCAGACGCTATCCTGAGGGCCATCGCCTACATCCAGGCCAACCCCAGCAAGAACTAGACGAGTCCCGAGGCATAAGCCCCCATCGATTAGGAACAGCTAGTTCGAGATTGGATTACTCTCAGCTGCTGCTTAAAAACTAGGCGATCTAATTGATTCATGTACATGAATGTTGTTAAGGAAATGTAAAATAAAATAACACTTGCACGCTTAAAGCTATTATCTTTTACTATACTATATTTTGGGGTCTGGGCAGATGTGCATGCTACTAAAAAAAGAATGGTTTGTACAAAAATTAAGACTATTAATCTATTTAGATATTGCAAATAACTCTTAGACGTCTTAAGAAATTCCACCCCAGCGATCTGTCTTTCCGTGTTGTACATTAATATTTTAAAAACATGTAAATAATTGTAAATAATTGTATATAGTCCAGGCCCATATCCCATATGAACCATAATTACCCCACCTTCTAAACGCCCGGTTATGTTCAAATAATCCTGAACGATTCCGGCGATAATAAACAATATATAAATCCAAAAAAAAAAAAAAAAAGATATTGCAAATAAAGTACGATTTCATAATATCGCTCAGGTCTTGCAGGCGCAAGTGTGCATTTAGAGCGGCTTTAGTTCTGCTAATCTTCTTTATCATAATACTATTATTTATCAATAGTAATTGCGAAAATAACCGCTTAAAAAAGACATCTCATTTAAAACAAACTATCAAGTATGATTAGAATATCTTTTGCCTTGAAAAAAAACATAAAAGTTGTCACATATTTCAGCCAAATGGCGTGACTCTAATTTCTATCTGAGCTTGTGACTGCATTTTTTTCACCTTAGATATATCCAGGCTCAAAAGTTCTTAAAGCTACCAGAAAGTATGCTAAACTTGGCAGTTCACGAAGAAAGTTAAGCCCAGTTAAAAAAATCGTTTAAATTAAGGCATCATCCCACAATTTATCTGATGCGATGGATTCCAGGAATTTTACCAAATGTTAAGAACAAGAAATTAATTACTATCTGTGCGGTTTTAGACACAAATTTCTCCGCCGTAAGCGCAAAGTACAGAACGATTTATATTCGAGAGCCACTGGAAGTTGGTTTAACCTTTTCGAGAAATCGTGGTCGGGGAATCATTCTAGATTCTAGAATAATTACGGTAGCAATTTGCATAGACTGGTGAAAACAAAAAGAGTGCATCAGACCATTTTTATCACCCCGGACTGGGCCCAACCTGTCCGTCGCCACCTAACAAGGCTTATGTTGGCCGAAATGTTAATTGAAAACGGGTTGCATCGGTTTGGGGCTTGATTTGGTTGGACTGGAGCGTATAAAAAGCTAAATTGATCCCGGATTGTCATCAGTCTCTCGAGTTCTCTAGTCGGACAATCAAATCCAGTCAAAATGTTCAAGATCGTAAGTATCCGTTGGACCGAGTTGACCTGGTCAAATCCCTAATCCAGGATTATCCCTGCAGCTGCTTGTGTGCGCCCTTGCCGCCTTGGTGGCCGCCAACGAAAATGCCGAGGTCAAGGAGCTGGTCAACGATGTGAACGCCGACGGCTTCGTATCCAAGGTTGTCCTGGACAACGGCGTCGCCTCATCCGCCTCTGGAGATGTCCACGGAAACATCGATGGCGTCTTCGAGTGGGTGTCCCCCGAGGGTGAGCACGTCCGTGTGAGCTACAAGGCCGACGAGAACGGATACCAGCCCCAGAGCGATCTCCTGCCCACTCCCCCACCAGTCCCGGAGGCCATCCTGAAGGCCCTCGCCTACATCCAGGCCAATCCCAGCAAGGAATAAGTGCTCCCAGGACTCCCAGAACCATCCACCCTTTGGGTCATCAAGTTTAATGTGACTTGCTGTCCAGCTCTTAGCATTTAAACCGCATGCAGACTATATAAGTTTGATTATCGAGTCAACCAATAAATTCGATTTTCAATGGAAAACAATTTTGTCAATTTAACGAACTACGGTGCGGGAAGGGACGAGTGGGGCTGTCTGGATACACTTGATTTATTTGGCTGGGACAATAAAAAATACCCCAGATGGCTCACGCTCTGTTCGGGTGACTTTTGATTGATATTGGGCCATAACACTTGACCATAAACTGGTTTAATTAGCGAATCCTCTGAAAAGTATCATCCAAAAAGATTTACATATTTACTTTATTGTCTGATGAAAGCATTATATTCGATATTATTTATAGTTAAACATTTTTATTTAACTTTTAGCTTATGTGAAAGCTGTACTGAGATGGTACAAACAATTTAACTATACGAACTTTGCCGTTTGGATTGGGCCCCTTCCATTCATCCTGCTGGTTGAGAGTAAGTACGTTGAGGTGAGTCGTCTGCCAGTCCTGTTTTCGCTTTAAATCTTTTATTAATTCCAACATTTATTATTAAAGCATGTCCTCAGCAGCAATACCTTGACATACAAGGAGGAGCCGTATTATCTGATGTACCCCTGGCTGGGAAGAGGCCTTCTCACCTCCAATGGACACCAATGGCAGCTGCGCCGAAAGCTGATCACACCTTCCTTCCATTTTAAGATCCTCAAAGAGTTTCTTCAGGTTATGAACGAGACCAGTGGCAGGTTTATGGAGCTGCTTGCCAGGGAGGCAGCAGGAGCCAAAGATCAGCTGCTGGACATTCAAGCTTTAGTTCCCAGACTCACAATAGACGTCATTTGTGGTGAGTGGGTGAAATATTCTGGCGATTTTAATCCTTTTTGAACAATCCTTAGAAACCGCAATGGGCACAAAGGTCAACAGCGTGGAGGGTGAACCTTCAGAAATTGTGGAAGCAATTGGAGTTCTGTGCAATATCATTCCCGAACGGGTATTATCCTGTCTGAAACGCATAGAGTGCTTTTTCATGTGCACTCCCATGTATTGGCAGCAGCGAAAGGCCTTGGCCATGTTAAGGAAACATTTCGGCAAGGTTTGTTGCACTTTAGCAGGAATACGTTTATTTTAAAGTCTTAACAGATCATAGAAGACCGCCGCCGACTTCTTGAGACCTTTCCGCCCATTTCAAACGACACTGAAGAGGATGAATTCACCAGCAAACGTCCTAAAATGGCATTTCTTGACAATCTACTGACTGCAAATGTGGAGGGTAAGCCTTTAAGCTTTGAGGACATCTTTGAGGAAGTCTCCACTTTCATGTTTGAGGTAAAATTTCCTAATGCTTTGAAAGGATTTGTGTTAAATGAAGTTCTTAGGGTCATGACACCACGGCCACAGCCATTATTTTTGGAATTTATTGCCTGGCCTGGACGCCACGAGTACAAAACCTGGCCTATAAAGAACAACAACTTATATTTGGCGAAGACCGCAACCGATATCCAACTTATGATGAGCTACAAAAAATGCCCTACTTGGATTTGGTGATTAAGGAAACGCTTCGTCTTTTTCCAAGTGTACCTTTCATATTTCGCACTGCTCCAAAGGATACTTATATTTGTGAGTGGTAGTTCCTTGTAATCCAATACGGAAATAACTATTTCGATTGTTTGCAGTGGATAAGTTTTTGCCAAAGGGCACAGCCATGATTATTCCGATTTTCGGGCTGGGCCACAGTCCTCATCATTTCGATGAGCCTCTCGAATTCCGGCCAGAACGATTCGCAAACACTGACCGAACAAAGGTCAATGTTTTTGATAGTGTTCCCTTCAGTGCTGGAGCCAGAAATTGCATAGGTAGGTATATCCAAATTTAGGTTGAACTTCTTTGGTAAATAATGTCTAATCCGTAGGACAAAAGTTTGCATTACTGGAACTGAAAGTGGTTCTGTCGAAGGTGCTACGACGTTTTCAGTTGCTACCCGCTCCCTTGGCCAAACAAAACATTGCCGACATATTGAATCCTGACAATAAGCCTGGAAAGCAAGAAGTCAAAATGTACGTATCCATCACCCTAAAATCACTAACTGGAGTCCCAGTAAGACTCGTGGACCGAAAGTGACTTCTGTTTCTTGGGATCTGGAAATGTGTATATTTTGGTTGTATGTGAATTGATATTATGCAATAAAATAAGAGCAAACAGTCGCAAAATTAATTAGTAGCGAATACGTAAATGTATGCTAATTAAAATGAACTATTTGCCAAGTCAACTTTGATAATTTGCACAGAAATAATGATGCGAACTATGCGAAACTGGTTGGGTGTGGAGTCTAAAACGGGACAGAACTGAAACTGGCAACAAACACAATACACTTTCACTTCCTATTTCTGTTGAAATAAACAATAGACTTCATTGTATAATAACGATCAAACGTGTGTTTAATATTGATGTCTGGAAAGGTGAAGAAAAAAGGATTTAAAAAGGTTAAATTCTGGTTTTATCGTTTCTTTAGTCGAATCTGTATTCCGTTCTCTGATTTGAGGGTGACTCGAATGTTTAAAACTGGGTCATACTCGCTTTGAGGGACACAGTCCACCCGGGAGTGGTCGTTTATGCCCGAAGGAAGACCATCAACTGCTGGCAGAACTTCAAAGCTTCGCAACAACTGGGACAAAATTGCCTTCAGCTGGTACATGGCATATTTTTCAGCTGAAAGGATAGGTAGTAGTCATATTTTCAACAATGCAAAAAAACTTTTTAGCTTACCAATACAACGCCTGGGACCTGCACTGAATGGCACACTTTTAAAGGCCTCAATGCCCACATTTCCATTGGCATTCTCGAATCTTTCGGTTCGGAAAGTGCACGGTTCGTCGAAGTACTTCTCATTGTAACCCATGGCAATGAGGCACATAATCACAGTAGTACGTTTTGCCACCTTTGTTCCATCTTAAATAAAGTCGTACTATTAAGGGACCTTTTAAAACAAAGCATTTAAAACACTCACTAATATCAATGGCTCGGCGGTTGGTCCTTGCAATCAGTGGCACTGACGGGTACAATCGTAGTGTCTCTCGAATAATTAACTCCAGATAATGCATCTTATCCAGACGAGCCAGGTCCGCTTCTCCGAACAGATCTTTGCCGAAGATACGCTGCTGCTCCTCGAAGGCTTTCTTTTGAATATCAGAGTGCCTTGAGAGAGTATAGAGGCTGAAGGATAAGGCAGCGGCTACGGGATCGTGGCCCTAATTGAAGAAAATAAAATAACATTTGATTGGAATTATTGTAAAGTCTTAATCATCCTACTGTAAATATAAATGTTGATATTTCCTCAATGATTTCGCGTTCCTTGAGAGCCCTTCCATCGAGTTTTGCTGCCAGGAGCACGTCAATAAATGGTTTATTAACACTTTCGCCACTCGAGCCACTTGCACTTTCCTTGGCCAACTGGTGGCGGCGTTGGGCGATAATCTGAAACCAGAGTCAAGTATGTATGTTAGGACCAAGTCATCCCGTGGATATTTAGTAGCTTACCCGACTCAGTTCACTTCGGAGTAGCGACAGAGCTCGGCGTTGCTTCATGTAGTACGAAGTCAGTCGAAATAGAGCATCGAACCTCTTCACAATGCTGAAGGTACGCTCCTGCACCACATCGCATAAGCTGGAATTCGAGTAGGAGATTGGGTAGAAGGTGAGTGGGTGGTGGTCTGTAATCCCTGGCATCCCAGGATTATGCGAAATGAACTTACTCCTTGACGGAGCCATGCAAATCGGAGGGCTCCCCGTTCAGTGAGCTGCTGGCCAGGCCAGTGGCATTTTCTGGAAAAACGAACGAACGAAACAAAACATTGAAAATTCGCAGCTTAAAGAAAGCTAAATGAACCCGAACGAATCTCCAAAAGTTCCCAATAAATTACCGCCGGTTAACAGGGAAATTCTTCAAATTATTTCGTCCTGCCCAATATGCATCAGAGCGGGTCGGTTGTATCGTCGTCGGTGGCAAGTACCTTAACCGCGAAACTTTTCCGCCCGCACAATCTGCGGCACTTGTAGCCATTTTCTATGCTATAAATCTTATTTATAAAACGTTCATAATAAATTACAAAAAATAAACGAGCGAGGAGCCCGGAGTGCGAAACTCGGCCCCGAAAACGACATGACAAATGTGTAAAGTTTCGCTTTAGTACACACGGGAAATTTTTGTTTTTATAATTTATATATTTAATTTTTACTTTAGACTGGCCAAGGGCATATCTTGGTGTTTCAGTGTATCCAAACTTACCGCACACAATATCCAGGGTGCACTGGGCCACTAGCTCCTGGGCGTCGAAGATTTCCTGTGTTTCCGACAGGGAGCTAAGCTTCTGGATGAATTGGCCACCCGTTCGATGAACAACCCGGAGATATCCTTCGATGGCCGAGCGCTCGAAGGCGGGGAAGTAGATCTTTTGATGCTTCAGCCACCGGGCGCCGGAACTGGTGAGCAGGCCATCGCCCAGCCAGGGTCGGAGGAAGGAGTACAAGTGTTCCTTGTACAACAACGATGAACTTGACAAAATATTCTGCCAAAGCACAAGCACACAGAGCACAATGTGATGAGGGTTTGAATTGGCAGGGAGCAGGAGCGTCCTCACTCACCTGGATTTCCGCCGGATCACTCAGCATCATGTGGTACTGCAGGAAAACCATTGAACGGAAGCCCTGGAAATCATATTTCCGACAATACTGAAGGACCTTTTTCGGGTATTCTGTGGATGAGAGTCACTTTTATTAGTGGAAACAAAGTCTTTGCTTGCATAGCACTGAAGTTTATAATTGGGTCAGGTTTTAAAATTGGAAATAGCGTTTCAAATAAACAATTTTGTTTATGGACCTTTCGGTCGTTGGGTCATAGGCGTAGTGGCTTTAAAATTATGACAAACACGCACTGGTAAAAAATATTTGGTTTAAGAAAACCAATCTAAACAGGCATTAAAATAAAAGGACACACAAGGAGGAAACAGTATCCATTGAATTGGACACCCATCCGAGCGTAGTAGAAATATGGCATTATGGAAAAATATGCTGCAGCATCATTTTTTTCCCCTCAAGGCATTGTGCATTTGAAATGATTACTTTAGGCACGTGCAGGGAGGGACCGTGGAAGGGCGGTGGGAGGTCGGTTGGTCGGGAGAGAGAAACAGGACCAAAATTATTCAGCCGTGCAAAAGGAAAGCACTTGGGAAATGCACACAGAACTTGATGAAAGTTGTAGCAAATATTACAATAAATAAGTACAGGGAATCAAACACAATTCAGTCTCGAATCCAAATGCACAACCTGATTCCAAGGGGGATTGAATACATTGAGCTCCTTTTGTAATGGCAACCGAAGGTTTTACCGGATTCGATCAGACAAATGACATTTCATATACATGCGACCATGCCAAGAGTTCATAAATATAGCCAGTACTTACCATCGGGCTTAAGGCCAAATTGGAACAGGTTGCCAACGAATGGATATGGAGTGGGCCCCGGTATCATCTCCATAATGCTGGCCATGTGATCTATGTAGTTGAATATTTTCACACCCTTAAACACCAAAATGGTGACCAAAATAATGGCTATGGCTATCAGAAACATTTTGTTCCGTTCAACTGCTCTCGTTTAGTATTCGATCCAGACTAATTTCTCCAGTTCTTTGCACTAGTTATTTGGCAACCCATTTCCTAGTCGATAACCCCTTTGATAGCTTATCAAAAATATATGTTGCATCCTTTTTTTTATACTTTGTGGTTGTATACAGTTCTTATGGATTGACCGCCGATACAAACAGCATTATCAATCCATTGTGGTTTATTGCCTGATTCTGCTATTAATTGATAAATTATAATTAAACTGAGCTACTAACCAGTTGTGGGCGATTTGACTCATTCCCCCAGTGACGTGTGGGTCTAAAGGGTGGTTTAGTATCGCCAGCAGATATGGGCCAATAAAGGATTCGTAATCAGGAAAGTGATATGAAGCTGTAGGTTACGGTCAAAGCTTTAAAGTTTTTAAATCACTAGAGTTAAAAATATCTAAAATGGATAAAATGAATACTTTTAAAAGACTAGCTCACAATATATACTTCTTTATTTTATCAACAGGTTTATTAAATAAAAAAGTTTTAAGGAACTTTATCTCCATTATTTGCTTTCATATTTATTTTTTCCTAAGTTATTAGTTAGTTCTTGACATGTTAGTTAACATCAAGAAAATATCTACGTATAGTTTACTTAGTACGAATGTAAAATAAATAGAAATCGACTTTTTGTTTAATGTTTTAAGACTCTCTTAACTTTTTTTGAAAGAGAAGGCATTAAAAACTCTCTGTTGACATACAATGTGATACAATTTCACGCTTAGCAATGCGATATGGGTTTGTTTACATCTTCAAGATACTCTTTCTATATCTTTTAACGGCGAATTTCTTATCTGACGAAAAGAAAAAATACAAATAAGTGATTTTTTATCAGAGAGTCTTTTAGTTTGTTAGATTCCCAATCTACTATGCTATAAACTCAGCTCTTTAAAACCTGATTATTAAAATGCCGAGTCATGCTGAAGGCACTAAATATTTTCAGATAGGTATTTTCAAAACAGTAGAGATTTGGGAAGAGAGAGAGAAAGAGAGCCCCCCAAACGAGTTGGCTTAATCTTTCGTATTAAATAGGGGCTCCACATGAAAATCAAACCCAAACTGCTGCGGAACTTCAAGCGCGACGCGACCGAAAATGTGGATCGTGCTTCTGTTTTTTTTAGCTCTGCCTCTTTTGGCAGTTGCGTATCTTCAACTGACCACGTACCGGCGAAGGAGGATTTTGGCCAAGTTTAATGGCCCCAAGGGCCTGCCCGTCATTGGAAATGCCCATCAAATGGGCAAGAACCCATCAGGTGGGTTGATTTTGTGCATTTTGATACCAAAATAATGTGGCAGAGGATACACCCAGAATGACTCATCTCGAATAGCGTTGTGACTGATGAATGTAAATGTAAATCAGAGACAATGCTATTCTTGGAAAGTCATCCTGACCAAGCAACTTTATAACCGAATCCTAATAGTGCTACCGCTTTTCAACTCAAGTACTTGATAGATAAGAACGAGGACTTTGCTTCAAGTGTTGCGTAAATCAAACAAGTTTGTAATTAGAAAAGAATTATTGTAGGGTTGAGACAATCGCGTGTGGGAAACCAACAATGACGCTTAAGTCATGAGTGTATGTTTTGTTCTGTGATTTGCTTTGTAATTAATTTTTAATCATCCACAGAAATACTGGATAATGTCTTTGCCTGGTGGCATCAATTCGGTAAGGATAATTACATTTTCTGGATAGGGCCATACTCTAACGTATTGGTCACAAACGCCAAGTACTTGGAGGTAAGCTTCACGTTAGGATTTTGATAATTCAATCGATATATTAGAGGTTTTTGTATTCCAGTTTATACTCAGTAGCCAGACCTTGATCTCAAAATCCGACATCTATGACCTAACACATCCATGGCTGGGACTGGGCCTACTTACCAGCACCGGCAGCAAATGGCACAAACACCGCAAAATGATAACCCCCGCATTCCACTTCAACATCCTGCAGGACTTCCACGAAGTGATGAACGACAACTCCAGCAAGTTCATCAAACACCTGCGTAAGGTGGCAGCCGGAGACACTATCTTCGACTTCCAGGAGCAGGCCCACTATCTGACCCTGGATGTTATCTCTGATACAGCCATGGGAGTCTCCATTAATGCCATGGAAAACCGAACATCTTCCATAGTCCAGGCTTTCAAGGAGTAAGTAAACGCTTTAATGTTTTTTTCAAGGAAATTACTAATCTTGTGGATTTCCAGCATGTGCTACAACATCAATATGAGAGCCTTTAATCCTCTGAAGCGCAATGAGTGGCTCTACCGCCTTGCCCCTGACTATCCTGCATATGCCAAGACTCTCAAGACGCTTAGGGACTTCACCAACGAGATAATTGCCAAGCGCATCGAAGCTCACAAGTCCGGTTCCGTGACAACCAACCAAGGCGATGAGTTCTCCCGTAAGAAGATGGCCTTTCTGGACACTCTCCTCTCATCCACCATCGATGGACGTCCTTTGAACTCTACGGAGCTGTACGAAGAGGTGTCCACCTTCATGTTCGAAGGACACGATACCACAACTTCGGGGGTTTCCTTTGCAGTTTATTTACTTTCCAGACATCCCGACGAACAGGTGAGATTCTAGAAAACAAATGAAAATATTTTAGTAACAAACTTGTTTGCCATTAAAGAAAAAACTATTCGAGGAGCAATGTGAGGTGATGGGCTCTTCGGAACTAAATCGGGATGCCACCTACCAGGAAATCTCACAAATGAAATACTTGGATCTCTACATAAAGGAGGCTCAGCGTGTGTACCCCAGCGTTCCGTTTATTGGACGTTACACGGAAAAAGACTATGTGATTGGTAAGATGACAATTTTCGTAATATTTTCGTGTATTGTACATCCAACTTTCTCCTACGCAGAAGGAAAACTCGTGCCCAAGGGATCCACTCTGAATTTAGGACTCGTAATGCTCGGCTACAATGACAAAGTGTTCGAGGATCCCCTGAAGTTCTGGCCCGAGCGCTTTGAGGCGAAGAAACCAGGACCTTTTGAGTATGTGCCTTTTAGTGCTGGCCCCCGAAACTGCATTGGCCAAAAGTTTGCCCTCCTGGAAATCAAGACAGTGGTCTCCAAAATCATTCGAAACTTTGAGGTGCTCCCTGCCCTAGACGAACTGGTCTCCAAGAATGGCTATGTCAACACATCGCTAGGACTGCCTCCTGCTGAGAGGGCCAAGCGTGAGGAGCATCGCCACAAGTACGATCCCATTTTGTCGGCTGTTTTGACCCTCAAATCGGAGAATGGATTGCATATCCGTTTGAAGGAGCGCAACTAGAAAAACATGATCTTGCAGCTTTATATACTTAGGTTAAAATCCCAAAACAGGTACTTATAGAGAAACGATTGTTGTTGTTTTTCTCTCCCAAAAGAAATAATTATTAAGGAACTGTTAATTAGACAAAGTAGAACAAATAAACATTGAAAAGTTTTACACTTTGAACTACTTGGATTACTATGAGAATTTCTGATTTTGTGAAATTGAAATCAAGGTGATATATTATAAATTAATGTAAATCACGAAGCTGCGACTCAACCACCTGGAAGCTGCCTTTAAACAATCTTGAGATGTTTTGAGTGAAAATTAACTGAAAGAGAGACTGAGACAAAGAGAAAATGTTGTCATTATCAGTCAGTCAGTCTGGTATAAATACAGAATGCATGCAACTTCCAGATACTCAGTTCTCGGATCTTGTGCCGCTTGGAAAGATGTGGGTTGTGGTGTGCATTTTACTCGGCTTGCCGCTGCTTTTAGTGGCCTATTTCGAACTTGGCTTACTTCGACGTAAACGCATGCTAAACAAGTTCCAGGGTCCCAGAATGCTGCCCGTAGTGGGCAATGCACATCAAATGGGCAAGACACCCACAGGTGAATAACAATGGATTGCAGAACAAGGTTTATCTGATATCAAAGCAATTTGATAATGTGCCTATCTGAGTATAAATCCGATAGCTAGAAAGTGAACTTTGATCTTGGAATCTTGAGAGGAAAAAAATAATTATGACAAAATCTTCCATATTAGAAATTCTAAATCGATTTTTTGGCTGGTGGCACGAGTACGGCAAAGGTAATTTTCGTTACTGGATCGGTTCCTATTCAAACATTTTGGTAACCAGCCCCAAGTATATGGAGGTAATATAGATGTTATCACGAAAATATTATACGATCTAACTATTCCTTTTCCAGTTTATACTCAGCAGTCAGACACTGATTTCCAAGTCGGATTCCTATGATCTCATGCATGCCTGGTTGGGCTTGGGCTTGCTTACGAGTACGGGTAGCAAGTGGCACAAACGCCGCAAGATGATCACCCCGGCCTTCCACTTCAATATCCTGCAGGACTTCCACGAGGTGATGAACGAGAACTCCAGCAAGTTCATCGATCAACTGAGAAAGGTGGCGGACGGGGACAGCATCTTTGACTTTCAGGAAGAGGCCCATTACCTGACTTTGGATGTGATTTGCGATACGGCCATGGGCGTTTCCATTAATGCCATGGAAAACAGAAGCTCATCGGTTGTCCAGGCTTTTAAAGAGTTTGTATTTTAAAAGACCATGATTAATAATTAATTTATAATTTTTTTATTCATCA
The DNA here is from genome assembly GCA_018150405.1 of Drosophila varians. Taxonomy (NCBI): domain Eukaryota; kingdom Metazoa; phylum Arthropoda; class Insecta; order Diptera; family Drosophilidae; genus Drosophila; species Drosophila varians. Next base: position 15,043,840 of record JAECWK010000130.1, read on the forward strand.
GCATGTGCTATATTATTAAAATGAGGGCCTTCAATCCTTGGAAACGCAATGAAAAGCTGTTTCAATGGGCATCCGACTATCCAGCTTACAAAGCCACCTTAAGAACCCTGCAGGACTTCACAAACGAGATTATTGCCAAGCGGATTGAAGCCAGAAACTTAAATAACACACCCGAAAGTCCTGGTACGGAGTTCGTTCGCAAAAAGATGGCCTTTTTGGATACCTTGCTTTCATCTAAAATCGATGGTCGTCCTCTGACATCTCAGGAGCTGTACGAAGAAGTGTCCACCTTTATGTTTGAAGGACATGACACCACAACCTCTGGAGTGGGCTTTGCTGTCTATTTGCTTTCACGACATCAAGATGAGCAGGTGATATAAGTAGAAATCTTTTCAATGTAGGATATAATTCATAAAACTTTTTTTAGGCTAAATTATTCAAAGAACAGTGCGAGATAATGGGCGAATCCAGCCTGTGCCGGGATGCCTCTTTTCAAGAAATTAGCCAAATGAAGTATCTGGATCTATTCATAAAAGAAGCTCAACGTCTCTATCCTAGTGTGCCTTTTATTGGTCGTTTTACGGAAAAGGACTATGTCATTGGTAAATCTATTGTTTCCTTCATCAAAAGTCACTTTCTGAGTTTTGTTTATATTTTCCAGATGGTGAAGTAGTTCCCAAAGGCACTACGTTGAACTTGGGACTCCTTATCTTAGGATATAACGATCGAGTTTTCAAGGATCCTCACAAGTTTCGACCAGAACGCTTTGAAGAGGAAAAGCCAGGACCGTTTGAGTATGTTCCTTTTAGTGCCGGACCACGGAATTGCATTGGACAGAAGTTTGCTCTGCTGGAAATCAAGACCGTGGTGTCCAAGATTTTACGAAACTTTGAGGTTTTGCCGGCCCTGGATGAACTGGCTTCTAAGGACGGCTATATAAGTACCACTGTTGGTCTGCCGCCAGCAGAGAAGGCTAAAAAGGATGCGTTTGTTCACAAGTATGATCCCATTTTGTCCGCGGCCATGACACTCAAATCAGAAAATGGCCTCTTTCTACGCATGAAACCGAGGCTCTAAAACGAAGTATACTTTTCGGCTGGAATTGATTTTATGGCTTTATTGTTTACATTTTAAATGCGTAGAATCGCTACTAAATATTTATTAGTTTTTAATACAAGTTAGACAGCCACTAGAACCGTTCCCACATAGGGGCCTGCGGTGAAGGAAGCAGGATTAATGACCTCCCCATCGGTGTATTGAGAGCTCAGAGAGGTGGTAATGATCTCCGCCTTGGTTCCCAGCGAGTAGTACTTGGTCAAGTCCAATGTCTTTGTGGCGCTGCCCAAGTTAAGCACGATAACATACAGGTCACTGCCAGTCTTTTGCCTACAAGGATGAATCACTTGTAATGATAATATTTAAAGAAATTAAATAAACACTCACCGCGAATAAATAATGACATCATCATCGATGGCCTGGATTTTGAGCTCTCCTTGACGGAAGGAAGGTTCCTTTCGGACTCGAACAAGTTTCTTGAAGATCTGCAAATGGGAGCGAGGAGCAAGCAGCTGCTGCAGGGCATTATTGGTCTTGTAGTTCTCTGCCACGGGCAGCCAGGTGTGATCGGCACTGGTGAATCCTGAGGTGAGAGGAAAGGAATGTAGAAACTTTACTCCAGATTTAATATATTTAAAGACTCACCAGCTAGGGGAGAGGCATCCCATTGGTAGGGCGTGCGCGCTGGATCACGAGTGCGTCCATAATAGTTATCCGGATCCGAATTGCATGCTGGGGGATCCACAGTATCCTCCCAGCTAATCCAGACATCGGTCATTCCTAGCTCCTCGCCGTTATAGGTGACGGCATGTCCTGGCAGCGTCTGGAGCAGGATGTTGATTAGATCAGTGCGCTGGGGACCCAATCGGGAAGCTACACGCTTGTTGTCGTGGTTGCCCAGCACCCAGTTGGCGTAGACACCCGCTGGCATGGCATTCAGCCACTTGGTAATGTGCTCCACATAGTCACCAGCCTTGGAGGCGTTATTAATGCTCGTCAAGAAGTCGAAATTGAAGGGAATGTGGGAGCCGTTTCTCACTCCGTTGCCGTAGTACAGAATCATGTTGTCAAAGCTGCCGTAGGCCTCCGTCATCAGGATCCTCTTGTCGCCGCCGTTCTCCTTCTGGAACTCATCCACCAATTCGCGCCACTGGTAAACCATGTCCATGGTCTCCGGCTGGTCTTGGGTGTAGATGTGCTGCGTATAGCAGTGATCATCCGGGTCCGGACAGCTCACAGGGTCATTGGTAAGGGGCTCGTCGGGATACTGGTTGTAGCGATCAAGCTCCACCTCGAAAAGGTAGGGCACGGCGTCGATGCGGAAACCGGAAACTCCTTTGGCCAACCAGAAACGAATTACGTTCTTCATCTCATTGACCACGGCCGGATTGCGGTAGTTGAGATCGGGCTGCTGGACCGTGAACTGGTGGAGATAGTACTGCTGGCGCACCTCGTTCCACTCCCAGGCGCTGTAGCGGAACTCCGAAATCCAGTTGCTAGGAGGCTCCCGCTCTCCGGTCTCTTCGTTTATCTTGCCATCGTGCCAAATGTAGAAGTCCTTATAGGTGGGGTCGCTGTCCACAGACTTGGTGAACCACTCGTTCTGGTCGCTGGAGTGGTTGGGCACAAAATCCAGGATTATCTTTATTCCCACCTCCTTGGCTTTGGCAATCATACGCTCAAAGTCCTCCATGGTACCATACTCCGGGTGTATGCTGTAGAAGTCCGCGATGTCGTAGCCAAAGTCCACCATGGGCGATTTGAAAATGGGCGACAGCCAAGTGGCCGTGAAACCGATGTCCTTGAGATACTGCAGTTTCTCGGTGACGCCGTTCAAGTCGCCGATGCCATCGCCATCCGTGTCCCGGAAGGATCGCGGGTAGATTTGGTAGTAATTGCCACTCTCCCACCACTCGGTGGCTGCCACATAGCCCACCAGGACGAGCAGTAAACACGCTGCCGATTGAAGCCGCATTTTCTTCGAATTGGTTAGCTGGCTGAGTTGTCAGTGGGCTTTTATAGAGCCCGATAAGGCGGCTCCTATCAAGATCTGGCCCCTTGGAGTGGCCATTTGAATTGCTGCACAAACACGACACCTGACTTCTCAGCTCGTTTAAGTTCTCAAACTCAAATTATCATTGTTTTGCGCACTCCCAGCGAACTCTACTTTACGTAAAACGATTAACTCACCCTCGAATAGATTCTGATTGCTGGAAAAATTCCGTATCGTATCTTTTTGAAAAGTTCCCTTAACCTTGTTTTTGGTAGGGTCTCTCGAGTGGCCATTAGTCAGCTGATAGGAGGAGAAAAACAATTGGCTCAAATTCCACTCCTACAAGTGCAACCCCGAAAAGGGGTAACTACTATTTGGTTCAATGGCTATGTAGGAGAGATAACCTTGTCAAAGTTCTCTGGGCCATTTTCATCGTGACAAAACATAATCATTTAAGCAGTAGTTTTAAATCTATAGTTATTACTATCTGTGTCAATCAAGTATCTCAGATAAGTCAGGTAACTGATTGCCCTGCCGAAAGACACTAGGGAAGTACTCATTCTTGGAAAATATATATTGTATTACATGAAAAACAAAATGGTATTTAACTACTCAATTATTGATGAGTGTTTAAATAGCGAGAGTGACTATCTCTACCAGTTTGTTGGATTAAATGCAAATTTTATTCAAATCGATTAAATTGGCCAACACTAGCCCAATCACAGCTATTACCATGCGAGGTGTTTGTTGACTTTGGGGAGAAGCATTTCCAAAAAGGATTCAAAGATGTGAAGCACATAAAAAAGGAGGCCAACACACGCTGGTATCCAAATGGCAAGCGTAGATTTTAATTGAATTAAAACCACTTTAGAGAGGTTTGCCTCTGACGGTTTAATCAGTAAGTGTAGTTCAACAGAAGCTGCTAGCTCTCGTTGGAGAGGACTCAAGGATACTCCATGCAAATTATATTCACTTTTTGCATCAGAAATTCGAGTTTACTTTATGCCCCATACATTTGAATGGCGATGTCTAATTAAGTGTGTTTGTGGAGCTGCGCATTCGGAAAATGTGGATGGAAAACTAATTTGTTTAAAAGCAGGTTCACATTTCAAATATTTTGAAGGAACTCTCACCCAACATGGGCAAAAACCGCGTGAATTTTTGAATTTTTTTGACGTTTATTTGGTAACACCTTTAGCGAGTTTTGTTTTGGCTTTTAATTGGTTTTTGGGAAACCATATAGGGAAGCTCCTCTGTGCCAATGTGCAAGTATTACTAAGTATATTGATCCAGTATCAGAATGCGTGGCTTGTCAGTGGTTTGTCCCTGCAATCGCATTCAACATTTTTATGGCAATTTTACGACACTGGGCGCTTTAGTGGAATATCCAATAAAATGGGGAAGAGGGAGCGCCAGGAGGCGGAAGGAGAGCCCTGCCCGTGGTTATTTAATCTAGCAAATATGCGATAAAACACTGACAGATTACTAGTTGGTCGGAACAATTGTGGCCTTATCGGAGCTCCAATCGCTACATGGCCGGGAAATTGTTATTAGCAAATTGAGTTTGGCCCACTCAAACGCTATCGAAATGCCAGTGTGGGCACATCTCGGCCTGGTTGCTCTCCTTCTGCTTTGCACCGCCTCCGACATCGGTGGCTCCGACATCGATTGGTGGGAGAACGCCGCCCTCTACCAGATCTACCCACGCTCGTTCCAGGACAGCGACGGCGATGGAATCGGTGACCTAAAGGGCATCACATCCCGCCTGAGCTACCTCAAGGAGATTGGCATTACGGCCACCTGGTTGTCGCCCATTTTCACCTCGCCCATGTCCGACTTTGGCTACGACATCTCCAACTTCTACGACATCGATCCGATATTTGGGACTCTGGAAGACTTCGACGCCCTCATCGTTGAGGCCAAGTCCCTGGGCGTGAAAATCATTCTGGACTTTGTGCCCAATCACTCGAGCGACGAGAACGAGTGGTTCGAGAAGTCAGTGAATCGCGAGGAAGGATACGACGACTTCTATGTTTGGGATGACGGAAAGCTGAACGAGGCTACGGGCGAAAGGGAGGCGCCCTCCAACTGGATCAGCGTGTTCGGGGGACCCATGTGGTCGTGGAACGACAAGCGCCAGCAGTATTTCCTCCACCAGTTCCAGGTGAAGCAGCCAGACCTCAATTTCACCAACCCGATGGTAAGGGAGCACATGCTCGACGTGCTCAAGTTTTGGTTGGATCGGGGAGTGGACGGATTCCGCATCGACGCGGTGCCCCACATCTATGAGCTGCGCAATGCCGACGGCTCGTATCCGGATGAGCCGATCAGTGGCTGGAGTAGTGACCCGGAAGCCTACGACTATCATGACCACATCTACACCAAAGACCAGCCTGCCACCGTGGATCTGATGTACGAATGGCGAGCCTTTTTGGATGCTTATCAGGCTGAAAACGGGGGCGACTCCCGGGTTCTTCTGGCCGAGGCATACTCCTCCGTGGAAACTCTGAGCGCCTACTTTGGCAACAGCACCCACCAGGGCACCCAGCTGCCCATGAACTTCCAGCTTATGTACTTGAATGGCTACTCCACCGCCAAAGACGTGGTTGGATCCATCGACTACTGGATGAACACTATGTGGAAGGAACACCAGACGGCCAACTGGGTGGTGGGAAACCATGACAACATTCGAGTGGCCGACCGACTAGGAGCCCACAAGGTGGATTTGCTTAATGTGATAGTGAATGCGCTGCCAGGAGCATCGGTTACCTACTACGGAGAGGAGATTGGCATGTCCAACGTGGACATCGAGTGCACCGGCGACTCTTGTGAGCATCGCGACGCAGAGCGAACGCCCATGCAATGGACCACTGGAAAGAATGCTGATTTCTCCTCGGGGGAAACCACGTGGCTGCCCGTGAATCCGGATTACGTAAGGTACAATGTCCAGACAGAGCGAGGAGTGGCGCGATCTTCGCTGAACATTTTCAAAGGACTTCAGGCACTCAAGAGTAGTTCCGCTTTCCTGGCTTTCAAGGAGGAGGGAGGCTTCTCCTATGAGGCAGTCACAGAGCAGGTTCTACAGATAATCCGGTAAGAATTCTCCAATGTCTTTTTTCTTTCTTTTTACAAATAATGTTTTCTTTTTAGAACCAATAAGCACAGCGAGGAATACCGAGTTTTGGTAAACTTGGGCAACAACATGGAGATCATAGATGGCCTGGACACCAAAACCTACGAATATGTCCTGGTCACTGCCTACTCTCCACGCTATCCAGGGTAAGTTGTTATACTTGACATGTCCTTCGTAATTTCTGATTCTTATACTTATAATCCATAGGAACACTGTTAACCTTAAAGAGAGGATCATTCTTATGCCATACGAGGCAGTGGTATTACGTTGGCAGGCCTGATGTATGACATTTGATTAAAATTAATTTAAACAACAAAACGTAGTATTATTTTCGCATAATCAATAACAACTGCCATGGGGAGCCTCATAAAGATATGGACTGACGGGTAAGTCAGCCATCGGGCGCATGGGTGTCGCTGCGTGAACTTTGAGTGGCAATTACCTGAATCTAGATTGCAGGACCACCCACTTGAGACCCCCCCGATATAGCCATTGATATGAAACTAGGAACTATCAACTTACGCAATCAGTAAGGATTAGTCGACAAATCGTTGCCTAAAAATTTCTTGAATCGTAATAATGTGATATGGCCTAATTGCCAAATGAATTTAATGGCTATTAGTTCGAATTTTCGGTTTTTTCTGGTCTAATCAGTGCTTATACGACTTTGCGTGGTTCTGTTACTAAGATACGCCTCGCATTAAGTAATACAAATTATGGTTAATAAATCGTATTTTATTGGAACTATTAAACTAGTTTAAGCCGTTCTCAGAACAACGGCCTCCTTGGGCAACAGCAGCACGGAGTTGGCAAAGGTTAGGTCACTAGATGGGGTTATAAAGGGTTAATAAGAGTAAGGACTTAAGTAAAAGATTTAAGGGCACTCACTTCTTTCGGCGGACACTCTTGTCGTTGACCACCACATACTGCAACTGCGTGGAGATGGAGGTGAAGACGGAGTCCAGGTTGATCGTCTCGACATCATCGTTGATGTTGATGACGGCGATGTAGGACTTCTGTCCGGCCAGGGAACTATGGGAAAGATAAACATACAAATAAGTAAAGAAAAATTTGTTTTAATTATTTTAATTACTTACCGCTTAATGGCCAGGACATTAGGTCCAATGGCGGTAACAGTGGTGTCGCCCTGCTTCAGAGTGGGCTCATCCCGCAGAGCACGGAGCTGCTTGAAGATGTTGAGGTGGCTGAGAGCGATGCCGCGCTCCCGCTTCACATTGACCAGCTTGTAGTCGGAGGACACTGGCAGCCAGGTGGAGGAGGCGGTGGAGAAGCCGGCGTTCAGTTCGTCGCTCCATTGGAAGGGAGTGCGCACGGGGTCGCGGGTGAGTCGCTCGAACTCGTCCTCGTTGGACTGGCAGGCCTGGGGATCCACGGTGTCCTCCCAGCTGATGTACACGTTGGTCATGCCCAGCTCCTCGCCCTGGTAAGTGATGTCCACTCCGGGCAGGATAGCCTTGATTATGTTAACGGAATCGATGCGATCGGCTCCCAGGCGAGTTCCGATGCGGCTCTGGTCGTGGTTGCCGAACACCCAGTTGGCCACCTGTCCCTCGGGCATGTTGTCCATCCAGTTGTGGATCAGCTCCGAGTAGTGATAGGCGTTGGAGTTGTAGTGGATGTTGGCCAGCATTTCAAAGTTAAAAGGGATCTGGGACCCGAGATGGGTGCCGTTGCCGTAGTACTGCATCAGGATATCCAGTGGGGAGTAGGCTTCGGTGAGCAGGATGCGATCGTCGCCACCTAGTTCAACGTCCATCTCCTCGATGACATCGCGGAAGGCGTAGACCAGTTCCACGGTCTCGGGCTGGTCGGTGGTGTAGATATGCTGCAAGTATGTGTAGTCCTCGGGATCACTCACAGCTTCGTTGCGGGGCTCATCGGGCCAGTTGCCATCAGAGTCCGCGGCCACCTCGAAAACATGGGGCACGGCATCGATACGGAATCCATAGGCTCCCTTGCGCAGCCAGAAGCGCAGGACGTCCTTCATGGCCTCCACCACCTTGGGGTTGCGGTAGTTCAGATCCGGCTGCTTGGCATGGAACTGGTGCAGGTAGTAGGCCTGACGCTGCTCATTCCACGTCCACATGCCTCCGCGGAAGACACTGATCCAGTTGGTTGGTGGCTGGCGAATGCCATTCACCACCTTGCCAGTGTGCCATACGTAGAAGTCCTTGTACTCCGCCTCGCCGGCAGCCGATCGGATGAACCAGTCGCACTCGTCGCTGGTGTGGTTGGGCACAAAGTCGAGGATGATCTTGATGTCCAGCTCCTTGGCGCGGGCCACCAGCTTCTCAAAGTCCTCCATGGTGCCGAAGATGGGGTCAATATTCTTGAGATCGGCCACATCGTAGCCAAAGTCAGCCATTGGCGAGGTGAAGATCGGGGAGAGCCAGGTGGCGGTAATGCCGATTTCCTTGAGGTAAGGCAGCTGTTCGGTGATGCCTGATGGAAATGAAAGTTGGTTAAGTTGATTGTAATTCAAGAGTCTTTAAACCTACCATTCAGATCACCAACACCATCGCCATCGCTGTCCTTGTAGGACCTTGGGTAGATCTGATACAGCTGGGCGTTTTTCCACCAGCCTACCTCTGCCAACGTGGGCAAAGCCAGCGCCAAGAGACAGCAGAGCACCAAAAACTTAACCATGACTCCCGAATCAACCGACTGCCAATGGCCCGAGGGATTATGCAGTGCCCCTATTTATGCACACCACCCGGGGACTGATAAGGCTGCGATAAATAAGCCCCCGCCATATAGAAACTATTTTTGATTAGCCCCAACGCTCTGGGAGATTTACGATGCCACTCGTTTTCAACCGGAGGGTTCTTATGGCTGGAATTTATTGGCAACTGGCCACAGTGGAGTCAGATTTGTGGCTATTTTGCACTGGCAATTGCATATTGGTCATATCTTATCGAAAAACTGGTCGCTGGAAATTCTTGGGGGTGAATTATTTATTGAATCACTTCTCTTAGGGGTACATGGTGGGATGATAATACCGAGACTGGGGGTTCAAGGTTGTGATAAAGAGAGAGGAAGGACAAGTGGTGCCCAAAAACATAAGGTAGGTCAATAGAGTTTTTAATAGATAATAATAAGAGATAGATTTGATGGTAGTTGTTTCATATATTCATAGAAGTATCATTGCTTGCATTAGGATAATATTAAAAATATTAATAAAATAAAAAAAATTTCTATTAAATAAATTTTGCTAGATTATATTTTCTATTAAGCCCTTAATGTTTCTAGGAAATCTGCGATTTATCTTGTATAAAACTTAAAAACCTCATTCATACATATAATTAATCAATTATAATTAACAGTTGAGATTTTAAAATTGCTATTTTTAATGTGATCCCCATATTTTGCCTGACAATTAATTTTCCATTTATTTTACTGTCCAGCCAAAGGTCCCGCCATATATTTTCCCCAGGTGGTCGCTTGTGTTTTTGCCAAAAGAAAAAGAGTCCCAAACGATAAGGCTTAAAGTCGTGTAGATTAAGGCGAAGGCTCCATGTCGGCTGGTATATAAGAAACCGCTAAAGGCCACACCCCTATCAGTTAACAATGACCACTTGGACTAAACTGTTCCTGCTAATAGGCCTTGGCCTTCTCGCTGTCGATGCGGCGGCGCCATGGTGGAAGACTGCCTCCTTCTACCAGATCTATCCTCGCTCCTTTAAGGATACCGATGGCGACGGAGTCGGGGACTTGAACGGAGTCACCGAAAAGTTGGAGTACCTGAAAGAGATTGGCGTCACGGCCACATGGCTGTCGCCTTTCCTCAAGTCCCCAATGGCCGACTTCGGCTACGACATCTCTGACTTCAAGGAAGTGGATCCCTTGTTTGGAACCATGGAGGACTTCGAGAACATGGTGTCCCGCGCCAAGGAGCTGGGTGTTAAGATCATTCTGGACTTTGTGCCCAACCACTCGAGCGACGAATGCGACTGGTTCCTCCGATCGGCTGCCGGAGAGGAGGAGTATAAGGACTACTACATCTGGCACCCGGGCTTTGTTAATGATGATGGCAACCGCCGCCCACCCACCAACTGGGTGAGCGTGTTCCGTGGCAGCGCCTGGGAGTGGCATGAGGGTCGCCAGGAGTACTACTTGCACCAGTTCCACAAGAAGCAGCCGGACTTCAACTTCCGCAATCCTGTGGTGCGTGAGGAGATGAACAACGTACTGCGTTTCTGGCTGGAGAAGGGAGTCGATGGCTTCCGTGTGGACGCCATTTACCACGCTTTTGAGGTGGAAGCAGACGAGAACGGCAACTATCCGAATGAGCCGCGCAACGACTGGACCAACGATCCCGATGAGTACGGATACACCCACAAGATCTACACCGTTGACCAGCCGGAGACTCCTCATTTGGTGTAGGTTTAATAATTTACTTAATTTAATGATATAATTAATAATTATTTAATAACAGGTACGAATGGCGTCAAATCCTGGAGCAGTTCCAGGCCGATAATGGCGGCGATGAGCGGTAAACATGTGATACATCCTTTGAAAGAGTAATCTTAAAGGTCTTTCCATGTTCTAGCATTCTGATGGTGGAGACCTGGTCCCCCATCGAGATCGTCATGGACTACTATGGCAACTCAACCGCCGACGGAGCCCAGATACCATTTAACTTCCAGCTGATAAGTAATCTGCACTACGATTCCGATGCCTATCACTACGAGTACCTGATTAACAACTGGCTTAATCTGATGCCCGAGGGCAAGAGTGCCAACTGGGTGGTATGTGTTGAAGGGGATTGGCAATCAGTCACGTCGTTAATCACATCGATTAATCAATTAGATCGGCAACCACGACAAAAACCGAGTGGGCTCACGTTTCGGCGCCGATCGCGTGGATCTCTTTAACATCCTGCTCCTGACCCTGCCCGGCTGCAGCATCACCTACAACGGCGAGGAGCTCGGCATGCTCGATGGCTATGTGTCTTGGAAGGATACCGTGGACCCACAGGCCTGCAACGGCTACGAGGCCAACTACATGGACAACTCGCGCGATCCGGCCCGTACTCCGATGCACTGGTCCGACGAGAGGATGGCTGGATTCACCTCGGGAAAGAGCACCTGGTTGCCAGTGGCCTCCGACTATGCCCAGCGAAACGTGAAGACGGAGCGCGGCGTGTCCCTGAGCCATTTGAACGTGTTCAAGCGGCTGCAGGCTCTGCGCCAGGAGCCCAGTATTGAGGAGGGGTCCTCCGAGATCAAGGCCGTAAGCAATTATGTTCTGGCTGTCAAGCGGTGAGTTAATCCTGGAGTTTTGTTGTGTCCCAGTAATAATTTATTCCCATTTTTAGCCACCTGAGCGGCGACTACGTTTACATCTCTTTGTTCAACATCTTTGATTCTATTGAGAATGTCAACCTGTCGAATGTTTTCAGAGGTCTTCCTGAGAAGTTCCAGTACGCCCTGGTCACCGAGAAGTCCATCAAGAAGGTCGGTGACCAGCTGTCCGCCAGCAGTGTCACCCTCATGCCCCACGAGTCCATTGTGATCCGATCCACAGTATCCGCTTAAGGGTTTATCCTACTTCGTTGATTAAAAACAATTGCACATTTCAATGTATTTTCTTTTGTTTACAATATGTACCTTATTTTGATTAGGGGGAGGATTTAAATAATACTCAGTCGGATATATTAATAAAATATTTTTAAAAGACTCTAATTAAGTTACTTAATTTCTCTTTTACCTCCCTTTTTACTCTCCTGCTTAAAGGGTTATAAGGTATAATGGTTAATACATACGTAACGGAATTAAATTTCTCTTTATTTATTATTATTTATAATTAAAAAATACATACAGTGCATGATTAAAAGCATGTTTGTTTTTTAAAATTCAAACAACTTTCTTGGATTTGTAAATATGCTCTAACGGTTCTAATTACTCTCCCTCTTTGCGATTTATCTGTTGCTCTCTGTGTTTATAAATAAAATATATATGCGAGTGTATAAGCTAATACTAAAGCATGGCCGCAGATGCTGGAAACTAAATGGGGAGCTAAGTATACTCTTCAATTCAAATGCATTCCATTGGAATGCTACCGCAAATCTGAATCCAAATCATGTTCATTTAAAAATCCCCTTGTTATGTGACGACTCTGAACTTTTTTTCTGTCCCCTTTATACTTAAGCGAGCTACGGATCTGCATCCGATCGTCAGTCGCATTTGTTTACTCACTCAGAAAAGTCCAAATAACCAAACAATCATCAGCTCTTTAGTCAATCAGCGGGCAAAATGATTACGCACCGACTGGGGGCATTGCTTCTGGTACTGCTTCATATTTTAGCCATTACCCGGAGTCAACCGTTTCCCAACTACCATGTGGACTTTGAGGACATTTTCAAGAGGATCGACGGCCCGAAGTGGTGGCAGACGGGTGCCTTTTATCAGATTTACCCAAGGTCATTCAAAGACAGCGATGGCGACGGCGTTGGCGATCTAAACGGTGAGGTTAACTAATACACAATTTATAATACATAATAGTGAATTATTTCTATAGGCATTGCCGATCAACTGCCCTACCTCAAGGAACTGGGAATCACCGCCACTTGGCTATCGCCCATCTTCACTTCTCCCATGGCGGATTTTGGCTACGATATCGCCAACTTTACGGAGATTGCTCCCATTTTTGGCACAATGACGGACTTTGAACACCTAATGGCCGTGGCCAAGAAGCTGGACATCAAGATCATTCTGGACTTTGTGCCCAATCACTCGAGCGACGAATGCGAGTGGTTCCGGCGCTCGGCGGCCAAGGACCCAGACTACAAGGACTTCTATGTGTGGCATCCGGGGCGAATGATTGATGGGGTTCGGCACCCTCCCTCCAACTGGATCAGCGTCTTTCGCGGTAGTGCCTGGGAGTGGCACGAGGGTCGCCAAGAGTACTACTTGCACCAGTTTGTGAAAAAGCAACCAGATCTCAATTATCGCAATCCCAAGGTTCGCGAGGCCATGAATGTAAGTGGAATATAATTCCTTTTACGATTATTTGATTTTATATTAGTCACTCTCCGATAGAATGTTTTGCGTTTTTGGCTGGCCAAGGGCGTCTCCGGCTTTCGCATCGATGCAGTGCCGCATGTCTTCGAGATAGCACCCGATGGCCAGGGTCAGTACCGAGACGAGCCGCGCAATGATTGGGAGAATGACCCCGAGGACTACGGTTATCTGCAGCACATCTACACGGTGGATCAGCCTGAGACCATTGACCTGGTTTATTCGTGGCGAGCCGTATTAGACGCCTTTGTACACGAAAACGGCGGGGAGGAGCGCATCTTGATGGCGGAGACCTATTCACCCATCGATATCGTGATGAAGTACTACGGCAATGCCACGGTGGAGGGTGCCCAGCTTCCGTTCAACTTTCTTCTGATCAGCGAGCTTTCCAACTCTTCAAGTGCTCATAACTACGCGGATACAATCCAGAAGTGGCTCCAGCACATGCCCGAGGGTCGCACCGCTAATTGGGTGGTAAGATAGACACATTGCCTCCATCACTAATAACTTTTTAACGAGACTTCCCCACCAGCTGGGCAATCATGACAAGCCCCGCGTGGGATCCCGTCTAGGAAGAGATCGAATGGACATGTTGAACATGCTCACCGCTACTCTTCCCGGCGCCAGTGTCACCTATCAGGGCGAGGAACTGGGCATGACGGATGTGTGGATCTCGTGGAAGGACACCGTCGATCCCTCTGCCTGCAACACCAATCCCAGCATCTATGAGCAGTTTACCCGCGATCCGGAGAGGACCCCCTTCCAGTGGAGCGATGCCCAGGACGCAGGATTTAGCAATGCCAGTAAGACGTGGTTACCAGTAGCCTTGGACTACAAGCAGGTCAATGTGGAGCAGGAGCGGCAGCGCCCTCTGAGTCACTTGAATGTTTTCAAGCAGCTTTGGCAACTTAGGAAACAATCGAAAACACTTCAACTGGGAACCACGGAAGTGAAGGCCCTCAGCGACGCAGTTCTTGCTGTGAAAAGGTAATAAAAGATAAACTAAATCAACAAAAGTAATGTAGCATTGGTTTAATCACAGGTACCACCAAGAAGACTTTGCTTTAGTGACTGTTTTGAACATCTACGACGGAGTGGAGACCATAAATCTGCAACAAAACTTTCCGGGTCTTCCGGCTCAGTTGAAGGTCCTGGTGATTACAGAACGATCCAAAGTCAAAGTGGGGTAAGTCAAGAAGACTAAAGGATATATACTTGTATAAAATCTTTTGTACTTTGCTTACAGCGATCTCATCAACTCCACATCGCTGCAGTTGCAGCCCAAGGACTCTCTTATCCTGCAGTCCACCTTGTCATATTATAGCTACGCCACCAACGGAGAGCTCCGCTTGCTTCCAGTGCTAGGTGCTTATCTCTGGCTGGCTCAAGTGTTACTTTACCTAAGCAATCGATGAAAAGATTCCAATACTCTGTTCTAGCTGCTGGTATATACATATATAGTTGAATACTCCAAGTAAAGGCAGTCAAAATACAATACTTGAGTTTATTGGGGGAAAGATCTACAGGGGGAGATCGGCTATAAAAGACGGGCTTTTGCTGTCAAGTGGTCAGTCAACTATGGCGTGTCTAAAAAACCTAATCGTAGCGTTTATCGTTCTGGGCCTGCAGTGCTCCCTTGGACGGTCCGCAGCCGTGGATCTGGAGAAACTCGAAAGGGCCTCCACTTCCACAGATACTTCTCTAGATTGGTGGCAGACGGCGCAGTTCTATCAGATCTACCCGCGCTCCTTCAAGGACTCCAATGGCGACGGCATTGGTGATCTGCAGGGCATCATCTCCAAGCTTGATTACCTGAAGGAGATTGGAGTGACGGCCACTTGGTTGTCGCCCATTTACACCTCTCCAATGGCAGACTTTGGCTACGACATCTCCGATTTCTTCGACATCCAGGCGGAGTACGGAACCCTTTCAGACTTTGATGAACTAATCGTGGAAGCCAAGAAGCGGAACATCAAAATTGTAATGGACTTCGTGCCCAACCACTCGAGCGATGAGAACGTCTGGTTCCAAAAGTCGGTTAAGCGGGAGAAGGGCTACGAGGACTACTATATGTGGCACGATGGATACATCAATGCCACCACAGGAAAGCGCGAGCCTCCCTCCAACTGGCTGCAAGCTTTCCGTGGCAGCGCCTGGGAATGGAACGAGGAACGGGGCCAGTACTATCTCCACCAGTTTGCCGTGAAGCAGCCGGATCTCAACTATCGTAATCCCGCCGTGGTTGCGCAAATGAAACGGGTCCTGACCTATTGGCTGGACCGCGGAGTGGCTGGATTCCGAATGGATGCTGTGCCATGGTGCTTCGAGGTTCTGCCCGATGCCACTGGACGCTACCCCGATGAGCCGCTAAGTGGCTATACGGACGATCCGGACGACTCCTCGTACTTGAAGCACATTTACACGCAGGACCTCTACGAAACTGTGGACATGGTGTACCAGTGGCGCACCCTCATGGACGATTACCAGCGCATCCACGGTGGCGATACTCGAGTCATCATGGTGGAAACATACTCTGGCCTGGACTATGTGATGCAGTTCTACGGCAACCGTACCACCAAGGGTGCCCAGATTCCCTTCAACTTCCAGTTTATTGTCGGAGGCAATGGCGACAAAAACAATGCCCAGCTAAACGCGGCGGGCTTCGTGAAGATTATCAAGAGTTGGCTTACTCAGATGCCAGCCAGCAGTACAGCTAACTGGGTGGTAGGCTGGAATTCCAATATGTTTTTCCTTTTTATTAAATTATTGCATTGCTCCTCAGATGGGAAACCACGACCAGCGGCGCGTGGGCAGTCGTTACGGAGAGAATCGCATTGACCTGATGAACATGCTCCAGATGTTCCTGCCTGGAGTAAGCATTACCTACCAGGGCGAGGAGCTGGGCATGACGGACCTGGACATCAGCTGGGAGGACAGCCGGGATCCTGCCGCCTGCAATTCCAACGCGGACATATACGAACAGTTCACCCGGGATCCGGCCAGAACTCCCTTCCAATGGAGCGATGAGGCTAACGCTGGCTTCTCCACCAACGCCACCACCTGGCTGCCCATCAACCCCAACTATGTGACGGTAAATGCAAAGTCGGAGAATGCCACCAGTCCCAGCCACTTGAGCCTGTACAAGCAGATGGTGGAACTGCGGAAGCTGAAGACTCTGCAATCGGGCGCCACTCGGTACGCGAATGTGGGCGACAATCTGCTGGCCATCAAGCGATCGCTGTCCGGGGAGACCACCTACGTCCTGGTGGCCAATGTATTGGACACCAGTGTCTCTGCTCTGGATGTGGCCAGTGCCCTGTACGCTCAGGGCAACTACAAAGTGAAGTTGGCCAACCCGCAGGCCAAGGCCAACGCTGGGTAAGTTTCTGTCCGCTTACGACTCAAAAATTAAACGTCAAGTAATTTGCTAATTTTTGATATCCACAGGGACAGCGTAACTCTCAGCAACCTGTCGCTGGAGCCATATGCGGCCCTCATCCTGGAGTCTGTCTAGAGTTTACATAATCATAAGTTTGATAAGGACAACACGGAACAACACACATAAAGTACATCGATAATGTGGCCTGTTATATGGGCGTATAAGTCATTGGGGCGAACGACATTGGAAAACTTTTCAATTTTAAGGTCGCGTGCTGCGGTGTGGGGTGGAAACTTATTATAAATTATTAAGGAACTTTGTCCTGGTTCAAGAGTCAGGCGGCGGCGGCGGAGGCGGAGGCAGTGGCGATGGTGAGGCAAAAGAAATTCCATTAGACGTGATTGATAAGACACACAAATCACGCATACGCAACGTTGCTGCCGCACAACAACCAGACCCCTGTCGAAGGTGTCTCGGAAATGGGGCGAACAGTGGCAAGTGTAAGTGCTTGTAGGCGTGGCAGTTGTGTAGGTGTAGCTGGAGGTTTGCGTGGTTGAACTCGCTGTTTCTGACAGTTGAGGTGGCCAAAAAAGGGAGAAGGGACTACCATCGCCCCCACCCGGTTGCCTTTTTAATTTTCGCAGAAAAATGAAGTAAAATCTTGATGAATTTTCCCCATTTACAGGCCGGGCCGCTGCTATTTTTAGGGGAAGTGTTTCCAGAAAAAGCGAAGTAACTTTAAATAGAGCTGATTTATCATCGTTACCATTCAAAAGCCCGGCCATGACATCAGCGGCAATTGGTCTGTCATCGGCAGTACGGGGTCCTTTTGCGGCATTAACCTTTGCCCCCCAAAAAGTGCCAACAACCCCGAGAACGTCACCTACGTGAGTGCCATTTGAATGAGCAAGTGCCCTTCACCCCAATTGCCCGATTTGGCCGTTCCGTCAACCCGTTAGTCGCCGGTTATGAACCATGTTTGCGGTGCAATTAATGAGCGGCCAGCGATTAAATGAACTTCCAGGACCAGGTGAGTCCTGTCAGCAGTCCGACGTCCGACCGTCCGACCGGCACGTGCCAAATCAGAAACCAACCATCGGACCTCGTTAGGATCTAGGCAGTCCTCGAAATTTCGTGCTGGCATTATTAATATGCAAGCTCTGTCTGAGTGGATGAATACATTTACTACATAAATGCAAGGATGTTCCTGGATACTGCTGGGCCAGCTTCCGGCCCAGCTTTCGACCTCCCAATCCCCCCAGATTACAACGGGCTTAATGCGTTTTAAAAGTTTTCCAATCGGAAGGGGAGCCAAACTTTCACCCGACCGGCGTAAATCTGCCAAAATCATCTTAAATGTAATCATTCGGGTTGGGCTCTCAGACATTGTGATTCATTTCTTCTTTGGGAAATTAACTTCATTATCCGAACGAAAATGAAATGCACAAAAGCCAGGAGTCTTTGTCGAGACAGCCACCTGATGGCTGGCAGGCGGTCGGTGTCTGTCGGTTTGTCCTGCGGTTTTCATTTTCACAATTCCATATACAGTATAGTATCTTTTTTTAAGGTCTCTGGTCACGTGCGTAAGGGTAAAGTGGCATTCGGAGGCAGGCGGAGCCGTGTCTGTGACCTTTTTAATGGGCTGACGGGTCACGCAGCCATTTACACGATTCCATTTTATTCATTTTTGTGGCCAGCCCGGCACAGACTGCTAATTTTTCAGCGCACTTTACACAATACTCCGAGAGTAAAATCGAACAAATCGAATGGGCCGAATGCCCGAGATTATTTAAAAGGAGAAAATAATTTGTAAAGGTTTCAATGGACGAAAACTCACTTACCATTATGGGGCTGAAAGGGAAGTTTAATCCTGTTATTGTTCTCAAGCTAATCGCAAGTAAGACCCCTTGAAGCCGGGTAATTACTTCCAATTTTAGCCGGACGAGGTCCTGGCAAGTTTCTCTAGTTTAGAATCCTTGCAGGTGGCGTTGGCTTGATGCCAATTACCATGTGTAAACGCAATTTAATTATTTATAACGCAATTGAAGTTCTACTCTCGGCTGCCCTGTTTTAAGGAGGGCACCAGCCAGTGTAAATACTGCGGGGCTGCCTCAGAAATTTCCGAGATTGGTAATAAATCTCGCTGGCGAAATTGCCGGAGCTATCTGCGTGAACTCATCAAGCCCCTCTCGAAGGTTTCGACTTCAAAGAGCTCAGGATGCTGGGGGTCCCGGTCTCAGTCCCAGTCCCAAAGCAGGCACTCTCTGTTTTATAGGCCTAGTCCCTCCTGGTCGACGTCGTCGTTGTCTGTATTTACATTGTGTAGCACACACACTCTGGCTTTCCGTCCCGTTCCGTTCCGTTCCTTTTTTTGAGCACACAAAGTATAAAACACGAAATACTTACCGAACAAACCCCGTGGGGTTGGGGACTTGTGCTTGACTTTAATTTGTGTGTAAACACTTTAAACGGCGAACCCCGCCACCAAACGTGAATTAAAAGAGTATGCCGACCACTTGAGCTTATCTCCCACCAGGATATGTGTGCTGCCGCCTGGTTGGCGGTGGAGTGGTTTGTTTGTCTGGTTCTTTACTTCTTTGCTTATTTATTTATTTATTTATTTATGCAAGCCACAGCATATTTGCCCAAGAGCCAAAGCTAAAAGCCAATTGAGGGGCCCCGCCAAAGTTGGATTTCTTCAAGTATATCGGATAGGAATTTCTAACCAATCGAACCAGGAAGAACTTCAACTGCTGCTGCTGCTCAACACCAAGGCTTCGCCGGCAGCCAGACTTAGTCCACTGACCTCAAACAGGGAACTTCAAACGGAGAAATGTGCGTTAGCCAATATCGGAATATTGGTCAAATGCCAAGCCACTTACCCCTCCGCCTTGGCGGACTGGAGGCTGCGGATGAGGAGTGTCAGGTGGGTGGGCAGGGTCTTGTCAAAGTCCAGCAGGCTCACAGTCACACCCTTGCTGGCCAAGTTGGCCACGTAAATAATTGAATCAGAGCCGGAAATGTATCTAAACATTTCCATTTAAAGTCTTGGCTTAATGATTACTAAAGACTCGAATCTCTTACCTCTTCACCACGAATACGTTCTCGGAAATAACTCCATACTTGGTGGATCCGTTTTGCAGCGTAGCTGAGGACTTTCGAAGTGCCACCAAGGACTTGTAGATGCTGAGGTGGGAGCGCCGGGCGGCGGCCTCTGTTTCCACATTCACCGTTTGGTAGTCCGCCGCCAGGGGTAGCCAAGTTTTGGCGGCGGTGGAGAATCCTGCATTCGTGCCACTCGTCCACTGGAAGGGAGTGCGCGAAGGATCGCGGGTGAACTGCTCATAGATGTCCTGGTTGGAGTTGCAGGCCGCAGGATCCTGGGTATCCTCCCAACTAATCTCGCCATCGGTCATGCCCAGCTCCTCGCCCTGGTATGTCACGCTGGCTCCCGGTAGGATCATAACCAGCATGTTCATGGCGTCCGCATTGGCGGTTCCATACCGACTGGCAGCCCTTCTCTGGTCATGATTACCAATCACCCAGTTGGCAGTGCGACCGGCGGGCAGGTTTTCCAGCCAATTGTCCACGGCCGTCTTGATGGAGCTGGCGGAGAACCCATCGCTGGCCAGAACTGTGATCAGGTTAAAGTTGAAGGGCAAATGGGCACCGACAACGGATCGATTGCCGTAGAACTGCATCGTGTAGGCGGGTGGGGCGTAGGTTTCGATTAACAAAACCCTCGTGTCCCCGCCGTGAATGCGCTGGTAGTCGTCCATCACTACTCGCCACTGATAAGCCATGTCAATGGTTTCCGGCAGGTTCTCGATCAGGTCGCTCTTCAGGTAGTTTCGCGCTTCGGTGTCATCGGTCAGGCCACTAACCTCCTCGTCGGCATACTGACCATTCTCATCCGGCTCAATTTCGAAGAGCACGGGCACGGCATCGCATCGGAAGCCGGCTACCCCAAGGTCCAGCCAGTAGCGCAAGACACGCTTCATCTGCTCCACCACCAAGGGATTGCGGTAGTTGAGGTCGGCCTGCTGGACGGCGAACTGGTGGAGATAGTACTGCTGACGCACCTCGTTCCATTCCCAGGCACTGCCCCGGAAAGCCTGTAGCCAGTTCGAAGGCGGCTCCCTCTTCCCAGTCTCTGCATTAATCTTACCATCATGCCAGACGTAGTAATCCTCGTAGCCTTTCTCCCGATTCACAGACTTAACAAACCAGGCGTTCTCATCACTCGAGTGGTTGGGCACAAAGTCGAGGATGATCTTCAGATCCAGCTCGTTGGCTCGCCTAATCAGGGCCTTAAAGTCGTCCAGGGTTCCGTACTCTGGCTGAATGTCAAAGAAATCCGAGATATCGTATCCAAAGTCCACCATGGGGGAGGTGAAAATCGGAGAGAGCCAGGCAGCGGTTACTCCGAGGTCCTTGAGGTACTCCAGCTTGCTGGTGATGCCCTTCAGGTCGCCAATTCCGTCGCCATCAGAGTCCATAAAAGACCTCGGGTATATCTGGTAGAACTGGGCTGTTTCCCACCAGTCCTTTATGGTTGTAGTGGCCGTTGTGGTTTCACAAGCTCCCATGGGTTGAGCAAGGACAACCACGCTGCACAGAGCACTTAAAAGTTTTGTTATTATTCGATGCATTCTGATGACTTTTTGGAAAACGGCCAATGTTGCGACTTTTATACTTTGGCAATGGGTAATGGTTGATGGGTTGATAGCCGGGGCTTAAATGATAACCATTAGGCATTAGGTAAATCATTTACCAAAACACTCAAAAGCCACTTGGCCACTTGACCTGAAAACCAATCCGAAACTCTATTCTACGGCGAGTATACTACTTCCAACAAATTCTAGTAATCTGAAGTAGATCTGCGGCATTTTCCATTATGAGTGCTTATCTAATAGACTACTTTAGTGGCCTATAAAAGAGCCAGTACCGGAAAGTTTCCCACCCAAAGTGGTGTAAATTCTTGACGGAGCAATGCGGCTCGTACTCCTCACATTTTTAATTTTCTCCATTGGCGGAGGTAGGAGCTGCCAGCTGCAGAGCTCTTCCACGGAAGCGACCAAAGATTGGTGGCAAACAGCGCAATTTTATCAGATCTATCCCCGCTCGTTCAAAGATTCGGATGGGGATGGGATTGGTGACTTGAATGGCATCACCAGCAAGCTGGAGTACCTCAAGGATCTGGGAGTAACCGCAGCCTGGCTCTCGCCCATCTTCAAGTCCCCCATGGTGGACTTTGGCTATGACATATCCGACTTCTTCGACATTCAGCCAGAGTATGGAACCCTTGATGATTTCCGAGCTCTAATCAAGCGAGCCAAGGAACTGGATCTCAAAATTATTCTGGACTTTGTGCCCAATCATTCGAGCAATGAGAACTCCTGGTTCCAGAAGTCGGTCAAAAAGGAAAAGGGCTACGAGGATTACTATGTGTGGCACGACGGAAAGGTAAATCCAACTACTGGCAAAAGAGAGCCTCCCACCAACTGGCTGCAGTACTTCCGGGGCAGTGCTTGGGAGTGGAATGAGGAGCGCCAACAGTACTACCTCCACCAGTTTGCCGTCCAGCAGCCAGATCTCAACTATCGCAATCCCCTGGTCGTGGAGCAGATGAAGCGAGTGCTCCGGTACTGGCTAAACGAAGGAGTTTCTGGATTCCGATGCGATGCCCTGCCGCCACTCTTTCGAGGTGCTGCCCGACTCCGAAGGACAGTTTCCGGATGAGGTTGTGACCGGCACTACCAGTGACTCCGAAGACCGTAACTATTTAACCACCACATACATAGAGAACCAGCCGGAAACCATTGACATGGTGTACCAGTGGCGCACAGTCCTAGATGACCACAAACGTATTTTCGGCGGAAACTCTAGTGTCCTACTTATTGAAACGTACTCACCCGCTTGGTTTACCATGCAGTTCTACGGGAATCGGAGCACAGAAGGTGCCCACCTGCCTTTCAACTTTAACCTGATCACAGTGATGGAGCAAAAGAGCTTGAGCGCTAGTCACGTCCAAGAGGCCATCGATCTGTGGCTGAACAATATGCCAGCTGGACGGACGGCCAATTGGGTGGTAAGCTTAGAGCCTCAAGGCTTGAGAATTATTTACTATTATCCTTTAAACTCAGTTAGGCAACCACGACAAGAGAAGGGCGGCCAGTCGATATGGAGTGGAGCACATTGATGCTATGAATATGCTAGTGATGATCCTGCCAGGCGCCAGTGTCACCTACCAGGGCGAAGAGATTGGCATGACAGACGGCGAAATCAGTTGGGAGGACACTGTGGATCCCTGGGCCTGCAACTCCAACTCCGATATTTACGAGCAATACACCAGAGATCCGGAGAGAACGCCTTTCCAATGGACTGGGGGCAGCAACGCCGGGTTTACAGATGGACCCACCACTTGGTTGCCTCTGGCCACTGGCTATGAGACCGTAAATGTGGCAACGCAGTTGTCCGCAGACCATTCCCATCTCAAGATCTACAAATTCCTGGTGGCTTTGCGAAAATCTTCAAAGACTTTACAAAATGGTTCTACCAAGTATGGAGTTTTAAATGACGATGTGTTTGTTATAAGAAGGTAAGGGTATAGGAGTCTCCTCGTATTATTTTTAACATGTTACCTTTTTAGATCACTTACCAACTCGCCTACCTTAGTGGCATTGATTAACTTTGGAACTGAAGGTTTAACCATTGATTTAAGTCAATTTGACAAGAACCTTAACGCCAGCCTGACGTTGCTCATCCGGAGTCTGGACTCGACGAAAACAGAAGGGTAAGTGGAGTAACCTTTAAATATTTTCTATATTTTCTTGTAATATGAAATCCGTTTGACAGGTCAAAGTATAACCCACTTTCCTTGAGCCTTGAAGCAGCAGAAGCCCTGGTTCTTACCACAGAATAAAACGCATTTCTTAAACAGGAAACTGTTTCTTGATTCTTTGATATTCGTCTTGCTTTATTCGTAAATACATGTATGCAGCCAAATAACATATTAGCATAGCATATTGTTTTCAATATTATTAGTAGCTTTACATCGAGTAACTTATTTGAGAGACATTCAAATCTTGGATGTTCCATGGGGTCTCAGTAACACACACACAGAAAACGAATATATTTCGCTAGTTTTTGAAGGAGCCCCATGATTTGGCTAGACATGATCCGCATTACTTAAGTACTTTAACAAATATTTAACTACGCGTATTGGAGATAGCACGATTCGAGTGGAAAGCTGCACACAATTAACATTAATTTGTATTCACGTCGAAGTATATACGTAGAAACTATAAGTAGAATTATGCATATATGTATGTACACCTTTAATGGACAACAATTAAATCTACCATGTTGATGGGCTCAAACAACACAATAAATGCAATTGTAATTGTTCTAACTAGCTGGATTTGGATTGGCCACGACTCGACTTGCCGCTACATTGCAAAGGGGCTGGCTGCCAGCCCTTTTGGAACATAATTGCGCCCTTTCGCGTCACCCGGTGCTCACTGTACAGCTTTGCCTTCCCTATCCTTATTCTTATCCTTAGCCTTATCCTTAGCCTAGTCTCAATTACTATTCAGATAGTTTGTTAGCTTGCTTCGGTTGTAGAAAACACATTTTTGAAATTATATCACATTTGTTGTCATTTTTTTGTTTCGTTCGGAACTCTTTGAAACAACGCTTAGGAAACTAGATAAGCTTAAAGTTTAAACACTTATTAATAGTAAAGGAATGGCTATTATTTTGACATATCTTTGAGTTTTTTTTATCATATTATTTTCTATGCTAGTGATTTGGGAAAAAAACGTTCATGAATCGGAAGAGTTTCTAATCGCTGGACTTTTTCTTGTTGTTGAGACGTTTTAAGAAGCCAGCTTTTTCAAGAGTCTATGAATATTTGCAAAAGCACAGATAGAGGAATAGCATAAATGAATAACAGGTATTTATATAATTTACAATTCCAAATTGAATGGATGCAATCTCATTAATGAAGACTTTTGAAAAAGCGGCCCCGCTTCTCTACGTTTCCGTTGCAATTACTTAGGGACTATGAATACTTTCCTATACTTACGTATTGTTTGAGAAGATTTCCCAGATTTTCATCTTAGACGGGAATGG
Source organism: Drosophila varians (assembly GCA_018150405.1). NCBI lineage: Eukaryota > Metazoa > Arthropoda > Insecta > Diptera > Drosophilidae > Drosophila > Drosophila varians. The sequence continues at coordinate 15,068,577 of JAECWK010000130.1, forward strand.
CAGCCCTTTTTTTTGTGGCACTACCGCTGCCGGTGCTGCCCGCATCGCTGGAAGAGCTTTGTGTTGCAGGTTGCTGTTGCAATTCGGTTTGTTGCCGCTGCTGCTCCTTCAGCAACTGCTGTTGCAATTGTTGTGCGTTTAGCTATAAGTTTGTTTGTAGCACCGGTGGTCGATTTACTGTGGAGGCTGCGGATGTGGCCTCCCCGGCATCAGTTGGCGGTGTTATCACGGCACCCATTGTCGCTGTCGCTGTCGCTGTTGCTATTGCTGATGCTGCTGCTGCCGTATCAGCAGTTGCTGTTGCTATTTCTGTCGTCGTGGTTGCCACTGTGTTGGCTATGCGGTTGTTAGCCGTTGGAATGGCAAAGCCCACGGATGCTTGGCCATGTTGCCGCTGATTAATTTTGTTATTGTTGGCCACAACCTTCTCGGCCACCTCATCGCCAGCCCCGTGGCTATTGTTGCTGCTTCCATTGCTGTTGCTGTTGCCATTGCTGTTGCCATTGCTGAGGCTGTTGCCTCCGCCCTTCTCTGTGGGCGTGGTTGTGGCCGTCGTCGTATTGTTTGGCACATACTGATCGGCATATGGTATCTGATTGTAGGCATTGATGTCCAGCGATGTGATAATGCTGGAAATGGTCTGCGTGGCCATTTCGCACAATTTCTTCGTCTTGAGTGAGTTTTCTATAAAGTATCACGGTCCACAGAGTAAATAATATATTTCGAGTTTTAAATGAACCAATTTAACACCAAATAATAGCATAACATCTAAACAAAAGTATAATAAAAAGCATGAAGAAATTTATATATTCGTTTTTAGAAAGAAAAACTAATGATGTAATCAATATTAAAGCTTCACTCTTTCCCCTTTTCTGATTTCCCGAAAACAACCTTTGAGAAACCCCCCCGTGGCTTACCTGTGTTTGTGGGCGTGATATGCTTTTGGATTTTCTCCTCCTGGGCACAGGTGGCCGCGGTCACCACGGCGGCGGCCATCATGGACGAGGGTCCTGTGCCGGCGGTGCGATGCATGTTGCCATAGCGCGGCGGCATCATGCTCTGTCGCACGTTGCGCTCCGGTCGGATTAGTATTATGTAAAGCTGCAAGGACATGTGTAAGCGTTCGAATGAGCAAATCTGTATGCTTCCAATTAGCCTAATTCATTCGATTGACCCCAGGCGTCGTCACACCAGATGGCATTAATCATACGACTCATTGTTCTTAATAGCCGCTTGGAAGCCAGTTCCAATTTGGCTTGTCCTCCCGATGGCTTATCTTCAGCTCCGGCTTATGGTTTTTCATTAGAAGGCACTGCGTGACCTGCCACAGCCCCCCAATAACGGTCACGCCCCCCATTTCGGCCGAGAGCTTGGCCAAGAACCGAACCCAATCAGAATCCAAGTGTCATTATCCATTTCCCGATTTGATGGCCAGCAGTAATTGTGGGCTAAAACAAAAGCCACCGCAAGAGTCAGAGCCAGGCACAGGAAACTAAAAAAAGGATAAAAAGTTGTGGCTATGAGACACCCGGAACTGGGGAGAAAAAATCCAATGGACATGTTGTCTTCAATTTGACTTTCCGATACAATTAACCGCTTTTTATGCCCTTTTTTTTCTGTGTGCATTCCAATTTGCGTTATAGTGGCGCTGGGTGGGCCGCCCGGTCATTTCCGCCCTCCTTTGACACTGTTTGGCTGCCATTTGGACACCGTTTGTTATTGTTTTTCCCTGGCTCTTATTTGCTGGCAAACAAAACCCGCCCGACGCGGCAAACACGAAAACAAACGGAGACGAGGAACAAGGAAGCAGGACAAGGAAACTTGGACCGGGTGAATGGGTGACCGGGTGAATGGCAGTCGGAAGTCGAAATTGCTTACCAACTCGGTGCGCCTTTGTTGCTGCGGAAGGAGGCGTGGCTGTTGGCACCTTCAGGGCCCCGGCTTTAGTGTGTTGCCTCTTAGTCCGCTGATCCCCAGTTGCTTTGTGGCATGCGGCATTCATTGTTGCCTGTTCCGGTGCCCGGCTCTTCCCCCTCCTATCCTGCAGCAATTGTAAATTGCATTTTTATGGCCCTTGGTGTTCCCCGGTGTTTCATACAAATGGTATGTACATACGGGCGGGTATTTATGTTCCAGGGCGCCTTCCTTGTCGGCAACTAACCGTGCATTAGGTGACATCTGATAGCGGATAGTTGGCCCGGTTGGGAGTCACTGGCCAAGGGAGTACGTTATGCTCTGACATTTAGTAATGTCACCTGCACCGCCGAGTGTTTATGGCCAAGGCGGAGTTTCTTCCTCGGACATAGACCAGTCCATGAAATGCGACAATTCGAGTTGGTTCTTGGCTATCGACCAATTATATGTCATTTGCATTGGTTAAGCTCTACTCTGATATTCGGTTTAAAATGTTATTGTGCCCTTTTATGTTATTTAACTTAAAGTGTTTAACTTTTATGTTATTTAAGTTAAAGTGCTGTCCTTATTCGACTGCACTGGCTCTTTCCATTCGACTTAATGGCTAATAATGCAGGGGTATTATAAAAAATTGTGGCACTGAAACTGCGGATGGAAACATAAAAAGCAACACGCCCGAGGGACACTAGCAGAAGCCAGGGTCAGGGCAAAGGACATTTTTCTGTAGCAGCAGCTTACTCTGTGGACTTGGCTGTTGACATTTAGAACTTTTTCTCGATTAAACAAAATGAAATGGCAAAGGGGCCAGACTGACAGCGACTGCCAGAAGCTATTGTAGCTCAGAAATCTCGAAAGGAGTAAACGAACAAATGTTAAAAATTCAATATTGATGGGCATTCGACGCTGGCAATGGATCCGGCCCCTGAATTAAACACTGCTTGACGGCAGCTCGTCATCGTCTTCCGCCTTATTGCATTTTAATGAACCACTCAGTCATCTCAGCAACAGCTCCGAATAAAATGAAATGAAGACAACAATTCCCAATAAAGGGAAAGAAAATTCACCCGAAATCATTTAACGGAAGAAGGATGCGCAATAATGAATGCATAACGCAATTATCCCTAGACCGTATGGCAATCATTTTTGCAATCGGACTGCACCCATTGCATGGAATCTCGCATTCAATTTATAAGAGGATCCTTTGGCCAATTAGCGTTGCTTACCTTTGGTGAAAACAGACAGGCGATGGTCACGCTGGCGGACAGACTGATGGTCACCGACATGCTGGTGATGCGGAGCGGCACGTGGTTGGCGGTCCCGAAGTAGAGCGGGACGAATGCCAGCCAAATCACACAGGTCGTATACATGGTGAAACCTGCAAGGAAAATATGATGAGTTTGTTCCGAGTTGCTTCTCAATTTTCATTTCGGTCACTTACCAATATGTTTTGATTCATTGAAGGCCTCGGGTATCTTTCGCGTGAGGACCGCATAGACTGTGCAAATTATAATCAGGACGATGGGGTAGAAGAAGGCAATCATGTAGGAGGCGTCGATATACGAATCGCAGACAAGGAGGTTATCCTCGCGTGTCGGGTAATGATGCATGGCATGTGATGGCGCAATTACCATCCAAACACCGTTGATGAGTATCTGCGAATGGCGATGGAATAGAATTTTTGCGCCCACCGCCCATACCACCTACACATTCCGGAACGCCACACACTTACCTGGACACTGACCAGGCACGTACAGATTACCAGCTGGGACTTGGGACTAATGAATGAGGGCCGTTTGGCGGATTGTTTGCCGGCTTTGAAGATGCGTGCAATGCGATTCGTTTTGGTCAGCAGTGCAGCATAGACAACAGTGAAGCAGAATCCCACGCCGAACCTGCCGACGGTGAAAAGGGGCAATCGTGTTGGTTCATTTGGGGTGGCGTCCTGCACTTACCGCTGAATGGCGCACACAATGTTGGTGGGCTTCAGGACCAAAGCAAACGTGACACCATAGCACATGAAAATTCCCGCCAGAAGGATATAGCTCAGCTCCCGGCCAGAGGCGCGAACTATGGGCGTGTCGTTGTGTCTGCAAATAAGGGCAACGTGAACTTGGAAACTTTGACCATACACCCATGAATCTTCCTTTCCAATTAGGACACCGTTTTAACGACTCTTTTTCGAAAACTTTGCAAGGGATTTTAAAGTAAAACTTTTTAATTGCTTTTCCATACATCCGTATGGGTGAAGGGGACAGCTTTATGGCAATCAATGCACTTTTAAAGATTTATCTTGAGGTTAACAAGGCTTATTTATTGAGTCTAGGATTATAGTCTACCGATAGTATATCCTGCTTTCGTGGATAGAGTCTATAAAGCGCCGGATAAGTGATGCAAGTTTTATTTTTTTGACAGTGAATGCACTTTGTTTTCCACTCACCTGACAAACACGCCCATGACAAAGAGTGTTATGAGAATTCCAGTCGCACTAAACGCCATCGCACCAATAGCCCAGGCCGACTCCGGGCGGAGATATATTTCAGGGATGGGGCGGCAGTACTGCTTGTGGGCATCGGGCAGGGTGCCCAGCTTACACAGCTTGCAGTGGGTCTCGTCGTCGGGGTGTCGGATCTGCAATAGACACGGGGCACAAAACACAAAAGAACGCCTGATGAATTGCAGTACACGAAGGGGTAAGAACACAAAGGCATCGTGTTTGAAATTCAATTGCAGCCTCTTCCGGAATGGACAGCTTAATTGTTTCTGCCTCCGATTCCCCATTTTTCTGCCTGACACAGCGGACAGCGCGTTAGTTCCAGGATAATTCACTCGGTATCGCCGCATTTCAATCGCGTCGAAAGCTCTGCAAATAAATTTCCCCCAAGCTGTGATCCCAGCTGAGCTGGATGGCACTGGGCCTGCCCTGCCCTGCCCTGCCCAACTTACTTGATAGGTTGTGCAGTTAAAGCAATGCCAGCAGCAGCTCTCGCCCTCGACGTACTTCTTGGCCTGGCCCAGCTCGCAGGGCAAGCTGCACACGGATTCGGGGGGCTTGGGGCTCAGGCGCTTGAACTTCACCTCTGTGGAAATGGATGTGGAAGTGATTGTAATAAAATATAAATCAAATTCCGTAAAGTGTAGAGAGATTGCTGGCAACTTTGCCGTCTTTTGGCTAACAATGGTTTCAAGATGTCTCTTTCCAAGCTCATTAAGATGGAAAAAATATCATAGCTGGACTTCTTTCTGTGTTCGTTTTCCTCTAGTTGGCAGGATTTTGCAGAGAAGCTTTAGAACTTACCAGACATATTGAGCCGCAGTTCGCCTTCGGTATATTCGCCCACCTTAACCCAGTGGTACTGTCCGGCCTGGGACTGCTTGAAGTGGATAATATTGTAGCGGGCTGGGCCGTCGCCGTTGCCATCAAAGCGGAACTCATCGCCGCTGAGACCTGCGGTATAGAAAATGGATCGAATGTTAAATGGGTTTATGGTTTCACGCCTGCAAAGCCGACACTGCCTCTTCTGTCTATTCTGCCTCTTGTGGCATATCAGAAAATTGACAATCTGCGTCAGTCAGAAGAAGCCTTTGGCTTTACTCCATCGGTCCGTCGCTTCGTCGCTCCGTAGCTCCGTCGGTCCGTCTGTCTGTATAATTTATTGAATTTCAAATCGAGTTCAATGACGATGACAAGCAAGTCAATTTTCCACTCGAAAGCATGGCCAATGCGCCTTCTAGGGTAAGACATATGTACCAAAGCTGTTGTGTATCTGGCTTTTCATACAATTGCAAGGATGGGCTGCCAGGATATTTCCACTTAAACTATTTGCGCAACACTTGCCAGCTGAAGGAATGAAACACGGCCAAGTAACTTTACTTTATTCGCTGTATAGAGTCTGGCTAGCATATTTGAAGAAGCCTTTCCCCTTCTGGAACTAATTTTAACACCGCCTACCTTCAAACTCCACTTTCCGCAAGTATTTGAGTAAGTCTGCTCCCTTGGTTGGCTTCATGGCCTCGCAAAGGGAAGGTCCTCCGCCACAGAGATCCCTGTGCATGTCCCTATACGAAAACAAAATGTAAAGTTTTTTTTTTAAACCTTTAATCTTGATAAAATACCTCAATGCGTAGGCAAAAGCCATCACTGCATCGCTAACAAACTGCAGTTGATCCTCAAAGTCGGTGTTTTGCCTGGAAAGTCTCTCCTTTTTGGTGCACTCCTTGGTGTAATTATTGTAGGGAGTGCTGGTGCTGCCAGGATAACGACACTGAAAATGGTCTTCCCAGAATTCTGAGCATAACAAGCACAAAATATTTAGTAAGTATCACCCATACAATTTGGTCTTTCTATGAAGTTAGTCTCACTTACCCACAAACCAGGGATTGCGTTGATTATTCTCCACCGTTAGACCGAGAAAGTATTCCTCGAAACCACGAACCGGATTCGCCTGAGGCTGCACAGACAGTGTGCCTTCCACCTGTTGATGACACACGAGAGCACGTGGCGTATACTTAATGAGTTTGAAACAAATTTAAAACTGCGGCGCGTGTATTACGCGCTTAACACAGGCTCATCTCTGGCATGAAAGGTTTCCACAAATTAATTAGCCAGCCACACAAACACACACACAATTAATTTCAATTAAGCCATAATTCATCATAGGAAAAAATGGGGTGAAAGTACCATTTCCGATGCCATCATTTATAAATTTTCGGGGGTGTCCCATGACATGGTCACGCCTTCGCGAATGGATGCGTATGCCTGGGCGTGTGTGTGTGGATGTGTATTGGCCAAATCCGAGTCATTAATCACAACGTGGTTGCTGGGCCCATTCGAGCTCATAATTTCCGGGTGACAGAAACCGCCCCGTCATCGGGCTGATGAAATAGATCCGGTCATAGTTTCACTCACCTCCGGCTCATAGTCGTCAGATACCAGATTCCGGGCACTCCAGCCATCGGATCCGATCCAGGAGAAGGAACCAGTTGCATTTGCCCTCCGGACAGCCCGCATCACTTGCCTCACTTCCTGGTCCGAGCCGAATATGATGGCTCCTGTCGAGTCACAGGAACAATACAGAAGAGGAAGAGGCAAAAATTAATTTTAATTGCTTTCAATGAAGGATAAGGGGCTTAGTGGTCGGAATTGGAAGCAATCAGCAAACGCCAAGCGTAATTATGTTTGGGTTTTAATGTTGGGAATAAGTAAACGTTATTGAAGCTCGAACAGAGTCGACTTATTGAGGTCGTGTATGATTAATTAAGGCACCAGCTTTGCAGTCACACAAAAAATGCAATAAAACCCACAAATATTTAGCCATTTTCTAATTGGATTGCCTGCGTTTCAAAATTTGCAGAAAATGTAAACAAAGGAAGTCCTTTTAAATAAAACCCCTTGCACTAGCTAATTGAAAAAGCTAAAGCATAAGCCAGGATGCTTTGAGCTAAGGCTTTTGGTCTTTGATGAAATGTTTCCATTGTCAGCAGGGCTCGTCTTTGACAGGATTTCCCCGAGGACTGGTCCTGTTATTATTACGGACGATGAGCCCGGATCTTCTTAAGATTTCCAAGAGGAAAACGTGAGCTGCAGTTGTCACTTCAAATCGGCCACCTCCAAGAGACCGTGTGCCCGTGTCCGTGTCGGCTCTTCCCTTTTTGTCTTTAGCCATAATTTCTTGCCCCTTCAACATGTCCTGGTATCGATTTGCCTTTAGAAAAAGGCGAAAGGAAACTTAATCAAACGCAGCACCGGCAACAAGAGGAAAACTTTCCGATACTTGTTTGAAGTGAAGGATGTTTGCCATAGATTTTCACTTCAATGGCTTCTTTGTCCTGGCAGGCTCTATACATTAACGAAGGTGTATATATAAATGTGCTAAGCACCCTTGTGGTGTCACGTTTTATTTTGGGGCAAACTTGCCGGAATGCTTATGCAGATTTAGTTGCAAACTTTACAAATTTCCAGTACACACGAACTGATCTAAAATGGTGCCGCACTCGCTAAAAAAATCTTGACACAACAACGATAAAAAGCAAAAACATGTCGAGGTCCTGGGCCTCCCCGTCCCGCCCGGAAAGCGAGTGACATGTGTGGGGATCCGGACAAGCATAAAGTTTGCCCTCGACGGCAGTTAGAAGGCGCAGTTACGGAAACCCAGGGCATCATTTTTCAGAGACCCAACACGAGAATGTATCCCTGCCCCATACCTCATAGCCCATACCCCATCGCATACTCGAAAGGGAACTGGAACCCTCGATATGCAAAATTAAACAACTGATGCCAAAGAAAATACTTTGTCAAATTGATTAATCGTTACAAGGGGGGCCAAAGTGGAATGGCGCGGCACCAGTAAACGGCGTCAAATCACAAATCACAATAAATAATGATGCCCGAGGAACCCTTTTATTCCTCCCTTTTATTTACCCAAATAGTCGCCGGGGCGTTTCGACTGCTTTACGACTCTTGATGGCACATTTATGTAAATCAAAAATTGTTTGCCAGACAAAAGTCAATTGTTATTGGTTGGCCCCCGTGTGCTTTTTATTGGACCACGACCAGGCCCCTTCTAACCCACCCACTTGGAGGCTGTTGATTAATGATATTCGGCAAAGGTTTAGACGGTAATTATTTTTAATATATATTTTTGTTAAGGGCTTCTGCAACTGGCGGCTGCTTGATATCTGCCAGTGTCTTTTGACGCAGGGCTAAAAAGTTTCAATCTAAATTGATTGGCATTTATTATTTATTTTTTCCATGCCGTTTCGGGTCCACATGGCGTATGATTGACGCAGATTGCGAGTAAATAAAATATTTCACTTTAATTACTTTTTTTTCGGCTAACTGACTTTTAAATTGGATCTGTCGAGTCAGAAGCAGGACGTTAAAGGGTTTCAATATCGCGAAATCAAACATAGAACATTGACTCTTTATATTATATTATATTTCACTACAATATTGGACACTCTGGGTTGATTATCGTTCAATTTGTTTGGAAAGAAACTTTGCATTATTTGCGTCCGAGCACCCGACCCCGATGGAATGAACTTTTTAATTTCCGGCTGCAGCAGATGGGACAAAGGCACAGACAGCAGACTGCAGACTGCAGACGGCAGCGGTTGCAGAATGTTTTAAATATTTTCATTTAATTTGTGCAATTTCCGTGGCACTACCCGGCCAAAAACTAAAAAAAAAGGAGCTGTCGCAGTTCACGCCTGGCAGCTGCATTTATTTGGTTGGGAGTTTTGGGAGGGGAGGGAAATGCCTTTCCGTTCGCGTTCAGGAAACGCCTTCTTTTGACATTTTCTCTGGGAATTGCATTTTAACTGGCACTCGCACTTGTTCCTGTATGGTCTGGAGTTTACTTTACTCTTACCTCGAGCTCGCGGTTTCGTCAGCAATTTCTGCACGATATTATCGTACGCAATGTCCTCAGCCACTCCCGAATCCTTGACGAGCTTCTCCTTGATGGCAATACAAATGTTATGGCGCGCCAGCAGCTCCTCCAGTTCCTCAAAAGCCTGCGAGAAAAATAACAAACGAAATTGCAACAGCCATGGTAAGTGAAGCAATAAAAAACATGTTCGTGGAAATGGAAAGGTGCAATTCGTATTACCAAAAAAAAAAAAATATTGGAATATATTGCCCTTTTTTTGCAAAATTGGGATAAGTTTATGGGTAATCGTTTAAGACATAAATGGTAAATCGTTCTCAATGTAGCAATGTAAGAGGTTTTTACCAACCTTAATGCCATAATTACTCTCCTCGTAGATAATCGAGACGTAGCTCCATCCCATCCTTTTGACAATTTCCACCATGGCTTTAACCTGATAGTGATCCGAGGGAATTGTGCGGGAAAAGTACTCGAAACGCTGCTTGTTGCTAAGCTCCGGGCTAGTGGAAAAGTAGGATACCTGAAAAATAGCAAATGATTATCAACAAACTTTATCCTTTGGCAAGTTAAAACGTTTAATGTGGGAAAAACTCAGAACCAGTTGGATTTTTACCTAAAGAGTTTTTTCTTTTTTTTGGGAAAACTCAAAAACGAAACTATTTTTCTCCTTGTTTTTGTTTGTTTCATTCTCTGATTTACACAGTTTTCATCATATTTTTCTTTCCCTTGAGCTGGTTTTGAGAAACCACAAACAATGCTGCACAAAAAAACAGCATTGCGAGTATTACTTTGCGAAATGCGCCAGTGAGATTGCAAATGCGAAAAAGCCAACTCGAGGCAACTGGGCTAAAACCCAAAAACCAATTTCACGCACAAATTAACTCCCACACATAGGATTCTGGAAAAGGAAACAGATGCACTGGAAAAAGGAAAGGGCGCAGCGAATGGTCGGGGCCTAATTAAATGAACAACCTTAACAAGCCACTTGACTTCTAATTAAGTATTTTTGGGCAAAAGTTGAGAGCTTTTCCTTTCAATTACATAGTCGCAAACTTTTACGAATTTTCTACGCACTGATTATAATTTAATCTGAAAACTTTAATGCTAATTTTTATTTAAACCATCAAATGAACTTGAACTGATATTTTGGCCATTCTCAAGATTGCCAACTACCTTTGCCAGCAATTTCTGTTAAGCTTAGCTTTCTATTGACACTTCACTTTTTCAATTGCAAGGCACCACAAAAATTGTTGCAAAAAGGACCTTTTTTTGAGGCAGAAGGATACTAGCATAGAAGGATACCCGTACAAGAAAAATGCAATCAAATGTTTATGGCTGATTTATGAGCTCTTTTCGTGGGGACTCTGGCCTGGCCCTGCATAAAATGTCTGCTCCTTTGGGATCCTTGTCAGACCCTGTCCGCTGCGTGTGCGTTTTATGGCGTAGCATTGAGTTTTGCTTTCGGCAGTCAGGCAGTTGGTTACTTAGTTATTGTCGCGTATTGACCTTTGGCCTCCAGCTCACGTACTACTACCACCGGCCACTCAATCTCCTTCAGCGTCAAAGACGAGATTCGTGCTTCCACTGAGAAAAATAAATGGTATTGGTTTGAAAATGGCTCGAAATGGGAAATTCTTGTTCGCATTGCCATTTTTTCGAAGTGCACTCACAACATGGATGGGAAACACAATGCCTGCCAAAGGCTATTGTTCGTTTACTCAGACATTTTTCATGTGCAACGGCTGCACTCGGTTCAGTTCTTTCCTCGTTTGCCCCAAAGGACTCGACTAATTTAGTGGCACGTGCAGCCACTTAATAGTCGGCCACTATTACATATGCTCCCCCCATTCGGCCTTTGCTAAATTTTAATTACGAAAGTCGGAAAACTTTTGCTGGCCAAGCTGGCCAACCGAACCTGGGGGGTAGCCTTCCCTCTGGCCTTTGTCTGACTTTTGGGGAGCACGTACCTTCGCATTTCTTAAAATGTTGGAAGAGTGTGGGGGGAAACTCACCTGGGGAATGCGAAATAAACGCAATAAATTGGCCACTTGTATGGATGTGACCGAGGAGGCGGCACCCACCACCCCCGAGATGACCTTCCGCACCTGCGTCTTGTTGCAATGATATTCGGCATCGTCAATATTGCTAATGGAACCTGGAAATATGAAAGAAAATGCGGCATGAGTTGCTATTTACATCAATCATTGGTACTCCCTGCTGAAAACCCTTTTCCATTTGCCAAATATGAGTCCTTATAGCCGAGTATAAATTAATTAATTCTCCGGGCGAGATAGTGCCCTGATTTTGCCCATCCAATTGATGCCTAACTAGATTATTATTAACCAAAATATACCCGCATTGGAGGAGGCCGCCTCCTGGGAGGCAACTATAGTTTACGGCCTGCCTAATCCTGTCAATATAATTCAGTGACTTGGAAAATTATATTTTTCATACGTCACACTTCACAAAAGAACGAAAGAGACGGCACAGAGGCCAGCGAAAGAGAGGAGAATGAGTGCGAAAGAGCGCAGGAGAGGAACGCAGCACGTCGCTCAAATAAATCCTTGCCGCGCACATAAATAATGAAATTATGGAGATTAGAAAGTGTTCAGGGACGATGACAAGGATGCCAGCCTGCGCCCAATTGATTATGGATCGTTGAGTGTGTGTTATTTCGTGTGTCTGTGGGTGTGCCATTGTCTGGGGGAAAGTGTGTTTGCCTCTTTGTTCGTCTCGATAAAAGTAATAAGCGGCACTTTATGTGCCGTCTAACTGCCTCGTCCTTGGTGCTTCCCCTCGCCGCGCTTTGTCTTTGGGGAATTATGCATATTCCATTGGCAAGAGAGCTTAGCCACTTCCTCTCCTGGGTAATCTCATAATTTATTTATTAATTTAGTTTATTAATAAAATCCTTGGCACGAGCCCAAGAACAGCCAGTGGGTGTGCCTTGATTGATTACATTTTTGGTAGTGAACTGTTTATACGATTTGAAACTCGCCAACGTTACACCACAATGCCATAACTGCAATTGAAACCGAAGGTTGAAACAACGTTTCCACACAATAATATCAACATGAGACACTACACTACGAGGAAGCCAGAATTTGCATATAAATACAGGATACTGCATAGCCTGGTACACAGGGCGTATACGCAATTCACGGAATGCAGCAACCGCAGTGACTACCATCCAAACAAAAAGTTACGTTTAACACAACTTATTTTCCATAACTTTGTCTATAATAAATACGAGGAACTGTTCAGTTTTGATTAAATTGTGTATTAAATTGCTTAGTGGAGCGTTATGTACGATAATATTCGGATTTATTTTACAACAAAAAACTGTCAGGTTTTCACCGAATTCTATTGGAAAAGTCAACTGTTGTCAAAATAGTCAAAATAATGGGTTTATAATTGCAGCGAAATGACTATTTTCCATTTGTTTGGTTTGTATTTATCGATTAAATTGCAGAAACAAACCCAAAATAATTTGGATTAACATTATATTACAATAAAATTGTAAATATTTTATGCCTAAAGTTTTCAGAAAAACGTAGTTGAAATCGTCCTTTGGAAATACCTTACCTTTGATAAAATCCACCGCCATTTCCAGACCGTACGAGTCCTTGTCGCAGTCATCCAGAATGTGGGCACCCAATGTGATGTTGGGCAGCAGTTGCTCCCTATTTATTCTATCGATTGTGAAGAGCATGGCCTCCAGGGCCTGGATGCCCCCCTGGGGCATTATCGGACCGCAGGTGATGCTGTCCTCGCGGCTGTGCACCATCATCAGACCGCCCAGGATCACGTCCCCCTCGACGATGGCCTCTCGCTTCACGGGCCAGTGGCGTTGCGGCTGGGTGGCATACAGACGGTCGTGTGGAAAGCTTATGGAGTCCGGCAAGGATCTCAGGTACTTGCCAGTGGGAAAGGTGACGCCGGACTGTAGAATATTGTTGTTCAACGGCAGGTGGCGACCCCGGTGGCGACCGGAGCGGGGGGCAGCCAGGTCAATGTTGGCATACCGCTGGTAGTCCCCCACATCAAACTGGCCATAGATCTGCGGCTCTGGGTCCGAATCCGAGTCCAACTCCGACTGCGGACTGTTTGACTGAGATTGATGCTTGCCATCATGGGACAGGGCGCCATCGTTCAGGTAATCCGGGGACGATAGGTGGCTTACCCACTGACGCCAGTGCTTGCCCAGCTGCTGCTTCTGCTCCTCCAAGTGCAGGATCTCGTAATGGCTTTGCCTGTGCCTCCGAATGTGCTTGGCGCGGTGGTGGTGCTGACGTTGATGGAGGTGCTCTTCCTGATTGTGATGGCTCCTGTGATTGCGATTGTGATTGCGTTGATGGTGGGCTTGCGAGTGGGCGTGGCTCTTGGCCTCCCCTTCATCATCCTCCAGAGGTATATCGCCAATTACCTGGCTCTCGGCCCGCAGTCGGTGCCATTCAGGCAGCACCACCAATACGAGTAGCACACAAATTTGCACAAACCATTTGCTAATGCAAACTCTTTTCATATTGGCATTGGCTCTAATTCTATAACGTGATATATTTCTGTGTTTATTCGGTTTCCGTTTCTATTTGGACACGCGCGTATTTTCGGAGGATAAATTTCGGGCTTAGCTCACAGTTCAATTGCTGTTCGGTATTTACGACGCACATTTTGTGATTTGCTTTTTGTTTCCATGGATTTCTCATAATTTATCGTGTTTTTTTCGTTTCAACATTTTGGCTGTCTGCATTTGGAAACGGGGATTTTCTGTTTAATTCAAAGTGTCAATAAACATTTGCAACTATGCCGAAATATGTACTGCCTGTCCGTACTGTAATTGTGTTATTTAATTTTAACTATTTAACATGTTACAGCAAATTAAAGTTGGCTCTTTTCGGAATACAATTTGTAATTACATTTTTAAAGCTTCCCTTCTCGTAGGGCTTTAAGTTTTTAAGGGTTGAGGGTTTTGTTTGTTTGGAATATTTCCCCTTATTAAAAATTCAGTTTTATTTTTTTTCGGTTTCATTAAAATTTTAACGAAAATGTTTCGATGTCAGCCCGCAAAACCCAAAAGGTTTTTTCATTAGTATTGTTTCTCCCCCGCCATAGGCCGCAAACAGAGACCCCGCCGAGCTTATGACTGTCAACCCAAGCTCGGATGGGGGAAAGGGCGTCTGCGGTGGGCGTGGCTCTTGGGCATTTGCCCATAAAAATGATTGCCCTGAGGTAAATTAAATTTGCATAAAATTTTACGCGCCGCCACAAGCCGAAGGAGAGTAGCAGCGGGAAACAAAATGCAAGAAATCCTTTGCTGTGGGCCAGTGCAAAAAAGAAATATAAAGTCGGGACTCGGCGAGGGTTGCCAACGGTAATTAATCAAATTGTTGGCGTCGTAATGAGCTTGTCGGAGGAACCCAGTAGTATCCCGGGCTCCCAGGCTCTGGGTGTTTGTGTCTTCCACCCAATAAACCATCCCCCCCCAACCCTGGCGGGCTAATCAACAAACGCGTTAGCGCCACTTTAGACATGGCCTGCAGTTCGAGTTTACAGAATTACTTATCATCAGCATAATCAGTGGCATTATCAACGAAAGGTAACCCAGAATGGGATGGTTGAGTGCCTGGGTGGTTGCCTCAATGCCTGTCACTGTCAGGCAGCCGTGAACCACTCGCAGCCTGCAGCATCTGCGCCCGAGGCTCTGTCGGGGCGCATCAAATAATGAGATTGCGTTAAACAAATGGTGTTTTCCCTTTTTATTGTACGTAATAGACACCGGAGGCTGCTCACACGCTCGTAATTTATTTTGATTACGATTGTCATTCCTCTGTCTGTCTGTCTGTCAGTCAGTCAGTCAGCCAGTCGGAGTCCCTCATCCGGCAATCACTTTCCCTTCATGACGGTCATTGTGACTGGGTCAAGCTACAACTACGTGTTATTAACCTGGCTACCAGCAATAAAGGGACTTAGAAACTTGACTTGTGGCGAGACAATTCTCAGCTTGACCCTTTTAGTTGAAGGTTTTCTAATTCAGGAACTTATGCAGGATACACTTATGCAATCGATAAGCATGTATGCCAAACAAAAAGCAATTTTCTATGTGACTTCCTAGACAAGACCAAGGAGCTTCCGCAATATTCTCAAACAGGAGCACGTAATTTTTACTCGCACACTTAAAATTCAACTCCAGACAAAATCTTGCATAACGCAAACAGCCTCTGGCTGTCAGTGACACTTGTCCCAGCGTGTTTTGTTGGACAATGTTCCGGCAAAAAAAACAGTGCAAGGAGCCAGACCCATCCCATCCCAGCCCCCACAATCCTATCCTGTCCCATCTCATTCCGAAACCGAAGCCAGAACTCGAACCCGAAACCTGTCTGTTTGGAAACCCATCACCCATTCCTTTGGATTTTCATTTTGTCATTGTCTTATTTTGCATTTTGTATGGGAGACTTTGATTTGATTGAACATTTTGTTTCTTCGTCATGTCCTTTTTTGTTGTGCCGCTGATTTGAATTTTCGCTCGATGGTTTTACTTGAGCCGGGCGCTGAAATATTTTATATAATGCCGTCATGGCTTTAAGGCCAACAGACGATATCAATTTGTTGGCTTTTTCAATTCGTTTCTTCGCGCTCGACTTTGCAAATTGATTTCCATCGAAAAGATTTACAGTCGCATAAAATTGACGATTCCACTGGGTCTGAGTGTTCGCGACAGAGGTCAGTTTCGGGTAATTCGACATTCACAAAAAGTGTATACATTACATTGCCATATTTTTTGGGACCGAAAAGAAATGGTTCGATACTCCAGCAAGTAGACGGGAGTTTTCTTTTTGCATATTGCCATGACCACTTCCATGGCCACTCGACTTAAAATATTCGACATTTAATTCCATGCGGCTCTTCACTTAAGGGCTTAAATGTATAATTTTCACTTTTTTCTGTTAAAAGTCAAAGGCAACTTTTTCTGTATGGCTTAATGACTGGCTACTTGAGAGAATAATGCCACTTCAGGCAGAAAATTAATTGCGATTACATGAAATAGTTTGTTGATTTGCACTCAAGGACCTCACATGGATTTTGAAGTCTTGAAGACTTTTCAGATTTAATTTAAAGACATTTCCCTGACAATCGCGCAATTCGGCGACACATTTGCATAAATGCCTGGCCAAACAATAAAGCAAATTTGAAATTTCACATCAAATAACATTCAATCACCTGCCACACATTGCGCATCAGAGCCCCCACGCCTGCTAATGTCCTAGCAGGATCATGCGCCGCCCTCAATTTCTTGGAAAAAAGCATAGAATTAATAGTAACACATGTAGGAGGTGTGCGGTGCCCAAAAAGTATGCTACTCGCTGCCATCCGAAAATATGAATAATTCGGAGCGGGACATGCAAATGCTGTATCTGACAAATGCGAGTCTGTGATAAATTTCGTTGACATGCCAGAAACACAGAAAGTTGTCAGACGAGGCCTGGAGGATGACGACAAGGAGATGATGAGGACGAGGACGAGGACGACGAATGGATAAGGTAGCAAGTAATCAGGACATTTCAAATTCCATGTGCACCTAGGCAGGAGCCTCAC
This sequence comes from Drosophila varians, assembly GCA_018150405.1. Classification (NCBI taxonomy): domain Eukaryota; kingdom Metazoa; phylum Arthropoda; class Insecta; order Diptera; family Drosophilidae; genus Drosophila; species Drosophila varians. Next base: position 15,085,469 of record JAECWK010000130.1, read on the forward strand.
CTACGCCCCAACGAATTTGTGTGACAGTTGTTTGAATAAATTCTTTTAATTTTATTATCGCGCAGATGTATTACCGGCAATAACATCCATCCAGTCCATCCCAAAAGCTACGGCTGCCGTGATGAAAATTATGGAACTCTCTCCAAGGCCCCTTTTGAATGATCAATCAGATTCAGACCCTTAGAACGTCACACCGTGAGACCGTCAGACCTTCAGACTGGCCCCTTTTGTATTCAAAGCACACAGAAAACTCGATGGGCTTTCGGCAGGGTTTCCCTTCAATTTCGTTTCTGTTTGTCTGCGTGCTTAGATGGGGCTTATTAGAGGCCTCGAGGAAAAAGCGCGTCAAACACATGAAATCAATTACATTTCTCTAATGTAGGCACATCTGCCCTTTCTTTCGCAAACTTTTGTCCAGGACCTCTACTGCCTCTACTAGCTGGAAGCTCTTTGTTTTTCTCCCTTCACCATCTCGATAGCACACAGAAAGAAAAGCCCCAGCCAAGTATATAAATATTTTGTTAGGCCATTCTCGGTTGATGGCATAGAGGTTGGAGCATTGTTTTCTCTGCAGCCACAAAACTCAGTTGGGGCCGAAATCTCAGGTATTTGCGAGCTAATAAAGTTTGCCTTAAAGAATTTGGCATGAAACTTTGCCGTCTGCGTGGGTCGGGCATATTTGTTTTAATATTAGTGGGTCCTAAGCATGCATGACATGCCTTCCATCTAGTCTATTCATATTTGCTTAGTTCAGCTGTCTGGCCCCGCTCCGTTTTGGCCAGGCCAAAAGCCCGTACACGTGGAGCTGTGCGCATTGGTTAGCAATTTCCATGCTCCGTTTTACTTGGCTCGTATCAATAACTTCGTAGGTTTTATTGTTATTTGTGTATAATTTTATGTATTTGCCAAAGTCCAACCCTCGCTCTAGGCGTAGATATATTTTTTCCTTTGTAGCCGAAATTGCGAATCCAGACGAGATAGTTTTCTGACCTTAATGGCGGAATTGTTGGCAACCAGTGGCGAATTAAATTTCATTTCCATACCGAAATCAATAAGTGTTTTGTATCAAAAATTAACTTGTATACACAGATAAATTAATTCAATTAAATGCCATTTAAAATAATATTGTCAGTTGGTTATTTTGCTATGAAAACTAATTGTTTTCGCACACAAGTCCTTTCCATAAACACAAAGAAGCCACAACAAGGCATAATAAAATAAGTTATTTTAAATATTTGCTGCAGTGATAAAAGCAATTAAAATGCAATATAATTTAATCAAACACCAATTCATTGATGGCGTGGCAACTGAAAACCGGAAATCAAAGCAAGCCATTAAAAAGAAATGCACCGGAAGTTTCGTATGAAAATGTAATTACGAAAATCCCAGTGGGATCTGGGAGTGGAAGCTAACAGATGACAGGACACCGTGTCGCAATTTAGTAGAAAATTGTTTTCTTTCACCTGACATCAGCAGATAAACTTCCATATTGATCGCAGGGACAGCAGAGCAAGGGCCAGACCATGTTGATGGGTGGAAAACCGTTTCGAAGATGAGTTTATTGAAATCGGATAGCACTTTAATGGGAAAACCTATTTCTACTTTGCTGTAATTAAATATTTCCAACATAAACATACATAAACGAATTAGGGTAAGTACGTTAACCAAAGTAACCAAAAACGGGCGTAAAGTGAAAAATTTCATAATTAATTTTGTGCTTCTATCCCGGCCCCTCTGGCATGTCTAAGCACACTTTGTCTAGTGAAAGTTTCTGCTCCACAAACAGGGACGGAGACCAAGACTCACATCTGGGGGAACATTTCCAGGTGGGCCTAAGGTTTACGGCACGCCCCTCACTGCATACAAGCTGTGAATTATTCAGGCACTGAGCGGGGAGATCTCCCCGGATGGGTATCCAATCCATTTCGACCATACAACTCCGGCCCACGACTTCTATAAAATTCGATTTGAATACTGGATGGACTCCCCCGGTTGGCATTTGGTCATTTAGCTAATTGAATTCCGTTAGGCATTAATGGCGAGCAGACCATTCGGGTCAATGGAGCTCCAGTGGTTACTCGTAATGGCCGATTTGCATTTCGCCGGCATCGTACAATATTTATAGAATTTTATTGCTTTGTTGATGCCATACAAATGTCATTTTATTGGCATGACAAGCTAATATCCTTACCATAATTGTAAAGCAATTTTAATGTTCTTTTGACAGACAAGGTCAAGAGTCCATTTCGCTTAAACAGCTTTGCTTGTAAAGTAATCTTGGCTAGGACACTATCCTTTCTCGAACTTGTTTTTTTGATAATTTTCCCCCTAGTGAGTGACGATGGAAACTGGGATGCAGGGTTCAGTGGAAGTCCATTGCACAAATCGTTGTGCACGGCGCTGTAAATAATCCAACCATGTTTGCTTGCCACTTGTCAGAGCTGAGATTCCGATGGCAGCTCCATAAGCGTAAATAAGTGTGTGTGTTTGCTTGCTGAGAAGGATGGGGCTTTTTGCCTGTTTGTTACTGGCTAACAGTCAATATCAGCAAACAGCCAGCATTGGCAGCAGCCAGCAGCCAGCAGCTGGCGAGAGGCAATATTAGCAGTATATTGGCTCGAAAATCGAATTCTGACACTATGGAGGCAACATAATGCGCTGAAATGCAGTCACCCAAGCTTCACTTTATTTGCCTATCAATATATAATATGGATAAAATCCTTCTCCACAAGTACTATTTTTTGTTAGTTTGAAAAAAGAGCTTCAAAACTCCTTGATCCACTTTCTTAAAAACGGAAATTACTGCACTTCCCTTTGATAATCGATTTAAAAGACCTGTAGATCTGGCAAATAAATAATTCCCAGCCCGCACTCGACTATTTCTCCATAAATTACAACAGAAATTGAAAACTTAAACGCTCTCGACATGCAACAGGATGCACTAGGATTACCCGAAAGGGTGAAAGCTGGGCGCCATGTGCGAAAAAGTAGTTTAAAATGCAAATTGAATCCTGTGAAATGGTGTTAAGAATATATTATATCGAGTTCACTGAACACCCCAACTGGTTCGGGTGTATATTTAAAAGGAAAACAAAAATGATAGTTAAGCCTTAGAAACGCCATTCTCCAGGACATTTTACTAGTTTTCTGATTTGGCTAATTAAAGTAAAACCAACTTTCAAAGTTCACTGCTAAGCTGCCGGATTATACGAGTTTGGGAAACCAAACTTTACGAGTGCAAAAGTGAAGCGGCTTTTGAATACACTATTTCCTTTCCAGTAGAGTCATCACCGCAATCCCTCCTGACTGCTAAGGTCCTTTGCGCATTTTATAAATGCTTCTGAAGAGAAAAATGACAGCCACGTGGCCACTCAGGTCGGGATTTTCCAAGTTAATTCCAAGCAACATTAAATTGGGTGAAAATGTAATGCTCGAGAGCAGCGAAAATTGATGTCAGTACAAAAATATAATTTTCACACACGTAAGCGTCGTATTTTTTTATGATATGCATATAATTTGACTTTTTAATGCCGCGGAAGGACGACGATTCCATCCGCGTGTCAAATCGTAAATAATTAGAGCTCAACTTGGAATATTTGGATTTCTCAGACGGTTACAAGCCAACTGACAAGACACTTGAGATGCGAATGCATTTTTTATGCTCGGCGCCTTAAATAAAATTAATTTTATTGCCCCGGCTTACGTGGCGTATGTGTAACTTTTTGATGTCCCGGCTGTAAAGTGTCATTTTAAGTTGATTGCCTTGGGAAATGCCTCAAAAATTTCCTTTGAATCGTGTTCATTTTTTCGCCCATATAAAAGTTTAGGGCACTTGAAATACGATTTACAGAAAATCGTATTTATTAGCATGTTTTTTTCCAAAGGCTTGCGTTTACCAAGCTGGCATTCACTAATTGGAAAGCTGGTTAGAGGAGAAAGTACAGCAAAGGTGAGAATAAAATTATATTAGCTGCTTGTCTGCATAAAAGTGGAGCGCCAGCTGCGTGTCAATTTCGGCAGCAAAAACCTGGCCCAAGCAAAAAAAATAAATAAGTAAATAAGCTCTCATACGCCCCGTTGGCTGCGGCACAACAAAAAAAAGGAAAAGAACTCTGCCAGGTCGCTTTACAATTAAGTAAGCGCCGCGCCAGGTGGTGCTGCCACTCAAATTGAACATAAAATTTAAATGAAACATTTTGATTTCGCCGTCGAAAATGTGAAATCTGCCATAAGCCTCAGCCTCGGCTGCCTCGACTTTCGAAGTTTACATTAAAATATATTCGATGGCCGAAGCCACTTTGTTCTGAGGGAAATATTATTTTTATCGATATTATAAAATATTTGCCATGAATAATTTTTTCCATATACCCTTATCAGCATTTGGCATCGGGGAAATATTTAAGAATGCATTAATGTTAATCGGCTTTAAATTAAAATGCCGCTTGGGCCGTGATTGTGTGCCAGGGCTTGAATTATTTTGTATGCATATGAGACGATGGGGGAGCCGCATAAGTGCAATGTTGATGTTTTCTTTATTTGGATGCTTTTTAATTAAAACTCATTTGCACATTTGTGGGCTGTCGTTGAGAGTTACATGAAAACGAAAGGGGATATGCAAATGGGGAAGCCATGAGGACGTGCCTTACGGCATTTATGCGCCGCATTCACTGAAAATGAAAACTAAAACCGGCAATAAACGAAGTCAACCGAATAAGCAGGAAAATACACCAGGGGGAGACCTTACATACGTATAAACGTTTGGGCAAACATGAAGCCGTCTCATGGAATCGATATTGAAAGTATAAAAATATATTTATATGAAAAATGAAACTTCAAAGTATCACTTCAAGCGTGTTTTTCTCCCGTTCATATTTAAATTCTCCGAAGAAGTGCCAATCGGAAGTTGGGAATCAGCGGAAAATTCAGATTTTAACAAGGATAAAAAAAGCTTTAGGGAAATGGGGAAAACAGATGCATAAATATCAATCATCTATCTGCAAGGGGCTTGATGGGTTGAGACAAGAAAAAATATATTTTTATGCTCAGTCATAAAATATGGAACACAGCTTCTTGAAAGTCTTAGGCTAAGTCCCTATAATAAATAAAGTATCCTTTTCATATTCTACTATTTGCTAATTATTCAGATTTTGTGCTGACGTCAGAAATCTTCAAATGATACATTTGTATTCTGCTGCCTTGGCTAATATTTGCGCCAACACCTAATGCCGGCGCTAAAGCGGCCATAAAACAGGCTCCATAAAGTGCTCAAAACCGCATGAGAATCGTTGGCTCCTCCTGCCCAGGCCGCCTGTTATCAACAGTCAATAAATAAAATCTCATTACGTCGAAGGCGCCGCAGGAGAGTGCAAAATGGAAGCGAATAAAAATTCCTTCCACTGCCAGTGAAGTAAAATTATAAAATTTCCATTTTATTGACATTCGAAATTGACTGATATCAGGTTGGCGGAGGAGTCCCCCAAGACCTGGGGGACTCGGAGCACGCACGACTGCTGCGGTTGAGTTTAAGTGTCTAAAGCGAGCATAAGAAGCCAAAACCAAATTTGTGGCTGACAAAGTAAAAGCCGACTCGAACATGCGCCGAGGAAGTGGAACATGAAGCAAGGGGCAACATGGGGCCATGAGTCAATCAGGTTCGTACTAAAAAAAATACAACAACAACAACAAAAAATGGTTCAATAAAGTCAACACCCATGGGAAGTGGGGGGCGTGGCATTGCCCATGGCCATCACAGTGAGCAGTGAGGCAGCCAGTGAGGCAGTCAGCCAGTCAGGCAGTCAGCCGTCGCCGAAGTTCAAACAAAAAGCGTTGGAAATATTCTTCGGCATCCAAATTACATTAACACCGCCGCGCCCAAAGGAGAAGACATCCGACAAAACCCAAATGAGTGACTCGAAGAGTCCCAAGTGTCGATGGCTGATAACAGCTGGAAGCCAAGTGCGACAGTGGCGAAAGCTCAAAAGACAAAGACTTTGGGGAAAACAATTTTCGCCAAAAAATAAAACACAAAAGACCGAATAACCAAATTGGCTGAAAAGCAATTTTTTTTTGTTTTGTTTTGTTTTTAGAGTGTAGGTGTATAGTATGCCTTAAAGGTAGGCGTGGCCGAATTGATGGTTGACACATAAATTTAGACATTTTCTTTGGGGGGCGGCCCACAAAAAGGAAACTTTTGCCAATCAATAATTCAAATTGGACGACAAGCGGCACTTGGGCGCAAAAACCAAAGAAAAACACGCTCAAAAAAATATGTATATGTTGGAAATTCAAAACAATCGCGTTAATTTGCATTAGCAAGAAAGTAAAACGGAAGAACTTATAGGTTTTTCATTCGAGAAATATGCGAGTATAAAACACAATTGAAATTAACATAAAAATGCTGACAAACAATGGCACTCGGTGGGGGAGGGGCCAGAGGTAGTTGCCATAGAAATGAATAAAAACATAAAGGACCTCAAGAAAATATGTGGTAAGGTTTGTTTACTTTGTTAAAATTATCAAACAATGCTAATTGTAAATTCCTTAACAGCGGAAAAACTGAAGTCTGTAGTGCGTAGGTTTCCTTTTGCAGGTTTTCTTAAGGACATTCGCAAAGTTAAATTAAAAACAATGTTAGGACTCGTATGTTTTTGCTTGGGTATAATAAATCAGGAAGTTGGCTTGCAGCTTTTTCCATGTTGTCTGTGATTTTTGACTTATGTTCTGGAAGATTATGATTTATTGCTCTGCTACGTGAATGCACTTTCTCTGATTTAAAATAAAAATACAAACAATCCCTGTGGCAACTGAAGTGTGATTGAAAAAATGCACTTCAATGTTTCAGTTTGGTAGGTCGGGGCTATGGATGCCCTTGCTGTGCTATGCATTGCATTTAAATATTAAAGAAATTGTTTGGAGATAAATAATTTAGTCTATACCTGTATTCCAATTTCCCAAATTCAGGAAACAAAGAGACTGAAAGGAGCAGCACGTGCCTGTTGTCCTCGGCTTAAAAAAAATAAACAAGACAACTGAGCCAGCGGAGGAGTATCAATCGGGAGGAGGATTGAGCACACGAGGACCCACAGCACAACATCATAACACAAAAATCAACATCAAAGACTCAGTGTGAATGGTAAGCGAGGCAGAGGCAAGCTTAACTTGTCGCCCATAAAACAAATTGGCATTTTTATTATTATGACAAACAGTCAGGATGTCACACAGCCAACCCATCCGCATGTGAGCCGAGGCTGGGCGGGCAGAAATGTCGGGGACAATGAGCTATGTATGCTTATCTTTTGAAAGCAGCTAAAACGTTTTTGATTACATAGAAGTTGGCCAGGACGAGCGGGCTGCCAGCCCGCAGCAACTCTAATAAAAACGGGCAACAATGTTTCTACGCAAGAGCAACATTTATCCCCTCCATGGCCCCGCAACATCCCCTCCAGATGGTCTAGTGTTCTTGGTTTTTTGGCTGTTTTTAATGAGTTAACAGCACAGGCATGGCCTGACGTATGTGAGGATTTGCGGTTTTTTTCCGGGTAGCGCTCCCAGCTTCCAGCATGTTGCAGCGAAATGCCGTTTTGATGGTGTCGGAAAACGCCATTTTGATTTTCCGACTTTTATGACTAGAACTGGCATTGTTGTTGACCGGAGAGCTTCGCCAGCATCACCAGCATCACCAGCATAGCCAGCGTAGCCAGCCTCGCCAGCTTGTGGAGAGCGTAGAGTTTAGTACATCGTAAAAGGGTTTTTGTGGCCCAACATCCAGCATCCCAGCGTCGCAGCCTCCCCCTCCATCCAACATCCAGAATTCAGAAACCAGCCTTCCGGCAATCGGTGGCAGAAGTTGGTTTCAACTTTCCATTACCCAGACTTTCATATGCCATTAGTTGCCCGGCCAGCCACTGTCCTTAAAATCTTCTCAACTCTCCCAAAAACCTGAACAACAATTACTCATTTTATTTAAGTGACAAATCAGTTTTAAATACCTTTAAAAAACTAATGCTTTAGCCAAGCTGAGACAGGTGGAAGTTTCTTTAATTTATTTGAACTACAAAAACGTCTGAGTATTTTTTTAAGCAGGACCTTGTCTCTGGCAATGACAAATAGCAAAGAAGTCTTGTATTTTAAATGTAAACCTTTAAAGAGCATGACAAGAAAATGGTTTTTTTATTCTGCTTTTTAAACAAATCACTTGGAGAAATCTGTAATAGACAAATAAAAATTATTTAAGCTGCTTTGGAATTGTGGAATTGCATGCCATTTGAGGTAAATCCCTTTTCTCGGAAAATAAAAATCCTGGGACTCAAAACTAATTTGTGTTTCCCATTTTCTTTATCCTGAAAAATACCTCTTCGTATTTATAAGCCCCCTGAAGGGCTGTTCTACCAGCAGGGTCCCAATAACTATGCAAAATTATTTGCTAAGCCGAGACTGACAAGCCATTTGGAACTTCAAAGGACGAAAGGAGCTGATGCTTTTTTGCAGGACTCCGGCTCGGACTCTGGGCCCGGCAATTGAGTTTCTAATTGTCCGCGTTGATGGCGCATAATTTGCCAGCTCATAAATAAAAATGTCCCGGGGATAGGAAGAGCTGCCAGCACCTGGATCTGGACAAATTTTGTTAGGCCCCGAAATGACATCCAAGGGCCGCGTTAAATGTAAAATTTATTGGCCATTCCGCTGGCCGCTTTGTAAGCCTTTTTAAAGGCTTTAAGGTTTTTAGGGGGGGGCCGTTGGGTGCCGGCCTTAAGGCCTTAAGGCCTTAATCGGCTTGCCATGCTAAACACGCTCTTTGTCTATGGAAAATTCAATGTATTGGAATTAATAAAAAAGGTCCTGGGCGCAGGATACGCCCGCCAAATCTGGGCTCGACCTTGAGCCTGCTTACTCCTTACGCTTGGCGGCCAATTTTCAAAATTATCCCCCCCCGCACCGGCTTTTCTTTTTCGGCTTTTAATAGCTCGTCGGAGGGGCATATAAAAAAATCTCACGACGCAAACCCTCACGAAGCTACACAAAATATTTTTATTCCTATTTTTACGATGGGCCAGATAGCAGATAGCAGAACCTCCCGACCCCACAAATAAATAAGGAAGCGGAATAAAAGGCCAAAAAGATGTAAAATCCCCATTTCATGATTTTTGGCGCTTTTATGCACAACAGCTGCGAATAGTAGTTGTCTATGAGCGTTAATAGCCGCACCGCAAAACCCTGTTAAACAAAGGATTTCTGGATGGCTTCCATTGCCATGCCTGGGCTTTGTATAATTGGCAAGCTGGCGTCGCCGATCCTTTCACCTCTCAGATGCTCCTGACTTGCGGCGCCAAGCTTCGTGCTCGGTTCAAAGGACACCCGGAAAAGGGTCGCCGCTTTCGATATTATTGTCGGAATTGTGTCAAAATTCTTTAAGCACATTATATTGTTACCCGAGAGGGTCAAACAAACATTCCAAACACAAACTCCTTATGTATTCATATTTTTCTTGTCTCTTTTTGTCACTTTGAAAATAATATTTTCCAAGAGTCTAAATACTCGTTTATTTATTCACCTTATCCTCTTTTCAATGTCAATATTGTTTTAAAGATATGTATTTATTAGATGAAACTCTCAGTTTATTCAGTTATCTGAAATTGGAACATATTCGACAGCGACAACGACAGAAACAAAACAAAAACACACAATGGGAGAAATGGAAAACGACAGCAGTTTTCAAGCCATTTGACAGGCCATTTTAATATGAAACCAATAAAGGCGAGAGCCAGCCTTTGCCAGCGCGTTTTAGAAGGAAAATCAGAAAAACAAGCACAACAGCTGCGTAAATTTTGATTATACCAAGTGGATGCCGGAAAAAAGGGTCAAATGTGTCGCACGTTTCCTGCCACTCCTGCCATTCCTGCTTCCTCATTGGCCCTCTGCCTCTGTTCATGTCCCAAATTGTACTTTACGGCTTAAATACGCCACCCGGCTGGCAATGGCAATGGTGGCCAAAATAAGGGAAGGCGGTGGGTGACAAGGTCACAGCAAGGCTCCATTGAAGCATGAATTTACTTTTAATTAAAGTCGAAGGCAAAAGGGGACAAACAATTTTAAATTTCCTTTACCGCTCCGTTGGTTCCCGATCGTCCTAATTACGGTTGGCTTGGCTTTCTTTTTGATTTCATTGCCAGTTGATTGTATTTTATGAAACCCATATCGTTATTAGCATATTAGCCATAATAAGACACCCAACTCTATTCGGTTAGCGGTCGCTTAATCTATTTTTGGTCCTGACTTGCCTTGCCTTAATGACTTGTCTTAGTTTGTGGCCGCCGTGAATATGAGTTAAAAATAACAAGGCGAGTTGGCTAACGCCTATCAGTTGGAAAGCCAATTAATTTAGCACTCTGCCGCACTTGGCACGCTCCTCGTCGCACCACCCCCACCATCACCCCCTTCCCCTTTCCTACATATTCAATTAGGCGCCGGCGCAGACGTCACTTAATATGCATAATCATCAACAAGACACACACACTCTCTTGGTAAAATGTGAGCATAAATGCCGCTTTGCCACAAACACACACACCTGCACACACCCACTCCTGGGCCGGAGAAAGTGAAAAATGTGGGGAAGGGGGGGAAAGTAGCTGCCGACATTCTGGCTAAATTTTGTGGCTAATGGCGTCGGGCGAAAGTGCAAGCCAAGCAGACGCCATAAACGTGGCCCTCGAGTGCCAATTAAAGTGGCAGAGAGCTTCCAGCCACTCGTATTAGAGATGATAGACACACAAGAAAACAAACGCTAGTAAATAGGTAGATAGCCGCAAGTAGTCCTATTCTCGTCCTGCAAATACAAACATATTTTTAAACAGGATCCATTGAAGGCATAGGAATGGAAACGGATTTTCTCCGTGATTTTCATGAAGCTGTTAAGCTACTCCTATAAAGAATAATCCCATTTTTGAAAAACATATTGCTTTAAGAGTGCGCCTCGTTTCCTTTCGCGTATATTCTTTTTATTAAATCTACTTGGTTTTTTTAGAAAATCATTTAAAGCCCACAAAGCCGCAGGGTTAAGCAATTATTCCGTTCAATTAACTTTTTTCAAACAAAGAACTTTATTGACCATGATGGAAATCAAATTAGAAAAAATATATATTTGCCCATACGTTTTTTTCAATCTGAATGTGTAGAGTTCTCTATAACTTTTTGGTGAGTTATCCTTTTGGCGAAACCAAAACTATTATTTACATGAACAGCAAATATGGTGCACAACAATCCATAAAGGGCTCCTGGGATAGGTAACTTCACCACCCTCTAGTTGACAATAGAAACGGCTAAGAAAGGATGCATGTTCTGAATTATTTTGCCGAAACTTGTACCACTTACATGCCAATTATGTGTCGAAAGTTTTGTGTGAAAAGGAAAAGTTTCAGTTGTCACACTGCCATCTCTAGTTGCTGGGCAATCAACATGATGTTGCTCCTGCGCCTTCCCGGGCATGTGTCATTGTTGGTTCGCCGGTGCTGTTGGCTCGTTGGTGCTGTCTAGTTCAGGATGTTCATGCTTTACGCATAACAGGGCTTAATTATTTTCGCTCAGGCCTGGCTGGCTGCTCCTCCCATCCACTCCACTCCCATCCCGTCCTGTCCCATCCTGTCATCTGGCGGTGGAGTGTCTGTGTACACGTGTAGACCGCACAACATTCGAGATAAATTACCAACACCACACGGTGAATCCACTAAGCCGGGTGCCCCGCCGCCGCTATCCTGAGTCTAATGACTGGCATTTGATAATACACATGTTTCCGGTCCTGGCTTGCCAGCTGCCAGGTGTAGCGACGGGCAATGTAATTGCCAAAAAATAAAGCCCACACCACCTATACACACCCTCCGGCACACAAAACTGTAATTAAGTTATTATCTGTGTGGGGCGGCGGGTGGGCTCTCGGCTATAGTTTAGTTCCTGGATGCCACAACGGTGGCCTGGCAGGTGGCTGATTGCGTGTCAGCATCACATTTGGTGCAGAGGATAGCCGATGGCTGTCAATTGGGGCAGATTGCAAGTTGTTGAGATTCCAGTTCTTGCACTCAATGATCACGCGGCTCGGTACATGAAACATTAAAGACTTGGCAGAGACAGCGGCTTAATGCCTTTAAAAGCAATTCCTTGCTCCAACTTTTAATTTGATTACGGCCACGGACACGGAAACGCACACACGCACACGCACTCGCCAGGGCCCAGCCCTGCCCCAAAAGCTTGTCGTTGGCAGACGTGCGTGGGTTAGCCAAGAAGTAAGCAGCGTGGCATGCCTCAACTTTGTCAGCTGCCCGCCCATAAGCCATCATCCTGCCACACACTCTTGGCAACAAGGTATTTCTACCAGAGATGGCAGAAATTTATATGAAAATCGGTTACTTTCTGGAGAGCTAAGGCTTAGATATCCATGAACCCAAACAATAAATAAAAATAGCTATTCTAAAATATAAAAATAGAAAATTTTAAATACGAATTTATCATTATTTATCAATTTATAGTATTTTTTGAGGAAAAAGGCTCGTTAACCAAGTTAAAATCCTGGTGGGCGCTTTTTGGCCAAAATGTTCAGATTTTGGTCACCTTTTTGCAAATAATTTATTTAATTTTCATCCGATTTTAAAAAGAAATACCATTTATGAATCAGGATTTTATTCCGCTTCAATCTGCGTTAAAACATTTCAAAAGTAAAACAAAAAATATTTTTTCGATTTTTGCAAATTTTAATGATGGTACCCCTTTCCTAAATTGAAAAAATTGAAAAAATATTTTTTGTTAGATTTTCAAAAACTTTTGATGCAGTTCGACGGGGAATAAAGCCCTGATTCATACATTCTACTCTCTTTTAAGATCGGATCAAAATTGGACAAAAAACTTGCAAAAAGGTGACTAAAAACTCCTAATTTTGGCCTTAAGACCCTCACTACGATTTTACGTTGGGCTTGTAGTTTTTACCATCATTACAGTTTATTTTTCTGAGAGAAAACACAGCCGTGTCATCCATAAGTATCCTTGCCTCTTTGACAAACTTACAGCCATGGATAAGCAAACATTTGCAGCTCAAAAATAAATGTAGATAAAATGCTAAGCCCACAGCACTTTCTACCAAAAATAAGCACTAACTGAGAGTAGAACGTACAAGCCGAAAAGCCAGAAATTTATGGGCTGCGTAAATATAAATTTCAATTTTTCCCCCGGCTCCGCATCGTCCACTATCCAGTATCCTCTATCCTCCATCCTCTAGCCTCTTGTGTGCTTTGACCTGAGCCACCTTTTTGGGATACCATACCTTTTCGGTATTCACATTTTCTCGGCAGGATTGGCACAGCAAAGCTTATGCTTGTAGTTTTTGGCGTAAATATCGCTCGTACATGTGTTCAGAGACGAGGGAGATGTGTGCTTGGGACCCTTGAAACTGGTCCAGACACCCGGCCACTTAGGCAGCCACTCAGCAGCAGTCGTGCCTCCGTTTTCATATGCGAAATTTTGGGATGCCAAGAGCCTGGGGCCGGGGTCGTTATGCCAAATAAAGCATCCTCATACAGCCTATGAGCTGGCCAGGAGCAGAAGCTTTTCATATTTCTTAATTGTTTGTGGAATAGAAATACCAACGATTCTCCAGAAGCCAATCAAATATCCCTTTTGATTATGGCAAATTCAAGATGTCATGAATACGCCACTCCTGATTTTGCTCTCCTTGGGAAATCATTTGCCGTCAGAGAAACAGGGGTTTCCTCTTAGAGACAAGTTGCCCTTTAAGACAAGCCCCGTCGACTGCAGTTGCAGGAGTTGCCAATCAATTTCAATCAGGGCCAGGAACTTACAGGAGACAACACAGGGAGCTGGTGCAGGCGAACTGCTGACACATAAAGGAGGAAAAACAAGGACGAACAACAGCGGCAAGCTTTGTTAGCTGACAGGCAACGAAGCAAAATGTTAATGGCAGGCAAATGTGTGGAAATGTCGCATAAATCAAAAGAGCAGCAGCTACTGGTGCGGGGATTTTCCGTCAGCCTCACAGCCCATTGAGCACATGATATTGTGAATTACAGCTGCCCACCGACTCCCGCCATCCATGCTCCGGATATATATATATATATATTCTGGGTACATGTTTGTGGGGCCAGATTGGCGCGTGACTTGCATAACATCCTGGCAAGTAACGCAAATTGAAAAAAAGGCATTGCCTACTTACTGCGTGTGTGCTATTGCCTGACCATGGGGACGTGTTTATGGCTCGCAAATAATTTAATATTTTCGCAAAAGCCTCGCCCTTTCTTGGGATTTGTTTAATTTTAATGGAAATTACATAGTTTGCTTGCAGTTTTTTAAGTTTTTCGCGTGTGGAGCTGGGAACTAATTAATTTTAAGCGTCCATTACCCATGAGATGGATCCCCGATAAGATTTAATGAAAAAATTGGCCACCTAAAACTAAACACAAATTTTAAACTATTCATTTTTTGGTTGGATATGCATATTTTTCAAAAAATTGCATACAACATTTTTGGCAATATATTCACATTTTCGAAAAAAAAAACAACAGGGCGTATGAGTGATGAACTTTTAACAATCAATATGTGTGTAGCAATAAGCATCTGTCAACCATAAAATGTAATATACAGCCATCTAGTCCAGACGGTGATGGGAGTGGATGGAATCGTTTGTTGATTTAGCGACAAAATAATAATCCATACGCCCTGTACGCCGTCCGCCGGAATGTATGCTAACAATTGTTGGGGAAACAGAGAACAGAGAAAAAAAAGTGGAAACCGAAGAGACAAAGGGCCGAAAAAATGGCGTGTGCTTCCCTTCTTGGCCTTTTGCCACTCCGCCATCTACTTTCTCCCGGTGGCAAAAGCGCAAAGTCATGGCAAACAAAAATAAAGGACAGGGATAGGGATGTGTGCGTGCAAGTTAGTATTTGCACTTCTCCGAATGAATGTGTGGCCGTGTGTGTGTCGCTTGTTTGCGCTTCCCTCGCCCAATGTAACAAAAAGATCATTATTGCTGCTTGTCGTTTGTTGATGATGATGTTGTTGCTTGGTTCTGCTACGGTCTATTGTTTGGCAGTTTCAAGCATGCTTAGCACTGCCAGTACTGTCTATATATATATACTTTTCCCTATCCCATTCCTGGCCCCAACCATAATCCAGTGGAACCGCCGAAAATGCGCATGTGGAGGCCACAGAACTAAGCACTAAATATTTTATGACATGTTATGCCCCGAAAATATACATCATAGTCAAATAGGATGGATACACCGCTGAAAATCTCATACATTTTTAAGTCCCATTTGTTTGCCGAAAAGTAATTAACTTTTAACATTTTGATTTTTTCCCACGGCCATGCACTTAATTCTTATCCAAATGCGATTAAAATTACAGCGCTGACCACTTGTTCCGGTCGTCGTAAAAAGTTTCGCACATTTGGCAAAAGTTTTGTTGCGTCGTAAAAAAGTCATAAAAGCGGAATATCAAGGGCGAATGCCAGAATATAATTGCATAATTAGCGGAACGTATCTGCCAACGCACTTGTGCCAAAACAAATGGCTTTTTCAAGCCAGCTAAACAAAACTCAAATGCCACAAAAATTATTCGAAATTCAATGCCATTTTTCGACTCATTTGGAAGGCAAGGAGGTATCTTTGAGCTGCAGAGTGCACATTTTGCGTCGGCTCCTGTCAAATGGGGCTTAATCATAAAAGTTTGTTGCCGCAAAACTTTAACGTTCCATTTGGGAACGCAAATCGCAAAATCGTCAAAAGGAAACTTTCCCTGGCAGGTTCTTCTGTCGGGAATAGTTTGGCTCCAACGTCCAAGAGGCAGGGTGCATTTGTCAAATAAGTTTAGCTTAGATACACAACTAATTATCCTCTACAAAATCGGGGTTTCCCTACTTAAAAAATTAATTTCATTTCATTTACCTTTAATAACCAGGAGTGAAGACAATGACTTAATGTATGTAAGCCAGAATTAAGTTTTTAAGTGAGTTTTCACCATAAAAATTTACCTTAAAGCGTTGCTCTACTTGTAACTATGCAAACTTTTTGCCGAGAAACTCCAGGCAACGTAGAAAAATCCCTTCCGCGAAACATTTTTGTCCCACACTGACAGCAACAAAAAATAAGGAAAACTTTCTTCAGTTGCCTAACTTTACGGTTGAGTTAAACTTTAATGCAGTTGCGTCATTTCCGTTTCCGCTGTTTGCTACGAAGCTCAGGTCCTCCCGGGGCTTAACCCAGAGTCTTTTCCCACTGTGCGGGACAGTCGAGGTATTTCTATTTGATTTTCTAATTATTTGACTCATGAGAATTAATGGCGTGCTAGACGGGGGCAACAGGTAAGCGCGGACCCAAAGGTGAAAGCAAATAACTTTTACCCGCTTACACTTTTACGGCAACGCCAGGCCATAAATAAATTAACAGAAACGCAAGCGAATGAGTAAATGTGAACGCTCATTAGGAGACATTAATTTATTTTAATTATTGCTTTTGCGCCTCGATAATTGCTCGCGTAATTATGTTTACGTCTCCTGCAGGACTACCACCTGATTTTTACTGAGATTCCGCAAATTGAATTTCGCCGAAAACTCTTCCAATTAGCTGCAATATAATCTGGCTGTTATTACTAATTAGTTGCGTTTTATGCAACAATGATTTAAATGCAGCGTAACTAGTTCCATTGGTTATAAATAGTCCAAACTTTGGCATTAATTATTTCATGCATTAAAATGCAATTAGTCGAAAACATTTTGCACAAAAGTTTGAAAGTACTAAGCAGCTAGGCTTCTCCGACCTGCGAAATACACAAAACATCCAGAGGAATATTCAGTAGCATTCTGACCTCTAATAAACGCACTGAATCCTAACCCAATTGAGGCAATTTGTGGGCTGCAAATGTTGCCCAGAGCCGCTTATTAATTGCCTTATTTTGTAATTAAACAAAGGTCAGACCAACAACCACTGGACAATAGACAAAAATTTGTCAACAGCCGCCCTGGGGAGGACCAGACACAATCAAAGCCGCAGCCCAGAGCATCCATCACATCTACGTGACCAGAGCTCCGGACTTTGTCCTCCTCCTGCTCGGTAGGACTGTCCCAAAACTATCATTAAAAGCCGACAGGCCCGAGGGAGCCGAAACTGAAAGAGACTGTGGCAATTATCACTGCCTCTTACCATTTTTCTAATACCTTTCAGGGGCCGTTGGCAGGAAGGACCGAAATAAATGAACATTAAATTACAAAACGTCAGCAGGCCTGGCAAGGAAATTGAATATCCTGTGACCAAACTGGGGTCGCTGGGCCTACAGGAAATAACAATCAACATAACACCTGCCACTTTAAATTGTGTGTTAAATTTTTGCCTGGCAGTGCACGTTGATCCTGTCACCACTCAGGCCTACCCTTTATCCTCGAAAAGGGCTTTTGCCAGTCAGCCACTGTGATTTTTGCATAATTTTCCAATTACACCTAAATACCTCTAATTGTCAAGGGCTGCCAGAAAATGTTATCAGAGGACGTGCACCACACACGGCGTATGCGTAATAATTCGTCCATTCGTGTATCATTCTCGCCCCCGACCAATGGAATTCGCATGAATAAAACTAAATTCACAATAACGAGCTTTATCCTGGGTTTTCGATTGGTCTTCGGACCCCATCAACTTTTCCACGGCATGGAAACATGTTTGTTTCTGGTCGGCTCACTTTAATTAAAATACTTGGCCATCACAACCGTCCGTCAAACTTTTCCTATTTGGGTCCTTAAAACGAATTTGCGTAGAACATTTTCGCCCACTTGTAATTAAAGGTAAAAATTGTATCTAAGTACAAGCGCTGCACAACTTTTCCCTTCAAAATTTACTTTATCCCGAAAATGATTTAGAAGTTATATTAATTAATATTTGTTTGGGCCTTGTTGTGAATATTTTTGTTGGTCTTCGGCCATCTCAAAAGCCGACTCAACCAAAAGTACACACAAAAAAAACATCAGAGAGTAGTGGGAGAGGTTAACCAAGGTTTGACCTGCACAGACTTTCTGTGTTTATATATTCATAATGAAATTAGTTTCGGCCCTTGGTAAGATTTATCTTTTTGGCTGGCGAGACATCTACAGATTTATTAAGCGGCGGCAGCAGCAACTTAATTAATTAAGGGCCAAAAAAGAGGCTTATACTTGTAAAAATAAATTCAAGGACTAAATTTATCATATTCTGTGATTTCAGGGGTTTTTTTCTATGTAGAGCTTGACTTTTAATTTGCTGCAACAATTTAGTTTGTGGTGTTTATTTTAAAAAATGTAAATGACACTTTTTTACATATTTTATATTGTTTTGTTTCAATTTAAAGTCCACACTGTTTTTATGTTTTCGTTATTATTTAACCTTTTTTCTGCTTTCTGTTTATTTGGTTCTTTCTTACCAAACACTTTTATATTTAAAATTACATTAATTTTTTGTCACATAAAACTGAATGAAAGCTTGTGGTTAAACCTGATAATTGGTTTAATTTTAATTCACACCCTTTTCGAATTTTTAATATTCTTGAATTAAAAATTAAAATTTTTATATTAATATCCCAGGAAAGTTTCAACTACGATTATCCTCCGCGGACGTCTGCATTGTTGAAGGACCGGCGTGTAACTGAAAGGACACTGATAGCAAGCACAGTGACAGGAGTCGTGTTCTAAAAATCAGGATAAGCGAGGGGTGTTCTAAAAATCGTATAACAGTCCCTTCGGTTTCGGTTCGTTGGTGGACTTCGGTTCACATCGGATTCAATTCCTATGGAGGCCACTGGGTTAGTTGGAGGCCGGCGAGAATTTATGAATGGAACAAACACTTGTTAGCATGCGACTGGGGAAGGCATTGTCCTGCGGCCACTGTCCTACGACCCAACTGTTCTACTGGCATACCCCGGGAGGGGCTCCAACCAGAAGTCGACTTGTCCTGCGGTTGCCCCACGTCAACAACCGCTTATGGCCGACAACTATTGCCTTATCGTCGTTGTTTGCTTTCCGCGGCTTTTGTGGCGGGGTCCTTGGAATTTTGAGCAAATTGATTGCATAAAACATACAACTGATTGCGGAGAAATGCAGTATAAATCGATCGTCGATTCAGTTGACAAACTCCTAAATGTTTGTTTAAATTAGCACACAAAATATATGGAACCGAGTGCTTGGTATAGTTATTACCAGAAAAATGTTTACAATAACTTGACTCTCGCTCCGAGACTTTTGAATAACTTAGAACAATGGCTAAAAAACCTCCAGAAAAGCTAAACATCCAGAAAATATAAACCAAAGGCATTTAATAAAAACAAAGAAGCAGCCTAATAATAAAGTAAATAATCTAAATGTTTATTTAACTCAAAACTGAAATCGTATTATTTGCATGATTTACACAAAACCAAACAACAACTTATGAAGAATGACAGCCAGGAAAATGTTTTCCTTAAACACCCACAACCAAAACAATTATCCTCGCCAAAATTCGAGTAAAAAGGCATCCCAAGCGGCAATGAATATAATTCCCTGCTTAGCCAGCTTAAAGGAAAATACGTTTGGCAGACGTACATAAGAAACTAGACAAAACACGCCAAGAATTCTGGTTAAAAGTCAAAACACACAAGACCCCACCACAAACATAGAGCCCCTCATGCAAACTTACATGTGTGTGTCCTGAATATGCAGGAGGGTCTTGAGGAAGCCAGCCAAGGGAAAAGGAAGAAAGAAATCTGACAAAAATGTCGGAAAACAAAAAGGAGAAAAACGCCAAAATCGGCAGGAGGAAAAACTTTTAGGCCAAAAACGGGCAGCATGTCAACCGAAGGCAGAAAGCAAAAAGCTTGGATTTAACAGGAAATGGCAGAATGGCAAGACGGCAAGATGGTAGGATGGCAGGATGGCTAGGAGGCAGGCAAGCTGGCAAGCAGGCATAGAAAGGATAATGCGCGGCATGCGGAACGCATAAGCGGCAAATTCCATTAAGTGGCAACAACACAGCCGGCAGATTGAGGGCTTCCCATCGAATTAAAACGATATGAGGAGAAAAGAAACTCTTCGCCCAGGGTTGACACACTGCTTCATGGGAGATAAATTTTTTTATGCGTCCTTTGATATGATATAAAAGTAAGAGGGAACATAGGGCGGGGGCGGGGGCGGTGGCAGGGGCGATGGCAAGGTTTCGTTTTGGGTAAAAATAAAAATTCAATTTACAAGTAACTGGGACACTTCGACTCGGATTTAGCCCCATGACAATGATGACCACTGAGCATCGGGGCTCGTAAAGAATCTTTAGAGGCGCATAAACCATTTATATGCCGAGTGGCCTTCAAATGGATGAATGTCCCAGGCCAAAGATGAGAGTCCAGAGATTGGTAATCGTAAACCTCGAAATAGAAAGCGGGTTTTATTGGTTCCAAGGAGTCCCTTTCTGTCCCAATTCATGGCTTCACCTTATTAGCCAGGACACCAACCCAAAAAGCTTCCAGCTAGTGTTATACTGTAAGGACATGAACAGAATCCACACAGGATATGTTAACTTACAGCTAGTGTGGATCGTTACGAGTCCTTTACCTTTATTGTATTTTAAATATAGTTTGTTTAATTTTTTTTTATATATTTTTAAAGTTAAAAAATATGTAAGGATCTAAAAAATGGGGCAACCAACTTCATTAAATTGAAAAGCGGGTAGCCTGACAATACAAACAATGCTGCGGATGTTTTCCTGTTTACCGCCTCCCAAAGCTGTTGAGCAAATAGAGGAACTCCCTTCTGGTTCAGAAAATGTCAATATCAATATTGAGGGGCATGGCATGGGTTGGATGTGACTTTGCATTTAGATGCCGAACTGCAACATTTCGAATGAATTCAAATGAGCTCGGAACAAGAAACTTGCGTGTACATTGCCAAGCGATTTGCATAGAGAACTAAAACCCAAAATTGTATACAATCATACCAAACTACTTTTATTGAAGGTGACGTTCGCATTTCCTATCACAAAACTATATTTATTCGACTATTTATTTCCACTTTACACTTGTATGACTAAAATATTTTATCAAAATGTCATTCAAATGGTTTTTGCTTCAGAGTTTCGCATATTTAAGCTTTAAACGTAGAGAATGAAGAAAAGACTTGGCAAAAATAAATAAATACAACTGGAAATGGTAATCCCATAGCCAGAATAATATATTTCCATAATTACCACGCCGATAAATTAAATTTTTTCCTTTTAACTGAAATATCATTTTCAACGAATTCATAATTTGTCAAACGTCACTCAAAAAAAAAAAAAATGGGAAAGGTAATTTGAGGCCAAAAAGTTAATTATATGAGAGTGGGCATGGTGGAATAAAAATAATCTTTTCGGCGATAAAGTTAAAATTTGTTGGGGAAAGTTTGAAGTCGCATTCCTTCAGGTTAATTTGTCATTGAAGTCAGACCTTTGAACAAGTTAAGCTCGTTCATCTTTAAAACTTTTCCCTTGCAAAAACATTTGTAGAAAATTGGTTCCCAATCTCAAAAAAAAGTCATTAAAGGTAATTAAACTTTAATTTATTTATAGATAAAACCCATAAGATAAGGTGGCCAAGAAAATATTTAAACCCCTAACCATAGGAATGATTTAACATTAAACTTTTGCATTTACCTTTTATAAAGTCAACGGCCATCTCCAAGCCGTAGGTGTCCTTGTCGCAATCGTCCAGGAGGTGGGCGCCCAAGGTTACGTTTGGCAGAAGTTGCTGCTTGTTGACCTGGTCCAAAGTGTAGAGCATCGCCTCCAGAGCCTGTATGCCACCTTGCGGCATAATCGGTCCGCAGGTGATGCTGTCCTCCCGCGAGTGCACCATCATCAGGCCGCCCAGGATCACGTCTCCCTCGAGTACTGCGGCATGCTTTACGGGCCAACCAGATGCCGGCGTGGCCGACGTGGCGGAGGGGGCAAGTTGGGAGGGTAGGGG
Source organism: Drosophila varians (assembly GCA_018150405.1). Classification (NCBI taxonomy): domain Eukaryota; kingdom Metazoa; phylum Arthropoda; class Insecta; order Diptera; family Drosophilidae; genus Drosophila; species Drosophila varians. The sequence goes on from JAECWK010000130.1 coordinate 15,107,447, forward strand.
ATTGTCCATAGCTTTGGCCATAATCTGAGCCGCATTGCCGTTGCCCAGAAGCAGTCTTGGGGTGGGAATACTCTTGCCAGGAGTAATCCTTGCTGTTGTGGTGCTTGTTACTCCCGGCGATATTGTTGATGCGACTATATTGTTGGCATTTGCCGCTGTTGTTGCCACTACTGTTGCTGTAGTTGTTGTTGTTGTTGTGGTTGGCAGCAACCCCTCTGAGGCATTTACATAGCTTTGTGCGGCATCCAGCGACGTGTTCATATTGAATTTCATTCTGGCTTTGTCAACAATCTTATTAGCCCCATCTGTCCGCTCTGTGCGCTTTGTTTTTGCCGGCAATATTGCTCCTGTTGCTCCTGCTCCTGCTCCTGCTCCCTCCAGCCTTTGCTATATTTGTTTTGCTTGTTTCGGTGGTTAGATGGGTTAGAATCACTGTTGCTTCAATTTGTGGCACTGCCATTACCGTTTCTGGTATATTTATTTGTTCAGGACGCAGTTGTTGCCCCAGGGATGCTGTTGTTTCTGCTGTTGCACCTGCTCTCTCCGCCTCTAAGGTTGCCACACTCTCCATGTTCTTGGCTCTGGCTGTTATTGTGGCAGGACTTCTCAGCGGTAATTGGTTTGCAGGTGTCACTTTCAGCTTTAACTCCAGCTCTGGCGATGTTGTGACTGCGGACGCATTGGCCGCCGTTTTTATAGTTTCATCGGGGAGCGGCGTTGAATTTAAATTGTCGCTTAACGCCGCGATTCCATCAGCATCGGGGGGTCTAGCTAATTGCCTTTCCGAATGACCGACATTCTCCGCCAGCAACGAATGCTGCTGGTGCTGCAACACCAGGGCTTGCAACAGCAACACCACAAGCCACGATTGCGACATGTTTCCGTGCACCTTTGTTCCACCTGCGTCGACGATCAGTGCGGCAAGGACATCCGCTATTTAGCCGGACACATCCACATCCAGGAGCGCGAAACACGAAGGCTGACGCATTTGTTTCACAACGAACCCCGAACACCGCTCACCGCTCAGCGCTCAGGGTATACAAATTTCAATTAATTATCAACAGAGTCCGCAAAAATTTGTCTGGCCAACACGCGTTTTAATTAAGTTTGAGTCGCTGGCCTGAAATTGATGTGGCTGCTAATTCGTGCTCTCACTTGGCCGGAGCATTTTTATGGCCTTCACCGACTTTGTTGCCAACGATTGCCACTGCAATGCTTTTTGTTGCCGGACAACTGTGAAATAAAACGCAAGTGAAAACTCCATTTAGTCAAAAAACAAGGAAAGCCAACACCAGTTGGACGGAGGAAAAGTGAATTATAAATGTTGGTAGTTAAGCCAGTTTAATGAGCAGTGAAAATATGCATCAAAATGAGCACCCATTTGTTTTTTCCCTTCTCCTTAAATTTTTGTTACCAAATTTTACTGGGTTACTGGGCAATTGTTCCTTTTTGGCTTTGTGGATATTTGAGTAGAACAATCCAAAAAAACGTTAAAGAATAAATTGAGGTTTTAAAGTGCCAGGGAAAATTCTGATCTAAAAATCTACTCAAAACAATATAATTGGAATATTCCATTAATTGATATGCTAATTTGCTCCACCCTCTTTTAATTAAATACTAATTGGAAATAGATAAAAAAAAAGTCTATGAATACACGTGCCGAACAATTGAATTATTATGCAGCTAAACTGTGCGGAATTTTTGTAATCTTCCGCCCCCTCGGACTTCTGGCCATCAGTTCCCAGAGCAATTCCTCCCATGTCTGTCGGAGCAAATTGATGAGATTAATTAAATTTGGGATGCAGGCCGACTAGAACATTTTCATTAGAGACGCTGCACGGTAATTTATGGCCACGTTTCGGCAATTTGCGGCAGCCCTTCCCGGCCTTCTCCCACGCACACCCAACTTGTCTATTTTCATGTGGCAGTTGACACTTATTTTGGGCCATGTATCCGGATTCTGTGTGACCTTCCTGCTCCTCTACTGCCGACCAGGAAAATCCAACAGCTATTTTAGTCGCCCCCAAAGTCAACAAATTTGGTGATATGCCAAAATATTTCTGGAATTTCATGGGAACCTCGCACTCCCAAAGACTTTCCGGCCTACGGATATTCCGTATACGCCCTAGTTATCGTGTAGAACTTTAAATATTTTTGTTACGCCCATGTTTTTTCCAAAATTTGTCCTAAAGCTATTCGGCCTGCGGGTAATTGGCAAAACGAATTTGTAACATGCTTATAGGAGCATAAATATGTAAAACTGTATTTCGGATGGCCTCTGGGGCATAACTATGTACAAATGGCGGGGAGCCCCCGAAAGCAATGTCGCTGGAGTCCATCGAAAACCCATTAAAGGGTCTCATTAAGCGGCGACAAAGTGGCTAATTGGTTTTGGCCCGACCGAGGCGAAGCCCTTTTGTCGGGCAGCCTGTTATCTAATTAGCTCGTTTTAATTAACGCAAATACTTTGATTAGATTGCCCAGCCATGCAACTAAATATACCGTTAAGCAGCTTGGGTTAGTCTTAAATAAATGTTGGCATGGCGTTCTATGATGGCGTTCTATTTTGGGATGTTGTCCATTTCCGGAAAAAGCTTTCCGGCACTTACTATTTTCCATTTTCCATAAGCATTTTCCCATTACCTAGGCTGTCGAGCAGGATATCCTCATTTGCTGACTGGACAGGCAGCAACCTAATGCCTACGCACTTTCTGTTTGCTCACATTTGTGTGAAAAGAGCTTAGTGGGGCAACTGTTTGCCTTTGCAATGGACTGTAAAGCCTGAGCCCTGAGTATGGGAAAACTCAAATAGATGGGAAATTCAAAAAGGTACATTATTGAATTTATCATTTTGCTTTCGGCATTGCTGCCTAATCGCTCTGATTTGTAAGCATCCTGTTATCCTGTTTTCAGGGGCTTTTTCGGCAAATCGCATTTATTAATTTTTAAGAAGCTTTTCCGACTTCCCCTGCCCCTCTCATCTCATCAAGGACAAACACACTTTGACCCTTATCGCCTTCGGGGTTGGGCGATGAAGAGCTGCCATCATCCTTGCAGGCGCATAACCGTTATTCCCTTATACGGCACCAACACATGCAGACAGCCATTCAGGTAATGGCCATGTTACAGTTTTTGGCCATGATTTTTTATGTGCAAATTATGCGCAAAGTTCACTTGAGCGAAAAGGGAGGAAACTTTAAAAGGCCGGAAAGGGTAGGCAACTTTTGGCAACGCAGAAAAAATTCAAAATTAATGACCAACTTTCCAGCAGGCCGAAGGAATGCGGTCATCAGAGGGCTAACCCGATATTGCCACCGCTCAATTATTAAAATATTATTTATTATCCCTGGCCGGGACGTAATGGCTGGCACGTGACGGGACTAAATTCTGTCCGAAGTGCCAGTCTGCCATCCTGCCATTCTGCCAGCCTGCCAGCCCTCCGACTGACCACTTAAATCGTGATTATCTATAATGAATATGCAATCCGTATGTGGCTCTGGAATTTCCCATTAAATATTAACAATGTGGCCGGGCAATTTGTCAACCGATCCGAGGGTGTGGTCAAAATTTATAATGAGCTGCAAACTCATAAATCAACAGCTCAATGAGTACTTTGGAACTTTACACAGAAAAAAGTACACAAAATGATTAACTCGGTGTACGCAGACCCTTTTTCTTATATCCCAACTTCCTTTTTGCGGCCTGAATTCAAGGACGCAACTTAATTTATTCGTTCAAACATTTGGGGGGATATTTTATTGAAGTTGGATTTTTTTGTGTGCGTCTTGACCAAAAGTTTACACATTTTTTTTGGCGAGGACCTTCCCCCTCGTTTAATTTCATTTATTATCACTTTTATTGTTTTGCCAATTAAAAAGTTTGAACATTTATTTTGTGCGTTTCCCACTTTGTTGTCCCCGGCAACCGAGCGTGGCTAAAAATTTAAAATACGATTTTGAGCACTCTGGCGACAAAACGTGGAAAAGTTTTAAGCCAACTTTTAATTAGTGGCGTCCAACATGCATAAGCCCAATTCCCTCGTCGTCCTCGGATGTCGGATGACGGATGACGGGCGAGTGGGAGAAGGATGAGGCACAAGCTAATTCTCTATTCATGCTCATCATCACGGGGAGAATTGAGCAATTTACCTGTCTTTAAATTTAGACGGGTCGCTGAAAGCTTAATGTCCTTGCCAGGGGACTTGGCTTTCAACTGGAAATACAAGGAAACACGATGACAAACTTTAAATAAAAGTAGTGTCTATTTAAATTCCATCATTCACTTTGACTTTTGATATTTGCGCTCTGTTTTCAACAATAATGGACCTTGGCCACTTTACAGAGAATTGCTGCCAAGTTTGGAGAACTTTCAACTCTTTATAAATCTTGGCGAAATTTTCAATTTTGAACTGTCGCCAATAAAAACGTTTCGTCCCCTAGAACTTTATTCGCGCTATCGCAACCGAAAGTTTTTCTGGTGATTGGCGCCAAAATGTGGCACACACGCGCCGACACTCCCTCCCATTAAATATCCTTTGGATGTCAGGATGTCGCTGTGACAGTTGTGCAGCCCACAAAGAGGCGCTGGCAGCATTCCTCGCGGCTCTTTTTCCGACCCAGTAGTAAACAAATTAATCCCATTTTGCGAGTGAGCCTGAAGGACCCAAAAACCCAGACGGGAGGTCTCTATAAATTAAGTAATTAAGTCGATTGGGGCTCCTCTAGTTGGGTTAATTGATGCTGTGTCAATGCGTTTATATGCTTCGCAAGCACTCGCACATTTTCTCCATTTCTCCATTACTCCATTTTTGTTGTTTAATTAATTTGTTTTCGGCGAAATATGTCGGAATTTGGGAATCTGTGCGCCCACATGGTGCATGATGATGGATTCGTTTGTACAAACATAGACGCACTGCAGCGAAACGGAACGAAACGAAACGAAAACAATCTTCAAAGTATTAAGATTTCATAAGTGGATTACGACAAGTGCGGAAAAAAGCGAAGCAAATTAATCAAAATTAATCGCATTTCACCGACAAAGCCCAAAGTACTTTTTCAGCGTCACACAGGGCGTATGGGGCCAACACACTCGAGCAGGGAAAATGAGGATGCTGAAAATACTTTTAAGTGCTCTGCAGGAGAGAGGACTCATTACGGAAATTGCTTTACACAGACCAAAATGAGCTCAGGCACATTCCGCATTCCATCAGCTTCACAAAAATGTATACAGAGCAGCATCCGAGCATCAGTAAGTGCCAGTCGTCTTCCCGTATTCCCAGTTTTCGGGCTCCTTGAGGCCCCTCATCGCCTCAGGACCTCCATCGTCAGTCGGCAATCATATGGTTATTGAAGTGGGTCGCGAGACGCGGTCTCTGCTTTCGGTTTTACTTTATCAAATGAACAAAACGTCGAGTGGAGCGGTTTTCCGGCAGGTAACTCTGCAAGGCTCTGCTCCATCGCAGGTGAAGGTAAAGTGTCCGGCGCGGCGACGCCATCCATGAATACACATGAAGCTGTGGCGGTTGAGGCAGGCCAGAAACAGCCGCCAGGATGTCGCAGAGTTTTGGTTTTTTTTTTGATACAAATCATCGTTTTCAATTCAGTTTTCACAGTAGTTTTAATGTGACTACAGATGGTTGGGCTTTAAAATCAGAAATGCACATTGAATAAAATCTGGTTTAAGACTTTTAAAAATACTCCTTTAATCGTAATGAACTTTCCAATCTTATAGGAACATCTATTACTCGAATAACTTTGAAGCTGCAATTTTAAAAGTGTATCCAAAAGTTCAAGGACCTCCCCTAAACATTGTTCTCTGTTTGCTTTTGATTTGGTGGGCTTTCAGGCTGCGTAGGTATCGCAAGGCAGTGGCTGACAGTAACCAGGAGAGCAAGCATCAAGGATACACCAAAGAGGAAGTTACTTCCAGACATAACACACTGCCACCCCCTACGGCACTCATCTCCGGTCCTTTTTAATTTTCGCCCACAGGAAAAAGGCGGCTACGGAGGTGCTCCCAGTTAGAGGAGATCCTGTTGACAGTGAGACTGTTTGTTTATTGATTTTTGGTCTTTGGCGGCTGGTGTGTATGGAGATTGGCACTGATAGCATTGGAAATGATATACACGCCACATTAAATGGATTATTTAATGTTGTCACTCACGTACGTATGCCGAGCAAATGATGCGTACAGCTGATAGTCCCTCAACTTAATCCCCACCCCCCTCCGTATGTAATATATTCGTATCCTCGACTCGAATCGCCCCACGACTGGGGTTCTCGGGGCAGACAATGATGCCTGCTTCGCATGCCACGATTACACCAGCGGGAGTCATTTCCATTTGTCTTGTGCCCCCGTCGCTTCGATTCCAGAAGGAGGTTAAAGTTGATTGTGCTTGAAATTGGGTGGTTTCGCCTCGCCCAGCTTGGTTACTCGTCGCAATTGGAGACGAGCCCATGCCCATGCATCGATTTGAAGTCACCTGTGGCATGCCTTTGTTCCAGTAATTTCATTTACGTCTTAAAGTTTTCATATTTTAATCCTCTTAATTAATAAGAGTTCCTTGGAAAATTATGCAACCAATAGCCAAACATCCACGTCCATTGTTTCCATGATAATACCCAAAATTTGTTTGCCTGGCTATGAATAACAATTACGGGTAATCAAATTTCAGTTGACTTGCTCATCTCTGGAGCTTATTCCGGCTCATTTGCGGACTGGCTTTGATATTAGCTCGATGCGTTACTCCAAAAGCACATCACAATTACAAGGATAGGAGAGTTTATTGGCCTTTTGGCCAGGCTTATCAGCCATTTCAATTGATGTTCGGCTTAACATCGAGACTACTAATTAAACCAGGCCAAAGAGCCAAAGAGCCATAGAGCCAAAGAGCCGGAAACCGGATCATCTTCACTTGCCTGCCGCAATATTGAGAGAATCACTCATCCGTCTGCGATTATAATTAACCATATTATTCAAGTTTATCGAGTGGGAAGTATCCCCCCCCTTTGGCAAACACACGCACGTACAGCAATCTTGGCTAACAAACACATGCATTAATAAACAAAAAAAAAAAAAAACAGCGTTTGTGGCATAAGCCAGTTTGGGCTTAGTTCTTGATCTACGAGCCTAATACCATATATGTGTATCCTCTGTAAGAGGAGCATTTGTCTACGCAAATAATGAGAAAAGGAGGTGCACGCCTCCCCTCTTTCAGCAAGGGCTTCATAAATCAAAAGACACGTTCATAAATAAATAATGCGGATTTAAGCACTCGCTGAAAGAATCGTTTGTTCTTGCATAAGCTCTTCAAAGGACTGAATTCTATCCAGAGATAGAGTACTACACTTTCCACAATTGACGTGCTTGCAACAGAAAATTGCATTCAACTGCCCCAGGCAGTAAAAAAAAAACAATTGCAGTTCCGGACAGCTCATTATGACAGGATGTTGCTGTCAAAGGAGCAAAGTGGCCAACAAAGGGGGGACTGATCTATTAATTTTAAATGCAAATGCAACTGAAAACTTTCCAAAAAGTTTCAAAAGTTACGAAGGAAATATCCAGGAGTTGCTTTTAGTTTAAGCAGGTTTTTGTTTTCACTAAATTTTAAAGCAAGGCCATTTCCCAGCGTTAATCTGACACCATTGGCCATTTAAGGACAGCCATGGCTCGGGCTTTAAAGAGCCATAAAAACGCAAAAAGAAAGCTCAAATAATAAATATTAATGGCGGAAGGACGAGCCCCAACGGCCCACGACTTGGGCGTCTTTTGAGGCAAACCTCGTTTGCGGAAGGCCCAAAACTTTGTTTCCATTTCCTCCAAAAATATTTATTTATTTATTCTCGCATTCGCATTCGCACTCGCCACCCTCCTCCTCCACCCTCCGTCCGGCGTTCGGCAGGCACCCTTGGGCATAATTTGCACTAGAGCACTTATTGTTGTTAATCTGCTCATGGAAAATTTAATTAAAGCAATGGCTTTGTCGGGTGCGTTGCGGCGAAATTCAATTTATGATAGGGTCCGGCATCAATCATGCATATCCAGTTGACAACAAGGCATTCCATTGCCACGCCTGACTGCCTACTGCCAACTGCCAACTGCCGACTGCCCATCATCAGGGCCCCAAGGTCCGTAGCACCGAATATCCTTAAAGCTCTGCACCCTCAGTCCTAAATGGCCCGAAGTCCTTCGAGCATGAAAATGTTGCAAATAGCCTTTCGTGGAGCACACAGAGTCCGCCCATCGACCACCTCGTCTCAATTTAATATACTCGAAGCGCTTTAAATGAGAAACGCCTTGGCATAATTGCTGTGTGAAGGCGCCAGAAGCATTTTAATTAAGTAAGCTGGGAAAAATTGAAACAAAAAATAAATGGAAAAAAGTGTGAAATGGCAAATGATGCCCAAGAGAATACTTGATTGCCATTTTCACTTCATCTCCATCTGGCTCTGGGCTAGATATTTGATTAATTTTTAAAGTTCAACACGCCAAAATGGCAACTACGGAGTTTCCCCAACAGCTTAATGTCCTTAATGCTCACGATCTTTTCAGTTCATAGCCCGGCTCCTGCTGAATGCCCAAAAAGTCCTTTTGGATAACTATTCAACCTGACCCAAAAGTCCGACCAACAAACTTCCAACTCATTTTCGCAGCTCTTTTCACACACATTAGGCTTACGCCATCGAGCCGGTTTTTGGGAAAAGTTTTGGGAAAACACTCTCATCCTTGTGTGTCTAACCGCATAATCTGGAGGTCGCCTCCCGGCCAAATTGTGACAGGATCTTAAGCAAAAATGTCAAAAAAGTTATGAACAAAAATTTACCTCGTTCCTGCGTTTGCTTTTGCTCTAATTTCACCATCGGACTATTAAACACTTCCTTAAATTCAGGAATATGTGGGAAATCTGTAAGGACATTGCAGGGGAACTATGTCGGTTTTCCTTTCAAGGCACAAACGTGTTTTGGTCAACTCTGGTGTGTTTTGTTTCCATTACCTCCACCAATATTCAAGGACTTTAAAGCGAAAGACCAAGTTGGAGAAGAAACTGGGTTTCAACGAACCAGCTTTGGCAAGTTTCTTGAACTGAAAATGTTTTCAAAGTTTCCTTAAAGATCACAAAATTCTTGCATTGACTATTTTGATGAAACTTTAATCAAAATAATTTTCCTTTTGATTGGGACAACTTTAATAAAATATTTTATGCAAAAGTCATTTCTTTTTGGGCGATTAAAATGGAATAAGCTATTATAGCAAATATGCTTTAAAATTGATTAGGCCCTTTTTAGATTGTGTTTAATAAATATTCAACTTAAATAATTCAATTCAATCCATATAAAATATATGTGACTTTGGCATCATTAATTTTCACAGTGCCTGTGACACCGAACTTCCTTTGTTTGTTTTGAATTTGCAACTTCTGAATGCGCAATTATTTTACCGAATAATTGATTTTTATTAGATCTTCGTCGGCTTGGCAAATTAATTTTCTCTTCTTCCCGCATTTGTCACCGGGAACGAAAACAATGGGAAAGGCAAGGACCAAGGAGCCACCAAAGAAGAAGAGGCATTAGCAAGTCATATATAACCAAGCGCCATCTTTGACATTGGGCCGTGCTCCCATTGTTGTCATCCTGCTCCCTGATTTGTGCCCCATGCCCCTTGGCCACTCTCTCTCTCGCCCTCCCCCGCCCTCTTGGGTCGCCTTCTTAGTCATAAATCAGCTTTGTTGCATTTAAGTCGCTGCTGCAAACAAGCTTACAACAAAAGCAAAAAGCTTACCGCCTAAGACCAATATTTTTCTCCTCCGAGATTTATAGTTGCGACGTTGATTTTTGTTAAACAAATTTTCTTCTCACCTCCTCCTCCATAAATAAACTATATTTTATTTATTTAATTTGGTTTATTCCATTTGTGAATGAATCAAACTTTCCACAATTAACACTTTGGCAATTTTTAATTGGGACATATATTCAATATTTTTTAACATCTTGTAAACATTCAATATTTAATTTATTTGAACTTTTTTTTTATTTTTATTTCAGTCACACTTTGTCACTATTTTCAGTTTACTTTATTTTGTTATCTTTATTGAAAAACTGTCGTTTATTTTATGAAAAAAACGGTTCATAATATTTTTCAACCGACAAGATAAAATTGAACGACCGTCGCGCGAGTCCTTCCACTGAAGACTGACTGAGTTTTGCCGAAGCAAGGACACGACAGCCTCCAGTTAACAGACTCTGATGTTTGGGAAATTTTTGCAACAGAGCTCTGTTACGAGTCCTATGGCTCCCGGCAACAAAGTTACACCAAAGTGAGATATTTTATTAAAGATATGAAACGACATTACGTTCCAAGTGCAGTTAAAGCAATGGCGCTTTTTTCGATTGATTTTCATATTCGCATTTACGGATGCCGAAGGATGTGCTTCCTGTATCCCAAGAGCGTACAAATATGGAATATGAGACTGACTTTAAGTACTCTTTTTGATATAGCATTGATGCGGAAGGACGGCATTCGGGCTGAGATAAACACAATCATAATTGATGGGAATGAAAATGGGGCAAGTGTAATGTTCCAGCAGGACATTCATCATGTTTCTGAAAGCCGGCACACTTTTTTGTATACAGCTTTGTGCCTTCACAAAAATTTAGCCAGCAATAAGTTTTTGTGCCGTCATACATCAAATATGCTTGGCTGGCCTTTGTGGCATAAGGGCACAAAATTTACGGGAATAGTTGACAAAACATCTGCAGATTAGTGTACCTTTCCCACAGCCCAGGACACCCGGAACATACTTTCAGTACATGTGTCACAACTAATAAACAAGTCCTTATAAAGAGTCGCAAAAACATGGAGGATACTTTGTATCTCGCCGCCCAGACTTTCTGCCAAGTCATTTAAAATCATTTTGCTCTTTTTGCCAATTTCAAATTCTAGCCAAAAAGTTTCTTTAAGCCGGAAAAGTTGTGGAAGGATGTGGAAGCCCTTCTGCCTAGATAACAGCAATGAAGTCGAAAAAAGGAGTGTGAAAAGTTCCTTTAATTACTGTTATTTTCACACCTGGGTTTTTTGTTCACGGAATTCAATCATTATAGTTTTTTGTATTAATTCTTGGCTTCCATTAATTACGCGCATTGATAGGTTTTTAGTTCAATTTGCACGCCTTTTGTCAGCTGCAAATAAAATAGAGGAAAAAAAATGTTAAACGCTTTACGCACAATTAGGCAGTCAGCCAGAAGACGTGTAAAGTGCGTGCCAATGAGCATTAAATAAATATTTGCACAAGAGCACAGATAAACAGGCGGACAGTTGGACAGCTGGAAGGACTGGACAGAATCCAAAGAACACCCAGCCGGGAGCTGGGATGGAGCGATCAGGGAGGAACGTGCTAAACATTGAATACTCCTGCACGTCTTGGGCTCCAAAGGCGACAAGCAGCTGATAATGATGACGATGACCTGGCCAGTTCAGTTTGTCTTGGCCGCGGGTCCAGAATACACAGAGAAAAATTTAAATTATTTAACTATTGAAAGATTTAAAATCAAAAGACCTTCATTGAAACATTCATTGAAATTACATTTATTTTTTAGCTTAATTATGGAACCTTGGAATAAAAAGTAATCTATTTTTTTAAGTGAACCTCCCGAGGTCCATGACTATACGCATCCGTTCTTTTTCATTCCCTGCCCTTTTTCCTGCCTTTTTTTGTTGACAGCATAATTACGTTGATGACAGCCCTTCGACAGGAGGGAGTGGGTGGCAGGAATAGAGTGTTGCTAGACGCTAAGCAAACACAGACACTGCAATGGACATGGACATGGACACGGCTGTGTGGACGTGGCCACGACCAGGCGCCACCATTAACTGACCCCAGGGACGACACCGCCTCCGACATCCTGGCCATGTGTGCGTGTTAGTGGTGGTGAGTGTTAGCAGGTGCTCCTCTGTGGTCAGGCATAATGGAGTGGATTGGACAATGGCTTACTATAAATAAAGTCCAGAGCACAGGATAAACTGTTCGGTGTGTGGATGCCCAGAGTGCACTAGACTGCAGTTAGATGATTTGTCCTGGGCTTCCCCGTGGTGCCGGATGACAAACGGCTCTGCATTGGTTGGAATAATCTTGGAAAATTAGAGAAAATTTGCTTTACTAGCAAAAAATAAGTTTAATGTTCTCGAGAGGACATTACTTTTCATTACGACCTCGTTGGCTTAGGATCTTTAAAGTTTAATAAAAATGGATGCAAATATTTGGATAGTGGGCTACATTTTTGGATACCTTTTATACAAAGCAACAATGTATTTTATGAGAGCACCTTCATTGGTATTTTGGGAAACCGCAAGACACTCCACACATCGCAGAAAGTGGCCAAGTTTTCGTTTCCATAAGTGGGAAAGTTTGTGCGCCAGGACACCCCAGCTGGAGCACCCACGCCACCAGTAGAACCACCATTGCCATGACAATAATTGTGGTAATGGCCCGTCCTATAATAAGGCTAATTATGCCTGGGGGTCTGAATCGGGGGGCTGGGCCAAGTGAATTCTCGGGCACGCCCACAAAATTATAACTGCCGACGGCAAAATGGCAAGATGAGGGTTTCAATTTCCTTCACGGATGCGAAATAAACAAACACACAAACACACGCGTATGCAATTTTGCCATTAGCACCGCCTCGGAGTGAAAGTTTTTAATTGTGCCACCCGACCAGGCCGTGGCCCCCTTTCGAGAAGTGCAGCTTACTGAAAACTTTCTCCTTCCGGAGACAGTTGGGGTCCTTCGGTCCTTCAGTCTGTGTATGGCAAATCACGACCAATTAGAACACATGAGGTGCTACAAAGGCAGGGAGCAGTTGCCAGGAATATGCAACCACATCGGCGGTGAGGCATCCTGACAAAGGCGAGGCAATTAACGCCAATGAAGGAGCAAGTTAAAGCCTCGAATGGAAACTTCATTAACTCGCCTCCAACTTTAAAGTCCTGAATGAGACATTTAATGTCAATTTCTTGTATTTATCAACCATATTAAATCTTTAGCATTTCTTTACTGTGAAGCTGCTAAAATAATGTATGGAAATGTATTCAGGAGCTTGCCAAATTCATAGTCATTCGAGAACATGCAAAATGAATGCCAGAAGCACAAAATACACTCCACTCCCAGTTGCATCCCTGTCCCTCTTCATGTCCTGCTAAATATGCAATTCCACTATTCTCCAAAATGAAATAAAACAATGCGAAAGCGAGTTAAGTTGCTTTATCCGTGGAATTGCACGGGTTTCCTGCCATTTTCCTAGTCGCGAACGTGTACGGAATTGGCAAACTGTAAAAAATTCATTTTCCTATCCCATCCTCCAGCACCAACAGAACAAATTGTGTCTTTAGGATTCGAGGATGAGGGACAAAGAAGGTGGTGGTGCAATTTAATCGTGACGGTATGCTGCTACTTTAAGCTCTCACCTCGCATCAGATTTTTCGCCAGATTGTCATTTGCATAAAACGCTGACCAGGACAACTGGTTTTGGGCTTAGTGAGCGGCGACCTAAATCAAGGAACACATGGCGGCCATCGGTTTAACAAAGGCAACAAGGACCAAGGACTAAGAACCCTTGGGCGAGGAGCAGAAAATAAAATGAAATACGTTTTGCCGTAAAGATGACACAAAGGTCTCCTAACAAAAAACCCAAATGGCCAACAAAAAACCTGCGATGGGCTTTGAGATAACTGGAAAGCAATATTTTGAATTAACTATCTGGTATTTTATTTACTCCGAATTAAATTCACAAATTATTGTTTCACCAACTAACTTTTTGTTGATCTTTCCAAGGCAAGCAAAGTTAGGAACAGCATTTCATTTGGCTTATTTACAAACTGCATTTACACGGAGTAGCTGTCTGGGAAAAGGGATACTTGAATGTAAATTAATTTGAGTTAATTGTTTTTATTCTGGCGCGGTGAAACTTTCGCTTTTCATTTATCCCCTTAGCCCTCCTTAGCCCTCCTTGGTCCTCCTTGGTCCGCCCTGGCGGCCACACTTTACCTTCCTTAACCCGCACAATCCGACACATTTTCGCCCAACAGTTAAAGTTAGTGGAAAAGTGGCAGGAATCCTGCTGCGGTTTGATAGCCATGGCTTAATGAATTTTCCCCCGACATGTCTCTGGCCTTGACTCCAGTTCACTTGAGTCCTCGCTTCCTGTTTACGGCACGACACGCTTTTGCCGGGAAAGTTTTGACATTATCCTCCAGCCAACGGAATCTGGCACGGATACAAATACGTCTATGGGTTTCTAGCTCTGTGTCCGGTTCGGGGTACGGTGTTGTCTGTCCGTGTCACTCGAATGATTAAAGATTTCGTTTTATGGCCATGGCCGCTACTTTCTGCTACAATTTATCAACTTTCAAGGCTAAAACTGCCCGCAGCAGTTGTAAAAACTTTGACATTTTGTTTTAAGGCCATAAAATTTCTAATTTAATCAACTTTAAGTCGGCTTGTGTGTGCATCACTTGATCCGACGACCGACCTCCATATTTATCCTTCAGTTCAAGTTCTGTATTAAACGAAAAGTCATAAAATCCTCAATAGTTTGTGGCGCATCGAGTCCTGGGAGGTGGGTTGAGGGCGGTGGGCTTTGGGCTTTGGGCTTTGGGAACGCCCTTTAAATATTCAATCAACCTGTCCATCCGCCAGCATAGTCCCGTTTTTAGAGCTCTCATCAAAAATGATTGATGATGATCATTGGCGGAGGTCAGTTGCTATTCTGGGCCAGAATGTCATTAAAAAGTATTCCAGGATGCTCACGGGTTGAGGAAGGACCCTATTTCTTTTTCATCATCGCCGTTTTGAGCGCTTTCTCAACTCCCAAATAAAGTTATGAAAAGGTCGGAATCGTCAAAAGTCGCTTGCCAACCCTTTTTGTTGCCTGTCATCGAGATGACAGCGAAACTGGTTTGTCATTCCGCTAATTAGTCTAAGGATACTCGCTTTAATGCAAGCCAGATGAGTGGCAGAATTGTAAGCGCATTAAGACCCAAAGGATATTCACAAACATGTCAAAGGCGAATTAGCGTGCTGTGCTGTCTTGAATTAAGATTTCTTCGAGTCCTGGCCTGGCAGTAAATGATGGCTCCTGTGGCCAGAAAGGAGGCACTCGGCGCTGGAACTAAGTAATTAGTTTCGAAAATATTCCTCAGTAAGTTGCTGTCACTTGCAGCACTTTCGATTGTGCGTTCAAGGCGTGAAAGTACGGAGACTTTCACACAACAAACTTCAATTAGTTTCTTGGGAATATCCGCATGCAGATTTATAATTTCCGCTCGGATATGAGCAAACTTTCATTTGGGATACACACGAAAAGGATCATGAAAAGCCATCTGCGTCTCAAAGGGTGAGCGTATAATATTTGTGTGGCAATGGCAGAAACTTGTTAAGGACGCCGAGAGAAAAATGTATTAAGCGCCACTGCAATCTGAAAAAGCCTTTAATGAGCAGCTGCAACTTGTTGTCAACACTCAATGGACGTGCCTGCCACCCCTCGTGCCTGCCTGCCTGCCCCGCCCAGGATTGTCAGATGCATCCGCCCGGCATTCGCTCATTTGGCATTCCGCAGTGTTTGTTTGCATAAACTTGAGCGACAGGACTCTGAGTGGGGGCGTTAAGAGGGTGTCTCTGAAAAAAAAAATAACCCAGTCTTCTGACGAACACTTCTGGCTTCATACGCAGCCGCGGAATCACATCTCTTTGTATTACGCATACGCCCCGTTGGCTTCTGCTTAACATGTACTTGGCGTTTATGGGACGTGGCGGAGAAAAAATGATCAGATTACCAAACAAATCGATATTGACCATGGTCAACAGTATTTCTAGGCTCTGCACATGCGGTTACTTAAATATTGAATGCGTTTAAAGTATCAGTTTCTCTCAAGAGTCTGGTTAAATATTGAAATCTGTCCGGTTTCATTTATTTATCTTGCTTGTTTTTTGGCAGAGCTCCCCCCATGTGCAATTTCTGGCTTTAATGCTTGGCCAGAGAGAAACAAAGTCAGATATTTTTCATGCTGGAAAGGACAACATGTGCGGCGAAATAGAATTTTCCATTACATTGGCTTTTTCAGTTGTATCGAGAAAGCGCTCCAATCATAAATTCCATTTAGTTTTGGTTCGCATCGCCAGCCCGCCCCCAGCCCGGCGCTTGGCGGCAACAGTTGCGGTCGCGTTCCCTATCTCCCCAACACAGATCCGCCGGTCAAGTTCATGTGCTGACATTAATCAGGCGACTACGACCACGCCCCCTCATCCATTGGAGTTGTAAGTGACAAACACTTGGTGGTGTCGAGCATCTAACATCGTTTACACCCGATGCACTGGCGAATAAAGAATGGCACCCTGACACGCCTGGGTCCCACAAGCGCCCCACAAGCGAAACTGTGGTCCTGAACTTGACCCTTAACCCTTTGGAGTTTCCCAAATGTTGGTCTGACACATTAACCTTTTAAACTTTCTATTATCTTTGGAGGGAGCTTTTATTTGTAAACCATTTATTGATGTATGTGATTTCGTTTTAAACATTAAATTCAAACAAATGCCTCAGACAAATTGTTAAAGCATTCAAAACACAAAAACACTTACATGATGTTTGCAAATTGTGTTATTTAATTAAAACATGGCATAACCATGTTTTATTGGGCAACCAATTTTTTTTTCCATGGGAAACATTTGCATTTAAATGGGATTTTTTCGTTTTGTGGCTGTAATTGATAAATGAAATGTTTGGCTGCGAAATTGATAAGTGATTGGAAAACAATAGTGACCAAGTGAAGCAACATTTAACTGAATCGGCATGCTGAAAATTGATAATTGCTAAGTCCCAGCTAAAATAAACAACAAAAATTGACCGTAGTTGTGAGAATGAAATTTATGGATGTCTGCTGCGAAAATCCATTTGTTCGCAACAAAACCGGCTGACAGGCCACAAATCGACGGGTGTGCGGATGGATGGACATGAATGGGATGCCTATTGGATTTTCCGTTGAGTTCTTTGGCAGCATGTAAAACAAGCCAACAAAAAATGTTGGCCAAATCCGTCGCAACATCTGTCCGGCTGTAGCCTAACCCCTTTTCTTCCCAAAGAACAGACAAGCAATTTGTTTCCACTCGTGTTCTCCAACGAAGAATGCTGATGCCAATAAAGAATTTCATTTATCATTTTACCAAAATGGTACTCATACGTTCCGGCCACAAAACAATAGATATTTCAGATTCATCCGTAAAATATGTAAATCCAATTGAATATATTCTGATTGGTTTCGTTTTTCATCTTGGAATGCAATGTTTCATACAATTTCCAGGCGCTTTAATTGGTTTTGATTAAAAGGTTATCTCTGCCGGAGAACAAACAAAAATGCCCAAAATGGCCAAAAGAAAAGACCAGTGCTAGATGTATTTTTATTAGCTTTGGGATCAAGTTTAATTAAGTCTGTAATTGTCAATGGGGCCACTGGGAAATAGGCAATGGAAGATTGTCTCGAGAAAATAATTACTTTCCTTTGGCCAAATCATCTTTATTTGCTCAGCTGTTAATCGGCTTTGAAAATCCATTTCATAAATAATAATGAAAACGAATGAAGCTGCCGTTGAGGCAATGTGCATTAGCATAAAAAGTCGAGTCCACCTCATCCAGGGCAATCATAAAAAATGAATAATAGACAGAATGTACTTGGATAAAATATGCAGCAGGGACAGCATGTGTGTGGGTGGGCCCCCTTTTTGCCATTGATTTATAATTTATGCCGAGTAAAAGGTCGTAAAGCTCTGTTACGCTTCTCCTCAATTCGGGTTTTCTTATTTCAATTACCAAACCGAGACAGAACAAACTTTTGTGGCCGCACATGCAATGCCACTTTCGCTAAAATTAATTGCATTGCTGCTGCGAAAACAAATTAATTTAACAGCCTTGGGAAAATATATATTTTAACTGACAATTAAGCGGATTTAAGAAATGTATATTATGCTTTAATGCCTTAAAAGCCTGGGTGCAAGTTGTCCTTTAAGGTGCTTAACTATCCGCTTTTTGTAAAGCGAAATAAGGGACACTGAGAAAAGGTCTCCTTTAAGTTGAAACAAAAAAAAAACTACTTTAGTAAGGATCCCTTAAAAAACCTATTTTTTAAATGATTTAAATTTATTAAAAATACTTAAAATGCTGGAAAGGAAAGCCACCTTGCTGTCCGTTCAATGTATTGCTCAATTTTCAGGATTCTGGCGAAAAATCAAAGAGCACCTTCGCTTGTTGAGCTTTTTTCAGCTCTTCCAAAGGACTTTGCTTTTCACTGTGTAAACATAAACTGGCATTCAGTCCTGGCCTGAATAGTGCGATACACAAGCCAAACTGTCGCCTGCAGTCACTCAGGCGCTCATGTGTGACACTTTTGTGTGCAGAATACTTGCCTGACAATAAAAAATACAACAAAAAAAAAAAATAATAATGATGACAAGGATGTGCAAAAAAAAGGATAAACATACTCAAATAGAAATTTAGGCAGGCGAGTCACAACCGAAGCGTCGACATATTGGCATATTTTTGACTGTTATCGAGCCCGTTTTCTATGATATGTGGAAGAAATTATTTTCACGCTCGCCTGCCCTCCAATACGTCGGCATGCAAATGGGCCCCAAGATGATGGCGATGGCGATGGCGATGCCAATGCCAATGCCATTCCATTTGGACTCCAGACAGGGCCAGGCAATGCTCCATGCTCCGTAGTACTTTCCAGATAAGCTTCCGCTATTGTCGGCCCTGCTGATTGACTGAACCCTTGATCCATATTCCGTTCGGTTCTGTTTTTTTTTTTGTTTTCTTATTCACCGACTGCTGGCAAGTTGCCATCGTCCGATTACGTTCTGCCATGCTGGCATTCCGGTGCCAACTGATGCCCTAAGCCCCACCAGCGTTGGCGGAGCGAGGCATGGTATGTTGCCCCATGCCCCACCGTATAAAGCGGAGGCATCATAAAAAAATGGCGTCAATTGGCGACGCGTTAGCCTGACAAATTGCTGAGCTGTTGCGAGCTGTAAAAAGCGAAAATAATGGCTGACTTTTGAACTGGCAACCCCCCTTCGCTCTGTCACTGCCTGAATGTCAGCCATGTTCAGGTTTTGGGATTCCAGCTTGTCTGTGGCTGGCAATAAACCGTGACTAAATCTGTCATATCAGTGGACATGCTTACCAGGCAGCCAGCCTCTACCACAGGACATTAATATTCTAGCTTTTAATTGGCTGGTTAGCTTCTTGGACACAAAGGTTTTACCAGGTTACCAAAAGGACAAATGCACTGCCGTCACCCCACAGAAAGTCAAAGGCTGAAAAGTTAAGCCACCAATTCCAGAAATTGGGCCAAGTCCGCTGGGTGTGCGAAAAAAAAAACAAATAAAGGACCTGCAACATAGTAGCTGTTATCCGCTCCGTTAGGAATAAATGCAATTCAACCAATAGCTTCATACATTTTTCTTCCCAGTTTTTTTGCTTTGATTGTGCAGAGTGTCGGAACATATTGTGTTGCAGAATGGTTTGCTGGATTTTCAAGAGGGGAAAATGCACTCATTTTCATTTTGCGACTGCTGCTAGACTTTCTCTGCTGGGGGCAATCGTGTTGCACAGTGTTAACATGAAAAGGCTTTACAAACTGGCAACATAGTTGGCAAGGTTAACAAAACGAAACGATGTAAAGTTGAACAAATGCGCAAAAAACTGCTCTACTTTCCTTTAATTGATTTGACTTGACAGAATGAAGAGAAGGCCCAAGCGGAAAATAGAAACTAATTTCCATATTCCGCAAAAGCTGGACAGTTGGCAATAATTGCGTGGCCGTTAATTTAGACAAATAATCGGATTTTATTTTTCATATTTTATTTACTTGGCCATCATTTATCAGTTTAGCGCAGCTTTTTGCACGTTTTTCGATTTGGCAATATTTTATTTTATTGGTCCCCCAGCGCGAATCAATCAAAAGCAATCGAAAAAGTGGACGACAGCGAAATTGGCAACAAGCATCAATTGATTTTGGTTTGCAGCTGGCGGCACTTCTTTTTAAACCAAATCATGATAAATGAGCAAAATTTTTAGACCATCGACCATTCATTTTCGCGGAGGCTGTAAAAACCAACCTACATGGCCACCATATATATTTTTATCCAACTAGAAGTCCAGTGCTCTATGAAGAAATGAAAAATTGATGGCCATTGGGTGGGTTCATGCTTCGAAATTTTATGAGCCTTTATATGTTTACACGCAACTGTTGGCCATTATTTTTTTTATGCGTTGCCATTGCAGGAAGGACACTAATAATCTGACTAGGCAGGAGTGGGAATAACCAATAGTTGGATGGCCATTAAGCAGAACCTCCGTTTCACTTTAAGCTACAGGATAATGGCAGGAAGTTCTTTTCAATTTTCAGAAAGCCATTTAATCTCCGAAGTGGCCTTGTGGTCAAAGTTCTTTTCGGAGTTGCCTTCCTTGAAAATTTTTACAAATATTTGAAGAGGGCCACACTGCGTATGAGCGATTTATTCATAATCCTTCAGAGTTTTAAGACACTTGAAATGTAAATTACAAAAAGGCTTTTAAATGCTTAAAGGGAAAGTAAAGGATATTATAATTCGTACGTCAAAGCATTTTATTAATACGAAGGAATTTATTATTTGGAAATTTAGAAATACTTCCATGAGAGAAGTTTGGTGAAACTCAAGTGTCAGGATTGGTGCTTTTTGCGCCGAGGACATGACAAAACGCTGGCAGGCGGGCAATGAGCCAGCGATTTATGGCAGCCCATAAACGGAGCACCCCATGGGGAACGGGAACAGCAGTTTCCTCGGCTTTAAGTGCGCTTTAAAATTGCAGAATGTGGAGGAACGTGGAGGAAAGAGGTGGCAAGTAGGGGGGGATCCTCATCTCCTGTGTCAGCGGCTGGAATGGAAATGAGACAAGCTGCAAATCGGAACTGGCAGACAATTCATACTCGTCGAAAGAGCCAACGATGCGAGACCAAAGAGCAAAGGCGAACGACGAAAGCCATGGCAAAAAGCTGAAAGATGAAAGCTGGAACAGAAGCGGATCCGAAGGCAAAGAGAAATATTTGCATATGTCAAAGTGGAAGGCAAATATGGCATGCAATTCGGGGAGCCGGCTGGCAATGGTTGACTGCATAAACCACACTGCCATGCCACTAACAAGGGCTGTGATGTCCCGAATGCCGAGTCGGCACTGATGGGTGGTAACCACTGTCAGTGCCTCCGCCCCCGTCCACGACGGCACGCCTCTGTTTTTGTTTGCTTGCAACACAATGCAACTTCGGCTTGAATGCCGCCAAAACAGAGGCCATGGGGCTGTGGGTCTGTGGGGCTGGGGGGGGGTTTGAGGCGCTGAAAAATGTGTCAACATATTGTAGCAAGTCGGTGGTGGTAGTGCCCCGGTTGTTTTCCCATCTTCTGGTGCATAAACCATATTTCTTTCAAGGCATTTTCAAAAATGAAATATAGAATGCTAAACAAATAAATAACATTGACTTGGGCTTTAGGACTTTTGTTTTCAAAAGGACGAAGCCAATGAAAGAACCATTTATAGAGCTATATTTTAGGGAAAAAACATCAAACTGGTGAAACAAAACTAAAATAAAACTATAAAAAGTTAAACTCAAACTTAAATCTCCTCAAATACCAGCTTTTGCAGACTCCACTCGCCATAAAACCATTCAATCGTATCCAGAGTTTCTTTAACCAAAGGATTGCCAATGTCACAGTACTCGGAAAACAGTTCCTTCAACAAGTTCACGGTGCTCCTGTTCAAGTTCCACCATTGGTATAGAACCTGAAACACGGATGCCCGGGATGAGGCCACCATGTGATCCTGTTCCGCTTGGCGGAGTTGACTCCGCAGCTTGGTTACCCTACGGCGCTGGTCCTGGAAGCCATTCCACTCATGCCGGAGATGGCCCACATGCCGCTCCAGTTGCTCGTCCAGAGTAGAGACCACCTCCATAAGATTTTGCGCCAAATCCTGGCTACTCTTCAGCAGGGGCTCTGCCAGATTGCGGAAGATTGGCTCGGGTAACTTTTTGCCCAGGTGCCTGGCACACTCCTCGGATGATTCAGAGCTACTGGGATTGGCATTTGAGGCGCGAAGAATCGCTATTATCCGTTTGGCACTCTCCAAGAACGCGTCGTGAAAGTTTTTGCATTTAGGTTTGCTGCCCTGCCTTTGGATTCTGTGGTAATGGATCCGCAGGGTCTAAGGGTGCAGGATTGGAACGGTTCCCTCTTTCTTCAAATGGCTGCCATCGTACACTTTGTCTTTTTTTAAGTATTTTTCTTTGATTATTTTGCATAAATTTAGCTCTTCTCCGCTCTTCGCCTCCACGATTTCGATCTCTTAATGAATCTTTGTCTTTGTGGGCCACCATATAGGCTCTTTTTCGGAGCAAAACCCGCCAACTAGGCAAAGACCTTGGTTCCCACTGCTCGAGGATAATATGCTTTCATCCTCGTTTTCTTTGGAAGACTCCTCTTTGGCAAATGGACCTGCTTGTTGGTGCTGAGGCCTAGACCTCTGGGTATCTTGCCGATCTCTAGATTTTCGGAATCTGTCTGTTAGTTGGCAATTATATTCCTGCTTCACTTTCCAACTGCGTTGCTCCCAATCCAGTCTTTGCTCCAATTTTTCAATGCTACGGACCCGCTGCTCTCTATTCCTGTCAGCCTTGATCCAGTTGGCCTGTGTCCTTTGCCAATTGATTTCACGAATGTGATTTTGGAGGCTCAGACGTCGGGGACGCACTGGATCTCCGGAAGCAAAGCGGCCACAACAGCCTCCTTCAGCTCGATTCTGAAGCTTTTCTAAACCTTTGGATTCTCTATTTATTGAGGCCTCCTGATCATGTCTTTGTTGCTGTTCTACTTTGGATAGGAAATTTTTACGGGCTCGACGAACAAATTGCATGGCACTTGAACGTCTTGGAGCCACTCTTCCATTATCAATCCTTTTTCTTTCGAATTTCTCCAATCTCTCCGTTTCTTGATCATCCTGATAATGCCGCCTTTCCAAATCTGAGATCTGTCTATTTTTTAAATCATTCTCTTTATTAACCTCAAAATCCAAGTTATTTTCATCATTTTTATGTAACTCTCTTTTATCTATTGCAACCGCACTTTCTTTTTCTTGATATTTGCTTTGAATAATTGGCTTTCTTTCTTGATATTTTTCTAATCTATCACTCTCTGATTTTTTTTCATGTCCCTCTGGTTCCATTTCAGGACTTTTTGCTGGCTCATCTTCCAACTTTTCTTGATTCTTCCCAGGACCTGTTTCGTTACTTCGATTTCTCCAGAATTGACGGAATAGTCGCTCCATTTCCTGTTTTCCCTTCACACTCTGCTCCCTCATTTTTTGCAAATGTTCTATTTGAATTTGCTCCCTTTTCCTGTATTCTTTTTCAGCTTCAAGAAACTGTTCCATTGCTTTTGCCTCAAGATCTTCGTTGACTCTTCTTTCAATCTTCGCCTTTCTCTCCATTTGAACAATGACTTCCTGCCTGCTAGCCTCTTCTTCCATACTTTCATTTATTTCTTTGTCATTTAGACTTTTAATTCTTTCCAATTCTTCAATCTCCTTTCTCGCCCGCTCCCTTTCTTCAGCCGCTTCTTTTTTAACCTTTTCAGCTTCTTGCCTTTCTTTCTCTAACTTATCACGTACATCCTGTTCGATCCTTTCTGCTACTTCAGCTTTGAGTGATTCCATTTTCATCCTGTCTATCTCCTTTTGCTGACTTTCCCAATGCTTCTTTAATTCGACTTCTGTGTCTATTTTTGCTAAAGTTCTTTTATCCTCTAATTCGTATACGGACCTTAATTTATGTCCTACAGTCTTTTCTTTTTCCTCTTTTGGTTCCCTTTGAGTTTTTTCTTCCCGAATCTCTTCCCTCCTGTCGAATTCCTTAGTGTCATTTCTTTCCCTTTCCCTTTTCTCTTTTTTCTTTCTTTCCATTTGTTCCCATTTTCTTCCCAAAGCAAACAGAAAAGCGAGGGGGATGGTAGATCCTTCAATCGGGATATATTCCAGCTCTTCCTTTACACCCGACTTTGTATTATGGTCAGGGATTGCTGGATTATCCTTTTTAATTTCCCTTTCTTCACAGGTTGCCTCCTTTTCGTTTTCACCTTGTGCATCATTCTTTTTTCTTTCTTTTGGGAAAGAGAGATTTTCTTCCAAGAAGTTTCGAACTTTCCCTTCATTTCCCGTTTGTTTGGTGTCCCTTTTCTTTTGATTTTCATCCGGAATGTCTAATATTTTTGGTTCTTTTGAGATAGAAGGACTTTCTTGTCGTATATTTTCATTAATTTCCGCATTCTCTTTGCTTTCCTTTCTATTTTCCGTGTTTACACTATCTTCCTTTTCAATATTTCTCTGTTCTATATTAACTTTTTCTTGTTTATGTTTCTCTGGCGATTCTCGTTTTTTCCTGACCCTTTCACGACGTTCTGCCACTTTCTTTTCCATATTATCTTTTTCTTTTTTTTCTTGCTCAAGTTTTTCCAATAACTGTTGTTCTATTAATTCCGCTTTTTGAAGAGCATGCTCCAGTTCCTGTTTCTTTTTTATGTGCTCTTCGCTTTCCTTTGAGTCCTGTTCTTGGGTGTTCTCGGCCTCTGGTACATTATCCTCTTTGCAAAGCTCCAAATCCAACTTTTCGGCTTTTCTTCTACATTCCAATTCTTCTTGGGCTCTTTTCTTGTTGCGATCATCTCTAGATTGTCGGAAAAGCTTTACCATCTCAATAATTTGCTCCTTTTGCAGTTGTCGAATCCTTTTTATGTTGTCAACAGGACAATCCTCTTGCGCACATTCATTCTGTTGCTCTTGGACTCTTTCCTTACTAAGCTCATGAGAAAGAACCTTCTCCTTTATGCTATGGACCATGGATTTGCTGGGAACATGAACCACATTCTCCCGGCACGACGGACACAACACCAACCAGGATATTACTCTATCAGCAACCTGAGGTTCTCCGTTTTCCGGCCGCTTTTTCGATTCCATAATCGTCACAAAGTCTTCATGGGAGGAGATGAGCTTGGCCCGTTCCAAGCGATCACGTCGCTCCTCTTCGCGGCGATCTCGATGCATTTGCTCCCAGGTCAGTTGGTCCCGTTGGAGTTGCTCCTTGGTGCGCTCCTCCCTCTGGCGCTGCTCCTCCCGCTTCTTGCGTATCAAATACCGCTCGTGTTCGCTCTGAGCCTTGACCTTTAGTTGCAACCTGCGCTGCTCCTGTTTCCGTACTCGCTGTCCTGTCAGCAGTTGCTCTCTGTCCCGCCGGATCTGCTCGGCTAAATGGGCTCGTTCCCGTTCCCGTTGCCTGGCTCGAAACTCTCGATCGAGTCGATCCTTTTCCCGCCTGTGATTGATTTCCAGTATCCTGCGTTCGCGATGATCCAGATCGCGTTTCTGGCGCGCGGAAGTCCCTTGAACTGAAGACTCCCTTGACTTTGGACTTAAATCAGTCTCCTTTTCCTGAAATCTAACCACATTTGATCCACCTTTTACCCTGGGCATCTCAAGTCGTTTCTGATTCTCGGCCAGCCTGCAGACTTCACCGGACATCCCCGTTGAGTTTGAGTCGATCCACTCGCCCCGCTTGTAAAGTACCTCCAGTTGGTCCAGCTGCTGCAGCTTCTCCCGCCACTGAAACTTATCTGGATTCTCATCAAGCTTCTCTTCCGAGACCTTCGGCTGGAAATGCCTTGGATGACCCAGCATCGCCGGAGTGAGAAGCTCGCAGAGATCGCGGTCACAATTGGAAAGGTCCGTAAAGGGCAGGGATAACTGACCCTTCTCCTGCAACTGACGCAGCATCAACTCCAAAAGGCAGTCCCTTTCTAGGGCCTCCTTCTTGGCCGCTTGGCAAAAGATCCCCAGCCAGGTGACACAAAGTCCAAGGTCTTTGGGACTCGTCTTTCCAACGGTCAAGGTGCGGATGATCTCCATCTTTTGGCGGCAGCTGCGATCCAGCTGATCCTCCGTTGGAAGAACTTTATTCCCAACTTTTCCATGCTCACCTTTATTAGCCATAAAATGTTCGAATAAAAGTTTACAAATTTAAGGTAGAAATAGTTAAGGAGTTTAAACAAAAGGTTTACTGGATTTGATACTTTATTATTGGGAATATAATTTTTATATTGTTTTAGCTTTACAACTTGGCGTTGATATGGATGGCAAGGACACCATCGTACTCAGACCGGTTAATGGTAATGCTAGCCATGCCTTTAGACTCCACCGTGACCGTCTTACCAGTGCAAGCAGATCCTTTTTTTGCTCCCGAAATAACATCACAGTAAGAGCCTTTGGGAAGTCCTGTCTGCAAGAGACGATTCAGGTCAGAGTTGTCGTTGTTGAAGGCCAAGAATCCCTTGTTTCCTCGGCTGAAGGCAATCTGATTGCTGCCGTTGTCCCACCAATTCTGGATAGGATCCATTCCAACGGCATTTCGAAAGCCCACCATGTTGTAAATCTGACGCCATCGATGCTCACAAATCCAGCCGCCCCCGCAGGAATCGTCGGTATTAAAAGTGGGAGTGGCAATGTTTTCACCATCAACAGTGGGCGGGCCCTGATCCGTATTTTCGAAGGCGAAGGAGGACATGATGCGTGGAGTGCCGAAAGGATGGGCGAGCATAAAAGCAGTCGCCATCTTGTACTGTTTGGACGCCTTAAAGGTGAGCACATCATCCCCACCGGGTCCGTGTCCGCGTTGATTGTCGTGGTTGTCCACAAAAACCAGGGAGCAGTTGGATGGAGCAAAAGCCCATTCGGTCCCCCAGTTGGTCAGGTAGCGCAGCTGGTCCTTGCCGCGAAAGACCCTGCCGATGGAGTTGGAGTGCCGGAACTCGGTGACCAAGCCCAGACTTGTATACTCGATCTTACTTATTGCCTCGCCACCCAAATCAATCACTTCTTGGATAATGAATGCCTTAGAGCCCTGGACAAAGCCATGTCCAGTATTTAGGTTCTTGAGGCGACTGTAAATCACGCCCAAGTCGGAGGGCCACATATGTTTCGCAGCATCGACTCGAAATCCTGCCACACCTAGGTCAATCAAGTGGTTCAGAAACAGGACAATCTTGTCCCGGACATAGGAGCTTCCTTGGTTTAAATCGTGCAATCCAACCAGCTCACAGTTCCGCACTTGGGCGGCATCATTGTAATTATTAAATGGCGCAAGTGGCATGAAAGTCCGAGTTGGAATAAGGAACGGCGGGATAGCTTTTGATGCTCGGATTGGCAATACTCCCCCCAGTGCCAACAGTGCCACCATCGGCAGCCATGTGATTGAAGACCACATCCACGTAGATGCGGACTCCGGCATTATTACATCGCCTGACCATCCTGGCAAACTGCTCTTCATTTCCAGAACGAGTCATCAACTTGTAGGATATGGGCTGGTAACGCTCCCACCAGGGGCGCCCCCCTTTCACAGCGTTTTCGTTCACGGGGGGAACCTATTAACAAAAGCGATTTAGAGTCGTTCCTTTCCGGCTTCCGTCTCCAGCCTTACCTGGACACCGGCGTATCCTTTCGGTCCCAGAAAGTTTTCACACTCTGTGGCAATGTCATCCCACGTCCACTCGAAGAGATGAACTATGCCACTGCGGCCTGCCACATAATTTGGGTTGAACTGGGCTTCGGTCAACGCCAAAAGGGTGAGGCACACAAAGCTCTTGGCCAAAATCATTCTGCTGCCAAGATTGGTTTTTCAACTTTTCCCAATACTTAAAAGTTGTAAAAGGAATTTATAATTACACTCGTATATCAATTCTTAATTACATTGGCAAACAAAACATGTGCAGTTATTTATTTTTTTATGGTTTGCAATTAACTGTGTGCGTGACAACCAGAATATTATTTTAAACTGCGCATCTTGTGAAATAAATCATTTTTTGTGGATATGGATATATAAAGTTTATTATCTGCAAACAAAACACTTAAACAAACATGAAAGAAGAGACTCGAAGCCTGTACAGCTTTCAGTTATATAACTTGTTTATCTTTAAAGTTTGGATATAAATATAAAAAAAAAATTAAAGAGGATATAAGAATTCAAATCACAAAAAGCAGTCGAAAGAATAAAGTGATAAGCTCTTGAAAAAAAAGAACAATTAGTTCAGCGAATAATTCCATACAAAGATAATTAGCTTTCAATGGAATTTATCTCAATTCATACACAATTTCCCCAGTTATAACTTCTGGGAATTCCTAAAATTAGAAGTGAGAAATTCTAATTCAATTTTTGGAGTCGAGAGAGGCAGAATTTCAGAAATTTATTTAAGCCAAGTTTAGTTTTCATAGTCCTCCATAAATTGAATTAAATGGGACTATGGGAGTTGGAATAATAACAAGAAATTCGCATTCCTTTCCCGAAACTTCGGAAAAGCCCAAAGAGGTTAATGGACCAAGCGGTTTAATTGCTTTTAAATCAGAAACCAAACTCTGACAAACTAATTAAAGCCTTGTGGAGGGGGACACGCAGGCTCCGAAATAAATTCTGGGAGCTCAAGTAGCTGCCGGGCTGTCATGGCAACAAGCCAAAGGACAAAAACCAGAGGACACGACTCCATTAAAAACTCCCCGGCATCTTGGCCAGCAAAGTGACATACATAAGTAAGCGGAAAGCAGGCTTGAAAACCTCTGAACGAATTGTATTTTAATTGTGCGGCATAAAAATGTTAAAATACGATAGTCCCTGACCTTAAACGTGGCGCGGATTCTAAGCGGAACTGAGTCCGTGGGTGGCAGGACGAAGGAAGGCCCATTAATTGCCAAGGTGGGAGGAAGGCCGGCAATAAAATGAATTAATTAAACCTGGAAATCGGCGGAACGTTATGGCCAATGGGCCTTCTTTGTTTTTCCCAGTAATATAAGTATCTCATAATGTTATCCAATTAACAGCTCACCTCGGCGGGAATTAAAATGTATTTTGTAAATGGTCTTAACTTTTGAACTTAATTGCCTCTTTATAAGGACTTAATTTTTTTCTGATATGCGAATGTCTATTGCACAATTTAATTCGTATTTTGGGTTCTTTATTTTTTCTCTCCATTTAAGCCTCATAGTGGCCGCCAAATGTCAACTCTTTTCCAACAATTTTTAAGTAGTTTTTAAGTGATTCAAACTTTTTCAATTTGTTCTAAGAATATCACACAATTGCCAAAAACAATTGCACTTTTTTTTTTAAATAAAATAGAAGTTTTTTAATGTTACTATTACTATATATTCGTCGAGAATGAACCTACCAGATCTTTTGTTTCTCAATTAAAAGATTTGTATATTCTATAAACGCCACGCCTTTGTTTTCTCTGCCATTTTCCAACACCCTGGGTTAAAGATTGTGGAATATCGATCAGTGCCCGCCCAATTAATCGGTATTTAAATTCAAAAATAAATAAATATAATATCAATAGAGGCTTACTACTAAATTGCTAATGAGATGGCAACAAAATATTGCTTAAGGAAAATGCATTAAAATGATTTGAACAGGAAGCTTAAGAATAAACTCACATTGATTAAGGGATACCCAACTTTATTATCCTGTAAGGCTTATAATATTGTTTACCTCGAATGCAATCATGAGACCCCCAATGCGCCAGCAAGCCAGAATTTATGTGCCCGATAAGTGTGTCAGGCTCAATATTTGCAAAGGCTCATGGGCGCCCAAAATGGAGGCGATCAAGGAGCCCTTGGTAAGTGCTGGAAATGGCGTCCTGTCGCCAAGCAAACATAAATTAAGTTTTAGGAAATCTACGTAATTTACGCATCCATATTTAAGCCCGTACAATGTGGGTGATTTTTCTGTGTGTTTACTTTGCGGCTAATGTAATTTTTGGCAAATAATCATCTAATTTGATTGCCTTCTACCAGAATTTTCGGCGTGTATGCATTTAATTTATGGCTGGAGCTCGGATGGGAAATGATTAGCAAGTGGATGCGGGAAATAGTAGCGATAATATGCCTAAAATAACATGGTAGAGAATACATTTTGGGTGTTTAATCCTGCGATTTAACAAATTTCATTCGCATGTGGCTTTAAAGCCTTTTTGAAATGGTAATAGGGAGTTCGGGCTTAAAGCCTTTATGAACTTTCTGGTCTCATGGCATACTGTGATTCAAATCTCCAGCTCCTTGCGGCAATGTGACAGTCTAACTCCGGTTGACACATGATGAAGGTTACCATCCGCCTTTGAATCGGAGCCCGCTGACCACAAAAGAGGCACACCCACAAGTGCAACTCCAGTCGAGATTTATGGCACCCGATGGATGGGTACCGGGTAGCCGGGTAGCCGGGTGTAGCTCAAACTGAAACTGAAACTGAAACCTTTTCCAGTTAGACACAAGTGGGAGAAAAGCTCATCACGCACTTGGCCCAAACGTGCAACTTGGCCTCGCATGACATGTTGATGCCACATACTTTCGCTGGAAAGTTCGCTTTGGCCTCGGCTACGTGTCCCATCTGACGCACTATATGTAGTACATCTGCTAAAAATTAAGGTTGTCATTCCCCAGTTAGCAATGGAAGCTTTAGAGTCGAGTCCGCCAAGGACTAAGGAATAAGATGCTTAAACACTTTTAGGGAGCAACCGGCTCATAGATCATGCAAATCATCACGCAAATAAAATTCTCGTAATTCTAAAAGCGACACAAACAATTTAATAAAATCCAGCTTAAAGGAAATTTACATGCTTCATAGCGCTGCAGGATACTGCCACCCTGCCACTCCAGAGGAGTCCCCTTTGCAAAATGTCTTCTTTGTCTGGCTTTGAGTTCATAGTGAAAGTTTTTTTGCATGCCATACACGACTTTTGGCATCATTTCTGTGTCCCCAAATATTTTTTTCTTGGTCTTTACTTTTTTTTTACTTATTTTTGTTTTTTGTTTCTGGCCGTCTGTGAGTTTGCTGGCATGTTGGCGTTTAACTTTCAAGCCATGCTTGTTTGCCGGCATAGTTTCGTTAACCTTGTCCTTTGCCAGCCCTTCAAATCGAATTTGTTTTTACAATGACTTTGGTCTAAACAAATGGTAATCAGCTCTCAAGTCTTTGACCGTTTCTGACCATCGAACCTCGCAGCATACAAATAAATTATGCAAATGCTTTGGTCCTGGCTATGGGCTTGAGTGGGATTTAGTTTTAAAGTGGCTAAAGGAATCAGAACGCCCGCGACTAGGTGTCCTAGTAATCTTAATAAAATTAAAAATATATATGTGGTAAAATAAATATTTTCAAATAATTTCTATTTTAATTAGCACCTACATTAAGGTACAAATTTTTTAAAGCTCAAGTCATTATTCAAATGGGAATCAAACGTGCCTCTGCCATATGCAAATAGCCCTAGTCTGGCGAATAACAATGAAATCTTATTAGAGGCCATGCCAATCTGGATTCGAAGAAGAAGTCAGGCCCCCGTGGAAATGCCAACATCCATGGAAACAGAATTTAAATCATACAATAAAGAAATATTACACCTGCGGCGAAAATTTCATTTCGGCACACCTTCGGGTCGGAATCAAAGTTGGCGGGGGGAGGGCATGGATAGAAGGTGAAAAAGCAATCACAGGGGGGCATGGGGGAAAAAGTTGAACGAAAGCTCAAACTAAAATATGATAAATATGAAATTTGAATACATTTTTGTGCGATTATAAGTGACCGAAATTGAGCTGTATAAATGCAAATATGCGTGTAATCAGCTTATTTACGCATGTTTATTATATCAAGGGCCTGTTTGCCCCGACAATGTTATTCAATTTGTAAATTATATTTTTCAGCCGTAAACAGGTCTTACCAACGGCTCGGGTACGGGTACGGAAAGGAAAGTTGCCAGAAAACTTAGCTCTCCTTTTTTTTTGGTGAATTACTTCGGCCTGCTTTTCGGCAGTCGAGTGAGAAATATGAAATTAAGCAAAAAGTTGACTGCTCATGGCTCACGGCTTAATTTACATAAATTTGCACAAGTTTATTTTCACTGGAAAAGTGTGCCGCATACAGTCGAGTACAGTCGCATCTTTATTTTATTATTATTTTTTTTTTTGTTTAAGCCATCTAGACCTTAACCCGTTTTAAAACCCCCCCGCCTGCGAGAGTCATTCCTCATTTTTTTTTCCTGCCAGCTATTTGCACTGCACTGTCCCACATGGCGTATGCGCAATGTCTTTGTTCCCTTCACCAAGTCGCCATTTTTGGTTTATTTCTTTTTAGTGATTTTATTCTTTCATCCTTTTTTCCCGCTCTGGGCAAGTTATTTACCGTAAAAAATATAACTTTTTCCCACCGCTCATTTTCCCTTTCACCGTTTCTTTCTATTTTTTTTCCTCAAGTGGTTTGTTTGTTTATGGAATCCCGTTTGTACATATATCTCGCTCTGGCATATAAATCTGTTTTCAGTTGGTGGCTGCGATTTTTACGTAAATTCCAGAAATGCAGATTTCCAAGCGAAGGCAATAAGATAAAAAAATTGTCGGAAAAATAACAATATTTTCTTTAAAGATTGCGAAGCCCTCTGGGCTGAATAATCCAAAAACCTAAATATTATTAAATTTCAAAGAT
Source organism: Drosophila varians (assembly GCA_018150405.1). Lineage (NCBI taxonomy): Eukaryota > Metazoa > Arthropoda > Insecta > Diptera > Drosophilidae > Drosophila > Drosophila varians. Next base: position 15,140,075 of record JAECWK010000130.1, read on the forward strand.
AATAAAGATTATATTTAATATTGGGCAACGACCCCCATAACTTTACAGCCGAATGAACGAAAAACACGAAAGCATGAAGGAAGGCAAGCTTCTTAATTGGAGGATGCTGTCAGGACATTGGGTTGCTGCTGACAACACCCAACAGCCCTGGCATCCCACAAGACACCAGGCATCGCCGCACTTGACTGCTGATTAATTAAGTAAAGCAAATCAAGCAAACTGCGAGAGACGAGGCGCAAAGATTTGGGTCACGACGCGAAACCGGATCTGTTAATTAATTTTGCTTAGTGCATGTGGCGGCTTCGACTTGTCTAATGGCCGAGAAGGACTCTCGGTCTGGCTTTAAACCGCACAAATTGAAAAAGAATGGCCAGAATGAGCAAACATTGAACAATTCCTGCCATTTTGAGGCGGAACAAAGGCAGTAAAGTCCACATCCCACCACCACCCACTAAGTCCCACTCCATGGGTCGCCTTCTTTTTTTTTTGTTGAGGCTTTTTGCAGCTTATGCCCATCTGATAGCTATGATCTTCATTATGGCCATTCCTACTGTTGTTTTTATTGGTATCTGTGGCGCCACTCAAATGCTGCGTATACGCTCCGTATGTTGTTCGGGGCGAAACAAAGACCAGGCATTTGTATAAAATATATGTATGTTTGTTGGAAAAAAAAGAACGTTTGAAGTGAATGCCTACATGGGCGGGGCCAAGACTAAGGCGGAGGACTTTTATTGGGAATCCCTCTATTGTGGCATCTACGTCCCTGAAGGCCAGAACGAAACGTACACTATAAATAAGCGCCACATGCTCAACATTTTTATGCTGTTTTATTGCATTGCGCTAAAAGGCAAGCTCGGAATTGAACCGAACCCAAACCCACATGACCGTATCCCCCCTCCCATATCCGTGTATCCGTATAGAGATTGTCTGTGGCGTGGCTGCTGTTTTTGCTGCCAGAACCTTATTATGTGCCACATTTAACGCCCTCCGATAGGCGAAACAGTGCTGCCAACGATGGATTACGGAAATTAGCCGAAAGGGCTTTAAATAATTGCAATTCATTAAACAATTGATGTCTAATAAATGCTTTATTTTTATGCATCTATATGGGCATATAAAAATTAATTACCTGGTTTACCATTAATCATTTTTGAAAGGGCTTATGCCTATCTATTCATTTGGTTTGATTATATTTTGTTTGAGAAAAAATCTACCATCAGGCATAATTTTTTATTGCTTATTTGTTTTAACGATTAATCCTTTTAGGCCAAGAGCTGAAAATTTAATTTGTTTTGTTTCAATCACTGATGGAATCTCCAAAAAGCCAACACTAGTGCCAATAGCCCCCCGCCAAGGCATCGTCTGAAAAAAGCTGAGCCAGCAAGTCCTTTTCGCTGTTTTCCACTCTTCACTTCAAGCTCAACTCCGCCGACTTTTCCACTGAAAATTGCAATAAAATTAAAGTTATTTTGTGCGACAGCCTAAGCCTTTCCCTTCGGCTGGAAATGGTACCTGTGGTTAGTGTTTTATCCTGGCACTTGGATGCCAGTCCCATTCTCTGGCCGGGTCATTCGCCAAATCGATGAGCAATCGTAAAATGTTTCCCCAATTTATTGCATACTTCGGTACGTGCAAATTGCGTGTGTGTGTGTGCTGTGTGTGTGTAGTGTGTGTGAGTGTCCTGGAACTTTTACATGTTTTTGATTGGCTTTCGGGCAGCTTAAAGTTTAATAACAAAAGGCGTAAACTTTATGTGGGGGGGAAATCATTAAATCGTTTAAGAGTGTGTGCGCGTGATTTAGTTCCGCCGTAAATGCCAAATTTAGTAATTTACTACGAAAACAATTTGAAAAGGCAAATTGAATAAAGGGCTGCCAACATTAAATGAAACGATTATTTTCATAGCATTTAATTAATTTTGTTCATTATGATACCATAACAAGGAATGTTTTTCAATCAGTTCTGGTTGTTTTTACATCAGAGACATTCGTTGAAAGTCACTCCCCCGCTTGCCAATTAAATACACTCTGATGCACCTGACAGGTGGTGGATAGCACATCAAATTGAATGGCCTCCGTCGTCGGTCACACTGGGCAGTTAGAATGCCAGACAACAATGGCCAATGAAGAGGCCACTTGAAGCCTGGCCAAATGGCCAAATGGCCAAGTTGGTAAACTGCAATGTAAGCATCTTTTCATCGCCAGCCCGAGGCGCGGCGAGGCGAGTTAAGAATGGAATGGCCGAGCTCTTGAAGACACAGTGTAAGTCAATCGAGGCATAAAAAATGTGCACTACCTGAGCTCCAGGCATCCTCGTTCTTTGTGTGTAGAACACACAGATTGCCGGCAACGACCTATCCAGACAAACTGGATTTATTTGGCAAATGGATGTCAGTCAAGTGCACACATCCTTGCACACGAAGACGGAAGTCCTTAGATGCAAATCAAATGGATCTTATGTCAACACAATATTTTTTTTGTTATTGAAGGACTACCTTAATATAGTATACTACAACGATTTTCAAGCCATTTGAATATTTTTATTGGAGCTGATCAAGATATACTTGACAAGGCCGGAACGTGTTCGCTTTCCTGCCGACCAAACAAACACAAAAACAAGCCACGTATATAAAATTGAACAAAAGTATTAAAACAAATAGCCATTTTGTATAGCGTCACTGAAAAATTGATGTTCCATTCATGCTGCCAGCATTGAAATCCGTTGTTATGCCAAACAATCACTATCGTCTTTGAAAGCAGCCAGTACGTGCCGCTATCCGGCGGATTGAAAGCCGTAAGGAGGGGCGGGAAACGACAACAATGGCATCTATCTGCCAACCCACGCAATCACTAATTGCGAGATTTGTTGGCTGTCGCGCAAAAATCGGCGGAGATCTCTTTCGCATTTACCATGGCCAAAAAAAAAAAAAAAAAAAAAATACAAAGAATTCTCGCCGTACCATGGTTAAATGCAAATATTTACCATTTTCTGTTCGGCGCGAAAGGCGCCTCCAGCTCCGTTCGTTCCCCAGTGATTGGAATTCGCGGCGTTCTGGGCGGGAATGCCATGCTGACTCGGAAATAACGCAGTTCGCATACGCCATTGAATTTTAAATGAAGATCCCGGGCCCAGCTTGGTAAGACAATGACATGTTTATAAAAGTGCAAGGGGAGTGGACACTCGGAAAAAAAAATAAATAAACATTGTCCAGCTATGAATCAAGACGAAATGTTTATCGTTGCACAACGTTTGATTCTGTGAATTAAATCTTACAAAAGAGTTAAGACGCTTACGGCTTTGATCACTTGAGAAAAGGCAAAAAGGGGATTTTAAAATGAAAAGCTCTTTTTTCAACAGAATTAAGGACCACATAAGTTTTAAATATTTCGTTGAGATTTTTTCCCTGTGCATGAACAAAGCAAAGCAATCCAGTAACACGACGGGGAGCCCTTGCCAAGGCTAAAAGGCACTTCTTGGCTCAAACCACGCCCCCTTTTCGGAGGCATAATTGGTGACGTGTGCACGTCGTTGTCATGGTCGTTGGCGCCGCCTGCACATCCTCAGCTTATAAAATTTTCACGTGAATCCTGCCACCACATGACATGGTGCTCCTCCTGCTCCCCCTCCTCCACCGATTGGGGAAAACCCCACCACGCCTGCATCTAATAAAGCGTAATGGCGAAGATACTCCGCCAAACCGGCTACCAAAATTAGCCGTGCTTGAAAACAAAAAAAAGGTGCAAAAAAGTTTGCACATAATCAGGAATTTATTAAAAAAATATATCCAAAGTGCAAATCCAAATATTTGGATACTCTTTGCAAATAAATCTGTTTTACTTTTCAACAAAAAACTAAACTGAAAATACCAACACCAGCTGCTATTAGACATGAATGCAAAATATGATAGTTTTTATTACCTTTTTATTTGTTTAACTTTAACGTTTTGGCAATATTCCGCTGAAACCCAAATATTTATGGAAACTATAAATAATTGCTTAGAGTTTAAACATTGAATTTATGTAAAGCCGAAAGTATGTGATATGGAAAACTATTCTGCTAAAATTAATGGGTTGTCGTTTCGCTTGAATGAATGCATTTTGAAGCCAAACTAATTTTAATTTCATGATTTCTTGGTCTGGTGATTCAGTAACATTTTTAAATCACTCCGCTTACATTTAAGTGGAAGCATAAGCTTTAAATAATTAAAATCAATTAGCAAATGGGGATATTATAGATTTTTTCTCATTGAAATATGAAACTAAGAGGTGTTTCCTGGCCAAAATTTAGCAAAAGGGGAAAAAAGATAGGGGTATAGTAATCTTATAACAAAAAATATTAACTATAAACTAAAATCTCCAAACTCGAGGAGATAGTTGAGAGTGGCAACTTGTTTATAGAGCATAGTCAAACAGCTTATGCAAATGAAAGCAAAAACATTGTTCCCCGTGAAAGTTTCCAGCTAGACTCCACCGCACACGAAAGAAGCTGCTCGAGTTTGACTTTTGCATACAGAATCATCGGCTGGCCCCGCCTCTACCTTATCCCCGCATATACTATATGTATATTGTTCTATACATTTATGAAAAATTTAAGTTTTTCGTGAAAAATGATGGAAACTGATGGTTGCAAGGTAAGAAAATGGTGCAGCCCGGAACAAAGTTTTTTGTCTGATCGTTTTGTAATTTTCATGGAGGAGCAGCTGCAAGTTTGTTTCAGCACTCGATGCAAATGTGTCGGCGTTGAAAGTTGGTTTTTGTGTGGGTGGGTGGAGGGGAGTCTACGCTAATGGGAGGGCGGGAAAGTGTTGCAAGCGTGACTGTAGGGCTTTGGCTTTTCTCTGTTTGGCCGGGCTAACATTGAATGAATAGAAAAGCGCCGGCGACCAGCTGCAACTTGAGAGCAAAAAAAAAAGTTTTATATAAAATGTAGGGGAGTACTCTGTCCTTGTAAAAAATGTAATTTTCATACAAAAATAATGTACAATTATAATGCATAAAAGGCACACATAGTAGCAGCAGCTTGCATTCTCTTCAAATCGAAAAATGCTAAAAATTTAATTGCAAAAGAATTTGGACTGTTTCTTTGGTTTCTTTTAGCCAAGCGGTATTGCAATTTTCCAACAAATTGCTGGTTTATGCCTTCCCCCTCCTGAGCTCAAAGCAAACCAAACAGCAAAAAAACTGGTCGAAATTGACCAACAAATTGCAGGATATCCAAGCTGAGCTTACACAACAATAAAAGAGCAAAAATTAAGAGTAAAGAATGGTTTTGAAATCGTCATGCTCCTGCTGCGCTCTGTCATCCGGTATTTGCCCGTGTCTGGTAGAAGAAATCCAATTTAATCGCGCACAGAAAACCGAAAATATTTTCCCGATTGTGTGTTGCATTTGGGGTGCACTGTTTGTGCATGGAATTTTGTGCGCAATTCGTATATTATTCGCTTAATTGTGTGTCCTCGAATTGAACTCGAAGCTCATTGTTGGCTGTCCAAAACACACGCTCCCCCAGATTATTTGCCAATTATTGGCAGTGCAGCGATGCACTAATGAATTAATGTAGCCGCCACATCGCTCCATGCATTCCTCATTATTTGAATAGTCGCCATTTCCCAAAATAAGCTGAGAGCAAAGCTCCTCCTCCTAACATACATCATAAGCCCTCGATAATTGGGAAAATCTGCTTTTTAGATACTTGCCTCCTGTGACGCTATTTAATTAGTTTATTAACGCATTTCTAGTTGCGGCCTAAATGGGTCCCACCATTCCGAAAGTAACTTGCACCCCGTCGAATAATTCGTTGTTGGCCAGTTTTTATGGCCGCTCGGACATGGCCCGGCAATAACCTCCGAGGACTGCCATCTCTCTGCCAAATCAATAGCAATAATTTTGGCCAGCGGCCATAAATTTCTCTGGCGAAGCGTGCAACAAAATATATAGAATTCGATATTCCTCTTTGCTTGGCCATATTATCAGCTCACCCACACACTCACACACGCCCACGTGTTGGCCATAAATCTAGCTGCGGTCGCCTTTTTTTGACGCTTTATTAAGTGGTCTATCAGAGGGACATGTGTTGTTTTTGTTGTCCTCTTCTTTTTTTTGACTTTGGTCCTGGGCAAAAATTGATTTTTACTCCATTTTATTTTTTGGCTTTGCTTAATTGTTTGGACAATGGCCGGAGCAAAAAGAGGCGAAAGTTTTTTCATTTTCCAGCTTAAATTCAAAAGTTCGAGGCGATGTTTGCCAAAAACTGCAAAAAGTAACTTACGTTATGCAGGATCAACGGGGGAATTATTATCCATCTGAAATGTGGGAACTTTGAGCTTGGATTTAAAGCATCTTATTTTAATCACAGTATTTTTTCAACACTTTAATAGTTTTTAAATCACCAAAGACACCAAAACTCTGGAATAGTATTTCGCTTTTATGGGACGAATATTTTCGTATATTTTCTGACGACCAATTCCACGACAAACGAGCAAGGACCTCCTTTCGGCAGGTTTTCTTCAACACTGAGCCAGGACCCGAAGTTCGTAACATTTTGTCCATCAGTGAGGGGAAATTTTAGCAGAGATGCTGCCAGGACGAAAGGGAAAGCTGAGCAACACGTGCTGCCTTAACAGCTGTTACTTTCTCCAACTCCCACACATTCTCTCTTTCACTGTTTCCGGCTTTGCCGGAGTTGCTCTTAAGACGAAGGACGCTGTGACAGAATTTATTTATTAAACCGAATATATTTTATTAAATCCGCTAACCGTTTTTATGACTCTAATATACACACACTGTGACATGTATCTAGGACTCGCATGCAGCCATCTAGGACTCCCTTATAAATTCATGTCAAACAGGGCCACGGTCCTGGGCCATTTCCGTTCCTCAAGTTGGCGGAGAAGCCACAGGTGTGACAGCAGCAAATTAAGTTGCACGTATAACTCACAACCCCAGGACTTTGCCTTCAAGGAAATTGCCCCCAGCTAGATGTGTGTTTGTTTGTGTTTGTGTATGGATGTTGCCTTGCTCGGAAAAGTTGTCTCACACAAAATATAATGTGTACGACCCATGTCATGTATTTTACAATTGCCAACTCCGTTTGTCATTACAGCAAATGACTTTGGCAGCAGCCACGAGGACCAAACAACACAAGGAGTACAAAATGTAAAACTCGCATAAATTACAAAAGCAAACAGCTGCCACAAAATCAAAATCCAAAAGAAAAAAAAAAATGGAGAAATAGCCTTGACCATTGTCTTAATCCGCTTAAATTATGGCACTCAAGATGAGAAAAGTGTCAACGACATGAGTTGGCCGGCTCGGTTCAGCGTTCGAGCATAACTCGCGATAATTCAGTTATTATGGCCCGAATGCCGAATTGGCCGGGGCAAGGCGAGTCAATGAACGTGTTAACCATATATGACCCAAAACTCGAACACAATATCGGAGTCAATGCCTGTCGACGGGGAGATAACTTTTCTGGGACATAGACACACAAAAATATACGATAATTGCACGCACACAAACTGAAACTGAATGAGGAATGAAACGACAACTTAATTTGACTTGACAAGTGGCAAAGGCCGTGTCAGGATCAGGTTAATCGGCAGGAGGTTAATGCCCCTGCAAAAAGGCCAACATAAACCCCAACCAGACAATGGAACCGGCTCGTAGGTGGAAAATCTTATTTTAAACAGGCCAAGGCTCCCCTGATTAATGAATTCTAAGTTCTTAAACATGGCAGCTGTCAAATGAAAATAACTTGGTTTATAATTAATTTGTTTATAATTCGTCAAAAAGGTGTCAAAATCTATTTGAGGTATTTTCCATCACTATCTTTCACTCCCAATTTAAAATGTATTTCAGCCTCTTCTATGCCTTTCCAAAGCTCAATTTTGAAAATGGATTGTGTATATTTATGTAGATGTCCTTTTCGAATCATTGGCATTGAAAGACTACCTAAATATCCGCCTGAAATATTTTCAAAATGCACAAACTGTAAAGCATTTGCTTCCCAGATTTCTGCCCCTATTTTCGGAATATTTTTCTTATAAAATCACAAATGGATGCCACTCGATGGAGATGTTATTACGACCAGAAGAATTTTCATGCACAAGTTCAAGCCTGGATTGATTTCGGAAGAAAAAAATTCAAAAAAAAAAAAATTTTGTATGGAAACGAATTTATACTGGACTGGCTTACCTTGAAATGCACTTCCAAAGCTTGGTTTTTCGAAGCCACTGAAGTGCATTTGGACACGACTAGGTAATGAGATAATGGGAGTGCCGTCCTTTGGATTTGCTTTCATTTCCAATCGGCCCAACCCCTTACTAGCCTTTAATTGAGTGCACTCGCCTGGTGTGGTATCAAAGAAACCAACAAGGTGTGGGCACACCAATGCCATCCAAAGGAATGCCAGAATGCAGTGCCAAAAATTGAAGGGAAGGTGTCACGTTCCGAGTTGACAACCCGTTGACTGTCCCGAAAATGAGAATACGCCGTGTGTGCCAAGGTGAGAGGGGTTTCTTGGTACCATTAATCAGAGTCCCGCTGACAGAAGGCTACAACTTTGGCAAAAGGATTTGTGTTTGGGGGCTTTGCGAAAAGATTGTCGAGTTGACATTCAGTTAAGGCGATTCGCGTTAGCTTTTTATCGAATCATGTCCTGATTTGATTAGGCCACACCACCCCCACCCATCCGGAGAAAAAACGGGATGATAAATGATTGACCAGACGGACAGTCGACCAGCTAGTGATGTCTTCGGCCATCTCCATCTCTGACAGCTTAATGCCCGACGTCTGGCAAACGATTTGGAAAAATTGATTGTGTCCACGCTCACAATCAATTGCCGGAGGAAATTCACCAGCCGAATGTCCAGGCAATAAACAATTCGGCAGCTAAATTCCAAATTGAAAGTGCGATTTGGTAGAATGCGAGGATGGGAGGATAAAAAAAATGGAAGAACTGCCGGCCACAAATAATTTAAGCTGTGAAAGCAAACACCAAGCCACATAAGTGTACATTTTTTTCCAATCGAATGCCTTTGCATTCCATTTTTTGCGCTTCCGCCAGGTAATATTTTCTCACTTAATTTATCTCGAATGGGGCAGAAACAAACAAGCAAGCCAGCAATAAAATTACAAAGTGCCTTGTCACTGGCCCTTAAACGGGATGCCAGGGCTGACCAGCCCCGAGAGGACTCTGGCACCTTTCAGCTCAAGTAATTAGCAATTTGTATGGCTTTGGGTTTGGGCCATTTATTACGCAAAGCGCTTACAAAATTACCACCTTCGGCATCCGCCCCCTGAGGGCCATAAAAGTTCAACTCCGTTTGAACACCTCAGCGCTGCCCGCAAAACTGCGCTACGAAAAATTTGTGCCGGGGCCGCTAACCGGCAACATGAAAGCATAATGAATGTTACCTAAGCATGATTTATATCCTTACGCAGCTCATAAATCTCAGGAGCAGCCAGGAGGACCAGACAGAAAAAAAATAAAAAGCCAAAAGTCAAACTCTCTAACTTGGCTATTGTGGGAAATCTAGAGACAATCAGAAAAGTAGCAGAAATTCAAGTTATATTTATTTTTTAATGTATATAATTTTTTTTTTTAAACTAACACCTTAAACAATAATATTTCAGGTATACCCCAGAGTAAGAGATACTTCCCATAATTACGGGTACCAATCTATACTGAATTTCAGGCGGGCAAGGGGCAAGGTGTAAGGAGTAGAGGCTCGATTCCGACACTTTGACCTTTCGGCCACAATGCGCCCTCGTTAGTCAGTGTTTAGCAATTTGTTATCAATCAATAATAAATGTAAATAACGTAATAATAGGAACAACAAGGCGCTGTCCCGATGCGTGGGCCACAACGTCCACTGTAGATGAGCCATCGGAGCAGCATCAGCTCAAATTGCCAGTGGGCCAAGTAAAAGGAATTTGGCCTAAATGAATTATGGCCAAGAGGAGGGAAGGCAGCGGAAAAAAATATGAATGACGGCAAGTGCAAAAAGTGGAACGTAGCACGCGTCGATTCGATATTGTATTTTTTCCGCCCCATCATGGCAGATGTTTTAGAAATAGACAACGCCGCCAATTGAGCGAAAATCAATGGGCAGCCAGTCGGTCTGGTAGTCAGTTAGTCGGTTGGTCGGTCGCCCTGCTGGCCAACAGCGCCAGATACAGATTCGTTCCAACAGATACAGATACAACCGCTCCCATGCACCCACATAGATCCATTCAGCCAAAAATGGAAAGATGAGAATCGGAGCACTTTGTCTTACTTTGTTTTTTCTCTGATTTTCAACTGCAACAGTTTCTGTATCAATTTCAGTTGCCGTCCAACCCGCTGGTCATTCATTGGAGCCTTGGAGCATTGGGTTGAAGCATTACCAACTTCAAATCGGGAAAAACTGAAAGCCCGAAGCAGATACAAATGCTGAGCAATGTGGGGGCGTTCAAGTGGGAGTTCCAGTTGCCAGTACACCTGGTTCCAGTACACGTATCCCCCACCAATTGCCGCGAGCAAGTTCATCTTATTCCAACTAATTATTCTATTTGTTTTGCAGCTGAAACTTTTTGTTATTCCTTTGTTTCTTGTGCCGCGAGGAGTCTGTGGCGTGACTGCACTGCCAAAAAGTGTAAAAACAAAAAGTTTCCTGCCTGTCTGCTACGCCAAAAGTACCCGAGCAGTTGCCGCTGATACTTTTACATCCCACATCCTTGGAAGGAAAACATATTGCATAGAGCCATGCACTTTTGTCAAAAATAAACGAATTCTGTAAGCATCTGCTAAGTAACGCGTGAGAATTGGGATAATTAGAGAAAGTTTAAGTCGGATTTGAGCTTCGGATTAGTACAGGACTCTATTTTTATTCCTTGTTCGTAATTTCGTTACAATTTTGTACAAACTTTGCTTCCAAGTTTTTTGACGTATTAATTTAATGCCAATAAACAAAATTGCCTAAAGAAACCAATTAATTAAATTAAAAAGCTCCAAAACAATGGAAAAGTTTGGATCAGTTAAGCCAATACTATATTGGTTATTGCCCTAAAAGTTTGCGCAATTTCCCCCCAATATTTTATCAGATTATTCCAAAGGGAGTTTTGCCTAATTAATTACACAAATATTAACAATTAAAGAATTAAATTTATACATTTTTTAATGACAATACAAATTGTAATTTCAAATCCTTTCCACCTTTAGGTGAATGCCATTTTCGGTGGATAGAGTAAAGGACTTCTTTGACAGGATCAAGGGGATTTCCGTCTTCTTCGAGGGACTAAACTTAAAATTACGCAAAAGGGCCACTAGACCAATTTTGGACTGGATCTTGCCAAAACGCAAGCCGATGCAGTTTCGAGGCCCATCTCCGAAGGGCAAATAGGCCATTGGATGACGATTCTTGGCCACTTCTGAGTCAAAGCGACTGGGATCGAACTTCTCCGGCTGGGGATATACTTCCTGGTCGTGGTGGATGTTGTGGACAGGAATCAGGATATTGTTGCCTTTCTCAAAAACAAAATTGGTGTTTGGTACGGCATAGTTGGTATTGATTTCCCTTACAAGATGCGGAAGTATGGGATGTTTCCGAAGAGTTTCTGAAGAAAGAGAGAATATTCAATATACTTCCTTAAGATTTTTGACTTATTTATTTACCAGCAATGACCTGCTCCAAGTAAGTCATCTCGGCCAAGGCCTCGTAGGTAATCTCGCCGCCTTCAACTTTGCCCAGTACCCTGTTGATCTCCTCTCTGACACGGTCCTGGATGTCCTGGTGCAGGGCTAGCTCGTACAAGCAGAAGGACATCGTACTTGAAGAGGTCTCGAAACCGGCTATGAAAAACACAAAGGATTGGGCCGCCATCTGCTCGAGGGTTAAGCCATGGGACAAGTCGATGCCCTGGCCCTTTTTAGCCGCTTCCTGATCCTCGGCTCGAAGCTCAATTAACTGATCTATAAAGTCGTTTCGTTTCACGTTGTTCTTGAGCCTATAATCCACGGTATTCTTCACAGTTGCCATAAAGAATTTGGTTACCTCATCGGGAAGTACTTTCATTCGCAGCTTTTTCGCCAGCTTGGCGTTGGTAAATATAAAGGCTTGGATCAACTGATGGTGTCGAGGCTTCTCGAAAATCATGCGACCCTTGTTCCTGAACTCAGAATGCGGATCCTTGAGACTGAAGCACTCGAGTCCGAAGGCACAGGACCCAATGACATCGGTGGTGTAACGCGCACACAGATCCTTGATTTCCACGTCGCCATCTTCTAGAGAGGCGATTTTGATCTCCTTCTCCGTGGCATCGACCAGGTGGTGAGCCACTTCTACAATGATGTCGGACATGTGCTTTATTTTTCCAGATGTAAACACAGGTGACAGTAGCTTTCGCAACGACTTCCACTCTTCACCCTCCAAAGTAAACAGGTGGCCTGTCAGGGGGTCGTCTTTTGGATTGTTGAACACCCCACGATCTTGGAAGTACTGAAAGTCCTTAATAAGGACTTGCTTAATGAGATCGAGATCCAAGATCATGGCTGTCTTCTTGAAGAACACATGCATTCCAGCAAAGAGAGCTTTTCCCTTAAACTGATCGTAGATCCTCTTGTTAATGTCCCTGAAGTGGTTCTTCGTGCCGATACCCCGCATGTTGCCCACCACGGGCAGGGGGCTCTCATGCAGGACACCCCGCCGGGACCAGTAGGTATAGTTGTTATGGTAAAAACTGAAGGCCAAGGCCAAGACCACGCCCAGTAGGAGCAGAACGAACAGCATGGCGGGCGTTGGCTAAACACTTTTTTGTCAAATTAACAAGAAACACTGATAATTTCGGTGCCAAAAACATGGCTTTTTATGCGTTGGCGGAGCTTTTGCCGGAATCTTATCAAACATTAAGGTAGTCTGGACAATGATGATTAGACAAAAATGACAATAGATTGAATGTACCCCAAACAGTGCGCAATCTAATCTTTATTTTAAAATAACACGTTACTTGAACCGGTTTGCTAGGTAATGACTGTTTTCATGGAAATGCCTGATGAAATTTTCGCACCCAGTAAGGTAAACGATTTGAAATACTTCAAGAACTCGACGCGATCAGTTTGTCTTAACGACTGGCAAAATTTAGACACCAAGCATGACTTTTTAAATCAAGTTTAGAGCTTTTTATTCAGAACCTTGCTCTCCAGTCTACAGTCCTCTCTAATGTTCTCAAATATATAGTATTGTATTGTTAATGGGGTATATTGCCTGATCTTGACCATGTCCAATAATATTCCAGAGAGAATGACTCGGCACTAAAGCGAAAGTAAACGAGACGTTACTCACACTCTGGTTGTAGACTTTGTACTGGTATTTTCCATAATAAATAAATTGAATATGCTTCGATTATCTTATTTTTCCTTTGAATTTGATATGAATAAAAAATGTACAAACAAGTATTTACAAATATCATATGCGTTCCACTTTGAGGTGCAAGCCATACTTGGTATTTAAAGTGAAATTCCTATTTCCAAATATTAAGGGAATTTCAGTGCGCCTAGAAGGACTAAACCTGAAGCGACGCAGCAAGGACACCAGTCCGATCTTGGTCTGGAGCTTTCCGAATCGCAGTCCGATACAGTTTCGAGGTCCTTCGCCAAAAGGCAAATAGGCCATCGGATGGCGATCCTTGACCTCCTCAGGATCGAAGCGACTGGGATCGAATTCCTGGGGATTGGGATATAATTCTGGATCGTGGTGGATGCATTGGATGGGAATCAAAGCTGTGGTTCCCTTTTCAATGACAATATCCGTGTTGGGGACTTTGTAGTCCTGATTGGCTTCCCTTGTAACATGCGGGAGGATGGGATGCTTTCGAAGGGTTTCTAAAAGAAATAAACCAATTAATATAAGTTTTTGAGACTTTGTTAAATGCTTCTTACCAGCTATGACCTGTTCCAGGTAAGTCATTTCCGCCAAGGCATCGTAGGTAATCTCCTCAGTCTCACTCTTTCCTAGCACGGCCTGAATCTCCTCCCGCACTCGATCCTGAATGTCCTGGTGCAGAGCCAGTTCATAGAGGCAGAAGGACATGGTACTCGAGGACGTCTCAAATCCGGCTACAAAGAACACAAAAGCCTGGGCAGCCATCTGCTCGATGGTCAGGCCCTGGGACAAATCGATTCCCTTTCCTTTTTTAGCGGCTTCTTGGTCCTCGGCCTGAAGTTCTATTAACTGATCTATGAAGTCGTTCCTTTTTATGTTATTCTTGAGGCGATAGTCCACGGTGTTTTTCACAGCCGACATGAAAAAGTCGGTGACTTCGTCGTGAATCACTTTGAGTCCTAATTTCTGGGCTATATTCTTGTTGTTGAGAATGAAGAAATGCACGGGCAGGGAGTTCCGTGGCTTCTCGAAAATCATGCGTCCTTTTGCACGGAACTCTGCATTTTCATCACTGAGACTGTAGCACTCCAGGCCAAAGGCACAGGATCCAATCACATCGGTGGTAAATCGCGCACTGATATCCTTGATTTCGACGTCTCCCGCCTCAACAGCCGCGGCCGCCACCTCCTTCTCCATGGCATCCACCAGGCGACGTCCCACATCTATGATCACACCGGACATGTGCTTTATTTTGCCGGAACTAAAAACGGGCGACAGCTTATGCCTCAAGGCCTTCCACTCCTCCCCCTCCAGCGTCAGGAGGTGTCCCGTCAGGGGATCGTCTCGGGTATTGGCAAACAGACCTCGATCATGGAAGTAGTTGAAGTCCTTGATCAGCACCTGCTTTACGAGATCCAAGTCGATAATCATGGCGTTCCGATTGGTGAATGCGAAGAGTCCGGCTATCGGGCCCTTTCCCTTGAACTTATTGTAGATCCTCTGGTTGATGTCCCTGAAGTGGTACTTCGACCCGATTCCCTTCAGGTTGCCAATCAAAGGCAGGGGCTTCTCGTGGGGAACGCCCTTCCTCTCCCAGTAGGTGTAGGTGTTGAAGTAGAAACTATAGGCCAAGGCCGCAGCCAGGCCCATCACGAGAAGGGCGAAAATCATGGTTAGATCTTGACTTGTTGGCTTAAAAAAAACACTAACAGAATAGTTGCAAATGTTGTTCTTTTTATACATTTTTTTTACTTTTGTCGTTTTCTCATGACATTGCAAACATCTTCAAACCAAACACGGTATCAGCTATTTGTAGTTAAACAATTCCGTCGTCACTATTGAGAAGGTAAAAGGTACTATCTTTCAGTATAATTTTAAATGATAAGGTTTGCATTTCAATTTAAGTTTATGCTTAAACCAATCAAGAATTTTTTCGAATTTTACCTTTATGTTACCTTATTAAAAATAAAATCATGAAAAACTAAAATCAGAATATTTTTCCATTGTACAAATACACTTGATAAGCGCAAACACATTCATATATTATAGGTCTGCCGGTTTATTTGCCAAAAAGCATGACTAGAAAAAAGCTCTTTGTTTTTTTGTACCATTTAGAAACCTCTCTAAAATCAAAAAACAAAACGTAAAAATAAAAAAAGTTATCATGTTAATTGGTAAAAACTGACCTAGAGCAATACTGTAGTCCAAAAATGACAAAAAAAAATTGTTAAAAATGTGAAACGAAACAAAATGATTGGATTATTAAATAAATTTTATGGAAACAAAGTTACTCTTATCTTTTTGAAAAACGTTTATTATGTTAAAACATTGTTTGACTTTTATATATCCTTATGTTTTTAGCAAGAAATCGATCAATATCCGTAGAAAGTCAATCATCTATAATATCATAATATCCGTAGGCGCAACTTGAGTATTTAATTCAGGACTTTGTTTTGGTTTTCGTTTGTCACGCTGTGATTTTATGGCCCGGCTGTCTTAGCTGCGACATTACGATTTTTATGTCTATTGGAAAATGGCGCATTAGCGGCATAAAACGGGTCGTAAGCATTTGGCCCAAATCCTTTAAGCACAAACAACTCAACACACACGCGCTTTGCCACAACTCTGAAATGCTTTTAGGCGCGACTCTGCTTTATTATTTACTGAAGGTCCTGGAAAGTGTGGAGTGTCCTTGGGTGTTTGCGGGCGGTCGCTGTCCATCAGGAGCACCGTTTAATGGGCCTTTAATCGCTTTCGCATAAATTGTCCCTTTGCCACTTTGTAATAAACTTGGGAATTTCTCGCCGCCCCACAACTCCCCCTTCATTTAATTTTAGTTTCATTCGATTTGATTTCTACACTTGCCGGATTTAATTAAAGTCGATAGACAAAGGCCAATCTGGATATCCTACAAATCATCGGCGCTCTGTCAACAGACTTCTTCTATTTCCTGTTTACATTAAGGCTCACGTTTCAATTAAAAAAGGCAAACAATTTCGGGAGTCGATTTGAAAAGAGCAGGGATCAAAAAGGAAAGAATTGATTGGCTTTAAGTTACATTTTCAATGAAAGTGCATTCACTTTATCCACAATACTCATACATTTTTCGATTCAATAATAAGCTATTTTTTTTTAGCACCTTTTTCAGCATTACCCAGCAAGTATCCGGTGATTTATGATCTTAACTCATTGTCTGTATATAACCGGTTTTTTTACGACTGCCAGACATTGTTTTGGCTCGAAAGGTAGTCCCCCAAATGTTTCTAAAATGTTTACAGATGCCTCATCAAATATTTTCCATAGCTATTTTGCGTTTTACCAATTATTTGCGACAAATTAAAAAAAAAAATTAACAATAGACACATTTTTACAAAATTAAATCAAGTTTTTCTCGTTCTAAATAAAAAAAAGGCAAAAATGTCACGTTGAAAAGGGAATTCCTATACAATAATTATAAGTTGCCAATCCAGTTGTATATTTTTATCAATTTGGATTATTGAATAACCAGCCCAGGCCATTACTTTTCGAAATTAATTGCCACATTTGCATAATTTTATTTTTTTATTGATTTCGTAGCCAAACAATTGCGTTTATACTTTCTTCCTCTCTTCAGCATTACCAAGCAGATTCTAAACCGGAATAATACGTATATGGCAGTATAGTGCTTTATCAATCTAGTATTGGATCGAGAATAGAGAACAATTCTGCCGAAAAGATAGAGAAAAAGCTTAGAGTCACCAAAAAGCTCTACGTTTGTTTATAAAGCCCTGGCCTCTTCCAAATATATTCAGTTTTTTCGTAGTTTTTAACAAAGACTAGCTTATTTCTAGTCGTTTTGGAAAAAGTACAATACGTAGAATAATATAAAATTCAAAAGATTTATGGTTTGATACCAGAGTGTCAATAACCCAGAGATAAAACATGCTATTCGCTCTACTTGTTGTGGGCGTGGTCTCTGCCTTAGCCTACAGATTTTATTTTAAAACCTATACATATTGGACCCAAAAGGGGGTACCCAATGAGGCGCCGCTTCCCTTGATTGGCAATATGAAGGGCCTGGCCAAGAAATACCATTTCAGGGACATCAACCAAAGGATCTACGAGAAGTTTAAGGGCAAAGCTCCAATTGCCGGATTTTTTATGTTCTTCAAGCCAACTGCCATGGTATTGGACTTGGATCTAATTAAGCAGGTCCTGATCAAGGATTTTCATCACTTTCAAGATCGCGGCATATTTAACAATCCCCGGGACGACCCTCTGACGGGTCATCTCTTGACCCTGGAGGGGGACGAGTGGAGGTCGATGAGGCAAAAACTCACTCCCGTTTTTAGCTCTGGAAAAATTAAAAACATGTCCGCGGTGGTCGTGGAGGTGGGTCATCACCTGGTGGCCACCATGGACAAGGAGGTGGACTTTGCTGCCGTGGAGGATGGCGACATCGAGATCAAGGACATCTGTGCACGGTTCATCACCGATGTGATCGGAACCTGTGCCTTCGGCCTGGAGTGCTGCAGTCTCAAGGATCCGCACTCTGAGTTCAGGAACAAGGGACGCATGATCTTCGAGAAACCACGCCACTCCATGCTGGTGCAGTTCTTCATCTTCACCAACGCCAAGTTGGCCAGAAGGTTGCGGATGAAAGTGTTGCCCGATGAGTTGACGGAGTTCTTCCTGTCGGCCGTGGAGAGCACAGTGAAGTACCGCCTCAAAAACAACATAAAACGGAACGACTTTATGGATCAGTTGATTGAACTTCGCGCACAGGATCAAGAAGCGGCCAAAAAGGGCAAGGGTATCGATTTGTCCCATGGGCTGACCCTGGAGCAGATGGCTGCCCAGGCTTTTGTGTTCTTCATAGCCGGATTCGAGACCTCCTCCAGTACCATGGCCTTTTGTTTATACGAGCTGGCTGTGCAGCCAGACATACAGGATCGTCTGAGGGAGGAGATCCGAAGTGTGCTCAATGGAGGAGAGATCACGTACGATGCCTTGGCTCAAATGACCTACTTGGACCAGGTTGTATCAGGTAACTATATTAAAACTACATTTTTTTTATTTAATTAATGCCTTTTCAATCAATTTTTAATGCAGAAACTCTTCGAAAACATCCCATTCTTCCGCATCTTTTGCGGGACACAAACCTGAACTTCAATGTGCCAAACACAAACTTTGTCATCGAAAAGGGTACTACTGCCCTGATTCCCGTCCACAACATCCATCACGACCCAGAGCTTTATCCCAACCCGGAATTATTCGATCCCAGTCGCTTCGAGCCTGAGGAAATCAAGACCCGTCATCCGTTCTCCTACCTACCATTTGGCGATGGTCCCAGGAACTGCATCGGCTTGAGGTTTGGAAAAATGCAGGCCAAGATCGGTATAGTCTCCCTACTACAACGTTTCAAGTTTGGAGTTTCCAAGAAGACCGAAATTCCCCTGATCCTGGACCCGCGAAGTCCGACTTTGTCCACCAAGAATGGCATTCACTTGAAAGTGGAGCGCATCTAGTCAGAAAACTTAAGATTATTAGAAACATTTGAGTTTAAACAAACTACCAAAGTAAAGTTATTACCAAATATTAAACTTAAAACATGCGATTAATCTCCATTGTAATAAAAACATCCAATTTTATGTTAAAAATTTAATTTTTTTCGAAAGCATTTAACTAATATTAGTATCTACAGTCGCCTCTTGGATAATATTTTATAATAATAAATATTTATGGTTGTATTTGTTTACTTTTCTTAATTTAATTATCATATTTTGTCAAAAGCAGAGAGAGTTTTAAATGTTTTCCTATATTCTTTTAACTTAATTAGATTAAAAATAAACTTTGTTGTTTATTTCTGGGTATTTACTTGGCAAAATATTCTCTCAAAAAGCTTACAATTCATCTCGACTAATGTTTATATGAATTAAGGGAACTAAACTAGTCTCATTGATAAGTTTTCCAGTTCAGCGATTTTATTTATATTTTTTTTTTAATTGCAAACAGGCAGTATAAGAGAATTAAAATGCTTTTTGGACGAGCTTTATTCCCAAACAAAAAACTTGGGGCCACTTTTTCCACTCAGTTGGTTTTTCATTTTGGATCTGCGAGAGACATGCTGGTGTTCTTATTTCTGGTTTGTGGCCGCCGGTCTTTTGATTTACCTCAAGCTCCGCCGGCACTACGCCTACTGGTCCAGAAGGGGCGTGGCATCCGAGAAACCAGAGTATTTCTTCGGGAACATGAAGGGCTTTGGCAAGAAGCTGCACTGGACGGATATCAATCTCCGAATCTACAAGAAATTCCGGGACACGGAGCGCTACTGCGGATTTTTTACCTTCCTAACCAAGGCGTTTTTTGTAATGGACTTGGAGCTCCTTAGAAGGATAATGGTCAGTGATTTCGGGAGCTTTGCCGATCGAGGACTCTTCCACAATGTAAGAGACGATCCCTTGACGGGGAATCTTTTGTTCCTGGACGGGCCCGAGTGGCGATGGCTGCGCCAGAATCTTACTCAGGTCTTCAGCTCCGGAAAGCTTCGATATATGTTCTCCAACATGCTACAGGTAGGCGAGGAGTTGGCCGAGTCCTGCCAGAAACAAGAGGGGGAGATAGAAGCCAAGGACTTGTGTGCCCGCTTCACCACGGATGTGATAGGAAGCTGTGCCTTCGGCCTGGAGTGCAATAGCCTCCGAGATCCGGACTCCAAGTTCCGCCAAATGGGCAGGTCGGTTACCACAAACCCCCGGCACTCCGTGATCGTTCAGGCGTTTATGTTTGGCCAACCAAAACTGGCCAGGAAGCTGAGGCTGCGCCTTTTCCGAGAAGAGGTAAGCGAGTTCTTCCTCGACACTGTCCGCCAGACTATGGACTACCGGCGGAAGGAAAACATAAAGCGGAACGATCTCATCCAACTGCTCATGGAACTGGGAGAGGAGCAAGGAGAAGGAGGCGAAGGCAAGAAGGGGGAGGCCCTGTCCTTCGAGCAGATTGCAGCCCAGGCGATGGTGTTCTTTTTAGCCGGCTTTGACACCTCTTCCACCACCATGTCCTTTTGTCTCTACGAACTGGCCCTGAATCCTGAAATCCAGCAAAGGCTGCGCAACGAGATTGTGGAAGTCTTTCAGCGCTACAACCAAAAACTCACCTACGAGTCCTTCAAGGAGATGCCCTACCTGGACAAAGTGATCTCAGAAACATTGAGAAAGTATCCCATCCTCTCCCATCTTCTGCGACGCTCCACAAAGGAATACTCAGTACCCGATAGCGATTTAGTCTTAGAGCCGGAAACCAAGATAATAATCCCAGTCCATAGTATCCACCATGATCCAAAAATATATCCGCAACCGGACAGGTTTGATCCCAGTCGCTTTGATGCGGAGGAGGTCAGAAAGAGGCATCCTTTCTCATACTTGCCCTTCGGAGAGGGACCCCGTAACTGCATTGGGGAGCGCTTTGGCAAAATGCAGGTGAAGGTGGGTATCGCTTACCTGATCCGCGACTTTAAGTTCAACCGATCGGAGGAAACTCAAGTTCCTTTAAAGTTCTCTAACCGCACCTTCCTGATTTCGACCGAGAAAGGAATTCATCTGCAAATGGAGAGACTATAAACTAAATATTTTGTAATCTTTTAAAAATATAAAGTATGCTAATAATTCAAAAAAAGCTTTTTTGATTGCATTTAATAAGGAAAGTGTCATTCCAAGCTTGATAAAAACAACATACTCTTATCAAAAGTCCTATCACACAAAACGATTATAAATACTTTATTTATTTTCCTGATAAAGTTTTGTTTACCTTTTTTAATTACTTAAAAACATCGATAAGTACATTTTAAATTGTGGCCATTTACTAATTTGTTGAGTCAGTGGTTGGAAAAATAATTTTATGTGCTTCAATTTTTTTTTTTTTTTTTGTATCATGATGATATAATAATTATTTTAGTTTTTTTTTTTAAATTAAAGCTACTTTTAGTGATTGATCTCTTGAAATGAACATGTACCCCAGTTTAAAAATGTATAATGGAAAATTAATTATTTAAGAACTTATAATAAATGCATTGCCGGCAATATAAGAGAATCAAGATGAGAAGAATTTGTGGCGCTTTTGGGAAAAGCTTTTCCCCAAACAACCAAGTAAGCTCCATGTTTACATTCAATTGCATTTTGTTGGATCAGGGAAGAACATGTTGGCGTTCTTAATATTGGTTTCCGCCACCGGATTTTTGGCTTACGTCAAGCTCCGTAGGCACTACGCCTACTGGACTATCAGGGGCGTGGCCGGAGAGGCTGCGGACTTTTTCCTCGGGAACATGAGGGGCTTTGGCAAGAAGCTCCACTGGACGGACATTAATCTGCGAATCTACAAGAAATTCCGAAACACGGAGCGCTACTGCGGATACTTTATCTTCCTCACAAAGTCGCTTTTTATTATGGATCTGGAACTCATAAGAAGGATAATGGTAAGTGACTTTGGCAGCTTTGTGGATCGCGGACTGTTTCACAACGTGCGAGATGATCCATTGACGGGAAACCTTCTGTTCCTGGACGGACCAGAGTGGCGATGGTTGCGTCAGAATCTTACCCAAGTGTTTACTTCCGGAAAGCTTCGATATATGTTCTCCAATATGCTGACGGTGGGCGAGGAGTTGGCCGAGTCCTGCCAAAAGCAAGAGGGGGAAATAGAAGCCAAGGATTTGTGTGCCCGCTTCACCACAGATGTGATTGGAAGCTGTGCCTTTGGCTTGGAGTGCAATAGCCTCCGAGATCCAGAGTCGAAGTTCTGGAAAATGGGTCGATCCGTCAGCATGAACCCACGGCACTCTCCGGTGGTCCAGGCCTTTATGTTTGCCCAACCCAAGCTGGCCGAGAAGCTAAGACTGAAACTTTTCCGGCAGGAGGTGAGTGAGTTCTTCCTGGACACCGTCCGACAAACTTTGGAGTATAGACGACGTGAGAAAATAAAAAGAAACGATCTCATCCAACTACTCATGGAACTGGGAGAGGGAAAGGAAGGCAAAAAGGATGAAGCCCTGTCCTTTGAGCAAATAGCAGCCCAAGCAATGATGTTTTTTATAGCTGGATTCGACACCACTTCCACCACCATGTCCTTCTGCCTCTACGAACTGGCTCTGAACCCTAAAATCCAAGAGGAGTTGCGCCAGGAGATCCAGGAAACGTTTACTCGCTATAACCTGGAACTCACCTATGAGTCCTTTAAGGAGATGTCGTACCTGGATAAAGTAGTCTCTGAAACATTGAGAAAGTACCCAATATTACCGCATATCCTACGGCGTTCAACCAAGGAGTACGCGGTGCCAGACAGTGACCTTGTCTTGGAGCCCGAAACAAAGATTCTAATCCCTGTGCACAGTATCCACCATGACCCACAGATATATCCGCAGCCGGAGAGGTTTGATCCCCATCGCTTTGAACCGGAGGAGGTCAAAAAGAGGCATCCTTTTTCATATTTGCCCTTTGGCGAAGGACCACGTCATTGTATTGGCGATCGTTTTGGCAAAATGCAGGTGAAGGTGGGAATCGCTTACCTGCTTCGCGATTTCAAGTTTAGCAAAACGGAAGAAACTCAGATTCCTCTAAAGTTCTCCAATCGCGTATTCCTGATAACAACGGAAAAAGGAATCCATTTGAAAATGGAGAGGCTGAAAAAGACATAAGGTTTAATAATCAGTCCATTGACTTAATCATGAAAAAAGCTTTCCGGACTGCTAAGAGTTCTTTTATAAAGGAAAAAAAGATAAGACAAAAGTGCAATAACCATATAGAGGAATTATGCTTTTTATTTATATTTTTTTTGTTTAATATTTTTAATTATAAACAATAACTTACAACAATACTCTTAAAAATGAATAAAGAATGGATAAACAAAAAATTTGAAATGCCTAATACAATTTAAGTAAATAATATTATATTTAATAATATTATACACAATATTTATACATCTTTACTTTTCGCGCCGATTTTAAAAACTTATCGAAAGTCGATAGCAGCGGAGCGCCCTCTGTTGGAAAATACCACATACACCGCAAACAGCTGCCTGCAGCCATTTTGTTGAGCTTAAATGTTTTTTTGTGGGGAAGCCCCGGTAAGTTTATATTTTTATTTAGTTTAAAATTATTTTAAAGCATTTTATATTGTTCTATTTATTATATTTACCTTTCTTTTCCTTTTTAAAGGTTTGAAGATACCGATTTAAAATTGAAACTAGCAAAGAGTTAATCTTTAAACTTTATAGTTTAATTTAGAAAATCAAATGGTTTTAAGACATTACTGAATAAAATCTTCTTGCCCGTGTGATGAGGCCCCAAATTCATTTAATTAAGTTAACATTTTAGATTCAAAATTCTTTTATATATTATAGTTGCAGATACGTGAAAAAAAAACACCATTAAGCTTTTTGGTGGATTGGATTCTTTGATAATTAGAACTCTTTTTAAAAGATTTTGCCAAAAAAACGAAGAAGCAACAAGTTAAACGCAGAATCTTTTTTTCGTTAAAACTAATTTTATTAATAATACATACAATTCAGCTTATAGGTAGAAAAAATGCCTGCACGCAAGCGCTCATTAAGATCCATGCCCTCGGCACTCGGGGGAGTTAAGTTAATAAGTTAATTGGGTTTGCTTGATTCAATGATGACAATGGTTTATCCAATCTCAATGATGATCACAAAACAATGCGGCTCGAGTACATCTGCTTGGGGTTCATTTCGGGTTTCGTGGCTGCTATTGTACATATTTATATTGTATAAGTAATTCTTAAAAAGCTAGATCTACAGATATTAGCGTACTACTAGCACGACTCCTTGTTGCAGTCGACAAAGTTGCTGAATTCGGTGGCATTGGGCGGGCCCTCACTGTACAGGTAGGTCACGGGCCACAGACGGGCAGCGGCAAAGTCGCTAAGGCTCTGGAGTCCTCCGGGCCTCGGAGGATGTTGGCTGTATTCACTACTGGCCGTCGCCTGCTGTGGATGCTTTAGCTTCTCCTTGCCACTGGGGTGGGCCAAATGGGAATGGGTGTGGCTGTGGCCAGCTCCGGGCTGAGTACTGTTCTTTCCGGGGAAGTAACGATCGCTGCATTTGCGCCACTGATCAGGCTCATCGCCCACAAAGCACCTTAAAGATTTGGTTGAAATATAGATTATCAAGTTAGGGTAATCTCCACTTGATAGTTACCATGGATAATCAAAGCCCCGACTGTAGCCGCAGGGATGGTCCGCTTTGCAGCAATAGTCCCAGGAACCGACCTCGGCTCCGTCCGTCTCGCAAGAGTAGAAGCCCGTGACCAGGTTCTTCTCGCAGGGGCTGCTCCGGCGGCAGGGCTTGCCGGACACGGTGTAGTGGCGCCAGGCCACGTCCCCTTTAGCGGACAAGAAGCGGATTTAGTGGGATCATGGTAGATAGTTTTTAGGTTTTGGGTAACGAAGGGAATCGGTGGCATGCAAACTGGTTCTAGCTGGTTAGTAAATTGGAGGATTCGTCTTGTTTGGTTGGCCGGGGATTTGGGGCAACTGTACATGCTAGTAGTAAACGTTATTTACACAAAAAACATTCTCCTCTACAAACTAATTTTTAAACACTAATAATACACAATTAATACTAAAACCGCAGCAGTTATCCGGTTATTTACACTTGGATCGAGGTGCAACAGGTTAGTAGGTTGAGTTTACCCGGTTCCCTGAAGATGTCCATGCGCCGGTCATTATTGACCCGCGATCCCCCAATCGTGTTGACCTTATCCCGGCAGGTCCAGTCGAAAGGATTCCAGGCGAACAGCCAAAAGTCCCGGTCCTTCGTGTGGGTATAGTGGACATCCAGTTTCAGTTCTGTCTGGTCCAGGTCGGAGAGCTCGCAATTAAAGGAACTGGCACGAGAGCTGCCAAACAAATGTATTTAAATGATATTCATTTACTAAGAACACCCTTTAGCTCACCCATAACTGAAGGCGAAACACTTGAAGGGCGTCGTTTCCCGGAAGCGAATGCACTCCTTCTTGCAGGCCATTTCTGAGGGAACGGATATCACCTTCTTGATGGCAGGAGGAAGTAATCTAGCTGGCGATCCATAGCCCAAATAGCAAAGCTTTTTGTGTTTCTCATCCACAATGGGCTGAATTTCACAGCCGTGGCCGTAACTGGCCCTCTCAAATATGTCAAAAGCTGCATCCAGGATGAGATGACGCTCCTTGTCCATGTCCCTCACTGGCCAGTCGCTCAGCTGGCAATTGTCGATGACACCAGCATGCCTCTGTTGGCCATAGCGGAAGGCGAAGGCCCGGCAGGTGAACTTCGTTGACCGGATGCACTCCATCTCGCACTCGCCCACGGATCGCACGGTCAGAGAGTCGCGCACAATGGACTTGAAGAACCGCGTGGCATCAATAGCACGGAAGAAGCATTCTAAATAGATGGGATTTTATACAAAACAGAAATCGAGTGTATATTGAAGGACTTTTTATCCTTAGTTTTAG
This sequence comes from Drosophila varians, assembly GCA_018150405.1. NCBI lineage: Eukaryota > Metazoa > Arthropoda > Insecta > Diptera > Drosophilidae > Drosophila > Drosophila varians. The sequence continues at coordinate 15,165,910 of JAECWK010000130.1, forward strand.
TTTCAAACTCACGTGCGTTCCGGGGATCCGAGAGGGCAGTTGTGGGTCCCGTATCATGACGACGTGGTGGCTGCCGGCACACATCCATATCGTCAGCCATGGAGTATATGTCGTAGTCGCGATCCGGCTCTATGTCCACGTAGTAGTCCAGCATGTTGATGGGTCGGTCGCAGAGCATGCAGTTGTCGCGGCCCGCCTGGTTGTACCGGTAACTGAAGGTGTGGCAGATGAAACTGGGACGCTGATCGGAACAGAGTCGTTCGCATTCCGTTAAGGTGGGGACATTGTAGGCGTGTTTCACGGCAGTTTTGTGCAAACGGAAGCCCTCGCTGGTCTTGGCCGAGCATTCTACAGGGATTGGCAAATCAATAGAAATTTTAAACTCTTCTTAACAAATATTTCCTTACCATCGGGTCCTGGTCTCCTTGTCCATTGCTGGCGATAGTCGTTGCGGCGTCTGGGGTAATCATCTTCATAGCCAGATCCCGGATAACTAAGCACCGAATTGGAGTCGCGATGTGGTCCTCCCAGCTGGAAGTAATTAAAGTCCTGCTGGTCCTTGCGACGCTGCGATTCACTTAGCCCCCAATAGGAGGAGGACGAGGAGGAGGAGTGCTTGCTGCTGCCGCCGTAACTTCCGCCGTAGTGCCCCCAGTTATCCTCCCCGCCGATCAAGTAAGGAACAAACTTATTTGGCTTCTTGTATGAGCTTGGTGGTCCTGGCGGACCTGCTCCGTCGCGGTCCAAATAATTGTGCGAGGGCCGGCTGGGCGGACGGTAGGGCGAGAAATCTGGTCCAGGACGATATGGTGGCCTGTACTTGTCAATGCGATCCGTTTCCGGACGGGGTGGTCTATAGGCGGAGCTGTCGTAGCCGGAGCTGCTGGGCAAGGTCTCCCAGCGATCGGGTCTTCCGGGTCGATAATGCGGCGGATCATGGCGATCTACATAGGAATGGTCTCCGCCAAAGCTGCTGGGCGGAGTGTGGCCGAAGTAGCCGGAACTGGAACCCGAGCTGCCTCCAGGGCCGTGCGAGGAGAACTCGTAGGAGGACGAGGAGGAAGAGGAGCTGTGGGAGCCATGGAATTCCGCTGAAAATGGCGGTCTGTGTTCGTAGGAGCCGCTGGAGGGACCCGAGGGACCTCGATAGTGATCCACAGCCGTGCTGATTGGAGGACGATAGTGGTCCCGATCACGATCCCTGTCCCTGTCTCCATAGCCACCAGGACCACCTCCTCCACTGGGCTTGAAATACACGGGCTGACTGCTTATTGGACCTTTGGAGCAATCCTGGCAAGCGCTTCGCCGGCAACTGGAAGGCGCATTGCGATCCCTTTCATAGTAATCATAGTCCGGATGCCTCAGGAGGTTGGCATCCCGTCGATCCGGACTGGAGTAGAGGTCCATCTGGGCGAGGGGCATCTCCACCAGCTCGCAGTCACCCTGGCCATGGCCGGAGGGATCCAATCTGTAGTTGAAACCTTCGCACATGAAGCGCCTTTCGCGGCCGCACTCCCGCATGCACTCCTCCACCCGCTCGCAGGATATGGAGCGACGCACCCAGTGCGGCGCTATTCTCTTTCCGGCCAGGACTCGCCGGAAGCAGGCTAAAAAAGAGGAGATCAATGGGTACTTGCAGTTGCAGATGCAGATGCTGCGTCTTACGCAATTGTGGCCACAAAAAAAGCGAAAAAATTGGAAAAAATTCAGCCATTAAACGTTCGAAGTCAGTGAAGCGAGAACAGAACCCAAGATCGGGGCTGGGTTGCCTCATAAGTGTCCGTTCACTCGAAGAAATTGGGAAGGGTCACTTTTGGGAAAATATTTTCTTCGACAGGAAGAACTTCGAGTTTCAAATTAACAACGGAAGCAACTACTTTTCTGGTAACACATTTAAGAGTAGAAACTTTCCCTATTCCTTTCAATTTCATAATTATTTTTCCAAGTGCATTTATGCTCAAGCCGTGTTGCTGTTTCAGTTATGGGTCGAGTCGTTTTTCGATGTTGTACTTGCGCGGCACATCCGCTGCCGTTTGAGTAAATTATGTTCGAGTCATGTCGGCTGCCGTGTACTTCATCAGAGATTATCTCCGGGAAAATTGGCAGCCGCGAGCCAAGACTTTGGGTGTTTTTCACGCAGAACGCCGACAGCGACAGCCATGGAAATTATGCAAATTACTTTAATACGCACTCCGCTTTTTGGCTTAAAGTGAGGCCAAGAATTAAGCCCCAAGTGGAATGACCTATAAGCCGAAGACCTGCACCTATTATTGGCCTCTTACCTTTGGCATCCTCCACAATGATGATGGTGCTACTGAGATCGCTGTGTCGCGTAGGACTCACAAACTTGGACTCGTTGTCGGAAACGCGAAAGAGAAGCAGCGACAGAAACAGGCAGGTAATCCGCATTTTGAAGGTTTCTTTTTTTTTTGGGGGGGAAGGGAGGGAGTTTATTGTTCTAAACCGATTTGACGCGATTACGCAATTGCTAAATTTACGTTCTGGGCTAATTAATTTCTGTGCAATGTCAAGCGCTTGGAACAATGGGCTGGCATCGTCGTACTGCTCGCACACAGGACACGGATACCCGAACACGAGATTTCCGGACGGACGGTTTTTGACGCGCTGCGCTGGCGATTCTAATCGCGAATGAACCGCGTTTGTGGTCAAGCTTGCGGTTTTATACGGCATTAGAAAAATCGGGCCCGTTTTCGAGCTTTTACGCTTGGAAAAGCGACGAGCTTTTCGCTCGGGCCCCAAACTCGGAAATCTCGGAGATCTCCCGATCCAGTGGATCCACCAACGCTCTCGGTTCATCCGAAGCCTTGGGCCTGTGGTTTGATGGGTGTTTGCTGTATATGCTTTGCATTTTTTCATTTTTTTTCGGTAGAAGATACCTATCTTGGCCGATGATTCAGATGAAAATACGAGGGTAGAGATCGCTGGGAGATGCGATGATGCTGATGGGAGCAGCCAAGCGTTTCCAGACCTCGCTCAAGGATGCCGCAACACGGAGCGAGTCTTATAATTTCGTTTCAATAAGAGCGAGTTTAATGAGCTACTAGGAACTCTAAACAGTTGGCCATATAAATTATAGGCAAATTAATTTGAATTATGGCTAGATTAGCTTCTTATAATTCGGTATCTAGATCAGGGTTGGCTCTTTTATCTTGGCAGAGTCCCACAATGGCTTTAATGAAAACTATAAACCACTATTAATATAATTGTGACTATGAAGCTACTGACTATTAATTCTGTACTAAGGGACCAATTACTTTGCTATGTTAAAAAACATTTTTTAAATGGTATCCCTTTGACATAAAATGCATTTTTTTCATAATTTCAAGTTTGTTGCCTAAGTCTTTTGTTTTTCAATGTATGAAAATTGTTTACAGAAAAATGTTGCAACTAATTACGGAATCAAATGGTTTTTTATTACTGTTTCCCCATCAAACCTAACCATACATATCTGACCATCGATCATCTTAGCCGCCCCATAACCCACCCAGCCCCCTTCACCAGAAACCAGACAACTTGAGCGCATTTCCGTTTCTGAATCAATGTCACTGCTGTCAGGCTGCGGAGACCGCAAATGTGGGTGGTTTCTATGTTTTTGTGCACTGGCTCCGTGTTTTCCATTTGCATACAATGAGTGCCGGAGGAGTGTGTGCATACGAAGTGCAGTTCAACTCCATTCTGTTCTATTCTGATCTTGCACAACTCCGTAAAAAAGCCAAAAACGCGAAAGAAATAAAAACAGAAATCGTATATTAGAGTGGTGTGAGCGAAGAACGCTTCCGCCTCCAAAAGCGAATTGTATCCCAATCTTCAAGTGTAAATTACGATCTGTCCCACGCCAAATAAACGCAAAACTAACCAAGTAACTAACTAGCAACACGCCACTTCGGCAAAAACACACACAATTAATTGCGACAACGTCATCAAGTTTGGCATTTGAACTTGGATTCTCTTTGCCTTTTGGCATATAGTATGGGGCATGGCTTATGTCACCGGCATACCACCCGCCGGGTTCATGTACTCCACATCGTCACACTTGGAAAACTCGAAAGGAAGTCGACTCGAAATCAAAACATAAATCGTTCTTTGATGATCTGGCTTGGTAATTTCAGAAATGTCATAAATCTTCTGCACTTGACAACTCAATTTCTTCTGTAAACCAATGAGATCATATTATATTACTCCCAAACGAGGCCTTGGCAATGAAATTAAAATGTTAATTGGAAGTCTAAGACTGAGTTGCCAAAGCCTGGCCTAAATTGTTCAATCTATTACCCTAGAAACTAAAATAAAATTCTAGGAAATCCTACATTTTCTATTGTCTATTTGAGCCACTCTCGCGATTTATCAAAAGTTAGTCCGAAACATTTGCGAGTGGTTTAGTTTCGGAGCTTTTGCTTCTATTTTAGAATTATTGTACGAGTTGGATGCGAATTTAAATAATACCGATGCTTACTGCAAGCACCCAGACAACCACAAACCCACCCACTCACCCGACTCCACCACAACAGACCAGATCCGATGAGCATTATGCCAGGCTAATGGGTTTAGTTTTGTTACGCAAATAAAAGCGACGGAATGTGGGTCAATCGACCGTCCGTCATCTGTCAGTCTGCCCCAAAAGCTAATGAGTTTTAGTCGTGCCATGTTAATTCTAGATTTTAGTTGATGCAACACCTTTCAAGTGACCCGTGTCATTCTCTGTTTAAATGGTCATTTGGGGGTTCATGTTATTGGGGTTTGGAGCAGCGCGAATCCATGAATTAAATCGGGAATTATGGGTCACAAAAACCAAAAGCCCTGCGAAGCTACTCACCTTTTAGCTCATCCATGGGATAACCAAGACCAAGACGATCTCGATCTCTATCGCCAGGCATGGGACGCTCTGATTGAATGAAAATATTTGTAAATCCTTCTATAAACAGCATCTGTACTCTATCCACTTACTATTACTTCCTTGCATGAAATCATCGGGATTAAAATAGGTGGCTATGCTCTTGTCATCGTCGTAGCCTCCGTATCCGTCTCCAGGTCGCATGGCACTTCCATTCCGGCGGACATAGTCATCACTCGGAGGAGGAGGGGAGGCCCCGTAGGGTGGTGGTGGACGTGCCGAGGGTCCATTCATACCGTAGCCATCGTGCGGCGCTTGCGGAGGTGGATCCGGGCGGTTGGTGTAGTCGGGCCGTGGTTCGCGGTGCGGATCGTAGCTAGGACTTGGGCGTGGTCCGTAGGAAGAGGGGGTTGAGCTTTCATAGGGGCGTGGTGGCGGCCCTGGTGGATACTCCGGGCGGTCGGCGGTGGGACGGGGGGTCTGGCCGCGTAACTGGGTCTCTCTTCGGATGATCCATTGGGAGGCCTTATTGTGGGCGGCGTGTATCGCTCCGGAGAGCCGTAGCTATAGCCATTTCCGTAGCCCAACCCAAAAATAGGCCTTGGAGGACCATGGGACGTTGGTCGAGGGCCCTCGTCCTCCGTCGGCCCATAGGAGGGTCGGTAGCGTTCGTCCACTTCTGGAACATTTGCCGCATAGCCACCTGGTATGTATACCTCTTCGTTTGGAGCCGGATAGTTGTGCTCGTACAGGGTGGGATACTTGTAGAGCGGATAGAGATCGTGCGAGAAGTAAAGGCGATCGCCCACGCCCGGGGGCGGGCCCAGGGAAGCCGTTGGTGGACCCAGGGAGGGCGGTGGCGGCGGTCCGTCCGTGTGGGGTGTTGGGTTGACCACCAACACGGGCGTATTGCCCACGTCCAGCGGACGATTGGGCAGATCCACCGGCGTCGGACCGGGCGAGATGGGACTGGGACCCGGGACAGGCAGGGGTCCGGGGCCAATCGAATTGTCGCTCAAGTCGAAGCAGTTTGTCTTGCGCGTGTACAGATCAAAGTCGGGATCGAAAATCACGCCCCCGGCCGCCCGCCGCTTCCCGAGCCGTACTGCTCCGACGACAACTGACAAGTGCCGTTTCCGCGTCGATGAACACTGCACAAAAAAACACATGCAGATATATATGTAAAGATAAACAACTTAAAAATTGGGCAATCAACAAGTGACAGCTCACCCGAACGAGATGGCCTGACACTTTTCCCCCGCCTGGAGGCACTTCTCCTTGCACATCTTCAGCGAGTTGGTGTCTTCGGTGCGGAAGGTCTTCTCAAATGGCAGCATCGCCTCCAGTGCGATCCGCTCGAAGCAGTCTGTCGATGATGCACAAGATGCAGACAAAAATTGCATTACAAAAGGTTCACCTGCCAGTTGGGCAACATACAATCCTACCCCGCCCCACCTCCCCTCCGGCAGGTGGTAACAATTGCGTCACCCACTTGCACTTTCAAGGCCACCAGAAACTGAAACTGAAACTGGCTGCTAGCTGCTCCACTTCGTCCACTCTACGGTAGGTTAGTTTTATTGACTCTACAATTGTCTCTATCCAATTGTTGGCGCTCTTTGTTCTCCATTTGGATTTGAATTTGAGCTTTATTAAGTTTGCGTGCCGTTGGGACGCAGTTGACTGGCATTAGCCCGTCGCCGACCCATAGAATTTTACTATTTTTGGCCAGCCGGTGCATGAATAATTCAAAAAGGTCAAATATCATAAACAAAACACATTGCCATGCTTGATGGATTGGCCCCCAGCCGATGGACATGATCTTTTCCGAAGAAATTAGCTCATTTAAATAATATTTAACAATAATTGAATACATTAAAAGCTTTTAGAATGAGACTATTAGTGTAGAAAATTATTTTCAAATCAAATATTTTCGATTTGATTTTAATAACTTGAACTTTATAATATCCTGAGGAGCCTATATGGTTTTTAGAAGTTTTTAGAATTAGAAACAAACTTGAATATTGTTAGAAATGAGTCGAATTCTTAAGGTTAGGTTCTTTATTTAATGTAATTTTTTATAGTCATATTTAAGGAGTTTTCCCATAAAAAAGCGAATTCTCAAAAACACGTAATAAAGCTTGTAATGATCTATTGTTTATTTAATTAGTAGATAGTCTTCAATGAATCTACGAATATGAAGAATCTTTTATAAAATTATTTTAATATTTTAAAAGCGTTTTTATTTAATAATATATTTAATCCCTCCCCCGCTAACAATTTCACTTACCATTGCGTGCGGAGACCAATTGATTGTCAACGGTCAAAGCTGATGTGGAATCCCAGGAACTGATCAGGTGAAAAGCCAGCAGCATCCACAATAATCGCTGCCACAAATTGTAATCGCTAATCGCAATCATTTCTTTTTTAATTTGGGTGAGGGGAATGATATATATCGGATCGGATATATCCAATATCCGCTTGAGCTTTCTTTCCGAATCGCTCTCACTTAGCCCGCTTGTCGGCACTTCCCTTGGGCATTATCGGCGGTTTCACCGGGACGGACTTTCGGCCAGAAGAATTGCCGGAGGCACCGATGGTATGGACGGAAGATTGCGAACTGAGAGACGGTGATCGCGACGAGGCGCGTAGAAACCTTCTGCTCTTTCTTCCGCCTTTCTTTGCAGTCGCGTGTTGGTAGCTTTGTTTCTTCTTATTACTTTTTGTTTCTGTTTCTTGATCTTTTAGTTTCTGGCTTTCGCGTTACGATTCGCTACTTTTCACATTCTTTTCACCGTTAATTATGTTGCCAAAATATGCAGATCGTCAAAAATGAGCCAAGATCTGCTTTATTTATGGGTTCGGGCTAACAGAGCGAAAGAGAGAGATAGGGAGAAGATTTGTAAAGATTCTGCGGTTGCGGAAGAAACCGTCTCCACGTAATTATGATGGGTGGGGTGGGGGAGTCAATAACCTGACCAACCAAGCGTTGCCGAACTCCTCGGTCCGTCTTTCAGACGATGACGTCAGAGTTCACTGCACACACCCAGCACCACCTATGACCTTTCTACTTCAGAGTTTCAAAGTTGTCCGATAATTAAAAATTCTAATGACAAAGTGCTCATCAATGCGTAAATCCAGCATTTGTCATCGCAATGCCGTCTAAAATCCCCAGAAACAATAATAATTTCATACTTTTTATAGTTGCCAAAAAAAAGTGGCTTGGGAAAAAACTTTGGTGATTAATTAAAAGCCGTCAGGGAGAAGAATGATTCTGTAATAACTTTTGTTCTTTAGATTACTGGAGGAAAATGTATGCTATTTTTAGCCTTTCGACTTTCTTTTGGAACACGATTTGGGCCAAGAGGCTTTCCGCTTGGCGAGGGAAATTATGCTGGGAAATGTAGCGAGTATAACGGGAACTTCCGTCGCGCTTTGACACTTTGCCAAATCTCCAAAACCTCGCAAATCTCGAAAATTTCGGCTAATGACCAGAAGAAAGTCACTCTACACACACCTAATTTCAATTAAGTTTGTTTGGGCTCTTTTCTAGTTTCTTGTTTTAGATTTTCCATTTGAATTGGCTCTCTTTTAAGTTGGTCTTTTTTGTTATTTTAGTTTAATTCACTTTTTTTAGAGCGTTTCGTTTGGTTTGTTTTCGCTACGTCGCCGTTCGCACTCGTCGCCGATCCGCACTCGCTAAACAATTGAAACTGAATAAAATTCTGATTTAGTTGTGTTCGAAACTCATCGGAAGAGCAGAAAGCGGCGCAGACGCGACAGTGCTGCGGCAGCGCCGCGGGCCGAGGCTGTGGCAGTGGCAGAGCCCATCTAGCATCTCTCTTTGTATTTTGTTTTTGTTACACTTTACAGAAAAGTTCCAAAATAATTTTTGAAAAACGTTTTTTCGAAAATTTTTGATATATTTTTAACAATTTTCCAACAACTGGAAGTATTTATAAGCTTTGAGAGCACCTTCTAAACATAATAAATCATATTTTCCTATCCTAAAATGCTAAAAGTTTATGTATTCGTAAATACTCACCTTTTTCCTCAGTGTAATTTAGTTGTTTATTTAGATGGAAGCTCAGGTGAGCCAGCGCAGGTTAAGTGATTGGGAGTGAGGCGCTAGGAGGCGCTGGAGCTTGGCTCTGGAGATCGTCATCATCATTATCATCATTAGCATTACCTACGCTGCGCCCACTTGAGACCATGGTCCGGGAGGGGGATCTGGGTGGGAAGAGACAAAAATATCTGCTTGGGGGTTCGTCGAATTTTCCTCAAAACCCCTTCCCCCAATACCTGGCAATGACTCTCGAAAATTGTTTAAAATAAAATTGTAACAGAGAGAAATAAAATTTAAAGGTGCGATGCACTTTCAATGCTCTAACTAAACTTTATTGAAAATAAAATTTTTAACTTGCGAGGAATTGTCTTGCCTTTTTTATGATCCTTTTCTTTGAAGTTGCGTTTATTTTTTACGATTTCATAATCCCTCTAGCTACTTTGAATTAATTACTTTAATTTTTATGGATTTTTTGAAATAAAAAATATAGAGCTATATCTATCTATAAATCTATAAAAAATACAATAATCTTAAATATAAAACCAGGATTTATAAATTAGGAAATATACCCCACAAAGAAACAAGAATTAAATTATGTTTTCGTGATTATTGTTTATGTGTTGTTGGACTTCTTTTGATGCAATTAGAGAACAGAACTCTTGGCTAAAAGCCGGGAATTAGTAGAGCAGTCGAATCAGAACCATTCCCCGGGAGAATCCAAGAAGCCCAGAGGTGCCCTCTTAGTTAGTTGCCTTTCCGCATTGCTGGCCCCGCTAAGCGGTGTGAAATTCAAATTTAACGGACACCCCCAGCTACTAAAAATGCACTTTTGGGGAATTTTAGTAACTATGATTACCGCTCGAGCGTTAATTCGAGCGAGTTTTCACAAAACGCTCACGTTTTCAGAGAGATGGTCCCCAAGATGGAGGCGGAGGGCAGGTGGCAGGTGAGCCTTATAATTGGCGACACCTTTAAGTGCCGACCTTGTCATGCTCGCTGGCGTCGTCTAATTCAGGCCGGGGCTGTTCTTCATCAGCGCCTTCGCCCATCGACTTCAAAATCAACATCAACTTTGTAGTCATCGTCGGCGCAGCAGTCGCAATCGGCGGCAGCGTGGCAGCATGGCAAAGGCAGGAGCTCCAAGAAGCCAAGATGAGCTCATTAAGCCAACTAATTTGCATATCAGGAACTCGGGAGAATTCTAAGCCACTGCAAAAGCTACGCCCCTCTCAGAAAAGATCATTAGGGGCTTGGCCCAAAGATTAATAAAATGAAATATTAGCATTGGGAATTTTTGGCAACAAAAAACAACTAACAAAAGTGAATAAATAATTACAAAATAAAGCAAAGTTAGCTTGAATATTATTAAATTTATCCTTAAATATAATTCACCTCAATCAATCCAAACAGTTCAAGACCTTTTTGTCCAAAAGCCAAAAGTCAAATGATCAAAATAGAAGCCAAACATTTATTTGGGCATTCACACGCATTGCACAATAAATTGGTTTTGTTGTGAATATTTTTCGTAAATTTTTGGTGGCTGCTCCAAATATCGGAGTTGACTGAAAAGCCGTTTGGTTCGGCATTTGTCCCTCGACCCTATCACAGCCCCAAAATCGCATCGAATCAAAATTCACCAAACATTCGATCGGCGCTTTTGGCGGACGCTTTTCGCCTGCCAAGTGGGTGAGGCTTTTGACCACGTTTGCACATATCTCCATCTCCGTGAAAATTTCAATTTCAATTTCGGTTTCGAGTCGTGTCCAAGCTGAAGATATTGGCGTTAGATACGATGGTGACCCGATCGGAAACCGATGCCCACCAGGCCGCCACGCTCCGTGTCATGTAATCCGCATCGATTGGGTAAACGATTTCGGCGAGGGCGAAATAATTTAGTGTCAAAAAACTGATTGGCAGTTGTGGGCCAGCAGGAAGCCCTCACCGGCTGACACGTACCAAAAGCATCCATTTTGAGGGCTTAGTACGGATATGCAAATTGAAGACCCCAAATATCCGAAATCTATAATGTCTGGAAACTTCCTTTAGGAAAAAGCACTTTAATATAAAATAATATTAAAGTCCGGCATTTTCTCATTTCCTCACTTTTACTTAACATCCTAATTATTTCTTCGCTTGGGGGTATTGGGTCACTCCAGAGATTTGTAAGTTCAATTAACAACTTGGCCAAAACCACTAATTGGTTTACGAACTGTAAATATATACATATATACGAGCAAAAACATTAAAGGTAATCTTTTTATACCCTTTCAAAGGGTATCTGTTTAAATCCGTTATTTTCCTATATGGACCCTTCCGGTGTCTATATCTTGGCCAAATTTTATCCGATTCTTGAAAGGAATACATTAAAACAATCGTAAAAAGTTTCCCCATTAATAAGCAACCAAATCCGGGAACAAATCATTTTTTCGATTTTCTTCCCATTTTTTGTGGGCCAACCCCTTGTAAAATCCGGAGTCCCTTCTAAAACCTTATATATCCCTTAATGGATCCTTCCGATGTCTATATCTTGGCCAATTTTTATCCGATTCTTGAAAGGAATACATTAAAACAATCGTAAAAAGTTTCCCCATTAATCAGCAACCAAATCCGGGAACAAATCATTTTTTCGATTTTCTTCCCATTTTTGTGGGCCAACCCCTTGTAAAATCCGGAGTCCCTTCTAAAATCTTATATATCCCTATATGGACCCTTCCGATGTCTATATCTTGGCCAATTTTTATCCGATTCTTAAAAGGAATACATTAAAACAATCGTCCAAAGATTCCCCATGAATCTGCAACCAAATCTGGAAACAAATTATTTTTTCGATTTGCTTCCCATTTCTGTGGGCCAACTCCTTGTAAAATCCGGAGTCCCTTTTAAAATCTTATAAATCTCTATATGGACCCTTCCGTTGTCTATATTTTGCCCAATTTTTATCCGATTCCTGAAGGGAATACCTTAAAAAATTTGTAAAAGGATTCCCCTTCAATCTGCATCAAAATCTGGGGCCATAATTTTTTTTCGATTTTCTTCCATTTTTTGTGGGGTATCCCCTTGTAAAATCCGGTATGCCTTGTAAAATCGGGTAGGTACCTATATGGACCCTTTCGATGTCTATATCTTGGTCAATTTTTATCCGATCCTTGAAAGGAATACATTAAAACAATCGCCAAAAAATTCCCCATGAATCTGTTCCCAAATCTGGGAACAAATTATTTTTTCGAGTTTCTTCCCATTTTTGGGGCAGATTCTGAATGTTCCCATAAGGATCGGCTAACTATATTGTATATGCGCTATATCTTTTACCAATAGAAGCCACTATGTAACTGAAAGGGTATTTAAACCTCGACACCGACGGGAGTTAGCGTTCCATCCTTGTTTAAACAAAATTTAATTTACATTTTTTGTTTTACAGTATACTTGATTTATGAGGCATTTATCTCGAATCAGTTTTGTTTTTATCATAAACGATTTGTCCAGAGCTCTGCGGATTTATGTCTGTTCATGTTTAACCAATTGATTGAACAGCCGGCCATGTTTTGCCGTCCAATTAGACAGTATTGGCCGGGCTATATCTGCATAACGACGAGCACTTGACGTGTTTTACGTCACCTTGGTGCTGAGTGAGCCATTGGTCTTCCATCTCGGTCTGCATCTGCATCTGAGTCAGAGTCTAGGTGTGAGTCTATTGGCCGGCCAGCTGTTGGGATTGTAGTTATCCTAATACACAGAAAAAAAAAAGGCTAATGGTAGATGTTTAGAGGCTCTCCCCTTTTTTGACTTTGACGCTTAAGGACCACCAGTTCCAAGAATTTTTCCATAAAACATTTTATTTCGAAACCTTGTTTCTCTCCGTGTACTGATTGAATCTAATCTTAGTATTTTGTGTGGTCCACATTCACAGAAATCAAAACTCACCTAGCAGGAAGTATTTGCATGCGGGGATCCCGGGACTCCGGAGCGCGTTCGCGTTCGCAGAAAAGCGAAAGTAATCATCCACTGGAGGGGGATTATTGTTTGGCTCCCGGGCACGCATGGCTTCCAGGGGGACTGGCAGGGGCAGGCAGGAGGAGGCGTGGCACGGAGGCATGGCATATTTATCACACAAATACAAATAACCATTATGCAATTGGGTATGTCTAAAACGAGCAATTTGCCGCAAATGCAATAGCATTCAGTTGGCCGCAGGGGGGCGGAGCAAGTCGGTGGCAAGCTCAATGGTTTGTGATCGTTCGGTGGTTTTGGGGCAGGAAGGTAGTGGAGCGCCCTGGAACGCAGAAATAACATACTGGCCTACATATACTTGGGCGAAAATAAAAGAAAATACGAGAGTGAGAGTGAGAGTTTTAACCCATTTGTTAGCAAATTGTTTTGGCTTGATATGGTTTATTTATAAAGTTTGTTAGCAATTTAAATGGATTTTTTACACCTTAAAAAATAATTTTGTTATGGTTATAAAAAAACGTAAACGATATTCACTTCTTGGGGTTAACAAAGTCGCAGATTTAAGCTCTTTACAGTTGATTTAACAGCCCAAAAGCCAAGCAGCAACATGCAACACTCGATTTAACAGCACTGCACAGCAGCAACATGCAACAGTTGCACGAGTTGCAACATTCTGGCGTTATGTCAGGGGCATTATAGAATGCGCCAAAACCTAAACTCCAAAGTCGGATTCCCGTTGAATCGTGTGATGCCTCTTGCCTGATTTGTGCTACCAATTGTTAAGTAATGGGCCGAAATGCGTTTTATTGCAAATTTGCGTAGCTTTATGTTGAACGCGTCGTGTACGTGATTTGGTTTTTGGTTTCGGTTTGGTTTTTAGGTACATCCATGTACCAGTATTCCTGTAATTTTATAGCTGACCCGATTAGTTGACACCATCGGCGACAGTTACCGCAAAAGGCAGAAAACCGAAAACCTTTCAAGGTCGATCGGTTTTAAGATGCCTCCAATTTTGATATGAAAGGGCCTACAATTGGGATAAGCGTGACAACTTTGGACTCACGTTCACTTTTGTTTTGTGGTGACCGGTGCAGAAGGCCGCTAAGTGATCCATTCAGTAATGATATATGTGCTAGTTGGTCATTCACTCGGAATGATTTCCCCAAACCAACCAACCAACCAGCCAGCCAGCCATCTAGCCAACTAGTCAGTTGTCGTCTTGCGATTATGATTATGAAATTAATGTAATTTACGTTGTATTACACAAAGCATCCAACGATCTGCACTGAAGAGTCAAAGTTCGATTGTCTGCGACATATGTACGACAACTGAAGCATGGTCTCCGGCACTCCACTGCTGCTCCGCCACATCCCTCCTAGCCGGGTCTTGACCCCAACTAAACAGAAGCCGCCAGAGGAGTCAACAGCTCTTGCCCGCATTTATTAACATGGCCAACAGAGTCCACTGCTATGGCTATTGTCTTTTTGGCCGTTGGCTGTTGGCTGTTGCCTGTTGGCTGTTGGCTTTCGCATTGCCAATGTTGCTGGCAATGTTGTTGCTGCTGCACCAACGTCACGTCTTTCATGTGCAGCGCAGTCGACTGTCGGCGCAATCGCTGTTAGCCAGGTTAGCTATAAAAACGGATGAGCCGCAGCCTTTGGTTATCAGTCAGCACCTGACAGAGTTCGGTTTTTGTATTGCTCCGTGCCGAAGAGATCAGCCAATCATTTCAGCCATGTCCGCCCTGAAAGCCTTCGTAAGTGCGGAAAGGATATCGGTGTTGTGTGTTTTGAAAAAATACGTTTTTGAAACTATAATTCCATAAAAGTGAAAATCGAGTGATTGAAAATACATAATATTCCAAAATCCCAAAAAAAAGATCTGTGGATATTCAACGACTTTAAGATGTTTTTCGAGTTAGAAAAGAGTTAAAAATAACTTCAAAGTTATAAACAATCTTGGATTTATAAAAACCTTTCCTTTATTTATCTCACAAGTTATTTTAAGGCTTAAATTAATAAAAAGCAAAGACTTAAATCTTATATATACAACAATTTCAAACACAAACGTTTAAATTTTTCACAAAACTGGGTATTTCTTTCATAACACAACTCTTGGAAACCGTGACAATTCAGTTATCTAACTCGAGTCAGCTTGAAAATTAATTATATTGATTAAGTTTTTTATTCAGTAATTTAACAGATAATTTGGTAAACGGCTAAATGCTTCCTTATCCCCGTTTCAGATCTTGGTTGCCTTCTTCGCCGTGGCCTACTGCGCCCCCAGTCCCGGCTTCTTTGGCAAACAGTAAGTATAATCCGGGCCGTACCTCAGGTCGATTTTGATTTGCACCTGAACCGATCCATAAATAACCCGACCGAATCGATAAATATAGTCATTTCCCGCTTTATGCTAACCTAACGAGCGATCGCATGGGTTTTTAAACGCTGCGATTGAGCGGCGGGTATATAAAATATGTGTCCGATTGCGATCGAATTGAGCAATCAAAACGCTTGTACCACTTAACCAGCCTCCAGACCCCTAGCCCCCGCCAGACGGCCCCCGCACTCTCAGCCGATACCATTGAACTTAGCCGATCTTGGCTTGGCTTAGGAATTTCACAGGCCGCGGTTTGGCATTTAATTCATTGTAATGCGCGCATAATTGTGCGACTTAATTGCCAATTCCATTGGCTGCCAAGACTCGAATCGAGGGGTTCAAGCAACTGATTAGCTAATAAAATAAGTAAAGAAAAACGCCGTGCAAGGTGCCAATCTGACCGATTTCACTTTTTCCGACCACTCAGCGAGCACCACACCATCCACGTTCCATACAAAGTGCACACCGTGCACCACCACCACGTGCAGAAGGTGCACGTTCCGGTGGTGAAGCATGTGCCAGTCCCGGTCTACAAGGAGGTCCACGTGCCCGTCCATCATGTGCACCACGAGGAGGTCCCCGTTCCCGTCCATCATGTCCACCACGAGGAGGTCCCCGTGCATCATGTCTTCGATGATCATCATGACCATCATGGCTGGGGCTCCCACCACGGACACGGATGGCTGTAAGCCATCTAGCCAGGTTGCTGTTCTTATCCACCCACCACCACCTCAGCAAGTCCACTCAAAGTCCAAGTAAAGCCTGTAAATACTGTAAAATGTCTAAGTTAATGTTTGTAAATAAAAAAAACCAATATATTTCGACTGTATGAAAAATATTTCTTTAACAATTTCTCAATATCTTAAACTAATTGGTTTTACAAACTTTCTTAAAATTAATGAGTTAATAGAAATATGGGGCAATCATTGAACTTTTTGGATTGGCAGGTGAATTGGTGGGGAATGTGATAGTTTCGATTGGATTATTGGCCAGCCCATTAGTTAATCCCATTGCGAGACCCAGTAATTTGCAGTTGCACTTGACCTTGGCTCTGCAACCTGAAGGCGGCAATTAAGCCGAAGTTTTGCAAGAACGACTTTCACAAAGCACTCACTCGACCAGCTCCAACTGAGGTCGACTGCCCTCCTGCCTCCGGTTCCACTTCTTAGACGCAGATTCAGGGGCTACCCATTCCGATCCGGTCTGGCCACTCGGCTCCACTCCTTTCTCGGGTAATTCTAGAAGTCAGGGGCGTGGCAGGGTGCATTCTCTTTACATGACAACAAAATAGGGTTCCTATAAATTTTTTTTATCCATTTAAGGTTGACAACGGAATCCTTGAAAAAATTCACGTTTTAAAACCTCATACTTCAAGGATTAAGTTCCGCAGGTCCTGAAAAATATCCCTTTTTGTAAAATGAAATCCCCCTTCAATCAAATTCTCATTTCTTTGACCAACATTTGCATTTTATTCGGCGCCAACAACAAATAATTTCAAATTAATGTTCACTAATTGAGAACTGGGGGAGAGGCGAAGCGTTAGGAGGAAACTGCGGGTGGCCGCTGGATGACCGCAAACCATCCTAGTGGCAGTAGGGGAAGTTCGGGCACTGGTGCGGCGACACTCCAGCGGGATACAGGCGCTCCGTCCAGCCGGGCAGTGGGGGAGCCGCCACGGGAGCACCGCCATGTCCGGCATTCACATCGCAGTAAGGATAGTTGGGGCAGGTCTGGGGATTGACGCCAGCCGGATACTTGTCACCGCCGGCTGAGGGAGCCGGAGCCGCATTCCACGAGGGAGCCGGAGCCGCGTTCCACGAGGGCTGGGGCTGCCACTGCGGCTGGGGTTGCTGCCACTGCGGCTGGGGCTGCTGCCACTGAGGTTGTGGCTGCCATTGGGGCTGCGGGGCGCCCCACTGTGGTTGAGGGTTGTGCAGGCGCGCGTTATCACAGATGGGGAATCCGGGGCAGTCCTGGGGATTAACGCCAGCTGGGTACTGGGCAGCAGGTTGGTGCTGGGGCTTGGCCAAAGCCAGAGCCAAGCAGGAGGCGAATAACTACGGGAGGCAGAAAAATGATTAATTAATTAAGAATAATAAGCTTTTAATTAAAGTCATTAAAAAAAATTGTGTTAATTTTGAATTAACCGATTTTAAGGATGTTAAGGATACAGTCGCTTTATAGTTTTAGTTTTTTAAACTTTAGATGTTTTTTTTAAATCCAAATAATTTAGGAAACTTAAATCCCACTTACCAGCTTGAAGAACATGTTGGCTGTGATGAGTGGGTGGATGTTGGCTGGTTTTGTTGGTAGGTTGGGGGTGGGTAATGGTATAATCCTTGGCCAAATTGGACTATGAAGTCGTAGATCAAACTTCCAATTGGGTTCCTGGTCAGCGCTGCACTGTTGCTGGCGAGCCGGCCATCAAGCTTTTATAGCTGATGCTGGCTAGAACCGAGACTCTTGGCCAAGTCTCCGCCTGGGTCTCAATCTGGGCTCGAGTCTCTCGGCCTGGCTCGGTTTCACTTTCATTGCTGTTGCCTTTGGTGTGGCTGCAGCAGTTGCTGCTCTGAGCCGGGCTTTGCTTTACTTTACTTTACTTCACTTTTGCCTTTTGTTATTATTGTTTTTGTAGTTGACTGATCTCGCGCATATTTTACTTGATTGGCCCAACAGATTATTATGAGTCTTTGTTGGGGAGCGCGGACAAATAAATCGAACGGGGCCGACAAACCGACAGACAAATATCTGTCTATATATATGTATGTATATATGGTGGTAATATGCTTAAACACCCAACTATGCAAACACACATACGAATATGCACTTATATCGAGTTACCGACATGCCGTCATTAGCAATGAACTAAGCCCCCAACTTGCAATTCGGCCAAAAAAAACCAAAAAAAAAAAAAAAGGTAGAATCGAAATCTCCTGCCTGGTTTTGTATATTGTTTGTTGTGCGCTTTTTGACATCGCTGGCGCGTTGGCGTTCTACCAATTTTCGATTTTCGGCAGAGGGTGGGGATCAGTTCGTGAATCACTTTATTCGGAGGGCGGCGGCAAGCAAATCGTATCGGAGTGAATCGTGTAAGAGGCACAGGTCGCCATCGCCATCGCCATCGCCGTCTCCATCGCCATCGCCTTGGCATGCCACTGCCACATGTCGGCCCGGAAGGCAGTCGGAGTCATTGGAAACTGGTTTCGGTGCAGCGAACTTGCACTAGATCTCAATGCACAACATTCGAGCGGTGGCCCGAGGTTCACTTCTAGGTGCTAGGGCTGGGCAATGTCACATATGTATCCAAGTTTCTTGAAGGCTCCTTACGTAACATAAGATTAAATATTTTAATAAATTTTCAAAACATCGTAGGTCTTTAACAATCTTCATTTTATTCAAAATAAAACTTTAATATTATAAACAATCGTCTTACAAAAAGTTTTTACATTTTTTTTGAAAAAGCTCTAAAACATCGAAGAGATGGCAGGATGCAGATACGAGTATTTCTGAAAATTAAAAAAGAGACACATTAATATTGATTATAAAATGTTGTAAAATATACAAACCAATAAAAAACAAAAAAATAGATTTGTTAGATTAACCGTACGGGTTTAATAATCATTAATAACTCCCCCACATAATTTTCAATATATTATTCACTATTTCCCAACCCTAAATGTAGATTTTCCGCTTCGGTTCTATTTCCGATAACCCGTTATAGGTTGACGGCCGTTCAGATTAATCCCACACACCGGACCAAAATGATATTCGCACCACGCAGTGCCAATGGAAACCGACACCGCACCGCTGCCTTACGCACCAATATGTGCGACTACTTCCTGGGCAGGCTTCCCGACTGGTTGGTTGGGCTGGTCGTTGGGGGGTTGGGAAATTCAATTACTTGGAAAGACAAAAAAAAAGCGAAAATGGCACCGCCACACAAATTATGAGCTAATCAGGCAGCACCCAGCGCCCCAGGTCGGCACACGACTCACATATCCACATTGCATATATGAACATGTTATGTTTTGGGGGACAGACGTGCCCAATTGTTGGCAACGGTGTAACAGATTTAGTTTAATTCTTATAATTTGTGTTTGCCGCCAGCCATTGGCAGGAATTTGCGCGGGCGCGGCACCGTCCAATCTACACAGTCCATTCCTTCCACCCCTCCACCCACCCTGACGATGTCGTGTATAGTGAGAGAAACTAGATTAATTCGTATTTAAATGTCAGCTAGCTTTCATAAAAGCTTTAAAAAACACATACCCTATTATAATACCCCTTTAAAAAGGTATCAAACATAACTTGTAAGGATATTTTTAGGAAAATAACTATTCAAAAGATTACAAAACGAAACTATTATTTCAAAGAAAACTAGGAAATTGATTTAAATATTTCCTATTGAAAACAGAAACACATGGTTTTCCGCACCAGCTTTTTTATTAATAGTTTTCGATTTGCAATAAGTGTTTTTCCAAATTAAGACCAATTTTCGACCACATATGTATATGAATTTTTTCTTCGTGTAGGTGGGCGCTGGTGGTGTTGGCCGGCTAATGCGTTAAGTTACGTTGCTGCACCACCAACCAAACCACCAACCAGCCAGGTAGCCAGCCAGCTAGCCCAGCCAAGCCAGCCGATCGATCTCGTTAGCCTTGATCAATGGCCCGGAAAAACAGAATAAAGAAAAATAAAAGCCAGCGAAATTGAAATTGTTGACCGTTCGCATAATGCAGTGCTAGTCTGGAGCACACACATGTGTGTGTTCTCGCGGTTGTAAGTGACTCGGTATCGGTGGCCAGTATATTCACTGTAGCCGCTGGCCAAGAGATATCGCCATCGTTGTCGGGTTTGCCTTTTTTGTCACACATGCCGCAGCGTGCTTTAAATTATTATGCCATTAGTTGTCGCCTCATTTTGTCTAGAATTTAATTATCAATTTCCTTCTATGCTGACAGTTGCATGGGGAGTGGCGCCGCCCACACCTCCAGCGCCTAGGTGGCTGACCCACCGCCGCCTCGGTGGTGTAAAAAAGAAAGTTGCCGTGACACTTCGAAGCATTATCATATGGTATTCTATTGAAATCAGTACTTCGACAATGGTTTAAATTCATGATAGCCGATCATTCTTATTAAAATTTGCTTACCAACAAAAATTAAATATGTAAACTAATAAGCAAATAATCCAAGAATTTTGCTTGACTGGCGCCTAAACGTTGTGGTGTAGGTGATTGTGTATTTTTCGAAAGTGCCCTCAGGAGCTGGCGGCCACCTCAGCCTTGCTGACGTCAGCTAGAACAGGTCCAGTCTCGGGTGTTTCGCTCTCGGTTACAGTCTCCTCCGATACGGTGGTGGCATTATTATCAACTTCACTCGATGGCACTTCCTGCAGCAGGGCTCGTCGTGCTGATGGCTCTTTATCTGAAATGGATTTTAATATTAATACTCTTGCCTATTACGAGTTTATTGAGGGATTGTCTTAATACTTGTATTTCAAATCACCTATTTCATATATTTATAGGCATACAAAACCCTTGTACTCTGCAGGCACCGTCTATAATTAGCATGCAAGAGCCAAGTGAATTAAATTTGCATTTTGCTTATCAAATGCTTGAATACATCAATTTAGAATGTCAAGTGGATTTTTATAGGTATTTTTTTTTGTAAAAACAACCAACCAATATCTATGTATTGCGTCGTTCAATAGGTTGCTATATTCTTTTCTTATCTAAAATACACACCAGAGTCATCCTCAGATGATTCACTGTCAGAGCTGTCGTTTCGCTTGGTCGACGCAGGCGTTGGCGCCTCCAGAGAAAGTCGGGGGGCCACGGGACGCTTCTTTCGTGCCGGATTAAGTACATTGCAGAATGCACACCGGAACGTGGTGTACTCATACTCCTCCTTTGGCAGCATACCTGTTGAACAAGACTTTGTTTAGAAATTCTTAGCCTTCCAATAACCCAGATGTGTTACCGTTGTGGGCGTGGCACGCCTTGCAGATCATGCCAAAGCGATTCTGTGGGGTGTCTCCCACAATAAAGTCCACGATTCGATCGATGGCACTGCGAGACCGCTCGTCGACAATGGGGAAAGGTGAGCGGCGGCGCAGTTCCTGAACGGCGCGCATCTGCGGTGATGCTGACGTCAACGTCATCGACTGGGTGCTGACGATGCTGCTGTTCAGACTGTTGTTGTTGTTGTTTCGGTAAACACTGCTGTAGGGAGTGACCGCTCGCTGATGCTGGTGCTGCTGTTGACCAGCAGCGGAAGGTCTTGGCGCAGCCTGGGGTGTCCTTTGGGCTTGCTGTTCAACAGTAGTCCGGTTTAATGCCTGGTTGTTGCTATTACTCAGACGGAGTTGCTTCTTGTCCCCGAAGCGCTCCAGGAGATTCACTGCGACCTGGGCGAGAAAAGAAACCATTAGATAAGCATGAGTTGCAAAAGCCAGGAGTGGTGACTAAGGCCCACCTTGTAGGTCTCTTTGTCCATGACCTGTTCCAATATCTTGCGCTTGTCCTCCTTCAGCCGCGCCAGCTTATCGCCATTTTTGTTCAGCTTTCGTTGAAAGTACCACGTAAACAGCCGCCTCAGAAATATGATTCTACAAAGATCATGCGGTCAGAGGCTTGGGACTCAAAGTGATCTCATGGGCGGGAAGTACTCACACAATTGGAAAGAGGAGAAGCGGAACCAGGTTCACCAAGCACTCCTGCCATGTTGGCGGAAAATAAAAAAAGTACCACAGCCCGAAGCCCACAATGTAAGCGCCAATGGTGAAGCCCACAAAGTTGGTGACGAAGCGGCGCTTCCGCTCCTCTGTGTTTATCATGTACTTCTCCAACGCCTGGATCTGCGTCTGCAGCCCCTCCAAGACCGCCTCCGTAGACTTCTCCTTCTAAAATTAGATATTCGTGGGCACGACGCCATATTTTCGGTCAGTATATGCAGAATGCAAACGAATCCATCTATCATGGCAAATACGCACCCGGAACTTGGACAGCACGAATCCCATGGTGTATTTAGAGAAATTTTACTAGAAACGAATAAACTTAAACATTTACTTTATTATTTTTCTAATAAACCGCTTGCTGCCTGCGAATTATTTGTTGTTTTTAGCAACATAGGCAGATTTTCGTGAGTCTATCGATTGCAAATTATGTGTTTACAGCGATGCAGCCACACTGCTAACAATCGATAGGCTAATCGATATACGATCGGAATATCGATATAAATATTTGCATTGGACACCCTAATTCAATTCGATTGCCGCCAAAGAGCTAAGTTTTGAATTGTCCGGCGGTTTCGCCGGTTGCGTTGATTGGATCGGACGTCTACTCCGCGAGCGCACTTGCGCCCACGCGACTGCGAAATTATCAAAACAAATCATACGTACGAACCGCGAGTAGGGAAAAAAATGATGCCGGTGCAGGAGCAAGTGCAGCAGCAGGAGTCGCCGGCACAGGTCCTGAACTGGCAGCTCGAGGACTATGCCTACTTCCGGAAGTGCGGGGAAATCACCGCCTCGCCGGATGTCCAGTGCTTCGGCTTTAACTGCGCCTTCTGCCCGTCCATTTGCCTGCAGTTCTCAGTGTTTATGGATCACATTCGCCTCCAGCACACCCAGGATGTGCGACGTAGCTACGAAAGCGCCCAGGAGAAGATTGAGAAAACCACTCAAACGGACCTAGTGATAATGGAGATGGACTATCCGGAAGTGTACACCGTGGAAACGGCGAAGAAATCCCATTGGGAACCCGTGCAGTCGGAAGCCATTGACATGGACATACAGTTGATGGGACTCGTCCAGCAGACCCCCGCATTGCCGCTCGAAAATCAAACAACAACGCCCGAAATAGACCTGGTGTATGTAGTGGAAAATCCATTGCCACCCTCGCCGCCACCGTCCGCCGACATATCGGGCGATGAGCTACCGGTGGCGGAGGGTTGCCTGCGCCTGCAGCCCGTAAACCTGGATCCCTTCGCCGTGCTGCAAGAGGTAGCTATGACTCCGCCCACGCCCACCCACTCCGATTCGATTTCGCCCGCCGAGTGGGTGAGGGAGACTGCCCCATCGCTTCCGACTTCAATGCCGCGCTACGAGACACGACGCGTGGTAAGTTAATCACCTATTGCCAGTACAGTGGCTGCCTGATAAGGTTTATTGTTAGGTCTTTAAATGGAGAAATGTTTTTCTAGTAAAAATTATTTTAAAATATTATGTTGGACAGGTAACGAGAGAATGTGGTTTTTGAATAACTAGAGTCACTTTTTGTATACCCTTTTTAAAATATTAAAAGATAACTATTTTGGGGGCAAACCATAAAAAAATTAACAAGAAACTTGTTAAATGAAAGCTAGTAAAAAAGATTCTTAATCGTTTGGTTTAGCGGACAATTACTGTCGGTGAGTAGCTTCCCCTTTTTTCACGCGATTTTGTAATGCAAAAATGGCTTTCCGTTCGCTGTCAAGAGAGAAATGAGGCGGTGAGGTGGGCCACGTGGGGTGGAGTGGGCTGGTCTGAGGCAGCAAGTTCCGGAGAAGGTTTCCCCTGGTCACTTGACCTTCAAAATAACGGCGCAATGGCACACAACACTAAATATTGAGAAAAAGTGTGTCGCGCATTTTGCCCGCTCATGCTTCTCTTTTGTTTCCGTCGCTTCCCCCTTTTAGAGTCCCGTTTTCTGTCCATGGCCTTTTATATATATTTTTTTTATTTATTTTTTTTTATTTTATTTATTTTGGATGGACTGGGGAAACAGGGAGGCGTTTTGTCAGCCAGTCTGTCAGTTTTCTTGCCACTTTTTTGTACGTTTTTTCGTTTTCCAAAGAGACGCAATTTTTCAGCCTTTTCTTCAGGTTTTCACTTTTGTTTTGTTCCATTTTTTGTGGACATGAAAAATAAAGAATAATACAATAAAGTCTTTTGTACTCTTACATCTTCACATACGTTTCATCTTAATTTATGTGCTAACAAAGAAATATACATCCCAGGAGGAGGCTAAAAAATACTCGAAAATTGGGACACAAACAGTACAGAATTTTGGAATATCGGCCAGCTATATGTTTTCTTTGTGGTGGAGGCTTTGGCGGCGCTGGTTTTTAAAAATAAATGTCTATTAAACGGCAATTAAAATGATTATTTATGTCAACCGAGAGATACAGAATTTGTCCAAGCACCCCCACCATATCGTATTGCTCGAAAAACATTGAAAATGTTTTGAAAATTGGAAAATGTTGTGCCCATTCTTTCTATGAATGAAAATTGCGCCAAAGTCATTTTCCAATTGTCAGAAAGTCAAATTGCTTTCGTTATTATTGGCACTAGCCTCTCCTGACCACTTAGAGATAGATGGGCGTCAATAATTTAGGTGATAATCGGCCCCTAAAACCTCAGACTATAGATTAGGTCCATGTTCCCCTAAAGTTCTACGTAGCAGAGAAATTTTGTGGCCAAAAATAAGACCAATCCAATAAGCATTGACGTAATGTAAATGTCAATAAATAATAATTTTCACACTCGAGCTAATTTAATAATAATTAAAGGACAATATTATGAATAAATGAGTGAGTAATGTGAAATGCATTTGTCGTCAGCAAAGACTAGATAAAAAGGTACATAGACCATTATATGGGTTTTTTTTTATTTCCACCAAATATCCGGGCAATGTCAGTACAGTCGGAAATAGAAATAGAAATGTTGATAAAAATCATTTTCTATTTGCCCGTAGACTGGCGTAGACCTGCAATAGAAATTATTGGTAATTTGTTGTTACTGGTTTTGGGTTTTGCTATTATCAGCATTGAGCAAGCTTGTCGGCCGACGTTGGCTTTATCTAGACCCCAAAGAGGTAAACAAATAGGGGAAAATTATCTAAGCTTCGATTTTGTAAGCATTTGTAGACCTTTCCACACAGTGGGTCAGGTGCTGTTGGCCGGAATGTGAAAGCGGCCAACACGATGTTGTCCATTTAAGAATAAATTATATTTCTCAATGGTTATTATGATTTATATCCATAAACAATATAGAAAGACGCTCGGCTCTCTCGCCACTTGAAACAATTTAACAGGCCGATCAATCGATCGTTCAGGCCAGACAACCCAATCTTACCACCTCGCCCACCCACCCACTACTACCTGTCCATATCGCTATGGAACGGGGTAATAAAATAATTTTAGATTTCTGTCGATGTTGGACGGCTATTGAAATTGGCTTAGAGATAAGAAGGCACTACGGGACCTAACTAAGGAGGTTTTAATGTTCATTTAAACACTTGTAAATTGGAATTTTTAGAGCACCTGCCATAAAAACCTGCCCACTCCATAAATCATTGTCCCATACCAGACACGGCAAATCGAAAAATAATATATATACTTATTCTTGTAGTTAACGATAGTTAATTGTGGCCTAAACTCCGATTGGGATTTGTTTTTAACTGGAAATAACTGAGAAATTATGGTCGCCGATTAGCTATTTGTTTTGGATGATTTCTCTTTGATTAAATCAAAGACCTGAACTGTAAACTGTCCCATATATCATCGCCCATAATCTAATCTTGAGCCCAAGGGGGATACTTATATCGGGGCTGCGTTCCCAGGCGATAATTTTTCCAAATCTTCGAGAAGTTTCGATTTATGGGAACGTTAATCATTCCGAAGCCAGAAAAAAAGGAGGGCACATTGGCAGCTAATGCTTCACTTTTTATCAGAGACATCCATGCCTATTAAATAATTAACAAGTTTAACTAAACATTTCGGCATGTGAGGGGTCGCCCCCGACTGGAGAGGGACTTATTGTGTTTTCCACCCGCAACTTGGTCTCCGATCGATCAGCTGAGTTTTATAATCAGTCTAATTTAATTAATGCAGCCTTGTGACCGAATCGAGGCTCTACGAAAAATATTCATATTTGTTTAAAGTTTTAGTGACGGTCCGGGCGCATTTTATTTTTTGTCAGAAATTGATTGCACTTAATGCCCCCGCATTATCTTTGAATCTGGCTTACGTTTTGTTTGCCATTTGCTTCCCGGTTCCTGTGGGCACTTCTATAAGGTTTCCTCCCCCCCATTCGGTTTATTTTTTGTCGTTTTCCGTGGGCTTCCACAAGGGCGTGGACGACTTTTATGTTTGGCCATAAAAACAAAAAAAAAAAGAATAGGAAACGAAACCCTGCCATGGGTTGCGTGAAAAATATTCTTCATAATTTATTAGCTCACGTTGGCTTTATTACATTTGAGTCTCGTGTTTTACCGGATTTTGCATGTTAGCCAGAATTTTGCCATTGTTCGTTGTCATATGGCTTGAGGGGTATATAATTTTTATATAGCATACAAATGCGAGCTGCGAGCTGCGAGCTGAGAGCTGCGACCTGGGCCTTCCCATAAACCTTCATACGGACGTATTTCGGGCACCCCATTTCTTTTTTCGATCAATTAAACCCCCGGGCAAGTCAGTCAAAGTCCCAAATCAAACAGAGAACCGAAAACTTGTAATCAAGAATGGCCGTGGGTTATACATGCGCTGACACCGTTTCAGGCCAAAGCCTTACAAGGGTATTAAACGGTGTATTAATGGGCTTTTCCGTGAATCTTTTATTTGCAAATCGACTAACACCATTCCCCAGGGCTTAGGGTTCCCTCCTATCCCTCCATATCGAATTCCGGCAAGAAAGGGCGCCACATATCCGACAAATGGTTACAAGGCCATGTGTGTAAAACGAAAGTGTATCAAAATAAGAGTTTCCATTAATTAATTTGAAGCCCAGCGCATCATCAAAGAGGCTTTTGATTGGTATTTGACTGGACGGGTGGGTGACAAATGCATTAAACAATCGCGTTTTTAATTGAAACCCAACAGCCAAGACTGCTCACACCCGGAATGGTTCAACAGCCAAGACTGCTCACACCCGGAATGGTTCTGGTCTTTGATCTGAGCCGCACTTTAATTGTCGCATCAACATTGGAAGTTTAGGGATATAATAGAGAAAAGTGTTAACTTTCATTCCAGCTCTATCCATTTTGCGGTTTAGGTTTCATTTATGGCTTCAATTCCAGATCCCTCCGCTTCACAATTCAAGAGCCCCTCCGTCGATTGAACAATTTATAAATAAACATAAAGGGGGAAAACACTCAACTAACTCAATAAGATTGGTCTCCGATCGGGTTTCAATATACCAAACTATTTATATGTGTTTGTATACTGGCCGCTGCTGTTGTTGTTTATTGAATTTTTATGCAATTTTGTTAACTGGATCAATTATTTCAATTGCGTGTTCGGTAAACACAGCCGGAGCAGCCGGCGCACCCGGAGCAGCAGTCGCAGTCGGATCCGTGACGCAGACAAGGGAAATTTTTACCCAGACGGGGAGGAGGAGGAAGAGGAGGAGGGGAAGCGAGCGAGGAACTGCGGTATTGTGGTGGACAGCCGCACCCCACAATTTTGGGTGGGAGTCCGGACTCCGGCTACCGGCCCAGCCTTTGTTTGTCCGGCTCGACAAATTGCTGGGTCTTTTGTACTGCACCCGATAAGGCACCCGAAGTGGCAGGAACACCATAAAGTGGTTAGTTCGGAGCTATACTACCCCAGGCTGACATTTAGGACAAGACTTTTGAAATTAAATTTAACACAGACAAAGAGAAAAACTATAATAAAACACCTGTATAACCAATATCCAATATGAACTGGAATGCATGCCAGATGCATGCAATTCCTATATGGAACTATTTCCTGTTGCCAGGCAGACAACGTCAAGGATGTCAGTTGGGTCAGTGCAGGAGCAGGGATGGTGACCTGGGAGACGAGGGCCCGGCTTTAATGGGTTTACGCTGCTCACCTTTCCGATGGGCCCTGCTCTGGGGTGGATTGGCACGGGCTGGCCGGGTCCTTGGGTCGAGTGGGTGCGACCCGCGTCATGGTAGCTCCAGTCGCTCGAAATGAAAATGTTTTCGCCCGCTTTACCACTGGAGGGCGAAACTTTCATTTCCCCGTTTGAAATTGCATTTTTAATTGGGGCCAAGGTTCGTGGTTTATTTTTTGTTTAGTTTCCACTCTGTATTTTAGCTTTTGGCATTTCTCAGTTATTCAATTAGCTCAGTAAACTGATGTTGTTTACGGATTGAATTGAGAAAGGCCAGGGTGATGGTGCTATTTGGTTACTAAATAATGATCCCATTAATCACGCCAAGGGATTGGGTCACTCACCTTCCCGAAGACACAGGTGCAACTCCATTGAGATGAAATTACTAATTCCCAGCACTTTCCAGAGCAATATGTATATTAAACTTGGCCATCGAGTGGCAGAGCAATTAATTAAACATTAAATACAAATCGTCAACAGGAATCGCCTAATGCATTTTCCGTTTATCGGACCCAATTGATGGTATCGACTATTTGTCCAGGTGGTTGTCCAGGAAAACAGGGAGGCCGAAATATTGACGTATTCCAAGACAGTCAGGCGACAATTTCTATTACCAATTATGGCCGAAAGTAATCAGAACTTGGCCGAAACATTAATTCCCTGAGCTCTCATTTCATTTAATGGGAGAGGCCAAGGAAAATTGTATTTGCTGCCAACATTAGTTACAATTTACCCCAAAAACATGGCCCAATAAATTTTCATTTCTAGAACAGTCGGGATGGGATGGGATGTTGTTGTGTCTCCAGGTAAACCAGGTGAAACCGGTTGATACTGCTCTTCGTTCTCGAATACTTTTGTGCAATGGTTGTCGGAACAAACATTTGCATGAAACAAAAACAAAATCAACAAAAGTTTCGATTCGGATTTCTTAATTAGGGCATTGAAATGTTTTTTATTTTATTTTATTTTTTTGAGGGGGTACCTTATCGGGAGCATGTGCTTTGTTTTTGGGGTAGGTCGGATTTACTTTTCAATGGAAGTTTTTGGCGCAAAACTTAGGGAGATTTCAAAACGTTTAGCCAGACAAAACTTTTGAATAATTTATAGCAATTAATTCCAGTTGAGTTGTAAATATTTATGAAGTAGTTTGAGAGTCTTAAGAATATGTATATTTCTGATTCAGAAAGTAAGACTCTTAGATAACCCATTGATCCATAACTATACCAGGGTTACTCAATACAAATGCCCTTGAATTACTCATTTTTGGGGCCTCCGGAGTAAGTACTCCACCATGTTATCCGGTATATTAGCAATTATGACGCCGGGCTCTGTGGGCTCTTCGTAAAGCGAAAAACCAAACCAAAACAACAAACGAGCAAACAAATAGATATAGGAGAATATATACAAAGTCGGGCTATATGCAGGGGCGATAAGAACAATGACGACGACACAGAGGCCAATAGCCGATGGTGTGCTGATATTTGAGAATTCTATAGCTATAGCTGGAGGGGCCAGTTGGGGACACTGGCATGGGTATGCGGGAGCGGACTTTCCCTTTTTTGTTTACGACTTCTGCCTGTATAAATAAATCCTCATATATGTATGTATATATGTATGGGGCTCCGACGATAAACTCTGGGCAAGATCATGTGCCCGGGCACATTGCTTATCTTAAAGATACACCACCAACGGCAACTGTAACAAATTTATTTATTTATGCGAAATATTTATTCTACTTTATGCAGGCATTGCAGCGTAAGCTTCGTCAAGCGAAAAACGAGAAT
This sequence comes from Drosophila varians, assembly GCA_018150405.1. Taxonomy (NCBI): domain Eukaryota; kingdom Metazoa; phylum Arthropoda; class Insecta; order Diptera; family Drosophilidae; genus Drosophila; species Drosophila varians. The sequence goes on from JAECWK010000130.1 coordinate 15,195,794, forward strand.
CCGCTGCCGGAGGAGGAGGAGATGGAGGAGGTGGAGGTGCTAGTGGAGGAGCAACCGGAAAAGAATGTGGTGGAACTAACGCCTCCAGCTACTCCCCCAACCCCAGCGCCGCCCACCTCGCCCACGAGCAGCATTGCCAGTTGCTTGGACTTCCAAGCGGTAAGTCAAAAAGATCACTTCGCATCCCATTATGGATTATCCAAATCCTCTCTTAGAAAACCCGTCGGGAGCTGGAGAGGAACCGGGAGTTTGTCAGTTCCCTGCTGAAGGAATACGAACGGATAGAGAAGCTCTGGAATCCCCGGCATCCCGACTACAAATACAACGCCAAGCAGAGTGTCTATGGAGAACTGGCTGCCCCACTTGAGTCCACGTGCCACATGCGACTGACTGGAGCTGAGATATTCGCCGTACTCAAGGAACTCCGCAGCAGATACCGCCGGGAACTTTCCAAGCTGAATGCCCTGGGAGGGAAGTACAAGTCCCGGCTGTGGTATTTTGACAAGATGCACTTCCTCAGGGGTGTGATTGAACACAAAAGAGCTGAAAGGGAAGCCAAGGTGGGAATGCCAAACTATTCTAATATTTTATAAATTAATAAATACTAACCTTTACAGATCTCCAATGAATGTAATGAGAGCGAAAAGTCTTGCGAAACGGATGCGGATTCCTGCGGCAAGTCGGCCCTTTATAGAGAAGTCCTCAGCTATATCCTGGATGCCTTTAAGCGTATGGAATGCCTGTGGAATCCCCAGCACTACGACTTCTCTACATGCTGCAAGAAGGAACTCTATCGGGACATATCCACGCAACTGCAGGAGGATCTCAACTATGAGCTAAGCGGCGAGGAGTGCTACAAGGAGATCCAGAAGCTGAGGACCCGCTACCGCAAGGAACTTCGCATGGTCATAAAGCACAAGGGCTTGTATTTGCCCAAACTGTGGTGCTACGACGAAATGGAGTTCCTCCAGCCCATATTGCAAGAGCAAATCTTTCACAAGATCAACAAGAAAGTGGGTGTGGTGGAGACCAATCAGAAAACCAAGTTCATTGACGCCAGCTCCATAGAGTTTGCCTCGTCGGAGGACCAACTGCAATTTGCGGAGATCTACCGCAACTACTCAGCTCTGTGGGATGTGGACCATCCCGACTATCGATCGAATGCCTATCGAAATCAGGCCCTGGGCCAAATGCTGGAGGAGATTAACACCACCTTCGCCTCGGGCTACACCACCGAGCAGTTGGAGAAGACCCTGTTCGATTTGCGCAAGGATTTCTCGGCACAAAAGCGAAAGATACTCACCGAACCCAGTAACACAATCAGTATTCCCCTCCTCCACGCCAAGCTTTCCGAGTTTTTGGAGGCGAATGTGGGGCCCTTCCGTTGCGAAGTGTGCGAGGAGCTGGTCAAGACATGTGACCAGTACAAGGTGCACCGATCCGGGCACGATGGCACCCAGCCATTCATCTGCACCCTCTGCGGCAAGGGCTTCCAGATGCCCTGCAACCTGACTGTGCACATTCGTCGCCACCGGAGGGACTTTCCCTACGCCTGCGAGCAGTGCGACAAGCGCTTCGCCACCTCCACCGAGGTGGCCATCCACCTGCGCACCCACACCGGCGAACGGCCCTACATATGCGATCTGTGCGGCAAGTCCTTCAAGACTTGGTCCTTCTTCGACATCCACCGACGCCGGCACCTCAACCAGTCGACCTTTCACTGCCCCATCTGCGCCAAGGGTTTCTATGAGAAGAACCGCTTCACGGACCACATGAACAGCCACTGGGCGATCCGCAAGCACCTGTGCACGGTGTGCGGGAAGGCCTTCACCACCTACGGCAACCTGAAGAAGCACACGGAGCTGCACCTTTCGGTCAAGAAGTACAAGTGCAGCGCCTGTGGCAAGAGGTTCGCCCAGTTCGCCAGTCTGCGTTGGCACAAGAAGAAGGAGCACTCCCCAGAGACTGGGACGGAGGAGAAGTGATCCCCCACCGGGTACTCTACTCTATTGACTTAGCAATCGTAAAGAGTTAAGTTTTTTCAACGTGTACTTAATGATATCAGTACCTCGTAGTGTCGATCTAGCTATAAGTAATCTATTTATTTAGTTATTAAGTGTAACTGATTAGTTTGCCATTGTTTTAAATATTATTTTTGTAGCTAAGAAAGTGAAACCTAAAGACCTTCTTTGAGTTCCCGGTTTCAACCGGATAATGCTGGAACTATGCGTCATAGTCGTAAATCTCCCATTCAATCATTATTAATTTTTATATCATCCGCCTGGCTAATTTCTGGAGCGTTTGTTGACTCCAATTCCGTTCGATGAAAGTGCAAGTGACAAATGAAAGGGGGAATCGTCCAACGCCCAAACGCCCAGAGTTATGGCCAATGCACGCCCTTCTCAATTGGATTCCATTAAATTGTTGCCACAAAGAATAATTACGGGTACAGCTGAGAATGAAAATGAAAATTAATTGCACCCAATGACTTCTACAGCAAAATGCATTGAACCGCATCGTAGTAATTATCCAAAGGCATTGGTTAATAAAATCGAAAGCTAATCAACTGGCAAGGGGGCGTTGGAGGAGCAGGAAAATCAACACAAAATATATATCAACCAAGATAAATAGGGTTTGGTTTCGAGGCGAGATTTATATAGTTCAAATATACGGCCATAAATATTTATTGTTTCGAGTAATACGTTTTTTCGAAGTCGGCACGAGTAAATATTATTTATTGTTTATGAGTTTTTATGTAGCAATAAAAATACTTTAAAGTCAAATGTGGACTACTTCAACACCGATCTTTTCTTATTTATTTTATTTACCCACAAAGTATCTCAAGTTCTTCTTGGCCTTTGGCAAATCTTTCAATTCCTTTTGGCTCTTGGGACGAATCAGCATCTGCACGGACTTCAAGGATCGAAAACTGTACCAGGGCTCCCAGTAAATACCCTGGACATTGTCCACTTCATCCTTGAAATACTTGCCATTTAAATTGCTAAAATACGAGATCCTCAGAAAATTTTTTTAATTTTTCAAACTTGAAACATAATATCCTTTACCTCCTTGAACAGAAGTCATACCACCAGGCTCCGTGGTGATACTCCGCACAATTCATGTGCGTAAACTCGTCATTGTCCCGGTCGAAGGTCGAGAACTTCATCTTGTCGTGGGTGCGAAGTGCATCACTGGCATTCCCTTGATAGTGACCCAGAAGCTTCAGCTCGTAGCCTTCCTCCGCGCTGCCGATAAGGAAGTCATCGTAGTGGGCATAGCTCCACTCTCCATTAAATCTCCTGAAGCTGATGTACAGCTCATGTGGCTGGGATTTGGTAATTTGATGCAGCTTCTCCAAGCCAATGAAGAACTCCCCATTGAGTTTGCCAAATCCTTTACTGTAGGAGTCCCAGTTCCGGTAAAAGTCCACGGTTCCATCAACCCGCCTCTGAATCGCCATCCAGCCGGGTCCGGCCGTTGTAAGACCTTCGCAGGGCACCAAAAAGGGCAGGAATCCGGGCAGGTGGAGTAGGTGTATCCCAGAAGATTTGCCAAAGGGCACACAGGTCGTGGTTGCCGCCTCCCAATCCGCCAACAGGTCGTCCTTCTTCTCCCGGAACTTCTTTTCAAAGTAAAATGCTTTCCCTCGAAGGTGATTGATTAGAGCCGTGCTGGAGGTGTTTTGTTTTCTCAATTCCGTTACCAAATGCTGCTTCCTTTTTAGCCTGGTTTCGTAGACTTTCACCTTGGTTTCCAGTTCCTTGATCTTTTCGTCCTTCTCCTTGACAGCCGCTGAATGGGAAGCGTTTTGAGCGCCGCAGGTCTGGGTGAGATTATCGAACTTGATTTGAAGGTCATCGTTGGTGGGATTGATGGTTTGCAGTTTATTGATTTCGATGTCCTTGTCCTTGATGGTGGCCGCACTCTCTGCAATCTTTCCCATGTAAACATCCAGGAGATCATCCAGATCTCCTTTGCTAATCCGAATGGTTTTGTGTTGATCAATATGAACTTCTGCTAGTTTTTCCGGTGCGGCTGTTACAATTGCGATTTGTGTTTGATTTACACTTATAATTTCTGTTTTATTCTTGGAGTCCTTCAAATGATCCTTGGTTGATCCTGGCTTTGGTTTTGAGGGGACTTGTAAAGAAAAGGAAGTGGCCAGCCACATAATGAATATTAATACTCGGTATTCCATTCCGAATTGAATTTGGATTACTGGGGGAACTATCCTCTATAAAGTCCGAACTCAACTGAAACAGCCAGAGAATTGCATTTTTCTAAGCTCAGAAAACCAGGAAATTAAAACAAAATACAATATGTAAGTAAGATAAAAAAATATCTGCCAGACGATGCTCTTGAACTTGGAAAGTTGAATTCTCATTGAGATCCGCAAGTTTCTTGCTTTCATTGGAAGAATTCTAAATATATTTTTAAGTAGATTTCAATGGTTATTTTTGAAACATTGATCTACAAATCTGTTAAGAGGTTAAGCTTCAAAATCAAAATAAAATTGCCAAATAGCCTTTGCTAAGGGCTAAAATATCGCTCCCATGCCTTCTCTTAGATTTTTCAAGGGTCTCATCAGAAAATACATAATATTCTAAATATTCCGAAATTTGTACTCCGATTTTAACGCAGATTGATAAAGAATCGATTAAACAATCTTGTAAGGAATTTCGTTTAAAAATCAGTCAAAAATTAATAAAGATATAGCCCATTTTAGGAGACATACTTTTCATACTTATTTTTAAGGCAACATTTTTAAATTTGACCGAAAATAAAATAATATTGATATGAAATCGTAAATTTTATAAAAGGTTGATAGCTTTAGGATATAGTTCACCGATTCGAATTGGGTTTACATTTTAAATTTCGCGCTCTACCTTCAACATGGTGGCAACCTTTAAGTTTTCTATGCTGGCAATGCCATGTCTTGTAACCAGACATTCAAGTATACAGAATTTTTCTAAATTTTTCAAGAAAGAAAGTCGAGCTCTCGCACGTCGCAACATAAGTGGAATTAAATAATAATTTTTAAAGAATAAAATGTGAAATATTGCCATTAAAAAGTGAATAAAACCATCACAAATAAAGGCAGCAAAAAGCAGTTAACTAAGCCTGGTTTTAAAAAGATCTTTCCAATTGCACTTAATACGTCATCAAATTGTCATAGTTTAAGGGTCTTAAAAGTGATTAACTAAGTCAAAAAACATTTAAATACATGCCCAAAAGTTCAAACATGAAAAATATGCAAGAATTTCAACAAAAACCATGGAGTTTTGGAAAGAAATTGATTGTCAAAACCCGAGACAGTGGAGTCTTGCAGAACAAAGAAAGCCATCGGAAGTGGGGCTCCGCGGGGCAAGTTGCAGCAGCAGAAAAAACTTGATGGAGCGCAGCTGCAGCAACTTTTCTCTATATGTACTTTCAAAGAGACATACTTGTGTGTCCATATGTATGCCATGCCATGCCATGCATATCTGGTGTACAAAGAAAACGAGTCTTTGTTCCGCTCACAAATCGATAGGAAAAATGCAACAACCACAGCGGAAAAGAAGGGTGTGTATTTTTAGGTCTCCCTTTTTCCCTTTTCCAATCTTCTGTTTGCGTTTTGTGTGTGTGTTCAATGTGTAAACATTAATGTGTCTTATGGCTTCGTTTGTTTTTTAGATTATCCGTGAAATTCTTCCTATTCCTATCCCGACTTCCATGGGAGGGTAGAATGAGAACCAACATTACTGGAAGGTACATATGCATTGATTGACCTGAAAATGGGTCACCTCTCACTGACCAATGTCCCCTTACAGAATAAATTAAAGCCTCCTTGACCTGAAAATGCAGTGATTCACTTCTAACGGAAAGGATCTGGACGGTGTAGGACTGGCAGGACTTGGTATTTATGACTACTATTCCACTTGCTACAAAGCATCCATCGCTAACGACCCATCCACGATCCACCCAACCAACCACCACATATACTAAGTATATCCCAGGCTGTGTAAAAGCGTATCATGCCACCGACCATATTGTCTATATATCCAATGTGCATATATCGTTAGAGTGTAAGTGTCTTTGCAGGTCAATCTTCACCAAAACCAAACCAAACCAAACTACAACAATCAGCGCATCGCCACTAATTATTCTTTCTCTATTATATATGCCATATATTATCCCATATGCCTATAAATCCTAACCATTTCCCGATCCCTATAACTGACGAACAATTTGCCTTTCAGTTTCCAAATACCAAACGGCCTACGCCTGCGAAGGTAAGAAACTAACCATTGAGTGCGATCCCGGGGACGTAATCAACCTGATCCGAGCCAACTATGGCCGTTTTTCAATCACCATCTGCAACGACCATGGCAATGTAGAGTGGAGCGTCAATTGCATGTTTCCCAAGTCGCTCACAGTACTGAATTCAAGGTGGGTTCTAAATAACAAGTTATTCTTTAAATAATCCCATTAACCATTGATTAAACCCTTCTTTAACCAATATATCCCTTCAATTATTGCAGATGTGCCCACAAACAAAGCTGCAGTGTTTTAGCTGCCACAAGCATGTTCGGGGATCCCTGCCCGGGCACCCACAAGTATCTGGAGGCTCACTACCAGTGCATTAGTGCTGCGCAGACCTCGACGACAACCAACAGGCCCAGTCCGCCGCCCTGGGTTCTTAACAATGGCCCACCGATCTTTGGTAATAGCAGTGGATTGATTCATCCACCTGGTTCGCCAGGGGCTGCACCACCGCCGCCAAGACTGCCCACACTGCCCGGCGTGGTGGGCATCAGTGGAAATGGTGGATTGTACAATGTGCCGCCGCCTCACACCGTCACACACTCGACGCCCTCGAGCAGCACTGTGCCCGGTAGGATGAAGGGCGGGGCAACCTCCACTACGACCACCAAGCATCCGGCTGGTCGACACGATGGCCTTCCACCTCCTCCGCAACTGCATCACCATCACACACACCATGGCGAGGAAGCCGCCGCCCCCACCAAAGCCAGCAGCAAGCTTCCATCTGCAGGAAATGCTACATCACCCTCAAACACCCGCATCTTGACCGGCGTCGGAGGCTCCGGCACGGATGACGGAACTTTGTTGACCACCAAGAGTTCACCGAATCGACCGCCGTCAACGCCCAGCAATGCAGCGCCAGCGTCCGGAAATAACAGCGTGGTGCGTACCATTAATAATATCAATATGAATGCGGCTGGAATGTCTGGAGCCGATGACGAGAGCAAACTTTTCTGTGGCCCTACCCATGCGAGGAATCTGTTTTGGAACATGACCCGTGTTGGCGACGTAAATGTCCAGCCCTGTCCCGGCGGAGCAGCCGGTATAGCCAAGTGGCGGTGCGTTCTAATGAAGCGAATGCCGGATTCGGGCTACGATGAATACGATGATGATCCCAGCTCAACCACGCCGGCTCCCAATGGCGGCGACTGCCTGCACAACAGCAGCAGCTGCGATCCGCCCGTGAGCATGGCGCACAAAGTTAACCAGCGACTGCGAAACTTTGAACCCACGTGGCATCCCATGACTCCCGATTTGACGCAGTGTCGCAGCCTGTGGCTAAACAACCTGGAGTTGAGGGTTAATCAGCGAGACTCTTCGCTCATCTCAATAGCCAACGACATGTCGGAGGTGACGAGCAGCAAGACGTTGTACGGTGGCGACATGTTAGTCACCACGAAGATTATCCAAACTGTTTCTGAGAAGATGCTCCACGACAAAGAGACCTTCCCCGACCAGAGACAGCGCGAAGCCATGATAATGGAACTCTTGCATTGTGTGGTGAAGACCGGCTCAAATTTGTTGGACGAGTCTCAGCTATCCTCCTGGCTGGACCTGAATCCAGAGGATCAAATGCGGGTGGCCACATCCTTGCTCACAGGCCTGGAGTACAATGCTTTCCTTCTGGCGGACACTATTATCAGAGAGCGCAGTGTGGTCCAAAAAGTCAAGAATATATGTAAGATAATTATTCATTATAATTTTATTGGTATGACATTTATTTTATTTCCAATTAGTGCTTTCGGTGCGAGTTCTGGAAACAAAAACCATTCCGCCCAGTGTAATATTCCCCGATTCGGATCAGTGGCCTCTTAGTTCCGATCGCATTGAGTTGCCCCGAGCCGCCCTTCTGGACAATAGTGAGGGCGGTCTGGTGCGGATTGTGTTCGCTGCATTCGATCGTTTGGAATCGATTCTGAAGCCCAGCTATGACCACTTTGATCTCAAGAGCTCTCGCAGTTATGGTAAGTTTCTTAAACTCTTTAAACCTTAGAGCTATCCTAATCCTGCCACAGTTCGCAATACAGCAATCCTGGTCAATGATAGCAGTGATCCCAACACCGGGGAGATCCAACAGCGTATCCGCATACTCAATAGCAAGGTGATCTCTGCCAGCTTGGGCAAGGGACGACACATTCAGCTGTCCCAGCCTATCACTCTAACCCTAAAGCACTTAAAAACTGAGAACGTGACGAATCCCACTTGTGTTTTCTGGAATTACATTGACCAGTAAGCGTTTTTATGATTTTTTAATAGGACTTTTATAAAATAACAAATCCTCTGTAGCGCGTGGTCTGCCAATGGCTGTAGCTTGGAGTCCACCAACCGCACGCACAGTGTTTGCATCTGTAATCATCTGACCAACTTTGCGATCCTCATGGACGTTGTGGACGAACACCAGCACTCGCTCTTCACCATGTTTGACGGCAACATGCGGGTTTTCATCTACATCAGCATCGCCATCTGCGTGGTGTTTATCGTCATCGCCCTCCTCACACTGAAGCTCTTCAACGGGGTCTTCGTCAAGGTAAGAGGCTCCTCGAGTCCACTCCCGCACCAGCGGGCGGGTAGCAGGCGCCAGCAGAACAACATACGCGACCAGACCCACGAGTCCCTGACCTTAACGACACCCAGCAGTCAGACCAATGTCTCGGCGCCCATTCAGGGCACCACGAATTTCATTCAGCACAATTCCATACGCAACTCCCACCGCAACAATCTCAACTACAATGTGCAACAGCAACAGCAGCAGCAGCAACAAGTAGTTGCTGCGGCTGCTGCCGCTGTTGTGTTGTCCAATCAGCCGCAGCGCAACCTGCAGATGAATAACTTGAACCTGAATCTGCATCAGCATGGTCAGCAAACGGCAGCTGCTGCAGCGGCCGCCGCCTCGATTGCCGCCGCCCTGCAGCAGCATGCCAGCAATAACCTCAACATTAGCCACAACTACTTGCAACAGCAGCAGGCGCATGCCGCTCCGCCGCAGCCACATCAGCACCCCCATCACAACCACAACCTGAATGTGGAGGGCAATGGCAGGGACAACAACACGAACAACATTATCATGCAGGCCAACATGGATGACTTACAATATAAGTGGTGGTGGTGGTGAACAAAACAAAAAACAGAGAACAGATAAACAAACACGAATATAGGCTAGGCTAGGCTCTTTAGATTTATGTATTAACGATCAAGAGAATCATGTGATATAATGCTTAAGTAACTAAAATTGTTAATCGAACTCTAATCCGGAAGAATTCGAACATAAGACTCGCAAGCTGCCCTGGGAAAAGAGATCAAAGCGTCTTCCCGGTCCAAGCTTGCTCCCGAAGACTCTCCAGTTATATTTATGTATCGTAGTAATTGTCATAGTTTAAGTTTAGATCACTTTTTCCCTAAAACAAAAGAAGAAACCAGGAACAATGGTTCCTTCTTCAGTTTTATTAGAAATCATTTATTCATTCTGGCATGTTTTATTAATTAACCCATCAGTTGTGAAACCTCTTAACCCCTTTTATGTGCATTCATTGTTTAACAAATTAAAACTAGACGTCGTAAACTTGATTTAATATCTTACAAATTTCCAATTTTCTTTTGTATTTAATTAATTAATAAAATATACAAATGTTGCTAATTTTGTCCTGTATATATTGCATTTTGTGTTGTTCATTTCATTTAGTTCTTACTTTCTATTTGTATATATATCCTTTCTAAATGTTGTGCTTGTTTCGTGTCTTGTTCATTGTTTTATTTAAACCATATATTTATCTCTATCATAAATACTTTTAAATTTTTTTGGAATTTTCACCACCACCCCACCAAAATTATTGTAAACTGAAGGCTAACTTAAGTTTGACTATCAAAATTTTAGAGAAGGTTGTGTTCTGCTGGATCTGCTTTGGAAGAAATTTAATTGAACATTGAAATTTAACGAAACTTTCCGCCACTCTTCCTTTGTCTCTCAAAACCAGTCTGCTCGCACCACGATCTATACCAGCATTTATGTCTGCCTTCTGGCCATCGAGCTGCTATTCCTACTGGGCATTGAACAGACCGAAACAAGCATTTTCTGCGGTTTCATAACCGTTTTCCTTCACTGTGCCATCCTATCCGGCGCCGCCTGGTTCTGCTACGAAGGTAAGATGTCATCAATGTAATCCTGTCAAGCTAGATCTAACCCCACCATCACATTAGCCTTCCATTCGTATTATACTCTCACCTCGGACGAGCTTCTAGTGGAGGTGGATCAAACGCCCAAGGTTAACTGGTACTACCTGCTGTCCTATGGCCTCTCAGTGTCTGTGGTGGCCATATCAGTGGCCATTGATCCCAGCACCTACACCCAGAATGACTATTGTGTCCTGATGGAGGCAAATATCCTATTCTATGCGACATTTGTGGCTCCTGTTTTAATTTTCTTTGTGGTAAGTAAAGTTATATTGTTATATATTGACAAAATTAGGTTTATGTATATTTATTTCCTATACTTAGGCCGCCATTGGTTATACCTTCCTATCTTGGATCATCATGTGCCGTAAGAGCTGCACTGGGCTGAAAACCAAGGAGCACACTCGGCTCGCTACCGTTCGGTAAGATTTCACATTTTAAAAATTAAAAAACTTCCATTACTAACTATGATTCCCTTTCCGTAGCTTTGACATCCGCTGCTCCTTTGTATTCCTCTTGCTTCTAAGCGCTGTTTGGTGCTCAGCTTACTTCTACTTGCGTGGTGCCAAAACGGATGAGGACTCCACCACCATCTATGGCTACTGCTTCATCTGCTTCAACACTCTGCTGGGTCTCTACATCTTCGTTTTCCACTGCATCCAAAACGAGAAGATCCGCCGGGAGTACCGAAAATATGTACGCCAGCATGCCTGGTTACCCAAATGCCTTCGCTGTTCCAAGACCTCAATTTCATCGGGAATTGTGGCGGGAGGTGGACCCGCTGCTGGAACTCTATGCAGTGTTTCTACCTCCAAGAAACCCAAGCTGCCGATGGGGGTAAGCGAAGAGGCCCATGAAGATCAGCAACAACAGCAGCAGGCTATGGGCGTGCCTGCCCCTGAGGATGCTATCATGGGAGCCACTTCTGATTGTGAACTAAACGAAGCCCAGCAAAGGAGGACTCTGAAAAGCGGTTTGATGACTGGCACTTTGCAAACACCACAACAGCCACTGGGCGGCCATGTGGTTCTTGAGAGAGGCAGCACTCTGCGCTCGACGGGGCATGCCTCGCCTACCAGCTCAGCTGGCTCGACACATTTAATCTTCGCCCACAAGCAGCAGCAACAGGCCCTGGGTGAGTCGTACTACCACCAGCCCGACTACTACAGCTGGAAGCAGCCGCCCCAAGGAGGACATAAGGGTCAGAGAGAGTATTACAATAATGCTGGACTAGCGGCCTCTTCACCGCAGCAGGCTCACGAGGTGTTCTATTGGACCCAGAAGCCCAACAGTCAGCACGGCAAGAAGAAGCGTGGTGGAGCAGTCCCAGCCTCGCCTAGTGGATCGCTTCACAGCCGCACCGCCGCCGCCTCGCAGGTGCTCTTCTACCCATCTTACAAGAAAACCAAGCAGGGCCAGCAGTCCAGCTATCCTCACTATGCGGAGGCCGTGGATCCACCACACAATGTCGGCGCTGCTTTCTACCAACAGCAGCAGCAGATGCGTCGCCAACAGCAGCAACAGCAGCAGCTCTCCTCGGACGAGGAACAGGCCGAGCAGCATGCTCATCTCCTGCACTTGCAACACCAGCAGCAGCATCAGCGACGAGTCGGTGGCCAACAGCAGCTTCCCGCTCCACCGCCACATATGGCGCACTTCCAGCAGGAGTTTATGCAACGCCAGTTTAGAAATAAGACTTCCAACTGTGATCTGGGCATGGGGGGCGATACCTACCACAACCAAGGCACCGAGAGCGGCGCCGATGTCTGCCCAGTATACGAGGAGATCCTCAGCAACCGCAACTCGGATGTGCAGCACTATGAGGTGGGCGACTTTGACGTCGACGAGGTGTACAACAACAGCGTCGGCACCGGCGTATTTAACAGTATGCGAGCAGCTATAACTGCCGGAGGCAGTCGTTACGGCGGCAGCCTCAGTGGTGGGAGTGTCTCATCCCGGAGCCAACAGCAACAGCTCCAAAAGCAGCAGCAGCAGCAGCAACAACAGCAACAGCGATCGGCACGACGCTGCACTGCCGATGACGACGACGACGATGACGAGGAGGAGGATGATGAGGCTACGGCCGCGGAGCAACTGCACGACAGCGTCTGTGATGATGATGATGATGAGGAGGAAAGCGATCTGGATGATGACGCGCACAAACTGCCACCCCAAAGCGACGAGCGAATGCGCCGTCTGATGGCGATGCAGGATGAGGACTTTAAGCGGCGGTTTCAGTAAGTATTAAAATTTATTTAAAATGTATAATATTTATTTCTTTGTTTTTACTTTTCTTTTCTTAGACGTCAGCAGCGCAAGAATGGGGCGTCTATTGATTATGGCGGCTTGCCTCCGGGAGTAGCGCCAGGAGCTGGATCAGCAGGTCCGCACCCCGACCACAATCGTGCGGTTTTTGGGGTTAGCGGCGGCGTTGGTGAGGGCTCCATGCGCGGCGCGATCCGCCAGCAGCAGCAGCAGCAACAACAACAGCAGCTAAACGCCAAGTCGCCAAGTGCCCGCTTGGCGGTCAATGAGCTATTTGGTCATGGCAATGCCGGACCACCGCTGCCGCCGGCGAATCAAACGCCTGCGCAAAAGCGTCAGCAGCTACAGAAACTGTCACCACAGTCCACCACATCATCGTCGTCGCATACATCGCACAGCAACCTGCATCCACATCCCCATCCACTCACCCATCAGCATCCGCATCCTCCGCAACACCAGCAGCGCCACTTGTCGGCCATGCTGGACGAGAATAACACGGTGCGCTGCTATCTGGAGCCGCTGGCCAAGTGAGGTAGCCACCAGATGGACAGGAAGGGACGGAACGGGAAACCGGTTAGCGGATAATTAAATACCCCGGAACAGTCTTAGGCAAAAATTGTAGCTTAGGGTCGATAGCTATACCTAGAATTAGTCGTTAGTCGAAATATGGAGCATTGTGTGAAACAACGTGCTGTCATTCTATACGTGCAGTGATTCGAGAATCCCAAAACTTTATGAATGTATATGTAATAATTCAACCTAGACCATAGGCCCACAAGGAGACGGAGCAGTGCAAGCTTAACCAAAACACGAGAGAAAAAGGATATAAAAAGAGAGGTCCTTCGACTTGCATGCATTTTATACCGACTTGGAAATCGATATTAATATAAATGTATGTACCATATATGTATAATGTATTGTAATACATGTCACCACATGCCATTTTTAAATACTTAAAAATAATTTAAACAAAAAGGAACAAAATCAAGAAAATATATATATGATGATATGAGTGTATATGTATAAGATCTGAACTGTATGTACATGATGATATATAGAATGCAGGCGAATTATGTTTTATGTATTTTGTAAGGTATCAATTGTTTTTGATTTTCGCTGATTGTGCTCGTAAGATATATATATATATTAATAATAGACACAGGCTTAAGATTTGTTTCGTGTTTCATAAACCAAAAAAAAAAAAAAAGAAAGGAAAATCCCATTTTTAGTTTTTTGCTATCCAACTGCCTCTGAACCAAAATATTCCTTCCAATTATAGAGACACGATTCCGAGGGAATTGTAATGCCATTATGTTAACGCATTTCTTTTAGTTTTTTTTAAGAAGACCAGAACGAAGCATTTGAAGTGTACATTTTCATCAATATAGATGCTTTAAGCACACAAAAATAGGGGCATTTATTTTGTATATTTTGAGGAGAGCGCTTAGAATGCTTTATTATTTATACGATGTAACGAGAAATTAAATAAATTGAATGCTATGTAAATGTCTTGGAAATTGCATTGCACTGGATAGATCATCATACAGAAATACCTATTATAGCAAAGAAAGATTTCAACCGAACCTCACTTGTTAACTAGGAACTAACTGTAAACTCTTTGAAAAACTAGCCAGCTAATCTCACACTAAACTGTAATATCCAGAGACACCTACCTATCTATCTACCTATCCCAGAATGGTATTCCTTCTAGAATTTCACGCATGTGTACAAAAACCAAATAAAATAAAGTGCAAAACAGAATGATTACCAATACTATATATGTGTCGTACGTAATAGCCAAGGAAGCTCCTTTTCCCATATCCCATTTTGATCCCCTCGCCCGCAGATCCTGCAAGTGAAACTTGCCCGCCTAACAAGGACTCTCTGAAGCACACGAAAGCTAAAGTTAGTTATTAAGCACACGCAGCATAAGCACAAATTTAGCATAAATGAAATGGACAAAGGATCTGCGAACTAGCAGATATTGAATGTATAGTGTTGCGAATCCTAGAACTTTACTTAATTAAAACCAGATATATCAGATACGAGTATATATGTGAATGTATATTGAAGCTGTACGCAAGCCACTGAATCCATTTCGTCTTATCGTCCTTTTCAAATCTCCTTGAAGGATGTCAAAATCTGAAATATGGAAAATAAACCGAAACTGAACGAAAACCCAAATAAAAGTTTATTGAAAAGCCCGATGAAAATGTTAATGTACACAATTTTTTCTATTTAAGAGAAAAATAAAAAAACTGATTGCATTTTAATGTAAATGGAAAACTAATGTTTCTCTGGTATTAGATTCTAAAACTTTGAAGGGTTTTTGGGGACTAAACTGGTGTCCCTAAGGGGATGAGCTAATACTTTCTTAATATTTTCTCAATAATTGGGTGGAATATCTTAAACAATTTATAGATCAATTCATTCTTAGTATAGTGGAAAAAATGTTTTTAAATGAGTTATTTTTTAAGATTTTAGGCGGATCTTCGTCAAGCTTTTGTGCTTTAAAGGAATATTTGGCTTCCAGAAGCGACTAAATCTTTACCAAAAAACAATCGATTCTTATGTGTAATACCTTAAAGAAATTATAGATCAATTCTCTATCAATCTACAAAGAATTTTTATCTGTAGTTGTATTTTTTTCGGAGTTTTTTAAAAATTTCCTAACCATAACTTTAACGCCCGTGGAGTTTTTGGTAAATATTTCATTGCAAGAAACGGCCACTCAAAAGTATTAGTATTTTTATTTTTTTTGGAAACAAATGTTTACATCGTAGTTAGCCACAATGACTGATTTCCAATGGCCCTGGGAGTACTCCTTTCCGCCCTTCTTCACGTAAGAACCTACTATTCCATAGCTTGACACCTAGTTAATCCTGGCAAGCAGTTTGCAGCCCCACGAAGAAACCAGGCAGCAGCAACTAAAGGTCTGGACGGATCTCTTTCTGAAATACCTCAAGCATACGAATAAGTTTGCGGTCAGCATCAACGACCAAAACTCTCCACTGTTCCACAACGAATCTCTTAACCGCCGGTTGTCCCCGGAGCTAGTTCTGGCGATCCTGGGTGAGTTGGAGGGCAGTGGCCACGCCAGTCCCCTGGACAAGCGCCGGCAGGAGTGGCAAGTGTACTGGCACACCCTTGAGGAGTATGGAAACCTGGTCTACGACTGGATCCAGGAGACTGGTCAGACGAACAGCATCTGCACCCTCTACGAGATTGCCTCCGGGGAAAACACCACCCACCTTGACTTCCACGGGGTGGATGAGGCGGTGCTACTTAGTGCCCTGAGATTGCTAGAGGAAAAGAGCAAGTGCGAGCTGATCGAGATGGATGGCAGCCACGGTGTAAAGTTCTTTTAATTAACTTGTTTCCATTGTAAAGTGTGATTTGTCAAGCTATACAAGTTTTGTTTCAGTGCATTAAAGAGTAATCAATAAGCCATAAGTAGTAATTTTTCTTAATTTATATTCATAAAGCAAAGTAAAGCCGCAAAGTTTTGATTTAAATAAAGTCCAAATTAAATATTTAAATTTTAAAATTTTATGATAGTTTCACAGCACTGGCCTTATCAGTTATTTTATCATTATTTTTCAACCCTAGTCTTTAATGTTGAAAAACGTTGGGCGGCATTCCTAAAAACATTTTGTTTCTGTGTTAATTTTTTATCGAGATAAACAAAAAATGGTGAGCATAAAAGTAAACAATATTTTCGGTATATTTTACCATCATTTACACGTGTTACAGAGCGTGGAGGATGTGATTCGGGAGATAGACCGTCTCAACCTGGAGACGGTGCTGCAGCATGCCGCGCTAGCAAGTCTTACTTGCACGGGCCGCACTCTGGGCTCCGACAGGAATTCTTTTCGCGGTGCTGATTGCGACGAGGACCCGGTACTCCCAATGGAATCTCCTACAAAAGCTGAAAATCCATCCCCCAGTAGGCTTGACACAGAACCTACTTTAAGCTGCTTTCCGGACGCGAGCGCCATCAATGCAAGCATCGTAAAGCGGGAACTGGCGGAGCAGTGCAAGAAAAATGTCCGAATGCAGTTAAATCAACTCCAGGAAAAGCAAAAGTCCTTTCGTTCGAAACTCGACAAGCTTCAAAAGGAGCAGGAGAACCTTGACAAGGTGAATCACAAGGCGCAAAGAAAGGAGAAAGATATTCTTATTTGCCAAATGGCAAACCAACTGGCCAGTGCTCATATGGATGCGCAGCAGCGGGAGCAGCAGGCTATGCGCCGTCAGACGGATCAGAAACTGCAAAACTTGGCCTTGGAGGGCGTAGCACGATGCCAGCGGCGTTTCAGTCAGAAATACGAAGGTATCACTAAGCTGCTACTCTCCCTAGACCAGGACACGGTTCAAGTGTGCTCTCCGCACAACCGACAACTGAAAGACCTGGCGCAACAGTTCGAGCTGCTGGTGAACACCGTAAAAACGGGAAACTGCGAGCAGACGCAGTATCTACGTTCCATTTTAAAGGCAGAACAATGCTGCAAGAGCTTAGATGCACTGGAAATGGACATGATTAAGCAACTAGCCGAGTTCTCCGAGCTAATCCAGCAGCAACTGAAGGCGGAGGAGGTCAAAAAGCACGAGGAAGAGCAAAAGAAGATCGAAGGGAAAAAAGCGTCTGGAGAAGGAAAAGGAGGAGTCGGAGGCGCGTCAGCTACAACAGAAACAGCAGCAGGCAGAGGAGGCTGCGAAGGCTGCGGCCGCCAAGGCGGAGGCAAGCAAGACAGAAGCTACGAAAGCCCAGCCAGCTGCAGCGACACCAGCTGTTGGTACACCCACTGCAGACATATCCAATTCCTATGTCCATCCGGAAAGGTTGAAGTTCTACAACGAAATCCTCGCCCTGTACCAGACAAAAGTGGATGCAGTAAAGCCACTGCAAACAGAGGAGTCCCTAAAGCAATACCGCACAGGCTGCCAGCGGGCCATTAATTTGCCACTGAATGCCATATCGGCAGTAAGCCCTCAGCACTTGAGCAACAACTTTGAAAAGCTCTTTAACTTCTTTGCGGGACAGCCAGTGAAGGTGTTAAATGGAGCCTCGATAACCATAAATGATCATCCGCTGGCCCGAGACTATTGCCTGCTCCTAATGGCCAAGAAGTTTGTTAGTCAAACGGAGACTGCGATCTCTAGTAATTCGCAGGCCGCCTTTCCTTTCGCCTCTGTCATTGTTACGTTTTGGAAATTGTTGCCCGACTTTGGAAAGATTTTTCTGGCCTACCTGTTTAAGGAGTCGCCCTTTCTGGTGCCGTATGTGATTCCACAACAGCCTGGGCAGTCGCCCGAGCAATACCTAAAGACGATTGGCTACCGTCTCATTGACAACGTGCTGGAAAAGCCGGATATGTACCTGAAGCGGCAGACAGGAATTGCTCGCCTCTTTGCGGCTGTAATCATTACACCAGGACGAAAGGCTGATGGACCCGAGCATTGCTTCGGTCTGGAGGAAGGCTGGCGTTGGCTGTCGCACGTGGTGCATGTTAAACCACTACCCGATGTCAGCGCCACGCTTATCATGGAGATCCTACAAACCTTAGGATTCGAATTGTGGCGCATCTACGGCAAGCAATTTGTAAAGCTTTTGTTGTATATCCAGAACAGCTACATGCCCCAGCTGGCGGTCCACGACGAAGGCGGTCCGAAAACAAGACTGGAGATGCTACTGGGCAAGTTCCTGCGCGAGCGCCAGATTCCCCAAGTTGTTGGTTTACTCCCAGCCGGTTTTTGGTAATTCTTAGGCTTAGTGATTAACGTTAACACAAACTATTTTTGAAATAAAAAAAATTAAATCTTGACGTCGTATTCAATTTTACAGACAATCCAAGTTATTTCCAAAAATGCAACATTTGAAAGCCACAACTTTATTAATCGAATGGTAGCTAAAGGCAGAAATCATTATATGAACTCATGTGAATCATTCCATCCGGAGGATTTAATCATCGTCTTCGTCCTCGTCCTCAAGATCTAAGTCATCCAATTCGTCAGCCAAGTCGACAAATAGGTCCTTGTTAATAGGGGCAGCATCGTTGGCGGGTGCAGACGACGAAGGACCATCGTCCTCGGTGGCCGCAGCTTCCTCAGCCGCGGCGGTTTTGGCTGCTTCCGTGGCCTGGTCGAGTAACCGAGTGCTGGATGCGATGGTTCCAGAACCATCCACCTCCTGGGCAGCCAGCGACAGAGCAGCCAGATCGAGTTCTTTAAATTCAATTGCATTGTCGTCGTCATCGTCCTCGCGCTTGTAGACATCGAAGGCAGCGTCACCTTCCTCAATGGGTCCGTCGTCGACCAGGTCGGGATTGAAGCTAAACATTTCACGACCCGAGATGCCGAACTGTTTGCCTTTGCTGAAGTCGCTCTTCTTGCGCTCCTCCTCGGCCGCCAGCTTAGCCTTCTTCTCCGCCAGCTTGCGTTTCTTCCAAGCAAGGAAAGACTCAAGGGTAACGCGTGTCTGGTTGGGCCCGAGTGCCGCACGTTCCTTTTCGATGAGATCCACCAGGGAAATTTCCGTGGGCTTATCCTCCTTCTTTTTGTCGCGTTTCAAAACGTAACCTGGCGGCAGAGCGTGCCGGTAGATGCACTTCTCGCCATTAGGGCACTCCCAGAACCAGCCGTACTTGGACTTTTCCACGGCCTCCAGGAAGTACTTGCAAATCTAATAGAAAATCAAAGTTAATCGGAAAGCCGGTTTTAGGTAACAGAGAAAAACGTACAATATCAGTGGTAGGGCGTCTTTTCTCGCCAGAGTGTTTCTTGTCCACCACCTCCTTGAGCTTGGCATCATCCCAGTTGGTCATCGGGTCATCCTCGCTGTCACGCATGTCCACGTAAATGGAGCGCTTCTCCACCTTGTTCTCTTGGGAGAGGTCGTGCGAGAACTTGCACTTATCGCCCTTGGTACAGATGCCTTGCTTGAAGAAGGCGCAGACCACCGACTTGGGATCGGTGCCCTTTTCTACCTTCTGCGTCTGCACCGGCTTGAAGATCATGGCCATCTCGCGCTGATCAGCCAGCTTCTTCTCTTTCTCCTCTTTTCGCTTGTCGCCATCCTGCCTGGGATGGTGGCCGCCGGCCTGGACCTGCTTCTGCACCTGCTGGATAAACTTCTGCTGCTTGTTGCCCTTCTTGTTCTTCAGACCGAAGGTCTTGTCCTGCAAGGGTCCACAATGAGAAGGTTCCACATCACAAAGTAGGACGGCACTTTTTGTTACATTATGAGCTTGGGCTTTACCTCAATAACCTTCTCCTTTTTCTTTTGCTCCGTCTTCTTGCTGGGAGCCGGCGCTTTTTTCGGTGGCATTTTCGGTCGGGGTACGAGAATTTATAATCCTAAATTATTTATTAATTAATCAGGTTAAAAAACAAAACGTGTTGCTATTTTTTTATAAATCTAAGAGGTGTGACCATAAGGCGGAAAAGAAGTGAGTTTTTTATGGTATTTTTTAATCAAAAGTTTAGTATATTAGGAATATGTTGTATAAATTGTTCATAGTTAGTTAAATAGAATGTCTTGTAAATGAAAATAAGGAATCATGCTTAAAAAATTAATTTTTCTTTCTAAAAAAGTCATACTATTATGAACTATCAAGGAGCTAGTTATTTAACTAACAGACTCTGTTAACACGGAAATGTTAAGTTTCAATCTTAACAGAACCGCCAAAAAGTATCTTCAGTTCAAAGTATCTACAATCTAAGGCTCCCCAAATCAATCAAACTTAAGATCATAGGTCTTCGAATCTACAATCAGCATTAATATTTAATAAATAATTAACCTATTGTGGATACTGGTAACTTATCTTGTAACATTCTTTACCGAAACTCCTTTTATTTCTTTAAAGAAACACCCTTTACACCATTTATTTACATATTCATATGGGTGTTTTGCTTTTCTCAACCTCTTTTTTATTATTATTTTTATGTGGCCACTTCAGCACACATGTTCAAGTTGTACGCATAATAATAAACATACATATTTCAATTATCCGCCCTGGTTCCCTCCGATGCAGAAATTGCTTTCAAACTCAAACACAGGCATTACACACTTACACCAGAAAAAAACGGGGGCTGTATACAAAATTGTGTTAAATAGAGATTTTTAATATAAGAATTTTCTAATAAGATAATAATTTCATTATTTTATGTTTTGGATATAAGTATTTCATTTCAAAACCATAATTCTCTTTCATTTTTCACAGTGTACTGTGAGTGGCTACACACAAACACGATCACTGGCATGTATCTTCGTGGGTGGCCCTTGATTCGTCGTCAGTCTGCTTGGGTGGCCTCTATTAGCCGGCTCACGCTAGCAGATGCGGGCCCCAACCCTAGGGAGGAGTGGGGGAGAGTGCCCCCATTGATCATTCAGTCGTTTGATAGTGGGGCGCCCATTTTGATCCTTCGTCTGCCTGCCGTTCATTCGCGCTCATTTATTCGAGCATAAAATTAGCAATTATTTGTTTTTTGCCCCTGCAACTCTTTTTTTTATTTGCTTTTTAAGTGCTCAGGCTCCTGGGCGGCCATTGTGTGGGGTCCATCATTATTTTTTGCTGCTTTGGGCTCTGATCCTGTATTTTGGGCTTTCTAGGAATCGCCATTCTAGTCCTAGTCCGTAAACTTTCGGGTTTATGATAATGGTTCTGTGGAAAGGGATATAAAAATATTTGTTTTTGGGGATCGGGCAGTAAAAACTAAAGATCAAGGCTATTCTTTATTTGATACTTTATATGGCTCTATAGGATTCTATGCCTAAAGTCTTCAAAAGTGCTCTAATTAATCTGAAAATTATCGGGCACTTGTGTTTCGTAGTTTTCCCAGCGGCTGCAATAAAATTATGACAAGCAACGGCAGCAACATCAAACTACAATTATTTTGTTGTTGACAGCAAGATAGATAGCAATAATTTGCATCATGAACAGGCCGTTGTTATTCTTTGTATCTTACAACTTCCAGATAAAAGGAAAACAAGCTGCAACAAGAGGGGAACAGCAGCAACATCAGCAGCAACATGAGCTGCAACAAGAGGTTACTTTTGACAATATAAAATAGCAGCATGGATATGGTATAGTATATCCCCCTCGGGACATCTTGAGGCATTCGGACTTCATGGTGGTCCCAGCATCTCTCCATCTCGGGGGCTTGGTTGCTGCTGTCAATCTTTGGTAAAAGGGAAATGCTGCTACTGTTTTATGTGGCTGTTGCAGTTGCATTTGCAATCGCTGCCACAGACAGACACACTCTTATAATTGCATATATAGCGCCAGTGGAAGTTCCGGTCGGTTAAGTTTTTGCCTTTTTTTTTTTTGCTGTTGCACGCGCTTTCTTTTTTAGTTTTTTGCGACGGCGGCGCCGACAACAGACAGACGATGCTCGTGTATCCGAGTATGTGTGATTGGTGAATGCCATGTTGCCACCCAAGTTGCCAACTGGCTGGCTGGCCAAGACTTAATAGCCGCTTTCATTGGCCAAAAGGCCCCCGATAAGTGACCACACACGAACTCCTCGTCCTCGTCCGCGTTTGCGTCCGCAATCGCGTCGACTTCTTTGGCGACTTTGCCAATGCGAATGCGTTCGCCTTGATGTTTATCGGCAATATGTTGTTGCAACATGTTTTGCTCCAAAAGCCCCCCTCAAAACAGTAGCTCCTCTTAATTACAAAAACAAAAACAAACACCAAAAACAGCTGCTTGTCTTGACCATTTAGATAAATCGGAAACGGAAATCACTAATGAAAAATTTCCATATTTATGGTGGCAATAAAGAGGCAACATCTATGGAAAGAATGGAAAGATCGGCAGCCAAACAACTAAATTTCGTTGTCGACTGATTGGGGATGTGAATATGGATGTGGCTCCGAGTGTGGCTATTGGCCACCAACGAAGTCTTTCTACTTGGGCGGTCCCAGACCCCAAGCTTGCGTGATTTGTTCTCTTTTTTTTTTTGTTTTTTGTTTTGGGGCCTGTTGTTTCGCTTTTGGCTCCACTTTATGTCTTTATTCGTGAGTATGTGTTGCAATTAATTCGAATGAAATTTAATTAGAATTAAAATGCTTTTTTTCCGCTCATTGATGTGTCAATCAAATAGATAAGTCTCCAGCAGTATTAAGCAATTAAAATGCAAGTGGGGTAGATGACTTATTTATTACAATGTTTTGTTATAAATTTCCATGAAATATTTGAAATATATGAAGTATTTGAAGCTGGAAAATCCCTAAACCAAATCCATTCAAATATGCCCCTTTTTTGAATAGATTCCCATAATTGGATCTGACAGCCATAAGATACAATTGCTTTTCGTGCTCAAAATTAACTGGCCGTCAAAGCCCCTCCCGCCTTATAAATAGATCCCAAAATCGAATTTATACGGCCCATAGAAAATTAGCTTTATTTTCCAAGTATTTTCTTTATTTTTGTTTATTTTTTTTTTTTAGCGTGTTTGAAATGGAGGCCACCAGCGTTGGGGACCGCCATCAGCGATGCCATAATAAATGATTGATCGAATGTAAGCGTGTGAGTACGCATATATGTATATGAAGATATGTGAATATAAAAATATGAGTGTATATGAGAGGATCGTTGGCGGTTCGTTTGATTGATGCGTTTTTCGTGGCTGCGAATGCCCAACGCTTCAGATACGCACTTGGCGGCTTTATGCTCCTTCTTGGCCGTGTTCTGTTGCTGCCTTTGTTGCTTTTGGCATCTTTATGCTTCAACACAACTGTCAAAAGATTTGCCCAACAACGGCATTAACGGCCGCCAGAAGAGGGACGTCAATGGGCTGTTTGCAACATGCTGTGATTTTTATCGCCGTCACACACGATGCGTGTGGTCCACGTCCATGTCCACGTCCACTACCATGTCCATGCCCATGACCATGCCAGTGCCCAGTTCCAGTTTCATTCTCTGTTCCACGTCCCTGCTCCTTGGACTTTGCTCGTGTTTTATGGCTGTCACACATATTGTCCAAACCCGATGGCTATAATTAATTGCTCTCTCAAGTTGAAGCCTTGGGTATTTATTCAAATTTTTCTAAAGAAAATATGTATTTTGAATAAATTGAATTAAAGGAATTTAATTGAAGAATAATATATAGTTTTTAATTAAAAGATTGTGTTTAGTTTTTTAAGTCCCAGACAAGTTATAGAATACTGAAACATTAGATACCAAAATTGTATAATTTTTTGACTTGGAAACCCTTGATTTACCCTTAGTTTTTACCTTGCATTTGGGACATTCCCGAATAAAAACACAAATCAGTAACCGTGTTAATTGACAATGTCGACAGAAAACACATAAAATAAATGGGGGAAAAAAACAAGGTCACGGCAGTTAGCAGCTTGAGAGTCCATAAAACCAGATCCTATGCCATTTCCCAGGAAATCATTGCACTTGGAAACCATGCTAAGGTCAAACACAGAGAGCCAACACGTGCTATTTATAGGGAAAACGCTGGGTCAGGCTGCCTACTGGATGATATATGAGCCGCTGCTCACTTCCCCGGTCAGTTTACATGGCTCGTTGCTATTTGCATGTCAACAATTTTCCGAATTGTTGGCCGTGACAGACTTGTGGGCAAACAGACACCACGTGGGGGAGCGGACCAAGATCTGGTCAGAGGCCTGGGGCTGGGGTCTTTCGAATATTAAGTATCCGCCATGTGGGGGGTCATTTCAATCGGATTTTAGGTATAAATATTATTGTTTATTTGGCCTTAAAGGTATTATATATTTTTTTATCCCATACAATTGCCAAATCCTGTAATTTTTGCCAAAGATTTGCATTTCAAATTCTTTTCCGTTTGCAAATACGCGTTGCTTTATGGACAATCGATGATTGCTCAATCAAATTGCAGTCTACTACCGATGGGAAAAAAGGCAAACCATCAACATCGAAAAACAAATGAAGAAAAAAACAAACTTGGCGCTACGATTCTTCTGGCCTCTTCTCATATTTTAAAGAAAAGGCAACAAAAAAATCAACGCGAATGCCACACGGTGGCAGTTTTGGTCCAAAGATTATGGCCATGAGACGGGGGCTGGGGAGGTGCAAGGTAGGGTGGGGTGGAGCCTCGGGCCCGGAGGCCTCACACACGGAAGGCGGCCAAAGATCAAAGCAAGCGCCAAAATGAAAATTATTACAAAGTGATGTAGCATGACTAAATACAATTTTATGTAGTCGGGGTGGAGGCTTCGTGGTTTCTCGTCTCCCTTTGAGATTGGTCCATCAAGAAATGTGGGTATCGGTGGGTACACTGATAAAAACAAAAAGGGGGACATACAAGTAACTCGAGTTTGTTACAATGTCTGGTTGAATCCTTTTTTCCACATGTACTTGGAGTGGGAGGAGATGATGATGCGGCTGCACAGGAGCCATAAAAACGGAATTATACGCAGCCACACAACCGCAAAACAGTTGAACAAACAATGATCCGAACGTTTCTATGTTGGCCGGATCCCCCTACCGGATGGATAATGGCTAAATTTGGCCCGAAACGGTGTCGATCGTAAAAGCGATTCGGCCTTTGGCTAAGTGCCTTCTCCATTATGACTCGAGTGTCATATGTGAGTCATCTACTACTCGCTTTTCCCATCCCATCGCATGGCAGCGGCGTTGATAATTGCCAAGACAGACTAATGGCTTATGGCCAGATTCCTCTTTTGGGTTATGGTTCTTTTTTTTTTTTTTGGTTCTGTGGCTGGGATAAATCCACTTTGTTGACATCTTATGCGGGTGGCCGTGTCGAAGGCGATAACTGATACCGAATGCCGAATTTCCTGCTTGCCTTCGATACGATTAGTTGTGCAGGATTATGGATGGCGTGGGAATTCGTTGAGGGATAAGTATACAGATTTAATTATATAATTTACAGGATTTTCCTCTTCCATATTAATCTCTGGCCCAAAACGAAAGCGAAACTGACATCCTCGAATGTCTGAGAGTAAAGAACTTGAACGATATGTCAGTCCGATGGCATCAAATCTGCTGGTTTCTGAAAAATGTAAAACGAAAACTCCCCTAAGCAGCTTAAGAGTCGTCCACGATTGGACTCGGAGGCGAATTGAACCGTAGCCAAAGTTCATGTAACATCCAACGACTCAATACGAGGAGCTACTGATTTACACACACAACCATCCATGCGTCCAAAGCCTGAGTTGGACTCCACAGAGTCGGACTCTGGCAACATGATTGCACGTATAGTGGAACAAATTCATGGCATCGCGGCAATCGCAGGCAGCACCTTGGCAATCAGCAAGGTAAACAACAAGTCCTTTGGATTCGGGTCAAGTAAACTGAAGCAATGAGCTTCTGTTCTTGACTTGTATTAATGGTTAGTTTTTTGGGGGATTTTATTAAAAGGTATAGGGTTTCCATGAGGTTCAAACCTCTTTTTCTAAGGCATATATTTATGTAGAGTCCCCCCAGTAGTCGTCTATGCCCCGGTTTGGGGCATCTTCATCTTCGGGACTGACAGAAAGCGAAGGAATTAACTTGAAATGTTGATGGGTGTGGGGTAAATCCCTCCGGGCTGTGCGGCTGCCACTGTTCTACGCTTAATGCGATGCGCAGCAGAGCCAGAAGACCCGTTTGGGCCTTGTCTTTTCAGCAAGTCTGCCCTTTGCGACTCTTCCCGACTCTTCCCGATTCTTCTCAAGTTTTCTGGACCCTGTCCCTGGCCAGGCTGTGGCGATGAAATCAATAAATGTAAGGCGACCGCACAGTTTTTTCCTGTGGTTTCGAGTTATATATGTAAATTTTGTGAGTATGTCTGTATATATCTAAAGGATCTACACCAATCCGGATGTTGGTATGTCTGTCAATTTTGGACCCTGAACTCGGGACTCTCTTCTATCCGTTCCTGCGTAATTTGTAGGTAGGTTAATTCCTGGTGGTCCCTCAAAAAAGCTTACCTCATGTCTGTGGACGTCAGGGTTGGGGCCTGCAAAAAGGTCCTATATCAAAGGCAAATATTTGCCTAGCCAATTTCCAAGAATTCGATCGTCCAATGAACTTTATTTCAATTAGAATACAACATAATTAGTCTACTGACTGCTTTTCAAATGAAATCTCCTATTAAATATCTTACGATTATCCGCAATCGGGGAGTGTATCTTTCCCTTGATTAACCGAAATCACCTTTGAAATTTTCATGTAATTATTTCGTAGAAAAAGGTGTGAGAAAATTAACTTGTCTTCCGCTGGCCAGCTATCCACCATCCAGCAGCCGGCAGCCAAAAGGCAAAATAATCAATTAGTTTCGCAGAATCGTTCCAGCCAAAAGAAGAATACAAATCGCTTTTACGGAATTACGGAAACTGTTGTAAGAAAAGGGGCCCCGACGACGACGACGACGACGACGACAGAAGACGACGGAAGACAACAACGAAGACAGAAGACCGCAGATCCGACAACAGATCAGCCAGCAGATGAGGCCTGAAAAGACAAGATGGGATGAGACAACAGGTAACAGAAGCCGTATACGCCAGATTAACGCCCGAGGCGAGATGGCTTTGGCATCAACTTTGACTTTGATCTCCAGCGACTTTTGCACTTGCGCAAAAAAACCAAAGACCAAACAAAGGCAAATCCAGAAATCCAGTAGAATTCCCAGCAAATCAGATTAAAGTAGGGATCGGATCGGTGCGGATGGGGGGAGGGGGCCCGAAATTGTTTTAATTATGACATTGCCCAGGGTGTATAGGAAGTGTGAGCCAACAAAAACAACAATGATAATAATAACAATAATAATAACAACGGCCCTGGCCCTGGTTCCCACTGGCCTTTGATGTCTTACCTCATATTCCTTTGGCTCAATGCCGACACTGTGTAACACCTGAAAAGAAGATATCTGGAGATCTGAGGATCTGGACATTCGCTTGGATAATCTCCGGTCTCGGTCCCCGGTCTGTGATCTCTTTCTCTACCCCGACTCTCTCAGCGGGAATTCAATTTGGCTTACAACAATAAAATGTCTTATTTAGGTTCGGTTATTAATGATGAGTTATGGGTTCAGACCTCCTTCGGAGACGGTACCATCATCATCATCATCGTGGACTGGCAACTGGAACATCCAGTGTTCTCGGAAGGTAGAACGAATTCTATTCTCTCCTCTGATCTCGTAAATCTCGACTTTTCTTCAGCCACCTATTGGTAATCCCGAATTGGGTGAAATGTCAAAGGCAAAGGCGTTTCAAATCGACTTTCTATTCACTTTTTGGTTACAATTCTTGGGCCAAGATTGCAAGACTAGAACTTAGAAAGTATCTCGAAACTAAGTTTACTGTCACAGGTATTATAATGAAATTCCTAAAAAGTGAAAGATTGTCGAGTAAATGTGAAAAAACAGTTTGTCACTTCTGCTGAAACATCTGTTCGTTTGAAGTCCCTTACATTTGAAACCCGCCCCCGCTCCTGGTCCCACCTGGTTATGTTTTTTTTTTCTTAAAGAGAATCAACAACTCCCACGCACTGCCTGGGAGTTTCGTGTTTAGTTAACCTTTCCGAATGACAAACGCAGATCATTACACCGAGTGCGACAACAAACAAATAGATTCTCAAGATGAATTCCCCGGTGGGTTACCAAACAAAGGCGACTCGAGTCTGTCGTCGTCGTCGACGTCGTCGTCGTAGTATCTGTTGTCTCTCCTCCGGTGCGTTTTTGGTTTTATTCTGAATAGAGGAAGCGCAGCCATACAGCCACCCAGCCACAATACTCGTACATTAGGAAAACTGTCAAAGCTGAATGGGAACTTAAGAGGTTTAACGCGCTCCTAACGTTTTCTTCTTTTCTTTTCTTTTCTTTACCAAATTCCAGTTTCTCCATAGAGATTCTTTTTCCAACCTACCGCAGCGAAAACTGAGAATCTCCAAGCCCGCATTTCGGACTCGATCAAGTTATTAACTGGAAATTTCAATTCTTCTGGAGCCGAGCTCTTTCTCCTCTATTTTTGATAAATGGGCGCACGCCTGGAGCGGGTTAATCACTAACTTCCGGCAGGGTGAAGCTCATAAATAAAGTTTTAGTTGCACATAAAAAAAAATTTAAATACAAAAATAATGGAATAATGGTCAATAGTTAAAGCTTAGTTAGGAAGGACGGCCAAGGAGTGCCGGAATACCCAGAGCACCGGACCCAGAAACTCGTCTAGTTTTTCCCTGTGTATTTCCAGCAAAAAAGTCTATGCCCCTAGGAATGACGGCCCACGCATGACCCCGACTGGGACCGAAGACCATAGCTGGGCTTATCAAAGAACCGATACCAGGCGACGTGTGCGGGCCTCGCCCCCCCCCCGTGCCCGAGGATCAATTAAAACGCTGGCCGAGGGCAGCGGGCGGCGGGCTAACAACTCAATACAATGTAAACAAATGATATACGGTCGCTGGCCCAGGCCTCTCATCTACTTCGACATCGACATCGACATCTACTCCTATTTCTAGTTCCATTTTCATTACCATTTCCAGTTTCAGTTTTGTGAGTTTTTCCGGGGACGATTGAAACGTTTCTACCTTTTTTCTATCCACAAAAGCGACAGCCGCACAGCTGGATTCGTCCGACTGGCACTGCAGTCGCTGCAAATCAATTCAAAAGAGATTTTCATTAGATCCGAGCCCGAGTTAGAGTCGTAAAAAGCGGACCTGTGGTTAGGCTTACATTTGACTGGCGATGGCTAGTTGGTTGGTTGGATGGTTGCTTGGTTGGTTGGTGGTCCCGAAACCAAGTCGGCCTGACTCGCTGGCGATCGTATCTGGCCAGATATGTCGGCCCAAACAAGTTGAGTTGTCAACGCAGCTCCGCAGGCCAGTGAAGTGTCGTTGAGTTATGACGGTCCAGGTCCAGGTCCAGGTCCCCATCCATTCGCCCGATCCTGGCTAGACTATCTCGATGTATCGGTTTTTACAACTCTGCCAAAGTATTTGCCTAATTGATCGTATTAAGCGTTGGAAAAAGTAGTTTGGGTAGTCAGGACTTGTAATTGCACCTGGGTGATCTTGGCCAGATGTTTTTGAATCGACATTAGAAAGTAATAGTTACCCACCCGGCATTTAACGTTTCATGAACCTTTTAATCCAAAATCTTTCATTTTAAATCTTTCATGATTTTGAAACATTTTAGAAAGATCTCTTAAATATGTGCTAACATTTTCCAACATAATAAAATGTTAATAAAAATATCTATGATAGATATGCTACGGAATTACTTTCAATATTAAACAATTTATTTTAGGAAAACAAACACGATATAGAAGATAAAAGCGTAGTGGCTTTTGTGGTCAAAAATTTATGAATTTTTGTCACCTTTTTGCAAATAATTTTTCCAATTTTCATCCGATTTAAAAAAAGAATACCATTTATGAATTAGGATTTCACTCTGCTTCGATCTGCGTCAAAACATTTCAAACGAAAAACAAAAAATATTTTTTCGATTTTTGAAAATTTTGATGATGGTACCCTTACCTAAATTGCAAAAAATTAAAAAAATATTTTTCGTACGATTTTCAAAAACTTTTAAAGTAGATCGACGGGGATTAAAGCCCTGATTCATAAATGACATTTCGTTTACAAATCAGATCAAAATTGAAGAAGCAACTGGCAGAAAAGTGTCGAAAAACTCTTCATTTTGGCCTAAAGATCCTCACCATGATTTTTTCGCAATTTAAAAATTCAAATTTGCAAAAATAAGGTCAGATTTTCGATCGTCAGGTTTAAATATAAAAATAATTCTCTATATATATGTATGTATAACATTCTTCGATAGGTAGCTTATTATCAAAGTTAAGGCCAATTTCCTCAACATCTGCCAAGGCGTAAAATCTGATTTATCAGCCTTTTAATGTTTTATATTTAAAACATTACAGAAAACATTTCACCGAGTTTTTTGTAACCTTACATGCTGGGTGGGTAGCAGTGTTTTTTCTTTGTAATTGATATTATTATAGTTTTTGCCACCATATCAAATACTCAGTTCGTCCAGGTCAATTCAATTCAATTTGTTGGGTTCAAGCACTCCACACTCTGATTACTTCACTTCACGCCAGTGTAAATAAAGCCTGGCTTGTGGTATGAGGCTCAAAAGTGTGGGGATTATGGGGAATAAGGGGCAGCAACGAGACATACCTTTGAGCCGTAAATAAGCAACTCAATGAGCAGCGAACGCCAGCGCACGTGCCTCATAAACCACCGGGTGAGTCTCCAGTCCCCAAGCCAAACATAAACACTGAACAAAAATTATACACTCTTCTTTACTTTTTAGAGATTATGTATATAGTTTCCCATACCATCTATGGCATGAAGGCTCTTGAAGGGGAAACCATGTTTTCAAAAGAACTATCTCCATATTTTCCCAAGTGTATTGGAGTCGAATCGAATCGAGCTTGGAGACCACCCAGGTAACGATTTGTGCAGTCATTCCACGAATTCCCCACTGAGGGGGCGTCCGCTCGTTCCTCTGCGGCTTTTGTGGCAAATACTGCGGCAGACAGTGGGTGGGGGGCATTTCACATTTCACCAGCCTTAAGTATGCTAAGGATGGCCCGGGTCCCCGACTAGACCCATTGTCAAAGTCCAAATTATGTACGCGTCTTCAGAGAAATGGCTACAGATATGGGCAGAAATATAGGGAAACCCAAAAAAAAGCAAATACCAATGCCCTTTGTCAAAATATAAGCTATCCACTTTGAATAAATATTAAAGCGTATCCCAAGATTAGTCCCTTTCTATATGTACCAGCCTGTTATGATGTTAATTCTCGCCCTTGTGTGATTGTGGATGGGGCAGGGCTGTTGTGGCACTGTGGCAGCTGCAATCGCATAACGCCCACGATGTTGCAGCCACAGCAGTGTCGTCATGGTCGCCGTAATCGCAGTCGGAGCAGCAAACGAAATTAATTTGACAGCCAACGCAAAACGCATGCGTCTTCGACATTCTTCTCCTGCCACACCACCCCCTGGCACCCTCCTCTTCCACCATATATGCCCCAATCGCCTTGGACTTCGACAACCTCGAAAGGCAGACCCACTGACGTTCCGGGCTTATCGCCTTACTTTTCATATCTATCTTAAGCTTGTTGTTGGTTGCCTCGATCTCAGATTTTCCTCCTCCTCCTCCTACTCCTCCTCGTCATTTCGTTATCGTGGTTGCAGTCACATTAACACATCCGACTTCAAAAAGGGTTATGCGATGAGCTTAACTGATGTCAGCGGAACGGGGATTACGAGGGAATTAATGGGTTGGGGATTTGCGGATAAAATCCTGAAAGCGATCTTCTCTTTTGTACCCTTGAATAGGATCCTGGATGGTAATTCTTCCGTAAGGTCTCCATGGAATGTTATAGTTTGGTCAGTTTATATCGGTCAGGTTCTTCGGCAGCAGATCTGATTCTGATGCTGAATATATAATGTATTGCTACGCAATCCCTTGACCAAAGGGTGATCGACCACATGGCCCCATTGACTATATCTTGGCTAATTTTCCATCCGATTTCTAAAAATCAAAAGATTTGAAGATGGATTCTCCAGCAAAAATATACGATAGTTTTTTTTATCAAATTTTTTGTAAGATCTCCTTTAAATCTTCGAATTAGTATAGCATAGTTTTTTCCCTGTGTACTTTTTGAGAAACAGAGCTGAAAGCCTGACAGGACCACACAAGAAGCTGGAAAGCCCCACACACACACGTATTGAAGGGGCAAGCCGTTCCTCAGCTGGTCATGTCGGTTGCCGGTTACCAGTTACCAGTCGCCGGTTGCCGTTGGAGCATTGGTATTGGTGGTGGAGTCAGAGTCGTAGTCGGAGTCGGATTCGGAGGTGGAGCTGGAGCAAGACGGGGCGGTTGATTACATGAACAAACGAACCGATCCGTCGCTCCAGACCCGGTCCGGTCCGATCCCCATTCGCTAAGATCGCAGACCAAACCGCAAAAGCCGACGCCAAGATAACGAGTTAACCCAAACCGAAACCGCAGCCAAAAGCAAGGGGACATGGGCTGGGGAGCAAACCACACACGCCTGTCGCTGGGGAATCGCGAGCTGCCGGCCTACGTATTACCGGTGGCAAATAGTAATTATTACATTAAATGCACCGCAATAATGCAGCAGGAACGTCAACATTTAGCCATAAAAATTGCTTGCACTCCGGCTACAAAAAAAAAGGTTTACTTGGTGGGGCAAGAGGCAGGTATTGTGTGAATGGAAGAGGTAATGGTAGGGGTAGGAGGTGAGTGATGGGTAAAAAGAAGCGAACAGTACACAGGAAAAAGGGTTAATAAATAGAAAATATATTTTTTTAAATTTTAAATTTAAAACTTTCAGTCGGTTCCTTAAAGTATGCAATAAAAAAGGATGGGATAGGAAAAGGATATATTTTATTTTCTATTTTAATATAACCTTTTCTCTATTATTATTTTTTTTTGTGTGCAGAAATACCACTGGCCGGGTAATGTTAATGGCGCTATAGGCCAATGACAAATGCAATTGCATTGCATGGAGCTTGGTTAGAGGGAGATAGAGTGGAGGGGGATCGTGTATCAAGTTGAGGTCTAGGCAATGCTGCACTATAAATTAAGACATTATACGATTAAAAACAAACAGCCTGTCGTTAAAGTCGCCAAAGGAGAGAAGGGGACACGGGTATGGTATGGGGTTGGTCCCAAGCTTACCACTGAGCGAGGCCAATCATAAGAAATCCCTTACGCCTTACAGTGGGGATTAAAAATAAGGATTAAAGTATACTCCAGAGTTTTTTTTATTAAAAATATTATAGATGTAAGATTAAAATATGGATTTTTTAGACTATATGATTCCAAACAATTCCAAATAATTCTCAAAAAATTATTGTTCCAGAAAATGATTTAAAAAATTTGGTTAGCCTTACTTTTGCTAGGCCCCAACATCGACTCCGGCCATAAAAACAACAGCAAGCCCGCGTCTTGGTCCCCGTATCTCTCGCTTGTCCCAACGCAATCCCCAATCCCCAATCCAGCTCCCCTTCTGGTCTCTCCAATTCCAAACGAAACGGCAAATGAAGCTCTCAAAGCAAACTCCACGTCGTTGGTGGTCCAGTGGCAGCTGCCCGCCATACAGGCGCACTGTGTAATGGTGTGTGTGCGAGTATCTGTGGGGGAATGTATCCCTCTCTTATGGTACACTCTCTTCCATGGTGGAGCTCTGGCAGATTGGGGCTGCAGGCGAATTGAGGGAAATGCAAGTCATTGAGAGCCAGATCCAAGCTCGAGAGCCATTCTGTGGAGCCACTCTCATGTGTGGGTAAAGATGGCGCAATCTGGGGAGAGCCGCTGATCGGGAGAGCAGTGGATAAGGCTAAAATATGCACGTTGGGGGCTGCTGGGGCAAAAAAGGCCGCCCATGTCGCCAAAATGCGCCACACACAGACCAAACGATAGAGCAAGACGGTGGTGGAGCCACCATTGATGCAATATTAGTCCAGGTGAATGTGCAAGCGAGACGCAAAAATGGGGAGCAGCATCGGTGGAGCTGTAGGTTTTTCTGCTGCTGCTGCTTTGACTGTTTGATTATAATAGCTGGCTCGGTGGTGGGTCCACATTCACATCCACAGCCCCATCCTCTCCATCTCTCTCGATTCCTTTGGAGTGCCAGGAGTAAGCAAGAGGGGAGCACCATGACGTTGCAGTTGCATTCGAATTTGAATTCGATGGAGATTCGAGCGCCAATTTTTGCGGTCGTTCTAAAGAGTTCTTATTTGTTTGTTTTTGGTTGTTGTTGAGTTGTTGGTTTTGTTGGAAAGGGAAAATCTGGGGTAGGGCTAAGAAAATATACTCATTGTATTTTCATTCATAAATTGGGGGAGTTTCAACAAATGGAAAAGCCATCTTTTGGCAGGAGTCGAATGTTAGATACCCTGTAAGTTTGCACCAAAAAGGTCCTTTTACATTTATTAATACTGAGACCTAAGTTTTTAGTTATTTCCACAAAAGCATCCTGGGTGGTCCCCCCAGATACTTAATTCATATCTGAGATACTTGGGGCCGAGATGCTTCATAAACAAAGGCTGCACAAAAACATCCTGCTGCCCATAATTTAGCA
This sequence comes from Drosophila varians, assembly GCA_018150405.1. Classification (NCBI taxonomy): domain Eukaryota; kingdom Metazoa; phylum Arthropoda; class Insecta; order Diptera; family Drosophilidae; genus Drosophila; species Drosophila varians. Next base: position 15,230,606 of record JAECWK010000130.1, read on the forward strand.
TCGGGAACATGCAAAAACAGACATCAGCACATGGGGCAAAAACAATAACAGGAAAGAAACAAAAACAACAATAACCGAGGCAATGTAAAGCTAACAAATTTGCCAACAGTTCGCGGCACGAAGACAGATACAAGATACAAATACATCCCAACCGCCAAAGCCTGCCACGCACGCGCTCCCCACGACAAACAAACACACACACTCACACACATCAGTTAAGATAAAAGCTCCACTGAAGGCCGACGCCAGTGCAGGGGAAAGGGAATGCGGGTGGGGAGACCACCCACAACGCTTGGCGGTTTCAGTTTAATGAAGGCAGCAACGAATTTATTTTTGGGTGGTCCCCAGTGCCATGAAAATAAACCACCGCAGAAAAAGGAAACAGAAAAGGTCTCCTGGGTGGTCTCTCCGAAAATATAGAAGCCACTAATATTAGCAACTACGATATCATTGTTTTTAATTAGTTGAGCTTCAGTGGATGTCAAACTGTGTGGACTGAGACGTACTATATTAATATAATGATTAGATAAGCAAAGATAATTCTTTAAAAATTCGTTGTATAATGAAATAAATAAATAATGATGATAACAGTTAAATATAGAAAATCTTTTCTCATTTAATACGTTTTTGTTAAATTATGTTATATGATTGATTAGTTAAAAAACAAATTACATAGTTTTGGAAATAATTATTTTATTGTGGTATTTGCAAATCATTTAACTTTTTATACACCCCTCGGTATTTTTGGGAGGAAATATCACTACGAATACCCATCGATCACCCCGCGCAGAGAGCCATACTCAAACCAAAATGGCCGCACACGACCAAGAGAGCTAGGAGAGGCGAGAGCGCCATGTTGCTGTCTGTGAATGGGTCACCCCCGCACACAGGCGCAAAACTGCAGACACAGATACACAAACGCAGAGAGACGGTGGCGCGCGCTCGCCTAATGAAGTTGTTGGCCTGGCTGGCGTGCCGCATCCGCGAGATACAGATACATCTCTCAGATACTTTGCGATCCTCGAACGAAACGGTTGTGTGACGGAGCGCGACGAGCTAGTGCAGTTGCAGCCACTCTCTGTGTGTGGCATAACAGCTATAATAAAAGATAAATAACAGAAAAAACCCGTGAAAACGAGCAACTCCGCCGAAATTGTATCTTACGGATGCGAGGCTAAGTTTATGGATTAAATGCCAACTAAATCGACGAAATCGTCTGCTGGCTACGTGCGCAAAGTGTGTGTGTGTGTTCAAGAAGTGTAAAGCAAAAGAGCAAGAGAGAAAACGAGCTACCAAGAAAAACGTGAGGCGTCCGTCTGTCGCTTTTCATTTTGCTTTTCCATGTGTAAATGATGTGTGAAAATTCAGTCAAATTCCCCACCAAATAGTGCCCAAATGTCGGCTAGATAAGGCCCCGAAAAAACCGTGTTCCAAGCCAAGTTTCCCAAAATAAAAGCTGAGCCTGCAATCACAACAAAACCAACACAAAACAACACACAAAGAGAGCTCAGATACATAGCGTGCCAGGGGAGAGTCAGAGATTGAGAGCTGGGAAGAACGTATCTTGTAGATGCAAATGCGGTGTGCAGTGCAAAATGCATCAAAACAAAATACGAAACTGCAATAACAATTAAGAAGCGATCGAAGACCAAACATTCGAACAACTATCCCCCCACTGCCTCCCAAGTCTCAGTTGGTGGACGAAGACAAACGGCAGGCACTGTTGGCCAACTCTGCACACCACTGTTCTGTTAAACGTTAACAGCACAGTCCCCAAATCACACCCAAAATCCGTCCGGAATCTCCTGGAAAAATGGACCGCGACAGCCTCCCACGCGTACCGGACACACACGGTGATGTGGTCGATGAGAAATTATTCTCGGATCTATACATACGCACTAGTTGGGTGGACGCCCAAGTGGCGCTCGATCAGATCGATAAGGTGAGTGGATCGTTACAGGGCAACCTCCCTAACTAAAACTGAAGCTAGTATAAGATATGCACTTTTGAACTAAGGATTGAACTCTCATTTATTGATGGAAAGAAACCCCTTTTCAAGTAAAAGATACTTTCGTTTATCTCTAAGTTGGAGCTCTGTTGAAATTGTAGAATCTCGACTGTAGAATGCCTTTTGCTTAATGCGACCATTAAATCGCTGGGACAGATTTCAATAAATTTTATTGCCAATATCTCTCGCAATATTTTTCGCGATTTTTTTGTCGTCGTCGTCGTCGATGTTGTCTTCAAGCGTTTAATTTTATTTCGTTTCGTTTTCTTTGCCTGGATTCTTGGGTTAATAGAGTTGTCTGAGGTTGGTTTTGGACGCTGGCCAGCCTATTAATTACAGTGATTAGCCAAAAAGTCTAGGCATTATGTTACCAATCGGCTTATATGCTAATTTTGAGCTTCATTCTTTAAATCTAAAAAGCGTGGAGCATTTGTATCTATATATAGGAATTCGAAAGACAAAAAAGATACAATATCTCTCACTGGCCATCAATCCAAAGCCATTTTCTGGGCGAGCTGACACACAGCAGGACTTTCAAGCCGCGATCGAGGCTCAAATATCCGGACAGACATATCCACAGACAACTTCATTACTTGGGTAGCTACTGTGCGGAGTTGGCCCAACCGCAAAACGAAACAATAACAACAGAAAGCAGAAAACTGAAAACTGCAACTGCAACTGCATCTGCAGCCAAGCGCCAAAAACAGCAAACCCACAAAAGGCCGCCAAGGAGCCGCAGCAGCAGGAGATCTCCAGCGGTGGAAAGCAGCCGAGCAGCCCAAAAGGCAAAAAGCTTTAGCGCAGCGGCAGCAGAAAAAAAAACCAAAATAAATAATAATAAACAACTTTGGCCATATGTATGGGTGCTATAGAGTATCAGTGTCTGTGACTCGATCCAACATGGGTGGGCGCTGAGGTCTTTGCGAGAGTCGTTTCGTACGTGCTGCCGCCGCTGGTTGGGCTGCCTGCTTGCTGTCTGCCGCCTGCCTCCCTCTGGTGCTGTCCCAGGCCTCCCACCCAACTCCCAGTTTGCTGGCCCGTCATCCGCCTTTGCTAAAACATTTTTCAGATGCTCTTTGATAGGAGCCGGACTGTGGCTGATGTACATAGGTTGTTGTACCGCTCGGGTCAGGAATCCATCCGCAGATTGATTAGAAGTGGGCGTGACGTAATGGGCTAGTCAAAATATTTTTCTAAACATTTATTTACCAGTTGGTCAGGTTGTTTAGGGTATCTAAATTTCTTTATTCATATTGTTTTTCGTTTTTTTTTTGTAAAAAAGAACAGTAAACAATGATTATTTCTCATTGCCGTTGCCAAAAGCATTTATGTTTTTTTTGTCAATGCAAATGAAGCAGACGGAGATCGTTTTTCGGGTTTGGTTGGGGCTACGGGAATGCTGGTGGCCCACAAGCTGGAGAAAAACGAAAAAAAAACGAAACTAAAAAGAAGGAAAAATTTCACTGACGCAGAAACAATTTATGGGTTTAGCCGGGGCAGTGGCTCTCAAACTGTTTACTTACGTCTAAACAGAAAATTAATCAAAAGATATTTTCCATTTTTTTATCCTTTACACTTAAAGGTAGATATATTTTTGTAAACTGCTTCTTTTCGATCAGTGTATAGTGCTTTTTACAGCTTGATGTCTTCATCATTGTTGCTGCAGCTTCAGATACGAGAGATGCTGTTGGGGCAACCGCGTGGCGAGTCTTGCTCTGTGGTTGTTCCCCTTTTCTTTTTTTGTTTTTGTTGTTGTTGTTGTTGTTTTTGTTTTTATTGTTGCTGTTGTACCCTTCCCCAAGTTGGTTTTCCTCTTGTTTTTGCCTTCGCGCTGCGCGCCTGTGTCTGTGTGCATCTCAATTATTTCTCGTAAAGTCTGTTGGTGGGGCTCGGTTGTAACGTGCTTTTGACTCTTGCCTGCCCTGCCTTGCCCCAGCCTGCTGCAGCCTGCTGAACTCCTCTGGAAAGTTGTGGCAAACGATCGATCGTGATGGCGCCGACATCGCCAGCGTCTTTTGTGGTCGTCTTCGTCGATGGCGATTTATTTTAATGACTCAATTTAACGAAATATATTAAGACATTAAAATTGTCTAACGAAGAAGGCACTACCCCAGTGCTTCTCCTTTCCTTCTCCCATTCTTAAATTTCTTTTTTTTTTTGGCCACTATGCAAATTATACAACACAATCATTATTATTATTTACTTTCTGGCAAAATAAAACAAAAAATAATAATTTTTTCGCTCCTGGGAGGTCTGGGTTGTCTCTGAATATGGGATGACGTTTTCATTCATGCCTTGAATTTCAAATGAGGCGACGCAAGATTATCTTCTTGAGGGTAAAGTCAATAACTTAGAAAGCTTGAAAGTGTAAAAAGTTTATTTATAAATCACAAAAACACGGCACAAACTATTTTCGGCTGGCTTGTTTACAGAAAGCATTCATAAATCAAATGCATTCTATTTTTAAGCGAAGCAATATGTTTGTATCTCAACCATATCTCAATTTCTAACTTAGAGTATTTAAAAGCTACGCTGGGCTTTGACAGTTTTTATTCCTCTTTCCGTTCGGCCTGTCCGTCGATATTTATTTATTTTATTTTCTGACCACAAGTCCGGCAACTAAATATCGCACAAGCTGAAATCACATTTATGGCAATGTCGCACTATCGATGCATGCCATGTACTCGCCACCGCCGCTCAACGACGACGACGACGACGACAACGACAACGACGACGACGACGTTCATTGTATCTATAAGATACATATAAATTCATGAATGAAAACGCTTGTCGCGGCTCCCAAAGTATCTCTCTTTTCTGCACCTTGCCCCGTTGGCTGTGCCAATTGTAAGGCAAATACACACACAGGAAGTTGGGCAACATTGGCGGCATTTTGAAGAAGGCTCCGTTGTAGGCAGTAGGCAATAAATTTGTTTAGTCATGCCGGGGGAGATGTGTCCGCTCCTCCCGACTCCGATCCGCACTTTTCACAACTGCCTTCGAAAAACAAACACAAACACAAATATTTGTGTGGCATCCACACACAGACTCCGAGGGGCAAACACATCTCCAAAGCTATGGCGAAGCAAAAATAAAGATCGAACTAAGACCAGTAGCCCCATACCATATTTAAAAGCTTACAAAAAATGCAACTTACTTAGGAAATCAATCGTGGAGGTAACTTAAATATTTAATCAAGTCCCCCAGGCCCAGACCGTAAGTCAAATATTATAATTTCCAGATCGTTATCTAGCTTTGATAAGATCTCGGGTAGGGAAGGTGTAAGGCAAATAAATCATTGTCACACTCTCGATCAATATTTGTTATTTGATATAGCCAAGTGGAGGGGACCACAGATAACGGCTAGCCCCAAAAGGAATTAAAATTTTAAATAAAATACTCAAAACCAACAGTTAGGAATACGAAGACGGGATATACGTTCCGAGATCAAAGGCATTGGACCGAAAGCAGGAGCGAGGGTGAGTCCGGATCTCAAGTGGAGTTTGGCTTTGGAGGGTAATCCTCGAGCAAACCCACTCGAGGAGTGACAAAGACAGGCACAGCAAGGGAGAAAGGGAAGGACGTACTCCGGGGGAGATACCTGCATAAATTGTTTTTTTTTTTCAGAAGGGTGGAATAGATCCATCGATGCGTTTTGCTTCCCAGAAGGCTGTCCTAACAATGCCGATGAAGATATCTCACGCCTACAGGCGTTTCCGGCTTATGGTTACTCAACTTCTTCAAATATCCAGGAGTGAGGCGTCGGCAGAGTAGATAGGGACAGTACGGAGGAGAGAAGGAGGACCTGTACATATAGGGGAAGTGCTTAACGAGTTAACTGTAATTCGACATGCTGGGCGTGTTGAAAGCAAAACAAGATAAGGTGTGTACGCCCAAATGTCCACTTCTGGGAAATCTGAGGGCTTAGACCTCTGAATAGAGGAGTATCTTATAGATTGGCTGATACCTACCTAACCCCATTCATAAATTCATTGCCCCTCGTTGGCTTAATCCTTTGACCCATTATGCTTCTGCCCGAACCCGTTGCTCCGTTCAAGCCAACTGAACTGAACCCAATGGCCCACATACACATAACTCCCACCCGGTGATCCAGCAATTGACAGCTTCATCTGGCGGGGCCTCGCACACAAAGGTGTGCCCCTTCTGCCCTACCTCGGTGTGCGTGGCCAACTTGACTTGATCTGCCATCTGCAGCTGGCGCGGGGAACTGGAACTCTGAAAAAAATACAACAAAAAATCCAAAGAGAAAAAATCGAAAATGAAACGAAAAAAAAAACAGCTTGGGCTTCATTAGGGACGGGACGACTTGGCCAAGAGACGTCGGACGAGTCGCACATAAAACTGTTATTGTCTTCATCAGAGTCTGGGGTCTCGGACAAGCCAACGAAGACATAACAACGGCTTGGCAGAGAAAGAGAGAAGAAAAATCAGGAGAATTATGAAGACATTAACTCGACCACACAGCACGCGGCCCGCACCGATCCCGTACTACCCGAATTCGAATCTGGGCTCGGTGTTCGGTGCTCGGTGCTCGAGACCCCAGAGCGGGGGTTACGATCAAGGGCCAGGAAAACAACAAAAACTATACGACTAAAGGTACACACAGAGTAGAGCAAGGCAGGGCAGGGCAGAGCAGAGCAGAGGACACAGTGACAGCAGCGGCGAGCGAATACCGGAAAGAAACATTCAAGCAATAATCACGGAATTCACTGAAAAAGCAGTTAACAGACAGAGCCATCGGAGCGGACGGACAAACGGACAGCGGGCGGACAAGCCAGCAAACCTCCGCTGAGCGGACACCAACTCAAAGTCGAAACTCGAAAACGAAACGAATCGAAACGAAGCGATCGAGAGTGCGTGTGTACCTGTATGCAGGGCAGGTAGGTAGGTAGGCTGCGTTTTCGATTTTCAGACGAAAATAATAAAGAAATTAAAATCGTTGCGGTCTCTGCCCTGGCCTGGTCTTGCCTGGTCTGGCCTGGTCTGGGGCAGGTGAACTTCTTCTCCAGTTGGATTCAAAGTTATTACAAAACTTTCATGACAGACGGCCGAGAGGGAAAATAATCAGGGTCCGTACATAGCAGTTGGGGAGCTCAGCTGTCCTGGTGGTCCCTTTGCACCTGGCGCTTCTGGAGTTAACTGTAAACCGTCTGCCTGGACGGCCATTGGGTAAGCGACCAGGGCCGGCTTACCTCTCACCTGAGTCTCACCACCTGAGTTGCTGCTGTGACCTTCAAACCTTTTTTAACGACTTCATTTTACGGGCATGCAAATATCTTTATTTTTTTTTGGCTTATTTCTTTCGGGCTTAGTGCCAAGCAGAAGAGCAGAAATTGGTAATAAATGGGGCAGACGGCTTGCTAGTCACGTTTTGGGGGCGCCATAAATTGGCGGCAAACGAGAATTTGCATTCAACGGTTTCACATACGTTTGGGCCTCATTTTTAATTGCCTCGAAATCAATTCACTTCCCCGCCTAGCCAACTGTGTGTGGTCCTTGTGGGGACCTATACCTCCCTCCCCCCATCTAGGGATTCAATCCCATCCAAAAACCAAAAATAAATCCCCGGCAGAGTGACGCAGAATATCCATTTCTTGGGCTATTTTGTTTGACAGCTGCCGCAGCTTGTCTGTGAATGGCATGTGAAAATAAAAACACAGTTCCATTTAAATGCCAAACAGACGACGAGATGGGGAAAAATAATGTTGAAAAAGGAAAAAAAGATATAAGATCGGATGTGGCAATGCATGGAATGGGGATTTCGTATTCAAAAACGTTATCAAGTGGCATATAACTTTTATGGTAGCTACAAGTTTTATGGAACACGTTTACGTGAGAAACATGGGCAACCTGCGATCCGCACACAAAGGCTTTCATTTCAGAACCCCATCCCCCTATATATGGATCACTATAGTAATCCCTTGTGGGTTATCGAAAAGAAGAGAGATCGCGAAAGCTTTCAAGATTCCCCTCAAATGATTCATTCCCTCCGTCAACCCATAAATTTCATTCGCAATGGAATCTTCTATAGATTCCCTGACTGCCTATTCATATGTATATGCCTTCCATCAATGCCCCTGGGTGGTCTGCCATATTGAGTTTCATTTTATGCTAAAATTATTATTTTTATTGTTGGTTTTGCATTCGGTTTTTATTGCGGCATAACTGGGTGCGCTCATATTTTATGGCCCAACGAACCATATAAGAAACGGGGACCCAGCTCTCAAGTGCTTTCCAGATTTCCGAATGGCATGGAAAAGTTTTTTTTTTTTTTTTTTTCAAAATTTCAAATTTAGATTGGTACACCCCGAATGGGTCGTGTAATTAAGTAGTCAGTCTCTGTGGGGGTTCTGGAGGAAATCGATTTTGGATTTCATTTTTGGCCGCGGCACATGATGTGTCGGATATTTGATTGATTGATGTGTGATGATGGAAAGGAGATGCTTTTGGGGGGATCAGAAAGTTTCTTCTCCAGACTTTCAATTCAAAATATATTAGAACTAAAACTCTGGGTATACTGAATACTTAATTTCCCTCTACCTGCACCTGCTGTTTTGGGATCGAACCCAAGTCACAGTCTCCGGGATTAACGGAGGCTGGATTGTGCGCATTTCTAATGAAGCTGTTGCAACAGCAAAAGTACATTTCATTTGAAAATGCAGCAGCCACATGAGAAGAGGAAACCCCCGGGCCAGATCATAAATCAATGCGTGACATTTCCTCACAACCAGAAGTGCTGCGGGGGTGGGCAAAAATGAGGAGGAAAAAAAAAAGGAAAACTAAAGAGGCAGGCCAAGAGACGACAACACCAAAAGATTGATGATATGTCACAGAGCCATTCGGGCAACATGTTTTCGGGTAAGAGACGGCATGCTACAGGCAGAAAAAGACAGGGCGGACCACTCCGCTGACAAGCGTTAACACTAAACCGAACCTGGCTTGATGTCTTAATTTTTTTCCGCTGGCGGAGCCTTACAGTTTGCGAAGCACTACGGCGGTATGCCGGCCAAATCTAGATTAAGCTTATTTTTAGCCAGGCTTTGCCGCCTCGAGGGGGCCAACAATGTTGTAACAATAATGTGGTTGCGGCTGGAAGGAAGGAATTCCTAGAATTTTGTGCATCTTTTGTTTGTGCGCACCTTTTGGACGGGATCGGGATCGGGACGGGATCGGGATCGGGACTGGATCGGGAGGAGAGAGAAAAATTATGGAAAAATTCCACGAACAGGTCGCCGCAGGGAGTCTCAAAGTGGATGTGCCGCCAACGACTTAATTAATGGCGACAAAGTCGAGCGCGCCGCCCGTTTGATGTTTCCTCCTTAATATTATTTTTTTTTTATCCATTGCGGAAATGCAGCAGGCCTGGTGGGCTGCATAAACAAGCAGCAGGAAGTGCAGCCCCTTATAGTCGGATTCTAGGGGGATTAACATACATAGGTACTCGCTCCCAAAAATAGAGACATTAACGGTAGCCATGAAATGTTAAAAGACTTCAACAATAAACCTGACTTGGCCCGGGAAAAATCTGTGAAAAGCGATAAAAGGCGGTCGCAAACGCGAAGAAGCCAGAAGAACGTCGAAGAAGGTACCTTAAAGCCCGAGAAGTTTCGAATTCGGGGCCGGGGTCTGGGCCTGGGTCTCCATGGAATGTGTTGTTTGGTGGCTGCCTCGGTTCCTGATTCACTGGGTGCGCCACGATTGTTGCACGGTGGGTTGAGGCCTGGCTTAAAGGAGGTGATTTATAAAATTTCAAGCTTAAACTCAATGGGATTTGGTATAAATGAGTTATCAACTTGAAATACTACCAAACGTATTAAAAAAAAACCTTTTTTAACTCCGAAAACCACTGTATTTTGATTCTTCGGCTCGAACTTCGATTGAGACGTTAGCGTTAGCGCGAGCCTCATTATTATTATTTTTTTTTTGTAAAAGAGGCTCAATTTCCGTGCAACATTGCAGCAGCTGGAGAAGCATCATCAGCATGAGGGGCAGGAGGGGCATAAGCCAGGCCCAAAGCCAAAGCCAAAGCCAGATCGGTCCAATTGCCCAAGCAGGCGATTATAGGTTCGCCTTTTTGTTTCTTCACTTTTTTTCGATTTGGACCGCCAATGACGACAGCGGTGCCTTGTGTTGTTTTTGGGATTCCATGGGTTCTGGATCAGGGACTTTTGGGCTGGGCTCCAAACTCGTGTAGGTAATGATGGGGATAAAATATTTGTGAAAATATATGGTTTACCCCAAACAAATACTACAACTGTTGACCTCATAGAAAAATATGTTCCCAAAAACCAACAATTTTTAGGGCTACGCCCATGTTGGGTCAAGAAATACATAAATTTTATGGACCCCACGCTGATTCGCTATAATTTTAATGCCTTATTTATGACCCAAAAAAGAAAGAAACCCCAAATACTAACTTGGCCATTTCCCTTCCGATTCCTTTCCAGGGCAAGGCGCGTGGCAGCCGCACGGCGATCTATCTGCGATCAGTATTCCAGTCCCACCTCGAAACGCTAGGCAGCTCGGTGCAGAAACACGCGGGCAAGGTGCTCTTCGTGGCCATCCTGGTCCTGAGCACCTTCTGTGTGGGCCTCAAGAGCGCCCAGATCCACTCCAAGGTGCACCAGCTGTGGATACAGGAGGGTGGCCGCCTGGAGGCGGAACTGGCCTACACACGAAAGACCATCGGCGAGGACGAGTCCGCCACGCACCAGATGCTCATCCAAACTGCGAACGATCCCAATGCGTCCGTGCTCCATCCGCAGGCGCTGCTAGCTCACATGGAGGTCCTCATACGGGCCACTGCGGTGAAGGTTCATCTCTACGACACGGAATGGGGGCTGCGGGATATATGCAACATGCCGTCCACGCCATCCTTCGAGGGCACCTTCCTGATCGAGCAGATCCTGAATCACCTCATTCCGTGCTCGATCATCACGCCGCTGGATTGCTTTTGGGAAGGAAGTCAGCTCCTGGGCCCGGAAACAGCGGTGGTTATACCGTAAGTTCATATTTTATTCTATAATATTTTACCGGATATAACTAGACTTCCCTCTCCTTAAATATCCTTTTTAAACATACATGTTTATATCCTTTCCAGTGGCCTAAATCAGCGACTGTTGTGGACCACTCTTAATCCCGCCTCGGTCATGCAGTACATGAAGGAAAAGATGTCCGACCAGAAGACTGGATTCGATTTTGAGACGGTGGAGCAGTACATGAAAAGGGCTGCCATTGGCAGTGGGTACATGGAGAAGCCCTGCCTGAACCCAATGAATCCCAGTTGTCCGGACACTGCACCGAACAAGAACAGCACCCAGCCACCGGATGTGGGAGCCATTTTGTCTGGAGGATGCTACGGATATGCGGCGAATTACATGCACTGGCCGGAGCAACTGATCGTGGGTGGCTCCGAGAGAAATCGCAGTGGACACCTGAGAAAGGCACAGGCCCTGCAGACGGTGGTTCAGCTGATGACTGAAAAGGAGATGTTCGACCAGTGGCAGGGACACTACAAGGTCCACCACCTGGGGTGGTCCCAGGAAAAGGCCGCTGAGGTGCTGAATGCCTGGCAAAGAAACTTCTCCCGGGAGGTGGAGCAACTGTTGCGAAAGCAGTCGAGGATTGCCGCCAACTATGACATCTTTGTGTTTAGCTCGGCAGCTCTGGACGACATCCTGGCCAAGTTCTCGCATCCCAGTGCCCTGTCCATAGTAATCGGAGTGGCCATCACGGTGCTATACGCCTTCTGCACTCTCCTGCGCTGGCGGGATCCCGTCCGCGGCCAGAGCAGCGTGGGCGTTGCCGGAGTCCTGCTTATGTGCTTCAGCACAGCCGCCGGTCTGGGACTCTGTGCTCTGCTGGGCATCGTCTTCAATGCCGCCAGCACCCAGGTGGTGCCCTTTCTGGCCCTGGGCCTGGGGGTGGACCACATCTTCATGCTGACAGCGGCATATGCGGAGAGCAATCGTCGTGAACAGACCAAGCTCATCCTGAAGAAGGTGGGTCCGAGCATTCTGTTCGGCGCCTGCAGCACGGCGGGATCCTTCTTTGCGGCAGCCTTTATCCCGGTTCCAGCCCTGAAAGTCTTCTGCCTGCAAGCGGCCATAGTCATGTGCTCCAACTTGGCGGCCGCCCTCCTGGTTTTCCCAGCTCTCATCTCGTTGGATTTGCGCCGTCGCACTGCTGGACGGGCGGACATCTTCTGCTGCTGCTTCCCGGTGTGGAAGGAACAGCCCAAGGTAGTTCCTCCAGTTCTTCATTTGAACAACAACAACGGCCGAGGGGCCAGGCATCCCAAGAGCTGCAACAACAATCGAGTTCCACTGCCCCAGCCGGCACAGAATCCTCTGCTGGAGCAGAGAGCTGCCAAGTCCGAGGGCAACTCCCTCACCTCCTTTTCGTTGGCCAATTTCGCCTTTAAGCACTATGCTCCCTTCCTGATGCGGAGTTGGGTGAAGTTCTTGGCTGTGATGGGATTCCTGACGGCACTGATCTTTAGCCTGTACGTCTCCACGCGGCTACAAGATGGCCTGGACATCATCGACCTGGTGCCGAAGCACAGCAACGAGCACAAGTTCCTGGACGCCCAGACGCGACTCTTCGGCTTCTACAGCATGTACGCCGTGACCCAGGGCAACTTTGAATACCCCACACAGCAGCAGTTGCTGAGGGACTACCACGACGCCTTTGTCCGGGTCCCCCATGTGATCAAGAACGACAACGGCGGACTCCCGGACTTTTGGCTGCTACTTTTCCGCGATTGGCTAAGCAATCTGCAGCGGATTTTCGACGATGAGATCCGCGACGGAAGGCTGACCAAGGAGTGCTGGTTCCCCAACGCCAGCAGTGACGCCATCCTGGCCTACAAGCTCATCGTCCAGACGGGGCACGTGGACAATCCGGTGGACAAGGACCTGGTGGCCACCAATCGGCTGGTCAACAGCGATGGCAACATCAATCCGAAGGCCTTCTACAACTATTTGTCCGCCTGGGCCACCAACGATGTCTTTGCCTACGGAGCCTCACAGGTTAGTTGGACCTCTTGTGAGAAAATCCTCTTAGCTTGACTAACCGTATCCTGTTTATCCTTCTCCAGGGAAAACTGTATCCTGAACCGCGCCAGTATTATCACCAGCCCAACGAGTACGATTTGAAAATACCCAAGAGCCTGCCCCTGGTCTATGCCCAGATGCCCTTCTACCTGCATGGCCTGACGGACACCTCGCAGATCAAGACTTTGATAGGTCACATCCGTGACCTAAGCGTTAAGTTCGAGGGCTTCGGCCTGCCCAATTATCCTTCGGGTAAGTCTATTAATCCACAATAATCCAAATATTCTTAATTTAATCCATTCCTTCCCAATCTTTAGGTATTCCGTTTATATTCTGGGAACAGTACATGACCCTGCGCTCCTCGCTGGCCATGATCCTGGCCTGCGTCTTCCTGGCGGCCTTGGTGCTGGTCTCCCTGATCCTGCTGTCCGTTTGGGCAGCGGTCCTCGTTAATCTTAGTGTCCTGGCCTCGCTGGGCCAGATCTTTGGAGCAATGACCCTGCTTGGGATTAAACTATCGGCTATTCCGGCTGTTATTTTAATCCTAAGCGTGGGCATGATGCTGTGCTTCAATGTTTTGATATCCTTGGTAAGTTTTCACTGAAAATCCTTATCCCTAGAGTCGAAACTAATAGATTCATTTTCCTTTCAGGGCTTTATGACCTCCGTGGGCAATCGTCAACGCCGTGTGCAACTGAGTATGCAAATGTCCTTGGGTCCTTTGGTCCATGGCATGCTGACCTCCGGTGTAGCGGTCTTCATGCTCACCACCTCGCCCTTTGAGTTCGTGATCCGGCACTTCTGCTGGCTTCTTCTGGTAGTCCTCTGCATCGGAGCCTGCAACAGCCTGTTGGTGTTCCCTATTCTCCTAAGCATGATTGGACCGGAGGCGGAACTCGTACCGCTAGAACATCCTGACAGGATATCCACGCCCTCGCCGCTGCCTGTGAGGAGCAGCAAGCGCTCGGGCAAGTCTTATGTGGTGCAGGGATCCCGATCCTCCCGCGGAGGATGCCACAAATCCCACCACCACCAGCACAAGGACGCGAACGATCCCTCGCTGACCACTATCACCGAGGAGCCGCAGTCCTGGAAGTCCAGCAACTCCTCCATCCAGATGCCCAACGACTGGAATGCGCCGATGTCGGCCAACTTCCATGGCTATCAGCCGCCGCCGAGGGAATCACGCCCGGCCTCCTATGCGGCTCCGCCCCCCGCCTATCACAAGGCCGCCGCCGCCGCCCCGGAACAGTGTCCCTTACCGTCGGCGCCGCCGCCGCCACCGTCACCGTTTCAGGGGGGCTTTCCGCCGGAGCTGCAGAGCATTGTGGTGCAGCCGGAGGTGACGGTGGAAACGACGCACTCGGACAGTAACACCACCAAGGTGACGGCCACGGCCAACATCAAGGTGGAGCTGGTAACGCCCGGACGGGCGATGCGCAGCTACAACTTCACAAGTTAGCACTAGTTCCTGTAGACTAAGACTAGACTAGTTCGTAGACTAAGTGGTACTTGTAGATGTATCCGTATCCGTATTTGTATAATCGGTTTGTCCTGCAGGCTGGCTGGTTTTGGTCCCTATTGGCATTTAGGTGTTAAATGTACAGGAGTTCCCAAATCTTTATAAAAAAAACTGAAAAAAGCATAATTATGGAAAAGTGAGAAACTAAGTCCAGCCTGTGTGTATGTATATGTGTATGCATGATAGTTAATTTTCCGGATTCCGGTACTGTAAGCAGCTGCCTCCTTGAACTCCCAAACAGTCCAAATATCCTTGCCCCAAAACAATCCTTTCACCGTCGCCCCCCTCTGCCTAGCAGCTTTGTATGTATGTATTTTAGCCCATAAGACATTCTTAAACATAGAGTTATTTATTGTAACACAAAACCACAAGCAAACAATGTACTTACATACAAATTCAACGCGAGATTCAAATCCCACACGAAGCACCCAATCCCACACTAGTAATTTCTAGTTTTTAATTTAGTTTAAATATGTACATAAAACACAAGGACTTGAACCAAAATAGTATCGCTTAAATGGAAACGAAAGAAACGAGAGAAAATATTAACTTTAATTTGAATCGACATCCACAATTGTCGTTATCCCTCACAAAAAAAAAAAAAATCAATAAAAAAAAAATTGAAATAATAATAACAATAAATTAAAAACGAAGCGACGAACGAGGATTTATTTAAAGATTGTAAACGCGGCATTTATCCATGTACATTTGTTGCACAAAGACTGACTGTCTTTTTTTTTAATAAAAATATATATATTACACGGTTTTTTAAAAGCGAAATAAAGTTTTTTTTTTAAGGTTTTCATTAGAGGGGACATAAATTCCTGATTTTGTCGTGATTTCCAACTAGCTCCTGGCTAATTTTTTATAGAAAAATCTATTTAACAGCATATTCAATTTAAGAAAGCTTTCAATTTTTTAAAAACAATTTCGAAATTCCCGCTAAAAAAAGCTAAAACATCAAATCGATAGCTAGAAAGCCAAGCACAGGGTGCTCACAGGGGGAGTCGTGTAAATGGGACCATATCTTGGCAAAACGTAGCGTTGCCATATCATTTTTCAAATAGGCTTTGGCATCGCAAAAAAAAAACATCCTTTTTAACTCGTAAATAGCAGCCTAAACTCAAATTAAAATAGCTTTATTGTGGCATTATGCGAGTAAGTGAAGAATTAGGTGCCTTGGATTATTCAGTTGCAGCAGAAATCCAGCAAAAGAAACAGAAAACCGTAAGAAATTTGTCGTCGGCATTTGCGCGCTAGTGTGTGTGTAGGGGAGAGAATGAAAATAATCTCGTGGCAAAAGCGAGCTGCGGCGAAAACCAGAAATTTCAGACATCGCAGACGTAGTACGTTCTCTTAAAAACGCGGGAGTGCGCTGCCGTTGCCGTTTAAAAGTATCCACAACAGGAATTTGTTTTAATCGAAGAAATTCATTTGGACGGGAAAGTGCTGTTTCTCGGCGTCGCAAAAAGGAATATACTCGCACGCGGCCTCGTCACAACTCTGTTCCATGCGGGCGCCAAACTAAAGACGCCAACTAAACTAAAAACCCAAAAGGAAAAACATTAAAACGCAATTTAAACACTTCTAGAATCTAGATAGTGTGTAAGTAAAACATTGTTTTTAGAGTGGCGTGATAAATAAACAACGACACACACACACAAATAAATACATATACACCCCCCCTTTGCGACGCCTGCTTGTGGGCAATTGTGCAGTTTTGTGAAAGTTTTGCGAAAGTTTTATCAATTAAAGCGCAGTGGCCAAAGCGCTGGCCGATTTACGTAGAGCGACTATAAAGAAAAAATCAAAAAAGAATCGAAAAAAAAAAAAAAAACGTGTTGACGCCAACGCAACATTCTATGCTGGTATTACGTGTTCCCGAGTCCGAGCCCAAGTGCGTGTGTGTTCTTATAGGCAAAACGTCATTTTATATAATCACTGATTTTTTGTCCGTGATCCATTGGCCGATTTAGCTGATTTGTTCTTTATTCTGATGTTTATTCCATGTGCCACCATCATCGGACCACCCAAATAACTACGTTTGTGCCACAGAATTGAGCTCTACAAGGTGAGTCAAAAATATATCTCTACCTTTCTCAGCTGACGCGACTGCATCTCTTTCTTTGCCCCTCTCTCTTTCTCTTTCTCTTCCGCTGCCGGCGTCCCCTTTTAGGGATTTTCCAGATGTCACGCCACCTTATCAATTTAAATACTCTACTTACCATAGACTATCAATTTATCCAATCCGAGTGTCGAGAATCAACAATCTTTTACGGTGACCCAATTCCAAGTCCAACTGCACTGAAACTTATGCAATTGGTTGCCACTGGCAGCCAGGTCTTATTGCTGTTTGGTTTTGTTTATTGATTTGTTTGGCCAGCGAATCATACATGGCCCTTTTGCTGGTTTGTTTATTTGACGCTGTATTTTGGTTGCAAACGAAACTTGTTTATTTTATCCCATGGATTATGGGAATCTCAATGATTGTAGCTTTTGTTTTTTATAACCTGTTAATGACATTCCGCACCAAACATTTTCAGTTCAAATTGGAGGACTCCTTGGAAATCCACGCACATAAACAAAACCCTCTCTTAGGCTCTCTTGGTGGCCTTTCCCTGCCAGGTAGTGCACGTGTAATTTTCTTGTAATGCTTTCTGCGCAAACTCTCCCCCGCTTTGTAGTCTCTCTTTGCGGCGGCCTGTTATACCAACTGAAAATCATGCGAGTTTTATCTTTGACGGCCACAGGGGCGTCTGGGGGCAGGTATCCAGTTCGGGGTCATCTGTATATGCGGCTGTGTGTCATCTGTTTGTGATTCCTCGCAACCAGCTGAGCGCCGGGTGCTCTTCATGGGGGAGGGTGCCGGAAGGGAGGTGGCTGAAATGTGGGCGAGTTGCACTTTTCGTGCCACGCTTTTGTTTCTAGGGCGCGGCTTTTGGTTTGGCCGGAAACGCGCCTCAGCGGAGGCACTTCATAATCAGAATATCATTGCATGGCAGCCGGTAGTTCTTTAGACCGACCCCTCCGATTTAAAAGTTCAGTTGAAACAGATAAACCCGGAGATAAGGCAAACAGCTTACGTGAGTTACCAAGTGGTGGGATTTTCAACTTCTATAACATATTACTATCATAGTGAAAAATTATCATTCCTGAACTATGTACCTCAGTAGCATTTGATAAAGCAATCATAATATATTCAGTTTAAATCACTTGTGCTAGCAGTTCTTAACTCCGTTTTAGAAAAGTTAAACGAACGTGGAGGAAATTCTGGTGATTTTTCATTTATATCGCAATGCAATGGTTTTATTTTTAGAATTTAAGCTCAGGAATCGCATTCATCAAGAAACATTTGTGGGAGTCAAAACCCACTCCCACCCTGACGCACTTTCGTGGGTGGGTGGCCTGCGTTTGCCGGTCTCCGCTTTCATTCATGGCCAGACCGACCACCCACCTTTTCCGCCCGCCACTCAGTGCGGTAGCCCCATGTAAACAATTTCCTCTTTGACCTTTGCGCACTCCGCCCCTCCACGGCAGCCCAGTCTAGGTCGTTCGGTCTCTTTGTTCCACTGCTCTTCGCCCTGCAGTACAGTACACTCGCGCCCCGTCAACCAGCTCTCTCACTTGAACTCTCTTCGCCGCAGTCTTGTACTTTGTTTTAAGCTTTGGCATTTCCCCTGAAACTCATACGATTTTCAGCTGGTATAACGAAGGAAAAACGTGCCACACAGTGAATGCTGCTTGCCACAAAACCGACCCACCACCCCACCATTCTCGCCGGTCCCTTTGCCGTCTGCCTCGTGACTTTTCCCATTGCGTCACTGAGAAAAAGTTTCACAAGAATGCCTTTTAAAGTCATGTTTGGATTGTTCGATTGAAGATAGACATACTTTATCTAAATATAGTTTTTATTAAATTTTTCAATCACATTTCCAATAAAATCCTGTGTTTTCTTTAAGTGCATTTCAAGTTGCAGTTGCTGCCTTTCGTTCTCCTATTATCTTTCTCTACTCCTCCTCCCAGTTGGGCGCTGTGTCAAAAATAGTCACGCGATGTCTGGGCGACTAAAGTCTCCTCCACCCTGTCCGCCCCCTGGACTTTGGGTTGTAATGAGTCTCTGTAATCGGCCTGTTGCCCAACCCCCGATTTGGCAGTTTGCCCTTTAGGGCTATATAGCCTGTAACTACCCAACTTGACCGTTACTTTTTTTTATAGTTTTGATGCAACAGCTGCCGCTTCTGGGCTGTCCTTCCCACCCCGTTTTTTTAGTTAGAATTATTACACAACATATTTTTTTCGACTTTAAATAAATTAAATTCCTAAAAATGTCTGGAATGGTGGGATTATCAACTGCTTATCTGGAGGATTTTTGTTATTCTTACGAATCAGTGACAATTTTTATTCTATATTTTCTTGAACGATTAGATAAAGATGAATAATTTAATCAACTGCGCTTTTTTCTGTTGAAATTGTATTTTCTGGTTCCTGTTTCTTTGCTACCTTGTTTGCTGTTCCGTAAAGTTCTATGTTTGGCCAGATGTCAGGCTTAGAAAACAACTAGTTTGTGGCCGGGTAAGAGGGGGATACCTCGACACAAAACCAAAAAAACAGCATTCCCCCCACAACTAAGCCCCTGGATCGCATGAGGATTGTTTGTGTTTGTTATTTAGTCATGACTTTGGTAGATTTTCTAACCGGTTTTTGCGCAGTACCGCTTTGATTAAACCGGGCCTCAGGCTTTGGCTCTGTCTCTGGCTTCGCTTCTGGCCCACCACGATCATTGCCAATGCCGAGAGCTGGCTTTTGGTTTGTTTTCCTTTTGGAAAATTTCACTCCCAGCACGTGCTTGCCGGGCGGAATGGTCACTCTAATGACAAGTACACTGCGACTCGGACTCATGCTTGTCTAGGTCATTTATTTTAGCGCTGCCGCTACCACTGCCTTACTTTCCACACAAACTCATTTACATATGTACATATGTATCTCTGGGCAGCAAACCAACAAACTTGAGAAATGAGCGAGTGCAAAAGAGAGCTCCCAGACGATTCTTTCTCCCGGTGTGGGTGGGTGGAGAAGGTTGATTGCCTCCTTCACGCGGTAATCTCTCTTACGATCATTGAAATTTATTTTCATCTCACCCACACACGAATCTCCTATCAGTTTGTTTGTTTGTTTTGCGTGTTTGTTACTCTTTTGATTTTTTTATTCAATGAAAAATTCACAACGCCCCGTGCAAAACTTATTCTCACAGATGCTGCTGGTTGTTTTATTTAAATCTCGTTTGAGTAATTTTTTTCTCGTTTTTATGCGAGTACAGCGAGTGCAAAAAAAAAAAGTATTTTTATTTTGGACTTTGACACAGTCATACGATGATTTTGTTACCCCATTATTAGCCAGAGAACGAACAGATAGAAAGAGAGGTCTGACAACAAAACACACGTAACGTGTGCATGGAAATGGAATCAGAAAAAAAAAATGAATCAAATACTGCAATTCAATTCAATTTTCACATTATGTGAATGGGAGGCGAACAGAATATTGTCGCGTTCTCACTTTCCCCACTCCCCCACCCAGTCAATGTCAAGGCAATCAGCTGATGAATAATTTCCCGTTACAATTTCTCGACACCTTGACCAAAGTTCAAGTAACTTCGGCGTGAAAGCTGCCATATATTTATGCAAGTAAACAAAATAACAGCTGATCATGGGAGAACTGAACTTTGGGATAAACACTTTCAACTTCTCCCTTTCAAATCCAGACAAAAAATTACATTTAATTTTTGAAAAATATTTTAAAGTTTTCTGATAATCAATTGTAGAAAGAATGTTACCTTCAGAACGTGTTTATTCCGTTGTACATTAAATACCTCAAATGAAATATACACAGACAAAAGTCCACGTAAGGGGATACTGTTTTGATGACGTGGTCGCTATAGCCTTTGTTCATATTTGCCAAACACCAGTCAGTAATACAATTAATGTTGGACGGTCCGCACCAGAATTTTAACTTCACCTGTCGCTTTCGTAATGTTTTCGCCACAAACTTGAGTCTTAAACTTCGTTTAAAACCCAAAAGTTTGCATGCATTCCCACTGATGTAAGCAGAAAAGATAAAATTTGGGGTTTTTTCAAGTTCGAGGTTTGTTCCAGTTTGTTTCGCCTTTTTAGCAGCCATTTTCGTTAATCAACCGTAACGTTGATTCAAGCCGGTTGCAGTTTGTTGTGCAATGTATGCAAAAAATATCACCAGCCAAGTAAAAAACAAACCAGAAAGAGCCAAGTGTGTTTTATTGTTAGTACTACGCAAATAGTTAAACAGTTAGAACCAAACAACTAGTTTCAGATGTAATTAAGGCTGGCTAGCTGCTATTGTTCTATTAGAAGCAATTAAATGAGTTTCTCCTTTGGAAACGGAAAATTGTTGCAATAGAGGCCTTCCATTTAAAATGCACTTGAAAATCGTAGGTGATTAAACACACGAAATGAGACCCAGAAACCTGGTTATCAACTCCACTTAATCATTTTTACTTTGGTGACTTTTTTTAAGTTAATATTGAAGATAAGATAACGTTTTCATCATAAAATTGTTAGCCCACATCAAAATACATGTTACCCATTACCTGTTTTTATTAGTCACTTTCTAAATATATGTTGGAAATTACATTTTAACGACACATTAAGTATTTCTCAATTTGGAAGCTTTGAGTGATTTATAATCGGACTCAGGCTTTTGACCTTTGCCCGGGTTAAAGTGCCCGCTGTAAGAAATTACGCATACGCCCTGTGTGTGTATCATCTAACCCTCAAGTTTCGTGAATCGGATCTGATTCAATCTGTTCTCGGAGCCGTGCCTATTTAGGCACAATATAATTTTTTTTTGCCTGTGTGACCTCTGCTGAGCTGAGGGGCGGTTTGGGGAGTGTCGCGTTCCAAAGTACGGATTACAGTAATCACAGGCTTAATGCGCACAATTTCCTTATTGTTTTTTTTGTTTATACCAAGTTTTGATAGTAATGTTAGGGATTAGGAGAAGTCTCTGGGTTGGATTCTATCACGCCATTTTGATATCGTTTTAAAGGCTTCTGAAAAATTAAACTTTGTCCAGCCAAAGAAAAATGCAATGCGCATTTTTACGTTTTTATTAATTTTCATTCAGTAACCTATAGCGGCGCCTGATTGCTGAACACGGGAACTTTAAACTTGGAACTCAAATTTATAAGTCTATAAGATTTACTTTTAAATAAGATTTTCTATTTAAATAGAATACATTTCGATTTAACTTTGAATTGTCTGAACCCACTGTGCTGACACGTAAATATGTATTTAAATGTCGAGTTATTTTGTTGTTCCTCTTTCTTCGCAAACAAAACACGTATTCACACAGTTTATGGGTCTGTTGGAGTAGCGAGGGATATCCGAGGGAAGATCTGTATTTTGGGACCAGTTTAATGCACTCCCCATCGCCGTCGTCCACTAAAACCAAATTTCACATTTTTTGACACTTTATATCACTCGCTTATCACATGGCTTATTACTTTTCAATGATTGCATAATGGACAAACTTTGGACGGTCGAAAATTTTGCTCTCCATTGTTTATCTGCGACGGCAGATTCTAAAGAACCCATTCGATATCGCTTTTTAAAGCGGATATACCCCGGTGTGGTAGACTTTGAACCCAGCCTTCAATATTTACTAAAAAAAATACTCTAGAATCAACAACAAACCAAAAGAACAAATTCTTTTGTAAGTTGTGTAAATTAATGCCAAAGAATCTTTGTGATTCTATTGATGTCCCCGACCTATGCCAATGTTTCTCCTCCGAAACTAGTGGAGAGAAAGAGAAATGCAGAGAGATTCTAAGTTTGAAACCGATTATGCAATGTCTCTTTTGGGTTTATTTTAGTCTAAATTTAATATAAACTACGTATATATTCCCATTTCTCTGTTGACAATATCTATTCATTCTCTACTTTTTTTTATCGAGTTTTATTTTTGGCAAAAATCCATCCAGATACGTAACAGAATCTTGTTTGGCTTTCAATTTTTGATTTGATTAGAATTTTAAATGAAGGCAAAATAATGTAGCCTAATTGAAATATTATTAAAGCTAAGGGAAATTTAAATCTATTTGGTTTCGGTGTTTTTATGTACCTATACCTATTTATTTGTACGCTTTTCTCGCTGTTTCATATTGTGTTTTCATTGTGACTACATAAATCCATACATATTCGTTCTATTTCCGGTTGCAGGTGAAAACAATAATTTAGATCAACATCCACTGTTTTACGTCCTTGCCAAAGTTTGTATCGCTTTAAATCCGGAGGATATCCATCAGGACCCAGAGCAATCCAATCATCAAAGGTCAAAGGTGTGTCTGTCTTGTACACTCCCCCTCACTGCATCTCATCTACCCAAAAGCTAAAGCCATTAATACAGAAGATCGGACAAAAATAAAGAAAACGCCAAGATGTTCATCGAAGATGATGCGCAGTAAGTATAAAATATTTGGTTCACCTTCTTTGTTTTCCATGAGTACTACTGCCCTAAGTGTTTTCCATTCGGTAGCGGAAGTTTTGGTGTTGGATATTTAAAATTAGAACATTTTACATAAATTAGTCTCAAACCAAAGGTTTCCCTTAGTCCTTTAGTGAATTATTGATCAAACAGAATACTTTAAGATAGTATAGTTTGGATATAAGTTTAAATGTTTGTTAGCTTTAGTAATACTTGAAAGTTTCGTCCCTCGTAACTTCCTTATAAGCCACCCTGGTGCGAAAAATTGACGTCATTCGTCTATTGCGCAACCCAAGTTCAAGGCTTCGTTTGATTTGCTTATCAGGCCGGCATACACTTTGCGCTTTATCAAGTGTGCAGGAATTAACTATATATTGCATTATGTATTGTAGAAACACCACCGATTGCACACACTTTGGGTCGCCCATAAACAATTTAAGACTACGCTTTCGGTTGTACGATTCTGTTTCCTTTCTTGATTTTTAAATTTAATCAATCATGCCCTGGTTCATTCGCTATTGAATGCAAATGAACAATGACTTATAAATAGGAAAAATTCTTAGTAAAATCTGTTGTGCAACTTTGCAACTTTAAATTTCATTATTTTAATTAAATAAGCTACGCGATAGGATTATCTAGTGTCCTGTTTTTTTACATACAATTTATTTTTAAGTGATAAGCAGGTGGTCAAATGGCGTCATAAAGCCACTCTATTTTCGTCGATAGTCTGGATATTTTTGGGTTAGATAAATACAAAAATAATCATTTGATAGCCCTGCCGTTTTTTGATTAAAAACTAAAATCAAACGTTTGAGGTTTAAGAATGTGGGGTTTAAATCATAAATTAGGAAGTGGGACTGGTTTCCCAGATCATAAAGATTAGCAACCGATGCATAGATGAAATATGGCCCAATTCCTCAATTTTTGACACACTATAGGGCACTCGAGGACTAATCTGGCTAACGGTAGTTGGCCAAGAGCTCAGAAAAAGGCTGATAAGGAAACAGACGTATACTAGACCAAAACTTGAGTTCCATTACAATAAAATACTACAAGTCCAATTACTAAGGCCCCTTTGAGGGAATCGACGATGACTCGGACTTCGGATTCGACTCTTTGGAGCTTGCCAGCAATCTCGAACTGATAAAAAACCCGAACGAACAACCCTTTCGACGCTCTCGAAGCGTGTTTTCGTTATCGCCAATTTGAAAAGCGTTTTCTGAGCACCAAGAACCGAGCGGCACGATCGGGAGAGTGCCAACCCTTCCGCTTTGCGACTTGCAAGTCTTGCTAACAGTGGCAGCAGCAGGTGCTGATATCAGTTGGTTTTCGGTTTTCGGCGGTGCTACAACGACTATTGGTGGGTGGATGGGTGGTTGGCTGGTTGGCTGGTTGGGTGTAATGGGGCGTATACGTGATGTGATGTGTGGGAACTGAGCCAAATCGGATGTAGTAACGATATAGTTAGGCCGCGGGGGCAGTCAAAATTTGCATACCAATTGGCCACTAATTTGTGTTTTTTATTGCATTTTTCAGAATGGAAAGCTTCTGGGTGCTGAGCGCAATTGGCGCGATCAAGGCGATCACCTTCGTGTACGACATCATCACGTTGCCGGTCTACCTGGTGTTGCAACAGCCGTGGAAACGCCGGCAGGACTCTCGGCGCGTTAAGGTAAGTCTCTGTCTCTCCTCCCATCCCAATGGATAAATTCGAGTAGTTTTTGTAGCTGAAAATCAATGTAGTTTCCATTGCGACGCCTAAAACTATCTCTGAAATCGTGTGAGATACTTTCGACTTTGCACTGGCCGTTCCAAAGTGCATAGGCAATAGCTACCCAACAATTGCCCTCTATAGTTTTTATTTAATATATATTTATACGAAAACTACACAGTCGCTATCAGTTTGATTACTTTTATTTAGGTGGTTCCTATTTTTTTTTTTCACCTTGAAACATGTTCTAAGCGCCTATCTCTCTTTTCATTTCTTTTTATAATCTATTAATATGGAGGCTTTTGAATCATTGACCAGGTCCACTTTTTTCACATTACCTTCTTATCAAAGATTCGCTTTTTATTCGAAAAATATTCCAATCAGTTTTGCCATTTTCTTTTTTGCAAATGCTTTGCCTTATTTTTATTTTGAGAGAGAATTGGAACGTTAATTGCACATGTTGTCAAGCAGCTTAGTCCCGATAAGAAAGTCGTGTGGCGCAAAGAAATTTATAAACCAGGTAAAACCTTTATAAGTTTAGTCATGCAGAAATATTCCGAAAATAGTTGATTTTTTAGATTTAGAAAAAAAAAACCTTTACGAGTGCCCGAAGAACTCTTGTATCTCTTTGCACATTATCTAAATGGAGCGCTTTTGGTTGGCTTTCATATGGGGCTGATAAGGTTTATGGGTTACGGTTATGCCAACGACGGAAAATATAACCGTGTTCATCATAAATTCGTGGCCAGCTTGCTGTAAGCCTTGACTATAAAAAACTATAAAACCTTAAAACAAATCCATTTCGAGCATCAATAAATAATCAAACCATTGAGCAATCGCAGTAATAATAGGAAATGTTTTTTTGATCCTATGGATAACTCGCTTCTCACCGCATATCTCAACTCCTCCTTCCTCAACAGGCCAAGCCCATTAACCAGAAAATGTTGGTCGATGAGTCCAAGTACGCGCCGGATGACATTGAGGTTTAACTTTTGCAAATGTGTTTTTTTAATAGTTTAATAATATTATCTGTTATGGAACGTACACATACACGCTGGGGCACCCCCATACTACACACACACACACATATACACATACACTAGCACAATAAATGTTCCAAGGATTGGGTAAATCTCGTACTCAGAGTAAAGTTCCTGGTTCGGAGACTCTGTTCTTGGTGTCGGTCAACAAAACATGATCTCCTCCTGAGTTATGGCCCTCACCCACAAAAAACCCGCCCCCCAATAAACTCACATGTCTGTTATCTCTCTCTCTATATTTTGTTGTCTTCTCTCTGTGGCCCCTCCCCTAATCTCTGCCGTTATTCGGATCAAACCCCCCGACACAACCTCAAACTAATCGCCCCACTTTGAAACATCTTCCAGGCAAAGATCGTAAAGAACGATGACCATGAGCTGACATACCGGACAACGGATCCGCCGCGTGATGTTCACGTCAAGATGCTGCAGGAGAACATCGATACCCTGGAGAAGGTCTTCAACTATGTGGCCAAGACTTATACGTCCAAGCGCTGTCTGGGAACGCGCCAAATCCTCAGCGAGGAGGACGAAGTGCAGCCCAACGGACGTGTCTTCAAGAAGTACAACTTGGGCGACTACAAGTGGAAGACTTTTACCGAGGCGGAGCGTGCTGCTGCCAATTTCGGTCGTGGTCTGCGGGAACTGGGCCAGGGACCACGCGAGAACATTGTTATCTTTGCCGAGACACGAGCGGAGTGGTTGATTGCCGCCCATGGATGCTTCAAGCAGGCCATGCCCATTGTTACCGTCTATGCCACCCTGGGAGATGATGGAGTTGCCCACTGTAAGTTCAAATTAATGCTTCTAATTCCCAAATTAATCTTTGAATCCTTTTCGTATAGGCATCACCGAAACTGAAGTCACCACGGTTATAACCTCGCACGATTTGCTGCCCAAGTTCAAGACTCTTCTGGATAAGTGCCCCCTGGTTAAGACCATCATCTACATCGAGGATCAATTGAGCAAGACAGAGACCACTGGATTCAAGAGCGGCGTCAAGATCGTGCCCTTCAGCCAGGTTGTAAAGACTGGACAGGATAGCAAGTTTGGTAAGTTTAATTAGGAATTTTAAAAGATCATTTCTATTTGGCCACGCAAAAAATCCAAACGACAGAAATCGATCATGTCTTAAAAGGAGTTGGCTTGGCAGATTCTCCATCAATGCCACTGTCGTTAGGCCGTGGCGTCATTGTGGACGTTGCCATTGAAACCGTGCTGGCCGCATGGTCTTCCTTCACTACCACACGACTTTTTTTCTCGGTTTCCTCACCATCTTCTGAGCTCTTTTTAAACGCGGTAGAAGGTGACAGGTTCCCATAGCTCCATCTAATGGCATATAGTTTAGATATGTGAAGGAACGTATCCTTTTCAATCTCACCTTATATCGCTGGTGGAGTTTCCAACGGGTTGCACTTGGATAGCAGCCTGGGTAGTTGCATGTTCACTCACAAGGCTGGGAGCTGGTGCTTTCCCAGTAACTTCAACCTTGGACTGAATGGGAACTTCATTCGTCACCTTGTCCCTCGCATCCCGATCCCGGCGATAGTTTTGATACGCCTGATATGCGAGCACGCCACAATATACCCCGAAAAGCGTAAAAAACAAACCACAGCCTCGGGATTTGGTTTGGATGGGTCCGAGCAGCGCATTGCACTTCTGGACACAGTTAAGGGGCGTCAGGGTGATAAAATCCTCGTAGACGTCTGACATTTTGGATAGTGGGTCGAGGCCAAAATGAAACTAGAACCTTTAATCAATAATTTTGAAAAACAATTTATTTGTATAACCAGAAAAGTCGGAGTTTTGCTAGAAGCCTGGGAATGTGTGACACATTTGGGGTAGCATTCTTTGAACTAACAGATTTGTTTCATTTCTTTTAGAAAACGTGCCTCCCAAGGGTGATGATATTGCCATCATTATGTACACTTCCGGATCGACTGGAACGCCCAAAGGAGTTTTGCTGTCTCACAAGAATTGCATTGCCACGATGAAAGGTTTCGTTGACATGGTGCCCATCTATCCGGATGATGTCTTGATCGGATTCCTGCCCCTAGCTCACGTTTTCGAACTCGTTGCGGAGAGTGTTTGCCTCATGACCGGCGTGCCTATTGGCTACTCGACACCTTTGACCCTGATTGACACCAGCAGCAAGATTAGGCGAGGATGCAAGGGTGATGCCACAGTTCTGAAGCCCACATGCATGACCTCTGTTCCATTGATACTCGATCGCATTTCCAAGGGAATCAACGACAAGGTAAACTCTGGCTCTGCTTTCCGGAAGTCGCTCTTCAAATTCCTCTACCAATACAAAGTCAAGTGGGTGCAACGCGGCTACAAGACGCCTCTGATTGACAAGTAAGAACCGATTTAAACTCTTATATGAGGCTTTTGAATTTAAATTTCTTTTTTCTCTTCACAGATTGGTATTCAAGAAGGTGGCCAAGCTGATGGGCGGCAAAGTACGCGTTATAATGTCTGGAGGAGCTCCTCTGTCTTCTGATACCCATGAACAAATCAAGACTTGCCTGTGCTTAGACTTGATTCAGGGCTATGGCCTCACGGAAACCACCTCAGGAGCTACAGTTATGGATTGTAAGTTTATTTTTATCTTCCTTAAGGCACATTTTAACGCACTTTTCTATGTCAGATCGTGATATGACTTATGGCCGCACTGGAGGACCTCTGACCGTCTGCGACATTCGTTTGGTGAACTGGGAAGAGGGCAACTACCGCATCACAAACAAACCCTATCCCCAGGGCGAGGTTCTCATTGGCGGCGAATGCGTCTCTCAAGGATACTACAAGCTTCCCGGCAAGACCAACGAGGACTTCTTCGAGGAGGATGGACGACGGTGGTTCAAAACCGGCGACATTGGTGAAATTCAAGCCGATGGCGTACTTAAGATTATTGGTAAGAATATATATATTTTATATAGAAGCAAAGATAATTTTCCTTCTCTCACTCAGATCGTAAGAAGGATCTGGTAAAGCTGCAGGCCGGCGAATACGTGTCTCTCGGAAAGGTTGAATCGGAACTGAAAACTTGTGCTATCATTGAGAATATTTGCGTTTATGGTGACCCCACCAAGCAATTCACCGTCGCGCTGGTCGTGCCAAACCAAAAGCATCTGGAGGAGCTGGCCGAGAAACACGGACTGCAGGCTAAGACCTTTGAGGATCTGTGCTCCTCGTCAGTAATGGAACAGGCCGTGCTCAAGGAAATCGCTGAACATGCGCGGAAATGTAAGTTAAAACAGTAGATAAGGAGATCAATGAAAAGTAACTCTTTTTAAATTGTGTTTTTTAGGCAAATTGCAAAAGTTTGAAGTACCGTCCGCCATTACGCTGTGCAAGGAGGTTTGGTCCCCAGACATGGGGCTGGTAACGGCTGCCTTCAAACTGAAGCGCAAGGATATCCAGGATAGATATCAGCATGATATTAACCGCATGTACGCATCATGAAAGTCAGTCTACTAAACCAGAAAATGCAGATGCGGATACGACACCAACACGGAGACAACTACATTAGTGGAGCAGCAGCAATGAAGCTAGTGCGATATAGTAGAGGCGATATAGTAGCACCCCATAAGACACAAGCATGCGTACGAACTCCAAAACCAAACTAGCTTAAGTCCATATAGATCTGAAAGCCAAGCAAATCACAAGGAATAACGCCTAGACATGTATAAGCAACAAAAGTTCTCATTTACAAATTGGTTTTGTTCCCTATTGTTTGCTAGATTTTTTTAAATTATTCGTTTTTATTTTAATAAATGAAGTTTGTTGAAGTTTCGTTGGAAGATAGCTCTAGGCTGGGTTTGGTTTGGATTCAAAGTGCGCTGTTTATGTGCTTGAAACGCTGTAGAACAGATTGACAATGATAATGATAAAGATAATAATAATAACTGAATGGCAATGATGAGAATGAATGAATATTGTATGATGTACAGTTTTCGGTTTTTAGTACATTTTTTGGCAAATGAATATTGCGTAAACAATACTTATTTTTATAGTAAGCTTAAGTGGTTGCCTATTAATTATGTACATACAATATATATACACACACATCTATATAATTGCATATACATACGTGTATAATAAATTTAATATTTAGCGTACTCCTCTATTCTAAGTTTAATGTATGGAATCCTTGAAGTAATGAATTGTAGAAAACACAAAAGGAAACGACTTGATTATGAATTAAAAACAACAGATGAAAAGTAAATATTTCCTTGGCTAATGCTTATGGTTGGCATTAATTATGAAATACCATCTAACTACAAATGGAACCATCCAAAAATTATTTTTAAATACACAAAGCAGAAAGGTTACAAATGGCAAATGTAAATTATATATTTTAGCTCAATTTAGTTAAAAGAAAAACTAAATCAAATGAATTTTTTAAGTGTATTATGTCGACACATAAAGAGAAAAGTCAAAATTTAAAATGCAACAAATAAAAGACTTAGTACTAAAAAAAAATGAAAAATAAATGGAACCGCTAAAAGGCCAACTAAAATGCCTAGTTTAAAAATAAATGAAAAACGAGAAACATTTGTTTTAGATGTGCAACAACTTTTTGAATAAATATTAGTCATATTTTTAGTTAAATTATGTATATTTAGGGAACCTTTAGCAATTTTTGATGGGAAACGTTGCGTTTCTTAAAAAATAAAATTTAACAGGTGAGAAATATTTTTAGTTTCTGTAAAAAACGTAATGGTCGGAGAGAAAGTGTAGCATTTGTTTTACCAACTTCGAAATTCAACACTATCACCCAGATTATTATTGTAATAATGAAATGAGTTACAAACAAATAATTATTAAGACAATTATTAAATATAGGTAACTGCATTATTATATTTTTGATCGTATAAAATACTGGATAAAACAATAAATGAAACTATTTTCTAGTTTTAACTGGGTTCTTTTTAACTGTGGGTCCCCTATATCATTTGAATCTTCGATATGAATACATTCGAGAAGGGCAGCTTTATCGATTTTGGGGAGTGGTCACTTTACGAAAGCTTCAAAATCTTTATATGGTTCCAAAGCTTTTGGCTAGATCGGTCAGTTTGTAAAGCTTTTTGGAATAGTTTGCTGCTCAGGTTTGTATATATATTTCTATATTTATTTTCGATTAGACATAATCAAATGGAGGGGTTTATGTTCTTTTTTTGATAGAGTTCTAGAAATGCAAATGGGTCAAACAAGAATTCTACGACCAGAGTTTCTGGCGGAAGGTGATCAACAGTCAGGATGGCCGAGTGGTCTAAGGCGCTGCGTTCAGGTCGCAGTCTACTCTGTAGGCGTGGGTTCGAATCCCACTTCTGACAAGATTTTTTTTTATATTTTGTCTTTATTTTAACCTTAACCCATTTGCATATAGGATGCATGTCTCGTCCCTTCCTTGATGGCCATTAATTTCACTCTGCAAAGAACTCTGCAGGTGCGATCAACCTTAATAATTAGTCTGGGGGTTTTGCATGAAAGTTGGCGCTTGTTTGTCCATGTAAATGACACAATTAGCTCGCCTTCCTGCGTTCCACTTTCAGCAGTGTTTACTGTACTAATAGTATTTGCCTGTGCGTCTGCATTTGTTTGCTTTGCTTCGACTTTGTGCATTTTTATGTAATTAAGAAAACAGAATGGTTAATGATAGTTTACGGAGATTAAGAGACTTCAAAGCAAACATCACCGACTGTTTCACCTATTTTAGTAGCCATTGAGTGCATCTTTTTAAACAAAATTAAAGACTACTTGCCCTAGGTTCTCCGCCATTTGTAAAAAAAAGTGTTGCCTAACTTCGAGCGTCCAGGTAAGGACCTTACATGCCGAAGTGGCCGGCGCTGGGGCTCCAGCTGCCAACGACACTTACTAATGCAGCAAATAAATCATAAAGAATAAGTAGCTTCTACTATAACAAGGTTGCTATTATTCTGGGCCCAAAAAATGCAGTTAAGGCAAACTTGTTGCACTTTTTGCAGCCAAGCAGAAGTCCGAATGAAATATCCTTCGCAAAAAGCTACTCGAAACCCGAAGGGAGACACACTCAATGCTCAGAAACTAAAAAAATTAATAGAGCATGTCAGACGAAAATGGAACAATAGGGGAAATAAATTTCATGCTGCAGAACTTCATACACATAAGTCACGCTTAAAGGATTCTCGATGACAGAAAGAGTTTATTAGGGGAAAATCCTTTGCACACTGAAAGATAATATAGATCAAGGATATATCCAATTTATAAATAATTTCACTTAATTTGTGACCTGTTTGAGTTCCCTGTTCCCTGTTGTGTTAAATCTGTGTCACAGGACTATTTAAAATGCATTTGAAAAGGAGCCTCACATCGATACTGCCATTAATGCAGAGACATCCTGAAATTGTATCCGTATCTGTGTCTGTATCCACAAGTGGAAGTGAAACTGCATCATTTGGGCTTCTGTGTTTGATGCATTTGACTAAAAGAGTCTTTGTCAAATGGGAATTTGCATTTGGAAGACCTATGACCCCTTATATCCTCCCTTTCCTGGCAAATATTTGCATTTTTACTGCAAATTTCAAATCGATTTTATTGTTTTCTCAACAGACTTGGGTTACATATCAATTACGAGAGGATGCTTTTAATGGGTCTGGGCTTGGGTTTGTGTTTGTTTCTGTATTTACATACCTAGTCAATTTTGTAATCCTTTCTGTTTTTGTTAGGCATTCCATTTCCGCTCGTCCTTGTCGAACATGTCCGCCTGCCTGATATGGCGTCTGATTTCCGTTTTGCGCTCCAGCGAACAGCGAACGATGGATGGTCTGAGATTGACAACCCGTCCATCTCCGTGTGCGTGTCCTGTCGCTGTGTGTCCTTCGAAGTGAAAGTCTACCCATCCGCCCTCTGCACTTTCTCTGTTTTTTTTTTTTTTTTTATATTTTTCATTTACTTTCGATGGCTTTGGCACACACACTTTAAGTCTGATTGTTTTTGTCGATTTCATTAACTAAATTAAATTGAACATTCAATCTGTGAAATACTTATACTTATATTTATTTAAAAATATATTCAATTCAAGGGGTTTATTTAAATATGACAATTAGTTTAATTGGCCTACACAAGTTTGTTAAAATTTAAGTGTTGTTATGGGAGATTATATTCCATTCGGATTAGGTAAACTATTATTCCAACATGATTTTTAGTGTGTAAGGCAATTGGTTTGGCAATTATTTACATATGCAGCCTGCATAGATGGGAAGAAAAGTTTTGTAGCCTGGTCGGGTGTGTGTGGTGCATCCTCGAAAGCTAACTGCTGCGCTTAACAAGAATTCTTTACGCCATGTTGCACATTTTGCGAATGTTGCCAAGTTCAAATGGCTGTGAAAATGCACACGCTTCGCGCCAATGGGGCTTGCGGGGATTTGGCCAGAGGTGGAGTGGAGTGTCCTCCTGCACTCCTGTCTCTTCCAGCAACAACAGACATTTGATAAGCATCACTGACACTGAACGACAACACAATGTTGCCACGGCTGGAAGTAAAAAAACTTTCTTCTTTAGCAAATATCTTAATAATTCGCTATACAGAGCATGAAGATTTTGACACAGATATAAAACAGAAATCAATGAATATGTCCTTGGCTTCATCGTACGGGTTAGGCCAGTTCCAGAAAACGCAGCGGATACATGGAATGCAGAGCGTGGAGGCGACTCTCGGCCCCCAGGATAATGCCCGGATAGAGGCGATCCCGGTTGATTATCACAAGCCGAACGGTCACATCTCCCTTTCTCTGCAAGCTTTTCGATTTTCTTCGGAAGATCATTTTATAATTTCTATATGCTGTTTAAAAATGGTAATTTCTTGTTAAGATTTGCTTTGTTTAATTTCTATTAACACTCACCATAAAAATCAATACAAAATGCAAGGATATTTTGTTTTTTTTTCGAGCAAGCTATTTACCTGGGCTGTTGATGTAAGGTTCCAAGACTACTACTAAATGGATTAAAAAAAACTATCAAATATATTTTGTAAAAGATATGAATTCGAGGAAGGGGAAAGTATTACCTCCTTCAACTTATCTGCTCCGTGCCTCTCCTTTCATGCTCCTTCAGATAACTAAACCGGTACATTTGGGACATCCTTTGCGCAAGCGCAAGGAGAGGAGAGAAAAGCTTCGTGAGAATAAAAAAAAATCAACTAATTTTAATCAAAACATGATTGCCAGCTCTCTATTTTCTGCTGTGGACTGGTATCCCCTTTCACCTTTTTCCTAGATGTTTGTTTTCATTTGAAGATTTGCAAAGACGAGAACATTTGATTGAATTGTTATTGTTGGAAGAGTTTGTCCATTTTTACCTACCTTGCTTTTAAGTCTGTTGCATCTACGAGATTTTTCTCCGTTTAAGACTGTGATGTCCTGGCGCACATGTGCAAGCCAACAAACAAGTACAACACTTGTACGTGAGTTGATTTTTGTAGACATTGTGTTTGTGTGCACTAGGACTTTTCGTCCAAGTCAGTTGTTGGGCTACTTAATGGTCGAGTAGTCCTCGCTTTGGGTGGAAAGCCAAATGCGACCCTGACCTATTTTTCCCTCCACTGCCCTCTCCTGCGATGCATATGTGTGTCGCAATCCATTGCAAATCATTCAACTGAATTGATTCAACTGTCATTTAAAATGAGCATATATCTGCATAATGTATGTCCTTTACAGTTGCTGCCTGACGTGTCATTCTATCATTTGTAACATATGCATTGACAACAATTTAATAACAAAGTATACAGATACTTTTTGAGGTTTATCACTCATACGCCGTGTTATGAGCTTCGTAACTAAAACTATTAAATTTCTTTATTGATTTTCTAATATGCAGTATCCTTCAAACGTAAGGTTCTTTCCACTGGGAGCACCTGCAGCGAAATTGGTAGAATGAAACATTTTCCAGGCATGTTGTCGACATTTTTATGGCCGCCACGTTCACTTTGCTTACTACTTCTCTCTTCTTCACTTACACTGACTCCGTTCCTTCCCCCCCCCATTCCCTCTCTCTTTCCATCTTTCTGGTTTGTATGACCTTCTCCCTCTGCCAACCACTTGGCTGCCCAATTAAAAGTTTTAGCACATTTTCACTTGAAATTAATTGTCGGTAAACGTAATTCATGTCCGAGACACGAATTCGCTAAAGGAGCTGGATCCAGGACAAGCAACAACAACAAAAGCCACAATAAAGGGACGAGCAGGAGCAGCAGGACCTCGCAACGTTGCCAAATGCAGCATCACCACACCAATAAGCTGAAGCTGTGAAGTGAGATGAAGAGCTTGCCAGAAGAGCTGTGGCCTTAATTTTAGGACTTGCGCTACTTTGTTGCAGAAGCTGTTGCATACTTATGTGCGCTAATGCCAGGACACTGCCAATCATCCCAGAAAAACCTCCTTTTCGGGCAATTTAATAAATCGAAATTGAAATTGTTTTTAAAAAATGTGCGATTATTTGTGAAAATGCAATCGCCCACAAACAATAGAAAATATAATTTAAATGAAACTGAAAAGGAGGGTAAAGGTGAATAGTTATTTGCCCGGAACCCACCCCATTGCCATAAATTACCCCGGCACCGCCATTTAGCTGGAACAAAATGAAATTTTTCAATTAAGTTAAAGGCCCCTGTCGATGGCGGTCTAATGTCATTAGCAGGTGTAGGACACAGGAATAGCAAGCCGGACCCGAAGCAGGGACATAAATTAAAACCGAAACCATGGACCATTTTATGTTCGTTTAATGGCAATCGATGGCAGGAGGATGGCCATAAAATGATATAAAACGGGCCAGGTCAATGTTTAAATAATACCAGAAATTTTATTTAGAGTCTGGCCGAGGAAAATGGTTGCTCATAACTCGGGGTCCCTACAGCCAGGGCGAAACTAATTGACAATTCAAAATGTTTTGGATGGCCAAGTGGAGCTGGGCGGCTTGCTGGTCATAAAGTTAATAAGCAATTTGCATAACAAATTGTCTAAAACGTTGACAACATGTCGTATGGAATTGCCGAATGCGAAATCCGAATGTGAAGTGTGATGTGAAGGGGCGGGCCCAGGCGGGGGCGGTCGCTTTGCTAATTTCCCATTGCCCAGCCCTGTATTCGCATTATTACGTATACGCACTGTGGTCCTCCCCATTGGGCATTGGGCATTGGGCATTGGGCATGCATTTAATTGTTTCAAAACGGGACACACACTCCGCTCGCCCAGCGCTTAAACTCTGGCTCCCCCTGGCCATATAGCCGTGGCTCGAATCGGATTTTTGCAAATGTGCATGCTCGTAATTTATTCTCGGGCTGTTAATTAGCGCGACAACAAGCAAAAGAATTATTTGGTTTGTTAGAGTTGCGAATTAGGGGATACCTTCTAAAGATATTCATTTAATACTTGTTTAACTGTTTGTTTAGCTTTAAATTGTTATAAAGATAATATATTTTCTTATCCTTACCATAGCCTACTTCAATTTTATATCCCCTTCTCCTAAAGGGTATTGGCATTACATGGTTATGGCCGCATTTAGTGTACTTTCCACTGCAATTAGCCAGTGTCAATTGTTCATGCCTCTGTTTGTGAGAGTGTGTGTGAGTGGGGCATTAGTGGAATGCTTTTTTCACATCCCACATCCAAACAAACGCATATGCATATACAGATATATAAACATATATGTATGTATGTGGTACAATATATGTACATATATGGAGGTGCATTTGTGATGCAGGAGGG
Organism: Drosophila varians; assembly: GCA_018150405.1. Lineage (NCBI taxonomy): Eukaryota > Metazoa > Arthropoda > Insecta > Diptera > Drosophilidae > Drosophila > Drosophila varians. The sequence goes on from JAECWK010000130.1 coordinate 15,267,218, forward strand.
GAGGGCAGGGTACCCAGCTAACTGCCATTTGCAGCTGTTTCTATTTCCGTTCACTGGCCACAAAGCTGCAGCGGTCCTTCGGCCCATACGTCCGCCTGCTAGTTCGTCCTTCTGTCTGATTGTCCGTTCCATTTTCCCCCAGGCACTACATCATTTGTAATTTGATGGCATGCTTAGCATGGGCCAAGGAGAAAGGGCAAACGGGATGCAAAGAGGGCGGCAGGACAGATGGCAAGGAATTGTGCCTCAAAGTATGGAACACAATTGCGGCCAGGGCCATTATAATTGCAACACACACTCACTCAAACACACACGCATTGGCAACAAACACAATCCTTCAAACATGGAAAACGCCGCCCAGCATCGGAGATACATTTGCTCCTAGGAGTTGCATTTTGCATTATGCTTTTGCTTTGTTATAATTAAATGATTATCAATTTGGCAAATATTTGATGGGTTTCAGTTTGAGAAATGAAATGCATTGAAGCGCAAATTAATCCCAAACTGCACAGATAAATGCCCCGAACGGATGATGTCCTTTACAGACCAGAGGGCTACCAAAAGGTATCTTTAAGCTCATCATTCGCCCGTTTGCTTCTTCAAAGTGCATTTAAATTAAAAATCCACCAAATTATAATTTAGGGCCCCTATTAGGAGAGTCTTAGATCTCCATAAACCTTATCTTATTTGTTCCACTTCTTAAAAAATGAAGAAAATCAAAATATATGACGGCCCATAAAGTACGAAATGGCTTCCGCTGGAAGACGATAAGAGTTCTTTATAAAGCGACTGATCGGGGAGGCGATCGATAGTAGAAACCTGACCAATATGAAGTTAATTGTGTTCCTGGCCTGTGTGGCAGTGGCCGCTGCCAATGTTGTGCCTTCCCAGCTGACCAAGGCGGTGCCCGTGAAGGACATGCCCCGTGCCGGCAAGGTTGAGGGACGCATCACCAATGGATATCCGGCGTACGAGGGCAAGGTGCCCTACATCGTGGGTCTAAGCTTCAACGACGGCGGCCACTGGTGCAGCGGATCGATTATTGGCAACACCTGGATCCTGACCGCCGCCCACTGCGTCAACACCGCCAACCATGTCCTGATCTACTACGGAGCCAGCTTCCGCCACGAGGCCCAGTATACCCACTGGGTGAGCCGCAGCGACATGATCGCCCATCCCGGCTGGAACGACTACCTCAACAACGACATCGCCCTCATCCGCACCCCGCACGTGGACTTCTGGTCCCTCGTAAACAAGGTGGAGCTGCCCAGCTACAACGATCGCTACAACAGCTACGCCGGCTGGTGGGCCGTCGTCTCCGGATGGGGCCACACCAACAACGACAGTGGCATGTCCAACTACCTGAACTGCGTCGATGTCCAGGTCATGGACAACAACGACTGCCGCAACTACTTTGGAGGCAACTACGTCACCGACAACACCATTTGCATCAACACCGAAGGCGGACGGTCCTCCTGCAACGGAGACTCCGGTGGTCCCATGGTCAGCCACGACGGCAACCGCATCATTGGCATTGTTTCCTTTGGCAGCTGGGAGGGCTGCACCGCCAGCAAGCCAGCTGGTTTCACCCGCGTCACCGGATACCTGGACTGGATTCGCGACCACACCGGCATCTCCTACTAAAGTTTGGCAAATAAATTAAAGCTTTAAAAGATTTAATCTTTCAAAAGCTATCTAAACCGTTTATTATAATTTATGAGTTGTTATTTTTTTTGGCAATCTACTCTAAAAATTATCAAGAGAATATATATTCCATAGACTCCGATATCGTTACTGAACTCTATATTGTTGCAAAGGGAAGACTTAAGTGTTTAAAACTTTAATGCTTACAATCTTTGGAAACTTTGATTTTTTTTTATTCAAACATTTATTAATTACATATTTGAAAGTAAACTTTCAGGCATAGAAATTACATATTCTAATTGATTAAAACCCAATACCCCATGGATTATTCCTTTTGGCCATCTTTTAGGGTCGTTTGTGTTTTTTTTTTCTGCCAAAATGCAATTCAGGCCTCGCTAAATCGCACCAAAAAAAAATCAATATGAAGTGCGGGGGCCGAAAAATCGCCTATAAATTTCGGGAACGTAAAACAAAACAAAAAAGCTTGAGCAATTTACTTGAGAAATGAGTTTTTAGCAAAGTCCTTGGGCAAAGGAGGAGGAGGAGGCAGCTGGAAAATCAATTCACTCAGCCATTTGCTCGACCCAGCGTGTAATTTCTCAATTTTTGGCCATGGCAGCGAGGCTCACGCGATACTTTTCCTGTTTTCCTGTTGTTTTCCATTTTCCGCCAGTGTCCTGGTTAATTTGGAGCCTTGGCCGGAGGAGGAGTCGTAAAGATGGGGGACTTAGGTTTGACTATTTATAAGCTTCTTGGCTCAGCTCCGAGATCCTTCTGCCGCGCTCCTTTGTCCAGGGAAGGCAATAAATCGCTTAACTCGGAGGTACGAGTTAAGTGCCAGGATAGAAAACTATTCCGGAGCTTCGGTTGAAAGTGGCAAGGATAAATAGCGGATAGTTTCATAAGAAATGTGCGATGGAGATGCAATATTTTGTAAATGCTTAAAGTGTGAAAAGGAGCATAAAGCCGTTTAATTGAAAGGATAATTGAAAGTTTATCCAGCTTATTTATTCGAAATTTAAAACTTATGCTTATGGGTGGAGAGGCTTCAAGCTTACGGATCCTGAAGGGAGAGTCCCAGACCCTTGATCTTCTCATCGATCCAGTTGCGGAGGTACGGAACATTGGCGTACACCGCCGGAATGTCCTCTACGGCGCACTCGACGCCCCAGGACACGATGCCCACCAGCTGGAAGCGGTCCTTCTGGCCGGGCATCGTGCAGAACAAGGGCGAGCCTCCGTCTCGCTTGCAGGTGTCCTTGCCAGCAATGCCACCGGCGCAGAGGAAGCTGGGACGCAGCCGGAATCTTGCCCCCAAAAGTGTATTCCGCAACATGGCCTGGCACTCGTCGTGCTCCACAAAGGGCAGCTGAATCCGCTTCATAACGTGCTCGAGCTGGTCGCTGTTCAAGTCCTTGGTGCCCCATCCGGTGGCAAAGCAGGTTGACTTCTCTAGATGGTCAATCAGCTCCGGCGTTTCCGTGGGCGGCAGACACAGCGGCTGGATGTGAGGCGCCATCTCGACGGGCTCGTCCAGCAGGAGCAGGGCTATGTCGTTGTAGAGCGACTCTCCATGGAACTCCGGATGCATGATTATCTCCTTGATGCGCCTGGCCTGATGGATGTAGGGCTCGTTGAAGCTGTTCAGGTCCCAGTCGCCCATCCTGGCTACTAGAGTGTCCACCGTCTGGTTGACGAGATTGTGGGAGCTGGTGACCACCAGCTGGGGATGGATCAGGGTGCCGCCGCACAAATACCTCTGCCGCCCCGTGAAGATTCCCACCATCCAAGGATACTGCCCGAAGATGGCCACATCCGCCGTGTAGTTGAACTTGTCCTGGTCGGGAATCAGGCCCTCGGGATTGCTCCATCCGCAGTTTCTGTACTTGAAGTCGCGCTGCTTGGCCACGTAGGGACTGTTGCTCTCATCCACCTGGCAGGGAGTTTAAGAATGTTTGAATTCTTGAATTCCTTATTATTGGAATTGAAATCGTTACCTTTTGGTCCACAGCACAGCATCGGTAGAGGGATCTGGAGCACACTGATGTACCGATCCTGGGATTAATCAAAGAGATCCCAGAGTCATTGATGATGTTGTCGAGGCACAGCTTTCGAGGCACACACTCCATGTTGACGCCGCAACTCTCGTTGGGCTTCGGTTCCAGGAAACGACCGGCCTTGCTACGGATTTCATTGGAGTTACTTGCGGTACCTACTGCCTGGTTCACCAAGAATTCATCCCAGCTCTCCAGCTGGGCGCGTTCGCAGCACACTCGACCGGCGCCGCAGGAACGGGAGATCCGAGGACCGATTCCTTTTCGCCCTGAGTCGTCGGAGTCCTCGCAGCGCTTCGTCGTTGTGCAAAGCTCATCCGCGTGGCACATGGTCGAGACGGTGTCCTGGGCCATGGCACATTGTAAGAGGGAGAGTAGCAGTAATCCCAACGCTGGGATTAGCCGATTAATTATCATTTTGGGGCGGGGAGGACTGGGCAGAACAAAGAGGGAGAATTAGAATGCAGCTGCCAGATAAGATGGATTCGTAATCTAAGTCGATGCAGGGAGGTTATCACAAAGCATTGATGATTCGTATATACACAGAAGCTCAGAAATCACTTAAAAGAATAAAAAGGCATCCCCAGTTATAAGGATAGTTCGATTATCCCCTTTAACATCCGATTGTGTATCTTTTCGTTGCTTTATTTTTCAATACTACGTTTCTACTCGCTTCTTTTAATTCAATTCCATGGATCATTAATCTTGTCAACACTTTATTGTATTTTTTTATTGCACAAATCTCACTATTATTAGCATTCTTTAAGCATTTTTAAAGTCCATTACGATATTTTGTTTATGAATTTTGAATTTCACTTTAAAGTTTAAACACTTTTTAAACGGAACTCACTTTTATGCAAATTTATGGTATTTCATTGAGGATTCTAATGACTTGTTTTGAGAATTATTGTATGCATTTAATTATATATACCTGCTTATTAGCTCTATAAGCTTCGATTAAACTTGATGCTCGTGGCTCCCAAACTCAACTGATCGGCTAGAGAATTTTCAAACCATTTTATAGAACCGGCTTGGAATCAAGATCTAGAGTCTGACAAAGAGAAGACTTTAGACTTAAGGGAATCAGCGGATCCGAGCAAGTATTATTATTGTATTCTAGAGAAGAGAGACCCCGTAAATGATTTGAATTGATTTTATTCGGATTGCCCCATCATTCCGCGTTGAGAGCTGGTCGCATTCGCGTCGTTTCTTCAGACAAACAATTAAAATTGCGCATCGCCTTGATTTATTTGGAAGTGTAAGTGGGAATTTTATGTTTCTTTGTAGATTGTGGAGGCCGATTGTGCAGTGAATGAAATACACAATCTATAAGTGTTTACCTTTGGGGGCTGGCTAGTCACCGAGTCTGGTTTTTTCCCGTTCCAGATCGCCATGCGTTCGGAGGCGTTGCTTTCGTTGTTGATTCTCTCGCTGATCTCTCTGGTTCGAGTGGCTTTCTCACTCCGCAGCTGTCTCAGCCACGAGATCTGCATTGGCCAGAAGCTGTGCGACATCACCGACGACTCCGGCCGCGACAAACTCACTCCCCGGATTCTGGACAACAGCTGCGGCCAGGGTCTGGTCTGCTGCGACAAGGAGCAGCTGGAGAGCTACTATGCCGAGGAGGCCGACGTCCAGTTTCGTAGCCAGAAGGGGGGAACCCAATGGGGAACTTCGGAAAACCCCAACCATAGCATTCCCCGAACTGAAAAAAACAAGGAGGAGGAGGGCTACAAGAGCTGCGGCACCCGGAGGGAGTGTGTTCCCCGCCACCTGTGCCTCACCGGGGTCATCAACGAGGACGGCAGGTATATTGTGAAGCCGCGTATCGATTATGACAACTTTGGCTGCCGGTCTGTGGAGGAGTGCTGTGCGGTGGATGATCAGGTTAGGTTATACCCATACTTCGACTCTATCTATATCATTTCCCCTTTATAGATCGAGGAGGATCAAAGTCCAATTAAGCGAAACCTCAAGGACTTTAGATACAGGAGCTGCGGCTACAGCAATCCCAAGGGCCTCTACTACAAACTGGATGGCTACACCGACAACGAATCCACCTTCGCCGAGTTCCCCTGGATGGTGGCCCTAATGGACATGGAGGGCAACTACATCTGCGGCGGATCCCTGATACACCCCCAACTGGTCCTGACCAGCGCCCACAATTTGGCCAACTTCAGTGAGGACTCCCTACTGGCGAGGGCCGGGGACTGGGACCTCAACAGCCAGTCTGAGCCGCATCCCTACCAGATGAGACGCATTAGCCAGGTGATGCGGCACGAGGCATTCAACAAGCTGACCTTCTACAACGACATTGCCCTGGTGGTGTTGGAGCGGCCATTCCAGCTGGCTCCCCACATCCAGCCCATCTGCCTGCCCCCTCCGGAGACGCCACAGTTGGAGAAGGATCTACGGAAGGCCAAGTGCCTGGCCACGGGTTGGGGGCATAGTAATAGCACCTCTAGAGTTATGGAGCATCTGCTGAAGCGGATCGAGCTGCCGGTGGTGGACCACGAGTCCTGCCAGAGGCTGCTAAGGCTAACTGTCCTCGGAAGGCGCTACAATCTCAATCCGAGCTTCCTCTGCGCCGGCGGAGTGGAGGGCAAGGACACCTGCAAGGGCGACGGCGGATCGCCCTTGTTCTGCACAATGCCGGGCCTCAGCGATCGGTTCTACCTGGCGGGCATTGTGTCCTGGGGCATCGAGTGCGCGGTGAAGGATGTGCCAGCCGCCTATGCGAATGTGGCCTACCTGAGAAGCTGGATTGATGAGCAAATCACCCAAAGTGGCATCATCATGAATGATGTATTTTAAAATAACAACAAATCCATAGATTGGAAGTATGTTCCCCATTCCATCTTTTAATTGGCTTCCAAAGATTAAAATAAACTTTAGAGACGGAAGTGTCCTACAATAATTAAATAATGTTGCCTTAAAACCACTTCTTACAAGTCCGCAAAGTTTAAACAAATTGCCAACCATTTCTAAGCCTTCGAAAGACAAAAGTGGGGGATATTTATCAGGGAATCGAGCCAAGTAACTCCTCCAAATCATCTTCCCCCCCGGTGTCCCCTTGGCAATGTTGAATTGTCGGGCGTTTAAGCCGAATTGAGTGACTGCGTTGGAAATAGAAAATGGAAATTTATGGCGCAGCAGGTGAAAGTTCCTTCTGCCACTCACGACCCACCAGTCCGCCCACAATCCATTCACTGAAAGATTTATGAGGAAGGAAGTCATTCTGAGCCGCTTAGCTTGCGGATGGAAAAGCTAAATGAATTCGCTTACTGCTCGGAATACATCTCTCATATCTATTTGCATTGTTAATTGCTGCGAATCAAAGTTCACAAAAACCACAACGAACAATCAACTGAGCACTTCCTGTGACTCCCACATTTAGTTGGAAAAAGCCAAAGATTCATTTGCAATGCAAAAACATAATTAGTTAGCTTCCTCCAGTCACCGAAATGAGAGTGATAGTTGGGTGGAATGTGGAAACTTTAAAGAGCCCTCCGGGGACTGCAGAAAGTTCATACTAGGCGAAGCATAAAAATTGAGATATCGGCAGCTAACTGACTCACTGACTGGTTGACTGATTGCTCATACGCACCGTTGACTGCCACTGGCAGTGGCAGTTGCAGTAGCAGTCGCTGTGGCAGTGCCAGTTGCAGAGGCCCGCGCCTCTGTCATGTTATCTGTTGGATTTCAATAACCACGTCTGGCATAGCTACTGTTTCATGGAATTTTGTTGGCCGATGTCTCTGCTAGCTGCAACATTTTATGGAGCTACAAATCAAAATTTGTTGGGCCACATTCCCTCATAAATCAGGCTCTCTGCCTGCCTGCCTGCCTGCCTGCCTGCCACAAATCTCCTCCATTTTGCTGCCCAAAAAAAGAAAAAAATGAGGAGAGAAATCTACACAAAATTAAAACTCCACACCAGCCTGGCAGCCGGTGTACATTTGACAATTTGCAGGAAAACTGAATTATTATCTAAACATTCTCGTCTGGCCCAAATGTGTGCATTAAAATTGCAGCCTCGTGTGCGCAATAATTAAGAATTCAATTTAAAGTTTAGCAACTTTTGGGTTTTTGGCTTGCAGCTGCCGGCTGAACGGCATCAGGTAGCTCAACGTTGCGGCAGCCACTGTGGTCGTGTAAAGTCAAAAAGCCGCAACATCATTACGCTTCCATGTAGTGCCTTTTGGCATGGAACCCCCCACAAACTTCACCTCACCTCACGTTGGACGCTAACAAAAAACACACTCGGCTCACGTGGCGTATGAACAATAAATGGCATTTGGGCCGGGCTAAGCCCATATGTTGCTTTCGGCTGCTTTCGCATAATGCATCATAAGGGCTTACTTCTCGGTCTAAATTAAAATACAAAAGCACTTTAATTATGCTTTGTGTCTAACTTTCTAGGTTTTCTTTGTGACATAATAAAGGGGATTTATTAAAATGAAAATATTTGGACATTATTTCTCCCAAAAGCAAAATCATGAAATGTGTATATACATTATTTATTGTCTTTTTATCAGTTTATTATAGTTTAATTAAATGAATCCCCTCTTTGAATCTATTTTAAAAAGAGTTTATAAACATTGTTTTCTATAAACTCAATTATTTTTTGAAATAACAAATAAAAAGAGTATCTAGAAAAAACAAAATCATATTACATATTCTCCTTTTAATCATGAAATATTTATTTTATTAACCGATTGGAAGTCGCCTGCTGAGGACCGATCTCACATCCTTGGTGAAGCGCAGGGCATCCAGAAAGGGCAGCAGTTTTAGGAGCTCCCTGTCCTCCGGATCGTAGATGTAGGTCTTGATGGGAATGGCATTGTCCGGAAAATCGCGATACGCGTTCGGCGAGTTGTCAATGATGAGGGTCTCTCTCATGTCTGGATTAACCACGGTCAGATCCTTGGTAATTATGGAGGTGCTGGAGCAGCAGTGCTGCCTGTAAAAACGTCTCTGGATCATGCCACGTCCACCGTCCAGCAGATCAACAACCTGGGCGGCGTAGACCTCCAGGCTGGCGGTGAACACCACCAGGTCGTACCATTGGGACGCATACTTCAGAAACTCATCCACATACGGTCGCTTATATACCTGCAGAGGATTCCCATTAATTTTTAAGTTCTTAAGGGTAATTAGGACACCCTTTGACTCACCTGAAAAGCAATTGGTTCCATGCCGTCGATGGTAACGCTCAGCTGGAAGTCCGGAATGGCATCTGGTGGCACACAGCTGCAACCCACCTGTTCGTTGGTCTCCGGATCACTGTAGCAGGAGTGCACCAGGGTCTCGTCCAGGTCGAGGACCAAGGTCTTTCGACTCACAAGCCCCAGCCATCGTGCAGACTCCGGGGAGAGGGGGACCTCCTTGTAGACAGGATCGGAAACCTTCCAGAAGAACGAGGCTACCTTGGCAGCGAGGAAAGTCAAGTACCGGCGGACGTAGCTGCCCAGGTCGCTGGCGAGCAGGATGGATAAGAGAGGCTGGCGCTCTTCGCTGGGGCGTGTCCTTTGAAGGTTACCGACCACGGCCACCGCCACTTGGCTGGATGGAGCGAGCTTCACCAGATGAGCCGAGGATGCGGGCAGCTGGCTGACCATATTGTATTTGTCGTCCTTCCGAATCAACAAGAGGCTCGTTCTGATCGGATCTCAATCACATTATAATTTTTGCGTCAATTTCAAAATGTGTAGAGGCAGAGTTGTCAACCCAAAATTATTTTTAAGACTAAACCCAAATCCTACACACCTGACTGCCTATAATCTAGTGATTTTCACGCCACTGCCACGACAAGGTGGTTGAGTCAACTGCGAGTTGCCACTAATTGCAAGGAAGCCACAGATACGGCGACAAGGGCAGGACTACAGCCTGACAGCCGATTCATTACACAAGCCAGCCGAGCCAAGCGACTCCTTGCTCGCAGGATCACCGAAATGATATGCAAGGCAGTGCGGAAAGGGAGAGGAAGCCATGCTCCCTTGCCACCTGACGTTAATTAGGGCTTGCATAATTTACTCGTACACCTGTAAATGTAACTGTTACTGCTCTGGCAGGTCCTGCCGCTGCCTGGCTTCCGTTGGGCCAACCGGGCGTATACGCAATCCCCCTCTCAAGCTAATTGAGTTATAATGCTAAGCGGCAATTTTGTGGCAAAGTTGCATTAACAGTGTCCAGTTGCAAGGTAGACGCTCTCCAGACATAAATCACGACGCAATGTCGCGTTCCCAGTGCCCACTACCCGGTTCCTTTCCCCATTCCTTTTCCAGTTATTTAATGTAGCGTGCCCCACGCCATAAATACGTATGTTCCTGCCCCACATTCCCTGACCTGTCCGGAATATTTTCCATTTAGCCAACTGACAACTGCAGCAGAAAGTTTTATGGCGGAAATAGCTGGCTGTAAACTGAGAACTGAAAACTGCAAACAGCAACTTGCAACTTGCAACTTGCATCTTGCAACTTTCTGCTTTCTGCCTCCTGCATGCCACTTGCAAGGTTGCAGCTAAACGGCCATGTGAAATATGTTTGGCAATTTCTTCCTGTATTTTTCGTTTATTAAGAAAAATGATGGGTCGTCTTACGAAACTTGTTGTGAATAGTTTACAGCAGAAAATAAACTGCCAAATATTTTGCTTTACAAAAACCAAGTCCAGTTTATCAGGAGCACAATTTCACATTTTATTTACACGTTCCTCTGGCTCTATAATATTTATGAGGCTCTATATAAAAATAACAAATATTGATAAGAGTGCCACTGCAGTATAAATTTCATTCACAAAGCGATAATAAAATCCAAAACAGAGGCTTGTCCCGTGAATCTAATCTTTGGAAATATGAAAAATTTAAGTAATAACCGAAGGATACCCCGAAACTCACACCATATTGATATATCAGAATCAATTTTCCCTTCTTGCATAAGAAATGATTGCCAATTTGAATGCGATTTGGCACTTGAATTTTAAATATTTGATGACTTTCCCATTGAATCTTGTGCTAGGAAGGGAGTTTGCTTTGCATTCGGGAAGAAGAGGAAAGTCTATTTAAAAAAAGGAAAACGTGAAGGAAAAATGCAAAACAATTTGGTAACAAGTAAAATGCATCAAATCTCATGGATGTTGAGGGTCCTGCTGGGTTGCAAAAAGCTCGAGTGGCGAGAGGCGGATCCAAAGCTGTTGCGAAAACATGTCACATTAAGTGCACACAGATACAGATAGAGCAGGTCCTGGGCGAAAGGACATCCAGCCAGCCAGGATGTCTGAGGGAGCTGAGTGCTTTTATTGCTGTCGCAATTCTGCGTGGCATTTGCCTTTGAAGTTTCGCCTGGAACTTGGCTTCCGCTCCGCTTTTTTCCCTTTACTTGGCCTGGCATGTTTATGCAATTGTACTTGGATTCAATGGTTATGTTTCACCAGCTGGCATAATGGCCAGAATCAAGTAGAATTCATATCCCGACTCAATATTGACTGTCAGCATATTTACATTTAGCCTTAAGCCAGCTTTGTGGAGAAATCTCTGTCGGGCATTGACGGGACACCAGCCTCTATTGACGTGACTCCCTAATTAACGCCCAGGACCTTGCTGGCGCTGCCGTCATTATGCAAGGACCTCGTTTTTTTTATTTCCCACGCTGCCAGGAGACAAACTAACAGGAGTGTCTGCTTCGCTGCATTTCAATAGACCGCAGAGATTTTGCTCTTTGGCAACGCCCCCGGAAAGCATTTCCCTTGGCAGTGCTTTAATTATGATACTTCATTAACTTAATTAGTCCATCCTTTGGAATGCATCTCATTTCACCACAATGTCAGTTTATTCACTTTGGATGGAAGTATTGGTCTTTGGAGAAATCATGGACCAGCTCCCACTCCACACAAACGGCGTAGACGAGAAATATGAAGAAAATGGACCAGAGGAAGACGCCAGCAGATCGTCGTCCCTGGAAATTGAAGGTGATGCTCCACCACAATGTGGTCAGGATGGCAATCACCAGGAAAATGTAACAGTTCTCGCCATGTTCTTCGTAGACCCAGCCAGCGGCGTCCTCCTGGCGAAGGCGATTGTTGAACAAAAAGGCCACGCTCATGCTGATGACAACCGCTAAGTGAAGGGATCTTATTGAATGGTAAAACCTCTAAAATATTATAATTAATTACCAAAAACAGGTCCTCCAATGATAGCTGCAAATGCCATTCGACCATAGCCCTGCATGGCCAATTGGGAGTTGGCTATAATGTCCGGCGTGGCATTCGAAATGGCTCCAATCGTCACGGCCATAAAGTTCTCGGAAAGTTTAAAGACTATGGCCACGATATCGGAAAGGACTTCCAGCTCAGCCACGGCTATCCAGATAGTCACTATGGAGCTACCAAAGGTGAGGAGGATGAAGAACTAAGAAGGAAAACTTGTCGATAAAGTTAATAATAAATCCTGTCTATATACCGAATGATAAAGGGGCGGCACATCCGTTCGGGCATGAAGAAAAATCAGGACGGCCAGGGGAATTGTCACACAAGGAGACCACTTGGAGATGTCTATGTTCAGAGTGATATACCAGGAATGATACTCACTGGTTACGGCGGCTAAGGATTTCCCATGAGACTCTAGTCCTGTTCCTAATATGAATACCTACAGTGAACCAGGGTAATGACCACAAAAGGATTCGTGACCATCTGAATGCAGTTGAGTAACTTGCTCCAGCCGTGCTTGTCCTTCTCGTAGTCCACCACCGGAATGAATAGAAGCAAAACCAATACCAAAGGACTCCTGATTATCAGGAAAGCGCGACGGCACTTGCCGCCCAGCTGCCAAGCCTCCCGATCGATGGGATTCAAGGAGTCAAAAAACTCCTGGAAAAGCATCAGATTCTTGGGATTCTCTGTATTATGCAGATTGGTTCGATTGGCCTCGTAGTTCACCACCTCCGGACGATCTTCCGGCTTGGGGGTGGTAAAGAATCGATTATTGGCCAGGTCAGAAAGGCGACGACCAAAGGAGCGGCGGCTCTTTGTGGTGTCATTGATCCGAATGTCATCGTCCTCTTCCATGGTCTTTAATAAGTTCAGTTTTTTCATATATTCCTTATCAGGCGCAGGAGATGAATTTTCCATTTCCTCAAGCTCCTTACGAAGTTCTGAAATTATTTATGTAATTATTTCAAATCGGAACTGAGCCATAAGACTTGCTTTTCATCTCACGCCTCGACAGAAGGATATCAATAACATTTACGAGAACATAAACAACGTAGACAGCTAAAAGGACTAATTGGGGATTAAGTAAATATAACAATCTTTAAACTTTCCTTACCAATGCTATTCCATTTTGTAACCACTCCCCCTTTGACCATAAAATATCTCACAACCTCCACGCCCAGCATTAGAAAAAGGAGATCCCTCACAACGCAGTGTCCATTCATGTTGAAGGGCTTCAAAAAGCAGACTGTTCCTCCACTCAAAAGGATTATGGCCAGGGCGTTGCCCACGGCTATTGTGAAAATCGGGGCTTCGGCTCTCACAGGCATTAGATTGGCAAAAATATCTGGGGAAGAATTGCCGAAAGCCAGAAATGTAACTCCTGCCAAGTACTCGTTCATGTTGAGCTTCAGCGAGACAATCTTCAGGGCAGGAGAAAAGCTGTAGATTAGTCTACTTATTAGGAATTCTATCATTATTTTATAATTAAACTCACAAGGTTTCAATGTTGAAGGACATTATCCATAGTATGATCACACAAAGTACCAGAAAGAGTAGCATGAAAGCGATCTCTGTCGATTTGCGTTCAATGTCAATGGTGCAGTACATCATCCTGAAGTAGTTGAAGAAGTTGATAATCCTTTTGCAGTCCTCGGCGTGTTGGGCCATCTCGCAACGCCATTCATAGGGCAGCCTCATCACGGCCCTGCAGTCCATCTAAGAGAGGAGCTTCTTAAAGAATCAAGTCTTTGTAAACTTTAAAGCATCTTACATTTATCATAAAGTTGCTAAACTCGACGTCGAGTTCTGTTTCGTTATCCTTTGGCTTATGCTCTTCTCTATGCATGATGAATCCAGGAATCAATTGATACTTAAAATCAATAAATGCTAGACTTCAGGACTTTGACACAATTCGCAAAAGCCTCTATTCGCTAAACTAAACATATTTACGCATGAAAAGGGACTAAAACATACAACAGGGCGAGGGCAAGAATACTTAGGTGATAAAGAGCCTTAATAAATTATATTCAATAGTGACGAAACTCGCGCCGAGGGTCTTCCCCTAATGGAAATCAAAGAATGTACTCCGCCTCGGGCTGTAAATCAGTCTCTGTCGCCGATAAGATGGCAAACAATACACCGATCCCTGCCATTCACCCGACTATAAAGGCTCGGTCCCGCCCCAAACTTCGCAATCCAGTGATCCCATCATTTCCAACATGGCCTCCAAGGTAGCTCTCCTCCTCGCCGTCCTGGCCTGCAGCCAGTACTTGGCCCAAGGCGTCTACGTCATCCCCAAGGCCGACTGGGGTGGTCGTGGCCCCAAGTGGACCGTGGCCCTAGGCAACTACCTCAACTACGCCATCATCCACCACACCGCCGGCGCCTACTGCGAGACCCGCGCCCAGTGCAACTCCGTCCTCCAGAGCGTCCAGAGCTACCACATGGACTCCCTGGGCTGGCCCGACATTGGCTACAACTTCCTGATCGGAGGCGATGGCAACGTCTACGAGGGCCGTGGCTGGAACAACATGGGCGCCCACGCTGCCGAGTGGAACCCCTACAGCATCGGCATCAGCTTCCTGGGCAACTTCAACTGGGACACCCTCGAACCCAACATGATCTCCGCCGCCCAGCAGCTGCTCCAGGATGCCGTCAACCGTGGCCAGCTGAGCTCCGGATACGTCCTCTATGGCCATCGCCAGGTCAGCGCCACCGAGTGCCCTGGTACTCACATCTGGAACGAGATCCGCGGCTGGTCCCACTGGTCCGCTTAAATCCTGAATCCTTGTCCTTGAATTAAATGCGCAATAGAAAAATCACTCAACTCTTTTTTCTTTGAATTTTTCTACAAAGTTTATTACGAAAAATATAAGTATTCTAAAACGTGGAGAAGAGGGTGCCCTCCAAGTTCAAGAATACATCGTCGGCAAAGTCGTGGATGATTTCAAACTCGACGCAAACCATGTATAGGATATACAAGCCGAACAAGCACCACATGAAGATGCCGGCAGAGCGACGGGCATTAAAGTTAAAGGTCAGACACCACCACAAGGTGCAGCCGAGGGTGATGATTATGAAAATGTAAATATTTTCCCCTTGCTCGCCCATCAGGCTCACTTGATCCGGCTGGGGTCCTTTCCTTTGGATCACCAGCTCGGCTCCAATGTTGGAGATAAAAGCTTAAGAATAAAGGGGTTTATTAAGGAAAATATTAAGGAATATGTACTTACTAAACACTCCTCCACCTATGACAGCTCCAAATGCCATTTTTCCGTAGCCCTGTTTGGCAAGATGGGAATATGCAAATATATCCGCCATGGTAGCCGACACTGTTGTAAAGGACACGTTCATGAAGCCAGCGGATAGGTCAAATACCGCACCCATGATAAAGATCAGGACTTCCATTTCCCAGGAACAGATCCAAGCGATGATCAAAACACTCACCAAAGTCAAAATGCTGAAGCACTAAAAAAAGAAGGACAATTACTCAATATTACTCTGTTGATGTATCCTTTAAACGTACGCCGTGATAGGGCGGCGGAATATCCGTCCGGGAATGCAAAAATATAGCAATGGCCAATGGGATCGTTACTACCAAAGTCCACTTGGCAACTACAACCTGGGGAATCAGATGCCATTGGCTGTACTGTTGGGAAAGCATGCCTGTGAGGAGGAAATCGAAAATTGTTACTAGAAAAGGTGAAGTATTTCCTTACTTTCGACCAACATGGTTAGCACAAAAGGATTTATGACGACTTGAAAACAATTGAGCATCTTGCACCATCCATGCTTGATCAGCTCGTAGTTTATATTGGGAATAAGCAAATGGAGGAAGAACACTATGGGACTCCTCACCACATAAACCATTCGCCAGAAGTTCCCGTACAAAGCCCATTTCTCCTTGTCAATGGGATTGATGTACTCGAAGAGCTCCTTAAACAGATACAGATTCTTCGGATTCTCCTTGTTGTAGAGGGCGGTTCTATTTGAATGCACATCGACGGTCCTGCGCTGGTACAGAGGTTTTGGAGTGACAAAGATACTAGTGTCAAAATGTTCCCGGCTCCAAGGGGACTTGTACGTTTCCTGGATATTGAGGTCGTCCTCCTCTTCGAGCTTGGCCAGTAAATTGATCTTTTTCACTAAAATTTCATTTATTCCGGGGAAATTCTTCTGATGGACCAAGACATCAATCTCGAAACGAAGTTCTTTCGAGTGAAATGATAAACTAAAGTAACGATTGATAGTTATTGTTTAGTTCTTACTTTTTATGGTGTGTCGCAGGAGGACCAAGTCGACTATATTTATGAGTAAATAAATGGGATAAATACCGAGTAGTACTAAAAAAAGGAAGGATTGATTTTGTTTTCTTTGGATATTAAATAAACTCACTGGCCCCCTGGATCCATGGCTTCAAATGCTTACTGATTATGAAGTATCTACACAATTCAATTATAAACAAAAGGAAGAGGAGGTCCCGAAGTACGTGGGATCCGTTCATTTTGAATGGCCTGACGAAGCAAACAGTGCCTCCGCTCAAAAGGATAACCGTCATGACATTGCTCATGACCACATTCATGGTGGGCACTTCACTCCGGACCGACGAGAAGTTGATCAACAGATCGGGAGTGGAATTGCCAATGGCCACCAGTACCACCCCGGCCATATATTCGTTCATGCGCATTTTTAGAGCGACTATTTTCAGAGTCGGTGAATAGCTGGAGGTAAACTCTATAGTTAATCCTGATCCTTAGAGATCCTTACTCACTATTCATTAATGGTCAAGTAGAGAATGCAAAGAAATGCGCAATAAAACATGGCGAAAAGCAGCACTACGCAAGTCTCGCGGACTTCATGGAAGATGTTCAATTTGCAATGCATTAATTCAAAGTAGTTGAAAAAGTTGGAGAACTTCCTGCAATCATCTACCTTTCTGGCCAAAATACAACGAATGGAGTAATGTACAGTCATCGTGATTACACAGCTGGCCTGGGGATACTAAACATTTCCTCGATCCTTAGAAAAATTAATGGTAATACTTTACATTTGCCAAGAAGCCTTCGAATTGGTGCTGAAAACCGTGATTGGACTCCATTGTAAATGATTGTCTTTTAGTTGCTCAAATAATTGTTTGTGTAATATTACTTTTATGTATAAATATTGACGGAAATTGTACGACTAACTTTACCCAAGATTCCATGTTAATCAATAGAAACAAATTTGCAATACTTTTTACAAGTATTTATTTATTATCAGGCACTCTCCTGTAAACGGAAATGATTAGCAAAAGTGTAACTTATCTACCCATCCCGATCGATAGGGACCCAACAAAACCTTTGTGGAATAAATCAAAATCACCAGATTGTGACGAAGCTTCTTGGAGGTGCTTCCCCTAATACGAATCTGAGTATGTGCTTCGATTTGGATTGTAAATCAGTCTCTGTCGCCGATAAGATGGCAAACACTACACCGATCCCTGCCATTCACCCGACTATATAAGCTCGGAGCCGGCGATGGCAACGTCTACGAGGGCCGTGGCTGGAACAACATGGGCGCCCACGCTGCCGAGTGGAACCCCTACAGCATCGGCATCAGCTTCCTGGGCAACTTCAACTGGGACACCCTCGAACCCAACATGATCTCCGCCGCCCAGCAGCTGCTCCAGGATGCCGTCAACCGTGGCCAGCTGAGCTCCGGATACGTCCTCTATGGCCATCGCCAGGTCAGCGCCACCGAGTGCCCTGGTACTCACATCTGGAACGAGATCCGCGGCTGGTCCCACTGGTCCGCTTAAGTGTTTAGTTTTACATGAAATAATAAGATTTAAAATGAAAATAGCAAATTAATTTAATGATTCCCTCATTTAAAACTTTTGAATAGAGGGATATTTTCAAAGGGAATACTTTTAAATGCCTTTTGAGCTAAAATTTCGAACAAAAAACGCATATTATCGATGCTGATTGAGCTCCTGATATATCAACGGATACCTAGACAAAATGATGGCTCACTCATTATTTGAATCACAGCCATCTACCTTAATTTAAAGTGACTTTTCGAGGCTTTCATAGAATGTGGTTTCTCCTTTTTCCTTACACTTCCTCGTTATTTTTCTAAATTTGGGAAATACCTGGTGCCTAAGTTTAAGCCCAAACATTCGATAAACTTTTACATTTTAACATTTTAAACATTTTAGTTCTTTTCTAAATGCTAATTTCTTCTTAGAAAACCATATCCGGTAGCACTAAAGTTTTTCAAGCAAAAAAATAACTTCTCTGGCTGAGCTAAGCAGCTTCTGCGAATGCTACATTAAACAAATCCCCAAAAAAAAAATAAAATTAAAAGCCAAATAAAAGTTTGCAATAGCTCGTTGACCAAAGTGAACTATTTGAAACTTCCAACCACAGTCTCATTAACGACATCCTCGTTAACAAAGTATTTCTGAATGAGTTGCAGTTGCATTTGTTTTTCGTCCTTAATAACTTGCTTAAGCTTTCGGTTTTAAGATTCGTCCTTTTATCCTGACAAGTAACATCAACTTGAATGCAATTGGTTGGATGGACAGAGTGCGTTGACAAAGTGACTGGACTCCACAACTTTTAGTTTATTAAAAAATCTATCTTACTTAGCTTTTGCAGCTAGCGATTAAGTTTAGTTATTCCTGTTATCAATGTTAGAAAAAGCTTTCTAAAAATATAATTTCTATCAGTGCCAGCCCTGGTTTCATTCAGTTCCTCTTTACTTTATCAATAAGTTTTCCAAATCTTTGTTTTTTTTGTCAAAGTCACCGCGTAAGATAATGTTAGTAGCAAAACCAAAATATTGACTACTGATCAGTAATCTAATCGTAATAATGCCATAAAAATATTTGTATGCCACGCTTTGATTCGTATTAACTATTAATGTTTTTATTATTTTTTTGAAACAACCGTAAATTAACAGGGAAAGCCGCATATCAAGTTTTGATAAGAAAATTCGAAAATGGCGGAATACAATTTATAAAGCAACTTCTATTAACATCGTATGATGCTCTAAGAAACTTTGAAACCACACAGTGGTTCGTAATTCAGTTTTTTTTTAACTAAAAAATCTAAAAATAGTTTGAACTAACAAATATATATTTATAAAAAGATTCTAGCAAGTATTCTCGAAACTTTGTCTATAAACTCTGCAGGCTTTGTTCAAAAAGCTTTTAATTTAGAAAACATTTAAGGCAAATGGCTGCAAAGGATAAAAGTTGTGATTTATCCGGCTGCTATAAAAATGGCAAAGTCTCCAACAGGGAATTCGATTCCCTTCCTTCTATAATTATCCTTATTTAATAAAGCTTCGAACCAAAAGGTAAAGCTAGAAAGGTTTTATTTAATTTTTCCATAACTTTCGAATATTATTTCGAATTATAGCAAAATTTACTCTATGATATTGACCAGATAATTTAAAAATAAAATCACAATTGAGGTGTCTTCAAGTATCTATTAAACGATAGTAAACTTCTATCACTTTCGGCCAGGGGAAAAAAAAACTTGAAATTCAAGCCCCCGAAAGATATTTTTATAGCCCCGAGGTGGGAAAATTTATGGTCCTCCTTTTGGACAAATTAATTAATGCCACTTGGTCTGATTAGAGGCGTGATTGGGGCCTTCGTCATCGCCGTATCAGGATCTTGCCCAGATAGACCTCCATATCGTATGAAAGCACACGACCTGTCCGTTTTGCATCGCCTTGGAGCGATAAGCCCGGCCTGCGGGTATAAAAGGGGCGGACAGAGTACAGAACCCACACCACAACCAATCCGCAACATGGCTAACAAAGTCCTCGTCCTCCTCGCTGTGCTCTTCTGCGCTCAGGCCGTCCTCGGCGTGGCCATCATCTCCAAGGCGGAGTGGGGCGGTCGCTCTGCCACCAGCAAGACCTCCCTGGGTAACTACCTGAGCTACGCTGTGATCCATCACACCGCCGGTAACTACTGCTCCACCAAGGCCGCCTGCATCACCCAGATGAAGAACATCCAGAGCTACCACATGGACTCCCTGGGCTGGGCCGATATTGGCTACAACTTCCTGATCGGAGGTGATGGCAACGTGTACGAGGGTCGCGGCTGGAACACCATGGGTGCCCACGCTACCAACTGGAACTCCAAGTCCATTGGCATCTCCTTCATGGGTAACTACAACACCAACACCCTAACCTCCGGCCAGATCGCTGCCGCCAAGGGTCTGCTCGCCGACGCCGTTAGCCGTGGCCAGATCATCTCCGGATACACTCTGTACGGACATCGCCAGGTCGGCTCCACCGAGTGCCCCGGCACCAACATCTGGAACGAGATCCGCACCTGGTCCAACTGGAAGGCCTAAGTGCTCTCTGAAAGTGCATTCATAAAAAAATACAAAAAAAAATGTAATTCTGCTTCAATAAAATCTTAAAAATACAAAATCACACACACTTTAATGCAAGCTTGGATTTTTTTTCTTGCGCAAAAGTCCCCGGCTTGAAGACATCGCCGATTAATCAGGGGAATCACATCCAGACTTTATTATTTATTCACTAATTAAAGGGACTTTAAATACCTGGTGTATGTGTTTGCCTATGTTTAGGCCCAAACATTCGATAAACTTTCAACTTTAAACATTTTAGTTCTTTTCTAAATGCTAATTTCTTCTTAGAAAACCATATCCGATAGCACTAAAGTTTTTCAAGCAAAAAAATAACTTCTCTGGCTGAGCTAAGCAGCTTCTGCGAATGCTACATTAAACAAATCCCCAAAAAAAAAAATAAAATTAAAAGCCAAATAAAAGTTTGCAATAGCTCGTTGACCAAAGTGAACTATTTGAAACTTCCAACCACAGTCTCATTAACGACATCCTCGTTAACAAAGTATTTCTGAATGAGTTGCAGTTGCATTTGTTTTTCGTCCTTAATAACTTGCTTAAGCTTTCGGTTTTAAGATTCGTCCTTTTATCCTGACAAGTAACATCAACTTGAATGCAATTGGTTGGATGGACAGAGTGCGTTGACAAAGTGACTGGACTCCACAACTTTTAGTTTATTAAAAAATCTATCTTAATTAGCTTTTGCAGCTAGCGATTAAGTTTAGTTATTCCTGTTATCAATGTTGGAAAAAGCTTTCTAAAAATATTATTCTATCAGTGCCAGCCCTGGTTTCATTCAGTTCCTCTTTACTTTATCAATAAGTTTTCCAAATCTTTTTTTTTTTTTGTCAAAGTCACCGCGTAAGATAATGTTAGTAGCAAAACCAAAATATTGACTAATGATCAGTAATCTAATCGTAATAATGCCATAAAAATATTTGTATGCCACGCTTTGATTCGTATCAACTATTAATGTCTTTATTATTTTTTTGAAACAACCGTAAATTAACAGGGAAAGCCGCATATCAAGTTTTGATAAGAAAATTCGAAAATGGCGGAATACAATTTATAAAGCAACTTCTATTAACATCGTATGATGCTCTAAGAAACTTTGAAACCACACAGTGGTTCGTAATTCAGTTTTTTTTTAACTAAAAAATCTAAAAATAGTTTGAACTAACAAATATATATTTATAAAAAGATTCTAGCAAGTATTCTCGAAACTTTGTCTATAAACTCTGCAGGCTTTGTTCAAAAAGCTTTTAATTTAGAAAACATTTAAGGCAAATGGCTGCAAAGGATAAAAGTTGTGATTTATCCGGCTGCTATAAAAATGGCAAAGTCTCCAACAGGGAATTCGATTCCCTTCCTTCTATAATTATCCTTATTTAACAAAGCTTCGAACCAAAAGGTAAAGCTAGAAAGGTTTTATTTATTTTTCCATAACTTTCGAATATTATTTCGAATTATAGCAAAATTTACTCTATGATATTGACCAGATAATTTAAAAATAAAATCACAATTGAGGTGTCTTCAAGTATCTATTAAACGATAGTAAACTTCTATCACTTTCGGCCAGGGGAAAAAAAATCTGGAAATTCAAGCCCCCGACAGATATTTTGATAGCCCCGAGGTGGGACAATTTATGGTCCTCCTTTTGGACAAATTAATTAATGCCACTTGGTCTGATTAGAGGCGTGATTGGGGCCTTCGTCATCGCCGTATCAGGATCTTGCCCAGATAGACCTCCATATCGTATGAAAGCACACGACCTGTCCGTTTTGCATCGCCTTGGAGCGATAAGCCCGGCCTGCGGGTATAAAAGGGGCGGACAGAGTACAGAACCCACACCACAACCAATCCGCAACATGGCTAACAAAGTCCTCGTCCTCCTCGCTGTGCTCTTCTGCGCTCAGGCCGTCCTCGGCGTGGCCATCATCTCCAAGGCGGAGTGGGGCGGTCGCTCTGCCACCAGCAAGACCTCCCTGGGTAACTACCTGAGCTACGCTGTGATCCATCACACCGCCGGTAACTACTGCTCCACCAAGGCCGCCTGCATCACCCAGATGAAGAACATCCAGAGCTACCACATGGACTCCCTGGGCTGGGCCGATATTGGCTACAACTTCCTGATCGGAGGTGATGGCAACGTGTACGAGGGTCGCGGCTGGAACACCATGGGTGCCCACGCTACCAACTGGAACTCCAAGTCCATTGGCATCTCCTTCATGGGTAACTACAACACCAACACCCTAACCTCCGGCCAGATCGCTGCCGCCAAGGGTCTGCTCGCCGACGCCGTTAGCCGTGGCCAGATCATCTCCGGATACACTCTGTACGGACATCGCCAGGTCGGCTCCACCGAGTGCCCCGGCACCAACATCTGGAACGAGATCCGCACCTGGTCCAACTGGAAGGCCTAAGTGCTCTCTGAAGTGCATTCATAAAAAAAAAAAACAAAAAAAAATTTAATTCTGCTTCAATAAAATCTTAAAAATACAAAATCACACACACTTTAATGCAAGGTTGGATTTTTTTCTTGCGCAAAAGTCCCCGGCACGAAGACCTCGCCGATTAATCAGGGGAATCACATCCATTATTTATTCACTAATTAAAGGGACTTTAAAGCATATCAGTTTTAATGATGATTACCAAGAGCGGAATATTCAGCATCTGACCAATTGGTTCTCAAGATTTAAAGGCTTCGAGAGAAATTAAAAAAAAGAAAAGAAATAAAACCCCTTCAAGTTAAATATAAACTAATATTTATTCGAATATCTCTGCATGTTTAGTATACAGTATACATTTAGATAATGTACATACATAAAACAGTTTTTGTTGCTGGTATTAATACACAATAGTAAAATACAAGTGATATATAATCATAATTGCGGATTATGTATGCCTGTGCTCAGTATTCAGTACTATGTTTTCCATATGCATGGAGTCTTACGTAGAATCTTAACTTAAAACATTGAACTTTCATTCCTTTCGAAGAGGTGTTTGCGAAGCCAGCGACACCCTCTGGTAACAAATACATGGGCCTAATATATGCGATATTCTTGAGCTAACTCAGGCTAAACGAAAAGTGGTTTTTAATAGATTGCTGCAGCTACTTTCGGGTCAGGTCCGGCCGAAAAGGAATTGAGGCTTTTCTAGCCAGCATCGCGCCAACTGTATTTGGTTTTGTTCAGTTTCTCGTTCATTCAATGAGCAGCAACCAGGGCATCTTAATTGTACGTTAAACAACAATAATGAGCGACGACTAAAAGCGGAAACTAGTTTCGATTTCGCCTTTCTAAACACAACACTACTCAATACATTTATGCATCTATATAGACCGCGTATGTGTGCCTGGGAATGATAGCTTAAGGGGGATGAGAGTTAGAAACCAGACCATCTGGGCAAGAAAGGGATCCGGGGGGAGGTGGTGCGTGACTGCCTGTGATGATCACAACCCACCCGACATGGGGAACAAATTGGCTGCAATCACAACTTAGGCCTGGCTTTCTTCGCGCCCGCCGAGCACCTGACCCGGAATGTTTGACTCGCGATGCATCGGCGATTGGGAGGGAACCTGCACCTGAGCATCAGCCACATCGTTGTAGGGGGGTGGTGGCGGTATGCCTCCGATCACCTCCATGCCGCCGTCAATAACCTCCAAGTCCTCTTCATCGTTGTCCAAACCCTCTTCCACATTAACATTGACGGCGGCGTCGCTACGTCGCATCGGCGGCGTGTTGGCATTCACGTGCATTGTGTTGTTATTATTCGGAATATCGTTGTTATTGTCCATATTGGCATCGGTGTTGGAGGCGGCGTTGACGGTGGCAGCTCCAGCAAGGGCTACAAAGAGCGGAGCGGCCTGAGCGGCGTCATTGCCACTAGCTTCTGTTCCCTGGTCCTCCTGGTAATTGGACATGGCCACTTGGTAGGACGGCGGCGGAGCCTGTTTCAAATACTGGGCAATAGCCTCATCATAATTGGGCAGCAACGTGGAGTAGGCACGCTCCTCGCCACCAAAAGCGCCGCCAACGTTGTGAACTCCAGTCGGAGGCTCCAGGAAGGGAAACAGGGTGCGCACATGTTGCTGGCGCAAGGTCAAGTACTTGTAGCAACGCCAGACGATGCCAATGCAATAGGCTTTGAGGAAAACAATGCAGACAAAGACGACCAGCACCACAACAACCAGTTCCTCGGGCGGCAGCTCCAGCAGCTTCTCGCGCCAGGGCAAGCGGTGCGACTCGGAAATCATGCGGTGAATAGCCTGAAGGTAGCACAAGTATCCTGCTGCGGTGAGGCTAAAAGGAAATAGGAAATTACACCTCAAGTTACATTTAAACTTCTTATGTTTAAACTTACGTTGTGATGGCAAAATCAAACAACTGAAGGCAAAAAAACGGTAGCAAATGTGAAGGCTTTCCTTTAATGGTGCCGTAGATCATCATCAGAGTTATAGCTATCATACACGTGCAAACCAAGCCGCCCATGTCAAAGTTTTCTGTGATAGCATAGGTATAAGACATCGCAAAAAGAGATATATTTAATTCTTACGGTAACGATTCCGGTAATTGAAGGAGTGATCACGGTAGGCGTAGGGCGGATCCACCTTGCTGAGAGGCGTAGGCAGGGCCGGAGCGCTGAGGTCCACAGTAGAGTCGTGGCTATTACCCTCTAGTTCATCCATCATGTCGGGATTTCGCCAAATAACAGCCAGGACACTCAATGCCAAGATATTCAAGAACTGAAAGAAAATTGTAAACAATATTATGGCTGAGATATAGCTTATCAAGCAAATCATTGCATTAAGCAAGCAAAATATACATATATCAGCAGACACCTCATTCCGCTATCTCAATTGTTATGGACAATTATTTGTTTCTTTGTTTTTTTTTTTCCTTGATTTTTAAGGACCACTTAGATTAGACAATCGGAAAGCGAAAATATATATTCATTTTCTTTTATACTTCTAGAGTTTATATCAAGATATATTTTTGTTTTTTTTTTTTTCTTTTTCAAAAATTTACAACCAAAATTCAAAGACAATCAGAAGTTTGGTTAGACTCCAAGTCGTTGGGCTTTCGCAGGCAACTGAGGCACACATTGCTGGCGTCTGCAGGTTCTAGGGATTGCCAGTAATTCCGATGCTGGGTTTGAACGAAGTTCATGTAGTCCACAAACGATTCGTAGGTAAAGTCTAAAGAAAGCTTGCAATGCAGACGGTGATGGTGAGGACAGGCGCGATCGTATATCCAGTTCCGATGCATTGGCGGCTTGGAGCCAGTCTTCTGAAGGTGGAGCTTAAATGCCTCCCGATCAGAGCCATAGAATAACCGCGTGGTGGTGTAGGCGATGCCGTCATGGATCCCTTGTCGAACTACCGGCTGGCACGCGATTCTCCTAACTTCCAATGACGTGATGTCTGCCCGCTGCAGCCTTATAAGCAGCCAGGGAGGAATCAAGCCGAAGCGAATGCAGGAGACCACCGTTGATATGTTTCCTTCACGCTGAGGCCACTCGTGATTCAGCCAGCGGACGGCGGCCATAAAAACCTCCAACTCTGAGTTCACTCCAATATGATTGGATGTAAGCAGCATCTCTAGCGGTTTCAAGTGCAATCCCAGGAACTCCTGCGAAGCCACAAATGTTAAGAAAAACATGGATATACGCAGAAGCAATAGTCGATGGGTAGCCTCCAAATTGAGAAGCTTCGCTTCCATGTACAGCATCGCAGCAGAGTCCTCCTTAAAGCCTTTGGACAAACAGAATTCGCATTGTGTGACCAGCTGTGGAATCTGCATAAACTTAGCCGCCTGAAGAACCTCTAGCAAGCCCAGACGCGGCAGAACCGGATTGCTTTCAATCATCCAGTCGTAGATAAGGCTGAAGGAGCGGGGAGTAACCATTTCCTCGGGCAATTCTATGCTCAGTTCGTTGCTGACATCTCGAAATAGGCGGGAGAAGCTCTGGAGGACAACCAGATGCACTGGAAAATGGTTTTCTCCAATGATCACCACTGAGTTTGTCTTTAGCCGCAAACGCGCTAGCCCCACCATTTGACTGTACAGCGTGGACTTCTCAGACAGCGGTTTGCAGTGTTCTGGTGTCTGCCAGGAGTTCGGTACCTTGTGTCCTAATGAGAACAACGAGCGGTCTCTCAGTTTGCTGCAGACAGTGGTCTGGACACTCTGTTCGGAGGAGGCGCATCGCTGATTGGTGGCCGACCTTTTATACAAGAGCCTAAGTCCGTTGTTCTCCGAATACTCCTTCTCTTGGTATACCTTTCCCACCTGATTTCTGTCAGCCTCTTTTGTTTCTTCCCTCTTAGTTGCATAGTTACGCGGAGTACTGGTCTCTGCGTAATCCGAGTCGTAAAGGTATCCCCATTCGTCTTCCGAATTGGTGTCGTCTGCTTGGAGCATGGCAGTGGAATCTTGCAGACGCCTTCACCGCTCGGACAGCTTCTTCCGGGGACGCTTTCATTGGAAATGAGCATTGGGGGGAAATGTGTCTGGCCAGAAACCTGTTCAATTCAATTCTGAGTAAAATCTGAGTAGAACGTCAACCGACAGGATCACGAGTGGGAAATTCAAAGGCGACCCTATCAATCCATCTAAAAGTTTTTCAAGTTCTTTCAGGAGCAGGTGTGTCAGCCTGCTCATCGCGATAAGGCAACAGTACAAAATAGATAAGCGAGCCCCGTTTGATTTGATTTGCAACTGTTGGCTGATTCTCGACAGCTGAATTAACAATTCCCGAATTTATGGCGACGACTCCATCAGCATGTTGCCCAAGAAGATAGATATATACCCAAAAGGCAGAGTAAACTCCCTCGCTGGAGTAAATGTTTGCACACCATCCGTCAGGTACGTGTAGTTTATAAAAATAAGTGGACAGCTCATGAAAATATCTGGTTGCTGTTTGCACAAATGGCCATGCTTGGATATCCGATTTAGTATCCCAAGTACAAGTGTATCTCAGGTTTAAGGCTTTGTTCTGACCTTTGATGCGGCTTTTTCTATTCGCTAGAAGAAAATTGATGTTATCTGCATAGCGAAACGTCATCATAGCGAATGAGTCAATCTTCTTGGCCACAATACAGTGGCACTTGTTATCAGCTAAGTGCATTAAAATTAAAAAACCCGGAGATTTTTGCTGAAGGTGATAACTACTGTGCTGCTCAAACTGTTATCATTGGGGTAGCGCATGTGACGGGGGATTCAGCTGTGAAACGTGACCTGACTGTCCATAAATGCCTGGTATCACAACAAACGCATTATAAACTGAATAAGCGGATCAGCAATTCCTATGCTACACTGAGGAAAATCGTACCATCATTCAAACAAAGAGGCTTCTAATGAATACTAAAAAAGGAGTACTTGAAAGGCCAAACTATTTATTATTAATAATTTAGAATTTATAAAAAAATCATCAACTGATAATGAGAAAGCTTAATCTTACTATCAAAGAAAGGGCAGGGAAACCATAGAAAGTTTTTCCTCTACTGTAACAATTGTTTATGGGAGCTTGTGAAATGTTAGTTTCCAACAATAAAGTTTCCACTAATGGTGAAACTTCCGCAGCAAGAGAAGATTGTCATGCTCTGATCTATTTTGTAGGCAAATTTGATCAAATGACGCATTCCTCATCACTTACTCCCCCATTGACGTCACAACGAGGGAAAGTAATTCGAGGTCTCGAAGCCACTGGCGGCTCACAGTTTTAGGAGAACTGGGCAATTGGGGAATTGATTTTTCCCCTTCGTTGACACTGAACAGGGTCAAATTTTTCGCACAGGCAATGCAAATTGCATGCGTGGGAGGCACTGCAAGTACTTGTCTATATCTGTCGATACAGGTGTATATACATTCGGTACGCGCTGCACGTCCTCTCAAAGGTCAAGGGGCACGGGCATTAGACCGTCTTTATCAAATGTCGGATTAGTGGGTTTGCTTACCAGGTGCCAAAGGCCAATCATTAGGGTGGCGGTGTGGACATGCAGGCCAAAGCAGCAGGTAAACTCCTTCAGGTGACGAATATTGCTGGTCGCGGCAGCGACATTGTTGCCATTGTTGTTGTTGTTGCTGGCAGCGGATGTGCCGTGGAGCTGGTTGCGTTGCGGACCCATTTTTAAGTGGATCCTAAACATTGCTCGCCCCACAAACTGCGAAAGAGATCGTTGGCGATAAAGAGTTCAGAGCATTGCATTAATTGTGTTTATTTCTGTGCCCCCTCCTCACACACACACCAAGAATATGTGTGTGTATTTATTATTGTGTGCCACTTTTCACGGTCTCCTTGAAAAGCCCCCTATCAATTATATTGCGCGATTGATCTGCTAATTTTGGTTGACGGTTCACTGTTCTCCTACCTCGGATGTATGTATTTATGCAACTTTTAAGCCCAATTTGTGCCTCCGACTTTGGTGTATTCAATTTTATTTAACTGCTGCGCAGCCAGGAAAACCTGACTTTTCTTCACAGGTGCGAAAATCCCAAAACAGTGGGGCCAGCCGATTACATTTGGCAGTGTTGGAAAGTGTCGATGAGAGTTTAAAAATACCAGAAAGTAAATTTGAATTTTTAAAGGTATCTAAGTAATAATCGATTTTGGTCACACTGATGTTTGTTTTTGGTCGTGCTGAAGGGAGAGAAACTGCATACAAACAGAAACAGAGATACTCGGGAATGAAATAAATACTTGGGCCCGCACACTCGCCTCCACCATCCCATTGGACTATAATCAGTGTTTATATTTATCGGTTAAATAGTGAACGTGGAGTGCATTTGCAGTTATATAAAAACGCGCAACGGTAATTACACATTTACAGTAAGTTTCGTTTATCAGTTCCCCTGCGCCCGAGTGTTCCTCGTTTTCTTTAAATTTTGCGTCGTTGTTCGTCCCCCGATGTCGTATTTCCTCCTTTATAATTGTTTCTGCACAGTACGCTCTCGGGTTTTCTCTATGTACGTTGTAGGCCCCTCCCACCCCTGCAGCATTTCCCAACTACGTCACTCCGAATTCACTTTTGTTTGCTATTTTTAGCCAGAGATTAACTGCACTCTGCCCATCCACGAAAATTGAGATAAAGAGAATCGGGACTTGGTGGTGCGGTGATTTCTCGTGGTGGCTAGGTTTTATATCACACTGTGTGGAGGTGCGTTATCAGCGCCAAACAACAGCCCAGTAGTCGTAAATATGCGAATCAACAATGTTTTTGGTCAGACAATCAGACAGGTCTTCTGGCCTCAATCAGCTGTTTTGGGGGGCCATAAATAAGGTATCCCCACTCATGCTAGCTTTTTGACGTTATATGCTCTCTACCTGCGGTGGCGCTGCCGTCTAAGCGGCTGGAAATGCCCTACGTTTGAAATGAATCTATCTAAACGCGAGTTCGATCCCCGCCCATGCTTGTTGGCTTCTTTCGACGATTACCCACGTTATTTAGCCGTTAACTCCATGGGCTACATTAACTTTTTATATTTTTTTTAAATATCTAATTGTTTCCTAATCTTGTTTTTTGGGAGGTCTCAGTTGACGAGCAAAAAGTTTCGTTATAAAGTAGCTCAACCAAAGGCATGACAATTTCCATTTAGTCGCAGAAACGACCTGGAGAAAATCGAGTTATATTTAGAGAGGCTATGGTATGTATGGTCTCCTTTGGGTCCCCTCCCAGTCTGGCACTCCGCCTGTTTCGTACTCTCCGACTTCAAGTGGTGACGTAATTTGAAGCGCTGCAAGCGTCCGTCTTGTTTTGGTCTTGTAAGAAATACATGCTCCGGAAACCGGTTTTGGATAGTTTACTTTTGTTTTCGGAACTGCGCCGCACCAAAACAAACTCGCCATCTGCTGTCGAACAGCCCACCGCGCCCCCACCCCACTGTATCCCACCTCAGCATTCCCCAGTTACTTTTCTTGGATGGATTCGAGAGACGATACAATCATCGGACGATTATAGAGCCTGGTTGTCTCGTCGTCCATATCAATGAGTGTCGAGGTGTTGAAAGCACAGCAACATCGCTAATGTGCCTCTGATTGTTTGTTTATGGGCAGCAGCACGAGTAGCTTCCGCTGCGGCCTTGACATGGTTACAACATTCGTCCAGCTCCAGTAATTGTCCGCCGACAAAGCATGAATGCTTCGAATGGGTATGGAATGGCGGTCGTTTGATCTTGTTCTAATTATAGAGGCTGCCCCCCTTTAAAATTGATATACAGTGGGGTTCGTGTGTCTAAGACCACTTTTCGGTGGCTTCCAGTCGTTATCTATTGGCTACGAGATAGCTAACAGTTGTGAGAGTGTTAGGAGCTCTTCCATATTGGTATCTTCTGATAATAATTTCCATAATCTGTTGGTTCAGCCATCAATTATTCTTATAATTTATTTGTTTATTTAAATATCTTTTATCATACTTAAACATGTACACTTTCTATATAGGAATATATGGGAACGGTGCTATATGAAGTGTTAGGAAATCAAAGAATTGTTTATCAAAAGTATGAAGAGATATTTCAGGTTCCCCCTTTGGCGTGGGACTTTATTACATACGGCCAAGATGTGTGGTGACATCATCATTACAGGGCGGTATAGTCCATGATTCGATGCGTTTTCCATCGGTTCAGGGCGCAATTTCTATGGGTATTATTTGTGACCACCCACACAGACGGTCGCCCACCCGGGAAGGTTTCCACACCGTTACAGAGACTGGCGTTACAGTTTGGCGGAACAAAAGTGGGTCAACCGGTTGGGTTTCAGTCTTAGTTTAGGGCGCTATCAACACGCAACCTGCCAGATCGATAATCCACGACCCAGATCCCTTTCAAAAACTTGTAAACTGACAAATATTTTGTTACTTTTAGAGTGGGTAATCCTGTGCTAGCGTTGAGCCATGGGTCAGATCATGGGCTCCATGCAGAGCAATGTAGCCGACGTATTTAGTGGCCGGCGAAAGAGAAAGCGCAGCACGGACTCCCCTTGTGGCAAAGATGACCAGGCCCAACAGGATGCTACGGTGCCCAAAAAGTTAGTGGTTACCATTAATATTTTTCCCCCTTTTTCTAACTTAATTTAAATCCTTGTAGGAAAAAGCTGCTGACCACAACCCAGTACATATACAAAGCCCTTTTTAAGGAGCAGCAGAATTCGGACGTGGCCGTGATGGCTCTGGACAAGGTGTGGCATCTGCATAAGGTGTATCTGAGCCAGAGCCCCTACTTCTATACCATGTTCAACGGCACGTGGCGGGAAGCGCAACAAAACTTTGTTCAGATCGCGATCCTGGACGAGCGAATAACCGTGGCCAGTTTGGACGCAGTTTTTGGTTCGATGTACTCTGATGAGATTGAAATAGAACCGGCGGACGTGATTCCAGTGTTGGCGACGGCCACGCTTTTCCATCTGGACGGTATTATCGACAAGTGCTCCGAAGTAATGGTGGACTCCATCAGCCCGGAGACGGCCATCCAGTACTATGAAGCTGCCTGCCAATACGGAGTCATTGGCGTTAAGAAATCGACGTTCCAGTGGTTCCAAATAAACCTCCTGAGTATCTATAGTAAATACCCCAATCTCCTAAGGCAGATCTCAATCGAGTTGATGAGCGCCCTGACCGCCAGTCACGATCTGTATGTGATGCAAACAGAGTTCTCATTGTACACCCTGCTTCGCACTTGGATGTTTCTTCGGCTACATCCCGACTACGATCCCGAGGACCCGGTGCAGCGTGCCGAGGCACTGAAAACCCAAGAGCGGCTAGCAAACGCCGGTGTGGAAACCCATACGCCCAGCGTGGACGTCGTACAGTGGACATACTTTACGAGCCGGATGGAGGAGCGATCGTTCCTGGCAACGCCCGAAGGACAGCCATACATTCGTGTCTTTCAAAGGCTACGGACTCAGTACCTGACGAACCACTACATGGATTTGAAGATCATATACAATGACAACATCATACCCAAAGAGTGGCTCTACCGCCATATTCACAGCCATTGGGAATCGTTGCTGCGGATCGATCATGGGCAGGAGGATTGGTAAGATCTTATTAAGTTATTGTATTATTCCGAAACAAAAGCATTGTCCTTCTAACTTTATAGCAGTCCCACGCAACTGGACGACGAGCAGTTCTTTGAAAATTGCATGCGCTGTGGGCGCCTGCTGCTTGAGCCTGGCTACCAAAAGTGGCGTTGGACGGGCTTCAACTTTGGCATGGATCTCATCTTGATAATGGACTCGCGCAGACTCAACATTCGGCGCCACCACAGGCACGAACACGAGAGGGTGCTGAGCCTGCAGACGCGGAGAAAGTTTATGGTTCGCACAACAGTGACCTCCATTAATGCCCGCCGACAGCCTGTGTTCACACAGACCTCTGAGATTTGCACATTGAGCCTAGAGAAAAACGAGGAGGTGCCGCTAATGGTTCTGGATCCCAAATTGGTGCACCCACTCTTAATTTCCATTAATATGTTGGTAGTGAATCCGCCGAATCAAAGTTTCAAAGAGGTTGTGCCATACAGCGAGGAGTCGACGACGTCTCTTTCCATTCCCATCTCGGAAATTGGTGCAGACTGCGAGCGACCACTCACGCCGGCCAGTGCCGACGACTCGGCCGTCTTCATTGGCGACTCTGAAGCATCAACCCCCTCGTCACCTGCTCCTCGGCCGCGGATCGCCTGGTCGGCTAGCGATGCGGATGGGATTTGCGGCGATCTGTCGTGCTGAGCGCGCTCCTCCCAGTTCTCCACCACCAAGTACCAGTACCACCACTTTTTGTTCATTTACCCGTTACCGTCGTTAGCGGGCCTCGATGTAGTTTTTAATTGTAAATTCTTTTATCGCCATTGCGGTTGGCTCTCAATCTGATGCCGATTCAATCAATCAATTGTACATTTATCGCGAGCGTATCAGAGATCGTTTGGTATGCAGAAATCTATATTTTTGTATATCGTTTACATCATATTATTATAATAAAATAATGGCCAACCATTATCAATTTTTAGAGTAAGCACACTCTAGTGCCCTCGCACATACGTAGATGTTTCATAACGTAGTTTTAAAGATTCGGCGTTTAAAGATGTGATTGTTATGTTTAAGTAACAAGTAACGTGGCAAAGTAACTAATATAGGAGCGTATTCGAAATATGTTTGTTCAAACGCATCTAACTACTGTCCTAACACATTTTTACTCGCTTTATGTACGCACAGTAACCATTACCTTGAGTGATTTATTAAAGTTTACACCTTATTTTACGAGTTCTTTCTTATTTTACTCCTAAATCGTCGCCAGGACATTTTGGTGTTTAATAACGCAGTATGACTTTCTGATGTTCCTCTGGCGTTCGAGTTCCGTAAGTTTTGAAGCAGCCAATTAACCTTTTGGCTATGTGAACGGTATATGTTGTTAAACCCGCGGGCTGCTACCACATACGGCTCCTTCTCCGCCAGGCTTAGGTTCCTCCATACTATGCTAGTCATTTCAGAAACGTTACTCGAAGGCAGACGGTCAAACCACTTAGTGTTGCACTTCCGGAAATGGATCATAAACTTGAAAAAAGGATTGCGTCCACCTCCTTTTTGGACGTGCAAGGCCGTAGCATCATATAATTGAAGCAACCATTTCCATCCAGAAGACCTTGTATAGGACTTTTGACTCTGCCTTACTTTGTCACATTTGGGTCTGAAATTTTGACTAAACGTCTGGGAATTGCGTATACATATATAGTATATTTGTATAACAATTAATTCAAAGTACATATGCAAGTTATTTTAACAATTCAATTGTTTGCAACTAACAACGAAAAATTTAATAAAATTTAGCTAACTCCCATTTACACACCAAACAAATTCGCTTTCGGGATTATAAATATACATTGATCGCGTACAGAATATTCACCGGACGTGAGTTCGGTTTGAATAATACCATTTAGTAATAAAAGAGTTCCGGGAAGTTCGTCTCATAGATGGGCTTCTCATTGCTCGCTTGCAGTTGAGCCGCCTTATTGTCACTTTGAGTGATTTGTCTTTCCACGGCCAGGGAATTAAAAAGCTCGTTAAGGCGATTCTGAATGAGATCGTGCTAAAAGCAGAACAGGATCATATACTATCGCATCGGGGTACTTTGTATATCAATAACTTACCTTAGGTTCAGTACGTCTCATCAAATCGTCAAATTCACCTTCTCGGAATGTCCGTACAATTTGCATTTGCCGTTCCCGCTGCTCCCTCTTGGCGGCCTCTGTGGGTTCTGCCAGAGCCCGCTTCATGGCATCAAAGTTGAATTCCGGCGCTAAGAGTTTCTTGCAGACGCCTGGTGAACTGCTCACACTGTCCACGTCCCCGTTGTAAACTGTCAGATCCGCAGAGCTGTTCCGCTGCGTCAGCTGGTTACTTACGGACTCCACCCAAGAGTGACGGTGTCCCGGGTGGTCTGTCTGGTTAAGAGTATACGGGGTACCAGTATTTAGGCGCTGGGCATCCATGCCAGCGTTTTGCAAACACTCTCCCAGTGCCAGCTTATCAATGGCCAGGTGAGGGAGTGCCAGGTTAAAGTTCTTGCCAGACATTTTCTTGGGCTCCAGCAGAGGCGGTAAATAGTGGGTGGCTTCCTCGCGCCGTGCATCCACGATTTTCTGGGCGTAGTCCAGGAGGTTGTTAATACCGCTTACTCGTGAAATAAGCACCAACAGGGAAATGGAAATGGCGTGCAAGTTGCACTTATGCACATTTCCCAGGGTGTCCACAGTGCTTGCAACGTGCTGAATGCTAAAATAAATAAAAAGTAAAGGATAAAATTCTTTATTTTTAAGGTTAAAATTGTTGTCTCACCCCAAAATGAAAAGCAGGAATTCCTGCACGGTTTCATTGCAAGACATCTCAACAATGAGCAAGGCGGCTGTATTGAAACTGGAGGTCAGAGCGTCAACGCGATCCGAAAGGGCCATACTATCGATGAGAGCTTGCATGATGTTGGCTCCGTACTTGTGCGTGAAGATTATGTCGGACCGGGATGGCGGTTCCTGAGACAGCGCCGGATATGGCTTTACAGAAACGCTGCTGAGCACCTGTTCGTTCTGGTGGCGATCGAGCAGAGCCTGGAAGATCTGCATTACAACCATTCGTGTGGGGTTGTGAGGCGCCCTTGCCATCTTCAGCAGAGGTTGCAGGAAAGAGGCGGGGAACGCCTTCTCGAAGGAGACAGTGCTGTACTGGGTGCCCACTTTAAGCAGTGATTTGAGCAGTATATTCTGTAGCATTTGATCGCCTCGACTCTTCTTGGAAAGATCAGGAACGGTGTTCATGATAAACAGCATAATTTCGATCTTCTGGTAGTCCGGATGGTGGTTTGCAAACTCTCCCAATGCATTGATGAGTGCCTCCTGGTACTGCGACTCCTCGGGCGTGATCTCGGTGGTGGTGCTGACGCTGGTCCGTAAATGGGTCAACAGGTTATTGATAATGTCCAGGGCAGATGGTCCAACACTTTCACCTGCCGCTATGGCGATAATCTTCGACAGCACAACGGCCAGCGAGGTGCGCGTTTTGGGCGATGACTTGAAATTGCTGTCGAGGTGCTGCATCAGAGTCTCCACCACAGTGTACGAGTACTGGGGCTGGATGGAGATCATGACAATGCGGAAGGTATGAATAGCAAAAGTGTTGGGCACCCACAGCTCATGCCGGTCCAAGTGACTGTTGATAAGAAGGGGTTATTAACTGATTAGCTGTTTAATGAATCCGGCAAACGACTTACGTCAGTAATGGCTTGAGCACACTGCGAATGTGTCCGAAGGAGGCGCGACCAACCAGCTCTCGCAGAACTTCCTCGGCCAGGGCCGGTGGCGTCACATTGGTAGCATCCTCCACGGGTGTGAGATCGCCCGACTGCGTCGATAAACGAAAAAATATTAGTTTGTTACTCCAACATAAAGGCTTAAGGCTCTAATCAACATTCACTATGCTTATGTAATGGTAAAATTCGAATCATTACCGCCAGTAAATTTTTCTTCACGAACATAACGTTTACACAAAACTGTTTAGTTATTGTTGTGTGTTGGTTGTGTTGTGGTTGGTTTGGGTTTGGTTTGCATTAACAAATACACGAAAACGAAATGCAAAATACATCGAAATTAGTTAATCATTCGGCCAATGGGACATACATCTATCGGTTTGGCGGGTCGAACCCAAAGCGCTACGTACCTGCATGTTGAATAGCAGCGAGGGCACAATCTTCTCCATGTGCTGTGCCTCCCAAATGTTCTCTACCAGGTCGTCGGAGACAGTCTTACGGATGACTCCTTGCAGGCCTTTGATTCCAGCCAGTCTTAGGCTATCCCGCAAACTGGCCGCATCGCTGTGGCACATCGAAGAAAACTTCGAGATGAAGAAGTCGTAGCGGCGATGGTAAGAAGGGGTGTCCTCGTTAATATTGGCGAACTTTACAAACTGCAAGGGCAACAAGGTGTTAAAGCAGTTAATAATACTTGAATGGCGTTAATAATACTTTAATGGCTAGTCTCTTACCGAATTAGTTGCCATAATCTTCAGGTTTGGATTCGAATCCTCCAGCAGTTTTTGCACCATGCGCAAAAACGACTCCACGAAAAGGTTAAGAGTAGTTTGGGCATGGCAGGCCTGAAGTAGCAGGTCCATAGCCTCCATGGCAATTTCAGCTAGCCTGTTATTAGATAGTAGTCCAGTACAGTTCTGAGGTTACCTCGAAATAACCAAGCAACTCACTTGTATCGCTTCCTGTTAATGTCCTTGGTGGCCTTCTGGTACAAGTACTCACCAATCCTATCGAGCTTATCCGGGGAGCTCAGCGAATAGAAGGTAAGTTTCTCCATGTTGGACTTGACCAGACCATCCTCCGGGTTCACGGGAAAGATGTTGTCGACCAGCCGCTTGTAACGCGGCCTCAGGGCCGAGCAGCAGCCACAGCAGCCTAAAACGGCACAAGGGAAGGCACAGCGATTAGAGGGATTTGGAAGACAGACGCGAAGGCAGCGGTAGGTGAACATGGCGCCACCTCTCTCGCCGGCGGAGTGGTAAGCTTGTGAAAATCGCTCAGGTCGTGTGGGTGCGACCACCATTTTCCGCTTAATCTTATCGCGATAATTGCTCCGCGGACCATAGTTTCGCTGTTCGGATTGCCCTTAGTCGCGTGTCCGTCCCCCCATTGCACTGTGCATATGTGTGCCAAGCTGAGTGATTGGACTGCTCATCGTTTCCGCAGTTCCTCCTTCCTGCCCAGCCCCTAAAAACTTCACTCCATCGATTTGAAAGGTGTCGTCATTCCTCGTTGATAGCTTTGATATTATTTGTGTGTTGGTGTCGAGGTCAATTCGCTCAATGGCCCATGGCACGGAACGCTCGGATCCCTACATTACCTGCCCCCCAAAACGCTTACCAGGCATGACGGCGTCTGCTGCTAACACGTAATTTGGTTCTCGGGGCCTTTATCGCGGCATAAGATAAATAAAACGCTCCGACTTTATCGTGATACAAGGAAACTTTGTCAAGAGCTGCCATACAATGATTAAACCTATAGTGTTGGGAAACTGTTGAGTTTGGTAAGGTCTGGCAACGCTATGCAGCCTTTTCATGCATGAATTTATCGTGGGAAATTTGGCTATATAACGGTCTATACTTTGTACTTCAAGTTTTATTTAAGTTTCGCTTTAAGTGTTTTGTAAACTATATAAATAAATAGGTTTCCTAAAAAAATTCCTTACCAAAGACTTTTCTTTGGAAACAAAAGATTAACATAAGAACAATTTACAATTTTTATAATTTTCTCTGAATATTAAGTCGTTATTATCCTTTATTATCAATCATTCATTACTTTTTGGTATCTCACATTTAAAATATAATATTAATTAAAAAGTCTAGGTTAAGTCATAGGTTAGAATTCCATTACCTCTTAATATTTTGTATTGAAACACTTTTAATTTTAAGTATTTGGTGTTTCAGTATATAAAAATAGTATCTAAATATTTTGTATTCCGTAAGGACATACTTACAACTGGGATCCGTGCACTTTTGCACGAAACTGTCAAAGAACTCTGGTAGTTCTGGAGGCTCGAAACAGCAACGTATCAGGGCCATTTTAGACGCTTTTATTGCCAAAAGATATAGGCCGAGTCTCTGCCAGGACGTTGACCATGAACTTTAGTTATTTTTAGCGCGAAACTTGGTCCTTTTTAGATAATTTGTTGTTGCTTCGGGTCAGCTGATATCTCGACTAACGGGAAGAAAGCTCGGATTTGCTCGGAACGGAGCTTTTAATGGCCATAATGGACAGCTTATATCACAGGGGCTTCACTTTTGGCTTGGCCAAATGATGCCATTTTCACTTTTTTAGCTGACACACTTGATGAATACTAATTTAGCGGGTAATACGAGTTTCCTAAGTTGACTAATATTGATAATAATACTGCAATTGCTTTGGCCAAATAAAACTGATCAAATAAGAGTATAAACTTGTGGTAACCAAAACTTAAACCGCACGCAGCGAGAACAACAAACTGAATGGAAAATGTGTGTTCTGGAAAATGTGTTTTTTGCACCAAAGCTTAGCACACTTTTCAGGCTTCGCGATGGCCTGCGACCCCCAAAAAGCTCCCCAGGCGGCCCGAAGCGAAGCTCTGGGGAGAAGACAAGCTTTTCGCATCCTGCTTTTCATTCATAAAACACGTTTATAACAGGTGGGCATGGGGGGAGTGTTTCGAAAATTCCCTAGCCTTCGTTTTATATACCGTTATGCCGTGCTCACAATTAAACACTCAAAGTCGGAATGCAAAATGAGTACTTGACGACAAAAAAAACCATTCTACACTTGAAGAAAAGTAATCCGAATCATTGATTAAATGTTAAATGTATCCCAAGAGATTTTAGTTCTAAAAAACCTTCTAAAATATGCAGAGATTTACATTTAAATTATTTATTTTTGTTGTTTAACTTTGATTGCATTTTTTTGTGTACTTCCAAGAGCGATTCACACGCCAGTTTCGTGGGTTGACAACTTTATTAATCCCAAATGGACTCCTTCGGTTTTTGATGACCAGGCCGGAGGTGGTGGCTGGCGGGCGAAGTGGACGTGCTTTATAGTTTCTTGACCGACGATGACGATCGATGATTTATTTGAATGGGCTGCTTACTTCTGTGACTTTTGATTAATTACTGTGATATTCAAATATTCAAGTGTGTGGATATAAACGCGCAAAAATATGAGCATGTGAATACAGTCGGACGTCCAAGAGTACAACATTCTGTCACATACAATGTTTTGGGGTAAGACCTTAAACGAGTCTTAAACTGGAAGTTGTGATTAAATTTGAAGCGCAGAAAATGCTAATTTGAGAATGAACCAAAATGGAACTGAAAGATCTTTATAAAGTTTAAAGTTTCAAGAAGATTCGAGTTAGAGATGATGGACTGTAGATGCTTTGTAAGAGTTCCCAGCGTTAAGTTCTGAGCATATTTTACGCTTTGTTTACTTTTCTGGCCAGGGATTAGCGCCCTGGCCTCTGGTATCTGGAAGATGAATTAATTAGTGCCCGGCATTAATGACTAGTGATTGATGAGTGGGAGTGCCCACGGGGAGGAGCGGAGGAGGCCTCCGGCCAGGGGTGGGGGGATTTAATTCAGAGGGTCACCGAACAGTAGCCAGAGTGGAAACTGGTTGACAGCCAAGCAGGAACATCATCGACCATGTAAAGCCAGTAATATTTTCATATTTGCCAGCGCGTAGGAAAACATCTCAAGAATGTTTGGGCGATCTGGTTTCACTTGTTTTCGAGTGAGTACTCGAACCTTGATTTGATTCACATTCGCGAAACGAAAGACTCCAGAACACGAACTGGCTGGGGAGAGGCTCTCGGCGTGGCGAGCCACTTGTTGCTTTGGCCCAAGCTCGCTGGTGAGAGAGACTCTCTCTCGCTTCTCTGAGCTTTGGCTGAGATCGGTTCGGGCCAGATGCTTCAGTCGGCTTTAACCAGAGACCAAGTTGGAGCACTCACTCAGGCGGCGTCGATTGGATCGGTCTCGCGAAGCGGTATTCCACCGATTTAGCCGTTTAACGATATAATATGTACGTTCAGGTGCGCGACAAATAAACGAAACTGCGTCGCGCCGCATCTGCCAACAATTAATAAGAAAAAAAAAAAAACAACGAACTGGCCAGCGCCCATCAGTCACTTTCCAGATACCCCCTAGAGGATATATAGCTCGATCCTCTGTCTCAAAAAAAAAAGGGAAAAAACTAACGACCATCGTTACGTCCATTCAACCGATCGGCAACCCACGCAAAACGACAAAACGCTTAAATACAAATCGTGATAAATTTTTGCTAAATTGTGCAAACGTTATTTGATGATTTTTTCGGTTTGCCTGTGTTGTGTGTTGACTAATTAAAATTTGACGTGCATACGCAAACTCCAACTTCGACAACCTTAAAAGCGAAAAACACACAAATTTGGAAATTTCGCAAAACGACACTTGGCAAGTGAATCAATTTTTGTGTGCCGAACGACAGCAGTAACAATATCAAATAATAACAACACCAAAAGCATCCGAGCCGTGCAACCGAATCAACATCAAATAAAAAATAAATGTAATTAGAACTGCGCAAATTACTTAGAACTGCAAAATCGTTTGTTCCGTGCTCACCCCACACACCGCACCGCACACCACACAAAAATTACACTCAAGTACATTTTACACCCCCACTAACGCACGAGGAATGCTGTTTTGAGGTGAGTCGATTACCCAGTACAGTAAAACAATCCTAAAACAAACAGCTAACGCCGTAGATGCTTTGCTCTGATAACCCCCAACTGAAACCGATACGGAACTCTGGACCTATCCATATAAATATACCCATACACCCATATACTAAAACCCAAGCGATTCTCCTTGAATAATTCAGACTCTCGGACGGATCGAAATCGCATACACGATCTCTAGTTGGTTTACGACCCCCGAATAGTGTCCCAGTTACACACTTACGTGGGTGAGTGTGACTGTTCCAAATCCGTATATAGAATAGTGCCTGCCAACGCATTACGATCGATTGTGACTCAGAGCTATATCCAAAGATGCGAGGAGCTGGGGGAGGTAGAAACCTAGACAGTACTGGTGATCCGGCACAACCTTTCGCCCGATCTGGTTAATTGGAAGTCATTTTCGGGTTCAATGATTCGCACCGCGCACAGTAGAAAGAGAAGATCTCTTTAGCCGGCCACTTTCTTCCAATATTTCTTTATAGCCTCCTACCTCCTACCTCCTACCTCCTACCTCCCAGTCCTCAGTCTTCTCCTCTTTCTAATGGCCGGGAACATTAACATCGAATACACTCAAGTTTTGTGGCTGCCAACATTCGGCGGGGCTTTTGAATGTTGATGCAAATTAATAACCAATAGCCAATTCTAATGTTAATAAAAACTTGCCTCTCAAACGCGAGCGTCTTTATTGTTTTGGGCGGAAATAGAATTTTGAAGGCCCCCAGCCCCACTTTTGAACATTTTTCGACGATGACTGCCCAGTTGAGTGAAAGTTTTTCGGTTTTTCAAATGGAGAGAATTTTTTTAAGACTCACTGCATCCTCCACATGGATCACCTGGCCAAATGGCCGAATATCGATTAAGGTTCCTAGGAATTAGCATTGCAAATGTTCAGTTTGTTAATTCGATTAGGAATTTGAAATTTATTGTTCTTGTGTGGTTTTTTGGCAAAATATACATAAGTAATTGGTCAGCATCGGCATCGGATTTGATCGTCATATTCTAGAATTCAGGTTCTGGGCTATTTTTTGATTCATTAACAAATCAGAATCGAGAACCTTATCGGCGGGGAGTTAGTGCTCATTTCCAAAAGCTGTCTCGAACTAGAAACTAAATATATTTAAATAAATATTCTCCGGTTGAGAAAAACAAACAAGAAATCCGAAATAACCGAAAA
Organism: Drosophila varians; assembly: GCA_018150405.1. Classification (NCBI taxonomy): domain Eukaryota; kingdom Metazoa; phylum Arthropoda; class Insecta; order Diptera; family Drosophilidae; genus Drosophila; species Drosophila varians. Next base: position 15,309,445 of record JAECWK010000130.1, read on the forward strand.
GCATGGATCTGCAAAAGTCATTGGTCTGGTTCTTTGGCCTTCCATCGGTGCGATTTATGCAAATCTTTATCGTGGTAATGGGCGATCTGCTGGCCCTGTCCAATCTCCTGCCCAAGCACTCCATGTACATCTCCCGTCCGTTCCTGGTGTGGCAGAACATCGAAGTAGATGACCCGGACTATGATGAGGACGACAAGAAAGAAGTGACTGAGAAGTCCGAGGTGGCTTTGGATTACTATCTTACGGACGATACCGAAAGTTACCGCTCGGATTGAAGCTGCATCAAGAAATTCTAATTCGTTTTTGTATGCGCGTGGGAGTCGGTGCTTTTTTTTATTGCCAAAGATCTGACCAAGCTAACCTTGAGTTTCAATGCCAATGCCAAGTGCCAGTGCCAGGTCCATGACGTCACTTGTATCTGTATCCAATCTGGGTGTAGCTGTATGCGTATCTGTATCTGTATCTGTGTTTTTGTCTCGTGGTAGGCGCTTTGGTAAACACCTCGTTCTCATTTTGTTCACTGCAGCTAAGGACCCAAAGCCTTTGAGCCTCTTCAAATGCCTGGCCAAATTAACTCGACTCCTCATTAAAGCCCGAAAATTCGAAAGTTTCGACCGACGTTGTCTGGAAATAAACGTCAATTTAAACGAAACCTCCAAACAGGAGGGAAGCATTGACTCGGGCTCACGATCGGGTTGGGGATTTCGTATTTTTTTGTTGCGCAAAAAAAATTGAAAATTCTCAAAAAGCCGCTTTTGTTGATGTGGCCAAAAAAGGTCTACAGCCTTGCCTTGTATGCAGTCCTACGGCCTGTTTCATTTTCGTTTTTGGGAGTTGCGATTGCCTCCGTATTATCTTGTTTTCAGTTTTTAGCTCCCCGTACACAATATATAAATTTTGTATTTATATTTTTGTTTTTTTTTTTCGGCTGTGGCTGCCGTTTTTGGTGTGCATGCGTCAAGGAGGATTTGTATTTGTGGATGAGGCGAAGGATGCCGCATTTCGATTTTCTGTATTCCATTTGTATTCGATTTCTTCCGAGTGCCCGGGTGGATGCTTCCTGCTTTGAGTCAGTGTCCGGCTTTTAGCACGTACACCTACTACGGTAATTAGTCACCGAGATCAAAGAATCGCCACCGCCACCGCCAGACTGTTTTTTTCTGGGAACTAATGCAGCTATTTATTTAGTATAAACAAGCATAGCTGGGTTCTTAGATAACTCATAATGGTTATGATGGGTTTTCCGCAGTTAACTCATATTTTTATGAGTGTAGTTTGAAAAAAATTTAATATTAATCACACTCAAGTCACACGAGTTGTTCCCGTTTGGCTGTTTCGGATCAGGTTGATGTGGTTGCCCCACTCCCTGGTGACCTTAGCCGATCGATCGATTGGAAGTGGAAGTGCGAGGTGCGATGTGCTCTTCGCAGCTCAACGCACATTCACATTCACTTTGGGCATCGTGCAGCTTTAATTGCCCATGGGGGTTCAACAGCCAAACGGACAAACGGCCAAATAGCCAAATAACCAAACAAAAGCCGGGCAAAAACTCACAAAATGGCTTAAAAAATCAATGTCTGTCAATGTCTGTGGCGCAATCGGCCTGAAAGTCGGTCCATCGATCGCTGATTGTTTAACTGTTGACTTAAGCGGCAGTGTTAACAAATTATTTGATTTGGTCGCATTAGATTTAAAAGCAAAAACATCTATGAATGTAGCATTGGCATTGAGGCTTTCAGCGGAAGTTGGAGCGCGGGAATCTGAACGAAAAACGAGAAACAAATCGGATTGAATTGAATTTTGGCCAAAACGGTAAATGGCATACGACACTTCACAGACGGCTGCGGAAGTACTTGGCTTTCAATTGGGTTTGTATCGCTTCTGGGCCAGATCTGCCCCCCAAACCCATACCCAAAATTATTCATAGCGAATCAACGGCGTTTGACACGCTCGTTTGGCTTAATTTGGTTTTGGCTTTGGCTCTTTTTCGGGCCTCGGGTTCAAAAGCTGGCAGACTGACCTTTCTGGGGGATATCAAGTGTCGCTCCGGCAAAAAGCAGGTGCAACTCGACGCCCTGGGAACTCTGGATGGGTCTGGGAAGCTGGAAGAGCACGAAAAAGCCCCCGATTTCATTTGTGTTTATGGTTTTTGTTTTTTTGGAGCCATGGAACCATGGAGCTCCCATGGGCTTTGGGATCTTCTTTTTGGAATTTTGCAAAAGCCTTTCAATGAAGTCATTAATTTGATGTATTGGCCGATAGTTTTGCCTTTTCGGTTTGTATTGGGGCGCTTTCATCTCGAGCCAATTACGAATTTCCAAGAATCGTATCGCCCCCAAGACGTGGGCCGTTCATCATGATATCATTGGTGCCCCTGCGACACTGCTACATGCACATAAATTAGACAAATCCAACAGAAAAAAAAACGAAATCGATTATGGCCCAAAATGTTAATGAGCCACAATTTGGTCTATGACGGAGGGATGGATAGTCATCGGCATTGCCTTATCACGTACTCGCGGCCCATCTGAAGTGGAGTGGTCTTGTCCGAATTGTAGATTTGTAACGCTTTCATAACGCAATAGCTCCCAGGCCCCCGCCCACCACCGAATTACTCAATGAGGAATACACAAAGGCTCTGTGTGTTGAAAGCGTGTGTAGTTTGTATGCCACTCGACGACGTTTGCGACTTTGATTCGCGGTCAACAACATTGGCCAGGGATTGGAACCGAGCCACACGAATCAATGCCCGTTTTCAATTGCATATCAATGAACTCTGCACCGGAAAAAATACCTCACACACTCTAAAATATTCGGGGGACATACATATGTGGAAATACAGGATTGAAAGTATCACTTTTCTCTGTCTATCATTTGCGAGGGTGACTCCGCATCGGTATTCTGCCAATCAAATTGAAATCGAATCTAACTCCGATCAATTAACCGATCTGCAAACTGAAATTAGCATAAATTACGAATAGAGCTACCGCTAGCCGGACGATTGGCATTAATTACCCGGCAGCTCGAATGGGAATGGAAAAAAAAGTGAAACTCTCCGGGTCTTATGCAAGGCGGAAGATGGCGCATGCACCGTTGATTATGACATGCACTACAGACCCAAAGAAGGCATTCAAACTTGGCTAAAACGAGGAGCCCGAAATCCACGAGCGGGAAGCTGCAAGATGGGAGCTGAGCCAGCATCGCGTGCAAGCTCGCCCTTTTCCCACTCCGAACACTCGTTTTCCTTGGCTTCGGGCTTTTTGGGATTCATTTTTATTTTTTTTTAAAGCCAGATTATAAGATGAGCAGCGACGCTGACCTTTGCCACCGCGCTTCAGTCGTTGCCGGAAACTTTTGACACTGTCTTTATTGATTTCCCAGGGAAAGCTTCGTGTTTTCGACGATTCTTATGCCTTGGCCAGTGATTTTGGGCCAGCAATTCAGCGATAACAAGCTCAGAATGTCCAGGAATGTTGGCCAAGGAGTGGCGGCATAAAAAGGAACAAATATAAGGGAAGCCACCGTCATAATCCAGGTGTATCCGATATTCTCTAAAACTTTTTATATAAATTTCTCTAATTTTTTTATAGCTAACTTTGGTGTCATGCTGCCCAGGCAGGCAGTGTGTGTCTGGTCGCATTTTAAGTGATTGAGAATTATGATCGATCGATCGATCTTAACTCTCTACTGTCCAGTCGCCACTCGGGTTTCCTAATTGATTTCCGACCGGGTTAAGAGTCACCGAGCACAGCCATAAGCCACGGCATGGATAGAATTTGGCGCTCCATCATTTCGCGATATAGTTACCCTCCCAGGGCTAATTATGAGTTCGAAAAGTGAAATCTATTGTCTTCTTCGGCCTTTCTCAATCCCCCAGCGCGACTGTGGGATTATTAATCATGCAAAAAAAAAAAAAACAAGATATAGAAACTTGTAAGCAAAGAAATTGATTTACATATTTCGGTGTCTGGGAACAGCTTGCAATTATGCTATCGACACTTGCCGCAGACGGTGAGGTGGAGGTGGGCCGGAAAAAGTTGCCACGTAATGCCGCACAGATTAACCTTCTAACATACATAATAAAGCAAGTCCGAGTGTGAGAGATACTCGGATACAAAAGGGAAGCCACCGCCAGGCCACCACAGTTACTGAGATACAAAGATACATAGATACAGTTTAGCTGGCTAACAAAGCGTGAAAACGACAGCGGCCCAAGAGCGTCAGCGGCCACAAAAACGATGACGAACAACGTTGCCAAGTTTGGCATTGGCTGGTGGCCACAGCGGCGTGGGCAGGCAAGGGGTCATAGAACATTTCATAAAACAAAAGTTTCTCTGATCAAAGTTGCAAAGGTACCTTTTCAATTAGTTATACTTTCAATTGATGAATTAAACTTTAGCGAGAACTTGTAAACCCCATGAGGTACACCCCTGCGGGTAATTGTGAGTGGGCGCTGGACAATCACCAGACAATCCCCCAGACCCCCAGCTCGGAGCTTGTCATCGTCATCGCCGTCATCTGGCGAATGCCACACGTACATAGATGCTCGCATAGATGTCTCTAAATGGGAGTAGCAATTACTAATTTCCTTAGTAAAGCGCTCGGCTCAAGGGGAATTTAGTTGTAAGAAACCTGACAATACCCACAACGGTCTCGGGCCTGGGTCTCAAAAGCCCGGCCCCAAACTCTCCAATCTAAACTCTCGCTGGCGATTCTCCATTCTCCGATTCCTGGCCAAAGGCAGCGCCGGCGCGTTCTTTGGCTGTCTGCGCGTCTCGGCCGTCTGGGGCATTGAGCATTGGGGCACATTGGGGCACATAGTCGGCCCGCTGAGGCAGCGGCTGCGTCTGCGGCAGCGGCATTCACTCACAGATGCCTGGGCATAGATATCGAAATGCAATTAAGTATTTGCCAAAGTCGAAGACGCGAACGAGCGCCACCAACAAAGCGGCAGAGTAGCGGAGTGGCGGAGTGGCGGAGTGGAGGAGCCGCAGAGGCACGCATGGAAAAATGTTTTCCAGCGCTAGACAACCGCCGCCAGTTTGGCCAGTCCGCTGCTCCTCCGCTCCAGAGGGAGTTGGACTCTGAATTCAGAATACCAAATGTGAAGGGGGTGGGGGGCTTAGACTAGAGGAGCTGGATCGGGAGCAGGAGCAGGAGCCGGAGCAGGGGCAGCTCTGATCTTTGCATAACATGGACTTTGAATGGCCACAGGGCTTGGCCATACTTACAAATTGGACTACACCTTCATTTTCACTTCTATGAGCAAAGGCCGCTCTTGGTCGTTGTGGCTATATGGATACACTGGGAGAAATGGATGTGTTTGGAGGAGCTGGTTAAAGTAGTTCAAGGCAAGAACAAACTGTTTTTGAAGGTGGAAGATTTCCTTTTTATTATTCCTAGGTGATACTTGAGGAGTTTGGATAACTCTTTTTCCCAGTGGACTTTTGCGATCCATGGCTGGGGTCAACCCGAACCCCAGAGGTCAGATCCGCGGCGCTGAGAACACACGCAAAGTGGCCAACTGTCGAGATGTTTGTTTGCTTTTTGCTTGCTGCGCACTTTTGGTTTCACTTGACAGGGAAAGGGGGGAGTCTTGGGTGGGGTTCTGCCTTTTGGAGTGAGGGTCTGTGTCTGGGGGTTTCCTATCATTACCGTCGGTGTTAAAGTTCAAGTTCAGAACGATTATTGTTCTTTTTGCAGGGGCTTTGAGAAGGGGCAGAGTGTATATACTGTATAAATTGTTTATTCTGCGCGCTAATCTAATCCCATTCCCACATGGACGGCTGTAATTTATGTAATTTCAAATAATTTGGCTTAAATTAGCTACTCCCCAGACGCATGCAAATGGAGTAGCGAGCTGTGAATGGAATAGATTGCACCTGGCCAGGTATGTACTTAGGCCTAGGCCGGGGCGGCGAGTGTCTAGCTTTTTAGTTTAATTGAAAGATGTTGGGCTGGGCAGCCCAATTGCAAAATGCAATTGCCAGTTGCGAGTCAAGCTCAAGGCCCGCCAAGCGATACAAATTTTATGTTTATTACACCTTAATAATGCGTGTTTACAAACAAATCACGTTCATGGCGCAATCAACGCTCGGCAATCGGCATCAGGAATCAGACATCGGCATCTGCCATAACATTGCGCATAAGCGCCTGCCCAGCTAACATAAAACCCAGATCCCAGATCCCAGCGCCCTAGTACCCAGAGCCGAGACAGGATCGGGTCGACTACTTCCCATCAACGTCAGGGCGCACGCATGCGCACTCAAATTATATGGTAAAGGATTTTTATTGGCAGCTCGCAGCGTTTCCCCCGTCCAAGTGGTAGGAATGGCCACGACTGGTCTGCCCGGCGATCGGTGCCCGGCGATCAGACAGACAGACGATGTTGTGCCATTGATGTCTAGCCGGGCGATTGTGCTCGTTAGAGCGGAAGGCCAAGTCAAGAGTCTGGTTTTTCGGTCTGGCCATGGGGCTTGATCTTCACCCAGGACTCTATGTCTCTAAGTAAGCCAGTAAGTGAATGAGCAGCACCTGAGCCAGCAGCAGCAGCAGTCACAGCCGCAGCCTCGTCCTGGTTCAGGTGCCATAATAGACAGACATTTTCCACACATTACCAAAGCCAAAATGTAGGGTATCCCAGTTCTAAAGCTTTTTCCTCATATTTTTATGATATTTTTGAATATTGCTAAATAGGAAAAAACCCATATTAAAATTCCCCAACTTTAGTTAGTCATTAACGATTTTAGAATTAACTCTTCAAAGCTTAGGCTAATGAAAGACCAACAAATATGCAAATATGAACGCTCTAAAAGCAGAATTTATAATCTAAAAGCTTATGAAATTATTAAATAAAAGAGTATCCAATCTTTGAGGAGAACAGCGAACCACTGTGGTTGCATGTGTGCGCCTGGGTGGGTGCGTGTCCATGGAGTGGTTGTCTAAACTGGACGTTCTTCTGGGCGATCCGAGACCCATTTTGCAGCACTGGAGACGACAAAGGGGGCATCGAATGTCCTCCGGCATAATGCATTGTTTAAATAGAGTTTGCACTCTCGTATTCAAATATGAATATTATCGCGTTTGCTCAATCGCAAACAATATTTCTACGGGTTTCTCCTCCCAGGCACTCCCCACACGCGAATGGCGACTATCCCCTCCGTGAATTGGCCTCCCCTCCCCTGTGACAATGGCGGGCAAATTTGAATCTCGTATGCAGCCCAGGCACCCTCATCGTGTGTCTATTTTTGTAATTGTCAGAGAAAAGAAAACAAAAAGCTAAAATAAATCAGGCAAAAACTCAATTCGATTGTGCCCACTCCCGAAAGTGAGGGATTGGATTCGGTTTGAGAATCAGAATCGGAATAAGAATAAGAATTAATTGGCAATTATTCGTTTCGACTGCTGTCATGGCTATAGCCTGGCTAAGAGGTGTTGTGGCTGAAAGTTAGAGATTCGCCGGAAATTGCGCAAATTTAAATAATTATAGTTGTATTTTCAAGTGGGTTTTCCTGTTTCTAAACTTTTTACTCTAACTATTTTCTATTTCTATTAAAAGTTCTAAAACCGCCTGGACTATGAATCTAAATCTAATTTTAATAACACTTTCTCTCCCATATTTCGGCAATTGCATGTTCGAAGTACATAAAAATCAAACTTAACAAGCTTTAATCATGATGTAAACTCAAAGAAAAAACTATAATAAAAACTGGGCTAACTTAGGCTGAGACCGTCGAGCTGCGAATTAAACTCACGCTGGCTAATCACAGGAAAAATAATCGAATAACATAAATAACCAAGAAACCAACGAAAAAAGCAAACCAACAGACTGAGCCAACTATTTCTCCTTCCAGCTGAAGACCATTTAAATTTCCCAACTTAAATGGAAAATGCGAAAAGTTCAAACAGCTCGATGAGACTGTCGCACAAAGAGTTAACTTAGGGTTGCGATTCTTCACCAGGTGAGAAGACCCCCCTGACCAGGAGAGAGAAGAGTAAAGACAGAGCCAGATCGGAGGAGAAGTAACAGAGTCAACAGATCCAACAAGGAGGTATCCAATAGATACGATGCAACTGCAATCCGGAGCACCGGCGGCGTCAACGAATGGCGGGCCAAGGGTCAGCTTCAATCGAGATGTGCACGTGAAGCGGATAGGTCAGTGCGTAGTTTTTTGGGGGAAATACCACCCCCACTCCCATAACCCCAATAATAATGAAACGAATAATAATGTACGAAAAAAAACTCAAACCAAAACCAAAACCAGAAATTAAAAGCAAATAACCAACACGCGCAGCATCCGAATGAGAGCAGCCAACACGAAGCCACTCTAATGACAAACTAAGCAGCCAGAGACCCCATCAATAACCAGCTAACAAAAAAATTACTAACCAAGTCGCATCTGAAAAACATGCCCGTATACTTACCTTGCCATCTAAGTGTGTGAGTAGGCCAATTTTGGTCAATCAATGACGGACAAAATGGACAGACGGACACCGGACTGTGGACGGTGGACTGTGGACAACCCACGCGAATGCAACTCATTAGCTGGCCAAGAGTTCTAACGTTTTCGTGATGTTGGCCAAAGGCTTTCCATCATCGATTGCACAACGAATTGTGAAGAAGCTCTTCAGTTGCAGCTTTGGCTCTTCGGGGTGTTTCGCAATTTTTGCCAAAGACCACAATAACAAACGAAATATAAATAAATAATCAAGTAAACTATATGTGGAAAAAGAAAGAATAACAAAGAGAAAACTCGCTGGTTGGTGGGCGAATAAAGTCAGAACGAATGCCAAAAGCAATAAAAATAATAATAATAACAAAGCCGCCCCAACAATAAAATGTAGTTTACCTTGAGAATAATCGCACACAGATACTACCCCGCGACACATCGATGCTGGCATAAAGTAGAGAGCTTCCATATAACTATTTAAAATAAGTTGATATTTTATAAGGCATTACAAGTTGCAGCTAAAAGCCACCTCGCTCGCGCCCGTCCAGCCCGGCTGGCGGAGTATCATTTTGCATTTGTATCTTCCCCAAATGGGTGGGGGGGCAGCGGACCCAGACCTCCAGATCCGCAGATCCGCAGACCCCCAGACCCCATCTGGATGGGACTGCTTTGTCTCCGTAGCTGGGGACTAGATTATTATTGTTATGATTATGTCTGGCAGCCGCGACAGCAACGACATGGGATTTATTTCATAGCCGGATAGAATTTATGGCAACTGTCGCCGCGATCTGGCTGCGGGAATGAAGAAATTAAAAATTGATTATGACAAAACCTGAGCAAATGTTAATTATTTAGACAGTTCTCTGGCAACTGACCAAACTCGGTCCACTCGATGCCATTTCCTTATGGCTCTTATGGCGCTTTTTTGTGGCTAATTAACCGAAAGTCCTTTTGGCCAGCTACCAGTTAGGTGCGTTAAATGCGGCATGCGTAGAGCCAAAATGGTTATGGGCCCGATTTAGCCGATTTAGCCGGTCGCGTAATTGCACCAAATGGCTGCCATTTCGGTAGACCCGGCTTAATTGACGTGAATGAATTTAATTGCGATTTCTGAATTGGTTTAGGCAAATGCAACAAGTCGAGGTCGCCGAAAATGTAACGTGATTAGGTAATCTGCCAACCAGGCACGATTCATTAGTTTTTAAATTAGGTTTTAGGTGAGCGAGGCAACCACAAAAAAATGTGGGGGGGGGGATTAACTTAAAATAAACAAAAGGCAGAGTTACCTAAAATCGGAAATGCTTTTATTTCTGGCAGGAACTTTTAGGGACCTTCGACTCATCTTCACAAGTCACAAGCGTTTAAGGTAATTGTGCCGAGAGATGAAAATTAATTTCAGTTTCTCTCTTTGCTATCTTTGCATGCAAATTAAAGCAATTATGTGTAAAACACAGATTTAATGATGATTTAATTTTGACGCAACAAAGCAGAAGACGACAGCAATCTCGAGTCTTTTAAGAGTCGGAAGGGAATGGGGAAAATTATTCGCCCGCTGGGCACAAGGCAACATTTTTCATACACAAGTTAACATGTGAATTTTCTGGCAAATTACAGTGCAGTCAAAAGTCAAAGTTGTTGACTGTAAAAAATCAACTAAAAGACGACTAATTTCAGCCAATTTGAGGCTGTGTGGTTGTGGTTACAGGTACAGGTGAGCCTCGTCTCGACGTGATCAACCTTGCGGTGCGACAAATTTGGCCAAGACGAGTCGGGTCGGCAGCTGTTCTGCCTTCGGATTCGGAATTGGAAATGGAATTGAAATTGGAATCCAGTAAGGCGGACAAGTGACGAAAGCCCAGCTCCATCTCCAGCTCCTTTGTTCAAAATCTGGAAATTGTGCCAACTTGGCGTCCTTCCTTTTTGCTTCTTCAACTGATGACATAATTTCTGATGGATTTTTTTTTTTTTTTTTTTTTAAAAGGCGTTGCGAGAACAAGTCCACCTTTAACTACTTAGGGGCAAGAAAGCGTAGGCCCAAGATTGCGGGGAAACTTTCTTGTACAGTTGCCTCAATTGCGTAATGGCCGAGCCAGGCCATTTGCCTTCATCCCCATTTCCATTATTAATCTCGAGCTCTTTAATGAGCTCGTACACTTTTAATTAATTAATTTAATTAGGCAAAGAGCAAGTCATTATTATGAGATTTGCTACGTTTCCTACACTCGCCTTTCAGCTCCACATTTGATTTGCTTTCGAGTGCGAACTTTGTCAAAGTTCCAACTGGTTTTGTTTGCTCTCGTGCCATCTTTGGGGTCTCCGGCTGAGGCTCAGTCTTTGGGTATATGGGAAGGCAGACTACTATTAAAATGCCATTTATGCTTTTTTATTAATTCATCATTTGCATACATTTGTTTTACATTCGTATTATGTCTCTGCGCGCTGCGCAAGAAACTTAATTAATAAGTCTCATTTTTGGCTTGCCTGCCCACAAATTTCGCACTATTTTCTCGCCGTTGTTGTTCTCTATTTATTATTATTTTTTGTAGCTGTCTTATTTGTTTTTTTTTCTGCCAATTGACATTGGGCGTAGGCAGTCACAGTTTTTGCTGGCTGTCGCTCGACGGAGATTGCTTTCAGTCGCTTTTTGATATTGGACTCCGTCAGGTTCTTGGCACAGAGCCCGAACTGTTTTGTGCGCTTTTTACTTGGATTGTGTGTGACAGCCCCCGGGGCACCAAATATCTCGAGAATACAGAACACATTGGGGTAAATTCGCCCAAATGGAGTTGTCGATCATCGTTCGATCATGGAAATCCTCAAATGTTCAACTTCAGTTGTCGCAACTTAAGAAATCACTTGGAATTGCAGACGATTGCGTCATTTGTTTATCGAAATGTGTATTGAAATGAGTCGCAGATTATTTTTAGAGCTCTTTAACTCTTTTTCGTCGAATGCTTCGATTTTTCTTTATTTTATTTTTTCGGTGATTTGTTATTTGTTTATCCGCTCTCGCCAGCCGCTGTAGCTGTTGCTGTTTCTGTTGACAGCTGCTTTGGTGCAGAAACAAGTTTGTCGCCTGAGTCTTTTGAATCGGCTCCATTCTTTAGCGAAAGTTCCTATTTGTTCGCGTTTGTATTTGTTTTGAAAGCCATGCGGGAATTGGCCAATTGGCCAGCCAACAATTTTAATTGGCTTTCAAGCCCGGCTAAAGTCAAGTACGAGTCGCCTGATTTGCATACCTGGGCCGCCCCAAGGACGCGGCGCCGCTTTTGATGTGATTTGGTCCTGAGTCGACGACTACGATTAGCCACGACTTCGACTACGCGGAGCATTAAATTATTTTCATACGGAAAATAAATGCGACCTGTCCCCCGGTTCTAGATAAAAGGACCAGAACGTCAGGCTCCGATGTGGAGCCCTAAATGAAATCGAAAGTGCGCCCAGTTAATTGAAATACCCCATAGCAACCTACGCAGATCTTTGGCATGCCAATTCTAAAGCTACACTGTCAGATTATTCTTACCTTTTTGGGCTCTCCATATAGACCTTGGTCCAGATTTAGACAAATTTTTTCGAATGTACTCCTAGACCAAAACTGAGAAGGTGGAATGCGGTAAGCTCCCATTTAGTAGACTTGCCACGACCTTATCTTGTCACCGACCTGGCCAGCAGGGGATAAAGCATTTTTGCCAACTAAAACGTTTTGCTATCGACGGCTTACAGAAAAATGGAAAGGGAGGGGGCTGGCTGGCTTTTGCGGTTGTGGTTGCTCTTAATGAAGCGGGCTGGAGGTCGCAGCATCGGCATCGGCATCATCATCATCATCATCATCATTGACGTACAATTACTGGAGTTGAACCATTAAACTAAAGTAAAGCGAAACCATCGTCAGGCTGCTCCTGGAATCATTTGAGGCAAGCAAGTGAAAGTCGTGCCACAAAGCGCAGATTTCATTATTTATATGAGCCGAATTTTGGCATATTTTTTTTTGGCCTGTGCCAGTGCTTGTGCGTGGCAGCGAAGTTGGTCAGTGTGTTTGAGCCAGAGTCGCAGTTGGCTATCACGACAACCAAATTATGTGCAGCTACCACCCAAAACCGAAACCGGAACCGGACAACCGAACCTGGCAATGGCAGCCAGCTACAAGTTGCTGGAAAGGCGCCCAAAGGCAGACCAGTTGGAAAAGTGGATCAGATGTTTTATCGAAAACTGTTCAAAAGAGCTGCACCACATCGAACGCAAAAAGAAAAAAGTTATTAAAATTCGCAGCTCCTTTTGGGATGGTCATGGAAATCATAGTGCCCGCTGGCGTGGCTGCATTAAGTGGATCAATGATTAGATTAATGAATGGCTCTCAGCGCCCGGTAATCAATCAAATGCTGCATTCGCAACAAAGTGAAAAAAAAGTAGAAAAATAGCAGAAAACACCTCTTGCCCCAAGATCATTGTGTTAGGGTCTTGGGAACTGTTTTGGTGCTACGGTTAACCGGCATTGGACTGACTTGGTGCGGATTTATGTTTTCCTGTTGCCTCCAAAAAGATACAAAAGCCTGCCCCGGGGCATTTAGCATGCGAATGAAACCTTGCAAGTTGCGTCTAGTGAGGCATCAGATGGTGATGATGATGATTGTGGCACTGCAGCAACGAGGCAACATTTCACCTTGACACATATCGCATGACAGCTGATTGCAAGGAAAGATGTAGCTGGCTGTAAGAGTACCTTTATACCTGTAGAACTTACCTCTGCGACTCCCTTGATTTTCTGTTCAATTTTCAATCCCATTTCCAATCCAATTCCGCTAAACCAATTTGGCACACGCGACGCCCAGCTCTGTCATTATTCATTGTTGTTTGAATTTCGATTAGACATCGGTGTCACTTTGCCATTTTGCGGCACGATTCGGATTCGGATTTGGATTCGGATTCGGAGCGAATGTGGGAGCGGTTCTGGCTCCACAAATGTGACAGGTTGTGCAGGTGAATGGACAGAGAATGGTGGCCGATCGGAAGGGATCGGGACAAAGAGAATCGGGGGAAACAGAAGTCCAGTTGATCTCCGGGCAAGGTCAGCCCAGAAATGCGATGCCTCCGATGATCCAAGTCTTCTTTTTTATCGCATGTGTTGGCCAGAGCTTGGTTTACACTGCTAAAATGGTAGTAGACTTCCAGCTTTCTTTGTGATTTCTATCAGAGTTCTGATTAATTTCTACAAGAGTTTAATGGATTACCAAGACTTATAACCAAAACCTTTTCTCCTAGTGTGCCTGGCTGAATTGGCCTGAAAAAAGGGGCTGACTGGCTGACTAGTCGACTGGTCAACTGACGAGATCACGCATCTTGGCTAGCACATCTCGTTCTGGCCGCAATGATGGTGCTCGTTTCGGCACGTTTTTCTTCGCCTTTCTGTTTTTCTCTGGTTTTTGTTTTTTTTTTTATTGTTGGTTCTCTGTGTTGGCGCTGTTGTTTTCGGCGTATTAAATAATAATGATTATGAAAAAAGGTGAGGAAGTGGAGGAATCTTTATGAGAGATAGATCAACTGGGGCCGCAGCAGCTTCTTCAATGGCCATTAGCGCTTACAGCGCCCGATTACAGAGCAAGCGTTCCACGAGATACAAGATACGAATGCGAGATGCGAGATGGTAGAATGCGAGGGTATCTGGGCAACAAAGCATCCCAACACTCGCATCTCAAGTCACTTAGTTCGTTTTGAGTTCAGCAGACGTGGGCCAGATAGATCCATCCAATCCATTCCATTGTCAGACGGCCAGTCTCGCAAAGTTGGCAACTTGCTGCCAACCGAATTGGTCTGGACGGGTTGTGGGACTGGACCGGGCTGCCTTATTTAGCGGCCAGCAGCTGGAAAGTGTGAATTGGCCACAGCTGGCCCGGCCAAGCTAGATGCCTGTCAGATATTACATCATCGCCGACTAATGTGCTAATTTGTCTTTACATTAATGCCAAAACTAGTTCGCAGAACTGCCTCTGCAATTGTATGTTAATCCCTGTTTTTATTTCTTTTACCCCAAAAGGTAAGCATCCCAGCGAATACGGTGATTCGGGAAACCTTCAAAGCTACCACCAGCTTCCGCCGGACATCGATCCCGAGGACATTCGCAAAGAGGCTGCTTTGGTGATTGCCCAGGCGGGTCGACACCACAGCAAGGCCGAGAACGGCGACCATATACCGAACTTCAGGGTCAAACATCCCAAGCGCCAGAGCCAGCCCAGTGACTTCAATTCGCTGCCCACGAGGCGCAAGAAGAGCGGCAAACCCGTGGCCAGAAGTGTCAGCGACGCCTCCAGCAAGAAGCCGGCAAGCAAAAGACCCTCGATCTTCGGACTATTTGGTGGCAAGAAGAACGACTCGAATGCCAGTCAGTTGGACAGGGATCCGCGATTCGAGGACGGCGGGGCCAGGCGCTTAGTGCGGAGCAAAAGTGATGTGGGCAGCAGCAAGGTAGCTGCCAGGAAGTCGAATCCCGAGGACAGACCCTCGCAGTCCAAACAGCAGCTGAGTCCCATTATTGAGCAGTCCCAGAGGGAGGACTTCTTCGAGAAGGATTATTTCCGGGAACGCGAGCGCCGCAAATCGGATGCCGTTACACTGCGCGAAAAAGATGAGAGTGGCCGTGGCCTGAGGGAATTGCTAGCCCGCAGTCGCTCCCAGGCGGAGCTTGATGGTCCATTGATTACTGGAGAAGCTCCAGTCACAGCCTCCAGTACTTCCATATCGGCGGGCATAAGAGATCGGATTGAGACTCTGAAGGCCAAGTCCGGAGAAAACATGCACAGTTCCCAGCAGCCGGCGGAGCGCCTGCCCCTGACCAAGGGCCGGACGGTGGATGGCCTGGTCAAGAGGCTGTCCATGGAGCGATTCTCGCCCCAGCCGATGATAAGTCAGCCTGGATTCTCCTACATACGCCCCAACGAAGGCATTACTTATGCCCAGTTGGATTTGGGTGAAGATCAAACACTCCGCAGGGATGTGCGGACTCCCCAGAGGGAGATTCCGTCCGCTGCAACTCCAACCAGGCCTCCAAGGGCCAGTGATTCCAGGCCCAGTTACTCCCCCACCTCGCCGGTGAATGGGGCACCTCTGGGCCACCGGCCCAGCCACTCGCCTTCGCCCTGGCAGCAGCTGAGTCCTCGGAACTTAAGCGACGAGGACGAGGGCCTGGGCTATGAGCCCCGCAAGGTCTTCTACGAGGAGGAGGATCGGAGCCGAAGATCAGAGCCACCAATAGTGCCGGTTATAAGGAGCGTCAGTCCTTCGCCCTATCTGGATGAGCTGGGCTACCGAAGAGCCCAGCTGGAGACCCGCATTCTCACCAGGCGCTTCGGCGAGGGAGCCACTTTGGAGAGAAATAGACCCACTCCCGAACGGGAGCCAGAACGTTTCCAGCGCGTAACCGTACGCCAAGAGCCAGTCCAGGAGAATGAGTCTACGATGCCCAGGATGGAGAAGACCTCGAGGTACCGGCACACCAAGTACTACGACGACGGCCATGGCGGTGTCAAGGAGACTTACGTTCGGGAGACCCAGCGGGATGGACAAGTGCGGGAGTCCCGGCATCGGGAGCGCATCGGGGACAGGGATCGAGAGTACAACTCCGCGGACAGGTTGGAGCAGGAGCCCAAGAGTTTGGACTCGCAGCTGACGGATCAGTACCGCTCCTCCCCGGAATTGCGGGCCCAACAAACTGTACACAGGGAGCAGCGAGAGCCGCAGGACTACTGGCAGAGCAGCCTCAAACGGGATAAGCTGCAGCAGAGGAGCTTCGACAAGGGCGACTCCGGCATCGAGAACGACTTCCGCAAGGAGTCTTTTAATGGAGATCTGACCACGAGGTAAGGGTTGACACCAACTTATATTATTTTGAATATTTTCATTCCCCTTTGCGATTAGGTGGCGCAAGCGCACTGTCCATGATGACATGAAAGCCTGTGAGTCCTTTTTGCGCAAGGAGAGGCGGGACAGTGCCCAGCAACAACGCCAACTGCAACAGCAGCGCCAGACTGCACCCACGCGTCTCCGGCGGGAACACAGCTACGTGTACAGGGAACGCTCCATCGACGATGGCTCCCACTTCGATCCGCACCTAGACAAGTACCCGGTGGCCACCAGCACTTTGCGTAGGCGGGAACAGCACTCTCAGTCGCAGTCGCAGTCACAGGGCCGCGAAGAATCTAGCACCTTGAAGCGGAACAAAAAATTGGGTGGCTTTGAGAAGGTGAAGCAACTTTTTACCGGAACAGGTGGCAGCCACGGTGGCAGCGGCCGCAGCAGTGGCAGCAACGTGTCCAGTGGCAAGAAGGATCGGATGAGCAATGGAAACAGCAGCACCCTCAGTCGCCGGGACAAGGAGAAGGACAAGGAGCGAGAGCGCTACATGGTACGGGAAGAGGAGATGCGGTCACGCTACCGGGAGCATCATTCCCTGGCCGAGGAGACCTCGCGCGAACCAAAGGTAAGTTCTGTTTTATATATTACTAAGAGTTTTCATAGAATGTTGCCCAAAAATTATGTAGAAATGTGTAAGCACGCATTGTTCAGCTTCCTCCGAGTAAATCCATGATCCCCTTTGGCCTAATGTCCAATTGATGGCGCCAGACCAAGTTCGTTAACCCGCGGGCTGGACAATGTCGTTTTTTGGGAGCCCCAGACTCTGGCCGGCGCATTTGGTCATGGTCTCGACTATTATTAATTTCGAATTAATCAAGACTTATGTCGATGGGTCGGCCTTACATTCTCGAGGGAGTAGCGCAGTTGAAGTGGTGGCCTGGCAATTGTTCTGGTCCGAAGAAGGTCTCTTGGCCGAATCCACTTCCTGCTCCGGTTCAAGATCGCTGACCACGTAGAAGTGGGCGTAGCAATCCGGCCCCAAAAATGGTGCCAAGCTAAGAAGACGAGACGTCACGTCCACTTTGGTGGGATGCTGGGGAACGGAGGCCCGAGATCCGAGATCCGAGATCCGAGAGCTGAGAGCGCACCTAATCAAACAGGCAAGACCATAAAGTAAAACTGGCGACTTTGCTTAAGTAATAAACGACAACTGGCCAAATAGAGTTGCAAACGGAACGAAAATGTTGACGCGAAAAAAGCTAAACAATTCGGCGAGGAGGCGTCGTATAAATTTTGAGAAAGAACAAAAGCTATAAGCAGATATAGAAGTCGGGCCAGAAGCGATGCCCACGCAGCTGGCTGTCATTCTGCCAGTTTCTGTCAGTTTGTCAGTTTGTCAGTTTGTCCGTTGGTCTGTTTGTCCGTTGGTCTGTTTGTCAGTGCGCTCGCAAATTAAGAAAGCTGACAGCGAAACGACAAACATCAAGGCGGCGGAGATTGAATTAACTGAGCTGAGCTCGCACTCCGATTCGAATTGGGATTTGTTTGACTCACAATTTGGATTCCGATGCAAAACGTTTGTAGCTACTGTTGCTGAGGTGTTGCCGTCCAAATTGCGCAACTTGCAACTTGCAACTGTTGCTGCTGCTGCTGCTGCGTGCTTGCCAGTTAATTTGCAATGCTTCAGCGGATTTCTTGGCCAAGTCTAAGAGGTCTAGAGGATGTTGCCACTTTGCCGGTGCTTCGCCGGATGTTCTCCATGTGGGCGGTCCAAAATCTCTCACAAAGGCTTAGCCGAAAACGAAGACTTTATCCTGCAGGAGTTCTGGAGACCATTGTTCCGGGACAGGGTGTGCCACGGACCGTTGTCAAAAAATTAGGCTTGCGTGCTAACCGACAAGAAAAAAAAAAAGCGGCTTTGGGTCCGATTGGTGGTAAATATATGCCTCTGACCGGGACAATGTACCGCCATTATTCATTGGCAGCCCCCCCAATAAAAACATGCCGCCCGAAGTGTTCCGCCGAAATCTTTAAGTGTTTGCCATTCATTCCAAAACGATTCTACACGCAAAAGAGAAACCCGACAGAAAACAGAAAAAGCGCTGTTTTTTTTTGTCAATAATTTCGTTAGTTTATTTATGGGACCCGAAACTGTGGCCATAAACTATATTGGGCCGGCTCGGTCGCGTTCTGGGCATATTTGAATACATTAATATTTAGTGGGTGCGTAATCTTTGTTCAGAAATTCCTCACTATACTATAGTGTCTCAGTAATAAAATGGAATTGGCCAGAGCAGGGGCTGGGGCTGGGCGCACCTGCAGGCACCTTTATTCAATTCGAGATCCAATATATACTGCCGCTGACAATGTCGCTCTTAGCCAATCACAAACCCACCCACCGCTCTCTGCCCGTTAACGTGCCTAATATATAATGCCCAATACCCAATACCTAATACAGTTTCAACCGCAACTGGGCCAAAGTTGCACTGGGCCGGCCAAAACGAGCCGACTCACAGTCGCACATTTGCGAATGGCAAAAACGAGTTTACATTCGGCCCTCCGCCACCGCCACCTCCACCGCCTCCGCCCCCACTTGCCAATTTCCCACCTTTTGCCATAAAGGCCACCTGTCCCACATTCGCAACCTGTTGCCGATCGGAGGGAGACGCGACCTTTGACCCGAAAGCGAAAGCAAGCCGCCCACACAGACCTACACCGAGCAAAATATTTAAACTTTAATCATTTTATTTCCTCCTCATTTAGACTATTGATATATCGATGCGACGTCGCTTGTCCACGCCCAAAGCTAGTCCCCTGCTGGTGAAGCGGAGTCCGGCTGACAAGCCGCCCAAAAAGCAGCCCAAAGCGAAGGATGCGACGCCTCCCAAGGTCGAGAAAACCAGTTGGTTCAGGTCGCTGGACCGCCGCGCCAAAAGCAGTCCCAAGGAGGTGAGACTTCAAGTTGATCTCCATGCGAGAAGTTTCCTAATTCCTTTGCTACTCTCCCCTCAGCTGAATGTCTCTGTAAATGGACACAGTGAGACCACTTCGAGCCTGAAACGGACCAAACGCAATCCAACTACTGCCCCAGCCAAGAATCTGCGCTTCTTTGGCGACACCGACCTCGACTCCAATCCGCCAACCATTTCCAAGGCTGGCAGTATGCCAAGGTAAGCAGGAAACTCTTTTTGTAGCAGAAAGAATCTAATCTGAATCTAATCTTTGCAGGAGTCGCCCATCTTTGGGCCAGTCAAAGCACTCGCAAAGTGCCTTCAATCTGGATCGGAGTCCGCCACCTTTGGGGCGTGACTACCGCCACTCGCTTGCCGGTCAAGCGCAGTCTCAAAGCCAGAGCAGCAGTCGGCAGAGGGCCAGCTCTATGCAGCACCTGGACAATGGGGGCAGCGATGAGGTGGACTTCCGGAAGAGGCGCCACTACTCAAGGTCGCGCGAGCTTCATGACATTTCCGAGAGCGGCTCGGAACCGGAGCCGGCGGAGCGGCATAAACGCAGCAGCCAGCGAGCGATGTCCCTGGAGAGGACGGTGGACGGGCCAAGGAGTCAGAGGATCGAGGACCGATCGATGATGGGACCGCCCAAGCCCGCCAGAGGAGCCGACAGGCGCGGGCTACTCAAAAGCCTGGGCCAGGAAAATGTGGGCTACGGAAGGTGAATTTTTTTGCCCAGATATATCCCTTTAATAGTACAAATAATGCTTCTCTCACAGGGATCGGTATCCGGCGGAGAGTTCCGGAACGGAGGGCGAGTCGAGCCTGCACAGTCAGCGCAGTGTGGTTTACCTGCATGCCACCACAGTGGGCGACATACCACAGCCATACAACCTGCGCCGGCGGTCCATGTCGCGGGACGACCTTCGCAAGGGCAAACAGCAGTCGCCCCAGCAGCCGGCTCCCCTGCAGCCCATGACCCGGACAGTGTCCCGATCCGTTTCCATGCTGGCCCCCTGGAAGCCGAAACATATCAGCGAGGGTTACGAAATTAATTACTCCCAAGAGCAAAATAAGCGGGTGAGTAATCATTCCTATCTTATTTATTTATTTAATTTAACGTGAATATTACCATTTAGATGTCCACATTGCCACGTAAACCTCCGCCCCACAATGGAGCCACCAGTGCCAGTACTTTAGGTCGAATGGGCCGCAAAACGGAGACTTCGACGCCCACGCGTCGCTACCACATGGACAGCCTTGAGCGCCCACCACCCCCCCGCTCGGTGTTGTCCGCCTCGAATTTACGCAGCGCCAAGACGAAGTGAGAATGTCTGACTGGAGCCAAGGACTCCATCTGGTGCTCCATTGTGGATGACCCACAACCTAGTTGCTAATTGTAATCTTTAATGCGAACTCGAACGTAATTCTAATCAATTCAAACGATGATGGATGAGGAGAAGAAGGATACGCATCCTGCCGCGATGCGATCGATGCCTTTGCTTAGTTGGGTAGAAATTCTTTAACCTTTGTTACAATTCTCGTCATATTTTAAAAGTGAAATGTATTCGTACTTCAGTAATAATTATAAATTAATAAAATATCAGACTTTAACTTAAAAGACCCGTGGACTTTCTTCAGTTTGTTTAAAACCTTGCCAAGCCGAGTTTCCAACCTTAGTACCACTGGCTCTAAAACTGTAAGCAGTGCTTCCAAGACCCGCAGGCAAATTTAATTTTAATTTAGAAATGCTGCATCTGTTGACCGATTGCCGGCGAAAGTAACTCACCCTGCCGCCCACCCACCGTCCGGTCACGCCCACCGACTGCATGCAGTTCGCCCACAACGATAAAAATGGGAAAAAAATGGAAAATAAAAATAAAGCAGAGGGGAAAACTCAACATAAATTATTTTTCACGCAGCTAATAAATTATTCGCAGTCACTCAACACCCAGCAAAAACACATTTCCGCCGGCACGCTCTCCTGCCAGCGGCAACTTTCTGGCTGCATTGCAGTCCCTCAGCTTGACTCGTCTCGTCTCGAAGCTGCATTTTCAAGGATAATTGCGAAAAATACAGGCTCTCCCAGTCAAATTTTTCCCGGCAGATGGAAGGGCCTTGTGTGGGGAGGATGTGTTAAGGGGCAAGTGGCAAGTAGCAAGTGGCAAGTGCGGCGGTGGTATTTTAAAGTTCAGCAATAAATTTATAGCCTCGCTTCGGGCATTTGTTTTTATATGGAAATCCGCTGGCTACACAGCCCAGCCCCCACCTAAAACTATTCACAAAATAAGCTGGAAACTGTACCGCCGGCAGTGATCGGGGATGAGGATGAGGATGGGGCTAAAGGGAAGAGTAATGAAAAAATTGCTTGCGAATATTTTCTTAGAGTAAACAAGATTTATTTGGAAAATTTTGCTTGACTGGGCTTTCCGGCTGTCCCGATTCTGGACTGAGAAAAGTACTAGATGGAGGAGGGAGGCGCGAGCTGGATTATTAATCCCCTCGACAGCCATTTAATCAGCACCTGCTCCTCCGGCCACCCACCTGTCGGCTAAAGATAAGCGTTGACACAAAATGGACACAATGCGAACTGATGTTTATTGTCCCTTGAAGACAATCATCATCTGTCATCCAATGGGTGCAGTTTTTCCCTTAATTAATTTCCCGCCCACTCACATGCACATTCGTTTAAAAACAGAGCAGATATGTATAACCGGGTGAGTGGGACAAATTGTTGAGTTTTTAATTTTCCTAAGTAATTGCAATACCTTCCCGGGCTGACAGAACAAAGTGGGACAGAAGAAAAGTGATAAAGGGATCACACTTAAGTTGGGTAAATTACACACATTTCATTTACTAATAGATGTCGGAGAATAGGTAACAGAAGCAGTCGCACTTCTTCATCCAAAGGTCATTAATTCGCAGAGATTAGATGGAAACTCTTTGGCAAAACGGATATCAGGATATCAGGTGAATTGAAATGAAATTGAATGCGAGTCAAGGAGATTTCAATTAGCGGGTTTTTCTAATGCTGGCCACTTAATTAAAGCTCTTCATGTTTGCAATTAATTAAATGAGAATTGAGAAAAGCGATTGAATGCCATTTAATGAGGCGCACGCACATTTATCAAACTCAAATTGGTTGCATATCTCAAACAAATAACGAACTTAATTGGTCCTGTAATTGACGGGGTTTTTAGTAGCTAATATTCGAATATAAAACAAAGGAAACGTATTCCAAAAGGGACACTCGCAATTTATCCCCATAATATAATCCAGAGAAAATATTGTAAAAATAAATACCGAATTAACTCTTGGAGGGTCGATGGTCGATTTTGCATTGCCTATCGGTCTCATAAATATGGAAATGTGAAAATTGTGGATTATTAAACATTAAGTATTTGACTTTACCGCTTTGATTAAATGCGAGCCAAAAAAAAGTGACAGCCTCAATTATTGTGCTGGGCGTTTTTATGTTTTTGCGAAACAGAGAGTGAAATTACATTTAAAATATAAATTGATGCCACCGCCAGATGCAAAAATTGAAAGAGGGTTCTGGCTGGCAACAAATAACTCTTTATATTTCAATTTATGGCTTTAAATTAATCCAGGCAAATAATACTGACAATTATGGATTAAATGTGTCAATAATGCAACTGTTAACAAATTGCTTTTGGGCCCCAAACAGTGTCCAATGCACGAAGCAACACCCCGCAACACAGGATACAGGATACTGGATAGAGGATTCCGGATATTTGATACTGGATCTCCACCTGAATCCAATAGAAGCATCCTTAATTAATGCCCAAACATTTTTAGAATTAATGCCCACTTGTCAGCGTGCCAGGGAAGATGAATGGTGCAACCAAAGGTCGGTGGTCGAAGTAACCACACCAAAGCCACTGGCTTCGGTTTGGCATCGGCATTGGATTTTGGTATCCGACGGATGCGTGTGTGCATGCCGTGTGGTTGGCTGTTCGTATTCCAGTGGCAGTTGTTGTTGCTGTTGCAGTTGCAAGTGCATGCTTAAAACAATAATTTCAATTTGGTTGTGCTCACATTTCAATGTAAATATTTACGTATGCATGAGCGTAAATTGGTTTTACACAAATCGCAGACACAAAATGCTACACAGTGTGAATAATTAATTTTTGCAAATTTAATTACTTCAATCGATACTAAGGATAGCCGAAGGATCAACTCAAGTGTCCCGAATCCATGCCTTAAGCCAACTATCCTAAACCCATTTATGGGGACTTATCTTTCGATTCGCGCAGAATGACTGCGAAAAAAAAGGGGATCTAGGGGAAATTTGCATATGTCGAGAGCAGACAGCAGAGCAGACTTCCCTCTTAGAAAACAACCATTTATCAATTAACCGAAAGCGGGAATCACAACGCCACCCACCACCAGACCCTCGACTCGTCTGCACTTGGCGCCAATTAATTTTCGCTTTCGCGAATCAACAAACACTACGCCAGAAAAAAAAGAAAAAATAAAAACCCAACAACAGAAAGGAAACCAAAAAGTTGATTAAGGATACAAAGGATGTAATGGCTGGGAGCGGAGGGCAGAGATATGCCTTCCCATTTAAATGCGGAAGCGATAAAAGTGGTAGCACGACAACAGCCTTTACGAAACAACTACGCTTATGTAATGCCTCTCCTCTGGGCTCCTCCGGAATAGTTCCGGAAGAGGTCCTTCCCACTTCCTCCGCTCTCGGCTAATTAATCATCGACGTTTATCCGACTTGATGCAGAACTAAACAAATCGTTTCAAATTATTAAAATCATTTATAATGCGAACGATGACGATGAGCCACGCAATCCGAGGGAGCCACTGGCGGAAGGCCATGGCAAAGGATGAAGGATGTGCCGCGTGCGTCTGGCGCCGGCTACTGAAGATGGCCACGTCCATGCACTGCTTCTCCTGCCCCAGCTCGTGTTTTTGATTCTGTTTCTGCTGTTGCTGAACATAAATCAGTTGCCCATATTAACCTACTCTCCAGTAGCCAGTGAGCAAGAGTCCTGCCAGGATACTCCACTCCATTAGAGATGACCTCGTGTTCCGAAGGACATTCCTTTAAAATTCGAAATAAATATTCTTGATACCTTTTTTTTTTAGTTGAAATATTATCTGTAAGTTTTCCTATAGAGATGTCCTTTTAATAACCATTTCCGGTTTAAATTTCCATCTCTAGGTCCTGGAAAAACAGTAACTATTCGCAGTTTTGGTCGCTTTTGCTTTTCCATTTCGCATTCTCCTATGGACCGGCGTGACCAATTAAAGTCGATGTTGTGCGTTTTATTTATGTCTTCTTGTGGACAGAACCAGACAAGGGGGAACGGGGTTGGGGATCAGGAAGGAGCAGGACTAGGGACTGCAGGAGCACCGCATTTGCTACGCCTTCCATTTCCTCATTATTCGCACATTCGTTAGGGAGCGGGCACATATTTCTCGCAGTCAGCTTATCTCCAAGGCGCTGACAGCCAGCAATGCGGGCCAGCAGGACCTTCCCCCCTCTCACGCACACACTCTCGCACACACAGACAAGACACGCAAGGACATCGCAGCCAAAATAAATTATGTGCCCGTCGCGTCCAGCACAAAACGTAAACAAAATAAGTGGAGCCGCAGTGTCAAAACTGGATAAACGGTGGGAGTCGAGGGCCAAAGGACGAAGGACGAAGGACGAAAACTTTGTTAGCGTTGACCATGGTCAGGAATCTTGGTGCTTGGCCAGTTTAACCTTGAGGCATATCCGATTTGATAACACCAAAAATGGCTCGATTCTCGTGTTTGCCTGGGGCAGCTGCAATTGCCGCCGTTAAATCCAAATCCAAACACTCGAACATAAGGCTGTGCAAATACGTGCAGAACATATAAATTTCAATAAATCTATTTATGCTCGACCGCAAATGTGGCAGCAAAATGCCCAGACACTGGAAACTAATTTGCGGTCGATTGGACGAGACTCTAAAATGTTGTATTCTCCATGGTAGCACATAAATCCCACTATATATGTGCATAACTTGGAGTGGGTGATATCGTGTCAATGGGTCACTGAGCTCACCAGCTCTGACATTAGACCAAAAAAAAAAGGCCACATGAAAAAACCATGAACTTTTCCAGCTCAAGTTTTTGGCGGATGCTCCCAGCGAAGGTGTAATCAGTGGGGTGGCCACATGCCCACGACCACCCATCCCAACACGTAGACCAAATCCAAATCCGAATCCGAATCTGAGTCCGAATGCGAAAGCAGACCTGTTACGCCTGCCGATGTGTTTCTGCTCCACTGAGTTTTTCAATCAAATTGTTGCCCAGCCAGAGATCACAGCCGGTGGGATTTGAGGCGGAAGCGGGGACATTCACTTCTGCTTAGATGATGGCTTGGCCAGGCACTGGAAAAAATGGGGGTTACCTACTGACTACCAGGACATCTTCCATTCATCTCATACCTTCAAAATTAAAGTTTTTTTTGTTTGTTAACTACAATTTAATGCTAGTTTTTTCTTAAAGCTACGCCAGGACTAGAAGCTCTTTGTGGCAGCCAGTGCCAATGGCAGCATATTTGAAAAGTTTCTAAATCACGCCTGAAAAGCCAGATCCTGAAAGGCAGAAGGCGACTGCAAATATTTCTTCAATGAAAATGTGTGGCAGCCAGAGACAAGCACAAACATGGCTTAATAACTCATCCGTGTGTGTGTGTGTGTGTTTGGTCCTGTTTGTGAGTGTGTGAGCGTGTCCCCAATTCCCCAATAAAGCAGTCAATGGCAGCATCATGCCCCAGCCAACTATTTACCATCATTGACCCTACCCATGCCCCAGCTCCTCTCCTCCTCTGACTCTTCCTCAGCATCTGCCTCAGCCTCTGCCTTTGCCTTTGCTCCTCCCACTTTTCCCCCTCGATGGAGCCAAAAGATTGCGGTGCAAAGTGTCAGTTTGAAGTTGAGCTGTTGACTCGTACTCATTAAATAAAAGATTGCATGTTTCCAGCCCTTTGTTCAGCAGTTCAACAGTTCGGCAGAAGGACACAAGCGGCTAATCCCAGACCCACACTCCTTCTATCTTTCTATCTACCATCTCCATATCCCTTCCAGATTTTAGGCAAATATATCACATGTCACTGGGCCAAAAGTCTGCTCCATCTGTGCGTTTGGATGTGGCAAAGAGTTTGACTTGAGTTAAGTGCTGGGCCAATGTCGTTTTCAAATAACTTTTGGTATCGAATATTCAAGCGAAAAGTTTCTGACATCGTCTGCGAATTGGTAGGGGACTTTTCGCAGCTGCTGTCACTCTGCTGCTTTTGATCTGTACCATTTTTGGTTTTTATTCGGTCTTTCCCAAATTAATAGTTTGATTTGAGGGCATAACCTTTTACCCATAAAATGAAATAATGCATTGCCACAAAGTTACATTTAACTGGAGGTCTTAATGGTAATCTACATACTTTTGTATAAATATGTGGAAGATTTTACGAGCTTTTTAGCCCAGGTTTTTGTGGTTTCTGCAGGGAGTTTCTTATTCCATTCGAAAGTGTGAGGGTATGCTTAGTTGTTATTAAATATGTGACTACATTACATACATTATATATTCCTCTAACGATGTAGAGTCTTCAGCATCCTTGGACTACTTTGCCCTGCAATTTACCACCTAAAGATAACTGGAGAATCCTACCTGGTTAAAGCTATCTCTGGCAGTTGCGGTTTCACTTATTGACTGTGGTTGTCTGGCCAAGTTAGTTAGAACGCATGGCTGGAGTGGGTGGTAGTGGTAGTGGTTGTGTTGTTCAAGACCCGTAAAACTTTATAATGTTCCACAAGATGCATGCCCCTTAATATCCATTTCATTCCGCCAGCACATTAAATGCAGTTTACGCTCAGATTTTTTTTTTGTTGTTTCCACCTGGTTAATTATGCATGGCAGCTGCTGCAAATTCAAATTCCAGAATGCCAGTAGAGAGAACGTAAGTGCAGGTCCTGTTTCAGTTGCAGTCGCCTACTTTCGGGGGCATCGCTGTAATTTTAACTGCTTTAATTTGAACAAGGCCGCCAGGACAGTAGGACGGCTGGACGGCTGGACGACAGGACGCCAGGATGCCCCCAGCTCAACACTATGCTATATAACAAAACACGGCCCTGCACGGATTGTGTATATTTTTATTGGTCCAACACCTCCGACAGGACAGGACAGGATGTGATGGCTGTCGGCAGCAATGCGGGGTCCTTAATAGTTTAGTGTTTTCGGATTTTGATTTTCGGTAATTTCGGGTTTTCAAATCGGGTAGTGGTAGATGGACGGGGTTAGAACCCCGCCTGGCGATTGTTTTACTAGACACACACAAAAACACACACTCGCCTAATTTCCATGTGTTGTCTTATTAATATTCATGGAAATTCCTCATGCCAGACTGGGCTGGAGAAAAGCAGCAACGACAGCAGCAGCAGCAGCAGAATCCTCAGAAAATTTGCATACATTTGATTCAGTTTTTGGTTTGCAGTTCATCGCCCCATTGAATGAAAAACTTCCTTTGCTGGCAGGATGGCTGACTGGATGGATCGCTGGCTGGCAGTAAAAAAGTTAATGCTCGTATTCAAATGAATTTACAAAAATTTATGGCTGCAAATTGTCAACCGCAGAGAAGCTGGAGACGAGAGAGGCGGAGATACAAGCGGCGGAAACAATAATCAATTATTGGTTAAAATCAACTCAACAGGATTATTGGGTTATAAATGATTCATAAAATATTCTGCGGCACCACCTGTCCCAGTGCCTTTCATTCCACAGCCCCAATTCATAACTCTCGCCACTTTGGCTTTTGCGGTTTCAACTGGCAAATGGCGTAAATAAAATAATTCTGTGAGCATCAGCGAGGCCCTCTTTTCAAAGGGGCTTTAAGTTGCAAAGGACGAGATATGGGATAATTAAATTTTTTGATGCCGCCCACAAACCTGACCATAAATGTTTACAACAAGTTTTGGTTTCGTTTGGTTTTGTTGGACCATATTTTTCGGAATTTCATAATAGTTGCCGAGTTGTGAAGCTCGAGATGAAATCGGAGGCAGCAATTAAAATGTCATGAGGCGGCTACTTTTAAATTTTCAGATATTATTCATTACGCATACGCCGTGTGTGCCGGGGGCGGCGGGGGGGGAGGTGCTGTAGGGGGGAAAATGGAATAAAATAATTGTCAGCTGTCGTTTGTCGTTTGACGTTGGCGTCCGTCGACTCTTTCCCATTTGGTTACGGGTCACTGAGCCCTCTTACACACAAACAGACTCTCCCACACACTCCCAGGACAACCAGGACATACCATACATACATATAAAAAATAAATAAAAGACGCAATTAAAAAGAAAGTAGGAAAAGCAACAGCCAAACAGCCAACCAACCCAGGGCTCAACTCAATTTGTTCATTTAACTGCTTTTATTTTTATTATATTTACATTTGCTTCACGCTCGCTACACGCTCAAGAGATAATTACGACAATAATAAGGACACATTGTCCCTGTTGCCTGTCAGCGCTGTTGCCCAGGCACTCCTGCACGAGACACCGAGACAGTGGAGCGGAGAAACGGAGAGCCATGGGAGACAGAAGACACGAAGGACACATGGTGCTGGCGCATCCCTCGTTTGGTTTTTCATGTCGCTACTGCCACTGCCACTGATGCTTTTGGCCTGGCCTGGCCAGCGTGCGATGCCAAATTCGCAGCAAATTGCACAACAAATTGCTGCTGGTCAATGCTGGCGAAGGCCTTCGCCAATCCTGGGGACGGACACGGAGGTCACGCCTTAAAGCTCCGTGGGGCAAAAAGAGTAAGCGAGGCTGGGAATAAAGTTATTCAAAAGGTTGGCGCTGCCTTCGGCGAGAGTGGGTAAAAAACGCGCCAAAGTTTACCAACTATGTGGAAAGGATGGTGGGTGAGAAAAAAATGTAAGAAGCTGAGTGAGGATAAGGAGATGGTGGGTCGATGGGTTGGTGGAGGTCCTGAAATCTCATGCAAGCACATTACACACTTTGTTCACACACCCAGAGCATGGGACCTTTGGCTCGACCTTGACATTACCCAGCTAAGGTCTGACAGATATCCGAATTTCGGAATTGAATTCCCAGCCTTGCAACTTCTCTCCACCCCCGCGCCACTCTCGACCCGTGGAGTCACCCGAGTTCCTTCCGAAATTTGACTGAAACGTATACGCCCCCGTGTGCCGGGCTGTGCGCCCCTCGAAGTGTGAGCAAAAAACTTTACAACTTTTTCGCATGCGAAATAAAGCAAATTTGTAGCATATTCCTCTTATTATTATTCCTCGCCTGCAACTGTTGCAGGAGCTCTGCATTCTGTTCGGTTCGGTACTGTCCCATAAATTTCATTGTCTGCACTCACACACGACGAAAGTTCTTCCTGCATTCTGCATAAGTAATGCTCTCCAATATGCGATATGGTATAAGGTAATATACAAATTGAAATTTGCGCAAACAGGACGTGAGACATCGTCCTGGGACGTATGTGCATATGAGTAGATATATCACGGGACTCCTTTGACGGGTGCGATGCAAAAGTTAAAGCGATTTATTGATCATCAAATTGTATTCTCTGTACGCCAAGTATGTGAAAGTGTTAGTAGCGCTTATTATCTGCTCAGATTGCTTTATTTTCAGTGCCCTAAGGGAGAAATTATTTCCAAGAACTTGATTGAATTTTAATAGATACGAAGATACATACTATGGCTGCCTAGGCTATCCTATCCAGTCTGTAGTACTCGTATCGCTTTCATCTCGGCACGCCCCGCGTGACACAATTAATGCCTCCCATTCCGGCCCGGGAAACCTACCTGGAATGGGTGCAATATATCTGGGTATCCATACCCCTGGCATTGTCATTACACCGTTTGCTATTTGTCGTCGCCGAGCGCTTTGTTGTACTCGCATTGTCAAAACGCGCTGTCAAAACAAATGCTCAACAATTTTTCAGCGCCCGGCGGACACAATTGTTTGCCTTCCGTCTCCCAGTGTTGTCCGTTCGTCCTGTCTCCTCGTGTCCTGGTCTGTGCTTTTTGTTGTTGGTGGCGCTGACAGTTGACAGTTGTCAAGCTTCTGTGTCTTCTAAGGCGACGGGGACGGCGGCAGAGACGCCGGTAGCTCCATTTCACGAGAAGATGTTCATCTGTGTCGATGCAGGCAAAAGGGTTCGGATTGAATCCCTGGAAACGGGGCCACGCCACTTGATAAATGAATAACGACAGCGAATTGTTTTGTTCAAACAAATTACTTGATTGCCAGGCTAAGGCACGGCGAGGCACCACTATGAGTTATAAATGCGGCTGATTTATGGCTCTTCGGGCACTTCAAGCTGTTGAGTTTATCTGGCAGTTTGTGTTTTGGCCATGGCCAAAGTGGAATGTGCAGCGCATAATGGCCCAGGCACGCACTAACTGAGTGCGCTCCCCCTTTGAGGGTACATCAGACCCCCCTTCGCCCGCCCGAATCCGCCGTCTCCTAACAAATGCCGAGGCATGCGCGGCTTACCCTGCCACCAGAACCAGAACAGAACGCCCACGAGGCAATTAGCAGAATCATGAAGCTGTCTCGGATATCAACACAAGGCACACACTTACACTTACACTCACACACACTCACATCGTTGGTAAGTGGCACCCTCAAGCCCCCGGCCTTCAACCCTTTCTGGGGACCCATTCACACGCACATCTTAATCGCCTGGCAGCTGGTTAGCCCAACTTCCGCGCCCTCATCCCTTGCCAAGGATATTTATGAACTTATTTGCTTTAAAGTAAACATTGCCGCTGTCCCAGTTACTTCCCCCCAGTTTTTGCCAGCGAAGAAGGGTCGAGGTTGGACTTAAGGGATTTCCTCTTAAAAAGTGCTTTTTTCTTCTGTTTATTGATTCACAGTCACAATTCCATCATGTGAATTTTGAAACTTGGATGTCCTTAAGGAGCAGTACGGGCATCATTACTATCCACTATATATGTACTATATATTGGAAATTTTAAATCATTATTTGTAATCTTTAGGGATATGTTGCCGAATTACTTTCGTTATTAATTCTAGCAAGTTCTAGCATTATTTGAGGTAAAAGACTCGTTAACACAATTAAAATTGTGGTCAGTGCCTTCTGGGCCAAAATGTGTAGATTTTAGTCACCTTTTTGCAAATATTTTCTGTAATTTTTATCCGATTGGGAAAAGGAATACCATTTATAAATCAGAAACTTATTCCGCTTCGATCTGCATCAAAATATTTTAAAAGTAGAACAAAAAATATTTTTTCGATTTTTGCAAATTTTAATGATGGTACCCCTTTCCTAAATTGCGAAAAATCGAAAAAATATTTTTTGTTCGAAATTCAAAAACTTTTAATGCAGATCGACGGGGATTAAAGTCCTGATTCATAAATGCTCTTCCCTTTATAAATAAAATCAAAATTGGTCAAATAATTTGCAAAATAGTCGTAAAAAACTCCCAATTTTGGCCGATTTTTAGGAAAGGTGTACCATCATTAAAATTGGCGAAAATGGGGTCAGATTTTCGATGGCTAGGTTTTGATAGAAATAAATGCTACTGGAAAATAAAAAATCGTAATGATTATAAATGATTCGTAGAATATTTTGTTTTTCTGGTTTCACTTTATCGAAGGCCATCTGTAGTGGAAAAAGTATGCCAAGGCATGGACTGTTAGTCGCAATCCAATTCGAATCCACTGAGACACTTGCTAACACTCTCCCTGTCGCTATCCTGTTTGGCGCTCGTGAATTTCCTAAGCAGCTTAATGTTTATGAGCCGCTTTTCCAGCAGCACCCGGACCACCACCGACAGCATCACCAATCGCACCACCTGTCGGTGGGTGCGGTCATGTCGAATGCGGCAAAACTCTCAAAACAATTGCGATGGCAGGTGGAACTGGGTAAGTGGCATAGGCGGATGGGTGGGAGGTGCTGGTAAATGCCTGAAATGTGTCATCACTTGTTGTTGCCACTGGAACAAGTTGCGCAAGCTGCAATGTGCAGCCTGCATTCGGGGGCGAAGGCATAGAAAACTTTCAGCACAATGTGTGGGGCAGGCCGTGTGCCGTGCCACCTACGAAATAAGAGTCTTGCCGACTCCCGAACCCTGCGATTCCTGTCAGACCGTCCAACTAGATACAAAATGCTCCTTTGTGGCAGCAGCAACAACAGCAGCTTTCCAAAATGGAAAAGTAAGCAAGTTAGCCCCGAAAGTAAGTTGGGGCAAGAAACAAACTCCTCGGCGCACGTTTCATGCATTTTCACTTTGTAAAACATTTTTGATGCGTACGTGAGGGCTGGCTTGCAGCGCACAAAATTCTATTTAAAGTTTGATTAGCCGCACAAACACTCACTCCCCCTGCCACCCCCCCTCACCATCTAATGTTGCAACACCCACAGCTACACATATCGGGGTGTATACACAAATAATTAAGCAGACACACAAGTTTGTGCTGCTCATGTCGGAAGATAATTTTCCCAAGCGGCACACCTGGCGTATGAGCAATGCGGCAAACCCAGCCCAGATACCAGGAGAGGGGGCAAAAGACCAAAGGGCGGGGGCGGGGGCGATGGCAGGTGTAATTAATTTTACGTTGTTTGCAATTAATTGCCACAATGCAATTATGAGCAATGCTTTCAGCCACAAACGGAGCGCCCAACTGACCTTGTTATCCAAATTATTCCCAGTGCACTTTCACTTCAACTCCTGCCCGAAAACTCTGTAATTTTCCAAAGGATATGTTCGAGTGTGTGTGTGTGTATGTGAGGGCTCAACTGTGCCAAGAAATGTCGGCAAAATGTCAGGATGGCCACCCATGGCGAGGCGACATGAAGGCAAAACCCAAGATGTAAGCCACAAAAATACTTGACAATTTGTTTGCAATACATTTTCCGGTTCAAACCCCGGCCTTCTCCTCCTCCAGCTCCTCCCCCAGCTCCTGCTCTTGTTTAGCCTTCGTCCTGCAGCATCAGCATTTTCTCAGTTCGATAATTTTTTATTTCTCCGATTCTCGAGTGAAACTATTATGGTTGCTGCGCATAGAAGAGATAACAGAGAAGAAGTAAGGAGCAGAAGCAGAGTAGGAGATGGAGATGGAGATGGAGCGGCGAAGAGAGCAATAAGTTCATAAAACAATTGGCTCCATTTGCTCTGATTTTCATTGCCTGCCATTTTGTGTGACCTGCGATGACCAGCCCGGGCCAGAGCCAGAGGGGCGTGACCCCCCGGGGCGTATGACCTCTCACCCCAAAGTGACACATGATTCTCCAAGCCGGACCCTTGTTGCTTTTGCTTTTGCTGTTGCTGTGATTGAAACTCGCTTGTGCACTTGAGCCTTAATTGGTTTGTTTATATTGGCGCCCCCGGATAGATGCAATCAATTGCACACAATGACGCCAATTACTCCCGCTCCCAGCAGGCTGGGACACGCCCCCAACTAGACCAGTCCATCGAATCCCATCCACCCCCCGAAACACTCACATATAATTAATAATTTTTGCCTTTTATGCCTGGTAATTGCTTTGGCATTCGTAGGCAATTTACTATTTACCAAATGATAACGAGATACAGTCCCTACAACGCCAACAACTACGCTCTAGAGTGCACTCCACCTCTGCCGGCACCACATTAGTTTAGTTCTCGACCACCAGACGCCCCCTAACCACCCACCTCCAGTCACTCTCCTTCCGCACCACATCAGAATGTAGAATCGTTTTCTGGCTTCAGCCTCATTGCATATTCAGCTGGCTAGATATGTGCACAGAGAGAAAACATGGTAGGATATTAAAGGTAAAAGGTATTTGATATTATTATTATTTATTAAATTTAAAGACCTTTAAGGCCTATAGAATCATTGGAAACTTGGGAGAACTTTAAAG
Source organism: Drosophila varians (assembly GCA_018150405.1). Taxonomy (NCBI): domain Eukaryota; kingdom Metazoa; phylum Arthropoda; class Insecta; order Diptera; family Drosophilidae; genus Drosophila; species Drosophila varians. The sequence goes on from JAECWK010000130.1 coordinate 15,343,589, forward strand.
ATACCATAGATGAATGAGACATTGCTACTCTTTAGTCCCAAGGACCAATTTAGTGACTCAAAAACTTCTCTCAGTGTATGACGAGTAGCAAGCCGAGTTAGATACAAGGCTGCTACTTGATTTCTCAATACGTGTGCGAGAGTGCAAGTGCCTGAATGTGTGGATGTGCCGATTGCAATCCCGCATTACATCTGTAGATGTGCCCGAGACAGGTGGTAATGACTGCTGAAAGCGGGGGCGATGGTGGACTGAAAGGTTGGAGAGATGTTGGAATACGGCTTAGATGCTTCCAGTAATTAGCTGGAGGAGCCCTGCTGGCAAAGCCAAGCTCCAATCCGAGCTGAAAGCGACGCATTAAGCTCAAGTGGCAAGGCAATCACGGCAATGGTGCAGAAAGCGAGAGCGCTAAATGCGAGTAATTAATAATTGCCAGTTGAACGGCGGCGGCGAAAGCTTGATGTTCCTTCGTATGGGCCATAAGCCGACTTACCAACCAACCACCCAACCACCCACTGCACTGGTTTTGGGTAAAATGATCTTTCAGGAGGTGGCCGAAGGGCGAGTGATTTGTCCCCACACTTATATTAACCAAATGACCTGTTTATGTAAATGTGTATATCAAATTAAAAGCCATAAAACGAGGAACAGGACAACAGAGGACACCGTTGAGAAGTCCGGCTTTTTATGGCATGACTTCATTGCCCCCGAGACTTGGCGATGCCTGGCGACATAAAAAACGTCCTAACGCCGAGATGAACTGAATTTGATGGTCCTGCATAAATCTTTTCTAATTGCAAGGGAGAGCCATGAAGTGGCTTTGCAAGTCCAGTCCTGGACACAGCCACTTCATATTTCGAGAGTTTGTCGAAGCCACTAATTGAGCTCGAGATTAAGTTTGATGAGCACACACACCGGAATCGCTTCCAAATGAATCAAAGCTCGAATGAATCACTGATTTTCCGATTCTCCAGCTGGACATAGTCATGGACATGGATGTGAGCTGCCGCGGGCCAGTCTGAAAATGTAACAGGTTTTTATGCACTACGTGACCATACAAAGTTGGCGAAACTGCCATAAAAATAACAGCCCCAGCTAGGATTCATAATCGAATGATGGGTGTCCCAGATACCCACTAAATATGAGATGTATTAAGTATATTTTACGGGAAAGTGGAAACAAAACTTAACTTGGACTAAAGTATTTCCCAAAATTAAGCCTTCAGACTATGAGAGAGGTTAAAAATGATTTAAAATTAAAGGTAACCCACATACCCTTCTGGAATCCTTCTGAATAAAAAATAACAATCCGCTCCGGTCCTGCCAGCCTACACGGAGCTTTTCTGTCGGCCTATATCAAATAATTACCGGAACTTGAACGTATAACCAACAGTTTCCGTCGCACGGGGGGTATGAGCCGGTGGCACGCAGGTGGAGGCCGCTGAAAGGCCGCTGGAAGGCAGCTGGTGGGCAGCTGGGGGGCAGGTGGCACGCTGAAATATGGGGCAACCCACACACGGAGTCCTGGACATGCACATGTCCGTTTATAATAATTCACATGCAATGAAAATGTCAATAATTGTTGCTCGTTTCGCTGTAACCTGCCACCCTGCACTCCCTTCTTCTTCGTCCCGAGAAAATTTATGTCCACATACATATATTGAATTACATTTAAAGCATCGTTTCCGAGTCATTGCAAAAAGTTTCGCTATTTTATTTGTCATACATATATGGGACATACATAAAATATATGTGATTGTGCGGGTAAAAATGTATGGCGTGGGAATACTCGGAACAAATTATGCAAATGTCTTGGCCATTAGCATAAAGTGATTTTGATGAGGCACCAAAAGTGGACTTTATGCTTGGCTAGCTCTGGACACTGATTAGGGTTATGGTCTAGGCTGGATTCCCCCAGCAAACAGCAAACTCCTTGCCTCCATCAGAGCCTTTCCCTCCGTTTCTTTTGGCCAAACAATTTTCACGGTCAGCAAACATTCTCTTCGAGCCATAATTTATCCGCTCTTTTTGCGATTTAAGTTATTCAGCAATTGAATTTTTACGGCGTATAAGAGATTACATTTTTTGTAGAAGAGTCCGTTCGGGTGGATTAGGTTTTTTTTGGTCCTGCGGTCGGGGGCGATTGTCAACCTAGTAATCCTTTGGAAACCCTGACGTCAGAGTCGAGAACATGCTCTGCTCCTTGGTCGAAAAGGATAACATGACAAACTAGTTACGTGCATAAATTATATTTGTGCTTTCCACCTGCCCCGCTGCCATCCTGGTGCCATACCCGTGTTGTCCTTGCGACGTGTGCGTGGCCCGCTCCTTTTGATGGATGAATATTTTGTGGTGGAAGTGGCAGTCATCGGATGATGATGATGTTATGCATAAATATGACCGGCTCTCGGGGACCCCGCCAGCCCGGAGCGAACTGAAATGAAAATGCAATAAGTTAATGATATCAACACGGGGCAGAGCACAATCCCGCCCCCACACTAATCCTGTTTAAGTGTCAGCCCGAGCTCGAGAGGATACTAATGAACGTAGCTGAAGAAATTATGCAGCTCTAAAAGCTCGCTGGACAGTTGTTACTCCGATAAGGACCCTTCCAGCTCTAGCTACTAGCTCCAGCTCGACTAAATTGTCACGAGTGTCCTGGCACATCCTTGTTACAACTACACAACGCCTGCCTCTTCTCGGTCTTCTGTTTTTGACAATAATTGTTTGCACTTGTTCAATGTTTTTTCCCCATTTTTTTATTTACCACATTTCTCTACAAACTCGTATTTGTTTGCCTTTTTTTGGGCCAGAGTCCTGACCAAACAAGATTTATATGCATCACAAGCAGCGGCAAAAACAATTTCCATTTTCAATATGCTGCAAAAAAAGTGCCTTCAATTTTGCACAAATTAAATGGAACGCTTTTATTTTTCAACAAAAACGGAAAACAAAGCAAAAACTGATCATTTCCCTTTCGTACAATTAGGCCTCGACTAATTGTGCTTTGTCGCGATGTTGTTGTTGTGTAAATTTTGTTATTGCAACACGTGACATCCATACATCACGGCCGGTGCGACACGGCCGTTCAATCCGTCAGATACTAGATACACGCTAATTGCATTCCGATAGACTCCGCCGCTGCCAGCGTTTCGATCCGAAGTCCAGATAATGGACTAAAATGGGCGAATAATTAACTACGTCAAATGCGGCATACAGTTCCAGGTGCTCAACGCTCGGAGCTCCGAGCCTGGTTCTCGCTGCTCTCCGCCCGGGTCACGGTTCCAGGGAATACGACTGAGACACGGCTGAACCAAATGTCACATCTGTTTTTTGGTGGGTGTGGCAGGAGGGGTGGTGGCATAGATACAAGCCATTCAAACCACACACAAAAATCTATTTAACTACACTAAAGATAAAGGAGGAAAATATATTTGGCATGTCCTTTGAAATGTCTAATACATAATATTTCTATAGTTTCGAGATTTTTCATTGAAAAGATTTATTTAAACTTAATTTTTATCATTTTTTTTAGCCAATAAGATCCAGAATGTTGGATGAATGGTGGTTGTAGCCCAAAAAAGTATGCTATGAAAAATTTTAATTATGAATTAAATGAATTACAACTGTGAGCCTTGGTTTCCAGTGTATCCGCCATATGTGAGTTGGGAAAACGCAACTTGACAGGTGACATATGACGCTATAGTGGGTGTGGCGTGCCGCCCTATTGCCCAAACTGCCGCCAGGTGAAGGAGGAGAGGCCAACGCGAACAATTCGTGTTCCCTGCAACTCCGTCAAATAGTAAAGACAACAAGGAAAAGGATAAGACGACCCTGTAACTCAGGATAAAACTACGAGACACTCTATGCTTTCTTCCCGTCCCTAGAATTGCAAATTGCCTTAAGTTTCGTAGGCAATTTGTTGCACTTTCAGCGAACGCGATACTCGAGGCATTCAAGAGAATTTTTTTCAGCCACCAAAGACAACGTAAGATAAAGGACTTTAAATAAGCTTTAATAATATCCTTGTTTCGTCGCCAGATAGAGTGGGTGGGCCATGGCTTTCCGCTTAGAAGCAGATAAATCCAAAAGCACAAACAGGACAACAGGCAACGCACAATGTCTAAGCTGGACGCCGAGCAGACAATGCGGCGTATGTGCAATATTTATGGCCAAACAATGCCGGGGACGGGGCCAGGCCAAGTGGCAGGTGGCAATGTGGCAATGTGCTACCTTTGTGGGTTCTTCTAATTACCGCACCGAATTAAAGCGGGCAGCGATGGAGAGCAGCAGAAGCAGCATCAGAAAATAAATTACAGTTTATGGCAGCGGGGAGACCACAAAGAAAAAGGACCAAGAGTCAACAAATTAAATCCGCAGAAAGGAAAACGAGTGCATCGCAGGATCGGTATTGCGTTGTCTGGTATATGAAATCATTCATGGGATAGAAATAAACTTCACCGCAAAATACACAAATAAATATTTACAGCATTCCCGATGGAGGGGACTTGGCGGGAGGAAGGAAAGCAAATAAGTTGGAAAACATGAGCAGAAACTTGAATTCAATAATAAACCGGATGATTGGTTTTCCCGCACTATGGCATTGCAGGTCCTTCACTAAAATAGTCCAAAGTAATAGACTCTTTCTCTATACGCTGGTGTGTGTGTTAGTTAGTACGTGGGTTTGTGTTTTGAAAATGCTCGCAAATTATTCGTGTAGAAAAGTGGCAACATATTTGAAAAGTTTTCCAATCAATGCCAGGGCTATTAATAATTTATTGGCTTCTTTAAACCCCTCACACTTTGGCTTGGCTTCGCTGACGGGCTGTGTGTGTGAGTGTGTGTGTGTTTTTTAGTGTTTTGGCTATAACGTCGATCACAACTTTGGTAATTTCAGTATAAATTAGGTTTATATATGGGCGTGAAAGGGTGTGAGGTGGGGGCATGTGAAAGATATTGAAATGAGAAGCCAGTGTGTTTATTAAATGAATTTTAAATCCCCCTTCGAAGACGTAAGAAACTATTAATTATGCATCCTTGCAAGGCAAAATCCCGGAATTGAACTTTTATCATTTAAGCGACGGTCAGATCAGGGCCATGGCTTCATGGCTATAAACTGATATAAACTGTTATTTTGGCTACAAATTAAAAAGGAAAAATCTGCATATATATGTATATTCCATATAGGAGGCTATTTTGTAAGCGTGCTGGCACTGAAAAATACCAACAAAGCCAGTGGCAATGCCAAAGGCAGCTGTATTGCAGTTATTCAATTAAAAAAAACCCGCCAACAACTTCGGCACTAAAAAAAAATACAAAAAACGGAGAGAGATGTAAACAAAAAATGCAAATTCTATTAGGACACAAGCCCCAAGGCTGAAGGGGATATTCGTTGGCAGGGCTTTGGCCATGGACGTAGTAGGCGGCGGGGACCTTGTGTGTATTTAGATCAACGGACACATCACCGTATTTTCTACATTCCCTCATCCCCCTCTTGTTTTTCCCATTTTTTTTCGTTCTCTACAAAATTTAGGCTTAACTTTGTTGGCAAATTAAAGTTTGGTTCATAAAAACAAATCGGATAGAAGGTTTTCAGCATGAAATTGCTACATTTATGTCCTTTAACGCCAGACTATAAAATATATTTTAATTCGCAAAAGGACACACGGATTCTAAAGGCTAATATATATATTTTAAGAATAGTTGGACAATCTTTGATTGACTTTTCAAGGCAAGTTTCTTGTTCCAGTAAATAATAATTCAAAGCTTCGTTTGTTTTAGGAAAAGTTCGTAAAGTTGCAAGTTTTAATTTAGCGGAGTCTTGAGATGTATATTCTAGTTGCATATCCTGGCCAGAGTTGGAAGGGGAACCCAAAATCTGTTGTCAACGTTGTTTGTTGTTTTCCCTTCATCTCGGCCGTTGGTTCTAGTTCAGCGATTATGCTGCTTAAGATTTTAATGCAGCTTCTTGGCTTGAAATGTGGCAGAGCCAGGCCAGAGCCACGCCCCCTCCCGACTGCAACGGTCATCCCCTTGACTTGGAGTTATCCTCCAGTCAGGATTCTCCGATTCTGGAATACTCCTGCCACTGCCGCTGCTCCTTCTGATGCTGCACTGTTGCCAATTGTTGCCATTTCCCGTATCCAATACATTGAAGCGTCCGTTTTCAACGTTTGCCGGAAGTTTGCTCCGCTTGGCTGGGATTACATTTTCCTGCTACTTGCGCCGTCTTCTGCCTTCTGTTTTGTCCAGATACGATATAAATATATATATATATGTACGTATGTATGTACTATATATATAAGGATGGAGGATGGGGAGTCGGGAGAGGCTGGAGAGAACATCTCCTTGCCACTTCCTCTGGCCAGTGTTATGTAAATGCATTTTCATGTTCCTGCTTTGGCTTATCCTTAAAGTCTATAAATATCTCGTATTGAAAAGGAAAATGAAGAATTTCTATTTTTTTATTTGCTTGGTAGCAAGGAAACAATTCCGAAAATTCCCAGATCCTATTCATGTTTGCTGTTGTTGCCGTTGTTGTCGTTGTTTGTGCTTGTGTGTTTGCATACTAAGCAAGTGCTAATAAAAATATACAAATTTGTACATAAAATTTGTTCAATTTTATGGCCGAGAAATAAGACAAAGCAATTTCGAATAGCATCTGAAATGAAACCCACGGGGTTCCTGGCCCAAAAGAAATGACCCCACCCACGCCTCCACGTCTTCATCAAATTGTGGATGTAGAATATTGTATCCCAATTCAATGCCTGCAAAAATCGACCATTAAAGCTTGTTCATTAACATGCTGCGATAGTAACTGCCATTCTCGTCCTGCAGATGGGCAGATGGGGAGCAGGGGACAGGGAATGGAGGACCAGGGATCGTCTGGCGTCAGCAAATGAAATTATTTTTAATGCGCTTGCAAATGCACTCAAACGCAGGGCAACCAACCATCAGCACAACCACCGCCCCCACACACAGACACCCGCCCACACACAGGATTCCTAACCCACCCACTGTGGACACAATCATAAATTGTTAATTAATGCGTGAACAGTTTTCCCAGCTAAGCGGCCACGCCCACGGCCATCCATATTCATGCCCAGCCCCTCGCTGCTGCTGCACACGAAGCGTCAACTCTGGATTGAACTCCTTGTACACAGGAAACTCTTAGGAGCTCAGTCCTTTCACTAAAATGTTTGGGAAATAAGAAATAATTAACTGAACTACCGGATGAGTTTGGAAAGGATAAAGGATAATGGTTTGTGTTTATTTATGAAAAAGAGTTCCCTTTCCTTAATGTTTAGACTAAGGCTTTGGAAATAAAAAACTTGACTATAACTTTTTAAAAAGACTAAATCCAATTAAAAAATATATCAGTTATTTTTTTAACTGCTAAGGGCGAGCAGTGAAATGGAAATGGTCCTGGCGTGGAAGGTCAAATTGACGTCATCCTAGATCCCGGAACCAAATGGGTCTGAATTGACGGGCTCTTTGGATAGGAACAGGAGCAGGGAGCAGGAGGAATGGGACTGCGACTGCGGGATGTGGGCTGCGTGTAGCATTAGGGGAGTGGTCGCCTCAGACGCAAATGGAAGGCAAACACTCAAAGCCGCAAAAGGACAGGCGGAAGGGACAAAGGGGCAGAACCTGATGTATGCTGAAGTTTTCCACGTTGAAAATCCTCATTTAGCAGTGCAGTTGTGGGGAGAAAAAAAAAAACTTCAATTCGCAAACACATTTTAACCTAATTTAGAGTTAAACATTTAATATGTAAAGCACGTCAGTTTCTGTGTGAACGCGCGTCTTCTCATGGCCCTTTGCCACATGCCCCGCCTCCCATTCGTGCCCTTTCCACGTGTGTGTGTGTCTCCCTTGCTAAAATGAAAGGGTTTGCCGCTAGCTCCTGGCCATGGCTCTGTGTAAAAAAGTTACCTTATTAAATTGCCAATCGAAGCATGTAACTGTAAATTTGCATTGTGATGGTAACAGAGAGCATATACCACACACACACATACACACACACATACAAACGCACACACGTTTATAAAGAGGTCCTGCAGAAGAGTGTGGCAAATGTTGCTTAGGCAGCAGCCACATATCCCGAAACCCAGACAAAGCCATACACATTACCCATACGCACTGTTGCACACACTTGAAATGGCAGGCTGGAATGGAGAAGGCGGAGATGGAAGTGGAGGTGGAGGTGGAGGTGGTAAGTGGCACGCAGAGGCGGTGTGGGGCAAGCGTAAAAGAGAGATGTGGCAGATGTGATGGCAGGGGCCTAATCGAAATTACATATGCAAAAAGTTAACAATCACGTTCGATGCTAATCAATTATTTCCATCGCAACTCGGGCAGAACTTTTCCATTCCTTCGGGCTGTCGATGGCCACGCCCTAATGCATATGTACGCGGGGCGTATATACATATATTATTTATGATCTGTTTTGTCTCTCAGCTGGTCACGAGCCCCACTTAGGGCAACCATTCTGTCCGCAATTAGCAGGGAATCATCTGGCCGGGCACACAAAATCGTGACGAATTGGATTAGGCGTGTGAGTATGGCAACCAAAACACTTCAAGATGCTTTCGTTTGATGTCCTGATGCAGGAATTTAAGGACTCCAGCTTAAAATTCGTAAAGATTTATGATTCCTCCTAGGCAATAGCGTCAACCATCTCAAATTCCAGTCGACCATTTAGTTGCCTTGACCTTTGGGCATTAAATAATAAAAGTGGCAATGCGTAAAGGCAATGATGTGGAGTAAGTGAGGCAGGTTTATTGAATTTCATGGCTTTGCCTGCCCCCAAAAGTTGCACATAAATATGAAACACAACCGGGAGTACGGGAGCACTAAGGGGTCACCTTTGGCGTCCTGAACAAGATTTACGCGTATTTGCGTAGTGGAAGATTTACGCCCGAATGATGAAGTGGCACCACCTAGTTCCGTTAGCCAATCCTCCTACCTGGAATTTCCTTCAAGTACCACCGCCACCCCCTTTGATTTTCTGGGACCTCATCCCCTTGGCAGCGTCAACTTAGGCACTCAAGTGCAACTTTAAAAGTTTCAAAAAAAAAAAACAACACAAAGGAAATGTATCGCTTCAGAGTTTGGCATGGCAGGTCCTTTACCTACCTACTCCCCACCCCCTCCCTCTTCCGATTTTTTCCCCGTGGGTGGGTGGGCGTGTTCGAGGCTGAGGCGTCACCGTCGTGCGTAGCACATTTTCCGCATCAATGCGCGTTTATTTTACTGCTAAAGCCTTTACGAATGAATGAATGAGTGCTTCGAAAAAAGGCAGTAACTGCCAGCTCCTCAGATCCTTCCTTCGTCCCTTCGGTCCCTCCGCCCACTCTAAACTTTCAAGTAGCTTACGCCTCTGGCTGGCCTTTTTTTTTGGTTATTTTGTGATGTTTTTGTTTTAGTTGAAAAGAAATAGAAGACACAGGACAGAGGACACGAGCGCCAGGACCAAGGAAAAGAAAGGCAAGATGCACATTTCCTTGATGGTGAAATCCCTTCCGAACAAAAAACCAAAAAAAGAGTGTGGCGGGAGATATAATATTATGAAGAAAATGTTTTTGTCCTGAAACATATTTATTGATTTCCGGTTAGTCTGTTTCTCTCTCTTAGTCTCTCTCTCTCTCTGTTTTCGTGTCTCTTTCCTTAATAGCTATCCTTCTTTGTCCAGTAAAGTGAAAGTGTAATTAAAAATAAGTCTCAAGGACTTTGTCCTTTACTCTGCATTTTCAATGTGCAAAGCGGGAAATGTCATCTCTGAAAATCTTTGGTGGAATTCTATTTTAAGCTTCGGTGACCTTTTAACTTTTCAAACTTTTTATTTTTTTATTAACCTTTATTTTTATATTTTCTCTTTACAGGAGCAGAATTGTCCGCCTTGATTGGTTTGCGCGTCCTTTGGTTATGGAAACTGCTATGAATACTAGGACACCGACGTGTAGTTGCAGATCTTGGAGAAAACGGAGCTGCACGGAGACGTTGTGCAGCGGCATGCTGCAGGTGATGTTTGGGATGTTGCAGGATAACGGAGGCACAGCGAATAGCCTTCACCGCAGATCTGGAGATAAGGAATAAGTTATTGTATACATTGTATAAAGTATTTAGTTCAGTTTAGGAGTATAACTATTTTTATTATCTAAGAAATCGATTGTATATTCCTACAATAAACTTGAATAAAAATGAAAGAAATGGTGTTTTGAATTGGTATTGGGAGGGGAAAAAGTGATAATCGAGAAAACAAACGAAATGCAGAAGAACATTGGCCACCAATTGGTCGAAAGCAAGATGGTATTAGCCAAGTGAAAACCAAAAAACTCTCCAATCTCTCCAACAGTCCAAAAACTCATTTTTCTCAGTTTCAATAGCGAATATCTCGGCCAATTCGTAACCGATTTTGATAAGGGGGACCATTTATGAATCAGCGATTAATTCTTATTTTATCTGGATCAAAAAATTAAAAAAACAAAAAAAAAATATTTTTTTGATTTTTGCAAATTTTACTGATGGTACCCCTTTCCTAAATTGCAAAAAATCCAAAAATTTTTTTTGTTCGATTTTTCGGAAATTTTTACGCACATCGAAGGAGGTTGGAGTCCCGATTCATAAATGGTAATCCTTTTCCCAATCGGTTAGGAATTGGCCGAAATATTCACATAAAACTACACAAAAAATAGCGATTTTGTATTTTTTATCATTTAATGTAAAAACCCCTTATTTTATCATAATTTTTCATTCGTTCAAACGTCTTTAGATAATTATTCATTAATTGATAACCCTTAAATTGTTTCTGGCGGAAGGTTTGCTTACTCATTTCGGTATTGTTTATAATCTCGGCTACATCTTGAACATTTCCAGATAATATTTCAGGAATTAGCTTACAAATCGAATTAAATAAGCGACTGAGCAGGGCCAAGAACAACAACAAGCGACCTACTTGTGCGTTTTTCAACTTGACTGCACCGCTCCAACAACAACGTCAAAAAAAACAACAACAACAAAAACAACAGCTCATGCACGAACAATAAATTTATGGCTTTTAAAAATGTTTAACTCAAACCACCCACCCACTACCACTTCTCCCACTCCCAACCCCAAAGCGTTGGCCATGTTTGCGGTGGTTGCTTTTGCTTTTGTGTCGCAGATTTATGGCCAGCAAAAAAGTAAGGGAGAGGAGGGAGGGGAATATGGCCAAAACTTCAGAGAGCGCCTATGAAATAAACTTTACGATTTTCTAGGTAGTCAAATTGAATAAATCTTAAGACAATTGTAGGGGTCCTAGCGGGTTTGAAGCCATCAAAAAATAAAAAGAGTTAACGCAAGCCCCGATTTTCTCTATCGGCCGGCACGCCCTTCGGTTTCAGTTTGCGGGGGCAACAATCAAACATGAGACCCCCGACCCAACTCCAAACTTTCCACCTGGGCCAACCACTCCCCCATGACCTTTAGCCCGCCATCAAATGTCGGTGCGAATTTCATTAAAATAAACTTTTTCTACAAAACTCGCGAGCTGCGAACTGCGAGTACATTTTCATTTTATTTGCACGGGCAAACGACACCGTGGAAAAAAAAAAAACGAAGAACTGAAGTGAAATCACGGCCCGGCACTTTTGGCCCTTTCCTTCCTATAGGAACTCCACCCCACGTCGCCTCCATCCCCCAATTGGCTTGGCTTGGCTTTTATGGTCGTCGGCGCTTTTTACGGCCAACAGGACCGACACAGCATTTGCCTCATTTCACTCCTGAGCGGGATCTCTCTAATTTGAATACCTGGCTGAGGATGGAAAGGATGAGAATCTGTTCTGGTAATTTCTGCTGCCTGGCTACCTGGCTACCTGCCTGCTTCCCAGCCTCCCTCCTCGCCGTCACTTTCTCCGATAACATTTGCATCGCTCTTTATTGCTTTTAAATGTTTTTTTGGCCTCCCGCGAAAGCCTTTCGCCATAAAAACTAGACTGGGGGAAGTCGGTTGGTCTGTGGAGCGGGGGGCGAAAGAAAGAGCATTGAAATTTTGATATACGAATTGTTTTTACTGCCGCAGGCAGCGTGAAACTTTTGGCCCAGATTCCGTCCCGCACCCCGGGTCAAAAATGAACCAGCGTTAAAAAAAAAAAAAAATGTAGAGCCACCACCTCCCAATTACTTATCAGCGAGTGTAGTCATCTTTTGCAGCTTCACAGGGCAGGTTGGTGGGCAGGTTGGTGGGGCAGTGCACCCGACCACCGGTAACGGCGGATGATGAAGTGGAAGTGGACCGGGGGCGCGTGGACAGCAGGGGACAGAGTGCCAAGAGCTAAGTGCCGCTTCCGGTGGTCGCTGGTCCACGAAAAAAGCTGCAGGTCCAAGCCATAAATTTACGAGCAAAAAGCTGAAAGACTTACGGTGCTCTTCCCATTACCAAAAACCTCTTTTTGGAACTTACTCTACAAAAAAGGCATTGAAAAAAATTGGCTTACACTTTCAGAATTGGGTAACTTATAAAATAAAGACCACTTTAGGTTTTTTCTTCAGTGGTTGGGCCACCTACTGAAGCCGCAGCATCGTTGCATGGAACCCAGTTATTGTTGCAATTAATAAGGACGTCGCCAGTGGCAAAAAGCGACCGGCGTCTGCCGTGCGTTGCCACTTGGATGGGCGGCCACTCGTCACACAGGAAGCAGGAGGCTGACCCCCAGGACACCATGGCCCTCCTCATGCCTCCCCCCCGGCCACCGGCCTCTGACCCATCACTGAGGGAATATTTACTGCTTCACGGGTACGCTGGGATGAGCAACTGCAGCAGGCGAGTAAAATGTCCTTTGCACATTACATTTGCATTGCAGTTACAAGCATTTCGCATTTATCGCAATGGCAACAACAAGACGGACATGGAACGGAGCCGGAGCCGGAGCAGAGAAGGGGCAGGGAATGCTTACTGGGCCCGGGTCCGGGTGAGGAGGAGAAGGAGGAGGAGTCTAACAATGGACGAGGCAGAAATCTCGTCGCCAGCGTCGCTAACAACTCGTAGCATTGCAGCTGCCAGATGTGGTAAGAATAGAGATGTGACAGCGGGCGGTGGGAGGCTTTCCAGTCGAGGAGGGGCTCGGGCTCGGGACAGGGGAACAGAGGGACAGGGGGTGGCAACATTTATTGTTTGCAAAGCCTTGTTTATTATTTTACGTGCATTTCTCTTGCCAGCCTCGGCTTCAGCTTCAGCTTCTGCTACTGCTACTGCTACTGCTCCTGCAAGGACTCTTTATGATTCACTCGGTGGCTCCTTTTTGGTCGAGGACATTTTGTAAATAGCAATGCAGTGGCCCGGCCCGGCCGCCTGACTTGGCCCGGGATTATATTCACGGCTGCGATTTTATTCACTCGCCTCTGTTTATGTGACCCGGATCATCCAGGACTCCCAGCTCTTCCAGCTCCTCGAGTCTTTGGTTTCTCATCTCCTTGCGGTTTTCTTTATGTTTTTAATGCCGTGCGCCAAAAGTCCTTTTGTTTGTACACTTGTATTTTATGTACCGAGCGAAATTTATGCGCCGCTAAGTGGATTCGTGGATTCGCGGATCCTTGGATTTCACCCTTGGACCAGCATCTTGGCGCTCCTGTTTCCGGTTCCAGCATGGCAATGCATTGTTGCCTGCCAAACAGGAAATGCAATCCACCCCATCCATAAAACTTGTCCAAAATCTTTGGGCACCGGCTCCTCTATATATATACGCATATCCTCCCGTTCCTCCAGCGATGGTCCAGTATCGAGTTGAAGAGCCATAGAAGAGCCGGGGGCATCACAATTATCCTGCGCGTGTCCGAGTCCTTGACTGCTTCCTTATCCGTACATTTATTGCGCCATCGAAGAACTTTCTCTCGGGTGAGGGAAGAAAAAGAATTTGCGATTGCAAATTAAAATTAAAGTTGCCCCATTTGGGCTTAATAGTTATAGAAAAAAAAACAAGTAGTTTTTATTATTGTTTTTTATTGTTATAAAAAATATCCTAGACGACAAAGGATTCCAGATTTCTTCCCGAATCTTGTATATTTTGTGAGGCATTAAAACATAAAGTTTTTTAGTGAATAAACTGTATTTTTCTCCAGTGCTTTCTTCATAAAATCGTAGCAAGTGCAAATCCTCAATTAACACAAGAACACAGCGAAACAAAACGAAACAAATCGTAAAGGTATTTTTCGGGGAGGGGGAGGGATGTAAAAGGACGAAAAGGTGATTTCTGTTGCTAATTGGAAATCGAGGGGAAGGACGGCCGGAAGAGATAGACACTGACCCTCCACGAGGACCCAAGAAAACGTCACAAATGTTTGTTCTTTTGCAGGAAATTAATGCGAGACATAACAATCGAATTAAGCCAAGTCCGGGGCAAAGGCCAAGACCCGATACCAAACCGATTTGCCACGATTCAAAGCAACTGTTTGACCTTCAGGGTTTCAGTGTGTTTCGGGGGCTTCTCAACTTAAAATTGATTTTTCATATTCACTGGGAGGGGAGGCGGAGGAGGGGTTGCAGGTCCTGCGACAGGACAGGAAGGGGATGATTGGGAGCAGCAATTCTCATAAATTAAACATGCCCAACATAAACTAAAGTGAAAAATGCGAGGGAAGCGCTGCAAAAAAAGGAAAAATAATATGTAAGAGGGGAAACTCAGCATTTAACTGTATATTTGAAATATTTTAAATATAAATTTCAATATTTAACTGCGCCCGCCGACAGGAAACGGTTGTCGGGCAGCAACTACGGATACGGGATGCGGAATACGGCGTACGGCGTACGGGAACGGAAAAAGGGAGCCCCAACAGGAGGGGCACAAGTCAGGAGAGCGGAAATGATCCATCGACCCTCGGCTGTCGTCCCAAAACGGCTCTGACTAAAAAAAAAAAAAGGTTTCCTCTGCTGCCGTTTTGGGCCCAGACCACAAAAACGTTGAAAACATTTGTGTTTCCACTTATTTGCATTAATGCCACGAACCGATTTACTGTCGTTCTGTCTGTCCGATTGACCCTCCGTCCATGCCATCCGTTTTTGGGGCGTTCTTTTTGCGGGGTTAAAGGCAACAATACTACAACATGGAAAACACAACCAGCCGAAGCCCATCGAACATGGGGTCAGGCCAATAAATATCTCTATGACTTTCGATTGGGACCCCTTGCGCTTCCTCATTTCAGTCTCATTTATACTGGACATTACGGAATTTTTGACAGAGGAATACATAATATCAAAACCAAATCCTTCCGGAATAGTAGCCATTAAACTGGGCAATGTATTTGGACATTTCACTTTAAACAAAATTGAGTGTTGATAAATCCACAATGGCAAGTTCCAGATCCCACAAGGAAGCGAAAAACTGGCCCGGAATCCTAGACTCTAGATGCGCCCTGCGCCGTTTCTTCTACCCAACTGCCCAACTTGCCACGAGACCCAAGTCCATGTCTGCTCCTCCACCAGCAGCCGTTCCCGCTTCAGTTCCCCCTGCCGCAACCGCTCCTGTGATAGATTTCATACCTGACCCAATCCCCGAGCCTTTGTCCGAGGAGGGCACCGAGAACAGTCTAGCCTCCACTATCCGATCGGAGTATGTACCTGTCGAAAAGAACGTCAAGGTCCGACCCCCAGTCAACGCAGCCTGGCAACTGGCCAGTGATCCCACGGACCTCGCCAATCTTGGCCAGCGAAAGAATCGCTTGCTGAGGGACCTCAAGCCGGCCAAGAAGACGGAGCGCAAAGCTTGGGTGTGGGCGGCCAGGCTAGAGCGATTGGAGAAGGCGGCGAGAATCGAGAAATCTGAGTGGATGAACACACCATCGCGGCAGGAGCTGCCCTCCGCCTCCTCTCAGAAATCTGCAAGGAATAAATCGAAATCGATCCCAAAAATTCAACGGAAAAAAGCAACCAAACGGGAGATAAAGACATTGACTCCAGTCTATCGAAGACGTAAGCCCTGGCGTTTCGATGTGCCGAAGAGGAGCATCCTGGTGGTGGATGCCAAGAGCAAGCCCTTCCTGGAGCAGCGGCCCGAACGGGAGGCAGCCGGAAGCAGTGCCTCCGCCCGGAAGGGGGAGAGATCCAGTAGCCGCCCAATGATCAGGATGGCGGGTCGATCAAAGAAATCATGCGGGGTGCCTCTGTGCCAACGACCCACCGAACTCCTGGGCCAGGCATACCCCTACAGCAGGCAGATGCAGATGCGCCAGGCCCAGCTCGGCCAGCAGCCGGAATACTACGACCAGTACATGCGCATGCTGCAGCAGCAGCAGTACAAGTTGCACCAACAGCAGCTGGCGCAGCTCCAGTATAGCCAGATGCAGCAGCAGTTGGCCCCACAAACCTACTCCCTTCCGGCTGGTGTCCTGGGCGGAGGGAAGCGCAGAGCCCCGTACGCGGTGCCTTCGAAGACCCAAATGCAGCAAATGAAGACGGGAAAGCGACTGTGCGGCAACTTTTACTATGACTAGAGACCTGATCCTGGCGAAGAACATTGCCTTCAACTTATCCTTGGATTTATTAAAATAAATTTCTTTGACCATATGGACTTTCTTTTCTTTACTTTCTTCTTTTTTGTCTGGATTAAAATTTTCACTTGGCCAAGGTTTATCTATTATTTAAACACCTCAGAAGAAAATGCGGTGTTCTACTTATTACTTAAAAGAGTTTAAGAGTTGTGGTTGCATATTTTTGTAATGAAATTCTTGAGTATTCCCGAGCACACGCACTTTTCCAATTCGCCAGCTTAGCCAGTGGTTCTTCCAAACATTTTCCCCGGTCGCTTGCCCTTCAGCGACCTGAGAACTTTTCGGTATTTAATATACTGCCAGGTGCTTTGGCGGTTATCCGGGAGGTGGGGATGGAGGAGAGGCTATAGCTGTGGGTGTGGGTGTGGGCGGTGGGCGGTGGTTTTCTGCACGCAGATACAATTAAAATCGAAACGAGCCAACAATGCAAACTGGGGAACAAAGAGGCAAACACGGGCCAAAACACTGAAACACAGCAATGGAAACGAGCAAATAATGAAGTGGATAAAGTTTGCTGAAACATTGAGTTTTCGAACCGATCCCCAAATACGAAATTGAACCGAAAACCCCAAACCAGCCACCAGGGTGGAGGGATGAGGGCTTGGGAATGGCATTGGCAAGGGGGATAGAATGGGAGATGGAGGAGTGGAAATGGGAATGGAAATGGAAGCCGAAATAGAAAATTTCTCCGAGAAGGGAGAACCTATTTTGTGTATAATTCAAGGTATCACGGCATCGAAGGGAGGGGAGGCAAAAGCGTGGCGAAACAACATGGGAAAACTTTTGTAATTACAATAAAATTTTCACAAATAACTTGCAATTGTTTGCGTTGGGCAAAGTTGGGCAAAGATCCCGGCTGAATGGGCCAAAGGAGGGTTAAGCAGTTGGTCCTGGAATCGCAACGAATGTGTTAATTTTGTTGTGTGTACCACTTAGAATCTCCAAGACAGAGTCTATAAGATGCAAAGTGCCAAAAAACAGAAACAACAATAACAACAACAACCGACTGTATAAAGAAGCAAATGAAAAGAAAACACCGCAAAAATGTCTCCTTGAGAGATTCTCCCAGGAGTTGCCCCCGCATCGAAATAAATTAAAATATAATTAAAACAAATCAAAAAAAAAAAGAGGAATGGAAAGGAAAGACCAAACAAAAAGTGAACTGAAAAACGTGGACCGGAATCGAAACACATCCGCTTCTGGCTGTCCAAAAATTTAGTCTGAGCTCTGGGGAGCCGTTGCCGGAGAATTGGGGAACCGGAGATTGCGTACCTCGCCAATCCCGAGTCCCGAATCCTGAATTCTATATGGAACATTGTTTGCAAATTAATCTTCGAAAATGTCTGTGAAGTGCAAAGGTATGGGAACGGGATGGTTCTGAAGTTGTTCAAGTATTTGGTTGCGCTGCCGCGCTTAACTTATTTATGATCAAAAAATTGGATGGCTCATTTTTCAAACAAATATTTATGCTCCACTCCGCTTAGTATGTAGGTATGCGTGCGAAAATATTTGCTTTTCATTTTTCACAAAAGTGCTGGAGTTTCGAGCATTCTCGGATAGCACTGTGCGGAATTAAAGAATAAATACGCAATGCATTTTGCAGTTAATCCAGTTACCGACAAGGAAATTGAGGTGTGGACATGCAAAGCTCACAAACAAACGATGCCCAGGCACCGGCAGGTGTGTGTGGCAAAGAAAATCAACAGCAATGGGCAAATATTGGCAGCAACAATGAGGAAAATCTAGTTAAACCAGTGGTGGGGGTAGGGCGGCGTGCTTTCCACATGGTGATGCCTCAAAGTAAATGGTCGAGGGGGAGGGCTGCGGGGCAAGGCAAATGAAACTGGAGATTACGAATGTCTGCTGCTTGTTGCCCCATCTTCAAAATAAGAATAACTCAATGCACAGGCAGGAAAAACAAGAAAAATATATGGTGGGGGTACATGGAGAGAAATAAGAGGGACCTCCACATCCTCCACAGTGAATCCCCCAATTCAGCGTTCCCAATTCATTAACATTCAGGCTAGAGCCTAGTTTTCCAGTGCAGGATAAGGGAAAGTAGAAAGTGGCAAGTGGCAAGTGGGAAGGTGAGTGGTACATGCAGACCTCGATTCACGATTGATGTGGCGGATCCTGTCTGCAAAGGGAAACCCTGGCCGAGGAGCCGAGGAGCCGAGGGGTTGGGTGGAGTCTTGATGGATGGATGGAGGCTTAGCTTAGGAGCGATGTAGCTTAAGCTTGCCGCTCCCAATTGAAGCTTTACGGCCGGTGGAGGGGAGCCGGGAGGACTGAAGGATTCTGGGGCGGATTCAATGCCTTGGGTACATAACTCTCGTTGTCGTTTATTGATTTGTTTTGCTCCAAGCCAGCAGCCCATGGGGAGTGATACATAGCCTACAAAAAAACGGGAGAGTCGCCGAAAGGTGGCGACTAGCGAGGATACCCCACATCCGCTGCATCCTGTGAATGTGCGGACAAAAAAGAAGGCAGATTCGAGGACACAGAATGACGTGCGGAAAGATGAAGAAAACAAATTCATCGTCTCTTTTGGCTGGACTTTTTTCTGTTTTGGTTCAAGGACATTCTAGACTGACCACTTTAAGGCTGTCCAGCCAGTTGAATCCTTGCTTATATTAATTAATATTTCTTTCTTGAATATATAAGCTTTTCTTTTTTAAAGATTAGCGCTTTATTTACAAATTTGAATAGCTAAGGCTTATATCCTTTATGGGAAACGAGTAGGATTATTGACACTCGCTTCCTGCGCTCAAACTCCCACGGAATATATTTAATTTGGTTTTTATTACGAGTCCTGGCTGCCTTTTTGCGCATAATGAGATGTTCCCTTTTTGGCCTAGACCATTTTTAAGGAAGAACGCCGAGAAAAAAATTTCCTGAAATTCGCATCTTATGTTTCCAAATAGCATTTACCGAGAAAATTGCAAGGGAAGCGATCCCAGGGGGATTCTCAGCGTTGCGTGTAACAAGTGTTTGGTGGCTCGCATTCCCATCCACATCCATGTGCTCGATTGTAGGTATGTGCCACATAAATGTGTAACGTAATTCCCGTGCAAATTATATGAAAATTGCTGCCGACTGGGCTGAACGGAAGGGTAGGCTGGGGTAGGTGCACCCTGCACGCGAATTGGACAAGGAAACGCAGATTAAAATTGTGTGGCAAGTATGACGAAGCATATTTGGCCCTTCCCCACCATATTTAGCAATTAGGGAGTATAGGCCCTCGGGCCAAAAACACAACAAACCTCCGCCCATTGTAGATTGTAAACAAATCCGAAGAACAAAGTGGCGGAAAATCGTTCAAACTTCTATGGAGGCTTCGAACTTATACGAAATATAAGCTTAGCTGGCAGGTGTATAACAGTTACAGGTGCTTATACTCATAGTAGATTGTATAAGCGGCTATACTAAGTTAGGGGCTTATACTTATACTCTGATACTTTAGGTCGTATATTGCAATAACTTATACTTTACCAGCTGGTACTACTTTTTTTCTTTATTTTAATAATTTCGAATCAATTTATTATAAATAAATGTTTTGAATTTTAAGTATTGGGAATCAATTATGGTTCTACAAAATATACAAAAAAAAATCGTTATTAAATTTTGAATTTTGTTTATAAAATAAACAGCGAGCTTATATTTTGAGTTACAACTATTGAATGTTGGAACTTCCACGCCAAATATAAGCAAGCGCAGTATAAAATTATCTGCCGCTTGCAAACATTGAAAACCTAAAGATACAGATACTTATACGGCGTCCACCCTCGACGAGTATAAGAAAAACCGGCTTGCTTCTTTGCAGACAGGTCTCTCTCTCTATTCTCTGAGTGTTTCTCTGCTACGCTGCGTATCTCTCGGATACCAGTGCTGCATGTGGCTGAGATACATTGCCGATGCTGAGATACAGTGCCAAGTGCCAAGTGCGACCCTCGTGTCGGTTAGAGCTTCGAGGGGTTTTAGTTCGGTTTTAGCTCTGATTCCGTTAGGACGCACTGCCACAGGAACCGGGTGTCCCGCTATTCGATTGCGCCGCACGGAGCCTACCGCTCACCGCTCACCACCCACACCCCGCACTCACACAACCGCACACACGAGTGGCAGGCAGCAGCAGTACGTCCAACGTACGCAACGTACTCGTGCCGCGATAACAACGCCAAATTATCGAGTCTGCGCCAACTGCGGATGGCAAGTGCGAATCTTGGAGCCAAGTGGCCAAGTGGCGGAGGTCCTAGAGGCTGCTCCACTAAATAGACCCCAATCCGGTTGCCCCAAATCCCGTTTTTGGTCGGCTGTAAATGTCGCCAGCATGGGGCAATAACCGAAACGAAAACATAAACGCGGCTCGCGATTCTTTAACTCTCTGGTTTAACTTAACGCATCTAAAGATCTGAAAAGAAAGTGATTAAAGTGGTAACCAAACAAATGCGTCGCACCAACAGCTGGAGCGACAGCAGCAGCAGCAGCAGTAGCAGTGGCAGTGGCAATAACGGCAACTGCTGCTCGTTATTATAGTGCAACATCGGGTTTTTGCTTTAGCTCCGAGAACAATCCGCAAATAGCCGCCAAAGCGAGCATAACGGCCAGCAAAATGGCTTTGCATTCGGCATTGGCCAGTGCAACACAGCAACACCAACACCAACACCAGCAGCAGCAGCAGCAACAGCAACACATAAAGTGGCAGCAACATGCAACAAAACGGCGACGTTGCCGTCAACATTGGATTAAACATCTTCAGCTTCTGGGTCTGGGTGAGTTGACCATTTAACAAAGTTTAGAACGGACGGAAAAGTTAGTTAGGGGGCTGCAACAGCTGTTGCTCTGCCAAGTTGCATGTTGCACGTTGACCTGACCCAAGCTGGCTTTTAATGTACGTTGTGGTTTTTCGGAGGCAAAGCCAGGCAAAGGAAGACACACTGGCCAGAGGCGTTTCATTAAGTCAATGGGCGTGGCAGGAGTCTTGTGGTTGCCGCAATCCATTTGTGATTACTGGGGATGCCCCCATCCCCAAGGCAAGAATTGTAAACTAATTAATAATTACACATTATGCGAGGCAAGAACAGCAGCACCTGGCCTAAGCCATCAAGCCACCGGACACACGTACCACAACAGCGCTCCACTTCCGCTCCAATCAAACGCATTATCGTTGGACAGGTTGGGGACTGGTTGCGGATCCGAGATGGGCAAAGTTGGGGCGTGTGGCGTGGAGAGTTGCTAACATTGCTAGCTGGGGAACTGGGAACTGGGAACTGGGACCGGTACTTGTGCCCCATGCACTTGCGGTCTTATCTGGCTTCCGCCCCTCAATCCCAGAGCAGCTTTTTCGGCTCCCCTCCCCCTTCGAAAAACAAAAACAAAAACAAACAACAATCGAATATAATTTACAAAATATTGTGTCGACGCCCACAGTTTGTGTTTGGTTTTTAGGTTTTTGGTTGGCTTTTGGGAGCCGGTTTACTTTTTTCCAATTTTATATTCCGTATGAACCTGGCTTTGCATGACATTTGTGGGCGTGTGCACTGTCTCTCTGTGTCTGTGTGTGTGTGAGTGTGTGTGCTGGGGGTCCCTGGCAGGGAAGTAGAATTGGAAGCGGATTTACAGAGAACGCCCATCATTAAAAGCCCTGTTGATAGGGTCTAATAAAGTGGGGGAGCAGCATGGGGAGCCAACCGAACCAATTAGTTAGCCAAGTACCTGGCCTGGCTTGGTCTGGCCAAAAAAAATAAAAGCTAAGGCCACGCCCCCTGGGAAAAACGGCCAGGATAACCGAGAAAAACAACAAAATCAAACACGAATCAGATTCTGAATCAAAATCAGAGTCGGAAGTCTATCTAGATGTACATCGTATCTATGGAATCGTGTGTGTGTGTGTGTGTGCGAGTGTGTTTGGTTGGAAAAAGGAAAAGCATGTATTTGTCAGCACAAAATAATCAAGGATCATAATATGTCAACAAACAGACAGGCCAAGCTAAGGCAACCAAAAAAAACCAAAAAAAAAAAAACAAGCACAAGGACATACACAAACGCAGAAAAGTTGCGTCTGTCTGTCTGTCAACTGTTTAAGGACATGTGTGTGTGGTGTTTTTGTGTGCGGGTGTGTGTATGGAGGGATACAGAAATGTGTGCCACCAGAGCGGCAGCAACTGAAGCTGAAGCAGTGGCAGCAGGAAAAGTGTAGGACAAACATGCCGTAATAGATATATACCGGAGAGCATGTGTTGGTGCAGTTAGGAGTCGATGCGGGAAACCCGGGAAAAGGACGAACGACTGAAGGGAAGATGCGAGGAAGACAGCGGGTGTGGAAAAGTCGTCGCGACTTGTCGTTTTTGTCTCTGACAGTTGGCAAATGTACTGAAGTGCATTGACAATACCACGAACCAAGTACAGCTTGACCGGCGAGCGCCATCAATGGAACATGGCAAGTGCAGGAAAAGAGAAAAGGATACGGAGCAGGAGCAGAAGCTGGATCAGGAAGCGTGCTGATGCCACTTGAGGGGCCTGAAAGGGCAGAGTGTTAAGCACACAAACGCTGGCAGCCACAAGTCGAAAGAAAAGGGGAAGCTGGCTGCCTCATCTCGATAGATAATCTTTGGGATACCATCGCCAGGAAGCAAAACTGAAAGGCACACTGCAGTTGACTGCTCGCTGTGCTGTCATTTTCGAGCTGGCTAAAAGTTAATTGCGCTGCCCGATCCACACGCTCCACAAAAAGCGAATCTCTTGCCACACTTTGGCCGTGTGGGCAGTCCGGGCAGCTCGGCCACCCGACCACCACAAACACAAAAAAGTTAACAAGCAACGGGGCAAAAACGACGCCCATGCTTGGCCCAGAGTCGAATCGGTCGGCAGCTACTTGGCTTAACGACCCGGACGGTTGATAATTTTCGCCCCAGCAGCACCTTGAAGTCTGCTAACCAGTTCAATATTGACTCAGACCCGCTTTGGCCGCCCGCCCACACGGCCTCCCGAAAGCCAAAAATAAAAAAGAAACCACCAGGCGAAGTCCAACCTGCGACGGCGTGGGCTAAACGAACTTACGTAATTGTAAATCAAAAGTGGTCCCGATGAAATATTAATGGAATTGGTTTCGATTGCCATCGGTTCTAAATGAAAAGCTCTAAACTGGAAAATTTTATATTCAATTTATTAAATTCGTATTTCAATAGAAAAATAGGGAAGCTCCAAAATCTCTTAAAATCATTGCTTAATCCTTATAAACAAGAACCTGGTAGGAGTCAGAGTCGTATAAATCACGAGCCTTTTCCGTTATCCATTAATCTCTTGAAACGATTCATTACAATTATTAAAGAGTAGCTGATTAGTATTTTAAATAAAATTTTCCACAAGCTTAGCTTGGATTAGTTTCGATCTACAACCAAAATAAATATTCCTTCTCCTTTTTTCTTGTTTCTTGTTTATGTTTTTTGTTTTCAAGCTAATTTTATCTCCGATTAAAATAGACCGAGACCACATTGGTCATAGGGACCCTGATTGTTGACAGAAAGATGAAACTAAATAAAAACATTATGGAAACATGTTAAAGCATAAATAAATCGCCAGCATGTGGCAAGGTGAAGGCAGCCAAGCAGGAGAGATTGCTGGGATGGGGGAGTTGTCAAACCATAATACAAATTCTTGGGCACTTGAAGTCGCCACCGAGAACGAACTCCCGCTGCGTCGGTGGATCGTGGCATGTGGTAATTGCCTCAATGCGGATGCATCTCTATTCGTGTATCCAAAATCCTATATTCCTTCTACCTATCTCGGATTTATGGACCTTGAACACATGTGGCAGCATTAGACGACGCCGACCCCTTGCCACGGTTCATCGAATTTTCCCTTGCTTAGCAAAAATTGAAATTTTTTTTTATAAATTTTAAAGTAGAAGCGAGCTCTTCTGGCTTTGGCAGATGAGAATGAATTTCAATTAGTAGGATACCGCCTTTCTATATATTGTATTACGTACGCACAAAAGGGGGCAGAGGCTGGGGGCAGGATATTAGCAATGTGCAGCCTGGCGTGCTTCCGACGCTGAATATTCCCATGCACAGGCCACAGAAGGATGCGGACGCGGACGCGGATGCGGATGCGGCGGATGGATGGCATAGATGATTGCTCTTCAAGCCACTCGCCCCGCTGCCTGCTCCTCTTTGGCGATGACTGACTTTGATGGGTTTGCTCGATATTGATGCGAATTGATTTGGTTAGTCAGCTGTCGGACAGCCGGATGCCAGCCATCCACACTCCCCCACCCCCACCACCACCCGCACCAGCACTAGCAGACGCTCGTCCTTTCTCCACCAAACAGACAGTTGAATGAATAAATAAAAACGGCAAATCAAGCAAGATGCCAAATGAGGCTCGTCATAGACTCGTCCTGACGTCCAAATGAGGTTTTTGAGCAACTGATGGGCAGGCAGGTCCTCGAAATGGAATACATTTAATGGTCCCCCGCCACCTCCTCCTCTCCTCGGCTCGGCTCGTCTCGGCTCAGTTCAGCTCAGTGGAGTAATTGAAAAACCATTTTCAAGGTGAGGCCAGAAGCGCTTCCGAAGGTACAAGGATATAGACACTAAGCACTCGGCGATAGCTTCATCTACTGCTAATTTAAATTTATGAATTTTTTGAAAAACATCTCAATGTGGGATGTGGGCCGGTCCTGGGCCTCGTCTTCGTCTTCGCCTTCGCCTTCGCCTTCATCTTCCACGCACTTTTACTTTCCTTGAGTATTTAATCAAGTGTGAATAATTGCATCATTCTGCTCAAAGGGAGTCGATATCCTTTGTGTTTGGGCGCCGGCAGATACGACCTGTTTGGGGCAATATGTGAGCGGGTGGGTGGGTGTGTGTTATCGATATGTGGGACAAGAAACCACTCAACCACCTCACCCACACCTCACCCGCCCAGAACCCCGAGAAGCACTTTCCTTGCAGACGGCTGGAAAATCAAATTCAAACCGATCCGGGTGAGTTTTCACTTTATATTGTGCGGCCAGAGGTGGCAACTTGCATATTTTGGCCTGCTGTTGAGATTGCGATATTGAAAAATGAATATTTTATCAGTTCGGGTAAATATTGATGTATATGTGGTGCTACTGCATCTGCCAGTTAATTGGAGATTGGAGTGGCAGCTGGCTTCGAACTCGGACTAGGAACTGGAAGTGCAACATCCACAGTTCCACAAAACATAAGCATCTGCCTAATTTCGAGTAATTGGGAGACTTGAACGCGTGTCGAACCGGTTGGGGCATTAGCTCGTGGCAGCTTCAACCTGAGCTTCACCAGAA
Organism: Drosophila varians; assembly: GCA_018150405.1. Taxonomy (NCBI): domain Eukaryota; kingdom Metazoa; phylum Arthropoda; class Insecta; order Diptera; family Drosophilidae; genus Drosophila; species Drosophila varians. Next base: position 15,369,410 of record JAECWK010000130.1, read on the forward strand.
ATCGACAGCTGCAACTGCAACTTCTGTCTTTCGGGGCAACGCAGTAACTCCTCGCGATGACTTCTCGGCTTTATTTGCAGCGTGTGAACTGCCGGCGGTCGGCCCATGTCCATTCCATGCTTCAGTAATCCGCTGCGGCTTCTCTAGTCCGACCTACACTGGCAGAAACTCTTTATTGTGTTACCTACCCTGCTCTACAGAATGCAGCATTATTTTGTTTTCCGTGTGGATGCAAGATGGGCGTCCAGTTGACCGGTTGACGTGTGGTTCCGCTCCGGCGAGTCTCTTTCCCTTCGCCGGGAAATCTGTGACGCGGCATTTAGCCGTGGCTGGGAAAACTTTAACTTTAACGACTTCACTTGCTTTAATTGCGACAGAGAAAAATTCGTTTTCCTCTGCAACAAATTCGCTGGGAACTGAAAAGGGATTGCCCTGCTCGGGCACTCCGGCTTTTTAACGACCATTGCCTGGAATATCGGATTTCATACGCAGCAGACATGCATCATTGGACCTCCTTGGGCCTCCCGGTAACCCCTTAACCTGCGATACCCTCGCCTCAGTTGCTTTGTCATTCGATTGCGCAAACATTATTTCTCGAGCCGGAGAGAAGAAAGCATTTGCATTCCTCGTCCTCATCCTCCACCTCCACCTCCTCCTCATCCTATTGGGCTGGTAATTCGAGTGTTTTGCTTAACCCTTAACATACCAGCAGCATTGTTGTGCCTGCGGGTGTGAGTACAAAGTACGAAGTACGAGTGTGCTGTGTGTTTGCGATTTGGCCAAACAATGCCCAACGCCAGTGCAAGCGGCGGATGCAAATGGTGCGCTGCTGCATGTGCCCCATGCCACAAATCGAAATGCGAACGAGAATGCCAGTGCGAGTGCGACACACGCGCTTCGCAGTTCAAACGGCAATTAAGCCAAACAATAAGCTGACAAACACTCCTCGCCTGCCAAAGTGGATGAAGATCCCGGCGAACAGGAGCTGCTACCAGGCTGTGTCTCAGCTTCTAATTTGCCCGCTCATGTCTGCGCCCCATCCCGCACCACTTAGCCACTCCAGACCCTTTCCATTTCCATTTCCATGCATTCATGCATTGATGCAACACAAAACAAAGCGAGAAGGCTTAGCTGCGATTGGGAAGTGTAAATACCCTTTCAAAGCGATTCTGGCTTTGACTGAAGGAGCACGGGTATTATCCTTAGATCCTTAACTTCTATTAAACGCGCAAGTGTCACGCAAGCAATCAAATATGCTAAAAATTACTATTAAATTGGGAACACATTTCATTACAGATAGACAAGAATTTCCATTTTAAATTTTCGAGTTGCTTTTTAAAGTTGAATCCCGAAATGCAAACTTTGCATTTATTTGTGCTCACAAGTTTTGTGTCCTTTGGCCTCCTCGAACTGCTGCAACTCAGGAAGCTCCTTGTTCCCCTATTCCGTACTTTTGCCTACCCTCTCCAGGAATAGTTTTGCTTTATGTCTGGCTTGTGAGCTCCTCGTAATGAAGCAACTGTCGCATACTCGGTGCTCCAGCTGCCGACTTCAAAAATATCAAAGCGGGGCAAAAAATGTGGAAAGTTGTGGAGTCCCCAACAAACAAGTACGAGGAATTGGATGTGGAAAATGTATGAATATTCGAGAATGAAATTTACTTCAGGGAATGCTCTGGGAAGGGAGCGAAAACGCCGGGAACGAAACATTCTTCTTGAGTGGCCATCGGATGGCCTGCTCCCACAGAGATAACATTCAAGTGGTGGAGGAGTGGCCGCTGTCGCACCACACGCACCACTTTCACTCCGGCCGGAAATTTGCTGCATCAGCGTATAGGAATTTTTGGTTTATGTCCACACAGACACACCACACTACCCACACTACCCACCTCATATAGCCTAGAAAACCCGAAACCCGAAATGGTCTAAGGATATTCCATGGATTTGACCCACCTCAAGGATACACACAAGCACACAGAAGGAGACACAGAGGGAGATATTAGCCATGTGAGTTTATTTCGGCTTCAGATGCCACTTTCTGGTCCACACACAAAAATGTGTGCCCATGTGTGCTCTCGGGGAGGCTTTCGAATATGAAATTTATTCAAGTCACTCTGGTTTAATGTTTGGAAATGGACAGCAAATAACTTTGCAAGCGTTTACAATGGCAACTGGGGAATTGTCTCGGCCAGGTCCCTTAATTCTCCTCAATTCCATAACAATTCTGGCCATACTCCTGACGATGATGATGATGCGGCTGATGGTATTGGTGCTGATCTGGTTGTGATAATGATGGTATTTCTCAAACGCTAGAATGTACTCCAATTACACCCACACATTCACCAAATGGGAATCTTTTTTTTTTGCCTCACCAGCGTTCAAATGCTATTTTCACTTCAATTTCGATTCTTAACAAAATGATTTTTTAAAGATTATATTACGAAAAACCCATCAAAGCAAACGAAAATCCGGCCAAGCCAAGCCATTGGCAGCCCGGATCTCCACCTCCACCTCCACCTCCCCGGCCCGATGCCACCGCTTCCAATTATCCGTTTTCCAATATCTAACCCACTTGGGTATCCTCCGCCCAGGAGACATTGGCGCATAAATTGATTGGATGATGTCGCTTTTTATGTCGTTTGTACCCTGCTCCCTCCCCGATCCCTCCTGCCATCCTCGACAAATATATATGTATGTGTTGTTGCTATTGGCTTCATGTGATTTTGTGAATTCCATAAGTTGATGCGATGCGTAGCATGTGTTATAAATAAATCAACCATGCGGGGGTGGCAATCTCTTAGAGTCCTTTCCAGCCATTTTTCGTCTTTCATTTTTTATGCTTTCTTCAGCGAGTTTGTCATTTAATTCGAATGGTGTTTAGATTCGATTGGACAGCCGGGGATATGTTGCAAGCTCAGTAAATTGCATGCATCGCAGTGGGGGGCCGCACACAGACAATGGTATTAAAAAGTTCCCACCGATAAAGAGAAAAAAAAAAACAAACCGCAAGTCAGGAGGGCGAAAAAGCTGGTCGGTTAATTGAGGCTACTCACCTACGCAACACCCATTGCGTGTGCTTTGAGCCTGGGAATGGAGATCCGTGGTGGAGATCTGGGAAACTGCGAATCGAAATCAGGCAACAATTAGGGCCGAGGTGAACGACTGGAGGGGCAACAGGTACCAGGTAATGCAGCCACCCAACCCCGAGCTGACCAGCCAGCCAGCTAGCCACTCGGCAAGCCCTTCTGGAAGTGCACCATAACATCCACCGACATCGCCACCGCCATTCCACCACACTTCACTCGTCAACAACTTTTCCAGTTTCGCTGTGAGAAGCATTTCAAAAATATTCTGCAGTACAACTCAACCCACCCCCATCCAAACCCCCCAAAACCCTTTTTCCACAAAAATAAATGTAATCAACGAATAGATGGTGCCGCAGTTGTTTTTGCCAGTGTGGATGTCAGGCAGTGACATGGAAATAAAATGAAACATTACAAATATGGGTTAGATGCAATATATTTCATGATTTCGTTTCCTATTTACGATTTGTCAGAGCAGAGTTCAGGTTTTTTCCTCCAAAGCAAACATTTATTTATGCTCTTGCCGAACATTAAATGGTTTTTGCTAAAACCCTAAATTTATCTACTCCATAAATGTGGCAAAATACATTAATATTTATTGATTTGCATAAGCACTTGCGCGAATTTATTGAGATAGAATCCAGTTTTTGGTTTGGCGTGAATATCCCAACTATATTGTACATTTTAGATTTTAATTGCAATTAAAATTAACAAGTTCTTGTCGAAAGTTTACCTTCGGGGACTTGTGATTTGTCTATTAGATGTACATCCTGGTTTTGGGTTACCATTGTCCTTCGAACTTACTATTTTCTTGCCACAAAAACTAGTTTCCACTTTAATTACAGTTTGAGACGCACTGCGCCCTATCAGTGGCCTCTCAAACGGTGCGGACCTTATAAATACAAATTTTGTTGCACTATTAACAAGAATTTACTTGCAACGCAAGCTGCAAATTATCTAGCACTCCTATTGGGGCTCCCTAGGCAGCTTGGTGTCCTGCGGCTGGGAGTGTCCTTGGTGGAGTGGAGCTGCCGCGGTGGCCAGCAGGTGGCGCCAGTTCCTTTTACTCGATTTTAATAACGCTCACCTTGATGATGTTAATAACGTTGTTGGGCGATTACCATTTACTGCGGCTGTAGCTGCTCCTGTTGCTGTTGCCATGGTTGCACCTACAGATCCTGGGAACTGCCGCATTCTTAATGGAGTTGCTTCTCCACCGAGGGACAGTGAGTTGGGGCCTGTGGTGCCGCAGAGTGCTGCCCGTAATTGCAATTCTTTGCCCTTCCAGCAACAGCAGCAGCAGCAGCAAACTAGCAATCTAACTTGAATTCTCATTACGATGTCCTGGCATACCCTCGAAACGATGCCAGGACATTCAGCCAATCGAAGATCTTTTGCTCCAGATAGAACCGCAATAAAGGGAACGAGCTGAACGAGTTGCAAATTGAATTGATTAATCGTAATAAGGGGGAAGACGACTGACTCCTGACGATGATAAGGACCAGTTAGTGGGGGCACGTAGCCACTGCAGCATAAATTTGGCATGTGGCATGCGTCATGCAGCATGCACCATTAGATCGGGACCGTCGCTTCCACTCTTCTTATAGATATATCGTCCTATTTGAACAAACGCTGCCAAATGCAGCAAAGCCCGAAAATCGTTATAAGACATTCGCTCGACAGCTTGTACTGCTCGTACTCGCCTCGCCATGCAAATGCCAGGCACGTTGCTGACAAGGGGGCGTGGCAGTTGCCTGGCAGCCGCCCATCTTTTGTCGGAAGGGGCCAAGGCCCATGGCCAAAAAAACAAGGTGCCACGGATTCGTTCGATTGATGATGGCAGCTTCCAGATCCGAGGTGAAGCTGAGAGCTGGAGCGGATGTGCTGCGACAATATGCTGAAGCAGCGCTAATTTTTTCTATTTTCCTGGCACCATACGTGTCCACGCCCCCTTAAAATATTAAAAAAAAAAAGATATTCTCTGTTTTGCATTGAAAGAAATAAAGGAACAAATTTTACAAAGAAAACTTAATGATTTCCAATAGTTTATCTAGTTTATTCTAAGAAATACGAAAAATATAAAATGTCTTATGGAATATCCTTAAAATTTATCTCACTGTATCCTGCAATAAAGTAAAGTTAAGGTCCTGCCATACGGAGGCTCTATATTTGCCAGTGTGTGTATGGGCGGAAGTAATAATCGTCAAATTAATACGCGTCGAGAATTTTGCAAGGCTCCAAAACGCTGCCTGGCAACCATGGGGTCCTTTCCACTTACTCCTCCTCCTCCGTCTGCGACTCCTTCCGTTCATTTGACCCCCGAAATCCCAAATACGTGAGAGCATTTAAAGCAAAAACAAATAAAACTTAAGTGCTGCATGTGTGAAAATCTTTGCCAGGGGTTGCAAGAGTTTGGCGTGGATCCGGAAACGGGATCCCAGCCTCCACCACTCAGGTGTCAGCCCGTTCAGCCTATGGTTAATCCGATGCCGGGATGCTTAATCAGCCCGAGCTGCTTGCCAGGCTTGCCAGATAACTGCCCCGAAACGAAGAGAAATCTTCCAAAAATGGGGCCAAGGGACACACGGACTCGTACATCACGCTCTTGGCCAGAAAAGCGGTCGGGGCCATCAAATTTCAGTCATAACAATAACACTGATAGCTCCCCGCTCGTAAAATAAGACCCGAGCCAACCCTTTTTTCCGGGGAGCAGGCTGGCCTGGCCGGGATTTGTTGCTGTCCTCATGTGTCTCGCTATCTCAAGCCCGTGTGTTGTTGTTTTAGCCCCAGCTTGGAAAACAATCAAGAGAACGCGACACTAAAAACCACGCACGTTTCGGCCCTCTTACTCCGAGACACAGAAATTCGACAATGGCACTTGACGTTCTCCAGGCGCTGGAGGACGATGGGGAGGAGAAGGAGGAAGAGTAGACTGGGGTTAGGCAGGTCAAAGGGCGACGCCTAAAGCATTTAAATCCTTTTCGCACTTTCGACTGTCAGAGCCTAGAGATGCGGCGCCCCTCTCCCCTTTTCCGCCGCCAGCTTGTTGCGTGTGAATTTCTATTTTCGTTTCGACCATTTCCGGGGACAACACTGCGTATGACGTATGGAATGAAGAGGATTTGTGGTGGCAATGGCCCCGGCGAGGGCGGTGGATGGGGCGTCACGCTTGATTTTGGCCTAGCTTTTTAGAGGGGTATCATACCGTAAAATAGGAATTTGCTTTATTAAAATTTTTCGCTTGAAAAATATGAGACAACGGCAATGAAAATAACGCGTAACGCGAACTGGGCCAAATGTTTGCCCGAAAATGCCGTATGGGACCGAAGGGCGCCAGGACCAACAGGGATGTGGGGCTTCCAGAACGAGGTAAAAATTTACTCAACTATGAACTTCGCCCAGCCCCCGTGTCTGCGTACGGGAATGTTTATATATCTAAGCATATATGTATATATTTTATGTACATAAGGATGCGTGTGGGGAAATAGGCAAAAATTTGCGACAGGGCGAAGGTTATGTTGATCCTTGTCTGGTTAGACTGTGTTCCTGGCATCCTGGCAAGGGTTCCGAAGTCATCTAGCTCTCGTCTGTGTCTGACAGTTGCTTCATCCTCCCTCTCCTCGTAACACCCCTACTAAGCCCGTTGGAATCCTTCCTCCTGTAACAACGAAATTTATATAAATTGCCCGTAATGCTGCTGGCTGTTCGACAACGTCAACAACAAAAACATGGTATGGTATGGTAAAAAGGGCACTTTGCTGGGGGTGAGAGGGGTGATGTAGAGGGTTGGGGAGGGTTGGGTAAATTGTTGTTGATTCTCAGCTTGTTCCTTTCACATTCTTTTGCCAAACAAATTATGTACGAAAAAGGCAAAATAATGAAATCGTAAAGAGTTTGGCAACGAATGAGTTCCTAACCCGGCAGCTCTCTGATATTTTTCTTATTTAAAATTCATTTCTGTCCCATACAGCCCCAACCCCTACGCTCCTACGCTCCTACACCCATCAACCCATCACTGTCCCTTCCACACTTTCTTGCCATCTCTTTCGCTTTCTAGCTCCCTCTCTCTTTCATTCCTCTTAGACATGATGCGTATGCAAATTGTTGGCCATATTAATCATTGCCAGTTGGTAGCGCCGGGGCTAAGTTTTATTTCATTTTTCCCCTCTTCCTTCTTGTTGTTGCTATTATTGTGATAAAATGGGCAAGGATAACGCCAGGGGGAGGTGGAAAATAGTACAGGACAGAAGTGGAGGCTGGGAAGGAACTTTGAGAGAGTTGGCCAGATTTAAAACTGCATTTCGTTGCTTATAAATAAACAGAGATGCTGGGGTACGAACGCAAGAAATGGTCGCTGCTGGAAAATTTATGAAAGCGCGAATAAAATGCTCGTTTCACGGCACCAACGGGCGTGGCAGGAGCTGGGGCGGGGGCACTAACTGTTTCGCGGGGCTTTCACAGGACACTAAAAACAAATGCAGCTGCCTTCATCTGACGACCGTCCCGTTAAATGCTTTTGTTGATTTTGGATGCGCCACTGCCGGCGGGGAGGGTAGGAAAAAACCCGAAATACCCAAACCTAACACTATCCTTCGCCCCCGTCAGTCCCCCCCTTTGGTTCAGAGAATTTAATAGTTTCGGCGGCGGCAAGAAATGAACTCCACAACTGCAGCAGTCTGCAATGTGTCTTGGCAAACAGACACGGACTACGGACTATGGACTACGGGGTACGGAGTACGGACATGGACACGGACACGGATACGGAGAGGGACCACGCCCACAATTGGCTTTTGTGGCACGGCGAACGCGCTTTTTGTTTGGGTCCGGGAAATGTGTTTGTTTTTCATTAAAAAAGAACGGAACAGAATGGTCCTGGCCAAGTTTTTGCCTTCGTTTGCCGTCCGTTTTTAATGCTAGAGCTGGAAAACGGTCAAAGTTCGGCTCTGAAGCCCCGCGGCTCCGGCTCCGGCTCCGACAGGAGGGCTTTGCGGAATGTCCTATTTTATTGCGGTCGGGATTCGCTTTGACTCGGCACCCCGGCACACTGGTCAGGGGGCACTGGGCAGTGGGCAGTGGGCAGCCGGCAATGGGATCTTTGAGTAAACACATATTTCATAATTCATCATACGGCGCCGCGATAGAAAGTCACGTTTTTAATAGAGGACCCAACGGACTCGCTGACCGGAGACAACAAATGGCCCCGAGGACAATTAATTAAGTGCATCGCTAATGAATCACTCTCCTTCTCTCCTTCTTCCCTTTTTTGTTTTAGCTGTCATCGTTCTGGCCACCACCCCCTGCCACGCCCAGCAACAGAAGTTCCGCACCACGCCCCACGACCTGCAGGTCCTGGAAGGAGCCGAGGCCATGATGCGGTGCGAGGTGGCCAACCTGGCCGGAGCGGTTCAGTGGACAAAGGATGGCTTTGCTCTAGGCTTCTCGGCGGTGATACTCGGCTATCCCAGGTACTCCGTGCTGGGAGACCGCAAGCAGGGAGTCTACAACCTCCGGATCTCGAATGCCTCGATCAGCGACGACGCCGACTACCAGTGTCAGGTCGGTCCGGCGAGACTGAACAGTGCCATCCGGGCGAATGCCAAGTTAACAGTAATATGTGAGTATCAAATCAGGGGTGATTCCTATTTATTAGTGTCATCCTTCCTGAGCACCCTTTATAGGATGTTTGAGTGTTCCTTACGTTGGAATCCGCATAAGAATCCTAGCGCCGACTGCCCCTTTGCTGGGTGCCCTTCTTTCTGGAGGCTGCAATTAATTTAAGTAATAAATACAAATGAATTTGTCACCAGGGGGCGTCGCTAGAACGCCATCACCACCTCCACCCCCACACACACACTTGGTGTGGCACACATTCCGCCTGTTTCTGTTTCCTGCTCATTGCACCTATGGAATTCTCACTAGAGAAATTTAAATGCGGGTCCTTGCCCCATCCTACCGCTGCGCAGCTTCTCCTCTGCCAACATTTATTGTCAGCAATTTGCAAAACACAAACAACGACAACAAAAACAACAGCAAGGACAACAACAGAGCTGGGCTGAATTTAGCGCAGTTTATTGCTCCAAGGAGCCAGGATAACTAGGATGGGGGTGGAGTGAAGCAGATCGAGAGAGTCTTTGGGAAATGAATTCCTTGTTTGTACTCTACGAGAGGGTATTATATCCATCGTATGTGTTTAAACTTGTAAAAAATATTTGTTTAGTTGTTAAAATAATTGTTTTTTTTAGAGCCATGAAGACTTTTCTGCATATTTAAGAAGCTTTGAACTTAGCCATAGAACTTTGCTCATATCGGTAAACTATATCCTAGGGTGTATATCCTTCTGTCCTGTACTTTTGTCTCATTTTCGGCTGTTGCATTGTCGTTTAGTAATCACTGTGAATGCGATGCTGCTGGTGTTGTTGCTGTAATTGTAATCACTCGAGAAATGCGCTACATTTGATGACAGCGATTTTCATTTGTCTCTGCATTCAATTCAAAAGAAATTCCCCGACATCCAGCGACACCATGGCAGAGACGCCTTGGCTACCAAGGACCAGAGCCTAAGGACACCCACACCTCCCTTTGACACACACGCGCGCATGCCTAATGACGTTTGTTTAGTTAATTACGCCCCATGAGCTGTGACAATGGCGATGTGTGTGTGTGTGTGTGTGTGTGTGTGTGGGAGGGAGGCCTTGGGGCCAAAGAGAAAAAAAAATAAGGCCAAGAAAAAATAAGGAAAATAAAATAAAGTCAAGCCAAGCTCGAGGCTCGTGGCTCGAGGAGTTGGCTTGTTAGTGCTTCAGCGACGAAAGGTCGTCGTCACATGGCATGTTTGTCATAACTGTGGATACTTGTGGATGCCACCAGCCCCCACCTTTGTTCTGTAATAAAATCTTCGTCTTGGATTTCAGGACAAGATACACATATATCTGTTTCAAGGTGGTGGTATTCGGCCAGGCCAAGAGTAGGCGAGTAGTGAGTGGGCGGGGTGTGGCATGAGGCACGTGCGACATTATTGCTGCAATTAGCCAAAGGGAAATGTGGACAAATGCGTAATAATTCAATTAAGTTCGAATTACATTTATTTGATTTATTCCCAAAGGCAGCTATCCGCCATTTACCACCACCTTTTAATCAAATGGAACCTTCATGTAACAACTTTTCCCGTAGTTGGTCCCCAAAAACTGATACAATTTTAAGCCACATATCTCCATTACCCACCTCATTGCGCTCTGATTACAAATCTTTCCTGGTTTTCTGGTTTCCTGGCTTCCTGGAAGATATGATTTAATTAAAACTTTTAGCAGATGGTCTATTAAGTATTAATAGCACTCACCTTTTGTCTTCCACAAATTAAATTTTTGGACTCGGTTACAAAGTTTCTGGAGGCAAGCAATTTGGCTGTAATGTTGCCTCATGGACGGACTCATGTTAAAGTTGTGCCGGAATATTTCCCATCATCCAAAAGGTATGTGCTCAGATATGGGCAAAAAATAAACGTGAGGGCGCAATTAGATTATAAGTTTGGCAAAGCAAAGAACTTTTGCACACAAAAGTCCACGTGCAAATTTATGGAAATTCAGAGAATTTTTCGCATGCCATTAATTTTGAATAAAATAATAAAAAGCAAAAAGGGAAGCAAAAAGCATAAAATAAAATAGAGCCAAAAACACATATGCCGCAAGGAAGCTGCACGGTCGAGGGCCGGGCCGGGCCCGACCAGGCCAGGCCATGCCATGACCATGTCCATGCCGGAGTCCGGTCCGAATCCGAATCCGAAAAGCCAGGGCGCAAAACTTTTGTGAGCCAGTGCTGGGCGCTGGGCGGGGCAATGGGCCGGGGGATACCACAATGGCAAATGGGGAATAATGGTAAATGGCAAATGGAATGGCCCAAAAGAATGGAGAGCACTTGCAGCAGCCACCTTGGAGCGTTTATAAATTTTTGAATACAATACTCTACAAATTTAAGTCGACAATTCCAGCTTGCTGCGGATATCCTGTATTTTCGGCCAATACTCGGACGCGCTTCATTGATTTTCAAATGTCTGCGCATTTTTCAAACTCTACACACTGCCACCCCCTCCTCTCACAGTAATTGAAGTGCAAATGAGGAAAGTTTTCATCTGCTGGCTTTTCCGGGAAAATATAGCCCGACATTTGTTATATGGCGCTGACCTTAAAGCCAACACCGAGACCGAGACCGCCTTGGGTCGCTACTCCAAAAGTGGCCGGGCCTGATGGCTCAACTTACATCACAGTCGGCCGCCACATTTTGCCTCAAAAAAAAAAAAAAAAAAAAATAAAGGAAAAGGGAAAGAGTAACCCCTACTCTTGCTGCGGCTCCGGCTCCCATCTCCAGCTCCAAAGTTGACGTCAAACGGAAAAAAATGGCCAATTCTTGCCGTCGCCTTGGATTGGGTTAAAGTTGGAGGTGGCAATGGGTGGGTGAGGCAGAAAGTATTCCGGCGCATAAAACTTTTATGAGGCGTACTATTAGTGGGTTAGCCGGGTGTCGTACCCCGGAGGTAGAGGGTCGGCGACTGGGACTGGGACTGGGACTGGGTGGAGTTCAGTCCAGTGTTCATGGCAAATTGCACTTTGTGTACTCGCTTGCCAGGAATCCCAGCTATATAGAAACTGAAGCTAAAGCTCTGGCTGCTCTGGCTGCTCTTGCTGCTCCAGGACCGTTATTGCAGCCATTGTTGCATAAATTATTTGACGCCAGCTAGTAGTGCACTCAAGGAAGCTGCATTGCCCCCCCACTGCCCCGGCTCCATTACAGGCCACCCACTCACTGTCATGTGGGTCGCGGCTTATGCATAAAATTTAATCAACTTTTAACCCAAGCCAAGGCCAAATTTATTCCACACCTTGAGGGCTCCCACAAAACCGCACAAAAATGTGTAGAGTTAAGTAGTTTACACTTAGATTATAGATTGATCAAATCACAGAAATACAAACTGTAGGCCTGTTAAAGTATAGAATTGTTCAGGACCCTTTTGAACTTTTTCTGGGAGGTTGCTTGACTTCTGGAGACGATTCTGGCGTCCCTCGTTTGTCAATAATCAAATACAATATGCATTCCAATCAACAATGCACATACCCCACGTTCCAATCCACAAATGTACATATTCAAAATTCCCTATACATATATACATTTATGTACGTATATGGCCCATACCGTTCAGTGTCCTTACACTTTTCCCCAGGATGGCAGGCCACGCTGTGGCATAAATCGAGTTGCATTTGCCAGGGACTTGGCGCAAGAAAAATCATAAAATGTGCATATATTTCGCATTTTAACTATGCAGCACGCGCAATGCAAGTCCCCCATCCTGCCCCCGGCTACGTTACGTCAAATATTATGAATTTTCAATGCACGTCCCATCGTAGCACCCCCGAAAAGCGCCACCCCTTTGGTCCGAAGGCCACCGAACAATCTGTATAGCCGGCGGTGGCTCGGCGACACCAATTTCGGCACACAAAGCCTTTAGTCAAGGTTGATGCCGCGCACCGGGCTGGGTGATCTGGGTTTGCCATTGGCATTTCCTCGGGTCGGAGAGCATCCTTTCCCCAGCTGAAAAGGGAGCCCGGACAAAACTAAATCGAAAAATTGCAGCCAGCCTTTGACACTTTGGAAATAATTTGAAATAGTCTTTACATTAAATAATTTACAAAGCAGGACTCCAAACTAAATATTAAAGCATCCTATTAAATCTAGAATCACCCTTAATTCATGCGGATGACTTCTGATTTTCTGAATTTGATTTATGTCCTTGATTTGATTCGCGCATAATAATTTGCGCAGCCGCTGGCGATGCTTAACTAAACAAAATCAAAAGAAAAGGACACCTTCTCTCGCGGTGTTGATTTCATTTGTGCGGCAACAAAAGCAATTACCTCGTCGCAGGATGATACCTAAGACATCCCTAACACGCTCCACCCAGCCAGCAGCTCCCAGCTCATGGCTCCCACCTCCCAATGACTGGCCCCGCCCTCTGAAGCGGCATTAAGCATTCATTTTGCATGCAACAACTTCTGGAGCTGTTCGCGGAGCAGACGGCGACATATGTTGCATGTCAAATGCAAGGACTCCCTCGCCATGTGGGAAAAATGTCGGCTGCCAGGGTGGAGTGCAGGGGGTGGCGCGCAGCGTAGGCTCCACTTTCAACTTAGTGCTGTGGCAATGGCAACCAAACTCCTTCAGGTGGCATTAAAATAATGCACACGTGCACTTAACTTTATCCACGTTCCTTGTTGTTTGTTTCTCTGTACGCTGGTACTTTCGTTCGTTCGTTCCCTTGTTTGTTTCTGCATCTGCTGCATTCATGCACCAAACACAGCCGCCCGCCCCCAGCTCCAGCCGTCTTGCAACATTCAACACCCGCCCACCCATCTACCAAATGCAAGTAGAAACACTCGGCACCGTCGTTCAGCATTGTTTCGCCGGTGGGTCGTGTATATTTCAACAGTTTGCCAAGGCAAGCCGGCTCAGGAGGAGTCCTTGCAGTCCTTGCAGTCCTTGCACCCCCAACAACCCAACCACCCAGCCGCCCCACGATCCTTCAGCCAACACAGTTCCTCCCGCCCCCTGTCGCTCCCCGGTGAGCGCAAATATTGAAACTCATATTTGAGAACATTAACGAGGGAAATACCACACAGAAAATGAAAGATTCCAGAAATTGCAAGGCCTTGTTCGCAGAAATATGAAATGTGTAGTTTAAGTAAAGAAATTTTAAGAAAATTAAAATGGTATAAACTCTCAAGATTAAAACTATTTTGCCATACATACACTTTTAAACTTTTAAAGTCTAGTGTTTCCCCATCGACTCCATACAAAATGTAAGCCTTTGCTGCAAACTTTTAATTTTAAATATGTTTTTCTCTGTGCACCCAAAGCTGCCAGTGATGATGGAGTATTTGTGGCAGGGAAAGGGGCACGGGCAGGAACAGGAGACTTCTGCATAGCAGATCTCCGTTCTTGGCATATTCTTACCCCATGCCACATCTGGCATTTGTGTTTCTGCATCCGCGGCGTCAGCGGCCATTCAACCTGGAACCTTCAACAACAATGTCGTCTGTTGTCGCATAAACACAATGCATTAGACGGCCACGCCCATTGCGCCCACAAATGCGCCCCATAATGCCATTGTGGGCCATAATGAGCAAAGCCTTCCTGACAGCCATTAGCTTTTGTTTTCGACCGACCTCCCACGTCAGCAGCCCAACTTCCATTTGTGCCACCAAAGGACGGCCCCTAATCGTTTGTTGTTGTTGTTGTTGTTTCTCCTTGCAGCACCGCCAGCCTCGATCGAGATCAAAGGTTATAGCCACAATTCCAAGGTGGAGGTGCGCGAGAACCAGGACCTGCAGCTCAAGTGCATCGTGGCCAATGCTAAGCCAGCGGCCCAAATCGTATGGTATCGCGGCAATGTGGAGTACAAAACAGGTTAGTACTACTCTTCACTTTCTCGTCTTTAAATTAATTAAACGAAAATATAATACTGGATACTATAGCACATTTAATTAAATTAATCGCAGCTTGCCGTGATGGCCAAAATAAAAATAAAACTATGAAACAAAACCTATTTGGGGCTTCTGAGTTAGACTTCGATTATGTGAAAATATCGAAGGAATGCCAGAAACAACATGGGTTATGAGAACATAACAATATACATTTTCTTGCTATGGGGGGACATTATGCAGAATACAAAAAGTGTAAATGGGTTTTGGCCATGGCCTTTTCCCGGGCTAAGTGCGGATGAGCCTGGGTAGGAGGGTCCGTGAAGGTGGAATACAAGGATAAGAGGGGCCCCGCTGGCCCAAAGAGCCCAAATGAAAGCGAGGAGATGGGCAAAGTGACGCCTGTCAACCGTTTGGCTATCGCACATGTGATATGATAGAACGAGGGGCAGGATGTGAGGCTGCGAAGCTGTTAGGGTCTGACAGGACGAGGGGGAAATGGACGTCGACTTTCGGCTTGATGACGGTGCTTAAATAATAATTTTATACCGGAGTTGCCGACAAAGCGCCGACTGTCGATGCTCGGCTCTTATCTGCCCTGTAAACCGCCGTCCTGGCCAGCAAGCATCCTGCCCGAGATCCTTGGTGTTGTGCCTTGTCATTTAGCCGCTGCCGGGCAGTCAGCAAATTGGAAAACAGAGCTGCCGGAAAATATGGAAAAATGCAAATGTCAATGGTGGGAGTTTTAGGTCGACGGTGGCCATCACACGGCGTTTAGCCGCCTTCACGACTTTTAATTTTCATAATGATTATGGCTGTATGGGATGTTGCCCCTTTTTTTTTTTGAGGCGAGCAAGGGTGGGGAGTGTGGGAAGTAGCCCCTCGTCCTTTTGACTGTCATTTGGTCGAGTAACGAAATCATTTTAGCACAACTGGCGCGTTAAAAATGCTTAAAATGTGAAACGCACGGCGACAGCGACGATGATGATGGAAATTTTTATCATTCCTCCTTCTTATTTTATTTTCTTTTTTTTTTTTTTTGTAAACATATAAACAACAACAAGAGAACCAAAAAAAAAAAAAAACAAATCCACAACCGAGGAGAAAGAAGGGAAGAAAATTCGCAAAACGGGCGTTAAAATGTAGGAAAATCCGCAAGGAAATGTGGACAGCGGAAGGAAGCTGCATGATGAATTATGTTTATGACGCAATATGTTGCGGCAGGGACTCTGGCCGGACCGCCAAAACCCTCCACCCTCTGTCCCGTATGTGGGTATCGCCCCCAGACCGGGGTTTACGACAATGGCCAGTTTTGGATCTCGGATCCGGGGGCCTGTATCATTTGCAAGCTGTCAGGGTCCAACCACTGGGAGCCGATGGGAATGGGAATGGGAATGTGGATGGCGATGGGGATGGGGTGGCGCGTAAATGGCGGTTAATGTGGGCAGACGGCCATCTTGGTGATTACCCCCAAGAAAAAAATACGGGCCATGGGCCTTGTGATTCAACAAGATAGTTGCCTGGCTGGGAGCCCATTTTTTAGGCCACACTTTTCAGCGCAGATGAGACTCGTTCAAAATTTATAACCGAAAATGATGTCACAAAATGCTGTGGCTGGTGTGGCAACAGCGGGGTTTAAAAGTTCCTCCCATAAAAAACTTAAACCACATAAAAAACATGGATAAATAGTCCATAAATTTAATTACAATGTAAAGGAATAAAATCAATCGATGGATTGGGGAGAATGGGGAGAAAAAAAGGGACACCTTTTTAGTTCTGCTAGGAAGTCATTTGAATGCCGTAATAATCATTAAATTAATTCTCTTCCACAGAAAAACGAGAGGATGTGGTGGAGGAGACCACCTCGAAACGATTCACCACCACGTCCAGCCTGAAACTCAAGCCCGGATCCGATGACGACTACACGGAGTACACGTGCCAGGCCAAGCACAAGGCCCTATCGCCGGACATGCCCATGCGAGCCACCGTTCAACTGTCCGTGTTGTGTGAGTAGCCTCTGAGCCCAGGGCCCTGATCCCTGAGCCTTTCCAGCTGCCATCTGTTTGGGGAGCTCCTGGTGTGCCTGTTGTGCCGGAGGAGACGCGTGGGCGACCTCATTAGCCGGCTCAATTTGCGATACAATTGAACGTGCGATTGCGTGTGTGTGTGCGTTGGGGGGGTGTGGGTATAGGTGTGTGTGTTATTTTTTAGGTGGTACTGTGAGAGTCCTGTAAGGGTCCTGTGCTTCCCCATTAAGCGCCAGACGGTGGCATTTCCAGCACTGATCAAAAATCTTTTGTGTTTTTTTCTAAACTTAAAAAAAAAAAGCAATATTCCTAGAAAGATGAGAAAGACAAACCTGTTTGATTTCCTTAGAATCCTTTTGATTTTAATATCCTTGATTGCTTTCCTTTTTTCCAAAGCTTTTCTCTCACTGCAGGCAATGAATTTTTTGTGCCAGTCACCATTGGCCTGACCCGATGCGGATGCCATTTGCCATCACGGCCGCTAATTGCGCGATTCCGGCGCGTATTAATTAGTTTTTAAATTCTAATGTGCCGCACAGCTGCCACTGCCTCCGCTGCCACTGCCTCCACCCTCCTTCCCTGACACTCCAAATTCGAATGTGAATTGCGTTGCACAGGAGTGCGAGCCATTTCGAATGCCAAAAGTTCTCATATTGATTGTTGCCGGCATTGGGAATGCCGATGCCAGAGGCGTTGCCGGCGCTGATGGTGACGGTAACGGTGACGGTGACGGTGGTTTGCCCCCGAGGCACCTGCCACTCCGCCCCCACCAAAGCGGGGGGCAACTGGATGCTCCACCTGCACGCACATTCAAATTAATTATGTTTGTTATTTATGCATAGGCAGCTGGCAAATGGTGGCCCCAACTGCCACAGTTCGTTGGCCATTTCGAGCAATGCGCGCTCTCGGCGCAATGTAATTGGCGAAAAAAAAAATGCAAATGGGGGAAAAAAAAGGACAAAAGTCGAGTCCGGCGCTATCTGCACGGCACGGGACGGGACGGGACGAACGTGAGAAAGGGGACGGGAAATGGGATATATACCCTTTCATTTTTCCCTTCCTGTGGGGGCTTAATTATGGCGCTATTATTGCATCCTCACTGCCACATCTCGGCCTGGTCGTACCATATTTCAAGTGATTTTAATTTAATTTTCCATTGCATGCCTGCAGGGGATATTCGCATGTGTGTATTTGCATTTGTGTGGGTGGGCATGTGTCCTGGGTGTATCCTTGTATATGTGTCGTCTGGCAGCTTTTATGCTTCACCTGATTGCTGCTGTTGATTCAATACGGTTGACCGCTTGTCAAATTCTGATAAAGAAAATGCATTACATCCACGCCCGTAGCGAAATGTTCCGGTTTGCCGATTGGTGATAATCAAACCTGGATAAGTATTAATGTGTTCCAGAGCTCACTCCTAAACTCCCCTTTGGGACTGCCATGACTTTGATCCCCTTTTTGGCATTAAACTAGCAATTATTCTACGCCCGACGACAAGGTTTTTTCTCATCGCTTTTGCGGTATTTTACACTATTATTAATCGCCCGATGGCACGCCCACAACAAGCGAAATTACCAACGCCTCCCAGAAAACAAAAAAAATGTATATGCATAAACATTGAAATCGGAAAATAATGCATATGACCGCATAAACGATTTGCATGCAAACACTTCAATTAAAAATAGTAGGAAATTCGTGCACTTTCCCCCCTCCCCCCCAGGCCAGGCCAGGCCGTGTTGGCCGCACTTTACTTTGGTGTAAATTGAATTTTTTTGCGGGCAGCAGTTGCAATTAAATATTCGAGCTGTAAACACGGCAAACTGCCAGCATTCAGTGGCTATTTGAGGCCGCTTTTATTTATTATTATTTTGTGTGTTATTCTAATCCCACAGATCCGCCGGGACCGCCCTACATCGAGGGCTACTCACCCGGCGAAACCCTGCGCCGGGGCCAGACCGTGGAGCTAATGTGCCGGAGTCGGGGCGGCAATCCGCCAGCCCAGCTAATTTGGTACAAAAACGGATCCCAAATACGCATGGCCTACAGGTAAACTATAATTTCCACTGTCAATGGTTTCGATTTTAAAGCCATCAGCTATTGACGCTAGTTTTTGCTTAGAAAAATGTGTTTAATCCCCGCTTTATGACCTTAAAATTGTTTATTCATTAAAATAAATCTCATTAGTCTTTGAATCCGTAAATCTCATTAATTTATCTGCTAATGAGCATTATTAAAGGATATTTCAATTTATCAAATAGCTTAGGCACTAATAACAAGCTTTTTTTGCTTGTATTTAAACATTTTTATAAAAGCTCTTGGTAAACAATGTTAAACCTTTTATGTCATTTCTCTAATTAATATTTTTGTACATTTATTTTGTTTTTGCAGGACATCTGGCCGATTATCGGAGAACATCTACACCTTCACCGCCGAGGCGGGGGACAACAAGGCGCGATTCCGGTGCGAGGCCAGCAACGTGATGTCCCAAACGCCCCTCAAGGCGGAGGTGGAGCTGTCCGTTCTGTGTAAGTGAAGCTTTAATGGAATCATCCTGGCATTGTCTCTAGGCCACGGGGCTTAATTGTGAAGTCGTTAAACAGAAGGGTATATAGACAGCTACCGAAAGGACTACCAAATTAGTAGAGTTCATAAAAGGAACATCCCATTCGAGTAACTCGGCTTATATCCTTAGAAGTACAATTACTGAGCATTTAATAGTCGTTATGGCCATATCAAATTCAATGGCAATCTAGATTACAAGTCGTTGTTGGGCCGGATGACGAATGCGGGATTGGATAAGGGATAGTTGAGAGCAGGAGGTGCTTGGAGATGTGAGGACGGGATTGTGTCAACAGCCTGGCTTGGCTGTGGCATCTTCCAAATTCCATGGAGGCACAGGCACTTGGCACGCGACATATGAGGGGAGGAGGCGGCCTGGAGCAGCCTGAAATAAGCCTTCATCCCTTTCCGCGCGCGTTTGTTGCTTTCTTTTGCAATTAAGCCTAAGTTTGCACTTTGAAGGCCTCTCCAAACCCCGCCCCGCCCCAGCTCAGTCCCACTTGGCTTTGTCAAATCAAGCAATGCAAATTCTTTTCAAGTGCCAAATAGCGCAGAGCAGACTCCCCCTGCCGTAGGATGCTCGTAGGCTGCCTCCCTGGCAGCTTGTTAGAGCTACAACAATTGCAATCAGGCACACAAAGCTGGCAAAATGGATGGAGCTGGATGGAGGCGATGGGCGGGAACGATGCGGTGCCAAAGTCGTTAGCGACACTTGGACAGACCTTTGGAGAAGCAGAGACCAGCAAACATTTGCATGCCACATCGCCAAGATCCTACTCATCCGCCGCCATGCTACTTATGCCTCGTGTGTCTAACATGTAAATGGATGAGGTGGCCGCTCAACGCGGCGTATGCGCGATATTTAAAATTCAAGTGCTCGGCAGTCCGTTGAAATTGGCATCTTTTACCTGAAGCAGATTTTAAGTGAGTGTGGCGTGTGTAACGCCCTCCTGTAACGCCTCCAAGCCCAGCAACCAGCCGCAACAGCAGCCTCCATTTTATGCGCATACCAATCAAAGTCTCGTACAGGTCCGGCCTGCCCACGCGACCCCATCTTGCCCCAATAAGTATGCCACATTGAGTGGCCAGGACATGAACACTCGCACACTAACACGCCACTGAAAGGAAAAATGCGGAAAATGTGGAGGCTTTGCAAGGGAATATAGTTGGCTTAAATTGCTTTAAATTTTTATAATTGTGAGCTGGGATTTTCGCAGTTTTTTGAAGGATTATTTTTTAGCCCTTTTAAAGAGGTTTTAGTTCAAGAGATCAACTATTTTTTGAGCAGTGCCTGGCATAGATAGCAGATGTAGCCTCAGATGGCAGTCGAGGCTCTTAGCACACGCATTATTTATGTATAACGAATGTGGAACAACAAAACTGAAGACTTAGCAGGAATACATTCAGCATCAGCAGAATTCTTTTTTCTGGCCCCCCCGAAACGTGTGTCCGGACTCGGGAATGAAGATGTATGGCTCAGTTGGACCGACGAAAGATGCGAGAAGTTAAGAATTCATAATGTTTATTTATATGCGGAACATATCGAGTCGAAAGTTTTGTATTCCCTTCGCGCAAGGCATCGGACTAAGGACTACGGGCCAAGGCAACAAGGGCAAAGGCGAAAGGCAAAGGCGAAAGGCAACGGGCATACGCTGCGTATGCGTAATGTATGCACTTATCCATCAAGGCAAAGGCAGCTGCAGCTGCTATTCCTGCCACTCCTCTTCGATGGCATTAGGTAATAGCTCCACAGACGGACAGAAGGACTAACTGACGGCCTGCTGTCAGTCACTCAGTCATCATTTGCATGGTGGCAGCATCAGGAGCCGACATACCTCCCCAAGGCTATTAGGGAAACAAGAAACAAGGCGTCTTCATTGGGTTTGCGGCTCTAAGGGTCTGAGAGTCTGAGGGAGTGGGAAGAGTTTGCCACAAAACCTATTACATATTAATGCCACCTTCATTATGCGTCGCCCTGTAACCGGAATCAAGCCAAAACTCAAACTTCCCATATGTATTCACATTCCCATACAGTTGCACCCACCCACGTCACCGTAATGGGACCCACCGAGGCCCGGGTCGGCGATATTGTGCCACTGACATGCACCACAGCGCCATCGAATCCGCCCGCCGAGATCAAGTGGATGGTTGGTGGGCGGCAGGTGCGCAATGCCACCTCAAAGACGATTGTCAGTCCCGAGGGTAAGTGGTGCCAGCTTTTAGCTCCTGGCTTTCAGCTCCCAGCCAGCCAGCCAGCAGCTAACGTCGTGACATAATCTCCTGGCACCCCAAACCTAATCCATTTCCATCTCTGTCTGTCATCGCAGGCGGCTGGACGACCAGCTCGAACATCACCGCCTCCGTGGAGCCCAACAAGCGCTCCTTGGTCGCCATCTGTCACGGCCTCAATATGCAGCTGACCGAGAATGTGGTCTCCACCCACACCATCAATGTTCTGTGTAAGTAATTTCCTTAATATTTTATTCATATTTCATAAAACAAAAAGCTTAATTTATTATTTCACCAAGCTGGGAACAAAATTGCCTTTGGTATATGATATTTGCCTTTCCCTTCAGTATTCCATTAGTTTTTTATTGATTTAAATCCACAAGGCTAGGTTCAGTGACAAATTGTAGGCTACTTTCCTCCTTTTTTTTTTAATTGTCCGAAAAGTGGCCACCATGGCTGAGTACCCCATGTGCGTGTCCCCGTCGCAGCGCGAGCTGGCCCGCCTTACCGAAGAGGGGCGCCTCACCGCCCAGCTGAAGATCAAGGAACGAATGAAGGTCGCCAGGGCGGCCAAGGCGGCAGTGCCCGGGAATGCCCAGGCCGTAATGCGCCACAAGATGTGGCTGCAACACCGCGAGCGGGTCAAGGAGGCGATCAGCAAGGTGGACGCCGAGGCACCTACCTTCCAGGCTGCCCGCATCACCGGGGTGAACAATCTACGGGACGAGGCGATGAACTTTATGAAACGAACCAAAGCAAACATTCAACTACTGGTGGAGATCTCCGAGAACGATGCGCACCCACGGAGCCATCAATCCCTTCCGCTACGAGGTGGTCCACGCCGTCTCCGCAGTTCCCATGATCCTGCTCAATTTGGAGAAGTTGGAGCAGGAGAACAGGGAGATCGGCAAGCGCATCATGGAGGTGAACAGCGAGGTGGACTCGGGTCTATCCGACAAGCGGGTGCTGGAAGGTCGAAACGCCGACCTGCCGCCCCTGGAGCTGCCCGCCCAGGCTATGGCCAAGTACGAGGCCTTCAATATCGAGCTGCCCGAGTCGGATGCGGAGCTTCGGCGCCTCTTCCGGCCGCGTATCTACTTTGACATTTACCTGAAAGATGCCCGACCCCTTGGACGCATAGTTGTCCAGCTGTACACGGAGGCCTGTCCACTAGTCGTCCTCCAACTGATCCGGTCCTGCATGTGCAACCAGCACCAGAAGTTTTTGGTGAAGCGCCTGTTCCCCAACCTCTGGCTGGAGACGGACCTGTTGCTATCGCCCGACTCACTGCTCCACCAGCCCCTCGAGTACGACGCCAAGGTGATCGACCATGGCGCTTCCGGGTACGTGCTCTCCTTCAGCAAGGGTTTTGTGAAAGGATTCACCCAGCACTTGTCCTTCGCCATCTCCTTCAAGCCCCTGAACGTGGTGAATGGCGCCCGGGTGGGCTTCGGACGCATCATAAAGGGCAGCAAGATATGCGACTGCATCCAGAGCTACGGCACCAAGAACGGAAAACTCAGTCGGGGTCTGGTCTTCACCAGCTGCGGGCTTCTGTAAATCGAGTGTTGACAAGCTCCAAATTGTACATGTAACAAATCCGTGAAGTCCACCCCAAATTCTCACACACAAACTGTGGTTTTTAGTTCCCTAAATAAAGTTCCAATTAGATGTACGCAGGACCCTGGACTTTGACAGGACCTCCTCCTCCTCCACAGAGTGACACTTTTCTGCCAGGCGACAACTGCAAGTGTCTTGAAACTCCATTATCCGCTGTTCGGTGTCACTCTTCATTTGCCCCAATTATTAGCGAAGGTTGTGACCAAAAAAAAAGGACAACACGCAGGGAAAGTTAGATTCCTGGGATGGTAATGTCAATCAGGGGGAAGTTTTACACACGAAATATATGTACAAAGATAGATGATCTCTGGATAATCAAATATTCATTAATAGATTCTTCAAAACTCGTGAAGTAAACAAAATTATTCAGAATGAATAGCTTCCCCATCCGAATTATAACTCCCATTTCCAAGTATCGCCAATTCGGATAATCTAGTTCTTTTGAAAGCATAAGCTTTTAAAAGAACTAATAAAATACTTAATTCTCTGTGTGAAAGGTAAATTTTTGAGGACCCAGAGAGGACAGTCGAGGGAAAAGCCTGGCAGGCACATCACTCGATAACACTCGGGCCGGGCTGGTGGGGGCGGAGAAACCCGAGAGTTGCCAAAGTCAGGGCTTATTAATAATTGCGATTCCTAGTTTCGGTTTATCCGAGCTAGCACACTCGCACCGCCCCCTGCCAAACACACGGCCCCTGGCCCTGCACGGGAAGTCCTTTGTGAGCGCTCTCCTGCAGCGCTAATTAATTTTTCTGACCAACATCACAGAGCAGGAGTCGCGTAGCGAAAAAATGGGAATGGGCATGGGGCTGGGGCTGGGTGGAGGAGGTGGCGAGAGATTTACATTTATTACCCATACCATGGAGCTCTGGAAATGACTAACAGGCCCCAAGGTAATGAGCAAACCACTCCATCCCGCTACCGCTCCCCCGCCATCAGATCCTCGAGCTCAATCAAGGACGAGGCTAAATATATATATATATATATGTGTGTGTGTGTTTGTGAGTGCGGGTCCTTGCATGGTCATGCCTTAAGGATGCGGACGCCCTGCGGATATTTTTACTTTATGCGCGGCAAATTAAATAATTTTAATTTTTATTGTTCGGCCGCTTTTGGCAGCTCTCTTCCCTTTTTGCTGGACAGGACCCAGCGGTGGTCCTGATGGTCCTTTGCTATTATTGTTGTAGGCCATAATTTGCTGGCTCGTGGCTAAGTTTTTGGGGCCACAATTTGTTCTCGAGTCGACGCCGTACCCCCGCCCAGCTTGGTGCTCTTTTGTTTGTCTTTTTTTTCCCCCCAGTTGTGTTTGGACTCGAAACGTTTTTCTTATCCCTCCGTATATTTTTCGGGTTTTTTGTCCTGCGTCTGCATCCACAGATCCACCCGCGCCGCCATTAATTTCTGGCTATATAGAGGGACAAATTATCCCAGCTGGGTCGGTGCAAAAACTCCTCTGCGTTTCATCAGGCGGCAATCCGTTGGCGACGCTAACATGGTACAAAAACGACAAAAGGGTGAGTACTTTTTTTTTTAGCCAGCTTTTGTTTGCATTTTCCAGTCACAGGCAGAGCGAGAGGGGTGGAAAAAGCAAGAAAGAGACCACTATCAACAGCAGGCAGCAAACATCCGCAAAACAATAATGGCGCTTTTGTTGACCATTTCCGTTTCCGCTTTATGGGCTTAAAGTGCTAATGAGCCACTGACACTGCCACTGCCACTGCCACTGCCACAGCCATTGGCGATGCCGCTGCCGTTGCAACTAGGTGGCTCTAATGCCAGAACAATTTCGGTTTCACACCTTCCATTGGCCAATAATCGAGCCACCACACAGAGCAAAACTATCGTTAAAACTTTACCCGTTATCAGCTAAAACAAAAGCCGTATAAATACAAAAAAAAAAAAAAATGCCAGGAAAACCCGGAAAAACAGGTGGATAAAATACCACCCACAACCGCAGCTCATCAGGCACCCACCCACATGCAGGAGAGTGCAGCTGCAGGTTCAGGTGCGGCTTCCTGCTTTACCGTTTCCCATTTGTTGCGGTGTCAGAGTTTTCATCTCCGCCTCCGGGGACTCATCTGCGCTCTGCTCTGCTGTGCTTTGCTCTGCTTTAGCTTTGCTTTTCGCTTTTCCGCGGCCAGATTAGACGACGTTTTATCAGCGAAATTAAAATGCATCCGCCAGCTGTGCGCTTTCCTCAAGTGCATCCCAAAAAAATGTATAACCTTTCGTTCCACAGATCAACTCGGTTATCCGCTCGGCGGACAAGTCGGTCTCGGCCGAAATCACCGTTTTGGCCAATGTGTCCGACAACCAGGCCCAATACCGCTGCGAGGCCTCCAACAGCGCCACCGAAATACCGCTATTCCAGTCCACCACACTGAGTGTTCACTGTGAGTAGAACTTTTCATAATTATTGATTAGTAAACAAAGAATCTTACCGAAAAGGACATTTTGCATATTAATATTAATAAAGTTTTAGATAGTATTTATTCAAGTGTATAAAGACGTCCTAAAAAGGTTGGAGGGCCTGCAGCTTCTGCATCCTTTCTCATTGTCCATTGCTTTGTGTGCATTTGCAGTTGCCCCGGAGACGGTCAAAATACGCATTGAACCGGAAGAACTGCGACCTGGCATGGAGGCAACAATCATCTGCGACTCCAGCTCCAGCAATCCGCCGGCAAAGCTGTCCTGGTGGAAGGACGGCATCCCCATCGAAGGTATGTACGGCTGGTTTGGCTCTACTCTGGCCTGTCCTGGCCTGGCTTGGCTTGGCATGGCTTGGCTTGGCTTGGCTTTCGGGCTCATGGACTAACGGACTCACAGACTCACAGACTCACGGACTCGTGGACTCGTGGACTCCTGACGTTCGGACGCTTAGAGCCCGGCCAGGCGATTTGGCAATTGGAAGTTTGCCCATCGCAATTCGGTATTCGCCATTCGGCATTTTCCATGGACTTGCCGGCGCCGGTAGTGCACTTTGTTGGTGCGAGGCGTTTCCACGACAACATCCGGTTCGCTTGCCAGTCACTAAAATTACGCCCATTTCTTCTCCTTCCCCAATTCCATGTCCATGTCCGCCCACCGGAATCCTTCGCATCTGCCATTTTGGTACACTGGTATCTGGTAACTGGGTATATGGTATCTGGCTTCTCCATTCGCCGACGACACAAACACACACCCAGGCATTAATAACACGTCCAAGCCGGGCCTCTGGGGCGGCACGGTCTCCACGCTGGAGTTCCGGGTAAACATCACACAGGAAATGAACGGCCAGGTGTACACCTGCCAGAGCGCCAACGAAGCCCTCCAAAGGAGCGTCCACGAGGCGGTCACCCTGGATGTGCTGTGTAAGTGCCCCGGCTAATTGCTCAATTAGAGGCATCTGCCATTAAACATCTGCAATCTCCAGTCGAATCCATAAGTGCTGTCACAGAAATCCCAATGGGGGTGGGCGATTTCTCTGGCAATGATTTGGATTCGGATCGTCCTTTTATTACCTTAACCCACACATACAATCCATTCGCAGATCGTCCAAAGTTCGTGCCGCCGCCCTCGTCGACGGCGGTGGGAGTGGAGGGCGAATCCCTTCAGGTTTCCCTACAAACTCGAGCCAATCCCACCACCGTCACCTACAAATGGACCAAAGATGGCACCGTCATTCCTCAGGACGGGGAGCATCGCATCTTTGCGGACGCAGGAAGCCTCAACTTCACCAGACTGCACCGGGACGATGCCGGGATCTACTCCTGCACCGCCAGCAACTCGCAGGGCACGGCCACCCTCAACATCACAGTGGTGGTGGAGTGTAAGTAATCGATCTGTCCCTTTGGGGGATGTCCTTTTAACCAATAACATTCCTCTAATCGCTATTCAGACGGGACCACCATCAAGTCGGTGTCCGAGAACATAGTGGTGAATCCTGGCGAGGATGCGATGCTATCGTGCAGTGTGGAGGGCAAGCCGCTGACCGAGGAGCACGTGAAGTGGGAGCGGGTGGGCTACGACATGACCGTCAAGACATCGACAACTTTTGCCAACGGCACCTCCTATCTGCACATCAAGGATGCGCGACGCGAGGATGTCGGCAACTTTCGATGTGTGGCCGATAATCGCGTTGCAAATCCAACCAATCGCGACATCCTGCTAATTGTTAAATGTGAGTTTTGTTGAAAGAAGGACTCCCATAACTTTAGGTATTCATTTCTGGACATTCCCATTATCCTTTGTCTCTAAAGTTGCCCCGGAAATCGCCAAAGCAGCGACCCTGCTCCGAGCTGCCAGTGGCACGGGAGAACGTGGCCGGTTGCCTTGCCGGGCCCAGGCGTCCCCGAAGCCGCAGTTTATCTGGCGCCAGGACAAGAAAGACCTGCCCATCAATCGGACCTACAAATACGAGGTGGAGGAGCGCAAGATCGACTCCCTGACCTACGAGTCCACTCTGATTGTGGACAAGGTGGCGCCGGCGGACTACGGGGCGTATGAGTGCGTGGCTCGAAACGAGCTGGGCGAGGCCGTGGAGACAGTGCGTCTGGAGATCACCTCGCCACCGGAGACGCCTGTGGTCCTGAACATCCTGAATGTGACCCATGACACCGTGACTGTGGCCTGGACGCCGGGCTTCGATGGCGGCCTGAAGGCCTCCTACCGCGTGCGCTATAGGTGATTTAATAATTAAACTCTTACTTTTGTATTTGACCCTGTGGTCCTAATGTAATTCTATGTTTTTGTTGTCCCATTTCAGAATGGCTGACCGAGAGCAGTACAAATATATCGACGGACTCCCGAATAGCCACAAACTAACCATCGGCGGGCTGCGCATGAACACGCTCTATCTGTTTTCGGTGATGGCCTGGAACGATCTGGGCCACAGCCCCTACCTGCCGGACTTGGCCCGGGCCCAGACAAAAGGTAAGACTCCGTTCGGTTCAATATTCAAATTAACCGCGAGCAGCTCTCGAACGATTCGCTGGTTTGGCAGTCGATGCCTGACATTGATTTATGCCAGTCGGCCATTTGGCTTTTATGGCTACTGAACCAGGTACTACAATAGGCGGAATCCGTAATGTGTACCTACTGGCTGGTGGTGGCCAGGCAGGCGAATTTGTGAAATTAATTAGATAGCCGTATGATGGGCAGCAATCGGACTAATTAGAAGCGAGTCCTGGAAACGAATAGTCGCGCCAATCAAACGAAATAATTGATGAACAGAAAATAGAGCGAAAAGTTGATTTATAGGGAAATGTGTGTTTCCCCTGAAGCTGAATTAAACAGGATATCAGTTAGCGAGCGAAAGCAGATAGTGAAAAAAATTAAGGAAATAATTTATCCTGCGCCACCATGCATGCCACTTTGATTGGATTTGATTTGTTTTCTCACCTATTGATCTCATCCTGACTTTGCTGCCTAATTGGAATTGCATTACTCTCCTCCTCCAACGACAAACAACATCGGCCCACGTGGATGCACTGTGACCCACCTGAAATCTCATATCGACGCATCCAGCAGAGGCGCCGCCCCCCTCGCATCCGGCCTCGTCGCTGGGCGGCGGACCGCCGACCACCAGCCAGACGCCGCTGGGCGGCACATCGGGCATGCTGCTGGTGGGCGTGGGCGCCGGGGTCATAGTCGTCCTGCTGAACGTGTTTGTTATCGGCTGCTGTCTGCACAAACGGAACGAGAAGCGCCTCAAGCGAGGTACGGGGCCTCCCGGAGCCACAACGGATTTTCTATTATTGGAGGGGATGTTGCTCTGCGATTGTTGCTGACCCTGTTGCTACACTTAAAATAATATACAGGCTACCTTTTTTGAAAGATTTTAAGAGGAATATTCCATTTTAAATCCAAAATCAATACTCAAACCTACATTTTAAAGCCATTCTTCGAACTAACCGACTCCTGTTCTTCTGGCTTTTGAATTTCTAATTCCCACGGGACGACCCCTGGTCGCCAGGGTTATTTTCTTTTAATTTGTGGGCGCTGGGCGGGTGCACGTGCCCGCTGGTCAGGCAGTTGCTAATGGGGATGGGATTGGGAACCGTGAACCGCGAACCGCGAGTCCTGGATCCGGGAATGGGCACGGCGATGGCCATGACGATGGCAAGTACGAATAGCGATGGCGTTGTCGCTAATTTCATTTGCCATCACATGTTCCGGCTCCGCTTCGCAGGCTCTACGTGATTTGCGTCACCCGTTCGGACTCCGGACTACGGACGACGGACTACGGACTACGGACGACGGACTTCGGATTCTTTATTTGATTTCGCTGCGTGCGCTCCGCGCCATGCCAACCGAAAACGACCCAAAACCCAGAACGGAGGAGACGAGTCCTTGGAAGTGGGACACAGTCCTTGCGTTCATTGCTATGCTGCGGCGCTTTTATTTTTATTCCCTTTGATATTATTCTTGTTTTATTACAATTTCTCATTTCATTTCGTATTTCGCATTTCGCATTTATTTATTGTCTTATTTTTGCAACCATATTTTTTTTCTCTCTCCTATTTTTTATATACATTTATTTGGTCCGCTTTGGTTCGGTTTGTCAAGGATCTGAACCGATGCCAGCCGAGTTAACGGAGGACTCCAGCAACACACCGAACCTGGTCATAATTGGCATCGCCCTGGCGGCCTTTGGCTTCCTCCTGGTCAACGTGGCCCTGGTGGCCTGGTTTGTAGTCCATCATCGACGCAAGAAAGGTTCGTTGACATTTTTCTCATATTATTATTTTAGTTATTATTTTGATTGTTCGGTTCTGTGCAGTTCTGTTGCTTAGTTTTATTTATTTCCTTGACCCTCTGTCTGCATCCTGGGCTCGGTGCCTGATTGGAGCCAAGCACTCAAAATTCCAGCAGACAATTGCATTTGCTGCCATGCTGCTGCAAAGGCAGCCGGCACCATCGGAAGCAAGCGCGTTGTGGAGCTTCCGCTGCCCACTGACGGACGCCGGCATGCATGCTCACTTTATGGAGCTCACTAAACAATTTCCTGCATACGCAGGCTGCTCGAATCCTCCAAAGTATGAGGCCACTGGCACTGCCACTGCCACTGCCTTGGCCCTGGCCCTGCGCCTGGTTCCTTGCAATTTCCGTGTGCAACCGATGCCAGGCGTGGCAAGCAAGGCAAAAAGTCTCCTCCATCTACCCCGGGCAGTCAACAAGAATATAATGATGACAGAAAATAATGATGCATCCTGGCCAACTAGACCAAGCAGAGGAGCCAAGAGCCAACAGCAGAAAACCCCGGACAGGGATCAAGACAAATGTGCATCGTTTTCTTAGCTGAATGCACAATCTTCCGGAAACCAGATTGCTCTCGCAGATTTTGAAAAGGCCACGAGGTGGCACGTGTGTCGACAAGTGTTCTCGGCCAGGACAAAAGACTGTTTATTAAAACTGAATTACTTTTCCAATACAGTTGGCCAGCCAACCTTAAAGGGGTAACCATGACGGCGCCTGGACAGGTCGCCGTGTGACTTGGCAAGCTCCTACCATTCCATTTCATCCATTTGACTGGCAAATTCGAGACGTGGCACAAAACTCACACATTGGCATACACGGCGTATACGCAATGTTCCCACTTTGAATCGCTATTACGTGCCGCATACCAACACGCAGCACGAAGTGGCGTTACGGGCTAACCAAATTATTTCCATGGAGCCCCTAGTACCGGGTACGAAATGAAGCTGCAACTGGAACTGAATCCTCCTTCTCTGGAGCAAAAAAAAAATGTACATTTTCGTGTCCGTTTAGTTGCAAGTGCAACGTCTCTCTCGCCTTTCGGCAAAACTGCAAATTGTGCTCGCTTTCCTTAAAAAAAAAAAAAGCAAGACTTATATTTGTTTGTTTGCACACTGAGAAAAAAAGGAAGAAAGTGTGTTGGTCCTGCTCCTTATTAAGTTTACACTTTTCGAGCCATATTTGCTGATGTAATATATGCGTCATGTCATAGAGTTTGGGCAAACATTTGACTTATGAGTTGATTAACATCTCGGGCCCTCCCCAGTCAAAAGTTTTTGATTCATTAAGCGAGCACGCCCCAAAACTAAACTGACTTAATCGGGCCAGTAGTGAGGCGGTAAGGCGGTAAATGTGGGCCAGCATTTTGACATTTACAAACGGGATAGCGACGCGAACGAGCATGAACTACAGCCGCAGGACATAAATAAGATATTTCCCTAAGAATCCCCGGACCAGTCCCGGCCAGACTCCATTATTTCTGTCTTTCGCTTCCAGTGCGACGCAGTTGAACAAATGGCGAGTGGCCGGGATGGACCGGGATGGGCCGGGATGGGCCTGTGAATGCATTCCCTTTCCATTTTCCCATACAAAAGAAAATTCATATTTCAGTCTTGTTGCAAACAAACACACAAAAACGAAAAGGGAGAACGAACATTCGCCTTCGTCTCGTCCTTTTTCTGTTCCTGGAAGGAACAACATTTTTATGACAATGTACGGGGAATGGTGTTTGCAGGACTCCCTTTCCCTTTCCCTTACCCTTACCCCTTATCCCTGTCAAAAGCCGATAACTGACAATGCCCAAAAGGATTTTTACTTTTCCCGTTTTGTATGTTCACAATTTTTGCCATTTTTCTGTTACTTTTTTTTTTTTTTTTTTGTGAAGTTGTCAGAGAAACTGGTGCGTTGACCAACTGGTTGAGAAGAGATGGGATTGGGGGGGGGGCGGATCCTGTCGGGGGATATCTCTCTGCATATTTCAATGTTTTCGCAAGCGAAACTTGACTTGTGTTTTTGTTGGAGCCCTCGGATATGCATTTTTAATGTGCATTTGTGCCTTTGTGTCAAAATGCCGCATGGCACACAGAAGGCACAGAAAGGAAATCCATCCCGCCGGCACTCCGCTGCTCCGATGCTCCGACTCTGCCAGTCCTTCAGCTCGCCGGTTCTCTGGGTAACCGAAAAGCCCGACCGCATCCTAGGCCGCCTTAGAAGCCTTTCCCTGTAGTTGTCGCTGCCCGATAAACTATGCCAAAAGTCTGCGGTTGGCAGCTGGTTCAGTGGTTCAGCTCCGTCGCCGACTGTTGTCCGGTTGGTCCAGTTGGTCCGCTGCCGGTCATCGACCACAGGCCGCCATGAACAAGAGCGAACAGCACTAACCACCGGCATGGCCACAGCCACACAGTCAATGCCCAGTGCCACATATTTCATTCTCCAGTCTCGTATGAGCTGCATCCGAGCCGGAACATCCAGAATAGCGCCATCTCTAATGTTTATTGCCATTCATTTGGCCTCCAAAACCAAAACGGGTAAAGGACTAGACTACACCGAAAAAAAAAGGATTTATCTGATAGGTTTAAAATGGAAGGTTAAGAAAATATTTGAAAGCTTTTTGTTTTTGATTCCTAACAAATTCTTGTAAAGTTTCTAAGTGTATACAAATATTTTTTCAGTGTCCTTTGTGGCCTAAATAAGCGGCCAGAGCCGTGTTGCATCAAACAATTGGTTCGGACCATTCGTGAGTGGTTAACTAAGTTAGTGGCCTGCGCCTGGCAATAGATTTCTTGGCCCAAACAGTACCGAGAGTCGCCATCAATGGGTGGGTGGCCTGCTGGCCGGCTGGCCGAGTGTGTATTATCTTTCGGCCAGGAGAGTGGAACTTTAAACCGAGGGTCGGGCCCAAAAGTAAAGTGGCCCATAACCCGATCTCGGGAATAGAGTTGAGGGCGACACTTTTACGACTTGGCGGGGCGAAACTTTTATGCCAACGTTGCCACCAACGATAAGTCCTGCAGCCTCCCTCCATCCCCGCAGAAAAGCCCCCTAGCACTTGACTTTGACACTCTTTAAACAATTGACGGGGGTGGGGCGTTGGGTGGCTGGCAGGTTTGCAGGATTGGAGGTTTGGAGGTTTGGAGGGCTTTGTGCTGCGTGAGAGAGCTGCGACATCGAATCTGAAGAGATAAGCGCACAGGCTGTCGTGGTCAAAGGATATAGAAAGTGGAGGGGCTAGTGCCGGGGAGATGGGCCCAGTCCAGAAGGCTGGCTCAGCAAATGTCGAAAAGTTTGCTGCTTAGGCAACTGGCCATGACAGCCAGAAAGCGGACCATGCCCAGTCCCTGGCAGGATGGGCAGGATTCTAGGGGGGGAATGGGAGTTCATAAATCGCCGGGCTCTGAAACAAAGCGGGGCTATAGCTCAGCGCCTCTTCCATTCAAATGTCGAATGCCGGAGAGTAGAATTAAAAAAAAAGAAGGCCCATTCCCGCATACCACAAGTCCGGCCAGCGAATAATTGAGAGCCATTGCCAGGACACGGAGCTTACCAGAAAAGACCTTCAAAGCAGACGGCGGCGTCATTAACGTTCCCAGATGACCGCAGAATCTGTCTAAGCCGCGACCTCCTCTCCACACACACACACACACATACGTATTATATAATCATATATACTGTGGAGCTGGCCAAAAGAAATCCGTGCGCGAGTTTTCGTAGCATAAGAGTAAAATTTGTAATCTCTGTGTGGCGCGGCGGAGCCGCAAAGTGCAGTGGCAACAAAAAAAAAAACAAAGAGTCGCTTGCGAGTGCGGATTATTTGACATCTGTGTGGGGGCAAGCTAAGCGCCACACACACACACAGACGACACAGACATGTGCACGAACACCGCATTGTCCCGAGCGACAAGGACGTGCAGGACGAAAAGGACGGTGAGTGATAAGCCCGCCAGGCGACCATTAATACCCTGTCAAAGGGTTACCCAGTCTGGCATCCGTCTGTCTGTAAGAGGGTTTTCCGAGATAACTGGGTTAAGTCCCTATCAGTTTAAAAAGCCGGAAAATATTATACGTTCTTCTGTTTAACAGACGAAATATTTAGAACAAAAATATGAAACTAAATTGAATTACAAGTCAATAGTTCTAATAATCTGCAAATGACCCAAATTTCTGCATTTAAGCTAAAGGCCCAAAATCTCATATTAAATTCAAGGCGAGGCTGAGGAAAAAATAAATCAACTAAACCCTTTGCAAGCCATTAAATATTTAAGCAGAACGAAAACCTAATCTGGGTTTTGCCTAGAAGCAGGCTTAAATTCAATACAAATATATGAATTTTTAATCGAAATTTTCATTTTGATTTTGGGAGAGGGCAGACCCCAGGTCGGATGGTCCTTTTGTCCCGAAACTCTAAGCTTATGTTTGATAAATACATTTATGAGAGCAGAAAAGTTGTGTAGGTAAGCGGTTTTGTTTTTAATTGCCTTAATTGATTAAAGCCAGAGTCTATTATTTTAAACGGACACCCTTGACCAAAAACCCCAAACTGGTTTCTATCTGCCGTCGTAAATAAAACAAGTGCCGAATGCCAAATGCCAAAAAATGTTTTCAACTCACTAAGCCATAAAATCACTTATGGCAATGCGGTGCTTCTGTGTGTGTGTCCCGGTTCTGGGTGTGGGAGAGGATGAACCTTTTTATAGCCGATATATATATGTCTGTCATCGGCAGAGGCCCGGGAACAGGAAGCAGGGAACAGGGATCTCTGGACCGATCTGCAAACGCAGCCAACTCCACAATTAAATGCATTTTCAATTTTTAATTTTTTTCCCAGCGATTGCACGTCTGGATAGATTTTCAGTCGCACATACATATGTTTAATGAATTAAAATACAAGCAGGCCGAGCTATGGTAAATCATAAAAAATGCAAATTGAGGCAGCAGCCGCACAAACAGACAAACATCGAAACAAAAACACTCACAAACGATGGATGGGGACGGGTAGGGGGGACAGAACAAAGCAATTTTCATACGAATTCGGTTGCAATTTGTTAAATATTCATTAAACACATATATATCGGGAAAACAAGGCACAGGCTTACATACGTATTACGATGTATAAAGTAATTTTGATAACTCCCAAACATTCGATGTGCTTTGTGCAAATTAACAGAATACAGCAATTTTATCGACTATTAGTCCCCGCATGTCACGTAACCGTAGGACGTGCCACACGTCCCCAACATCGCATCGTCCTATATGTCCTGTAGTCGGTAGTTTGTGGGGCTGGCTGGGGCTTTTGGAAATGTATGTATTATTAAGAAACCGTTTGGCCATAATATCTTTGCATAGCTCCGGGTCGATGATGATGGCAATGATGGCCGATAGCAACTGAGTAGCAGTGGGCCATGTCCATTGTTACCTATTGGTAGGAGTTGGACACAAGGACCCACAACGCCACACGTGTCTATGGCTTTTTGGCTTTCTGCTGACTCGTAATCGTTGTAAATTCTGTTGTGCCAGCTTAGGCAGAAGAGGCAACCGCCCTAGCAAATAGAAAAGATAAAAATAATTTATATATTTTTAAATGTCCAACTAAAATGCTTATGAATTTTTGATAAAAGGGAAAGCATTAGCAACAGCAACAGCAACGGCAGCAGCAGCAACAATCCTGTTCCAACAATTTCCCCAAAAACATCCTCTATAATAACGTTTTTCTTTACATGCCACAATAATGGACTCTCCTGCCTGCAACATGTCAACTTTCATATGGAAAAATGTGTCATAAATCATTTAATTGGATTTTTACTTTTGCTGAACTGTCAACTGATTTGTATTTCCTACGGACTGACCCTCTTACCTTGTTTCCGACACGGCATCGAAATGCACATCAACGGATGCTGCGACAAATGTGAATAATTAACGCGATGCCTCCGACCCCTGGCCATGCACTCCTGCCTCCTTTTGTCTGGCACTTTGACAATCTTGGCTATTTGCATTTGATTTGCATTGCCTGGAACTACAACACAATCGTACAACCCCGTACAATCGTACTGCCGCACTGCACCATCATCCTCCCAAAAACCACGCCAACCCACCTGGCACCGTTGCGAATCATCAATTTTCGGGATGTCACTGCCAATTACACCTTTTCAATATTTGTGCCTGGCGCATACCTGGCGTCGCTATTTTTTACCCCCTCCTTTTCGTCCTTTCTGCCTTTTTTTTTTTTTTTTTTTGTTGCGACACCGCCGACGGAATACAGTGGCGGAAACTACAAATCAACCGGCAAAAACGGCAACCATCGAGATGTACGCGCCCAGTTCGTATAATGACACCGTTACCGGCGAGACGCTGTCCAGCGTTTCGGAGAAGAGCGAATCCTACTCCAATGAGGGCAACAGCCAGCCGGAATATATTGTGAGTATATATGTGCCCTCAACTATTTTTTAGCTTCACTTTTTTAAAGGATTCTTTTTTTTTTTGGGGGGGGGGGAAGGAACTATAGAGGGATGCTGTGCATGAATATGCAATTTCTGAATGGGCACAAAAACGAAGGAAAAAAAAGTTCACAAAGGGTTGGGGCAGGAAATCGTCTGGCATTTTAGGCATTTTCATTGCTAAATAGATGTCCTGCAGGCACAGGGGCGTCCCTGTGGGCACTTTCAAAAGGAAAGAGAGAGGAGGAAGAACTTCAAAAACTAATCATTTTCTAAGAATTGATAATCCCTAGAAAGTATTCCAGTTACTTTATTTCGGGAAAGCTAAACTCTCTTGTTGGGATCTCAGCTCGAAAAGTTGATTGTGGTCAACAGCAGCAGCTGGCCATCCCTTTGGCCTGCGGCTCTGGGTTTTCAATTACCAATGCTCGAAATGAGAGCTGCCACAACGAAAGGCAGGAAGTGCCAGACGGAGACCAGACCCAAGACCAAGACGAAGACCAGGCCCAAGGACCAAGTCCCGAGTGGGAGCAGCGAAGCGGAAACGGAAGCGGCATGCCGACGTCGTCGCTAAGACGTCGTGATTAATTACGCGACGCTGATGATGATAATGATGAGCTCGCGAGGGGCTAAAACGAAGAATAAAACAGCGGGATAAGGGGCCAGGGTCTGTGACTGAGAGTGGGCGTGGGCCTGGGCCAGGGACAGACTGCCTGGGAAGCTGCTTCAAACAAATCGTTTCAAATTATTAAAATCATTTATTATCGCCGTAATCTTGCAGCGGCAGGAAAACCGCAGCAACTGCCTAACCCGCAGCATCTGAAGTTGAAACCAAGGGAAGTGAAGTATGTAAAGTGCGTAAACTGCGACCGCGCCTGTTATAAATCAGTCGCCGATCCGATCCGCATATCGTCCTTGGCGTCCTTGACGTCCTCGGTGTCCTTGGTTTTTGCTCCACGGTCCTGCTGGATGCTGGTGTCCTTGCTGTCCGTGTGTCGCCGCTGTCATTGTGGCTGTCAATTACGCGCCAACGACTTTCAACGCCTTTGCCAAAGTATGCCAAAAAGCAAAGTGTGGAGTAATTACGGGGCATTACTCAAATGGGAATGAGAATATAAATTGATATATACCCATCCACGTTCCCATCTGCATTCTTAACTCATTCTCCATTGTTTTTTTTTTTTTTTTTTTTTTGGATTCCTACAGGACGAGGCGCGCAAGAAGGCGGCATCCACGTATCTGGTGGAGGGCGCGGATATGCCACCGCCCCGATATCAAAAGGATGGCACACTGCCAGTCATATATCCAAATAATATTGGTAAGTTTTTATTGTTTCTTTCTGTGAGTAATTAAACATTCAAATGAGGTTCCAGTTAAAGAAATTTTGTATCCTTGATGTGGGCTTAAATATTATAGCATACTTATCTGGGCTTTTTGGGATGATTTAGTTTTAGGATAAACCAGGTAATGATTTTTCTCAGTGACCCCCAAAAAAAAAAACCCAAAAATAAACATTTTAGATAATTAACTTTTGGGCAAAACAAAGTTCGGCATTCTCACGCGCTGACAGGATATCTCTACCTCCCTCGCAAGTCCTTCACGGTTGCAATGGTTTTATTTTAACAATTTTTTTTCGGTTTGATTTTTATGCCATGATTGCAGCGCAATCAAAGCAAATGTTGAAAAAAGGGAAACGAAAATCGCAAAAAGCTGAATGGGAAGTGGTCGAGGAAGAAATAAATACATACACAGAAAGCGGAATAGATAGATGGAATGGGAGGGAGACAGGATGGCAGCGGGATGGGAAGCTGGAAATTCAATTCCAGCACAACATCTCCATCTTAATTGTAATTGAGCAGCAAAGTTTTTGTCAGTCTTGATTTTCAATTGATGTGTGGAGGATATATACATACATATATCCTGTGTGTAGCTCAGGGCCCAACCCAAATCACGTGCAGTCTGCGCTAATTTTTAGAAAGAGATGAAAAAAAAAAAAAAAAACGAAGGCAAAGAAAATTCAAGCCTGGAAATGTGAAATTTAAGGCAAGCAAAATGGAAATGGAAGAATAATAACCAAAGACAAGGACTCCGGTACAGACAAAGGATAAAGGGATGCCGAAGACACCGCTGCTGCTCTGCTGTCTATCAAAGCATCGACTGCGCTGGAACAACAACAGTTCTATAATAACAAGCCACCCAGCCATGCCCCCCCCGTGTGGCATAGAACAAAAACCGGGAAAATGCATTTTAAATGCAAAAGCGTAAAAATAATAAAAATACATTAGCTGCAGAACTTATCGCCCCGGGGCGAAAGCCCGAGTAGCTGCCAAGGAAGTGGCATAAAAAATACAATTACCTTATGTCAACGACATGAAAATTTGGAAAGCTTCCCCCTCCCTCACAGCTTTGCCACTCGCTCTCTCTGCCACAAATAAATTTTGTTGGCAATTTCCTCATTCACAATAGATAAACCGAAGACAAAGTCCTGCCACCCACATTTCTGCACAATAAAAATGGCATAATGGTTTAGTTTTGAAAGGAAGTCTATAAGAATTTTCGAAGGTTTATCTTTCCAAAACATGGAAAACTAAACAAAGTTGGTTCTTTTTATGCTTATTAACAATCCTTAAAAAGTATGTTGTCCTTTCCTAATTAAATTTCGAATAAATTTAATTTCATGACAATTTGCAACTTAATTTTTTCTTGTGCAACTGCCACCTTCCTGCCACCAAAAGTTTTCTGCGGCGACACGCATAATTATGTATGGATGTATAAAAGTATATGTGTGTGTGTGTGTTTGAGAAGGGGGCGGGGGTGGGGGCAGGGGAGGGTACCGCCATTTTCTTTATGACCGAAACAACAACAACAAGAGTATGGCAGAACGAGCTGAAAGGAAAACACGCCAAGGGAGAAAAACAACAAAGACAAAAGCAACGAACCAGCGAGCGAGGCGAGGGAACAAAAAGGAAAGAAAGAAAGGAAGAAAGCCAAAAAGAAAGCAAGACGAAGGCAGAGCCTCAGCCAAAGCCAGCACCAGAGCCAGCACCAGAGCCTGAGAGAGGAAAGTGCAAAGGAATCCCCCACGTGGCACAAAAAATTAAAATGCTTGCCGGAAGCTGAATCTCAAACAAGCGAGCCCAAGGCTGTTGTTCCAAGCGGGCGGAAAACCAAAGGGGCGGGTAGGATGCAGAGAAAGCGGGGGCGTAGCAGGGCAATATGCACATGAGTTCCTCGACGGGCGGGGCAAACGGAAATTGTTTTTGTTAGTTGGCGTCACATTTTTTATCAGTACTTTGTTTTTTAGGATTTTTTTCTCCTATCACTTTTTTTTAGTTTTTGTTTCCTGAATATAAATTGTGGCCAAGCCACACACTTCAGGGCGTGTCTGAGCCATTGACAAAAAGCAGATGACACCCACTGCCGCCCCGAAAGCTGTGTCCCCTCAGGTGGTTGCAATTTCATTTGGCATTTATGCATTTACAGAGGGGGAAGCGCTTTTAATGAGACACTTTTCAGCACGACGTCATGTTAATGAGCAGCGAAAACTCTCGTGGATCGTGCCACAGCCGGCGGCGCAACAACAGCAACAAGTCCGACCTTGAATCAGTCCAACAGCCCTTTCCAGGACAGCCTCAAGGACTGGCCCACAAACGAAATATTTGTTATCTCAACTCGGCTGGCTTCGGCCCAATGTTATTAATATCTGATGAACCTGGGAGTGGCGTCGTCCTGCCACAGGATTCCTGACCCACACAACAACAATTATGCATTTGCCAGGGAGCCCCAACAAAAAAATGGAGAACAAAGACTCGGCTTTTTTCTTTAGGGTTTTCGCATTTTCCGGCACAACAAAGCGCGCTGATCGAAAAATCAATAATTCATGAGTGACTGTCTTTTGAGGAGAACGCCCACCCATTGCCCACATATGTTTGAAAAGGACGAAAAGGACTCGACTTCAGTATAATATATTTTAAAGGCTACTCTTTTTGAGGCAGCAGCACTTGAAATAAATTCCCAACTTCTTCATGGCATTACGTCCTGATGAAACCAATCCTGGCTAGAACCTAGCAGGGTACAAGCCACAAGATGAACATGGCCCGAAAGCAGCTCCCCCGTTCGATTTGTCGCTGTCAGGGAGCCGCAAGTTCGGAACTTTGCCAACGAAATTATTGTTGCCTACTTGCGGGGGCTCAGAGTACCACCCACATCCTTCATCCTCCATCCGCCGTCCTTCATGCAGACCTCATAGAACTTGGCTGATGTGTGTTCGTGTGTCAAAGTCTATTTTACAAAATTACGAATTTGTTACGTTTGCGGGTTTCACGCCTCTGCAGCTGACAGGCTCTGACTGTATTTTCATGATGTTTGCGGCACGAAACGTGTCAGAATGGCAGCGGTTCGGGGCAATTTGTCACGCCTCGAGCAGGTGGTGGCATTGCCATTCTGTCATCC
Organism: Drosophila varians; assembly: GCA_018150405.1. Classification (NCBI taxonomy): domain Eukaryota; kingdom Metazoa; phylum Arthropoda; class Insecta; order Diptera; family Drosophilidae; genus Drosophila; species Drosophila varians. The sequence continues at coordinate 15,410,010 of JAECWK010000130.1, forward strand.
TGGCATCCTAGCATTCTGGCATTCTGGCGTCCTGGCATCTCCATATCCTGACCGAAGACTCCATTGACATTTGCATATTTATTGGCGAGCCTTATCAGCCATGGAAGGCCACCCGTTGCAATTAATGGCCATCGTTTTCTTTTGCTTTCCAAACGCTTGCACATGAAATCAGCCAGAACCGAGAACCGTACAGCAAATTGTTGCATGCTACGTTCAATGGTCATGGGTATGCTATATAAATGTGCAACTCCTTTGGACATAAAGCCTGTCGTTTGCAGTTTAAGTCTTGAAATTGAATGCGTTTTGCTCTTCGACATTTGCGGCTGGCCAGGGCAATGGCAAGCTCCGCTTATGGCCACAATCAAAGCTTATGGCCCTGGGAGAAAATATAGGAAAATAATCAGTAGAACGCAGCACGTACCCTCCAGTGGACAGGCCATTAAAATCATCCCGAAGCAGGCAGGCTAGAGTGGATTTTATGGCCACAAAACGGAAAAATGTGTAGTTTATAAAACCGAGCCCACTTCTGACTTGAGCACTCGTATTAACCGGATACTTGTTTTTGTTTCAGTGAACGCCTGCACGCTGCCACACCCGCGGCACAACAACGGCGGTGCCAGCATCCAGATGACCCGGGACGATCAGATGCTAATCAGCAAGGGCGTCTATATTCCGTCCCCGTCGCCGGCGCCACCGCCAGATGGCTCCTACTACAACATGAACAGCGACAGATACTTGTCCTATCCGCCAATGGTGAGTAAGATCAATGAACTCCGCAAGGATATCCATCCCTCCTGGGATGGGCGGGATTACCGGGTGGGATTTGGCCAAGAACCAAGCTTAACGGAAAGCAGCAGCTGTGCTGCATCGGAAGCTTAATTGCCCGCATCTGCAGTTACCTTCTTTTTGATCCGGTGCTGGTGTTCCGCTGCTGCCTCCCCGGGATTATTTCGCTCAATTAACCAAAGTTTTATGGAGGATGCTATGGTCTTGGCGTTTTGCATCTGCCAGTCTGCCAGTCAGCCAGTCAGCCAGCTGGCATGCGAGGGGTCCATATTTATGTACTTGTATCGATCAGAAAGGGGGGCGAAATGGGGGAGCGCAAGATACTTTTTCCCATCGACTTTTATAATCCGCGCCCAGCTTTGCAACACTGTACACTGACAAATGACAAACTTAAAAGCATTATAAGTAAGCTCCTGGGAGGATGCATGGTGCACTCTACCCGGGAAAGTCAACACAATATTTTCCCAAGACAACAATTTAATATCAAGCATACGCAGTGTGTGGCAAGCGGGCCGCTTCTTTTACGACACGCTCTCCTCGCAGATGCGACAAAGTTTTCCCTTTTTGGCCGGCATCACTCATAAAGTGTGTGGAATTCCCTGGCAAGCTTGCGGCCCCGAAAATTTTCGGGTCCACCTACTCATGGCAGAACACCGCAACGTCTAGTCAAGGACAAGTGGCATGTATGTAATGACCATTCCACGCGCACATGCCACATGTCACACAACATAGACATCCGCTGGCTGTCGCATTGGCTGCCAATATAAATTCCGCAAATTTCACAATAAACATGGGGAAATCAATTTTCGGAATTTATGTTTCCTTGGCTCCATTTTTATGGAATATCGCCCCTTCGGACTTGATGACTCCTGGCACTAAAGGGGTGCAAATGCGACAGCATAAGATGACACCCGATGTGGGGATGACGTTTAGCCCGTTTCGTTGCCAGCTTTCTATGGCGATGCCGGGCCGGGGCATTTATGTGCCATCGCATCAACTTGGCTGAAGCTCAATAATTGTATAAATTAGATGAGGATGCAGTGCCCAGAAGGGCACAAAGTTCTGGAAGGGTACACCATCTGGTTGCAGTAGCAGCGGCTAATATAATAATATTTATGCTTACCAGTGGAGCATGTTTATGGGCCTTATACGATTTGTTAAGTTATTCAATTGTGTCCCAGTCCCAAGGAGCACAGCACAGTTAAATGATGTGGCAGGGTGGAGGAGATGGAGGAGAAGGAACTCCCCAGTGTCGCAATATCCCAGTATCCAATGTCCAGCGGGCAGTGCTCCGTCATCGTTCTTTGCCATCGCCCAACATGGGACTAAACCTTTTGTTTGCGGTTTTTAGTCAACGAGGGAGAAAAATTCAATTTCGGTTTAGTTGGTCAACAATGACATCCCACATATATATATATATATATATAAATATATAGTATAGTATAGTATAGTTGTGTGGGGAAAATGTTTGGACTTGCCACTTCAGATGGAAGCGTACGCCCACCCCTTCCGCTTTGTGCGGGCCTTTTGCCATTTCACATAAGAAATGCTTTGTGTGGAAGCCAAATTGAATTATTTGATAAACATCATTAGAAAAATTACAAAATATACAGAAAGTGGAGGTGGGGCAGGGACTGGCTGGGGGTGGCTGGGAGTGGAGGAGTCTGGAGTCTGTACAGACCAAGTCCCTTCGCTGTGGCTTCCCGAAAACATTTGGCCAGAACTAAATTACTTTTCGAAGAGCATCTGTCTCGGTTTGTCGGACTGTGTGGGCTCCACGTTGCCACTGCCACTGCCTTTGCCACTGCCAGGACACTAAATGAATAAGGACAATTTATAACAGTAAATCAAATTAAATTTCAATTGGAAAACTTGACAAAATAAAAAACAAACAAACATAAGACATAAGACGCAAGACAACAAAAAAACAATCACACACTGAATGAAATAAAACAAAAGAGAAATGGTCATGTAACAAAGCTAGAGCCCCCCTCCAAAGGAGGGGGGCTGCCACAGTGGCTGCCACTGTAATTGCCCATCACAATAGATACGGATTCGATTCAGTTTATCACAAATCCAGTTTATCGCAAAGCGCTCAAAAGTGATTGAGCGGCTCTTTAATCAATTTATTTCTTCATTTATGAGAGGAAATGAATAGCCTGGATCCATTTGATTTGGATTTATTTGGCCAAACAAGGAGCTACTTCGAATCTCGAATTCATCAAGAATTTATACAATTTATTTGGCCAATATTTAAAGTCCTAATATGCCTGCAAACTTATGGTATTAACTGATTGATTTGGCAAACTTTATTTTATTAGCCCCGTCCGCAGCAGCAGCAGCAGCAACAGCAGCAACAGGATGTCCAGGGGTCAGTGCCTCGAGGCCCATATCCTTTTGCCATATCCGTTCCGGCTGGCACGCAAAGTGGCCCAAAGTAAATGCAATTTAAAACAAGTTGTGGCCACACCCAGAACCAGAACCAGCACCAGAACAGAACCAGAACTAGGAGCCGAGTCCACCCACTCATCCATCCGTTGCGGTGTTTTTGTCCAACCAGCTTGTAACTATTTAAGCGGCAATTTGTATTTTATTGCCAACTTTGGTTGGCTTCCAACTGGCCCCAGATACCCCAGATGATACCCCGGCTAACCCATCAACATGCAATCCCAATCCCAATCCCAGCCATACCATTTTCCACACCCACGCCAGCCCCAAAAATACTCGAGTTTCGTTTGGCTGGCGTTGGCGTTGGCGTTGATAAGTTAAATGCTGAATGCCGGACACACGCAGTCGGGAATCCCTATGTGGAATACGTGCATATGGTGGTACGTAGCAGGAGCAGGAGGAGGAGCCGGTGGAGCATGGAGGAGGACTTGACTCCAACCGGACAACTTAACTACGGTTCACTTTGTTAACTTGAGTTCTGCACAGTTTTAAATTCAATTAGTTTTCGTGCGGGCGAACTCTTGCCATTGTCTGAATGTTCCACTGTCAGCTAGAAAGGGGAGCGGTGGACGAGGGGCTAAGGGCAAAAAGGGGGCGTGTCGTGGCAAAGTCAGGCATCCGTCAGATACTTTACGCACTCGCCCTGTATGGCGCTGTATCTGTCATCAAAGCGAGATGCTCGAGTGTTTTGTTTTAAAATTCATGAGCGAATAAGAAGAGAGAGACAAAAATAAAATTAAGAAAAAGAGCGAGCATCTAAGCAGCTGATGCCGATTAAATAAATAACGGGATCCACTCGCAGCCATAATTTAATTTTTCCATCTCCAGCTCCCATCTCCCATCTACCATCATCAAGCTCCGGCAGAATTTTTCATAGACTTTGTTGGCCCGACGGCGCCGCTTGGTTGGCCTTAATGTGGAAAGTTTCATTTTTATGGCCAGTGTAGAGTGTTGAGTTTTTTGGCTAAGGAGGAGCCCAATGCCAATTGGTTATTCTATTTACACAGAATGAAGTTCCAGCCGCATCTCCCGGCTAAAACCGACAAAACAAAAACAATTATAATGAGCTGCGGCCGAAACGCGCGAACAAAATTAGCGAACGCGGCACACAAAAGCCTTTAAGTGGCCAAAAGTTTACAGGCAACAGCGAAACCCTTTACGGAATCTGCTGCGTGCAACAAATTGTTGTTGCTCCTGGCCACCTCCTGGCCTGCTCCTTGGCTCATCTTGGCTAAACCCCGAGCTCTGGGCTATGGCCCTGGGCCCTGGGCCCTGGTCTTTGGGCCACGAAGTTTTCGTTAGAGACAATTTAACTTTGTAAACTGATACAAAATGTCCGCCTTGGTCTACTCAAGACGACTGACTACCAATTGCGTCGGCCCTCCCCCTTTCCTGTTTTGTTAATCAGTGTTGAGTGTTGTGTCCTAATGTGTTTCCAGCAATGTCCTTAAGCCCCAAAGATAGCCAGCTACAATTCTACAATCCTACGTGAGGGATGGGAAGGATGCTTCCCCTTAATATTCCAATTAGGTGCACGATCCAAGTTTGCAACTTGAAAGTTGTACGTGCAGCAAACTTGGACATTGGACATCGGGCATTGGACATTGGACATGGTACCTCTGGCATGCGGAACAGTTCCTCAACTGGCACAAAGTGTCATGTCAATTGAACTAGAAATCCACTCGCAGGCTCTACAGTTTCCTTCTTATTTTCTCTAGAATTTCACGTTTTCTTGCCAACTTGTCAAGAAGTTGTATTGTAAGGACTTTACAGGAGAAATTCGCTTTGTGCTCTCGGACAGGACGAGGAGCTGTCATAATTATGGCATCGTTAGTGCCAATCTTTGCTTTAATGCCGGCCCTTCACGAAAAAGTGGCCAAAGGATAGCAAATAGCAAATACTGATAGGAAGAGCCAGGACCGGAATCTGCAGCATTTTGAGCCTTAGTCGGCTTAGAGACAACTTTTGTTTGCGCTTTTCATTGTTTCATATCTCGGGCGACAGTTTAATGGGAAAACTTTTGCCACCGAACCGGCAGAGGGGCTGTGTCCACTTTCCATGATCCGGATACCGGATGAAAGTGACTATGCTAAGCCTATGGTGGCCTAATCCCAACGCTTTTGGGTTACATTTTCGAATAATGTGGCATAAAAATTTATTTTGTTGCATTCTTTTGCAGGAATACCCGGCAGCCCTGGACTTCAACGGCCAGCCCATGCCGCTGGCCCACCTGCAACCCATCACAGTGACCTCGCAGGCGGCGCTCCTGGCCACCAATGGAGGGGCCACGCTCATCGCCAATGGAGCAGCCCCCTCGGCAGCCCCTGGTGGCTCCGGCACCCTGCGCCGGGGCATCCTGCGGGGAGTGGTGGGCGTGCCGCCTCCAGACGTCACCCACCACACGTCGGTGGTGGGCGGCAGTCCGATGCAGATGCTACACGACCTGCACCCAGTCAATCTGAGCGCCTCCACGCTCACCACCAGCACCACAATGAACGGCAGCCTTCCGACGGCCACGGCCACGTTGCCCCGCCAGCCACACGGAATCCTCAAGGACCCCAATCGCAACAAGCAGCAGCAGCAACAGCAGCTGCTTAACGCCAGCCTAGTGGGCGTGGGTGTGCCCGTGTCGGCGGGCATGGGAAGCCTGCAGATCCTGAACATGCCGCCGGCAAGCTCTGGACTGGGCAACAACCTCCTGATGACGGCCAGCGGCGCCTTTGATCCTGCGGCGGCGGGCATGAGCAGCTTCGGAGCTGTCGTCAGTCAAGCCGGCGGCATTCCGGTGGCCTACACGGATGCGGATGGACACCTCGTATAGCTGTAGGCAGGAACTGGGGCTTTGGGAGGCAACATCGACGCCACCATGAAACCAAACACGGAGCCCCGGTTCTGAGAAGCGTCACAACAACGTCACTATCCTATCCAACATACTCGTATCTGTATCCAGTATCCCGCAACAACCTACTTGCCAGGACGTAGCTAGTTTAGGAGCTTTCTATTCGGCCCCGGAGTCCCCTGTCTGAGTCTGTCCCGGCCATTACCTTATTCAAATCAGCCAGCGAATTAGTTTATGTAAATTTGTACCCAATTCTTTCTGTTTAGCCCGCACCCTCGAGTCCTCGAGTCCTCGAGTGTGGGTGTTTATTTAGATAAGGATGGGTGGTGTCGCGGGGGAGTGAGCATAATTTCGTCGAGAGTTTCACTAATTAGCCGGGGCCAAGACGGCCAAGACGGCCAAGATGGCCAAGAGGAGCGAAAGAAACAGGACCTGGCCGAAAAGGCAGGCCAAAATAATTTGAAATTTCTTTAAGACGGCAATGAGGAGTTGGGGTGCAGAAAACGCGAAACGCTCCAAAGCCGTTTGACAGCTCCCTGGGGCGTGCTCTGGCTAAAGTCGAGTGGGCACGTGATTGCCCTGGACGCCGCCGCCAGTGACCATGGTCGGAAGTTGAAGGTTGACAGCCGCTAGCTGCTCCAACGCCCCCACAGCTCCAAGATTGAGAAGCTAGATTTGGTCCGAAATTCCCCTTTAATGGCTGCAAAGAGAATCCGACTTGCGGAGGTATTCTATAAAAGATAGGGTCCTTATTGGTTTTTAATTCTGAAGGTAACTTTGGTATTCAACTGTTGAAGAGGAGATTCTAATTTCATTTGGTTAATTTTGTATAAAATTTCTTGAATTGGAAGGACTCCCAGCCATAAAATCAATCGCAATCTATCGTTGCCTCAGAGCCGAAGCACTTTCAGCTCCTTAAGGCAAATCCTTCGAATTCAAATGCTGCGCTGCCACGCCCTCGCCTCGCTCACATTATGTACAGAAGCTGCCTCTATCTGCTCCGCAGCTGCCATTCATCGGGCACAGCTCGAGTGGCATTGCCGCACATAAACAGTTTTCATTTGCCACTCGTCGCAGCTCAGCGAGCGTGACATGCCAATCCTGGTCTGGTCGGTCGGCTGCCAAGCCATTATCCTTCCTCACCCATCCAGAGTCCTATCCGAAAAGCGAAGCAGTCCCGGCATCTCTAGGGCCACTCCAAGGTCTCAAATGTTTTTGGTTGGTGGTGGTGGGAGGAAAGCGTTAAACACACGCCCCACATCCTTACATCCGCCTCCGCCTCCGCATCCGCATCTTGTGCTTTGACTTTGTAGTCAACTTGTCGGGATCCTCGAGCATCGAGCATGGAGCATCGTGCATAATTGCCAGCATCTCGGAATGTGTGGATTTTAATATTCATTCGTCTGTAATTGCTGCATCTGGAGAGTGCAGACAATCGCAGCTGCAGCCATCCTTCCATCCTGCAACAGGATTATCGCATGTGAATAAAGGCCCTGATTTCGGGAATAGATACTGCGGGATTGGATGGGATTGTATGGGATGGGATGGTTGCCACAAAACGCAAGGGGGTATCCGGGGCGGGGCCGCAAAGCAAACACTGACGCGAATCCTCTTCAGTGTGTAATTAAAAGTGAAATTATCTTTGAAATTAACGCACGCGTAGACAAAGACAAAGGCGCAAAGGAAAAGCGAGTGGGAAATGGAGAAAAATGCTCAGAATGGAATTAAGAATGAAGATGGGGCAACTTTGTAGCTGTGAGTGAGTGTGTTCTTGCCACACATGGCTTCAGCGATTGCAGTGGCCAGATAAAGGTTTAATGAGCAGGAAAACAAGTGGAGCCTGTTGCAGGATTAATATTCTCTCAACCCCACTCCACCCCAAGGACCACCCATCCATCCGTCATGTGGCAGAGGGCCGAGGGGGACTCGGAGGCCAATCTATAGTCGATATGTGAGTGTATAGCTTGTACTATCCTCTAAACGAGTAGTGCTGCCAAAACTGCATTAATAATTAGCATTAAGCTGGATCCGTAGCCTAAGTAGCTAAGCCGAAACAAATTTCGAAGAACAACTATTCAATCAGCAAGCCAAACCTTTCAAAAGTTGTACAATACCACAGATAACTAAATAACTAAATATAAACAAAAAGGACAAATGCAGGTATATCGATACAGAAAACATACACAAACAAACATTGAGTCATTGCAATTCATAGATGTAAAACGTAGCATACAATTTCGCGTCTCGTAACTCTTAGAATCCTGGCCCTCCCCCGCATCCCGAGGAGCACCGAGGAGGACATATACTTAGGAATAGCTAACTCGCTGTTTTTCTTAGGGATAAAACTATTTGATTGCACTCGAATCTAATACTCAAACGAAAACGAATAGGAAATGTATCTTGTAACTGGAACCACATCCAAATCTCCGCATCTCACACAAATCTTGTATGTCTTCCCCAGCTTGACGATTGTTGTTTGCATTGATTTTATCCGAATACGTACTTAAAATATGAATTAAATTTAAATGAATAAAATTAGTTTTATTATATTATATTATAAATTTAAGACTAAGTTTAGCACACTTGTCGGGGGAAAGTAAATAAGACTTATTGTAGATAATTATGTTTAAAACAATTAACGAAACGAAACGAAACGAAATCAAGTTGTTCAATTTGTATTTTTGCCAAAGAGATATTTGTTAAACAAAGAGCCGATTACTTGATAACTTGATTCTAGATTACCACATATTTTTCTCTCAGTGTGAGTGTGTGTGCTTGTTTCACTCTCGCCGTTGTTAATTGTATGAAAATAAATATGAGTATGAATATGAATATGAATATGAATATGAATTTGCGAATATGCATTTGAATCTGTAACTGAATCTGTGTATGATTTCCGAAATCCTCTCACTCGATATTAAAGTAGGATTATTGAAGCTGCAGCTGAAGGCGATGACACACAAGACTTGAATACCGAACATAGGCTAATGTTAAATGTTAATTCGAATCGAAACTAAGACACTGACAAAAACCCAAGAGAATGGATGTGTGTATAAAGCGGATTATTTAGCAGAGTATGTGAATGTTTTTTATGACCATTATTGAGTTATATGAATATATTTTATGTAGTCTGTATGCGTATATCTAAACATAAACATAAACATAAACATGTAATTAACTAATTAACTGGTTGAGGCATTTGTACAGTAGTCGAGAGGAAAACAATAATTAACAAGGCGTAAGTTCATTCAGAGAAGCAAAACACACATCTAAAATAAAATATAAACTAAAAATGCATAGTTCATAACTCAAAGCATAAGCCGCCACTCAGAAAATTGTATAAAACCGAAAAAAAAAAAACTAAAAAAATCTTAAACACAAAAAAATTATTGATAAAAAAAAAAAATGAAAATTAATGCATATTAAACCTACTGCATTTTTAAAAACGATCTGTTAACAAATGAATAATAAAAACGTAAAAAAACGATGAATACCAAAAACACAAAATGCATTTCCATTGCCGAACAAAAGGCCAACCGATTACGGCACAAAAGACAATTTAATGGCAAAACTTTCGAATCAATTTTCGACGGCAGGACTCAAACAAAAGGGGATACTTTCAGGACTCCCAACTCTTCCAGCTCGTCCTCCCGGCCCGATCCGACCCCACCCGACCCGAACCGAAAACTTTTCAAGGGAAAACGTATCCCACTATCCGTCTTGCTTGGTGCGGTGCAAAAAATTGAATTCCTTGTAAAACTTACGAGCTGGCATTAATTTTAACAGCATCTCGGCGGGGCAGGGTGGGCCCAGAGGGCGGCGAATACTTCAAATTACGTATACGGCCCATTGAACGCTTTGCCGGGCATGGACGTGGACATGGACATGTGTGTGCGATGTGCGTACTTCAGGAATCGTAGCAGGACCAGGACCAGGGTCATTATTCTCTCCTGACTGACTTTATGACGCTCATTCGATGGGCACAAATCGCAGCTCGTTTTTCATTTAAATGGAAGTTAATTAGTTCCGCCAAAAAAACAAAAAGCTGGCGAAAAAAGAGGCCAGCACGCCGAACAACAAAGGGAGCAGCCGGAATAAAGGGCAAATAAAAATACTTCTCATCACCGCCTCGCCTCGCCTCGCCTCGCCCAGAACTGGGCGTGGCCATAGGCATTCCTTTTGCTGCAATTGATTGATTTATTCCCATTCCACGCCTCATGCCCAGTGCCTGCTGCCGCATGCCACCTGCCACCTGCCACCTTGGCCACACCCTCTGCCTTGGCTTCGACAACCACTTGGGCTTCATCAGTTGTTGCCGCAAATTGATTCAACAAACGGCAAACAAGTGAAGCCTGGTCGTGATGGGCCTTCAATTAATAGCGGGATTGGCAAGAAAGTACGGCTAGAACTTGCCGGACATGAAACTTTCTCGCACGGAACTAACTTGGCAACTGTCAGTGTGCGGAATACTTGATAATTTCCAATAGGCTACAATATACGGTCCCTCTACAAGGGAATTCCTTTTAGAATTCCCAGAAAAACTTTAATTTTAAACTGAAGAACAAGTTAAGGAATATCTCAAGAAGAATCTCACACTATTCAAAGTAATCTAATAATCTGCTGGTAAAAAGTTCACCAAAGGGTATTCGCATTTCAGCTGTGCAACGCGAACTTTCTCTTCTTCAACGTTTTTTTTCCATTGTAATGCAGGTGACAAAACCCCACCAGCAGCTCCTCACAACCGCCCATTTTGGACTAGGACACTTTTTTGTCTGGCAGGCTTGGACCAGCGAGTGGGAACCGTCAAAAGGAACAAACCTCAATGGCGTCAGCGTGGAAATGCACGTCACAAGTACTCGCACAGTTCATCTGGCCGAGTAAATGGAAAAGTTTTGTTTGGTAAACTTTTGGGGCACGAAAAAAGAAAGCGACGGCGCTTAGGCGCTTAGGCGGGTTGAGTGCTGCAAGTCCAGGATGAAGCGGGCAGGACACGAGGAGTAGCCCTGGTCCGAAGTCACTAAGGAAACAATGACGACCGAAAAGTTTCTCGTTGGCATAATCATTGTCATGGCCATTGACGCAAGGATTTGCAAATTATCAGGGACGAAACTTGACCGAGCCCGTGTGCAACATGAGCCTTTTCAAGTGGATGTGAATGGAGCGACTGGAAGTGGAAATGGAAATGGATGGAGTGAGAGACTGAGTGTGGGAGTGGGCCTCTGGAAAATTCCATCATTAAAATCCAAAAGGGAATAGAAGCGCGGGAGGCACCCAGGCAGGCAGGGAGGGGCGACAGCTGTCGGAGCCGCAATAACGGGCATAGATAGCAATTATGCCTTTGGCGAAATTGCTGGCTGACAATCAAAGAAGCCGCACGCATAAACAAACCCGGGGCCGGGACCGGGACCAGGACCAGGACCAGGCGCAGGCCCGGAACCACCGCAACCATCCCGACACACCGACATCCCGACATTTCTGTTCGAACCACAAACTCCCGGTAATGAATTGTGGCCAACCGACCCAAAACACAAACAGATAGACAAAGGCCCGATTATAAGTTTGCGTACTTCTTCTTTTTCGCTTGCCTGCACAATTTTCTTGATCTTGCCACCATTTTGGGCCACATATCCTCTTCCATGCCAGCCCACATGATTACGAGGCCCCCTCAAATTCTTTCCCGAGGCTTAAACACAAGTATTGTTATGCGCAAAATTCATTTCAAGGCGGAAAGTTTATCGCTGCCCTGCAGCCTCACAATGCAACCCCGAGCTGGGCTAATTTGTGAGGGACGCAATGTTCCGAAATGCACTTAAAAAAAAACTCTTAAAAGGCCTTAAAAGAAGCCTTCCTTTGCTACCTTTCATACTCCAATAATTAATCAATAAATGTTATAAGAATAATTAATAGATTTGTATTTATTTTTATAGATTTTTAACAGTGGAGTTGCATATTTATTACGCAGACCAACCGCTCGAGAGGAATTGCAATGAAATGCACAATAATTCACATTACGCATACGCAGCGTTGGACGGGCAGGATACGGGCAAGACCTTCACCCTTCGCCGCAAACGCATCTGCAGCCCAATCCAAACCCATCACCACTCAGGACCCAACTAGTAAATAGAAAATATCTCAAGTTGTTCCGCCTGAACGCATCCCATCGCATCCAAGCCAATGGCGCTGACTCAGTTGGCAAGAAGAAAGGCCGAGGAAAATGCGGCTGCAGAAATATGATTTCGTTCATTCATTAAAAGCCCCACAAGTTCAAGTTGAATGAAAAAATATATATATGTAGGTATATTTTTAAACGAATACTCGGGCGTCTGTCACTGACCACATATGATTTATTTTTAACGCGGCCATTACAGCATCATAATGAGCACCCGTCCCGGCGTCTTGGCAAAGACTCAAAATGACAAAATGCCAGGCAACAGAAAAAACATTTGCAAAATATCGAAAACCTTTCAAGATTCGCACACGGAATGTTTTTATTTGTGTTTTGGCCCCATGTCCCCCATGTGCTGTTGCCGCATTTCCTTGCTCCGAATTGCCAAACAGCTGATTTAAATAGCCAGCCCCAAAGCGAAAGAGAAACAATCAGAGCGAGAACCGAGCCGAAAGGGTGTCAAGTCTGGGGGGGGCTGGGGCAGCGCAGGAGGTGGTCAGGAGACAAGCAACAAGCGGCGAGGCGAAAAATTTCGGCGAGCACGAAAAGCCGGCGAGAAAATCGCTTCGGGCCACAATCGCCGCACAGTGTCCAAGGTGGGAGAAAGTAATTAGAAAGTTTGATCTTGTTAGATTTTAAAATATCGTTTTATTATTATAGTAAGAAGGATTTTTACAGAAAAATATAAGGGATAAATACTATACATCAGGGACTTAAAGATTATTATCTAATTTTATTATCTATTTATTATCTATACATTTGTTAAAAAATACATCCTGTTTAAAATATTTCCTTTCCTAGAGGGAGGTACCTCTAGAAGGGTACAACAACCCCCCTGTATGATAAAGTAAACCCAACGAAAACTCAACATAAATCCCCAATATAAAACCCATATTATAACCACCATTTTGTAGACCAACAAGACCCACTGTTCCTGGCCGAGACCGAGTCTGGGGCTGGGGACTGCTGCGTATTGCGTGCCGCAGCGTTCGCTGTTCGCCGCCCCATCATTCTGCACTCGTAGTCGCCGTCGTCGGGGCCTCGTCGTCAGTCTAGAGAGTAATATCGACACGAAAAGTAAGTTCGCCGTGGTTCTGCTGGCCGTACTGGGCCCACAGCATCGAGTATAGAATCTATATGTGTGTTCGGGCCAGGGAAACTGGTGGAAAACGTGGAAAAACCGTCCAGTGCTCGACTTTTTCACGCGTCCTTCACCAACACGTGGTGGAGTTTGGCCCTGGAGGCGGCAAAATCAAGCTGTGTCGCGGATTGCATAAGATTTGCAATTATAATTCCGACGATTCGAATAAGTAAAATATGAAAATTTGATGAAAAATTCGGAAAGTGCTCTAGATTTGTGCGCTGCCCAGGCCTTTGCGTGTGATATTTTTGGACATGTGTGCGCCTCGTAGTCGGGCTCCCCGTGTTCGGGTGGTCTTCGTGCGGCGGTGGAGACCAAAAATAAACACACGACACCGCTGAAAAGCCAGAGCGATTGTTCGATTTTCAAATCCAACAAAAAACCCAAATTCTTTTTCAAAAAAAAAAAAAACAATAAAGAAGAGCACCTCTTTTCTAATGAACAATCCCCCGTGTGGTGTGCCGGGTTCCGAGGGGATAAGTCTTCGTATATGTGTATGGTGCAAAATGGCGGCAGTGGTTTGGTTTATGCGGCATTGCGTGCCATCGGACCCTTGGATTACCGATGGCACACAGCGGGGACTTAGCGTAGCCCCTTGCAGAGTGTCCCAGACAGACTGCCTGCCGCCGGTGAAATCAGTGGAATCGGAAAAGTCCTTGCCCAAGGATAAACGCATGAAATCATAGAATCAAGCCAATCCCACGCACCATCGGGCAATTAATTAGAATTCCTCGTTGGGAATTCCTCGTGCGGCGAAGTGTCCGTCAATACGAAGTAGCAACATGTTGCGGCAAAGTGAATAAATGTGCAAATATACATACTAAATATAAGTACAACTACTAAATCTGCAAAGTGTGCGAGTGTGTGGGATTATCGAACTACCCCTGGCGACAAAGTAACACTGGCACTTGTCCAAAAACATATTGGAGACCAAATAAAAAACAAGCTACAAAAACTGAAATTAGGGATATATGTATTCGATTAGCTGAATGCCAAACAAAACACTTTATTAACTTGGCCAAGAAATCAGGCGATCTCTAAAGCAATAAATCTAATTTAGAGGCCATTAGTTTGTGGTTTGATAAACTATTTTTAAATAAAAATACAATCTTTAAACAGAGATAAATATTAATAGTTTATAAATCTTAATCAAAGCCATTAAAATCAATATAATCAGAGATATATGTTTATTCGCTTCGTAGTATTAGAAAACCTTTCTTATAGAAACTTTATAAATAATTGGTTTTTGAAATCATGGGAGATCAATATAATAAGGAAGTACCAATCCATTTATTACATTTTTTAACTTTTAAACTTGTTTAAACTTAAATATGTTAGCTTAAACTCATAATATACTTAAATATTTAACACTGTAGCATCAGTTAGTGTATTTTCCCCGAGTGTCCTTTGCCGTTCTCGTTTATTTCATTGAGAGAGACCCAAATAAATTAGAATATTTGCTCAGTTGTTGGCTTTTCGCCACAAAGTAACATATTTACAAGAGACAGACATTCCAACATAATTACACATGTAAAAAAAGCTAGCAAGTGTCGGGCGAATTTGGCAAGTGACGCAAAATGGGGCGAGCAAAGCAAATGGCGAAAAAATGGCCGCAGCACCGAGTGTGAATCAGCTGTTTCGCGAGCAAAACACAAAATGGCGAAAAGGCGACCGGAAGAGAGAGAGAGCTCACACTCTCGCCGCTGATGTTCGTGTGTGTGCATTCGAGTGTGTGTGTGCTACCAAAAATATAAACAAAAGTTAGTGCCACTTGATTTCTGGCCGCCCATGACCAGACCCTCGCCGAGAATTCTTTACAGTTTCGCGACAAGTGTAAACATCCCGACACAGTCGTTATCGTAAACAAATTTCGAAATTCTTTTATTTTTTTAAGGAAATAAACCGACTCGGGAAATCAAGGGAAATCCCAAACAATTTAAAAACCAAACACGCGGTGAATTGAAATTTTGGAGGCGCTGCGGTCGTTGCGTTAACCAAACGAAATGGCTGAGGCGGAGGGAGGCTCCGAGCAGGATGATGTTTCATTCCTGAGAACGGTAAGTAACAGGATATCTATATGCTACTAGACGCAGGACCACCACATACAGACACAAACATACGTGCATCCACCCAGGCATTGGGATCATCTAAAATCAATTACGTCCACTCAATAAAATCCATGGGGGATTTTTCACAATTGGTGTCATAAAATATCCGGCAATCCATAAAAGATGTCCTGCCTGTCCTGCCCCACTGTATATGTAATGCATATTTATAGGCGCCCCTAACTTTTGTTTATGGCACACAATAAATACAAGCCCGAGTCACAAATTCAATCACAGGCACCAGGGGCTTTAGCTTTTCGTCTGATTCCACTTTACATAGCCAGCTAGCTGGGTAGGGTAGGGGGCCTGTTAAGGATTCCAGGCAGGCGGGAGAGAAAGGACTCGATGAACACATCGTCAGCTGACAAATGCCGCTATATATCAATGCCCACAGCTGGTGCGCCAAATGACAGCCATTATGGGGTATAAGTAAATAGTGTTGCTTCCTTTAGCTCACGCCCCCATTTCCCATTTCCCATCCCGTTGGCACTCCCACTTTTTGAGGGTCAGCGAGGTCAGCAGCACGACACCTTGCCGCAATAAATAAATACGTTTAAGGGCAAAAGTTGAGTTTGTCCATCGCACCCGCACCCGCACCCGCACCGGCACGGCAGCGCCTCACAGCATCCGTGTATCTTTGTGTCCTTCGTATCACTTTGCCCGCCCGCATGGGCCCATTGGCCCATTGGCCCATTCACCGCAACAGAAATTCAATAAATATCAAAGTCCCACCGGAGTGGCAAACCTTTCCTCGGAATCCCCCTTGGGAATGTTGTCCTTGCCTTCAAAAGACGTCAAATTACGCTTATTTGCTGAAAAGCCTCCTGCTCCCCCAACTCCTTTTCCATCACCAGCTCCAGTTTTGACTCCGGCAAGTTTACAGTTCACAAACGAATGACCCGAAAAGTGCAAGTTTGCACAAAACATTTATCGAAATGAAGTCAAATGCAAATTGAGGCATCGAGAGCGGACAGTGCAGTTTTTAGGGCCTGGCCGGGACGTGCATGTGGACGTGGATGTGGATGTGGTCAGGTTTAAATTTTAAATAGACGGGACAGAGACAATGATCCTGCTGCGTCAGGACTCGGCACTTCATTCGCATTTAAATTATGCAAATTGCTCGATTCGAAATCCATTACCGTTCATTTAACTTCGACTACACACAACATCACCGGCCCAAAATCACATCTCACTGTCCAGTGAAAAGGGCGTGGGCGTGGGCTTTGGCGTTGGCATTTGTGTGGGTGTGGGTTCAGATTCCAAAAACGCCCACCTACATCCAGCCACCCATCGCCCTTCCCTCCCATTCACCACCATTCATTTGCACATTTAGTGCCTTGTAACAATTCCCTCAATTTGCGTGTGCAGTGCCCTGCTTGAATCTCCAGACCCAAAAGGGATGCAGCTGGCAGTCGGCTTGGGGTCACAAGGGGTTCCCGGGGCCAGGATCGCCTCGCCGTCGGAAAGGAGAGCCGAATGTGTTGCCAAATACCAATTGGTATTGTGGTGGCTTGCCGGTCGGAATTGTTGCCAAAGTCTCATTAAAATTGCAGCACAACTTTGGGCCTCTTAACGACTTAATTGTTGCCTCGGCTTTCATTCATTCATTGGCCTTCCCCCCGTCCCTTCGATTAGGGATTAAGGATTAAGCTATGGGATTCAGGATCAAAACTATTAGCTTTTCAATGCATTTGATCGTTTCATCATTATTTTTAAATTTAAAAGTAGAATCT
The DNA here is from genome assembly GCA_018150405.1 of Drosophila varians. Classification (NCBI taxonomy): domain Eukaryota; kingdom Metazoa; phylum Arthropoda; class Insecta; order Diptera; family Drosophilidae; genus Drosophila; species Drosophila varians. Next base: position 15,427,228 of record JAECWK010000130.1, read on the forward strand.
AAAATAACTTTAACTGTTTTTAAATTCCACAGTAGGAAGAATATTTAGACCAAGATTTTTGTAATACAAGAAAGTGCAAATACTGAAAACTGAATTTTAATAAAGTTTTAATTACCACCCACTATTTATTTCCACCTTTTCAAATTCAACGGCATAATAAACCATCTATTTTGCAAAAAATATCCAACTAATTACCATACAAAACGGTGAATATTTTATGCAAATTCGTTAGAATTATTTACGTAATTGAATTCCATCTTTGATTTACTTTATTCGCTAAATATGGAGGGGCAAGTATTAACATATTTTGCGTTAATTTATGCCTGCAGGAGGACATGGTCACGCTCTCGTGCACAGCGACGGGGGAGCGTGTCTGCTTGGCCGCCGAAGGATTTGGTAACCGGCACTGTTTTCTGGAGAACATTGCCGACAAGAATGTGCCGCCGGACCTGTCGCAGTGCGTCTTCGTCATCGAGCAGGCGTTGTCGGTGCGAGCCCTGCAGGAGCTGGTGACAGCGGCAGGATCCGAGACTGTAAGTATCGACGATCCCACCAGGCCAGCACGGATCTTAATCACCTCATATCAAGGGAATCCCGAGCAATCCCACACTCTGTCCGTTTCCACGTTTATGTTGTGATCCATAATGCTTGCTATTCCGAAGACATTTCGATGCTGTGCGTCTGTAGGTCTCTGCATGCGAATCCTTGACTCTGCTCCCCCCCTTCTCCCCCGCCCTTCCCCCCTGTTCTCTTCTCTTCTACACATTTGTAACCTTTTGAATTTTTCGTTATTTTTTCAAAATTTGTCTAAATACCCACAAAACAGGATAGTCAAGTTGTAAGTATACCGTTAAATTCTTCTTTAATCTTACCGCGCTTCTCTTCTATCTATCTCTTTCTGTATCTATCAATCTGTCTCACTCTGTCCGCGTAAAGTAGCTCTCTTCCTTCTAGCTCGGCTGCCATTTGCTTTCTTTGTCGCTTTGTTGGCGGAAAAATATCGCTTAAAGAATAGAAGAGCTATTCGAAAGTAATATTCCCAGTAGGCGACACTATTTTGCGTAAAACTAGAACTGTTTCAAGGAGTACATTTTGAGAAGGACTGCTTATGATGGTCCTTACTTTATTACCAAACAAAGAACGAAGTTATATCTTTATTTAAGAGCTGATTAAATGAAATACCTTAAATCGGTTTTAAATATTTTATTATTATTCTAAGAAATCCTTCCTTCTTTGGATGTACTCCTTTTTTCTAACCCAAAAGCAACCACAAAACACTTTTGCATTCTAACCCCGTAGTAAGTTTGTTTTAATCCTTGTTATGCCGTAGTTAGTAGATTGTATTTTACCAGAATCCTTCAGCTAAGCTGTCCCCAGACCGGCGACAGTGCTAATACTAACTAATTAATTGCTTACCAACAATTCCTAGGGCAAAGGCACTGGATCCGGACACAGGACATTGCTCTACGGCAATGCCATTTTGCTCCGACATCACAACAGTGATATGGTGAGTACTATTTCCCCCTAAAATTATAAACACAGAATGAATAATATTACTGTGAATTATAGTACTTGGCCTGTTTGTCCACCTCGTCGTCGAATGATAAGCTATCCTTCGACGTGGGTCTGCAGGAGCACAGCCAGGGGGAGGCCTGCTGGTGGACAGTCCATCCGGCGAGCAAGCAGCGGTCCGAGGGCGAGAAGGTCCGCGTCGGTGACGACCTCATCCTGGTGTCCGTGGCCACGGAGCGATATCTGCACACCACCAAGGAGAACGAACAGTCCATTGTGAACGCCAGCTTCCACGTGACCCACTGGTCGGTTCAGCCCTATGGAACGGGCATTTCGCGGATGAAGTACGTCGGCTATGTCTTTGGTGGCGACGTTTTGCGCTTTTTTCACGGCGGTGACGAGTGCCTGACCATACCCAGCACCTGGGGACGTGAGGCTGGACAAAAGTAAGCACAAGAATTATCCTGAAAGTAGTTCTTTTCTTTAACCACCTCTGGCAGTATTGTAGTTTACGAGGGCGGCGTGGTCATGGCACAGGCGCGATCCCTGTGGCGTCTGGAGTTGGCCAGGACCAAGTGGACGGGCGGCTTCATCAACTGGTACCATCCGATGCGCATTCGCCACATCACCACGGGACGCTATTTGGGCGTCAACGAAAGCAACGAACTGATTCTGGTGAAGAAGGAGGAGGCTTCAATCGCCACGACGACTTTCTGCCTGCGGCAGGAAAAGGACGACGAGAAGAAGGTGCTCGAGGACAAGGACCTGGAAGTGATCGGCTCGCCGATCATCAAGTACGGTGACACCACCGTCATCGTCCAGCACTGCGAAACGAGCCTCTGGCTCAGCTACAAGAGCTACGAGACCAAGAAGAAGGGCGTGGGCAAAGTGGAGGAGAAACAGGCCATCCTCCACGAGGAGGGCAAGATGGACGATTGCCTCGACTTTTCGCGCTCCCAGGAGGAGGAATCTAAGACAGCTCGTGTCATTCGCAAGTGCAGCAGCCTTTTCACCCAGTTTATCACGTAAATATTGCTTCTTGATCTTCCAGAGAAATTCTAGTAACTAATCTTTGCTTTTTAGGGCTTTGGAAACTCTGCAGTCCAATCGCCGACACTCCATTTTCTTCCAGAAGGTCAACCTCAACGAAATGGTCATGTGCCTGGAGGACTTGATCAACTACTTCTCGCAACCCGAAGACGACATGGGTATGAATCCTTATTTATCCTTAAAATCCTTGCCAAGATTATATCCAAATCCCTTTTGCAGAACACGAAGAAAAACAGAACCGCTTCCGAGCTCTGCGTAATCGCCAGGATCTGTTCCAGGAGGAGGGCGTGCTTAACCTCATCCTGGAGGCGATCGACAAGATCAATATTATTACTTCCCAGGGCTTCCTTGCCAGCTTCCTGGCCGGCGACGAGACCGGCCAGAGCTGGGACCTCATCTCCACCTACCTGTACCAACTGCTGGCCGCCATCATCAAGGGAAACCACACAAACTGCGCCCAGTTCGCCAACAGCAATCGCCTGAACTGGTTATTTTCCCGCCTGGGATCTCAGGCCTCCAGCGAGGGCTCCGGCATGCTGGACGTACTCCACTGTGTGCTGATTGACTCCCCGGAGGCGCTGAACATGATGCGGGATGAGCACATCAAGGTGATCATCTCGCTGCTGGAGAAGCACGGCCGCGACCCTAAAGTCCTGGACGTTCTCTGTTCCCTGTGCGTGGGTAACGGAGTGGCCGTGCGATCCTCGCAGAACAACATCTGCGACTTCTTGCTGCCCGGCAAGAATCTTCTGCTGCAGACCCTGCTGGTGGACCACGTGGCCAGCATCCGGCCAAATATATTTGTGGGCCGCGTAGACGGCTCCTCCATGTACCAGAAGTGGTACTTTGAGGTGACCATGGACCACATCGAGCAGACAACGCATATGATGCCCCACCTGCGCATCGGTTGGGCCAACACCTCCGGCTATGTGCCGTATCCGGGCGGAGGCAAGAAGTGGGGCGGCAACGGCGTGGGGGATGACCTCTACTCCTTTGGATTCGACGGCGCCTATTTGTGGACCGGAGGACGCAAGACCCTCGTGGTAGATGCCTTGCCCGAGGAGCCTTTCATCCGCAAGGGCGATGTGATTGGTGTGGCCATCGATCTCTCGGTGCCCATCATCACGTTCACCTTCAATGGCATCAAGGTGCGTGGCAGCTTCCGGGACTTTAACCTGGATGGGATGTTCTTCCCCGTGATGAGCTGTTCCTCGAAACTGAGTTGCCGCTTCCTTTTTGGCGGCGATCATGGTCGCCTGAAGTTTGCTCCTCCCATGGGATTCTCGGCGCTGGTTCAGTGCCTTATGCCTCACCAGATCCTCAGTCTGGATCCGTGCTTCTACTTTGGTAATCTCAGCAAAAACGTCCTGGCCGGACCCTGGCTCATTGAGGACGACACTGCGTTTGTGCCCAAGCCCGTCGACACAACGGGCGTTTCTCTGCCCAGCTCTGTGGACCAAATCAAAGAAAAGCTGGCGGAGAACATCCACGAGATGTGGGCCTTGAACAAGATTGAGGCTGGGTGGTCGTGGGGCGAGCACCGGGACGACTATCATCGCATCCATCCGTGCCTCACCCAGTTTGAGAAGCTTCCGGCTGCCGAGAAGCGCTACGACAATCAATTGGCTGTCCAAACGTTAAAGTAATTTCTGTCTTCCTTGTATTTTTCAAAATAATTAATATCCCTTCGCAGGACAATCATATCCCTTGGCTACTACATAACCATGGACAAGCCCCCGGCCCGCATCCGCCCAGTGAGGCTGCCCAACGAGATATTCATGCAGGGCAATGGCTACAAGCCGGCTCCCTTGGACCTGAGCGCCGTGACCCTTACCCCGAAGTTGGAGGAGCTGGTGGACCAGCTGGCGGAGAACACACACAACCTGTGGGCCCGCGAAAGGATTCAGCAGGGCTGGACGTACGGCCTCAACGAGGACAGCGACAATCACCGCAGTCCGCATCTGGTGCCTTATGCCAAGGTGGACGAGGCCATCAAGAAGGCCAACAGGGACACGGCTTCGGAGACAGTGCGTACTCTACTGGTTTACGGATACGTTCTGGATCCTCCCACTGGCGAGGGCACCGAAGCTCTCCTGGCAGAGGCACAGCGCCTCAAGTTCGCCGCCTTCCGGACGTACAGGGTGGAGCGGAACTACGCCGTGACCTCGGGCAAGTGGTACTTTGAGTTCGAGGTCCTCACCGCCGGACCCATGCGAGTGGGCTGGGCCCGGGCCGACTGCTATCCGGGTGCCATGTTGGGCAGCGAGGACACCAGCTGGGCCTTCGACGGACACAATGTGAGTATTGAGCCGGGGACTGGGTACATCGAGGGTACATTTTGTAGGGGGGTGTTCCAAAAATCGGGGGATTCCTTTCAATTAGAGACTGTGGCGGTGACGCAATAAAAGATCAACAACTCATAAAATGAAAACCCACCAACCCCGTGATTATAGGTGACCAAAATGCACGCCGGATCCATTGAGCACTTCGGAGTGCGGTATGAGGCTGGCGATGTCATTGGTTGTTTCATCGATGTCAAGGAGCAAACGATCAGTAAGGACCCCTAGACGCCTAGCTGCGTATCATCAACGTTGATTTACTTTACTTTTGATCGAACGCATTTTGTTTAACTCAACTTTTCAACTTAATCGAAGACTTTCGTTCTCTTTTGATTTGTTAATTTAGCGACACTTTTCATATCCGAATCATTAACAAACAATGCGACACATAATCTCTAGTGGGGATCAGGTTCGGGCCACTTAATCTCTATCTGTCACTTGCAATTCAACATTTTAGGAAGAGAAAGTGTCTGGTGGCGTGAGTGAATCCTTCGGTAAACAGTGCGGACCCGGGGACATAGTCGGCGTCTTTCTAGATCTGGCCGATCACACAATTAGTAAGAATTGCTCGCTCGTGCTCCCTGTTGTAATGTGAACATCCTCCAAGCATACCCCAATAAGGAATGCTCCACCTCCGTGCTTTTGATATCTACTAAATGTGAACCAGTGCCATCGGAGAGTGTCCCACCCAGCGCGATGCCAAGAACATCCACATAGAAATATCCCTTAGAGAAAAGCATACGTAGTTTCAGTCATTTAAATGGGTCCTGTTCCGAAAATCAATCATCTAATTCAAACTAAACTCAAAGGAACAGGACCATCAGTTCAAGTTTCAAAAGACCATTGGATCAGACATTGAAGAACCCATTCTTGCCCAGCTTCTCAGTAGTTTGTCACTTTCGATCCACATTATTATCCAATCCAAACATCGATTCCCAAGCTCTAACTTCCAACAATTGTTGTTACTTTGAAAAAAAAAAAAAACGCCTAACCAGGATTGTAGCCAGCGGGGTGCCTGAGGAGCAGGTGACACATCAGCTCATCCAAAAAGCTTTTTACTCTCTCTCTTCCGTAATAACTGCCTGTAATTACTAACGACACGTACTTATCCCCATACTAATATACAATAATTATCAATTTCAAATCAATTGTACAATATTTAGCATGAGAGCTAACACAAGTACTACTACTATTAAATAGCCTGCTTGAAACCGTATTCCTAGCTTTGCCAACCTAATCGAAACCCAATCAATTAAACACTTGCCGAGACATACATACATTCGTATGTAAATAATATAATATAATATGCAACCGAGCTGCAAGGCCAGCCAACTCAACTCAACTCAACCCAACTGCCATTAATACGCACGAATTTCCTAGAGGAATTTTAATTGCTTAATGGATTCCGGACGAACGAGACTAATCCGATACGCTGGGATACGTACTCGGGTCCCAGACTCCAAAAGCCCGTTCGGAATTCATTGATAAGCTGCTTGGTTCTTGGTTTCAATATACTCATAATTAGCAACCGCCCATTATTGGCCGCCCCCATCCTGCCCAGACTCCATTAACGGTAATCAATCGTTGCACAGGCTTCTCACTCAACGGAGAACTCCTCATGGACGCCCTGGGCGGCGAGACAACCTTCGCCGATGTCACCGCCGAGGGAGTGGGCTTCGTGCCCGCCTGCACCCTGGGCGTCGGCCAGAAGGCGCGCCTCATCTACGGCCAGGACGTGGACTCCCTCAAGTTCTTCACCACCTGTGGTCTGCAAGAGGGATACGAGCCTTTCTGCGTGTAAGTAAAATGTTTGATTTGGAATTTTAAGTTTTTGGAAAAGAAATCTTTCGAAATCCTTATAACCTTTTGAGTTGTCTTAAGGATTTACGAGAAAAGGTATTAGAAAAATTATGGATCAGAAGAAATATTGATAAACCTAATTATTTATGACTTTATAATTATAAATTGTATTAAATTCAAAAGAAGTTTCGGTTGTAAAGTTGCTGAATTGCTGATTATCCTTTTTTCTTATATCATATTATATTTGTTATATTATATTATATTATACACAGCCAAGAATGAAACCCTTAGTTTGGCCTGCAACCTAAAATCACTTTTCCAGCACTGATCCAATTACTCCATAGCTGGCGCTCTTAAATCCGTTGATTTTGATAAAAGATGTCGCCACTAGTAATACAGTAAAGCCTGATTAAAAGAAATATTCAAGAGCAGATTCTTTTTAATATTCGTCCTTATTATACTCTTTTTAGAAACATGCGACGACCAGTAACCCACTGGTACACCAAGGATCAACCCATTTTCGAGAACACCGAGGAGATGCCCGACTGTCGCATCGACGTGACCCGAATTCCCGGCGGAGCAGACACCCCGCCACATTTGAAGATTTCGCACAACACCTTTGAGACCATGGAGAAGGCCAACTGGGAGTTCCTGCGCCTCTCCCTGCCCGTCACCTGCATGAGCGAGTTCATCAACGAACAGGAGAAGGCCCGGCGCTGGGATGAGATCAAAAACCGGCAGTACCGCCTCATGCGGGAGGCGGAAGCTGCTGCCCAGATGCAGGTCCAGACCCAGGCCGCCCACATGGACCACATGCTCAAGGGTGGCTTTAACATGAACGATATCAAAGGACTCACCCGTAATTTCGACGAGCACGCAGATGCTGAGGCGGATCACATGATGCGGGGACCTTCCAGGCCTCCGCGGAAGGGATCCCTCACCCGGAATATCACTTTTGAGACCGACATGTCCGCTGCCCTGGATGAGATGCATCGTTCGTCCTCAGTGTTGGATATGAATGGTCTGGGAGATGAGCTGGATGACAAAAAGAAGCGAGGACGTAGTCCTTTCAAGTTCTTCTCGAAAAAGTCTCGCGACCAGAGTCGCGAAAAAATGGGCCGGGCTCAGGACACTTCCTTGGAACGCCGGAACACGGTAGCCCATGGACGTAATGTGGTCAACCAGCAGATGACCACCAGAGCTCCCACTTTAAGGTTGAATAATGTAAGTTTTAAACTTATCTAAAAGGAAATCAACTTAATCCTTTTCTTAACCAGGCTGACATCCCACCCAGTCCAGTGGCTCAAGGACCCAAGCAACTCAGCGGCTCCAACCTTGGCCAGCCCCCAGTGGAGTCCTCCGGAGAGGAGATGTTCGACGCCGAGTGCCTGAAACTTATCAATGAATACTTTTACGGAGTTCGCATCTTCCCTGGTCAGGATCCTACCCACGTCTACGTGGGCTGGGTGACAACCCAGTACCACCTCCACAGCAAGGAGTTCAACAAGAACAAGGTGCGCCGCGGATCCGTGTACATCGAGGACGACTACGAGATGGCCATCGAGAGAATCGACCGCCAGAGCTGCTACGTTGTGAGGGCCGATGAGCTCTTCAACGAGGTGACCCAAGACGCCTCCGGCAAAGGTGCCTCCCAGGGCATGTTTGTGGGTTGCTTTGTGGACACTGCCACTGGAATCATCCGGTTCACATGCGAGGGCAAAGAAACCTCCCACCGCTGGATGATGGAGCCGGACACGAAGCTGTTCCCGGCCATTTTCGTAGAGGCCACCAGCAAGGAGATCCTGCAGATTGAGCTGGGCCGCACACCCACCACCCTGCCCCTGTCGGCGGCGGTGCTGCCCACCAGTGACAAGCATATCAACCCCCAGTCACCACCACGCCTCAAGGTTCAGTGTCTGCGTCCGCACCAGTGGGCCCGAGTCCCTAATACGGCGCTCCAGGTGCACGCCCTGAAGCTCTCGGACATCCGCGGCTGGTCCATGCTGTGCGAAGATCCAGTTTCCATGCTGGCCCTGCACATTCCCGAGGAGGATCGCTGCATCGACATCCTGGAGCTAATTGAGATGGACAAGCTGCTGTCCTTCCACGCCCACACCCTCACCCTGTACGCGGCCCTCTGCTACCAGTCCAACTACAGGGCCGCTCACGCCCTCTGCCAGCACGTGGACCAGAAGCAGCTGCTCTACGCAATCCGGTCGGAGTACATGAGTGGACCGCTGCGCCAGGGCTTCTACGACCTGCTGATTGCCCTCCACCTGGAGTCGCATGCCACCACCATGGAGGTGTGCAAGAACGAGTACATCACACCCCTGGGACCCGAGCTGAAGGAGCTCTACAGCGAGGACGAGATGCAGCATTCATTGCGTTCCCTAGTCACGGAGTCAGTTCGTCCGCAGCTGCGGATGACGGAGATCACGTGAGTTGGCCAATTGCCGGTCCGGTCTAGCGCCCCTCCCACAGAGCACAGATTCCTTGTTCACTGCGCGGGTGGGGCCCATTCGTTGCATTCTTATTCTTTTTTTTGTTTGATCACGCTCATATTCTGTTTCGAATCTCCCGTCCGTTCCTGCATCTCGAACACACCATCTGCACCTGCACCTGCACCTGCACCTGCACCGACACAACAACTGAAACTACACCCGTCCAGACCCCCTGTGATTGCAACATCTAGTATGCCAAGTGTTTCCAGCGAACCGATCCCCAACATCGACCAATTGTACTCCCCGAAGTTCCCCCTAGAAGTAGTCAGGCAGTTCGTGATGGAGGCGCTGAAGGATGCTGTGGAAATCAACCAGGTCCACAATCGGGACCCCATCGGTTGGACCAACGAGAATTTATTCTTGTGAGTAACCAAGCCAGGCTTAGATTCTTCCCTATAGAACTCTCTTAGTGATTAGCCCGATCCCTTGCCTTGTAGACCACTCATTAAGCTAACAGACCGCCTGCTCCTGGTCGGCGTTCTGACCGACGAAGATGTCCAGAGGTTGCTGGTGATGATTGACCCAGAGACCTGGGATGCGGCCTTCGAGAGAGGTATTGAAACTCGAATAAAAAGTCAAAAGGACACTTGAACTAATACTCTTTTTTAGAGGGCAAGGATGAGCACCGAAAGGGACTGCTCACCATGAAGATGGCCGAGGGAGCCAAGCTGCAGATGTGCTACCTGCTGCATCATCTTTACGACACCCAGTTGCGTCACCGCGTGGAGAGCATCATCGCGTTCTCCCATGACTTTGTGGGCGACCTGCAGACCGATCAGTTGCGACGTTATATCGAGATCAAGCAATCCGACCTGCCCAGTGCTGTTGCGGCCAAAAAGACTAAGGAGTTCCGCTGTCCGCCGCGAGAGCAGATGAACCAGATTCTCTGCTTCAAGAACCTCGAAGCCGATGACCAGGACAACTGCACCTGTGGCCTTGAGTTGCGCGGTCGCCTGGGCGACTTCCACGACAGCCTCATGCAGAAGGTGTCGCTAAATGCTCTCCAAGAGCCGGATGGCGTTGAGGGCGCAGCGATCGAAGAGATCAAGACCGGACCGATAACCAAGATCTACAACTTCATCAACACCGTCAAGGAACTGGAGGAGGGGCCCAAGGAGGTGGAGGAGCCGGAGAAGAAGACGCCCGAGGAGGTATTCCGCAAGGTGCTCATCAAGACAATCGTGAGCTGGGCGGAGGAGTCCCAGATCGAAAACCCCAAGTTGGTCCGCGAGATGTTCAGCCTGCTGCTTCGGCAGTACGACACCGTGGGCGAGCTGGTTCGGGCCCTGGAAAAGACCTATGTGATCAATAATCGGGCTCGCGACGACGTGGCCGAAATGTGGGTGGGACTCAGCCAGATTCGCGCCCTGCTGCCCGTCCAGATGAGCCAGGAGGAGGAGGAGCTGATGCGCAAGCGCCTGTGGAAGCTGGTGAACAATGCTACCTTCTTCCAGCACCCCGACCTGATTCGCATCCTGCGCGTCCACGAGAACGTGATGGCCGTGATGATGAACACCCTGGGTCGGCGGGCGCAGGCCCAGAGCGACGCCCCCACCCAAACGGAGGTTGCTGAGGGAGCTCCCTCGAAGGAGAAGGACACCTCCCACGAAATGGTGGTGGCCTGTTGCCGCTTCCTGTGCTACTTCTGCCGCACCGGTCGCCAGAACCAGAAGGCCATGTTCGACCACTTTGACTTTTTGCTGGACAACGCAAACATCCTGCTGGCGCGGCCCAGCCTTCGTGGATCCACTCCCCTCGACGTGGCATACTCGAGTCTGATGGAGAACACAGAATTGGCTCTGGCGCTGAGGGAGCACTACCTCGAGAAGATCGCCGTCTATCTGTCCAGATGCGGCCTGCAAAGCAACTCGGAGCTCGTGGAGAAGGGCTACCCGGACCTGGGATGGGATCCGGTGGAGGGCGAGCGCTATCTGGACTTCCTGCGCTATTGCGTTTGGGTCAACGGCGAGAGCGTCGAGGAGAATGCGAACCTTGTCATTCGACTTCTTATCCGTCGTCCGGAATGCTTGGGACCGGCTCTAAGAGGAGAAGGAGAAGGTCTGTTCCGCGCCATCGTCGAGGCCAATCGCATGTCGGAGCGCATCTCGGACCGCTGCAAGATGCAGGACGAGGCCGAGGGCACCATTGCCGGACTGAATTTCACGCATCCGTTGCCGGAGAGCGACGAGGACGAGGACTACATCGATACCGGAGCCGCCATCCTCAATTTCTACTGCACCCTGGTGGACCTTTTGGGCCGTTGTGCCCCGGATGCCTCTGTCATCGAGCAGGGCAAGAACGAGTCCCTGAGAGCCAGAGCTATTCTGAGATCTCTGGTGCCACTGGAGGATCTGCAGGGCGTGCTGAGCCTGAAGTTCACTCTATCGCAGACGGCTCCCGGCGAGGAGAAGCCCAAGTCGGACATGCCGTCGGGCCTGCTGCCCAACAACAAGCAGAGCATCGTGCTCTTCCTGGAGCGCGTTTACGGCATCGAGACCCAGGATCTTTTCTACCGCCTGCTGGAGGATGCCTTCCTTCCGGATCTGCGCACCGCCACCATCCTGGACAAGAGCGACGGCTCGGAGAGTGACATGGCCCTGGCCATGAACCGCTACATCGGCAACTCCATTCTGCCCCTGCTCATCAAGCACTCCAAGTTCTACAACGAGGCCGAGAACTATGCCAGTCTGCTGGACGCCACTCTGCACACGGTCTATCGGCTATCCAAGAACCGTATGCTTACCAAGGGACAGCGAGAGGCCGTCTCCGACTTCCTGGTGGCCCTCACATCCCAAATGCAACCTGCCATGCTGCTCAAGCTGCTGCGCAAGTTGACTGTGGATGTGTCCAAGCTGTCCGAGTACACCACAGTGGCACTCCGGGTGAGTAACTCCCCGGCGATCCTTTCGATTCACATCCTTTCTAATCCTTTCCCGATAGCTTCTCACCCTGCACTTCGATCGCTGCGCCAAGTACTATGGCTCAACGCAAGGCCAGGGCTCGTACGGAGCCTCATCGGACGAGGAGAAGCGCCTGACGATGCTGCTGTTCTCGAACATTTTTGACTCGCTCAGCAATATGGACTATGACCCGGAACTGTTCGGTAAAGCCCTGCCCTGCCTGATCGCCATCGGCTGCGCCCTGCCGCCGGACTACAGTCTGTCCAAGAACACGGACGAGGACTACTACGGCCGCCAGATGGGTGCCCCCGACCAGCCGCAGTACATGCCCAATCCCATCGACACCAACAACGTCCACCTGGACAACGACCTCAACTCGCTGGTCCAGAAGTTCAGCGAGCACTACCACGACGCCTGGGCCAGCAGGAGGCTGGAGGGTGGCTGGACCTACGGGGAGATCCGATCCGATAACGATCGCAAGCATCCGCGTCTCAAGCCCTACAATATGCTCAGCGAATATGTAAGTTGGACTCTTTATCCGATAAATATATATCTTTTCCATGTCTTCATGAGTTTTTTTTGAAGTAACTAACTTTTTTAAAACAAACTCTTCAAGCTTGGACTTTAACTTTTCTTTCTTTTATTTTATTCTTTTTTATAATCATAATAATCTTAATCATTATAATTCATATGATCTAATAGCTTATATTTTTATTATTTTAATAATCTATCTCATTGTTCCTAACAGACTTTTTAATTATTAATCATCTTGTTTCAGAAATGAACAAATATTCGTATATTAACTTTTATAATCTTAATTTTTTTATTAATCTTTATTAAATTCTAATATGAAGTACAAGTTCATACATTTCCTAACAGCTCATCCAATTTTTCGTCCTAGAATCAATATTTAAATATTAAAACCTTCCATAATTTATTATCCTTAGGAACGTGAGCGCTACCGGGATCCAGTGCGGGAGTGCCTGAAGGGTCTGCTGGCCATTGGCTGGACTGTGGAGCACTCGGAGGTGGAGCAGCCACTCAACCATCGTGGATCGACGCGTCGCCAGTCGAAGCCCCAGATTGTATGTATAACTTAATGTCCTTTCCACTAACCCTCTTTCTCAAGCGTCCTTCTAACAAGTTTTTCAAAATTTTGAACATCCATTTTCGAAAACAAATTGGCTTTTCCACACCCCACTCGCCCTTCCACGTGTGTTCCCCTTAACGCCGATAGCACGATTTCCAGAACGAGGGCAGCCCCTTCAACTACAATCCCCATCCGGTGGACATGAGCAACCTCACGCTCAGCAGGGAGATGCAGAACATGGCCGAGCGTCTGGCCGAGAACTCCCACGACATCTGGGCCAAGAAGAAGAACGAGGAGCTGAACGGCTGCGGTGGCGTCATCCATCCCCAGCTGGTGCCCTACGATCTGCTGACCGACAAGGAGAAGAAGAAGGATCGCGAGCGTTCCCAGGAGTTCCTCAAGTACATGCAGTACCAGGGCTACAAGTTGCACAAGTAAGTTTCTAGGATTTCAAAAGGAATCGAATTAATTCCCTAAAATTACAGGCCATCCAAGGGTGGTGCTGTGGAGGAAGGAGGTGCCACCCTAGCTGCCGTGGAGCTGCGCTTCTCGTACTCGCTGCTGGAGAAGCTCATCCAGTATCTGGACAGAGCTACCATCAACATGAAGCTACTGAAACCATCGACCACCTTTAGTCGCCGCTCGTCCTTCAAAACGGCCACCCGCGACATCAAGTTCTTCTCGAAGGTGGTGCTGCCCCTAATGGAGAAGTACTTCTCCACGCACAGGAACTACTTCATCGCCATCGCCACGGCCACCAACAACATTGGAGCTGCCTCGCTCAAGGAAAAGGAAATGGTGGCCTCGATCTTCTGCAAGCTGGCGGCTCTGCTGCGCAACCGGCTGAGTGCCTTTGGACCGGATGTTCGCATCACGGTGCGCTGTCTCCAGGTCCTGGTAAAGGGCATCGATGCCCGCACCCTGACCAAAAACTGCCCCGAATTCATCCGCACTTCCATGCTGACGTTCTTCAACCAAACCTCTGATGATCTCGGCAACACGATCCTCAATCTGCAGGACGGCAAATACAGCCACTTGAGGGGCACGCATCTGAAGACCTCGACGTCCTTGGGGTATGTCAACCAGGTGGTGCTGCCTGTCCTCACGGCAATGTTTGACCACCTGGCGGCCTGTGACTACGGCAGTGACCTCTTACTGGACGAAATCCAAGTGGCCTCGTACAAGATCCTGGCTGCCCTTTATCACCTGGGCACGGACGCCACTCTCACCCATGACAGGAAGTATCTGAAGACCGAGATTGAGAGGCATCGTCCCGCTCTGGGGTCGTGTCTGGGAGCCTACAGCTCCTGCTTCCCGGTGGCCTTCCTGGAGCCGCATCTTAACAAGCACAACCAGTACTCGCTGCTCAACCGAATCGCTGACCATTCGCTGGAGGCGCAGGACATCATGGTGAAGATGGAGAGCTGTATGCCCAATTTGGAGACCATTCTGGCCGAGGTGGACCAGTTCGTGGAGTCCGACAAGACGTACAACGACGCTCCCCACATCATCGACGTGATCCTGCCGCTGCTCTGCGCCTATCTGCCCTTCTGGTGGTCCCAGGGTCCCGACAATGTCAGTCCCACCAGCGGCAACCACGTGACCATGGTCACCGCCGACCACATGAATCCTTTGCTCCGCAATGTCCTCAAGATGATCAAGAAGAACATCGGCAACGACAACGCCCCCTGGATGACGCGCATCGCCGCCTACACCCAGCAAATTATCATCAACACCTCGGAGGAGCTGCTCAAGGATCCGTTCCTGCCGCTGGCGGAGCGAGTAAAGAAGCGCACGGAGAACATGCTCCACAAGGAGGACAGCATGAGGGGCTTCATCAAGTCGGCCACGGACGACACCTCACAGGTGGAGACGCAACTGCAAGAGGACTGGAACCTGCTGGTGCGGGACATCTACTCTTTCTACCCGCTCCTGATCAAGTACGTGGACCTGCAGCGCAACCACTGGCTAAAGGACAACATCCCAGAGGCGGAGGAGCTGTACAACCACGTGGCCGAGATATTCAACATTTGGTCGAAGAGCCAGTACTTCCTCAAGGAGGAGCAGAACTTCATCTCGGCCAACGAGATCGACAACATGGCCCTCATCATGCCCACAGCCACGAGGAGATCGGCCATCTCCGAGGGCGTTCCCGCCGTGGGTGGCAAGGTTAAGAAGAAGAAGAAGAACCGGGACAAGAAACGCGACAAGGACAAGGAGGTGCAGGCCAGTCTAATGGTGGCCTGCCTGAAGCGTCTGCTGCCCGTGGGTCTCAACCTGTTCGCTGGCAGGGAGCAGGAGCTGGTGCAGCACTGCAAGGATCGCTACCTGAAGAAGATGCCCGAGTACGATGTGATCGAGTTTGCCCGCAACCAGTTGACCCTGCCGGACAAGCTGGACCCCTCCGACGAGATGTCCTGGCAGCACTACCTCTACTCGAAGCTGGGCAAGACCGAGGAGCCGGTCGATGAGCAGGCGTTAGAAAAGGCCAATGTGAATGCCAATGAGAAGGGCAAGGACAAAACCACGGAGACGGTGGATCGTATTGTGGCCATGGCCAAGGTTTTGTTTGGTCTCCACATGGTAAGTGCCGGTGACATCGCAACCAAGTGGATCCTCTATCTCTTGAAGTTTTCTCTTTAAAAACATAATTTATAGTTCTCCTCGACTTGGTTTTGTGGTTAATGCTTTAAGATTTAAAAGTTTTTAATGATATTTAAAATTTATAGCAGATTGGAAGATTTCAAAGTGTTTTTGAAAAGAAACAAAAACTCTACAGTTCCTTTTTTGGAAAACGTGTTTTGAAAACCATTCTTTTCATAATCCTTTCTTCCAAATTTCTTGTAAAATCTAGTAATACCCTTTAAGTTTTTTTCAAAACCAAGTCGAGGACTTTTAAAAAAAAGCAACTCTGATGCCATAAGATCGCGTAACTCATTCTACTTTAACTCTCAATTGATTCTCTACAAGACAATCTTTTATCTTTAATCTTTTAATCACTCGAATTTTTCTTTTCCTCTCGAAACCATCGACAAAATCCAATCAACATCGACAACATCAACCACAAAACTCGAAAAACAAAAACTCGAAAAAACTCAAAAAAAACTCGAATCATCTCCAACATCCAACGACAAATTGTTGACTTGAATGGTTGAACAAATGCTGATCTGTGATCCTGTGAATCCGTGAACGAAACATTTACAGATCGACCATCCACAACAGCAGAGCAAAAATGTGTACAGGAGCGTTGTGTCGATCCAAAGGAAGCGTGCCGTCATCGCATGCTTCCGCCAGACATCGCTACATTCTCTGCCCAGGTTATTACCGATTGAGATTGAGTAGCTTCTATGGAATCTATGGCCACTAACCCGACTAACTCAGCTATGCGTTTATCTGTATCTGAAATCTGTACCTAACACCTATCATCCTCAATGGCATCACCTACAATCTATCCAGTTTTTTTTTTTTTTTAATTCGTAATCCCCACTAATAGCTATACTAATGTGAGAGCCGCCTTCTAAAGCCATTTGTATTATTGTATATTTTTATGGACTTGCCGCACGTGCTTGCTTGCCACATGCCACACTCCAAATCCGATCCGATCCGGATCCTTTAGGCAGCCGGCGCCAAGAACAGAAACAAACGCTGGAGTTCAAAGATCTCGGTGGCGCGTCGCCAGGCAGTCATTTCTAGCTTACGCGCCAAGCATCTTTATCGCATGAGCAGGTGGTACTCGTACTCGTAGTCGTAGTCGCATCGATTGGTTCATCTCCCAAGTATCTCCCAAGTTTCTTTAATTTCCAACCTGGCCAGCCATCCCGCCACCCGCGAGGATGGACGCCGGCATCAGTTCTTGTTTCTCTCTTGAGTTCGTCTCTAATTTTGATTAACCCAACGGCATGCTAATCTCTGTTTATTTTACAAATCTATTCAAATCCCCGCCAGATATCTAATCCATCCTCTCATTCCGTTTAGACATCGCGCCTGCAACATCTTTGCCCGCTCCTACTATGAGCAATGGCTCCAGGAGGAGAACGTGGGCCAGGAGGTCATGGTCGAGGATCTGACCCAGACGTTCGAGGACTCTGAAAAGTCCAAGAAGGACGAGGAGGAGACGGACAGCAAGCCGGATCCACTGACCCAGCTGGTCACCACCTTCTGTCGCGGCGCCATGACGGAGCGCAGTGGTGCCCTCCAGGAGGACTTGCTCTACATGTCCTACGCCCAGATTGCGGCCAAGTCCTGCGGCGAGGAGGAGGAGGAGGGCGGCGACGAGGAGGGCGGTGAGGGAGGCGAAGAGGGCGAAGGCACCAGCATCCATGTAAGTGACCTCCAACACATTTATTCCCACTAACCACCGCTAATAACCCGTAACCCAAAATAACGACATGTCTTGCTAAGTGTCGGATGAGGAGACTGATGGTAACTATTCGTTCAGTTGGGAGAAGGGGTGTCCTTGGCATAAAGGACCTTGAGTTTACATTCATTTTCTTAATAGGTTTTCTATATTTCGCCCATTATTTTCTAAGGGGTTTAAAGAATTATTTATTAAAATATAATTAAAATTTTTATAATTTTATAGCATGTAGCATGTTTTTTTGGAATACTCCTTTGTTTTCGAATATCCTTTGATCTTCAGATTTTATTAAGTAAAGTAATTTATTTATATTTATAATTTAACATGCAACTAAAATCCCATAAGTGTCTACTTCGCAGACTTGGATCAAGTAATCTAATTCCTAATCCTCCACAGGAACAAGAAATGGAAAAGCAGAAACTGCTCTTCCACCAGGCACGCCTCTCCAATCGTGGCGTTGCCGAAATGGTGCTGTTGCACATTTCCGCCTCCAAAGGTATACCTTCGGAGATGGTAATGACGACACTCAATCTCGGCATCGCCATCCTGCGAGGCGGCAACATCGACATCCAAATGGGCATGCTCAACCATCTGAAGGAGAAGAAGGATGTGGGATTCTTCACATCGATCGCTGGACTGATGAACTCGTGCAGTGTCCTGGATCTGGACGCCTTTGAGAGGAACACCAAAGCAGAGGGTAAGTCCAGCCGCCCCAATCCCAACTCCGCCCATCTCCCGACGCTTTCGATTTGGTTTGCATCCTTCTAAGTTCGATTACGGTATTGATTTGTGATTTTGACCTTCCTTCCAACTGATTTCCCACCACAACCACCACCACCCACACCAACCATGCCTCGCATGCCAAAAACCACCCACCAAATCCCGTGTACGTGATCCCGCTATCGTTGTACCATCCACCCACTTTGCCACACCAACAAAGAGTATATTCCGAGTGCGGGTGCAGGTCTTGGTGTAGGTTCCGAGGGCGCCGCCGGCGAGAAGAACATGCACGACGCGGAGTTCACCTGTGCCCTGTTCCGGTTCATCCAGCTGACCTGTGAGGGTCACAATTTGGGTGAGTATACATGCAGTGTAACCATGCAGAGCCTCTTAATCTTTAAGCTAATCCCTTCCAGAATGGCAAAACTATTTGAGGACCCAAGCCGGAAACACCACAACCGTCAACGTGGTCATCTGCACTGTGGATTACCTCCTGCGACTTCAAGAGTCCATCATGGACTTCTACTGGCACTATTCCAGCAAGGAGATCATCGACCCTGCCGGCAAAGCCAACTTCTTCAAGGCCATCGGAGTGGCCAGCCAGGTGTTCAACACCCTCACTGAGGTCATCCAGGGTCCCTGCACCCTCAATCAACAGGCCCTGGCCCACTCCAGGCTGTGGGATGCGGTTGGCGGTTTCCTATTCCTGTTCTCGCACATGCAGGATAAGCTGTCGAAGCACTCCAGCCAGGTGGATCTGCTCAAGGAGCTGCTCAATCTGCAGAAAGACATGATCACCATGATGCTGTCCATGTTGGAAGGAAATGTTGTCAATGGTAAGTAGAGAATCCATCTAGAAATGGTTTAAAGGATTCTTCTAAAAAAACGGAAATTAGCATGAGATCCTTTCCGTTTATCCATCCAACATTTCAAGAGAGATTCCTTTTTATTTTCAGGCACCATTGGTAAGCAGATGGTGGACACTCTGGTGGAGTCCGCCTCCAATGTAGAGCTCATTCTCAAGTACTTTGATATGTTCCTGAAACTGGCCGACTTGATCGAATCGCCCAGCTTCCACGAGATCGACATGAAGAACGAGGGCTGGGTGACGCCCAAGGACTTTAGAGAAAAGATGGAGCAGTCCAAGAACTACACACCGTAAGTCAAATCCAATTATAGGTAATCATAAATAACCCGTAATCCCAATCCTGGCAGGGAAGAAATGGATTTCCTTTTGGCCTGCTGTGAGCGAAACCACGAGGGCAAGATCGACTACCGGGCCTTCGTGGAACGCTTCCACGAACCATCAAAGGAGATCGGTTTCAACCTGGCTGTGCTGCTGACCAATCTCAGCGAACACATGCCCAACGAGCCGCGCCTGGCCCGCTTCCTGGAAACGGCCGGCTCCGTGCTGAACTACTTCGAGCCCTTCCTGGGCCGCATCGAGATCCTGGGCAGCTCCAAGCGCATCGAGCGCGTCTACTTCGAAATCAAGGATTCCAACATTGAGCAGTGGGAGAAGCCGCAGATACGCGAATCCAAGCGCGCCTTCTTCTACTCCATCGTGACCGAGGGCGGCGACAAGGAGAAACTCGAGGCCTTTGTCAACTTCTGCGAGGATGCCATCTTTGAGATGACCCATGCCTCGGGCCTGATGGCCACCGACGACGGCGGCGGCAACGTGAAGCGAGACACCGCCTATAGTTCCTACATGAGCGAGGAGGAGGAGGAGCGGGCAGCCCGTGATCCCATCCGACGCACCATCACCGCCGTCAAGGAGGGCCTCAAGTTTGGAGTCCACATGCTCAGTCCGGCGAACATCAAGCACCAGATCGGCGTAATGCAGACCAAGTCCATACCGGAGCTCATTGTGGGCTTCTTCAAGATCATCTTCTACATTTTCTACTACACTGGCTACGCCCACTTTTGCGTGGTGCGCTATATCTTCGGCATCCTGCTGAACCTTATGCGAGGACCTGCTCCCGAACAGGAGGAGGAACAGGTAGTGGAGGAGGAGACGTTTGGAAGAGCCCTGCCGCCACTGCCGCTGGAGGAGCCGCCGGGCACGGTGCAAGCCTTCGGCCTGGACATCAACAAGGAGGAGAACGGCATGTACAAGGTGGTGGTGCACGAGTCCCCGGCAAACTCCTCCATGGAGGAGGGTGGCGAGTCGAGTCCCGAGGATGGAGCAGCGCTCGCTGGAGAGCTGGTGGAGGGAGAACCCCACCAGGAACCCATCTCTATTGTGGACTTGCTGGGTGGTGAGGCCGCGAAGAAGGCGGCCCAAGAGCGACAGGAGGCTCAGAAGGCTCAGGAAGCGGCCATGGCCTCGATCGAGGCGGAGGCCAAGAAGTCATCGTCGGCGCCGCAGGAGACCCCCGCCGTCCACCAGATCGACTTCTCGCAGTACACCCACCGTGCCGTCAGCTTCCTGGCCAGGAACTTCTACAACCTCAAGTACGTGGCCCTGGTGCTGGCCTTCAGCATCAACTTCATGCTGCTCTTCTACAAGGTCACCACTCTCGTGGAGGAGTCGGAGGGCTCTGGCGAGGAGGAACTCATCCTGGGCTCCGGCTCGGGTGCTGGCGCGGACATGACGGGATCTGGATTCGGAGGAGGCTCGGGAGACGGAGGATCGGGCGACGGGGAAATTGAGGACGACATACCGGAACTGGTGCATGTGGACGAGGACTTCTTCTATATGGAACACGTGCTGCGCATAGCCGCCATGCTGCACTCGCTTGTTTCCCTGGCCATGCTGATCGCCTACTACCACCTCAAGGTGCCCCTGGCCATCTTCAAGCGCGAGAAGGAGATTGCCCGCCGGCTGGAGTTCGACGGCCTCTTCATTGCGGAGCAGCCGGAGGACGATGACTTCAAGTCGCACTGGGACAAGTTGGTGATCTCGGCCAAGAGCTTCCCGGTCAACTACTGGGACAAGTTCGTCAAGAAGAAGGTGCGCCAAAAGTACAGCGAAACCTACGACTTTGACTCCATCTCGAACTTGCTGGGCATGGAGAAGAGCGCGTTTGCGGCCCAGGAGAGCGAGGAGACGGGCATCTTTAAGTACATCATGAACATCGACTGGCGCTACCAGGTGTGGAAGGCGGGAGTGACCTTTACGGACAACGCCTTCCTCTACTCTCTCTGGTACTTCAGCTTCTCGGTGATGGGCAACTTCAACAACTTCTTCTTCGCCGCCCATCTGCTCGACGTGGCCGTTGGATTCAAGACCCTGCGCACCATCCTGCAGTCGGTAACCCACAACGGCAAGCAACTGGTTCTGACCGTGATGCTGCTCACCATCATTGTGTACATTTACACGGTCATCGCGTTCAACTTCTTCCGCAAGTTCTACATCCAGGAGGAGGACGAGGAGGTGGACAAGAAGTGCCACGACATGCTCACCTGCTTCGTCTTCCATCTGTACAAGGGCGTGAGAGCTGGTGGCGGCATCGGTGACGAAATAGGTGATCCGGACGGAGACGACTACGAAGTTTATCGCATCATCTTCGACATTACCTTCTTCTTCTTCGTCATCATTATCCTGCTGGCCATCATCCAGGGTTTGATCATTGACGCCTTCGGAGAGCTTCGTGACCAACTGGAGTCGGTGAAGGACAACATGGAGTCCAATTGCTTCATATGCGGCATGGGCAAGGACTTCTTCGACATAGTGCCGCACGGCTTCGACACTCACGTCCAGAAGGAGCACAATCTGGCCAACTACATGTTCTTCCTGATGCATTTGATTAACAAGCCGGACACGGAGTACACCGGCCAGGAGACGTACGTGTGGAACATGTACCAACAGCGCAGCTGGGACTTCTTCCCAGTGGGTGACTGCTTCCGCAAGCAGTACGAGGACGAGCTATCCGGCGGAGGTGGCGGTGGCTAATCCAAGCCCCACGGACCATTAGCGTTCCGGGCACAATCAAACTCGGGACCCACTCGGCACCTGTTGTTATTGGTGCATATTTTGGTACTTTTGACATCATCTGGAATTTTTACCTAGTCGACTTTAGCAATGTATTTTTAAGCAGATATCCTACAAGATAGGAGGACGGCCTTTTTCCAAAATGATATATTGATGACGATTCTAGCACGTATAACAGCAAATGTTCTTAACTCATTTTAAAATAAATCTATTCATTTTGAACGAACAAAGTATTTTACAAAACTTATCTACTCAATGCTCTTTTTATTTCAATATTTTAACAACTTAAAACCTTATGGATCAAAAGAGAACGCACCAATAAAATTTGAAAATGTTTATTTTTTATTAAAACAATGGTAATAATATTGATTAGAAAACATTTGTAACTGGCCAGAGGCCCTAATTCAACAATAACAAACATAATTAAACTTTTAAAAAGTTTAAACAACTGGTTAATCATTTCACAAAAGTGTACACTTACCATACAAATTGTTTTCGATAAAAAATCACAGTTGAACATGGACAAATCTTGCATTTGAAAATGTAACAAAATTACAATCCAGACTTGTAATCCTTTTTATCCTAATATACGTGCGAGTAGCGTAAAAATTGTTTAGTGCGTTTGCAAATACCTATGTCGGCTGTGTATAATTTGACTAAAGCATTCACACGTATAGCCCTGCTCCGGGCTCTTCTCTAAATAAAAAGGATATTTAGTATCCTTTTTGAGCGACTGGGACGACTGACTAGCGGAAGTTATACAGCTGAAAGTAGTAGAGCATCAGGACAACGAAGATTGCTGCGAAATATCAGTAATCGAGGCGCTTCTTAAGGCGAAAGAACTCGGCATTGTCAATGGTTGTCAGATTGTCCATGTTGAGATTGCGCAGAGTCCTTACTCCGGACAGCCTCTCCTCGAGGTCCGAGTACATGTTGCGACAGCGGTAGATAGAGAGCGTCTGCAGGCAGGTGCAGTTGGTGATGATGGCGTCCAAGGTGTGTTCAGTCAACTGGCTGCAGCCGCTGATGTGCAAAGATCGCAGGCGCGGTAGCTTCGCTGTTATCACCTGGATGGTCTTGTCTGTGATGTTGTAGCAGTCGGAAAGATCGAGCTCTTCCAGGGAGGGGCAGCTGCTGGAAACCGCCTCCATGCCCAGCAACGAGATTTGTTGACAGTTCGAGAGCAAAAGGCGCTTCAATTCCACGTGCTTAAGGCCGTACTTTAGGGACACATCGCTGATTTTGTTGCAGCCTCGTAGATTCAGGGACCGAAGACCCCGGAGCTGTTGAATATTATGCCCCTCAAAGTCATCCTCGCGGATTAGATTCATCTCATAGGCCGCCAGCATGGCCTGCTTGCGCCTAGCATCTCGCACGATTTCATCCTCGGCCTTGCTCCGCAACGATATCTTTATGGACTGCAAGGACCCGGCCACGCTGTCACGTTCCGCCAGAGAGTTGCAATATGGAGGATAAAAGTTATCCATCGAGGATACTTGAGAGCCAGACTGCTTCCGACTCAGTTCCAGCTTAGATATGTTTATCCCCGTGAGTGCTGCGTCGGTTATCTGATTGAAAAAGGGATTACTTGGAATATCTCAAAAATTAATAGATGGAGAACTTACCCCACTGCAGTGCTCCAACGAGAGCTCCCGCAGCCACCGCAGTTGTCCAATAATTGACTGGACAGCCTCATCAGTAACCCCATTGATGCAGTGGTTAAGATGCAGGCAGCGCAAAGAGCGTAGATTGCTAGCGATTGCCTTTACACACTCTTCGCAAATCTGCATGCAGGATACGTTAAGCTCCTGCAGGACTTTGTTCTCCTCGCTAGCCACTCCTTCTGTGATGCCGCTACTGGTTATGCCATCGCAGTTTGAGATATCCAGATTCTTGAGGTGCTTCAGCTTTGCCAGATGGACGGCACCGGCGTTTGTGATGCTTAGACAACCATTGATCTTAAGTTGCTCCAACATGGGGTTTGTCTGCACCAGAGCAGCCAGGATGTCATCGTTTACGCACATGGTAGACGACAAGTGCAAGGCACTTAAATGCGGCTGAGTGGCCAGAAAGCTCCTGATGGTCACTGCGTTTAGCTGCCGGCAGCCAGATAAGTAGAGGCGATGCAACTGTAGATTTAGGTCGCAGAGGGCGAGCAGAGCCTGGCCTATAAGTGTGTGGCTAAAGTCCAGCTCCCGCAGAGTCCGCTTCTGCAGGCTTAGGATTGTGAGGATAAACTTGAATGTCAGCACCGACTCACTTGGCAGCACATGGTCCGAGGAACTTGTGGCAGGATAAAACCTCCGGTGGATGGCATTGTGAAATGCGATGTGACATCCGGACATATTAATCACCTCCAGAGCGGGCATGAAAGAGGTAAGCCTCATAAGAATTGCGTCTGTGAGATACTGGTTCTCGCACAAAGTAAGCTCGCGGATACCGGCCAGGTTGCTGGCCAGATCGTTCAAGTCGGGGCAGGAGTTGGTGCAGGAGTCTAGGAACGATCCAGACATAAACAGAGGCAGGCAACGCTTCAGGGACAGCGAGTGAAGGTGCGGAAGAACGCCCAGCATTCCGTAGAATTGCTTGTCGTTGAGGTCCACATTGTCCAGGGCGAGGGAGTGGGCGGTGCGCCCCATGAACCGCATCAGCTCCTTCACCTGGCCCAGAGTCACATCCTCGAACAGAAAGTGCTGGAAGCGACGCTCGCTGCGAAGCAGATCCGCCACTGGACTCAGCTGATCCGAAAGGACCACTTTGGAGAAACAGACTCGGGTGCGCACGTTGAACTCGGTTTGGTCCAGAGCTGCATGCCACCGCTGACAAGTCGAACCAGCCGCCTGAAGATCCGAGTATCCCAAGTAGCTGAAAATGTTGAGGACAATCTGGGAATAAAAAAGAGCTCAATCAGCTGACTGCCCTAACAGGTAGATATAAAGATAGGGCCCGTTTGATGGATCGGTCACGGGACCCACTGATACGGACATACCTCCAGTGGCAGCTCGTCAAACCTGGGCGAACTAAGCTCCATACACGACATCCTGATTGTGCCTCGAATGCTAAATAGCTTTTTTAATCAAACCGATTTTGCAGCACCAATCTAACCGCCCACTCGCCCCCTAACTGTAGTGTTGGTTAACTTTTGGGGTGAAACTATTAAGAAAATACCCAACCAATATATGAAAATAAAATAGACAAGTAAGAAAAACAAAGGTTTTTTAAACATTAATTAATTATAAATCGTTTTTCATTCAAAACTCTTTCTTTTGTTTAAATAATTTAATAAATATACCAAGTTTGGTTAAGGGCGTTAGCCCTTTTTGCAAACCCGATAAACGGTAACACCTTTTATGACATCAGATTGGTTTTTACAAAAGAAGATTTTGTACAAAAATATAACAATTATTCCGCCTTCCAAGGTTCCAGAACATCCAAGTCGACGTGCCCACAATAATGGCCGATCCCAAGTTTCAAAACTTGCCGGGAATAGTAAGTGAACAGTCTCACAAAGGATGACGTGAAAGCTTTCATTTTGGCATGATTCCTAATATTTCCAATCCAGGCTTATGACCAACCAGATGTATACGAAACTCCCGATGATCCCGAGCCCGATACCTCCGATTACTATGAGGAGGAGCCCGAAAACGAGGCTATTGAACGCCTGCACATCTCCCCGAGCGCCGCTCACAAGCGCTTCAGTGGAGCAACTCTCGAAGGAAGCGTCGACTTTACGGACCGCATTGGTCGACGGGTTTGCCGTGGCTACGATGCTCGTGGCTCCGGCGACTACGAGCTAGTGGGCCAGGGGGAGAAGGAGACACCCGTACAGAAGTGTCAGCGTTTGCAGATCGAGATGAACGAACTGCTGAACGAAGTGGCAGCTTTGCAGGTGGACCGCAAGATTGCTGACGAGGAAAAGCAGTCGTACGACGCTGTGGCCACGGTTATAAGCACTGCCAAGAAGGTACTCGAGACCTTAAAACTAGAGCAGGTGCTGGGCAAAGAGCAAGCTCCCAACAGCAAGCAAGTAAAGGCCCTAATTGGCCAAGTAGAGGAGTTCAAGCAATCGGGCGTTCTTACGGCTATCCCAACCCCTGGAACTGATCTGGCAGCCACTGCCCGCGTGGCTAGTCTAGAGCAACGGCTGTCCCAGCTAGAAAAGGTGGTGGGGGCACAGCCTGAAAAACTGAGCCGACTGACCGCTGCAACCAACACAACTAACGTGCTGGAGGCTGTTCGCCAGCTCAGCACTAAAGCCGCACTGCTGCAGCCGGATAAGCTGGACACCATCGAGCAACGCCTCACATCTTTGGCTGGTAAAATGGACGCCATTGCCGAAAAATCGAGTGGTAGCGCCCAAGATGCTAAGCGCGACCAGAAGATTACTGAACTTTACGACATCGCCAAGCGAACTGAACCTGTAGTTGAGATTTTACCCCATGTCATTGAGCGAATGCAAGCACTGGAGGCCCTTCATAAATATGGTAAGCATTTGGTTTTAGAGTTCCAAACATATTTAGTAACACCAAATTCCCACAGCAAACAATTTTGCGAAGATAATAGCTGAAATCGAGCAAAAGCAGGGAACTATAACTACTAGTCTGGTGAACAACAAAGAACTGCTGCACTCCGTCCAGGAGACTTTCGCTCAGAATCTGGAGACCATCAACAGCAAAGTGGCTAATGTGGAGCAGCGAGTGGCAGCTGTTTCATCTGCTAAATAATTGTATTTGCAGCAAACGTATTATATATATCAAATATTTATAAAACTATAATGCTAATAACATTCGAGTCTTTTTTTAAAAAGTATATGAACTATAACAATTTATTTGTGGTATTTGGAACTTCCACTATTTAAAACTTTATATTTAAGCCAAGCGGATTTTTATTAAATAGAGAAGTTTGTTAGATTTAAAAACTATTATTCTGAATTATTTAAATTTAGCGCCGATTAGTTTTTGATGTTGATGGAGATGACACTCTTTTAGAGATGGCAACAGTTCTGGGCAATCGGTTCTATCAGGTTCATGTACTGTCAGCACAGAGCCCTGCGGTTCTTAAAAATATTAGGGTTTTCGGTTAAACTTATGCACAAAACCTTGTTGTTTCACCGCCAAGAAGTGTAGATATCCTTTACGACAGTGTGTAAGTTGGTGAAAGGTCGAAAGATGGCATAAATATGAAGCTAGGACAGGCAAATGGGCCACATATGCAGGGGGAAGCCAGTGAGAAAAGTGATGACGGGGCGCGATCCAATTGGACGTGACACCATTTCGTTTTATGCACCAAAAACATCGTTGCAACATATTTCATATTTAGTTGCACTTTCAGCTCGAGCGGCGAATCCAAGATGAAGATAAAGGAACTGCAAAAGACGGTGAACATCGCCTGGTCGCCGGCACAACAACAGCAGATTCTGCTGGCTGCCGGAACCGCCGCCCAACAGTTTGATTCCAATGTCAACTCCACCCTGGAGGTGTACTCACCCAACTTTAGCGATGCCACCTACGATCTGGAGCTGAAGGCAAGCGTTCCCAGCCAGTACAAGTATGTTACTTTGGAGGGTTCCATTTTCTTTCAATATTTACCGGCTTGAATTTCAGGTTCCAGAAGCTCATTTGGAGCCCGGTGGGCCCACATCCCAGCGGTCTTATCGTGGGCGGCTGCGAAGCTGGTTATATTAACATATACTCGGCCGCAAAGCTCCTGGCCGGAAATGAGGAGCCTTTGCTGGCACGGCAGGATAAGCACACGGGTGCGGTCAGCGGGCTGGACTTTAACCCGTTCCAAAACAACCTACTGGCTTCGTGCGCCTCCGAATCGGAGATCTACATATGGGATCTCAACAACCCGGCCACGCATATGAACCCGGGAGCCAAAACTCAGCCTCTGGAGGATGTGAAGAATGTGGCCTGGAACCGGCAGGTGCAACACATCCTGGCCTCTGTTTTCAGCACCCGCTGTGTCATTTGGGATCTTCGCAAGAGCCAGCAGATCATCAAACTCTCAGATACGCAGTCGCGAGTACGCTGGCATGCCATTGAATGGCATCCGGAAGCGGCCACACAGGTGTGGCTCGCCTCTGAGGACGACCAAGCGCCGGTAGTGCAGTTATGGGACTTGCGGTACGCCACGGCCCCTGCTAAGACCTATCAGATTCACGAGCGCGGCGTGCTGGGCATGTCGTGGTGCCTGCAGGACACTGATTTGATGGTCTCGTGCGGCAAGGACAACCGCATCTACTGCTGGAACCCCAATACCAAGGTTCCCGAGGGAGAGATTCTCTCCGAAGTAGCCACTACTGCCTCCTGGTACTCAGACGTGCAGTTCTGCCCTCGCAACCCGGCTCTTATAGCCAGTGCCAGCCTGGAGGGCGCTGTATCCATCTACTCTCTGCACGGGGGCACTCATCACCTCGTGCAAACGGCCAACAAGATAGCCGATTCTTTTCCGGGCATGGATCAGTTTGCCCAGGAGCCAATTCCCCAGCAAGCCACGCAAGTGGTTTACCACGACCTGTCCCATGCTCCAAAATGGATGAAACGTCCCTGCGGAGTCGCATTCGGGGTAAGAAAACGCTATAACCATTGATATTATACATTTCTTATGGCTTTTGTAACTCCAGTTTGGTGGAAAGCTGGTCAGCTTCGATAACACCTCCAAAACAGTAAAAGTCCAGCAGCTGACAACTGAATCTGGCCTGGTGGAACGTGCCAATGCCTTGGAGCGCTCGCTGGCCGAGGCCAACTACTCCGAGTACTGTCGTCAGAGAGCGGATGAGACTGCAGATCAACATGGTCGCTACGTTTGGTACTTTATCAAAGCGAACTTTGATCTGAATCCCAAGGAGGAAATGCTCAACCTTCTGGGTAAATATTTTCTGTGTTACTTAATCTTTAACTTAAACTAAAAGCCTTCCTTTTTATCAGGATACAACAAAGATGACATCGACACCAAGTTCAGCAAGTTTATCAAGGAAACCGACCCGAACTCGGATGTGGATACACTGACGACCCGCATCTCGACCCTCACCCATGTAAGTACTTGGCAGATGGATTCTTATCAGTCCCAAAAACATGCTCTAAAACATGGCGAGCACTATCAGCCACCACGTATGCTCATCTTGCTCTGTATATTTCTATTCGATAACGCATTCCATGCCATGATATTGCTGTAGAGCGACTCTTCGGAGGTCGAATGTGATCAGAGTAATTATAGCACCGATAATTCGGTAAGAGCTTAGATGCTATCATAACCCAAAGCTAGAAATAAATAAGCCTTGGATACCAATTTGTATAACTATAAATGTGACTATATATATTTTTTATCCTTAACAGCAAACTCAAGAAAACAAGTTTGATGGAAGCGTAATCGACTCACAAAATCAACATGACTTTGCCTCACCTCCGAGGCCACAATTCAAGATTCCTAGTGGAGAACGTAAGTTGATCCTTGAGAAAACAATTTCGTGGTTTTCTATCGTTTTATTCCTTTACAGACTCTGATAGCCTGATCTCTGAGGCCATCCTCACAGGCAATGTAGAGGCTGCTGTGGAGCTGTGTCTGGAGGCTCAGCGTATTCCGGAGGCGTTGATTATTGCCTCTACGGCGGGAATCGAAGTCCTGAGCCGCACCCAGACGCGTTACCTGCTGCAGCAGAAGAGCGAGTTGTCCCACGTAATTTCAGCGCTGGTAAGTCGAGACTGGCTGGACTTTGTGAACCGCTGCACGGTGGACTCCTGGAAGGAAGCTCTGGCAGCCGCTCTCAGGCATAGCGAGCGCAAGGCAGCTGATATTTGCGAGCGCCTGGGTGACCGCATGCTGGCCGAATGCGCCAACAGTGCCGAGTTCACCCGCAACGCCATGCTCTGCTACATCTGTGCCGGAAGTCTGGACAAGCTAGTGAGCGCCTGGTATCAGCTGAAGCAGCTGGAGCAGAAGAATCCCGGCTACAAACCCAGCACCACAGAGTTGCAAGATTTGGCCGAGCTGGTTATGCTCATGTCCAAGTCTCTCGAGCAGCAGGGTGTAGCCGTGGACCTGGCGGGTCGCTTTGCCGGTTTTCTGACGGAATACGGCGGCCTCCTGGCCTCCCAGGGAGCCCTTACTGCAGCTCTGCAGTATATTACTACCTTGGGTGGTGGCGCTGTGACCGAAAACGACGTCCTGCAAAGCCTGCGGGACCGCATCAATAATGCCGTGAACTTGGACTATGCCCAACCCCAGACTACTCACGTTGCCGCCCAACACGGCTACCAACAACGAGGTCGTGGCTCATTCTCACAGCCTCAACCGTCGGTTCCTTTACCGTATGGACAGCCAAGCAACCAATACGCCCAGCCAAGCTGGCCAGCACCAGTTCCTCCAGCACCGACAACATATCCGGTGGCCCAACCACCGCCGCAGATATTCAATCCTCAGCCCGTAAAGCCAGAGCCCCTGCCTCACCCACCACGGCCACTCAGCAATGCCAGTTCTACGAGTGGGCCACCGCCACCAACTGGGGCAGGGCTATCCGGCGGATCCGGCCTGCATGCTCGCTCCAAATACGTTCTGGACCCGTCAGTAGCTGCACCCACAAGCTCTTACGGAATGCCGTACAATCCAGTTCCAGCACCTCTACCATCTGCCGCTCCCTTCACCGGTGCGCCGAACGCTGGTCCCGCTGTTCCCCAACCTTCGGCCGTGCCAACGTACAACAGCAATGCTTTTAACACCAATCCTATAGCGCCTGCTCAGCCGTACA
The DNA here is from genome assembly GCA_018150405.1 of Drosophila varians. Classification (NCBI taxonomy): domain Eukaryota; kingdom Metazoa; phylum Arthropoda; class Insecta; order Diptera; family Drosophilidae; genus Drosophila; species Drosophila varians. Next base: position 15,458,180 of record JAECWK010000130.1, read on the forward strand.
ATCCGTCGCCATTCATGGGAGCTCAGCAAAACTCTTTCTTGCCGGGCGTGAATCCCAATTGAGACTATGCAGGCCCAAGCAGCACCTCCGGTCATTCAGAACGTACAGAGGAATCCTACGCCACCACCGGGTTGGAACGATCCTCCAGCTCTTAAATCAACTCGTGCGGTGAGTAAAAACATTCAAGCTTAATGAAATAAACATAATTTTTACTATCCATTAACCTTCAGCCGAAACCGAAGCCAGTTGTCGAACCAAGTGCTGCTCCCATACTGCATCCCCTCTTCCCAGTCGATCCCAATCAAAATCAGAACGGCTACATGGATCCTACTCAATATCAGGTACATTGTGGGAACTGCTTCTGTATAAGAATAGTTTATTTATGAAATTTCTTTATAAGAACGCGCCACCCCCTGGAGGAGCTCCGAACACATACTACAATCCGGCTGCCTTTAACAATAACCCCCAGCAGCAGCAGCAGCAGTCGTACCTCCAGCCTCAGCAGCAGCCCCTCAATGTGCAGCAGCCGGGGATTCTAAATCAAGGAGCTCCTCTACAACAGAACTGGCAAGGAGGGCAGCAAACCATAGGCTACACCGAGCAACCAGCTCCAATTCAACAGCAGCGACAACCGGAACCTCCGAAAGAGAAGCCACCACTACCCGAGGAGTACATCTACTTGCAAACGGTGCTGGAGGAACTAAAGAACCGATGCCTAAGTGCTACTAATGATCCTGTAAGTGTTTATATAAATGATTTGCCAAGAAAGAATGTTTAACTAAACACCCTTCTATACTTTTATTAGCGCACTAAACGCAAGTTTGTTGATGTGGTTAAGCGATTGGAAAATCTATACGACTGCTTAAGAGACGGAAAAGTAAGAATACCCTAATAATGTAATCCTTTATATATTTAAGCAACGCCCTTTTTTGCAGCTCACACCCACGACGGTGCAATATCTGAATCAGATTATACAGTGCATTCAAATAGCCGACTATGCGAATGCCCTAGAAATCCACACACGCATCGCTTTCGGCACGGACTTTGCGCAGTGTGCCGGTTTTATGCAGGGCCTGAAGGTTCTCCTGCAATCCGCGTCGGAGCTGCAGTTGGTCCTGCGCTAAGGCAAAGCTCACTAAACCTTTATGCTTATTGTGTCTTCTAATATGAATGTCTATTGTGTTTATTTTTAACAAAGTGTGGTTTCCTTTGTTAGTGTATCGGCGCAACTGCCAAACGAATGTCAAAAGTTATTCCGTGTATTGAAATATATTTCCACTTAAATAGCAATTAGACAATTCATAAATAACAAAAAAAACTATTTTACAAAAGCTTCGGTTGGTTTCTGATGTTCTCCAGATCGAGTTGAATCTGGGGTGAAGCTGTCACAGGGGATTGAGAACCGACCTGATCGTGAGCCGCGTAATCCAGCTGCTCCTCAGGGAGGAGGCGGTATTTCTTGAGGTATTTATACGACGCATTGGACAAGTCATTGGGGCTTTGAGTATGCGTAAAGTTGTCAATGGGACGCAGAGGTTCGGGGTTCGGGGATTTGGGTGAGGTTCCAAGGCGCATTTCCTTCATAAGTTCATCCACCGGCTGGCGCAGATACTTTAGTGCCAATTCATTCATAACCATGCTCTTTTCCGTGTTTGGTTTGGCAAGATGGGGAATCCGCTTTGCTTGCGGCGTATTCGCCCGGTAACCCGTTGATTGCGCCATTGGAGGCGTGGGACGGGGCGATTGGAATTGGGGAATAACTCGAGCCTGCCGGACAGGTTGGGGTGAAGGCTCCTCCTCCTCCACGACAATATAGTCCTGTATTACCGGAGACAATCGTTTGTCTAAAAAAGTTCAGGATATACAATTTATAGAGGCTTGAATATGGGAAAATAGAAACCTACCGGTTAAAATGTTACACTGACTCGCAGTAGTCCTGGTTGGATTTCCTATGGAGTTGTGCGTTATTCGCTCCTGCTGTTCCAACATCTTTTCGCAGAGCCGCCTCAGTTGCTGCTGCTCCTGTCGCATGGCTTCAAGCCGAGAAACCACCGACTCTAGGTCACTCTTGTGGGCCAAGTTGCTGATGTCGATATCGGAGTACACAACCGACGGAAGCGAAGCACGGGGAGGCGAAAGGCAGGTGGCATCCGTTTGTGTTCCAGCGCAAATGGTGAGGACATCTGAAGCCGAGCCACTGGACACGCGACTGGGTTGATGGAACTGCTTCTTGGCTTCGGCGTAAATTGGACCCGAATTACTCGGCAGGCGGCTTGCACTGGATGGAGAATTCTCCCTGTAACCACGTTCACTTGGAATCCCATGGATTCCATACTGGTTGGAGGATGTGACTGGATTGCTCTGAGCAGGGCTTGGCGTCGGCCTTGGTCCCAATTCAGTGACCAGTACTGGTGAAAAATTGACCCTAGGAAGCATTTGCTTCTTCCAGGAAGCAAAAGTGGGTGCGGATCGAGGCGTTGGCTCATTTAAGGGTTGCTGGGGTAAGATCGCCTGATCCTGCGGCGGCTGTCCAAATAAAATCGAAACCTCCGGCACCGCCGGCCGTATAATTCCATCGCTATGGCCCATCGGCACCGCCGCACTTGGTCTGGGCGCTGACCGCGGGAGCATGTCCTCCGTTTCGGGCACGAACATTGGAAATATAATATCCTGTTTTTATTTCCTGACTTAATTAAATTCGAGCGGGAGAATCGGTCTAATTGGAGCTGAGAAGAATTTTCGATAGATTTTCAATCCTGGCAACCCTATTGAGTGTTGGAAAGCGAAAAAAGCAGTGCTGTAAAGATCGAGAAAAAGTCTAAGCTGTGTCATAGAAAGAAAAACAGGAAAAGAACGTTCTGGGATTTCTGCTAACGAAAAATATGCCTTTGCTGGAGAACATTAAAGCCATGGCCTCGAATCCCACACCAGCTGAGAATACTACGGCGCCTGCAGACACAGATACTCCCCAACAGCCCGTCAGAGAACTGACTCAGACAGATCATCTTAACCGAAGGCTCCTGAAATTCTTGCGGGACAACATGCAGGCCACCGAAAGGGTAACCGAGGAGGATGGCTCCAATGAAGAATCCAACAACGAGTTCGAAGAATAAATCGTTTATTTATGTACAGTAAAGCTAGTGAACTAAGACTTGTCATAACAGCTTCTCATTCGAGTGGGGTTTCTAGATGCGACGACGTTTGCTACTCTGCACGGGCGGGGGTGTGGTCGAGGGACTAATAGACTCGTTGGACATGGAGCCGCGGGTACGTTTAGCCGGGCGTTTAGGTAAATCTACAGTTTTGCTGGATGCTTTCTTCTCTGCATCCTTTATGCTGCTTGCAGGCATTGTGGCTTTGGTAGTGGGAAAGGCTAAAATACGTGTTAGTTTTAAACTTAATAACAAGATGAAAATGACGAACCTTTTCCATTGCTCTCAGTGACTGCAGTCCCTTCTCCTGGACCACCTAAAGGCGCCTCTTCGGCTGCATTCACCTCTACAGCCGACTTTTTGGTCTGCAGCGTGCCATAATCCTGCTCAGGCAGACTAAACTCACGCTCCTCATTGGGAAAGGGGAGCGACTCAAGGTCGTCCAGTTCCTTTAGCTTATACATGGTGTCCAGGTGTCGCCAAATCATGTCGCTGGGCACTTCACGGTTGAGGGCCTTGGAGAGCCGCTGGGCGATGCAGGACATGTAAAAGTGCTTGTTGATGCCCACTGGCCGCAGGCCCTCCATCGCGTGGAACAGATGCACCTCCTCCTCGGCGGACCACTCGTGATCCACAGTGGCCGGCAGCGGGGCCACCCCAGCCACTGCCAGACCCTTATCCTTGGCCATCATTTTGCAGCCGTTAAAAAAATCTTCGGCGGGCCGGCGAAACAATTTTAGGAAAACACACCGTGCTAGTGGCGACACTATAGCGTGTAAACATGCTCCCACAAAAAATCGATAATCAGCCGTCGACTATCGAATCCAGGCACGTCCCTAATTTTGGGTGTGTATCTATTTTTATTCATCGACGTTAGCCCGATTTTTGCCTTATTTCGAGAATTTAAAATTATTAATTGGAGCTGGTAAATACCTTGTATTGTGCGCAATTCGATGTGTGTTGTGTGTCCTTATCCTCCTACGCTGTCTCTGTAACCTTTCCAAAGTCTGTCGAACCACATGCATTTATGCATCGATGTGTGTGTGTTTTTCCTAAAAAAAATTATACATCTGGGTGTTTCCAAACAGCATTGCCTCTATACATAATCTATACATAATATAAATTACGCATTTTATGTATATACAAATTAATAGAGTGTGCTAACCCTCCGTGTGTCGTAAAAAGTGTCACCGCTCTTCTACGTCCTGCGAATTGTCAATAACCTTGCACTTGTTCTTTGGTGTGCTGCAAAGTGTCAAGGTTTCCAGTTAGCCTGGAATATTAATAAGCAATTCGATCGATTTCAATGTGGATTAAATGATGTGTAAAAACGTGACTCATCCGTTTAACAGCTGTCCTAACCTTCTAATCTTTAATCTAAAACACTTTCAACTATCTCTGCCTTCAAACTAGCATACTGAATACATGGTGTCTAAAAAGAAAGTTGTAGGGGAGTCTCAGCTGGAAACGAGGAGTCTACCGGTTGTACTCTTAAAAATAAATAGTAAATTTAAAGACTTTCTTCTGGGACACCTTGTATTCCAATAGCATTGTGTCGCTGTCGCCTGTTCAATGTTGTATCCGTGTGGCAAACGCATCCAGAAAAACAGTAATCTAAACCATTGCCCGGCGCAATGATCTTTTGTTATTTCCAGCCTGCCATTAAGATCCATCTACCATCCCCCGAAACATTCAGAGCACTTGGGTTTGATCGGTTCGATCACAAAACCAAAAAAACAATCAAAAAATATAAAATCACACCACACACCCACCATTCCGTAATTGCATTTTACAGTATCAGTATCACTGAGAAACTTTTCAACCATAGGCCTATCCGAGACAGCCATCATGGACGTAATGTCATCATCACTGCAGCAGCAGCGCGTCGTCGTGGAGCAGCTGCGTCGCGAAGCGGCCATCGAGCGCCAGACCGTCTCAGAGTCTTGCGCCAAAATGATGAAGTACATCACGGAGCACGAGCAGGAGGATTACCTGCTGACTGGATTCACCAGCCAGAAGGTTAATCCGTTCCGCGAGAAGTCGTCATGCACCGTCCTTTAAGATAGTGCAGGATGGAAGGTCCGTCCGGTGATAAGGGAGCTGCAGGAGACGATAAAGGAGCACCGGAGGATTTTAGATTATTTTTAGTTTAGCAAGATGGATTAAGAAGTACGACAGTACAGCAGTACCAGTACAACACCACCTGGATCAATATATGTTTGTGTAAAAGTAACAATAACTACGATTGTCATAAGCAATATAGTTAAAATTTGTATTCCAATTGCGAGGAAAAAATATATATATAACAATATATCAATGTGTACCATTCACGTTAACACGACATGTCCGCAAATAGGTTCCAAAAATAACCCAATATTTTAGCAATTGTCCCAAAGATATCAGAGTTGTTCCCCTTCAAATTAGAAAAGCTGTTAATGTACACGAATATCCCAACTATAATGACAATTAATGCGCTGACTATAGCATCTACTACTACTACTACTACCTAAACCGAAGTATAAACCGATTCTCACAGAAAATATATACAAAATATCAACGTAATCCAGCATACAAATTTTTCAATAAACGTAAACTCAAACGAAAATACATATATTTTGCCTTCTTATTTCGAGAAGTATCTATTGTATTAAATGATAATTGATAATTGAGATGTAGAAGAGCAAGAGGAAAGAGTTGTTAAACCTGAAAATGTATGTATTTTGAAGCTTATTGACCACCGGCGGTGGATCAAGAATACTATCAACAAATATACGCAAATATCTAATTAAATTACTTTAAAAGCTTTAACAAAAAGCAGCAATGCTATCCACAAACAACTAGTTGAACTTATCGCAATATTTAGTGCGTTTATTATCACGTTTTTCTTAGTCAAATATATTACGAAGCGTTGCAGTAACGCGACGTGAGCATATAATACCAAAGAAATCGAAATGAATAATCAAATATTTATCTCCCTAGCGTAGTTTTTCCCATTTTGATTCACTAAGGCATACTCATGCCAGTATAAATTAAATAACTCCAAGTTTATTTCAAAGGCAATGGTTTATTTAAGTCACATTTTTTGTTACCAGGAAAACCTCCGTACAATCCGAAAATTGTCAGTTCCACCAGTTTAGCAAGAATGACTTAAAGAATGTGTGATTTTTTCCCTCTCTTCAAAATATAGACACTACCCATCATCACACATCTCCATTACCACTCGATTATTCACCAAAAAATGTTCCGAGCTCTATAAACTATGTAATTGTAATTGGCATGAAAGAAACGTTTATTAAGGAAAGCTATTTTTATACAATCTAACATGGCGAAGGGCATATTTGAATGGTATTGGAATGTTAGGTAAAGATTATCCTGAAGGAATACTATGATGATTGCCATCAAAACACTATCGTACGTACATACATGCATATTCAAAAAATGCGTTTTTCATCGGGACAGATCACAATATTTGTGCTGATGGGAGCAACGTAAATATTATAATTTAATGGATCGGTTCTTCCAGTATTGCATTTAATTAGACACGCGGAATTGGCGATAACTTTAGTTGATAACGAAGCAAAATTTAAGCAGAGTCTAATAAGAATCACACATTTTTGCAAAAAGCATTTTTTTTCGATTCAATTCCATTCGAATAAATTCAGAAAAGGCTTTGAACTCCATTTTGCTGTCGTGAGCAAACAGCAAAATGTGGCCCAAAGTCGCCATTCCGCCAAAAAGGTAACTTCAAATCAAAACTGCAGATGATTTGAAATATATTCATTCCAAAAGAGAACAGTTTTCGAATTTACGGACGATTCATGTGGATACTTTTATGTTTGTTGCGGATTCCCTTCAATTTTCATGGGGTTAGGTGGGCCATCCAATGGAGCACGGATCGCTCACTCTTCCCCCCATGCGTCTTTGGGGTAAAAATAATTTAAAAACTATTATATTAGCAAATCGACAGAATAAAAGTTACAAATAACACCAGCACCACACGTACTCAGAAATCATGATCATCGATCGATCACACTTTAACACGTTTTATCTAATTCAATTGAAGAGCGACAACGAGATCGCATTTTATTCAAACAAATTAATACAAATATTTTGCGACGGGATGAGTCCCACAACAAATATTATTGAAAAATGTATCTGCGAATAAGCATTTGAAATATGTATTGTACTCAAAATGAATAATCGTTTGCTTAAATTCCAAAAATAAAAGGCGATGACTTAGATCAGTTATCTAGCGAAGGCACCGGGTTCGGTGTGAAAAAATGTGCTGGTTTTATTTTACTCCCAAGGATCAAGAAAAGGAAAGACAGAACTTCAGTTTTCGTAAGTTAAGTTTATTAATACAGAAACTGTGCATGTGTGTAAGTGGATGAGGGTGTGTGTGAGAGAGGTTAATGAAATTTATAATTTCCGATGCGGGGACTCATTTGTGAAAATACAAAGCCCTCTTTGTGGGAGTAGGAGCACTAGTAATTTTAAGCAGTACGCATCACAGAGGAGACGTTTAACTCTCGTCGTCGCTGCCAGCAGCCTGTCGGGGCTTGGGGCCTCCGGCGCGCTTGGCCATAATGATTTGGTCCACCTTCAGGATGGTGGTGGCGGCGCCCACGGCGTATTTGAGACCCCAGAACTTGGCCTGGTACAGGTCGAAGAGCTTCGCCTTCGTGGTGTCAATGGTGCTGGCCTTCTCGGACTCAATGTCGAAGCCAATGGTCTTGCCACTCTCCGAAGTGTGAGCCAAGTACAGCTGGTTGACGATTTCGGTGCCGTTGACTCCGGAGTTCTCGGCCAGGGCCTTGGGGAATACCTCCAGAGCATTGGCGAACTTACGCACGGCGTACTGCTCCAGTCCAGGAAGGGTATCTGCGTAGGCGGACAACTGAGTGGCCAACTCGATCTCGGTGGCGCCAGCTCCAGGCAGGTATCGTCCATCGCGGGTCAGGCACTTGAAGTTGTTCACTCCATCGTCCAATGCGCGCTCAATGTCGTCCATGAAGTTGTCAGTGGCGCCGCGGATAACCACGGTGGCAATGCGAGAGTCCTTGCCCTCATTTCTGGAAGAGAATTAAGTATAATTTAATATTATTTATCAAATAATAGTTTTATTCAACCCACCTGAAAGCTACAATTGTGGTGTCTCCCAGCTCCTCGATGCAGACCTTGTCGCAGTAACCCAACTCCTCCTGGCTGGGTGTAGTGATGCGCGGTAGGACTGTGGCGTTCACAGAACGGCTCAGGCGGCGGAGGTCGAACTTGGAGTTGAGACGCACAGCCATCAGGCCGTATTTGTTAAGGAAGTGAAGGGCCATGTCCCCGACTTTGCCTCCAGCAACCACCACCTTGACTCCAGCATCGGCGATGGCCTTGATCTGGGATTCCAACAGGCTCTCCTCGCCAGAGGAGAAGTTCAGCAGCTCGTCGGCAGACTTGATCAGCACGGTGCCCTTGGTCTCGGTCTGAATGATGTCAACGGGGCACGAGAAGATGACAATCTTGGCGTTCTCTGCGTAAGTAACGTCTCCCTCAACAAAGCGCTTGAAGACCATGCCGCGTACCACCTCAGATTTGGTGAGTCCGCTACCCAGGATCTTGCAAATGCGGATGTTGTCCACATTGAAAGTTCCCTCATCGGGCAGGATGGAGACGCAAGCCTGACTAACCAGATTATTAAGGAAATCCTCCTGACCGTACTGCTTGGACATGATGGCAGTGCGCAGAACCTCCTTCACCTTGTCCACATTGCGGTAGTCCTCAATTTTGTGGCTAACCAAAGTTGGAAGGATTTCCAGAGACTTTTCCAGGGCCTTCTCGTAGCCGTCAGCGATTTCGGCTGTGGTGATTCCCAAGCGCAGGAGCTCCTCTGCAGACTCGAGCAGGGCACCGGCCAGCACCACCACAAAGTTGGTACCGTCTCCCACTTCTGCGTCCTGCATCTGGCTGGCCATCACGATCAGCTTGGCGGCCGGGTGCTCCACGTCCAGCTCCCTCATGATGGTACCGGCGTCGCTGGTCACAAACTGCTTCTCAATGTGGTTGATGATCATCTTGTTCATGCCGTTCGGACCGTAGGCGGAGCGCATGGTCTGTGCAAACTCCTTGCAGGCACTGATGTTGCGGTAGACGGCTTCCTCCAGTCCGCTGTACATCTAAGGATACCATGGAAATTGAAAAATTACTCATTCTTCGTTCATGTGCGCGAAGAAGTATCATCGGGATGACTAATCACGAGACTCCCCGGGACGGCATGTTTTCATTTAAAGCCGATTTTCAATGAAACCGACTTTTTGACGTTCGCACTGGTCTTGGGTCCTGTTTATTGCACTTACCCGGGCGCCATCCTTGAGCATCTGCGCCACTCCGGGAGCTTTTGGAACGGATAGAGCCATTTTTGTGCACAGATTTCAATTTCACGGCGAAGCAGTCGGTAAATTCAACCTAGAGTTTATAACCTCAAATTGGTTTGACAGCTGCGAACATTCTGGACGCGGGCAATCGATAATTGTTATCGTAAATCGGATAATTAATAGGTGACGATTTCTAATTGTATTTTTAAAGAGATTTTATTTAAATTTTAAAACTTTTTTTAAAGGAATCTATAGATTTTTATAAAAATAAAAACTTCATTTATACAAATAAGTTATTTTTATTTAAAAACCATCAGAAACAGGAAATTCCAGGAAATCCATCAAAGTTTCAACAGGTGACATTCTTTTTATTTTTAAATGCATAAGTTTATGGAAATAATTATTTATTTATTTAGTTGTTTTCATAAGCACTCAAACTGTTTAAAAAAATAAAAATCTTTAGTAATACCCTGAACAGTTAAAATATTTACCATCGATAAAAATCGTGTGGAACCCCCCTTTGCCGCAATAACTAAACTCATACAAAACAATGTCGGTGGGCAAGAAGCACGTGTTGGGATTCTCGCCCAATGGTGGCCAATTGTTTGCCTCGGTGGACGAGCTGGGTGTCCTCCGGATATGGAACACGGAGACGAACACGCTGAAGCAGGATTTTACGCCGAATCTGCAGGTTTCCGGCCCCTGTACAGCGCTCACGTGGATTTCCCTCTCCGCTCCGCGTTCGAAGAAGTCTCGCAAGAGCCTCCAGAGCCAGGAGGCGACAGAAGATAAGCTGTATATAGCCCTGGGAACACTCAAAGGATTCTTAGTCATATACTCGTTGGCTGAGGGCAAGGTAAGTGGAAGGTTTATGTCATAAATCAATAAACCTAATGGGTTTCCTCTTGCAGATTGAGCGCACGCTTAGTGGCGACAACCACGATGGGCCAGTCACTTCGATTGCATACGACAATGCCGATCACTTGTACACAGTGGGTGCCGATTGCCGGGCTCTTGTCTGGTCGCTGTCGCAGGAGCGCTGCATCGGAGATTGGCAGGTGGGACCGGAAAAGCCCCAGAACATCGCCTACCTTCCCAAGAGTCGCACCCTGGCCGTCGGATCCCGGCAGCTGAAGGTCTACGACGTGAACACAAAGGGACTAGTGGAGACTTTCACCGGACACTCTGGGGAAATAAATACCATTAGCCACGTCGTTTGCGGCGATGGTTCGGAATTCGTGCTCACAACGGCCAAAATGGAGAGAGTAATTTGCTTCTGGAAGATTGAGAAGCGGGGGAAAAGCAAGTCTTCCGCTTGCACACTTCTAATGGAGGATCTGGCGTACTGTCTGGCCAGCGAAACCCGCGAGGATGGCCAACTGAGGGTGGCCAGTGTGACGCGCAACGGCAATATACACATTTACCTGCTTAATGTGAACAGGTGAATATTCCAAATATGTTCTAGGATTTAAGAAACTAATAACTTACTTCTTGTTCCACAAGTTTATCTGCGGAGAAGTTCGTCAAGCCCAAAGTTTCGCTGCAAATCGTGTCCGATGGCACGGAGACAGTGGAACCCATTCTGGCAGTGGCAGCTCACTTTGTGACGGACTCCAACCGGTCGCACGAAATCCTCTTCGGCTACGGCAGCCGCCAGCAGTTGCAGTTCGAACGCTTCACCCCCAACTATGCCGAAAAACTGAACGTTATAGTGCGAGCGGACCCAAAGAAGCTTTATGCGAAAAAGAAAGGAAAGGAGCAGGTGGGATTCCAAGAGGCCACCAAAGTCCAGAAGCCCATGGTGAGCCTGAAGAACGTAGAGTACAACAGCGCCCTGCCCATCTCCCAGAAAAAGGTACAAAACGAGGTGCCCATGGAGGCGCGGCTGCAGCACCTGCAGATCCAGTCCACCAAGTTGAGCGGCGGCAAGCTACAGACGCAGAGTAAGACCCAGCTACTGATGCAGGCACTTCACAGCAAGGACCAAACGTAAGTCCTGAAAATACTTAATTGAAAATATGCCTCGACTTCTTTAATTTTCAGAATGATAAAGGCAGTCCTGAGCACCAATGACTTGGAGACGATACAGCTGACGTTGGATCGGTTACCGCTGGAGTATGTGAGCCCCCTGGTCAATGAGCTTTCCATTCTGTTGCAAGGAAAACACACCAGGTAAGTGAATCTATCCTTTTTTAACAAACATTCAGTTTTCCACAATATTAACATATCTTCTTTAGTGTAAACTCTGCTCTTCGCTGGCTGAGGATACTGGCCTCCACCCATACGAGTGTCCTAATGTCCGAGGACAAGGAAGCACTGCGAGAAAAGCTGGGCGTTTGTCTGGGCGTGGCGGAGCAGAGGATGCACTGCCTGTCGGAAGCATTACAGTGAGTATTTCGAGCGGGAAAAATGATAAAAAATCTTGGTGGAGAACAGAACTAATGATCGCTGGCGGGTCTCTTTGATTTCTTTGCCCTGACGTTGTCCTTGGGATTGTCGACAGTTCCATGACGGCACTCGGCGACGGCAGCGAAGAAACTTAGTTTGGTGTGCAATATGGTGTCGATGTAGAATCTCTGAAAGGTAAACGAATTGAGCGACCGTTCTCCCAAGGCATAGTACAGGGTGTTGTAACCCTCGAAGCGATAGGTGGTCATCACGGGATAGCTGGGTAGCATCAGCTTGGACACGGTGATGATGAACCGCACCTTGGCCACGGCCAGGGGATTCGGACAGCGGGCTGTGGGGCGCGAAAAGTGGGCGTCAATGAAGTAGATGGTACCCTTGAGAGGAACCTCGTGCTGGTTGGGATTGCTTATGACCACACACTTGGTGTCCGGCGACAGCTCCCATCGGCTTATAAAATCGCGGACGTCGGAAATGGCATTTGTGTACTCGAAGTTGGCGATGGTCAACATATTTCGCACGAAGCCACTGGATGCAGACTCCCCCGATACATTGGGGGCGTTGTGGTAGTTGGAGGGTTCGTTATCCTTCGCCTCGGCCACAACGACCGAGTCGAAGCCAGATGAGCTGCTAACAGCAGGAAACATCTTCCCGGGATACTTGTAGCAGAAGAGGCCTCTCGGGTCGGATTCAATAATGGTCACAGCCTCGCAGACGGTAGCGTTGATCAGGTCTATGATGCATTGCATGTCCGCATCATCGCAGAGCGGCTTGTTACAGAGCGCTAGTTCCTTGGTGATGCTGGGAATGGTAACAATTGGAAGCACATTGCTGGCGGCCGTCTTGGGTTCGGAAAATTTCCCTTGGTGCAGCTCGATGAGGTCCTTGTGTTTGGTGGTGTCCTTGCACCAGAGGTCCATCTTTTCTCATCAAAATTTGAATTTAGTTTCGGTTTTTTGTTTTTTGTGTTTGCGCTAACGTCAGATTTTTTTTTGATTAGGATTTCCGGAAGGGTCAACCTAATTATTAGTCAGATGAAACGGAATGCGGATAATCACTTGAACGACAGCAAAGCCCTGATTGTAGAGGATGAGCCGGGTAAGTTTGCGAGACACCCACAATGTTGCAACCCAAGTAAACCATTCCTCTTGCAGATGACCTGGAAGAAACCCCGGAAGATACCCTGGAGGATAACCTGCTAACAGAAAACAATTGGAGCGATTTGGAAGATCAGCAAGTCAGCCCAGCCAGTCACATTTCGGAGCAAGATGTTGAGGCAGACGACGACCTGGCCACCGACGATGGCAACCCAGACACAGACTCTGATGAATCGATGAAATAGCCACTGTATTTTAAGATTCCTACGCGATATATCAAAATGAAAACTAGAATTAATTTTCTACACTGAATTCCGGTAATTTTTATTTGAGGTTTTTATTTTTTAACTACGTGCAACAACAAAGAGGGAGCCAATTATTGGTCTAATTCACACATGAGACTTTATCGTATGCAAACGTAAATATTCCTGATTCATAAATACACTAAGAACATTGTGCAAAGTAAAGGATTTAAGGATGAGTATACGCAAGCGGTGGCTCCTCAATAACAGCTCAATAACTACTAACAATTAGAGCATTTATTCAAGCTTATATTTTATATATTAGCTTTTATTTGCAACAAATAACCGAATGAGTTTACTTCCAATTAGCTTTGATGAAGTTGATTAGGCCGTTCGTAGAGCTGTCGTGCGATGAGACCTCGTTGCAGTTATCCAGCTCTGGCTCGATGGCCTTTGCCAGCTGTTTGCCGAGCTCAACGCCCCACTGATCGAATGAGTTGATGTCCCAAATGATGCCCTGAACGAAGATCTTGTGCTCGTAGAGTGCTGAAATTGGATAGATTGAAATCGATTTCTTCAATTAAGAGCTTGACCTCGGTAACTCACCAATCAAGGCGCCCAATGTGAACGGGGACACCTTCTTCACAACAATCGAGTTCGTCGGGCGATTTCCTACGAATACTTTGTGGGGCAGCAAGTTCTCCAGCTCGTTACCGCACAATCCGGCCTTGGAAAGCTCGGCACGGGCCTCGTCGGTCGTCTTGCCGGTCATGAGGGCTTCCGTCTGGGCCAGGAAGTTGGAGAGCAAGATCTTGTGGTGCTTGCCGCCGGCAATAGGGTTGTGAGTCTGGGCTGGGGCAATAAAGTCGCAGGGGATAAGGCGGGTGCCCTGGTGGATGAGCTGGTAAAAGGCGTGCTGGCCGTTGGTTCCCGGCTCGCCCCACACAATGGGGCCGGTGCTGTACTTGACAGGTTTTCCGGCCTTGCTCACAAACTTTCCATTGCTCTCCATGTCACCTTGCTGGAAATAGGCAGCGAAACGGTGCAAGTACTGGTCGTAGGGCAGCAGCGCATGGGTCTCCGCCTTGAAGAAGTTGGAGTACCAGACTCCAAGAACAGCCAGAATTACAGGAGCCTAAAAAGGGGATTTTAACATCGAAACTAATAAAATTTATTTGGCAAACTTACATTCTTCTCGAAAGGCATCGTTTTAAAGTGGTTATCCATGTAGTGAGCTCCGTCCAGGAGCTGCTCGAAATTCTCGAATCCAATGGACAGGCAGATGGAGAGACCGATGGCCGACCAGAGGGAATAGCGTCCTCCCACCCAGTCCCAGAAACCAAACATGTTGGCACTGTCAATGCCGAAGGCCGTGACCTTCTCCTTGTTGGTCGAGAGGGCAACGAAATGCTTGGCAACGGATTCAGGCTAAAAAAAAAAACAATAGAATGTATTCAAAATTTAGAAAAGGACGATTGAGCGTGTTCGACTTACTTCCTTGGCCTGGTCCAGCAGCCAAGTCTTGGCAGAGGTAGCGTTTGTAATGGTCTCCTGAGTCGTGAATGTCTTCGAGGCAATAATGAAAAGGGTGGTCTCGTACGATACCTTTTTAAGGACTTCGGCGAGGTGGGTGCCATCGATATTCGAAACAAAGTGAGAGTGGAGACCCTTTCCGTAGGGCTTTAACGCCTCTGTGACCATCAGCGGACCCAAGTCGGAGCCACCAATGCCGATGTTGACCACGTCGGTGATCTGCTTGCCGGTGCAGCCACGCCAGACCCCGGAGATGACCTTGTTTGTGAATTCCTTCATGTGGGCAAGCTCGGCGCGTACGTCGGGCATGACGTCCCGGTCATCGACCAGCACCGGCTCATTGCTGCGGTTCCGCAGCGCTGTATGCAGGACAGCCCGGTTCTCGGTGATGTTGATGTGCTGACCGGAGAACATTGCGTCCCGGGCGGCGTCCACGCGCCGAGCCTTCGCCAGTTGGATAAGCAACTCCCAGACCTCGTCATTGACGCGATTCTTCGAGTAATCCAGCAGTATCTCCCCATCGTTTTGAGTGTGCAGGCGCAGGCTGATAAACAGACGGAAATGTGAGAATCATTCGACCTCGGAGTTTGAAGCGGAGGTCGTTACTGTGACCTTACGCAAGGACAAAATCGAAGCTTACGACACTCGCCGCGTCGACGGTGAAAGTGAGAGTTGGCCGAATTATGGGAGATACACAAAACGAGTAAACGCTTGAGGTCAAACTAATAGCACTTCAAGCTGTATTTTTGATTCTTTATATAAATTAAATGTAAGTAAATGCTAAAATTATTTTCTTTTAAATGTATTAGCAATTTGAAAAGAAATCTTCGCAAAAGAACAATAAAAACTTTACATAAGTGCCATAATTTCGACCTCAAGTGTAACTAAAAACACGTCGGCAAGCATAAGTTATATTCTAAAAATAACAGCTCCATTTGTTTGGAGGGCTAGAGAACCCACCTGTATTTGGAAAACCGCTTGGCATCCTTCTGGAAGAGGTCCTTGATTTTCAGGTCCTTGCCCTGAGCATCAAAGTACTCCTGGAGCTTCTGGAAAGTGGGTTCCTGGGTGAGCGGGGGCAACGGGCCGGCCATATTCCTGTGGGCGTCAGATGGTGGGGGTGTAAATGTGGGAAGAAGGCGGTGTTGGGCACGTTAACAATCGTTGGAACCGCACGGAACAACTGCGAAAACAAAATCGCGACACTTCACTTAAATAATCTCGCCGAAGATCGAAACTTTCGTTCGCCGTGATAATACAGGTAGACTCTTATCTTGCTCCGGTAAATATCCAGAGCACTGACCCAGAACTTCGCCGTGGTTGCTAATGAAAGGTACTGAGCCGCACAGCGGGTTTTCCAACGTCCTTTTCTGGAATTCGAGCACCTTCAATGTCAAATGAATAACAAACGGCGGGGTTGCCACGTTTTTCGACCATTTGTTTTGGATGCAAATCAGGCTGAGACTGTTTGGAATTTTGTGTTTACTTTGAATTTAAAACCTTTTGTCTCTAGATTATAATTTTCGGCGATCCGCAGGATTTATGTAGCCAACTTAAAATTAAAATAACTGCCGCCTGACCTGAATTATTTCAAACGATCCGGTCCTGATGCATTTTTCAACACTCTTCAGAACTAGAGATGTGAACAACAAACGATAACGGGATCATCAAACCGATTACCTAATTTCCAAATAACAATGCGTTCCGTTTTATTTTCCGGCGCCTCCCGGCTCCTGAGATATAACAGAAACAGCACCTTGCTGACCCGTGGCAGGAGCAGCAAAACTACCGCCTCCAGCCTAAACAGTCAGCAGCAGGATGCCGTCGCCAGTGAGGATGGAAAACCGGAATCTGTGGAGGAGTCGCCGGAACAACAACAACAACTACCAACCCGGGAGCCCCTGGCCAAGAACTTCTTTATCGGTGTCGTGGACAAGGAACTACTGGCATACCCTGAGGTGATACCACGCGACGATATGTCCCAGCTGGAAAACTCTCTGCTCCCGCTGAAGAACTACTTTGGAGCTTCGCGTGAGGCGGAGGAGCAGGGAAAGTCTACGCCGGAGCTATTCCGACAACTGGGCCTCTACGGTCTTAATGTTCCCAAAGACTTTGAGGGTCAAGGCTATGGATGGAGTGCGAGCTTGATCGCCAGCGAGCCGGATTCCTCGGACACCAGTTTCACTCTTAGCCTTCAGGCCCACCGTGTGGTTGTGGATCTAATCAAAGAGGTGGGAAGTCCCCTACAGAAGCAGAAGTATCTTTCAGAGCTATCTGCTGGGAGCTTGATAGCCACAGAAGCCATTTACGAGTACACACTGCCCGAGGAGGACTACTTCAGCACCAAGGCGGAGTTTCGTCCCGAAACCGGAAAGTGGGAGCTATCTGGTGAAAAGGCCTTCGTGGTCTGCACCCCAGACGAAAGACAACTGTTTCTTGTGCTCGCCCAAACGCAACAGCCCAATGTGCCCGGGACTTTAGGTCGCGGCACTACAATCTTTCTGGTAGATTCCCAGCAGAAGGGTGTCCGCCTGGGCGAAAAACACGAGACCTTTGGCTGCAAAGAGGCTGATATTAGGCGAGTCCATTTTGACAATGTGAAGCTTAGCGAGGATCAAATTTTAGGACTTCCACACGACGGGAATCGATACTCGGAGCATCTTGTTAGGTCCTCACGCCTTAGGGGCAGCTTGGTGGGCGTATCTTTGGCCAAGAGGCTGCTAAACGAGCTGAGCCAGTACAGTGTCGAGACCAAGCAATGCGGGGTGGAACTTAAGTAAGGTTTTTTTAACAGTCATTATATATTTAATAAATTAATTTTGTTTTTAGAGAACTAGAACTAACCCGCGTGCACCTTTCTCGGGCTCTGTGCTCAATATACGCCATGGAAAGCATGCTGTATATGACTGCTGGTCTTCTGGACGAGTTTAGAGCTCAGGATGTGACCCTGGAAAGCGCAATCACAAAATACTTTACCCTGCAAAAGCTTTATCAAATTGCTTCTCAAAACCTGGGCCTAATTGGACCCAAGAGCTTGCTTAGTGGCGAGACCACGGAGCTGGGATTAAGGAATGCCGCGCAGCTCTGCACACAGGGCGAGTCCATGGACACTCTGGCCATGTTCATCTCGCTAACAGGACTCCAACATGCGGGAGTGAGAATTTCAACTATAAACTACTAAAAAATTTATTTATTAATTCCTATTCTTCTAGCAAGCATTGAATGCTGGCGTGCGCAAGTCACGGAACCCTCTTTTCCACCCGGGACATATCTTTGCCAAATTTCTAGACACCAAGAGCTTTGACAATCCCAAAACAAAAATGCATCTTTCTGAGCACGTCCATCCATCTCTAGAAGCTGCGGCCCTTTGCATTGAACACTCGGTGGCTCGTCTGCAAATGGCAGTGGAACTGATGCTTACAAGACACGGCAACGCGGTGGTGGAGCGCCAGAGTGAGATGCAACGCCTGGCCGAAGTGGCGTCTACAATTTATGCCATGTGGGCGAGTACGGCGCGGGCTTCCCGATCGTACTGCATAGGCCTCAGTCTAGCGGATCATGAACTTCTTACGGCCACGGCCATTTGCTCGGAGGGCCGGGACCGCGTGCTTACACTCTGCACGGAGATCTATAGCGGCAACTTTGTCAACAACGACAACAACCTGCTAAGGCTCTCCAAGCAACTGACCAAGAGCAAGGGCTATTTTCCAGTTCATCCGGTGACGTTCAATTTTTAGGCACTGACTATTTTTTGATGTTACCAATGAAGATACTTGTTATTGATAAATTGGATGTGTTTAACTCTTTGGGTAATTGGGTAATATAGTTTACTAGTCAGGGAAATCGAACTAAATTTAAATTTTGCGGCTATATTACTTTAATTAACATATATCGACAAAACAAACCGTATTTATCGATAAAATACATCGATGTTTCGATGCTATACCAAACCATTATCGGCCATCTCTAAAACAACAAAAAATTTTCAAACAACGACGACGAAGACGCGGATAAATTCGTGATTGAAAAAAGGAAAAAACCATTCGAACTACTATGCTGAGCTGATCTTTAAATAATTAACAAAGATTTTGATCGATTACTGAGAGTTTCGCGGGTAATCTGGCGAAGTTCGCCCACTAAAAAGTAGAAATTACATATATTGGTTCGGCGTTGTCGGCAAAACCCTCGGAAATTGCGCGTGCGGGTGGAACAGTGACACTCGTGTGAAAATCAACGCCAAGAAAAAGAGGCAAGTAAAGAGCGGAAGGCCAAAAGGAAGGAAAAACGCCCGCGGCGAAAAGTTTCCCCTCTGCCATTTTGTGTGAGTGAAGTGTGCAAAAAAATTAAATATCCTGAGAGAAAAGGTTGAGAAATTCGAAAAAATTAACGTGTTTGTTGTGTGCCTCTGTGTGTGGGACAAATGATTGGGCTGCGAAGAAGAGTCAATCTCCATTAATCAAGGGACAGGTAAGCGAATTTTTATTTCATTAATAAGCATTAAAAGAAGTATTCAATTACGGGCTATCAGTGTTAATGGGGAATTCCCGTCTTGGAAAATAGCACCCTTGAGGTGTTCATGGTGTGTCTGATATCCACCACCCACCCCTTTCTCCGCCCTGTGTGTAACTTGCAACTCCCCCTTCCCCTTAGAAAACCGCACAAAATTACAAACATATAAAATGGGCTAGAAGAAGAGGCAGTAGCGTCGCCGAAGTCCCTTATTCCATTTCATTTCGTTCCACATGGTGCATAGAACTCTTATTCTTTTATTTCGGTTTGACTCGGCGACGGTGGCGGTGACAGCGAGCAAAGAACGGTGGAATCGCCATAAGCAGTGGCACACGACATGGCCCACACAGACACACAAGCATACTGGCCAAAGCAAATACGAGCCCTACTGTGAAGCTTGCCTATACTCTAAGAGCTAAGTAACGGACACTTTGAATCCCATTGATTGGCCTCCTGATGGAATTTTGGCATAACAAATTAAGTTTTTAAACAGCAGTTTACCATAGACAGGCTTCACTGTACTTTCACAAACACAAAGGCAGATGCAAAGGTAAAGACACCGAGAGGAGTCAACTCACCTCTCAAAACCGATTCCTCTGCTTTAATTTTGTTTTCTTTTATTTTTTCCTTTTTGCTCATATTGTATTTTTTATTTTTTTTTTTCTACTCGCCCGCCCCTCTGGCCACCGCATGTGTTGTGCGTGTGTGTGGGTGTATGTTGGGGCTCACACAAACACAATTCATCAGCGGCAGTGGCAGAGACGTCGGCTTGCTTGTTGTTTTTATTATGTTTGCTGTTGCTGTTGTTGTTGCTGGTTCTGCGCGCTTTTATTTGAGATTTGCGCACGAATGGCTTTTGCTTTTGGTCTTGCTCTTGCCCATCGGAGTTGTGTATAAATTGTGATGGGGCATGGGGCATAGGGTGGAGGGAGGCTAGTTTCGAACTAGAGTCGCGGACACAAACACACACACTCACAGAAAAGTGCGGTGAAAATACGGGTATACAACTTGGGAGCAGCAGCAGCAGAAAAAAAAGGCAAGTGGATTGGGTTTTACACTTTTTTATACGCTTTCCCATCGGCCACCCCCCGCCTGCCGCTTTGGCTTTTCCTTTGCCGAATGACGGGGCATGAATTTTCCACTTCCATTCCATTTGTTTTACTCGAAAGCATATTTCTTTTTGCATTTTAATTGCCGCCGTTGAACTTTTAGTTGTTAATCAATCACTCTTCATTGTGTTCATTAATAAATACTTTAGTTCATTTTAGGCCATAGCGATTAACCAAATAACTAGATAATATTGCTTTAATACTTATGTTTATTAGGAATAGCCTTCGTTTAATTTCAATTTCCGCTTCCCACTTCCCCTTTCTCAGGTCCCCAGCGGATGCCATGCGTCTGCTGCTTCTTCTTCAAATCGATTTCGATTGAGCTCTGGCTAGTGGCTTCTCTTTTCCACATACCCTAAACTTCGGTCCTGGCAATAAGCTTAACATAAATCATTATAACAGCACATACAGGAGAGACCTTACGTGCCACCACCACCCCCTTTTGCGTGTGGGTGTTTTTGTGCGTTTGTTTCGACTGTCATTCCATATAGAATTCTATATGGAAACGCATAAAATCGATTTCTAATCGTGTAAATAAATGGCGACAAATGCTGCGACGTCCCCTTGTCATTCCCCCCACTCCGAAATTTCTCTCGCTTCCCGCCTTTTTCCCATGGCAACATATATTCAGCCCAAAGAAAGAGGGGATGTGTGTGGGCAATTGTTCCAAACCAAAAACACTGGAGAAAAAAGTGTGTGTATTAGCTAGAAATTTAAATATATTTAATAAATTTGTCATCAATACATATTTGGGTAATTTTAAGCATATACAAAGGATAATATGGTATCTAGAGGAAGTGAATCTTTTTTTGAACCGTGTAGGCAACTGGAATCTGGTTGCACCTTGAGCTTGTTCGATGGAGACGACGATATTGGTATGAGAGGTACAGCCCGAAATCAAACTGGATTGGAAATTGGTGAGATGGGAAAGACAGAAAGAGCTCTGGATAGAGAGGGGGAGGGGAAGGATGCACAAAAGGATGGGGTAGCTGGCTGACTGGTGAACAGCAGTCACTTCGCTGTTTAAATGCCAGAGATAAGCGAAAGGACCTCGCCAGGGCCAGAAACTCGATGTACAGAACCAAAAAACCGAAAACGCAGCCAACAATAAAGCAACAAAAACAAGGGCATCAAAACAAATACAATATTGTAACATATGTGGCGACAGATCGAATATAAAATACTCTTACTTTTTTTATTTTTCATTACAAATAGTTGTAGCTGTAGTACAGGGAACTACCTGTTTTAATCAATCTATTTCCAATATAAAAACCAAAAACCATATTTATTTGAAATTCGATTTTAAACATTTCATGAATATTAGATTACCCTTTTTAGGGTAAAGGACAAATCAACCGTAACAAGCCTGACAGAATGTCAGTTGATTTTTCGAGGGATGGGGCGGATAGGTTGTGGTAAGTGAGGCTGGGCTACAGTAGGGTTCGGTGGAGGCAACGGGGCACAAATGCATTTTGTAATGCACACACACATTTTATTTGTTTTTGGCCCTGCCAATCAGCCCTCTCGCTCGCTCTATTTCAAACACAATTCAAAGTGCCAGCTAAAAGTGCAAAAAATCGCACGCCAAACCGAGTAGAGGAGCAGATAGTATGGGGCGTGGTGGGGACTGGGGGCTTGTGCTCCATCTCTGTCTCTTACTCTCTCCCGATTCTCGGGGGAAACATCGATGGATAACACAAAATTGAATTTACTACTGGTGTTGTTGTTGCTGTTGTTGCTGCTGTAGCTGTTGCACGCTTTGAAAATATTGGCAGTAATTGAATTTATGCCGTTTGTGTGACTAAGGGACGGGTGGGTTGTCGGAGACGAGGAGGTCAACACTATCGAAAATTGAAATGCTAAAGATGAGTTAGCTATAGCTATATATTTTGTATACATCGTTCCCTTTCCATTCATTTTCATTTTCGCATTGTCCACTCATTTGCTGTTGCCATCTCCCTTTCAACTACATACATTCCACCCAACCACCCCCTGTTTGCAAATTTTCATTGCGATTTTGTTGCAATCATTTTTTTCTTGTGGCCGAAAAATCTCTTATACCGTTGTCTGTTGTTTATTGTTGGTATTACGAAATATATTTTCCATTAGTTTTGTTTTTACCATAGTTGCCAGGATTATTTGTGTGAACGATAGGGCGGAGGACTCATTAGGAGTTATCAATCATAAAACATGATGGTTGATGCATTTTCAAATTAAAACCTCTTGCACCATATTGAGTCGAGGCCTGTTTAATAATTTAAAAATAGTTTCCAAACTTTCTCCGATTCCTGCTTTTTTATACGACATTAAATGCCTATAAAATATTCACCATAAATTACCAATACTTCTTGTTATTATCTGGGTGGTAATTTCAATTTCCTAGTCGCTTATCCTGCCACTTCCTTGCGTCTGCCTGGTCCTTTTGTCGGTTTGCCATCGGTTCGGCCAGGCCAGGCCAGGCCATCCTAAGCGAAGCTAAATTTGAACTTTTGCTCCTGTTGTTGCCTTTGTTGCTGTGGCTTTTTGTTGGGCGATTGCCTGCAAAGGAGATCCTGGATAAACGGGGGACGGGGATGAAGCGAAATGGAAGGGGATAAGGACACGAGGGTCGAGAGCCGAGAGCTCGAGTGGGCAACTGTTTGGTTTTGGCTTGGGCTTTTGGCCCAACATCCTAACATCCCAGCCACCCCGAAGGCATTTCTGCTCTACTTCATTATGTGGATATATGTACAATACACAACTGCTCCACGTATGTGTGTGCCTTTGTGTGTATCTATGTGGGCATTTGGGTGTAGTGGTGCGGTGGTCGTTATGGGTGGGCAAAAAGGTATAGGAATAGCTAAAGCTTCGTTTTCTACTCGTCCTCGTCGGCCTCGTCGTCTATTGAATCCTGCCGCTTTCTGGAAGGGAGCGCAAGTGGCGGCATTTTCGTGGCCCTGCGACAAACGGAAGCGGAAGGAGCGTGGGGAAGTGGGCAAGCTAGGATAGGATGCGGATTGTTCGCTGGCTTGGCTGGTCCTCGCCGAGCGGCATTTATCCAATGTAGTAATTATATGCTCGCTAGTGGCATATGTGTGTTGATGTTGTTGCTGTCGCTATTCCTATGTACAATCCGGAGGACACTAGGCAGCAAGAATATTTTGAAGGATATTCCAAAGACTAGGACAAGACATTTTTTTGACTAATAAAATGTTAAGATAATTACCCAATAAAAGTGTTTATTTTTTGTTTGTCATTAATTATGTCATTAATTAATTATTATTGAAACAGAAAACGAAGTTTGTTTGCCAATGTAAGAAGCATACAAGACGCGAGCTCTGGCCTCCACCCACCCAATCCTTGCCTCAGCCAACTCCTCCTATTGCAGCGCAAAACTTAGCAATGTCGCTTTTGTGGCACTTCCCGTTTGCCACTCACCCCGTTTTCATATGTTTGTGCATGCACGGGAGAGTGTACTGCAAGTATCTGCAACTGTTGTAGCTGTATCTGCGCAGCAAGCATTTTCCTTGCCATTGTGCAAATTATACAAATGCTGAGACGCTGATGCTGATGCTGACGCTGGCGCTGTCACCATCCCGTGCATTTGGGCTGACTCTCGCATCTCCGCATCTGCGAAATACATTAGACAGTTCAGTTTGCTGCGTGCCAAGGCAGCCACAGCCACTGCCATAGAATATCTACGATTGCAGAGACCACTACAGATACAGATACAGATGCTGATGCAGATACAGATACACATTCTGTATCTATTTCTGTGCGGCGTACGGGAAATTGTTGTAATTTGCATGGCTCAACTCTGGATGAGCTGTCGCTGTCACTGCAGTGCATCCGCCAATGTATCTGTATCTGCCAGATGTGTGGGCGTGGTTCCGCGCTGCTCATTAGATTTTGACTTGAGATAGTTTTGGTGGCAATAGCGCCACCGCGACCGACCGCTGCCACTCATAAAAGATAACTCATCGATTTAATGGGAGGTGACATCCGTTTGACTTGATTTGCTAATTACGAACCGATTTCTATTTTAATCCATCTCCGCTTATGCTTCTATCGACTCAAATTTGACAGCCTAAGGTTCAATTATAATTTGGCAAAGTGATACTTTGATTTGATAATCCTTTGAGACAACCTAAAATCAAATATTAATTGATAAGTGCCCATCAAATAATTTATTGGATGGAAGGTATTTCACAAAGGCACATAGGTATCCAAAATTTGCTTAGAACCTAAATAGTTCTATTCTCAGAAATCATCAGAAAGCGAACCTTTGTCCCTTTGTTGTCCAGCTTTGGCAGTCCTTTTTTGGCAGTTCCGAAAAATAAACCCCTACTAATCATAGCTCTTCCAAGTTTCCAGCCGAAAATCTCCAAAAAGAAACTGTGGGGACACAATCACAATCAGCTGCACAAAAAGCTGCGCCGTGCCAATTAAGCTGACTTTGAGGAACTTCATGGTGTCCTGTCCCTCTGCCTCATCCCATACCCATCTCTTTCGCTCCACATAGCCCCCTTTCTTTCGGGTCCACTCATTTGTGGCTCCAGTGATGAAAATTAACAAAAAGCAGAAACGTTGCTGGCTTTGCTTTTTGGCCCCTTTGCGCTCATTTATTTTGCCGCTGGCCGCAGGTTCCTTTTGCCTGCTTCAGCTTCCTCTTTGGCCTCTATCTGTCTTGCTCTTGGTCGTGGTTATTTTCCTACTCTTTCCACTGCATATACCGACACACGCGTGTACTTATAAATTTTTTCTTCCGCACATTTTTTATGCATGTGTATATATGTATATATATTTTTTTTGCACTGCTGCAGCTTCGCTTCGGACTGGCGAAAAAGGTTGGGCGATAAAGGGGGTAGCCACTGGGGCAGGCCGGGGGAATTTCAAAACTTGGCCTGCGTCGTCGCCGCTTTTGTTGTTGCCAATGCCTATGACTCTGACTCTGGCTCTGGCTTTTTCTCTGCACGACATCCCTGCCTCCCCCCTTCCTATTCATGCCGCCTTCCTCACCATCACCGCTGTCATTTCCTTCGGCCCCCCTTTTGGCCCACGGCTATGGCAGCCAGCCAGGCTGACGAGCAAGTTTGAATTGTAATCCTTGTTGTTGTAGTTGGCACGCTCCTCTCGCCTCTCGTGGGCTCCCTCTTCCTTGTTCCTGCTGCAGCAAGTTTTTACCTCCTTCTGTCCTCACCGACCGACCCTACCAATTCTTATTCTTCGCCCTTCCGCAGACCCTCCGTGTCCCTTTATCAAGCTGCGTTCGACAGCATCAGCAGCATCGTCAGGCTCTGCTTTTGTCTGCTGCCGCTGTCGCTGCCACTGCCACGTAGTCTCTTCATGCACCTTCCTCTCGTGGCACTATGCACGTCCTTCTTGTCGTTGCCCTTTTACATTTCACTCCGCTTCGCAGATCCCACAACTTTGCGAACGCCTGGTAACTCGCAGCGGAGTATATGCAACTGCCTGAAATGCTATTGATTATGCTCCGTAAATCGATTATAGCCAAAGGATGGGATTGTATCCTCCATATGAGTTAAAAAAGCACATTTATTGGTGGTTTTCCTAGTCGAAAAGTTTAAAGATAAAGGCTTGGTTGGGTGGTCCTTTGAAATTAAAAATAATCTGTAAGCTAATATCTTCAATCATCGGATTACGATTACTCGGCATATAGTCCATTCTCCCGCTCCTTGTGTCCTGTATTTGTTGTTTTTAATTAAACTGCACTTGTAGTTTTGTCACCTACGCCTAATTGGAAGACAGGGAGCGTTGTACTTTCCTGGAAAAACAAAACACACACATGTTCATATAATTTTGCCACTTTCCGTGCTCGAAAAACGGAATTTTACTTGACATTATTCAACAATTTGCATTGCTGCTTCCGCAAAAGCAACAACAACAATCGCAACAACAACTTCCGCCGCAAAGTTTTGGTAGGCAGCAACAAAAACAACGAAACGAAAAACAGGACTTCATGCAGAGACACAGACAGCAGACACCTTTTCACACCGACACAGCCTCTTTGGCTTGGACACCCACACTAGCTCAGTCGGCGAAATTTGCTTGCTCACTTCCACTTTCCCACTTCCGGTCCCCCCACCCCATCCTTCTCTCACTCTCCAATTTTTGGCATCATATGCATTGCTTAATTTCTCACTTGTTTCCCTTTTAACACACACAATAGGGTGCTCCGATTGGCAACCCAACAGGGCCAAAATATATTCCATATCCTTATCTAAATAATTTTTCCTGAATATATTTAAATTTAAATGTTTTAAAAGTACAATCTTTAAGAATGTATTGTTACGACTTTCCATTAAAACTTTAAAGACTTCCCAAGTACTAAATAATTGACCCACCCTAACATTAGCCGGCAGCCTGAGACACCGACGACGTCGTTCATCTGATTTAGTTATTGTAGCAATTTTAATTACCAGCACTTGAATAGACGGCGCCCGCCTACAAAAACAACAAATAACAAGAACTATAGAGCAGCTACAGAAATTAAAAGCAGAAATTAAACTCAAAAAAAAAAAAAGAGGAAAATAATTTGAAACAATACAAATGTTGCTGTGGCTCTGCTGCTTACTTTCCACTTTGGCCCCTGACAACGACACCTTCACCTGACTCTCTGCCCAGGCCCCCATGCCTCCATCTGCCACCCATTGCCCCCCACACCCCATTCAATATTCCCCATCCACTAGCTCCGCACTTTCCTGTGGGCACGTTCGTTAAATGTTGAATAAATTTTCTCATATAATCGCAGTCGTCGCCCGTTGCTCTCTGTCGCTCTCTTGGCTACCAAGCTCCCCAGCTCCCAGCGCCCCCTCTCTGGCACGGCTCTCCCAATCAGCAAACAACAACAACAAGAACGACTGAACCCCAGTTGTCTCCACCAGCTGCGCTGCCGGCGTCGCTGTCAGCGTCGCGGCGGCTTGGGGCCGAATGTTGATGTTGAATGTTGATGGTGTCGTTAGTTTGGTTCGGTAACTCGTCGGTCGCGCAAGCAGCAAAAATCCCAATCCAATCCAAAAACCCAAACCGAAAACCAAATCCAAAAACGAAAACGAAAAGCAATATATCCCCCTACGCCCCCCCAAAAGCAATGTGCGTTAAATATTTGTGAGCAAAAGAATTAGAAAATCAGCCGAGTGTGTGTGTGTGAGTGTTTGCGTGTGTATCAATATTTGTGATTGCAAAAAAAATACAAAAAATAAAAATGAAAGAGTAAATAAATAAAATGAGAAGCAGGGGCAGAGGAGGAAGTGCGACAGATACAGATACACAAAGCTAAAACGGAATTCGTTTGGGCCAAGTTCTTCTTCTTTTAGAAACGCAGCCAAGCGAACTGGCAGCGATATATTTCTGTGCGTGTGTGTGTGTGTGTCAGTAAGTGAGTGCCGCATTTTCTTTTGTCCATTTGGCCACCTTCGTCTTCAGGTCCGCCAAAGAAAAGGATTAACAGCCAAAGAGCCCTCTGGATTATGTATTTTATTCATCAGATTGATAGAAGAAACCCCAAAATTAATAAAATGTTACGTTTCTTACACCTGCCTTTTGTGAAAAGAATGGATTATCAATGTTTGGATTGTTTGGATTATTCAAGGCGTTCAACAGATAAAATTATAGAAAAAATCCCAGCATAAAGTGTAGAGTATCTTAAAGATACTTTGTATCTTTGTATCTTTCGGATGTGCAAAAAGTATCCCAGTCAATTGAATAAATATTGGCGAATAAATAGCCAATTAAGCCAAGAACAAGTGCTCAAGTATGCTTAATACAATTAAGCCGCTTAGAAATCGATGAGTGATGTTTAGGACCGACAATTCCGGAGAGTCAATGCTACCCGAAGCTACATTTTTATTTTGCAAACAAATGCAATGCATGAGTCCTCGATTCTGGGAAATAAAAGTGTTTAAATAACGATAAGAAAGGCTACAGGCGTTTAGCAAGTGAGCTTGGCTGTGGATATTTCTCACGATATGCTGGGGCAGCGAATGGGGCAGATCAGAGGCAGAGTGCCAGAGTACAGCGTGGCAAGCAATAAGATTTATTATTACCGCAACTGCAGTTCGGGTCCGGCATCGCGCTAGTTGCTGCCGCTTTTGTTGTATTTTTATGTGTATCAATAATTACAATGAAGCGAAAGAGAGGGAGTGCGGGTAGAGACAGAGATAGAGACAGAGACAGGGGCAGAGACAGAGGCAGAGGCAGAGGCAGCTGGCTTGGGTAACGAAATTGAAGCACACGGCGGCGTGCGAGTGCGAGAGGGAGGGGTACCAAGGAGGTGGTAGTGGGGGGTGGGGGATACGTAACGGCCAGTCACAGTCCCCAGTCACAGTCACAGCAAAAAGCAACAACATTGGAGACATGTTTGTGCGGCGGCGCTCATTTATTTTATGTCTCGGCTTGGCTTTGTTGTTGCTGGTTTTGCGCTACTTTGGAGCTGAGCTGAGCTGAGCTGCCTTGCCTGCCTATCCTGCTCCCCTTGTGTCGCCCCCACACCCAGCCCAACCATGCATATGTGTGTACATCCGAGTGTTTGTGTTGCTGTGCATGACACGACCCGAGGAGACTCGCTGTAACTTTGTTCTTCTTGTTTTCTGCCCGACTCTGCTCGACTCAAAAGCCAACTGAAAATCAACTCAACTCGGCTAACGACTTGAAAACTGTAGCCGAGAACGGCCGCTGATCGACAGAAAGCGGCGATTAATTGAGAACTTAAACCGAATCAAAGGCCAAGATGCTAGAAAATAATATCAAAAGGTTTCAAAGCTTTCGGCTTACACTGTTGAGGGCCATGCAATGTCTCAATTGAGTGAAATCTGTCAGGGAAAACATCTTTCGCATCATCTATCCATATTAATGCTTAACCCTCTGTGGCCAAAACCAATTAAGAGCCCTTGTGTATTTTTCCAGTCAGCCAGGCTTAGGCCACGCACTGCTCCGTCCCTGGCCAATTGTTGGAATATTTCCCACTGCGCTTTGGTTTTTGATTTTGGCCAAAACCAAGAGGCCTGCTTTGGCTTTGGCTTTGGCTGTCTCTGCTCTGCTGGTCAGGCCTCCAGTTATTGCTTTTGGCTCTCGGCCATTCCTCTCGCCAATTTCCAATCCCATTCGTTTCTAAAATACAATTTTGCGCTGTTTTTGGCCGGGTTTTTTTGTTTTTTTTTTTTTTTTGCTTGCTTCCTTCGCTGCTGCGGATTTGTGATTTCGATATTTAGTTGGATTTCAGTCTGCCCTCTCACACACGCCTCGCACACCCCTCGACCCTCCCACACCCGTTTTACCCGCTTGGTCCATCTGTCAAGTTTTGTTCGTCTGTTGTTTGCCGTCGGTTTCGCTTCGCTCCTCGCTGATTGCTCTGTACCCGCCCCACACCCTCACTCCCTCTTTCCTCATGCCTCCTTCCACCTTCCCACTCCCCTTTTTGGACGCTCACCCGTTGTTCGGTTTGTTTTTGGGTGTACGTCTGCAGCGTGTTTCTTTTCATATTATTTAATTTATTTCGTTGGTTTTTATTGTGGCCATTGCCTCGCATTGTTCCCCATCCCGCTCTCTTCCTCCTTCTCTGTATCTGTATCTACAATTCGTCATGTCGCTTCTACCTTCTTGTTTCTCCTCTGGTTTCAGCTTCATCATCATCCCTTCAACGCAGTTTTGAGGCGTTTCGGTGATGAATTTGTTTTCTTGTTTAATTTTAGTCATTTGCCAAGCACCCTAACCACTACAGGCACACGCAAACAATAACAAATGCATGAATGAATGCCCTTTGAAAGTGCATCTGCTCTTTGATCGGCTTAAATCTGCCATTTCTTTGGAAATTTACAACTATTTATCTTATCTGTCCCATACAGTTGCTAGTTTTGTGCTTTCCAAAGTGACTTTTGTGATTTAATCACATTAATATAAGGAGGGGAATTCTAAGGCAATTAATAGATTCGCAAAACAGATTTCCAGTTCTCATATACGCTCGATAAACGAGAAAAAGGTAGGCCGCATTGGCAATAAAACTGTGATTCCTGAATAATTGAATAAATAATGGTTTTACATATACCAAGTGTTAGAAAGTGATAACAAAACTCGCCTAGATACGATAATTTGCAGTTGGGCTAGGTTCTGTGGGTAACTGATTGATAACTCTGCCCTCAGTAGTACAGGAAAACCTTGTTAACGGAAAATGAATATCTCCTTAAGGATGCTTCACTGTTTCTTCAGTGTTCTTCGATTTAAAGCCAGTTTCGTTTGTTTTTCTAGCCCGGATTTATCGAAGCGCAGCCACACGGACGCTACCCTTCTCATTCTATCCTTATTCCCCTCTCGCTTGCACACTCCAACGCACTGAGTGACTGTCAATTGTTTTCTTGGCCCCTTTGGCCTGCCACTCTCTTTCTTGGGGCGCCTGTCTCGCTCTGCCAACTGATTCAATTGAAAAATGTTCGGTCTTTTTTCTTGCCTTTTCGTGTATTCCGACTCGAATCGGACTGTGTCGTTCATTAGCTTTCTTGCTACAGAATTTTAACCCCCTGGCTGCCGCTTGAAACCCCCTGGACCACCCCCATAAGAAAGTGCTAAATGACTGGCGGGCTACCTCGCTGCCTCTGCTCCTGCTGTTGCTGCTGCTGCTGTCGCTGTCGCTGCTTTTGCCTCTGCCTCAGTTGACCAAAATGCCGCCATTGTTTATAAAAAAAGTGACTCACATCCCAACATCTCTCTATCCGCCTAAATATCTCCATCCCTCTTTTCTATAGCTGCCTATCAACTTAAAAAAAATATCTGTAGAAAATACATACATAATTGTTGCTGCCCGGTTTGGCCTGCCTGGAAAATTATAATTGTGCATTTCATTGCTGGCTCCTTCAGTTTCATTTTCCTCTATTGTTTTTCCGCTGAGAAACGGTGTCCCATAAAATTCAATAATCATTTCCAATAGTGTGTGTTGTTCAGCCCAAAAAAGAGGCCGAAAAGAAATAAAGTTATAAGAACTATACCCAAAAATAATTAATTTATTCCCTTGAAAAGTGAGTGATAACGAAAGCAAAAGCCATTTTGAATAATAATGAAAGTAAAATTCAGCAACAAACAAAACTGGGATAAACAATAAAAACACATTTACTTAAAAGCAGAGAACAAATTAAATTTATGCAAAGGGTGAGTTTAAATGGAGAATAAATTAAATATCATTTAAATGGTTAGAACGATTATGCTCAAATCGTAATAGAATGCGAAATGAAAGAAAATTAAAAGTTCGCAATGCCTTTGCGCTATCCTTTTTGCCCCGCCCACGCCGCTGCCCTGTTGTGGGGATAATCTGATTTAAGCATTAATTAAATTGCTGTGCGTTTGGTGTGAGTGTGTTTATCTTTCATACATTTCCCTATTGCCTGACTGGCTAGCTGGCTGGCTGTCTGCGGTGGCGTATACATAACACAAATACAGAAAACACATAGAAACAGATACAAATGTACGCTGTCCATATTAGATTACGTGCAACAAGCTCTTTAATTGTATTTGCTGTCTAATGAAATCACCGCAACGCCGAGGCAACATTTAAAAGCTTTGGCCAACAAATGCGTACAGTTGTGCAACATCAGCTGCGTTTGGAATGTAAAAGTGGTAGATGACAAAAGAACCCCAACAAGACCACATGTAGTTATCGAGATATGCTTTTTTTTTGCACCAAGTGTGGGAAAGTATTATCGAGAGGTGGCTGGTTTTAGGGTGAAATATTAAAATATAAATACTCTTTCCCCCTAAATACATTAGATTGTTATGACTAAAGTTGAAAACTTGTAATAGTTGCACAACTTTTATGTATTTTTTAATCCCAAAATACACATATGGCAGAGGTTTAAGTTGGTCAGAATTGGGAATTTCACCGGGCTATTTGTCTACATTGATGAGCCAGAACAAGGGGCCAGGTAGGAGTAGTTAGCAGGACCGGGATAGGGGTAAGGTAATGGCAGGTGGCTGGTATAAATTGGCAACTGCACATGGTCAACTGCACATGACTGGAAATTGCATCACGTTATCATCATTTTGCGAATGCCAAGGAGGTAGAAGACCAAAGGAGTGGGGCAGGGGAACAAGGATTGCACTGGGAGCAGCCGCAAAATTCACCCACTATCCCCCCAGAAACCCCCTCAAACGAAAGAGATGGAAAGTATAAAAGAGACAGGACGACCTCTGGTGTTTGGTGTGCGCTGCTCCTGCTCTTTCGCCTGCGTCCTCGTCTCCTTTCTGTACTCTTGCTCTTCTTCCGCAACTGCACCTCGTTCCTTAAACTGCTCCTGCACCTAGCAGTTGTTGTTGTGTTTGCGTTGCAAATGGCAAATACGTCAATGTTGTTGCCTCCACCACCGCCCCCATCTTTTCTTCTTCTGGCCCATCCTCTCCAGGCGCTAGCTGTTGTCTGGCCCTCTCGCTCGCTCAGCCCCACATAAAAGGGGAGCTCTCGCTCTAATTTATGGGTCGTGCGCGCTCTCTCGTTCCACTTGCATTTTGCAACTTGGAGCCCTTGTCCAATGTGCCACGTTCCACGTCCCTGCCAGCCCGCGTCCCGTCCTTTTACTTCTGCAATCCTGCAGCACAAATACCAACTACAACAACGCCGTTACACAAATACCAGCTACAGTAGAGCCTTCCCTCGAGGGAACTTCATTGCTTACAAAGAGTTAATGTAAAATGTAATTCAACTATCTAATGAAACATATTTTCAGGAATTAAATATGTTTGTTTTATGGAAGCCTCACTGTCCTACAACTGACTGCGGTTCTTATTGTTGTTGCTCTAGCCTGGCTGCATAAATTCATTTGTTTGTTCCCATTGCTGTATTTGTTGTTGCCTCTGGCGCTGCCGCTGTCATTGCGTCGGCGTCGGCGTCGGTGTCCGCGTCGACGTCAACGTCTGACCCCCCACAACCCCCAACATCGATGTGTTTGTTGTTATTATTGCATTTGCTCTAACTCTGCTACTTCGCTCCTTGCGTTGCCATTTTCAATTTTAGTTTCGCCGTGCTTCTTCCCTTACTGATTCCCATTCTCATTGGACTGCGGCGGGTTCGTTTTACTGCCACTTCAATTCCGCTAACCCCACCTCCCCCACCTGCCTGCCAGCCACCTCCCCCTCCACCTTTTTTACACCACCCACGCAAAGTTGTGTGTCCTTGCACGCTCGTTTCCTGTTCGTTTTGCCCGCCCGTTCGCTTTTTCGTTTTGGGCGACAACCCACGATTGGGAGTCCTCGCCCCCCTCCCACTCTGTGGCCTCCCCCTTCAATTTTCTTATTTTTCTTTATTCTCCTTTTTCGCCATACACGCCCCGTTTCGGTTCAGAGTTTACATTTTATGTGTGTCCTTTTTTCTTTTTCCTTCCATGTTGTTTTTTTTTTTTGCACAGTTTTCTTGTTGAGGCGAAAGGGCATATCACCTCCCACTCAGTCGAAATGTCTCCCAATTTCCTACCCAACTTTCGGTCGGCGATACATATCCTTTATGGTGAAATATTTTTCAACTAAAGAAATAGCCATCAAGCTGGGGTGTTTTTTAAGTGTGTTCTCATACTTGGGAGTAATCATTTACACTCATAGTTGTTTAAAAACTTGTTAAACTTTAAAGGCTTAAAGTTAAATGATGATTCTCTCTCCTTTACTCCTTGGTCCATTGAAAAGCTGTGAAAATATCTCAATTATTGACTGTGGCAAATTGCTTAATTGGGCAGATCAATTAAATTAAAAGCTTTTGCATAATTCGAAGTTTAGAAGTTGATTGAAAGCAGTGATGTGACATCAGAATAATAGCTTGATCAATTATTTAAAAGAAAAGCAAGAATACTTGATGATAAAACAATAAATTGCTCAAACACTTTCTTTAAATTGATTGAAATGATAAAAAAAACCATATTAATTTTCAAGCCAGGCCTAAGATTCTTCGCAACCTTTGTATTGATTGATTAAAAATGAAGCGAGGGAAAAGATTAAGGGCGAAAGTGGAACTTGTTGCGGCGACGGCTGCACTTTGAGGAAGGGGCGGGGTTGAGTCGAAGATGGTCTGAAGATCGCGCCAGACGATGACGCAGACTGCGGACTTTAATTGAAGTAAAAACAGACAGGAGTGGGGGAAATGCTGTCTGCTCTTTGAATATTTTGTTGTTGTTGTTGCTTCTGCTTCTGAGTCAATAACCTCTCACTCAACAAGCAGAAGACGAGGAAGAGGAGCATGAAGCACTCACATTCGCTCCAGCCCCAACATTCCGCACTGGAACAAGAAGTCAATGTGAACAATGTGAGGAGTGAACTCAAAACCAGGCATAAAAACAAAAAAGAAAAAAAACAGCAACGCGTTAAAGCTAGCAAACCCAAACCCAAAACCAAAGGCGAAGAACCATACCTAAATCTAAAATACCCAAGAATGCGGAGCAAAGGGAAAAGAGTAAATAAATGCATTCAAGTGATGTCCAGTTGGGTCTGATTGTGTTGGTAGTAAGTGACTGAGCGATCAAGCTGGCCGAGACCAGAGAGAATAAACGGAATTGAAACGCGACTTGTTGTTGTGGGAGCCCCCTTCAACTCATAGCTAGAACCGGCCCAATGGCGCCGTTGTTTGCGGAGTAATTTAGCCAAGTTTGAATGGTTTGAATTATAATACAATAATACAGTGCCATGAAATGTGCTTTCATTTTACGTTTTTACCAAGTGATTAGCTTGTATAGCTTATTGACCAGCTACCCTAGACCGGGAAAAACACGAATAAACTTTTTTTAATGGCAAATCAAACGAATCGGCTGCGGCGCTATCTGAATTTCGGTGTGTATAGCCAAAGATATAACACGATTTCAAACACACATGGTTACGAACAAAACAAAAAAAAAGGGGAAGGCAAAAAAAAAAGCAACTCATGAGCGATGGACAGACAGTCGGCCAATTGAGCTAGAGAGAAGATAATCAAGAGCAAACAATGGACTTGCCAGTGGGTAGGGGGTGGGCGGTACAGGGGCAGAAGGAGAGTGACGCCAGCACAATATGAGAAGAATTTCACATTTGTTCGCTGTTGTCACTCACAAATATTGATGGGGCCAAGAGTGTGGTTGGGGGCAGTATGGGTGCAAGTGAGAGAGCAGTATCGAGGCAAACGCAAAAAAGTGAAAAAAAAAAAAAAATAATAAAACAACCGCACACCTCCACCGGCTGCGTCGACGTCGGCTGCGCTGCCACCCCCGCAACGCCGACCGAGGCAGCAAAGTGTGGCAGTGTCAAAGACAAATGCCCGAATAATATTGCTCGCTGGCTCCCCATTTCTTCTTCCATTTGCGGTTTGTGTGAACCCCGAAAGCCCAAGAAATACTACAAAAGGCAGACGACCAACGAGAACCTGAAAGTTTTACAGTCCCCGAAAATAGGACTTGTATTAATATCGATGTTGTTTAAAAATGTTTACGACCTACCACAAAACATTAACCACATGGTACCTAACAATAAGCTTTTTTTGAATAAAAGGTACAAGGTCGTTTAAAAAGCCCTTTGAGCTCCATTAAAAACCGATCAATGGAAACCACATAATTGTTATTTATAGACCTTTTTTGTTTACAAAACATCGCTGTACATGGCCAGGAATCTCCACTGTACGACCAAGACGTTCGGGCAGTTTGTTTTATTTCTCGCTCGCTATAAATTGCCAGTGCTCTTTCACTCGCAGACTCCCCCCACCTCGCCGCACTGCCGCGCCACCCCCTGATAAGAGCGCACATCTGTCGCCTGCCGATGCGTGACAACTCAAAGAAAGGCTAGCCTAGTCGGGAGAAAATACAATGCGCAATTACAGTTATTAGCGAGCCAGTCGCCTAACCGTGGGCCCACCTCTGCTGACTAAACGTTTGCTCATTAAAGTGATTAATACAGTTCTATAAAAAAAAACCTGTGCAAAAACTCCATAATTATTAACCACTGTGCGTGACAGCAACAAAAACAAAAAAAGAAAAACAATGTGCGGCGAAGAAGTAGCGGCAACCATTCATTCGCCGTTTCGTTTCCACTTGTAACATGGTTCGCCGCGCCGAGTCGCGATGTTTCCCACCACCCGTTTCCCTTACCCGGTACCCGGTTCGAATTTAACCGCCCGGTTCGCTCGGGAACCGGCTCTTATCTCAGACGGCCGACGACCGACAACGAGAATGTCATGGCTTCCTAAATTCGCAAAAGAAATATATAGTTTTTGTTTATATTTTTAATCGCGAAGCTAATATACTTTTTGTTAATGTAAGCAGTGAAGGCGTTTTGCCAATAATAAGTATCTAAATATTAAAGGAATAATAGCTAAGCTGGCAAGATTTAAACCCCAGATGGCTAACCTGACTAGTTTGCTGTAGAAAATACTTTTTAGAATATTGTGATTTCTTGGAAAAATGTACTGACTGGCTCTGACAAACACACCCGATGACGAAAAAATAATCAAAGAATGAGTGATAGCGTGTGAAATATTAGAACTAGCAAAAGAAAAACAAGCAGTACAGCCAATTTCATGAATGAAATTGTAAAAGTGCTAAAAACTCTCGTATAAAAAGTGCAAAATGCCCTGAACGAAGAAATTCTGCTCTTTTTTTCTCGCGTTGTGTATGCATCGGGTTTCGTTGCTGCAGTTGCCTGGGTGCTTGTGTGTGTGAGTGGATTTTAAGTTGTTTTATTTGTAATCATAATTTATTACATTAGTTTAGTGAAAAGCTAAAACATAAATGGAAATATCACGTACAATTTAAGCAGTTTTGTTGATGTAATCCCTCAGATAAATGCAATCTTTTGCGTAAAGATTGTTTCGCCGTATAATTTGTTTGGCCTGCGCCTTGAATTCGCCGTCAAATGCAGGTGTAGTGGTGAGGGAGAGCCTCTCTTTTGTTTGTTCTCTCTCGTTCTCTTGCGGCGTTTGCTTCCGCTTTGTGTGTGGGTGTTTGTGGCGTGTAGTTTTTTTAGTTTTGTTTTGCTTTTCATATTTCAATCGTTGTATCTTTGTGCTCAAGATTCTCTAGAGCATTGCCAACACAAAGTGTGGAGTAAAAGGAGAGAGAGAAAGAAAGTAGCAAGTCGATGGTTTATTGATAAATGATATCCTGAGAGATAAGCGATAAGAGTTAATGGTCGAGTTAAATTAGTCAATGAAAAGATAAACCATAATAATATAATCCTAAAAGTTTCATACTTATTTAATTTAAATGTATTTATTTTTTATAGATCCTAACGCATGTTACGCACAAATAGTCCTTATTAACTTCTAACGGGCTTTGAACATGAACAAAAATGCCGGCGATGGCAGCGGCAACGACGGAAAAAACTCCAATAGTCACGGCGGAAAGGGTGGCGGCTCGAATGCCGGCGGGGGCGCTGGAGCCGGAGGCCCCCACGATCCCACCGGCCTCCTAGATGCAGCCTCCCTCTTTGGTAAGATCCGCAACATCATCTTGTAATCCTTTACCTAATTTGTTTTCTTCATTTACAGCTTATTGGGGTCGGGATCCCACAGGAGCGGCGGCTGCCGCTGCCTCAAATCCTCTGTTTAATTCCCAATTCAATGCCGCTGCAGCCGCCGGACTGGGTCTGCTGCCAAATGCGGCAGGTGCCGCGGCCAACGATCGCTACTCCATGGCTGCGGCAGCAGCGGCGGCAGCGGGGGCGCATCATCACCAGAACACAATGGCGGTGGCCGCCTCCCAGGCCGCCAGTTTGGCAGGTCTGCATCCAGCAAGTGAGTAAAATGTCGGCACAACCGATTTCTAGAGGTACCCCCTCTATCCAGAAGTGTTGAAGCAGCAGGAGAAGGCGACCGTACCAGTTTAGTGGTGGTTTTGGCGTAGCGTGCTAAGTGAAGACCAGAAACCAACCACATGTGTGCTTTTTCAATTCACGAGAGTTCAATTCCCACTGACAGCCAACAGATATTGTATTCCTTCACAAATATGGAGGTTAAACAGCAAATGTCTGGTTAACTCTGCCGGGCATTTGAAGAAAACCCTCCTAGATCATATTTCCAGCTGGCTGTTAGCTTTACACTGACCAAGGGACTTCTCTTGGGTCTGGTCAGTGAAAAATGGTTAGCACAAATCCTTTTTTTTTATAGAATATAAATATTCGAATCAAGAAGAATTTCAAGACCAAACAATTTAATCAAAGAAAAGCATTTATTGGCTATCTTTACCAAACACATTCTAACTCCTTGAATAATCTTCCAGGCTGGTGGTCAATGGCTCAATTAGCCGCCCAGGACTATTTCAGTCGCCTGCAGGCCTCGGGACTCTCGCCATTCCCCCATCCCGATCTGGCCGCAGCCTTTGGGCCGGCTGGCATGGGCATGGGCGGAGGAGCGGGAGGAGCGAGCGGTGGCGCCGGAGGAGGAGTCCTCGGAGCTGGAGGGGGCGGAGGAGGAGGTGGTGGTAGTGGCAGTGGAGGTGGCTCTTCCTCATCCTCCGGCAGCAAGTCGAACAAGTCACGCAAGGAGAAACGTGCCGCCCAACAGCAGCAGCAACAGCAGCAGAGTCTGGCCAACAGCCTTAATGCGGCAGCAGCAGCGGCAGCTGCAGCAGCGGCCAATAACCCGGCCGCAGCACTGGCCAGCATGCATGGATTCGGAGTGGTGCCTGGCACTAGCCTTTCGCAGTCGGTTAGCACGGGCAGCGGCTCGATCTCTACTAACAGTGGTGGTCATGGAGGCTACAAGGTAAGCAGAGATTCCTTGCGAACTTTAAACACCCATTTAAATTTGTCTATTTTCATTTAGAACACTGCCAGCGCATATGGAAAACCATCGACAATGACAAGCAGCAGCATTTCCAGCAATCCCGGTTCAGCCTACGATCCAGTGACCCTGCACAAGGAGCTCCTGGCCATGCAGGCAGTGGCAGCAGCGGCCTCTGGCTCGGGTTCTGGTGGATCCTCTGGCAAAAAGTCGGGAGGAGGCAGCTCGTCCTCCTCCTCGATGCATGGTCACGGTATGGGTATGGGCAGCGGCGGTGGGCTGATGTCTGGAGGCAAAAATTCCACCAGTGTGAGCGCCAGCAACGCCTCGCTGGCCGGAATGCATCCCAGCCTAGCCAGTAGCAACCCACTGATGTCACCGCACTCCTCATTGGGCGGCGGTTCGTCCAGTGGCTCGTCCGGAAAGGATCGAGACAAGAACAATCCCTCGCTTAATGCTCTCAATTCACTGAGTCAGTTCGGCGCTCTTGGCATGACGCCGCAGCAGAGCATGCAAGCGGCGATGAATGCCTTCGCAGCCAGCACTGGGGTGTCGCCTTCAGCGACGGTGACCTCCTCCCCACATACCTCTGGTCAGCAGCAACTAGGTGGAAGCAATTCTACGGCAGGGTCAGGAGGTAAAAACAGCGGAAAGGATTATATGATGGGGTGAGTAACTAGGAAAAGTAACTAAAAAAAAGATAATTTGATTATTCCTTTCATTAAACAGCACTGGCAGTGAACACCCATCCCTGCTTGGAGTTAGATTGCCCCCGGACACGGAGATCATCAAGTACACGTCCTCGATCGTGGGACCCAAGATACCTGGTACTACCTCGCGCGGTCGCAAAAAGACTATATCCGAAACTGAACAACAAACAACGACACAACAACAGAAATCACAACACCAAGCAGAACAACACCTACTCCAACAACAAGCACAAAAAGAGCTCGACAGCACCACAAATGCTATTTCCTCTCTGCTTGCATTTCCAGGTCTGAGTCCCGCGAAGCGGGCTAGACTCGAAATGGAGTACGCGGCGATGGCGGCCGCGGCCCAACAGCAGCAGCAGCACCAACAGCAACTCCATGGAATGCTAGGGGCAGCCGGAATTCCCGGCATGGCTGGACTGGCTGGTTTGCCTGGTGTTGGAGGAGGGTCGGGATCAGGATCTGGACCGAATCCTCTCGATCAATTGAGCGTTAGCAAGTCAAGTGCCTCGACGGCAGCCACCACCAGTTCGAGTTCCTCTTCCTCGGGTACCAACCTGCTCAACCAGAGCTCCAGTGATCGCGTGGAGGTCATCAAGCTGCCGCCAACCATCACCTCCAACGGAGCCTACAATCTGTCGAGCAAGGGCAAGGAGGTACACGACCTGACCACCGATCACGCGCCGGCCTCAGGCGGTGTTAATCTTAGTCTGAAGGCCAATGCCAATGCCTTGCCGCCCACCGGAGCAGTGGGCTCTGCCTCGAATCCCATTACTATTGATGACTTTGACGCTCCTCTGAATCTTTCAATGAAACCGTCGGACAAAAGCAGCACTCCATCTGCTGCCGGGGGAGGAGGATCAGCCTCCTCTTCTAGTGCCGCACTGGCCAACTTGGCAAGCGATTATCAGGCTGCTGCTGGTGGCCAAGGGAACAGCTTGCAGAGTTTAAGCTCAATCACGGCCGCCCTGGGAGGTGCTGGTGGAATGCCAGGTGGCTCTATTTCTGGTAGCGGTGGAACCTCGCCCTCTCCAGCATCGGCATCAGGAGGTGGTGCTTCTGCAGGATCTGGCTCTGGCTCTGGTGGAGGTTCATCCTCCTATAAGGAAGGGCGTCCCAGGAATCTGGGACGCGGTGTATCCAAGCCGAAGAAGAACACGGTGGCCTCACTTCTGGCTCAATCTCGGGCTGTGGGACTGAAGCCCATGCTGGCAACACAACAGTTGCTACAACAGGGTGCAGATATTGTTAGTTGTTTTGGGGTTTTGTGTTTGCAAATAATTCAAAGTTTACATTTTCATAGGAAAAAATACGATTGGCCCTGAGCGAGGCCAATGCCCATATGGAAACATCAACAGATTCGGAGAGCGTGGCTGCCGAGAGTGGGCTTTCGGAATCGGAGAGCGAAGATGCCAATATTCTGAACGTGGCAGAACTGAGGGTTCCTCTAGAGCTGGGCTGGAAGCGTGAGACAGTCATCCGTGGCTTGACCAAACAGGGCCAGATCCGGGGAGAGGTCACATACTATGCTCCAGGCAGCACTACGGCCCTAAAGAGCATCGGACAGGTTTTTGCTGTGAGTTTGTAGGGCGAATTTTTTAATTGTAAAAAAACACAACCGTAAAAAAGATTAGGACACAAAAAACATAATTGGCAGAATAAACAAGAAACCCCAAACTTTTCTGGAAGGAAACGTAAACCTTTTTTAACTTTCGCAGATCCTGGAACAGCAGCCATCAAATCTGAGTCGCGAGAACTTTAGCTTCTCTGCAAGGGCCATAGTGGGATCCTTCCTGCAACCCGCTCCACCACCATATGCCAACGATGGCGAGTACATTCGCATGACGGACGAAGACGTAGCCAAGCGGCTGGAAGATCTCAAGGTCTTTACCCGCCAGACGTTAAATGTGGAGCAGCGCATTGAGATCGCCAAGCAGCAGCAGGCAATGCGTGATGCCAAGAAGTTGCAGAAGGAAGAGCTGGCCAAGAATAAAGAGAAAGCTCGCCAGGAGAAGAACGCCAAGCTGGAACAGCAGCGAAAGGAGAAAGAGCTCAAAAACCAGCAGGCCATTGAGGTGGGATTTAAAACGAAATCGTTTTAACACTCCCATTAATGCTTATTTATGAATGTTTACTTTTAGGAGCGAAAGAAGCGCCAGGAGGAACTGGATCGTCTAAAGCAAGAGGAGCTGCTCAAGAAGCAACAGGTTAGTTGTTATTTATGCCTTGCTCGGTCAAAATATGTGCATAATTTGTGTTTTATTTTGCAATAGGAGAAAGAGAAGCGTCGTCAAGAGGCCATATTAGCGAAGGAACAGGTACTAAATACCTTACCTTTGCTCCCAATTTAAATTAGATTCAATAACTGCTTTGTTTCAAACAAATTTCTGCGACTTTTTTTTTACCTTTAGTTCATTTTGTAATATAAATTATTTAAAGCGTAGAATCCTTTATATAATAAGGATTTTCTTTTCTGCTTCGTTGCCTTTTATCTTTCACAAATATTTTTTTAATTTGTTTTGTTGCCTTTCCTATCCTTGACAAAAAGTTTAGGGATGCATATGCTGGTTTAAACTATTGCTTCTTTTATATATTATTTATTTAACTTGAAATAAGCATTCCCTTTAACCAAATAACTTGTATGTTTCAGGAACTGCAAAAGCAAAAGGAAATGTTACTGGCCGCCGAAATGGTAAGACATATTAATCATTCAAGCTTTCCCAACTTATATATAAAACTCTCTAAAGGAACGCGAACGTCGCCGCCAGCACATGAATCTTATCCGCATGCTGGAGATCCGGCGGAAGTTTGAAGAACGCGAAAAGAAGAAACACCAACTGGTGCTGGACCGTCTTTTGCTAAGAGAGCGTCGCATGGCGGAGCGGAAGCGGGATGCAGAGATCCTACAGCTGATCCGTCGACCCAACGAGGACTCTGAGTTGCCGCAAGACTTGGCTATCCCTGAGCTGGACAGAATAGCGGGCAATCGCTTGCCTGGTCAGGCAATGGCCGATCTGCTGATGGTCTTCGAATTCCTGCACAACTTTGGAGAAACTCTAGGCTTCGACATGGAGTCCCTGCCCTCGCTCCAGAACCTTCACGATGCTCTGATGAGCGATAGCAATGTGGATGCCGAGGAGGAA
Organism: Drosophila varians; assembly: GCA_018150405.1. Lineage (NCBI taxonomy): Eukaryota > Metazoa > Arthropoda > Insecta > Diptera > Drosophilidae > Drosophila > Drosophila varians. The sequence goes on from JAECWK010000130.1 coordinate 15,501,143, forward strand.
CTGCTGTCGGTGATGACGCACCTTCTGGTGTGTGCCATTGAGGATCCGGGCGTTCCCAATCCGGGCAGACACACCACCCTGCTGGGACAATCGCTGCGCAACGCAGACATCACAAACTCGAATGTGTCGGAGATCCTGAGGATCTACCTATATGCCACTGCCACCGGCGAGGTGCGGCAGATGCATGGCATAACCGTGGATCGAGAACGAGAGCGCAGAGTGCCGGATCACCATCAGCTGGACGCAGATGCCGCCACCCACTCACACTCGGCCAAGAACCAGGAATATTACAAGCTGCTCCACGAGAACGACACCTGGAAACTGTCACAATTTCTAAAAGATCGTCCGTTCGTTGCCCTCAATCCCACCCGGAAGGCTCAAATGCTGGCCCACCTCTGCAACGATCTGCTGATGAACAAGGCGGTGCTCCGGCAGATAGACGGTAGCTTGGAGACCTGTGCCCAGATGCGCAAGGAGAAGTACATGACGGACATGAAGGTGCGCAAGTATAAGGCCCTCCATTTGCGCAAGTCTCGCATTGAGGCCTACGAGCGTGCCCAGGCGGAGCGTGAGGCGGCGATGCAGGCACTGGTGGCGCAGCAAAAGTTAGATGCAGAGCGCCTAAAGCAAGCTGAAGAGGAGGCCAAGGCAGCGGCAGCGGAGGGAGCAGCTGCTGCCACGGCGGATGGTGAAGCTGCTATCAAGAATACCTCTCCCAACGGCGAGAAACCCGATGGCGAAGAACAGGAGGAGCAGCAAGGCGTCACCAATGACTTGCAGTCCCAGCAGCCCATGGAGGTGGATGGAGGGGCGCATGAGGAAGCTCTGGTAAGCCCAGCTAAGAGCATCTCCCAGGTGGACAGTAACATAACACCCATCAAACAAGATAATGTGACGCCCACCTATCAGCACAATGGCTCGAGCACTCCCACCACAAGCGGAGGAGCTCCAGGCGACATGAACGCCCTGATGCAGGCTAAGAAGAGCGGAGCACGCAACTCCATTAATGACGAACACCATCCGCACGATGTGAGCATCATTGACGACGATCTCTCTGATCTAGACTCGGAGATCACGAACGTCGAGGAGGACGAGGACAATCGCCTAAGTGCCGATGAGTTGCAGAAGAAGCTGGACAAGATTGTCAGGGCCTCGTTAAACTGCAAGGAAGCTCTTGAAAAGAGCACCAATCAGCTAAGAGCGGCCTGCTTTGGCCAGGATCGTTTCTGGCGTCGCTACTGGAAGCTGCCCAAGGCCGGGGGAATCTTTATTGAGGCCCTGGAATCCGCTCAGAATGATATATGCGAATACCACGAAGCCCTCGAGGGCATGGACGAAAAGAAGGAAGAGTCCAAGGAAGAGGAAAACCCTGAGAACTCTGAAACAGAATCTAAAGATGATAATGCCATGGAGGTGGATAACTCACACTCGGAACTGGAGGATGGGCTAGCTGCCCCGGTGCCAGAGCCATTCGCCGAACCCAATCAGCCGCAGGAGAACGAAGAGGAAGACGACGATGATGATGTTACAGAAATTAATAAAGTTGAGCCCGAAATTGTGGATCTGGGAGATGATGACGATGATGCACCTCCTCCGCCGCCACCGGCCAAAATCGATCCACCACGTCCCGAGATTAAGGTCAAGTCGGAGATGGAGCTGATGGGACCGCCGCCTACAACGATGATTGCCACCAAGACGGACTTTGAGGCCGAGATTAAGATTCCTGCCATGCCCGGCATCCTAATGCCACCTATCATCAACAACAACAACAGCAGCAGCAATAACAACAACAATGGAAGCGACAACTGTGATAAGTCGGAGACCGGATTGATCCAGCAGCAAAACTTTGGTCAGCCCGTCATCAAGATGGAGGACCTGAAGAAGGAGGACGACTGCATCATAGTGTCCACTACGAGTGTCGATGATACACCCAAATGGTTCTCCATTGTGCGCAGGGAAGTGCCGCTAATCAGCGAGCTGCCAGCGGAGGAGGGCGGCGTAGTGGCCCAGGAACTGCAGCACAACTATGCCAACCAGAACTGCTCCGCTCAGCTGCAATTGCAGGGCCATCCGTGGGATCTGATCAACAACATGCAGTACTACTCGATCCCGATGGAAGAGTGCAAGGTGGACACCAGCAAGCTGGGCCACGAGTGCATCTTCTCGCTGAGCGGCCTCGATGAGAAGCAGATGCAGGCCAAGGTGGTGGAGTTCAAGGCCCACAAGGCGGATTCAAAAAACGGTCTGGGCTCTCCTCATCGCCACCATGAGACTGAAGATGATGATGAGGAGCGGGCCAAGTTGAAAGTGGACAAGATGGAATGCGATGGTGATCGTGATGTGGCAACAGATGCGAACGATATAGCTGGCAAGGATAAGTTTTTTCGCTTGCGCTCTGATGTCCCCCCGGACACTGGCGGGGGCGGCGGAGTCGATGGGGCCGAAGTGAAGCCCAAGATTGAGCTGCGCCTGGACGAGGCGCTGTCGCAGGCCTACTACCACAACATAGCCAACATGTCGCTGAGCAGCGTGCAAACGTACATTCCCATTGATATTCCACTGCCCCTTTCCATGACCCCGGACGAGCATCGCCTGCTGGAGCAGGTGAAAGTGTCGGGATTCCCTAAGCGAGTCCATGGAGTTTATGTGCCGAGCAAGCAGCGCTACGGCTGGTGGCAGTTGGACGACGAGGATAAGCTCAGGCAGCTCCTTAAGAATCTTAATCCATCGGGTCTGAGGGAACGGGAACTGCAGGAGAATCTGCAGCGTTTTCTGGGCCTGGAGCAACCTCTGGGAATAAACTATAAGCTGAAACCAGATCCCGAGCATGACGTGGAGTATCTAATGCCGGATAAGCCCAACGATTGGAACCCCAAGGTGGCCAAGCGTGTGGAATTGGCGCTCTTGGAGCAGCTGGAGTCTTTGGAGGACAAGGTGGCCAGTGCTTCCATGCAACTGAAGAACTGGCAATTGCCTAACCGCGTGGAAAGCGAACTGACTCTTGACTCGCAGGAGGAGATCACCGAGGAGGATTTCGTCAGCATGATACCCATGATCCGGGAGAGGATAATCGACTTGGAGGCGAACATAGAGCGCCGCTACTTGAAGCCACCCTTAGGCTCCCAAACGGGCGATGCCCACTTGGCGGTGATTGCCCAGAATCAGCACACCACCACCCAGACCCAGAACTCGGCATCGGCGGCAGCCTATCTCCTGCAGATGCAGCAGCAACAGGCTCAGTTGCAACAGCAGCAGCAGCAGCAACAAGGGGCCGGAAATGGCAGCAATCTGAATCCCACGTCCTTCAACGAGCGTACCATGGCCTTGGCGGCGGCAGCAGCAGCAACCTCCGCTGTCGGAGGAGGAGTAACACCTGGAGAAACGGGCAGTGGTGATCCCAACTCTGGAAACGCTTCGCCGGCGAGCAATTGCGACAGCGATCGTGACGAAAAGGAGGTGAACATTCCCAAGGGACTGGTCCAGTGGCGCGATGCAGTGGCTCGATCCCACACCACTGCCCAGCTGGCGATGGCCCTGTACGTCCTGGAATCCTGCGTGGCCTGGGACAAGAGCATCATGAAAGCGGTAAGAAAACGGAGGAATCGGGGGATACACTGCTCCCTTTAGACTCTCCTCGAACTTGGAAACCAACTGCTTGGCACCCTCTCCCTTTTGTGGTCCATCTCCTTGTTGTTTTGGCTGCACTAACACCCACACAGCCACTTCCTTACTCACACTAACACATTGTCACACTCATTATCAAACTTACACAATCGCACATTTCGCCTTATCATTTTGAGATTAATATTTTTCTTAAAAGAAAAACTAGAATTTTGAAAAACAAAAAATCTTTTGCACGGTTTTGGTTTCATTTTTCTAAATTATTCATTTTTTTTTTAAATTAACTCAAGATATCATTTGGTTTTGAATATAATAGAATCTTTATTGTTAAAAAAAAACTTGCGCTTTTCTTTAAACTCGTAATTTTTTTCACTGTGGACAGAAGTTCACGTAGGTGACGAACTGTATTCGAAGTAATTTTAAAAGAACATTCTTTATTTTTTTACAAAGTCGAGTAATTTAACCGTGTTTGCTTTAAAGATTAAACCTTTTCAAATATTTCTAGTTGCATCGTAGTATCCCTTTTTTAAAAAATAACTTACCAAAATTAATAAAAACCCATTTAAACTTACTGCATCTATGGAAACTGCCTGTGACATTAATTAAACAATTTTTTGTTTATTTCTTCCATTTAATTTATGTTTTAACTCTGTCTCTTGCTGAATGTTTGACTTGTTTGTTGTTTGTGGTGTTCATGGTGTTCTTGTTTGGATAAAAAATCTTAAAAAAAACAAAAATTTAACGCTTTCATACTCACACACACATACACACACCCACATATTCAAAACATACATAATATGCCCCATATCCATAAACATATTGCTTTTGTTGCCCGATAAAACCAAACCGTACCTTTACCTGTTACGAACGAACCTTTGACGATCCCAATTATTTCGAACTCGAATTTGACTTCGAACTGCCAACCGAAAGTATGCAACAAAAAACAAGTCGAGCAGGAAGAAGAGCAGTGCCAAGAAGCAGGCAACCCCTTCGAAAAAGCAAAAAAATCATAAGGATCAGCCAGTGACCACCACCAATGGCAAAAAGAAGGATGCGACACCCACAAAAAAAACGGAGAAAAACACACCCCCATTGAGCATTAAAATCAATCTGAAAGCTTTGGCGCAGAATGGAGGAAGCCAGTCAAAACAAAATCAAAGCAAATCCTTTTGTCCCGTCTCACAATCCCAATCCCAATCCCAAACCTCATCCCCATCCCCTGCCAGTGACTCGGACTCGGACTTTGCGACGCGAACGAAGAAGAGCGGCAAACGCAGACGCTCGGCCACCAAAACAAACTCTAGCAAATATTCCAATTCCTTACAGAATTGCCAGTTCTGCACATCGGGCGAGAACGAGGACAAGCTACTCCTTTGCGATGGCTGCGACAAGGGCTACCACACCTACTGCTTTAAGCCCAAAATGGACAACATTCCAGATGGCGATTGGTAAGTATCGTTCCGGTTACCAACTCTATCCACATCCTCCTCATCCCTCACCAACCATTGACATTGAAAATTAATCCGTTAAACCACATTAATCCGCGTTGTCTTGTTGAGCGTTTTTGATCGTAAACCGTTAAGAAACTGGCACCTGTTCTGTTCCCAATATAAATCTTCCCGAGATTCTTGATATTATTTAAAGTGGTAATCCAATATTTCTATTTCCATTTCCAGGTACTGTTATGAGTGCGTCAACAAGGCCACCAATGAGCGCAAGTGCATCGTTTGCGGTGGCCATCGTCCTTCTCCCGTTGGCAAGATGATCTACTGCGATCTCTGCCCACGTGCCTACCACGCCGACTGCTACATTCCGCCCCTGTTGAAGGTGCCGCGTGGCAAGTGGTACTGCCACGGATGCATCTCACGTGCTCCGCCACCCAAGAAGCGTAGCGGTGGCGGGAGTGGCAGCAGCAGCAGCAAATCTCGCCGGGATCGGGACAGAGACAGGGACTCTAGCGCTAGTAAGCGGCGGAGCGACAGCAGCAAGCCGCAGGTTATGGAGCAGATGCAGCAGATCCAACAGCTGGCAGGCGGCGGAGACTCCCAGATGCAGCATCATCACCACCAGCAGCAGCTCAACTCCTCGCATGACGAGTCGATGAACTCGCTACCGGCGGCTCTGAGGTGAGTGTGGGGGCCTGCGGGCGGCTGAGAGGGTGGCGGAGTCCAGGAGGGTCCAGGGTCCAGTGTCCAGTTTATAATGCCAATGCATTCTCTGCTCTCTGATCTGTGTGTTGGCAGTCCGGCGCACTCGGTGGCCTCGGCAAACGCATCGTTCGATGACCAGCATCACACCAACACCAACTCGGTCGATAGCAGCAGCCGCTTCCAGGCAGCAATCCATCTGGGCAACAACCCACCTTCCAACAACGGGTCAGCGGCGCTGCTCGAGGAAGCCAATGCCGCCAATTCCAGCATAATGCCCAGCTATCCGGTTTATCCGCCGGTTGGCGGCAACTTCTCGGCCGGATTGGTCAATCCCTCGTCCATGCAGTTCGTGGCTTCCATGTCGCCGCGCGCCGTGACACCAACGCGCACTCGAACACCCACGCCTACACCTGCCCCGGCGCCCACTCCTCCGCCACCGCCACTGGGGTCCCTGCAGCCGCCGACGCCCCTCCTCATGCAGGCCTCACCCACCACCGCCCTCCATTTGTCCGCCTGCCAGTCGCCACCTCAGCAGCAGCAGCATCAGCCATTGATGACTATGCCCTCGCCACCAGCGCTGGGAGCCACCGGTGCTGGCGTCACACAAATGTCACCGCCGCCCATCAACATCCATGCCATACAGGAGGCCAAGGAGAAGCTGAAACAGGAGAAGAAGGAGAAGCATGCCACCAAGAAGCTCATGAAGGAGCTAGCCGTCTGCAAGACGCTACTTGGGGAAATGGAGGTGGGCATCCATTTCAATTCACTTAAAATTAATTTTTTTAATAAATTCCTAATGAATTACAGCTCCATGAGGACTCGTGGCCGTTTTTGCTGCCGGTAAACACTAAACAGTTTCCCACATATCGAAAAATAATCAAATCTCCCATGGACTTGTCCACAATCAAGAAGAAACTGCAAGATTTGAGGTTGGTAGAACTTAGAATTGATTAATTGCGATGGCTAATAGTATATATTGTTGTTTAAAAATAGCTATAAATCACGCGAGGACTTTTGCGTAGATGTGCGGCAGATCTTTGACAACTGCGAGATGTTCAATGAAGATGACTCGCCTGTGGGCAAGGCGGGTCATGGCATGCGCAAGTTCTTTGAGTCGCGCTGGGCAGAACTGACCGACAAGCACTCCTGATCCAGCACAAACATCACCAGCACCGCCTCCGAAAGCGGCGCCGCCACGCATCCCATTGAGATGGTCACCCTGATTGCCGCCTCAGCACAGGCGGAGGCTGGACACGTGGAGACGACAACAGCATTAACTGCAGCAGCATAATTTTGGTCAAAAGATTAGAGTAGATTAAGCAGAGCTTGTACATAAATAGGGGCTAGAGATGGTTAGTTTGTAGTCTAAAAGCGCAGTATATAACAAACACAGACACAAAAAAAAAACAATTTAAAATATATTTATATATGGTAGATATATAAACACACACGAGAGTATTCAACGTCCTTTGAGAAAGCTATCTTTGATTCAATTTAATCAGCATTCAAGGCGATCAAGAAATTGTATTTAGTTTTTTAAGCATCCAAGGGCGGTAGCAGCAGGAGTATAGGAGTATAACAACAATAACTATTAGCCTACATAATCTACAGCTAGACACCGTATCGCATAAGAAGCCATTTACACTAGGACAGAAGGAATTCTAAAAAAAAAAAAATTATAAATGAAAAAAGGATTTTGAATAAATTACAAACGTACAAAAACTGTCCCCCCATTTCCGATCCGCAACGACGGACCCATCGTTTGAACAGTATTTTGTGCACAAAGCTGCGTCGCTTTGTTTTCTACGATTCTAATTCTAATTCTAAACCTAATTCTAATTCTAATTCTAACTCTAATTTTAATGATTATGTTTTAAGTATCAACGAAGCGCTCATTTAAGTTTTAAAATGTATTTTGTACTTATAGCAACTCCGAAATTGTATTTAAACGTATATTAACTAGAGCTAACAAACGGCGAACAATTATACTCAAACAGTGCGCAAGTGCGTCAGTGGAGGATGCGAGGATGTAAGGATTTGTAAATGTAAATGAATGAAAAATTAAAATTAAATGTATTAAATTATTTATTCTGTGTAAATTTTCCACACTTGTAGTTGGCATTTTCAATCGTACATTTTTGGCAAATCGCAATCCAAAGTCTAAATCAAATCGAAATTAAATATATGCAAAAATTAAATAAAATAATCCAATGGCGAAGGGAAGGGAGGACATATCCTAGCGGGATCTAAGCGCAAATCCAGAATCGATCGAGGCCAGTATTAGAGACACTTTTGACATTTTAGCTGTATATAGGAAATCGAAAATCGCAATTAAATCCAATAAAAGTCTATGCAGAGATGGTGAAATATTTCCGGGTGCGGGAGATACGAGTGTGAATTATAAATTACACTATATGGTACACCTAATTACACAAAGCAAAAGTTAGCAAAGCAAAGATATTTACACTACAAACATTTTTTGAATAAATCAAACTCATTTGCAGTGCAGCACAATAATTGATAAAAAAAAAACAAGAAAGGGGGAAGCGTAGAGATGAACAGTTTTTGCAACAGAACGATAATAATTTAAAAACACAAAACCGATATCTTAACAGTGACCAGAACTACCTACCTACAGCTCGCAGATGCAAGATACAAGATACAAGATACACAGAACGCATGTATTTTTTAGCTTGGCCATTATACTTTGTAAAGAGTTTAAAGGGACTTTTATTTGGATCCGATATTACCAGAAAAGATATGGTTACAGCGAACGAAGAGGTTGTCGTTGAAATGATTTGCTTGTGTAAATAGGAAGCAAGAAACCCTTAAGCTATGCATGTACATTGTATATAAGAAATATAGAAACGATGCCCCTCGCCTCCTAGTGCTTAGCCGCCGTGGTAAGAGCATGTTATTGGCATTCATACAGTTGTGTCACTTCATTATGCAATAATTGGAACCGCATTGCCCAGATAAACCTCTGGAACGAATGGATTTTCCAGCCAATATAAATCGCGATATCTTCGTTTCAAATAACTGCATACATAATAGAATCCTGATTTGTATTTATGTGTGTTCGTGGTGATACAGATATATATACACATTTAGAAATATATATACACAGGAATATATATTTTAAAATTAAATGTACCCAACCCTATGCATATGTGAACGTAACTTACTCATTAAAAGCAAATATTAAACGATGGATATAATCGATAACCAAGCATCCATAATAATTATGATTGTGAGGGGAAAGCCTAAAGCTAAACCACAAATGCTAAAGAGCAAAATACAAAAAAGCAAACCTTGTAAAAGCTAAATTACATATTGGTGGGGCATTTTCGACATTTGTGCACATGGAAAAATATAAGTAAATCATATAAAACTTACAAACCAAAAAAATACAAAGACAGTTTTTTGATGGGAGGATGGGATCTGATGGCATCTGATGGGATGACACGCTCCATCTCCAATTGCATCTGATCTGGCCAATCCGCAGCATTGGGCCCCAATTAACCGCAAGCTTCTCCAAGCCTGGACAATGGCCACAATGTACCGTTGCGTTCGGGGCACGCTCCGTTGGCTGTGACAGGCCGTAATCATACAAATTAAACGAGTGTTTTGCATTTTGCCTCTGAAAGCCCATCAAAAACTCACCGCAACTGTCGGATCGTTAAAGGTAATTGCCAAGTGGGCAGGCACTCTCTTCCTTTTATGAGGGGCACCCTTTTTTATATCCCCCAATAATTCCTGGCCCGAAATCAATCAAGCAAAGGCATAAATCATTTGCTTTGCGATACACTTTGAAGCGCTGACAGATTTGTGCAAATAGGTGCGTTACCAAGAAATCATGGAATTTGTGTGGGAACTGTATTCGTGGCCAAGGTGTTAATATTTTAGCGTTTTTTAATCCCTAGCAATCAGTGGCTGAAAAGCCGACAGTCCCCTTTTTTAATACCCAATCTTTGGGGTTCGGTTCGGGAGTATTGACAGTTGGAAACTCGAAACGCTTTAAAAATCGTTGATTTATGTAATTATTCGCGGCGACAAGAATTTCGTGCGCTCCAAAAAAGTGGTAAGGGGAGCTGCAGTGGAGAACCACGACTGGGAGAGCTCCAGCTCCAGCTACAGCTCCAGCTCCAGTCGCAGCCACATTATCAAAACATCATGGAAGATGACCAAATTAACCGGGACCCAGCCGTGGAAGACAAACTGTGACTGTGCACTGGAAGAAAATGTTGGGAAGAAGGTGCATTATAAGGTTCTTTGTATAAGGCTCCAATCTTGAAAGTTATAAGTTGCTGTTCTCCCTGTGCAACTTCATCTTCTTGGCCAACTCCGTTGCAATGGCGACTACTTAGCGGGGCTACCTGGCCAGCATCCGCAGCATCCCCCGCCACTGTCTGCCTCGAAGGGCAATAAAATTGACTCCATCGAAATTAAGAACGAACCAAACAAAATTGTATTGAAAAGTCTTTTGTGGAACTGCAGGAACCCTGACAGAGACAGGCAAGGGGGGACTGGCCAACTAATTTAGTGCCCTGCACCGAAACGAGTTTGCTGCCGCGGCTGCATCCTCCCATTCCATGTATCCCACATCCCCCACATCCCAAAGATATATATATACATATCGTATATATGCATAAATACATATGAAAGAAGTCGCGGAGCTGTGGGTTCGTTGCCCAAAATGGAGATTTTCGAAGTGGCCGCCAGTCGTGGCTCTCGATTTGGGTTTTTATGTGGCCCGGGTGGCTGCCTCTTGATTGGGACATTAATTAAGACACAAATTGCTATACCAAAATGTGCAGTTGGGACAGAAAACTATACCATCGAGGCATACCAAAGTAAGTACAACAGTTGCCACATGCATATTTATGTTGCGTTCCACAGCAAAGACGGCTCAATGGAGGCACTTTTCCAAAATGGCTCCTGGGAAGGTAACGAAACTAATGGAAGCGTGTAATTAAATTGGCCATGACCACGTATTTTCGGAGGTTATTTTATTAATTTTATAATTATAAACTGGATAATGACTGGGTTTCCCAACATATAAATATTTTATCAAGAGGGTTTGCGGGATAAATAATACATTTTCATCTTAAATCGTTTTAAATCCTTTAAATATTTTCTAAAAAACAAACAAGTTTAAGTCTCATATATAGGTTTCCATGGCAAAAAGGGCGAAGGGACAGCCTGGTGGTCAGGGATCGATGGCTACTGAGGATGTTTGATGATGCCATCTGTGTCGGGCAGCCTGACATGGCAGTTGCTTGTCCCCTGTCCTCGTCTTCCGTCTCATCCGGCTACCCCTTCTCCGCCTGTCCCTCCTCTACTCCATATTATCGCACTGTCTCGATCGTCTTTGTATTTTTCTTGGACTTGAAGCTGGAGCTGGAGTTGGAGTTGGACAACGACATCATATTGGTGACACATGAACACGATGGCGAGCTTCCAGGCAGGAGTCAGTCTATAAAGTTGGCAATGCCACGGCTGCTGCACCACAACAACGTGCAACATTTGCATTTTTTTAATTTGCTACAACTGCAACGAGTGGTGCGAGTGCAACTGCTGCGAGTGCAACTCCATCTGCGTTGCCATCTCTTATCCCATGGCCACGCTGGCGTGCGCTTCACTGGGTAAGGTCCGTGCCATTTACGGGGCTCCTTTATCGGGAAATGAAAACATCAGGGCCCAGGCCCGGAGGCGTTTGCCTTTTTCTTTATTTCGTGTTTCGATCCGAAAAGGAGTCTGTGCCCAGCCAGATGGCCTCGGGTCAGGTCGTCTTAAAGCTTAAACTCTTGGGGACTTAATCTTCTATAGAGTGGGGTGTATTTGTTATTAGATTTTATACCTAAAATTACCTAAAACTCTTACCCAAACAATCATTTCTTAATACTTAAGTATTATTCATATGCACCCTTCCAACTACTTTAATATCATTTTTTTGCTGCGCCCTCGAAAGTGGCAATCAAATTGCTGGGAGAAACTCTGGCCGGGCTTTGATGGCCCGGCTAATCATGATTTCCGTTCGCACTATTTAAGCCGCTCACAAATCATGATGCGCTTGGTGTCAGATCTCGGATCTTCAATCCCCAATCTGGGAAAAGAGTTAACTACCGACTACCGAGTGCCAACTGGAAACTGGAAACTGGCAACTGGCAACTCGGGCGTTGGCGGCTCCGCGCGTTTCATGTGTAATTGTCTTTGTAATTCTAAAGAAATTGCAGCCGCCGAGGAGACTCTTGGCCACTTGATTTATGCGTAGGGGAAAAGGAAATGGCAAGCAGAAAGACGGGGAAAAAAAAATAGTTTTTAATTAAAAATATTTTATGCTCGATTTCTGACGAAGCTGCATTAGTCCCTCGCCCTGCCTTTTTCACTATTTCTATACCCGTCCCCTTTTAACATTGATGTATATGTGTGTGTGTCGGCCATATTGTCGGCCATTAAAACAATTCTACACATTTTCCAACTCCAACTCCCAACTCCACTTGGCCAAGACCAAGACCAAATTCAAAACCCAAGACCTGGCCAAGTCGAATCCAGTTGGCCGACACCCATTAGTGCTCAACATGGAAGCTTCGGCGCTCATTCGATTTTAATTGCCACCTTTTGCCGCGTTGGCCCTTTTCGTGGGATTTTTCAGTTTCTGTTTCAGTTTTTGGTTTTTGGTTTTCGGATTTTTCGTTTTCAGCTCCTCGCTTTTGGTCATTAGTGCTGCTGTTGGCCTGCGTGTAAAATGGCAGCTCATTGCGGTTGTCCACTCAAAACTATACACAGAGCGAGTATGTTTTCAAACTTCTAGGATATTGGGTTTGAAAAAGGGAATTATTAAAAAAAAAATTTAGAAACATGGCTAAAAAAGCCTCGAAGGAGATATAAACGGGAGTCTAGAGGAGGGTATCAAAAGGCTTCTTTAAATGAAAAATATATGGGGTGCGAATCGATTCAACTTGTTCAATGTAAACCCATTCTTTATATTAAAATTCCCCCAAGAAACCTTTAGTCTTAATTCCCAGTGCATTCTACAAAGTTGTCGACATATTGAGGTTGATTTCTTCACTCCAGTTCGGTTTGGGTTTTGTAACTAATCCGTGAGTGGAGGGATCTTGTGTTTTCTGCCCTGGGTTCTCGACTGCCTCACATGTGCAAAGTCATCAGGCCAGGGAATGTGCTCAGCCCCGATAATGATGATATATGGCACATTATATATTGGTACCTACCTACCTACCAACCTAAATATAAAAAAACACAAAAACACACACACGAACCATGTTGGCAACACTAATGGAAATTATTTAAACTGCTTACCAAGAATCTCTGGAAAATATTTCCTTTTGATTGCCTTATAGTTATGACTGCAACTTATTGGCCGCCTGTCTGGCCCTCTTCCTCGATTATTATTAATTTTTTCGTTTTTATTTTTGCAGGTGTTCCAGTTTGGAGGACAGGAAATGTCGTAATTGCTGCAAATTTCTTAGCTCTTTCGTAATTAGGATTGTTTGAGGTAATGATTTTGGTGATTCGTTCTTTCGTGGCATGCAACCATTGGCCAAGAATCAATGAGTAATTGTTTTAATTCGCCTGGACAGCCATTCTTGGTAATTGTTTGAAATAATTGTAGTAAATTATCATGAAGAAATCCTTGATATTGTGTTACTGGGACTTAAAATAATCGTAATTTCATTCTCAAATATTGAAAAATATGAAGAAGGCGTGGGAGGGACACTATGGCCTCCGCGAGGGGTATTTCTTGGCCAATTCCCATCCGATTCTTGAACGGAATACCTTAAAAGCTTCGTAATTCGATTCTCTATTAAGCTGCGTTTAAATTTAAAAAGAAATTTTTGAATGATTTTTTTGTCCATTTTTTGCCATGGTACCCCTTGAAAAATTATGAAGAAGGCGTGGGAGGGACACTATGGCCCCCGCGAAGGCTATATCTTGGCCAATTTCTATCCGAGTCTTGAACGGAATACCTTAAAAGCTTCGTAATTCGAGTCTCTATTATTCTGTGTTTAAATCTAAAAAGAAATTTTGGAATGGATTTTTTGTCCATTTTTTGCCATGGTACCCCTTGAAAAATTATGAAGAAGGCGTGGGAGGGACACTATGGCCCCCTGCGAAGGCTATATCTTGGCCAATTCCCATCCGATTCTTGAACGGAATACCTTAAAAGCTTCATATTTCGATTCTCTATTAATCTGCGTTTAAACCTGAGAATACATTTTGGAATGGATTTTTTGTCCATTTTTTGCCATGGTACCCCTTGAAAAATTATGAAGAAGGCGTGGGAGGGACACTATGGCCCCCTGCGAAGGCTATATCTTGGCCAATTCCCATTCGATTCTTAAACGGAATACCTTAAAAGCTTCGTAATTCGATTCTCTATTAAGCTGCGTTTAAATTTAAAAAGAAATTTTGGAATGATTTTTTTGTCCATTTTTTGCCATGGTACCCCTTGAAAAATTATGAAGAAGGCGTGGGAGGGACACTATGGCCCCCTGCGAAGGCTATATCTTGGCCAATTCCCATTCGATTCTTAAACGGAATACCTTAAAAGCTTCGTAATTCGATTCTCTATTATTCTGTGTTTAAATCTAAAAAGAAATTTTGGAATGGATTTTTTGTCCATTTTTTGCCATGGTACCCCTTGAAAAATTATGAAGAAGGCGTGGGAGGGACACTATGGCCCCCTGCGAAGGCTATATCTTGGCCAATTCCCATTCGATTCTTAAACGGAATACCTTAAAAGCTTCGTAATTCGATTCTCTATTATTCTGTGTTTAAATCTAAAAAGAAATTTTGGAATGGATTTTTTGTCCATTTTTTGCCATGGTACCCCTTGAAAAATTATGAAGAAGGCGTGGGAGGGACACTATGGCCCCCCGCGAAGGCTATATCTTGGCCAATTCCCATCCGATTCTTGAACGGAATACCTTAAAAGCTTCGTAATTCGATTCTCTATTATTCTGTGTTTAAATCTAAAAAGAAATTTTTGAATGGATTTTTGTCCATTTTTTGCCATGGTACCCCTTGAAAAATTATGAAGAAGGCGTTGGAGGGACACTATGGCCCCCTGCGAAGGCTATATCTTGGCCAATTCCCATCCGATTCTTGAACGGAATACCTTAAAAGCTTCATATTTCGATTCTCTATTAATCTGCGTTTAAACCTGAGAATAAATTTTGGAATGGATTTTTTGTTCATTTTTTGCCATGGTACCCCTTGAAAAATTATGAAGAAGGCGTGGGAGGGACACTATGGCCCCCTCGAAGGCTATATCTTGGCCAATTCCCATCCGATTCTTGAACGGAATACCTTAAAAGCTTCGTAATTCGATTCTCTATTATTCTGTGTTTAAATCTAAAAAGAAATTTTTGAACGGATTTTTTGTCCATTTTTTGCCATGGTACCCCTTGAAAAATTATGAAGAAGGCGTTGGAGGGACACTATGGCCCCCTGCGAAGGCTATATCTTGGCCAATTCCCATCCGATTCTTGAACGGAATACCTTAAAAGCTTCATATTTCGATTCTCTATTAATCTGCGTTTAAACCTGAGAATAAATTTTGGAATGGATTTTTTGTCCATTTTTTGCCATGGTACCCCTTGAAAAATTATGAAGAAGGCGTGGGAGGGACACTATGGCCCCCTGCGAAGGCTATATCTTGGCCAATTCCCATTCGATTCTTAAACGGAATACCTTAAAAGCTTCGTAATTCGATTCTCTATTATTCTGTGTTTAAATCTAAAAAGAAATTTTGGAATGGATTTTTTGTCCATTTTTTGCCATGGTACCCCTTGAAAAATTATGAAGAAGGCGTGGGAGGGACACTATGGCCCCCTGCGAAGGCTATATCTTGGCCAATTCCCATTCGATTCTTAAACGGAATACCTTAAAAGCTTCGTAATTCGATTCTCTATTATTCTGTGTTTAAATCTAAAAAGAAATTTTGGAATGGATTTTTTGTCCATTTTTTGCCATGGTACCCCTTGAAAAATTATGAAGAAGGCGTGGGAGGGACACTATGGCCCCCTCGAAGGCTATATCTTGGCCAATTCCCATTCGATTCTTAAACGGAATACCTTAAAAGCTTCGTAATTCGATTCTCTATTATACTGTGTTTAAATCTAAAAAGAAATTTTGGAATGGATTTTTTGTCCATTTTTTGCCATGGTACCCCTTGAAAAATTATGAAGAAGGCGTGGGAGGGACACTATGGCCCCCCGCGAAGGCTATATCTTGGCCAATTCCCATCCGATTCTTGAACGGAATACCTTAAAAGCTTCGTAATTCGATTCTCTATTATTCTGTGTTTAAATCTAAAAAGAAATTTTTGAATGGATTTTTTGTCCATTTTTTGCCATGGTACCCCTTGAAAAATTATGAAGAAGGCGTTGGAGGGACACTATGGCCCCCTGCGAAGGCTATATCTTGGCCAATTCCCATCCGATTCTTGAACGGAATACCTTAAAAGCTTCATATTTCGATTCTCTATTAATCTGCGTTTAAACCTGAGAATAAATTTTGGAATGGATTTTTTGTCCATTTTTTGCCATGGTACCCCTTGAAAAATTATGAAGAAGGCGTGGGAGGGACACTATGGCCCCCTCGAAGGCTATATCTTGGCCAATTCCCATTCGATTCTTAAACGGAATACCTTAAAAGCTTCGTAATTCGATTCTCTATTATTCTGTGTTTAAATCTAAAAAGAAATTTTGGAATGGATTTTTTGTCCATTTTTTGCCATGGTACCCCTTGAAAAATTATGAAGAAGGCGTGGGAGGGACACTATGGCCCCCTGCGAAGGCTATATCTTGGCCAATTCCCATTCGATTCTTAAACGGAATACCTTAAAAGCTTCGTAATTCGATTCTCTATTATTCTGTGTTTAAATCTAAAAAGAAATTTTGGAATGGATTTTTTGTCCATTTTTTGCCATGGTACCCCTTGAAAAATTATGAAGAAGGCGTGGGAGGGACACTATGGCCCCCTCGAAGGCTATATCTTGGCCAATTTCTATCCGATTCTTGAACGGAATACCTTAAAAGCTTCGTAATTCAATTCTCTATTATCTGCGTTTAAATCTGAAAAGAAATTTTGGAATGGATTTTTTGTCCATTTTTGCCATGGTACCCCTTGAAAAATTATGAAGAAGGAGTGGGAGGGACAATACAAAGGCTATATCTTGGCCAATTTCTATCCGATTCTTGAACGGAATACCTTAAAAGCTTCGTAATTCGATTCTCTATTATTCTGTGTTTAAATCTAAAAAGAAATTTTTGAATGGATTTTTTGTCCATTTTTTGCCATGGTACCCCTTGAAAAATTATGAAGAAGGCGTGGGAGGGACACTATGGCCCCCTCGAAGGCTATATCTTGGCCAATTCCCATTCGATTCTTAAACGGAATACCTTAAAAGCTTCGTAATTCGATTCTCTATTATACTGTGTTTAAATCTAAAAAGAAATTTTGGAATGGATTTTTTGTCCATTTTTTGCCATGGTACCCCTTGAAAAATTATGAAGAAGGCGTGGGAGGGACACTATGGCCCCCTGCGAAGGCTATATCTTGGCCAATTTCTATTCGATTCTTAAACAGCTTACCTTAAATGCGTTCTTAATTGATTTATCTATCTGGGGGAAAATATAATTAATAGTTTATAAAACTAGAAATGTTTTAAAAGTTGGTAGACCACGTTGCCTTGCTTCAAGGCAAGTAATAACTTTGCCAATTAGCTCTACAAAATGTAAAATATCTAAAAAGAAATTTTGGAATGGATTTTTTGTCCATTTTTTGCCATGGTACCCCTTGAAAAATTATGAAGAAGGCGTGGGAGGGACACTATGGCCCCCCGCGAAGGCTATATCTTGGCCAATTCCCATCCGATTCTTGAACGGAATACCTTAAAAGCTTCGTAATTCGATTCTCTATTATTCTGTGTTTAAATCTAAAAAGAAATTTTTGAATGGATTTTTTGTCCATTTTTTGCCATGGTACCCCTTGAAAAATTATGAAGAAGGCGTTGGAGGGACACTATGGCCCCCTGCGAAGGCTATATCTTGGCCAATTCCCATCCGATTCTTGAACGGAATACCTTAAAAGCTTCATATTTTGATTCTCTATTAATCTGCGTTTAAACCTGAGAATAAATTTTGGAATGGATTTTTTGTCCATTTTTTGCCATGGTACCCCTTGAAAAATTATGAAGAAGGCGTGGGAGGGACACTATGGCCCCCTGCGAAGGCTATATCTTGGCCAATTCCCATCCGATTCTTGAACGGAATACCTTAAAAGCTTCATATTTCGATTCTCTATTAATCTGCGTTTAAACCTGAGAATAAATTTTGGAATGGATTTTTTGTCCATTTTTTGCCATGGTACCCCTTGAAAAATTATGAAGAAGGCGTGGGAGGGACACTATGGCCCCCTGCGAAGGCTATATCTTGGCCAATTCCCATCCGATTCTTGAACGGAATACCTTAAAAGCTTCATATTTCGATTCTCTATTAATCTGCGTTTAAACCTGAGAATAAATTTTGGAATGGATTTTTTGTCCATTTTTTGCCATGGTACCCCTTGAAAAATTATGAAGAAGGCGTGGGAGGGACACTATGGCCCCCTGCGAAGGCTATATCTTGGCCAATTTCTATTCGATTCTTAAACAGCTTACCTTAAATGCGTTCTTAATTGATTTATCTATCTGGGGGAAAATATAATTAATAGTTTATAAAACTAGAAATGTTTTAAAAGTTGGTAGACCACGTTGCCTTGCTTCAAGGCAAGTAATAACTTTGCCAATTAGCTCTACAAAATGTAAAATAAATGCCCCAGATCATTGGTATTCATGGACTCGGATTCCACCCCCATTTCTCCGTTTTCACTCCCTGGGAAATGCTTTCGAGGGTTTCTCCAGTGTCATTCATTAAGTGCCGATTTCCGGTTGGCACTCGAAAAGCGCAAAATGCCTGTGAGCCAGCCCGCAATGGAAATGCAGAAATGCCATTGTTCCGCCAACTAAATAACTAACTAACCAGGCAACTAACTAGCTAGCAACTAACTATAATTAACAGCTGGCTAGCGGCAATAAATAAATATTTGTTTCTCAGCCCACGGCCATCAAAAGTGTTGAGAGCACGCAATTATTAAAGCTTCAATGTAGGATACAGATACAAGTTGGTTTTTAAACACAAAAAGAAAATTACAGGGGATATGTGATAAAGTATCTAAAGATTTAAAAAGTTTGTTTTTTTCCGTGTGTTTTTTGTTGTTGCTTGAATGCAATTAATTAACGCTTTGAGTGGAGCGATTGCAAAATCATCAAACACTAAACAATTCCCACTCGGACTCGCACTCGATTGTTAATTGTAATTGGCTTTAATGATCTGCGAGTGTTTAAGCATCTAACATGGACTTTGATTTTTTGATTTGCTGCAATTTGAGTGACGCGAACGCATTTTCGCACAATCGCGTTAATTAACCGCCATGGACCATGGACCATGGACCATGGCTCCCCTGCTGTTTCCAGTTGGTTAGATATATGTTATATGTACCACTAATAGGGTACAACTTTATTGGTCAGCTGGAGGTTCAACTTGATTTTTTGTCGCTCCTACTTGCTGGCCCCCCTCAATTTAGTTTTAATGATGATGGCAAACTCCAATTGCGTCGCGTCGTGTGGGTTTAATTAACTTAATGAACCGCAAAGAGCCGCCATGTTCATGGAGTTATGGCATCTCTATATATATAATATTCCTTGTTGTTTCTGTATCTGTATCACTGTCACTCTGGGTATCTGATGGATACGCCGCTTGAGACAATTAAGAGCTGCCATTTGTGCGTCAACTGATTGGCAACGACTTTGGCCTTGCGAGTGCCTCCTCCCTCCGCCCGGGCGACAATTTACACTCTGATTTCGATCAATTATTGATTTCCGCCAAGAGGAGCAGGGAGCGTGCTTTGTCCATCTGCGGGTTCATTAACGAATATTTCTCTCAATATTGTTTTATCATTTTCAATTTACGACGACTTGTGCAATATTTCTTTATGGTCGAGAAATGCGGGTAGCGGACTTTCTAGATATTTTATAATTATTTTCATAATGATTAGTGACAGTAATTGGAACATGGTCAGTGGGAGGAGCCAGATCTTGACCTTTTCGAAGAGTATTTCCTTAGATCTCCCCACCCTGTTTCATGGGAATTGAGTTCCCAGACCGCTTTGTAGAACTTAACAGCGTTTATACCTTTTTTTTTTTCCTACCCAGAATCAAGGGTTCCCATCGTCTAATTGAGTATTTCTAACCATTTTTGGCGTATCCAATTATATTTCGCATATGAGTTCCCCCTTCGACTTCGCCATCCGCCAGAGAATGAATCTCAAAAGTAAGTTATTTCCTGGCGCTGGCCGTGGACGAGGACGTTCCTGGGTTGGTGTTGGGGCTCTGTTGGATTGTTTGGCTCTTTGGCTCTTGGCCTGATGCGCCATTTGCGGATTGGGAATCGGAATAGGAATCGCACAGTGCTTGCGGTCAGAACGTGAGACACGGGGAACGTGAATGGGCGGAGAATCGTTGGAGAATGGCCAGGTGGAGCAAAGTGGAGTGGAGTTTAAGGAGGAGAGATTCCCGGCCACGAAGATGGTACCAAAAACATTGAGAGAAGTATATTTTAACCTTTTCCGAAGAGGCAAAGTATTCCTTACAAGTTAGGTAAGTATTTCTCGCAGTGGAAAAGCTAAGGGGCCAACCAAAAGGCCCCAATGATGCCTTAAACGGAGTGGCTAAGTCTTCTTCTTTTGGTCCTAAGTAAGTTATAAATAATAACTGGCATGTTGTAAATCAAAATTATCAGTTTGCGTTTGGCTTGCCCTTTGCCGATGCCGTTTTGTTGCTCCTCACCTGGCTTTCTGGCCAAAATGGCAGACAAGCAAATTATGGCTATGGCCGGTAGACCGACCAGTGCCCGTTGGCCGGATCTCTGTCCATTGTGATTACACGTCTGCCGGGCTCGATCGGTCTGGACGCGACTGTAATTATAAGGAGGAGCGGAGGATCTCCTTTTTCAAAAGGCAATTGGGGCTGGTCGAGCGTTTAACTGCATAATGTTTACCCTGCCAGTGGTTTTTCTGGATACAAAAAGTGTCTGAAATCGAACAGTGGGGCGACTGGGATTGGGACTGGGACTGGGACTGGTAGAACCTGGTCTGGCCTGGCCTATGAGCTCATCCTGTGATCCGTGAGTCAGAAAATGTCACCCTTTCATGCCATGGCCGGTTGGCTTGCCATGTTCATTGGCAATTGAGCCATGTTCGATTAATCTCTTTGATTTATGCTCACGTGAGCCGCCATGCCGGCAAAATACCGAACATTAACAAATGTCGCCTGTCTGCGCCCAGTTTTTGCCCCACAACCGCCTCGGCACCACCACCGCCAGGCTCCACCATATTTGCCCATAAAGCCATGTGTTATGCGACTTTAATTGGCGTTTATTGTGAGGGACGAGACGCCTGGCTGTGATCAGCCAAAGCCGAACCAGGCCAGGCTAAAGTCTGAATCGGAGACGGAGTCGGGTTTGGGCTCAAAACGGTCCAGGCCAGGCCCCTGATTCAGGCCCAAGCCAAAAGCGGGATCGGGAGCTGGAGAAAAACTAGGTACTGAGAAAAAAAAAGATATTGATATTTGAGATATGAAAGTATAAGTCTTGTTTCTATATCCTTAAAAAAAATGTAGCATACCTTTGAGGGACTAGAGTAGGTCCAATAATTTCTTGAAACAAAAGGAACATAACTTATCCGATTAAAAAGAGTTATGCTATAGAATTAAGCAATTATAACTATAATTAGATTCCTAGAAAAATCCTTTTAAAGTTTTAATGTAAAGGTTTTCTCAGTGCCTTTTCTAGGAGTTGCGAATCCCTCCCCATCCCCTGGACAAATGTTTTGCGGCATTTGAGCCAACTTCTTGGTCTTGGCCATTTGTTGTTGGTGTTGTTGTGGAATTATGAAGCCATAAATATGAAATTCAGCACATTTATTAGCGTTGTCAAATGTCGTGGCCCGAGTTGTTGTGGTTGTTAGTGTTGTCAGTGTGCGACTGCAGCATTGGCTAATGGTCTGTGGTTTCAGTTTGGCTTTTATTTTATTTTTTTTTTGTAGTTTTTTGGCTAGAGCTAACCAGCCGGGGGGTTAACTTTTGGGCCAACTTGCTGCATGGGGCCAATAGTCGGGCTTGTTTTCGGCTTGTTTAAACAGCGGTTGGCTTCCACCACACTGTCGCTTCTCGCACATAGCTTATATTTTTGCTTTTCGTTTCATTTTCTGCACGTTGACACCAAATTTATTGCCAGCAATTTGTGCTGAGCTGTGAAAAATCTTTTGTAACCAAAAGCCGGGGGCCACAATGCCACATCGACTCCCCCAATGCGACTCCTCCCCTCCCTCCAAAGATTGGGAGGATTACCTCGATTTTGGTATCGGCTTGTGACTAAATATGAACTGCATCTAATCACGGCAGCCACTCAACCACTGGCCATGTTTGTGGCCAATTTGTTGATTTTTCCATTACCCCGAAAGGTTAATAAGTTGAAATTCCTCAAAATGAGCATCGGAAAGTGAAACTCCCATCGCTGAGCTGGGGGCTTGTTATTAAGAAATGAAATTTTGTTGCTTTATTAGGTTTTCATAATCATGTTCTCCTCTACAATATACATTATTTTTTTTTTTTTTGTATAAAAAACACACTCTTCGCCCTCATCGCCTGCCCACTTGATTGCAATTTCAACTTTAACTTTGCTGTTTAAACATTTTTTTTTTATGGCGAGTCAGTCACGCCCCCTTTTTGGTCGGGGTGTAATGTTTTTGATTGCCTTCGGACACGAGAAGCCTTCAGAAAATTGCTTAAGTGAAAAAATGATGGAGTCTCCGCCGGTCTCGGGCTGCTCTGGTGGCCAGAAAATTGATTGGAAAAACATGCAAGAGCCTATTATTGGACCTCCGGAGGTAATGGGATATAGGAACTTACTGTATCCTTTATCCCTTATTAAAGTATTTGCCAATCCTTAAAAATTAATTGTTTAAATTAAAAATAAAGAAACTATGGGGAAGTAAGGAAGTCACTCGTTCCAGGAATCAATTCTTCTCACGCTGCTTGGGTGGCAATCTTCGGGAGCAGCGGCACCTTACATCTCGACCAGGCCCATAAATAAGGCCCAAAGGATAGCGCAGGGGCAGTTTCGGTTGACAAAAGGATGAGCCAAAAGGACCTGGCCAGTGCAGTGTCGGGCAATTTGTGAGTTGACAAAATATCTAAGGCGGTCGCTATCAAAGGAGCCGCCAGGAATTGACCTGCTGTCGGTCGGCTTGTGTGTAAATATTTGGACAGATATCCTGGCTGAAAGGATCTTGGCCTGCTGATTCTTTTAAACCGATTTGTGTGAGCCGATCATTGTGCAATAGACGCTGTTTTGTTGACTTTTATGGACAATTGGCGCTTTGGGTGGGCCGTCCATCCATCCATCCATCCATCCATCCATACATCGACTTGGTCGAAATGGCGAGTTAATAAGGCGAGTTGGAAGTATGCTGGCACTTGTAAAACGCTCCACCTCGAAATGGTCAGCCGCTGCCCAAGTGGCCAAGTTAACAAGTTGTTTGGCATCTTGTCCGCCAATCCCGCCGCCGCCATAATAAAATAATTGTCATCAATTGTCAGCGTTGACAATGCCAGTCGCCTGTCAATATTGACAGCTCATCATCGCAGCTACAAGGGGCTGGCAAAGCCAATCGGTTTAGAAAAACTGGTTACATGATCATCGCACATGCGCATAATCATTCATAATTACAGTCAAGTGGATCCAGTGTTTCCTCTTCGCGCTTCATAACCTGACACTGATGTCGCCCGTTTCGGAATGGGATCTTCTCCAGTTGTGGTTGAGTGGTTGCTCCATCTGTCCGCGGGGATGGATGTTAGAGGACCGCTTTGAGCCGCATGCCGGGCGTGTTTGGGTTAATCGCCGATCCCTGGCCGCGACTCGGAAGTCGGTCAGTGCGCAGTTATGATAACAAGCCGGACCATATAAGGGCCATCGGTTGAATGGCTTTGGATTTATGAATTAACCCAAGATCGAAGCACATAGAGGGTTAAATTATTTCTTATTTAAGCCACTTACGATGCCCTGACTCTTAAATATATTCAAACTCGTTTAATTCAATTAATTTTCAATTCAATATAAAGCGCTTTACACTTTTTTTTTTATCTCCACGCATTCCCCAAGACAATATGCCACATCCTTGCGCCGCGGGGATGAAACAACAACCCTTGGCCACTTATGGCCTCTCCCATCTCGCTCTAGCTTGCCCGGCCTCTCGCTTGCACACCCTTAGCCATCTGGGTCTTCCTAAACGTTTCTAATTTGCTGATGGCTCACAAGGGAGTGTTCGTCCTGGGCTCGTCCATCTCCATCTGCCCCTCCAGCCAACCAACCCCCGGCATCATTCCGGCGATGGCGTAATGCGGTATTTTCCATTTTCCAACCCCTCGTCCTGCTTTCTGCTTTTTGTGGCCCGTTGTCCTGATGGAATAATAAAACCGCGCGTGTTTTTACTACAAATTGACGCTGCTAAGGATCAAATGGCAAAAGCTTAGCTCCCCATTTCCTCCCCTTTGTGGGTGCAGAGAAAAAAACTAAGAGAAAGTTTGCAAAATTTAAAAGTAGATTCAAAGAAAGCTCTGTTCTCTTGCAAACTTATTAATTCCAATTTAAGGATTTTTCCTCTTTATTTTATAATATTTTTTAATAATCTAAATTTTATTATAGTTTATATTATATTATAGTCCATGAGTATGTGCGTGTGCCAGTAAGCTCTACGTGAAGATTGAATTGAATTGCTCGGGGGATTTTATGGCACGTTGAGGAAATCGTTTTATTATCCTTGCTGCCCTGTTGTTCATTTCGGACTCGTTGGCAAAGTGCGTGGGTGGCACCGGAGCCAGGCAATTTATTATCTGACGCCAGCATGTGTAAATAAACTTGGTGAGGCATCGCATCGCATCGCCCAACCACCCACCCACCATCCCAGAGACCCTCAGCTATCTCGCCACCCACTTTCGGGCAACCGCAACACAAACAACAAGCTCAACAATTGCGTGGCAGTGTCACGGATTCGCCCGTAACGAGCTAAACAAGATCCGGCTGGGGCGATAAGTCCGTAATCAAATTATGCACAGGACCAAAGGGGATTCTCGGGTTGATTTTAAGTTAATTAAAAATCATGACAAAACAACGCCCCTTCGGCAAGGTTGTTGGGTTTACTTTGGGATTGGATTTGGCTGTTTGGGCGCTTGGGTGTTTGGGTGTTTGGGTTTTGGGATTGGGTGATAAGCGTGTAAGTGCACAGATTGAATTAATTACAACCCCGAGCACGAGCAGCTCCAAAAATGGTGGCAACATGGTGGATGGTGGGTGACCCTAATCAAGCGTCGTAAAAGTTGCTCTCCCTTTTGGACATTTAATTACAGGCAGCCAAGAGGCTCCCCCATGTTATTAGACTAAAATTAATTATCCAGCCTTACCCCCGAAACTGTATAAAAATGAGATTTTAATTAATTCAGTTATTAGTCTAAATATATGCTATTGCTTCGGCTCCACTGCATGGGAATGGGACCTTGGTACGTGGATGGAAAGTTTTTTGGTTGGCTGGTGTAAAAACTACGTGTATATTAAACAATCATCATCATCAGTATTCTATTAGAAGCGGAAAATTATTCAAACAGTTGGGTTCATTTTTTTAAAAGCAGTTTATCACAGATACGATCAAAGCATTTGTTTAATTTGGAGGCATTTTGAAATTATAGAGGTTTTTTCCTGGTTAATTTTGAACCATCAAAAAACCCCTTTAAAGAAGTGCATTCTATTCTTTTTTCTTGAGTGTTTCTTTGTCTTTCTTTTACTTATTTTCCTGTGAAAAGTGTTTACATTTTCCACCCAATTCCCCACAATTCCTCTTGACCCGCCAATAGCTTCAACAGCTGCCAGGTTTTCCATTCAATTAGAGGGAATGAAAAGCAAATAGGCGTTTTTTTTCGAAGGCGGCTGGAAAGCGAAGGCGGAAATTCCACCCACAAAGCTCAGGAGGTTAAGTGGAAAGTTTAAACTTTTTGAATTGCAGGCGGAGACACGCCCACTTCCATCTACAGGATAGTGAGTTTGGGAGAATGCATTAAAGGGAGTGATACTACAGAATATTGGAGGGGCTTTAAAAACTGAAATGATTAATATTTGCTTTTGGGAAATAATATAAATAAATATATAATATAAATAATTTAATATTATTTCCCTTCCCTTCCCTGACCAATAATACATTTTTTACAAAAACTTTAATCTAGAAATATTTTCTTCGAGTGAGTACACTCGCTGGTTATATTTTTTTATTAGCAAGTTTTAATGCGGAGTTGCGGCCTACCTGGGAATCGGACAAGCTGCTCAGGAATCGTTAACTTCTCCCACTGGACTGGCCTTTAGTTAATTATTCGAGCACCTCCTGCTGTTTGCCCTTCTTCCCCCCTCCCTCCAAAGAGTAATTAAAACGGCCGGAGGACCTCGAACCCGGCTCTAATTTCGATTCCGATTCCAACCTGGCCTAATCAACATGGCCGGCGACACGAAACGGAAGCGCATGGCAGCGTTTAGCGAATGCCAACACCAACACCAACACAAGCGCTTGTGTGTGCGTGGGGGTTGATTATGAGGTGTGGTCCTCAGAGGGTTAACTAGGCCTCTGGCAACCATTAGGGCCATGAATGTAGTTAGTGTTAATTATAGGAAATAGTCGGTGATGGAATGAGCTTTACGATTCGAGGGGATGGAATTTTATTTAAAGTTTGGACTACAAAGGGAATTTATTTATTTTTAAACCTTTAAACTATTTAAAAACAAAGCATTCTAGGCCCTATAAAAATAATAAATCAATTTTGACCGCCTACAGAACTTTGCGTGTCACAAAAATGATGTCAAGTTTTGGGAATTGGTAATTAGTTTTCCTCGGATTTATTACTAATTAGTTGTAATTGAAGTTAATTAGCCAAGTTCTGCACTCCGCTGATTATGGGTTATCGGGGGAGTTGATCTATTGGTCGGAAGTATTTACAACTTTATCATAATGTGGCCATAAAATGCAACAAAATCTGATTGGAAACTCGAAACGTGCAACGAGTTGGCAATGGAAACAAGTTTTTTTTTTTTGTACCTCACTTCATTAGTTCCCCAAAAGGAGGTCGGGAGGACGTGGAGAAGGATGGGAGGATAGAGAACCCGGCGGTACATTAGCATTAAAAGCCACTTAAGAGGCGTCGTCTCCTCCTGTTTTTGCCTGTTTTTTCGATCGCAATTATAATACGCCATTAGGCGTTGGGTTTCAGAAAAATGGGTCCCAGCACTCAGGGCACCAGGAAACGAGAAAATCAAAGAGCGCGGCCTACAAGTGGGGGGCTCCTGCTCTTCACTGCCCAAATGAGGCAAAAAATTAAATAATTTAATCTTGTTATTGCTGGAAAATCAAGTTGTTGACTTAAAAATCAACTTGCGTAAAGATCGTGCAGCTTGAGGTTGAGGTTGGGGCTGGGGCTGGGGTCGGGGCAGGGGTTATGGCAGAAAACTGGTTCCAGGAGTTGCAAGGATCCGCTTTCGCACAAGCACACAGACACCGTTCTTATGACTTCATAATCTTAATTAACGTTTTCGCGTTTTGCTTGCTGAACACACGCTCTTGGCCATGGATCGCAGCCAGCGATCTCTCGGAGGACCCGGCCAGCTCCCATGGATCCCCAATCAAGTGAAGTTGTAGACGACCACGAGAAAAACAAAAAAAAAAAAAAAAAACCAAAAACAACGAACGAACGTGTTTCGTGGGGTGTTTGATGCTCTTGGTGCTTAATAAATGCAAGGCAGGTAGAAGAGGATCTTCGGTTCCCCCGTTTGGATCCCTCCCAGTTGCCAAGAGTAGCCAAGACCCTGTTCCAGAACCAGTTCGAGCCAAAGGAGCTGGGGGTAACCCTTATGTATCTGCTGGTTTGCTTTTTGGTTTTACTTAATGATGCCTGGAATTCAGCATGGCCGAAACCAAAACCGAACAAACCGAACAAACAAACCAACTAACGATCATTTTGGTATCCAAGTTTTTGCAATAAAGATATTTTGGGGCTCCCAATCCCCATCCCCATCCCCATCCCAGTCGCAGTCCCAAGAATTTCACTTCCCATTTTCAAATGGAGCAATTTTGGGATGCCCAGGAAAAAAGAAGAGTTCAAAAGGAAGGAGAAAAACATTTTCAGAGTGAATTTCGTGTTTTCGTGATGTTATTGAAAAACATTTATCATGTCCTGTCAATGGGCATGTAACTGATACTTAACCACAAATGTTGCCACATCCTCATAAATCCACTTAACACACATAAACACACACCACTGACAGAAAATGGCGGAGCAGCATCTGTGCAGGATGCGGCAAGTGCAGGATGAGTGGCAGGATATGGGCTAGGACTAGACAAAGAAAGCGATACAGAGAGAGAGAAGGAGCGATTGCTAACGAGGGGTTGAGGCTTATGGCTTAGCACCACCAGAGGGTTGACTCCCGACAGTTGCTGTTCTTTCTCCCCCCGGAATGGTGGCCACAGCATCATCAGCATCATCAGCATCATCCTCATCAGCCTCGTTTCCCATGTAACATTTGACGATGACATGTTAGTGTCTGCGGTTTTTGGGTTGCTGAAAATGTCGTTGCTGGCCATTTGATTACTAGTAATGCCCCATCCCTTCCCAGAGGCCCCTGGCCGGAGACCAAATGCTCGAATTCGCAGTGCGGTGAAAGTGCGGCAGCTGCCTGACCACGTAAGTGGATCTGTCGGCTCCGATTCGCTTAATTGCTTATGAATACTTAGCCGCAATTTTCCAAATACCATGCTGCTGATGGGTGAGACCGATGATGAGATGCTGTCTGGAAATCGGCAAACTAAATTGCATCAAAGATTATACAGTACATAGATGGGACATCTGGGCTTAAAATTGACACATTTTTCGTTGAGCTTGTTGGTAAGGGGGGAACGCACAAGCTCTTGATTCTATTTTTAGAAGTGCTTATTAGTGTGCGTAAATGAAAGTTTGTACATATGTGTGTGTGCGTCTGTTCTCGTGTGAATCGTAAAAATTATTTTGCTTCTAAATTTCAATTTCCGACAATTTTACGACTTGCCGATATGGTAGCCGAACAAACCATATAGCATTTATGCGCAGGTGCAACAGCCAACCGTGGTGGTCTAGGGTCTAGAGTGCATGCTTTCTGCCAATGAAACAATGGTTCTAACCCACTTATGGGCAGACACTGCTTTTATTTTTTGTCATATAAAAATTGTTTAATTTAGTGCTTATTCCACCGAAATATATTTAATTTAATTTCTAAAATAAATTATTGTTAGAAAAGCAATTTAAGAAGTTCGAATATTTTAAAAACGCTTCTTCAAATTATATGTGTTTTTTTATTTCAAATGACATTTAAACAAAAAAAAAAAATTTTTTTAAATATACAGGGTAGGTTTAAAACTTAGGCTATCGCCTAGATTTTAAAGAAAATAATGCATATACTTGTGCCTCACTTTCACTCACAGGGCCTGCCATTTAGCCGTAGAACCCGCTATTGTCTATAAATAGACACCTATGCAAATATTAGATATACTTTCGTCTCCCTTTCACTCACAGGTCCTGTCATTCTTAGCAGTAGAACCCGCTAGCATATAAAACTTTAAAGCGGGTTCCAGCAGTCACTGAAAAACATTTAAAAAGTTTCTGCCAGTAGAGACCAAAATATTTTTTCATTATTTATTTTTTAATATATAGAAACTAGGGAAGTAACAAATAATATTAAAAAAAACTTAAAATATTAAAAGAAAATAAGCTAAGAATATTGAGTCTCTACATATACTCGAACCTGGTATACTTTACACGCTAGCCGAGCACTCTACCCTTCGGCCATCACCGATTCTGTCGCCCGCAAAAAAATTTTCAAACTTATACCGACGGCGTGTGGAACCCGCACGGGTTCCAGCGGGTTCTACGGCTGGAACCCGCCATAGTACACTTTCGTTTGTATGAGATGTCCCATCTATGTACTGTATAATCTTTGATTGCATCTAGCTGATAGATGATAATTAGACTTACTTAGCTAGTGGGTCGAATTAAAAATAATAATCCGACAAGTGAGCAACTTTCTAATGCGAATAAAAGTGATTCATGATATCCGACATTTCCCCCAACTTCTCAACGTTCTCTACAGGCCCCCCGAAAATGATAATTATGTTAATATTTTCCCGATTTTTTCCATGACCCCTTGTCCATCGATAACTAATGATAGACGGCACTAGACCAGCTTGAACAGGGCTTAGTGGATTGATTGAAAAATTGTGAGCATTTGACACGCCATTTTGTGGCCATTAAAAGATAAAGTCAAAAATCAACAGAGCCACAGACAGCCATCAAAAAGCGACAGCGGCAAAGGAGGAGGACAGGCCAACAAAAACCAAATCTTGGCCAGAAAATTTCAACCTCGAGCGACGTTTTGCATTTGAAATCAGTTTACAAAAGTTGGAAAAGATTTCGCCGCCAGGCAAATGGCACAAAAAAAAAAAAAAAAACGAAGAAATGTATCCGAGGCTGAGAGATTCTTTTGTGGCAACAGATTACATTAATGCGACGATTACAAGCAGCGGCAAACGGGCATAATAAATGGATAATGCTGGAAAATACGCTTTTCAATTTTTCGAGCGCGAGGGGTAAAGGAAAACAGGGCCGAGAGTCTGGGATCTGTTTATATTGATTGTTTGCCCAGAACTATGAGATTATTAGCACTTGGCTGCAGCTGCCGCTGCCTGGCTCATACAGATACGGGATGCGGATCCATAAACGGCCACAGATACAGATACGGGGATACGGATTCGGGGATACTTATAGGGGCTGATTGGAACGCCCCTTACCACGTCAAAATAAAACATAGAGGCATGGGATGTTGCGTGTTTGGCGTCCATTTTCAAATATTTTTGCTGCTTCATCATCACATCTCATCCTCGATGTAATCCCCGGGCCGGGGAGAGGGAGTGGATAGTGGGTAGTGGGTAGGGGGTAGGGGGAGCCTCAATATCAATATCTCTTCTGCCCCTGACTGGCTGATGATACGAAAGTAAGTATAGGGTTTTACATCCCTGCTAGACACCCGCCCCCTTAAAAGTGCCGCCATTTCTGCACTGAAAATATTTTTTGTTAAAGATTATTTTGTTAAAGAAAAATGTTTAATATTTAATAGTAGATTAAAAGGAATCCAAAAGTATTTCCCTAAAACTGAAGTCATTTTCCCTGCAGAATCTAGATGCCATTTCTCAAAAATCATTCAAATATACCCCCTTATTTTTCCCTGTGCATCTGAATACTGCCCGTTCGACATCATCAACAATATTCGGTTAAATTTATGACCCGCTGCGCATTAGGAGAACATCGATTTAGTTTTCCCCACCCCCTCCCAATGGCCAACCACACGGCAGCCGCATTATCAATTTCAATTTTTTTCTGTTTGATTTTCGGTCCTAATGTGTTTTTTTTTTTGTCCAATTGTGTGCACATGACGATGTTGCATGGGTTTTGTGTTCAATACGTCTCATATCCAATATGTTGTATTTTGTAACTGATGTGCTACCACGATGCGGACGCAGTGCATCATTTGTTAAGGGAAACACTCGCATCACTATTACTGGCCAAAAATGGAGGCGCTAACGCACATTTGCCAAAATGGATGAATGGATCGAAAGAAAAAGCAAAGAAACTTGGCCAAGAGATTGCATTTATCTCCGGTTAGATGGCAAATTATTCCTTATTTAAAGGGTTCCACTTAATCGGGCCTGGCGATGGGCTAAAGCCGTAAAGCCTTTTGGCCTAATGGGGAGGCCACAGTGGATCATTTATGGCATTTTTTTTGCTTTATTAATAATAAATTAAATTAGATTCTAGCCTCCCTTATTTATTGGCACTTTTTCAAGAAGTCTACCTCCATTATTTTTAAAATTTGAGTCATAGGATCTTAACTTTTTAGAGACATAATAAACCAGTTAATTGATTAAAAACTATATACTTTTATCTTTCATAATACAAGTGTTTCTTGAAATAAAAATTCCTTTCGAAACTTTATTTGTATATGGCCTGTTTATGGAGTCCATTGGTATTTACGAGGCCATATCCCCGACCAAGTTAGGGATCCACACAGACTGAATTAAATTTAAGCCAATCGTCCCATTGTTCCAGCTGCTCCTGCTGGCCATTTGTGGTTTCTGGCCAAGTCTGACTGGGCTTAGAAGTTCGATTCGATTCGAGACTGGCTTGCATATTCATAAACTCGCCGGCACTGCCTCGGCATCGGAACGGATCGGTTCGGATCGGATCGGATGGTCCCTGCCTTTGGGTTACCCTTTTTATGGACTGCTCACATTTCTCGTTTTTGGCCAAGTTAGCTGCCGGAGTGCTGCCAGAGACGTCTCTATAGCGAAATTAGGATCTCTGTCTTGTGGCCATATGGTGCGACGACGCCATATTTGAAGATACCATATAAATATATTCCAGAGCCGCCGGAAAGAAGGAGGGAAAGAAGGCATCGGGAGACGCGGGGGTCAGACTACCGAGTGGCGCCGTTTGTTGTTTAGCTTTGGGTTCCCTCAACTTAATTGCCAGAAACCAGGCAGCCTCCAATTTGTTATTGTCCCAATATCAACAACAAATCAATCAATCGTTCATTTACAAAATGTTCAGCGATCAAATTCGATCGGACGGGGACGAGGGAGAAACACCATAAATTATAAATTTAAAACACAAAATATTGTAAAAAGCATATAACATACGTATATGAGAGGCAAGATCGTTTGTGGCTGGTTCCCCTCTAACCGCATGAAAGTTATTGTATTATTATTTATGTTTTATGTTTATGCTTTTCCATGCGACTGCCCGGGGCATCTCCATTTTGCCTGCACCACCATTTCAATATGGCTGTCGTCGATTTGTTTGTGAGCCCCAAAGCCCCCCCATCTCCCTGCCCCTGACCTTACCTATATATATACTCCTATATCTTTTTGGAACCCCAGCTGCTGCAGTCGCTCTTTAGGATACCGATTCGATTTCTTTTCTTTTGTGTCGTCTTGAAAAAAATACAAAAATCACGTTGTGCTCATAAAATATTGTTGACAAGTTTCTTTCTGGCCTCTGGTTGTTGGTTTTCATTGTTTTTGTTGCTGTGTTGTTGTGGTTTTTGGGTCTCCTTTTTGGCCTTTGTATTGAAATGAGCTTTTGATTTTATAACCGAGAATTTGCTGTTAACTGTTACCAATTGCGCATAAAATTTTATAATATACACGTCTCCTGCTATCCGACTTTTTATGGATTCGTTTTGGTCCCCAAAACAGATTGCGATTGGAACGGGGCTACGGATTTCTGTTTTCTGGCATTTTGGCTTCCCGGCTCTTGGCATTTTATTAATAAGACCAGAAAACAAAAGCAGTCAGTCGATGCAAAAATACAGAAAAAGGAGGGCAGAGATAAAACGAAACAGCGTTTATAATACGGATCGTAAAATTAGTGAACATGTTAATGGTTGATTGGAAGTCATATATCTCCAGTCTTATGGCACATGCATATGCATTTCGGCGCCAGCTTTGATCTCAATCAAAATCGGTAGACCACACGGGCCATAAACTTGATTGGTGTGTGTTGAAAATGTCATAAATTGAATTTGGCATTAGAATTAGTGTGTTTCCGGGCATGATTTTATTCCCCAAAAGTGTGGGAACTGAAAAAACCAATAGGGGTTTTTCAAAAGTTTTGGAATTTCGAAAAGATAAATTTCGTTTGTGTCGAAAGCATAGATTTATAAAGCTACTATATTATATAGTACAAAAAAAGAACCACTCGAATGTCCTTTACTTGTAAGGAGGAATAAAAGATTCTCAGACAAATAAAATCATATATATATGTTAATGTTTTCCGTCCAGCAGCGCATCCCCAGGATGTAGTTTTCCTTATTTATTTTCTTAATAGAAAAGATGGCTGGGAAGACGGCCTAATGACAGTCGACAGCTGCGGAAAACTAAACCAATAAACAGGGAAAATGGCAGCCGTGTAAGGAAAACGCAACAAACAGCACGCGCACAAAGTTTTTGTATAAAAGAAAATTAACTTTTTTTCGGGTTTTTGGGAGACAGAAAGAAAAGCAATAGAAAATTGTATATATATGAAAAAAAAGAACAAGGCTGGACAATGCGAGTGTGTGGCAGGGAAGGAAAAGTCAACAGCAATAAAATTACAGAAGGCAGAACACGAGCTGACAATGGCCAGAAAATCAGGAGCAGGAGCAGCAGCAGGAGCTGGAGCGGGAGCAGGAGTTGAGGTAATAAAACCGAAATCAGGATAATGGCAGGCAGGCCGCCGAATCCAGCTTGATGTCAGCAAATTAAATAAATCCCCAGGGCGGCAGATGTCCCCAGAATCTGGCCACAAATGACATTTCGGGCTATAAAAATCAATTACATAATGAATGAGCAAGGAAGCAGAAAAAAATCAACCAGGATGCCGAGAAAGACAAAGATTGTTAAGCAGATTTCCCTGTACAATGTATGACAAAACATTTTGGCTTATAGGATGTATTTTCTTTTTTTTTTTTTGGCAGTAGCCAAAGAAAGAGGGCCAACAAAGGAGCAGCAAACCCTCGTTTTGACTTCTGTGCGGTTGACAAAATAAAAACAAACAATGTCATGTATGCATCCTGTTGCCAAAATCGGCAAAACAAAGGTGAGAGGTGGGCTTGCACAGGCTCAAAGGATCACCGGATCACAGGATGGAGGCGCAGCAGGGCGCGTGTTGTCCTGGCTCAGACCAAAATCCATTAAGCAAAAAAGGAGCATATAAACAGGAAAAGGAGCAACCGGAGGAGTGATCAAAAAACTAGACTTCTTTTTTTTCTTGAATAAAAAACTGTAATCTTACTTCATTAAGGACTCTTAGCTTACTCTAAAAACTTTGTGGTTTTGTGACATATTGTCTACACCAATAAAAAAAAGGAGCCTATGGAATATCCTCCAACCACCTCCAGCTCATTTAGCAAATTGAGTTTTTCTACGCAAAATATAATACAGGAAAGGAAGTCCAAAAACCCCAACAGTTGCCCCGGCAGGATTGCGTGACTCAAATGTTTTCATCATTTTGGTAAAAATATAATTTACCATATAATGGGCTAAAGGTATAAATTATATTGCCAAGAACGGCAATAACAACCGAACTAAGTTCCTTTGTGAGTAATACACTCCCAGGACTTGCCACTCGCCACCCGCCACCCCAAAGTTGTATATATTTTTTTTTCCGGGGTGTGTGGGTGTTGCCGACCGTCGTGAAAAACTGAAATGTCAAGAATTGTGACAGCTAAATGATTGTTGGGCCAATATGGATTACAAGGCCTGGCAAGGGGAGTTTTGGGGGCACCATTTCAAAGGCTGAGGGGGCAGGGCGTGGAACTGTGTAATGCAGTTTATTAACTGCAAGTAATTGAAGTCTCGTTTGCTCGACAATTGTCGGACAAGTGATTGAGACAATCGCCCCCGAAGGGAATAAAGTTTTAATCAAAGCATTCCGGAAAAAACAATTGTTAAGAAAATCAATAAAAAGTTTTTGATTTTTCAAGCTGTGCTAGTTTTTCCGAGTAAACGAATAGGAAAAGTGCCCGAGTTTCTTTTGAAATTAATTCATTTAATGTCTTGTTGGAAATATTAGAAAAGATGACTAAGCCTCCAACAAATATTTTCAATGGAAACAATTACCCCTTCGAGCTGGCAAACCCTTTTTTATGAGCCCGGCTCTAATCGTGGCCGAAATCAAAAGACCGACTGAGCTGGCTGCTTAGCAATTTGCATGAGTCAAAATATTTGCTTAATAAACGTCGGCCGGATTCGGACTTGGCCAGAACCAGGCCAGAACCAGAGGAAAAGGTGCGAAAAGCAATCATTAAGTGGAGAGAGATGACTCCGAGATTTGGAAGAACCTGGCTGTTAGCGGCATCATTAAAATGCTTTAATTAATTTTTTATTTATTTGCTTTCCCCCGCGGTTTTTTAGCTCTGCTTTTGTTTTGAGTCTTTTTTGGCAGAACCCATCCTTCAAGATGGGTCCCTTACATTTTGGGTGGTCCCGTCGCGTCGGAGAAGGAGGCGGAGGCGGAGGCGGCGCCTCTGAACTTGGGCCTGTAAGTGGGATTTGGACAGCGGTACTCCGACACCAATGCCGACACCCATGGCTAATTGATCAGCGCCCAGCGGGAAGCTCTGCCTGATTTGGGTATAGTTATATGGGGTATGGCCAACAAATTGGCCAAATTAATTTCGTTTTTTCGCTGAACTCCGGACCTGCGGCGTCTGTGGCCGGTGGTGGTGGTGATCTGTGTTTTGACTGGCGGCAACGCGTGCGAGGCATTCCACGATCGAGAAAATTAATTAAAATAACAATTTACGCCAGAAACATGTAAATTTCCAGCTAAACGGAGCAACCAGTTGGTGCACAGAAAGAAAAATGTTTTTGTAGCCGCGAAGAAGAAATTAAACTGGTTAGCTCTCCTTTTTTTAAATACATCCCGAGTACCACAATTTCTTGCAGTGCATGCCTAGTTTTGGTTTTTACGAACTGTCAGCCCTGTCAGTC
Organism: Drosophila varians; assembly: GCA_018150405.1. NCBI lineage: Eukaryota > Metazoa > Arthropoda > Insecta > Diptera > Drosophilidae > Drosophila > Drosophila varians. The sequence goes on from JAECWK010000130.1 coordinate 15,537,682, forward strand.
ATAAAAACGTTGTTTATGTGAACCTTTGTTTCCATTTCCATTTCCATATACACTCCCCCGTTGGCCATGTCGGATCTTTTGGCCATTAGTTCTGCGTCAGCTGTTGACGGCTTTGCTGCCCTGCCATTGGGCCATTGATAAGCATCGTCTTGGCCTCTTTCTGGTCGGTCTCTGGCCCTCCAATAAAATGTCACGATGCAGGGCGATAAGCACCTGTTAGCCGGAGATCCCCTCCCCTTCCCTCCTCCACACCTGTGCTTCTTCGGGGTTCCGCTTCCATACCGTCAACCCATTTCCAGATGCCATCGCCCATCGCCATCCCATTTACGAATACGCCACCGAGTGTGGGCATATAAAACGCACTATTTTATATACAGATCGACCATAAATTCTCTTGGCCATGTTTGACTTGCTCACTTTCCCTCTGCCCCGGCTCCTCGCTCCCCATTATGTACCTGCCTTGCCCCTCTTTGTTGTAGGCTTCTTGTGGTTAGTTTTATTATCCTATTTAAGCCACATTAAAATCAACGGGGTGCGCGACATTTGACAAAAACAATTTATTGGACATTAATGCTTGCCGACAGTTGCAATCGATGGCTGGAGGATGGAGGGCTCCTGGCAGGGGGGCACCACAAAGAGCCTGTGGGAAGCAGGAGAGCCTCAAGAAATTCCAGATACCAAATGGGAGCGGCGGCTTCAAATAAAGCGACTTTGCCCGATTTGTGATTGTGATTCAGTGAGTGTGACTTCGACTTTTATATATAAACCAGTATTTATATATATCTTATATGTGTGAGGTGTACGCTAAAAGGAGTGTCCTTTATTCAGGAAAAATAGCAATACTTTCCAGGAAAGTACACAGACTAGTGTACCTTCTCCCTCCTTCAAAATAAACCCAAAACTTTCCCACCCTCTCCAAACAAACATTAAACCCAAAAACAATAAACATTGGATAAACAAACGCCAAAGATTATTTCCACTTAATATTTAAAAGGCAAGTATATAAAATTTAAAGCACAACCACCAACAAATCCTTTCTCACCCACTCGAGGAGCGTTCGTCAAGGACACTCGCCCAGTCCCACATTTCCCGGGCCAGATTATCGCCCGCACGGCTTTCAATTCCCGGAATTATGGAATCATAGAAAAGAGATGGCGGGGTGGAAGGGCCCGGAAGCGGGTTTTGGGAAACCGGAACCGTGACCAGAACCACACAACCATAAACAGAAGCCATTGACGGCGCCATTTTGCCGGGTGGCCAAAGCAAATACAATTTCTAATTGCCACCCCTGGATACGAGTTACCGTCCAAAGGGGGTTGGAATTCATGAAATTCATGGTTGATTCCGTTGGATTCCGACATCAAAGTGGCTGTGTCTGCGATTATGATTATGTCATTTCGGTTGAGGAAACCGCATAGGGGACAAAAAGGCGAAACAGAAAGCAGGAAGCAGGATATCTCTGGGTGGGTATCCCAAAACATAATTTAGTTTTCTGTTTGGGCTTATTAGCGTGCACAAATCAATTCTCAAAGGATTTGCACAACAAATCCCCCTTTGTGGCCGCTGCTCGGCCCCGTGATTTATGACACGCGTCCTGGGAAAGTATCCTGCGCATCTCCCCCCATTGTCTAACAGATTTCTGGCGTAGAAGGGTATCTATTTGACTTTTGTCTGTGGCGATAATGGGCGATGGAAAATGAGATCGAGATTCGTCAGGCTTCGAGTGGCGAGTGAAAGGCGCAAAATTGTCATCGCGGCACGTACTCCAGCCAGGACCTGGGAAAATAAAGGATGCCACAAAGAAACGGGGCTCGACTTTAACCGGTAGCTTTAAAATTCAATTAAATATAATTAACTAAATTATGCGGGTCGATCGGCATCGAAAATGGGAGTCGGTTTCATAGCAAAAAGGCCCGAGCGGCAAAAAGTAAAGGTTGAAACTTGAAACACGCATAATAGCTTACTTAGCCCGGCTAAAAGACACGCACTTAATCAGCGATCTACGCAGCCAACAAAAGCAATCTGGCCGGGCCGAAAGCGAGCCTGACTTGGGCCAAATTGGGCCAAAACAAAAAACTGGGTTGCTGCACTGGAGAAAACTTTTTGATGATATATTTTGTTTTTTAAATGTGAAAATTCAATGGGAAACTAATCAATGATACTTTAATGGATGAATCTAAAAAATAATTGGGGATAACTACTTCCTCTTTCTATATTATAATAAATATTCAATATAATATTCTGCGTGTACGAAAGCCATTTAAAAATGTTGCTGTTGCAAACGCTGCCGCTGCCGATGTTGCTGTTGCGGTCGCTGATCATTATGCGATCAATGTTGATCATTTTATCCCGGAGGCTGTTGACAGCCCCAGCGCATGGACATGACAGCGAAAAGCCAAGACCCAGACTCACATGGCCACTAACAGACACAGATGCAGCCAGAAACCCTCGAGAAAAGCAACCGTTGCGGACCAATCTTGGTCTTCATCATGGTGTATATAATAATTACCAGGGCACACACGCACATGGACAGGCCAGGAGCAAGAAAGGGCTACAAAACTCTGCTTAATTTTCTCGTCTCCCCCGAAAGTCAAAAGTCTTTAAATGGCTTTGGTCCGTAACCGACATTTTGTTGTTTCACCGGAGAAGGGTTACCATCTCTGCCTGCCTACTGCCTTGTGCCTTCTGCTTCCTGCCTCCTGCCTCCTGCCTTGGATGCCTTATAAAAATGCAAAATTATGTACAAGCCCGAAACGACGTTGTTGTATATTGATCCTGTCTGTTTGGTCTGGGTCCCTTTCGGGGTCTTTATATAGTTGTAGCTATCGCTGGCATGGCTGCACTTTTGGTCCTCGATCCTCGAGCCTCGAGCCTCCCAATCCTTCACTTCCTCTCCAGCTGCTTGGGCTATCTGGTGTCTGGTTTTCTTAGTTTTTTCCTCCTTTTTTTTTTTGGGTTACTTAAGCACGATCGCTGTTTGCCTGCTTTTTAAATGATTTCTGTAGGTTTTTTGTGCTCCTGCTCGGTGCTCGATGGTCGTTTTCTTATGAACCAATCAACGCACACACTGCCAACACACAATCGCATTCGCATTCGGGACAGGACGGGACGGGATGGGATGGGATGGTATGGGATGCTTTCGGGCTCCTTGTACGGCGATCTTCCGCAAATTGGCGGCCATAAGCATTGCAAAATTATCTCGTCGCTGTCTCTGGACGATTTGGACAGACTTCGACTTCGACGACGACGACGACCAAGAACAAAAATAAAAACAGAAAAAACAAGCAGCCCGATCCCCAGAAAATATTCCACAAAATGTCTCTCGAAGGCCCTCGATAACCAGCCGGGGCCAGTCGCAATCTAAAGTCGAGGAAGACAGACAGACATTTTTACTTATTTTATTTTGCAAAGTCTCCTGGACAAGGCTTAACGTTTTCGACTTCCAGGGAATCTTTGGTGTCTCCTCGAATTCAGGATAACTGCCCTGCCGTTTTTATGGCTTACTGTTTTTCAACTTTTATACTTCATTCCATCTGTCTTTGAACTAAAAGTTATGGTTCCTTTGTTTCATCTACTACTTAAAGGCTTAAAAACTAGGAGTAGAACCTAGAAATCCCTTTAATTATCACACCAACACAGCAGAATAGTCACTCTAAACCAGTTTGGTAATGGATTTTCTCTCACTTTCGTAGCGTTCTGGGCTTCTTCATTTTCAAACTATTAATTTCCCTGGAATATCATGTTGCATAGCCATTTCCTTGGCCACTCCCCATCGTGGCTGGAAACTCATTTCGATATTTATGACGGGACATAACACGAGTCGAATACAAAGTCTCGCCAATATTTCAGGCGAATTGCAATAAGTCCGTCCAGCGGATGCCATTAGCCGTAATGAGGCTTTGGCTCTTACGGCCAGATAGTTATAGTTCCGGCTAATATTGTATAAGAGGTTTTTGGAGGAAGGGAATGGCTTTGAAAGGCTTAGCATATTCCGGAGACAAATGATATTGCCGCGCTTAGTGTCAAAATATTTTGTAAGACCCAGCAAGACTTCCTGGCGGTCTTCGATTCCATTCGAATCGATTGATCGACCCTCGATGACTTAACGCTTTCGCCATGGGCAGTATGTTTGTATCTTTGGCTTTGTATCTTGGCCACGTTTGATGCAATTCACAAGATGCCGACAAAAACACTTTCTCCCCCGGGGGATTCTGGCTGAGATTCTTTGACCGATTGTTGCCTCATTTGCCGTTTACCGCATTGAGGTCCTGTGCCCATTAATTTTGGCTATTGTCAGGCCATATACTATTATATATATAATCTCCTTGGGCCTGTGTCCTTTTTCTCCTCCCCCTACTCCATGTGTTGCGGGTGTGTGTGTGTGCCTGGCTGTCACAACAATTATGTCGGCGTTTGCTCAAAGGACAAGAAATGTCAAAAGGATTTTTATTGACTTTTTATGTTGTTAACTGACCGACATAATGCCCAGTTTTGTGGGTGATTACCCGGCTCTAGTCTGGGTGGTCTTGGGCCCGAAGAAACCTTCGAACCCCCGAAAAACAAGTGCAGACTCCGACTCCGGTTTCTGTCGGCATTTTTGGCTCTGATGTTGCAGCACATTGCACCCATCGCACATGTGTCCTGCGTCCTGTGCTCATGATATATGACTTGTAATTGCTGAGTCAGTGGGTGATCGTCTTAGAGGTCCACTACCCGAACCAGGTCCTGGTCCTTTTGTGTGGCGAAAGTGTCACGGCAACAACAAGTTTCTCTCCTCGATCATTAATCGATCGATCGCGCGTTGAAAGGCGATCGCGAGGAACATCGACGACAACGACAATCAGCAGCAACAAACAACAGCAACAGCAAAAACAACAGCAACACCAACAGCATCTGCAACAGCAGCCAAAGTAGCAGCAAACAAATGCAATAATACAATAAATATCCTCAAACAGACGACAGCAGAACAAGGTGGCAAATCCAGTTTAATTTCCCAACGAATTGGAAACACTCTATAGATCCAAACTTATAAAGTTCCTTGAGCAAAACCCTCTACATTTCAAGTGTCCCTTCACAAAAGTAGAGTATATTGAGGACACATCGTTGTCAGGCTTCGATCGTTTCTCTTCCACTTTCCACTGTGCCTGGTAGTAGCGATACCACCTTCCCATATCCCTGGAACTGGTCTGCTACCAGTGACAGGGCGATCCGGCTTCTGGGACCAAAAGGGTTTCCTCCACCGGCTCAGACTTTCTGGGCGATGCTATCAACGCATTGAGCATTGAATTACAGTCACACATAAACTGCAGGAGTGGCCAAGAAGTAGTGGAGTTTCTTTTTGGATTTGGGATCGGTATTGGGATTGGAATGGGGATTGGGATTGGGGACTCGAAGTCGTATCGAGATCGGTGTCTTCGCTTTGCTTAAATGCTCATTTAAAGAGATTTACAATGTATGCCACTTAAGTACAAGCCGAGTTCTCCGTTCCTTCCACCGATAAGGACACATTGTTGCATTAATTTTGCTGTCCACATACACGTGTGTAGTAAATGGAGAAAAAGAACTAACCAACTAGAGTTGTTTATTTAGTAAAAGGATTTAATTTTAAGGGGTATTTAGCAAAAGGGTTCAAATTCAAAAGGTTCTTGCAATATTGCCTACATTTCGGCTGCAAATATTACCTTCAAAACGTTTTAAAAACGCACTTTAAAGGATAACATTCATTAGACCCCTCTAGGACCCATTTTCTAAAGGCTTCTCCTCCTATTTCCTAGATTTTTTTTCTCTCTGTATGTACGTGATTTAGCCAAGGCATCCCAGACTTTGAGATTAATTGCTGCAGTCATTAAAAGTGGCCACCAGGCGATGGCATCTAATGCACGATCCGTCGATCGAACATACATCAACATCAAGATGAGTCCTCCCCCCATCCCTTCTCATCCCTCCTCTCATCCCTGCCAGATCCGATCCTTTCCGTAGGATGCGTGCACCTTTCGAGGGCGTCGGCAAATATCTTGTTATCCCGATTGCTCTCAATACAAGGGCATAAATCGTCTTGTTTTGACAGCGAAGTCGACCGCAGGCAGCCCGAAAAAGGACAGGCCAGATAGGGAGAGGGTAGGACCGAGGGGCAACTCCTGTTCACGGATCTGGCCCACACACACACACACACACACACACATACTCAGGCAGGGACTCCTTCCTTTGACTTTGACCGAAACTAATCATTGTTGCGCCAACAAGAAGTCAACTGTTTTGGTGCATTGTTCCAGCCCCGATGTCCTGCTGTGTCCTGCGCCCATGTGTTCGTTCGGCCTCCGCCTCGAACGCTTCGTCCTTTACTAATTTTTTGTGTTTCGGGCCAAGGGCCTATAGTGCAAGGTGTCCTGATCCTGATCCTTGGCCAGCGCTGTGCCAAATTAAATTCTCTGCGGTTTGCAACATGCGGCGCAGCATTTGCAACATTGTGGTTAGCCAAATGTTTAGTACGAGCCACAAAAAGTCTCACGTTTTGCTTTTGTTTTTGCTCGTTTTGCGGGCATCTCAAGTGGTCTAATTGCCGTTGGTGGCTTTAATTAAAAAGCCAAATCCACAGCCGGGGCAAACTTAACACTAATTAGATTGCCAACTTCGAGCCCTGTCTATATAAGGCAAGCTGGCTAAGGCAATTGCTGCTATTGCTGTTTCTGTTGCTGCTGTTTCTGTTGCAGTTGCAATTGCAATTGCAATTGCCATTGCTATGCATTTCCCATTCGCATCGTTTGTTTAATGGTGTAGATTGTTGCACGCTGACAATTTGCTGCCTCAAACAGTGCAGCAGCAGCAGCAGCAGCCACAAAATGTTGCCAGTTGGTAGTCGCTAGTTGGCAATTGGCAGCTGCATTTGGTTCACAGAATGTCGCGCCTATATTAAGTAGATGGTAAATGCTGCTCTGCCACAACAGCATTCTTCTGTCAGCTCTCGATTCAATTCGATTTTTCCGCTTCAGTTTTTATTTATTTAATTTTTTTTTCGTCGTCGTTGCATATCCAAAGGTTAGAGGCGCCAAAGTGAAACTTTCAAAGGCTTTGCGGAATGTGGCAGCCTGAATTGTGGCCAAAAGTCGCCCCCATCGGCTGGAGAGCTTATATGGATAATCGCCGCTGAGCTTTGGTTTAATTTGATAGTTGGCTTAGATATGGAATACACTAAAGAGCATTGTGGGAATTTCTAAGTGGGGGTGGGGATCAACTAAGCTACTTTCTCTTTAAAGTTATTCCTTAGTGAATATTCTTTAAGACTACCTCGAAAGATATAGTAATTAGCTTGTGTTGCAAGTGGCAAAGATGCATCTGGCACATGTGCCAGGAGTCACTCAACTTCAATCACTTTCAACTCTTTTTGCTGAGGATCCAAGTGGATGTGGCAGCTGCGAGGTGCTGCAAGAGGGTCTCCACCATTGATGGGGATCACTTAATCGATTTTAAGCGCCTGCAAACATAATTTCCATTCTGAGAGCCCGACAACAACAGCAATTGCATGGCTATCAGCGGCAATCAAACTGGGCTTAAGACGCATGGCCTGTGCCTCTTCCTCCTCTTCTTCTTCTTCTTCTTCTTCTCCCCCAGCTGCCCCACCATCATCATCTTCTTCTTCGTCTTCTTGAGTATCATCAACCACTTTTCCAGATAGTCTCCGCCATGTTATGTATCTTCCACCTCAACCAGGGCGAGTAAATGCAAAATTAAAACATAAATCGTGCGCGCCATTATGGTTATTACAAAGCAGCATGCCACAGCTGTGAAGGGGGGAAAGGGGCGTGGCAGGGGCCAGATTGAGGAGCATTTCCAGGCGTGATTGAGTGGGGCACACAGAACCCAACACACACATACTTCTTCAGGAAAAATTGCACTGAAAGTACGCGCAAAATGACCGTTCGATCAAGTGAAAGATTGCAAGTGCACTGTAAAAAAATATGTCGAGTGTTTTAGGTAGAAGGTTTTTAAATTTCAAGTGAGGAGATTGTGTATTGTACAATCATGCTAAAATAAATATTCTCGATAAATATTCTCTACGTTTGAAAAAAGTATTAATTAATTATGAACAAAAATAACCTATGAATGAATAAAAAAACCTAAAAAGGAAGGGAATAGAGACAAATTCCCTGTGCATTCAGGAGGAGTTACTTTTTCCAACCTGGCCATAAAGTGGAGAATTATATATGAGGAGCGGGCCAGCACTCTTGGCCATGTAACAGCTATGGCGGCTTGCGAGCGCTATTATTACATTACCAAAGGCCAGGCCGGGCCAGTCCGGGCAACAAAAAAGAAAGGTTAACTCCTGGCCCTGGCCAAATTGCAATGATTTAATAATGCTGCCAGATGAAGACTCACTCATTCGGCGATCTGCTAAACCCTTGGAGCCACCAAAAACTGGGGCGTGGCCAGCAATTGGCCCTTGGCCCTGGAATAAAATATGGAGAATAAAACAACACCCCGGCTAACTGGTTGGTTGGTTCAAATTGCTAAAGCTGCGTAGATCACGTGCTTATTAAATAATTTATTTAAGCACCCAATTCAATTTAATAATAAAAATGTAGCCGCAGCAACGAGAGCCACACAACATGGGCACAACAAGTGCCACTTACCACCACCACCACCACCACCACCACAGCACCAGCACCAGCACCACCGAGGGCCAGCCAACCATCGGACTGAACCACTCTAAACCACTGGACACCATGGCAGCCACCATTAAAGTGGTTAATTGCCAGGCGATTTTGTTGTTGTTCGTATGCAATTTCCTTGTCGTCTTCGTTGCTTTTCTTATGCGACTTTTACACTAAAAAAAAGGGGGAATTGTACTACAACATAAAGGAATAAATTACATAGAAATAGGACAATTCCCATCCTCAAAATCAAAAGCTGTTACCATCAAATAAATATTTTCTAAAACTTTTAAAACACTTTTTTATTAAAACAAACTCATTTTCCAGTGTTAAATTCTCTTCTTGGCTGCTATGCAATTAAATGGGCGTCAGCCAAAAGTGGGCGTGACCCGCTGCATACGCGCTTTTCATTTAACTCTCAAGTGCCTTGCACTTGTCTTTCCTCTTAGCCAGCTTGCTCATTAATTTAATGGTTTAATTGCAGGTCTCTACCTCCCAGCCGCCCCTTTTAAGTACCCGGCCGGGAATGAGTTTTAATTTTAAGCTGGATCAGGTTCTCCAACTCCATCGCCATCGCCATTTCCATCAGACATCTCATCATCGTCGTCCCATCATCTCGCGGATGATGTTCATTAGGTTTGGCTCTTCAATTTGCAAATTTATGTCTTCATAAAGCCAACACTTTATAGCCAGGTTATTGTTGTTTTTTTTTTGTTTCTAGATTACAGTTTTCTAGATTTACATGGATTTGTGGCAGCTGCATGTTTCGATTAATGCCACAAACCTTTTTTTGGTTACGACTTCGTACGTGCCTCAGTTGCTAAAATGGATTTTTAAGGGGATGTGAATGTCGGGTATTTGAAAACATTTATTGCCAAGAGATGTCATCTAGTTTTGGACATTTTATAGCTAATTTGGATGAAACACATAATCCATTTGAAATAATAAAATTGATGGGAAAAATCAACTTAAACTTAAACCACCTCAAGACTCTAAAGATTCAATGATATCTTTCGCAATTAATTCCTTTTCGTTTTGGCCAATAATGGAACAACTGCGTGGTGCTCCTTCCCACACTCTAGCCATCGACCTTTGAGTGTGAATTCCGCACCAACTGCAATCGAAAATGCCCAATAAATAAGCAAAAAACACACAAAAGTCGACGGACAACCCCATAATTCAGTGATATTTAATCTCAAACAAATAATAATAATAATAATTTCCTGCCAAAGCAAACAACGAGGGCCCCAGAGCGCAAAAATCTGCGAAAGAAATCAAAGTCCGGGGAAAAGTCAGTGAACAAACGCCTCGAAACACGCCCACAAACCAACGACTGCAGCAACAACAGCGTTTTGGTCAATCAATATCGTAAAATGCAATTTATGATTTGTTGTTTCGATTCCGCCAAACAAAAAAAAAACGAAATAAATAAAAAAACAAATAGCAAAGTGGAAGGCGAAGTGCAGAAAACAAAAGCCCCGGCCCAAGACACGAGAGAATTGAGCAACAACGGGCAACAAACAAGCAACATGCCACATGCAACACCAAGGCGACTTGCAACTTGTGGCAGCGGCAGCAGCAGCCCCCAAAAGTTATGGCACAATTTTCACATCATTTTCCTTTTGGCCCCTGCCCCGCCCCAGCCCGCCACGCCTCGCCTCGCCTCGCCTTGCTTCGCCTGCCGTTAACTGAGTTATGGGATGATCTTGGAGAGTCCCGGACCCAGAGTTGGTTGCTTCGGCCGTGTGGCACGTAAAATAATTTAACCAGCGTTTAACCTTAGTTTTTCGCCACTCTGGGGATCGGTTTGGTATCCGGATCGGATCGGCTTTGGATCGCCTGGATGGCCTGGCTTGGCCAACAGTCGCAGTGTTGCAGCTGTCCGAGCGTTGATTATGATGAAGTTGTGTGCAATTTGTTGGCCGTCTGTTGCCCAACAGGCACAACGGAAATTGGAGATGCGAGATGGTAGATGTGGATGCAAGATGTGGTCTTTCTTTCTTTTCTTTTCGGGCTTTCCAGCTAGGCTTTGGCTTTTGGCCATGGCCAAGATCGCTTAATTGGCCGGCAACTGGAACCGAACTGGAACCGCAACAAAACCTTCTAAACTAAGCCATGTGTGGAGTTTCCTCTCTCTAAACGTTTATACTTTTTTTTTGTTTTTGTTAACAGCTTTCGTTTCGGCCTGGCACACGAGACTAATTAAATTGCGAAGAGGAGAAGGTTTCAAGCTTGGCTCATAAATACCCGCGCTAAATAATTCCCAAGGAATTGTATCCTCCAGATACACAGATGTCTGTGGTGGTGGCTCCGCCCCAGTGGTTTTCGAGTCGTCTTCCACCACCTTGGCTGGCGGCTCCTTGGCTTCCTTTGGAGAGTCTGGAGCTTGGAGACTTTTGACTTTCCATCTCTTTTCAAAATCTATCCATCTTTGTTTCGGGCCTCCCTTGCCGCCGGCATCCCCCGCGTAAGCTTGCTGTCTTTGTCTGGCCAAAACGGGAACTGGTTTTCGAAGTTTCGAATTTCGAGTTTCCCCAACTTCGAAATCTGTATCTGACAGATACAAATGCCGCCGTACTTGCAATTATGACTTAATGTCTTTTGCCATTCGATCGGCTGAGGGACAGAAAACAGAAATGTCAGGTGCGGGGAATGTGCAATTTCCTGTTAAATGATACGTGCTATGAACGTTTAATTTATGCCACCTTTGGTTTAATATTAGCTTTGTTCTGCCTCGCTGACCCGCTCCAGCAATTGTTCACCTTCCATGCCCCTCCCCCGTTGGAGGAAATTTTTAATTCCATGGCAAGGGCCACGCATGCGCAGACCATAAATTATGTGAAACGTTTTCATTTCCACATGTGGGGAGCGGAGGGCACACGAGGGACCCAAATGGGATCATGATTAAACCGGATGATACAAGGTGCTCCATTTTTTCTTCACCCATTCTGGCTAATTATGCTTCTCGTATCCAAGGTAGGTTAAGAGACCCCCACCTCTATCCAAAGTTTTTGCGGTAGGTTGAGCACGGAAATTGCCATCTCAATCTAACAATACCGCCTCGCTGCTGCAATCCCTCAGATACATTTGAGCTGGAAGGGGGCCAGCCCCAGACCTCCTGCCCCGCCCCTCTTCCCATCCGTTTTGGCTAAACGCTTAGCGCTTTTTAGTCGCTCGTTGGTTGTCGACTTCTCGGGGCCTCGCCGGCTTCTCTGGCAATTTAAGCGATAAAACAAATAATACATTGCACCTACTTATTTGCCCAGACTTGCCTCCTGCCTCCCCCATTCGGCAACCCCTCCCCCCCCAACGTTCTTTTGTTTCTTGCATTGTTTGCTCTTCCCCTTTGTTTTTGTTGTTCTTTGTTCTTGATTGGTTTGCCAGCGATAATGAAAAGGTGTAAAATGTCAGTTTTGTTTGCTGTGCCCCCATTTTGTAATTGTTTGTTTATTATATTTGCCTGTTGTGGCGCCACAATGCACGAGTGGGTGAGCTAAGGTGTGTGTTTGGCTATGCCAAATTGAAGAATCAACTAGGAGAATGGGAGAATTAATCAATGACTGTGGGTTGAATGCATTTACAAATTGGTTACTCAACAAATTAGCATGTTGATTGGTTGTTTTAGCTTTTTTATTGTAAATAATTCTAATATATAATAAGATTTGCATTAGTCTGGTTTTTAATTTCTTAAAATCGTTTATTTTTCCCCAACAAAACGCTCGACGTGCCGTCACGGAGTAGCTGCAAATCAGTCATGCTCATAGACCCCATAGAAAAAACTCTAGAAAAGTATATTTAACATGCCACAAGGCTTCTGAGTAAACAAGTTTAAGTCTTCAAAGTTAAATAGTTTATTTATAGAGAGCTGGCAGTCCAATTTACGCAAATGGCACCTTTAAAACCTGCTAATTTCAATCGACGTGGTTCACACTTTACCTTAATTTTCAATTAACCAGATGATACTTGTTGGATCTATTTAGTACAACGACTATTATTAGACAGCCACGTTTCACAGAGGAGTGTGATAAGTTCCAAGCTATAAAGGGCTTCAATATTTCTTCGAGTGCATTTCCCCCAAAAGTGTGTTGACCAAAATGAAAGTCGAGGCGACAAGGCCATTAATTCAAGTCCAAATCAGCAGTCAAAATCGAGCGTGCCACACGCTTTAGCCTTTGGGGCTTCTTGGGTCTCCATTTTCCCTACTCCTAATTAGCTTTTGTAGTTGTACCTCCAATCTCTTTTTTTTCCTCTTGTCAGCGAAAGTTGCAAATTTGCGAATTTGATTTATGTTGAAAATCGAACAGGAATCGAAGGCCATCAATCAAGGGGGAAAAAGGCTATTTGGGGAGCCGCCGGGGTGATTAATTTCAATAAATTTTCGAACAAGCCTAGGAAAGATCGTGAAATGGGTCACAATTCAAAGTCCAGGACCTGGAATCGAATCCAGAGCCAGGGAGTCTGGGCCGCTTAGCTCTGGGGGATTACAGCGTCTCCCGAATGTCTCTGAGAATTTATTATTTGAACTGAAATCAAAGACAGCCCCTCGAATAGAGGGTGGTGGCGGGGTTGTTCCTTGGCTCGGTCCTCGGCAAAAGTGAACACAACTCATTTGCAAATTCCAACGAAACACTGTTCCCCAGAATTTTCAACGATCATTTAGAATTCAGTTTGGGTGCACAGAGTCGCTGCCTCGCAGTCTCTCTCAGCTTTTGAGTTGCGGTTGCATGCCCCCACAGCTCCAGGCTTTCATACTGCTAACTACACAGTGAGAAGAGTTTAATTAACTCTGAAAATATAACAAATAATGTCTCCAAAGTGTCTACAAAATATCTATAAATAATCCCTAACATATTCCAAAGCTCTTTGCAATTTCTCTACGTGTGGCAAGTATCTCTGCCCCCGTCTTGTTCTCAATCGCATTCTGGTTCCCCTGCCACGGTTTCAGGTTCAGATACAGCCGAAGCTTGAGCCTGGCTGGGCTGAGACTGGAGCTGGAGCTGGGAGCTGGAACGGTTTAGAGCTCGAGGTTCGGTCGCGGTGCATGTTCGGGTTCAGGTTCAGGTTCGAGACGCGGCTTTGAAGATGCGCCGCGAAGTTGTTCGAGACCACCCAAGACGTGGATGCTGTGCTAAGGATGCTGCATGCTACATGCTGAATGCTGAATGATGGTGAATGCTTTAAACTGCGGCAAAGGGCGCTCCTTGACTGTGTGTGTGTGTGTGTTAGGGTATGAGTGTGTGTTGTCTCGGTCCGCAATAAATGCGCAAATAAAGTCACAATTAGAGTTGAACTGGTGGGAACGTCGCCGGGTAGCTTGGGCCCAGATTCTTTTGGCATACACTTTTGGTTAATATTTTCGACTTGCCAGTCTTGGTCCTGTCCTAAAAGCCCCCCATCCCCCTCTGGCTCCTGCCCTTGCTCTGCCTTGCCTTGCCTTGCCTTGCCTTGCTCCTGTGGCACATTTTGAGATGCGTGAAGAATGCCCCCATCTGCAGATGCAGCTGCATCTCAACTCCAACTGCCAAGTCTCTGGTGCTAAAGTAGAAATTCTTGTACTGTCCACGAATACGTATTGTTAGTTTGGGTCCTTGTCTTCATCGTAGGATATCCACCTTGTGTGGGGTCATTGATTTGTTACGAATTTATTAGTCAGAAGTCCAGTTGGCTAAACTTGATGGTCTACTCAATATGTAATATAGAAAATTTTTAATAAAATAATTAGTTTCTTTGGAAAATTAGCCTGGCGCTTAGAATCCATCCAGAGTACCAATCGAATGGCCAATGCTTCACACGCCAGCCTAGTTGTTCTGCAATTAAGCCAAATGTATCTGGATAATTGCAGCGATGTTCTCTCACTATCGCCACCTTGTGCTCGGGAAGCTCCTTTGGAGCTGGACACTTGGATCCAAGAAGCAATTACCCGAAGCTCATCCAGGGGATGCAGAGGATCCGTTATCGGGCTATGGCGATAATTGCGCCAACCAATTTGTAAGATATTCCTATGACAGACACACAGATACACACTCGAGTGTGGAGATCGTGGCAATATAATGCAAGATCTATGGCCAATACCGCAACGACAGATGAATAATGCAGTCCGTGGGGGGAAAGGAGGCTAAAGCAGAGCAAAAATATGGCCAGCGAGGCATTTATTTCGCTTAATGCGATTTTTATCGATCAGGACCGGAGACCACAGACCGGGGTCCGGGGACTGGGGACCCTGGGAACACCCATTACAAATCACAGTTAATGAAGTCCAACCCGATATAATCTGTTCGCAGATGCAACAAGGAACATGGAAGCGCTGCTGGAGTCGAGGAATTTTGCAGCTGAAGGAGATGGAAAAGTTGGTGATTGGCTCGTTGTGTTGTGTTGCAAGATGGAAAGTGTGCAGCTCAAGGCTCTTCGAGGTGCCTCGAAGGTTGTCGGTGCAATTAACTCGAGATATAGTCACGGGCAATTAGAAGCAGATCGTATATTTATAATTGCCACGCGCCCTGACAAAGGACACACGACCTGTGACCTTATGTCCTGCCTCTTCTACTCACTGGCTGGCACACGCATCGCACGCGCACAAATCCAAGGACTAAACAGTAGGCATCCTTGAGTTTGCTAGAAATCCTTGGACTTTTTATGATCCTTTTAATAATTTAATGTGACCTTGTTGCTCTTTGCGGGGGAGTCTCGTTGAGAGTCAATCGGAGCATCGCTCCCAAAGTAACCTTGGCCACCAAACAAATCAATCAGTCACAGTAGCTGCTGGGATGTCTTCCAAGAATACATTGGATGGAGTAGAAGATCTGGTCTCCCCAACTCCAATTTAATTCAAACAAATTTGTCAGGAGGCACTTTAAATAAAACTAGAATACTATAACTATTATAGTATAATATTAGAAAGTTAGTTTGCTCCAACATTTTTCTATTTTATCAAAACCAGGACTAAATAATAATTAAATAGTAATTTTTTGTTATATAGTAACGGCGAATTTTCGCCAGTGTAGTGTTGTTTGTCTGTTGCTGTCATTGTTTGTCCGGGATGACACTAATCCAGCTTATAATTTTATTGGGCTCTACCAACATCACTCGGCGTGGGTGTCCCTCCCCCGCCTTAACCCTCTGAAGCACTCACAGTAGCGAAAAATTCTGACACGCGGCTTTTGACAAAACCCTCCAATTCATCAACGCCATACCCAAGAAATAAAAAATCTGAAGAGGGGAAAGAGTCCAACGAGCGGCTTAGTGTCCATAGCTGTGATGCATGATCGTTTAATTGGATGTGGCTGAGCATCGGAATCCCGGCGGACAGTGAAGCAATCGCGACAGTGAAGCCTCGCCAGCCCACAACTCAATCCGAATAGAACCTCCACCGCCCACCAATGGCAAATTAAGTTTTCAGGCCATCCCCAACCTGGAAACTTTTCCAAATTGAATTTTTCAGCAATTTCATGGGTAGTGGCGGGGTCAGGTGGGCTCGTGCAAGGCCTTTATCTGGGCATGCGATATACTTTATGACTCAACAATCGATGGAGCAGCCAAGTCAGTGGTTTCGGTTTCGGTTTCGAAGGAATCGCTGCATTTGGGTGTTCGTGTTAATAATTTAGTTGCTTATCGCCAGTGTTGACGTTCGGAATGGTTACTGTTTGGCCAGGAGTAGGTGCAACCATATCCCCTGTCTGTCAGCGGGTCGATAGCTGAATAGTTTCCCCCACTCTGGGCCAATTAGCGAGCTCTCGGCACTTGGCACTTGGCATTCGGCATTAGATACTAGGCCTAATTGGCAGGCGTTGAGTTCTTTTTTTCCGTATTTTTTTTTTGTGGGCTTATCACAGCGCAGCTCCGCTCGATAACTTGCCACGGACAATGGGCCCCGAAAAAGGGTGGCCCAGGGGCAGGGGCAGGGGGTGCTGCGAGCCAAACTGGAATCTGAACACGAGACCACACACGACGCATGCGCAAACGAGATTTAAATGAGTCGCAACTCTCTCACGATTCTGAATTTCAGCGAAATCCGCCAGGGAACCGAACCAGCAGAAGATGTTCCATCTCCCTGAGTCTCCCAGCCTGGTCGGCGGAATGCCACGCATTTCAGAGATACTTTTGGCACCTCAACGGCGATTAAATGCACACGCACGAACCAGATACACGGAAAAGAAACAGATGCATCTGTTTCTAAGATATACGTCCTGAATGGTTTGGCCAGGATATCAAATTTTGTATATTATCCTTTGTATATCAAGGATTTAAATAGTTTTCAGGACTTATTCAATAACAAAACAGGATCTCCCACACTTTAAGTTCTAGTTATATTCTTTCGTTTTTTGCTGTGCAACATGGATGGAACCCCAACCCCGATCCCGACCCCGGCCAATGGTACCCAGCACGGTAAGCGGCTTTGGGGAGCGACTCTCCCTTTTAATTGCCAAGTACAAGGACCACACACACCGTCTGCGCCGCTGGAGAGGCGATTAGGGGGCATTTTAAATGTAAATCGACAGCCCCAGCAACCGAAACCGTCGAATAGCCATTTGTTGTCACAACAAAGAGCCCATGAAAAATGAGGCAACCAACAGGTTGCGTTTGCCCCTTGAAAGTGAAAAAGAAAGAAAAACTGATAAGATGACCTGACCACAAAGTGCCCCCAAAATGCAACCGCAGCAGCAGCATCCTAAGCCTTCTCCAGCTCCTACTCCTGCTTCGACTCCTACACCTACTCCTACTCCTACTCCTACTCCAACTCCCTTTGCCTATTTTCCCTTGTTCCATGTGACACTAATGTCCTGTATGGCATTTGTCGGTGTCGGCATCTCGTTTGTCCACCGCCGCTTATCGGATTGTCCACAACAAATGGAATAGAAGAAAAGACCGATGATACCAAAAGGAAAATAGGAAACCCCGAAAGAAAATAAGTGCTTTTCTCTGATTGTAATAACAATATTTTGCTTTCGGCTTTCGCCGGATGATTAACTGAAAAGCCGAACCGGGCCGAGAAAACTCGATCGGCGGCTTGTCAGCTTGTTAAGTCCAAATGGATAGCAACTTGGCTTAGAAACGAAAGCGCGAAATGCGTTAATTTTGCAGCCAATTGACGTGTTCGAGCCGAAGTGGCAAGCCTTCCGGCGGTTTACAGAGAGAATAATTATGGCTTGTTATTTTTTTTTTTACATTTTTTTTAAGTTTATACCAGTTGTTGATGATAACTTTTTTATATTGCATTGATTTAATTTTTAATTTTAAAGTTTTTAAAGTTTTCTTTCAATATCCATCCGTCCTGTTGTCAATTTGTCCGTTTATCTGTCCGCTGATTGAGCAAAGTGCGCCGCGCGGACGTGCCAGAGAGCTTGTTGTCCAGTTGGTTTTAGCCGCTAATCAGCGTTTGCTGCTTGACTGAATCAATTGACTTGGCCAGCAGGGAGAAAGGGGCGGGGGCTAGGTGCGAGGTGACTCTGCCTCCCATGTGGCCCCCAACCTGCTGCTCACTTTACGCTTGATTTGATAAATGAATAGTGGAGGTAAAAAAAATAAAAATAAAAATAACAAGATACAACAAAAAAAAACCAAACCGAACCGAACCGAAGCTAAGCTCAGCTGGCTGCCTGCAAATATTTGCACTGCACTTAGCACTTAACCCCTCTTCTCCCCTTGGTGGTGGTGTCAGGCTTTGGACGGCATTTTGAAAGCTTCAATCAAGCCAAAGCAGCAGCCACTTCAGTAGCCGCAGTTGCCAGCAGGTTGAGCCCGAGACGCCTCAGCGGTTGCAATTATGTGGAATGAGGTGCTAATTTATGGATTTGAAAACTTTTTCCCCACAGCCGAGCAATTTTCGCGTTTATAATTTACACTATTTCTCTGATTGCTCAGTTAGCTAACGGTTTTCGTCTGGATTATGCATTTAATTGGAGCTAAATGATGCTTTTTGGGGCGGGGCGGGGAAAATCCATAGAATCATGGGTGCCAAGGGTAGTGCCTAGATGAGGTCATGGAATAATTCATTGAAGATGATTCAAACTATTTTTCAGATATATATTTTGCACAATGCTTAGTGATCAATGATAAATAAGTGAATTTTTGCATAATAGCGGACACATCAAAGGTGAGAAATGTGTTGTAAATAATTTATGCATTTTTCAAAGATGATTCACGTAAAGTTAACCTTAAGAGTTTCTAGATTCTTTTCTTATTTAAAATAACAAATTCCCTTGGATTTCGTTTTGGGTATATCTTGATTATAATTAATATTTCCTCTCCTTCTCTTTTAGATAATGATACGTTAATATCAATTCCAACTATCTCATCCTATTCTAATTGATCCTACGTGACTGGAAGATGTGGGGAACCGCATCCATGTGATACCAATGGCATCGTCCAATGGGAGAGACGCATTAATTTAATGTGAGTTTCAGGTCATTGGTAGGAAAACCGAAAATTGATTGCCCCAATCTGGCCGAACAATCTTTGTGTTCTCAACCAGTGTGTGTGTGTAAGTGAGAAACCTTGTAGATACATCCACCCATGTGTATCTGAATGTGGCCGTTGATGGGTCCGTATCTAAGGCATCTTTCATGGAGCATGGAGCATGGTCGACGGCTTAGGTAAGTTTTTATTTCTGTTTGGGTTTTCGGCATTTTTGAGGGCGTGTTTGCTTGGGTTTCTGTTCTGTTACCGCAATCATTCTCTCCACTAATTATTTATTACGCCTTAGCGGCCCAACAGCAAACAGCAAAGATATAGATACATTTTCGTTGGACGCTCCGGCTCCATTCTCAGGAAATTTGTTTATTTATGGCCGTTGGTGGCTTTTGTTATTAAAATGTTATTGGATTTCTCTCGCTTTCCAGCTGCGAGAAGGGACTAATACCGGGTATACAGAAAGTGATCAAGGGATCCAACATCATTAGCCGATCTCTGGGTAACTCTACACGAAACTACATACTAATACATATGTATGTAGGACCGACGATCTGGCCAGGGGTGTTGTGATAAATGATTTTCATTCTGGCCGACAGTTTCCCTCTGCCTGCCATTTTCAGTTCTCGTTTTTATGTTCTCCGAGTGCGGCCCATAAATTGGCTTTATTTTTCATTTCGGGAATGCATTTTCAGGTGTCAGCCTCGATAAAATGGCCGCTTTTGGAGTTGTTTTCTTTCCTTCAGCTCCTTTGAACTTGCGCCGAATGAAAAGGTGTGTTTATTCCAAAGTGCCTTTGTCAAGGACAAGCCACCCAGGATACCTTGCTGCTGCTGCTGCTGCTGCTGGTCGTGTGACTCTGTCTGGCCTTGATCAAAAATGAAACATCATTAGCAGGCGAGCGAAAGCACCTTAATTAAGGAAAGAACAAGGACGAGTCAAGGTCGCCGGTGGGAACTCATTTGCAGTTGCTGCCGTTCTCAGCTTCCGTAGCCTTCGTCTTGTTTTCAGTTTTATGGCCCTGACCTCGTCTTTTGCCAACCGCACAATTATTTGCAGCCGGAAAAAGGACCTCCCGGCGAGGGCCGTTGCAAATCGGCCTGCACTTGCCGCGCCTCGAGTCCTTGGACAACATCTGTGCGCCTCCCTCGTTGTGAGTCTGTGTCTAATATCCTTACAGCATACTCTGTGCCTGGTTCTATCCCTGGTCCTGGCCCAGGTCCTATCCGACTTTCATGCTTTGCGGTTTAATCGAATTTACAGATTTGCCCGGAGTTATGTCTGGGTCTGTTTGTAAACACCAGACTGCTTAGGTTTTTATTGGATTAACCGCACAGAAAACACACAAAAGTGTCTTAAGTCACTCTCGGCCTTTATCCTCTTAACTTATGCAATTCGGTTTAGACTGGAAAATTTCCGGGAAACTCTGTGTTGCCAAACGCCAATTAGGTGGGCGTCGAACAAGGGATTTCGGACACCAACAAATGCTGCGATGGAAATCTTAAGATTACCCACAGACTTTCACCGAGTCGGAGGGAGAAAACTCCGCCACAAAGTAAAGGGAAACTGCGAAAATAGCAGGGCAAATTAATTGCTATTTAAACTATAAAATAAGATATTAAACACTTAGGGCCCATTAGCGCCTCCAAAGCGCTGGCTAAAAGCCGAAGAGCAAACATCAATGGCAGAAAGCAGCTAACAAGCTTTGGCAAATTGACAAATTAGCTGAGAAAAAACAATTTGCGGCGAGTGGCAAATTAAACAAATTACAGCTTTGGTGGCAAACCTGGCAACCTGCAGCGGAAATTAACCGGCTAAAAATGAGTGGGTTAATCGATCAATAACGAGTCGTCGCTTTGGCATGCAAATCTGGGCAGATGAAGTCATAAAACTCTTACGACTCTCGAATCTCTCAAGCCCGATTCTGGGACTGAGCTCCATGAAATGCCAGACGTCGGTCATTAATGGCGTATTTATAAATTAATAAAAATCGGCAAAGTGCGTCCCGATGCGTATAACAATGGACTTGAAACCCGTTCCAATCTGGCCAATCTATTAGCTGGCTATTTTCTTTAGGCAAATAAAGTAGTCAAATTTATAATCAACAAGTTCATTAACATTTAACCCTAAACGTATCCACATGGCGATCCAACAACAGCTACGATAAAAACAACCAAAGGCGACAACTCAACAAATGAACAGCAACATCCCAAAAAAAATGTATTTTTAACAAATTAAAAATTGTTTTAAGGCCTCAGGCGTTGTGCGTATCAAGGGGAGGGGCTTGGGTCTGGGTTTTGGGGAACTGGAGGACTGGGAGGCTGGGGGCGGGAGCTGGGCCAGCAGGAGGTGGAAGTGATGTGAAGGCAGTCAGCTCTCTGACAAACGATTTACGGACAGAGTTAAATTTTAATTAAAGCCAGCTTAAAAAGCTTGAAGGGGCAGTCAGAAACAAGACAGCAAGAAAATACTTTTTATTAATAATACTTTATTTATGTTCATTATAGCATATAAATTATATACAATGTCCCCCTTCATGTTTTGTCTATTTACCAATAAATAAACCCAGACAAGGGAGATCCAGATAACTATATAGTTATCCCAATAAATCATACCAACTATATCGAATTTCCAAACGGAAACCTTTTATCTTCCTAAGTGGCGCACTTTCCCCATTAATTCCAGTGTTACTTTCGGCATATCGCTTCATTTATACTAGGGATCGTGTAACTCTATATCCAAATAGTTCTCGGAAGGCGATCCACCTCGCTGGGATTGTAGGGTATGTAAATGACAGGCGGACGGAGTCAATGAGGTCCGGGGGAATGCTCACAATTTTTTTTTCGTGTGTATGTACGAGTATATTATGACTCGCATGTGTAGCCATTAATAACTCTCGACTGCCACTCGCCGGCACTCAGCGCAGCGGACGGATTTACGCATTTGGCTGCGTAAAATATGAATTTTAAATTACCCAGCCTCAGTTCCCAGTTTTTTGAGTTTTTTGGTTCCCAGTTCAGTTCCAGTTTTCGATTCGAAGCTTGAATTTGAAGCGAGAGTGGGAAAGCAAGCTGCGAACTCGGGAAAAACGATTATTAAGCTGGAGGAGCCCTACAATGCTTTTTGTTCAATTCAAGACCAGTTAATGTTCCAGTTTTAATTTCGATTCCAGTTTTTCAATTAAGTTGTAGCCCCCTGTAATTAAGTCGCTTATGGAAGACCAATTTTTGTAATTGGAATAAGGGCAATAATGCCATTAAACTTTCTAAAATAAGAATAAGAATTTTTGGAAAGTTTGTGAAGGCATTTTATGAAATCAATTTTATTATAACCAATAGTTTTAACCAATAACATAAGCTAACTATTTAGCTAAACAAAATATTATTTTCTAAAAAGTTTTCGGAGTGAATTTAATATGATTATTATGGTAACATAATAATAGTTACTTAGAACCTAATCAGGTTTAATAGATAATTAATAATATTCTATCCCATCCAGATAACATTTTTGTTTTGGCACACTGTCGAGTTCGTTGCCTAAGTCTTTTGTTGCGACCTGAGGCAAAGTCGAGAAAAAACCATTAGAGGCGAAAAAGTAATCGAGAAAACCGAAATAGAAACAGTAGCCAAAGTGGTGGAAAGGTAAAGCTCATTAGCAGTTACCATTTTATCCAAACATACGCATCATTATCATTAAGGGCAAACTCGAAAGCAGCAGCAGTTGTCGTGGTTGTTGTTATTGTTGTTCTTGTTGCTGTTGCTGTTAGTGATTGCTGAAGAGTAACAACAACACGCAGCAAGCAACAAAAGAAACAAGTTGAAAACTTTAATTAACGCATTTTTACGCAACTGTCGGCGGTTGTTTAACCCCTTTGTGGCCAAATGCTGAGCAAACATGACAACGGTAATAATTGAAAATCATGGCAATCAAAGCGGAAAGTGGAACAGGGTGGCTGTTGAGGGGAGAGTATGGTGTGGGGTGTGGGATGGGAATGGGGTGGAAGGGCATTGGTTTGAGCGGAAAAATCAACAGCTGCCGACGGCTACAACAAAACCGTCGAAAGAGATAGCGGCAGCAGCCATTGTTTTCATGCGTGAGAGAACAGAGCAGCGTGCGAGCGGGACAGCTATTACTACATGAGTTCGAAATTTGAAGGGGAAATGAAAAGCCAGAGCTATATACGAAAGAGAGAGAGCACACACACACACATCCAGTTTCCAGTTTTCCCGAGTTCGAATTTTAATGGCTGACCGAACTTCGAACCGGTTAAGGCCGAAAACGAAACGGTTAAGCCAGCTCAGAGGCATTTTAATTAGCAAAGGCATATGCTGTTAAAATATTTATTAATTTATATTCGATTCAAGTCCATTCGAATCGAATAAAAATGCGCATAAAAATTGCATAAATTTTGGCCCATTGATTGGCGAACAGGTTCGTTTGAAATGTGCTCTAAATATGGATTATGGGCCATTGTCTGGGCGTCAGTTTATTGGCTTGGCGATGATGCCACTCGGAAATATGGCAATTGGCAACAGGAAATAGGTGGGAGTGGTGCCAAGATTACTCTCTAATTAAATCCTTTGCTCAATAAATCAGAAGCTAAAACCCACACGATTCTATCGCCTTTATTATGCAAAGTAAACAAAAGAAATACCAGTATCGCAATCGAATCGTGGCCATAAGCCATAAGGCATAAGGCAATTCATTAGCGACTATGGTATTTGATTTTTATTTTATTCAGTCCGAACAGATTCGGTGATTTATGTGCCATATATCAGTGGCTATATGTTCGAATTCCCAATTCCCAACTCATCTCGGGTGTTGTTTGTAGCACATGTTTCACATTTGTAGATCCAGCGTGTGATTAGAGCCCAAGAGCTCTATTGTTGGTGTCCAATGCCAAATGGCATTCATTTTTAACACCTTCCCAAGTTTATTTTGACAGTTAGCGATGGTTTTTTTATGGAATTCGGTTGAGATGGCTTTACGGTTGCGAGCTTTACGCTCGTCTATCTGGCAAATTGATATTCGATGGGCAAATAAATAAATTAAAAATCAATTAAATATCAATCAATTGCCGCATTGCGTCAGCTTTGCTCTCATGGCACATTTAACCATTTAATTGGCGATATAACTTGGGTGCAAAACTAATTGTCAGCGTTTTTAGCGTGTTTTTGTGAAAAATAACAAAATAATTTCCACTGAAAGTGGGGGGTGGTCGAAGTCCCGAATTTTGAAGGGGTTCTACCGGTCTTCCAATTCAAATTATAACAATTAGTGGCTGACGCTTGATTTGCGGTTATTCGGACGGCTGATCATCTCCCCCTCTTGGACCCATCCATTTGCTTTGCCACAGACCTGGTGTCGATAAAGTTGTAGGCTGTGTGGAAGCGCAGATTGAAACGTCGCGGCCGAAAACAAAATCAACAAAAACTAAATGCTTATGAACAGCAAGAGACGGCTATATCAGGAACCGGAAGGAGTGAGTGCTCTCCCCCATCGCCAGCCGGCAGCCATTTTCCTCGCTTAGCCGCCATGAGAGCGAGCAAGGTCGATATAGCCACCATTTTGGGCACCGCCCCATCGAAGAGAGCGGGAGAGTCGCGCAGGCGCAGAGACCAGCGACACAGTTGTCAACCGCATGACAGCTCCAGCGCGCGCATAATAAAGTCATATCGCCGCCTAACAAGCCCCCCTGCGATTTGTGGGGTGGCCGAGGGCGAGAGAGCCCCTGGAAGGCGGAGTGAGCGAAACGGCGGAACCGGTTCGAACAGTGCAGGTGACAAAGGCTGTCACTCACTCACTCAGACGCACACACGCACTCACTTCGAGCCATGTTGCTCTCCCGTTTTGGCCAAATAGCGTCAAGGCCTCTCGTAAGCCAGTCTTGGCTATTCGCCTCTCGCTCCGCCTGACAGTTCAATCGGCTGGCCAGGCTACGCTCTCGCTTCCCAGCTTCGTGTTCCGACGTCAACTCGTCTCGAGGTCGGCACTGCGATTCGAACGTCAAGTAACAACTAATTTAGCCCTCGCCGTGAACGGACGTGATCAGACGTGCGCGGAAGACCGAAGAACAGACAAGAAGCGAAGACGAATCTCAGATAAATCTCAGAGTCTAGAAATCAGTGTGACATAAATCGCAAATCGAAAATCAGAAACCAAGTCCAAGTCGCAAGCAAGTGCAGTGAAGACAAGTGTTTTTTGCGAGCTGCAAACAAGAGTGTAAATGGCATTGGAGGATCGCTGCAGTCCACAGTCAGCGCCCAGTCCGCCCGTTGTCAGCTCCATACCCATTACGATCTCCGCCCTGGACATGAGTCACATCCACCAGCAACAGCAGCAGATGCAGCACCTGCACCAGTTGCAGCAGCTGCAGCAGCTCCACCAGCAGCAGCTAGCCGCCGGGGTGTTCCACCATCCGGCGGTGGCTTTCGATACAGCAGCAGCAGCCGCTGCAGCTGCCGCCGCCGCCGCGGCTGCCGCCCATGCCCATGCCGCTGCACTGCAGCAAAGGTTGAGCGGCAGTGGATCTCCCGCATCCTGCTCCACGCCGGCCTCCTCCACCCCGCTCACCATCAAGGAGGAGGAGAACGACTCCGTGATGGGCGACGGCAGTTTCCACAACCAAACGCACACCACCAACGACGAGGAGGACGTCGAGGAGGATGACGACATCGACGTAGACGTGGACGACACCTCCTCCGCCGGCCGACTGCCCCCGCCTGCCCACCAGCAACAGTCGACGGCCAAGCCCTCGCTAGCCTTCTCCATTTCCAACATCCTGTCGGACCGCTTCGGCGATGTCCAGAAGCAGTGCAAGCAGCCGGATAACCAAGCCAGTATTTTCCGGCCCTTCGAGCCTGCCAACCGCTCCCAGGCGGCCACGCCCTCAGCCTTCACCCGTGTGGATCTCCTGGAGTTCAGTCGCCAGCAGCAGGCTGCCGCCGCAGCTGCCACGGCAGCCATGATGATTGAGCGGGCCAACTTCCTGAACTGCTTCAACCCGGCTGCCTATCCCAGGATTCACGAGGAGATCGTGCAGAGCCGCTTGCGCCGGAGTGCCGCCAATGCGGTGATTCCGCCACCGACCAAGATGAGCGAGACCAACCCGGAGAAATCCGCCCTGGGTTCCCTGTGCAAGGCGGTCTCCCAGATCGGTCAGCCGGCTGTGCCGACTATTACCCAACCACCGCTGAGCAGTGCCAGCAGCCTGGCCAGCCCACCGCCCGCCTCCAACGCCTCCACCATCAGCAGTTCGAGTTCCTCCACGGCCACCAGCTCGAGTTCCTCGAGCTCTGGCTGCTCCTCCGCATCCAGTTCGCTGAACTCCTCGCCCAGCAGTCGCCTGGGAGTGGGAGCCACCGGTGCATCATCGGTTGCCAATGCCAGCAGCCCGCAGCCCCAACCGATTCCTCCGCCCTCCGCCGTTAGCCGGGATTCTGGCATGGAGTCGTCCGACGACACGCGCTCGGAGACGGGATCCACAACCACCGATGGCGGCAAGAACGAGATGTGGCCCGCCTGGGTCTACTGCACCCGCTACAGCGATCGTCCCAGCTCAGGTTAGTTATATTTTTTCTTATATTATTATTTCTTCTGGGTTTCCATGATTCGTGTGCGAAACATCTCCTCCATTTTTTACAAAAATCTACACTGGAAATGTAATATCCAAAGAATAGGAAACAAAAAATGGAAAAAGTCAGATCAGTTTACTGGGGACCACCCTTGGGGAGCGTAATAGAGGCGGCAGTCGTTTGAAGCAGCTTTGTTTTGTGTCATAAATCCGAAGGACACTGCAACAATTAGGAGACACGCGGACAATGGCAATGAAACTGACTCCTATTTCGACTCCATTCGGTGTCCGGCTCTACTGTTCTAATACATATTCCCAGCCATCCACCATCCGATCCGATTCGGGCCTCACGCAGCGATGCGCTCCTTTTGAAGAGCGACACTTTATGTGACAACATGTAGCGCACGGGCAGCGTTTGCTTATCGCCGACAAGGAAAAGTAGGAAGAGTGGGAGTTCCTTTATTTTTTTTTTTGTTGGTTGTGTCTTGTAAATGGGAATCCGCTGCTGAGATCGCCGGGTCGAAGGTCACAAGTCACGCACACACGCCAAGCAGAAGCCCTAAAATGCGCTGACGATTGACGGGGGAGGGGAAAAAAAAGAAGAAAAGACTGCAGGCGCATGGGGGAAAAATCCAGATGAAGGAAAACTCGATCCCAGATCCCAGACTTTTCTCCTCTTAGACGGTGTGTTAATTGACGAGTTAAGTGTTTTTTTATGGCCGGCAATGGTTTTTTAATTTGGTGTCGATGCAATCGATTGGCAGCCCATAATCGAGGCGTTGATAGCCCCACAAAGATTATAGTTCTCCACTTTCCAGTATTAGAAATTAATCAAAGCATCTATCCACTTACCATCGAAGTGATCAATTAAATTATAATTTACAATGTGTGGAAATCTAATAAGCACTTGGCGGTCGTCTAGGGTTGCCAATTAGCTAGTTTAGAGACTCGGACTAACTCGCTAATTAGAGTGCCTCAACTAGGGGGATAATGGAAATCATTTGCCTAAAATATGCCTCTGCTTCGTTAGACTGCTGGGACTTCTTTTTCGCCGCTGACAGCTGACAAATTGAACACTTCCCCGCCAGCACGCGAAGCGAAAAAAAAAAAAACAAAAAATGGTGGAGAAAAGAAAGGAATTCCGCCCAGACATATGCTAATTAAATCATTAATATTATTAATAGTATGTGGAACATTTATGCAAATAGAACCGCCAGACTAACTTGTATATTTCTTCGTTCCACATTGCAGGACCTCGCTATCGCCGCCCCAAACAGCCAAAGGACAAGACCAACGACGAGAAGCGACCACGCACCGCCTTCTCCAGCGAACAATTGGCCCGCCTCAAGGTAAGCATCCATATACTCTATAAATAAACCCAATCCGCATCCCATTTCCCTCGTGTTGTGTCATATTTGCACCAAAATATTGACACACATTTGCCGGGCCGCCTGCTGTGCGGGCATCCTGGTTGCTGCGCATCCTGTCTCGTCCGTACTTAACCAATTAGACACGCTCAGCCCGTAACCGCAAATAATTGATTCTCTATACCTACCTGGGCTAGGGCTCTATACTTTCTAACTATGTTCCATCCGAAACTCATCCGGAATTCCATCCTCTTCTATTTACAGCGGGAGTTCAACGAGAATCGCTATCTGACCGAGCGCCGACGCCAGCAACTGAGCTCCGAATTGGGCCTGAACGAGGCCCAGATCAAGATCTGGTTCCAGAACAAGCGGGCCAAAATCAAGAAGTCCACCGGCTCCAAGAATCCCCTGGCCCTGCAGCTGATGGCCCAGGGATTGTACAATCACACCACCGTGCCGCTGACCAAAGAGGAGGAGGAGCTCGAGATGCGCATGAACGGCCAGATCCCCTAAAGAACCTAGCGGGTCTAAACAGTGTGCTTTTGGGGGACACCATCTCCTCCTCGTACTTTAACGGGGGCGTGCAATAATCGAGGGCAGTTTGTGTGGCGTACAAAATGGTTTTTCATGTGATATAATTGTAGTGCATACGTGTGTTGATCCTGTATGTATTTTGTAAATATGTATTTAACCTTAGTTATCCATAAGATACCCGTAACCGTAGCGAATTCGAGCTGTAAGTTGTTGGCTTATACGTATATTTATTTAACCACCCAAGGATAGCCGAAAGTATTATGCTACTATTATCCTCCAGCATCCTTCTAAGCTTGTCGCTGCACTCTCGAAATAGCTTCAACTTTCAGACGTTTATTCCTTCAGCAAAAAGTATCTAGTATTTAATGTTCAAATCTTCAAAACTTTGTAAATTAAGTAACTTAACAGTTGCGTAGCTTAATGCCTAGTTTAAGTCCCCAAGGATTGCTATGATCGAGTATTTTTAGTCCTTAAGCGAAATGTTAACGAGCCACTAATAGCTGACGAATGCACCTAAGAAAATAACGAAATCCATGTGCTAAAGCAAAGTTCAAGAAAAAAATAAGAAAACTGACAAAAAAAAAAGAAATAAAACAATTATGAAAAAATGAATATAAAACGAAAAGGTGGTTTTACAATTTACAATTTATTCAGGCCACCCAGGACCTCCATCCCACAAAAGACTTGTCACATCAAAGGCTTTAGAAACTTTAAATCATGTAAACTTGTCACCAGGCGAGGGTGCAACTGCAACTGCAACTGCAACAGCCACCGCTAATTGCACAATCAGAATGAGAATCCGAATCTGAATCTGATTCTGATGCCGAGTGAGTGACGGCAACAACTTTGGTCTTCGATTCCATTCCGTTTAATTAAAAGCAAATCTGTGTGTGGTGGTGTATAAACAAATATCTGTGACGAGACGAAAAACTGCAGGGAGCAGTCAGTCGAGACTCGGCATCAAATGATTTATTGGCACAGATCTTGCGGCGAGCGGCGTTAATTTGCTGAAAATAAATGCAAAATGCAAAAATGCATAGATGCACCCAGAGAGAGGGGGAGGAGGATGGCCAGCTGACATTTACTGGCAAGCGTTGATGTGTTTGCCGCATTTGATCGCCGACTGCCTCACTGCCTCAGTGCCTAGCCCGACCGCCTGCCTACATATTAAAACGAATATGATTTGATGCCAAATCGCTAATTGCACCGCTTGAGGCTCAAATCCGTTCGCATGCCTCGCGGAGTTTCGGATCCAAGGCGGTTCCAAATCGGCCATATTATAGAGGCGCAAATCCATTTGGGCACGTAATGAACCAATTAGACAATTTGCCCATTAGCAATGCAAACAAACAGGCAAACATACAAACAATCTGTCTCGCCATCTGTCCATCTGTCGGTTGGTTTCTTCCACTATCTGTATCTGCCAATTGAATTAAATGGAAACGGAAATCCAATGGTATTTCTTTTTTTATAGATACTCTAACGATTGAAAGGGGTTTGATATTTAACAAACAGGAAATAGAAAACACCTTTAAAAAAAAAGTTATAGACCCACCTAAAGCAACTCCTGCTATATAATTATTATGAATCACTTTCAATAACTATATTGATTCATCGATTGGCTTGTTATGTGGCTCACACGACCGACTCCATCCAATCATTGTGTAAAGCTGGGGTCACCTGTAATCGATTACCTGAACAGCTCGGCGTGCGCAATGTGTTGGTAATTTGCTGTCTAATAGTTTGGGCCAACAAAAACGAAGCCAAATTATATACCACATCAATCGATGGCTAATGGGAATTATAGAGATATCATCAAAAGCACGACGAGGTCAGCAAATGTCAAATAGATGCAAATTATGGTTTTTCCAGTGTAGTCGCTCGTTTAATGGGCATTTATTTTTTTAGTTTGATATCAAAGCAAACACTTTCAACACTTCTAATTAGCAGAAATTGCCAAGTGACACACTAAATTTCACTTTCAGACAGCTCAGGGAATGGAATTTCAATTGCGCATACAATGTATGGGGTATTCGGTTTGACTGGGACGATGGAGTGGAGGGGTGGGTATAAGTTATAAGGATGGAGTTTTTGGGGGAGCGAC
This sequence comes from Drosophila varians, assembly GCA_018150405.1. Classification (NCBI taxonomy): domain Eukaryota; kingdom Metazoa; phylum Arthropoda; class Insecta; order Diptera; family Drosophilidae; genus Drosophila; species Drosophila varians. The sequence goes on from JAECWK010000130.1 coordinate 15,568,312, forward strand.
GATGCGATCCATCCATCGAGCGAGCTATTAAAAAGCCACAAAAACACATATGCCAGCTCCATAAGTCAGTCGTCTGTGTGGGCGCAGCATCCCCCAGCCCGGATCCCCCAACTTCCCCCTTCCATGCACACTGTGATTTATGCTCCTTTGACGTTGACTACAAATGCAAAATACGAAATACAAACTATAGAATCTACACAGGGAAAAATAATGTACGTCTCTCTGTTTGGAAATGATAATAATAATCATTTTATTAGAATATCTTTAGAAGCTCCTGCATTGAGATACCTTTATAAGATTGCCACATATATTATAATAGTTTTATATTTTCTTCCGGTGCAATGGCGCCTCTCAAGATGCTGGGGTGTCTAGTGATTCCCCTTTGATTTCGAGACCTCGGACACGTGTCTGCCACCCCTCCCAAGCCGGGTCCAAGGAGCCGAAACAACCCACATCCCCCATATACGCCGCATATATCCCCATATATATACCAGATCGCTAATTGCACTTTTCTGGGTGGTGCTCTTTGCAGTTTTGTCGCCTTAATTGCTCCGATGTGGGGGCATCTTCTAGTCGGGAAAGTCGAATGGAAATGGAAATGGAAATTACAGCAAAAGCAGATTTATTTCGCCCAGGACCGGGCAATTGGAGCTGCCACTTGTTTCCGCTTCGCTTTATCAATTGATTTACGAGATCCCTGAAAGACTTTGAGCATATAGGGAGCAATAGGGAATAGCGAGGAATACTTAGTACCCTTTGGTGGAGCGGAGCACTTAAACGCAATGTTACGATTACGAATTACGAATTACGATTACTATTACCATTACGATTACGAGCGCCTGATGTTCGCCATTTGCCAGCGAGACGTCAGAGTTGTCAGCGGGCCAAGTTGCCAGGCATTTCATAATCGCTGTCGCTGCTGCTGCCAGAGTTTCGTGGAAAGTGCACTCAATTATGGCCAACAGACAGGCGCTCCAGCTCCAGCTCCGACTCCAGCTCTAGCTACAGGTCCAGGTCTAGCTCCAGCTGCAGAGAGCTCCAATGTCTGCGGCGCTACCAATGGCATGAGGAGTATCTCATGAGTATCTCACATTATGGGCTGCCAAGTTTCAGCTCCAGCCTAAACAAACATTCAAATGCCCGGCACTTGGCATGGATTTTCAGCAGAAGTCAACGCCAACAACATGGCCTGTTTGCTGGCCAGAGGAGCTGCCGGGAGTGAGGCAGGCAGGCAGTCAGGCCGCTTGGGTTTAGTTTTTAAGGCGGCGATCATCATCATCATCATCACCATCACCATCAGCATCAGCATCTCCTTCAACTCGAGACGTCAATACCGTGTTGACTCAACGCATTTGATCGGCTTACGTATCTGTCTATATATACCTTTTGGCTTAGTAGTACCCTTAACCCCTGGCGCTTAGATCTGGCCAAATATTTGATGCGCGCATTGTTAACCCATTGTAATTGATTGTCTTTCGTTAGAGGCACATTATTCTATGGTCGTGGGTCCGTGAGCGGGTTCAATTTGCTGCCTGCTAATTGCTCAGCTGCTTGCGCCTTTGTTTGGCCGGCGATTTGCACCTTTTTAGCTGCTAACTGCTCTCAATGCCCAGCTAATTGAGTTGGTCAACACGGGCGCCGCGACTCATCGAGTGAGTTTGACCATCAATGGCTCGAAATATGGCCTATGGAATGACGAGATTTTTGAGTAACTACTGCCAACTCCGGCCTGGCAACAGTGCCTATCCAGGGTACTGGGCTCATTGCTTTTGGGAAAGGTTTCATCAACCTTCTAATAATAAATTCCCAACCCACTTTGTGAATATCTTTCGAATATCTCACACTTTTCCTTGGCGGCGCCTATTGCCGTGGTGGGTCCCCGGATGTAATTGCATCATTAAAACCCCCATTTATTGGCAACCAAATGAATCGAACATTTCGTTTATGAGCACTGTCAAGTGGTCATAAATATATTATTATAAGTTTTTATGAATAAATGCATGCCGATGGCCAACAGGCAGGACTGCTGTTTATTACCAAATACAAAAATAAAAGAAAAATGGACAAGGGAACGCCGTGTACATCTGGCGACACTGGTTTTCACCTCGGCGGTGGGTCCGTCCGCGGATCAATGATGACATTATTAACATTATTTTGTGCTTATTAATGCTTAATAGCCGGCACAAACATGGGCTACACAAAACGAACATTATTTTATTATTTTTTGTGGGCATGGAAATGTCATTGAGGTGTCCGCCGAATGTGCGAGAGGAGAAAACAATTATTAATTTGAACCGTGGGTCAAGACTGGCTGTTTGGTAACAAAGCCCCCGGACCGCCTAATTGAAATGCAACAACAACCTTGCAACAGACTGACTGACTAACTGGCCAAGTGGTCAGCAAGAAATGCATTAGCCAGGAGATATGAAAACGCAGTGGAGGCCACCCTGCGAGTGGTCAATGCCAAAGACAAATGATCCCGAACAATGGCCTGCAAAAACGAGGAAAAAGTCTGACCAAAAAAGAAAAGAAGGAAAACAACCGTCAGATAATGACAATATTTTGGCATTTGAATATGACAAACAATAAGTCCGAGAGTCGATCCTTTCGGCTGGGAGCGAGTGCAGCGGAAGTCCGTCATTTATCATGCGATGAAATTCGCGTTATGCGAATCTTTCGGGGGAGTTCGTAGTATGGTTTATCCCGGGGATACCCGGGAGTATTTCAAATTGATCGCCACCAATGCACCATTACGGATCGCTAACGAATTCCCGGACTCGCCTTCTCCAATCATATATCAAAATCTCACGTACATATGCGTGTTAGGTTTGTGGGTGGCCCCAAAAAATTCCTCGTTTAATTAATCAAAGCCCGGACAAACATTCAGCATTTCACGTCCCCACTCCCCCGGCTCGCAAAACAAATATTTGGTCAAAAACATAAGCCAATTAAAATGAAAATGCTGCCTCAGCAATAAAATATTTGTCGAGTTTTCGATTCATGAATTTATAGTTGGTGTTGTGGAAGGAAAAAAGAATCTTATCGTTATCATATTTTTATACCCTTGAAGAAGGTATTGTAACTTAATAAAAATGTGTGCACCCTTTAAAAGTTTTGTATAAAATATCCCCTGAATAAAACACTCGGCATATCCTTTTAGAAACAAATATATTTATTTATTTTTTTATTTACAGGATAGAAACGAACAGACTGCTAATGAAACTAGGACACCGTCGAGCCTGAAGATCCTTGAGGAAAAGGGGTACAGATGCAGATAAATCCAGATAATGTCAAGGACGTTTCAGGATGATGGAGGATGGATGGGCACAATGAAGCAGCTACTCCCAAGAAGCAATTGATAACCTTGGACGCAGTCTAAAATATGTATAATTTAGTTAAGGTAGACATTTAAAAGTTTAGAAAAGTATCTATGCGATAATTTATTAGAGAATAATTTATGTTGTTTAAGAAATGCACTTTAAAAAAAAATAAACAATAAACAAAAACAAAAATAAAAGAATGTGTGTTTTAAATGGTTAGTAAACTGTTATTAAGGGGATTGCATTTGTGTTTATCTGGGAAACCGTTTAATTTTTAAAGTTCAAATAGTCTAACACAGTTTTTTGCGAATATACATATCTTCCATTTCCCGACGAACCCCGGATTCGAGTGGCTTAAAAAAGGCGGGAAAACCCTCCCCACTAAAAAAAATCCCCCAGAATAAAACAATTTTCAGTTTCTTTTTAAAACATTTTTATTTCAGGATTTACAAATTATGAAACAGTTTTCTTATAACTAAACATATAAATTATAAATTAACTAATACTTAATGGATAAAGTTGTTGCCTTTTTGAAGGTCCGATACGATCCGGTTGTGCTTGTTGTTGCATTTTATCCTTCCAGCCACCTTCCTTCCAGTTCCAGCGCCTAACATTTGTCTGAGAAATAAACCTGAGATATGAAAAGAGTTTCTGTCGTAAAGATATTGACTTACCTGCCCGTGAGATACTTACCAGCTTGATCCTCTCAGCCGACGCATTAAAGAGTATTCAAAAGTCGGGGAAAGCTTATTAAAGTGGCCGGCAAACTTGTAAAAGTTGGCAAACAGCAAAACAAATTGTTTTCCATATGCAAAATTGAGCAAACGCCACCAAAAACACAAAACCCGGGGTTAATTGGTAGCCAAGCGGGCTTCATAAACAAATTCAACGCTGATTCTCGATTAAGGGGGAGTGCAAATCCCAACACTTGGAATTGAATTCGCTCAGCACCCAAATGCTAAAAAAAAAAAATGAAAATCTCTTTGTTTTTTTTACACCCCCCTGCCGCCTGCCTCCTGCCAGGAGCTTTGGGTAAAAATAAACATTGTTCGCGCAAGTTGTAAAATTTTCAAATTAAAAACGTGATCTCAGCGCGAATTGGAAAGTAAATTATTTGATTCTGCACTTTTCTGGCAGCGCCACCCCAAACAAAAAGAGGAAAAAAAAACGTGGCAAGAAGTGAGAAGGCAACACCCGCCAACCGTGGCCAAGCGAAAGTGCTGAAAGCTCAATAAGGCAAACAGGAAAAAAAAACCAGGGGCAGGAGCAGCAGGGAGGAGGAAAAGCCGGCAAACTGCAGCTCTGAACATTGGCGCAATAAAACGAATGAAAAGCGGGAGAAATGGCTGAAAAAGGAAGGGGGAGGGGAGGGGAGGGGTTTTCCGGGTGAAGTTACTCTGCGAGCACAGCAGAAAAAGGATGTATCCTGGCAAATGTGTTGAAAATTGCTCGCCGCCGTTGGTTATCTCTCCATTCAAGAGCCCAGAACGTTTTCAGCCAAACACTTTTTATCTGGCGCCGTGCAGCGCCTCTGAGCACGAACCTTGGCCATAATTCATGCCGTGGTGGGGGGGAAGAAAGATAGGAAGTGAGGGGGTTAGATGCCCCCGACGGAAACGGAAATGCGCCACAAACAGTGGAGCAGCAGGGAGAAGCTTTTTTGTACAGGACCCACTGTGCCATGGTCGACGCCTTAATTGAGGTACAAATTGAGCTTTTGTTGGCCGCTTTTCTTAGCCGTTTTATTTTTTGTTTCCCTCCGCCAAGAAGAATGGCCCTGCCTGCTAAACAAAAAAATAAAAACAAGGAAAATATCTCCTTTTTTTTCGGTGGGGAGTGTGTGGGTGGTGAGGCGAGATTTAATGCGCGTTTCATGCGATGCTTTCCTTTGGGCCCTGCATACGTGGCTCTAACTGACTCGGGCTATTTTATTTTCTTCGTATTTTTTTCTGTTTTCACCCATAAATTCGAGTGCTGAGCGAACTGAGCGTTTTAGTGCATTCGCCGGGGTAATTGCACTTTTATAGCAACTAGTTTTCGAAACGGACGCGACTTTGATGTGATTTTTATGGGCCCCAGTGCGAGCGAGGCTTGGTCTGGAAATCCCAAAAAGACTCCAAAATCCCAGAGTCGCAATCCCATGGTCCCAGGGTGTAATTAGTGCGATAAAAGGGAGAAATGGGCGCGGAGATGGCATTGTAATTGAGCTGATCTCAGCTTCGAATTAATGGTTGGAACGCATCTAAATCGCTCTGAAAGTTATAGCCTGGTCTAATTTGTTTGTTATAACCAAATTAATTTAATTGCTTTAAAAGCAATCAAGGAAAGGGGGAGTGAGTCGCAGATTAGACTATTCTACTCTTCAATTTGCAATCAGGACAGCAGAAATGTTTCTAGGCTTTTATTATATTTCGATGCAGATCGAAGGCGACTTTCACCCCATGGTCTTAACTTGGCTAAAAGGGCTTTTTGAGCGAAAATTTGCCATAACTTCATTATTACTTGTCAGATTTGCAAATGTTATACCTTTTCGATCTTGTATTTCCGAGTAGAATCCATTTCTATCAAAATCTGACAATCGAAAATCTGACCCGATTTTCGAAAATTTTTAAAGGGGTACCATCATAAAAAATTGCAAAAATCGGGAAAATTTTTTTTTCTTTATCCTAACGATGTTTTGATCCAGATTGAAGGCGGCCAAAGTCCTGATTGATAAATGGTAATGGTTTTTGCCTTCGGATAGAAAATAGCTGAAATATTGCATAAAAAGTGCATCAAAATATGACTTATTTGCAAATTTTTTTTCTCCATGAACTTAACTTGGCCAACATGGTTTTTGGATCAAAAATCTGCCATAACTTCATTAATACTTGTCAGATTTGCAAATGTTATACCTTCCCGATCTTGTATTTTCGAGGAGAATCAATTTCTATAAAAATCTGGCAATCGAAAATCTGACCCGATTTTCGAAAATTTTTAAAGGGGTACCATCATAAAAAATTGCAAAAATCGCGAAAATTTTTTTTCGCCAAACTTTACAATATTTTGATGCAGATTAAAGGCGGCGGAAGTCCTGAATTATAAATGGTAATCGTTTTTAAAATCGGTTTGGAATTAAAGAAAATATGCCAGAAAATGTGGCTGAAAAGTGAGCCACAAATCTTTCCCTTCACAATTAGAGAAAATCTTTTACTTCTACTGAAAGTTAAATCACTTTTTAGCTCCAACTTCATTTAAAAATATCTTCCGTAATTATCTTAACTGCTTGCTCTTCAATTTTAGATAGAAATGTGTCTAGAACCCAAAGGTTTCATTAGACTCATTAAAAAGTATCTCGAGAGCACTTATCAATTATAAACAAACCGCAGAGCCTAGACCTAATCAAAATACATAAATTATTACACATTTTCCAAGGCGCTAACTCAGTCTCCTCTTGCCTTCTCTTAAGCCTGCCTTCCCCCATATCTGCGAAGACCTCTCTTCGCTGGTAGAATTCTTCTGTCTTTCGACTCTAGACGGTAGACTGCGAACTGGGGAATTGCAGAATGGGGATTGCCTGACCAAGATCATTACAAGCACAATGCTAAACGCTGTTTTACTTTGCTGCAATTTGGCGCCGCAAACCCGAAGGAGGGCCAACATCTTTACGATGATGACGTTCTTCTGGGGGCACAATGATGATGACGTTTGGTAATGATCATGATCGGCGAGGAGTCAACGCAGCAAACGAGCCGCAAAACTACTGTCGATGTTGCCGCCTTCCGTTGCCCAGAGCTGAACTTCGTGTGTGGTCCCCTGAATGGAGCTCCAGACTACAGTCTTGGCCGACTCCTTCTCGTCGTCCCGGCCGTGTCTGGATTCTTGCCTTTGGATCTCACTTTTTGGCCTCTCTTAGCCGTTCTCTTCTTGGCCAACCGGCATCCCAGTAGCCGCCGATCGCCAAAGTGTCAATAATTTTAAGTGCATTGCATTTTTGCAGGTCCTCTCTTGGGCTGGGATGTATCCTTACTCTTAGTTTGGCTGCAGATACTTTTGCTTTTGCTTTTGCAACTGCAACTTCTGTGGCTGCGGCTGCCGCCGAATCGCATACATATTAATCACTCCTAATGGACTGCAATTGAATTTCAAGTAATCATCGAGTGGCCCGGCTTGGGGCTGGCTTAATAGCCACTCGCTCCTCCAAGAGTCCGAGAGTCGCGCAGCCAACTGAGGCAACTTGGGTGGTCCAGATGCCGTGTCTGCGACGAGTCGGGTATGAACACTGCCAGAAAAAAGGGGCTTAGTTAAAGGAACTTATGGATAAGGTTAGTTGATCTTTGTGAATCAGGTTTATGGGACTAAGGCAAGGCTTAAGGTAGTATATGTTTAGTTCAGTTTTAGGGAAAGTACCCAAGTTTTTTGCAAGTGCACAAAAGCATTGTTGCTGCTACTTCTCCTCCAACCTTTTCAGTTGTTTTCGGTTGTGGCTGCCGCATTTTGCAACAGGGCCAAAGGTTTCTGCGAGTCCAAGTCGCGGAAAAGCATTTTACACGCTCCAATCCTCCAGCTCCACCGATTCTCCAGACGATTCTCCTCTCTCCCACTGTCCAAGATGATCATAATAATGATGCTGACTATCCTCTACTCCTCTTGGTTTTATTTGGAAAACTGATTTTGATAGGCCACAAAAAAAAATAGTAACATTAACGACTGCAATTTTTCATAATGGGTAATTAAGCGCTGTTTGAAAATTGATTTTCGTTCGCCCCAAAATGTTCCGTGGAAATGCCGCTGGAATCGAAGATGGACCCCCTCGATACGGTAGCCGGATTGGGTCCATTGAGCAGCCTGATGAGCATCATTAGTTAAGCGTCGAATTCCAGGTAAATCGGGCACAGACTCACCTGCGCATCTGCGATCTCTTCTCTGGGGACAACTGCGATGTCCGTTGGAGAACATGTACTGCTCCTCGTTCCGCTGTTTTTTTTTCGGTTTTCGGGTCTTGAGAAATTGAAAAATTTGAATCGACAATCGACAGCCGCGGCAGCCATATAATTTCTCCCGTTCCCGTGTATTCGCATCGATCACACTGGACCATCAACAACGACAAAAAATTAAAAACACCGGCTTGAACACAATTTTGTTTAATTTATTTTTTTTTGGTAAAAACTCTAGAGACAAGATGACATGCTTGCAACATTGGTTAGCCTCTTTTTCCCTGGCTAATTGACAAGATCGTTTCTAATTAGACCACCATAGCGGTGGGCTATTTCACTCCCAGTTGGAAAGGGAGTCGTTGTCCCCCAGTTACATGGGATGTCTCTTCATTTTTTGTTCGTTTGGGCCTGGAGTTTTTAGCCAGCACTTTGCATATGGGCCAAGTGTCGCGTGGAGCTGGATGGCTTGCTTTGTTGGGTAATTTACACGCGCAGGTGTCAGAGAAGTGGAGAACGGCCAAATGGCCAAGACCACGACCAAGGTGGCCCTTTGGTTAGGTTCTTTTTCTCTTCTGTTCTTTTCTTTTTTTTTTTTGGTCTGCGTGTCCGCGTGCTGTTGGCGATAAATTATGGCTTAATTAAAGTAAAATATAAAAAAAAAGAATAGCAGAGGAATAAACATTCCATGGCCAGCATACATATTTATGCATTCGGTTGGGCATTCGTTCGAGCATAATTAAAATAATTATGGGCTCACATTTTTCACTCATTGAACATATTCATCAGGGGCTTATCCTCGGCTAGATCTAGAGTCTAGAAACCCCAAGCCCAAGCCCAAGCCCTGCACTTAGCCCGGTGTCAATCCCAAATCCCCATCGAACCATGATCCAGTTCTCTGTCTTTTCGTTTCGGTGATTAATCTGAGAAGGGCAGGGCAGTTGAAAAGTGTTGATCCGAGATGGATGGATGTCCAAGACGGTATCTTGTGACTCATGCAATTACCGATCCTTATTATCGAAAGGGATCAAGTGCTGAGAGCTGGTTGACAATTGTCAATGAAGAGTGTTTTGTACATTGACAAATGTGCGACAACAAATCACTTTGCTTGATTGACATCTAAGCTGATCTTTAGAAGGTTAAAATCGATCCAATGATTTATAAATAAAGAGATTGTGGATTTTATCAATTATTTATAAGACCAAATAAAATGTTAAAAAAGAAAAGGAATCTTTTAAGGACTCGTTTTATTTTCATTGATTTGCTTAAATCATAGCCCACCTGGAAGATATCCTTTTTTATATCTGTTCAACGCACATGTGCCTGGCTGGCGGCCAAATGGATCAAGATCTCGGTGGTCCTGCGATCTGTCATCTGCATATGAGCAGCCACACAAAAAAGAGATCAGCCAAAGAAGAAGCCCTTGAGTCTTTGGCAACAGGTTGGCTCCAGAATTCGGGGCAACTGCCGTGTGTGGTCCCTCGATTGAGCCATCAGCCAAAAGAAAAAGATTCAAAAAAAAAAAAAGGGAGAAAAGTCGAGATGGGAACCAATCTCACCGTCCCCTGCCTTCGATGGCCAAACTGACAACTGCCAACTTTTATTAACCGAAGCGACCAGGGCGTGGAGTGGCACTCGAGTGCCAAATCATGACAACGCAGATACAGATACATTTCGAATTGTGTCTGGGATTCAGGCACACACTCAGACTCCGACTGCGACTCCGATTCAGATTCAGATGCAGATTGATCCTGTGTTGCAGCAGTACGTGTGGCCCCGGGTTTTGGGATGTAGCGCCCCCAAAGTACCAGGAATCAAGCACTCAACGGCTTAAGTGTGGACCCGAAAAAAGGTCGCACGATCATCGGATCGAAAGGAAGATCTCCGCGCCAGCTGCAGCCTCTTAATTTGACACAAAACAAGATCAAATGTCACTCATCATAACTGCGATCACGTATGCATATGAGCATAATACTAATGAGCAACATCAATCTGCCCTGTCTCGGTTTTTGGTCTTCGGTTTTCGGTTTCGGTTAGTACATTGTCTTATGGCGTGGGGGATAGGGATGGGGATGGGGTGTGATGTGTGGTGTGTGTGGGTATCAGATCCTCACTCACTCCGAGGGCCACCGATTTAACCGATCTTCTGCTTTTAATATGCAGGCGCGCATGCGCTGACCGACTTAAGATTGCCAAGTGGCAGCCACAAGAGCGGCAACAACCTCGTTGCAATAACTGAAGCACTGAGAAAATTAACTGGCCACCAATTGAGTTTATTGGAACTCGCCAAACAATTTCTTTTAATTTTAAAAGTCCCTGCAAACCACCTTTTTTCTCTCCGTGCCTTCTTTTAGTTCAGGGACCTCGTAACATATTGCTTCCCGGTTTTTTTTCGTGGCCTGGTCTAATGCGCACGTTCGGTGCATAATGAATCGGGAGTCGAGGACTCTGTCCCTTGTCCCTACGAAAGAACCTTCATAATTTTCGGTGACATTTCCTTCTCTTCCGCGGGGCACTTTCAACAACCTGAACGTGGATTTATGACTTTTAATTTGTATGTCCGACTCGACACTCGATTAATTGGACCTCCCCGAAGCCTATTACTCCCGGGCTACTGTGCATATCATTTGGGTTCATTTATGTTCTTCTTTTGGGATCGTTATTTTGGGGATGTTTCCTAGATGGAACAAAGGCCACTTTCACCGTTTTGCCCATTTGATGGACTATCTTTGGCCAATAGAACGGAGTCACACCTGCTGGGTATGGATCACCCCTTTTTCCCCGATAGTTTTCCCCTGTGAAAAGTCGGTAATTGTATGCAGAAGACGTGGTGTCTGGGCTCTGTCCCGGGGAGTGTACTATTAAACGGGTTTCTGGGAAGACACGACCTTGCCACCGTTTGTCATCTGTGTTTGCCAATTGTGGATTCTCCTAGTTGCGGTTGTTGCCCCATTGTCCATCAATTTATGCAAGTAATGTTTTGATTTGTGCCGAAACACACCCACAATAGTCCAGGGCTTCAGGTCCCAATCCCAGACGCGATCAATTTCATGTTTTGACAGCTATCCCCGCTGTCAAGGGAGTTGAAGTGTGTCTAATTTATGGTAAAAGGTAAACGTTGAATGCTAACTGGTAACTGGTAACACAGAGGGCAGGTCACACAGATGTTAAGCCGTGCGCTCAGTTATGGGTTTAATCGAAAAACCAATATCAAAGGCACTCGAGTGACATCTGCTGGTTGTCCTGGTGACAGTTTTATAACACTTTAAATATTATTTTGGCCTACGGTTACGTGTTCATTGCCCGGACTCTACGACTCCGTTCCAATCCCTTTCTCAGACTCTGGGACATGCGTGACCAATCGCGTTAAGGTTGGCCAAAAAATAGGAAAAGGAAATATTAAAGGGTTGCTGGGCAGTGGATACAATTAAAATTGCGCTGCAAATGTGCCATGAAAATGCAATCCTAGGGTGGGGCCCCACATCGTTAGATTTTACGATGCGGCTTTCCGAAAAACTCAACAAAAAAACCCCAGCCCCAATCCAATTTCCTAGTTCCGATTGCCTCCGGTATTTCCTAATTGAATTGAAGCGGTGGCGGCAAAGCAGACATTCCCCAAAGTAAAACCAAATATCTGGTGCCGTTTATACACCAGGTATATGTATCCACACTTTTTGGCTTTCGGGGTTCATAAACAGCTCCACTCCAGTCCCCATTCCGCCCCAGTCCCAGTACTTACCGAATGGCTTGTTTTGCATGTTAACAAGATACTTCCGCTCGAATGGCACTTTGAGTACGCTCCTGTTTTGTTTCAGCACGAATGAAAACGTAATGAAATTTCCCCATTTTCATATGTCACAGGTAGCTATTAGGTATTTTCATTGCATAATTAGACCACCCACCCATATCCGCACCCCTTTTGGCTTCAGCAGGTGGGAAAGGTATTTGGAGGCTTTCGGGTTTTTACTTAAATTAAATTAAATTATATTATATTGGTTAAATTTATTTAGAAGATTGTCAATTTAAAAATAGCATTCCCCACACAAACAAAAGCCCTAAAACTTTCGGTCTTATGGCGGCCATAAAGATTCGTCTCCTGTTTCACACTCAACTCCCATCAAAAGCCTAAATGAAGACTCAATAATCGAGCCGAGATCATCCTCATTTGCTCAATCGCAGCCGGGACTGTGCTGAAATTATCGCAGATTCCACTCGCATCTCCCACGCCGTATTTTCAAGATACACAGCACTCTTACCTGGAGTTCTTTCCATTTTATTATTTGCTTGACTTTTTTTTATTTGTATTTTTTTTGTTGTGATTTGTTGGTGATTGCCGGGGCGCAGGCGTAATGAGGCAATGTCAAATACGCAGATCTCTTCATGCGATTGGCGCTACGTGGGTGGTCTTCTCCTCTTTTTTCCCCTCTTTTGATCTTGGCTTATAGGCAGTGCCACACCCACACATGAGTCTGGATCAATAAAAGGGGCGATAGCCGTTCGGGTGGTGTGTTTTCTTGCCCACAAACTCATTAGAAGCTCTCGTAAATGCTCGTAAATCTCGATCTAGTTTTGGATGCCCCAAGCCCCAGCCTCCCGCTCCCACTGAGCTGAGCGCATTTCGTTGTAAGTTGGTGTTTCATTAATAATCCGAAACCGAAAGGGGCAAGAGCTCTCTGCCGGCGGCTCTCTTCATAAATCTTGTGTCGCATAATTACAGTTAAAATTTATAAGCTTATCTCCTTAGCCGCAAATTTATTGGCGAGTCCAGCGTCCAAAGCCTCAGTCCTCAGCGCGGAACGTCCGTCAAGTCGCTGAATATGGTTCACTTTACAGTGAAAGAAATCATTTACCTATTCACAATATTGTTTATAATTTTGTAATAGATTTCGATTATTTTTAATTCATTTTCAAACATCAAAAATAATATATACAAATTTTTTTGGAGCTTGTAAATCCTTTTGCTTAGGATGTCCTTTTTGTTTACAGTGCATTGGCCAGTGCCAAGTTCCCGTTCTCGTTCCGGTCACCCAATGGCTGGCTTCGTTTTGGTTCCTTTCGGCTTCGCTCATTAAACGGTCTCCAAGTATCGGCTAAAAAATGTGTATTTAAAACGGCGTGAAAACAATTTGTTGCCAATTTTATGATGCCTCGCCAAAACCCCCGGTTTTCCGCCGACGCCAATGGATGTGCAACAAACAAATTCATTTGAAGTCTGTGGTCTTTGGGTACTAAGTGTCAACCCCATAGATTTATGCGTATTGTCTTTTTTTTCGGGTTACTTGCGCTGGCTGGGCTGACTGGATGGCATTCCGGGAACGGACTCTGGACACTGGATTCTCCTGGTTACTCCGAGGGCCCCGACTTTGGCTTTAACTCTCGCCAAGGCTGCGAGCTGCCAGACATTAATCATTTGGGGGTTCCAGCCGTTTGCGGCAGCATTCGAGGCGTTGTAATGTGCGCCGAAACCCCATGGCAGTCAAAGGGTTAACGGGGGCTTAGGTGGCAGGACAGCGGGATTAATGTACGCGGACAAGGTATTTGAATGGGCCTTTTTATGGTCACATTTATTGAATTTATAACGTAATATACTCGCACCCCATGACTCATGACCAGAAGATCTTCGCTCTTGCACCAAAAAAAAAAAAAAAAAGAATGTTTATAAAGTTCAAGTTTCCGAGATGGAATCGAATTCTGGATTCAAATCCAGTTTATTTTTGCCAACAGAACCACAGAACACAGAGCCACAGGACAATAAAAAATTATGCTTAAACAAAATACTCGCAACTATAAATTCAACAAAATATTACTAAACTTAAATTGACTTTTTATGAAGTTATATCTTCCAGAGACGCGTGCCATAAAAAATCACTTAAGCCTCGCAAATCGCTCCCACGCACAGTGGAGCCTCGCGAATAAAGTGCAATACGTAATAACGTTACGTGGTAGTGTCATTCGCTTTGTTCGATCCCCAAACAAATGTCGCTCCGTCGATGTGAAACCCAAAACCGAACCGTAAATCATTCACTGCGAATTAAGACGTTTTTTTTTTTTTTTAGATATATATACAGGTATATGGATTTATATATATTTCGCGCACATTCGAAGGCAACGCTGCTTTTATTTATTAATGTTGTTTTAAGTGATGGCAGTTGAGCAAAAAGTTAAAAAGTCAAAGCCACAAATTAAGTATATTCCTAAACTTGTTACACATTTAGTTTATGGCTTGGACAATAAAATTTAACTGGTAATTAGTTGGGGAAAAAAACATTTCAAAGTTCAAACTAATTTTTTCAATATTTAGAAAATGATTTAAAATGGAGTTTTTGAAAGGAAATGAAACAAGCTCACCTTTTCTCACCTTTTGTGATCCACTGTAATGCTGCCCCTGCCACCTTAACCCCATGGCTGCAATGACAGACACATTTAACACCTACACGATGTTGGCGCTGCACTTAAAAAAAAAAAAAGAAGTGAGTGAAAGAACTGGAAACAGTCGAAGCTAAGGCAGCGCCGTCGCTTTGACGCCGCTTTGAGGCCGTCAAGGTGTCAATTTGTGCCTTTGGCATACTCGCACACACTCATACCCACACCTTCCACCTCTCACACAGATACTCACGCACACACAGGCACTAGCGACGTAGATATTTGACGACTGTATGCAAATTTAATGGCTAAATTAGAGGAGGGAGAAGCAAAGAGGCCAAAACCAAAACACAAACTAAGGAAGGAGGGAATTTAATAATAATACCTACATATGTTATAATGTTGGGGCGGGCATGGAGCACCGGCACCGGAGACGCCGTTTATTAGGCGTGATTATGCTCGACGATAGCATTTTGAAAAAATTCAATTTGCATAATGAATTTAATTCGAATGTAATTCCCGCAATTGCTGCGACCGGATCGGTGCCTGATCTTTTGATCTGCTGCTTGGATTGGCGCATTGTTAATTGAGTAATTAATGCCGACGCCCACGGAGAATGGAAATGGTTATGGTTATGGCCGGCCGATCTAACGATATAACATTATACATTTATAGAGAGGGGAGACCACCCACCTGGCCGATTGGTTTTGGCCCATTAACAGATATGGCAATCAAATTCAAATTATGCAAAGTTCTTTCGATAACGACAGCAACAAGTCGGCGTGTATAATTTAAATGTTTATTAAATTATTTAGTTGTGAATTTATGAATCTATTATACAGAAAAAACACACACGCAACCCAGGGGCCTCTCTTCAAAACTTAAGGCCAGGTTTCTGCCACCTGCGTGGATCTTGGCGTGTGTGCTTCGGACTAGAATATGGTACAACTTAATCATTTAGAGGTACAACTAAAATCTAACCTTACACGCTATTCCATAAATACTAAATCGTAGATATTGCCGGGAACCCTAGGTCCGCTTTCCAAGTTTTTAGGTTGGTTCCTTCGCGGCCGCTTCCTGTAGCTCCTGCAGCTCCTCTTCCTCGCGGGTCAGCGGCACTGTGGAGTGATTGTAGAGTCCTTGGGCCATCAGCTGCAGGGCCAGGGGGTTTTTGGTGCCGCTCGACTTTTTCAGCTTGGCCCGCTTGTTCTGGAACCAGATCTTGATCTGGGCCTCGTTCAGACCCAACTCCCCGCTCAGCTGCTGGCGTCGCTTCTCCGTCAGGTAGCGGTTTTCATTGAACTCGTGCTGAAAAGTTGAAAATAAATTAAGGGAAGCCCCCATTTAATTAAAATAATTGCAAGTTCCAACCCGATCAACCCGAACTGACCTACGCACATTATTCAAAATGAATTTCTTTTAATGAAACTTTCACCTTACCTTCAGTCTGGCCAACTGCGTTCCACTGAAGGCCGTTCGAGGGCGTTTATCCTCGGCCGTACCGCCATCCGCCGCCTCCCCCTTGTCGCCGCCAGAGCCTGCTCCTCCACCTACTCCGGCCGCTGCACTGGATGACGCCGGCTTCTTGGGTTTGCGCGTCCGCGGACCTGCAATAAACCGGGGAAAAGGGAAAAGAGATGAGCCTGGCGAAGATGGGGTCATAAAAATTCCAGGGACCGCTTAATGGCACCAACATGACTGGACCTCAACCTGCCGAGCGGCGGCGACTGCCAACTCATCGGTCGGACATAAATCCTGCTCCTCATATATGCCCAGCGATGGCCGGCAATTAATTCAAATTTAAATGCGTCCAGACAACCCTCCGTCGACGGCTAAAACAATTAAAGTTTTTGGGTGGAAATTTTGCCCGCGTCATTTTCAAAAAGTAATCAACGCAATGACTTTTGACTGTGGCTAATTTTCCCTGTCGCTGCTCCAACCAAAAGACGTCCCGGGAAAGGAAAAACACCCCAAACGACTTGAGTTGTCTCGGATTTAATTAACAGAATCCTGGGAGGACAGGCGCAGAGAATCGCACCACTTGACGTGGGTGTGGTGCCTTGGAAAATGCTCTTGAAAATTGCCAAAGAAAGGGGTGTGACAAGTTTGGAGTAAATAGTTGTCGGAACTTTAACCGAAATGGAAATGGAGAACGAAGGATAAAGCAATTATGAGGTTTTCCTAATGGGAATATTTTGGTCAAAGGGCAGAGCGCCGTCAAGTGACCGCAAGATGTTCGAAGAACAAACTCAAATATGTGGCAAGTATTTTGTAATTTAAGTGCAACATCTATCATAAGGCTTTTGGGGACTTGGGTCTTTAAAAAGCCAAGACATTTTAAAGGTAATCCTCTAAATTCTATCGTCTGGTTACAAACACTTCCTGATTTCTTGTAGGTCCTTTGAGCCATAAAACTTCATCGTATCGATTCCTTTCCACTGAGTCCTTTTTTTACTTACTTCGACCTGAAAAGATACAAGAAAAAGCACAAGATTAGGTCAACAGTTTGAAACGATTTAAAATTTAATTTAATTTTAACGCGAATCAATAAAATATCGGAAATTGATTAAATTCCACGACGTCAGCAGGACCCAGGAGCCAAACTTTCCGCTGCTGAAACGTGCAAAAATTCCCGACGACCCCACTCAGCCACGCCCCTTTGGGGAGTGGAGGGGAGCTGGCGGTTGAGCAACAACCTTCAAAACAAATGTAGCGGCACTAATGGCAACGCGCAACCAAGTCATGCCCTAAGTTAAATCGTTGGAAAAATTGAACAAATCAATTTTGTCAACAAAATGCCAAAGCTGGCGAAGGGCGCGAAATTAAACCAAAATCTAAGGCCCACGCCCCGGACCCGGTTGGAGGGGGATGGTTGACAAGTGGGCGTGGCGGTTGGGAGGTGTTATCACGGTTTTAAATTTCACACGCAGCCGACAATAAAAACAAACTGGAATCGCAGGAGCAGGAGCAGCAGGAAGAAAGGTTGGACCTTGAACCTGTCAGACAGCCGGGAGACGATGACGACTGCTATGGTGAATTGCTCGTAGAAAATCCAAGTCATGGTGACCTCTACCCTTGGAAAATAGAGTAAAAGAAAACACACAACCACCCACCACCCAGTACCCAATACCCCGAGGAAAGGAACGCATGTTGGCAGAGATAAGGGAACTCGGGCTGCATGCCAGAGCGTCGCAAGGACATTGCCAAGGGGTTGGCCTGGCCATTGTGTTTGGCAAAAACGCCCCACAATGCAACAATTGCCAGGGCCAGCAAATCTTTCCTTCTCTTCGTTCTGGCAATTGTGATTTATAGCGTGTTAAATTTTTGACACAATAAAAGTTTGAAAGTCGTTTTTCCGGCTACTGGTTTAAGGAGTTGCTCAAATTGGCTTTAATATAAATTACATTAACTTAATCAATGTTTGTTGGCAAGAATATAGGGGGGAGCTCCACCTCGCTTTTGGGAGTTGCAAGCCTTGAAAGGCAAGCCTGGCCCAAATACTTGAGTCGAAAAACAAACAAACAAAAACCGCACACATTCACATAAATTGTTGTTCTTGCAAAAAAAAAAAAAAAGAACAGACGGCTAAGAAAACAAAAACGGGAAGATGTCTTCATCAGGAGCCTGAATGACCCAACTTGGCAAAAGGCAAACTGCTAACCGAGTGAGCAAAAAGCGTTGCCCCTGCCACTGCCGCTTGCCACTGGGGCATCCTCGTACATATGTTTAAAATAAACGCATTTGTTTTATTTATGCTTAACATGAGTTGCAAATGCCAAAAGCAGCCGAGCCAGCCGGATCACAAAAGGAATCCTGGCCTGGCCAGGTGAGTTGCCTTTTAGGCTGATGCCCGATGCCCGATGCCTGATGCCTGAAAATGAATGAACCCCTCTGCATGAGAGAGCGCAATTAAATGGGAAAGAAGGAGCAAAGCTACTTGGTACCGAAGGATCGGGTTCACTCGTAACTCTGCAACTGCAACAGAAATTGACTTATAAAGATCTCAAAGTAACGGGCCACACACAGACCACTGGGGAGCCAGCAACAGAAAAAGATACAAATACAGATACAAATACAGATACAAATAAAGATACAGATACAGATACAGATACAGAAACAGATGGAGCCGGTCTGGCGATCCAGAACCAGTCAGATGGGCTTCTATCGCTTAGCTGAGCTTCGATGTAAGCGATCTGTTTCGTATCTCAGCCTAATGATCGCACATTCGTGGTCCGGACCATTATTAATAAGCCATAAAAGACAACACGATGGTGGGGAAAATTACCATTACCATTTGAAAAGTGAAAGCTGGATGGGATGATTGATCGGCGGTTTTCGGGGTGATCAGCGATTGCCAGTTCTAATCCCACGCAGAAAACCAACCTGGCAGACAGGCAAATTAACGCTGCGGTTAGCGACACTGATGAATATTGACATGACGACGCGTCGCTCATCGGTTTGATTGCACGTTTAATTGAAATGATTGACGTCGACAGCGCGACACTATCCATTAAAAATAAGAAGAAAAAAAAAAAAGCCAAAAGCAACATCAAAAGCAATGCAATTCGCAATCGCCGGATGACAAACGATGCCGGTGCCGATGCCGATGCCGATCACCGTCAATGCCTGTAAACTTTGTCAGCGTTTTGTCTATCGCTCAATCGATCGGCTGGCTCTGGCTTTCTGATCAAAAATAGCCATTCAACAAGCCTCGAATGTGTATCCAGCTTAACTAACTAGCCAGCCATAGCCTAACGCCAAAGGCTAGCGACAACATTCCATCGCATAATTTGCTCTCCTGCATGAAAATATTTGTAAGCATATTTCTTAATTGCTCTATCAGTGCGCGGTCGCTATTTTCTATTTGTACCTGCCACACACTACCCTTCCTGCCACTAATTTGCATAGCCCTTGCCAGCTTTGCATATGAAATTGTCCTCGCGGCTCTTTCATCGCCAGGCGCTTCATTAGATATGCCTTGAAGGTTGAAGGTGTCAAAACATGTTGCTTAAAACTTAACTTGAAGTCCATGATATTCCAGCTAATAGAGGAGACTGGGAATGGATAATAAAGGCTCTGTGGCAACCTTTTACGCGCTCTCACACCTTTGGCGATTCAATACCCTGGCAGAGCCAGACATATCATTTACACCTATAGCATTGATTGGGTCCATGAGCCACCATGAGGTGGCCGCAACTGGTTTGACAAATTGCAAACCACATTTTCCGCTGATATTAGCAAACAATTTCATTAAGAAACTGTAATCAATCCGCCTGCGTGGAGCATCAGGTGGCCCGGTGGCTGAAACTGGGATGGGATTGCGAATGCGATTGTTGCGGGGCCTCAAGTACGGCGACACTGATATGGCCAGCCAAAGTATCTGAATCGCATCTGAAAATGTATCTGTATCTGTATCTGCAGCTACTACTGGTGTATCTCGTACTGAGCTCGCCTTAATAGACTCGTTGCTTTGGCTTTGTGCAATTGAGGTGTGAACATTTTACGCTTCTATGGATATTTCGACTAAATTAGTGCGCTTTTATGGCCTCTCAATTAACGCAATCCACTGTCTGTCTCGGATCTCCCAGCTCCAGTTTCTCCAATTAGATCAGTCAATGTCTCAGATCCGAGAGATTGAGATCGAGATCGAGATTCGAAGCTTAAATCGAGTGCGACTTTCACCCTAATGAACACATCAGTGGCGGGGACCACCCGAACCGAAAGGTAACGAAATAGTGTTTGTTTATTTTGTTGTTTTGTCGGTTGCGGTAGTCAGCGGGCTCTTCGGGGGCCATAAAAATAAAATTAAATCGAAGAACGCTTCGATCTCTGAGGCGATCGACCGACGACCAATCAAGCAGTCCAGGCCACTAATGAATATTTAGATTGACCGACGAACGCAGTACAAAAACCTGGCTCAGCGGCAGCGGCAGCCTCCAAATAATTTGTAGATCAATAAATGTTCGCTTTATGGCTCTATTAGCGGCGATAGCCCCGGACCTCCAGCCTCCAGCCTCCAGCCGGCCACTTCGTGTGTGGCCAAAAAGGCAGGGTTGCCAGCGCATCGCCAAAACAAATATGCGAATAAGTGTGTTCACACCAGGGCGAAGCCAGCATTAACATCAATCTTCCACGGATCACCGAGATGCAAGCCACTCGAGTCGGGACCCACCAGATTCTCAGCCTCCGATGATCATCTTCATCATGAAGATCATGTTGGGCAGGGGAAATGCAGTGAGGCAGAAGAACGGACTGGGGGTCTTGGTCCCCAGATCCAAAGATTGAGGGCTAAGACAGAAGGTCCAGAAGGTTCAAGTCAAGCTTGGGCCATTCGGGCAGTACCCTAAACAATATCTATCCCATCTCAAGTCTGTCTTCGATTTTATTTAACAAAACCTAACTTGAAAAGCCTGCTACGCCTTAGTCTTTGCTGTGTAGGGTGCCTGGCATGTTAAATCTGGAAATGTCTTAATAAAACAATTAATAGCACAGCTGAGCTCATAAGATTTTTTCTTTTCATATTTTTTGTTTCTTTTGCCAATGTTCTGGGGCCTTTACAAGCTCTTGGTTACAGGAGCGCATTCTAAAAGTGAAGCTTTGATTTTACACAAATAAATCATATCTCTTCCAAAGGATTATTTCAAGGATATACTATTTTGTAACCTACAACCTTTGAAAATTTATAAATTATTGCATATGAAGGAATAAATAAACAAAATTAACCACTCCCTGGAGATTAGCTCCGCTCCTGATGCACTTTTTTATGGCTGTGCTTCGTGGCCAGGTCCATGAGCCAGGCTCTGAGGTAAAGCCAGAGTCAGGCCGATCGTTCGTATGTCGTGTACGTACTATAAAGTAATTGAAAAGCACAACAGATTGTTTTAAATATCAGCAGGGCAAGCCGCCCAAGTTGACCACCTGTGCGGTGGTGTTCGCCATGGATTTATGACCCTTAGCCTGGCTCTTGGCTCTTGGCTCTCAGCTCTGGGCTCTTAGCTTTCAGCTTTTAGCCGTACCTCTGTCTTGGCTCTTACGCTTTCGCGGCCCTGTGGCTGATCTCTCTTATTGACCAGGTCCACGGATCGTTCAGACCCGGCCCGGCAGCATAATCATCATAATCATCGGCGTCATCATCATCGTGCTCTTATGCTAATTTCGAAGACGACGACGCCGCTTTGGATTCTGCCATGTGGACCACACACGTCGCCCGATTCGCATGATCTTCTCGAGCCGCTTTTATGGGCACCGAAAGAGCCCACCACACAAAATAAAGAGTATTCGCCACTGGGTTTTTTGGCTTTGATAAATTATCGATAAAATGATGCGATCACTTTTAATTTGGCTTAGTTAACCTACCGCATTCTTGGCCAGAATCGGTCTCCTTTTACCTTTTTGTCAGATAACCAGCCGAGGAATTCTCAACCGAAAAAAAAACGGATTGGGGGATGCTCCGATGCTGTTGTTAATTAAGTTATCAAAGTTTTTATGACGTCAGCAGGCTGTCTCCGATGGAGGAGGGGAAGATGTGTAAGAGGGGAGCCGGAGGAGGCAGCTGGCGCCAGAAGACGCCGCTTAGAAGAGTCTGGGGCTTGTGTCTTGGCTGAATTGATGCTACGGCTTCCTCTGGATTCTTGACAATTTCCCGGAGTTGGGGAATGTTGTGGTAAACAACGAGCATTCTTCTTGGAAGTTTGAGATACTCTATATGTTATATAATTATTTCTATTATAAAATTCATGAGTATTTGTCAAGAACGAACTTAAAAAAAAAGGTTTCCTTATAGGTTTCAGCAAACCTTTCCTAAAATGTCTTGTACCCCCAATCGGATAAGAGTATCAAAAACGTAAACAAACCTGCTGGACTCCGATCGACTTGCATCCAGATCTTCCTCATTGAGCTTGGGGGGACCCTATCGACTGTCTTTTGATGTCAACTCTGGAATAACATCCCCATCTCATTGTCAGAGTTTTTGTTAAAATTCTCACGCTTCGATCTGGCGACTTTT
This sequence comes from Drosophila varians, assembly GCA_018150405.1. Classification (NCBI taxonomy): domain Eukaryota; kingdom Metazoa; phylum Arthropoda; class Insecta; order Diptera; family Drosophilidae; genus Drosophila; species Drosophila varians. Next base: position 15,590,913 of record JAECWK010000130.1, read on the forward strand.
AATTACTGTTATCCTTCCTCCGTCCGATTTCTTGCGTTCGTTTGTTGTTGTTGTTGTTGTTGAATGGCGGGTTTAATTAAGTAATTATTGAATGAAACGAAGAAGAAGCCGGTGCTGAAGTGGCAGACGAGGGGATGGGGAAAGGAGTGGAAAGCAGAAGCATGACAAATTTCAATTCAATTTCTGTTGACCGTCGTCGTCGATGCTCTCTCGTAATCTGTGCTTCAATTTCAACTGTCATCGGAGCTGCACATTTAGCCCTTATCCTCTCCAGCTGCAAGCTCATCCACCCACCAACCATCCACCCCCTTGCACTATTCATCCTGGCTTCCTTTCTGTCCTTGTCCCATCCCATCCACTTCCCTTATTGCCGTGAAAAGGAAACTGTCATTTGTCTATTTTTAACAGACACGCCGACATGAAGGATTTAATTAAATTCAACTCGAGCTGACAGCTTCCATACGCAAGCTTTTATAAAAAGCAGATTTGGATAGGACGACGATGGTGGGTGGGGCAGGATGAATGTATCTGTATCCGTAAACCGTATCCGTGTGGGGGAGTTGGCTTGTTTGTTTGTATTCCGTGTTGTGTCTGCTGCAGATTCTCAATTTTCGATTCGATTTGTCGACTCCTCGACTGCATTCAACTCACTTACTTTTCCCTTTTGACTCTTTTGTTCTTTGTTTATTTTCTTGTTTTGCACAATTTGCCAGGAAACTTTCAATTGAATTGGATTTCAATACTCTGATACTACATATAAATGAGGAAAATATTTACTTCGATTGGTGTGTATCACAAAATAAATATTATTCTATCCGATTCAAGACTTTATTTACCCATTTAATTATCATTATTTGGCCCTGAAGCCATGAAGGTTTCTAATCTACATATTACCCCAAACATAATTTGCATTTTCCCTCATTTTGTCTACCATTTTGAGTTTCGGATCGGAAAAGTTTCATCAACAACAATATGGCATTATGGCATTACTCATACGCCTCGTTGAGCGCCATTTAATAACTCACTTGTCTCGACCCGGACTTGGAAGCCCGAAATCTTTCAGCCTCAATTAGCCATGAAATGAAAATGTCATCGTAATAATTTCCATAAGCCATAATTGGCTGACTGGCGGCAATTCGGTTAGACGAAACAGCCAACAGACCGGCAATCAATGCAAATGTTGCATGCAACGTAGCAACAAGAAAACCAGACATACGGCAATTTTAGCATACAAGTAAATAAAAAAAAAAGGAAGAACATTAGAAAAAACGCTGGCGTTGCAAGCATAATTAAGCACACGAATTGGCCAAGTTTATAGCACAAACACCAATGCACTGCGAAAAACTGTGCAGTTTCTTGACTGGAAGTTATTTTGTTTTGGGTAAATATATTTTTTTATGTGCGACTGATTGCTTAGTGGCTGCGTCAATCAGTCGAGTGGACTCAAACAAAAACATGGCAGCTAAATTTTTCAGCCAAAAGACTAAAAGCTGTTTTCCACATTTGCGACTCTCCGTGGCCATTTATGAAATTAAGTTATTTTGCTCTTGGGGCCACTGCGGCGGCAATTGCTATGGCCATAGCTGTTGCTGTTGCAGCTTAAGTTGCAACAGCTGCTGCAGCTGCAACAACGAGACAACAACAGCAACACACACAGCAACAGCGTTGTCAGGCACTCTTTAAATGAGTTATTAGCCTCGAGTTGACGATTTAAGCCATCGGATGCTGGTGTTGGCAACAAGTTTTCTAGTTTATTTTCAGCCGGCAACGCCCCTTCGAAATGGGGTGCCATTTTGGCCATTCGTATGAATATTACGCCATTCGAGGATGACAAACCAGAAACAAGAGGAAGCTCCCTTGTTTATATTTCACGCTAATCATAAGCCACACTGTGCCACACCCCCTGCTAGAATCCTCCAGAGAGGGGAGAAAAATCCACAATCACCCACGGGTGGTGGAGAGTGTGCCGACAAGATAAGCCGCACTCGAACACCAGGAGGGGGAGTCTTGTCTGGGGGTGGATTTTATTGGATTCGGGCTTATTGAATTTGCTACATGAAAGCTTGTTTAGCCACTCCACTTTATCCACCCACCAGTCAGCCACCCTTCAGCAGCAACCACACTCAATTATTAAGCGGAATGGATTGACTCGGAGGGGGCGGAGATCAAGGGGATTGGAAATTTAATTAAATTTGCGAGCAATTCGTTGGGTGGCTCAACAAAAAACGGGCGAAAAGCTTTAACAACGAAAGGTTAAACGCTAAAAACTTAATTATTGAGCAAAACTATATCGAATTTAATTTTGAATGGCTTTCAAAAGTGTTACACAACTTTTAGTTTAGTCACAATTACATATGCACTAGTTGACTATTTAATTAAAAATAACAAAAGCAAAGATTCTCAACGAAGTTACAACAAATTTCACACTGTTTATTATTTTCTAAACTCTGGCATTCAAGCCCCCGGACATTATCTCTCCGCACAATCGAAATCGACGGACCGTGGCGAAAGCTTTTGAGGCATTAGACCACCCCCGAACTTTGAGATGGAAGCACCACCCCCTCGGAAACTGCCAGCCGATGATGTATTCTTTGGATTAAATTAATTTAGTGAAATTCAAATTGAACACAATCGAGACAAAGCGGGGGCCGGGCATATCAATTAAGCCGGAGCCTCAATTTACATTTCAATTACGAAACGTTTGTCGAAAATGTCGAGCGCTAAGCGTGCGGCAGGTTGATCTAGTATCTTGCTCGAAATGCTCCATATAGTAAGTAGAACCCATTCATTATTCAAACTTGGCAAATTCTATGCCATTAGTCAGGAGAAACGTAACCAGACGACAGCGGCTACAAAAGCCCCAGTAAATGCCAATTGTTGTTGGGCTTGTTAACACGCTGTATTATATCTTTGTATTTATATGTCAGTATCTGTATCTGTATCTGTGGCTGCAGCTGAAGCTGAAGCTGAAGCTGAATCGGTGTATCTGTGATGTGAGTGCACAGAATATTAATTACAGAAACTAAAAATGCAACCAAACAATCGTCCGGCCGAGTTTCTCACATTGATTGATACTCTCGTCGGCCGGCCAGTTGTGCAACATTTTTGTTCTGTTTAGGTTGGCTTTTTTTTTTTTATTGAAATTAAAACAATTTATGCACGCAATTAAGCTGAAAGCGGAGGCAGCTACCAGCTGAATCTGTGGCATGCAAGTAAATTTGTTTTCTGCAGCTTCATGAGCTGCATAAACAATGTGCCTTGATGCTGGCGCTTACATATAAATGGACGATTTCAAGGATTGCAAAAATAATACAGGCTTGGCCACTGAAAGGAATTTTTGTCTCTACCTGTTTATGAAAAAAAATTAATAAAATTTGACCACCTTTCGCTGCCACTCCTCCATTCCTGGCGGCCACCAGCCACCATCCTTATCTTGGTTAATTGTTCAATTACATTAAAGTCAACTCATTTGGAGTCATTAGCATGTCATTAAGGCACCGACTAACAAAAAACCCAACCTCATCCATACTTTCTCCTCAGCTGCAGTCCGCTTCTCCACAATTCTCTTCCTCCGAGCGTGCAAGATGAACATGCTTGATAACGCTATCGTAGATCTATGGATGAGTGTGTCTGTGTGTGTGTGTGTGTGTGTGTGTGGTTTTATGTGATGATACAAAAAGATGTCTCATCTTTGGGGGCCTTAATTACTAGCACGCGTGCTAGAAATATTTATATGCGACGCAGACAGTTCCCTTTCTTCGCTCCTCCGCCGAACGCTGCAGCTGCAGTGGAAGTTATTTAAGTCTCCTGTAAACATGCTCATCTCCTCCGATTTGGTATATTATTTTTCGAAAATGTTTGTACTCTTTTTCTTATGTTAGCTGTCTGTTTTGTGTTTTGTGTGTGTTGTGGCTTGCTGTGTTTTGGCATCACTTAATTAACTCATTAGGTTTTTGCAAATATAGATGGGATATACCAGATATGCAGAATGTACAAGAAAGTCTGCCACTATTTCCCGAAAATATAGTTTTTCATAAAAATAACCAAGCAACCCATATACCCCACGACCCACGGGGCGTATACGTAATACGTATCCCCCATAAACTAAAGCCAAAAACTGTGCCTGATGAGTTCATTAGCGAACTAATTTCAACTTAAATTAAACTTAATGCGAAATGATCGTCATCAGCAAAGCAAACAAAGAATTAAGGATGTCCAAAGGGGGACGGGGGCAAGGTTTTAATTTGCAGCTTCTGCTGCGCGTTCAAGCGGAAAAAATCAAAAGGAAGAGGGAGATCCGAGAGCAGATCCACAGAGTGTGGTGGAGCCTTCGGTTGGAGGCCTCTGGAGTCTCTGGGATCTTGAGTCTCTGGCCACATGCAACAAGTTCGAAGCCAACATCCGTTTTGTATTGGCGACAGCGGAATACTCCAGCCATGTCCCCCCAATCCACTCCACACCACACCACTCCACTCCCCCTCGTGGTGCATTTGCCGGCTGTTATTAATAAAGACCACACATTTTGACAAGCAGCCAGGGGGACCACCCAAGTGCAGCTGCTTCTGCCACGGCGCAGTCGCAGTCGCCGACGCTGACGCTGACGCCGACGCCAACGACTTGGCCCGCAATTTTCAAGGCATGGCTTAATTATATGCGAAGCGAGAGGGTCGAGTTAAACTCGCGCGCGTTACTCAATTCCCCAAATGCAAATTCTTCAGCGAGAACGAGATGCCTATCGGTGTTTTGTAATTGCAATCGGGGGTAAATATATTTTACCTGTGCGTGCCACCCATGAGTGAATGTGTGGCGGTCAGGCTCGGTTGGCTTTAGCGGGTTAACAGCGTTGGCTCAACCACTCGCTTAATAAAAATGTCAATGCAACATTTACGGTATGCAAATACCGTCCAGGTACAACATCATGGCCAGGCAAAAAAATTAAGTGAGGGAGGGGGGGGGTGGCAGAGAAAGGGGGGAGCAGCTAATCCTGAATCAATGTAAAAACATTGCAGATAAGCCAGGGGACAAAAACAAAGCTGGGATTGGGATCAGGTGAAATACACTGGTCAACAGGGAAGATATTTATTACCAATCTTTAAATAAATCTTTAACCAAAGCTCTTCTAATGGCTTAGTGATTGTCAACCATAAAGCCAATATATTTTTTTTAGGAAATAAATAGTTTCCTTTGTTTTCAAGTGCTTTTTCCTTAGCCATAGACGACTGACGGGACAAGTTGACCGCAAAAAGTGTCTCGACTTTCGGAGCTTGTGTCGCTCAGTGTTCCTGGGAGAGTCGCCTTCATTTGCAGCCGCTGGCAGGAGCGGCAGAATCAGCTTTGGACCACCCTAAAGGCTGCCTGAGACTGGGAATGGGATCCCAGCTCCTCCAGCTTCCTAGGTGGTCCATCCTCGCCTCGCCTGGCCTGGCCGAACCGCTCTGCTCTCCTTTCTCTCATCGTTGGCTAGTGGCTTTGGTTTGCCAAAAAAGCTGCCCCAGCCTTTAAGGTTTCCACCGTGAGTCATTCAATGTGAAATCTCGAGAGATTGTAGGAGAGGGGCCGAGGGAAGGGAACTCCTAGGTGGACACACAGATACGAGGAGCACACACATGTGTGTGGTCTCCACTGATTTACTGAATCATCGGTCAAGGCACTGAGAAAAACGATCAACCAATACTTTGTCGAATACTTTAGGTTCTTTTTGATAAGTGTCCATCATTATATTATTTTCCAAAGATATGTTTACAATTTTATTGTCCAGTTCAGGTTTTTTTTTTCAGTGACATTGATTGGGGATCGGGAAGATGATCATCTCTTTGTAGTTCATCATGTGGTTCTTGTGTGCGCCACCGCCTCGAGTTGCGGGTGCGTCTCTTGGTCACTGATCTGGCTGGATCCCTCCACTCCCTCCACTCTGCCCCTCAATCCCTGCCGGAATCCCTCAATCCCTTCAACCATACCAGCGGCCCCCGCCCTGTATCTGTATCTTATGCTTCCCCCACCCTGGGCTCTGGTATCCGTTGGATGCTGCTGCGATCGCGGCGCAGATCTCCAATTAGCCTGCCTTCTGGTTGATGACTTAATTAAGTCTGTGTGGCGCTCCCTCCCTCCCTCTCCGTCTTCTCCACCCCCCTTTCGATCCTCAGCCTCTTGCGTTTGTGGCAACAATTTCGTTTGGGACTTCGATTTGGATTCAGAGTTCGATTGATTTGTGTTCGCAATGGAAATGTTGGCTGGTTAATTGGATGTAAGAAGCCCAGGCATGGCGCAGCCTGGCCTGGCATTAACCCCGATGCTATATGCCACCCAACCAAATCCCCCATTCCGCGAAGAATGTGTGTGATTTATGCTCGGCCTGCCCCAACCCAAAGGATAGTATCTTTTAGGGGGAAAACTGTATCTTTAAGTGTTTTGTGCATTCGGTTGACATCTTCCTGCATCGCATTTCTCATGTTGTGAAATATTTTTGCAAATCTCTGACATGTCGGTCCCTTTGATGGAATTGCAATGTGGGTGGCCAGATGGATAGATGGATGGATGGATGAAAGGATGGATGGATGAACGTTTTTGGCTTGGCTTAGTTTGGCTTAAAAATGCACACACGCTTTCCTTCTCCACTTTTAATAGTTTACAATGAAAACTCTTCCGATCTTTCCTCTTCCCATTTCTGTTTTTTTTTTTCGGAACTGTGTGTGGTCTGCGGGCTTTTTAGGCTGCCAGATGGAAATGGAAATGGAGATGGGAGATGGAAGATGGGATGTGGGATGCTCGGAAGATGCAAGTGAGTCATGTGCCGGGCGTGACAGAGACATACTCGTAAATTACACAAGTGGGAAATGTGCCATTTGTCGTTTGTCGCCAAGCGTTTCCATTCGAGGGAATTCTATGGGTAATATAAATACAATTTTACTCTAAAACTAATGCCATAGGTGGTAACCCACTTAACTAGATTCACTTTCCTTTTCCCTTTGTAAATTTTTTGCAGTGTTTCGTCTTCCTGTCTTTCAGAAGTCATACATGACTATGGGCTACGCGCCCTGCCCCACAATACAAAAAAAAAGGCGAAAAAAGTCTCGAATTGAACCACAAAACTCCTTCGACAACGCAACAAACGACAGTTGGGCGACTTGAAGGCAGTTGGCTACTATAGTTAATGGATTTTTAATGACAAGTCTGCGGGCTGCCATTGGCAAAGTGGAAAATAACTCATTTTGTTGCGGTAGCCATAAGTACTATACAATATGGTTATACAATGGGATGAGCATAGGAAAGCGACCTGCTAATGTCAACAAATTTACAACAGTTAGTTCCGCCTCACGCAGCTTTCACCGCCCACAATTTAGTGAGGGAAGGGAAGGGGAGGAGAGTCTCGGCTTTGGGGCCGCATTCTCAATGGAGCGCAAATATTTGCCCCCCATCCTCCTGTCTTGGCTTTTCTTTGTTTATTTCCTTGGCGCGGCAATTTCCATTTACCTTGGTCCATCAAATGGGCATTTTGTGTGTGTGGCAAGCTGCCGAGCTAGGAGCTAGGAGCTGCGAGCTGCGAGCTGCCTCGTTTTTCGGTTTCCAGTTTGCTGCAGTCCGCCTTGCCACATGCCAGCGATCGTCTCGTAGAGGATCCCCGCCTGGATTCTTTAGTCCGCTTTAGACACACAAACAAACTGTCAGCCGGCAACAGCAGCTCACTTGCCTGATTTGCAGTTGATGGATTTTACATTATTCACCATTTGTAATCGTTTTGCGGGTAAGTTCTGTTCGGACACATCGTTTATTCTGCTTGGTTGTGAGAATTGGGGCAAAGGGGGCAAGTAATTTACGGTTGGTCTTTCCCGATCCAAGTAGGAATTAAAAAGATAGCTGGGCAGATTAAGGCAATTAATGTTTATGATTTATTAAGCTTAATATTTTTTTTTTTTACAATTTAAGTATAAAATTACATTATAGTTGCTTCTACAAAATATTTGTTTACTGAAGATGGAACTAAAGAAGATCTAGAGACAATGGCAGGTAGGGAATATATTACATATTTAAAAAAAACAAACCAAAAAAAAAAAAAGAAATGAAAAAATAAATAAAAAATTAACTTAAATATACTTGAATAAAAAGAAAATAAAAACGAGACGTTGCAGGGGGTGTTCAAAAATATTTAAAAAAATTAAAGAATTTTAAATATAAAGAAGATGGTGAAGGAGAAGAAGGAGCCGGGTGGAAATGGGGAGCTGCTTGGAGAACAGATTCCAGGCGGCTTCTGGTGGGAAATTATTGTTTGGTTACAATTTGGTAACAAGGATGCCATAAATTAATAATATTTTGAATAAAAAAAAAAAAAAAGAAAAGAAAAATATAATGGACAATCCACAACTGAACAAATGATAGGCGAAATATTAAATTCAAATAAAAGAAAAAAACATACAAAACGAAAAGCAATTAAAGCAGTTGCAACGTAAAGCAAAGTACGAAATGACCGAAAGGCCAGCTCTTTAGAAGGGAAAATTTCTAGAGACTTCTCTATTATGATTTAGTATTCGGAAAAAGGTCTGCCAAAAATTAATATTTAAAATAAAAAGAAAAAAGAATACACCGTTTAAAAAATAAACTTAGGTAAAAAATATTGCTGAAGATGGAACTGATGAAGATCTAGAGACAATGGCAAGAAGGAAACCAGAAGGGAAGGAGAAGAAAAGATGAAAATAAGGACAGCGGGCCGAAATGGGAAGCATCCTAGAATACAATTTCCAAGGGGCGATGGCCCTGAAAAAGATACTCTTGAAGGCAAACTACTTCTCCATTTTTAGGTAGCTTTAACTTCCTAAAAATAATAATAAAGATAAGAAACACCAAAAAATATCATTTCAAAATAAAAAGAAAAAATAAACTTTTAGGATTCAATTTTAGTTGACCCGAACGGTTAGAGAGTTGAAACTGAATAAATTATTCCTTAGCCGGAATCTGCTATTTATAGGGTTCAGGGCCCAGATGAAACGAAAGGTGTGCTATCGATTAAAAAATGTGCTCCAAAAGTCTGTAAAATGTGTGGTTTAGTGTTGGAAAGAAAACTTCTATTTACGAACACTTAAAACTAAAGCTTATTATTAACAGATTTAAAAGTATGTGGTGTCTTAGGTTGTGAGAATGGGAACCCACAACGGCCATATCCCAATTCCCTTCTAGCCACAAAGTGCCCTAATGAAGCACCGAGACCACAAAGCTCGCTTAACTTGCAAATCAATATTAAAATACCATAAATTTGTTGCCCTTTTCGGTTATTTTTGGTTGTTATTGCACAAGTTTTGCAACTGTATGACCGCAAGGGGAATTCGGCTTCGCAAATGAATGGCAAATCGTTTAGTCAAGCAGAAATTAACCGCAAAAGTTACCCCAAGGTGGATTTTGTTGGGTTTTTGGACCGGAGACCTCAAGCAGCTGCAGACCAGTATCCCCCCTCCAACCGAAAGGAGAGCGGCGCCAGAGCTGATCGGACAGGAACTAAAATCAACGTCAACTCGAATGCAGATTGAACGTCGTCAGTTGGAAATGCACTTATTTCTTTTGGAAGCCCCGGCTCTCCCCACCATCCAAGCACACGCATATCCAATTATTTAAATCCAGCACCGAAAAAACCGAAAAGGAAAAAAAGCCGAAGCCGAAACCGAAACCGAAAACCGGCAACTACAACAGCCTCGGTAATGAAATGTTTCAATCACCGGCAGTTCAATCATCATCCAAATTGACAGAAAAACTAACTGCGAATAATAAAGCATAAGCCGAAAATATGATTACGATGTTTCAATGCAAATTTCGAGGACTCCACTCCACACAGATGTTGAAAATCAGGGTAAGGCCGGACATGTCCAGCAGATGTTTTGTGGCAGGATTTGGGATAAAGAACTGACTCCTGGGGACAACTTGTTAATGGACAACATTCTTTTGATTGAATTGGGGGTCCCTTGGCTCTGGTTTTGCGGTCTCAAACGAATGATACCCAGTACTTTCTAAAGTTACAAATAAATTGAATGACTCTTAAATCTTTATTTAGGCTTTACTGTACCTTTAAACAGTTTGCAGAGATCTTGTCATTCCGTTTCCCCACAATCATCACACATAAGCTGCCCAACATTCGTAGCTACCCAACCGATTTTCATGTCACATTCCATTGCGGTTTCAATTTCATTATTCAGATGGCGAATTGAGTTTCGATTTTGTGTCTCGATCCGAATCGTTCTGATTCAATTGGATGGGATTCGGATCGGATCGGATCGGATCGGAGACCAGTAGCCAATTTTGGCATAGAGTCAATTGCAATTAATCAATACCAAAAGCGGGCATAAACTACAAAATAATTTAACCTTTAAAATGGCAATTAAATCGTTGTCTTCGATCAGTTTGCAATCAAAATGGAATCGAAATGGTTTTTGCTATTTATATTGGCTTTGGCTGTTGGACAATTAATCGAAGTTGAAGGCCCTCGACCCGCTGACAATTAAATAACAAATTCGTTGGGTAAATGCGAGGCAGCAACAAATTAATCGCGATGAAGTCGCACTGAACCCATTTTTGTTTCTAATTAAGCAATTTCGTGGGGGCAAGTCGGCGCGTTTGCCAGGCGATTTTAATCGCCAGCGCTTTAATTGCCGCCTCAAATTGTCGTCGATAGTGTTAGTGTTGTTGCTGTTGCTGTTGTTATGGGAAATGTGGGATTGGGCCAAGAGTGGCCAGAATGGCCAAGACAGCCACCGATCGTAATTGACCATGATCTGTAATGACTCACAGAGATTACAAATTCCGAGCTCCACACTCGCTCGCACTCGCATTCACTCATCCCATTCATTCACTCAATCAAAGCGGCTCAATGTCAATGCACTCCAAGCTGAAAAGCACATACATATGTATGTACAAAGATATATGTACGTTTTAATCAACTTATCAAAAAGTGTCAGTCAAGTCGGCAATCAACATTTGCAATGTGTGTGGTCCCCACATCATCGTGCCCCCGTCCAGCTCCGATTCTTCGAGACCCCGCTAGCTGACTGACACCAAACTTAAGTGGCGCACAGATACAGATACAGATACAGATGCATAGGCACACTCTGAGATACACACATGGCCGCAAAAAAGATACACAGATACCCGTTCTCACTCTGAGCCAGTTTTGAATGCAGCAATCTATGAGCTCGTGGTGGACACTCGTCAGCTGGCAGTGGAAAAAGCTTCAAGCCATCAATCTTATTGACACTGTTTCTTTTATTTTTTCACAATTTTTTGCTGTGAGTAAAACACGACGGAAAAAAAAATGGAAACAAAATCAGTGGCTGTGTACGAGTGGCCCCCCAAAAGCAATTGAAGCCGTTTAAACGATCTCCAACTCGATCTCGAGCAATTGTGTGTCCACACACACTAGGCCAGAGTATCTTAAAAGTTAATTGAATCTGTATTCAATGGATATCAAAGGTATAGCCCAAAAGTTTCCTTTTCCGTTAAGTGTTCCACTTTTCCTTAACTTATGCCTTGTTGTGACAATAAATTCCTTAAACTTTTCCCCCAATGGGCCGTAAATTCATCGGGAAATGGTATTAATTACCCAAGATGAACTCGCCTTGGCCACCGGGGCCAATGTAATGATGACAAACCTCATAAAGATCATAAAGCTGCCTTTCACAATCATCGGCAGCGGCATTATCATCGATTGTCAGCAACTAGCAGAAGTCGGAATCGCATTTGTTGTGATTGTCACAATTATTACGCACATAAATCGCAATGAAACCGGCATCAGGCCGACGACAATCACCGATCGGAGTCAGCAATGCTGGAGGATCTGTCCGCAATGGGGGACAGTCCTCACATATACATCAGACATTGGCAAGGACGGCAAATTGAGTGGCTCAACTGTGTCCAACAGATCGCAGCTACTGGTTAACCAGATCTGGGATCTTCATCTTCGGCCCAGCCAAGAGTTGACGATCTGCCAGGCCATTTGAGAATCGTAGATAGCGATCAAGGCAGTTGGAGATGGAATATGGTTATTGGATTGGAATCCAAGACCATCTACAGTTGAGCAAGATAGGTGAATATTATTTTTCAAGATTTAAAAATCCTTTAACTCCTGCATTATCACGAACCCATCTCTTACCATCCAACTTGTATTTCATTAGGCCTGGCTTTTCTAACTGCTTAATAAAATTTATTTGTATGCAGTGGAACGACTTCTTCTGTGGCAGCAGCCGTACTGGCTCCATCCAAAGGGGCTGCCTCTGCAGAGTATCTTACAGGACAAGCTTAAGCGTTGTTCGTGTTCGCTGTCAACTTGGGTGGTCCGAAACTTGGCTCGCTGCACCGAACAACTTGTGATCGAGTAACTTTTCGGGGAGGGGACGGACAGAGTAAGGGGCACCAAACAGGCTCCCCTTTTAGCCAAAGCAGCTGGAAGAAAACTTCCTCCGTATATAGATCAAAACTTAGACAATAGCCGAGTTGACATTGCGAACTGGCCCTGATCTTCTTGGTTCTACTTCAACTTCTTTTTTTGTTTGTGGCGCCTTCTGTGGTTGCAGCTAGGGCTTCTTCCTGGAACGAGGCTAGAATCTCTCAATTATCTGAGCGGAGTAACTAACGAAACTGATTATTTACAAAACACTCGACGGCTGATGGCTTGAGTCTTGAGTCTTGAGTCTTGGCCCCTCAGCTCCACACTCCACTCCACTTAACTTTGCTTAACTCCAAAGCTGAACCAGTTTTTGGTTCAGTCTCTTGTTTTCCCACTAACACTCCAAAGTTGGCCAAAACTCTTTACGGATGATAATGAAGCAGTAATTCCAATAAGTGTGACTATCCGATTTCTCTGCGGGTCTCATCCCCAGCTCCATCTCCTTGGCAGTCCCCCATCCCCATACCCATCTCCTCCTCCTCCTCCTGCATCCCAGCATCATCACGAACAAGTAATTAAAGCGAAACAAGTAATAAACAAACAATAAGACGACGTCCAAGACGCCGACGCCAAACATATGTCTGAAATAAAGGGAAACATCAGCGGCTCGCTGGGCATGCAAAGTATCTCTTCGGCTTTATTTATATTTATTTTGTTGGTCTTCCGATGGTTTCTGATTTTTTGGGCTTTTCAACAAAAGTGAAACCAAAGGGAACCCAAACCCAAACCCCAACCCATACCCAAAACCCTACTCGCTTCCCAATTAAACTTGACAAATGCGGCTGACCACACACACGCACTTCGATTCTCCGACTTTGAGTTTGTGACTCGGACTTGGATGTCTGTCGTGACTGACTGACATAAAATAATCAAAGCGATCCCTGCAGACATGTCAAGCTGTATGACATCCACATCATCATCTTTCCCCCAGCATTCGAGAGGCGACAAGGGAAGTGACCAAAAATTGCTGCCTCCATCCGAGACGATCATCAGAGCCAGTGGTTAAGGGCTTGTAAAAGAATGTTCGAGTGTGAATTTTGTACTTTAATTAACACCAGATGGAAACATCCATCAATATTATAGTCTTAGCCCCTTCGATTTGTCTCAATCAATCGATACTTTTATGGCAAATCTTTAGCCATAATTTTGAGGCGATTCCATCCAATTAAAAGATAAGTTCTGGCAGCAGAAAATAGTACAATTCGTTAAGTGTCAGCTACCGAACTGAGAAATGAGTTCAATTAAGAAGCTGCCGGGCCATAAAGTCGAGCCAACCAACCAACCACAAATGCGATTCGATCTGATCGCCGATCTATTGAAATATTCAAATCGAATATCGGGTAGGCAGACATGACCACAACCTGAATGGAAACACGCTTGGCTTTTATAAGCTCATTATTAGTGACAGAACACAATTCCCTGACTGAGCAGTGAGTGTGAGCAATAAATAAACGATTAAGCAAAACCAAACAATTTTTCCAAGTATACTTTTTTGTATACATATGTATGTATGTCTGTCTGCCGTCAGGCTTAATTAGAATTCGATAAAATTATTATTGTTGTTCCACTGCAGCAGCAGCATTCCTTTGCCGTCTGCAATAATGAGGCTTATTGGGATTATTTGTTTATTTAGTTTGATGCATATTTGTGTGCCAGTGATTGACTGACTGACTGATTGACTGACTGACTAAATGCCAAAAAGGGAACGAGCCGGAGTCCCCCAGCTTGATTCCGGAACCTCCCACGTCTCTCGAAATATTATTATTTGCCTGATGAATGAAGTCATTTGCTTGTAGAAAATATTTTGACAGCTGTAAATATCTCCACACCCCTCGATTTTGGATCACGTTGCTGCCTCGTTTTCAAATTAACACAAATGAAGTTATAAAAATGATTTTTATATGCCATGCCCATGCCCAGGTTATACAATATGAAATCCCAAACCCAAATGCGGAAACTTGTCTTTCATTTCATTTCATTTCAATTCAAGATTTTTTTTTTTTTTTTGTATCTTTGTTTTGAGTTTCGGCTTTGTTTTTGCTTTTTCTTGACTTGGCTTTTGCTTTTGGCCAGCTTGGGTGGTCTCTTGGGCCTATAAGCTCGTTGTCGAGTCTTGATTGTTGTGATCTTGAGGTTTCTGTTACATACGAAATTGAAATTTTTGAATTTATAATATTTTTCTCCTCATTTTTGTTGTTGCTCTATAGATTTAAAGTCAAATGATAGATAAGCAGACAGCAGGTCTACTGAGTGTGAAATTGGGCGAACCAGAAGAGCTAATGTTTTTATGGAGATATATGGAATATTTTGTGCACTAGGAGAAAAGATATTAACGCTATTTGTGAGGCTATTCATTTGCAATTACAAAATTCCTAGCCAATGCCCAATTTCAGGCCATTATTAACTGTCCGTTTGGCATTTGGCGGCACCAACAGTTTCAGTTCGCATTAACCAAATGCGGTCAACAGTCCAGTCACAGTTTAAACGACATTTTTCGCTACGACCGCTCTTATCGTACCGCCTGGTCGAGGGGTGGCCAAAAGAGGCATGGAGTGGATGGATCCACGGGCCTGACAGTTTTATTACCAAGGCGCATGGCTGCTTTTTCCAGTTGCGGCAGTTGCAGTTGCAGTGGCGAGAGCCTTAGAAGGCACTGTGCCACCAGTTGTTGCTGTTACAGTTGTTGGCCTGGCGGTAATGTCGATGTTGTTGTAAGTTGCTTGTTGGGTGTGCGATAAGTTAACAGTTGAAATTAATTTTTGTCACTTCATAAATCGCTGCGGCTGATTGCTATTGCCTTTTCAACATCTAATACTCTTTTTACACTATGAAAAAATATTTCTGATGGAAGTCCCTCCCGGTGTTATGGATTCTCTGTGACCCAAAAAGTCACTCCAACTCCAGCTAAAAAAAGTGATACGGAATGCACTCAAAGTACATTGATTTAATGGTTTTTCGTTCCTTTACCTACATATGTATCTCCCCATGTGAGTGGCAAGAACTTTCCAAAGGTGTTCTCTTAGGAAAGAGCTTATACATGCCACCTTAGCCAGTAAGTATTTCTCCTCAATGGCTCAATTTGAGCGGCCAACAGAATGGCAGGGGCTTGGGAAATGCGGACTTGAGTTTCCCAGGTTCTCTATGGGGGTCTCTGGATATCGTGATTATCATATGACGTGACAGCCTCGCATATTTATGAATGCATTTGGGTCATAAACAACGTGGCTCTTAGTGTTGTTGCGTTTCCAACGCAAATTGCGCACTTAAGCCGTAAAATCGTTTTGGCTAAGAAACTTATCGTGTTCCTATCATTGATTGAGTTCTTTGATGGTTGCCAATAATAATTGCTGCCTTGAAGAACTCTCCCTAATTCGCATTCATGTTGCACCAAATACATAAATTAAAATATAGGGTGTATTTTGTATCTTTTCTTTAAACTAAATTTAATTTATTATGAGTCAGGTTCAATAGGTTAAGACCAGAGCATATGTATTTCCAAAAGTAACAATTTTTGAAGCACCCTTTAACGAATATTCCAGCTATTTTGAGTCCGATTTTATAAAGGAGTAGCAATTATGAATCATGGTTTCAATCGCCGTCGTTTTGCTTTTAAATAAGGTAAACATTGAGGAAAAAAATTGTTCGCGATTTTTTGAAATTTTTATGATGGTACCCCTTATAAAATTTTCGAAAATCGGGTCAGATTTTCGATGGTCAGGTTTTGATAAAAACAGATTCTACTCGAAAATACAAGATCGGGAAGGTATAACATTTGTAAATCTTCCAAGTATTAATAAAGTTATGGAAATTTTTCTCTCAAAAAACCATTTTGGCCATGTTAAGATCATGGGGTAAAGAGCATTGGCAAAAATGCGATTTTTGAAGCACTCTTTAGTCAATATTTCAGCTATTTTTAATCCGATACCAAAAACGATTACCATTTATGAATTAGGACGTTAGTCACCTTCAATCTGCATCAAAATATACTTGAGTTTAGAGAAAAAAATTTTTTGCAATTTTTGCAAATTTTTATGATGGTACCCCTTTAAAAATTTT
Source organism: Drosophila varians (assembly GCA_018150405.1). Lineage (NCBI taxonomy): Eukaryota > Metazoa > Arthropoda > Insecta > Diptera > Drosophilidae > Drosophila > Drosophila varians. Next base: position 15,607,387 of record JAECWK010000130.1, read on the forward strand.
CGAAAATTGGGTCAGATTTTCGATTGCCAGATTTTAAAAGAAATTGATTCTACTCGAAAATACAAGATCGGGAAGGTATAACATTTGCAAATCGGATAAGAATTGCCCAATTTATGCCCCTCGGGGCGTATACTTAATGGAGTCTGTGCAAATATTAAGTATACGCCCGTTGCTTTTCAGTTCCATTAATTGTTGTATTATAATTATCAGCTTATACTTTTATCGCTATATAATCATCATAAATTTTCACTTATCACATACTGAAGTTGACCTGCACTCAATTGCTTACTTTTGCCTCGTAACCTGCCCCTGCCATTGTTTCGAGCAATTTCCTAAGTAAATTTTCCATTTAGAACATGCAAAGCCAGCTGAGGTAAGAACATTTTTCCAGCAATTTTCCAGCAAGAGATGCCAGAATAGAACAGAGGAGTCGTCGTTTGATGGCCAAGTTGGGGGGTAATTGCATTGAAATTCGTTTGTTTATGCTGTCATTGTTGTTGTTTTTGTGCTTTTCTGCCGCGTCGTCTTCTGCGCAAATTGAAAATTACTTAATGGTTCAGTGGCGATCGCTGTCGCTCCCGTTTTCCCTCCCAAGGCCCCTCCCCCCAAAAGCCCCTCTTTTGAAACCGCTCCGATTTTTCCAGCTACCGGTTAAATGAGCTCAAAGTGCCGGACAAATGCGAAAATTGCTTTCCACTATCTGGCGAAGGTCAGAGATGGGGAAGGAGAGGACCAGAGTGATTTTAAACAAATTTGTTTATCGGCCAGAGACTTGTTAAAGTGTGATTAGAGCTCTGAAAAAATGGTTAAGGTAACCATACGGACTGTAGAAGTTTTTAGACAAACCACCAGTGCCCTTTAAAATGTAAATATAAGCCTTGCAACCACAAGCATGAGAACTTTTTGTCTCATAAAATAATTATAGCTTTATTGTTGTGGCAATTTTTTATCCAGTATAATCGAAAAGGACGAGAATCAAGGAAAAAATTAAGGATACCTCTTGTAAACCACAACCTTCAAAACAAATGGATAAGCTTTTAAATACAATAATTTAATTGCCACACCTCCTTTTGGTCCAATAAAATCTATAAATTATGGCCTATCCATGTTTTACCGATTATCAAACGTTCGCTTGTGGTTCTATTATAATGCCATTAATCTGCATCGAAAATAGCGCACCAGTCTAGGCCAAATAGAAATATGCAGCCATACGGTCCCCCCAATTTTTCGGCCATATATCAAATGGGGAGCAAAAATTACCAGTCGATGCAATTAACTAATTTGTTGTCGAATATACGTTTTTGGCAACTGTTTCGAATCGCCTACGCGCACACAAAATATGTTGCATTAATTTGTCAAATTAACACCTTTGTTGTTGGAATAATACAAAGTTTTTAATAGTTCGTCCACCATGCCATGGCAATTTTTCAAAAGCCAACAAATTTATGAGTTTTATTCCGGGCTGGCATTTTAATTCGCTGATTTTATAGCTGAATGTTGGCAAATCTCACGCTAAATCATTGTTTGTCCCAGCTGCAGCCACTCTATATAGTCGCTCGAAAATCGGTTTCCGAATCAGAGTTTCAGCAACAACAACAGCAACAAAGACAACAACAACAAAAATTACGATAACAACGACAACGTCGCCATCGCCTACAACATTCATTCAAATTATGGAACCACAGCAGTGCGATCGAGATCTCGTTTTAGTCACGCTAAACTTATATACAAAATGTCCAAAAAAAAAACTAGCTGGAAAAAACCTAAAAATGAAATTGAGAAAATGAAAAAGCCACAACAATAAACACACCTTAAAACCCCTGCGTGAAAGAGACAGAAAGTGCCCGGGCAGCGAGCAGGACAGACTACATGGGGGGGACTTAAAAAAAAATCGTTTCAAGTTAATTAGCGAGCGCGACAAAACCCACCCAAAAGCGTAGATTTATGCACTCGGGGAGCTCAGAGTTCGTTTTCGTTTTCGTACATATACCCCTCGCTATTACCCAAAAAAAATCAGGTAATTATGGGTTTGACATTCATCAGGGTAATGAGAAAATTGCCCGGGAATTACATGTATTTAAGATTGTTTTGGGTTATAGTTTGAAAATGGAGAAAATAGGGTAATAATCATTTTAAAGCTCGGCTTTGTGTGATTTAAAGAATGTCACTAGTTGCTAATCCATAAAACGTGTGCCTAAACGATCAGGTGACACAACTTTTAATTTCTTAATAAAGCTATTAAGGTTGACTCAATCACTGCCTTGTTACATAAAGATTGATTGCTAATGCAATAATGGTAATGACATATAATTTCATTACCTTTTTGGGAATTTACCTTGAAATGGGAATGATTCAAGTTAATAAACACCATAGATTTGTCGGAGATTCCGGGGGATTACCCAAAAATCCAGCAAGGAATCCGAATGGCTTGTATGCCACCCCATTTAACGAACTCTAAAACATATGGAGTATAAACACCCACAGTCCCCCCCATCACCCCGCCGCTTGGCAGCCATATCAGCACCCCAGTTAGTTGGCCGCATGAAATTATTAGGCAAACGATTACGAATTCCCTGCGGTGGCATAAACTAAATTCATGAGTGTGTGCCATGATTGCGGGGAGGTTGTTTTAGGGTTTTAGGGTTGCTACCAAAGGGGGTGGGGCTGGGCCACACACACACGACGAGGGTTGGGGGCTGAGGGTCTCGTTGTTGCGATAGCATAATGAGCTTAAGTTATGTTACATAAGCCATAAGGACATAAAAACCACTCGAGCAGACACTTCACTTCGGGGTGAGTGTTTTTCCTCCCTCCCTCTTACCTCGCTCTTTCTCCTTTTCCACTATCTCTTTCTAGCCGTAACTCCCCCTTCTTTTTTTGGTGGTTGGCAAACTAATGAGCTGTGGGCTGGCTGATGGGTTGGTGGGCTGGTGGGTTGCTGCGGTTTGCTGTGGTGTCTATCGCTTGTTTGCACAACCGCTTTATGAGCCCAGCACTCGTCAACTCGTCTCCTCGAGTGTTTTACTTTGGAAAACTGACTGAGTGAGGATACATTATGAGTGGGTCATACACTGCAACAAAGTCACAGCTTATTGTTTTTTTTTTTAATAAAAGATCTATTTAATATCTATTCCACACGATATTATAAACAATCTCAAACCACTCACCTGAGCTGGGGCGATCACTGTAGCGGGTGCAGTAGACCCACGCCGGCCAAACGATTGGCGTCCCCGAATCCTCTCCAGACTTGCTTCCTCCTCCTGCGGTGCTAGCTCCTCCGCTGCCGGCTGCCCCTGTGGGGGGTGGTGATTTAACAAGGTCAACTGGAGCCACTGAGGTGTTGGTGGTACTACTGCTGGTGGCTGTGCTATTGGAATCATTGCTATTGCTGCAAATGTTGGCCAACGAACTGGAGAAACTCAGTCCCGCATTGCCGGCATTGCTTTGAGCCAAGTTCAGGGGCTTCACCGACTTCTTGGGCGCCTTCAAAGGACTCTTGCTGTTGCTGGCACTTCCACTATTTTTGGTATTTCCAGCGGTACCTCCACTGCCACTTCCTGCCCCGGCCAATGCTCCCAGTTTCGGCAACCTCGAGCCAAAGTCCGCCTTTAAAATGTTGTCTATGCTGAACTTGAGGGCCCTTTCGTGCAGATTCTCGTTGTTGTTGTGGTGATTTTGCAGGTGTTGATGAGCCTGTTCCCGCTGGAGGAGTAGCTGCTGATGGGGATGGGCCGCCCCACCCGGCCCAATGCCCAGCGCCGTGGCCGTGAGCTGGGCCAGGGCGTCCTGACCGGTGGGTGCGGTTACCGCTGCCGCTGCTGCTGCCGCCGCCGCCGCAGCTGCGGCCATTTGCAGCTGCTTCCCGGCTGCCGCTGCGGTAAAGGCGTTCACCCTAGCGGCGGCCATTAGGTGCATCTGCTGCTTCATCAGCTCCTCGGCATAGAGCTGCGACTTGCGCAGGAACTCCTCTTGGAAAGTACCGTTCCCGGGTGGCAAATGCAGGAGATCTTCTGGCAATAGGGGCGTGGCCTCACTGGGGGACATGACGGCGGTGCTGCTGAAAGCCGACGGCCGGTATATTTGGCTGATCAGCAATCTCTGCCTGGCCTGGGCCTGGGCCTGCACCGATAGGGCCGCCTGAGCCGCCTGGGACTGCTCCTGGCCCACACTGAGGACACTCGTTTCACTGCAACAACTATTGGCATCCTCCAGATCCAAATCCTGTTCGTGCTCCTCCTCCGCCTCCTCATCTTCGATGTTGAGATGCTCCTCGCACTCGGCGTTCTCCTCCTCGTGGTCGACCTGCGGAGAATTTCCGTGCTGGCCCAGCGGCAAAGGCAAGCAATCCGGATGCATGACTACCGCTCCCTCACCTTCTCCTCCTCCTCCACCGCCTCCTCCTCCCAGTGATCGGTCTGCCCCTCGTCTCTCCTCCTCGGGTTCCTCCTCCTCCTCCAAAGTCGGAATTATCAGCTTGAGCGGGGGTGGTCGGCTGCTGGCCAAAGTGGACATCAGTTTTCAGGAGTCTTTTAGCTTAAAAGTTCACATTTGGCAAAAGCCGTCGGCATTTTTACAGCATTAGACGACACACGTTAAACCATAAAAAGCGATTTTAGTCAAATAAACCCAACACTCGACGCAGAAGCAACGCGGATTACAGTTCGATTAACAAGAATCAATTAAAAACCACGGATAACCGATTTAAGATACAGATACGCCATCCGCTAGATACTTTTAACGTCCGGTTCCGTTCAGTTTCTCTCGCCAAATGAGAGGAGAGAGAGCCACGAGTCGCCATGAGGCTCTCCCTTTAGGCCAACTCTCTCACACTCTCCGTCTCGCTCGCGTTTTTTTCGAACATCCAATGGGCGACCGTGGGGCGTCCAACCGGATGCCATATTGTTGTCCCACTCGCTCCCTTGGGCGTTATGGCGGCTTGGCCTGCTTATGTTAACTGTTTGTATATTTGTTAATTAAGTGCGTCGTCGCCCGAAAAAAAAAAAAAAAAATAAGAACAGAGCTCCACTCCATTTCCATCTGCGCCTTGTCGTTTTGATTATGCGCTGCAGCATTTAAGCCGTAAATCTCACTCTATGTAGGCCCTCTCCGCACAGCATCCCCCTCTCCTCAACGTCACTTAGCCGTTTTGCGGTCTGGCATCTGCAGTCCTTTTTAGTGGCATCCTCCATCCTGCTGTATATATGTGCATATGGATGTATGTGTGTGCACGTTTATGTATAACACATGCCACAGCATCCCCATCCCCGATGGTCTTTTCGCATCTTTTTGCCGATTTGGTTCTTTTTTTTTTCGTTTTTTGTTTCGATACAACGTACATTTTTGCGCTTTTTGATGTCATTGTTGTTGTTAGCTGCGCTTTATAAATCACCACCACAATTTTTGTTGCTCCAACATCTGCCGTGATTTCATAATTGCTTTTGATGCTTTTTTGTAGTTGCCTTTATTGTTTGTTGTCGTTTTTCCTTCACACATCTCATCGGTTGATGATAGTTTTGGGCCAATACGAATAGGAATACGTATGCCAAGTCAGGGGTGTTGGTGGGAGAAATGAAATAGGAATTCTCTGTAGTAGAGATGGAAAAATACTCCAAAAACAAAGGGTCCAAACTACATCCTGTAATAATCTGGAACCCCCTTAGACCTCCCACCACTAAAACCAAAACAGAAATAACAATGCTACATATATGTAAGCTTGTCTAATTGGCCAACATATTGCATTGTGGCCATGCTTGGTGCTCATAAATCTGTATTTAGCTTTCCTTTCAAGTATTTATGACATTTTTTTGTCTGTGGCATGTGTGGGGTGAAAACGGGTTTACCAGGCTAGGGAATGCTGATCACTATTTTAATTAAATCAGAAAAAGTTTCGCTCGGCATCCAATGAAAAGAAACCCGTTGAGGGCTGCATTTATGTATTTGCATTATCTCGTATGTCAAAGCTTTTAAGCCAGAGACCGGGAGTGTTTAATGGATAATATTTCATATCTAAAATCGACCATCAAAGTTGCACCTTTTCTTCGTTATCACCGACAGATTGGCCATTAAATATCGGAATTCCAGCGATCTTTTTATGGTTGCTGTTGAACCCATAAAGCCACGGATCATGGAGGTTTTCGGGCTGTCCGCGCTTTATTATCACGTCGGATCGGATCGCCCGACCTGCCACGCCCCGAAAATGCAAACCAATCCAAGCCAGTTTTAATAACTTTGTTGCAGGCTTACAAAGCGTCGCGGGCCAGATGCCGACTCTGCGATAGCATAACCCCCGACCAACGAATTAATCAGGCTTAATTTCCAGCCCCTCCACAATCCGCATACAATTACATATACACAGCGATTAAGAGAAAAGACAGTTTAAGAAACGGTCGTCTCCCTCCAGATAATCTGAAGATTTCCGCAATAATGTAGTTTCATTGTAAGAGTAGGTACGACTGTAAAAATAATCGCAGCGTAACCCCAAACCACGAATTATGAATAAAATTAAACGCAATTGCTCAAAATGTCTAAGAAGCGAAATGAATCCCCCGGCCCCCATTAGCCCCCAGCGCGTCGAAGCGGATTCCTTGAGAGCCAAGAGGAGGCATGATTAAAGCCCCGCACGAAACGCTTTTCACATAAAAGATGCCGCGGAGCGTAAGGCGATCTCGCTAGTTAATCGCGCAGAAAATCTTCATCAGAAATGGACGGCCCGTCCCGGCCGGGGCAACAAAAACCAAAACCAAAAGTTACTCAAACTAAAATAAATACAATCAAAACATGAAGCCTACAACGCAGGCAATAAGTAACAACGACAACGACAAAAGAGCAAAGCACGCCGGCAAAACATTACAAGACCTCTCTTTCTCCCTTCCTTATATTTTCTTGCCACAGCTCCAGCAGCAGCAGCGCCCAGCAGCCCCAAACAGCAACAACAAATAGCATAATCGCTGTGAGTGAGTTGGGGCAACTCCTCCTCCTCCTCCTCCTTCTCCTCCTCCTGCCCCTACCACTGTGCACACAATTTAGATGCGCGGCAATAGATAAACTTAAAGAGGCTTTTATTTAAACAAAGCGCAGCAGCAGCGCAAAAAACGCCAATGAAGCTGCTCACTCAGGCGGAGGATGTGGCAGGTGGGGATTCAAGTTAAGCCTTAAAGGTACCTTTTCCTTACTAACCCTGAATCCGGCCCTGGTCTAGACCAACAGCACCAGCAGCAGCTAACTGCATTTAAAGAGTAGGCCCAAAGAATCTGAGCTGGAACTCTGATCCTCTGGAGCTGCTGTCGTTCGAAGCGCAAAAATGTATGTACTTAACAAACGAGCAACATCCGAGGAACAAAGCCTGGCTTGGATGGGTGCTCTCTTTCTGGCCCACTCCAAGGACCACTCATTGTCAATCTCATTGGCCCAAAGGAGTTGCCAACTTGATATTTTGGCTTAAATAAATAAAAATACAATAAATTCCAAATTAAATTTTACAAGTAAAGGGTATTATTAGGAAACATCTAAAGTTTTATATTAAATTTATAATATTTTATGTAGCTTTTGTGAGATTCAACAAATACCCAGTACTGTCTATAGTGGATTAGCCACTTTTTGCCCCTTTTTATTACCTTGACTGCTTTTTGCTGGTTTCCTAGCTGATCTTTTAATCGAATCGTAGCATTTATTATGTTGCGACTGGGGACTCGGGATTGGGGATTGTGGATTGGATTGCCGCGACTCTACTTGTGATATTACGGCCAGTTTGTCGTTTGTCGTTTAGCAAACAATGGACATGGCTCTGTCATAAGTTAACCAAATAGAAAACAAATGGCAAACATTTGTTGCGCAAATTATTAATTTGATTTTCGGCTTGCACAATCCCCCTTTGATGTGATGTGAAGTGACGTGATTTGATTCGTTTTGATTTGGCTTTGACTAAATGTGATTTCTTGTCTCAATCGGAATTTGCATAATTTATTCGTATGCGAGTGGTATGTGGTGCTCTAATTGCAATTAACACGTGACGACAGCCACAATCAACATTATCGCCTCCATCATCATCATCATCATCATTATTATTATTATTATAACCATCGTCAGTTGGCAGTTGGAAGTCAAACAATCAAGCAGTCAGGCTCCCATTACATTATTCCATTTCTCGAGACCCCAGCCCCAACTTCGTTCCACTTGTCGACAGTTTGGAGAGAAAAATCAATAACAGGCATGTGGAAATTGTATTTAATTGACAGTTAAATGGTTTTTAACTCGCCATGGAAATCGATTGGGTTGGCCCACAGATGCCATTGGGGTGGTTGGAGGTTTCTATCTTGGGGGGGGGTGCGTAACAGCCAATTAGCGGTGGAAAAGTTTTCGAGGAAATTAATAAGTGGGAAAAAATGGCTTGTCAAGAGGCGGAACTTTCGCATGGTTAATGTTCTGTTGAAAACTATAGAATAGCTACAGTATAGAAAATAATGTATTAAAAATAATATACATTTATCTCATATAGTTTGATATTTTTTTTTCCATTTAAGTTAAGCTTAAGTTAAGAGAATAGAATTGAGCTTTAGAATGGAGCCCTATCTCCATACCCTGTACAATGAACGCTCCCCTAAACGAACTGGAGTACAAAGCAAATAAATAAAACGCGACATTTGAACCCCACTGACAATCACCTAATTACATGGCCAAACACACACACACTATCGCACAACAGCAAAAAAAAAAAAAAAAAAAAAGTAAAACGACAGAGAAGAAAGTGGGGGTAATTGCAAGGCGATGGCCTGTCATCAGGTGCGCTCGTCTGGTTGTTGTCGTTGCAAAACGCTTAAGCAAATAGCATTAAATAAAAGGTTAATAAATAGCACAAAGGACACGGGCTACACCGTTGCGGTCAGAGAGGGAGAAGGAAAACACAATATGGCCGACACGGCAGACATGTGTAAGAGAAAAGCTCCCCCCGCCCCCCATTGCATTGCATGTGTGCGAGTGTGTAAGGCAGGTTGTAACGCCTGCTTATTTATGTACGATAAAGATGGAGGGCGAGAAGGATACGACGGAAGGGAAGGGTGACTGTGTAACTGGCGGGTCCTTTCAATTTAAGCGGTGCCTCTTCCTCGTCGTCCATGCAAATGTCAATTGTCAGTTGTTGTTGATTTAAGTTTATTTGGTACAACAATCAACTAATTACGGCTTGTTAAATTGCAGCCATTGAAATGACCATTTAAACCATTCAATTTCAATCGCATGCAATTTACCCACTCCCCTCGTCCTGTCACCACTCAGTCCTTGCTCCTTGCTGCCTCGCCTCCTGGCATGTGTCATGTATGTGGATGTTTATTTGATTTATTCCCGATAATGTCCACAGCCGTGGTCATCGGTTTACCCATTTGATCGGAATGTTCTGGGTAGCGATTCGTATATGGCTTTCACGGAGAATGTGATCCTTGATGATGGCGGATGAAGGATGGAGGATGGAGGATGGAGGAAGAGCAGCTTTCACCCAAGAAATTACCGTAACGCCTACGATCTTTGATGGCCTATCATCGATAGGATCTGGAAACGGAACAACAAAAGCATCGACGCCTCTGCAATTTGTTGTACACGAAATGCAATTTGCTTAAAATTTATCGCAATTTAATCATCAACATGGAAATATGCCCCCCAGCGGGCGAGTAGGAGGATGGGGGACCAAGAGCGAGATGGCGCGAGTGCAACAAAACTATTAACGCCAAACGATCGCGATGCCGGACGCCATTTCCCTGCCGCTCCTTGCTTCCAGCTTCGACTGCTCTTTCCACCTGCTCCCATCCAAACGCTTCGGGCCAAATTCGCGATGGCAAATGTTTTCATTCATGCCAGTTGCAGGATAAAGGCAAATAAATGACGAATTAGTAATACTCTAAAGAATATTAATGCTCTCATGGATATACATGAGCTAGGCTCTTTTAATATTTATTTTTATGCTTTCTTGATATATAATTCTTAACAATAAATGCTTTTAGTATTACAATCCCATAAATGGACATCATTCGTACCCTTAATCGCCAACTCTTGAAGAAAACAAAAGGTCAACCGACCTGGCTGGCATGGCCACAAAAAAAAGAAGATGAGAGACTTTTGGGGAAAGGAAAAGGAGGAGAAGAAGGCGACTCACAAGAGGCCACAAGCCATAAGTTGGAAAATTTGCATTTTTGCCACATTTAACGGTTTTGTACTTTTTATTTTTTCAGCGGGAAGCAACCGCTTCATTGCATTCAAAATTGATTTGTTCATGACCAACTCATTCCAGAGGGGGTATCGGGTACTCGCAGTAGTGGGCAATGGGTAACATCGCGTTCCAGACGACTTGTGGCTGCCGTTAACCCCTGAAATGAGATGAAATGCCAACGATGAAAGCGGCTCGAAAATGACCGGCATTTAAGTAAGGAAAAACATGGCCAACAACCTAAAAAAAATAACTTATATTTATGTATTTCATCTGGTTACACCCGAACATTGACTCATTCAAATCGATCAAACTTTTTGGTCGCTTTTGGCCCGAGAAAAACTCATTAAACTTTTGTGACCGGGAAGTGTCAAATCACTGTTGAATAGGACAAAAAAGTACACATTTCTATTGATATTTGCACAAAATGACAGCCCTGATTGCAGGCGACAGTTACACGCAAAGCTGACATCGATTTGGCTTAAATAAAGCGGAAATTTGGCGACAGTTTTATATTATACTTTGATATATAATTTGAAGAAATCTATATTTAAAAGATATTTCTTTCTTCTTCTGAAAGATTTAACGTTCTTCGCTGCCCTGACAGTTTGCGCTAATGAGCTGTAAAGTCCAAATAAAAGGCTTAAACTGATTTTCCCATCAATTTCAGGAACCACAAAGCACACATGTAAGGCGACATGCTGCATTATAATAAACATCATGTCAAGGCAAAAGGTCAACGGAGAAAGGAAAGTCCTCGGATATTCACACAGCCTGCTGCGGCGGTCTCATCGATACGGATTCCGAATGCCTTTCCTGTTACCAGCTTCCCAACAAAAGTGGCTTAAATCAACTGATGACAATGCTAACGAAGCAGTCAGCAAACAACAAACAAACTGCGACACTCCACAAGCCAAGGAGCAAAGGAAGATGGGGCAAGGAATGGAGGAGTCTCCACCAGGAGTCGGCACCTGGAATTGGGTGCAAAATATGGCGCAGTATAAACGATGTAACACTAAAAAAAATAGTTTACATAAACTATGTATTAATTAAAAAAGAAGATTATCTGTGTAAAAATGAAAATTGGTTAAAACCAAATTAAATCCTGTCATGTCTCTAATATGTTTTCAGGTTTGAGTCCATGTTTTTTTTCTGAGTACAGTTGGAGGAGGAACTCCTTATGTCTTGTCTGGGCCATATCCATGTTACTTAGCGTCTTAGAGCAGTTGGCGCGTCATGTAGCCAATTAAAAAAAGCGAAAAGCCACAAGAGGCGAAGAACGAAGAAAGGGGCCCGGAGAATTGTGGCTGAGATTCGACAATGGCGGAGGCTGGAGGTGCGGCAACTAGCTGTCCTGGTCACGATCTCAGCCAGAGTCGCCCAGAAATCTAAGCGAGGCAATCAAATTAGGCAAGAAACAAACCACATCGCATTCTCTGACCCACAGAGAAAACTCAGGCGGTCCAGGCTGGGGGACTGTGTGGCTGCGAGGGGGTGGCAGCTCCGCCTTAATTGCATCTTTAATGTGGCAAGACTACACACTCACACACACACACAAAATCGTATGCTAATAAAGGTCACAAGATATGCACATCTTGATAGGCGAGTGTCAACGTACCGTTGAACAAATTTCATGCCTGATTTTTTCGGTTTCCTGAGCTTTGACTCGGTTTTTTCCTCTTTATTTCAGTTTTTTTTTTCTTGTGTGATTTTTTGGTTTGAACGGCAGCTGGGACATTGCAACATGACACCTCGACATGACAGCAAAATGAGCTTCTGTTGCCCGGCTCCTTTTCGAGATCGCTGCTGCAGCAGCAAAAGCAACCGGAATGAGTGACAACTGCAACGGCATGGCTTTCAAATATTTAACACCAACATCAGCAGCAGCAATACTACCAGCTCCGGCCTCCAGCCTGCAGCCTCCATCATCCAGCGGATTCGGACACTATGTTTCGACGCACAAAATCCATGTGAAATCGATGCCAAAACGAACTCTTTTCGCACTCACAGAAAGACATAAACATGGGCAGGGAGAGTGGACACTTGTCAATACAGTGGAGACACCATAAAAGTATCCCCAGACCCCCCAGAACATTAGGCTTAAATATTTGTAGCCTTAAATTAGTACTCTTTTCATTGGTTAAGGGGTCAACGCCAAGGGTTTCTCAAGGACTTTATTTTCATTTAAAATATTTTATAATATCCTTAACCACAACTTACTGTGTCCTTTGCATTTTGGCCAAGTAAAGGTGTCTTTCTTCGATTCGGCCATTTTCGCATTCATTTATTCGCATCTGTTGCCAATTTACAAAACTCAATTTCAGATTTTTCTTTTTTTCTTGGTTTTGGCAGGTTTCTGGCTTTTTTGTCAAACGCTGAGCCGCCTTAATTGATTTTGGCGCTTTAACGAGGCCCAAAGTGAATACACACACCCGGCCAGGAAAAAAATATTTGACAGGTCTGTCGGGCGAAACGAACTTGGCTATCGGAGTGTTAATTGAACGCGAAATTGTAACGAGATTGAAATTGCAATATACGATTAAAGTAAATAGGTCCAGTATTTAATTGAAGTTAAATTTCATTTGATTTAAGATAAAAAGAGGGGGAAAAGAGGGCAAGGTGTTTCCTAAAAAAAACCCAATTTAAAATAATTGTATGATTTTGTTTTTTAATTTTTTTTATTTCTTGTAATCATGCATTCTGTCATTTTGCATTTAATTTTGTTCGCCTTTCAATTAGTTTTCAATAATATTCGTAATCGCTCATCACCGCTGATATTAATATTTATATTTTTATTTTTATTTAATTTATGTACACCATTGAAATTCGGGCATTTTATGGAGCGGATCGGGCCGAAAGCCCACATCCAGATTCGTAATTACACATATTTGAATGAGTTTCCAGCTGCATGCTTTCTAAATATGTAATGTATTTTTTTTTTTGTAATTTTTGTTTACTACTTGATAGCTTATGCAAGAAACAGTTAAAATCGCTTATGCCGTTTAGTATTATATCATTTTTAATCATAAGTTGTTTTCAATTATCCATCAATCTCTAAGTTAGTACCTTTTTTTATTATTATTATTCATGTTTCTTATTTTCCTTGTGCTTTAGTTTATTTTTACAGTGTAGCAAATAGTCTCAATTATATAGATTAAATATTATTTAATTAAATATACGCTTAAAGTTTTCTGTTTTTCGTTTTTTTTTTTCACTTAATTACCACAACAAGCGTTTTCAGTTTTCTTATTTGATTTACTAACAATACATTCATATACAATATTTGATACGAGAATCGACTAAACAGCTTTTTTGAGTTGGGGATCAAAAAAAGTTTAAGGATTCTAAACGAATAAAAACCATTAACGAAAAACAGCGATAGTTTCAGAACTTAGTGCTTGGTGTAATACCCAAACTCTTTTAAATGAATAATAAAAATATTCGAAAGGCTATACCCTTGTTAAAAAAAAATTAGGTGTATCATTTGTTTAAAATTAGAAAAAATTGTATAAAAGACAGACGGACAATGTTGGATCTGTTGATGTTGATCGAGAATATTTGCACGAATACAATATACCCTTATACTCTACGAGTACCAGGTATAATAAAGGACCTATTCCTAGGGGTTTAGTTTTATACAGAGAGGCTACATGCAGATTAAGCTATTAATACTCGATTGGTAAATTTCACATATAAGTAGATTATAGAGCATTACGGATAGACGTATCTGGGGATTCTGGGAGAAGGATATATATTCATGGTTATATCCTTTAGATGTGTCTGCTGCGTTCGCTGTAAACAATTTTACATTTAGTTATGGTTACTTTCAAACATGAATACGCAAAATGGCTGTAAATATCGTTTTAATATATTGTTAGGTTTCCCTTTGTTTTTCTGTGTGTACAAAAGAAGAAGTTAAAAACTTTTAAGTACATATAAAAAAAATATTTATATTTAGCCGAATACTCAATTCCACTTTGCAGAAGGTTATTTTGTTCTTGAATGTTTTTGAAATCCTTGAAAGAATGTTAGAATGGAACTGGAATTGAGAACGTGGCTGTTTGTTATAACTATTGTAGTTAATCATAATTATGTACAGATATTGTAAATTACTAGACAAAAACGAGTTAAAAAACTCTTACAAAGTCAAAGCTATGATTTCATGGGTTTTGTTTTCATTTCGGTATCGATTAGAATAGACGACAATCCGGCACTCCAAAAATGAATATTCGAAAGATCAAAATATTTATTCCCATCGTGTGTATGTTTGTTTTTTAACTTTATGTACACGGTTATATTTTATATATTATGTATATAAACTGTTGACTAATTTGCTAAATGTTTACTGGTTAGATAGAGTTTCGTGTTCGTGTTTACCCGTATTTGCTGTTGCAGAAATTTCAAATCATAAATGTTCAATGCATCACAATTGGTATATGGTTAATGGTTTTTATGCATAATAACGGAAGGATCGAAGAAGACTGAATGAATGTGTGGCCGCCGTCATAAGATACTCCAAATATACTACTCATTCAAGGTACGAGATACAAGATACTGGACATGCAGGACATCCCCTCTGGTCGGACAGAAGGACATGAAAGTATCTAGTGTCGGAAGGTCGGTCGGGTGCTGAAAAACTGAAAACATGAAACTAAAACAAAAGGTGATGATATCTTTCGGTTTTGCTAAATGAATTTAGATTTAATCAGAGTTTCGATTGGTTTAAGTTTGCAATTTCTTTTCCATTTTATTATCGCTCTTGCTTACGCTCTTATCGCTCTACAATTTACAATCTACGAAATTATATCGCTACATAATTATTGTTTAAATGTTTTTGTTATTTTCGTTTTGCTTTACTCGGTTTTGTTTTGGATTTTAAAATATTATAGTTATCATTAGAGTTTATATTACCATTATTTTGTTTATGCTGTTGCTCCGGCCACTAGCCACTACCGCATAAGCATTTTACTGTTTGCAATTACGAATACAATTAAAATTATTACCTTGTATAAAAAATAATAATAATAATAGCATACAATAATAGTGATTTGCCGCAACTCTCAATCGGTTGCCTCTGCAGTTGCGTTTTATAGTTAAAATAACTAAATGTAGTTTAATGTGTTTTTTGTTTAAGTTACAGGATAAGTTAATTTAATTTACGTACATTGAAAAATGTGGTTTTTTGTTACTTTTTTTCTGTATCCTCGAGCTGCCCCCAAACGCCACGCCCCTAATTTTGGGACAGGGTGGTGCTGGTAAGGGGCGGTGGGTCATCATCGGAGCAGCCCGGCTAAAGCGCGTGGTTCTGAAACGGCGTGAGCCTGGGAGAAGGTGATTCCTCCCCATCTTTACAACTATTCGTATCACTAAATATAGTTTCATTAATCATAATTCTTGCTGTTACTTTGTGTTTATGCAATTATTATCGAATATTTACAGTTTGCTATTTAACACTTGAGTTGATTTTGCTGTTGTTGTTTGTTGTAATTGGACAAGAAGTTTTTTTTTTTTGGGGGAAGTGAGGGTGTAGGAGTATATTGAATCTCTAGGCCAAGAGAAAGAGCCAAGTTTTGGGTATGCATTTCCATATACATTGTACATATATATAATTGTTTTATTAATTTAATTCTTATTATGGTTTAGGGTTAGGCGATCTTGAAAAATAAGACCTAAATCGTTACACACACATATGCTTCTATATTAGCTATAGAAAATCAAATTAAGCGAAATCTGTTAATGGTGACTTTTTACACTATATGTCCTCCTCCCGATCCCGCTTTTCGCTCTTGGCCCTTTCTTTCTGGCTCAAAGATCCTGCTGCTGTGTTTGCGTTTGGCTATTTTACAATTCCAGATATATTTTAATATTCACACCAAATAATTTTATGCAGTTTCTTGCAGGTTTATAAGTAGTATGCGTGTGTGGTGTGTGTACTCACGAAATTCAATAAAATCTAGTTTATGATTGGCATTAGCCCAGCTCGCTTTTGTTGACCAAGCAGAGGGCGCAACAGCAATTGCTCGGCTTCTGCAACAGCTGGCCCAAGTCCATTTGAGCCTCCGCCAGAGGCAGGGATATTGCCACCGCCTGGGGCTCCGATTCCGTTGCCGTCAATTCCGTCTTGAGGGAAAGTTGCACCGGTTGCGGGTGTACTCGATGTTAGCTATTTCCCTGCGCGTCTCATCTGTTGATGGTGGACGTCACTCCTGTCACCCCAGCTCCAGCTCCGGGCCCGGTTGCAGTTGCTCCACCAGCTACCGCAGCATTCACTCCGCTTGTGCTGCTCACAGTCCCTCCGGTTCCCCCGTTTCCGCTTCCGTTGTTATTGTTGTTGTTGTTATTGCTGGTAGGTAGAACCACACCGCCGTTATTCGCACTGGCTATCACCTGCTCCACGGTGAGCGCCTTGCCCACTTCCTTGGTATTCAGGAGAGTGCCCTCCGAGCTAACATTATTCGCATTGGTGGCCACCAATTGCCTTATCGTCGTTGTGGCCGTTCCCACAGCACCTCCTGTACTGTTTACGGTGGTACCTAGCGGTAAGGTCCGCGTTATAATCGCCGAATTGTTAAGCCTTCCACGAAGTACCTGCTGCAGCCCACCCGGACCCAGCTGCATCTGTACCTGCCCGCTGTTATTCTTCTGAAGCGGCTTAACGTTCAGCAAACTGGTGTACAGTACTCGCTTGTCACCTTGACCGGTCTGTGAATTTCCGCCGGCGGCCAAGGTTTTTAGTTTCTGGTGCTGTGCGTGCGTCTGCTGCTGCTGCTGGGACTTGTTTAGCACCACCGTGGTGGACGGCTCGCCCGTGCCCGAGCTGCTCACGAAGTTCAGCTTGATGTTCGAGTTTTGCAGCTCCTTATAGTGAAGCTTCTGGGTGGCGGATGCTGCTGCCGCCTGAAGTTCACCGGCCGTGGCTATGGTGAAGTTGCCGGTGGATCCTCCGCCACTGCTGTTGCTGGTGGTCAGGAAGATCTTGTTGGACTGCTGGGGTGTCGCCTGCGTCGTTATGATGGCCGTTGTCGTCGGTTGCAGGCTGTAGTTATGGTTGGCTGCAATGGCCGCTGCCGAGTTCGGCTTCAGTTGCTGTTGGGACTGACCAGACACTGTCTGCTGCTGCTGATGCAGATTAAGATCCGAGACCAGAACCGGATACGGGCTCATTTTCACCATTTTCAGTTTCTGCATCTGTTGTTGCTGCTGCTGCTGTAAAGTATCACCCGCTTCCAGTTGATCCCCTGTAGTCGTGGCCACCAGATCATCCTCATGCTGGACCAACTGCTGTAACTGCTGCTTGGTCAGCTGGATCTGCTGCTGCTGCTGCAACTGTTGCTGTTGTCCGGCAATCACCTTGCGCTGCGAGAACTTTCGGTTCAGCAAGAGTTTGTTGATGTCTGGAAAAAGTTGCGGTGCAATAAAAAGCTTTATTAGTTTTCTGTTTGGCCAAGGTTAGGGTTTTGTTAGGAATAATCTCACGATTTAATCCCATCCAAAACGTATTTGATATTCCAAAAAACATACCTGTGTTTTCCGGTCCATTAACCTGCCTCTTCTGCGTGGCTCGACTGGTCCAGACTATTTTGCTGCCCACAGCAGCCGGCGAAGTGTCCACCGAGGTTGAAAGCACCGCCGTGGTAGCCACAGCAGTATTGGTTCCGCTTACTTGCCGCCACACAATTGGCTGTTGTTGCACCTGCAACTGCTGCTGCTGCTGCTGGACATTGTTGCGGGTGGGTGTGGTCACGATAAGTGGCGTACTGGTGGTCACCTGCTGCACCTGTTGCAGTTGCTGCTGAACTTGCGCCTGCTGTTGCATGCCAGCGATGCTGTGCACGGCCAGCTGCTGGCCACTGGCAGTGTTGATTATGTTTACACTGGAACCAGAATTTGTGCCTGCACCACACGATCCATCATCGTTTTGTACCTTTACATTCGACAGTGTGATGACGGTGTTGGGACCAATCGACGCAGTGGCACCTCCTCCTCCAGGAACTCCCGTTTTCTGAATGGCATAGGTCACCTTTTGGGCCGCAGCCGCTGCTGCTGCTGCGGTGGCCGCTGTTACAATCTCACCGCTGCTAGTCGTGTAGATCATGTGGTTGCCGGTGGCGCCTGCGCCAGCCGCTTGGAGAGGCGTCAGCGAGCGGGAGGGATCACGCTGCATCTGGAACAGGAGCTGCTGCTGCTGAGGATTCTGGTTCTGATTGGAGGTCTGAGGAGTTGCCTGACGCTGCTGGACGGTCACATTGCGGAGCTGAGCCTGCGCCAGCTGATGTTGCAGTTGCTGTTGCGCCGTTAGAGTCGGCAATGGACTGCTTCCAGTGTGAGGAGTGATAGTCACAATGTCCCCAACAGCTGCTCCTCCACCGTATTCCGTCCGAGCAATAATCTGTGGTGTGGCGTTGGCAAACTGATTGAGCAACTGCGTCACCTGCGGCTGCTGCTGAGGTTTCTGGGTGGTTATCTGGGCGGGTATGCTGATCAGCTGCGTCGTGGGAAGAGCTATCGTTTGAGTTTGCAGTTGCGTGGGCGGTGCGACAACGGAGACAATTTCCGCCTGGGGTTTGTCCACCGTTGGCTCCATCTTCACCGTAACTATAGTCGGTGCCGTTGATACTGCTGCAGGAGTCTCCTTTACCGCCACTGATTCAGGCTGTTCAGCTTCCGCGGGAGGTTCCACTTTGGGAGTAACCATCTCTGGCGGAGCCTGGCTGAAGAAGAGCTCCCGTTCTTTGATCGAATCTACTGTGGAGCAAACTGTGAATGCGGAACTTCCCAGCGGGCACTGCGCCAATCTCGTCTTGCGATTGCGACCAGCGCGCTTGGAGGAATCCTGCCCGCCCACCTTGGGCTTCTTCTCGTCGATGCAGTCCAACAACTGGTCAGCCATCTCCACTTCGTCTACGGCCGCTTCGCCATCCAAAATGCCGTTCCAGAAGTTTGTGGCCTGGTTGAGGGCTTTCGGATCATCCATGGCGCACTCCTGCAGGATGTTGTCCAACATGTGCTCGTGGTTATCGTCCTCATCATCATCGCCCAGTAGGTTGTTGATGTCGTTTAGCGAGTCGCCGCCACTCAGATTAAACTCCAAAGCAGACCCTGACCCAGACCCAGACCCAGAGCAGTTGGGACTCTTGCTACTGCCGCGGGCGTAATCCTGGGCTTGAACAGTTTGCAGCAACTGCGAATCAGACTCGAGATCTGTGTACTTGAACGCGCTGCTCAGGAAGTACGAGCTGGTGTCGGTATCATCCAGTCCCCGTTTTCCCAGCCGATTCAACTCCACATTAATGGGCGTATTCTGGGTCCAATCTACCGCATGCAAATCGCAGGACTTGCCTACGTCGCAATCCTGGCTGTCAGATAGCTCATCCGTGGGCGTCTTTGGCCGAAAGTGAATCCAATCCCGTCGGATCTCGGAGAGCAATTCGTTGCATATATCCAGGCGTTGACTGGAGGTAGGCGAGAGACCGCCCAGGTAATCCACATCCAGATCATCATCAATGGGAGGCTGAATGTACAGGTCCTTGGGCCTGGCATGCACCTGGCTATTGCGAAGATTACGCAGGCGAATCACATCCGGCACCTGATTCAAGCAGGTGACAGAGTCTTCCTCCTCCATTCGCCGTTTATATTCCTGCTCGACCTGCTGCTGGTGCTGTTGAGCCTCCAGCTCCTTTTTGACAGCCGTGTGACGAATAATGCTGCTTAGCTGGGCGAGATTGACATCGTCCTCGGCCTCGTCGTCCATTAGTTCAGGATCGGGAACGGGGGTTTGCGTTGCGGACTGCAGGACAGCGGCCGTGCGAATGCTGCTCAGAGGCTCATTGGAATCATCGGCATCGATTAGCTCGCGCTTTATCATCTTGGCCATGTCCTCCAGCGATGGCCCTGGTATCGCTGTCGCTGCCTCTGCGGCGGCAGCTGCTTCGGCGGCTCGAGCGGCGGCCGCTGCCGCCGAGGTGGATGGCTCCTCGCCATCTCCGACACACTCCTCTGCCTCCTGCTTTATCACATTGATTTTTTCGCTAATGCTAACATCCTTATTCATAACACTACTACTACTACTACTATTGTTGTTGTTCAACACGGTGTTAATGTTGTTGTTGTTGGAACGGTGGTGCTGCTGATGATTGGCTCGCGGTGGTTGCAACTGATCTTCATCCTTGTTTTCCTGCTGCTCCTCCGGAGCCAGATTTTCGCAAACTGACTTTTCCTTTTGCTCCTCCTTCTTGAGTTTCTCACCCAGTACCTTGGCCAGTCTTTGGATGTAAGCCCTCGGCAGGGGCACCATTTCTGGCTTCACTTCCTGCTCTGATTGCTGATCGTCGCCAACTCCGACCACCGATTCTGAAGATCTCTTCAGACGTTTGGCTGCATTCGATTCCCTTAGCTGTTGCTTCATTCTACGCAACCGGCGGCGTTTCTGGCGAAAATCGAGGCAATTCTGTTGCATCATAACTGCGGAGCTATAGATTCCCAATCGTGACACGTTCTCATCGTCAGTGAGCATGTCCTCGTCTTCGGCCTCCAAGTCTAAACAGTCATCCAGTTCCAGTTCCTTTGCTTCCCGACCGGGCTCAGCTTCCGGAGCTGGTTTCTCCACATCGTTCACAGGTTCCACCTTGATCAGATCAGAAGCAGGCGTTTCTCCGTCGACAGGCTTTCCGGCGGGTACCAAGTCAACCACTGTGGGCGGCGAACTGGGCTTGGATAACTGGGTCGAAAGCTCGTGCCCCAGTTTGTCGCCACGCTTTCGGTCGACCACCACACTCTCCATCACCGTGTAGTCCAACTGCGACCAAAAGTCGTCGAAATTCGTTGTCGCCCGATCCAAAATAACTCGGCCGCCGCGACCCAAACGGCGACGCGCGAATCCGATGCAACGAGGCCTGCAAGATTATTCCCATTGGGATTAAGTATGGGAATGGATAGACGCCAAATGGGATGACAAACCTTGGAAAATTGAGGGAGGTCAGCGTGTAACGGTATTTGGTATCCGGGCATGCTCCACTGGGCATCATATCCTCATCGGGCGATTCCCAAGGCCAGCGGACATCTCCGTGTCGTGTCTGCAAAAAAGAAAGCCATTATTTAGTTTCCGATTTAAAGATAAGAAGAAAACTTTGCTTACCGGCAGGTAAATACAGCTTGACCTGCGCCTAAATGCAAACGGCGCCTCGTCCTCACTTTCGGAGCCCAGCTTGTTGCCATTCTGGGCACCTCCGGCGCCAAAGTAATCATCCTCCTCGCTGTCCGCGATCGAGTCGTTGGCAGCCGGCGAAGCACTCTGCTGTCTGCTGAGATGGTGCAAGTGGTGGGGCAGGTGGTGGGCGGGTGACGCTCCGGCGACTCCCGACGCTGGCAAATACTGTTGCTGTAGCGGCTGCTGCTGGTGTGCTTGATGCTGCGCCTGCGGCTGCTGCTGGTGCTGCTGTTTGTCACGTGGCAGTTTGTGCTTGCGCTTCTTGTACGGCCGCTTCTCCTTGCGGCTGCTGCTTCCATTGCCATTGCCACTGTTGATGGCATCTGTAATTCCAGATAGGGATGTAAATATGATGAAGTCAAAGGTCTTAAACCATTCTTACCCATTGTCAAATTCGACGAGTTCAGGTACTGCGACGCTGAGCCGTAGACATTGGCATTTCCCGCCGCTCCAACACCGCTCGGCAGCAGACCCGTGGGCAGCGCGGCCAGAATGGCACCAGCCGTTCCCACAGCCGCTGTCCCTTGTGAGTATTGATTCGTATACAATGGATTATACGCGGGTCTGCAATTAAATATTTAAAATCTATTAGTAAGGCCTCCGCAAAGAAAAAGGTAGTAGCAAACGCACCTTGTGCTTTTGTACTGAGCATTCAGCTCGGAATAGACAGCACCATTGAAATCACGCATCTCGACACGCTTCTCAAAGATGTTCACCGTCATCCGGAGTTGATCCCGCTTTGTCTCCTCGCGGCGCCGAACCATCTCCAGTATAGCTGTGGCGCGCCGTAGGTCGCGTCTGTATCGGGATATAAAGTATATTAATTATTGGATAATCAAAAGCATTGAACTATTAAGTATTTTGTAAAAATATCTCAACCGACATAAGGCAAAAGCATCACCCAATTCTTACCGCAGCTTGAGCATCTTTTCATACGAGGCCTCGTCGTTTTTGCGATTTTTCCGGGTTTGCATTTTCTCAGTTCGCCGGCGAAAGGCCAGATACGGGTTGTTGGAGCTGGCACCGGGACGACTTTCTGTCTTTACCGTGAGGATAAGCGGGTGTTGCTGAGAAAATGAAAAAACCGCGTATAATTTCCACTGTTTCTGGGGCAGAAAGTCAAGGAGCAGTTACCATCTTGAGGCGCTTGTTGAGCCAGTAATCGTAGACGGATATACTGGTCTCATCATCCTGATTCAGCAGCGATTTGGCCTCATTAAGCGTAACCACCGTCTGACCGGAGCTCTTCTCCAGCCGATCCATCATTTGCTCAAACTTCAGTTCGGTGAGCTCCAGACGCTGCTGTTGGCCAAGCCACTCCTCGTCGGCACTGTCCATATCGTAATCGGGGACCTCAGTGTCCAGGCCAAGAGCTAAAGGATAATAAAGAGGAATTTGTTATACTCTTCAACTTATAGAGGGGTAATAACTTACGTTGCATGTGGATCATTTGGCGGGGCATTTTATAATCTGGCGGATAATAGGCATCGTAGAAGGGCTGATCCGTTTGCAATACCTCGGGAGTGGGAATAATCAGACCCGTGCATATTGCCCGTTGCAGATGGTGTTCCTGGAAATCAATGGTTCAAATGGTAGTCCACTGGAAAATCTATTTGTTTATAGATAACTTACCGACTCCTCTTCCTTCTCCATGCCACTGGGCATCTGCGGTACCGCCCTATTGATAGCTGAGTACTCGGGCAGATCGGGCAGCTCCTCCGCCAAGTAGATGGGCATCTGCTTGGACGGATCCAGGTGGCGGGCTCTAAACGACAGCTTCGACATCTTGCTGACTTTTATTCTCTGACTGGGTGGTGGTGGTGGTATGTGGAACGTTTCTATTTTCTGTTGTGAGGGTGGTGCTTTTTGTTTTTTTGTTTGTAAGTGGAATTGGCTGCTTAGGTGGCTATGGATGCTAGTGCTCCTGCGGCTAACCAACTGCGAAGCCGAGGACTTGTACTGCTGCTGCTGTGGCTGGTGCTGGCGGTGCTGCTGCCTCCCCTGCTACTGGCGATCCTACTAAAGATACACCGGACTGTTGGCTTCGTTGTGGCTCTTCTACTCGCTATGGGGGGAGACGTTAGCTCCACTGTGTTGTGCTCCTCCTGCGCCGATGAGGTGGCACCGGGGCTGCGGTGGCTGTGGCTGCTCTGCCAGCTGGTTAACGCAGCCCCTGTGCCCGTTCCCCTGGCTGACGTAGTGCCTCTGCTGGTGCGGATTGTTTGTAGATTTGGATCAGCGGATTGCCGTTTGTGGGCAACTTTGGTGGCTATGTAGGGCGTATCCTCTTCAACGGCCCCCTGCCGCAGCCGCTGCAGCTCTTGCTCCTGCTCCGGCTCCTCCGGCGCCGCCGCCTTTCTGGGCCGCTCCTTTAGCTTTGCCCTCTCCCTCTCACTGTCCTCTTCGGCCTCCTGCTGTCCTTGCTCCTTGTGGATTTCAGCTGACAGCGCCGACAGCAGCCAGATGGCCAAGGTGATGAATGTATTGCAATTACGACGACAACGCAATGGTAGCAACAACAATAGTGACAACGAATGCAGCAGTTGTGTCGACGACATTTTTCACGTTGAAATCGAAGGATCTATGTGAATTGGCATAATTACGTTCATCAAATTTGCACATTTCAGTTCATCATCGTTTTTTGGTAAATCGAAATTGTTGTTGCTGGCTGCTTCTGCTTCTTCGACGGCTTCTTATCCTCTTGCTTGATGTTGGTTTTTGTTTTTCATATAATTATTGCTGTTTACTTCTTGGTTTTTTCTTCGAAGTTTGTGTTATCGTTGACTGATAAAAATCTAAAACGGGGATAACAACAAAAACTAGTAAGTAAACAATGCACACACACATAGACACATTACACACAAAATTAGTAGGTGGAGCGCGCGCGGGAAAAATATTACAAATATGGATGTACACACATACACGCAGGTAGGCGATAGGTACGGGGTTTCAAAATTAATAAAAACACGCACAAAAACATGATGGTCTGCGAATCACTATTATTGTCCGACTCATAGGCCTGTTCCCTTATTTCTCATTTGATAAACTGTGCGAAAAATGCCAAATCATAGAAAGCCGCTCGCCGAAAAAAAGGCGGCATAAACAAACACACGCGCGGCGACGGAATCAAACAAACGCGGCGAATTGCACGAAGTGAAAAAACACGAAGCGCAAAACACACGACGAAAAAGTGGAGAAAAAAACCAGCAAACTCCGCCTCATGTGAGTTTTGTTTTTTGCTTTTTCCTGCCAAAATAGATATCCACCGACACTTGGGTATATTTTTCTAAGTTGGGGCTAATTTTTCACACACTTTACCGCACTTTTCATGCATCAACGAGCGCAATTTTGTTGATAAATGGCTCGAAAAATTTACACAAATTTCCCGATTTTGCGTATAGCGTGGTTTTGCTGGAAAGCAATAATGGCGGCCAGAGAGCCGAACACTAACGACGCTGAGGACAGCTAGGCCACGATTAATTCTCGCCGGCGGCAACACTGCCAAAGAACGGCGAGTTGTAATCGAGACGAAAAATGCATTCTTTGCTGCTGCCAGAGGCTTAAAAATGTTGATAAAAATTCAGTAGATTTTATTTTATGTTTATCCAGTTTTAACGCAACTTGTTTGTGACAAAAAACATTTAATTTGCAGCGTAATTGTTATCGATAGATCGCCGTTGACATGTGCCGATTTCACGGCCTCACACTCCGAAGTCACTCCGAAATTATGAATGGCGCCCCCTAGAGAAGAGCAGGCAAACTACCCAAAACGCTGCATGATTTTTTTTTCACAAACAAAAAAATCGATTTAATTTTTTCACGCACATTTTTCACACTAATTTTGGCCTAATATCACGTTGCAAATGGGCCGAAACGATGTGATTTTTTGCGTATTTTCCACTGCCGCACGATTCCAGCTAGATTCAATCAGCTACGATAGCGCAAACGGTCGAAATTGTTTTTCTGCAGCTGGACACGTTTTTACTTAATGGGCGGCCATCACGAATGAGATTTTCGGAGTTGTCGGAGTAGGGCAATCGTCGCAATTCTGACGAAATTATTCTGGCTAGCTCTCAGGGCGAAAAAATGGATGAAATCGAACGCAATTTTCGGCAGAACCTGTGGATTTTTGTGGGGGGTCGTATAGATGCATTGGGAAGGCTGCATCCAGCTGCATATGTTTAATTTTCTGATGTTATTAATTTCCTGCTGATTGCTCGACAGAGCTAACAGTCTGGCCAATTTATAGCTATCCCATCTCTTAATTCAGATGTGCCGCCATCTATCGGTGTTTGATACCGACATTTTATATTCAATTATATTCTTTAAAAAAGATTTAAAATTCAAATACTGATAAAGTTCTTGGCCAGAAAATGTAATCTTTCTTTAACATATGTTTGGCTGAACCTGAACTAAATTTTTCGAGTGCAAGTTGGCAGTCCATTTTTTTCAAATGTCTTGATAATGGCGCTGCCATACCGCGAAAAGTTGTCAATTCAAATTTGAAATAATCAAAACACTAACTTCATTTAAATGCTTTTCTTTATTATAATCTCGTACAAGGCTTTTTCGCATTTCGCTCCGCTTGATTTTCCTAACGTTGTTAATTTGTTAGTTACAATGTTTTCATAGTTTTTAAAGGTGCTCGTTGACTTGCCTTCATTGGAATACAATTAAAATATTGTCGATAATTTTGTAATTTTTTTTGGATTTTTAACAATTATTGGGAGTATGCTGGTTGGTAAAAGCGTTTGATTATGAAATTTGTAATATAGTTTGTTGTTTTTTGTCCAGCAAAGCGAGTTTTGGAAGCACCGGCCGACAAAAAAAAAGGAAGCTTTCAAGCAGAAGAAGCCTTTTTGAGTTTCCCACGCCGATCCTCCAACGGTTTTTCAGCTGCTGCTCCTTTTCATGGGGTGTCGTTTTTTATTTCTTGGGAGGATTGCCGCAAGGACGTTCACAATTACAGGTGGGACGGCGACCGCCTGTGGCCAAAAGCGAATTTTCGCGGGGTAACAGGCGGTGCTCTTTGTTCTTTTCATTCACCCTCGAAGTTTCAGATGCTCGGCAATGACACGCACCTGCCGCTCACAATTGCCATGTCCCCTGCCTAAGGGTTTGGCTTTAAAATAGTTTTGTAAAATATGATGCAATTGTGGAGCGGCTGTCGCGGCATATCGACCTCTGATAAATGGCTGCGATGGCGTACATGATGAAAAATCTAAGTCAGACAGTGGTGTCGTATGTGAAAAAGCACCTTTTTCGTTTTGTGGAGGGAGTTTGGGGGCGGTTGGGGGAGTGGGCGGTGAATGGAGAGCACCGAATGGCTCAGTAAAGTGAAATTAAATGAAATATTTTACAAGAAACTTTCAAATTAGTCAATAAATAAGTGTTGCGCATATTTTGAACGGTTTTCCACCCGCAATTTTGTGTTTTCTTGTGGAAAAAAGGTTTCCGCGATACCCAAAATCCACAAGGACTAAATTGCGGCGAACATTTCTCGCGGCGAAATCAGCTTTCAATGCTGCCCGTTAGGTGGAGCTGATGTGCTAACCGAATAAAAAAACTCTAAGTTATCTATTTAAAATGGGAAAACTAAATTAAACATACAAATAAATATAAAACAATAATCATAAAGCGATTGCTGATATTTCTAGAGAGTTGGTTTTTGTGGTTTCCTCTGATTCTTTTGTGTCTGTCTGATTCTTTTTGTATTTGCAATATTCAACAACCAATACCAATATTTCGATTAATTAGCTCTTGGCTATATTGGTAAAGTCTTTGATATTAATTTAGTGCTTTTTGTATTGTGAGGAATCTATGGATGTGAAGCTAAGCCCAACACATTAATGGGCTCCTTATAACGAGTTCATTTAAGTTACATAGTTTTCATAGTTTTTGGAAAGACGCGCCTACAAGTAGTAAAAATTCACCATAGGTTTTATAACATTTATGAATGGAACGATTGTTTCTAGGTGCTTCTTTAAATCTGTAACTATTTCAATATATATTTCGCTAACATTTAGTGTATTTCGCGTCCTTGTTAATTGTTTTTCCCTCGTAAGTATGCTATAGTTTGTGTCTCTAGTAAAGGAGTTCTATGTGTTTTTTTCTCATTTTTTTCGTTTTTTCGACTGAAAGTTAGTAAAAGGTTTCGAAAAATCAGAGTTTTTAGTAGAATGATAGATTGTTAAACATATCAGAGAGAAAGAAAGACAGAGAGAGAGAGAGATTGGAGATACAGAGAGAAAGAGAAATATATAGAGAAAATGTTGGCGCTAGATAGGTGTTGGAACTACAAAAAGTACTAAATTAAAATAATAGTATAGTATTCTTTTGCACTAAAAATCTGTGTGTGTTTTTAACTTCATTGCCTTTTTTTGTATTGTTTGTATTGTTGTTAGTAAACTTTGAAACTCATCAAACGTCAATCAATCAATCAAATACTGGTTATAAGAATATTGTCAACATTCACAAACCAAAATCGGTTAGATATATATTTGTGGTTAAGTATATAAGTTTATCTGTTATTGAACAAACCAACATACCAGGAAAGCAACAAACTAAACAAATCAAACACAAAAACGAATGGTGTTAACATTGCATTGGGAATTTCGCTAAGTGTACGGGAGTGGGCCAAGTTGGGACGGTGCAGGATTCGGAGAAGGATCTTTTGGGAGTATGTGAGAATGGGTGGTGTGTCTACCACCGAGATAGGCCGGCTAAAATCCGATACCCCATCGATCTACGAGCGAGGCAAGAGCGAACTAAGGAAACGGTGCGCAACTGTACTTGACTTTTGAATTTGTAGTAATATTTTGTATAAACTCTTTTGGTTTCAGCTAGTGACTTACCTGTGCAAAAAGCAACGGAACTATGTAGGTCACATGCTCCCCGGCTGGACGGAAATGGATACTCTATTATTTTTCGTTAAGCAGTTCTCAACTAAAGCCAAGTCTAGGGGTAAATATTTTACAAATGCGTGGGGCAAAGGTGCACGAATGTTGAAAAGTTGATTAAAAGTGAGTAGTATAGCAATTAGATAAAGTAAATTGAAGCTAAAAATGTTAACGGCAAAAGTTGATAGTAAATTTTAGCTAAAGATATACAATGGTATATGGTAAAAATGGTTTTTCTTGTTTATTAGCCAATTTTTTGGTTTCAATTATACAAATGAAAAGTTTTATGCTTAAAATACAAAACTTCAAGTCGAATACTCTAGTCGAGATGATAATCATAATCATAACCATTAATGTTTAATATTAATTCAAATTCGAAAAATGTAAATCATAATCTATGTATGTATGTAAGCTATAAGTTCCGATTCGATTCGATTCGTTTTAAAACTATCACTAGCATGAATGAGAATTGAGTCAATTTCAATTTCATAATGAGGACATAATGGGGTATGGGTTCGGGGAGCGGGTGGTCTGGGACAGGATGGGGGGATCTCTTCTACTTACAAACTAGTTATCACTTGTTGAACATAAACCAAAGGGACCAGGATGATCGGTACTTTATACAGTTGGGTGCTGGTGGCTTCTATGGTTTCTATGAGGCTAACTACACTAAGATCGATCGGTCTCATTGTTGCTTCGATTACGTGATATGATGTGGGATCTACGTTTGATTCTTGATGTTGATTCTCTTTTTTTTTGCTGTTTCTTTTTTTTTTTCAACCGAGAGTACTGCTTAATGACTAGAATCTAAAATACAGAGTATAAACAATAAAGTAAAACAACGTTTTATGCTTTTATGAAGTTCGCTTCCGACTTTGGAATAAACAAGATGAGCAAATGTTTCACTTGGTTACTGCAAATACTTTTGGATGATATTAAAAACTGGTCTGGCGATATTTACAGAGTGTCGAGTTATTCCAAGTTTACATATGATTTAAGTAAGTAGGGGCTTTCAATACGAGTATGTCTAAAAACTTATTAATGTGTGAATCGATTACTGGCTTCGATTATTTGGTTTTTCTGTTTGGTTTATCCCTCTGGTCGGAGGTGGCTTTTACAAATGTAAGTAACAACGAAATCAAAATGTAATAATCACTACGAATCCTACTTAAGCGCTACATGCTTCAGCTTTAGCATCAACAACATGCAATTCAAATACCGAGTACGAGTACGATTACGAGTACGATTCGGTTCGGTTCGGTTCGATTCGATTCGATTCTCAAGAAGACTGTGCATCCAAAGCTGGGCTTTAAGTGTAATTATGTATCATTTTCGTGTTTGTGTGTAAGAAAGGAGAAAGCCTTCGGTCTGGGGAAGCTTTGGTATGCATTCACATTCCTTGGATCGGGTTCTAGAGCCCTCGATTGGGGTGTGCTGATCAAACTACCTTAGATTCTTTGAAAAATAACTGTGCTTCAAACTCAAATCAATCGCAACGGTAACCGTAATTAAATCAAATCAAGCTACAAATCAAAGGCTTAGATAGAGATAGAGATACAGTTAGAAGGATAAGGAGAGATAGTGAGTAATCTGAGGTGTTGTGTAATCTGAGTTCTGAGTCGAGTACTGAGTTGTGTGTTTGTGTGGATTTCTAAGGATGGTGAGCCTAACACTTTCTATCTGTTGAGCAATTGACCCATTAGCCATGACATTGCCACTGCGATGGTTATGAGATGTAGCTGGCAACCGTTAGTGTGTAAATCTTTACTAGAATTGCACATATCTTCCTCACAAAAGCACATATGTCCATTGCCTGAACTTTCCATCATGCAAACGTGATCGACCATAAACAAATTTATCTGTAACTGTGACGTACACATGCGCCGCACCACCTCGTACGCTGCAAGAAAAGAGAGAGAGAGAAAGAAAGAGCCAGAGAAAAGAGAAAGGGACAGGGACAAACACACAGGATCGTGTCGATAAGTCAGTCGAAGAGTAAATCGATTCGCAAAAGGACACCACAGTTGCACCTTGATTGCTAATTACTCACGTGATCTCTGATGCCGCACCATCTTCACGCAGCATCCGTTGCAAGTCATCAAGGGGGGCTGATCTCTGGGCAGGGCCGTGTAGTTGAAGGGATCCTTGAAAATTAACAAGGTTTAGATTAATCAAAACCAATTTTTAGGTACATTATCAAACCTTGCAGCGGGCATCAGTCCAGGAATCACATTCATAGCAGTATATCGATCGCGCTATATTGGGGAATATATCGTTATTATCTAAATCTCTACAAGTATCTTTAGGTTTCATGTTTCAGCTAGTTTGAGGTTAGTTTAGATTTGGTACAGTAACGTCAAAAGACGTGCAACATACTAGGGCATGCCAGTTGCCAATAAACAAAACAGCAAGCAGGTGTCTATGTGGGTTTAAGGTATTTTATAAACAAAATTACGAAAAACAACTTGCAAGACTTCAATTAAAATCAGAAACATAACGTAGGAGGTCTGGGGATTCTGTTTTAAAGGATATGTGTATTTCTAAGGCATGCACTCACACTCACATCCAAGTACACCACGCACAGATACACAGAAAACTTTAAAAAGGACTCTATTTCTGGGTACAGTTTTCTTTTTTTAAAGTTAAAAAAAAAGACAATCAGACGAATTATAGACTTAAAGCGAAACTGTACCACAGATCGTACTACTCTGGAGACAATGGACATCAAAAGAATAGCTTAAATAAAATTGATAGAGACGACTAAAAAAGCCTTGCTTTATTCGAAAAGAACTAGAAAAAATAGTGCAACAGAAGGAGAAGTGAAGTGAGGTAAGAAATAGTCAGGATGACCCCATAATTGAGTGGGGCATTTGGTGGCAAAGCATTAGGAATGAGCGGGAGGACTCCGATCGGTCCTTGGATACGAAAATGATAATTTCTTAAGTAACACTGATAATTCAAAAATATTCCATATTCATGGCGAGCCCAAAATAAACCGCTTCGGGTTCTATTAGAAATAGTTTATACATATACTTATGCATGACTCGTATTATTATTATTGTCTTTTTTTTTTTATTTTATTTTTTTTTTTTTTTGGCAAA
Organism: Drosophila varians; assembly: GCA_018150405.1. Lineage (NCBI taxonomy): Eukaryota > Metazoa > Arthropoda > Insecta > Diptera > Drosophilidae > Drosophila > Drosophila varians. The sequence continues at coordinate 15,638,785 of JAECWK010000130.1, forward strand.
ATGGTAATTGATAGGTTTAAGCAAATCTTTTCTGGTTTGGAAATGGTAATGGACTCATACTTTGACATTCGGCTGAGGCCTGCGGAATCCATATGAAAGTTAGAAATCCGAATATGGCTGCAAATAAACAATGGAAGAGAAGAGAGCAAAGTAGAAGTGGGCAGTAGAAGGAGCACAAACCAAAGATACAAAATGGGTCCAGGGATTTGATAGGTGGTTCATCCCAGTGCCAGGTACAGTTGGTCCTTCATTCCTTAGCGATCGCAACTGTACCCGCCATTGGGATATCGGACTCGGGTGGGGGAAAGGATAAAATAGAGTTGGTAGATGAAATGGCAACACTCTACAAACTTGGGGGGGTTATTACATAAACACTCTCGATATCTGTGCACACAGTGGGGTCCAAAGCCAAGGCCATACGTTACCACCTCCTACACAATAGTATTATTATTAAAGTGACAGTGTTTCGAAAGGCACAGAGGATAGACAATTTACAAATTACGTTTACATTTTTGGTGTTAACTTCACTGCAACTCAAGACGCATACGTGTTATTGTTGTTGTTATTGTTGTTGTTGATATTGTTGTTATTGGATGTGACCAGGAATATGCAATATATATATATATATATATATATGGGTATATAGAATGTATAGAGTACAGACAGCTGCTTATAGTCGATATTAAACGGCATTTACAATCAACGGCACGTACGATTCGAAAAACTAATATTTCAAAAACCAAACGAAACTCAAATCGAACGCAACAATTTCTTTTGACGTATTTTTTGTACAAGGGATTATTTTATTTTAGATTAGTACAAGAACTGAAAGGTAATTTTTAAATCGTTCAAATCGAAAGGGGAAATCATAGGCAAAACGAAACTTACTTGGAAAACAATTATCGGTGATAGCGAATTTTGCCAATGCCAAAAAAACTATGATTTTTGTTACCGATGAAAAATGAAAAATAAAACAAATGTAAAGAATGTTTTCAATCAAATTGAATTGAATTACGAACGGCTTAGCAGCTATAAAATCAAATGAAAATCAATCATCTCTCTGCTGCCCTATCTAAACAATTTCCATATGATCAATCACTTCTCACTCGATTGGAATTTTTTCGACTATATACCATTCCGAGGAAAGATATTTCGATTAAGATATTTCTTTTTATAGATATTATGCAGTGTAAAGGATTTAAACTTTATAAAGTATAACTTATAACTTTTAAAGTTCATTTCTGATGTTAAGAGTATTTCAAAGTCCCTATATTCCTAACGTGTCTAGTTTATTTCTCAGCACACTAATAATCTCTTTGTATACACCATAGTTGCCAGTCAATTCTTTGATCTGTGTGAGGATAATGAAACTTGATGGTCCATAAAGAAGGCAGCTTCCCATTGTGGGACTTCTGTGTTTATCATTCGATTGGACTTGAGGTTGACCTTTGCTCGTTTATAATTTTATGATTTTATCTTTCAATGCAACAGAATGGAAGAGTTTGGGTGAGTGAAGGGATTACCTGTGGTGACTAACAGCCAGTGGTTGACTGCAATTCGCGGGGTCCACATTTTGGGGGGTTTTCCGTCTCCTCCCACCTGCAGGGATATTCAAGTAATTAGCTAAAAGACCAACACACCAAATTAAGAGTACCTTTAGTGGGTTTTATTAAATTGATTTGGATTAATCCTTTCTGTAACCTTAGGTTCTGCTCTTGATCCGAAGCATTGTGCTGTCCTTCCTAAAAGAATGCATTCTTTGAATGTTTATCAACAAACTAAATCACTCCACAGTTTGGTTCTTTAATCCGGCTAATCCTGTCCACTTTAAATTCCCCTAATTTGTGTAATTCCTATTTTTAGTCTTTGCCCAGAAATTAACACTTTACGCCGTAAGAGCCATCCATCCATTTTTTATGAGTCTTTAATATTCCCACTTGTGCGAGGGCTGGCACAAGAGTTTGGCCAAAATGATTTGTGGTGGCCGAGTTTGTGGAGACACTTTAAGCTGCCAGGGAACAGCCTCAGATGTGTACGTCAATATGACAATATAAATATATGGGACTTATATATAGACGGTATAGATGGAAGCGGATCAAAAACATCGCTCTATAAATAGAGCCGCACAACCTCTAATAAGTGTTCTAGGTCAATCCGAGTGTGTGGTGTGTGTGCCTCGGAGTGGGTGGGGTCGTGCTTTTGGGTGGGTGGCTGTGGCTCCCATGGAAGTCACACCAAGTCATGGCTGTTGCTGATGTCAATGGTTTCTGGGTGCTCATCGCATTGGTTTTGGCCAATGTATAATTTACAATTGAGATCTCTGCACTTAACACGTCTTGTTTGCGATGGGGGAATTTATTGTGGCATTTTTTGCATTGAACTTTGGCAAAGTGTCAAAAGAAATGCGAAGGCGGGACACCAGAAACGCGAGGGGCCAGCAGGGAATATCAGACGAAACTATTTTTATTTATATGTGTGCCACTGCTAAGAATATTGTCTAAGCGATTTTAAAGACTATGCGGAATATTTGACTACAGATTACCCTTTTTGATTCTACTGAGTCTACCATTTTTTGTAATTAATAATAGATTTTTGTTAAACCCTTTTCCTGAATTATTAAAGGGGAAGCCCTTGCTTTTATTTTCTATTAATTTTCCATTTTGTTGGGAAAACCCATATACCCCTGGGAAAATGTAGCTCCGCTTGGTCTATTCCAACATTTCAGGTTAAGGTTTTCGCATGGCATAACTAAAATTAGACCAATGTTCCGCCAATATCGAAGAGTCTCCACCGAAAACTGGCATCCAAGATGCATCCCAATGCAAGTGGGTCAGAATGTGGTTCAGTGCCCGCCAGCTGCTCAACAAGTGTTTGCAATGCTGCACCATTTTAGCCATTATTAATACCACCGATCGCATTTCATGGCCCGTTTATAACGATTTAATTTTCACATAAAGAGCTAATAACATGGCCGCTCAAGTGGTATAATGGAGAGGTTTTCCCTTCAATTACGATTACTTGCCTTGGTCAGTGAGCTACTCCCTATTGGTTAACCAAAAAACCGACATTTCGTACATTTTGGGCTGCCAGTTTTTTTGTTGGCCCAGACAGGGGCAGGGGCAGGGGCAGAAGCACACGCGAGTATCGATTTTGTGTGTTTGTGTTTACACGGCGGGGCTGCAGCTTCTCCGCCAGTTTTTCGCTGACACTTTCCACTTTCCACTTTTCCTTTCCTTTCACGCTCTCTCCTGCCGCTGTTTCATAATAAGTTCTCGCATCGATTGGGCCAGCTTAACTGGGCCAGCGGCCCTCGGCTTACGATTCTTGGCCTTTACAGGCTACTGCTGGGGTCTAATGCAATTTGCATTCGACCCTCGTTGCGGTCGTGGTCGCCTTTGCGCCTCGTCGCCTTCGATTACCAAAAGTATCTTATTGATTTCGCTCACAACACTTTGGGCCACTGCATTTTCCTTTGACTCTCATCCGGACTTTTTCAATTAACTTTATGCACTGCCAATTGTTTAATTCACTAATTTAAATAATTTTCAAATTGTTAACTAATTTGTGTTTGTTGTTGGCAATTTGCAAACTTATTTTTCCGTTTTTTTGTTGAATTTATTTTGCAGGCCACACGCAACGACGACTGCGGCGGAGCGGATTGGATTGGATTTTCCGATTTTCCCTTTACGCTTTTTGACAGTTTTGGCGCATGACGCTTTTGACGTATAGCATGCTGTCGAGCAGCTTTTGCTCGGGAAAAGTGTTGGGAAAACCGCCAAGAGCTTTTCAGCATAAGCTTTCCAAGGCGCCTCTTTCGAATCAGGAACGCACCAACCATCGAAAAATAATGTTTTTCACTTTATTGTGCAAGCATGAGACATGTATAAGTAATTTGTTTGTAAATTGCATTTCGCGGCAGCTTATACATTTAAGTATTAGTTAAATAAAAAATGAACGTTTCATGAATAAATAGATAAATACACACGAACGAGTACACGACATTGGTAATAGGTATGATAGACACAGAACTGAATGCATTCAATGATCCTTGTTGATCCTTTCATCCTTCTTCTTCAGATTCGAGACACTCAAAGGTTGCTATTCCTAAGCAAAGTCGCGGGAACTCTCCAATTTGCGCATCTGTGGATGGAGAGAAATTTTTAAAAATTTAGCAAACAAATCAATAAGAATCTAAATTATTTACAATGTGTGTCTGTGAGTGGGTTATGAGTGTGATTGAGTGTGTAATGAGCGATCAATGTTCAGTAGAAGTACTCCTCGCTCCAGGCATTAATCAATCGGATTCTCACCTCGCGTTCATCGGCGTGTGTTCGGTACTTCTCGGCCGCCTCGTTCGTCTTCGGCTCCGGCTTCGCCTCCAGGATCTGGGTGTAGAGCAGGGCAGCTGCCACGCCCCCAAGGATGGGGCCCACCCAGTAGATCCAGTGGGCCGACCAATTGCCAGTGGCAAAGGCAGTGCCCACGGTGCGAGCAGGATTCATGCTGGATCCCGTGTATCTAATGGTTCCCAGGTGACCCAAAGTCACGGCCATGCCGATGGCCAAGGGTGCCGTGTAACGGGAGTCCGGTTTGTTGGGGTCGCAGGCGCCGAACACGGTCAGCACCAGGAGGAAGCCCAGGAAGAACTCGATGCCCAGGCCCTGCAGCTCTGTGATGTTGGGCGCCAGAGTCGTGTGGCCCAGGCCATTGTAGTAGTCCTGGTCGATAAGGGTCTGGAAATTAGAAAGGATTCTCTATTACTATAGGTATTCCGCTTAAGAATTCTTGCAAACATCCAAAAATTAGCTGTGAGGTCTTGTGACTAACCGAGTAACAAAAATTGAAGTTTTTTTTTTTGATAATATGTGGCTTGGGTCTTTTTATTATCGTTGGGATGACTTCATAAGCTCTCGAAATGTTAAGAATTGTTTTATTTATTCACTCAAGCAAACGAACAAATTGTGGAGACCCGAATCACTTTTTTGAGCACCGCCGGAAGTGGGGCAATCAGAACAGCGAAAAATAAATGGCATCAGACCATTTAAAGAAGGCTTGTTCTTAAGTGAGACAGATTAACTTCAAGGTATTGACATTGAATTAGGGCTAAGAGGTTGGTGACTGGGTTTGTACTTACCCTGACAGCTGCTGTGCCCGCAATGGCTCCCAGGCATTGGAAGACTATGTAGAAGACGGCCCTCAGAAAACTAATTCGACCTGCAACCAACATGGCCACGGTTACAGCAGGATTCACGTGTCCGCCACTCAAATGCCCAACGATCTGCGGAATTGAGAGTTATATTTATGAATCAATTAATGGAGAAGGTATCCAAACTTACCGTGATGGCCATGAAGATGGCCAGGCCAAAAGCCAGGGCCTTGAAGGTGCTGTCCTCCACTTGAGTGCAGGCACCGCAGGCGAAGAAGTTGAGGATGAGGTTTCCCAGGAACTCTCCGATTAGGGCCTGCCATAATCGCAGCTCCTTGGACTTGAGCTAATGGGAAGGGGGCTTAGTTAAATATAATATATGTAGTGACCCCTTACTTACCTCATTTAGACCTAGAGAGTACTCGAACTTTCCCATCTTTTAGGCTTTGCTTTGCAAACGGCTACTGACAAACTGAAAAGGAAAAGCGGAAAATCAGTGACTTGTGTCGGCTGGTTAATGCAAATGGCAATGGCAATTGCAAATGGAAATGGGCAGTGGACAATTGTCGAACATGGGCCATACTTAACTAGCTACGATGACCACTTTTTTAAGGCTCATTTAAGGTGTGAAATTGTTTTGGCCTTTGCCGGCGTTTCCGCTGCATTTGAATTGGTTTGACACTTTTGTCTAGACTGCTAATTAATAAGTATAATCCACTAAGACATCGATTTATATAAGTTTTTTTGCTGGAAAAGGAATGTTAATTTGTTTATCTTAACCCATTGTCGGTATGGCGAAAGTTGGTAATTAAGGCAACCCCCCGGAACGCTGCCTTTCAAGCCCATAAAGCCAGCTTATCAGCGATTGCAGCTGCATGTGAGACACAAATATGAAAGCAAATAAAGAATATAATATTTAATTGGCAACACGTCATAAAAAGGAGGTAAATATTTGAGCGTAACACAGGCCCGGGCCCAGGCCGAAGCGAACAACGCCATCTGAGAGCGAGCACTCGAGAATATTTGATCGGGGGGACTTGTGGGGGGACCGAAACTCTAAGGCTGCCGGGGGGATTAGGCCTGTTTTTCATGGCTTTCTCATTGTGGAGTGGACCCCGTGGAGACTGTTTGTGTTGCTGTTCTTATTTGGCGTAATGCGGTCACGATCACTTGCCGGCCAGGCCCAAAAATGGGCTAAAACTCAACCATGTTGGCCATGCCCCCACACCAGGCGATGCCAAGAACATCAGACAAATAAAATATATATGTGGCTATAACATATTCCATTTGTAATTTGTCTCTGCCATCAATCAGTGATCGTTCAATGCTAATCCCCATTTTCTATGCTCTCTAAATATTTCAAGTTGTTCATCATTTCTGTTTCTATTTATTTTTTTTTTAATGCAATCTTAATGAATTTCGTGTTTTATTTACGTCATCTTGGCGGCCCGTATCAATATCAGACAATAGAACTCAAGTGCCCTGATATGGGGGGGAATCATGCTTTTCATACTTTAATTGAGGTGGAGACGAGTGGGCTAGATGAATTGGTTTGGCCTGGCTTGGCTTGGCCCGGGTAGGGGTTGGGCCCTTGGATAAGTGGAATACCTTGTAATGGAGCCATCCCCCTCACAATCGGTCGCATTGATGGGAAAACCTTAGTCAAATATTTGTCATAGCTCTCTTAATCATCAAATGGGGATGTAATTATATGCGTTATTATTTTTCATCAAGTATTATTTTAATTGAAATTAACCAACATTCCAAAGTCAACATTCCCACACGCTGATTCGGAAGGCTTATTAAAAAATCCAATCGACCGAACAAATGAAAAATCTTAACAATTAATCAGCTCTGATTAGGGTTTGTTGTGTGATTAATTTTGGAGCAAGAGCCATTTATAGACGGATAAGCGGGCTGTATAATTGGAAACCTAATAGCTAGACCAAATGTTTGCATTCAACGGCCAATTCGGATTATGGAATTTTCAAAAGCACGCTAATGAGCCAAGTGTGAGTATGTCCGTGCTTATCCGAACAATAAAGTAAAAGTTTGCCCAACAAATTAGCACAGAATGGCGAGAACAAAGCCCACAAAAATTCACACATATTTTCGCAAACTCAAAACGTCAGGCAACTAAGTAAAACAAAATGCATTTCAACGCATTTCAGCCCGATCGGACACTCCAAGTATTTCAGTTACATTCAAAAACGTGTTCGAACCGAGGGTTCTTGAACTTGAACCCCAAACGTATTGAACTGAATGAAAAGGCGGCCCAATAAAAGTTAATTATATGCAAATAAAGACGAATGTCGTCAAGAAAACTGTTGGCTGTTTGGGCCATAATTCCGGAGATCGATAGAGATAATACGAGTATAAATCTTTGGTGATGGAACAGATGATGAGCTAATGTTTTGGGTTTTTGAAAATTGTTTATTGGCTTGCCAACAGGTAAACAAATTATGTGGGCTTTTAAATATGGCTCATTTTTAGTGGCCTTTAAGTAAAGCTGAAGTCATAATTCTAAACAGATGTGTTTTTAAAATGGCACGAAAGTAATGGGAAAAGCTGGGAACTCTTCTTGGTTGGAATTCAATCGAAATTTCTTTGATGTTAGACCGATTCACGTATTTACTTTATATAATGTGTTATATGAGGCCTAGCCTCAACTACGTACGTTTGCTGATTTACCGATATAGACATTGGCAATTGTTGGCCGCAAGTTTGTCACTTAAAAAGCCATAAAACTTACTTAAGCTTTGAATTTGTATGCAACGGCATACTTGGAAAAAGTCGGAGTGATAAAACGGGGGGGAATGGAGCCATAGAGGATAGAGGATACACTGAAGAGTTAATAGAGACGCAACTCCCACACGTGTTTTGTTGGGGGGGGAAGGGGGCTACAGTGGAGCCATGCTAATCGCAAACGGGTCACTCCAATTACCAAATCACAGACCAGAAAATCGCTCTGGCCACCCATCAATCAAAAGTGTCAGATATGAAACGAGCTGCCCCTGGGGGGGCGGTGTCACCCATTACCGTGTCAGTGTATCATGGCTCTACTACCAATACCAAATCGTAATTAACCAAACAATAGAAATTTATAGAAATCTTAAAAGCTTATGCAGATTACACGACCGCATCGTTTCATGCAACGCTGCTTTCAAAATTAAGACCGCAATTAAATATATCTCGAAATTCTGTGTAAATATACTTGGATATATTTGATGTATTTTTGGCAGCATTATAACCAAATTATACTATATCCGTGACTTTTGATTTCTGCGAACTGTGCTGGCGGACCAAAGTAAAAATTCGACATAAATTTCATTGTTTTTACGATTGACACATGCGTCCATTTTCTTTCTTGTTTATCTTAATTTAGATTTACGTATTTAAAATGATTAAAGCACATCGACAAAGATGTTTTTTATGAAAAAGGGTAATATAATTAATATTCTTGTCTGCTATTTTCGAAAACATAAAGAATTCTTAAATACTTTTTCGAGTATTTTGGAAGCACTTTGTTTACCTTGCCTTTATTAATTAGCTCACTTTTGGCACCTTTGCCCACTTGCTAACAAAGTTGATGTACAACAATAACAAATATCACATTAACTTGCACTCGAAAATTATTTAATTTTGCGGTAATATATTAATACACATAAGTTCGTTCTTCAAGCGATCCGCGCACTTGGACTCTATGACATAAAATGTTTCGCAGCGCGAAACCCGAAGCCCCAAAGACCCCAAAAGCCTCGTCGCGATGGGGAGAACGATGTAATCTCTTCTCCAGAGAGTTTCAGAGACAACGAGAGCGTTTCCAGTACGACGAGGAGAGCGCTGGCGCAACGGCCCCAGTAAAATATCTGTGATTATCTTAAATTTAATAAATGACTAAAGTATAAATACAGAAATGGATACGTAGCTAGCATTTTGTCAGATTTGCATTCGAAAAATTAAGTTCAAAAGAGGGTTGTCTTCAAATTGGTTGTTTTGATAAAGAAATGTATTTCAAAGGACCCAAGGACCAAGGATTAACCACTAAATCGGTCCGCATCTGCCTAAGCTTGTTAATCCAAGTCGACAACCACCATATTTATGGCATAGCCAAGACGAAAACCACAATCAATCATATTCGAATGAAATCTTTGGAACAAATTTATATTATGCAAATAATTATTAAAAAGTGATATCCTGTACAATACCCTGCCTATTAACTTACAATCGACGTCATTGTGTGACGTTGGCAGAAAAGTTTCCACCTCTTTATTACCGAAATCAGGCGGAAATCATGTCTTTTGCAAACAGTTTTTAATTATTTTAGTGCAAGCACTTCAGGGAACACTGAACTTTTCCACGATTCAATAAAAATGAACATTGCCCAGAAACAGACTGCGAATCAAATTCATTTTATCAGTGGTATAGGGGTGGCGTTATTGTTTGTTTAACTTTTTAATTAACAAGAACAAAAGTAAAACGTTTATGGCAAATAAAATGGTGTTTAAAAATCAAAGCACACTTTTATGATGCGCCATAAATAAGCTTAAGTAAAATTCAATAATTATTGACATGCTTAATTTTTAAACCTAAAGTTTTTTAAATATTTAAGGGCTACATGAAATGGGTTTATACAAATTTGAATATCGGGCCGACGGAGTACTTAAAGATAAATGTTTTATAGACCAATAGCTACGATCTGATAAGATTATAAATATTTGCATAATAAAAATAGTTTTTAAAGCAAATATAATCATAAATCATTGCTAAAGCTTCATAGTCACAATCCCATATTAAAGATTAAAATCTTTTATAATTTACATAGGAAAGAAAAGCTTAGTCCATTGAAAAACAAATCAAAATCAAGGCGCACATTTCATTTGCAGGGAAAATGTTGGGTTCCTCCTGAAACTTGAGTCCTGACACCTGGCCAACGCCCACTTTTGAGCCACAATAGAGTGGTTCATCGCCGACCTTGGCCCGACTTTGCGTCCATTTGCATAGGACTCGTGTAATCCTGTGGACGGGCAGGGCCGGGCCCCTTTCTTTTTTTGTTTCGCGAGGAGCCCCAGTGTGAAATATGGAAAAGCAAAGTAATTGTGTCCTGACTGGCGAAATAATAAATTAGAATTGTCCGGTCATAGCGCCCCCAACTGGGAAGCCATTAATTAAATCAGACATAGTTGAAATTCCGTATGACGTGATCTGAAGAAAGTGTTGTCTTCCCATAGAGCTCTACGTACTCTTTAATAACTGCCAAATTTTGAATATTTTTTGTTATCATTAGTTGATTAAACAGGCACTGTTTCCACAGCTGTTTTTCGTATCTAGCCGTCTTTTACATTCACAATAATGAGTCATCTTAGATTACTACTATTTCCGCGCCTTTTAAATGTATTATATATACCTAAAAAAAAAGGTTGATTTGCCACAGAACCTTAATTTAACTGGAAACAATTAATTCGTTAACGTTATTTGAATTTTAAGTATTTTAAGTTTCCGGTGCTTGCGTAAAATTCACATGTTTAGAACGAACCTCGGCTTGGTTCTGTTCCTTGAATTGAGGCACAAAAATCGCCAACATCTGCTCTGGCTTATCACCATCGGACATAAGCAAATTTTCATCAATTGCCATTTTTTATGGGCCCATTACCGTTCCCCCATCTTAATGGCCACTCGATATATAACACGTACGCCATAAGTCAACAGCGGCCGTGCCTAACTTAAAAAAATAATAAATAAAATACACAAATCCACAAAAAAATAGTGAATAAAAAACACTAAAAAACACTAAACTGCGTCCGAGGCAAAAGATTCGATCTGTTCTTGATGATATTTTTATATAAAACAACAGAACAAAAACCAAAGAAGTTGAGTAAACACAAATGGCAAAAAAAAAAGCACCAAGTGCTTGTGTCAATCAAGCGATTCGATATTGGAGTGTTGCGTTTTTTTTAGCTTGGACAGGCCGACAGTTTTGGGAAGAGAAGTAGTTTTTTGTTAATTACCTGCAATTTTTGGCCCCGGCACGCGCTTTACCATCTCCATTCCCCCACAGGAAGTAAGTATACGCCTCGTGTGCCACTATGCCAGAGTTAGCTTTTATTCTGCCACCTTTTTGTTGTTTTGTTTCTTTGATCATTGAAATCAGTTTTATATGCAGAATGTGAGGCGTAGATGTTTTTTTTGCGATGCCCGCATAAGATTTGTTTCTACGAAAGCTCTCGGCAATATTTCCCACGGCGCATGCGTAAAGACACAGGTCTTGAAGACAACGGGTTAGTCATGGCTGCAAAGATGATGAAGTTGAAGAGTCGGGTGATGAGCGATGGCGAGGGGGAGGGGGAGGAGAGGCAGCAAGCGACTCAAAATGTGCAAAACAAATAGCTCAACAACAATTCAACATTTCGAATTGGACTTGGACGAGGCTTGCCAAAAAACAATAACGAGAACCGCAATGCCCAAGACCAGCAACAATAAAAGCCAACTCCAAAACGCCAACAGCCACAAGCAGCGGCCTTATTGAAACATAATGTATGTGCTGTATGTGATACAGTAAACACTGCCTAGTATAAAAGTGTATATGGCAAACCGAATTTGAGAAAACTGGCCATAACTTTTGTAATACTTATCCCATCGAAGAATGTTATACCTTCGCGATCTTGTATTCTCCAGTAGCATCCATTTCTATCAAAACCTGGCGATCAAAAATCTGACCCCATTTTCGCAAATTTTACTGATGGTACCCCTTTGCTAAATTGCGAAAAATTAATGGGCCAAAAACAAGAGTTTTCAGTCACCTTTTTGCATGTTTTTTGCACAATTTTAATCCGATTTAAGTTCGGAATAGCATTTATGAATCAGGGCTTTAATCCCTATCGATATGCTTCAAAGGTTTTTGAAAATTGAAAAAAAAATATTTTTTCGATTTTTTGCAATTTAGGAAAGGGGTACCATCAGTAAAATGTTGAAAAATCGAAAAAATATTTTTTGTTCTACTTTTGAAATATTTTGATGCAGATAGAAGCGGAATAAGTTTCTGATTCATAAATGGTATTCCGTTTTAAAATCGGATAACAATTCGATAAATTATTTGCAAAAAGGTGACTCAAATCTACAAATTATGGCCACAAGGCACCCATTCCAAAGATTACAGATTTATTTATCAAATTGATTCCAAATATCGTGCATTTACTGTACTGCACATGTATCATAGATCATGCCTGAGTAAAAATTACCAAACAAGCCATAATCAGAGCGCTGGCTCTGAAAATTTGCATAGCCCATAGAGTCTGGGACTTGGACTTGGACTCGGACACTCACGCATCTAACACTCGGAGCCGGAGACCTATGTGTGCTCGGGACTACTAACAAAGATTGATGAAGTGTCAAATGCCGGAGATGGAGCAGAAGACGACGCCGGCGTCGAGGGGCTGCAGGTGGAGGGTTGCGACATTGACCTTTATTTGATTTTTTGGTTTATGCCCAGGCTAAATCAATCATATGAGCCCAAAAAAAAAAAAAAATAGAAAAATCACCAAAATCAAAGGCAGGCACACGCTCCTAGTTTTTATTCGATTTCTGTCTGTCCACCTGATTGAACCAATTTTTTGGGGCATTTCGATTTTTCACCGAATCATTGCAAAAAATCATTACATTTTGTTTATTAGCCGCCCCCTGCCAACAATAACGGTACATAAGCATAAATAATTTTTTTTTGGCGAACGAGATTATTATCGTTTCTCTCTGTGCGTTTACACATTTATTTTGCATTGTTTTCTTTAGCTATTTATTTTTGTTATTATTTATCCTATTTTTTGTGTGCAGCAGCTCCACTTGGCGATCGTCTGTCATTTACAGTTACAATTGCAAATGTTTCAATGTCACTGAGGTCTCGGTGCTTACGCTTATTGTTGTTACTGTATTTTGAATTGTTTTTTTTTTTTTGTTTTTTTAGCATCGCAGAGAAAACAGATAATTGATGAGAAAACCGAATGTAATTCAATTTGGATCGGGATTTGGTTTTGGTAATTGCAGTCGTTCATGGTTTTGCATGGATTTTAATGAAAATAACGAAAGAAAAGAGTTTACGGGAAACCGTTTTTCGGAAACTTTCACTCGAAAAAGGATGGATATTGCTTTAAAATGTGTAACCATTTATTATAGATCTATCACTAAAATCATACATTTAATTAGATGAAGGAAAACTACCAAAAAAGTGGGCGATTCCCGGAGATCTTTTGGTAATTCGACAACCATCTTAGACCATCTTAACAGCCACGACGATTATCTCGCCCATTTAGCCAGACTTCGTGCCATTTTAATAGTTAACTGACATTAAATATAATTACTCATTGAAGGCAACAAAGTCGGCACAGAGTCTTTTCATTCAGTTATCCATCCGTGTACTTCTTCACCGCCCCTAGACAATAATACCAAAATATAAATCTGTCTGAGTTTTTGCCCCTTGTTTTCATAATGGGCTGAGACGCTTCCACAAACAAATTCGAGGCTCTTGGCGAATATGTTTCCTTTTTTGTTATTTTTTTTTGGGTTGTCACTTGTTTTGTCAATAACCCGCAACTGTTGCGCTCCTCCAGATAAAAATAGCAAAGGTACAAAAACCCTATTTTCATAGCCGGAGTTCGCAATCGATAGGGTTTTATTAAAGTCGTGGAAAGTTTTTTAAAAGTGAAACTGATAAGGGCCCGACCGTGCATAACCCATTAGCTGGGTTAATACGGAAAAAAAATCTACTAAAACTTTGTGGTTTTGGAGTGGGTGGTCGAATGGGCGGATTTTAGAGTCGGTCACGTGCGGCGCCTGTGGATCACCGAAAGCAAGATTCTTATGCGATGATAAGGCTCCCACATGTCGATAATGTAGGGCTGGACATGACCAGCACTATTAATTAATCAACAGTTTTTATGGCGTTTTGATTATTACCAGTCCCAAAATGGCAGACTTGTGGTTTCTTCAGACTGTGTGCAAAAATTCAAAATGGCAATGAACTTTCGCCTCTTGCTTCAAATTGCCTTATCTTCAGAGTAATTAAAATTGGTTCTTAATTGGTCAAGTATTAAAAGTTATACAATACAGAATAATGTGACTAATAACTGAGTATTAGTTGATTAAAGTGGAATTCTTCTAGACTAAAGTCACTTTTAGGTATGAACATTTGACAATTGCACTTGCATTTTAAAAGTTACCAATCTTTTTGGCCATAATAGAGCCATAAAAATCACCGCCTCTCCCCTAATACACGTTTTCACCACAATGTATAATGTTCTGGGCGATGTGAACGCCTTCATTTACGTTTAAGTCATCGGGGCAGATCCTTTCTGGCCAAGCCCCGAAACATCGAAACGCCGGGCTCTACACTTCCACATTAAGTATACGCTCCCTTGGTCGCTGTGCCGGCGTCGGCGGCGCGCCGCCAGCTACGACAGCGGCAGAGAGTATATCAGTTACAGCCGCTGCGTTGCCAACGTTTATTTGCGCTTGAACAGCGAACGTGGTAGCACGGCTCCGGCTTATAAACTTCAAGAGAAAATTCGAAAAGTAACGCAAAAGGAAACCCACTTCGGGGTGCAACTCTTAATTTAATTGAAAATAATAAAATCGAGTTATTAGACGTTGCGCTTTCCAATTTTTTCGGTTCGTCGAAAAGAAAACATAATTGAGTCCGGTGTGAAAATAAATACGAAAACGCCATCGCATCCAAGGAAAACAGTCGTTTGGGTGAAATTCAATTGACCAAAAATAACAAAAAAAAAATAAACACAAACTTTGCCGTCCGCCCAATTCGAGTTTTGTGGTCAAGTGCCTGGCAATTGTGCAACCTCAAGACTCTTAACCTTAACAATTATTTTTTGGCCGCAAAAAAGGAACAAAGCTATTGGCACAATTCAGAGCAAATCAAGTGCTCACTTTTACCACTAAAAAAAAAAAACGAAAAAAATTCGAATAAAAAAGACTATTCGAAAACGAAAGCAAAACACAAACTCAATTCCAAGCCCCCACGCTTTGCTAAACTCGAGTGGCAGCCCCCAGAAGACAAACGACAGAAGACAGCAAAATGGTTGAGAAAACAGGTGAGTGCCGTGCAGATTTGTGAGATTGCAGATTTTCAATTTGGATTTTTTGAATTTTGGCTTTTGGAGAATGTGGTGGCAATGCGTGGTGCGAAGGTTAAAATAATTTAATTGGGGGCGAAAAGTACGCGAAATGGTTTTAATTGATCAGTAGAGGCGTTGCTTTCGTACCTAAAATTCAACGGAATTGTCAGCCAAAGTGATGGATATATTTATTGTTATTGCTATGAATATTATTTACAGCCCTCTCCTAATTGGTTTTTAAATTACTTTTCAAAGTAAACGTAAACAAACTAAATCTAATCACCAATTAACACCTTTGAAGCTACCTCGGCTTTTACTTTCTACACAAAATCAAAGTTTTAGCCAAAAATTAATCATCGCTTCGCAACAATTAATCATCTTTAATAAGCCATCCAAAGACATTTTGATAAATCATGTTTTTGGTTTCGATTTTTGGCCCGACAGAGCAAATCAAAGAGTGACCCGCCTATTGATAATGATAACGACATGATTGCTTTTCAATAATTTCTCCGGCGCAGCATGACAGAAACCGTAAATTAGCCTGAAGTTATTTTTTTGTTGTTGTATTTTTCTATTGGCCGTGGCTTCCGTGGCTGTGGATGATGATTTCTGGTAACTGAAAGTTGGCATGACAGAAAGGCCCCCAGAGAAAGAGTCAGAGGAAGTCGGGGTGAAAGAGAGGGGTGTATGGGTAGGAAGAGGGATGGCTAAACAACAATAGCGGAAGCAACATTCGATTCGAGCAATTTAAACGATGATGATGACTCCTCTCGACTGCCGAGCAATAAAGCCGCATTGCCAAGTGAATATACTGGAAAGAATGGAAAAATCCAAAAGAAAACAAATTAAAGAAAGACAATTAAAAGGCCCCAAAATGGTGTATTTGTCCAGCCTCCATGGGCAATTAATTAAAGTCTTAATTGCATATCTTATTTGTCCACCAGGTGGCGTCACTTTTGGCGCTACACCCCCGCCTGATAATGGCGAAAATATTTGTCTAGCCACAATATCTGGGAATTCATTGGGTCTCTGCCAGGCTCCAGCTAATTAATGTCAACCCAGTTCTTATTTGACCAAGTGTCTAAGCACAAGATTCAATATTTGATTTAAATATTAAGTATTTTCAGGGGCATTTCCAATGATATTCAATTATTTTTGTGTCTATAAGTAACAAAAAAATAAAAAAGAAACAGTCTGGTGAGCTGCGTGAGAATCTTGATGATGGCCTTTGGCGCTGAAATTCTGCAAATGATTATATAAAACGTGTTGTTAATTTCATCTTTCTCCGTTGTATCTTTTTTTGTTCGGGGGCACCTCATAATTCAATGCGTTGTCATCTTTGGGCCAACATCGCTATATAATTCTACTTATTCTTAGTTGTTGTTTATATTCCAGCTAGTTTTTTATGGCAGGTATGTATGTGCGGAAAAAATTACAGTAATAATCGTGAGCCAAGTTGACATGACATCACGGTGAAATTGCTTTGCTTGCGTTGCTGGCATTCAAAACAGTAGCACTTAAGGCCAGGAAACGTTTTTTGTTTTGTGGCTAGAACATTTCGACTGTTGGCACAGTTAGTGCAGCTCCCAGTCACCCGGCTCATCCTCATTTCAAAGTTAGTTAGTAGCTTAGCATAGTTGCTTCTCAATGGAAGATCAACTTGTTTGTTAATCAGAAAGCTTATAATTAAGATAATAGGCTGCCATTGAGAAGATGTTCGTTCCCATGGAAAGTTTTAGATTCACGTAACGCGGAATTCAAGCTACAGAATTAACAGAAAATAATCAGTGACTTATTTGACAATATAAGGATCCTTCTACCTGGGAAAATACCTCCCACTAAGCGTCGATTTTAATCCGAAATTGTCGCCATTAATCGGTAAACTCCTTAGTTAGTCATAAACCACAAACCCCAATAAATAAGCCTACTGATATATTGGCATTGTTAACGGGTTGAGGCGACATAAATTTGTTTGAGCAAAAAGCCCATAAAGATTGCCGGCAAACGCACTTCGCCCGCACAGTCGACGAAAAACTGAAATTAAAACTGACAACGAATTGAAACCGATTCGGGTTCGGAATAGTCCCAGCCCATGACCATACCCAAAATCCATGTCCATGTCCATGACTAATTAATTTATAACGACAATTAATGGCTGGCGAACAGGTTGCCGTCGATCTCTTCCCGCGACTTATCCAGTATTATTAATAAAATCATCACCCAAGTGAACAAAAGTGCCCGAAGAGAGTTGCGCCAACCGAAATTAATAATCCGATTAAATTGATTAATTGTTGTAGACGAATCGAGGCGAAATTGAATGGCATGAGAATCTTTTGTCTTCCCCCCAATACAGGCGCCGTGTGTAAGGTGAAAATTTATGCCTGTGTTTTGGTATTAACTTCAGTTTCAGAAAACAACATCTTTTCGGGGCTAAATAAAGTGCATCATTTGCATAAGCACGAAAATAACTGTTTTAAAGCCACACCTGTCTTTTGTTCTTCGATTAAAATTAAAACTCTTGTATGATTATCCACCTTAACTTTTCCCTTTCTTTTTGGCCAATAATTGTACATGTGACGTCATTCTGTGGCAGAAAATTACCATTTGAGCCACCTTAAAAACTATCATAAGCCATAAAATATGTTCTCGTCAATCCTTTTCCATCAGTCAGTCAGAGTCAGTCAGTCAGGGGAGCAACTTTCTTCGAATGATTAAAAATCATATGAGCAAAAATAGACATAAATTAGGTAGCTTATGCCACATTTGCGTGTCGACGGCAAATTAATGAATCCAAGCCAAGGAGGGGGAAATATTCTTCTGGGTTTTGGCATTCTCGTCCAGAAACGAGGTGAGAAAATGGCTACAGGCGATGACATTGCTCATGTTTTAATGATACGCAGATAAGTCATGGATAGAAGCCCCGCCATGTTCCCCCCAATAAACATGGTCGGGCCAGGACTTGGGAGCGGCTTGTGCCGAGCCAAGCCTTTGACTTGGCCTTTATTCAGACCGGGGCACGTGTGCTCGACCACGCCCACGTACCTTGATTTAAGTTATGGCCAAGGTTTGCCTCAAGAGTCAGTTAAAGAAATTCGATTGGTTATAATCAAAAACTATAAGTGGAGGGAGGTAGTTGATCTTGATAAAAATGGGCCTAGTTTTTAGAGAGATTAAACTTTAAACCAACACGTGTTCACCCAGTGGTTTCTCTCAGTGTTTAGTTGTACCATCTACAGGATGTAAGCTACAATAAAGACAGGTGCAAGTCCATGTCCATCCGGACATCCGTAGCAAAGCCTGTTTATGGGAACTCCAGAGGTCAGAAATGCATTTAAGCGTTCGGGAAACTTGGCCTACATTCCGATTTGGACAAACAACGTGGCTGGCTATATTTGGAACGGGATCCGAGCCATTTAGATTATCTGAGAGTGGATAATTCCCACCCGTGCGTTAATCTAATGCCGCACAATTAATTCTGGCTAACCAAATCAAATCCAACATGGGGATCCGAATAGAAACTATGTGTTTGGCTATCTGGGAGTAGTCACCTATCTTATCGGTCAGCTAGTCAGTCACTCATTCGGGTAATTTCACGGGCAATAGCCATAAATCGGCGGAGAGACTGCTCTTGGCATTGACATGAAAGCGAACGAGCCGCAAAAATGTAGATTTAATTCGTTGCGAAATAGCTGAAGAATTCCACTTGAAAATGTGGCGAAAGGCTCTCGAAAGGGTTCATGGTTTTACGTTTACAAGGACGAGGAATTTTTCACACGAGGATCGTGATTTACAGGCTAAGATGGAGGCCTTTTGATAACAAAAGTCCGAATTTCCTTTCATTGTTTTCGGGGGGCTGTGGGTGCAGCGACCTTGACACTTGTTTCGGGTTTTTGGATTTAAAGAACTTACTATACTCTAATATGTATTGGGACTTATTAAACATATATTTAAAATAAGATTTAAAGGCTTTCCCTAAATTCTTACTTTAACTAACTGACTTCACAATCACTTTTATAATATTTTTAGAATCTAGTTTCCTGGTAGAGTATCAAATGTCGGCAAACTTTTGCTGCCAACCAACCAGATTTCAATCTCTTCAAGTACGGGTAATAAAAATGTGGTTTGTTTTGTTATTTTCAAACACGGAAGCCACAAAAGAAAGAAAGCAAAATGAAGCCAGGCTCTACCTGTTTTGAATTTCAAATTGTGTCTTGAGTTTTGCGAACAACAACAACAAAAAACGGGACAAACTCATGAAAATTAGCAAGTGTACCTGGTACACCAATAAAACAGATACATTCTGGAATGTGGGTCACTTCTCCGCCAGCCAAGTTCTTACTGGCTTTTGGGCCATAATTCCGTAACTCCAGAAATCGTGAATATTACGCATACGCCTGGAATTTGTCGATTCGAAAGAAATTAAAGTACATTTTAGTTTAGTTTGTTGCCGATTTTCATGTTTATGTTTCGAGATAGTGCGACAAGATTGCGTTAATTAATTTCATGTCGATGGCAATGGCAATGGCAGTGTCACAAAATGATTGATATGCCGGCTCAAAGGCCGGGGAATTGATGGAGTGCTTCCCAATTTTAGAACTGAGAAATCAAAGGTCTAAAACCCAAACCTATAATTTTGAATTTATTTAAAGCGTATAAAATACTTTCGGCTTTGCTAATCAAATTATGAGAAATAATCGTTAAACATTTACCTCTAATTAAATTAATTACAATTCATTGTAAACATATTATCAAATTGTATTCGACAAATTAAATGCGAAATTAACACAGATAAATATTCATCCCGCAAATGTATCTCGGCTGGCCTTGCTGATGGATTGTTTTTGTGTATCTCTGTATGATTTTTTAGCAAATAAAGTAGACAAAATCCACCGAAAGCCTCGACGTCGTCACGCCCTCACCTTCCAATTGATGACTATTGTGTGTAATTGTTGTTATTATGATTCTGTTTTTTTGTTAATTTCATTTTTTTTAATGTGCCTGCCGGCCACAGCAATAATTTATTGGATTTCGCGGATTTTCTTCAGACCACTTTCAATGGCAATCGAGGCGCAACGTACGCATTTCAAGATCTTTATTGTTCGGCATTAGCCAGAGTCCCAA
The DNA here is from genome assembly GCA_018150405.1 of Drosophila varians. NCBI lineage: Eukaryota > Metazoa > Arthropoda > Insecta > Diptera > Drosophilidae > Drosophila > Drosophila varians. Next base: position 15,659,170 of record JAECWK010000130.1, read on the forward strand.
GGATGTGACACGGGGGAGGCCTATGAAGGTTATGTTATGTTGGCCAACGAGATAAGATATTTATTTTTAGTAGGTAGCAGTCACTACTTTATCTCTATGGAGCCTCTGGTCGCCTTTGCTCAAAAAAAAAAAAAACAGACCCCCAGATATAAAACCCATCAATTATAGAACTGATTGCGGTGATAACTAAATCGCAGTAAAGGCGCCAACAGCCTATTTAGCAAACTTGAGGCGTTAAAAGTTCCCTCGTAACAACTAATTTAAATGCCAGCTAAGAAAGTCATTAAAAAATCGTGTAAATATTAGGCAAAAAAAAAAACCTTACACACTCCACAGATTGAAGCTCAAAACTGAAAGGTACAACAAATTGTATATTAATGATCCAAAGTTCCATTGAACTTGAATTTCAATTTTCAATTCAATTGCCGTGATTAATATCGCAATTGCCTGGCAGATGAAGTTATTAATTTCCTCCAGCCAGTATTGATTAATTGTCAAACGAAGATTCAAACAATTCAGCCATAATTTGTGTTTGTTCGCGTAATTATGTTTGACATTTTGTTATCTTTAATTAATTTAAATTTACATTTGTTTTCGTCCCCCCCGAAATAGAGAGAAGCAGCCGGGATTGAATTAAAACAAATATTCACTGCAAATAAACCATAAATTTTGCCCACTTATGCTAATTGAGTTTGTGGCCAATTGCGATTCTTGTCTTGTCAACAGGTCGATCTGGTTTCATTTGCCAATCTTATTTACGATTCTCATGGATCGGGCCAGACGTGGGTGTATCAGCCTTCAAAAAATGGGCGATAAAAACGCTATTGCCTCAAGTATTCAATAATGGCCGTTTCCTGGGCTTAAAATATTTAGATCAAGTGCGAGATAGTTCCACTTCTGTAGGGTACCCCTACAGCTTAGTTTCACTATTTATGGCCTTATCAATTTTTTGATATAAGTGCCCTAAGTTGAATTCGAAGAAGTATCATTTGGTTATTTATGGACTTCCTGGATTATGGCGGTGGGGAAATTCCTCTGGTCGGAGACTTCTGCCAATTCAGATCACGTTGGACTGCATCTTTGCCGGCCATTTGATATTTTCACCTGATCTACTGCCGCAGAATTTGAATGAGCTGCAATTTGCAGTTGGCCATAAACAAATGCAACTGGCCGATAGCCTAACTGTTTGCTGACAACCTGCAATTTGTTTGGTTTTATGGCCTGGGTATCGCCGGAGTCATGGGACAGCAGATAATTGCTCATATTAAGTGGAGAGTGCGTCAGCCAGACAATCTAGAAACTCATCGGAGCCCCAGCAAGGTGGCATTGTTTGTCCAGCACTTGACCTTCAAGTGATAAGAAGTTTGTATTTACATTCCGGATTAAGATGGGCTTAAGGAACGAGGTGAACCCATTTCGAGATTTCAAAATCTCTTAGCTCTTAATTTGTTAGACCCCAAATGGCTCATATTGGCATTACAAGCGGAGCGTGGGCTGTGTTTTTCGCAAATATTTAAAGGTAAACCCATTAACACCCGCTCATTAGCACTCAACTACGCGATGATAATGACAAATGGATGGCTTCTGTCAGGAAGTAAACACCCGAGTGCCATTAAACAAATTAATTAATCAAACTATGTAAATTGTTTGAACAGACCAGGCAGAGGGCAAATAGTTTTAATACCTATATAAACAGAATGGTAATACGTTTTTAAAGGCAGTAAAAATTATATTTTCCCTTCCATCTTTGCAAAGACAATAAGCTAAGCAAAAACCAATAATTAATTATGATTTGGCATGCGCTCTGCACAGGTTTCAATTAATTTTTTGCTGCAATCACTACTAATATTTAGTTTTTTCTACAATTTTGTTTCCATTTGCAGAAATGTCGAAATTCGTTGGCGTTGCCGACATAACCGAGAACAAGAAAATCTGGCGCATGCTATTCGGCGAACTGGTGGGCACATTTTTCTTGGTCTTCGTCGGCGTTGGCAGCACGACGAGCGGAAGTGTACCACAAATCGCATTCACCTTTGGCTTGACTGTGGCCACCATCGCCCAGGTAATTTATACGTTATATACGCACTATGATTTCCAGTTAGAGTGGACCTCAGAGCCGATTAGGCCAAGTTTGTATTAGTGCTACCTTTTGTTGGTGTCCACCTTAGACAAAGAGAACGCATCGAGCTTTAGATTTGAGATTTGCGACTCGGAGTCAGAGATTTTGGAGTCGAAGTGCGTGCATTTATCGGCGGACATTTTCAAGGACACGCCACCGCCGCGTTACACTTTCGGCTCATTCACAAACCTGGTGGCTATGGCTATGGCTACGGCTATGGCTATGGCTGCTGTTTTGGCCAAGAGACATTGGCATTTAAAACGCGACAACAAGACAACATCTCGCACACAGTTCGACGCAATAAAAACGGCAAACGAATGCAGCTCAAGACTCCAGACTCAAGACTGCGTGCGAATGTAATTTACAAAATTGACAGATTTACAAACGCACACACATCACACAAAATTCAGATTCAGCTTCAGCTTCAGCATCAGAATCAGATTCAGATTCGGATTCAGAATGCGAATAATAAATGCGCGCTCGCAGCAAAAGCGTCTGCGCTGGCAATTAACATTAATCAACACGCAAAATATGCAATTAGATTATTATGCGTTTAATTACGTTATGCTGTACTGCCCGGACCGTACTTGTACTCGCAGACGAGTGTGTTTTGTGCATTTTAGCATTTAAAGCGATCTAGCATTCGATTTATGGCACTACAAAAGTCAAGCGCAAATAAGCGAATCCATCATGGGGCATATTTCTTTGATGAGTTGTGGCACACTTGGCGTATGCGTAATATTTGTTCGAAACTTATGAAGCTCCCATTTCAGCTATTAAGACGGGAGATCTATAGGAAAGCATACTAAGAAGCATTTACTTTATATAAAAATATCCATTTTATCCATTATTGCCAGACACTTTAAAAACCCATTTCATTAATCTCCCCCAGTTTTTGCAATTGCCATTTTAAAAGCCATAACATAATCGATCGAAAGCATTCATAATTTCAATAATTTAGTGAAATCAAGTAGCAACATTATTGGCAACAGACAACAGACAATGCAACGAAATTAACGCTTACCTCAGCTACGAGTATTTCCCCGCGGAAAAGACTTGCAACATTTTGGTTGGCCTGCCGTCGGCTATTAGTGGCAAATTGGATATTCGACGATTTCCACACCACGTGCCATGAAAGATGCAAGAAATCAGTCATGTTGCAAGTGCAACCTGTGGCAGCCGCTTTTCCTGCCTTTCCCAGCCCAACACGATCGCTCATTGGCATTAGCCAAGGTATGTGTGACGACAATGGCCATTTTGACGGGTTTGCCTGTTCGTCATCGTTATCGGAGAATATATATACATATAGTTTTCTATATTATTTTGTTCAATGGGGCACAACGCGTGGCGTCAAATTGGAAAACGTGCTAATTGCAAGCAATTGTGTTCGCCCTGGAATGGCTAGTCCGCCTTAGTCCAGAAACACAAACAGAATTAAGCCAAGAAATGTGATATGGCCGATCCAACAAACAGCTCAAGTGTCTCCATAGAGCGGCACTTCAAATGCAAATATCTATCAGATTCACATTTGAATGCAGCTAGCATCTAAAGGAAGTGATTCTCAGATGTAAATAAGCTTTAATTAAATTATAAATCAGTAGGGTCGTAAATCTAAAAGGCCGCAGCATCAAGATTGTTTTGAGAGGACTTTACTTACATTCTTTGTAAAAATTCTACAAGAGGAAATACCTTAGAAGCCGCAAAAGAAAACTCCAAAAAACTATAAACAGCTTCAATTAAATAATAAAAACAAGAAAAGTCTGTGCGTGCAGCGTTCACGTTTTTCGTTTTCGATTCGCGATCGCAATCGAATCAAGTTGTTTGAACAAACTTTTCTACTTTGAATCCGAGTCTGACTTCGACTTTGGCTTTGGCCCGATGCGAACTTGAATTGAATCAGCAAACGAGCAAAAAATATCAACAACAATCGCCAAAATGTTGCTAAAAAGCAGAACGAAACAAACAAGTTAACATTCGATTTTCAGCTGAAAAGCCATAAAATATGATTTAAGCGTAAATGTCGAACTGCTTCTGGCCGCTGCACTTGCGTAGACCAATCGATCTCAATATATATATATATAAATAAATATATATATATATACATATATATATATCTGTTCGATCGGCAGTGGAGACAGCGAGGAGACACTGCCATGGCAGACTTTTCGTAGCCAATAAAAGGCCTTGAGATCACAGAGTCTTGGACCGCAGTGCCAATAGGCATTCGGCTTATTTATTATTATAATAAATAAAACATGATGTAATGTAACAACAGACATAACTTAAGCTAATGGATATGGTAGGAATTAAATCATATTTATTTAAAAGCCAGCAGAGGTCTCACAGATGAAAAACAAACTTTTGGAGCAGGAATTATCATTCATGGCCACTTTTCCATTGAAGGCTATGACATCCACACAATCCCCATCATTGGTGGGCTCGTTGTTGTCCCATTCTATGAAGCTGGCCACCGATCCGTTGGTCATTGATATGTATTTTCCTTCCTGGAACTGGTCAGTGATGTCGATCCAGTATCGCTTATTTGGCAGCATCTGCCCTTTGATGGCATCCAAGTCCTCCTGGTGCCTCAAGTTGGCCAAGTGTCCGCCCATTTCATGGCACTTTTGCAAAGCCACATGCCAGGTTACCTGTTGGTCCTTCTCGATGTAATAGTACTTGGATCCTAGTTTTTGAAAATTGTTAGCTCCCGTCCGGGCCGATCGAGGGGTAGATGATATTTCCAACTGGGTATTGTTCTCGTTTTCGTTGGCCAAGGACAATGGACTTCCAAACGATTCTAGTCTCTTGTCATTGAGGGCTAGCCTGGCTATAGTTATGGCTGCCTCACAGGACTCTGTTCTCTTTTGCAGGGCAGCGAGGCTGGACATGCAGGGCCTGAGAACACCAAAACAATAGGAATCGCACTGGGATTGGCAGCTGTCCTCCTGGTTTAAAATTTTTAGATGATTTTATTTCATATAATAAAGTATTGATAGACCTCACCTTGCATTCTTCGGAAGAGGATCTACTTATAAATATGATTAGTAACGATAGCAGAACTCTGTACTCCATTGCGTTCAATCTATATGACTAGTCTGTAAGAAAACGCAGAGAAGACTGATGCTTCTTCGGCTTTGACATTGAAAGAAAGATAATTCCAGCCATTGACTTTTAGAAATATGTTTACACAAAGCAGAAAATCGTACGCTCCTTATCGGCTTTTGGCTTATTTACAAATGATTGTTTAAGAATGATTGGGGGTGGCCCCCAACCTCTCGGATTGGTTTGAATCCACACAACCCATTGGTCAAACTCCGTTTTAGCCATTTTTGATCGATGACTCATGGCTAAGTTCAGTCATTCCGTCACTCTCGGATTTCACACGCACCCGGACCGTCGATCGCGATTGCTTTCGTTGCATATATTAAATTTAATTATGGGTCTCGGGTCTGGCAATAAATTTGATTAATTTCACGACTGTTCGAGTGGGTCTGTGTGTGCAATTAAGAGGCTGAGAACAATGCGATAGGCCTAAAGTCTAAAGCCTAAAGCCTAAAGGCCCAAAACTCAGATCTTGTCGATTAGGTCAGAGTGTATATATGCACATACATATGTACATATATACTTGCAACAAAAGCGGCAACTTAATATTATAGACGAAATTGCAATGCACGCATGAGCATAACCAAAATGTCAAGAAGTTGTTCGAGTTGTAGTTGGCCGACCGCTCGGCATTGTTGTTGCTTAAAACTCGACTCGATCTTGCTCTTGGCGGCATTTGTAATTAGCGTTTTGTGGTTGAACGGCCAACACGGCTATTTTTTGCGCATTTATTAATTAAACGCAAAGCAACGCACGACATTGGCCATGCGAAATCCATATCGAAATCCAAATTCGTATCACCAAAAAAAAAGCTTGGCTGGAAAAAAAAAAAAAGCCATCAAACATAGAAGCCTGCACATCGACCTTGATTGCAGTGAGCCGTTGCGTTTCGGCTTCATTCATAACACTCGATCCAATCCGATCCCAAACTCCGACTCCAAACCCATCCAATCCGATCCGATCTGATCCACAGACAAGTGGCAATTTGTTGGATTTCCATTTACCACACCAACTTGTTTCATGTGATCTCTCTTCGGGCAATGACTTGGCAGAACCCCGGTTTAAATCACTTTTACTTTCGAGCCGGCTCGACCTGAACTTTGCAGATACAAGCTACAAGATACAAGATACTCGTTCAGCAAACGCCGAAGCACTTGAGTGCATCTCGTATCTGACAAATTGCTTGTATCCGTTGGCAGCTGGCACCGTAAGCGATTGTGCAATGAAAATTTGGAAAAATCGACAAAAAACGAAGACAAATTTTAAAGGAAAGGGCTGAGAAATCAGCTGCCACGACAAAGGGCAAAACATTGAACAAGAAAGGTTGCCACGGATGTTGCATTGTCTGCTTGACATTTGACTTTGATTGATAAAACGGAAGAAGAGTTGATTGTCTCTTTGATGAAAGGGAAAAGGTAGCTTTAGAAGTAAACAAATATTTAACACTTGCTGATGAAGAAACTCTACTATGTAATTTGTTTTAATATTTTTCAGGGCTTGGGTCACCTGAGTGGCTGCCACATCAATCCGGCCGTGACTTTGGGCTTCCTCATCGTCGGCGAGATTAGCATCCTGAAGGCGGCCTTCTACATTATCGTCCAACTGGTAGGAGCCATCGCCGGAGCGGCAGTGATCAAGGTGGCCCTGAATGGATTGGTCGGAGCCGGATTGGGTGTCTCCTCCTTCGATCCCTCCCTGGACGCTGGCCAGGCTGTGCTGATCGAGGCTCTGATCACCTTCATCCTGGTGTTTGTGGTGAAGGCTGTTTCAGACCCAGCTCGTTCGGACATCAAGGGATCGGCTCCTCTGGCCGTGGGACTGGCCGTCACCGCCGGACATCTGTGTGCTGTAAGTGGGAGAATATTTTAATAATATGAAACACTCTCTAACAATCTGATCTATTTCAGGTTAAGCTGAGCGGTGCCAGCATGAACCCAGCCCGGACCTTTGGACCCGCCGTGGTGCAGGGCATGTGGGCGGACCACTGGGTCTACTGGGTGGGCCCCATCGCCGGTGGGTTGATTGCCGGAATCATTTACCGCTTCATCTTCAAGGTACGCAAGGGCGACGATGAGGCCAACTCGTACGATTTCTAGACTTCTAAACAATATCCAAAATACCATATTTTTGTAAATGTACGCACCCGCTTCCCATCCACATCACATTTCGCTTTACACCCACTAGGGACACCGAATCGGATTCGTTTTTAAAACTTTCTCTGTAACCTCTGACCTCAGAACACTTCTTCTTCCCTTTCTTCGCGTCCCCCGTTTCACACACAACCTTTTCACAATTTTTTATTTGTTAAAGAATAAAAAGCAAACATCTTGTTTAGTTAATAATGCGATGATAACACCTAAAATATGCAATACTGTATTTGAGTAATTATAAGCTAAATTATGTGCACAATATCGAGGGAAAACTGTATTGAAGCTTGACTAAATTGTATCTCGAAAGCACTCTAACTTTGTTGAGCACCTACGAATTGTATTATGACTATTGTGTAATAAAATGTGAATCAACAAAATACAAATACAACTGCGTCTTTGTCTGTTCGTCCCGGGGCTTCAATCACTATCTCAATCATCCAAACAGGCAATCATCCGGTGACATTCTAAGACACTTTTTTTTTTTTTAAATATAGCAAATCTTGGAGTGTGGTTCCCAAGGCGGAGGATGATATGGTAAAAAACTGAAATCTTTTCTTGCGATTATTGCTTCGGGTCTATCTTCTTCTATAGCTACGCTTGGGCTTCCCTTTTTTATCTGTGTTTAAAGGCTAATGAATGAGGCTAATTTCAGTTTAAGAAAACCTTCACCCCGTCGAAAGAGTCGCTCTGGTCCGTTGAGGTGTTAAGAATCCCCATAATGGTCATTTTTAACTTTGCCATTCTTTGCATTCTTCTGATGATGTTTCTTCTCCTCGAGGATCCGGTTTTAAGCAATCGGCAAGACGAAGAGTTTTAAAAGGATACCTAATGGATTTTAGTTATAGTCTTTAAAACATAAAAGGTAGTTAAGAAACTATGTAGCATTTCCCAAGTAACATTTCCATAATTTCAGATAGTATCTGGAACACGATGATCTTCAGCCTAAGATACAAATTAAAAGCATATCAATCTATTAAATACAATATATTTAAGAATATTTAATACACTTTCGAAATAAATGTTATCTCCTACTTTAAAAATCGGAATAAAATTGGCAAAGATATAGCCATATTACTTTGCGACGTAAAAATAAAAATATAGCCAAGACACGAACCTGAAGTAGACGCTAGGTGGCGCATGGTTTTAAGTCGCGGGCAGAACTGTCTTGCAAATATTCAAAAAAGTTTTGTTGCCTTATTTAAAAAAATAAAATGTATAATATAAATAAAAAATTATTAACCTAACAAACAATAATATTTACAGTTTCAAGGGAAATACCCTTTCGCATTTATTATTTGTTGATGATCGTTCTGAGAAATGGGGTTTACACCATGCCCCGCCATAATTATTCATAATAAGGCGATAAGAAGTTTATTTTTTGCTTCCGAGCAGAGATACTTAGGACTAATCGGAAATATATACTCAAAATAATATTTTACGTCATTAGTCTTACTCACTGCCCTCATGTTAGGGTGATACACTGGGACGGCACAGAAAAAAAAGACAGCATTAACCCAATAAAGTGTTACAAGGTAAGATGCGCACGCGTGCCCAGCCATTCACGTAATTTCAGTCACAAACAATTGGCAATTTCACCTCAAATTCTGATAAGCGATGCACTGGCAGGAAAACTGTGTACCAGCGTTTATTTAATTAGGCAGAAGCCGCTCGAGTGCGATCACACAGTTTTCCCTTTCTGGCTGCCAATGTTTTGTTATCAGCCCTCAGCTCTCGATTTTTTTCTGACATTTGTGTGGGTCTGACGCTAATGAATATAGTCAGTACAGATATGGCTATAGCCTGAGCTTCTCCCAACTGGCGATCTGGGTTTCAGTGTTCGATGCAATCAGCTCACGGCAACACGTTGCGAAATGAAGCCCGCCCTCAAGTCGGTCGTTTTTTTGTGCTTTTTGGTGGCTGGAGGCTTGGGGCAGGATGTGCAGCCCGAGTTTCCCGTAGAAGACACTACAACTGAAGAGGCAACAACAACGTCTACAACGTCAGCACCCACAACAACGACAACGGAACTAACAACAACCACGACAACACCAGAACCCACAACAACGCCGGAACCTACAACTTCGACGACAGCACCCACTCCGACAACCACAACAGGAATACCTTCTACCCTTTCCACAAGCACCCAAAGAGAACCCACTTTCCCCACACAGCTACCTCCCACAACCACGAGGAAGCCCACATACACCACCAAGAATCCTTGGAACTGGTATCAACCAGCCCAGAGATGTTACTTGAAAGACCAGCTGGATTACGCCTTTAGTTGTTATGGTAAGTCAAGGAGAGATTCACCATATCAGGAGAAAGTAAGCCAAGGTCGATCCCTACTGAGTCACTGATTGCTTTTCCCATTGGCAGGTTGGGGCTGGAGCGCATCATACAGCTGCTATCGGTGTTGTTACTACGATTATAATCACATTTCCGGATGCAGTAAGCTGCACCAGGGGCGTTGCTGGTGGTAAAATAGGGTTTACTATTAAATAAAAACTCTGAAAGGGAAATAGTTTTAATAAAAGAAAAGAACACGATAGCTGCCTTTAAGAATCATTCCAGAAAAAAAAACTTTTGAGAAACTTTTATCTAAAACAGTAAAAAATTATGGTCTAAAATTATGTCCTTGGCCACAATTTTAAGAAATCCTCCTAATCAAGAGTGTAAACATTGCCCAGATTCAGGAAGCAATCCTTCAGATGCTGCTGGGACTCACAAAAATCGGGGAAGGGCGGAGCCAGCACTTCGTACATAATCCGGATAAGGTCAATGAATTTGGCAAGGGCCTTCGAGTAGTCTCCGGTTTCGTAAAGTCTCTTTGCCGTTCGGGTCATCATCTCAGTGTCCTGCATGACCTTGAGGCCCTTCAGGATGTTGGTTATCTCACCACAGGTCACGCACTTGACCATGAAATCATTGCAACTCGGTGGCACCTCAATTACAGCGGCACAGTTGTTCGGGGCCTCGCAGCGGAAACGGATGACATCGCGGGGAAGGTCATCGAATTTGGGCCAATTATCGATGCAGGCATCGCAGGAGCACTCGAACCAGTAGAGCTCCTTGAGACGAGCCTGTCGCTCCGATCTCTCGTCCTGAGTATAAATCGGTCCATAGTTCTCATTGATCGGAAGTCCTGCCTCAATAGGACGAACACTGTTGATGTGGATAGTTGTGCCGCGGAAGTAGCGGACAACGCCGGGGTCGCAGGAGTGATTAAACAAGGCCAGGGTGGGATAGATGGCACCTCCAATGAAAATGGACTTCTCCCTTCCCGTAGAGCTGAATTTGTGGAGTTCCGCTACCTCGTGAGTATTAAATTGGATGAACTGCAAGGTTCGCAGCACCAAAGAGCAAATGGATTGGACCTGGTCCTCCTGAGGCTCCGGACCAAAGTAGCCTCCACTTTTAAGGCAGCGGGTCAAAAAGCGGGCCATAAGGACGTGCTGGAAGAAGTTCGAGGGCTGGCGCTCGCCCTGATGTCTCTCCAATTGGGCCACTCGCCGGAAGTCGTCCTTGGGAAGGCTGGAAAAGTTCAAATTACTTCAATTGTCACTAAGAATCCTTTTGAAACTATTTACCCGATCAACTTTTCCGGCGTGAGTTCCTCATCAATCGTTGGCTTCAACTTCAAGAAGTAATCCAAAGGCTTGCTGGCAATTATCCTCAAGGCAATGTGGTTATTAATTGAGGCACCCGATCGCCACAGGATCGGGACAATGCCACATTCGTATTTATGATATTTTTTAGCCGCCTCTTCGCGACATTGTTCCGAGCAATAAATGACATCAGCGCAGCGAGGACACGCCACAGGAACCACACTCCTTTGGAATAGAAAGAATAAAAATGGTTTGAACTTTTAAAGTCATCAATCATCAATCAAAATTACCTTACAAAACAGTTCTCGCAGTGAGTTTTGGCAAATTTCTCGAGTAGAACCGAAACGAAAGGACGTTCCACGAGCAATTCCTCGCCAGCCTTAACATCGGCAGCTGCCCTGGCGAAACGACCCTCCTGGCGATTCCGATCGATCCTTACCAAAGGACTCACGAACTCTTTCTCCTCCGGCAAAGTCTGAGGCTTGTCCAAAGTAACGTTTCGCTTTTGTTGCTTGGCCTCCTGCTTGGAAGTCCGCGGATCTTGTTGCAACATTTTGATCATGGTCATGGCATCCAGGTTGAGTTTGGAGCGCTTGTCGGATGTCAAAGTGGAGTCATCCATGGTGGTGATGCATTTTCTAAAAATATGTATATTATTTTCCATATGGATTGAATTTTTAGAGGATAAAACTAACTTGAAAGCCTCTATCGTATGAGGATAGTCCTTGAGAGCCATGTAGCAGCGGGCTTGCCGTTCGTAAAGTTTGTAGACTAAGTCTTTGGGATAACCCAAGTCCAAGGCTCTTCGTATATCGATGAGGCACTCTCTGGGGATTATAAGATAATGTTACGGTTGGGGTTTCAAAGGATGAGAGTTTACTTACTGATATTTTTGAAGATGGTACAGGGTAGCCGATCGATTGGCCAAAACAATACGAATATCAACAACTAAAAGAAACCGTATTTTAAAATCACCTATTTACTAAACCTCTTTCCTAATTACTTACTATTCTCACTGGGCAGGGCCAGGTAGCTCCTGGTGTATAGAACCATGGCCTCCAGCCACTTCTTGGCCTTGAAGGCTGCGGTGGCCGACTCCTTGATCTCCGCTGCCAATGCGGCGTTCTTACCGGCAAATTCCTGGTTCACCACGAGGTTGGCATCCCCAGCCTGCACCCAGGGCAACTTTTCCACATAGGCCACGCGCTCCTCATCGCTGCCACAAGTTGCTAACTTGGCTATATCCGATTCGCAAGTGGCTCCTGCCTCATTTTTTAGCTTCAGGTAGTACTCGGCGAAGAAGCCCGTCTTCTGACTGAGTGGAGTCTTCATTTTAATAGTTTATTTCAAGAATTATGCAAGTAAGAAAGAATTTTCACACGATTTTCTGTACTTTCAGATGGAAAAATGCACACGAACTGAATGGGAAAATGGGAAAACTATACGACAACGTGTGGTATAGCTTTTCGGGGATTTTATTTATAGATTAAAGAGTATTAAAACTAAAGAGAAAGCAGAAAGCAGAAGAGGGAGGGAAGAAACGCAATGGAGAGAGCAATCTGCGTTTGTTTACTAACAAAATTGCCGAATAAATAGTTCTACGCTCTCTCATACGATTGTTATTTACCAAACACGAAAAACCATTTATAGGTAATTAAAAATTGTTGCTAAATTTGCTAAAAGAGGCGAGGAAATTAGAGAAATTTCGCAAGTTGGGGAGGGTGCGTTATTCGCCTCTTTAGCTCAGTGGCAGAGCACTGGTCTTGTAAACCAGGGGTCGTGAGTTCAATCCTCACAGGAGGCAATTAATGATTACTAAAGTGGCCGCCTATATTTGGATTTATTTTGTTACTAAAAAGTTTAGTTATTTATTTAATTTTTTTAAACATTCATAATATGTTTTAACTCTTTCGAACTCTATTGTAGATTCTTTAATATTAAACTATATTTTATTTAAAACATATTCTTTACACCTTAATTTTGCTAGTAATAATGTCTACAAGCGACATTGCCAATTATAGTTATATGTTTTGAGATGTTGTTAAAGGACTCGAGGTAAAAAGAGCTAAATAAGCTTATACAATATTCAAAAAATAAAAAAATAAATAAAAAATAAAATAAGTGTTTACGATTGCCTCCTGTGAGGATTGAACTCACGACCCCTGGTTTACAAGACCAGTGCTCTGCCACTGAGCTAAAGAGGCTTGAGCAACGCGGCCGGCCAAACCCAAACAAGAAGGCAGCGCGACTCGCTTGACTCGCGGGTTGCTCGAAAAGTTGCACACGAACAATAATAATTGCCTGGCACTTTAAGAAATTGGCTCGACAACAAAGAAAACTAATGTTTCTGGCGTTATCTAGGCATCGACACTTGAAGCAGCCGGCAGCTGGCTAATGAAGACGAGTCGAAGTTCAAAGAAAATTGCGGGAGTGCAATTTGTTATGGGTAAGTTGTGGAGAAGTGGCGTGGGAAGTGGAGGAGACTGCACTTATTAATTGTGTTACTGGAACTCCGCCAATGTCTTGGATGGGGCGCAACTGTACCTTCGGCAGCGAAGCCAGTGGTTTCCCATATCGAATTACAAACCTTTTGTTCCAGCCCTTTGGCATTTAAGTTGTATGCAAATCCGGTAAAGCGCCCGAAACAGAAAAGGTGAAATGCGTAAATTACAGTGTCAACATTACAACGCCCACTTTGGGTTGTTGTTTGGTAAAAATTCAAATAGCTATTTTCGGGGTGTCCCGCCGTGAAAATGCATTATTCCACAGAGGAAGGCGAAACCCAATACGGCCGGCAAGGGTGCATTATTAAATGTGCAAGTATGTAAATTTTCCTAAGCTGTTGAATCGCGCCCCGCTTTTGACTTTCGGCATTTGTAACCCCCTTTGGTGGTGCAGGACTTAGGACAGTGTTGGAAAATAGTTTGGCGAGGACGAACAACTGGACAAGCACTCGGTCCTGTCGTCAATCATCAATCACGACAGAAGGGGTGGCCTGTCTGTCAAAAACAATGTAATCATCAGGGCTTACAGCGGATCGCAGCTGTCACTTGTACGCGGTGCGACTTGTAGTACAGTAGAGCCACTCAAAGGATGGCCCCGTGTGGTCCTGATTGAACATTGTCAATACTCGTAATCACATTGCATGGGGCGATGTTTATGGCCTGTCATCCCGGCGCAAAATATTTATCACTCGGCGAGAGTTGCATCCTGGGATCTATCTATTCTGTTCTACTCTATGCATGCAACAACCCCTAATCATGTTGCATTGTGGCAACATGCAATGCAGTTTTGGGATGGAGGAGGCTGAATGCATTTCGAATCGCTTTCGTCCAGTTTTTGACCCTGCTTTTGAAAATCGCCACTGCGAATGCAAATTCAAGCGGAATAAACGATGCATGCCCCTCCCCCTTCCCCAGGATTGCCCCTTCTCTATTTTATTATATTTTTTTTTGCCAAGATCCGCCAGTTAATTACAGAGCCGCTTCCCTTCCGCGGCCCACCTTTTTATTTATGGTTCTCGATTGCACAGTCACATACTTCTATATACAAATATTTCATTAAACTTCCGCTGCATTTGTGTTTTTGTTTGTTTTAATACTCTTCCTAAAAGGTTTCCTGCACTCTCATGTTTGTTTGTTTCCAATCAAGCCCTTTTTTGTAAATTTTATTTGTATTTCCCTTTTTTTTTTTTTTGTTTAAATACAAATATTGACTTAATAATTGATTGTTAATAGGTACAGGGATGGTAATAACAAGTTAATTAGAAAATAATGTATATCTTTGATATAAAATCAATGAAAGTATGTCCTGCAGAGCAGTTCCTGGTAACAAAAAATAAACTTAAAGAGTATCCCCCTTAGTTGCTTTTATTTTTTTTATATACATATTCGACATTTTGCAATCCATTACACTTCCGTTTTGCATTGAAGCTTTTTGTTATTGTCATTTTTTTGTCATTGCCAAGTCTTTGTTGTTGCCACAGATTTTGTTTGTTCGGCTTGCGGTATTCATGTCAACTTGATTTGCACTGAAAACTCACAAACCATTCACAGACAACAATCGAGTAAAACCGAAATTAATTGCAGCAACTAAATTGTGTTTAAGCCAGGCTGAGCACCTTCCTGTCAGCAACAACAACAACAACAACAATATTAGGTAAATAATTAAAAACCATTTTTCTCTCCCAAGGCTCCCCCCTTGCATTTCAATCTGCGGCAAAATGTCATTTGGGTGGGCGAGAAAACGCATTTGGCTCTTGACATTTTGGTAACGTCATAAATTATTTATGGCCTTACATTTTGGCCATTGTCTGAAAAGTCTCGAAAATGAATTTTTTATGGAACTTGTACTTGATTGCCAGCTTAGATGTTTCATTTGTTTATAAGCCGATTTCAGCTTTTAGCCAACTCTTGCCTTTTTATGCAAATTAAAGTGTGTCACTTAATTAATTTCGAGCGATCGGATAAGCGTTTTAAATAAATTAAGGCCTCGAGGTGATCGAAATCAAGTTGTTTTCCATCGGATGTTTGCTTAGACTTGGACTGATTTGTAAGTTAATGGCATCTAAATTTTGGTGAACGAATGTAAATCAAACGGATAATCAACGAATTTTGGGACAACAAATTCAGTGTCAAGTGGCAGATTAGATGGGTGGGGATTGTATATTAAATCAACCGATAATCAGGTTGTAGACTTGTCTGGATTTTCTCAGAAAAACCCGACCGCTTTCAATCATTTGAGAGGACTGAATATTTCTTAAGCTGTCACTTATCCATCAAAGAATGGAATCAAATTTCAATTAAGCCCTCAACTCTTTTGCAGAATTTTCTTTTTTGTTATAGGCAATTTCCTTTTTGATTTTTCATTCAATCATTGAGTAACCCTCGTCGCCACATGAGTTCCTCTGCGTTTCCCAAGTCGCCGGGGGTCAATGGAAGTGCACAAAAGACCTTAATTCAATTTGAGTTCCATTAACGTAAACGCATTGCGTGGAAAACTCCTCAGACCGAAATCAGTTCAAATTAATTAAAAACTAAAAATAATAGAAAATGCCCGAAATGAAAGCAAAACACGAACAAAAAATGCACTGCAATCTGTTTACAAAGGCAACAATGGAAAGTGCTTCAGCTCAAGTGGAAAACAAAAGCTAAATGAAAAAAATATGTGAGTTGGATTCGATGAGGGGGTTGAATATTCATTCCCGTTTCCAGGGCAGTGGCGTCGGCGGCAGCTGTAAAAAGGGAAAGGATAGGGCAGGGCACGTGGCGCATGCGCCTGCTCTTGCGCCTGTTCTTCTGCTTTTGGTCCTGCCCCGGGCCAGGATCATAAGCTGTTACATTCAGCAAATCCATCTGTAATACAGTTACAACCTGAGATTGATGGGTCAGGGGTAGGATGAGGCAGGATGAGAAGTGACAGACTGTGACGAATTGCTGCCCCGGGCCGATGCCAACCTCCCTCCCCACACTCCATCTATTTTCGATCTTTTTTCGGGATGCTAATGACAACGTCCCCTTGATGTAATTCCTCGTGCCTGTCAGCGCGTATTAGCCTCATATTTCTCTCCATTTTTTGCTTTTTGTTGCAACTGCAATTTTACACTAAATCAGGCAATTTTTTACCCAATTCCACGATCCATTGTTTTCCCGCTTGACACTTTTTGGATTGATTGGCCTCATAAAAAAGGACCAAAGACGGGGTAGAATTAGTCAGATTATAATCCTTATTTTTTGCGGTTTCGGGACGCTTATTTTAATGCGATTTAATGGCAATTTGGGCACCTCGGGTAATTTTAAGCCATTTTTGGCCATTTTATTACCTTTCTCGACACATTAACTGCAGCTGTTGAAATTTTACGACTCAGCACGCGACAGTTGCTTGTCTTTTCTTGTGTCAGGACGAGGTCGAGGATGAGGATCCGTTGCTGTCCCTGCTGTGAGAGCCGTGTGTGAAATTCTTCCCAATTTTTGGGCCCAACATATGGGCCCTAATCGATCGGTCGTGTGGCGTACTTTCCGGGGCGAAAAACTCCCTGACCCGGAGCGCCGTTGATTTAACGGCTGCTGGCGAAGCGCAAAGATCGTTGATCCATTTTGCACGCACTGCTGCCTCGAAACTGAAATCGAACTGCACTCGGCACTCTCAGTATCTGAGTATCTCTCGGATGCGTGGCCATCACAATGATGATGTGAAAATATTTGCTCATCAAGCATGTCGTTTTCATTTCAGTCTTGTGGCTTCGGCTTCGGGCATTCAGGGAAGCCCTAATGGCTCCATCTTGGCAACAGGTGAACAGGCTGGCCGCCGAATTTCTGGCTCTTTCTTTCTTCTGACCCTAATTGTCATGGGCCACTGAAGCGCAGTGCCCAAGAGCCGATCATAATGTTGATTATCCGCTGAATGTGTGTAATTTTTGTGAAATTAATATCCGGTCGGCCTGACCTTGTACGTCTATCTCACCCCTCCCTCCCCGCCTTTCACCTTTTTCGCTGCCATTTCTCTTAATTGCGTTGGAAAGCATTTATCAGCTTGGCGACAGAACAAGAACAACTGTGTCAACATATGTTCGAGTTCTTCAACTGTTGCCAGTTATCTTTTGTGTTTTACTCGCAGATACAAAGATACAAAGATACAATGCAAGCCGAGCTCTCACCCTGTTGAAATTCGCTTCTGGGACGGCCTCGATTCGTGGGCCTCTTTAGCTCAGTGGCAGAGCACTGGTCTTGTAAACCAGGGGTCGTGAGTTCAATCCTCACAGGAGGCATTCGAAAGCCAAGCTTCTCTTTTGAAGGTTCTTTTTTTTACAGAATGGCTATGAAACAAGTACATGTTAAACGCTTTCTTTTGTCACTATCATGATATTCTAACCCTAGTTCCTCACTAAAATTCTTGATATTCCCAGGCACATTCCATTCAGTTTAACCCCTAAACAGAATGCACCTGCCACCTGCCTTAGGACTCCAGAAATTACTCCAGAAATGCGAGCCAGTTCCGCTTCCATTGGCATTTTTAATTCGTTTAGCGAGTGAGACACTTTATGTTGTTGGGCTATCATGGAACTGAGAAATGTTCTATGAACACGCACACCTCAGCCTGCGGAAGAGGACGAGCAGCGACAGCGGAAAGAGCCTCCAGGTAGCTGGTCCAAGAGTTTTCTTTATGTGGCATAAATTCAGTTTTAATTGAGGTTACAAGCGGCTACTTGTTCAACCATCGAAATCTCATCCACTTGGCATAAATTACGGCACGAAACGACACTCCCGGTTTTTCCTTTTTCCAATTTCAAGTGCCAGTGCCACAAAATGTTAGAATTTATAATGTTTGCTTTGGCCCTTGCCCCGGCCTCCGCATCAATTACCAAACCAAACCAAAATCCAGGCTCGATCTCATTCTTGGAAATGTGAGGAAAACCCAACAGCTAGTCGAGTTTTTCCAGCCACTTGCGGTCTTCCTTTCTGTTATCGTCGTTGTTTACTTCGTTCGGGATGAAAAACCATAAAAAGTGGCCTCCCGTACGTAACTGACAGCGTCAAGTGATTTTCTATTCTTTTGTTTTTCCTTTCCAAGAGCCAAGCCAAGAGGAAGTGCTTCATTTTTTGTCTGTTTTTTTGGCCATTTGACAGGCAACAAATATCTCTTCGATTCGGCGCATTCTTAGTATAGTCTTTTGTCTGGAGAAACGAAAGACTCAAGCGACGAACTTGTATGGAAATGAGCCAACAGCTTTCGGTGGATTTGGTAATAGACTCGGTCTAACGGTAAAGCACATTTCACTCGCCATCCAGGGGGTTTATATGATTTATAGCCACTGCCCTGCCTCACATTAGCTAATCGAAACGATATCAGGCCATAAAAAGTTTTGCAATTAGGAGGACCTGGCGGAGGGTTAAAAAACAAAAGTAGCGCACTTGAAGCGCGTGAGAGGCGCAAGCGTAATCCCTTTCTTTTTCTGAACACACATATATTGCATGTCGCTTTAATTTTTATATAATTTTGATTTATGTGTGCTCTTGAATCGTGGCTCTGTATCTATTTTGGGTTGCCTTTAATGAAGGGAAATACAATCAACGCCAGCAACCCCTACGCACCGGGATTCTACCCCCGATTTAGGGTAAAGGGTTTCTTTTTTAGCTCCGGGATTGTTGTGATCATTTTAATTGACTTTGCGCACGAGCGGACTCATCCGACCGAATCGCCGGAGATAAGAGTGTGTCCGGGGGGAAATTATATAGATACCATGCCATATGTCGATGAGGATGATGATGATGCAACTGGAGCAGCAGGCAAATGAGCAGTTCAAGATGCGCGATGCAGTCGTAAAATCGGAAATCTCGGATGCAGGCGGCAGCTGTCAAAATAGGCAGCGACACCCACCGAAAATAAAGACGAGGGAGTGGAGTTCAATGCACTGGAACTCTATTAACCATTAACCATTACGGTCTAACCCAATAAATCCCATTGCACTTTGCCAGGCCTCCTCGGGCTGCAGCAATTGCTCTCCCTGATATTACCAACTCTCTCATGGGGAGTGTTGTACAAAAATTGTTTGGCTATTTTTGTAACACTACTTATTACATTATTCGATATCTTTAAGATACATTATGCTTCATTCTCTTCTGAAACTTTTGGGTTTGTATGTCTTATACTTCTGGAATAATTCTTTAAATATTTTGTCATTGAAATACCTTTTATATTAATTTTAAGGGATTTTCTCGTATATATTGTTTAGCTGTTTTCAAGCTAAACTTACAAGAGGAACCGAGGGTGGTTTACAACCAAGAGAGAGAGGCAGTTCCCCAGAGTGTTGGTGCCGGAGAGCGGCTTAGCGAGCTGCCACACGAGACCCGAAACACACAGATACTCAGACTCAGACTCAAACACAATTCAGCCGTCGTCGCGATCGGATGTATCTTTCGGATTTGGAGAGACCTGCGCCTGCGTGAATTGCGGACCTTCTTCCTTTTGGCCAGACTGAAAGGAAATAAAACTCCAACTCCACCCACAACCTGTGTACTCGAGTGTTTGTGTTTATTTGTTTACCTCTGTTTGTCTATCGCATTCGGAACTAAATTTCCTGCCACCTTGGCGGAGGAAGTCTCCATTGAATTGACAAAGGAAATACAAATCATAAATTCAAATTAAACAACGGCAAACGGAAATAATTAACCAAACAAAAATTAAATTAAATAAATTGCAACAAATCTGTGCCGCTTGCGCTTTAGTAACGGTAGCATAGCGATTTGAAGTCGTGCAACCAAACAATCGGTTTAAACATTGACATCATTGATTTATGCCTCAAGTGTAAATAATTCGCACAATACAATAAAACCAAATTGAGGCCTTCCACCCTCTGCCTCCGCATCCTCGTGGCCGCAAATCCAAACCAATCAAATGCAATGAAATGAAATGTTGCCATTGATTTGTGCGCATTGCCATTGTTCAATTGTTTCTTGATTTTAAACTGTGGATCCGTACCGTACTTAAGTTGGTAAGTAGTTTTCATCGCCCGTAACAATGCCAGCCAACGAAGAGGGTAAAAATCGATCGCGGAAAGCGAAAGGTTAAGCATCGATCAATTGTCGCCGGTATTAGTGCATTCTAAACACAGTACGACCTGTTTACAGCGAACGGGGTCACATCGCTTCAATAATAACAATGATGATGGGGCAATTTTTTTCGGTTTTTTTCTGTCAAATCGTAGAAGGCCGCCACTCCTCTTTGCTTGCATAATCCCCCCGAATAGATGCTGGTGGGTTCTTCTGATATCTGAATATTCATGACTTTCTTATCGTAACAAAAAAGGCAGGAAAATTAAAATCTTACAAATAAATTACCCGGCAATCCATAAAAACGCGATTTGTTTGCTGATGGGCCCCCAGATAGGATTTTTTTCACTGATTATGCCATAACCCAAGCTCAAAGTATCGCACAAAAACTGATTCACTGATGAGGTCGGAATTCCTAATAACACATTCCTCCTCTAACCGGCCACAATCAATCAGTCAAATATGACTCGATCTCTGACCATATAATTACATATTAGATTTTTGCGGTTGAATCAGAACCGTACATTCTGAGGTTCTGAGATTCTGATTTGAAATGCACTGGATGGCAGGGTCTATACGCTGTATCTCCCATCTCGCTTTTGTCATTAATTTTAATTAGATATTTCCTTTTGGGTATCGATGGCTGCATTTGAATAACAATTGACCGGCCTAACCGAAATGTGTGTTCATTGAAATGCCAAACCCTTTATCGGCAGGATGTCTTTGGGGTCTCTGGAGTATTATTTACATATTCTTCGAATTCCGCATCGGATTCTTTGACTTTGGCTCTTCGTCTTGTGACTTTTGTCTACTTTTCTTTCAATATGTTCAATGCTAACAACCTAATCAAAGTTTGTCTTTTTGGTATTTCTTGGATATGTAAATTTTTGGATGACTGTATTTTATTTTTCTGCCGACTGCCGACTGCCGTGTGGACGGAGATGCATCAACGCAACAGACCGACTTTTGATTTTGTTCACCCCACCGCAGCATCAAAAAGTGGGAATAGAAAGCCGAGATTCGGAAAGATAACTTTGCATACATCACCACTATGTTTGTTGACTTTTCGGTCTAACTGTTTCTGGGTCTTTTTGGTTGCGGTTTTCACTTTCATTCGGAGGCATTGTGGAACAATTAAAACGAGAGCTGCGAATCTCTACTTCAGAAATGAACCAAGCCAGTCGATTTCGCTTTCGTTCGATTGTATTTCCGATCTTCGGCCAAGGCAATTTGCACTTTTCTATAGCGCCTAATCGCAGGCCGACTTTCTAGAATTGATTTGCATAAGTGATTTGTCCAGTGCGGGGACTTTCGCGACCCCAATATTTGCATCTCGCACAGAAGTAGCTGACATTCTAACTGTGAACCATAATATTCGCAGCTCTCCGATACACCGACTGGGGCAAATATCCAACACACCAGATAATAATTGCTCAGTGGAAATGATGGGCAATTATCAACTGACATGGCAACAGCTGCAAAACAAACGACTGACTGTACAGTGTTTACTCGGAAGCAGCAACCATAGTTTGGTATTGCAATAATCACAATTTAATGTGCCCCCAAAAAGGCAGCTGAGTGACATAACACCAGGGATTGCTAGAACCACTAATCAAATAAACAAAACAATGACCTTTCTTTGAATTCCCTCAAAGTCATGACAATAAAGAAAGGCATAAACCCCAAAAAGACAAACAAAGAAATTTCCATATTGATGTCAAGTCCATTAAGCAGGTTCTTAGCCATCTTAACGTGGTCGGGTCCATTTCGTTGGCCATGTAGCCAGAGCAGCAGTCGGAACAGCAGCCGGAGCAGCCTCCGAGGCAATTAAAATTATCAATGTCGGGGCTGCGTTTTTGTGACACTTGTGCACATAACACAAAATAATACCCGAGAAGACAAGCCAATTGCCAAGCTGGGCCAAACCATATTTGTTCGTATTTCAGCTCGTAAATTACTCAAAGCTCACGGTGGCGCAGGTGTTGGGAAACTACGGCCCGGACGAGGGTTAAGGTTTAAACCTTAGAGGTAGAGATAGAAAAACCAGCAAAACAAACCTAATTTGGCATCAAGCCCTCTGGCCAAATGTTTATTCATAAAGGTTATTAATAACACAAAAAATGTTACTGAAACGAAATCAAGTCAATTTATATAATTATTATAGCCTTGTATTTATCTATGTTTAAAAAATACAAATAAAATAAGAAAGAGTAAACAAACATAAAAAAATTAAGTAAGGCAATTGCCTCCTGTGAGGATTGAACTCACGACCCCTGGTTTACAAGACCAGTGCTCTGCCACTGAGCTAAAGAGGCTCTGTTAACTTGGCGTCAAAAGCGCTATACAACTAACCCCTGTTAGAACACTTCTTACAACTTAACAGAGCTGTTAACAGAGATTTTGTTGGCCAACTTTGAACAGCTGCTACCAATTTCTCATTTGCATTAACCGCAGCGTCACAGTCAGAGCTTTGAATCAAGTTATTATACATATATGTACTTTTAAATAACTATATATATTAGAACCAGGTGTCATCTCCATTTTAGTAATTGAGCAAAATAATTTTGCATTGTTCGCTGGTTTGTGGTCGCGCACTGAGCTCATCTCGAAACAATTTTGTAGGCGCGTACTGAGAAGGAGAAATAACGCAAAAGCCAACAAAAAGGGGGCGGGATAGATAACGCCCCCCTACAAGATACAAGACCAAGATGGGGAACTGTTAAATTTTTGATTCGATTTCTGTGCATTGAATTTACATAAAAGCCCGCATCTGATGTGTGGGTAGATGGGTTTTAGTATCCGAGATTTGAATACGCAACAATCTGCCACCAGCAGATATGCATTTGATATATGGCCAATGGAAGATTCGATTGAGATCTCTGCTGATTGGAATTTATTGCGAAAAGTCGGCAGAATCCCCGTTTTAAAATCATCCCGTGGGACCCTGGCGACATCGATTTAATCCGTGGCCAAGAAGGAAATGATAAAAGGCAGAATAAACTTGTCATCGTTTCGCCGGGTTTTTGGGTCATTTTGCGTGTTCTCTTTGGATAGATACTAGACCGGAATCGACGTAGCATTTGAACAAGTTTCACTTGCCACCTTGCCACCAAGACGGCGTTCCAGTTGCGTGGCCATCAGCATCGAAATTGCAATTTGCAACTTGAATTTTAGAGGAGTAACAGTTATACCGCAATTCGCAATTCCCAATCCCCAATTCGCGGCTTCTTGTTCTTGTTCTCGGCTGGAAAAACATTGTTTGGCTACCTTGGGTTAAATTGCTTCATAAACTTGGCTTTTTGTCATGTCGCCGTCCGTGGCTAGTTTCACTCCAACTTGGCTAAAAACGCCGGAAACGCGCTCAGTCTAAATGAAAATGATTACAGAGCTCACTGTACTATGGCTAATGGAGATGGCCGCGTGAGATTTTAAGTGGGTTTTTAAATAGTGCAATTCAGTGATTGAAGGAAGTGCAAGGTGTTTTTGTCTATAAAGAAAATGTCTTGGAGGTTGGAGTGATGAGCGTTAACACAATCAAAGCAATGCATGGGTCTCAATAGAAGTTACAAATCGGAAATGATGGCAAGCTAAGCCTAACTTTAAAATTAGTTTAATTACACCGGCCTTTTGGCCTAAACTCCCCTCCGTCACGTAACCAGCTCTAATAACTTGATTATGGAGTACTAGTACTTGTTCTTGGTCTGGTTGCGCTTCAGTGGCTCCACTCGTTGCGCCCACATGTTCCGGAGACCCAGGGCCTGAGAGCCTTTTCTTTTTGTTTCGCTGCACTTGCTCTCGTTCCTATCGAGCCGGAGGAGACCCTCTGGGAGCTGGGCACGCAAATTGAAGAATAATAATTACATGCATACAAGTCGGCTCTCAAAGTATATGGTTGAGTATGTAGAAGAGGGTATAGTTGAACGATCTTCATGCTTGACAGGCTTTTCCCACAGCCAATTGTGAACTGTAACTGACACTTGGCTGCAATTCGGCGAATGGCAGAAACTCGCTAGATTCCTGCCCGGATGATGTCCCCTTAATGTCATCTCATTAGCAAAGCGTTCCAACAAACTACAATCAGCCCGAAGATGGATGGATTCAAATCAAGTTGCTAATGTGCGACGAGTACTTGTCGGAGTTCCCACTCGAGTTGTTCTAGTCTTTCTTTTGGGGGCCACAATTAAGCATTAAAGCGAAATTAGATTAATGATAGGCCCACATTGGGCAAGCCGCACTTCCCCTACCGCCCCGGGGGGGCTTTTGTCTAGTTCCTGCCTCAACACGCAACTCGCGAAGAGATAGGCCCCAAAAGATCTTGTTCTTAAGCTAAATTTTGTAGAACGATGCTCGTGGCGGTGCTGGCATAATAATTAGGCCCCAAGACTAATGACTTGCCTGGCCTATCTCGAAGGTAAGAGGCGCAGACTCTGGCCCAAAGCAAAATACTACAATGTCAAATAGATGATAGAGATACAGATACAAAGATACTCGTTAGCAGAGTTTCAGATATCAGAAGGCCATTGAAAATATTGGTCTATATTCAAACCAAGTTAGTAAGATTTCCCTCCACATTTTACTTTCAAAGTCATGGGAGGCAATAAAGTTCTCTAGCGGATCGATCGGAAGTACTTTTCTTTAGAACGTTTTCCCTTGTTTTTTGTGTTTAGCACCCAATAAAAAACGAGCTAACGGTCCGGGCCAGTCCGTATCTTTTGCCGTGTGAGATACATTTTGTGTGTCACAAGTATCTATGACAATTACAGAATGAATGAAGCGCTTTGTCTTCAAAAGCCGACAAAGGCAAAAAGGCAAACAAGTGAAAAGCCATGGAAAACATGGAAAGACCAGTCGTTGTGGTTGTTTGGATTTCTTGTGCCTTTGCCGGCACATTAAGTAATGTGATCTATGCAACCTCATCCGCCATCTACCAACCATCCACCATCCATCCAACCAGATACTGGAGATACAATCTCGAGTGTGTATGTTGCGGCTGTGCAAAATCTGCATATCGAATACATTTCTTTGTTGGGCCACTCAACCGCCGAAAGTGCGTTGCCACAAAACTCATTTGCATGTGATACCCATTTCTTTTTCCGCCTCACTTTTCCTTCTGGTTTGCACCATGAATGAATGAATGACTGGATGATGAAATGAGAAGTCGAAAGGATGACCGAATGGTTCTAATTAAACCGGCCCCAGCCAATTGTAACGCCAAATGTAACGTGCCAAAGTTGTTAAAGCCGAGACCGGCGAACCGAAAATTGCAGGCCAATTGTTTTTGCCAGGCCAAGTGGAACGCGAAATTAAACTGACTTTGAAGGCTTTAAAGTCTAGGACCGTAATTGAGGGTCTGTCCACTTGTCCAGCTATAGGTTGAAAGGGCAAAAGTCGTCTCAAGATTGTAACTGATAGTATCTGTATCTTCGTTTTTACTTTCAGAGCTGAAAACAGAGTTTTCCGTCAACATGGACACCGGAAGTGTGGTTAGCGAACCGATTTCCGCGCATCATCGCGCCTTCGCCAAACAGAAGTCCGCCTCCATGGTAAGTTAACGCCACAAAAAAGATAAATAATATATGAAAAATATGGAATACATAGGCTACCCAGCCCATTGTGTAAGGTCTGGCTTAGCATAATTAATGCAACAACCCGAGTCCGCCCCGCGTATTGTCTGGGATTCGATTATGTAAGTTCGCGAATGCTATATCTACGCTAATTAGATATTGACACGCACAGTCCCCCGACAAATATCGGTGGGTTTCGAGGCATTAGCTTAAAAGTGAGCTGCAAGCACTCACCCCAAATGCTTTGCATCGCTACACGCTAGAAAGTCGAAGTCGAAAATGAAATTCGCAAATGGCAAAACATAAATCAGGGATTTGCAGGTTAACACCGAACCAAAAAAGTTTAGACAACACTTAAACCCAAGATTGATTGCGCCCGAAATCCTTTTGGACTTGTACAAAGATCGGTCAAAGACAAGTTCGTTTACCCGTCAAAAAAATTTAATTAAATCTGTGTGGCTATGTTTCCCAAACACCAAAATTTAATGCATATTAATAAAGCATTTAAAACATGTTAACAAATGCAATTTACAACAATTAATTGCAAATCCTCATGAATGCATTTTGAAGCAACACTTTCACGCAGACCACAATGCAGAGTCATTCATTCCATTCGGGAATTGTGAGTTGCATTCATTCGATCTGTAGTTCGAGTATCAAAATTGTGTGTGAAATATTGCCTGGGAATTTTTATTGCGGGGGAAACATCGCATCGTCCAGAGCAGATTTGCCAATGGAGGAGATTCCAAAGAAAGTTAGTGCCATAAATGTAGCACCTATGATCCTACTAATCTTTGTTGACCACAATCATCATTTGACCAATAAGTTGGCCTTTTGTTTGGTAAATACATACATCCATTTTTTTGGGAGAGGGGCTGCTTAGCAAATTAGTGGAAAGAAGTCCGACACCACAATGGAACTTTCTCCCGCAGTGAAATGATTGAAAGCAAAAGTGAGTGACGAATGTGTTTTGTTTGGGGCTCGAGCTGGATGCCTCAAAATCAACACCAGCATCCAACATCCAACATCGATGCGAATCATTAACTGACAGGTGTTTAGTCATTGGTAATGCCATCTATAAATACACCCAGTAAATTGGCCATAACCAAAGACCGAGCAAACAACTCCCCCCACATATGAAGTAATCATTGCTGTCAGACCGAAACGAAATCGATACCTTTTCCTCTAAACTTTCCTGGGCATTTTCCCTTTGAAAATGCATATCGCACCCTTCTCCCCACAGATTTCCTTACTGTCTTCGGTCAATTAATTCCTTCCACAAAATTACATCAATTACTCAACGCGAATACGTATAAGAGGCCTCCCCTCGGAGAGCTGTTAATGGGATTCGGCTCGTAAAATATGCAAATTAATTTATGATCTGAGAGAAAAGTCAAGAAATTTAAGATTAAGATCCTCGGTGACAGGAAATTCTCACGTTCACGTTGCGAAGTGGACAATGTCCAGTCGCATTATTAATTTTTCAAAAGAACTGCAACTTTCTTGGGGTATTTAAGAAAAGGTAAAGGGTTTCAGGGGTTGCAGATTTCAGGGTTTGTCCTTAAGGTGGTTGTTGCATTTTCTATAAGAGCATAGAACTGCAGCTGATAAAGGATCTTGTAACGGTTCTCGATCCTTCAATGGGGGTGAAATAAATAAAATTGAAAGAGTGCCTTAGGGGAGTTGTTCATTGTCTAAAATATTGTAGAACTGAAACCTCAAACATTTCCCTTGCTTTTGAAACGTTTCCAGACCTTTTGGGTGGGGAAATGCTAATCATGCCTTGGAATATATTATTTTAAAAGCATTTAATATGCGCCAAAGCAACAGGTTCCCCAAAAAAGCTTTTTTCGAAAAAGCTTTGGCCCCAAACACACCCATTTTCAACTCGGCTAAACTCAACACACCAGCTGATGTGCCACCGAGTATAGGGCGAAACTTTGTTTATAATACCTTCTATTTCTCCCCCGATTTGTTTGTTATTTGTGTAAAAATTAAATAATATTTTCAATAATTAACCAGTGAAAAGCAGTACCTCTAGTTAAGTGCAATAGTTGTGATAATCGAAAGACTGTACCCGAAACGACACAAAAAAAAGTGCTCAATTATCAGTAATTTAAAAAATTAGGAAGTTTATCAGATTCCATAAGCCCGTTGAATATTGATCAACTGATAAATACTATATATAAAATCAGGTGTAGACCGTATCAAGTGAATCGTACTTGTACAGTGAGCAAATAGAAATCTAAACCAGGCAAGCAAACCAATTACAAACGAAGTCCAACCGATTGGAAACTATCCCCCTCCAGTTGGGCAGCAATGAGAATCGTCGGTAGCAGTATGATTTCAGCCTTCAAGCGGCTTTCATCGGTGGGTAGCCCCTCGATCTTGGCCAGCAACATCCGATCTTTGAGCTCTTTTGGCACCATGAGTCTGCCGGAACGGAAGCCATTCTCCCCAGATTTTTTCTTTCGACAAGTATGTTGGCAATCAAGGATTTATCAAATCGAAATTAATTGAAATTCAAACAACAGCTTTTCGATACGGAAAGTAGCACCTACAGCTACCTCCTGGCCGATTTGAAAACTGGGGAAGCGGTGATCATTGACCCGGTTTTGGAGCAGGCGAAACGGGATGCCCAGCTGGTGAAAGACCTGGGCTTTCAGCTGAAATATGCCAGTAAGTTTCGGAGTGTGCTATCAGTAGATGAAAAGATAATTTCACCATAAATTCCACCCATTTCGTAAGTCAACACCCACATGCACGCGGATCACATAACGGGCAGCGGATGGCTGCGGAAGCTGACGGGCTGCCAGTCCGTAATTGCCGCAGCCAGTGGAGCCAAGGCGGATCGCCACCTCACGGAGGGGGATCGCATTGACTTCGGCACCCATGTGATAGACACCTTGGCCACTCCCGGGCACACAAATGGCTGCATGAGCTATGTGATCAAGGAGCAAGGATGTGTCTTCACTGGAGATACTCTGTTGATCCGGGGATGTGGACGCACCGACTTCCAGGAGGGTAGTCCCCAGCATCTCTACGAGAATGTCCATGGCAAGATCTTTACCTTGCCAGAGAACTTCCGTATCTATCCAGCTCACGATTACAAGTGAGTTTGTTTGAGGGAAATGTCTCTAGAGAAGTGTCTCAAAAAAGTTTGCCTTTCCAGAGGTCAGTTGGAGAGTAGTGTGTGGGAGGAGAAACGTTACAATCCCAGACTGACCAAGGATCTGGATGAGTTTGTAAAGATCATGGACAACCTGAACTTGCCGTATCCCAAGAAGATAGGTGGGAATATACAACAGATTCTAAGTTACTTCCAAAAGCTAAAGTATATCCTTTTTAGATGCTTCTTTGCCGGCCAACCGGGAGTGCGGAGTATATGATATTCCCAAGGAGTAAACTGAAGACTATAAACCTCTTAAGACTTCATATAGGCAGCTTATATGATATTTTCTGCTTTTAGAATCTATGAATAAACGTATACACTTTCTTATCAAAAGCAAAACACGTCTCTCACTCTGTTAAAACTAATCTTGTTTAAACAAATAAACTCAATCCGACTTTCACGTTCGTTTCTTTTAGACCATTCTGAATCCGAAGGGTTGTGGCAGTGCCGTCAAGTACAGTCTTCACTCGGCCGCAGAGACCGGCCAGGAGACGGGTAGCACCACAACCACCCACAGCTCCACCACGGGAAGAAGGCGCAAGGGTGGTTCTTTGGGTGGCACCCTCTCCTCTCGATCCACGAGGAGCGAGTCCAAGGAGTTGAGATCGGCTCTACAGGATCGGGAGGCAGTTATTCAAAACTTACGGATTCAGTTGTGTTTGGGAAAACTGCCACGACCCACTGGACCGCCTTTGGATGAATCAGAGAAGCCGGCGGCAGAGCAGAAACTAAACAGACTAAAAACCGAGGCCGAAAATAAACGCATCAAGATTAAGAATCTTAAGAGTGCTCTAGAGAAGCTTGATATTACAGAGTAAGCAATCTTGGAAAGCTTATGAAGAATCTCTACTAATCATTAATCCCACTCCCCACAGCAACATCGACATTCGCATCAGGCAAGCCGAACTGGAATATGCTCTGGGCCGGGAGGAGCTCCAAATGCTTTCGATCGTGGAGGAAGCTCGTGCACTGCAAGCCCGTCTGGAGAAGTCCAAGCCTGAAGCCCAGACCCTTTACAATATTATCAGTTCCGGGGTTTCTCTGAGCTTACATGCCGTTCATGCCACCTCGGGGCGGTGGGCAGCCCAACAACGAACGGATCAACCAGGATTCTACGTGGAATGGGCTCTTGAGGGCGATGGCATCTACAAGGGAGATCGTATTTTGGAGATAAATGGTCGCCTGGTCACGGGAAAATCAAAGGAGGAACTGCAAAAGCAAGTGGGCAACTCTGGAAAGTGCCAGATGGTAGTGCTACGAAAGAAATCCGTGGCCATTCCCCAGAAGCAGCTCGATCAGGAGAAGGAGAACAATATGCGTTTGCAGCATCGGATATCCTACTTGGAGGAGCAGGTGAAGGAGCTTCAGACAGTGAAGGAGCTGCCCCAACAGCAGACCCCAATCCATCCACTTAACCAACAGCAGCAGCAGGCGTCCTCAAATCAATCCCAGCACGTAACCAGCATCAGCATATCCTCGCCGCCCTCCACACCGCCCGAGAAGCCCCTAATCTTCCAGCGGGGCAACTACATAACCACCCTGGTGGGTGGCAAACCCATCGAGCTGATGGGAGATGAGTCCACCAAGACCCCCATCGGCCATGTGACCAAGACCCTGATTAAGGAGAACACCCACATAGATCTCAGGGAGCGTCTGCCGCACATGTACTCCATGCCCTCCAAGTCGTTGTCCGCCTCGAAGATTTCCATCAACAGCGACTCGGCGTACATGCAGCACCATCGCAGGGAGAAGGAGCGGCACAGGGAACGACAGCACCGGGATCGCCCTAGAGATCCTCTCCAGCAGCAGCAGCAGTTGCACCGGGAGCACTTGATGAGCACACATGCTCGTAGTGTGGAGCATCTGAATCAGTACAATGGGTAGGTTTAGGAGTAAACTAATCAATTTGGAAAATACTAATCCTTTTTAATTTATTATTAAAGAATCGACCGCCGTCGGGATACCCCAGGACGTCAAAGCGAAGCCCACACTCTACGCGCTCGTCTCCCCAGCGATATGAGAAGCGTCAAGTCCCTGGATTTTGATAGCGAGAACGAATCGAAGCCGCCGACCGAGAACCGCACGACTCGACCCACTCCCCCCAAGAAACCTCTGCGCCTTTCCCTCCAAAGAGCCCAAAGCCTGCAAACTGTGGAGCTCCATCCCAATGCCGATCTCGAAAGGAAGCGACCCATGAAAAGGGTCCATCACAACATTAACAACAACAACAACAACAACAACAGCAAGGGCGGCGCATCTCCAACGGTTGAGGGTCAGACCCTGCTCATCGAGAACTGCAGTCCCATGCACACAGCCTCCCTGGGCAGGCACAAGCTTATCTGAACGCAAGCCCCAAAAAAAACTTAATTTTAATATAATTAGCTTAACCTTCGACTGCCACCAGTTGGTGGTTGAACCAAAAAACAGGCGGATATGTGCAAAATTATAATTAGCGATATACTATACCCTTACGAAACTACCTTTAAGTGGATAGTTTACTTGAATGGCTTAGTTGTAGTACTTACTTTCCACACTCTCACTAAATACGTATCGATAAGTAGGGCTTGGCTATTATCTTCTTGTAGTATTGGAGAAAAAACCTATCTAATGGAGCGATTACTGTATGACGATTATATTAGCACAATTTTTCAATGTGAATACACGAATAATTTCACTTTACTTTGCTTATTTTGTTTTGCTTTGAATTATTGATAGGCCTACTAAATAAAATAGGGGCTTAAATTTTTGAAACAGATCCATAAATTATGCTGTCCCTTTAATTTAACGACAGCCATTCTATGAATTGAAGATGACGGCCCTTATCAACTGTGTCAAGCTTTCAACAAATATAAAGAATATTGGAAAACGTAGTTTAATATGTATTATCCAATATTTTTTCAAGTGTAAAGCTTAACTCGTGTTAACAGTAACCATATTCCAAGCCCGCACTGTGGGCACGAGCCTTGCATATATTTCCCGACGCCACAGTGATAAAGTATTCAATTGAAAAGCACGTTAGCGTGTCCCAGCAGCAGTTTTATTAATTTCCATGAATGCACGATTTTTTTTAGGTGTTTATTCAATATGTTGTGTGTAATTGGAATTATAGAATCGGTCACCATACATGTATGCATTCTTTGAAAGTTTTCAAATTCTTGAATTGATAAAAAGAACCGCAACACCCACTGCAGTTTCCGCCGCTCTCGCCAGGTAAGCAATTCTTTGCTCTCCGGATTCTTCGCTCTTCGGATTCTCCAAAAGTCGATTTGCGGTGGCATTGCCATAAGCTCGAAACAGTTTCGCCGCAGATCTCAACCGAATCAGAGGTGCAACCGCTTAACTCCCACAAAGCAATACTAAAAACAATAACAATATCCAATTAATAAATAGTGGCTAACAAGGTGAGTGTTCAGCTAAAAAACACGAAGTAATAAGTTAAAAGTGCTATTGAATTATATAAAAAGCATAAGCCATTGATTGATTGTTCTAAAAAATTAATGTATTCCGTTTTCAATTGAGGTATTGATTTTTTCGCTTTTTACAACCAGTTAAAATTTATTATTTGCGTTTTATATTGACCAAAAACAAAAACCAGTTACCTCGAAACGCAGTTAGTATTCCCTCGGTTAGGCTTCTTACTTTCTGGCTATGCGTTCGATGTCCGATCGCATATGGTTATATTATCTAGAAAATGCATACTTTTCATTTTTTAAATGATATTCCTAGTCAGGCCGACGAAAATATTGTTATAATCTCTGCCCTATTGTTTGCAAATTTTACGATGAGCAATTCTAAATTCTGATAAGGCAGTTCTCATTAGCATAACATTTCTCAGGGGAACATATACTTGCAGTGACTTGAGCAAAAAGTACTGCCCAGCCATTATTTTCGAATCAATCAAAATCACTCAGCCAGCTGAAGTCCAAACAAAGCTCTAATAACACCAATTTGATGGACAAACGATGACAATTAGTTGCAATTTGTGGCCCAGTTCGGGTCAGGTACATACCCCACACAGAGTATACAAAGAGTTTAACAAAATCCGATGATATTTGGAATTCGAGGCGCTCGAGATAGTGTGGGGGATTCGTAAATTTAGGAGCTGGGTTCAAGTGTGAGATAAGGACATGTACGTGTGAAGCAGGTACTGCCCGCCTTATAATTGGGTTTATGACTGGGCAAGATCAAAAGCATATCACAGACGCTGATAAGGCTCGGACCTGGCCAATAAACAAACATTTCCCCGATAAACTCTGACATCCATCCGCTTTTATCAGTCGCATTTCAA
Source organism: Drosophila varians (assembly GCA_018150405.1). NCBI lineage: Eukaryota > Metazoa > Arthropoda > Insecta > Diptera > Drosophilidae > Drosophila > Drosophila varians. Next base: position 15,692,718 of record JAECWK010000130.1, read on the forward strand.
TTGCCGTAAATTTTGTAAAACGATGTGCGTACGAAAAAGTGAAAAAACATACAAAAAAGAGATTGTTGATTGACCTTCCCCCCAGCCGCACTTAACCCTGTAAAAAGGCTGTTTGCATTTAGATTTGTATGGGTATCGTTTATGTTCGTACACAGAAATATGAATACCCGTTCGCACATCATATGTGACCCACAAATCGTATCATAAATTGAGGTTAGGCGCTTCAATTCCGCACACAAATGCCAGATTTAATGGAATCAAGTGAATGTACACCTGATGACGTCTAAAATAAAATGAATTAAAGAGCTGGCCGGCTTTATCAAGGGGCTTTCGGAAGGTCTACAATTCGTTTTTAAGCCAAAACTAAAAATACCTGCTCTGAGAGTCACTAAGAAAGCCTTACAAATCAATAAATTGGTGGGTATTATTCGCTGATTCATGAGAGTTCATTAATCTTTTGAATAAATCGTCATACTAACCCCAATAAAACTATAGCACGTGTAATAAACATAATTTTTTATTAAAGCTATAAATATGTTGCGACTTTTGGTTACCCTGGCTCTGTGTGCCACAATTTGCTCGGCAGCTCAGACGGTAAAGTATTAAAATCTATCTATATATTATCCTAATTACTAATAATAAAGGTATTTCCAATGCTGTAGCGCAACCTGCCCATACAGGCCATCGCCTATGTGAGCGGGCCGGAGGTCAAGGGCAATGTTACATTCACCCAAAACGATTGTGGCCAGAACGTCCATGTCCGCATCCAACTGGAGGGCCTGAAGGAGGGCAAGCACGGCTTCCACATCCACGAGAAGGGAGATCTGAGCAACGGCTGCACCAGCATGGGTGGTCACTACAACCCCGACAAGGTAGTAACTCCATTTAATCGAAATAAGTGATTTCATTAACATGCCATTATCCTTGGCCAGGTGGATCATGGAGCTCCTGTTGATCCTGTCCGCCACGTCGGTGATCTGGGAAATCTGGATGTCAACTCCACCGGCAAAGTTGACATTACCTACACGGATACGGTGATCACCCTTACCGGCGTTCGTACCATCATCGGACGCGGTGTGGTGGTCCATGAGGATGAAGATGATCTGGGTCTGGGCAACCACACAGACTCCAAGAAGACTGGTAACGCAGGCGGACGAATTGGTAGGAAAATGAATAAAGAATACTTTAACGGAAATTCCTACAACTCTAATTTCTTGTTTCCTTTCAGCCTGCGGTGTGATTGGTATCAAGTAAATATCGCTTCCGCCATAACAAATGTGAAAACTCAACTCGAATCTTCTCGAATAATATATGTGTAGTTTCTGTAACTCCTAGCCCAGTAACTAATGAAATGTTTTCCCCACTCACCCAGTGTTTCGCGCTCCATTCCATCCACCCAGACACTGACACAATCTCAATCGCTTGTGACCATTTTGGTTTGGCTTACACCTCCATATTTCCCGCAATTAACTGTCTCAGTTCACTGACTCATTCGTGTGTTTTTTTGTGTGTAATAAAATCAACAAAAATTAAGCGAACGATATCCAGGCTATCCTTCCAAACCTCATTCATCCAAACCTAAACAAACTACGTCACTTACTGCGTGGGGTTGATCCAGTGGGTAGGTATTTGGTGTGACAAAGGGGTGTCCCTTCCTCTGGTCATTTGTGTACTAACATCATTAGCATTATTGGAAGCCGATGGCGATGGAGATGGAGATGGAGATGGGGGATTGGAATAACAACAGCTGGACTCGAAAGAAATCTAATCAACCCGCGCTCTCACAACTCTTTCAACTCTAGCTCTGGCTTGTGTTTTTGCAGTGCTCCTCCATCCGAACACCAAGAATCTGCTTCCGCACCACCACCACCACGCCAACACCACCACCATCATCAACCACTGTACTATGTGCCCCACAGGGAGCCACAAGATCACGTTGTCTATCCCCTCCAGCGATATCCCACCTACCCTCTGCCATATCCATACCCATACCCATTCCCGTATCCGGTGTCTCATCAATTGTATCTGTAAGATGGCGTACCTGACGACTAGAAATACTTTAATTGCAGCTCGGACGTCGACGAGTGGCCGTGCCGGACAGGTGGCGCCGGTGTCCTGCGCAACTCCCTTTCCATTCTGACCATTGTAGTGGCCCTCTTTCTGGCCAGCAGTCTCAACTAACCCAGCATCCTGCACACGGATTGGATTCACCGTCGCATGTGGCATGTGGGACTGTCCATCTTAGAGATCCGCATCCGCACTCTCACCACCTCAATCCTAAACACATGTTATTAAATATTCACCCACAACACCCACTTAAGTAATTATAAACCGCCAGCAAAGATCAGCATTAATAAACAAAACACCAAGGACTAACATAGCTACCTTTATTATTTTTGAAAATGATTGATATTAAACTTTGTTAAATATATTCGTGGTCTTTTTCTTTAACGTTTTCAGACATTTTTAACTTCTCTGATAAGGAATTTGTTTAAAGGTTAGACAAAACACTTATTGATTACGAACCATTAAAGAATTAGGCGTAGTTTCCTTATAAAAATGGAAAGGAAATTCTTACTAACAAAAACTATTTATAGAAATGCTCCATTTAGCAATAAAAAATACCCTTTGAGGTGTGTTAAATAAATAAATAACAAAGTTCTATATATTTTTGTATATATTATATATTCCTCTTACTAATTCAAGAACTAGAACAAACGCATACTTTTCTAGAATCTACTTAAAGTTCCGGAAACCTTCAGCAAATATTTGCCCTCCAATCATTCATAGAAATGCAGTTTCTTTGGCTAATGGTCAAGCAACAGTTTTTGTTTCGTTTTTTTTTTTTTCGCAAAAAGATTTCTGTGACCCGATAAGGACACCCAGAGATTGGGTCACCCAGCGGGATTCCGGGCAATAATTCCGGACACGCAACACAAACATCATCCGGCGAATCCAAAGTTCCAAGACTGAACGATGACTCGATTGTGGCATACTTTTTCGGGCGCCTTTAATTATTCGCAAAGTCCCACCGAAAATTTAGTATTTGAGTTTCTTGGAGGAGCATTTACAACTTTCACTTCCCTGGCACGAAAGCACGCAATTAATTTCGCCTTGGGCGTAGGTCGAGACCCGAGTGTTAAGTGCTGAACTTTAAAGGGAAATACCCCCGATACCCAAACAGACGGCGGCCAGCTAAATTTTTATGGTAATAAGTGCATTGACCCACCTGAATGTACAGTGAGGTAAGCTCCCGACGACCCGCTAAAACCCAACCAACTCAACTGTCCCGCCTCTGTACGGGTGGTGGGTGGTCCGGAGGCTCCATATCGAATGGTAAATCAACGAAATGGGTTGCGGGGCATTAAGCCTAGAAAAGAACTCCAGCCCCCCCAGCTGTATAGTTGGTGTGTTATTTCTACGATTCTACGATTCCCGTGCCTAATCATGCCTGGCCTGAATTCGAAGCGGCCCTCCAAGACTTTCACTCACTTTTACTTTTGTTCCCAGTCCGCCCAGCCCACCGTCCGGATCCGTTGCCATCGTAAAGCCCCGGATTGGCCACAACAGACCGGAGGTTTCTAAAGCCCGGCCGGACAGCGGCTCCGGTCAGTTTGTCATCCAACCACAGCCCGGTCAGTTGTTTCGGTCAATCATTCTCGCTTCGAAGTCATTATCCTTCAATCCAAATTTGGAATAAAATCTAATTATAAACTAGACTTTCGAAAAACAAAATGCGTTCTTGCGGTCCGAGTTTAATAAAATATGTTTTATTTGCTTTCAATGTTTTGTTTGCGGTAAGTTTTGAAAAACTTACGTATCTGAAAATATATTTAAGCAAGCAAGGAGTGAAAAAGTAAAACCTTTGATAAACATTGATAAAAAAATTGGGAACTGTTTAGTGTTATAATAATAATTAATTCTTAATTATTTATTGTTCTTCAACTATCGTGAAACATTCATCATTTTAACCCTTGAGATGTTCGAAAAATTCAACTATCATCTCTTCAAAAACAAGTTTTAAAGAATTATGTAAACAGTAACTTTTCTCACAATATATAGACATGCCTGCCGCATTCGGATTTAATTCCCCCTGATAAATGTCACAGTAAACACTGGCATTACATGGGCATATTGAGGGCCTTATTTATATGGCTCATTTAGATAATTATCGCTGGAAAATGGCATTCCCATTGCTCACTATACTGCCTCATATAGGGAAACGCGATTTTCTTGTAACCCCATGCGTGCTCGAAAGGACATGGACAACATTCGATGTCCTTCGCATTGACCAATAGAACAGGAAACGGAGCCAACGTACCAATGACGACATGAACACTGAACATGGAAATGCCATTGACAGGGTCGTGGGTGATTTTTATCGCACAATTTGAATTTGGAATGTAAATACAAATAACGAAAGGAATTAGGGCTTGATTGGAAGCCATTAACCTAATTGCTTGAAGGTTGCATTCGATTAATCAGATGGCTCGACGGTTTCTTCCAGATCTCCGGCCTGGGAATCCTGGTGGCAGGTGCCATTGTCCTGGCCGATGTCAATGAATTTAATCACTTTGTGGAGGGTCGTGTCCTGGCCCCACCAATTGTCCTGATCGTAACTGGTCTGGTTATATTCCTCATCGCCTCGCTGGGATGTTTTGGAGCGATCAAAGAGTCACCAACGCTGCTTATAACCGTGAGATATTAATAAATTCTAAACTTCCCATAACAAGAAAATATTTTAATCAATTTTCAATCAGTTTGCTGTCCTTTTGGCCGTCATCTTTATCGTCGAACTGGCAGTGGGCATTGCGGCCAGTGTCTTCAAGAAGGACCTGGAGATGATGGTGAAGAACTCTCTGCAGGAATCGATCAAGCGGTCGGATAGCGAGGATACCATGGCCTGGGACAACATCCAGCGCAAGCTGATGTGCTGCGGTGTAGACACTCCAGCGGACTGGAGGCAGCTCAGTGCCAACAAGACGCTTCCGGCCAGCTGCTGCCAGCCTCAGTTCATAGACACCACAGTGGGACATTGTCTGGATTCGCCTGCTCTCGGCAAGGATAAGTACTACCAGGACGGATGTGTGGGTAAGCTAAAGGATCGGATCGAAAAGAACGCGATTATCCTGATCGGTGTTGGCATTGGCATCGCCTTCATCCAAATCCTGGGCATCATTCTGGCCTGCTACCTGGCCAACTCCATTCGGCAGGAGAGGGCCAAGTAAAGACACTCCACGTGTATCCAAAACTTGAAAATTAAACTATAAAAATCTATAAAAAGTTTAAACTTATTTGCGATTCCAAGTAAAGATAACGTGTCAGTATATAAAAGAAAGAAAACGCAACAATCCATCTCAATACTACAACTTTTTCTTTGAACTTTGATATGTTTTCAAAACTGTGGCTTCTTCATCACTATAGATCTTTTTATATTTTCCTAGACTATTCTGTTTTCTTTAATATTTCAATCGTCATTTAATCTGAAATCTTTGTTTCAAGCCTTCCATCTTTTCTATCTTTCTCAAAATGTTGCTTTTTGTTAAAAGTTCCAAAAACCATTATCATAAATCGTTGCTTTGTATTAATTAATGAATATATTACCCATTTTAGGTAAACATTTCGTTGTATTCCTTAATAAAAAGTATAATAATGAAACGAAAAGGAAGTTAGCATTTTGTCCCAAGGATAAACATGTGAATGCTTTGGTGACTTCTAGTTTTATTTACTTTTTAGGATCTACATTCGTTTGCTTTTGCATTTATTGGCCAGGCTCAGCGTCCACAAAAGCTTGAGTCCCGCTGAATACAAATTACATGTTGATTTTGGGTTTCTAAGGATTACGGGATTATGGGATGATCCATCTAGATTCTAGAACTGAAAAGTGGACGCCGATATGGTGTCTCAGCGGCGTGCAATTGCCTTTTAACGAGTGCTCGACTACTGCTACGTCCTCTACACAGAGCACAATTTTGAGTTATTATATTGTAAGATTCTACAAATTTATTTCCAACTAAGAGTGGCAAAAGGACATACTGACATACGGACTATAAGCGGACTAGAAAATAAACCATCATTTTACTTTAACTTCCAATCCATAACCAATGCTCTATTTTTCTCTGTGTAGAGGCAAATGCATTTTAATGGTCATTGTCCAGGAGACTGGAGCTGGTTTCCGCTAAGGATCTCATTTGCTTTGGAGTAGAGCCTCAGAAAGACGTTCAATGGCCGTGGCCGGCGACTTCCGAGTGTCCTTCTCGCCGCCCTCAAGGATTGCTGCTGCGGCGGCTGCTTCGGCCGCCTCAGCCTCTTCCAGGATGCGGGCCTCCTCCTGTTCACGCTGCTTCTGGTAGTGCCGGAACTCCGTGGGCGTGAGCATGCCCCTCAACACCGTCTCATAGCTAACATTGACGCCCTTGGCTCCCATCTTCTGGTGCAGCTTCCAGCACTCGCGTTCCTTCAAACTCCGCACATACGCCGGATAATTGTGATCCGGCAGCTGTTGCTGCTGATCCTCGCAGTTGGCTGCGTTGTTGTTGTTCTCCTTTTTAGCCTCATCAGGGGAAAGGGGATTGTTGGTGGGTGGCATCTCATCCTCGATGCCCTCCTTCTTTGCCGGCTGCTCCATTTTTCCCTGACCGTCGCTCAAGAAAATGGAGACGGGCGGCGCTGTGGGCGGGCGGTTGGCTCGAATCCTGGCTGCAAGTGGTGCTATCGATCCGCGGCGTATCATGTGCGAGTACTCCTTGGAGGCCAGTTGGAAGGTGGGCGGATAGCTGTCTTGAAACGAGACTGCCAAACAGCTTTAGTTGCGTTTTTATTAAAGGGACAAGGATAATCCAAAATCAAGCAACCTATAGCGACTCTTAGCATTCAAAGATCTTGAAACTTACCCGATTTTCCCGTTTTCCTCAAGAGTGGAGCCCTACGCTGGGTGGCGCCCTGGAGCTGCTTATCCGCCCCGACAGCCGGGGGACTGGCCACCACCGTCGAACAATTGTCCTCCCGCTCGGAGTCACTGCCCTCGGAACTCAACAGGGACACCAGCGTTATGACATCTGGAGCCACAACACTTCGCGCCCGGTTCAATGCCTTCTTGGGGCCGTTACCGCCGGCTCCACTTCCGTTCCCGGGCCCACCGGGGGAGTCGCCACCGCCGATGACATCGAGGACCGGGACCGAAGCACCCCCAGCCACCGAAGAGGAGGCGGTGCGGGTGAAGATCTTGCGGCGACGCAGCTTCTGCTGGCTCCTCTTGGTGGCGGCTATCACGCCCTTACTGGTCTCGTCCAATCCGCGGACGGGAGCGGACATAGCACGGACCAGGGGCGGACGCCGCTGGACGGTCAAAGCCGGCGATATGCTCAGAGGGATTTCTGTGATGACTTGACCCACCGGCTGGACTTCCTTGCCCGCTTCAGACTCCGGCTCAGGTTCCGGTTCGGGATCTAACTCCAGTTCCTGCTCCCGCTCGTTGGTCGCCCTTATCGTCTGGGACAGGACTATGTTCAGGTTAATCCGATTCTTGTCCGCCTTGGCGCTGCTGCAAATGGGTAATAAAAATAGCACTGCAATCACCAGTGGAGTTGAGGTGGTAACCCCAAAAAGGAAATGAAGAGTTTCGAGTGACCTACTCCCGCTACTCTACTCTACTCCGCCGGCTAAATTTAAATCAAATTATTTGGCATTAGTTGCGGGGCAATTTATGCTGTTCTCGATACCGAATCATGCAAGGTACAGAAATAGAAATTAACTTCTGGTTTCGGGTTACTGCTACAATCCCTCAGAGCTTCCAAGACCCAACCCGAAACCCATATGCAAACGAAACCATGTCAATTACGTTTTTGCAATTGCCGCCCGAAAGGGAAATGGAAACCGTCGAAAGTGATTCTACGGATCTGGGGCTGGGGTCGTTGAACCCAATCTGGATAGCGAACGCCACCAAATTACCCCGCCCAATCAGCCAAGTTTTCAGCCAGAGGCTTCAAGCTATCTTGTCAGCAGGCACCGTGTGCAATGATCGACTTAAGTGTGCCGCCAGGTGGGTTGCCAGGTGGGTAGCTTTGCGTGGGTGGCGAGCCAGGAGCCATGCTCTCGAGCATGTCTAGCGTGTGCTATGGTTATGCACTGGAACATAAAACTTTGACGTTTGATTTCGGTGTGAAGCATGCAAATTGCACAGAACTTGACGCGACGACGCCCACATCGAAAGTGTCACTTTCGGCATATTTATATAGATGATATCAGGCCAGTAGTCATTCCGTTCGGAGACTCCGGAGTCGGCTCGTAACCGTATCTTTATGGGGAGTGAATAGGGAATCCAATACGCACCCATCACCTAGTACGAAGGTCAAACAATGGAATTTCAATTTCGTACGGGTTTCCATAGGTGCATGCTATTTAAATCCTTCAGGATAATTGATCAATAGCAAGCACAACTCCTAATCTTTTTCAGCTTAGGTCCATGTTGTAGAGATTACTCACATTTTGCTATCGGTTGCTTCAACTTGTTTGTGGCCCTCCGTTTCCTGATCCTTCAGCAAGGACGAAGTAGATGACCAGGCCACCAGACTTTTGTCCCTTAGCCTCAGACCTTGGACATGGGAGGCAGTGATGCGCGGACCGATTCTCGGTGTAGAGTCTTCCACGGCCAGGGAGGCCTGCCTGCTAACCGGGTACAGCTTTTGCCGGATGTTCTCGATGGACCGACCCACGGAGAGACCCCTCGAGAGGTAACCCCTCTGCTGGGTGGAGAACCTAGACGCTGGCTCGATGAAGGAGTGTTGCTTCCGAACACTCAGTGGCAGCGGGTAGCGCCCGGCTGTGGAGGAGCCGTGGACGACTGAGGACGGCGGTGGAGCGTTCGTCGTCTGGTGGCGACGACGGCTGGCCACAGACAGCGACATGGCTGATGGCAGGTTATCCTTGAGGGTCCTGATTAGAAACGGTGACAATGAGTGGGCACTGAAACGGCGACTGGAGTGGGTTGTGGTTGGTGGTTGACGTTCGACAGCCAAGGAGTTGTAAGTGGAGAGTCGAGAGGTGCCTTACGTTTCAGTTGCCAATCAATGTGGCACATCGAATGCAAATCAATTACGAAGTCATTAAGCCAAAGGCAATAACTTTGTCAACAAAGCCCGCCGGTCTGAAATGGAAACCGAAAGCTGAATGACGAAACCCCGAAAACCGAAACCCGAAAGGACCGTAAATCGTAAACCGTAAGCCGTGAATTGTAATCGAAGGGAAACCGGTTGCAGTCACGAAAGCGAAAGCCACTTGGGAATGCGCCACGCGCCGTTCTGGACGAGATCAAGGTGGTTTCCACGTCCACTTGGCTCGCTTGCCGTGCACCGACTGCGTTTTGTGAATGAAGGCGGCCAAAACAGAGTGAGATTCGGATCCGAAATTCGGAATCGCACACCCAACCATCGAAATCGGAATGGGTTTTTGGCGGGGCTGGTGGCCAGGTGGCGTGGTGGGTGGGTGGGTGTCTGCTAGGGGGGGCTGTTCGTTTATGTTGCCAACAAACAATCAACAAAATCGCAACGTTGGCAAGGAGTCGCCTGTTATGCTGGTTCTCTCTCCGGTTTAGTTGTTTGTTCCATTTCCTGCTCACACCCACACACTCCACATACGAGGAGGATATCCTGAGCCACAGAAAGAAAATGAATGATTTCAACCATAAAAATATAAGTTAATAAAAGGTAATTTAAGGTAGAGCGTTTCTCTTTATAAAAATACTTAACATCATTTATAGTTTCCTAGAAATTAAATTTTTAATTAAAAAATTATAATATATTTTTAGGGCAATCTCTCCTATATCCTGCAGACCCCACCTGAGGCACGTGCAACACTACTGGCAAAGCAGGGGGGTCTGGCAAGTTTTCGACATCGACTCAATGAACCCGCACGAACTTTTGTTTTCATTTGCTAGCCCCCACCCAGGGCCCCCTCATAATCGAAAGGATTACAGCATTTTTTGGCAATATGCAAATCCGACCATGAATGAATGAAATTCTATTGGCCACAAAAACAAACGAAAAAATCCGATGAGAGGAGAAATGCGTACAAGTCGCTCAATGTCAAATGGAATATTAGATGCAAATTCAGTATCTTCCTATGGTCGGACGGACGGATGGATGGATGGATGGATGGGTGGCAAGTGAAAAACTTTCACATTTGTGACAATTTCAAATTCATCAAAGACATGCAAAGTTGCCGGAAAAGTTGCCGTGCGCGGTGGCAATCAAAGAAAAGTAACGAACATAACAAAGACCGGAGCGAGCCAAACACAAACACAAAATGGCATAAAACCCAACAAACTGAAAAAAAGCAAAACCAAAACCAAATCAAGCCCAATATTCAAGGTCGCCACCCAAACATATATGCCCCTTTATATTTATACAAGTGTGTTGGTTTATATGATTGCCAATAAAATGTACTTAAAACCAAGCTGGAAGACCCAGCGCTGAAGCCGGGCAGGGCACAGGCTAGGCATTAATCATTCCCAGTCAATATTTATGGCTTGACTTTGACGACGCGCTTTGGTACCCATCGGACAGGACCACTCTGATTTAGTGCAATCCGAAATCAATTACAATGGAAATGCCGTAAATAAGAGGCACGGGGCCGTAACCTCATACGGAGCGGTACCATGTCAGTTGGCGAAACTTGTTTTAATTAGAAGAAATGTCAGAACCCAACTACTGTGTCTGGAACGGTCTGGACCAAGAGAAGGTTCTTAAGGTCTTAGGAGAATGCACTGGCTTTTGGTTTGGGCTATAGGCCGTAATAAAAAGAAACCTTAGCTCAATGAAAAAAGATGGAGGAGTGTTTCGAATTAATAGTTTCCATTTAAGAAATAGGAATAAAAACATTAATTACTTAATATTAAAAGTCGAATCAATACCTAGTTGGCGGCTGCAAGATTAGTAAAGATGAACTTCTTGTTCAGGAGTTCCGCTCAAATGGGAATTAGGGTTGTAATTGATCTCTTTGGGTTATTGCTTGACTTTAATGGACCTTTAGTGGACAAAATGGAGTCCTAATCATTTTTAAATGTTCGTTACTTACGTGGAGTTCCGCATTTTCCAACCCTGAAAACGATAAACGATTTAAGCAGTGCCACCAATTTTGACATATCGGTTTCAATTGTAGATAAAACCAATAGTAATTATTAAATATATTTAACTACATATTTTTTAAATATAATTTTTCTAAATAATTACTTAAATTTTTTTTGTTTTTATATAAAAAATCCTTTAAAGTAGATGGCGTTTTGCGATAGTATCGACTAAGAACCGTCAAACTGCAGCTGTCAAATGACGTATGTTGCTGTCGTGGCGTTAGGAGAGAAATTTTGACTAAAAGAGAAGTCGACACCGCTGAGTTGGAACATATTCCGCTGATTCTTCAATTAAAAACAGAACAAAGCCTATTCAGGATGTCGCGTCAACTGTTTGCCCTTTGCCTGATGGCTGCCGTCTGTGCGTCCGGCGTTTACGGTAGCTGCAAAGCAACCGTCAGCTCCTTCAGCACTCAGGATGCCACGATCCTGACCCAGCTGGCCCACGTTGGAGAGTTTACCCTGCAGTGCAGCGGAGCTGCTCCTTCTAGCCTGTTTGCCGAATTCCCCTGCGGCAAGGTCGTGCCCGTGGCCAAGGTGGGCGACAACAAGTACCAGGTGAGTGAATAAAGCATCTATCAGTCATGGCCAGATGGTAAGGTCTGTCTTTATCACAGGTGAGCTGGGTAGAAGACATCAAGCAAGGCAGTAGCGGAAACGTCCAGGTGCGTCTCTTCGACGAGGACGGCTATGCCAATGTGCGCAAGGCCCAGCGTGACGGTGACAAGGTCTCCTCTGTGAAATCCTTGCTTGACATCGCCGTGCCTACGAAGAGCGCCTACAAGGGTCCCTGGGTGAAGGCTGAGCTGTTGGCTGCCTTCCTTGTCGGCGGCGTTGCCTACTTTGCTTTCACCACCAAAGGCAAAGTGCAGGCCTAAGAGAGATTCCTATCCCTTTCCGCGGATGCCAACGTCATCGTAGACTCCTTGAATGAAATTCATTCGCCTAAAACACTTAGCATCAAATTCGAACGGGTCCCAGAGATTTTTCACATTTTGTATATGTAAGCATCGAGAATTATAGCCAGCGGATCCCCCGTCCCCTTAATAAAACTGATCAAAAACCAATCAATCAATCCAAGAAAGGGTTAATGTTGAGATTAATTTAATTAAATTTAGGGATAACATGTACAGAATATGCTTAAGCCTGCCCTGAGCCCACTGCCGGCGCGGGTACTCCGTTCATGGTGGCCTCTTCATCGGACGAGATGTCTATCATACTCTCTACCCGGGACGGGGACATCACATAAACAAAGTGCTCCGTAGAGCCCTCGGGACCGACTGGTGGTGGGGGAATCACCACAGATCCATCCTGCGGCGGTGGTGGGGGTGTGTCGATGCTGCAATACTTCAGATTTGCGGCACCTCCTCCCGAATCGTCTGGAGGCTGGGCACCGCCATTGCAATCGAAGTTTTCCAGCTCAAGTTCAAGATCGCTAACAATTCGCATGCACCGCATTTTTGCCAGGGACTGGAACTTCATAGGCATGGCACGGACCTGACGCGCCAAACTAAGGAAGAACAGAGTGTTGGCATCCAAGTCCCGGTTCGCTTGGAGCACAGCTGAAACATCCCAGTCGCTGGGGAATCGTGGATCACTAATCTTGCGCGTCTTGGCGGGTGATGGCTGCTGCCCCTGCGGCACTGACGGCATATGTATTGGCTGTTGCTGCTGCTGGTTTTGCAGTTGTAAGGAGCTGTTCGAGCAACTGAGATTAATGGCTGTCGTCTGAGGCGAGGGTTGCACTCTTCGAACTTTAGAGGCGGGAGGAGCAGGTGGCGGAGGAGGTGGAGTGGGGTTGCCCATGGGCAGGCCGATTCCTGTCCCGCAGTTCCCATTCATTCGACTGGCATTTTGTACCTGGTTGGCCAAATTCTGAAACAATCCCAGAGGAGCTCCTGCGGCCGCCGCCGCGGTCAGCTCTTTTTTAAAATTATCTGCAGCGGCAAATAAATGGGGCTCTATAATCAGGCAGCCAACATTGCTGTTCGCTGCTGTGCCTCCAGCGGCTCCGCATCCAGGCGGAGTAACGGTAGGCGGCAGTGGCAAGCCAGCAGCCACTGCAGCGGCCTTGAGTGTGGCTAGCGGAAACATCTGTTGTGCCAGACCGCTGACACCCATGCCCAAAGGCAGGTGTGTTGCCAATGAAGCCAGGGCATTGGCATTGGCCTTACTGACAGCCGCCGCTGAGGATGCAGGTGAGACGGGCAGGGGCAGAACCACAGCTGAGTTGCAGCCACTGGTGGCTGGTGGAGTCAGGGCGCTGAGAGGAGCCACTGCAGCACAATTAAGACTCCCAGCAGCGCTTCCGTTGCTGTTGCTATTGTGGGTCTGCGGACCGGATGATCCTGCTGCTCCCGGACCCCCACCCAGATTGCTGCCCGGGGAGATCATATTCGGTGGTGTGGACACTCCAAGACTGGGTGTCAAAGCTGAAGCCGTTGTGCTGCTCAAAGCTGTGGTGTAAGTATTGACCGTGTGAGTTCCAATGGCAGAGCAGCCCGCCGAGGCAGTGGCAATGGTTATTTTCAGCTCGTCCTCGCCTCCATTACTGGCCGCCTTGGCTAAGACCTGGTAGCCAAAGTCGCATTCGGTGTCATCCTCATCATTTGATTTTCCATTTCCGTTGGCAGAATTTCTGAAGCAAAGTGAATAGTGTTAGATATGCTTTAATAGGGGGATTAGTGGCTACCTTCCCGGTCCCTGGAAAGGTTTAAGGAACTCCATGTGGTCGGCATGGGCCCAATACTGGTACTTCTTGGATGTTTTGGTTCCTACGCGAAACGAGCGTAGATATTTTGTGTAACTGTCCCTCAGATTCTTCCATTTCCGTTTAGAGGCCTCTATCGAATTATAAAATTAATCAAAATGGTTGATTTTAATAAGTAGTTTCAGTTACTGATTTTATTAATAACGGTTATCTTAGAAAACATTTTTAAATTAAAAAGCTTCCAATGAGTGTGACCGCCTCTGTTTAAAAAAAAATACCTTTTGGTGACAAGTAATATAAATTAACAACAAAGATAAGGGCTCTAGTTGCATTTCATTTTCAGAGCTCAAGTTGAAAGTCCGTTTTTGTTGTCAGATAGATCTCTTGTTGTGTCTTATTTTATTATCTCAAACGTTTTGCATGCATAATTCTGTTTAGTCATCAGGTAAGGAATAATTTAATGGGAAGTGATTGAAAGAAACTATGTGGGGGGTTCCCAGAATAATCGTGGAATTCATGGAAGACATACGCAATTTATAGAAATAAAATCAAAATTCAGACGAATTCATGTTACGAAATAATAAACAATTATGCTTTAATAGGCTTGAGATTTTTGCAATACAGGGTGTTGATTGAATGTTTGTAATATATAGTTTAAATAGGGCTTCTCCTCCTTGCGATTAAGCATTTATTTGTATATATTATAAATTAATTCAAGCATTAGATTAACTGCATTGTCAAATACAGGTGGTTTGTGCACCATCTGGCAACGCCGAGCAATGTTATTGTTTTGAAAAACTCTCATAAGCTCTTCAATCTGTCTTTCTCCCTGCGCAGTTTCGCTCATTTCTGTTTTTGTTTGTTTTTTCTGCGTGCCAGTGGCAGTGTTTTCCTTTTTATTTTTTTCTGCTTCTCGCTGCAATTTGTTGGCCCCACTAAGGCCCCCATATCCCCCCACACAACACACACTTATACAGACACTCGGGCGCTTTTATATATACACCAGCGTACGAAAAATATCAGGCCGGGCGGCGGCTGGCGGCTCCGCTGGCAGGTACACAGCCTCATATATATACCTACACTACATATATCTACAAACTGTACGTTCTGTCGCCGTTCTACGTAATTCAATTTCAGCCGCCGCCCCTTGCAGTTGGCAAAGCAAGGCGGCGGGTGAGCCGGGATGGAGGCTGGTGCTGTCGGCTGCTAGCTGCTAGCTGCTTGACTTTACCAGGTAAAGGTTTACCTACCCACGGAAAGACCAATCTCGTCGGCGATTTGAGTCCACACCTTCAGCTTCACCTCGACGTTCTTGTAGTCCGGATTGTGGTTATTATAGACGACATCGTACTTCTTGACGATCTCGATGAAATCGGAGGTGTTATCGGAGGTGGTCGAGGATTCGCTGATTGCGCGCGCCACTTTCACATCCTTCATGCTAACCCAACGATGTCTAACGGTTGCCCGCCGCCTGTTCGGGAATAGCTAAACGAACGCAACCGAACGGAAGATACATATACCACGATACGATGGTGGAGAGCTTGCGAACCGTCCGACTATCCGACTATTATGACCGCTCCGACAAACGTTGGACACTTGAATGAAACGACGCCGAGAGCTGCAAGTACAGACCAGCGACAGCAACAGCAGCAGCAGCAGCAGCAGACCGTGCCTCCCTCTGCTTCCTCTTTCCACTTCAACCGCTCCCCACTCCCCAGCACACACACACACCAGCCCAGCCACCCTCCTGCCGCGCGCACACTCAGGCACACAGGCGGCAGCAGCAGCAACAACAACAACATCAACAAAGGCTGAGCCCCAACAGCGAACGAACGTCGTCGTTGGAGGACGTGTAAAGAAGAACAAGAAGGCAACCTCATCATCATGAAACCCCAGGCAGAGTCAAAGCATGTTGGTGGCAGGGAAGCGAAGGAGGACGGAGGTATTACCACAGATAGAGAGAGCGGTGGAGGAGGAGGAGGAGGTGGAGGACGCACCGCTCCAACGGCGGCAGAGCTGCTGCTGCTCCAACCGCCCACCAGGCAAAAAAACGGAAACAACAAAAACAAGGCCCCACTTTCGAGTCTTTTTGTTATTGTTGCTAGTTGCACTATCGTCGGTATATATGAATGTTTGTTGGATTGGATGTATGGTGTGTGAGCGCGACAAAATTGCAGCAGGGCGATGCTGCACCACCCCACCAACCCCCCAACCCGTCACCACCCATGCCGCACCACCCGCACTTTGTGGCAGCAGCAGCAACGAAAGCTGCTAGATGCGGAGGCTGCTTAGTGCAATTCGTTGGGGAAACTGTTGCACCAGAAACCGAAACAGAACATCAACATTATCACGTGCCGCTGCCTGGCGAAGTTCAAGGTCATTGAATTGGCATAAGGAAATTCGAGAAAGGATGCCAGCTATGGAAGAAATACGTAGCTGGTGGATGCTGGAGAGGGATCATCCATACGAGACAATCCTTATCAGACGTCATAGAATAGAATGTACCGCCACAGCGAACGCTGCTACTGCTGTGGCAGTGGCGGTGGCTCCATCGATCCGGACTCCAGGCTGTGGATACGTTAGCCCCTCCTGCCTCCTTGGGGCTTGTTGTTGCTGCTCCCACTTCTCGTTGCCGTCTTCTACTTGCGACTCTTGTCTGGTTCAAGTTGTTTTTGTTGGCGACTGCTGGTGATGGTGGTGCTGCTGCTTTGGCTGCAAACCTACGACCAGTTAACCCCTTTCCGACCCTCTCACTGCTCCCTCGGCTCCGTCGGCAGCCTGGCAGGCTTACCGCGCCGCTTTGGCTCCTTGTGCTTGTGCAAGAAGATGAAGAAGAAGCAGAAATAGCAGAAAACATGAGATGGGGCAAGGCGGCCCGTGGGGGCAGAGGCGGTCAGAGGCCCCAAACTACACAGATACACCCAGCCGGGCCAGGCCAGGCCAGGCGACGACGACGACGACGGCGGCGCCTCTATAGCGTGTGCTTGTGTGCCTTGGCTGCGTGTATGTTGGTATGTTTGTATCTTTTTCAGCTTGTGCGGGTTTTTGTTGCTTTTATTATAAGTATTTTTTTTCGCTTTTCTCTCTCGCCTCTCTCTGGCCCTCCTCCTGCTCCCCACATGCTCTCTTGCGCTGGGTCTGGCTCGGTCTAGCGACAGCTCCTACAGCAACGTCTGCCTCCCCTTTATACCACCAACACCCCCACCCCCACCACCGCCTCCTACTCCATCTGCTCCTCCCACTCCGAACCTCACCTCACACTGCCAGCCCACGCTCGAACGTCCCCTCGCCTCGTCCTGGCGGCCGGGCTCCCCGCCTGCCTGCCAGCCTGCTGGCCTGGCGGCCCCCATACACACAGCTCCCGGTTTCCCAGTTCGAAACGTCATCATCGCTCCAAGCATTATTATCTTCATCATCACCAGCCAGCCATCCAGCCAGCCCCAAACAGCAACGGCATCAGCACCAGCAGCAACAGCAGCAGCAGCAGCAACATTTCGTGGAATAGAGGGCGGAACAGGCGGATGGGGGGAGAGGGTCGTTGGGCGTTTTGGCGTTCGGCGGCGAAGGCCTGTCCGTATGTATGTCAGTTTATTTGAACGTTCGTATACTTGTATATTTGCTGCTGTGTGCGTTGTATGTTGCTGGCACAAAAAGTGGGGGGGGTGTGGTGGGCGAAAGAGTGTGGTACGGGATGAGGCGCTGGGGAAGATGGGTGGTTTGAGCAGGGCCGTTGGGCTGGGGGCTGGGGTCGGGTGGCAGGAGAGCGGCCTACCGCCGCTGGTGGAGCTGTAGCTGTACTGCGGCTGTTGTTGCCTTTCGCAAATCGATAAACGATGTCCGGACTGCGGAGTAGGCGAACGCTCTGCTTTGCGTGTGTACCCGCCCAGCACATGTGTATGCGTCTTTATATACATACGTATATATATAATATATACAAATATATACCCTGCCAAAGAATGTACATAATGTAGGCGGTTTGAAACAAACCTAAACCCAAACAGCCGCCTTACGAAGTTTGATGCAATCTGCACTAAAGTTTCCCATATGTATCCGATTTAGTATATATTTACTTATTGGTACATATATAACTGTACACCTGACCCCGAAACATCCGAATGACCCCAGGACTATTTTGTGTGTGTATGTCCGGCCATCCTATTGCACTCATCTTTGTTTTCATTGATTAACTTTAAATGAAAGTTATAAACAGCTTCAAAACTTTTATACTTTAGATACTGCGTCCTTTAGATCCTTTAATCCCCTAGATAACTTAATCTTGTACACACTTTAAGATCCTAGATTTTATAATAATTCTTTATTAAAGTCGATCCTTATTTGGCTTGAAATCGTAGGATTGTTGCATTCCAGTGATCCGACCATAAAAACAAGACTTTTTACAAGTAAATTAATTTATCACCAATTTTTTGTAAAAAGACACATCTGAATAATAAATAAAACAAGAATAAAATACACTTGCAATTCGATCCCTAATGTTTTCTCAAAATCTACCATAAGAGTTCCAAGCCTTATAAACTTTTACATATTCAAATCAGTCCCATTCTGGAGTTAGAAAGCGGAGGGTCTTCATTTCTTAAAAGTGGATCCTACTGTAAGTTGGGCTTGCTTATGCTTTCAGTTCTTTTGAGGATATCCATATATTGAAAACAAAGGAAAAATGAGCTCCATCTTCGAAAAACATTTGGAAAATATAGTAGCAAAACTATATGCCCCCCAGATTGATCATGAGGAATTCTACAAAGTTCAGGACTTTGTTCTTGATACAGTAAGGAATCATCGTTTGGTAAAGTCAACATGTAAAGTCAATCCCGTTTTATTTGGTAAGTTGATAAGTAAATATTTTATATGGGATATATGTATGTCTCCGACCTATTTTTTTTGATTCCCTTTAGGAAGTGCCGCTTATGGCATCCGGATGTACGATAATGACGAGTACGATGTTATGCTTGAATTGGAGTTTCCCTACTACGGTGATATCTTCGTGCGCCACGATCAACATCGTCCGGGAATGGTGCACCTTGATTTTAAGGATTTGCCCTTTAACACATTCACAGGAGATATGCTGCTGGATTACCGCTGCTACATGCTCCGTGAGAAAATTCACGCTTGGATGCAGTGCATTTTAATGGACGTAGTTGACCGTCATGTATGGGTTAGGTGGAACTGCATTTACCTAACATACAAACCAAAACAGAATTGCCACACAATAATCGCAGAGTCTGATGGCGGAACTTTTACCATCAACTTCGTGCCGGCGATCAAGGTCTACTTCCAGGACACGGACTGTCAGGCGGTGCCAATGTATGTTCCAGGACCAAAGCGCTCGAATGGTTGCACATTTATAATACGCAATGTAAGGGAAGAGAGTGTTTGCTTTGCGGAGGGTGGATCAATTCTTACGGAGGCCGTGCTGCTCTTAAAGGCACTGTGCGAGACCAAAGGTCTTTCAAAGATTCACAATTACCATCTGGTGTCATGTGCTATTTCAGTAGTGAATAATGATATTGAGTGGACCTTAGAGGATGTCTTTCTTGATGTACGTATTACTAATTGGTTTAATTAGGTTAATTTAAAATTATATACCACTAATCCATTTTCGAATTCAGCTTTTCGCCGAGCTTGTTGATGCACTGGAGGACGATTACTTGCCATACTTTTTTTACTCGGATATTAACCTACTTTCCAATTTGAGTCCCCATGAAGTCAACGAGTACTTTCAAGTTTTGCATAGCGCCTACAATACCCTCAAAACTTATCCGCATCAACCTCTACTTTCTAAAAGGCGTTGCAGATGGCATTTTTTGGAAGATTAGATTCCAATTCCTTCTTAATATTTTGTTTGAATAATTTTTTTATGTTTTCATGAACGAAATATACTATTATGGAATTGTTTTGTCTTTATTAAATGCTGGACATACAGATGTGAATAAATTGTGTTAAAACGATTGATTTAAATTTAAAGTTAATTGTGTTACTCCATATGGGTAAAGGGACCGATTGGACCCACTATCTCCACATTTCTGCCCGCAATCGTGGGGTGCTCCTTGGTTTGCTGCTGCTGCTGGAAAAGCAATTGTACTAGGATAATGACATAGTTGGCCATTCCGTTGTATATCTGCAGAAATAATATCGAAAAATTCAACAAATCGAACGCAGACAGGATGAATTCCTCACCAGGTAGATGGTAGAAACATTGAGTGGAATAGTGCTACCCACTACAGCCCCTCGTCGATTGTGCATCCGCCAGTGCTGAAAATCCTCCGTTTTCTGGATGGCTACTTCATTCCCGGGAAAGTGTTTGGAGTAATTACCCATTAAGTGCATGCAGTTTTTTTTCTGGAAATAAATAGTAATACATTTATGGCTCTTATCCCATTGCCTGTTAGGTACACACCTCGCGTTGAAGTGAATACCCGTAGGAGCTGGTTATGACCACTTTGTAGGTGTGTATGGCCACGTGGAGCACCATGAATGCGTACTCCAAGTCCCAGGACTCACGACTCAACAGTTTCTGGCAGATAACGTAGACGAAGCAAGTCATGATGGTGAAGTCGTAGAAGAGTCCAGCGGCTGCGCCGAATCCAAAGACAGCATTTAGCTCCGTCAAAAGATGGGAGCAGCACTTGGACATCTTGAACAGGTGCCCTATCCTTTGATGTAAATCCTTTTCTGTGGCTGGGCCACTCCCCTGGTAAAGTTGCTGCAGTAGAACTTGTATTAATCGCAAACGGATGCGCAGGAAGTCCATTATAGCTATATGGACAAAGCCCAACAATCCCAAAGAACTGGTTAGCAGGGTGTAGCTAAACGCCATCAGCAGAGTGGAAGGAAGACCGCAGTTGCAGCGCACCGTGTCGAAGATCAAGGAAAAGGAAAAGGAGGTGAAGCAGAAACCCACTATCATGGTGCCGTACCAATACTTCCTGCGGGTGCGTTGGTAGTTCCACTTTACCATCGAAAACTTCTCTGCAATCTTTCGATCAAATTCCTGCAAGCTGTCTAGCAGTTTTAAATGCCTTTTGCGCTGTGTGTCCAGTGATATGCAATTCTTCACGTAGGTAATTGAGCAGCTGAGGCACTCCCATGAGAAAATCACCTTCACCAGCGGCGTCAGATGGCTAAACATGGCATTTGCCATCTGTGGATCCCTGAGCTTTACCACCACACTTGTCATGAGCCCCATTACCCCAAATAGACGAGCCAGAAGAGCGAAGCTTACCGTAAACCAGGTGGAGCCGACTCCACCTCGACGTGGGCTTTTTGCTTGAAAAGTTATCAAGCCACAGTAAAGCATCAGGTCGTAAAGGTACCGGTAGCAGTAAAGAAAACCGTCGTCGGGATGCATTGCCGTTGCAGGAACTTAAATGGTGACTGGCCATAGCCGTACAGAACTATTTATTCCCACGCAGGGGTTAATTATTATTGATTACACATAGATATGATCGGACTAATTGAATACATCGTTTCAGCCGCCGCTTCATGTCTCCGTGACTATTAGTTACGTTTCGTATCACATCTTTAGACAAAAGTGAACTGGCGTGTTTTGTTGCGGGCATTCGAGTTGGCGGTATTGTTGCTGGCACAGTTGTTCGAGTTGGGTGCAGTGCGTCGCAGTGTTTTCTGTAGGACATGAGCGTCCGCAGGTTCGATGCGTTTGTAGTACTGTTCCTTGGTGTCTACTATTTCGAAACCGAACTTCTTGTAAAACTCGATGGCTCCATCGTTGTTAATTTGCACATGCCTGAAAATGAGCAGTTAATTACTAATAAATTGAAATAATTGTTCTCAAGTAAGAAGTCCCTTACAAAAAGATGCTGTCAAAATTCCCATCCTTCTCAGCATAGTTGAGGATGTGCTCGAACATGACAGTTCCGATTCCCAGCCGGCGGTAAGGGGACAAACAGCCCAGAGTCATAATGTAGAGGCGCCTCTGGTTTTCGGTGGTGTCGATGCGACAGCAGACGGCGCCAACCACAATGTCATTGTAGAACGCCAGCTTCGCGAGTTCGCCGGCTTCCAGTACATCTACATAGAACTTGTCATTGTAGGAAACCGGGAACACCACTGTGTTGAGCTTCTTCAGTTGCTTGATGTTGTGTGGCGTCACGTCGCCCAGTTCGATGCTGTTCCTGCAGGTGGAAGGAGCAAGCGAAAATAAAAGTAAACTTTATGCACCGAGAAGATCGCCGATTTTAGGTTATAATTTTTGGGCAGCTCTTTTCCCCTGTGTTCTCCGCAAGGCCATACAGCGCATCCTCTTACCTAGTCATGGCGTGTAATAAATTTTATTTTAGCAACGCGCCTTGCGCCTGTTAATTCTAATAGAAAAATGTGTTTTAAGAGGCACAGCTGTTCTGATTGTCCAGGTTGCTGCCTATCGATTGCTAGATGTGGTGCTGCCAGACATCGAATACCAAAGGTCAGTTAATCGGTTATCAATAGTAAATCCGAGCAAAACAAAGAATCCAGAAAGTTACGAGCTCCAAGAAAATCATAAAGTTTTGGTGAAATATGAACCCCAACCCTATGATGCCCATGTCAGGGCCCCAGATGATGCAGGTGATGCAGTCCTCCCCCTCAGGACCTCCCGGACCAGTGCCTGTTCAGCACCAGCAGCAGCAACAACAGCAGCAACAGCAAGCCGAGAAACTAGACAACATTTCCAAAGTGAAAAGCCTGCTTGTCCCGCTCCGGGAATCAATGTTCCTGACCATCCGATCAAGCGCATTTGCGCTGCAGCAAAACAACCTTGCGGATAATCTGAAGCGCGACACTGGAGCGCACCATGTGCCGCGTTTCGACAAGCATCTGGAGGATTTCTACGCCTATTGCGACCAGATCGAGATTCATCTAAAGACAGCGATGCAATGCCTTCAACAGCAGAACTCTTCTAATCACTATCTACCCGGGCCGGTGACGCCGATGCGGATGGAGAGCTTCATGCCGGAGAACGCCGGACCCATTCCGTACCCAACGTACCTTAATACTGTGCGCGTTCACGTTCAGTCGGCAAAGGACATTCACGACACCCTGATTAGTGCAGCACAAAACATATCCCAAGCTGATTGATAGTTATAGGTGCATTAGTTCTTATTATTTGGCACAATTAGTTAAGATAGTAATAAATCGAATCCATAAAAGCTATTTTTTGTGTTTGATCATTAAAGATTATTTATTAGTTAATACAAATTTAAACTCCAAAAGTATCTATTGGTTTCTAAAATATTTCTGCATACATTTCTTTAAGCGAGGCCCCCCTTAGATTCTATTAAATATTCGATAACACCGCGATTTTTCGATAGGTCCATCGACTGCAGCTCTACGTGTCATAATTAGAACGCAAAAGCAAAACACAGCAGTTCCCTGCATTTATTTACATTCTAAACACAAGGTATTATTTTAAATTTCTTACTTTAGGTTCCATGATATTTAACGAAATGTTTTTTAGCCTATTATTCCAGATAAAATGGCCGATGAGCAACCGAATCTTGTGGCCGGACACCCACCTGCATGTAAGTGCAATCGCAGAGGTGTGTGGCTCGTGTGTGTGTGCGTATAAAATCTCATATTTTTTTTTTCTCAACAATCCAATAATATACCTAGCTGGCAATTGATTGTATACCAATTCGTATCAATAGCCACTATATCTACTGCCTTATCTGTATTTTAACCTGTTTCGCCCAAAGCTGATAAGTAAACAATCACACCCACACGAGCGCCTGCACTCAAACACCCAGTGCGTCCAAAAAAATGTAACTTGGTGCTGACGTCATTTATACCCTGCACTGTGACTTTAATAGTTTTTTTTAAATTTTACATTTTTTAGTAAAAGCAGGCGGCATGAGAATTGTGCAGCACAAAGCCCCAACTGCCGAACGTCCGCCTAAGGATGCCGAGGATTGCACTGGCCTTACTGTGAGTTGTTGAATATACTATGGCGAATAATTTAATGACCATTAAATTAATTTCAGCAACCAATTAGCGTTAACTCGGCTTCGGTGAGCGGTGCTCCCGTCAAGGACAACACAGGCTTTACACCCGCCTCCGTTCAGGTGGCTCATTCCCCTAAGCCTCCGGTTGCCGTGCAGCAAAAGCCACAGATCCACATCCAGCAGCCACGCAAATGATGTGTAGCCCAATATTCCTTGAAACTCTGATCTTTTGTTGAAATTCTCCATGTACTAAATGGTATTGAAGTTGCCTCTTTAAGCTATACATAAACTTACCTTGCTATTGCATTCCAAATGAATTTCTTTGTATCTTTTATTAATATTTTTAATAAAATAAATTGTCCCTCTTTGTAGATTTCAACTCTTTATTTTTAAAACTAATGAAAAGTTTACCTAAAATAATCTTTTTGATCTTACTTAGATCTTCTACACCTAAAAGAATATAAACATCAGCATCCTAGAAGCTATCTTCTTTTGTTTAAACAAGATTTTAAGCATCTTTTACTGTTTTTGTAAATCAAGTAATTCTCAAGTGGTTTTTCAGCATTTTTTTTTTATATAAATGAGGCAATACGGTCTTATGAGCTGCCCCACTGAGCTTCGGTGGTCCGGGGTGCGGACTTCAAATCCGTAGTCGATTAGCGTCGAAGTGGTTCGATTCCACCTGGGGGGCGACGTAGAGTAGGAGGAAACCCTTTAATTTTATATTTTGTAATTGCATTTATTGAAATATTTTTATAGTTTTTAAATAGCATTGGCAGCCTTAACTATCCAGGGTCGAAGGGTGGCTATGTCCACGTAGACACCCGGGTAGTTTTCATCGGCACACTTATAACCCCAAGAAACGATGCCCACCAGCACTCGGTTGGCTACCAAAGGTCCTCCAGAGTCACCTGTGCAGGCATCCCCCACAGAATTGGCTGCGCAGATGGTTTCTTCTCCTACGAAGTCCCAACCATATCCGTACTTATCTGAAGCGCATTCTTCACGTTCAATGATTTCTAGCTGCACCGTCTGAAGATCGTCGGCGAAGGCTCCGTCCGGACTCGTGTAACCCCAGCCAGTGACAGTGGCTACTTCGCCGCCACTCGGACTCTCTTTCGCCAGATTGATGGCTCTGACTGAGAGGCTCAAGGAGAGGGGCGTGGTAAGGCGCAGAACGGCAATGTCAAAATGAAGGTATCGGGGCTCAAAGTTCTCGTGTACCGTGTATGCCGCCACTGGCACTAGGGTTCCGCCATAGTTATGATGTTCAGCTCCAACACGAACCTTCATTAAGGTCAATGACTTGCCGTGGACACAGTGTCCGGCCGTAATAACGATCTCCTTGCTGTAGATGACTCCACCGCACTCATGACGTGCACTGATTTGAATAGAAACCTGCCATGGGGCATTCCGGATGAGCTGATCACTGCCGCCCACTACCCGTCCGTTGATTGCATTACCGACGGTGCCACCGATTAAGAGACAGACCAAAAGGGAGGCGAACATGTTGAAATCCAGGTGCAAACTGGTCATGCATGTACACAAGAAGCATTTCTATCGTGGCCTCTTCGAAGGGTTATAAAAGTTAATCGCCAGCTAATAGGAGCTTATCTTAAGCTTATGACCAAGAGAGAGTCTCAAGTAGTTTTCGGCCTGTGCTACACTTTGTTAACCCTTATTGCTTACTAGGAATATCGGTTACCCAGGCAACCGTAGAAAAACAAACCAAAATTCTGAATGAAATTCACAACCAAGTGAGTTTTACATTATGGATGACTGGAAAATAACAGCTGAGGAGTTGATAAGACTGCGCGAGAGTTGCCTGCAAGGCATCCGGGATGGAGAAGTCTACCAGCTCCGCAACAATGCAAAACTGAGAGCGGTCTACAGTTCCCAAAGCTACGAGGAGTTCAAGTAAGTGCCTTCCTTTCATACACACTGAACACTGACTTAAGGATACCATTTTAGGGACATAGTGGATGCGGCCCATCTTCGTCCAGTGAGCAAAAGCGACAAGGCCAATGCCAAGACCAAGAACCGCTTGTGGAATTCCGCCGCCCGTAATTAATTATTCAATAAAGACGCAGCGGGCTTTTCTGTTCAGTTAATTCGTTTTACTTTGCTTTATCTCTAAGCGTTGTTGATTACCCAGGAGCGGAGTTCGGCCACATCGGCGTAGACTCCGGGGTAGTTGGAATAGGCGCATCCGTATCCCCAGGAGACAACACCAACGAGGACTCCACCAGAGACCAGAGGGCCACCAGAGTCACCCTGGCAGGCATCCTTGCCACTGGCAGCGGCACAGATCATGGAGCTCCTAATTTCGCTTCCGTATCCGTAGCTGGATGAAGCACAGTTCGACCGGCTTACAATGTTCACGTTGACGTACTTCAGCTCGCTTGGGATGGAGCTGGATCCGTAGGACTCGGTGCCCCAGCCGGAGACGGAGGCAGCAGCTCCATTGGCGGGAGCGGAGGTAGCCAGACCGATAGCCTTGATGGTGGAGCTGAAGCTTAGATCGGAGGACAGACGGATGACGGCGATGTCGTTGACCATGGTGTTGGCGTTGTAGCTCGGGTTGTTCGTAAAGGAGGACACGCTGACAAGAGTGCCTCCAGAGTTCCAGTAGGTGGATCCAGCACGGACCTTCAGGACAGAGGCGGAGACGGACTGCAGGCAGTGAGCGGCGGTCACGATGATTTTGCTGCTGTAGATGGAGCCGCCACAGGAGTGGCTTCCACTACGCTGGAGGGAGATCTGCCAGGGGAAGCTGGAGATGGTGGTGGCGGTACCTCCGACGATGCGGCCATCCAGCTGGGGCAGGAGACCCTCGGGGATGGTGCCACCCAGGGCGCAGGCAACAGCGGACAACAAGATCACAAACTTCAGCATGGTGCGAATCCAATGAATCGGACTGGGAAAGGGTGCTCCTTTTATAGGTGGCATCCTATCATATTGCTGTGGCTTAATCAGAATTTTCAATTATTTTTTTTTATCAAGTGCGTTGGGAAAACCCATAAAAATAAAAAAGAAGTGACCAGCAGATACGTAATTCTAATCTTTAGTGTTATTTTTAAAAATTATTTATTCGACCTTTATACTTAGTATTAATATTAATATTAAATAAAAGCGAATTGTTAAAAGTTTTAATACAGAAGCGTGGAAAATTTAAGTTGCTTTCTAAATATTTTATAATATTCGATATATTATGTAATAGACAAAATATAATAAAGAAAAGAAGTGGTTATTATTATTTGATTTTTAAAGATTTCTGTGTCTGTCAAAATTTTAATTAATTTTGATACTTATTATATGGATATCGCATTAAATATTTGTATAAAATGTGTCCTATTAAAGAAATTATCATTTTGTTGGTAGAAATTTTTTGAGTGTACTGTCAAGATTACGAAAACAAGTCATTTTGAGGCATGGTGCCAGAAAAAGATCACGCAAATTGAGTGGTAAGCCACAGGTTTAGATCGTATCTTATCCGATTATTTCAAGAGGTTCTTGAGATTCAAAAAAAACCCATTCAGTCTTTTTCAGGCAGGAACATAGTCTAAGAGCCTCAAAGGCATTATGGGGTTAAGGATAGAATCAAAACGACTAATGAAAGGTTCCGCTCGAGTAATGAAAGTGGAGTGTATTGATAAGTTTTTATATAGCTATTAGTCTCATGAAAATCCTTTCCAATTATAATTCCTCAACCCTTTTACTTTCCCCCAACCTTGCTCCTTATATTTTAATACAAAATCGTCTTTTTATTAGCCTTCAGGATTAATAAAACTGGCAATCACAAAATCTATTTGCCACCTTTTAACTAAAATGTTTTGTGAATAAATAAAAATAAACAACTTAATAAAAGCTAATATTTTCTTTATTCCACAATCAATTATCCCTTCTTAATTGGTTGGAATTTTCTTCAAAGCAACCTTTTTAAAAAAAAACCTTGTATAGTAATAGAACTAAAATTAAAAGCCGAATAATAAAAAAATGCTATAAATCGTCTTTCAAATATATTTTATTGCAAAAGTTTGGATGCGTTTCCGACACTCTTAGGCACTGCTAGCAGCGCTGACCACCCAGGATCGGAGTACTGCCACATCGGCGTAGACTCCGTAGTTGGTATCTCTAAGCGTTGTTGATTACCCAGGAGCGGAGTTCGGCCACATCGGCGTAGACTCCAGGGTAGTTGGAATAGGCGCATCCGTATCCCCAGGAGACAACACCAACGAGGACTCCACCAGAGACCAGAGGGCCACCAGAGTCACCCTGGCAGGCATCCTTGCCACTGGCAGCGGCACAGATCATGGAGCTCCTAATTTCGCTTCCGTATCCGTAGCTGGATGAAGCACAGCTCGACCGGCTTACAATGTTCACGTTGACGTACTTCAGCTCGCTTGGGATGGAGCTGGATCCGTAGGACTCGGTGCCCCAGCCGGAGACGGAGGCAGCAGCTCCATTGGCGGGAGCGGAGGTAGCCAGACCGATAGCCTTGATGGTGGAGCTGAAGCTTAGATCGGAGGACAGACGGATGACGGCGATGTCGTTGACCATGGTGTTGGCGTTGTAGCTCGGGTTGTTCGTAAAGGAGGACACGCTGACAAGAGTGCCTCCAGAGTTCCAGTAGGTGGATCCAGCACGGACCTTCAGGACAGAGGCGGAGACGGACTGCAGGCAGTGAGCGGCGGTCACGATGATTTTGCTGCTGTAGATGGAGCCGCCACAGGAGTGGCTTCCACTACGCTGGAGGGAGATCTGCCAGGGGAAGCTGGAGATGGTGGTGGCGGTACCTCCGACGATGCGGCCATCCAGCTGGGGCAGGAGACCCTCGGGAATGGTGCCACCCAGGGCGCAGGCAACAGCGGACAACAAGATCACAAACTTCAGCATGGTGCGAATCCAATGAAGCGGACTGGGAAAGGGTGCTCCTTTTATAGGTGGCTTTCTATCATTTCGCTATAGATTAATCAGAGCTTTCAATTATTTCTTCCAAAAGCTTAGGAAAACCCAAAGATTAAATACTCCAACTAAGATACACTTTCTTTTATTTTGATGGACAAAACCCATTCGCATGTCTTAAAGTTATTATCAATTTATTTAATTTAATAGTGCGATGCAATGCCTTTTATAAATAGGCCCTTGGTTTAGTAGTTCTATTATATCTCGTAATGTAATTAAAGTCCATTATTAAAATCTTTGGCAAACGTTATTTTTAATGGAGCACTTATTGGAAAGTGTCGCTGTAATTTAATTTTGACGAGAATGGAAAGCTAAGTTCGGACGGAGCCGAAGCTTATATATCCTTGCAGATAAATAGCGGCTTCTATTGATTAAAGATATAGTAAATATCGGATAAAGTTAGCCGATCTTTACAAAAACATTCATAACAAGCTTAGATTCGTGTAAAATGGATTTAAAAAGAAGTCCAACGCTTCTACGCCAGGACATTACTGTACCGTCCATCAAGGCTGTCCTTTTCCATTCTGTAAAAAGATATAAATATATTTGTTTTTAGTTTCGGTAGTTTAATCTGAATGTTTTTCAGGGAGCATTTGTATCGCTCTATTTTGAACATGTTTTAGTTAGGAAAGTACTGCAGGTCGACGAAGATGTTGTATCAAAAGTCACATAACGGTATATTAGAATTTTTGATAGAATTTACCGCAAATCTCGGTAATTTTGCAACCGATTTTGGATCAGAATATCACGATCGAATGAGGGATTTAATCACCTTTTATTAGAAACAAAAAAACGGGAAATACCATCATTAAAATGTTCCAAATTTCCAAATATTTTTTTTTACTTGGTAAAACTTTTATGCTTTTTATTGCCATTGAAGGAGATTCAACTTCTGGTCTATATCCTTTTTGATTTCCGATTAAAAGAAAGGAGTTATACGATATTAAATGGTTACCCAAACGTTTTCATTTTGCTTGCTCTTGAAAAAAAAAGACTTTAAAATCGTTTTTTGAATACACATATTTATTAGAAAAGTTTCAAAGCGTTGCCAACATTGCTTAGATGCTGTTAGCGTTGTTGATCACCCAGGAGCGGAGAACGGCCACATCGGCGTAGACTCCGGGGTAGTTGGAAGCAGCGCAACCGTATCCCCAGGAAACAACACCAACGAGGACTCCACCAGAGACCAGAGGGCCACCAGAGTCACCCTGGCAGGAGTCCTTGCCACTGGCAGCGGCACAGATCATGGAGCTCTTGATCTGGCTACCATATCCGTAGCTGGAGGAGGCGCACCTCGACTGGCTCACAATGTTAACATTGACGTACTGCAGCTGGGTGGGGATGGAGCTGGATCCGGAGGACTGGGTGCCCCATCCGGAGACGGAGGCAGAAGCACCGTTAGCGGGAGCGGAGCTAGCCAGACCGATGGCCTTGATGGTGGAGCTCAGGCTCAGGGAGGAGCTCAGACGGATGACGGCGATGTCGTTGACCATGGTGTTGGCGTTGTAGCCCTCGTGGTTGCGGAAGGCGGCCACGCTGACCAGGGTGCCGCCAGAGCTCCAGTAGGAGGATCCAGCACGAACCTTCAGGGAGGAGGCGGACACGGACTGCAGGCAGTGGGCGGCGGTCACAATGATGTGGTTGTTGTAGACGGAGCCACCGCAAGAATGGCCACCATTGCGCTGCAGAGAGATCTGCCAGGGGAAGCTCGAGATGGTGGTAGCGCTACCTCCGACGATGCGGCCATCCAGCTGGGGCAGGAGACCCTCGGGGATGGTGCCTCCCAGGGCGCAGGCAACGGCGGACAACAAGATCACGAACTTCAACATGGTGCGAATCCAATGAAATGGACTGCGTGCGGCGCGCTTTTATAGCTGGGCCACTATCTTTTGGGGATCCTAATCAAGTGACCAAAAACGAGATGCCTCGTGGCTGAGGTGGATAACACGGTGAAGTGGCCGTTGGCTGATAAGCACTGATTGCTTCGTGGCTATCTAAGGATTGCGGATTGTGACGCAGCGTCTTTACTGGATAGATATGGCTGTCAATCAAGAGGGCATGAATTATTGGATTCATTGGATGGAGAGTATATAAAGGCTAAAGATCCGGGGATTCAACTACAAACTGTAATTATGTTGCGATTCGCAGTACTCCTCTCTGTTCTGGCCTGCGCCCTGGCCGGCACCATTCCCGATGGCCTCCTGCCCCAGTTGGATGGCCGCATCGTCGGTGGCTACGAGACCAGCATTGAGGATCACCCTTACCAAGTGTCCCTGCAGCGCAACGGAGCCCACTTCTGCGGAGGATCGATCTACTCCCACGACATCATCATCACCGCCGCCCACTGCATGCAGTCCGTGGAGGCCAAGGACTTGAAGGTGCGTGTCGGCAGCACCTACTGGCGCTCCGGCGGCACCCTGCACTCGGTTCGCTCCTTCCGCAACCACGGTGGCTACAACTCCCGCACCATGGTCAATGACATCTCCATCATCCGCATCGAATCTGACCTGAGCTTCCGCAGCAGCATCCGCGAGATCCGCATCGCCGACTCCAATCCCCGCGAAGGCGCTTCCGCCGTTGTTTCCGGCTGGGGTACCACCGAGTCCGGTGGCAGCACCATCCCCGATCACCTGCTGGCCGTCGACCTCAAGATCGTCGACAGATCGCGTTGCGCCTCCAAGGATTTCGGCTACGGAAGTAAAATCAAGGACACCATGATCTGCGCCTACGCCGAGCACAAGGATGCCTGCCAGGGAGACTCCGGCGACCCTCTGGTCTCCGGAGACCGTCTCGTCGGTGTGGTTTCTTGGGGCTACGGATGCGGTGACGTCAGGTACCCTGGAGTCTTTGCCGATGTTGCCCACTTCCACGAGTGGATCGAGGAGACTGCCCGCGAGTTGTAGTCCCCGAACACGAAAACACTTTAATGTTCTTCAATAAGCGTCTATGAATCAGATTTGGTGACTCTCTCTTGTTAACTATTACCTATCTACGTCGTAGGTGTAATACCTTCGGGTGATGGGTCGATAAGAGCCACCGATCGGGAATATATAAAGGCTTGGATAGCTGGCATGTAACAAACACTAGTTGGCACCTCTTACAATGCTGAAGTTCGTGATCCTTCTGTCGGCTGTGGCCTGCGCCCTGGGAGGCACCGTCCCCGAGGGTCTCCTGCCCCAGCTGGATGGCCGCATTGTCGGAGGTACGGCTACCACCATCTCTAGCTTCCCCTGGCAGATCTCGCTGCAGCGCAATGGTGGCCACTCCTGCGGTGGCTCCGTCTACTCGGCCAACATCATTGTCACCGCCGCTCACTGCCTGCAGTCCGTGTCCGCCTCCTCCCTGAAGGTGCGCGCTGGATCCTCCTACTGGAGCTCTGGCGGTTCCCTGGTCAGCGTGGCCGCCTTCCGCAACCACGAGGGCTATAACGCCAACACCATGGTCAACGACATCGCCATCATCCGTCTGAGCTCCTCCCTGTCCTTCAGCTCCTCCATCAAGGCTATTAGCCTGGCCACCTACAATCCCGCCAATGGAGCCAGTGCCGCCGTTTCCGGCTGGGGCACCCAGTCCTCCGGATCCAGCTCCATTCCCACCCAGCTGCAGTACGTCAATGTAAACATTGTGAGCCAGTCGAGGTGCGCCTCATCCAGCTACGGATATGGTAGCCAGATCAAGAACACCATGATCTGTGCCGCTTCCAGTGGCAAAGACGCCTGCCAGGGAGACTCTGGTGGCCCTCTGGTCTCTGGAGGAGTCCTTGTTGGCGTTGTCTCCTGGGGATACGGATGCGCCTACGCCAACTACCCCGGAGTCTACGCCGATGTGGCCGTACTCCGCTCCTGGGTAATCAGCGCTGCCAACAGCATCTAAGGACTTTAGTATCCTTCTGAATATGTAAATGTTGGAAATGTAAAAAAATTAAATGATG
Source organism: Drosophila varians (assembly GCA_018150405.1). Lineage (NCBI taxonomy): Eukaryota > Metazoa > Arthropoda > Insecta > Diptera > Drosophilidae > Drosophila > Drosophila varians. The sequence goes on from JAECWK010000130.1 coordinate 15,725,399, forward strand.
TTTTTCCCCAAGAAAGTATTGTTTTTGAAAACCAGCAAGGCCATATCTAATCAATGGAATGGAAATATCACGTCACCACAGGGTGGATCTTTAACGGGCCAGAAGGGTATTCACACGGACGAAATACTACGCCGATTCTCCGTAAAACTGATGTTGGTAGTCTCAAGTGGCTATGGTCAAGGGGTAAATATTTTCTTAGCACTGAAGTATCTTATCTGGATGGAGTGCATCGCGTGTCGGCAGTTCCACTTCATCCTCCCATTGATAGTTTGCTTGATGGCGGAACAGCGGAACATAAGGGCCGAGATAAGATTGGGGTCTTATGACCAGTCTTTCGACTTTCGAGGCACTCCAATCGAAAAGGGCTTTCGTCCTTTCGACCAGATTTCGCCAAAAATAATTTGTCATTGCATCACACAAATAAACAAATTGAAATCAATTCGCACTTCATAATCTAGTCATTCCGACTTTGCTTTTTATTTATTTATATTTTTATTGATAAAGACAATGATGTTTATAAAACGTTTTCGTTATCAATTTAATTTAGAGTGCCTAAAAATTCGATTCAATGAATTTTGCGTTGATTTGCGCCATTCCGTGTCAGGTGTCCGTGACTTCTGATTGATGGATGAGTTATGGCCGGCACCCCTTACCTTCGAGGGGTATTCCCGGTTGGCGCATACGTTGGTAACATTTCCGCCTTTAATGGGCCGTTAACCTCGTTGTCGGAAATTCCGGGTCATAACAATTTTTCTTTGTAGGCCACGGCATATAGTTAACCTCTATAAAGTAAAGGAGTGCTTGCAAAAATCATAAATCGATAAGCATTTGTATTTATGTAATTACCCATTTGGGTGGCTCATAGTCACACCGATTCTATCGGTTCCTTTGAGATACCATTCGGGTGATAACAGGAACTAAGGTATGCTAATTCCCCCAGCTCAAAAGATCAAAACGATACTGTCGTCGGCCCGTCCACTCGAGGATCACACTCCACCCAGTCAGCCGTTGACCGACAGAAGCTTATAAATGGCCGGGGAGTGCCCGGTGGGTCTTTAGTCTTCTTTGATCGTAATGAGGGGTTTTGGAATTCTTCTGGTCTGTCTGGCCGCCGGCTCTGCCTGGGCCGGAACCATTGGCGCCTCCCATGCCGATCCTTTCGCCCGCGAGGGTCGGATTGTGGGCGGCGAGGATACCACCATTCGGGCCCATCCTTACCAGGTGTCCCTACAGAAGAAAAGAGAAAATCATTTCTGTGGAGGCAGCATCATCGATAGCGATACCATTGTGACCGCTGCCCATTGTCTGGTGGGCCAGAAGGCCGATAAGATTTTCGTCCGTCTGGGCTCCACTCTCTACAACGAAGGTGGGATACTGGTGTCTGTTCGGGCCTTAGCCTACAACGAGAATTACAACTCCACGACTATGGAGAACGATGTGGGCATTCTGAAGTTGGCCGAGAAGGTGGAGGAGACCGACGACATCCGCTACATTGGTTTGGCGGAGGAGACGCCGCCAACAGGAACACCGGCTGTCGTCACTGGCTGGGGCTCCAAGTGCTACTTCTGGTGCATGTCCCTGCCCAAAGTCCTGCAGGAGGTGTTTGTTAACATTGTAGACTGGAAGGAATGCGCGTCCGACACCTACAAGTATGGCGATATCATATACAATACCATGGTGTGTGCCTACGAGCAAAAGAAGGACGCCTGCCAGGGTGATTCCGGTGGTCCTTTGGTGGCCAATAACCTGCTGGTGGGCATCGTGTCCTGGGGCTATGGCTGTGCATCGAAACTCCTGCCTGGAGTCTACGGCGATGTACCGGCTTTGCGTAAATGGATTCTTGAAAAGAAAGAGGCTTTGTGAAGAGTTTAATAAAAGTTCAATCGAAGCATACTTTTGGGATTTAATATTAAATACTTTAATGTGAAGCTTTTATTTTAGTTAAAAACTACAGAAAGTCTTTGAAACTTTTTATTTATTTTCAGTCTAAGATTCTTCAGAATCAAATTTAAATAAATCTCATTTAAAAATGTTCCTTTAAGAGAGAAGATATTAGGTTATTTAAAACCTTAACTTGGTAGAAATATATACAATCTCTCTACTATATTCAATTTTGTTTTAAAATATATAAGCTCTGGAAAGATTTGATGAATTCTTTAATAATAGAGATAGCAATCGAATAAATGTCAGCTTAGTCAGCCTTGGGCCAAGTGAATTCCGGAGAACGTTAGCTCCTCTGGTGAGTGACCATCTTATCGGTCTTGAACCAAAATACAATTTATTGACCAATTCGAGATACGGCCAAAGCTTCTCGCTATTTTCCAACTAGCCAAACAACATCGATTTAGTCACATTCGAAACAACGAAATGAACAAAGCTCTAATATCCATTATCGCCGGCGCTCTGCTCCTGGTGGGAAGCTATTTGGGTGAAGCGGATGCCCGGCCCGATGGAAGGATTGTCGGGGGCGGTGACACCACCAGTTACTACACAAAGTACGTGGTCCAGCTGCGCAGACGCAGTTCTACGAGTGGCGCCTTTGCCCAAACGTGCGGAGGATGCATCCTGGACGCCACAACCATCGTGACCGCCGCCCATTGTGTCTACAATCGGGAAGCCTCCAACTTCCTGGTGGTGGCTGGAACCGATTCGCGCTCTGGCATGGATGGCGTGGTGGTGCGGGTGGAACAACTGATCCCCCACGAACTGTACAACGCCACCATTACGGACAACGACATTGCCCTGGTGATTGTGGATCCTCCGCTACCATTGGAGAGTAATAGCGCGATGCAGGCCATCGACATAGCCACAGACCAGCCTTCAGTCGGTGTCATGGCCACCGTTAGTGGCTGGGGCAACACTGAGGAGGACGGCTACTCCTCCAACCAGCTGCAGCAGGTTCGAGTTCCAATCGTTAACTCCTCCACTTGTCAGGATTCCTACAACTGGCGACCCATCAGCGAGGCGATGCTGTGCGCCGGATACTCCGAAGGCGGAAAGGATGCCTGCCAGGGTGACTCCGGTGGACCGCTGGTTGTGGGTAACAAGCTGGCTGGCATCGTGTCCTGGGGTCAAGGATGTGCCCGTCCTAACTATCCTGGAGTCTATGCGAATGTGGCTTATTTCAGAGACTGGATTGTCAAACATTTGGCTTGAAAATCATTTCCTATACTGGTTACATCTAAATCTTTTTATTATTATTTAAATAATTAATAAACAATAATGTAAATAATGTAATAAAATGTAATAAATTAAAGTATTATTTGAGGTGCAATACATAATCGTGTGTTTAAAATAAACTGCATTATTAATATATTAAACAAGATCATAAAAATAATCATTAATTCCAATCCATGGGCTGCATAATGCAATTATTAATAATACAATTTCTCTCTATAAATAAAAGCAAGTATTATTAATAACTATTTATTAGAAAACGTATTTCTTTAGTTCACAAAAGTTATAAATTCAAGTGGAATATAATTATGAACCTTTTGAAATCTTAACCTTGTTAGCCAATGTTGGCCAATAGTGGCCCATAAAACGTAATCGTTTATAGTTATAAGTGACCAGACATATCCAGTCCAGTAAAATTTATGGTCCAAATGGTCGTTTGGGCCATTAGATAAGCCTTGCAGCCGATGGTCACAAACTTTTGGCCTCAGTTCTCGATTTTTTGTTGACTGGAAAAGATGGCGCGCTCCTCTTTGGTTTTCGGACTCTGTTGCCTGGTGGTGGGCCTCGCCAGGGGGCTTCCCCTGCAGGAGGGGCAGGACGAACTGTACGTGCCAGATGGTCGCATTGTGGGCGGTTACGTCTCGGACATAGCCCAGTGTCCGTACCAGATCTCGCTGAGGTACAAGGCTATCACCGCACCGGAGAATCCCTTCCGCCATCGCTGTGGTGGCTCAATCGTGGCCGAGAACCTAATTGTCACCGCTGCCCACTGCATCATTGGCACCGTACCCAGTCAGTACAAGGTGGTGGCCGCCTCAAACTACCGCACCGGAAACGACGGAGTGGTCACCAATGTGAAGCAGATCATAATGCACGAGGACTACTTCTCGGGAGCGGCCTACAACAACGACATTGCCCTGCTGGTGGTGGATCCTCCACTGCCGCTGAATAATTTCACCATGAAGGCCATTAGGATGGCCACGGAGCCACCGCTAGAGGGAGCCATCAGCAAGATCAGCGGCTGGGGCACCACATCCACCGGCGGAGCTGCCTCCGATGTCCTCCTCGCTGTCGACGTTCCCATTGTGAGCAACAAGGTTTGTGACGAAGATTACAAAGACTTCATAAACGAAAGCTACCGCATCACCCCCTCCATGTTGTGTGCCGGCAAGCGGGGAGTGGGCGGAGCGGATGCCTGCCAAGGCGATTCCGGCGGACCTTTGGTGGTGCGGGACGAGCTCCACGGCGTCGTCTCCTGGGGCAATGCCTGTGCCTTGGCCAATTATCCAGGGGTCTACGCCAACGTGGCCAATCTGCGTCCCTGGATTGATGCCTGGGTGGCGAAGCTTAGTATAACTGTGTAACTTTTTTCTAGGCTCTTCCAATAAACGTGGTTTTTCCACCATGTGCCTTGGGCTAATACCCGTAATATTATCCCTATCTTGGGAGATCAAACTAACGATTAGATTAACCTTGACTAGATGGACTTAGATTAAGTGCTTTCCAAGAACTCGGAACTGATTTGACACCTGGGTGAAAAAGCCGCAAAGTATGCCTGGTTTGTTCCACTTCATTACGTAAATTAGAGTGAACCAAAGTCAGGACTTATCTCAAAATTGGGGAATTCTCAGCTAGGTCGTGAACATTGGATTAGCTATCTTGGAATACTTGGGAGTAGGCTAGCAGCTATTTGAGATTTATTTTCTGAATAGTCTTTTAGAAATTCAATTCCGAGTCCAAACCAAATCGTTTGAACGTCATAATCTGGAACGAACCCTGGCGGAGTACACAGTTATCAGATGCTATCTCGAGCACCTTCCATTAAGATAATCGATATCGCCCCTTGGAGTCGTCCGGCAAGGTGCAACTTTGCCAGCCACAATCAGTTCGATACGAACCATCCGCCCGTGCAAATCAACTTGATTAGGATAAGAGGATGTACACTCCGCTGGTGGTGGTGCTGCTGCTGGCCTTTGGGTCCTGTTTTATTCCCTCCCTGGCCGCTCAACCTGAGGGCAGGATTGTCAATGGCAATCCGGTGGATATCGCCCGGCATCCGTACATCGTCTCTCTGAGATATCGGCGGGATGAGGTGTCCAGCTACAAGCACGAGTGCGCCGGCGTCATCTACTCGGAGAGCGCCCTGCTGACCTCCGCCCAGTGCCTCTACAACCTGCCGGAGGGAACCAAAATTCTGGCCGTGGCCGGAGCCAATACCCGGAATGGAACCGAAGGCATTGTCTACCCCGTGTTCAACTGGACCTATCATCCCAGCTTCGATACCTACACGGTGGACTACGATATTGGAGTCCTGCAGCTGGACTCTCCCCTGAACCTTACCCACTTTGGCATCAGCGCCATTTCCATTCGTCCCCAACGTCCGGCTGTGGGACGACTGGCCACCGTGGCCGGGTGGGGCTATCGCGAGGAGTGGGGTCCCTCCAGCTACAACCTGGAGCAGGCCCAAGTCCCGGTAGTCAGCTCTGAACAGTGCAACGAGCTCTACGGAGCCAGCGAGGTAAACGAGCGGATGATCTGCGCCGGTTACGTGACCGAGGGAGGCACCGACGCCTGCCAGGGCGACACTGGTGGACCCCTGGTCATCGATGGCCAGCTGGTGGGCCTGGTGTCCTGGGGACGCGGCTGTGCCCGGCCCAACTACCCTACCGTGTACTGCTACGTGGCCAGTTTGGTAGACTGGATAGACGAAACAATAGCCGCCGGGGCCAAATAAACAAAAGAGCACACATCCAAGGCAATCGAACGTTATCTTCAAGTGGCTACCGGCCGGATAGAGTCCGCTAATTTAATAATAAGCCCATAATAAAACAAACAATATACACACTTTGTTATCGATTCCAGAAAACCAAGCCATGGGTAATCTCCTTATGTAATTTTTAAGGCGATAAGCAAGGAATTTAGGGGGGGATATGTTTAAGGTTATTACCCGTTTCGGTAGATATATTCAAGGACACTGAGTATTGAAGGGAAACCTTCACTTTTAAGGCTTACAGAAAGTCGATTTGTCCCACTTGCGAGTAGGCTGCTATGATTTCCACGAGCCAATCCAGTACGTCGGGCACAGAGCAGTAGACTCCCGGGTAGTTTTTGCGGGCGCAGCCAGTTCCCCAGGACACGATGCCCAGTAGCTCATTGTTAAGGGCCAAAGGACCACCGGAATCGCCCTGGCAGGCATCCTTGCCGCCCTCTTCGACTCCCGCACAAAGCATCCGACCGCTCAGCATAATGGAGTAGGCTGACTTGCACTGCGTATTCTCCACCACATTGACAAAGACCTGCTGGAGGAAGTCGGATATGACGCCGCCCTCGGAGGTGGTGCCCCATCCAGTCACAACCACCTCGGTTCCGTGCTCCGGACGCTCCTCGGCAAACTTGATGGGCTGAACGTATTTATTGTACTCGAAATCGCCATCCAAAACCAGGATTGCCGCATCGTAGTCGTTATTCAGAGTCCTGTATTTGGGATGGATGACGATCTCGCGAACGGCCAGCTCCTGTTGCGTGTCCTCCACAGCCCAGATTCGCGTGGATCCGGCCACAATTGTTAGGTTGGCGGTGGAGGTCAAGGTGTTCACACAATGTGCCGCACTGACAATAATGTTTGGCCGAACGACGCTACCTCCACATCGGTGATTGCCCCTCAATCGCATGGATATCTGGTACGGATACTGGAGAATGCTCGTTTCCTCGCCGCCCACAATGCGTCCATCGAGCTGCGGTACCTGGACCTCATCGTTCCGGTAGAGAGGATCCGCCAGAGAGCAGCTAACTCCCAACAGCAAACAAACCGCGACGAAAATCCGTGACATTTTTAAGCAACTGGTCGCTAATTTGGCGGCGTCTTGGAATTTATAGAACTTCTTATCGATCGCTGTTGGTCATTTCCACGTAATCTGAAAAAAATCTACTGATTGCGGGTTAATCTGTTAACAGACATGGACATATGCTGCTTGTAAATCATGACCTGGTCCTATACCTTAAGGCTGAAATGGCTGGACAATGGGTTGTCCAGTATTTGATAATTTACACAATTTTGTGAAACGTTCATGTCATTATTTCAGCTATTTTTCATCGGATTTGAAAAAGGAATACCACTTTTGAAACAGGAAATCAATCCCCGGCGATTTGCATCAGAATATAGTCAAAATTGGGAAATAAAATTTTGGGTCGATTTTTGAAAAAAATCATGATGGTACCCCTTACAAAATTTGCGAAAATTGGGTCGGATTTTCGGTTGCCAGATTTTGATTGGGGCTGATAATACTCAAAGAAACAAGATCGGGAAGGTATAACATTCGCTCATCTGCCAAGTATTTACCGAGCTGTGGCCATCAGAAGTTGATAAAAATCATAGACTTAGGCATTTTTTTTATAATAATTTTAAAGATTAACTGAAAGGTATATCCATTTACTTTTATTTTCACTATATTCTCTACTATATGTTATTGCTTTTATTGGTTAAACCTAACACTAATCCATTTACACTGAGACTTAACTCTAAGATTGCACATTTCCGGCCCAGGACTGCTGACATTTATCACAATACGCATCCGCTACTAAAGAATATGTTTTATATTTGATACATGATTGCACTTAGATATCTTAGGGCTTCGTCTATTTCTCTGTTTTCTGCGTATTGGATGCAGTTTCCAAGGGATTTCAAACTTTAACTTCTACACTCTAAGGATAACTAACTTGGCTTAAAGTAAGAAAAACTTAAACTCTAAAAAAATTGCACCTTATGGTTTGGCAAGAATCTCCAATGTATTGCACTGATTTCGGATATTGCTTCTGTTTTCCTAGAACTACGAATGGAAGTCTTTTCTGCGCTTCTGATATTGCACAACCCTAGTAACTAGCTTTTAGGTCTAACTTAGTCTAGCTCTTCCGTATCATCTTGTAGAGCACAGAGTGCGTTTCAATGCTCTCCGCTCCGGACTCCCACATGTCTTCCGCGTTGGTCTCCTCGTCGGTTTCCGACGAACCGCAACAGGTGCTGTGGCCGCGTCCGTTTTCGTCCGAAGAGTAGGACGACATGGTGGTGGTGCTGCCCCGCACATTCAGCTCCTGCGAGTTCGACTGGGAATGGGAGTGGGATCGGGTGAGGGTTTTGTCAGAGTCCGCATCGCTCAGATCCCCGTTGCCCACAACCACCGCCCCGTTGTCCGATCCCCGACTATGCCCAGCGGACACCATGTGCTCCAGATCCTCGAACCGGTTGTCGTTGGGTCCGCCCTCATCTTCGTTGTCCTCGATGGTGTCCACCCGAATGATTTGACCCCGTCCGGACAGCATCTTGAAGTTGTACCGATCGTAGACGTTCCGCTTGTACAGCTCCGTGGAGTCGGTGCTCATGTAGCCACTGTCCAGTTGCCCGAATCGCTGGTCGTAGTAGGTCTGGCTGCCGGGCTGGCCCATTACGGCGGATTGAGCTGCGTCTTCTATAATGGAGGCTATGCCCTCATCCTCCAGAAAACCGGGTGGATGCTTGCTTTCGTACGTGGGCGCTGGACTCTGGCTGGGACTGAACTTATTGGCCGCCATGGTCACGAACTTGCGCCACGCGTTCTTCAGGTCCTTGGCCTTCTTCGCACGATCCTTTAACCCAATGGCTATCTGCATTCCGGCCGTGATCTGGGCCTGTTCGATCTCACAGCGATACACGGTCTGGACGTTGCCGCCGGAGTTGGTGCCCCCGGAGCTGCTGCTGGCCGCCCTCTGGGGATAGGCGATGCCCACCGGGACTCCGGCGTTGCGATACATCTCCTTGGTGCGCTCGGAGAGGTGGCCACTGCTCCGATTGCTGCGCGAGCTAACGGACAAGGCATCGAACTGCACGATATCCACTTCCTTTAGGTTTTTGCTGCTACTTGTAAAGTCCGGCTCAGGGGCGTCCTTTGGGACGGCATCCTGTCCAGCTTTGGAGGCCTCCTCGCGCTGGCTTTTCCGCCGGTTGAGATACTTGGTCAGACTGTAGTCGTTTCGGAGGCTACCGATCTTCTTGTTGTACATCTCCTCGTACTCCTCCACGCGGGACTTGCCACTCATTTCCTTGTTGGATCCTCGGGAGGCCCTCCTTTGGGGTCTCTCCTCGGTGGTGGCTGATATAGCACTTGACATGGTGTTGTTCTCGAACTCCGAGGTAGCTGTCACTTCGGTGACTTCACTATGCTGGCTGATGGCATCATCCTCGGCAGCTTGAGCATCCGAGGGAGTCGGGGGAGGTGGTGGCAAAGGACGCTTGCCATGCACCAAAGGTGGACAATAGTGCTGATTGGGCTTCTCCGCCGGCTTGGGCGAGGAAATCTTTATGGTGGTTTTGTTGGCCGTGGCAACGTCCACCATCGACTGGGTGGGGGAGGTGTCCATGCCCCGTTGTCTGCGGGAATGCTTGGCCTCCAGGGTCAGGATGCGACCCTCTTCAGCCGGTGGCGGCTTCTTCTCGCTCTTGTAGTTCTCCTGGGCAATCAACGGCGACTCGTAGATCTCGCGCAGATTCCGAAATGAGTTGCTAGAACGCAGAATAAAGGAGGCGGTCCTGGGCTTGATGGCCTGGCTGGGCGTGGGACTCAACTGGCGACTGAGATCCGGCAGCGAGTTGATCTGGCTGAAGTCCGAGTCCATCTGCTTGTGGGCATCCCAGGCGGAGATGTCGCAAAAGCTTTGCTTTTTGGGCTTCCGATCGAGCGTGTCCGGTTCGAACTGGTCGCTATCTGTCCGCTCCAGATCCGAAGGGGGCTCGTGCTCCACCTCGATGGTCATGCTGCCCCGAAAGGGGGTGTCGTACTTGATGCGAGCCGCCGCCTCCTTCTGCCTCTGGTGCTGCCCATGCGGGTGTGGGTGTTGGTGCTTCCCGGCCAGCCGCTTCTTCATCTCACCCTCCTTGCGAAATCCGTTCATGCGATCGTAGACCGTGTGGCTGATCTCCATTTCCTCCTCCAGCGGCAGAGCAGTGCTCAGGCTGGGACTCAGCTGGGAGCTCACATCCGAAGATGGTGAGCTGGAGGAGTGCGAGCTCTTCCGCTTGCTGGGCTCCAGGCGCTCCAGGCTGTCCGTCTCGTAGTCCACGATAAGATATTGCGGAGACTTCCTGCGGTAAATGGGCGAGTCTGGCTGGAACTGCTTCAGGGATTTGCGGCTCAGGGAGCTGTAATCGGGCGTGGGCACCGATGGGATGCTGCTCTGGGTGCTGCTGTATATGTCCTTGATCTTCTTCTCAATGGTGCTGTCGTAGTCGGGCGTTGGGATGTGAGCAGCATACTCCCTTTTCAGAGAGTCGTATATCACTTCCGCGGGCTTCATGTTGCGCAGCATGTTGTAGTGATGACGGTCAAAGGATGTCAGCGAGGTGGGTGTGGAGTTGGCCGCCGCGAACTGGTCCAGGACCTCGCTGCGCTTTCTCAGAGACTTGGAGCGGCTGGAGCAGCTGCGCAGTGAGGCTGCCGGCGAGTCCGCGAGCATGAACTTGGGGTTGTTGTAGATTTCCCCGCCCGTCTCCGCGAAGCCATAGACGTTGGCGGCCACCGAAAAGGCGGAGAAGCTTTCAAAGGTCGGGGTCTTGGGCTTGGCAGTCTGCGGCTCTGGACTGTTCTTTGCAGGACTCCTGCTAACAGCCTGGGATGGAGAACCGCGCGGCGATGTGGGCTTCTCGGTTTTGGGCTTTTGCATGGGCGGCGGAGGTGGCCGCTCCTTGGGCGCAGATATTTCCCTCCTCAAGGATCCCTTGGGTGGTGATCCCGTTGGCTTCTTCACCGCCGTTGGGGCAGGTCTGTCCAGAGTCTTCTGCGGGGAAGAAGCCTCCGAGTTGGGGACACTTTGGAGCCACTGCTCAATGCTGTTTCGTTTGTCGCCCATTCCCTTGCCGGCCAGACTCTGCTGCAGCGGAATATTGTACATTGTGGGGGAATTGCTTCCAGTTTCCGGGTGCATTTCCTCCGGAATAATGTTGAGTGAGGGCTGATACCTCTTGGCCGCCATTTTGTACTTGGCAATGGCAATCACCTCGCGGATCTTTTGCAAAAACTCAATGGCCGCTTGCGGGGGTTCCTTCAGGGGGAATCAGTTTAAATAAATATTCAAGGTGCTGAAGAAATAAAAAAACTCACCGCCAGGAGATGAGGCTCAAAGTAGGCTGGGTTGAAGTAGAGCTTCTTTCTCACATTGCCACTGACCATGGCACGCAGGTTCTCCAGCTTCTCCTCGCTCATCAGCTCATCAATCACGGCCACGTTCTCCGCCGGCAGGCACTCGTTGTCCTGCAGGAAGTCATCCGTCTCCAAAGCCGGATTGTCAGCTCCCCCGGATGGCTTGGGCGACTTGCTCAGCTGCGGATGCACCAAAACAGATGTCTACACGGGTCCACGAAACATTAAACTCTAGTATTAGGGGTTAGTAGTCTTCCAAAAACCCACCTTGATCTTCTCCTCCATTTCGCACTCGGAATTGGAGTTGGAAATGTCGCTGGCAAACCCGGAATTGAGCTCCCTCTCCCCCAACTGTGGGAAGTGCTGGAGCAGGGGATTGTTCTTCACAATGCCCATGTCCTCCTTGAGGCTTCCGATGCTGGTGCGGGTGTTGGACTCGTTGCTATTGCCCAGGCCCATGCTGTTGGCCGAGTAGATGCTGCCCACGCGGCTAAAGGGCGCTCCGTAGGTCACCTGGTCGTTCTTGGGATAGTTGATGTCGTTGCCAATGTTGTCCAGCGAGTGGCGGGAGTTGTGGCGCTTCCGCTTTTTCATGTACAGGTAGAGGAATACGGAAGCCACGTAGATGAGACCCAAGAGTAGACTGCAAATGCCAATCACGACGTACTCCCGCATCGTCATGCCATCCGATGTGGAGGCCAGGGTGGTGGAGTTGGCTGGCTGGAAGAATACCTCGGGCACATCTGAAGTTAACACTGGTTAGCTGGTATTATTTATTAATTTATTTACCACTTACTATGGGTGTATTTCACGGGACTTCCATTGACACGAAAGGCCACGCAGGGCGAGTGCACGTTGCGGGGCGGCATGAGGGGCTCCCTTTTGGGGTGGCTGGTGGCGTTCAGAGTCATGGTCATGTCCCGACACACCAGGTGGACGACTATGAGGCGGCCCTGCATCTTCTGGCGCAAATCGGCCTCGCCCAGCCACTGCAGGAAGCTGCGTCCCTCGTCCCGGAACATCCGGAAAGGGTAGTCGGTGTCGATGGGATTTCGCAACTCGGACCAGCCATTGGAGCTCAAGTACTGAGCACCAGTTACAGCACACACCGGGGTGTGTATGTCTTTAAAGGATATATATTATATATTTTATATTTTCAATTATATCAAATGGAACTCACTGGCAAAGCTGATTTCCCTGCTGGGGTATATGATCTGACCCTTCAAAGGCAGGAACACAAATGGTATTTTCTCCGACGAGGAACCGCTTACGAAGGGCGACAGGGAGCACTCTGCAATGGCAATTAGTCGGTTAGGGAATGGTAAGCGATTAAGGCCAAGACGTTGTGGGAAAGTAAATTCAATAGCTGCGATAAAGATCGACGCTTATCAATTACACATTTCGAGTCGAGTGAAACTATTTGTCTGGTTTTGTTTTTCCGCCCAGCTCTTACTTTCAGAGCCAAAAGTCCAAGTCGGAATCCAAGTCCGATTCCAATTCCAATTCCGAGTTTTAGACCCGAAATGGCAGCAAGTTTTGCGTTGTTTATGTTGCCAGACGAAGACCAACCATGATGATGGCAATGGCGATGGCGAAAGTTTCCTTTCATTCATTAGCAGCGGGGAAACAAGCGATTTGTTCAATAATAATAACATTTTTTCCCTCTTTGCGTCACGTTTCGTTTTCATTCTGCAGCCCTGCAACAATTTCTGTCGCTGCTATTACAGCATTTCTTTCATATTTCTCCCATTTTTGTGTTTTTTTTTTTTGTTGTTTCTTATATTTGGACTGGGTCTCTTCAGTTGGGCAACCATTGTGCCTCGGATATGACAAAACAATGGATGGATATGTCTCACATGTGGGAGCCAATCCCACCGCGAAATGGAGCACACAATTTGGCCAAAGAGGCCTTCGCTTCCGCGTGGAAAATGCAGCAAAAAATTGCTCCCCAATATCATGGGATTTTTAACAAGCTGGTTATTAAATCATCTTTTATGTAGATATAGATCGGAAATTCTTAAATCCCCTCCCGCTCTCTTATTATTTACTCACCATGAATATCGTCCACACAAATGCCCAAGTCCTCCCGATAGGCCCTCTGATATGGCAGGCACTTGCAAGTACATCCACTCTCCGGTCTCTGATCCGGCTCCTTGGCATGGCCACGGCCTTTCTGGAGGTGCATGCGGCGGGTTAGGAGCTCCATCTGACCCCCGGCCATTGAGGCCGTCTCGCGATTGAGTCCATCTATGGTTTTTGGGGGAAGACGATACTCTCGGATTAGTTATGACAGCCGGACATTACCATGCTAATCTGTTAGTTACCGTTGCCGTGGTCGCCTCCCAGACGCACCAACGAAGCTGTGCCGCTGGAGAGTCCGATGCAGGTGTCCGCATTGCAGGCGCTTCCCAGGCCTAGAGGGGCGATGGCGGAGAAGAAAGCATTAAGATGGATTGAGTTGGGACTTCAAAACACAGCATCACAGCTGCATCAACGGATTGACGGCTAATCAGACGGGCCAGGCCAGGCCGGGCTGGGACGGACCAGACCGGGCCTTACTGGCGAAATTAATGCTGCTGTCAACGGATCAGCCGGGCAAAAAGCGCAGCATCACCCAACCAGAAGATGCCACATGCCACATGGTCCGCCATTGGCTTTGACATTGACTTTTGCCAGAGGCAGCTCTTCAGGAAACCAAGCACGTTCCGAGAGCTTCAATCAATTACTTTGGACTTGAAATACTTCAAGGCAACTAATTAACCATTTAGTCGTTAAATACTTTACAGCCAATAATTGATATTAATTATTAAGAATTTTTGTAATTTATGTTTTATCTTTTTCTACTATTGTCTACACGTTACGGGGAATCCCCCAAAAAGTAGTATCCACTTTTTTCCAAGTGCATTACTCACCGGTTGTGTGGAAAATGTCACCGTCATGATGTCGTGTCAGATTGGTGAGCAGCCCATTAGTCTGCTGCAGTTCCTCCAGCAACAAACTGGCTGGCTGTGGCTCTGGCCCTGGCTCGGGGCTCACCCTCACCCTAGGATGGGCCGAAATGGGCGTGACTGGCGGCAGCCGGGTGGCAATGAGGACGAGGAGCTGTAGGAGAAGCAGTGAGGATTGGAGCTGCATCTTAGCAGCATCATCGCTGGCGCGCAAACGCACTCTCGGGGGGATTCTCCGGCTGCCACTGCAAAGACAGGTTGCTAATTAATTAAAAAGAAATCCAAATTCGTAGCTAGACCAAGGCGAAATGAAGCTAACTAGAGGCTAACAGCTAGCTAGCTAGCAAGTTGTTGACATTCTTTGGGCCGCACCGCTTAATGAGGCAGAAATTGTTTCGTCCGTTGTGCTGGAAATGGAAATGGAGCAACATCTACATCCAGTTAGTGGGCTGTTGGTGGTTGCTAGTTGGTGGTTGGGAGTTGGTGTTGCTGTTAGCCAGCAGCTAACGGACAACATTTAAACAAATGTTGCAATTAAAACTCGTTCTGCCGGCAAAATGTATACTTATTGGTGGGACAAACTATACTATACACCGGGGAAAATAGTTCATGAGGTTCTTAGGTTGAAGTTTACTCTTTACTGCACTTTTAATGGTTCCCATGGCATTGTTCATAATATTTCAGAAACATTTCATTAAGCTAATTATATAAAAAATCAATAAAAATACCATTTTATTTGCAGTGTAAAGATGAAAACATTCTGCCTTGCAACAAGTGCGTCGCCGCAGCCGCAGTGGGAAATCGCTGCACAGCCGCTGTCGCTTCTGCTGCTGCGTGTACCGTTATTAAAGCGCTGCACTTGGCTAAGAACACCCCGTTTATACCGCTAATCAGTTGCACTTTAGCAGCTGCTTTCGGCCAAACCAATTTACATAAATATTTCACAGCCCCATACAGACACACACATAGAGAGCGGCGTAAAAGCTACAAAAAAAATAGCGCCACAGAAAAATTATTGGGGACTTCTAACTGTTTATATCTCCCAGTTCTGCCGATCTGAGAGCTGCGTAGTGCGTGGTGTTCTTTTTTTTTTTTGGCTCTTCAAAAGAAGAACAACACCTTTGGTGGACAGGTGTGGGGGAGAGAGAGAGAGAGGTGGAGGGGCAGACTAAAAAACAGTCATAATGTGCGCGCGAATGAATGAGAAGAAGAAAGCGATAAAAAGCAACAGTTGCGGCCTAATTTGAAAGTAAAATTTCTTTACAAAACGCAGTAGAACAGCAACAGCAACAACAACAACAACAATAAAGGGAAATACTAGCATACTAAAGTTCGTTGCCTAAGTCTTTTGATTGACCAGTCACCATCCATCTGAAAATCTACATTCCCATCTGTATCTGTGTTTAAGGCTATAAGCTTTAAGCAGCCATCCATCTATCACTCGACTTGTTGTACAGTTATGGCATTTAAAAATAACAACAATATCATTTCTATTATTACTCTTTCTTTTTTCGATTTGTTTACGACTTTGCCTCAGTTTTGGGTTTTAGTTTGCTTCGATTTTCGGTCATCGGTTTTCGGTTTTCGGTTTTCTAGTATTTAGTTTTTTTTGTGTTTTTTTGTAACTGAGTCGTCTGCATTTTCGAAACGAATTTAATGGCAGTAATGACCTGCTTTTCGCTCCGACTGCAACATCAGCAATCTTCCCCCAGCCAAGAAACTGATGCGATTTTGATGATGCTGGGAAAAAAAAAAAATGACAACAGACTCGGAAAACTTTTGCTGAATCCACAGATCTCAAAAGAACTAAAGAAGCTACATAGATCTGTTTTATGGTAGTCTCCATGGGGCACCGGTGCCGGGTCTTGACTCCGGCGCACTCGACTAAA
Source organism: Drosophila varians (assembly GCA_018150405.1). Lineage (NCBI taxonomy): Eukaryota > Metazoa > Arthropoda > Insecta > Diptera > Drosophilidae > Drosophila > Drosophila varians. Next base: position 15,741,578 of record JAECWK010000130.1, read on the forward strand.
CTCAATTAACAGGTAATTGAACCCAACTGCATAAATTAGCCATATTCCATCTATTCCATCTCATTTCAAGCGAATGCAGGCCCATTCGTAGGCCCCTCCCCCCTTGCGCCTCTTCTCTTAGCCGCCATTCTAGCCGCCATGTACGCGATCATTAATTATTGGGCAACACGAAAGAGCGTGTGCGCATTGTTCTAAGTCTGTGCATAAATTTATCCATAATATGCGGCAGGTGGGGCCTGATCGAATCTGGACGTACCCCTTGGTTAGCTGTTGGCCTGCTCAGCAGACCGTTAACAGCTGCAGGCCCCGAAGAAATGGTCAAAAGTGCGAAGAGAGCTCTATTAAGGTTGCTTTGATTAAATCGAAAGTTTAACATATTGGTATGCTTTTATTTTATATTTGATTTATATTTATTGTAAATTGATTTACAGATGGAGATAAGTATCTTTTGAATTTCACACGTTGACCGACTATAATTTTCTCTATTCCAGCATACCTCTAAAAGACATAGTAATAAGCCCCTGGAAGGGTGCAGAAATTACCACAACGCATTCTAACCTGGCCATTGCAATTCACATGAACAGGCACCAGCCACGATGATGGCTAAAACTATGACTATGACTATGCAGTCGGCTCCATCTCTGGGCTATTGTCTGGCAGTACGGGGCCAGCATACTAGCTACTAGCTGTAGTAGCTACTACTAACTTCCGAGTGCAACCGACGTCACACTCGGCGTACTTTTAACACTTAGAACACGCCATATGGGAGGCATTTCAACTAAAGTTCTGAAGCATCGCGTCCCAGCGGCATAATAACAAATTTCAAATTTATTCCTCTTGTATTTTTATGATTATTTTTGTGTTTTTTGTTTAGCAGCTCCGGGAGCAACATCCACATCTATTGTGTGGCCAGAGAAGCGCATCATTTGCTGGCCGCCTTAATGTGCTTTAATATGTACTTATGGCTCCTAACTAAGGGCCAAGTTAGCAGCTGGCTGGCCAACGGTTTCGGTTAGTTGTTAAAACTAAATTACGATGGCAATGGCCGGCGTTTTATTTTTCTCGTTTGCATGGCCCAGCACTCCAGCAAATTACTTTCTCAAAAAAAAAAAAAAAAAAAACGAAAAAATCTTGGAACAACTTCCGAATAAAAGAAGATTTTGGGCGCCCAATGCCCAGTGACCTAAACTCGATTGGAAATGGTCTGATAAGCCCGAAAAACCAAGGGCAACACACGGCCCTTTTCTCCGGAGGAAAATCTAGATTTGATTCAGATATTTTGCAACTCTTGTTTATTTTTTCGTTACTCACAGCAGAGCCTCCGCAGTTGGGGAGGTGAATAAATTAACACCTTTGGCCGTTAATTTTCCTTAACGAGATGGGTCGAGCTGTTGGGTTGTTTTGTTTTTCTATTTGCACCAAGGATTTATTTTCACACGAAAACTTAAGCGGTTTCTTTTTGTTAACTTCACTTTGCATTTCAATTTTCCAAAGCTGCGACTGCTGCCATTTTCACACACTACGTCGGCAGCATGCTTTGCACATTTTCCATCATTTCTGGCCACATTTTTGAAACATCTCGTGCCACACAAATCAACAAAAAAACAACATTAGCCCAACTAACTGTTATTGTTTTTAGAAAATTGTTTCGTTTCGGTTTCTTTTGGGTTGCAGAGCAAAGAAAGCGAAGACGAAGGCAGCGGCGGCTTTTCTTCGCCCGGGTTTTCTCGGTTTTCGGTTTTTGGGGTGGCGATGGGGGACTTTTCTTTTCGAACCGCTGAGACGTCTATCAAGGTCGCCGTCGGTGGAGCGACTGACGCAGAAATCGCGACTCGAGGCGGCCAAAGCCGAAGAAAGATTGAAGCCAGAAGATTCAGGGTAAAAGAGAGACAGCGACTCTTAAACGAGTTTTCTTTTTTCCAGCTTTCCGCTCTTATATCTCGAAAGTATAAGTTTCCAACTCGAACTGCCTTCGCTGTGTGGCACATTGTGTTTTGACAAATTGTGGATGCAACAACCGTCGGCTGTAACTGTTTTCCAGCTTGTGTTGTTGTGATGTGTGAAGGCGAAGATCTACGGATCTTCAGATCTTTACAGACTAATTAAAAACGACTAGCAGAAGGGGGGACAGGTTCTGGCTCTGGCTGGCCACATCGCTCATACGCCGTGTGGCGCGGCCTTTTGATATCTTGGCTTCGGGATGAGAAATGCCAAGGAGTTGCCAGCGCCGAGTACCGTTCCAGAATCAAAGATTCACGCTCCAATTTGATAAAAGCAGAACATCAAATAGAAAAACAGAAAAGGCGTCATTTGTCATTGGTTCAACTCAATTTTTATGACAATTTACTCGCGTTAGTTGCGCTCGAGTTGCATTTCGTGGAATTTGAAGATTCGCACCGAGAGAAAATACCTGCCGAATTGGCCATAAACTGGATGTTTTGATGGCACTGATGGAGAGGCGAAGCATCTATCAAATTAATAAACACAAATTGCCCATAAATTCCCACATTTTCACTTGGCATGATGATGAATTGGCATTGCTAAGGCCGAAAATGTCGAAAATGAAATCTTTGCAATATGAAGAGACATATTTGATGATGTTTAATAAATTTCTATTATAATAGGAGTATTCAAAGCATATTTAAAACTATTACGACTGCATAAATATTATTTTTGTCTGTAAAAAGAAAAAAGACCTGGAAATGCCATGCGGAACTGTCATTGTTATACTTTTGGATACATATTGGTTGGATGCCCGAGGTGCACCAGAATTAGCGTCAAACTTTCGAAAACGTTCCGGGGCAGGTGGATCCGAGGGGGGATCCTCAAATTACACAGCCAATCTGTTTGACATAAGCGAGTTATAGAGTTATAACACATATATAGCCATTTTGCTGGGGCCAGCCAAGCCAAAAAGACAATTACCACAAACTGGTTTCAATTAAAAACAGTTAAGCAGTTGCACAGCCAGTAGCAAACTTTAAACGAAAAAAAAAAATGATATACACTCGTATATAAATATAGATAGAAAATTTATAGAAATATTGGCATCTCCTTGAGATGGCGCTGCTGCTGCTGCTGCGAATGTACGTGCCACTGCGTTTCTCAGTTGGAGTCGCAGAAAGTCTCTCGGAAAAGCCTCGCAAAAATCTCGTCTTTATTCCCATCTTGTCTGGGCAATAATTATACTTTAGTTGGCGACGCTGCTGCATATTTGCTTTGGCTGCGTTTACAGTTTTGCTTTTCTACTTTTTTGTTGCTGTCGGTGTTGCTGTCGCCGTTGCAGTTGCAGTTGCCGCCCGTCATTTAGAAAGTTTTAGTTTCAAAGATCTTCATCTAATGATACCAACGGAACCGCCTCCAGATCCTCCTTCCTCGCCCCAGAAGCCACTCGACATTAAACAGTTCTCGAAAATGGGCTTCGATCGGTTTTATTTATACTTTTATGACGGCCATTGCCTTGGCTTTGATGCTCGATCTTCGAATTTGTTTTCCCCTGTCAGTCTGCGATTCGAATCTTCGGGTATTCGGACGCGGGACTCCTCCTAGGCTCTTATCTATCCGAATGGAATAAATTTGCAGCCGAATGCGTTACCTACACACAATTACCCGCGTATCGGTTTGCCATTTACCCATGCATGATCCATAAATCTTTAACTGTAAAAGAAGTCAGGTTCAGATACCAGATCCCAGATCCCAGATCCCAGTTCCCAGTTCCGAGAGCCAGGTCCCATGTCCATGTCCCATGTTGAGGTCCAACTTATGCAAACTTTGGGCACACGTCTGCGGATAGCCCGGGGTTGCGGTGAGCCGTCTGATCTGCTGCTGTTGGAAAACCAGTTCATGTCTAGCAGATGCAGCAGGATCCTCCAGTGATCCTCACACACCAGGCACGGCAAAAAAATATACATTTTCCAAGATTAATCTAATCTGATTAAAGGAATCAGTTGGAGAGGCGTGTAAATTGCAATTTAGGTGACAAGAAAATGGTTTGTCTAGGGGGGAGACTTTCAAGCAATGAAATCCTTTTGAAATCGCTTCTTTCAGTGCACCCCATCCTCGCAACCATGTCTAGTTATTGATACGCCTCTGGCGGAGTGGAGTGTGCGATCCAATGCCCCTGGCCGGCTAAACAAACTTGCAATTGTATTCATAAATAACGATTGAGAAATGTGTTCCTTTTTTTTACTGCCATGTCTGCGGTCAGCAGCGCACTTATTACCAATTGCTTCTGCAATAAACATGAAAATGCGCTCATCGAAGTTGGTCCACATTGGAACCAGAGTCCATAACGGTTAATGCAGGATGCAGTGCCTCCCAGAGTCCCAGTCCTCATTGGTAATTATTTGAACCTTGTTCCCCAGGCGGGCCTTGTTTGGTCAGTAGAATTTTCCATTTCTTCTCCTTAATTCCTTCTCCTGGAAGCCCACCAATTTGCCTCGCTCAGGCGTTAATTGGAGGCAATAAGGATTAACACGCAGATAATTGTTGATCGTCAATCCCGATTGAATAATTATAATCCAGCCGGGAGATAGCATCATTATCCAGGATCCCCGTTGCGTGTGAGCATTTACAGACCGTCGGGATTGATGGGGGAATCCAAACGGATTTTATGGCCTGGCAAAGTGGCGTATGACAGCACCATGGGGTTGCGTGTGCATCCTGGATCATGGACGAATCATAAAACAAATCCAATGGCTCCATTACCCTTCGGGCCGGCCATGAGGTACCCCCTCCATATCATCCATCGCCCAGACTGATTGACAGCCAACAAGCCAAATGCATTTCAATTAAACGCTAACCGCTACGAATATTTCCATTTCTGGGTGAGTTCGTATCTCTGGTCAGGTGTGCTCTCCAGCCTCTTTACATTGTTTTTTTTTTTTTTTGTGTGTGTTTCGTGACCAGAGCTCAAAAGCTGGAGCTGGGGCAATCCAAAACGAAACCGTACCGAGGCGAACCCCAGCCAAACCCGTAGGAGAACAATTCCAGAACAGCGGTCAACTCATCAGTATGCTGTATAAATTAGAGCATCAAACGGCGCTTTGCCAACTCGGAACTGGTCTATACTGTTACAGCTGCAGCACCACAATCCAACTATTCAACTGTGGTGCATGTGGAAGAGTTTCTTCCTGCACTGGGGGAAAATCTGAGTGAGTTTAGGGATAGGAAAATGGGGGTATACCATCCGGGGTTAGGCCACATTGCTGAGAAAACTATAAGGACTTTCCTCAAAAGTTATGTTTCCCCAAAATAAGTACACCCATGGTCTTCCTGTGTGGAAACCCCAGCTCTTTGGCTGCATGAGGTGCATCGCTTCTGGCTGGAACCAAATCCGATGGAATCGTATCGGCCCCGCGAGTTCAATGACGAGGCGGCGGAGTCATCGACGCAACTTGTGCACATATTGTTGCAAAATTGATATCAATTTGTTTTAATGGCCCGACCCATTATGGAACCATTATATAGTTAGTCCGTGGGTTATAATAAAACACACTTTATTACGTGTATTAGGAGTGGCGCGCGCCGGCCAAGGCACTTGCCACTTGAGGCACTTGTGGGCTGTTGACTCCCAGGCCTAATCCCAGATTGATTCCAATGGCCTTGCTAAATGTGCCATCAGTGGGGCTATCAGACAGTGGCATTAGCATGTTACAACGATGTCCAGTCCTGACCATCTACAGAACCAGTATCCTACCAGATTATGACGGAAAGTGTGCTGGGGTGCCGGAGTGCCGGACTGCAGGAGAAATTTGAATTTTGCGAACTGGATTTATGGAGTTGCGACCACTTCAGGTTTTATCGATGTCTCTTCCCGATCCCTGGGCAGATCTTTTCCGATTAAGACATAATTCATATATGCACCATGGGTTTTTTATGCAAATGGGAATGGGGCTGGGGGATGGGGATGGGGATGGGGAAGTGCGAAGCTACAGGAAGTTTATGGCGACAGGTTGATTGAACTTAACTCAACTATTTCGGTTCGTTGGCTGATCATGTTTAGCTATACGCTTCAAAAACCGCGAATAAACAATGTTCTGGATGAAATTTCAGCATTTATGCGATATATTATTCATTGTTCTTAATGATGCTGATGATCCAATGTGGCGCCGGAGTCACGCGAACCTCAAACTGGGTTCATTGAACGCTCTCCGGAGAGTGACCAGGAGGTTGAATCTATCACAATTTTCCAAATCGATCGATTGAATGCGATTTCCAACACATGTTGCAAGTTGCAAGTTGTCGAAGAAGTCTATTTCGTGGGCGTTTCCCAGCCAAACACTAACAATTGCTTATAAACATTGTAATTAGGCCCTCTAGGGGCAAACGTGTGGCATATAAAAGGAGCTGGCCGCCATCCGGGGGGCACAGTTTATGGACATCGCAATGGCAGACGCGGATTATCAATCAAATCTTCGCCTTTTGCGGAACTTCCTGGACGAGTTTCGATCGGTGCTGGCCGAGAAGACGTCGTGCCACATCCCACGCCTGGCACTCAACTACTATCGTGCCTCTCTGAGGTGACTTCTCTGACTTTGTGTTGCATCATCCATCACTCTGGATAATCCACTACTTTTTTTCGTTTTGTATTGGCAGTACCCTCTGCCAGTATCCCAACAAGAAGCTGGCGACCCAGGCCTGGTTTCGTCGCACCAACTGGTTCATCTTGTCCAACGTGATGGTGATGTTCTTGAGCATGGTTTTTGCTCTGCCCGAGTCCAAGAACGTCATCGATATGGGCGACGACATGGTGTGGCTTGTGGGAGTGAGTCGACTTCCTTACCATCTTGGATCATCAATTTATTTTCCCATTCAATAGATATCCCTAGTCTGGACCAAGGTGTTCTACGTGCATCTGCGTTGCGACGACATCGACGAGATTATTTGGGACTTGGACTACCACAATCGGGTAATGAGACCCCTTAATGACGACGACGAGATTCTGGGGTGGAAGAGGCTCTGCTACCTGGCCGAATCCGGACTCTTTATTAATTGTTTCTTTCTGGTGAACTTTTTGAGCGCCGTCATCTGCTTCCAGCCTCTGGTTGCCGAAAAGCTTAGGCTGCCCTTTCACTCGATTTGGCCTTTCCAGTGGCATAGCCCTGATGTGCATCCCAGGATGTACTGGTTCCTCTATCTCTGGCTGAGCGTCACCTCGCATCATAATCTGTTGAGCATCCTGATGGTGGACATGGTGGGCATTACCACCTTCATGCAAACGGCCTTGAACCTCAAGGTCTTATGTCTTGAGATCCGAAATCTGGGGGAGATCAGAGCCGCGAATGATGCCAGATTCCACCAAGAGCTTTGCCGGGTCATTCGCTATCACCAGCATATTATCAGGTGGGTATTAGCCTTAATTTTCTTTTGGCTAATACTCTGTTGTATCTTAGGCTGGTGGACAAAGTCAATACGACCTTCAATGGCACCTTCAATGCCCAGTTGATTGCCAGCTTCGCCATGGTCTCCATATCCACCTTTGAGACCATGGTGGCGGCCTCCGTCGATCCCAAAATGGCTCTAAAGTTTGCATTTCTCATGGTAGTGGCCTTTGTTCAATTATCCACTTGGTGCGTGGCTGGAACTCTGGTTTATTCTCAGGTGGGATTCAAAAAGCTATAAAGTCTTTGCATAATTTCGAATCTTTACAGTCTATGGAGGTGGCCCAGGCCGCCTTTGAGATGAAGGACTGGCACACTAAAACGCCTGAAACCCAGAAGGACTTGGGTTTCCTCATTATGCGTTCCCAAAAGCCGCTCATCTACGTGGCCAAACCATTTCTGCCCTTTACTTTGGGCACCTACATGTTGGTGGGTTTTTGAAACCCAAAAAAAATAAATCCATTTCATCATAAAATGTTAAAATTTTGTTAGGTTCTGAAGAACTGCTATCGCCTGCTGGCCCTGTTGCGGGAATCAATGTAGTTTGATGGTTTTGTGAAAATAAAAGTTGCAATCGCATGGCTCGTTTAGGTTTCTGCCGCGCCCAGTGACACTCGATTTATATTTTTTTTTGAAACAATAAGGGCGGACCACGCACACCCAGCGGCGACAGGTGCAACCCAGCTGCAAAATGGTGTGGCTGGTGGGCAGGAGATGATGCAGTGGGTCTGGTCGTTAACTGGAGCCAGCCTCGAACTTATTCAAACGTGACACGTATTGTCATGATCTGACCCAAGAGCGGACAATGGAGCGGTGGCGATCGTTTAGTATTTAGTGTTTATTCGGAGTTGGATGTAGAATCAGATGCTGCTGCTGGGGCTGCTGCTGGTGGTGCCCCATGCCCTTCACAAGTGGGAAAGTCGCCCATGTCCATGAAAAGCTAAATCGTTGACCGGCCAAAATGTCATTATGTGCCATGAACATTCGGCCAGAACGAAAAGCTCCACCACATTGGAACATTGGAGCACACTCTCTCCCCTGGACTCTACTCCTATCCACAGACAACACACCCAATTTTGTCCAAAGTGCGTTTGTATAAACACTCGGAAAAAAATGGAGAATTATACATTAAAACTCCACCTGAGAGGTGGTATTGGTTCGATTATATTTCTCCCAGTGAATGACTAACTCCCCAATCCATAGATCGGAGTGGGTGGGTGGCTTTTGTCAACCCTCGGCTCCGCTCGCCGCACTGATTAACATTTGAATGGCAATCCGCGTACGAGCATTTAGAACATTGTGTCCATGTAGCGCTTTGTTGCCGTCTCCACATCTAATTAATTCCCCATTCGGACCATTGTTGCCATGGAGTTGCTGCCCCCGCCAATGCTAATCGCAATGGCAATCGCAATGGTAATGGTAATGGTAATCATAATGGTCCCAGCCGACTGCAGACCAACCTCGAGATCAGTTTGTCGCGCCATATTCTAACGATCGGTCGGGTTCGGTCTTCCCCAAATAATATTCAAATCGTTTTATTCGATCTGCCTTACAATAGTCCATTCAGCGGTTATCCTTGCAACCATAAACGGTACTAGAATATTTCAAGTGTTTATGATTTTCAAAAATTTAAGTGCCTCGATAGGATCAACACAAATTGTTTCTGGATTGTTCTCACATTCTTTGGGAAAAAGGATAATAAAGTGGTGGAAACTATAAAGTGAATAAAAAGTGATTCATATATATTTGTGATATTTTAGTGGCAGATTCAAATAAAGGATCATCAAGGACTTGTAGAAAATGTCCAGAACACAAATCCTTATTACAGGACTCTCTCTCAACCTTTCACTCAAATTTTAAACAAGTGCCAAGAGCTTTTAGAATTAAATAGCGACACTTTCCAAGTACAGCCACCATAGCGTTGAGGTCAATTTCCAACGCTTTTCCAAATTCCAAAAAAAAAAATAAAACAACTCCTATTCGGCTTTTGTGCTTTTGAGCATAAAGAGTTTTCTGGCTGGTGGACAATAAACCGGAAGCGACATCCGGAGTTGCGGATCGATATGAGTCGAGCGACACGTAGCCCGGCTAGATTTTAGTTTAATGATCCAAATTCACGTTACGCATGGTGCACATTATGGCAGCAGAAAGGCACAAAAATATATTTTAACCATTTGTGGGGAAATTCTAACTATTGAGGTCGCATATTTCATGACATTTTGTTAGCCAATGAACTAATTAGATCATGTCGGATAAACTAACCCCAGCACTAACTACGAGTTTCGATTCCAGCTAAGCGGCCACCAGTAGTTTTCCCATCCAAAGGCCACCAAGTTGTGGCTAAAATAATGCCGCGATTAGGCTAGAAAACCCCCGATTCGACGAACTTGATTAAAGTTATTAAACAAACAGCAAAAATGAGACCCAAAAAGGGAATACATTTTTTACTGACTGCTCTAGTGGTCAGTCTAAGTCTTAGCGAAATAAATGGTAAGTGGATAGAGAAAAAAACCCATTTTAGAGATACACAAAAGTAATCCCTGGCCAGGTCAAACCACCTGCAAGAATGGCTTGGGCAGAGTGCTCTACGAAAGATTGCCGAATCAGCAGCTCCAGGGCTATGATGATGATGTGGTGCGAGACACAGCTCCGCCCTTTCGAGTGCTGGAAAAGTGTCAGGATTTATGTTTGCGAGATCGCACTGGCTCCAATAATCTAGTGCGGACCTGTACCAGTTTCGACTTCCAGCCAGGCAGTCGGATAACCTCTTTCGGGGGCAACTCCGAATACGAAGAGTCATTGTGCTACTTGACATCCGAACAGGCGGGTCCCGAGGGAATTGGAAGCCTCATGCTGGTGCCCAACAGTGTCCATTTCAATGAGATCTGTTTGACATGTGAGAAATGCTCTGGGATCAGTTAAACTAATAGACTCTTAAGTAACAAACTCCAATTCTTAGCAAGTCGTCCGGAAAGAGAGTGCCCCAGTCGGCGATATGTGTTCGAGAGGCATCCCCGCAAGAAACTGAAGCTGCCCATCAGCGACATTAAGGAAATAACAGCCGCCAATCGTTCCGACTGCGAGGACAAGTGTCTGAATGAGTTCTCCTTTGTGTGCCGTTCCGCCAATTTTGATTCCACGATGCGATCCTGCACCCTGAGTCGATTCACCCGACGCACTCATCCCGAGCTGATGGAAGACGATCCCAACTCCGACTACCTGGAGAACACATGTCTGAATGGTAAGTGTGAGGTCCGTAAATGATTTGATACCACCTTACCATCCTACCATCCAATTTGATAAAACCATAAATTAGCCGAGAGAAGATGCGACGGACTGGCGGTATTCGTCAAGGAGGAGAACAAGCGCCTGGGTGGCCCCTTCGAGGTGGACATCTTCAACAACATGACGCTCGAGGAGTGCCAGACGATGTGCCTGCGGGCCGAGAAGTGAGCTGCCACCTAATATCTCAATTCCAGAGTCATTTCACTAATTATATGCACCACGCACACCAGGTACTTTTGCCGCTCCGTGGAGTTTGACGACCAGAGCAAACAGTGCATCCTCTCGGAGGAGGACTCCATCTCGCAGAAGGATGATATTAGTATCAGCTCCAGTCCCACACACCATTTCTATGATCTGGTCTGCCTCGACAATCGTAAGTGGCTACCGTAAATGTACATTATTATAACGAAAAGAAGAGAAGCGACATCAAGATTATAGTGGTCCCAGCCCATCACAACGGTTGCTTCCACATTCACCTTCCACATCCACATCCACATCCATATCCCCATCTATGACCAAAAGTTAACTTCTCGCCTATGTCTATGTTATGTTGTATTCCCGTTGCAGAACGAGCCAACGATTATCCAGATAACTCAGTCACCTCGCACCTCTTCTCGAGCGGCCGGCGGCCAGATACAGCATTCCAGCGGTACCGCAACTCCCGGCTCGGCGGCGAATTTCACTCGGAGATCACGGGACGTTCTTTGAGCGAGTGCCTGGACGAGTGTCTTCGCCAGACGAGCTTCCAGTGCAGGTGCGTTTTTTTCCCGTTGCCGTTGCAATTCTTGTTTCCATACTCTTTCCAAGGATTATATAGGTTTGGGTTTCCAGTTGACTCGATACTTGATTTTACAATTAAAATATTAAATTTAATTTTAAAAATTAAACTATACTAGTTAAAGACTTGTAAAGTAACAAAGATTAAGCCAAAATATTAGATTTTAAAGAGATCGTTTTGTTTATGAAACCAAAGACCTATGAACCTAAGGGTACAACCAGTTTCGACCTAATCAAACCACCATAAGTAGTTCTCCCAGTGCCTCAGTAACCCATCCACTCCATCCTCTTGCCAAATTGCAGGTCTGCCGTGTACAGCGATCGTTTTCGAACTTGTCGCCTCAGTCGGTACAATCAAAAGGACGGCATGCGCATTATATACGATGCTGATTATGATTACTACGAGAATCTAATGTGTAAGTGGTTAGAGGAGGTGCTAATGGCCGGCCTGGTAATCTCTGACTTCTTCTCTCTGACTCCTCCAGTGAATGTAGTGGGCGGAGGCGCCGACGGCGATGCAAGTGGTCACGGTGGCAGCAACGATGGCAAGCGACCCGGGGATCAATCGGGCAGCAACTGGAGACAGCCTAATAAGCACGACGATCGCTACGGACCGGGTGGATCCTCAGGAGGCGGAGGAGCAGGCAACGGTGGTGGAGGCGGTGGACTGCATGGCGGAGGTGGCTCTGGGGGCTCCCGATTGCCGCCAGGCGAGGGCGTCGACTATGGCAGGCCATACGATCGCTATCCGGACGTGGCCGGCAATGAATATGGTAGATAATCACACATCCATAAATACGCCAGACATACATTTATGGCACTATTACTTTTTCGCCCAGATCGCTATCCATATGGCGGAGGCGGGGACCGCGATAGATATCCACCAGATCGCTATGGCTCCCGCTACCCCGGCGGCTCCGATGGCATGGGCTATGGCCGGCCCTACGATCGCTATCCGGATGATTATGGTAAGTAAACCTTCGGGAACCCTTCAATATCCTAAACCGATTAATGACACAATTAAATCATACGAAACTCCTCACTTTCTACTGACAACTAATTTACTAACCCTACGTCAGATCGGTACCCAGGCGGTGCCAGTGGGGATCGGGATCGCGACCGGGATCGGGATCGAGAGCGCTATCCAGGTGACAGGGATAGAGACCGGTATCCTGGCGATCGGGACAGGGACCGCTATCCGGATCGTTACCCGCCAGACCGCTATGCCGATCGCTACGGAGATCGCCGCTATCCGGAGAGGGAAAGGGATCGGGAGCGAGACAGGTTGCCCTACCGGCCACTTCCCTATCCCGGAATCAACGACAACACCCTGCCCAGTGACCTGCCCCATACTAGACCCTATCCCACCGACGATGATGCCCCCTTCCGACCGTATGGATACGGTGGAGGACGATACGGGGAGAACAGGTACGACAGTCGCTATCCACCTGGACGCTTCCCGCCTGGCCGCGAACGGGACCCAGTGGGTGGATACACAGGAAGAGACGCGCCGGACAGCATATTCCCAGACCGGCGGTACAGGCCTTCCTCCATGGACTCTCCCCGGTATCCCTATTTACCCGACTCCAGGGGTCCGCCCGGGAGATACGATGACATAGTTCACAGCGCCAGGAGACCCGAACCGGACTCGGCCAAGCGGTATCCCCCGGCTCCGATTGCGCCCTCGGGAAGTGCCAGCAAGTATGCCTCGTCACCCAACCGGTTTCCGGTAGGTACCGATCGCTATCCCCTAGACATCTACAAGTACGGCAATCGTTTGGGACCTGGAGATGGTGGCCGGCGACCGGGTAAGTAATCCGGGACTAATCAACTACCAAGAAACTTTAATCCTTAACGCAAATGGTGGAGAGAGATAGAATGTGGAATATTTAATAAATAAATACCTCTGTTTAGGATTAGATCGTCCTCCGCCTCCATACTACGACTATGACTACGAGGAGAGGTATGGCGATAGGTATGGCCCCTACGACAGGGAATACGATGGCCCCCCCGGCCGGAGACCTCCACCAGGTGGACCCTATGGACGCTATGACAGCCCCTTTAATCGGCCCTATGGCGGAAACGGTTTGGATGATCGTCCAATTCCAATACCCGGCCTAGGGCTTTCTCATCCGCCAACACCCTACGGCGGAGGAGGAGGAAGTGGAGGAAGCCATGTCGGTCTTGGAGTCGGTGTCCACTCGGGACCCAATAGACCGCCGATCACCCGCTGTGAGGAGAGCGACAATTTTAAGCAGATTGCCGCCAGGCACAAGATGCGTCGCCACTTTGTCCGTCGAGCTCTGATCGTGCCCAGTCTGATCCAGTGCGAGAGGGAGTGCATCGAGAGCCGGGACTTTGTGTGCCGCAGCTTTAACTACAGGTGGGTGGGGCACCTGCTGGCAAATACCAGATACTAGTTACCAGATACCAGGGACACGAGTCATAAACAAATTTTCAATTTGCAGAGACTCGGCTGCCTCCAGCTACGAGGACAGAGATAGGGATCGGGAAACGCCAAACTGCGAGCTAAGCGACAGAGACTCCCGGGAGCTGGACATTCACGACCCGGGCACCTTCGACGCCTCCAACTACGACTTCTACGAGCGCAGCATCGGGCGCAGCGACGGCGAGTGCATGGATGGTGGGTGAACAACTTTATTGAAATTTGTCCAGATCTTTGACAAGATTAGTGGAAATGTATTTTCAGTTACCCAGACGTGCAATGAGGAGGGTATGGAGTTTACCATTCGCACGCCGGAGGGTTTCTTGGGACGCATTTATACCTATGGCTTCTACGATCGATGCTTCTTTAGAGGAAACGGAGGAACTGTCAACGTCTTGAGGATCAGCGGTCCCCAGGGATATCCCGATTGTGGAACCCAACGGGTAAGCAGTTTAGTTCATAACTATGTTTTATAATCAACTATTTTTCGGTCTTAGTATGGTGATACTTTGACCAACATCGTGGTAGTCCAGTTCTCGGACAACGTCCAAACCAGCCGAGATAAGCGCTATAATCTGACCTGTATTTTCCGCGGACCTGGAGAAGCGGTGGTCAGCTCTGGCTATATTGGAGCCGGGTAATTACCTTCTTATATTTCAGGAGTTCCATTATTACAAATCCCTTCCAGATCGGGTAGTCCCATTCCCATCGAGTACTTGCCAGCCGAGAATACTCTGAGCTCTAAGGTGCGTCTTAGCATTTTGTACCAAGGCCGACCCACCACCACCATAGCTGTGGGAGATCCTCTGACCTTCCGTCTGGAGGCCCAGGATGGTTACAACCACGTGACGGACATCTTCGCCACCAACGTCGTGGCCAGAGATCCGTATTCCGGACGTAGTATTCAGCTGATTGATCGCTTCGGATGCCCCGTGGATCCGTTTGTGTTCCCCGAACTGGACAAACTTCGCGATGGCGACACTTTGGAGGCCCGGTTTAATGCCTTCAAGATACCCGAGTCCAATTTCCTGGTGTTTGAGGCTACGGTACGCTCCTGCCGCGAAGGATGCCAGCCGGCCTACTGCCCAGGACCAGCGGGTCGACAGGAGCCGTCGTTTGGTCGTCGGCGCAGATCCTTGAATGACACTGAGGTGGAGGAGCAAGTTCCAGAGCCTCAGGCCTTGGAAGGTGAATCTTCTTTAGAGGATGTCACGGTAGTTAATAGCACCACAGTGAGTGCTACTCTGGGACAGGCTTCTCTGAACGAAACCCAAGCGGGGGAGAAGGCCAAGGAATCGGAGGAACCAGAGCAAGTGCGGGAAATGATCGAGGTTAGCACGCCTGGTTGGTTAAAATTTATTTACTTTATTTTAATATTATTAAAGGTCTTTGAAACCCGAGAGGAAATCGAAAAAGAGTCCTATCCCCGCAAGCTGGTGGCTCCTGTGGAGACAGTTTGCATGACTCCGGCAGAATACCACGGACTGATCACAGCTATAATCCTACTTATGATCCTGCTCTTTAGTATCACCTTGGTGGCAGGATTGGGTTACAGGCGCTATTGGAAATCCTTATCGAAGAACCGCCTGGTGGACCGGCACTCGCCCATTCATTCGTTGGGCCACTCCTCCTCCATACGCACCCATGAGCGCTTCACAGAGATCGGCAATCTGTCTGGCGGAGGAGGAAGAGGCGAAGGTGGATCCAGTGAGGGAGCCGGCGGCGGAGCCAATCAGAGCGCATCGAATCGAGCCTCGAACGGTTTTCGCACCAACATGTCCATGTTTGGCGGCTCATTGCACAAGACATTTGCCACGGGGTGAGGAAAACAATCCGTCTGTCCGTCGATCAGGCGGCGGAGTCGCCCAACCGGTCCACTTATGGAGTGTTTAATGTCGTTACAGCAACCTGGCGCGCATGTGCCAGCTCCCAGTGATAAATCCCATGCGCACCGCCGGCCAGGGCGTAGGCCATCAATTCGAGGACCCCAGCGAGCCCATCTACACGGATCCCTCGCTCTTCGAGCGTTCCAGGCAAGTCCAGGCAGTGGCAACAGTAACTAGATCCCCATTTCCGCCCACCAAGTTCAAGCTCAACTGTAAATATGTTTATTTGGACTCCTATTTTTTGTCTAACTGCCACATCTACAAGGGTCTGCAGATGCAGAGACCCACCTTGTTGCACAAGCCATCCCGGCCACCGGCTATTTGGCACCTGGTGGTGCACCAGTCCCCCTCCATTTGGCACACGCCCGAGAATGTGGGCACCTCACCTAGAGCTAAACCAGAAATTAACTCGACACAACTTGCATTTAAATTAGACTTACCTGCTTGGGCACTGACTAAACCGAATAGCGAAATAATAACTAGACAGAGGCGCAGGCATTCCATGTTGAGTGATGAGGTGGCTGCTCCAGACTAGAGTCAAGCCACTCTGGCGATAACCGTATCAGTCAAACCAATCCGAAACCTTCTCTTACGAAATCCTCAAACACACATTCATTAACAAATATTATCAAAAATAATAATAAAGTCACTGATTAAATAATGTTTTTCCCCTGCCATTGACAGATCGCTGCGAAGTCTGACCATGGTGGCCGAGTCCGAAGACAACCAGGAGGTCTGAATTCCCATCCTCTTGTGATTAGATGTAAATAAGCTAATGGTTTAAAAACAAAGAAAAGAATAACTCCACTTAATCAATCAAAAATCAGACATCACTTGATATATCAATACGCTAGCTAAATGCGTGAGGCCCTCCGATATTAGGGGTCCGTCCAGTAGTCTAAGGATCGCACCACAGCCCAAGTATCCAAATATTATGATCTTATTTAACATAGTTTAACTAAGCCTAACCGACGGAAACCACAGCAAAACAAGCAATTATTCTCTATGTACCAGCTAAGATATGAAATGCAATAAAGCCTAAACTTATCCATATCACCACCGACTTTCGTTCTGCCTGAGCTATGCCAAAGTGGCCATTAATCAGGCTCCGAGTGGCTGCAGTGGCACTCTTTGCGGATTTGCATCTTGTCGGGTTAACGAGCGAGGCCAAGTGGCAGTTGCGGTGGCAGTTTCCGTTGCAGACAGTAGCCGGCGGGGCTTCTGGAGGAGATCACCAACCCAGCAGCCTGCTGTGACTGTGTAATCAGTAGGTTTGAGGCAAGGGGATCGGGATCAGGATCGGTCAGAGGCCGGCACATAAATCAAGCAACAGGGCAGCTACCAAATCCTAACCAAACAGACAGCTTCACCAGCTTAGTAGGTCAGTTAGCTTAAAATTAAAAACACATTAGGAAGGTGAAACTGTAATTCATCAGAGACAAGCTCCTTCTTTTTGCCACACAGTTTATTTAAATAAATAACACGTGAGAATAAATTAAAACCATCCATTTTACGCTTAAAATATAAATATATAAATTAATTCCGATACGGTACCCCATTCAGGCCGTCCTGCGAGCTGCTCTTGACTAGCACAAATGCCTTTTTGGTGGGATATTAAGGGAACCAATGGAACAGCTCGCCCAACAGCTAACTTACTATTTATAGACTATAAATTACACTATTTACACACACTTATTAGCTAGGCTATTAATCATCAAAGAAGAGTATCTCTAGGATTCGCTTTTGTGCACTTTTCTTGCGCTCCTTGTTCATTTTGAGCAACTCGGTAGTGACGAGTTCGCCCAGTAAGTGCTCCGACAATCGCTGCATTCCCGGATGACTGGGCGGCGCCTGAAATTTGCCAAAGTTCGATGGATGAGAGCCGCTGGCCTGGTGGGGGAACTGCTGGTACAACTGGAAGAGGAAGTCCGTGTTCGAGGGAAACATGTTCTGGTGTTGCTGCTGCTGCTGCTGTTGTTGCTGCTGCTGTTGGTTATTGCTGCCGCTGTTATTGCCACTCCCGCTGTTGTTGCTATTTGCATTTCCATTTCCACCAGGACGTTGCATACCCAGCGTGTTGCCATAGTGGGTCTCATGGGGCATCATAACCTGCGGCTCCATTAGATCATGGCTGTTGTCATCGGAATCGTCGTCCGAATCATTGCCAAAGTGAGAGCCGCTTCCTCCATTGTTCGTCATTGGATTGTGGCCATTGCTATTCAATTGCACGCGCGGTTTCTTCATGTGGAAATTGCTGGATGTTGATGAATCCAAATCATCGCTTGCCTTGGGGTTGTAGGCGTGTGGCTGCTGCATCTGAAGGTTGGAACTGGTGGTAATGGAGCTGCCCGCGGCACTGGAAGAGGAATGTACCACTGGGAGCTGTTGTCCAGACGCCGGTGACTGCTGCTGCGACTGCTGTTGCTGCTGCAGCGAGTGATGGTTGCCAGCACCAATTACTTGCAGCGGCGACGAAAGAGGGGATTTCATCGACGACGAGGTTGACGTAAGGCTTCCGGCACTGTTTTGGGCCCCCGAAATGCCCATTGATCCATCCTTGTACTCCTGGTAGCCCTGTGACGAGTCCGCCATAACTGCAGCCACGGCAGCAGCCTGTTGCTGCATTTGCGACTGCGAAATGTGCTGCAGTTGCTGCGAAGCCACTGCCGCTGCAAATTCTCTGAAGACTTGATCTGCTTCGATCTTCACCTGCCCGTTTACGTTTTCCAGCGCCGAGCTGGCCGTTGTACTCAGCGCATTCATGGCATGTTGCTGGTCCGGCTGATGATAGTGGTGACCCTGGCCTGCGTTCCCAAACTGTCCAACGTTCTTCATAGAGCCATTGGACTTGTCCACCTGGTACTCGCTATAACTGGAGCTATTTGCCGATTGCGGGGAAGTTAGGAAGTTCGGCACGTGACGGTACGACTTGCGGGGCTGTATATGCTGGTCTAGGAACTTCATCTTCTCCAGGTAGGGGCGCGACAGATGCTCATAGACTGGTGGGTCGCCCTGCTTTCTTTGGGAGACATAGCGTTCGCGCAGGTACTTCCACCTTTTCTTGCACGTGTCCACTGCATTTAGGAAAGGATATTTAGCTTTAATGGGTATGGAACACCCTCCGAATCCCCCTTAAACCTTACCATCCGTGCGCAACTTCATCGCAATCAGCTGCCAGGCCTCGTCCTTCGTCTCGTACTTGCCCCCATTGGCCCCGCTGTTCAGATAGTATTTCTGCCTGTTATAGATCACCCCATGCTGGGCCACCTCGTCGATTAGTTGCTCGTCCATCATTTTCGTTTAATTCGCGATTTGGGCTTGCAATTGCTTTTGGAGTACGTCAGGCCATTTCCAACACTTCATTCACTTGATTGGCAACACCTTGTGAACAATCGATAACGTCGATGTTTACATTAAAAAATTTTTCTCGCCACAGGTGATTTTTAACATTTTGCAATACTAAAACTTTCTCCGCTTTCAACACTACATACAGGTTTCACCCAAAACCATCCAGTCGTTCAAACCGTAGTCTTGAGTTCTTTTAAAAATGTTTAAATTGGCCCGTCAGCTTCTTCCGCGGCAGCGGATTCTAGCCTCTAGGCTCCACAGGATGATCTCCACCAGCGACGAGGTCAATGCGGAACCCATAATCAAGTCCATGGATACAATCGGAGGCCTGCCGTCGGAGCTGGTTAACGAACAGAAACTGAAGAAAACAAGCAGGTACATCCACTCTTATCTACCGGTTTCTGCACTTGACCTTTGTTTGCCTGCTTTGTTTACGTTTCGACCGGTGGGTGACTGTTTGGGGCGTGATTGCAGGCGTGGGCATGGAACACACACTACGCAGAATTCTTTCTTCAAAGAGGGAGAAAGTTTTTGAAGTCACGTAGGCCAAGTCCAACAGTGTGCGTGCGCCGCTTCTTTTTGCGTTCTATTGTTGGAGTCTTGCAGTCAGGGTGTTTCTTCTAAACGTTTTTAAATGCTATAAAAATTACCAAATTCCTAGACGCTTCGTTAAAGGTATCAAAAAAAAAAAAAAAGAAAGGGGATATTAACGACGGTTTTGAAGGAAGCTAGGCTTACTCGATTGTTTCATATTTGTTGTTTCCACAGAACCTTATCGACGCTTCAAAATCACTCGGTGCCCATCGCAGCCCGCGTCACAGTATCCAAAGATGAAAGCCGCGACTTTATGGCCGTGTTCCCAGGTGAGCTGCGCCTTGCCTTACCCAATTATCATGCTAATACTAATGTTAATCGAGACCCACTTTGTTTATAGATCTTGTGCGTGACATCACCAGCGTGACGAAGGCGTACAACTGCAACGATGCCGCCAAGTGGTTTGCCCAGGTTTTACAGTACAATGTTCCCAGGGGAAAGAAGAACCGGGGAATTCTCACAGTGCTTACCTACAAGAATCTAGTGCCAGCACAGGATCTAACTGCCGAGAACATTAAGCTTGCTCAGTACCTGGGCTGGTGCGTGGAAATGGTAAGAGTCTTTGGTCGCCGCTGGTCCAAGGGCCCTCCTTTCCATTCCGGTTCTCGTCCTACTTGCAGCTCCAAAGTTTCTTCATTATCTCCGACGATGTGATGGACAATAGCACAACCAGACGCGGCCAACTGTGCTGGCACAAGGTCAAAGGCGTGGGCCTGACCGCCATTAACGACGCCCTTATGATAGAGAACGCCATGTACGCCATTCTGAAGAAGCATTTCAGCCACCTAGACTGCTACGTTGCTTTGCTGGAGCTCTTCCACGAAATTACCTATATTACCACCTGCGGGCAGTCATTGGACCAGCTAAATTCCAACCGCAGTGTAGCAGAATTTACCATGGACACCTACAAAGCTATTGTGGATAACAAGACTGCCTACTACTCCTTCTACCTGCCGTTCGCCGTTGCCCTACACTTGGCCGGGTAAGCCGGGAATTGCTAATCCATTTTTTAATCTAATCCTTTTATTTTTCCAGATATAAGGACGCCGAGGCCTTTAGACAGTCAAAGACCATTCTCTTGGAAATGGGACACTTCTTCCAGGTGCAAGACGATTTCCTTGACTGTTTCGGCAATCCGGAAGTGACCGGAAAGATCGGCACAGATATTCAGGACAACAAATGCTCTTGGCTAGCAGTGGTGGCCATGCAGCGTGCTAACGCCGAACAGAAGCAGATCATGGTAGACTGCTATGGCAAAGAAGGTTGGTCAGACTAGATTATTATTCAACATATTTCTAAGACTTTTAATTCTATCTAGATCCAGCCAAAGTAGAACGAGTCAAGGAGCTTTACAAAGAACTAGGACTGCCATCCACATATGCCACATTCGAGGAAGAATCCTACAACATGATAAAAACTCATATACAACAAACATCTCGCGGCGTGCCACATCAAACCTTCCTGCAGATCCTAAACAAAATTTATCAACGCGACTCCTAAACTACTTTCAAAGTACATCGAATTTTTTAAAACTTTTTTTACTTAAATTGTAGTATTAGTATTCATATGGATGATCTGTCAGCATGGGCTCAGCAATTAAACAACCATAATGAAATTTTAACTATACATACAAAAAACTTCTAATCGTCTGTGAAGTCAAATGGTGAAAAGGCCTTCCGAAAGTCTTCTACATAGGATACTTCCTCCTCTCTTTCAAGAAGGCATTCCTTCCAATTCACTTTCTCATCGCAATTTAGTAAATTCTCCGAACAAAAAACGTCCCTGAAAAAGCCAATTAGTAAAGCAAATCGAAAAAATTAAATGTTTTAACACACCTGGCAAAATGAATGGGAAAATGTTTCATCTGCCGCGTTATCAATGTAGCATCGTCCGGCAATTCAGCAAGAAAATACGGCCCCATTTCTGGGAGCATTTTTTGAGAATCTAGCGCTGGCAAAGTTTCAAATTCCAAATTAAATTCCTCAGCTTTGTCCTGAAAAAACAAACAGAAGAAAAATTGTCATATTGAGATATTTATTTAAATTTCCTCTTACCTCAAAGCTATGCTTGATTTTCCAAGCGTATCCTTCTTCGAAAGCCAGAACATTGATCTGCAGATGGACCGACTTGTAATGGCGCTCTGTAAAGCACACAACTTGGCCAATACTTTTAAAGAACTTTTTGAGTGCTGCTTTAAACTTTTCAAGTTCTTCCCAATCCTCTGAACTGAGTTGAGCTGCGCAGGGAATATGTTTTGTAGACAATATCATCACATGGTACTTGTTAATGGGACCCTTTGCTAGTGCCAAATAAAAGTGCTCGCCTATTGTTACAATAAGATGCTTTTCCACATCAGGTGAGGAGAGACAGAACCAGCATTTCTCTAAAAAATGAAGTAGTTATAAACAATTTATTATGTAAAAAAGGGTTCAAAAACAAACCCTGATCAATTTGAGGTATTTTTGGTCGCTTATCCCTCTTATTTTGATCCCCATGTTGACGCTTTCGATTGCCACCCTCCATGTCGTAAAAGTATTGACGACTTTCGGACTTTAAATAAAATTTTTTGGTTAATTGAAAATGCATAAATAAATAAAAATACCTTACCGATTCATTTTTGCCTATGGTGCCACCTAAGTCCAAGCCAATAAAGGGACAAGGTATTTCGTTGGTTGTCTTTTGGACAAGATCCAGCAAACGCGATTTGTCCACCGGCTTCAGGCTCAGAGCATAAATGTACTTTGCCTTTTCCGAGTTACCCACATCAGCCAGGGAAATAAAACGGGTACACAGCTCGAACTGGGTGATCTCATCTTTGGGCATACGAAAAGGTGCACTCTCATAGTAGGTGCCATTGATAGCACAAAAGTGGTAGCGAGGCTTTATCTCCCGGCACAAAAAGGACACCAATTTGGATGCCAAAGCCTGAAGGAAAGAAATAACTCATCTTTAAAAGGGAGTTAAGGCGGCAATGAGGACTCAGGAACATACATTCTCTTTATCTTGCATTCCAAATGGCCATTGTGAGGTCAGGAGCACATCCACACCCCGGTATTCCGTAGAGCAATTCTTTGAGACCAGACATGAGTTTCTAACAGCGATCACATCGGTCTTGGTAAACTCATGCTCAGATTCCGCAGCTCCTGTGGCTTCCAGGCCGCTTAAATAAGCTATTTTCACGCCACTGCTGAGGGTGTAAACACCTCTCCTGCCCAGATATGTGAGGTTGGTGCAGATTTCACCATCGGTCAGATTAGCGTAGTATTTGGCGTGCTCCTTTTTATTAGGGCCGAGAATATAGGTGGGTACAGTAACTGCAAATAAGATAATTACTTAGAATGGAAGTATAGGTCTAAATTTAGGCTACTTACTGTGTTTGAATCCATTTTTGTAGGCAATAAGTTCCTCGTTTTGTTTGTCCTCGCCGAAGAAATCGCCTACACAACAGAGAATCTCAAAGGGTCCCGCCTTTTTGTTAACCTGCTCTACGCGCTGGAAAAGCTGCTTAAAACGTCCACGCACATCACCTACCACTAAGCTGGAATCATAAACAATTAAATAAGTAGTTATTTATATTAATATCATTGTTTATTACTCACATTTTAGTTCCCGCGTCCATGGATGACCGTTTTTATTGTAAATAAATAATGCCAAATAGAAGGGCTGCCAACTTGATGCAAGGAAGAGCGCGAAATTTAAATGCTTTCACGTTTTATATTTTAGGATAAACCAAACAACTATTCGTATTACCTCCTTTTTTATCCATTCATAAATAATTTAACGCAGTTATGGTTAGTTTTAAGTACCATGACACACTTTAAAGTGAAATTCCCAGCCCAGATTTTCACAGAATTTTCGGCAATCGGTGTTTAATTAACCGAAAAATATGCTCTTATATAACCCGACTATAACCTTACTGCAATGTCAATGGCCCAAAACATAACATTATTTATGACATTGGCCCCAAACAGCAGCAGATTGCAACAATGAACTTTTGCTGGGCCTTTCTGGTCATGCGTGGCTGGCACTATTAAGTGGCCATTACTCTTTGGATAACGTTCCATTAGATGTCCGGCCTGGCAAATATAAAATGGGACTTGCGATTCCATTACCATATCAGTCACTCAACCACTCACACCGATGTCGCCCAGTCAGATTCTGTTGATCTCAGTATTGCTCGGAGTAACGCTCAATACTCGGCAAGTTTTTAGCCAAACAACTATTAATTGTCAAAGACCTCCCCAGCTTGTGGTAATTATATATCTTAATCTTCAAAAAATAAATAAAACTATAAAATAAATAAAACTACACTTTATATATTCCTTAGGACCCAGCCCTTTGCTGTAAGGATGGAGGTCGCGATCAAGTGGCAGATCAATGTACTCAAAAGATTTTGGGAGCGTCTAACGGTCAAAAGCCTGCAGGACCTCCCTCTTTGGAAACTGCTGCAGTGAGTAAACATCAATATGCCTTTTTAATAATAGCTTTATTTGCTAAATCCTATTTTCCCAGTGCCTGGCTGAATGCATTTTAACAACCTCCAACTACATAGATGGATCCCAGAAGCTCCAGTTGGACAACATTCGCAGCGATCTCTCCGCCAAGTTCTCTAACGACAGCGGCTTTGTGGACGCCATGACCATGGCCTATTCCAAATGTGAGCCCCAGTCCCAGCGCAGACTGGCCGTCATCATGCAGCAGGTGCAGCAACAACAGCTCCCGCAGCAGCAACAGCAGCGATGCAGTCCCTTCTCCGCTATCGTCCTGGGTTGCACCTACATGGAGTACTTTAAGAACTGTCCAGCCCACCGATGGACCCAGAATGCGGAATGTGCTCTGGCCAAAGCCTATGTTACACAATGTGGATTGGGTGCTTAATTTTATACGCTTCGAAAGTCATTTTTGTACATATTAAATTTGAATTAAACAAATTTTTGATAGCCATGAAAGACAAATTTATTTGGGTCTCAATTAACCTTGTTTCTCATCCGTTACAATATACTTAATCTTTTTTATTCAAATGAAAACTAGGAATTTTGAAAATTAGAAATATATAAATTAGTTTATCATTGTTTAACGCATTACCTAATGTATAATTGGGTGTCCCCTTTCCAAGGTATATCCCAACTAGGAGCCACATTTATTTTGAGAATGGAAAAATCGTTGTCGTTTATTGAACATTAACTCCAACACGATGTTTGCTTTTTCAAATGCATACAAAATTTAAGTGAAATGTTTTTTCCACGAAAAACGTTTATATTCACTCATCACGACACCCAAATTAACAATCCACCACAATTTTCCAAAACTTTAAATTCCTTTCAGTTTCGATTAGTCCCCAATTGGTAAATTTATAATCTGGAAGAACCTGGAAAGATTAGGGATCATCAATCTGCGTTTAAATCTATTTTGGATGTTTTTGTCCATTTTTTCATGGACCCTCAAAATCTGGAATTGAGGGCTTATATAGCTCACCATGAGGCTATATCTTGGTCAATTTCCATCCGATTCTGGAGAGGAATACCTTAAACGCTTTGTAAGTCGACTCTCCATCAATCTGCGTTTAAATCTGAGAAGAAATTTTGGAATGGATTTTTTGTCCATTTTTTGCCATGAGACCCCTTCAAAAATCTGGAAGATCCTTTGGGAGGGCTTATATAGCTCACCATAAGGGCTATATCTTGGTCAATTTCCATCCGATTCTTGAGAGGAATACCTTAAACGCGTTGTAAGTCGACTCTTCATCAATCTGCGTTTAAATCTGAGAAGAAATTTTGGAATGGATTTTTAGTCCATTTTTTCCCGTGAGACCCAACTTCTTTGCTTATATAGCTCACCATGAAGGTATATTTTTGTTTTTTTTCCCCCCTTTTTTGAGAAAAAAAAAAAAAAAATTTTTTTTAAAAAAACTTCAATAAATTTAAAATCTGGAAGATCCTTTGTTTACCCTTAAAATCTGAATCTTTGGGAGGGCTTATATAGCTCACCATGAAGGCTATATCTTGGTCAATTTCCATCCGATTCCTGAGAGGAATACCTTAAACGCTTTGTTAGCCAACTCTCCATCAATCTGCGTTTAAATCTGAGAAGAAATTTTGGAATGGATTTTTAGTCCATTTTTTCCCGTGAGACCCCTTCAAAAATCTGGAAGATCCTTTGGGAAGGCTTATATAGCCCACCATGAAGGCTATATCTTGGTCAATTTCCATCCGATTCCTGAGAGGAATACCTTAAACGCTTTGTTAGCCAACTCTCCATCAATCTGCGTTTAAATCTGAGAAGAAATTTTGGAATGGATTTTTTGTCCATTTTTTGCATGAGACCCCTTCAAAAATCTGGAAGATCCTTTGGGAAGGCTTATATAGCCCACCATGAAGGCTATATCTTGGTCAATTTCCATCCGATTCCTGAGAGGAATACCTTAAACGCTTTGTTAGCCAACTCTCCATCAATCTGCGTTTAAATCTGAGAAGAAATTTTGGAATGGATTTTTTGTCCATTTTTTGCATGAGACCCTTTGGGGAAACAAAAAATTCTTGAAATCCTAACTTTGTTGCACTTATCATTTTTTTAAAATCTGGAAGATCCTTTGGGAGGGCTTATATAGCTCACCATGAAGGCTATATCTTGGTCAATTTCCATCCGATTCTTGAGAGGAATACCTTAAACGCTTTGTTAGCCAACTCTCCATCAATCTGCGTTTAAATCTGAGAAGAAATTTTGGAATGGATTTTTTGTCCATTTTTTGCATGAGACCCCTTCAAAAATCTGGAAGATCCTTTGGGAAGGCTTATATAGCCCACCATGAAGGCTATATCTTGGTCAATTTCCATCCGATTCCTGAGAGGAATACCTTAAACGCTTTGTTAGCCAACTCTCCATCAATCTGCGTTTAAATCTGAGAAGAAATTTTGGAATGGATTTTTTGTCCATTTTTTGCATGAGACCCCTTCAAAAATCTGGAAGATCCTTTGGGAGGGCTTATATAGCTCACCATGAAGGCTATATCTTGGTCAATTTCCATCCGATTCTTGAGAAGAATACCTTAAAAGCTTTGTAAATTGATTCTTCACCAAGCTGAGCAGAAATTTTGGAATGGATTTTTTGTCCATTTTTTTTCCATGGGACCTCTTGGAAAATATAGGGGAACACGTGGAAAGGCTAATATAGTCTCCCACGACGCCTATAGCATGGCACATTTCCATCCGATTCTTGAGCGGGTTATAAATTAAGTCTTTCAGTGTTACCAGGATAGCCCTTTTTAAATGCTTGGACCACAGCACGTCATGGGGGCTTCTGCCGCACTCTGGCCACACTGTTTTCCCAGCTTCTTCGAGCCGTGTTCAGGCAATTAATAAATTAAACTTCAAATCGTAGAGTGCAAAGTGTAGAACAGTCACTGCTTTAGATCACTTTAAAGGTTATTCTAAAAGGAATCCAACATGGTTGACCTCACCGACGCCGGCTCACCTTTCCAGCAATCCATCCCAAATCTCGCCTTCTATGTGCCGGCTGTTGTTGTTTTTACCTTGGCAGGTGAGTTCCATGGCCCCACAGTTTTAAACCTCCCCTCCAACGTTTCGTTATTGTTACCAACCCCTCCTCCCTGTGTATAGAGCATGTAACAACCGTAAACCCGGCTACACCGCAAATTGGGTCACAAAGAAAGACTTTCACCAAGCAAGCGAGTAGAACGCTAACCACCGCCTCTCCCAACGCCCTTGCCCCCACACCCACCTCAAACGTGGTCTGTGTCATTTGTGATTGGCTTTTGGTTGTTATCTGTTTTGGTTTAGTTTTGGTTTGGAGTAGCTCTCAGTTGGGTTGTGATTTTGCAAAAGAAGTCTTACGTGTTCCAACGCCTTATCTATTTGACCATTCCACTTGGTTCCATTCCATTTTGATTTTCTTGCGTACGTAGCCAAAAAGTTGGTGGGTTCCAACCAGGAGATAAGGGGCTTGTGATAAGGAAACCAACCTGCAGTCATTGAGAAGTCCAAAGACTACAGTTGAACCTCCATTGAAGTACAAGAACTATTTTATATGCTTTTCTTAATATTTAAAACAAAGAAGTGTTGATTTCTATAAATTCAAGACCCTAAAGGATGTGTTTAAGGAACTCCTTATGTAGTATTTTAAAAACTCAAGTACGTACTCAGCCAGGTTTCACTGTAAATCTTTAGTACCCATGGCTTACAACCAGATTTACTTGTAATTAACGCTTGCCAGAGTTCAAGTCATTGTTCGCTGGCTTCTCCGCTTATCGTTCTCCGTGTCCGGCACTGATTAGTGGGCTCTCTCTCTTATCAAAGACCCGGTGCGGCTCTCGGCCATGCCAACTTCATCGGACTGGACTACCTTTGGAAATATATGCTGACGAAGGCGGGCGGGAAATCGGAAAGCAAAGCAAAAACACTAAACAAGCGGGCATATCTCAATATAATGAAATATAAGCAACTGATTACAGAGAAGTATCAGTTTATTTTCGAATTGATTTGAAATGAATTTTAGAACACACTCAGTCCTCCCGAGCAGCAGAAGCCGGAGCACGTAAGTGGTCAAGCGCCAGAAGCCCAGGGGCAGGGAAACATCCTAATCCGAGAAACACTAAAATTTGCAAATCTAATTCACATTGATCCAAATTATCTGCATGCCGCGTGTCAAAGTCAATGATAATCTCTTCAGTGGCACGAATTCGAATCCGTATCCGTATCTGTTCAGTATAGCTTGCCACGTTGTTTGTTTCTGTGATTTTGTTTGCCCCCCTCCAATAGCATGCTAAAGAAACCTGAATCCCAGACTCGTATACTTTGCCTTTCTATAACCCATTCAGACGCGAACCGCTAAAGGCGAGCTCACAGTAAATCCATACAAGAGTGCATCGTAGATCATGGCCGAGGATCCGATTAACCAGCAGGCCTTTGCTGAGGACGTGGCAGCTGCGGCTGCTGCCGGAGGACCCGATGGTTTTGCGGGTGCGAATGTCGGGCCCGTACCGGGCGACCCTGGCTTCAAGATGCCCAGCCCTGAGGAGATCTGGAAGCTGGTCCAAGACATGGAAGGCATATCTGATGCAGAGCGCGACGAGCTCCGTGAAAGCATCTTTAATCCGAAGCCGCCTTCGCCGGAGGACTTTATGCGCCAATACGGACACCCTGGTCACAGTTCCCGAGAATACATGGTATTCTTCGTGATGCTGGCCCTCATTCTGCTCGTCTTTGGTAAGCCACTGAAGCACCAAAAAGCTGCTGGGCTATGTTGACCCTTATCGGGGGCGTTGGAGCTGGAGTGCGTCGGGTAGGGACGGGCGATAAGGTTAGGGGGCGCTGCCAAAGCACTCACACGCACGAGCCCCGACTAGAATGTTTGCTTCGTTTATAGGCGTTCGATTTTCGATAAGATAAGCCCGTAGTATCCACCGCAGACCCATCCAAAAACCACAACGCGACAGTGCTCGACACGAATCCATGCCGGCCAGTAGTTGACAACATAACCCCCGACCAATTTCCCTGAAGTTACCACGCTTTACCATGAGCTCGTCGGGGTTCGATGACGCCCTGGGCATCGTGGAACAGCTAAAGAAGTCCGTGGAGACGATCGTGGCCAAGACGGGGCCCAGCAGCAAGTTCTCGCAGGATCTGGTCAAGCGAATCGGCGAAATGCAAAACAAGCTGGAGTCACTGGCGGAGACGGACAAGCATCAGTTTCTAGTCGAGATGAAGGACAAGTTTCAGCATACCATCGGCAGGATCGAGGAACGGATAACGCAACACGCGAATATAGCGCAGACCTACTCCAGCTCGATATTCACGGCCGTGGTCTTTCTGCTAGTCTCAGTCTTCGGTCTCATTTCCCCATCCTCAAATCCCAATGAGAAACCCCCAAGTAACATCCTTTTTTCATCTAATTACAGCTCTTTTCGGCTACAAACTGTACAAGTCCCTGACGGAGAAGGAGCTCAAGAAGCAGGAGAAGCTCAAGAGCAAGCAGGCAAAGAAGGCGAAGAAGTCCAACTGATCCCTGGAGGAGGTGCTGAGCCTGTCGTGGGAACATCTTCCGGCCCTGACCCCTAAAATCTGTTAATCCAAACACTCCTCCCCTTGTAAATGACTAAATTATGAACCAGTAAACGTAATAAAATGAAACATTACCCAATAATAATGGCTGTAAATCACGGGGCGAATTCTTTAACGAGGAGCCGCATTAATTACGGATGCCCCATTAAAGTACCATCAGGAAATGCAAATCGGTGTCGTGACCAAACTTGTTGCAGGCATCTAGGCAATCGCCTAGCTCCTGGCCTCCGTTGCCAATGGATACGTTCAAATCGTTTTGTCGAAGAGCCTTCTGTCAGGCTTCAAACGCTATTAATAGACAGATTTAGTTTCTGTTTACCCAGTTAAGCAGCAACTCTCGAAGGCATCACTTCCGGATCTCAGTGCTTTAAAATGTCCTACGCCAGTCGTGAGTACTACATGGCTATTGGTTAGAGCTTACCTAATTTGGATTAATCCAGGATTTGGCTTTGATTTCCATTTGCCGGACGAGGGATGGTGCTATCCTAAGGATGACATGCACTTCATCCGCAGTGCCGAGTGGGTGCCAGTGGAGAGCGCCGGAGTTGGTCGTTCCTTTGCCAATCCCAACGGGGTTATCTACCCGCGGGTGGTGGGCATGATACCGCGTTACGGAGGCCATGTGCCGGGAAATATTTTCCGTGTGGGCAGCACCTACGGCCGGGCCACCATCGACGCAAAGCGCCACTTGGCCCTCAATCGTGATTGATCCACGAATTTTTCACACTATCCCCGATCACTCATGCCAAGTCAAAATTTCTGTGTTAAGCTTAATGAAGCACTTTAAATAAAAATTATACCTGCATAAACTTTAAAGACTTTTTGGTTAAAGGGCGCCTAATCATAAAATTCATGTCTATTAATCATTCTCTGGCTTAATTTTAAATCAAATTAAGGCCTCCAGAATGATTACATTCGATCATGCGAATCAAAAAAAAGTATTTTCAAACCACTAATTTGCTTACTTCGTGTTGTAAACCTGGTTTAAAGTCAATATATTTTGTAAAGTAAATAATATCTAAAGAAAATACAGTTTATTAAATATGTGTAATTGATTAGAATCGATTCAAATTAAGCGCCCATGTGTTGAGATCCGCCCCTGTTGCCTATCGATATCGGTCGTGATAACGATTTATGTGCCATCTCACGGTTAGAAAGTCAAAATAGTAAACAAACGAATCGAGGCCACTTCATGGGCTCCAATTTACTGAATATCTGGAGGCGGAGGCTCCATACCACTTCCAGCAGATGGCAGGTGATCCAAGAACGCCACTCCCACCAAGCGCATCTGCATAGTGGGAGCCGGACCCGCGGGATTCTATGCCGCGCAGCAATTGCTCAAGAAACTGGATGACTGTGTCGTGGACGTGGTGGAGAAGCTACCAGTTCCCTTCGGACTAGTACGGTAAGCTTATGAGGATGTGCTGTTTGTGCCAGAGCCAAAGCCCAAAAGCGGCCCCACCACAGAACGAAATATGCCACTGAAATAGGCTGGATGGAAGATTAGTGGGAGTGACCTTTAACTGGAGAAAAAGTAAACTTACCTCCGAATTGATCCAAGCCCCACAATGGATTAGCAGCTGCAAGCGTTAGGCTGTTGACAAGCAAAATGCCAAGGAACAGGGGAGCACTACCTAGCCTCCACATCTTACGGTTTGAACTGCGAATTCCAGTCATTCCACAGAAGCTTTTATCTTCACCTGGTTGCGTGTTACTCTATCCACTAACGACTTGTCCCATTATGCAAATTGACATTACAGCTTTGGCGTTGCGCCCGATCACCCGGAGGTCAAGAACGTCATCAACACCTTCACCAAGACAGCTGAGCATCCGCGTCTGCGATATTTCGGTAACATTTCCCTAGGAACGGATGTAACGCTCAAGGATCTGCGCCAACGGTATCACGCAGTTCTCCTCACCTATGGAGCCGATCAGGATCGAGAACTAGAACTGGAGAACGAGCAGCAGGGAAATGTGATATCCGCACGAAGATTTGTGGCTTGGTATAATGGCTTGCCGGGTGCGGAGGATCTCGCCCCAGACCTCAGTGGCCCAGACGTGATCATTGTGGGCCAGGGAAATGTCGCAGTGGATGTGGCACGCATGCTTCTCAGCCCTCTAGATGCACTAAAGGTAGGTGGATGTGTATTTATTTAAATATTTTAAAAACTTGTATTCTCCAGTAGACTACAGACACCACAGAGTATGCTTTGGAAGCGCTATCCCGCAGTAGAGTGGAACGTGTTCATCTCGTTGGCAGAAGGGGGCCACTCCAAGCGGCATTTACCATTAAAGAGCTCCGTGAAATGATCAAGCTGCCCCATGTGGACATCCGCTGGAGGACTGATGACTTTTCCGGTATGTAAATTGTATTTATTTATTAAGGAATTCCTTTTTAAGAGGTTACTTTATCCCAGGAATTGAACAACAGCTGGATAAACTGCAACGTCCTCGAAAGCGCCTCACTGAACTGATGCTTAAAAGCCTAAAGGATCAGGGAAGGGCATCTGCCACAGGCTCTAAGCAATTCCTGCCCATCTTCCTGCGCGCTCCAAAGGCCATAGCCCCCAGCGAAATGGAGTTCTCGATTACGGAACTTCAGCAGGAATCAGCCGTGGCTACCAGCAAAACGGAGCGTC
This sequence comes from Drosophila varians, assembly GCA_018150405.1. Classification (NCBI taxonomy): domain Eukaryota; kingdom Metazoa; phylum Arthropoda; class Insecta; order Diptera; family Drosophilidae; genus Drosophila; species Drosophila varians. The sequence goes on from JAECWK010000130.1 coordinate 15,774,011, forward strand.
TCCCATCCAATTTGATTTTGCGCAGTATTGGTTACAAGTCCAGTTGCGTGGATTCCGCTATTAACTTTGACGCTCGGAAGGGAAATGTACGGAACAGCGACGGTCGCGTTCTTAAAGACGAAACTTCAGGGATTGTAGATCCTGGTCTCTATGTAGCCGGCTGGCTGGGAACTGGTCCCACCGGAGTCATCCTAACTACGATGAGTGGCGCCTTTGCTGTGGCCAAAAACATATGTGATGATATAGCCTCCAAGGCTTTGGATACGAGCAGTGCCAAACCCGGATTAGAGGCGGACGACAAGCGGATAATAACGTGGGATGGGTGGAAGAGAATAGATGCCTTCGAAACCGAGGCCGGAAAGGCCAAGGGAAAACCGCGTGAAAAAATAGTCAATATTGAGGAAATGCTGCGAATTGCCGGAGCTTGAGAAACGTTGGATATGAGAACGTGGTGGTGGTAGGAAATAATGTACAAATACCAAATCTACCTTCCTGTTAGTAATCTGTCTTTTGTATCTTTTGTTTTTGTACAAATGAAAAAGTGAATATAAACATTTTTATTCCAAATTTATTGTGTAATACAAATTTAATTGTAAAATGGAGCACGCCATTACGCCAGAGCCGCATCTAGTCCCTGGGTAAGATAGATCTGCTTTCTAATTAATTATCCCTAACCCTCTGGAGAATCTTTCAGGTACACGGGACATTGCGCCCAAGATCGGAATCGAGTAGGTCGCACCTACGGCCGGCAAACGCACAAGCTGTTGATCGATCCCTGCATCTACCATGCTCCAGAACTTATAGTGGCCCCCATCCACGCCAAGCGAGGCCTCAAAGACTACCCCACAGAGCATGAGTTGAAGGTGCTAAAGACCAGGGAGGATCTGGTGGACTCTAATTACAGACATCCCATCCTGCCGGGTTACGCTGGCTTTGTTCCCAATATTGCTAGCCAGATCGGAAAGCGCTATGTGGCCGCTGCTTCCGCCGGGGTGGCCCACCACGAAACCCTAATGGAGCTGTACCGCTGCGAGAATCGAACGTTGAGACACAGAGATCTCCTAGAAAGCGGCAAGGGTCTGTTTGATCGGAAGATCAACGAAAGGTTGTTGCCACAGGCCAAGTACCGGGCTCCCCTGCTTCCAGTCACTGGAGTGTCAAAGGGCATCGCTGACGAGTGCTGTCCGCCAAAGACCGAGAAGCTTACGTACAGCAAGTTCACTTCCCCTCACTTCTTAGAGGACGAAGACCCTGACAAGTTCATAATCAATGGCTATGCGGGTCACATACCCATGTCGGTGACTCGGTTTGGGGAATCTAACCAGGTGCTCACCAACCGGGCGCTCTGCAGCTTCTCGGATTACATGTATAAACGGAAGCGTGACTCCTGGTGCTGCGGCCAGGATCTCAGCCGCCCAGCTATCACCTGTCCCCCAGTACGGCATTTCGTCGTCTATCATACGGACGACGGAATGGTCCCCAATTATGCCGGCCACGTTCCTGGCGAAATGTACAAGTTCGGTCGCACTTTTGACAAGACCACGTATGACGCCAAGCGCTGGTTGGAGGTGCACAAGGGTCTCACGGTACTTCCGGAGGTGGCTAATCTGGACTACGCCTATTGAATTGCCGGTGTTCTTTTTTAAAATGTAACGTCATGTGTATGAGGTTGCCACGTGCTGGAAGGTATCCGGAAAATGCACCTTTGCAGCTAGCTGGCCACACTGGCGATTGTTGTGATATCGATACGGCAAAAACAACAACCCTAGCTTTCTGCTTCTACGTCGTTTTGTTGGCTGTTTGGAAATAAGTTTAAATTGATTTTAAGCGTAAATAATGTACGAATTGCCGCCACCGCCGTGACCCATTGCAGTGCAGTGTCTTAGTGCCCAGCAAAAATGTAAAAAGCAGCCTTTCGGTCAGCAGAAGAGGCCACAGTTTACAAAAACGCTAACGAAAAAATCTTTAGAATCGAAATCGAACAATTCAAATACACACACATACATTTGTGTACCTAACCAAGTGGTGAGTTGAATGCCGATTTGTGTACCTACCAGATGGTGAATTGAATGCCGCTGGCGACGGCGCTACTCTGAATCGGTTTACAAATCGGTTAAGGACTAAATCCTGCCCTCAAACCAATGAAAAAGATCAACCGTGAAACAGCTCCGTGAAAAGTACTTCCAGTTGTGCACCTGTGCTGCAATTCCGGAGAGTATCTGCTGAATGCGCTGTACGGGCTTGTTTGGATACAGCGTCAAGTGTATTCGGGAGTAAAACTGAAAAATTAATCTGATTCCGGCAGATCGTTTCTATATCACAAAGACGCCAAACAGATAACAATACGCCTCGCGAGATTTATGGCGGGAATCCGGACGGAGACTGCGCACAGGTCACAAACAAGTCGGTGCGACCCCAACTGCGTCCGACTTGTTTATTGAGAGCGAAGAAACGAATAAAAATAAAAACAAAAAAATATATATGTAATTGTCGGTGGCAGGTGAGATTTACGAGTGTGAGTGGGGGGCTCGTTTTCAAGAGGAGAGACTTTCCCACTTTTCGCATTTCCTATTGAGAACGGGGGCGAATGGGAAAACGCAAAAGACCGCCAAAATGGGTTGAGTTCTTGTTTGCATCGATTTTCCCTGCCGGAATACAAATCCGTAAAACATCTACATACCATTTTCGTGTGTTTCTCCCTTTTGCAGAAAAGTGAGTGGAGTGATGAGTGAATCTCAGCCTTCTCAAGTGGAGGAGACCAAGGTGTCCGACGAAGATGGCGTCAAAGAGAAAGCTGAGTCGTCTGCAGCCAAAGTTACTGAGGAATCCGCCATGGAAGTGGACACGGATATTGGTGGCGGGCCACACCGCATACAGATCCAAAGCGATTTGGGGGACAAGGAAAAGACGTCAACCACAGTGGACATAAACCATCTCACGCCCTCGACGCCGTCGCAAACGCCTCCTCAGTTGCTGGCCTCGGAAACAACCACTTCCGCCGTCACAGCCGTCATCCCGGACAACATCCTGTCACCACCAAAGTCAGAGACTCAAACGGATGAAACCAACACAGCCACGTCAACATCGTGCTCCCCAGCATCTGAGGGCCAGCGGTCGCCGGTGGCGGAGCAGTCGCAGCTGCCAGTTTCAGTGCCAGCTCCTCTGAAGCAGGAGCAATCAGAGCCCACAACGGCGGTCAACGGCTCCATACCAAAGTCAGGAAAGCCCCTCTCCACGGCGATCAATAGCGCCAAAAAGTCAGGCAAAGGTGCGTCCACGTCACCACGCGCCTCCCGAGCCCGCAAACCCAAAGCTCTGCCCATGTACGAAAGCGAGATTAGTGACAACAAGGTGGGCATTAAGCTGTGCATCAAGAAATCCGATGCCGGAGATGGTGCACCAACGGCCGCATCGCCTCCTGTCCCCGTCCCACCTGCAGCCTCCAAGCCGGCTCGCAAGCGAGTACGCAAGCCGAAACAAGCGGACAGCGACGAGAGTGAATATGAACCACGGAAGAAGAAGGGCGGAGGTGGAGGCGGTGACGGTGGCAGTAGTCAGAAAAAAGCGGCGACCGAAGCGGCAGCTGTAGCAGCGGAGCCTATCGAACAAAGTGTTTGGGGTCAAAAGCTCCCAGAGGATGTCCTCTTCAGGGTAAGTGCGAAATTCTTAAGATTTGAAACAATTATGACTTTATGACTTTGTTTATGCAGATATTTAAGTATGTGGTTGACCGGGAAGGCTGTCTGCCCACGCTGTTTAGGCTGGGGCGAGTCTGCTCGCTCTGGCGCCAGGTTTCGCTTAGGCCCACATTGTGGCGCACCATGGATCTGACCACTTGGATCAAGGAAAAGTATCGTACTGAACTGAAACTTAAGTGGTTTGTGGACAATCGCTGTAGTGCCTGCACAGAGCTGAATGTTTGTAAGTTAAACAGATGCATTTGAAAGTTTTTATCCGGCTAATTTCGAGTCTTTATCATGCTAGCAAATTGGAAAATATCAGACATAAATTGCTTCTTGGCCAAGTTGTCCAGCGGCTGCCCGAATTTAATGGGCATCACGCTGTCCGGCTGGAAGGGCTTCACATGTGACCATCTCACCTATTTGGTGGACAACATGAAGAAGTTACAGCGATTAGACCTGAGCTCTATCAACGTAAGTTCTATAAATTATGTTGCTTGGGAGAAAAAGATAATAATTTTATTCTGAATAGGTTGAGATGAACGCTAGCAAGAGTGCGGTGGGTGTAAACTCATTGTGCAATGCGCTCCAGACCATGGGCAGCCGTCTAACGCATCTCTACTTGGCGCACAATCGTCTGGCGGGAATACCGCAAATAGTTGGAATTCTTTCGGTAAGATTGGCGAGTAGAAATCTTTATTTATTTGGTTAATTTGTGTGCATTTTTTTTTAACAGACACACTGTCCGAATCTAACGTTATTGGATCTCTCGAATGTGACCACTCAGGCCACATCACATGGTGTTTTGCACATTGAAAAGCTGCAGCACGGCTGCCAGAAGTTAAAAGTCCTTCGGGTGACCAATTCACACATAACACCAAGCACTGCAAGCATGCAGGAAATCGTAAGTAATTATTTTTTGATATTAAAGCTATTTTAATATTTTCTACCTTTTTCTAGATGGACTCTCCGGGATTCCCAGATCTAGAAGAGCTTTCTGTGGCCGCCTTGACGGATGAATCGCGCATCATTAGCGATGATCATCTGCAGCGAATCTTGAAGAGTAGCTCCAAGCTGAAGCTTTTGGACGTACGCAACTGTACTAGGCTGACCCACGAAAGCCTTATCCGTCTGCCAGCCTGGGATATAAAGCATTTATTCCTGTCAGGCTGCTCTGTTACGCGAGACATGGGGTAAGAATTCGAGTGTCTATTTAAAATCTTATACTCATGGATATACCCCAATTAGGTCGGGCCTGGAGCTTATTGCCTCCAAGTGGGCGCACAGTCTTATTGAACTGGATTTGGCCTGGGCCAATGTGCAACAGCCAATAGACAATGCTCTGCGGGCCCTTGCCGAAAAAAGAAGCGAATCCCCGTTGGCGTAAGTACACGGAAAAAATTTTAGTTATTAAGATTAGAAAAAACGATTTCTTTGTACTTTGCAGTCATTTGAATCTGTGCGGTTCGTCTGTATCCGATGAGGCAGTCAAGGAAATACTGACGAATTGCGTAAACATGAGCTCAATAAATCTGGCATCGTGCCGTGGCCTACCGCGAGGGGTCAAGCGCCTGATGCAGGGTCCTCAGGAGCTGCGCGAGCTGCGGGAAGTGCTTGGGGTGCAATTGAAAGGCAGTAGCAGTGGGAGCAACTAATCCAGTCAGTGGCATAGTCCACAAATCGGTTTTATTGTTGATCAGGCGGGCCAAGTTTAAATGTAATTTAAAATTGTTGCATCCCTCTTTGCGCGAAACCTTTCGGCGCTTTGTTGAGTTTGTAATGTAGTCTGCAAACATTGCAATATTTGCATATTTGCAATCGCTTGCATCTTCCAATAATGCTTATCTTGTTCATAGGCCGTAGATTGTAATTAACGTACTATTTTAGTATTCTCCGCTCAGCATTGGCAGCTGTCAACCTTTTTCTGGAGGATCGAGAGAGATGCCTATTGGCTGGGCGCAAGCGCAACCTTTTGTAAATGCAATATGTATTCATAGTTGTTTAGTTGATTCGAATTTTTTTGGCAGCGCAAAAGAGCAACCACTTATAAGGACTACCTTTGGCAACGATTTTCATTTTTTTTGCGTATATATAATTTGATATATGTAATGATTTAATATTAGTTAAGTCCGAACATTGAGTGTGTGTAAAGTATGTATACAACATTTAAGATAAGTTTCAAATGTACGTTTCGCAATACAAATTGATATATTTACCATAAAGTAGTTGTCAATTCAAATTCAAAGCTAAGGCAATTTTAGGATGTTTTAACCCGATAGAACTGTACATATTGGCGTTAGAGAACGTTCCGATTGGATGTTTTTTTATATATATATAGTAAAACAAAAAGTAATCATTAATAAAGCTAACGCATTATACCACACATACATAAACGTAAATTAAAACAATTAAATTGTTAAGCATTACTAGCAGTTAAGAGACGGCAATTAAAGGTACATTTAATTTAAAATAAACGCAAACATTTTGAATCCACAGCGCCGGCATTCTTACTCAGAGCAGCAAAAAACACAGCCCATTTAGTTTATTACGTAATTTTATTGAAATATGCGGGAGATAATATTGCATTACGAGCTGATTACGGCCAGGACAGCAATTACAGTACGAACCCAGTGCACCTTCTGCACTCCAACGACCCAAGTTGCTCCGTTTAGTTCGTCTGCAGCTTGTCCACTTCCTGAATATAGTCGGTACCGAGCTTCACAAATGCAGCACCAGTTCCGAGACCGGCCAAAGTGGCCAGCAGGGCGTTGTCCTTGGGAAGGGCAGACTTGATGAGGGCCCAGGCCAAGACTGATCCCATGCTGAAGAGTGTGGCTCCTAGAAGGGCGTATGCGCCGCGCTTATTGTTCTTTACGTTCTTGAGATGGGGACGTCCGTAAATGTAGAAGGCACTGCCGACCACCGCCGAGATGAGAAAGACATTTGTGAGATCTTTCTTTGGGAGGAGTTGTGGGACGATCTGGGGGTTCATCACATTCACCGAAAGGGCTCCATAGCTCACTAGCCCGTGCAGCGGTATGTAGTAGTTGAAGACGTTTTTCCTGGTGAAAGGCTTGAGCCCCACCCGGTCGCATATGCTGCAGGCATCATTAGTCTGTGCGTTGGCCATTATTTTCCAGTCAAAATGCAATAAAGTCGCAGTATTTCCCGGTGTGGTGGGCCGGGTCTTCTTCTTCTTCGTTATGTAAAGAACAGGGTTGCCGAGCAGCGCTTCAGCTAAAATATATCCCGGTAAATAAGCGAAATGTTTGTTTTTGAAGTGATAGTGTTTTTGAAATTCGATATAAGTTAATAAAAGGGGTCCTAGGCTCTACGATTCCTGTGTTCCTTGACAATTGTCAAGTGTTATAGAAGAAAAAATTTTAACATTTTATCAGACATGTTAAATTGGTTCAAGAATATATTTTTAAATTAATTTTTTTAACCAATTAATATAATTATTTTTAATATAATGCAGATCCCATGAGCTAGTTCATCCTCTGAGCGGAGGGTCAACTCTATTTAACAGCCGGCACATCTTCCATCCCCATGTGGCAACACCGACCGGAGAAAGAGAAAGAGAGCGGAATAGGTGCGAAAAATTTGTAGCTGGTCGCAAATTCCAAAGTTTCTATCCCTAAAAGAACTGATTAGCACCATACAAAGGCACTGATAAATGTGCGTGCCCCACCAGCAGCACAGGACCACATCTGCATCCAGCCAAGAAGACTAACGAGCCCGCAGAAGATTTCGCCCGAACCAAGTCAGCACCTCCTCGGAAGACATGTTGACGCACAAAACTTGTCAGGCCCGTAAGAAAATGCAGGTGAGAGCGGATGGGAATCCAATTTAATTAAATTAAACACCCGCACCGACTGCCTGTCTCAGGTTTCCTTCGTGATACGGGATGCGGAGGAGAAACAGCACCGGAACGGCGTCAATGCCCTGCAGCTGGATGCAAATAACGGGAAACTGTATTCCGCCGGACGTGACGCCATAATCCGGGTATGGAACACACGAACCGAGTCCAATGAAAAGTATATACAGTCCATGGAGCACCACAACGACTGGGTGAACGACATAGTGCTCTGCTGCAATGGCAGGAACCGTAAGGGCCTCTTTGCTTTATTTTGTAATTCATATTCTGATCCACCATTTCATATTTTCAGTTATCAGCGCGAGTTGTGATACCACGGTCAAAGTGTGGAACGCTCAGAAAGGCTTCTGCATGTCCACCCTGCGCACGCATCGTGACTATGTCCAGGCTCTGGCCTACGCCAAGGATCGGGAGCAGGTGGCTAGTGCCGGGCTAGACAAGGCCATTTTCCTGTGGGACGTGAACACGTTAACAGCACTAACTGCCAGCAACAATACTGTGACCACCTCTAGTCTGACCGGGTCAAAGGACTCGATCTACAGCCTCGCCATGAACCCGTCTGGCACAGTGATTGTTAGCGGCTCTACAGAAAACATTCTTCGCATATGGGACCCGCGCACCTGCATGCGCAGTATGAAGCTGCGTGGTCACACAGAAAACGTGCGATGCCTTGTGGTTTCCCCGGATGGCAACCAGGTGGTCTCCGGAAGTTCTGATGGAACTATCAAGGTGTGGAATCTGGGCCAACAGCGATGTGTCCAGACGATTCACGTTCACAAGGAAGGAGTATGGTCCCTGTTGATGAGCGAAAACTTCCAGTACATCATCTCTGGCAGCAGAGATCGTAACATTATTGTCACAGAAATGCGTAATCCCAGCAACAAGATGCTAGTTTGCGAAGAACAGGCGCCCGTGCTCAGTTTAGGATACAACATCGACAAGACGGGAGTGTGGGCTACCACTTGGAACTCAGACATTCGCTGCTGGAAGTTGCCGATGTACGACAAGTGCACTCTTAACTCCTCTGGCGGCTTGGACGCACAGTGGACCCAAGGCGGTACGGAATTGGCCTGCATCAAAGGAGGAGCCGCCATCAAGGAGTGTACGGTGCTCAACGACAAGCGATATATAATAACCAAGGATTCACAGGATCAGGTGGTGGTCTACGATGTGCTGAGGGTAGTGAAGAAAGAGCAATTGGGGGCGGTGGACTACGAGGCGGAAGTAAAGAAGCGCAACAAGCAAGTTTATATTCCCAATTGGTTCACTGTCGACCTTAAAACAGGGGTGAGTTTTCGAAAAGGATTTTGTGGAAGGATTTAAGCATTAACTAACTTCCTTTTCTTAGATGCCAACAATTGTGTTGGGGCAGGAGGAAGTAGACTGCTTTGCGGCTTGGGTTTCCATTGAAGCTGGACTGCCGGAATGCGTCGACCCCACAACAGAGATTAAGGTGGCTAGTTTTAGACTAATTTTTTACATTAAATTCTTAATTAAAAACTCATATTTTACAGATTAATTATGGTAAACTACTGCTGGAGGCCTTACTCGAGCATTGGACGCCTCACAACATGCCACCTAACGATATGGAGCCGGATATGCACGGTAATGGATACTTCCAAGTGCCTAAGCACACACCCGTAATATTTAGGTGAGCTTTTGGGAAAATATTAATATAGAATCTTTCCTAATACATATTTAAAAAAAAACAGCGAAGTGGGTGGTCGCACCGTGTGTCGTCTTTTGGTCCGTGATGCAGCTGGAGATAGTGAGAGCACTCTTCTCCAAGAGACAGCGCCACAATGGGTGACCGATGTGGTGATCGAAAAGAACATACCCAAGTTCCTTAAAATACCGTTCTTCCTGCAGCCTCATCCTCAAATGACCAAGCCAGAGCGCACGAAGAAGGTAAGTCTTAATATTGAGTAGTTATTAGACTCTTAATAACCCTTTCCTTTGACTTTTTAGGATCGCTTAGTTGCCAACGAATTTATTCAGTGCAGAAAAGTCTGCGAGCATGTTTTGGAGAAGGTGCTGAACACGGAGACAACTCCAAGTGGTGGAAATGCCAACAATTCCCTGCAAAACAGTCAGAGTGATGCCAACTCCGAGGGATCACAGCTCCCAGCAGAGGAACGCATCGAACTGTGGTGTAACGATGTGGTAAGTAAACATATTCAAATATTTTAGAAACATATTTTATAAAATCGTGCCTCACAGGTTGTGGATCCTAATATGGATTTGCGCACTGTGCGCCACTTTATTTGGAAGCAATCAACTGATCTAACGTTTCAATATAAAACCAAGCAAAACTTCAACTACGATGGTAAATAAGAGAGCACACGCACAAAATTCATACACCAATCATCAATATCGCACATACAACACACAACTCATTACCATTTTTTTTTTTACAATTCCAACGGCCTAACTGTGAGTAATATATATCCGCCCCATAGGTTCGATCGGGGATAGTTTGGAGCGCGTGACGCGCAAGTATTGAAAACTGGCATGTGATCTCCCGCCTAACGCTGCAGTTACCGATGCATTAAAATAGATTAAAAGAGATTTTAGAGATTGATTAACCATATGTATGTATTTATGCAATGTATTTGTGTTTATCTTCGTCCTGTGGACTAAACATTCAAGAAGAATCTGTTCAAACATTTACTCTGATATGCACCAGCGTGCTTCTGTTTGTTTTGTTTTCGATAGGAATATACACATATATGTACTTCAGATTCAGACTTATAAGAATTAAGCTTTCAACACACACGTAGATAAACCTATGAATAACTGCAGACATACCATTTACATGTATTTTCATCTAGAATCTAGATCTAGAAAATTGCGCATATGTGTATGTAATATTCACACTTGTTTCACAATAGGATTATATATTAATTATATACATAAAACATAAGTATAAGTAATCTGTTAAAGATAAAAAAAACAATGCAACTGTAGAAGTCCAACCTGTAAACGCTCTTTGCAAGCCAATCTGTACATAAGTAATGAACAAAAATCAAGAAACCAGGATAAACATCAATTAAAGTTATTAAATTATTTGGAAATCAAGCTTGGCTCTCATTCCTTTTACCCTCCCAGCCATTTGGCCACTTAACCAGTGTAACAACTATCTTTAAAACCCCTTTTATCGGCGACGTCTGGTGCTTGCCACCCGGGAATAGGACTCTATGGTGGTTAGCAGCAAGAGCAACTGTTGCTTCAGCGTAGCAGGTATGTGGTAGCCGTTGATGATTCTCCGCGGCGCATTGCTCGTCCTTATTAGCCAGCGAGCGATCAGCCACAGGCAATTCTCTCGCAGCGTTCGCATAGGAAAATGGATCAACACCTGGCTCCGAACATCGCACAGCTGGTCTGGGTGCTGGGGATTCTTCGGCACCCGTATCCGGACGGGGTGAAAGATGCGTCTCGAGCGCACATGCATTCGCTCTCCCGTGTAGTAGTCGCGAAAGAACCAGCTGTGTGTGTTGTAGGTATTCACCCGCACCTCCTCAAAGGGCTTTAGCGTAAGGTACATGTTCTCCTGATCGCGGAAACACATCCAGTACAAGTCGAGGGTCCGGTGGGTGGTATTGACAAAAAGCACGTATACCTCGACCATTGGGCTTCCGGGCTGTGGGGCATCGCGATTGTTGTGAGCTATCTGCAACGCCATCTCCAGCAGGGTGCTAAGCCTGTCAGCAATAGCTACGAAATCCGTTTTTATTGTGTTTTGTTTTCCTTTTAGAGTGCAACGCAAACAACAAGTATAGATAAATACAATTTTCTTCGCTTATCAATTACGGTAACATCATTCTGTGGGCACACTGACCTTTCTATCGATCTATCGATAATTCTAATCAGCTGATGTTGATACCACGGAGAAAGTAAATAAACAAAATGGCATTTTGTATTGCAGTAATTGGCAAGGATGTGAGTGGCTATTGTCCTGTTTTTTACGACATATTAATGTGTTCCTAATTTGTCTAGAATGCTCCCATGTACCTGACTACATCCGACATGGAACAGGAGCTGGATTTGCAGTACCATGTTCACGCCGCTCTGGACGTTGTGGAGGAAAAGTGTCTCATTGGAAAAGGCGCTCCTGAGTCCAAGGAACTTTACCTGGGACTGCTGTACTCCACAGAGAACCACAAAATGTAGTTAAAGCTAGATTCGAATAGTTTGCTTTACTTACGGCTTGCTCTCGTTTCAGTTACGGCTTTGTGACCAACTCCCGGGTTAAGTTCATAGTTGTCATTGATTCTAGTAACGTGGCTCTGAGGGAGAACGAGGTGCGAGCGGTAGGTACAATTTCTTTTTACAATTTCTGAGCATGCTGCCAATATTTTGTCCCCTAGATCTTCCGAAATCTGCATATACTCTACACAGATGCCGTCTGCAATCCGTTCTACATTCCCGGCGAGCCGTTGGCTTCCAAGTAAGATATGATTTTGGTATCTTAAAGCAACACTTTCTTCTCACTTTATCCATTTACTTACAGAAAATTCGATCGTGCTGTACAAAAACTAATGAGCGGCAATGCTTAGCATTTAAGTTTAAACAACCTACAATAAAGCAAACTATTTATCTTCACCAGTTTGTGGACAAACATTTTCTCTGGACTGGGCAGAGCAGAGTGTGGGATGTCAAGGTGGCTTGGCTAAGTGCCCGCCCCGAAGCTAGTGTCGATTTTCTTAAAATTCAAATAAATGATACGCACTAAACTAAACCGGTCGCTGGTTAGACGAAACCGAAACAAAATTATGCTAATACGATATTTTTGATGAAAATAATTCGAGAATTAATTATATCTTTACAATGTGTCTGCTAGTTGACACATAGTTAATGTCTCCGTGTCAAACTCGTCTTCCGTCTGTTTTTTCTTTGGGCTTTGTTATGAGTCCGGCGTGCTCTTTAACTGAACAGCAATGTCGAGACACACATAAACATGTATTTTGGCTTATCTTATGCATAATTAATGAAATTAAATCCTCCGCGTCACTTGACTTGAACTTGGGCGCCACCGTCGGAGAAGTTTCGGTAGCATCTCTAGCATATAAAAAGCCGGCCGAAGACTCTCATCGATATCAGTTAGCCTTCTCAAGTCTTCCTACAAACAACATGAAGTTCTTCGTAAGTGTTTAAAAAAGAATCCTCAAGGAATATAAATCTGATGGGTTTTTTTTTAAATATCTCGTAGATTGCTTTCGCCTGCCTTTTGGCCCTTGCCTGCGCCAACGAAGATGCCGGTGTCCTCCGCAGCGAACAGGAAGTCAACGTCAACGATTTTAAGTATGCCCTGAAACTGGATAACTCTGTGGATGTTGAGCAGGCCGGAAGCCTGAACGGTGAAGAGTGGGTTGTTAAGGGTAGCCAGGCATGGTCTTCCCCCGAAGGTGTGCCAGTGGCCATCCAGTACGTTGCCGATGCCAACGGATACCAGGTTCTGTCTGCCAACCCCCCTCTGCCCACCCCACCCCCAATCCCAGAGGCCATCCAGCGTGCTCTGGAATGGATCGCTGCCAACCCCTCCAAGGACGCCTAAGTTATGTTTGCCAAAAATAAAAAGCATTAAAAAGTAACTCTCCTATTGTGTTGATTCTTTCTAATAAAGGATATTTCGACTAGCAGATCGGGCAGGTGAACATACAAATTTGATTCAACGCCTAAAACATGTTTCTCTAATGAAGGTCATCTAGTCGAAAAAACAAAGAAAATGAATATTAATATTAATTCGCTTTGGCAGTTGGACCTTATTGATGTCTTGCCCTGAACTTGGGATTCCGGAATACAAATTTCTACACTTTCGGTTTCGTTTTTTAATCTGAGAATCTTTAATTTTTGCATATATAAAATGTATCTACTAGTTAGAGACTTTTAACGATCTATCCATCTATTAGCCACTATCTATCTATCTGAATGCAAAATACAATCCAGATGCTTTTTGACCAAACAACAAAAAACCCGAACCTTAGATTTATTAAAGATATTAGTTTTAAAATAAGAAATATTAGCTACTGTCTTCTGACCATCTATCTACTATATACTAGATACTATATACCACCTTTTTATCTTCCGGATACTATGGATACTCTGGATTTTATCTTATGGATACTATGGAGTTCTCTATCTTTGTAAAAGATACTATACACGTACTTCCTCAGATAACCCCGAAAGAAATACACTTTTTTATAACCTATGCATTTATTTTAAAGGTAAGTTCCATTTCTAAAATATATTGTTTTAGCTTTAGGCTGTGAGATATAATGAATCTTTTTCAGTGTAAAGACATTTAACCAGGCCCTATCGATTCACGTGATCGCTTTGGGGATAATCAGGCTTTTTGTTGTCATAAAAGATGATGCAAATGCTATGATCGCAGCCTTAAGACCACTCAAAATGTGCGATGCCGGAGTATGCCACTGCAATTATGACAACGGGCAAAGTGAATGCCATCGTCAATTACCCGGCGAAGCTGTCGAGAGAAACCAGGGGCAAAATCAAGAGTACCCCAGCATCCAAAGTGGCGACGATCAAGGCTAGACCAGACCTCGCCGCCACACAAATGTCAGAATAACATTGAAAAGCATGGCACTCGCTCCGGTTACCTCTGATGCCGCCAAATCCATTGATTCTTGTCTCTAATTCTGGGTAGCTGAGGCTAATCGCTCTGGAAGTTCGACATGAAAACTCTGTCAGGCTGCAGTGATGAAAACAAATTTTCACAAATGACGGATTAGGATTCAAGCTAATCTGAAGATCTGGAGCAACTTGAGGCATAGTAAAACTACATTAATACCTTAACTGAATAATAATTTTATTTATAGTAAACTCTTTAAATTCCTTAAATCATTGATTTAGTAGTCATACAATACATGACAGCGTCTAACCATCAATAAGTGCAACGGAATATCATTTGAATTTTTCAAATTCCTTGGCTCAGCTGTTTGCTATTATTAATGCCCTGGCGTCCTGATATATGCTCCCCATACATTATCTGCTAATAATTTAATAACAACATAAACAAATGGTCAATATGTCACCGTGACGTCAACTTTTGGCGGCTGCTTTGGCTGGCGCTGTCATAATTCTAAAACACCATTTTGGTTTCCTCAATTTTCCCAATATTCCATGGCTTTATAAACAAATAGATACGTTCCTGTTGTTGTTATTATTGTTGTTGTAGAAATGTATGCCAGTCCAAATGGTTGTATTATTAAAATAAATAAATCTATTTGCATAGCATCATCATGGTGGCATTAAACAAAGCGAAAATTAATATTATGGCTGATATAAATTTGAATAGATATACACACATATGTATATTCGACTACGAATAGGAAACAAAATCGCAAGAGACAATATTCGAATCGTTTATAAAAATGCTTTAGCACTTTGTTCGTTTGATATTTCCCAAAACACTCAAGTATTGGTATCTCTATATGAGTTTGGAATGATTCCATCCTCCTAATTTATACCGATCTTTAATTGCTCGTTAATTTGCACGAGTTATAAAACGATTTTATGGGACCTGTCGTGATTGATTCATAAAGCGTGTCACCCGCTGTGAATTGGAAAATGTGATCAGTTTTGCTCCAATTATGAACGATTTATGATACACACATTAAATGAGTACCACTTAAGTGTGCACTGAGCAAAAACACGAGTGTTTTAGTTATTACCCCATCATTTACTTTAATGTTGAAATAAACTAAATGAAATTAATACTCTTAAGTTTTTAATTTGATATTTGGGTTGCAGGTGGAAACACCAGTTTTTGTCTGGTAGTTTTTTTTTTTTTTCATTGCTAAAAAAATTACCCGTATCTAACAAAAGAATAGATAAAGATAAGTTTATTAAGAGCGAGTTAATTTAAGACTTTTTTCAAGTCATTAAGCGAGTTTCATTTAAATGAACGATGACAGCGGATACGGAACAGGTTTATCATCAACTGAAGATTTTTATCAATATTTAATGGGATTCTGGATGGAAATTGAGGAATCTTTTAGCAGCATTCAGTGTTTTTCTTTCAGTGTCGATTAAAAATAGTCATTGTTAAGCTTAGCAAACCACTACAAAATCGTATTGCTCCTCCGATGGTTGGATGGGTGGGTGGTTCCATGTTATTGGTGTTAGTATCTGGTGGCCAGCCGCAGTAAATACGGTCAATGGTTTTTACAGTTCTTTTCACTCGCCCCCTCCCACCACCAACCGCCCACCACCCACCTTCCATGCTCCTTGTTTTTCTTTCTTTTTTGTTTCACTTCAAAAAAATTAAAAACGAATTTTAAGTTTTTTCCACGTACGTGTATGCGTATGCTTTGTTTATTTTCTCTAGTTTTATTTTCGAAATGCTGCTGAAAACCATAAATTAGCTTGTTACTTTTGGAATGCCTGGCGATGTGCCGGTGTGGGTGGTGTGTGGGTGAGGATGGCCAAAAGAGCGCAATGAAGAAGTGGGTTTTCGAAAAATTCAGTCGTTAGCGGTGATCGATCTGGTGAACAACTAGCACAGGATTCAACATGGAGAACATTGTGAGTGGTTTGTGGATTATAAGTCTCTTTTGGGATATTCTCTATCAAGGATTTACTAAGAGAATGACTCTTCCAGATTTGATTAAGAGAATATGTCAATATTATGGAAATTATATTCCATACCTTAACTTTCACTCTTTTCCCACCTTTTTCAAATTAATAAAATCCGCAATTTACCTTTTCCAGGATGAGGATCTGACCCCCGAACAGATTGCCGTTCTGCAGAAGGCATTCAACAGCTTCGACCACCAGAAGACCGGCAGCATCCCCACCGAAATGGTTGCCGATATCCTGCGTCTGATGGGTCAGCCCTTCGACAAGAAGATCCTCGAGGAACTGATCGATGAGGTCGATGAGGACAGTAAGTAATCTTCACTTATGACTTTGAAACTCTTATTTGACCCCAAAATGTTACCCGCAGAGTCTGGTCGCCTGGAGTTCGAGGAATTCGTCCAGCTGGCCGCCAAATTCATTGTGGAGGAGGACGATGAGGCTATGCAGAAGGAGCTGCGTGAGGCCTTCCGCCTGTACGACAAGCAGGGCAATGGGTACATTCCCACCTCCTGCCTGCGCGAGATCCTGCGCGAGTTGGATGACCAGCTGACCAACGAGGAGCTGGACATCATGATCGAGGAGATCGATTCCGACGGCTCCGGCACCGTGGACTTTGATGGTGAGTGTTCCCGTTCCCACCAATTAGCCGCCGTCACTTGGGCGATAAAATACTCGAATTCCCTGGCCGAATGCCAAGGCATTTGCCACAGAAATTATATCAATTTGTTGCGGGGCTGGCCCCTCGTCCAGATCACGCATGGAGCTGCCCTTGTAGCACCGATTATTTTTAGATATTCGTATAGGTACAAAAAAAAAACAATAAGATCACTTTCAGCCAGAAGCCAAAAGATTACACCAACAGGAAATTATTGTAGAACAAATATCTAAATTTTAGTTTTCTGTTTTTTTTTTCCTTGAGCATTTTAATTATTCGTTTTATGAGAATCGAAAGAGTTATGAATAATGAATAATGCCAAATTATAATCAGAATTAATCTTATAGTTTTTATTATATTAATTTTTAAATAAGAAGAAGAGTTACCTTTTGAACTGAGAAAAGTATGATCTTTATATGTATGATCTTTATATGGTATGGAACCTTTATTTATATTATTTCAAACATGATTTTGTTTATATTTTATTAAGAGCCGAAAATATGAACTGAGGACTATTATTTTTAGACAATAAGCATCAAGTTTACGATTGTATTTATTCACTTAATTAATTGTTATACTTTCCTTCATTATATTTGCAGAGTTCATGGAAATGATGACTGGCGAGTAAGCGTTGTGGACCCATCTCATCCTATTTAATGTCTACCCCGAACCTAGCAAACCCCCGAGGCTTGAATAAACGTTTTCTATTTTATTTCTACGATTGAGTAATCATAATTACGCTATAAATAATCCGCTGTGCGCAGTACAGGAACTAACTGCAATTGTAGAAAAACCCATTCTGTGCCGTGCATCTGCATCCGAGTTGAGTCACTTTAATTGCCGCCCTCTAGCCGCAGATTATTATTTTCGATGTTTATGCAATGGGCTGGGTGGTGTAGGCGTGGGTGTGGTGGGCGTGGTAGGCGTGGACGTGCTCCCCGCCTGATCATTTGTGTGTTAATTCGGCAAGGCCATGGCGTATGAGTGATGCATGTTGCACGTTGCGCATACGCAGTGTTTCCAATTGAAATTCGTTTGTTTTTTGTTCACATTTTGTTTGATTGTTGCAAGTGCGTGCAAATTCCTTTTGCTGTTGCCACTTGGCTGGCGTTCTGGTTCGCGCAGCTGTGCCCCAGCCACCTTGCTGCTGCTGCATCCCACCAAGAATTCAAAAGCCCATTGCCAATCTGGCAGAGCTCGTTGTTTTTCTTATTTTTTATTTTTTCTACCTGCCTTTCTAAACGGCTAAATGTCAATGAGCATTCTCCATGTCGCACGGCTGTCTGCCAAAAGATGTCAAGCATTTTCGCTAAACTTGGCCCCCGAAACATGCAGCCAATTTCCCAAAACATACACAAAAAAGAAACCAAGTCGAAAAGAAGCAACTGCCCTTTTTGCAAAGTTTAAAAAAGGAGAAGGGGCAAGGCAGGAGATGGATGTTGTTGCCACCAAGTGGAGCAACTTGTTTTGCGCAATGGTCGGTCTTTTGGCCAGAGGGTGTCGATATTAGTGGTATTTATTATACAGTTTCGAGCCGGGCTGGCTTAGGTGAAAGGTCAGCGAGTGGACGCCCTGTGAAAGACTCAAAGCTAATAGACTCTTGGCCAGATTTATGGACATCCGTCTGGGCAGACATGATTAGGAACAGCGGAATAGGTGATTCTTGACGCCAAGCGCATTAAAATTGTTTCCCAAACGTGCAATTGAATGGAGATGAAGTTGAATTGACGACGATGATGCGCCCAAGCGTTGAGAGTTTCGATTGGATTTCAATTTACGAGCAGCACGGCAGCCAGTTGCCAAGTCTGTGTTTTATTTTTTGCCCAGCCGGGCTAGGCAGGGAGAGATGTGGCTGAGAGCGTTTGTTTAACAAGACAAGGTACATTGAGTAAACGAGATGCCGCTGTTTCGGTAAAGACAATAGTTGAATCTCGATGCGATGCACTCCAGCCGCCGCCGCCCCCATCCCTGGGCATCCCTTTGCGGCATGCAATTGTTATGGCTGCTCCAGCTGGGGGAACTGCAACCAACCAACACAGCTGCACACGTTTGCAATAAATGCCATAAAGTATCAAAATCTCAGCACTCGCTCAGCCTCAGCTACAGCTTCAGCTCCAGCTCCGGCTCCGGCATCAGCTTTTGGCCTGAGCTCCAACTGCTCTGCACTGCACTGCGGCGTTTTCGTTCATTCCATTCCATTTGATTGCATTTGGCGCCAAACCAAGTATAAAAGCTGGAGAACCTGGGCTGCGATCGGCACATTAGTACTGAGACAATCGAGGAGCCACGTCTTGCACTGCCACTTTGGAAATAAGGACTCGCCAGGATTAGTTTTAAATTACATTACAAGGACTCCTTGGGGATTACAGAAACTGAAAGAGTGCAGAGATGGCTCTTAAGTGGGTAAGTTTAGTAGCCAAGGATCGTGAAAGAAGGAATTTAAGGATCATTAGAAATATTTTACAAAACTTATATTTCTTTGTGTGAAAATTTAAGTGACTTTTTTGTGAAAGAAAAATGTTTTAAGGCTGTGACTTAATTGGTTTTTTAAAAAAGCTAAAAAATGTAATTAATGTTTAGAGGAAGATAACTTAAACAATATATTATATTCCTAGAAATTTGTAGCCTCTGGGATATATTTTAACTTCAATTGTGATGATTTATACTATTACTATTAATTAGTATTTGGCAAATGGATAATCGTGGAAAAATATCAAGAACCACGGAGGATTAAAAATATAACAAATAGTGTTTAACGAATGGATTATAAATACAATATTTAAGCGTTTAGAACCAGTTCCTTTTCACAATGAAAAGTCGACGTAGAAAATATAACTAATTAGAAGCAAATATTCCCCCTCGAATCCCAACAATTCCCCTAAAAAACCAAAGACAATAGTCAAGTTCCGAAAAAGGGATTTCCCAATCCTGTTTAGCATATCACAATTGTCTTAAAAAGATCAAAGTGGCCATCCCCTCGAACCGCCCACGAAAAACGCATAAATTAAAAGTCCATTGGCAATCGGAGATGGATGATGGCACGCAAAGTTGCCCAAGTGCTCCTCCGCCTCCGCCTCGGGGTCGTGTAATCCACCGCCTCCCCCAAAGGCTTAGGAGATAATCCAAATTGAACCAGTGGCGACCCAATTGGCAGCCCATTTGCAATTACTGCAATTATATTTGCAAGTAAGTAAGTTGTTGGGTGGCTTCGTTTTCGTTTTCATTTTGGATTTCCAGTTGCGAAACTCTGTCGAAGATGTCTGCCATGGCGGTCACGAAATTCGGATCCCAGCGTCTATTCGGTGGTTGCATGTGCAACCACTGACTCATCCCTGGTGGCAAATGTCAGAATTTCCATTATTTCATTATTATATTACGAGAATTCAGCTGCTTAGCTGGGCGACAAGTGAGCTCTGTGAGCTCATCGATGAAGCTGTTAGTTTTATGGCCGAAAAGGCCCGTAAACGGTTTAAACTTCAACTTGAAAGCTCCGTTTACTTAACCTTCCCCGCCGTACAATGGTTCACACGGTGGAGCAGCAGTCTCCGGTGGCAGCAGGCCCATCTTTTCTCTAACAAGAAGTCCATAAATATCAGAGTTCGCCTCGGGCTGCGACAACCTAGCCTCCTCCAGTGATGATGACGACGTTGATAGTTCCGCGCACATTACCAGCCTTAATGGGCGATCGCCGTTCCGATCCGATCCGATTTGACGTCGCCAACAATGGAAACGTGAGCGGATCGGATTGCACTCCGTCAATGGAGGAATAGTTCATTCATGGAGCTGCAAATGGCCGACATTTGGCAGCACTCTTGACCCCAATAGAGGTCAAAAGAAGTTGATCTTAGACGCCTTGGTGACAATATTGGGGAAAGGTTCCATTATTTTCTTAATAGACAAACTATCTATTACATTTAAATATGCCTGAAATATGTAAAACTTTATGGGATTCAATTCATAATTACCTCAAATAATCCCATTTTCTCACATGAATTTTCAAGACTTCAAAGAATTTACATATTGATTGGAATATCTTATAGAGCTTGATTTTAGAAGAGAATTCTTCCCATTTATCAACAATTCCATTCAATTTTTAAAATGTTTTCAATCAATTTTATAAGGACAAAGGTAGTCTTTTGGATTATAAATTAAATTATGCATAAAACATTATGACTTTTAAAATATTTAACCAAAGACTGGCGACCCACCAATGTGTTCCCGCGGGCCAGGCCGAAGCGTGCATCGCGATGGCAATTACGGGACTTGTGTGAACTTTCCATGTGATGTCGACAAATTTGTAATGTTAGCTGTTGGGGAACCTTTCTGTATCTCTTCCAGGCTCTGCTGATCGCAACGGTGACGGTGTCGCTGACGCAGGCAGCGAAGCTGGACAACAAATACCTGCCACCCCCGCAAGTGCCGCCAGTGCGGGTGGCAGTCCAGGTGCGGGACTTCAAGGACCAGGAGGCGGTTTTGGTGGAGGCGGCGGAGCAGGTGGCTTCGGTGGCGGTGGCGGATCAGGTGGATACGGAGGTGGCGCAGGCTCTGGTGGATCTGGAGGCTTCGGCGGTGGCAATAACGGACTTGGAGGCATCAACAATGGCTTGGGCGGATTTTCTGGTGCCGGAGGTCCCAGCAGACCCATTGGACCAGCCCCTGCTCCGCGTCCCAGTCCTCCGGCCGGTGGCCCACCAGCTGGACCACCGATTCCCATTCTTTCGTTTGTGAACGAAAACGACGGCGATGGTAACTATCGGTTCAGCTACGAAACCGGAAACGGCATCAAGGCCCAGGAAGAGGGCACTGTCAAGAACAAGGGATCCGAGAACGAGATCCCCTCGGTGATGGGATCCTATTCCTACACGAATCCGGAGGGAGAGTTGGTCGAGATCATGTACACGGCGGATGAGAACGGATTTGTTCCTTCAGGCAGCGCCCTTCCCACTCCGCCACCCATTCCAGAGGCCATTGCCAAGGCCTTGGCCGCGCAGGGCATATCCCCACTGCCTGGTGGAGGCTACAGTGGCGGATCTGGAGGTGGGCTATAATATTCTGGATTAATTGATTGATTTATAATATTTATTCTCTTTTCAGGGGGAGGCGGCGCCGGAGGTGGCGGTGGTTATGGTGATGGCGGCGGCGCTGGCGGTGGCGGTGGATATGGAGGAGGAGCAGGACGAGGCGGTGGATCCGGCGGACCAGGAGGCCCAGGTGGAGCAGGAGGCTTTGGTGGTGGAGGAGCTGGAGGCGGAGGATACGGCGGAGGCGCAGGACCTGGTGGTGGACCGGGAGGTCCAGGGGGACCCGGAGGCGTCGGTGGAGGTGGAGCTGGAGGTGGCGGAGGATACGGTGGGGGCGCTGGAAGAGGCGGTGGTCCAGGCGGACCTGGAGGTCCAGGTGGACCAGGCTTCGGTGGAGGTGGAGCTGGTGGAGGCGCCGGTGGCGGAGGAGGATATGGCGGAGGCGCAGGACGAGGTGGTGGACCAGGAGGTCCAGGCGGACCCGGAGGCGTCGGTGGAGGTGGAGCTGGTGGTGGCGGAGGATACGGCGGTGGCGCAGGAAGAGGCGGTGGACCTGGTGGACCTGGAGGTGCCGGTGGAGCTGGAGCTGGAGCTGGAGGTCGTCCAGGTGGTCCAGGTAAGTTGTTTTTCTTTTAAGGAATTAAACCTTTTTAACCATTTTTGTCTTTAAAGGCGGTCCAGGAGGTCCAGGTGGACCCGGAGGCTTTGGTGGAGGTGGAGCTGGTGGCGGCGCCGGCGGCGGTGGAGGATATGGAGCAGGCGCAGGACGAGGCGGTGGACCAGGTGGTCCCGGTAAGTAACTTTTCGTTTAAAGAATTAAACCATTTCTAACAATTTTTTATTTTTTTCTAAAAGGCGGTCCAGGTGGACCAGGAGGCTTCGGTGGAGGTGGAGCTGGAGGCGGTGCAGGATATGGTGGAGGCGCTGGTCGAGGCGGTGGACCAGGAGGTCCCGGTGGACCTGGCGGATTCGGTGGAGGTGGAGCTGGTGGTCGTCCAGGTGCTCCCGGACTCCCAGGTAGTCCAGGCAAGTAATTTCACTTTAAAACTCAGCCCTTTTTATAATTTTCCCAATTTTTTTATTTGCTTAAAGGCGGTCCAGGCGGTCCGGGCGGCCCAGGAGGCTCTGGAGGATTCGGAGGTGGCGGTGGATCTGGTGGTGCAGGAGGTTATGGTGGTGGCGCCGGACGACCAGGTGGCCCAGGTGGTCCCGGTGGACCTGGAGGTCCCGGCGGACGTCCTGGCAATCAGTATGTGCCACCCGCGGCTGGTGGTGGATCTCCAGGATCCCCCGGCCGGCCCGGGGCTCCCGGACTACCAGGCGCTCCCGGTGGTTCGCCAGGATCCCAGTACATTCCTCCTTTGCCAGCAGCAGGAAGCCCGGGACGAGGCAACGGGGAGTTCAATCCCCAGACAGGATATAGCTATTAGAACGGACAAAGACAC
The DNA here is from genome assembly GCA_018150405.1 of Drosophila varians. Lineage (NCBI taxonomy): Eukaryota > Metazoa > Arthropoda > Insecta > Diptera > Drosophilidae > Drosophila > Drosophila varians. The sequence goes on from JAECWK010000130.1 coordinate 15,797,287, forward strand.
TCTCCTTTCATTAAAATCTCTCGGATCGAAGAAATCTCAGTGCAACGCAAGCTGCCCCAAATACTCTTTTTCCTTTTCTCCAGTCCTTGCCCCTAAAAAAATGTTTAAATTATTTATGTAAGATTTTCCAAAACCTCTTCTTTGTTTTTTCTGTGACAATGTGTGTGTGCAAATTTCAAAATAAATGAATTTTTTATAAAGTTAGACTTTGATTTTTGATACAAAAAATAAAACAAGGCTACTGACTTTTTCAATACATGTATTTCATGCCTTTGAGTTGTGCCTACAGACGAAGACTAATGGAAATTATTGTCACCATGGAAGTGGAGGCTCCTACTTGGGAGTCTTGGGTGACTTCTTGAAACGGCGGCCGTACTGGTTGTAGCCATATGGATCCACCAGTTGACTTGGTCTGCCCCTCAGCTGTTGGGTTATCAAGGCCTGTTGCTGCTGCTCGTTTTGTTGCTGCTCCTTCTGTTGCTGTTGCTGCTGCTGTTGCTGCTGTTGCTGCTGCTGTTGCTGGTTGAGATTCTGTTGCTGCTGGGTCGTGAGATTAGTTCCAAAGTGCTGGCCAAATTGTCCAGCATATTGTCCGGGCAAGTGTCCGGCGTGCAGCTGATTGAACGGCTGATCCGGTTGATATTGTCCGGAGTTGGGTTGCTGTTGCTGCTGCTGGAAGTTGCGTTGCTGCTGCTGTTGCAACTGATTCTGCTGTTGCTGCTGCAGCGGATTCAGTGGCTGTTGTCCTGGTAGCTGAGGTCGGAAGGGGGCGTTGGGTAGCGGAGGTGGCAGCTGGCGGAAGGGAGTCTGATACGGATTCAAGTTGGGATTCAGGACACCCTGCTGATACGGTTGGGCACCCAGAAAGTATTGCGGCGAGGAGGGGATTCCCGTTCCTTCCGCTCGGAATCCGTTTTCATCAGCAATATATCGCACAGTAATCGGTGTACCTTCTGGCGAGGTGTATGAATAGGATCCTTGAATAACCTTATTGGAAAATAGGGGATTTATATGTGTATACCTGGTTAGGATTTCAAGAGCTACCCACCTGAGCTTCGACTCCCTCTCCGTAGCCCAGGTTCTTGACATATCCCTGAGCCTGGGCAGTGGTTCCATCGGCAGAGGAGTATCCATACGAGAAGCTTCCATCAAGGTTGAGCTCGTTCTGGTAGGCAGTGATGGGTACATAATTCTGGTTATATTGATTATACCGATTGTAGGGATTCTGCAGGCCAGCAGCTCCGGTCAGAGGAGCAGCCAAAGGATTTGCCAGCGGGTTTAAAGGATTCCTCTGCCCCGGAAATAGTCCTTGACCCTGAACTGGATTGGGTTGGCGTCTTTGGAAAGGATTATTCTGCTGCTGCAAGGGCTGGATCGGTTGGAGGGGACGCTGTCCTTGAAATCCTGTTCCCGGCAACTGAGCCCGACAGGCCGAGAGCCAAAGACTGGCCACCAGGCAGGCCACCCATCGGAGGTGCCGCGACGCGGATCGGGGATAGCGGGGTCTGGACATTTAGCCTGTCAGTGGGCGGTGGATCATAAATCTCGAGAAATTACACGCTCGATAAATTCGACGACGTCTCACTTTCGCGATGAATTTATTTCTGGGAAACACACAGCCGATTTTCCGATTTTCAAAGTTTCTGATTTTCAGATCTCACTCGGAATATTGCGGTTTGAAAGCCGTGCCACGACTGCAATTGCTATTCTTACCGCCAGCCGTATTTATGCGATTTTATAGCCATGTTGTATCTCTCTATATATGTTGTATGGCCGAGTAGGCCCTAAAGCTTAGTTTTAGCGTAAGAACAATCGACCCAGCGACCCGGCCGGCTGCTTCCTGTGCACTTTGTTGAAAAAAAAAAATGTAGACCTAGGTCCAGTGTAATTTATCTGCGTGTTAACAAGCCGCTGGCTTGGCAGCTTTATTGGTTTTTTATTGGCCATTGACAGAAGGACAAACGAATTTCGTTTGGCTGATTGATATCTTCATGGTGGCCGGCCTGGCCTGGCCTGGCTTGGGCTGGCTTGGCCTCATCTTCGGTTTACTTGTTTATGATGCAGGGCTAGCGTATGCAAATTTCCATCTTTTTGCTCCAGCACCTGTCTTTTCATCTGCCTCGAAGGTGTCTGTGTGAGTTATGTGCTGGAGCTCATAACTTCACCTGGTGGTCAAGGTGCCAGTCGGACCTCAACCCGATGGATAAACATCATTTACCAAAAGCATATCTTCTACTTATCTCCAGGATAGCCTGTGACTTTTGGAGCCCCAAGTGTTCCATTGTCTATGGGTCGACGTTTTTTTTTTACACGCTCCAGTGGGGTTATTCATCATGAGCAATCCCCCCCATGTCGAGGTGGGCTGCGTTCACAGTCACTCATTTATAATTGCCTCGCATCTGACAGATACTTTCCACCCGATCCCATTTGTCATCTGTTCGAGCTGCCATTAAAATTCGAACAAGTCTTATTCCATGTTCCAGCTTAATCCATAATTGCCATATGCTAATTTTTGATGAGTTTTTCCAGGGCTAGGCAAGGTCTGACTTACTGCCAAATCATCTTGGCCTTGTTAAGTATTATTTTTGCAAAAAGGCAATTATTGGCATAACAGGAAGTTTTTTTGATTACCAGAGTCTAGTATCTCCTAGTTATTGTAGTGGGTTTTGAATTTTCATTTTGCCTGTTTGTATGCATTGATTGGGAAAATATTATTTTTAGTAGCCAGCCTAAAAGCAAGCTACTAAATGTTGCGTAGATAGGTTCCACTTTGGGCCAGCTTAACTTTTTAATGCCCTGTATTTTGTGATTTATTTTAAAACAAGTTTAAGGTAATTTGAAGATAAAATAGGTTTTCCACCTTCCTTTAAATAACTAATAAACAAACTATAATTATTGTGATTATTCTCTGAAAGATTATAATTTATTTTTAACCCTTCTATAACTTTAACCTAAATCATAAAAGCACACTCTTAATTACACCATTAAATATAAAAACCTTTATTTAATTATCATTTAATTATTTTATTACCTCCATTTAGTTTTGTAAATTAACCCCATAAGTTATTCATCGGCAAGCGCCTAATATTAATTACGACTTTTTGTTTGCCCCACATTGGCCAAGAGGGGCAAGATTGGTTTGCCATTTGAATAAAAACTGGAAGACGAAAAAATAAAAACCCCGAAATGGTGGAAACAAGTGAAGTGAAGTGGTGGGGGAATGTGAATAAAAAATGGCTCGAAAAATTTATGCAGAAATGCGAGACAAGACCGTGTTGTGGCTCGATGAGCAAACCGCATTAAAGCCGGGTCGGGTCGGACACTCCTCCCACGATTCCGACTGCACCATCACCATCTCAAATCCGAGCTAGAGCCAAAGTTGGACAGCAACTGCGACGATTATTAATAGACCATGGCCTGAAAGTTGCACTGCATCTTGTGTCTTGTGTCTTGATGTCTCAAATGTTTTCAGTTCAGTTGGGGCTTTGACATTTCGTAATTCCATTAACTAGAAATTATGACCGCCAGCGGGGCTAATTGATTTACTTTGTGGCGGTGCGTAGTCCGACTGCAGATTCTAGACTTTCCGACTATCTGGCTATCTAACCATATAGCTTCTGGTTCCGGCTGGTACATCTCGGCTAAAGGTTAACGTGTCGCAGCTCTGAATTATGACCTCGCTGGCATTGCAGCTTCCAATCTACATTAATGAGTTTCCACTTTTGTGGCAGGCGCGTCAAAAATGCCGCTCGCAAATTGTACACTTTGAGAAATCCATAAATAGAGTTTGGAAAAGGATCTAAAGGATCATATAAATTATTGCTGTATTAGAATGTTTTATGTACTTTCTCATTAAAAGTTTCATTGTGGAAGTGTATAATCCTTTAGCAAGAAATGTTACCAAAGACCAATAATTTTTCCCAAGTGCATCGATTCCAAGAGGACAAGAAGGCGCGGGATTTGAAGCCGAGTCTACAACCTGGGGAGGCACAAAGAATCAATTTATTAACACGTTGCCCGAAAGCCTGGCCAGAGAGCATTTTGGCAAGTGGAACTGGAAATTGGAACTGGGCGGGCCAAGGCAAATGCCAAAATGCAACTTCTGCCTCAGATGCTGTTGCTATTGCTGTTTCTGTTGCTGCTGCAACATTGCGAAATTGCTGGAAATTATTATTGAATTCTTTTTGTGTTGACGGTGTGTGTTTTTACCATAAATGTTAGCCGCTTCTCACTCCCAAAGCCGAGGTGGTGCCCACCCACTGAAACACAGCGACTCGGAATTCAAAATTCAGAATTGGGAAGTTGGAATTTTTGCATGGAAGCGATTTGCCGTCAGTCGGCCGTTACCATTTCTGCACCTTTCGCTTGCCACAGTGCCACACAGTCAGTTGCGGAGAATTTGACAAATTTTATTAGCTGCTGCACCCTCTCAGCAGCTGCCCCCACACGTTACGAGTATGTAAACGATCTGCTATCTGCATTGTAAACATGACAGTTTATCTGGGCAGAACTACTAATAGGCATTTGAATTGCAAATCTGCGGATCAACGAACTCTTTGGTGGCTTAACCCCCCCAGAAGACTTGCTCTGCTACTTTCTACTGACCTCAAAAGCATCCGAGATTGCATAACTTTGGCTACACGGAAACCAAAAAAAAAATCTAGATTAAAAAGAAAGTTTCGGGATTCTTTCGATATCTTAGATATTAGAGGATGTTTGGAGACTCCATTAAAAGAACTAATTAGCTTTGATTTTAAAGCCTCAATTAACGAAGAAGTCTTTATGTGTGAATTACATCATTCTTTAACCAAAAAAAAACTTAACTTTTTGCTGTGTAGAAAGAAATGGCCAAGAGTACGGTATCCCAGAGTGCTATAAAAAGCGCAGAATCTTTTGTCCGCGCCCAGTATTTGCATAAATCATGTTCGCATTGGTAAGTAGCCAGTCCCCAGCCCCCAGACGCTCTCATGAATAGCCAAATCGAACAATAACTGACTACTCCGTTCTCCACCAGCTATGGATCTTGGCCTTAAGCCAGCTTCTGTGGAGTTACCCCGCTGCGAGTGGTGCCATTAATGGACCAAACCATCAGATCTTCAAGCAAGAGTTGGACGGTTCCTATTTCTTCTTGTACGACTCCCCAGATGGCAGTTATCGCGAGGAGGTGGGAATTGTCAAGGACCCGCAACTGAGACGATCGGACGGCGATCTGGAGGTGTCCGGCGTATATCGCTATACTGATCCCCAGAGTGGCCGAAAGGTGGAAGTCAGCTACTCGGCGGACGCTGACAACGGTTTCTTGTCCCAGGTTAAATATAATGTAGAAGCCAGTTGAGCCAATTGGCCAGGGGGGGATGCTAAAAAAGAGATGTATAGAGCCATTAGCTTTGATGGGGGCACACATTCCGGCCAAATGCTAAAGCCAGACGATTGCCAAAGCCGGCCGCCGATCCAGGTTCCAAAAAAACGGGCCAGTCGAGAGCTCAGTTTTGGACCAAAGGAGCGGCACACAGAAAAAAATATATGATACCTGCTATGAAATAAAATAGAACTTGAATATTCCATAATAATATATAAAAATAGAGACTTTTTTTTATAATAATAAAACCTCTTTAAAAATATTATAAACACATTATTTAGTGCCCTGTCCAGCTCATCGCTTGGATATTTAATTTGCGGCAGATTTTCAAAATTAGTTAAGCTGTCAAAGTTATAAATTGTGGCAATAGCTTGCCCTTTTTGGCCAAAACCGAAAGCCAAATGTCGTCCGGTGCAGTGAAATGAATTTGTATTTATCACCCCCTCCTGGAACACCACGATCGTTTATTATTATAAATTGCTCCTCGTGGAACTACCGATGATTGAATTAATGGCGCCCCAATGCAAACGATTCTCAGTCAGAGTTAAGCCATTTGTTGTCAAGCGAACGAAGATGGGTTCGATCGATTCGATTCGATTGGATTGGATATGATGCCCTGGGCTAACTGCATCAGATCATAATATAAATTGCATCAATGCTGACATTTTACACATTTCTGGGATTGGTGGAGACTGGATGAGGTGCGACTGATTAATCGCGACACCTGGTTGCGAGTGGGTGCGATTTCTATGTGAATTATGTAGATGTAGATGCAGATGCAGAGGCTGAGGCAGAGGCAGAGGCAGAGACTGTTAATGGATGCACCGATCGGTGTCATCAATCCCAACAGCTCACTGACTCACAAGTGGATGTTGTGACACATTTTCTGTGTCGCAAACTAGACTACCACAGAGACTGACCCATAGAGCGGGACCTTGACATTTAAGCCGAATCGAATAATTGAGGTATTCGGACGTCGCGTCCACATAAAAACGGGATGCAAACATGTTTGGCATGTTTAAGTTTTGGCAGCAGGAGGGAGCCCCCTATAAAAGCCAACTGGCCCCGACGCATTGACTTCACACTCTCGCTTTCTACGCTCCGGTGACCATCGAAATGAACAAGCTCGTAAGTGGATTATGCAAATGGGATTTGGAACTCAGACACTAAGGATAACTTCCTTTCCCAATAGCTGCCTCTCTTCGTCCTGGCCACTTTGGCCTGCGTTGCCCTTGCTTTCCCCGAGGATCGCGAGCGGGAGGTGATCGAGGTCCTCAAGTCCGAGGTCAACAAACACGCCGATGGCACCTACGATTCGGTCTACGAAACAGCCAACGGCATCGTCCACAACGAGGAGGCCCAGATTCTGGACAAGGGCACCGACGAGGAGGCGCTCGAGGTCAAGGGCTCCTACAAATACATCGACGACCAGGGCCGCGAAGTGGAGGTCTTCTACACGGCCGGAAAGAATGGATTCGTCCCCTACGGAACCATTATTAACCCGGAAATCACAGCTGTGGCAGAGGCAGCCAAGGATTTGCCCAAATTGCCGGAGAAGCAGGACCTCCAATAAGATCTCTTCGAGTTTAGTTCGAAACCCAAACTCAAAAAAGCCAGCGCGTTGTAAATAAACCAAATATAAAACAGAATTTAATACAGAAACAGAAATGTTGAAAATATCCCAAGATACTATTTATAGCCCAACTACTCTTATTTTCCTCAGTGTATTTGGGAATTACCTGCCCAAAAGAGACCTTGAAAACAAAGTCGAACTTGGCATAATATGGAAGTCTGGGATTTCGGATGATTAAACACACGTTTGTCCACTTTGCCGATACAGCGAGGCCCAGTGCCCCGGGGCCTCGAACGAGACACCTGCTTCAATACATCATTACATTAGCCATTAGCTTTGACCAAAGACACATCGGATCAAGTGAGACAAAGACCTAATGAAGAAGCGGGAATCAAAATTGGCCATTTAATGAGGCATAAATCATGTCGCGAATTTGCATAACTAATGGAGGGAGATCTCAATTCACACGCCATATGGATGGATGACTTTGGTCTCCAGGAGTATTAGGAAAAGCAGGAAAGATCATGTAGTAGGTCACCAGGAGCAGGCCGCAGGCTCGGCGCATCTTGAAGTTGGTGGTCGTGGCGGAGAGGAGGGAGAAGACCAGTCCCACCTCCGTGAAGATGCACACCGACTCCCCAAAGGCCCCCTCTTTCGGCTCATGCCTGTCGGGGTAGACCTTGATTGTCTGAGCCAGGAGAGGCAGAGCCGTCCACACAAAAGTAGCTGAAAAAAAAGGAGGATTTAGATAAGTTCCATATTAAGAAATTCAGGAGAAACGCACAAAAGACGGGCGAGGAAAAGGTGGCGGTGAAGGCCATTCTGGGCCAGCCCTGATGGGCCAGGTTGATATTGGTGACCAGATCACTGCTGTAATATGCCCAGCAGATGACAGTGGCCTGGGAGAACTGCTGGCTCAGATGCAAAAAGGTCGACAGGGTGAAGAACAGGGCCAATAGCTCCGAAGTGAGGCAAAGCACCAGGAAGATGGAGGCCATTATAGCGATTATCCCCGTAAACTGTAATGCTTTAAATAAAATATCCTTATATATACTAAGGATGTGATATTCAATGTACCCTAAAAATTCCTGGTGGCGTATCCGTGCGGGTAAGCCAGAAAACCACCAAACTTATCGGAAGCATTCCAAACAAAACGAAAACATAGATGGGAATGTTCCACGGGGTCATGGAGGGCAGGTTTAGGGCCCAGCATATGGTACCGGTCATGTAGACGGGAACAATGTTGATCTGAAGGCAGTAGAGGAGCTTGGACCAGCCGTGCAGTGGCTGCTCCAGGTCCACCACCGGAATCAGGACACGGAGTGTCATTTCGATTGGCAACTTCATAACCATGTAAGCCTTTACCAGGATGGTTCCATGACGATAGCGTTCCCTTTCGAAATGGCAAACGGTTTTCCAAAACTGCCGGAAAAGGTGCTTATTTCGATTCCCCGTGTCCAGGGATTCCCGAGAGATCGGGTGCCGTTTCATTGGTAGCTGGGTTTGCGGCGCTAAAACGTCCAAAAGTTCATAGTCATAATCATCCTCGTCCTTTAAACTGATGCGCTGTCGTTCCAGCTCTAAAAGGATACCAGATGGTTATTAACATGAACTACACCTGCAGCTGGTTTTACCTCTAACTTGTCTTTTCAGCAATTGCTGGTCCACGACGGCCATGGCGATGTATAAAATAAAGATTAGAACCGCCGGGATGGAGTTTGCCAATCCGACGCCATCTACGTTTTTGTGGACATAGTCCATGTAGGCGGTGTTCACAAAGAGGAAACCAAAGTCCCGAAGGTAGTAGTTCATCTCGACGTAGAAGGGATTGGTCAGCATCACCAGGCCAGAGACGAAGATGTGCAGGAACATGGTGCTGGACATGCAGTAGAGGAAGTTGTTGTCGCTAAAGGCGAATCCTCCAGCGGCAGCCACGAACAGATCCGGCGATCCATTGGCCAAGGCCAGCAGGATAACCCCGGCCGTGCTCTCATTGAGCCGGAGGGCGTCGACAATGTTCTTCAGAAGGGGACAGAAACTTCGAGGGCCTTCAGAAACTCCAGGATAAAGACACCATAAGTACTCACTAATTGTATATGGCCAGTTGCATCATCCAGTAGATGTAGATCAAAATAATCACCAGGAGCAAAATGACCCAGAAGGTATTGAACTTGTTCCGGGTGTCCATGTAGCAGTAGTGCCACACCAGGTAGTTGACCAGATTCATGTTGTTGGTGCACTCCGGCGTGGTTCTCACGTACTTGCACCTTTGGGGCGCCGGCAACTGGTTGACACTCCGACACACTGACTCCTCCAGCATTTTCAAACCTGGTTTTTATTGTTTTATTTATTCGACAAAACGATTCAAAAACAAATGTTTGCTTTTCTTTTCTTTCTTTATTCAAAGCTTCATCTCAATAATTTTTGTGTAATCTTGATTATTTAATTTCTGGATGTTAACATTGTTGCTGGCGCAGATCCATTCTCCCAACCTGAAGTCCGCTTTAATTAGCACTAACCATTGAAATATTTATTTGCTTTTATTTGCAGAATGGAATCCGCATTTCACATGCAGCTGCCGTCCCACAATTTAAATCGTATCGGAGGCGGATTTGTTGGAATCGTTTTATTACTAGCCAGTTAAATTAGATTGCACTTGGTTTTTAAATTAGAAAATACTTAGAGGCTATATGGCTTTAGGTCTAGAGTCTTGAAAGCTTAGGCAGTCTTGGCGGTCTCCTCCTCCGCCTTCTTCTCGGCCACCACGGCGGTCTTGGCCTCCGCCTCGGGCACGGCATCGAGCACCACCTGGACAGGCACCACCTGCGACTCGGCGGCCACGACGTCGGACTTCAGGGCAGGAGCCTCCTTCTCCACAACAGCCTCAGTCTCTTTGGGAGCAGCAACAACCTCCTGCTCCACCACGTCCTGGGAACGGCCCTTGCGCAGCTTCAGGCGGAGCTCCTCCTCCTCATTGACCTTGGGCAGATCGGCGGCGGCCTTGGCCAGGGCGGTGATCTCGCTGGGAATAATGGAGCCCACGGGAACGAATCCATTCTTTCCGGCGGTGTAGTGGACCTCGACGGTGTTGCCATCGGCGTCGATGTAGCGGTAGGATCCTGAGACCTCGAGGGCCTCGTCCTCGGTGCCGGCGTCAGTGATCACGCCCTGCTCCTGACGGTAGGACTGGTCGCCGCCCTCGTAGCTGAAGTGGAAGGATCCATCGGGCTGCTTGTCGGTCTCGAACTTCAGCAGCGGCACAATCTCGCGTTTCTCGGTGGTGGTGCTGACTTGGCCAATGCTGGCGGCCAGGGCGCCACTGGCCAGGGCGAACAAACAGATGGCAATCTTGAACATTGTGTTTGGGAGAATGTGTGATGCCTTCCTTGGCAATAAGCGATGACTGACTTACCACATCTTCGGGCCAGGCTCTTATATATCGCCACTTGATGTGCGCAGCAGCCGCGAATTAGCATCTTCCAGTCCATTACGCCACCACCAAAAAAACTCTTAAAAATAAAGTCGAAACAAAAAGAAAACAAAACAAAAATCGCCGAAGCACCAAAGAAATTCTATGGAAGCGGGCAGAATGTGATTTAATAAAACACTCACAGCCGCCACGACGGGATTTGCATATTTATGATTCAGCTTTGTGGAGAGATCGAAGCGGAGAGGTCACTCCGATGGCCCGATGGGGGGCCCCTGTAATGAGTGCGATTTTAAAGCGATCCAATAATCCACATTTACGTAGTTTGAGTCAAGAGCTTCTCAAGAATTCCAGCAATAGTCGAAATTCCCATCCGAACAGGTTAAAAAATCGCGTCATAAACTTGTTTCCATTCGGCTGGAAGTCGATCCATCACTCGGAATACCCAAAAAAATATACAAACATATGCGGGTATCTGATTGATTGCGAATGTTTAGGAAACACACGCTCCAGTTAGACAAAGGGCCATAAATTAAGATGCATTTGATGTTCGCTTAAGATGCACTCACATATCCAGCCTGGGGATCGCACGCGATCAGTCATCACACGGGAAAATGCATAAACTGCTTTTGATGGTGACTAAGCCAATCTCTGGCCAATTGTATGTCAAATGTGAAAAATGCAGTAAGCCAGCGATGGCCGAAAAGCTCTTCCTCTCAGCCAGCAAAAAAAAAAAAAGCAGCGCGAAGGCCAAGACAAAACGCGGGCAACCGCGAAATTGGCCAAGTAACATGGAAAACGTACGAAAAGGAAAACCAACTGAAAGCCAACTTCAAAATCAAGCGAAAACGGAGAGGGGGCGGATGATGGTGTTGGCTGTAATCTCGGGCGATGTTCATCATGTTCGTGATCATCTTGGAGGGAGGAAGGTAGTTACACTCAAAAAATATTCCCCCGAAAATATATATGTATACTTCTCATACAAGGCCTAAAATGTTAATTGCATTTCTTCCACTGTAACCATCAGATGAAGCTACAGTTGCTGGTTTTTTACTTGCAGTTATTGCCGTAATTTTTATGAATTGCAACTGACATTTCCTACACGCTGGCAAAAGTTTAAAGTTTAAACCAAAAAGAAAAATTGCACTAGCCGGCCGGCCGGTAAAATGGGAACAAAGGGAGCAGCGGAGAGCGGTAGCTGGAGCGCCTAGCTAACTGGTCCAACGGGAGTGGCTCCGCCTCAGTCGTTTTTAGGCTGACCTGGTCAGCGAAATTGGGCAAAAAGGGCAGACTATCGGCAGACTGACAGTCTAAGACAAAAGACCCATAATGCTCTTTAACGATGCATTGAAAATGACAACGTTGGCAACGCCTTAACCCGCGGCTCATTGAAATGTCAATGGGAAAGGCTAGGACCGCTGATAGCATCGGCTTGATGTAACCAAATGGCCAATTCATCAAATCGATGCCAATTGCAACATCTGTAATCTTTTAATTAATATTTGACTTAACGAATTATTGCAGCCAGCGGAGCGGGGGCACTAATCAAATGAAGTTCGCATTGCTAATTCCCATAAATTACAACAACAACAACAGCAACAGCAACAGAAAAAAAAATGGCATACACGGCGTATGCGCAACGCCCATTTGCATTTGAAACTCGTTGCGCATACGCTACGTGGTACGGGTGCTGGAACCGCCACTGCTCTGGCGGCTCTTCCGATTCCGAGCTGACACAAACGCTGCAGTGTTTGTTCTCCGCCCCCTTCTGAGGTGCGCCCCTCCATCCCTCTATCCCTCTGCTATCCCCCTTGAAACATCATCTTGCTGCGGATGCTGTCGCTGCTCTGCTGCCCCGGCTCGGCTGCTGCTGCTGTGGCGGCTGCAGTGAATGCAATTTCTGTATAAAAACCTTTGTGGCAACTGCAGCCAAGTCAAAGCACTTTTGACGAGCCTCCCAGCGCAGACGGGCATTTCCACTTAACCGAAACCGAAAACCAAGTCGCGAATCCGAAGTGAGTTTGAGTTCTAAACGTGGTGCAGTGTCCTGTTCCCAGGATCAAATCAAATGAACCTTTGAATAACCAACTTAAAAAAAATAGTGAAGCAAAGGAGGCATCTTTCTGACTGGAATTTTAGTCGAGACAGATCAAAGGACTTATTTAAAGAGTTTTTCAACTTAAGTTCAAACATTTATAAATAAAATTGAAAGGATTCTTTCAATAATTCAAGGATGTGTAAAAAGTAAAAGTTTAAAAGAATAGTCTCTTTCCTTATAAGAGATTCTTAATAATTTGCAGGGATTAGAATACTCTTGTCTGTTATCCTATTCTCTTCAATCCTTAAGGTCCAAGCAAACTACAAGGATTTTCAAGAAAAAATCACAAAAAAATTTAATGAAAAGAAATTCTTAAAGGATTAAACTTAATAATTTTACAGATAAATGTAAAGGCATAACATTAGGTATTATATACGGAAGTTGCAAGAGCAACTTATGGTATTCCTAAGATTCGTTTAGATATTTTTCCTACCCGACAATATCCTTAGAAAGGGTGCAAACAAGGAAACCCAAAGAATTTTCCAAGAAAACCCAAGAAGAAAACCCAGATTTTGTAGCCGCCATATATGGATAGTTTTCCCACGACCTTCGTCATCATAATCATCATCGGTTGCAGAACTTTCAAAATCGCAAAAGCCAATCGGAGTATATCAGATGCTAATTGCCAAGCAACGAGTTTGACATTCAAAGACAAAGCCGCCGGCAACTCAATCGAACACCAACGTCGTAGACTCACAAAACTTACGTAGACTGCACCTCATCTGCAGTTACATACTTATGACTCTATTTAACCACCCACTCCGACTTCTTCTCCCGGTAAAGGTCATGTCGCTCACCCACGCCTCCTTCGCAGCCATCGCCCTGGCGCTCTGCTGCCTCAGTTTCGTGGAGGCCCTGCCCCAGCGTGGCTTGCCCCCGCCCCGCGGCAACTCCTTCGACGCCAATGCGGTGATCCTGAAGCAGAACTTTGACCTCAATCCCGATGGCTCCTACCAGTACAAGTGGGTCCTACCCTGCATTTCGTGCAACTGAAACAGTTTTTCAATTAAAAACTTTTGTTCCAGCTACGAGACAAGCAACGGAATCCGCGCCGATGAGGCTGGTTACCTGAAGAATCCGGGCACTCAGGTGGAAGCTCAGGTGAGTCAACTTTTGGGCAAACCCAGTGCCTTATAAAGCATGCTTTTGGGGATATGTTCTGTAGGTGATGCAGGGCTCTTACTCTTACACTGGACCCGATGGCGTCGTCTACACCATCACCTACATTGCTGATGAGAATGGATACCGCGCCGAGGGTGCCCACATACCCACCCCACCACCTGTCCGCGCCGCCGCCGCTCCTGGACGCTTCTTCAAATAATCATCGACTATCCAACATCAAAACTGTTTTAAATCTTCATCAAGAGTGGGTCTGGCCCCCAAAAATAATGTGAACCAGAGGCAGAAAGGAGCAGCTGCTCGAGTGAGGTCATCCATTTCACCATTTCACCGTTTCCCCACCGTTTTCATTCCATCTTTGCCCCCGATCCTTTCCAAGGCTCTTTACTCCAGAACTTTGTGCTTCATCTGTGCATTTTCCAGCCAATTAAATCTACAATCTACAATCTAAAATCTACTTAGTGCTTAAATAACTGTGTGTGAGATTCATAAACATTTGTAAAATATGTAAACTCGATTGTTAAAAGTCGTACGACGGTAACGCAAGCTCAGCAATAAAACAAATATTGCATAAACATGTCCTTTTTTTTGACTTAGGAGAAGGATCGCAGCATGGTGATGTAGGACATGGCGGTGCGCACAATCTGAAAAGTAGGTAAGAGAAGATTATCCATCAAAGGAAACTCCCTAACCCACCGATGAGAAGGCTTCCATGTTGGCCTCGAAAAAGTATCCAGTGATGCGGAAGCCACGATGTGCCCTCATCATGCTAATCAACAAGGAGCGACAGATGGCAGCCGAAGCTCCTCCAGCTCCTAGACTATCATGCCAGGGACTGTCGTAGATGGCCCACTCAAAGCTGGCACTCTCCGTCTTCAGGTTCTCGCCACAATAGCAGTAGATGTAGGCCTGGATTATGATTGTGGCTATGAAGGAGGCGTAGTACACGCCCTCCGTCTGGGCAAAGGTTATCGAGAAGAGGTAGCCGAGCATGCAGAGCTGCAGCGAGGATATAAAGAACTGGGCACAGATGATCGGCTGGTAGCAGAGATTGAGTTCGTTGCACATGTCCAGGCTGGTTTGATACAAAGCGAAGACTCTGTTGAGAGTGGTCTGGGACTCCTCCAGGGTGGATCCTTTGAACCGCAACACCTTGTACTGGGCAATCTTGAAGAAAGCGCACAAGTTGCTGGTGAAGGAGCAGAAGATTGTGTCCAAGCTGACGGCTGGCAGAACCACTCCTGTGGATGCAAAGGCGCAGAACACAAAGCTCATGGCGTAGTTCCTTATAATGTGGATGTCCCAGGGAAACCTAAACTATAACCTTTAAGCTTGGGAATTTTTAAAATAAAACAAGGATACCCACAGGCAGGGAAAGGGCAGCTCTGGTTCGTAGTGTCCTGTCAGCCAATAACTAAGACCCATTCGCACAAAAGGCAGGACACTGTTCAAGGCCCAGGCGATGAGGAAGCAGGTCCTGAAAATGCTGCAAACCCTCTGATCCTGCTTGTTGGCTGTCTGGATAATCTCCGCATACTCCTCACCCTGGGCAGATTCTTTAGGGAAGTAGCAATCAGGGCAATCTTGAATGGTTTTCTCTTTGTGCCCAAAACTTACCATTTGCCATGACTAAACGAAACCTGTCAATAAGTCCTTTAAAGTCCTCCCGCAAATATAGTATCATGCTGAACTTGAAGAGTCCTAGAATAGTGATCAGTAGAGCCACCATGGCATCTGCCATAAACATGACATTCTTGATATTATGAAGAACAGCCGCCAGGATAAAGGGAAACAAGGTGGCTATCCCGAAGACATTGACGGCCCTGTAAGGACGTAGCCACATTTTCCTGGACTCTCCAAAGAGATCGAATCCTAGCAAGGCAATGGTTCCTCTTTGCACTTCCAAGAAGTTATCCTTTGACGCCATAACTCGCACTAAGGATAAGTCGCAAGGACGTGGGGCTTTTAAAGAGAAATTAGTGCCAGTTTTTGTTATTTAGTTAGGTCGTACTCATTAATACCCTTAAATAAATGTTTATTTAAGGATATTTTCTATTTGAATCTCTTCGATTGTAAAACAAGGATACTCTTTGCAAAATTGTAATTACAGGACTTCACACCTTTCATCCGTTTGACAGCTCCTTCGGTATTCCCAGTGAAAATCAAATTTTTATGCTTCAATGTTCTTTATTGACGCCTCGAAGTGCGTGGGTGTTCAAGGCAAGTGGACGTTTGGCAGGGGGCGGGGTCGGGCCATTTAGCGGCCCCAACCTCCCCAACCTCCCCAACCTCCGCGACCGCCCCAGCCGCGTCCTCCCCAACCGCCGCCATAACCTCCGCGACCACCCCAACCACCCCAACCTCCGCGACCGCCATAGCCGCCACCCCAGCCGCCACGTCCATATCCCCATTGGCGAGCTTCACGGGCTCCATCGTTGGCATGGTTGGCTCCCTGATCGGCGACGTCCAGGAGTCCGATCACCTTCTCGTTCTCGGGATTGGCATCGTCCAGGGCGTAGACGTAGGCGAGGCATAAAACGCCAATAATAGCTAGGAGTGCTAGACGCATCTCGGATTCGATGATTACTGCTTTTGGTGATTGCTCGAATGCAACTGATGATTGCTGGACCCGATTGGGGGTCTTTTATTTGGCAGATTCTCGAGTACTCGACGTTCCTGTTCTCGAAACGCATCAATACACTGAATCTCTCACACCCAAGACAACGTATGTCTAGTATATAGAATGCCTCATGCCCCTTAGAGTCCCCCCACACACCCGGGTTACCTGTCATCGCGGATTAGGGGCTTTTTTTTTTGTCTTGTTTACCAGGCTATCGTTATATTTCACCACACAATTATTACAGTCTTTTGTTATTGTGGTTTTAGGTAATTTTTTTTGGCCGTCGTTACTGAATCATTTCAAAATTTAAATGTCTCATTTGCGAAAGTTGCCTTTAAGTGGTTTCATACATAGATCATTCGATTAGCCCCCTAAACAATTGGGACCAGTTTGGTTTTATGGTTTGTTTTTATTTTTTAAATCTCTGCCAGATAAGCGTCACATCAATTGTCCATAAAATGCAAATAGACTTAGTCACATAAATCTCCAACAATTACTCAATGTCATCATGTAACTGAAATTAAACTTTGACTGGGTCAACTAGAGGAAGACCCCAACTGTCGGATCATCGTCAGGCCTATTAATATCAGGCCTATAAATATTCCAGAATATGCAAATTATTAAATTACAACTTCATTTACGTAATTTGAATAAACAACTTTCTCATCGCAGGACTCATATGGTAATTGGTTCCAAATTGCTTAATGAATGTCAAGATCATCTTGTTTGATCTAGACTCTAAAAAAAAGTAAACAAAGGGGGATTTACGAGCTTAAGCCATTGAACCTGAGCTGTCAATACTGGTTCCTCCAAATATCCCAGCGCTGCGAAAAAAACAAACAATAATTTGCCAAACTTGTGCGAATTTGTGCAAAAAACACACACCCCCTTTAAGTTTATTAACGAAATGGGTTTCAACAAAAAAAATTCCACTTTTCATGATTACTGATTGGTTTTTTGGGTGCATCTTGATACAATTTTTGATTAAATAATTAAAAAAAAGGAACCAAGTTCAAAAATTGCTGCCATTATTAAAATTATCGAAAATTTCCATAAATGTTACTTAGCTTGTAACGTTTTTATCCAGGAATCCTTAAGATGGTTGCCAAGGATAGAAACAACACCTCGTGAGGCTCTGATTTCTTGGAAGGAAATATTAGAAGATCTCTGAGAAGAAGGAGGCATTAATATATCGCTTTAGCCAGTGGCTGGAAGGACAAAAAGGACAACGCACAATCACTGCGTCATCTTCGTTCATAGGATTAGATTTTCAACAAGAGTATTTTAGATTAGCAATATCCTTAATCTTTTTCGAATCCTGATTCAAAAAATTGGCTTTGAAGTTCTTTAAAAACTCATATTTTGGCCAAATTCAAATCCCATTCATAAGGACATTTGATTCCCAAGTTTGATCAAATCATATTTCAAAATGTTGTGTAGAAATGATTAAACCACCAGCCCCTTGTTTTGTTTATGTTTTTGACACAAAAAAGCTTAGCCAAGCTTTGGTCTTTAAATTAAATGTGAGAAGAGCTTTGGTAGAACTTAAACAAAAGTTTAAAAATTCGTATAAATCGTTTTATTTGATAGCTGGTATTGTGTTTTTGGAAGCCACTGTGCTGGAGAAGCTACCACCAAGATTTATATATTCGCCATCCGCCGCCATATCCTCGGTTCCATCCATCACCGTATCCTCCGTATCCGCTGCCCCAGCCTCCTCCCCAGCCGCCGTATCCTCCCCACTTCCACAGCCAACGGGCTAACCTATCGCCCTCCTGGGCGTGTTGGCCTCCCAAATCTGCCACATCCTCCAGATTATTGGCTGCTACCGGCTGACCTTGATCCTCTCCAGCTGGCAGGGCCACAACCGCTGCAAAAAGAGCCACAAAACCCAAGACCAGGTAGAACTGCATCTTCGCGAAGAACTGCATGTTGCAACTGCAACTGCCATGGCTTTTATAGCTCCCACAGAGTGGACTTGGCGTCCAACTAATTAACATTTATTTTTAGCCGCATCTTGTAGACCAGTTTGAGCCCTGACCCAACGGAGATTCCATTTCAACAACAAACGTATTTTATTTAAAGCAATTCTCACAGCTTAGTGGAAAAATTACAAGAATAACAACTGAATTGGTGAGTACACAGTGACAAATGAGGGGTGAATTGATGGATTTTCCAAACATAACATAACATCATACAGCTAAAGGGAGAACCAATAACAATTTACATATTTAGTCACCCGAAGGTTAACCAAACTTTTCGAGTGTATTAAAGCTAATAAAGAATTTGCATGTCTTGTGTAAATAGATTCCAATGACACCGTCGATTAATACTGTCTTCGTATGGCTTAGCCCAGTAGTCCGAGCAAGCCGCTCAAAGCTTGAGGATTAGCGCCCGCACTGGCAGCTCCGGCTCCGCCTCCATTGGCCAGCAGTGGGCGTAGGCTGCTGCCCAAAGCCTGCCCCAAAAGTCCTGCCAGCTGGGCAGCCTGTGCCGTGGACAGCTGGGAGTTACCAGCACTAGAAGCTACCCCAGAACCTGCTCCTGATCCTACTCCCACACCCAAGGATGAGGTGGGATTACTGGAGACGGCAGCGGCACTGCCATATCCTCCATACGAAGGATAGCCTCCTGCTGAAGCCGATCCGTATGTCCCGTAGTTCGGTCTGTATCCGTAATAGTTTCCAGGATACGCCTGAGGTCTCTGGTATCCCCCGTAGTTGTAGTTGTAACTGGGTCTATAATATCCGTAATACCCGTAGTTGGGATAGCCATAGTTGTAGCCATAACTGGGATATCCGTATCCGTAGCCGTAATTGGGTCTGTATCCATAGTTTTGGTAGTTGTTGCCGTAGTACGAGTCCGAAGGATCCGATTGGGTCCCAGCCGACGAAGAAGATCCACCGGATGGCCTAACAGGTGGAGGTGGCACATCGAAAAGGGGTCCTCCGCCGCCCAATAACAGAGGAGTTAGCAGGCCCAAGGTCCTGCCTTGAGGACGATTCTCGCGGGATTTACTTTTCTGGCCATTTGCCACCGAAACCAAAAGGACGAACAAAAGGAAGCGCGCGGGTGGAAACATTCCGCATACAAAGCATCTGTCAGATGCTAATAAACGATTGAAACTGAAGAGTGCTCGAAAAACCCAATTTTGTTTTATACCACAATGTTCTCAGGCGAATTTCCAAATTAGTTTTTGGCCAAAAAGTTGCAGACCTTCGAGACAAAAGCAATAAAAATAATTATCGCAGGTCGAGCGGAACCTACATGCGAAAACCTAAAAGCCAAAACGTCATCAACTGGTTGGCAAGAAGCCGCTTTCACGCCCATTCGAGATCTTCTCGTCTGGTTTTGGCTTTTGAAGTCTGCAGCTGGCTCACACCCGACATTGACCTTGCCAAAAAAAAAAAAAAAACACAAACTTGGCCAAATAAGTCCGAAATCTGTTTCACACCGTTAACTCGATCGCTCACTTCCGCGGGTTTTTTCGCATCCATTCATTTGGAAAAAAAGGCAACAACTTGGGGGCGTTTCAGCCAATACCAATTTAACGTTTCAATATTTGGTTAGCAATAAACTCAAGTCGATAGCCAAGTTAATCACCAGATGGAAAATCTACAGGCACTTCAAGACTGGAGGCTACCCCACGAGTTCTGCGACAGCCGCGAATTATTATGTCTTCACTAATTGAGGAGGATTTCGCCAGCCATATGGAAATCTTCGGCTCTTAATTTAATGAATCCGGCTAGACATTCGCCAGTTAGTCAATCCAATTGGCCGATTAAACAAGTCATTGGGAGTTAAGTGCCACATTTATATGGCAGATAAAATAACTAACACTAAATTATGACACAATTTTCTCTCCAACACCTTAGACCTTTTACACATTTTCATTCAAAGTTAACCGGTTTACCCATCTCCGTAAAAAACGATTTGTTTATTTAAATTCCGTTACGTTTAAATATGACTTTTTTTTGCATTACTTTGATTTTTACACTTTTTGAATGAACAGCAAACTGGTTTCGCTTTTGAAGTCAATTTTTTGCGACTTACAAGTATGTAAATGAAATAAGAACCCTTGATGGGATGCGGTTTATAATTAATTGTGCTTCCCCTCCGGCCGTAAAAACCCAATAAAATATTAAGAAGCCAAACTAGAAACGATCCCAGCCCACAGAATGCAGGTAATTTATAAAAAGTTGTTGTCTTTCTTCGGGTCAGCAATCACATGCGACTTTCCGACTGGTTCTCATTCAACTCGAGGGCAAGTAAATCCCCATCCTGGGGGCTTGTTCGAGAACTATCCAGAAATATACTGAGAGAAATTAGACCATCGAAAATTCATATATGAGATTACCTTATTCATTTTTGCTTTGTTTTTCGTATTTTGTTGAAATCAGAGTTAAATAAAAAGCTCTAGAAACCATTCCTTGATCATGCCATTTTGATTAATGATTTCTGCTATTTATAGTTATATCCATCGATTTTTCGTAAATAATATTTATAATTAAATCCCTTCTTTTGTTACCTTTTTGGGCAATTTGTTTTGGATTCTATTTAATGCCAAGGGAGGGTGTTGGGGCTGAGGGATTCAAGCTATGTTGGAGGCCCCAATTGACGTGTTTTGGGATTTTTGTTGACCCCCAAGATTCGGTGATTTCATCAACGAGCGATAATTGCCCGAGGGGTCTGTCTGGCACTTAATGACACTTAATAGTTACAACCAGGATGATGCAGCTAGATAGAAGATAGAAGCTCTCCCATGAACCAGACATCTCTCACTCTTCACCCGGGACATCCCCGGCGTGGGTTTGCTATAAAAGATCGATGCGAATTCTATTCGGGATTAGAAAGAATTTGATTCTCCAAAATGAAACTATACGTGATTGCCGTCTTTGTTTTCGTGGCCATTGTCCTGGCTCAAGGACATCCGCTGGCGGATGAGCAAGAGCAGCAGCAGCTGACCCTGGAGGACGCCGAAGCCAAGCAGGGAGTTGATGATGGAGCCGGAGTTCGAGCTGCCCGTCACTTTGGTGGTGGATTTGGCCGTAGAGGCTTCGGCCGTGGCGGATACTGCTGCGGAGGAGGCGGTGGCTTCGGTAGGGGAGGTGGCTTCTATCCTGGCGGTGGCTACGGCGGTGGCGGCTACGGCGGAGCCAGTGCCTCTGCCTCGGCCTCGGCTTCGGCCTCTTCCTACGGCGGCGGCTGGGGCCGCTAAACACCCCTTCTCCCCCTCGATTTAAATTAAGAAATAAACAAAAACAAAAGTAAACAATCGACGAAAGTCGGAACGAAAACAAAAACAGATTATTTTCAACTGGGAGTGAGAATTAAAGGGGGATCTCTTACGCACTTGGATCCCAAGAAATAAAATCAAAAAACCTGCAAACCATTTTAACGAACGCTAAACGATGCGATTAAAATTGATATATTTTTCCCATAGCTATGAAATATTCCTACAGTTTAAATAAAATAGATTCTCTATATAAAGTTAGCTCCAGACATTGGATTTTAATAAAACTGGATGGAGTCGCCTCCATCTGGGATATTGTAACCTGTTTCTCGAGGCATTCTCTAAATGCTAAAGTCAATAAAAATTAGATATATTTTTGATATTTCTTAGCCACCTGGTTTTTGGCCTTTTTCAAACCAAAAAAAAAAATGAAATGGAAAATTACCTGTAAGCTCCTGGCACGTCATTTCACCAGATTCCAAAATACTCGGAATATTTCGCGATATTTGAACCCTCCAGGTTTCAGGTGATGCGCTTCGATCTTATGATTCACGACCTCTAATTAGCAAAAACAAATATTTTCCACTCTCAATTGAATTCCATTTCCGCTTGAATCATGTTGACTCCCAAGATTTTAGTATTTGAATTTAATTAACGCCTTCACCCACTTTGTGCTTTTTTTCTCCCAGTTACTAGGCTAGAAACTTTGCTTGTTTATAATCATAGTCCAAGATTAGATCGAAACTGGGATAAAAATAAATGTTATGGCCAAAAATAAATGCCTAAAATATTTAATTACGAAACAGTCTGTGGTCTGTGGTTCCACCAGGCTAAAAAATAAACAAAAAGTTAATGTTTTTAATATTGAATTAACATATTTTACCGCAATAAATTAATTGAAATGTTGCGTAGTACTTTTGGTTATATAAAACTTTAGAATCAATTTGAATACAATTCTGCCAAGGCAGTTTGTCTTGAATGGCTTACAAATTATCAAGGCAATTAAAATAAATAAAACATTGGCCTAAATATACTTTTATAAAATTCTTTTATAATGAAACATTTCATAAAAGACATCTACTATTTTCTAAGCCATTCAAAATTAGAGTCGAAAACTTGTTTCACTTTCGATTTCTGCGAATGAAGAGACAGTTTACCGAGAACTCCGTCATAAAAAAGATACGTCATAGTTTTAATGCGAAGAACTAACTAAATAATGACCAAACTTGGTGATACATTTTTCCCCTCTGATCTTCCGAAGAGGCCAACTTGGCCAGTGAATCATTCAGATTTCGATGGTGCCTACCGCAACAAAAAGTTCCACAAAAAATTATAAACCGAAAACCGCAGAAACT
The DNA here is from genome assembly GCA_018150405.1 of Drosophila varians. Classification (NCBI taxonomy): domain Eukaryota; kingdom Metazoa; phylum Arthropoda; class Insecta; order Diptera; family Drosophilidae; genus Drosophila; species Drosophila varians. The sequence continues at coordinate 15,820,071 of JAECWK010000130.1, forward strand.
CGCAAAAATGTTCAGCCCCCTGCTGACGTCACAAGCTGGGGAGTTGACATCCCAAAAAAAAAAAAAAAATAAAAATAATAATAACCAAAAAGGCTGGACATTGACGGAAATGTTGTGGGTCCCGATCCTGCTAATTGGATCGAAAGATGCGAAACAGATTGAATTAGTGTTACACTAGTGGTATCTGGCTGACTGACTGGGCGACTCGGTCTGTCATAACAATTAGCGGGTATTGGGGAATATTCGCGGGTATAAAAGCCACTGCCAGGCGACAGATCGGATACAGAACCCCAAGGAACTCACAAAGCATTGGACACACCAAAGCATCAACCAAAAAACTCTATCAAAAAAACACTCACAAGTACCTGAATAATCAACATGCAGTACACCATTGTCTTCGTTGTGATCTCTGTGATCTTCGGTCTGAGCCTGATCCAAGCAGCCCCCATCAGCGACAGCAATCCCGCCCAGGATCCCGGATTCGTTTCGGCCACGGATCTAACCGGCGAGCCAGTTCGTCAGAAGCGTGCCAGTGCGGATTACTACCAGGGCGACTACTTCATCTGCTACCCGAAGAGTGCGGTGTACGGTGGATATGGTGGCTCCAACCGCAGGTCTTACGACTCGGATCTGGATGGACCCCATTACCTGGCCAACGATCCCTTCGAGGTCCGCAAGGCTCGAGCTGATGCACGACGTGCCGCCTACACCGACAGCTACGGCAAATAGAGGACTACCTCTACACTTAACAAAACAAAGTTAGGAAAATCACAGGTTTAGCTATAGAGATTGTAGTAGGAAATATTTATTTATGAAACCAAAAAATAAATTATGAATGAAACTATATAATGAAATATCTTATTATTAATGAATAAAATAATTAAAAACAGAGTTCCAAACGATATAATGAGCTTGTTGTTTAAATAATAAATTTTGCGAATGGGAATATAGACGATAAGCATAGCATACTATTAGGCATTTGGTTGAGATTACGAACTGGAAGACTACGAATAACTCGTCCCATTTCTGAGTCAGCCGACCCAGGCCGCCCCCGCTTCCGCTTCCAACCCACCAGGCCTTGTACAAATAAAGGCATTAATATATATATATATATATTTAAATCCACCACTCGAACACGACTCACCTGGCGAACAACGATTTTCTGCAAGGTAAACTCCGGACTCCGGACTCCGAGCTACTCCGAGGCTGGGATGCCGAGACATTTCGCACCTTATTTGCCTTGGGCATTAGGCTAAAAGTGTGAATTGTTTATAAAGAGATTACAAAACCGAAAGACAGGCGCGCTGTGTTCGACTTTTGCCGCCATAAAAACATAAAAAAAGAGCCATCGCTTTATTTTCAAGAAAACCAAAGCGAACCGAGCCGGATAATTGCAAAAGAAAGTTTTCACCGTGTCTTCGGCCTCGGCATAAAAGCGGATCACGACCAGCCGGAAGCAAACAGTCGCCCCCAGAGATTGCTACCAAAATGAACGGTTACGTTGCAGCGAAGAAGTCCATCCTGCTGGTGTCCCTGCTCGTCTTGGCTACCGTCCAGGCTATTCCCCTGGAGCAGGAGGAGCATGTGCGGAAGGAGCGTCAGCTAAAAGGAGCAGCCAGCGATGCAGACGTCAAGATGGTGGCCACCAATGTGTCTCCGGCGATGGCCACTCAGCCCATGACCATGACCATGGGTATGCCGATGAATCAGATGGCCCTCAACACCGTCGGCAGCCAATTGGTGCGGTATTCCAACTATCCGGGTCCGATCTATCCTGGATTAGCGCCTGGCCCTAATGGCGTTCCCGGCCTGCAAACCAACATTGCCAACACCAACTATCCCAGCGCTTATCCGGATCCCAACTTGGCGGGCGGAGTTTCTAGCGGCTTCGGTGGCTTCGGACCCGTTGGATATCCTGGCCAACTCTCGCTCATGTTTGGAGGTCCCCTGGGCTATCCCAATCCCCAGCTGCCCAACGGATTTGTGCCGCAGCCTTCGGTGGATAACTTCCAGGCTCTGAACAGCATTGTCAACATGGCCAATGTCCAGGGATTGGGCGGCGGATATCCAGCTCCCCAGCCCTATCCCGTCCAGGCCAACATAGGTGGACTGTATCCACCTGCCGGGGGCTTCCTGGAACGCATGAGCATGCAGCCCTATGCTCCAGGATTCTAAATTTATCCTTAATCTAATAAGATTTATTTATTTTATTTATTTAGCCCAATACACGAACATTTGATAATAATTTAAGAGTATGTGCTTTTTTGCGGAGTTTTTGGGGTATCTAATCTTTTTTTTGAAGGATTTGAATATATATAACCAGCCTCTATAAATATTATCATAGCTCTTCTCTCGTGTTCCTCTTCATGTCCTTAACTTTTATAGGTTCAAGTATATCCCACTTTCCAGTTCAGATTCGAAGGCTGGGAACGCCTTGTCAGCAGTTTAAAGTCTCCTTTTCCCGAAAACTTTGGATGAGCTCCCCGGGAACGCCAAATGTAACCATTGGGCAAACGAAGAGGCAGCCTTTGGCCACCACTGGCCAATAGGATGCAGTGGAGCAGCACAAGCAGCGGGATGAGTAGCAGCAGCTGGCTCCTCATCTTGGCCAGAACTGGAGGTGACCCAAAGCGAGCAGCTGCTTTTATGCTGGCCACGGTTCTGTGCCACTTTGGCAGACGAGTGCCAGATATGTCTAGAGATGGCTAGAAAGTAGGCAAACATGGAAACGGGTTTGGCTGCAACGAATCCCTCATATTTCACCTGGAGACTTACCTCTTTCCGCATGCGCTAATTAAGCAGCAGGTGTCGGGTGCAAGGTTCTTTCGCTCCGAGGTTCTCTCGTAGCTGGTAATTTGGCAAACGGGGCCAGACGGCCAAGATTGTGAAAGTGAAATTAACACGACGATTCTCACCCGCGGAGCCTTTGACAGATTCCGTTCTCCGGTCTTCCCGCAGAGAAACATATTTGTTTTTAGTAGACAACCTTTCCCGCACTGATTTACAATCTGGAGTGTGCATTTATCTGGGAGAATGTTTCTGTGTACCTGGGCCATTGATAAGTCGGGCAGGTAGTTGCGCAGTCGGGCATAATCCGATAATGGCCTGTGGGTATAAGAACCCGCATTGCGAGGTCAAAGTGCATCAGTGTTCGCCCGACCTCAGCACTATGAACTTCGCCTCCGTGACTCACATCCTGGTGTTGGTTTTAGTACTTCTTATGGACATTTGTGCGGCGAGGCCTTGGTGGAATACGAACGAAGCGGGCTACGATGCCAGTCTGGATCCCGTGGCCTGGTCGAGGTCCTTCGTCAAGGATCAAGTGAGGCGGACCCGGCATAATTTGCTCCTCAACGAAAGCCGAGGCAAGCATCATCGCCTTCAGGCTCCAAAGCTCCGCTACAAGAAGGTGTCAGGAAGGCGGCAGAAAGTCAACACGAACTACCCCAAGAAATTCCTACGAAGACGCCAGAAAATGACAGCACGTGAAAGATACTCGCTTTGGAGCCAATAGCCTTATGGCCATATTCCTAGGTGCTAAGCAAAAACATTAGTCGTAGTTAATTAGCATAATAAACAAAAGACTTAAGACACAAACTTGGTGATTTTATTAGCGAGACGCGCGCGTCACCATATTCCTGACTCGCTTCGATTGACAATTGTTCTAAGCCATGATTTTGTCAATTGGGCCAAAGGCAAACTCGGTTTAAGGTCAAAATGGTTACGTTTCAAGAGCAGAGCGACTTGGTAATCGCCGGGGCAAACATGATGTAACATTATCGTTAGGCCTGGAGCTAAAGACATGAGCAAACCCACTCAATGGCCAGACCCATCCCAAAAGTCTAACAAAAGTTTGGATGAATGAAAGTACGAGTGTATTTGGCCAAGACCAGATCGCAGCCACCAGTTGCCGGGCGTCTTTTTGGTGGCTTTGTTGACACTGCGAATTAGCAACTCTTCGCACGAGCCCAAGACCCAGACCAGAAGTATATAAACCTAGTGGCCAAGTCATTGGGATAAGTACCTGCCCAGCAGTCAGCTAATCATATTACAATTCGGAAGACGAAGACTTCTTTCAAAGCAACCAAAAACCATGAAGTTCCTGGCTCTGAGTTTCGCCCTGATTGCCGCCATGCTGGCCTGCTCCTTGGCCCTTCCCGTGCAACTGGAGAACAACAACGAGCCCCTGACTCTTTTGGAATTGGAGGCCCAGGAGCAGGAGCCGCAGGTGGATGAGCTGGAGGGCGAGAGAGTGGCCCGGGGACTCGGAGGATTCGGCGGCCTAGGCGGCAAGTTCGGCGGACTCGGTGGACTTGGCGGCCTGAAGGGAGGATTTGGTGGTTTGGGCCATGGATTCGGCGGTGGCTTCGGTGGACATGGATTCGGCGGCGGATTCGGTGGTCTTGGCGGATTCAAGAGCCTCTTCAACAAGAAGTTCTGATAAGCAACCCATCCCTAGCTTTAGATTTTCCAAATAAAGTACAATTATAGTTTTAGAATTTTAAAAGTTTCCAGTTTGATAAATTGGATTTAGGGCTCCATAGAATTGTAGTTCTGGCTCCGAAGTTGTGGTCTTCATCCTGACTTTGACAGTGGGCGGTGGAGGCGTTTGGGTTTGGGCTTTGGTCTGGAGATGACTGAAGACCCGGCGAACCTGGCTGGCAAAACTGCGCCACAAATGAAATTTGGGCACTGCAAAGGTTTGGAGTAATATAAACATTATTCAGTCATTAGAAAACATGGAATTCTAAAGAAGCAGTCATTTATTTTGTAAATGAGAACTCATCTTTCAACTCCTCATAGCAATCATGGAAAGATTTTAATGATTCCAGGTAATTGTTGTCTTAATTAGAATCAATCCAAGTGTACAAACTCCTACTTCTCACCTGTGTTTGGAGATGGAGCCACCTGGGGATCAAACTCCCTCTCATCCAGAGCCACGACCAGCACCAGAGTGGACCACAGCACCAGTAAGCGAAACATTTTGGTCAAAAGACCGACCACCCCACTTATAAAGACCCCAAAACTAAAGCTTTCCCCGTCATAAATCCAACCCAAATCTTTATTATTTTTGGGCCATAAACGATTGAATGGACTTGCATAAGATTTATACTCGTGTTTTTTATTTCGCTTCAAGGAAAGCAAAAAAGAAGTATCACAAATTCGTTATTTATTCACTAGACGAGTCCCCAGTTGATTAACCGTAGAAGCCTCCGCCGTAGTAGCCACCGCGTCCGCGGTAACGGGTGCGGGTGATGACGCGGGTGCGTCCAAATCCGCCGCCATAGCCGCCACCGAATCCACCGTAGTAGGGTGGTGGCCCAAAGAACGGCGGTGGTGGAGGACCGAAGAAGGGCGGCGGTGGGCCAAAGTACTGGCGAGCCTTCCGATCGCCCTCCTCGTTTTGGGCCGTCTCGCCGGCTTCCGAGAGCTGCACGGAAACGGGCTCCTCCTGCGCCACTTCCGTTTCCGCTTCGATGGCTTCCACAAAGTTACACAACAGCACCGCTGCCAGGCTAAACAAAAAGAATATCCGCTTGTAATCCATTTTTTTAGACGTATTCCCACTTGGGCCTCGTCAAATACTAAAACTCATCGCCCACCTGGTCTTCAATTTATAGCCAAACAAAAAATCGCTAAGAACCCAGGCACCGGGAGTCGTAAACAAAGGAGGTTCAACGACATCGCTTGATTGCCATTGAGAGTTGCTTTTTTTTATTTTCCATACAAATTTCAATTTAAACCAAGCAAAGCCGCCGAGAATAATTATCGAAAAAAAACCCAAAAAAGAGCATAACTCAAAATCTACAAAGAGTCTACACAAATACATTAGTTTGACCCAATCTTAATGTGTTGATGGAATGAAATATAATGCGGAAGTTGGGGCGACAGTGGAACAAAATCTAGATCGCAGTTGACATGTAATCGGATCTTTGATTGATGATTGAGGGTATTTGGAATCAGTCACAGGTGCATTGAAAAGTGTCTTTGTCGCTTGGCTGCTTTTTTCTATAACATCTGATATTAGTAGATATATTCTTCAAACTTGTTTTGATATAAAAAGAACCCAGAAGACCCTCTATCAAATGGACAAACATAAGATACTCAAGTTTCAATAGAAATGTTTACCAGTTTTTGATAATTGAACCCTTAACCTTGACCCTTAGAGCCCCCAGCCCTGAGGAATTTCTTTCTTTGAATTCTATAACTAAAAATCTATGCATCCAAACCCATCTATTTACTTTGAAATCCTAACCTTGAAATGTGGAAACCGAAACCCTTTTAATCACTAAATCGCTGAGCCCTTTAAAATGATATTTCGATGACTGGGCCACTCGGCCTTTCATCTGAGCCAACTTAGACAACTTGACCCACTGTAATCGCTTGATTGCTTGTTTGGCTTGCCACTCAAAGGCCCATCCGCTACGTCTCGCGTGGCTTTCGGCACATACTCGTCCAATTAACGAGAGACTCTGCCTCTTCCAGAAATATCCACAAAAACAAAAATATGTTTATAAAATATGCAAGCTCATCGAAAATGTTGATTCCAAACACTCGGCAAAACGAAACTCGATCTCGCAGCAGTTTGTTTATTCATTGTTTACTCTATTCCGAAAAACTCTGGATTGGGTCACTTTTGGGTATTTAGCTTCTAGCCAAAGAAGCCGCCTTTGAATTTGGCAAAACCCACTGCGCCACCCACAAAGCCACCGCCAATGCCACCTCCTCCAAGGCCGCCAAGTCCTCCGCCTAGTCCTCCAACCTGGGGATATCCGTAGCCATAGGAGGGTATCGTTTGCACGGCGGTTACCACGGGTACAGTTGTGATCACGGGGACTGTGGACACAATGGGCACTGTCTGGATGGCCGGAGCAGCCACCAGAGAAGGAGCAGCTGCCACGCCTCCACCGCCAATGATGCCGCCTTCAATTATTCCACCGCCGCCTCCGAATCCGCCAATATGCCGGGTCTTCCGCACCAACTCCCGGTCGTTGCTGGAGAGGATCGGCGTGCTACTGACCACGGCGGACGTAATAGCGAGCAGGTAGACCGTTTGCCACAACATGATGCTGGATACTGTTTAAGTTGCCCCACTCCCAACTGCTTATTTATGCAAATTAATTAGTGGCTCCCTGTTTGCACTACAAATTCACATACGGATCGGCCGAGAAAAACCCCGAAAAGATATAGTAAAGGCCCAATATCTGTTTTGGGGCGGTTCTAGTGGTTTTTACCCATCACTGGCCACTGGTTCACACCTCGTCATCATAATATGTAGTTAGTAGCCCGAAGGTCGCTGTGCGAGGCATTTAAAACCAAGGGATTTTGGGATCGGCTTTCAAATCAATTTCGGACACTCGGCGACAATGAGGTACAATCTTCAAGAGAAGATATTTCTCCTTCTCGGAATCTGCATCTGCCAGATACTTGCCGATCCCCTGGGAGGAGGCGTGGCCGGTATTGGAGCAGTCGGCGGAGTGGGAGCCATTGGCGGAGTAGGAGGCCTGGGCGGAATCCAGCAAGTCCCCGTAATCCAGCAGGTGCCGGTGGTGCAACAGGTGCCCATCATCCAGCAGCAGCAGCCCCAGGCCCTGGGCCTCGTCGGCGGTGGAGGCTTGATTGGAGGAGGAATCGGAGCAGGAGCTGGATTTGGACACTACAAGGAGAGCTATCGAGTGCGGGCCAGGGGCCTGGGTGGTGGATTCCGTGCCCGGTACGACAAAAAGTTCGGAGGAGGCGTTGCAGGATTCGGGGCAGCCGGAGGAGCGGGAGCCGGTGGTCTCGGGCTGTTGGGTTAAACCTTTTTACATTATAGATAGCAGATGTAGCAAAAATAAATAAATATTTTAATTTCAAAACAAATAAGGACATTGTTTTTTGTTTATTTAAAAAAAAAACGAAGATGGAAAAAAGTTTTTCTTTGAAATTTATTTAAAGAAGCTAGAAAAAGTTTTAAAAACGCACCCTGTGCCAACATTTTGTTTTCAAAATAATATTTTCGAAATATTTTGAAACTTAGTGCCCGGACACCCTGTATATTTTCACTGACATGCGCAGTTTTCACACCCGGAGATACTTCGGCGGTTCTCTTTTTCAAAAAATACTGCCTCTCGCTACAAAAATTGGCCAAAGAGTTTTCCTTCCATCCAGTTCATTTCAAGAAAATATTTCATTCGGTTCGGACGTGGCTGCAGTTGCTCCTCCAGAGCTCCCCCTCTATCGCTGTCTCTCCGCCGTTCCTGGGACACCCGTTGGCGCTACGGGTTACGTTGATAAATCGGCCAAAAGCAACCGTTATCAAATAGTAGTTAGTTTAAATTGCAACTAAAAATAGCATATAATTAGCAAAAATAGCCAACAGACAGCGCCGTAAGGCGCGTACGTGTTTTTGTGTCAGTGTGTGCGAGAGTGTCTGCGAGTCTAGTGGAAATCCGTTTAAAAATAAAACAACGCCAGACGTCCGAAGCTGGGCCAGAATTGCAAAACCGCCAGAACCATTTACATATTTTGGCCAGAACTCCAGGTGATGAACGTTTCCACTATCTTTTCTTTGAGGTGCTAAGGGAAAGGACTTTGTTTTTAATCAAATTCAAGGAGAAAACTTTCAACTGCTAGGCAGCAGGCTTTCTCTCTCTCTCTCTCTCTCTGACTATCACTTACTTTCTCTTACTTTCTCTTTGGGTCCTAGTCGATTTCTCTTTACGCCCGTTATTTCGGTGTGACCAGGATGGCAAGTGCTTTGATTCAAAATAAAACAGCAATTGCTTCAAGTTATCAATTAACCCCGAGAATAAAAGAAAGTCTCCAATACCTGCCTTATCGTTTTCCTGCAGTTTTCAGTCCTTGTGGGGAAATCACCTCTTGGCATGTTCCACTCTTTCCTGAACGCAATTAGTATAATTGCAAGCAAGTTTTAGCCTGTCACTCGGTTGACAAAAGAAATAACACAGAGAGTGGGATGATGCCCTTAAAAAATGTGCAAGGATTGAAAACAATTGGTACAATGAGGGAGGGAATGTCCAATAAGAAACAACTTCCCCATTGCATGTTGCCACAAAATACCCTTGAAACGGTACTTGCAACCCCCGAATCCTACGCACTCTGACGTAGCTGCAGTTTTGCTTGAAATATTTCCGTTGGGTGGCTGTGCACCCACAAGTATGTAGTTCAAGGTCGTTAGCCTGGTTTTTGGCCAGAGGGCACAAGATGCGTGGTCTCATTACGGGAAACAAACGGAAACTCGAGACCACACGCCAAGTTGAAGGACATGCGAATGCCTCACTTGAGACGCTATTCTTGGATATTCGCCAAAGTGACTACTCAGGTGACACTAATCACCGGCTCCTGCTCCGGCTTCAGCCCACCCACTATGCCCCAGGCCTTTCTTTTGTGAAAAAGTGGCACTAATGAGCGCCGGTCATGCAATAAGTTGGTGACCCCTGGAAAATGGCGCCTAGCCAAGAGTCCTTCTAAACGAAACTAAAAAATATGAAATTTAAAACACTAACAATATTTTGTAGAGGATTTTGTATCCCTGCAACAGGAGGTGCAGTCATTGAACATTTAATGCTGTGCAGATTGCAACAATGGGCGCCAGCCTTCCGGGCCACTGGCCACATGAAAATGGCCATAAATTCAACGCCCGCTCTAATCAAGTTGGCCCCCTGGCTGGAAGCCAGAAGCCAACAACGACGGGCGACCTACTTGGCCTGGCTTAATGTCAGCTAATTGCATTGGCGCTCGGTGGTCGGCAGCCCCTCAGACATAATGTCGCCGCATGGCTCCCCTCATTTCCACTTCCTTATTTTTTTCATTTCCCGAGAAGTAAGTTCAATGAGGCGCAAATTGTTATGGTAACAGACACAAGTACAGTGGAGCTTGACTAGGAGTTACTCACCAACAATGATAACCTTACACGGTGTTTATTTTACTTATCTAAGGATACTTTTATGACATGTTATATCGCAAATAATAATTTAATTTACATGGAAATTCTCCAATGTCAGGGTGTCCTTTGTGGCGTGTGTGACGCAAAACAAGGAGCTCTGGGTTGGGGGTGGGCCCCCTCGGTGGCAGCCTTGGGCCTGGAAATTATCATTCGACTTTCGTCTGGCACCGTTTACCCTCTGACCCAAGCCTTAGTTGACATGTTTATGCGCAAATTTGGTTGTTGTTAAAGTCTTGTATCGATTTTGTTAACTTGATTATAGGAGCAGCGCCGAAAGGATAAAGGATAACCAAGGACAGCGACTCGTCGACGGTTGGGTGACATGCTAGCAGCCGTTATGGCATCTGACATAAACTGGGATCCAGGTGAGTGGCACTCCCACGTTCATTTCCGAAGAGCTAATGCCGAAAAATAATAAAATTATCCCTATAGCTCTTTCCAAATTGATAACCACACTCAAGGAGTCGGAGAATCTGTCCAATGACCAGGAGATCGATTTCCTGAAGGCCTTGCTCGAGTCCAAGGAGCTGAATGCCCTTGTCAATGTCCACACCAAGGTGGCCAAGGTGGGCCGGGACGATCGCCTGGCCCCGGTTCTCTCCACCTCCGCCCAGGTGTTGTACGAGGTTCTGGAGCAGCTGTCCCAACGCTGCCATTTGAGTGAGGACTGCCGGGAGGCCTTCCATCTGCTGCAGGACTCCCATGTCCAGGTTGCCATCCTTAGACGTTCTATTGAAGTTTTTAGTAACAAAAATCTCCCATTTCAGCATCTCCTGTTCGCCCATGATGCCATTGCTCAAAAGGACTTTTATCCGCACCTGCCGGAGGCACCTGTGGAAATGGACGAGGACGAGGAGACCATCAAGATTGTCCAGCTGGTCAAAAGCAATGAGCCATTGGTGAGTTTCGTTAGCCATCAGATCCTGCCATCCATTTCATCTTCCATGTCCATCTCATCGTCAATCGCTGTCCTGTGCCGTTAATCGCTTTCTTGTCACTCTCTCGGCATTCCATTCCGCCTCCTACTTTCACTCTCACTGTTTCGCCGTCCTGCCAACTGCTCCTTTCTGCGCCTTCTCATTCATTCTCTTATTCTTCTGTCGTTTAATCGCCTCTTTGTCAACTCTTCCCAATGCTAATCAATTTTGTAAATTTTGCTTTTGCCAAATTCGAACGAAATCGAATGCAATCGAATCTCTCGAATTCGCCCATAAACTAAACTGCATTTTTACCAAAAACTCAATCGAAAATTATGAAAAAAAAAAATATGATAAAAAAACACAGACAGGAGCACAGAGTGCGGAGCCAATTGTTGTAAGTAATGAAATCCAAGTCCATAGCGTAAAATACAGAAACCCTTTCAAAGCACCAACAAATAAAATCAGCAGCCAGGATGCTGTGTCCACACAAACACACACTGACTATACATACATCCTTTTTTGTCCCCATTCTGTTGTTGTGACACATCCATCATAAACACACACCGGAAACCGCACACACACAACACTCACACAAACACATATGGGAAGCCATCTTGGCTGGCACTTTAGTGACACTGTTGCCTACTTTTAGGGGGCCACCATAAAAACTGACGAGGAGTCCGGCAAGATAATCATTGCGAGAATTATGCACGGAGGTGCTGCAGATCGGTCCGGTTTGATACACGTCGGCGACGAGGTCATCGAGGTCAACAACATCAACGTGGAGGGCAAGACGCCAGGCGATGTGCTCACCATACTGGTAAGGATAGCTCTAAGCAGAAAAATATTCCCAAGATTAAACGTTATTTTTTTTGATACAGCAAAACTCCGAGGGCACCATTACCTTTAAGCTGGTTCCGGCGGACAACAAGGGTGCCCAGCGCGAGTCCAAGGTGCGAGTTCGGGCCCACTTCGACTACAATCCGGACGTGGATCCGTACATCCCCTGCAAAGAAGCCGGCTTGGCCTTCCAGCGCGGCGATGTCCTGCACATCGTGGGCCAGGATGATGCCTACTGGTGGCAGGCGCGGAAGGAGCACGAGCGCTCAGCGAGGGCGGGTTTGATTCCCAGCCGGGCGTTGCAGGAGCGTCGCATCCTCCACGACCGATCCCAACGGGAGGGCACTGATCTGGACTCCAAGCGTAAGCATTCCCCGCATTACTTCCTCATCGCTTTAATATTTGGCCCGCATCCATGACTAACATTGATCTACTTTCATGCCGCATCTGAAAATATAAACCCTATCATCTAACCAACAATTGGCCACCACTGCATCCATTTACCCCTCATCGCCTTCGCCTTCGCAATCGCCAGCCGGTTCATGTGCCTCATTATGCACCACCCCACCCGGCTCCCCCCGGCTGCCAGCGAGCAGCAGTACCTCCTCCTGCCGCCAGCCAAAGACTAAAAAGATCATGTACGATTTGACAGAGAACGACGACTTTGATCGGGAGCAGATCGCCACGTACGAGGAGGTGGCCAAACTGTATCCCCGTCCCGGGGTCTTCAGGCCCGTGGTACTCATTGGAGCTCCTGGAGTTGGAAGGAACGAGCTGCGCCGCCGGCTGATAGCTAGGGACCCGGAAAAGTTCCGCAGCCCAGTGCCATGTAAGTAGAATAAGTTTGGTGGCCAAAAGACTTTCTTAGCTCTCCAAACCCTTTACAGACACCACGCGACCAATGCGCACTGGAGAGGTGGCTGGCAGGGAGTACATTTTCGTGGCCCGCGAGAAAATGGACGCGGATATCGAGGCAGGCAAGTTCGTGGAGCATGGCGAGTACAAGGGCCACCTGTATGGCACCTCGGCGGAGAGTGTCAAGTCGATCGTGAATGCCGGATGCGTCTGCGTGATCAGTCCCCACTACCAGGCCATCAAGACGCTGCGCACCGCCCAGCTGAAGCCGTTCCTGATCCACGTAAAGCCGCCAGAGCTGGACGTGCTAAAGGCCACACGAACGGAGGCGAGGGCCAAGAGCACCTTCGATGAGGCGAACGCTCGGAGCTTCACGGACGAGGAGTTCGATGACATGGTCAAGTCGGCGGAGCGCATCGACTTCCTGTACGGACACTTTTTCGACGTGGAGATCGTGAACGGGGAGCTGGTCAATGCCTTCGAGCAGCTGGTCCAGAATGTCCAGCGCCTGGAGAACGAGCCCCTGTGGGCCCCGTCCATGTGGGTGCAGTAGGAGGAGGCGCCAGTGGGGGCAGCAGCATTGCATGCAACTTGTTAATGAACACCAACACCAAAGTATTTTTGCCATACGAATTTAGCAAACTGCTAGAGAAAGATAAGATGAGACACTATGACACCCGTAGGCGGTCCTGCTGGGCACTCCCGTCCGGCATTAGTCCTTTTCACGACATGTACCTTTTTGCGTAAAAGTGAAAACAAAGAAATGAATACAATAAATAGGCAGAGATTGAGCGAGAGAAAGTGTGGAATAAGGATTAGGAAGGACTCCGAATCCTCGAGCAGCGCATCTATCTTACAATTACGATATAAATTAAATTATAAACTTGTTGTACAAAACTTTATTTGTGTTCAGAAAAGAATGGACTAAATTATAAATGTATTTATAACACACGTTGTTAAAGTCAAAGCAAAAAGAGTTAATCCCCCCGTAATCCAATCCCTCGCATTGCATCTCAATTGTAAATACACTCACTCACTATCTGGAGCATATTGGATGCAGTGCGACTTCTATGTGTAATATGTCTCATTTCGAAACCGGATTTCATTCAAATATATATATATATATATATAGAGGACAATTGTCAAGGATTCATTGTTGAAAACAAGTGTGAAATTAATAAAAACCTATTTTAAATGCGACAAAATGGATGACACTCACTGTGAGCGAGATAGGACATTAGTTTAGAGAAGACTTGGACACAGCTTTATTGGGCAGCACACTCGTTGATATATACACAGTTATATATCCTGTCACCTATATCCTATGGTCTGTAAATTTAGCTTATGCTTATGAAGTCTATCCAGGATGTATTGTTCAGTTTACAGTTTACTTGATTGTTGTGTTTGTTTCCTTTTTAGTGCGAAGACATTGACAATTTCGACATGCACCCATGCCAGAGGGTCAGGTATCGCTGTTTCTACTGCTATAGTTGCGACTTGGTGCCGGAACGGGAGCCGCTCAGTCCGTAAAACTGGGCCAAGCGCCTGGCCTCCCGCCAGCCCGCCTCCACCGCTCCATGGACCGTGGAGTAGTAGTGTTCGCTGGACGCCTCTCCGGCAAACTGGACGATGGGCCGATCGCAGCGACTCTGCTGCCACAGCTCGTCCTCCGGTTCCTTTTCCCGCTCCGGTGTGGTGGCCACAACGGTCAAGGGATGCGCCAGCTCCCGGGCCCCAGTGCCCAGTTGCTCCGTTTCCATGGACCTGTAGGAATAGGAGCCGCGGAAGTTCTCGTTCGTATACCAGGCGGAGGTCCGGAACTGCTTTGGCTCTGGTACGGACCACTTGAGGAATCGCCGAAAGAGGTACATGCAGCCAGCCTGGACCTCGTCCAGTGGCAGGGTCTCCATGTGCCGGCCATTGGTATTGATGATCCAGCCCGCCAGGATTCTGGGCTGGTAGCTAACCCTGTAGAAAGCCAAACACGTCCTCCAGCCAAGCTCGGGAAGTACCTCTAATATCGTCTAGGTCCTCCTCCCGCCAGAGCAGCGTGAATCCCGTCCAGTCCTCCGGCCAAAAGGGCTGAGGAAACTCCACGAATATCTTATTGACCGTTCCAAAAGCCAGTCCATCGATGGCGCGCTGTTTCTCGATCGGAAGCTGCGGCTCAAACATCCGCCAGTGCTGCTCCTTCAGTACGCCAAGGGACACTGTGACCACCACGTGATCGGCTATGCAGGTGTCCCCATTGCTAAGCTGGAGCTCCACGCGTCCATCGTTTCGGTTCCAGTATATCTTTTGTACCCTGGTGTTGAGCAAAAGCCGCTCTTTTAGGACTCCATTCTCCGCCTTCAGTTCTCGGGAACGCATGAGTACTCTCAGCAGCTCCACAAAGCCCTTGTCCTTCCAGTTCAGCAGGATATCGCCCTCGCACTCCCAGTAGTCCAAGTAGCCCCTACCAGAGACCTGCTCCAAAGTATCCGACGCCTCCACGGAGTTCTCGAATTTTTGGTAATTGTCGAAGAATTCCCTGGCCACCTCGGCGTCGATATCAGAGTTCTCCGGACGTCGCAGGGTGTCGTAGAACTTGTTGGTCAGGTAGCTGCCCAGGGAGCCGCTGCAGTGGCGCAGTTCCAGCTGCCGGGTTACCAGGGAATCGCCCACAATCGCCTTAAGCCGACTGGCCACCTGGTCCGCCACCACCTCCCCATTGGATCTCACGCACTGGTAGTTCTCGTACACCGGTCCCGTGGACTCCAGCAGCTCCTCCTCCTGCTTGCGGGTCAGCTCGTAGACAATATTGTCCCTCTCACCGTGACACCACTGGGCGCCCAGATCGATGACATTGTCTGCAAAGGGAATGGTGTGAATCCGACCGCCCAGACGGTCCTCTGCCTCCACGACGAGCACATTCTGGAAGCCCAGCTCCAGGAGCTTGGTGGCACAGGCCACGCCCGAGGCACCCGCTCCAACGACGACGATCTTGCGATCCAGGTTCCGCTGTGCGCCACTCATTCCGGGTAACTGAATCTATTCAGAGAGAGTGAGGAGGAGGGAAATGGGAATGCAACAGGCGGTAAGCAAATTTAATTCTGGGAAACTTTACACAGAATGTCTGATTGTGGGGGGGGGTTTGGGTTGAAATATGAGACAGCACTTTTAGAAAACTTGGGGCTTTTCTTATATTAAAAATTATAATATTAATAATCTATAATAACTAGATATTTGTTTAATCATTAAACAACATATTTGTGTTTGAAAACAAACAATATATTAAGCTTTTCTACACAATATTTCTCACAAAGCCTTTGTTTGTTTTCAAAACAAATACTAGAACATTTTTCACTTTCACTTTTGAAAATATAATAGATTGAACCAAACAGCACAATTTTGGCAAATAATTAAAAAATCATATTATAGACAATCGAAGGTAAAAGAAAACAAAGAAATATATAGTATCTAAGATGTGGCAATATTTTTGAAATTTTTAGTATGTATGTAGGATTTTTTTCAGTGAAAAAAACAGCATTAGGCGATTGGATGCTGTTAAATTGGTAAAGTGCAATTCCAGGCACTTGAGTCTGATGATTTGAGTCGTTTTTTGATTAAAAAGTAGCTGCCCGGTCGCCCAACATCTGTTTCGATAACGAATTCTTGCGCGCAATTCGGACTTTGATAAGGGTCTCGAAAAAGCTCCCCCCACCGCCACCGATTAGAAAGGGGAAAAGCAACACTTTCCGCTTAAGGAAAACACATGTGTGCATAGAAATCTCGCCACATGAATTTATTAATAGCCTTTGGTGGCATAGGAAAGCCAAGGAGGTAGGTGACGTCCCCCAGCCCCAGTGGGAGTGCCTGACCAACCGGACCAGCTGGTTTTTCTTTTAAACAGAGGGCATCCCACCTGGAGTTACCTGGAAATTGGCGTTCTAGAGGTGGCTACATCCACCGCCTTTCACAAACGGAAGAGAGAGCGCAGCATTGATTTTATATTTGGCCAAAAATGTTCAAGGTTTTCTGCCGCAGACAGAAACAAACAAAAATACAAAAAAAAAAATTAATATGAGGGTGCTGGGATTGGGGAAATGTTTATTCACTTTATTCCACTTCCATTGGACTCACCAAAACTCTTCTTTAACTCAATTGACAAAAATTTATTTATTGAAAATAAGCATTTCTACCGGACTACCGTTTCCTGTTTGTTATTTTCTTATTTTTTTTTAAGGAAAATCTCGAGCTCCTGCTGAAAATTGGCGAAGTCGGCGGAAAATCAAACAAAACTGAAAGCCGAAAACCAAAAACATCACATGGAAACGTGCTGCTCCCCAGCCCGTGTGCTTATGCTGCGACCAGAGTCTTAGTCCGGACCACCAATGGGGGCCATGTGGTGGAGCATTCTGGTGGTGTCCCCCGGACGACGCCCCAGTGCGCTCTGCGCAGACTGTAAGCTTCGGAAGAGCTTTGGCCAAAAAGCCCCAACACAGCTGAGTGAATGGGTAAGAAAGTGAGTGGGTTTTTGGGGTGGTGGTTTGAGTGGGGTATCCATATAAGGGAGGCAGTCCCTTGCCCAAATGCACAGAGAAAAAAGCCATAGTTACTTATATAACTAATTAGGATCCAAAGATTACAGTCTTTAAAGAAAAAAAATGAGTATGTGGTGATTTGATTTTCAAAATATTCTTTCGGGTATATTAATTTTGCTGTATTATTAATAATCATCCAAAACATAGACATTCTCATTTTAATTCAAAACAAATTCGATTCGACTAGCGTTCCCCAAATTTTTGCCCTTAATATTTTAAAACAGGAAATCCTTTTCTGTCTGTGCACTAGGCATTCCTCGGGGCACCCTTTAAAAACTTTCCGTTTTTAGGTTCAAATGATTCATACATTTATATATAGTTTTATATATATAGTATATTTAGTCAACTGCATACATGGTTCGCTAGACTTTGTTAAAGGAATTTCCTAAGACTCTTCGTTAAATAACTCGTTTGATATTGGTAGGTCCTTTGATGTTTTAGTTACATATATTCTTCTTCGATGTATGTACAGGTCAGTTGCAGTATCCTTTGGCCAAATCGGGAATTACATAAGTCCGGAGCTCTTGGTATATAAGTAATTGGTTATCTTTTATTACCCGCCTACATTTGACTTTACATGATCATCTGTCCGTAGCTTTGGAGTTACATTTTCTTTTTCTCTTTGTTTTTCAATTTATACGTGTATATACAGCAAGGAGTTTACTTGGAATACATTGATAAATTCTTTAAAAACGATCAATTAAATTTAAATTTTAAGAACAGGAATTTCAAATAAAGCCAATTCATAAATTAATCTAATTTACACTAAATATATATCCGATTCGGAAATGAAACGAAGGTAATTACAAAACAATAAACAAAATTATCACAAACAATAACAGCCCGGATAAGATGAGAATGGCGGCCCACTGTCGTTTATCTGGAAAATAAAAATAATTTAGTTAATTTATTTAAATAGTTTTGAAAAGGATTCATCACTCACCATTATTCATGTGCAACACTTTGGCAACTTTCTTCATGGTCGTGTCCAATTTGGACTCCGTGGTATCGAACTCGTTTCCGAAGTCATCCAACATCACCGCCTGCTCATCCAGCTCCACTCCGATTTGACGCGAGACCGTTTTCAACGTGCCAATGGAGTCACTGATCATGTCCAGCTGCTCGTCCTGGCCCTGGATCATACGCTGCTGTATGGACACCGTTTCCCCCACATACCTGTGGCTGGGACTGTCCAGTCCTCCGTGATGCGACTGCCCGTAGTGACTGGGACTGTCGAGAGCATTCTCCAGCTTGGAGTACTTGGTGCCGCTGTGGCGGGATGCTGCTGCCGCCGCCGCTGACATGGTGCCTGCTATGGTATTGGCCACCGCCTGGCTACCGCTGTTGATTAGGGAGTTGCCGTTGATACCGCTGGGACACTCCACCAGGTACGTACGATCGTTGTGCGGATGCTGGTGGTACTCGTTCGAGTTGGAATTCAAGCTGGTGATGGCAATGGAGTGATTGTGATTGGGGCTGTGGCGCTCGTTATCGAGCAGTGGCTGGTGTGCTGTGATGTCTCTGTCCCGGCTCCGGTTCAGGCTCATCTTATCCTTCATTTGCTTGACCTCATCGCGAGTGTTGTCGATGAAGTTGCGCCTGCTGGAGAGTTCACGGTTATCGATCCGGAATTTGCTCGGATTCTTCTCAACGATGCGTAATAATGGAAAAAGTTATGGGTTAAGGAGGAAACCTTTGATAAAAATAATCTATATATCCTATTACTTTATAGGAAGTGCAAAGAAAAAGAATTTAAAAGCATAAATAAACCTCTAAAGCCCATTAAACTTTGAGTATTGGGGCCATGAATTGATTTTTCAATTGATAGCTGTGACGATTGCTTGTAAAAGGATATTGATAGTGTCCTCGAGGTCCTCGAGATCCCACTCGATACTCCGGAGCGAGTTACGCAGCTCGGTGGTGGTCCATTCAACCTCGGCGCCACCGCTCTCGCCCAACTCCCGCCAACGCAGGTAGAGGCCGCGGGTTTTGTTCAGAGCTTTGAATACCTCGCTGCAAAAAGGAGAAGGTGGAAAACACCAAATGAAAGGAAAAACAAAGGCATTGATGGGGGAAATGTCAAAGGGAAATGCATGTTTTTTTTTTTTTTTTGTGTGGGGGAAGCCCAAAGAACGGAACCTACTCCTTGACTACGAAAAAGGGATCCTCCAGAGACATGCCGTGCTCTCTTCTTGGTAGAAATGGAAATTAACACTCCCAGCGCTTTTTCACCAGCGTTGCGTTGCTATTTTCATGGATTTTTTCCGCCACCGCAGACGACACGGGGGAAAACTACCCCCAAAAATGTTGAGGGGGATGCGTGGAAAATGCAAGTGGAAAACCAAAGCCAAAAGGGGGATTATTATGGAATCAACACATAGAAGAAAAACTGGAGGTAGCACTCTCGATTTTATATATTTTAGCAGGAATTTCACAATCAACTGTGTTTTATCTTTGGTTGACAGCGAAGTTTGAACAGCACGTTTATTGATTATTGCACTTGTGCCGCCTGCCGCTTATCTCCCGATTGCCTCCTTGGATTCCGTGGATTCCGTGGATTCCCGTAGATTTTACTGATTCCGCCGATGGCCAAGAGAGCACTAGCACTGCCGTCATTTGCGCTCCGCTCCGGAGGCCAGAACCCCAAGCATTGGCATTTGTTTACGCCGCTCTGGCGCCTGCGCATACTTTACCATTTCCTTGACACCCTTGGAAACCAAAAACAAACCCCAAAATTTGGCAACCAATTCCACAACAACAATTATTAGTCAGATTAGTAGAGCTGTTTATGGCTGTTTTCACCTGCCATTCTTAGGCTTACCTTTTCGTTGTTTCCCACTCATTTAGCTAGCGCCTGTTTGATTTAATCAACTCTCAATTGACACAATATGTTTTTGTTTATCAGTTTATTTCCATTTATTTGTTATTATCTGCTGATTTTGTGCCACAGTCGTCAGGTGTTTCTTGGGCTAACGCCTTTGGAGAAGGTACTAGTGCCTCATGGCGTATACTTGATGTAATGGTATTTTCCACTGCGTATACTTTATATTTTGGTATATCAAGTATACGCCATGTTATGGTATTAAGCCATTGAAATGCTTTGCCTGTCTGGCAACTCTAGTTTGAAAAACTATTTTTTTTAATTTTAAAAAGCTTTTCAAACAATTATAAGCTTATAAAAAAATATAGATTACAAAAATGTTTGATATTTTCTAAAATAGAATAGGAAACTTAAAATATTTTATTCCATTCCTTTGTTTATATGACATAAATGTAAATCCTTTTCATTCTTGCACATATATTTGTTTTCAAAACTGTGATAAGAGTTTGGTATTTCTGTTAACGTTCAGTTACTATCACACCGAGCTTTTGACGGTTTTATTTTGGCCGCCTTCGCAAAAGAGTTTAAAAAGTGCTTGGAAAATGTTGCAAAACAACGCGGTGCGGACTTTGCAATACGACAGCGAAATTCGCGTGGCCCAGCAGCCAAGTTCCTCAGAACCGAGAGGTAAAATATTAACGCAAAATGAAAACATAAAGTGATTCACCCGCGGACATTGGTAACTAACTTGTTACCAACTGATAAGCAATGCACTGGATTAATTGCTATTGGCTGGGAGTGTGTCATAGTTCGACATTATTACACGTGAAGAAATATACTTTTATTCATATTTTAAAAACTAATTTCAAAAAATTTGAATCCCAGTAAGCTTGAGAATGAATTTCAAACATATTTTATTCTCAATCAAAAGCAGTCAAGACACACAATAAACTTATATATATAAATTTTACAAAACCAAAACATATTTGATCTAATAATGTCTGATACTGATTCCGAGAGTGAAGAAAATCGTGCTAATGAGCAAATAGTTATAAAGGTCCTTGATCAAGACAATGCCATCATCCAATTTAAGATCAATATGAAAACTCCTTTAAAAAATGTGATGAAGGCGTATTGTGACAGAGCTGGAGCAAGTATTCAAAGATCAAAATTTTTATTCAATGGGCTACCAGTTAATGAGAACGATACTCCATTGACCCATAATATGGAAGATGGCGATACAATCGAGGTTTATCGTCGGCAGGAAGGGGGTTTTAATATACCCCAGTAACTTGAAGATGAAATTTTTCCAAATTATTCGTTTTTAAATTTATTCAAAATAGTTATTATTTGCTGAACGTTAAACAACAAACAGCCCCTGGTAATTCTAGTGTTTTTCCCAGGAATGGTCAGTTATTTTCCCCGAGTGTACATTGTCAGGTCGGCTATATCTTATCGGCTACTATTTTGTTGTGGTCTCCGTCCCGTCAAGTGCCTTTGTTTGGGCCTATTGGTTCGGTTCTTTTAGCCATATACCCGTACACAGAAACTTATCGAATTCAAACTTTATGGTTCTGCCTTTTCGGTGGAAATTCCATCAAACGAAGTGATTCAATAATAATTTAATAATTCATGAAATGTATATGTTAAAAGTATGAGCTTGGGATTATAAATGAAACGACAAATATAAATAATCAAGATTTCGTTTTCTGAGCTCAACAATCTGAGGATAAAAATGTAACCAATAATTTCCCCACTATTTAAATAGGTAATGTCTAATTTCTTTCAGTTTTCGACTCCCACATTAGCATTACCTCACAGCCAAGACCGGAGGCTCCACGCATCCCCCTGCCGGTGCCCATAGCCACAGTTACGGGCAGCAGGACCTTTATTCCTCTAGCCGGATACGATTGCCTGGCGGATCTGCCCTCGGTGCACATTGAACAGACCTTCGAGCTGAACGAAAGTATGAGGAATTCATAAAAAATATAGATATAATATCTCGGTTTATTGCGCAGCTTTGACGGCCGTTTCCTCGGAGAATCGATATGTGGTGCGATCTCCACTGGGGGATGCCATCTTCGCGGCAAGCGAGAGTTCAACGGAAAAGAATCGCCTTGTCTGGGGGGCGGGACGACCTTTTCAAATGCACTTACTGGACAAAACTCACCAGGAAGCTCTAGTCTTCCGCAAAAAACTGGCCATGGGATCATTCTGCTGCCAGCCAAAAAGTCTGGAGATCTGGATTCCTCCGGGCAATGTCCTGGGTCGAGTGGTAGAATCGCCCACTTTTATGCAGCCGGAGTTCTTCATCGAGGATGGTAACACCGGACAGCCTGTGTTCTGCGTGGAAGGACCTCCCAATTCAGGATTCTGCTGCTTTTGCCTGCCCAGAGACTCTTATTTTAAGGTTCGTGTTAGATTTAAAAGAACCATATCAAAAATTCAAAATATGGTATATCCTTTTAGATAAACTCCGGTGGCAATATGAGGGCTTCCATTGACCACAAGTGGATGACCTCCAAGTCTCAGTATACGACCAACATTTACTTCAGTGATACCAAGTTGACAGCCAAAGAACGAGCCTTGATATTGGGTGCCGCCTTCTTGCTGGTAAGTTATCCCAAACACAGGGATATAAAACATATATTTAATAAAGAATTAACCCTTTTCAGGAATATCTGTACTTCCAAAAACGTTTCTAAAGAATAAACATTAAAAAATCTTGTATATTCACATTGATTTCTTTATTTTTTGTCATTTTTTTGTATAAGTTTTCAAGTTGTTTTTGTATTGTATTGTTTTTTTTTCCAGTTTTTTGATATATTTTACAATAATGTAATAGATCACTTCATTTTTTTGTTGTTTAACCACATGCATACATTCAAATATATATAGATAATATATCTATGTGTATATATATACTTTGCCATGGCCTTTGCCACAGCATTTTGTACAATAATTTTCATTAATTTCTATCAACTTTGTGTAGTTTATATTTTCATTGTTTTTTTTTTGTTTTTGTTTTTTTTTTTTAGTTTTTCTAACCTACCGCTTAATGCATATATGACAACATATTGATTATTTACAGTTAGCTATTTTTCATCATTTCGTTTCGCTTCTGCCAAATACAAAATTAAAACAAACAATTAAAGAGTCTCGTGGTCTCGTCGTTCTAAAAAATTAAAACAAAACTAGGCGGTTTACAATGTTATATACATCATAGATATTATTCCCATTCACCCATATTTCTCAGAGCTTCTCAGCGAAAGGTGGTGTGATAACAATTTGAAATAAGGAAGAACTACGTGATTTGCAGAGGATCTGATTTGGATTGTTAGATTGGATCGACTTGGAAAACCAATATATACTATATACATATTAAATCGGTGTGAGGAGTGGTGGTCCTGGGCTAAATTACGGGGCTAGGCCTTATAAATTACACATTTCTCCGATCTCTCTTGCTCTTTACATTTGTAGATAGACTCACAGCACTTCAGGAGTTTTTGCATTTATGCATTTCGAAAAACAGATCAGCCTACAGCTACACATATATTTTTGGATACCTATAGTATCGGATCCCTAGACTAAATACTTTAGATGCGGATCCAGATCGAATCTGCTTTTGGGGGTGAAGGAAGGGGAACTGCACTAGACGACGGGACAGTTCCCCTTAAAAAGTTTCTACACTGGAATAGCTCGCTTATCGGACGCTCCTATCCTTTGATTAGAATTCACGATTAGCCCAATTTTAATCGATGAGAGGTGGTTCTTAGTGGCTAGCTCTAGAGTAAGTTGTGTGTGTGCCCAAATGCGATATGCTTAGACATTTGATATGCGCTCGTTGGAGGTGGTTTGGTCGCTCCTCGGATTGTAGGCAGGGTACTGGCTGGTGTCCAGGTGGTACACCGCTGGATACTGATACCCTCAGCTGGGCTGAAGCATGTACATGTACTGTCAGTTGCTGGCTGCGGCCGAGGCAGCCACCGGGACAGCAACAGGCACCGGAACCGGCAGCTCTTGTCCGGATCGCGCCCGCTTCTCGCCACTGCCCTCCGCCGGATTGTCGCTCTCCTCGCCGGTGCTGCTGAAACTTCCCGGCAAGCGGCGTTTCAGGTTGTGGTTTAGGCCATTGGTCACTGCCTCGTCCTCGGACATGGAACTAGCACGCTTTGGAGTGTTGCCAGCACTGTCGTTGTCCAGCGATGCAATGGCCGAGGCTATGGCCGCGCTGAACCCATCCTCGGAGGCACTGTCCTGCGAGGTTGGGCCTGTGGCGTCCTGGGCCAACTGCATCATTCCCGACGGCGTGGTGTAGCCACTCAGCTTGTTTGGATCCTTCTCCAGCAGCTTCTGGGCCAGTAGCTTCAGGGATATCAAGGAGTTCTCACAGTCGCTGGTATCGATCTCCGTAAGACTGATGCCCGCCCGTTCGATTTCTGCATATGTTCCAAATGGCAACTTTTGCAGGCATTCCAGCTTCTGGACATGAGTCTTTGAGCGCAGATGCTTGGCCAGATGTCCGTGGATGCGGAAAGCGATCTTGCAGTCGGTGCATTCAAAGGGACGCGGATTGGAGGTGGTCGGTACTCCAAAGGTCGACGTCATCATCACCTTGTTCTTGTGCGCCTCGGACCGCTCGTGCTTCTGCAGATGTCCCTGGGTGCGGAAGGAGATGCTGCATGGCTCACACTTGAACTTACGCTCCATGTAGTGGATGTTCATATGGAGCGTAAGCTGATGCTGTCGCTGGAACGTCTTCGAGCAGATGGTGCAGGTGGGTCGCGCGTCGGCAGCGATCGGCGGAGGAGCCGGTGGCATTCCGCGGGCATATGGAACCTGCTGGAGATCGCTGCTCTTGCTGCTAGGCGTGGAGTTCTTGAACCCATCTTCGCCCACAATCACAGTGCGTTGGGTGGGTTGAGACGAGACGGTGGGGGTGGGTGTGCTAGATGTGACAACAGGGGCTGAAGTAGTGGTGGCCACAGAGGCTGGAGGCGCTGTTGTAGCCAACGCCGAGCTGCTAAGTACTCCGCTGAAGTCATTGACGTCCGGCTGCTGCACTGCAGCGGGCAAATTGGCATTGTGACGCTCTACCTTGACCTTCTCGTGGTCACTCTCCTCACTTTCCTCCTGTGAAACATTTACCACGGGTGGGACAGCAGATGGAGCTGATGCTGGAACTGGCAGAGAAGGCGCCACAGACGGCACCTCGTCCGGGGTCTTTACCTCGTGCACTTCAATGCTGGGCACCTCGTTAATGCTCATGACTGGTCTAGTGCTGGTGGTCAGTAGGTTGGCGCTGCTGCTCATCACCGGAGCCGCAGTAGAGAATAGTGTGTTAATCAGATAGCTTCGGTTGAACTGACTCTGCTTCATCTTGGCATGGTGTAGCGCCTGCTCCTTGATGTACGTCTGCAGGAGCACGTCCTCGCCCTCAGCGCCCAGCTTGGCCTGCTCTTCCATTTCGGCGGAGATGCGCACCTTGTCGGACACCGAAATCAAGGTCTTCATGAATCCGCTCTCGTTGCCCGAGCTGCCGAAGATTACTTCGCGCATCTGCTGGGCCTGAGACTTGGGGAGATCCTGGACGGGCGGGACCAATGGCAAAGGCGAGATGGCCGACGTGGAGCTGCGCGGCTTGGTGAGATCCATGGGGGCGCTCTCCTCGCTGGCAACGCTGCGCTTTGGCTTCGACTCCTCCGGATTGGAGTAATACTGTTCCTGCTTTTGATAGTCGAACGGAGGCTTCGGCGAGGTGAAGGAGCAAACCAATCGCTTTGGCAGCGATCCCGTGGATCCAATACTGTTTGCCGGACTGGCGGCCGGAACAGGTGTGTCCTGCAGTTGCGGATAAGGAGAGACACTTTGCGGAATGGGTGGAGTCATAGACAAAGACAGCAGGCACCTGGCTGCCTCGTGCTCCTTCAGCCGCGATTTCGACTCATCCGTGTCTGTAGAAAGGATTTCCAATAAATTAAAACAGTTCGAAAGTGAATTAGACTCCCACTTACCACTACTCTCCGATTCATTGTCGGTGTAGTCATCCGAATCGGACTCCCCGGCCATGGAGGAAGTACGTCCTCCGGCCGAAGTAGACGATTGCTGATCAAAGTCCATGTCCACATCCAAAAACTCGCCATCGGCGGGCATTGGTCCCGGATTGATGCCCAGTTCCATGCACTTTTTGAAGTGCGTCTTGGACTGCATGTGCTTGGTCAGATTGCCCTTGGTCTTGAAGCTGCAATTAAGAAAAGAAATAAAAAATTAGGTCCTCCTTGATTAGATTGGGTTCCAAATTCAGATTCTCACCTGAAATTGCAATTGCTGCATGTAAAAGGCCTCACATCCGTATGAGTTCGAATGTGTTTCTTCAACATGGAAGGCTTTTTGCAGCGAATGCCGCACTCGGAGCAGACATACCTGCCTCGTCCACGTCCCCGGATGTAGGTGTAGTCCTCGTGCGACTCGTATCCACCCACCAGCGGTTGGCCGGAGGGACTGGTCTCCAGCTTCTTGGCTTGCGCCTCATCGTTAGCCGCCTTGGCGGCAACGTTCGCCTCGCTGAGAGCGGCCACCTGAACGGCGGGAGCTCCCTTCAACTGGGCCTGGTAGAAGGCACTACCACTTCCGCTGGTCAGAGTCGAGGGGGAGCACACGACCTGCTGGGATGAGACCAGGCCGTAGCTCAGTTTCCCAGATCCAGCCATCGAGGTGGTACTGATGTTGCCCAGCATCCTTTGCCGGGAGTCGTAGAGGGCCATCACCTGCTTCAGCTTGAAGCCCAGAGGATGCGGCTGGTTCTCCTCGCACACCTGCCAGACACTGTACATCGACAGCTTGTGCATGCCGGCCACGTACGAGGGCTGCGGGCAGTTCACCGTGCAGTAGAACATCTTGGTGCTGCACTTCAGACCCAGATAGGTGTAGGCGTGTCCATTCAGATACAGTTGGACGCAGGACTTCGATGGTCTCGGCGTCTCGGGCGAAATAAGTGGCAATGTATTTGCCGTTGGAGTGATTCCGTGGTGGCGTTTAGGGGTAAATGTTCCCGGTTTCAGGGGTAGACTAGTGGGTCGCAGGAACTTGGATTTGGCAGAGGTACTTGAAGTCGAGGGGGC
Source organism: Drosophila varians (assembly GCA_018150405.1). Classification (NCBI taxonomy): domain Eukaryota; kingdom Metazoa; phylum Arthropoda; class Insecta; order Diptera; family Drosophilidae; genus Drosophila; species Drosophila varians. The sequence goes on from JAECWK010000130.1 coordinate 15,847,160, forward strand.
CTCCTCCGTAGCAACTCCGTTGGGGGTATCCACGTGAAGCGGCGTTAAAGGCGATTCCGACTGCTGCTTGCTCGCAATCACATTGTCCAGGTTGAAGTGGCGAACCTCCGGCTCAGAGATCTTCACGTTGTCAGCCATGCGCAGGAAATTAAACGGAGCCTTCTTGCCAGCCTCCTTGCTGTTCCACTGAAGAGCCTGCCGCTGGGCGGGAGTGGGTGGCAGTCGGCTGAACTCGCTGGGAAGATTCTGGACCCCACCGAAAGGAGACAGTGCCTTTAGTTCGCCACCAGCTCCACCAGCCATCAAGAGGGGGCTGGGTTGCTTTCGGTTCGGACTGCGTCCTCGACCCGTTGGCACGGGCAACTGCAGCTGCTGCGGCGGGGGAGGAAGCAGAGGCATCTGAGGGGTCAGACTGCCCGGTCCTGGAATCCCTGGCACATAGGGTATTGGTGTGCTTGGAGTGGCCTTGTCGCCGCCGCTCATCTGTGGCAGCGTCAACGGATTAAAGGCAGTAATTGAGTTGATCGGCGGAAACTGAAAGTGCTGGGCACCCGTGGAGAGACCTCCAGGCAACGATAAAATCTTTCGGTCCTTGGCCGATCCGGGTTCATTGATTTTGGAGGCACTTCCAACTTCCTGGAAGCTTCCACCGGATAATAATGAAGTCCTTATCACTTTGGGACTCTTTTCCAGCTCGGGACACTCAGATATGGGCACCATGGATCCTCCAGAGGAGGTCAATCTCCGGAAGCGCTCTTCTTTAGTGGATTGCAGCTCAGGAACACTGTTGCTGTTGTGGTTGCTGAACGGAAACGTAAAGACCTGAGGCTGTGTCTGGGAAGAGACAATGACCACGTCGCTATTCTTCACTCGCTTGGATGGCTGAGCCTCCATATCCCCAGAAAATTGTCGATCCTCGTGCATTTTCGTAATCACAACGGAATCTTGTGCCTTTCGGGGAGTATTCTGCTGCGCAAAGTCCACCAGTGGAGTCTTTCCCAGAAGGGGTCCTGGCGATGGCAGTGGTGCATCCACAAAACGAAGAGCTTCAATGGCTGTAGGAGCTATTATCGGTTGATTTGCCGGCGCACTAGGAGGAGGAGCAAGCCCGGAAGAGCCAGCCGATGTAGCAGGAGCTGCTGCAGGAGGAGTTGCTGTGGGAGCTGTCACCGTGGATGTTCTCGCGGGCGTTTGAGCCGCATTCAACCGATTGAGGACCAGGCTGCTTCTCTTGGTCTTCAGCTGACACCAGGCTAGCTTGGCCAGGGACAGAGGATTCTTTGAGTTGGCGATGTGATTTTTCAGCTCCGGCAGGCTGAGCGAGATCGAATTGGATCGGAAGGGCGATGATGCCGGACTCATCGGCGCACTGGAACTGGCATCCTGACAGTAGGTACTATTGTGTTGCTTCAGCTCATCCGCGCTGCGGAATTCATTGGCACAAATGGGGCACGAGTAAACAGCATCGTCGCCTTCTCCAATGGGCACGGCCAATCCTCGAGCGTTCAGCAGCAGATTCTTAATGATTGAGTTGTTGGGCTGGGCAGTGGATGAGGCAGTTTTAGAGCTACTGGCCGTGGGAGCCGTGGAGCTCGTCGGTGTGGCTGCCACGGAACTGGTGGCTATGGAACTGACGGGCAAACTAACCACCGCGGGCTTGGGTTTCGCCGACAAGTTCAGAGGCATCACATGCACTCCCATCGCCTGCTGGTCCATCTTGGCTACCGGAGTGGCCGGATCCTGACGATATTGCATTGTTTGCATGGGCAGTGGCGAGGGTGGCGGCGGCAAGTGTGGCTGCTGCTTAACAGGCGTAACCATTGTGGTGGCTGGCTTGAAGCTGTTTCTCTTTGCCAATCCATTTGGCGGCTCCAGCTGCTGCTGCTGCTGCTCCTGATGTTGCAGATAGATTTGATATTGCCTCTGCTGCTGGAGATGTTCTTCCTGTTGCTGCAACTGTTGTTGCTGCTGCTGCTGCTGGAGTTGTTGCTGCTGTTGGTGTTGCTGCTTCTGGACTATGGCCTGAGCCAAATTAACTTTCGCTTCCCGCTCCGGCATTTGTGCACCAATGTGATTGCTGTTGGCATGCGGAGTCGTTGCATTGCTGCCATGTTGCGAGGCATTATTGCTGTTGGCATTGTTGAAGCTGCGGGATCGGTTCAGTTGCTTCGGATACTTTTTCTGGAGAAGTATGTCTTTGTTCTCCACAATGGCTTCGTTGTGCGAAATCAGCTTCGATATGTGCTCCTGAACTTTGGCCACATTCTGTATTGAGTAAAACGCGATAAATAAAATATATGTTCGTTAAAGACTATTTTCAAAAAGCTTACCACTTGCATGCCGCCGCTAGAGCTGGCAAAGCTGCTTAGATTTGAGGCGGGCGAGGGCGTGGCTGGTGCTGGTGTTACATTGGAAACCTGACTATTGGCTCGAACCAGCTGCAAGTATTCAATATTTGAATTATTTATCCCATTTGCATATCATTTAAAACACAACTCACCTGTTGAGGCGGAACACTTGGTGGTTGCGGCATTGGCGGCGGTGCCTTAACCAGTGGGGAGTGTTGCTGCTGCTGGTGTTGTTGTTGCTGTTGCTGCTGGGCCAAGTGGATTTGTTGCAGTTGCAATTGCTGGAGGACCAACGCATGCTGATGTAAAGCAGCCGCTGTGGGATCCTGATTGTAAAAGGGAGGCTGCCCCAGGTAATAGACACCGGCTGGCGGAACCGGCGGCAGGCCGACCAGTAGCGATTGCTGGGCATGCAACTGCTGTTGCAGCTGCAATTGCATCTGATGCGAGTTGATGTGATTTTTCATCTTCATCTGCGTGCTGGGCGAGAGCGTGGGATGTGTTAGCGATGGCTGCTGCACCAACGGCATTGGAATCGACAGCTTCTGCTGGACCAATTGCTGTTGCTGCTGCTGTTGTTGCTGAGCTAGGTGCAACTGTTGCTGCTGCTGCTGTTGCTCCTTGCTGCTGCCCGGAGCGTAAAGCGAGGCATTGTGGAATTTGGGCTTATATGGCTTGTAGTCAACCGACTGCCGATGCTGGGCAGTGGCCGAATGCAGTGTGTCCGCCGTGGCAGGTGGCAATGTCCCAGCTGCCGGCGAACCCAGGGGCAGTTGTTGCATGTGCTGCGGAAGTGGCGGCTGCTGGATGTAGGCACTCTTGGCCGCCGATAATGTGGAGGGTGAGGGTGTGGGCGAACTCATGGGCTCGTCGTATGGCGAACCAGCGCGGCTTGGCTGTAATTAAAGAAGAAATATTAGCCTTTGATTAGGAAACTGTTGGTTTTTAACTTACCAACTCGGAACTACTGTTGCTCAGCTCGGCATCCTGGTCGGATAAACCATCATCCGCATCTGGCGGCACTTCCAGGCCCCTGGCTCTGGCTGCATGCGATCTGGAGCGGCAGTGCTTGTAGAGATTACTCTTCGTTTTGAAGGCTATGCCGCAGGGATCGCAGGGATAGGGTCTTTCGTTGGTATGGGCCCTAATGTGCTTCTCCAGCACCGAGGGCTTGGCACAAATCAAACTGCAATAGGGGCAAATATACCGTCCGGCCTTTTCACCTGCGGGAGTTGCCACTGCAGCACCACCTCCTCCTCCACCGGCTGGAACTCCTCCCGTTGTTGGCTGGGTCAATTGCTGATGCTGGGCGAATGTTGCCGGCGACAGTGTGGCATTCGCAGCGTAGTTGCTGTTACTATTTGTATTGCTATTGCTCAGTGGCGTTCGCGTTCTGGGCACTGCCTTCTGGCTCTCCTCATGACCGATGGCATTGACATGATTGCTATTTACAAAGTTGGCACTAAATTCATGTTGCTGTGGCGACGGCGGCGGTGGCTGATGTGGCTGCTGCTGCTGCTGCTGCTGGGTCAAGTGATGACCATTAGCGACCATCGGCGGCGGTGGCGGCGAAAGTGAGCTATTTGAGGACAGAGATGTGGTGCGCCCGGCATCCCCAGACAGATTGCCATTGCCGTTCGCGTTCTCAACTTCGGTGGTGCTGGCCAAGCGCTTGAACTTCTTGTGCAAATACCGCGAAATGTTCGAACAATCGCCGAAGGCGGCCTCATCGGTGGGCGTGGCGGTTACTGCGGTGGCGTTGGCGTTGGCGGTGACGGTGGAGTTGCTGCTGTTTGGAGCCACTGGCTCCTTGTTGCTGCTGACGGCTGCCATCTGCTGTAGCGTCATTTTGCTATCACTTAGACTTGCTTTATCTTTACTACTCTTAAATTCATAATTATTCTCACTAATACTATTATCACTGTGGTGGTTGTTGTTATTATTATTATTATGATTGTTATTATTATTATTATTGTTGTTGTTGATGTTGATTTTTGTTTTCTCGGCCGCTGGTAGAGGCAACTCGCTCAGCTTATCGCGTGTGCTGCTCGTACTGGGCTTGCTGGCAACATCGGCAACAACTGTTGCTGCTGCCTTGGTTGATGTTGCTCCTGCTGCTGCTGCCGGTGTTGCTTCTGTGGATGCTGCTGTTGCTGCTGTGGCTCTGTTAGCTTTGCTATTGGCGGTTCTCTGAGTGGCTGTTGTTGCAGTTTCCCGATATGTCTGCTTCTTGGTTGCCGGCGTTGTGCTGGTTGTTGCTGCTGCTGCTGCTGCCGCGGCTGCTGCTGCTGCTGCTGCTGTTGCACGTCGCGTATTGTTCACCTTGTTGGTCTTGTACTGTTTTCCTGTCGTCTTGTAATGCTTGGCCGTTGTGGTTGTTGCATTTTCCATATTATTATCAAATTGATTATCCTGTGACGAATTCGCAGGCGGCTCATCTAAGGCGAAAGAAGCAAAACAGAAATTAATTCGATTCGACATTCGACGAAGGCATAATTCAATTTAAAAGCTAATGCTAATTGATACATCCACGATGAACCCATTTATACATTTCTGCAAAAATCAAGAATGGAAAACTGGTCAGGAAACGGTCGGCACCATTTCGGTTCGATCCCATTAAATATTGACTTTCCGCTAATATAACCCTTTAACTCGTCAAATTTGTAAATAATTGATATGCACTTCTTTTGTGAGCTGGCTTTCCCATGACATTCGCCCCAAACCCCCATCACTTGTTATCAGCTCTAATTGGAGCTCATTCTTATCGTGTGATAGCAGAAATCCACGTGTATTATTTTTTTGTGGCTATCAAGCCAGGTGAATCACAGCGAATCGCCAAATTCCTGAACAACAATATTAGAAAATCACTTCCCCGACATTGCGAACGTGTCAGCGTTGATAACGTATAAAATGGCAAACATATTTTGGCTTATATCTTTTATCAACTTTCTATTTCGAACGCCCAATCGGGCCAAAACCAAACTTAACTTAGTTGAGGTTAAGCCCCACCTGTTGCAAACACGAAGCCAGGCCAGACAGGCGGCAACCGACAGAAAAAGTTTAAGTGAAAAAGGTACAAAAATCCAAGAGGAATGACAAGTGAAGTGTAATGACTGTTGTCACTGGCTTTTATCAGGGGCTGGCACACATTTACCGCCGTGTGTGTGGCTAACAGTACGTTTCAAAAGTATAAAGTGAGCCAGAAAGGGAACCAAACAAATCAATATGATCCACAAATTAAGGTGTTTAAGGTATTGGAAGTAAAAACCTTCAAAGAATTGTGATTATACAGTTTCGTACCACACTGTCTGTATACATATGTATATTATATGAGTCGCTTCTCGAGCGATTACTAAGCCGGGGCACTTCTCAAATCACAATCGCACACTGACAAACAGAAAACCACGGGCTATCGAGTTGGCTAGCGTTAATTTACTCGACTGCTCCGACTGTTTAGCATTCAACGTTATTATTATACACATTATATGGCATTATACGATCCCCAGAGCACCTCGACGCCACTCGCCTTGCCTCGCCTCGCCTCGCCGCGCCACGGATCGGATCGGATCGTCTCGTCCGAAATGTTTACTCAATTCGTTATCAGCAGTTATAAGGCTTTTGGAGCCGTGCGACCGCAAAATAAGAATTGCCCAAAACTTCCATTGATAATGCCAAACAATATACTCACAAAAAATATACTATGTACTACAATATCATATGTATTTAGCGTGAGTGTGTATTTGTTAGATTCATTATCAGTTATCAGTTGGGGACTATCGTGGGCCTGAGTCAGAAAACAAAGCCACCGATAAGCGATCCCCATTGTAACCCACCGCCACCCAGCCACCCAAGTGATTGGGAATTTTTTTTTTGCGGGACTGCAGACGCGTTGACGTCAGTTCTCCGACATGGCTGTCCGATTGTCAGCTTGTTGGGCAATTAGGTGGCATTCGCCGGCGATTAGCAGGGGATCCGCCTCTCCAACCCACCCAATCTAAATCCTAATTACATAATCACGTGTAGCCTGACTACAGCTGCTGCTACTGCTCGGCACAAGGAAATACTTATGACTATATTTACATATTTATTAATAAACGAGTGAGTAGGTCAATTACAAGGCGCCAACTGCGCCACAATTGGAATATGTGTGTAAATGAAACGGCTAGTTAAGCGATTATATGGAATTTCTGAGCAGGGGCATGGAGTTAGTGTTGCTACTTGTTAATAAAAACAAAAATAATTCCCCAGCTTGGGTGGGGTGCCAAAGGCAGAATTTAAGTAAATTTAATTCTAGAAACTAAAAGTATTAACCAGCAACAACTGACACACTCGAGTCACAAACAGTCACAACAATATAATAAAATCCAGCATGAATAAAGCAGATAAGCTAATCAGAGTGAGAAGCTTATACAGAACCCCAGCAATTAGAGGAACAATTCTTATAAATGTGTTCTGTATATAAGAAAAGTTACAAAAAATAATAATAATACCCTATTTAAAGTGTAAAGTGCAAATGTTGCTGGAATATTAACCAATTGTGACGTTCTGGGAGGGCTTTCTATTTACATCATTGTCATGGAGCGTAAATCCATTAGATACAATAGCCGTGAAGTAAATATTTAAGTGGACATTTTGTTATCACGAATTTTTGTTTAACGATTTCGGTTCTAATTACGCCTGTTTGCCGTTTGTTTGAAGCGTGAAAAGCCAAGTAAACGCGAAACACATGGGAATATATACGGGAATATATATAAGCGGGATTTGCATTTTCATTCGATTTTTGCATTTGCATGCACTTTTTTGTATTTAACCATAGCCATACAACACAATTGCCCCTGTGCAAAGTGCAATAAATAAAGCTGGCTGGCAAATATCAGCCTGCCACTGCCACTGCGACTGCGACGACGACGGCGACTGACTGGGCCTGATAAGTTGACGCAAATATTGAGCACACGCTCTCGCCTACGTCACAAGTGCATTTCGCGATTGACTGACTGACTGACTGAAATAATAAAATAATAATAATAAAACCAAAATCACCATCACCCACCCACACACAATCAAGAGGCAATGAGGTGCGGCTACGGCTTCGGCTTCGGCTTTGCCTCGGGCGCCACAAAGTCCACACATCTGTCTGTCTGTCTGTCAGTTAGTTGGTCATTTAGTTGTATGTACATTTTGTCATTCCGTCACGACGACGTCATCGGATTGCAAAAAGCACTGAGCTCTCCCGGCCCACTTGCTGGCAATTGTTTATAATTTATTAGCGAGCAGCGTTTTACAGCGAGCCACCAAAATATGCATACGTCAAATTCGCGGAAAAGATTCGGAATTCCAGCGAAAACCGAAACTCCTCGATAAAAGCGAAAAAAAACACAAAAACACAACACACATTGTATCACAGAGGCGACAACATAAGCGAACGGTAAAGAGAAACATACCCAACTTTAATTGTGGTGGCCCACACGCATTTCTCTAGCTGATTTGCATGGATTTGCCTTGTTATTGGACTCGGAAACCGATTCCCATTTCGATTCGGATTCGGATTCGGATGCGGATCCGGAATTGGAATTGGATATTAGATATTGGTAGGAGGACCGAAGCGCAACAATTGCAAATGCACGGTGGGGCCTTAGCGGGTGGCGTGCTGCGGGCGGCATGCGGTGGGCGGCGCGTGAAACAGCGAATAGCGAAAAATTCACAACCGACGCGCCTGAAACATTTAAGGCAACTAGACGAGGCGACCAGCAAAATTCATTCAGACACTGAATATTGGGGAGGGGGGCCTGCTGGTGTGAGTGTGTATCTGTGTGTGCGAAAAGAAAACGAAGAAGCGTCCGAGCTGTGCAAAAACAACAAGTAAGAATGCTCTAGCTAAGTGATCCGACCACCCGATACCTGCTACTGGATTTTTTTTTTCATTTAATTTCTCCAATTAAAAAACTTGAAAAAGTTTGTTGTTTAAATCATTCATTTCCTTTGTTGCTTTCTCGTTTCAGTCAAAATGGCGGTCCATGTTCCCCGCCATTGTCCTAGCGGAAACCACAGAAAAATGTAGCATACTTATTGGGTGCGATGCTGAATTTTATTGATTTAAAACGCTAGAGAGCCTTAAAACTCTAGTTTTTGTTTTTTTTTGTTGATTAAATCAAAAGAACGTGGATATACACAAATATTCTTTAAATTATAAACTATTTCATATTTATTTTGAATATTGAAGGTACTCTCATTTAATAAAATTCAGAACCATGGCTAATATACCCTGTTACTGCCAACGGGCTAGGTACAAAAGGCGCGACGTCAGCTCTGGCAGCGCAAAACAAAAAAAAAAGTACAATAATCAAATAATTGCGGCAGCTTCCTCCAGCCCCACTCCCCTTCCACACACACGCACTTACACTCGCACACACAGTTGCAATTGTCAATCAAAAGCACAGTGTCGCTGCTTCTTCTGCTGCTGCTGCTGCTTTTGGATGCCTCTTCTTGCTCTTCAGCGACTGCGAAATGATCAAATCAAGCAAAAACGTAGCCCCAACAGGTGACGCGAAGTACGAAAGACTGTCGCCAGCCAGTCAGTGTTTATTGTTGTTGGTGCTGCTGCTTTTGTATCCCCTATTGTTGATTACGTACGCCGCTCACCCAGACATCCATGCTCTGTAAACACGCGCACAAACACACTAACAAAAGGCCCCATAATATGCGGCGGCCCCACCGCATTCCCCCGCTCACAAATATGCGAAATTTTGCTGACTAAGGAAGGTCTGGGGAGCACCAGAGCCGAAGCCGAAGCAGAAGCAAAGCAAAGCAAAGCAAAAGCACAACCAAGAGCACGGCGCGATAACAACAAAAGCATTTAAAATCGTAGAGGCACAAAACGAACCAACGGAAAAAAGTGATAATAAAATAATAATTGCTACAGCACACTGATCGCCAGAGAGGGGGCAAGTAGGGGGCTTGGTGGGGGCCTGGGTGGGGGAGGAGGAGCAGCCCCAGAGTTGCCGCAGCTGTCTGCGGTAGAAAGAGAGCAAGGCATGCCTGAGAGAACGGGGGAGCCCGTGCCCCCAACCCTGCCACTTGCCCGCCCCCCACCGCTGATTACTCAGAGAGTGGAGCACGATTTGCCATGTGGCGACGAAGCCCCACAGCCTGTTCTCACACACAACCACACACATATACATATTTGTATATGGAGACTACATGACTAAGCCAAACAACTTGACAACACTGTTGGTTGAACTTTTGTTGTTGCTTTTTGCCTCGTACATATTATATTGAGTCAATTCATAAGAAACGAGGAAACCCGCCATATCGCTGCTATAGCTGCCGTCTATATGTATGTATGTATGTATGTACATGTTTGCATGCGGTTCGGTGTGTTTGTGAGTTGGCATGGGCATGAATCAAGTTAAAAATTTTAATAATTTTGCCCGATGTTGTTGCTGAAAACGGGTTTAGCTTGTTGAGCCAGCTACTTGTTTTCTTCTTCGACTGCCCCTTCCCCTGCCACTCGTTCCAGCTTGGACACCATGATAATACCAACACACACTCACACGAAGAGTCCCCTATAAAAGGAGAGCTTGATAAGCGCTTTAGACCATCTCTCTTTCTTCGAAGGAAGTGCCAGGGGTAGGGGGTCCGGTCCGATAGGGGGCTTGTGACGTACCTACCTACCAATTGTTATTGTTTTTCCTGTTGCTGTGCCCACTCAGCCGTGTTGAAGTGTTATAGGAAATCAAATTAAGGCGATTAAAGATCGAGTAAACTTTCATAAAAGGTAAAACCAAAAAAAGAGATCCCTCCTCTTCCCGTTACCAAAGGTGATGACTATTGGATACCACTTAAAAAAATTTAAGAAGAATCCGAACAAAAAAGGGGTACACCCCATTGTCGCCACCCTGTCCAACCCTATGGAGGTCCGGTTGATAAGGCTAGGACAAAGAAATTATGCTTTTGTGCAGAACTTTGCCACTTGTTCTGTGCTGATAGCTCTGAAAGCAATTTGAGCCACGCCAGTAAACAGTTTCCTTTATTTATTTACTGAAAAAAGGGGTTTCCAATGCGGCGGAATATTGATACAAACACTATGAAATTCCCATTAAAATTGTTGATTTATTAAGGCGAACTGCAAAAGGTGGTCTGACGTTGGCCCCTCTAGACTAATCTTGTTGACTTTCAAGAAGTACTGTTTCGGTATGCTCTTATCTATTGGATGGGCCATAACACTTTTACCAAAAATAAAAGGTCAAGGTACGGTTTTGGCAAAATGCCAGAATAGATAAGATATGTACAAAAATACTTCGATTCTAAGGAACGTTGGAAGAGTTCTCAGCAGGAGACCCAATTCGATTATCATTTTCCAAGTGAGTAAGCAATATTATATTTGGCATTCGGAGCTGAATTTTCGCCAAATTATACAAATATGTATTATACATTTTTCACATTACCGCGGAAATTCCCAAATGGGCTTTGACGTCAGCAGGAACAGAATTTTGTAAAAATTTCTTGAGAGGAAAATCATGTTCGGTTTCTGCTGAAATGTTTTCGCAATTGCCAAGGTTCCCTGGGTTTACGAATAGGTAAAATCGGTATAAACAAAAATTGATTTTTGGCACAGAGAAACAAAACAGAATCGAATACTATTTAGCACTTATACACACTTTTCTCAATAGATTTATGGATTTTTATTTTGGGCCTGGGCTTGCGATCTTAAATATTTATGGTAACAATAAGTGAAATCAGGCAAAACCAAATGGAAAATTATACAAATAAGAGTTTTCACAAAGCCAAACTATGAATATTGCATTTGAGAATATTATTTATGATTATTGCATCTGGGAAATAGAATTTGGGGGCGTGATAATCGTAAATTTTAAAAAAGTTCAAAGTAAATATGAACTGATTGCCATTCCGCAATTTCTTCAAATCACCAGAGCTCCAATAAAAATCTTAAAAATAGAGAAATCGGTGGCGTTATTTGGCCAAAGCCAAAAACCGAAGCCAAAAAGTGTTAAATAATTGCCAGGGCAACAATTTTTGTTTACACACAAAGCGAACAGCAGAAGATCGAGGATGGCAGACGATTCCGAGTGAAAAATCGTTCGATAATTTTTGTTTATTTTTATTTTCCACTGTCTTTGACTTTTGGCTTTGCTTTAGTATAGCTTAGCTTTCCGTCTGATATATATTCCGATTTTCTCGATTTTCCATTTTGTTTTGGTGCCGCTGGGCTAGAAATGTATTTTTAAATGTTCCAACTACGTAAGACGACATTCAAGTGTTTTATTTTAGACAGTAGACAGTATAGAGCCAAGTAGACATCTATATATATATATATATACCCACATCTGCGTCTCTATATATGTATCTGTTTAAAATATTTTTAGTTGCTTCTATTGGCCTTTTGCGTTAGCACATTTTTGTTAAAAATTATCTATTTAAATTTGTTTTATGACAGCCGAAATGAGTATCTCGGAATCAATTCGATTGCGCAATACACTTGGCAATTCCCTGGCACGCAACTTATGGCCCACAATTTTAGATTCCATCCCCATCGAATGAAGATTTTGCATATTCTTCAGATTTTTATTGCACTCTACGACAACCGTGGGTTGTGCTCTAATGTCACGTTATGGGTGCTCTGGTCGGGGGCCAGGCCAATTAAATTAAATCGTTTATAAATACTCGGTTCTTTGTCAAAGGCCGCCAAACAAACGATTAGAGAAAAGAATCTCCAAATCGTGCACTTGAGCGCCAGCCAAAAATGCAAAAAAAAAAAGATATCAAAATAATTTTTCACAAAATGTGCGCGTTCTTGTTTAGTCTCTTCGCTTTTTTTTTGGCTTTTTTTGTGATTCTGCTTGTCTTGGCGTTTTGGCATTTGAAGGACGGAAATACGTTGGCGGTGTTGTGAATTTTTGCATATTAGCAAAAAGTGAGAAAAAGAAAAACCATAAATAAATATGAAAAAATTTGATAAATTCAAAACGCTTACGTAGGCAACTAAGTAGCAGGTAGAGGCGGGGGGTATCTGTTGTTATATATTATTAATTTGGTTCGAAAGAAACAAATAATTCGGCAGACATGCGCATTGGGCGTGAAAAATGTTAGTAACCCGGCGATTCCAGGCCTGGCTGCCATTTGACGTTACAAAACAGACAAAAACCGAAAACACATCCGAAAAAAAAAGTATCTGTATCCGTCAGATGTATCTGTTGCTCTGTTGCTGCGGCTCTGCGGCTGTTGTCAAGGTCATGACTGCTCTTTAGGGGTTGCCCAGCCGATAAACATGTGTCGTCATTCCCCAGGCAGGGCATTCCTCGCACACAGCCACACCAACATGCCGAGATACAAAGGCGGAACGTATTATAACTGTTGCATGTTTAATTGTTCGTTAAACAATTGAGAGCAGGCCCAAGATACAAACGGTGGGATATCTTTAGGGCGAATGCCCCTCGAAACGAATCTAATTCCGGGGATGGGACTATCATAATTCCCTGGATATTCTTGATTGAAAGAACAACATAATTGAGTCCAGGGTTGCGTTTAGGGAAATTTCACTGTAGCTCCGGATAGCAATTCCATCCGAACGCCCCGTGGCGTTGTCTTAAGTGGATTTCCACCTTTCTCTGCATTGTGTTGCTGTTGCACATTGCTAGTGTTTCTGGTGTTGCTGGCGTTGCTGGTGTTGCTGCCGTGTCAATGACGTTGCAAGCCTTTTGTCTGGCCCTGCTGGAAGCATTGCCCCCTCTCCCTCATACAGGCCATAGCTGCCAGGTATCCTGGCGCCGGCTTAATTTACGTGGCTCGGTGCGCAGGTAAAACGCCCCGAAGTAGTTCAAGTCCAATGAGGGGTTCTCTCTGCCACAGCGGGATACGCTCACACACACACACACTCACACACCTTCTACAAAGAGTAATGCTAAGATTATCCACTCACCCGCACACACGTTGTTGCTTTTTTTGAAAAAAAAAAAAAAAACAAGCTAACACAAATCTGATATTGCGGCCCGGCCGCGGGGTTGCCCAGATTCTTGTGTTGTGTTTTCGTTGCTCCGCTCCGTTGCCTTTTCTATTGTGTGTGGGTTCTCAAGAGATCCCCTCTTCGACTTTGTTTATTTTGAATTTTCACAGTTTTTCTTGGAATTTTTCTAGCACTCACAAAATCACTGGCACCTCCACAAAACTCGCTTCTTTCCTGGACAGACTTTGAAATTTGCACTTTGATTTTGGATTTCGGTGTGAGGTATGAGGTATACGAATGAGGCGAATGGGTTTCGAATATTTCGCTAATTAGCATATTATGACATTCGCTTTGCTGTAACCTTTTCTCCGTGCTCTACCTTATTTCTCATTCGCTCTCTGGCCATACATATAATCTAATTTGATTAATACGAAACTTGTTGTGGCGGCTGCACTCGCACTCCGCCCACGCACCAGGCTGTATTTCACTAAAGCACACGTACTGACACGCGGTACGAAAGTTCCGTTCTTTTGTGGTTTCCTTGCCTTTTGTTTATGTTCTGTATTTATTCCGACTTACATATTCCACCACGACGCTGACGTTCCGATTCCAATACCGAACCCGAATCCGACCGAACACACGGAACACACGACCACGCAGCTCTACGGACGATCTTCAAATGGCGCGCCATCAGAGCAACAGGCCGGGCGGCGGCAGGCAGCTGTTAACCCTTGGGCGCCCTTGTGCCTGATTTGCGGCACTCAATAATCTCTCTGCCAGATCAACTCTGATTCGAGGTATGTACTTTTGTGAGAGCTCTGTAATTTTCACAGTTTATGAGCCTACGCGACGCTAAAATAATTTATTTTGATTTAATGTACGGTACGCACGAGGATTTTTATACATTTGTCTATATTTGCACTTTTATCTTTACAGGTATATTGCCCAGAAATTACTCACAATTGTTCCTCAAAAGTGCTATCATCATGCAAATGCCATACTCTGGTTTGTCTGGATTTATAAGATAACTTTAGCGAGATAAGGAAATGCCTTTAATTTAAATCATACCGTTGGCCATATTGGGTTAAACGTGGCTTATTGATCCGATCAACTGTTGCATCTGGTCAACGTCATCGTGTGGGCCAGGCCATAGTTGCGATTTTTTGCACTGCACCCATAATAGAATATATTGGAAGCAATTATATATTCATTATATCTATATATTGGTGGGCCAGCTAATTTGTTGCATCATCCCATGGCCGGGTAGCCCGGCTTGGCCTGAACCGCTCCTGGCCAAATGATTAACAATAACAGCAATACTAATGGAAACAACAAAAACTATAGCATGTGAACTGGCGACGCCAAGTCGTCGGCTGTTGCGAGTATCTGTGTGAGCGAGCCATTGTGTGCGAGTGTTGGTGTGGGGGTTCTTTCGGTTCGCCATCCCTTTCCGGCCAACGTAATGGCGAGCCCCACCATTCTGTAGCGGCAGACATATGGCGCTCACTGTTGCGCTCTCCCCATGCTCTTCATACTAATTCTCTTTGTATTCCGCTGCGTATTTTTCAGCCGCGAGGGAAGCCCGCCCGCAAATGTTCTATTGTTATCTTTGTTTTTGTTATTTTTTTTTTTCAGCTTTCGTTCAATAAAAAATATAACAAAAAAATAAATAAAATAAAGTGAGAACCGCCGCGTTCTTGGCTTATTAGATCAATTGGGTTTGCACTTTTTGTTGCTTGGTTTATTTATACACACCTATTCCCTCCCACCTCCCCCTGCTTGGGGGCCCCATTTTTCGTGTACAGTTTTTGTTTGCCAATTTATTGCTATTGCAAAATTTTGGAATGTTTTTTAGAGTTTTGAATGCATCCGCTACCAAAGAATAGTATCTCAATCCTTTGAGTACTTTATCCGTGACCCATTGAACCCGGCTCTTATCAGAGCTTTACCTTTATGGATATTAATTTGTTGCACCCGTAAAAAAGAGCTCTATAAATCACTTTTCCCGTTTCACACCCATTAAAAATCGATCTCTGATAAGGACAGCGAATTACCCAAAGAGCTTGACAACAACAAAGAACTGAAAAAGCCCCCCAGTCTAAAACATTCTGTGGCAAATCGAACGGAAGCGATTCGATAAGAGCTATCTACATATATAGTGATGTATGTACATTTTTCAAAATGGAATAGTTTCCACTATATGTATGTATGGATGGATGGATGTGTGTGTTCAGATGTACACTTATTTAGACAGTTGACGTACGATAACGCTCAACACTTGGTCGCCGTTCGGCGATGATATCACGAAGAAAGGTAAACAATCTAATCAATAAACACAATCCAGCGGAGACGAGTGCGTAGCCAACGTCTATTAGAGCTACCCATACAGGGCACAGAGAGAAATACCTAATGATTTCTACTAATTAGACTTAGTTATTACACCAAGGTGTCAAATTTTTCGTTCGGTGTATAGTTCGTATCTGTGTAATACCAGTTGTTGGTACTCGTACGATTAATCGAACAGGCGACGCTGCCATGCCACATGCACGCGACGATTGATTACAGCAATAAAATGTCTATCGCATCGATTGATTTAAAAATAACCCATACACATGCACATCCCCAAGTAGCCCCATCCAAAATGATCGACAATTGGGCACCGGCACCGCACTGCTCACTGCTCACTGCTCAGCAACAATTAACGGTCCAAGTGTGTATCTGTGAGTCCGAGTATCTGTATGTGTGTATCTCAGTATCTGTGTGTCTGGCAAACATAAATAGGCACAAGTGGCCGGGGCCCCAAACTGCAGCAGATACTCCACTCCACGCCACTCCACTCTGCCGCGTGCAACGGCCAGCGTACGTCGCCCTCATTGGGTTCTTACTCATTCACGCATTGGGTAATCGATACACAAACACACACACAGTCGGGGGGAAACGCTGCTCAGCCGCCAAATGAAACCATTAAGCGCTACATAAAGCAGTATTCGATGGTGGGGCGGACTGCTGGGTTGGGGCAGGCGACGCTGGAAACATTGCAACCAGAAGCTACGATCGCCAGTGCCGCCAAAGTGGCGACATTGTTACACTGCAACAAATCTGGCAATTATTAATGGGTTACGATTTTTTCCAAGCCATAAGAGAATGGTTCAAAAAAAAGGGAACCCATGGAAACACATTTTGAGGGACTCTAATTTTTCTCTCTGTGTACCAGGGTAGCTGCGACTTTGCGGCGGCGACTACGACGACGGCGACTCCAACTTCGGGGCAGACAGACAACGCAAACAATCAGAGAGACCCAGGCCCCACCAACAGCAACAACATCACCCTGGCGACGTGATCATGTCTGGGCCGTTCAGTTCAGTTCAGCAAACTTGGCGACGTTCGGCGGCTCCAACTTTGTTATTATTACCGCTCGTGCACATGCCCCCAACTGCCCACGATTCCATCCATGCTGGTGCTGCAGACCAAACAGGTTTGACCATTCACTTGAACTGCTTTCGGAGTCGCCTTTCGAAGGCTGAACGGTAGGTAGGTAGGCGGGGGCGAAAAGGGCAGGCCGGGCCGGTTGGGACCGTCGTCATCGTCATCGACATTAAACGTAATCAATAGAGCGAACTTCTTTAATTGAGCATCGTCAACGTGCGAGAGACAAAAGCGAAGCGACAATCAAAACTAATTGAAGGTACAGTGCAAAAAAAGTTCGACTCTAATTGATTAATTAACTGATGAATTGGGCAACCAAAAATGTTATTTGCAATCTATTTCGACCCCCATCATTACAATAAATTATTCTGCAACAGGAAATACCTCTCCTAAAATCGCATTTCCGCTTCCCACACACACACACACACGCACACATGCGACGCAGACACATCGTTTCCTCCAAAATGGACGTCTTAATTAAGCATAGCATAGTTATGGGCGCTATTGATTTTGGAAGCCGCTTGGCCCAGTGATGGAGCTGCCAAAGTCCGTTGTCATGGGAAATCTGTGTTAGGGGCATGGCCCGGACATTAAAATGCTTCTATTGATCGATGGTTTAACATTCAACAAGGTGTGTCCTCAGAAATCTCGCATAAAAAACGTGCAAGCACAATTATAAATAAATGTTACAACAAAGATTTAAAGCGTTCATTGTTTGGATCTGTTCGGATGCTTCCGTCATTCAGAAATTTTAGTTCATATCTCTTATTAAAAATACCAATTTAAACAAGACACTATCGCCTTATCAACTCTGAACTGAAGTAGAACATCGAGTAAAACTATGGAGCGATAGCATTATGAATATTTTTCTCAGAAATTGTAGGCTATTTCCACGAACATCCCCCAGCTGCATTATCAGTACAGGTTATCACATGTGAACCATAGATTTTCCTAGTCAGACAGCCTGCCTGGTGGGGCAGCTGGTGAGTGTCATTGGAAGAGCAGTGCCGTGTTGCATGCGTCAGCACTGAATAAATAATCGCAGCCGCCTAGACCTTAGTCAACGGCAAACTACAAACTACAAGTTTTCGACATTAGGCATTAGGCCAAACCAAGCCAAGTTCGGGCCGCTTAACTTGGCCATTAAAGCGCTGTCGATTGCTCATTTGTTGACACGCAACGTTGGCTTTTGGCCGGCGGCGTCAACAAACAACGACCAGCGAGCAGCGGGGGAGGCGGACCAATCAACCCAGTACTGATTTAAGTTATTTTAGTTTATTTGTTTAACTTAAACCAGCCAAGATCAACTATGAGGCATACGGCCAGAGGCCATAAGTGATGATTCAACTGGAATTTGCATAAAGGAAATGTCAATGTATTAAAGCTGTTTTTCTTCCCTATTAAATATTTATGTTTTAAAGTTTAAGAGTATTTCAAGTGAATAATTTAGTTTTGAACTGCATTTTGTTTACCGTAGGGAGCTGCTACTATTTTTGCTCTTAGGGTATTTAAAGTTCGTTCATCTATTAATCATTGCGTCAAGTTTTGTATACACAAGTCGAGTCGATGCCGCGGGCTGCTGCTGTTCTCTGGCTGATTGGGAATCGCCAGTTTGGCGACTGGGCACAGACACAGTCACCGCCACAGCCACAGATACATTCACCAACTCATGCCGGACGAGCGGAGGCAGAGATACAGATACAGATACGGGACAGAGCGCGCAGATACTTTTGAACACATTCTTTGCCACGACGCTCGTCGACGTACTTGTAGCGTCTATGAAATCGTTTTATATTAAGCACCGAGAGCAGTAAATAAAACGCAAAACGCGGCGATCCCAGACGGGCGACGCCAACGAAAATATGCCGTGGAATGCTGGGCTCTCCGACACTCTGATTGTCGCCCAAACGCAATGTATCTGAATCTGAATCTGAATCTGCATCTGTTTCTGCTACTGCATTCGAATCTGTGGCTTTTAGGTTGAGGCATTCTTTTTTTTTTTTTTTTTTTTGTATTTTGATGGGCCATCAGGGCCGCATATTTGCATACGCCAGCAGCTGTTTATAGTTTCACATGTCGGCTAATTGAATCGGCTGTGCCTTTGCCAGACATCACTGAGACAGCTTAATCACTTGCGTCAATGGATTTAGCTCTGGCTACCTGGCCGAAACGCGGAAAAAAAAAACCATCAACCCGGCCCGAATAGACCGAATGGCATCATTACGCCGGACTGAGAGCAACGCAAGTAGATTTTCCCGGGTAAAACCCATAAAATCATCAATAGACTCGGGCTCAAGCAGTGAAGGGATATTCCAAGGATCAGAGCACTCTATCTTCCTTGGCCACTTGACTCAAAGCACTTGAGCCTGGCGCTAGGCCAAAAGGTACTAAATCCGCATCGGGTTCGGGTCAGACTTTTCGGCTAGCGACAATTAAAAAGGAAGAAAATGCAAATTACACCCATCTAAGGATTTGGGTTGAGCAGGTAAAGGAGCATAACTTTTCCGGGTTTTGTTCTACAGAAAATCCTTGGCTGTGAAGATACATAGCTCTGATCTGCTAAGCTAATTTCTTTCAAATGAGTTTTGGTATTTCAAAATTGTATAAGAAAAATATTAAATGGTTTATATTTGTAATGAGTCACATGTTTTGTTGGAAAACTTTTGCGTTGTTAGATTAGAGAATATTCAAACCAAAATTTTGTGTTTCATTCCTAAGTTCAGAGTCTGGAACGATTGTTGAAGCGTATCTGGCCTGTTCCAGGTTTATTAATTTGACTTCTGGTTAGCGGATGACCCAAGTTCATTGTCATTTTAGTATCTCCAACACATATCTGATATCATTCGCGGTTATTGGGTATCGACGTCACGTAAAAGCTTATCGAAACGAAAGTGAAATGTGGCAAATATCTGTTAGCAGAGTTTAATCTTTTCCGATACGCTTCCACACTCACATTAAGATACTCAGATACTTTATTGTTGCTGATTTATATACATACATATGTTTGTATGTGAAAATGCGTCTGTATTGTGACTCTGTCGTGAATCACGCCATTTGGCCTTATCAAGTGGAGCTTTCATCGGTTCTATTTCATTATTTCATGCCCCATATGTACATATGTACATACATATGTACGGAGCACGCACTTTATCAATATTGCTAAGCACTCACAGAAGTATCTGAGTATCTGTGTGGGTTTTCCTGCTGCAGTGTGTGAGAATTACTTTGTGCTTGGCACCCACAACAACTGTATTAAACGGCGTTCGAGGCGAGTGGAGGAAGCCCATCAGCTTTCCCCACTCTGATTACCCAGAGATAAACAATTCTATTTCACTTTTTCCCGGAAACTTTATTGATAGCTCCTCTGAAGGTCATTCCTATATCCCCCTTGGTTCCTTTTACGATTCCTGGATTCGATTTGGAAAACCCATAAGGCCTATGGGCTGCGATAACTTGGAACAGATTGCCTCTCTGACTCTGAGTCATGGTTGATTAAGTTATCAGTAATCCGATTGCTTCTATAAAGTTTTCAGAAGGGATTTATTTGCGACTTACCTTTCAGTTTTTCACGTGCAGTTTCCAAAGCACTTTTGCGTGAATTAACAGTAGATTCTGAAAAGAAGAGAAACAATATTTATTAGAAAATATTTCAAGTGCATTTTCAATGTATTGAATTCAAGGCAGAGCTCCCAACCCACAACCTGCCACTGACATTTCACTTGGTGACGTCAAATGCGAAGGCCAGGAGAATACCAAGGCGCCGCTAGAGAAAAGTGAACGAATCGAGGAAAGCACATCCGAGGCCCCCAACAGTCCCATACACATACACAGCAATATAGTCAATAAAGTATTCCAATGGTTTTTGGGGGAAAACAGGCGAGAGAAGAAGCAGAGCCAACTGTTGCCAATTTCCATGGGCCAGACAGAGGCCATCAAACCAGGCCGAAAATCCATTTTCCCGACAAAAAAAAAAATGGGTTTACAAGCCAATTTTGTTGTGCTCTTTTGCTAATTTTGAAATAGATATAGATATTTACGTGAGGATGTGTGGGAGAATCTCATTTGACGCGTACCGATATAATTTGAAATATTTTTTGGTGAATTTTTGCGCAAAGTGAACGTGAAAAACGCATTGACGAGTGGTCGAAAATAGCACACCATGTTCTTGCCAAATCGTGGCGAAATTCCCAACGAAGGCTCTAAAAATACGCAAAGGGGGGCACAAACAACAACAACAAATGGTTTCCCAAGAAAATGCTGAAAACAATACATATATAATTTTCCTCGCAGCTGGTTTAGACACTCTAATGACGCACTTTTCCAAATTGATAAGCCATTATTATTAATGGAGTATCCCCCTTATCAGTTATTATATTGGCTTTAAAAATTTGCCTCTTCTGGTTACACTTTTCAAGTAAATATTATAACACTATCAATAAAACCGCACTTGTGGCTTTTCAATGGAGCGCAAATGACGGGTTATCATCCCAATGAAATGCTGGCCGATTGTGGGCAAGTTTTAATGGCAATTCTTTATGGTGAATGGTGTAAAACACTCGAGTTAAATCGCCTCGAGTGGCTGCACTTTGAACGCATCAGCGATAAGCCAATGCTCCTGATCCACTCCTCGATCCGAGCCCCCCTAAATATGCAACGGAAGTGGAGCAGAAGCAGGCTTGGTGAGAGCAAAAAAAAAAAAAACCTGCATGCAAATTAAACCAGGCACCAGGCAACCAGCAATGCCATGGAGGCAAAACCTGGCTAAGCAGCCTTCTGGCCAAGAGTGCAGGCTGGCGAAAAAAAATCCGAGAAAAGAAGAACAAGATGGGCCGCCAGGTAGCCGCGAAAGCCAAGAACGCGGCCCCGATTGCACACGCATCTCAGTTGCCAGTTTCCTCATCCTTGCCTTTGGCTTCTACTCCATCTCCTGGTCCAATCGTATCTCCATCGTTTTTACGTACCACCTGCCGCACTTGTTTATGGTCGCGACTTGTTGGCGACCAACTTTGACTTGGCTCTGTTTCAGTCTCTGTTTTTTTTTTGCCATAGCGGAAACATGCGCATCAAAGCCGCAGCGGAAGATGCACAGAGAGAAAAACTAGGGCTTCAAAAAATAATTGTAACTCCTAAACGCATACAGACTACGATATCTACGTTTAACGGTTGAAATATATAGAAATAATTCCTCATAAGCAATTCCAGAGATTTCTTTTAGTGCCTGAAAAGATTAAAATTGGCAATGTCGTCGTCCACGCGATTGAGCCTCTTTTTCTTTCAGCTCTTGTTCCAGGTTGTATTTTTTTGGACCGAGAAAACTGGTTAGGAGGCTGTTGCTGCAACCAGTTTGTTCAGTGTCTCTCCATCGCTCTTAGTGTGTGTGTGTGTGTGTGTGTGGGGGAAGCCTCTCGACTTTGTTGTTGTTGGCTTACTAATTGCTGGCTCGAATGTTTATAGAACAATTAACATTTGCGGCTCATTACGCATACGCTGGGGCGCATGAGCTCAGCCAGCTGAGAAGCGATTCGATGCGATGCGATCATAACGTTGTAGCTGCCGTCCAATGGGGCGTATGAGTAATATCCCTTTCGGGGACTAGAGGAAAACCGAATACTGACATCGTAATGATTCAGCCATTTGTTGTTTATTTTTAGAGATGTATTCTGTGTGATTTTTTTCCGATTGCGTTCTAAACAAACTGCGAGATGGTTTCCAGATGAAATTGCTTTGAAAAACCATCTGAACTCTGCTTAATCGTTCAGGTCAATTAGTTTATTTGTTTGTAAAACTATTGGACTGTTAAAACTATGATTATTTCTAGATGACTATGGAAATAGTATTTTAAAGCTAGAATAGCAAAAGCTGGAGTCTCCATCATTTATTCAAGGCCCATGAGTGGATCCCATGGCAGAGGAAACGCCACAGAAGATGAGTGAAGCAGCCAATAAAAAATCCAAAAGCTTGACGGGGGCTCACGTCATAGAAATCGAATTGAAAGCGACGCAATATTGCAAATCGCTCCACGCCCGCCCACACATACATATATTACTGTATATAGGTGTGTGTTACCAAAAACCGATTCACTCACACCCCCAATATGAACGCTTTGTGTTACGTTTTCAATTTCATTCGCAATTCAAACTGTGACGTATCTGCCGTAGATTGCGTAATTTTTTTTGTGCTGCCGCCGCTGCATTTTAATTTGATTTATTTCAACTCAAGTTTTGTCCAATTTGTGTTTCTTTAGCTGTTGGCAGTACTACACACGCGAACGGGCCAAAACATTTGCTTTTTGCTTTGTTCTTCCAACCAAAATAAAGTACAATAAATACCTAAAATAAAATAAAAATGCATTTTGCGCATTTTTTGTGCCTGCCAATTTTTTGCAGCTGCTGGCACATTTTATTAAATGTAAGAAAAAAAAAACTGAAAAAGTTTAGAAAAAAGAATATGGATATGGATATGCACATGGGTAGCCCGACAGGCAACCGCAACTTGAATTCGGGGCAGCTGCTCAAGTTGGTCTATGCACAGGGAAAATAAATCATATCATTTCATATTGGGAATATAGTTTTATATGATTTATAATCGATCTAACACTCTATTTTTATTTGTGTAAATGTAAAAAGGCCAAAGGGGTTGGGGCTTCGCATTGAATGTAGTGCGACCCACATGGAAATATTTGCCCAACTATGCCAAGAATTTTTGCATGTGCGTGTGGGACTTATACAACCATAACCCAAGGGGGGTAGCCTGACAATTAAATGGCTTTGACTTCCCAGACGGAGCGAAAAACTGGAGCATGGAACTGCGGCATTCCTGGGGCACTCGACTCTGCTGCGGCTGCCACTATCTTCGACCTTATCTTTAATAAAATAATCGGGAGACGAGTACCGCTCCAACATATTCTATTTACTTTCAACAATTGAATAGGGCACTATAATTAATTTAATTTTGTAGCCACATTTATTGAGAATTTAAGTAAACAAAATCCCATTACGAGGAACTTCAATGGAAGAAGTATGCTTTGTCTATTGCAGGAGAGTAAATAATTCTGTTTGTGGAAAGTTTATTAAGCAACTTTATTATGACTTCTTGGGAATTTCGAAAGGGACTATGGCCACTTGAAAGTTTAGGGATTAAATGGAATTTGTTTGTCGCTTGTTTAAGGATAAAAGCATAGCAATTAAAGGTCAAAGAGGGAGTCATAAATTTTGTTAAATTGGAATTTCCAAATAAGTAATAATAGAGCTCCAAATAGAGTTTTTTAATTAGCACAAGCTCGCTAAAAATTAATTCTAAATGCAGAAGTAACGCCATGTGACTATGCAAATGATGGCGATTTCAGCAAAAATTGATAAGAGCCGAAAAGTTGGATGGGATCTCAAGTGGCGGCGCCCCAAGCGGAATTCAACAGCTGCCAAAAAATAGATAGAAACCATCGCTAATCTGCGTGTGCTATTCGAAACACACAAACACAGGCACAAGTACGGACAATTTAATCTAAATATATGCTCGTCTAGTTGAATGAGCGCAAAATGGAATGCCAAAACGCTGACACCGCAATTATCAAAAGTTATTCACTTTTTATGCTTAATTTCCTTTGAATTGTACGCTGCTCATGCGATACGTGCCGCCCACCACCCCCTTTTCCCAACGCCTCGCCAGGCGCTCACTCACACCTGCACGACGCTTTCAATTTTAGCTTTCAACTTGCTGTTCAACCGAACTGAGAGAGGGAATTCCCTCGACAAAGAGCGACCAAGTGGGGCTGCTGTGCTATTCTCTCTGGTCTCCCCATTTGGCCAATCTGTGGCCCAACACCCCCTGGCCCTGCCCCCGTTGGGGGCAGCTCCCATCTCGCCAAGAGCTCAATCTATTTGTTGTTTTTAGTCACAGACTCGTTTAGCTTACAACTACTGTAGTTATTGTTGTTTCTGCTGATTCGTTTTCGTTTCGATGGTTGATTATCATTAGCTTTCGCAGCTATTTGTATATTGTATTTGTTTTATTTTTTTTCCTTTGCTTTAATTGCCTGGCTTTTGTTTTTGCCCCATGCCTCTCTGCCTCATGCGATAAGATTTCACGGGTACTTTTCCCGTTAATATCACGCCTAGGTTCACGTTTTGCCAGAAAATGGTGGCTAAGAAAATACATTTTACCTGAAATAGGTTCAAGTTCAAGCCAGGGGGTTGAGAATTATAAATAAATTAATAGTATATCTCTTCCGATATTATCCGGTTCTTGAGAAAAATACGTTGATTCATTAATTATTTCCATCTTAATCTTTATAAAAACCTGAAAACTATCAGAATATTATAAAGAATTTGTAAATAACGGAGACCAAATTCCACCAATCCCACCTTTTATGTTTACTGATTAAATAATTTTAACAAGTTTTCACCGGATATAAGATCTGGTTATAGAATTTCACTGATGTACTGCGTCCTTATCGAACCCATCCAATCCAATCCAATCCAATCACAATTCCAAGGGTCCAGCACAGCCATGCTGGGCCAAAAATTTATCGCGTCCTTCGGCTTCGGCCAAATGAAAACAAAACCGAAACAAGCAACAGAAACAGCAACAGGACGGGAAAAATAAATAAAGATTTATTTCCCGATCTGCGTTAACATAAATTACAACTCACCAGCCAAAGCAAAGCCAAAGACTTTTGGCCCAAAACAGCACAGATACAATAAGAAAAAGAATGACTACGTCATAGCCATGGCAACAAAGTATCTTCCCATTTTATTTCTTTATATATATTGGGTGTATTTACGAATGTATGTGTGTATCTGTATCTGAGCCCTGAAAAGATACAAAGATAGAGGGGCCAGCGCAAAAATAAAAGTATCTGTTGCTGCAAAGTTCGAGGCATCCTGGCAACGGCAACAGCTGCCAACTTTCGTGTTCGACAAGGAAAAGGCGCAAAAAAGGAATCTGTCTGTGTGCGTGTGTGTGTGTGTGTGTGTGTGTTGCAGAGTACGAGTGCGACAATCCTCAATCAACTGCTTCCACACCTTCTGCAATGTCTGCCTGTACATTCAAGCACAGTGGAACTTCCTTTACGGAACAATTCTCATTCCTATCCTTTCAAAAGGAAAATTTTTTTTTAGAAAATCCTAATTCAAACTTTCTCCAAGGACTATTCTTTTTTGGGAGTTTTTTCAAGCATGCTCTTAATATTTTGTAAAGGAGCTTCATACATTTTTTCCGGTTTTTTTTTCATTTAACTTCAAGGTGTTGAACTGTATCCGTAAGATACGAGTAGCACTTGCCGCTGCTTTACTTTTCGGTTCTTGCTAGCCAACTTTGTCGTCTGCTCTGCTCTGTCATTCGCCCTCTCGCTCCGATTGTATCTGCAGCACGAGCTTGTCGCAAAATGAGGCAGAAGGCGGTGGGCGGTGGGTGGTGGCAGGTGGGAGGTGGGAGGTGGGGCATGGACGGGATGAGGGTGACAGAGTGACAGAGTGTCGGGAGGGATGTGCGACCGAGAGAGATGACTGTGCGTGAAGCGGTCTATAAACAGAATTCTAAATGCTGGCGCCTCACCGACGTGCCCGACGTGCTGAGCGGGCTACGTGCCACATTTGTAACGTGACTTCCTTCAATAAATGGCCCGCAGCGCAAAAGAGATGGCCCGACCAAAAGAGAAAAGGCACGAGGAGATGGCCAACTTGGTTTTGCGGTTCTGGTTCTGGTTTTGGTTCTGGCTCTGTGTCTCTTGGTCGTTTAATATAAAGTTTTGCGGCTGGGAGCGAAGTGCGAGTGGAAATTGCAACACCCCAGCCCACCTCGCTCCCTTTCGACGCCTTTCGACGACCCTCTTGTATTTTCCCAGAATTCTGTTAGCCAAAAGCTCAACCCAATAATTTGTACATAATGTTGGGTGCATTTTTCATTGGAAAACGTAATATTTCTGTTGCGTGTAATTCAAAAATTTACAAGTGGAATATGTATATTGGTTACGGAGACGAGTGGGCAACATAGCTAACTGACTGGCTTCCCTGTGCCCAAGATTACACTTTACGAGTATTCCCAATTGCATCCAGGGGATTGGGTTCGCTTTGAAAACGCCGCCGTCGCCAGACACCAAGACGACATCGTCGCCAGACAGTCGCAGTTGGAGATGGCGACAGTGTCGGCAGGGGCAGGGGCTGGGTCTGGGGCTGAGGCTGCAGCCGGCTGGCCCATGCATGGGTCTTTAACCCAAAACAGGGAACAAGAGCAGGCAGTGCAGCAGCCCTTCCAGAGGATCAATCGTGCACTAAGAGAAATTTTCTTTCTTTATCCATAAACCAATTACGAAAAGAACAAGAGAGTAAGGTAAGAACTTTTTCCAGTGCCATTTTTGTTGCCATCCTTGCGACCGTCTTCAAATCGCTCCTCGGAGAACCCTTTTGTTCCTATTCAGCCGGTTAACCTGTCTCACCACTGCACTGCCGTCCATATCAATCGCTATCCCCGTCCCTTTCACCCCGAATAGTTGCGTCTCTTTCGCTGGCTCCTTTTGATCTTGGGTTGTTTATTGTTTTGCGCTTTTAGGCGTTGAGTGGTTGGCCGTTCCTGTTCTTATGCCTGATTTCGGGCCCTAGGCAACTTCTTCAATAAGGGGACTACCTGACGTAGTAACCTTGTTTGCCTGCCGCCTATCTCTGTCTCTTTCTGCTGTATTCCCACTGACTCTTTCCCGCTGCAACATAATCATATTTAAGGTACACATATGGAGTGTTTTGAACCTGCTCGGAGGCTGGCTTTTGTTTGTCTTTTGGGCTTTTGGGGGCACTTAACTTTTTATCGGAAATCACTTTTGGGTTATTCTGCGAATTTCAGGTTGATGGGTGTGTATGCCAGCGAAGAGGATTCGATATTGGAAATACCTTTTTTTCTCGGCAATTTCGGAGATTGCCAGTTATTAAAATAAATAAGAGAACAGATTACAGATTACAGAGACTTGTTTGTTTTGAAGCCACTTGTATCGTTTCAATTGCTCTTTAATTAGTCGTCTCGAATCATTTAATACAAATCCTATGGATCTATAGAAATGGGCATTTACATCACAGTTCGATTGAGAGCCATGGCCCTACCTTGAATGCACTGTGTCAACTGTGTGGGCGGATGCAAAGTGAGTTCCAATAGCAATTAGAAATGCAGAACGTTTGCCAAAGGCCCCGAATCGACGTTGGCAAACAGAAAATGTGCATTAGGGGCCGGGACTACAAATTAAATTGATACGTGCTGATAATTTATTGATTACCACGATTAATCACCCCACTGGCAAAAGGAGACGAACGGAGTTCCAGGAAAATGTGTGCGATAATATTTGAGTTTGGTCGACTGGGTGAGTAAGATAGAGGCAGGCGAAATAAAACCCAAAGATGATATAAAACCCGTTTAAAATGGACGAGCGGTACGGCTGTGAGTGAGTGGCGGTACGGCGCGGTGCGAAGCGAAGCGAAGCGGAGGGGTGTCAATGGGGGAAACTTGATAGAAAGACCGTCGACGTCGTCGTTGTCGTCAGGTGAATCATCCAAAAGCACGAAACAACACTGCAACCCGTCGTCGTCGTTGGAGTGGTCGTCCCGTCACTCGAGCGGTTTTGTGTGCTAATATTTGGGGACTCGTTGTTGGACGAGTGGGTGCGACGGCGATTTACCTACCAGCTCCACCACCAAAGCACCAACATAGCACCACCATAGCACCGCAACTTCGAGAGCGTTTCAATAAGATCTTAAGCCGCCACGCTCGCAGTCTGAGCCACCGCCGAACGAGCGACGCTTAAACAGGTTAACAGTGCCAGAATTGTGGTTTTATTAGAGCATTGTAAGCCACTTACACAGGGGAAAGAGTTTCTGATTCAATTCAAATTAATTAATTAGATAGGCGTTGTCTTTCAGGAGGGGTTACCCGGCTTGTCCACTAAATGGACTTAGAAATATTAAGTTTTAAACTAAATTCTTCCAGCAAATGAAGCCCAAGCCATGGGGTTTCCAACCAATTCTTTTTCTTTTGGTGCAAATGCAACCACTTGGCCGCGTCACTCCTGCCCCACTTGCCCCAAGCAAGCCCCACCGATCCAATACGAATGTATATATGTATTCTGAAAGGCAGTGTGTGCGCGTGTTTGTCTCTTGTTGTGGCAGACTTTGGAATTGTGTTTGTGTTTGTATTTGGTATTTATTCTTTCGTGAACTTCCCCCATAATTCTGGTTCGTTTTTCCATCGGTTTCGGGCAAGCCAAAGCCACAATATGCCTAAGCGTTGGCCAAGTCGAGAGCTGACGACGCCGAATTAAACCGAAACCGGTATGACGTGATGCCTGTCTTTATTTTCTTTACTCTTTTTTTTTGTATATTTTTATATTTTGTTTTTGGTTTTAGGTCTTCTTTAGCTCAGACTCTGACTTTGCATATTTGTAATGTGTTTGTTTTTGTAAACCCAAATTTAACACGTTCGTTTTTCAAGCCAGCCCCAGTCTGGGTTTGTTCACACAAAGACAAACAGAAATTAGAGGAGAATAATAAAACAGAAATAAAATTGTAAAATTTTTATATATATTTTTTTTCTAAATTTCTGGCTGCGACACTTGAGGCGATAGAACGACTTTTTAGTTTTTTTAAAAGAATTTTCTACCTTTTCGGAGGTGGAGAAGCCTGTGGAGCTTGTTTGGGCAGCTGATTTTGTGCAGAACACTTTCATTTATTCAATCGAAGGGGATACAAAGTTATTGTTTACTTTCCAAAATAAATTAACTTGTGTGGACCTTATTTAATATTGGGGATACTATTCAAACGATGAGTGCAAGTAAATTCAGTTTGATGAAAGTTTTGCAATTAACCATTTTGCCGTCATGATTTATTAACAAAGTAATCTCTCAGAAGATGTTTTGGAAGTCTGCCAGCATAAACAACAAACGCATTGACCGCATTTAGCATTGAACTATGCTGGGCAAAGGTTATCAAGTGCTACGAAAATAAACATCCATAAAATCAACTACGTAATTGCGAATTTCTACAATCATAAATCTAATTTCAATGCAAATGCTGCTCGTCAGGTGGATGGAAAGTTCATTAATTATGTTAAGACTTTAGTCATGGTGCCTTTGGAGATTAGGGGGATCCTTGAAATTATTAACGAGATGCACAAAGTGCTGCTTTAAATTTCATAGAAAATTTACTTGGCTCGTTTGCAGTTCATTAATTAGGCAAAAAGTCTAAAAAATGGAAGAGACTAGAGGGAAACCCTTGCTCCGATTCCTTGAATGTAAACAAAGCCGAAGTCCCATAAAAGAATGGGGAACGTTTTTCGAAATTATGCACTTCAATTACATGGGAAATATTTTCCAACCAGCTGTTTCAACAACAACAACGACGAAATGGAAGAAATGGAAAGAAAAGGGTTGCAAAATCTAGGCACTGACGTAGGAAATGCCACTTTTGCCCAGTTGGAGATACGAAGATAAAAACCCGGGGCCACCCGACCCCCAGCAAAGCAATCGAGAGATACATGAACGAATTCCGGCACGTCCTTAGGCAACAAAAACGAAAATTGTATTAGGTTATCCTTGCCACACTCCGACACACTCACACACTTGCACATTGTTGGCCCAAAATGGGGCGGAGGGTTGAAGAGGAAGGCAAATGGCCTTTCACGGTCGTTGCCGTCACTCACCCGTTGCTGTTGTTGGGCTTTGAGACCTCGTAACACTGAGAGAAAATGGTTGCTATATGGTGGGTCTAAACTTTAACTTAATTGAATTGGCCACTGTTTAGCATTGGCTTTAGTTAAGGTATCTTCATTATCTTTGATATCTCTGTAATATTAAAGTTAGAGTAGTATTTGTTTCAGTGGATTTACTCACAAGGTTCGCTACCCGTGACACAGCAGGCTGACAAGGGGGCCAAGCTCACGTTTCCTTGTCACACCCCCTATCGCCCCCTCTCTTTCCCCCATAGCTCTATCTCGTTCGCCGCTTGCCTACTCATTTGTGTTAAACTTTTCGCTACCCATCAGTGTTACCAGAAAATGGGATATATTGTGTGCTTCCATGGCTGTAACTAAAGGTTAGTTATAGCGGTTAAATTTTCTATGGGTGACTAAATTTCAAGTTACCATTGCTTCGGGTTTTGGCCATAAATAAGCATTAGGATTGGGTAGTACCATCTGGTGAGAGGTGGAAAATAGGATTTCAAAGGAAAATAAAGCATACTTTTTAGGGGACTTATACAATTTTTTTAAGGATCTAAGGATTAGGATAAGGATAATATTTTCAGGGGAGATATAGTTTTTTTTTGGTTAATGCTTCAGTATTTAAAATTACATCTTTTCATTTTTAAAATCGAAATATTAAGCTAATCCTAGATTGTGTAGGGAATCCTTGATTCGTTTCGTTGTTGGCCAAATCCTAATGGGTGGCTTGGTTGACTTGGTTTAATGTTCGCTTTTCTGTGGCAACTAACTGACGACCGACTCGGCAACGTCATCATCCCCATTTCCTCCCCACTGGCCACCCCCACGTCCCTCCAGGCGGCAACGTGGTCTTCGTTCAATGTTCGTTTTATGATGGTTGCCTCTGCCTCTGCCACTGCCTCGGCTTCGGCCTCAGCCGGCGTCGCTGCCTGGTGCTGCCCCACAAAAATCCAATGTGCCCCCGCAAAAGCAAATAAAACTTTATCATTTGGGGAAGCCCTGCGCTTTCATAGACTTGCCTTTATTGTGTGGGTGGGGGGTGGCTGTCTGCATGTGTGTGCCCTTGTGTGCGATGAAGTGGTTTGGCAACACACACTCTTGCAGCTCACCCACACACTCGTACACGTGTACTTCTGCCTTGTTTTTCCTTGTTTTTTTCGCCTGCTGCAAACTTTTCCCTTAATTTCTTGTTTTTTTATTTTTCCCGTTTGTTATTGCTTTATATACGTATTTTTCTCTCCTTTGCTGCTGCTGGCTCACTCGCTCCGGCCGTCGTTCTCTTTCGTTCTGCCCCAGGACCTTCCGCTACAGGTATGGGGCTTTTATTTTGGCTTAAACTCGCTGCCAAAGTTGGGGGCCTCCTAGATTTCGTTTCACGTTTATTTATTTCCATTTATATTCTTCCCTATCCCCTTTCCTTTCCCTTTTCCTTTTCCAACTTTCCTTAATTTTTGCTGGCTCTTGTTGCTTTGTTGCCTCCCATTTTTGACGACTCCTCTGTCCTGACCTTTTTAGTGGGCGTGTGGGGTGGTGCGGAGGAGAAACGAGAATTTTCTGGGCGTGGCTGCCGCCAGCCTAACCGAAAGGGGCTAGAGTGGAGTGTTTGTTTATGGCCATGATATGACCACAGCAAAGAAAAAAAAAAAATATAAATACCAATCGGGGGGGAATCCATGGGGGGGGAGTGAGTAAACTGTGACTAAGGAAGCCCGGTACGTTTGGAAATCGTTGCGTGCCTTGGTACTTGGTTATTTGGCAAGAACAAATGGGCTCTACCAAGGTTACTAAATGGACAAAAATCAAAAATAAATCAAGGATAATAAAATGTAAAAGTTCTCTTGAATCAAAATACGAAGAATCAAGAATTTAAAACGAAATCGGAGCAATCAACAAATGGAAACGTAGTGGCCACACCTAGACCTACATAAGCAGCTCCTACCTGGCACTTAAGAACTTTAGCCACAACAACCCACTCGACCCAACCCAATCCAACCCAACCCTAACTCGGATTGAAAAACCACCCCTCGGAACTGGGCAAAAAACTACACAAACTAAAAGGATTTTTTTTTTTCATCCGAACTGGAAATGGAAATGGAATGCGAGTAAGCAAAAGTAAAGTTGCCAAAGGGAAAACAGAAACGGGGCTGAAACAAAGGTAGCAATGGAATGAAAATACACAGGAATAAAGGAGCCTGGGACGGGGGTTAGAGCGGGGGATTCCCATCACCCAACGCCCTACACCCAACTCCCACCCATAAATTATCAGCACAATGGCCCACAGCCAAGGCAAAGGTAATGCCGAGGCAAAGTATAAAAGGAAAAAGCAAAAGCTAAAGCCCCGATCCAAACACAGCCGAGAATTCCGGCCAGAGTCTATTTTAATTTTGACGTTGTTAGTGACACAGAACGAGGCAGAAGGGGAGCTCATGGCGAAGCCAGTGACAACGCAAAGGCAAAGGCAACAAAGCCAAAGACGGAGACAAAGCCAAAGCTGAAGCCGAAGCCAGCTTAAGTGTTTCAGCTGGCAATCCCCCATGCAGAGAGTCCCCATGCCAAAACTCCAAACTCATATCCGAATCCCCCCCATCCAGTTTCATATCCAAGCCCATCCATCGCCAGCTTGAAGTCAAGGCGTAGCCAAGTGAGACTCGAGCTCTTTGAACATGTTGCGCTTGCTACAGTGGAAGCTCCCTAAGTGGTTACTTTGAGGCAGACTTTGGATATATCTTTCGAAGTTCTAGGAAACCTTTAGGGGTCTAATGGTAAAGATTTGATATATTTGTAGTACTCCCCGTTTAGAGCAACGAATATTCACTGTAGCCGAGTCAAAAGAGAAATACTTGGCATATATCAAAAGCTAGGCAGGCACACTTGTATCTCATTTGGCAAAAGTATCTAAAAGATGTCGGTCGGGGGGAGGAAGGGCAGTGAAAGAAGGCAGCGTGTGGGCAGAACGCCCCATGCAACAAAGTATCTGCCTTTTTAATAGGTTCAAACTGTAGCATGAGTAACAGCAGCAGCAGCCGCAGCAGCAGCAGCAAAAGCGGCAGGCAACTTGTCTAACAACCCGCGTGACGCAAAGTATCTTTTGCGAGTAGCAAGTATCTGGGTATCTGTGAGTGCGCCTGTTGCTAGTGGCAGTGTGTGGGTGAGCCATATGCCGTATGGCGTACGGCAAAAGTTCATGACGCCAGCGCTAGTTGGCTGAGCTTGATTTTCAGGCCATTACATGGGGCGATTCCAATTCCGACTCCGGACGGCTGGCAAACAAGCTGCCTTGTTTGTGCCTCTCTGTCTTTCTGTTTTTCTGTTTTTCTGCTTTTCTGCTTTCTGTTTTCCGTTTGCTGGCATTGCCTCTTTCTTTTACCCATTTCGTTTTCGTTTCTGTTTTGTTTGTCGTTTCCCCGTCCCCGCTCTCTCCCTCTTGTGTGTTGTTTGTTTGTTTGTTTGCCTTTTGTGTGCGCTGGGGGATTACGTAAGGGAATCCCCAACATTTTGCAGCTCGCGCGCCAACGCAACTGAAATGAAATGATAAGGGGGCCATCGCAAAAAGAAAGGGGCTGAAGTGGGAGGGGTGTGGTGGCTGGGTGGTATGGGCGGCGTGGGCGTGGGCGTGGGCGCATTGCAATGAAAAGTGACTACTGACGCTGGTTATTTCATGTTTTATGCATGCTATGGCCCTCTCTTTCGCTGCCCGGCCTTCCGTCTCGCTCGCTTGTTGAGCAAGTGAGTAAAGTAGTCGTGGCACAAATAATAATGCAAAAAAAAATGTATCTTATAGATACAGTCCGAGGCCTGTTACTTCAAGAGGGGGCGTGGCTGGATTCCCACTTTGTGGATTATTTTCTTTAACATCCAAAATTGCAGTCTGGCTTTGTGGAGTTTACAACTCTCAAGTCCCTTTAAAAACCATATAAAATATACTCCTAAGGACCTTTGGAATGTCCTGCCATATGGCAACTGTTGCCTTGGGAGCTAAAAATCAAAGCGTACACTTTTTTTTTTTGTTTTTGGAATTCTATACGCCCTTGAGATTGAAGCATGAAATTCTTGGAAAGGCATTTCGCTTTGGCTTTCATTTGATATTTACAAATAAATTGTACTTACTGCCTCGACCGCTGCCCTTGCGTCGTGCCATTTTTCTGGCGGGCTGGGGTGGAGTGTCCTAGTGCTGGTGTCCTGTTGTTGCGCTTTTCCTTGTCCTGTTGTTGTTGTTTTTTACATGGGACTACTTGTGGAAATTAGGTTCCTTGCGCTTGACTGATGTATATTTAATAAGCGGCGCCCAACTTCCACGCCCACTTCCTACACTGTTTTCTATGGCACAACGACTAGTGGCGCTGTGTGTTTGTGTGCAAGCGTCCTTGACGCACACACTCGCACAATAAAGGATGTCCTTGCTGGCCCCTGTATCTGAGTATCTTCGTTCTGGTGTGGCTGTGTGTGTGAGTGAGTGGCCTGATTCCCGGTTCGCTGGTATTTGCCCACTAGACAAATAGAGGAGCCGTGTCCATGCTCATGTCCTGGATGTATCCTTTAGCCGTCTAACCGTCTAACCGCTTGGAATCCTCTCGCTGGCATAGCTGTCGTCTATTTGGCGATCTCTGATCCGCTTCCTGTTCCCTGGATTTCCATAAATATGTATATTTCGGTGCCGCTTGTATATAAATCCATACAGTTTTCGTTGTATATAGTGTATATCCTTTGTGTTAATACTAGGAAATGTTTATGGTTAGCTTGTTTTGATATGGTGTTTGCTCAATGTTTGTTTGTGTTTGATTCCCTTGCTGGCTTTTGTGTCGTCATTAAATGGCTGCTATTTTTTCCTTGCTACTCCTGTTGTTGTTGTGGTAGGCCGAGGCTTTATTTTTGTATCATATCACTTTCGAATCGTTTCGTTTCGCACGCTGCCGTTGGGGGGGTCACCGTATCAACCGTTGGCCGTTGACCGTCGACCGTTAATCGCTCACCGTTTACCGTTAACCGACGCCGCCTTTGGCACACTGTACAACCGGGCGTATACGCAATCGAAGCCAAATGAAACTAATTCGCGCCTGATGATCGCGCAAATTCTTTCAAACAGTTTAACGCTAATCAGCTATGAATTCTTATCAATTACACGTAATCTCCATTCCTCCTTCTCACTTTTTTTTATACATATATAGATTATATTTTCTTTAATTTAATGTGCTCTATATGGCTGTGCAAATCTATAAATAAACTGATTGAATACACAAGCTGAAGTATTCCTCATGCGTTTTTGATTTGGATATCTGGTTTGTTGTTGTGGTTTCTGCGTTTCTATTTGTATTTCTGTTGTTGTATGTTTTGCGCATTTATCGAGAAGCGCGCGAAAACCGAGATACGTGAGCGAAAGGCGTGCGGTGCGACGAACCTGTCGCGGCTTTTTGTTTGAGATACTTTTTGCCATCGAAATATGTTCGCTTCTGCACCCTGTGTTCCGTATACGCCCTGTGTGCTGTATCTCACAGATACTTGGTTAACAGCTGCTAACCCAAAGTGAGCTCTCAGCTGACGGCAAAGTGAGTTGGCAGAGAGTGGGCTCCACCGCCTACCAATACAAACGCCCAGGCCCTTCAATTTGGGGGTTTCAATTTCAATCGGATTGGCTTTTCAACTTTCGTGTTTACCTTTTTTCTTGATTTTGCAAAGCAAAGAGAAATGCCAAGAGTGTCTACGTTTAAGGGAGGGCTCTGTTGGTGTGGCCAGATCTCTTAAGTCCTTTAAAAAATTATCAAATAATTATTAAATAATAATATAATAATACAGAGGTATCTCCTTATAAATATTTTGAGTTAAACATTGCTTTCAAGGTGTTATTTCTGACTCAATTAAAAAAGCGCCAGAAAGTAAGCTACAGTAAATTCGAGTAAAAGAAAGCTCGAAGAACAGTGCAAGGATAACAAGGATACCATACACATCAATTTTGAATGACATGCGTTTTTGCCACGGGGTAGGCGCCCAGAATTTTTCTAGAAATAAAAGGTCAAGATCTTATCGCTTTCATTTGGTAACCGAAATAGCTTCTGCTTACATCAAAGGATAATAGCTCCTGTTAACATCAAAGGATAATAACTTAATAGATTAAACCTTGGTAATAAGATAATTTTATAATTGAACATAAGCAAAAATGTGACACTAAACTCTCAATTTCGGCCAAACAAAAATTGAAATCAAGGTGAGGCTTTCCTCTAAAATTATAAAATTTTACTTCACATTTTTAGCAATTTTTCATCCAATTTTCAATCGATTACAAAAAGGGATACCATTTACGAATCAGGGCTCAAATTCCCGTCGATCTGCATCAAAAGTTTTTGAAAACGGAACAAAAAATATTTTTTCGATTTTTTGCAATTTAGGCAAGGGGTACCATCATAAAAATTTGCAAAAAATCGAAAAAAATTTTTTTGTTTTACGTTTGAAATATTTTGACGCAGATCGAAGCAGAATAATTTCCTGATTTATAAAAACTATTCCTTTTTCAAATCGGATAAAAATTAAATAAATTATTTGCAAAAAGGTGACTAAAATCTATGCATTTTGGCCAAAAGGCACTGACCCTGATATTAGCTTGGTTAACGAGTCTTGTTCCTCAGACTATGGCATAATTCGATAAAAAGTAAACAAAACTTCATTCTTGTCAGATAGCAAAGCTTTATACCAAAAATGTTTATAGAAAATGGGAAACTTTGGGCTTTTCATTAATCATTTCAACTAATCCAATAGGGGATTAGGAAGTCAATGCACCTTTAATGCACTAAACGTTCAATATTTATTATCTTTGTGCCAATCATTCGTGACAGACTGGCCCAGTCAAAAGTTGTTCAAAGTGTTACGCCTCGCAGTATCGAAAAATAATACAGCTTCAAAGGGAATTAAGAGCTGGCGAAGAACGGGAAAACATCCAAGATGTCGAGTGAATGAACATTGGTCTGACAGCTGGGAGAGTTCTCAGGCGGAGTGACAAGTAAAAGGCGTGTCCTTGAGCCCTGTTTAGTGTTGCCGGCACCTCCGACACCCACAGAAACAATTTCATGCAAAAATGTATGCGGCTATTCGCCTCAACGGGTTTCAATAGAATGTGTTGTTCTTTTGTATTTCTCAGAACTCTTACACATCATGGAAATTTATTAAAAAGCGCAATCCATGAACTCAATTTAATCGCTTTACTCATCCTCGAGCTATGTTTGTTTTTTTTTGCGCTAAACATATACACATGGGAATAAGTTTGTACAAATATTCAATCATCAATGAATCGGCTTTCAGCTGATTTTTGTTTACAAGCATTAATATTAATTCAAGGCGCAGGCGTCATTTGCCGGCTAGAAAGTCTTCCAGTTCCAGTCTCGAAATTCGCACTGGAAGCTGGAAAGAGGGGAAATTCGAAGTGCCGAACAGTTTGGCGCCAAATCAGACGGGACGGTCGGCCATTTTATCGCAGTCAGAGCGCGGAAAAGGATCGGATTTCGGATCAAATAAACCGCACCGGTCGGGCAGTGAAACTAAAATTTAAAAAACAATACAATCAGAGACAATATATCAGAGAAATAAAAACAAATATAATCTACGACATTTATTTGAAACACAACATTAAAAAAAATTTTAATTTCAAAAGCTTTTTGTTGGAGTCTAGCCGCGTAAATGAAAAGCAAAAAAAAAAAAATAACGCAAGTGAGTTGAATAAAAAACGTTATAATTGATATAAATAATTAAAACAGCCTCATTAAAAAGCTTGTGAAAAATGTATGGTACCTACCACATATAGCTTTGTCTCCCATTGTCTCAAATTAATTTTTGCTTTGTTGTTGGGTCATTTGGGCCTGTCTCCGCCAAAAAGGTTTTTTTTCTGGGACTAATTGGCTTTTTCCGTGCCCCATCAATAAAAAATTTAATGAAGCATAAACCTTGTAAAAGGGTTTCCACTTGTGGTAAAAGTTCCAAATGGTTTTCTATGTGAAAAAATATTTTAATTTGTTGTCCATCTTCTTTTATTTACGCTTCATTGAACTTGTTTACGTTCTGCATTTATGAAAATATCATAAATTCTCTGGAAGAAGCCGTAGGAGATAAATAAATACCCAGAAATAAAACAAAAGAGCCAGGCAAACAAACAAATTGTTCTTCAAAAATAGGTGATTCCATTTTTGCAATGTTACGGGGTGGAGGATGGAATTTACACTTTCTACGGCTCTTCATAATATTATAATATTACCAGTTCTTTCGATGCACTCAGAAGTTAATTATCGTATTTCGAAGCTTTATATGAAACAATCCGAGAAATTCAGACCCATATTGAAAGACAAAAAAATATATCGTATACGCAGCGTATTACGTATTATTAAAATGGATTTAATTAAAACTGAATAACTTTTTATGAAATACGACAGTATTGCATTCCGAAACATTGATTCCCAGGAAGTTTATAGTTTTTACATAAAGGGAATAAATATTATAAAGTAAAAAAAATACGTAAACGCTGTTGTTAAAAAGTGAAAATAATATTACATGACGGTTGACGGTTTTTTCACGAAATCTAATGAAATGGATGGTATTATCAGGAAAAATTATTATCCGAGTAAAAACTTTGAGGAATTTTCATGTTTTTTTTTTGTTAAACCAGAAAATAATATTGCGTATACGCAAAGTACGGTTTTTTCTCTAAGAATGCAAAATAAACCAAGGAATTTTTTGGTATAGGTACTGGTATATGGTACAGCCTTATAAATAAATTAACAAAAAGCCAAAGGATGAATATTTTAGTTCGGCTTGTGTAATAGAAAGAGGTCATTGAACGAATTGGCATTGCAGCTATTTATGAAAACTGGCACAACTATTCATAGATGGCTAAGAAAAGGAACAACTGGTTCCCAACCGCAAACTCAGGCCGTTTATATCTCTCCAAAAATGCCAGTTGTTCAATGTTCTGTATTTAATTGATCATATGCATAATTTATGAAGTCGGGATAGTGTGAGGGCATTAGTATCGCCCAGGATATTTGTGTGTGGGTATTGGTGACCGCAAGCCGAACCAAATGGGAACCCATGCGTACATACAATATCAATCTTTGGGCGGAAATTTTACCACAATAGGAAATTGATGGGGCCCCAATCCTCTGGTCACTTCCTTGCCAGAAAGCTTAACCATACTCAACGCAGGATATATGAATCACAATCCGTGTGGCTGTTCTTGGAATGCTTAAGTTGTATTTATTGCGAGTAAAATCTGTGGGTCTGCTATTGTGACCACATCAAAGCAACACGCCTCGAACATAAAAGAATAAATTCAGTTTAGATGAAAAATTCCCAAATACAAGGGAAGCAAATTTTCGGAAATAGAAAACGGGAATGGCGTCAGCACCGCAGCGTATTCTGGAGATACTGGCGTCCTCGGCATGAGGTGACATTTCTCTGTTGGGGATTTTTAATATGACAAAAAAGTCGACAGCCTGGCACGGCATGGAGCATTTTAATAATACATAAAGTACCAGGGAGCCAGCATCGAAGTAGGGAATTGTTCTGGGCATTAAAAATGCCTCTCCTGTCCATCCAGCGAGTTCATTATCCTAAATCACCAAGGGCAGCCTCTAAATTAAATAAGTAATGCTTGCATGATACTTGTACTTAAGAATAAAAAGACCTGCCAAATGAGTTTTGCCCTGGCACCGACCACACATAATTCCCCAATTTATGAGCCTTAAATTTGGGCATTAGACGGAGAGTGTAATTTATATTCCCATCCCACGGCTCCTTTTTCAGTTAATTAGCTTGACTTGGCCAAAGTTCAATGATTGGTTTCCTTCATCGGGAATTCGCTCAGAAAGGATTTGTCTCATTAGCCGACTTCCAGCTGTGTCATTTGGTTTTATGTCATTTGGTGAACGACAGCTGTGACTAATCGGTTTTATGGGACAGAAAATTGCATATAGCCTCAATAAAAGAATATCTTTAATTTATTCTGGAGAAATTGAATCAAATAAATATTAAGAGTGTTATCCTCCGTCACCCTTTTATTTACCCAAATTGTGTGTAATCGATCCTTTTTTTTAAAAACCCAACTCATCAGATACTTCGGTTTCTGTCAAAGGAATTTCGTTCAATAAAAAAAAAGGGTCGCGGTCATGGCAACCATTACCCTCTTAGTGTCGTTGACATTCCTTCGATTGAAAGGTTGCCAGACTTATGGCTTAAGAGTAAAAACTATAATTACATTGGAAATTCAATTAAATGGCTCCCCTTTCGGCGTGGACCAGTGGCAATTTTTCCGGTTTCGCCAGTTACATAAATAAACAGTTTCCTCTTAGGCAAAACACTTAGCATCCGTCTCTATTTACTCATCTTTGATATGGGTGGATGCCTTTCAACGTGCCGTTTAATACAAACAGTAAACAATAAACAATTCTCGAGGCTCTCGGGCAGATGTCTGTGTACACACTGTACCACCACCCCCAGTGGGTGGATCCACCCACCCAAAAATCCATTCGTTTTCTCCCAGCAGAGTCCCCCAAAACAATGAGAATACATTGAAGTGTATATCGGCCGTCTGGTATTTTTTTCCTTTACTGGTTTGGTTTCTCCGGACCACAGGCTTCCACCTTTTTTTGGTAATTTTTTCTGAAATTTATGCTGAAACTTTTTTCCGTGCAGGCGTAGCCCCTTAAAACAGAAAAAAAGAGGGAATTCTTAAAGGTTGAAGTTGAATTTATGGATATGTCGAAAGATTTGGCATTGTTAACCTTCCCCGTGGCCAAGCAATTTACCTGGCCCCAAAAAATATATACAAATTAATGTTTTAAGTGGTTATGGAAGATACGAATTTGGAATACCTAAGGATTACCCAGAACTAGATTGCATTCAAAGGAAACAAAAGCAACAGGAAACTTCACAGCCTGTTCAAGGGAATATTTTTTGCTCTTACAAAGTTTTATTGTTTTAAAAGTCATGTTTGTTTACCTTCATAAAACAATATGCCCATAAAAGTCCATTTGGAATATTTTAGCATAAAGTGGTTGGCTTTAGCACCCAATTTGAGTCAGAAATTTTATTTATTGTCCATTTCTGATGCTCACCTTTTGCCAAAATGGCTTTTAGGCGGTGGCATTTGAACTTTGAATTGCATTTATTTGTTTGTTTCTTGCTTGCCGTTTACAGTTTCACTTTTTTATTCAATTGTTTTTCTGTTTATTATTTTCTCTTTGGTGCGTGCGGGAATTCATTAGCATTGAAAGTCTAGCCGTCTGACGTTTACATATAAATTGTCTAATGGGGCCAGCGGGCATTGATAATTGTATTTGATGTCGAGGGGATTTTGGCAGGGGACGTGCTCCAAGGCACATTAAATTAAACGCAGGGACAATGGGTGGGCGGCGGCGGGGTGGAAATGTAAAGCTGGTCAAGTGTTTGCTTGCCCACAAAAAGGACATTACCGAACCGACATTCCCGTTACTCAGCACAAATAATAAATGATAAAAACTTGACGGTTTCCAATCCTCCCACCTCCATCCATCCTCCTCTAGATTGACTTTTCGGCTTTGACCATCCCATCGATGTTTGAACGGTTTGCCATTCATTTGGCGAAAGCCCTCGAATTAGGGCCAATGCCATTTGCCATTTGGCCGATTTCATTACGTATACGCAGAGTGAGCGTTGAAAGTTTTCAGGGGACCCAAATCACACAGAACGCCTGTCATCGGAGCATTACTCAAAACTCAGCCAAACAAAGAGGTTCACTTGGGTCAGACCGGCTCAGTGCGGTTCGTTTCGTCCATAATTCCATCAATGGGTTCATAGTTTGCATCACTTCATTTGAGCCAAGTATTTGGTGCTTCTTCTTTTTACGACCATGTAGCTGGACATGTTTTCGGGTGGCATTAAACGCGACGTGACGGAAATTTAAAATGCTAAGCCGAAAGGATACTCGAAAGTGGCGAAAAGTGAAAATAAAAAAGTAACCACTAGCCTTGAAGGCCGATTCCCTTATGCTCTATGAAGCCTTTAATACTTTTCGGTTGCTTTAATATCCTGTGGTATGATCCTTAAATATTTCTAACCTGGATTCCTTCGATTTTATTGAACATTCCCAAACATTTCTTGGTCTACTCGATATTAATTCAAAAAGTTTGTCCTTGTTTCACCAACTTCCTGATGAAAACATGCGATTTCTATTTCGGCTTTTAAAAGTTTTCTCTGCTCTGCTCCGCTCTGCTTTTTTTCTTCGCCAAGGAAACAACGAACCACGGAACGCTCAGTATTGACTTTGTTCATTGTTAAGTATGCTTCTTGACCAACAAGTCGTTTGTCTGGCACCTAACGATGCTCAAAAGACGTTGCCATGTCTGCCAGTGAAATGTGCGATGTGCGATGTACGATGTGGGATGTGGGATGTAGGATGTGCTCCTTGATTCCATTTTGTAGATCCAATTTGATTTATGTCAGTGCGTAATGTGCACGTGCTGAACTCTCTGGAACTTGGCTAAAAGGCGCCCTGACTTGGCCATCTGTGCTATTCTAATTGACGGAGCCAGGCGAGGTTTTGTTTTCAATGAAGATAAATTGCAAGATTTCACGTTACAAAAAAAAAAATAGCAATACATTTAAAACGACAAGGCGGTAGGCGATTGAAAAAAATGTGCTTGTTGCGCTTTGTGGCTTGGGATTAATTGTAATACCAATGTCGAGGGAATTTATTCCTCAGCAATAACAATAACAATGCAAAATCATTTTCTTGCTCCATTTGCATATCAAAATACCATGGATGAATAGAGCATTGCAAAGTTGAAATAAATATATAGTGAATGTTTACGAATAGTAAGTTGTGAGTTACTGATTTGAATGTAACCAGTGTCTTGACTAAACCTTATCAAATACAAATGTCCAAGATGTATCCCTCCATTTGTCCTCCGTGACTTTGTAGGGATGATAAAAGTTGGTCCATTGAAACGGGAAAACGTATGCTCTAACCAGGATAAGATGAGCTTAGACTGTTGTTTTGTCCCAAAGCCATTTCACAGCTGTTTCAAACAAAATGTAAACATTGTTATAACTTGTCAGGCCTAATTCCCATTGCAGACAGAAAGTTGTTGATTCATCATTGAGAGAAATATTATATACTGCCGTAAAATGCTTTTAAATTTTAGTAAATAAATAAAGCTGATAAAGCATATAAAACAAAATATTTATTTGAAATATTTCCCATTTTTCCCTCATGCATAGATTACTCCACAATTTTTTTAGATTAGATTTAGATTAGATTAATGGCTTTTTTGTTGCCTTTAGTGTGTCCTGTCCAGGAAACTTTTACTTTTAATTACGACCCCAGGGAAACGCCCTGTTTGGCATGTCAATTTTGTTTCAGATTTGTATCTGCCCATGTTTATGTCCTGCCATTTCGCACCTATTTATATTTTGTTTGGATAATGCTCGTTTTCACCCACATATGCAAGTGAACTCGACCGTTTTGTGATACAAAAAGGAATTTTTATTTACATGCCCCTTCAAAGGATTTTCCGGTCAAAAGTCCAATATGAACGATATGAACGAAACGGTAAAGCAAAGGACCTGTCGCCTGCGGACTTATTGGCTCTTTGTCGAACTCCAATTTGTGGCATTCTCCACCAGGCGGCATATTTTTAATGAAAAAGTGATTCGACTTCTTGATAAAGTCCCAAAAAGGTCAAGAACAACCACAAATAGTAACTTTATTCGGACTCTAAATGATATTTCAAGCATTTCCCAAAGTCGTTACAACTTGATTCTAATTGTTGGAGAATCTTGGGTAATTAATTAGAGAATTACAAGTGTTTGGGGAGACTCTGACCATAATGTGTTCGTGTGGGAGTTGATACCTTGCAATTTATTATTTTCCCGACAAATCGACAAAGTTTTCGTGCCGCACGTGCCGAGTTTTCCATTTTGTTTTAAAATAGGCTTTCGGCTACCCAATTTAAAGACCAATATTTTGTATCAGTTTGAATTTTGCTCTCAACGCGTGCGGTGAAAAAAAACGCGTTGGTGTGTCGAAAATCGGAAAACATCAAATTTTTAGAACGAACAAACAAGCACTTGTGTATACAAATATATAGCCCATCAAATTGTGAGAGTTTTTGTTTCATTTAAAAAAAAAAATCAAGTGATTGAGATACTGCCCCACACTTTGACAGGCCCAACAGCGAAATGGCATAAGAAATAAATAAATTAATTTCGTATCGCCACATATCGGGTAATGGGTTAGTTAAAAATTAAAATTGAGAAATTATTTGTGTTTTATATGTATGTTAGATGCCGAAATGGTCGAATGGGTGTTCGCTTCGCCGTTTTGTTCATCTAAATTCATGGCAAAATATCCGAACAAATTCCTCGGGCAATTGTAAACAAATGTATAAATATGCTCCTTCAATTAACTTTATTGCCAATATAAATGAATACTTGAGCAGACAACTGATGTGTTCATAGCGAAATAGTTTTTTAGTTTCGAGTACTTGTATTGTTGTAAGCCATTCGCATTCAATTGAGCGAAAGAATTGCAA
This sequence comes from Drosophila varians, assembly GCA_018150405.1. Classification (NCBI taxonomy): domain Eukaryota; kingdom Metazoa; phylum Arthropoda; class Insecta; order Diptera; family Drosophilidae; genus Drosophila; species Drosophila varians. The sequence continues at coordinate 15,892,126 of JAECWK010000130.1, forward strand.
TTATAAAAGTTTAAACTTAACTGGATAAACTTTACTGGAAGAAATTTTGTGAAATTAAAGCATTTTCAACATTTAATAAATTGTAAGCTACTTGGATTTTGCTGGAAGCCGTCGTGAATGGGGTACAATGTTGGCACTGTGGCTTTTCCTTTTGGCTAGTGCTTTTCTTTGGCAAATTTTCCAAATTGAAAAGTTTGGTATTCATTCGGATTTTTGAAGCTTTGCCACAGCCATACATTAAGTAAACAACGCTAAGAGGATAGACCAAAGAATCGCATTATATTATATATACGTGCTATGTGTTATGTGTGCCATTCGCCGGATTCTGTGGCAAGGATATTTCTTGGTTTGGCCATTCGTCGCCCCACTATTCGGATCCAGGTGGCAAAGGCGACATAGAGCTAAAGGAAAAGCCCGGTAAAGCCACAGAAAAGCGCACGTTAAGAGCACACTTTAGTATAATGAAATGAAACAAAATTAAAATCGCAAAGTGTTGAATGTTGTGCCAGGATGTTACGCTCAGTTCACGGGGATTCGCAATAATGATAGCCGGGTGGCTGGCTGGATGACCGGGTGTGGCTGGGTTGCTGGTTGGCATGGTGGCTGGGTGGCATGGTGGCGGATTGTAAATAGAAAAGTTGGCAACTTTTAAAGTGCCAAAGGACCTCGCGGCGGGTATCCTTTACCACTCGATCTGCATCGTTTGCATAATTTTCAATGCAAAGTCGCGAAAGTAGGCGATAAGCTAGTCGATATCTTCAAGGCAAAGTCAAAGGCAAAAGGATTTGCTTTGAAAGAAACCAAATCTGTTTGAACTCGTTTGGTTTTAGCGCAGCTGCTTTAAATGCTCAAATGTTTTTCTTAACAACTTTTTAATTATCTTAATGCTGGCAACTTGTCTCAATTGCCGGGCCATGAACTTTGGAGACAAAACGCAAACATAATGGCAATGTGCTATCTCTGTACAGAGAGAAATCATTTGATAAAGTTTTTAGAAATTGGGTTAAAACATTTTCTATTAACTCAAAAGCGAGAGCTTTTAGCCCTTCCAGTGGATAAGCAATATATATAGTTTTTTAAATAAATTATGAAATATTTCGGAAACATTGCAGTGCAGTCACGTCATCAAGTGCACTCTGGGAAAAGGGTTATAAGATTTAATTATTCGCTCAACAGCATTTGTTGGGTTTGCATTCCTAATGATTTGCCAAGCTCGTTCAGCCAGTTAATTTTAATGACTGCAAGTGCAGTTGATTAAGTTTAGTATGATTTCCAGGGTCTATCTTTAAGTCGCCTTAAAGACAGGATAAAAGGAAAACTACCAATGGCTGTCAGACAAATTTAATTTGCATAAATAAAAGCGTAATAATAGATGGCAGCTAAATGAGTTGCCAAATGGCGTGGCACCACAAAACGGGTATTGCCTTACATCCTGAGCTCGCAAAATGGGTATCCCTAATGTTATTCGGGATGGACTCTCGTGTCCTTGCCCCCTTGGAAAATTGGTATGGCCACGTCCTTGTCGGGTTCGTCTAACACGCAATTGTTAAGCCATTCAACTTGGTTATTTATTACGCCTCTTTGTAAATACCTTTAATTTGATCATGACTTTACACAATCTTCTGTCCATTGTTTGTGTTCGGTTGACGGATTACCCCAGTTCTAATCGATTATTACATAAAGGACATACTTTGTCTGTATTGTATCTGTGTTGTTTAAGGCCACAAAGGATTGGGAGCTCTGCGTTGTTGGCAAAATATGTTCCGCAACCGGAGGAAAAGGTGCTCTTTTTAATTCTGCGCAATTACTTGGCATCTCTTGATGGCGTCAAGGATTATTTTGCTCAATAAACTTCAATCAGGCAATGTCAAGGGGCGTCAGAAGCTATCAGAGCGTAAAGACTAATAAAAAGTAAACCATTGACAGCTCAATTTATTGGAAGACTTACTGGGTTTAACTTTTTTCGGTTCTGCATTCGTTTTTAAAGAATAATGCGAGCCGCGGAAGTAAAAGTAGCGAAACGGAATAGCTGGCCCGGTAAAATGCCAAAAAGCTTATATAAAGAACATAAATCTGAATTGTGCCCAATCATAATTTGCCTGTCACTTGCCATACCCGAAAGCTGTCAAATCCCAATGGGGTAGCAGAGTTATGCCCGTCTCTGATTTATCTGGTCTTGCGTTTTTTCGCCATCTTGGCTGCTGCGGCGAGCGGGTTGCGTAATATATATGTTTATTGTTTCAGCCTCTGCTGAAAATAAAGGGCATCCTCTAAAAATTAAAGGATCTCATGTTACCCTGTAGGTGACGACGAGCAAACCAATTTCCCTGATTGTTGTCAAATGCATGATGTGGAGCAGAACGCAAACTGACGGTCCCTGCTGCAGAGCCTCCTGACCATGGAGGTTTTTTTGATTAATTGGTGTCCAGCCGGGTCGAACACGCTCTTTGACATGTGGATGTCGCCAGGATGTCGGAAACCGCAGCCCATAAAAGGGGAGATATTTTGATTTATGATTGAATATACACCGTGGCAGCAACGCAATAGCTGTCTTAATGGCGGACATAAAACGGAAATACAAATAGAAATGGTGAAATGGAAAAAAAAAAAAAATAAAACAACACCTTTTCTCTCAGGCCTGCCCTCGGCTACAGACTTTAAATAAAATTTGTCTTGTTTTTATCATAAACATCCGACATCCGAGGACATTAATAAATCTGGTCGTCCCTCAAGTCATCCAAGTCATCCGAGAGAGCCCCAGAGAGAATCATATATTCGGCGCCTAATGCATATGGAATTTAATAAAAATTCACTTTAAGTTTACTGACCCTGGTTGTTGGATTGTCGGTCCTTGGATTATGCTAATAATTTCGGTCCAACATCCTCAGACGAGTTCAGTAAAGTTCAGTTTCAGTTTCGGTTTCAGTTTTGGTTTCGGTTTCGGCTTCTGTTTGAGTTTTTTGCACAGCACATGTCCTTGGTGTAATTGTGATGATTGTTATTTGATTTTCCTTTATTAGCCGGTCCTTTACGGTCGTTGTGCTGTGGACTGTGAGATTGTTGGGAACAAAGGCCTCATTGTCGGCCTAACATCAGTTTCGTTTATGGTTATAAGTTACTGTACTCCGTGAGCCATCAATTTTGATGTTCCAAAGCAAAAGAGAAACCACCCACGCAGGCATATTTCGTTTGGATGCAGGCGAGGGCTTCATCCAAATGCCGGAAAAAAGTGTCACCCATCATCGAAGTTAATGTCGCGTGTCCGCAGCTCACGCATCTCTTTTTTATGTGTCGTGAGGGTAACCCCCTTTTGGGGATCGTTAGACCCACGTGCCCCCCCTTGGAAAGCAATCTGGCATATTGCTTACCTCCAGAGTTTTGCTCCAACTTTCGTTTCCATTATGGAAGATGAACTGGGGTGGGGCTGGGATTTGCTTAGGCTTCCCAGGCAATCGATACATACCTGTTAAGCTTCAACAAGCACTTACTTCTATATTGAATATTAAGGAACGTCCTTTTGCCAAAGGAGTTGTCTGAACAGTGTTTTCGTAGCATACATTTTGGGGCATAAGGTCTGGCTCGTTGGTTTTCGTTTTAATGTAACGCGGTGTTTACGTTTTCAACAAGGTAATTAAAATATAATAACAATGGTACATTACGTAAATAAATAGGAAATCAGATGTTATCGTTATAATGTCATTTTGTGTCTTTTTTTTTGGGTTTGTTGAGGCTTATTGGTGGAACTGGGCATTAATTCCAATTTGTGACGGTGAAATGCTTTATAAATATAAGCTATTTAATTAAAATTGTCAACTGTGGATTATCCTGTTGGCTCTGTGTCCTTTAGAAGCTTCGTTGGCCAACCAAAGGTATAAAAATATGTAATTTCACTAATGTGCTTTTGCGTATATTTAATATGAGAATGGGCCGAAGGGCCAATAAAAGCCAATAAACCTGTTGGGAAAAGCACACAATGTCATTGACTGATGGTTATTGGCGGATGGCTACTGGTAATTGATATCCCACCATATGGCGGGAATTTAAAAATAAACACGATGGCCATTTACTGAGCAAACGGAAAGGGTATGCTAGAATGTTAAAACAAAAGTTGAGGTTTTTATTAGAACGATTAGACCCGTTCCTGTGAGGTATTTGGTGGTCGAAAGAGTCTCCTTGGTGGCGCTCACTTGATTTTATTAACTTGTTTGCGGGAATTGATATTTATCAGATTTCTACCAATTTTATATATTTGTTTGTCTCTTCACATTTCTTTTTTTTTCTGGCTTTTTAGCACGTTCTTGTGGCGCCAGTTATTTGCATAATTAAAGCTGCTAGCAGGTTGATGGTGGGCGAGATAAAAAGTCACTCGTTTGATGGCTGGAGGTAAGTCACGGTCTATTTATAATGGAAATGAGGACAGGACCAACTAACCAACCCAGCCATCCAACCATCTATTTGCAATGCAAATCGATCCAAACAAAAAAAAAATTGAGACCGAGTCGATGTAGTTTGAAAGCGGTTAACAAATTTATGCGAGCGGCGCATGCGAGATTCTTTCTCCGTCTTTCACAATTGATTGGGCCGGGTCGAGTTTTTCTGCATTCCACGGGGAATTCCTGATCGAAATAAACTTTGTTTTGGCAGCTAAACAGCTGGCCAAGAGATGCTGGAGATGCCGGAGATGCTGGACAGATACTCGAGATGCTCTAAGCGAGTCGTAAAAGTGCTCGTAAAGTCTCATTGTCAGAGACGTAAAATATCTGGGCGGCCACGGACAAACTAATTAATTGCCAGGGAACCGAACAATAAACTAACCAAAGCGGAACTATTGTAACTAAAAGGCAGTTACAAAGCCATTAAGTGGGCTGCTTTAGTAATTTGCCAAAGAGGCCAGCCTGTCATTTGTCTTCCTGGCCAATTTTCCTCCAAGTGAAACCACAAAGCTTTTAACTAATCAGAAAGAATGTGCCACATATATTGCCAAAGAAAACCCAATAATATTTAAATTGAAGTTTAAACTTTAACATGGTCTGTTTCATGTTCAATGATTTCTACTACAAAGCTAATTGCCAGAGTTATTTGATACATGTGTTAAATTACATGGGCAGTGAGGTTGAAATTCATTTTGAATTTACACAACAAGTTGAAGTTTTGGCCAAGTTCCTTTTCCAACACATGCTTTCAGCCACATGTGTTGGTCATAAAAAAAAAATGTTAGAAGGAAGTAGAGAAAATACGCAGAGCTACAAGCCTGCGTTTTTATGATCGGCTCGGCAATTGATTTCGCTCGACTGCCTTCACAGAGGAAATAATTTGCATATTCCCTGCAGCCCGGGACCCGGGACCCGGGTGCACTTATCAATAGTGCACATTTATGGCGGGGGCCTTGCCGATATCAAATATTGCCTGTTGGGGCTTAGACTCTGACATTGACATTGACTTTAACCTCGCCATATTCATATCCATATCCAAAGCCATAGCCATAGCCATATCGCGATAGCAATATTGCATCCTTGGAGTACACTTGCTTTTATTTAGACGCCCAAGTGCTAAGCACACACTTGACAGTGTCGTGCATCGAGAATGAGATTACTCGCGAGATGGAAAAAACTGTGCGGCATAACTTTGGCAAATGCCTTGGTAATCCACTTATTATCAAATTGTCCTTGGGCAAGTTGAATGCTGGCGAATGGCCACAAAACTTTCGCTGAACGACGAAAATATTTTAGTTTGGGGAGAGGAAGTGAGTTCCAGATGAGTTCTCAAACTTTAGTTGATCTCTACATCTGTCGCTCCCCAAAAAGCCACAAAGTTTTTTTTTTGTTCACTTCTCAAAGGATAAGCCACTTCTGGTTACAGGGAAACTCATCATCCGGTGGCTGGCAGAAGACCAAATATTTTCATAGCTGGTTTATATGCAAATATTTTCCCAGCTTTCATTTGCTACTTATTTTAGCTTTGAAAGTCCTAAAAATGATAACTAATACTCTTTGCGGCTAGTTTGATGAGTTCCAGATTGGATTTACGCATTCACCTCTTATGTCAATATTTTGGTCAATAACTACCTTAATTGTTTTGTAGAATATTACATTTTCTGCCTTTAACAAATGTTGCACAATTTCAGTGCCAATTCAACATGTCATATGCAGCTTTGATTGCCATTAAAAAGCCATTTTGTTTGAAATATCTATTATTGTTCTAGGAAATTTATTTAAGCCATAAAGTTTAGTCAGGTAGCAGAGTCAAATGTTCTAGAAGTGGGCCACAAAGGTGTTGGGGTCAATCACAGTGGCTACTTCCCAGGGATGGACGACCGAACGTCCTGGAATGCGGTTGTAAGCATCTGAAAAGGACACGAGAAAAAATGTCATTATGCTGGGCAAAAGCTTCCATAAACTATTTAAATCTTACCGATTATTTTCTGGATAGCCGTCTGGGCATCCAGCAGCTGGGGCGGGGCGGGGGCGGCGCTGACAAGGATCAGGCAGATGGCGACGATGGCGAGGACGACGGCGATGAATCTCGACATTTTTGGGCTTTGGTTTGAGTTTAGTTCTGGAGGTTGGCTTGGAGTCTAATTAAATCTGCTGGGACCGCAGCTATTTATATGAAGGCCAACGTCGAGATAAATGAAAGTCCAATCCGGGAGAGGGAGTCAGGTGTGAGTAGCTTGTTCTAAAGCAGCTGTTTAGAAATTGGATTTCTTGTTTTGGTTTTTGGTTTTTGGTTTACCCATTTCTATGGCGGCGCCTTCTGCCCCAACAATATATAATAATCCGCGGAATGTCCCGCACTCGGAGCGGGCAAACTAGTTTCGCAAAAGAACAAACGATTCGGGGCGGGATTTCTGGACACCTTGCCGGAAAGCATACCAATCCAAAATAATTTTCGAAAAAGAAAGAATGATGCAAATTGATAAACCATTTAACTATTCATAATTTTTAAGTGGGTTATAGAATGGAATATAAATGGCATAGCCTTGGGATATAGATTATTAATAAAATTATCTTGAATTTCTTTATACACAAGTTTTCGAGACTTAAGATTGAAGGTATATAATATATATTTTCTTAAAAAAATGCAAGGTATGCTTGAAATGTTCATTCAATATCCTTATTACTATTTTCGTAATACCTTGTTTGCTTTATTTTGACATCATTCTTACAAAGTATATGTACCAGTCGGTATTCAAAAACTCTATCAAAAATTCTTTTTGAATATTTTTGCCATAACATACGTGTTCTCCATATGACAGTTCATTGTACGAATTTGGCTAAAAAAAAAAGCCGTGTTTATATTTTTCTTTTGTGTTTTGATCATCTTCTAGACGGTTTGGGCATTCCCCACTAGCCACTAGCCCCAAAAAAAAAACCAAATATATATTTATTTAAAAGTCGGTGGAAGATGAAAGAGACAAATACGAGAATCGTTCGCTTATTTGTCGCCATTAAATGTTGGCTGTTTGATGCTGATTTATAAACAAACCGGTTCGATTAATTTGCCGCTTGGTCGGGGGCCAAAAGAAAGTAAAATTTTTTGATAATTCCTTCGTTTCATAAATTACGTCGACTTGGGAATTTCTTTGTGTGGCGGCAAATTAAAAAGTATATTCGAAATGCCTCAACTTCTAAGACACGGCGGCAGCGTCTAGATGCCAAAAATGGATTGGGATTGTTTTTTTTTTTGGAGTGGGGCCAAGGAGCCGTGTCTCGGCGTATTGTGGCCATGTCTGTAATCAGTTAAAGCCATGTAATGCTAATGCAGGCACGTGCCGCATTGACAATCCTCCTCCTGCAAGGAGGAGCCATTGCCAAGACAGGAAGGAAACGGTCGGGCCTGACACATGGCAATTGTTCGCAGAAAAACCAATCACTATGTGGGAGATGGATGGGCGGGGCGGCTAATGAGGCACCCGTAAAGCCTCTTATCGCTCCGTTTATTAGCCTGTCAGATGGGTAGAACCGAAAGTATAAAAAATATCTGTGATCTATGGCACCCAGCGAGTGCGAGTTCATATTAATAACAATAATATAATAATACGAGGGCCCTGACTTAGGGCCATTCATATTTGCTGTTGCTGTTGCTATTGCTGTTGGTGGTTTTTTCCCCATTTTATCTGCATTTGCTACCCGTTTAATTTGGGTCGTGTGCAAATCTGTATCTGTTATATTGGCTCGGGGTATTTAAAGTCAGAGCCAAAATACAAAAAAATAAACGCGAGTGATAAGTAACAGCTAAGCATAAACATGTTGCCCCAGGGCTTTCTGAAATTATACGCTAATAAATTTGTATTTTTCTTCGTTTTCTTCGTTCTCTGGGGATATTCTAATGTTGCCTTGTAGCACACACTCTTGTGTGTACGTTCCACATTATTTACATTTCCATTCGCTTCCCGACTCTGTTTGCCAGCCGGCAGCTAGGACCACGCTGCGTATGCGTAATCTGCTAAAGGATTATAAACGATAGAGTGTTGAGTGTCTGGAGCATTTGCACCCGCTTTAAAATTTGAAGAATGTTTCATTAATTACTCGAACCATTAGCATGCGCCCAAACTCTAGTCCTGAAAAAATATCCTAAGGGCATTTGAATGAAGTTACTCCGGAGCTCAACACAGGCAACATATGTACGCGTAGTCAGAAAGTGCTTTGGGTAAAGATTAATGATAATACGTCCTTAATTAAGTGATCCAGTACGGCGGTAATTAATACGGCGTGTCGTGTCTTTACAGCTGCCAGAAAAACATGTTCTATTTAATTACAAGGACCGTCGCGACTGACGATGTTGATTAATCGATTCTGATGTTCCTGCACTTTCTGAGCAACAAGCGATGCAATTGAATTGGAGTTTTCTCCCAGAATCACTCTTTACGGGTCTCATTAAATGTGAATATTCTCCGAAACACGTGCCGCACGCACCTTACGCATATTTTTTTTTTTTTTTTTTTTGCGCAAATTAGATCCGACAGCTGACTTTGAATCGGCTGGCAGGTGAAAATCCACTTATTGGAAAGTTGATCCTGCTTCGGAAGTTTCGCGAAATCGCAAAAAGTTATTTTACTTACAGCGTCTGCGGTAGGCAAACTTTCCCAACCTATGATTTGAATTTTCCTGGAAATAATTTATTATTAAAGTATAAACATGAATCCTGAAAATATAAACGGATGTTTGAAAAATTTATCAGATGTACATGCCTTCTTTGATATTAATCCAACAAAGAAAATCGTTTCGCTTTTATTTTTATTTTCATGTTTTGCGACGCATAACAAATTTGGAAATGTCTGCTTGTCACTTCAATTGAGGTACACGTACAAAAAGACAGCGGAAGCAGCAGGTTGTTAGTCGCAACACCGCGGAACGTATAGTATGTAGGAGCTGGCAGCTTTTAACAAACTCATTACATTATCTGATGCCTCTGGCTCAGACTCAAAGAAAAACGTAACGTTTAAATAAAGTGTTTGTGTCCTTATGTCCTATCCTTAGACGAGGCGCATGTCCCAGATCGTCATTAAATATTTAGCTCCAATTTGTTTTATTGCCATGCAGGCAATTATTCCTTTCAAAGGTAGCTTTTATAAATTGGCTTAGGTAACTAATCTTTTAATATCTTAGAAACAGGACACTTTTTTGGGGTTCATTTAGACAATAAAGACACATTTTTCCAGGTTTTGTGGATATAAGTCTTGAGTTATTTGATGAAAAATTGTTGAAGGGACGATGCGATTCTGGTTCATCTGCATCAAGCTTCTTATGGCAAAAAAAAGATCGTAATATATTTTTTTGTGTATTTAATGGCTTATGTTTAATTATCCTTTTATCCTTAATTACCATAAAGACCAAAATCCATAACTTTTTGTGTTAATGCATTTTGAGTAATTATTCTTTCTTTATGTTAATGCTCTTTTGTGGGTTTATATATCTTTTTGTCCTTTAATGAAGTTCATTAGGGCTTAACTCCTGTCTCTTTAAAGAGAAAGGACTTTAAAATCTCCACCTGTGGTTGGCAAAGGAACAATTTCGCTCCTGGCATTCCCAAACAAAGGAATCAGTGCCACCTTTTCCAAGAATTAACTGCTGACTTCAGAGAAAATACCGTTTTATATGTAGGATAGAAGCGTCCTACATCCAGGATGTTGTTGCGAAGTAGGCTTAAGCCTTCGCCAAGGAGCATATGCTGGCTGTTTGTCTTTGGGATGCGACGGCTCTCCTGCATAATTAATCACCCGGTGTCGCCTCCGGCCGCATTTATAGGGAATGGGATGCTTATGTGTCAGTTGACATGGTCGGAATTTTTTATCTCTGCCACAAACGACGATCCGCAATATTTATCTTTTTACTTCGCATCCACATCCACCCCACTCCTTCGTTGCAATCGGGCGTCATAAGCGATTTTGTCCAACAGGACGAAGGAGCAGGTTGGAGTGGATCCCAGCCGGGAAAACGATGTTAATGTCAAGTAGGTGCCCAAGCACGTCTTGCTGCGATAATTGTTGACGTAAATCATGCAGAAGAGCAACTGGAATAAGGGTCAGACAGACTCATTTGCACAAGGAAAAATAAAATAAAATATGAAAATTATAATTGCGATATTACATTATTCAAATATTACAAACTAATGGAAAAATAGATTTTATTTAAAAGGATATTCTTAAAGTACTGGATAAATATAGCTAATTATTAAATATTTTTAATGAGAAATATAAAAACGCTGCCCTATATTGCTGTATTCTTTTTGAAATACATTTTCATTTACTTTTTTTTAGAATTAAAAGCTTGTAGAAATTGTTTACCAACTAGACCCAAGAGGAATGTTAAAAAGTCAGCATCTTGTTTTTACTTTCAATGGAAAAGTTTGGCTAAAGCTTTGAATACAGGATTCTATTTTTTTCGAGTGTTTAAAAGCCTGAACTTGTTGTCACGCATAGGAATCAGGAAAGGCGACATCCGGAAAATCAGGCGCATTAGTGCAAGAATTTCTTGGGGTCGCCACATCCCATAATTGAAATAAATTTCAAGCACTTCTCATCCCAGTGGGGGTATTATTTTTTTGAGGAGAAAAAGAAATGGATGACACTTTATTGAAATGTGTTTTCTTATTTGATGACAAACACGGACGTAAAGTGACAGCCGTTTTTTTGGTCTGGGAATTGATTTTAATGGAAATATTTGCATTTAAATAATACGCAGCGGCTGAGGACTTGTGGCAATTTGAAATTGTAAAAGCCAGACTAAGTGCTGCTTATATTTCCGTGCCAAGGAAAACAGGGAAACACAAAGTGTTGAATATTGTTGATGTAGGAGGCATTTCTCAAATTAATGCGCACAACAGCGGGCGGAATATTATGCAAATCACGTAATTTTTATTTCGCCGTGTTGAAAAGTCAAGACGACAAGGTTTTTGTTTCAAGCGTTGGTTCGCAGGGCGCAGGGGAGAAATTTTGGGGAGGCAAACGTTTTCTGTTTTTCCCCAGTTTTATGGCAAACACGCGACAGGAATTCTTTCAAAAAAAAAAAACAGAAATGCAGGTGATGCTGATTTTTATGTTTGTTTTATGGAGTTGAATGTATTCTTAAAAATTTGCATATTCTTACATTTCATGGGTCATTCATGGTTCATGCTGGTCTTCTGCTTTTTGGATTTCAAAATGCGCGCGCCCCAGCGGTCTATCGATTTCTTTGGCACATGCGCAAAACTATCGACACGCGAACAGCTGTTGCTTATACATACAATCAACTGTATTAGGGTGGCTCGATTTTTATCGACGTATTTTAAGGAAAGTGTGCCTCGTAAAGTTAGTTGATTTTACTTAATTAATGCTATTATAGCTCAATTAAAGCATAAGATTTATTTTCCCATTGAAAAGACTGCGCTTGTTTTGTTTTTGGGAGAGATAACACTGCCGTCTTGGGTTTTTTCGATTCCACAATCGATCCACCCCAACATACATACATACATACAACATGGCGCAAAGAAAAAAATTGTAACGCTGCATTTTCGCGTCGCGGGTACTGCATTTTCACAGATTTGTGTCCAAAAACCTAAGGAAAACGTCTTGCAAGTGATAAATACCAAACGGGATTAAGAAAACCATTGGACAAACAAGTGCGCGTTAAGAAATTGCGAAGGAATTGAGTAAATGGTAAAAGTTGCCGGCTGGCCCCGCCAAAAAAAAGAGTAAAAGGAATAAGACTCCCCGCCCCTGTTTTCAAACATACCGAAAAACGAAATGGAAGCCGACATAACGCCCGCGGCTGAAACTAATGGAAGCTCAGAGATTAGTTTACAAAATAGGGACGAAAGCCAGGCCAACAAAGAGCAACCAGTGCAGCAGCAACCACAACAGCAACAGGAGCTAGCAAAATCGGAGGACTCGGCGGGGGCTGGCGTCGCTGGAGCTGTGGGCCAGCTTATAGACTACTTAGAGGTAAGATAACTGAAAGCAAAACATCAAAAAAGGGTCTTAAGAACCTGGAATTTTTGCTTCCCTTTTGCAGGAAGATGCAAGTGCCACGGGCGAAGCCCAAGGAGGGCCTGCTCAGTATCAGGATACTGAAATGGGCGAGGCCGAGTACCTCGACGGTGAACGGCCCGAAGAGCAAGACTCTGAGGCTAAGGATGAATCCAAGTCCGAAGGCCAAGAAGGAGACACAAAGGACGGAAAGGAGGATACAGAAAATGACGCTGAGGAAAACGACGTAGATGCAGCCACTGACAAAGGAAAACGTGCTACTGGAGAAGAAAAAGATGACAATGAAGACGGCGAAGGCGAGGATGAAGCTGGCGAGGATGGTACTGAAGGTGACGAAGGCGGAGATGAGGCCACTGAAGAGGGCGATGAGGGCGAAGAGGGCGACTTTGAAACCGAGGAGGAAGGCGAGGGCGAAGGCGAAATAATCACCGGCGACGAGCCCGCCGAACTGGCCGAAGGTGAAACCGCCAACGTGGTCGCCAGGGAGAAGAAGGAAGAGGAACCAGTGGATGAGAACCAGTGCCGGGTGTGCACCAGCAAAGAGGATCTAGTCAGTCTGTTCAATAAGCAAATCGATGGTACCCCCGCGGACATGCTGCTGGTCATCTGTCCGAATGTTTCGATCTTGCCGAAGGACTTTATGCCCCAGTTTATTTGCCCCAAGTGCTTGGGCAGCCTTTCCATTGCCATACAGCTGAGAAAGCAGCTGGAAGCCACCGAAAAAAATCTGCGCAAGCGCTTGTCCAGAAGCAAGAACAAAGTTCGCAGGCCCCGCGGCTATGTGGTTATCGACGCCCCGGTATCCGACTCCAGTGACGACGAAGAGGAGCTAAACGATGACGCCGAATTCAAGGTGTCTGATGTGGGTGGATCAACGGATAGTCCGGATTCCGATTCCGTAGAATCTGATGAAAGTGAGAAGATACTGGAAAAGAAAAAACCAGGACGCCCCCGCAAGAGGCCCTTGGATGATGACGAAGAATCATCCAGTTCCAAGAAAAAGTATCAAACACCATCGACGGGACCGTTTGAGTGCAACCAGTGCGATTTGACCTTCTCCCGCAAGCAATCCTATGTGCTGCATCGCAAGACTCACGAACGGACGGAGCACACCTGCCAGATCTGCGGTAAGAAGTTTAAGGTGGAGTGGGCCTACAAGACGCACATTGAACGCCATGAGCAGGAGCGGGCCCAGTTCCGCTGTGAGCTGTGCAGCCAGGTCTTCCGTCTGCGGGCGGAACTGAAGCGCCACATGGCGGTGAAGCATGATGAGCATGGATTTATTTACGAGTGCAAACGCTGCCAGCGCACCTTCCTCACCCAGCAGCGTTTGCAGCGCCATCAGAGCATCGGTTGCCAGCGCCAGTCGGAGGAGAATCGGTCGCAAGGACGCCAAGGTTACATGCATGGAAATTCAGGGAAGCGTCGTTCTGAGGGCCACGGCCAGGGCCGGGATCTGTTCAAATCAGTGGCCCCGCTGACCACCACCTACTGGAGCGACAGCTTCTCGGACTAAGCTACTTCATGGATTGCGTTGTGGCGGATTTCAGTTTTAATCAACGATTTTAAGTTTCTTTAGATTTAGGTCTAAATCAGTGCAAATTAATAACATTTGTAATAAATACAAAATAAACTAAGTGGCCACAAACTATGGATGTTTAATGGTGTCTTGGCAAAGTTTCCATCAATTTAAACTTTGCTTTACAATCTTATTTGACTGCCGTGAATCAAAATATTTAAGATAAGTTTACTGAAACTAGTTTTAAGCAAGAACTATAAAAAGTTGTAGTTTTGTGAATGATTTCTCTTCTCTTTTCAAGTATGAATCTTTATTGTTTTCTTTTCAAAGTTGATTGCATTACGTTTTAATTCACTGAATTACGAGAAAATTTAATATTATGTTGTATCATTTTCAAATTAAAAAAAACTTATCGATAAACTGTCGCTAGCTATTACTTTATTTGAATGTACATCACATTTCCCATAAGCAGATATTTTATGTAATATTCGATTTTGTTTTTGTTGCCGTTCCCATAGCTTTACCAAACGAAACGAAATGGTATTGAGGGAGAGAAGCTGGTTATTAAAAAAAAAGGGGTACTTTCTCATAATATGATGCAGCTTTGCGTCTCGAAATGGTTACAATTTAAACCCCTTTTAGTTGGCCGTTATAGCTGGTTGGGGCCAACTGCCAGGACCTAAGGACCACTGCTGTGCAGCGCAATCATGGCCATAATTTAGATGGCTAATGTTGAAAACGCTTTCATCTGGCTCTCTGGTTTTAAGCTTGAGTGTTTAACTGCTCGGATTATAATCGCGGCATAAGCCAGCTTAGTTGGTACTTGTGTTGCAAAATAAATGCGGATGAAACACAAAATAAAATTAAGAAACATGTGATACTGTTTAGACCAGAACTTAAGCTGGTCAAAGGACAGGTCTTTTGATTTTATAGCTTGGGTTATATGAACACTTGGTGTTCTTTGTATGTGGATTAAAAAACACTTATTTTGTAACTAAATTGAATAACTCGGTTTTAATGCAATTAAAAAGACAATTGTTTGAATTTTAGTTTGCTTATGACAGTTGATGGGTCTCAGAGGTCCTTTAACAATTCGACTATGTAGTCAGGTTCTCAGATTGTCAAGAAAAATCACTTTAACCAACTTTAGTTGCTCGACGACAATATTTATTTACAAAAGCGGAAAGTTGGGAGTTTCCAGGAAGAGTTGGGATGGGGACTCTTGAAATTTAACAAATAGAATTTGCTGGAATTTTTATGCTGCTGCTGCTGCTGTCGCTTCTGCTGCTGCTCACGTCAATGGGTCATTAAAAGTGGTGAATGGAGTGGTAGCTGGGAAGATGATAGGACACCGACGACACCGGGTGGTGGGCGATAATGGGGGCGTGGGCGATGAGCGGTGCATGCGAGATTATTGGAGCGTGGTGCACGATGGTCGGTGCAGCCACGTAATGCGACGTTGTCACCAACGGGGCATGGTAGCCCAGGCCCAGGGAGAGTCCTCGCTTAGCCTTCACGGACGACTCCTGCTGCTGCTCCTCGGGGACGGGAGCGGGTGCGGCCAGGATACCGGCGACACAGGCGAGGAGCACTAGCAACTGTAACCCAAGAATTTTCCATTAGCGCGTAATGACCGAAACAAGAAAATACCAGCGGAAAAGTATTAGAAATTTTTCAAATGCTCAACGCTTCTGGTCGAAATGGCTTACAGTGAACTTCATTTTGTTGGATTATTAATGGAAAATGATTAACGAGTCTTGGAGCTGTCGGCACTCTGGCTTAAATTGAACTAACATAGCTGGCTGTCAGAACGACTTTATATATACGATTTTTCGGCGGTGCGTGGATTGTGCGAAACTCACTCAAAACTAAGTCAAACGCACTCATTAGGCAAAAACTATTTAGGCCCAAAAATAAAGTAAAAATCGGCAAATAGCAAACCCAAGACATATGTGTACGCCTGTACATACACATGTCTGTATAAAAATGCCCACATCAAGCCAAAATTGCACAAACAAGCCAAGCCAGGCGACTCAAAGTATCTCGATGTGTAAATGCGTGTATCTGAGCGTGGCCATGTATCTAAGTATCTGACAGAACGCCGGTGCCAGTCGCCTGTCGGGCGCGCAGCATAAGCAGTTTTTTTAATTCACAAAATTATTTCTAGTACTTACTCTGAGTGTCTATTGCCTCCATAAATTATCTGCAGCTCTATTGGTCAGTAAATTCAGTTTATAAAATGCCAAAGTCATAAACAACAAGTAATTTCCCTGCCTAATTCTTGGGGAGGATGTGGATTGTGGATTGGAGAGGAGTTTCCTTAATGGACATATTTTAAGCTTTGGATTACCAACGAAACACAAATGTTTTCAGAAATCAATATTTTGTGTTTGGATTAAATGATTATTATAATGGAAAATATGTATTGAAGCAGTATAAGCGTAAATAAACTGACATTTATGCAATTGGATTGTTCAATCCAAAGCCAATCACAGTCAGGTGATTTCAGGCGCAATGGTTGATTGGATCCATTCCGTTATAGAAAAATAAAACATTTTCCATGCAGCTGGTAAATACAAAACCTAACAAATAATACTAATAAATTAGCATTGCCAATTTGCAAACAAACATTTCATATTCAACGGCCGAGGCTAACAAATGCTGGCAGTTCTCAGGCTCTGTTTACCTTGGCTAATTGAAAACGTGGCTTTGTTGGCCAGGCAAGAGGCTAGAGGCCATCCGATAAGGACTCGCAGTCAGTCATATGGATGCGTAAACGTTCAACATTTTAGCGGTAGTTTCACAATTTAACGGTCTTAATAATTAGGCGTTATAATGGGCCACAGAGGCCTGGCATGGCTCTAGCGATGAGCCCTTGGATCGTTGAGGAAATTGGCCCAGTGGGGGCTATATGGTCTGAGCCGCATCCGATAAGAGAGCTTTCCCTCTGGAAGATGTGGTAATAAAAAATGAGGAAATACACGCACACACTGGCTGAAGGCATATTTGACAGGCGGAACGTTAATTAAAGGCATCGCGGATGCCACAAAAAGAAGAACAACGACTGAATGGAGGGCCTGGGCCTGGAGTGCCTTTGGTGTTTATCTGCAGCTGTCAGTTGATGGCGCCATTTTGTTTTGCTTTCTCCGAGTGTGTGTGTGGGTGTGTGGGTGGGTGGTTGGGTGCGCCACCTGTTTGTGCGTATTCGCCAAGGCCACCTTGCTGTGAATAGAAAAGGACTTTCCGACTAGATAATTGCCTCGGGGATGGCCCCCAGTCTATCCCTCTGACATTATTTTTTTAGCTCAACAATTAAATAAGAGTTAAGTTAATTGGTAATCTGGTAAAGCAAACAGCATATTTAATTTAGTATTTCAAAGTAACTATACTACTTAATGAATGAAAATTCCACCATGTTTTTGCCAGCAGCTCCCAGCTGCCTAACCACAATTAAAATGTAAAATTCCGCTTCTGCAAAAGAGCTTTGAACAGCAATTAATTTTTTCATTGTGGTTTCCGCATCTTAACAGGTAGAATGCATCGATTATGTATGAAATAAAATTCAGTTTGATCGGCCATTCTCGAATTAATATTTTATATTGATTGAATGTACCGGCCATAAAGTTGAATTGCCCGCAACAGATGCAAGTCGTTTGACGAAATCGAAATCGAAAGGCCAATCCATCAACTTCAGTCCTCTGACAGGCTCGAATGTGGCTCAAATGTGGCTCGAATGTGTCTGTCAAGTTCCAACCCAATGTTACTCCGAGAGCCAGTAATTCAAAATTATGCATACCACATGGTGGCTAGGCAATCGGCCAATCGAGTGGTTGCGAAATCCATTGCGAACAGGATTCAGATTTGGATTCTGATTCGTCTGGGGCCATTAGCTCTATGCAACACCTTCGACGACGTGTGGACATGTTGGTCGACTTTGATGGTTGGCCTGACGGTCTGAGTGATCTGGTAGCGTTTTCCTATGCCACCAGATAAGTTAACCTAACTATACAGTCGAAGAAAATAACAAAATAACTTAATTTGCATATATGTTTATAGGATTAAACCTCGTCCTTATTAGCTTTATAATTAGGTCTAAACAGTTTTAAGGTAAACTTCCCAGAATTTGTGAATGAATTTGAAAACACGATTTCTCCACTCGACTGTGTTTTCAACTAATTGCCTACTACGCCCAGGCAGTTGGAAATCGCTTTGCTTCAGCCACTCGAAATTGCATTAAATATTTCGTTAATTATGCTGAGCCCAGTTGCCGCAACACTCACACACTTTGCGTATAGTTTATGGCCAGAATTTAGCAATGACGGAATGTCCCATCATGTGGGCTTTCAGGCCACGTTTCCAGGTTCCCCGAAATTTACATTGTTTGATTGGGAGGCACGTGGGAGTCGCAAATTTACCTGCCACATGCCGCAGACGGATGAATGAAAGACCAATTTGCTAAATTGGACAATAAAACTAGTTTAAATTGTGGTTTTCGGTTGGCTTTTCAACCAAATGGTGTCCCCGATGAATGCAATCAAATTGGACAAAGCTTACTCCCAATTTTCTTGTTTCCCAAGTGATTTTTTTTCCTAATATGTACTCGTATAATTATTACTATCAAATGCACTGATCATTTAATGGAAATCCTTTAAACTGTGTATTTCAGATCTCGTTTAGCTAGAAAGTCTCTTGCCCAAGGAGTGCTCATCGAGCTGCAATGATGCAGGACCCCAGCCTCAATATGTCACAGGTCCAGTCCAATTCCCATCAACGACTGCCGTTCAATGACACAATTCTGAAGGACTTCAAGCTAACCAGCAGCGACATCGATAAGTTTGTGCAGATGATGCACCAATTCCAGAAGAAGAACATGTCCACCCAGGTGGACGAGTGCCATGGCTACTGTCAGGGGGAAATCTACAGCTGGCTGCGCGCCTACAATAACATCCATGGCTACGTTTCTCTTATGGTAAGTGTTGGGCTGCCCTTTGCGATTCGAGTCCGAGCAAAAACAAAGGATGCTTTTGATTAATGATAAGCCGGAAAAGCCAAGACGTCTTATGAATAGAACCGAAGTCTGAAAAGAGCTCAGGCCGTTGATGAATTCAGGGGACTGTGTCACCTTTGAACTCTGAACCCCAAGTCCCAGTCCAGGACTTCGTCCGTTTTCTGTGGGTGGTGGCTAAAATTAAAGCAGCTTTGGGTGTTCACCTTATCCACGAAATTACAAATCACATTGGCTTTTTTTGGGGTTTGGCATTCGCTTTAGGGTCCTTTAAAAGGATACGGGACAAAGGCCTGCTGCGATGGCTATAAATTATATTTGATGTGGTTAAGGCGTTAATGTGTTTTTGTTTTTTTCCCCTTTATTAATTCCTGGGAATTAGGGTTTTTTAGCCTAAAGCCAATCTTTGTTTTCCCACTACAGTTCCTTTTCATGTTTATCAAAGAATTCAATTTGACTTGAAAACAATAGAAGAGACTAAAGAAGGGCTCTCACTTTCTAATTGAATTGTTTTTTCTATTCGGAGAATTCGGAGAAACTTTCCGCCAGAGATTTTGTTTATTTTTACAAGTTAAAGTCGAGAGTAAAGGGTCCCATGTTGGAATAGTAAGAAAAGTTTCAGTTGTCACAGAAACTTAAAATGTTCCTGCCCAGTGAGTTGTAAATGCTCGTACATCACGGGTTGAATGAATAAAATATTCACCCCACTTACGATTCCCCGCCATGGGGCTGGGGCTGGGGCTGGGGCTGGGGGTGTATCAATCAATCGAAAGTGAGGAGGAAGGAAAACTTTCGTTTTCAACAAATAACACACTTTATCTGCAGCCAGTAAACGTTTTGTCCTTCTGCCACATAGATTTGCATATTCGGGACGATAGCAAACATCTTGAACATAATGGTCCTGACCAGAAAGGAAATGGCCAAAACGCCAATAAATAATATCTTGAAGTGGTTGGCAGTGGCAGACATGTTTGTGATGCTGGAATATATACCCTACACGTCCTACCAATACATTTACATGGGTCCTGGTGAGTTTTCCCAGCATCCACTCTTGATAAATATTTGAGGATTTTCGTGAATTGTGTTAAATGTTCAGGTGAAAAGGATCTGAGCTACACGTGGGCGGTGTGCCTGCTAATTCACATGCACTTCACCCAGATTTTGCACACAATTTCGATTGGACTGACGGTGACCCTAGCCGTGTGGCGATACGTGGCCATCAGGTGAGTGGAACGGAATCCTTTCAGCCAGCTTTGCATGCTTTAAGACTTTTTGCGAGTTACCTCCCATCGTACATCACATCGCATCTGGGCATCGATTCATAATTACTTATAGTACATCAATGCAATGCAAATCAACCAACATCCGGCTAATCTGATTAACACGTCAGCAATGTGGCTTCTCTTCTCTCCCTCCCGTCTTTTGTTTATAGCCAAATGTTACCGTCTCTATTCCACAGACATCCGAATGGGAGCTGTGCCAACTTCCTGCTAGCACATTCCCGGGAGGCGATCCTCCTGCCCTTCATCATCTCCCCAATCCTCTGCCTGCCCACCTACTTTGTGTTCAAGGTGCGGGAGACGTACGACGTGGACAAGGTCCAATCGGAGGCCATGTATCATGTGTACTTCGATCAGGACTCTGTGCTTTACAGGTGCGTTCAGATAGGACAATGCAGGATATTATACTTAACGTAGAATTTGTATATCCTTTTCATTATTTGTATCTTGAGATTCTTTAAAATTTCTTCATGTTAACTTTTATGGAAACCTCAAGTCCCCTAAAATCCACCATAAATATCCTGCAGGTTCAATTTCTGGATACATTCCGTGCTAATTAAGCTGCTGCCTTGTGGCATTTTGATTGTGATTAGTACTGTGCTAATGCATGTCCTGTGCGAAGCCTCGAGGCGAAGATTAAAGCTCCGGGACTACAACAATCCCGCCAAATACGCCATCCAGCTAAATTTGAATGAGACAAAGTCGAAAAGGTGAGAATCTAATAAAGGTTTATTAAGTCCTGTATGTAAATTGTATTATTTTAGGCCACCACGATGCGATCGACGCAATGATCGCACCACTCTCCTCCTGGTGGCGGTGCTGGTGCTGTTCCTGGTCACAGAGTTTCCTCAAGGACTCCTTGGCCTCTTGTCTGGGGTGATGGAGAAGTGCTTCTTCGCCCACTGCTACCCGCCCTTCGGGGAGCTGATGGACCTCCTGGCGCTGATCAATGCCGCCGTGGGATTCGTGCTCTACGGATTGATGTCGAAGCAGTTCCGCACCACCTTCCGGTCGCTCTTCATGAAGCGGCACTTCGGCAGCACCGAGATGACCCGCCTGACCAGAGTTACCACGACGTGCGTTTAAGGTGGATCAGAATATGTGATTATGCGAAGGATCAAAAGCCACGGCTGGAAGCAGGATCGATCTACGGGGTTAAGATCATCAAAGATGTCTTGGCAACGCTCCATCTGAATTTCTAAATCTTAAACTTTATAAAAGTTTCGTTAGGTTTCGTAACGAAAAAAGAAAAACGTAGGAGTCTGTGGGAGGGGGTCAGACGATGTTTTTTGTGATGAGCTGAAGAATTAAAATTTAGTTTTGTGATTTGGCTGTTTAGCAAGTGCCATTTCGTTCCAATTAAAACTAAGCTTAAGATTATGCATTATCCGGTTTGTTGTTTCAAATTCGTACACCCTAGAAAGTAAGCCCCCAAAACTACAAACATAGCTTAAGACAGTACAAAAAGCCCGAACAAGTTGTGCTATTACGAGACATTTACTTTCCACTAAGGACTAACCACAGGAATTCAAGGATATAAACTAAAGCTAAGTCTGCGTCTGAATCAGAACGTTAGGAGGACATGAAGTACTCCGAGAGCCCCGAGTACTTTTGTCTTCCTAACTGGAAACATCGAGTGCTGTTTTGAATATTCTTTTGAAAACTCTAATTTGGAAAACAAAAGCCGAGTGCCAATGGCTTTTACATTGGTTAAAATACAAACAGCTTATATATAATATTACGATTTATAAACAAGTTTGTGAACACGTTCAAATAAATGTTTGATGTGCGTTACATTCAAAATGGTGCTGCTTTTGATGTGTCCTTTGTTGGGGAATTACCATTAAGAATTCAATATTAGTTCTGGCTAACCACGGCGTTCACCTCCAGTGGCAGCTCGTCGGGCAGCAAATCCGCATTAAGACTGCGTCCCACATCGGCTTCCTCGGAATCCATCGGATCAAGGAGTATCCCATTGCCCTGGTTTGAGATTCGCAGCAAGGACTTCAATTTGGTCGCTTGGAATTTGTACTACAGGAAATGGAGAAAGTGGAGTGAGTATAAGGTGGCTTTAGGTATTCACCGGTGCGTGGTATTTCTTGTTAGATTTTGCCCGACTTTGTGGCCAATTAGGCAATGGAATGCCAGTCGTCGTCGTCGTCGTCTATACACGCGCCACCGCGTACATCCACTGGGACTGCTGAAATCTAGGACGACTTACTTCCGTGGGCAACAAAAGATCCTGGGCCTGGCTCATGAAGCGGTTGTACTGCTCGGCGGCCATTGCCAATCGACCGGTCTCGTAGCAGAAGAGGGCGAAGTTCAGCACCACCAGGGGATTCCGTCCGCCGCTCTGAGACCCCACCGACATGCTGCTGGCCCGTTCGAGGGCCACGAAGGCATTTTCCATGTCGTCTAGCTTCCTAAGACACACTGTCGAGGTTCACATGTTATTGTTATTATTATCATAGGAAATGGTTGCGAAAGACATTATATGAATTTTTTTATGAGATTATTGCTTTCATACAGAATAAAAACAGAAATGAAAAATATATAACATTTGATGAAAACTTTAAACAAATTTAAACTCAATATTTGGTAGTATTTACATTACTTCAAGGAAAGGAAAAAGTTAATTGGAATTTTTTGTTAAGTGCATTTGCATTACTCAAAAGGGTTACTAATACTCACAGCCCAGGAGCATGTAGCACTCGGCATTATCCTTGCGCAGGTTTATGGCTGCGGCGAGAGTGTGAAAGGCACTGGCGTATTGTTCAGCTGCGGCCAAGTTAAGTAAACAACAGATGCTCTTCTTTATGGACGGAATGGCCACAAACAATACCAAATACCAAAAGAATCCCGGGTCCGAATCCCCTTCGGCTTTGGGGTTTCTTGGAACTTTTAAAAATTTATTAAAACCTCCAACCCCATAGTTCCTTACCTTCGCCTTGAGTGTTTAGTTTTTATTCCCTATTTTTTCTTTTCATTTGTGTCTATTTTTGGTCCTTTCACTTGGTTAAAGTTTCTATTGTCTGGAGGTCTATTCTGTGCTTTTCATTATCCTTTCGATTGCAGGCCGTGTGAATTGTTTATTTTGGTATTGGCCAATTACTGCAGTAGTTCGCTTGGCCAGTTTGTATTGGCACAAAGCCAGTTCTTTGTTCGATACAAGGGAGGGGGATATCCAGTGATTTATTCAGATATGAAGAAAGCATAACATGACCATCTGGCATGTAACGTTTCAGAAACCTTTTCGAAATTGTTCATTATTAATCAAGTAATGGCATTATTTGACGGAGAAGTCTCGTTAACCAAGCTAAAATCATGGTAAGTGCCTTTTGGCCAAAATTTAGTCACATTTTTGCCAATAATTTATCTAATTCCGATCCGATTTTGAAAAGTCATAGCATTTATAAATCAGGACTTTATTCCGCTTCAATCTGCATAAAAAGATTTCATAAGTGAAAAAAAAAATATTTTTTCGATTTTTGCAAATTTTAATGATGGTACCCCTTTCCTAAATTGCAAAAAATCGGAAAAATATTTTTTGTTTGATTCATGAAAACTTTTGATGCAGCTCAACGGGGATTAAAGTTCTGATTAATAAATGCCATTCCTTTTATAAATCGGATTAAAATTGAGGAAAAAAATTGCAAAAAGGTGATTGAAAACTCCTTATTTTGGTCAACTTTTCTATGGCCAGGTTTTGAGAGAAATTGATGCTACTGGAAAATATAAGATCGTGAAAGCATACCATTCTCCGATGGGACGCGTATTACCAAAGTTATGGCCAATTTCCTCTAAACTATCAAGGCGTAAAATCCTTTTAAACATCAGGATTCAATGCTGATGAAAGGATATTAAAGCTTCGATTTATCAACCTTTTTTTGCATTTTTTCAAAGTGTTTCGGAAATGTTTCATCAACACTTTTTGTGTGGGTGTGTTTTTTCAAAAGATGAATTTCCTACCCTTTCAGAGGCTGTTGTCAGTCAAATAGGTTTAACTTTTATTGAATTGCTGTTTGCTGTATATAATCTAATTTATTTGGTTTGCCAAAAGGGTTGTATGCATTTGTTTTGTCTATTTTAAATACCAATTGAATTTCCATTGAGCATTCAACAAAAACACCAATTTTATTTCATTTGCGTTGCTTAAAATTACACGCAAAACCCGGGTACAGTCCTAAATAATGCAATTATTGTAATACTTACAGGCAATGTAAATTAAACTCAAATTGTAAAGGGCATTGTAATTGAGTGGGGAGAGCCAGACCGATTTGCGAAGCGATGAAATGGCCTGGAAATTGTATTAAATATTTAAATTACCGAAAATGATACACAACAGATAGCAGGACGAACCACAATGAACTTTTGCTTTTTGAAAAAGCACAAACCAATGTTGTTCCACAGCTCCGCAATTTCCGGCTCAGCGTTTGCGATTTGGCTGTATTTGCTGAGGGCTCCATCCACATCGTTGCGCGACTTTTGTGGAAATTAAAAGGCGAAATATAAATGGAATATGGTTTGAAGGGACAAAGTGTATTGGCATTCACACCTGCAAAATGGCACCGAAGGCCAACAACCCCTTGGGCGAGCATTTCCGCTCGATGCTGACGACTTCCGCCAGACGATCGTGGGCCTTCTGGGTCTCATTGATTTTCAGGTAGAGTACACTGATTTCAATCAGGACCTCGGAGTTCTCGGGTGTCAAACTGGAATCATTAAATTCGAATCAATCGAAGCCACAAGGCAAGTCATTATGCTACTGACTGCAGGCAATTTTCCAGCACATCAATGGCTTTTTGGTACTGCTTGTCCTTTCGATACAACTCGGCCAGACGGACATAGCTCTCCTGTTTCCTGCCAGTTTGCACAGCCAACTCGAAATAGGCCCGGGACTCATCCTGCTGTTGTTTGGCCAAGTCCGATTGTGTTTGGGTTGTGGCCGCCCTGTAAAGTAGCTCGCCCAAATAGTGATATATCTCTGGGTCCTTGATGCTGCTCCTCTGCTCAGCCTCCCGAAAAACGCCCAGGGCCTGGTTAAATCTGCCCATCAGGTACCTGAAAATGGAACGAAGGAAGCTGCAATCTGACAGAAGGACAGTTTTCCAATTGATAGCGAACGGAGTAAATAACCAATTTCATTACGAAAATGGACTCAAGTGGTTGGGAAAAGGTAAAATGTATATGAATTTTGCTCTAAATTGAATCGAATCCCACTCAATAGTTAATAGATACTTCTATGGGGCGATGAGAATTTTAGATTAGAGAAGCTGGACTCACAGTGTCCTGCCGATTTCCTTATAAGTCTCAATATTCCGCGGATTGAGCTCGACGGAGCGTTGCAGGTGTCGCAGGGCCTCGATGTTATTGCCCTCTTCGCGGTCAATTAGGCCCTGGCGAAGGCAATCAATTAGAAAAGATACTTTGCTTTAGACACCAGCCATTGGAGCTGGAGCCCTCTCACCTGGACAAAGTACAGGTACTCGGGATTCAGGTGTCGATTCAGCTCACGTTCGATGAGGCGACGGCAGCGCGTGAACTCGCGGCGAGTAAAATAAATGTGGAGCAGCCAATCAATGTTGGCATCGCTGGGCATTTTGGGGGCTAATGCAGATGAAAGTTAAGTAAAATAAAGTCGGCGAAAAGTTTGTGGATTTTCTCGGATCAATAAACCTACCTGGACGCACCACCTCTAAGCTGGGCAATTCGATGAGCCTGCCGTTGCAGTTAATCTGCTCCACTCCCGGCTCGTACATGAATCTTTTGCGACCTTCCACCTGGCCAAGGATAAGAAAAGCTCTGCCTCAGTTAGTTTAGTTGGCTCTTTTTTACCTTCTGGCCGCCGGCAAACTGATTTGTTGTGAACGTTTCGCGTTTCCATGGCTATGTGGCATTTTAGGGTTGCCAATGCCGACGAGCCGGGCTTAAAGCTGAAAACAGAAAACTGAAATTAACTTGTTAGCAGAATTAATGCACGCTCCTTAGCCTGGCCAAAAACAGCGGATCTACGCAAATTCCACGGCTTGTATTTCTAATTAGCTGCGACCAAAACGTCCAAAACCCATTCGAAACTAATCGAAATGCAATAAAAACAATCTATAAATGCACTGGGCAAGGCATCTGGCTAAATAATTGGCAGACCAACAAGCAGGTCTTGGGGATAAACCAGTTTCCATCATCGAGTCGGGAC
Organism: Drosophila varians; assembly: GCA_018150405.1. NCBI lineage: Eukaryota > Metazoa > Arthropoda > Insecta > Diptera > Drosophilidae > Drosophila > Drosophila varians. The sequence goes on from JAECWK010000130.1 coordinate 15,918,589, forward strand.
TTCTGACACCGCCTAATTACTCAATTTAATTCACACCGGCCAAATGTTGGACTCGTTACCATTTCGGGCCAGAGACATGTGATCGTGAGCTACATTTTGAAATTGTTTACCCGGCCGACCCGGCCAGAGCCACAGCCAAAATTTAAAAGCAATTAATGCACAATACATATCGTACAAGATCACCTAACTATCTATATCGCGATTGCGGCTTAGATCTCAGATCTCCGATCTTCGATCTCGAACGGGAAGTGCCACAGCAAAATGGCAAAAACATGGCTGGCCAGTGACGCCTTTTCAAAAAGGCAACACTGCGGCTACGTGATGTGCGGCAAGGAAGTATCGATCTCTCGGCCCCGTTGACCAGAGACCATAAAGATTGTCTATCTTGTTGGACTCGCTTCCATTTAGGGCATTCAATTGCGGCATATTAGAAACGAATTACCAGCATGACAGGTTGCACGATTGATTCTTTAATGTATTTCTATTTGCAATTAATATTGGTTGTCCATCAAGATATATTTTCAAGCCATTTTAATTACTTCAATCTCTTGTTTTATACTCTAAATAAATCATTTTTTTCTCAATAATATAACTAATAATAAGAGTATTCCTTATTCTTCAGGTTTTCTCTCTGTAAGTTTGTTGTATACAGAAACTTTTGAGGCGCCATGTATAATCTTGACTTTTACAGTAAAATTACACATGTTATTTCCCCCTACAAATATTTCCCAGTAATAAAATCCCTGTATACAGATATGACAAGTAGATGGCGGCACTATAAAACCCATTATATTATTGTTTCAATCCATACACAGTAAAAAATAATTGATGAAACATAAAAAGGTCTCATTGGTTTTGGAAAATGCCAAGACCCTTAATAACCCCTTTTAATATATGACATAGTCTTCGTTATTAAATTTTCACGCTTATTAAAACCAAAAGACTCACATCGAGTTAAGCCAGCATATTTTCATCAATCCAAAAGGCTGGAAATCAAAGGTCAAATAAGTGCCCTTTTACGTAGAATTAAATTCCCTTCTGTTTTCACGCTTTTTGAGGGGATGGGTGGTGTGTGGTGCGTGTGGGGGAAGTGGGATGGTAATCTGGTGGAAGGCGGGCCTAATTCAATTACAGTCCCACTGTAAATATGATTTACACTCGACGACACTGCGGCCTGGCTGACCCCCTCGGGGGGTGCGTGGGGTCATCGCGGCCGCATATCTTACGCACATATTTGTGTGGCCAAAGGTCATAAAAAAGCGACTTACCCAGCATGCCAAGGAGCGGCATGCCCACCAAATATTCGCCTGCAGGCTGGAAGAGAGTCATTCATGTGGATTGCAAGTGCCGCTCACGTTTGTCGTCCTCCTCCCGAGGTCGTAATTCTCGGGGGAATTTCCTCCATTCCCGTTTCTGCCAAGGAAGAAGGAATCATAAAACAGCAAAAAAGTTATTGTGTGCTGCAAATACGCGTCTTGTCTAAATCTGGATCTGGATTGGCATTGTTCCTTGTAGTCGTGTGCGTCTCAATTTATGCATCGTCCAGACTGGCCCGTGTCCAGTGTCCAGTGTCCACTTTATTATTTTAGCATGAGTTTTATGATGGCAACACGCCGGACACCTAAATATAGTCATGGGCGTGAAGCGGCGGCGATGGCGGCGTCGGCGGCGTCGGCGGCGTCGGCGGCGACTTGTTTACCAAATTGCTGTCTAGTCCTTGGTCCTTGGACCTTGGTCCTACTTACCACTTGTCCTGCAATCTGTGCTGGGCCAACAACAGGACTAAACATTTGTGTATGCGTGAGTGACCCAAATAAGTATGTTTTGTTTCTGGCTACCACCTCCTTCGGATCCGGATACCGGATGCGTGGCTCTCGGGCGGGGGGGATGGTAACCCTTGTTGGCCGCCATTTAGGATAATATTTAATCGCAAATTGATGTTTACACGTGCGATGGGGTCTATTTTGGACACTAAACTTGAAGAAATAGTTTCTTCCACGATTTCTCTTTAAGTTTAAAATATATTTGAAAATCGAAAACAAATTTAAAATAGTTTCGAAACAAAAAAGAGTGTTTTTTCTTGATGTTAACATTTTTCTTTCAGTGTGGGAATTGGCCAGTATGGGCAGAGATACTTCTCCAGGCGCTAGGTCAGAGTGTCCTGCTCGATTCCTCCTTTGGTCACTTTAATGAGGCCACGTTGTTTGCTTGGCACTTGGCTCTGGCCCTCTATCTGTTTCACTCTCTGTTGCCGGCCAGGACGTTATCCTTTCTGTTTCCTGCCGTCCAACGCATGTCATACGCCGTATTCGATTTACGGCCGCTTGTTACACTCTTGTCAGGCAAGTCCTTTGACACATTTCGTTAAGAGGCATTTTTTGTTTAGCTCTACGAGGACATTAGCATAACTATGGACTGTCAGGGACGAGGAGGTTTCAGTTTAAAAATATTTGAATCGACAAAAAATGTGTAGCAGCGGAAAATTCGGCTCTGCTGCTTTGCTGGGAGAATGGAGAATGCAAAAGTCCTGGTAAAAGTCCTGGCAGCCCGAATAGCTTCGTAGCTGGAAAATATGCGTGCTGTCGCTGTAATTTATGTCAAGCCAAACAAAAAACAATGAAATTGTTGTGGCACATAACCGAGAGCAGCACTTTGCACACATTTCGATGCAGATATGCAAAAACACAAAGTAAAAGCGCAAACAAACACAAACACTCTGGAATACGGGGAATATATATACAGAATTGGATGCGGCGATGCGGAATGTTTATTTGTTGTAAAATTTGAGGCATGCAACGCTTATGAAATAGAATTTTCGGCCATGGCCATGGAATTTGTTGTCACTCCAGCTGGCTGGATGGCTGGCTGACTGGCTGGCTGGCTGGCTGGCTGGCCGAAACCGAAGCGGCCACTTCATGTAATAACTCCATTTGATCCCGGCTACATTTTGGAAAACATAAATGCAAATTGCTTTAAATGGCCAAATGGTGAAATGGCAAAATGGGAATAGGAAATACGATAGCCGTCCAAACATCAAAGCCAAAACGCCCATTAAACATTCACCAGTTGAGTTTTCAGCCTCTTTGGAATGGGGACCAGATGGGTATTATTGGGTGATACGGGGAAAAGGCATGGCACTATGATGTTGCCCCGTTAATTTGACTTTAATATAACAAATAATGCAATTAGGCGGCAGGCCCAAGGAACAGTGGCCCTCATATTCGGGTTCAATGAGTTCATCGAAGGGTTAGGCGCCTGCGGGCGAGGTTACTATTACCCGATGCCCATGATTGATGAAACCACCACCACATTGGAAATGGAAGATGGCGTTGGGAGTGGGGCGCCTTTCGAGTATCAACACGAGTAGCTGCCACATAGCGAGTTTGTGGCTTTTTCGCTTACCGGAATAATAAGTGGGAGGCAAAAGGACCAAACCAAGTGTGTACATGTGTGAGTCTCCTTGGTTGCTGACTTCCTTCCTTCCTGCCTCCCACTTCCACCTACTTTGCAATGGCCACATGTTGAAAAGTGAGTTCGGTCCCGTTAATTAATTAAATTGTCATACCCTCTGGGCGCCACAGCGACAATTGAGAAATCTTCTGCTCGGTTGCCATTTGAACTCCACCTTCCATCAGTTCCATGGAAGCACAAGGGGCAGAAGGGGCTCCCTAAAAATTAATGAGCTCTGGTGGCATCGGCTAGGGGAGAAGTGACTTTTAACCGGAATTCACTGGCAGAAGCCGCTTCCAAGCTCCATAAATTATCATTTATTGAATGAACCAAATACACACACTCCCGAGCACTATAATTCTGTGTCACTCATGAGCCTTTCATTCATAAAAATCGAGTAAATAATTCAATTTAGATTGAATGCGTCATTCTTTGTTAATTAAAAGTGTGTGGAGTGATTACAACTGAGTGATACCTGGGGTAGGTGTTGATTCCTTGATTCCTTGGAAACAAGGAATCGCCTTTCTTTTAGCCAAAAAGGGTGAACTTTAAAATACTTTCCCATAACCATGCCCACTTCTACTTAATTACTGTGAAACACTGCAGACTCCTGCTTGATTTAATGGGAAACCAGGGTATGCGGGCAGTTTGGAAGACCCCGCCGCGAGCGTGAGGGCAACCCTTGAGTGCACCTCTGGCCGATGACGAGTGCATCTGCTGTTTGCCGGCGACGTCATGAAGGTCAACAGACAAACAATCCCCACCCCAACCCACTGGGCAGCAACCCTGGGCAATTGAAGAGGTCAAATTTGTGTGCAGCCTCCGGCCCCCTTTTCGCATCGAATGCTGTGTACATCAGGGGCTTAGTCATGTCCCCAGGGTGTTAATGTTAATGCCCCAAATGCCACTGGATTGGGTGTGTGTGTGTGCATAGTCCGGCAATTATAATTTGAACAAATTACAAATTAATGTGTGCTGGTCATACGGTCATCAAAGCACAATTGTAATTGTTGACTTACAAACCGGGAGATGGGGGCCCAAGAGCTCCCAAGAGCTGCCTCCTCTTATTATAATTTAATCAACAAATGTGCGAGAATGTGTGAGAAGTCAACTATGCGGGCACTTTATATTTCGTTTTTTTCTTTTTTTTCTGGCCATAGTTCGGAACTGTCGAATGTGCCACAATTTATTAATTAGCCGCGGCCAATCAAACAAACAATGCGTCGAAGGGTTTAACATAACCGGCGGGCATTTAGTGGTCGAGTGACTCAGCCTCGGCCACGGCCTCGGCATGGAGACAAGTATCTAATATTCCCCAGAATGTCGGAATATATTAACCAAAGTCGATTAAAGCCACATGGGCAGCTTAGGCTTTTGTCATTTGGGTTTGGCTTACAAGAGGGTTTCTGGTAATTATGCATTTGTCTGCTCAAGTCACCGATATCCTCGCCACATATCCTTTGCAAAGTGCACTATGGATATTTTCTGTAACATTTTTGTATTGTTTTTATGTTTTCTATTACTTTTCTATCAATAGTTTCTATGAATAATATTTATTCAGTATTTTCAGGGACTTTTCTCTCAAAAACTTGGCCAAGGATTTCCTAACTCTACTTGGTTTTGAGAGAGTACCTGCATATCCTTGATATGCAAATTAGGAGATGCTATATTGTTGCCGGAGAAACCATTATCCCAAATTGGCTTTCAGTCCATAAACGGAATTTCCAAGAGCTTTGTCTCAATATGTCGGAATCCATTGTTGGCCAAGAATTCTCAGTTTTGGCAATTAAGACATGTTAAACGCTCTGGAAGCCACTGGAAGCAAACACTCGAAATATTAGCGTGTCCCTGTGTTGGCCAAAAGTGTCTGCAAAATCTTGCGGTTGCTTTGCTCAGTTGGTAGCAGTTTCGGCCATGGCTGCTGACATCTCATTAGGCCAGGTGTGAGCAGGAGCCTCCACTCTCTCCCTCCCTCCCTCCCTCACTCTCTCTTTCTCGGTTTCTCTATGTATGCATAAGTGTTGGCCAAGTGACAGATTTTGACAATGTGCGTCGGTCAGTGGCTGTTGGCCATTGCATTTGAAGGCTATTTCCCACTCCCCCGCCACCGGCCTGAAGTTGGCAACCGCATCCGAACATGGAGAGTTGTCAGCCGGTTGACATGACATGGAAAAACAGCGTTAACCACATGTCCTTCGGAGTCTTAGGCGCCTAGTGTGCGAGTGTGTGTGTGTGTGTGGGTGTGTGTGTGCGAGGCAATCACTTGATTTGATGACCAGCAGGAGCAGCCGTAGAAGCATTTAGGCTACAGGCAACATAAAATGCAGTTTCATTTTTCTACAAAATTCTGCACACAGACTTTCTCTCTGCTCCCAAAAGCTGAAAGTTGTTGCATTTCAAGCAAATTAAGTTAATTAAAAAGTTGCAAGATTTGTGAAGTAATTACCATAAACAAGGCAACTGTGTGCCACGCTCGGCTCCAGCTCCTGCGGTTCCTGATGCTGCTGTTGTTGCACTGAAAGAAACTTGAAAGCCTCAACAAGGATAATACAAATATAGCTTAAACTTTAAATAATTCTTTATATATCTTTTGTTAACACTATTTTTGAATTAAACACTTATATAGTATTTATTAACTATCCTTTGAGTCATTTCTCTCGTGTATAAAGTTGCCGGCATGGAATATAAACACTTCAAGTCCTTGCGCCTGATGCGTTCACCCAGAGCTTCAAAAGACGCCCCAGCACACGTGAGAAATTCCAACAGTTAAGTGGGAGTGGGAGTGGGTGGGAGTGGGAGTGGTGGGGCTAGGTTGTAATGCCACTTGCTAAAGGCAGCTTCAAGGGTGCTCCAATCCAAAATTTTAAAACCTTTCGCAGGCGAATGAAACAAAGGCAAAAAAGGCAAAACTGAAAGCCAAAGACTGGATTCAGGAATGGATTCAAGAGATATGTCAGACGGCAGATGGCATTGCTGGTTTGGGGGCCTGGGTATATATGTGTACATATACATACACATATACATATGTGAGTGTGTGGGTTTAGGCCATAGCCTTCTGTGCAATAAGGAAAAATGAGCAACTGCAACGGTACACGCACTCGGCACTCCTGAGCTCAGGAGTTCAGGACTCCGGGAGTCGCAAACGGAGGCCCACGTCGCACGTCGTGTGCAGGAACAAAACGGAGCCGCAGGAATACATCTCCAGCTCCGTCAGGAGCATTCTCAGAAAAGGATAACCACTCGCCCCACTGCCACTCGGTTTGTTATTGCCGACAGTTGCGGCCAGCGTTGGTGACACTTGAACATAACTGGGTTCTGTTTTCCGCTCCGCCTTTTGTGCAATGCCTGAGTGCACTGATTATGCACATGGGAGACACATGAAAGAGACAGCGGTGTGGCCTCCCGGTGGTGAGAGGAGGATGTGTCCTCAGGAATCCCGGCCAACTACGACAATGCGCGGCAAGATTTACAGCCTCTTGTCGGATTGCATTGGGCCAGGACTATTTGTTCGGGCCCAGCACTTCTTGGTCAAGCCTCCGGAACTCTATTTTGGCCATCTTCAAAGCTAAAAATGTGTTTCATTCTTCATAATTCTAAAAATAAAAAAAGGTAATGCCCAAAATAAGGAAGAAAAAGATTTCCCAAAAGCGCGATTCTTGATTAAACTTTAAAAGTTCTATCCCGAAATCAGCAAAATCAGCAAAAAAAACCGCCAGTCATTGTGGCTTGCAAATTTTGTTCAGACTGGCCATTTGTTATTGTAAATAATTCTTTGTTTATTTTCATTTCTTTGATAAGGGCCTTAATATAAAAACAAACGGAGCATCGTTTAACGTTAGTTGGCAAGTTGTTGGCCAAGAGAAAGCTTGCAGAATTGGAAAATGATCGTGAACACAAGTCGAGTGTCCTTTTCAGGTGGCACTTTCGAAATCGTGAGAAGAACTTCAGTCCAAGCCCAGGCTCAGGTTTTTTCCAATGTGATATTAATAATAATAAATGTAAAGTCCATATTAAATAAAGAATTAATTAACATTTTAGGTGACGGAAGCTAAGCCTTATAGCGAAATTCCACGACCTGGAAAACTCGAGTTCATGAGGGCTTTCCTGCCAGGAGGCGAGTTCCATGATATATCCATCGTGGATTATGCCACGGCCATGCGGAATCGTTATGGTGACATCTTCATCATGCCAGGAATGTTCGGGAGGAAGGATTGGGTGACCACATTCAGCACCAAGGATATCGAAATGGTTTTCCGCAACGAGGGGAATTGGCCGCAACGCGAAATCTTTGCTTCTGTGGCCCATTTCCGAACCAAAGTCAGGCCGGATATTTACGGAGAAAGTGTTGGCCTAGTTGTCTCGTGAGTTTAATTCTTTTTATATATTTTTTAAACTATATTAAACAACATTCAGGCAAAATGAGGAATGGGGAAAACTCAGATCCGCTCTGAATCCGATTTTCATGCAACCCAAAGGCCTGAAGGCTTACTACGAGCCATTGTCGGACATAAACAACGAATTCATTGAAAGGTAATACACAATTAATTGATTAATTATAACAGTTTAATAAATATGCAACATATTGCAGGATCAAAGAGATACGCGATGCCCAGACTTTGGAAGTTCCTGACAATTTCAATGAGGAAATCAATCGTTTGATCTTTGATTCGCTCGCCTTGGTGGCCTTTGATCGGCAAATGGGTCTGATTCGGAAGAATCGGAACAACCCCGATGTTTGAGATGACCAGGGATGTTCTCAAGTATATCTTTAAGCTGGACATGCAACCGTCGATGTGGAAGGTTTTCCCAACGCCCACCTACAGGAAAATGATGAAGGCACTCAACAAAAGTGTGGAAGTGGCCCAGAAATTGTTGAAGGATACCCAGGAGACCCTGAAGCAGCGCCGTCTGGCGGGCGGAGAGGTGAACAACAATAGCATGCTGCAGAAGATGATGGAGGTGGACCCGAAAATGGCCACCATCATGAGCCTGGATGTCCTTTTTGCCGGAGTGGATGCCACATCGAATCTTCTTTCCGCCGTGCTTCTTTGTCTCTCGAAAAATCCAGAAAAGCAAACAGAGTTGAAAAAGGAGCTCCTTAAGATCATGCCCTCCAAGGATACCCCCCTCAACGAGGAGACCATGAGGGACATGCCATACCTGAGGGCTGTGATCAAGGAGGCTCTCCGCTACTATCCCAATGGCTTGGGCAACCTTCGCACCTGTCCCGTAGACGTGACCCTCTCGGGCTACAATGTGCCCAAGGGCAGTAGCATAGTCCTGGGGTCCAATGTTCATATGCTGGACAGTAGTTACTATCCCCAGGCGGAGAAATTCCTTCCGGAACGGTGGCTCAGGGACCCCGAGACGGGGAAAAAGGCTCCAATTAAGCCTTTCAGCTACCTGCCCTTCGGCTTTGGACCTCGTATCTGCATTGGCAAGAGACTGGTGGATCTGGAAGTGGAGACCAGTATTGCCAAGCTGATTAGAAACTTCCAGGTGGAGTTCAACTATGATGCCAGTCGCCCCTACAGGACCTTCTTCCTAATGGAGCCCGCCATTCCTTTCCGCTTCAAGTTTACCGATATCGACGACTAAATATATAGAAATGGGAGCCAAAGGATATAGCTTTAATCATATTAATTATATCAGAAGCAATTCTTATTTGCTGAGGCAATAAATACATTAACGAGCTTTATAGATTTTCCATTAGATTAGATTGGGCTATCACTTTCACACGACATCGGGATTGATTCTTTCATCAATGAACTATAGGAATTCTCAGTATATAAATAATAAGTTAATAGCTCTATTACATTTATAATAAATGATTTTTCCACCCGATTAAACTCGTTTATAAATAGAACCAATATACGACTTTTGTTATCTCAACCGATTTTCGACAAAATTAATGTTTAATTGTGAGCCCCAAAACCCAAAGCCGAACAACATTGAAACCGGACTCGTAATGTTTAGTGGTTTTTGGCTCCTCTGTGGCTGATGGGGTCTGTTTGGCTATTTCCAGGTGGTGTTGGCCAATTTAGCCAATTGGAAAATGCAAATTTAATTAGCGGGTAATTTCGTAAAATTGGCGTAAAATTGAAATTTTGTACTGCAAATCAATATGACTTTTCTCTTTTGGCTTTGGATCTGCGTTTCTCTTAGTTTGTTTGTGTTTACTAAACCAGCCTGGTGTGTAGCTCTTGAATTTGCATAAAATTTATTGGCTACACAGTTGAATATTAAATTAGTTTAAACGGCTGAAAAATGAAAAGCTTTGAATATAATCTTATTATTTTTTTATAAAGATTTAAGGGGTATCTAGGGAATCTATAAACAAAAACCAGTTTTTAAAAGCTCTCCCGATCAGCTGGTCAATTTTTTGCTGAGTAAGAAGGTCTATTCATGATGATAAGTTTGATTTTTGATAAGAAACCGAGAGTCATGCTGGGTTTGCCATGTTTTGTTTGGGTTTGAAAGCTTTAAAACGAGTCGCAGGGGGGGGAGAGCTAATTGCTCTCCGCTTGGAGAAGGCCTTTTTGCATTTTAGAGATAAGACCCCACTATAAAACGAATGTGAACAGTCGAAACGTTTTTAGTTACAATTTAGAAACAATATGAACACCTGGCACACGTCCCGCTGTCTGGCCATCTCCATTGGCCCGGTCCGATCCATAAGATCCGCGTCGGTCGTGGCCCAAGCTGAGGCCAGTGCCACAGTAAGATCTCCTCCACCCTCTTGAAGTTTGAATATTTTTTTAAGTATCCATGGCAATCCCCAGGTATCCGATAATGTAAAGGAGTTTAGTGAAATCCCTCGCCCCGGCAAGCTCAAGTTTATGAGGGCCTTCCTGCCGGGTGGGGAATTCCACGATGCCTCGGTCAACAAATACGCCTCGATCATGCGAAAGCGCTATGGCGATGTCTACATAATGCCGGGAATGTTTGGCCGCAAGGACTGGGTCACCACCTTCAACACCAAGGATATAGAAATGGTATTTCGTAACGAGGGTATTTGGCCGCGACGCGATGGCCTCGATTCGATTGTCTACTTCCGGCAACATGTCAGGCAGGATGTCTACGGGGAGGTGGAGGGCCTAGTCGCAGCGTGAGTTTCTCAGATCAAATAACGATAAAAAAAAATAAATAAAATCACTTTCCAGTCAAGGTGATGCTTGGGGAAAGCTACGTTCGGCCATCAATCCGATCTTCATGCAACCCCGAGGCCTCAGAATGTACTACGAGCCTCTGTCCAATATCAACAATGAGTTTGTGGAACGGTAGGTGTTTGATTTAAATTGAAAAAGTTCCAGTCTCATAGAAACTCCGCCCACAGCATCAAGGAGATACGTGATCCGGGGACCATGGAAGTACCCGACGACTTCTATGGCGAAATTAACAGACTGGCTTTCGAGTCCCTGGCCCTGGTGGCCTTCGATCGCCAAATGGGTATAATCCGAAAGAATCGGGACAATCCCGACGCCCTCACACTCTTCAAGACATCCCGGGAGATCTTCCGGTTGGCCTTCAGCTTGGACTTCCAGCCCTCGATGTGGAAGTTGGTGTCCACGCCCGCCTACAGGAAAATGAAGAAGGCCCTCAACGACAGCCTGGAAGTGGCCCAAAATCTGCTGAAGGAGACTCAGGAGAATCTGGAGAAGCGACGCCAGGCTGGCGAGGATATCAACAGCAATAGCATGCTGGAGCGGCTGATGGCGATCGATCAGAAGATTGCCGTGATTATGAGCTTGGACATCCTGTTTGCAGGAGTAGATGCCACCTCCACTCTAATCTCAGCAGTGCTGCTGGCCCTGGCGAAACACCCGGAGCAACAGGCCAAGCTGCGCGAGGAACTGCTGCGGATCATGCCCACAAAGGACACACTTCTAAACGAGGAGACCATGAAGGATATGCCGTATTTGAGGGCTATCATCAAGGAAACCCTTCGCTACTACCCCAACGGTCTTGGCACCTTGAGAACCTGCGCATCCGATGTCGTGCTCTCGGGGTATAAGGTGCCCAAAGGAACCACCGTTCTGATGGGAGCCAATATCCTGATGAAGGACGAAACTTACTATCCCCGCGCCGAGGAATTCCTGCCGGAGCGCTGGCTTCGTGATCCCGAAACTGGAAAGAAGATGCAGGTCAGTCCGTTCACTTTCCTGCCCTTCGGATTCGGACCTCGGATGTGCATCGGCAAGAGATTGGTGGACCTGGAAGTGGAGACGACTGTGGCCAAGATTATCCGCAATTTCCAGGTGGAGTTCAATCGGGATGCCAGTCGTCCTTTCAAGACAATGTTTGTGATGGAGCCCGCCATTCCTTTCCCCTTCAAGTTCACCGATGTCCAGAAATAAAGTGCAAATCCCGTTTTTGCAAATTGTTGCGAAATTAAATACCTTACTTTAAGAGAACACTGTATATATTTTGTTTATAATAAATCGACTGATTGGCTGATAAATTGATTAGATAACTGTACTTAACCTTCCTCTTGCAATTTGTTGTGCAATCTCTAGACTCTTTCTAATAAGAGATTAGGCGAGGTTTGTTTTGGGATAGCCCTCTTATCAAGAGGTTTTTGTTTATATTCCTTATCACTCTCTCTCTTTGATATTTTAAAGTTGAACATTAAGAGAGTTTTCTGATTGAAAAGAGAATTGTTATCAGGAAATTGTTATTGCAGGTGTAAGATTGGAAAAAGAGATGGAATTATAAACTTTTATAAATAAAAAGTGGTTAATTCTATTTATTGTTGAAATACAGGTAATTATTCCTTTGTCTAAGCCACCAATGTCCTGGTTAACTTGCTTCCCTTGTTGGCAGTTTGGCAAGCCAGGTGAGAGCCTGATGTCGAGAGCTTGTCCTTTGCGTTGGCGGAAATATTTTCACCGGGAAACACCAGGACCTGGAAACACTTGGTGTTTCACCCACACCAGGACCCACAGCATCATCGGCAGACATACTATATCCGCCTGCGGCCGGCGGAGTTATGCTAACTGGCACTCAAAGCAAAAGCAAAAGCACTGCAAAATGCAAAAACAACGACAAAGGCAAAAGCAAAACGCGACCAAAGCTCAAGCGGTTAGACCCCTTTTTGTTGTTGTTGCTACTGTTGCGGAGTGGCAGCTTGTAACAATAATTTAAGCGATTTTGCGCTTTTTGCGAGTGGGTTAATGGCATGCCCAGGATCTGGTAGCGGGAAACTGGTAGCTCGGATCTCTGTTCTCGGTGCTCGGTTCTGGGAAGCCTTCAGCCGTATCCTTTGCCGTGGCGAAAATTCCACTTTGGTAGCTGGTGGTGATGGTGGTGGTGGTGGTGGTGCTACTGCTACTGCTTTGGCACTGGCAAACGCACATAGCTTATGAATTCCGCAATCCTGGATGCGGTGCAACGGAATGGTAGGAGGCACTCTCAGGGTCCAGTACAAAGTAAAAATGCGGAACATGTGATTGGGTTGCCTGCCGGTTGCCTGCCAGTTGGATGGCTGAAAAACGTGGCTTAAAGTTTTTGGCCTGGCCGGATGGCTATCTGGCCATCTGGCACCGCTTTCATCCACATCTCTTTTTGTCTGCCCAGCGAGGACTGTGTGTATATTAAAATTCAATTTTAAAACACGCCCCGGACGTATGCGTAATGCGGCATGCAATCATTTGCGTGCGCCTTCGCTTGGAAACTCCTTTGCCATAACTAATCTCGAGAGCTAACCAAGGACCGGGACCAGGACTAGGACCAGGACCAAGACCAAGACCAGTCCTGACGTTTCATATTTCTAGCTCGCCGCCACACTGCCTCAACCCTTCCTCTGACTTTTTCTTTTTCCATAGTCCCATACATACATATATATTCTATGTATTTTTTTTTTTTGTGAAAAATTTCATACTCATCAAGTTGACAAAGAAAAAGTTTTTCATTATTACATTTCGCTGTCATTTGGGCGCAGAAATAGCTTGGAAAAGTTCTCGGCTCAGCCCCCATACCACTGCCTATGGGACCTTTCCTTCTGAAACTCGAGTGCAGCGCGTAAATGAGCCACTCCCACCATCAGAGGACACCCACCCGCAGCAGTCAGAGCTCATCATCAGATTTCCCAGAGAAAAACGGTGGCTGGTGGTGGGTGGGGGTGATGATAGAGGCCGAAGGAAAACCAGCCCAATGCGTAGCTTGGCGTAATTTTCTTGGCCTGGCCGGGAATAGTCGTTGTCGTTGTCGTTGTCGTTGTCGTTGTCGCATCCTTGCACATTAATCCATTGGTGCCTGGATCTAGGGCCCAGTCCAGGATCAGCATCGACCCCTTATTCCACAGTCCCTGGTCCCGGGTCCTTGCAGCACGCAAATGAGGGTATGGTCAAATCACTCACTGTCAGCCTGTGTCCTAAGGAATGCGTTCAGCATGTCCTTTAATTTTTTCACTCCCTAAGTCGCCCAGCTCTGTTTTCCTTTTTCTCCTGTACTGTGAGAAATTGTTGGAAGACGTTGCAAGGAACTCTTTGGATTTATCCATATCCTTATCCATATTTTTTTTCCGTGTGCAGGCTCAAGCATTTTCTATAACTTGACGTTTGCCATTGTACCCCAACCCTTTGCCCAGCCCGACACCCCCACTCCTTCGGCGACCCCTTTTGTCCGGCTTGTACTCGTGTTGCTTCGCTTGCCGCTTTGCTGCCTGTCAGCGCAGCTTAAGATAAAAACTTTCCTTTCCACCCAAAAAGGGGCAAGAACACCAGCACCAGCACCAGCCCCAACACCAGCCAGATGAGAAGGCACAAAAAAAATATATATGTATATATATAATAAAATAAAAAATACAAAAAATAAAACTGGAGGTGGACGGGCTGGAAAGGGTTGACTCTGACATTTAGCTTTCGCATATTTGCACACACCCCGCGTTTTGTATGCCTCCCCCGTTTGATCCTTCCCCCCCTCCAGGTCCACCGTCGACAATTTATTTTATAGACTAAGGCGAAGACATGACAAATGCTCAAATAGAAATTCTTCAACAAGATTCTTGGCCGAAACTTAAGTTCATTTTTTTGGTCGTTCGCATCGCATTGGGGCTTTTGTTAGTCAAGATGCCAGAAAGAATTCAAATTAAAATGCGATTGCTCTCGGCCTGGCTTACACTTCGATTTCTGTGTGTGTTTCCGACACGACCTGTCAATGAATTTTGCATTTGTCTGGCATGAAACTTCAAGGATGTGAAAGGCAGGGCCATTTTGCTTACCGAAGTTTGCTTTGATTTTAATTCAAAAATATTAATAAGTGTTTTCAGGATTATCCGTCATATAAGGGCTTTGAATCTACTCGAGGTAAAAGCATCCCATCTAGTTAACACCTTAAAGTAAACTTTTATAATCCTTTTTTTTTTGTATATTGTCCTTGCAATAGGCCGAGTAATTGAAGGCCCACAGATGTTCCTGCGTTGCATCGAATGCTCCATCTCTCCCCTTCTAGCCACGACAACCGAAATTTCATTCATCAGGCCAAAAGCACACGCATGGCCCAAATGGTGCAAACACCAACACCAGGACAGTGCATCCCGAAATGGTACGCCTCCCAAAAATAGACGCCCACCCGCACAACTCACTCACCCATTCATATATTTTATGTTTTGTTTACATTGCCGGCTTGCGCAGGATAATAACAACAGTGGAGGCGGACGAATCCTGCTGTGAGATGACGTCACAGAGTGCGTGCCATAAAACAGGATATAAGAGAACTGTTATACGAAAGAGAAAGGCTCCTTGCAAACAGGATGAAGGATTCGAGTGAGCAATTAAGGAAGGAACTCGCAATTTGGCTGCTCATTTCGAGCGTTTTGCGGTGAATTGAAGCTTCCGCAAAAATGGCCGAGAGAGTGAGAGAGATATTGTGTGTGCGGATGTGTGCGTGTGTGTGTGTGTGTGGCAGGAACGTCATCGGGACAGCATCAACAAGCTTACTGGCTGGCTGGCTGGATGGGAAACGTCATTATGATCAAGGACTCGCGGCAGGAGCGACAAAAGTTGTCGCTTTGGCGAAACAGAAACGAGTCAACGCTCGAGTATAGCGGTCGGGTCATTGAGCTGTGTGCTGCACTTTCTCGGCTAACACACACAGACACACACACGCACACACACACACACAGCCATACACGTGCGAAAGAGAATCAGGAACAGAAACTATTGCATACCGCCAGGCGTAGTGGTTTTAGTGCTGCGTCCTTTGTGCTTTGTGTTTGTGATATTTTCAAGTGGTTTCATCAACAGCAAAACCCCAACAAGGACTCAATACCAGAAATTAAATAATAATATGAAGAGCCAGCAGTTCACCAATTAGGAAGATACTTTAAAGTCCTGAACCGAACGTAAGTGCCATGTTTTATGTTTCGACTTTTTGTTCTGTTTTTGCCGGCTTGTCAGGACTCTCTCCTGCCTTTCTCACTCTCTCTCTCTCTTAACCCGCGCTCTTGAGCTCTCCTTTTGGCCAACTCGCCTGCGCTGAAAAATATAATGGCAATAAAAAGAAGGCGAAAAAGAGCGCCAGGAGCAGGACTTGGCGTAGTAAGCGTCGTAGTTCAAGTGCCGGTTGTACTACGCGGGGTCACCACTCCAGAGGGGGAGCGGGAGGTGGAGCGGGAAGCGGGAAGCGCTAAGAAGGAGGGCGGCAGGCTAGCTTTGAGCCAAGTTACCTTACCAAATATTCCGATGGCGCGCTCTCATATCATTAAAATTCCATTTTGTCTCGTCGGAGACTCCCACCTTTCTCCTCCACGAGGACCATGTTTTTTTGGGTATTTATTTTTTTTTTGTCGTGCCAGCGACTATCTTTGTTGTGACATTATTGTTATGGCGTTGGCTGCACTGTATCGCCCAGACTCGACTTCCGCTGTTGCACGTGTCGCATGTTTCTGCTTCTTCGGTGAAATTTCCGCAACAGAAGGCAAACAAAGGCAACAAAAGTGCGAAATAATGACCGACTGCCTGTCACACGGCTGACTGCCTGTTATTTGCAATCCTTTCGCAGGACCAGGCCCACAACCAGGTCCTCGGAGGACCGACAACCGAGAATCAGCCAGGCAAGCGGCAACAATTGTGTCGCATCGACGCGGATGTTGTCTGTAAAGTTGGTTAAACAATTTTGTTTGCCCAACAATGCCTCGGCGAGATGACAGTTCTTTGACCTTTGCCACCGGCACCGGGCTCCGAGCTCTGGGCTGTGTGTCCTGTGTGGTGCAACCTCAACATGAACTGACCTGCCCTGCCCGCATAATTAATATGCTGATTAATATATTGCTTAACCGTCAAAGGTCCTGGCGCAGTCATTAAGCTCCTTGCAATTGCCTTAATCAGGTGGACGAAGGTGGGAAATATGAAAAATAAAAGTGGAAAAAAGCTCACCTCGTTTCTCAGCTTTTTTATTAAAAATTCTTGAGCATCATTAACGGTGGGGGAGATGCGTGCAAATTCCATTTCGCTAACAAATAAAATGATATGAGCGGCAGGATTGCATGTAAGCGGCGCTACACTCGCTGTTTCAATGAAATGAGGAAAGTTGCAAACGAATTTCATAAATATTCAAGAAATTCTCAAGGATACCGCTTCGACATTCTACTAATTTAATGAATTTTGATTCATTTATTTAATGTAAACACCCTTGGACATATTTTCTTTGCGTGTAAGAAGTTAAAAAGTAGGGGGCTAGGACGTTAAGGATGTTACCTATGAGAAGCGTCAACAGGAGCCCATGGCAGTCAGCAAACCGAAACCGTAACCAAAACCAGAACGTGGCCTGCCAACTTTCAAGACCGAGGAGCAACAGCAACATCAACAGCAACAGCAACAGCAGCGACAACAGCAACATCTGCAGCAGCAGCAGCAGCAGAAGAGGCAGCAACATCAGACAGGAAGCATTGCCGCAGGCACTCTGGCAACTACAAAAGCGAGGCGAGATATGTGTGGGTCGGATCTGGCTGGTTGGTAAATGGCAAAATCAAATCAAATTCAAGCGACTAAAGCTCAATGGCTGCATTCGACCGGCTGGCTGGCTGGCTGGGTGGTTGGGTGGCTGGATGGGTGGGTGGTTGGTTGAGTGAATGCGTTTAACTTTGGCAAAAAGGGTGAAAGATGGAGCCACTACCCATGTGGCTGCCAGCAGGTGTTGCAGCTTCTGCACTGCAGCAATTTAATTGTGCAAATAATTGCTATATGCGGGAGGGAGATTCAGTATTTTGGATTTGTGTAAAACATGCTAATTAATTCGCATAATAACACTGATGCATCAAGAGCCGGTTGCATCCATTTCCAGGCATTAAATTTGAAATTTACCTTCGACATAATATTGGCCATGTTTTGGTTGAGAGTAAAGCTGTGTCTCAAATTTGCTTAAGTGTGGCAGATTATTGGCGAATCCAAATAATAAGCCTTTAATAGGAGATTCAAATAGGATTAACATTAAGAAAATAGTATTAGTGTTTCTTTAGAGAATCCTACTTTAAAATCGTAACTTTAAGAACTCCCAGTACCTCCTAGACAATGGAAATAAACGAACCAACGAGGCATCAGGCAACACACCATTAACGGCCGCCTGTCATTTTTTAGTGGGCGTGGCAGATTCAATAACGCCCTCGAGTGTGGGCGTTGCAAATGCAATAAATGAATGGCCATTAAGCAAAGCGCAAAAGGTTTTTAAATTATGCGTGAATATAAATTTTATGTACACCGAGCTATGGGCTATAGGCGATGGGCGATGGGCTATATGGGCTATATGGGCAGGATGGGCGTGGCATATGTAATGATGTGCCCGCAAGCAACATGCCCCAAAAAGGCGGGGCCAGGGCAGAGCAGAGTCAACAACGGCTAATTCAATAAAATCAGCAAAGGCTGAGCGAAAAATGTACATTTAACTTGTTGCAAGTGATTAAGCTTCGTTTGGCTTGGGCGCATGCCAAACGAAAATTAAATTAAATACGAGTTGCATATGACTAGAGTTCTCATCAACTTTCTGGCCGATTATAGTGAGAGCCATTTATTAACCCACTAAAACACCAACTAGGAGGATAAAATTCAACTGACGAGCCAACCAAATGGCCGACTGCTTTTTCAATTAAAAAATTAATGCTCTTATTAAATGTTAAAATGTTGATGATCGCCCGCCCGGCCAGACAATTGAAAATAAAGGAATGATTTAAAAGATAATTCAATTACCATGAACAAAAATTTTCGGTTATGGCAAATTGTTGCCATTTATTATTCAAGCGAATCGCTCAACATTCTCCGGACATTCTTTTGGTATGGAAAGGCTGTTTGAACTGTTTATTTGGGATTTTTGTTATTAATTCGATCAAGAATATAATAGTCGAGAGTATAAAAGTTTCGACATTTTACAAGCAATTTATGTTTCTCAATTTCTTGTTTAATTGAATCAGCAGCAGCGAAACGAACCGAGTCGAAACTTTGGCTGGCCGAAAGCCGAAGTTGAAACATTACTGTCAATGGCGACACTTGCAACAGCAACAGATACACTTACAGCAACAATTTGTTGCAATACATGAAAGAAAGGCAGCAATTAAATAATTTGCCACAGTCGGGAGGCTGGATGGGTGGAGGGGGGTCCTGGTTTAAACCAATATTTGCATTGCTGAAAGTCTGCGACAACATTGTGAAAGCCAGGCTCCTGCCAGGCCCTGCCAGCCCAGGCCAGGCCAGGCCCGACCAGCAATGTGTTTGTTGATTATTGAATCATAATTAAAATTGTTTAATTTAAAATTAATTTTATAAGCAAGCAGACGTCGCTTTGGCTTACCCCCCACCCTTCCGCCCATCCAGCGACCCAATACACGACATGAAATTATACAAACATTTTTATTAAAATGACGAACGCCGCCGGAGACAAATATGCAAATTTTGTGGTAAAAGATCAGAGGGGGGGCTTTGCGTCATGCGGCTATGCGGTGGTGACAGCTTTCTGGTATTTGTTTTTGATACTTTAATAAACATTTCATTGGAATATCTTTCGGGGCCATTCAGAAAGTGCAAATTGCATACAAATCCATCCCATCAGCCCACGCCGCCGGCGATAATTATGCGAATTTATTTCAAAATGTATTAAATACATGATGACACAATTTTAATAGCTTTCCGTTTTACACAGCAGCACAAACGTAAGCAAATAATTAAAAAAAAAAAATGTATTTGCTTTTAATTAAATTGCATTCGGCATTATTTATGAAAAAAGTTCATTAATCTAACGTGGCATGAAATCGTGGATTACACTGTTCTCTTCTAAGCCAACTCTGTTCGTTAATTGCTCGCTCGGCAAATTAATGGCCAAGTTAATCCATTTTAAGCCCATCCATAATGCAGCGACTCGAGAGGCTTTCCCGCAGCCATTGTGATCGCACAAATTACCGCCGAATGTGATATTCATATAAATCAATTGGCTTTTATAATTAAATGCATTTCTTTTCGACTCTGATCCATTTATTCATTTTAAAGAGGTTTTGGTAAATGGTTTTACTGGACTGGTTCTGTCTTATTTTTATATGAAGTAGAAACAACATTATTCCTCCTCGAAACACTGGCATATTTCATTTTGTTGATTGTGAAATCGTGGGCCATCAATCATTCTGTGGTATCTCCAAAAACATTATGTGATCAATTTCATTTTCTACGTTGTGTTTTTTTTTTTTTTTGATTAGGCCCATTGAGTTGGTCAGTTATGGCCCAAAAGAATCATTATCGTTATTGTAACCTTTTTCGATATGCGAAACGCGCTGTTTGGCGTTTATTTTTAGCTTTTCGTTGATATTCTCGAGGCCTCGAGTCTTTTGTGTTTGTCATGTGTTTTGTTTGTTGTCTTTAGCGCCATTTTGTTGGCTTTGTTTTTTGCAGCGCCTATTTGCATGGTCGACAATTTGAAGTTGTCAAAGACGTGCAAATAGAGCCGAAAGTTTGCCAGTTAAAAGTTTCAAGTCTCTCTCTCTCTGTTTGCTCGAAGAAATGAACTGCAACTAAGCAGCAAGTGTGTTTATATTTGCCAGAAAATTAAATTAAATTCGAGGCCCACGACAAGGCCGTTAATGAATGAACGAATGCCGCCTGCAATCTTCATTTGTTTTGGCCATTAACGGTGGGGGAGGTCCTGGCAAAGAAATCGGGCAAAGTGTGTGCTTAAAGCCCAAGGCTAAGCCGGAAAAGTTTCTCCCCAGAAACAGAGAACCGGCAGAGAGGGAATGGGTAGCTTGGTTGTGCCGGCGACATGCAATGAATATCAACAGATTTTTATGAGCCACACACATGTATCCCCTCCCTGTCCCTGTCCTTATGGGTTTTCCACCCTGGCCCAAAGAAGTAGCGAATCCCCCGACTGTCCCTGACAGAGATAATGATTAGTGTGATGTGCATAATAATCATTCTCATATTCCACGATTAGTTTCCAATTCATATGCGTCTGCCCGGCTCCTTTGTCTCTTTCTTTTCCTTTCGCCTCGCTCTTTCTACTTGTCTTTCGCTCACGCACTAAGCCTGGTCTTTTTGGCCACTTTCCCACCTTCAAAGGTACAGTCAAATATCATAATAAACGCCGCTTGTAAAAACTATAAAAAGTAATATATTTAATAGAAATAATTTAAAGTTAATTCTTAATAATATTTGTTTTACTTTACATTTTTAATATATTTAGTTGCCCTTTGGAGAAGCTCTACTGTCTCTTTTGTCCCCTTTTGTTTATGTTATTTTTCGTGGGGGCGGCAGAAATATTACCACGTAAATTATTAATCAGCTGAATGGCCCCCCACCTGCCTGGCCTGGAATGGCCTGGCCCACCCCCTCGTAGCATAAGTTTCCGTCGATTTGTCTGTTACTTAACATGCATAAAATGTTTCCATGAATACATCAAAATATTTTCGCTTTGGCAGCAGCAGCAGCAGCAGCGGCAGCGGCAGCAGAAGCAACATTAACCATGGCCCCCAACCTGCTGACTTGTTTCTCGGTCTCTGTTCGTATCGGTTTAGGCCATTGGCTTAAGCTGGAAAGTGTCGTCTCGGCCAGCAAGGTCTGCTTGGCGATTCCGACTGCGAGCGCATATTGTGCCTGTTTTTTGAGCAATTTGCTTTGTGATTTTATGCACTTTATGATTTCCTTAATGGCCCAGTCAGTCGGTCTTGGTCGCTCTTGGTCGGTCTCTGCCGGAGAATTGAGTAGGTGGTGGTGGTGGTGGTGGCTTCAAGCCAAGAGTATCTGTGAGATACGTACTTAAAGTTCTGTTATTGATGGTTGATACGCACAAGCGCCTCACTCGATTCGAGATTCGAGGTTTATTAGCCAAGTTCTTGGACCTCATGCATAAAATATATATAATTAAACTGAGAGAAAAATATAGGATTTTCATGGATATCGAATTCATTAACCGAAAGCCCTTGCCATCGCCATCATGGGGTCCATAATTGTTTCTCCGAGACTCCGGAGAGCACTTGTGTGTGTTTGGCCCCAAAGGTAGGACGATCTGTAATTAAGGCCAGGCCACATGGCCACCATTCGACGTTGGCGTCCTGTGGAACGGCAAACATAAACCGACAAACATAAATTTCCATTTCAAATGCACAAATGTCACATTAGACGCTATCAAAGCGCAATTTGCAGCGTCTACTAAATCAATAAGCCAAACTTGGCAACCCAACGGATACGCACACTCACACAGATACACACCCAACACATCCAACACATATGCATTTGGGCAAAAGCACTTTGCATGCAAACCTTCATGCAAACATAATAAATTGTAACGCGCTTTACATTAACATTTACATAATCGCAATTAATCGACATCGTTTCGGGCCTAGGTTGTGTTGGAGAATCCCTCCCGCTCAAATCCCGTCGCCAGGTTATGCTCCAATCAATATTAATAACCGTTTCAGGGGGGTTGGGGGTGGGGGGTGAAGCTCTAGGCCTTCCGCTCCATGCCCTTCTTGGCCAGCCAGCCGATAATGGACAATTTGGCCCACCTAACTTGGCTGGAACTTGGTGGAGAGCTTTTGGTGGCATAAACTGTGCCATTTACGGATTTGTGTGACTTCCGCCCAAGCGGCTGGCCGGTGCTTGGCCAACTTGGAGCAAGATGTCGGATTGTCAACGCACCTTTACGGGAATCTCTGTGTTTTGGTTATCTTATGCACAGGTGTTTACGTACAGGGCAACTTCCGTGTGTGGTAACATGATATGGGTCCTTGGAATTTGTTTGGGATTCAAAAATACTTTTTTAAGAAAATCTGTTAATGAACCTTTCTAAGGTGTTCTTCTTGTGAATGAAGTGCTACACCAGGAAGCTTATAAACAGTAAATTCACCGAAAACTTGGCTTACAAAATTCCAAATATTGAAGTTCTACTGTAACATGTGTGGGTGGGTGGCAGTGCGGGGGCGGCAATTGTTACTAGTTTATTTGCAATTATGCCAACTGCCAGCTGCCTGCACATTACACGCTTGTCATAATTCTGCAACTGGGCTGACAGGCAGGAAGGCAGCGGCTACGGCGGACTCCTATACGTATACGCAATGCGATTGTCAATTATTGAGGCTCTATGGATGCCAGGGAGCCACTGAAACACCACAGGAAGTCCATACATATTTTATCAGGGGCTTTGGGCAATTTTGGCTAATTAGCCAAATGATCGAAATTGATTGTTTTCCTTCAAAGCATTAAAATTTGTAAATAAACTTTGTTTCTTCTTTTAAATTTTATACAAAGGGCAATGTTTTATTAAAAATATAAAAATATTGAAGGAGATTAAAAAAGAATGTGTGGTATTGATAAGGAAGATTATTTAATTCCTCACTCAAACCATCTAACTTTTTTGTCAAGTTTTGGACATTCTTAAAGATATTCAATTATTTTTTAAGCAACCTTTTAATATTCCAATTTTAACAGAGTTCTGTTAATAATAACATCCTGTTACTTAAAATGCCGGCTAATATCGTAAATGTTAATCATTTCGATAGCCAAAATAACGGTTTCGATAAATGTTCGATCCAACATGCTAGGAGCCAAGTCCGAGCTCCGAACCAGTCTCTCTTTTGGCGCAACATGTTGCAGAATGACGACAGTATCGGACCTCTCGTTCTGGTACATAGACCGCGCTCGGTCCCAACTTGTTCGATGAGATGGGCTAGCTTCGGGAAAAGTATCTCGTTCTGCCAGATACGAAAGTATCTCAAACCCGCGCCGCCACACGTATCTCGTTCTCGAAAAGTACCTCGTCGTGAGCGGTTCGCCGGCTTTTAGGCGGCTTTGTACGAATTTCAAGACGACTCTGTTTTTATTTTCCGAGCGGTTCGTATTCGCATTCGCATATGCCTCCTCGCTGTTAAAATTGCGCGTTAAAAGCCGGTTGACCGTTTAATCAGAGCGCAGCTGACGGATAATTATTTTGGCCAAAACACCCAAGTATCTAGTATCTGAGAGATAGACGGTGGCGATTGTTTATGCCGTGGCGTGCGTGGATGTGAGTGCGTATCCGTGTGTCAAAAGTTGGATCGGTGTGCGTGTGTAAACAAACAGCTAGCAGCGGGCTCTTCGGCTCTGATAAGGAGACAAGCTTGATTCATATTTGATAAAAGCCAACCAAACAGCTATGAAAACACAAGTGCAAATGTTGGTGCGACAAGTGCAAATAGCGCAACTGTAGAAACCGAAATCAAAATAAATCGCCTAGGCCTGCCTATTGGGGAAAAAACCGGCATAAGGAAAAAGTGGAAATGCAAGCCAGCTACTGTAAATACCATTGAAAGTCAGTGAAATACTTCAAAAATTATATATATTTATATATTTACAACCCAAACACAAATTATCGGCGATATTAATTAAGTGGAAATTGAAAATTGACGCCGCTTGAAGGAAATAAAAAAAAATGAGTTAAGAAGAGTTAGTAACAAAAAGAAAAGCAGAAATTATTGTGAAGAAAAGTCTATAAGAAAAATTCTTATCGGTGTTGCCGGTCGATTTGTGATCAACCTTACCTACCGGCTTCGGTGTTAGTGTGTCGGTGTGTTTGTGTGCAAGCAAAACAAGTTTGCAATTGCAGTCACGGTGGCAAGTGTTGCACTCAGCCACAACAACAACAGCAATACAACAACAAAAAACAACAACAACAAAGTCCAACCAGATCGCCTGTTCCCCACAACCAACAACCAACAACTTCATTAACAACAACAGCAGCAGCAACAACAACAAACCAGCCAGGTATGGGATGGCCAAGATGAAAATACATGAGAAAATGGCCAAGTCGAAATTGAAAGCTGATTATCCGGGGAGTGTAAAGTGCGGCTTTGATTTACCGCTATCCGCCAGACAAGTGCAATTTTTAGCACGTCCCGTGGTGAATCACTCGCCACCCCAAGTCTCACCCCCCAAGTCCCACTCCTCATCCTCCCCCATGACTAATCAAAAGTTAGACCGAACTGCAGGTAGAAAAAAATCGAGATAGTTTTCATTTTTTTGATTGAACTTGAACAAATTGGCAGAAAATCGTATTGAAGGAATTCTCTGAAATGACACACAGTAAACCATTATCGGTCTGGAAACAAAGCAAATGTTGACAAGTCGATTAAAGTTATAATGTTTAAACTTCCACATGACGCATAATAATAAATAAATAGTTTTGTAATATTTTTCAATGTGTATCGAAACACTCATTTTTAGTTTCAGAATCGAAAACGAAACTTCTAATCGGTTCCGTTCCAGATTCTCATATTGTGACTACAATTGCAGCTTTTCTTGGCTGGCCATAATATATTTTTGCATCGATAGCTGTCGGATCACGTAGTCTGAGACGGTTGATTCATGCATCAACCATAATATTCGATTGGAAATGCGGTTGAGTCGCCGGCGCCATATAAATACATGAATAATAACTGAGAAAACCTATTCGACGATACGTAAATATATATTTTTGTATATTGTGGCGAATCGAACAGGCATTGCACTTGTTCCGCGATTAATTCGAATCGCCTTTTGTGCGGATCGACTTGCAACGGTGTTCCCTTACGCTTTCAGGCGAATGTCAACACAGGTTGCAGGCAGGCAGGTTCTCAGTTCTTCGAAGACTAAATATTTACTGATAGCTTCACTTTGTAATCCAATTACTCAGTGCCAAGTGTTTCTGGATCGGGGCAAAGGTTGCTCTTTACTAAGGGGGGGAAGCAATAAGGTGGCTAATACCCGTTAATGGTTTTGAAAATCACTTTTGGCCAAAAACAAAAACAAAAACAAACCAAAAACAATTCGGAGGGGTCCGGGGCTTATTTATGGGTCCAGACCCAATTAAAGAGGATGCCACATGTGCCAGGGCCGAAAATAAAGTGCCCCCGTCGAACTGTCGCCTTGATATACGCTCTGGGGTCTTTATTAATATTTATTTGACTGTACGAAAATAAAATAGAGAACATAAATAACGCTTTGTTTATAAACACACAAGCCGTTTGCCAACTAAAAATAAATGACGCGGACAACACACAAACGATAGGGAATTTCTTTTCTTTGTTTTTATCTGCCTTCCAGCCGTTTTTCCGACTTTAAATTGGATTTTCTTTGTGGCAGAATTTGTGTAAAATGGGAAGGAAATATCCTGACAGCATTTCCGAACTTCCTTTTTGCGGTGTGTATGTATATGTGTGTGTGTGTATTTATCCTTGCCAACAGGTAGAAATCCGGAGAAACATTTTGGCCCTAATATGAATTAATTGCAGGCAACCGCAAAGGAGCCGCAACAGAAAGTTGGTTCCCCTTTACACCTCCCTACCTCCCTCCCTCCCACTAATCTGAAAATATTCCCCAAATCTGTTGCCAAGTAACACAGGAAAAACTCTCGCATTATTAATTAACGAAAATATTACAAAAGCCGCTGACTAACCGAATGTCTGACATATTTCTGGCTTATCGCAAAAGTTTACACATTCCACAAATATGTTATCAGGAATGACTAAAAAATGAATAAGCCTCCTTTTCCAGTTCGTTTTTTTTTTTTCAAGTGTACAAATATGTGGAGGCTCGTGTCGATTTTGGTTTTAGACGCTCGTTGCATGTTTTCAATGTCAATCCGCGTGTAACCGCAGCATCACAGGCAAAGCGGGATTTTCTAATTGCGAGTGAGTGTGGGTGTGTGTGTGTGTGTGTGTGTTGCATGTCCCATCTGCCCCATCTACCGCAGCAGTCTCTTCTGCCCTGCCTGTCATTTTCCATCCTAGAGGAAAATTCCCCACTCGAATTGGAATGTAAACAAAATGCGATATAAAAATAGACAATCCATGAACATTTCCCCCTTTCATTTCGTTCGGTTTGACTCTGGAGCAATTCACGTGTGAAATGAACAAAGTGTTGATTTGTTTCTAGGCTATGCGAGAGCATTGTGGGTGAACCAAATAGCTGGGTCGAGATGAGAATGGGAAATAATTCTACTATACCCGTAGCAGGGCAGGAAATAATACAATGTGAGCGAGCAGAGGTTGTCCCCTTTGGTTTTGCGTAGGAGCATCCAAATCAAGTTTGGGGAATGAAATTCGTTTCATTTCGGCTCCTCCACATGGAGAAATACTGCCGTCCCAGGGGCAGACGATGTCCAAACCACAGAGTTAAGTTTGAAAAAGGTTTCATATTTATTTAAAGTTCGACCTAATTACAATTTTGGAATTAGCCTTTTGGGTAGACCCATTCAGAGTGGCTCCAGTTTTTCTCTGTGCCTGTTACTGTTGCCATGTCATGATGTCAGTCGAAAAGTAGCCGTAGAAATGGTAGATGAAAAGCAGCTACAAAATCTCACAAATGCAGGCAAAGACCCGTTGGACTGCTGATGACGTTTTGGCCCTCTATTGTTGTTGCTGGTGGTGGTGCTGCTGATGCTGTTGCGATGTTGCTGCCGGGTCTGTGGTTGCTGTTGCCGTGTCTGGTGTTGCTGTCGTCTCGGTGACTCCCATTCTGAGACCCAGTCGCCAGTCTGGATGCCCGTTAAGGTCGTTGCGATGTGTCTGCTGCTGATGTGCAACAACAACGACCACAGCAACACTAGCAGCAGCAACACAGCAGCAGCAACACAGCAGCAGCAGTAGCAACAACAATTGCAAGGGATCCCGCGCTTTCTTAGCGTTTAAAATTCCGTTTCGAAAATGGAAAACAAAACAAAAACAAAACGCTCCACTCCGGGCTTCGACTTGAAGCTCCAACTCGCAGCCAAATCAACTTGAGCAGTGAAGTGGCCACGCAGCCAGCAGAGGAGCAGCATCAGAACACTAAGAAAAATCAGTTCAAACCATGCCATGAAATAGTATCTTATGGGATGTCAATGTCACAACTGATAGAAATCCCATTATGATTATTTTATGCAGAAATTTAAGCAACCACTTTTCAAAATATCATTTTACAATTTATTACACTGTGGCACATTGTAAATTATGTAAATATTATTTAGAGACATTTGAGACTTCATTAGGAAAGGTTTTTTTCCGTGCAACAGCAGCAGCAGCAGCAACATGAGGCATGATGCTGTGGATACCATGGAGTGGAGAGGAAAGAAAAAAAATTAAAATTAAAACGCACGTAGGCAGAAGGAAGAAACAAAGTCGGACGGAACGGGGGATGGCTGGCCGATGTCTGCCCTCGTGGCGCGTTAAGTTGTTGATTGAAGGGTATTTGAGTAAAGTATCTTTACGTGGCGATGTGGATGTGGATGTGGATGCCGCCGGTTGTAATCATAAATGCAGTCCCGCGACTAGATTGCCCAATTGGAGTAGCTGGGTGGTGGTGGTGGCGGCGCAATGATGCAGTTGATGCGCCTCGTACCTACGAGAAGTCTGGCTTATGTGGGCTTTGGTTTTGTTCGGTGTGGGCCGCGATTTTATGAGTGCCCCTCGAATTGTTGTGCTGGGTGTCTGGCCCGGTGGAAAACTTAATGAGCAGCTGTATGCGAGCACGCTCCTTTATTAGATTTCACTTGAGCGATCCAGCGATAACCGGTGGCAGGGCTCGACTCGGAACTGGGTTAAGAGTTAATTAGACCAAAAACCCATTCCGGCCAGACGCAAAACTCAAAGTTCAATATGAAAATCGTATTGGATTTCAAGCGTAATGCGAACCTGCCATCCACTCGTTTAATGCTTTGGCAAACCCCTTTATGTTTCTGTTTCAGTTTCAGTTTCTGTTTCTGGCCATCCTGGCCAATGGCCAACGTGGCCAAAACACTAGACTGGACCCAAAAACTGTACCCCAGACATAACTTTTTGTTTCGCCGCTCCTCCGCAGCCCCATGGCTAGTGGCGGCTCTTGTGTTTTATTTTCTTGTGCTCCTTTCTATATAATACAAACTTGTAAAAACGTCAAGCGATAAAAATGTTCGATAATCAAAATGAAAACGACCGCCGAGGGGATCGAGGGGCATGGATATCTAACAATAAAACAGGAAGAGTTCAGAGCGCAGGACAAGTGTGTGAAAGGTTCGGGATGAAAATGCCTTCGAATACAGCTGGAAAATCAATAAGCCATGCTTATTGTCAAAGACCAGGGACCAGGGAACAGGGACCAGGGACTAGGGAGCAGGGCCAACAAAGCGAACAGAAATGATATGGCAGACACAGAGATACATGGGGAGAAGTCAAGAACATAAAAATGCCATTGACTGTGGCCCATCGTCTGTGATTGTAATAGGGATATAGGGATTGGGGGGCCTACACAAAGAGAAAAATGTGCTGTAAATTAAAGATTAGGGCTAATGCCAAGGAATCTGGCAGAGCTTAAGATTACACATTTGATGGTGTTTTGTAATTAAAAGTGTATAAGCCTTGAGGCAGGTTAGATAAAACAGTGGGAGTATTAATTTGGACATCTTTAAAGCCAAAAAATGGGGACTTTCAACTTTTTCCGGTTGTGTGTAGGGATGTCAAAAAAGAGATAGAGATAGCTGATATCCCTGTCTCCGGCGAAAGACCCCCAACATAATGCTCCCTGTGCCGGCGGAATAATGAAAGTTGCTTTTACCCGGGCCAACACAACTGCATTGCAAAGTTCTAATTTGGCCAGGAAAAGAGAGGGAAACCGCCGCCGCATGCAGCAGCAGCAGCAGCAGCAGCAGCGGCAGCGGCAACAAAAACAAAACTGTACCAAAAACAACAAACTGGGGGTAAGGTAACAAAAAAAAAAAAAAAAAAGGTAAAAACGAGGAAAAGAAGTCAAAAGCGCACACGGTCGGTCAACGAATTCGGGTTCGGCTGTGGTGGTTCTTTTTCAGTTAACACGAAAACGTTGTGAAAGAGCCCGGCTCAAACAACAACAAGAAACAGGTAGTAAAAATCGACAACAGGCCAGGTTTACATGCAGCAGGGGCGAAGCAAGGGCGGGGGGCAAGCGAGAGGGTCATATCTGCAGGAAAGGCGAAAGAGTGAGCCGGGGAGCCATGGTGGAGGTAGAGGGACATGCATGGCGCGCTTAGAAATTAAAGAAAAACACTGGGTAAGGCTGAGTTGCGGCCGAAAACCCGAAACCCGAGTCCATGGCTCAAAACCGAGCCCCTGTTGACTATCATAATAATAAAATTCGAGTTGGAAACAACCAAATGCATGTGAATTGCTGTGAGTGTGGTTGTGAGTGTTTCAAATCGGGGTTAGTGACCCAAAACTGTGTTTTGATAGTGAAAAAGTGTTGAGCTTGGCCAAAACGATCCGAAACTTATATGAAAATGTACACAAGAACCGAAGAAACCGATGCTACAGAGTAGTGAGCGGGCTGGGAAAATGGATTTTGCATAGTTAAAAAAAAAAAAAAAAAAAAAAAAAAGGAGAATTTATTAATTCTTCAGCTTCATGACGCGGCGAAATTGGTTGGGAAAAGGCAGATTATGAAAATGGAGCAAAGTGCCGAGAAAAAATTGGGGTTAACCAAGAGCTATTAAATTTACTATGATTAATGTTTATATTTGCATTTTTTTCTTTTTTTTTTTTGTATCTTTACAGCCCAAAAAAGAAGCCACGAAAAACCAAGAGCAGGCTGGCTAGCCAATAAAAAATTTCAATCTAAATCAATAAATGTGCTGAAAATAAATAAATATTAAGTAAATAACAAACGGAATTAAAGAGAAATAGTAACAAATTAAATAAGCAACGTGTGCAAAGTGCAGATCCATACATATTCGCTAAATATTATTCATTAAAAAAAAATATATATATATATATATTATATTTAAGCGCGAGTGTTAAAATGCTGCCCATTGCAGCATCCGTCATTGTCGGGATGCATAAATCTCTTTAAAATCAAAATTAAGCCAATCAAAATAAATTGTCTCTCTCAAAATCAAATCAAAATTCCATCAAAAGAAACCTCAAATTGTTGACCCATCATCAACAGTTTGAGTAATTACATTCTTCTGCCCCATCAAACACTGATCAACGGCCTCAAAACGGAGCCCTTAAAGTTTTGGCACATCGGGGAAGAGGATTTCGAGATGGATATCCTACCGAGTGGCAATATCTTCAACGAGTTGGAGCGCATCTGCAACACGG
Organism: Drosophila varians; assembly: GCA_018150405.1. Classification (NCBI taxonomy): domain Eukaryota; kingdom Metazoa; phylum Arthropoda; class Insecta; order Diptera; family Drosophilidae; genus Drosophila; species Drosophila varians. The sequence goes on from JAECWK010000130.1 coordinate 15,949,550, forward strand.
GCTACTTTTCGTCGCAGCCTTCGATCGAGGATCAATGGCAACAGGTCAGTCCAATAAAAAACTTAACTAATTCTCCCAAAAATATATGTTTGAGAATCCTATTAGCAATCCCCATTGTTTTCTCAAAGCATAAATCATAGTTTTCCCAACCAAACATTTCCCCGTCGTATAATATTATATTATATTCCTCCAGTTGACGTCACCCCCTAGTTCGAGTTATTATTTATTTAGAATTTATCCATTTATCATGGACTGCACTACTTAGGCGGGCCGAGTCGGTGGCATTTTATCGCGGCATTAAACGGACTTAGTCCAAAACTTCCTTTCGACGCCAGGCGTTGCGCAATCGACGTGGCGATCGTGGATTCCTTGCCGTCCAAATGCATTTGCTGAAAATATGTTTTGAATGTTTTGTTTGCCTCGCCGGTCAATAAAAAGTAAACGATGGGAAACAGTTTCAAGGTCTACACAACATTTTTTTTTACCTGAACGAGCGTGAGCTAAAATTAAATTGCTAAAAATTATAGACTCTTGATAAGCGAATTTGTGTGCGCAGGCTAAACATACATACCTATAGACCGAATCAAATATACCCATCAGGCTATATGTTTATTTGAATATAACATATATGTATGTACATGCTATATGTTTGCAAAAAGCCAACAAGAGGAAGAGCCGAATAAATAGATGCCATCCCATAAATAAGTGAAATTCGCCAGCAGTCAGCAACCAGCAACCAGCAACCAGAGTCGGTTATCATCTGAGGGCATGCCTAATATATATACTAAATACATACTTATTTTTTGCGACTGTTTGTTTGTTTGTCCACTTGTCTGTGAGGTATTTCTTGGACTCTTTTTTTTGTATTTTTATTTATTATTTTTTGTTGGTGGGTTTTTTTGGGGGGGGGCCCCTGCTATCTCTGATAAAACGAATCGAAGCCCCGCCAGCTGATTGCAGACAGCTTTGTTGGCTGGCTGGTTGGCTGGCTGGCTGCTACGTTTTATTTTCTTGTTTTGTTTCTCGTTTTATTATTGTTAAGAAATGCCTTTGGCACATTTTGGTTCTGGTCTTATCAAAAACCTGACGCATAAGAAGATTGGGTTTCGCTTTCGGTTTCAGTTACATTTCTTCCTTATACTTATTTTTTTTTTGTTTGCCCATCAAACACTGAAAGTCGTAACTCACCCGGCGAACAGGATCTCCGATAAGACTGAGAGGAGTCTCCGCCGGAGGCTGCCTCCCCCCAAAAAGACTATCACCCCCAAGCTGGGCTACCAGTCTTGGATTCACACCAATTTAAAGATATTTTTCACACCTCCAGTTTATTTGTTTAGTGTATACAGCCGTTAGCTGTTTGATTTATTTTACTCATTTTGCCGCATGCTTCCATTGAAATCTCAAGAATTCCCAAAATCACAACCAAAACCAAAATTCCAAAAAAAAAATGTGCCAAAAAATAGATTCGCCAAATCAAAATATTCAAATGAATTCCAATAAACAGAGACGCACACAAGCTGAAGCGCAAAACTTAAGCAAATGTTAAACTAAAATTAGCAATTCGCTTTCTCCTCCGTTGGCCTTCAAACTTGGCAAAATATCTAAAGTCAAATTTGGTTTAAGTATTATTACCGCATAGCGCCGAAAAAAAATGAACTAATCTTATCGTCAGCTAAAAGGAGCACCGCATTTCGCTGAACTTTCCTCGCTTCTTGCCATTTAATTTCCATTTTGGCCAAATTCAACTCGCTGTTTTCACAACACACGGCAATTACGGCCAAAGTTCGAGCCAGTTCGAGCCAGAATTGGGAGTCGTAGTTGAAGACGCATTGCACTCGTTTCATTTGCACAACTTAAAAACTTTTAATTGAACTTGAGTACACATTTTTGCATAACTTTTCGTCTTCTGTATTGCCAACATCGTCCACGAAGTTGACGCTTTTTTCTGAGTTTTCGGAGGCCTTTCTGCGAGTTGATTGAGTTGGAGTTGGAGGAGTTTGGAATTACTCTCATGAAAGCAATCCTTTAAAAAGGATTGAATTTTAAAAGAGTTTTCTTGTTATTAGTTATTGAATTAAATGAAATGTTTTAATAGCAAACTTGTTCTTGGGGCATTCCCACATCCGACTTGGCCGCCACCTTTCCCACAAAATCCTTTTCAGTGTTAAATCTTTGATTCGGGGCTGAAAACTTGAAATTGCAGCATTTAATAAAAGTTTTGCCGGCACAAAAGAAAGGAACAGGCATTTGAATTGAAACTTTCTCCACCCCAGTGGCTGTATCTTTTTTTTTGTAATTAGAACTTGCGGATGTTTTGTTTATTTCCGTTGACTTCCGCCTGCTTCCGATGCGGCGGCTGCGTTTGGCTGTTGCTTATTGTTTTATTGTAATTGTTATGAAAGGGAAGTGACTGGAATGCCGGTGGGTGGATGGGGGACGGGACGGCTTGTTATGTTATGGTTATGATGCGTAATTCGGTTCCCCAGCCAGCCATCCAGCCAGCCATCCAGTCAGTCAGTCAGTCATTGAGTCGATGGCTTGAACACTTGTGTCTTCTCATTTGAACAGCTGCTGGGGCAAGCAGTGGCAGTAGCAGTGGCAAAAACAAACACATTGCGGCATCTGCATATGTATTATTTATGAATTTACATACGGATCTATGGCCGGATCCGTATCCGTATCCGTATCTATTTCTTGAGCCCTCCGGCCTGTTTATCTAAGCTGTGAAATTATGCTGCACACTCGAAGCAATTTGGAAACGCAGAGAAAGCAAAAATATGCTTACAAAAATAAATACGAAACTTCGAAGGGTGTATATTGTGATATTGTATTGTATTTGGTTTTTACTCTTAATTTATTTCATTTCATCTGCTCCACATTGATTTCAATTCGCTCCGAATGTTTTCCTTTCATTTCTGTATAAACACAAATCGTACGGAACAAAAAAAAGCCAGAAATGAATTTTCCTTTTGTCGGGGCGAACGTGTGAATGGTCGTTGAGTTTCTATTGCCAATCTATTTGCGATTAATTTCATTTATAGAATTTACCGATTTCCATGTTGTTATAGAATATTGGTTTTAATTCAAGCAACTAAGCGGATTCGTTTGGATTTTCATTTCAGTTATCATTCAGTTGGCCAACAAAATGGGCAACAAAAAAGAAAAAAAAACCGAGTATGGGAAGCGGAGTCCATTGATGTGGCTTTATCGCAATACCGCATTTGCCACATTTTGTTGCGCCATTACAGTGCTGCGGTGGCCATTTAATGTATTTAAATCATTTTAAATTAAGCCGATAACACCTCCACCCACCCCATCCACACCCTGGCGCAACCACTGAGCGATATGCAAAATAAAAATGTGAATTTGTGTATTACATTATTTGATTTCCATTTGTTTCATGTTCCCGGCCGAAATCCCCAGCCGCCCTCGCAGCAACACAAGTGCCGAAATCAGCGGCGACAAGCTCCTGCCTCCTGCCTCCTGCCACTGCCGCAGACAATATGCAATCAGCAGTTAACATTTAGCACACGCAAAAACGTAACAAAACCCAAAATGGCACGTACCACACACCCACGCCGAAGAAATTCCGAAAAAAAATATGAGGGAATAGCGAAAAATAAAAATGAAAGCAAAATGGCCCCGAAAAGAAGCTGCCATTGGGAAATTCATGAAGACAGATGCAGGGACACACACACTTGGCGTTACACCTAATAAGCCAAAAGTGGCGTCTCCCACACGCACCCACTTCATTGAATACACTGGGAAAAAAGGGGTTTCGAATCAAAGTTTCATACCAAGAGAACACCCCCCTTCGAAAGCTTTAAATTAGCATCCTTCCTAGTTTACCAAAAATTAAAACAGAGTCGGACATGTATTTCTGTTAGTGCAACACCCAAGATATTTTAGCCGAGGCAGCAGAATAGAAAAAAAAATGTGGCAAGCGCCAAAAGTAGGAAGTGGCAGATTGGGAAACGGAGACACATAGAAAAGGATCGGCGGTGTGGGGCGTATGGGGGGGTTGAGATTTTCGGGGCTGGGGCTGGGACTGGGGAAATCCGAAATACGTGCAATTGCTGAAAATATGGTCGACGTGCGGGGCAAGGCAAACGTGCGGGCCAAGCATCCGTGGGCCTTAAATACTTGCCACCATGCCGCACGGACCTCACCCCGCCCCGGCTCACCCTGCGAATCCAACTAAGCAGCTACCACGTTTGCTACTCCTATTACCCTCAATCATTTATCATCTGGGCTGCAATTAATCATCAAATGCGCGCCCTCTCGCTTCCGCACTCGCACTCGCACTCACACTTGCCACCGCCCTTTTGCGCCTCTTGCCACATTTCTCCACCCCAGTTGGCGGTGGCAGTAGGTCCTTTTATAGTTTTTGTGGCCTGCCCTCTGGATTTATGCTTATAATGTGAAATGCCAGTGTATGTTTATCTGGGACTCTCCCCGGTTCGGGTGTGAGAGTGGTGTGCGTCTGCCACAATGGATGCTCGTATTCGTATGTGCCGCACATAGCTCACAGCTCACATTTAACTATGCGACAGCAGCAGTGGTAACACCAGCAGCCGGCACTCTGAAAAATATTGGTCAGGTCTATACAAAAGTAGAGATTTCAAAACATAAAACCAAAGATATCATTTCTCTCAGTGCTGTTGCATTATGGCTCGTTGCTCGATCTCGGTTCTTTCCCACTGGTTACGTGCAAGTTTATGATATGGCTAAGAGTCTCTGGCTGCCTTGCGGTTGCACTGGCACATTGGCTTACTGCCATGCAGCGGTGCCACACGCAGAGTTAACCAGAAAAGTTGCTGCAACTTGCGGCCAGCTAGGCCACTCCGGCTCTGGGCCCAGACTCCAAACTCTCCGTACTCGGGATTTTCTTGCATAACTCCGATTAGTCTTCCCAGCAGCTGCCTGGAAAAGGTGTGTGAGCTTGTTTCGGTTTCTTCTCTCTTTCTTTTTTTAAAGGTAAAAGGGATGGGCAAAGGGGCAACGAGCTTAGAGAAGAAAGGAGCGCGTAACGGAGCATAAAAAATCATTAAAAAATGGTCAGGCATGTAATGGTTTTCCTGGGGATTATCTTGCTGCAGTAACCTTTTATTTCTAAGCTGATTACTTGGGACCAACACACTACATAGCTAGGTATCCGTATCCTACCTATCCTGGTAATTATTTTAATAATCGTCGAGTGCATGTGAGCTCCACTAGCCCATAATTAGGCGGCGGCATGTGACACCCACCCAGAAATTGTAACCCATCCTTGCAAAAAACTAAACAACCCGCATGCAATGCGGACTTGAAATTCTGCACAGCTGTTGGGGCGTTTCATGATTCGCAGGACTTTACCTGAGAACCACCCCCAGCCACCCTCGAAAAAGTAAACTTTGTGCTTTTGCGTGTTTGTGTGCTTTTATTTTTTGCAATGCAATGCCTAGAATTAGATTTGTAAGGACTCGTCTAAATTGCGCATAATTGAGTTGCCGGTTGCCGGTTTGTCGGTTTTCCAGTGTTTCGGTTTGTGGGGTTGCTGCCATGGCGGTTCCTTTGCAAACTTTTCCCGAATTTTGAATCAGAAAATGTGAGTCACGAGTATAAATCCTGATTAGGCTCGGACTTTGATCAGACAAACTAACAGATACAAATACCCAGCTATCATTCCGTTTCTTCGATGCCCTCTTAGTGCTTTAAGTTTGAATTATATCCATTCCTAATTGGTAGTACAATTATGTATGCTTCGGCTGCTCCCTGATAAATTTGTATTTATTAGACTCATACATCAAGTTGGCATCTTTGTGGTCCCCTTTTATCCTGTTCTACTCCCCCCATTCTACTCCCATCCTTAACTATCGGCATCATTATGTATATAGACCATACGAGGATGCTGCAATCTCCAGCTCCTACTCCCGCCCGTTCCGTTCCGTCCCGCCTCGTCCTGTTCGACAGCCTCGAAGTTGACGTTGCTGTCGCTGGTTCTTTTTGCTCTTTTCTGGCTGGAAGATGTGCGCCGTTGATAAAGTCTCTTAGTAATGAGTGGATATGTTTCGTATTAATTACAGTTGTGTTTTCCCCAACCTCTGCCCCATTCCCCCAGCTCCAGCATCAGCTCCAGCTCCAGCTCCAGTCCCTTTCATGACACACCATCCTTTCCTGTCTTGTTAGCGAGAGGAGCTCACTGATTGTGAGTCTGCCTGCTAATCTGGCGGCGTGGGCTGCCCAGCCACCCACTTTCACTCCCACTCCCCATGCCACTGTGTGGGTTGACTCTTAATTTCCTTTCACGTACACACACATTTGTAGCATTTGTGCTTTTTGTGATTTAAGCGCCGAATAAGGCAACTTCCAGCCATTAAAGAGCTCGGCCTGGACTCCGGGACCTATAAAAACCGGGGCCTAAGCAATTGATTGATTTAGCCAGCGGAAAGGCTACTCCGTATTTATGTTGCCAATGGCTTCCTCCATCGTTTTATGCCCCAAATTAATCTTTATAGGCTCGAGAGTCCAACCCCTTCCAATGCCAAATCGTGGGGAAAGAGATTTCTGGCCGTAAAAAAAAAAAGCGAAGCAGTTCCCTGACAAATTTTACGACCGGCACCAACTAATCCTTTTTTAATAATGCGAATGGTCGAGACCACTCAAGTGCCACGTGCCTCCCCAGACTCCGCACTCCATGGTCCATGGTCGTTCGTCCTTGGGCCTTGGGCCTGGGTCCTGGCACAAGCACACCCATCATCTTTCATTGCCAACTCATTTGAGCGCAAGATACGCACACAGAGAGACACAATTTCATTATGCCACAGCCAATTGCACACTCATTGTTTTATTTCTTATGTAAATTTCGAATAAATACAAATACGAATCCAAATACAAATTGTTTTCCATTTCTTCGGGTAAACAAGCAGAACGAGCCAGGCCGCCCCGCCATCGCCAACGTCTTGGCCAAATGTTTGTGCAAAAAAAAAATGAAATAAGAATAACATGAAATATCAAAAAAAAATAACACAATCTGGGAACAAGGAAAACGGGAGGAATATTATGTAGAAAAAGTGGAAATAAATGGCCAGCAGCAACCAGACCAGAACCAACCACCAGAGCCAACAACCACCCCCGAAAAACTGGAGGTTAGAACCATCCGAAACACAGAACAAGAACCCAAAATTGCACGAACATTTTTATTTTGGAAATTGTGTATTTTAAATTTTTTGCACACTTGCTGTTTTGTTTAATTTTGCACACGTCGAGACGAGTGGGTGGGTGAGTTCTCAGTCGTTGGACCATGGGCATGGTGGGTTGGTGGTTTCGGGTTCGGGTTCGGGTGGTGCGCGCCGTACATGTGCGCTGGTGTGCGTTCTACATAATTTATGGCCCACAAGAAGGGGCACGCGGTTATTAAATGGTACTTTGCTAGCCGAATAGGGGGATACCCTTTCTACTAGCTTCTAGAGAAGACTACAAATCTAGTAAAGTCTATAAAGGTCTCTGGATTATTATCTGAGGTGATTATCTGATTGATTTATCAACGCAAGGAAAGGACAATAGAAAACCCATCTCCCCCAAGGATAGAGCATCATTATGATTGCCTTGTACTTGGGTTTGTAAAGCGGCGAATGAGTTTTGTTGCGGCAGGGGCAGAGGCAGCGACAGAGGCAGAGGCGGGGGAACGCTAGACGAACGCCATTGTTGCCGGCTGGCAGTCTGGCAGTTTGGCCTAGTCCTGGTCCTCTGTCGCACACCCTCTGTCACCCTCCCACACCCCACCACCCACACCCCAAACCGCCTACGGCGGCTTCCAGTTAGGCGGGGGATGAGCGCGAATTCTGGCGAAAAATGTATGTCAAATGTGGGATGTTGCGAGATGTGCGTGGGCGGTGCGAGTGATTTGTGCGATGTGGCTAGGCAGTTGGGCTCAATACAAAAGCAGTTGACAGTTGTCCCCTCGGCGGTAAGCTGAATTTGTCAGCTGCCCTACAGCGGGCTAATTAAAGAGGCCAAAAACATAAATTACAGCCAGCTGAAGCTGAAGCTGAAGCTGGAGGAGATAGCGGCTGGAAGCGGCCGACCTTGGATGGGCCCGGCCCGGCCCGACCCGGCCCACAGACTGCTGTCGTCTGCTTGATGTCTGATAAGTGATAAGACCAAATGGCGCCGAAGTCTTCGGGCTATTTTGCTTTCCGTTTCCATTCCGCCCGTTGAATATTTCCTAATTCCCCACGAACTAGGCAGTAGGCAGTAGGCAGTAGGCGACAATGATAAGAACAATTTGTGTGTTGTTTTGTTGTCCTGTTGTTGTCCTGTTTCTGTTTATACAAAAGCAATTTTCGGTTGCTGACACATTGGCCATAAAAGGGATCAGGACTTGCGACCCGACCCGCCTGCTCGCATATGGCGGTAAATTGTTTTCCCTTATTTCTCAATATTTTCCTACACTTTTCCTTTATGGTTAGTCTGAAGCAATTGCATGGCCAAACGCCTTTTCCCATATAGTTTGATACGGAGGATGTGGGTGTGGATGTGGATGTGGATATGGATGTGGATGTGGCTGGTGTTGATATTTGGACAATGATAGGGGCGTGTCGAAGCATTCGCATTGGGTGCTAAAATTCAATGCCGGAGGGTTGCCGACTTTGCGAGGGAACTCCGCGTTTCCTGCGGGGATCAGGCCGATAAGGTCACTCATGAATCAGTAGAGCTTGTTGAATCAGGCGAACCCTTTGTGCTCGTCATCGGCCGGCCATACATATGCTCCATATCACTTTGAAGGCCCCTGCCAGTTGCAAACAAACAGGCAACAAAAACAACGAATTTGTTTTGTTTCGTTTCGGTTCGGTTTGGCTTGGATCGCCCTTACGGAAAAATACGAAAAAATACGAAAAAATAACCCAGCCCATCCATATATGTTAATCACCCATTCAAACAGTTTTCAGCTCATATAACATCACGAAAGAATGCGTTCTCTTCTCGAGAGCTGGGTGTGGGGGTATACAAAGTGTGTATGGGGAGCATGGGAATCGAATGCATTTGGAAGACCCTGGTCCGGGTCCGAAATAAATACAGTGGCACCCCTTGATCCAATGTCTGGGGTATTCCCCCAGCCCCCAGTCCTCAGTCCCCAGTCCCCAGCGTGTCGCCTTTTGAGTTATATTTCACACTGTGTGATGAGCCCGGCCTGGCAAGCCCAAAAACGAAATCAATTTACACACCCCAATGCGACTGTATGTGCGTGTGCCTGTGCCTGTGTGTCCGTGCCACATCGTCCCGGCTTTTGTGTAAGAGATCTTAGCGCCTAAGTGCATCAATTGACGCGCTTTTTCAGATGGAAAGTTCCCCCAATTGCATTAAACAAATTGAAAATGCTTCAAGAGACAAGAGGGTGGGAGATGGAGAAAGTACTTGGCTTGCCTTCGTCTTCCTTTAAGTAGGAATTCTATCGGGCCAGATTCGCCTTCGCTGTCCGTGACATTTTGTAATTGAAATCTGTGGTCACCGGAACCGGCCGAGCCATGCAAGTATACAGAAATTAATAAGCCAAATAAAGCATCTAGTCGACGGACTAGTCGATGGATTAATCCGAACAAAAGCAATTTATCAAGTAGCCTAATCATGGGATGGAGCCAGTCGAATTGAAAAGAAATTAAATATATGTAAGTGTATATATAAATACGGGAAAGTCTGAGTCATGGGGAGATAGAACCCAAAACAGGATGGAAGTTGGAAGGCCTATAGGCCTGCGCCTTGGCCTGGGCCTCCAATGATAATGATTGATGGCTCTGCAGGCGCTGTGAAGGGAATGTTGTTGTTGTTGTTGGGGCTGATAAAAAAGTGGCATGAATAACACAAAATACAAAATACTTTCCAGCACCGCTTGACTTTTTATATCTTATATATTTATATACATTTCAAAAGAGGAGATGAATACCAAAATGGGATTCCATCTTACTTTCCGGAGCAGATAAGTTCACATCTTGGCTTTCTTTATCGGGTTACTCTGAATAAAGAATAAAGAAAAAAGAATAAAGAATACAAAATACAGAACTCAGAAACTTGAAATAAATATGAAATATTAATGAGTGTGTGCTGGGGCGGGGGAGATGATAAATGTGGCATTCCCCAGTTGAAGGAGTGTTGAAGATTTGCGCCTCTTTTGAGGGGCTTCGTTTTTGGCTCAAGGTTCAAGGTTAACTGTCACTAAATGACTCAGCAAAAGAAGCATCCTTAGAAGGAGACATACCACTCCATACACACACATACATATGTATTGCCACCAATGTTGGTTATTATGACAAATTGATTACATGTAATTTTGTGTCTCTTTTCTGTTCGTTTGATTAGGTGCCGGGGACTTGGCCAAAAATTTGTCTTATTTCTGTTGATTTATATCTCTCTGCCAGCATAGTTTCTTCCTGCCAGTCTCTCTCTCTCTCTCTGTGTGTGTGTTGGTCCTTTATTCGATTTCAGTTAAGATGATTTGGCCTTAATGCATTGAATCGAAACAGGAAACCTTTGAAGAAGCTCCTGGCTCTCTATACTGTTATAAATTAAATTTTTCATTCAACTTACATTGGTCCCGCCGTCCCGCTGTCCTAATATCCTGGTGTCCTGTTCCATATCCCCTTACCCCTCCCCTTCCCTTGCCTTTGGTATGTTTTATTTACGGTAAATTTCATTTCGATTTCTTTTACCAATTTCTCTGGACTTTTTTCGTTGCCGAATCGGCTGTCTGCACTCCTTCAGACAGCCGAAAGACTTGGATACCAAACTGAATGGCCAATCAATAACATTGGCCAAGACATGCAGCCCCCTAGCTCCCTGCCCCACAGTCCACCCATTCAGATGTTGTTCTCTTCTGTTTGCCCCCGACTACGAAACACTCTAAACACCAATTGATGTTTATATGATAATGATTAATGACTACCTTACTTTTACACAGATTGCTTTCCGAATGGCTACGGTGTGTGTATACACAAGTCCGTATATATATAGGCTTGTTGGAAAACCTATTTATTTATAGGGCCCATACAAAAGGCCATTTTCCTTTGAATGCGACTGGCGCCTTCCTCTCCTTTGGACAGAGTTTTAGTTGCGTTTTGCTTAATTTTTTCCTTCTGGCCATGGCTAAGGAGCGCGTCTCATTACCAGACATTCATCAATTGTTGGCAATTTGTTTTGAAAAGTAGTCGGGCAAGGCTCCTTGTCTTTGCCAATATCCTGTTGTTCAGCTTTCGTCCAAGGATGTGGCATGGGAGGATGTGTTTTGGTGAATAAAAGTAATAGTTGAGAAAAAAGTTACAAGTACCATACTTTTTTGACCCCCTTTTGTGGCTCGTCGGCAACTTGTAACTTTTACTAATGATGACAACTTATTTTGGCCTAAATGCTGGGCAACACTTTTATTGGTTTTCGTAATTAATGATGGTGGCCGAAAAGTGCGGAAATGACTTTGTGGTTTGCTCGGAGGTGTAAGGTGAAACCGAATGGACTTAAGTCACCATTAATCAAATGCACTGATTAGAGAGCTGCAGCCCAGGAAAGGAAATACTATAAAAAAAACGCAGTAAGGAGTTCAGTTGTGTCCTGGACACTGACTTTTATGGGCTGTCGTCCGTTTGTCACAGTTGTCAGTTGGCCGGCACCAAATTACACTCGTGGCAATTAAATTAGGCAAGCAATTAGGCCAACAGGACCTAGGACGTCTGGCAGACGGACGGAGCGGAGCAAGAAAGGGTTGCACCGGGAATATCGATGAGCTCAAATTAATCAAAGGCGAAAGTAATCATTGAGTCGACACGACCAAATGGTATGCGCCCCCAAAAAGTGTCAGACGAACGGAGGGCGTGGCACTTTCTGTTCTGGCGTTAATTGCTCGGCGTGTTCTTCTGTCCATCGTCCTCTACACCCCCCCCCCGTCCTCTGCCAGCCTTATAGCCATCTTTGTTCTTAATTTCTTTTGGCTGTTGCGCCTTTTTACAATTTCATTTGTAATTTATCATTGTTTGCCCTCGCTTTGGGCTCCTTTCCACTGCCAGGACCAAAACACCAAAACAGAAAAAAAAAAAGGAAAAAGGTTCAGTCAGATTCACTTTACTTTAGCATTTAAATATTTTATTGAGTGCCTCAAATTGTTAATTGTTTTTGAATGGGGATGCGGCGGGAAAGCGGGAGGTTGAATCGGGCGAAAGGTTCTCCCTCGAGCCAAATCGATTCTAATTAGGAATTGTGTGTGGCTATATCCATATCGGGGACGGCTTGATTTTTCCTTCCATTTCGGCCCTAACTGAGTTAGCCAACCCTTTTGGCCACGCGCTCCCGCCGTCTGAGTTGCCAGCCAAGTTTGTCAATTGAGTTAATTTGGGGCCCGAATTTTCAGATCCGTTCGCTTTATGCATGCCTGATGTTTTCTCGTCCTGGGGGTCCTCGCATTATCCTTAGTCGCCCGTTAGCCTGGCAACTTCAAAGAGGGCCTCTGCTGGTCGGCCAGACAGGTGGATGGAAGTTCGTGGCTACTCCTCGCATGGAACTTGATCAAAGGACACGCAAACAACAAACTTTTTTGGCTGAATTTTTATACATTTTTTGGTTTTTTTTTGTACTTCCACCAACCTTTATTGTGGCCGAAAGGTGAGAAGCATTTCAAGAATTCGTAATGAAGCCACGATGACGTTTCAACTTTGTCAGGTTTGGGGGAAGGAAGAAATAAGGACCAGACCCTCACAGGACCCTTACAATATGTTGGGGTTTTGTCGCGTTGACAGCTTTTAATAAAAGTTGCTCTCTTTTGGATTTTTATTTTGATTTCCCAGACAGACTGCGGTGTGGGTTGTGGGTGGTGCGATGGTGGGGGGTGTACGTGTTTGGCAACCCTTTTTACGGCCGAAGCCATGACCTTCTTCATGTGACATATTTTTAAGTAAGTTGTCAAATTATTTTCACTGTACTGCACAGCAGCAGGCCAAATGAAATTATGTTTTCGTCCTTGCGGTTTCTTCCTGCTTCGCTTGTTTGCCAGGAAAACGGTGAAAAGTCAAATGGCGATGGGAACAATGAGAACCTTTTTGGTAATCGAAGAAGCAGGAAAAAACAAGGGACGCAACGGAGAGCTCACCCTTCGGGAAATTCGAAACCTCTGAAGGGGAATATCGAAATGCACTTAACTGCAGTTAACTCACCCATTTTATCGCCGTCAATCGCCATTCAGTCAGCGATCTTTATTTACACCTTTCCCATTAACATAAAATATAAATCTTAAACGAAACATCAACTAATTAAGACCCAACATTCTGCTTGTCTCATTCCAGGTAATTCCCTTGAAACTCAAACCAATATCTCCGCCAGAATGATGCCCAGCTTCATGATGACGGCGACTGTGAAGATGATGAGTATCAGGCTTTTGCTGGGCCTCTCCAGCTCGAATCCATCGCATTCAGCACCATCGCTAGTTCGTGACATTTTCGGGGGGATTTCGGTTACAGTTTTTTTTAGTTTTGGAGTTTTGAGGCAAAGCCGGAGAGATTTTCACCGCCCGACGTGTGAAATGCGTAGCCAAATACAAAGTGATGCCGCGTTTGACAGTGAAAGCCGGCAAACAAAAGATCCACTGCAGCTGCAGCGGCCACAAATGGAAATTTTCACACATCCTCCCGCTGGTTTAAGCCTCATTATGGCCCAGGTCGAAGCCAGGCAAATTATGATCCCGGTCTCTGTTTGTTATAAATACCCCTAAGCCATGGCAGCGAGCTTCTGTTTGGCCATTGGCCAACATTTTAGTCAGCTCCTCGAGCGGCCCAGGTAGCCCAGGTAGATATCCAATGCTCCACAGATATTTAACCAGTAGTTTCTGTTGGTTTTTCCCGCTCAACGAGTGGCTAAGCCGATTTTAGCCGGCGCTTTTGGCCTTGGTGCTTGCTTTTCGTCTTTTTCGTTTGGATGTTAAGTGTTTTTCTTTTGGTTTTCGGTTAGGGCTTGGATTTGAGTTTGAGTTTTGGTTACGGGTTTGTGTATCGTGTCGTGTTGCCTCAATTTGTGTTTGGCTAATGAAAATACCTCAGCGAACCGAGCAACAACTGGCCCCGGCTAGGCCAGGCCAGGCCATGGCAGCCAAGGCATTTTCACTTGCCAGCCGAGGCATTCCACAGCAAATGACTTCATTGTCCCAGCTAGCTAGCTGGATGGCTGACTGGCTGGCTGGCTGGCTGGCTGGCCTGGCAATAAAATCGCAACCGCAAGACAATGGGCGCCCGGAGCTGAGATCCAATCGAAGCCCCTTACAGCTTCTGGATCTGGTTTACAACGCCTGTTCATTCACCAAACTACGACGTCTGCGACTGCGACTGGGACTGCGATTCTGACGATGATGATGATGATGATGCGTTCGTAATGGAATTCAATGCATTTAATGGAAATTTTCGCATTTACATAATCGATGCAGGGCAACGGCAACGGCAACGGCGGCAGCAAACAGTGGGAGCAAAAAATATAAGCTCGCACGCAAATTAAGCAGCTAGGGCAAGTCTTGAGTCCACAATCTCCAGTCAGTCCCTGACCATGCCAACTCAATTTGCTTCCCCCATCCCAATCCCCATTATTGTAAATTTGCATTTCGCAAAGAGGGGGTGGCAGTGTAGCAGTGTAGCAGGGTGGTGGCAAGACGAGGCGAGGCGAGGCAGCAACATCATCGTTTGCTCTTGTTGTTTATGCGCTTAGATTGTGTCTGTGGATGTGTACGAGTCTTGATTTAAGATACTTGCTTAATGTGTAATTTAGTGCATTTAGATAAGTTCCATAGTGAATTTTTGATGTGTGTTACTATGGCTTCCCCCTCCATTTTCCCTCCATGGCAAAGGGAATTTAATGCATTGTCTTGCATTTCTGCATTTTGCATTCAGGGTCTGCCTGGTTGCCGAGTTGCCTGCCTCCCCGGCTGACTGGCTGACTGGCTGACTGCCTGGCTGCCTGGCTGGTTGCTGTTGCAGTTGCTGATAATGCTTTTGTTTATTTAACGGCGCTAAGTGCATTGGTTGCATTTGCATAAATCGCTCGGTGGTTGCTCGCTGGAGAGCCGTTGAGATCTGGTGGCTGGTGGCTGGAGAAGGGAATCCAGAGTGCCGAATGGAGGCCAACGCATTAAACAATTTGTGGCATTTAACAGACGTTGTATTATTGGAAAAAATAGCAGCCATTTAACCCATTAATAATTAAAAAAAATTAAAACAATTTCCTTGGGCCACCATACTTAAACTTTCCATTACTTTAATTTTCATTTAGTTAAAGACATTTGATGCATGGGTTAATGTCCAGCTTCCAGCCACAAGGGTATCAATGTTTTTTGCACTCGCCACGCCATTTGTTGCAACTGCATCTGTATCTGCGTTAATCACAAAAGCCAATATGCAGCTGAAAGCCGTTTGTTAATGCGTTATGCACCGCCACACTCCACACGAAAAACCCCACCAGGCCTCGGACTACCCATCCCCGGGCCTTTTCCGCCGCCTCTCGCCCATTGTCATGGCATTAAATCCCGCAGAAAATTCCTTTCTGGTCTGGCCGGGCTGTGATAAATTACACAACGCACCGACGATGGACAGAGAGTCTCGCATTTAATAAATAAAAATTCCATTATGGGCACTCAATGCCAGCCTCAAGCTCAATCAAATAACAAAGAAATCCAGCCCGGGGAGTGTGTGTAATAAATGACGTTGCACCTCCTGGTGCCAAGTGGCACAAATGGCGGGTGGGGTGGCAAGGGGCTCGTTCGCGATCCAGGGTCATGCTTGTCAATTGCCCAAATGTTTTATACCATCTACCTCTTTTCTTTTTTCAATATTTTCTGGCGCCACATCCAACGCCCCGCACGGGGCCAGCTCGGTGTTGCATCATCGTGCAGCGGACATGCAACAATTGTGCCTATGAAACAAAAAAAAAAAAAAAAGAAATCCTGTTTTTGCTAGCCTGCTGCGGCTGCTGCAACATGCTGTAATTAACCCGTTTGTCATGCAAATAAATCAAAAGTTACATCCCTCAAACACCACTTTGCCTACCCGATTCCGCATCTGGAAAATGTGTTGAATGCATTTCAAGTGCATTTTCCTTGTTGGCCGTTGGAGCACCGAGTTTCCCAGGCCCACTCGCAACCACTTGATAATGGAATGCGAGATTTTCATAGTCATAGATTCAGATTCGGATTCAGATTCAGATTTTCCGACCACGATCTCCGACAAAATTTCGTGGCTGGCAGGCAACCAACAATTTTCACACTCACTAAAATGCGCAAGAGCCAGAAATTAATTGCAACAAAATGCGTTAAATGCCTTTTACATTTATCCAAATTGGCATCGAGAATGCCAAGAGGGGGCGAGCCGGCTGGAGGGGAGGGAGCTGGCCGGGAAACGTGCCGGGACTTCGGACCATTCTCGATCCGTCCGTCGATCGTGTGCATTTTAATGGCTCAGTTTTCCCCAACAATTTCTGCGATGCGGTACGTGCGTTCCCAAAAATAGCCCTCTTGGGCTGCCCAGAGCCAAGAGCATTCGCCTTTCAGTTTTTCTGTAACTTTTTATTTCGATTTGTTTTGGTTTCGGTTTCTGTTTCTGTCTCTGTCCCTGTCTTTGGCCATGTTTTTGTTGGCTTCCTTCGTGCTTTTTGGCCAAAAGACAAGTTCCGCGTGCGCCAATTTTGGCTTAAATGGCAATGAACTTGAACGTCGCTGCGTGGAAGTTTGTGTTGGCGCCCTGCGATTTTGATTTTGATTTTTGTTTTTCGTTTTCGGTTTTCGTGCCGGCTCTTTTCTTATTGTTGGCTGTTGACTGTTGACTGTTGACTGTTGGTTGTCGGTTTTTGGTTTATACTCCCCGCCCGTGTGTTTATCTTTGTCGTTTAGAGTTCGGCTTTGGTCACGCGATGCCGTCAGGCGTAACAATTAGCCCAAAAAATGTGTTATTAAAGGTAAGAGTGAGTGACAGGGAAGGGCCCCAAACGGTTGTTAGCCGTCTGATAGATGGACACTAAATTTTGAAACGGGGTCATGCCTCGGGCCTATTTCTGGATACCCAAATTTGGGTACAGTTTGGCACCCAAACGAGAAAGTACATGCCGAAATCCTCTTAAAGTTCACTAAAGGTATGGGTAATTATTCCCTTTGAAGTCACTCCATATCCAAGTTGGCCAACTTGCCAGGATACTCCCCTTTTCCCCGCGAATCCCTGGGCACATCCCAGCAAAGGGAAAAACTCTCACGTTCCCAACAGTTCTCACCTAATAAAAGTGACGAAGACATTTTCGTCGTGCTGACAGCAACAAACAAAAAAAAACTGGAAAAACTTGCCAAAATGTTTGCAAAAAAAGCAGAAAACAGAAAGTGGTGTTGCATGAATCGAGGAGATGGGTGGTTGGGGGGGATGGGGGATGGGAGGCGTGACAGCATGAAGTGTAGCGTAATAAAATGCACACAATTTACGCAATTTACGTAAAGCTAAAAAACATAACAGGCAAACAAGGACAATATACAGGAGGCAAGGACATCGGGGGAGGTGGCAAGGCGGGGCAAGGCAAGGAATGGAAAGGAAAGGCACTTAGCGCAACTCACATATGATGGCGGCACTAAATACAGTTGTTGTTGTTGCTGCTGCTGCTCCTGTGCGTTGGCTCCTTGCTGTTCAAACACTTTTCGAAGCGTTTTTCGCATTTTAACAGCCGCCATTTTGTTGGCGTTTGTTTTGGCTGCTGTTGTTGCATTTGCCGGCTTTACGCTGTCATTGTCATGGTTCTTGTTGCTCCTGCCACCTTTTTTTTTTTTTTTGGCCCGTTGAAATGTTGCTCTATTTGGCTAACATTTTTTTGTTGTTTTATTTTATACACCCATACGCCAGTGTGAGAGTGTTCTTCCTTTTTTGTACGTTTTCTTTTAGCCAGCATGTTTCGAAATTCAATTTTCGTCAAGTTGGCAACAGGCACATGAAGACAGCCAGTTGATGTGGGTGGGCCAGGAGTAGCTGCTGCTTCAGCTGCTGCCGCCTCCTCCACTTGTGACAAGAGCAACATTTGTCTATGTCGAGCTGCGACGACATGCAATAACTTTAACTGATTTTTCGCAAACACACACATGCGGAGGAGTGTGCCTGTCTGTGCCTTCGGTCTGTAGAGTATTTATAATTCTATTTATGTTCCAATACAGCAGAACCACGAGGAGGAGAAGGAGGAGGCCGAAGCCTGGGAAACTGGCCACACACGACGCCAGAACGCCAGCAGCCTCTCAGCCTCAAAAAAGTTCACCCGTCAGGCTTAATGATAAAGTGAAAGTTTTTTCAGTTGCTTCGGCCCTCCTTGGCCCCCACCTTGCCTCCTTGTTGCACATTGGCTTTGCATGCGACACACACCAATATCAAGCACCAAGGACCAAAAGGAGCTCCAGGATCGGCTTTTGGACTGCCGGCTGGTCTGGCATGAAATCAAGTTGACTTTTCATTAACAGCTCAACAATGCCTTGGCAGTGCCTGGGTTTGGGGCTTGGGGTTTGGGCTTTCGGTTTTCAGTTTTCGGTTTGCTTTGGCTTGGCTTGGCAAGCCAAGTTAAGTTGTTTTTACTGCCTGTCATAGCGGTACTTAAAAAGCACACATGCTTACTTACCATATTCTCATGCGGGCTTCCCGGCTCCGGCTCTGGCTCTGGCTCTGGCTCTGGCTCTGGCAAAAGTTGTCCCGCATTAAGTCCTCAAGTTTCCCACTCCGCTGCAACAACAGCAATTAATGCGATTTGTTCAACGTTTTCCATGTTAACTACTTGAAAGAAAACACAATTTTCCTTTGCCACAAAGACACGGTCGAAAAAATAACTTAAATTATGGTTGAGAGTGTAGGGCTGGGATCTGGGATCTGGGGGTGTGTGTGGTGTGGCATGTGCGTTGTGTGTAGAATTACCCATGGGAAGAGCCCCAAAACATTTATTATTATAATAATAAATTGCTTCAAATGATGATTGACATTGAATACGTGTAGTATGTGTGATGCCATGCCCAGAGTGTTGCTGTAATTTTGGTTTTTCCTTTTTTTGCTCCCCCCTCCCCTCCATCGCCATGCTACGATGCGATGTTCATCAGCAATAAAAATGGCAGAAAATTGCGCATACGCAACGTTGCACGTTAACACACTGGCGATTAAAAGGCGTTCAGCCCGCTTTTACGAGCCAGCCCCATCCCCAGCCGAATGTCACCCGAGATGATCTCCGCCTCCGCCTGGCTACATAAAAATCCCCATTCAAGGCTCTTCAAGGGGACGACCCGGCCAGCCACTTGATTAAATGAATATTCTGGATGCTGTGGCTGTTGCGTGACATCCACTTCCTTGCGAGACCCTGTAGCAAGTGGCAAGTCGCCACCCATTACTTAATGCGGCTCGGCTGCGTCAATTTTTCGGTTGCATTTCAAATGAGCCAAGCCCTGCCCGGGGCCAGGCCGAAGTATATAGCAAATTCCCATAAATGTTTGAGAGACTTTGTGCCCCCGTCAATATTTAATGCCGTCGCCGAAAGTATGCATTTCATTTAGCCGGCTTATTTCTGTCGTTGCCAAGTTGCCAAGTAGCCCAGTAGCCAAGCACTTTCGCTTTTAATTAATTGATAGCTCTAGTTTTGTTTACCAAACAACAAAAAACCAAAAAAAAAAAGGTAACTCTCTTGCGATAGTGTAGCAACAAAGTTTGCACTGGCCCTCGCCTCGTGATAAGATATTGCTGAGAAACTTTGGCTAGCGATAAGAACTTGGATTCAATTAAGGTAAGTTGGTCAATGCCGGAGGGGAATGGGATGGTGATTGGAGTTGGGAGATGGGAGATGGGAGATGGGGCAGCATATGGATTCTAGATCCAGAGAAATTCTGTGTGCCACATGGAAAGTGGAGCGTACTCACTTCCACTTTCCTCCGGGTGTTGTCGGGTGGTGATTGCCCCGCTTTGTTGTCGGCGACGTCAAGTTGCCACTACGCCAGCAGCCTGACAGGTGCCACCGAGCTGTACAGTGTTTTTGTAGTGCTGTGTTTAGGGCTGTGTTGCATAAGCCACGCCCCAAATATGTCGGGTAGCATTAGGCCGTGAGTGCGCCACTTAAACGGGCTCGCTTCTGCCTTCCGATTCAGGTCTTTCCCAGGCTCCCTCCCAGTCCTCCCAGTCCACCCAGGCCTCCCGACTCCCAGTTTTTTCCACTTTTTCCTATACTTTCCTAGACATTTTGCCACTATCGTAGCGATGCGTGCCGGCAGTTTGTCAGTTCCCCAAGTCTGTTCACTCACTTGATTTCTATTGCACTTGACAATTTCGCTTCGGCTTGTTCCACGCCTTGTGTCGCCTTTTCACGCTGACATGATTTTGACACATAAATGACAAAGTGTTTAATATCTGCTGGAATTATGTCACTCGAAGTCGGAAAGACTAGGAGTCGAGTCGGCCCAAGAATAGCAGCAGCAGTCCAGAGTGCCGACCAAAATTGATTACATTTTAATTTGCGACGAAGTGAAAGCGCTGGGGAATTTAGACGAAAAGTGCATATCTTGATGGCAGCGGCAATTTCGTTGTTGTCGTGAAAAGTGTCGCACATTATGGGCCATTCAGATGCGGAGCTGTAAGGTGGGCCTGCCTGCCGCCTCTCCCACACACTGACCGAAATCAGGGACGGAAACGCAGTTATTTTTGGCCCAATCCACCCCGTCATCATCGTCATCGTCATCGTCGCGGCTGTTTATGTGCCGTCATTATCGCCAGATTAACTGCCTCTCCGGCTTGTCTGTGCGTCGCACTTTCTGGTTCTGGCTCTGGTTGTCTGGTTGGTGCCCTGATGCCGCGATGGCCTCTTTCCAGTGCCTCCTCCTGTCCTTTTGGCAGTTCTCGCGTTGGCGGACTGGTTGCATGCATCCTGCACATCCTGCCCACGCGTGCCACACCGCATGCAGCATCGCAATATGGCAACATGGCAGCCCAACGCAACGCATCGCAGCTTCCCTTTTGTTGTCTTTTGGTTGTTGCCGGGTTGCTGGGCTGCCGGGTTGCTGGGCTGCCTGTCGCCTGGCCAAATTATGCTGCAGTTAAAATTTAAAGTTGAGTGGCGCAAATGACATTTAATTGAATTAAAAATAGCAACGGAGCGGCCATGTGTCCCCATAGCATATATGGAGCGAGCTGGCAGCGATTGTTCGTGTTGCAATTCCGCCGGGAAACGGTGTCGGGTGGCAGAGGTAGCTAGAGGGGGCATGAGGCATGACCTTATTGGGGCAGACACTTTTTTCGCTAAAAGCACAATGGAATGCAGCAAATTGAGCAATTTATTGGCAGGCACTTTTATTTGATTGTTTTATTTAGTGGCTCGCCAGGACTTGAATAATAGCCAAAAGAGATTGTCTATTTGGGTTTCGGGTTAGTATTATTTTAGTGGAGCTATTAGTGAGAGGTGTTTGCTTTCCTAATTGCATTTATTTCGTTTCCCTTGGCGACTTCAATTAAAAATCGATAACAATTATTATTTGTACACTTGTACAAAATGTTTTCTTTTAACATTCTCACACATCTACTAGTATGGCGAATTGTATCTGCCCCTTCGAATGCCTGCACTTGACACATCTGAACCCCCCTCGGGGCCACCACCCCCGCATCGGGTCGAAAATCGGGAGGAATGGGAGCCCCCCCTATCAAAGCCGTCCCTTGTTGGGGGCGATAATGAATTTGACGTCAATCTTTATTCGGCGGCGAGTGTCATTTAAGATATCAACGCAATGCGCAATGTTTTGGATGGCAGGCAGGCAGGGTGGCGGTGTTGGGCTGTCAGCGTCGGAAATAGCTCGCATGGCCATCAAAATCGGAGTACAAAAGAACGAACAGAAACAATCGACCAGCCAGTGGCATATAAAAGAAGAATTACTGATTGGCAAAAGCCAAATGCCGATGCTGATGCTGATCCCTCAGTCTCTGTCGATTCCGATTCCGATTCCGGCAATGGCAATGAAATGTGAAAAGGCCAAAAGAGCAACATCGGTGTAGCAACAATTCTCATACAAGTTTAATTTAATGATGCGCCGAGCCAAGCCAGAGGCTGTGGCAATGGGGGGGCATCCGTACATATAGTTGGCGAGGTGTCGAGGAACATCAGTGTGGGCGTTGTAGTTCCACAAGGGGTCTCACTCTGTTCGTGGCAACATGCAACAGCAACAGCATCGGCAACAGCAACAGCAACAGCAACAGCATCGGCAATAGCAACAGTCAGACAGATAAACAGACGGCTGTTAGACATGTTGTATAAATAAATAATTGTGCATTGATGAGCAAAAGCGAAACGTCCGCAAATGGACAAAACACATACCGATTCAAAGCTACAGGAAGAGGGCGATACAGATTGCTTGTTGGGCCAGAGACACGCACTTCCGCATTACACTGCCACGCCAAATGAATCTGCCATTTCAGATGTCAATTTGTGCAAAATCCAAGTCACCATCGCAGACCTCCATCTCGGTTCTCCGTTTTCCTATCTGCATCTCTGGCTGAGCGCTCCAGCTACCATAGATAGTGCGGCACGAGGGGCTATCAAGGTCATTTGATGGCAATTGCATCCGACTTGGGGGCTGCGACAGGTCAATGATCTTGCTCCGTATCGACTGTATATTGGACTTGGAGTGTATGTGGTGCTGGTGCTGTGGTGCTCCCTTTGAAACATCCAAACATCCGAAGGCAGACGGCAGAAGGCCGAAGGAAAGGCAAAAGCAAAGCTGCTTAATGATACCAAATATGGTCCGGCCAGTGAGCTGGCCGCCTTCCTGCCCTCCGCCGAGTGTACCATAAATATGGGAAAACTATTCGCGAACGGGCGGAACTGTTGACGTTTTGCCAGTTTTGGCCAGCGCTTTGTAGCCATTTCGAACTTATGACGTGAAGGTCCGAAAGGCAGAGCCCTCCTTGCCCTCCTCCTTGCCAGCTTGTGATTTTGGAAACTCCCTTGCTCCCTGGATTGCTGTTTTGCATTGCGACATTCGACAGTTTTCGGAGCTCTTTCGTAGTACTTTCCCCGCATTTCCCCCCGATTTTCTGCTTTTGCAGCACGTGTGGCAACGGACCAGCTCCATTCCGGGCTATCTGTGCTGTCTGTGCTGCTTTTTATGGCTGTAGGTTGTGCTGTCAGCTTGAGCTTTTTGCATTGCACTTACAACAGCAGCAGCAGCCATGGCCAGGGCAACTGATTTGCTTTGGGATTACGATTTTGTCTATCACCTAATGGGGTCGTTTGGGTTCTCGGAGTGCCGGTGTTCGCTTTAAGTAGATGTTAACTCGGGTCAACTGCATGTGGCTCTTTGCTTATGGTATGCGGATTTAGGGATTTTCCCCAACTCATTCGTTGCTTTCTTATTTTCTTGTGGAGACACAACTACCGATAATTAAACGGAAATTGCAGAAGCAGGAAATCGGGCTGAGATACTACGCCATAATGATGGACAAGCTGGCTTAAGACTGGGTCGCATTCTTGCTCCTCCTCCTTCATCGGTAATCTATTTTATATTGCATGTCTCGGAGACCACATTATGCTGCCCCTTCAGTCCCTCCAGCCAGCCCGGGGCGCTCCTTCAACTCGGACTCACATCAATAAAGGCAACATTGTTTGCCTGTCACATGTTCATCTGTGCTCTCTCTGTGGCTTTTCTTTCCGAGTGCTTTCCCCTCACAAGGGTATCTCCACTAATCACTCAAAAAAAAGGAAGGTCAAGGATTAAAGAAAGTGTTCTGTACTTGAAATTGTAGTATGAAACATTCTTTTTAAAGTCATCAAGTTGGAATCAAAAGGACATCTCCTATTCGCTGTGTGTAAGCCTAAATTCTTAGCCCTCTTAATATCGTTTATCGTTTTTTTTTTCTTTCAATTTTGTCCCCTTGTTGCCACAAACTCGCACGCATAAGCTCGAAATGACATTTTAACTGGTGCGTATAAACTTGAGCATTTTATGCATATTATCCTTTATTGTATGCGTCCCAGGCCCAGGGACAGGGACAGGGACAGGGGCAGGGACAGGGACCGGGCCAGACGTAAACCGAAGACCCGCCTGCGGCCTAATGCGCATTTTCCCCTCCCCACTTACCATATAGTGTGTGTATATATTTATATATATTCCTGATAAGCAGGGGTAGGATGCGAGGGCTGAATCTGAAGCTGAGACAGCTGGGACAACGACACGCCTTGGCAGCGCTTTAACAAAGTCAAAAATCGTATTTATTATATTGCATTGACAACTCATGTGTCATGTGTTTTGAGGGGGTGGAGTGGCACGGAGTGGTGTGGCATGGAGTGGCAAGGGATAAGAAGGAGTATATATCGGAGTATCAAGAGCAGTCTCAGCCGCAACAGCCTCATCCGACGACGATTCAGGTTCTGTTTTGTGTGCGTCTGAGGATAACTTTAAGTTTATGCCAGAGATTACGGGGGCGTGGCGGGGGTGGCAGGCCATTCTTCTTTCTTCTGGCTTTTTCTGATACGTAGATACGTAGGTGGGATTCCCTCAACCCGGCTATATAGGGAAAAACTTTGCCGCCAATGCTGCTTGGGGTTTATCACTCTTCGATGTGAATGCTTTGCTTTTGCTTATGCTGTGGCTCCTTCAGCTCCAGCTTCAGCTTCAGCTCCAGTGCCAGCTTCTGCTTCTGCTTCGGCTGTTGCTGTCGCTCATTTGTTATGCGACAGTGATAAATGTCATGCAAAAGTTTCGGCAGCTGTCAAAAGGCATGTTTTTGGTCTTTTTCATTTTCCTGCCTGGGCCTCGTATCCTGGTTCCTTTGTCTTTCAACCCCCCACCCACCACCCACCCACTCTTACTCGCATTTTTCTTTTGAATCGCCCTCCCGCCCGCCTGCCATCCTGCCTGTTGACAGAGCAATGTACAAAAGGGCCATCCGAGGGTTGATTAAGCTTTTCCACATGTCGCACTGCCGGGGCCAGGGCGAGGGCCAGGGCCTGGGAGGGAGCGAGAGATTGAGCTGACTTAGGGCTTAATCCTTTGAGTTTCCACATAAGTTATGGCAGCCAAGTGCGCGACAAACGCAATTTTGGAACTCCCTCGAAATTAGCCCATCTCTCCCTCTCTAATTTTACGCATATTAGTTTCGTGCAGCAGCACTGCCATCACAAATGAAAGAAAAATTCAGTTCCTTTAAGGATTACGAGCAGTTCCTTTGAAAAATTAGCACCATTTGCATAGTCGCTCCCCAGTCCCCAGTCCCCCAGTCCCCCAGTTTGTCAAGCCACCTCCCTTTTCGGGCTGTTCAGTGATTTTGATGATGATTTTTCTTTTGGAATTTCGTCCTTTTTTCGTTTTTTTCGTTGTCTACTGCTCAGCGTTTTTCCTCATGCCCCTCCCCCATGCGTGTTTTCCCCGAAAAAGTGCGAAGAGGGAGAGCTTGATTTTCCTCAATTTATTGGAACTGCGTGCGTCTGGGTGGGTGTATGACTGAATTATATGAATAAAAATTTATTCAGCCATAAAGGCGCGAAAATGCTCGATTCAGCTGGTGGTGGAGGTAGGAGCTCCGTCCAACAGAATACTTGTCTTTATGACTGTTCGCTCCATAACAGTTATTCCGGCCAACGATGTGATTTATTTGTGTTCTTTATGTTCCAATATTGTTGCTGATGTCTCTCCCCATCCCACACTTATTTGTTTGAATTGATTATTTGCTTGTACTCGAAAGCCTCCCCCTCGCCCTCGACTCTTTTGGGATTAAAAATTCAATTTGGAAGAGTTTCGATTTAAAGTGCTTTCGGTTGGAGGCATATCGGCTAGATCTTCTTCGACACTGGATATGCAAAACTACTATCTGGCTGCCACGTTTCCCCACTTGACTCCCAAAACTCTCGGCCACTCGCTGGAATTATGTAAAGAGCCATTTAAAAAAGGGTTTTCTGTGGAGGCTGGATGGCAGGCTGGCTGGCTGGCTGACTGACTGGCTGGGCGGCCATAAACGTATTTCACAGAACTTTATTGTTATGCTGATGAGTCTCCGGCCAAAGAGAGTTGGCCCAAAACAAGTTTGGCTAGAGTTTGCTCAAGCAACAGCAGATGCTGCTCTTCCCTTTGGCTTTTGCGTTGGCTTTCCTTGCGTTACTTTCTTAATTAATTCGGTAGATGCTGGTTGGGGGGAGGGGGGCCAGGGATGAGCATGGCTGGGCAGGATGCCGGAGACTGGAGGCTGGAGTCTTTGTCGCCTGCTGAGCATCACTTCAATTAAGCCACTTCTGGCACTCGGGTGTTGCTTGTTGCACGTGCAATATGTGCCATGTGCAGCATGCAACATGCAACAAACAGACCGTTGCCGCTGCCGCTGCTGCTGCTGCTGCCATTGCCCTTTTCGTTGTCGGCCTCTACAAGTGTCAGGGGCTGATTATGATGAAGCATCTTGTCGTAAATAAACACGACAGAGCTCCTTGCTCCTTGCTCCTTGCCCTTCCGTCGTGCCATCCTGCCATCCTGCCGACGTCCTTTTGTTGATTAACCCCTTTTGTAATCCACCTCTGAATCTGCCTGGCTGCCACTTTTCTCGCTTCCTGCCACCACCGCCTCCTTCTTTCTTCTTTTGGCGGTTCGTGCGGTTTTGCATGTGGCTGGGCCCGAAAGTTGACTTGGCCTGCGTGGCATCTCTTCAGCCCAGCACTTGTGGTTTTTAATTATTTCAAGTTCCCCAAAGGTGGAGGCCCCCCCCCGTCCCCCGTCGTTGTCAACTGTACTTTCCGGCGTAGTTCATTTAATTAAGTTATGAGCTCAGTGCTTCAATTTGTATCCATTAAACACGAGCCAAAACAAAACACAACTAAATAACACAAAATGGAAGAAGAACAGCTTTTGGCAAACGCACTGGCCGTTTATGGCTCTCGGTGTCAGTCGGTCAGTCAGTTGAACTGAACTGAATAAAATTGCCAGACCAAGCTGGGCCATTCATTATCTCATTTCCGCCTGAATAAGCAAAAACTTTATACTACAGATACTAAAATATAAACACACTCGAAGCGCACACACTCGCGCACCCACACTCACTTTTAGTTGAAAATTTAATAATAATGAAAATTGCAAGCGACAGTGAGAAATTCAATTAGCTTGAGCTCGGCTAGAAAGAGAGGCTCCCACAACGAGGCGAAAGAGACGGGGAGTGTGTGTGTGTGTGTGTGTGTCGCGTCATGGCATAATTTAATTTGTTCGCTTGCTCATCCATTCAAGTCGGCAAGCATTCATTCATTCATTCATTCATTCAGTCTCATTGTATCAAATGTATAAAAAACACACAGAACAAACCCGAAAAACGAACAAACAACAAATTGAAATGGCAGTCTTCAAGCCAAGGAAGTCAGGCTTGTAAGGCTTTAAAATGTAAGGTCCTTGTGGGAGTTTTGCTTGCGAGTGAATTACACTTCACTTGTTGCCACCTGAAGGTCCTCAGTGGATATGCAAATAGTTTACACAACCACAGAAGTTTCTTTGATCAGGAAAAGGGACCTTAAAGTGCCACAAACTTTACGACAGACACAAAACCACTGAGCCTTCAGCTTAAGCTTCGGTTGGGGCAGCCTGGGAAAACAATACAGTCGGAGGACCCCGAGAAACCAATAGCAATTTATTAATAATGTGCCAGGCAGTGGCCAGTGGTAGTTCATAGCAGAGCAGTCGTCGTCCGAGTAATTATACTCAAGTGGAATTAAAGAAATTGCCAGTAATTATTATTTGTCATTAGTGGGATGCGATGAAGCTGCACGATTTTCAATTTGACCGGCACAGGGATCGGGGAATGGGGGATCGGGGATTGGGGACTGAAGCTGGATACCAGCGACCGGAGACTCCACAAATGGATGGCCCTTCGGCGCAAGCATCAAAAAATGCACGAGGAACAATTAATTTGTAGGAATTAATGAAGGAGCAAAGCCGCAGAGGGATAAACCAGAGCACGAATCCCATTGGTTGGCCAGCATCGATGCTTGGCAATACAGCAACAAGGAGCAGCAATCGTTGCATTCACGGCACCAACATCGCGAGCTATGTTGATTGCAGCCAGCGATTATTAACATTGAGCAGTGGGGGCTGCCCCATCAATATGCAAGACCCACTGCGTGCGATGCTGGAGAAGCTGCCACGCCAACAACAATAGCAGCAACCACTACAAATTGACACTTGAGTGAAGACGATGGACCGATGACGATGGCGATTGGGAGCCAAGGAGACGGCGTCAAATCGATTTGCGCAACAACAAAACACGGTGCGATAAGCGCGGCAATGAGACAAGAACGTAACTTGATGATGCCATGCGGCAACAACAGCAACAACCGGCAACAGCAACCGGCAGCACGAACAGAATATGCAACAGCAACTGGCAAAGCAGCAACACTACGGCAGGCGAAACCGCAATGTTGCTGCCAGAGGTAGTAATGCCAAAAGATATAGATAGATTAAAAAATAAGGATAATTATTAAGGATATTTAGGATGAATATTGGCAAAGTATTGGCATCATAACATTCAGTCTCACTCGAATCTGATGAAAATTGGCCAAGAAGTAAATATCGCTGGGCCTCTTATTTTTTTTATTGTATTGTTTAGCAATTACCATTAATTTTTCAATATTTTTTGAACATTTTCAAGCCTTTCTATGGTTAAAAAGAAGCCAAATTGGTATCTCCCAGTACCGAGTTGTAAAGACAACCAACAAAAACCATTGCCGGTTCTGCCGGCTACTGGGAAGCGATTTGTCGTTTGCCTTTGATAATGTTGCTGCTTGATGATGATGTTGCTGCTGCTGCCGTTGCCGTTGCTGTTGCCGTTGCTGTTGCCGGCGCAACTGTACTGTAAAATGCGCTTATGCAATGAGCAGGGACGGCAGTGGCGAAGCTTCCTGTCCCCACTGCTCCTTGTCGCTCTCTTCGGTGAAAATACTTTGTGCAAATCGAATTACCAAGTTATAACATCCACTTGGCCAGAAGGGTAGAACAAAGCCAAAGCCCTGCCGAAGAAAAAAGGAAGCGGCAGGGCAATGGCGGGGATGGGTGGGTTGTGCAATGGCTATCCGATTGCCAGTCGCCACTTCACCACCAGCACCACCTCCTCCAACTGCAGTTAACCCGCCTGTCAACAGTTGTGTTTTTGCTGCTTTTTATGGCTGCTCCAGTTAACCAGAGAGTCCAACACAGATACAGCCATGTAGCCATCTCTTTCGGTCTCCCGTTCGCCGTCTCCCTCTTTGGAGGCTATTAAATTTCGACCAAGCTGCGGCTGTCAGTGCACTTGTAAACCTCCCACCCCCGCCCCCACAAAGGCCACCCATTCTTCCTCCAATCCTGAAAGTACGTTATGCGTTATAGGATTTGACAGTTGCTTAATTTTTCTATTTCACTGCATTCTCGCATATTTCCGCATTTGCAATTGGCCCTTTTGAGGGGCCACGATTGCTTCCTTGCTAAGCTCATCATTATCCTCATCCGCTTGGCCACGTGTTGACTGGCTGGCTGACTGGCTGGCTGGCTGACTGTATGTCTGTCTGTCTGTGTGGTAGCGGAAAACACAGGAGACCACATAAAGATACATACGCTCGGATACGCAGATACAGATACAGATACAGCCAGCTGGCAGCTGGCTCGATTGCTTTTCGTTAAAGCCCCCCAGTTTGCCTTGGCCAAGAGTATTTGCTTAGAAAGTGCTGGGAGCTTCTTGCTGCTTTGGCTGCTCTGGCTGCTCTTGCCATTTGCCGCAAAACTGCAAATTGCATTTGCCGCGCACATTTAGCTGTCAATGCCAGAAGCCTGAGTGAAGCTATTAGTTTTTCTACTGCCGCTGCGCTTTCCAGTTTCATTTCTCTTCAGCTCTCTAGTGCCCTTTTTACTTGATTTCTTTCTACTATTTTTTTCTTTTTTTTTTTTTGCCAGGACTATGACTTCAGTCTGTACTCTGTACTAGTACTGGCCATACTCGTGCACACTCATCTGCTGTCGGGCTGCAACAATTTGTTTGAACTGCACTCGCTCAACTCTTTGCGTGTTAGGGTGTTTGAATGTTTGGATGGCTGGGTGATGTTTGCCCTGCTGCATCAGCATCATTATCAGCTGAAGATGCCGGCAGCACCGCAGATGCGAGTAAATGCAGTTCATCAATATGTCGCACCGCCCCACATCCATCCATAGTGCCTCCTCCCTGGGGCACATAATCAACAGCTAGCTGGAGGCTAAGAGCCTGGTGTTTGCCCTGCCGAAATCAAAATGTACTCGAAGAAATCCGAGACAATAATTAACTGAAGTCGAGGAGGGGGCATCTATAGATGCCCGCCTCTAAAAACACAAACTGACTCAGCCGGCTCATCAAAATCTTGCCAAGCTTTGAATCTTTTTATAGGCATATGACCTTTCAAGTTTTCATGATGACTAAGCCTTGACATTTAAATGAATCTCAGCTCAGATTGGCGGGCTATTTTTTTTCCCAGTGTGGGATGGCCTCCAAAGCAAAAGTTCTGCTCTTATTTTGCCGCCACGCAATGCAACTTGACTCAGCTCGGTTCAATTTAGTTCAGTCGGGGCTTGGTTTTCAATACGTTTCATTTCGAATTAAGTTATTTCCAAGCTGAATGCAATTTGCTGTCCCTTTTCGCTTTGGCACTTCGCCCAGCACTTAAGCCCAGAACCGTGTAGACTTGGCCAGGACCCGAGCGAAACGGAAAGGTTGCTGCGTCATCATCAGCATCAGCATCCTCCTCATCCTCATCCTCATACTTATTCCACCATCCTCATCCCCATCGCCCATAGTCACGAACCAAGCTTAATCATCAATGCAGAAAGAGAGTGGTGCACTTTTACCGCTCGCCCCAGTCGCAGTCGCAGTTCTAGGAGGCGCCCCAGTCGCACCACATTCCATTTGCATTTGACATGCGGCCACGCCCCCCATTTGAGGCAACTTTCCAGCTCGATTCGGCTTAGAGGTGATGGTGGGTGCTAAAAAATAGAGAAATAAACCCCAGCGCCGCCACTTTAAATAATGATTTGTGCCAGCCAGCATTCTCATCTTGTGTCTTTTTCTTGTTCTCGTTACAGGTAATTAGAGATGCCAGTCAGCCAGTCAGCCAGTCAGACATTGCCGGCTTTGGCACGCTTCACTGCCACTTATTCCGGCTGGGGGCGTTGGGTGGTGGTGGCTATGGGTGTGGGCGTGGCCCTAATTAACAAATTGTCTGCCATTAATTAGTAAGTAATAAAAAAAAAAACAAAAAAAATGTAGTGGGAGTAGGATGCAACGCCGGGGAATGCAGCTGGAAAATGTGCTAATTTGGCAGTCAGCTCGTCGAGTCGCTGAAGGTTCACATGAGTGGGAAAGCCAGGCCAAATTAATGCTCCCAAGGGGAGTTTTCGATTTAGATTTAAATGAGAAATTAAATGTAGTTCCACCAATGGGCTGCAACATGCAGCATACAACTTAATTTGAGATGCTGCAATTTGATGCTGCGGCATAATATTTTCCTTACCCCAAGCAAACAAGTTTACTTTTTTAAGCTTTTCCCATCTTTATTATCCTTAATGGGCTTCTCTATCTCCTTTTCTAATCGTGCTTATCCTTATCTGGAGTCTGCTCGGGGCACTAATAATTATGTAGCAGCCATGCGAGGGCGGGCAAAAAATGCAATTAATTAAAAATAATAAGTGCTCCGAACAAAAGAGTGGAAAAAGCGAAAGTTTAAGCACTTGGAGCTGCCCTCGGGCTTGTGAGATGGAAACGCTGGTCAGTTCTGGGGGTCCACAGCCAACAGCCATGAGCCAAGAGCCAAGAGCCACCCACTCCATTCACTTCATTCAATTGAGTTCGAATTTGTTTCGTTCTTCTTTCTGGTGTTGCGGCTTTGTTTGCTAATTTCTTCAGCAACTTTGTCGAGTGTGTTGGCCAGCGGCTGTTTCTCATCTTTGCAGCTGTCTCTGCTTGGGTCTTGTCACTTTGTTTTTTCTCCATTTGCCACTGCAACTATTTTCTAATAAAAGTTGTCAATTAATTTACTGTGGCCAGCCAGCCAGCCATCCAGCCAGGCAGAGCAAGAAAATTTCTTTGCAACTGTCTGAAAGGGTGGTGGGGAGGGGCATTGCAATGCTTTGGCAAAATATTTATGAACCGATCATCCATTGTGGTACAGTATCTTTGCGGCAGCCCTGCCCTCCCCTCCTCCCCCTCCCACCACCCCCCTGCCCACCTAGAAAACCTAAAACCTCTTTTTTTACGTTACGCTCAATGAACAATGGGGAGCGAGTCAGAGGCTGGGGCAATGTTTTTAATCAAAAACCGCAGTCCATAACTTGGAGGCGCAGCGGCAGCAGCAGCAGCAGCAGCAGCAGTGGCAGTGGCAACTGCAGCTGCAGCACAAAGAGTGCGCTTTAGAAAAGATGGCAGAACGCAAATGGTGCTAAAACAATGCATAAAAAACGGGGGACCACAAACCAACAGAAGGTAGTAGTAATGGCAATACACAGGAAAATATAGCGCCCAAATCTTGGTTGCAAACATTTATGCCTTAGAACAAGTTGCTAAAGTTTTTTTCTTCCTGTATCTGTGGCGCCACCCCCGCTCCCCAGACCACGCCTCTTGGGTCCCTGGCTCCGGTCCCCGGTCCCATGTTCTGCTCCAAAGCACAGCGACAAAATGCGTTTGTGTGTACGAGTGTCTGGTTAACATGGGAATCAATCTTTGAACACAGAGCTATATTAAATTTCGAACATTTCCGCAATTTCACAGGCAGTCAACCAAGAATAGGGTTCTTGAATTAAAGTCAAAGTATGGGGCCGGTGAGGCAACACTCTGGCTGATACATACGGGGGGGATATATTCTATTGACACCACTCACAAGTATTTAATATTGATCTGCTTTGATACTTGAACTTAACTACACGTTGGCAAACGAATTATTTATTGGTAAGAGCTGCTGCCGTTTGGTGTTTAATTAACTGGAATTTAGCATTGGCCACTTGAGGCGCAGTCAGTCAGGGCCACACAGACATGGCCGGCATACAAATGGCCGATTGCAGATACCAGATAGCAGATTGCAGCTTGCAAATTGCCGGGGGGGAATGCGAGATGCGAGAGAGTCAAGTCAATCAATCATCCTGTAAAATATATTGTAATTGCATCAAAAAACCGGCAAATTAAAAGTCAGCCAGCGATAGTTGGGCATAAATTACGTATACGCAGCGTGGACAGGCGAACAAGTGAGGCAGCAACATCGGCAGTGGCAGCGGCAGTGGCAGCGGCAAATCTCTCACAGCAAAATTTAAAATGCAAATAAATTCATTAAAAACAATCGCCAGATAAAAAAGGCAAAAGGCAGGAGCAAAAACAAAAAAGAATGTGTATAAACAATAAAAAGGGAAAGAGAACAAACAGTTTCAAGTGGATTGTTGTTGTGGCATGTGTTTCACGGTGGTTGTGTGTGGTGTGTGTGTGGTGGCACTTATCTAACAGTTGGTATTGTGCTAGTTAATAAATCTTCATGTAAAACACAAAGCACGGCACTGGGCACGGGGCACGGGGCAGGGGGGAGCGTTGTCTGCTATTTTATCTAACTTTCATTAGAACAACAATAATAGCAACCGCAGCAACAGCGTTCATTGAACTGCCGGCAAACTGCAGCAGTGGCAGTAGCAATGGCAAAAGCACAAAGCGCAAAGCACAAAGCGCACTGCCAAAGCAAAAGCAAAAGCAAAAGGCAAAAGCAGAAAGCGAAAAATGCAAAAGGCAAAAAGCAAAAAGCGAAAAGCAAGGCGAAATCATACAGCAAGCGCATGTGCAAGCTATTTTATTTTGCTTATTTTCTTTATTTTCCTTCCATCATCATCATCATCATCATCATCACTAGCCGAGTGTGTGTATTATTGCTTGTTGTAAATGCCATTAAATGCTTGCTCGCGCCTTCGCACGCCCCATCTCTTTCCAGAAAGAGATGGCAGGGGCGTGCGGAGAAAGAGACAGCCATCGCTGCTTGGGTGTAAAAACATTTCACAGTTTCATTCATAAAATGGTTGACAAGCGTTGCAGCAGCAGCATCACCTCCTCAGCTTCGTAATGAGATTTCGCAATTAGACAAAAGACTCGCTCCAAAATAAATAAATCGAATTTGCTTTTTTTGGTATTTGGGTTTCTGGTTTAGTCGCTCTGTTTCTGCTGTTGCAGCTAACGTGTTTCCAGTGGCTTATGCAATGCCGCAAACTGGTTTCTTTGACTTAACCAAACGATTGTCGCTGCTCTCTATTTTGTATGTTTTCTATTTGGGTCTTTTATAGCTAAAAATAAACAACATAATTGCATATTTAGTGCCACGCTCGTTCGGATGATTTTCCCGCCTCGCCTTCCGCTCTCGTATCTGCCCCGCGAACGGAAGTCACAATTTCAGTTTCTGCATTTTTGCATGAGCGCTCTTTGAGGAGCGGATGCAGGCGCATTCCTACAGAGTTGAACTAATTTATGTGGCCATTCTAGTGGCCGGTCGGCCAGTGCATCTGGGCTAATAGAAAGTTGTCGGGATTTTAGAAAGTACCTTCGGCCCGGCCATTCTACACCGCTCTTGGTAGACAGTTTCTTGGAACACCCGCCGGTTTTCGCACGCCCGCAGCGACAAAAAGTCGGGTTCCCAGCGGCGGTTATCATATATCAAAGTGTGAGAGGAAAGGTACCCTGCCAACTTCAGGGGAAACTACACATTTTGCTTCACTTTTGTATTCCCGAATGTTTTAAATTGAATTTCTATGAATTTGAAGCAATTTATAGCAACCTTTCACGCTTAGCTTTCATTTCAAATTTACTTCCCAAGCCA
The DNA here is from genome assembly GCA_018150405.1 of Drosophila varians. Taxonomy (NCBI): domain Eukaryota; kingdom Metazoa; phylum Arthropoda; class Insecta; order Diptera; family Drosophilidae; genus Drosophila; species Drosophila varians. The sequence goes on from JAECWK010000130.1 coordinate 15,984,362, forward strand.
ATCATTTGATTACTTTTAGTTAAAAGCCAAAAAAATAGACCAAATATTTCTTGTATTGCCAAATCTGTATCGATCTTGCGTAGACAGGCAACAGAAACCAGAGATCGCTCGAGAGTAGCCATCCATTAAGTATACGCAGTGTGTACCATGCGCCCTGCCAATTAACTTGGCGGCATTCGCATCAGTCCATTGAGTCATCAGATGGAAATCTGAACAAAAAATCTGAAAAGTAATAAAAGCCACATGGCCACAATGCGGAAGACCAAGTGGCAGGGCCGAAGGGGGAGGGGGCGTGGCATATCGCGGCGCATACGGCGAGGCACGCGTCTCAGATGTTTTATGCTCATTGCACAGGTAAATGGCTGAAACGGGGCGACAGTCCGAAGTCCGGAGTCGGGACTGCAGTGGACCATTGTTTGTGGCACACACATGCACAAGTTGCAGTGTGCCACATTCGGTCCAAGAGGCAGCAGTCAGCAGCAGCAGCAGTAACAGCAACAGCAACAATGGGCCACAAATATTTGCCAACGTGACCGTGAACTGGCATAATGTGGCACGCGATGCTCATGCCGCGACACGTGCCGCTGGTCTCACTCCTTTATTTCCTACTTTTTCTCCTTTATTATTACTCTTTTTGCCCATTCCAGCGTCCAGCCTCCAGCCTCCAGCCTCCTGCCACCCTAAAGCACTTCACTTTTCGTGGAGATTTGTTAAAGGATTTACACGCATTTTCGCACCATTTGTCAGCAGATGGTGCCCCTTCGGTCCCCCGATGATGCAATAAAATCAGCAATTAATATTTGAGTAACTCCTGGTGCCACATTCACGCACTTGCCGAATGGCCCTTGGCCGGGCCAATTTGTTTGCAAAATTTATGATGAAAGCCTTTCAATTTTCATAAATTCCGTCAGCAAGGGCCAGCTAGAAGCCAGTTAATAGTAGAAGCCAAGTCCGAGGCAAAACTTCTAGCCAGGTCAGTTGGCCGGCCTGGACCGCACACACAAAAGATCAACTGAGATTTACGCAGTTTGCCTGCAAAATTTATGAGCTCAGCTGAGGCCCTGCCTGGGTCCTGAGTACACAGAAAACAAATACCCATTAGCCTTATTGATTTTGCTTAAAGTAGACTTCTAAAGTGGCAATATAAGAGATTTGATTATAAAAGCACATGCCATAAAGTCAGTGAACCTTTGAAGATTTGTTTGCCAATTCAAGTTTTAACATCATTGTTGTGTTTTTAAAATTAGTAAATTTTTTTTAGCTGTGCTTGTACATCCTCTTCTGCTCTCTGTTGTTGTTGATGACGATGTTACTTTTATCTGACCAGAAATTAACTTTTCGGTCTTAGGCCTGGCTTACGGCAAATGTTGTTTGCCATAAATTTCGGCCGCTGAATGTGCTAATAACTGCTCTTGGTCGGCCTTTTCTTTCTTCGGGGTCGCAATTCAAAAGAAAACGAAAACAAAACGGTCCACAAAAGACGTCCAAAGGAAGTGGAAGCCGTAGCCGCAGCCGTAGCCGAAGCCGTAGCCGTTGAAGTTTGTCCGCTAAGTTATGGCAATGGCTTTTGGGCCAGGCCTGGGAAAATTTCAGTGGGCCTTATTCTCATTACTCTTTCTAAACTGGGATTTTCATTATCTAAGCCCGACAATGCAATGAATCCAGCCATCTAAGCATTTTTCACACGTTTAAGCCCACTTTAAATGCATCTATTTATATTCGTGACAATACGCTTTGTTATTCTGTTAGGGCTGCTGATTTCATTTCGAATTCCCCAAATAGCACAATAAATGCATCAAATTGCTATACCCTGGGTTGAGTCAGGAGGGGGTGGGAGTATATGGTTTCAGTATATATAGTTTATAATATAATATAATTAGTAAATAAATAAGAAAAGTTCAATTGTCAGGTTGTTATTTATTTTCAGTAATTGACCTCCAGTAATGGGTATCTTATAGCTCAATACTGCAACTTTAGTCATTTGTAATATTTTTTATTGCGGTTTCAAGTGTTTCAACTTAATATATTCATATTCGCTGTGGCGTTTTTTTCTCTCTTTTTTTTCTATATTTTTTTTTTTTTATGTGAATGTTACTAACCAGTTTGGTATGCAAAGAGTTGGAAGGGGAAAAAAATTATAATTTGTTTTGTAGTTTGTAGAGACATTCCTGATATTGGCATGGCTTATTGTTTGGTGTGTTCGTGTGGGCGTGCTGGTTTTTATTTAACCAGCCGGCTCGGCTTTAGCTGGCCATCTCGTTCTGGCCAAGTTCTGGCTTGGCTTGGCTTGTGTGTCACAGAGCTACGTGCCAAGTATGTGTCATGTTCTTAATGGAGAGCCAAGTTTCTGTGACTGACTGGCTGACTGACTGGCTGACTGGCCTGGCTTGGCCTGGCTTGGCTTGGCTTGGCTTGGCTAACTGCAGTCAAGATCTCTGGCAATCGCACACAGTTTATTATAGAATTAACCTTCAACTTTCAAATGCTACTGCTGGCGCACCAGCTGCCTTAGCTTTTCGTCGAACAACAACAAGCAGCAAGTAACAAATAACAAATAACAAATAACAAATAGCAAACAACGAACAACCGAAGCAACAACCAAAAACGTGCATTTAATAGACCTTGACTTAACAACAACAATGAATGTTGAGAGAAAAACAAATTGTGAGAAAAACTCGTTGCAGTCTTTGCAGTTCATTGACACAATTTTCATGTTTTGTGTGTGCTGTATATTTTGAACTTTTATTAAACAAGTTATAGCCAGCGGCGATTGGTATGGGCCTGAAAAATACAAAAAAAAAAACAAATAAAAATACGGCTGAGTGGAGCAAAAAAAGGAAGACTGAAAAACCATAAAAGTTTTTTCCCAACACACCTACCACACACACACATACAATATATTTTTGCCGGCCACTTCAGTAAGAACTGTCCAATCTCTTGCACATATTACACAATTTTTTCGATTGTTTATGGAGGCGCCACATAAAAGGGAAGAGAGGACCCGACGCAAACCTGGCCATGATTTATGGCATTTTACTCAGTACTTTAGCATTTTCACAGTCCATTTGGCTAATTGCTGGCAGTTGGGTAGCGCTGCCGTAGGCAAAATATATATTCTGGCTCATATGCAAACGAATTTTTATAAAAGCTTCGGCTTAATACCATTTTTCAATCTTGCCCACCACTTGAGTTGATCCATTACCCGGCCAGGCCAGCCATCCCGCCAGCTCCTGCTTATTTTCACATTGTAAAATGATTTCGAGACGAATTATGGGCTTTGCATATATGGTATGAGCACACATCCGACATAATGCGGACAAATCCCTCAATGTGAAACAAAACAGACGAAAAGAAATACCCACAGACTGGCCGTGAAAACTGGCATGGGAGTGGCATGGGGAGTACATGGCCGAGTACATCTCCTGGCCGTCTCCAGTTCGACGTGTGTCTATGTTGTCTAGGGCTTTGTTCAAGTGGGGTCTTCTGCCTACTCTCTACTGTCCCTACTGACTGTTGTCTGCCGGCCTGGCGTTTTAATTATAGGCCAAGCCTGGAAAAGCTGGCCCTGGCAACGGCCCCCTGACATTTATGATTGTTGCCAGTCAGAGCAGAGTCAGTCAGTCGGGCGGTCGTAGTAGTCGGAGTCCACCTGTCCGCCGACAACAATGAACTCGGATTAGAGACGAGGGTTCCATGGGGAGGGCAGGTACTTAATTAATATGACATGGCACGAAATCAAAAGCAACAGCACCAGCAAAAAAAAAAAAATTGCCGAGCATTTAATGACGATGTTGTGTCCTGGTCCATAATTAGCCAATTAAACTTGGCTTCCCGTTTCTTACTCCTGCCCCTCGCCCAAATATGTGAGTGTTTCTCCCACAGATTCGCTTTCGTTTGATGTATGCAAATGGCTTTTGATGTCATTGAGCCTTTGGCACAGTTTTGGTTTCTCGGCTGCAGCATTTCTGCTCCAGTAAACAAGTTAGTCGGCACTACTTGAAAGGGCCCATGCCGCCCCATGAAATGGAATGGAATTTATTATTTTTTATTACATCGATGAGACAGTTTCGAGATTTACGATGTGAGACAATGACTGATTCTTGTCTCGAATCTCGAATCGCAAATCCCGAATTGGTGTAATGTAAAATACGAGCTGCACGCCACGGAATTGATGACCGCACAAATTTTAATTGGCAGCGAATTCTTTGGGAATTGTTTCTGGTTTTGGTTTGTGCCTGGGCGTTCTCGGGGGCTTGACCACATTCCGGCTGAGTGCCCTCCCTTAGCCTTATGGTCTTTTGGCCTTTCGCTTGGTATTTGTTTTCGTTTTCATTTCGATCCGGTTGACACTTTAAGCGGGTTAATAAATTTTATTGCATTTCCAGTGAAGAGCCACCAAAGCGCGTGCCAAAGCGATAACCGTGAGCTCATTATCTCATTTGCCATATAAAATTTTATATATATATCCATTCCGTTGGCCATAAGATTTGGCTTAAAGACAGGCCGGGCCCCCCGCAAATCTCATTTGGGGTTTAATTCACCCAAATCCTGAGCTTGAGACTGCGCCACACCTTTTTGGGGCTGACAGCCGGAGGAGTCGCTTCTAAATCAACAAGGAGCGCCAGCATCTGTAAGGTGATATGAGCGAATGTGACACCACCGACCCTGGGCTCTGAGCTCTGGGGTTAGGGTTAAGGGTTGGGCCTCTGGGGTTGGGCGCCTTGAAGGTTGAGCGAACCAATTTCCTGGCGCCCCAAACCCCAAATGCCAAACAAGAAGGCGAAAAGGCCAAGGTGCGATCACGTGTGCCGGGGTTTTTGGTTTGAAGAAGATGCTCAGATTGCGTATGTCGGGCACTTCAAAGGGGTTTTGGGTTTTTAGCCACCACCACTGCCGCTCGCCGCCCGCCCCTCCGCCAAACAAATGATAGACAAAAGGGATGCTGGAGCTGGAGCTGGAGCTGGAGCTGCTGCTTTGGCTGCAGGAGCCCAAACAAGTGGTGTTGGCTTTGGCCTGGAGGCAAGTGCGCTTGCCAGATGGGATTAAAATTACCAAAGGGCCAACGAGTCCTTGCCTGCCAGCCGAGTCCTGAACAACTAGGATGGATATAGTAACTGGCTGGCAACTGGGTTGGCAGACAAAGCTGCTTAATGATAGCGAGCTTGGCTTCCTTGTCGACGGCTTTGGTTTTGGATTTGCCTTTGGCGTCTCCTGTCGCCCGATGCCATGTTCAAAATCATTAAAATGGATTTTTCGCCTTTCGCCAAAAACTAACTAACCCCTCCTCCGGTTTCAAAGCCAATTTATGAAATGCCACAGACACTGAGTGCGGTCTTTAATCGAATTTAAAATGCCTTCCTCTCAACAGACATCTAAGGAAATTTTCAACACAAATAGCCCAATGTTTTCTCTCTGTTAATCGAATATATTTTGTTATCAAATGGCCATCGATCCCTAAATGCATTTCGCATGCATTCTGCTGGCTTAAATTCAAAATTTAAACACGAAATCCTTCGACGCCGGCAACTCATAAATGTTGCAGTTCAAATATTTGCAATTATTGCATCATTGACAGCAGTTTTGCTGTGGGGCCGCTGCCTAGCGATTATCGGGGGATTCGAGTTTGTTTGTGTTTATTCGTTATTTGATCGCATCGATATTGGAAATTGAATCAGCATTTGGCATTTGATTGATGCTGGCTGACCCCACCAGACAGCAATTAGTTGTTAATTCATTTGCCGGACAAATTGTATGCGGTGAAATTTGATTTAGTCTCTAATTGTTTTTTATGCCAGAACTTTTCTAATTGTCGATATTATTATGCTGACCATTTAATGTTTAATGGGCCAGCTAGCGCATATAAATAAATAGACGCGCTAGGGAACTTTTTATGGCCAGTGCCGGAGCTGGAGACGGAGCCGGAGCCATAAAAGGATATTTGGCCCAGCAAATTGTTGGAAGTAAATCAACGTTTGGCCGCTGCCCCCGGGGCTGCGACAAATTGCAGTTTCATGTTTCGGCCAAGTCCAAGTGCGCGGGGCAGCCAATCAGGGAGCAATGCCCAAGTTTTACGAGCATTTAAAGCGACAAATAAAATGCCACCAAAATAGCATCAAGCCGCCAGGACGCGACGCAGAAAGTTGCCAGCCAAGTTGAGCGTTAAAACTTGTCAATGGAGAGATGCAGCTGCCTTCCCCTTTGCCCTATCTGTTGGTTGCCCCTCTCCTTGCCCCAAAATGACACTCTGTGGCACGTGAGCAATTTCCGAAGGCAACATTTATTAGAGCATGCCACACACACACACACACACACACATACGTGCAGGCTGCAATGGAAATTTAGAAAATTGAAATGGCGCATTGCGTCCTGCACGTGTGTGTGCCGTGCGTAAGCTCAAGGAATTCCCCCGTGCCACCCACGAAGTTGGAGGCGTTGTTGGCCAAAATACAATCACACTAAAAGGTGTTACACCGCAAAATGCAAACGCTTTTATGACGCAGTCGCCTCCCCCGCCGTCTAAGGCATTTCTTTTCCTGTAACTAGTGTCAAATGTTGCCCTACTCTAAGCTCCTTTTGCCTCCAAGGCAGGCCGAACTTTAAGAGTCATTCCAGGTTCGCCCCATTTGTCAGGCGCACACTCCTCTTTTATGGTCCATAAGATGTGCATATATGTATTGTATGTCCTGGAAAGCGTCCTTAGTCCTGCCGTAGCGTGTGTCCGTGTTAGCATTATGCGTACGCAGGCCGCGTACTTTTAGTTCACATGAAGCACAATTTGATTTTCTCCGGCAAACTATAAAAAATTTTAAATCACGCCGAAATTGAAAAAAACAAAAAAGACTTTTAGATGCTCTTACAAAAGCTCTGATTCAAAATGACAAATATTTTCTCGATAAAACGAGCTCAGTACAAACTTCTTATGTTTCAAAGCTTGTTAATTTTTAAATAACGAAATTTCCACATTCTGAGAGGGAGATCTCTAAAGAAATTTGAAACTTAATAACAAAAAAAAAAAAAAAAGGAATAAAGAAGATAACAAATTTAATGCGCACGAAATGTTCACTTATCCGGACAAAGTCTTAAACGCGAATAAAAGCTTTTCTTTGTAAAAAAATATGGCATGTCCCCATTCAGTTGTTACCTTTTTCCAGGTGCACACAGAATACTCCATAAAATTGGTAATTCGGTTCAAAGAGCCTGGCCAAACGGCCAATTCCTGTTGGGGTCGTATAGAGAACAGAGTTTACGAAACCGAAACTGAGACTGGAACTGGAAATGGAAATGGGAACTGGGAATGGTGGACGGGACTCTCCTCGAGCCAGTTCCAAAAATTATGTTTGCCGTCACAAATTATACGAGCGTGTTGGCCCACCGCCTCCTTCTTGGCCCGGATGAGGCTTTCTGGTGCTTTCTGCCATTTGGCATATTCAAAATGGCAACAATGTTGCCGCGGAGCAACAATACGCGACGCCTTCAATATGCAATGCGTTCCGCTGTTGTCAAGTTTTGAGCTTGAATCCCCCTTTTTGTGTTTTCTGTATTTTCTTTTTTTTTTTCGTTGGTGTTTCCATAAAATTTGTATGCAATTTTATGAGTTTTTACTTTTTACATGCGTTGCGGGGCGAGGCAATGCGTTTGTTGGCATTCTCGTTGCGGTTATTTCAGCGACGTGTTTACGCATAAAAATTTTTCACTTTTTCCAGAGCACAAGGGGAAGTCCGACCCCGACCCTACTCCGACTCCTACTCCGACTACGCAGGCATTAAGGTCGTAAAAATTACATTTTTCTGCGGCTAAGAGGAGGATGGCTGGGCTGAGCTGCTTGGAGTGGAGTGAAAGTGCAGATGGAAATTTGCAGCGAAATGTTTTAGGTGCTCTCTTAGTTTTATGTACTCCCTGCTCGTACACTTTTGCTAAAGGTTAGCAACCCTTCGGAGCCATAAATAAACAACGGCACCAGCAACCACCATCACCCCCGAGCTGGTCAATTGAGTAGGCCGCTGTTTGTGCCCCGGTAATGGCCATGTTTTTGTTTTCTGCTCCCCCTTCGGCTGGCTGCTGTTAGTGGCATATAAACTGGGTTTTAATTTTCTAATTACACACGGCAAACAAATGAAAATTTATTGCGGGGTGTGGTGTTCGTTCGTCTCCCACTCCCACCCCCACCCCCACTCCCACTACCACTTCCACTCCTCCGAGTCCTGCCAACATTTATGCAAAGCATAAAGGATACTGCTGAGGTGAGGTGTGCGTGTGTTCTTGTCTCTCACCTTTTCCTTGCTATCTCTGGGGGTGCGTATTGGGTTGGCACACCCACCAATCCACCAAGCCACCCAACCCCCTACCCCCTACCCCCACCAATCCCCGACAGCTGCTACTAGAGCCAGTCTTATTTTGATACGCCAAGGTAAGGGCTCGTGGAAAAAGCCAGCAAAATTTATATATATTGTAATAATAAAATAAAACGCCGTGCAAACAAATCGTAAAAGTTCACATATCCCCAACAATTGAGGACTTTTTTGGCTGCTGTTATGGCCGCTCCTGATGTGAGTTTTTAATTTAGCATTTTTGCTCAGCTTCCCGAGCTTCACCCGGGCTTGGGGCAACCCCAAAATGCAGCAGTTTAGAGGGTTGGCATCCCATCTGGCAGGGGGGGAGGGGGGTGGCCATTGCCGGGGCTTCCGCGTCCGTTGTCTTCTCGCCATGGCCGTCATTTTATTTCATTACATTTGCAAGTGAAAGACCCGGACGCGTGTGCTTCCTTCAATGGGTATCCCTCTGGAGCAACAAGCTCAAGGCATGACACAGTTTTTTGCGCCATTTTTAGTGTTAGAGAATCAATGGGGATGCTACTTCCCTTACAGGGTATTCCCTGATCGGTTTTCCGTCCTGCCGCTTTGTTATATAATTTTTTTACTCATATGTATATGTTGGCAGTCATATTCCCGTCAGAGCCTGTTACTGCCGTATACGAGTCCTTTGGGAGGGACGAGCGGGCGTCGGCAATGCGTGACCTCCCCACCCACACAGTTACACTTATTCTTACACTTGCACCACCCCGAAGTCCTTTCCTTTCCATACTCATTTTCTTGTGCGCTTTTTTCCTATCATTTCTTTTTTTTTTTTTTTGCATGTTTTGCTCGTTTTTATTTTACGGTTAAGTAAAAACATACGACACATAAGGGGAGGAGGGTGGTGGCAAGGCGGCAAGGTGGCAGGAGGTCCTGGATTGGGGGGGGGGGGGGTCAGGCAAAAGCGTGACCTTAGAGATTTGTATTTCGAATATTTTCATGTGCAAGTCCAGCCGGGGACTTAATGTATATGTGCCGCACTATAAACGGGGCCCCGAGCTCCGGTCGAGGCTAATTTAGTCATATTTTCATTTTTTTCCCCGCTTTCCTTTTCCTGTTAGTTGCTTTTCTGCTGTGTGTGCTTTATATATGTATTTTTGTTGTTGTTGTTGTTGTGTATGCGGCATGCATCAGAGCGCACATTATGGTGGCGTCTCGCACTTTTCACGCTACACTGGCCACGTTCCTCTCCACTTCCCAGCTCCCCCTCCGCTTTCAGGATATATAGTTGTCCTTATTTTATTTGCATGTATATCTCTCTGGGTGTGTGTGTGTGTGGCAGCGGTCCCTTGTGGCTTACAATGCGACAAAGTAGACACATCAGGCCAAAAGTGAGTGCTCAGCTCTGCCACTGGCTCTGGCTCTGGCTGACTTGGCCATAAAACACCAAGTCCTTTGGCCTTCAGTAATTTTCTTGTCTTGGCCATAAATATATGGCTGTCAGTGGTAGTGCGCCCATTTTAGGTTTGTTGCCCAAACGTGATTTTATTAAAAAGTTGTAAATCCCCGCCGCCCCCTTGTGGGGGATGATATTTCGGCCTCTTTGATGTTGCCTATGTGGGTAGTGGACTCCGGAGGGTGTGATGAGTGTGTGTGTGTTTGTTTTTATTTCGTTTAGTCCTTCGACACTTTGGCAGCCCTCGAAGCGACGTCAAAGTGCAACTCATTAGAGTTGCCTGCTAGACATGATTAAGTGCAATGAAATGGGTAAATGATGCCCTTTCCAGCCCATCTTAGCTTCGCACACAAGTCCTGCCACACACACACACACACAACGAAACAACAAAAAAAGAGGCGACAAAGCGGCGGCGTGCTAAAGTGTCAACACAGCCCTAAAGTGCCATTGTGTGTGTGTGTGTGTGCGTGTGTTTGCGGAGGTGTTTGCCTCCTGCTTATCTCCTTGCAGCTGTCAGATGCGTTGTACGGCCAAGTGTCGCTCTCGAGTCCTGCGAAAAGCACTCAATTAAAAACATCAAATGCTTTTCTTTAGCTGCAAACACTCGAGCTTCCCGCTTCAGGCGCAGATCAAGGATGAAATTAAGGAGCTGAGCAGCCCAAACGATTACATTATCCCCCTGCCAGGACTCCGACTCCTAGTCCTTTGTTTGGCCCTAGCTTATTCTATTTTATCTTTTCTTCTTTCTACCCATCATTGATGTCGTAAAGAAATATGCGGAAACAATAAAAACACATTCCACCAAACAGGATTTAAAGCAGACTTAAAGACCCTTGGTGTCCTGTTGGCAGGTTTCTGACCAGACCAGTTAGCACGTTTTTCATTGCATCCCTTGGCATTTTTATTGTCCACCCCATCCAGGCCTCCAAAACCTGGCTTAGTTCCTCCGCCGACCCGCCTGGGGGGTGGCTAGCCTGCCTGCCTGCAAATTGCTTGCGGTTAATTGTTTTTCACGCGAAAAACTTCAATAATGCAGATATTGGCTGCCAGCCACCTGACCCTCCCCCCTTCGAGCACCCCAACGAGTCCTGGTGGCGCCACCAAAGGGCCCGCAACCGTGGCTCGCCGTATTGTTGCAATTTATGATGTTGCATGCATTTTATAGGTTTTTTTCCAGCAGCTGCTGCTGCTGCATTGCGTTGCTTTGAGGGTAAACACGAAAAGCCGGCCAATCGAATCAAAAATACCAGAAAGGAGCAGAAGAAGGGGGAACGGCAAGGAAATCCAATAAGCATTTTCATTTGTCAAGCGGCGACCAAGCGGCGTATACGCAATTTGTCAAGCATTTTGTTAGCCTTTTGCTTTGCTGGCTCAGAATGGGATCGGATCGGTTCGGATCGGTTTGGGTCCGTTCGTTCGCTTTGGCTGCAAATTCAATTTATTGTAAATATTTTCGTGCCAAAGGCAAAACTTGCAAATTAATTTTTTCGCCTGCCGCCCGCGGAAAATGCACAAGTGGCCGAGGAGTAACAAAAAAAAAGCATACAAATAATAGAAGAGAAAATAAAATAAAATCCAATAAAAAGGCAACAAGGAATCCGGCAGAAAAAATGCGCAACTTTATCACAACAGAGGGTGGGGTGGGGGTGGTTGTGGGGGTGGGGGAAAGGAAAGCAGGCACAGCTGTGAGGGAAAAAGGAAAACTCGAAGAAAACGAGCGCGAAAACGAAAACTCTATTACAGCTCTCACAGTTGTTGCTTTTCTTGTATGAGAAAGCCAGTGTGTGGGGTGTCCTGCAGGCTTTTCTGTGTTGCCCAAGTAATGAGAAACGCCAACAGGCACATGGGGGAGCCGGGGACCCATCGAGGGTCCGGGTGGAGGCGACTCGCAGGATATATGTATGTATCCCTCGGAAGTTTCCGCCGTAAGTTCGCTGCAATATTTATTAAAGACGAAAATTATGAAGCCCCGGCTGCAAATAAAGTCGAGCTTCGACCCCTCAACTCAATTACATTGCCAATGATGTGCGACGAGTCCTTGCGATGTCCATTTCGATGTCCTGCGTGTTTGTTTGTTTCTCGTTTTTTTTTCGCATCGTTTTTTCCTTTTGGGTTATGTTTTCTTGGGCTTTACTTTGATTGTTTTTCTTGTTTATGGTTCTTTTTCTGTGCCTGCCCTTTGGTAATCAAATCGAGAAACTAAAGGGGCATGCACAGCGTTTTGATTGTTTTCCTTTCTGCAAAAATTAATGGCCCGCAAGGCATTTAATTAGTGAAGGAATCTTCTATTTATTTTATTGATATTTTCTCACATTCGTCGATGAAATTGCTTTTGTTTCGGGGTTAAGGAATTCAATTCAATTGAACGCTAGCTCTTACAAAAATATGATGCCTTGTCTATTACCAATAAAAACTAATCAAATCCATACGTTTTGCTCTTTTCGTTGCAGGTATGTTTAAGGTCCTTTAAGCGTGCTTTAAACTGTTATTCTCGAGAGTCAGTGCCTGGCATCCTGTCGGCTGGCAAAAATGCAAATTTCTTGGCCAAACAACAACATGTGCTGCTCCATCCAGCGATCGTGGGGTAAATGCATTCATGGGACCACAAGGCACATTGGCCAAAGCAACTGAGCCAAAGCCGGCAAATAAACACTACCAGCCCAGGCTCAGAGAGGTGAGGGGGCGGTGGATAGTCTATGACTAAAGACAACAAACCACATGTCAGGGCAGCCGGCAGTCGGCAATCGGCAGCCGAACCCTTTCACGGAAAAAAGGGGTGTGACCAGACCAGATCCGAAAACCATCCAAACCCAGGGGCGCTCCCCAATCAACAATCGACGTCATCAACTGCAGGGCTGGGCAGAGCGGACAGACGGACCAAAGGACTCTTGGACAGGGAGTGGGTTGGAGCGAGAAAGTCCCAGGACAGCACGCGATACTGTGGTTTGTCATTGCTGGGATGACGACGTCATGATAGTGGCTCCAGAATATGGATGAGTCTGGGGCTCTGGCCCTACGGCGTTGTTGGCTTAGAAAGTTCATTGTCTTGCTTACAAAATGGAAAGTGGTTCGGCGGGCGGTTGCAGGACAGTGGTGGGTGGTGGCAATGCCGGCAACTTAAAGTGCGGGAGGGGAAAGTGCAAATTGCATGCAAAACCTGCGCCTTGGCAAGTGCATTAGTTTTGAAGCCGGAGGGCATATGCTCTGAATTCAGTATCCTGGAAAGCCCCGTCCTGGAAAAGTCCAAACCCCCGCCCCCCCCACCGAGCACCCTAACCTCATTTGGCTGTGAAAAGAAGTTGAGGCTGCATTGTAAGCCGCCTGCAGACAATTGAATTTTAATTTGTATAACTTTAGTGCCAGACAGTGGCAATGACAGGGGCAGGGGCAGGGGCAGGAGCAGGAGCAGGGAAGGGAGCGTTGCAGCAACCCCCCTTTTATTTTTAAAGCCCTGCCATAGAAGCCTCGCCGGCGGCCATGCAACGAAATATTTTACATATTTCATGCGACGCAAATGGAGCCAAAGAGGGTCCTTGGTTGGCAGGCCTGTGTGCCTTGCCACTTCCATTTAATGGAGTCATGCATAGAAGCTCTTTAAGCGGCAACTGCTGCAGCCTGCCTGCCACTAAATCCTTTTTGTTTTTAGTTTATTGTTGTTGCTGCCTATGTCTGCAAAACAATTTGCAAATTGCTGGCCAAAAAATGGCGCCACAAAGCTCACCTGAAAGCCGCCACCCAACACCCAACATCCAACACCCAACACCCGACACCAGGCAGTTGCCATCAATTCAAGAGCAATTACAAAAGACAAACGGAGCAAGGACCCAGGACCCACACCCAGTCATACATATGTACGTATAGAGGTTGAACAACAACAATGGCACAACTTTAACGGCTGGTCGCCTTGATCATTATCAGGCAGGAGTCGTTGGCCAGGAGCACGGCCGGGACTCAGGACGAGGACGTGACTCTTAAGTGACTGCTGTGGCGGCGTTTTGTGGCCATGTTTTGGGGTGTCAAGCTCGACTGCACAAACACAATAACACCCAACACCAGAAGATAGCCAAAGTGTGAGTGGAAAAGAATCAAAGAGTGAAAGAGAGGGAAGCAGTGGGCGAGGGAGGTGGAGTGTAGCACATATGCAGTGTTAAAAAAATAAGGATTTACACTGGGCAATCCAAAAATCCACTAATATAAGAGGATTGACGAAAAGTTACTTTAATGGCGAAACTTTAAACATAATCCTTTCAAGTCCTTGATAGCTCTCACATTTTTATCAATCCCACCAAGGTTAATTCCTCCAGGATAATGCAAAACTTGAAACTAAACCGAAAAGCTGGAGAAATGCTAAAATTGCTCACGTGCATGGGCAACACCTGCCGCGGCACTTACGCCAACCCCAAGCCAGTCGCCCCTCCCAAAAAGGACGAAAAAATAGAGTGTGCAACAAGAGGTGGCAGTGCGGGGAAAGTTTAGTGCTTTTCATAAACTAGTTGCCCAGGAGAGGGGAAAAGCCGACGAGCGTAGGACAGAGTTGAGCTTCCTTTTATTTTCGAATTTAGTGGCGCTGCGGCCGTTGCCCCGTCTACTATTATTACTCTTATTATTATTATTTTTGGGCCCAGTTGGTGTTTTTGTTGTTGGTATTGTTGCAGGCACAGGAAACGCGCGACGTCATGTAGGCGCGCCAGTCAGACGCCTCAGTATGCCTCAGCGTTTAGTGGCAATATCAGCAAAAACACGCGACTAGGGAAAAAAAAACGCGAACTATGGGAAAGGACAAGGGGGTGTAGGGGAGGCTATGGAGGGTGGTGGAGTGGCGGCGGGGCAGTGCAAGGACTCTAGGCCTGGTGTCGTCGCCCTGCTTCCGTGTTGCCTCCGCCATTGCATGTTGTCGCAGGCTTTTCCTACCTTTTTGTTTCAGTTTTCGGCCAAGCCGTGTTTTGGCCAAAGTAAACAAAAGAAAAGCGAATTTTTCGTTGGCCGCAAAAAAACTTTCGTTAACACGAGAAATGGCATGCAACGTGGAGGGCTTGTGGAAACGAGGGTGGATCTGTGGAGGCAGTGGCACTTCTTTTTTTTTTGTTGGTCTTGTTGCCAGTTGCTTGCTGTTTTGGTTTCAGTTCAGTTGCCACCCGGCTGAAGGTTATTGTGGCAAATAGAGTTTTTGCATGAAACTTTAAGCCGCTTAAAGATTAGGACCCGGCCAAGATGTGCCACATGGAGTTCTGTGCAAAAGACTCCCTGGAAATTGTTTCCCTTCCCATTTAAGCTTAGCTGCTAGGTGTTTTCACCCTTAATTATAATTATTATGCAAACTGAATACGAAAATAGGAAGGAAGCTTAATCAAAGCGAAAGTAACGAAGGACTTAGCACTCTATAAGGCATGGGCTTTTGGCCATTTAAACTGTTGTTCCAGATATTGTTCCAGATATTGTTAATTTTTGCAAAGCTTCGAAGGGAGAACAA
This sequence comes from Drosophila varians, assembly GCA_018150405.1. NCBI lineage: Eukaryota > Metazoa > Arthropoda > Insecta > Diptera > Drosophilidae > Drosophila > Drosophila varians. Next base: position 15,999,579 of record JAECWK010000130.1, read on the forward strand.
CAACCTTTCGCCTTACTTCTTGGCAACAATTGTGCTGGCTGTGCTTGTGTTGCAAATTATCCTATATATTTTTTGCTCTTTGTCAGAGAACATCCTCCGGCCAGTGTTGAATAATTTCGTTTAGTTGCCTTTTCCGTTTCCTTTCTCCATTTTGGTATGGCCCCCGTTTTTTTTTTTTTTGTGTGAATTTTTGGTGTCTCCCGCTTTGGCGGACATCTCATTATCATTCCTTTCGGATGGCGAGTCCTTCTAGGGCTTTCATGCTGTAACAGCTGCATAAATATTTTCCTCTCAGCCATTTGGCTTTTATTGGCCGACTCTCATTTCGGCTTTATCTCCTTCGTCTAGTGTCCGAGTGTCTACACTGGACTGGCTGCAGAGATGGAAGTGCATCGGGCCAATTGTAATTCAAGTCGCATAATTTTTCGGCTTATTAAATATGGTAATGCCGCATTGCCAGCCAACAAACACCTGCCAGTCGCACTCGCAGTCATTTTGCCTATTTGTGTTAATAGTCAATGGCCGTCCGTCCGCCGGGTAACTTGGCCGACAGCGGATGCTCTAATGACTCATGTGCCGCATTTTATACCTCATGTGCTGTCCCCCTCTGTCTGCCTCCAGCTATGGAGCCGTGTGTGAATGCACGGCGTCAGAAATTCATTAAAGCCATGATTGTAATTTATTCTAATGGCATTTCGGTGTGCAATGCTCAGGCGAACGGCTGGTTGGCCGAAAAGGTTACGCAACCACCCATCAGCCACAGTCGCAAAATGTTGGCCAAAAAGAACATTTTGCCGCTACAGACCGTACCGGGTGCTGCTGCACTGCACTGTGAAGTCGTTATGGCCATGTCCAGCATTCGTTTTGATTGACGACCCAGCCGGAGGAGCCAGTTTTGCCTCAGCCGGGCCTCAGCTTTATTCATTACACCGAAAAAATTATGATCTCAGAAATATTGTTTATGTTGTTATGTCAGAATTATCATATTGCAAGTGTGAACTCCGGACTTTGTCTATGTTTATTTCGACCCTCGATAGAGTTACTAGGGAGTTAATCAATTATCACTTTATCGAGTTGCCAAACACCCAAAATAAATCAACAAAACTTGCCAAACTGATTAGGCATCTTGTGCGATATTTTGGCTCAGTGTCGACTTGGATATGTGTGTCCACATTTTCGGGTCAGGCCTAGCCTAGATGGCCTGTTCTTTGTCATCATCATCTGCGGCACTCTCCGCTTAATTAGCGGTCTTGAGCTTTGACTTGTGATTTTCTCACGAGCTTGCAAATTGCGTATTCGAGCCTAAAAATAAACGCATACGCAGCCACAAACTGGATGGCCGAATAAACTGATTTATCAGCCCTCTGTTATTCTTTCTTTGGTATTCAGTTACTCTGATGAATATAAACAGCGTCGTACCCGCCTCGTCGTAGTCGTAGTAAATCGATTGCAAAGTTAATTCAATTTTATATATACAAAACCATAAAGATATAGATACAGCTCCATGTATATCCATTGAGCTGGAAGGCAAGTTGCAGCGGTTGGCTGGAAGAGTTGAGTTGCTGGTGGCCAGTTTTCTGTTTTGGCGCGCTCCTCGAAGCCGAAACAAGTTTTTTGTTTATAAACAGATTGTTTTTTGGATATCCGCTGGTGTTGTTGTTATTTGTATTTTGTGCTGGCTGTCAGTTTGTTCGTTTTTCTTATAAACAAAGCCAACGGGCTGAAAGTCGCGGACGCTTCGCAAACAAATGACATAATTTGATATTCAAATTCCAGCACAAACAAATTTTAATTTGAAAAGAAAACGAAATTGAATTTCAATTTCAACTACCTGCCTCCCTCCGCCTCCCTCCCTCCTAAAGGCAACCTGACTGCCTTCAAAATATGCTAATAACGCCAATGTTTTTCCATCCTCTGATATCATGGCTATATTCTCACCACCCATCCCTGTCCAGGAAAAAAGTGTTTATAAAGCCATAAAGTTTCCTGATTTGTATCATGTGTCAGATTAACAATATCATATATTTTTTTCACAATTTTTTCTTCAACCTTAATATGCTTTAATTTGAGAGTGTTTTGTATTTTTTCTATCTGTATTATATTGCTGCGCTTTTGTTTTGCTTACATATATAACGCTGGGATGGCTTGGTATGCATATAATATTTTTGATAAACTGGCAAACTGGTTTATGAATGGCTTTAACTGTTAGGCAAAAAAAAGCAGCTCCGGACGATGGAGATGATGATGTCATGGTCCGGGTCCGGGGATGAGCAAATGCCAAGAGCATCTCAAAGTTGGCATTCTTTAGATTATTTCCCGGCTGATCGATTGCCTCGGATCACAATCGCTTCGTAAACACATCGAAAGTGAAATCTCAATTAAACACATGATTCACATATTTGCGGTGGTAAACATAGAGGCTAGAGCCAGGCGATTGTCTTGCAATATTTGTCGGCCAGGCCCCTTAGTTGGCTCTTAGTTTATTGAAATGAATCATTTATGTAGGTTGAGGCATGGAATATTTACCAAGATGAAACACTTGAATTTACTCTGGATTATTTATTTATATGGACTGCTACACAATGATTCAATGATTCAGTTAATTGATTTTTTGCTCTGCCGATATTGCAGGCACTTGAGTTTGAATTTAGCATTTGAAGAATTCTTTCCTTCGACACTAGTTTGGGAGACCATTAACTTCCAAGTTTCATTATGGATTTCAAAATTTTGATGGGTATCTTTTTCGAAGGCTGCGATGTACTCCTCAAGGTTTAGGGTATACATGATAAATGGCATTTGTTCCAAGAGAATGCCATCCGCTAATTAAATTTGCATAAGCAACGCGTGCGAGTAAATAATTCGCCGATTCCCCTGATCCCCGAGTCACCGATTCCCCGGCCAAGTAGCCTAACATGTGTTTTTGCGTGAGAATGTGACTGACTGACTGCCTGCCGGCAAACAAGTTGACTCATTTTCCAGCAGCAGCAATTGCTATTTTTTAAATTCCGGCTAGGTTCACACACTAATTGAGAGCCAAGAACGATGACTAAATGTGGGGAGATGCGTCCGACTGGGGGAAGTGCAATGGCACATGAGTCAGGGAAAATTCGAGGAAAAGCTTTGGGAAGAGTCAGCCGCCTTGGAATTCACATCGCAACGGATTGGCATCCATTTAATATTGCTCATGGAAATTGAGGCCGGGCCATTGTTTATTTTAAGTGATAAATAATCACAAACACAATCTGCGAAATTTCAACATTTCTTAATTATTTTTCTTAATTAAGCCAGAAACATAAAAGTTGGGGGAGCTCAGAGCCGGCGATGGGAGCAGCTGTATTAAAAATAAACACAAATTATGAACCATCCTCGAACCACGAACACACTCACCCACCCACACCGATGGAGGGAGGATAAAAAAGATATAAAATAAAAATAAAATTGATGGTAATAAGAGGCGTCAGGAAAATGTTTAATAGGCGCGATGAAATGAAACTTAAACAAAGAATTTTACATTCAGCCTCTGGCCAAACAGCAAACACATGTTCCGCAGATAGAAACAAGTGCAGGACTATAAATACAATATATATTCTCCCTTCGGCCCACTGCCCCTTCACCTTGTCGCAGCACTGAAAGGAATAATATACAAAGCTTCGAGAGGGGTATTCCGTGGGGCAACGCCCCCCTCCTCAGCCGACTCTGACGGGCTGCATTTTCAGTCGAATTCAAGAGTTTTTGATTAATTGCAGCAATCTGGGGAGGGAACGCCCATCGGGACAGCCGGGACAACCGACTCGTGCCCCTGGAAGCGAAGAGGCCCCCACTCATTACCACTCAATCTCTGAAGCATGCCTCGCTGTGCTGCATGCCACAAGAGCCTGTTTATTTATAAGGAAAACAAGAGGGGCAACTGCACTTTTTTCTGCCACATTTAGCGCTGGATTTGTGGCTCAAGGTCTCGCCGCGTTTCCTTCACTGCAATTTGGGTGTCATCGCCAATGCCGAATGCCGAATGCCGAATGCCGCCTCCCATTTGTTGCTCGAAAAAATTGCAACATAAATCTGAATTTCGAGCATCTGCCGCCCCGAGAGGCAGCGGCCGGCCTCCTCCTGGCCACTCCACTTGACATTATCTATTTTTCAGCCTGTCAGCGTTCTCTGTTGCCGTTTTCAGTCTTAGTTTCTGTCTTAGTTTCAGTTTGTTTATTGATGCTGTCCAATTAGGAGAACATTTGGCACACTCGACTGGCCAGCCAAACAACAACTGCTAAACTAGCAATTGCTTATAAATTAATTCTTAAAATAATTCAAATCCGAGAGCTGGCCATGTGTAATGAATGTGGAAACCCACTGGACCGATATTTACGGCAGTTCGTAAGATAAATTTATGAAATATTCGCATGCCGAGACACAAAACGCACAAAAGTCCCTTCAAACAAGTCACTAATTAAGCCAGGTCTTCGACAAACACTAAAGCAAACACTGGCCGAAAACAATGAGAGGTTTTCTTATTTTCTTCGACTGTTTGCTAACCTTGGGGCGTGCTAATAGAGGTTTATAGATATGGCTAAGTAATTGTCTTAAAGCCGACAAGGGGGTGCCCTATTCTAGTCGAGTGCGTCTTTAATCGAAAGTCAAATTTAAATAAGCTTCGTAATTGACACTAATTGTGAACCCATTCATAAGTGTACATTAGTCTATTAGGAGATGACAATCAATATACCCTTGAATAGGGTAATCAAAATTTATATAGTAGCCTCTATATATAGCCAGTGAGGCTATATGTGTATAAATTCTGGTTGGCTTTTGAACTCAAGTAGTTGAGACTCGGTTCGCCGGGATAGACGATGATGGCCCACAAAATGGCACTATTTCGCTGCTTCTTTTTCGCACAGTAAGTAAATTATTTGCGCTCATCTCCGCGGATAAAGCTATACATTCGACGGCGAGGCACAAAATGTGCAAATTTATTTAGCCTTGATAATTCCCAAATTAAAGAAATGAGCGGTTGTGGCAGGGGCAGGAGCCGGCACCATTTATATATGGCAGGCAGGCAGGCAACACATCGTGGATTTAAACTGATTAATCTGCATCTATCAGATGCGAGGAAACGAGACCCAACTGAACTTCAAAAGTATCTTATCTGCATCTCTGTCCGGGCCTCTCTGATGTCATTTGCAAATTCAATTTATCCATTTCAAATGGAATTTATCCAACTGACGGCGGCGGCCGAAGACGTTTTCCTCCGTTTCTCCGGCTTTCTTTCTGCACTCTTGCGTTTTTACTACCAATTTTTATGGTTTATGCATAGTTTACCCAACGTACCAGCCCAGGACTCCCTTCCCCATCTCCCTATCCCTCCTCCCCCTGCCCTTGTGGCCCTAAGAATCTTTGTCTGTCACGGATTGCGGACTGCCAACTGGTTGCGACATTGTGACTCCGGCATGCTCATAAAAAGGTAATAAAATTTTTGTTTACCTTGGTAATAGGAAGTGAAAAGCACTAACACTCACACGCACGCGCGCAAAACACACACACACACACACAGAGACATTTGAATATATGGCAAAAAGGAACATATTCCTTTGGCATATCCTGGGCCATGTCCTCGGCTATGGCTATATAGCCTTGAGTGGTTTAGTCGACTCGACAAGTTTTTGGGGCGGCAAATGTGCCGCTGTCGACGCAACGGACGAGGAGGTCCTTCTTCGGCCGTATACAATAACAAAAAAACCAAAAAAAAAAAAAAGAATGAAAGGAAAAAAGAACGTCGAACAAAAAAAGTAAAAGAAAAACATCAGGATAATCGCAAGAAATGGAGTCGAATGTTTGGAGTCGAGTCACAGGAAATTGATTTCTTTTCGTGGTTTGGCCCCAGGATCTGAGAGCCCCGACCCAAGTCCGGGGACCATCTTCCTCCATCTGTTCCGTGCTGTTGTCAAACAGAATTTATCGATGATTGGTTTGCTCTTTGCGCATATTTATCTCAATGCAGATTTTATCTACGTGGAGCCGGGAAATGGGGAGCTATAATTGCACTTGCCTGCATATAAATAAAGTCGCTTCAATGGAGATCGTAAAGTATTGCATAATAAAGTCCTTACATTGATAAAATGACCTGACTTTTGCCATTGTACCTCGGCTCGTCTCGGTTTGCCGGGGAGTTGGTCTGCTAAATTTAATGCCAGTTCAGAGGTAAATAAAAGTACAACCAACCTTTGGATGCCTTGGCTGTGGCGGTGATTTAGCAACTCCGACCCACACTTATTGGCTTTCAATTTCCATTTTGAAAATTTACTGAAAACATTAAAGGCCCCACTCCGGTGCGGAGGAGGTCCTTTTTGGAGGGGAAAACTTTTGCGCTTCGCTATTGCTGGTTGATTATTGAAATCATTTTCCTGGCCGCCTTCGTCGTGGAAAAACTTTGCCATATTTGCTTGCTTAGGCCTTCATTAAAAGTTTGCCCCTGGCACGACATTTGTCTCCAAGGTATACCCATGTATACGGCGGCGGCGTTGTGGGAAAACCAGGACGAAGACGGCCACCTCTCGCTTTGATTTATTGCTCTATTAAATAATTTTCCAGCTTGGCCCGCAGAAAGTTGCATACATTGGAATTTCAAGTGCGGCACCAAGGACGAAAATTTGTGGTGTCATTAAAATTTTGTTGCATCCAAGTTGGAAGGTAGAACTCCTCCACTTCCTCTACCACCACCACCTCTTTTCCCACTCCCCAATGTTTAGCTTGGATACTTTCCTGCGTCGCTTAAATATGCATTTGTTATTGAATTTCCGTAACAGCTGGCTGTTGGCTGGGATGCCTTCACATCTTGGCATCTTCTCCTCCACGGGTGGTGGAGGCGGTGTATGTATTACGGCGAGCACTCATCCGTTACTAACACACCGTGTGTGGCATGCCACATGCACTTTCACCTTTAACTTTTGGCTGATTTCTAGTGCGGAAAGCGCTCGTCGAAGCATCTCCTTCTTCCTCTGCTAATATGTGTCTAATACAGCGTATTAATTTATTTAAATTCCACACAGACACCAAGACTCAGACACACAGGCACTGCTGTTCCGACATCCTTTGCCAGATAGCTACCCGTAAGTGTGTGCCAGTATGTGGCACACATATGTGGCACCGGGATACCGAAGCCATTACGCCGTTCAATGACACGGCAAAGTGTGCGCCGTGGCAACTTTTTTCCTTTTTTTTTACCGGGTCTGTCCCGCACCGAGAAAAAAATCGTTTCAAGGACTTTAAACATTTTATTTTTAACTAAGGACATGATGCGTTTTTACTCCTTAACGTTATTTCTATTAAGAAATCATTTGAAAGCCATATTTAACTTCCTTATAATTTTAAACAAACTAATACAGCCAATTTTTTACAAGTGTGTTCTGCCTGACTGCTCCTGCTGCTGATGTACCTGCTCCTTGCAGGTCCTGCTATCTATAGCTCGATGATTACAGCAGCCATCAGCGGGGGATCGAATGCCGTTGGCCCCACACCCCCTCCGGGCCCGGCTCTTCCGCCAAACCCTTTGCCGCCTTTTGATTCTGTCGAGCGCACAGGAGCACCAGGCATCGCATCCTTTCGAACGGTTCTAATAGCTTCTAATGCATGTAATGTCAGTTCCCGTCAGTTTCCGCTCACCACCTGCTCTTCGCATTTTTTTTCCATATTATTTTTTATGTCGTCGGGGGTTCAGCGGTTGCTTTAAAAAATGGCAGAGCATTTTTAGCGTAATATTGATTTTGTTCCGCGGCCAAGGAAAGTAGGCTATGGTATGTGTGTGTTTGCCAGATGAATGATAAATATTTGCCAGCTCAGAAAGTCCTGATGACAACTTTTAAGGCCGCTCTGGCTTAGCATTTTATCGTTTAAATTGTGTTGGGATTATTGTGGGCTAGAATCCGCATTTAATTGGGATCTTAATTACCAGTTTCTGGCCATTATTGCCGGGACCCCAATGCTGATGGAATTAAATTCAAAAGCTTGTTCCCTCTCAGTTGCTGCTAATCCAAACTACAGGCCGCACTCAAAGGGAAGGGCCAAATAGTTTCGGCCAACAACTTTCAACTATCAAATGACCGCAATTCATTATTTTATCGAGTTTGACAACTATTCAAATGGGAACCCTCTGCATTATGCTAAATTGCCTTGTTTTACAATGCTTAAGTGCCCGACGGAGGGTGGAGAATTTATTCGGTCAGGGCAGGGGGCTGTCTGGAAGGATACCCCTCCATATGCTAATAGTTTTGTCACTCTTTCCAAAAAGGGACCGTCATAAAATTAACAAAAAGGATGAAAAAAAATGGGAATGGCTGGTGGAATGGTGGAGGGATTTTAGTTTCTGGGTCCAGCCATTGGAAAAGTTGCAAAGTTCGGCAAAGCTGTCGGCACCTTGTGTTTCCCCAGTTTGTTGCTGCTGTCACTGGTTTTTGGTAATTTCCCGTTTTTATCTGGCGATCACACTCGCACACATGTGCGAACAGGATATTAGTGCAGGCTGCAGGACTGCAAGGATATCGCTGAGACCTTCTTCATCTTTAATAAATATTTATGTGCTGTCACCAGCCCGACTCAACCCACATCCTTTGGCCGCCCCCCGCTCTCTCGGCCCGTCAATTTGCTTTTCTAATTTGTATACAAGGATTTCTGTTTGCCTTTGGTGTTGCTCCTGTTGGTTGACGTTGTTGCTTCTGCTTCGGATGCTGGAGTGTGTGTGTGTGTGTTTGGATGTTGCTTTTGTGTTTGCTCTCTCCGGAAAACTTGGCACTCTTACATATTGATGAGCGCTGCGATTAAGTAGAGCGTGCCTAATGCATGCAGCAAAGTGAGGCGTTTTGGGAGGCAGTAGAGGGTTAAGAAAGGACACCATGTGTGTCACCCACACCGCCCATAAACGAAACTCATCAATTTTTATGCGGTTTCGGTTTTTTGCGCCCCTTCCCGTTCAGTTTTGTGTGTGTGTTTGTTTGATGAAAGTGAAAAATGCCGGAGACGGTGAAGAGGTCGGGGTGGAGGGGCCTCTGCTACCTGTCCCTGTCGCTAATGTTATGCAAAATGAAAGTAAACACTCTCTCCGTTTGTGTGTGGCTGTTGTGTGTGCTAGTGTGCGTTAGTGTTTGGCATACAAATTGTTGCTGGCGGCTTTTTAGGCGTAGCTTAATGCATTTAAATGGGAAAATTACACAACTTTTTTGCGACAGCCCAGGCACCCCCTCAACCACTAGTAGCTCCCGAAAGGGTTCTCACCTCAATGCTACACGGCGCAAAAAAAAGGGGGGGTGACCACTTAAGAAATTTGCATATCACATGGCCGGATCTTTTTGTAGTGGAAATCGGAAACTATCCACTGGAGTTTGGGGTATCCTTTGAATTGGAAAGTTTTAGTCTCAGTGCAGCTTCCATTTAATGTCCCGATTGCAAGCGGAACTCTTATGGCCTGCTGATTCGCACAATTTCTGCCACTCGAGCAGGCAGATGCTGTTGAAAAGCTTTTAGCGCTCTCATTGCTGTAATTAATGTGCTTCGGCTTGGCTTTAAGCCGCTTTAAAAAACTCCGAGCTCCCTGAATGGCAAGCTCCTTGCGAGGTGCCATTGTGTGTGTCCAAGTGGGGGTGCGTCGTCGGAGGCGCCAACTTTGGCTTGCTGACTGGCTGACTGGCCCTGGCCCATTGTTGTGGGCAAATGTGGCTCACCGATGTTACAGTTGTTGTTACGTTACAGTTATTTGCGACTGTAAAAGTGTCGCCATTGTTGCTGCTTAACAACAATAACAAAAGCTGGCCGAACAATAACAACTATGCGAGTGCAAACGCAAAAGCAAGAGCAAACGCACGCACAGCCTGTTGGCCTAGGCAAGAAGCGTCCTCAATTCTGGCCACCCCCCACCATGCCCACCTCGAATTGCCACCACGCCACCCCCTTTAGTCGGACGGACTTGTGCTCGTTGGCTTTTATTGCTTCAGCTTCAGCTTCAGAATCGGCTCCAGAATCAGCCCTGAAGTATGCAACGTTTCGCTTCACCCGCTGCATGCCACTTCTGACCCACTTTACGCGTTTTTTATTTACTTACTTTTCCTTTTCGCCCCTCGCATCCATTTCTCTTCTACTTTTTTTTTTTTTTTTTGTTGCCTCATTGTTGGCAAAGTCTTATTATTATGTGGCTTGCTTTCGCCTTGGTTCTTCGGTCCTTTCTTCACTTTTATTGCTTGTTGTCTATGGCGGCGACAGCAATTATGTAGATTTCTGGCACCCACCCACTCGCTGGCAAACCACCACCAGCACCACTCATGGAAATAAAAATAAAAGTAAATAAAGTGAAATTTATATTGTAGCGCCTTGAAGTATGGAGGCCAGACCGCTTAATGAGCGGGTTATTGACATTGTAGACGGCGGCGAGGGCGGATGGAGGGGGCGTGCCAGGTTAATTGTTAAACTCTCAGGTCGGAAAATTCAGAGGTGCTCCGTTACAAAATCCGCTTGATAAATCCCGGATCAGACGCCCGTCGGCAGCTCGTGCGTGTAATATGATGTATGATATGTCAGTCGACACTCGCACTGAAGCACAAACAATCGCACCGGAATACAGGAATACAAGCTGACAGGACCAAAGGACTCGGGAGCTGGGAGCTGGGAGAGACATTTGACGGGCGATGAAGCGACCTGCAAATTTGGCAACTGTCTGTCTGAATTATTTCGTTTTGCCTTATTTTTGGCTCGACGGCTGTGGGCTCTTGTAATACAAACATATGTAATACATTCGAGGGCATGAAACGTTTGAACCTGACACCAGAAAAATAATATTTATACCATCAACACCTTTTTGTATACGGTATACGGTATACGGTTTTGTGGTTTTCCGCCAAACCTGCTGGATGATGAGCTAAAAAAAAACTTGAGCAAAAATAGCAATTACTCCGCCTGATGGCTAGTTAAGGGGAGAATTTAACACCATTACGGGGCTATTTGTTGCTGACTTTAATCTGCTGGTCATCAATTAGTCGTAACTCCCATTTAAGCAAATAAACTACGTATTTTTTTACCACTCACCTTAAGCGACGTTTAATTGAGGCTTACCCTTTGTTTTTTTTTTGTTGGTTTCCGCTTATCGAAATGAGTTTTTTGCTCATTGATAACCGCGATATTGGATTTCCTGTGGCACAATCGCTTTTTTTTTTATGCCGGTGTTTACTTATCTTTAGGCGAATCCATTTTAACATTTGCACACAATTATTTGCAGATGCGCAGCCAGCGGAGGGGAAAAATTGATTGCTTGCAATGTAAATAGCAAATAAATCGAATCAATGAGTGCGAAATATGCAATAAAAAATCATATTAGGATAAATAAACAGTTGCCACTGCTGTTGCAGTTTAACAAAAACCAAAAAAAGACTCCCTCTTTAAGCTGAAGCCAAGTTTAAAATATTAAAGCCCTCGTTTCGGACATTTTAGCTTTCCACCCGGCATGTGTCGTTTCAAAATCATTCCGATAAAGGTTCTTTAACCAAGTTAAGATCAAGGTGAGTGCCTTTTGGCCAAAATGCATAGATTTTAGTCACCTTTTTGCAAATAATTTATCTAATTTTTATCTGATTTCGAAAAGGAATGTCATTTATGAATCAGGAATTTATTCCGCTTCGATCTGCATCCAAAAATTTCAAAAGTAGAACAACAAAATTTTTTCGATTTTTGCAAATTTTAATGATGGTACCCCTTTCCTAAATTGCAAAAAATCGAAAAAATATTTTTTGTTCTATTTAAAAAAACCTTTGATGCAGATCGACGAGGATTTGAGCCCTGATTTATAAATAGTATTCCGTTTATAAATCGGATCAAAATTGGGAAAACAATTTGCAAAAAAGTGGCCGAAAACTCATATTTTTGACCAAAAGACACTCTCGAAAATATTTCGGAAATATTCCAAAAAATACTCCCCCTTTAAGCGTTAACTTTAAAGCCCTCGTTTTGGAAATTTTTTGTGCCACCTTCAACTAGTTAAATCGGAAAGTTAACACTCAAAACTGGGGTGGGCTCTTGGTTGACTTTTCCGGGAAGGACTTGGCCCTGATTTGGCTTTCCAGCTTTCCGCTCTCGAGTTGAGTTTGAGTTTGCAGCTCGTGTCGCCATCTTGAGGAACGGTTCGCTGAATTCGCCAGGGCAACGCAATAATTTGTGTAAATAATCAATGGGCCCCGGCCGGGGCTTATTGACATATTCTCTAGTATTCAGTGGGCCCCGGGGGCACCGGCTCTTTGGTGGCCTTTTGCGGCCACGGCAATTAAATTATTTATAGCCGGGCTTTTGTGCGCCGCCTCCTCCAAGTAACTTCCCCATGGCAGCTCGAATGTCCCGCGTCTAGACCATCCGATCCGGGATGCTATGAACCCAATCTTGTAACAACGGCTCCCCCAACGGCTCCCACAACGGCCTACTGGCCAAAGTACAAATACAAAATACAAATTCAAGCCCCGCAGGTGGCTGGAACTTCAAACAGAAGGCGACTCTAATTACAAAGAGCTTAGGCTCGGGAAATATGCAACAATTGCTAATTTGATGAGTTCCTCCGCCTATTCCTTTTTATGGCCAGCTGAAATAATAGAAAAATTAAAACATTTTACAGCGCCAACTGAGGGGATCAAGTGTCAGACAGGCTAACAATTATGGCGCACACCTTTTGCCCGCCTCACTCATCGCAGTCGGCGACGTCGAAGCCATTATCAAACTTTGACTAATACCATTGAAATTTGTGCATAATTTCGAGGCACTTAAAGCAGACGCTTTGTGCCTACTTAAGTGCCACGCCCCCCCCAACCCATAGCAGCAGGCAGCATCGCCAGGACTTTGTTGTCACGCTTAGCGAAGCAATTTAGCTGAGTGAGCCCGCGAAATTGCGAAAGTCCCCGACTTTGTAAGTAATTCCTTCAGGAAACTTCTGCGCCCAAATTGCCGCTTTAAGCAGGTGTCAAGGATTTTGCTCAGATATTTATGAAAATATTCTCGGTTGTGTAGCTAAATTAAGACAAAAACTATTGATCCTGATTCCGTCAGTTTCAAGTCACTCCCGAAGAGTATGGGGAAGTCGTTGAATTTGGAGTGGCCTTTCCACGTTCATTTCCATTTCCCTCCGGGCAGCAACAGTTCCCTTAGTCGAAGCCTTAAGTAGAACACGTCGCACTTAATTAACTATTCAAAAACGTTGCAAATTGCAGAGGAAGCAACTAAACCATCATTAAAGGGAATTGTCCAGCCTGCTCCAATCTCTCTATCTACGACTGATTTTTTTTTTCTGGCCTGTTTATACATTTAACTTCCCACCCACAATCGGTCGTGCGTAGGCTTTTTGATAAGACCTGCTCTTCCTCTTCCCATTACATCCGCCGTAATGGCGGCTTGTCCTTTTTTTTTTTTTTTTATTTTGCTGTTCTTTGTTTGTCTGCCAGGACGTCCTTGACTTTCTGCCACCCTTCGCTTCGCTCCGCTTTGTTGTTGGGGCCATTTTCTCCATTTGACTTTCAAATAATAAAACATATTTTTTGGGGCGCCGAAGCCGCATGAAAACGGCAGCTGTAAAATTTGTGGGTTATTTGTTGAAAATACATTTTCCACTTTTCATTTTCGTTTCCTCTTTTTTTTTTTTTTGTTGTTGTTGTTGTTGTTGTTGTTGTTCACCCTGCAAAGGTAGAGCCGTTGTTGGTATTTGATGCGACCCAGGCCGAGGTTCAGGCTCAGGTTATGTTTTGCGGGAAATTTGATGAAGAGGGTCGCCGGATTGGAGTGGGCCTGCGGCTCATGGCTTTCCGCTTTTGGCCAGAATGGCCAGAAATGAGTGGGATCGGGTCGGAGAGTGCAAAAATGCCAATTTTATGCATGAGAAAATACTTAAAATAAAGTATAAAATATTTCATTTAAATGTAAATTATTTTTTATTTCACTTTGACTCATGTCTGATGTGATGTATGCGCCAGGTGGAATGGCAATTCTATACTATACAGGGTGTGTGTGTTGTTGTTTAAATTAATACTTAAAGTAAAGCACACTTTAAACGATTTTCAATAGTTTGCAAAGGTTTTTATCAAAGTTTGAATAAACAAATCGAAAATCTAAAGTGGTCCAACTACAAAAAACTACAACCGGATCTGGTGTTTGTTGCAAGTTAGGGCTTTTATGTGCAAATAAAGGACCTTCTCTTAAAATAACTAAAGCCACTTCATAAATTCGAATCAAAGTTCCAATAAAAATTCAGCTAAAAGTTTCAAACACTCATAAATAAAACAGACTTGCCTCCAAATTTCTGATTCCATTTTCCTCTCAAAATATTTCTGGTTAGAAAAAAAAAAAAAAACGAAAAGAAAAAAACCATTTGTAGAACCATCTTGGCCATTTATCTTTGAACTGGCGACTGACTGCTCTCAGCTAGTTAAGAATTATGAGGCATGTCCTCGGCTTCGTTCCTGTCGCTGCCCTCCAAATTGATGTACGATGTGCCAGGTGATGAAGGAGAGCTCCTTCCTCAGCTCCTGTCTGTCGTTTGTCATAAAATTAGCGGCAGATTGGGCCAGGGAGGCGGGGTGGCAGGGTGGCAGGGTGGCGCGAAGAGGTGTGTCTTGTGGCCTGCCCCCCATGTTGAAGGGGGGGCGTCTTGTTGTTGTCCTTGCGCCTGGCACAAATTAGTTGGTGAATTTTTTATGTTACCACAGCACGATAATGTGACACAGCAGCGCCCCAACATACATCTTGTGCTTGTCTGCTGGACTCCCCCTGGGAGTATCTCCTGATGTTTTCGCTCATTTTGCGGCCGCCTCCACCTGGAGGAAGCTGCTTGCCTCATAAATGAAAATTGATGCTGTAGCAAGATTTTTTCACGCCACATTGTCAAGTGTGTTGATTCGATTACGATGAGGGGATGAAGTGTTCCGGTGGCCGAAGCCGGGGGCGCTGAGTACAACACTTGCACTTCCAGATGCCCCACAAACCCATTTCAAGTGCAATGGCATGTCTGTAAAAAAGGCACAGTGAGAAATTATTAGAGACCATGGGAGCAGGTTTTATTTTAGAAAAAGGATTAGCGAAGTTCCTAAAATTCTCTAAAATATAAAATATACTTGTTTTTTAAAGTATAATTTGTAAATACATAATTTTCTTTCCGTGCTCTGGCAACATATTCGAATCGAGACTGTGACTGAAACTGAGACTCCACCTAATTGCATTAATGCAACAGCATCACGGTGGCAGTCGAGTGTGTTCCACGCTCATTACCGAAGCTGAAGCGAATCGGGAGCACGCGAGTTGCAAGTGAAATTAAAATTTCCGCTTTTGCGTGAGACTGGGAGACGGAGACTGAGTGGAGAAAGAGTGATTGCAGCAATAATTGCAGAAAATATTTTCGTATAGGGTCCATGGTTTGGCCGCCCATTGTGTTGGCAATTTGACTGTCCACCTATGTGGCATGCCTCAAGGCTGCCAGCGTCACGCAATGGGAAGCAGTTGATGTTGCAGCTGCCCCATGTGGCTGCTGTTGCTGTGACTGTTGCTGTTGCTGTTACTGACCCATTGTAATTGCATTGTGGCATTGTGTCGTCCTACTCATCACTGCCCACTTGTCTGGCCTTTGCTCTCGTTCCTCTTTTCCTACAGCACTGAAAAAAAGATTATTTTATTTAAAGAACACTGTGAAATACTATAGAAATGATTCTTTTCAACAGATATAAATATTTCGCTCACTGTCATTGCCAAACCGATGCTGCTGCCATGGATGATGCTTTCGGTTTAAGAAGGATATCCGCTCTTTTGCTCAATCGGTGCCGCATTCCTTTGGCATGGAGTTCTTTGGCATGCGGACAAAATAATTACAATTTCGCATTATTATGCGAAGTGAATTTTCATTTATGGAACCTTTTCAATGTCTCAAGTGCCGCTGTGCTGTGCCACTGATTCTCCTTTTATTTCATTTCGCCTGGCAGTTGCCGGCATCGTTGTTGTTGATGTTGCCGCCTTGTTGAGAAGTTTATTAAAATTGCAAGTGGCCCCGGTCCTTCTCCTTTTCGCCCGCTCAATGTTGCAACATTATTTTCGTATTAAATTGTATTTGCCGGGCCTTGGCCCGACCTGCCACCATCAGGCGGAATCCATCATCAGCGTATTTATACTTTGCATATTTGCAGACACCGCAAACAGTTTTCAGGTGTTCGCTCTGAGCTGTGAGCTCTCCTTTCAGCGAAAAGGAGCCGAATGCAAACACATTTTGAACTACATATTTGCAGGATGGTAGGAGCTGAGGTGCCGGGGCGGCCAGGTGAACGCACTTCTTATATTGAACACACATCGCTGCATTCGAATGCGTTTGAGACTTTGGCATTGAAGGAGATGGTGCACTTTCAATGCTTTCCTTTTTTTCCATCCCAGTATTTTTGATGGGATGGCATAAACGCTTCGACGCCATCCATTGGTGTTGTGTTTATATATATTGTGAGGTTGGTTCCTGACTGATTGTGGATGCTCCTGGAAGATGCGCTTCGTTTGGCATCTTAAGTGCTTTT
The DNA here is from genome assembly GCA_018150405.1 of Drosophila varians. Lineage (NCBI taxonomy): Eukaryota > Metazoa > Arthropoda > Insecta > Diptera > Drosophilidae > Drosophila > Drosophila varians. The sequence goes on from JAECWK010000130.1 coordinate 16,016,123, forward strand.
CGATTTGGCCTGCTCCTTGACGGATGTCCTCCCCCCTCCGGCTCAATGAGCCTGAAATCTATTCACATCGATTCGGTCCAGGATTGCAACCTTTAAGTTCGAAGTGCACTGTTTAAGCCCATTTCGTAGTTATTGTGGCTATTTCCTTGCATAATTAACGCTCATCGAACCATGTGAGAAGGCGTGTGTAATCCTATTTGTAAGCCCCACTCATTATTAATAAGCACAATTTCGCATAATGGCCAATGAGAGCGGAAATGTAAATAAATTATAAATACATAACATGGTTGGCGAAAAATCGTATAAAATATTACCAGTTTATGTGCAATATTTCTGCCATTGCCATTGCTGTATGGTTTAGGGTGTATGGTGGGTGGTGTTTGGTGTGTGGGAGGATAAAAATTACTCAACTTTTATTTTGGCTGCTGCTTTAAAGCCGATTGCTATTTTCGTATTCCTGATTTATTATTATGAAATGTTTTTGCCCACCACCACTCTCCATTCTCCAAATAGAGGCACGTCCTGGTCCTAACTTTCAGGCCAAGTTGAATATCGGGGAATTTTAAAATTCCAATCGCCTACGCCGGGCCAGGAACGTAAGATCTGTGGCGACTTATATAGAAATAAAATGAAATGGGTGTACGAGACAAAGGGATTCGATGGGGTGGCTTTTCAAGGGGGTGGGGGGCCTTAAGGACGGGCCTGTCTGTTTAATTTAAATGTCGTCCTCCCCCTCCGACTTTATTTTTGTTTTACAATGGAGGAAACATTTATAGTGGTTTTCTTTATGATTTAAATACAATTAAATTAAAGTGTTTGAGGATGAAACTATACCTTCTAATCTAACCAAATAAATATCTTTTAAAATATAAATCCCAATGAATTATTCTTTTAACCGGAATTATTGGAGAATATCCCTTGGCTTGGGTTCTGGAGAAGTCGGCCTGTCGATATGGCAGCTTATGTCAAAGTACGTGCCTGGACGTACACACCTATTGAATCGGAGCGCGATGGAGCTACTCCGGACGACGGAGTAGGCTATCCGTGGAAAGACCAAGAGAGAGAAGCAACAACTTGCCGCGGGCCAGAAATCATGTTTAGAATGTCTAAGTGCGTCGTGAACAAGTCAAGTGCCACCACAAATGCCGCTGCCCCCGCCCCGGCTGAAAATCGCAGCGAAACTATGCGTAGGCGTCTTGTGCGTAGCCAAAGTTTAATGAACTTCAAAGCATCAGCATTCCCAATCCTATTCCCAATCCCATTCCCATTCCGATTCCCATTCCTATAGCATTTCCATTTCAATTCATCAGTGCGGCAAACATCGATTGACGAATGTTTGCTGCGCCTCTCAATAATAATTCTTTGATGGAATTATTATTGAATAGCATCGATATGGAAATGTCTGTGCCGGGCGGGGAGAGAGTGTGTGTTTTGCATATTTATTGGCAGGCAGCGCTTTGTAAATGGCTTTTAATTATGGCCCTGGCTGCCCAATTCTGACCGCATTTTATGGCCAGCAATAGCAACACAGCAACAGAGCAACAGAGCAACACGAAAGGCCTTCTCTGCTGCATGATGGCATTTTTCAATTGTCTGCATTTTGCTTTGTTTAATTGTTCAACCGAAACAAACAGAAAACATGTCAAAGGGAGTCCCTGGGCCAGCGGGATGGGATGGATGGTACAAAAAAGCGTGTTGAACTGGGGAGATGGAGAATAGTATTTGCCACAGTTTTGCGTGAAAAGCGCTGAAAGCAGCAGCAACGGCGGCAGTGGTGGTGGCGGGAAATTGTTCAAAAATTGTCCGGTCCAAAAATGTTCGCTGGCAAAATGCAAAAACAATGCGAATTTGTCAAGCAAATGCAACGCACATGCTCATAAATTTTCCCATACAGCGAGTTAGATGGCAAAACTGGGACAGGATGGGGCAAAGTGAGCCCATAAACAAAAATGTTTCATGCGAAAATGTTTTCCCCTTTTTTTGTTGTTTTGGTTTTGTTTCGTTGCTCTGTTGGTTACTTTTCCATCCCGCAGTAAATCATAAAAACAGTTTTGGACACATTTTTGCAAATGCCACAGCCAACTCTAAGAATTGTTCTTTGGAAACCAAATACAATAATTGACTTCTCTGTATGCCCCAATCTAATAATTGCTCTTATTCTATATTTGCAGGTAATTTTCAACACCATTTCCACTTAATGCGGGTAAATTCCGCGGCTAACGTAAAACAATTCGCTCGTAAGTAATTTAAGTAATTTGTCAAAAAAGCGCAGAAACAAAAACCCACAGCCACAGGTCTGTAAGCCCCAACAACCATAGAGTTTATGAAGCGAGTTTCATTTTTATTATATGTATTATGCAGCAGCAGAGGAGCGCAAAAAAAATGGGAAATTTTCGCGGTATGAAATTGTTGCATGAATATCCTTTTAGCGCGCTTCTGACGCTTTTATGCGCATTTAACTTTTACGGTTATGATGACGTTGCGGTAAATTGGTTGAGTGGGCGTGCCACCTCCTCGAAAGTCCCGGCAGTCCTCGCAGTCCTCGCAGTCCTCGCAATCCTCGTAGTCCGCGCGGTTGTAAATGTTCAATTCGGTTGGGTCTATTGGAAAACATATCTGGCAACGCGTAGCAATTAAAGTAAGCCTTTCATTCTTCAAGGATTAATCAGCGGTGTCGGTGGCAAAGAATTTCTCCACACCACTTTCGCCGCAGACTCATACTTTGCGTTGGCTGTATTTTTAGCATATTTTTCAGCGCCATGAATGAAATGCACAAACATTTCTCGCCTCCGGGAGTTGTATCCTCGTAGCGTAAAACGATACGGAGTCGCAATGGCAAGTTGTTAATATGGAATTGTGGTCCCCGGCAGCTCCACATATCCCCACATCTTTCAGCCCCCAAGTAGAGCGCTCCCTCTCGCCCCCCTGGATACAAACAGATTCAGAGATACTGCGGTGCTGGGGTGCTGGGGTGCCGGGGTGCTGCATGTATCTGGCATATTAAAAAGGCAGCGAATGAAACAAACTGAATGAAAAGTTGTAGTAATGCCTTAACAATGATTACGCCTACTTTCCGCCACCACCTCCACCACCACCACCACCACCACCACTTTGGCCCCGCCAACTTTTCAAATAAACTTCGCTCACTCTCTGTTTTCCGCTTGTCTGTTTGAGCGTTCATTGCACCCACTGGCAACTGGAATTGGAAGCCAGCGACTGCCACAAGCCAACAGCCAACCGGCAACCGGCAACTCAAACCGCCCAACTTCAGTCAGAAAGTGCAACAGAAAAGGCCGTATTGTTTGCGCCACGCAGGATATTAGAAATGAGGCAAAACTGCGCTCATTACGCATACGCCCAGTTGGTCTGATATGGCAAATAATCGCGCTCCGTTGCTCCGTCCTTAAAGTGTTTCGTTAAAGCCAGATCGGAAAGCGGCTTAAATGCAACGCTGCCTGAGCCTCTGTTGTTGTGGCTGCTGCAGTGAAATAAAAACCGCATTTGATATAAAGGCATTGCCGCAGCTTTTCACCCAACTAAGAAGAGCCAGGAGGAGAGCCACGGCACCCACAGCCCCAGACAGTGGCAGACAAAGCGGCACGACAACCAACTGGCTGCTGGCAGATTCTCCCCTCAGACCCCATTACCCCTATGCCCACTCGGTCTCCCTATCCCAGTTTTTCCATGCAACCCATCTAACTCTATGTCTGTCTGCCGCCTGTCTTCTATATGTGGTAATACACAGAGGAAAAAACATAGGAACATCAGAGATACCTGTCTTTAAAGTAAATGAATTAATTTTTCCCAGTGCATGTGCCTGGCTTGAAGAGTTCTCCCAGTGTTTTCTGTGGCATGCCGACGACGACAGGCAATCCTCAGCCACCGCCCGCTTTAAAACTCCGCCCCCACATTCCTCACACACATACTATATAAAGGAGGCATGGAGCACACGGATGCAAACTGGCGGCGCTGCATGTTTGTGCTTATGGAAAATCCCTGCGCTCTAAAAAATTTATAAGTGCGCACATGGTGGAGGAGAAGTCTACATTGCATCCAGGCCGTGCCATGTGCCATCCCGCCTCGGAGCCGCCTCGGAGCCGCCTCTGAGCCGCCTCTGGGCCGCCTCTGCTCTTTGCATTTTGCGAAAACTTTTGTAAAATGACAAAAATATGCCCATTAAAATGAGCAAATGTTGGAATTTATGTACATTAGGAGGACTAGAAGAGAAACCGGAGGAGCAGCAGGCCTCATAAGGGATGCTCTTTTATTTGGCCGTGCTGTTCTTTTTCCGCCGCCAGTTTCAGCTCATTCATCATAAAAGAAAAAAAAAACTGAAAGGGGAGCAGATAGGAGGAGATAGAGAGACAGAGGGACAGAAGGATGGCAAGGATTCAAAGGAAAAGCTGCAAAACTGTCCTTTCTGGCTGCAATGGCTCGGCTTGTTGAAGTCACAGTTGGTTAGTGCAAACAATTAGCGCAGCTTAATCAGATTTGCCGTGTCGCATTAAGGCCTGATAATTCCCAGTGTCCTCCTCGAATATTCTCCAAGTCCTTGTCCACTGTACCCCCCGCCTTGGGAAGAACTATTCCTTCGATTGGCCGAGAAAAAGTTAACCCCAAAGTTTCTGCGAAAAGAACTTAAAACGCTTTGCCGGCTCGGCCGCGGGCAAAGTTTGGTCTGACTGACTGACAGTCGAACAGACAGACGGAAACTTTTCCAATTTTAATGAAAATATTTGTGCAGACCAGTGTACCGGCCAAATAGAATCGGATTCCCCGGCTGGACAAGCTCGTATCATTAATATGCATGTCAACGAGCCACGACAGGAGGACAAGACTTAGACCAAGACCGAATCTAGAGGATTCTCCTTCACTTTTGCTGGGGCAAAACTTTATGAGAGGATTGTTGTTACCTACGAGTAGTACTATAGTTGGAATACTTGAAGGGAGCCATCTTGATGTGTTCATAACAAGCTGTGAAAATATTTCCACACTTTTTTCCCCCTCTATCGGCCATTTGTTTTGGCCAGACTGGCTGTTCAATCGATTTTCACTGCAGGTCGTCGTCGCTTTTCCAGCTTTTTCAGTCGTTTTTCCTCGCACTTGAACAAAACAATAAGCCCGGGCCCTAAAGGACAAGTCGAAGCCAAGGAAGAGTGCCAAGGAAAAGAAAGCAGGAGAAAAACGATTCTCGCACTTGGCTTCCTGCTGTTTTTCCTTCCACCCAGCCATTGTCGGTCAGTTTTCGTGTTGGGAAAACAATAACTTGTCCGGAACAGGATGGCCCTTCGCTTTGCATTCAGCTTGAAATTCATACATTCATAGCCAGGACTGGGGCGGCAATAAATGGCAATCAGCATTTGTGCAATGCAATTGGCAGTTTCAATTACATACGGATATGTATTCCAAATAGTTTCATTGTTGCGCCTCGACGTCATTATGAACTTTTAATGAGCTAATTAAGAGCAACACTTTCGTTTTCATAGCACATGCCAGCCGAAAGTTTACATTTGGATTTTGGACTGTCTGCCAACACCGAAATTTGTTGCCAATTAAAAGTTGCCCCTGCTCCTCCTCCACTTCCAGCTCCGTCAAAAATGAGGTGAGCGTAGAGTCCTCCTCGATGTTTTTGGGTGACAAAAACGAGAGCTGGAAGCTGGGATCTACGTTCTGGGATCTATGAGATGAAAGCGGAATCGAATGGCATTTTAATTGAAATTCCGTGGAAGATTCTGCTGTCTAATAATTGAAAGGAAATGCAAGTCACGACTCAAGTTCGCAGCAGGAGCACGTGTGTGTTGGTGTGTCTGTGAGCGCAGGATAATGAAAAAGGAATTACATTTTATTAGTTGGAAATTGAATTTTCCTAATCGATTTTTTTGGGTCATCCTAAGTGGAGCCAAATGCCAAGGATACAGAAAAGTCTGTGGCCCATTAAAATACACAATTTAGTAAATTTTTGTGTCCTTGCGACCCCCGGCGTATCCGGCAGATATCTAAATGTGTTGTTTGCATCCACTCGTATCTTATCTACACCACAATTAAAATATTAAAAGAAATCATAAAAAGAGGGCAGGACCGACCACAACAGCAACCACACCAGCCACTAGCCATAATTCAAGTCATTAAAAGTTGCTGGCCACCAGCACCACCCAAAAAAAAAACATCAGCACCACCACCACCACCGAAAGTGGGGTGTGTCTGCAATAAAATTGCCCACCGCGTCTAATTCTAATTTACTGCGTTTGGAATGGAATGGCCTAAACGGTTGCCGCTTTTTTCGGGTGGAGAGGGCCTCCTCGCTGCCACCTTGAGCTTTGTTCTCCCCAAAATAAATTGGGAAAATTTATGCGCCCAACATTAAAGGGCTAACGGCAGCCCCCTCGGTTGCCACTGGTTGCCTTTGGTTTCCTCACCTGGCTCTGCTTTTTTGGGTGGCAGAGAGGAGGGCACTTAATTTGCTCACAAAATGAGTTACAAATTTTGGCCGCCGTCAGTGTTTTTCCGTTCTGGTGTAAATTGTTTGCCAATTTGCCTCTCACTTGGATCCAGGCACTCCGGTATCCCAGCATCCCAGCATCCCGACATCCTTACCTTACATCCTGGATTGTTTGCTGTGCACGCGTGCGTGGCCTATGGTTGCCTGGTGCGATAATTGCGTGTTAAAATGTATGTATCTCAACGGTTTCATCTTTATTTTTCGGCTCTCCGCGTCTCTTTTTTTTTTTTTTTTTTTTGGTGGCTGAAACCAAAAAGACGGAAGGAAGTTTGCTAAACAAGCGGCATTCAATTAGGAGCCAGCCAGGCGGAAATTAATCAGCCGCCAGTCGCAATCGCAGCAAAAGCTGCCAATCAGGAAAACTTTTGCCTTTGAAGTTCGCTTCATGTCATTCTCATGCAATCCCTCCACCCCGATCCCCAAGGAAGCCCTCGAAAATCTTCTCGCCTCTGCCCCTGCCCTGCCACAAAAAAGTGCAGGCTGCCTGACACTGACAATGACAATTAATCAAGCGATAACAAGATGTAAATGCAATGCATTGAATATTTTTCTACAACCCACTGCATAATGTTTCCAGCGACATCCCCTTTTCTATTTTCTATAATTTTTTTTTCCCCCGTTTGATTTTCTTTTACAATTTCTGTGGCCTTGGGGAGGACTGCAGTTTATTTGAAAATTAAATTTACGCCAAATTTGCGCAGACAGCTGGCTGGTGCGCTAGCCTCCCCTGGATGCCCCCCGATCTGTCAGACTTTCAACTTCATGAATTGGATTATGCCGGGGTTCTTGGACTTCCGAGTTGGAGCAAGATTCGGGCCATGTTTCCAAGCCGCCGGGGTTTTTGGGGAAAAGCGAGCTGCTCCTGCCGCTGCATAGTTTTTAAGTAGCTGCGTAAATTTTCCCGCACAGATTTGCTGGGAAAGCCATGCTGGGCCAAGGAGCCCTCAGCCCTCAACCCTCAGTCCCCAGCCATCAGTCCTCAGTCCTCAGCCCTTTGGAAAATCCCTCTGTCTGTTTTCTTTCAACGCAAAAATTGCCGCCGGCATCGAGCGCCGAGAAGAAAAATGAAATGTTGTCTATGCATGAATGCAGTCGCTGATGCCAGAAAGGGAGGGGGAGGCAGGGCTGTGTGGCCGGGTGGGTGAGGTGAGATCCTGGCGAGGGGATTGGTCTACAAGGGGCATCCCTTTGTGCTTACACTTTGCGTACTTTGCATGTACGAACAAACGGTTTAAGTGCTTTCAAAATGTTGACGCTCGCTGAGGATGCTGCTGATGATGCCCCGGAATAATCGAGGAATATGGAGGGCAATGCCAGAGGATGGTGTGGGCCTTGGGCTTTGGGGTGTCCAACTCCGAACTCCAACTCCAAACTCCGACATCCAACATCATTTTATTATCTGCTATGTAAATTTGCGAGCTGCAAAAAGTTTGCGGAAAGTATTCCGAGTTTGATTTTGAGGTAGCTTTATCCCTCGGCCAGGATTAGCCAGACCCAAGAGAAAAAAAAAACCGTAGAATCTCCAATAACCGTGGGCGATTATTCTTTGGGAGGCGGGAGTTAGAAGGATGGGGGCTATAATTTAATTCAATTATCGTCAAGTCGACTTTGCCGTCGCCGTCGCCGTCGCCACCCGCTGAGTGCGTCCTTTTATGGAATTTCTATTGGATTGCCGCTTAAAATGCTAAATTATGTGGCCAGGGCCATGTCTATAAATTTAATCGCCTACCTACGGAAATTCATGGTGGCTTGTAAAGGAAATTTTTATTGCATTTTTGCAGGCGCGAAAAGCCGCATATGAAAAATATTTAAGGAGACTGGGACTGGGACTGGCACTGAGACTGGCACTGGGACTGTATGGGGTCCCAACAATTTGCCAAAGCCGCTTAAAAGCCGCAAGGCGATGAAAGCCCGGATACCTTCGAGGTCCTGCCTTTTCGACCTCACACATGTGTGCGAGTCCGGGTCCTTTTGTTTTATTTGCTGCTGCGGAATTCGCCAAGGACGACAAAGGAGGGAGCAGCAGGCGAGGCAAGCGGTGGCGAAGGAGGAGGAAAAGTAAAGCCTATTAGACGACTGCCGACGAAACCAAGATGGCGCCATATTAAATTTCGCTTTCCTCTGCTCCTTGCCAATGTATTTGTTTATGTCTTGTGGAGCTCTCTCTTGTCTGGCTGCCTTTCACATAATTGTGCCACAAAAACTGTGGCCTTAGTGAAGCGATAAAACGCTCCGCCGCCACTCGCTCCTGCCACTCACTCCTGCCACTCGCTTGCTATTTCGGCCCGATTATCAGGCAGTCGGCGGCAGACTTGGCCTCGTAAAACATCGCACTGGCCAACTAATTGTTAAAGCCAAGTATGTGACGTCATCTTTAAAGAGCCTTGAAGGACCCACAGGCTTCGAGCTGTGTTGTCATGCCAAATAAGAACATCTGGCCCTGGATTCCACATCGTATCTTTGCAATTCTTTCTTCTTGTTGTTCTCGTGGTGGGCCCTCTTATCAAATCAGGGACTTTTGACAGCTTTTGGCAGCAGACAGCCCTACACCCCCAATACATTTATTTACAGGCTGATATTTGTTTGTGTGGCGCGTGGATTTATTTATGTCGTCTGCCAACCAGCCTGCCCGCCTGCCAGCCTGCCCTCCTGCCAGCCAGCGGGCAAAGTAATAAATTTTTCACAGAAAAGCAAACAAACTTCAAATCGTTTTCATTAAAAAACATGAATGTGGCAGTTACCAGTTAGGAGGGGATAAGCTGGAGGAGAAGGAGACAACTTCCTTTTCCTATCATCTTGCGATTCACTTGACTTGGCAGCTTGATTTTGATTTATTGACCTGACAGGTTAAGGCCTGAATTATTAATGCCAATTACTGTGATTACCCGAAAAGATTGGCCTCTGCCGATGCGACAGAATCATTAACCCAAAAAGCCGCCTGCCTGCCTGCCGACCTCCTGCCGCCTCTCTAAACTTTGTCAGGCAAATAATCGAGTGAACTTTTGCCAAGTAACCCCCTTCCCTGGAATCGGATCCTTAAAGTACAATCCAATTAGTTTGCCTTAAAGCGAACTCAACAATTTGCCGCAAATGTCTGTCAGGGCACTTGAGAGTGTTTTTATAGCACCTCGCCAAATGGCAAATCGATGGCAATCGAATGAAATGGAATGGTCCAACAAAAAGGATTCACATTTTATTGTAGCACCCTTTCAAGCTTTCAAGCCCGGCGAAAAGTTTCCCTTTTCAACTTTGGCCCGGCTTTGGTGAAAATGTTATAGAAACATTTTCCGGCCATTCGATATCTAACTTTCAACGTTTTGCTCTCATTGCGAAGGTGAAACCCGCAAACAAATCGGAACAATTCCACCTACATATTGACAAAGTCGAAGGGGGCGGAGCGGCCAAAAAATTGGATTACAAACTTCGCTGAGCAGAAATAAATCACTTGACTTTCCATAAATCATTAGCGAGTGGGCGGGTGGGTGACTGGGAGCCTAGCTGGTCCTTTGGCTGGGGCTCTTTTTTGTGGCAGGCTACCCCCGGGGTCACGTCTGCCCGAAATCAAAAGCGTATTATGCCCGAAAGTATGCAAACATAAACCAATTATGGCCAGAGTCTGGCGCTCTTTCTAACCCGGACCAGGATCCTGCATCCAGGATCCAGGACCAGTTTTCGAATTTGGTGATTTTCAGATTTTACAGATTTTCGGCAGCATCCGCCATAGATATCATTGTTGTTCTTGTTGCCATTATGAGCCCAACCAGACCTACATATACAATATCCCGGGGCGCCTGCCCGAGGGACGAAGAGAGTGGCAGTCAAAAGAATCGCTGAAGCATTTAATCAAAGCACGCACACAAATTTACACGCTAAACTGATTACGCGGAAAAGCCAATAATTATGTAATCATAGCCCCATATAATTTTTGACAAAGGTTCGGGCTGGAATCCCATCCCGGAAAAAGGTCAAACGGAAATGATTTAGTGACCTCCCCGAAGCACCGACGTCTTCGAGAACTTGAACGGCAACTGTACAATATGCCATTGAGGAGGCAATGTGGAGCAGTTTGCGGTTATTGACCAGGCCAACTGCAGTGTCTAGCTGGCTGGGCGGTCGATGGCTGGAGGGTGTGGCCGGAGGCTAGTGGCTCTTTTATGCTGCCTTTGAATGGCCCTGGCCAAATGGCAATGGCTGGCAGTTAAGGGCGCAATGGAAGCATTTTCCAACACGCCGTTACTTTTAATTAACTTTGATTTTCATTAAAGAAGCCATAAACACGAACCGAGCGTCCTCCTCCTGCATCGTCTCCTGGCGCGCAGAAACTTTCCTTTCGCCGCGCTACCCACTTTCTCCACCCAGCCAGGACCGACGCTTTCTCTACATAATGATTATGAATCGGATCCAGCGTCGCATGCATTATGCATTATGCATAAACAGTAACAAAAGTTTAATAAAAATTCATTTCAATTTTTAATTAAAATTAAATTTTCATGCCGCTGGGTCCTCGTGCTCGTCCTCCTCGTCCTCGTCCTCGCTCGTAGGTTATAGTTTTTCGCTCTGCTTTCCACAAGGAAATTAATATTTCGGCTTACACAGGACAGTTATATACATACATATATAGTATTTGTCCGCACACACACACACACACAGTGTGGCAATGTGGCAGATACACAAATACAGTCATGCGTGGTGTCCATTTTAATTATGCATAAATGTCTGTCTGCATTTTTTCACTTTCCCAAGGATCGTAGAAAGATGCTGGGCAATAATTTGACTCTATTTGCCCAAGTTTTTCGCCGCAGCAATTTAACTTTCGCAGTGCTCTAGTGTTTACCCCACTCCCTGCCCCACTCCACAGTCCTTGTTACCTTTTTTTTTTATTTTTCATTTTTGTGTTGAATTATTTTGCCTTTTTTTGCGGCCCGGCCACAAGGTAAATAATTGACCAGGCGACGGCGGAAGCTTTTGTTTGCTTAGGCCATTAGCCCCGTGTTCCTGGCTGTGCGGTGAGTCATTCAGTCAATTGTTGCATGCAACGTGGCAGCAGGCACACTCGGCTTATTAGTGCAGCTCACTTAAGGCAAACAAAGCCCGGGCTAAACTGTTAATCGCCGGCAACACTTAAGACAAACACGACCAGCCGCCGCAGGATGGGGCAAGAGTTTTGAGTGGGGCAGGAGGTGTAGCAGTTGCGGGGGTACTTCAGCCGCAACAATTGCAAGTCGTTCGGAGTGCCCTCTGCCTCTGCCATTGCCTTATGCTACATGCCACCGAAAAGCACCCACTCTTTTGGACTGCCTTTGTTCGCACCCAGGACACATGGATGCACATGCACTTCCAGCGAAAGCTTAAGGAAAGTGCACTTTAAAAAAATGTTGCGAGTTTTAAAAGATAACTATGCATACCTCTTTGTGCTAATCAATTATTTGTAGTTAATACGGCGATTTCCTTATCCATCTATTAATAAAGATTATAAACAATTTTCCTTAGTGTATAAAGAGAGAAGAGAAGGAGTAGAATGGAGTACGCAAGGACCATAGACAGTGGATGCGGAAATTTAACAAGAGCCTCCTGGTCCGCACTAATCTTGATGGCCTGCCAATTGCCAAATGCAATTGCCATTGATTGCCGTAGCCGTTGCCGTTGCCGTTGCCATTGCCATGGACCTGCAGATGCAGTGCCAGAAACAAAAGTAAAATCCGGGGTAGTGCCTTTCACCTGCAGATCCTCCTGCAGATCCTCCTGCGAAAGGATGCACAGACAGGTGGGCTTTTGTTTGGCTCCGCTTTACTTCGCACCTTTTCCAGTTGCCAATTCTCACACCAAAAGGGAAAATCTCCTTCTCTCTCAAGTGAATGGCAGCCGGCACTTGACAGCATAACTTCCTTTTTTCGGGAGGACAACTCCCAGGATGAGTGGCAAAGAAGGGGAAGGATATTCCGTTTGTAGTTGTTCGAGGGGCCATAAAGCTAATTGAAGCTAACCAGAGCCGGTTACACAAATGTTGACCAATTACAGTTTTTCGCAGCCGGAAAATCGATTAGCGATTGTGTTTTCCTCGCATTTTTGTTTTCTGTTTTGTTTTGTTTTGTTTTGTTTTGTTTTGTTTGTTGGGCAATAAGCCATCAGCTATCAGCTAACAGATATCAGCTAAAATCGGTTGGGTCATTTGTCAGCAGATTCGATTGAGTGGCAGTTGATACCGAATATCCGGAATACCTGAAAAAAAAACAGCAACACAAACACAGAAGGCAGCAAAAAAATAACAAATCCCAAATAATGCCTGACATTATGTGCAATTGACTCGGGCGTGTCCGGATTCCGGAATGAAATGTGCCACTGCTGTTTGGTGTTGTGCGACACACAAACATTCGCATGCATTCATTTCGGATTATTTTATTTTTCGAGCTGTGATTGCTGGGGAACGCAATAAGCGAATTTGCATAAAATCTCAACGTTTGGCAGTGTGCTTTGTAAAACGAAGCTAAATAAACTTGCCATAACAATAACACGAATGGCTCCGCAACAAATGCAACAGCAACAGCAACACGGCAACATAGCAACAGCTATAAAGCAACAACGCACTTTGTCATGTTTTATGCATGGAAAACAACAGCAACATCAGCAGATGAACATGAGCAAATTGCATACGGAGGAGCTGTTGTTGTATGTTGTATGCGAATGTATTTGCAAAATCCAACTAAATAGGAAAAAAAAAACACAACACTCGGCAAATAAAATGAAACCAAGGGCTTACAGTGGGTTAAGCCGCTTCCCCAGCTTCCCCGGCCGCTCCTGCGCCAGGACCTCCGTTATTCCTGAAATCATATGCAGCGCCCTGGCGTATGCCACATATTGTTTGCACTTGCAACACACTGAGAGAGAAACAAAAAGGATACTTGACAAAATAATTGAAAATCTGGATGCCAAAAGCTGTACAATTTTCTCGCAGTGCACCCACTGAATGTTATGCATTTTCGACTTTATGGTAAATCAGATTAGGGCTGCCCCACTCACAAAATACAAGCTCAGCTCAGTTACAATTTCAATTGCAAAAATATGCTGCATTGTTTTATTGGGCTGAACCTCCTGCCACCTATCCATGTGTCCATCGGTCCATTTGTCCGTCCGGTTGTCTGTCTGCGGTGCGTTTCAGTTGTTTGTTGATTTAGCAGTTAGATTTATTGCATATTTGATGCCATGCAACAAATTGCCTGCATGCCGCAGGGCAACCCAACTCCGCCCCATCCCTCTGTGTGTGAAAAGGCAATTTAATAATTTTTTAGTGCTGCCACCGCTGCCGCATCATCCCAGCTCGTCGAGGGCAGCTCTTCATATCGGGTCCGGTCCGGTCTGCGGTCTAATATGCAGTTAGTAAATATAAATTTTCACTGACAACATCAACTGGACGAAATTTTAAATTGCGCAATACTCGGAGATTTACGGAGTAAAGCTGCAAAAATGTTCATTGAGGTCGCTGCATATTTTTGCCATATTTCTCTGTTGACCCATAAATATTTGAAATGCTTTGATGCATTTTACATTTTGTATTTCTGTATCTGTATCTCTATTCTGGCCAATTTAATTATTCAGGCTGTCGAAATTCGGCATTTCACCCAAGAGGATTAAGTGAAGCTTTAAAGGGAAGATTATTCGGTAATGGGTTTCGTTCGCCTTGGCAGTTCATTATATAATATCAGTGCCTTCGACTCTCTGGCAATTGTCAGCCGAAATTATTTTGCATTTAACTTGGCTATTCGAGGTTGCAGGGCGGTGTTGCAGAATTTTCCCACTCGCAGAACAGAATTACCTTTTTGCGTTCTACCGCTGTCATGTGGCTGCTTTCGGCCTGGCTGTCGCTGTTGTCGCCGCACTTAATTTATGGCATTCGCTGCTTGCCACAGAGCAGCCAACAGCAACTGCAACAACTGCAAATTTTACAAATTTTTGGCACACTCACACACTCACAACACCAGCAACAACAATAACAACAACCCGCTCGCAATGACAACGGCAATTGCCGCTGCGGTTTGTTTCTGCCACAGCAGCCTTCGCCCCCCTGCAGCCGCCGGAAAAACGGTGTTGCAAATAGGCAGGTGGCTTGGGTTTCTGGTTGCAAGAGCGCCACACAGCTAGCTTAGTGCTAACAATGAAATTTGCCAGAATGCCATAAGCATGCTAAAAACGTAATTACCATAAAATTACCAATGGAAAACGGTGACATTATTTGTGACATTGTACGTGACTGGGAACGGGACTGCCTGGCTAGCCGGGCAATCGCATTTGATTTGATTTGACCCATCCGTGTATAGTTTGGGCCATAAAAGTGCCAAACGAGTTGGCTTTTTGACAGTTTCGGCCATCAACCAGCGGCCAGCCAGCCAGCCAGCCAGCCAGCGCAGCGTGAAAAAATATGCACTCAATTAATTTTGGGCAAAAGTGTTGAAACAATGAAAACAATAACAGCCACTACTTTGCCAAGCGTGAACAATTTTCCTGTATTGTCCTGCCACCAAACAGTGGGGAAGCTACGGACCACGTCCAAGCAGGACGAAAAAAAAAAAAAATAAATAAACCAAAACACAAAAGCATGAATTGCTGACTGAAACTTTCACTTTGGCCAGAAACCGAGAACGAGCCGGAACAGAGTTTCAAAAAACAATCAGAGAAATGGCAAATTGCACATTTCCGCATGTAAATGCACTCTCACACACACCCCCTTCGGGATGATAGCAGCCCCCATTTCCTCCTCCGGCCATGGCTTATTTCTGTTTTTGGCTTTTTATTTATTTTTGCCCCCTCCGCCCCCCCCTCAACGTACTCTCATTTCGTTTCGTCAGACAAACAGCTAAAAACAACCGCAAATTGTTGAATTTAATTTTCATTTTGGACGTATTCCAATTTCATCAACTCGAATACGGAAACCCATCCGCACAGCTCCACCCGCACAGCTCCACCCGCACAGCCCTGTGGTGTGTTGTATGGGTGCAGTCCAACTTTGGTCTGGACAAATTGCTTTCGTTGCGTATACGTAATATTTGTTAACAGGGCGAAATTAAAGCCAACAAAAGCCAGCGAAAGTGCCAGATACAGATCCGTAGCCGGCGGCAGGACAATCAGGACATGGATAATGTGCAATTACACACTCCGTTCCGGTGGCCTCTCTGCATCTAGTCACGCAAAAGTAACGAGCACATAATTTTTGGCCCACATTTTGGCCGAGATCACGTACCTCTTGGATTGCTGGATGCCAGGATGGTTGGATGGTTGGATGGCTGGATGGTTGGATGGCGGTGGTTCATATATGACTGCGACATGTTTTGAATTTATGCCACAAACGTGCGAAACTTTTATCCTCCGCCAGCGAGCACTCCGCCAGCCACTTGCCAATGAAACTATGGCCAGGAATCGAGGACAAAAACTTGATTCCCATCTTTGTCATATTTATCTGCGGGGCGTCACATGATCGAGCTGCTGTCCTGGGAATTGCATCAATTGCCAGCCGTCACCTTTTGCCGTCGACACCTGTCCGAAAGCCTTTTCGGCGCCATTCAGTTCCACCTTTTCGCATATTCTTAATGGCCATCGATCAATTTAATAATTCTTTTTCGACCAGCGACACGCTGACGTCCATCACTATGGGGGCCAGGGTAATGGAAATCCTGCAGGAGGATGTGGGCGGCCAAACCCTTTCCCAGCAGATGCGCCAATATGGAATTTTTTCGTTCTTTATTTTATTTTCGCTTTTGTTTCGGCGAGGCGCATTTTTTCCATATGGCGGCGGGAGTGGGCGAGTGCGAGTACAATGTGTCCTTGTAATTTATTCGTGTTGAGTGCCATGTGCGAATTATTGTCAACGATTTGTTGCAAATTTAAGGTATTAAAAGGCTTCGAGGCCAAAGCAGCGACACACTAAATGAAAGATAAATGGCGAATGGTGGGGTCCTTCGGGAGGGTCCCCCAACGGAGCTTGCCTTTTAGCTTTCGGTTTTGGCCGTGATGAATGTTCATTTGTGGATTGTTAGCATTTCGATTCAATTACGAGTAGCAGGAGCAAGAGCAGTCTGAGTTGGAGTCTCGACCTGAATCAGGATACGCGCCAGGGTCAGGTAAATGAGCAAATAACAAGCAACCCTCACCTAATGCATAATTTATTTGGCTTGTACATTTGGGTCGCAGCATAAATCAGGGCCAGAAACAGCAACAGCAGCAGCAGCAGCAGCAGTAGCAGTAGCAACAGAAAAGAAACTCGACGGGACAACAAAAATTATATTCTATATAAAAATCCGGGCTAACAGAGCTGTAAAACCCATTAACAATTACGCGCTGCGTTTTGGTCTTGTTTTCAGATTTTTCTCTCGGTCCTTGTCGTTGTTTTTGGTTGTTGTCAACCTCTGAATAAGCAACAGAAAAAAAAAATGGAAAAGGAAAACCAAAATGATAACCTAATTAAGTTGGGCCCACCTTTTAGGGACGAGCTCTCGGCTCCGCCTGTGATTACAAAACGAAATTAAACAGGCAGCGCGACAATGTCAAAAGGCGAAATGAAAACCAGGCCAACAAAACAGGCTCTGGACGTGTTTTTTTTTTTTTTTTTGGGGCATTAAAGTTTCATGGCTAGGTCCTATTCCAAAGGACCTCAAAGGCAGGGCCAGAGATTCTCCGTTTCTCCTTTGGATATCCTCCGGCATACGCGTTTTTAATTTCCCCACAGTTTATCGCTGCTGCCAGAGCTCTCTGGCTGCCATTCAATGCCATTTCATTTACTTCCGTTTCATTGGAACTGCCTCCTCCTCTATCGGACTCTCTCTCCGCCCCATCCGCCCCATCCCCCATCTCTTTCGCCATATTCGTTGCCTCTCTTTTCGGCCCTTTCGGCTGTGTGGCCTGTAATTGCTAATATCCGCTTTTAATTAAGCAACTTCCTTTTCAGCATTGTGGTCTCTCGCCAGCCATCTCTGTCTGGCTTTTGGGGTTTCTTTTTCATTTCGTTCAAATGTATATAGATATATATATAGATGGGTTTATATAAGGGAAAATATATTTTAAATGTGGGTATTTCAGGCGCCCTTTTTTCACTTGGCTTCGACTTTGGTTCTGTGCCTTTTGGGCTTTTGTGCATACCGAATTTCGTTTTGGGTGCGCTTTTGACCCAAAACCCAAGTCCGACTCTGACTCCGACTCTGTATTGGTCTTTTGCATTATTCAGTTCTTTCCAGATTTAAAGAATCCAGATTTGGATTCATTCCATTCCTTTAAAGGACCTCGGCTGCGAGGCCTCAATTAGTCGGCTGGGCACGGCAATGGCCACGCATCTATGGCGTTTTTGTAATTTCGAGCACTTTTATCTAAATAACCGCATTCAATGGTGCATGCAGCAGGGCCAACAACGAGAATAGCAGCTGGCAACATGGCCGGGATCGCTGGCTGGCTGTCTAGCTGGCCAATGGTCAATTCTCGTTTGGCAATAAAGTTTCACGGAGCATATCAATTGCTTGCCCTGCGGATCGCGCTACCCTCAGCCACCGCCTGGCGGAGGACCCCCTTGGAAAAGCCGAACGTATGCAGTGGGGAAAATGTGTAAAACGAGCCAAACAGAAACAATGGCTATCTGGGAGAGCAACAGCAACAGCAACAGCAACTACAACAGTGGCAACCGGCTTGATTGGGGTCAATTCAACGATGCAACAACATTGCTAGTAGGATACACCGTCTATATATAGGGACACCAACAAAAACATTGCCTCGAATCGAATCGTTCGATTTTTGCCGTCTGACATTGTGGTTGTTTTATGCCTCATTCGTCCTGTCCGGCTGTCCCGTTTTCTTTTTTGCTCCTCTTGGCGTTTTGTTGTTCAATAATCAACACCCAGGACTCGAGGCTGGCTGCAGCTGTTGGTGCACACAAACAAACAAAAAACAAAAAAAGGACTAACTTACATGCATCGGAGGATGGCCTGCAATTGTGGTTAAAAAATAGACACCGAGGATGCACGGAGGCAGACAGGTGAAAATTGCCGCAAAAATACCTGCAAAAAGCGGCCATCGTTGGAGCCTCCTTGCGGAGTTTAGAAAACACAAAATGCCAACATCACAAAATCGGGAAAAAAAAATCGTAAAAAACAGGGGATACAAATATGGACATGGGGTGTATTGGTGTCGAGCAAACAGCATCGCATCTCTCCTGGTTTTGCTGACAGCAGCAACTGGCCAAGCTGGGCAAATAAATTTTGAATGGGCCGGTGTCAGCGAGCCGGTGCATTAATTAAACTTTGACCCCCAACAACCAGACACAGCGAGCTAGGGCCAGAGCCGGAGTCAGAGTCAGAGTCATCCCCTTTGTTGTTCTCAGGTCACTTGGGCGCCAGAAAGTAGGCTCAATCGTATTTGCAATTTCGTTTTAATGGCCAATACGGCAACAGCTTTGGAGCTTCGGATTCGGTTTCGTTGCCACTCCCAACTACAGCAACTAATCGGCTTAGCCAGCTCGTTGTTGCTGTTGGCCAAATGCATTCAAAATGCAGGAGACTATGTCCAAGGGGGATGGAGGGATTGGCCCGAAAACTGGACTGTGGTTTGGAGGCTAAAACTGTGAAGCTGTTGCTAATATTTTTTCCAGTTTGTTTGTTGTCCGAGCGAATTGAATTTTGATGGGGTCGGGACCTGGATTTGCAGCTGTTAATTGCCGGGGTTCAATGGACACCAGTTGCTGCCAGTTTATGGCGACAATCGGCTCACACGCTCTTCCATGGCTTCATCCGTTTCCTTGGCCATTTCCTAGGTTGCCCTGACAGTAAAGCAGTAAAGCTGCCTGCCGGGGCGAGAATATAAAGCTGGGAAAACTGCAAGCTGATACTGCCTGTGCACTCAAGGAATCAATGAACAGAAACTGCCTTCAGCTTGCTCCCCACATGGCTGCCACCTTGCTACCTGTTGCTGCCACGACTGCCACTGCTGCTGTGTGGCAATTACTCAGGTTTACGATTCATTAAATCTTTATGTCGCCGGCACATAATGGATTAAAAACGAGTGCTGATGAATGGGAATGAAGGGCATTCCGCTCAAGCATTTTGTTACACCATTTTCAGGTGCTGCCTTGCCTTCTAGCTCTCCCTTTGCCCCTCTCTATACACATATTTTTTGTGGTATCCTTGTGGTTAAATGGAGTGCATTTAATGGCCACTTTTATGGAAGTGTCGGCTTAAAGACAAAACGGCCAAGCCAATGCTTTAGCCAGGGCAATAGAATTGCAAATGCGAACTGCAAAGCGGTCAAATATTTGCCAATTTTTGGACGGTCGATGTCAACTGCAGCATTTGTCGCAATTCTCGCATAAATTTTGCACGCCAAAATGCAGGCAGAGAATATCCTTTGTATCCTGGTGGGCTGGCGAAATGTTGGGCTGGTCACCTCCCCTATGCAAATGTTGGATACACTCGCCCGCACTGCGTGTAAATGAAATGTAAGCAGTGTCGCATATTTCATGACACGCTGCATAAAATACAATCGTATTTTAGTTAACGAACAGGCTACAGAGGATCCAGAGGATGCCCCGCTCCAGCCCCCAACCGAATGCAAATGTATTCTGGCGGAGATTGGTAGGGGGAGAGTCCTTGGACCGGCACAGAGAACTTTACGGCCATGTTTCTATCTTATCCTCGCCGCTCTTGTTACGTAATCTCCGGCAAAGTTTCCGAGTATTTCTGTTTCTGTTACTTGGCCAACTTTTGCGGAGCTTCTGCTGGTCACCCGAAATGTTATTAAGCTTGTTGCCATTATGTGATTGTCCTGGCCCAGAGCTAACTTGACCTTAAACTCGGTTGTTTAGTGTAATTTCATTTCATTTGGCCTACTCCCTGCGAGCCAGAACAGAATTTGTTTTGACAGCAATTAACTTTTTGGGACAATGGACACATGTTGCTAACTAACTTCCCATGGCAAAAAAATAGAATAAAAGAGGAAGTAAAAATACCCTAGACCCTTTCCCATTATGTCCTGTTCGTGTATCCCGACATTATTACATTTATCGTGCGACATTGACAGAAGAGAAAAAAAAGCAAACCTGCTTTGTGTACAAATTTCCTATTTATGTTGGGTCACCTTCTCCAGCCGGCAATCGATGAATTGAGCCGATAAAACCTTTGCTAAACGTAAACCCAACAAACCCAACAAAACACCCACCGCCCCCACATATAATACTTGTCCCATATATAAAATGAAACATTTTTCGGTTCTCGTGCACAGACAAAATGCGTTGTTAAACATGTTTTGGGTCAATATCATAAGCCATGATAGTTATAAGCCACAAAATGTTAGACAAACACTTAAGCAGACACTGAAAGATGATAGTGGACGGGCAGTAGATGGCGGGGGTGGGGACAAAGGGATCAAGGGAATCAGCACAAAATCCATTCAATGCCATAATAGACACAGCAAATGTTCCACCTTCATTCCAACCATTGGGGGCGGAGCCGGGAGGATGGCTTTCATAAGGCTTGCCGTAAAAATGAAAACCACAGAAATTGCATTTTTCGTCTCGACAGTTTTGTGGGTTTCCCCGAGTGTCCCGGATGTGTGTGTGTGTGTGTGTTGGTGTGTGTGTGCTTATTTTGTCATTTACGTGTATCCCTTTTAATGCGACCCAAAAAATTAGTTTTTATTGTCACACAAGGGCAGAGAGCAGTCTGGCAGGCAGGCAGCTACAGTTCAGACCCTGTGCTCAGTTATTAAGCTTTTGTCTTTATTTTATACGTTTTACAATCTCTGTGTCGTTGATGACACCCGGGTTTGAGTACAGGGATCAGTAGCCAGTCGTCCCTTTGGCCTTTGCTCCCGGAATCCCACAATGCTCTGGCATCCCTCCGATTGAATGTGTGCGCATTTTGTGGCTGCCACCAAATGTGTTAAATAATTTCATCGGCCTGTGTGTCTGTCTCTGTCTCCGTCTCCGTCTCTGTGTTTTGTAGTTCATGGCTTATGATTTCGATTCCCATTTCGATTTCGATCAGGATGGACGAGCGTCCTGGTCCTGCTCTTGGTCCTGGCTGCTCTCTAAATGTAATTGCCTACTAAGTGGATATTGTAGGACGTACGAGCGAGCTGTGTAGTTTTTGGGGAGAAAATGGTCAACACAATCGATTGTCCTTCGCCCCGGAGTAGGCACTGAACTGTTATTGCAACTTTTAATTGCAAACCAGCCAGTCATGTGCGAATTCAGATTGTTTCTGTGTGTCTGTGTTGGTCTCTTGATTTTAGCCAAAAACCAGACCAAGCAGAACGACACCGATAAGCTCCTGGCTAAACTTTAAAACTTGGCAAGCCGCTTTAAAGCCAAAAATATGTACGGACACACACTGCCGTTAATAAAGTTCAATTTCGCTTACGGGAAGAAAAAAGGCCAGAAACATAAGACGGGAATAAAATGCAAATGACATTGGGTTTCGGGCAGGGGGGCGCGAGAGTAGCGTCCTGAAGTGCGTTAAATTTATTTATTATCATTGTCAGCGTCATCATTTGGGCAAAGTGTCATTTAGGCCGGGCCAAGGCGGCAACATGCCGCAAAATGACAAAACGAAGCGTAAAGCGAAGCAGGCGGCAACAACAAAAGCCCCGGCTGGCGCAATTTGCCTCTGCCGCACAAATAACATCAAGTTCAAAGCTAATGGCCGGGGCTGGGTTTTCGGGGTGGAGTGGAGTCGTCGCCGAAGGACCCAAGCACCAAGGACTGTCTCGTAATCGAACCAAAGCAGGCGGCTAAAAAAAAGCCACCGAAATTGTAACGAAAGCGAAACGAGACGAGACGAGGCGGCGCACACAATGCATGTGGCAAGTGGAAAGTGGCAAAATGTTTGTATAGTCGGGGCCAAACAGAAAAACCAAGAAGCGGCGCCCGGCGGGGTGGGGAATGGGAATCGGAATGTTAGGCGGGGAATAGGAAAGCGGGGGTTGCGGATGCGGATGTGGATGTGGATGTGGATGCGGATGCCAGTGGTGGAGGGTTGGAAATAATGTACGCATTAATTCCTCATTTAAATTCAGCGGCGCGTACAACGCATTAGTTGCCCCGCTCGTCGGCCCCTTCTGGGCCACGAAACTTGCTACTTTCTCGCTACTACTTTTTCTGGCAGCACACTTTTCCGGGTGACACTTTTCCGGGCTACGCTTTCGTGTCTCTCGAGTGTCTCTCGATTGAAAGCCTTAAAAGCGGAAGAAATTCCGCTTCACTTTGTCCGGGGCGAAAGTGATCGGCTTCCTTCTGCCAAGGATGCGAGCTACTTGGATGCGGAGCAGCGAAGTAGTTGGTTGGTAAGTTTCTTTCCGAAATTAGCATAATGCTTGGAATTATGCAATGCTTTTCTCCGACTCTCCAGCTCACTTGCTTAAGTGCACTTTCGACCCGAACTCAACCAAACAAACAAACAAACGAATGAACAGACAAACAAGTTCAACTCCAACTGCAACTGCAACGGCAACAAAAATGGCAACAGCAAGTGCAACTTCGGGGCAGGTCAAGTAAATCAACGCATTACACTTTGTAATGTAAGTGAATGGGCAATGAGGTGGGTGGTGGGTGAAGGGTGGAGGGAAGCGTGTTTGGGTGTAAGTGCAAATGCAGTGATAATGCCAATAATTCAATTATCCTGCTGCGCTTGTCTCCTGTCGCCTGTCGCCTGTAGCCTCCCTGCGCTTGGCTTATTGTTATTGCCAAATCGAGTGACTAGTGACTGGCTGATATTGTTGCCTCGAGATTGCAGCCACTTTCTAGTCGCACACTCTCGCTTCTCACCGTATTAAGAAGTCACTTAGCTGACAGCCAGATAACAAGGAGCTGCCAAAGGAGCCAGGACGCTGTTGCTCAGCAGGACGTAAATTGAAAACAATAGTTGCAAACCGAACGACACACGAAACGTATCAATCTGTGTGTAATCTCCAGCCGGGCATGTGTGTCCATGAAAATAAATATGGAAGGGATATGGATTTCCCTTTAAATGTCCAGCTTGTTTTTGGGCTAAATTGTATTTAAACGCTTTGGCTTAAGTTTTTTTCCATTAAATATTGTTTTTGAATTTAAAGACATTTCTGAGTCCTGCTGCCTTAAAGTCCTGCTGCCTCTCCATGTTGGGGCGGCATTAATTGTCGGCATAATTTCATTACGTTTCGTTCATTAAAACTTTCAAAATGAAAGCAGAGCCAGCAAGACACAAATGGAAAACGGAAAAATGTTCCTAGCACATTTCCCCCGGGGGTGAGAGCTTAAGGTCCTCCCCCGCCTCCTGCTCCTGCCCCATCCCTGCGGAATTATGGCTCATTAAATGACATAATGCAGGCGGCAGAGGTGGGGATGCCGAAATTGTATTTGTGTAGCTTGCTTTTCGGCAGCGACAGATGCTCCTTGTGTCTTGGTCCTTGGAGGTCCTGGATTCTCCGGCTTCTGTTGGCGCTTGTAACCGCAGGGCGATTGCCTCCCGCTGGCGTCTGCTAATGTCTTTCTAATACACAGACACGCACCAAGGATATACTCGCACACTCACACACGGACACTGACACTCTCAGAAGCACGCATGAAAATCGCAGCGGGACATTCAGGACTCTTCGCACGAAGACATGTGCCGCATAATAGTCTCGGCTTGATTTTTCTTTCGGCCTGGGTTCCTTAACTGCCGTTGCGTCTTTTTCAATTACACACATAATTAAATATGTTCCGCCCACCGAAAACGGAGGCGTGCCATCCCGCGGGGATCTCTCTATCCAGAGTGCGTGTGTGTCTTGTGTGTGTTATCCTTGCGAATACTCCAAATCTCTCCCAATTGTGCGATATTCCTTGCCATCCACTCCCAATCCCCTCGTCATATCGCATTTGTAGACTTTAATAAACATGCTACATAATTAAATTTAATCGCATGCTTTTATTTTACATTAGCATATGTGTGGCTCGCACACACATTCTCGGCACCAAAATAAAAATAAAGGAAACACTTCCGCCCACCCACACCACAGCCACACCGCATAGAGCAATCCTGGAAAATGACAGACTCTATTTGCTGTGGCCAAATTCAATTTGCCACCAAAGTCCTGGTTCTGGATCGCTTGGTCCTTGGGCAAACATTTCATTTCATCCTGTTTGGCTCAAAATTTTATTTGCTTCAACCACACACAATGAGAGTTCTCGTCCTCCCCCATTGCTCTTGAGGACTCGAATGCTCTAGACTAGGCAAACAGTTTGTGGTTAGATAATTGCAAAAATTTAAGGATATCGTTCCATTTTTTTTTCCCCCATTTTTGTAGAATTTCCATTGTGGTGGCTCTTGCTTTCTATAATTTGTTTGTCAGCCCCAAAAAGTGTGCTCTCCTCGCCTGTTCCTGGGTAATCTGTGAGCCGATAAATTTATGCCGAAATATGTGAGGATGCCATTCCATCTGGGCGGAGTGTCAAAATCTTGGTGGCACTTTGCCGGGGGATATAAATACAATTTGCAGGTTTTAATAACCGCAGCTGTCACCACATTGCCTAAGTGCAGCTTCACTCCGGAGCTAAAATACAATCCCTGCCACAGAAAAAGAAATACGGAATGGGAAATGGGAAATGGAGAACCACAATTTAAGATCAGAAACAAGAGAAAAGCAGGAATAGAAAACGAAAACATAAGGCAGACGGCAAATAAACGCCACGGAAATGAAGATTTTTATGTGGCCCAAAGTGGAGCAACATAAATTGTTGGCAAAAAGTGCGCAAAAGTGTTTTGTCGTCACCCTCGCACTCGCCTTTTTGGGCCACAAAAAAAAAACCTTCTACTACTTATGATAGGGCATATACCCAGCCACACATCTGAGACGGGCAAATAAATTTCTATTAAACACAAATGAGCAACAAAAAAAGTTTCTAAGAAAAGTTTTATCCAAACCCCGCCCCGCCCGACACACTCATGTCCCCACATCAGTGACGGAAAAATGTTTTCCTTCAGCTGGCAGAACTTTGGGCCAACAATAATTATGTTGATTACAACAAAGAGCCAACTTTTGCCCTCTTCAATCTGCCGCTAAGTGTTCTTCTTATTTTTCCACATATATATGTGTTTGCAGGGGCTCAAGGCTCAAGTAGGCAGCCAGCCAGCCCGTCAATACCCGTAATTGTAAATATTAACGTTGTTTTCCGGAAATTATGTTTATTATTCGACAAAGCCTCTCAACTATTTCCGAACCAGAAAATCCTAACCCTAAGGCCCTAGGCCGATTATCGGGTGGAAACACTCTTTGATTTCTAGTAAGCACCTGCTTATTGTTTTGCATTTATAATTCCTGGTTAGCAAGTGCTTCAATTTGGATTCTCTGTCTAGCATGTGGTTGGAAAATTAATTAAAATCCCAGCATTTAGTTGCTGATTGCTAGTTGCTGGACTAAATAAAACTATACAAGCGGTTGCCACAACAATATCTCATTATACTAATTGCGGAGCCGGAGATAACGCATCACAATTAGCTTAATAATTATACTTGTTGTTTTCTGACCAAATGGAAACCACGGATACCAGGAGAGCGGCGCTATTTCTGTTATAAATTGGCCAGGACTTGAACCGCTCACCCGCTGGCCATCCATCAGGTGTGGAGGACAGGAGTGTGGGAGTGTAAGAGTGTAGGGTTTATTGAGCTTGCTGGGGATTCTTGTTTGCCACCGGCAATTTGAAAGTCGCGTCTAATCTTTGGCCTGTTGGCTCACGTGATTTGTTTGCAGCATCGCCGGAGCAGTGCCGGCGTATAAATCAAAACGCCATTTTTGATAGCACCTCCCCATGGCTACCCCATGGCTACCCCAATCCCCCCTTCCCGAAAAAAAAAACAATATATCAAATTGCGCGCATGTTACATTTTATTTAGATTCCTGGGAAAAGATTGCAAACACCAGGGTGGCGGCGCTCCTGCTTGCATCCTGCATTGTCTGAGTGAAAAGAAAAGCAGGGAAATGCAGCAGCCGCCCATTAATCATGCTGGCAACGTGTTGAGGCCAGGGCCGAAAGTCTAAGCCCGATCCCAGACCCCTTTTGGCCATTATCCCGATTCATAAACCATTATAGTTTTCCCTGTTTTGCTTTGTGCGACTTTGGGAGACCGGCTCCAGCTCGGGCCAAAGGGTTGCTCAAATTTATGTGTTGCAATTATTTTCTTGAAATAACACTTAAAGTGATTTACGCGGCGCGGGGGGTCATGTGTGAGTGTGTGGCTGTCGCTGGATGAGGGCGGCAAATAAAGCTGATCCGGGGAAAATGGTCAGCACCCTTTAACCTTTAACGCTGAGGCGGCTGCTTATTCCGGTTCATTGGCTGCCGTGCTTTTGCATCGCACTTAATAAGATTTGTTGGCCGCTCAAAGAAAGGTTCCACTCGCCTCACAAATGGCCGGGCAAATTGCCGTTCATGTGTTCGATTTGTGGGTGACTTAAAGACTCGATTAAGTGGCAGACAGACGGGATTCATCTCCCATCATGGGCGCCGTGTCCCGCCTCCCCCCCAGCCACCTGAAAAGTCTCCACACATATTGAAAAGCGTTGCATCAAAGGGGCGGCACAAGTGCCCGGGGCTTGTTTGCAGTTTGCTGTTTGCCGTGTCCACATGGCTGGCAACGAGTTACAAAATGAATTGCCCCAGCAGATCAAAGGACCCTCCGCCGGAGGACTATCGGCATCCCCTGCAGCCCCTGCAGCCTCTGCCGTCCCGGCTGCCCCTCGTCTTGCATGTCCACTTAATTGTCGCCTCCATTAAGCGGCCGAAAGTAAGCGAATGCCCATAAATTCCGCCATGGAAAATTATTACCTGTAATTGCGCCAGACATAAAGTATAATAATTTGAAATTTATGTTTATGTTTATGCCCGCGGCCAGCGGCCAAACGTCCTTAAATTATCGGCTTAATGTGGCCGAAAATTCCCGCCAAATTGAATTGTGTCGCAGCTTCCATTTGCCCTCCTCTAATGGAGCAACTTTTATGAACTTCCATTTCGCATTTCTAACCCCCAAATTATCTATTCTTCATTGCAGACCTGCTATGAGCTGGAACGTTATCTGCGGGATGAGCCGAAGCTGCAGAAGAAGATCCACAGCAATCTGGACCAGGCCTGGGACATATTCTCGTCGCCTACCCTCCTGCTCGAAGAGCTGAAGATCAAGGAGCAGCACCTGGACACGATCTCGACCACCTCCTCGGTCTCCTCGAACTGCTCGGGCATATCCTGGGACAGCAACGGCTCCCAGGCGCTGAGCTGTTCCGTGTTGGTCAAGCAGGAACGGATCGACGAGGAGGACGACGATGTTGTGGGTTGTGAGGACAAGCTGAGCGTGTTGCTGGCGGCGACGCCCTCGGCGATTTCTCCGAATCCCAGTATTGGCAGTGCCGGCAACATGACGCCCACCAGCACCACCAGCAGCAACAGCAACAGCAGCAGCAACATCATTGCCAGTCCGATGAGCAGCTTGGGCAGCGGCAGCACCATCACAGTCAGTTCGCGGAATAGCTCCGCGCCGGGCATCAAGGTGCGAGTTGTCCAGGCCAAGAGCCACCAGGCCAGCAGACTGCATCTGGGGCACGTCCAGGACTTTGTGCTGCCCACACTGACGCCGCCCTCGTCGCCGGAATCCAGCCTGCGGAGCCACAACTATGCCCAGCAGCTTGAGGCCAGCGATCTGGCGTCACTGATACAACAACAGCAGCAGCATCAGCAACAACAACAACAGCAGCAACAACCGAGCAATCCCACACCCGCTACAGCAATCCTGCGCTTCACCAGCAACAACAACTCGAGCAATCCCACAATGACGCAACTGTTGCAGCAGCAGCAGCAGCTGGCCGTCCAGCATCTGAGCATATCGTCACAGGCTTTGGGCCAAACCGCCAACAGCAACGCCAATCCCAATCCCAATCCTAGCAGCTCCCCCAAGAGTAGCAGTAGCCTCAGTAGCAGCAGCAGCAGCAGCACCAGCAGTCTGAGCAGCAGCAACAGCAGCCTGAGCAGCAGCAGCAGCAGCAACAGTAGTAGCAGCAGCAGCACCTCCAGCGAGCACAGCAACATTCCGCGCAGCACCATCGTCCGCCTGACCACGGCCAACGGCAAGCCAAGATCGTTGGGAATCAGTCTGGCCCATGTCATCCAGATGCAGAACAATGGCAACGCCAATGTTGCCGACGTTCTCAACGCAGCCGCCAACAACAGCAGCAGCAGCAGCAATACCTGCAACAGCAGTAGCTCAGCGCCACAGGCGCAACAAGTGCTATCCCCAAGGCCGGACAAGTCATCCAATGGTACGTAGCCTGGCATTCTAGCTCTGACCCAGTTTGAATTCTTAAATGCTTATTTTTTGGTGTATGGAAAAACCATAGGCTCCTCGAAATCGCATCACCCGCGTCAACATCACAGCGATCACAGCCCGGACGCCAAGCGTCGGATACACAAGTGCCAATTTCTGGGCTGCAAAAAAGTCTACACGAAGAGCTCACACCTGAAGGCCCACCAAAGAACGCACACAGGTGAGTGGGAAATGCATCTGACAGATACTCATTCCTGAAATTCGGGAATTCTGAATCTCTGTGGCAATTAAAAGCATGTGAATGCACAGGAAAATATTGGGATCTTTGTTGGATTCTTGTACTAGTGTGAAGGATACCAAATACCAAGGCTTAAAACTTTTTTTCTACCATCGAAATTCTTCTCAGTGTAAATAGAAAAGTCCACCACCTGAGCTTACTCACCTGCGGCCAGGACAAAACTCACTCACACCGCCGATTTTGCTCCAATAAATCAGAGAGCTGCGACAACAATGTCCCCGCCAGAGTCCTTTGGGACAGGCAGGAGTGACATGTTGCATTGTTTGCCCCGACACTGTCCAGTGTCCTGTATTCCATGTCCATTGTCCTAGGTCCTCTGTCCTCTGTCCTCTTTCGTCTGTCCATCGTCCTCTGTCCCCTGTCCTCCGAATTCTGTCCCCTGTTCATTTTTCAACAGGCTTGCAATCGCGGCGGGAAAAACATGCAATGGGCTGGAAGAGCGGAAGAGAGGAAGAGCGGAAGGAGCAGAAGGATCATCCGGGCGCTCGGGCACCGGCAATTGGGCACCCAAAAACAACCTCATCGCATGACAGCAGACGATGCTTGAAATTTCAATAAAAATCGCATAATTCAAACATGAAATATTGGTCACACGCACACACTCGGAAAGCGTTGAAATGTAATTTTATTTCAACCACATTCGAACGGCAGAGACCAAATCTGTATTGATTCGTGTGGATTGTGTGGATGTGGATGTGGATGTGCGCTTACAAGAGCTTTGCCAGCGAGCACTTAACCCATAAAATAGAAAACCAGAATCCATTTCAAGTTCTGCCAAAAAATGGGAAAAACCCACAAACCCAAACACAGACACAAACACGCACACCCAGAACAACATTTGTGCGCATTCAGTTAAAAATGTTGTGGAGCGAGGCCCGCTTTATGAATTTGAAAGATGCATTCTTTGTTTTTGGTGGGGACAGGAAGGATAGAGAGGGCAGGGGCAGGAAGGACTACAAATCATTTGGCACACACTCAAATGCCAGGCAAATGATTTTGCAATGTCTTTGCCAAGCAATTCATCGAGAAGGAGGCCGAGATCTGTGACTTTCGGCACAAGGATATTGTCCCACATTCGGCTTGGAGATTTGCGGATTTGTTTACTTATGCATGCAAGTGTTGGCAGCCCCTCGACCCAAGTCTCATTTGCTTGCCCAGCATGTTTTGTCAGCAAATGAAATTCAGGCGTCGGATATTTCTCACTCAATCAGGATGTGTGTGTGTGTGTGTGTGTGTGGCAGTGTGTGTTGTTGGTCAAAGTTGTTGAAACAATGTTAGAATGATGGAATGATGGCCCCCTGGAAAGCGGGGGCCCTCAGTCAGGATACATGTGCAACTCAGGACCGGGTCCTCGTCCTGATTGCCCGCCCTTTCTTTGAAATGTCAACACCAAGAACTTTCTGCGACAGCCGCAGGATATTGCTCAATTTATAAATTTGCTTAAGCCCTCGGCTCTGGAGCTTAACATTTTAATTAACATACAATTCGGCAGTGGACCTTTGCCGGCGGTGTTGTTTGCTTTCGCCACAAGAAAGCCAAAAGCCTTTGGTTCAATAAAAATCCATAACAGTCAAACTTTCCGGCTCATAATTTTCAGTTTATCTTCGTCGGACAACAAAACACCAAGCTAAGCTGTTGGCAGCACACAAATTGCTTTAAGCGGCAACTTTTCAGGAGGAAAGTTTCGTAGTTTGGCAGCGCCTTTAAAAAATGAACCCGAGTAAAGGCGAGTGTTTAATTAATTACACATGTTCAACGGCTGGAAGTGCAGCCGGCCAGATAGGGAGGGAGAAAGGCGACGGTGAAAGCAGGAAACCTGGAGAGACCAATAAATCAAAAGCCAAGGTGTTGGCCCGGCGATAAGATTGAAACATTTGATTCGGCCCCGAAACGAGCCGGGCCAAAAAGCCAAAAAGCCAAAAAAGAACCTGAAAAAACGTTATGAAAGGAGCTGGGCGAAAAAGGAAAACGTAATTATTTTAATGATACCATAGAGACCAGGCGAGGTTTTTTAAATTAAAGAAAACCTAATGAATTACGTTTTTTGCATGCCAAATGAAGCGCTGGCGAAAATTTCATTAGACCAACTACACAGAATGAGGATTCTTTAAATGTTGTCGCATTTGAAAGCGGACGCATGCGAATAATTGATGACGAGCTATTATTTAGTTGCCAAACAGTGTCCTTGGTGTCCTGGACTGGCATGCGACAGGATGGGACGGGTGATGGGAGATGGGTAATGGGTGATGGGTGTGGAGGATCAGACTGCGAAATTAATTTGATTTGGGTTTTCGGGCGCACTTCCTGTGTTTCCTCCTGCGGCTTTCGACCATTTTCATTTGCATTTTCCCGGGTGCCATTTAATTAGAAAGCCATTGAAGCACATTCGAAGAACACACACCCACCCATCCATCCATCTATGGATAAATAGAATTGCCTCTGAAAAGATATATGTTTATAGATAGGTGCAATTGAGTATCAATTAAAGTGACGTTCGCCGGAATAAAATCCTCCACGCCAACTTTTTGCCACAAAACGATTTCAATTAGTTAAACGCAGGCGGCTATAAAAATGCCAGAGTGGCATGCAACCGGGAGTCTGGATTTGCGAAAGAAGATGGAGTGAGTCGAAAAGAGCTGAGACGCTGAGACGCTGAGAACGTTAAGAAAAGATTACAAGTGCAATCAAGTGAAAAGACGCAAACAGACCATAAAAATTGTGTTGAGTGCAAAAGCCGAGAAGGCATTGGCATCGAGCAGCTCCATAAAAAGGAAAGCCAAGTAGCAAAGGAGATATCCTCCCCATGCCCCCCACGCCACCCCGTTGCATGTCCCGCTGGTGCATTCTTTTCTATTGCCAGCTGAAATTAAAACCCAGCGCCAAGTGAAATTTATAAAATATTAACTGGCTCCACTCGCTACGGCTACGGCTATGGCTACGGCGGCTGCTGCAACTCCTGCGGCTCCTTGTGGTTGCAACTCTCTCTCTTTTTTTTTTTCCCCCTCCCTGCTTCCTGCGGATCCTCCTTCGTGGCCGCCTCCTTATTGCCTTTAAACAATTTACAAGTGCAAGCTTTATGGCCTGCCACTGCCACCGCCACCGCAGGCTACTCCGGAATCGGAATCGGAATCGGATTCGGAGGAGCTGAAACTATCAATATATATACAGACAAACGGCCGAGGTTAAGTTTTAACTGCGTTCGGCTCAATAAATTAACATGGCGACGTCTCGTCGCGATTGGAGGAAATAAAAGCAGGCGAAAATCGCTTAACCCAGTTGCCAATTGGCTGCCTTTTTGGCCAGGTCTGCTATCCATCCCAGCTAACAATGTCAGCTCAAATGGCTTGCCATGAAAACTAATTAAAAGGCAAGCCACTGCACTGAACGTAATAGAGACTCGAACAATTCAGACAAGCATATATTTTGGCCAATAAAGTAGAGAGGTCTTTTGGCTCAAAAAGAGTATCGTTCTATATTAAAGGAACCCTTTTTATAGTATTTTTTTTAAAGGGTGTCCAATTACTTAATATCCTTTAACCTCGTTTCGGTTTCATTTCGTTTTTGGTTTCATTTCATTTTGCCAGAGCCCTTCAATGCCCAGATAACACGGCCATTTTGGCTGCTTTATCGCAGCTTTCCTGCCCCGATCTCCCCGCCCTTCCCACTCTGCCTCCACAGATGGCCGAAACCCCATTGCCTGCTCTTTTGCTTTTTGGGCTTAAATGCACTTCAATACGAGACTCTTGGGGGTCGCATT
This sequence comes from Drosophila varians, assembly GCA_018150405.1. Taxonomy (NCBI): domain Eukaryota; kingdom Metazoa; phylum Arthropoda; class Insecta; order Diptera; family Drosophilidae; genus Drosophila; species Drosophila varians. The sequence goes on from JAECWK010000130.1 coordinate 16,048,966, forward strand.
CTAGATCTGTGGGCTTGCACTTTGTGCATTTGACGCTGATTTACACAGCCGGAGAGGCTGCAGGAGAAAGCTGGCCAAAAAGAAGGAGTGGGATGGAGGGGCGGGTGGAAAGATAGGCAAAAAGTGCCAGAGACAAGCCACGTTAACGATGTGTTTGTGTGTGTTTGGGCATTCGTTTATTTATTGCCAATGCATCGATTCGCAAACAGTTCTGACAACATGCCAAAGTGCAAGTGGCAGTCATGCACCCCTCATGCACACGCTCGACTGCCAACCGAGTCCGACTCTCTGGCCAATACTCTTACCAACTTGAGCTACGGCCAAGTGTAAACAAATGGAAATTAAGACAGCCCGGCCGGCAGGTCCAGGCTCCGGTCAACGGGGAAAGGGTTGCCGGGAGGGGCAGGAAGACGCGCAAAATGGAAGGAAAACCGCAAGTGCATAATGTGAAATTGAGCACGGAAATATCACACATTTCCGCATGCATTAAGTTTTAAGCCAAGTATATATCCTTAAATGTATGTGTGTGTGTGTGTGTGTGTGTGTGGCCTGTGCGTTACAAAGTTTTCCACTCAGCTTTATGCATTTTTCTTGGCTGTCGTCGTCTACTTGCCGGTTATCTCGCTCCATTTTTTTCATTTTCAGAGCGAGAGAACGGCTGGAACCGAGGCAACGCCGGCAATTTCCTGCCTCGGCTGCTGTTTGTCTTTTAAACTGAAATAATTTTCCCATTTTTATTTTTTTCCCATCTCTCGTTTTTTTTGGGGGGATCTGGGCTTGGCTTGTATTTTTTCAGTGTGTCCTGGCATTGCCCGGCTTTACACTCCTTTTCTCTCTCGATCTCACTCGCACACTTTCTGGCATTTTTAGGTTCCCATTTCTATTTTTTTTTTTTTCATCCTTTTTTTGTTTGTTGCTTTGTGTGAAATTACAACTTCTGCATTTCCTTTTCCTTTCGGCTGGCTGGTTTTCGCCATGGCTCTGCTTCTGTTTCTGGCTCTGTTTCTGGCTCTGTTTCTGGATCCTGGTCTGGTTCTCTGGTTGGCTTTTGGCTCTACTCCGCTTGTATCCTTTGAGGCTTTTGGCACGCATGAAAAATGTTGGCAAAGGACCGCCGCGCTTGGCACACCGTCGACGTCAGCATCGCAGTCGTCGTCGACTTTGGCGCCGACAGTGCCGTTAGCATCATACCATTTCGGTTTTAATTTTACAGTTTTTCATTTTTAATTGTCTTAAATTCCTCGCTGTTTGTGCGTTTGTTGGCCCAGCAGCTCGTTTCCCCCGTTTATACCCGGTTTACCCCGTTTTTGCTCCCACTGTTTACTCTGTGTTGTACTTTATGCATATTTCTCGTTTTTCCGTTCCGTTTTTCGCGGAGTGCCAGCGTCGAAAAAGTTTTTTCATTTGGCAGGCAGGCGCGTGCTAAATAAAAAATGTTCCCTCCCCCTTCCCTGGTCCTTTCCCTTGAGCACGCATATTTATGCGCTATATTGTTTTGTGCTGCAGCGAAGGAGTAGCCAGCGGAGCAATTGCTGCAACTTTCTACTGTGGTTGGTTCTGCAGAGAACAAAATATTTCGATTTCATTTGAATTTTAACAAAAATTAGCCTTTTGGCTAACAATGCGAATATCCAATAACAGGTCGTATACGTAATACGAAAGATGTACGAAAAACGTAGCATACTTTTTGGGGTATTTTGATAGGTTTTTAATGTTTTTAAAAAGAAACAACCATTTTTTTTATTACATTCATTTAATCTAATAAATATTTCTTTTTTCCCCTGTGCACTTTCACTCCCACTTTTTTATAGTTGCAACTTATTTAATAAGAGTTTTCATTTCTCCCGTTACAGGTGAGAAGCCGTACAAGTGCTCCTGGGAGGGATGCGAGTGGCGATTCGCGCGGAGCGACGAGCTGACCCGCCACTACCGCAAACACACCGGCGCCAAGCCGTTCAAGTGCCGCAACTGCGATCGCTGCTTCTCCCGGTCCGATCACCTGGCGCTGCACATGAAGCGCCACATGTGAGGCGAGATATAAGCAAAGCAACGGAGCCGGAGGAGGACGCGGAGGCGGAGACGGAGGAGTTCAGCGGAAACTGTGTGCCATCAAGGAACGATGAAAAACTTGCGTAACGCTAATCAAAACTACTAAATTCGCCAAGTTTCGACGGGAATTTAAACAAAGAAAATCTAAAAAAAAAAAGAAAAGAAAAGAAAAAGGAAAAGGAAAACATCACAACAACACAAGCACAAAAGATGATAATTCAAGTTCTCTGATTCTGATTGACATTTGTGTTGCCATTATCGTCGCCGTTATTGTTTTCGTTATGGTTATTGTCGTTATCGTTTCAATTGCAAATCCGATTTGTTTCAATGCCTTGTTAGGTGTAAGTTAAAGCTAAATAAGTAGCTTGATCGCATTTTCCCCCATTCACACCTATGTACGTAGCATTTAGCCGCAAGTTCTGAACAAACTACAAAAAAAAAAAATTGTGTACAATTTACCAAAGCTAAGCAGATTTCTTATATAGTGACGCAGTAAAAAAAAAATAGCACCCACAAGCAGCAATCCTAAAAATATACCTAGTAATAAAGAAAAGGATTAATAAAAACATATTTTTGTTTTCATAATGTGAACACTGCCAAAACAAAAATGAAAAAAAAAATTGAGAAAAACAAAAAAAAAAAGAAAATATAAAAACTAGAAGAAATATATTTAATTGTAAAATAATGCTACAATTAATTAGGTTCATACGTCAGCAAAAGGAAAATAGGAATAAAAACACGAGATGATGTTAAAGTGCAAAATATGTTTTAAACAAAACATAAAAATCGTTGAAAATGCTTATTTTCTTAAATTAATTTTAAATGTAACTTAAATGTTGATTAGGTCTGAGTATCAGTTCATCGCACCATTCAAATTAGTAATACAATTAATCAAAATTTAAATTAAATTTTTTTGATATTCGGTGTTTATGAATGAAAAGCAATTTAGTTGCTATGTTTTGCAATGCATATACATAATTATTTAATACAAATTTAAACTTTCTCCTATGCATTATATAAGTGATGAAAAGTATTACGAACCATTTTCGATACGTACGATTAATTTAATCAAAATTTTCATTTTCGGTCGCAAAATTATATATTTCTTTGACTTAACACACACAAATTCTTCTTTATGTGCCTCATTAATTTTAATTTAAAATCAAATTAAATCAATCGAAGCAATTCCTTGTAGCTAAGCAATCATTTCTTGGTAATCAATAAATTTTGTTAGTTCTTTCATTTATTGTATTTGCGTGCTGATTTTTATTATATTTATGTAATGTATCATTTCCTCATTTTTGTTTATAATGATTTGTTTAATTTTTAATTATTTTTAAATAAAGTTAAAATATGTGAAAAGCGTATGTTTCCATGGGCAAATCCTATTTTCCACCAGCACCCCTCAGCAAATAAGACGCGACATCAAAGTATACAACGTTGATCGATAGCAGGATGCACATTTATACCATAGATGTGCATTTCGGTCAGCCATTATGGTTTGTGTGATGAGAAATTCTGTGATCCAGAGAACAACAACAACAAAATAGCTAAGGCAAAGAAAATAAATGAAAAGTAACGAAAAAAAACAAATACCAAATACCAAAAAGCGACTAATCAACTGCAGCACACATGCACGGAAAAGCGAACAAAAAATTTGCATACACGTTTGGTAGGGAATCGAAATTCTCTTCAAATTGCTTCGAACAAAAAAGCGATCGAAGCAAAAAATGAATTTAGCTAAACTCTTGATATATATTGTATGTATAGATGTTTATGTAAATAAGAATCTAGTTTGTCTCCTTTTTCTAGCTTTATTCTCATTGATTATCGATGGATTAAGATGTTGGTGATTCCGTATTGTAATCAATGTCGATATCAATTCTACGTATGTACGTGTGTGTTGCTTGTGCTTTGTGTCATTTGAATGTTATCGTACTTGTATATAGCGATATATCATCATCCGAGTCGAGTAATTCCAGCGCCGCAATATGGAAATTCCATTTCCAGTTCCAATATCCCGTTTGGCTTCCAAGCGAACAATTGCACTGAACAATACTTAATGGAAACGTGAGAAATCCAAAACGTCTACGATGTGTCAAAAATGCTTCAATCAGTTTAGTCTAACTTTTGAGAAAGAATTAAACCCAAAAACCCAAATCCATAAAAAAAACCCAAGAAAACTTAAAAGCGAAGGAGTAAGATTAAACCCAAATGTAAGGAATATTTTGTATAGAAAATCTTTAAACTAAAAATCGAACGAGTAAAATATTTAGATCCTAATACAGAACATTGGATAGTCACGAGCGTAACTATGGAAATTGATTAAAAAAATATATATATATATAGTATTTTACAACCAAAAAAAAAGGTGTATTTTAAAAATGAAAAAAAAAATTAAGGAATAATTATTGTGTAAAAAGGTAAAACAAAAATGAAAGACTGGTCAACGAGGTGTTCCGCGTTTATGCAACAATTGCAAAATAGAAAAAGTAAATAAAATATATATATATATATATTTAAAGGTATATGTATATGGGTTTTCAAAATGGAAAAAAATCATAAATATTGTACTCCAGTTTGTATGTGTATGAGACGGATGGATTGGAAGGGAGTGGTAGCACTCGATCAGATTCGGCAAAAATGAAAATTAAAACACTAAGCATACGTAAGAGGGAAGGCAATGCCGCGATCCCGCAATTAAAGTTAATGAAGTACGAATTTTAAGTAACGCTGAATGTGAGTCTAGAGAGTACTAACCGGGGCAACTACGGATATATTTTAGTGTCTACACTTAAACATTTTACAAAGCCACTAAGCTAGCTAGCTATCTAGTTCCCTTGGGTCAGTCCTTGCCGTGTGGAAAGTCAACCAGCCGAGCGGAGAAGGAAAATCTATAAGCATTTTCTACAGATTTACAGCCAGCGGAGAGAGCGGAGGAAAATGCAGAGGCCGGCAGTGTAGGATCCAAAAAGCCGGAAGTCAGAAGTCGCAGAGCAGGAAAATATTTGGCAGGAAGACTGGCAGGCAGGCAGGCAGGCAGGCAGGCCGGCAAGCAGGCAGAGGCAGAGGCACACATAAAAATAAATAAAGTATACTAAAACTAGAGTAAATACATTTTAATTTCGTTTAGAGTTTCGTTTGCAAATGTGCTTAGCAATTTTTCTACCCCCACCCCGGGGCAGCCCCTGTCCCTCGTCCTCGTCCTTGCCCTCGCCCCAGCACCCCGCTCTATCATAAGCGTTTAGTTTAAGGATAGACTAAATGGCGGAGGGCCAAGCATAGTATAGCAGAAAAGAATGTACAGACACACATTCACACAAAAGGGGAAAAGGATACCGGGAATGGGTGTATGGGTATGAGGGGGTTAAGGATGTGTGGAGTGGGAGAGGGAGAGGCAGGAGGAAAACCGTTTTATGTAGACAAATAAGGGCATAACTCGTAAAACATTTTGTGTATAGTTTAGTGAAATGAATTAGTTTAATGTTAAATGAACTCAAAAGTAAACTACATTGAAGAAAGAAAAAAGCGTATATAGAATTAAATATGTACACACGGATATGCATATAAGGAGGTATTCTTGAAACCTATTTATGTGGCAGTTGTGTGTGTGTGTAAAAGTGTAAAGTGTGTATGTGAATTGAATTGATGTGTAGGTGTTGTAAGGACGCGGGACGAGAAGGATGTCTGTTTTTGAGAAGGATTATGCAAAGCATCTACAAATTAAGGCACAGCATTATAAATTACAACTAAAGAATTGCATTTTGCATTTTATTTGAGCTACAGACGCACGAACGGTTACTAAAAAGCAAGAAAGGTGATGGAAAGCCGATGGATATATAGAAGATATAGTGTTAGCAAGGTCTAATTCGGGGGCTTTATTCCCAGCTTGGTGGGAGTATTTTGTCGGGGGTGGCAGCAAGTGGTGATTACTTAGAATTTTTACGATATATGTAACTTGATTTAGCTATTTCCTCATTTCTGTAAATGATCGCAATCCCAGAAATGCATTCATATTTATAATTGTAATCGTAAGGCAGTGTAATTGATATCAAAAGATAAGTAAAACGAGAAAAAAAAACAAACGTATAAAATGGAAAATTCACAAGTTTCGGCACAGGAAAAACCAAACAGAAAATACATTTTAGAATTAAGTAAAAAATATAAAGTGCAGTAAAGGAGAAAATTACAAAAAAAAAAAAAAATGAAGTAATAATTGTATTTAAAGCTTGTGCAAACAGAAAAAATTCTTAGCTAATAGCAAATAGCAAAAAATCTAATTGTCAGTGTTTAATTACTATTATTGATGTGCATTCGATGTGTGCTAAGTTCACAAAGCAAGCATCCTTTCTCCCTGTAACCCTCTTATCCCCCTTATTTCCCCAAGCTCCTTCCATAATAATTGATTTTTTTTTTTTAAAGGAAATTATTGGTTCATTCCAACGCTTTGCAAATCAACCAAACAATTAAAAACTAAATCAAATAGCGCTAAATAACTGAATGCACTGCATAGAAGATGGGGAATAATTTGAAAACATTTTGCAGCTGACTTGAAATGTTTGCATAAATTATTAGTTGATTAACTGCGAGAATTATTAATAGAATTTAATTCAATTAGCATATTTTCAGCCTCGCCCAACGCCCCAAGCCCCACGATCCACACACCACGCCCCCTTAACCGCATAGATTATATAATTATAGCAAAAGCAAAATGAAAAATCAACAAAAAAATTATTGATCATTAAACATTATTAATTATTATTATGGCTTGTTTGTTGCGGCTTTTTGTGCATCTCCATTTGGAAATAATTTTATAAGGGAAACCCAATTATAATAAAAGTATAGAAAAAAAAAAAAAAAAACACGTGTAAGAATGAGAAAAAGAAAACATAGCAGAAACAATTGGCAAAATGGCCAAAAAAAAAAATGGATGAGGAAAAACAACATTTCTTGTACTTAGGTTTAGTTTATTATACAAACAGAATAACAGCGGCAGAATGAAGCTAATAATAACAGCTAAAAGTGAATAAAAGTAAATAAAAGTGAATGAAAAGGAGGAAGGGGAAGAACCAGATCCATCAACATTAGAAAAACGTTATTTTTATTCTTGTATAAGTATAAACCGAAGGCATTTTTCAACGTATGACAACTATTATTGTACGTAACTTGATATTTTGATGAGAATTTCTGTGAACAAAGCAAAAAATAAAAAATCCACAAAAAAACTGAAATATAGAAAAATATAAAAAAAAAAGGTATATTTGTTTTCGCTGGAACGGGGCGGAGCAATTGTTTTTGCATTTAAATTATGTTGATTTTGGAAAGAGTACGCTGTCAGGTGGTTGAGATCCTCCGCAAGGACCTGAATATATTTGCCATTTGTGATTGCAGGCGGCATTCGGCAAACAATTCACATCATTAGCCCCACAGGAATGGGTAAATAAAAACCAACAGCCTGGCCATCATAACAACAACAGGTTATGGTTGATAGGTTGATAGTGGATGGAATCGGTTGCAAGTTGAATGACATTAAAGCTCCGGCGGCACAAGTTTGTGTATTAATTTTTAATTGAACTTGATGGCTAGCAGACAGTCAGACAAAGTGTCCAGGCAGGCCTTTGGCACTTGTCATTAGGTCCGGTCACTTGGCTTAAGTCTTATTCGCAATCCAGTTAAATCAGTAAACCAGCATTTGACAGGCGTAATTGGCTTGTCAGTCATTTTCAGGTTAGTCGGAGAGCATCCTGCTTTGAATTTAAATCAATTTTTCGCTTCGCAAAACTTTGTTTGAAAAACTTTCGACTTTCTTTGGAAAATCGCTTAGACTTTGTTTTAGTCTACTAATGAAGATTCAGCAACACATGCATGTATTTTGGTAACTACATGTGAAAGGCTTTCAGTGAAAGATGGACAACGACAAAAGTGCAAGCAAGTTTTCTCCCCGCCCCAGTTCCTTTCTCCTTTATCCTTTTGCTTTTTTTTTTCTTCTTTTGGTCCTTTTTGCACATTTCTTTTAATTTTGGCCCGCAGACGTAACTCTTTTATTTTCATGCATTTCTAAAGGAAGCGGGACTCGGACGGACGGAAGGTTTCAAAAAGTTTTCGTTTTCTTGATTTTGTTGGGCTGCTGCAGCGAAACTTCTAATTACATACATGACCAGCACACATATACGGACGAGAGCAATGCACTGCGAGAAATCTCCGAGCGCATCCCTTGCGTGCCGGCATTGGGGAATTCGGCCCAGACTCTGGGACCCATACCTTTTCCTTTTCGTTGGCTGCAAGTTTGCCCGCTGCATCTTTATCAAAATTGTTTCCAAAGTTCAAACCACTTTGCGAGCGGTGCGCTGGGAATATGACTTTTAAAAAGTTTTTACCCATCCCGCCCGCCTCCTCCTTGGCCCCGTTAACCCCCTCAGGTCTTGGCTGCCCCCTCTTAACCCCTCTTAGCCTGCTGTGTGCGGTGCCCCCACTGATGTTGCTGCTGTTGCGGCTGATATGTGGAGCCGTAGCTGTTATGCTGTGCACAACATTTGTAGCTTGTCAAAGTGGCTCAACACGCCCGGCATGTTAACTTATTTTGCTGCTTTTCCTGCCTCGGCTAACTTCCAGCAGCTAACTAGGAGCACCGAGCCAGCTGGGAGTGAGGGATCTGGCAGGGAAGCGAGGGACATGGCCAACATGCAAGGTAAACACACAGCTAGTTGGCTGCCCACTCCGTGCTACCCTGTAAATTCGAGGGGATATCAAACGGATACCCTTCAAAGTCCTTGATATTTCGAAATAACCTGTAACTATTTTGAATCCTTTTCGGACCCTTCATTTCATTTGATTTTTCCTTCGTGAGGGCATCTTTCATTTGCCTCCCTGGCTCATTGTTTCAGATTTTACCCGAGTCCATTTGGCAACAAAGCGCTCTGTAGTCGCTTTTTGTATAAATTACAGGCAAAAATTCAGCTCAGCCCGGCACTACAGTGTTCCTCTATACGTTTCGTTTTCTTCCAAAGAGTTTCGTGTAACGTGTTGGGGTCGGAATGGTCGGAATGGCGCTCTGCGATGCGATGCGGAGTGTGTGTGCATCCTTAAAGTCAAAAGGAGGCCCCGGGGCACTTTTAACGCTGACAACCCCAGCTAGTTTGGAATGCAATTTCTTTCAGTTTCGGCTGCCACGAAATTGCCACCAAATCAATATTATTAGACATGACATGAGTAAAAGCAGCGGAAAACGTGTGAGTTGGGGCCAAAAGAAGCTAACAAACGAGCTTGCCGAATATGTTATCCTCACATACGCAAATGGGGGGCGTTGCAGTGGGCGTTGTGTGAAGGGGGCGTGTCCATTCCAACAGTAGCAACACGAAAATTATGATTACAAGCAAAGACTGTCATTTGCCATAATATTTGCAGCATAACGATTATGGAGCGCTTTGGCCACCACTCCCTCTCGAAATGGATAATAATAAAGGGCTGCTTGGGGTTTCGGGTGACTGGGTGACTGGGTGGCATGGGTGGCTTGGGTGGCTCCATGGCTTAGTGGCTGTTGGGCGGATGGCACCCAAGAAAACACACATCCAACGAGTGCCAATGACAATGACATCAACTGCAGACAAGCCCACAGAACGGCAAGTAGAGTGGCATGAAATGAGTGGAGGATCTCGAACTACAAAGATGCAGGAACCCGATAGAGCCGACATTCTCTGAATGTTTATATATTTCAACATATGTAGCCTTTAAGGAAAATATTTTATTTATTTTTTTATCAGACATTAAAAGCAGATAGTCAAAAATATGATTCTGTCCCATTAAAAGTGGTTTTAAACTTTTCTACATCTTCCATTTTAAATTAGCAAATTCTATCGTGCATAATCCTAACTTACTCTGGATAAATCCTCTTTAAAATTCCGATGACGAGATTAACAGTTCCGTGGGCAAAGACATCTGCCAATTGCCACAAAAGTTACAATCCAGTAGCAGTTGCAGTTGCTATTGCCGGTAGCTGACTAAACAGCTTAGAGGTGCTAATCCGAAGGCGCAGCAAAAATCGCAAAATCAGATTGCAAAGTTGGCCTGACAAGCCGGGAAAGGACGAACGGGCGAGGGATGTGGGTTACGGGGAGGGAGGCTGTGCGATGTCATGCAAATGTGGCACGTTTAAATGCTTTGGCTTGGCAGCTGCCCCAAAACCCAAAGGACTATGCTATCGTTTACCAGACTTGTCTGATTTCGATGCCCGAATTGCCCGCTCACTGCCATTGGCGGCTGTCACTGCACATGGAGAAATTGGGATAGAGTTCAGGGTTATCTTTTGTATCGTTTTATGGGCCTTAAATATCCTAGTTTCTAAGCAAAGGATCGAATCCTCTCTGCTATTATACGCGGCATTTGTAGCTTTGGCTTGTGCCTAGAAATAATTGTTTTCAGTGTAAAAAACGGCAACGACCGCAGGTGAAATGCTTAGCCATCTCTTTCAGTTTTCCCTGACTCACTCTATCAGGATTTTCCGGAGTGCAGAGTAACTTATACTTTGCACTTTTTTTGGCAACTGGCGGCAAGTGCACTTGAAGTGTATCGAATTTGTATGGATTTCGCTTGCAGCCAATAATTTGACACTTGCATCGCTAGCAAGTGGAACGAAATGAGACAGAAGGATACTGAAGGATATGGCGGAGAAGTGCCAGAAAGCTTGGCCGAAAAAAGGACAGGGGGAGAGAGAGAGATGGGGGGAAAAAGGATATGGGAAACAGTGACTCTTAAACCGAAATAGCGAATTCTTGAATAAAAGTTGGCATTGCCGGCACGCGAGGGCGCCATAAACAAGGAACCTCACACGAGATTGTGTTACTGTGTGCGACTTGTTCCGTGTGTGAGAATGTGTGCGTGTGTGTGCATAAATGCATGTTGAGTAAGCAACAATAAGAGCAACACGCATACAAACAAACGCCAACGCAATTGTCATCACCATAAAAATAACATAAAACTTTTTTACGACTCCTGTGGCCTGCGTAAGTCTGTTACAGAAGGATTCCCCAGGCGCCGTGGGGCTAGTGCGCTGCTCTACTATAATGCAGAGTCCTGCGGAGAGTGGTTGGGATCGCCGCACCACTTTAGGAACCACTCAGACGCGAGGCCCCGGCTCCATTCCTCCCCATGACATCGCTTATGTCACGGCGGCCAGCTCATTAAAGTTGTATCCGTTTCTTTTGTGCGTGGCTCCACTTCTAATTCAGCTTTAAATGCATCTACCAATCCACCCACCACCCACTCCATAACTCAACGGACCCACCCTCTCATAATTCTCCGTCTAAATGCCTGTTTGGCGAAGCGTAATTGATAATGCATTCAATTGGCCAGCCAATTTGCTAAAGTGCCTAAGTGAAGTCGCCCCCACCAGAAGTTAACAGTGGTGCAAGGCTGGAAATGTAAGGATCTGGAAAGGATACTTAGTTTTGGTAGATTCATACAAGTAAAAGTCATAATAACTAAATGAGAAGGTATTTTTCAAGGGGATGTTTATAATTTTTATTTAAATATTTTTTAATTATAAGGTTTTCATTATTATAAAATTAAATGCTCTAATTTTCAAGCACTTTCGAGCCACTGTGCCGGTGGTGCAGACGCCTCCACTTGGCAGTTCCCGTTATTGGCCCGTTGTCAGTGCACAGATTTAAAATCAACAACAGGCGAGCGACAAGCGACAGGAACAACCACGACTGGCCGCTGCAACAACAATGTCTGACCGAAGTCAGGCGTACACTCATTTGCACTAAAAGCGGCATAAATATAAACAGCCAAAGTCGACAAAAAGAAAGGCGCAGACCGAAAATGCAAAAAAAATATAAATGGAAAGGGGAGGAGGAGGAGGAGAAAGCAGAAAGTGGGAGGATGCCGAAGAACTCTCTCAAAGAGCAAATGGAATGAGCAGCGAAAAGGTAGACTGCGTATCGAGAGGCAGGAGGGAAGCGGAGGAGACTGCAAATGAATTGCAGTGCAGCCAAACGTGTGCCCAACTTAACGGTAATTTAAATGTTAATGCCCAGCCATCACAGGCCGTCGTTTTTACCTCTTACCACCTCTCTTACCTCTCCCAGAACTTGATACCCGCCACCCGCTACACATTTCCCGATACCCAGTGGCTGTTTGTTTGCCGTTTCCGTTGTTAAATGTTGTTGACATCATTGGCTTTGCCCATTGTTGTTTGCCCTGTTCCGCTTCTGCTTCTTCTTCGCTGTCGACCCACATGCAAAATGGCCGACGGCATCGGCCGCCATTTTGTCAATGCGCTTGTTAGCGCCGCTTGATGTGCCACTTCCGGCGCGATCTTTGCCCGCTGATTATTTATTGTTCTCGCCCAAAGTTTTTTCGATTTTCAAGATTAGAACACACAGCCAGTGAGTAGTGGGAATGCTTATGTATCGGAATAAAGTTCTAAAGTTCCCACCAACCTATATCAAAAGTTGTAGAAACTGAAACAATATTTTGTGTTTTTGAAAGTTTATTTATTGTTTGATAATTCAGGTATTTTTCTTAAACAATTTAGGTTAGTTTCTAAATTAGTCTATTGATGTCTACCTTAACTATAACTTAACTTAATTAAAATAACATAGAAATATATGTAATGAACATCATAACTAACTTTGAAATTCTGCATCCCCAGGACGGCGCTCAAGGATATCAACAGGATCTCCTCTGCTTCATTGTGACCTGTGCAACTCCTGTTATGCAACATTTCGGACATCCCTGAGGATCTGCAACTATGTGCCGGTGTCCTTATTCCGCAAGTAGGACATCACTCCGACTGAACATCGCCTTTTCCTGCGAAGGAAGGATATCCTGTAAAAAGAAAATACAATAAATGTAAATCAATAAATGATTTAAAAAGAATATACTGTGTTTTTATTAGGGAGAATAATATGTTTATATTTTTTCCAATGGATTACATGAATCAGCATTTATTTAACTATTTTTACATTTTCTATTAATAGTTTGATATTTATAAACTTTTGCTTTCATTTGTTTGTATTTTAAAAGCCAACTTAAGGGATTTTTGTCCCTATTGGCCAAAATCTATGGGGGCGTGGCAAAGGCCGAAATGGGGTCTTTTGAGCCACTCTTTTGATAATATTTTCTGTACTTTTTATCGGATGTGCAAAAGCAATAGCTTTTATGAATCAGGGAAAGAATCTCCTCAAATCTGCATCAAAAGATTGGAAAAGTGGAAAAAAAAAATTTGAGCCAATTTTTGCAATTTTTAATGATGGTACCCCTTTAAAAATTTTCGAAAATCGGGTCAGATTTTCGAATCCCAGATTTTGATGGAAATGGATTCTACTTGGAAATACAAGAACGGGAAGGTATGCCATTCTTCAATCGGAGGCGTATTAACGAAATTATGGCCGATTCGCTCAAGTTTATCGGGCACATCACAAAACCCTTTTATATCGTTATTGTGCTTTTTCTTAGATTTTTTCATATGAATTTATCGTTAAAACTTAAATATTTTTGAAGATGTCATCCATTATTTTGTCACTTGGGAAAAGCATATAAAAATATGAAAAAAATTGTTAACCTTTATAACATTCGCGGAATCACTTAGTTTCCTGTTAATTAAAACACTTTTAATTTCGGCAAGCGCCTACAATTAGCCTTCATTTAAATAATGCTCAGGTGACAGGATAATGGGGAATAAGGGACTAAGTGAAAGGACAATTAGCCAGAGGCACGAGTTTCGGAAACCGCAGGACTAATCAACCATATGGTGACTCGACAATTAGTGGGGGTTATAAGATAACGCGCCTAATGGGTAATGGGTAATGTCCGCGTCGATTACTGTGTCGGCTGTGAATGAAGGACCAACCCAAAAATATGAAAATGATGGAAGGGATACACTGGCAGCGCCACCGTCTCGGCCTCCGCCCACTCACCTGTCGCTGGAATGGAGGTCAAAGCTCTGTGGACACGGATAAACATTAATTTCAGTCCAAAGTGGACAAACACACGCATCGAGTTGCCCCTGAAATTGTCATATGTGGAGGGGTATAATTTTTCATGCATATTTCAGGAGGCGTGTGCCTAATTAATTACAAACATCTAAACGGCGACGACATTGGCATAAATTGTCTTTTAATTTGCACACAGGCGCACGGGCACATCCTCTGCATTTGATTGATGTCCTGGAGCAGACGATCCGGCCAGGACTGGGTGGATTTTGTGCCACTTAACTGGACCGATTCATCTCGATTTGCGTTGATGCGAGAGCAATATTCGGATATTGGCATTTGCAGACACTGCCTTTGACATTTGATGCCGGTCGTCCGGCCAAACAAACAACAAGGACCTTACCACCAGTGTCCTTGAGCCCGACGGTTACATAATCGTGCCAAGTGTGCGAAATCAGCGTAGAAGTTCGGGGTCACGGGGGCTATGGTGGCCATCGTTATGCATGTGGAATCAGAGCCTGTGGCTTCGACTGAATGCCCAATGACCTGCCGGCAGTTCACACGCATCCAAATGTTAATTTCGCCAGCCACCCACGCTCAGGTATTCCCAATTCGTTCCTATGCCATTTCCTATGCCATTCCCCCGCAAATGTCGACATCATCCCCCGGTTAGCTGACTAATTGACCCAGACACGGCTCATGAATGCCCCTCATGCTCCAATAATCGCGCATCTACATCCCCATCCATTTCGATTTCGATTTCGATTTCGGTTTGGGTTTCGGGAGCAGGAATCGCGTCAGCAGACCTGCAAACCAAAACCCTATGGTCAGGGTCATTCATTGAAGTCTGTGATTTTCATTTGCAAATGGCCGATATTCGCCGGCAATGTATTCAAGTGCATTTTCCGATTGATTATGGTCAAATTTAAATGCAACTACAAGTTAATTGGAATTTATCGACCCTTCCAGCCAAGGGTTAGCTTAATTCAATGGAAATGCTGCCTTTTCTCTTTTAACATGTTTTAGTTTTTCAGATTCACACAGTTTTTATGGGGACTACTTTTCTATTCATTTTATTTCGTTACCCATTTGAAAAAAAACGGAGCAACTGAAACCTTTTAAGGCCAATTAAAGTTTAAACTAATTTATATACATGTGTACACTTTTTTCCCCATTTTGTGATGGAGAATTTATTATTGAATTAATATTGTCGTGATTGATTAACCACTCTGAATGATGTTCTCTTTTATTGAATGTCGTTTTCGACTTTTTAAATTGCAACTCATAACTTAATCCCCCGGCGAAGAATAAAATTAACTTTGCAGCCTCGTAATTCATAAGCCAACCACAATGCACGCCAACCACTTGCCCCACAATGCCGCACAATTAACCCGGCCAGACGGTCAGTCTGCGCTCCTCAGTCTTCGGGGTTGGTTTCGCCTTAACTTTATTGTTCCGATACGGGAGGAGTTAACAAAGAACGGGGCTAGCTGGTGGGCTGATGGGCTGGTGGGGAGGAAAACAACAAACTTCCTTATAAGACATTTACCGACCGCACCTTAACCAAGCAGGATCAACATGGCATCCATGTATTATTTAAGCGCTGCGCATCCTTCTGCCGTGCCCTGCATAAAATTTCCTCCAGCGGAAGTTTGTCTGCAGGACGCAGATCCTGGCAGCTACCTTCCCCCTCGACTTTTGGCCATCTCCGTCTGCAAGGAGGCTACTCCTTGGCGTGCTTTATGTGTTTCCGCTCGCATTTCTTTTGCCATTTAAGTACACACCTAGTTTGGATTTTTCTCTTTTCCTGCCGCTGTCGCTCCTTTGTTCTTTTCGCTTCGACTGCCGGACGCTTGTTTATGTCTCTTCTTACGTCTTTGGCTTTATTTTTTCATTTATTTTCTGTTTTGTTTTGGAATCAGGAAAGACAGGGAAGGACTTCCCCTCTTTCTTCACTCACTTCATCCTGGCCCCGTTTCATGCGCTTTTTGTGTTTTCCCCACCGTTTTTTATTTTTGTTTATGGCTTGTTTTGAACCTTGTTTGAACTGGTTTAAAATTTCTTGGCACAGGCTCGGCAGCCCTTCTTATTTTTGGCAGGCCCAGCCGCAGTGGACCAAAGGGTTTATGGCCGGGAGAAGAGGGGTGGTGGAAAAGCTGAGCTCATAACTTTGTTACACACAATTAACAATTTGATGCTATGCCAAAATGTCTCCTATGCTGCGAAAAAATATTTATAATCATCAAGGAAAAAGTTTTTGACAATCATACAACGCAATCTCTATTAAATTTACATTTATTTCAAACAACAATGACTCTCAACTCTTTTATTATAGATAGGAGTTTGAAATTTCTTGCTGTGTATCCTTTACAACATATCCTTGCCCTTTACCTCTGACTGGAGTTGGGCAAACAGACCAAAAACTGGCAGTTACATTGTTCCTGCGGTTGCCAAACAACGACGACACACGAGCCTTTAAGTGGGCGTCTCTAATTGAAAAGCGCAGCCAAAAATAAAACACACGCATTCCACCATGCAAGTGTTTCACAAGTCCTTGGAAAACTCCCCGCCCGCTTCCTTGGGGGCTCCAGGTGCGCCTCGAGTGCACTGCAATTGCTACGTAAATTTTATGCGCCGCTAAAACTTTGCTCACAACAGGGATCTGGTCTGGTCTGGTCGGGTTTGGTCTGGTCTGGTCTGGGCTGAAGTATCCTGAGCTTTGGCCTGCGAAACTTTAAGGTCAACTTGTTACTTGAAGTTGCAGCCCCTGGCTAACAACAAACTAGAGATGACAGCGTGTCCTCTCCAGTAATGGAAAGTAAATCGAATAAAAGGCTCCGAGTCTTTTATTTGTTTTCAAACAGTATAACAAAGTAAACATATAAACTTGTTAATAGCTGAAAGAAACTATTGAATATTTACACTTTGAGAAATCATATTTAATCTAAAAGGATAACCTCCATTCATCACTGATGCAAAGAAATGCAACATCTGTTTTTCCGCCAAGGTAACTGGGAATGGGAGTGGCTGGAAAATTAGCCAAATGGCTGGTAAGTGTTCGCTTTGCGTTAAAGCGGCATAAAAATGTGCAACTTTCCATGCGGTGCCTGCGACAGAACAGATTATCCTTCTGCCACAGTTGGTGGCCCTGGAGGAATGCAGCTTGACCTTCACCTGAAATTCCGATGGACGAGAAGCGAAATCAGGTGGATGGGAGAAATGATGGCGGAAAAAATATGTGAAGATGGCCGGCAAGTGTACTGCTGGCAAGCGATTTGAAAAATTTATTCGAAAATATTTTTGCCAGTCAACGATGTAACGACAGAGCTCCAGCTTTGGGTCCTGCGCTCCTGCCAGCCTCATCCTTTCGGACGACCTGCATGAGAAATAGCTATGCTCACTAACAGGATATGCTGCCAAAAACATTTTTAATAATTTAGCACACACACATATTTTCACATCTTTGGTGAAATTCACTTTGAAGACCTTGTGCAAAATATGCGCCTGATGTTGCCCCAAAAATGGGGAGTGGCTGTGTGGGTGGATGAGCATGGGGACGAGGAGGAGGAGGAGGAGGAGGAAGACCAGCTGTCGATGCGCCCAGCATCGCTTGGGACTCTTGTCGGCAGCATCGTACGTTAGTGTTGAGTAATGCGAAACCAATTTTCGAGACAGCATTATTTAAAATCCCAAACATGAGACAGCTTTGATGTCAAAAGTCGTGAGGTTGCAGCAGCGGTAGCCGACTTATATGAAATATGAGCTCTGGAATCGCCGGAATCGGTTTGGGAGTCAAAGAGTCTCAAGGTACCCACCCACACAAGCCCAAATTAGTGGCATGCTGAACGGGCGGGGGAATCGTTGAGTTCGGGCCGGGCTCTGCCTCGCAAAAACTGTTTAACTATGCCTTTGATGTTACTCCAAAATGCCGGCGGCACGTTACCAGGTAAAGGTAGTAGCTTGTAATGCTCGCCAACCTCAAATGCCGAGCAATGCCGAAAAACTCAACTCGAAGTGGAACTCATTATGCTTAGTGCAGTAGTCGGCGTGTCTCGCTTCGCCTTTAATTCAATTCGCAGCCCAGCCGCATCGTTCCACACGGCGAATGAGCAATATGAGCCGGTATTGGCCGCCGCGTCAACATTTGCCAACTGCACACACACTATGACAATGACAGTCCCAGGACTGGGGCCTACACTAAAATATATTTTTGGTAAGGAAAAAACATATTTGGAAACATGCTTAAACTATTTCAAGTATGCTTGTTGAGTTAGAAATCTTAAATACTAGATTTAGTATTTTGAAGAGTATTTTGGCAGGGTCTCTGTCGAAAACTTTCTCGATTTTAGCCAGTTGGTTTGTTGCTTTGTCTAGTTTGTTGGCAAGGCAAACACAAACACGCCTTTACGTCATGCGCCGCTTGAAAATTGAATTTTATTACACAAAGGCAGCCGCAGCTGGTGGGGCTGGGATCTCGCTTAGGGATTGTCCTTATATGTGCGGTTCGCTCATCTGTCGACACACACACACACACACACTGGCACTGGATTTATGCCTAGACCCATTTCTTTGGGGCTCCGACTCAATTGGCTTAGTGCATTACCTCAGTTCTTGGGGGGGGCGCTCCTACTTTCCCCAGGCAAAGGACAACTCCATTAACGAAAAGGAATTGCATTCGGCCAGGCCAAATATTCGATATTTTCTCCGCATTTCGCAGTAGTCATTTTCCCAATTCCATTTGCCTGCCAAACTCTGCCTATTGGATTACCTACTTTACCTGGACTCTTGCAAATTTGTGCCCTTTTCCGTTTTCGAAAAGTACTTGTAATTCCATTCCGAATGAAAGTTGTCGATGCAGACAACTTCGGGACATGTTCATTGATTTTCTAAATACATTTGCCGAAAACTGCAACTGGCTTTTTATCTCATTATCGTTCTATTTACCAAAAAAAGACGTTATGCTGCATTTGGCCCTTTTCAGAGCCAACAACTTGATGTTGAAGAGGGAAGAGGAAAAATCTTGAAATTAAATTTTCAAGTAACTTTCACTCGAGCGCAATGCAAACTAAATAATTCATGGCAGCTGCCCCAAGGTGCGCATGAGTGTTCGTATTCCTATTCGTATTCGCATTCGCATTCGTATGTGTATTTGTTAGCGGGGGGAATACATTTAAATAAACAGTGGCAGGAGCAGGAGGATCAGGAGCAGCAGCAGTCGCAGCGAGTTAACTTTTTGCCAAGGACTTTCCCAGACAGACCGCTGGGCGGGGCGGGGTGGGCCGAGATAACGTGGCCTTTAAGAGTACATACATGGCGTATACGTAATGTGCGAGTATGCGATGTGCTGGGGGAAACCCTTTTTGGGCAAAGAGTGCTTTTGTGTCCTCGCTAGCATCGCATCGCATCGCATCGACATCGGCATCGTCATGCCAAAATAGGCAAGTTCACTCAGGCAGAGCAATTGCACAAATGGCCAATTCAGCTCGTAAGTAGAATTTCCTACGTTTCATCGGGGCTCGCTTCGTTTCGTTTGGCTTCGTTCCGTTTTAGTTCACCCCGAGGCTCTGCAGTCCTCCAGTTCCAGCTCCGGTTCCAGCTTACAGCTTCGGGGCTAAAACAGTGCAATTCTGTAAACATCTGAGCATGTGGGTGGCCTTCCCGCCCCATCTCCCCCTCGGGTGTGTAACGAAGCATGGATAAAATAAACAAAACACAAATAAATATGTATATAGTACTACTAGTCACTGCCTGGCCAAAGTTTAAAGTGCCAAGAAAAAATCAAAATGGAAACTTTTTTTCCCTACGCCATGCTGATTGCATCCAACCCGATACCGTTCGCGGGGGGGGGAGAAAGGACCCTTCGTCCTGAAACAAACGAGAACGAACTGGAACCGAATGGAAGCGAAACGGACGCTAGCACACATGCCCAAGTGGCTGCCAGGGCTGGGTGAACGAGAGTATCTTGTATCTGCTGGATACATCCGAGGTATTGACCTGAATTTGCACAATTCTCCATTCAATTGCCTACAATCCTGGCAGCACTTCCATTTCCTCTTTTGTTGCCACTTGCTGATGTGTGACTGCTGGTTTAACATGGCTTAGAGCAGAAATGAATAGATTTTGTATTTAAGCTTCGGGAGCTTAAACTTAATCCACTTGGCTAAGTTATGGTAAGCCATTGATTGAAATCAGTTTGCTAGTTTGAACTACGACTCATTATTATTCTGGGAAAATGTGAAATAAATACAAGTTTATAGATTTCATTATTTGCCTTTGCAGCCCTAGTTCTGTCCGGCCAGTTCCTGCCGCCAGGAAACCTGCTTTTCACGCCCGGAAATGTTTACTAAAATGTTGCACATCCTGCTGCTTAAACCCTCTAGAGTCTTGACTCTTCCCTTTTTGTCGGGAGTAAACAGAAATAAAAATTTGGTTGCTTCTTGGCCTGATTCTGGTCGAAGGATTGTTGTCATAATGCTGATTGCATTTTTATGCACTGCCATCGATGCAGTAAATTCAATTTAACGAAGTTCCCCGCCCAACGTAATTAAACCAACGTCGACTTGCGTTCAACTGGATGCTGTTGCCTCATTCGATTAACTTCAGCTCCAGCTACAGCTCCAGCTACAGTAGTGGGCTGGACAGGATACGGGATGTATATCCACCATATAATATGGCCATATGGAGAGGAAATCCAACCACAGAAAGTTCCTGGACGGAGGGATTGGAGCTGGAGCTGGAGCTGGAGCTGAAACTGAAACTGTGACGAGAGATGGTGTATTTGCTCGTGACACTTAAACACATGCGGACCAAACTGCTTTATGCTTAATTGAGTATTATCCCTGTTGCACACGTTGGATGAGGGGAGGGGGCAGGACATGAGGAGGAGCAACCGAGAGGCAATGGGAGATACGGCCGGGGCATGTCTGCAAACAGCAGCTCTGTTTGCTTAATAGCATGGTCAGTAAATTTAATTAACTTCCCTTAAGGATACATGCAACATATAATAAAAGCAGTGCAGTGGCAGGCAGTAGCTCTGGCAGTAGCAGTGCCATCAGAAAAGGACAAAACAAAGGCGACTACCAAAAATGGGAGAAAAAAAGCGCAGGCGAAGGACAAGGAGCAGATCCAGGCGAAGG
The DNA here is from genome assembly GCA_018150405.1 of Drosophila varians. Lineage (NCBI taxonomy): Eukaryota > Metazoa > Arthropoda > Insecta > Diptera > Drosophilidae > Drosophila > Drosophila varians. Next base: position 16,070,084 of record JAECWK010000130.1, read on the forward strand.
AGACAAACTCCAATGCCAGGCAGCCTGTCCCCATCTTTGGCTCAAGTTGCATTGGGATTACATATAAACTCACATACACAGAATATATATTTATATATGTATACGTACGTGGCAAGAAGGACAAGACTTGACTGGCTCCTGGCTGATTGTTGGCTTGCCGTTGCCGTTGTCCTTTGAGATGTTGTGCAAACAAGCAGCTTAATGTCAGTCGACACAAGACAAACACAAGCCCACACAGGCACCCACCCACGCCGCACACACACACACACACACACAAGGACAGCCAGAGAGAAAACAGAAATTAACTTCTTTTTGATGAGCATATGTTGCACAGACGAACAACGAACCCAAAAAGCAGACTGCCGGGAATAAAACAAGCTCACAGCTATCATTGCCGCAAATTATAGTGAGCCCGACTCTCGTTTATTGGCAGCAGCTGTGGTTTAAGCCGCTCTACCCCAGCCCCCACCCCCTGGTCTGGCGTATTTCTTGAATATCCTTCAAGTTGGAGGGAATGCATTTGGCCGCTTCATGCCAAAAAAATACTGATACTGATTCTCACATTCCGATTTCGATTCATAATTCATAGGCAGCCACTTTGCATGCCCCTTTGGCGGTGACGCGTCACGTACTCCTGGTTAGGCACTCGCATCCAACATCCTGCATCCTGCGTCCTGCATTCTGCATCCGGCATCCTGCAGTTAAAGCGGCATTGTCTTGTCTGGCCACGTCTGGGCCATAACAAATGATGCTCTCCACATCCACATTCACATCCACATCGGCGGCGCGCCAAAAGCTCGCCCAAGGTGAATTGAATGTTGAATTGTGGCTGAGCTCTGGACTCTGAATTATTTCGAATCATTTTGAATGGCAGATTATGCCTCCAGATGCTAACGTTTCGAGGTAGCTAATCATCTGTGAAATTATCCTTTTTAGTCCTTATCGCAGATTCAAGTCTTAAAGTTTCATGTTAAAGACCCTCAGAATTAGGAATTCAAAGCTTTCTTACGAAAGATGGTATTCTCCCTTATTAAGCCTTTAATTCTTCGAGTCTCCTGCCTCCCGACAACAACTTTCACACGTATTTTGTTTTAATTCCGAATCACTCGAACCACATCACTCATACGCAACGTTGGCAGTTGGAAAACATTTAATTATGGCCGGAGGACTGAAGGCGGAAATCACGCCGCGGCGCTGATGAGGCATGCAATCAAAGTCAAGCAGCTGCAACCCCAGACACACGCCCCTCGAGTGGCTGGCTGGGGGTGGCGTTCGGGCCACGTTAGGAGTGGGAGGAGTGAAGCGAAAAAGGTGCCATTAATATGGCCGTTAACATTGCGGTTAGTGACGTGGCCGACGTCGCCGTTGAATGTTACTGCCTTCGCACTTGCCGCATAGCCTGTGGCATGTGGGCATCTCATATTGGCCGCTGGCAGTTGCAACTTACGACTATGCACTTGGAGAAACGTGACTTAGGATAATTATTTCTTATTTTTTGTTTAGATTCTGTTTTTCTCCTGGTGTAGCCAGGCGGCTGTGTGTGGCAGCTGCATTTAACACTGCCATCGACAACGTTTCCGGAGCCTGACAACCGACAGACTGTCACTGACAGTCGGCTAATGCCGCTGCCGGTGCTGGTGCCGGAGCCGGAGCCGGTGTCGGAGTCGGTGCCGGTGCCGCGCAAAAGTTTAAGTTGACTGCCGCCAGTAAAAGCCATTTAAAATTACGTGCTTGGATTTCTCGACCGCTTCACCCGCCCAGCCCGGCTGCCGGTTATTGAGAGCCCAAGTACGTGGACAGGGACCAGAGCTGGAGCAGGGAGCCAGGATCCCGAAGGCTGGCCAGGTTTGTCACTTGAAATGTTGCAGTTTCGCAGCTGCACCGCCCCACGCCCGCGTAGCAGCCTCGTATGTTGCACATAATTTTCACATAAACGAAAGCCTAATATAAAAAATTCCCTCAAATCGTGACCGGCAAACGCAAGCATCCTCAAGGTAGACACATTGACTCTTAAAGACCCCAACTTCGAGGACAGCCCAAGACCCAACGCCATCCGAACTGCAATCGTCCCTGGTGGAGAAGGACTGGCGGTTGGTCCTCAATGTAATAAATAAATCAACTGCAAAAAATGTTGCGCCCGCATCGACATTTTAAGTGTTGCCCATTGACTTTTGATTGCTTTTTGGCCAGGGCCAAAGCCTGCGGGAATTCCGAATGGCCATGGGGCAACATTTTGCTGCTTCTGCTCAAAACAGAGCAAGCCATGGCACAAAAAAATGGAAAATTTAATGAGCTAGCCAAAGTCCCAAAGGGTCTACGAATGGTCTACGAATGGGGAATGGTATGAAATGTTTGCGGACTCGACTATTTTCTTTTTTTCGCTTTTTTTTTTTTTTTTGTTGCTTTGTTTTTTTGTTTCTTGGCCAAAACTATTTTCAGCAAATTTGTCAAATTAAATTTCATGTAGAGGAGGCCGCCAGCGATTCGCTTCACTTGGAATCGCATCCCTTGAAGGGCCCAAGTTCGGCGGCTGCTTGAGGATTGAATTAAAAAGTTGGTGCGGCCTGGTGGCAGTGGCAAGGATGGTGGCAGTGGCAGCAACTCGAAGCAAAATGCCGCAAATTAATGTGCATAGTTTTTGTTGTGTTGCGCTCTCTGTGGTCTGGCGTTTAATTAAAATTGTTTACTAAATATGCTTAAATTTGTGTATTACCCCAACCAAGCAAACCAACCAACAATCGCCACCATCACCTCCTCCTATCATCCTCCTCCCATCCCTGGCCCCCTTGGCATTCTTGCTTTTCCGAATCAGGTCAATGCACAATTCAATTTACGCGCCTGTGTGCAAAATCAGTCTCAGCTAAATCTGCTTTGTAACCGGAGTGACAAATGTTAATTAAGGCATTGCCCCTTTTGGCCCGCCGCGGTTCCGGCTTTGATGACTTTTAATAAGGTTCAGTTAGTGCCAGTAACTCTCGCTGTCCCTCCGTCCTTGTGTCTCTGTGTCCTTTTGCCCTCTTCCTGTTCCTGTTCCTGCCTTGTTGAGTGCTCGCGAATGCATAAAAGTCAAGTCAGAGCTAAGCAAAATGCATTACAATGATAATGTTAAGAGCTTAATGCACCGAAACAAAACGAGTTAATATTTTATTCTATAATTACGACAAATCCTAAGATTTCTTGGGCGAGCTTTCATCTTTTAGGGCATTTCTTTAAAGTGGAATTACTCTATGTTATGATTACTACATCGAGAATATAATTTTTTCTTGTGTGATGTAGCTTTTCCTGTTACTGTTGCGCCGCTACATAATTTAGGAGGACATGAACTGACAATAAAATTTAGTGCTGAGCTCGCATAATAAAGTCGGCCGTGGATGAGAGAAATGGCTGGCAGCTTGTCCAGCTTGGGATTGTGTTGCTGTTGCTACAGCTCCTGTTGCTCCCGGCAACTACAACTAAAAAGGGCTAAGAACTCGAAAGCAAAGTCATGCGGCCATCAGTAATGAAAAAGATGAAGAAGCAGGACCATAGCCGTAGCCGTACGTAGCTGTGCCGTAGAAAGCTGCCAGGCTGTAAAACTGTAAGTTGGCATTAAGTTGCAAGCATAATGAAATTATTTCTCAGGCCGCTCCGACGACAACAGGATGATGGCAACGCATCGCTGCTGCCAGTTGCTACTTGCCACTTGCCACTTGCCACTTGCGATGTTGCTGCTGTTGCTGCTGCTGCTGCTACTACGGCTGCTCCTGGTTCTTCAGCCGGGCGAAGCGTCGGCACATAAATACTTCATGCTTAATTGTCCTTTTGGGTGTAATTTCAAACGCTGCCACGCACACAGCAGCAACACCATCGCCAGCAACATCAAAAGCAAAGCAGCAAACGCACGAGATGACAGCTCTTAAAGCCGAACTAAAAGCGTGGAATGGTCCGTGCCACACTCCCCCCATGCCCCCCCCTTAACACCCCTTAACTGCTGCTTCTTCTGCTTTGTTGCCTCTGCGTCATTCTTTGCGCTGTAATTTTAGCGCTTGACACAAAAGTTGCAATTTTCGCAGGCAGAGCGACCCTAGAGTGAGACAGTGAAAAAAGTGCGAGAGGGAGAGATAGAGAAAAAAGACTGGCCACTGGGGCCAAGTGATCAAACAGGATGAGAGGATGGAAGGAGTGAAAATAAAAACGGACTTTACTCTCAACTTTAGCTGCTCGTTAGTAATCCCAGCAAACCCCAAAAGCAAACTCGTTGCAACTGAAATTGCAGCTGCAACATTTGCTGCTATTGCAACGGTGGTCACACTCACGAGTCGCCGACCCTCAGCAAGTCACTCAACCGTGCTCTGGCCACACTCAAGCCTCATTCAAACACTCGGCATTTGCACAATCATCCTGCGGTCCTCCCGATTGTATGAAGTCCTGAACGAGATCCTGAACGACTTTTTTGTGTATTTTTTGAATGAGCAATGAGTTTGCCAAAAAAAAACTTTAATAAAGAAAGAACACAATAACAGTCTATTGAAACGAAGCCTTGGAATAAATTATCCTTTATAAAAAAAAGATTATTTTTTAAAATTTGAGCAAATAAATGCATTCTTGCATTATTTTATTCTAAATATTTTCAACCTAATTTGATTTGCTTAAATAAACACAAAACACTTGGGAAATTCCAATTATTTCAAGCCTTTAATTACTTCCATTATCCTTATCCTTGATTAACTTATAAATGTGAATGCCTTTGGGTGTGATATGCCGGGAATGTATAAATTTTGAGTCCCGGAATGAAGGAATGCTTGGGCCAGCTGCTCCTATTCACATGGGCCAAAACAAAGCAGAACCGACATCAGAAAGCCCTAAACCAAAAACCAGATCGAAATAACGACCAGATTTTCGCAGCAACGCAGTCCACACAAAAGCAAAGAGAATGCTCATCAATTTTTAAATTTTATGGCACAAACAGCGGCGCCACGGTTCCGAAAACGCAGATGCAGATGTGGGTGGGAGATGGGAGGTGGGAGATGTGGGGCGGGAGGGAGGCTGGAGACTGGGCGGTGGCAGCTGGGGCGTGGCACTTATCCACAAATTCTCTTTGGGAAATTAAATGCTACGTGATTGAAAGTTTGCTCACCCAAATGGCACATGACCAGCTTCATTTTGGGCTTGGGTTTTGGTTTCAGCTTCAACTTCTACTTCCACGGTTGCATTTCGTTGGCATCATCAGCGCAGGGGGCGTGGCCCGCAAATGGGCGTGTGTTATGGCGATTTACTGGCCCACTGGAGGGCGGGGAGGTTATAGCGTTTAATTATCCGACTTAAAGCAATTTCCATTGTCCGAAAATCAACTGAGGTCTATCACGATTATACTTTGAATGGAAAATATTTAAATATTTTTAAGTTGAAATTTTCACGCTTAAAATCAGATTTTTCAGGTGATTTCTGACTCATAAGTGGCAGCCACACGTGGCCGGCCATTTGCATGACACTCCGCCCCAAGCCACGCCCCTTTATGCCTGCATAATTGGCGCCAATCAACGTCATTTGGGAGAAAGGGTAGAGGCGGATTAAGAAGCGAGGGAGACGGAAGTACGGCGCACAGAAAGAGAGAGCAAGAAACGCAGCAGGCTATCGCCCCTTTGGCTTCGTGCAACTTCCGGTGCAATTTTTTTTAGCGAGCCAAAATAGAAATGAAATAAGTATCTGCATGGCCAACCGGTCATTAGCGGCGACATTTCAGTCACGCCCCCTCGCCTCCTCGAACAGGCGCTCCCCCCTTCCCCCTCCCCCCACTCCTATCAAAGTCAGCTCACTCATTTCCGGTCATGGCGAAAGTTTTATGAGATTCATAACTTTGCCTTGGCTCCATTTTATTCACTTTATTTTTTAATATTCTCTTTTTTTTGCTAGACTTGTGCAGCGTCTCGTCTCATTTTTATTGCTTGCTTAATTATGGAGTCACTTTACACTGACACGGCGCTGCAGCTCCATGAAAACGATGCAAAATAAATAGCAAATAATTCGGCGCAAGCCGCTTAAAAGTTGGCAAACTATGACCGGCCAGCTACCAAAGTTTGACTTTGTCATAACCTCTTTTTGTTCCAGATACTTTCGCTGCAGTGTCCGCCCTCCTTCACATTTTTTATGGTTAATTAACGGCGTAACTTCCATTTGACCTTAAATATTTACCAGAATTCATAAATGAGTGGGTCCGGTCGAAGGGCATATTTTTCAGGGAATTACTTTTTGAAGATTGTCAACAAAATGGTAATGTTATAGCCCTTTGTTACCGAGAGCCTAAAAATTAAAAAAGGTAAATACAAATGAGTGGTTGGGGGGGTGGAGGGAGGGTCGCTTTTAATTTCTATGCTAATTGCTGGCAGTCGTCTCCGTCTGCCTTCTGTCTGGGTTTGGGTTCATCAACAGCAATTAAATAAACACAAAAATCTCCCGTGAAGCCGTGATGCTGTGATGCCGTGAAGCGCCGGGAGCCAGGAGCGTTAAGCATACGCCGCGTTGGCCGCAAGTGGCGGTGGTTTTTGGCTGAAAGCGCGAAAACTTGCAGCCTGCCAGCACGACTCTTGCCCCGCTCCGGCATAACAGGCCACAATGGACCATTAACTGGTTGACAACAACATTCAACCAACAACGCGGTCGGTGTCTGTCTGCCTTGCCACCCGCTAAGCTAAGCAATCCCAGGTTTTTAGGACCTCTGACGAAATCCAACGACACTTCCGCTCCACACCCCGCCACTCGTCACCCTTTCGTTTTTTAACTCCACGTCCAGCATTTACAGTTAACCACATTTCCGGATTTTGCATCGCAGTGACTTCCGTTCACAGCGGGTGGTCCTGTTCCGAAATGTCTAAGCAAAACAAGTTAAAAGTCCGACTTGTCATATGCACACTCTGGACTCTGGACTCGGGACTCGGGACTCAGAACTCTGGACTGTGGACTGTGGACTCTACACCCTGGACTGCATCGAGTTTCGAATTTTGTTTTAAATAATTGAAGCAAAACACTTGCGGATTGCTCATACGCCGCGTGGTCCCTGTCAATTGGCAGAGCGGACAAGAAGTCAGCTCAGTCCGGCTCACTAATGAATAAATCAACTTACTTGCTAGAAACTGGACACAGAGCAGGACCAGGACATGCTGGACCAAGTCCGGCACTAATGAAGTCCCGCCTGTGCGCACGTGCGTTGTTGCAAAAACCCGAAATACACGAAATCTCCTGGCCTCCTTTGGACAAATCAATTAGTCCTTGGCAAGACGGAATGGCAGGGGGGGGGGGGTCCAGAGATGCCTCTTAATTATGCGCCAATGTTGCCATTGCAGTTGCCATGACAATCCAAAACTTATTTAATGGCCACCGAGCGACTCACACCACCGAAACTTTGCCGGTTGCCAGTTGCCGGTTGCAGGAAGATGGGAAAAAATATCTCTATGCACATAAACAGTTTACAGTTGAAAAGTTAAAAGCATGCCAACACCTGCTTTTCCAGCTCCCCGGGAGGGGTCTGTGATTTTGTGGCATTTACCTGATTTGCCTCCAGACTCCCCCCAGCCAGACCATGGCCGGAGGAGTCTCTCAAATTTTGACAGTTAACAAATTTCTGCACAAAAGTTTGGCCCATGTTTGCCATTGACAGAGAATTATGCTACGGCCAGGACAGGACATGTTTTGCCGGGCGGGGCAACAGGGATGCGCCAAAGGATGGGCTATAAAATTAAGTGAAGCATTCGTGCGTGCCCAACAAAGGTGAGAAACTGCAAACAGGCAGCCACTTCCTTTCCCCCCCGTCAGAGTTTTATTTCTACTTTATTTGAAAATTTTGTTTAATTTTTTGTTGTGCTTCCTGCTGCTGTTGTTGACAATCAGACTGCAAAGTAAATTAATTAAAACCACGTTTATTTTCTCCTTAAAAACCATTAAATTCCCTGATTAAAGCCTATTCCTACCAAAAGAGTTCCAAGTCCTTTTCAGATCATCTTTAAGCATCCTTGAGACCATAGCAGTTCGGTTAACACTTGCTCAATGTCACAGCTGCTGCGGACGTGAGGGCTAGGGTTTTTAGTTATTGAACCAGGATATGAAAGGACAACCAGACAGGCCATTGAGAAGCAGATCAGGGTCGTTTGTTTCGAGGTTGCCTTTTGGCCGCACAACTGCGGCCATGTCGCTTATTGTCCGCCGGCCAAGACGAAGGCGCCCAAAACTGTTTTGTTCTTTAAATTTTTCGGACACATGGGCCACCGAGACCTCATGCAAAATATGAGAATGTCCTCGGGTGGTAAAGCATCCTGGCACAAGGAGGAAATTAAGTGCTGACCATTTTTCGACATGGCTCTCCCTTCATCCTCATGCATTCATTTCACTTTGCACTATTTTCGGATTAAGTCCTGCGCCTGTCATGTTGATTTGTACGTCCTTCTCCCATGTGTGTGTGTGTGTGTGGGTCCTGGGGTTTTTCTGTGTGTGTGGAGCCACGTCTGCGGTTGCAACGCTACTGGCATTCTGCGTTGGTGTCGGACACAAAGTTGAATGATGGCATTTGCCTTCACTGAACCTTCCACCTCCACCTCCACTTCCCCTCCTGATTTCCTCCGCATTTCCCAGCCATTTTTCTCTCTCAGTGTAGGCGTACGAGACCCAAATATTGTTAATCCCATTGATTTGTGTTAATGATTGTCATTGACACTGTTGACAGAACTGTTTTGTTGGGCCCATGTTGCCCTGATCCCCTCGCCCCACCGCTCTCTACTCGGCACCCGTTTCCGGTTCCGGGTTTTGCGGTCACGGGTCTTTGGTCAACGCTCTAGGGTCCAGGGTCTATGGTCTTTGCTGTTTGGTGTTTGGTTGCTGGAAGCCAAATTTTATGAACGGTCACCAAAGCTGCCAGCCAAGGTGCTAAATTCAGTTTTGCCTTTGTTTAAATTTCCAGCTACCCACTAAATCCCATATCCACAGGACTTTCGTTAACACATGGAGAAAAATTAAGCTATATTATGATAGTTTCTAATACTTTAAACATTTTCACAAGAGCTTAAACTATTATTTCGCATGTTATTCATTGCAAAATCGTTTGTATTCTATTTTATAAGGTATATAGGTATAAGTCCTTTTGATATTTTCTCGGTGCAAGGACAATTCTCGCCAGCTCACTTGAACGACTGCAACTTTGAAATCTCAAGTGGACCAAGTCCGGAGTGTGTGGGTGGCCGCCGCCCCGCCCCGTCCTCGCTTCCCGTTAGCTGTGTTTGCTTTGGTGCTTGGATTGTATTGATATTTCACGAGAAATCAACACACCATACAAATAGTCAAGCACAGGCAGCCCACCTACCCACACCTTTGAGAGATTTCCAACTTTGTCACCATTTGCAGCGGAAATGAAAAATCAAATCGAAGAAAGGCACAGGAAATGTAGCTCTTCGCTTTTCACTTCAACTCTCGCTGTGTGTGTGTGTGTGTGTGTGTATGTGTGTGTGTGTGTGTGTGGCAGAGAGTGTGTGTGTTGTGTGTGTTTGTGCTGTTTAAATTTAGCCAATGTCTATAGAAGTGACTGCTGGAGAACCTCTCCACTGTCTAGGACAAAACTCTCAATCCTCTAGCTTTATATCTGGATACCTGTGAGTGGGGATGTCCTTTCCCGGCTACACGTGCCTCTTTATATGACTTAGGTATATAGTATACACAGGTACAAGTCCCACTCCGACTCCAAGTCAAGATCAGATGTGGGATTTCATTGTCTACACTCTTGGCCAATAAATGGCTGAATACAGCAGATTTTTGAATAAAAATAAAATTAAAAGAAATATGCTCAGGTTATCCCTAATTCCTTCGTGATTAACTGAAAATCTCCGAGAATTGTGTATTTATTTTATGATTTTTCCGATGATTGCCGAGATTCTTGCTCTGATTTGAAGAGCAACCAGACTTCGAATGTGCCAAGTCAGGCCCAGGCGCTTGTTTTCTCTGGGCATTTGTCTGCGCTCGAGACGTTTTTATCGTCTTGGCCATAAGCCTAAACAAATACAAACAATTTTGTCTCAACAAAAACGCCAGTAGAAAAACGGAAACAGTTGTAGAGGCAAACAGCAAATTGTAAAAAGCTCAACAAAAATAGAAAAATCAGCAGAGGCGGCAGAAAGGATAAGAGGGGAGGCAAAATACAGAGACCAGAATCAATTGATTCCTGGAGAGAAATGGAGAAATGGAGAAAGCCCCAAAAGACGCAAACTGTTGCTCTTGATTTATTGAAATCATTTGCCACAAATCAGACAATTCCCGCACAAACTGTACAACTAATTAAATGATGAATGCCATCGACAACAGCTCAGGGACCTGCTAGCAGGACTCGCCTCAATAGATCCTTCGATTGCAGCCTGCAATTCCCAGAAGTTTGATTGTACAATGAATGATTTAATTAATAAATAAATAGGTATGCATGTGCCTGTACAGGTATACGTGTCTCCTCCCATCCATCCATCCATCCATCCATCCGTCCGTCCGTTCGATTGATGCGTATGCACAATTTCAATAGCAGCCCAAGTGTGGCACAACAATTAATTATTGAGTTCGATGTGCGTCTTGTACTCCGGCTCCTGCATCTGCTCCAGCTCCAGCTCCTGCTCCTGCCAGTGTGCAACAGTGCGTATGCGTGACAACGTGTTGCAAGTTGCAACACTTCTCCAATATTCCGTCTGCCATTTACCACTTACAGCCTACAGTCTCGTCTATTTGCTGTTTGCCTGTGTGATTTGGCCACAAATCAAATGGACAAAGCTACAAAGTCACGCATCCAGTGGATCAGAGAATTGGGCAAATAGAATTTGGTAGCTGATGAATCCCAGCCTCGCAGGCTACTCGTCAAATCAAATTACCATATGGCCAAGGAAAAAGGTTAACAGTCGGGCCAATCAATTCGCCATTGTCGGTGGCTGCTGACTGTTCAATATTTTAAGCAAAATTTCGTATTTATTGCGGTCTGCTTCAAGGAGCCCGAGTAAGACCTTGCTGGGTGTGAGGGGATGCTGGGTAGGGGTACTTCCACAACCACAAACTAGTTGGCTGAGTTGGCTGAGTTGGCTGAGTTGGCTGAGTACTTCTCGATGCGCGGCAACCGCAACACAGCACACAGAAACTTTCACAATCGAAAATGATAGCCTGAAGGGGCAGCACCACGACTACAACTAGAAGCATTGAAAATTTGTGTGAGTTTCCAATGCAGCGCCATCCAACTTCTGCCTTGCCTTGGAAAAAGGATCTCCTGGCATTTGCCGTTTGGCGAATTGTTTCATTTTGAGATGGGGAGACCCGGTACGGCCACCGCAGCCGCCTAAGCTATCAAAGCCGCATAATACACCAAAATTCGTAGCTATTCCCGTACCCGTACCCGTACCCATACCAGGAATATGTTTCCCACCTTGAGGCACTTTGCTACTTCATGAAAATGCAATTAGCGAGCGATTTGAATTTGATACCCGAGCGTATTCTCACTTGTCTCCCCCGAGTCCGGGACAAAAGAATTCAATTATAATTGCATTATGGGCAAAAGTTGAAGCTCATCATAATGCGATCAAAATATTGCAAATTATACGCATTTGTAAATCCATTGCAATTGCAGTTTTCGCTGCCATTGTCTGGGCGGTGGAGTGTGTTGGGAAATTTGAAATGGGAAATGGAAAATGGGAAATGGGATATGGGGTGGTCGATTAGGCAGAGGGACGGCGAGTCGCACTTAAATGGCTCAATCAGACGTGAAATTTGTTCATTTGCGCCAGCCAAGTGCATGAACAAATGTATGATTGAATGGAGTACACCTACACACACCATCACACTGCCAGTAGCAAGGACATAAATGCACCCATAATGGCACATGGAGAAAGCGTGACGTCAAAAGGTGAACGAGATGAAATTGAAATATAAATACAAAACGCATCAGGCGCATAAGCAGAGCAATCAAGCGCGAAATCTGTGCACAGCAATGCATAACTGCAGTCTCTCTATGAGACAAAAACGTACGGCATACGAAAGAGACGGGCATAGAGTGGGAGACAGAGATGGCAGCAAGGAGTAGACGTCTTTCGGTGACGGCCAGGAATGTGTAGACATCATTTAAGTCACTCTCCGGCGCAGCCACCCATCCACGGCCAGGAGTAGGAGTCGGAGGGATGAACAAAGGCCATTAGAAAGAGTGGGGACTAGAGAGTAGAAAGAGAGAGAGAGATGCCTGATTGGTGAACCGCCAAGGCAACTGCCAATACATTGACATTATTGACTGGCTGTCGTGGCATGCAAATAATACAATACCCAGTCAAGCCCCGCACTTTTCCAAATTTCCACACAATTCCACCAGGGGACTGCGAAAATATTTGCCAGTCGAGACACAAAAAAATTGGCAGCGATGCGAGCCGGCAAAACAAACAGCCCCAGCCACAGCCAAAGCCAAAGCCAAAGCTAAAGCTAAACAATAACGAAAACAAAAGCCATGCCCTCCCAGACGGCTAAAAGCAAAAACAAAAGCGTCAACAACCACGACAACTATTCCATAACAATAATACCCAAAGCCAAAACAATCAGCCCACCAACTGCTAAATATCACTTATCGAATTCTATTTCGGGATGGCTCGAAAAACAAATGAAAACAAATCCAATCAATTAGATTGGGATACCAAGATGCTTACTAATTTGTTGATGTTTTTTGTAAATAAATAAAACGAACTACTAGTATTTAATTATAATTTTCCAGGAATTAAAGAAAATCCCTTTTGTTTAACATGAAACTATTCATCAAATTGCTATCTTTTGTATCAATTAATAATTATTTAAATAACTTTTTAAGGGCCTTTATTTTTGATTAATTATTTGCCATGAATAACCGGTTTCTACTTTATATAATCTCCATAGAGAGTACCAGAACAAGTTTATGAATCACCTGCCCCATCCCATTGTTATTATTTTGCAATCGATCGGAAGTCAGTGAGCTTCAAGATCGCTTCCAGTTGAGACGCAACATGCCAGGCGAATGGGGTAAACAAATTCTATCACAAAGTTTGGAAAAACATCAAAATTCATAGAGTCACTTGTGCCTGTGCCCTCCATTTCATTCCAGTTTTCCTCACCATCCTTTTGGTTCCGATGGCCTCCGGAGGCACTACGGCCCCGTCGCTGGGCGCCAGCCCGCTGGTCTTTGCCCGGAACTTCTTCCGGGTCCTCACCGATGAGGGGCCGCAGGCCAATGTGGTGGTCTCCCCAGCTGCCGCCCGCAGCGCCATGACCCTGGTCTTCATGGGCGCCGCCGGCAAGAGCGCCGAGGAGTTGCGCTCCAGCCTGATCCTGGGAGTGGCCAAAAAGCCGGAGATTGCCAAACAGCATGCCGAGTTCTGGAGCAAGGAATGCACTTGTGCCGAGAAGGGGGTTTCCCTGCGACTGGTCACCCGCCTGTACGTCGGCGACGAGGAGGTCCTGCGTCCGGATTTCAATGCCACAGCCATGGAGTTCTTCAACGCCCAGACCGAGTCCTTGGACCTGATGGATCCCGAGGGCTCTGTAAAGAAAGTGAACAAGTGGCTGGAGAAACAAACCTTCTACACAGTCAAGAACCTACTCACGCCGGCCGCCTTCAGTCCGCAGACCAGCGTGGTTCTGGTCAACTCCCTGTTCTTCCGGGCCAGGTGGGCTAAGACATTCCCCTTGGAGAGCACATCCCCCGAGGACTTCTGGATTAATTTGCGCCAGCGAATGGAGCTGCCAATGATGCGACAAACTGGACAGTTTCGCTATGGAGAGTCCAAGAGGCTCAAGGCCCAGATTCTGCAGCTGCCCTTCGAGGACTCCAACCTGACCATGACGATTATCCTGCCCAATGAAGTCGATGGGCTGGCCGAAACGGAGGAAAAACTGGGAGAACTGGACATGAACGAGGTGGCTGCCCGGACCAAGATGCAGGACGTGGAAGTCTCCATCCCCAAATTTAGGATCGAGGGCGATGTTGACCTCAAAGATCCCCTTAAAAAGGTTGGCTTATTAATGTTCCTTTATCAATCTAATAAATTATACATTTCAGATGGGAATCACGAGAGTTTTTTCACCTGGACAAGCGGATCTGAGTGGCCTGTTTGCCAAAAGCAAACCCCAAAGTGTCTCGGAGGCCAGACATAAATTGTATTTGCTTTTCAACGAGGCTGGCTGTGAAACTGCTCCAGAATCGGGTAACATAATTCTTATATATTTAAATTATTAATACTGTATCCGATTAATTATTTTAGATGCCCGTCCCGCCAAGGTTAAGCCCAATCCCAATCGGAAAATCTTCAGAGCCGATCGTCCATTTGTCTTTGCGATTCGAAACTTCAAAACCGTTTACTTTGTGGGCCATTTCCTGAAGCCCTAATTGGAGAGGCGGTGTTTTTATGGTGATGGCCCAGAGGCAGTGGGACTGGCAGCAGCAGCAGCAACAGCAGCAGCAGCAGAAGGCAATATCCCAATGAACATCAAATTATTGCCAAACAAATGTACAAAATGCCCAGAAAATACAAAAAAAAACAGCCGGCACAGGCCAAACAAAAATGGCAGGGACTTGGGTCTTTGGTCTGCAAAACAAATGGCAAAATGGCGAAATGGCTGGCTGGCCGGACAGATCATTGCGAAATTTTTGCAGATAGGAGCTGGGAAAGAAGGGGGAGCAAGGGGCCAAAGAGAACAAAGAAATGGTGGCCGGGAAACCAAATGAAAAGTAACAAGAAACAAACATTTTTTGGTTAAATAATTGGACTTTCCAATGCTCTAAATAACAAAGAATTAATAGAAAAATTATAGCTCTGTATGCTTAAAAAAAGAATCCTCTTAAATGTCCATTTAAAATGCTTCAGTGCATCAAGTTTGCAAGGAGCTGGCTCGGGGACATAGACAGAAGGCCAAAGGAAGTAACAATGCTCCCCGTGAGAGTATGAAAAAGCGGCAACAAACGAGCATCGCCGGGTCTCTTACTTACCCGATGCCCGATGTCCGATGTCCGATGCCCGGCCAGGGAAGCCAACTTGTTAGCCAATTTTAAATACAACTGCTGCCACTGACAGTAATCAAGATTGCACGGCAATGGCGGCGCGGCTACAACAATGCCAAATGCCATTCCGGCCAGCAAGGGCCAACAATTGAAAAATAAGTAATTTCTCAACTGTAGTGAAGTTCACGGCATCGTAGGGCGAGGACCTGCAGGACCTGAAGCAGCAGGAGAACCAGGAGCAGCTGAGACAAGTCCAAACAGGATCCAAAGGAGATGGAGTCGCAGTCCCTCGTCCGGTTGCAAAACTTTGCCCGTCCAATTCATCGATGATTGTCCTGGAACGCGAGTCTGCTCCTGATTCTGATTCCGATTCTGATTCTGGCAATGGGAACGGGGAATGGGAATGGGAATGGGGAATGGCCATTGCCGTCTGCCATTGATGGCCATTCCAGTTGGCAGTTAGCATTTTGTGTGGCAAATGTTTATCTGTCGCCCGAGTTTTTCCCGCTTTTAGCTCCTGGTCTTCCGTCATCGCAGCGGAAGTGCAGCTGCACAAACTTTTAAACCCGAAACTGTATAGAGTCCTACTGTGTTGTCCTTTTTTGTTTCTTCCTTTCTGCTCCTATCGTTTTTTTTTTTTTTTTTTTTGGGGAGGACATCCATGGCATCTGTGTCAAATGCTAATGTAAAAATGTCACCGTAATCAAATTACCGCAATTGGGTACAAACAAAATGTATTCGATTGCCGGTTTGGGGCCATGAATAATTACCAATAAATATGGAATTTTATATTGAAATTTCGTCGGTATGCAGCCATAATCCAATTAAATTAATTGCCATGCATGTGCTTGCATTTGATCCACTCCAAACATTCGAATATCTAATATGGACCATTGGAAAAAAAAAACGTTCCTGGCCAAATATTATTCCGCATAGATGCTGGGAATTGTAATTTGGTGAACTGAGAGCCTGGACCCGATGCGGAAATGTAATTTAAAAGCAATCAAACGCATTCACATGCAACATGGAGCGGCAAATGCCGGCGGTCACAAAATGTATTAAACATCTTTGTTGGCCTTGCCAGAATGGCTGTCAAAACCCGGGTGAGAGGGGCCCGGAGCACACATTAACAATCGGACTACCAAAACAATGAGGGTGCAAGGAAATTCCTAATAAAACAATCATTCGATCAAGTGCAAAATTCGACAGATTCCAGCAACAATACTAAACGTTTCTGTAGTCGCAATTATCCAGGACAACGTCTAATTAATATCCCAATCGAAATTGATTTATTAGAATTATGTCAAATTTATTTAGTTTTTCCAGACCACAGATAAGCACTCGAGAAAGCAAATTAAAAACGTTCATTTAAATTGAAACTTGTGGCTTCAATTGAAAGTCAAAAGCCAAAGCTAATCAGCCAAGGATCCTGTCCGCCTTTAACTCATTCAAAAGTCAATGGAGAGCTTGGAACTTGTCCTGAGAGGCAAATAACTTATTTATGGGTATCCTTGACTTTGACTTACGTGCCTGCCATTCGAATGAGATGCTCCACTCCCTGAAAATGATATTCATATGAGTCCTTCCGTGTCCTGTCTCTGTATATGTATATATGACTATATGTATATTACCATTTTCCTGGCTCTGTTTCAGGAGGCCAGTGTCTATTGCCCGAGCCACATGCTGCAGGAAATTACATTTCAATTTTAAAACGACTTTCATTGCCAGCTTCCGTTACAGTTACGGCTACGGCGCGGCTGATGCGGCAGATACGGCAAGTATGGCAAGTGGGGGGGTAGGTAGGGCAGGTGTGGCAGGTGTTGCAGGTGTGGCACCTGAGTGAGCGGCAGCACACAAAATGGCCTGCCATGAGCGGCACTTATCGCTCGACTGCAGCTTAAGCGCCGGTTAATCCATCACAAAAGTGCATGCATTTCCCCTCAACTATTGCCCCTGCCACCTGCCCCACCAAAACCCCTGCCCCCCTTCTCACCAAACAAGTGGCGTGCAAAGTGCTGCCGTTGCTGATAATAAGCCGTCATCCCGGCCAAACTCCTGATGAGCTGCAGCACAGGCTGGAACTGAGTTGCAACTGAAGCTTCAACGTCCGACACGGCGTAAGGCTTTTCATTGCGGTTACGCATACGCCGCGTTGCCCCAGCCAGACATGCGTGCCACAAACGGGCGTTTTTGGGGGCGTGGAAATGGAAATGGCAGGGCACATCCATTCCACTTGCCACGGATTGCAAGTCAACATCAAGTGTCTCAAGTATGCAAAAGGAATTTGGTAAAGATGGAGAAATCTAAGAAAAGGATCTCTGCAATAAAATTATGCTTTTAATATAAAGTTATTGAAATCAAGAACGAAACCTCATTAATTCCTTTAGATACTTTTAATAAATCTATTTGGAAAGTATCACGTTTTTATTCTCACTGCATAGCATAACAAAAGAGCTCGCTGAACTCTTAGCTCAAGTCTGGACAGGTGATTTAAAAGCCATTTGTCAGCTATGAGGGGAGAGACTTTCACTGGTGGTCTGGGTGATTGGCTTGGGTCAGTGAAATTATTCAAATTATCCCAGAGAAGATTTTGCTGTCAGGATCCGGCAGACGGCTTCTCGGAGGGGGTAAGGATAGCATTCAAATGGCCTTAGTGGCATTCTTTTATCGCCCATCCGCATCCGTATTCGCATTCGCGTCTGCACTCCACGCAATCCTTGAATCCTTCAGATGACAGCCAGCATCCAGCATCCAGCAGCCAGCAGCCAGCATCCAGCAGCCGTGAGCCATGAGCCATGAGCCCCATTTGTTGTTGCCGATGGCAACCGACTGGATATCCCATCTATTATAAGTGCTTACCACTCGCAGTCGAGCATTGACATTTGGCTAATGGCAAAAATGTCACCGAAATGCAGACGCAGACGTAGACAGGCAAATAAACAGCTTTCCAAAAGGGGCGTGGCCAGATTTCGTTTGCCCCATCTTGAAGTGGAAGATGCGCAAAACGGAAATCATAATTTAACAGCCTTGACCCATCAGGGGGTTCAATCAGTTTACCTCTAATTTCGCAGGCCATCAATCATTCCAGTCAATTACGAATAAATATTGGCTGGCATTTGTTATTGAATTTAAGGTACACTTTGCCCCACACTTTGTTGTTGAAAAATCATCAAATATTATGAATACATAAGAAGGCAGTTTAAAATATTAAGCCGCAATACCTCCAACTATTTATCAAATCTTATCAAAACCGGAGGGGAATACTTCTTATCCTCGGCCCCGCACATAATTCATTAAGCAGCGGGGAAGCGAATTGTGATTGTGGTTGGGAGTGGAAAGTGGAGAGAAAATCAAAGGCAATCATAAATCAAATCATTTGATTCATTGATTACATAACACATGCAAGGCTCAGCTTTTGAGAAAACGTATGTCTGTGTGTGGGTCTGGCAGCTGTCTTAACGCGCCTATTTAATCAACCCAACCCAATGTCCTATATATTTCGCAGGACCCTCCAGCACCCTCTATTCGAAGTCCCATAACATTCTGTATGAGTACCCCACGGAGTCGAGGGGCCCGACTATTGATTAATAACAAAGCCCAGCATGGGGCAGAAGACGAAAATTGCCTGACTGGATTTACTAATGGGCCAATTCCCTGCACAATCGCCCCCGCCCGTTTTGACTTCTGGATCGAGGCCCTCAACTTAAAGCTGTTGCAAAAATATGGCAACAATTAAAATTGCTTTCGCCCATTGTCTGAGCACACACAAAAGCAATTAACTGTCCGATTTGATAACAATGACAAATATAAATATTCAAGAGTACACAGCAACTATAATTCCTGCTTTTGTATAGGTTTCTTAAGGGACTTTCGGCCTACCACCTTTGGCCCATAAAAGTATGCTATGTTTTTTGGCAAACTAAACCCATCCTTTCTTTGCCTTTAAACCTTAAACTTTAAGCCGGCTCATTTAAATTAAAAGTTAATATCCCTCAAGGATTATGTAAATGTTGTTTTTAAATAATTTCCCTCAGTGTCCTTGTGCATGGTCGTAATTGAAAAGGACTCAATGCAGGCAGTGCCTGGTAAATGACTAAAAAACATACAAAATATACAAAATACAAGAACCGAAAGAGGAACAAAGACGGCACTAGAAAAAGAGAGAGCTAAAGGGACAGGAGAAAGAAGCAGGGAGAAAGGAGGTGGCGTGTCCGGGTCACAAATGTTATGACAAGTGATGTCGCTTCTTGTTTGCTTTGCCAGCATGCCGGCAAATTCTCAAAATTGTTTTTTCATTATACACACACACACACACCCACACACACACACACACTATGGCGATGGAAAAGAGAGAAGACAATGCCAAATTGTGACTTTTGGGCCAAGTTAAATGCAGTTTGCTGCACTTTCGCCTCCGCATCAGCTTCGGCTGCTCCAGCTAGACAATAACTCATTAACATAACATTGGAAAGTCGGCACCCAGCCATGCAACATATGCGCCAACATTTCACGATGTCAATCAGCGAGCAAGTTTCGGCGACAACTGAACACAAAACATTTTGACATTTTGGCAAATGTCAGCGGCCCCCAGATGATGAATGCGCCCCAAATCTAAAGCTCGTCCTGGCGGATGGATCCTCTCCATCCAAATCAACCACAATAAAACGCACCTTTTTTGCATTTGGCAATTTAACAGACGCAACTCCGAAACAACTGACAAATTACCTCGAAATATATTTTATTTTCTCATACACTATGCGGGGATTATGGAAACTTCAAAAGTGGGGATAGTCCGGAAGAAGTCAAAATATTTTATGGCTGCACCTTTTATATCTAATCATTATAATCTCAATTTTAGTTCATAACATTTTACGATTTCCATGGCCTGCTTTGTTTGAGAGTATTCCCCGTGCCAACCACAAGGACCTCAAGGAATATCCACTAGCTTTTTCAGTTTTATGTCGCGGGGAAGATGAACGACAACAAAAACAATGACCAAGAATAATTGCATGAAATAAAAAGCGGATTTGCATTTTAGATTCCCAGTGCCCGACGCTCGTCCACCTTTTGCAATACTGTTGATTTTTGTGTTGTCATTAGAGGTGAGTGGCTGCAGGGGGGTGACAGAAAGGACAACGAGCAGGAAAATATCTCAGCTGGCCGCTGACAGACGAGTTTGGGGACCCAGAGATAAGAAATGCAGTCGCCGAGGGGCCAGGTGGGGGAGAAAGCCACTCTGAGTAAATGTCACACACAAAACTAATACCGAGGACCATTTTTTATGACAGCCTGTGTCCAGGCTGCTCTGCTTGAGAAAAGGAAAGCTAGAAAGGACATTGCACAGCGAAAAAAATTGTATGGAGAAGAGATCATTTCCTATTTATTTTGAATGTGTAAGGAATTATTAAAGCCCTGTTTTAGTTAATTTTAGTAACTTTTATATTCTTATTATCTTATTTATATCCTTACTTATTTCCTTTAGTGCAGGACTTTAAGTTGTCATTCCGTTTTGTCATTTTGTGTGCCTTGTGCCCACGGCAGAGTTTCGAGTTTTTGGTGTTTAGTTACATGTTTGTCTTGCGAGGAGTGCGCCTCCTCCTCGGCGCTTCCTTGATGAAGTGCCGGCTAGCTTTAAAGTGGGCAATATATTTTTATGATTTCCTCCTCCACCCGCCACCCTCCACTCTCCACCCCCGCGACGGGCCAATTTTTGATGAGATTCGCTTGGGCCAACTTTTTGTGTCCTTTTGTTTCTTTATTTTTTATTTACGCTCATTTCACATAATGCGGGAAGTTTGATGTGTTGTGATTTGCTTTTGATTGTTGGCATATTTCCAGACCAGAGAACCGCGGAAGGGGATGGGCTACGGGCTGGAGTGGGGGAAGGAGTCAAAAAAACGGGGCAGAGATGGCAATTAGTGGGGAAAAGAAAGCGGCAGAGAGAAAGGAAATGTGAAAAGTGAGTGTGAATATTTTAGCTAAATTTTGCAGAACGAAACCGCAGCGCAAATAGATGCGAAAATCCCGCAGCCTCTCCACTTTATCGCCCTGTATGGGACAATGTAACATGCAAATTTTGTGGTGAAAAGCTGCATAAAAAAAGGGGCCGGGGGGTATGGTGAATTGGAAGGAAGAAGGACCTCTCCACCACCAGCAACTATTTGCGCAAACAGAACAAGCGAACGAACAGCTTGTCTAATTGTAATCCGAGTTGTAAGTCGTTTAAAACAGACAACGACCGTTGGTCAGGAGGAGGGATGGGGTCGGCGACGGAGGACAGGATGCAGGAGCGGGACACGGGCAGTGGCAGGAGATGGACGAACGTTGGAGTACTCGAATTAATTACCCTCGGAAGTTGCTTGGTTAACAACGCGCAGCGAAATGGAACGGCACACGGAAATGCCCAGAGCAGAGAGAGAACAAGCCAGTGCACCGAAAGAAATTTGTTAGGGTTTTGGAAATGAAATTATTTTTTTTTGTATTTTAAGTATTAGTTAAGATTTAGATAAACAAGAAATATTTATTGGGCAAGGGGATTCATATCAAGAATCTTCAGAAGATGGAGGATTCCTATAAAACCAAATAATAAATCGCCGAAAAACCATTTCTATTGACTCTTAGCTATTATAGCTATTATTTAATTATTTATTATTAATATAAAAACATATTTTTAAACAGATCCTGTTACCAATTGTTCTCAGTGTGGCATCCAAATCGTGCGCTCCGCTGTGTGGACTTTGCGTTCGGGAATGTCATCATCAACGTTCAAGTTCGTGTGCACAATGTAGCGGAGGCGGTGGCACTGGCACTGGCACTGGCACTGGATCTGGGCAGTGTCCTGGTCCTTATAGTGGCACTGGGTTTCTGGCCAGGACTTGTGGCCGCAATGCAATGAAATTGCGACCACACCACCCATCCACCCACCACTCTTCGTCTCCTTGGCACGACGTGCAAATGAATGCAGCGGAAATGAAATGAATTCGTTAGAGCCGCAAAAACGCAGCCAACGAGCTGCAATGAGAGCTGTGAACATTTCTCAAACGGTTTGCAATTAATGAGTGCGAACGGCCCCCCAAAAAAAAAACATAAAGTTGAAGTAAAAAACCGATGCGGAAGGAAAGTGTAAAAAATCTATAAAGCCTGTGCGTAAAGTGGGTGGGCGGAGCTATTCGAGCTGTCAAAAGCATTCATCGGCAGAGTTATCACATTTTGACATAAGATTGTCTCCATTCAGGGGAATGTGTACACAGAATAGTTGAGTATCCTGGCAGGTCCAAGTTTCTTCTCTTTTAGCGGAGCTTAACATAATGAGCTCAAATTAAAATCTTGTTAAAAGTGCAAAAGGCGCAGACACCGGCGAAAAAAAAATTATAGAAATTATTCACGACATTTGCACGGTCTAAGGACGGGAGATGGGAGATGGTAGATGGGAGAGTGGAACTGGAACTGCTTCGCCTGCACTTGACTTTCAGTTAATCCCGGCAAGCTACTTAAAAGTCATTGCAGCAACAACAGCAACAACAGCAACAAAGCAACAGGACGAGCACAAAGTGAAGAAGTGGAGCTGCAGAGCTGCAGAGCTGCAAAGGAAAACTTAATTAGAAAATTATGCGCGCAAGTCGAAAGAGCAGCATTAGAGATGCGGACGAGCGACACTAAGCCGTCCCTCCTTTATGTCCTTTGCATCCTGCCCCCTAAAGCTTGCTGATTTGCATATTAAATGCCAAGAAGTGATTTTCTAATGAATCAAAAACCATCAAATTCGGCTACAACCCACTCAGCCTCGAGTATCTCCTGCACTTTTAATGATGGCTTCGCATTAATGGCTGTCAAAATTGTTGCTCCTTACCCGCCACTTAGACACTCGCATCCAAACAAAAACACACGACTCCACACGATCCTGCCAAAGTTGCACGAATCTACTTATGGAGTTTCTTGGCTTAAGATTCCTGTTTTTTTTTTTTTTTGGCACTCCCTCACTCAGGATGCACCGTATATATATAGTCTGTGTGTGTAAATATATATATGGCCGGAATACTGTCACGGGTTTTTCCGGCTTTTCTCAAAGGCAAAACCAAACGAATGCGACAAATAAGCTTACAGTGTGTCTCAAAAGGATATGCAAACTTTTTAGTTTTTTTTTTTTAATTAGATTTGGGTAGATTTTAGGTTTTTTAGGTAGATTAACAATTGTTAAATATTATATTATCATCTACCTATACATTTTCGTAACGCACTGTATGTATATTAATATGAATTTGACAAGACAAACTTTTTGAGGAGTCCGGGTGACGGGAAACGATAATTTCACACACGACAACAACGAATCATAATTTTCTCGCATTGATGTTGATTAAGTTGTGCTTAAAGTTTGCCATGAGGCGACCCTCGTTACCCACCAGGGCAGTCCCCACCCACATCATTTTGCACCTGGAAGACACTTTGGCGCGTCAAGCTAGTTGACATCCTCACGTGCCACAAAAGGGGGCACAAAACTTTTGTCAAGGCACTGGGATTAGGATGATGGTGGTGGAGAGATGTGCAAGTGCCCCAAATAGACCAGAAAAGACGGTGGCATGAGGAGCCAATAAGGGCAGACATTAAAATTCATTTAATGGTCAATGCACTCGCACGAGTTGGGGCGGGGCGTTGGTTGCGTCATCATTGCCATTGCCACTGCCACTGCCATTGGCACTGCCACTGCTACTGCCACTGCCATTTCCATTGCCATGATGGGGAGTATCAAAACCAGACGAGCAGCTGACTAAGTTTTAATTGAACTTTAGTGAGTTCCCGGGCTCCAACTTCGCACAACACCAAAGCCACAAAAGCAATGAACAAGCGAGCAGAGACAGAAACACGAAAAAAAAAAGAGAGAGAGATTGGAAGGAAAATGGGAAATTATAAAGAAGGATCAAAGGAGAGCAGCGTACAAGGAGCATCGCTAAAAAATGGAAATGAAAAAGCGATACAGCAGGTAACAGGCAATATTACTTTAATGGAATAATTAAGCATGTTTGCCCAGCACAATGGCCAAGTTTGTTTTCTTAGTCTTTGTGCCGGGACCCATTGTTGCTCCAAAAGAAGCCTGCAGCTTCAGCTTCGGCTTCAGCTTCAGCGCCAGCCTCTTCTTAGTTTTCATCATCGTCATCATCGCCGTATCCTGGTGTATCCGTATCCTTTTAAGCCATATTCAATATGCAGGCCGCAACGTAATCGCAATCGCAGTCAGCGGCAGATTCTTGGCCATAATCATATTGAATGACAAATAATTGAGGTTAGTTTAGCCATTGACCTGTGGGAAATTCGCTGCTGTGGGTGTCCGGGTGGGTGATGGAGACTCCTTCAAGGAGTGAGAACTACTCGGCAATGTCAGACACGTTCCAGGGCTCATGAGCAGAACAGAGCAAGTGTTGATGGGTGGACCAGTGGGTGGAACCACCGCAAACCACACGTGCTAGAGCCGGGAGCCGGGAAGCACTTGGAGGAAAATCTCAGACTATATGCCTCTGTGAAAAAACTTTATTTCGAATTTTTTTCTCACTGCATTTGGACCACAGCATCTGACTCTTCCTCTACCTACCATTCGACACTGATCCAATACAAAGGCGAACAATTTTCTAAAGAAAAACTTTTTGTAACGGAAAAAGCAAAAGTTTTGCCTTCGACACCGCAACGAGGATTGTGTTTAGCAGACGGCGCTAGAAAGAGACAAAAACCTAGAAATGGGGAGAATGAGAAAGGGTGACACAAGGACCCTCTATATATACATACATATAGTATGTGCATCGCACTTCCTGCTCCTGCCGACTGCTAATCCATAGTCGTAGTCACACTTGGCTAGTGATAGTTTTAGGCGTACGTGTGGAACGTTTCAATTTAGTCGCCGCCAGAGTCGCGTGCGCAGCAAAAATTGAATTTATTATCATTGGAATTGATTGTAAGGAGCCACATCAGCATCACCTCCACCTCCAGCTCCAGCTTCAATTCTATTTCTGTGCCACAAAGCAGGTCTAATAAGTGCGGTCACAGAGTGTCAAATTTACAACTGACTTTGATTTATTCGCCTGATGAAGTAAAAGATTATAGAAATATCTTTCTAAATTTTAAAATAATTTAAAAGACTTTCCTGCTTTAATTCTCTTAAACTTTTTGTAGATTTTCGCTGATTACACTGCAAAAAAAGAAAAGGAGAAAGAGGGGACTGCGTGGTTTCCTTGCGGAAATTCTGGGCACATTGGGAGCCTGGCCAAAGTCGTTAAAGCTTCATTTCCGGGGCAGTCATGCATGTAACCGACCGTGGACTGGGCCAGATTCGGAACTGATGAGCATCCATTGTCTTTTCACCAATTCTCTCCCTCCACCCTTTGGCAGATCGCCTCGTCCGCGCTCTTAAAGCGCATAAATTATGCAATTTAAATTAATTAAAAGACTCGTCAATCCGACACGTGCGCATTAGCAGCTTCAGTTCAGCTGCAGTTGCTCCATCTGCATTTTCCGGGACGGGACTAGCCGGAAAATGGGAGCGCGGAAAACCCGAAAAGCTCCCAAGAGAGAGAGAGATAGAGAGGGGCGGAGAGAAGTGGTAGGTAGAGTCCTGGAGAGTGTGATTACGGCAAACACTTTCATTAAAATTATTACGGCAGAAAATGCTTTTTGCTGTTTGCAATTGTTGCCACTCGTCTCGCGCTGAACCTGAAGTTGCAACCATAACCGTTGCCTGTTTTTTGCCCTTGCCACCAGAGCCACCCGCAGCCCCAGCCCCCCGGCATTTACATGCGGCGCGTTGCGTTCCCTGCATTGTTGCTGTTTGCCAGCCAAAGGCGTCAGCCGAATATCCATAAAAGCACTGAGAAAAAATGTCTACAATTTGGGAAAAACAAGAATAGTGCCAAGACCTATTTGCGGCCCCTCGACCCCAAACTTTTATCGACTAAATTACACAATTGCAAAGCTTTTCTCTCAGTGCAGATACTGTTGGAGTTTCAATGGGTCCACAATGAGAGGAAAGGGGTGCCGAACGGAAGGGGGGGTGTGTGTGGCTGAGGTGTTTGTCTGCGGTGCTGCGTGTGCTGATTGCTTGGCTGCTGCCAATGCCAACGGCGGTCGGCTAGGGTCCTGGCCGGAACGGGGCGCCGCGGAAAGGAAGAAGCCCATAGAACGGCAGGGATAGAGGGGCGCTACATGAAAATGCAATGTGCTCGAAATGAAAACATTAAAAATTTAATTGCGATAATACAAGCGCATAAAATGTTAATGGAGTGTATGTAATCTGACACAGCAGTCGACGACGACGATGACGACGGTGGCGAGGACGAGGACAAGGACGACGACGACGATGAGGAGGAAAACTCCGGTCGGAAGGCAAAGTGGAACGCAATGAAATAGCCAAAAGGAAACAGCTGTAATGAAGGATAAAAGAAATTAAAATGCTTTGTATGTTTGCTTGTTGGCAACAAGGAGCTGGATCTGTAGCTCCATCAGAGAGGACTGTCAGGTTTGGTTTGGTTTCGGCCCGTTTCGTTTCGGGTTTCCACTGGACTGCACCGGAGTACCAGGATGATGCCCCGCTTTCATCGCCAAAAACCAAAGATATTCCAGCTATGCGAATTAAAGTCGCTCCCGGCTAGCTCCAGGGAAAAGGAGAAAGAACCAAATGGCCGTCCTAGATGCCTGCATAAAGAAACACAAATGCAAGCCAAAGAAGAAATGTTAAAAACAAGCTTTTAAAAAAAAACGTTCAGCTTTAGAAACGTTATGGGGATACCCTGGAATAGGGCAGGCTCTTGGTTATCCTGTAGGACCCTGGCCTGGCCCAAAACACTCTCCTACAGAATCCCCTAAGGAGTATCTCGACAGCATTGCAAATTCAACTCGACAGCGTAGTCGAAGGTGCTTCGTCGCTTCTTGTATTGGCAAAACAAAAACAGGAAGTGCTCTGCGTTGCGCTTAAGTACTTCCGCTTGCTCATTGTTGCCGTACACCTTTCCGCACACACACACATGTGCCGGGGCGGAGGGAAATGGAAAACTCTCAGCTGGAGAGTGTAAATAGTTCTCGCATTCAATATAATTGCTGCGAGCTATTTTCCCTCCACCTCGGCAACAATCAAAAAGTTATAGAACACTTATAGTACAAACGTATAATTTTGCATATCGAACTGAAGCTGCCGGAGAAGGTTTTTGGCCCGCGGGATAGTAAACAAATTGCAGAGGAGTCCTTTTTGCATTCCATAATCAGGCGGTGCCTGGAACAGATTTACAAAATAAACGAAAATAATAAGGGAGTGGCAAGAAATGGAGCGGCAAATCGGGTGAGGAGGCTAACTCTGTGGCAACTTCATTTTAGCCATATGCCAGGGCCACCTTTTTAAAATGCAAAACAAAACTTTCGGTTAACAATACTAATCCGGCAATTTATGCAAGGGATTTCGACAGCTGGACCACAGCTGCTTAAACAAACTTAGTGGCTTGGGGCAAACTACAAACTCGCCCCACCTCGTCCCCAAAACAAATCCACGGCGGGGGGTGGCGGAAAGATAGAGGTATAGAATGCGACAAATACAAAGAGCCCGGACTAGGACTCGGGCTCGGGCTCGGACTCCGTTTTGGGTGGCTATCATAAATAAGTGGCCCCAAACACAGGAAGGGAGCCCGGCATGGACGTGGCCTGCTGAAAGATGCTCCAAAATTATGCCAACAGCAGTAGCCGTAAAATACGGCTAAAAAAAAAAAAAAAAGAGAGGAAAACCTTGGCGGCGGGCGGGAAAAAAGTCGAAAGCCGAAAACAAAGCAGCAAAATTATATGAGGCGCTTACGGAACTTTGGCACGCCCCCTCCGGCCGAAAGCCTGGCGGTGATGCATGGCGTATACGCAACTTTTGATGCCGCTCAATGTAAATTTCTCTCGTTAGCCGGCACTGGGTGCCGACTGGGTGGTCCCTTGGAAAAACAATTCATTATAGAATTAGAAAGTAATTCGAACGGAAATTTTACTCGTGCACCGTTGCACACAAAACTTGCCACTCGAAAGGGAGGGGAACGGATGGGGGAGGCGGATTCGGAAGGAATCGTTATCTGTCCAGCCGAGAGCCAAAATGGCGGCAGGATGCTGGGGGGGTGCTGGAGAGGGTGTGCACCTCAACATAAAATTTAAGGCGATTAAAATGTCAAACACGACAAAGCGTGCGGTATTAAAAATGCCAACAACGTGGCAACAGCCAGCAGGAGAGAGCGCAGGCCGACAAGGATATTGTGTGGCACAAAGGATACCCTATCCTTGCCCCATAAAATCATACTCCCTTAATCGAAAAGAGATAGTTTCTAAAGAGCTATAGTATTAAAGATTATATATTTTATTCCTTTTAAAATATATCTCCTAAGTGTCCTTTTTTTAACATTTTATTGTAAAATATAAACCCCAAGAGAAAATCAATTAAAATTATTATTAAAATAGGGTATCCCCAATCTATGTGAAATTGTAGACCCCCAGTATTTCTATTTTTCAGAATGTGTGTGGGCAGTGACCGCCTCGGCTCCCTTCAATTTTCAAGCTCCTGTTTGCTTTTGCATAAAATTCCCTTACAGTGGCTCCCGTTTTTGCCGCCGCCGTTTGCTGTTTGCGCTCAGTGTTAAGTGCTTAACGGCATGTCATCGCTGTTGGTCAGACACTTTTGTCGTCAGTTGTTGTTTGGGTTGTTGTTGTTTCTGTTTCTGTTTATGTGTAATGTTGCTGGCCAGGCCAGGGCCAGGGTCTTTAAAATCGAAAGCTCAAACGCTCGCTTTCGCTTGGTGCCCGTCAATTAGTTTTCTAGAAAACCTCAACTCTGAATTTCCCCAATACGGAGCGAACACTTAAAGTCCTTTGGCGATGCTTTTCGCGGTTTTGTTCGCTTGCCACATCGGTTGGATGTTGGCAAAAAGAAATTGCGCAAATTGTGTGACAGCGTGTAAAGTTGCCACTTTCACACATAACTCATAACTTTGGTGGCAAAACTTTCGCTTTATGTGGCGGGCGATCGCTTGGAGCCAAAACATTGGCGACTATTTGGACGCTCATGTTCGACTATTTATCTCGACAAGTGTACGAGTGTGTGTGTGTGTATGTGTGGCAATGTCCCCGGCTAAATTCTGTCTCTCTCGCCTCGTCCTTTTTTGGCCAAATCCCTCCGTCTCGTTCGCCCATGTGGTAGAGTTTTGACAGCCCATATAAAAGACCATAAAACAAAAGTTTTTGCTCAACTTTCAGCGCTGCAGCGCCCAACTTTAACGCCTACAAAGCGTCGCATATCCCTGCATTACCCAGCCAGAAAGAAACAGGACTATGGCGCAGAGAAGGAGAGAATCGGAGCCAGTCTAAACTATAAACTCTTTGCGGTATTAGAAACGCAGACTGAAGCCGGGATTTTTATATCCTATTTCTCGTTTTTGCCAATTTTGCAACTCGCCTTTGTGTACAAATCAGGAGTCAGGAGCAGAAGAACCGAAGGAACAGGAGAGATTTCGACTGAGAAGAGAGACGGGAAGAAAAGCTAAAGGAGCAACTCATGAATTATGAAAATTTAAAAACGTTTTCCAGCATCAACGCAGGGAAACTTTTTTAACCTTTCTTTTCTACTTTTTCTTTATGTTTACGCTGGAAATTAAGCGGCAAATGACGAGTTTCAATTGCCAGGCACACAAGGACTGCCGGAAGGACACCACCCACTTGTGACATCAATCACTGCCTACTTATGGAAGTCGCAAAAAATATAGCAACGTCCTAAAAAGTCACTTTGAAAAAAAGAGGATAATTGCATTTTCCACTTTCGGATGGAAAATAAAAATGATATCATAAAAAATAATAATATTTGCTAAAAGTCTAGCCAACTTTATTTAATAAATTAAAAACATATTGGTAACCTTTTGGTTTAAAGGTTTCTCATTTTGAAAATTTCATTTATTTGGGTAATTAATTTATAAATAAAGTAGCATTTTTTCTCTCAGAAAAGAAAAGTAGGGAGCAACCAGGATAAAGCTGCAACTGCGCTTCGTGCTGTTGCCTCTAATGAAGTAATAGAAAATGCAAAGTGCTGCATAAAAAATGATGCACATTTCTCAAAACGCAATTATGTCGGTTGTCTAACAGCAATGGTCGTGGCCAACGACCAGGGGGCTCTGAGAGGAAGGGAGTGGCAAAGGGGGTTCAGAAAAAGCCATCATCATCCTGGGGTGCTGCAGCTAATAATAATAACAGCTCATGAGCACTGACATTTGACAAATGGCGAAAAACAAACGAGGAGCGTCCCAGACACGCCCATCCATTTAGAATGCAAATGCAGCAGGACTGGCTGCAGCTGCAGCTGCAGCTCGGAGAAAGAACCGTTCCATTTCATTCCCATCCACCATTAACTTGGCCCGAAGGGAGAGCTAGGTAATAAGGACAACGGGGCGGCGAACAAAAGGCTCAAGTTGATCGGCCATATTGACAATGCCTTGTCGCACAAATTGTTTATTACCGGAAATGTCCGGGCAGCGTCTGCCAGCTCAGTTCAGGACTTCTTCATCCAGTCTCAGTTTCAAATCAAAATGACAACGAAGCTTCTTCTCATTGTTGTCCCTGTCGATGACACAACACAAACAGAACAAAAACTTGACAAAAACAAAAAAAAACAAAAAAAAAAAAAATGAAAATGGGAACTGAAAAGCGCGGAGGACTTCCATCCGCAGTGTTGATTTTTCTTTCGACTCCCATTGCTGTTTGTGTATTTATTAAAAAACTTTTGTAATTATAGCAATGCGTCTTCTGCCATCGGACACCTGAGTGCCGGACATTTGTCCAGTCCTTTTGATGTCCAGGATATTGCGATTGTTGATGCCCTTAAAGCTCGCCGGCACTAGAGTTTGTTTTGGAAATTATGAGAACTTGTTTAAGCAAACTAAAAATTCACTGTCCAACAGCCATTGGCACTTATTGCCCATCAAGGCAGCAACTTTCGACAGAAACACGAATTTGGTTTTACCTTTTTTCCTTTCGGAGAGCGAAACTATTGTAATTATTTTGAAGAGCCAATAAGGGCGAGTGCAGCAGCAGCTAATGGCCCAACATACAAATCCTTGTTTGTCCTTGTTCCAAGAATTTCCCAAACTGCTGCAGGACCTTGTCTAGCTTGTATATAGTGTCCACTGGACAGCATCCCCATGTTTTCCCTAAGCCTTTGGCCGGCCCACTGAAACTCAAATTTGTTTGTTTATTTCCTTTGGTGTGAAGCATTTTGTGCAACATTTTTGGGCAAATTACTTGTCCAAACTGTGAGCAGGGGCCACCAGGTCGTATATTGCCGGACCGATTGGCACTCTGGCTTTATCGGAAGGCAAACATTCCGTGCAGTCAAAAGTTTAGCTTCCTTGCTTCCGCTTCTCAAGGATATCCTATGGAGAAAACTCAATTTCTCTAAAGACTTTAGATATTCTATTGTGGATAAGATTTATCCAATTAATAATATTTTCTTTATATAATAAACGGCTTCCATTCTTTGATGAATTTGTGTATTTTTGTGGCTTTCTCCGCAAGACTTGCGTCCGCAAATATTTGAGATTTCCTCAATTTCGGCAACTCATTAACTGAAAAGCTGGAGAAAAATTGGATCGCTTGTGGCTATGGGAAATCGCACACATGTAGCCGAACAGCAGCTAATTAATTTTAATAAATTGGCCGCAGACTTCCTCACACACAGCTCGATTGTCTCAAGGACTTGTATTATTTTTGGGCTGAGCCTCAGCCAAAACCGAAAATTAAATAAATCCAGTGCCGTCAAATTAGCGCACGCAAGCGAGGATATGCGAGGATACTCTATGGATGTGTGTGTGTATGTTGGGCTTTGGGTCCTCTTCCTCCTCTTCTCCGACACCTCGCCAAAAATCCCAGCTACTGACAAAGTGGCGCATATGAATATTTATGTTGGCGAAATTGATGCCGCTACAATTACCGTTACCGCTAACTATACGCACACACAAACACACACACACACACACTGGCACTAACTTTAAGGACACAACAGCTGTCAGACACACACCAATCCAGACACGTCCACAGGAACAACTCGGAGCTGCCAATTTACGGCACTTTGGCCGTAAAGTTTTTGCCTCTTGCCAATAAATTATTGACAGCTTGTAAATTTCACTAAAGTCACTTGCGGTAGCTCCTCCCCCCCATATCCATATCCTTTGGCCATTAAATCAGATAGATATATATACACACAAGGCATATATCAGTGGCCTAAAAAAGATTTATCTAAGCCGAAACCTTTAATGTCCAGCTCGCTAGCCCATTTTTTAGCGCCCTTTGTCTAATGCGCCAAAAATTTGCATATAAAAGAGTGTGCAAAAAAATGGGGGGAAGGGGGGAAAAGAGTAGAGCAAGCGAAACATTGTAATGGACCTCCGGAAAATCCCCGAGCGTTAATTTCTTTCGCTTCCGCTCGCTTTTAGCGGACTTAATTCCATTTGAGATGCGGTGGAAAAAGGGGCGTCACGGCCCAGCCCGGCTCGCTCACATGAGAAGCGGATGATGTCGCTATTAAGGACACATTAGCTGGACACTTTTCTGGAATTATGTGGCGGTCGGACGTGCATGCTAATGGCAGATAGACAACTGCGTAGAATGAGCGACAGAGATTGCATTAAATGCCAAAGGATTCACATTCAGGACAATGCATTTCAGGACACAGGAAAAACAAACAGGAAATTGCATGAAAAGCATTAAGGGAATATTTTAAAATTTAAGTCTTGAAAAGGTTTATTAACCTTAAGTTTAAAATGATTTTTTGGTTGTAAACCAAGGTTTATTACACAATTTTCTTCAGTGGATTTTAAGCCATCCAAAAATCCATATACCCTTCTCTTACTATCACAGAATTACTATCTCTTTCTGTCTGTGACGACTTCGCTGGGAACTGGGTTAAGTTTTTAGGCACTTCAAACGTCATCGATGCCGTGGCTTTTGGTCCTATTAAGCGCATCCTGGGCGCCTATTCCGATGGCAGCCAAGGCAACATGGCGTCGCTCGGGAAAATTAGCGAGTGCTGGAAAATCTATAGACGAGATCGGGAAAATCAGGGGGAAAATCGGTTGAGAAAAGCCGAAACAAAGGCAATGCAACGAACTCACAGCGCGCTCTCTCTCTCTCTCTCTCTCTCTCTTTTTGCATCCAATTGAAAATAATGCCATCGAGCAAATTGTAGAATTGATTTCGTTACGAGTCCTCACATCCTGCCGGTTTATTTGGAAAAAAATTGAAGATGACGACAGCCAAAGGAAAGCGTCACGAAGTTTTCGTATAAGAGAAAGCCCAAAGAGAAAGCGGGGAAACGTAAGAGATTCAAGCGAAAGCTCTTGTGAATTTTGCTATAAAACTTACGATATCTGCGGCATATAACAGTTTTCCCACCAACAGATTACGATTAAGCTTAGCATTCGCTGTTAGCTGAGTTAAGGACATCGATGTCCTTACAAGCGAGGAAAATGTTAAAACTTATCAGCAGCGAACTAAAATGACTGGAGGGAGAAAAACATTTTCAATTTGTTTGCCCAGCCTGACTTCCGACCTGTCCCTGATGGCAAATTTGCATACTTAACGTTAATTAAAAACAACAAACATACCCAAATCAGATTCGATACTTTTCCCCCTGTTTGTGCTCCTTCCGTTGAAGAACTTTAATTTGCAACTTGGCAAATGAGCGTGCCAAGTGGCTCAAGTTTCTCCTTCAATTTTTTTTTTGTATTTTTTGGTAACAACTTGAAGAAGGCAACGCACAAACCGGAAATAATAATCAACAACAAACATCCACTCCGCCTTTCGTCTATGAACTGCCAGGACAACGTTTTCATTATATATGAGTGAGTGTTAGTGTGAGTGTGTGGATTTTTTGGTAAGATGTATATGTGTGTGGAGCGGTGCTGGCGGCGGCAAACAAACGAATATTGTTGATGAATACTCGACATCACGTACGCCCGAGAAATGTACGTGTTTCCATTGTAAGGAAAGCGGGCAAGACAAGTCAAGCTCCATCCTCATTCTCCGCCAGCCCACTTTTCCTGGCACGCCCCCTACACCCCTATCTGTGGGGAAGGAGTTACCAGGGTGGCAGACAAAAGTGTAGCATAAATTTCAGCGTCTAGAAAAGCAAACTAAAAATGGGTTTCAGCCAAAAAAATAAGTAAAAAGGACAAAAGACGCTCGCGGTTATGCGGATCCAAGTGCCAAAAAGCCGAAGAGACAAGTTTTTGCTATACATTGGGAGAAAATCTTTGCCCAAACCCAATAAAGACTAGTCCTATATATAATTATCCTTTTTCAAGGTAAAAGACTCTATTGGAATATATTGCCCTTTATTTTTATTTCCAATATTTTGATTAATTTTTAGTTATAGAAATATTTTGTTAGTGTTGGCAATACAAAGCACCATTTATCATATTCGTACGGGTTTTCGCTTCCCCAGTTGCCTCGGATCCTGGCTGGATCATGAGTGTTTTATTGCAATTAATCATTGGACGCACGCACGCACACAAAGCCATTGAGACAGACACACACACTCACACACACACAGGCATACACACACGCACACATTTACAACTCGTTACACGACCGGCGCCCCCCGAAAAACTCCTTTTGCCAACATGTTAAGTTGATAAACTGCGCTTCCCTCTATTAACTGCTCCTGATTGCTGTTGTTACTGTTGTTGCTTTGTTGCTGTTTTTATTATTTGTTGTGCACAACATGTCGCACGGTTGCCACACATCCAGCCATGCCATCCTCCCACCCATAAAATCCACTACCCACTTCTCCACGAAGATAGCTTTATCACAATTAAAGGAGCTCAGTCAGGAAGTCGTAAGGAACGTAAGGAAGGGAAGCAGGCCAGGTGTCCGTACCTATCTCTTTCTGATCTCTATGCCCGTCTCTTTTTCGTGTGTTCTTTTGTTTATTACACAATTTGTTTAGTTCTGCTCGGCATATGGCCAAAAAGGAATCCATATTTGTACGGCCGCAAGGATATCTAGATTTAAGCGAGTAAGCGATTGGAATAGTAATGGTAACAAAATATGTTTAAGGATATAATGGCGATAATTGCATGAATTTAGTCCAACTATGGTTGGAAATAAGTGATATTGGCCACGGCTTACTTTCAATTAAAATCAAATTAGACACTGTGGGCCAACTCCTGGCATAATTAACCAAGTAAATTCATCTTTTGTTTGGCAAACTGGCCAGGGACAAGTGGCTGGCAACAATAACATTTCATTAAACCCATTAGCAAAGCCAAATATTTGCGCAATTAATTAGTTTTAATTACAATTGTCGGTACTTTGGCCAGCGGCAGTGCATACTCCTGCTCCATACACTGCGTATACGTAATATATTTTATGCGCTGCGCTCCAAAATGGAACAAATCAGCATAATTAAATTTAAACACTTGCCAAACGCCAGAAAGATGAAAGAGCAGACAGAGCCGGACTGAGCAATGGAAAACGGGATAAACAAGCTGAACAAAAGCGGGCCAAGCATTAAATTCAACTTTAAATGGATTTGCGAACAGCAAATTAAATCCGAAGGGAGCTGCTTCGGCCAAGGAGAAGTAAGACAAATGAGAACGCTGGAGGGGCAAAAGTTGAAGCGAAAAATAGCAAATAATAGTGACATGACGAAATACAATCATAATCATGGCACAATGCGACCACACCACCACAACAACAACAGCAACAGCAACAACAATAACAAACTATCCTAGAATAAAAAGCAAAATGGAGGAAAACTTTTGCCATAAACAACTGGTAGAGCGAGACGGCAGGGATAGGGAGAAAGAAAGAGTGAGAGGGAAAATAACAAGCAGGATAATAGAGCTTGGCTGCCAGCTGAAGCTGAAAGAAAAACTAAGATACCACGGCCACACAAAATGGAGAATAAGAAAAAGGAGCATCAGCAGGAGCAGGACCAAGACCGAGAGCAAGAGCAGAAGCAGGAACAGGAACAGGAACAGCATCAGCAGCAGCAGGACAACCACAACAGAAATAATAATGGCATATAAATGAAGTAACAAACATTGTTTTCCTTTGACATAACTCATTAACCAGCAGAGACGAAGCCGAAAGCACAAGGAATGCAACGATGATGAGGATGAAGATGCTCCACGAAGGACGAAGGATTCGCATTCCAGGCTGCACATTCCAGTCTGGCGCTGCATCACGTGCCACGCTCAAATTAATGGCAACCGGTTTGGTGGCCAACTCATTTTAATAGACCTCAAATCTACCAAGCGGCGGCATTCCCAACTAAAATTTCTTAATTAATACAATAAGCAGTCGGTGTGGGTAAATGAAAATGGTATGGCATGGCCATCTCCTACTCGTCCTGGGCCACAAATGTCTGCAATTATTTTTGCATGGCATGCAAGAGGGCACAACACAGAAAGCAGCTGGCAAAAATCTAAACCCCAACATCGCGACCACAACCGCAACAAGCCGTCAAGCGCCTCTTCACCCCTCTCTTTCTTAGCTCTATCGTTCTCGGTAGTGCCATCTCTTTCCATTGCTTCACGGCTGTGGACGGTTGTCTCTGCCATGTCAGCAACTTTCACCGCAAACCGTCTCCTGTAAATGAAGAAATTCCTCGTGTCGCCCTGTTGTCTTCAGTTGTCTCAAACTCTGAACTCGGGCCCTCAGCTGGAGCATCAAGCTGATTGAGGTTTCCCCTCATCCTTCCCCAAAAAAACACAGAGAGAGAAAAAAGGACTTTAAATTGTCTAAATTGTTGTCTGAATAGTTGGAGGAACTGCCAGACTTTAAAGAAAAGTATCTATAACTTTTAATTTCTAAAATGATTATTTCAAAGCTTCCTAGAAAGGATTTTTTTCATGTGCATCCACTTTTATGACAAACGAAACTCCATGATGGGCTGCCAAAGCTGCAGTTGCGTTGATTTGACTGCCATGAAATGGCAGAAAGCGAAGCTCTCTCTCTGGGGGCCACCTAATTAGGCCTTAAGCCTCGGACTCAATCAGCGTGTAAGCAATTGCCAATACGTGATTTGCCAAAACAAAAACTTTCACACACGCCTGCCTTTTCGATTGTTTGCCAACGGCAGGGGGCGTGGGTAGTCCTAGTAGGAGGCGTGGCAGATCACAGCTGCGTAATCGATTTTCAAGTGTGAAAAGCGGCCCTACTTTCTGGCCCAAAGCTATTTGCGGCCATTTTTTAATCTACACTCGAACGCTTGCCTGGCATGCGGCCGTATTTGCTCAACGTGATGAGATTTTGTGGTCTATCTCCCCGGGCCCCACTCCGCCGGATTTTCCCTTTTTTGTGCTCTAGGCGGGAGAACTCTATTTACATTTTTTGCTTCCTCCCCGGCGTATCGATCTTTGGCCAAATCTTTGACTCCCTTTATGGCCAGGACTTGGTTTGGTTTGGTTTGGTTTGGTTTCTCTTAACGCCCCAAAAGCAGACAACAGCAACTGCCTCTAAGCCCGAGTCACTTTTTGCTGCCCCGTTGATTCTTGTTGCTTTAGCCGTGTTTTTTTTTTTTTCTGTTGGTAGTAGGGGGAGGGTCAAGGGGCAGGGAATAAGTACGCAACAGCTGCCAACAGCCGGCGAAAGGCGGAAAACTTTTCTCTCAGCCAGCCAGCAAAACAGCAGGCGGCTGCCAGAATGCAAAGAAGTATTGGAAAACAAATTTTCCAAAAACAAATACAAAAAAAAAAAAAAAAAAGAGTCATGCACGTAAAAGATTATTATCAATATCTTATGGGCCTCTAAGTAGAGTTCAAGGTAGTTATTTCCAGGCTGTTTTGCCACAAAACTCTAAAACTACTTGCCAAACATTAAAGCCAGCGGAGTGTCCTTTAAGAATTCTGGCTATGTCGAATTTTTTCCCATTTTCCGCCCCGCTTATTTTGACTGTTTTTCCCTGTCACTTGCTAACCAAGCAGCAATGCCATATTTTTTGGGGGATTTCCTATTAGGACATTGCATATACATCAATGCAAAGGCAAAGTTTAGTCTAATGCTCTTAACGCTCATGTCTAACCGTTGATCCCAGTCCCTGCCCCAGCCCTGTCCTGCTCCTTCTCAGCCTCCTTGGCCAGGATGGTGTGCGCTGCAGTGGGGATTTGTCGCCTGTCTGTTTGCCTTCGTCTTAGCCCACAGGACCCCCACCATGCCCCACGATCCTTTCTATGGCATATCTGCTCACAATTCTCTACTTAACACATCGACTAACGACAGACGTCGCGCAACTTTCGACATGTCTTCCGAGTTGTAAGGCTCTGAGAGTAGTTCCATGTCCGAGAGCGAGTGCATAGTTATCCCTTCCATTCGTATTTGCACTGGGGAAAATAATAATACGATTTTAAAGGACTAATACTTTAAAGAATAAACCAAAGAAAAGGTCTTCCCTTTCAGCCATTTAAAAAGCCCCTTAAAAAGTTTATTTTTTATTACTTCTACTAAGAACCTTCTCCTTTTTTTCACAGTGCCCTATGCCAGCTGTCTGCCAGATAAAGTATAATTTGATATAAATGCATTTTAATATACAACTGTTGGTCCGGTCAGGGTGCGGCGAATTTATGTTTTTGCGTAAATCAAATGAATAATTTAAGCTCTCTGCATGGCCAGTGTCTGTCACTTAAAAATGTCAGGGCTGCCATCAAAAATTTCCGCCGTTCGCTATCCAATCTCTTTTTTTTTTCTCGTATCTGATTTATATCAGTAACAGTTGTGGGCGGCGTGGGTGGCGTGGGCGGCGAAATGGCCAGTGTAAGCTTTGCGTAATTGCATTAAATGGCATGGAACCGAATCCATCACACCGCAGAACAAGAAAGAGTCCAATGGAGTCGAATGGAGGGGGACTGGGAAATGGGAGGAGTACGGGGTTAACAAAAACAAAGAAACTTTTAAATCGGAACGCATAATCGAGTTTAAAAATACTCTTTAAAAAATTCCCACCTTCCAACTGGTCAACTTGTAAATTAAGAATTTTCTTTAGGTTCATTTACAATTTTTTTTGAATTAACCAAAACTTTAGGATTATTTTTAATTATTATTATCTTTTGCAAATAGTTAACCCTTTTCATAGGGTATAAATATTCATGTTCAACATCAGCGCACAAAATTCCAATTTATTTTAATTGATTTATTAATGATTGAAATGTTGCATAAATGTGGCAATATAAATGTATTTTTCGGCTGCCCCGATCTCATCTCCACCATCTCCTCCTTTGCGGTTCCCTGATGAGGGAAATCAATTTTCAAGATGAACATAACACTCAGACAGGACGAAATTTTATTGCTATTTTAATATTATAAAAAAGTATCCACACGGTTACAAACAATTAATCAAATGTTTCAGATTCTTGAATTAGAGTTGAGAATATTGAAGTATTGAGGAAGCTTTGGCAAGGAAAGCCACTTCCTTGGCTGCACACTTGCGGATTGGCCTCGGGATTGGGCATAATTATGCAATTTCCTCTTTAACGCTCAGCCTGGCGGGCACAAAAAGAGTTAAATTCAATAAAATTTGCATTTAACCACAAAAACAGTGACTCCTTAGACTCCTCAGGCTCGGAGAAAGCAGCTGCAGACACGGTAAGCTATATAAAAAAAAAAAAAAAAATAGAAATGGGCAAAAGTTAAGAAGACTCAAAGGGAAAGCGAAGACTGAGACAGAGACAGAGACTTATGTAAATTGAAATTCAAGAGCTGAAAAACCAGAGAAAAACAAAAACCATGACAAAAACGAAAACAAGAGCATCAACAGCTGAAAAACTGACTGCAAAGACAAAAAGAAATTTTCATTCATTTCGAATTACGCTGTATGAGTGTCAAAATGGCGGTACATACCACCCCCCCTACTCCCAGGACACCCAGGACACCCACGCCCCTGGCATAATTGAAGGCTTAAGGTTGAAAGGGGGGTGCAGGGTGTGGAGGAGGTGTGACCCCGGAAGTAGGTGCCCGGGTAGGGGGGTCAACGGTGGCAATTGGCTGGGCTTTTGTCGCCTGTCGCTTCTGCTGGCGTTGCAGACCGAAAATTCAATTTCATGCCGCGTGACACAAAGACAAAGCCAAAGGCAGACGCTTCGCCAAGCGGGGAAAGTTCTGGGGAGGATTGGCGGCCGCCAGAGCTGCACCAGCTCGGGGAAGACGCGACAGGACAGAAAGTTGACATTCAAAAATGTGCGCACTTCGCTCAAAAGAATTTCAAATTAGCCACTTTTGCTTAACAATTGGCGCAGGCAACAAATTAAAAGGCAGCCAAGTGGGATTTGGGAGTGGGATTCGGCGGGGCGGGAGTGGGAGTGGCACCACAAAATAAATGGTAAAAACCCTGGCAAAGTCGAGAGTATTCAGGTGGTCAGAGCGCAGTTGGCGACAATTTAAAGTCAAGTGCCTCCCACCCAGTAGCCTCCGCGGTGTCGGGGGGCAGTATGACTATTGGGTATAAAAAATAATTGCCGAGCAAAATGCACTCGAAATCGCAGACAAGTGCCAAAAGGGAGCTGGAAAATGGGGGAGTCCGGGGGATGTGGGGGTGTTGACTTCGATCCGGCATTAGCGTCATTGCCACAATCGTGTGCACCGCGTCCGCAGCTTAGTTAACAATGCCCCAGCGTCTGACGCTGACTAAGTGGCAAAATTTCCATAGAAAAGCGAAGTAACCGCAGAAGCCAAGGAGGAGGCTGGAGTCCTGATGGTCACAGTGGTCTCAAGAGGCTCTATTTAGGCATAAGTCGAAAACTCTGATTCAATCAATTATAATATTTATATGTGCTTCGTTTTTTTTGAAACCCCGGATTACCAACACCAAACGTAGAATAAAACGATTATAACTTAAGGAAGCTGGACATCTGCCTGGGCTGGGGTGGTGACCTCCACGTCCTTGTTGGCCTGCTTCAGGAGTTGCCGGCACATGTGGATTTTGAAGGCGGTCTCGCATTTGTTGGTGCCGCGGATCATGTGGCACTGCCGCTCCGGCCAGTGGTCCGGATTACTGGCTTCCGACAGCAGGCCAAGGAAGTCGCGCTCCACAAAGACACCGTCGTGCATGAGACCCATCTGCTCGTACAGGCAATGAGTGAAGCACTGGGTGGCCTCCGAAGCTAGAGAAAAGTCCTCCTGCTGGAACTTTCTTAGTTCCCGGAGCGAGAGGTCCGTCTCCTCGCCGCAGAGCCGGATCATGTCCTCCGTGAGGGGTTTGGGGGATTCATCGGCCACGGTTAGGCCCAGATTGATATTCACTTTGGCAAAGCGCGACTGAAATATTACTATTTTGTAATTATCCTTTGAGAAATTTTAGTTCGCAACACACCTCACTCAGAGCCAATAGGCTAAAAATCAGTAGAACCACCAGAGCTCGATTCATTCTTAAATTTTTCACCAAAATTGATGGAAATATCTGCCGCTAAAAGCCTTATATACCACTCACCTTTCGATCATTAGTCCGCCGGAAATGTTTTAATTGCGAATATCAATTCAATGAGCCGAGAACGTTTCCCGTTTTCCGTGGCCAGCGGCCCGAAAAAGTTGAGGCGCACTTTCCCATAGCCGAAAAGTAACAAACCCAACCGGGCAGAACTCGAATCGATGCAGAAATAGCAATTGGCATACCGAAAGTATCTTGAGAGCTGCTTCAACAAATCCTGACTGCCGGGCAAGTTATTCTCCCAACCCATCGCATCCCAAGAAGAAGCCAAAAAAAAAAACAAAAGTTGCAAAACAAAATTTTTGAAACAAAACAAGAAGAAAATCAAAGAATATCTTGACCGAAACAAACCGAATAATGGTGATGCTCTATAGTTTCTAAAGAAATTATTAAATTTGTGTAGTAAATGTAGTAAAAATATCCCTGAAAAATATCCTTTTTATTAAAGTTTCTTTGTATCCTGTTACTTTTCTCTCTAAGACTTTCAATAAATATATTAGAAATCGATTATTCGAATGCACTTCTCCAATAATTTGATATTATTTTAGGTCCCTAAATTGAATCCCTAAATACACATACTCTCACCCCAAAACTTAAATACTAATAACCAAAGTAAAGCCAACAACTTTGGATATCCTTGAGTGTGTGTGTGTGTGTTTGTACAAGTGTGTTGGGCACTTCCGTTTGGCTGTTGCGCCATTTTGACTGCGACTATTTCCGCTGGTCGCATTAACTGCAGGCGCATAACTTTTCCAATTTGCTTTTGGCAATTATTGATATAAGCCAACAGCCAACAGCAACTTGAACGGGCTTCTTCTGTCTGCCACTTCAGCTCTCTATCCCCCCCTCTCTTTCGCTTTCGATTCGGCGTCTCTTTCCCGCCCCAATCACGTTTACATTGGTCCGAGAGCATATTTTGCTGCATTCTTGCGCATATTTGTGCAACATTCCAAAAATTCTTGAACAAAGTTTCGTTATTATTGCCATTTTGCAGTCTCCAGGGCCGGAGGCTGGGAACGCTGCTGGAAGGCTGCGATGCTGGGGAGTGGAAGGATGGGAGCTCTAGGCGAGCATACAGCTTGCCACTTTGATTACTTTTGCAGTTGCCGTTAGATGCAATTAGTTGGTTCATTAGAAAAACAACTCCTCCCCCACTGCTCGATGGGAATTCACACACTTAATTAGCAGGATTCTGCAGGATGGGGAGAACACTCACTGATTGCCGGACTTGTATCCCTGTATCTTTGTATCCTTGCATCTTGAAGATGCCCCGGACAGCATGGAGTATGCAAATCGGTGGAAAGTGAGGTCGAGGCCTGAGTGATTTGGCAGGAACTCTTCTGGCCCCGCCGGCCCAAAGAAATTTGCACATTCTCAAGCCCCAGAAATACTGGCAAAAGAATTTAACATGCAAGCGGGGCATGTGACCCGAGGCTCTGAGCCAGCTCTGTTGCATATTTGTTGCATAATGCCAACTTATGCACTGGCACATTGTTGACCAGTTCTCCAGTTGTCCGGAATCTATCTCAAATCCTTCCTCGCTACCTCCCCCATATCCTCGATTTACATTATTCGCCGCTGTGTGTCGTCCACTCTGGCAAGCGTTTTGGGTTGAAAAATCTACAAATCGCATGCCACAAACAAAAGCAAATGCCGGCCAAAGGATGTGGATAGCTGGAGGGATGCATAGATGCACAGATGGATGGATGGATGGATGGATGAATGGATGGATGAATGGAAGGATAGATGGCTGAATGCTTAGAGGGATAAATGGTTAGATGGCTGCTGGCATACCAGCATTATTCCACGTCACTGCCGGCCACTGCACATTTCAAATTGGAATGGAACGCCGGAGAAAATAGTCCTGGCGCAAGGAAGTCGGCTAAATTCTCGAGCAAACTCTCTCATTCAATGCGAAATAAATAAGTAAATAGTTGGGATGCCCTTGCCGCTGTGTCAATTCACCCTTCTTTTTACCATATCCCCCCCTCCGAATCTCTTTGCGGTTTAATTTTCCCAACCCGTCAGCATGCAAATCACACACAATCAGAATGAAGTAAACGTGGGCCAAAGGCA
Source organism: Drosophila varians (assembly GCA_018150405.1). Classification (NCBI taxonomy): domain Eukaryota; kingdom Metazoa; phylum Arthropoda; class Insecta; order Diptera; family Drosophilidae; genus Drosophila; species Drosophila varians. The sequence goes on from JAECWK010000130.1 coordinate 16,113,604, forward strand.
AATATGACATTTCAGTCAGCCAAGTAAATAAATGTTAGGCGGCACAAATGGTACGTGCCAAAGTCGCTTCACGTCGAGGTCGCAAGGACCTCCGGACTCTCACCTTCACCTGGTATGTCTCTACAGGTCTAAGCCACAAAATGCCATATCCCCCTTCAACCTGTCAATCCTTTGCAAACAAATGTGAGAGGAGTCATTTCGCAGCCCTAGAATTGGGAAGCTCTTCAAACGGATTTTACTTTCGGGACTGGAGTGACCAGTTGCCAGGGTTTCAAATATTGGTAGAAGCTGAGGGTTTTATGAGGGTATAAAATCTAGAATTATAAACAATATTTTATTATCCAGAATAAAGCCTTTAATTTCATCTTAAATATGGAAAACTACATATATTATCCGCAGTCTCTGTGGCGTCTTGGGTTGCATCGTTTTCCTTTCTTTTTAGCCTACAAATAATTGTATTAAATGGGATTTTTTTTCAATTTGAGAGTTTTGGCCTGACAGGACTCCACTCCCGGACATGTGACAGCCAGGACGCAGAGCAAGAAAGGGAGGGACAGCCCGGAATGAAGTTGTGCCACGCATTGTCTGTGGTTCCCGAGCGAAGGAGGAGAAGAAGGAGGAGCAGCGACATTTTAGCCACCAACCATGTGGGACAAGAGCAACTCCTTCCCGGCTTCCCCGGGACACTCTCCGCCTCTCGAGTTGGCAACGAATTGTTTGATAATGACACTGACATGATGCTGCACTGACAACTAGGCAAGAAACTGGCTCCGACTGGAGTAGGAACAGGAGTAAGAGCTGGAGTTGGAGTTGGAGTTGCTACCAACTTGCTCCCACTTTTTCTTAACATCCCAGCCATTTGTTGTCTGGCCCACGAAATTATATACGAAAATTAGTTGAAGCGACCGCCGCTGGCGCATTTTCTATGTGAGGTTCTCCTTGTCCTTCTCCTGCCTCCTGTCTCCTGCCAGCCTGATCTTATTCCTTGTTACTTTTCTTTTTTATTTGTTATTTTTCCCATCCTACTTTTCCGTTTTTTATTTTTGTGTTGATTTGCTTTTCGGTTTCGGCCGTATTTTTGGGGGCCAGTGCAAGCGGCGCTCTAAATTAAGTTTTAAGCAACATGTCTGCAAAAATCATGCCCCAGGATACTCCAGGATGCCCCGCCCCCAAGCTCCTTCCCCTTGGAATCCTGACTGCTGTCGCTGGCAGTCGCAACGTTTTATTCTTGGTCTCCTCTTGTTGTTTTTTTTTCGGATTTCTATTTGAAGAATGGAAATTGTGTTTTGTGTGTGTTTGCTGCAGTAGTGGTCTTCCTTGTCCTTCGTGCAGTTCCTTGAGGAATCCCCTCCTCCCTTCCCCTTGTCCCCCGCTGGCTCCCAACTCCTGCCGCTGCAGAAGTATTTTATTTTATTTTTTTTAGGGATTTTTTTATTGTATTTCGCTGGCCGTGCTATTTACACTGGCGCAGTCAACAGTCGCCGTCGTCGGCAGTTGCTTTTCCTGTGCCTATTTATATATTTGCAGGACGAAGGATGCTGAAGCTGGGCAACCAACAGAGATTGTACTTCTTCTTGGCTCGGAATTTGTATTTGTGTATTTGTCTTTTAGTTTATTGTGCGGCAGCTAGGCAACTTTGCCTTTTGTATTTGCGCTCCATTGAGGCAGGGAATTCAATTTTAAAATCCCCCAAACCAACCATTTTGGGGAGTCCTTGCTGCATTTGATTACAGTGCCGAACGCTACGATCGGACCCATACCCATACCCAGTCTCATTCCTGTTGCCAGGCTAATTAAACGCGGCGTATACTTGATGTGCGCTTAGTCAAGTATACGCCACGTTGAGCAAACAGGAAACAGGACGACGGCGAAGAGCGACGCTCAGAGGGCTTAGACAACGAACCGACTTAATCGGGGATAAACCAGCAGCCGGCAAACACTTGGCTGGCAATTAATTAAAAGCCATCCAGCCACCCAGCCATCCAGTCAGCCAACAACCGCTAAAATCCAGCCAAATATTAGCTTCTTAAATGCAACAACAAAGAACAAAAAAGGCGGACAACTTGTGAAATCCGATTTTATTTCTAACAATTAGCAACAGACCAAAAAAAAAGATAAGTAAAATTTGAGTAGAGACCTACATGTGGCCAACGGTAGCCCGTAAATCGTTCACCAGCTGCATCGTGGCCATTGTGCAGCCCACTATGCCAAAGATAAGGCCGACCAGAATGAGAAAGACATCCCGGAGCAGCTTCCACCGGAGCCTTCCATAGCCGATTTCGTAGTTCAGGAATATATCGATCAAAGCCGGGCACAGAAAGTTCAGGTTGCTCAGGGAGAAGGCTCCTTCCAGCTCCGTGAGGGCCGCCAAATTGGGGACACCCACAGCCACAGCACCAGTCAGGAGCAGAAAGATGATTCGCACCACATACTCGAGTATCGTCTGGCGCCTGCTTGGCTGGGTGTCCCTTCTGTAGTCGCTGAAGACCACGGTGATCACCACGAAGCCATTCAGGGGATAGCTGAGGAAGATGCCCAGGGCTATAAAGACTTTGATGCACTGCGAGAGACTGAGGAAGAGCACTTAATAGGAAGGCCAGAGGGACAGAGTCACATACATTTCTTCCCTCGGGATGTTGAGGGTGATGCTGGCGTGGACGTCCTCGCCAAAGCGCCAGTATCCCATGACGCCAAAGAACATATTTGTTAGCAGGATGAAGAACACGGCCAGGTTGAGGACGCCGAAGATGCCCAGATAGCTTTGTGGATGTGCCATATGGGCCTCCACCACAAGCATCTAAGGGAAATCCTTAAGAACAATCAAAAAGTAAGCTTAGTTTAATGAAAACTCACAGAACCGACCGCCGTGAGGGAGAAGGCGGCAATTCCAAAGAACTCGATCCATTTGATTGGAGGCTGCATCAGCTCGCGGCCCCGGATATCGGGCAATCCACTAAACAAATAGTACATGATGAGAGCAAATCCCGCGTAGAGCATAAAGTTCGAGAGCAGATTCAAGGGCACCAGATACTTCAGACGGCGGATCATGAAGAGGGGCAGGAGGAGCACGCAGGCTCCCAGGACGTAGAACCGTTCATTGTACGTCTCGGCATACTGATCACCGATATCCTTGAAGTTTTTGGCCACGAAAACCAAGTAAACGGTGCACAAGAGGAACTGGCCAAAGACCAGGACGCACGTGGTCAGGAAACCGGCAGCGCGGGCAAAGCATTGTATGCACTTGGGACCCTCCTCGTAGGCGATCTGAACAGCCTCAGGCATGGAGACCTGTGGGACCTGCCTCCTCCGACAGCACTCGGTCATTCCATGGATCTGCCCCGGGGGGTAAGGCAATTGAAAAACCACTCTGAAAACCATGGGGTAGCCACTTACAGACCAGCAAATGGATGCAGTACGTCAGTATAATCATCAGCAGAATGGACATAAGAGCGCCCACCACAAAGCCAGAGCAGCGAAATGCCAAAGGCATTGCCAGAATTCCAGTTCCAATTACACATTTCAGAAGCGAAATAAAGGCATCACAATTGCTAGGAGTTTTTTTTTTAATTTGAAAGGACTTAAAGATTTTTTACTCACGTCAAAGGGACTTCCACGGTTCGCTTTTCATAGGGATTGTAGATGTAGAACGATGTTATGGACTGTCTGCAAGAAATGCAAGGATTAGCCCTCATCCATCCCTGGCCAGGACACACTCACTGTATTGTCAGCCTCGAATCGGCATCGTCCGGATCGCTCCGCTTCTGGGCCTGATCCTTTTGTTGCTTGGACTCCATTGCCTTGCCCAGCGGCGTTCAGGAGCGAAAAGGACTTCTAAAAAAATGTGAAAAACAAACACAAAGCCAACACTTTTGACAACAATTTCAAATTAGTTTACTCGATTCCCGCCTCAGTTCCCCCGGCCCCTAAAACTGGGCACATTCAATTCACTTACAGAGGATAACTAGGATTGCAACTGCAACGGGAAATGGGCAGAAGATGTGGCAGTGCCACCGCAGCCCAATCAAAATGGTTGCACATGCGCGCCCATTATCATAATAAGTGCAACTTATGGCCAGCTTCGCGGCCCTGCCACCCATAAAGTTTTTCAACTAACGGCATCTCTGGTCGCAGGACCAATGTGGGGAATGGTAACTAGATGAAGGTTAGTCTGGCGGTCGGAGTGGGTTTTCGGGGAGGGTCCTGGTGACAATTTGCCATCGGATGCCACAGTAAAAAAAGCATAGAGGTGAAATGGATAACAAATTTTATATATAATTCAGGTATTAATGATATTATCCTTTATCCTTTCAATGACTTTAAGACTGTTATCCTTAGAGGAAACTTTTAATAAAGAACAAACACTAAAATAAAAATGAGACAAACTCAAATATAGCCAAGCTCCTCTGTAAACTTTAGATGGCTAATGGCAAAGAATATCCTGGAACGCTTGCAGGAAGACGATTGTCATGCCAGAATGCGCACTTCCGCGTCCGCATTTAGCTAGTTGGTCTGTGTTGGTGTGTCTCCATGTGAGTTTAACAGTAAATTGAATTAAAATTTATTGTGCAAATTGCAGAATTCCGAAAGCGCGCAATTCTGCGCACAGGACTCGCCGAGGCAGCCGCGCAAATCCAATACAAATAAAATTAAGTAAAAATGCACAGGACTTGCCCCCAAGGGGAGCTGAGACGGACGGCGGAGTGGTCCTGGCGAACCTTTATAGTGTGTGTGTGGAAGTGTCTGTGTTGTCACAGAAATATGCAAATGCGATATTGTCGCTGGGCGACATTTACAACAATTACAATAACAACGAAGGCACCTAACTGCGTGCGACATGTGACACGATATTCAAATAAAGGCGCACTGTAGATAGGAGGCGTGGCATGGGCACGGGCATGGCTGCCGGGTGGGCGGAGCAGGGGCATTTATAGCATATATTTTGCATAAAGGGAAATATGCAGCAGCAGAACCAGAAGCAGGAGCAGAAGCAGAACCAGAAGCAGTGGCTCTAACTGCTGGAAAGCAAAAGAAAACGACCAGGAACAGCGCAGAAATCAAATAAAACAAATTTGGAATTTTACAGCAGACAAGGAGCAACGAAGAAGCAACCAAAGAACTGCTTATGTGCGACAATGCCCTCCCCATATTTCCATCCTGGCCCGTCGCTTTGGACCAGAAGGATGCCTCCACATGTTCCTTAAACTGTCAGCAATGTGCGAGTGTCATGGGAGAGAGGAGGCATGGTGTACGGGTGTCCTGGTGGTTGGGGTGAACGGGTGGGTATATGTTATGGAAACAAACAGACTGACATTCAATTTAAATTCCTATACAAATAATTGCATGGCATTGGCGTGGGGGCGCAGGACCTCTGTGGAAGGGGCAACTGTGATTGCTTGCCGCCTGCTCGCAAAAGATTGCAACTCCTTGATAAAAACTCAACCTGAACCAAACCAGACTCCTCACAACTACTATTAGACACAAAGCCCATAAAACAAAGACCCGGGGGATTAAAGACATTTAACAAGTTGGACTTTTAATGATAGGAACTACCAAGTGGCTTGTGGGTATTATTTCCATTTAAATATTTTCCTTCCATCCTTTAGGATTTTTGGTTTTTGAAGAGAATTAAAAGAGGATCGATCCACGAATCTTTTGAGGTATTCAACATAAAAATCTGATGTTTATTGGCAAAACTATAAGCTTTGCTGAACATAATCATAATACCCTGCGCCAGGATACGAAAATATCTTTAATATATATTTTCCCTTATCCAGAACTGAAGGCTGGCACTGATTTGCCTGGCTCAATGTCAATGGCCAGACTTTGCCGAGACGGAGCAGAAAGTCATCTGGCGAATAATTAGAAATTCCTGGGGTTATGCGACGCCTGGCTGCTCTTGCCATGGCGCTGGATATAACCAGCGTCATTATCTTTGGCTCATCATCAGCTAAACCGAAAATAAATGCCATTTCGAGGAAAATTTCCTAATGCAGCGCACGCACAGGGCGACAAGGATGTGCTGGCTTTTGTCCTTGGCGATTGCTGGCTCACCGGGCTCCGGCTCACCTGCAATCCGGCCAAGTCGAGCCCCGAACATTATCGCCGCGCTTATCGCGTCGTCATCATCGACGTTATCAACAGCTTAGCATCGCCGCAAAAACTTTGAAAGTGCACCCACGTTCCAGAGCAGTGCCTGCCCCGCCCACAGGACATTTTCCACAGAGAAGAAATACGATTTTGTAAAATCTGATTTAGCGATAAAGTGAAGCTTATGTAGATTCTCTACTAATCAAAGTTAAAAAAAGTGTCACTTAAAATATCTCTAAAAGCATTTTTAAATTCGTAGCCTTATTTCTTCCAGTGCAGCTTCCCATTCCGTGCGCCTCAATAATTTTGATCAGATTTCCTGACGCGCTTGTCCAGCGATGCTGTCGTGTTGCCATCGCTTTTATCCCCGCATTCTGCTATATTTTTGCATTTATAATGCAATTCATCGTTCATTTTTCATACTTGCACAAAGTGGATTTTTATTAGATTCCCTTTATTCTCTCCTTTTTTATATTTTCCTGGCTGCACTGCTTGGTTTCTTTGTGTACTTGTTTTTTGCATGCGTATCCTTGCACTTTGCGGGCATTAATGTGGTTTGGGCCATATGGAGACCGATGGCCGAAAGGATTTCAAGCGAGGGGCAGCCTGAAATTTTAATATGTGAGATATAGACTTCAACTAAACGATGGATGTGAGACAAAAACCAATAAATATTCAATAAGGAAAAGAATGCATTGAAGATGAAAAGAGTTTTGTTTTGATAATATAGAATACCATTCAAAGGATATTTAAAGGATTGGTCAGAGAGAAGAAAATTTATGATTAAAGCTTGTTTTTTTGTATTTATTTCTTACTCTTAAAACAAAAACGAACACACACTGACTTCTAATAAATGCAAACGTTCGCAGTTCGTGGCTTCATTTATTATGCATATTTTCCACACAATTTGTCACCAGGCCCGGCCGTCGAGGAAAAACTATTTGGAAAACAAACGCAACGCACCGAAACACAACACAACCCAGCACTCCGTCTTTCCGAGTGAATTTTCTATTAAATAAACTGTCAGTCATTGACGTTGGTGCGTCGGCGACGTGCGGATGCGAAAGTCATACACGATGATGTTCCAAATAATTGCAATTCCCCTCTCGGAATATCCTTGACGAAGGCGGAGGGGCTGCTGGCTATATTAACGGCATTTTAGTGAGTGACACGCAGACAAAGGATAAGAATAGGAGTCATTGGTGAACGGCGAATGCCACCGCAGCATATTATTTAAACGTCTGGGCCGTAATTGAATGCTACACGTAAAATATTGGAAAGAAAGTGAACTGGGTTCGTTAAGGGTCCACAAAACGTGGCCACCTTTTTGAGTATCGAAATTATTAAGAATGAGTGACAGGAAAGACATATTGACAAAGCTAAAAAATGTTTTTTTTTTTAGAAAGAACATTTAAATCTTCAAGTTCTTTTTGATATTTGAGTACCTTATTAGTAACGAAAAGATACAGAAATAATTCTATAGTATTTTTGCAATAATTTCTACTAAAAATCTGAATTTATTCAAGCAAATGAATAGTATAAAATTATATTTAAAAATAATCCATTATTGCGTATACTTAATTTCCGGTCATATCCAGAACACCAACCACTGGGTTGCAAACTTCGCTTTTAGTATATTTTTAGTATAAACCAAGTGTTTTTTTTGCCGCTACATCCTCTGGTTACTCTACAGCAATCCGCGTGCTCTATTTACAATTTTGTTTGTAATTTATTAAATAAAATATAAAATCAACATAAAATGGATGATGAGGCTGAGACTTACAAGTTATGGCGCATTCGCAAGACCATCATGCAGCTGAGCCACGACCGCGGCTACCTGGTGACCCAAGACGAGTTGGACCAGACTCTGGAACAGTTCAAGGAAATGTTTGGCGACAAACCAAGCGAAAAGAGACCATCGAGGTCGGATTTAATTGTTCTAGTAGCCCACAACGATGATCCCACGGACCAGATGTTCGTCTTCTTTCCGGAGGAGCCCAAAATTGGCATCAAGACTATCAAGACATACTGTACCCGTATGCAAGAGGAGAACATCCACCGGGCCATTGTTGTAGTCCAGGGCGGCATGACGCCCTCGGCGAAGCAATCGTTGGTCGACATGGCTCCCAAGTACATCCTTGAGCAGTTCCTCGAGTCGGAGTTGCTAATCAACATTACGGAGCACGAACTGGTGCCGGAACACGTGGTGATGACCGCCGAAGAGAAACAGGAGCTGCTTAGTCGTTACAAGCTCAAGGAGAACATGTTGATGCGCATCCAAGCCGGTGATCCGGTGGCCAGATATTTCGGATTAAAGCGAGGACAGGTTGTTAAGATTATCCGATCATCGGAGACGGCCGGACGATACATCTCCTACCGACTAGTTTGCTGAAAAACGACCTCAATCCTTTAAAAAACGAACTGTAAATGTAGCTTAAGAAAACCTTTATTTAAGAGAAAGGAATGGTGTGTCAATAAAACGCAATCTTTTCGAGAAATGCCCAAATGTTTTGTTGGGTTTTGTTATCAGCATGGATAATGGCAAGGAAATGAAAATCCAGAACACTGTAGATTTTTTTTCAGTTAAAATACATTTAATTTATTACAATAAAATAAATAAAATGTAAATTCATATTTTAATTAAACTATTTTTTAAATTTTATTTTGTTGAAATTGTATTTCCCCTCAAATGGGCAGGAGATATCTAGAGATGGAACTCAAAGTTATCGGTAAAAGTATTTTCGCGAAAACCGTCACCAGCAACACTATTATTATTATTTTTTATTATTATAAAATCCTAGGTTTGCAGCCGACCAATCGGCGATCCAGTGGTCCTCCGGAATGGCCATGTTGACGCGGTTGACCAGCAGCGGCACCACCACGGTGACCCCGGGATCGCCAAAGGGTTTGCAGCGGTTCCAGAACTACCTGGCTGCGTTCCTTTGGCCTGGGACACAGCGACAGCGAAGGAAGTCGACCCAGTTGGACGCCATCGACTGCTTCACCAACGACCTGGTGACCAGAAAGACGCAGAAGTGGGGCGAGCTACGCGACAGTCTGATGAAGCGACCGACCACCGCCCAAGAGACGGACACCAACAGCCATGTCGCACTTGGAGCGACGAAATCGGGAACCACTAGCACCAGTTTTAGCCAGAATGTGGGCCTAATGTCCAAGGGAATGATGAGTGACCTAAAGGCCCTGCGATCTCCTCAGCTGGGGCTGGACATTAGGTCCCTGTCGCAGCCGCAGCTGGATAACCTTTTGATGGCTACTCTGGAAATCAAGAACAAGCTGGACTTTCTCTACCTGATCCGTCAGTGCATCCGCTGCAACCTTCTGCCCTCGAACGAGGTGTTTGTTTCCTGTCTTAAGTACCTCAGTGCCCAGCGCAAGCTTCAGCAGCTTGAGGCCCTGGCGGAGACATGCCGCCAACTGGAGCACCCCTTTTCGCAGACCTACGCTGATTTGGCTCCATTTCGAGCCATTGCTCTCTGGAACAACGGGAATGCAGACGTGGCTCTCATGACCCTGCACCGCGGCTATGGTGTGAGTATGAACTCGGAGGAAGGACGAAAGATGGCGAGGACGGCGTTCCGCACTATTTCGGAGGAAACTTTGGCCCAGAAGAGCGAAGCAGTTCTTGTCTCACTTTTGGAGGTAGCCCGTGCCATTCACCGCGAGCACAAGGACATTTTCGTAGTGGCCTGTGTTTGGAAGCAATGCTTTGCCAGTGATTGGTTCTGTGACCAAAAATCAGCGGGGGAACTATTTGAGTACTACAAAGAGTTGCAGGAACTTGTGGAAAGGAGGTGCGGTATATTTTAATGACCACGGATCTTTCAATATAACATAGATTTTTATTTTAAACAGAGCTGGTCCCTTATGTACTTCATTCTTGGGTCGCAACAACGTGGATGCAGTGCATCGCCTGATCGAGGTGTTTCTACAGCACAAGCAGCTCTCCGCCTGCTCCAGTTGTCTAAGCCTGCTCTTCAACTATCAATGTAAGTCTCTTAATCAATGTATGTTATTCAAAAAATACAAACTCCTCATCCATCTAGATATGCGTAAGGACTTGCGAGCCTGCGCGGAGATTGTGAAATCATGCAGCGAGCTGGACATGCCATTAAACGAATTGCAAAACGAGCAGTTCCTCAGCTTGTTCCTCGACCAGAGCGATCCATTGGAAACGAATGGAGCCTCTGGAGCAATCAGCAAGTACAAGGCACCCAAGTCCTTCCAGTACAAGTTCTAGTTCCCGTTAGTGTTCCCCATTGTTTGGGCCGTTGTCACCGTAGTGTTAGCACAACCAGTTGCACCATTGAGCAATATGCATACCAACCCTCAAGAAATTAGCGTCACTTTAATAAAAGTTATTTAATGCCAATACTCATGTGTCCTCGGGAATTTGTTCTGGAAGTATTCCCACACATTCGAAGCAGCGGGAGATGAGATGCTTCCCACAACGATGGGAGAGACACTGTTGGCATCGCGTCCGTGATTTGGTGCCACGCTTGTTTCGCGTACAGGGCTTGCAGCGTCGGTGCTTGTCACCGTGGCGACTAGCCAGGCTCACGCCTAAAGGAAGTCTCATCTTATCTGGAGCAAGGACACCCACGCAGCTAGACTGCTTAGCTTCACTTGCCGCTTCGAAGAGCAGGCGCTCGTTGGGTTGTCCCAGGATCTCACATATCTGTAACTTCATCACGAGCGGTGTCGTCGTTGATTTCCGTTGGAGGCGGCGCTGCAAACGCTGTTGGGTAAGGAAGAGGCCCAGCTGCCTTTGGAAGTCTCGCTGACCCATAGTTGCATCACCCTTGGGCGCAAGTCTTAGCAGAATCCAAGCATTTACGGCGGCCTTGTTGAGTACGAGGTGAAGCAATTGCAGGAAAGGATTACTCAGGGTTTGAAGGGATGGAGGAGTGGCGTGGACTGTGCTGTATCTTTGCGACAAATCGTGAAATTGCTGGCAAGCTTGAGCAGTGCTGTGACATGCCTGGAGCGTATCCACTTGGGAGCTGAGACCGCAAGCGAAAACGGCTTCTGTGTCAAAAGGAATGAGTTTGGATGGACCACTATATATTACAGTGTCGTTAAGCCATTGGCGTGGCCAATCGAAAGAGGAATCATTCATCATGCCCACCGAGGTGAGCTGGCGTTGAAGCATCTGCTCCGATTGTTCCGGGTTCAAATGCCGAGCTCCCATTGTTATATTTCTTCCCGTGGTTTTAAAGTCGCAGATCAGCTCTTCGACGTCCTTAACTGGTGTGTTCTGGCGTTTGTTGACCACAGCATTGGCCATATACAGAGTCCTGGCATCACAACAAATGGTCAGCCGCATGTTTTCCACCAAACAAGGAACCTCATCCAAGGTTAACCAGCTGCTGCAGCCGTAGTACGATCTGCAGTTGATGAGGAACTTTTGCCACATTTTCTGGGCTTCTATCATGCCACCACTCCCTGCCAGACTCTCTGAAATGCTCTCAAAGCGGGCCAAGGTCATGGAAGCACGAAAAATAGAATTGCCCAACTCCAAAGTCCATAGCTCATCAAGAGGACCTCCAAACTCGGCGTTTCGAAACACCCCACAGAGATAAGTAAGTCCTAGGAAGGCGCGCAGCTCCACAATATCCAAGGGGCGGTGGGTATTTGTCAGATCTTTGCGCTTTCGCATCTGTTCATTGGCGTGTCGCAGGAGTAATTTGAGCATGTCGTCGTCAAACAGAAGCATCCAAGCTTCAACTGCATTGGTTACCGAGCGGGCAGGTCCTTTTCCACAGGCTTGCTGCCCCAAAATCGGCAGCTCTTCAACCACTGCTAGGGAATCTCTTTCTGAAGTCCAGACCTGGCCATTTAGTGATGTGTAGCTTCCAGCTGTGGCGGAGGAGCGGCCACGCCCCCTCCTAGCGACAGGACGTGAGGATACCTCTTTCTTTATAGCTTCCTCCGATATTTGATCCTCTGTCATCAGGACATCACTCTCCTCGAATACCCATGGAAAAATTATTTCTGTCGCAGGTTCTTGCAGCGGGTCGGAGTCCTCACCATTGGAACATCTATCATATGTGGCGGGTTCTGGCGGTGGAAGCTCCTCCTCCACGGGCATCTTTTCCTCCTCCTCCTCATCTTCTTGGTCGCTGCTTTTAATATTGGCCAGCAATTCCTCGTCCAAGACACATTCCATCTTCCTTTACAAAAACATTGCATCGCTATGTCACACTTCGAAAAAGTGTTGCAAACGATAAGTGCGCCAAAAAAAATAAATTTAAAATTTAAATATGATTTTTTTATAGTTTTACTTTTACTAAAACACAAAATCAAACAAAATGCTACTGCAAAAGAAATATCTTTTTGGTTGACCTATTACACACGATTCTACAATTGTCTTATCTTCAGATTGTAAATCATATGATTTACAACAAGAAGTTGAAGTCTTTTTAGCATTGCCAGGAATACTTGTGAGTCTTATTTTTAGTGCGTAGTGTAGCTCCTCCTGTAGACAGAGGAACCAGAAGTGTAGTACTAATAAGCAAAATATTGATAATAACTGCCACGATGGTGCAGTAATGAATCCGGATGTTTGGTAAATAACTACAATTGGTAATAAAATAAACACCACTTGAACTTGAACAATAAGATAAGATTTTCATCTATACTTTCCAATATAAAAAGGTTTTCGTTCAGGGAAGAATTCACAATTCAATATGAAAGTTATTTACTTGCTAATCGTTGTGTGCACTCTGTTCCCAAGCTTCTTAGCTGCTTCGGAGCACTACTATTCGTCCTGCAGAGACCTCAACCCAAAGAATAGTGGAGTCTACGTAATCAAAGTAGGCAACGATCTCTTGGAGGTTTATTGTGAAGCAAGAATCGGACAAGGTGGCTGGTTGGTCATCCAAAGAAGAGTCAGTGCGGAAGAGAACTTTTACCGCAATTGGACAACCTACGAGAAAGGATTTGGCGACTTGCACAACAACTTTTTCATTGGACTGAAAAATTTAAACAAAATTACGGCTTTGCAACCTCATGAACTTTATATTTATATGAAAAAATTTGATGGTGAATCACGATATGCATACTACGATCTATTCGGTGTGGGAGATCAAAGCACCAAGTACAGGCTCACCCAGTTGGGGTCCTATAGTGGTACTGCTGGAAATGCTTTAAACAAACAGAGTAACCAGAAGTTTAGCACCTATGACCAAGATAACGATAATAGCAAAATCAACTGTGCAGCCAAGTACACGGGAGCCTGGTGGTATAACGCATGCTACGACAGGTAAGTCATTAAACACCTTTACACAAAATAATGTTTAATGCATATCCTTTTAGCAATCTGAATGGTGCCTATCTAGGAAGCGGAGAATATTCGGGAGAATACCTATATGGCTCCGGTATAGTTTGGGAAACATGGCATAAAGATACTTTGAGTCTAAAAACCGTGCAGATGATGGTGAGACCCAAATTGTAAGGAAATATTATGTTATAAGCTGAATATTGTATCAGAAATAAATAAAACCTAGAACCTAAAACCTTAAAACAAAAATTTCGAGTTTTTTTATTCAATTTTTCTGTTTAAAGGTGGCAAAGTACAGATTGACGGCTGTTCTTTTTATATATTTAACGCGGCATAACTTCTTTTTAAATACTCATTTCAAAACATTATGCAGCATCATTAATTAAACTTTATTAAAGATCTTTATGTCAACATTTTAATATTCAAACTCATCCCAAGGGATTCAAAATTACCGCTCTTTGTTATCGTGTATCGCACAAGAAGACTTACGAATTATCAACATACTACCATCCCCAGTATTGTTGTTTTATTTCTGACCAAGAAAACGTATTACCCGCAGGAAAAATTAAGATAAAACAACAATCTAATTTAAATACGTTAATCGTTGCGGAAAAGAATAGGCCCTTGTTCAAAAAAGAGTATCAGTCCGAATGTCCTGACATAATCCCTTCGAGAGTGACGCCCGCTGTTATCTGCTCGCGTCACGGCCTGTCTAGGGGTCAAAATCGCTGAAAAAACAAGTGAAAAGTGCAATTAAATGCTAGTGGCAGATGTTCGGATATTACAGGTGATGCCAAAAATGCCAAAGATGCCCGTTATTTACCCGCGCATTGAATTTGTCAAACAAAATTGGGCGAAAAGTGTCAATTTGACGTTCAGTGTTGGTTACCGCTCATGTGTGTGTTGGCTAGGACCATCTGCTATCGAGTGTTTGTAACTTACTTCAAATTTAAATTGTGGTTTAATCGTCCCACTTTACTGTTCCAACTTCAGCAGCTCTGCTGTAAATAGATTTCACACTCGGTCGTCACTGTCCCAATTGAATTTTCCAAATCCAATCATGTTGGCCATGATCAAAGTGTCTGGACCCTTTGTGTCCCTTCAGCCAAAGTTAGTTTAATCTCAAAGCCCTAGCTGTGACCACAAATATTTTCGTTCTCGAATAAGCTGAAAACTATATATTATTCAAACGGAAAACTAAAAATATTTCATAATTCCCGTCGTCTCGTTTCGAGTTTTCAATCAATTACGGTACTGTCGTTTTCAGTCGGTTTCCTGGCTCCCCGTCAAAAGGATCTAGGGTGATATGATCTCCCCGGAGCAAGAGGAGGTCAATCTGGTGCTGGACCGCCAGGTGCGCCAGAACATCCAGGACATGATGCACGAGGCCCATGTTCAGGCTAGTCTCTTAGAGAGCGAGGGTAGGTCCTAAGGTCCCATGTCAATTATCCTTCCAAACTAAAACAGAAGCTGTTTTTATTCTTTAGGGCGCGACCGCTTTCACTCTGATTCAAGCGTTGATCAGGACTCGCTTCATGCCGAAGATTCGATGGCCGTGATGGAAACGCTTTCGGGGGATGGTATTGTTGAAGAGGATCTAACGGCCGAACGAAGCCAGATGGGAGGCAACAATGAAGTTCAAAACTATCATGACATGATGGTGGATAACGATCACCACATTGATATAAATGGGTCGCTGCGCAAGCGTCGTGGAAACCTCCCTAAGCACTCCGTAAAGATCCTAAAACGCTGGCTTTACGAGCACCGCTACAACGCTTACCCGAGTGATGCCGAAAAGTTTACACTGTCTCAGGAGGCAAATCTGACCGTGCTGCAGGTGTGCAATTGGTTCATCAACGCACGCCGTCGCATTTTGCCGGAGATGATCCGTCGCGAGGGTAACGATCCTCTTCACTTCACCATTTCCCGTCGTGGCAAGAAGGTCAGCCCCAACTCCTCTGGAGCTGGAGCCATGGGCCTAAATGCTGGGGGTACTCCCAATCCCATTACCGGAAGTCCGGCTTCCGAAGTGGTGAGATAGTCTCATATTTATTTAATTGTATTATATGACGCGCTTATTTCTTACAGGTTGTTGGAGCCACCGAAGAGGTAGATGGTGCCGGGGAGATCCACGAGGGCATTGCCAATGTTTTGACCAATTTTGACCAATATGTTCAAGGCCCCAATGGACAGATCGTGAAGATGGAGCCCGAATACGACGACAGCGTCATCTACAGGTACCTACTGGTCGCTCTGACCCGCTTTTCTAGTTTCTTAGGTTGAGTGTTGTTCCACCTTCCCCTCCTATTCGTATCCTCTCCAAAGTTGGCAGCAGGCTATTGCAAACAATCCAATGGGCTTTCAAAGTCTACACTCTTCGCTTCAAGCAACCATGATCGATAAGATCCAAAATTATCAAATGCGCAAGGCGGCCGCTATGAGTGCTTCAGGCAGCAGCTCCGACTCCGGCACCAGTGGTGGCGGCAGCTCCAGCTCAAGCTCCACTGGCTCCATTCTACCATATAGTCTCTTTGGCCAGCTTCCGCCAGAGTTTGATGACGAAGAGAAGTCCCATCCGCCGAAGCGCGGTCGCAAGCGCCAGTCCGCAAGCAAGAGCGCTGGTGGAAAGGAGGCAAAGCTGAAGCCAGTGGCTCAGCCGGAGAGCGAGGCGGCTATGTACTGCTATCAGGACGAATTCGGAAACTACGTGGTTGCCCCTAGGTACATCCACATCTTCGACCGACTTATTTATAGTTTAAGTCTTTTTAAAAATTATTCATATCTTCTAAATATTTTACTGTCATCTGCAGATCCGAGGGCGAGGAGAGCGGTCAAGGATACGATTCATGTGAGCAGCACAGCGAGGAGGAGGTGCGCTTCGAGACCTCTGACGATTGGCAAAGCGTCATAAAGTGGGTATTATGTGACATACTATTTAATTTTGAGCTTACAGGAAATATTCATCTGCAGGACCGTATTTAGTACCGAAGAAGTCGCCACTTCGGCTGGAGAGAATGGAAATTCTGCGGGAAAAAAGCGATCAGCTAATAACACGTCTTTCTGGAATGCCAATCAGCAGGCTGTAAAGCGCAGTGGTAAGCCATAGACTAAAGAACAAATTCCTACTTGTTATTGTTATTATTTGTTGTTTATTATTCTTATAGGCAATCAACAGGTGATGGTTTCTAATAACGAGCTTATTCAGGCTGTAGGTGCGGAGGCCACCGTTCTAACGAGTCCAAATCAGATAGAGGGCGAAGAGAACTTGCAAGAAGAAGATATTTTCAACGTTACCGATGCAGACAATGGCCAGGCACAGCCATCACCACAGCCACAGAGTAAGTAATCTCTTTAAACAATATAATATGAATAACGTGACCAAACAATTCTATAGATATTAGTCGGGATGAACGCGACAAATATAAGTGTCTGTACTATCTGGTGGAAACGGCTATGGCTGTACGTCAGAACGATGTGGCCCAAGAGGATGAGTTCGTTTACATGGGCAACTAAAGCCTGCCCGAAATGTTAGTCTCACACACTACTAGACTACATCGATCCAATGATGTGTTGGAAGCGCCAATTGTATATATATTTTAGTATTTCGATGTAAATACAGATTCTGCGCGTACTAGATGAGAAATTAGTGCTTCGGCCTTAAGAAAGGCCTTAAGTAATGGCCTGGGCCGCAAAGAAAAACTTTTAATCGAGTAGGTAACTAACAAAATGTACAAACAATTAGATCAATTTCAAAACCCAGTCGCCCAGTCAGGTGCGCATATCTACCATGTCAATTTACAAACAAGTCGATATGAATCTGTTACACCTATATTATTTGTGCAAGCTCTGGTACCCAATCAAACCAAATATATGTGCATTTTAAACGCCAGCTCTGAACTGGTATCAATTAGGCAAATATTATCTTTTATTTTAAAAGAAGCGGGTTATATTTCATTTTAACCTAAGCTGCAGTATTATTTGCAGTATTTTTCAGCAAATGCTAGTAAGTAGAGTATTTTTATATTAAGCGTGAACGGGCAGTCACCGATTTTGTTTTTTGTTTTTTGCAATAAATGTTTGTCCCGCAAATAAATTATTAACTACAACAGCAAATACGGGACTGCAAATCGTTGAAATATATCATGAACTGCGATTAAAGTCTGGTGATAAAAGTGAACGATTTTCCGCAGTCGTAGTCACTCGTCTGTCGTCTCTTTCGCTCCCTGTCTGCCGTCGTGTTCACTTTGTGTAAATTACAATTAAAAAACAAAATTAACTTGGTTTAAAATGTAATCATAACAAAACCGGAAAACCCAAAAAGCCCAGAAGGTAGAAAGCATTTGGAGAACCCCTGCTGCTTCTTAGTTGGCTCTTAGTCGGCCACACCTGCACCGCTTGAAAATCTCACGCTTATCACACACCAGCCACACCACCCTAGCATCAAAGGAGACCCCTGCTCCTGCCACGCCCCTCCCACCGCCCTCATTGCGAGGAGTCTAGCCGCAGTTGTCCTGGCAACGGACGAAATCAGGACATGCAAAGAGCAGTCCCATCTGCAGTGTGGGTAAGTCCTACATCTCTGTGCATAGATCTGTATGTGTTTTTCTTTGGTTGATTGGACAGAGGCGTAAGCTGGGTTTGGGAGTCTATGACCTCCTTAAATTATGAGTAGTTTGAATTTATGGTCTTTTTCTTAATTTTTCAAAGCACCCTATATAAGTATTTTAATCCACTTAATGGGTTTATAAATATTTAAAAGTTGAATATTTTTTGAGTTGGAATTAAATATGATTTGTATTTTCATTTTTTAAATAATAATTATTGTAGTAAATGCTGCCTTTTAAATATTTCTTTTACCATCACCCTAAAATCCATTATGATTATTTCCCATTGTAGCCCCAAGTACACCTGTACTTGTACATTTTTGGCTATTATTTGTACTTTTACTTTCACTGCGATTTTCGGTCTTTCCTTTGTGAGTACTCTGACTGGCCCACTTGCGTCATGACATGCTTTATTTACTGCTGCCATAATCTCGACATTTTCGAACTACTGTGCTAGCTGCTGGGTTTAAGTACCCTGGGGAACTTCCAAATGCTATATGGAACACATTGCTACCCGGCTCATTAAAAAATCACATACAAAATTATGCCTTATCGGCCTTAACAAGTAGAATAGCGTTGCTATTTTCCATTCACGAATGGCTAGCTATTTAGAGATTAAATATTAATATTTATATCTTTAATTTTATATTTTATTTAGAAAATGAAACAAAATCCACATAGTTTTTGTATTTATTTATTGCTTTGGCTTTTAGCAGCATTTTATTTTTGTGCAAATATTAGAAACTAGAAAATCTTTTATATTTTTAAACTTGAGTTCTTAAATCTGTAATAATACATTTTTAGGTCATACCCGGTCCAATTTCCAAATGGTTTATATTTAGTGACCCATTGGAGTCTATTTTTAAGCACGTGCCTGGCACTCGTTGCAGCTTCAGTTTTTCCGGCAACTGAATCAGGATGACGATGATGCTGCTGCTGCCTGCCAGATGATGATAATGAAGATGACATCGGCGTAAGTGGCTCGAGTAGTTTGGCCCGATGCCCCAGCAGGAACACGAGTTTTTAAGCGGCAATTTGCAGCAATTAAAAATACGAGAGCCTGTTGGCAAAGTGCTTCTGCTCACATCTAACTTACACCTCTCATTTGCTCACTCATTCGGCTGCCTCGGGTGGGTGTCTCTTGGCGTTATTAATAAATCGAACCGGGCGGAAAGGGTCAAACCATGCTGCGCAGTTTGCGGTGAATCAGGCAGCAGTGCTCCCCTTCTGCCCAGCCCAGGCTTTATAGCCGAGTTCAGTTTTCAGCTCTCGTTCCGTTCGCTCTATTTTGTTTGTCCTCCACACATCCACATCCACACATTAGCAGGCCGGGTGTCGTCTGGTGTGCTCTCTTTTCTATCATTTTCCCAACAATTTACCCACCCATCTGCCCCACTCAGCTGTGGCTGCCACTCGGCTGCGGCTGCGACTTGTTGTGCCAAAAGCAGCGCCAGCAGACGCATCGCTTTCAGTTTGCAATTATCAACAACGCGCGCTCCTTGCCGGAGCATCGAATTTGTGTTAATTCGCCGCCTCGAATTATTGCTGGCATGGCCATAAATAAACCGCAATTAAATTCTTTCTATTTATTGCCGGTCCTCACGTGAAAAATCGAACAAATTTCAGCAAATGTTGCTGGCACGACGGTATGAGTGTTAAATGAAATCATACAATTTTGTTTTCTTTGTGGGAGGAATGGGAAGACATTAAAGCTAATGTGATTTCAAGTGCTTCGTAAACTATATATGTTACCTGGAAAACTGGAAAAATTGGCTTAGGCTTATCCACCGATGCATGCATAATCGCCAGCCCCTTTTCAGCAATTCAAGGTTGCATAAACGCTTAATGTCCCCCTCTGTTCCGTGGCTGGCTGTCAAATGAAATTGTGCACAATGATGAGAGCCACTAACAAGTTTCTTGTTACCATTTCAATGTGGCACGAGGGCAAAAGAATGGAAGCAGAAAAACAAGAGATCCCTTTCTCCGGCTTGCCATCGCTTGACCACACAAACAAACCTCCTCCTCGTATAAACGATTTGTTTTCAAATACCCTCCTTTGTAGGGGGAAACTTGAATAAAAGTTATTTAAATATGGGCCACGGTGCGTATACTTGATATGCTAAGAAGGACCTATAGTTCATAATCAGACATAATTAGACTTAATATCTAATAGTTATTATATTTTGGATTAGTATTACCAAAAAACTAATAATGGTGATAAATATTATTAATCCCAAGAGAAATTTGTATTTTAGAGCATCAAGTTGCCGACATGGTGACACCTTTGCCTCACTTTGTTCATGCAAATCATCCAGACAGAGAGACACAACTGTTGTCTGTGTCTGAGGTAAATGCGGAGCACAAGGATAAAAAAAGAAAAGGGGGTGGCTCTGGTAGTAGAGGGTGGTTGGGTGTTGGGTGATGGGGGCTTTTTTTGCCGCTTGTTAGCCCGTTGTCTTTGACGATTTGTTCGCATGCCATTCTTTTGCTCTGGTTTCGTTTTGTTATCGCCTCTCGAGTTTTTCCGCTCATCGTTCTGCTGTATTTAATACAAAATCAATCGGATTGCGAATGCCGGAGCATTATGTATATTAAGGCGAAGGCTGGAGATTGAGGTTGCTTGTTAATTTCGATTACAACTTTTGATTTTATTGAGTACGAGTACCATTATTCAAGTATTCGAATTCCGAAACGAACATTCATAGGCGGATATGCAAGGGGCTTAGCTCTAAACATTTAAACATTAAAACTAAACAGCAAAGGTTCTACAATAAATTGTGAAACAATTTAAAAACAAAACACAGGTAACCCAAATCATTGTTCACACATCTTAATTATAGTTAAAGCACACTTGTGGTTTCGGTTTTTGGTTTTCTAGAGACAGAGACTCCCCATTAGGCTCACACATAACCACTGGACTCCAACTTGATGGCTCCCTCGTATGTGGGCAGTCCCGATCTGTCAATGATTTTGCTCATGTCCAGGCTGATGATGCCGTTCTCGTTAATGGTGTTCAAATCGGGTTCGACCACCTCCTCCACGTTAGTGCCAGTGGCCTGTTCCACATTATCCTGCTCGTCCTTCACCTCGATGCCTCTATGCCTGCCGCTGGATGTGGCAGCTGGGGTGCCCGATGTTGCAGCGTTGTCATTTTCGTCGTTGACAGCGCTGATGGGCGCTTCTGGCGGCGGGCTTGATTCCACAATTGTGGCCTGGACATTGCCGTTGGCCGCATCCTGCAGAGTGGTTACGTCAGGAGCAATGATGTTGCCGTTTTCGCAGTCGCTGGGACAGGGGCACAAAGCCTCTGGATCCTCCCGCTCCTCAGGCTCCAGTCGCTCCTCCCTCCGGCCCATATTCAGACCGCTCTCCACCGACAAAGCGGTCAGTGGCTCATCGTCCGCCTCAGCCTCGTAGCAGAACTTGCCGCAGAGCGGGCATCCCCTCCGATAGTGATTGCCACTGTGCTGGTGACTCTGTTGCAGGTATCGTCGCCCGAAGGTGTTTAGCCGCAGGTTCTGGGCCGGCTTGCGCACCTGTAGGGCCAGCGGAAGGGAGGGCGGCGGGTGCAACACCTCCATTTCCAGGCAATTTCCGCTGCGTGCTGCCACTGCCGCCGCTGCGGCATTCCACATGCTCTCCACTTCCGCTCGCTGCAACGAGCAGCAGGATTGGGCATTCAACGCCAACTGCAGCTGCTTGTTGACCAACAGGCCAGGTCCTGATCCTCCAGTGCTGCCACTGGCCATCGCATCCACGCTGCCGTCGGGTGTTCCCCGGCTGCCACTGGCCCCATTTTGGTGACTAACGTCCAGAGTGGATCGGTAGCCGGGCGGCGGGGAGACGCGCTGCATCATGAGCTGTTGCTGTTGCAGTTGCAGCTGCAACTGTTGCTGCTGGTGCTGCTGCTCCAGTTGCTGCTGGTGGAGCTGCTGCTCGTGGAGCACCACGGCGTCATACGAGGGCGGTGGTTCATGGTGCAGGGTCGGAACTACAGACAGGCCATCGGTGGAGTCGCCCAGGAACAGGCCAGACGTTTCATAGCACTGCAAAAATAAAAAGAGTAAATGTGGAGCTAGTGTAGCAAAATCCTTAGGCTCTACAAATTTTGTGGTTTTATGCTTGGTTGCATCGCAATTTCTTGGCTTAATGGACACGTGGTTGGACAAATGAAATTTACGCGATCAAATAAAAAAGTTTAAATTGCACACATCATAAATTTATTTGTCTCCGCTACGCAATCTGCACCATCCAACCACCCGACCTGCCACCACCAATTTGCGACCGCCCACGTCCCCTCATCCTGTCAGCAGTCTCGCCTTTTTCTGCCCGCAGTTGACATTTGCGCCTGGACAGGCTAACGTTGATTTACGTGGAGCCTTTTGCCGGCATTTTTTTCTTTGCACCCTCGTCCCAGCGGGCCAACAAACAACAATGAACTGAGTGATGGCATAAGGCAGTTGTGGGTGGTGGATGGCTTCGGCCGGTGGCCAGTAACTTAATAAAGCCGATGGCCAAGTGAGTGCGGCCTCTGGCCCACTTGCAATGGCCAACAATTGTCGCGCCCTTCTTGGCCAACTTAGTTGGCCCTGTTGTTGTTGTCGCACCTGTTAAATGCGCCGCATAAATATCCATTACTTTCCCTGTCCTCCACACTTTCTTTTCCCTACATTCCCTCTGACTTCATGAAATGTTGGCTTAAACTTGAAAAAGGACAATTAGGGTTGGGTCTAAATTGGACGTGATGTCAAAATAGGGAATAAACAGTCACTACTTGCTCTTAATTGTGATTTTAGCCAATAATTGGGATTTGAGGTTAACGGATTGAGGGCTTATATAGGAGGTTTATTTGTTTAGCCTAGTAAAATGTTTTAGGTCCAACTATTCTTGAAGAAGGGCGACCACTCCTACCTTAAAAACAGTCTAACTATTCAGGAACTCTTTGTGTGTAGGACTCTTCAATTTAACCCAAAATATAATTTGTTTATATTGATTTTGAGATCCATTATTAGAGCTAATGAAATCCCTTTCCCGTTCCCATTCCAATCGAAATGGTTTTGACATCCGTACTCGACAACAAAGCTTCGAAATGGAGCCACCAAACTCACCTGTTCCACGCTGTATATTTCCATGTTGGGATCGCCTTCGAGCCACTGGTGCTGCTGCTGCCTGTAGGCGGCCTCTGTTCGCTTTTTGATGTTGCGATGACAACAATAGCAGACCACACACAATATGGTTGTCACCAGGGTGAGCATGGCCCTGCAACAATAATCGAATCGAATGGGAATCAGAATGTGAATGTGAATGTGAATGTGAATGCAATGTTATTCCACGAGTATCAGTCACACACATGTGTATTTCGTCGAAATGTTTGTTTTGTCCGGGACAGATTGTGGGGGGATGAGGCCTCGATAAATGGCCATCATGATAATATTGTATTAATACCGTTTTTGGCATTTATTAATTCTCTCAAACAAATTGCAAATGTTTATTTATTCTGGCCTGCTTATTGATAGAAAATATTCCCCAAACAATAATGTCCTTTTTCGGTTGCTTTGATACCTCACCAGGGCGGAAATTGCTTCACTGGAGTTCTTTTCTGACTTTAATAAGTTACATAAACCTATATTTTCAAAAGTATTCGAATGTGTGTGGAAAATGAGGCAACTTTGAGACATTTTTCAATTAACTTTGGCTTTGAAAACTTTCGCCTTCAATGGGTTTCTATCCTTATCTGAATTGTGTGGGCCCTCTTTTCACTTATTTCGTACATTCTTATCCAAATAAACTTAATTTAATCCCTTTATGCACCAAATTTATTGTGCACTTGCTGAAAAGAAGTTAATTTAGGTCATAGTTTTAATGATGTGGTTAGGGTAATCCTTAAAATTTAATTTAGATTAAAGTTGGGATAGAAATATTAGGCAGATTTAGATGTAATTACTTAAGCGGAAATTAAAATTTCAATCATTTGGTGAAAGTGTTCGGCTCGGTTTACTTTTCCTGATTGCTTTATCCATTTCATAAATTTGTCAATAAATCTGAAGCACCCTGCCAGTGACTGCCATTGCCGGCCCCTCGCTATCAGGTTGATTGCCAGTTATCATATTTTCCTTTTAGCGCTTTTAGCCAATTCATGTCAGTTTATTGAAACTCACTGGTTTATTTAGTCCAGGCCGGAATGGGTTTCGTGTCGATTTGGTTGCTCAAGGAATTTCAATGACGTCACTTAATCCACTTTAGAATGCAACATTGTGTCCCACTTGTCTGTCCAGTGTTTGTTTCTGGCTCCTCTCCTTTTTTCGTCCCTTTTTTTTTTTTGGCTGTTCATTTTCCCCGGCTCACGCCATTTCTCGCATGTCAACAGTTCATTAAGGACCTCTTTTCGGGCCGAACTAGGCTCCCGACCCCGCTAGGCTTCGGCAAGAGACAACGTCGATGTGAAGCATTTTTTATTTGAGCTATTTTCAATGAATTGCCCCAAACAATCGATAAAAATGTAGTTAAAATAAACTTTTCGCTTCGGGCCACGCGTGGATGTTTACACACATCCAGAAAAAATAACTATAAAACCGGGAAGGACACTTGTCTGTGGTTTTTGTTTAGCGCTATAACCCTGTAATAAGCTCGTGTTGCAAACGAAAATAATAAATTTTATTAACCAGCTCCTTCTCCTTTAAAAGGATGCTCGTCTTGGGTTGTCCCAAAACAAAAAAGGAAGATGAAAAAATGGCTAAAGCGCAATTATAATTATTATTTTCCCTCAACGCCAACGCCGGAAAGCCGGAGAAGCGGTTGCCAGAGAGAGAAAGGGGCAGCCCCGAAGAAAGGGACAGCTTGACATCTTCGCTTCCAGGCGCATAAAATGTTGATGTTTATTAATTCGTAGCTCCAGCTCATAAATCAAGCCCGGCACAGCAGCATGATCTATGAGAGCTTCTTGCCATATTCGTCTAAAATGTGTCTACAAATAGGGCAATTACTGGGCATTAAATTGAATAAAACGACCCGGCACATAAAATTTAAATGATTTGTGCCTGGTTTGTTATTTTTAAGCCACAATATCAGGAGTCAGGACTCTCATGAATAAATTTCCAAAGTACTTGTGAGAATGGGCATATGTTTGTCATAAGCCAACACCGCCACATGGAAAACAATTAAATAATTTCCACCTCCTTGGAAACTTGGACGCGTTTGTTTTGCAATGAGTGTTTTCCAGTCAAACTTTCTTCCAGAGAGTAATTAATTAATTGCTAAATTACTGTGGGACTGCTTAGCTAGTTGCCAAAAAGTTCCGTCCAAGAGCTTGTCGCATTCTCTTGGAATCAAATCATTCAGATTGTCAGACTTACCCGCCGAGCAGGAGATTCACATTGCCGTTGACAACATTTGCATATGTCTGGGGTCCACCAGGTCCTCCACCGCCTCCGCCACTGATAGATCCCGAGCCGCCGCGCTGCTGGTGATACAGCCCCAGGCCGCTGCTGTAGTAGGTGGTGTATGTGGAAATCGAGGATGACGACGACGATGCCGATGAGCTGGAGCTAGAGCTGGAGGAGCCATGCTCCTGGGACTGCTCCGGCTCCTCGGCCGAAGATGTTGAAATATCCGCTGCCGTTGTACCAAGTATAGAAGATGATGTTGAGGTCGAGGTGGTGGCCGGAATTGTCTGATTCTGACCGAAGGCCGCCAGGAGAGTTGCATAACGCTTTAGAGACATTCCCTGTGTGGCTCGAAATCGAAGCGGGGCGATTGCATAACGATTAGCACGGCGCACTCATTACAATGCCCTTTATTAACACGCACACTCGAACATCGGGCCAGGACAGCGAACAGGACTAAGGCTAAATCAGAAGCAAAAGCTCTAGACAGGAGCAAGGACGAAGAGCGACTGTTTGGGAGTTAGCCCTCGCGAGCGACGACCCGAAGGCAGCACTAACACTGATACTAGCTAGCACTTAGACTAAAAAAAGTCTACACATGGACAAATTCTTAATTGTTAGGCACCAATATTAAACTAACATTGAAAAGTTTATATTTATATTCGATGTTTAAATAATTTTGAATATATGTAGAGGGAGTCCTTTTCAATTTACTATGTATTCAGTTATTTTTAAAGTTAGTGAGAAAATATAAAAACAATTTCATAGAAATTGTAAACGATTTTTTATTAATTAAGTTTTTATATATTTAATTGGTAAAGTCTTTGTGTTTTTTTGTGGTTTTAATATTTATCTTAAGACGGATTTGTTGAAATCTTTTTTAAATTAAATTTCTAATAACTTTTAGGACTTTTTCCCATTTAAAAACATTGAATTAAATACAGATTTTTTTCACTGCTTTGCCTTTTAGCAACGATCGATGGCCAGGGCAAGACTATTTCCGTAACTTGTAGTTTTTTTGGCCGCGAATCGCGATAACACTGGCTGGCTGGCCAGGCTTGGCTTGGCTTGGCTAGTGGCGAGTGGGAACGCGTGCGTCTGGGTGAATGCGTTGCGCTGTTGCAACTGAGCTCCGGCTTGACTTGCTGACTAGTTTGCCGTCCCGAGGACTTTTGGCTTGGCTTATCCTTTTGTTGTGCGCCCGCCGAAGTTGCCGTGGAAACCGACCGACTCAGCCTTCGGCCTGGTCCTTGCCACTTCGGTTATTTGCTGTTAGTGTTCTTGTTGGCTGTTCGGTGTTGCTTCTGCTCCTGTTGTTGGTCCTTCTATTGCTGCTTGCTGGTTGCCTGTTACAAGTTGCGTTGCCCATTTTTCCCTTGGTGCTTTCCCTCTCATACTATTTTTGGGGCGTTGGTGGGTGGCTTGGGCTTGGGCTTGGGCGATAAAGGAAGAGTCAACAACAAAGGCCAAGCTCAGCTATTTGTATTGAGCTTCCTTTTATATCCCTTTCACTCGGCTCCGGCTCTGTTCCTGCACGTTTCATGTCAAATTGAGCGCCAAATGCTTTTGTATGCTCGTATGGGTTGTCATTATGGTTGCCGCTGTTGCTGTTGCTATTGCTGTTGCCATTTTTGTTATAGTTGTTGCTGTTGTGGCAACCGTGCATGCCATTTGAACAACACTTGTCGCCAACTGACATTTTTCACGGCATGCGGCCATAAATAATAATGCGACTCAAAAGCAACAGTCCATGCCGCGCATATTGAGCATGCAACATGCTGCAAGTACATATCCTTCAATTGCAGTCAATATTTAAAAGAAACTGTTGCATTTAAATGATGTATTTAAGAATCTGGCATAATTTTTAGCCACTAATTAAAGTTAAAAAACACTCGAATCCCTTTCCAATAACGAGAAAACTCTGCATATATTTTTTCATAAAAAAATACAGGACATTTGCATATCTGCTACATTTAATGGCAGCAAACGTATGCCATCATCCTTATAATGGCCCACCGTTAAGGACTAATTGAAATTCACGTATTATTTTGGCAAATTTGCGTTTAATTTATGGCACGTCGACTCCCGAACAAACATTTAAAATAGGAATTTGCCCAATATTCGGGGGCGGCAGTGTGTGGACCCAGTGGATCAGCTCCTGGGCACCACCCATATGTACACCTTCCTCCACGGCAGCTGCACACAATCGCAGGCAGAGTCGCCCGACTGGTTCAAGAACATATGTAAATAGTTGCACGCCATTTTAGCCGCCCCTCTGTATTACTTCTGCCTTCGCTGCACAGCGAGAAAATAGTTTTGATTAGAAATAGTCCTTGTCTTGTTTAGTTAGTATAGTCCTTCTCCTAATCTCAGTGTAGAACCAGGACCTCATGCTCGCTCTTTTGTGAGTTTTTTGGCCATGCCAACTGTTTGTTGGCGGCGGCAACGGCGACGGCGGCGTTCGAGCGTCTTGAAATCCGTGCGACGTCGGCGGCTTAACATGCCCCCGGTTTGGGCCCCATATTCGTATCGTACTCGTGGATTCGTAGTTGTTGCCTACACCTCGAGTGTCGCGCGCGCTCAAGAGCCTGAGAGTCGTGGGGCGGCCGTGAACGAGACACACAAAAGTTGCCACAATTTTAGTTTTCCATCCTCTCTGGCATAATTTTAGATTTGTGCAAAAGAAAATTTGTCAATTCAGGAGGACGACCTGGATGACGAAGGCGAAGGAGGCGAGAAGCATCAGGAGGCAACCACGCTTTTTCTGTCACGCCGCCCTTCAACAGTTGGCATCTGGCAACGTGACTCATTAGACCGTTTCGCTGCTGGAGGCAGGGATGCGGGGGCGGCAGCCACCCGCCGCCACCACCAAGCCCACCACTACCACTGATGATGGATAGTTTCGGTCGCTTCTGGTCACTTTTGGGGGCCGCATTGCGCACGCGTTGCGGGTAAGCCCTGGGAACCAAAACAAACCACGGCTAAAGCCTGGCTGACAAGTAAACTAAATGGCCAAATAATGGGAGGATGGATAGGACTGGAATGGGAATAAACAATTTCTTCTACTTTGTTTAAAGATTTGTACATCATTTTTCTCATTAAACAGAATATTTAGAGCATATACTTTTAGAGCGCAGAAATGTATGCTATACTTTTTTACAGTCTTCTGTGAATATCCTGTGCTTTGCTTTGTGGAAACTAATGAGGCTGTCACAGTCTGGGAGCCCTGCCAATCCTTTCTCCCGTGTCCCGTGTCCCACATCCCTTATCCCCTTCCCCGGTTTTATTATTTCAAGCATTGACAGCATTAATTATGCATGCCTGTTGATTTATTATGCACGACCATCAAGGTAATGATGGGACCAGGCCAGGCCACAACTAAGCAGCAACACGTCCACTGCAATGAAGCACCTCTTGCCAAACTAAAAAAAAAAAGGAAAATAATGTATATACTATATAGAAGGTGAATTCACCTGCGTTGCATGACCTGCTAAAGTATTTCATATTTTCACATGTGGCGTAATGAAAAATTTTAAGGTCTCCCCGTTCCAGCTTCGATTGTAGGAATCACACGCAAAGGTTGCATGCCCCCGCAGCTTTTTCTTTTGCATTACAGGTGTGTCCCATACTCACCCATACACCCTCGCTCCGATTCATATGTCACGGTGCCTGGCACCATGTAGCAACGTCCTGGTTGGTGGCAAGGTCTCGCCCTCGTTCCGCGTCTATGCAAAGTTTAAAAGTACCGCCTGCCACCGTCGAACCCCAAAAATATATAAAATCATATTTAGGTTTATGGGTGCTCCACTCTCTTTGTTGAGTAATTTGATTTGAAATCGATGAGGAAGCATAAAATACTTTCTAAACATGATACTTGGAGGGGAAACATCAATTTGGAACTAAACTGTGGATATTTAACTAAAAAAACTAAAAACTTATACCTTAAATTCATGTTTCCACCCGGTAACCAAAGCAGGCAATCCCTTCATATTCATTCCAGTTACATATTTAAACAGTTTAATCTATTATGGGGTTATAGATTCTATATGGATCCCATGTATATTCAGTAGCAACGTGTTAGTTGAGCTCAAAGCCATGGCCGCCAATGTATGTATGTGGAATTTTCTTCGATTTTTCATTATGTTTCCATCGAGGAGTTTCCAATTCTCTTGCGTGTGCCAAAGGTGGATGTGCCATGTGTGCGTTTGTATAAGGGGGGGGGTGTGGGATGGGTTTGGGTGCTAGGACAACGCGGAGGACAAACATTTACCACCAAATGGTAGGCGGCAGGGCCCAGAGTTTCGCGGCTTGCCTTTGATTTTATCGCTCGTCAAGCCCAAGTCGCGAGCATTGATTAAAGTTCGATGTGTCCTGTCGCCCATGACAGGACAAAATAAAGCGGAACGGGAAAGGAGGGCCCTGCCCATTGTCTTCCGCCATGACCTGCTATTGTGCATTATTGCTTAACCGTCTCCGGTGTAAACACAGATGATGTCAACTAGTTGGCGGTGGGGGCGGGGATTAACAATTGCTTTGGGCATTTAAAGTATCCGTACTTACCTTTAAAGGGGCTATTAGTTTAGTTAAACCAAAAGTATATCTCTTTAGAACAATAATATTTTGTTTTAATAAAAATATAAACGGGATTATCCTTTTACAGCCTACGTTATCTGTATAAGATGTCCTTGGCTGTCTCCCTACGCCGAGCTCTTCTGGCGCTACTCTCCGGAGCCATTTTTATCCTGACTGTGCTTTACTGGAACCAGGGAGCCACCAAAACCCAGGCCTACAATGAGGCCCTCGAACGGCCGCACAGTCATCGGGATGCCAGTGCCTTTCCCATGTGAGCTTCGCATTGAAACCGCCAATCATTTGGATGCATCCCGTCTGACTAAGCGTAATCACTCTTCATTTGCAGACCCGTCGAGAAATCCTGGACGTACAAGTGCGAGAATGACCGATGCATGCGAGTGGGCCACCACGGCAAGTCCGGGAAGCGCGTCTCGTTCATCAGCTGCTCCATGACGTGCGGCGATATCAACATCTGGCCCCATCCCACCCACAAATATGTGCTCAGCTCGCACACGCACAGCTTCTCCGTGGAGGATATGCAGCTGCAGGTAGACACCACCCATCGGGAGCTTCGCAAGCAGCTGCACCTTGTTTTTGACTGGTTCCTCAAGGATCTGCGTCAGATTCAGCGGCTAGACTATGCCGGCGGTGCTTCGGAGTCGACAGTAAGTGAATCCTCATCATCGAAATCCCGACGACACACCCAGGGGGAGTTGGAGCCGGCAGCCACTCTATTTGGGTCCACTTTTGGGGCGAGGCAGGCCGGGGATTTGTCAAGCTTACAAGTCAAGATCAGTGTACATAAGTCCGGAGACCTCAACTTTAGCCTCGACAACGATGAGAGCTACCATCTCACCGCAAATAGTAAGTGATTCCCATGTGACTTACCCCTTCCTTGAATTTATTAATAATTCCTTCCTATAAACAGCCGATGGGCACCGCTTGCTGGTTGAAATCACCGCAAATTCGTACTTTGGAGCCCGTCACGGTCTCTCCACTCTGCAACAACTAATCTGGTTCGATGACGAGGACAGGCTCCTCCACACCTATGCCAACACCAAAGTTAAAGATGCCCCCAAGTTTCGGTACCGTGGTTTAATGTTGGACACCTCGCGACACTTCTTCTCGGTGGAATCCATCAAGCGGACCATCGTGGCCATGGGCCTAGCCAAGCTGAACCGTTTCCACTGGCATCTCACCGATGCCCAGAGTTTCCCTTACATTTCCCGCTACTATCCCGAACTGGCCGAGCACGGAGCATACTCGGAGAGCGAAACCTACACCGAGCAGGATGTGCGCGAAGTGGCGGAGTTTGCTAAGATCTATGGCGTACAGGTGATTCCAGAGATCGATGCTCCAGCCCATGCTGGCAATGGCTGGGATTGGGGACCGAAACGCGGCATGGGTGAGCTGGCCATGTGCATCAACCAGCAGCCCTGGAGCTTCTACTGTGGCGAGCCGCCTTGTGGGCAGCTGAATCCGAAGAACAACCACACCTACCTCATTCTGCAGCGCCTGTACGAGGAGCTGCTGCAGCAGACTGGGCCCACGGACCTCTTTCACCTGGGTGGCGACGAGGTGAACCTTGATTGCTGGGCGCAGTACTTTAATGACACGGATCTGCGCGGCATGTGGTGCGATTTTATGCTGCAGGCAATGGCCAGGTGGGATTTATTTCCTCTAAACTCGAGAATTATTATTTACACGATTTATTTTAAATTGAAGATTAAAATTGGCCAACAATGGCGTGGCGCCCAAGCACGTGGCAGTCTGGTCAAGCGCCCTGACCAACACCAAGTGTCTTCCAAACAGTCAATTCGCCGTACAGGTGTGGGGCGGCAGCACCTGGCAGGAGAACTACGACCTCCTCGACAACGGCTACAATGTGATCTTCTCGCACGTGGACGCTTGGTATTTGGATTGCGGCTTCGGCAGTTGGCGGGCCACTGGCGAAGCTGCCTGTGCTCCTTACCGCACCTGGCAGAATGTCTACAAGCACCGCCCGTGGGAGCGGATGCGATTGGACAAGAGACGCAAGAAGCAGGTAAGTAGGACTAAAATCTTTTAAAAATATGTATTCATTTCCAACACGGCTATTTACAGGTTCTGGGCGGGGAGGTTTGCATGTGGACCGAGCAGGTGGACGAAAATCAGCTGGATAACCGGCTGTGGCCCAGATCTGCTGCCTTAGCTGAACGCCTCTGGACCGATCCCAGTGACGATCATGACATGGATATTGTGCCGCCGGAGGTGTTCCGCAGAATCTCATTGTTCCGAAATCGCCTTGTCGAACTGGGCATTAGGGCGGAGGCGCTGTTTCCCAAATACTGTGTCCAGAATCCCGGGGAATGCATTTGATATTACCTCTAAGAAGTAAACCCCAACCCCTCCCGAAATGTGCGTTAGTTAGTTAATAGTATAATTGTTATTTTATACGGATACCTAGGCTTCGATTTGCTATTTGCGAATAAGCAGGCGACTGTTTAAAATGGTTTCTGGCATAAACCATGATGACTCGAATTTCGTTTTCATAGAACAAACAAAAACACACTAAACACACACCCACAATTAGTACAATTCATCTTGAATTATTGCGCACACAGAATCATTACAGATTACAGAATAAATGACGTAGAACGATCGGATGTAAGCAGGAAAGACCTGGTAGAGAATCAAGTTGAGGTTGAAGATTAGGGCTCATAGACTTAGTTGTAGATTTCATACGCATCAAAACACAGACATAGGCTTATGATATGACATAATATATATATTGTATTAATATGTAGTTTTAGATGAGCAACCACGTTTAAGGAATGACAAACTTTTTGATATTTTTAAAAGCTTTATTCGCAGAATATTAATTGATAAGTTTTACGTTACATCCAATGATCTTTTCTTTTAGTGTTTTCTTTGATTTCCCATCGTTTTAGATTTTTGTGTCGTGTTTTCGCTTAAGTTAAAATACATTAAATTAAATTACATTTTCAGTGATATAAACAATGTGACCTTAAAATCAGAAAAGAACAAAAACTGCTAAGAGACGAAGTAAAACTTAGAATTAACATTAACAATTAATCGTTACGAAAACTTTTTGCACGCATTGGCACATAACTGACACTCGACTAGGAAATTAGTAGCTAATTTAGAATCTACACTAACTGGGGGAATAATGGTTGGGGGTATTCACAGTTTTGTTTTTCAATAATTCTATATTTTTACATTCGGAATGATTAATCGAATCCCTATGTTAGCAACTTGTTTCTCGTACTTAATTAATTTTGAAGATTTTATAGAAAACCGAATAACCGAAAACATGAATCTGCATTAGTTTACAATTTTCTGCTGTAACTCCAAGTCACTTTCGAAAATAAATTACAAATCCCGTCTAAGCAGGCTCTGATCCGATGACATCTTTTTGGGTCTTACTTTCTCTAGATATATTTTGAGACAGGAACTCAATGAAGTTTATAGAAACTTGTACAATCTTTTTGCATTTTCTGATGGTAAGTGTTGAGGTGTTTTTGTTGGAATCTGCTTGAGCTCCCACTTATAGCTGGGAGTAGAGATCAGCCAGGAGCAACCCACACCGCTGGCCAAGAGGAGG
The DNA here is from genome assembly GCA_018150405.1 of Drosophila varians. Taxonomy (NCBI): domain Eukaryota; kingdom Metazoa; phylum Arthropoda; class Insecta; order Diptera; family Drosophilidae; genus Drosophila; species Drosophila varians. The sequence continues at coordinate 16,147,153 of JAECWK010000130.1, forward strand.
ATACCCCGGGAGGATGAGACCGGACCGGACGCCAACGGCGATCTTAAACTGTTGCATGCACCGTGCGAGTTCGACCTGATCAAGTACGCCTCGATTGACCACTTTCCCCGGCACTGTCTGCCCGTTTACCAGAACCGGTACGTGAACGAGGACTGGTACCGCCTCTACCGAACCTACGACACTGAGGGGTTTGTTTTTGGCCAGTTTTACGAGCGGCTCAAGCGCCACGAAGTGGACTAATACTGTCTCTGGTTGGAAAACCTCTAAACAAAGTCTGTGATGTCGATGCTGTGGTAGCGTTGCAAGGGTCCCAATCTCGTATGGGGCGAAGGACGCAGGCAGATCACACACTCCTCCGTGCTGAAAGTCAATTAACGATTAACAGAAACTCAACTTTTTAATAAATGTGTATATAAAAAAATATAATACTTTAATCTTTATCTTATGGCGTAAACTAGCATGCAATACTTATAGACAATAAGGATATGTATATGGGGGGAAATCTCTGTCGTATACATAATTTGTGTGTGTTTGTTGATCATTCATAGTGTCCGGTGGGTACGGGACTTGTTGATGTCAGTCTACAAGAAATGGTAAACAGAAAGAGGAAAGCCCAAAATCAGAAACACGAAAAAATAATACATAATTATCTAAGCTACCATGCAAAACATTTAAAAATTATACCAAAGGAATACAGCATGGCATTCGTGTTAGTACTTGAAGCAAAGGATATTTTAAAATTAATTGGCAAAAGAAAAGAGAGTTTGCAGAGCGAGAAATTTGAAAAAAGGAAGAATCTACATGGACATTGCGTATACGCACCGTAGACTTTCGGTTCGCGATCTCAGCGAGTAGTCTTTGGAGGCGCGATGCCTGAAATGGAAATTAATTGGTTAGGTGACAACAACGACATCGACGACGACGACAATAAAATAGCAACATTAGTTACTAACTAGCCACATCTACTACAAATAGTGCAAAGTGTAAAGCCAAGTCTGTATGCCAGGGTTATAGCCAAACAACACCAATGAGTTAGAAGGCCAAAATGAGTGCAATCCACCCCATACTGACTAAGAATCTCACCTGCGATTCTTGATGGAATTGCTCCGAGTAATATTCCGACTCTCCCGCCACCGGATAAAGCGATGCCTCAGCGTCTGGCGCACCTCCGAGTTCAGGAAACAGTAGAACAGCGCCACGAAGAAGCCCTGCCAGATAAATTGCATATATTATAATGGTGGCTCTGGGGAAGGTGGATGATAAATTGCCTACCTGTGTGCTAATGAGGAAGGCTCTAATGGCCTCGAAGAGATTACGACTGATGCCCTGTTCCGGGCCGGTAAGGACCAGCAGATAGGTAATGCCGAAAAGAGGAATCAACACCAGCAGGGCTTTGGAGGCTTTGTAATACTGCCGCGTTTCCAATGTGTGAGCAGAGCGTAGTTTGGTGATGAGGACCTTTAGAAAAATATGTGTTAAACCAGATGAAACCTAAATTATTGGATGTAAAACTTACCCACATAATGCGTATAAGGAAAACCAAATTAATCAGCAGAGCCAGCGAAGCAGGACCCTTGAAAATCCAATCAATGTGAGATTCACGCATCCAAGCGCAGTCGATTTCGAGCTTAAAAATTATAATTAAATATAACATACATTATTTATTAATAATAATTAAATATAAAGAAATACTTACCCCAATAAAGTGCTCATTGTCGAGATGTGGGGCAAATGCCTTGGCTATGGACCAGACCAAAATGCAAAGAGCTGGACAGCCCCAGCCTATCAGGGCGTAGATAAGGAAACTAATATTATCGCTGGAGAACGTTTGCACCACCAGAGTGTACAGATAAAGACCTTTTCAGCAAATTAGTATATAATAATAATGAATCAATACAATTATCTACTTTTATTTCGACTCACCCTCGACAAACATCCAGAAGAAGTTGGTTAGGTAAAAGTATTGGAACATGATGACCAACGTTATACACCCAGCTTGGCTTGATTCTGTCGTTATCTAATGTTGAAGTATATATATAGAAAGGGCAAATGTTTATATATTTAATAAGTTTATTTTACCACTTGAAGAAACAGCGTGAGAATCCATAATAAAGCTGAGGTGATGTAGGTAAGGAATAGATTCGCATGAATTGTATTTCGCAGGCAGCGTAGATCTCTAATTCAGAACTCAAATTAAGTAAAATAATATTGGATTTCAGTTGGCATACTCACTTAAAGCTGAGGAATATAATTAGGGCTACTACTAAAGTGGCAAAGCTTAGAAAATAGCCACTGGCATAGATGATTGCAGGTAAATCAACTGTGGGCGAAAAGTCTGGGACTACTGGCACGGACCCCGACTGCTGATGGCAGCGATCGTAGTCCGAATAGTGATCCCAGGTTCCGTTCTCAAAACAGAACCTAGTGGCGTTTTCTAAATAGATACACATTAAGTCAAAATTATAGTTTTTCCTGAATAAATACCAACCTGTTGTGTCATAATGGACACCCTTAAATTCCTCAAAGCAGGGCAAAACAGCCAAGCTTCCAGCATTTGTTCGAGGCCAACACAGCACAGAATCAAACGAGCTGGGACATTGTAGAATCTGAAAAGAGTTACACAAATTCCTTTAGTCTTGGGAAAGCAATAAACTAAGATAGTCCCAGACTAAGAATCCTAGGATAAATATTTATATCGCCTTGTTGCCTTTTAATTTGCCTTTCTTGGCTCTGATCTATAAATGAACTTGACCTAACCCAAGACATTAAATCCGACTAAACGAGATTTTTGCAGCAAAACTGACCCACTATGTTTATGTATTTCTCTTGTAGTCTTTTTTGGATTTTATAGTTCTGACGCATTTGCTTAGTACGAATGGATTTTATATTAATCAAGTGGATTTCCAAATTTTATATATGCACGTATAGCTAGGGCAGTATATGCCTCACCCACGATATCTTGCTTTATTTATATATTTGCAACGCCGTGCTAAATATTCCAATACAAACGGATATACGAAAAGTATATATTTATATATCTTATAGAGGTTGGCATGAGACCTGCCTTCGATGGTATCGGGAAGCCAAAAAAACGGAGCTTCCATTGATATTTTTTATTGGCCTTATCAGCAGACACTCGCAGACGCCGAAATTCCTTAAAAATTGTCAATTTTTTACGACTTTCCCTGATAATTTTAAGCTTTTGTGACAGCTAATGCGATCGGACTTAGCCACGCGACATAATTGGTTGTCAAACACTCGCCCCGGGAACTCCGCCAATATTTGTCTTTGCACTTCTCATTTTCATTCATTTGTCGCTTGACTTAAAAAATAAACTGTTCCAGGGAATGACGCCCCATCTGATGGCATCAAACATCCGAGATAAACACGAAAATTTCAAAGATGCAGCCTCAAGTGGGTTTCCTTGGGCCTTCATTTTGTTTACGGCCCAGAGAGGAATACATAAATAAATATTTGCTGCATTCTCCGGAAATAAAATTTGGTTCCCGCATTTCCAAAATATTAATCGAAAAGCTATCAGCAGTACAGTTGCCATAGAATCAATATTTTATTTAAACTTGGAAATGGATCGAAGAAAATACTTTTTGCTTAAGAGACGAATTCAATTGGCGAGAAAGATTAATTGGAAAACATTTCTGCAAATCGAATTCAACACTTATAGGCTAATTAAAAAAATATTTATGGGATGGCTGTTTGATTACTTTTGAGGAATATGTTGACCATTCAATCGGAGATGATGAACGGCGGTGTTAAGTTATGGAAGACTATTGGAATTTGTTCCGGAGGAGATTCTTTATATACACAATTTTCCATTTCAACATTTTTTATAATTTGTATAAACATATATCATCAGCACGTAATCAATATAATCGTCTGGCGAATGGCAACCATAGCAGACGGAATAAACCCAGCCCCACCCAGCCACAAGACCCCCAAGACTTACCCGCTTGCCAACCGTTAGATTCCGTGCCGCCTCCAGCTCCTCCTGGCGCTGCTGCTGCTGGCACTGCTGGGTTCGATTGACGAGCAGCTCCCCGCTGTGCGGCTGCTGGGCGCCAATTAGGGCGCTCGCCCGCTGCAGCATGTCCAGCGAGAAGTTGGCGATGACGTTGGCCAGGTTCTCCGGCGAGGCGTTGTCCAGGCTGTCCACCAGGGCACGCAGATCGTCGTCGGCCATACGAGGTGCGAAGTGCGAGGTACGAGGTGGTTGTGATGGCTATGTAGGAGATGTCCACTGGCTACTGCAGCGCTGCAATATGGCAGACAGCAGGAACCTGTCAGCGAAGGCGTCTCCGCTCCGGAACTCCGTCAGCACTTTCTCCTCCACCGAGGGACGATGCGCAATTAAACGAATCTACGCAAATAAACCGAATGGCGGTGAAAAAAAGAAACATTCTTCATATCTTTATCAGATAAAGTATACAAGGCGACCTAAAGAAATCAGATGCGGAGCCCGAAACCCGGTGGAACAGCCACCGTATAGAGATATGCTATATATTATAAACTTGTAGAAATAAAAAACCGTCTATTTGCTCGCTAATTAAATATTTTGATGGCCCATCCATGGGTCCGTGACTCAACAGAACCCAGGCACCCAGAACCCAGAAGGCCAAGAATCGCAGAGTTCATGGGGTGTTTATTGTAAAATATAATAAATTCCATCAATTTTGGCAAACAATCTAAAAGTAAAACGTTTTTTTGGAAAAACACTTTGAGATACAAGTCCTTGACGTGGTGAAATGATTCCCGTCTTTTATGCTAATGTATACAAGTTATAAAAATCTGTGCAAATAGCAGATGAGAAAATCACGTGACGTTGTGGTTTCCCAGATTAAATGTAGATAGCAACGCCACAATCTTTATGGACGCCGGCTCGCATTCAGTATCCAAAGGGCGGCCAGGGGCGGTGAGATTCCGATGGTAAATACCCCGTAATAGAACGCTTTATATGACCACCCAAACCGAAACCCGATCCGGGCCGTCTGTCATTATATTTGGTTTTGGCCCAACCCTTGGCCCGACACCCATTAGTTTCCCATTAACTGCAATAACTCTTGCCAACTCGATAATATTTGTTTAAGCTGTTGTAATGGAGATTGCACGGAAAGATTGCCCTGGCCTGGTCTGACTGATTCACACAAGTTATAACTAGTTAGCTGAGCTATTTGGGGAATAATTGCATTTGATTAGGTTAACAATTTGGCACAAAAATACCCAGGTTTCCTAGTCAATTGATAAAAACGGAACTCTTTGCATAGGATAGGTTAATTATTTCTTTAGTCACGTCTAATCATTACAGTCAGCAATTAAGTAACAAAAGATCTTCAGGATAGTAATTAAAGTAGGGCGACGACCGTAACCTTATCTGGGAATCGAGGCTGTGAGGCTGTGACGCTGGGAGGACCGTGACAGATGTGTAAGCGCACGGTTCATGTGCCTTTTCACCTGGCAACGTGATGTTTACCTGGCGGAGGCGAAGGAGAAGGCAGCACAGTGATTAAAACAAAGAGTGTCAAGTTATTTATTAATGAACAAATACCATGGCAGCCAGTTGGCTACGGGTCGCCAACTCATCACATCTCGTATCCATCTCACGCATGGAGCTTTAACTGCTTTAACTGCCTTAACTGCTCGCTCGGCCAGATGCAGGGCTTTGTCAATGTCAAGTTGAGAGATAAGGGTAGCCATTGTGCCACTACATGAAAGCGGGTCTTTCGGTTAAATGTCATAGCCATCTTGGCCATGTTTCGCCTGTAATGCCGCCTGCCCGGCTAATTATGCTTCTATAAATAAATTGCCAGCGTTGAAAGCTTTGATCTCTGGCAAGGGGGCAGGCAGGCAGGTGCATTCGCAACACGTTGCCGTTTCTGGAATTTCGAAAAAAAACCTTCAACGCGCATTTCTCCGTATAAATAGATTCTGTAGAGTCCTCCAGATTACAACTCCCACCAATCGTTTTTATGTCTCATCCTCCAGAAGTAGAGTAAATATTTGCCTTCAATCCCGAAATGGCCAAACATCTGGGCCAGAAGTCGTCATGCCACAATCTTAAGCCCACCCTCCACAAGAGGCAGCGATTTATTTATGGGCTTGGCAAACAAGCGCATTATTTGGATGAGCGCGTGCTCGTGGTTATCATTGTGATCATAATTATCATAATAATCAACATCACCATGTCATTCGGAGCCAATGGATGGGGCCACTAATCTGGCCTTAAATGCGCCATAATTAGCCTGATGGCCCGGCGTTATAAACATTTCAAATGCTTGACCAATGTAAATAATAATAATAATAAATGAAGTCATGACTTTTGGTGCAACAGGGCGTATTCTTGATGTAAGAAGGGTAGTGCAATGCACTACCACACGCTCCTCTCGATTCGGCTTTTCGGGTGTTCCGATGATTTAGAGAGTGTCAAAACAAATGAAAATTAATTGGCAATCGGCATGTGGCCAATGGTGGGGTTAACGAAGACCGACATGCAATCCAAAACATGCGCGTTAGGCCATCAAAACTGTATGATTAATCAAGAAGCCAATACACTTGGAATAACTTGAGAACTTCCCTCTGTGCAAAAATTCTAGTATCGGTGGTCTATCAATTAAAGACCTTTAAGCCAATGCCATATGACAGTCGTAATAAAAGCCACGTAAATGAAAAAAAAAAAAAAACAGCAAAGGGTAATAAAAGTTATGGGCCAACCGGAAGGCGGGGAGCATCAGGTTTATGAATGAATGAGTGCGGTCAGTGAAGCGTGTAGAGAAGTCAGAGGCAGCGGCGTCAGCTGGCGTACAAATCAAATCGAAATCAAAAACGAATCGAAGTGAATCGAGGGGGGAATTAAATAAAATCGAACCGAATGGATCGGCAAATGGTAGGGGCAGTCAGGCGCTATGATATCGATATTTATGGTTTTGGCCGGGTGAAAGCAAATAAATAAATGGATTTCAGCGTCGTCATTGTTGGCTTGTCCATCTATCGCCTCCTCCTCCAATCCCCACATATAAAAATTCTTAGTTGGACCGCTAAGGCCAAGTAAAATACACAAATACAGCATCACAAAACAACACCCACGAAGACTCAATCGGGGAAAGTTTACAAATTAAAAGAAAATGGAAGCGAAACCAAACAGAGCCGAGCAATGCACAAGAGAGTGGGGACCACATGGCGTATGAGTAACAACAGGAACAATATCAAGCATACGCCCCGTTGCCAGACGACTTCATTTCATATGCTTACTAATTTTATTGCCTTACAACGGCATAACAAATTCTCAAGATGCTTTGAACTCGCAGGAAGCTTTAGATTTGTGCGGGTGCATTGTGAAGGGCGGGGCAGGAGCGTGGCCCTTGTCCTTGTCCTGGCCCTGGATGTTACGGGGTGAATTGCAAAGTTGTTTTATGCCCCCCCCCCCATGCCCCAAAACGAAAAGTTGAATAAAGTTGAAATAAAACAAAAAAAATGTATATTTTTCCTTTTCATTTGCAATTTTCATACAAGTTTTTGGAAGCAGAGAGCTGCGGGCATTTTATTGCCTGTTGCATGGCAGGTGAGGCGGAATGAAGCTGGAGCTGGAGCCGGGTCTGGCGCAGGAGCAGGAGCAGGAGTCAAGGAGATACACAGACGCATGCATGTTAATACCACCCACAACCCACAGACACATTGAGATACATAAACATGATGTAATTTTAAAATTTCATGAGTTTATGCTGAAGTTTGTTTTATCTGTTTTATGGCAATGGCAGGACGAAACGTTGGAAGGCTGCCCGAAGGATTGAATGCAGGAGCGGGTAAACGATGTGGAAGATACACTAGTTGAGGTAGCAAACTATGAGCAGCTGCTGGGGGAGCAATCAATACTTATTAGAAAATTCAATTAACTAACTGCGGGTGGGAGATAAACAAAGACTCTGACTAGCGGCACTGCGAAAAAATAATCTGCATACTACAATGTCTAATTAGTTGGAGTACTCTCCAAGTTATCCCTGTTTACAGAGTGGAGTTTTTCCTTCGAGAGAAGGTGTTGAAAGCATTGCAAGTTGGTAAATCGAACAAAAGCCACTCAAACTTGTCGCACTTACACTTGAAACCCATTTGCTAATTTTAGTCCGTCTACAGAGTTCTTCTTAAAAGCGAGTATAATTAAATTTTTGTATTTACTCAACAATTCAAATTCGAGAGTCGTAAACAATTGGTGCCCTGCTGCTTTTTATTCGCTATTTGTTTTTCGGCGACCCGAGCGTAATGAATCGGCCAGTGAATGTGGAACTTGGGAGTATGGTAAAACGGGCTGCATATTACAAATGTTTATCTTTGGTCAATAATAATAACAATGTATGGGATGTTGGGGCGTTGGCGTCTGGGCGTGGCACAAGTACAATAATATGCATGGGATTTGCAGGGGAGAATGGGTGCTCCTCCTGCCGGAAAGCAATTAATTAAAAAATCGTATTCCCCTGCCTCAGTGCAGGATGCAGGAAGCTGAGACTGGGAAGAAAGAGGTGGAAAAGGATGCAGAGGGGCGAAGGGGTGGAGTCAAACAACAGGACATGATGTCCCCAAGCACCTCGAGGCGCTCCGGCTGAAACGAATCGTAAACATGCAAATGGAGCACAAACATTTGCATATATGAGATAAAATCCGACGAAGGCGAAACTAACAAATAAAATCCAAACCACACACGGAAACATATTTATAAACTTGAAGATTTAAAGAATATTTTTAACTCAAAGCCAGATTTCCTTTTAATCAAATGTTAAATGTTATAAAGGCCTACATTTGTTATAAATAGTTCGCGACTATTTGTAAATTCTACTCAAAGTAAACAATCACTGTTTATTCAAATATACTCATTTCTGTGATCAAGAATCTCAAAATCAAATAACAAATTAAATTAAAGTAAATTTAGCAAAATTGTAGCTCCTTCCTCCTGTTTTGCTTTTTTTTTCACTTTAATAATTTGTTTTCGCCTTTTGTGGAATATTGGGAGGGATAATCCGACGCCCATTGAGCCTAATCAGACGTTTATTCTTCAATTTAAAGTCTATTTGCGGACTCGGCCATTGTTTGCTAATGGGAGCAAGTTGCTAAGTGATCATCGCCAGCTTGGATTTGAACTAAGGACGGGGCGGATCGGCAGCCCCCCCCGTGTCCAAAAATACGGAATATTATAATGGGCCCGGTATTTGCTCAATTTGTTATGCACTTGCTGAGGAATGGATCAGTTTTCGAAGCGTTTCGTTCTGTTTTCCATCACAACACCTGAGGAGGGTCAGGGTCTCAAGCATCCAACTAACTGGTAAATGCTCGAATTAGCGCCTCTCTTTTCACTCACATGGTGGGGTTTTCTTATTATTGTATTAATATTTTTATTTAACAACGCTGCCAACGCTTTAAACGTTTATCGCCTTTTTATCATTATCATTTATTTGTTTGCATTACTTAACACATACACGCACACCCACGATCGCGGAATGACACATTTAAGACTTGGGAACACGTTTAATTTTGAACGAAATCAAATATGTTACTTCCTAAATTGGCCCAAGAACAGCAAAAAAACAACACGGAATTGCGACGAAAACAAGACTAAGCCTGCGGCGCTGGTCGCTCGTTATTTGGAGGCCGGAGATGCTGCGCGAGATTGTCGTCTACGATTGCGGACGATGGGTTTACGGGGCAGAGGAGCTGCGACGGCGACGACGACGACGACTGCGACGGATAGACGCGTCCAACGGCGGCCAAAGACAGCGCCAAACTGCGGCCAACAGGGCGTATGAAAACGAGAGCTTCGAGGAAAAGCACACCCACACAGCCGAATACAGGATACAACACCAGTTCAGGTGGCCGACCGCAACAAGTAGTGCCCGTGGAAAGCTTTTCCCAACAAAATGGAGAGTGGGTGAGTGGATGAGTGGGAGAGATCAAGAAGCTTTTACTGAGACCGGCATTTTTTTTCCCCCGTCGTGGTTCTGGTATTTGCATTCAATTGACGATGTCGTCGTCCCAGCGATTGCAGCACTTGCTATTGCCTGTCAGCTGCAATTGACACTCAAGCTGAATGGGCCGGCAAATGGGTTTTGTCCAGTTTCGCCAGGAATCTGCCACTTAATACCCACTAACTGTCACTCAAAGCTTGCTGAAATAGTCAGAGAGCGGCATGACCTTTGATAAGACTTGGACTGCGGGACCTTGACCCACAAACCATTCAAATTATTTCATTCTCTTCTATTGTCTTGAATTTTATAAAAATAAACAATAGAATAAACCTTATCCTGGCGCCTACTAGGGACCTTGACCTCATAAACCATTTTAAAAAAAAATAATTATTTTTATTTCATACACATTTTTATTAAAATAAACCATTAAATAGGAGATATCCTAATGTCTATACACCTTGATTTTGTATTACTTTTTTTGCCATGTTGGCCATTCAGATAATTTGAATATCAACCTCAAACGGACTTCTCCCGCGGACGCCACATTTCACAGATGGCAGGGGATTGCTCCGTTGATGGCTCACACTTGAAGTCGTAGGCGAATTGACGCAAATTTCCAACGCTCACGTTCACACGCTCATCATCCCGATCGTGGCCAATAACCGGAGGCAGAGTTCCACAAAAGAACTGAGCATAGCTCAGGAGGAACAGTTGTGGCGCCGGTAATTCCCCTTCGAAGGTATAGGGTCGATACTCGAATCTACGGGAGTCGTGATTTAATCCAAAAAAGGCATCATAGGCCAACTGTAGGCCATTGAGATCAGCTAGCCGTTCTTTGAGAGAGACAAATGTTTTCTCCTGGACACACTTGAGGGCATTTTGGAATCCCAGGGATTCACGAATTTCCAATCCGACTGGGGACTCATTCCCGGCTGCATCGAAGAGTATGCCTTCCTGCTCAAAGCCGTGATTCATTTCGTGGGCCAGCACTGCTCCCAAGAGACTGTTCTGGAAGATGGGATGCTGGCGATGGTCGAAAAGTGGCCATTGCAGAAACAACATAGGAATGGTGATGGTGTTCCTTTCGTTTTCATAGAAGGGAGAGGTTCGAGCCTTTACCACGTCGTCGTTGACATAATAACGCTTCAAATCCAATCTAGATCCTGGCTGTAGGAGTCCCTCATGTTGAAGACCCTTTCTTAGGGTCAAGGCTTCAATGAGATTTTCCAGAAACGAAGTGTCACTGAAATTGGCACTCTGGTAGCGATAATCATAAAACTCAGAGGATGTATCCTCGGGAAGGTTTCCCACTTTTATTTTCATTCCATTTAGTTTGGCCCTCAAGTAGGCCAACTGATCAGGAGTAACTTCCAAACGATTGGCGTCCAAGTATTTCCCAAAGGTTTCTTTTAAACTGAAGAAGATCTCCTGGACTTTAAGAGTGTCCTGCTTGCGGTTGTGGTAAAGAAATGTTTCGTATATATAATCCATTCCCAGGGGCAAAAGAGCCCTCATATGATGTATGCAGGACTTGGGATTTCTTCTAGGTGGTGCCATTTCCTTGATCAAAACCATTTGACGCACTTGCAGGTACTGCCGCAATGCACCGGATTCGGTGTTGGCCAGGAGTTGGCCCATTTCTTTTAAATAATCCACATCGCTTACTTCAAAGAGCAAGTTTTCAAACTGACCAGGATCTATGTATTCTCCCAAAATGTCTCTCATGATGACATTCCAGGGAATTTTTGGTATCTCCCGATTTAATTCCTTGATTCTCCAAGTATGGACTACTGGTTCCTGCAAACGATATTTTTCCTCTAGCTGTCTTAACTTTGCCACTAGCTCCAGAATCTCATCCTTATGCTGCCAAGGATACTTTTGAATAATCTTCAATGCCCGTTGGACACTATATCTGGCACTTAACTGGGGCATCTGAAGTTGAACAACCAACTGCAAAGAATCATTCGTGGCCACATCCACGCGTTCGTCAAAAAAAACTCCATTTAATCCGTGCCTTTGAGCTGTTCCGACATCAGAGGCCCAAAGTCTTAGAGATTCAGGGATGTCATCCCATGTCCACTGAATTGGATCCGTGGTACAAGCCTTGTAATATGATCTCATTTGATTTACAAGTTTTGATGATTGATAATCACCTTTTTGATTGTCAAAAAACAATCTCATGGAGTTGGCATACTGGTCCTCCACCCACTCAAAGTTGTCCACATACTCCGAGGCATTCTGGAAGCCCCCGCAAGCGTAGTTCCAAAAATCCGTACACGGAGATGCACTTCTATTCAGATTCCGGCGGATTTCCAGAGCCGTAAGGGAAGATATATCCATATCCCCAAGGATGGCCCTAGACAGGCCAAGAAAAAGGCCCATGAAAAGTAAACCTTTCATATTACTAATTTAATTAAGACTAAAAAAAGAAACAATTTAATAAACAAAGAGAAGCTTATCGCGCCGCTTGGCTGAATTCGGCGGATGAGCTTTGAAAGCTGGAAGAGATAAGCCAGCAATGTAAACCCGATTGGCAACAATATTCCCAAAGCTTGGATCTTCTATAACTCAATCTAACAAAAGAGACAGACCCTATTGCCTATTTACCCTTCCGAAACATTTCTAAAACGTTACATATGAAATGTTTTGATTAAAATGCATCAATAGGTGGATTAATTAGAGCTTCGATATCCTTTCATTAGCAAAGAATCCTGATATTTGAAAGGACTTAAGGCCTTGATAGATTTAAGAAAATTGGCCATTACTTTGGTAATACTTATCTCATCAATGAATGTTATACCTTCCCGATCTTGTATTTTCCAGTAGAATCAATTTCTCTCAAAACCTGGCCATTGAAAATCGGACCCCATTTTCGCTAATTTTAATGAGCGGACCCCTTTCCTAAATTGCGAAAAATCGAACAAATTTTTTTTGTGTGTCTTTTGAAATCTTTTGATGCAAATCAAATCAGAATGAATTCCTTATTCAAAAAAGCTAATCTATTTTAAAATCGGATGAAAAACACGTAAAACAATTGCAAAAAGGTGACTCCATTTTGGCCAAAATCATGGTAAGTTGCTTTGGGCCAAAACTTAGAGTTCTGAGTCACCTTTTTGCAAGTTGTATATCAAATTTTTATCTGATTTTTAAAGGGAATAGCATTTATGAATCAGGGCTTTAATCCCCGTCGATCTGCATCAAAAGTTTTTGAAAATGGAACAAAAAATATTTTTTCGTTTTTTCGCAATTTAGGCAAGGGGTACCATCATTAAAATTTTCAAAAAATCGAAAAATTTTTTTTGTTTCACGTTTCAAATGTTTTGACGCAGATCGAAGCGGAATAAGTTCTTGATTTATAAATGTCATTCCTTTTCGAAATCGCATAAAAATTAGATAAATTATTTGCAAAAAGGTGTCTAAAATCTGTACTTTTTGGCCAAATTTGTTTGGGTTATTTTTATGTATCAAAGTAGCTATTTTGAGTAAGCAATCCGTAAAGACAGTAAAAAAAGCACTCTATTAGCTGCCAATATATTGATCCAAACAGGATATAAACATACAAAAAAGAAAGAAATATATAGTTCGACTTAGCATTTATTGAATCTAATTGTAAAATACACCACTGTTGTAGTTTAGACAATCCAATTTTTAGCTTAAACCGAAGAAACGCTTTGGGATTAACCCAACTATATGTCACTGGCTTACATTCTACTTAACAAATCTCGACTAAAGGCGTTCACTTTTTGAACTTTTGCTTTTTCCCCGCATTGGCTCCCGTCTTGGACTTCTTCAGCTGACCGATCTGCTTGGACTTTTGCTTCAGTTTGTTTTGCTTTTTAATAGGTTTGCCCTCCAAAACGGGAAGATCGTCAAGATCCACTCTCGGAGCCTTGGCCAGTTTGGATGGCTTGGCTTTTGGTTCTTGAGGAGGCTTCTTCTTGACTTCCGTTTTGGCTGGCGAGGGAGTACCATTTGATTGTGGCTTCTTGCCAGCTGGTTTTGTTGGCGAATCTTTTCCATTTACCTTTATTGGTGTTTTCTTCTTGGGCAGTTTAGTTTCGGGTTGTGGGGCTTCAACATTTCCATTGGGTTTTGACTTTTTGGTGGCTGGTTTTGATGGTGTCGTGTCTTCATTGGGTTTCTCCTCAGTTGCCTCTGGTTTCTTGCCCTTCTTTTCTTGAGGCTGTTCTGGTTTTGGCTTTTTGGGTACTTTCACGGGCTTCTCAAACACCTTTGCCACATACTTGGTCTTGCTCTCCTCAAGCTTTTTCTTCTTCAAATCCTGCTCAATGTCAGTAAGCGATGGCTTGCCAGCCCTCTTGCCCAGAACCTTACGAGGGCCCTTTTCCTCTGACGCTTCCTCAGTTTCCTGCTCAGCATCTTTGGGAGCAGCATCCGCCTCGATAGGTTCGTCCAACTGCTTCTCATCCTCCTCCTGCTGCTCCTTGGTGATTGGTATCGTGTTGGAGAACTTCTTCAGCTTGGCCACATAGAAACCATCCATGTTGTGGGTGTGTGGATAGTAACGCTTAGTCAGGTTCAAACTGGGATGGAAACGATGCTGCCGGAACTTTGTAAAGCCCTCGACGCCAAAGTCCAGGCCAGTGGGCACCAGCTTGACGTTCCGCTTCTTCAGGGCATAGTCGATAACCCACTCATTCTCTTCCGGCAGCACTGAGCACGTAGAGTAAACAATATAGCCGCCACTTGCCGACTTGGCGTCCACACAATCGATGGCAGTCAGTAGAAGTTTCCTTTGAAGGTTGTAACAACGCTGAACATCCACGTCCGACTTGGTAGTCTTCACACTGGGATCTTTGGAGACAACACCAGTACCAGTACAGGGCGCATCGAGTAAAACACGATCAAAACCAGTCATAATATTACGGAATTTTGTGCCATCCTCGCAGCTAACCACAGCATTTACAATTCCCAGTCGATGGAAGTTGGCAACAATAGCCTTGATGCGATCCCGATTCGAGTCATTGGCAAAAAGCACACCGGTGTTCTTCATGATGGATGCTATGTGGGAACCTTTGCCTCCCGGTGCCGAGCACATGTCTAGGATTCTTTCGTTCTCTTGTGGGGCAAGTGCCATAACGGGTAGCAAGGAAGAGGCGCCCTGGATCATATAGTGGCCAGCCAAGTACTCTGGCGTGGCACCCAATGGCACCTGGGAGTTGAAAACGACCAATCCCACTTTCGTCCACTTTCCCAGAGGATCAAGATTTACACCACGATTAATCAGAGCTCCAGCCAAATCCCGGCGACGTGTTTTAAGAGTGTTGGTACGAATGGTCAAAGGACGAGCCACCTAAAAGGGACAATATTAAGTTTTGTACACCGAATATGGGTATTTTTAATTAACTCACCTCGGAGGCCTCAAGATACTCCATCAGCTCAGTTAGCGGGAACATATCCATCAACTTCTCCATTAGGAATTCATTGTAGCTGTAATACAGGCACAAATCCCTACGCAACAGGTCAATGTACTCTCCTCGAGATCGATCCGCCTGACGGTATTTTTTAAAGTCAGAGAGAACCAGCGTCACATCTTTGATGCGCTGTTGCACCTCCTGAAGTGTAAGCTCCTTCTCAGCCTCCTCCTCTTCATTTGGCAACTGGAACACATCCTGACGATCGACAGTCATCTGCATTTCCTCATCGGCCAACTGTGCTTCCTTGGCCTCGCGTTTTTTCAGTTTTTTGTTGGCACGCTCAATGGGCAACTTATCATCATCATCATCGTCGTCGTCGTCGTCGTCTTCATCATCGGACGCTGCCTCAGCTTCATCTTCGGAGATATCAAAATCGTCGTCAGAGTTAGCTTCGTCATCGGAAAGATCGTCCAGCTTGCCAACTTGGGCTGCGTCTTCATCAGACTCCTCTTCTTCATCTTCTTCGCCAGAAACATCCTCTTCCTCCTCTTCTTCAGCGCCAGAATCTTCCCCTAGCTCAGCTTCAGATTCTTCCTCTAAGTCTTCCTCTTCATCATCCTCCTCTTCCTCGCCTTCCTCATCGGATTCAGGTTGCACTTTATTCTTTTGCTTCTTGGGTTTTAGCCACTCGCTATTGTCGTCTGTGAAGCCTTTGGAAGCAGCAGAATTCTTGGCCTTTGGGGCCGGCACCAGCTGAGGCACCTCCTCATCGGAAGACGCCTCCTGGGGCTGTACCTCCTCTTCCTCCTCGGGTTCACTGTCACTGTTGTAGGCTGTTTTCCTCCGCACTTGATGCGTTTGTTTTCCTTTGGTCCGCTTCTCCTGCAGTTTTGCCTTCTGTACCACCTTCTTCTGCTCCCGCTTTACAAAGCGCTGCTTCTGCCGATGGGAAAGCTTCTTTTCCTCCTCCTCCATGGGAGCTACGGTTTGAAAATACATTAGAACTATTCTATAGGTTCCTCAAAAGGGCACTTACCAAACGACTGTTTCCGGAAAACAGGTGGTCCCTGCTTTCGGGCCTTGCGCCCAGGTCCTTTCTTCGGTTTCTCACTGTATTCAGCTTTGCGACCCATGGTTTTAACTTAATTAATAAAGGTTTTTAGTGCTGAAATTAAATAAAAACGTGAGCTCTCCGGTTTTGCTCCACGTGCGCCGCTCAAAAAACAGCAAGAGTTTTCCAACACTGTGAAAATAGAGTTACTCACTGAAGTAAAGAATACTGCAAATTTTAATTCCTAAATGCTAATGATTAATTAAAATGAACTTGTATAAAGTATTTTAAACCAAAAAAGAAACAAATAACATATTTATTTTAATTTATGAATTTGTTATTAGTTATTTAAATATCCCGCGCGATTGTCGGAGCTGCCCACTTGGTGGTGCTCCCATCTCTAACACGACTGTCAAGCCGCGATTACCAGCTCAAAGAAGAAGATATATTTAAAAATTTAATCAACTCCCAATTTCTTCTTTAATAATAATGGCATCGCAGGAGAAAATTGAGAAATTCAAGGCCTGGGCCACTAGCATTGGGTGCCCACCAAGTGCCCTCCCCACCAATGACGCCCTTCGAAGGTATTTTTATATTTAAAAACTTTTCTTATTTGCAAATAAACAATATGATCCTTTAAGCATTTACAAGTCGGGATCAAGCCAGCTTTTGGATACTCTGCAGGCACGCATCCAGCCGCAGGAAGTTGTGCGAGAGGTTCGGGAGAACATCCTTATTTCCCAGGTGGCTCGCTACAAGGATAAGGTAGTCCCGATGGCCTCCAGGAGCTTCCTGCCAGTGGAGTTGCAGCGGTATTACGAAATGAAAGAACTCCAGAAGCAAAAGGATAAGGCAGAACAGGGTCTAAAGGAGGTCAGAAAAGAGTACGATCTCCTCTCCGCCAGCATTAAAACAAAGAGTAAGTTGTCCGGCTTTTGATGAGTTCAAATCTTAATAGTCTTTGACCTCGCAGATATTCAAACTATCAGTGCCAAGAACCGGGTCCAACTCCTTGAATCCAAATGCAATATTCTTGAGCTGAAGCTGGAGTCACTGAACAAATCTTACGAGCAAGAGTTGAAAAATAAGACCCAGATCCTAGCCACTACCCCGGTAAAGCTAAGCTCCAAGAATGCCAGCGAGAAACAGGCTGGCAAATCCGTCGAGCAGGCTCTCAAGCAGCTGGAACAGTTCTACGGTATGTGTGACAAGGGCACCAGTGACCATATTATGTCTGAATCCAAGCAACGACTTTGGAACCAGATGCGGGAAATTTTTGCGGATACTCCCAACGCCCTCCTCTTGAATGTAATTATGAAAATAAAAGAAGAGCAGCTTCAGAACATAATAAAGTTAAATGAAAGCACGGGAACATCCAAATCTTCGAAACCGCCGCTTAACAACTTCGAAGTGAAACTGCTAAAGACCAAAGCAGATCTCCTGGGTCTGGCAGCCAAGTCCATTGGTGCTCAAAAGGAGTTGGAGCAAAAGGAGTCCCGTTTCTGCCAGGCCTACTGTGCCTTTGTGGACGAACTGCAGAAGAAAGTTCACAGTTTTAACGGAATCAGCGAAGGGGACGAGGAAAACGCCGATGAGTTGATCAGCGACTTCTTGGTTCAGTACAACATGCGGAACTTTAATCGCGCCCAAAACGAATTCCTGCGCGAGCAGATAGAGCAGCTGCGCTCGGAACTGGAGGCAGGACGAAGGCAACTGGAGGACCACGACCTTATGCTGGGCTCCGTTAAACAGGTTTATAGTGACATTAACTCCTCCATTAATCGCATTCAGCAGGATATGGTTCAGCTTTCTCAAATCAAGGAGAAGATCCTTTATTCCCGCAACATGATGAAGAATATGCTGGACAATATGCAAGCCGCCACGCAAAACCAAAACGCCAAGTCCCAGCTTATTAGCACCAAGTTAAAGGTCAGCAATATGTCCATTCTGGGGGCTGAGAGCTTCTGCCTCGCAAACGATAGCGTCTTCTCCAGCACCAAAGTCGAATTCGACTGCAATACAAGCGTCGTAAATTCAACACTGCGACGCAGTTTTGATAGCAAGACTATGATGGTCGGCGCAGCTGGTTCAACCACTCTCGTAAGTGCAGCAGGAGCCACGGTTCCCTCGCACCTTTTAGAGCTGAACACATTTGCCGAAATGTCACTTGAGAAGCTGAGCTGCATGCCTCGCGCCTGGTAAGTCTAGTAAATAAATCACGGAAGTGCACTCAATTCCAATTAATCACGAATTCATGTTTTCCTCCAGCGCCTTCCTGCTCTCGGCCAATCCGCTCATCGTAGAGGCCCAGGAGCTGGCCTCCACCGTTCAACTGGCACCCGGCTATCTGCTAACTCCCTTTGGTGCCCTGCAGGAAGTCCGCAAACGCATTTTGTGGGCGTCGGCAATTGCCGCACACACGTCTGAATTGAAATTGAATTTTGAGCCTTTAATTGGTAAGCTCAGACGTGCAACCATTTTGTCTAATATCCGCCGAGCTAAAAAGTTCCCCCCACAGTTGATCCGCACGATTTGAGACTGAAGGCAAATCGTCAGCACGAGGAAATTGACCAATTGCTGGACAATTTGCTGGCCATCGGTGTAAAGACCCAATTGCAACTGGAAAAGGCTGAACGAATCTATCGCTTTCTGCTTGCGAATCCTTTCCCTCGTTATGTGCCTCCTGGCAAGCGCTTCAACAATGGAAACTTTGTGGACTACGAGTCCGAGTTCAATCTCTACTACCGAATGGCCACCTCCGGGGGATCGATCAGGGCGCTAACTTGTTTCGGCAAGTCCTCCGATAATCATAAATGAATTCCCAGATGGTCTCATCTTTAAAAGCCTGTCCTGTTTATAACTTAAATGAGCAATGAAGTGTTTTTTTAATGTAGTTTTATTTATTTTTTTGTTTATTTTATGTTTTATTTTTTATTACAAAGTCGAAATTGATTTTACTCACACCCACACAAAAAATTGGGTAAAATTTCTGGTTATTCGAAAGTGCTTAAGAGCTAGAGATTGTACACAACATTGTTGCATATATTCCAATTTGGATTTTGCTCGATTTGATGCAAGTGGTTCAGTTAGTGTTTAGGGGGTATGGATTAGTCGAGTTGTCAGAGTTACATATCGAAAATACTTTATTGTTTATTAAATAAAAATAAAATATTTCCATAGGTCCATCGAAGCAAAAAGAATGGAATGTTGTGATGCGTCTTTTGTGGATTGAAGTATTTAAACATTTACAGTGCCAGATTGGAAAGCAAAACGGACGGGATCGAGGCGAATGGGCTGGACTTGTGATTCGTATTTCGTTTGGCTCTAAGGTGCTAATAAATTAAATCGATCGCTCGCTTCTAGTCGTCGTCGGCCCCTCATACTTAGCATACTTAACTTAAGACATAATATTGGACGTACGAAAATTGGACAGGTCGAAACGAAAACTCAAACTACAAAACAAGTTAAGCAACAGATTGAAAATATATAGAACTGGGGAGGAAATCTGGAATCGTTTGAGACTATTGCTGTCTGGTTACGCAATATGGTCGTCTATATATCTAGATTTCATATGTATGATCGTATTTGTAGGTTTATGCAATCGGGGACTGAGTAATGGATTGGAATCTTGGAGCTCTGATCGGAGTCGTTGGATTGGCTTATCTGGTGAAGAGCATCGCCAGCAGGATGCCCACCAGGGCGAACGAGGTGGCGGCCACCTCCTCGGCGCCGGCATAGTACGCCTGACCGCAAGCCGGTGGGCACACCGGGATGATGGTCTCGAACAGATTCACGCGCGCCTCGGCCTCTCCGAATCGGTTGGTGGCCTTGCACACATAATCTCCGTACTGGCGCTTCTCGATGGTGATCACGCGCAGCGTCGAGTCGGTGTACTCGTCGGCGGTGGCGAAGTGGGAGATGCTGTAGTGCTGGTTGTTGGCCAGCTGGATGTCGTCCTTGGTCCAGACGATGGCCGGTGGCGGGTAGGCTTCGATGTGGCACTCCAGATCCATATCGTACTGCAGGGCCTGTCCCAGGCGGGGACGTGGCACAGTGATCACCGGAGCGAACTCCACTTCCACGTTAATGTTGCGCCGATCGCCCTTGCTGACTCCATTGTCGGCCACGCAGTAGTAGGTGCCGCGGTCCTCTTTCTTCACCGACTTGATGCGCAGGATATTGCCGACGTAGGTAGCGCTATCTGAAAGGGGATAAAAAGGATGTTTATTAGATTTGGTCGTATATTTTTATAAATAAACTTTTTATAAAAATACCACATTTAACACGGCTTGGATGATTCATTTATATTATTAAATAGCTTGTGCATGCTTTCCTCTATTTATTATTAAAACTTTTTGATGACTAACCCAGTATTCGAGGTTTTATACACGATATAAAAAACTTTTATATCCTAAAAAGTATTTAAATGGAAAGAACCCATCAATATGACACTTCCTCTTCACATTAATGCCTTTGTCCCTATAAATTACAGATTAAAATGGTTCAAACACAAACAATTACATCATAGAGTGTGGCATAACCACTTCCATTATATCTCTAATCCCATCCACTGCGCGTTCAAGTGAGAATCTAACCACTGGCCATTAATGGAGCAGCGCTAAACGCTTTCAGGCTTTAAGCCATTGTATTTGTGCATTGGGAGCAGAGTCAAAAATCCAATTTTAATGAGCCAACCCGGGGCACATCCGTTGGCACTTGCGGGTGACCTTTTTCCACGTCCACCACGCTCTTTTCGTGCCACTGGTCTAAACAATGGCAACGTTAATGACCTCTAACAAGTAAACCATTTTGTTAGGCCCCCGCTTTTGGTAGCCAACTAATTTTGAAAAACGGGATGGAGTATGGAGTATGTGGCACTGCACTTAGCCCATAAGTGCAGGGAAGGATCGCAGGGGCACGGGCAGGAGCGGGAGGAGCAGGTGGGGGTGCGCCCAGCCACTGAACCGTGAACGTGAATGGGAATAGGAATTGCAGCACGAATGAGAAATGCGAAATGCGAAAGGTGCTCCGGGTTCATAACCGGAAGTTGGCGCAGCTCAACGAGGTGGCCTAGTCGAAAGGGGTGGGATGGTGGCCAGAAAACGAGTGCATTGAGCCCAGGGATCTGGTCCCTCCTCGTCCGTGTGTGCGTGTCTGTGGCAGCTCTTCAAACATTTGCCAAAACAATTCAGGCTCAAACAATTGACACAAACTACATGGAGAGGAAAATGCAGTGAGGGAAATTGCCAGCTTAAATGGGTTTTAATAAAATATCCGCCTCTATAACTATACATACATATATTTTCCAAGTGTCCAAGTGAAAAAGAGTTGGCAAACAGGAGCTGCATCAGCAGGAGAGCATTGACCAAAGCTCCGGAATGCCCGGAAAATATATGTTTTATGCGAATTGCACACAAATGCGGGTTATGAGCCGGGGGGTGCAGATATTTGAGTGCGGCTTGTGCCTGTTCAACTGAAACATTTCAAATTAATTGCGCCTGGGAATCGAAGTAACACATTTCATTAAAATTGGATTGACAGCCCATCCCTCTGCCTCTGCCTTTGCCTCTGCCTGGCTGGCAATGGGTTAAGGCATCGTGATGCGGGCATCTCCCAGAAAACAAGGCAACAAACTCATTTCAATATTAGAAAAACACACACAAACGATTGCCTGTAAACACGCTTTTCCAAATAGCAAGGGGGAATCGAGGAGCCAAGAGCTTTGTTTAATTAGACCAATGGAAGATGATTCACTCCAGAAGGCAATGTCATGAGTGCCAGACATTTATCCAGGCTTCAAATTATCAGATACCATTCGTAATCTGAAGATCTTTGAGATACTTACTATTCGAGGGGAATTTCTGAGTACCAAGTTACAATTCCCTCCAAACTTGGCCAATATTTTTTATTACCAAATCCCCTTGACAAAGCCAAGATATCTGAGAATTTCGAAAGGATTATCCCATAGTTGCAACCACAAAGCCAAATAAAGAGCCTCAAAAACTTCTCAGATCCCACAACAAAGTCTTTTTCGCATCATTGAAAATACAGGTCGTAAAAGTCAAGCTCTCGCTTGCAACTCAAATGAAATTTGTTGCATTTATAATTTACGAGCGTTTACTGTGCCCGTCAAGACGAATAGAAAAGCGGCGAGTCTAGGCCCAAAACAGGTTCTTTCTCTATCTCTAGTTTGTGTTCTGTGCGGCTCCAAGTTCCCTATATTACATATATTACAGGTAAATGTGTACATATAGAGATCCCCGAGAGCCCTTGATCTGATGCAGCTGTAACAGCATAGTTCACACAGACTACCCACTCAATATACCAAACGGAGTTGGATGAATTTCGAAATATTTTTATTTATTTTTTGACGGACTGCCGCGCAGTTACTGGGCCGTGAAATGATATGCAAGTCAGGTAGTCGGGGAAAGAGTTCTGGAATTTCAGAACTTCCCGAAACATTTGTCGCCTGTAAACCGTTTTACCGTTAGCATGTAGCACTAGACAAAAAAAAAAGACTTTTATGGGGAGGTCGCGCATGCGCGTAATTGGGGCGTGTCAGAAAGTAGCAAATATTTAATTGCTAATTAGCTATGCGACTTGAAAACTAGATACTGGAGGAGTACTACTTGGAGAGAAGAGCCAGAATGTCAAAGGCAGGCATTTATCATTCTGTTCTTGTAATTAATGCACAAAGAATGCCATGAATTGACTCCAGACTCTCTCCATAAGCGACACTCTATAGGGTTGAGGGTTCAAATTCGAAAACTGGAGCAGAAAGTCATTGAAATAGAACACCCCTGATGTTAGATGAATGAAGTAGCAATGTGAATTCGAGATATTTAAGAGTTCACGAATTGAACCCATTACAAGGTCCTATTACGAAAACCAGACTCATATATCACTCGCAAACAAGCTCAAGGCAAGGGCTGGGTTTTGGGATCAAAATATGTAGTTACCTAAGCAAACGATCCATGATAAATAGAGTTCTATTTGAACTATGTTTGTCCTGCCCCTCTGTTCTAGTGACAAATTATAAGAAAATTTCTGTTCAATCAAACTAATGAGAAAGCGCTTGGATACTGGGATGCTGCTGATGGAAAGCCCGCATCTTAGGACCCAACAAAAGGCATATATTCCATAGAATATGAAGCGGAAATAGCTCTCTTCGCCGTATCATGGCCGCCATCATCCATCACACCGAATGGTGTGGAGCAATTTCAGTTACTAATGAGAGAATTAAAAACACTTTGCGCCCAGGCAGGATGATGATGATGATGCATCCCGTCCATCTCCGACTCCGACTCCGACTTCGACTCTGACTCTGCAATCTCTGACAACTAATGAAAGGAAAACAGAAAGCGGAGTGCAGGCAGGAGAGATACTATAGAGGCTCAAAGGTAATGGAAGGCCGCCAGGCAGTTCCACATTTGTTTTAGAACCTGTCTGGAGTTGTGTCTCCGCCTGCCATCCGACCACCGACCAAATGAAAACAACGTTGCTAACGCAACACTCCTTCCCTTCCTGCCCAGTCCCTTGGGCAAACAACCCGAGATAAATTGTCAGTTGAAGGCAACGAAAACAGATCCCAAGAAAAGGAAAATTGTGCAAAGTGCACAAAGGTGAGAACTGGAGTTGGGGGGGGGAGGTGAGAAGTGCAGGTAGATGGGACAGTATGAAAGGATGCGTTTTCTTTGTGCCGCTCGCAGGAAACTCTGTATGGAAAATGGAAAATGTCGGGAGTTGGGGAGGGAAAAATGCCTTTGCCGACAGGTGTAGGTGTCTCATTTTATGACCCGCTAAGGTCTAATAGCCAGGTCTAGGTCTTGGCGCTTGGATGACTTTTAGTTAAATGGGCGCTCGCTTGGAAAATTTGTGACATCGCCGGATGGTGGGAAGGGGTTGGTGCTCCGCTACCGTTTCTAATTTTTCATAAACTACTTAAAACGACAGCCGATCCGGTCCGCCATTTTGCAATGTTTTGAAACAACCACCGTGAGCCCAGGACGAAGGACGAGGCTGCGTCCTGGCCAAGGGAAATGGGAATTGAGTGGCATGCAAAAAATATCCGCACCAATCACAGGGCCAGACGCTCGACGTACATTTCGCCCTCCGCCCGGGCGGGAAAACGTGTGACGAACTAACCTAAACCGAAACCGAAACCGAAACAACATCGATGTTGGACGCTTTCCCTGTCCAAAAATGTCTGAGCCCGCGGCCATATTTGTTTTTTTTTGCCTCCCCTATTCAATTTCCTGCAATTTGGCAAGCAACTCTACGGCGGGAGCTCTTCCTGTTGCGAGGACGAGAAAAAACCCATGGCAAGGAAAATGCAGGAAAAGCCTCTCTCCGGCCTTTTCAAATGTCAACTGATTCGCAGGCGAAAGGTTGCCATGTGGAAATTATGAATGTTAATGCAGCAACCCGATGTGTGACTCATCATAATTTAAAACACGGACTCCGGGAGGCCTCCTGGCAAAGTCAGAGGCCAAAGACCAAAGCCCGTGCCGGGTGTGCTTTTAATGACGCTCCGCATTATTTTCGCCCACTGCACACACTTCCCAGGCCCAAAACGAGGCAACATATCATGCCTCCGGGGCATGTCACAGATGGGTCATGACTCTCTTCCCAGTTTCAATCTCCAGTTGCTACTCCTCGTGCAGGCTGGCAAAAATCCAATTAAAAAAGTGCACACAGTGTTTTGATTCTAACAGGATTTTCACTTTTTTTTTTTTTTTTTTTTGGCCAACGCATCCTTTTCAATGGAGGTCTAATTTATTTTGGCATTGATCTGGAGTGGACTCTAGTTTTTAGATTGGATTATCGGGGGGAAAAAAACAGAAAACACCTTTTCTAGTTGGCTCTTAAGCCTTTTAAAGACTTCCCTCCATAAAAGCCCATTTCTTGGCCCAGAAGTCAAGTGGTTTGAGTTGATTAAACCCACTGGGAGTGTTGGGTGTTGCCCACCACCCCTCATTGATTGCCCAGGAACACCTGACAAATGCAGCTCCCAGCTCTGCTTCCCTTGCCATCTCCTTGCAATTTATGGAAAAAATGCATGCCTTTGCAAATTTGTCGCCTCTTCCTGTTTTGTCACCGAAAGTCATCAAGGAGGCCGGGGCTTCGCTTGTTCCTCCAGCTATGGAATACACAGATACGTACGTACACATATCGAGCATATAACAAGCTCTTGAGACATGTGAATGCACCCACTTTGGTGGGTAACGCGGCATCGCCCACCAGACACTGGCGTTGCCGTTGCCGTTGCCGTTGCCATTGCCTTGAAACCACAGCGAGTGACATGGAGCCACCCTTGGATGAAGACCCGCCACCACCCACCGTCAGACAAAGCCACAGACGCTGCGTTGTTGACTTTTCAAAAGTGATTTTCTTCGTCGAGTAGTACATTATAGCTGGCCGGCCGAGAGTTATGCCGCCTGGCATGCCATTTATTGGATTACACTCGACATGCTCGATTTTCCTTTTCAAGGCGAACTCAATTCAAGAGTACTGACTGTACTCCACTCCTCCGGAGAGCATAAATCAAGGAATGAAAAGAAAACTATTAAAATAGCAATTACGCCAAAAAAAAAAAACTGGATAAGGCCTGACCGACGTAAATCCGTTGTGAGCCGAGTGCCTAAATAAATATTGGCCAAGTCCCGGAGCAAACAATTGAAGAGGAACCCGGGCGGACTGGGGCGGGTAGGCCGCGTGTCCTTTTGTGTGAGAATGTGAGTGTGATAAGGATTAAAAAGCCGGTCTGAAGGTGAAACATGCAGCTAAAAGTGCTAAATAAATAAAAGTTATGTGAACTGAAAATGTTACTTTAACTGGGACTCCTGTCATTCTTTCTAGTGTGATAAGCCGAGTGGAAATTAAGGGGCGGAGGGCAGCAGGAAACAGTGAAAAATGGCCACGCAAAAGAGGGAAAATAGGACGATTTCAGCTATTAACTAACAAGTTATTACTTCGAGTTGAGTTGGCTAAGAACACACAGAGAAAAATGTGTAATAGCTGGAGGGGAAGTAATAGTTTTCAGAGGAAAGTAAAAATGGTAATAAAAGATCTCCTTAAATATTTTAAAGATTACTTTCTGATTTATCCAGGTTTGTATTTTTACTCAGCATAAAGAGCCCTTTTTCTGTACATTGAGTGACTGAAAGCCGCCAGTTGGTGGCCTGGCCCCCATGTTGACCAAGTGGTCGTTGCCCCAGCAACCAACATTTAGAAACAGGTTTTCCACACCGTACGTCATCGGTGTTTATCGTTCCCGTTCTGGTTTTGGCCGCTCTTGCTTTTGCTGCTGTCGCTGCTGTTGCTGCTTCTGCTGCTTTTGACTTTGCAACAAGCCATCATCATGCCACAAACCAACTGAACCGACCAACTGAGGCAGCAATAAACAATGCAACCAACGGCAATCGGCAAACAGGAAGCGGGAAGAGGAAACGGCAGCAGCAGCGGCAACAACAGCAACAGCAACAGCAACAGCAGGACAAATACAAACATATCCATCATCAAAGGACTCGCTCAACTCACTCCCTCCTGCCTTCAGCCTCCTGCATCCCGGTACTCCTGTACTCCTTTTCTAATTGCGAGTGTGCCAAACCTAATTGCTTGCAAATATTTTCGCAAACACAGAGGCCCAGCTGCCGCCGTTGGCATCCCAGGAATTTGCCATTTTTCCCATTTGCCATTATAATGCATCAAATTGAAAATCCGGGGTAACTAATTTCCAGCACGGCTCGTTGAGATCTCGAGTTGAGGGCATCAATTGCGCATCGAAATGTTTAAGCGTAAATATTATAAAAATTTATTACAATTTGCACCCTTCCGTGTGCATAGTATATGCCAAAGTGCGTTTGATGGCGAAATTGGAATACTTGAATCATGCTCACTTGAATCTAATTCGCAATTTGGTCTAGCAAACACAATTTGCATGAAGGTTAATCATCACGAGATTGGCATGGTACAGGGGGAAAGTGGATGTTATTAGAGTTCTGAAGCGTATATGGAGAGTCTGGGGAGTGTGCAGCCACCAGACACCCGGACTGATCTCGAAACATAATTGAACAATTAAAGTTAATTTACCATGATCCTCGATCCCTCGCCCAGATACTGGCGACCATCTCGCAGATAAGTCGCTTCCGGCAGCAGCTCCAAGAATAACAGAACAATAACCCAAATGTCGGCAGCTGTCGGCGTTTGAAAATTCAGCACAAATTGGAATTGGAATTCAATTTTTTGCTTTCTTTGCACAAACAACCTCCGATTGTTCTCCAATTCACGTGAGCCAGTTGGGCCAAGGTGAGGCGTATTTTGCATGGCCAGCATATAGATTAATGTGGCTCCAGGTGCCGGGGGCCAGAGAAGGTGCCATAGCCATAGCCAGGTGCCAGGTGCAAACGATGCACATGCCAGTGTGTTTACTCAAAAACTTTGTTTTGGCCATTCAATAAAAAACCAATCGATTTGCATGGCAACGCACAAATTGGCATGGATGCCCCCGACACCAGAGGCCAGAGGGAACGGAAATGCCTGATAAGGGGGTTCCTCGCCAGCGGTCCGGGGCGGGACCGAGTCCTGAGTCCCGGGGTTAGGGGTTGTATAGATAGGGAGGAAGGGCAACCGCTCGCGGCTTGTTTGTTTGCATCTTTTCTAGTACTCCACGCCACGGGAATCGGCCTTTGTTTGGGTTACCTTTTTAGCTTGTAATTTATATATTTTGTATACTTCGATTGTATTTTGCCGGCTATCAAAATAAGAATTATGTAGCCGTGTAAGCCAAGGGGCAGGGGTGGCACTGGACGGGATGGGATGGGATGGAATGGCATGGAGTGTTTTTCGGAGGGCGCAGCCCATTTGCCATGCTCTCGGGTTCTCTTTGTTTGCGTATGTTTGCTGTTTACTCCTTCCTTCCTTACCGGTTTCCCACTTTTTTCTTTTTTCATTCTACTTGGTTTTTTTTTCCAACATACACAGTACCCACCCATTGGACGAGGTAGAGCCAAAAGCCTAGACCGTGTCTGATGTGTAAGGAACAGCCCTCCACTGTTTGCTCTTCAGCAGGAGCCCGGGCCGTAGCCTGGCTCAACAGACCCGGAGACCATCAAACGGTCCGTGGAACGTTTTCAAGTTGCGGAAGCAATTGCGCGTGCTGAAGTTGTCGAATGCCTCAAAAACTCGAATGGCAAATGGGACTAAGACTGGGACTCAGCTTGGAAATGTGAAACGTGAAATGCTGCACAAAGGCAACTCCTCGATGCATGCCACACCTCCTCCTCCTCTTCCTCCTCGTCCTCCTCCTGCTCCTGCTCCTCCTCTAACGAAAACAAACCCTGATGCCGGAACATTTGACTCGGATCGTTGGCGCATTTCAAAGCTCAAACGGTCTTGTTTGCTTAAGCGCTTTAAATTATACCGTAAAAAAAGTGTGAAACTCCACGCTACGATTCCTGATTTCAAATACTGGACCTAAATTCCCATCCCTTTACCCATTTCTGGACAGCCATGAAGCGTATCAAAGCCACTGCGGTTGGCACTCCCAATTCTTCACCCCAAAAGGCAGTCTCAATGCCGTGGCAATTAAAGATTGCACAAGCCAGCCTACAAATAAATACTATAACTTGTAGTTAAACAATCCGGCGGATGTGAAGTATCTTCGACCCATCCAGGGTGTGTCCCCGCGGGTCGTTTCTAGGTAATAGGTAACTATCGGATTAGTTACACTAATTGCTTTTCGGCAGCCGCTCAAATGACGCTGCAATCTTGTTAAAGGAAACCATTATGCCTGCCCTCGGGTAGAGGATCGAGGGTCAGGTAGAGGTCCAGCACCTGTACGGGATTAACCATCATTTTACCTGAGCACCAAATTATTTTATTGTTTTATTAGCTTTTCCCTGTTTTCTTGTTGAAGAAATTCTGGGAGGACAAAGGGCGGTAAACAGTCTATAGATAGCATTTACACTTGCTTTTGGTCCTGGGAATTTCCAAGGAAACTAAGGAGTTTTGTGGAAAATGGTGGACAGGTTGAGAGGGTGTCGAGGGTGTTTTGTGCCAAATATTTCAATGGAAAATAGAAAGATACTAGATCAGTTCTTTATAAGGTTCTACAATCCTCAGGAAAATCATTAAAAACGTAGAGTATCAGACCAGTCTTGACAAACTATCTTTTGGATGACTAAAATAATCAATCTTGGCTAGCATTTGCCAGCCCTTTTGGCCAGCCAACTGGGGGTGGCAAGCTAAAGCCACTGTTTAGTGTCACAACCTGCTAAATAAACAAAAGCTAAGGTGACGCCTGAGTGAGTCACGGTCACTCACACGACCCTCTATGTTACATACAAACGAACCCACTCCCACCCGCCTAAGCTGGGGCCAAAGCGGGATGGACTGACTGACTGGCGTGCCAAGCGAGCAAACGTGAACGAGAGCGGGCCCAGAGAGAGCCCCAGAACAGCGCCCCAACCAAGCCAAGAGCCCGTGTATCTACGTCAATAAACGGGCAAAAAGGTACAAAAATCGAAGGCTTACCCGTTGGCAGGATGGCATTGTTCTCGCGCCGCCAGGTGATGGTCGGTGTGGGGTAGCCACTGGCATAGCACTCCATTTGGACCTCGGTTCCCTCGCTGGCCACGATCGACTGAGTGGAGTTGTCGGAGATCACAGGGGGACGTCGCACGGAGAGCTTCACGTCGGCGCTGACTTTGTGGACCACGGATATCACGACCTGGCATGTATAGGTGCCCGCGTCCGTCTCCTGGATGTCCTTGATCTGCAGCTTGTAGGTGGAGGAGCTGGGATCGTAGCGCAGCGAGAAGCGCGAGTCCTTGATCACCAGCGTGGAGCCCGTGGACAGGAAGACGGGATCGCTGTCAGTCTTGAGGAAAAGCACATTGTACTCTTTGGCATACTGAACGGAGCAGTCGAACTCCACGGTGCCGCCGATGTCCTTAATCTGCTCCTGTGTGATGTAGGAAATGGTGGGGGTTCGCTGGCCGCTGGCCTGGTGGCAGGCAAGGGCTAGGAGCAGCGTGCTCCAGACGCACTTCAAGATATTCGGGCGCCACATCTTGTGCAATTAATTTATTTGAGTTTCGTTTCTAGCACCACACCCAGCAAAAGTGGAGTGGAGAGCCGAGAGCCAAGAGCACGAATAACGCGCGCCACACACAATTCTTCTCGAGACTTTTGGCTGAGAAAGCAACCAAGCTGCGGTGGCTCCAAAACGAGAGAGCTCCAAAGACGTCTCCAAAGACGGGCGACGGAGTACACAGGTAGCGCCGTTTCTTTCGCAACCACGACAATGCCCGGATGCTGACTGCGAGTCACACTTGTCGGCCCGCTCTAAGCTGGTTTTAAACTACGTTCTCTCTCACAGTCTGGGTATTGGCCCGATCGTTCACAGAATTTATTCGAGGGATTCACGGAAGACACAACCTTACACTTTGAAAGTCGCGCAACGAATGACTCAAGGTTTAAAAATTTGCGCCCTCTGGGACTTGAGACAGGGCTGTCAGGTTAGAGATGGAAACAAATCGATTAATCGAATATATTTAAATGTGTACTGTTATTTCTTATCCGCTGCAGCTCTGCTGCTAACAGTCTCTGTTATACTGTTAAAAATAATTCAACAATTTCATATATTTTTAAAATTAATTGTCATTAGCAAGAATTAGTCCCTTTTCCGAGGAATTCGACATTAAAAATGATTATTTTAGAGAAAAAACAGGGTGTTATACTGTCATACTCTCAAGGTTTAAGTCTTCGGTAAACCATTATCAATGTTCCCAACCCAATGTACTGAAAAAACCCTTTATTGTGATTGTTTAAAATGCATTTTATTTAGTTTTCTCATTTTGTAATATTATTTAGTAGTTATGTATACGCTATATAAATGTCGGATTTCATTCATCTCGTGCTCTATGCTTTACGATTATATGGTATAACTTTTCTGGTATGAATGTATTTTATAAATGGATAATAATATATTTTTGAATCGAAGCGAAACGTTCCGATTCGCTCTTAGTTTTTGTTTTAGATTTCAACATTTTTTGTTTTGTTTTTGGTTCAAATAGTTAGTTGTTGGCTTTATCGTATCATAAAATGTGTATATTGTGTATATTTATTAGCATTTAGAATTTGATTTTAGATTCTCAACAAGTTGCTAGTTATTAAGTACATATTTAAATGTCTAAATCGTATTTGTATTACGCATTACGTGTTTGATTTTCGATTTGTTATGTTTCTTGGTAATAATTATCCCAAAGAGCGGGGAGCGGGCGCTTAAAAAATTTCAATTTAAAAAGCCAATTACGCAATCGTGTAAACCTAAAACTAAAACGCCACTCATCTTATTGCCTTTCAGCAGTTCGATCATCAAAAGTTGCAACGAGACTTTTGGGTTTTGCGACAAGTCTAGTTCATCAGCTATATTGATACTCTTTTGTTTCTTCAATAATAAAACCGAATACATGCTCATATATGTGATCATATAAGTAAGTTACTGTGTAGATACCATTCCTCAAAGTATAAATAATAATGATTAAGGTAGTGTAGGCTACGGCTTCATAAAATAATCAATAAATAAATTGCTCTAAGTCCAACGTATGAGTTAAGGTAGAAAGCTAAGCGAGAGTTCGTCTTCATCTGTTCAGTTGCCTCCGGGGATGTGGGGGGTCCTTCGGAATCCGTATCCATCGGTATCCAGCGGGGTCCTTAGTTCTTTTGCGAATTAAGACTCCATTGTGCAAACTGCTCCTGCCATTGGCTATTCGCATTTGCCTGCGGGTACACACAAAACTTAATAACTTAATTTCAGGCAGAGTCATAAGCGATTTATAAAGTATTCGTACTTGGGGAAAAATCTCTGGCATGCAAGGCAATCGAAAAGTGGCAATCAACTACACTAGCTACAGGATATATAGGATGTTTATATATATTTTGTTTGCATATTTATCGAGTGCATGTACAAAAGGGAAAAGATACAGATAGAGCACAACATCTAGAATCTAGATCAACATTGAGAAGGATTTCGAGGCGAAACCCTTTACCTTTTCGTTCCACTCTTGGTTATACGATTGGGACTCGTCGAAATCTGAAATTGTATCAAGATAGCGGTAAAAATACGGTATTCTTTACAGGATTTAAGCAAAATCAGACAATTTAATCGAATCCTTTTGAGAGTCAAGCAGCCAACGTGAAATTCAAATCTAGAAACTATCTAACTAGAATGGACTGACTGAGATCGAACGAGTTACGATTCTGGGTGCAGCAATGACGATGAAGATCTATAGAGAACTAGTTTTTTGGATAGAACAGAGTGACGCCCAGACACTAGAAGAGATCTACCTTCGGTGGAGTGGATAAGTCGTGAGTCGAGCGAGTTAAGATGATCTAGAGGCGAGTATATTTAACATATTTTACCTGATCGGAGAGTATAGTCTATTTTTTTGGTAACCTACGACGAACTTTCTTTATAAATTCAAACTATACTTCATGATATAAGCGTGCATGATCAGCTGCAGTTCATCGATTGTCTCACCGATCTCGTGCAGCGCTGGGAAGCCGGCCTGCTCATCGTCGATAAACAGTTCCGGATAGTTTCTGTAGCCCAGGATGCGATTCACCTGCGACAGCTCCTCGCCCTGGCCAAACGTATAATCGAAGTGGTCCTCTTCGGGGGCAAAATGGCACAGATCCTGGCTGGGAGCTGCGGCTCCCTCGCATTCGAGATCCTCGTCGGTGCGGAAGATCTCCTCGTATTCCCGGCACTCGCAGTCGTTGCACTCGCACTGACTCGAGTCCTCGGACTCGCCGCCCTCGATGTGTCGGTACTCTTGAAAGGTTTTTTTTTGGTTTTTGGGTTCGATTCTGGTTCAATTTTGGATGGTTGGAAAGGAGCCCCAAAGTATTGCAAAATCATAAAGGATAACTAACAGAAACGAAAATGGCCAAGGACTCAATATTTGCAGCATTTTTTCTTATGCCGTCTATTGGGAAAATAATCTAAAATCAAAAAATTTGGAGAAAAATGGCGGAAAAAACCAAAAACAAAAGAGTGGTTGTTTTAGAAGAGCAATGGGAGAACCAGCTGGGAGGGCAGGATATGATGCAGCCCGGGGACAACTTACCCAGTGGCAGGATGAAGCGCGCCTGGGGCAGGGAACTGCCTGCCTGATGGACCGCAGCCCTGGCCCGTCCTGTAAGATGGCGAGACCCAAAAACGCAATACGCACACCGAAAGAAAACACGGATAAGCACAGATTGTGAAAACATTCCATTGTTGGGAGGCGGTGGGAGAGTGGGTGCGGGTCTGGAAGTGGCTCTAAAAGCGGTGCTACTACGAGTTCTAGGGTGCTCTGGGTGCAGTGCTGACCACCATTCACAAGCATCTTCAAAAGCGGGCTGCAGTTGCAGTTGGAGGCAAAAGCGAGTGAGAGGAGGAGAGCGATTCCAAGGAATTACCTGCGTTCAGGTCGCTGACCATGTGCGAAATGGCCGACGTTAGATGGTCGGCGGCCTCATTGAGCTCCGCGTCCCCGGGATTCTGATTCTGATTCGGATTCGGATTCTGAGTCTGATTCGAAATCGGATTTAGGCTGGGAATGGCACTGACATTGGCAGTGGCTGTGGTGGTGCGCATTGGCGGTGGCGCTGCGAAGGCGAAGCGATCAAAAAACGAGTGTGTTTTTTTCGGGTGTGATTGAGTATATTGGTGTTTGGGTGGTCAGGTCAGGTGGTTGGGTTTATGTGCCAGTGGTTGTGTTCCCGCATCGTTCAGTGGAGGTTACGTTAATATCTATCTGACCATTAAGCCTAAACTCTCGCGAAAGCCAATTTCTGTTAACAATTTTGATAGTTGGACGCACCTAACCGAAAATTAATCCCTCTTAGCTCTTTCCCCGACTATCTCCCAACTCACTTGCACTTCCGTTCGCGGCAAAGGCGCTCCGCATGTCGCTGCTGATCTGGTTGAGCTGATCCAGCTGGCTCTGACTGAAGGCTCCGTGGCCGTGTCCTTGTTGCTGCTGCTGGAGGAGTTGCTGTTGGGTGGCCCTCACACCAGGCCCGCCGCCCATTGGAATTTGCTGCATCTGCTGGGCGTGAAGCGCACTCATCGGCGAGGTGCCCAGAATCCCAACTCCTCCGCCTCCTCCGCCTGGCATGGGTGGGGATTTACCAGAACGAGGGCTTGAGTTTGGTGTGGATCGAGGCGAAGCGGTCTGTTGGTTCTTCAGCATTCGCATCAGACCCTCTAGTTGCTCCATCAGTTGGCGACGCGAATCCTGCAGAGCTCCCAAATGGCCCTCCAGTTCTCCTTTCCGCTGCCGCAGAGCACGTAGCTCATTAATCAGAGCAGGATTCTCCGGAGCCATTTGCTCCGTCTCCTGTTGACGCCTCAAGCGCGCTATTTCCCGCATGATCTCCTTGTTCTTGGACTCCAGCTGGGCAATGAGTTCGCGCTGGGCTCGCGAGTTATCTGTTCCAATTGGTGTGGCATTATCGGGCAAGTTGGAGGGCTGTTGTTATTTATAAATATAATTAAATAATTAAAGTAAATATAATCATGACTTACCGCTCGGTTTTCCTGAGCCAAGCGTGCAGCATAGCGGGCTATTAGGCGATGCTCCTCATCGTTGGCGGAGGCGGCCGCCACACGCGACATGGTGGTGCCGGTGGCGCTGTCCAGACTGCGGCCGGTGGCCCGCGAATCAAGCGTGCTGGAGCGATCGAAGAGGCCTGGCGGGTGGCCATGGTGGCCGGGTACGAGGCCCGGGCCCGAGGGATCCGAGAAGCCGTTGTGCGAGGGCAGCGGCGAGGGCGGCACGATGTGCGACAGATTGAGCGTCTTCTCCGGCTGGTCGGGGAAGCGCGGCAGGACCTGCGTCGTCTTCTCGGGCACACAGCGGAAGCTCTTGCGCAGCGAGTGACCGATCTGTTTGCTGGGCGACTTGTAGCTCGAGTACTCCTTGACCTCGTGATCGTTCTGGTGGTTCAGCGATGTCTTGCCGTGCCAAAAGCACTCCTGGCACAACTGGTAGGCGTGGCACCGCTGACACCGATAACGAAACCCGGTGAAGTTTTCCTTGTGGCAAACAGAGCAGACAGTCGGATGCACAATGGTCTCCACGGTGGCCAGCCGGTGCACCAGCGGCAGCCAGACGAGGCAGGACGGACCCGGCTCGGACATCAGCGTGGCCATGAAGTCGTTCACCGTCACCTTGTTCTCAGCCGGAAATATCTCCTCCTCGAGCCCCTCCTTGTAGTGGAATGTGGGTGACTCGTACACGGCCGCCGGCAGGGCAAGCACCTCGCGCAGGAACTCGCCCAGCTTCCAGGCCACCAGCTGGCCAGCGCCGTCCGAGATCTGTGAGAATATATCTGGAAAAGATAAAACATTTTAATTATTTTAAATTGAATGTTAATTTTTAGCTTAACTCACATCTAAGCTTGTCCACAAGCTTGCCAGAGCACATGGTGGCCAGAGCCACTTTGATGGAGAAAACGCGTATCTTTCCGGAATTATCACTGTGGAGGAGATAGAATATATTTTTGAAATACAAATCCTGAGGCTCAAACCAATAACGCACCTTGTGTAGGCGGCCAAGAGCCAATTAAGCAACAGGCCCGCCTTGGAATCCACCGGCACCTGCTGGGCTGTGGGCAGCCTTTTGTTGAGGTTGTGGTACAAGGACGAGACGAGCGTTTCCAACCTGGCCACGCTCACCTCGCTCTGCGGCTCCAGCGTGTTGAGTCCATTCTCGCGGAAAGCCTCGATCACGTTCCAAATGTCCACCAAATGGAGATTCGTCGACTTCTGAATGTAGCGCAGCTTGGAGGCGGTGCGGTAGGAGGCAAAGCGTATGGAATCGAAGGTCTGCAGGCGCAGGTCCTGCAGAATAGCCACACGCGGCTCCAGCTCCATTTCGTTTAGAGTGCCTGAAATTTAATTAAGGCATACATAATAGTGATAATCATAAACACAAATAGTTTTGCAGCCGAGCTAAACTGGGTCAACAAATGCTGATGGGAGAATTATGATGCCTGGGCATAGAACATTCAGCCACAGAGCATCCTTTTTGCATAGGAAAATAGATTTCCCCCCACACTACCCATTTTTATCCACGTTCCATTGTGTTTGGCGTCTGGCTTCGACAGACTCGTTGTTAAAGCACTGAAGGAAAAGTTACTAAAAAAAATTCGGAAAGGAAATTCCCAACTCAACTATTTTCATTTTGAAAATCCTCTTCCAATAAAATATTCATAACTTTCCTATAAACTATTGATCTGTATGGATTTTTAGGCTTTTTTTCAGTGGCACCTATTTTTTTTGTGTGGATCCTGTGGCTACAGCATCCCCTGCCGACGGCAATCGCCGGAAGAGGAAGTGAGCAATCCGCAGAGAAACGAGGAGCCAGCCAGCCCACCCCGCCGCATCTCCCGACTGCTAGTTGGGAAAACAAAGCGAATTTAATAATCCGCCTACGCGCTGAAAGTTTTTGCACTCTCATAAACCGCTTTGGCAGTCCAATTAATCGACAAGGATCCTCCCTTCGGAGGAGAAAAGCATCCTTATAATTTCCGTGAGGCATAATTCCCTGTTAGAAGGGTGTCGACAACTTCAGAAGTTGCTGTCACATCACGCTTCCCATTCCCAAGTTTTAGCAATTGATTTTTCATCCTTCAGACGAGAAGAAAAAAAACTCTTGGAATGTCCTTGAAAAAACAAGTAAGAAGACATCTCTGAGTCATCGTACGAAAATAATCAGAGGACGCCTCTTCTCTTCTGGTTTCTGGTTGCCATTTATGCCACACAATGCCAGCATATGTCCCATCCTGTCCTGTTTCTGTAATGTCCTTTCATCATGTAGAGCTGGCCAATTTAAACAAGTATTCTCATTTAAATGCCGCTTCCTTTTTCCTGCTTCCTCCTGATGCTCTATGTCAACTAAATGATAGTGTTATTACAACAGGAACAGGAGGAGGACTGGGAGGACTAAAAGGATGGTGGCCGAAACTGAAATTCAATTTGGAAACTGCAAACTGTGAATGGAGCTGGAGCTTGAATGAAATGATGAAGATTATGATGCTAGGAGGGCACTGAGAGAAATCAAGGAATCATCCAGACCCCATTTAGAATGAGACAAAAACATCCTGGCAATGATTTCTCTTAGTGTCTGGAAGATTGGGGATGATGACTCATGAGGCTCCACGTTCCTTTGGCTTTCCTCCACCACTTGGGAGCACGAAATAGAGCAACAACGGCCGCTAGGACACACATAAATATGCGAACACACACACACACTAACACAAAGGAGCACCCACACACTCGCACATTCTTGGAGGACGAACCGAATGCTGCGAGCTCTGCAAACATTTGCGCTGAAAAAGTATGCAACAAGACCTGGCTGAATAATTTGAGTTTGGTCAGGACCCAGAGCGGGGAGGCGAGGCTAGGCGGAAGGGCGAGGAGGTTGGGAATTCCGCATTGCCAGCGGCTGCTGCAGTTTTGATGCTGCCACTCGCCCCGAGCGTTGACATCCTGCTGCTTTTCGCATGAGCTTCTGCCTCTGCCAAGTGGCCCAGCCCACCCACCGATTATACATCCAGGAAGGAGGAGTGCGGTTGGGGTCGTTTGCCCCCATTTTGTGTCACTCGGAGGATCTCTGCACTAAAAATTCTCTTTTTTCCCCGTGTCAGCAGCATATTAAATTCCATTGCAAGTGCCCCAACACCTCCACGGTGCTTGGGGAATTCGGATTTTCCCAATTGCCATTTTTAGTCCTTTGAAACCGCAATTGTTGGCAGCTTTTGTTGTGGTCAGCCAGCATCCTCGAATCATGCAGATTTCTAGTCCACCGTCCATTGTTTGCCAATTTACGAGCATTTTGTGTACATGTTTCCATTTAAATAACTCGACCAGATGGGAAACTTTTCTAATCGCAACTTCTGCCCAGGACACTTTGATGGCAACTTTCCCCCGGAACCATAACTTTGCGTCATCAAAGTGGAGAATTTGGGCCAGAACTTGGAACATCATTACCGGCAAAATGCAATTTGTGATTGAATCCGGGGCCGCCATCCGAAAGGGTCGGCCGGGTGTCGAATGGCGAGAAAGTTCGCCTGAATATTGCATAGAAATTATTTAAATTAAAAGTACGGACTTCGAAATAAACAAATGAGGTCACCACTCATCGACGGCAGTGCTTTAATCAAGGCAGCTCTCCCAGCTCGCAGTTAGATAATCTCTTGAGCTCTGGGATTTCAATAAATTTAATTAAATACAAAGATTGGATAGCCACAAATATTCAATGCGCCGACGAACTCATTTATTTAATGGGCTCACTTGGCTTTCATTCATCCCGAAATGGCGAGGATTGTGTTCCAATCAAATATTAAATACACACATTAAATGCATGCACGGTGTCCTGGAACTTGTGACATTTTAGTCGCTTTTTTTTTTTTACGGACCAACACGAAAAGGCCATTAGCCGTCTAATATGTATATTATCTTTAGTTAAGCAAAGTGGAAATTTGTTTTATTAGACCATTGGCAGAATTGGATAATGTGTGCCTTTGAAGGAAGGAAAATTGAATGAGTAGTCGGAGTAACGCAACCAACCATCCCGACTATCCATCAACTGCACGAGGTGACCCCAGGTGAACCCAAGGGAACTCCAGGGATGATGGCCCACCTTGATGCTCAATTTACTAACCGAGCAGAAAGGAGAAAAAAAAAATGAAGAGAAACGAGTGGAACCGCATGGATGAAATATGAATAGCAACAAGGACGATAGCGTGTCCAGGACCTGCATCAAAACCACCAACTCTTTCTCCTCACGTTGCCTTTGCTGTGCACTTTTGCCGCAAAACAGGAATTAAACAAGTTTCGGTTGGAAACTTGTCCGGGTCCTGGGAGGGAGTCCTGTCCGGGGTTTATGCCATTTGCGTGCCGGGAAAATCAAAGCCAAACAACCGACTCCAACGATGATAACTGGGCACATAATTTGCAATTTCAGGTGGTGGGCAAGGGATGGATGGGAGGAAATCGTTCGTCTCTCCTTTTATTCCGTGTTAATTCCGGATTTTCCGTTTTTGCAGCAACAGCAGGAGATTGCATGTCTGCCCGAAATGATCAGCCCGAATCGCAGGCCGTGCAATAACCTTTTGTTCGGCTCCAGGCCAAGGAGAGGGCCTCAAAGGTGAGCCGGGCTAACTGCAACTGCCAGGTTAATTGAAAAATTGAGCCAGGAGTCGATGTGCATATGCTCCATTTATCATAATTGATGGGGTCCTGCCGCAGGAGGGGAAAGCATGGCAAAATAATTATCAAGCCAACCCATTTAACGGCTAATTTGGTTCATAATTTTTTCACTGTATTTCTCTGTATGGCAGCCAAAGGAAATTAGACCATGATGACAACACAAGCTGGGCACAAAAACTACAAAGAGAGCTCCGCTCCAGCTGGAAGGAAGTTGTGTCCCAGTTAGACGAACCAACCAACCAACCAACTGTCATCAGCCTCGTCAGAATGCGCAAGCGGAGTAATTATGGATACAGCTCGAAATGGGAGCACTCGGGGTGGCGAGTTCTGTGCCACTTACTTCAACTCAAATGGGAAAAGCAAATGGCAAAAGCAAAATGCACATTCCGCGCCGCCACAAAGCGCCATTAGTCGTCGCCTGTGTTGCATTTGGCACCGCTCAAGGATTACCAAAGGGATTGAGCCACCAAGGAGAAGGAGCTGGCCGTGGATGGGGTGGGGTGGGGCTGCCAGCTTTGTTTCAAGTTGTACTACCATCTGGCCCAGTCTGAAGAGTTTACTGTGCCCATAATCCTCTGGATCTCTCGGATTTACCTGTCGCAAAGCAGTTGGTGGGGGAAATACAAGATAGAAGTTGCTAAAAGTCTGTCGACAGCGATGCAGATTATGGCCTCACTGCTGGATCACAGCCACCTGTCCAAGGTCAGGTTGCAGATAAGATTCGGTGTCTACGAGAGTGGGGAACAAAGAACTGCATTAAAGTAAAGCCGTCATTCTGGCTGGTAACATAAATGGATTTCCGATAAGTATAAGATATGACGAGTAAAGGCGATTAAAACTCGATTAGAAAGACTGCTGAATCCCATATCAATCTAGCTTAGTTAAAAGGCAAAAATAATGCCATTTACCTTGATAATACATAGTCAGATTGGAAGCCACTTTGGCAATTTGGTCTACCTATTTATTATTCCATTAGAGCATTTGAAAGTTACGCATTTATTAATGAATTGCACCTGCAATCGCCACCCACCGCCCACACATTAATATTTACAACCACCCCACGCTCCATCAACCAGTTAAACTACA
This sequence comes from Drosophila varians, assembly GCA_018150405.1. Classification (NCBI taxonomy): domain Eukaryota; kingdom Metazoa; phylum Arthropoda; class Insecta; order Diptera; family Drosophilidae; genus Drosophila; species Drosophila varians. The sequence goes on from JAECWK010000130.1 coordinate 16,187,893, forward strand.
AATTCCTATCGAAATATGCTAATTCTCAGCCGAGCGATTTGCGGTGAGTGATTGAGGGAGATGCCAAGTGCCTGACGCGGATTGGCTTTGGGGTTATATAGACAGATTGTATATGTTATGTAGATGTCGACCTCCCTGAGGGTGCAACAACTGTTTCGACACCAGACATGATCCATCGATGACAATCCCCTGTATAATTAGCACAGATGAGCGAACGATTCGCAGTAAATATTTTCCACTTTATCATTTTGCATGCTCAGCCCAGAGTCACGCCCTATTTTTGGCCAGGGAACGTGCGGTTCGAAGGGGAAAAGCCATTGGAAAAACAACATCTAAAGCCCAGAGTGGCAACAATTGGATATGGTCAGCTAATTGGCCAAAAACGGCAGACAGAACGTCGTCAGATGAGTGTGCCAAAGTGTTGGGGGGAGGGGAGAAATACATGTGTAACTTTTTAGATATTCGATTTTGGCCACGAAAGCGAAATTTCTTACGAAACGAAGGGCAGCCCAGTGCCGCTTTAAAATAAACATTTGGTGTGGGCAGTTTTTCTCATTTCACGATCCATTTGAAGCGGGTTCCACTATCTAAAAACGCGCTGATAACGATCTGCAAAGCAAACAGACCACAACCGATAAGATATATTTCGCTTAGCCGAGCAAAACTTGTCTGGGAGGAGCAAGAAAATGGTGCAATTTCTATCTTGGCTGGCTAAATTCCGGCCATGGAGAGTCAAGTCAAGTCAATCAACTGCAACGATGCAATCGAAATGCGAAAGCGAATGGAAATGGAAATGGAAATGGAATAGGGAAAAGGGGGAAAGAAATCGCCACACACAACACAAATCATTGCAGGCCAGGGCTAAAAGCCGGTCAAGTCTGATGCCTTTCTTCGAGGTTCTGCTTGGCATTTTGCATAAATCTATAATGAGATTTGAAATGCAACTGTCACACATAATGGCATTGTCGGAGCAATCAATGCGGCTTAAAAAATGCCATAACATCGAATATGGCACAGAACTACATCAAACTCAATTATCCACAAGGATTATTGAAAAACAAATAAACACAAATTAATTGTGAAGCAATTGCTTCACCAAATTGTTGAAAATATTAGATATCAATTTGTATAAACAATATTGAAAGCGGAAGTTAAATTCCCAAATATTTATTAGCCATGAACACTGTTTACAAACAAATTCGATTTCCAGATGAAACGATAACCATATATTCACCCCCACACCCATCCGATCTCTGGATATATAAAAATGTGTAGAGTATAGTTGGCGTTTGGCGTTTTAGGGGAATTTTCGAAACAATTGTTTCATGCGATTATCAAAATTTTACAGAATCTAGAAGCTCGCTGCCCGCTTTCATTAGAGTCCAGAATGTGAGTCCTTGATCCTTGCTGGGCCCCCTAACCCCCATATGCCATTGATGGATCTCCGATAATAGCTAAACACAATGTGCTGCGGCGAGAAGTTCAATCCGTTTTATATTGGACCCTTTCCAGAGTGCGCCTGCGGTGACTGTCCTTACGGCATCTACTCGGGATTCACGCGATGTGGCTGGTGTGGCGGCAACGGACCCTTTGGGAAGACGCGCCGTGATCCTTGCTGCGGCGACTCACCTCGCCGATCCTGCTGCGGCCCGAGATGCGGTTCGATTTGTGGGCCAAGCTTTGGGCCGTGTTGCGGACGCTCCTGTGGTCCATGTGGAGGACCCTCGTGCGGTCCGTGCTGTGATCCTTGCTGTGGCCCCTGCTATGGCCCCTGCTGCAGTCCTTACTGTGCCCCGTGTAGCCCATGCTGTGATCCTTGCTGTGCCCCGTGTGGTCCGTGCTGTGAACCCAAATGCGGTGGAAGCTGCTGCTGCGTGATTTGCTCCAGCGGTATTGGCTCCTGTGGCCAACCCGGTTGCAAACCTTGCTGCGTCTGCTTCGCAGGATAAACACTTGCGGTTCCTTTTTGGCGTCTGGACTTTAATGTGTGTGTGTGTGGTTTGGTTTGATGGTTTCTTGTACAAAATTGAACACTAAACTCGTATAATTATGGGAGAGGGTTGGCTTAGCCTGGGTTTTGATCTAAAAATAACCAGATGCTTTACGCTCCAGTCGCCTGCAAGCCCTGGTAATGGAATTCCCATACATGACTGGCTCTTGGTTGTGGGATATCGTCGTACATTCCATACATCAAAAGCGGAAACCTGGAGGGGAGCTGGAGGAGCGGAATGGCGCCGCTAAATGCGATTACAGCATAAACGATTAATTTTATTGCATTTAGCTGGGGCCTCTTGCTCTGCTTTTTGTTCCATAAACTAATTAAAGCCCAGTGGACAACGGCGCCATCCTCCATCCCCCATCCCCCATCCTCCATCCTCCATAGAAGGGCCACTGGACTTCAAAGCTAGAGGCGGCTACAGGCGAAAAAGGGTTAATTGTCTGCTCCTCTGGCCCCAGCAATTTTCCTTTTCTTTACGCTCTCTTTACTTGATTTTTCCTCCGTTTTATTTCCTTTGTTTTGCCACTTTTTCAGGAGACAACTAAGCTATGTTTTCTAGGCCAAAATTACTCCATGGCTGGTATGTGACCCAAGTTTTTTGTTCAGCTCTTTATTGTGGCTTTTGTTATTTTTGTTGTCATGTTGTGGGTGGCCGCACTGAACTTTTGTTTGTTTGTTGCTGCTGCCCTCCATCTATGCCGCTTTGCTCTGGTTTCACTGCGTTTTTTCATGTCACGCCTCATTTAGCTTTTCACAACATTTCCCGCCCACCCACTAGACATTGGACTGACTCGACGACGGACTGCCAACGTGTGTGTCGCAGCACACTCGCAAATATCTGGGGATCTGGAGCAGTGCTTCCTAATACTCTCCACGTCGCTTCTTAGCACAAATTTTTTTGAAAAAGTATAAGTATAAGCATAAGTATGTTTGTATCAAAAATTAACCGAAATAACTAGGGGGGTGCGTTTCTATCTGTGAACTAGATCAAGCCTCCTCGTCTCTAGATAGGAATGCTGTTGCTTCTGCCTCCAATGAGCCGCAATATGTTCAAGTTAATTGAATCTGATGGGAGTTTGTGGGGAAATGCCCGATAGTTTGGTGAAAGATTGGGATTATTGCATCGTAAAATGATAAAATCATTAGCCTGGCAATTAATCCTTGCAGCTGAAAATCTGGCAAATGGCAAGCACACTTTCTTGTTAGACACGCTGTGCATTTGCTTTGATTTATTGCCCTGTGATAAAAGCAATTCAAACGATTCATGTTTTTCCCCCACTCCACGAGATTGCGGTTTATTATCTGAGAAATTATCTGAGCAATGCCATGAAAGTGAAATTTTCTGCTATCGGACATCGCGGCTATCTTTTTTTTTTCTCGTAGGTGTTTGGAATGCCTGGCCCAGCTTTGCTCTGGAGCTTCGTTTCTATTTTTGCTTTTTTTTTTGGAGCTTCGGCCACGAGCACCTGCTTCGTAAGCTTCGCCCCCTGCCCTCCCACACCCATCCCATCCCGCGGCCCTCCGTTTCCACCTAGTCGGGGATTGGGTGAGCCAGCAGCCGCCGTTTTTCAAATGCTAAAATTGGCGATTAGTCAAAATGATGTCACCGAGTTATTTTGATTGTTTTTTTTATTTGTTTTTTTTTTTTTTTTTTTTATTATTATTTGTGTATATATTTTTTTAGGTTGACTTTGGCATTTTGGTGACATGTTGCCCATAAATTCACCGCCAATAACATTTCCAGAAAGGCCAGAAACGATAAGCGATTAATTGAATTGACCCTTGGATCTTTTAATTAGCCCGGAATCCAATTACTTATTGAATTAATCACAGCGCCCAACCGCCCACCCGCCATATGGCACTGCAGTATCTGATCTAATCTTGATTAAGGAGTACTTTTGAAGGAATGTAGATAGTGCCTAAGGGCGTGGCAAGCCCTATAGGAAAAGGTTTCTATTTATCTTTCACAGATCGCAAATTGTGAAAACAAAAACACGGACTGCCAACGAAAATATTTGCCAACTTAATTCCAGAAGGGGGCGTTGAAAAGTGGCAGGGACTGGCGCTGGGGCTGGGGCTGGGGCTGGGACTGGCGCTGGGGCTGGGGCTAAGGGGGTCAACCAAGTGACGCTTTTTATGAATGAACATTTTGGCGTCGCCGACGCGTCACTCATTTTCAGTATCACGAAAATCTACTACGCCATTAGGGAAAGGGAAAACTCGAATAACAATTATGATTTTATTCGATGACATTTCTTGTTTACCTTTGGTAATTAGCAACCTTTATTTATGCGTCACTTTTCGGCCTGCGCGGAGTTGCTGCTGCTGCTGGTGCTCCTGCTGTCGCTTCTTCTTGCCACCTTCTCTTGACTCCTTTTATTCTATTTAATACGTGTTTGGTTTTTTATTTTCACCTGCTGTTTACACAATAACTGTAGTTAAAAGTTGCAAAACCCACACGAAATGGTACTGAGCGAAAGAGAGGGGAGGAGCTCTCGCCAAGATGCTGCGCCCTTTGGCCCTTGTAAAAATATGGTAACAGAAAAAACTTCTTTTTTTTCGGGCTACGCTTGTGGGCCCACGCAAACACGCACACACCGACACACACACACGCGCACGATAATAGAGCCCAGTTTTAATCCGCTCTGCAGATACACTTTTTTACTGGCTGGCAAACGAAAGACTTTCCCAGCTACTCGCAATTAAATATCTTATCAGCGACTTTTGTTTACCAAACGCTTTTGGCCAAAAAAATCTTTCAACATCGCGCCGCGACGGTTTTTCTTGTTGGTTTTTTCGAACACCCGCACAAGCTGGGCTTTCACAACTTTGCTTAAAATATCATACTGTATATATCCATAAATATTTCAATATTCCACGTATTTCCTGCAGCGATTTTCGCGACGATTATTCAGGTGTGTCGAGCTGGAGAGGTAATTTTAAATTATTATCGCCGGGCTCCAAACCGTCGTCTCGAAATAAAAACAGTGGAGTACAGTGCTGCCCGCTCAGCCGTTTTTCCGTTAATTTTTTTGGCTAGAGCCAAATTTTTTATCGATATTTACAAATTAATAAATGATATTAAATTATTTACAGAGTCAATTCTGTAAAAGTGGGTCCGTTTAAGTTAATTTAAAACAAATAGAAAGCCCGACTTTTACACCTAAAAGTTATCGAAAGTTTAAACAAGCCCATAGTTGGCAACACCAAACATTTGTACTTATATAGTGATGGATAAAGAAAAAGGATATTTCGGAACTAGGCGGGAAGGACACCTAGGCTCTACCTCAATCAAATAATATTACTATCCAACTGGTAGCGGCGAGCTCATTCAAAACTTCATACCTTTGCTGCCAAAAAATCGCCAACTGTTTGCATATCGTAACATTAAAGGCTTTTCTTTTTAAAAAGTTTTTTAATTTTCACAGCTCGACTTAAGTGTTAAATTGGTGAGTAACTAGGACTCAAGCCCTACTCAACTTTAGCATGTGTCGTTGCGCATGTTGTATCCGCCGTATTTTGGCGTTCCTGCCGAGATCGCTCCTTGAGTTGAGCTGTTTTCAAGGAAACCATCAGCTGGGTGGAGTTGTAGAGCCAAGTGCCCTGAAATTATGAATTATTTATAGCTCTTGTTGATAAAAGTGACCAACAGAAACTCACAATTAACAGCATACAGTTCAGTAGTATGGGAATTGAAAAAACTGTCGAGATAAATAGCCCATTGCTATCGAAGTATTGTTGCTTTGAGAAGGAGCTCCAATTCTGAGCCGCGTACTCGTTTATGCTTTCCGTAAAATACACAGCCAGCACTGATAAGCCATGAAGACAAAAACAAAAGAGCCACATTAATGCACATTACTTGGAGGCGCGGCAAAACCACGTACACAGAATAAGGAAAAGAAACACCTGGAAATTGGTGTTGTTCCGACTCAGTAGAGCAGTGGTGGTAGTCAGTATGTGTACCAGGATGAGTCCAATGAGCCAGGGGTCCTTCCAATCAATCTGAAAGTGAATATACTTGTAAAGGATCCCTTTTTGAAACCGGGGAATGAACTCACGCTGAGTAGAAAAGTCCAATAGCCAGTGACTTCGTTCACCTCGATCTGACCAGGATGCATCCTGCTATATTATAGATTTCCCTGACTCAATGTAATTACTAAAATATATTTGTAGTAAATATAATTCCTTCAGCACCGGAATCAAAAAATAAACAAACCTTTTTTATATAGGTAGTGTTGAAAAACGTGTGGATTAATTCATATTGGGAACTGCGCAGTTGGAGAATAAATATTAATTACACCATATATCGAAATATATAAACAAAATCAAATAAATAAACTATATAGTAAGTATGTTTTGTGTATTAATTACCAGCATTTAAATTACGCCTAATTACAGAGAATTAAAGATAATTCTTGACTGACCGTGGGAAGTCGCCGTGTTTGTCATGCGGTCTGAACGTATCGATAACGCTTTCACTGACTCAGTAGACACAACATTACCAAAATCTGAAAAATATCACAAAGAATTCGTTGAAAAGCATTCAAAATTGTAGTTATTAGGGCGAATCAACTCATTCCCAGCTACAGAGCTGTTTAGGCAACGAGTGAACAAGCAAATCGGGCGAAAGCAAGGAAAGATAAACCAGAAAAAGGAAGGATAGATGTGGCACGGACCACAAGCCAACCAGTGCACCACAAACGCGTAGGGCAGAGGTGGTACTGGTGTTGGTTGTGTGGTGCAGCAGCAGTCGCAGCAGCTTCTGTCGGTCGGGATTCGGTGGCAGCTGGCAAGGAGCACTGTGTATGCGGACATTGACGTGGTCTTGCCGCTGTTGAAAGGTCAACTCGTAACAACGACACGTAACGGCGGGCGGTTCAAGGACACGCGGCGTAGACTTCGCGCGCAGCGTCGCAGGAATCACAATAGCCGCAGTGCCCGGGCGCTCCGCAAGCCGAGACTCTCGCCACTTGGCAGCTGGAAGATCAATTCGGCCTTTTGGTCTAAGAGTATTCACGCCCCTCGCGTCCACGCCCACGCTCGGCGACTCCTCCGCGCCATGGCTGTCAAGCAGAATAACACCGAATCGGGTGACGGCTCCGAGAATGCCGGTAATAACAGCAGCGGGCTGCCTCCCAACTCCAAGCCCACTTCCGCCAACGGACTGAAGATGTCAAATGAAAATAGTGGGGCTGGGGGCATGGACATGGGATCTTCCACCGGCGAAAATGGTCTGAACTCCAACCGGCCTGGCAAGCGAGACATTAAGAGCTTGCTGCAGTGCCTGGAACACCCGGAGCAAGCCCACAACTTGATGGGTTTTTACGAGCATATTATTATCGAACTGGCACGCATGCAACATTCTAAAACGCCAGAGGACATCACCCGCCTTAAAGAGGAGGCAACCAAGGTCGGTGCTCTACTAGCAAAGCGCAACGAAAAACACTACCAGATGTTCTACCTGCGAGTTGTCTACGAGCTGATCACCAAGTCCTCCTTCGAGCCGCCGCCATCGTGTGCAGTGGCTATCGTGTTCCAGCTGTTCGACTCCAATCAGATTCTTGAGGCGGTGCATTCATTACTAGAACAAAACGTACAGGACGCCAGCATCAGGAAGACAGTGGGCCTGCTCTGCGTTTGGATAGGCGAGTGTACCTTCTGCAACAATTTATATCTGTGGGTGATGGCCCTGCTTAATGGGCTAAAAGATCAAGGCAAGCGAGTGCTGCTGGACGAGATTGCGCTGGAAAACATCGAAAAGCTATTCAGTTTAATGATCTTTCCGGCGCTACGCTACAAGGCCTCGCCATTGGTGTTTCACATGCTGTCCACCATCAATCAAACGCCAGAGGTCTTCCACAAGGTACAGCTCGAAAATCAAAATTTTTAAATCTAAACAATACTCAAAGGTTTTTTTTTTATGTATAGATTTTGCCAAAGATCCCAATCGTGCTACAATATCTGAAGCAGCAGTCGAATTCCAACGATGAAGTGGGCTTAGAGGCTCGCAAATGCCTTCAGCAGCTAGTGGACCTTACCAGCGCTCTGGTACTGCGTTTCTATGACCACGATGACCTTTACGCTCCTGTCAAGAAAGCGCTGCAGACATACGACCCCTCGCCCAACTGCGTGGCCTTAGCGCGAGCGATGCACGAAAGCGCCCAGCCTTGGGGGCGGAGGAACGCGAGAGTCGGGTTAGTGAATTTAGGCAACACTTGCTATATGAACAGCGTGCTTCAGGCCCTTGCTATGACCAGCGAGTAAGTGATAAAAATCTGATGCGTCATTTGCGAAAAACAATATAAATATATATATATTTTATTTAGTTTCAGCCGACAGATTCTTCTTATTGAATGTGACTCTGTACTGCTGAGGAAGGTGCAGCAGCAAATAGCTCTGATGCATCACTCACTGCGCTACGAGCTAACACCCCTGTTAGTTCTTAACGCCACTCGACCACCAGGATTCACGCCCGGTCTGCAGCAGGACAGCTCCGAGTTCCTAGGTCATTTGCTAGACTTGCTGCACGAGCACGAAATCAACAGCTTCTCAGTTTCCGGGCGCAGTGGGCGAGCACCGATGGCCAATAGCTTGGAGGTCGATGAGGAGATTGCAACCAGCGGTGTGATACCCTACAACAGTAAAGATCGGGAGCTGGGCATCGGCAGCAGCAAGGCCACTGCCACTCCACCTGCAACACCCACCAAAATCCCAAGCAGCTCGCAGCAGCAGAGCGAGGAAGGCTCGATGCCACCTAAGCCGACATCCACCATTGACAAGACATTTGCAGGAAAGCTATCCACCACCTATCGATGTCTGAGCTGCAGCGGGGAGAGCCGGAATGAAGACAGCTTCCGCGAGCTTCAGCTTTCGTTTCCCGACGACAAGGACGACTGTGGCGCAACCAACTATTCAGTGCAGGACCTAATCGAGTATTACTGCTCGCCAGAGAAGCTTGACGGGGATAACCAATACTTTTGTCCGCGCTGCAAGAAGCTCTGTGATGCTGAGCGCCACATCGGAGTCACCCAAGCTCCACGAAACCTTATCCTCACGCTCAAGCAGTTCAAATACGACCAAAAGTATCACTTTCGCACCAAGCTCATGCACAAGGTGTTCCATGATGAGAGCGTGAGTATTTTATGATTGATTGCCATAAAGAAATACGGATTTTAACCTGCTTTAAATAGGTCACAGTAAAGGTTTGCACCATGGAGTCGCTGCAGGAAATGTCTACGGTGCATTACGACCTTTATGCCGGTGTCGTGCACGCGGGGTACAGCATGGACTCCGGTCACTACTTCACATTTGCGGCAGATCAATCCAAGCATTGGTACAAGTTCAACGACAACATAGTGACCCACTCGCAGCCGGAAGAGATGCACAACCTCACTTCGCCCAACACACCCTACATTTTGTTCTACAAAATGTGCGCACGCTCCAATGAAGCGTCTACCAGCTCTCTGTCAGGGATCGGATCGGGCCACCAAGTGGTTTCGGTCCCAGTGTCGCCGCCGTTATCGCTGGAGGAGTTGCCCAGCCAGCTGCGCGACTACGTAAAGAAGGATAATCGCGTTTACAACGAGGAGTTAAGGATTCTGCGATTCAAGCGCGGCGGTGGTAGCATCGGAGGAAATGGATATGTCAGTCGGCACAACTATGATGACGACGGGGACGATGAGGATGACCAGGCGCCGCCACCGACAGGAGGATGCGGTGGCAATGGGCTGGATATGAACATCAATAGATTCGTATACTAAGGAAGGAAGAGTTGATACAGAGCGAGCACGAGCATAAGAATACCACAAGAAGATACATTTGTATACTTTACAAAAAACACGCATACTAATCTAAACGTTACACATACAAAACATATTGCCAGTGCATAACCAATTGACATGTATAAGGCTGCGTATATCAAGTAGTAAGAGATTCTAGCCGCGGCTCGTTCACCAGCTCTTCCCATTGTTGTTCCAGTTTCCTGATCCTCCGATCCCCAGTCCCGAGTCCTCAGTCCCCACCCCAAGAATCATCCCAATTATCATCCACTCATACTTACGAAAACTATTAATGTATTTCCATTTACGAAACTGTTATGATTTTTTTGTTTTTGTTAACACAAATCTAGTTGTAGAACAAGTATATATGCGTACACCTACATATAAATTTAAATTTAAAACGATTAAAACCATCTAAATTAGCCAGAAAGGAGAGCTAAATACTCGAGAAGATAAGAAGCCCACTAACTTCCAAAGCGAAAAAACAGATATTTATGCACTTCAACTTAGTTTTTAATGCATAGCAACTTGGATTAAAACAAAATCTCGAGTTCAAATCAAGCTGGCCAAAAGCTAAGTAATGACAATGACTTGTAAAAGAGTTAGCAAGATCGAAATTGAGCTAATCCTTATGATTGTATTATTAGTTACTTTCTGTTTTTGTAAAATTTCAAAACTGCAACACGAATTTGTAATTGATATATTTACAAACATGTATCTGTTTGGATCTGGTGAGCAGAAAATGCTACTTTGAATATTATTGCAATTAAATTGGAATAATTTCATATAACTTTGTATATGGTGTAAGTCTATGGATAACCAAAATCTATACTATGCTATGCTATAAGTGTATCAATAAAAAAAATGAACAAGCCCAAGAACCTATTACTTGAAGACTTTTATAACATTTCATTTATAAAGTGATTAGAAAGAAGATATTATTTTTAGTTTAAATTTCAAATTAGCGCCTTAATTTAACAAAGTGTTTGAAAACATCTTATTGTTATCGATATCCATGTCCGAATCGACGCTGGCCACTCTATTCAGAAAATCGAATACACAACTGAAGAAAAAACGAAGAAGAAAGATATGGTGTTTAATGAAAAATCTTTAAAAATTCAATTGTAAATATTATTTATATATTTTACGCACGAATTGAAAGTGAATGTGCCTACGAGCGTGTGTTGCATCGAAGTAACGAGCGTGCAGTGGAAAGCAGTGAATTTCTGGTCTTGCCTGTGTGTGAAGCGTTGCGTTTCGTGTGAAAGAGCGAGAGCGTGCGAGCTTGAGCAGTTGAAGCCATATACATCTGCCAGAATCAGATATTACAGACGTCTAACGTCCACGTCTAAACCCCTAAATAGTGTAAGAATTGTTGTGTAACCACCATTTAGGACTGTCGCCTGTCAAACTGTTTCCTACACCTGAGTGTAGGTGTTTGTCGTGTGGGTGTGTGCCGCATATCGCACACTGCATGCTTACAACATATTTCTGGGGCTTTGTTAGAATCTCTGGGCCAACTGACCGTTGATCTTGTCTAGGAATCACCTCTTTTGGTTACTATAGCTGACTCTTATCTATTTATCAGTTAAGTTGCATCGTCCTTTTTTCGTTGATTGATCGATTTTTCATGGGTTCTATAAAATATGTATACACACTCATACACCGGGACGAATATTTAAACTATTTCCCTTAATTTTAGTTTTAATTACTAAGTTTGTTAAATACTGTGTGTAGATACATTTTGTGTTTGATTTTAAAATGCATCTGATGGATAAGAATGAAAGGAGTGCGTGCTTTTTACGTATGTAGCTTAGAATGGACAGAGTGGGATGCTTCAGTTGATTGAATGATGGATTATCTTGGAGCGAAGTGTGAATCTTCCGAGTCGAGCGCTTGTTTAATCGTCTGTCGTTTATAGATCCAGATCCGCCACAGGGTCAAGTGTTTGTAGTCATGGATTTTGTTCAAGTTTCGGAGGAGGAGGGTGACGAGCCCATCGAGTTACCAGCTGAAGAGGATGGCACCCTATTGCTATCCACTCTCCAGGCCCAATTTCCTGGCTCATGCGGTCTTAAGTACCGAAACCTCGACACAAAAGCCGTGCGAGGGGTTCGCTCCAACGAAGGACGGTTCTTTCCGCCCAGCGTTGATTCGGGGTGGGGCGAGTATGTGTACTTCTGTGTGTTTCCGAAGGGTAAGAGTGCTTCATTCCTCTCAGTTGACTCATTTGTAATCCCATCATCCAATCAGAAAACAAGCGGAAGAGCGACGACAACTTGGAGAACTCTACGGCGAAAACTAAACGCATCGAAACCAGACTGCGGTGCACCGATCTTATTGTGCTAGGATTGCCTTGGAAGACTACCGAGGATAGCTTACGGGAGTACTTTGAAAGCTATGGCGAGGTGCTAATGGCTCAGATCAAGAAAGACAACAAGTCCGGCCAGTCCAAGGGCTTCGGATTTGTGCGATTTGGATCCTACGACGCCCAAATGCGAGTTCTTTCGAATCGGCACCTCATCGATGGTCGTTGGTGCGAGGTGAAGGTGCCCAACTCAAAGGTAAAATAAATTAATCATAATTACCATGAAATAAACTGAATATATCTTATGCCTTAGGGTATGGGTCATCAGGTGCCGTGCAAGGTGTTCGTGGGCCGCTGCACTGAGGACATAAACTCGGATGACTTGCGGGAGTATTTCTCCAAGTTTGGCGAAGTTACGGATGTTTTTATTCCGCGGCCCTTCAGAGCCTTTAGTTTTGTCACTTTTCTCGACCCTGATGTGGCACAATCTTTATGCGGAGAGGATCATATAATTAAAGGTGAGTAAATACTTAAATCGTGTAACAAATTTCTAATCTTCTACCTCTACTAGGTGTTTCGGTGCACGTGTCGAATGCGGCTCCAAAGGCCGAGCAGAATAGAAATGGCCAGGGCCAAAACTACAACTACAACTCTAGCAACAGCTTCGGCATGAATTCGTACCCGCAGGGAAACCATATGAATGGTGGCCGCAACGGACACCACCGAGGTAATAGCCAGCACAACGCACACGGAGGTGAGAACGCAAGCCTCGCCAATGGGCACAGCAACATAGGTGGCGGTGGTTACGGCATGGGTGGCAATAATTATGGTGGCAACTCGGGCGGGGGCTACCACAACAACGGTGGCAATCATTCTGGCGGGAATCAAAGCCGCCAGGATGGCGGCTCCTCCTATAATAGACAAGCATTTCATGGAATGAACCAGCCGCACAATGGCAACGTGGGCGGAAGCAATGGCTGGATGAACAGGGGTCACTTGGATATGCCGAACTTGCAGGCGCTAGGCATCAATTCGCAGGGTTCCAGTTCGTCGAACCAAGGTCAGAACATGAACAACCCACTGGGGGTTGGTTTAAATTTGAACTCGTTGCCGATCAATCCGGCGCTGGTAGCTGCTGCCTTGAATCAGTGGAGTCTAGTTGGGAATCAGCTACAAAACCAGAACCAGGACCAGCAGGCAAGCCTACTCAATTCTATCATTGTTTCAAACAAAAAACTCTTTCAATTACTTTGCAGGGAGGCAATTTTTTATCCTGGATGGCCCAAAACGGCCACAACGCCAACTACGGTGGCCGGAAAGGAGCGAATAACCAGAACAACTCTAACGCTAACAGTATGATTAAGCAGGACAACTCCGAGGCAGTAAGTGGATCTACATGTTTGTAGTTTTATGAATATTTATTATAAAAATTTAAATTTTTGCAGAACGGTAACGCGGGGTGGTCGAATCAAAGCAGCGGATCCCAGAATTCAGTTGAGAAGTCTAACTTTCTATGAAGGATACTTTGCTGATTTTGCTAGACACTGTGAATGAGTGTTGTTGAGAATAATCTTGATTTAACCAAAACAAATGTAGCTTACTTAACTATATTAAATATATGTACTCTATATTTAAAATGAATGGATTATAAGTGTATGTATGGAAGCATACTAAACCTTTTTATATATAAGTAACACTAGAGAATTTTGGTCAACACCGGTGAAAACGAGAATGAAAACAAATGTAATAATATTGATACTTTCTTCACAATAAAATACACGCCAAAGCTCAATATATTGTCGTTTTTAAACAATTTCGGAAACGGGTTTCGTAAAATGCCAGTATTGATAAGAGTATCTAAAAATGCAGCCCTGGGTGTTTCAGTTCCGCGTTCCAATACGAAATTTTGCCATAACGGAAAGAATTCTAGGAAGCAGCAAGTCCAAACGTTACTGATCGCAGTAGCTTTAGTTTTTACTATATATATCCGAAAAATGAACCAGATTATTCAGGATAAGTTTATTCCTCAGCAACTGCTCTATTTTATTGCCGGACGAAGCTGTTGCCAGCAATTCGCGTGCACTTACCGATCCAGCGAACACGATGTGTTCGTAAATTGTTCCCGCGCTTTGGGGCTTCGTTCGCAGGTCGTACAGCACAATGGCCAGAGCTGCGTCAAGATTTTCAAGCAGTCCTGCCGCCATTATCTGGAGGAGCCCAAACTACTGACTCTGACATCGCCCTCCTTGGCGAACCTTTTCTCGCTCTTGAGCCGCGCCACCCACTTGGCCAAGGAGAATCCGGATTTATGCTCGGAGTACAGCAGCTACCGCATCAGCGGATCAGATTTGCCGCAAATCAATGTTCCCCTGCCAGCGATTCGCCCACCGCTGCCCCGCTTCAAAACCGAGTCTCAGCGCAACTTTTTAAACAGGTTCCCGGGACACCTACTCTCGAAGGACATCCTCCAGCTTATGTACGCCCATCGGGTAATCGTTTTCAATGCTGATCTCTCGTGGGACAAGTCTGTGTTCATGCCCCTACTAATTCTGGACGATTGCGAGAATAAAAAATCCAATGTCAAGATCATATGCATCGAAAAGGAAGGCATCGTTGCCATGTATAACAGCCATCGGATGGCGGAGTATTTTGGCGAGCAAGTAGGCGAGACGGTGGGAGTCCAGCTGCCACAGTTAAGTAACGTCAGCACCTCCACCCACATCATCTTCTCCACGGCCCAGTACGTCTTGCGCTCTCTGGCAGGGGGCTTGAATTTCCAGAACGTCAGCCACTTTGTGGTGAACGATGTCCACTTGCATGAAGCCTATACAGACATCCTGCTTAGCGAGCTTAGGAACGCCTTAAATGCCTGCTCCAATTTGAGAGTAGTGTTGCTCTCCCAGATGCTTGCTGGATACAAGTTCCTTGCTTTTTTTGAAGAGGGATGCGAGATGAACAAAACGGAAATCCCGCAAATGGCGGCCAGGATCTCCTTTCTGGATGAAATACATAGCTGCATTGCGCTTGCTGGGATCCACAAGGGACCGGACATTTACAAGGAGATCCCCGAGGTCTTCCGGACCAAGAGCCAGCGCAACGAGCAGATGGACAAGTGCCTGCAGGCCTACGAGGAGCTGGGAACCGATGCCTCCATTCGTCCCTTCCTGTATGCCATCAATTACGACCTGGTGCCGGTCAACTACCGCCACTCGATAAATGGAAAGACAGCGGTTCTAATTGCCTCCCAACTGAATAATGCGAATCATCTTCGTTTGCTACTGTTTATGGGCGCCGACCCGTACATCGTGGATGAGCACCAGCAGAATGCCATTTCCCTGGCCGCTTCCAAGGGGAACAACGAGTGCATTGATGCCCTGAACAACTACAGCCTGCACGGCTATGTGGTGAAGAACGCCAAGCCGGATTTTGTGGACTACGATCTCATCATAGACCTGATGTACCTGCTGCTCACCAAGCCGGAATTCACGCCAGGTGAGTTTACTGTTAGCTTTTGCAGTTCAAAAATTCGCGGGCAGCTAGATCGAGGTCGTTTAGGGTTGGAAAACGCGGTAAACATCGATTGGGTGGAAGCACATTTGTCAAGCGTGCCAAATACTGCCACCTATCGATTATACCGCCTGGAATTGGCACTTGTTTTTTTAGAATCTTAAGAATCGGCCAAAAATGAGCACTTACCTACAGAGCAGCGAGGGAAAATTCATTCCGGCCACCAGGCGGCCGGACGGCACCTGGCGCAAGGCTCGCCGGGTCAAGGACGGCTACGTGCCGCAGGAGGAGGTGCCGCTCTACGAGAGCAAAGGCAAGCAGATTGTGGCGCAGCGGCAGTCCGGTGTCCCTCCTGGCATGTGTCCCGTAATGGCCGCCGAGGCGAAGAAGGAGCGCGAAAAGCAGGATCGCACCAGGGCCAAGAAACTGGATAAGGATGTGGCCAGAAACCCGAAGGCGCCAACGCCGGGCATTCTGCCTACGCCGTCCAGCTCATCCCAGGCGCCAAAAGCTAACCAACCTCCAAGGAATCGGGAGGTCGACGCCATATCCAAGACGCTGGACGAAAAGCTGAAGCTGGAGGCGCCCCCTGAGATAGACACTACCAAGCAGCTAAAAAAGCTTCGAAAGAAAATCCGCGAAATCGAGCAGATAGAGGCCAGGATCAAGGCCGGCGAACAGAAAAAGCTGGACAAGGATCAGTTGGACAAGGTGAAAAAGAAGCCCGACATCCTGCGCCAAATAAGGGACCTGGAGATGGACTCAGCCCTGCACCGCTCATAGCCATAAGCCTTAGGTCGAGTTTAACTTCCCGTCTTTTAGCCAGGGCATTATCCATGCTTACCAATCACCTTGTGAACAGATCAAACATCAAACGCCGCCTCTCCACAACAAATACTTACACGCATATGTCTGTTACATAGTTATATTAGTTTTAGCCGATGATGTCAAAGCCATTTAGTAATTTAAAATCTATTTTTTAATAACGTGCGTCTGTCTTTAAACTTAGTTTGTACGACTGGATGAAGCGCCGAGTTTATTTATGTATAGGTAAATTTGTAAATCAAATTTAATAAATTAAACCCATTGAAAGCAAGTATCCTTTTTGAGGACTAGATTCCTAATTCGTTCCTTTGTTTTCCAGGCAACATCCTTATTATTATGCCCACCTACTACCATATCGTTAAGCTTAATTATATGCTTTTGAGCCACTGCCTGACCGGCAACCTGCAGGAGCTTTCCATTTTCCTGCTGCATGAGAACATGAGGAAGGATTATATAGATGCCCTGGTCAAGGCTCGCAGCGACACTGTCAAGGTGGTCCTTACAACGGAAATAATTGAGTCGCTGCCCCTGCAGGTGCCCTTCAAGTACCAAATAGACAGCGCTTGCCGGCTGAATCCCATGTACGATAGCACCAACTTCTCCATTGAAAATCGCTACGAATGGGTGGCCAAGGACTGCCTGGCGCGGCGGGCGTTGCTCCTTAATACTGAAGGTTTGTAGATAGTCATTCCAAGGATATTTCTTTTAAGTACAATGATTCCGTAGCTACCGATTCACACTGCTTCCGGCTGATTTTCAAGGAGGCCTACGACGCCCTACCAGATACGAACCCAGCACCCCTGCAGACCATGTACCTGGACAAAATTTGTCTAATGGTTAAGTTTCTGGCGCCTCACAAGTTAATCGGGGAATACCTGGACTTTACCATATCCCCCCCTCCTTTGATAAATGTCTACCACGTGGTCCAGATCCTTAAGAAGATAGACGTGCTGGACGAGTTGGAGGATGTTACCTGGTTGGGTTGCCGGCTTCTTGATATCCCAGTTCCATGCCAGCTTGGCCGCACGCTTATCTTTGGAATTCTCCTGCAGTGTCTGGATCCAATACTCACCATAGTCAGCTCTCTCATGACACCCGATCCTTTGGGCATTCCCTTTAACGAGGACATCGATCACCTGTGGGACAGGTTCACCATCTTTATCCAGAACCGCATCAAGAACGAGAGAGCCCGCCTCGCCGACAATCAATTCTCCGATCACTTTATCTTTGTGCGTTTATTCCAGGAGTGGCAAAGCCGCTTGAAAAATAAGATTCCACCACTTCATCTCACAGACGAGTACGATTTCGTCCTGAATGGCCTGATGGAGCAGCTTAACATCACTCGAGCCGAAATTGTTAGCTCCATGCGGGCAGCCAATCTGATCCACACACGGGGCCAGCTGAGCATGCAGAACCTCAACCTGATGGCCTCTAATTGGCACGTGGTCAAGGCCGCCCTGACTGGCGGAATGTATCCCAACATCTGTGCCGTGGATGTGGGCAAGAATTGCTTGAAATCAGTCTGGTCCTCCAACGTCCATCTGCATCCAAATACAGTGCTAAGGGATTTCCTGGAGCCATTTAATACATCGGCTCTAAACTTCCGCACTCCCTGGATTCTTTGCAACAAACAAAGAAGTCAAATTTTGTACGCCACAGTGGTAGTGCCTCTGGCGGTGGCCCTTTTTGCAGGTAAGTCCTATCCCGGATCCTTTTTCCTGTAAATACCATATCGTATATCCATTTAGGGCCCACTAGACTCCGCTTGTCCCAGATATCGGAAAGCCAGACTGCTGGTTACGATCGCAACGTTAACATCTTCATAGATGAGTGGATCTGGATGGTCATGTCCAACTCCAATGTCCAGCTGATCATGAAAACGCGCCAGTGCTTCTTCAAAATGTACCACGAATTGTTGAAGTTCTGTTGCAACTCGGAGCGATGGCGCCGTGAAACCACCAATGGTGGTAACCTTGGCATGGTAGCCGAGTCTTTGGCAAGGGTCTTTGAGAGCGAGGACTCAGGTGTGGGCTTCGCCAAGCCGCCGCCCATTATCTATGGTCCTTGCATTAAACTGCCAGCCTTGTATCTCCTCACGGTCAATGCCCACTTCAGTTGGATCCAGGAGATGGACGATTGCTTGGCATTGGTTCAGAAACCCCAGCCATACAATTCGCATTTTGTCGAGAGGCAGTTCTTTTTGTTGTACACGGAGGAGTCCTCCGAGGCATTTTACAACAGCAACAACAGTGCCCATATTGAAAATGTCTTGGGAAAGTTTGCCAGGCCCATCGAGTCGCCCAACCGGCACATTTTTGTCATTTTGTATGGCAAGAATCCGGACGTAATGATTAGCGTTAGCCGAGCCAAGACCATAAAAGGAGAGTTTACCCTGAAGGAATATTTTCGGAACTGCATTGCAGTTTATGAAATTTTGTGAGTAAAATTATCGTTATTAATCTCAATATTTTTCTGAATATTTTTCTTTTAGAGAAGCATGTACCTCGTTGAATGTGAATGTTCCAGTATTCGATGGTCGCATGATGTCCTGTTTGATTGACAAGCGGGTCGGGAATATAATCATGCATCTCTTCGCATTTCGGCATCATTGGATCCATAAGCGATAATTTTTTATATAATTTTTTTAATGTGATTGGTAACTTTTGGGTAAGAAGAAAAATGTGTGTTTTAAGTCTGTGGACGGACCATTGCGATCGTTTTGTATTATTATTTTCGTTGTTATCGCAGAGAACATTTAAGGATTCTTAATTATTAGGCATTGTTAAAAAAGGATTAAAAAGGATCAATTCAAGATGGGGCAAAATTGGTCTTTTATAGTTTTAGGGACATGGATTAAGAACCCATTATTAATTAAAAGTGTTTACTGGGCTTTGAGTTTTTCTCTGAAAATGTAATATCGTAAAATTTCGGTTTAATAAAAC
The DNA here is from genome assembly GCA_018150405.1 of Drosophila varians. Lineage (NCBI taxonomy): Eukaryota > Metazoa > Arthropoda > Insecta > Diptera > Drosophilidae > Drosophila > Drosophila varians. The sequence goes on from JAECWK010000130.1 coordinate 16,207,252, forward strand.
AATAAAATGCATAAGTTTATGGCCGTTTATTAAGCGTCTGTATGGAATTTTCGAGTTTACACATAGTTAACGCTCCGTAAGGCACTATTAATATCATTAGCGACAATATAAGTCGCATAAAATAGATTGACGATGCCGGATCACAGCCCGCGAGTATGGTCTGCTCCGAATTTACATAGTTAGGTACAGCGCTGTATGTATATTTCTATAAAAAATATTCGAGATTAGTACAGAGACGGACATCTACACAGAAATGATTCATTTTTCTTAGCCTAGGTGGGTTATATCGAACTCAATGGCACCCGCACGATTTAACAATCATGTTTCTATACTTTTTCAGGTTTACGTTCTCGTCGTTCAAATGATACAGCACTGGCAGGGCACCAAGCCGGGTGGGTGCGCAGCAAGGCTTCGGCACCTTCTTCGGCTCCATTAGGTGCACCAGGGTCTGGACGATGGCATGGTTGGTGGCGTTCATGTGGGCGTTGAGCGGGAAATTGCACTCCCCACTGCAGTAGAACGCTCCGTAGCCTTCCGGCGCAATGATCCAGTCGTGCCAAAGTAGGTCCTTGAAGTCTATGTACAACGTGTGCATTTGACAGCTGCGCGTGCTCTCTATGGGAACGTTTTGCAGCGGATTCATGTTTGTGGACACCGACTTCTTGCGTTTGGGTTGGTTGGCACCGCGCTTACTCCTGTGGTGGCTACTGTGGGCGTTGGTCTTGATCAGCTCCGGTCCCCGAAAGAAGCCGATCATGAAGGGCTGGAACTCGTCGTCAGCCTTGCGATGGATCAGGCCGATATCATCTAGTTTGATCTCTCGATCCTTCCGGTTTACAGCATGGGCCCCAATATAGATGCCATGGTTCTCCTTGGACTTAATAAGCCACTCATGGAGGCCTTCCGTTACGTTCATCTCTAGCCAACCAACGTAGTCGCCGGTTGTGTTTACCGAGGACAACGGCTCCATGGTGTGCTGACCCAGAGTTCCAGTTCCAATGGCGTATACCGTAATGGTAAACTCTTTATTCGTCGTCAACCACTTGCCCTCGTTGGCATTTTGGTACAAGCGCAGCTCCGCCATCACCAGGTAGTCGTCCACTGGCACATTGGAGACGTCAAACCAAAGGCGCCGCCCGTGCTCGTGGCGCAGCTCGTCCACATTGTGGTTCCGCTTGTTGAGGAAAGTCATAATGATGTCACTTTCATCGATGGCTCGTTTGTCCAGATCGGTAATGAGGTTCTTGGCCTCGCCGTTGTCCTCGTCGAGATCCAGACTGCGCTTGGAGCGACCACTACGACCATCCTCGTCTTGATCGCCGCCCAGTCCCTCCTCCGCAGTGATGCGATGGTAAACGTCGAGCAAGAACTTAGGGGCGGACTTCCTCAGGGACAGCTGGTGACTGCTCAGCCGCGTAGGTCGGTCGGCGATGCCCAGGAACTCCAGTATCTCATACGACACGTCCAGTTTGTCGTCCTCGCTCAAGACTCGCTGCATGATCGTCTGATCCCTGCCATTGTCCACGTAAATGCCGGACTGGGTGGCTTCAATGGCGATCGGTGTCGTTGTAATAAAAACAATTAAAACTAAGCCGAGCCCCAGGGAAGCCAGAACCGCAACGGCCTCGGATGTATTTCGCAGATGCGACAGCATGGTTGAACCGGACGGATTGTATCTGGACACTATGTTTTGGGCTATCTACGAGGCCTATCTAGTCAGCGATGGCATTAAGTAATACATGTACACGCAATGGTTTACTTTTCGATTTCCAGCGAACCGCAGGTTCTGAAAATTCTGACGCACTTGTGTTGTACAGATTGTTGTGTGTATCTTAATCTTGAAGATGCATTTTCTTTGTGTTTAGCAAAGGTTGGCAGGGCGATCTTCAGGGCTGGACAATTCAAGGGGGCGCCATTATTTGAATTAGAAATAAGAAATGATCATAGATCGCTAAATACTTATAACATTGTTGATATTTTGTTAAATTTTAAATCAAACCATACTTTAACTTTAAAAAATCATTCACAAAATTTGTACATATCGATTTATCGATATTTTGATCGATGTTACTCCACCACTAGCATCTGTGCTCCCTACCCCCTAGTCCCCGCCAAACATTTTTATCATTCCGTTTCGGAGTCCCCTCGCGATAAGCCTTGTTTACTCGTTTTAGATTTAAGTTTACCCGTTTAAGCCCCGCCGGTGTGTCGTCCAAATAATGCTAGACACGGCATAGAGCAACGGTGAGCCCGGTTTTCCTGCACTCTAACCTCGAACGTAAAAGTGATTTCCATGGGTTTCCAGGCAAAGGCATCGACAAGTACAAACGTACCAGCAAGAAAAGCAACTGAAAGATGGGCCGCAGCCGAAGTCCCGCCTCACCGGCGCTGAGGAGACGCGAGAAGGAGCGCTCCGAGCGCAAAAAACGACGGGAACGCCGCTCCAGGGAACGCGAAGCTATCGGAGCAGGAGGCGGCAGCAGTCGCCGCGAAAGAGAACGCGAGCGGGACAGGAGTCGCAGCCGGGAGCGCGAACGGGACCGGGATCGAGCGAGGGGACGGCGATCTAGGTGAATAACAAAGTGTAGTGTACCAAGCACCAAGCCATGATAAGTATAAACACTAGCATTAGTACGTATGTTAAGTGGGCAGAAGGGCCAGCCTCCGAAAGCATGTTTATTTACAAGTCACGCGTATCGATAGGGCCGGTTCGATAGGCAACAATCGATGATTTAGCAGCTCTGTCCCCTCAAAATTACCACGTGAAGCGAAATTGCGAATTTCATCACGGATTTAAATTCTATTTTTAAAATATAAACCAAATCCCAGTGCTCGAAACGATTAGGCTCAGTCAGGCCTTGCTTCCAGTAAAGAGAGTATCCGAGCAAGCAAAGAGAATCCAGTACATACACAGAAATGGCGCTCCGCGTGCAATTCGAGAACAACGACGACATCGGCGTCTTCACAAAACTTACAAACACATACTGCCTGGTGGCCATCGGCGGTTCCGAGACCTTCTACAGCGCTTTTGAGGCGGAGCTGGCCGAGACCATCCCGGTGATTCACGCCAACGTGGGTGGGTGCCGCATCATTGGACGCCTTACTGTTGGCAACAAAAACGGCCTGCTGGTACCCAATTCCACCACAGACGAGGAGCTACAGCACCTGCGAAACAGCCTGCCCGACGCCGTCAAGATCCAGAGAGTGGAGGAACGTCTATCTGCCCTGGGCAACGTCATAGCTTGCAACGACTATGTGGCCCTCGTGCATCCTGATCTGGACAAAGAGACTGAGGAGATTATAGGCGACGTTTTGAACGTGGAGGTGTTCCGTCAGACCATTGCTGACAACACGCTTGTAGGCTCCTATACGGTGTTGAGCAACCAGGGCGGCATGGTGCACCCTAAGACGAGCATACAGGACCAGGACGAACTGTCGTCTCTGTTACAAGTTCCCCTCGTGGCGGGAACTGTAAACCGGGGAAGTGAAGTTCTTGCTGCCGGCATGGTGGTCAACGATTGGCTCTCCTTTGTGGGCATGAACACCACCGCCACAGAAATTTCGGTGATCGAGAGCGTCTTCAAGCTAAACCAGGCCCAGCCGGCAACAGTGACAACCAAGTTGCGGGCGGCTCTTATCGAGGACATGTCCTAAACCTCGGAACCGGATCCCTTTTATCCACATCCAAATCTATCTAAGCGAAATACTTGTTATCTTCTAGAAAATGTCATTTAAGAACGTCATTCTAAATACAAAACAAAATTTAAAAGAACGCGTAAAGGTTATATCTCTATATTGAGGTTTTAAGGAGGTTTAATGTTCTGGCCAACGATTCCATTACAGAAATTAAAACTAGCCCAGTTTTCTGGTTTAAATTAGACACATTCTTTTATTGTTAAGGTTTAAGAACGAAGCTTTAATGAGACCCTTAATGAAGCTGTTGAACCGGTTACCCTTCCTTAATTAAAACTTCAAATTGCACCATCGAGTGCATAATATTCAAGGTCGCCCCAGTTATTCCCAGGCTTATTGCAATTCGAATGCAATCAGCCGCCATTGCATCACAGGAATCTGTCACTCAAAATGGAATATCAAAATTCAAAACTCACAATTGGCTATTCATGAATTTGCAGATCGCGCTCGACGGGCGCCCGAGGTGGTGGCGGCGGAAGCAGCAGCAGCGGACCATCGACGTCACGGCGAACGACGAGGAACAATGCAGCAGCAGCTGCCAACCGGCCCAAGATCAACGAGGCGGATTTGGAGGGCAAGTCGCCGGAAGAGGTTGAGATGCTGAAGACAATGGGTTTCTGCACGTTCGACACCACCAAGAACAGGAAGGTCGAGGGCAACGATGTCGGAGAAGTGCATGTAATCTTAAAGCGAAAATACCGCCAGTATATGAATCGCAAGGGTGGCTTCAACCGGCCGCTCGACTTCGTGGCCTAGCAGACCCTTGCCGAATCCTTTACCTCTACCTTTGCCCAACTAGTTTGCTACGCTTTTTTACTTGTCCGCACGCCGCCTGGCGACGGACGAAGACCTGCAATTTTATGCAATAGACCGGTTTACAAAATTCTGCCAGTTTTTGGCCCAATCAAAATTTCCACTCACCAAGCAACCTTTGCCAGACAGCCTCTAAACTGTCTGCACACTCATACCTCAATTAGTTATTTAGTAGTTTAAGCCTGAAGTGCGCTTTTGTTATAAAATTAGCCCTGGTTAATTTTACAACAAATATCTGGGGCCGAAAGCTGAAAGTCCGAGCCCACTCCCAAGCGGGTGGAAAAGTATGCTTTTAGCTGCAGTTAACACACGCACGACGATTGCTTTTTGAATATTTCAAAGTAATTAACAATTGTTTTTGTTGACATCTCGCCATTTTGTACGAATACTACGAATTAACTGAAGCCAGCCTGATACCGAAATTCACAACAGACCAAATTTCCAAATGCACACACAGACAATTACTTAAAGTATTTGAAAACACACCTCAACCAAGCCACCAATCCTTGTCCGAATCCCACTCCCCATCCACCAGATTTCCCATCCAAAACCACCCAACAAACTTCCTCCATACGCTGCAATAGTACAAGTTTTAAAACCAAACAAATATATATCAAATATATATTTTATATATAAAGAAATTATAATATACACACACACCACAAGTACCTTATCCCCCATACCCCACGAATGAACCTAACAATAGCCATAGCAATTTGTTGAAAGAAATATTATTTGTTTAACAATCAAAATGTTGTAATTAAACCAGTTAATTTCGATTTAAATCACAAGTGCCAACAGAACAGGCAAAGCAACGCTGAAGATGGATCACGTTTTATGAAGATATTTGTATAATCATTTTGTAATCTTTTTATATGAATATACATACAGGTATAATGCAACAAGCAGACTATTTTAAGCAATAGGACCTACCCTTTTTGTTTTTGGAAACAAATATTGACAGAAAATTTGAAATACTTTCGGCTACACCCACACACACCTTTACCATTTTGTAGACTTACATACATATAACGAAATTGCAGGGATTTTTTTCTTATTTCATAAACTCCTACAATGTACTAATAAATTTGTAAAAGTACTTCGATTGTGTTTTTAATTTAAGCTTTATGGGGGCATGTAATCTATAAGATATACCAGGGATATACCGAAAAGCTTATCGCTACTCAGGAACTGTTTTAGAAAATCATGAAATTCTTATAAAAGCTTCTCAAGAGTTTCATTTATGAAAGATTTTTAAAATATAAACACATTGTTTAATGTTTTTTATATTTTATTTTTTAATACGAAAAATTAATACAATTTGCAATTTGATTGAATTACAAACGAAATGCTTACTGTGAAGAAGGAAATCGATATGAACACAAAATACAATGCTTTGCAAAACGATAATGAAATGTAAGACTAAAGTTATATTTAGTTATTGTTACGTTTTTTCGCGTTATAGTATTTAATTTTGTTTACGATTTTTAGAAATACATGAGTCGCCAACTGGGCCGGGCAATAATTTTTCCGGATTCTGGCTAGGATTATGTGCAAGCAAAACAGGTTAAACAATCAGTTTTGTGCGAAATACAGATAAATCTGCTAAAACTATATTTTGAAGAGGTTGCGTTTTTCTCGATTCTTTGTTAGTCTTTTTGTTGCCGCTTCTGATCGCTAAGGCTGATCCCCAAGGACCGTGCTGAATCTAATCGCCCTTACGGGGTTTGCGTTTTCGCACTTGCTCCGCCTTTTCAGGCGCAGCATCTCCAACTTGCTTGGGCACTGGCTTCTCGGCTTTCTCCGGCTCGCTATCGGCATCCTTCTCCTGAGATGGTACATCGCCAGGCTGCTCTTCGGCATCGTCCTCTTCATCTTCTTCCTCCTCCTCGTCCTCATCCTCATCGTCTTGTTCCTCTTCGTCACTTTCACGCTGGTCGTTCTCGTTCTGTTCCGCCTCGCCATCGTCCTCGATCTCCTCCGTGGCCAGGTCCTCGATGCCGTCGGCTAGGTGTTCCTGCGACTCGGAGAAGCTCTGACGCTGAGATTTCTTTGGTGGATACACAAAATCCACAAGGCACACTAGCATCAGCCCCAAAGCAGCGCCGACAAAGATGGTTGCGACGGCGAACAGGGCATATGAGCCCCATGTGGGCAGTCCATACTCTTCCTGGAGGCGCCCGTTGAAGTCCTTAAAGAGTTTTTGCGTGTGCTATTAGTACATGAAATAACCGCAACATACGAAACAACAGCGGAGTGCAAAGACCACAAAAATAATGAGTCAATTAGCGAATGGGAATACGCGGTAGAAGGCGGGTCATTCGTGTGACACCACTGATAAGCTTCCGCTTCTGTCTCATGCAATGAACCTAGGTGATAAACAGAATAGGTGAACGTACCTTCAGAGTGTGCGACAACTTAAAGAAATAGGACAGCACGGACATGTGGATGGTGTCGGGCTTTTTCCAGGCGGAGAGCGGTTCGATGCTCTCCCACTGCTTCTTCTTAACAAAGAATAATAGGGCATCGCCATCCCGTGCCCCTCTGTACTGACGGAACTCTCCATCCTTGACGCTAGACGGGAGAAATAATGGATTAAATCGTCAATTTTGGGAGGGATTCTAGGTTCTTACTGGTAGATGGTGGGCAGGGCAGTTACAAAGAAGCGGCCGCTGAGCGACGGAGAGGTGGTGACATCGATCTTTGCCACTTGGACGTTAACATCTTTGGCCACGCGTGCAAACCGCTCCCAAGTGGGAGCCAGGTTTTTGCAGGCCGGGCACCATGGAGCAAAGCTAAAAATACATGAAATCACTTTGTCAGAATAGATGCATCTGGAGTGAGTCATCAGCAAAAAAAAAATAGTGCGACATTCCAGAAAACCAGCTTTCTGGGAGTCAGTAGCCGGCGTACCACGCCCCGTCTGCGTTACGTCAATGGGGAAGAGGGGGAGGTGTCTCTGGACCATTGTTTCACACTCACAACTCAATCATCCACTCGCCCTGCAACATGCGGTGCCAGTTGTCCTCGTCCAGCTCAATCAGCCTGCCACCTGGCTGCACTCCCGTTGGGGACTGCGCTAACGCCGCCTGCGCCAGAAGTACCGCTATGACACATGACACGGCCACAAGGTGCGAATTTCGCTGCATTTGGTTTTATGTTTGTTTCCGATGTCGTGTCCTGAAGCGTGTATGTTGAGGTTGCTCGGCGAGCCTACTACCCTAAGCTTAATGAAACTAAAGTCTGTTTTGTATTTAAAAAAAGCCAAAATTGCGACGCCGACTTATGAAAATTGTCGCTTCCTCTCGACAACAGCGTATTATCGAATGGTTGTATTCGATAACCAGTTGAGTTTTGTGCCACCTCCAGGCGACCACCACAAAGGAAATAAAAGTGTATCAACACAACAAAAACAAAATTTGCCAATTGGGATACTTCTGGTGGAGCAAATCCTCCGTAAAATGGCCCATAACTATCTACAGCCGGTGCACAATCACTTTGACGACAAGTTCGATGACGTGGACGACGATCTGTTCCTGCAGAACACACGCACTGGTGCGTCAAAGGCCCCATTGCCGAGAAGCACTAATCCCTTCGAGATCGAGGATGACGAGGATGATCTAGCCAGTTCGCCGTCCATTACTGCCGAGCGGCTAGCCTACGCAGAGAAGAGGCGAGCCATCGAGCAGAGGACTCTGGATTCCACCAATAAAAGCTTGGGTAACCATTGCAGGGGCCATAGGCCAAGTAATTAAGGGGCGTTGCTTATGTAGTCTGAAAAATTCGTAGGTCTCCTCTACGAAACACAAGAGGTTGGCAAGGCGACGGCTGTGGAGCTAGCCAAGCAGCGCGAGCAGCTGGAGAAGACCTCGCACCAGCTGGACGAGATAAACGCTACGCTACGCTTTAGCCAGCGTCACCTAAATGGCCTTAAAAGCGTCTTTGGTGGGCTAAAAAACTACCTCTCAGGGAACCGCGACCAGCCACCACCGGCTACTGCTTCGCCCACCGCCAGTCAGGCCTCACAGGAAGCCAATAGCAACATCAATGAGGGAGCTTGTGGAGGAGTAAGTCCCCCCGGTCCACTTTCGCCAACGAGTCGCTATGACAATCACCCAGTGAGCCACTTGCGAGGAGATCCCAGCAGTACCTACAAAGCTCAAGCTCAGGCTGGGAATCCCTTTCAGGCCCAGATTGACGCCAACCTGGAGGAAATGTGTGGCAATCTGTCGGACCTAAAGCTACTGGCGCTGGATTTAGGAAGCGAAATCGAGTCGCAGAACGAACTGATTGATAACATGAATTACAAAATTGAGGACGTCGACCTGAAGATGAACAAACAGAACAAGGACATGAGCAAGTTGCTAAAGAAGTGAACCTGGCTCGTTTTATCATATTGTTTAATGCTTTCGTATAGTAACTCCCATAATATACAAATCATAGTCATACTGTCGCTTGAAGAGAATCCTACAAAGCCATTTCATATGCATTCCTCATTGTGTTTTCTAGTTTTTATTGTTATACCTACACCTAAACAATTCTTTTGTTGAAGAGCAGTTGGAGAGCGATAAGCGTTCATTTTTGAATAAAATCTACATAAATACAATTATAAGACGCAATAATTTCTCCTTTGTTTATCAAGAATGCTGATACAACATTTTTTAATGTTTGTTTTTGTTTAACATGAGAGCCGGATGAATCATTTCTATTTGTTTTGATATGGTCAAATGTAAGAATTTTATATAAAAACTGATAAGTATTAAACTTATTCAAGTCTTAACTCCTTACTTTAATTTTTAAATCTGAAATATATTGAGGACCATCGGATTTAGTGTTTAAAAAGATAAGTGTTGGTAGGGATCTTGATTGTCAAGTTCGATATCTTTAGCAACACAGATCTGGACAGGTACAAAACTTGGGCGCATTTTCAGAAACTTTATTTAACTGCGTAAAAGTTGAATTGTCGAAATGGAAGACACCTACTTTCCCAGCAACACCCAGCTACTTAAGAAACCTTTGAATTTCGCGTAAGTAGAAAGATTTCTTCTGCAGCATGAGCACGTGCACTAACCGTTTCTGTTCTTCAGCGATCTCGTGGAGACAGGTTGCCAATTCGAGGTGGATGTGGCGGATAATCAGCGCGTCGCGGATGACTTTCTGGGCACAGAAAGCGATGACAGTGATTTCGGGGACTTGCCGATAGTGGACAGCGAGAAAATGCTCTCCCCTTGGACCAGGTCCTTTGACGAACTGCGAACTTTAATGTTTCCTGTAAACGACCTCCTGTATAAAAGGATTACGCGCGAAGGGCACCCGGAACGTGACCCTGTGCCTCTTAGGGCTAGGGTATCCGTGCGCTATAGTGGCTACTGGGAGGGAGAAGGCGCTCCATTCGACTCCTCCCTGCTGCGCGGAACGCAGTTTCAGTTCGAGACGGGAGAGAGCCGGGTGATAGAGGGTCTCGAGGCCGCTGTACTCACTATGAAACCATACGAGCAGGCGGAGTTTATTATATCCTATAAGTTACTATTCCGGGAGCTAGGTTGTCCGCCGCGTATTAAGCCAAAGGCAGATGGACTTTTCAAGGTAGAGGTTATCGACTACTCGCTTATAGGAAATGCCGAGGCCTGTGATGCTATCGCCAAGGAGGATCGGGACAAGTTCTGCTACGTTTATCCCAAGGCCCAGGACACACACTTGCACGGAAAGGACTGTGTGATGCGCGGGCGCTATCACAATGCAGTGACTTCCTTCGAAAAGGCAGTCAACTCTTTAAACTACTGTCGCTTAGCCAACGATGAGGAGGAAAAAAAGCAAACCCAACTGCTGGTTACCCTATATGTATGTAAACAAATTGGCATCTTATTTTAAATATTACTAATCTAATATTATTATTGTTAATATTCTTGGATCTTAGCAAAATCTGATGATTTGCTACAACAAGATCAACAAGCCGCAGCGGGTCTGTATCATAATGAAGGCATTGCGCCGTCTGACCGAAAACAATCCATCTTGCAAGGCGCTCTTTCAAGAAGGTCGCGCCCTATCCGCGTTAGGCGAGTATGACCAAGCACGCGCCGTCTTCTTGAAGGCCCAACTTAAACAGCCTTTCAACTACGAAATAAGCAATGAGATTGTGATTATGAATAATAAAATCGACAAGTACAACGAGGCCACACGCGATTTATGGACGCGGGCTTTGGCAGTCAAAAAGGATGAACCCGAGAATATTGACAAGGATCAGAAGGATCAGAAGTTTGTTGCAGACTTGGAAAAAATGATCGAGCAATTTCAAAACTCTGCCAGTATTTCAATCGGTTTCTCACGAAAAATGTATTCTGCAGGCCAAATGCAAATATTTTGTGACATGGTAAAGGATCGCGGTTTGAAACTGAATATGTCACCAATCCACGAGGATCTTCTGACCCTTTCTAAGTTACAAATTAATTGATTAGAAACTTTATTTTCCAGTAGTATTTAAATGAAAACAAAAATATCTTTTCAGCTTTAATATCGCTCTAAGTTTCTGACATTTAAGACAAAATATTTACAAGAGTAAATGAAGTAAAAATTACTTCTATCAATACGTTACTAAAAGAGTTTTAAGTATCTGAAGTTCCTTTCCTTAGTTGCTTTTGCCAAACATGAATTACTCTAACCAAATATGAATTATCCTTAATGCTTTTGTTATATAAGAATCATGTACTTTGTTAAATAAATGAAGTTGTTAATTTCAGATGAGTTTTTTCTTGATTATATTTCTCTGTTCATTGCCAACTCATTTGTCAATTGCCGATGAAGGCAGCCTAAACAGGCACAGTCTTTGACATGGTAGATTGATGGATCCAAAACATGTACTTCCTGCAGCTCGAGACTACTCGAGTCGTATGTGGTTAATGCTCTTGATTTCGCGCATTTGAGGTAAAGGCAGGTGCACATCATAATACCTAAGGAAGTAAACACATCAGCTGACTTTTTATTTTAAATATGAGAACTTGCATATGGAGGTTATCCAAATAAGAAACAGCATTAATGGGCACACAATATGGCTAATCATGGCCAGATCCGTTTCGCTGAGGGTTCCGTTTCCTCTGTATATATCCAGGACCCTTTTAACCAAGTTTTCCGTATTGTGGTTAGCCTCTACAGCCGAAATATAAGGTAGTATTTGAAGAAATCCCAATAATAAATAATACCCGGACATTTTTAATGTTCTTTACAAGCCAGCGGCTGGACAACTGTTGTTGGCCAATAAAAGTGTTTAACTCAAAGCTTTATTTTTGCAATAAATTTGTTTTCAAACAGATTAGTAACCATGTGTGTGGCCCTTATCAAAGGGTACTCGGTGAATAATTCTTTTATAATTAAGAGGTGGTGGCGCCTTGCTCTTTTAGTTTGAGAAAAGTATCCTTGGCATTTTGCACTACCAAAACGGTTATCTTGGCATCCGGTGCGATCAGGACTTCGTTGTATTTGGTACGAACCCGTAGCAGGGTCAGTGTTTGTGGTGGATCCATTTTGGAGAGGAATGCCTGGCACTTTTCCCGAAGATTGTCGTAGAGACAAGCATATTGCAGGCCCTCCTGGCGTTCCATGGACATTTTGACGGGAACACCCGAATGATTCATGATGAGTATATCTTCCACTCCAGGCTTTTCCTTAATTCGCTGAAATAATTCCTCAACATACCTCTTTGTACGCTTGGGCTATGGGATTAGTGTGGGATTAGAAGTGGAACTCAGTTTAATATATATTTTTACCTCATTGTCAACTGCCTGCATTTTGTTTTGTTTTATTAACAACTAGTTTTATTAATGGTCAAAGGTTTGTGAAATCAAAAAAGACGTGGCATACTTGTGTTTATTTTTATTTTATTTTTGCATTTAGTATAATATATTAGTTTAATTTGCACAAACTCCATCCATAACGATTGTGCACCATTTATACCCAAAGTCTTCTTTTTTTGAAGCCATGGAACTATTTATAAGGATTGTTGCCAATACCAGTAGACGAAACATCCTTTGAGACATTGCAGTAGAGTTAGGCTAGGTAGACTATTGATGTTTTATCTACAGATTTTTTAAATTTGTCATTAATCATTTAGAAACACGTATTAAACCTTAAACCGGAACAAATGCATTGTTAAAACAAAGTTAAATTGCGAAATGTTTTCTAGTGTCTTAAAATATTACATACTATATAAATTTATACGTGCTAAAAAATATTTTAAAAAAAGTAATAATAAAATAAAAATCTAAAGAATAAATGGTGGCTCGAACCTTCTTTCTTTTTGAGACTCTATGTTTAGTAGTCGTTCATTCTAACCATGTGACCACCTTCAGAAGCGGCGAGCGCTCGGAAAAGTTCGTGTTTGGTTAGACCGGTTATATATGTATCTATATCTTTCATCCGACTTCGTGTATTTCAGCCACCTGATGAATGGCCCTTTTCGTGGCTCTCCGCGTTGAGCTGCGAGTGGATGATTTCTACCATACCCAGCACTTGATGGTTCAATACGCGCTGGAAATCTAATCGGTATATATTATATGCATATAAAAATATATAAGCCCCTCTCTTTGGCCGGATTAATTTATTCGTAGTTAATGCCGATTATGCGAGAGGAGGCAGATCAGAATATGGTGGGGATTTGCCTTCGGTGCCCATAACGGTTCTCAAATCCGTGGGATAACTATCATCCTTGTTTCCCTCCACATTCCTTTTTTTCATATAAACAGAAATACTCGTTTTGTTAAAACCCATAAATATTTATTATGAATAATGTTTTTCCGATCTTATTGTTACATTTTAACATAGTTATATTTAAATTATTTCCGATTACTTCTTTAGGTTTGGCATCTTTGAAATATGTGGTAGTACTGACTTACAATTTACTTTTGATATAACATATATTTTTGATTACCAGAACAGCAAAGGTATTATACATTTATTTTAATAAGATATTTTGTATACATAATACAGCTCTGGTTTAAGCATTTTGTATTGAATGTTTTTTGCTTTAAATCTTTCTGGGTCTTAAAAAGAAAGGTAAGTGATTTTTCTGGTTTCTTCTTATTTTATTTTTAAGGGATGTTACACATATGTTTGGATAAAATGCATAAACTGAATACATTTTCTGCCTAAGTCTAAATTATTCATTTTGCTCTTTTTATGGATATTCTTTTGTTGATCATGCACATTTAGAGATTTATTCTGTTTATTTCAGTGTACATGGTACTGGTGGGTTGCTGGTTGAAGGTGTTTCGGATTAGAGGGATATGAATTTAATTTATTTAATTAATTGTCTAGTGCTTTTCGCTTTCTTTGAAATAATTTTTATCTATTCCGTTGGTATCCCAAAATCGTATATAAAATTTGAAGCTCCTTTGTTTGGGGGTTTAAAGTAAACTCTTCTTACTCTTACTCTACATTATTTTTTGCCAATCAAGTGTTAAAATTATAATTACTTTGTCCGAATTGACAGTTAATCTTTTTGCTTGGCTACTTCTGGCTTATGTTCGATTTGAGCTGTTGCGGCTTTACTCTTTTGTAACATTTATCTGACATTGTGTGGATTATTATTTATACATAATAATATATATTTTTTTTGGTTTTTTTAACAGCCATTAAATAGTTCCTAGTTTATATTTTTGATAATTTGCTTAGGTTAGAGGTTGTCAGTATCGTTTTGACAGGTACACATCCATTTAAACTAACAAACATGCAACATCGATGGCCTAATTATAAATATGTCTGGTTTAAGGTTCTAGGGTCTACGTTCTAGGTACATTTGCAATTAGGCTTGTGTCACAGCTACTGCGCTAAACAAACAACAACAACAAACTCAAATTACAACAATTTTTTCGACTATCGACTTTATATTCCTGTTTCCAATTGCTTAACTTACATCTTAAGTATGTTTGACACAAAATTAAAAATTATTTCGAGCCGGAGCAAATAATTTATCACACATTTTTGGGACGAAATTAAGGGTCGTGTCGTGTAATCTCGAAATACAGGTCTAACAATTATTTCAACAACTTTATAGAAATGCTTTAAATTAAATGGGAAAAACATACAGTTTCCGTAAATAATTGTTTTGTTAAAGGTATATTGATTTTATCAACTAACTACAGGTACAAACACGTATATTTCAATATATTTCCGTATATATATATATATATTTATTTTCAACATGAATACACAACAATGGTTATATAAATTCTAGAAATGTACCTTTAATTATTGTTTTTATCCGGCTATCCGGTTATCTGGTGAGCATTATGTTTTTATATAATTTTTTCTTAGCCCCCTGGCCACACACATAAAACATTTCTAAATATTTTGTCGCTTAACTATACAAATGCACACAAATGGGGATTTGTTGCAAGTTGATTAACATTTAGGTACATGAGTCTCTCGTTAGCGTAGAAAACATACACATAGATTACAGATTGAGCGCACTAGGATCAATTTACAGTTTAAGGACTACATTTTCTCGGGTGATGTTTACAACGCCTAGTCTAAACAAATGTAAAATCCCATCAACGTGTTAGGCTCTGTTTGCTTTCCAAAATATTCTTAAAAATATAAGTATATACTGTAGAAAAAACCCAATTAAATGACATCCGACATTTGTATAAATAGATTAGTTCATAATCCTTGTATATTTGTATATAAATTTATATGTATATTTTAAAACTCAACGTTTCCATTGCACTTTCAACATTGCTCTCGAATTACTTGGGTCACTACTACGATCCGTGATGGACAAATACACACACAAAAAGGATGCACTTTAATCAAATCAACAACGATAACATCAACAACAGGATCTTGTTCTAAATTCTAAGTTAACTTGTTCGGTAATTACGAGTCTTGCGTCCTTTGTCCTTCTATACGAAATTAGGCATTTGAGGAACAGCTATCCCACACCGATGTTCGATAAATAGGTACTCTTGTATAGGAAACATGAAGGTTCTTTCTTCTCTTCGCTTTCTTCTTGGCCAATCCAAATGATAAGATTAAAAAACAAATGTACATAGTCTCCTAATTAAACTATGAATTTACAGCGTAGTTGGCAACTGCATTTGTTGTCCTAGCTCGTTAGAAACACACACTTACACATTTATATGTACGTTATATATAATCTTATAAAAATAGTTTTCGATATTGGAAACTACAGGCTCAACCATTTTCTTTTGACCTTAATTTAAGCTTTTTACTTTTTAGTTGCTGCTGATGAATTGGCTTTCGTTTTGGCCTGACTGCCCGATGTGGTTCCTGTGTTCTTACCGGTGGTTGCTGTTGTTGCTACTCCTGCTGCTGCTGCTGATGCTGATGTTGCTGCCTTCTTGCTGCCTGTTGCCGGCGACGCTGTTGCTCCGGACTTGTTGCCACTTGCTGGCATTGACTTGTTAGTGTTTGCACCTTTTGTGGGGCTTGTTGGCCCGGCTTTTATGGGTTTGGCCGCCGTCTTTGTGGGGCTTGTCTCCTTCGGTTTTGTCTTTCCGGCTTTGGCATTCATGTTGCCCTTGTTGCTGCTGGATGTGGCTGCTGTTGCAGCTGCAGCTGGCTTGGCATCTGGCTTAAATGTTGATAAAGGAGCCGCTGGCTTTGTGCCAGAGTCGGTGTTTGCTTTTGGTGCAGCAACGGTTGCGGATGTCGCTGCAATATTTGTTGTGGCTGCCGGTGGAGCTGATGTTCCCGCAGCGTTTGCTGAGTTCTTCTCTTTGGCGCCTGCTATGCTGAAGGTTGGTTTAGCTGAAGTTGCTGTTGCAGTGCCAGATATTGTCGATTTAATTACTGATTTATTTGATTCTTTAATTTGAGCTGAAGATGTTGGCTTTTCGTTGCCAGGAGCAACTGTTGCTGCTGCAGTTACTTTAGTTGTGGCTGGTGTTGCCTTGCTGCTTGAAGAACTGCCAGCAACTGATGCAGGCTTAGCTCCACTGGATCCACAAGCCACTGTAGCTGGAGTTGTGGGAGTTCCCTTGCTGTTTGATGTTGCTGCAGCCTTAGGACCACTACTTCCACCAGAATTTTTGGTTCCTTTTGTGCCAGGCAGGGCACTAGCACTCGATGCCCCATTGGAAACTATTGCTGCCGGCGCTGTCTTGCCATTGGCTGATCCCGAAACCACTGTGGCTGCCGCCGTGGTTTTCACATTTGCCCCATTCGAAAAGGTGACCTTCACACTTGTGGTGACGGCTGCCGCCGATGGGGCTGTCACTAATTGTCCTGGTGGCAGTGCGACCGTTGCCGGACTTGCAACACTTGCTGCTGGCGTTGGCTTAGTTGTTGCCAAATTGACTGTTGTGGAACTCTTCTCCCCACCGCCCGCAAATGTGGACATGGTGGTGCACTCACGCCCACTGCTCAAGGTCCCTGCGGCCAGGACTTTTGTGGTGGCCACCGCATCCTTTTTGGCAGCTGATTTCTCCCTCTCTGTGCTTTCTAGAGGTATCAGAGGTTGTTTGCTGGGACTGGTATCGTTCGTTGGCGACTTGTGAGTTCCATTCTTGGCAGGCGCTGGTTGATTGTTTGTGCCGCCACTCGGCTTGCCCATAGTCTTCGTTATGCCAGGTCCTGGTCGCTTGTTTACGGTGGCCAAGGGCAGGCACTCGACATCCACATCCACGTCCATGGTCAATTGCTTTGGCTTTTTGGCGGCCTCTTTTTGCTTTGGCGATGCATCCTCGTTCTCAATGAGAATTTGGGTGTTGGTCACCCCATCGTAGTTCTGGCTCTGGTAACGCTCCGCATGGAGGTTCACGCAGGGCCTGCCCGCCGGTCCCCACTCGGCTGTAGGCTGGAGCAGGTGCTTGATCCGCTCCCGGAAGCTTAGCTGTTTGGGTGCCTGCCAGATCTCGTGAAAGGCCACTAGGAAAATCACCAAAACAGGCAGCAAGCCAATGATCCAGCCAATAGTGTCGGCCCACAAAGGATATACATAGTGGCCATACTTAGCGGGTTTGTATTCCACCCAGTTGAAAAAGAGGATGAACTAGAACAAAAAAATGATAATGGTTAAATTTTAATGTAATATTCATAATTAAGAATATAATATAAAGTATAAATACTTTAAAAACTCACCAAAAGGGTAGCTGGAGTAATGTAACGCCACATGACGCCCCAGAAGAAGTTCCAGAACCAGGATCGCTTGCCAATCATGCCTTGAATGTCGTTGAGGAAACGCTGGGAGCCATAGATCCAGGCAATCAGGATGCACTCCGAAATGGCAATCAACAGAACTGACCAATTGGCAGCATATTTGTCCATCAACTGAAGCCAGTACATGCCGCTCTAAAAAAAAAAATTAATTTAATCTACCTTCAAGTTATTATACTTTGTAACCCACATTTGTGGTGAAGCCAAGACCTCCAATGTAGCCAAAAATGGCCACGGACAGCACCACCCAGATTTTGTACTGTCTAAGGTTGGGGAATCTGTCCAAGATGGCCGTGGTCACGGTCTCCATCAGGGCGAACTGCGAATCCAAACCGAGGGTCAACAGCATCACGAAGAACAACACAGCCCAGACTGGAGAAATGGGCAGTCGGGTGACCACTTCCGGGTAGACAATAAAGGCCAAACCAGCTCCCTGATCCACCACCTTTTCCACATCCACGTTCAGTTCATGGGCCAGGAATCCAATGATGGAGAAGATCACCAGGCCGGCAAAGAACGAGGTGGCGATATTGCAAAATGCCACAATTAGCGAGTCCCTGGAAAGGAAAATGGTTTGTTTATTTAATAATTAAATAATTAGTAATTGATACTTACTTGTAGCAGTTGTTGGAGAACTTGTTGTAGGAGGAGAGCGTAATAAGACCTCCCCAGGCTGGGCTCAAGGCGAAGAAGATCTGAACTGCAGCATCACCCCAAACCTGAGCATTGGCCAACTGCTTCCAGTCCGGCGTGAGGTAAAAGAGGATACCAGTGCTGGCACCTGGCAAGGTGACACCCCGGACGAAGAGGATGACCAGGACAACGTAGGGAAACAAAGCCGTGAAGTAGACCACTTTGCCGGAGGACTGGACGCCCTTGCACAGGCAAAGGAACACAATGGCCCAGGCCAGGAAGAGGCAGGCGGCCAGTGACAGCTTAATGCTGCCTGTTTCCTCGATGCCCTTGGACAGACCCAGAACGAAGTTGCTGAAAAGGATATACATATATACCGAAATGTTCCTTATATTATTTAATATATTTTCCATTACTTGAAGTACTCCTCCGCTGGCGGACGCTTCAGGGCGGTGAGGGCCAAAGCCGTGATGTTGTTCTCTGCCGCCGAAGTGGCATTGTGGCAGGTGCGCAGGTAGTAGGTGCCATTGGTGGCCTCGCATTGATCCGCTTGGGCATAGGAGAAGCAATCTGCAAGGGACTAAGCCTGTCAGCAAGTTGGAAACAAATGGAAGCTGCAATTCCTGGCCTCTCAATTATGCATAAAAGGCCAAAAAACGTTTTAATATTTATGAACTATTTGTCGGCTTGGTTGGGTCGTACAAACTTTTTTTCCGGCTACATAATTAAAAGGACAAAGTAGCAAATCAGGGGATAGCATAAAAGGGGCAGTCTCCAGGAAAAATGAATGGCTCTGTCGGCAACAATGTGCCGCAAAATCATAAAAAAGGGTCTGCAGTCGGGGTGGCCCAAAAGAGTTTGGGCCAAAAGGTCGGACAAAAGGCTCAGAGGCGTCTTTTGCTTTGGCCAGCTTGTAACTTGAGTTGAAAGGCTTGGCCCAGCTATTTGTTGAGTCCTTGAGGTGAAAGGTCAATGGAGGACCAATCTGTTTGGGAGTTTTAATTATACCCTGTACTTTTTTAAGAGCGAGGGTACATTGTTTTGACAGGAATATTCCTTTATAAAAATTAGTAAATAATCAAGTAAAATATCCATTATTGCGAAGGTAGCAGGCAGTGAAAGAGAACTGTACCAGGTATTAAATAGTCGTCATAGTCACAAAAGAGATTCCAAATTCTGTTTTTGACATTCGATATGTGTGGAAAATATTCCAAAGTGTCAAACTACTTGGGCGGGAAAGTTGGGCCACAAATGACTAACTAACTAGATGCTGCGATTCGCAATTAGGCGCCAAAGTTTGATTGGGGATCCAGAATCTCGTCCAGGACTTGTCAGGCTCTGATTGAAGCGAGAACGTTTCCCAGAAATTCCCAAATCATGGCTTGTCAATAAACATTGCTCATACGCCGCGTTGGCTTGGCGGTAATTAAAGTTAAGGTTTAATTTGGGAAGGACCCCCACACACAATTCATCAGCTTCATTTTTCGACGGGTCGGAATGAAAATAAATTTGAGAACAATTCCTTGTGGCTGTCGGTTTGGCGGTTGTTTTTTTTTTGGGGTTTTATATGGGGGAAGGGGACAGGAAAACTTCAAAGTGTTTACATGCCGTTTAATTTGCTTGTCTGCATCTGTTTGTATTGCAATTAATTTGATTACACACACACACACACACATATGGACTGGGAACAACCCGTAGATGTGAATCGCATAAAATAAATTTTATTTGAAAGACCTCCTCTTCCACAGAAGGGGAAAAAAGGACGTGTATGTGCACAAGGACTGCCTAACAAATTCGAGCGGTTTATATATGTATATTTATATAGAGTGTGTGTGTAATTGGAACATGTGTAGAGATGTCCTACATATAAAAGGATACCCAAAAAACTCACATACACTCAACCCACACCCACCATCCTCGCCGAGTTTCTTATTCAATTTCAGAGCTACGCCTGGCTCAGGACTTAAATTTTGTGACCTTTAAGTTTGAGGGCGAACTTTGATGAGCCGGGCTTGGGTTGATGGCGATGAAAAGGAACAAATAAGGAAGAAAATTGTATAAAAGTGGAGTGGCCTCAAGTTTCAGTTGTTGACAGTTTCGCTAAAAGTTTGCCCAAGTTTACGTGTCCAATAAATAAATTGTAAATCTTTGGCCAAACACCCGGACTGATGTTATTAGCCTCATAAAATACAATCCATCAGTATAAAAATATTTACCCGAAAGCAGGATAAACATATAACCCAAGTGGTAAGCCAATGGAAGGAGTGCGACATTCTATCAATAGACAAACAAAGTTAAACACATTTTAATCGTGACACTAAAAGTAAACATTTGTCATCTAAAACACAGACGACGACGACAGCTACGACGTTGGCGAGGACGAGGACGAGGCCAGAGAGAATCTCCAGTTCTCCCAAGGAAAATCGAAAAGTGTCAATAAATAAAATCCTTAAGAAATTGCTTGCCTGTCTCAGTCTCTCTCTCTCTCTCGCTCTCTCCTGCTTTCTTTCCATACTTTCTCCGGCCAGCATCGTACTCAACTTTCTCCAGGATTGTATCCTAAGAGCTTATGAGAAAGCCAGACCCAAGGTCCTCGCTTTGAGTGTCAAAAACAGTTAAGACATAATTGTTTGTCATTTTAACAATTTCAGGCTGCCGTGAAGGTAAAAACCAGGGACACACCGGGGAAGTGGCTGGATTCTCAATAGCATCCCCTATCGATTTCTGGTGGTCCTGCCAGCAACAAAATAGAAACCCAAACGGAAATGCCAAAGTGGTCTGAGTCCTCTGTATAAGACTGATTTTATTTCCCCATCCTCTGTCTGACACTGTGGCTCACTTTGCGTTCTTCTCGTATTAAATCATAGCTGTACATAAGGATGTGTAAGGATAAGGTGACAGTGGCGGTGTTGGCTTACATTTCAAAAGGGGATTTCCATATATCAGATTTCTTGCTGGTCCAAAATTTTACATAATATATGTTATATACAAAAAAAATATATGTTTATATTTTTGGCCAAAACTTTCAACTTTGTTAGCCTGGTCTATATACATAGATAAAAGTCGTGCCGTTTGAGAAGGACTCTATATGTATGCGTAAGTGGGTCCTATTTAAGCTGCCCGAACACTAAGGTGGTTGTCATAAAACAAGCCAAACACGGAGATTTGAGGGCTAAGAAAAGTGTGTAAATATAACGAATGGCTAATATGCTTTTCTGGTTAAGTTTATTTATTTGTTTACTTTCGTAAGAGTACTCATTAAAGTCCTGATAGGAGGCAGAAGGTGATTCCAGGGACTGCTCTGTATATGATTCTAAAAATACACAAATGTTGTTTTTTACTAAGGTCCTGTAGCTATCAAAGTTCAGCTGAATGTTATTGGAGCCCGCGTATCTGACCTACATAGAAAAGTTTCCCTCGAATTGCCGCCCACCATCCTTTTATATCCCTATATTCTACTGTCTATATATTCTAGATTCCATGCCATTCCCATGGCCCAGGACACCAGTCAGCGTTCGACGCTCGTTAAAGATTTATGTGTTTCGCGTGGTGGGCAATTTTAAAGTGCCTGTGTGTGTCTGTGAAAAGAAATCAAATGCAGGCTTAAACGTTCACAAGGCAACGCCTTTCCTCCTCGCATCCCTCCCACCCACTCACACTCATCATGGGAAGCAAAAAGGCTCACCTTACAATGTCAAACGAGGCGAATCACAAAAACAATTGCCTACTTCAAGGCGCCTCCACACTCTATTGTTGGTCCTGGAATCCTCCTCCCCCGGCTTCCTCTTGTTTATCATTTTAATTCTTAGTGAAAGTTTGTTCATACTTTTTATTGTTGGCGTGTGCGTGAAAGGCGGAACCGGATGTGCCAAGGCAGCAACATTTCTCTAGGTCCTTTGGGGCCGAAATAAAGGAATGATATATCTACTTTTGATCCACCCCGAAAGGAATTATGGACAAATTCAACTATTTGGAGATTTCAATGGAAACATATCGTCCTTTTGGGTTTAAAATATTCGTCAATGATTTGCAATTTTACGATACTTTGAACTTTTTGCCCGGATTTGTGTGTTTATCTTTGGCAAAGTCCTGGCTAAAAGCAATTGCCTCTGGGCCCTGCTCGTTATACAAGGTCCTATTTGCCCTTCCCGCACCATTCTTTTTCTGGGCCATGTGTTTTCCCAACCGGGCCACGTGCCGTCTAGGATAAGCAAAATGGACAAAAACAAAATAGAATAAAAGCAAAATAAAATTCCACTTTTGACAGCTTGCAATTTGCTTAATTTATTACCCGAAAAACGTAACAAAAGACGAGAGTCCTGGCCTCATTGTCTCCCCCTTAGCCTGACCTGGCCTATTAATTAATTGGTGTGTATTTCAGGTCCCAGGAGATGGGAGGAGCTACTCACATTTGGTACTCCAGGCAGGTTCGCAGTTCTGCCACGGCAGCTGGGTGCCAAACGAGGCGAACATGTAGAAGATGGTCCAGGCGATGATCAGGTTGTAGTAGAGCATGACTATGGCCGAGACCAGGATCATGCCAGTGCCCAGGCCCCGGAACAGGGGGCAGAACCTCCTGTAGACGGCCACCGGACCCAGGGCAGCGTATTGACCAAAGGATAGCTCCATAAACATTAAAGGCAGTCCGGCAATCACCAGCATGATGGTAAAAGGTATAAGGAAGGCTCCTGAAATTACACTTATTGATTATCATTTAAGTATAATTTTAAAATATATATAGGTACCCACCTCCGCCATTATTGTAGCAGAGATATGGAAAGCGCCACACATTTCCGAGACCCACGGAATAGCCCAGCAGGGAGAGCAAAAAATCGAATCGCCCCGTCCAAGTTCCTCGCTCCGGTTCGCCATCTCCGGGTACTCCGCCTCCACCTGGTCCAGATGCATCTAGCGAAATTAGGGCCGTGCCGGAGGCACATCCACCGATGCTGATGGCCGTCGAGGGGCAGACAACGCCACCTCCAGACCCTGACTTGCTGCTCTGCCCCATCGGGCAACGATCTTCCTCTGGCTGTTGGATACGAAAAATAGTTTTTAAATAATTTACAACCTTTTGGCTGGAAGCCAATTGCCTTGGCTGGTCATGGCGTTAAAAAATGGTTAGTTTTTGATATCAAGGCTATGGATTAACAAGGTTTGATTGAATCAAGCTAATTTAAAAAGAAACACCAAGTTGAATAGATTCATTTGTATCGACATTTTGTAATTTCCGTTGCGTTAATTAAAATCACAGTCACGCCTGCTCCTTTTTGCGTCGGGGATAAATGAGTGCTCAAGAAAATGACGCCCCTCAATGGCACTTGATGCCCTGCCGCACTCACACTCGTTCACACTCACTCACATTGACACACACTCAGATACTCAGATACTCAGACACTCGGAGGCGCCTCCCTTTTCACCCTTGGAAAGTCCAACTGTCACACTTTATATGCCATAGTGGCCATAACAGCCTGTCATGGGTGGGGGGGTATGTGTGATTCGAGGATGCTGGATTGTGCTGAGATGAGATGTGATGTGATGCAGAGGCTTTTCCTTTTCCGCACCCACTTGAGTGTTTGCCTGGTCACGTTTTTTCTATTTTTTATGCGTTTTATGCCTTTTTGCCAGTTTTTGCGAGCCAATTTGTTGACAGCCTCGTAATTAGGCAGTCAAATGGGTGTTTAACCGAGTAATACTGATAATGAGCTCGTGATGATTTACCAGGACCAAGTAAAACGAGTTAAAGCCTTTTGGGATTTCGGAAAAATGTGTTCTGCGGAAAAACCCCAAAACGAAACATTCCCCCAAAGTCCAGACCACAAAAACCCAATTCTCATTCCCAATGCCATTGTGCAGCAAGGACCTATTCTGTAAGGTTCCGGTTTTTATACCCTTTCCAAAGGTTACTTGATTCTCATACGCTCTTCTAAATAAATTTTAAAATTTAATAAAAATTTCTTACCGTATTTTGGAGGACTGATAAATAATATCTCTTATATATATTTTATACAATTTCAGAGTAAACAAAACTAAGCTTGTCTTTCCCGTTCTGGCATGGTTTTGTTCTACTTCTCTGTGGTCCAGCATTCCGCTGCTCCTGCTCCTGTTACTCCTGGTGCTGTTGTTGCTTCTGGCATTTGCTTAGCAAATAGTTCTTAATGATTCCAGCAATGCCCAGGGGCAGACCCCGAAGAATGCGATTTTGCGGCGACAAACCGACAGACAGACAGTCAGACCGAAAAAAAAGCGCCAAAACTAACAAAAGTACAAATAAACATTTAGCTTTGTGCGAACTTTTTGGGAAAAATAGTTGAAATACAGCCGAGAACTGAAAGCTGACAATGGAAAGGTGGCAGGCGGAAGCGCCAAAGTTTCCATTTGCAAAAAAAAAATATTGTGAAAACTGTGAAAAAAATGTATATACATTTGTTGTCGTTTTACATCCAGCGGGCTTTTTCAGGTGAGATTGGAAACGTTTGGCTAAAATCCGAACACTTTGCTTATTCCCGGCACGTAGCTAGCTACGAAAATCCTCCCAAACAGTTTGCATTTCGGTTCAGTAAATCAAAGGGGAGAAGGGGCAAGGACTAGTTTTGCACAAACTACAAACCAGAGTTTTGCAACTTTTTTTGTTTTTGGGTGGAAATGTATAAAAGTTGATTGTGAAATTCTGGCATTTTAAACGGAAATTGTGAATATTTAGGTTTTCATTTTACGGATGAATAATTAAAGAGTTGTAAGGATTCAAGGACGCAATATTAATAAAAAATACTTGCTAGTGAAAGTTATAAACCTTAAACAAGGGTAACCTTTAATTAAGCTGAAAATGAATAATTAAAGTACCGTAAAAAAAAAACATAATAAAAAAGGGTGTAACTCCACCTTCCCCCTACTGTTCGCACTCCCCTACACCAGGTGCCTCCCCCCGTGAATCCAACCCCTTTGGCTTGTTTGTGTTTGGTCAATTCGAGTGTGAAAATGTTTTCGAGCTTCTGCCGTCGCTCGCTTGTTTACACTTGATGGAAGCGGCGAAGGGACTAGGGAGGGCGGTGGGTGGTGGGCAGTGGGTGGCTGCATTTAACGACCTTGGGAATGTGCACTGTCAAGTTGGAAGGGTAGAGGGGTGCATCCAGGGCTTTGCATGAGCTGCATTCTAGTTTTTCAGTTTTTGTTGTATTTCGAGCATTTCGCCGACAGCGTTTTCCGCCTTTTGGCATTTCATAATTTTCCCTTTTTTTGACATTTTTATGCGAAAGTTGAATTTGCCTCGGCCGGGCCCCCAAGGCGAGACAAGCGACCTTCATCATCTCCTCCTCCTGCTCCTCCTCCTCCCCTCTGCCCATTTTAATAGCCTCCCAGCCTCTTTGCCGCTTTTATCATTTCTCTGTTGTTGCACAAGTCACGGCAATTATGAAGGGGCAAACTCTAAGCACTTGAACTTGAACCCCCGAAGGCTGCCCACAAGCGGCAAACAAAGCGAGAGCCGACCTCGACCCCCTGCCAGGGAGGGTAGAGGATTCATGGGGTTAGGATTCACAGGATATGTAAAGCAAGAGCTATAATAAATATCCTAGACATCGTATAAGCTAAGATTTTAAACTAATGGGAGAATTGAGATAACCTCGGCCACACACTTTTTGAAAATTTAAACGAGCAACCTACAACTATCACATGTTCTATTTCAAGTGCTGGTCGGCACATATCGATTATTTGCCTTGACCAGAGCAGAAAATCCATCGATGGAGGCCGAACTACACGCATATAAATGTGTATTTCGATGCAACAAAGTTGTCACCATTCCCTCCGCCACCTCCATCTCTAAAACGCCTGTGGAAAACAGATTTTTACGTTCCATTGCATAGCCTTGTCGTCCTTGCTCCCACTCCGGATTGCCCCATTTGTCAGTTTGAGAATTCTGGCATCTAGCACCTCACAGGATCCTGTCCCTTCGGGCTCCTTTTCTCCGCATTAAATATTCATCTACTTCGTCATCGTCTGTCGTCCTTCGCTGTCATCGTCCTGGTAATCGCAAATTCAGCGCTAAATCACAATCAAAATGCGCGTAAAGTGGCATTTCAAGTGATTCTCCTTCTTTTTTTATGAATTTCAAATTGCAAATTATTTTGTTGATTAAATTGTTGAAAATGGGAACGTAAATTTTGAATATTTGGCAGCTTTTACATATTGTTTATGGTGGTTTAGTTTTTTGAAGGTTAAAAAGGTTAAAAGTTTTGGGTGTATTTTAGTTCTAATGGGCCTCTATCGATTCCGTTTCCAACTAAAATCTTTGGCCTTAATTTTTATAAATTTTTTTAACTTAATGATGTGAGAGCTGAGAGAAAGGTGAAAATATAAAACCATCTGAAGGAATTATGTTTGCAAATGATATTTCCTTGTTCTCCACATCTTCTCTCTTATTTTTTTGCAAATACATGTCCTCGCATTTATTCCTTTTTTCACCAGCTTGTCATACATTTTCATGTTTTTGAGTGCATCTGAGTGTGGCTGTGGGAGCATATGTTTTCTTTTTACTTCAAATTTGCAATTTAAATGTAATTTCTCAGCGAAAATGGCTTACTTTTTATTTGGTTTATGACAAATGCACACGCCCAGGCGGAGCACACGGATTTAATGCTTTCAGACAAGTACGCTGGATTGAAGGAGCTTGGGTTGGAGGTCCTTTTTTTTGTCCTCGAAGGTTAGATGGCAGTGCGTGGTTTCATTTATCGAGAAAAAATCATGGCAAATGTTATGTTTTCATTGAGGTTTTAAACCTGAAAAGGTTACACAAATATTCGCTATGCAAATATGCAAAAGTAAACATCAAGTTATCCTTGGAATTCCTATCCATATTCTCCACAAAATCTAGGAAAATATTAAGCTTCAATAATAGGGCTCTACCCAGATTAGCATTTGCAACACTTTTTGATTTGATTTGGCCAAAAAGGCAATGGAGTTGACAGCCGTTTGTTATTTTTCTACGGCGATGTCGCCATCTGTTTGCAGCTGTTTTCCTCTTGGCTTTTACATCTTCGGGTTGTTTATTTTTGGTTTGGAAAGCGGAACAAACCATTAACAAAATGTCTCTGCCGACGGACGCTCGATGCTTTTTTGCCATCGCTGCATTTTCCCTTTTATTGGATCGATGCAGTGGCCTTGGTGGCCTGATCGGAATGGCAAATATTCTGGGCATTGGCTTTCTTATGTTCCTCGGCTGTTTGGGTAAGTTGTTAATAAATATTTCCCCAACACTTTGGACAGCTCAAATAGCGCCGATTTCCGGTATCCTTCGCACAGGATGTATCTGCTGCTTCTGCCGGATGTCCCCGACCGACTCGTCCAAATCAGATGGCCTCGATGTCTATGCCCCGCGCACCCAGAGCATTGTGTGGCCCACACTGCCCCAAGAAGCCGCCAGGGTTTGGGATATGACCTTCCGGCATGCCCCCAGGCCAGGGTGTCCCTGTCGCACTTGCCGTTCGAGCAGAAATTCATTTTGCATCGAAAATTGCGGTGCAATTGCTCAGTGCGCCTAGTTCAAGCCAAGTTACATAATTCCAATGCCCTCATCTATGAATAAAACTTAATTGAATATCATTTATGCCATGTTTTATGGGTAGCTTTGTATTTTGCCTTCTGATTATTTATTTATAAAGTTTAAAATCGGTGTATAAATCATTGCAATCCGTTTATGTTTGCTTCTAAACAGCTGTTTTATGTTTAATTGTTTAGGATGGGGACTTGGCCCATACCCATTTTAGGCCCGAATCGATTGCAACTGTTTCAGTTGCCTCAGAACAGTAGTCGGACTCAGCAGCAGCATGGGGCAAAGTGGCAAGGAAATGGCCTCCAGGTGGCTGATATTGGTGGCAACCTCCATGACCTGCCTCCATCTGGTCAAAAGCGAGGACAATGTTACGGGTAGGTTTAAGTCTATTATATATTACTATTTTTTCCTCACTTTATTCTTTCCATTTGCAACTTTGTTTATTATTGGCAAAGACTTTGACTGGCTGAACGAGACGCAGCTGTTGCAGCTGAATGAATACGAGAACGAAACTTTGGAGAATTCCACGGAATCTAGTGAGGATTTGTTGCATAATTTTATTATTGAGAAGAATGAAACAAGTCACAGAAATAACAAAACCAAAGAAACAGTCCCAATGGAGGATACGCAACAAGGTCATCATTTGTCCCGTGTTTTCTTGATGGCCCTTTTTCTCCACATAGCCCTTATAGGAGTTGGTAAAAATTCGACTACTCCAACAGTAAAAAATAATAATCACTTTATTCTTTAAGGCATCACCATCTACAGCTGTGTTTATTGCAAAATCAAAGCCCTGAAGATACGTAGAAGGTCGATGGAGGCTCGACGACGCCTCCGAGTAATGAGGTTGCAAACGCAGCATGTGCCCAATATCGGAGAGTGTCCTTGCCACGGCTGCATAAGGGCCAGGGAGATGTTGCAGGGCTTAATCATGCAACAATTGCAGGAAATGGTTGAGTGTTGAGCTTTAAAATCGATACAGTTAATTGGAAACTAGAAAATACGATTATCAGAGAGATGTTGAACTGGACACAATTGTCAGTGTTAGCTTCAAACAACTAATACAATCAGCGTTGCCAGGACTTATGGCAACTGATGGGTTAGGAGGTGGGTTCCACATGACATGCACAAGCTGAAACTAGCCCCACCCACTATGACCGACAAAGGTCAAAGTTCATAGCATTTACTGTCGCTTTTCGCTGTTCGCTCCTGCATTGTATCCCTCCCTTTTCTATGGAAGTTAATTCCGCACGTTTGAATTAATAAATACAAGTAATCCATTTTGCCTTCGCATTGTGCTTCGTTGTTTCTAAACATCCGGGGTCGTAACCGAGTTTATACCCGTATCAGACTTAAATCATAAAAGAAGAACTCTTGAAAAAGACTTTCTCAACTTCTATCTTAAATATCAATGTACTAGTTTAGCTCTGAAAAGATTCCCCTGGCCTAACAACAATGCCTATACGTAACGTGGTGGTACCTCGAGCAACCTTCACATATTGCGTATACGTCATGGGTGACACAATGGAGACACAAATCCAGCCATCCATCAGTGGTTGGCTTTAAATCTAATGCACTGTATCCCACACACAATGTCACCGATCACTTTTTGTGTCTGCTGGCTGATGGTTTTTATTGTTATTTGATTGCGATTTAAACATACACATAAGCGGAGGAGGAAGGCTCAGAGTCAAATGAGGAAAATAAGAAATAGTCGGGGGAAAAACAACAAGAGAGAGGCCAAAATAAGGGCAGCTTGAGCTGGAGCCTGAGCCCTGGCAAACACGCAGAAAACACGGACGCAGCCACGGCCGCGAACAGCCCAATGCCAAATACTCGTGCTCCCCGTGGCCGTACGTATGCGGAGGAAACAACGCACGTTCATGCCGAACAGGAAGGAAGACGCAAAGGCACACAGGAAAAGAAACAAAAAACGGCAGGAGCTGAGCTGGACAAGGACCGGGCAGGAAAGGGGGCGGTGGCGGTGTCGGAGAGGTGGAAGGAAGCGACGAGCTAGAGGAAGAAAGACGCGCGCCAAAGGCAAGGATGCTAAGGTAACCCAGAACAACGAGAGCAGTCGCGGCAATAACTATAACAAAAGCAATGACACGTACAGTAAAACCTCCATAATTCTTGATGGCTTTTGCTTGGCCAAATATTCAATATATACAGTCCTTGGCCAAATATTCAATACACAAGGACATTGGGAGGATTCTCAACATTTTAGCTAAAAATAAATGTTTTATAAAGTTGAAACTAAAGGAAAATGTCTTTCCCCACGATAGTATTCTACCTCTATTGGCTTTCATTATTTTATCTAGACTATTTTTTATTTCCAAAACTGAATATAACAAATGTTATCCTTCAAATATAATTCCATATCTCCAAAGCTAAGTAAATCATCCAAATTCACGAAGTAGAACTGTGTAACAAAAATAGAAAAAAGGGAAAACTCGACATAGACATTCCAATAACAATGAGGCAGGAAAGCTGGGCAAAGAAAGTAGCAGGAGAAAGCATGGAACGGGGAACGACAGGGCTAGAAGAAACTTGAGCAAAGAATAGGAGAAAGTAGTAAAAAGTTATCGAGAATGCCAGAAGATGCCGAAGGGTGGAGGATGGAATTAATTTTGCGTTCATCCACGCTTGGCTTGAGCAGAGGCTCGGGGCCCTATAGGATGTGGTACAAGAGAGGTCAGAGTCGCCCAGGACCCCAGTAGCCAACTTGTGGCAAATATTTGCTCTGGCCCGAAGTATCCATTTTACCCGGAATTGGATGCACCTGATGCCCGGCCCTCTGCAGGGGTCGCAGCGATTTGGCATGCACATGCAAATTTATTGGACGGCATTGTAAGATAATGAAAATCACAGTTTCAATCAGGTTTCAATTTCGACACAAGCCATCAATAAACTGTTGCCTTTATTAAGTTGTAGGTTTCTGCAATCGCTTAAACATTGGGAGGCCCATGATTAAGTTGATGGTTAAAGGATTCTTTGCTGAGAAGGGTCTAATTACTTTTTAATGTTATTGGACCTTTTTTAAACTTACTAATTACTGTTTCTGGAAGCACATTTTTGTTAATTTAATACAGCTTCTTCCCAAATATTTCCTTCATAATAAGTCATTGAATTTTTTATAAACTTCCAACTTCACGGGCACTCATACTAACCCAAAAAAGTATGCTACGGAAATGTGCACTTTCATGGCCATTTTCAGGCATCAGCCATCTGGCCTTTACTTAGTATTGCTGTTTCCCCGTATTGAGGTGGGTCAGTGTGAGGCTTAATCAAACTGAATTAACGTCGAATTAACCAGACAATGCATTTAGCCGAGAGGAAAGTCCGGAGGGGGTGGCGAGGATGTGCAACGGGATCTTTGGCTTAATTAGGCCTGTCAACGGGAGCGGCGCGACCTTGGAGCGGGCTTTGGCTTTCGTGTCACTCGTCAGTTTTTAATTGTTTTAAATATTTACTTGCCGGAGCAATTGCACACAAGGCCCGAAGGACACTCCCACCAACACAATGCCGCTGACACAGGAGCAAACACACCCACACACACGCACCCGCACACCTACATGCGTACATAGAAGAGTTTTGCATTACGCGCCACTTACACAATTAAGAACTTGCTTCTCCTATTTTTTCCCCTGCTGCTCTTGGTTTTCCTTTGATTATTATATCCTTTATTCCTTGTGCACTGAACTTTCTGCGAGGATCTTTTGTTTTTTCTTTAAGCTCTTGGCGTTTTTTTCACAATTTGAAGTTGTCGGATTTGTCTGGTTTTAACTTTTGTCTCTGCTGCTGTTTAGACCTAGCTTATGCCCGTGAGTGTCTCGGAACTGAAAACTGGTGGCCACTAGGAGCGTCCAATTTGGCGGACAATTCGAAAGCAACTGAAAGTGAAACGGAAGAGCCGAACAGCAGCCAGGAATGGCAGATTACCTATACAGATGTAGGTGTGGGTGGGTGCGGGTGCGAAATCGAGAGCGAAATCGGTGAAAGCGAGAGCGTTGGGCAAAGCGTAAGCTTTCCACCGAAGCTCTTCCCACGCTGGCTTCCCATAAAAGTTTATGGCAGCTGCTGGGCGCTGCTTTTGATTTACAATTTGATTTACTGTCCCCGGAGGGGGCTGGCTAGGGCATAGGATACACCACGATACACGGGGGCGGGGTTTGAAAAAAAGGTTGTGGATATGGGATGGGGACTGGGGGAAAACTATTTACAATCGGGGGAATTTGCAGGTTATAAAGGGAAATTTTGCAAGGTTTACGGATATCAAGAATACGCCTAGTTGGAGTTATGATTTTAAGTGGAATTTAGTGAGTTTTTATAAAGTTTATATAAAGTTTTATATAAAAGTTTTTATAAAGTTTTACTGATTTAGTAATCATTTCTTTAAGTCTCTTGAAAATTCTTTTAAAATAAAAATAGTTTTCGCAGTGCACATGGAAGCTTTCAATATTTTGTGCTCGTGTTCCGGAAAACAGTCAATGCTCTTCCCGAAATGGTCCTTGAACAATAACTCACTTAATTATGCATGTGTGGGATGGAGCAGTCCATATTGACGCTGAGAAATGTGCAAATTGCCGACCGAATTTTCATTAAAATGCAATTAATTTGCTCAATTGGACGATGGAAATGCAATTATACTTTGATTAAAAACACCTCGAAATTAAAAATGGCTTAAATTGGATGGCCTGGGGGATATGGGACTAAAAACCTAACCAAGTTTGTCTTCATTTGCCGCCTGTTTACTGAATAAACATGCCCCGCTCGCTCGATAGTAGGCTTAAAGTTTCCCCCATAAAGGGGACAAGCCAAGCCAAACAGGAGAAGCCAATACAGGACACACACATCGAACTGTCAGAAATGCGACCTTCGCACATACGCCACCTCCCCCGGCCCCCCTGGAAAAGCTACCGCGACCTAGACACTGAATTCCGGAAAGTGCTTAGCCTGCGGGAGAGCGAATAGTGCGGATGGCGAGAGAAAAAGAGACGTTTGCGGGCGCTCCTGGCGATACTGTTATTTGTGCATGTGTACGAGCTTAAAAGCCAGGACGAAACGATATCAGAATAAGAGAACGCAAAAAAACAAGAGGCACAGAGGAAACGGAAATCAGAGTGGGCGGAAATAGACGAAGGGGCCAACGGGGCGTATGAATCTCGAACGCCGTAAGCCGCTTATGAAAGCTCACAACTCTCGGAAAAGTTTTCAACCATTTCCATGACATATCATGTTTTCCTAGTTTTATATGCCCCCTGGCACAGTCTCCTTTATAAATATATCTTGTGTTTGTTTTAGGTTTCCCTTATCTTTTCCGCGAACTTCCAATTCGTTGCATTTCCGCTCCCAAATCGCCCCGCTGGCAGTGTTAATGCTGTTGTTGTTGCGCCAGGTTATGAATGAAAAGCTTTTCCAATTCAGCTTTGGTCGGGCCCTCGGGTCAATCCCACGATTGCCGTCAGTTCTTGTCCTTTATGTGAACGCTGGTTCTCTTGTGAATGAGCCGAATGTTGAAGCTAGGAAGGATAACTTTAAGTGTGGAAGGGAAGGGGAAAAAACAGATTGTAGAACTCATTGATGGAGAATCGAACTATCGAACTAATCGAACAAAATCATTTTAGGTATTCCATTCAATATTCGGATTAAAGTTGGCCGATATGGCCTTCGAGGTGGCCTTTATATAAATCTTTTAAAGTATAAAGTATGGGAAAGATGTAGTCTTTTCCTTGGGCAATTTGCCTTATTCTTCAAAAAAGAATAGGTATTTCTTTAAGGATTAATGCGGAATTGGTGAGATTTGTTAGTTAAAGATTGTGTAAGGCTTAGAAGACACTAGAATCAAATTCCAGATCTATATATGCACCGTCATATATCTTTTATTCCATTAATTTTAGGTTGCTGTCTTGACTAGTTAAAAAACAAAGCTTTTTTAAAAGTTTTTCTGGCCAGAAGAGAATATAATAATAGTAAGAGAATATACCCAAAAAACCTTTACGGGCTTGATCAGATGTTTGGTCAGCTGCTTTTCGCAAGGAATGTTTTTTGCAATAAAAATTTCTCCACAGACCTGTGTGTGAGAGAGAAAGGTCTCACGGATGTGCAAAAAGTGAGCGCCAAATGATGGTGAATGTGTGCGTGTTGCGATCGCTGCTCATATAAAAAGAGGCTTTTAAACCACTTGCCAGGCAGAAAATGGTTTTGTCGCTGCTTCGCTGACTTCGCAGCCGGACTTCTCCTCCAGAGCTTCTCCAGAGAACTTGGAATCAATCGCGTGTTTCGAGTATTTTGAATAGCAAATGCATCTGAATGCAAGGCATTAAATCGCGACTTGACTAGTGCAAATTATATAAAACAAAAATAACAAGAGGAAAGAACAGAAAAAAAAGCGGAAGAGTTCCACAAATTAATTCCGAAACTAGTTGAACTAATTTGCCTACATTATTGACAGCTAAAATGAGTGTCGAAAGGTAATAAACCGAATCTAAACAAAGCGCAAAGCAAATAAATAAATAAAGACCAAAAGCTAAAACATTGTGTCCACTCATCAGCATTTTTTGTGATTTTTTTTTTGTATATTGTCTGGCCAGCTAAAAATATCCCCTTTGACTTTAAATCCCAGCACAACCAACGACCACAAAACAAGTTTATTCGCCTGCATTTCGTGTTGCCAGGGTCCATATGGAGGGTTCTCTGAAGTACGTCCAGTCCCAGATTAGGCCACAGGGCCAGTTTTTGGCACCCTCGATAAGGCGCTAAATTCAATGCCGGACTTGTGACGATTTCTTCCCCAGAGAATAAATAAAAAAATGATTACTGTTTGTGTTGCGATATGATTCTGTTCTTGTTCTGATCAATGAAGTGGTCCCGAGGGAAAGATTTCCGTTCAAATGCCTCTCCAATGACAATAAATAATTGGCTTTGATGTATATAAATATGCTAGTTCCCAGACCGATTAGATTGTGGGGTATTAACCGGACTAAAAACACGTGTTGGTTGAAAACAAAAGTTATTTTGGTTTATTTTAAAGAAAATATTTGCATTTCACGATGAGTGTTGATGTTTCTAATCAATTACATCCCAGAAACACATGAACTGATTTTTCTAGAAAGGCCTTGGCATTCAA
Organism: Drosophila varians; assembly: GCA_018150405.1. Taxonomy (NCBI): domain Eukaryota; kingdom Metazoa; phylum Arthropoda; class Insecta; order Diptera; family Drosophilidae; genus Drosophila; species Drosophila varians. Next base: position 16,242,234 of record JAECWK010000130.1, read on the forward strand.
TAAACTCTCCTTTAAAGAAAATTTTCAATGTTGATCGATTGGTAATTACTCAACCCAAAAAGCATTGCCGAAAATTATGAAATTGTGTTCTTCAAAATTACTAATTGGTTTGTTTACCTTTAACAACTCCCAAGAGCCTTCCGTTTCGAATTACCCTTTAACCGGCTAACCCAGATTCCCTTGGTTGGTGGATTCACTTTTATTATCTTATCGCTAGGCATCCCACAGGCTCGGCTATTAAATTCCGTTTAATTATTAGTCATACGCCGGGTGGGCCGGGTGCGGGTATCGAGTTTATTACAAATGGCGATGGTGAAATGAATCCTTGATTGAGGGCGCCTGAAGTCATCAGCTCTGCCGTCTGGAGACTGGAGGCCCCCGATTGCCTCAATTAAGCGAAATCATTTGTTTGAGGACCATTCGATTGTGAGATGATTGTTTCATTTTCTAGTTTTGTATGTGCGCTTTAAATTATCTAATTTGGGGTGTCAATAGAGGGTAAGCATTTCAGTTTATAGAATTTGACGAGTCGTGCAGGCGACTTTTTCAATTCACACATTCGGTATCTTTGTATAATTTCTGAGGGACAAAATAAACAGAGTTGGACTTCAGTCACGCCGACTTAATGTGATTGGAAAGTTTAGCCATTAAATAAAACAAGCAATTTTCGAAATTGTCTTATCATTTGGCAAAATTACCTGTTTTATTTATGTGTCTTAAGCTTTGTGGTACACTGAACCGCGGCCTTTATCACTCGCACTTCCTTAATCAATCGCAGACGATTTCCCCCGTTGATAATGTATTATTATTTATGTATTTTGTTCGCTTAAAACAATGTGAAATATTTGGCTTAGTTTTTTTTTGGCCAAAAAATGTTAGTCTTGCCTAATTTTTTTGATATTCGTCGCACGAGTAGACGACTTTATGGAGTGACCAATGCTATAAGTGAGTTTTGAGTCTGTCCAAGGTTTGCATTTTTGTAGATCAATGGCAATGGGAAGTGACAAAAACTTTAGGCCTATAAATACGAATCTATTCTATTGTTTTGCTGATTTTTTTGGCAAAGGTTTTGAGTCGAAAAATAACGTTTAAAAATTCGCAAAGAAAGTATTATCCGGTTCATTAAACGTGACTCCCCGCTGACCTTGTCTGGCGTTTAAAAACAATACATTGGCATTTATTTATTTAAGCCAGTTGAAATATAAACAAAACGAAAGCTTTGGCGAGGCAGAGAGCGAGAAACGCTGGCGAAATACAAGCCAAATCGAAGAGTTATTATTGTTTTTTATTATCTCATCGCCTAAACAAACTAAAACACACAGCTGGTTCCCAAAAGTGACGTATTGCGTACTACCAAGCGTTTTCTTATCAGTCTAATAGGCGGTTTTCTCTCTGCCTTCCGGCGTTTTTGAAAAGCGGGAGCGTGAGTCAACAGAAAATCGGCTTTTGAATGCATAACATTCAGAAAGATTCAAAGTGCAACTCGATCGGTTGGAGTGGCGTGTGAAAGCTGCTCTAATTACGAGATCCCTTCAATTCCCTGTCCCCAAGTGACCATGAAATTGCCAATAATTGCTAAATGATTCGTCTATTAAGCCGCAAAAGTGTTGGGAGTACCTTGACAATAGTGGAATTTTCAGACTTCATCGGTTTAAAAGCTCAAAAACTCACGATTTCAAAGGGCAATATTAATTGGTGGGGTTATCTAATCAGTTTTGATGGAAATCGATTTGTTATTACTTTATTACACCCTGCCATTACTTGGCATTATGAGCCTCAAATAAACTATCAGGTATCACAGATTTCTTTTTTATAAACAGGGATGAGGAATACCTTAAGTTTGTGCCCCACAAAATGTCCTACCATGTGGTGCCTGGGGCGGAGTTCCAATGCAAAATGGGCAGCTACAATTGCCGGAAACTGTCCACCATCGATGAGCAGGACCATGATGTGGCCAATCGCAAGGGAAGGATGCATCAGGTGAGTTCAAAAGCCAGCAAAGGAAGGAAGTGTAAATCTCAAGTTAAGAGGCCTTTCAAACCCGTGGCTTATTCTTGTCAATTTCTTGTCATATTTGAAGACATCTTTTAGGACTTGTCCGCGACATGCGTGACAGATACTAAATATTGTTCCGTGAAGGACAAAATGATAAGATACGCAATTGAACTTTCTTCTTCGAAATGATTAGAAAACGCTTCTGTTCGCCGCTACATGTGGCGGCCATGTGACGCAGGCTCTGGCTCTAGAATTGATTCAGTAAACGAAGCACGAAATGTCACTCAATTTCAGGGTGTCCATAGCGGTTCAATTAAAATGAATACACCAGTCTCTATGTGGTAATCAATGGCCAGCGGTCACCGCAGATCGTTTATCACGATCAGGGCAAATCAAAATATAGCTGTTCGTGATGCAATTGCAACATCAATTGACGGCAATTGCTGCCCAAGTGGCAACATTGATGCAGCAATCTTTATATTTGATTACATTTAGAGGAAAAATTTAAACATTTTTGCTAAGGTTTTCTAGGATCTTTGTGGGGAACTCGCTTTTTAATATATATTCAGTTAATATCCTTATCTTAAAATGTACTTAGATCTTGGCAACTTGCGCTGTTCTATTGCTTTCCGCTGGATGTGGCATGCCCATTGGCTTCTCGGCTGTTTTGCTTCCACAATTGATGCGAACTAATAGCACTGACTTTCCCATCGATGTGGAATCAGGATCATGGATTGGTAACAATAAAAACCCCCAACTAAACCCCTTAAAGATTTAACTATTATATTTTTTTTACAGTTAGTGTCCATAGTTTGGCCACTCCCTTTGGATCCTTGCTCTCTGGTCCTCTAGCCGATCATTTGGGACGCCGGAAAACACTACTGGTCTCTGTGATCCCCCTCTTCTTGGGCTGGAGCACTTTGGCCATGGCCAAGAGCGTCAAAATAGCGATCTTTGCCCGATTCCTTTGCGGCTTTGCCACCGGAATCTTGGGTGGACCCGGCCAGGTGAGTGACCCTCCATGAATCCCAATGCCACATATATTTGGGGTTCGTTCACACGCAGCACCCGGAACCAAGCCATACGTGACACAAGCCAAACCTGCTCGAGTGACCCATTAACCGTAATCGAGATAGCCCTGAACTACGGGCGGATCAGAGGAGAGCTGTGACAGCTGGTGGACAGGTCGTCAATTGGCCACTTGACGCTTGCCTATTGTCCCGGCTTCTCCGGTCTCTGGTCGCTTCCATTGTGTCTACACTAAGTAGTGCGTCGTCAGCCGGCGCTGTTCATTCTGTTTATTTATCTTATGGATATGTCCGTGACTTATCTTGCGGCCAAAGTGCTAGCGATAGCTGTAGCCGGAGACGGCGTCATCATTCCCCCAGAGCAGACCGGACTTTAAATGGCCAGCGCATCATTTGCATTAGCAAAAGCTTTCCGCACACACGAGCCCACGCCAGCTTTGTTGTAGTTCCGGATTCTTGACCTTAGTCTATAATAATGCCGTAATTTTCGGGATGGGATCTGAATGGGTGGTCGAATGGTGGGCGTCGACTTGTTGCGCGTGTTTCCCGGCGAGTTTCGGTTTCATTAATGGCTTGCTGGCGGGCTGGGATGATTTACGATTCTATGATTACCATCCAGAGTTCCCACAGATTAAGATGTTGATGCTTTTGTGACCCTCAAATACATCAAATTGTTTTCTTTTGGCGAAAGTTCTACTCTAGGGGTCAGGGTCAGCACCTATCAGTGAGTGGTTCCCTTTATTGATATTATTATTATGATTAGGAGGGGGTTTTTTGGGTTAGTAGATTATTTATCATCCCAAGATTTTGAGATAATAATTAAGACGCTTGAGTAGATGTGACCCCCAAACTAATGAAATTGTTGTGATGGGGAAAGTTCTTGAGGTGAGACCCAGGGTCCATTTGATTTAGGAACTGAATAATAATTATATTTGTTTTCTGTATCAAGTTTCCTCTAATACGGTTTACATTTCTACATCTTCTACAGGTCTACATTGCCGAAACTGCGGAACCCAATTTACGGAGCCTGTTAATTGGAGCTCCTTACGTGGCCTATTCCATTGGCATTATGATAATATACTCCCTTGGCTCCTTGATGTACTGGAGGAATGTGGCCTGGTGTGCCAACATCCTGCCTCTCTTGTCCGTGGTGTCCATCTACTTCATTCCAGAGACACCGGCATGGCTATTGCGCAATGGCTTCGAAAGCAGAGCCCTCAAAGCCTTGAGCTTCCTGCGGGGCAGCGAGATCTCGGCCCAGAAAGAGGTCAACGACATGAAGCAGCGCCTGGCCAAGGAGCGGGCCACCACGCGGACCAACGAGAACATCTTCCGGCTCTGCTGCCAGCGGGTGGCCATCAAACCCCTGGTCATTGTGATTGTCTTCTCGCTGCTCCAGATGTTCTCCGGCACCTTCATTGTGATCTTCTATGCCATCGATATTATCTCTGAGTTCGGAGCTGATTTTAACAACAACGAAGCTGCGATTTGGACGGCAGCAGTGAGAGTGGGCTGCTGCATGATATTCTGCGCCATCCTGATCTTTGTCCGCCGCCGCAGGATCATGATGATCTCGGGCATCGGTTCCGGAGCTTTTTGCCTGGCCCTGAGCGCCTTTATGTACGCTCGAGAGGGACAGCCCACAATGAAGTTAGATGTTCTGGTGGCCGGTGGATGCCTTCTGGGTTATATTTTATTCAACACCGCTCTAATGGTTATGCCGGGCATCATGATCGGAGAGCTGTTTCCGGCAAGGATCCGGGGCAGAACTGCTGGCGGTGTGTTTGCCTCCATGAACGTGGCTCTGTTCATCTTCGCCAAGGGATTCCCCTCCCTGAAAGCTTTCTTAAAACTGCCTGGAGTGTTCCTGGTCTTCGGGGTGTCCAGCTTTCTGCTGACCATTTTCATGTGCCTGTTCCAGCCGGAGACTAAGGGCCGCAGTCTGGAGCACATCGAGGATTACTTCAACGGTGACAACTGGCTGTGGTTCCGACGGGATCGTGGCTACAAGACAGTAAAACTCCAGCCTCTCCAGCCACTCAAAGCCAATGGATCGGTTGCGGATGCCTAATCCACTGGTGGATATTTAGATTTTAGAGCGGGCTGTTACATTTCCAGATACAACTATAGTTTCCGTAGTTTCTAGGTAGACTTAGACGTACTCATAGTTCTAGCCGCAGTGCCTCGTAGTTTTAAAACTGCACCGATTTTCCAGTGACCCTCAGTTCGGCCACTTCAACAGGGAATCTTCAAGTTTTAAGATAAATCTTTCAAATTGTGATCATTATGCTTTAAATTGTATGATTAGAAATAAAAATCTGTTAAATATATTATGGAATCTTTTATTTTTCGGTTGGTAAGGGGAATCTTTAAATACTTTTATGTTAAATGTTTTTGGGGATAAAAACTTGTAGTACGGTTTTGTTGCGCTGTTCTACTGTCTTTTAAAAAGGTAATCATTTTCACGAATGCTAAAATGTTTCGTTATTATCTTATTTAAAGTTTCGATAATTTTTTGAGTTCAAAAACATTTTAAAAACGTTTTGAAAATAGTTAAAAATGAAAGAATTGGTATATTTTACCAACGATGGATTTTTCCAAGACAAAGAAACGGTCTTATTAATAACAAGGCAACACAAAATGAACGCGGTAAGCACGTTAATTTATAAACTAGCCGATTACAATTGTAATTCTAAACCTAATCCATCAAATAAAGGAACTCAAGGGCAAAATCGAGAGCTGCGCCCGTACGGCGGAGGACTTCACCCGCCTGTACTACGCCTCGGTTGACAATCGCCGGCACGTAAGTTCGAGACACTCCGAGACTTTCAACCAAATGTGAAATAAAGCTATTCCTTTACAGCAAATGGGGCGTCTGTACATCGAAAATGCAATCTTCAGCTGGAACGGAAACGGGGCCACTGGACGCGAAATGATTGAGCGTTACTTCATGGAGCTGCCATCGTCGAGCCACCATGTGACCACTCTAGATGCTCAGCCCATTCTGGATCCTGCTGTGGCCAATCAACTGACCTACCTCATACTGGCCAGCGGCACTGTAAAGTTTGTGGACCAGACCATTCGCAACTTCCAGCAGTCCTTCATTGTGACTGCCGAGAACGACAAGTGGAAGATTGCATCCGATTGCTACCGCTTACAGGAGGCAATAGTCTGAGTATCCGCCCAAAAAACACTTAAATTCTTTGTTATAAATAAAATTAAGCTAAGTTTGGTTATCAACTGTTTTTATTTAAATTGCTAAGAAGTTAAACCCTAAACTTATTTATCGCCCTCAGTCTTGGGCTTCTTGTTGGCCGGCTCATCTGCGGGAAGTTCCTCGGAGAAGATTGCCTTCGGTTGCGTTTGCTTGTAGGCAGGAGCTATCCAGTAGGGGTTTTCGGCTGCATCCTTAGCAAACTTCAGAATGGCCTCTCTGGGATCCTGGTCGTCATCAACGCGCTTACTTAAACCCAAATTGCGGATTACATACGAAGATAGAGTGCCACCCGAGCTGGCAACTCGTCCACCCTGGCCACTGGTAATGGGCAAGTCAGGTCGTTTCGATTTAACCGGATCCATGCGGGCCTTTTCCATCTTCTTGCGGGAGGAGCGTGACTTCTCCTGTCGGAACAGATGCAGAGAATGCGGAGTAATGATCTGGGACACCTGCACCATTTCCATTTGCTGGCGCTTGCGATGCGTCTTCACTATGCACAACTTGGCGCCCCGTATGCTACGGTGTTCGTCGTAATAGCACTTGATGATTCCGTTGCCGCTGCTGATGAAAAGCTGGTTGAGTTTCGGATGCCAGAGTGTTTTGATGATGTGGGAGTTGGAAACGGGAATGCGCTGGACCTCCTCGAAGCTCTTGGTGCTATAGAAATATAGATTCGCTTCAGTCTGACCTTTGGGCAACGACTCGCCAGTGACTAGCATCCTATCATCCGGGCTGAAGCAGCAGTCTGTGGTGTCGTAGCGAGAGAATAGATGCGACCATGAGTGAAGGGGCTGCTTAAACTGTCGCAGATCCCACAGCTTCATGGTCTCATCGTTGCTCCTGGTTGCCAGTTGCTGGCCCATGTAAGAGAACACTATGGACGTTATTTCGGAGCCCTTTTGGTGAGCCCCACGGACGCAATGAGTGGTGTTGACGAACATTTTCCGCGTGTCCCACGTTTGAATGGATCCATCCACACAGCCCGCTGCTATAAGCGTGGCATCTCTGTTGTAGTTGCAAGAGGAAGCGTTTGTTCTTAGACCGCCTTGTGCTCTCGTTTTAATAACTTGCAACTGTTCCTTGGACTTTAGTCCTTCCCAGATGCGTAGAGTTCCGTCCAGGGCTGCCGTGAGGAATTGCTCCCGGTTAAAGGGATGCCAACAGCCAGATGTTAGCTGGGCCACATGGCCTTTTGTGCGCGACATATCTGATATATATTGATCACCCTTGCAGCATTCAAGTTTTTCAAATCCATCTCGATCTAGGATCTTGGCTTGGGCATTGCCTGAGATGACGAGAATCATGTCACCTGTAACGGAGTATTGGAGGGATCGTATGGGATGATTCTCGCAGGGCTGCAACTGTCGGAAGCTGCGCATGCCAGAGTCCATGCCCGCAAAGTCCCAAAAACACATGTCGTAGTCTATGGAGCCGGAGACCAAACGAGCACCCGATGGATCGCCAGCTAGGGCCAACACGGCTCTTGAGCCGTGCTGCATTTGTACCTCGTGGGTGTAGGGTATCCGTTTGGCGAGATTCTTTTCGTCGTCGGGATCCTCGTCGGAGGAGTCGTCCTCATCGGAAGAACCGTCCTCCCGTTGGGCGGCTTCCTTCGTGGGGTTTTCGTCGTCCTTGGTTGCTGTAGGTGGTAAGGGTCCAATTACTTCCTCATTATCGTCATTTTTGTCTGATTCTTTCTCGGGTTCTTCCTTTTTTTCAAACCCTGGCCGTGTGACTCTCGCCTTGGCAATTTGCTCATTGATGTCAAATGTTTTCGCTGCCTTTCGACCAAATCCACTGATGCCCATGACTTCCTTCAGGTGCTGGCTCTCCAGATCCTCGGCTACATCCTCGATCTGCCGAATCATCTGTTGTTTGTCCATTTTTTTGAATCCGCTGCCAGTGACAGTTTCTTCAGAGGATTCCTTTGCCTCGCTCGCTTCATTTTCCTTTGGCAAGGCCGCCGCCTTGCTGACGTTCAATTGGATCTTCCCAAAGGAGATCTTGCCACGCTGCATGGTTGAGGAAGACCACTGTTATTCTTTTTAATTAATAAAAACCAAATTATCTTGTTATTCTTCGCAATTGATGTAAACAAAAGGATTTATCGAACTAGAGACCAGCTCCCAAAACAGCTGCTGGGCCACAGGGTGCCCACAGGGTGACTAGGACCGATTATTCTAACCTTAAATTGGCGCGCAGTGTTGTTTTTTGTTGTCGGCATTTTTCGATTTGATGCGAATTTAATTTCATTTCGCAAGCCGCTGTAATTTATTGTTTACCTAGTTTTATTTGCTATTACTACCGCACATCAGCATGACCGACTCTCTGGAGTACAACGACATAAATGCCGAGGTTCGCGGCGTCTTGGTAAGAACCAGAAAACTCCTGAAACATTTGCACATTTTTGTGTCTGACTCTGGTGTTTCCCTTTCTTATTCCCGGAAACAGTGCTCTGGGCGTTTGAAGCTAACCGAGCAGCACATCATATTTAAGAACACCAAGACGGGCAAGGTGGAACAGATTGCCGCCGATGACATTGATCTGATCAACTCGCAAAAGTTTGTGGGCACCTGGGGCCTGAGGGTGTTCACCAAAAGCGGGGCACTGCACCGCTTCACGGGATTCCGGGACAGCGAGAACGAGAAGCTGGGCAAGTTTATCAAGGACGCTTACTCGCAGGATATGGTGGAGAAGGAGATGTGCGTCAAGGGCTGGAACTGGGGCACAGCCCGCTTTATGGGCTCCGTCCTGAGCTTCGATAAGGATTCGAAAACCATTTTCGAAGTGCCTCTATCTCACGTTTCGCAGTGCGTGACAGGCAAGAATGAGGTGACCTTGGAATTCCATCAGAATGACGATGCCCCCGTGGGCCTGCTTGAGATGCGCTTTCACATTCCGGCCGTGGAGTCGGCAGATGAAGATCCGGTGGACAAGTTCCATCAGAACGTTATGAACAAAGCGTCGGTCATCTCAGCGTCGGGCGAGTCGATTGCTATCTTCAGAGAGATCCAGATCCTTACGCCCCGCGGTCGATACGATATCAAGATCTTCTCGACTTTTTTCCAGTTGCATGGAAAAACCTTCGACTACAAGATTCCTATGGATTCGGTGCTGCGACTATTTATGCTACCACACAAAGACAGTCGCCAGATGTTCTTTGTGCTGTCCCTGGATCCGCCCATTAAGCAGGGCCAGACGCGTTACCACTACCTGGTCTTGCTCTTTGCTCCAGATGAGGAGACATCCATCGAGCTGCCTTTCACGGAGGCGGAGCTGCGAGACAAGTACGACGGCAAACTGGAGAAGGAACTGTCTGGTCCGGTGTACGAGGTGATGGGCAAGGTGATGAAGGTGCTTATCGGGCGCAAGATCACGGGACCTGGAAACTTTATCGGTCACTCTGGTACAGCGGCGGTGGGCTGCTCCTTCAAGGCTGCAGCAGGCTATCTGTATCCCTTGGAAAGAGGTTTCATATACATCCACAAGCCGCCACTTCATATTCGCTTCGAGGAGATTAGTTCTGTAAACTTTGCTCGAAGCGGCGGCTCCACGCGCTCCTTCGACTTTGAGGTGACTCTCAAGAACGGTACCGTCCACATTTTCTCCTCCATCGAGAAGGAGGAGTACGCCAAACTCTTCGACTTTATTACACAGAAGAAGCTGCACGTGAGCAACATGGGCAAGGACAAGAGCGGATACAAAGACGTCGACTTTGGCGACTCGGATAATGAGAATGAGCCCGATGCCTACCTCGCTCGCCTTAAGGCGGAAGCCAGGGAAAAGGAGGAGGACGACGACGATGCCGACGACTCGGATGAAGAGTCCACCGATGAGGACTTCAAGCCCAACGAAAATGAGTCGGATGTGGCCGAGGAGTACGACAGCAATGTGGAGAGCGACTCGGACGAAGACAGCGATGCCAGTGGCGGTGGTGGCGACAGCGACGGCGCCAAAAAGAAGCACAAGGAGAAAAAGTCGGAAAAGAAGTCCGAGAAGAAAGAAAAGAAGCACAAGGAGAAGGAGCGAACGGTAAGTTTGGGTCTGAAAGTTTTCCTTCAACTTCTAATGCATGTAACATTTTTACACAGAAAAAACCATCCAAGAAGAAGGAGTCCGATAAACCCAAGAGGGCCACCACCGCTTTCATGTTGTGGCTGAACGATACACGCGAAAAAATCAAAAAGGACAATCCGGGAATCAAGGTTACTGAAATCGCCAAGAAGGGCGGCGAGATGTGGAAAGAGCTGAAGGACAAGTCGAAGTGGGAGGAGGCGGCAGCCAAGGACAAGCAGCGTTATCAGGAGGAGATGCGCAACTACAAGCCCTCGGGCGGTGGCAGTGACAACGAAAAGGGCGGCAAGGCTAGCAAGAAACGTAAATCGGATGCGTCGCCGACCAAGAAAGCCAACACCTCAGGCAGCGGGTTCAAGAGCAAGGAATACATATCCGACGACGACTCCACCAGCTCCGACGACGACAAGGAGAAGTCCAAGGACAAAGAGCCCGCAAAAAAGAAGAGCAAATCCAGCGATGATGAGAAAAAGAAGTCCAAGAAGAGCGAAAGCGAAGCGGAGGAAAGCGAGGAGGCCAGCAATGCCAGCGATGAAGATGAGGATGATGATGATGATGATGATGGCAGTGATTAGGAGCCGCTCAAGAACACAATTCCATAAACATCCCAAACACACTCACACTCACAAACACACCCAAACTCTAGGTTATATTTGCTTAGTTTTAGTTAAGTGCCGCCTGTTGGATACAGACCAATATGATTTTGTTTAATTAAAATCATCCTACACAAGCAAAGTTTATATAATTAACTCAATTCATGATTGCCTATAATGATTGATTCGTATCGGTTATTTTTTTTGGTTGACTTGATTTTTGGTCAGCTCGAAATGACGGCATTTTCCAGTCATTAAGCGGACTTCGGTTACCTTAGTTATGGCTACGCTGGAGAGTCTGCTCCTCGGGCTTGCGCTTTGGCACATTCTACAGGCAAGTTACCATCGCCAGTCGGCATTTGGACTCCACAGCTAACTTCCAGTCTAGGTCCAGGGGGTGTCAAAGTTCACGAACGTCGAGTGCTTCAATATAGACGAGAGCTTCACCAACTTCACCCTCTGCCGCTTGTACGCCGTCAAGAGGGATGTGGTCGAGATGAGTCTGAGGGTTAACATATTCAGGTGGCCCAAACGCCCGGTCTCGGTGAGTTCCATCTTTATTAAAATAATGGGTTTATTGGTTGAGTGACTGTACTATGTACTTTAAACGATTTATAATTATGGAATCTATGGTAAAAGGTCCGGATTCCATTTTGAATTTGTATTTCCAACATCTTATCAACGAAATAGGTCAATACTATACAGTGTCTATTTAGCTATAAAATAAGTGGATTACGGAGCGTTGGTGGTAGTCAAGCGGCGACGGTTGGTAAGCTGACGCTGAGGTCGAACATCCTGACCCTGAACCTCGTACTTGGATTTGGCCAGCATATCCTCGACGTCATCGAAGAACTCCTCCTTTTGAGGGGACAGATTAGATTTTGAGGAATAGTGGACTCCGTCGGGAATTCCCTTGCCCAGTTTGCGGTGGATTCGGTTACGACCTTGAAAGATGACCGGTGCCTGAATGGGATGGACCACTCGCTTGTTGGCCAGATCGCGTAGGGAGTGGCTCGATTCCTGAACAGCCTGAAGATGGGTGGAGGCCCTAGAGACGCAGAGCTGGAAGGTGCCGCTGTCATCGTGAACGAACGTAGAGCTGGCAAGGGGACTGGAGCAGATGGATAGGTTATTAGTAGATCCGCCACGGGATTCAGAGTCGTCCCCGTTGAGCAAATCATCCATCGAAGGCTTCATGTTTGTGGGGACCGTGCTGGGCCTGGTCCACATATGAAAAAAGAAGGGTAGTACAAAGGCTCGACTGCGCACCACCATTGCCCGCATCATATTAACAATGTCGCCCACAAACTTATCCTTTCCCCGGCTCAGGAAGTGATCGATTTGCTCCTGGCGCCTTGAAAGCACCGGCCTTACGATCGAGTCGAACATCCAGACATTTGCCGCCGGGGCGGAGAGGACTATCCACAGAACCAGGAGCAGCTTGGTGGGTGTGTAGAGTGGTAGCCAGGACATGAATGTGTCCGCCACCACCTCGATGGTGACCAGAAAGGCGTAGACTATCCAGTACTTGGCCCATGCCAGGAACGCATCGTCTCCGGAGTTCAGGGTCTTGTAGGTGTGATAGGCCGGGCCCAAAGTGCCGTACCAGAAGAACAGGAAGCGTGTCACACAACTGAAGAAGCACATCTCGATCTGCATTCAGATAAGTGACAACCTCCTGGCCGAGAAGCAACTGAGAGTCCTGTTAACAAGAGTGTGGCTCGCCTAGTGTCTGCCGGGAAATGAGTTGTTACGACAAAGTTTCTGAATTTATTTCATATGTTAATAACGAATTTTGTACTCAACGAACGAGGTACACACGGCGAACTGTTAGACGAAAACTTAAATGAGCACTGGGATTGGTCAGGATTAACTAGGCCTGCCTAGAGACTCCAGGAAAGGAATAATTTATAAAATAATTCTTGATATTTATATTTTTTACAGATGCGCATGCAGTTGCTGAAGAAAGCGAGTGGCTACAAGCCCTTTCTCTATAATGTCTGCCAGTCGGATGTTTGCGAGTATTTGGAGAAGCGCAATCATCCTTTTGTCAACATTATCCTTAACAGTTTTGCCAATCGAACCAATGTCAATAAATGTCCTTTGCCTGTAAGTATATAAATGAAACCTTTGAAGGCTTTAAACTTAATAGAATTACCATTTCAGCGAGAAATTGTTCTTGAGCATTTCCGGTTTCCCGTCAAGGTCCTGGATCTGATGCCCTTGCCCTCCGGGGAGTATGCTCTCTTCAACACCTTTAGTTTCGAGGGAAAAGAACGGGCTTTGGTTAAAGTGTACTTCTCCATAACCGAATATCGTTAACAAATCAGCAACCAAATTAAATATTATTCGCATATTTGTAATAAAACATCGTTTGCGGTGCAATAAACCAATTAATAAATTTGCCATAAATTTATTAACTGGCTGTAAAAGAGCTTTCCGATTTGATTATCCCTTTGTAATTGTAATAAAACGATTTCAATACAAAGGTTACTAATGTTTATTGATTCCTACACGTGGAAATTGAATTATTAAATTAAAATAAAAGCACTTGAGGTTAATTGCTGACCGATTCAAGGTTAGGAACCATTAGCTTCTGGCTTAGATCGATTTTCGACCGAAATTTCTTTCACACAAAGACCCAGAAAAAGGCAAACTTGTGACCCTGCCCAATGGAACTGAACGCTCACGACATTTCGAATGGGTATTCAAAAATCCATCAGCATTCGATTCAAAAACCTAAAAAGGTTCCCATACCTCTCATACCATTCACAAAAATATTTCGAGCAATTGAAACCGAAACCCCAAATCAATTGTAATTGTGTCTGATAAATGAAATGTTGACGGAAATAACGCGGAAAATAATAGAGAGCCAAGGGGAACATTACGTGGACGGACGCGTAAGGCGAGATTGTAAAAGGCTAAAAGCTAAAAAACAAAAATGAAAAAAGCCACAATTACCAACAGTTTGCATGCATAATTAATTTGTGGGTCAATTGCAAAAACTTGAACTTCGATTCAAGTGGCTTTGGCTCCGAATTGAGCTCCACTGGGGTGTCATCTTTTGGCAGGCGCATCGCCTAGGAAGTGATTTTTTGTGAGATTTCAGGATTTGCATAAATGCCGCCAATTAATTTTGTTATGCAAATTAATGGCAAACAATTAGCGTTGCGAGACAAAGCCGATTTATTAATTGCACATTATTATTATTGTTATTTTTTGTTTTCGTCTTTTTCTTTCTTACAATATATGTAAATGTAAAATATTTATTTCGCACTCTGTTTTGAACATCGATGGCAATGCGCGCTTTATCGCTGATTAACCCAAATTTAAATGATGCTCCTCACCTCCATCCAGTATTCAATCCAGGGATCGAGAAAAGTGCGGCCAAAGGCTAAGGAACTTTGGATAGAAGTTAATGACACTACGGTGTGGGTGCAAGCAGCTGACAAAATTACCTGGAACTGTCAAGTATTTGGCCCACGTCTGGACCAGCCAAAGCTGAGGAATTTCTATAACTACATATATGATCCTTAACCATAAATTTTAATTTGGAAATACGCTACTGATTAGTGATTTATTTTTTATATTTTTTTATATAAATTACATTTTAATTGATTACTTCAATAAAAAGAGCAATAATTCCTCCAATTACATCAAATTATCACTTATATTTAATTGTTTAATTGTATAATCTTGTAAAATACAGGAAACACATGGAATATTTATTTCAACAATAAATACGTTTAGCGTTTCTAGAACTTTGCCTCGACCCCTGGGGGGATTAAACGTGGAATTAACACCAAAAATCATCGATAAACAAAATTGAAACAAATTGCTTTACGATGGGGTGACGAATGCGTCATTTACATTGCGGTTGTTATTGCAAAATTGTTGAATTTCGGTTTTTGATCAAGATTAATAGTGTGCTAATTGCATTAAGATTGTAGTCCGAGCAGTGAAAAATCATTACTGAAAAGCCACAAAACAACACGCGTCCTTTGAAGTTCGTTGCTTCAGTCTTTTGTTTGTGCAGGCGTCTTGCCGCTCGTTTGCAATTAATCAGTTGCATCTTCCCGAACCGGGCCAAGAGTAAGCGTTCAGCTTTGTTTTGAAATTTTGTCCGTCAATTTGTAATTACAATGTGGGCCATTGGCCAACAAATTGCTACCGATAATCGGAGATCATCGATTCGAGGCGCCGATTCATGAATCAATTAACATGAACTTCTTCCTGCCAATGAACCCTTCTAATTGAAGATTAATGCTATCAGATTGACAGCTGCTTCTGTGTAAACTCCCCATAAATGAATCACAGCCTCGGATTCCGGATAATCCCAACCACTCTGATCGATCAGATGAGAATCCCTTTTTATTCAGTCCCGTGTTTCGTTTCAAGGTTACTCAACAATAGTTCAGTAATCCATATGTCCTGGTTGGTCGTCTGGAATTTGGGTTAGTTGCCTCGTTTTCCCTCCGCTGACAGTCTATTGTTCAAATATTCGACAATACTTTGCATTGATTCGTGGTCCAGTGTGTCCTGGCCGGGTGAGCGTTCGGGCATCATCTGTCGGGTAAACATCTCCATGTTGTGGCGCATCTCCAGTTCGTTCCTGCGGTGCTTCTCAACCTCCTCCCGCTCGATGCCGACCACCAAGTCGCTGAGCTCACGTTTCAACGACACCCCATCGACCATGGGCTCCGACTTGTGGTCTCCCTGGCCAGATGCATTTTCTGGAGTAACCGGGCCCGCCGATTGCAAGATGATGGACAGTAGTTGTCTGAGGAGCTTCTTCTGCATTTGGCAAACGAATTCGATGATCGGGTCAAGTTTCAACAAGAGCGGCTCGCCAAAGAACGTGTACATGTAGCTAGTGCTGTAGGGCACGCTAAACCAAAGGCACACGGAAAGAAACAGCTTCACAGTGGCGTAGAGAGTCCTTGCGCCAAGGCAGGAGTCTGTGAGGCTGCCGAAGGCCTGGAGCAAAGCGTACATAATCCAGTACTTGAGCCACAAAAGAAGATCTTGCTTTTGGCCCTGAGTGCAGGCCCGCAATGTGGCCCAGCCGGGACACAGAGTTCCGTAATAAAAGTTAATCAGACGCAGCATTTTTTTGTTTCTTTTTTTTTTTAATAAATTTTCAATTTTTGTACTATTGAGTTTTTGAATAAAATTTGAACGAAGGAAAAAGTCCAATGTAAATATAGTGATCTTATTTGAATGATTGGAAGGTCTTGAATAAAGTCTCATGTGGATGTGATAAAATAAGGATAGAATAACTTGAAACGAACAGCTACTTGGTTTCCTAAAAATCCAGTTTGTTGTTTCAATATTTATTGTAATGATTTTGTTAAACAATTCTCAATGGCTACCCATTAAAAATAGTTTATAATGATTGTGCTTACATTCCAATTCGCAAGACAATCAAATAATTCCTTGCCACTTCCTTGAGTCAGAAAGCAATCAAAAGCGGCGACCAGCACTTGGCTAGGTGATTCAAACCAGGCTAAGTGCCTGGGGCTTTGCCCGGGGCTTTCGCAAGACCAGGAGCCAAAAACCATGGCTAACAGAGTGTGTGCGCCAGCCTGTCTTTGAGCCAACTTTATGCATATTTATAGATTTGTTTGCCCGACTAACAAACCAAAATAAACCAGAAAAGGGGAAGAGAGGAGAAAGAGACCCAGTTTATGGGCCAGATTGTGTTAACGGCGGTGCCTTTTTGGCCACAAAACTGTGCAGTTGGTAGCCGCCAAGAGTAGTTTTCGACCTGACATAATGGAAATAATAATATAATCGATTTTAACTGCAATTTCGTTCAACTTGTTCGGCGTGTCTGCCCCTTGAATTTATGAACATTTCTTCAGCTTGAATCGGGACTCCGTTTATCCGCTCCACTTGTTCGAAATTCATAATTTTATTCAAGTGGTTTATATTCTGTGAACCTGATTAGTTTGTTTAGCTGCCGGGATTATTACATCATTTGAATAAAGCAAACGTTTACGTTTTGTTTGACAATTTCGTAAAGTCGTCGTTGGCGGATTTTGAGGTTTCCAAACCAAAGAGCCAAAGAGCCAAAATAGCGTGAAATGTTGGAAATTATGCAAAAGATTTTATGGCTTTTCTTTGTATATTTCTGTAGAAATGTTGTAGGGGGAAGAGCCCCATAAATATACCAAAATCGAACCCACCTGGATGGGATGGACTTTAAGTTTGTTGGTTTTGGTTTTTTTTTTATGTTTCTTTTTATGTTTTTTATGTTTCATTTGTGTTCGTTGACGCCTCGTTAAGCCCTGGTATATGTTTTTAATTTTTTTATATAGGAGTGGGAGATTACAAGTTGCACCCGGTGATCTGTTAACCTCTTTATCGAAGATACATACCAAATCTGGGGTTGGCCAACACTTCATCTTTCTCCACCTCCTTTTTTTCGGGTTTCGAACTTTTGGGTTATGGATGCGGGCAGATTGACATTGACCCTTTGACTTGACATGGATTAATGTACGCCTATGTGTGTGAACAGTTAACAATACGAAAAAAACATTGGATTAAATGACACTTTGGGGGATACCAATGACCTCCAGACTTCCAAGTCCGATCAATTTCGGTTGTAGATTTTTCATGTATCTCTTTTGTTAATTGAAAAATGCATTTTTCCCTAATTTATCACAGCAAACAATACAAAAATTATTCCAAAGCAATTCATTATTTGGCAAAGAAAAATGTGTCTCACGCGACGACTCATCCTCGTCTTTGGCGAAACTCGTTTAGGGTTCAACAATTCTGAACAGAACGTTTCGAATTGTCAAGAGCCGGAGGAAAATGTGTCAAATAATATTTAATGGATTCGAAATAAACTGAAATGAGATGCACTGCCGTGTCGGGCTGTGAGAAAGCCAGAGACTTGGCCAATAAACACAGCAAATTTAAGATAATGTAAACAAATGCAAAGTAATTAACACGAAATCCGCATAAAAGTAATGAGTTCAATTGCCAAAACGAAACCTGTTTGTGGCAACGCTTTCAAAGATTGGCGATTAGACTGGTCTGATTAAGGTGGGAGTGCGGGTGGCGGTGTGGCGTTCACAGCTCATTAATAGATGGGTATCGACAAGTTAACTCCAAGCTAAATGTCGCCTGAAATGTTACACTCGAGATGCCCCGGCCTGCGATGTGAGACTTCCATGGTTCGCTTCGGGTCGATTCCAGCATGCAAATGAGCTCGCTTTTGCGGTGTGGGAGGTTGGATGCGGACGATCTCCCTCGTGTGTACTCCCATGTGACTCATCTCGTCCAGTGATCGGTTCATTGCCGTTTCACCCAAAAAAAAATTTGTTTATCCTGCCGCGACAGCTGCTGGGCTTACGTAGGAGGTTCAGTGAGCCTTTTGCCTTTCGTCATCCGCCCCCCGACTCATTGAGATCTTCACATTGATCTCTGAATGTGTGACAATTACCTTTTTAATTGTCCCACTTTGTATAAAGCGATTTGATCTCAATATTTTATATGTTCATAAATTCACGTGGGAGTTAAATGCGTTTTGATGCCCTGGCCGAGGGTAATATAACATTGGGGGATACATCTCCTGTAAGGAACCTGTTAGGCTGGATTTAGGTTTGGAGTTATCTAGATATTTTCGAGACCTTACCATTTGTCTGCATATTATTAGAACCGTATGAAACTTATACTAACTATAAGGTCTTATATTCTGTACTGTCTAGGGTATAGAGGCTTCGACTGTACTCAAAGTAAACCATCCTTTCCTATCAATAAGATTATAATGCCTTTTTCATTGCTGAAAGTCGATGAACCTGGCTTAGTTTTTTTTATCTGAAAGAGACTTAGTATCACAAATGTTTTGAAATGACCCTGATTAATAGACTTTTTAGATCAATCTATCAAAGTATGTGCACCGTTAAACGTGCATCACGACTAGGAACATGAGGTTCTAGCTGCAGCTTCCTGCCTGCAAGTGTCAGGGATGTCAATGCCCAAATGGCAGGTACTTCATTAATTTTACATTCGCTTCGCCGATTTAACAATGTCAAATGTTTTAGAGCTACGCTTGCAACGTGAAGATGCCCCCGCTCAGAGATTAATTAAGTCCGATTTTTACAACATTAATCAATCCGGATTCCGGACTCGACTCAAAGAGTCATTCAACGCAGAGTGAGACGGAAACTGAAACTGAAAGGTGGCTCAAAACTGAGCGAGTCGGCTCAAAAAAGCTGGCTTGGCTCAAAAAGCATAAGCTTGAGCCATGGTAAGAAAAATGCAAGTGTTGTGTCTGTTTTCGCTTTCATCCGAGAGCTTTCAAGGCTTGTGACTTTGGCTCTGGCAATGGAGCTGGCTGGCTGGGAGCCACACACAGATCGTCGTCTAGCAGCGGTTAAGGCCCAAAGCTCCGCTCTCAGTTGGGCTGGCCGTCTCGTTTCCACCAGCTTTGGATCAATTTTGGACTCCGCCGAGCTGGCCAGCGAACGTTAACTTTAGTGTGCGCCGACCTGTTTCCGTAGACGGCCACAAAAAATAATTCCAAGACCTGGCCACCCAGACTAGAAATCGATCTATAATTCGGTTACGATCGCCCCACGGCTAACGCTCGTCTCAGAGCCCCCAAAACAAATAAACTGGCAAAAGCGAATTCCAAAATTCTATCCCAGTGCAGTGACGTCAAAAGTATCTCGAAAGTGCAATTCCCCAACCAAGTCGGGCAGCTCGAAAACAAGCTCAATTTGCAATCTCTCGCCTCGCTCACTCTTTTAGCCCGTTTTCGTAATCGAATCGTGCAAAAAAAAAAATGCGAAAATAAAAAGAGTTACTAAAAAAAAATATATATAAAAAAGTGAATCTGCCATTTCAGTTAACTCCGATCTGCCCATCCCGCTTCCACTTGCCAATTCGAATTGTTAACGTTTTTGCCGCCGCAGTTGCAGTCGCAGTAGCAGTCGGCGACGCTGCCGCAGAGCTCTTTATTGTTTATGTTTTTTTGTGTTCTGAGCGCCTGCCTCCGCCCCTTCAGCCCCACCAATCGACCCCGCTGCATCCCGCCCACCCACAAGGCGGGGAAGTAATAATAAAAGCAATGCGCTGCCCCATTGAGTGAAAAATAAATTTCGTTTACAACAACAAAAAAATTTAATTAAAAAAAAAGAATATAATATAAAATAAAATAAGAGCGAAGCGACAACAACAAAAATGAATAAAGAATAAGCGAATAAGAAGAAAAAAATTCACTGCCAAGCAAATTTCACGCCGTATTTAATCTTTGCTCACTGACCGCCTCCAGCTTAATCGCTGCTCGTCTTTCTTTCCGTTGCGTTCTGTTCCGCTCGTGGTTCGTGCGTGCTCCGTGTGTCCCGGCTCTGGAAATACGTCTAAGATTCCAGTTGCGGCCACCGATTCGACCACGATTCCAAATCCGTAAACTCCATCTCACGGGCTGTGTTTTTTTCGAAATTCGAAGAGCGTTAGTGCAGCAATTCGAAACGGAACAAATATATTGTAGAAATTTTCATAAAACTGTTTTTCAAAAAAGATTCGAAAATTTATTCCAAAATCTATGATTTAAAAGTGAAAAGTTGTGAACGCATATAAGAGTGTTATAAAAAACTTTTAATTTGCTACAGAACGTTTGATTTTTTACAGAATCAAACAAGAATTGGCAAAAAAGTAAGTAGAGTTTCCAAAAGATTATTCTCAAATTTTAGATATAGGCTACTAGGGATAGGGATATTATCACATGGATTTTCTTTACGTTTTCTCCTGCTATTAACTTTTATAGACCGCACATGTCACAGCAACTACAAAACTTAATTTTGTTTGATTTGTAAGGTTTTAATTATTACCTCACATAACAAAAAGTCGCTGTCTTGGCTTTTACTAATTTGCAGACAAGTTTTTGGTGTTTTTTTTGGTCATAATTATTACTTCATAAGCAAGTTTTAGTTGTGAACTTGCTAATTGGTGAATCAAGTAAAGGAAAATGTGAGATGTTACTAGTTTTGGGGAGACTCTGGGGCGGCCAACAATATCTCTAGAGCAGGATCTTGTCGGTTGGGGGAACCAAAAAAAAAACAAAAACTTTTGTCTTACCAGAGTTGAGCCCACAAAATGGGCTTGTTTCCCTGTTGGAGTTGAGCTGAGCGGGTTTCTGTTTTATATTTTGTTTCGTTGAAACAACTTTTCGTGCCAACATGTTGTTGTTGTTGTTGTTGTTGTTGTTTGCCTGTTGTGGGCCTTATTATCTCATTGTTGTTGTGTGAGTTGTTGGCTTGGTTGTTGCTGCTGCTGTTGTTGGCTTTACGAGCCTCGGAGCAATGCGATTTTGTAATATTGCTACAGTTATTATTGCTCGCCACGCTTTGCTTTCCTTACAGTATTTACCATGTTGTTGCTGCTTTTATTGTTACTGCAATTATTGCAGTTTTTTGATTTCAACAAAGAGAAAGAGAGGGCTAGAGAGCTTTGAGCTTTCGGATCGAATGCGATCGAATCGGATCGGATCGGATCGGATTGAATCTGCCTTTGTTCGCCGATTTGCAACTTTCTATGCTATTGATATTCTTTGGAAATCATGCAACACAACACACACACGCTATACATATAAGTATGATAGCCCTTCATTGGATATCCAACATAAACACTGGCCGTTGCCATTCGACATCCGATCACCATTCATCAGACTCTGACTCGTTCAATTCATGTTTAAATCGTCTGACTGTTTTGTGTGTTTATTTAATATTATATCTTTGGTTTGGGCCCCGTTGCCCGGGCCTTTTCATTGACATCGCCGAAGACGAAACTCGAGTAACCTGTTTGTTTTTATTTTCAATTCGTATTATTTGAGTCGCTTAACCACTCAATTTACTTGCTTGTTTTTGCTATTTTTGTATATGTTTTAGCATTCATGGAACAGTTTACGGGCATAGTCAATAAACTCAATATATTGATCTATTCCCTAGCTGATTGAAAACTAAAGTAAAATGATTTGTTAATTTTATTCACAAGATTGCGCTCGAAAAGGCAATAATCGTCGGAAATAATGAAGGCTAGCCAAATGGAAATGAGGCAAAGTTGAAGTCAAACATTTTAGTCGACGTCTTCTTCAATTTCAATTACAATTTCACTTTCATTTTCATGCGGTTTACGGCTTTTCCGACAAACGCCGGCTTCGACCGCAACAGCGGCGCCGACGCAGCACGCAATCAGTTGCTGTTTGTTGTTGTTTTCGGTTGCATGTTGTAACAACAGCTGAAAAATTATAACAAGAGCAGAAATAATTGCAACCGCCAGCCAGAAGAGCAAAACAAATTCCAAAATGTGTTTTGAGACAAGCTCTATTTTTCTGCTTTGCTCTTGCCATCATTATCGGCCACATGTTGCTTGTCATTGCGAGCCATCTTCAAATTTAATTAGTTTGCCACATTACGTATACGCAGTGTGGCCTGCAATTTATCAATATTTGCGCATTTTATAATGGCATTTTAATTAATGTTTTTGGGGGGGATGGAAGTCTTCAAACGGGTTTTCGGTCTGATCGCATGTATTCCTCTGAATCATATTACGTATACGCACGGTGGGTAAGCCATGTCTTTTGTTCTCCTGCCCTTTCTTGGCCAACAATCTAATATGCATAAATGAATAATTTTCTACAAAACAGATGTTTTGAGCAAACATTACTCAGGCCTTAAGCCGAGGCCCTGAAACCATCAAGAAGTTAACCATTTTCATAACTTATGGCAGCAAACTTAGAATTTAAGTTGGGCTCGAATACATATTATTTAATCTTGGATATTTTCGTAACTCGATGCTCCATTAACACTGATGGAAAAGTTTGCACAGCTGTTTCTTCAGCTTGGCGCTGGCTGGCGGGCTCTCAGCAGCCGACTGACTCAAGGTGCAAGTTCCCAAACCACATTCATTGTTTTATAATGATAAAACAATGGCCAAAAAGATTCCCTCGCCCTTTTCCACACAAGCACATACCACACTTGGCCGAAGAGTCTCTGGAAACGTTAAGCAAATGCAAAAAGTTCAGGTCACAGACACTTTACGTAATCTCCGCCTCCGCTTGATCGTTGTCTGCAACTTGCAACTTGGAATTGTCGGTGAAATATCAAGAAAAATTTATTATCTCTTGTGCAAAAACGTTCACAGTTGAACTTTGTTATGTCACCTTTGAGTGGATTTA
The DNA here is from genome assembly GCA_018150405.1 of Drosophila varians. NCBI lineage: Eukaryota > Metazoa > Arthropoda > Insecta > Diptera > Drosophilidae > Drosophila > Drosophila varians. The sequence continues at coordinate 16,265,331 of JAECWK010000130.1, forward strand.
TGTGTGTGCTCCAGATTTTTGCCAAACAAACAAAAAATAAACCAGACAGACTGGAAAGGGAAGACGATGACGATGTCGGGAAGTGTTCTTTCTGCTGTCAATGCCATCGCCAGACAGCTAAGCAATAAATGGGGAAATGGGTTCATTATCAAGCCAAATGCAGAGCTCATCAAGCTACTGGCACAGGTGCTGACACCTTGCCTTGATGATTATCGGCGCACAGAAGCGGTGGCCGAAGCCGAAACGGAAAACAACAAGAAAAAAAAAAACAGCTGTCTGACAAATCCGTAGAAAGACCGGGAAAGGGGCCAAGAGGAAGCCAGGCCGAGTAGGGAGCAGCAGCAGCTGCTGTCAATGTCAATTAAATGTAAAACGCTGACGCCCCCCTTTAGAGTACATTTTCGGCTAAGGCTTACAACAGACTCCGGCTCGGATAGTTGTGTCAGCAAATTCATTAAGAAAGCAAAAGTTAAAAGCAGCCACCAGCAACACACACAAAAAATTCCCATAAACCGAAACAGACGCTGACTTTATGGTAAAAGCCAGGCCAAAAGCCCCACAACACAAGAGAAAAAAAAGAGTGGAAAAAAGTCAAATATATGGCAAAGTGTTGGGGTCCAAGTCGGCATAATTATGCGGAAGCTGACAATGCAACTTGCTTTTCTATCTTCGCCGCTTTTTTGGCACAATTCCATTTCCACACTTGTGGGCCAGAAAGCCAGCTTCTGTTTGAAATTGGTTGACATTTGATGATGCGTATCTTTTTATTTATTTTGGTTTTGGTTTTTCGGTTTTTTCGGCTTTTTTGGCTTGTTTTTGGCTGGGTTAATTATATAAAAATATGAACGGGAATTATGCAAGCTTGAATATAAATCAAAAAACAGTTTTGCCATAGCCATAACCTTGAGCTGGCTCAGATTCAGATTTATGCAGCCACAGCCACAGCTACAGCGACACACATATGGCAAATGATTCGACCCTAATCGACCTTAATTATGCAAATCGACTCAATCGAGACTGAATGAGACTGAGTTGCCATCTTTCGGCTTCGCTTCTATCGTGTTTCGTGTTCGCTTGCCTCATAACTATTTCTCCCTCGTCTTATTTAGTGTCTATAGTAACATATGAATCTGAATATAAACAACATTATTGCCGGTCACTGAATAATCGTCACGTTTTCGCCTCGAGTTTGGTCAACTTCTTTGGTTTTTTGGTGCATTTGATTTTCCTGATAATTTGCCTTGCAGTTGACTTTCATTCAACACTCTTCAATGCTTTTAATTCGTTTTCATTTTGGGAGAAAGTCTTACCTTGAAACTGTATTATTAACACGAGGGTTTTCCATTTTATTACATTTTTTTTAATGTGTATAAGGATAATTGTAAATGTTCTTTGTCTAACAACAGTGCTATTCTTTATTTTTTTATTACCTATTTTTATCACAAACTGTAAATAAACAACAAACTATTACTTTGTTTCGTTAATCAAATTAAACAAAAAAATCTACTTTTCCCATCAAGTTCGTTTCCTAAGTCTTTTGTTTATATAGGACAATAATCTGTATACTAAACGAATTTTTAATTTTGTTTTTGCCCAAATCCAATCCAAAATAAAAGTATTTCGGAAATTTCACTTTCAACACACTGAAGATTGGAAATTGGCAACGAAAACGTGAGACATGCAATTTAAAGTCATGCCCTTGGGCAATTTTACGCCCATTTTTGGCAAAACATTTCGTTAGGGGAAGGCCGAAACGCATATGGATTGATGATGATTGATTCCGAGCCGAGACTTTCCTTAGCTTAAACTGGGCCATGACAGATCTTGCAGCATGTTGCATGCAAATTGTGCAAAAACCTTTGGGGGCCCAAGCGGGGAAATAAAATGTCATGCAATTTGTCGTAAATGCCGCTGAGAAGTTGCAAAATGAAATTGCAGCTGCTAAAGTTTCCCTAGTTGTTGTTGGTATTGTTGTTGCGGCAGTTGCAAATGCTGTCGCTGCCGTTGTTGCTGGTCAGCTCTGTTTGTTTTCTTGGTTGGTTTGTCAAAAGGTTTGGCCATGTTGCCGGTCGTTGGATGCTGTTTGCCTCTTGCCACGCATCGCTGCATCATTATTGACAATTAGCCGCATTCGCATTCGATGCCGGGGCGGATGTGCAACTGCAACCGAAACTGAAGACTCGAGACTGAAGACTCGAGGCTGCTTCTTGGCCTTATGCAATAATTAATTACTCAGCCAACGGGCCAGAAAACTAGGTTTTTCTTTCTACAAAAATAAAAGTAAATATTAATTGAGGCAACAACAAGCGATCAAGTTGCAACAACTGGCTGTTAACAGTCGACGATGTTGCCAACTTTAGGGCCCATTTGAGCATGACGATGGCAGGGGATTCTCGGATATATGAATAAAATATAAACTAACCGCATTTTACTTCTATTTCTTTGCAGTTTAAGGACTTTTAAGGATAACGTAGCCCAGTAAAATGTCCTCCACTTTGGGCCTGATCACAGCGCTACTCTTGGCCAGCACATTATGCCAGGCCCTGCCAGATGTAAGTATCAGTCAATGCCAAATGGCGGCGATCACGTCCGATCGAGCGCCGACTCCAAGAACTCATCAATCAATTCAATGCGATAAATATATAACCTTTGGGGGGCACTTACAGTCAACAGTTAACCGTTAAGGTAACAAAGAAACAAAACAAAAAAAAAACTGAAGAAAAAACCCAACAACAAACGGCCGCCAGTCAGCGGTTTCATTGTCATTCGCATTGTGCGTAATTAGCATTTCAAGAAATAACAAAAACATTTTTTGTATATTAATTAAATTACAAAACAGAGCACAAACTCGAAGAGAGTCGTTGTTAGAAATAAAACGGCATTGTTATAGCCAGAGTATCTGTGTGAGCTGTCTCTGTGTTTGTGTTGCCAGTATCTCATTGAAAAGACAGGCCAGCTTACGTTAGCTTTTGTTTGTTTTGAAGAAAAAGCTCAAGCCAGCAAAATTATGGCCAAGGTCAGACGTAAAAAGTTCTTGTAATTATTTCAAGTAAATTTTGAATCCGTCTCTTTCTTTTATGCTTGCCTGCCATCACTTTTTGTGGCTGTGCCTGATCTCTCTTTCTGTGCTTGTTAGTCTTTCTCTTTCATTGCCGTCGTTTTCCATTGTGCTGGAGGTTATGACTTGGCTTTGACTCAAAAGAAAACTCCATAATTATAGCTAGTCCAAGGTGAGTTTTATGTCGATTTTTATCATGATTTTTAATGTAGATTTTTGTCGACTTCCTGCACAGAACAAAAAAGTTTCAAAAAAGAAACAGAAAATGTTAAATAAAACTAATTGAATAGAAAAAGGAGTAAGCGTTTGTTTATTTAGATTACAACTATTTGTGTTTCTAGGGCCTTTAAACCCCATATTCCTTTTGGGTTAGTTTTTGGAGCAAGTTCGTGCCGTTGGAGACATCGACCCATAGCCTTGCCTTACTCGCTTAAATGGCGCTTGCATCATGATGCCCCATAAACGACTTCGTCTCCGTTTTCCACTGCAATTAAAGTTGACACGCTACACCAACAACAACACAAACAACGGCCACAGATATAGTAACAACTCTGACGAGGCCCTTCAAATCGCAGCCGAGCATGAAAAAAAAGTGATGTAAAAAAGAGACTTTAGCAAAAACCAGACATGCAAAAGTACACCAAGAATATCGATGCAAATGCATGAGTCAGCTTCAGTAAAACAGCAGCCCGATGGTTTTTTCTATATTTTTTGTTTCATGTTTTATGTGCTGTCAGAAATGTAGAAAAAAAAAAAAATATTAGATATCCCGTTCCTCTTGGCCTGGCCAAATGTTTGCTGGCCTATCAATAGCCGGCCAAATAAATTAAGCCTTTAATTGTGAAATCAAGAACAGTTTCGTTGTGGCACGATTTGTTGTCTTTGTCATGGTTTTTTCATTTTATTTTTGATTTTATTTGTGTTTTAATCATATTTTTGAGCTCGGGTTCTCGGGTCACGTTCTCCCCCTGGTGTGTGTGTGTCTGAATGCGTTGGGGTTTCGGAAAAATGTGGCATGAGTAATTGTTGGATAATAACGAGATTATGCAATCGTTTGCCCCCAAGAAAGAGGAAATAAAATAAAGAGCCATACTAAAAAAAAACATGGATTGTCAATATCTTTCGCACAATTCAGCTTCTAACCAAAGAAACAAATCACCCAAATTGCCATTTGCATTAGACACAGCCCATGTCGCAACACCCTGAACTTTTCACACTTTGTTAATCGCCGGCATAAACACAAAAATTCCAAAATGCTGGTGGGGGAAAAAAAAAACCTGAAAATTTAACGCCGACAGAAGCGGTTGCTAATTTCCGCCGCTTGTCAGCCGTGGCGACAAGGTCAACACACCCAAGGAAATGGGAGGGAAAAGTGAGACAGTGTTCGCAATTTACTACCCAGCGAATAGTTAACAATCCGTAATGCTTTTAGGCCCCAAAATCTTCAGTCCTCGAGCGCCTAACTGCCGCGTTCATGGCTTTTCGAGTGAATAATTTCTTTGTATAAATGCGCGAAAGGTCGAGTGACACTCTTCCGAGCGTCTGCCGCCTGTTGTTGACTTTGACCGGCTGAAAAGAGTGGAAAACAATTGCCCAACAACTACGCTTATAATAGATTTTTTTTAGTATTGAGTCGAGTCTGTGCCATAAACAGTGTATTGGCCTCAGCCAGAGCCAATTTGAAGCACACTTTTTGCGTTAATATGGCGGCTACACCTTTTACTTTGACTTGACTCTGATTGCACTTGGTCGCCATAGCCATCGACATCGCCATCGACATCGACATCGCCATCGCAATGCCGGTTATAGCGTTTTACACCGGGCGTATGAGTAATCTCGCACAATTTCAGTAATTGCCGGAGCACCAGCAGCCAGTCAGCCAAATAGTAAAATAGCCAAACAACCCAACAGCCATCTAGCCATACAAATTACAAAAAGCGCAAATTTCACAATATCCGTCATTGCACTCGGCGAAAATCGAAAACAAAATCGGACTTGGGCTTGGACAAATCGCTGGAAAAGAAGGCTAACTACACGTACTTAATGGTTGACAATTTTTGGCTTATGATTGGATTTGCTTGGCTGATTTTTTCTTATAAGAATGTACGCCAAAGCCAAAGCATTAGACTCTTTAAGATTAACCTCCCCATCCCTGACCGTTTAATCACTTTGGTTAATCTTGTTCACTGGATGCCGCCTTTTTGCATAATTTGTAATTGCTTATCGATCTTTTTTCCCTTCTCTCTCCACCCCATTCGCTTTTAATTGCAATTAATTGGCCACAAGGGCCAGAGAGTTAAGTGTTGATTGGTGTCTGGGTGTGTCCGACCCACAATGGGAGATTTGCATAGAGAATAACAAGAATATTTATAATTTTGTGCAGGTGCAGAAACTTTCCAAATGCTGGAAAACGTCTAAGAGCCCTACAGGCTCTCCACTCAAGTCGAGTCGGCCTGAGACGACGCCACAATTGCACTCGAGTGGCAAACTCAACGCCTCATCGAAAGAGTAGCTTTTTGTGTCTGTTTTCCTTTCTCGCGACGCTCGAGAGTCAGTTTCACTTTCAATGGGGCGACGATGGCAAAACTTGCTCAATGTGAAACAGCTGGCTGCCCGCCTGGCTCCTGGCCATGTGAGCGAGTGTTGTCCGTGGTCAAAACACGTTTCAAATGAAAGTAAAAACTCTTTGGCATTGTGCCCGTTGGTCTGTGTCTGGTTTTCTTCTGCCGTTTGTTCACCTGCCTCAGCTTTCCGCTTGCATTTCGGTTATAAAAGAATGATTAAGCCTGGCTTACGGCCCACATATACATATGGCCACCAGAGGCATCATCATTATTAGCACCTTGCGGACCTGGCTTTTACAGTTAAACGTAAATCTCTGGTCTTAAGTTGGCCGCAAGACCAATCTTGTTTACCTTGCCGGTTTTTTGGTTATCTTTTTCCTTATAGTTTTGTCGGTTTCTTGTCTGGTCTTGTCGTCATTTGCTGTAATACCATTTCTGACTCATTTTAGGCCTTTTTGGGCAAAGTAAATGCAAGAAATTTGCCTAAATTGCCAGCCAACCGCTCGCCAGTTCGTTGCCGGAGTCTTTTGTTTTTGCGCTTGCGTCTCGGACGTTGTTTAAGGAAATTCTACTCTTGCTTTGACCCTGTAACAGATCTTAGTTTGTTGCTGATTGGAGTTGCAAGTGAGATGCAGATTTGCCAGATAAATAAAACGGAAATGCAGTAGAACAAAAACAAAACAGCCTCAAGATTGATTGATGTAGACGTCGCTTGAAAAACTCTAAAAATCCAAAGCAGCTTAGTTTAATGAATGAATTGAAATATGGGCATTATTCACAGTGACCCACTGACAATGGAAAACTAATTTCGCAATTCCCAATTATTAGAATACAACTATTTATAAACACCGACAATGGGAAACAGATTAAAAGACCATTAATAACATAATATATTTAATTTTATTTTAATTGAAATTCGCAATTATGCCAAGCACAATGTATACACAAAATAGGTTTACACGCAAGTCGGATAAGATTGTTTTTCGATATTTGAGTTGATTTTTGTTTGTGCTTCTTGCTCGATTCGTTTCATTCGATTCGGAAATACTTAAATACTATACATGCATGTCTACAAATACAACAAATCTATCAAACACCGTCTTGACCCTGACCCAGTTAGCGAAGATACTCAAAACTCAACAGCCGAACCAAACCCAGCCGGCTATGTCTTTGGCTTAGTCGTTAATCTCCAGATAGCTCTTGACGGGGTCCAATGCAAACATGGGACCACTTTTCAATACGCCGAGAGATAGCTGGCGAGAGAGCGAGCAGCAAACACTTGATTATTGCATTGAATTATTGATAATTTTTCAATTATCCATACACCAATTGCTACAATTTGTTGCCATTGCCCAGGGCATGTACAATAACCACTCGAATGATTGCTAACCTGAATTCGTTTTTCCCCCACTTGTTACAGTTGCACAAACAAATGTCGCCGGAGCAGTTGCAGTCGGTCTTCCACGTGGACACCCACGATGCGGTGCCCCACTATGAGCTGGTCCAGCTGCTGCACCACGACAATCACCATGCCCGCCGGAGGCGCAGCATCGGGGACAGCCCGGCGAGAACCCTGCCGCCCCACCACGTCAAAAAGGATCTCAGCAAGAATGCCTACTACAGCGAACTGAAGCACCAGGCCATGGGCTCCGGTGGCAATCACTTATACGGTCCTTCGGTCAGTGACATCAAGTCGCACAATGTGTCCTTCAGTGCCTTTGGCCAGAATCTGAATCTAAGCCTACGCGCCACCCAAGGACTCTTCAAAGGAGCGCCCCATCAGCTGCGCATGTGGAGTGTGGGCAGCGAGCCAAATGCCACCCATGGCCTTGACCTCCAGGAGATTGCCCATGAAGAGGTGAGTCAATAGCATCTATTTACTTAAGTCTTGGCCGTAAAAGGGACAGAGACCTAGAAAACCTTAGAACCTCACACTTTCATCTCTCTTGAATAGGAAATTAAAAAAGCTATTAGTTTGTTTTAACACTTGACTTGTGGCTCCCAAAGTCACACTTTAAAGTCTCATAATTTAAAACCAAAATGGTGTTGTAGACATCATATAAGGTCGCCTATCGTTTATTTTTCTGCCCTAAATTGTTGATTTGTTGCAGACATTTCCCTTATACGGATTTCTTCATTTCTATTGCACTTTCCATTGATGATGTAACCTGATAAAACAATCATAAAAATTACTATTGCCGTTTTTGTTGCGTTTGTTGGCTTTTGTACGTTTTCTGATTTGTTGATTCGCCATACTTCCGCTTGGGGTAGGCTGATATTTTATTTCAGCTTTTAGCCGCAATTCGTTTTAGGCTTTTATATTTTGTTTTATTTAGTTTCTATTAAATACTCTTTCAGAGGGTATAGTTTTCATAGACTTAACCGAAAGTCAAAACTTGTTTTATGCACTTGAAAATGACTTTTAATAAGTAATAGTATGAAGAATAATTTAGTTACATCTGAGGGTATAATAAGAGTATATAGGCTTCGGTTCAAACATAACAAAGTTTTTTGTTTTTGTATATTTTACAATACTCATTGTTTTTTGTTTTTGTTTTAGCATGTAAGCTTGTAAGCTTTTATTTGTATCTAATCAAAATTAATTGGCCGTATGATAAAGAGATTAGACTTGGTATTTGTAAACAAAATAAAAACTCAGGTTAAATACCATTCGTCTCCTATTTGGGGTTTTAATTGCGAGAGCAAAGTCAAGGACGTAAAAAAAAGATAAATAGATTCATTAAAACACGGATTAGATTCAGAGAAATATAATATAAGCTTTAAACAAATAAATCCGCCCACAATAGAGCCCATAAACATTGAAACTCGTACGTGACTCTTTTTTCATTTCGAATAAAGTTCACTTTCTTTTGGCGTCGATCACCTTTTCATGTCTTGTTTGTATATATAAATTAATTTTCCCATTTGGCCATTATTCATGTGGTTTTTGCTGCCGCCGTGGGTGTGTTACTTCCTATGAACTACAATCGATTGATCGCACTTGAAATTACAAGTTTTATTTTCGGCGATTATTACTCTGGTGCCTTTGGAGCCGCAAATCGATAGGGAAGGGGACCATTTTCGGGGGAGGGATCGCAAACACAACATAATTTTGAATGCAAGGCACAGCACTTCGGAAATGAAAGTGAAATGTCATGTCAGACGGCAGCCGAAAAAGAAATGAACTCGCTGACTCGAACTCCTATGTATGTCTTCGGACTTTGCCAACTATGGAGCTTTTTTCTTCTCTTATTTCTGTGATTTATGTGTGATAATTTAAGTTTTAAGCCCGACAGTACGAAATGCGGAAAGATTTTTGTGGGGTTTCTTTCATTTCTTTGGGGATTTGACTTAACTTTTAATTAAAATGAAATAAGCTGCTGTCGTGGATACATTTTTCCAGTATTTTCTGTTCAAGATTAAGTAACCCACGCAAGACATTTTCCCCCTTGAATTTCTGTGACTTGGCAATTATTTTGTGTTTTCGGTAGTTTTTTTTTTTGGACTCATGCCACAAACAAATGGCCTCAAGATAGAGACCACATAACTACAACAGTTTCAATGTTTTCTATGTCGGATTTTTTCCTTTTTTTTTTGGTAATGGCGGCACTTTGTCAGAGACCTTCCAATGGCAGTCAAAGGAAAAAAAAGCGCCAAGAAAAGCATTTATTCTAATTTCGGACATTCTGTATCGTTTTTGTTCTTTATTGTTTGGCAACCGCAAAAGTTCAAAAAAAAATAATTTTCCATTGATATCTGACCTGGTTTTTAAACAAAAAACAAAAAAAAACGGCGGAAAATGATTGTGTCTTTTGTGGGAGCCGTGTGATTGGAATTTAAAATTAATTTCAAAAACACAAAAAATAATTGCAATTTTATAAAGTGCAGTTATTTGTTCGTGCGGTGAAATTTTCTCTCTGCGGAACAATGAAGGTGGAAACCTTGCTGCACGAGCTGCTCAACCCAACACTTTCGGCCTTTTTCCACCCGGCTCCTTGGGGCATACCAAGAAATTAAAAGGCAAACACAAGGCGTTGTTCGGCACTCCCACTGCCGCATTCAATCGATAAAATGCGATAGGCCCCATTCAAAGGTCAGTGCAGCCGCAAAAATACCAGAAATAAGGCGAAATAAAACAAAAGTTGCACAGGTCTCGCCTGGCAAACTGGAAACTGCCAAAAAGGGGCGCGCTAAATCAAGTAAATGGGATTATGTACCAGAAGTTGTCGGCGTCGAAGTGCTCGTTTTAATAAATCATGTTTTCTCTCAGCACAAAGTAAATAAAACCCTAACCAAGTTATACCAAGTAAACATTGAATATTTAGGAAATTACTTTTCCATTACTAATTCGTTTGGCCAAGGTATTGGTGTTTGATAGAAATCTCCAGACAGTAGACTGTGACCAATTGTTCGTGGATCATGACTGGCTCGAGAAGAACAATCCCCTTTGCCGAAGGCTTGGCAACCTGCAAGCCTGGCAACCTGAAAATAACGAAAGACTTAGGCAACGAACGCGAGCATAAGTGATTCCACCCGCTCTCTCACTCTTCTCTTCTTCTCCCCCTCGCGATTGATTGAAACTGAAAGCCTGCTGCTAATTAAGTTTTCAAAATGCATTTTTGATGGGTGCCAACGCGAAGTGCATAATTAGAAAATAAGAGAAAAAAAAAAGACTGCTATTCGATTGCCGTAATGAAACTGAAAATTGTAAAAGCATTTGCTGCATGCCACACAACTGCCCGCTGCACTCATTTCACAAGACGCAAAATTGTATCTTGTCATTGCAAAACGATGCCAACTTGGTGTTGTCGGTGTCGGTGGCACTGGCGGGGGTCTGGGGCGGGGGCGGGGGCGGTGTCGGAGAAGCATGATTAATGAGTCCGTCGATTTGGCAGCTGAATGAATTTAAAATTAGCTCACTGTGTCCTGCTCTCTTTCTCGTTATCTTTTTTTTTTTTTTTGTATAAAAAGCGCGGGCGATGCAAGTTGCAATTCCGCATAAAAAAATGCATACTCCGAGGGGTGGGAGGAAAATGTTTGCGGCTTAGAAAGCAGTTCAGGCTGCATTTCTCTCCCTCGGCCCCACATTTTTTGCGGCTACAAATGGGTTGCATAATATGGCCAAGTTGCTGCCACGGCCTGACAGTTTCTCAAGTTGTTGTTAGTGTTGTTATGCTCATGTTGAAGTTATTGTTGTGGCATGTTGAACAAGCAAAGCATGCTTATTCCCTTTTTGCTGCCACCATTAAGGTTTAAAAAAATGAGGAACTGGCGTCGGCCTTATCGGGGGATCAAAGGATCGCTTTGAGCAATAGATATATCCCAGCTGGATTTCAGTTCCGCTTACCAGCCACTCAATGGGTCACATAATTGGCCGAATAATGGACAAATAATGGCCAGCTACAGCCTTGGCATTGTATGGAAATCAAATGCCGAACTGCAAACAAGAAATCCAGTTTGCTTCTCTATATACAATGCATAATGGTGCGTAATAAACAAGCTAACTGCCAAAGCAAATCAACCGACACACACGCACGGATCCAAATCCAAATCCGAACTTATTATTATGCTGGCAGCCCAAAGGCGGACAATGCGGCCAATGTGGCCAATGCGGCGTATGCGTAACGACGCCAAACAAATCGGCGGCTAAACCAACTAACAAATGGAACGAACAGACAGTGCGAAGACGCCCACACATCGTCTAATGCGTTAATTGTCGGTTAACTTTGGCTAAATGGCTCGTGGATTTATGGTGCGTACTCACCAAAAAAAAAGCTATATATTTAAGAAAAAAAAAGAGTGGGCTCGGCAAACTGACAAATGGAAAATCTTAAGACTTTCGTTTCGTCTCAAACAATGGCAAATTATCATTTTCGGGGCAGGTTAAGGGCCTGGGACTAATGCTTTAACCTTCTTTTCGCTTCGACACTAAACAACTGAGAGAGTTCAGAGGCTAATTTTCACTTTGCCAAGTTCGCTGCTCCGGGTCATTTGTGTCTTTCTTCTTTCAACTTTTTCGGCTTAATTTGCATAACACAATTGCCAAAAGAAAGAGAGCCAAAGAAAAGCAGGGAGAAAAAGGTATCAGCCAGGAAGTTGTTAACTTTTTTCTTGGCTTTTACTTTCATTTTCACGTATTTAGGTGGCAGAGCCATGGGTCCGTGGCCGTAAAAGGAAGTGGACATTTTATTTATAATAGCAGAGTATTAATTGGTCACCAAACCAGTTTTATGCGATTCTTTATCATTGGGACACCCACACGCCCGTTTTTTTTTGGGAAAGGCTCTCCTTTCTCCCGCCTTTCTCCAAAAAAGCAATAAAGCAATCTTTCATCTGAAAGGCAGTTTGAAAATATAATTTTTTTTTAGCAAGGAAGCCCTGTAGGGCAGCCATCAAACAAAAGTTCAGAGATTACCTAATACGAAAAACATTCCAGCCAAAGACTAATCACAAAAAAAGATCTACATTATGTCTTGTAGCCATTTGTAATTAAAAGATTTACGGCGCCATAAATAAAATAGAAAAAAATACCTATATGGATGCAGAAACGTATTGAAAAAGTAGAAATAAAATGCGCGACAGCTAACAATTTACAATTTGCAAGTCGACTAATTAAAATTGCAATTCGTGGCCAGAAGAACAAAAATAAGGCTAACAGCAATTGTCAACACAGACAGACAAAGGAAATTGGTCCATGCAAAGTGGAGTTGGAGTCAAGAGCAAGTCCGAGCAATGAGTGCAATAAGTGGCCAACTGACAGTTCATAAATATATACTATATGGCCAAAACACTTGGCCACGCTTGGTGCTAAGCGTTGACAATTCAGACGGCTTTTGGACTCACATACATGGATTCGGATTCAGATTTGGATTTGGCTTGGGTCTTGGATTCAGATTCGGATTCGGATTCGGATTCATGGCAGCCGAAATACGTGTGGTGGCGTGGGGGTCGCCACTTGCCACTTGTTGCTTTGAACTTATTTTTCCACAAGGTCGTCGTGTCCAACTAGCTTGAAAAAAAGTTTAGAAAAAAAAAATAGCAACAACGGCAAATCCAACGACAATTACAACTACAAACAACGACGGCAACAACAAATTAAGCCATAAATGCCTGCTGCACATTTTTGTGATTTTTTGTGTTGCCTTTGCGTGTCCACACGCTTTGGCGGTCACTCTGGCAAACGCCTAGGGGCGTGGTCATTCTGGACAGCCCAGTAATTCGATCAGAGCGATAAATAATTGCTAAGTTCTGGCAAAATTCTGGGAAGGTGATACACAAAGATATGTACTACACGGCTGTAAAGAAATTTATTTTTAAATTCTATTGATTCCAACATTATTTTCATGATAATCAATCAAAATCTTTACATTTAAATCCCTCTTCAGGCTACATATTTCACATCCTGATAGCAATCTAGATAAACTCTCGACAGCTCCTATCAAGCCGAAAGGCCAATGGCTCTGACTTTAATTTTAAGTCGAATTTTGGCACTTGACTTACATAGATAGAAATACAAACGGCCATTTATGGCTTCAATCGGGCGTACGGCGATTAGTAACTGTAGATATATAGTTTTTTATTTCGATTCTTGGAGGGGGCAGTTATGATTTATGCTTGTAATTTGATAGAGTGCCGGGCAGAAACTAGTCTTTTCCGAAGTACGGACGCGGTCCAATGCCAAATACTGGATGCTGATGTCAAGTGTCAGATTACATTTATTTTGATATTTATTACAAAACTCAATTGGAATCGAATTGAAACGAATTGAATGGTCGTCGGGTTACGCAGGGCAATTAATTTAATTAGTTTTGGCCAAAGCGGGACTAAAGATAAGCTTTTAAAATTATAAATTTATGCAAATATGAGACGAAAATCCCCCGGGTATTTGTTAAAATATTGCCTTGAATTGAAAATTGCAAATAAAAAAATAAAAAAAGCTGAAATAAAACGAATGTCTATGTCAAAGGATTGGACACAGAAGAAAAAAAGATTAAGCACTAAGCAGAAAACTAGATCAGTTGGCCAAATGTCAGAAGCTTAGGCTTTAAGCCTGGTGGTCAGCAGAGCGGTTTTCATGGTCAGTCTAAAGTCTGCGGCGGCATACACGGCGTATGAGTGACGTGCAGGTTGAGGCGTCACATTTGCCGACCGCGAGCATAAATCAAAGCTGTGTTTACCGCTACGTCAGCGGAGCCAGTGCAACCCCACGCTGCCTCCCCACTAAGTGTCCCAATCCTCCAGCCCCCAGCCCCCAGCCAAACCACAACCCCCTCTTTGTTGCATTTAATTAAATTTAGCCGCTAACCACGCGTTTTGTCTTGGCCAACTGTCGGCTGCTGCAGTGCCAGCGAAAAATATACATTTGTTATACGACAAAAACAAAACTTGAAGAAATGAAAATTGCTTTACATTTTTAGTTATGGCCAGCTGCGGCTTTAGCCATGTATTTGTCTTACATCTCGCGGAATGCTTGGAATTTGGACCCGTAAAAATGTTGAATGGGTTTTTAATTGCAATTTTATACAAATTAGTTTTCAGCGCCAAGAAGTAAATACGAAATTTATACAAATTATAAAGATCTGGGTATCCTTAACTAATATTAATACTTTAATCATATATTACTGCCTAACATGCTATGGCCAAATAAGTTTTTAATTGCTTTTGTTTAGTCTAATTCATATATATTTTTATTTTTCAGCATCACAAAGACGAGGTGGGAGAGGTCTTCCAGGATGAGGAGAACATGGCTGCCATCTTGATGCGACGTCACGAAAAAACCGGCGATTTGATAATGGTAAGTGCTTTTTGAATTCATTAGCCCCACCCACCCACACAGCCGCCCATCGATCGACTGGCAAGGTCGCTGCAGTAGACCAAGAATTTCAATTAGCGCTAGCCATTAATGCTTGTTCTTTGAGTTGTAGTTTTAGCTGTCTCAGATACCGATTTTGAATCCGAATCTGTTTCCATAACAGTTACTGTTCTGTGGTCTTGTTCTGGTTCTTGTTATGACAGACGGCCATTGTTATGGTCAGTTTTGGAGTCGAAGCATGGTTCTTGAGCCGGCCATGTCGCACATTTCAATTTGCGGCAATACAATTAAACGCCCGTTGCTCGGATATTCAGAACGATGGTGGATAATTTGCGGATTTAGACAATTTCTGCTGATTAAGCTTTAATTTATCGCCACAAAAACGTTCTGGCAATCGGCAGCTGTAAATGTAAATTGCCAGCTTAGAATATCTCAATGAATAGCCAGGGTCGAATGGTGAATACCCCAGAAAAAGTGTTCTTGATTTGTTTAATTTGCCAATTGTTTCTAATTCAGTGTTGGCAATCCTTGTAAGCCTAATATCCCCTTTATTACCTCCCATCCACCTTGGTCCAGTTGGACAGGAGTGAAAACTGTGATGGCGTATTGGCGATAATTCCAAGATATATAGCTTTAGACCATAAATGTCCATGTTGTCAGTAAAACAAAAACGTTTAAATACTTCGATAAGTTTTCATAAAAAGTCCCCAGATAACTGGAGGCCAGAGAAGGAAATCATTTGTTGGTTAATTTAAAGCCTAACCACCAGTCTAAGATAGAATATTTTATTATGAAACTTATCTA
Organism: Drosophila varians; assembly: GCA_018150405.1. Lineage (NCBI taxonomy): Eukaryota > Metazoa > Arthropoda > Insecta > Diptera > Drosophilidae > Drosophila > Drosophila varians. Next base: position 16,280,569 of record JAECWK010000130.1, read on the forward strand.
CTCCACCCTTTTGCAATTAGATAGTACTTCCTCTCTGCAAATTTCGAAGGTTGCAATTATTCTTTGACTTATGGCCAATGTTATCGCTATTAAGCCAGCATCAGATAAATTCTGATGACGTTTAATATTAAGACAATTGGCAATTAACATTACCCGAGCGGAAATGGAACTCGATATAGGCGAACAAGTTTTGAAATGAAGGAAGTCTCCATTTCTGCCTTAATTACCGGCCATTGTGTCCGAGGAATGGAAATTTCAGATCTGGAAACTTTAGCTATGGGAATGTGAACCAGAAGAACGAAACCTTTGAGAACTGCCCGCATGGAGAATTGCACAACGAAATGTCACAATTCAAATAAATTAATAATCAGCAGACCAAACCGAACCGTCAAACAAATAATCAGCGATTTTTGGCCAACCAATATTGGCACACAATAAGGTCAATAAGCAACGATCATAGACAAAAGACGATTCGGCCCCTCGAATTTTTATTTTTTTGGCAACGACGTCTGCTTAAATTTAATTTGTTAAACAAAAGTTGGAGAGGGAAAAAATGTATTTTTGATAATAATTACATAGAGCCAATAAAAGGTCAAACAGCAATGTCTGGCCCGGTCCGACTTGACCGACTTGTTATGGCCAAGTGCGCCAAGACTGCAGCTGAAGCCGATGACTGACAAACAGAAAAATTCATAAATAATATGTAGAAAATACATACCCCCACAGAGTGCCCAAACACACATGAGAGCATGAAAAATGTTTGTGCTGCCTGCTGACATTTCGAGGTGCAAAAGCCGGCGAAAAGTTTCGCAATTGAATGGCAACGCAGCTGTGTGTCGATGTGAGGCGATGCCAGGCCGTCTTCCGGCTTTGTCTTGACCTTAAACGGACGTGGCTCTTAAACCAGCTGGTATCAAGATGCTGCTGCCAAACATGTAATTAACAAGAAGTCGCCAGAAGATGGCCAAGTCAGTTGCGTAAGATTTCTGCCTATAAACTTTGATCGTTAGTTCGTATGAAGTTTGGTTCACTATTCAAACAATGCCGACAAATTAAGTTGCTGGTCCCCGCCTCCCTGGAAACTGATTCTTGGGCGAAATACCTAAAACGGTAGTGGCCATCCCCTGACTTAACACTCTTTGTCGGCAACACTATTATAGCTATTTAATTAGACCCACCAAAGTGCACAAGAAATATTTTAAATATCGAAAATAGTTGAAAACTCAATTTTGTCCAACACACTAAACCAAAGACTTAAGACACGAAGTTGCTTTTAGCTTGTTACAAAACCTTTTCCAAGGAAATTTCCAGCTCATGTTGTTTTTGACGGCGATTTAATTTAATTACAGCTTGCCTTAGAGCCAAGTTACACGCACAATTCGATCCGATATTCAGGTTTTGCTTGGAATGGCATTTACAGATTTTGGGCAGGGTTTACAAAATACTGAAGCTTGAATTTCAAAGATTCTTTCGGACTTCGAATGGAAACAATTCCCATACAATCTGTACCTAAATTTTATAATGATGCATCCCATCATAGCCAATGTTATTCATCATCTTGATGGCTGTGTGGGAAAGCGAACACATAAATCCAATCGGATTTAATATCCACATGTCAGAAGTTGAAGGCCCCATCAAATGCCCTTAACTGACCCGAACTTGAGTCTCTGCTTGAGTGTCCATTGAGTGTGTGTCCGCCACCCACTGCCAGTCGAGGTAATGTATCCAATGTTTGGACCCAATCAATGTTGACATTGAATCATAGGTTCGCCTGAAGTGAAACATTTACATGCGAATATTAATTTCATGGTCAATTACACTACAAATGGTATGTTGACTTTTGCGAGGAGTTTCCAAAAAATAAATGGCTAATTGTTTTAGCCAATTACAGGCGGGGGTATGACGATGATGGACCTCCTGGAAATTAATCAAAACGAAACGAGCTCAAGGGAACCACCAGCGAACAGACAACAGCGAAATAAATTGTAATAATAACTTTACATTTTTTCCTCTTTGACTTTAATGTTTACGGTCATTTGTTTGTGCACTTGAATAAACAAAAGTGTCCAGTTTTCGGGGGTCGTGTAACCAAGCCTGATAAATGCTAATTGCCGGCTACGTCAGTCACTCCAAAGTGATGAAGCGATGCGTGCGGTCGCTGATGAATTGGATGCAGGTTGATGCACGAATGAATAATACATCTGTTGCATCTGATGCATGACTCCGCTCTCATCTGCTAATTACACGCTGCCTCGAAAACCAAAGTTTGGCCCTGAAAACCGATCCACGAAAGTCATGAAATGCATTTCCAGCCACCTTTCACGAGTTATGTAAGCCAGCAATTAGGCAGCACTCGTCGTGATATGCATCTCTCTATTAATGACTTTTCAAAAAACGGGTAAAAGTTCGAATATCTTCCATTGCCTAAATCGCGTTTAAGAAATCCCTCATCCATTTACCTCAATTATAGAGGCATTCATAGCCAAGTTTATTAACTTCCGTTGAACTTTATCAGTCACACCCGACTGTTTGCCCTTTTTTTTGAAAACATCTCTTGACATTTGACAACTTTGGAAATATCAATATGTGCGCTGCCATTTGAGCAAACAAAAACAAAGACCAGTAAACAGCATCGAACAGAATTATTAGGTAGCAGAAGGCGACATTTGGACACGGCTCTCAGCCATTTTGGCCAACTCTATTAGACGGCAATCGCAGCATCATCATTAAGCAACATTCATGTCCAAAGTACCAACAAAATAAAAAAAAAAGAAACAAGTTTCTATTTGTCTCGAGAGAGCTTCTTCGAACAAAGTCTTCTCACCTACCCAACTAATTGCTAGCCTTGATATTTACAAAAGAGTTCAATGTGTCTACTATCGCAGACTGCTCTTCTTGGCTGGAAATTCTCAAAGCACTACAAATACTTGGCTGACCACTACTTGGCCCGAAGCAGCAGCATCATTCGAGCATTTAAATTGCACAATTTATGAGCCAAAGTCTGTCCAATTGACATTCAGGCGTTGGGGAGACTGCCACTGCAACTGGAGAATTGCAATTTATGCGCCGGCGACATTTACAAATGTTATACAATTTGATGGCTATATTCGTATTTTGGCCAAACTGATTAAGCCCCAAACTTTCCAGCCACTTGATCCGGCTCTTGGTCATTGTGCAATGAATGCAAAATAGTTTTCGCAAATTGGAACCGCGCTCCGCCCCGGATATTTATCTGCATTCATTTTTTTTTCACTTTATAATATAGAGTGGACGACACAACCCCCAACTGACGAGTTTGTTGCTCAAGTCTTTCGAGTTTTGAATTTGGTTATTCGATAGCCGCAAGGAACATGGCTGCAAAAGCCAAGAAAAAAACCAAATATAATATCTGAAAATTTAAGTGAAACTAAATCGAGTCGACATAACAACGAGCGTGTTACCACAATATTCATATGTGCCAGACGACCAGCCGACAAAATCAGTTAGCAGCTCATATGCAGATCGGGAACAACGCCTCTGCCAGCGATGGCGGCGTGACACGAACCCATGTCCCATATGTATATACCCCCCTATCTGCCACAATCTCTGCTCTATTAGCGGAACACAACCCGAAATTCAAAAGGATTAAATGGCGTTTTTCAATTATACCCTGCTGCTCGTATTATTTAATCAAAATTCACATTTTCCGATGCAGTTTTATGGGCAGTGGCTGCAATTTCCTCGAGAAAAATGGTTTTTAATTGGTGCAACCTGATGGTGTGGCAAGCAACAAGGTTTCAGGCGGGTGCCGTTCCGACTTTTTGGCCGCATATTGCATTTTAATAAACGGCCGTATCGGTTACGTCAAAACCCAGTCCATGGCGACCCAAAGGAGAGCCGGGCACGAGCCAGAAATTTTAACGCTTTTATGTAGATATGGCGGAAAATTCGGTGGATAGCCGCTGATGGTGATTCGATTTGATTATGCCACGGTGCTGATCTCTCTCAAAAGGGGATTCAATTTCAATTAAGCGGATTAAACGATGCTAAATGAAAGAGGCATACCATTAATAATGCAACGGCTGCAGCCGAGAAAATCTAGATATGATTGATCTCATGATGGATTTTAATGAAAATATTGGTATTCATACCTAGGGTATATCGATCTCTACTCTACCCGATATAAGCATTCCTTTCTTGTCTGTACCACAACCCACAAATACACACACCCAGTCGAACAACCTTGGGAGACCTTCACTTCTAAGAGACACTTCTAAGTGCAAGGATAACCTCCGATCAGTCAATCAAACCCGATAGATGTCGACTCCACTTGACTTTGACATGTAACTCGAACTTCATTAGGCCTGGCCAATGGCCATACGCCTGCCTGGCTACCAACCATTTGATTTTTTTTCGCCAATATATCCGAACGGAGTTATTGGAGCGGCAACTTGAAAGCACACCTCATATTGAACTTGTTGCACCAACGCACCAGAAACCACCGAAAACATCATAACAAATTATAAAAAAAGAAACTCACAGCGAACAAAAAAAAAAACAGAACAGTGCGTTCTAGTGGCAGATACATTTTGTGAGCAAATTAATTTTGATTGCTTTTGATTGCATTTGGAGCTAGAAGCTCTGTGTGGGCCAGGTTCTTTGGATTTGGCTCTGGCCACCGAGTGGCCATGGGCGGTGGCCACTGCTGCTGATTTTTATTCTTTTATAAATATTCATTGACCAGGCAAAGTCACAGATACAGAGACAGATACAGATACAGAATATCTTGGAGCTGCTCGAGAGTGGGCTGCCTGAAGGTGGGCTCGGAATATTTTTAACGAGCTGCTTTATGTAAACAAACTGTTAACACGGTTCAGCCGTGCCACGTATCTCCCCATCTCTTTCGATCGATACTAGCCCGTCTCTTTCGAACAAGGTACGGCTTATCCGTTCTTGTTCTTATTGTTGGTGCTCGGTGTTGTTGTTTTTTTTTTTTTTAACGACAACATGCACTCGCATTGAAAAGCGATCTTAAGAGCCGATTAGATTTAACCTTGACCAAGATGATAACCGAAAAAAAAATAATAAATATGTATTTATAACACAAATCAGGCAGGCACACACCTTAACGCATATTCATTGATGACTAGCCGACAAGCAATAACTATTTCTACCAATCAAGGTTTTGTGATCGACAGGTTAACAGCTTTTTGAATGCGCGAGATTTTCATAAACGATGCCTGACCAAAAATTCGTACATAAATCTCCCAAATTCTGTTTCATTTGCATTTAAATTGTGTTCCCAAAATTTTCCTTTGTTCGTGGCTGTTCGATAGCAACTTCTATTTCAATTAACAGCCATTTTCTGACGTCATTCTCTGGCTGGTGGCAAGTGCCAAGTAGCTGTGTGGCACAACAAATACAGCAACAGTCATGACTATAATGATGATCGCGGCCGGGCAGCTCCTTCCGCCGGCTGCGGGCCAATGTTCGTGTCATGAATTTGCACAAATTATGCAAATTTCCCAAAATTACAAACCGCAAAGTGATTTTTTGTATTGCTTTTGTGGCTCGGTGTCTGCCAATTTTTTCTATTTGCACATTCGAACGTTTTGATGCTCTGGGCTGAACCCCGAAAATACAAAAACAAATACGAATAGGTGTTAATTTTGATTGTAAGTAAATTTTTAGTTCAGTGAACTCTTTTTTGGTGGCGTGTCACATTATGCAACTGGTGGCTGGCGGATTATCTGCGATAAAATAATGATTTACATTTAATTGAATAAAGGAAAGAGAAAATATAATATCATCACAAATCAATCAAGCTCATTGTTCGTTGATTGCAATCTCATCTGGGCGTATCTGCAGGTGTCTTTCTCTCTCTATCTGTATCTGACAGATACGCGCACTTGTCCGAAATGTGTGAAAGGCTGCCGGCCGACTTCCATTACTATTTGCTGGCTGGCTGGCTGGCTGGCTAGCTGGTCGTATGAAAGAAACCGAAAGAAACAGCCGCAAACGTAATTCCAAAATCAGCTCTACTCCTGTGGATATAACAATCGTGTTGTGGGTGATTACATAAACAAGACAACTCGGACAACTTTATTTTTGGGCCAAGCCAACAGCTGAAAGCAGATACTGCCAGAGCAAATGTATCTTTAGTGTGTAAGCTGCGTGATTTGAAAGCAATTTGCTGTTTTCCACCTCGCAACTGCATTACCCCTCCTCCATTTGTAACTTGTAATTGGCCCGAAGCAGCTCTTGTCGACACACGGAAAATTATAAGGGGCATGATTATCGTAAACTTTTGACTCTTAATTTCTTAGGATCGACAATGATGATGAAACTCCAGCAGGAAATATTCCTTAGACCCCTATCAGCATCAGCAGGTCTATAAATCCCATTTGGTTAATTTATTAATTGGTTTTTCGCATAAATTGCGTTCAAGGCAAGGCGTTTGGAAAATTACAGGCTATCACATCTCGGCAGTTACATAATGCACATGCCACAGAACTCTAACAGCCCAAAAAAAAAAACATTAACTCTTAAGAAAATAAAGCAAAGAGTCCCAAATCAGCACAGCACACGCCCAAAATGCCTTGGCTTGTCTCTAGTCTTTCGTATCTGTTGGCTGGGTGTTTGGTGGAAATGCGGAAAAATGCGCAGACATGGAAAATTTGTTACTGCCTCGAACTCCATTGGTAACTGGCACATGCCGCGAAAAATTACAGCCAGCCGCGTAAATTAAAAGATCTGCCTAATGGCAAATAAAAATAAATTCGTAGCGAATTGAAACAAACATGAAAAATAAATGCATGTTGCCAAATGCAGAATTAATGCGATTTTAAAGTAAAGTCTGTGTATTTTTTTAATGGCTACGAAAGTGAAGAAATGCCCATGCAATCCCATGATGAAGTTGTGTGCTTAGCTGTTGGGAGATTTTTTCCTCTTTTTTGGCATCGGCTGCCAACTTTATTTCAATGTGAATGCCAAACTTTTATCGCGCACATTTATCATACGCACCGTGTGCCGAAAGTCATTTAAATGTCTCCAGCTCACATATTTATCATAATTCAAGTGGAGAGGCCGAAAATTTCCAATCGCATTCGAGCTGCACTTCGAGTGCCCGTCGACTTGGCTGGCATCGTCTGGGCCATGTCATCAGTGGCAATTTGTTGGCTTGCTTTCGGCTCACTTGCTGGCTGCAATTTGTGTTGGTGTTGACATTTAACTCAAGTCGCGTGTGCAGGGACATTGAACTTTGGCGTTTCTTTGGCTTACTCTTTTCTTGCACAATTTTTATTTGGCCTTTGCATTATGGACTCAAATATATTGAGAGCCAAATCAAGTTCGTTGCCTAAGTCATTTGATTTTTGGTTCATTTTACGTTCATGGGAATTCAAATGGCGAATGTTTCCGAAATTAAAAAACAATACCCAGCCATAAGTGACTCAGTTTCTGGCTAAAATAAAGACCCATTACAATTCCAATTCCCACTTCCTTTGTATTCCGCTTCTGAATGATCTCAGCTGGTGGCCAGTAGCTCTTGTGTCTGACTTGCTCACTGTTTATGTTTTAATTATAGCATTATTGCCGCGATTTAATTAGTCCAGATCACGCCTGGTGGCAAGTGGGTGTTCGGGTGGCCACCAATCGATGATTGATAAACAAAAAGCCAATTAAAACAAACGTTAAATCTCGGGCAAAGTGAATTGAAAGCGTTTAGGTATCTAAATGTTTAACCAACAATTTAGTGGCTAACCTTTCTCAAGGTCCCGTGTCCGTCGGCTCTGTTATACTCCGCTAATTATTGCAATTACAGAGGCGATAAAAACGCGCAGAAAACTGAAAATAGTGTGGAAACAAATTCTTATCTAGATCTCAGATTATTTGCATAAAATGTGCAACTATGCAAATTGCAGCTAATTTTTATGACTCGGCCAGCGTCATTCAAACGCAGCTCATATTCATATTGCCAACGGGCCAAGAATGTTCAGCTAAGTACAAATTCAATAAATTATTTAAATAGAGACCGGTGTCAGTGGACGGTGTACAGAGGTCAGTGGACGGTGGTCAGTGGTACGGCCCGAAATGGAGTTGACGGTGTCAGTGGTTTGACAAATGTCGATGGAAATTTAATGTTATTATACTAAGCTGTATGCCTTTTTTAGTTGCTGGCCATAAATCGTTACAGGGATTAACCTTTTCTAATGTGCTATTCAATTTTTCTATTTCCAGGAGGGTAGCATCGGTCACGATCTGGTGATTAAGCCCTTGCCGCACGAACTCAGCCCCCATCCCGAGGAGTCGCATCACATCATTTACAAACGCGAGGCATCCGCAGCCGAAGATCAACTGAGTGACTTTGGTAAGTGATAGATGATACTCGCTTGGCTTGGCTTTCCCCATTGACCCGGGCCCCTAAGAAGCAGGCTACGTTCTTAATGGGCGCATTGACCCACACAGGAGCTTAGCCCCCATAGAGAACGCCGGTCCCCTGTCTAAGCCATGCTTCATAAATCTCATGTCCGAGATCGACGTGATGCCGATAGCATTTCCTGCTCAATGTTCAATGTTCAATGCTGAAGCTGAAGCTCAAAAGCACAAAAGTTAAACCATCGTAAAAGCCGAAGAGTTCAATGTAACAATTCGCCCTTCGCCGGATGCATTTACCTTTTTAGGGCTTGTGGTGGCGCCAAAATTCCTCTCCCTCGGATAATCACTATAAAATTATTTATTTAATGCCTGGTATTTCTCACCCGCAAAGTATTTCCACCCAAAATATTGTATTCCTTTTCCGAAAAATTATGCCGAATACAGTTAAATGTGCGGCTACCTGACTTGGCCCGGCTTCTTATATCATAATAAAGACATTCCGATATTCGATTTTTGCTTAATTTAAGTTTAATTCGTCGTTTCCGGTTATATCATGGTTTTTTCTCTCGTATTATCTGTGCTTTAGCCTTCATGGAACCTGATGATTTGCTGGCCAGTGAAAAGTTGGAGCGCCTGCAGCGTCGCCAGCGTCGTAGCCGGCGCAGCACTCCCAACAGCCCCGACTTCGAGGACCTCAACGACGAGGACGAGGGCGCCCTGGAGGCGGAGCCGCAGCCATCCAAGTCCCGGACCCGATCCCGCCGCCAGGCCCCGTACATCATCTATCCTGAGGTCTTGGTTATTGTCGACTACGATGGCTATCGGCTCCATGGCGGCGATAATTTGCAGGTACGTGTGCGTGACATGCCGACCAATTGAAACTAAAAATGGTCGAATAAAAATAAAAAAAAAATCAGAAAAAAGAAATTAAGTGCCCGAAATGAAGTTGTTTCGGCGATTTGACGCCAGACAGCTGCGATTGTCTCTGCGTGTGTGCGGATTTTCGAACGCGTTGCCGTCGCACCCAATATCAAAATACCAAAACCGCAAACCAACCCAACCCGGAGGGGATTTCAAAGTCTCAGGATTTTGTAAAAGTTGTTTTTTGTTTGCTTTTCTGGCTGGCTACATGTGTAGATAATATTCAGACCGCCAGACATACATATGTTCGCATTGATAGATGGGTCTGGCTATTCCCCAAAGGGGATTTAAAGGACTACTTTACCACCATAGAAATGCAATTAAATTCCAAGCCAATCCCCAAACTATTTGTATAATTACTATGCACATCACTCACTCTGAAGATTTATAATTCTCTTTCAACTGGGTGCGTTCTAGTCTGAAAGAATACCAAGAATTCAGATTCCAACTTTGCGGCTTAGATGAAAGTCTAGTGGAGTGATGAATATATCTGCTAGAAACAGAAATACGTGATGCTTTTTCAAACTGACAATGAGATTAACTTGAAATATATCTTGCTTGCAGGTCAAGAGATACTTTATTTCGTTCTGGAACGGAGTGGATCTGAGATATCGTCTGCTGAAGGGACCCAGAATTCGCATCAGTATTGCCGGCATTATCATCTCCCGGGTGAGTATATCTTTTTTTTTTTTGGTTTAAGTAGCCCCTGGTAGATTGTTACACAATCACAGCAATTGGACTTTCATTTGGCTAATTGAGTAATCCATTTGGTAGCTCAACTTTAACCCCTGGCCGCAAATGGATGTTGCCAATTGGGCCAGATTTGCCCCCAACTAGCCGGCAGCGAAACCAACTCGAAACTGAAGTGAACTGTCACGATCTGGGAATCTGGTTGGGGTAGCAAAAAATGGCAAAAATCAGAAATAGAAAAACGGGCAGAAAAACATGCCACGCATGCGCTTCGATTCGTTAGAAAAAATGTGAACAATCAATTTGGTTATTTGCTTGGCCGCAACTAAAAGCTAGGCCAAACAAATTTTAACAAGTTTTTTTTGTATTTTGTTTTGGTAGCAAAGTCTAGAAATTAGCAAGCGAAATATTTTATGGGCACGCGAATCAAGTTGGCTTTAACCTTCTGGCGGTGTCTGGTTATCCCGAAATGGTAACTGGGTTACGGGGATTTAAGCCAGGATAAGCTGGCCAAGATATTCTAGACAATGTTACCCATACTTTGACTTCGCTTTAAGTCGTGAGTCAGCTCTTTGATGTTGGCTAACATCTTTCACTTATTACCAATCAACTAATTTGATTGCATAACCGAAAAGCCATAAAACACTTTGACAATATTATAGAGTCGTGGCTGTGCTACCATTTCCCTCCGTTTAGACTTTCTCACACAAATCAGTTTGGCGTCAGATCAGGAAGCCATTTGTCGGGGGAGAGAGTGGTACACGAAAGTGGAAAATTGGCACAGACCTGGCGCTGGAGCTGGAGCTGGAGCTGAAGCTAGAGCTGGAGCTGGGGGCACCTGCAGCACTCTCAGACGTTGCCACAAGTTGCATCAAGCGGCGGCTGCCCACACGACAACAAGCGAGACAACTGCGATGTCGACGGGTTACCCTAAGTACGTCAATTGGCTTTAGCTCTCCGAAACTACGGCTGCCGAAAAAAAAAAAGGCACAAGGAAAAAAATAGAAAAAATTATTTTCAGACCGCATAAATAATGCAACAGCCATAGCGGAGGCAACTGCGTGTTGGCCGTGGTTACATAATCTAATGGGCCACGCTAACTGCAGCTCTCAGCTTTTTAGCCAAAAGTTGACTCAGATCAGATTTTTTCGGCTTGCATGTTTTTATTTTCCTTTTTGCGGCCAATTTCACACAAGCACAGGCCCACATTCGGGCCACTTCCTCTTCTGCGAGTGCGTATCTGTATCTGTTGGATACATAATGTATCTTAGCATCCGTCGCTAAACATTTTCTGTGTCGCTAATTAATGTCGGAATAAATTCGCGCTCCGCAGCCTCCGAGCCAAAGTGCGAATTGCGGCGAAAAAAAAAAGTAAATATGGAAGTCGGGTAATTACTCAGAATTCGAATGGGGCAACAAATTATTGGATATATCCGATAAGTCGACGGATCTGGTTTGCCAAATATTGCGACAAGAGTGCATTTTTGCGTCACTTATCGGAAGAGATTCGTTTGATAAATTGTTTGGTCCCGAACAGTAGCGTTCTACATGATATGGCCATAAAATATGAGTGCTAACTTTTCAAAAAAAAGCCAAACAACTTGACCCCAAATGCCAGTAACAAAACACCGAGTGCCTTTTCCAATTGCCAATCGTTCCACTTCATAAAACAAAAAGCCAGCAAATGCACAAAACTTCCAAGTCACATAAATTAATCACCCATTGACAAATAACTAAGAGAATTACTTAGGCAACAACTTTGGGGCCCCGAGATCTATGAGAGTTGTTCAATTAATTGATTCTTACTTCAAACCACACCATAAAAATAAAAAAAAAATAAAAAAAAAACGGAGAAATACGAAATTAATAAATAAGCCGCAACAAAATGACAACAAAACGCTGCAACATTAATAAGCCATAAACTGCGTAAGTCAGCCAGGTCCGAAGGCGTTAAGAACAGCCAATAGCAACTGCAAATCGAGCCTGGTTAATAGCATTCTTTTCGTTTTTTATTTTCCGAAGAACAATGAGCTCCGATCAAGTGCCAACCCAGTTACGAGAGTTGCCAACGTTTAAAAAGCGAAACTTGGCTAAATCAAAAATTCTAATCGAGTGGCAGGCGCTCAAATTACATTTTGCCAGAGGAATATTAAATGGTTTTTTAGTATAAATGGGTAGGACTGGGTATATTGGCCAACAAAGAAGATAGATTCTCTTCTATATTTTATTATCAAAATGGACAACAAAGGAGAATAATAGCAAGTTCTAAAGGCCTTGGCTTATTAAATAATTAAAACTTATTAAGACGAAAATGAAAGCCTTCAAAAGCATTGAGCCCCTGCAGCGAAATTCAAAACTGAGTAACTACCCGTCGAGTTTCGAAGCCTGCCACTCGATACGCACCTAATAAATTGCGTATACGCAACGTTGCCGCCACTCGGCTGCATTGAAATATGTGTGTGGCGCAAGCGCAGCGCCAATGCGTTCAACACTTGTACTTGCGACGGAATGGGCGGGGGGTCTCTGGGGCGATTACGGGGCCGAGGTTGTTTAACTTCTAACGGAAAGTTGCCCGCAATTAATTAAAATGTTAATTAAATGTCACAGATAAAGGTTCAAGCCAAGTCGGTAGCCGACTTAAGCTACCCCCACGCCAAATCGGATCTGCAGCCAATCTGATATATAGTGTTGGCTTTATAAATCTATATCTACGGCTTGTTATGATCACCTGCACTCATTGTGCTATCAGTCCCAGGAATTCCACCGCCCAGCTCCGTTTGATTAATTGATCCGCTTGGGTGGAGCAAAGAAATGCACTCCAACTTCCATATCCCAGATCTGGCAGTGATTATTCCCCAATCGACGTTCTCCATTGGCTCTTATCGTGGCAACTTAATCTAAAGTGCCACAGAAATGCCAAATAATGCACGAACGACACACCCAAAATGTATATTTATACCCTTTAAAAGGGTATTTCCATGAAAAAACTTATTTTGGTGGATAATTGCCTCGAACGGCATAAACTTTCAATCAGATTTAGTTTCATTAATTTTGTTTGCAGGATTGATATACAATTTCCTATATTATCTATAGACCTGCAAGGGCATATAATCTTTGCCTTAACCCCAAGTAACCTTTCCAATTTCTGTTTTGCGAATTTTTTGCACAGTTCTCATATTTGCAAGTTGTCATAACAAATTCCTCGACTAACGAAGCCAGGAATAGGGCTGGCCAGGTGGTGGCCACAGGGCACATTTCTCGAAACCCCGCGACCCATATCCATATCCATATAAGATATTGGTTTATAGAGTGCCGGTAGCCAAAAATGCAAGTGCCAGACAAACATAAATTGCAATAATGCAAATGGAAAACTTGAAGCGAAGTTCGGGGCACAGCGACAAGCAAATAAACAAATAAATGGTTGCCATGGGCCATGTTGGAAAAGTGCCGGAAAAGTGGTTACCAATCAAAAGGAGTACTTATATACCCTAACCGGGTATCATAGTTGTAAAGCTTCAAAGCCAAATTATAGAGTTATTAAATATTAGCCCAATAAAGCCATCATTTCAAATGGATAGTAAGGAAATGGAAAAATTTTCTTGTATTTAGAGGAGGTCTCCCAACGCATAGAGTATCTTTTGAAAAGAAAAAGTATTCCCCATATCTTGACCCAAAACTTTGCTGGCGCTCTGTGGGTGGTGTCCCAATCGGTGGCCTGTCGGCCAAGTCGCCCAGCTTAGCCGCTGTGTGGGCGCCGAAAGTCAAAATCCGCGTACTATATGTCATTGGAAGGATTGGAAGGTGGCTTTAGTGGGTGTGTGTGGCCATTTTTTGTCGGTGGGATCTGAGTGTGTGGAAGTGGGTGTGAGCGGCTCCAGTTGTCCACCACCCTGTTAGATAGTTTAGTGAGCCTTGCGAAATGCTAGAAATTACAGGCAATTGAATTGACAGTTTTTATTTATTTTTTTTTATACCGAAAGATTTATGTATAAACCCGGCTCAGGAAAAGGAGACCCATTTGGGGGGTTGGGAAATTAAATTAAAATATAACATTTTGCTTTTAATTACGCACAAAAGGCAATTGCAAAACTGTCGCAAAGCTTTAATTTTTTTTTTTTTTTACAATTTTTGGGGGAAAGGCAAACCGGTCCCGGTTTTGGGTGACTGTCGTTGGTCGGTTGGTTACATTTTAGGACCTACTGACAGTTTCTGCGATAAGTTTTTTCCCCGATTATTTGACAAATGCTTGGCCTGAGTCGAAAGGGTAACCGCTATGGCGGCAAAGACCACTTGAGTTGTGCAATCCGTAATCAAAGATGTGCCAGGTCATCCATGGTCCGGCATACGTGGGGATTGTCTATGAAAGCCAGCTTGGTTGGTGGTCCAAAGGTTTATCTTTCCAATGCTGTCCAGGTCTGAGAAAGATTTGGCCAAAGATATAGTTGAGAAAACTGAACTGATGTAATAGAAGCTGGAAAACCTAGACCTAGAAGAATTCCTCGAAGATTTCTTGATCTTTTTCAAGAATTTAAAACCATTTAAACTCATCAAGCCAAGAGTCTTCAATCCGAGACAGAAACTGCTCTAATAAACCACTTAAGATGCAATTCCATAATAATTATTTGTAATTTTGTAAATTCCAAATTGAAGCCAGAGCGTCATGCGTTTGCCTTTCCCCCTTTGGCAGCCAAGGCCACAATCGAAACATTTAAAATTCTTGATAGTTTTGTCTCTCCAAAAATTACCAAAAACCGAAAAAAAGAATTGAATTCGAATATTTGTAGCTTGTTTCTGAGACGTGGCCGCACTTGCAAATGATCAATGTGTCGGATCGTCCAGAGGTGAGACAGAAACGAAACCAAAATGATTAGACATCGAGTGCTGACTGTTAATGCTGGATATAGCCCCTCAAAGCTATCTGAAAGATACACCCAATCGAGCATCTCATTTGGCAAACAAATTTCAAAATCTTTGGTGTTTTTAGATCAGTTTGTCAGGCTGTGTTCATTTCCTAGACATCTGCTGTCTGTCCAACTAGTTGGTAATTTATCAAAAAGACTTCGACTCCGGGTTGGCGCAGCCGAGCTGAGTGCCGGAGTATCTCCGAGATTGTTTTGCAGTTGGCAAATGGCTGCAAATCAAATGTGTCAACCGAGTGCGGTTTGTCACTTAACTTTGGTTTTATCACCTGCATCCGATAGATCGGAGATCGGGGCAAGCTGAAAGCTGAAATCTGGAAGCTGGGGAACTGGAAGTGCAACTGCAACTGCAACTGGTTCGAGATTAGTTGTTGAGCCGCATTAACATATTGATTTGCCTAGGGCTCAAAGTGATTGACAATTGTGTTATTTTAATTTATGTTACTGTCACTTCGTCCAATCTGGAAACGCCCCTTCAGTCACGATATACACGTCGGCATACTTGTACATTAATTTACGACTCCGAAATGTTGCCCTCGGATGCTCAGGCCGTACATAGCTGATGAAATTGCCACTGCAGCTTCGGCTCCAATTATGCAACGCACAATTGCAACTGCCGCTGCAACTGGTTTTGTCTAACAATGAAAAGAAACCACAAAATTCAGAGGAAACCCACACGACTTTGACTTTGTCAAACCTCATCATCATTTCCAGCATTGGCCTTAGCTGTGGCAGTTGCTGTTGCTGTGGCAGTTGCATTTGCAGCACGTTTTTCACGTTCACTTGATTTCCGTTTTGGCTTCGGTTTCCAACTTCATTTTCACCATCGCGATGGGCCATAAATATTTCACCCAAAGCTCTTACCATTCGCTTTGGCTCATCCAGTCAAATGCCAAACGCTGCGTTGCATCATCCGCGTCATCATCGAGCGCTTCCTTGGGGCTTTTACGGATGGTATTTTGCAATTTTCACTACCTGTCGCTGGCTTACTGAATTCTAATGTGGGTCACAGGGTTCAATTGAGTTTTTAAATTGATTTTGGGGGAATGGAATTTCGGTTCTCCAAATCAAAGTGATTTTTACGAGAATTTAAATGTCAGACCGCAAGTAGGGAGTTGGTGATATTTATTGAAAACTTACAAATCTAATGTTAACCTTTTATACTTTGTTATTTCTAGGGTCGCGATGCCACGCCCTATCTGGAACGCAATCGCGTGGGCAGGGATGCCATCGACTCTGCCGCTGCCCTCACGGACATGGGAAAGTATCTGTTCCGGGAACGCCGCCTGCCCGTCTACGACATTGCCGTGGCCATAACCAAGTGAGTGGGCCAGGAACTCGGCCAAGTTTTAGCCTTGTGTTTTGTGTTCTCGTTGCAGAATCTTCAGCAGACTCCCCAGAGCAGTCACCTTTCCTCTTCCTCTATCTTACCTATCTCCAAACCCTGATTCTTGAACGATTTTCTCTATGATTATTGTAATGTTTACTCGCGTTTAGGTATGATATGTGTCGCAGGCGTAAAGGAGGTCGTTGCACCAAGGGCACAGCGGGTAAAAAGATTTCAAAGAAATTCCCAGAAACTCCTCCTAGACTTAGACTCATAAATACCCCCCATACAACACACACACACACACAATACAGAACACACACATTTATGGTTACACAATTACGTTAGAACTGATGTCATTGCGGGTGTTTAACATATTTTAGTCAGTTTTTGGGCTTGCACCTCCCCTCCCCGACCAGCTACAAGAGACACCTTAATATCCAAGTAAATTTTAACCAAAATTTGCGTGTGGGTCTTAATAAATTACTACCACAATTACACGTACACACACATACCTCCTCGCACTTGATTTACAAAACATTTTAGAAAAAGAAACCAACAAAATATATTTGATTTCGAAGAGTTAAACTAATTTGAGTGGCAGATCGGGCCATAAAACATAAAACCGGTTGATTTGGTTAGTATTTTGTATTTGCTTTAAGGTTTCATTGGTTTAAGCATTGATTCGCATCAAGATCTAGTATTTAATTGTGGTTTAAAGTGGTTTGAAGACTTTAATGAAGAATCCTTAAGGATGAATAGTCTAAGTGAAGCTTTATTGGTTTATTAGCTATGATTTTAGATCTCCGCCCTTTGAGTAATCTTTATCTTAGTGATCTCCGAGTTTAGTTTGCAAAGTAGCGCTCCTTCCTTTCCGACTTTGAAATCTTGAACTGCTCAAAACTGGGCGGGCCAACAAATTGGCCAAAAACAAACAACTATCGATCAAACACCGAGAGCAGATAATTGATTAAAAGTCGAAACCAAATCTAAATTTCTACGCATTTTTGAACAATTTTCGCCCGCAGACTCGATATGTGCCGTCGCACCTCCGCTTATGGTGAATGTAATCGCGGTACCGCAGGTAAAGACCCCAAAACCATTGCCTGGCAATTTGTTAGCCAACATTTTGTACAGATAAATGCAAAAAACCAAAAAAAAAAAGAAAAAAAAAACGAAACACAGAAGTTAAGCAAACGCGTTAAAAATAAATAACATTAAAGGCGGTCACCGCCGAACCAAAAATGCGTCGCTCCATCATCAACAAAATTAAGCAAATTTAATTGAATTTCATGCACGTCTCTTTGCCTCTATTTTTATCCTCTTTTCTATCTCTCTCTCTCTATAAGCTGTTAATGCTGCTGCTGTTCCACCTCTCCTTTTCCTTTCAAAGATCTGATCTGAATATATATATATATATGTTTCTATATGTACGTGTGACACGCGGCTTTTGTACAGCAAAAAAGCAAAACAGAACCGGAAGAGGAAATGGCCGCGCATGCGCCATCTTGGCAGTGCTCCTCAAACTGTACAGTTTCCTCCCAGCTCTTCTCGAGAGCTGTTCCGGATTCTCTTCTGTCCGGATTCTCTTCTTTCTCCTACTTTCTTCGTTTTGTGTAAATATATTTCCCTGATTGAAGGATCTTATCATCTGCATGTTCTGTTTACAACTCGCTAGTCCGATCTGTTGCGAAATGTAAAATATGCGAAAACATGTGTTTGTCTCTATCGAAATCTATTATAACATGGTTGTTTAGTTTCAGCGGTTAAGCAATGCAAAACGTATATAATACGAAGATAAAGAAACAAATTTGCCCACCTGGGATAAGATAAAGCACAAAAAAAAAAAGTGTATACATCGTGAGCTTCCTGTTTATAAAGTTGTTTTCAGAGATTACTCAAAATTCCTTTACGCAAATAAGCTGGTTGTGGTAATACTACTAACAATGGCTTTTCTAATAATAAGAAATAAATCCTGGTGGATGGTATGGGCTATGGACTAACCAAAAACGAAATAATGGTAATTGTAACTAAACTTACACATTTAAATACATCACTAACTAATGGCGACCCCCATCTTTCAACAGCTTGCAGTTGTTATGTAAAAAGAAAAGACAAAAGAAATTACTCAGTTGCAATAAACCATCGGATACTTTTTATTTTTTACCTAATAACTGCAACTGCGATGGCGACTTGGCGAAAAAATTGTCAACTTCCTGTTGGACAAGAAACAAAAGAAAATAAAAAAGAAAAATGAAAAGCAAAATGCAACTGGCAAAAATAGCTTACTAATTGCCCAAATTTTTTTTCGGAAAAGGCTTCGCTTACGTCGGTGGAGCATGTGTGGTGAACAAGCGGCTGGAGAAGGTGAACAGCGTGGCCATCATCGAAGACACCGGCGGATTCAGCGGCATCATTGTGGCTGCTCACGAAGTGGGACATCTGTAAGTACCATAAACCAGGCTCCAGTCTACTTGGATCAATATTTTATTGCAACTCTAACACTTTCATTGCCCGTTCCGGCAGCAGACCTTTTTTTTGCCGCACTAGTTAACGCCCAAATCCCCGTTTGGGGATTTCATTTGGGTAGAAAAAACATGAATAATATCCGCAGCTGGAAACTGGTCGTTGGAACTCGTTTGCATTTCCGTTTGACATCATTCGGCTTGCAATTAATCAATTAACATTTTTTCCCGCTCAATCAAAATGTGTCTCATGCTCTTGGACTTTTGCTTGTTTTCCCAGGTTGGGAGCGGTGCATGACGGATCACCACCACCCAGTTACCTGGGCGGACCAGGAGCCCAGCGCTGCCGCTGGGAGGATGGATATATCATGTCCGATCTGCGTCACACGGAGCGCGGTTTCAGATGGTCCGCCTGCACGGTCCAGAGCTTCCATCATTTCCTCAAGTGAGTTGAAGGATTTATATTCCTAGATAAACTTTACCAAACTAAATTCGTATTTCCAGTGGAGATACCGCCACCTGCCTGCACAATGCCCCTCATGAGGACAGCGCCCTGGGTCGCTCCCTGCCTGGCACTCTGCTCTCTCTGGACGCCCAGTGCCGCAGGGATAGGGGGACTTATGCCTGCTTCAAGGACGAGCGAGTGTGCGCCCAACTTTTCTGCTTCGACGCCCAGACAGGATACTGTGTGGCCTACAGACCAGCGGCAGAAGGCTCTGCCTGTGGTAATGGTTATGTAAGTCTTGAGTTCATAGACTTATTCTTCCGTAAGTGGAAAAAAAATCATATATTCTTATAACATAACAGCATTGTCTGGATGGTCGGTGCACGCCACTGCCCTCGAACATTATCCCCGATTACGGAAACAACTATCGTTTAGTCTACAAGTGAGTACAGTAGCTTTGGCTTAGTTTTTTATTTAGCAATTGACTGTTTATCAAGTAGTTTTGTTGTGTAAGCTAAGAGTTCTCTATTTACTAAAAAAAAATCAAAACACGCACACAACTTTTGAGTTACCCAAAACATAAATATACACACAGAATATAAAAATTTTTAATATACAAACTTTTACACCTTTGTACACCAATTCGAAAACTACACCAATCTACAACAACAACTATACCCACACCAAATAAAACAAACACAATAAAAAACAAACAAAAAACAGTAAAATCGACAACAAGAAAGATGCAACCTCCGAGGCAACGGAGGATATTGAGAATAGTAGCGAGGAGACCGATTCCCAGGAGGAGGAAAATGAGAATGAGAGTGATGAGGAGGAGCAGGATGAGGGCAACACAAGTAGAGAGGAGCAGCAGGACAACAGGATTGAACAGAGCTCTGCTGCTGCGGCGGGGACATCGACAACGACCACAACAACTACGACAACGACAACGACGACAACCACGGCTCGACCCAAGTCCAAGTCATTTGGCTACTTGCACCGCATCCTTGGGGAGCAGCAAAGGCTCAAGGACAACGGGGACTCGGTCCAGACGCGCACCAGCAGCAGCATTAGCAGCCGAAGCAACGGCGATCCTTATGCAACCCCAACAACCAGGCCAACAACTATTGAAACTACATCAAAACCCATCACACAAACACCAAACCTATTACAATTCTACACACACGAACTACGTAAACAAATCGAATACTATTTACACATGCTACAGACACAACAACATGAAACCAAATTGCAAGCAGAACAACAGCAACAGCAGTCACAACAACAACAGTCGATAGTTGAAATTCCATTGGTACAAAAACGCATTACAAATTATAGTGTTACCAGCAGCAGCAGTGTCAGCACGAGCAACGGATCCAAGCAACATCAGCAGCAGCATCAGCAACAGCAACAGAACAACAAGGATGAGCAGCA
This sequence comes from Drosophila varians, assembly GCA_018150405.1. Taxonomy (NCBI): domain Eukaryota; kingdom Metazoa; phylum Arthropoda; class Insecta; order Diptera; family Drosophilidae; genus Drosophila; species Drosophila varians. Next base: position 16,301,125 of record JAECWK010000130.1, read on the forward strand.
ACACGGACAGAAGCAGCCGATCCTGGGCGATGAGGAGAACGAGGCCACGGCCGGCATTCAGAGCAATGAAGCGATTGAGCGGCAAAAACGTAAGTTCAACACACCATCCACCCCAGCAACGACAATTGCTGCCAAAACAACTGCAACACAACAACCAGGCAGCGCCAAGCCAAGCAACAAACCGACAACAACATCATCCTTTCTCGATGCGTACTTTAAAAAACTGCAAGCATTGCATGATGGAGCGGTAACGGCCTCCACCACAACAACATCCGTCTCATCATCCATTAGCACGGCCACTGGCAGCAGTATGCAACATAAATCGCAGCAGCAACAACAGCAGCAACAACATCCTAGCAATGATGGCGGCAGCTCCTTCTTAAAACGTACGCCAAATCGGAGTAGTATTAAGGCTTACAGAACAAATAGTAGTAGCAATAGTAATCAAAACCAGCAAACAGCCTCGCCGGCTTACGTGACAAACTACATTGGCGACACGACAAACAACCAGCCAAGGGTGTTGGACAGTAGTAGTTCGCCCAGTACGTCCACGGAACAGGCGACATCGATAACGACAACCACATCGCTGGGCAAGAAACCCAAAATCAAAACACAAAAACTAATACGCCGCACACGAGTCATGTAACAAAATGCGAGATGCGACTTAAGCTACTACATAATGCTAGCCAGGATACAGACCAATTTAAAAAACGCTGCTATACCAGATATACCATTTGTGAAAGGCTCTCCAGAACAGAACAAACAACAAATCTATTAAACAAATCACACACACAAAACAAAGCAACACGCATCCTTACACTTCTTAAATGCCAAACCGATCGAATCCGAAACCAAACCGAACCGAATCGTTATCCCTGCGTGCGGTAAGCCCAAATAAATCCAGCATTCAATCGGGTTCTTAACTCTCCTAGAAGTAATCTAAAGCTTTGCCTTAAAGTAAAATACAAGCAACTTATAGTAGAGCATGGAAACGCGTTAATTTTAGTAGTATTTCTTATTATATTCTTTTATTTTTTGCTGCCTGCCCTCTTAATAAATAAAATAATATAACTCCGGTTGTTGCGGCCAAACGAAATGCAGGTGCTACTCATCATTACGCATACGTAATGGGCCATTTAGTCCTAAATTATGGAATATCCTCGTATTTTAAGCATTCTGGCATAAGGCATTGCATCGATCACATTTTTTAACTTTGTAGAACGACCGATTCGTAGTGTTTTTACTCTTAATTCCCTATTAATTGGCATGATCTAGATTCTAGCATAATTTTTACAGTATTCCATTTCAGTTCACCGATTTTAATGCTTCGAGGCATATCTCAGTTTAATAATCTCAGTCATTCAGGACATATCACACATCCGCAGACCTCATAAAGCATGCTTTAAGAATTACTCTCATTCCACTCCCTATCAATATCGTCGATCATCGCTGATTACCTAAATATTTAGGCATTTAATCTCCCGCTCTTTCTTTTCAAAAATTGCATCGAAAACACGCCCACACACATCAAAAAACAATCAAAGTATTGAAATAAAATTGGCATTGAAACATGCACACACATACCAGCATAGAAACACACAACATACACTCTACTTTCACACATGCATTCACACTGTTTGAAGGAAACATTTAAAACTATATGAAGTATTTACAAACTATAGCAACTAAGTAGCATTTGATCTACAAGAAATGGCATGGAATCTGCATTCTGCATACTAAAAAACCAAAATAAGCAGCAAATAATGGTGAAAATAAGTGAAACAAAGTAAAATGGCGATTGGAAAAGCATGGAATGGAAAACACGCACATACACACTCATGCACACACTTCAAAATGGCCGGCGTCTGCAAAAATATATTTATATTTTCCATTTAATAAAAAACAAACCGATGGCCCTTGCTCCTAAATTATCTCATTGTTTTTGCACGCCCCCAAAAGACTGCATAGTATTCACCATTTTACTAATTTTCTTTGTGTTTTCTTTTTTTTTCCCCCATTTATGGACGCTATAGTGGTTAACTGGAAGCTGTTTCCGTTCTAGTGAGAAAAAATGGAGACCGTCTGGAAACTGGCACTGCCATCGAAATTGGAACGCAAATGTTTGCAGTTAAAAAGTGTTTTTAGCTAGAATTTATTACTATATTAATCTGTATGAAAACCCTATTGATTTGTTGTTAGTTCTAGCCGCAACTAATTTAAAATATTGTCTGTTGAAATCAACTCAAACAACAAAGCGATCCGAAATATTGTTGTTCTGTTCAGTACATGCATATATTATGTAATGATTTTGTGTAATTTAATTTAATGCAAATTCTTGTAAAATAGTACATATTATTCTGTAACAATTTCATTGAAAAACCACACTTTGGCAGACCACTTAAATTATTCTCGGAGCCACAAATTAATCGAAAAGGAAATTTACCAATCACCCCACTTTCCAATGTGATAAACATAAATAATTTGTACTCTTTACTAAACAAAATATTTATCATTTTCTGTTAGAAAATTGCTAGAAAGGTTGAGAAATGTTTCAGAACTTACCTTGCCGCACTTTTGCCTACAAGAAAACTTAAATTTTCATTTCATTATTGTATTAAAATTATTAGACTCTAAATTAAAAAAAAAAAAACAAAAATTCATTACTTTATGTTTACCTAGCATAATGCTCTTTTTTATACAACAAAATTTAATAGCTAAGTTTTAGTTGTAGTTAACTGAACATCGTATAATAAATGAAACTGTACATTTATCACACAAAAAAAAACAAAAGAATAGTTTAAGAATAAACAGAAAAATCGTATGTTTTTGTTCTTTATTTTTGGTATACAAGGCTTGTTTGACATTCCAAGAGTAAGTAAATGCATAGATGATAAAAATTTATTCGCAGCCAACAAGAAATACATATCTTATCGCTAGCTTGGAAATGACACAGCGCTTTAAAGTTCCCAAACCCAAAATAGCATTTAAATAAAAGCCCAAAATAGCAAGTAGCATGTATTAAAATGAAGGATAAAATCTCCGGGCAAGTCCAGCATATATGAATCTTCAGGAAGAAACGTTTATGAACCCTTTGTGTTTGTGGGCAGCGGCAAGTGGCGATTGTAGGTCATCAAGTTCTTGACAAGAGCAGCAATAGAGAGCATGCAGACCACGCCGGCAGGCATTATTTTTCCGGAACGATTCCAGCGAGCTCCCATTATTCCGGCCAAGACCAAGGACGTTCCCAGTTGCAGCAGGGGACGTGGTTGTTCCTGGGAGTTCAGGTGAGCTCCATAGCCCAGAAGGGCTCCAAAAGACAAGCCAGCAGCCAGCGACGGAATCGAAGCTGAAAATGGTTGCACAATGGAAAAGGTCAATCTGGCTAAAAGAAGGATTTTCTGCATAATAGCTCACCTGCTTTGGCATAGCCTATTATACCGCCGGCAGCCACCGTGGCGGCGTAAACATATCCAAACCAATCCACAGACATTTTGTAAATATTTTGGTAAAATACTTTGTAACTTGTGTTTTGGTAGTACCGTCGTTGCCAGATTACAAGTTTCGGTGCTGCCAACTTTTAAGCCAAAAGTAAACAGCTTTTTTAACGGAAAGGCATATAAGAGAGTCTGCCAAGGTAGATAAATTGTATATATTTATGGAAAGACGTTTTAATATAAATTTAAATAAAGAAAACAGACCGGTTTGGCGCTGCCAGACATCCACCAGGCCACACGTTTTCCAACACTCGGTCACATCGTTCTACAGCTGTTTCCGGATGGCCTTTGTCCAGCGTAAATTGGATTTCAAATTGGCTTAAATTGAGTAAACGTAGTGCAATGAAACCGTGGGTCACCCGGAGACGAGGGCACTAACCGTCGAGGACGATTGCAGATGCGCAACGAACATCCGCAAGAGGAGGATAACCGGCGAAGCAGAGGTTCCGGAGCACCCTGTCGTGTGTGACGCAATTACAAAATTCTCAGTGCAGAAAAGTAGGCGCCCAAAACAGGGGCAGGGGCACGAGACAACAACAATAGCAAGCTGAATCAACGTGCGCCACCGAATTGGTCCCACACATTGCACTCTGGAGGTCTGAGGCACCACCGACCGACCAACTGCCTGCGACAAGCGAACGGCTGGTAGGGAAACCCTCCGCGGGCTATTAATAAATCAGAACATGCGATTGCAATTGATTATCGGTCCCACCGCTCTTCTTTTCAGCTCAGGGTCACGACAGGCTGAGGCTTTCACTTTCATTTTCGACGAGACGATCTCTATCAGTGAAGAACCTTTATCATGGTTGTGGCTGCATCCACCTGCCGCACGGAGACGGTGTTTGACTATAGTTGGATGAATGTTGTGGTAGCGTACTGGAACCGGTACCCAAATCCCTCCAGTACCCACGTCCTCACGGAGGACACCATCCAGCGAGAGGTGCGGGACGGCAAGCTCTACTCCCGGCGCCTCCTTTCTAAAACGAATCCTGTTCCCAAGTGGGGTGCTCGATTCTACAACAATCTGCCGGTCAAGATTGTTGAGGACTCGGTGCTGGACCCGGTCAAGAAGACATTCACCACATTCACCCGCAATCTGGGCATGAAGAAGATAATGGTAAGTGGACTTTGACCAAGTGGCTTAATGCGTATATATCGGAGGGGAGGTATATGCAAATACATAGAAATTTGATGTTTTTGTGTTTGTCGGTGAACTGTCTAATGAAAAAAAGGCTCGTTCTATAAGTTTCCGTAAATAAAATCTGGCTAAACTGGTTTTATAGGTTATTGTATTCAACTAGAAAAAATCAACTGACCGTATAATGTTGATTATTAGTGTAGTTTTATCAAAATCGAACCCCTATAAAAAAATGATAAGAACTGGTAAAGTTTTTTACTATTTATTATTCAATAAAAAACACGTGAGTGTTTCTTAGAAGTACTTTAAAATTCGAGAATTGTTATTACATTTTTTTATTTTCTTTCTTGTTTCAGAAAGTAGATGAAATAGTAATCTACAGTGAACAGAAGGATGGCAGTACACTCGCAGTGCGACGTGCCTACATCAGCTCCCAGGTGTTTGGATTCTCCCGTGCCATCCGCGCATTCGGGATCGAGAGGTTTAAAATGAATGGGAACAAGGCATCCAACGGATTCAACCATGTGCTGCGCCGCATGTTCCCACACAGCCAAGTGGTTGTGCATCCCCAACCACCGATCAGCAATGCATCGTCGGCTAGTGAACTGGCGGTGGCCACAGTCGCCACTGCATCATCGTCGTCTGGCAATCACAACAATTCGGGGACTCTGAAGAATGCCGCAAAAGTGGGATACGAGTTCTTCAAATGCCACGCTTCTAAGATTGCGCAGCTGTTTTCAGTAAGAAACTGAAGGACTACCAGCTCTTTGGATCTCTGGAATCTGGGCCACCGCTTAGGAGGCTCAGTAGTTTTGTGGAAACCAACGACGAAGGCGAAAGAGGGAACATCGGCGTTCGTAAATAGCATGTATTCCAAAACCACAAACAAACTTTGCTGCATTTCATTCCGTGTGTGCGCGAGCCAGCCTGTAGGTCAGAACGGAGGCACTATTTGCTGAACACATTTCCTGCATCCTACCAAATTCTATCATTTTACTTTTAGTAAGTTCCATTATATTATGTACCATTCTGTTAGGCCGAAAATAAGGCGTGTGTAAATTTTGGGATTTCTATGTAAACTGTTGTATATTTTTTCTAGAAAAGCGCACATGCGTTCATTACTTAAAAAAGCAAAAACAAAATACAGATACATTTTGAGATGTTAAAGAGAGCTTTTTAATTTAAATAAAAGTGGATAAAATAGTTATGTAACAATACATAGTTTGAATCGTTTTGCGCCATACCGATAACAAAACCGATAACGACAAGGCCAATCAGAGTTGCCATTTGTTTGAAATACCTATCGACGTTATCGGCGGGGGTCGCTCGGCTGACAGCTGTTCGTATCAGCTCTTCGGGGTTCCAGAGGGCTCCACAAAACGCTGGAGCTCAGCCAGTTCTCAGAACTTAAAATCCACTGCTCGCGTCCAACCGCGCTAAAGTCACCTGCGAGAGAGAACAACAATAACCAAAGACGGAAAAGTGCAGCTAATTGGAAACAATAGAGATTCGCGTGGCGCACAAAAACATTGCAAATTCCGTACAAACATCTTGGCACCGCACACAGTTACCTTTATATGGCGCATCAGCAAAGGAATCTTCGCCAGCAGCAGGCCGCCTCATCCTCAGCCGCCCTCGCACCCGCTCTCCGCAAGTCCATCAACACCATAATTAGCAAGGAGGAGCAGAGCTAACATCGCTTTTATATAAATTTATATATTTTCGACGATTTTGTAAAGCCTTCTACGGGCTCAAGTTAAAGCTCCATTGATTTATTGAGCTCCAGCTGTTATTCCCCTCCCATTCTCATCCAAAAGAAAGTGAGAGCTGCCGCCCGGTCAACGTCCTGCGAAAAGAATCAAAGAGAGAGAGTCCGCAGAAAGCGAAGGTGAGAAAAAGGACACCGGCACCCAAGTCCATTGCTCTCCACACACACACGCAAAACACCCACACGTGAAGTGAAACAGTTGGCCAAAAGTGGCAAACAAAGTTGTTAAGATAAGCCAGAAGACCTACCGGCAAGCGTAATCTACAAATCCCCCCAAGTAATACCGCCTGCGAACCAGAAAAAAGCCACAATATGCGCCTGTTCCCAGTTCGCCTCTCGGCCGCCTCCTCATCCATGTCGAGCCTGGCCAAAATGCTCGATTTCTACTCTGGGTTCAACCCATCGCCGCTTTCGATAAAACAGTTCATGGACTTTGGTAAGTGGCACTCAATATAATTAGTTTGTATGGGGTCTTAGCAGAAAGTATCCAATATTATCCGATCTTATCAATGTTATGGGGTATTTTTAGTTTAATTTACTGAAGTAATATTGTTATTAGACTAAGGAAAATTTCTTTAAATATAGTTGACTTTTCAAGCAAATGCCTCAGATCGATTGCGTAATAGAAAAGCTTTGGGAGTACTTCTATCCAATGAGATATCTAAAACTTGCTTAAAACTGATTTCTTTTTATGCTAAACTGCGCAAAATTCCCGTTATCTAATACCCAATTTCGTTTCATTGAATTGTCAATTAAGCATTTATATTATTTTGTGTCCGGCAAACTGTTGATTGAGCTGGAAAGAGAGACTCATACACTCGCAGTATAAACAATTGAATGCTCAGTAAAATTCAGCTTAGCTTGGCTTTTCCTCCACCTCCTCCGCCGCCTCCGTCGGCCTCTCCCACCCACGGAAAGCCTGTTGCAAAAACGGAAGTTGGAAAAACTCGCCTTGTTTACGATGTGCTCATTTTTGAATTCATAAACATGTTTTGGCAATGAAATACGAGGATGGGATAGTGTTTTTAGCGCCCACACATCCAATAAAAACGGAAATTGACACGTGGCCTTCAATGACGTTTCAATGTCAAGCCTACCACCCTCTCCAGTATCCCCAAATCCAGGCCTTCAACCTGCCCCAATATTGAGTGGGTTCGAGGCACTGACATAAATCATTGTTAGCTGGTTTTGTAAAACAAAGACTTGGCTGTAACTTTACTATTTTTTTCTTTTATATTATATTATTTTAAATATTTATATATTTTCTTTGTGTGTAAAATCCAGGCTCTTGCTTTGCACTCATGTGACAAAATTCTTAGCCATTTTTGTTAAAAGAATGGCAACTGACGTGAACTAAAAGTCAGGCCAAGTGGCTGGGCTGGAAAAAAGCAGAGGGTTAAAGGAAGCAGCTGGCTATGTGGGCCTCCGGAGGCTGAGAGCTATTATCTTCTAAAATTAGAACTAGACAACAGGCTTTACCATTTTTTCCATCCCCTTTTTAAAGCAGCTTTTGTTTTGCTATTTTTAAGCAGTGCCAGGTTATGTACATACATATTTAATGATACACATTTTAGTAGTTTACAAGCTTTTATAGGCACCCAGTTTTCACAGCCCTCAATCGAACTGACCAAATAAATAACTAATATGTACCTAGGCTATACTTGAACTTTGATGTGGCGCCAGATAAGGTAAAATTTCGTTTTTGTTTTGTCACCAACTGTACTTAATTGTGTTTTGTTCGGGCATTGGGGGTCCATAAACTTGAAGTAATTATGTTTATATTGTTGTTATTCGTTTGGGACATTGTTAGTATATTATCATGCCCCTGTGTATATGGTGATTCAGGTTAGGCATCGATTAGCGCTTTCCAAGCTAAGTAAGCTAAGTGTACTCAACCAGACAAAGTCGGATTAATTAAGAGAAACGTACTAAAACTCACGCCTGGCCGACTGAATCACTTGGGTATGTTTGTTACTATATTTCAGAGGTCTATCGTGTTTATCTATAGGTCAAGTTTTCCGTCAGATTCTAAACGCCTACTGTACATATAGAGGCCCCACATCGACTGGCCCACGCTGATCATGTGCCAATTTTGTTTTTAATTTTTTTGAGGCGGAATAATAATTATTTAGCAGAGAGAAGAGCAATTTGCAATATACTATAATGGAAAAATTCTTACGGATCAGATCACAGTGACCGTTTGAGGCAAAGTCCAGGATGCTGTCACCTCATTCCACCCACAATGGGGGCCTGAACTTTGGAGCCTCTTTAAGGAAAATAACATCGGACGTCAGCAGTTAGCCGAAAAACAAAAAAAATAGAAAATGAAAAAGGCAGGGGAAAAAAAGAGTGAGCCTCCGGACGATAATAAAGACGTCGTTTCACACGCGCCGTATTTTTGTCACAGGGCGAATGTGAGTCAAATATACATACTCTCACCGGAACAGCTGTGATTCAAGAAGCAAAATATAAATAAATAAAAGGGGATGGTCATGGTTTGAGAAAGGGGCGTGACGTTCGTCGGTCTATGGGTTCCACTAGTGACTAGTCTAATGCAATTGAATTGGAAAATAGAGACATTGCAGAAGGGGCCATGCCTTTGAACCTTTCGCCTGATTGCGTGCCAATTTATGTAAATTATTTAGTGCGCCATTGGCGACTATATTGCCCCCAATGGCTCAGGCTGATAATGAGGTTTGAATTGAAGCTCAACGTTCTAGGATTGAATTCGTGCAGTGATAAGTTTTCAATTTTACGCTTCAAACACGCAACTCGGGTGCTTCATAACATACATAAGCTTTAAATCTGGGCAGCTACTTGAAGTGCTAACTATCTAAGCGCATATAGTACTTATGATTAATCTACTTAATGCCTTTTTTTCCATTTATCGCTGATGAAAGCGAGGGTGAGACTTATCAAATGGCAATGCATCAAAGTCTACGCTTTTTCAATTCAACAAAAAAAATGCCAGACGGGGGCAGACAAACTGATCGAGTCTGGAGCTTTCTTTATTTATTTTTATTTTTTTATCATTTTTCATTTTTCCAGCAACTACAATCAAAACAAGAGAGAGATAGCTGAGTAGAGAGGGTCCAAAATGGCAAACAAGTAAACAAAAACAAAGCATTAAAAGCTTTGTTTTGAGGTCAGCCACCAGGGCGCGGCGTCTTGGGGGGAGCTGGGTGTTTCGCTTCGCGTGTGTGTATAAACTCATTTTTTCCACCTGCCTCTCTCTCGCTTATTCGATCACCTTCTGGCCGGTTCTTCCAAGTGGTATCTTTGGCTTTGTCTTGAGGTTATCGCCTCTCTTTCCGTGTTTATATTTTAACTTTTTCGAATTGTTTTTATAACTCGTTTTATTGATTCTGTTTTGTTTTTGAATTCGTTACAATTGACTCATAAAAGCGGTTGCCGTCTAATTTATGCTATATAGCCCACGTATATAGTATATCGTTTGTTATTTGCGCTGTGTCTGGAATTCGAATTAGACGTGGCGAACTTTCGGGACATCCCCACAGCCCCCTCAATTACTCCCTCAAATGATTATTGTGGCCATTAATTTTTGCAAAACAATGGCGCGAAAGAGAGGCGTGTCTTGCAGCCGGTCAAGGCCCCATCGATAAGTCAGTTGGGTCTGTCCTTATCACGGCGTATGCCTCAATCGCAAGCTTCTTGCAGTTTTCTTTTTTGTTACGAAACTGTTGGCAGTGGACAAACAAACACACAAAACTCAAACACTCGCACACTGAGAGAATCGAACGCAAATACTAAACAGCAAAACACAAAAACAAATCTTGACGGGGGCAAAGTCTTCTGCGGTTGATTTATTTCACATTTGTCCAAAGAGCTTTGAACTTAGCTTGTTTATGAAATACGAACCAAATGCCATACACTTAAAAAATATCCATAGTATTCCATGCTGTACAATCCAGATACATATGCACAAATTTGGCTCAAGTACTTCTCGGGTCTCTTGATAATTAATCCAATTGAATTTATGTGGGTTTTAGAATTGTTTTCTTTTGTACACGGCCAGCTTGTTTATTTTTTTGCTGGGTTGTAGACCCCACGAGGTTTTCACTCGTGAGCTCATGATCGTTGAATGTTTTGATAAGCCTGACTAAAAAATAAGTTTAAATAATCTAAATCAGAAAACAAACAAACTACAAGTGATATATATTTTATTGTGATTAAATCGATTATATACTTGTTTAGGTCAAAATGCCTGCGAAAAGAAATCCTTTATATTCTTGCGAAAAGAGCTCCCCGTTCGACTGGCCAATATCATGAAGGAGATCGCCCTGCTGCCCGACAACCTCCTCCATACAAGATCTGTGAGCGAAGTGAGCGGCTGGTATGTTAAGAGCTTCGAGGATGTTCTGGAATACGAAAAGGCCGATCCCACCCACGACAATCTCCAAAAGTAGGTCTTACAAATGGACTTTAAAGAAAGTTGTTATATATTTACTCTCTATTAAGGTTTGTGAGCGATTTGGATCTCATCAGGAATCGGCACAACGATGTAGTGCAGACAATGGCCCAGGGTGTCATTGAAATGAAGGAGAACGAGGGCGGCCTGGTGGATGCCCCCACTGAGAGCTCCATTCAGTACTTCCTCGACCGTCTCTACATGTCCCGCATCAGCATCAGAATGCTGATCAACCAGCACAGTAAGTGGGATAAAGGTCCTTTAAAAATCTTTACTAAGTTTGTTTATTTGTAGCCCTACTCTTTGGAGGCAATCCCCATTCTGGTGGTCGCCACATTGGCTGTTTGGATCCCGCCTGCGATCTGTCGGATGTGGTGCGCGATGCCTATGAGAATGCTCGATTCCTTTGCGACCAGTACTACTTGACCAGTCCGGCTTTGGAGATCCAGCAGCACAGCAGCGAGCCAGCCGACAGCCTGCCCATTCGCACGGTTTACGTGCCCTCGCATTTGTATTACATGCTCTTCGAATTGTTCAAGAACTCGATGCGAGCGGTGGTGGAGCACCACGGCCATGACAATAATGACACGCTGCCCCCGTTGAAGGTGGCCATCTGCAAGGGCAAAGAGGATATATGTGTGAAGATCTCAGACCAGGGCGGCGGCATTCCGCGCTCACAAACGGACCAACTTTTCAAGTACATGTACAGCACAGCGCCCCAGCCCTCGAAGTCGGATCTGCATACAGTTCCTTTGGCAGGCTATGGATACGGTCTGCCTATCTCTCGGCTCTATGCTCGCTATTTCCACGGGGATATTGTGCTTCTTTCCTGCGAAGGTTTCGGAACCGATGCTATCATTTATCTGAAGGTATGTTTCTTTGATACACTTAATAGAAGATTGTTTAAATGCTCGGTTTCAGGCTCTGTCCGACGAGGCCAACGAACTGTTGCCCATTTTCAACAAGACAAGCTCAAAGTTCTATCGGGCCACCGTGCCCACGGGCGACTGGTCCAATCAGGTAAAATACGCTAAAAAGAAGAAGACGAGCGCCGTCAGCCAGTGAACGTGTGAAAATGCCAAAATAATCTTTTAAATAAAACGAACCCGCCTGGCTGTGTAAAGAGTTTGCGCCACCCTGCACCAATTTAATCAAATCCCATCCCAGCAAGCAAGCAAGCAACCCACATCCCGCACCCGCAACCCAGTCAAGTGAAAAGTGTTTATTTATTGTTTAATGTAATGTTAATGTTAAATTCGACTTCAGTTCTTATACGTTTGTGCCCCTACTCCCCCCAAAATCCTATCCCTTTTCAAAGCAAAACTGATTATTTAAAACACGGTCATTTTAACATTTAACATTCCACAAAACATTATTGGCCAATACGGAGTGGGCCTAAGTTGTGTTTAGTTTTTGCGGGTAGCGAGTGGCGCAGAGCCCTTGGCTTTAAAATTACGTTTGTAGAAAGTAATTTCGATACATAAATATTTATATATACATATATACACGAAACAAAAAAAAATACATACTCTAACGTAAACCGTTTTGAGATATTTACGAAATTAGCGATAAAATGTGGATTTTATTTAGGCTATAGCCCGAACTGCATGCAATGTCAATATACATTTATCTTTTTGAGCACACTATTTAATTTTATTGGCTAAGTGATAAAGTTTTAAACGAATAAACTGTTAAAATATACACACCAATACACTGTTTTTATTTTCTAGTACTTTGATTAAACCAAAAAGGATACGAAACAATACGACTTCCAGGTCCATCCTTTTAGTTTTTGAAAACGAGAAAAATACAAGAGTTTGCTTTCCCACCTGCATTTTTCCTTAGTTTCTTCTAATATGTGTAACTTTTCTGTCCCAACTAAAAGTTCATTATTGTGACCCGTTTGTTTCTTTGATTCTTTTCTATTTCTTTTCTCTGATTTACTCTCTCAACTGATGATTTCTTTCAGAATTTTTCCAATCGTTGGCGTTATTTGTATGGTTATTTAAAGAATTTATAAGACTCCGGTTCAGATGCGCTGGCAGTTTCATGGTTTTCATTCTCTCCTAGGTTAACCATAATGCTTACAAAACTCTTTAATCTTCTAGAGCTCGGATATGAATGCTCGCCAGCTTTCGGCCAGCATTCCGAAGCGCTACACCGACTTTGTCCAGGACGCTTAAAGGAGGGCCTCGCAAAAATGCTACTCAGGTTAATAAAACAGGACGATTCGGGAACCAACTGTTGGATATTCGCAGCTCGAAATATATCACTAGCTCTAGGCAAACATTCCCAAAGTGCAACAGCAACAGAAGCCACTCAAATTTGTATTCATGGCAGTAACGTGTAGCTATGTATCTTGTTATTTGGAAAATGAAAAGAAAATTGATAGAAAATGAATAAATCAAGTTGTTAACGATTAAAATGACATGGTTTATTCTTTTAGGTACTACATTTTATTTATTACATACACAATAATAATAATAATAATATTTTTCTATATTGCATCAATAACATTAAATATTGTTCATTATGCTTTGCTTCTCCTCCAATTTCGGCTCTATACAGTAATCGATTCGTTTGCTTTGAGTTATCTTTACAATTATTTTATACAAAATTCTCACATTCAGTTAGCATTGTTTAGCATTTTTGACATTATCACTTTTGACGTTCAATTAAACTATTAAACTACAGCAACAAAATGATACGTTTAAACAAAGTGCATTTCGGTTTGTTGGTGTAATGTTCGCTTGATCTCGACTTCAGATAATAATCGTATTATAATTATAATAATAATAATAGTAGAATTCATAATATGCAATATAAAATCGACGAAAATCAATGATAATAAATACAATACAATATATAAACAATAATACACATTAAATAAATCAAATTGCAGTTGGAATTGGATTGGAATGCATGCGAAGCGGAGAAAGGATAAACGGAGAGACATCCATCATTTATCAAAGATTCATTCGAGTTTAAATATGAAAATGGCGTTGATAGCACCGCTCTACTTGCGCAGAGGATCCAGACTTTCCAGCGAGAAGTCATCAAGGTTCAGCTGATTTTGCTGCAATAAAGTTTAAAGTTTATTTCAAGGCAGTAAGTTTGTGTTGTAGGTCAAACCTTAAAAATAGTGGATCCATTGTTTATATCAAAAGGATCCGAGCCAAAAAGATCCGTGTTGCCGTTCAAGCCATTGCCTGTTGTCGGGGTAATGCGCCTGGGAGCAGCAATCTTCGGCGGCGGGGCCACTAAAATAGTACATAATATTTTATAAAGTTTATAATTTAAACAAATACAACTTACGCAAGGGTGGCGTGATATTCATCTCGTTGGAGAAGCCACTGCTGTTGATGCTGCTGTTGTTGCTGTTGATCAGTAGGCTGCTGTTGTTCGTGTTGTTGTTCTGCAACTTGTTATCATTGTTGTTGAAGAAAAGCTGCTGGCCGAAGCTCTTCGCCGGCTCGAAACCAAACAGATCGTTACTGATCGCATTCCGTCCATTGCTGACGTTGTCCTGGATCTCATCGGCACGAGGATCAAAGTCGCTATCCGAATCGGAGTTGAGCAACAGCTCGTCCATCTTCTGGTTGTTGCTCTTGCTGCCAATGCTGATCTGGCTGGAAAGATTGTTCCTCGGCGGGACTATTGGCAAGAAGGAACTGGGCGACGAGGAGTGGGTGGATGCCGTGGTGGAATTGGTATCGATTAGCAACTTGTCATCGTCTGAAAGCGAATATTCTGGTGAGTTATCTAATCCATCTTTGTATATTATTCAAACTTACCCAGCTTTCCATTGCTTAAGGCCTCGCTGGCCTGGTCGACTCCATTTGGAAGCTCAGTTCTGGGCGCTTCCAGAATGTCCTTGATGCCCAGATTGAGGAGCAGGGCATCCAGCTCGGACTTTGGCAATTTGGTGGATACTTCGCGCAGCCGCTCCTTGTAGGCGTTCACAGTCTGCTGCAGCAGACTGATTTGCTGCTGCGCCTTGTTCAGATTTGTCTTCTCAGTGCTTTCCATATATTTTCTGCAAAAAGATACAATTAGTTTTAGTTACTTTATCAACTGAATGAATTTCTTTTTTACCTGTATGCCAAATCAAAGGCTTGACCAATGGTCAGTGTAATATCAGAGGCAAGTTTATTCGAAATGAAAACAAAACACTCATGACTTTCCTCCATTTTGGGACTTCCATCTCCGTTTCCGTTCGCATGGCCATTCGATATCGAATCACTTCCGTCCTTGGCCTTCACCGACTTGGCAATAAAACTGAAGAACTTCTTCACACCCTTCTCGTCCGCACAATAGGAGATGTTGTACAGTGGAAACTGGTGCAGAATCTTGTGGGTACGCGGCTCCTGAATGGCCACACCCTTGATGCTGATGGTGATCTCAAGCTTCTTGAACTTCTCCTGGGTGCCCGTCTCCGCCTTCTTCATTTGCTGGGCGAACTGCAGCTTCCGTATGGCCTCTTTGACCACCTCGATGCCCTTGGGCTGGTCCACGCTCAGGTTACCAAAGAACTGGAATAGAAAACACATCATATAAGTTGGAACTCCATTTTATGCCTTTATATGAGAACAAATTTTTCCAAGTGCTATGCAAATTGAGGTCGTCACAGGTGGTATCCACTGCTCACCTTGACTAGATAGACCGCGTGGCCGTTGATGAGCTGCTCCGGCGTGTGTAGCCAATTGCGTTTGCCGTTCTTGGTGTCGCTCTTGGCATCGCCGTTGCTGTTGCCGCTGGTGTTGCCGTTGTTGCTGCCCCCATCGGCGGTGTCCTTGTCCTTTTCCTGCTGCTGCTTGCTGCTGTTCTGCTTGTTCCAGAACTTCAGCTGCGCCATCTTGGCCGCCGTCTTGCTGGCCCCGGTGCTCCCCCCGCCGTTGTTGGCTGGCTGATAAGGCATTGTCGTTGTCGGCGCCGTTGTTGAGCTTTAGTGGGTGCTGCTGCAAAGCCAGAGACGAAGTTGATAAATGAGACGCGAATTGAACTTTGTCCGTCGTCGGGGTTTTCCTCTTCAATCTTTCCCCCGACTATGAATATAATGCATACGGCTTTCAGCTGTCGCCAGCGCTATTTGTACTGGCTGCTGTACTGCTAATTATCGTTATACAACCACCTGAATCTGAATGTGTTCTTTTGGCTAATTGCAAATCGTGTTCAGAGAGGGAGAGAAAAGAATCTATTCGAGAATGGGCAATGTCAGACTTTGGGCGGTTATGGGCGGCTATGGGAGGGAGGCTGATCCATGAAAGCCAATCCCATAGACATCTGCGTCACTGGCAAACCTGTTGCTTCTATCAGCTGTCGCTTTAGTGCACTCGGACTTGGACATTTAATTCTTTTTTTTCAATTATCTGCTGTAGTACAACGCGTTTCGGAATTCAAAATCAATTCCAGGAAGTTTTTGCCGATAATTTATAGCCTTGAAATTGTTTTCTCGTGATCGTCTCTTTGTAGTTATGTATTTTGATTTTATCTCTATTGAATGATCTGTCGAACTAATAATATATTTTTGCATTTATTAATTGAGACACCTGACCTTCATTATAATAAAGGGGAATTCAGAGTGATAAGTACTTTAAAAACAATTTTCCAAACCTTGTTGTATAGACCCAGATCTCGAGCTTAGATCTCTAAAGCTAGGCCTAAACAGTTGCGAAACGCACTGTATGGCTGTAATAAAATTGCATTGTGCTTCAGCCGCAAAGACAATAAGGGAACAGTTTCTCAGAAATAAAAGCCACAGAAACAATAAAAAAATGGAAAAACAAGAAACCAAAATTAGAACAAAGTCGCTAAGCCGAGTTGAGATCACATCTGATCACAGTCACACCTTGGACTAAGATGACGAACGGATCTGATCTTTTGTCGGTTCTCCCGTGCAATTCTCACATTTCGTGCCGTCTCATAATTAAGAAAAATCTTGCAAAAAATTAATGAAGCTTTGCCGTTTTTTACGACTCACATTTTCGTTTGTTTGTCCGCTTCGCATGTGTGTATTTTTTAGGTTTGATTTATTTTGGAGTTGGCCAAAGGGGGAGGAAATGGAGGCGACCGTTGGCAATCGTTAGGCAATCGTTCAAAAGCGAAAGCTAAATTGGCCAAAAGCGGCAAGCGTCGTTGATGACGCCAGCCAAGGCGCAGTCGGGTTATAAAATAAAAAATTCGAAAAATAGCACAACGCTAGCTTTGCGAGCTAAAAAAAAATAGTTAAACAAAATGAGGGTTCCACGCTGGGAGCACCCTGTTCCAGCGGCAATTGTGCGCAATTACTCAAACAACTGTAGACTCATTGTTTCCAAACGACAAACAAAAGATAATGTCGGCGACTAACCACAAATATGCATATGCTTATGTACATTGTACATACATGAATTTATCAGCGCACAGAACATATAGAGATGTCGCGGAAGTTATTCTCGTCACAGTACTTATAGATGCCGCCCCCTCAATCCTTCCCGCATCATTTGGAATGCAGACTGCGTGCCAGATCTGGCTAAATCGCTTCAATTGATATTAGTAGTCCAGAGCAACTTGACATTATTCCACAATGGTTGTCACTTAACGGAATTACTTCTTAAATACGAAAGAATTTATATAATTTTGAATATTGAAGGATATTTTTAATGAAAATCCTTAGGTTCAGGGCGTAAAAAGATTCAGATATATTTGAATCAGAAGAAGTTTTTCAGGTCCCAGTTTGATGACCTTTATGCTATAGGGTTTCCTGTACCAATAAGGTTTAGGGGATAAAGCCAAAAACCCATCACTGACTACCGAGACTGATGGAGCCTAAGATTAGACAAGAGTCGTAAAGTACATTAGATATGTAAATGTGGTACCAGAATATGCCCGAACATGCTCGCCCAAGGAGGAGTAGGAGGCGGCGGAGGTGGCGGAAAGGGGGAGCTTGGACCCAAATTCAAGTGGGCCTGCGCTGTGCACTGACTGTAAAATTATTTTGAGCCATTTTCATTTCTCCATTTATGCCCTTTTGCTGACGGTGTGTGTTTTATGTGGCATACTGAGAGTTGTATGTTGCCATGTGTTTATGAGCATTTTCTTTCTTGCTGCCCAGACACTTTCATCGGGCGGCATTCATCAGGTGTTTGGCCAACAACATTGCACAAGGCTAACAAAAACAAACAAATAAAGCTGAGTCCGAGAGCGGGTTTGCTGGTCTTTTTTTACTTTAACTTTCATAATTAGCAGAAGCCGAGAGGCTGGGGCCACGCAGACCTTGCGTGCTGGATTGCTATAGTGCGTGACTGTTTTTTCGAGTGTATGGTACGTTCGGTTGTGTGTTGTGTGTTGCAAGAGGGACATGCGAGTAATAAACACAACGGATTTCATTAGGCACACTGCCACACAAATGTTAATTTCAGTGATTAATTTAATTGCTTTTTACTTTTGCTTTTTCTTGGATTTTCGCACACGCATACCGTTACAAAGTTACAAGTCTCGAAGTTACAGCAGGATTTCGCCAACAACAAAACAAACACGATTCACAATTCACCGCTATTCCTGGAGCGCCACGGCGCCAAAAGCAAACGAACGGGACGGGAGACAGCAGCGAAATGTTGGAGCCCAGCTCCAACTTTTTCAAGTCTTTTCGTTTAATTCACTTGCACTCGCACACAAACACACCCGCGATACAGAGAGCGAGAGAGCTCCAAGATACTGTATCTGTGTGAGTGGGTACGTCCAAGTAGGTGACGAGTCGGAGTGGGCGGAACGACTACTATATACAATGTATATAGCCGCAGATTTGTAATGGTCTATCACAATTGTTTATAATAAAAAAAAAAACATTAAAATCGATTTTTTCATAGATTTATTATCTATCTCTATATTCTTCGGTATTTCCCAAAGGGGGGTTTCTGTGTGATAAGCAATTTTAGAGATTATCTGCGAGAGAGTAAAAGAGAAAAAGCTCCGGAGCACTGGTGATTTGTAATTTTAATTTTTCCAAGTGCCATTAAACAAATTTCCAACTAAACAAAGACATTGTCTTGATCTCTAGCTGTGAGGCTCCAGCCTCACAGGTCTCTCAGCCTCCCTCCCATACCTCCCACTCAGCTCTGGCTCTCTCTCTTGACCTGCCTTTCGTTAATGACTTTGCAGAAAATGACGTGTAAGACAAACAATCGTTTAAGTTTCAAAGGCAAGTGGCAAGTTGCTTTGAGCGCGGATTTAGATTTGGATTTGGATTTAGTTGCTGGTAATAGTCACTTACTTTGCTGCCAGTTAAACAATTTTCGCTAGTTTCACTCGGCTGAAATCTCGCTTTTCTTTACGCTTGCCTTGTCCGTTGATTGAAGAAATTAGTGCAATTGATGCGACGACGGCACAGTTTAGTTTTTCTTTAGCGTTTTTAGTTTTTTAGTTACACGCGACGCAAGCCGAAAAAAGCAATAACAATAATGCTGCGGATGCTGGGGAGAAGGTGAGCCTTTGGGTGGGTAAGGGGCGCGGGCGGTTTCTCGGGTTTTTAACAACAGAAAAAAAACAACTGATTAGTTTTTATCGCGGGTATTTCCTTCTCACTTAATCACTGGCGCTATTTTGGCAAACTGCGCAAATATTTAAAATAACAACACATCCAGCAGCAACATCCAACAGCAGCAGCAGAAACAATGCGGTCGAATGGAGTATCCTCGGCACCTTCACGGTCCGCTACTTTGGTGAACGATCAAGAGAGTCCCCAGAGACTGAAACCAAAACATGGCTCAGACGGAGAGCCTCTGTATCCCAGGGCTGTAAAGTAGGCTCAAATCGTAATCAGCATGCCTGCCATTAGCTCGCAAAGCCATTTCCCCAGCCCTGGTCGGCTACAGATGTAAAACTTGTTATGGAACAGTGGCTAGCCAGGTATAACAGGTAATACCCTACAGATACAGGTATCTGCCACTAATCTCTTATTTGTATTCACTGCAAGCCAACTCCCTCTACGTCCTTGTGAGTGGCATCATTTTGTGTTGCCTACTTCTAGGGAAATTGCAGGCAGCCATTTTCATCGAAAAGTACTGCGATTTTAGGATCTCCAGGTGCGAATGCACTAAAGGAAGCACTCATCAAACTAATAAGACAGACTATTTTTAAAGCAGGTGATCCCCGTAGTTTTCTCTTTTGCGGTTTGGAGCTGCGGACTCACTCGGCTCGGGGAATGAGTGTTCAGGTGCGATTGTATGGGTATTTCTGCTTGTTTACCTGTTGCTTTTCAATTGTTTTACAATTTGCCAGAAATGTGATTTTGCACAATTGGCAGAACATACGCCACTGTCTTGAGATTCTAACGAAATCGTTTTAGCCAATTAAAATTACAGCAACAGGTGGGCATTTCACACCCCGAACAACACAACACATGCAAATGTCTTTGTAATTTTAGACCGATGTAGAAACAAAGCCTGGCTTAAAGACAACATTATTTGTGTTGTTGCCTCACTCGGTCACAGAAAAAGAGACGCGGAGACCAGCAGAAACGATAAATATATTTATTTTTGTGATACGTAATTTCTGGCGCTGTTTGGTCGCTTGAATTGCAATCAAACTGGTTCCTCAACTCGACCGTATAATGTACCAGGATTTCGATTATTGCTGACAATGTCGTTTGTTGTTGCTTTCTATTGCTGTTGCTGTTGTTGCTGGACTATTGTTTTGTTGCATGCCTTGCATTTTTCCAGTACACATTTTCCTTTACCATTTTGCCACATTTTGACTGTTGCCTGGGCTGCCTGTGCTGCCTGGGCTGCCTGGGCCCCTCCCCCTAAAAAAAACCGGCTTAAAGCGGAGATGTGGTTGTGTCTTCAAGTACAGGTGAGAGTGCGACAGTGTGCGTGAGCCAACAACTGCAATTGGAGTTGCAGTTTGGATGCAGCAGGCACTGTGGAACCCGAATCGGCTTACAAAATTAAATTGGCGTGAAACCGTAAATACCTCAAATAGTTTCTGGTATCCAAGATTAAAGGCAGTGCAGTTGAGCTTCTCAAATTCCTTGGTTATTTAAGCGGCTATAAATTTTGAAAGGTGTACCTTTGGTTATGGACTCCAATTACGTTTCAAAAAAACGTATCAATTGGCAAAAACTGATTCAGAAATAACTTAATTTGCATAGTCTGAAGCGAATCTAGACAGGTTTGGCGCAAAAGCCTATACGATAAGTAACCCATAAATTATGGAATTTTATGTGGCCCACTGTGTCATCTCATACCTGCCGCTGGATCCCACACACCCGCTCTCTGACACTCAGGTGATCTCCCGCTCAGGTGACTCTCTTGCTCCTGTCCTGGCCTGGCCTTTGGATCGCCGCTCAATGACCGTTTACAGTTAGAGGCCAGTTGCATTTGCAGCAGCTATTATGGCCAGTTTCTCTCCCGCTGCAACTTTCCGCCGGCCAAAGGAAAGCCTGGCCATTCATTTTCATTGAGAGATTTTTCCGGGGGAGCCACCAGTCACCAGTCACAGGGCGACCGGTGCGTCTCAGCCAAATGTCTTGTGGGGGCGTATGACGCCCCCTTATTTGCAAGTAATAATGGCCTTTAAAAAATCGCAATTGCATTTTGATTGGCATGGTTTTTTTTTTTATAATTGTTATCACGACCGAAGGGGCGTTGACTGCGGATGCGGAGAGGAGGGCCGACGGGATAGGAGGAGACGTCGAGAGCTTTGTCTTAAATCAAGTTTCGTCGCATGACTTTATCTTTGTGGCGTTTTCATCATCGCAATCGCACATTGGAGTTCAAAGGCCCAATTAACCAAATAAAATGCATGAAACCAGAAAAGTTTATTTTGTTTTTGGTTTTATAAGGCAAAATGTCATTAAATGGTATTGTAAATATTTGTGTGCGGCGATCAAATGGCAGCCGAAGCCAGTTATTCTTGTTGTTTCTTGGGCTGTTGCTGGTTTTCCGCTTGTAGGAACGTGCTGGTATTTTTCAAGCGCAATCGCCGCACCAGTATTGCACTTGGTTTTCAGTTTTCAGTTTTCAGTTTTGAGTCTGAGCTTTTGAGCCTGGGTGCGGAGGCCGAGCGACGACAAGTCATCAGCATAATTTACGTGCTGATGCCCGGCCCGGCTCGAGTCACGTTTCCAATTCACGCTCCTTATCACATGTCGCTATAAAAAAAACCAACAACTCGGGGTGAAAATTACAATTTTTGAAAAAAAAAGCAACCTGTCTATAAGGGAAAAAATAAGCTAAGACTCTAATCTTTAAGTGTGTTTAAAGTATATCTAAAAGTACTTTAAAACTCAATATTTCTGAGAGACTGTGGGATCCTTCAAACGTCCTCATCAAGCCCCTGGCAATACCTTCAAAAAGTTTAGCGCCTTTACATGCAAATGAACAGCTCTTATCTCGTTTAGCTCGGAATCAGAGAGCTTATCAGCAAGCCCTGAACGCCCCCCAATAAAGCACACATGCACACTTTTCGAGTAATTCAATTATTTTGTATATTATTTTCAATGTGCAACAAAAGCGACAATAAAATAACAACCCAGCAGCTATAGCCAGTTATCTATGTGTTGCTGCTGTTGTTGCAATTGTTGGCTTTGTTGTTGGCGATGTTGTCGTCGATTACACACTGGCACCGACTGGCACTGGCACACAGCAATTATTCTGTTCGCTCCGTCGCCGAGCGTTGATAGAGCCGGGGACTTCCGCTTAAACAGCCGCTGGCGGGGTGTGGGTGAAGGTAAATTCAAGGAAAGTTTGGCGAAAGTTTCGGAGCTTATCAAGGAAATGGCAAGGCAAGGGTTTATACCCCATAGATAACTAGTAAAAAGGCTTAAAAAGTCGATCACAATTGCTTCATCATCTTGAAATAGGCACAATATGCTCCTCTATTTTCAGCCACCTTGTAATCACCTTTTTGCAAATAATTTATCCAATTTTCATCGCATTACGAAAAAGAATAGCATTTATGAATCGGGAACTTATTCCGCTTCGATTTACGTTAAAAAATTTCAAAAGTCGCACAAAAAATATTTTTCCGATTTTTGGGATTTTTTATGATGGTATCCCTTTCCTAAAATGCGAAAAATCAAAAAAATATTTTTTGTTTTATTTTGGAAAATTTTTGATGCAGGTCGACGGGGATTAAAGCCCTAATTCATAATTGCTATTCCTTTTTGAAATCGGATCAAAATTGGACACAAAACTTGCAAAAAAGGGGCAAAAAACTCCTAGTTTTGGCCCAAAGGCCGTTACCATGATTTAAGGTTAGGCTCTTGGCCAAAATTGATCATTTTGCGTCACCTTTGGCCAAATGGTTTGTATATCCTATATGTATATCCTATGTATTTGTATACTCTATCCTATTTTAAAAAGGATTAGCTTTTATGAATCGTGAATTTATTCTGCTGCGATCTGCATCAAAAGAATTACAAGGTCGTTAAAATCGTATTAAACATCAGGATACAATGATTGATTTATTCCTTTTACTTTGAAATACCAGTCTTGTATGGAACAATGGCGGCCAATTTTAAAATTCAAGTAGTGCTGCAAGATACAGATACACTGGGTTGATGGCTTTGCCCAAAGATGGCGCTGCAAAATGTATCTATTGTGAATAAGATACTTAATCGGTCAGATACAATATCTTTAATGCTTATTTAAGGAAATGTATCTTTCTGACCATATATAAAGTAATTCTTAAACCATATTTTACGAAATCCTTCTCTTTTTAATATGAATTTTGCCGAAATTTATATTATATCGGTTAAGTATCGATAGCCATTTTTTAAATATTTCTTAGTTTTAGCTTGGTATAAATAAAAAATTAGCTGCCCAAAAATGTATCTAAAATTAAAATTAAACTTAGCAAAGGATTTTTTTATAAAATCAACTGCATTAAATGGATATTAATATTTCAAATTCACAGCTGACTATTACCACTACTGCCCTTCCATTTGTATCTGACGGATAGTACCTAGCAGATAGTATCTGACCATGTATCGATAAGTATTTATTTTCCAGATTCTGTTGACAACTAAAAACATTTTTGCAATGGGTTTTTTTTAATAATTTCGCGTGTGAAACGGTGATGTTATTGATTTTGCATTGCATTTAATGCATGGGCCACTTCAGAGGCAACGAATACAGCGCGAAATCCCAGTGGGAGGTGTGGAAAAGGATTTGTTTACCTTTTTTCGATATCCGAGATATTCTGCTGCGTTCTGGTGCTGGTGTGTGAGTGTGTGTTTTCGGTGCCCCGTAGGTGTGTGTGTGAGCTGGTGTGCAAAAATGGAAATGCATCCCAATAAATGTGCCACAGCCAGAGATAGTGCATTCTAAAATAGTCGCAAAAGCTGCGCCACATGGAAAATGTGCCCGATGCTTGCTCCAGCTATTCGCCTCCTTCTTCCAGCCTGAAACTCCAAAGTAAGTGTCGCAGAAATAGCCCACTCCCCCCCAACCACCCCAAACCACCCCAGGCCTCACAGCCCCATCCCCCACTTTGGGATCCCTTCGAAATAGTTGCCTTCCCAATATCTGAGGCATATCCCCGTATCTCCCGATTCCACGACATGATAGATAACGATTACGAATGGCCCGATTCGATTTCCTGGCATATTGGTTTTCCAATTAGTTTGGTTTTGTTGTGTTTCCCCTTTTGTTTTGACGTTGTTGGGGGCTTCTTTGGGCCCTTAACCCATTGGTGACAGGGGTGGTAGCCAGTAGTTTTTGGTATTTCTGATGTAAAATTCCTATACATAGGCTCAGCTGTTTGAAATCAATTGTTTACCACCCCATTTTTTCCACCCCATAAATAGATTTCACATAAATTCCTTCGCTATCAAAAAACTCATTAAAAACGAGTCAGACTGATATCAAAAGTTGTCTCCGCCATTGATGAACTACGTCAAATATTATTCATTCTTTTCGGTACTTCGCTATAAGGCTCCTATAATTTCTAGTTGATTTGCCCTTATTCTTAGCCCTCGGATGCAATCTATGTCCAGAATCTATTGACATATTTATCGAGCCCCTTCCCCGACTGGCACATCTAACGCTCTTTTGATTTATGCTTCTAATAAAAATTCAATAGACTTGCTATTTGTACTGCTATCCAGAAAGTTTTTACCGCCATCCCTCCGCCCTTTAGTTGGCAATTGTCGAGTCCACGTGGTGGGACACCGTGGGCTGCAATAAAGAATATTTGTAGCTACTTAATCGAGGACATTTAGTTGAGAAACTATATATTATTGATTATTGTTAATTTAAAAATATATTATTTTATATATTATATAAAAAAAGGTCCATTAATGATTTTTTTAAACCCACTGTACCTTGGCCATTGCACATCAAAAGCAGCGGCGAACGCAAAAATATGCGAAGCTTCAGCCGCCCTGGCCAAGAGTGTTTTATGTGTTACGCGGACAGCTCTCGGCCCCCATTTTGGCTCGGCCCGATCCCTTGGCTAGGTTGTTGTGGCTGCTCCGCCATACATTACAATGAAGTATGTGTGCCCGAATGGATGGCCAGCACAAAACTGCCACCCTGTCTTCTCCACCGGCCAAATCTATTCTGATCCTAGTCCGATTCTGGCGGTTTATTTTGCCTGGCGGCAGGCGACCTTTTCGCACAGACACATGGCCAACAGGGGGGTGCAAAGGGTCACAGACACTCGTCCACTTGGGGTCAGATGGTCGCATGTGGCGCTCCCTCTTCGCCCCATCCCTGCACTTTTTTGGAAAGCAGCTAGCTGAAGGCGGCGTCAACGGCTAATTATGACCCGCACGTTTTTGCGAAAACAAACACACATGGACACAGTCGTAGTCACATTTTGGAGGTGTGTGGGGTTGGGTGTGTGGTGTGGGGCTTGGGGTGTGAAACCCAGAACCAGAAGAGCCGGACAAGTGTTTAGGCTACATTTTGAAATGTTTCCGGCGCGCACTTTACGTTCCGTGTCGCCTTCAGCCTTGAGAGTCTATATTTGGCAACGCATGCAGGGCAGAGACCCCTTCCCTGGGATCCTTTTGCCACTGCCCTAACAATGCCCCTTTTCCACAAGTACTTTCTCCTCCTTTCTTGGCTGGCAACTCGCTGTTTGTTTGTTGCACTTTTATTGCGTTTTGTGCCGGGGGTCCTCGGCTAAGTAGTCCTTCGTCCCTGCCATAAACATGTCGTCTTTCGCTTGATTTAGCGCTGGCTTCTCCCCTCCTTCGGGCCCACAGGACGACCGGACGGGAGTCCGAGCCAGTGACCGCTCCCGGCGTACGCGGCGTATACGTAATGCCAGCCGCCCCTTTTTCCGGCAGTGGGCAAAAGTGCAACAATGGCACCACGCCCCCCGAACTGTCACTGGGCGCTTCTAATGCCAGTTCTCGATGCTCGATCGAGATGGAGTCATAAATCTTTTTGTGCTTATGAAGTTTCCATTGAATTTGCATACAATGGGCTTGTCGGCTTGTCAGTTTTTTTTTTGGGCCACTGTAAATTGCTTAATTTGAAAGCATATGCCTGTTAAGAAAGGATAAAAGAACATATTGACTTTCGGAATATTTATTGCGAATCCTTTTACAAATTTTGATAAATTTCTAATCGTTTTGTAACGTTGTAGGTCAAGTCAATTCCAAAAATGTTCTGATCAGATCACAGAGCAGCGGCAAGCTAAGCAATGAAGCTGATTCAACCAAAGCAGGAGCAAGAGAAACCAAGACAACGACGACTCTGCGAGCCGCCAAGCTCAAGATCGGGGCCATGCAACAGCAACAGCAGAAGCAGCAACTCCAGCAGCAGCAACTCC
The DNA here is from genome assembly GCA_018150405.1 of Drosophila varians. NCBI lineage: Eukaryota > Metazoa > Arthropoda > Insecta > Diptera > Drosophilidae > Drosophila > Drosophila varians. The sequence goes on from JAECWK010000130.1 coordinate 16,327,719, forward strand.
AGTCTGCAAACGGAGTCGGCGGCAGCAATATTATCCTACTGCGCGGCACACGCAACGAAAATGGCCAGATCATCATCCAGAACAAGCAGGACATACTTAGCCTGCTCAGCGAGCAGCAGCAGCAACAGCAGCAGGACAAAAGCCACTTGTCCGCGGCCATTACCCTTAATCAACTGCCCACAACCACAACTGTGGCACGCAAAACAATTGTCCAGACTTCGGCTGCCGGCAGCAGCAACAACATCGCCAACGGTGGCAGCAGCAACTCCACCATCTCCATCGTGGCCAGCGGCAACAACAAGGAAGCCAGTAGCAATACAATCCTGCTGCAGACCCCCATCAATGCTAGCCAGCTCGAGAGTGTGTTGAAGGCCCAGGAGCGATCCAAGCAGGCCAGTGCCACGCAAACCAAGCTGGTGGAGCGGCCCTTTATGCTGAAACATGTAAGTGATTCAGACGATATGAATATAGTTATAGTTATTAATATTTGTTACAATTTTTAGGCCTCGCGGAGTCTCAGTACCGAGAGCAATGGCGACAGCAAGTCCCCCTTCGTGTTGCAGACCTTGAAGCGACTGGAAAAGTCCCAGTCCATACTGGTTATTCGAAACTCGACCACATCTTCGAGTAGCACTTCCATGGCCACGTCGCCCCCAGCCAACAGTTCCCAGCTCTCCACGGCGAGCATTCTAAGCGTGACACGCACCACGAAGGCGGCCAAGGGCGTGGCTGGGTCGTTGCACAAGCTGAAAGCGGCGGCCTCGGCGGTGGCAGCCACGCCATCATCGTCAGCGGGCACAACCATCCTTAGGCTGGGAAAGAGCGCCACCACATTGGCCATCAATGGAGCCGGAGGCAACAAAATCGAAACAGCAGCAAACGCCACAGCCACGTCAGTAGGAGCAGCCACCATAACATCAAATAAATTGTCCAGCGCGGTGACATCGGAGCAGCAGCAACAGCAACAGCAACAACAACAGCAGCAGCAACAATCGACAACAACGCAAACGAATGTGCCACTTGGGAACGGTAAGTCTCGAGGATTTTGTAGACCCGAATTTGAAATGCGCCGCATAAATTGCCAGGGGGTAGTCCAGGTTGTCCAGCAGGTGTCTCGCTGGTTTGGCTGCAGGTGCAGGTTGCATTTGCATCGGACCTGGGCCAGGGCTTCGGGAAAACAAAGCCTGACGCAGTCTCCTGGCGTAAGATTTCCCGGCTTTTGTTTCGTCACTTTTTGTTGCCAGCAATGAGGCGCATTTCGGTTCGTTTTGGCTTCAATAGATAACATTTTCGCTGATTTGCCAGGCCTTGGCCAGGACGTGGAAGGACGTGGCATGACTAGCAATTATTCAATTAAATCGAGAAGCGTCTTCAACGCCCCCCAGGGTCCGGCTGCACTCAGCTGTGAATGCTATTGCTCCCGTTGCCCATTGATTTTCACACTCAGTTCGAGGTCCGCTCCCTGGTGGCCAGTGTTTTGCTTTTGGCCAGGCCAAAACAAACAGTGAAACAAGGGGGCGGACGGACGGACGGACAGAGGGGGCTTCATTAGTGTTGTGTGTGCTGAGTAACAAGTTACAAGAAGTAATCGTGAAGTTTCCGTGAGTGGCCAGGCCGGCTCAATGATTTCCAGAAACAAAGTGGTGGGGAAAAAGGCAAAACCAACCAATTCGTTTGGGCGTAAAGTGCTCAAGACTTTCCTTCAATGATGCCAATTTGAGGCAATTGAAAGTTGCAACTTTGGGAATTAAGTAATTAGTTTGTAAGTATGTTGTTAAGGAGTCATTTTACTTAAACTAGGACTTCTTATAGATTTTGTTTTTAGAATTTTATTTAATCGTCTAGTCTAGAGGCGGCTCTAGTCCTATTAGCACTTCATAAATTCCCACTCAAAGTCTTCGAGATCGAAGCAAAGATTAGCCAAGTTGACAATCCGAAAATGTGCGCCCCCGGGCCAAAGGACAATCTGCTGAGGTCCACAAAAATTTTGGTATTTGCCAGTTGGTGAGGAAACCACCGTGTTGATTATTGCACTCGATACATGAGAATCGTCTTGGCCAGCCATTCTGCTGACGGGACAAAAAGGATGGAGAAGTGACTTAAGTGATTTTTAAGCCAGATTCAAGTTATGGCCGCCAAAGGCAACACACTCTTTGTGGGGGTGTTTAAGTCTCGAGTCTTCGACATATTGCATTGCTCAAGTATTGCTGATGTTTCAATTGCCGGCCAGGCCAGGCCAGGACATCCTTAGCTGGGGGATTCGTGTGTGTTGAATGCAGACATTTGAAAGATCTCTATCTGATTTGCAGTTAAACAAATTCAAAAGCAAAGCAGCCAAAAAAAACACTGGTCTAACTAGACTCCACTGCTTTTCCGGCTTGCATTTTATTGATAAAACTTTTGCCAGCTTTTGAATTTAAAATATTTTAATTTAGTTTGACTTTAGTTTCGCTGGTCGTGTTGCTTTTGTTGCCATTATCCTATCATATTCGCCATGGCCATTAGCTAAAAGGCGGCCAACCTTCAAAAAAAAAAAAAAAGACAAAAAGACAAAGCTCAGTAGAAAAACTGGAAAAGCCACGAAATTTACCTTTCGGTGAGGTCTTCTATCAGTATTTTTTTTTTCACCCGAAAGGTAAGCAAATTAAACAAATTACCCCCACACATGTGGAAGTATCTATGAGATACTTTTGCATGCAACTCCCGTCATGTGTTGAGTCGCAAAAAATAAAACGAGAAGAAAAAATTGGGCGAAGCGTGTTACGATTTATTTTCAACTTTTTGTGCACTTTTCTTGAAAAATCCTTTTGGCCGAGCCTCGTGTGCTTCATTATCATTATTTGACTGTACTCCCTCCATCTATCTCTTTCTCATTCCACGTTCCGTCTCTTTCCTTGAGCACATAATTGCCAAGAGAAATAAAAAAGTTGGTGCTTTGTTTTGCACAAAACTTTTGCATTTCCGTTGTTATGAAACTTGAGCGCGTCTAAAAAAAAAAGTGGGAAAAAATCTAGAGCCAGAGTGACTAAAAAAATTCGGGAAAAAAAACTAGTGGAAGGAAAATGGGCAACAACAATCTTTTCGTGTGAGTTAAATTGCAAAATATGATGGCCGGCGCCTGGCACCACTTCACACACACACACACGCAGAGACACAAAGGGTAAAGAGATAGGGGGGGAAAAGGGGTTGGGAGAAAGGTGTTATCTTGTAGGCGACTAATTAGATAACACTACTGCCTAATTTGACGCCGCCACGCCCCCCACCGGCCGTCAGGATCTACTTTTTAGCATTTTTTTTTGTCCTCTTTGCATCCACACACAAAGGACACTTCGTTTGATTATTGTGTCAAAGTCCTGTTTTTTTTTTGCCTACTTTTAGGACTTGTTTGCCATGCCCTGATTTACTTTTGTCAGTATGCCGCATTTCAATTTAGAACTCTAATCACACATTTTTTTGTCAAATACTCATTCAACCGAGATTTTTAATTGCAGTATGACATTTAATTGTGTGAATATTTTAACCTTTGGACACTGAAGAAATAACTGTATCAATGCTCCCTGTAGTTGTAGTACTCCATTGATCCATTGAGTGTTAAAGTCACCTTTCTGCGAACAATCCAACTAATTTGCAAAGCATACTCTCCTGTTTCTATAGGGAAACGAATCCGGAACTGTTCAATATCTAATTCCAAATCTGTGCACTTGATCAGATGGTTTTTCTAGAAAAACTTACAACATAAATATTAATGATTTATAGAAAAAAACATTAATCACCTTGAAGGGACAAGTGTAGTTGGTAATTGGAATGTAGGGCTTGAGATACTCATAGGCCAGGCCAATAATCACATTGTTTCGTTTCTTTAGAAACTCACAGAGATTAAAGGAAATGTTGTAGAGAAAAGGTCGCCATCCATTGGCCCTTTTAAAAAACTCCAATCGCATCTGAAAATTATGGATTGTGGACTTTGAATTTCTTACTTTAATTCAAACTCACATGAATATTATTGACAGTCGTTTTTTGCCTGAATGCAATGCTTATGGAGTTCCTGTATCGGTTGATGGCCTTGATTCTGCATAATATAATTTCCCCCAAGGTTTCGTCGTAATTGGTGCAGTGAAGACTCTTGAACTTTGTCTCCACATTCAGGGTAGATAGTAGAATTAGAAAAATAGTCCACAAGGCTATCATAGTTCTTATAGAACCTGAAAAAAACTGAACTGTACGCTTGCTAACTCGGATTTTATTGATTTTGGTAGCCATCGGTTTCACTTAAATGAGCCTTATAATGAAAACATTAGATGATTCAGATAATTGGGCATTAAATTGGGGAATATGTGTTTCTTCCGTGACTATTAGATGTTTATCAAAACAAATTTTAGATCAATGAAGCAAGAAATAATTGATAAGACTCGATTGGCAACAAACTTGTTTATTTGAACTTGGTTTTAGCAGGCTTGTAAGACCAATGATTATTCATTTTTATTTGGGTAATTAACAAAGAAAGGTAATTTTAATTTATTGAAATACTAGTTATCCCCTGGTTTGGTAAACTTGGCTGATCCGTTCACAGAAAGCCTCAAGATCTTGTGCTGGAAATAACTGATTTGTAGAGCATACTCCCCCGAGTCTAGGGGAAAGCGGCTTGTAATCTTCTGAAAATCCATTTCGAGGTTCTCGCATTTCACCGTATCGTTTGGCTAAAAAAAAACGAAATTATAATGCCTTTAAAATAATTATAGATTATTATACCTTTAGGGGACACGAGTTTCTTAGGGTGAGGTATGGCTTTAATAGTGCAAAAGCCATTTTCATTACAGCGTTGTTTTCCTTTGCCAAAAAATCGCACAAGTCCATCGTTATGTTGTAAATAAAAGGTCGCCACACTACACCCTTTTTGAAAACTTCTAAACGAATCTGTAAATAATAATATTAAATGTGTGGTATATCTCTTTTATTTTTGTTTGAGAAGGAACCCACCTTGACCTTGTTGGCTGCTTTCTTCTGTCTGTAAAATAAATTAATAGAGTTCCTTAACGGATTGATTTCTTTAAGGTAACAAGTAGGAAATTCCCCAAAGTCTTTGTCGATCACATCACAATGGAAGCTTTTAAACTTGGCTTGCACTCCCATCGAAGTTACCAATGCAATTCCGCAAAATAACACTGCTAACATGACTCCTGGTTTGAAAATGACAATAGAATTGTATTAACTTTGAAACAAATTACTTTTTAATGTTATAATTATCTATTGAGTGGCTTCCAGCTAAACAAAAAATGAACTCTCATCCCATTAATATCAAATCTAATAGGCAATCCAAATAGTATTTTCAATTATTTCAACAGAAAACCAAATATTATTTAGTTTTTCTTCCAAACATCTTTGTAGTTTGAGTAAATTACAGATCCATTAATGGAAAATCGTCTTATATTTTGGTAAAAAACTGTAAACTCCACGGCGTACTCCCCTTTTTCCAAAGGAAAACGATTGCGTAGTCCGTCGAGGTCAAGTTCAAAGTTCTTACAACTAATTGTGCCATTTTCCTGTGGAAAAAAGAATATTTATAAAGAATCAATATTTATTCAGATTTAAAATTACCTTCCAGGGACAAACATTTGTAAGAGTTAGATATGGTTTTAAAACAGAATAAACACGACGAAAGACAAAGTTTTTATGCTTTCCCAATAGGTCGCACAGTCTAACGGTGGTGTTGTAGATATAGGGTCTCCATGCGTTGCCTTTTTTAAATGTTTCCATCCGGACCTGTAGATTTTCTTTTATTCTAATTATTTTGTTAGACTATTATTGGAAGAAACATACCAAGGCATCGTCAGCTATCCTTTTCTGTCTGTACAAGACGTCCATGGAGTTTCGGTGTTGGTTAATGGGATTTAATTGGCAAATGTGGAACTCTGCATAGTCCTTATCATGAATAGTACAGTGTAGACTCTTAAACTTGCCTTCCACCATCACAAGTATTCCCAGAAACAAACTTAAAATTAAAACAGACTCCATGGTACTGGCTCTAAGAACAAAGACGCAAATGAACAAAATCGTTTGGCTTGCGGTTTCATAATAAATGAGCCACAACACTTACATTTATAGATAATTGCCAGTAATTATTTGATTGTTAAAAAACAAAGTTAAAGCCACATGAAAAGGCTTTAGTGCTTAGTGCTCTCTATAATTAACATATTCGGCTGATCCATTGATTGAAACTCTTGGTATGTTCCGGTAATAAAATGTAAGATGTGCAGCATATTCTCCCGTCTCAAAAGGGAATCGCTTTCGCAGAACTCTCAAATCCAGCTCCCAATGCTTACATTGCACGGTTCCATTTACCTATCGAAATAATGAAATTAAGTTCTGTTAACCTTGTTCAAAGCCGAAGACTTATACCTTCCAGGGACAAGTATCCTTAAAGGTCACATATGGCTTTACATACGAATAGGCCAGGCTAATGATAAAGTTTTTGTTCTTAAGCAACATTTCACACAAATTGACGGTAATGTTGTAAAGAAAAGGCCTCCATCCGTTGGCTCTCTTGAAGAACTCCACACGAAGCTGGGAAAACTTAGTTAATATTTCATATTTTATTCTGAATCAATAGAAAACTTACAACAATATTCTCAATTGCCTTTATCTGTCTGTAAAGCACGTTTATTGAGTTCCGATACCGACTTATTGCTTTTATCTTGCAAATGGGAAACTCTGCGTAGCCATTTTCAAGGATAGTACAGTGAAGACTCTTGAACTTGCCTTCGACGGGCACTAAGATTACCACCAATATTGCGCAAAGAAGTGCTTTCAACATGACATTTATTTTTAAAATAAATAAAAATAGAACATATTTCAACTTGAAAGGTCATTTCGATTAAATGGTCTTTGAAACGACAACAATCAAAATCAATTTAATTGAAAAAAAAAAAAACAATAGTAAACTGTATAACCGTAAAATATTAATAAATTGATTTAAAAAGGGGTACTCATTAAATCATTGAAGCTTAAAGGTTTTTTTTTTTTTTGAAAATCAGACAACAAACATGTGCCCAAAAAAATCTGATATGGTTTGCATATAAAAGTTACAGTGAGCTGTGATTAGTTGGGTTCCCTATAGTTGGAATATATTGACGGTGTTCTTATATCGGCTTATAGCCTTTATTTTGCAATATTCAAATAGTCCTTACTCCTTGTCATATGTTGTACATAAAAGGTTCTTAACCTTTTCCTCCATAGGCACTATAGACATAATAAGTCCAAAACTAAAAGCAAGTAACATGGCTAGACGTCGTATTTGAAATACTGAACCAAAGCCGAGGTTTTTATACATTTAGGCAACCATCGGATTGACCAAAATAACTTTAAATAAAAACATTAAGTCATTTTTGTAATTGTGCATAAAATTGTAAAATTGATTTTCCTTCAGCGACTTTTAGACATTTATTATGATAAATTGTTTATAACATATTGCAAGAATATTCACCCCAAATTAATGATAGGTGAACGTATAAGAGTCTAAAATTTTAAACATATTCCCTTGGCCGCACAGGAGAATAAATATTGTATTGTATATTTTGTATTGAATAGTGAAGAAATTTATTATTTTGGCATGTAGTTAGTTTTCTCTATAGTTGATATATTCAACTGAACCATTAACAGACAATCTTGGAATGTTTTTGTGGAAAAATGTGAATTGTGCCGCATATTGCCCCGACTCGAAGGGAAAACGAGCGTGCAGCAAATCCAAATCCAGCTCAAAATTTTCACACCTGACAGTGGCGTTTAGCTAAGGAAGAAACTTTAGATGTTAGTGTCCTTTTAAACATTTCAATTACCTTCCAGGGACAGGCATCAGTAATTGTCAAATAGGGCTTAATATATTCATAGGCAATTCTCATGAGGTAGCTTTTGTTGCGTTGTATCAAATCGCACAAATTAACCGACACATTGTATAAGAAAGGGTGCCAGCCATTAGCCCTTTTAAATATTTCCATTCGAACCTGTCAGTATTGATCTATGACTGATATTAAATTAGACAATCATACGAATATCTTACCTTGACCTCTTTGACTGGTTTGATCTGCCTGTAAAGCACATTTATGGAGTTCCTGTAGCGGCTTATTGCTTTTATTTTGCAAATCGGAAAGTCTCCAAAGTTCTTTTCCAGGATTGTACAGTGAAGAGTCTTAAACTTGCTCTCCACTATCCATTTGCTTAAAAATAATAACCCAAAAATGATAACTAGATTCATGGCTATTATTATAACAACTGAACTGAATATTGTTTCATGCCTTGTTTAAATATTATTTAATCGAAAAGTTGTATTATCAAGAAATTATAATCTTCAATATTTTAAATGTGTTTTTAATAATCCATTAATATGTGGACGTGTTTTAAAAACTAATTTAAGGACCATGGGATTGCATAGAAAAAGTGGTTAACGATGGGATTATTAGGGTTCCCGGTAATTGGAGTATTCGGCCGATCCATTAATTGTTACTTTTCGAACATTTTTGTAGTAAAATGTGATCTGCGCAGCATACTCCCCAGTGTCAATGGGAAAGCGATTTCGTATCTGCTCCAAATTAAGATCAAAGTTCTCACATTTCACCCAATCATTCGTCTGGAAATATATTTAAATGTTTTAACTATCTCGTTAGCTTTAATATAAAACATTATTTACATTGAAGGGACAGGAATAATTAAGAGTTAGATACGATTTTATATAGGAATATGCAATCCTGGCTATAAAGTTGGTCTTCCTTTGCAACAAGTCGCACAAATTAAATGTAATGTTGTAGAGAAAAGGTTTCCAGCCATTGGCTCTTTTGAAAAATTCTAAACGCATCTGTAGAACACAAGTTTCTGATGTGGTATTTCTCAATTAACAATCTATTAATGGAAAACTTACCACGGCATCTTCGACAGGATATATCTGCCTGTAGTATATGTTGATGGAGTTTCTATATCGGCTGATTGCCTTTATCTTGCAATATAAAAATTCACCATACTCCTTGTCATACAGGGTACAGAAGAGGCTCTTAAACTTTCCCTCTACAGCCACTGAGGACATTAGTACAAGTCCAAAAATGACAACCAATAACATGTTATGCTCGCGATGATCGAACTAGAATTAAAAAGATCAGCCACTCGATTTTTACTGTTTTAGATGGGCTCTGGAATTAGGAAGTTATCTGGTCGTTACGATCTTTATTAATTGAAAATTCATATTTGAGTAGAAATGTAATTACCATTAATGGCTGTTGTAAAGCTTTGTAAAGAATGTTTCTCTTTGCAACCAAAACTTTATTTCATAAATAATTAATAATTTGAAATCGGTATTCTATGACTCTCTATATTTGGAATATTCCGCTGAAGCATTAACAGATACTTTGGGGATATTATTGTCGTAAAATGTGATCTGCACAGCATATTCTCCAACGTCAACTGGAAAACGATTACGAATCTGTTCCATACTAATATCATAGTTATCACACTTTATCCAGTCATTTGTCTGAAATTGTAAATGTTTAAAATTTTCTGCTTTCCTGGTGATAAAAAAATGATTTACCTTTAAGGGGCAAGAATAATTAAGGGTAATATACGGTTTCACGTAGGAGTAGGCTACTCTGGCAACCAAATTTCCGTTCCTTTTCAACAAATCGCAAAAATTTATTGTCACATTGTATAGAAATGGTCTCCAGCCATTGCCCCTTCTAAAAAATTCCATACGAAGCTGTTGAAATTCATTGTTAATAAAAAAAAATAGTTACAATTTCATTAAAAATACCTACCACGACATTATGAGCAACCTTCTTCTGTCTGTAGTAAACATTGATCGAGTTCTTGTACCGATCTATGGCCTTTATTCTACAATTTAGAAATTCACCAAAGCCCTCATCGTGTAAGGTACAAAACAGGCTCTTAAACTTTGCCTCTACCACAAATGAGGACATTAAAACGAGTACGAAAACGAGTACCAATTCCATGGCTTATTGTTTCCACATAAATTATCGGCTCATTAGGATCTTTTTGAATCAGAAAATCATTTTTGAATAGTAATCAATTATAATGGCGTGGTTTCCATACTCTATTTTTCGGTTCCCCATAGGTCGAGTATTCTGCCAAACTATTGACAGTTTTGAGGTAAAATGTAATAAGAGAAGGTCTAGGACTTTCATTTTCTTTTTTTGGAATTTCTAATCAATAACCCAAATTTTTCCCTAATATGTTGTACAAACTTATTTATTAATTTTACAAAATATATATTAAATGCATGTGGCATGTGTGGCAGTTGCGACCACTTCCATGTGGCATAGCTGCGCTTTAGTTTTGATTAAAAATTCCAGCAAAAACTGAGCCCGAAAGGTGTCCAAAGGCTTTCCAGGCACGTGCAAATTCCGGGGCACCTTCCCAGTCTCTTGGCCACTTGGATTTTGTTATTGTTTTGGTTTGGCCCGGGTCATTTGGGGTAGGACCAAATGGAGCCGATGACGAGCCTCTCCGTTTTAGGTGGGCGTTGGGTGGTAGGGGTTAATCTATTGCGCAGGTCTCTAACGGTCGGGAACAACCCCTAAATTTAGTAGCTGTTGTGCAATAGAATCGTGTCAGTGTGTGTGCGTGTAGGTGCTGTTGTCGACCAACCCACACAGTTCCTTCGGTCCTTCAGAGAAATTGGGCTAATGTTGTCTGTGCTCAAAATAATTTATGGCTAAGAAGTGGCTTTTAAAGATTAGATTAGATTTCTTAGTTATTTAGGCAAATCTTTTTTGTTAAAAAAGTATCAATTTTTGTAGATTATTGGAAATCCCAGATGATTCGGCAGGCACCCACTATTTTAAGGTCCTTAGCGCCACCTAAACTCACACCCCCACCCCATTCATATCCATCATCTTCCCAGTTTGGCGTCTCGCTCGCACTTGCTTAGGCCCAGAGCGGCTGGCAACCGACGAATCCGGGCCCAAACACCATCAGCTCGGCCCGAACCGCCCGCTTCGGTTTTCCTGTCGGCAAAATCCTTCCGAGCCGAAAGTCCTTGCCAGCCGGTGCCAGCAATCCGCTTTCAGTTTTCAGTTTTCAGACCTTGGCCAAGCGTGTCGGACGTGGCTTTCCCTTGGCCTGCGCCATAAAATTAAAATATATTTGAATATATATATATTACGTACCGTTTTACGTATCCTGTGTGCCCGCTTACGTGAGGATATGCCCCGGGATGCCGAAATGTGCCAATATTTGCCCGTGCATCCACATTAACTGTCACCACAGAGTGTCCAAGCTCTGATTTAAATCGGAAGAGGAGCCGTTCGAGACTGTTTGTCGAAGCGCGGATTCTTGCAATTTGCCTCAATTTGTTTATGTAATTTGTTTACACTTTCCGCAAGCCCCTTCGACTCTATTTGTTGTTTGTTTATCGTTCATTTTCCTGTTGTTGTGGTTGTTCTTAATCCTCTCGATGTTGTGTGGTCAATTTAAATTGGTGTACCTAAGATCCCAGCGATCATCGCCCAGACTCTGTAAATGTATCACACATATTTGTTTATTTACGTAGTGATTTATTGGTTGATTGATGTTGTTCATTGGTGTTTTAGTGTACACATTTATGCCATAATAATAAATAAATTTTTTAAGGAAAAAATAAGATAAGTAAAGCGTCTGCTGTTTTGATACTTCCCCGGCCAATTGTGATTCACGAAATTCTTGTACATTGTTTAGGGGACACGAGACCAGAGCTTATCAGATTCTAATTTACTTCTGGCAGCTGTCACTTGATAAGTCTCATGAAAAATAATTCGGTCTAGCCTGGGCAACTCTTTCGGTTTCACGATTGAACCTTGGTTCAAGGTTTGGCTTTAGGCAAAGTAATGTAAAACCATCAAGAGCACTGAACGCTCAAGACTAACTAAATTATGTTAAGTTACATGTATAAATATTTAATCATTTGCCAAGTTAGTAGTGAGTAGGTAGTTGTCCAGGAAATTTGTGAAATTTTTGTACCAAATATACCAAATAAGCGGTCCGTTTTCGAGATTTTGTTGACACACGACCGAGATTGGAGATGGCGATGTCAAGATAAGCGAGAGACCTTATCAGCGGCACGGAGTGACATTATCAACCCGACCTAAGCCTAAAATCTACTCCTTCCCCTGCACTAATTTATGGCTGAGAAAAAATTATAATTTTCAACTTACAAATTTAACGAAAAAAAGAAAATTGTAGGAAATAATCCGAACCGGTGGCGCTTCATTCAGTCAACTCACGTATCCCGAAGCGAAGAGACGCTTTCTACGGACAAAAAAAAATATAAAAAAGTTATAGAATCAGTGATCAGTGATCGGTTAGTAAAGAGAAGATATGGCGGGCTATAGATCGCTGCCACTGGCTCCTGTGGCTGCCACGGCAGCGGTGCAACCATCCATGGCGGTGCAACCGACGATGGCCGCCTACGCGCACCACCAATCGATGACGGCGATGTCCAACAACGGTATTATCTATCAGTCGGCGGTGCACGCCTCCATTCACAGCCTGAATACCGTTCAGAGCCAGCATCGATCCTCAACCACCACCCATCATCACATTCTAGCCACGGCAACTGCCACAGCAACAGCAACGGCCACAGCAGCAGCGGCGGCAGCCACGGCGGCGGCGGCAGCAGCAGTCGTTGCACTTCCGACGGCGGCAGCAACGTCTACCCAGCAGCACAACGGCTACGTGCAACAGCAACAACAACAGCATCAACAGCAGCAGCAGCAGCAGCAGCAGGCCCAGCAACCGCTCTCTCAGCAGCAGCAACAGCAACTTCTGGGCCACCAGCAGCAACATCACCTTCAGCAGCAACAGCAGCAACAACTGATGGCCCATCAGCAACATTCGGTGGTGCAACAGCAGCAGCAACATCACCACCTGCAGCAGCACCACCACCAGCAACAGCAGCCTCAGCACCACCATCACCATCACCACCACCACCACCAGCAGTTGTCGCTGCATCAGAACCACTTGTACTTCAGTGGCGGCAGCTTGGGTGGCCACCACCACCACCACCACCGACAGATCTTCAGCCACCTGCAGAGTGCCCTAATGCCGCTCAGTGTCAGTAAGTATGCTATGGTAAAGCATAGTCCTTCCTCGATGGGGAAGTCCTTGGAAGAATAACGGATCTTAACAAAGTTGGTAACAAGTCTCTTTTTCAGTGGCTGTTAATTTAGTTTAATTCCAACTAAATCTAATGGCCACTGATCTGTTTTGTTATTGGTGTTGCATGATCTGTATATTTAGTGGCATACTTTTAATGTGATCTATGGATGTTGTGTCATTTAATATAATTCGATGTGTGTTTACTTGAATTTTAAATGTTTAGAACCTGTTTTAGGTTTATTTTTAAAGTTAAGGCTTTCAATGTTCTCTCTTAAACCTGATTTGTAGCGCCTCTGTTACATGACTTTTAAATAGTAATAACTTTACACAAGTTTAAACTCTACCTTACGCGACAATTCGATTTTAGGCCGAGTTACAAACCCCTTTCAAACGCAAAAAAGCGGTTCTGGGGGCAGCAGGACAACAAGGATTTTAGCATTTTCTGAACATTTCATTAAATTTTATTTCATATCTTCCTGGGCAATAATTCGCACGCCATTCCAGAGACGCGTGCACGGGTGGCTCGCGCATATGTTGACAGTCGTTTATTGTTTTGCAAAGGACACCAAGGATCCACAAACACAAACACACACCGACACACACTCCGACACACACACAAACACACACACACACCGGAGGAACCGTTACCAGCTACAGTTACCTATAACGAGGCTCACACGCCTAAAACCTAAACTACAGACAATTGAAACAAAAGGCCGCTGAAGAGGCCACCGAAGGGAGGCCCAAAGGAAAGGCTGCTCCACTCCTTCTCATTCTTTGCGTGTGTGTGTTTATTGTGCGTGTGTATTTGTATTTGTGGGCAACAACAATGCAAAATATGCCCAACATTTGGCGTCTTTTTTTTTGCATTCATTCCTGGCCTCGTGCTTTGTGCTGGCTTAGTTTTTTGTCACCTCCTCACCTGTCCTGTCCGCTCTTCCTTGTCTTTTGTTGCACATTGTGAAATATGTCAGCAATTGTTGCAAATTCTCCGCTTCTTGCTCCTTGTAGCCATTGTCACATTAGATTTTGTTGCTGCCCGGCGGCCGCTTAACTTTATTATTTTAACTTAACGGCGTTTTAAGTGTTTTTTATGTGTGCGAAAGCGAACAATGGATCCCCTGGGCGGCCGAAAGGTGGTGTGTATGTGGGCAGGTGGAGGTGTGGGGGCGTGGCTGCACTCGGGTGCAAGTAAACATTTCACACACTGACACGCACACGCAACCGGCTTTTTTGAACAGCTTCATTATGCGCTTGATATTTTCGTAGCATACTTTTTTGGGCCAAGAAAAACCAACAAGTGAGGGTGTCCTTATGTGGTTTTTGTGCCTGCTTGAGTGTGGCTCCTGTTGTCTTAGTTCAGTACTTCGAAACTTGACTTCTTTAATACATTTAAATTATTGCACTTCTACAAATTTAAAATCTAGAGCTCCAGTTTTAAATGTCAGAAGAATCATCCGGGAGAACCATAACCCCAAGCATCCTCTGGCTAATATATATGCATAAGCCTGGGGAGTGTGAAAAAGTCGTAAAACGAGGAGTTACTGGAGGAGTTTGGTTGGCCAAACTCGCAAGTTGACAAAATTTTTAATAAGCCACTTTGCCGTCCGCCTTTTGCATGCCAAAAAAAAAGTAACCAAAGAGCACCCAAAGAAAGCCAGAAGTTGGCAGCTGTCAGGACATGCATATATGCATGTGTATGTGAGTTTGGGGAAGGACACTTTTGATGGTGTGCCGGTGCTGGCCATTCTGGGGCGCAATAAAAAATTCAAAACTCTCGCTCACATTCGGATTTGGTCAGAAGATCACGTAGTCAATAAATATTGCTCAAGCTTCGAAGCCACACACATCGGTGGCTTCACATCGGTTATCCCTTTTCGGCCATGTCCTAATGTCCTGCCTTTATAGGTTTTGCCCTTTAATTTCGCTGCCAGCTGGCAGTGGGCTTTTCCTCATCTTTTCTCGTTTGATGTGCGCCTATTAATTTTGAGTTGGTTCGTTTTCAGCGGCAGCAATTCAATTAGTTGTCCTTCGTCTAGGAGAAAGGTCCTCGACTGATCCGTCACGTAATATATTTGCTCATATTACTAAAAGCCACATAAATCGTGCCAAGGGCTTTGGGAGAAAGGCCCCCCGCTCGGTTACATTTCAGCCATTTGAAGATGCCACCGAAAGGACTTTAAATTGCAGCAGATGGAGTTTCTATATGCATCCTGTTTTTAGCCTGATCGATGGCCAGGTGGTTAGGTGGGTTGGCCAGCCTTTTTGGGCTTGTTTACAAGTGTCCTACAACGTCCTTCGTTCGAAAAGTCGAAAAGTGTTTGCCAACGCTGAAATTCCAAGCAATTAAATCACTTTGATGCTAATTTGGATTAATATGTTGTTGTTGCTTCCGGTCTTGTGCCTATCCAATGGCAATTTGTTGCCTTTTCCAGGTATCCTTTGGTGTGTGCGTGTGTGTGTTCATTTCGATTAGAGGCCAAATAGATTTATTGAACAATGGATGCAACGTTGTTGCATGATGCTGCCATCCTGCCATCCTGCCATCCTGCCATCCTCCCATCCTGCCACCTCTGGGCTGCGTTATTTATTTGGCTTATCGGTCCGGCCGGTAGAAACGATGCATTGCATTGCCGAAAATTGTGCTACATTCGGTCGTTTGTTTTTGGTTAGACAAACAGTTTTCACCCCTCCCCGCCCCGCTCCGTCTCTATTTGGCTTACAAACCATATTAATTTTGTTAGATAAATATTAGTTTTTAGCCTCTGATCCTGGAGCTCTCGGGTGTGGGATAACACAGTGCTCCGATTTTATGTATTTTTAATGAACCATTGCCCGGCATTATCGTAGGCTCTGGCCATGTGTTTTTAGGCTAACGTCAATTTCATGGCACTTTAAATGTTTAATTTACAATTTATGTAAAAACAAAATGCCGAAAATATAGCCAGCGTTTTTTTTCTACCTTCGAAACGTATGTGTATCATGATAAATACCGGGCATTAAAATAAATTACACCTTTCGTTTAGCTTTCCACCACTCTCTGCATTTCGGATATAGAAAAACGTATTTTTAATATACTGAAAGGGGAAATCCTTATACAAGGATTGCATGCAAACCAAACAAGTCGTGAAAAAATAGAATCAGTCGCGAAAAAATGTATGAAGAGCCCCCGTATTAATATAATTTGCAGGCGGCTTAGCTGCGAGTATGTTATCGCTTATATCCTTTTGCCTTCTTGTCAGCCAAACGGCAGACATTTAAATACGGGGACTCGCCTCCAAAGTGATTTAAATTCCAGCTTTTTGGGGTATTTGCTTTCTTGGATATAAAGTAAATATGATACCTCGATGGCACCTCTTGGCAAGTGCACTGAAAGCGAAAAGTAATGAAATCCGATGGTAATTGCATTTTCCCGTAGACACAAAAGACTTTCAGACAATACTATAATCTAAACCCCCTTCTTTTATAAATCCAGAAGACCCCTCTGACCTAGCCATAACTTGTAAATAATTTATAACATTTTTGCAAAAGTTTTGTTTGGCTTTTGCTTTGCTTTTGCCGTTTTCTGTTTAGATTTCATTCATTAATAGGACTTTTATGACTTCCAGACCCCCATTCGCCGCCCCGTACTTAGCCCCATTTGTTGCATTTTTATGTTAATCGCCGTTGTGTTTGGTTTTCTGTGCTCCTGTGTATTTCTGCCGTTTCCTATGACTTTTGCAAATATTCCTCATTTGAGGTGAAATTGCATTTTGTTGCTGCTTTTGGGCTAATTATTGTTTGGCCCCGTCGCGCCTGACATGCATATTTGCTGTTATGTGTCTTTTAATTGCTGTTCTTGCCAGGCCCCGAAGAATATGCAAAACTGGATGAGAAATGTTTCCTTGTAATGCCACACAAATGGAAAAAAATATGCAATTCCGGCAACTGGGACTGGCAATGGGGAAGCGAGTGACTTCGCCTCGCCTGGCCTGGCCTTTGCCAAAATGTGATTTTTATCAACCGCAATGTGTGGAGCTGGGTTTGTTTGTTTTTAGTTTGCTTACGTTATAAATCATCCGCACATCTGTCAGTTATGGAGGAGTTGCTTAGTACGCTTTGAATTTTATATCTTCTGGCATAAGACTTTGTGTGCGGGAAGCTTTCTTCCTAAAATATTAAATTAAATCTTAGAAAGTCACTTTGATCCTAACCCACTCGGTATCTTACGTTACAAAAAATTCAATAAAACATTTATGAAGTTTAAATGAATTCAGAATTCATCAAATCGGATGAAAATTATACAAAACTATTTGCCAAAAGATGCCTTAAAATTATGAATTTTTGCCAAGAGCCTAACCTAAAATCGAGGTGAGTGATTTTAGGCCAAAATGAGGAGTTTTCGGTCACCGTTTTTGCAATTTTTTGCCCAATTTTAATCCGATTTATAAACGAAATACCATTTATGAATCAGGACTCGAATTCCCTTTGATCTGCATCAAAAGATGTTGAAAATGGAACAAAAAATATTTTTTCGATTTTTTGCAATTTAGGAAAGGGGTACCATCATCAAAATTTTCAAAAATCAAAAAAATATTTTTTGTGCGACTTTTGAAATCTTTTAACGCAGATCGAAGCGGAATAACTTCCTGATTAATAAATGCTATTCCTTTTTCAAATCGAATAAAAATTAGATGAATTATTTGCAAAAAAGTGGCTTAAATCTATGCATCTTGGCCAAAAGGCACTCACCACGATTTTACCTTGGTTGACGAGTCTTATTCCTCAAGTAATGCCATAAATTGATTAAAAATGAAAGTAATTAGGTAAATTCATCGAAAAGATTACACGTTTGTAATTATAATTGATTATTTTAATTTTAAAGAGTATTTTTTTTCATCAAAATTCATGAAATAATATCCCCGATATGCCAATTTACAGTTGTTTCAAATTGTTAAATGTTATCAGAACGCTAGCTATTTCATGGGTCAATATTTACCTTTATTATCATGAAATACTTTTAGTTTATCTCTTTTTCTTAAAGTTGTAGTACCAACCATAACGTCTTTTCTGGCCTCCCCCTCCTTTCGACCATATCTATTTGTTATTGGCCTTTGTTTTCATGTACAAGACGTCATCATGCTTTATCTTCAGAATCCATCCACAATGATATTTATTTCCCCCTTTCCCGGCCATATGCGATAAAGAATTGCGTAGCCGACTCTGGTGTCTAGTTCTATTTTGTTGCTGTTTTCCAGCTATTTGCTAGACACTTTAATGGCTTTTAATTGTGGCAAGAGTTTTGTGTGTGACTCTTAACAAAAGTAATTTCACACTCGCTGACTTTTCGGCGACGTCGGTCACGAAAGTGCAAAACAATTTTTCTTTTGTATGTTTTATAGGAGACCCCCGACAAACCAGCAAAACAGGCGGCCAACCTTCAGCCTACCATGCCATGGATTTTTTGGTGAGATATTTATTAGCCACAATTTGGCAGGCTGCACAAATTGGCAGCTCTCCGTCTCTCAGACTCTGGGCCACCTGGCCCCCCACCCCCCACCTGGACGGGCTTTTACACGAAATCATAAAACGAAAATTTATTATTTATATCAACTCTTTTGTGCTATTTGCCGTGTCAATCCACGGGACATGGCCATCCGCCCATCCGCCTTCCCCAGAGTAATTCGTGAGCGGCTCCTCCTTAAATTCTCAGTCAAATTACGAGGAGATCTTGTGCAACCAAAGCGCATTTGTCACAATTAAGTCATGGATGAAAATTATGAAGGTGCGATGGGATGAGGCACCCCTCGGCCAGGTTAAAGTTTTTTCAGCCGCTTGAAATAAAGCCCGAAAAAAAGCCGAAAAGAAAAGGTAAAAACTTCTGCAAAACCACGTTGACGTCGCCATCGACATTGGCGACATGGGACCCGAGGTCTCCACAGCTCGACTCTGTGCCCTGCTCCTCACCTGCGGTTCACCTTCTTTTTTGGCAGTCGCGGCTGCTGTGACTGGATTTTTTGCCACCCTCCCGCAGGGCAGTCTATTATGATGGCGGGCAACGTCAGTTTTTGAAGCTCCTCGCCATAAAATATGCAAAGAGCAGTTAAAAAAACTTTTTATTTGTATTAATCAAACAGAGTTATTCTTTTCCCTCCCCCCGCTCGCCATGGTCGCACTTTTGACAACAATGGCAGCAACTGCATTATAAATAGGTGCCAGGCCCTGAGACTCTGATGGGGGGCCGAAAAAGGGGCAAGGTAGTCTGATTGTTTCGACATTTTTGACAATTATCGCTTGAACATTTTTCTGGGCAGGAGGCGGCCTTTGGAGCGAGGAGGGTTACCATAGGTTCCACTCAAGGCAGCAATGACAAATTAGTTTGGTCGTAAAACCGAAGAAGTGCGATCAAAGCAAACAACTTGTCGCCTGTCCCCTCTCCTCTGGTAGCCTTCTGCCAAGAGTGTGTCCTTTGCCAAAACGTGGGCCATATAAAAATCGCATAAACAAGCCGTACTGCCAGTATAACAACGCCCTGAAAAAGTAACTAAATCAACGTCATCATTGTGACTGAAAGTTTTGGCAAGTGGGGGGAATATCTGGGGACAGAGTGCGTGGATTTTAAAAGGTTTTAAATCTCTGAGTAGGTAATATTTTGGGTTTAGTTAAGAAATATATACTACACTGTCTAGAGTTATATATTTTTTGTTACCTCTCTGGGTGGCAACGCACTGTCCTGTCGTAGGATTGCACCTCAACCCCCTACCCCCAATCGTCTGGCATTTGCAATTTGGCAACACATTTTGGTTACGCGGCCCGAACTACGCCCTGGGCCACTCCAGGCACTTTGTATAAATTGTGTACAAATACTTTTTATGGCTCTTCGAGTGCAACCTATTGGCCCTTTTGATATACGACGATGGGTCCTTGGTGGGAGATGGGGAGAGTAAGGAAGGAATGAGGAAGGGCAGCTAGATGTCGCGTAGATGTGTCCGCTTTTATTACACATTTTTGCTAAATTACAGTTTGGCCGCAAAGTTTATTTACCCTGGCGAGTTGCGTGGCATTTTAATAAACCGAAAGTTGGTTCGATTTACGTTGCAAGCTCCATTAAGTGTGGGTAATTATTCAATGACTCAAAATCGAAAAGTTTGCCACGCATTCTGCCAGCTAATGTCGTTCGTGGGGAAATCTTTGGATTTGATAAATGGGATAAATGCAAAACTCGTTTATAAATGTTGACATTATAGGATTTCTTTCCCGAACTGGATGACTTCTGCTTTACTTTTTTTTTACCATTTTGTGGCCCAACTATAAATCATCGCCGCTGCTCTAAACTGATTTACATTTTTGTCGCATTTATGAATGTCCGACAGTTGCACCTGTTGGTGGGCTTTAAACTCCGAAAGAGATAGATATGCAAAATTGATTTATAAAGAGCCACCAAGTCACCCGACTTGCGCTTTCAGTGCACTCCTCGGTTTTAACCTTTTTTGCTTACCCATTTTACAGATGGCGAACCCATCAAGCTGCCCGACAATTTGGAGAGCCTGCCAAGAGCCGACAGTTTTCCATCACAGCGTCATCGTTGGAATACAAATGAGGTCAGTTTTAGTTCTAAGTTGCTGTTTGTATTTGTGTGTTTGCTTTGACTGCCTGTATTTGTGTTTCTATTTGCATTTGATTGCACATAAAATTGTCGAAATGGGGTGGCCGGCCAAGTGAAAGCCAAAGGGCGGCACCCGAAGGCCGTAGCCAGGACTAAGGACTCCGTCCTCGTCGGGGTCTCCGACGGCAGTCGGACGACAGGCGGATGAGCCTGCCATTCGCGGGCCAGGACACTTTGACAGCCTTCGACGACGGCTCTTCCTGCCCCCTGATTTTATTTATATTTTTTCCCGTATTCGGATTAATGAGATGGTCGCCAGTCTATTAGAAAACACTTCGCGACGTTTTTTATTGTGTCCCAAACTATAATGTAAAAACGAGGCTGAACCCTGAGTCTCAGTATCTGGTTGGGAAACCTGACCACGCGTCGCCAAAACTTTACTTCCGTGTTGTGCAATTTTTGTTTGGATTGCAATAAAAGTTTTCGCGAAATAAAAACAGGAATGGAGACAATTCGTTGCAATGAGCCTGGGCCCAGGACTCTTGTTTTACTTGTGAATTAAGCGCAACCGCAAATATTCATTTGGCCAGTTGTAAAGTTTCGACTGGGTAGGATTTTCGGGTTGATGAGGAGGAGGCAAACGAGTCTAGAAAGTCTACCTGAAAACTAACTAATCTCAACTCGGAAATTTTAAAGTAAATTTTTAACTTTTATCGAGTAATACATTGCTTTAATAGTTTCCCATTCCTTTGAAACAAGTGAGGGCATTCTCCAGTTGATTAAAATAAAGTTTTCCCCACGACAAAGCCAAGAGCTCTGTGGACATGGCCAACTTCAACTGGGGGTCCTGGGGCAGGACTACCTATAAGCCCCTCTCCCCATCCCTTTAGCTACAGTATGCAAAAATTACAAAATGTAGCCGTGTACGGGGCATAAATAAAATTACGCACGCTTATTTTAGTCTGCTTACAGGGAAAACGGGCCAGGAAAAGGACCCCACTCGATCCTCGGACTGTCGCTTAAACCACATGGTTTTAATTTGGCATTTAAGCAGCAGCAGCAGCCGGGGCCTGTGGGCCTGTGGGCCACAGCGGCCAGGACGAACAGGACGCGACCCTGCTCATAAAGCAAGTGCAAAATAATAGCAACGTCCAACCAGCCGTATGTGGTTACAAAAAGGCGCAGCTTAAAAATCAAAAAGTTAAATTGATAATGAGTCGCAATTTTATGTTTATTTTTTGCGCCCCATTCGTTTTCTGGGTGACCTGCGAAGTTTTGGTCGGAAAGCAGGGACCACTTGACTGGAAATGATTAAGTGGCAAGGCTTAGTCCTTTGCCTATAAGGTCGGAATGGTGGCTTAGTTTTGAAACTGAAATAATGTAGAGAAACGATGGGGGGAAACTCTGATTTCTCCGTCAATCGGGATTGATGCAGCGGCTCGTAACTGATTTGGTGAAAGTGTTGAGAGAACATTTCGACTAGAGCCACGCCCAGCCATATATGCTGAGGTGGGCATTCATTTTTAATGCCTCGCCTTAGAGAGTATGTGCCCGGAATTCATCATAAAGCGTGGAAAGGGTTCCCAGCTTTCCCGCTCGAGCCATGCATAAATAAGCAAAATAAGCCATCCATCTATATATATTTTTCTATCATTCCATATGTCTTTGGTGGTGTGCGATGGCGTAAGAGTCGAGTCAGGGGCAATTTTGGGCAAAATGCAAACGTTCGCCACTTGACAAACACGCGCCTGTGATTTGCCCACCACCCGGCCTTCCCCGGCATACAATTTTTATGACACTCGCAAATGCTGCTGCGATATCCCTGCTCCTGGTTCCCCATCCTGGCATCACATATGGAAAATGCTTGGCGGCTGCACAGCTGAGGAGACCAACTGAGTAGATGGATGGATGGCCACTTTGCATTATTCATGCAGCGCCAAGGAAGCAAACAAATTGATAACTTTATCGGCAAAACATGCTATGAAATGTCTAAAATGGCCAAAAATCTTTCAGAACTTTCGCTGGCTGTTGTGTGATTTGCATTTGAATTTGCTTTTCTAAGAGACATTCGGAGGAAATGCCAACTCCTTGGTGGCAGGACATTTCAAATATGCACACAAATTGCACTCGGGATGCGTCTCTGTGCCGCCTTTGACCTCCAGCCCGGTTAAGTGTCAAATGGCGGCGACACCTGTAAATTGTGGTTAACACACTGGCATCCACCTATCCCCGGCCCTCCGGCCCCCATCCCCACATCCTGTGGCAGTGTCCGCTTTGCGGTCAAATGAAATTTCTAAAATGTTTTCCTTTGTTTTATGGCGCAGAAATGCCTCCCTCCCTTCAGCCTTCAGCTCGCTCCGGAGGAAATGCCGCGAGTTCCGTGACTGGCCAGCGGCGAAGCATTTTTGCCCATTAAGTCCGGAAATTGTTAGCACGTTAGTTAAGGTCAGTTAGCCAAGTTAGTGGAGGAGCGGGTGAGCCACTCCGGCAGAGGCAAGTACATTTTCCTGTGTCGCAGCGGCTTTGATAAGCGTGATGGTCATCTGGGAAGGTCGTTTGTTATCTCCACCAAAATAAGTGTACTTGCTGGGCAAATATAGGACTTTGTGTATCTAATATGGGACTTCGTTAATGTCTTCCAGGAAATCGCTGCGATTCTTATCAGCTTTGATAAACACGGCGAATGGCAATCCAAAGAAGTTCGAACCAGGTGAGTCACTTTACCAAACATTTCACAGATTTAAACTAAATCTTAACCATTGATTTATGACTTTATTTTCCACTTATTTCTGGCAGACCCAAGAGTGGATCCTTGCTACTTTATTCGAGGAAGAAGGTGCGCTACCGACGCGATGGCTACTGCTGGAAAAAACGCAAGGATGGCAAAACGACTCGAGAGGATCACATGAAACTGAAGGTCCAAGGAACGGAGGTGAGCTTAGTACTTTCTTAACCCTTTTCAAAGCTAAACAATTAGGAAATTAGCCTTAACCGTTCTATCCGGGCAATGGCATCATTTGTCAAAGTTTTCGCACAAAAAATAACTTGAAATTGAATGACTTGCCGGGGGGTTCCTTGCCCGCCTCTTGACCGTATGGGGTTTTTTCTTTCGGGTGAATTATGATTTTCCGCCGGAAGTAGACAGTGTCCTCCCCTTTGGTCCTTGCTCAGCCGCGCCACGCCGGCAAGTGTTTGCTCAAGGATGTGTGCTACGTCGCCGTTAGCCTGCTAATGAAATAAGCCCTGCCAAGGGTTAAGCTTATTTATAATGTCTGAAGTCTGTATATATCTCTCTCCTCCCCCCCCCTCTAATACACAAAAAAACATTTGGCAATTTCACGCCAATTTTTTTCCGTTCTTCCCTCGTGCCGTCGTTTGTTTTTATTTTTATTTTAATTTTTATTTTAATACAATCGCAAGTAAACGTGGCCGGCTCTAAGATTTATGCAGTTGGCAGTCGCTGGCGGGGTGCCGTCTCCTTACATGATAACTGGGCCCAAACGAGGGAGATAGACCTCCGAACAGAAAACAAAAAAAAAAAAAAATAGAATGTGGAAATGCCAAGGCAAGACAGAAAAAGTCAGCGGCATATCGCGGCCAACGAGAGAGCCAACAAATTTATCAGCGGGCTACGAAAAAAAGCGAAAAAAAACTTCCAATAAAAGCCAGAAAAGAAATGATAGAACTCAACTTAAGAAAGAAAAATGCGCAACGAAATGTTTTACAAGTCAGGGAAACCCTTTTCCTTAGCTTTTCCGTTTCCGCTCAAGATTATTGTGGATGTGGGTTTGGGTTCGAGTCCTGATTTTTGGCACTTACCAATGCCCAAGTGGCGCCCCCTAGCGTGGGCGGTCGGTAATTTAATTTGGCCACCACGGATAGCTCCTCGTTTTTATGTTTTCCAATTAAATGGATTTTCCCTCGGCGGGATGCAAACTGCGTGCCCCAAACCCCCCGAACTTTTACTCCGATTTTATGCTCTTGTTTGTGTTTTCCAATTGATAAATTGAATTTCCTTCGATTCCTAATCCCGCCCTGCCCTCCTTTCCAGTGCATCTACGGCTGCTACGTTCACTCGGCCATATTGCCCACATTTCATCGCAGATGTTACTGGCTATTGCAGGTGAGACTCCATCACTCCCCATCCCTTTTATGTCCACTAATCTTGGGTAAATACTATTCATTCCTTCTGCGCCATCAGAATCCTGACATTGTTTTGGTGCACTATCTGAATGTGCCGTATCCGGATGATAATAAAATGGCCGTAATAGCGCCCAGCATTACGCTCTGGGGCGACAAGAAGGAATGGACCAAGGAGGAGCTAGTCAGTCAACTGAAGCCCATGCGTAAGTTCCTGATCCTTTGCTTCCTTCGATTGAGTTTCTAGTTTATCATTTTTTAGTGTCCACAGTCAATTCGGATGATGATTCCGATTCTGGAAACGACATAGAAATATCGGTAATTAAATTATTACTAATATTTTTAGTGCTTATTTAATTTATTCTTTAAAATTTGTACCTTATTCCTTTCTCAGACTGCTGAGACCGTGGAATCCATTGTTTGCCAGCTGATGGAGAAGCAGAGATTGTCCCGACAGGCTGCTCTGGTCAAGCAACTGGACTGCGGTTGTGGGGATGCGGGCTGCGCGGATGGCAAGACCTGCTCCCATCCCGTGATGCGACGTGCCGGCGCCATGCTGAAGTCCTCGGTGCAGGAGAAGCGACTGGGCGAAGGCTTCAATGGCAATGGCAACGCCCCCAACGTGGTGGTGGCCAGCAAGCTGTACTCCCGCTGGGCGGAGAGACCGAGGCAGCTGGTGGAGAATCCGCACGGGCAGTTTCACAATGCCACGCAACAGTTGCCACAGGAATCGGCCATCAAGTTCCAGATCATTCCGCCGCAGCAACAACAGCAGCAGCAGCAGCCGCCGGATGGAACCTATCAGCAGCAGTATCGGGGAAACAGCCAGATGGTGGTTGCCAGGAGCAATCTGGTGATGCAACAGCAACAGCAATACCATCAGCAGCAGCAGCAACAGCAGCAGCAGCACCTAAGCCTGCAGAGATTTGTAGCCAGCCAAAGTCAGAACTCGGTGCATCTCAACCAGCAGAACAGGCTGCAAATTGCCAATACAACAATTACGGCCACAGCCCGAGATCCTGCAGCGGTGTCGGCGGCGGCAGCAGTAGCCTCCAATGTTATGGACACCGAAATAATTGAAAACCAAAGCCACATGACCGCAAACAAAATCACAAACTCCAGCACCAGCAACAGTAGCAGCAGCAGCAGCAGCAGCAACAATAATAATAATAATGGCAGTAATAGCAGCAGCAATGGCAGCAAGCAATTAGCAGCTCAAACAAACAACGAATTAAATGTCGTAAATAATAACGACCCCGGCAACAATAACTTTATGTACAATCAACAGCAGCAACTCAATGCTTCCAGCAGCAATGGCAGCCAGCAGCAGCAGCAGCAGCAACATTATTATAAATTGCAACAGACAACAGTCACCCCAAGTAGTGGTCAGCCCCAGCCCCTGCAACAGCCCCCGGTGGAGGCGATGTGCATGTCCCCCGAGCATCGCAGCAGCAACAGTCAGCCCCCAGTGGCAGCGTCTTCCGCTGGCAATAGCAATGCCTCCACCTCCGTCTCTGCCACCCATCCTGCCTCCTCCACATCCACTTCAGGCACATCATCCACTTCGAGTTCCTTACAATCGATTATCGATGGCAATCAGCAGCAGCAGCAGCAGCAACAGCAACAGCAACAGCAACAAATTACAACAACGACTTCGACTTCGGCAGCAACTTGTGATAATTTAATGGGCGCCAATGCGCTCTCTGAGGTGAGTGTCGCCAAAAACCACAAAATTGACTGCAATAATTATTCCGTTTATGTTTATGTTGATTAAATTCTAAAACTTATTCGATAGCAGGATGTGGGCAGCGGCAACAGCAGCAGCAGCAGCAGCATCATTTCCAGCCACAGCAACATCAACAATCAGGCCGCAGATCCCCAGGCCCTCAACAGGAGTCAGAACCTGAACCAAAATGGTTGTGCAACTTTCAGTGCTTCCAGTGATAATAGCAGCCAAATTAGCGCCAGCGACGAGAGCAGCAGCTTTGGTGGCAACAATCAAAACATCAGCAACAGCAATTGTAATAGCAACAGCAACAGCAACAGTAGCAGCAGTAGCAGCGAGGATGAGCCGCATGCAGAAACACTGAGCTTCTTTAACGAAACTTTGGACTTATCGCACGAGGACATTCAGCGGACTTTGATAGCCAATATGCCTGGCAACTCGGTGGGAGGAGAAACCAATGCAGCATCCACAGTGGCAGTGGCAGCCACCGTAACCAAAGCCAAAAACAATCCTCAGGAAAGGGAAACAAAGGCATCTCTGAGAACTGAATCGACGAACAAAACAGAGGAGGAGGAGACCAATGATGTGTTTGCCAATCTGGATGCCTTCGATATGCTCGTAGAGTTTCCCGAACTCGACTTGGATGACAAGCAGGCTCTGAACAACACTGCCCTTGAGCAGGGCTCCTATTTGGGCGAGGCGACGCCATCCCAGCATCATCATCATCCACACCAGCAGCCCCGCAAGGCGCTCAACATTTGCGACTTTAGCCCGGAATGGTCCTACACAGAGGGCGGGGTTAAGGTCCTTGTGGCAGGACCCTGGACCAGTAGCCATGGTGCGGCTTACACGGTGCTCTTTGACGCCCAGCCCGTGCCCACGCAACTGGTCCAGGAGGGAGTCCTGCGTTGCTATTGTCCTGCCCACGAGGCGGGCTTTGTAACCTTGCAAGTAGCCTGCGGGGGCTTCCTGGTCTCCAACTCAGTGATGTTCGAGTACAAGCTGTCCCTGCTGGCGGATGCCCCCTTCGATGCCAGCAGCTCCAACGATTGCCTCTACAAGTTTACCTTGCTGAACCGCCTGTCCACCATCGACGAAAAGCTGCAGGTCAAGACCGAACAGGACTTAACAGTACGTAGAAAATGGAATCCTTGGGAACAAATTTAACTTATATATTCGATTACTTCCAGACTGATCACACCGCTCTGTATCTAGAGCCGAATTTCGAGGAGAAACTGGTGGCCTATTGCCACAAACTGACCAAGCACGCCTGGAGCCTGCCCAGCACGACGGCATCCTGGTCTGTGGGCCTTCGCGGCATGAGTCTCCTTCATCTGGCCGCCGCCCTGGGCTATGCCAAGCTGGTGGGAGCCATGCTCAACTGGCGGGCGGAGAATCCACATATCATTTTGGAGACGGAACTGGACGCCCTCAGTCAGGATGTCTACGGTTTCACACCTCTGGCCTGGGCCTGTGTCCGAGGCCATGTGGAGTGCTCCCTGCTGCTCTACAAGTGGAACCACAACGCTCTGAAAATCAAGACGCAGTCCCAGCAGACTCCCTTGGACTTGGCCAATATGCGGGGTCACAAGCATCTCTTGGCCCAGATGTATCGCCTGGAGAAGGAGCGATACCGCAAGACACCGCTCCGTGGTGGCTTGGCCAATCTCTCTATGAACATGGGCGTGGAAACGGAGGCGGCGGCGGTGGAGGAGCAGCCTCCCTCCAACTTTAGTAGCTTCGATTTGGAACTGCAGCGGAAACATGATGGAGTTTTCCTAAGACCGGTGGCTGTTCATAGGTGAGCTAGAATCCTTAATGGTAATATTAATAAATGTTATTTATTGTATCCTTAGCAATCAAAGTCCTCCCAACAACAGCAGTCGCTACTCCAAGCGCTCCTCGATTGACAGCGGAATCAATATGGATATTCGCAGCAAGTCGGGCAAGCCTCTAGCCAGATTGCACAGGTGAATATTGAAATCCAAGGCTGTAATCATCATCGTATAAACCAAATCCTTCCATTAGCAACTTTGAAAGCCATGACACTTATGCCCTGGGCGCGGACTCCCCTCTGGACTCGCTGACTGGGACCAACTGCCTCCTGTCGCCGCTGCGCAAAATGGACTTTGCTCTCTGTAAGTCTGGGTGTCCATTGCCCGCATGTACCCCATCTTTTGCAATTAGTTCCCAGCAATTTGCTCAAACATTCTCGGTAAATTCAAACCTAGGCGAGGTATCCACGGGCGAATCGAGTCCCGTGCACGACAAAGACATCGATTGCGATGACAACTCGACGAGCGCCACCGACGTGACCATTGGCAATGATTTGGTCCTGCCCGACGCCGTTGTAGGTCAGTGATCCGGCCGCCTATTGAATATCATGATACCCAAACCAAATACCTCTCACCCGTAAACTGTACTGTAGATAAAGATACTAAACCAAAGCATAAGTACTACTAACCCATACGGCTGGCTATCGATGTTGTTGATGTTGTTGTTGCTAATTCTGTTTTGTTGTTGTGATTGGGTGGAATGGGGGGTGGTGGGTGGTGGGTGTTGGATTGTTGGATTGTTGGGTGGTATTAAAGCTCGTTTAATCAATGTAAATGTTCAATATATTAATAATAGTTGGCGCCCTGAAAATGTGCGCTTTTATCGGTGTCTACATTTAACCAATTACTTGTACTAACTCTAAGCTAAACAGGAATGTAAATATTTTAATAAGAGTAATTATGGAGGTACATGTAAATAGCTAGACCAACACTATTGCTTGTCGGTGTATAATACAAACGATATAATGGTTCTGTCGTCTTGCATTTCAAGATTCACACACTTTAGTAATGTTAATTGAAGTTCAATCATGTTTAAACATTAATTGAACTTGAAGTAACAAATTAAATAAATTTATTTTAAAACTGTACAGTGTCCAATTAATTACGTAGCCTTGTTTGTCATGTATTTGTCATAAAAATATTTATTTTAATTGTGATTTAATTATGTTTGTTTTGGGACTTTTTCAGGGGACTCCGATGCCAAAGTTTTGACTTTAGCTGAGCATATTATAGCAGCCATGCCAGAGCACATCAAGGTGAGTTTGCTTTTTAATAATAAAGAAAAATAATTAATTAATCCTCAAAATATCTTTCAGAACGAAGCCGATGAAATGATGGTGCTGGGCAGCCCCTTGACAGAGCCCCTAACTTCAGAGTCTTCTGCGTTGACGGACAGCTTTATGGATCCTTTGCTGGACTCCTTGCCCAATACCCATTTCGACAGCGACTTTAGCTTTGATTTCCATGACCACAGCTATCGTTACCACGACGTCAGCACCCCCTGTTCCAGTTTGAGTCCGGCTAGCTCTGGACCTCTGCAGTCGCCGGCCAGTTACTCCATTCTGGGCACCGATCCCTCGGTTAGCTCCCCGAGTCCGCCGCCATCCACCAAACAGCTGACGGAATTCCTGCATGCCTCCAGCATCTCGCAGTATCCCTTCGAGGCGGACTTTTCGAAGCTAACGCTGACGGACACGGAGCAGCGGGAGCTCTACGAGGCGGCCAAGTGCATTCAGAAAGCGTACCGCTCCTACAAGGGCCGCCAGAAGCTCGAGGAGCAGAACAAAGAGCGCACCGCCGCCATTGTGATCCAGAACTATTATAGGCGATACAAGCAGTACGCCTACTACCGCCAAATGACCAACGCCGCCCTTGTCATCCAGCACGGCTATCGATCCTATCGCCGGAACAAGCGCTTCAAGAAGAGCAGCCAGGGATTGGGCTTGGGCATGGGCGAGGGCAGTGACCATGGCAGCGTGAGCAGCAACTCGCAGTGCCTGTCCAGCTTCTACGATCACTACAAGCAGGATCAGCAGCAGCTGCACGAGATGGGCTCCCAACCTAGTACGCCCAAGGAAACCAGTCCTTCGGGTCCTTTGAAGTGAGCATTAAACTTAAATTATTATTAAGTCCCATTTAATGATTATTTTCGTAACTTTTTCAGGCGAACCTACTCTCAGTCCACGCAGAATCAAGCTGCCAGGAAAATCCAACAGTTCATGAGACAATCACGCATCAAGTAAGTGCCGATAACTCGAATCCAATCAATAAATAACTAGGCTAAGGTTGAATATAAGCTAACTCATGGGTAATTGTAATTGCACGCAAGCATTTGGGATGGCAATTTGACGACTTTGGTAAGGCCTTATAAGGTTTCCAGTTCACAGCTTTTTCAGTTTTAAGTTTTTAAGTTTTTCACAAGCTACAGTTTCAGATAGAATAACCTTTTATTTATCCTTAGACTGCAGAAAGAACGAGCCGAAAAAGAGAAGCTGGTGCACCAACGCAGGGCGGAATACCTTCAAAACTTGCAGTTTCAAGGACAACAGGAAATGTTGGTGTTCCAAGAAAATAGGTAACTATAATCCTAAACCTTTCATACCAAAAATAATCTATTAACATCATTATTTTTACAGCATTACTGTTCCGAGCAGTGGCAATGCCAGTGCAAACACCATCAACCACAACAATCTACACCAAATGCAATCCAATCAGTAAAAGTCAACTGAGTGAACTTTTAACATAGGAACGAGCTGCACTGTTCCATAAGAATTTATGAATAGCTTTAAACAACCGAGTGAAACTTTCTACTTTCGTATTTGTTCCGATTTGGAAAAACAATGCCCAGCACCTCCGTAGTGAAACTTTGTTTCGAAAAACTCTCTAACCAAACACACACGTACACGTATATAATGAATTTTTTTAGTAGCTACTACCTGCACTTTCGATTCATTTTCCTAACGAATTTTACAAAACTATGGATAGAAATGGATAGACAACAAAACAGACACACACACACTGTTTTCGATGTGAACATACATATGTAGCTTAGGTTAGTGGATTTTTTAAGATACTACTTAAAACCTAATCTTAACTGATGATCGGACTCCAGGGAGAAGATGAGAACACAATTTTTCCATTTGTCAACTCGAAAGAACTTATTACTGAAGCCTTCGCAAAAAAGAACTTTTTAACTCCAATTGTAGTGAAAAATGTAGCCTGCAATATATACATATTATATATATATAAAATTTAAACCAATATTAAGCATGTGTATGCCACTATATAGTTACATTTTGTATATAAATATTGCCTAACTCGATGATAACTAACTAAATTCTAGTCTATTTTAACGTATTACCCAGGCTCTGCGATGCGACTAGCTTGTCTCTAAAGTAAATTACGAAAAAGCATAAAAAAAGAAAACACCCTTAGCATTATCCTCAATCCTAATCCTAAATGGTAATCCTTTAACTGCTCTATAAATAGGCTTAAGCTATAAGACTCCACTTAAAGTCCAAAATGTTGTTGTTGATTTCTAAAATCAGATTCGTGTGAAGTGCGCAGCAGCTACCATTCTAAAAGCATACATATATATCATGTTTCAAACAAAGAAAACTCTATTCTAATTTACCCTTACGCAAGTACTTAATGCTATTTATGTATACTAAGTGTAACCCTATCTGACTACTTAGTGTAAGCCTAGCTAAAATGATAGAAGAAATCAAAAGAAGCCTTTTCAAGTTCTTTGGGAGAATAACAAAGATGAATCAACCAGAAACGAGATCGAAACTTGCCCAGATCTGCTTTGGAACTAAAGCCAGCATTTTTCGAATCTTCTGATCTTAACTGCTTGAAGACACAGCCAAAACGAAACAAAACAAAACAAAACTAAAAACAAAAGAAAATATTTAAATCCAGAACAAGAGAGAAAAGTTTTTAAACTAAATGTAACAATAAATGAATTTTTGTAAATTATTTTTGTCCGTCCACATTGTTAGCTTTCATAACATACCAACAAGAACATATATACTTACAAGAAGAAATGCAATAAATATAATAAAATAAAGAAAGGAGCCAATACTGATCCTGATACTGATACTGATAAAAAAAACCATTTTTAAAGAAGCGTTCTAGATCGAATTAGCAAACACAGAATGACAGAGTTGGACTAGAAATGTACATACACCAAAATCAAACACTTACCTCCAGCAGGCCCTAACAAATTAACAAGAATACAAATATAAAAATAAGAGAAACCACAAAAAACTCACATGAATCCCAAGTGCAAAGGTCAAGTGCGAAGTGTGTGAAATCTGCAAGTGCGATGTGCAAATGGGCTGTGAGTTGATTTTTACTCGACGGACGAGTGTTTGCCACAATCAGAACCGCAGCTGTTGAGGATGAAATGGGTGGAGATTTAGGATCTATCACATTGTTAACTATTTAACTACGAACTATTATACTTAATTCGCACTATTATTACTCTACGAAACTACTTTGATTGCATTTTGCTCTTAACTTAACTATGTATAAATCTCTGATCAACTGATTCGAAATGAAGACTAAATACGATTTCACTACTCAACTGACTTGATGAATTGCAATCAATTTTGTTAAAACAAAGGAAATAAATAATAACTGTTTGGACAGGGTGTTGGCTGAAAACTGAATCCAATTAAATGCAATATTTGCACTTACTAAACAGACACACACAAACACAAAAATCGACACACACACTAGACACTCAGAGACACACAACATTTGTAAACCTCAAAAGTAGAAGCAACCTGAGTGTGTTTTGAAGAGTAAATAAAATATAAAAGTCTTTTTAGATAGTGAGGGAGGCCAGATGGCAATGAAAACTTAAGTACCTTAAGCCAATTGGCACTAAAACTAAACTTAAATCTAAACAAAAATTATAAATACAACAGCAGTAACAAGAACTATTAAATGTATCAATATCGAAGGGAATGCCAGCGTAGGGCATTTACCCCGGGGCCCGGGCCCAGTTTTGTTCGAACGGTCTTTTCTTTTCCGAAACAAAACTAAAACTAAATCTAACACCAAAATTGTTGATATCTAACGAAACTTTATACGACACAATCTAATGTAGCTAAAAATAATTGGATATTTGGTACTCACATATCTGTTAGATAATTTATACCTATCTTCGTCCTAATCAAACTTCTAAAGTGCGGCCGGCGCATGTACCGAGCAAACTATTCTTATTCCTCGAATTCAACTAGCTAACCAATCAAATAACTTTTTCCCAACCAATTCCCAAAATGCGGTTTGTTTGTTTCCGGAAATTTCAGCTTAGTAGACAAGCAAATAGGAATGGATATGAAACTGTTAACTAAACGTTTAAGTACGAAGTATAACTAGAGTGTAATCTTTTTAAACATTATACCTTACTTGTATGAGATACTTAGCATGAACTATACACACCTACATATATCCGCGAACTAAAAAATGTTAAAAAAAAAAATAAATCAACGTATTATTGTATGTACAGCCACAGATACACTCACACCCACACCCACACACACACAAGAGGGAATAGAATATATATATATATATTGTAAAACGACTTTCCAGTTTCTGTAAAATTGTAATTAAATCCAATAAAGTTTAATTCAACACTTTAAGTGGACTGCTTTATCCTGCGGATGTACCCTTTTTGGGAATGGTCCTTTCCTCCTGCCGACCTGCCAAACCAATTAGTAATCAATTTGTCTAAGTAAGCCGACAAAGTCGCCCAGCTGGCGCCACTCATTATCAATGGATTGTCCTTAGCGCCGCTAACTCTATCTGGACGAAGAAAGTATCTATCTATCTGCAGGTAAGGAGAAAACGGCTCTTAGCCAGCCAGCCAGCTGGCTTGGGTCATTGGGCATTTCCTTTTCACCACAGTTTTCTTTTCCATTTCCTCCATTTGTCTCTCCTTTTTTTCTGGTTCAGCTCAATTAACACTTGCCACGGGGGTGTGAGGGGTTCGAGGATGAGCTAATGGGGCGTAGATACTGCATCTGTATCTTTCGGTTGTTGCGCTGTTTCGTAATTACGAGCACAATGCAAAATGCCAGACCATTCGCAGTGTCTTGTTAATAAATCGGCTTGCACTCGACCTTTTGCAAAGCGGCAACTGAAATCGGATGCGTTGCCAGAGCCTTTCCGCTTTTCCAGCTCAATTTACACTTGTTTATGGCCAATCGCTGTTTAGCCCAAAAACAAAACAGCACAATCATTTTCCAAATGGGAATGATTTTCTCACTCCTCAGCAGGCCACATCGCTCCACTGGCGATGCTTGCTTGACATTCAGCGGAAGCTGATTCTGCCCCCGATGGGGGTAATGTGAAACCAAGCGTTGCCCCTCTTCGCCTAGTGCTTTCCAGCTAGCCAGCCAGCCAGCCAGCCACCACAACAATAAAATCTATAGTAAACCGATGGCGATTCTCCCCGTTTTTATTGTATTTTCGGTTTTTGGTAAAGTAAACTCGTTGTTTAGCTGGAATTTTTGGGGCTATTCATGATTACTTCATGGCAGTGCTTTGTTTTTTATATTTTTTTCGGTTGTTTTATATTTTATTTTATGGTCATTGAGGGTGACGATGTCTGTGCCGCTGGAGTGGCGTAAGCCGCGTTTCATTCAATCAATTTTGAAATGGGTTGTTATTTTTAGGTTTCTAATCCCATTTCACCTAATTAGGCTACTCTACCGTTATGTGATACATTTCAATTACACAAAAAAAAAACCATAAAATTTATAGTCAAATCAAAAGACTTAAGCAAAAAACTTGAACAATTTTATTGAAACTTTATACTTTTTATTATTTGTGTAACTGAAAACTATATTTATTTAAGAGTTTATAAATGGAGAAAAATTGTTGTTAACTTATTATTAAAACAAAACACTACAAATAAAAAAATGTATAATTGAAAAATAATTGGTAATGAAAAATATTGAAAACACCTGCATTTTATTGTTTTTAGATTCTAAATTTGGTCTCTATTGCTAATATACATCCCCTCCTGCTGCGACACCCACAAATCCTTGAGAGCGTGGCGACACAACAATGTTGCCACCGACATTTTCACGCTGTTGTTTCTGATGGCTGGCTGTGCTAATCAACAATCGATTGGCTGCCATAAAGAGACTTCAGAGCGGCCATAAAACAATTATCGGAAAATTTAAAAGTCTTGGCACACAATAAACCATTTAATCGGTACTTGGGCCAAAGTCTGTTCCGTCTGCAATCTGGGTCAGACTAGTGAGGATTGAGGTTTTTACCTCGACGACGATTGAGTACGATTCCGTCGATAATTGACGTCAACCATTATTGGGATTAACAACTAGCGCATCATCCAAGTGAGTCAGAGGCTCTTGCCTGACTAAAATCCAGTAAACAACAATAGATGTTCAATTGTTTTCAAGCCTGAGCCGCGGGCACCTGTGTGTATTGTTAGCTGTCAGCGCTTTCCACACAATACTGTTTAAATTAACTTAATTGCATTTAATAGGCTGCCATCGACTGTTACTACTCCAACTGCACTAAACACATCTTGTACTGGAGACCGTTGCCAGATAGCGAATTCTTCTGGCCCCGGTTACTGGTGTATCCCAGGCAGTAGGGTAAAGCGCCGGCGGCGGGGGTCGGGGCAGGAATTAGCATAAATGACATATCAATTAAGACGACACTCGTATCCGAGAAATGCATTAGATGCTGGCCCAAACTTGTACCCTGCTGCCGCCGATCCACCGTTCCGCCTTCCTCCTCAACTCTTTTGGCTACCGGCTACCGTTTACCGGCAATATTGGCATTGAGGAGGCGCAAGGCACTAGGCAGCTAGGCACCTACCTAGGCAGCTAGGCACCTAGGCGCGTGGAAAATAAAAAATGAACAAATTTCCCAACTGGTCAAGAGGCGGACTGTAAATAACCGACAATAAATCACTTTGAACAAATGTTCAAAAACAATTTGTAAAAGCGAAAACTGCAAACTGCAGCAATCGCAGTTGAAGTTGAAGTCAACACAACGAGTTATAAATTTGCGGAATAAACACCACAAACCACAAACACCCAAAAGCCACTAAAAAAAAAATATAAATAACATTTGTAGCCACACTTTGATGAACATGATTTGTGTTTTGTTCGACACACTGACAAATCACCGAATGCAGCCATGAAGCACAAAGATTTGATCAGATTCCTCCTCCAAAGAGGAGGCCGTTTAAACCGTTTAAATCGTTTTGGCCGTTTAGCAGTACTTGAAACATTCTCAGCCACGGAAAACACGACTTTTACCCACATAATTATTTTGATTGCCGATGAAAGTTTATGCTCCTTCCCCTTTGACAGTAACAAAAAATTGGACAAAAAGTTTGGATTTCGAAAGGAGTCGGAGTTCAACATACCCTAGAAGTTTCTTTTAAAGTTAAATTAAAGAAAAGCCAGGAAACTCTTTGGATTAAGATTAAATTAAATAAAAAAGTCCCAGAAAGACTATCAAGCTCTTCCTTACAAAACTCCTATAAAAAAAACTTTTAGAATAAATTAAGAATATTATTTAAACATCACCTTTTCCACTGGAACCTTTTTGGCCCAAACCCTTTAGGCCAAGAACGAGTTCGAATTCGCCTCAAACCCCGACGATCGCCTCCCGATCCAACATCGACCACTCTCTCGAACAAGTTGCAACCGCTCGCATGTATCTCGGCGAATCGGTCGGATATCTACCAATCGGGAAAACGGTAAAGGATAAAAGATACAATCAATGGGATCAATTAGATTGATGATTAATGAGATTGATCCTTAAGGATAAAAAGTGTGATTGAAAATCGAAAGCCTAGCATCTGCAGCGACAGAGTATCTTGTATCTGAGAGAGGCAGCAACCCAAGAGCCAAGCACCTATATAAAAGCCGCCAATAACAACCCCGCAGCTAAAAAAAAATGAAATCTCAAGCGAGTCGGACGTGCTGCGGATGAATTCGATTCAGAAAGCGGAAAATCTTAAATCCTAGAGCCGGGATAGCGCAAAAAAACGAAATATGACGAACAAAGTGCGAAAATAACAAATAATATAATTAAATTGTATCAGAGAGTGTCTTAATGTTACTGCCATAAGCAAGGATAAATCCAACCAAAAATATAAAACAACAAACTTAGCAAAAGAAAAGGATTACTCATATTTTAAAGACTATACCAATTAAAATGTAAACTTGTATTCAAAATCACACCATAAACAACAGTCGAGGAAAACCGAAACTCCATTGGAACACCCGTGAATCCATCCACCTCTCCAGGAATCGATCGATCCATCGATCAGGTCGATCTATAGGTGTTCCTGCAACGTTTGTCGGCTCGGATTTTTAATTGCGTCACTAATGAGCTGCATTTATGTTAATCTCCGCACTCGGGACGTCTAAGTTGTTGCATGACACAAAGATCCGAAAAGATCCAAAGATCCAAAAAAGAGGCATCCCGTCTTTCGGCACTTCTTTGCCTTTTATTTTTTGGTAGTTTTCACCTGCTGAGCCGTTTATGGTTATTGCCGCAATTCCGTTGTGACAGTCGGAGGCGCTTTATCATAAATTAAAAAGTCGTGTTGTCGGAAAGGGACAGAGAGAATTGGACGACGGACCAGCGGACCAGCGGACTGTTGGACAGTTGGACAACCGGACGGACTGACCCCGCCCCCGCTTGGCGGTCCAACTGATGGATGATGATGCCGCTGATGGCAGTTTCGGCTTTGAGTTATGGCCGGTTATGGCCAAGCCGGAGATTTGCATGAATGAAACGCAGACGCACGCGCTGATAAACGAGCCCCAGAGCTCCAGAGCTTCAGCTCCAGCTCCAGCTCCATGGTGATCCGATCTTGGTGCTCTCGCGATGACTTAATTGAAACGCCGCTGGCCGAAGCAGCAGAAGGTGTTAATTAGCATACGAACAAATCTACAACAGCCGTCCGTGTGTATTTTATAGTTTGTATATTTTGTCCAAAGTATTTTCGTCGGATTTTCGATTGTCGCTGTTTCGCTCTTCCTCTCCGGCCATTGTGAGGCATTAAGTGCTGCCGTCTGCGTTTTCGGATCATTAATAACAAAAAAAAAAAAAAACAGAGGCATTAGTTTACTTCGAATAGAGTGACTGTTTGGCTCCTTCGGCCACTTCGGGATCTGGACCGATCCGGGTTTCCAATGGCAATGTTTTATGTGTAAAAAAAAATAACAAAAGGGCAAATCTGTGAAACAACTGTGGAAATTGGACTCCGGTGGCATTTGTGCAAAGCTCAGCGAATAGAAATTAAGCCCCAAATGGGTATTGAGACTTTTAGTGCGAATAGAATATGATGATAGTGGCAGCTGTACGGGCTCTCGGATTTGCATCGTCATGTGGAAAATACATAACAAGCTCTTAATCTACATACTCTGGATTATGGAAATAAGGTATAGTAGCCCCATAAATGGTATGCCATTAACTCTTTAATGGCCAAACAGTTATTTTTCCCCCCAGTTATATATATATATTTTTTTTTTTTTTGAATATTTGAGTCTCGAATGGCTGCCCGCAGCGGTTGGTCTTTTGTTTAGTGCCTCGATTTTTGTTCATCTATTTTCGACGATTTTCTTTTTTCTTAAACTTTTCCCCCGGTTTCCTTTCGGTTTTTCTCCTTTTATCTCGTGACAGATCTGCACGAGTTGACAACTCTTTCGTATCGCATCGCATCGCTGGACACGATCGCTAATTTTTATCTGCAAAGCCACGGCGCGATGTATGTAAATTGTAAATCCTTATCGAACGCCCAAACAGTAAACGCCTCCTGGCAGTTGAATCTCTGGATTCGGTATTCTATAGTTGGCGTAGTTGTTGCCACAGAAAGTTTGGCTTGCCCCCCCGCCCAGGAGAAGGGGAGGAGCAGGGATAGAGCTTGGAAAAAATCTCATTAAAATTGGCAATTAAATGGCAGGCAGCAACTAAAACACAAAACTGACAGAAAGACAGCAGTCTCTCATCGTGGCTAGTGCCACTTGGGGCATGCAAGGGGGGGAGGCGAGTAGCAGCGACAACTGGAAATCAATTTTTGCCATAAACTCATCAACGTTGCATCAGTGCCTGGGTCTGGGTCTCACAGTGTCTGAGTGCGCTATCTAATTGCCTTGATGCTGTTGCAGTTGCAGTTGCAGTTGCAATAAGTCGAGTGTATCTTTAAGATACGCGGCTTTAGTTAGCCGTTTTCCCCCTCCATCTCCGGGCCATCCTCTGTGCTGGCAGTGGGCTGGTCTTGTGGGCTGAACTGAAGCCGAAACCGAAACTGAACCTGAACTTAACCGAAAAAATAAAGAAAGAGGGAGAAAACAAAACATCAAAGGGTCTGGGTCTTAACCCAGAATTGCATAGCTCGTGTAATTGAGGTTACTGCAATTTTAAAGCGCATGCCTCGAACAGGAAACCAGCTGCATCTCCTTTGGCCCCTCATCGCCTCCTCCTCCTCCTATTCCTCCAGATGCATCTCCTTCGTACCTCGTGCTCTTACATGGACAATTGGAACGCATGAACGTGCAGACAAACGCTCAAATTGCGATCAAGATCACTCTGCGCCAGTTGTTGTCCAAGTCCCGGCATTTACAAGCCCAAAATGGCATAAACTCTTGCCTGTTGCAAGTTGCCTGTTTGCCTGTTGCAAGTTGCCTGTTTGCAAGTTTCTCAGTTTCCCAGACCAACCTGCAGCCTGGCAGGCAACTCTGTGCGGGAGCCGTCGGTGCGGTGGTCGAGGAATCTGTTTTGTGGCTCTGTTTTTGTTGCACTGTTTGCTTCTCTTACCAACTTTTTTCCTTTCCTTTTCTTTTTTTTTGTTTTTTTTGTTTGTGGCCATGGATGAGTGATCGACTGCAAACCTCAAAGCACAAACAAAACTATCTGCCGTTGATCTGTTTGCCAGGGCGTGATGGCAAGGGCGAGAGCCACATCCCCGGCTGTGGATCGAGAGCCGAAACTGACTGGCCAACTGTCCAACTGGCCAACTGCCTAACTGGCTAACTGGCTAACTGGCTGAGTGGCCATTCGACCACTTGGTCTCTGCCAATTGCCCATGACGAACGATCCGTTTTGGCTTTTACCTGTTACATGGACCCAGTGTCCAATACACTTAGAAAAGTTCTTACTTTCCTATATCCCAATACCATAATGACCATAAATACCATTACACCATAAATTCCATTGTATGGATAAAATATTTCGCTCAGTGCCTGTACATATGTCTTTCTCTGGTCAATTACGTCGTCGTTTTTGTGGTCAGGATGGCCAACAATTGTTGCTGGCCGTTTGTCTGAGCGTGGCAGCGACATTTTTCTTGGCCATGACCATGGTAGGCTCGCTCCACTGGCTCCTTTCTTACCTTCTAGTGCCACCGCCTGCCTCCTGCCACACCACCGAGCTTCGAATATTTGTATTTTATTGATGGCATGTTGAACAGCCTTTATGGGTTTTCGGTTTGTCCTCTCCTTTATGCCCCCTTCTCGCCCTGCCCTCCCCATTGCCACTCCCTCCTGGCTCCGCCCACTTTACATGCAGCTGTAGAGCAAGGCACACACACAAACAACTTTCAAATGCCCCCAAAAAACCAAGCGAACCCATGAACATTCCCCAATGGACGGACCAACGCATTGTTTTCGCTGGATTAAAGCGCCTTTGTTGCTTCCGCCTCCAATTGGCGCTTTGGCTCTGGGATGCCGGAGATGGAGTAGAAGGATGGAAAGAGTAGGGTCCGGTCCGAGTTGGAGAAGGAGAAGGAGGAGGAGGAGGACGAGGAGAGTCATGAACATGTCAGCAAGGCATGTAATTACCAGACGGAGCGCCAGCCATATATATCTGCCTGCTATTGGAGGCGCTACTGGTCAGATACCAGAAACCAAAGACCAGGCAAATAAAACCCAAAAGAAACAACCGCCTTCGCAGCGGTGGGTCGAAACTATTTGGCCGACTAGATTCGCGCAATTATGACAGTGGCCCTTGGATCGCCGAGAATCGGGAAATATGCATTTGGCAGCTTGGGACAGCGTATGCGGCAGTCGCAGATTCCGGATCGCCAGTTGCCCCAACTGGAGCCAGGAGCTGCTACGCCTGCGCGTGAAAATATTAAAGTCATATTTTTATGAGGCTCCAAAGTGCGCATTAAGTCAGCATTGCTTGCTGCATTTTGCTGCTTTTGCTGCTTTTGCTTTTGGCCAGCTTGTTATTGGGTTTGGGCATTTATGCTGCGGTTGTGGCCAACTTATAAGTGCCCGGGCACCGGCTGCCGCTGAATTATGCGACTGGCTTAATCCATTTTTAATGAGTCCGCGTTGTCGTGGCAAATATTTTTGCACAAATTAGTGCCTTGAGGAATCACCAATTTGTCGGACGGGCGAAGCCATAAGACTGTCAATGGAACTAGTTTTGGATTTAGTGAATGCGAAAAAGAATGCCAACTCTATTTCGGTCTGGATAAAAGGATGGGGAAACGAGAGCAGTAGCCGAGGTGGAGGCGGAAATGGTATCAAGTTCATGACAGGTCCTTGCTCTCACGCAGACGGGCAGCAGCAGAAGCAGATCCAACCCCGATATAGAAGCACAGATAAACCTTGCTCACAAAATATAAAGTAAGGCAGTCTAAGGACCAAAAAACGAGGGGAACTCAAAACAATACAAAAATCAAGCACACGTGACTTGGAGTGTTCAAGAGGCTCAAGATCATGACAAGGACTGGAATAAGAGCACTGAAATAAAAACTTTAATTCAAAAAGTATTGCATAAAAGAAAAGGTATTTGGTTCAAGGATATTTTATTCTATTGTGGCCTATATGTTGCGCTAAACACGATTGTTTGGGCCCCATTTTGTGTGCCTAATTTTTTCCTGTATTCTGGTGTTGTGCTTAAAGCTGTTCTGGTAATGGCCATGATGATGTTGATGATGAAATTGTCGTTGTTGACATGCAACAGGCCAACCAGTAGACTCGCAAAAGGGGCAGGGCAAGCGACAAATTAAATAAAAAACAAAAGGGTTGCGAGGAGATGGAGAGATGCCTGCCTTGATTGCCGGTTGGGTTATTGGGAGTAGGAGATACCAGGAGGGGAGCCGGCGACGGTCACGCTGGGCGGACGCACGTAAAAGCTATTGACTGGAATAACTAACTGACTGGCTGACTGAGTGACTGACTGACTGACTGAGTGACTGACTGACTGGCTGAGTGACTGAGTGTCTGGTGGAGCGGATGCGCTGACAGATCGATCGAGCGCGTATTTCGGGCCAACTCCAGAGTTGAAGGTTTACCGCATCCGTCCCAATCCCTTCAATTCGGGCCTGTTAAACGAGCCTAATTATTAGTTTTACCACCAATTTCGCCGTCGGTCTTCGGGCCATGTTAACAGCGTGTTCAACAAACCAGCAACATCGAAAGCGATCGCAGATCCCATATCAGCAATCGAAAATCGACGTCTTGCCGAGGGTTTCCTATAAAGCTCATGTCTTCGTGCACCTCCTCTGCGGTTGGTAAAATGTGTAATTTCTGTAAATTGATTTAATTGCTGCATTTAAGAGTGGCTCACAAACTGGAGTTGAAGCTGGGGAGTTGGAGTTGGAGTTGATGCTGATGGTGAACCTGGACCTGGGGACACTCGAAGCAGTTTGCATTTGTTAACTAACAGAAAGAAATTTTTCAGGGAGATTTAAATTATATAAAGAACATATGCCTTTTTTTATACAAATTTCCTTGTATACTATAGAAATGTTTTAACACTTAATCCTCAGTGTATCCTAGTGGCTGGCAATTGGGGTTTACGTGGCATTTGAATTTTACGTTGGAGTTTGCCCACCCGTGCGTCGTCAGTTGTTTGGCCCCAGGGATCTGTTTTCTTTCCTCTAAAAATAAGAAGGAAAAATAAGTTTTGTGCAGCTTAGAGTCTGGACAAAAGGCGATCGATCGAATGATTATTGCCGGTGCAGCTGTTTTGATGCTGATTGGTTTGGCAACTGAAAATCGACAGGTTGGACAACCGACACGTCGTCCCGGTAGTGGGTGGGTGGCGGCGGTTTTCCGAAAATTGGCAATTTGCAACTCATTGTCAAAACTCATTAATCCCATTTGGCATTTTTGACTGTTAGCATTAATTTCGCCATTTAACTCGACAACTCAACTCAACTCAACTCGACTCAGCTTAAGTGAAGTAAACGCTGGCTTGACTTGATTAGACACCCCAGCGAGTCACGACGGATGGCCAGGCTGCTCCATCTGCATCTCCGTGTAATTATGGCTAATAATACAGCTGGGGGCTGGGATTTGACTAAAACTGACAGTATAACGCCCAAGCCCACAGCCACCTGCCACAGATGCACAGCAAAAAAAATTATATTTGAGTATTAATTCCTTAAATATATTTAAAAAGTTTACAATATTTGATACAAATGTTTTTGATTGTGCATCAAACAACTGCATTGCATTAATCTTGACTAGACTTTTGTCTTCGATTGGCTGAAATCTGGAGCCATGGTGCTCGAATCTTGAGCCACAGCCTCCATTGGCAAAACGAAAACGAAATGGAAATGCATTCAACCAGCCGGCAAAAAGAGCCGCCGGCATTTGCTGTGCACGACTTTTCAGCCATTGCCAATCGAGCGATTGCGATCGATCCCACTCTGGATCAATCGATCGATCGCCGTTTGTTTGTTTTGTCATTTATTTATTTATTTATTTATTGGGCGCTGTGTTGCTCTACACAGGCCTTTATTTATGGCTCTGTTTGTTTTTTGCCTTCTTGTCAGATTAGTGTCCAGCTTTACATCCGCCATGCTCTGCGCCCGGATACCGGGCCTGACCCCGGCCCAGCGCCATATGTGCGGCGAGATGCCCGATGCTCTGATCGCCCTGGGCGAGGGCCACCAGCTGGGCGCCCAGGAGTGCCAGCACCAGTTCCGAGGCCACCGATGGAACTGTTCCGAGGTGTGGCAGCGCAATGTCTTTGCCCACGTTATACCCACAGGTGAGTGTACTCGGCATTACGTATCCTTTTTTTCTTTACAGTCGTTAAAGTATAAAAAGGCTAATAGTTTATACATAATAATTAAGTAGAAAGCTCTTGAAATACAAGCCTTAAAAGTCAGCCACTAAATAATTTAAACAGCATGCCTAATTTTAAGTTTATTATCGCTTTTTGTAAGTTATATCCAATAACCTATTGCTCAAAAGTTTGCTATTTTAGTAGCCATTTTATTTCACTAACATTGTATGGTAGGAATCTCAGTATAGTATATTCCATATTATACTTTAATGCCCTTGCAGCTTCACGTGAGGCGGCCTACACCTATGCGATAGCCAGTGCTGGAGCGGCGTACGCGGTGACCGCCGCCTGT
This sequence comes from Drosophila varians, assembly GCA_018150405.1. Taxonomy (NCBI): domain Eukaryota; kingdom Metazoa; phylum Arthropoda; class Insecta; order Diptera; family Drosophilidae; genus Drosophila; species Drosophila varians. Next base: position 16,372,523 of record JAECWK010000130.1, read on the forward strand.
GCCCGTGGCAACATCTCCACCTGCGGCTGCGATGTGCGGCACAAAGCCACACCCGCGGCAGAAGGAGCGCCAGCAGAGCCCTGGAAGTGGGGCGGTTGCTCCGCGGATGTGGATTTTGGAATGCGCTATGCCAGACGATTCATGGATGCCCGCGAATTGGAGCGCGATTCGAGGACGCTTATGAATCTGCACAACAATCGAGCGGGGAGAACGGTGCGTTTGATTAATATTTAAAAAACTATTTGGTTTTATAGAAATTTTACCACTTTTTTTCAGCTTGTTAAAAAAATGCTTCGCACAGATTGCAAATGCCATGGCGTGAGTGGATCGTGTGTGATGAAAACCTGCTGGAAAAGCCTGCCGCCATTTCGCCTGATCGGCGACAAGCTGATGCAAAAGTATCAAAAAGCCAAAACTGTTCAAGCCGTCAAAGGCAAACGTGGACTGAGATTAGTAATAAGCAGGTAACACAACAACAAATATTCATTTTCCAAACCTCAAGACTAAATTATATTCCATTTCTTTTAGAAAGAAGCATAGTGGTGTCGCTCGTGCCCCCAAACCGGTGCTCCATTGGCCAAAGCGCATGGAGCTGATCTACCTGGAGGCGTCGCCCAATTACTGTGAACGCAGCCTGCATGCGGGCAGCCAGGGCACCGCCGGAAGGACATGCCAGCACGGCGGCCACGGCCCACAGAGCTGCGACCTTCTCTGCTGTGGGCGTGGCCACAATACGCAGCACATCCGGGTGACCAAGCAGTGCCACTGCCAGTTCCGCTGGTGCTGCGAGGTGAGGTGCGACGAGTGCGACGAGAGCTACGAGGAGTTCACCTGTAAATAGAGCCAACTTCGTCGGAGGAGTAGCCGAGGCGGGGTCGGAACGCTGCTAGTATTAGAGCTATGTCATAGGAAATGCGTTAATTAAGTATTATGAGAAATGTATTACACTCACAACAGACACACCACAGCCCACAATGCAGACACTTTCCAGACTAGAGAGTAACTAGTTAACCATAAATAATGCTGTCCAGTTAAAATACAAGAAGCATCTTTTTAAACTATTTAATAAATTCAAACATAGTCGTCAATTAAAAGAAAATGTGACAATGTGTTTTCCTCCATGGGCTTGGTTTTCATCATCCTTGAAGCCATTCAGATTAGACATCAAAATAAATAATAATATTAATTATTAAATTAATAAATAAATGGATGTGCTGAGTTTTTATTGCAGTTTTTTATGTGAATATATTTTCAGATATAAAGGATTGGCAATATCCTGAATTTTCCTTTATAAACCACCATAAGCCGACACAAAATTATTCATAACTTTTGTAATTATTGTCGGATCGTCGAATGTTATACCTTCCCGATCTTGGATTTTCGTAAAGAATCTCTAGTAAAATTTCTATCAAAATCTGTGACTAAAAAATTTTTAACGATTTTTGCAATTTAGGAAAGGGGTACCATCATTAAAAATTGCAAAAATCGGTCAAAATTTTTTTTATACATTTTTTCAATCTTTTGATGCAGATTGACGGGAGATAAAGCCCTGATTCATAAATGCTATTCCTTTTTGCAATCCGATGAAAATTATATAAAATATTGACAAAAGAGTGGCTTAAAAATCCCACTTTTTGCCAAATTATTTTAACTTGATTTTTAATTGATCAATGAGGATTTTTTTTGCTTATTTATTTCACAAAAAATCTTATAACTTCTGAAATAATAATATGATCGACGAATGTTATACCTTCCCAATTTTGTAATTTCGTGTAGAATTTTGGGGAGAATTTCTAGAAAAATCTGAGACTATAAAAATTTTATCCATTTTTTGCAATTTAGGAAAGGGGTACCATCATCAAAACTTGCAAAAATCGGCAATAATTTTTTTTTTCTACTTTTACAATCTTTTGATACAAAAATGAGGAGATTAATGCACTGATTCATAAAAGCTACTTCTTTTTGGAATCGGTTAAAAATTGGATAAAATATTTGCAAAAAGGTGACTCAAAACTCTTAATTTTGCCCAAAAGCCACATACCATGATTTTAGCTTGGTGAATGATTAAATATGATTAAATATCTCTTTCCCTAGGTATTTCTGTGATAAATGTTATGATTTCTATTCTACAGGTGCAACGCACGAACGTTAAGCTTTCCAACCATCGGCTGGAAGGAAACGAAAATAAAATGGACAATAGGAGCAACAAGCACAACAACGACGGACCAGGCAACACGGATAACATCTTCAACATGGACTGCATCTTTTACGTATCCTTTAAGAACTCTCACGACCTTCATATGTATATTTAGATCTCTGAAATAATAAGTTAATCTATATTTTATTTAATTATAAATTTATTGTAAACAAAACTGTTTTTATTATTTAAAACAATGAAATAAAAAAGTTTTTAAAAGGAAATAACGATTTATTTATTCTGGGGGTGTTTTTTTCAGGAATGGGGCTCCGCATCCTACAAGCCGTTTAGATCAAGGATTGGACGCAAAGGGGTGAATATCGTCCCAAAAAACTTTTTATATCACCAAATGATGTATATCTAAATTTTCCAAAGTAAAAATGATTTTTTTCCCTTGAAAACCTATTAAAAATACCAATTTTGTTCTTTTTATAGAAGTTTATTGTCGTAAAGTACAATAGATTACTTAAACAGTATAAATTACTCTATTACATTGCTACATCCTACCCTTTTATATATCTACCTTGATCGACTATTGATAATTTTAACAAAGCTTTTCTATTAAGAAAGTTTTTTATCCTTTAATTCGGCATCCACAAAGGCTGTCAACTGCGCTACACGAGGTCGCCCTGGATCTCCGCCTCCTCTAGGATCTGCAACGGCTCGTAGGTCTCCTAGTTTTCTAGCCAGGACATCATAACAAAGCTAACTGTATCCCAAGAACGCAAACTCCAATCAAGGCTGTCCTTTTCTATCCTGTAAATAAATATAAAACAAAATAAATATATTTGTTTGTAAACAGAGCTTTTTATTGAGGGCGTGAAGTATTGGCAATATCTTAAATTTTTCTTGAAGGACTTATTTTCTACTTATTTTCGTACACAAATTTATTTATAACTTGAATAATAAATGTCGGATCGGCGAATGTTATACCTTCCCGATCTTGTATTTTCGAGTAGAATCTCGTGTAAAATTTCTATCAAAATCTGTGACTATAAAATTTTTAACGATTTTTGCAATTTAGGAAAGGGGTACCATCATTAAAAATTGCAAAAATCGGTCAAAATTTTTTTTACACATTTTTTCAATCCTTTGATGCAGATTGACGGGGGCATAAGCCCTGATTCATAAATGCCATTCCTTTTTGCAATCCGATGAAAATTATATAAAATATTGCCAAAAAAGTGGCTTAAAAATCCCACTTTTGGCCAAATTATTTTAACTTGATATTTAATTGATCAATGACGATTTTTTGGATTATTTATTTCACAAATAATCGTATAACTTCTGCAATAATAATATGAGCGACGAATGTTATACCTTCCCGATCTTGTAATTTCGAGTAGAATTTTAGGGAAAATTTCTATAAAAATCTGTGACTATAAAAATTTTATCCATTTTTTGCAATTTAGGAAAGGGGTACCATCATTAAAAATTGCAAAAATCGGTCAAAATTTTTTTTACACATTTTTTCAATCCTTTGATGCAGATTGACGGGGGCATAAGCCCTGATTCATAAATGCCATTCCTTTTTGCAATCCGATGAAAATTATATAAAATATTGCCAAAAAAGTGGCTTAAAAATCCCACTTTTGGCCAAATTATTTTAACTTGATATTTAATTGATCAATGACGATTTTTTGGATTATTTATTTCACAAATAATCGTATAACTTCTGCAATAATAATATGATCGACGAATGTTATACCTTCCCGATCTTGTAATTTCGAGTAGAATTTTGGGGAAAATTTCTATAAAAATTTGTGACTATAAAAATTTTATCCATTTTTTGCAATTTAGGAAAGGGGTACCATCATCAAAAATTGCAAAAATCGGCAATAATTTTTTTTTTCTACTTTTACAATCTATTTATCCAGAAATGAGGAGATTAATGCACCGATTCATAATAGCTATTTCTTTTTGGAATCGGTTAAAAATTGGAAAAAATATTTGCAAAAAGGTGACTCAAAACTCATAATTTTGGCCAAAAGCCACTTACCATGATTTTAGCTTGGTGAATGATTAAATATGATTAAATATCTCTTTCCCTAGGTATTTCTGTGATAAATGTTATGATTTCTATTCTACAGGTGCAACGCACAAACGTTTAGCTTTCCAACCATCGGCTGGAAGGAAACGAAAAGAAAATGGACAATAGGAGCAACAAGCACAACAACGACGGACCAGGCAACACGGATAACATCTTGGATCAACATGGATTGCATCTTTTACGTATCCTTTAAGAACCCTTACAACATTTATAAGTATAGTTAGATCTCTGAAATAATTAGTTAATCTATATTTTATTTTATTATAAATTTAGTTGTAAAAAAAACTGTTTTTGTTATGTAAAACAATTAAATAAAAAAGTTTTTAAAAGGAAATAACGATTTATTTATACTGGGGTGTTTTTTTTCAGGAATGGGGCTCCGCATTCTACAAGCCGTTTAAATCAATGATTGGACGCAAAAAAGTGAATATCGTCCCAAAAAACTTTTTATATCACCAAATGATGTATATCTAAATTTTCCAAAGTAAAAATGATTTTTTTCCCTTGAAAACCGATTAAAATAACCAATTTTGTTCTATTTATTGAAGTTTATTGTCGTAAAGTACAATAGATTACTTAAACAGTATAAATTACTCTATTACATTGCTACATCCTACCCTTTTATATATCTACCTTGATTGACTATTGATAATATTAACAAAGCTTTTCTATTAAGAAAGTATTTTATCCTTTAATTCTGCATCCACAAAGGCTGTCAACTGCGTCTTGGCGTTCGCTGATTCATTGTGTCTCTTGTTAACGCACACACCTCCTAAAACATCCGAGACATCACCTGGATTCACATCGGCGCTGCACGAGGTCGCCCTGGCTCTCCGCCTCCTCTACGATCTGCAACTGCTCGTAGGCCACCTAGTTTCCTAGCCAGGACATCATAACAAAGCTAACTGTATCCCAAGAACACGAACTTCAATCAAGGCTGTCCTTCTCCATCCTGTAAATAAATAAATATAAAACAAAATAAATATATTTGTTTGTAAACAGAGCTTTTTATTGAGGGCGTGAAGTATTGGCAATATCTAAAATTTTTCTTGAAGGACTTATTTTCTACTTATTTTCGTACACAAATTTATTTATAACTTGAATAATAAATGTCGGATCGGCGAATGTTATACCTTCCCGATCTTGTATTTTCGAGTAGAATCTCGTGTAAAATTTCTATCAAAATCTGTGACTATAAAATTTTTAACGATTTTTGCAATTTAGGAAAGGGGTACCATCATTAAAAATTGCAAAAATCGGTCAAAATTTTTTTTACACATTTTTTCAATCCTTTGATGCAGATTGACGGGGGCATAAGCCCTGATTCATAAATGCCATTCCTTTTTGCAATCCGATGAAAATTATATAAAATATTGCCAAAAGAGTGGCTTAAAAATCCCACTTTTGGCCAAATTATTTTAACTTGATATTTAATTGATCAATGACGATTTTTTGGCGTATTTATTTCACAAAAAATCGTATTACTTCTGCAATAATAATATGATCGACGAATGTTATACCTTCCCGATCTTGTAATTTCGAGTAGAATTTTGGGGAAAATTTCTATAAAAATTTGTGACTATAAAAATTTTATCCATTTTTTGCAATTTAGGAAAGGGGTACCATCATCAAAAATTGCAAAAATCGGCAATAATTTTTTTTTTCTACTTTTACAATCTATTTATCCAGAAATGAGGAGATTAATGCACCGATTCATAATAGCTATTTCTTTTTGGAATCGGTTAAAAATTGGAAAAAATATTTGCAAAAAGGTGACTCAAAACTCATAATTTTGGCCAAAAGCCACTTACCATGATTTTAGCTTGGTGAATGATTAAATATGATTAAATATCTCTTTCCCTAGGTATTTCTGTGATAAATGTTATGATTTCTATTCTACAGGTGCAACGCACAAACGTTTAGCTTTCCAACCATCGGCTGGAAGGAAACGAAAAGAAAATGGACAATAGGAGCAACAAGCACAACAACGACGGACCAGGCAACACGGATAACATCTTGGATCAACATGGATTGCATCTTTTACGTATCCTTTAAGAACCCTTACAACATTTATAAGTATAGTTAGATCTCTGAAATAATTAGTTAATCTATATTTTATTTTATTATAAATTTAGTTGTAAAAAAAACTGTTTTTGTTATGTAAAACAATTAAATAAAAAAGTTTTTAAAAGGAAATAACGATTTATTTATACTGGGGGTGTTTTTTTCAGGAATGGGGCTCCGCATTCTACAAGCCGTTTAAATCAATGATTGGACGCAAAAAAGTGAATATCGTCCCAAAAAACTTTTTATATCACCAAATGATGTATATCTAAATTTTCCAAAGTAAAAATGATTTTTTTCCCTTGAAAACCGATTAAAATAACCAATTTTGTTCTATTTATTGAAGTTTATTGTCGTAAAGTACAATAGATTACTTAAACAGTATAAATTACTCTATTACATTGCTACATCCTACCCTTTTATATATCTACCTTGATTGACTATTGATAATATTAACAAAGCTTTTCTATTAAGAAAGTATTTTATCCTTTAATTCTGCATCCACAAAGGCTGTCAACTGCGTCTTGGCGTTCGCTGATTCATTGTGTCTCTTGTTAACGCACACACCTCCTAAAACATCCGAGACATCACCTGGATTCACATCGGCGCTGCACGAGGTCGCCCTGGCTCTCCGCCTCCTCTACGATCTGCAACTGCTCGTAGGCCACCTAGTTTCCTAGCCAGGACATCATAACAAAGCTAACTGTATCCCAAGAACACGAACTTCAATCAAGGCTGTCCTTCTCCATCCTGTAAATAAATAAATATAAAACAAAATAAATATATTTGTTTGTAAACAGAGCTTTTTATTGAGGGCGTGAAGTATTGGCAATATCTTAAATTTTTCTTGAAGGACTTATTTTCTACTTATTTTCGTACACAAATTTATTTATAACTTGAATAATAAATGTCGGATCGGCAAATGTTATACCTTCCCGATCTTGTATTTTCGAGTAGAATCTCGTGTAAAATTTCTATCAAAATCTGTGACTATAAAATTTTTAACGATTTTTGCAATTTAGGAAAGGGGTACCATCATTAAAAATTGCAAAAATCGGTCAAAATTTTTTTTACACATTTTTTCAATCCTTTGATGCAGATTGACGGGGGCATAAGCCCTGATTCATAAATGCCATTCCTTTTTGCAATCCGATGAAAATTATATAAAATATTGCCAAAAAAGTGGCTTAAAAATCCCACTTTTGGCCAAATTATTTTAACTTGATATTTAATTGATCAATGACGATTTTTTGGATTATTTATTTCACAAATAATCGTATAACTTCTGCAATAATAATATGAGCGACGAATGTTATACCTTCCCGATCTTGTAATTTCGAGTAGAATTTTAGGGAAAATTTCTATAAAAATCTGTGACTATAAAAATTTTATCCATTTTTTGCAATTTAGGAAAGGGGTACCATCATCAAAAATTGCAAAAATCGGCAATAATTTTTTTTGTCTACTATTACAATCTTTTGATACAAAAATGAGGAGATTAATGCACTGATTCATAAAAGCTACTTCTTTTTGGAATCGGTTAAAAATTGGATAAAATATTTGCAAAAAGGTGACTCAAAACTCTTAATTTTGCCCAAAAGCCACTTACCATGATTTTAGCTTGGTGATTGATTAAATATGATTAATTATCTCTTTCCCAAGGTATTTCTGTGATAAATGTTATGATTTCTATTCTACAGGTGCAACGCACGAACGTTTAGCTTTCCAACCATCGGCTGGAAGGAAACGAAAATAAAATGGACAATAGGAGCAACAAGCACAACAACGACGGACCAGGCAACACGGATAACATCTTCAACATGGACTGCATCTTTTACGTATCCTTTAAGAACTCTCACGACCTTCATATGTATATTTAGATCTCTGAAATAATTAGTTAATCTATATTTTATTTAATTATAAATTTATTGTAAACAAAACTGTTTTTATTATTTAAAACAATGAAATAAAAGAGTTTTTGAAAGGAAGTAACGATTTATTTATTCTGGGGGTGTTTTTTTCAGGAATGGGGCTCCGCATCCTACAAGCCGTTTAGATCAAGGATTGGACGCAAAGGAGTGAATATCGTCCCAAAAAACTTTTTATATCACCAAATGATTTATATCTCAATTTTCATAAGTAAAAATAATTTTTTTCCCTTGAAAACCGATTAAAATAACTAATTTTGTTCTATTTATTGAAGTTTATTGTCGTAAAGTACAATAGATTACTTAAACAGTATAAATTACTCTATTACATTGCTACATCCTACCCTTTTATATATCTACCTTGATTGATTATTGATAATATTAACAAAGCTTTTCTATTAAGAAAGTATTCTATCCTTTGATTCTGCATCCACAAAGGCTGTCAACTGCGTCTTGGCGTTCGCTGATTCATTGTGTCTCTTGTTAACGCACACACCTCCTAAAACATCCGAGACATCACCTGGATTCACATCGGCGCTGCACGAGGTCGCCCTGGCTCTCCGCCTCCTCTAGGATCTGCAACTGCTCGTAGGTCACCTAGTTTCCTAGCCAGGACATCATAACAAAGCTAACTGTATCCCAAGAACGCGAACTACAATCAAGGCTGTCCTTTTCCATCCTGTAAATAAATAAATATAAAAAAAAAATAAATATATTTGTTTGTAAACAGAGCTTTTAATTGAGGACGTGAAGTATTGGCAATATCTTAAATTTTTCTTGGAGGACTTATTTTCTACTCATTTTCGTACACAAATTTATTTATAACTTGAATAATAAATGTCGGATCGGCGAATGTTATACCTTCCCGATCTTGTATTTTCGAGTAGAATCTCTGGTAGAATTTATATAAAAATCTGTGACTAAAAAATTTTATCCGAATTTTGCAATTTAGGAAAGGGGTACCATCAGTAAAAATTGCAAAAATTGGCAAATTTTTTTTTTTTTCTACATATAAAAACTTTTGATGCAGATCGACGGAGGTTGAAGTCCTGATTCATAAATGCCATCCATTTTTGCAATCCGATGAAAATTAGATAAAATATTGACAAATGAGTGGCTTAAAAATCCCACTTTTTGCCAAATGATTTTAACTTGATTGTTACTTGATCAATGACGATTTTTTGGCTTATTTATTTCACAAAAAATCGTATAACTTCTGCAATAATAATATGATCGACGAATGTTATACCTTCCCAACTTTGTAATTTCGAGTAGAATTTTGGGGGAAATTTCTATAAAAATCTGGGACTATAAAAATTTTATCCATTTTTTGCAATTTAGGAAAGGGGTACCATCATCAAAAATTGCAAAAATCGGCAATAATTTTTTTTTTCTACTTATAAAAACTTTTGATGCAGATCGACGGGGCTTGAAGTCCTGATTCATAAATGCCTTCCCTTTTAGAAATCCGATGAAAATTAGATAAAATACTTATTATATTGTCTCTAAAAGTCTTTAATTTTGTCATGCACTATTTTGATCGAAACTTATATACAACATTAAGCAGACATCAAAAAGTTTTTCTGATTCTGCAAGAAAAAAAACATAGCATACATTTGCGGGCTTTTTGAACAACAAGCTGTTAGCATTGCCAACGTAAAATATCCCACGGAAGACGTAAAGGACTTTTTCTTTATTTGTGAGGCTCCATATTTTGGTATTGGAATTCCGGAAACCATTAGGCTTGCCGTTCGCACCAAAATTCCAACACTCCACGAAGTGCGCGGGCGCCAAAAGGAAAATTCATTGATTGCAATCGCCCACTCACTCAGTTTCTCTCTCTCAAGGATGGAAAAGCGGTGGGCGGGCGGATGGGGCATGTGGAGAGTGGAAGCTCACCACTGTGGCAGCGCCACTATAATACCAACTGGCACGGACGAGCGGCGCTCAGTTCTTTGAGGGTAGTTAGTTGGACAACGGCGTTGCCGAAAACGGGCCACCTCAGCTGCCGCACAATACATTTTTGGGTTAGGAACATATACCCCATCACATTCCCCCACTCACACACAGACACACACACACACACACACTCACGCACGCGGTATATGTATCTGGCCGAGAAATGTATAAGGCCAAGAAAAATTCAATTTAATTGCATTCGTAGCGAGGAAAAAATTGTGTGAAATACAGCGCGTTGAACTGAAACTAGTGCCAACTACTAAATAGACAATTTCCCGTATAAATGGCCATGTCCTGGTGAATGTGTGTATCGATATGCGGGTGTGAGTGTGTGTGCGTGTATAGTGGCAATAGCGCCAGAGGCTGCTCCCTGGATACAGAAAAGTGATTTCCTGCAAAATGTGCCAAAAGAAAGTAGCGCCGTTTCGTTTCGTGTGAAAAAGCAATGCCGCAACATACTGAAACACAAAGTGAAGGATTGGATTTCTATACCCTTATACGTATATACATGTATATATGTATATTGAGCCTACAAATACTCTCGTTAGGGAAGGAGTAATCCCTATCTGGCCCACTAAACCCTGCATATCGATTGTGGGTTGCAAGAGGGAGAGACACAAAAAAAAAAATGGAAAAATTATTATAAATTGGTTCAACCTACATATAAGCCATACGAGATATACACCCACTCTGGCACACAGATACTCCCCCGCACACACCCACACACACACACACACACACACACAGACAACGCATTCGCCTACAGAGAGACATTAAGTTTGAAAAGCTATAAGCTGTGTGTACAGAGCCTAGGGCCGAGCGAATGAAGTGGCAGAAGGTGGTGCCAGCATAATGTTGTACAAAACCACCCAAACACCACCCAAACCACCCAGCCACCCCCCACCAATCTTGCCCCCTGCTTCGTTACGTTCCTCGTGAGCGTAACTCGTGCGTAGCCTGCTCTCCACTCCAATCTGCGGAGCACTCTTTAACTCCCTATCTACTCTCCACATCGGTGGGTGTGTGGGGGGCAGGGCCGTCTCTGTGTGCGAGAGTTTCGTGCGTCGAATGTGTGTCAGTGGTTTCCTTTTTCCCCATAGCTCCCGCTCCACGGAGGAGCAAACTCCTAAAAAAATAAAAAATTCTCGTTGGGCACGAAGCCGCGGAAAGCACTTAAAACCAAACCCCGAAAACCTGAATGAATACCTTAATTAGTTTAACGCAAAAAAGGAGTTTCTCCCCACTCATGCGGTTTCATTATCCTTTCCACACAGCCATGTACATACGAACAAAACCCGTTTAAACAACAAACAACAGAATGCAATTAGCCAGCGACAGCCCACGAAAGTCAACAAACTAACTAAGCCAGTGTCATCAAACTAAATTAGTGCAAGCAGCCAGCAGCCAACAGCCAGCAGCAAGCAGCTAAGCGAAGCCAAGCGAAGGAATAGCCGCCACCTTCCGGAACCGGAAATGCCCATTGAGCCGACAACGCCGCCGCCTCACAACACCGAAAGCAAAAACAAAACCAAAAACAAAAACAAAACCAAAAATAACACCAACAACACGATATAATATTGAAAGCTATAAAAGCCGAAAGCAACAAATCGTCCCTTTCCCCCCTTAATATTAAAACACACATGTAGTTGCAGCGTGATCCTTGTCCGTGTGCGAGTGCGTGTGTGTGCCAGTGAGCCCAGCAAATTGTTGCGGCTCTGAAAACCGGAAACGGAAGTCGAGAATAGGAGGAGGCGAGGTGCTGGAACCGGTGGAGCCGGAGCCGGAGCACGATCCGGAGGAGGAGACGGAGACGGAGACGGTGAGGCAGGAAGGAGGAGCCGTAACTACAAAGGAGGAGGAGAAGAAGATAGATTAGAAAATTTCATTTGCCCGCAGTTCGTAAACGAAAATCATTCAAAATTCATCGTCTAAGCAAAGCGGGTGAGCAACTTAACCACCAATACGTATACGTAATATCCACACTTACTCTCACACTCACACTCACACACATACACTCTTAAAAAAAAAGAACACCCACACAATGACAAAGCAACTTCAATTCGTGATGTGAACCGTAAGCGATATTGATTTCTGATTTGTGCGTATGCCTTGTGTAACAGGACCTCCCATAATTTAACCGTAATCAGTTATGAGTAATCTGATTCCCGTTGTCCTTATTTTCCTTTCATTGTCTACTCTACATGTGCCTGTCGTATGCATTAACTTTTTGGCTTTATTCTCTTCTAAACGTAGCCGTAATCGTATCTGTTTTGTAATTTCCCACCAACTGCGGCCAAAAACCCGAAATGGCCAATGCCGTTATCCTTTAGCTCGAGTCCCAAAATGTAGTCAGAAAGTAGCTTAGAATATTTATATGTTACCCATACGCCCCGTTGCGCTTCGTCAGTCAGCCAGTCAATCAATCATTCCGATTGGCAAGCAATTTGAAAACTTATAATTAGATATGTGAATGGGAAAATTGCCGGATTTGCAACGCACTGAAGAACCTGGCTTCGGCATTCGATTTGCTCGCATGATTTGTCAGTCTCAGTCCCAGTCTCAGTAGGATTATATTTTTCTTATAGCTGCTTTTTTATTCATTATCGGTAAATGGGGGAGGGGGCATTGGGGAGGGGAGGCAAGCCCCCTTTTGTTTTAGTGCCACCCCCTTGCGTGACAATGCTGCGGTGTTTGCCTTTATTATTTATTTCTTTCGGTTGTTATTTGAGTTGCCTGCTCTAATTTTAGATCAGTCGAATAACTTTTATTGATTTCAAATTTTAACCTTATTTTACATGTGGCCCAGAGTGCGAGTAGCTGTGTGTGCGCGTGTGTGTGTGTGAGTGACTCTTGGAAGAAAAGAAAACGCCGCCAATACATCCATTGCCCGTGCCCGTGTCAGTGGTAACAACAAAATACGGCAAAATATTTTACGATGACGCTATTGTTGTGAGCACAACGTGGCGGAAAGGGAACCTGGAGCGGTGACCACGCATTTGCGCACAGGCCCCTCTGTGGTGAATTCTCTCTCCGGCTTTCTCACGCCAGGCTCTTCCCTATTCTCCACCAGTCACGGAGACATTCTCTAATGTTTCTTCTTTTTTTTTCCCCCTATTGCGGGGGCTATTCAACATGTTTGTTTTGGGGTGTGGAGGGCCCCCCCCCCCGAAGGCGGTATGCGATAAGGCCCGGACAACAATCGTACACGGCTCCGTTTATCCAGCTCCTGGTCCCTTAAGTATGCAGGCTCAAAGTGCAATCTATCCGGGTTCCCTCGTCCTTGCCCGCACCACCCCCCCCTCACCACCCAATCGCACACCCATCTGGCTGTCTCTTTCTGTTTGCTTAGCAAAGTGCACTGCTTGGGGCTCCTTTAATGGCATGGCGATGTAATCGAATCTCGGCCAGATATTTTATGGCCCGTCTGCCATATCCTGACCTCATCTGCTGGCGCTTCCTTTATCCCTTTTTCCTTTTCCTCCATTACGGTTTTTTCTTTTTTTTTTTCTTGTGTTTGTCGCAGGCTCAACGGGAGATGTCCTTCTTGTGGATGTGAATAGGCTTCCGGCTTGCTGATTCGTTTAGCTTTTATTTGAGCCGCTGCAGTGGCAGTTGCAGTTGCAGCGGCTGTTGCAGTTGCAGTGGCAGTGGCAGTTGCAGCTGCTGTTGATATCCGCACTCTTGGCCCATTCACACGGCATCAACACTGCGCTTGTCATCGTTCCCCTTTCCGGCTTATTGTTTATGCGGCAGGACTAATGCCAATTTGCAATTCATGACATTCATAGAAATCTTTTAAGTCCTATAAACGGGTCTTGAAAGTTTATTAAATATTTTAACGGGCGAAGGGAAACATTGAAGGTGGACTATTTCATCCACTTTCTTTTATATCTCAGTTGCCAAAATTTCCCATCTCAATCCCCAGACCAAGATCAGTGAAACGTAAGCCGCCTAAACTCCAACTGACAGCCTCCGTGGTTGACTTTTCTTTTTAGACGTGAAGTAGCCGCTCAAGTGGCAATTTGCATGCGATTTGTTGCCCGTCTACCGGGTCTACGACGAATTTGCATAGAACCGTCATAATGCAATGCTTTGAAAGATGTATTCTGCTTTCTCTGTTGCTTCCCCATCGCCCAGCACCACCCACCCACCCCCGCACTTTGAGACTGTTTATGGTATTTGTTTATGCGCTTATGGCCGGGTAGCTACTAGCTGAGATTTGGGTAAAAAGGTTAAGGATATGCAAGTTGAGCTAGAGCCAATTTAAATGCAAAAACGGAAGCCGTCGATGGGATGCTAAAAATGCTAGAAGAAAAAAGAAAAAGAAACTATAAAGTAAATCCCCTGGCTTTCAGTGTACAGCGGGGCGTATGCGTAATGTAATATATTGTTTTTTATGAAGAAAATGTATCACAATGTGATGTGTACTATTGTGTGTATGTTTTTTGTTCTCTTCTCACTTCTTCCACTTGCAGATGCCGCAAAACAGAAAAAGAGCAAAAGCAAAAAGAGAGCAAAGAGTTTAAGTCGTTAATAGATCAATCAATCAATCTATCAATCAATCAAAACCGTGTGCATATCAACCGAAGAAGCCAACACTGACAACCAAAAATCAAACGTTGAACGTTGCATTTAAGCGAACAGCCGAAGAGGCCGGACAACCAAGAGCCAATAGCCAATAGCCAATAGCCAAGAGACATTCGTCACAAAAATTGATCTCAATCAGAGTCGGGCTCTTTTATTGGCTGGTGATTGCATGCCGCGGATGAGCCGCGGATTATGTCACGTGACGAATATAATCCAGTAACTAGCTCTGGTGTGCGCAGTCCGGGTCGCGTGCGGCGGCTCCAGGAATTGCCGACGGTCGATCGATCCCCATCCCGGGACTACGGCGCACGCGGAAGTCCTTTAGGTGAATGACTCCTCCAAAACAAAATAAAAAAACCTCCCCAAAAAATCATATATATTAAAATATATCGAAATCTCCGGACCTAGTCCAAGCAATCCAAGCACAAACGTAGTCCAAAGCACCTTAAACTAAAAAACTGAAAAACCGAGAACGAATCGAGACCAAAAATAAGACACAGGATGCACTGACGTTTGTGCGAGAGCTTGGCGAACCAAGAATTCCAACCATTATTTTACTGATTTCCTTTGGTCAATTGGCAATGCTTTAATCCTAATTTCATAATCCAAGATCGACATACTAACCCCGCTGTGTTGCATGCAACGAACCTCGATAGCGAGCATTGCAACATGGCTTTGTGCTAAATTCATTATGCAAAATTCATGTTTCTTTTTGTATATCGCTCGCTAGCTCTCTCTCTATGTCTCCTCTATATAATTATGTATCATAACTAACTCCTTTTCATTTTGTACTATTTGTAGTCGATTCAAACTAATGCAATTTCTAACTAAACTCTATTATTTCTGTCTAACATCACACGCATGCGCATGGTACATAAATTTGATTTCATTTCATTTCACTTGATTCGATTTTCATTTTCTTTATCGTATAATTCGTTTCGCTTCACTCATCTTGCGAATATCTACCGATTTTCATTTCAATTAACCCACACAAACTCACACACTTTCGATTGAACCACAAACGACCAAACACTTGAATACTCGAATACTCGAACGCATGCAAATTGAATTCTCGTCCTGTGGTGTGGGGGCGGGGGGGTTGTCCTGGAAAATGGGAATTGAATTCAATTGGCATTTCCATCCGCACTCACAGCCCACGCAACAGTTGCTGGAAAATTGCATTAGAAGCGGGCCAAAGGAAAAAAGGACCTGCCCGACTGACTGACTGACTGGCGGGAAAATGGCCAGCAGCTGTCGCTGAAAGGAGATCCTCGCCGCTGCAGAAAGAAAGCGAATTTGCAGAAAAATAGAAATACTACACATAGTCCGGGTGCATAGCCTGATATCAAAGCCTCAAACTGGATTACAATTATGGTTAGCTAAACTGTTTTGCACTTCAACGGGGTCAACACTTAATTACCAAGTCTGGTAGCTAGAAGCTCGCGGCTAATTAGCATTTGGCCGCCATTCAGGGGGCAAAATAAACCATTTATGAGCCGCTGACGAACGAACAAGGACGAACGTTTGGAGGAACCGCAAATTCAGTTTCGTGCTCTCGACGTGCAAAATGATTTCGTGCTGACACAAACTTAGTTTATGGCCCTCAAAGGTGGTGGTCGGGTGGCAGTTGGCAAAAAGGACGCGGCCGAGGTGCGGGTGAACCACAGCAAACAGTCTGAACGGGCTGAAATATGAGAGCCGGGCTGGGCTGGGCCGGGCCAGGCCAGGCCAGGACACACAGAGCCATGCCGCACAATGTAGCTAGTTTATGAGGCACTCACTCTTTGTGCCCCGCCAGCAGGGCCAAGGGAGAGGCAGGATCTGTTGGCTCTAGGGGGTGGACGGGGGGTTAAAAGCAAACCAAACCAAAGCCTGAACACGACAAACATTTTTTCTGCCTTCGTTTGTTGACTTTTTCGTTATTTCTTTCTTTTAAATTACCTGCGTTCCTTGCCACTAACCGAAACCCGCAAAAAAATACCACAAACAAAAAATGAAATAATGAAAATGAATAATTTAAGAAAATAAGGCAGATGCTCCACTGCACTAGTTGCCACCTTAGATACACTTTAATTTCTTACTTTTGCGTTTTCTGTTTGTGTTTTACGTTTCGTTATTTTCTGTTCTGGTGGCCGGCCGAGCAGCCTCCGAAACGAAAACACGAAACAACTGAACCACCTGAACCACCGCCA
The DNA here is from genome assembly GCA_018150405.1 of Drosophila varians. Lineage (NCBI taxonomy): Eukaryota > Metazoa > Arthropoda > Insecta > Diptera > Drosophilidae > Drosophila > Drosophila varians. The sequence continues at coordinate 16,389,500 of JAECWK010000130.1, forward strand.
CCAGAGATAAAAAAAATATCCACAAGTCCACCAATCCACCAATCCACCCACCACCACCCAACCGTCCGTCATCCACTCATTTGGTCATCCTCATGAATTCTGTGTGTGTGTGAATTTCAGCAATGGGCAGTCCATACTACCGCGACATGGATGAGCCAACAAGTCCGGCCGGAGCGGGTCACCATCGCAGTCGGAGCGCCAGCAGACCACCGATGGCCCATGCCATGGACTATCCAAGTAATGACCACAAATAAATTGTACTCAAAGTTGATTTGCTTTTGAGAATGATAACTTTTAAAACAAATTGACTTAAATAATTCTCGCAACAATTCCTTACTTCCTATTCTTCTCAACTAACATCGTTCTGAATGTCCTTAGGAACCCGCTACCAATCGCTGGATCGCGGCGGACTCGTCGATCCCCACGATCGCGAGTTCATACCCATCCGGGAACCCCGCGATCGCTCCCGGGACAGATCCCTCGAACGGGGCCTATACCTAGAGGACGAACTCTATGGGAGATCGGCACGCCAGAGTCCCAGTGCCATGGGTGGCTACAATACGGGCATGGGTCCCACCTCGGATCGGGCCTATTTGGGCGATCTGCAGCACCAGAACACCGACCTGCAGCGGGAACTGGGCAACCTCAAGCGGGAACTGGAGCTGACCAACCAGAAGCTGGGCAGCTCGATGCACAGCATCAAGACCTTCTGGTCGCCGGAGCTGAAAAAGGAGCGGGCTCTTCGCAAGGAGGAGAGTGCCAAGTACAGTCTGATCAATGATCAGTTGAAGCTGCTCAGCACGGAGAATCAGGTAAGCTTTCAGGACATTGATTTGGCTGTTTATATCAAACTAATGTCCACCTATTCCTCTACAGAAACAAGCCATGCTGGTGCGTCAGCTGGAGGAGGAGTTGCGCCTGCGAATGCGGCAACCCAACCTGGAGATGCAGCAGCAAATGGAGGCAATTTACGCGGAGAACGACCACCTGCAGCGGGAGATCAGTATCCTGCGGGAGACGATCAAGGATCTGGAGTGCCGGGTGGAGACCCAAAAGCAGACGCTAATCGCCCGCGATGAGAGCATTAAGAAGCTTCTGGAAATGCTGCAAGCCAAGGGCATGGGTGAGAGCTTACCTTTATCCTTTCAATAAAAAAGAAAAAACTAACTTGAACTTTACTTTAATTAAAGGCAAAGAGGAGGAGCGCCAGATGTTCCAACAAATGCAGGCAATGGCCCAGAAACAGGTAAGACTTAGCTTTTGATCCTTTGCCCAACCGAAATTTGACCGAAGGATAAAAAAAGGGACGAGGTCGACCCCCTGACCGGCTCTCCTTCCCCTGACTCGATACCAATCTCTCTCTCTCTATCTCTCCACTTCTCAAAACTATCTCTAATTTTCTTTCGTTCGGCAAATAATGCTCTAGAGAATGATTTCGTACACGGGCAGGCGGGGTAACAGAGAATTGGAGAACAAAATGGTGGAGAATCTCATTTTCTCCCCATTCCCTCTCGGATCTCTGTTGCTCCAGCCTGTCCTTTTTCTCGCTGAACACACGGAAAACAACATGAGAAACACTTTTTCTGCATCTTGAGTTCGAAACATTTGATGCAGCATCCGAGCTGTAACAACTTTTGTTTTAAACCCACACACTCCAGAGCCTCTATATACTCCAGCCTAAACACAGCCACAAATACACAGAAATAAAACTTATATTTACATACTGCTATATCTGTTACAATCTATCCAAAAAAAGAAATTAGTAGAGCCTAGAAATGTTCGCTTTTATACGCTTGAGTTTGTTCCGTAGTGTTTTTCCACTCACTGTTGATTTTTCATTTCCCACACAGACGACACCCAGCTCACATCCTTTTTGACACGTTTCATTCAGTTTGTTACATGTTTTGCATATATGTTTTCTTGTTTCATTCTTTTTTTTTTTTTTGTCGTTGCCGTTTTGTTGCTGTTTTGTTCCTGTTGCCGTTGTCGCTTAATTAATTTGCAACTTTGTGCCGTCGAGAAATAGGACAGTGTGGAGGAGCAGTCGACATCAATGAACGTCGTTCAAATTAACATTAAGTGCAGTGCACTTCAGCATATATTGTACACACCCATCCATACACCCTCAAACACACACCCAGACAACACCAGGACCCACGCACACACACACACCCGCTCTGAGAGGAGCTTAGTCATTTCATTGTTCGGCCCCCAATATGGGCCAAGCAATAAAATCTCGATTTTGTAGCACAGTTTTCGGCGACATAATGGATATGCATCTTCGTCGCCCCATTTAAGCGGCAGTAATGCATTGCACACAAAAAAATAAGCAAGCTTGCGACTCAATCTTGGCCACTTTCAATATTCCCATTAAATATTCATAATGCCCACAAAGAGGCATCCAGACCGAGTATCCTCTGTATCCATGAAAGGAACAGATTTTTGGCGACTTGATTTTCTTGCTGTGTGCAGTGCATTTTGCTGCTCATTGTTGCATTTCATTATTTATCGCCTTCTGTCTGAAGAGGCGGCAGCGGGGTGGAGATATAAAGTGCTGCCACTTGGGAAATCAATCTGAAATGGCCTGCCACATTATGTGTCCGGGTCTAGAGTTTGCTGCTGCTCCTGCTGCAACTGCAACTTAAATTTGTACTAAGCGACCTCCCCAAGGACGAAGCTAACGGATTCAACTGCTTATTACTGATCCAAACTTCATCCTTACCGCACCTCCCCTTTTCCCTTGCCCTCACTCTTTAATTACATGTTTGCCTTAAGCTATACTCCCACAACAGACCCACATGGCGTATGCGTAATATTAAGCACAAACAGAACAAAAGGCAGCCAAGCCAAGCAAACAACAAAATACAAAATACGAAAAACAAAAAGGAATTTGCCAGAGCATGGTCAGACAGATGGGAATATTCCCAGTGGGCAGCATAAATAACCTTGATACAGAAAACGAATTCTATTTAAGGACAACACAGTCTCTGGCCAGTGAAAAGGCCAACAGCGATTGGAGACCAAAGGCAGGACCATGGGGAATTACGCCGGGATAGTCAAGAAAATATGATTATTATCTGGCTCTAGGTTGGACTTTTCTTGACTTGCCAAGAATACTTTAAAGAAAACTGATTTTGAGCTCATTTTAAAATTCATTTTGCATGTACCATGCATACATTTGTCAATGAATGGCCCATAAAAAATGTCAGCCAAAGTGCCAGATATTAGTCATGGATGGCCACTCTCTATCCTTGACTGAATTTTAAACTTCATATTTTATCTTAACTGCACAGAGGCCCTGTGGCGTTAAATCCATTTGCATAAGCTCAGCATCCTTTATTCGGTCACCGATTCTTTCCGAAATGGCCGGGCACAATAAGCATTGAAATAGTATTTTTTTGGCTCTACGCCGTGGAACTGGATTCCTTTTTTTTTTTTTGGTAGGTCGGAGGGGGACTCTTATTTTATTTTTAGGTTAAGCTTTGTACAATTTTCGAGCCAGCGGGTGGGTGGACAAGAGTTTTTATTATATTTTGCCAATTGAAAGGAACGAACAAGGACAAAACTACTGCCTCGAACGGCGATTGGACATTGGCGATTGGCGTAGCTCAAAATTAATTTGTCGCTGATATAAAAACAAACAAATGGGCGGAGGTGGAAATGAGGCGCAACTACACGCTCCGAACAGCAGTAATTAAAAGTCAGCCCCCAAAAAATCAAGTCTACAAATGGAAAACCACCCACGAAACTGAAAAGGCATGAATTTCGACTGGTTTTCCGATTCTTTTATCCTTCTCCTTTTTTTTTTTTGTTGGTTCCTGCCCGGCAAGCAATTAAAAGTTGTTGCGTATACGCCGCGTTGGCAGGGCCGGAAAAGAGAGCAATCGGCTGTGGCTGCGGCATTTGTTTCGAGGTCAGTGCGTTTTACATATCCTACGAGTATTTTCGTTGCCGTTTTCTATTTTTTGCAAACAACAAAAAATGTGAATAAAACCTGCCAGCCTCTGTGTTCTAGTTGAGGGGAAAAACTTTCAATATTTCCATCTTGTTTAGCTGTTGGCCCGTATCGGATCAAGTTTATGCCTCTGACTTTTGGCCATCTTACATAAGCCAAAGGCTCGGAACGCATCATCTCCATGTATCTGGGGGCTGGAATATACATACTTTTTACGAGAAAATTCTCCTTTTTATTGTCTACTTCTTATGGACATTTAACCGACGCCACTTTGTCTGCTTGATGCTCCAAACTTTTGGCTTACCCCCTATCGCCCTCCCCCCTATCGCCCTAACATACGTACGTTTTAGCCAACACAAACACACACACATTATGTATAAAATATACAAAATCTAACAAACTTACTCACTTCTGGTGAACCCGACAACAAAAACGGCCTCAACAACAACGATACAGCTTGATTTGGAGCGCGAAATCAAGAAATACGCTCAGGAGGAGCAGGGGGTCAGGGTGAGTGTGTGAGCCATAGCTTTTCTGTTTGCTTCTGAGCCAGCTAAAAAAATTCGAAACAAGAGAAAAAAAAACCTTAGAGCTAAAGACCTTCTTAGGGCCAATCTGGCCGACGCCTTTAACCCCTCCGGATGACCGAAGCTTAGCATTGCTGCTCAGTATGCCAGACCACACAAATCCATATTCAAATATTCATGTTGTTTGGCTCGTCCTTCTCCCCAAGCCCCAAGCCCCAAACGCCCCCACCCACCACTCCTCTGCCATTCGGGGTGGGAAATTAGAAACTATGCAAAACGATGCCAATGGCTGAATTTTAATTAGCAGAATAAGCCAGCGGGTAAAGGGGCGTTTTACGGAGGGATCTGAATGTATTACGGGGGATTGCCACAAGCCGGCCGGGGCAGGAGCGGGTCTAAGTGCGTTTTCTGGGGCGGAACTAAAGTTATTAGATTATATGTTACAAGATTTTTAAGGATAATGGTTCTTAGCAGTCATATTAAATGATTCATCATGATTTTAATCATACTTATCCCAATCCCAATTATCTTTATTCCATTTAATGAAAACTTTTGCCACAATACCTCAAATTAAATAAGGTTTTTATTTATTATTCAAAAAATATTAAGTATGAGGGAGGAATACGGGTGAAACAGTAGAAAATAATGGATTTTTTTGGTTTGAAGGAAATTTAAAACCCTGAAAACCTTTATTCATGAGCAAAGTGGCATAAAATACTGCCCGACTCTATATTAAATTCCCAATTTGCTGGCAACCGATTGTGGCAGGCGTTTCACTCGCAGGTCACTAAATAAAACTCACACGACAGCCCCCTCATAAAATTGCCGGCCAAAGAGCCAGTCATCCGCCCACCAAGCCACCCAGCCACCAAGCCATCCAGCCATCCAGTCAGCCCTGTGTCCTATGCATACGCATAAATAATAATGGGCATGGAGCACGGAAAACGGAGCAAGGAGTCCGGAGCTCGAACCTCGGAACTGAGAGCCTGGAACTTGGATATCGTTGGGGCTGCCAGTGGGCCTTGCTCAACGCGTGATATATTATGCTGCTGGCTGGCTGGCTGGCTGGTGGAGGTCTTTGTTTTGCGGGGGCATAAAATAATTACGCGGCGCACCGCAAAATTCATTTTGCCAGCACAAACAAAAAAAAAAAAGAAAGAAATATGTGCGGAATACAAGCCGGCCGCATAATAAGTTAAGTGCGTTATGGAGTTACCGAGGAATTACTGAGAAAAGAATTGAAAGCCTTTAAATAGGATGGCAGGCAGGTGGAATGTGAGGTTCGATTTATCGATTGCCGCCGTACCCCAAAATGAAATTCCATTTGAAAAACAAATGACTGCTTAATGAGTCGCCCACTTAGCATAATAATTGAATGGAAGCTGGGAAAATATGCAAAGTCTTGCCTACATTTGAGGGCCAGTTGGCCCGGAATGCCATTTGCGGGCCAGGTCCGGAAGGTGGTGAGCTGCAACGGAAAAGGAGGACCCATCCACCACCCCCCCGCAAAGTCAGCTGCTCGAGAAGTGCAGAGCCTTGTCATGCGCAGGCCATCAGATGCAGCAGGCCAGGTCGATCCAACTAACAGCAGCCATCGGAGGGTTAAGCTTCTGGCGAGTATGTTGCCTGTTTAGCGAGTCTTCCCTAGAACCCTGCCGCCCCCTCCAACACACTCCCACCATTTTTCGGCAGCAATCAATACCGCCGCCAGCTTTTGAGCGTAAAAGAACGTAAAAGCTCTCGCTTGGCGGCTAAAGCTTATTTTTGGCACAGACCACATGACTGAAATGGCTGAGTGAATACCAGCAGAAGGACTCTATCGGGAGCTGAGTTTAAGGACACAGCTTGAGTGAGAAAATGATTTGGTAACGAAAGTCGAGCGCTAAAAGGGGCTATATGTAGCTTAGGAGGGACTATTTCCCAAACTTTAAATATAAACAAAAGATAAAATGCTGCTGCTGCTTAGTTTGAGGCTTTAAGCTAAGGATAATTAAATAAGATACGAAAATTTGTATGTTAAATAAAGCTTCTTACTAGAAAAGGAATAGAATTTCGAAACTCCATAATAGTGTTATAGTCCTGTTTAGTAACGAAAGCTGTTAAATCATAAACGTAAATCCTGAAACGCTCTTGGCTCGCCAAATGAATGAGCGGCGAGAGACCGAAGGAGCTTCCGCTCCGACTTCCCGACGGGCCAACAGAGCGTATGAGTGATATATGTGGGGCTGCTGAGTGGCCTCGTGGTTGGGAAAGCTCCGCAGGCGCGAACAGTTGTACACGCAACGCTCCAGCCGATGAGCCGAGACACGGACGACACAAACGAAAGAGCAAAGCCCAGCGCGTCGCGAATCGCACAGAAAGAAAGAAAGTGTGGCATATAAAAGAAAAAAAAAATAAAACGAGGCAAACGGCAAATGGCAAATGGCAGAAAAAATTCTGTAGTGGGCAGCGAGCCAAGCCAGGCAAAGTGAATTAGGATTTTTGTGCTAGGATACGAAAAGCAGAGGGACCTATTTTTAAAAGCCTTAAACCACATATATTCGCAAAAGAAAATCCCACTCGAACGAGAGGTCGTGGCGCGAACGCGTGTGTTGCAAAAATAAAAAGAAAGGAAATAGAAGCAAAAATATAATATATCTATATATATATGTGAAAAGTCCATTCCTTGACCGACGAAGGATGTAAAATAGGATAGGAATGTCGAGCATTTCATTATTGTGCCTTTACCTGTAAATGCCTGTGTCTGTGTGCAAATAATAGTTTGAGTGCAATTCAATTTTCAATTCCTGCATCAACATCGTTTAGCAGCAGGAGCATCAGCAGCAGGAGCAGGAGCAGTAGCAGCAGCAGAGCAGCAGCATAAAATCAATAATTTTTGCTTAAGCAGCCGCAGCAGCCGAAAAAAAAAAAATCTTTAGCAGCAGTAGCAGCAGGCTGAAGGCAGCAAACATTAACTAACAACAACAAAGACAACGAAATCGGGCTAACACCAACACAAACAACAACAACAGCAGCTAGCAAGAAAAACAACAATTTCTTTTTATAGCTCGCCAGAAAGTCTCCCCTCTTTTGTGGCAGTTAGTGTGTTTGTGTGTGTGTGTGGCTGCCTTTCTCCCATTGAGAATGTAGGAGTGTGTGTGGTGGGCCAGAAGGTTACATTCACATTCACATTAACATTAAGCAGACAGCGCTAAGAATCAGGAAGCGGCAGTTGCGCTAAGATAATAGAACAACAAAAGTAACAAGGAAGCTACCACTTTATTATTGTATTACAATACACACACACCCACACACCTGCGCACATTGGACGGACAGTCTCAAATTACATAAATAGCTGAAAGCCAGCCACTAATTCCAAGTACAACGAACTGCAATCGCAATTTCCATTGCGGCATTGCAGCTGCAACAGCAACAGCAACAACAGCAACAACAATATTTAACTTTTAAAGACCCGGCCCGACACCCACAAACCTATGGACAATGCCTATGTCTACTACAAGGTATTGTAACGAGTTCTTAACCGAAACGCCAAACGGAAACCTTCACTCACCCAACAACCAAACAAAACAGTCAGTCGAGGCAACTCCATCGAGAACAATCATCATGTCATCAGCTCGAAATGTCATTACTTCATCATCATCATCATCAGACAACGTCAACTTCAACTTCAATTCCATTCAAAAGTCAATCAGCCAAAGGCAACTAACATAACAAAATCGACGACAGCTAAAATACGTCTGTGGGGGGTGTGTGTGGTTTTTGGGGGTTAAGGCTCCACGACTCCAGGGGTTCGAGGGTTAAGGGCTGCGGGCTGCGGGCTGCGGGCTGGCAATTTGTTATAGCGGGGGTGTAAATCAGAACGATGGCTATCAATGGGGGCCATAGACTGCAGCAGTAGGCGCAGCACTACAATCCCAGACACCAGAAAAGCCATTTAAATGTCCTGTCAAGGCGTAACATGAGACACTCTCCCCAGAGGGCCCAAAAGCAAGCAGTAAAAGGATATCAGCAAGAAAACCACGAAAACCGAGAGAGAGAGAACAAAAGGACAACAAAATTCAAGAGATTTAAATGTCGATTTCAATGATTTTTCCAACAAAAGAGTTGAAATAGATGTAGATTATATTTTTTGCAGCCATTATATTGTAAATATTCAATTAAGATTTAAATCGGACAAGGACATTGCAAAGTTTTCCTCTGTGTAGCACAACGAGCACGCAAAACAAACAAAACTATTTAAACTTCTTCTGTTTCGCCTGTCCTTTTTTGTGGCCTCGAGTTGCAAATTAAATTTTACACACACACACACATACAGTAACACATATTAGCATACTAATACTAATACTAAGACTGAAACTTGGACTAAATAAAAAGTAAAATGGGGAAAAGCGCATTGCTTTTCTGCGTAATTAGTGAAATTCGGCAACAGGGCGAACTTGAAGAGAGAGTGCAAGATGCATAGACAGAAATGCAGGCACAGGACCTAGGACTAGTAACCACCCAAACCCAGCCAGCCATTTTGAAATAGGACTCTGGCCCTCTGCAGTTGCTCATTAGCAGAAAAGCCTGCCCGAAAAAAAAATTGTAAAAGAGAGCACTGACAGGGATGCACTTCATAAATGTCACTTGAAATACATTTCCAGCAGGCACGTGCGTACTGAAAAAAGATGGGACACCGACTGACAATGGGTTAAAAGCGGGTATGGGGGGTGTCTGCAGGACACAATGGGGGAAAAGGACTCTCTGTCTGGCCTTGCTCGAAACACAAAACGAACATGAACGTGATGATTTGTCATGATTAACGCAGGGGGATTGGGGAATTCCCATTCTTCAATTCAGAACGCTGAAAACAGGAGGGACTCTTGCCCCACCTCCCCCGACACTTTTGAGCTCACTTTTGTTTGTCCTGCGTCCTGCGTGATGTGTTCACATGTCAATGTCGCCGGGGGTACAGTCTGCCCCTCAATTTCTCTCACTCTCTAGTCTTCGGGGGTCATAAAAGTTGAAATTGTTATCCTGCTGCCTTCTTTTCGCCTTGCTATTTTTGAGTTTTATGTGTTTGTTTTTCAATTTTATGATTTGTGCTGGGCACGCAACAATAACAACAACCACAACAAACAGAAAATGGGAGTGAAAACCAGAAAATACACTCTGCTACATGTACTTTGCACTTAACACACTTCCACCAATACACACATGGACATTTCTCGGCTTTTGATTTCGCTTCTTACTTGCATTCCTTCTGCCTTTGTTCTCGCTTGCCCTTTACCACCCCCCAAACCCCAACCCCCCTCTTTTACTCTATCAATCTCTCTCTTTCTCTTTCTCCATCTCTATATATCTCTCTTTCCTCTATTGTTAAAAAAAAACACACACAAGCACACGTGGCGTATACGTAACCTTGTAACCAAAATGTTGTTATTTCGGTCCGCCATTTCCATGTGTGCTTGTGTGTTGGTGTGTGGGAGTCTGTCATTGTGTGGGTGAGCAAAGGCATTTCTTGGCATTATTTTAAGTGTTCTGCTCACCTGTACTCTCTCCATCTATCCAAATCCCCCCTTTCTCTGTCGCTTTCTCCCCGCCCCCAGCCTATCTATGTAGCTTTCTCTAGCCCTTTCTTTCTCTTGCCAGTTGGCATCATTTTCTAAATTTATATTAATCCTTGTTTTACTTCAAACATAAATATCTGTATTAATGTGAGTTTTCTAACTGTTTTGTGTGCGTGTCGTAATGTTGTTTGTAAAACTCCTCCCCGTAGCAATTTGTGTAATTTCGTTCCTTTTCTAGATTTGATCACTTGTTTCCCTTTTTGCCCATTTTTGTTTTTCACCGGCAATATCTTGTTGTATTCTTGATCCTTTTTTTCATTTATTTAAAATACCCAATACACTCACAGTGACTCTAAAACACACACACACACACAGTCACACAATGTTTGTTCTGCGTTAATGTTAACTTAGCATTTTGAACGGAACGCTGATTTTTTAACTCCCGTTTTTTTTTTTGTAACTGTTCTTACATAATCAAAAAGTAATATATATAACATTTAACCAACACAACAAAGAGCAAACAAATAGAAATCAACAAAATAATTCAGAATTAGAAAATCAGAAAATCAGAAAAACGAAAACCGAAAAACGAAACCAAAACCGAATCCAAAACCAAACAGAAAACCCACCTGAAATGATCAGATACAAATTAACAAACCATTAGTGAACTGTGATCTATTTAGCATACAAGAATAATTCTTTTGTCATTTTATTGCCAAAAGATGCTGATGATTTTTTCACGAAACTTATCGATTGTAATGGCTCCAATAATTGGCATTAACGAATCAAAATCATGAATCAACCAAAAACTCAAATTCAAAAAAAATATATTCAACACTCTCAGAAAAGTAGGCAACAAATTTTTGAATAAACCAAACCAAATAAAACAACTTAATCAATAAATGCAAAATATATATTTGTTTCCAGAATTGATCTTTTTTAATTATATCTTTACAAAAAAAAAATCTCTATTTTGTTGTTGTTCTAAAAGCAATCAAAAAGTATACAAAAAAAAAAATATATTAACAAATATAAATGAGAAATTTGTTTACCAAGAATCGAAAACGTATGCAACTATTTACAATATGCTTTTGTAATATTTTCGCACGATACCAAAAATAAAATATAAAATCTAAATAAATATAACCACCAAAAGAAACAAATAAAAGAGAAGAAGGATAAAAAAAATGAATTGATAAAAAAAAAAAACTTCGAGTAGACGGGCAAGATGAAGAAAAGGATAGAATATCGAATCGAAAGCGAAACGAAACTTTCATTCACTGACAACTCTTTGACGATAAAATGATAAAATAATTACGACGTGTATATATATTCCACAAATATGGCTAACCAACATGTATATATATTTATATATATATATATATATATATATACTGCTACCTCTGTTTCTGTCTCTGTTTCTCCCACTCATTCTCTCTTCCCCTTTCTTTATATAACTCTCTCTCTCTCTCTCTCTCTCTGTCGCTGTTTTGATATACATATATACATAAATATATATATATAATACCTACCGAATATCAGCAACTGCAACTATACTTTATATATATGTATATAAATATATTATTATCCAGTATGTTGTTTTTGATATCTATTGCGTTACTTCGCTTACCAAACCGACAGACCGAGACCCAGTCCCCGATCTTCCGACCCAGAAACTGCCATCCACCACCCAGAAACTCCCAGAACTCCAAGCCTAGATCTAAAGGCCGAAAGCCAAAGTGTCAAAAGCCACACGCCCATATGTGAGTGTGTGTCGAATAGAAAGTGCATATGGGCGTGTCCTTCGTGTTTGTGTATGATATATTACTTTTTGGTTTTTGTAAATATCGAACTTTCCAACGAACTTTAAGACCGGATCCAACTCTACTACTGATCTCACACACACAACACGCAATGCAAAGAGGACACTTTTCCACGATGGGTTCCTCCTCACTCGCACACCGACACACAACTCTTCCATCTCTTTTCTCACAGACACACTTAGACCCAGCCACACACAGACACCCACTCACTGTCACACAGTTGATATTTCAATTGAAAGGATAAAGGATAACGAAAAGAAAGACCACTCTCTCTATCGCTCTAACTCTCTCACTCTCTCTATCTTTCTATAAGTCTTTTTGTAACTGTCTCTTTCTCTACCTCAAACTCTGTCTCTTTCACACACACTCTCTATCTCTCACTGTCTGTCTAAAAAAAAAAAAAAAAGAAAAACAACTATATGAATATATATTTTGTTTGTTTTCTCTAACACACCGAACCAAATTATTTAACAAATATACTTTTGCACGTTATTTCTATAATGCATCTGAACTATATATTGTTATACGAATATTTATGTTTCTTTTCTGGCGTACAAACAAAATACTCAAAGAAAATTGTACAAAACATACATACATATATCCCCGAAAAAAAAAATAAACCAACAACAGAAAATATATACATATATACCGATACGATACACCATACGATTTCTGCTGAAAGTTGAGAAATACGAAATCAGAATCCTCCGGGTTGCATTTGTATGCCATGTTGATCTCAGAGCCCAAAAATAAATGCAACAGAGACACGCATCGACACCAATACCTTTGCAGTTACTTTCCCCCCAACACACACCCACCGCATAGGGACTCCCACAAGGATATTGCAATACACACACATAAATAGATACAAAAAGCAGCGACATCCTCGTGGCTGTCAACCAAGTGACACACATTTCATGTTGCGCCTGCCTCTCAACCTCCCCTTTCCCTGACCCCCTGACCACGCCCCCCTCTACTAAGCCCTTTCAGACACACATCCACATACTCATGAACACCCATTAACACCCGAACACACCCACACACACACACCTTCCGCCCTTGTTGAACTTTTTTTGGGTGCCAACAAGAGCCGCTAAAAGTGCCTCAGAATTAACTAAAACTATATATAAAACGAAACCAAACCAAAATGGAACGAAAGAAAAAGAATTGAAATTGAAATTGAAATCAAAATCGAAATCTAATACCAAACGAGACTGCAAACGAATAATCATAACTCATTAATCAAAAGATCTCATCTCTATTACAAAACCTTATTGTAAATTAAGCGCAAAAGTGTCTAAAAACTCAAAACTCAAAACTCGAAAACTGAAAACTGAAAAACTTGTAGAAAAACAACAAAAATTATGATAACAAGAACTAAGAAAAATTATTCACATTCAAATATGGGGCCAGAATAGTCCGTAAGTGTTCGGGCTAAAATCGTTTTCGCAATGTTAAATGTAATCCAATTCAAAGATACTCTATATATCTCTATATAAAAATAGCTCAATATATTCACAATATATATTTATAAAATTTATATATAGATACGTAAATGTCTAGCTAATGTTTGTTAAGCCACGATCATGATAATGCCACACAAAACCGAAACCGAAACCAAAAACGAAACCGAAACCGAAACCAAAAGCTGCCAGGAAATGTGTGAGCATCGAGACAGGATCGGAGCCGGAAAGCCGAAAGAAAGATAACAGATAACATAACACCAGACCCAAACTAATAACCAGACCCAGGAGAGATATATCTCTCCAAATATATAGACACGACCAATATAAAAGTTACCACCCAAAGTTACCAAGTAATCCAGTTAACCAGTTAACAAGTCCATCTGCCAAGTCAAAGCAGTTACAGCAACCCAAACCATTTGAAATCGCCCGTTTCAGATGTACAATAACTACGCGGGCCCCAGCGGTACAAGTCCCCCACTGCCGGACATTATTGGCCAGTATTACGGCCCCGGACTGGGGCCGGGCAGTTTGCCGTACGGCTCGGGAAATGGTTACGGACCCACAGCATCCGGATACGATCTGTACGGGCCCACTACCTCCGCCGGCTACGGCGGCCTCTATGATCCAACAGCGGCCCAGATCTACGGCCCCGCCCAAACCTCGCCGATCCGGAGACGGCGCTACAGCATCGCCGGCCTGCCCTCGGCCACCATGTACAACGATGTTTACGGATATCCTGCTCCGCCACTGCACCAGACCAGCTCCTCCAATATTGTCAATTTGCTGAACGAGGCCCACAAATCGATATCGCGCAGCAGCCAGATCCTCAATCTCACCAATCAGGCCCGCCAGCTAGGCCAGCTGGTGACCACGCCACTGGGCGGTATGGGTCGGGTGGTGTCCAGCTACCCGACGCTGCATCCGGGTGATACCTCGCCGCCGTATCTAAACGACAATCTGCTGCAAATGTCCACGAGCTTCTCCTCGCAACCGAACATGTACTTTCAGCCGCAGGCGCAGGTGCCGCAGCAGCAGGTGCCGCAGACGGTGCTGCCCACGCAGCTGACGGCGGCCCAGAGTGCCGCGGCTGCGGCGGCCAGACTGCGACCCGCCTACTCCGTAACGAACCTGGTGTCCAGCTACCCCACCACGGGCGGCTACGGCGCCTACAAATACGGGGCCATGGGCAGTGGGTATGGGAATCCGTACCAGAGTGACCTGGGGGTCACGTCCGGTTACGGCAATCCGCTGGCCCCCTTCCAGCAGCGCCAGCTGATGGCCCACTCGCTGCACGCCTCCAATCCCGCCATTTCACAGTACTACCAGAACCATGGACTCGGCACCGGAATCGGAGGAGGAGTGGGAGCCGCGGCGCTGGCGTACAATCTGCAGCAACAGTTTGCGGGAACGCAGCACTACGGAGGCAGTGCACCGCTAGGACACTCGCACATCCAGGCGTCGGTGCAGCAGCAGATGCATCCGCAATACCAATACCATGTCCACCAGCACCAGAATCACCTGCAGACGCATCCGCTGGCGGCGCTGGCCAATACGAGCGGACCGTTTGGCGGCACGCTGGCCAGCAGTGCCAGGGACTATGCCGATGGACTGGTCGGCGGCGTTCATCACTCGGCTCACTCGCATACGCATCCGCATTCGCATACGCATCCGCACTCGCATCCGCACCACTCCACGCATCACACACACCACACGGCCTATCCGCATTCGCATCCGCACCACGGGCCGCACCAGCAGCCGCATCAGCAGCAGCCTTCAGCCCATCCAAGTCACCATCACCACCATCTGCCATACTCGAAACTAGACTTAGATTACCCGAAACTGCCGCAAGAGCATAAGCGACAAGTAAGTTTTAAATTTGACGTAGACACGCTATCCCTAGACTCCTAAAAAAATTGAATCCAAATTCGAAAAGTCCCCCCTTTTTGAAATTCGAACTCTCGCATTCGAAGCCCTCACCACCATTAAAAACCATCGAAAAAGCATCATCAAAATCGTAATCAGAATCAGCTAATCCATCAGCATCCAACAAATAAATCTATTTATAACAATCAGTGAACGAACCGATAACAAATTGGATTAGATCTGCCCATCTATATAGAAATAATATGTATATAGATGCCAGGACGATCTGCATTTAACGCTTTTTTCTGCATAACCAGTAGGCCATTTGCAGTGATCGGTTCTCGAGTAGGGAGAAGACAAGACACCAAGTATTATACATACAATATATATATATATTATATACAAGAATATATGATAATAAAATGGAATACTCCTTAGTAGCCTAGGCTAAGTAAGTTCGCAATGGAGGAGTTTGGAGAAGGAGAACTATTGTTTCATGTGCCATTTTAAAGTAGCTACAGAAGTGAAAACAAAAAACAAAGAGTTACTTTGATTTTGAATTCAACAATTTTGATCTAAGTTATTTGCATAGAGCACTCAGGGCAGAACTTTTCAGACTTTCAGAAATAATAACGAACGAAAAAAAACGCCGGATTCCTCACCGAATTCGAAATGTTGTGGATGTTTTTTTTTTTCTTAGTTTTTTTAAGTTATTTGGAAAATGTAGAACCTTGCTCTTGACTCTCAAAAGTAAAAGACTGTATATAAAACTAAATGAGATTTACTCACAAATTAACAACAATTTATATATAATGAAAATGAAATGAAATTTACTTTAAACCTGTCGTCTCGCCAATGTGAATGTTTTGCAAGTTTTGCGAGCTGATTAAACGAAAAACGAAGCTTAAAAGTTTATTAAATCAAAACCTATAGAGTAACTCGTACTTAGTATGAAAATTTCGAAAACTTAGCCAATTGTTAGAGCAGCACACGGACATACACTCTATCTATAAATATCGAAGCGAATAAGTAAAGTATCCTTGCATGGTCTTAGTATTATAGTTCCACGCCGTCAAGGACCTCCTCCTATACCCGAAACTATGCAGTAATTACCAAAAACTAACCAGACTAACTTTAGCCCAATTAAAAGTTGATCTCTCTCTTTGTATTTGTATTAGAGGCCATAATTTGAGTAGAACGATTATTATTCCCGATCTCCTTCTATATATCTCTCTATGTACGATTAAGTTTTTTGTTAGCCTTCCCCAGCAAAAGCAAATGCAAGAGTTATAAACAAACTAGCGTGTGATTAGCAATGAAGGTCAATTATGAACGAAAGCATTGAAATTTAATAAGTATGTTATGCGGAGTCTTGGAAGCGAATCTAAAGACAGTCTAGTCAGACTTAAGAATTAGTTTTGTGTGTCTCAGACATCAAGCAAGTGAAACGAAGAAGCATTCAAAATGTGTCTATGCGAATATTGTATTGTATTCATTATAAGGAGGTGTATTCGACTCAACGACTAGTGTCTGTAATTCGTATTCGAAGAAGCGCTTTATACACTTATAGATCGATATATAATATATAGTAAACTAAAGCTATTCCCTCAATCCTTGAACCGTTGGCAAATATTTTACTCGACTCTAAGTTAGTTTATCGAAATCAAAATTCATTTATTCGAAAGCATGCTAAGCTATTGGATAATTTTTCGAGTAGTGAGAATTTTTATTTAGTCGGTCTATCGATTAAAATGTGCTAACTTGTTTTCTATGCTTGCAAAATCGAAATTTTTATGCAAAAAATAAAATTTCTCAAAGAAAGTAAAAACTCTTGTTAAAGTAGTGGTTAAAAACAAATACAATATAGCTAATCCGGGAGTAACTCTTTATTTTGCCTAGTTCTAGTTGGTAGTTCCAGACGCAAAAAACAAAAACAAAAAGCAAAAACGAAAAAGAAAAATTGTGTTCATAGATAAACTCTTTTTCAATTGTTTGTAAAGGGAAATGTGAGTGTAATCGAAAGATAAAAAGCTTATCACTAGCCAATTCGAAAGACAGCACCTCTGTGCTAGCGTGTGAATAAACATAAATAGATACAAAATACATAAAAAAAAAAAAAAAAAAAAAAAGATACAAAGATACTAACTATCCGATAGAACTTTCAACTTCTGTTGTTCTTGTTGCTCAGCCAAACTGGATGATACCCTCACTTCGAATTAGCTTGATTTGTAATCGATTTTTTCTACAAGACGACGACGAACAGAACAAGAAACGAGGCATTTGAATATTGATATAAGATATATACATTATACATAACTCTCTATATACATACTTGTATTGTATTTAAATAATTATGGTTAATATTCTGATTATACGCATATACATTTACGATCCTGCGGGATGTACTATTTATACAATGATTTAACTGTAAACCTAATTAAGATTGCATTCCGACTTAATTCCGCGACAAGCAAAAGAAATATTCTCAAAATCTGTTAAAACCTAACCTAAGCTGTAAGCATTATAAAATGGAAACTTTTCGAAAGCAAACAATAAAATTACATACGAAAACCGAACGTTGACCATCGTTCCAGCCAGCCAACCAAAGTTCAGCCCCTTTAAGAGCCCCTCCACCCAAGAAAACAAAAAAAAAGAATACACTCCCACACACATAATGAGTCCGCAAAAGGACACCCAACGAGGGCGGCTAGGATAACGGAACGGAACGGGTAGGGGGCCCAAAAAGACTTATTATCCAATCCATTCAATCCAAAACTCATCCACCACAAAAGGCGTAAGCTCGCTCTTCGCACCTCTTAATCGCTCATTTCCACACTCAGTTGCCAACAACTTGAAAAACCAGCAGACCAAACACTAACCACCAACCAGTACTAGTAGTCCTGGCTAAGGATAACACACATGTCTGACCCCAGGCAACCCCTGTGCGACAGCATTCTCTGATCTAATCTCTATCTGTACTTGTTCCTTTTCCAAAAAACCACAAAATCAATTAACCGAAACACCCATGAACTCCCCATAATGGTACTCCAATAATCAGCTGGACGAATTCCGTCTTGAAATACAGAGAAGGGATCAAGAGATCCTGGCGATGGCGGCCAAAATGAAAACACTCGAGGAGCAGCATCAGGTAAATTGAATCGCTCCCCGTCGAAGTTAGTCGTTTGCACAGTAAAGTAATTCCCATTAGGACTACCAGCGGCACATAGCGGTGCTCAAGGAGTCGCTATGTGCCAAAGAGGAGCACTACAACATGCTGCAGACGGACGTCGAGGAGATGCGGGCCCGGCTCGAGGAGAAGAACCGCCTGATCGAGAAGAAGACCCAGGGCACCCTGCAGACGGTCCAGGAGCGCAATCGGCTGACCAGTGAACTCACCGAGCTCAAGGATCACATGGACATCAAGGACCGCAAGATCAGCGTGCTCCAGCGCAAGGTCAGAAACAAGTTACCCACATCCTTTAGTTGGGGGTTCATAATCACAGAATCCATAGAAGTCCCAGTAGAGCATTAGAAAGTGCCATCCCTAAGTACTAATCTTTTCCAATAGATCGAAAACCTGGAGGACCTGCTCAAGGAAAAGGATAACCAGGTGGATATGGCCCGTGCCCGTCTCTCCGCCATGCAGGCCCACCACAGCAGCTCCGAGGGGGCCCTGACCAGCCTGGAGGAGGCCATCGGCGACAAGGAGAAGCAGATGGCCCAGCTGCGTGACCAGCGCGATCGGGCCGAGCACGAGAAGCAGGAGGAGCGGGATCTGCACGAACGGGACATTGCCGACTACAAGATCAAGCTGCGGGCCGCCGAGAGCGAGGTGGAGAAGCTGCAGACACGCCTGGAGCGGGCCGTCACCGAGCGGGAGCGGCTGGAGATCAAGCTGGAGGCCTCGCAGAGCGACCTGGGCAAGTCGAAGGCGGAGCTGGAGAAGGCCACCTGCGAGATGGGCCGTAGCAGCGCCGACTGGGAGTCCACCAAGCAGCGGATCGCCAGGCTGGAGCTGGAGAACGAGCGGCTGAAACACGATCTGGAGCGTTCGCAGGTACTCGTGCATTATGACCAGTTCCCCCCCTCGACTTATTAACCATTTACTTATCGCCATATTCGGGGCGTGTGTATGTGTATGTGCTTATGTATATATTAAACGGGAAACATACTTACATACATACGCACTGCTATCGTTAATCAATGAACCCATCTGCATACACATATCTATGTGCCTATCTATATCTATATATCTATATATATATACAATATATCTATATCTGTATCTGAAAATGTATTTACATGTACACTTAACGCATCCCAACTACCCAACAACAACTACAACTATCTTAACAACAACCAATCAACCTAAAAAATAAATAAAAAAACTCACCACCCAACATAAACCAAATATAGATGCAGCTAGAAGAACAGACCACACTACACAAAGTAAGCCCAAAATCCAAATGCCAACTTCCAGTAACCAAATAGATTGCATAATATCGTATAGCGCACTACCAAGACTAATTACCAATTAATTAATCCAAAGTAATCCATTATCGAAGGATGCGAGACTCGATGTTATGCAAAATAGAAAAAGAGCGCACCATTTAAATATCGTAAAGTCCACTATATCGTAACTGGCACTACTAGTTACTAACTAAGCCCTTTTTTTTCGTAGCCACACACTTTTCACCACTTTTTCGTTTGCCTGCCCTCGATTCAATTGATTTCCTCCAATTCATTCCACCATTGCACCGTTCGCGCCTAGAGCCAGCAGGCTGAAGTCTTACTTAGTCGTCCACCCACTAGAGAGACACCACCAACGATTTCAGATCCGATAAAGCCCTGACATATTGCGCACTTAGATACTTAGACAGGATTAGCAGCACTCGCCTAGTTGGGTTTTGATTTAATCGCTGTGCGCAGACACAAAAAAATAAAAAAAAAAACGGAGGTGTGAATAAGTTAAATTGCCGCCGAACATGCATTACAAAAATAAATAAAAAATAGCCTAAGATTAAAACATATATATGTATATATAAAATACTGTACCATGTACTGTCTTGCAGAATGTACAAAAGTTAATGTTCGAAACGGGCAAGATATCGGTAAGTCGGCCCATCCGCTGACCCCACTTTATAGACCACAACGATCTTTAGATCACGCCCATGTTTCGCCCAAATCCAAATAAATTCCGAAAATCTAGAGAACCAAGCGTCAAATGCACCCAAAGCACAACTAATTGAGCGATTCGAATCCTTTGAACAAAAATCGTTAAAATCTCATTGAAATCATTCACAGCTTCATGGATTGGATCCATTATTGAAAGCTTGCCTGCTGGACTCATCACAACATTGTATTCGCCATCATTCGAATTCGAAATATTTGACAATTACCATTAACTATTAACTTTAGCTTTTGATTGTTGTGTTGCACTCGTTCTCATTGTCCCTACTGCTTTATGATCGATGAACTAATTCAACTTTTTCTCGCTTTTCGCTCTCAATAAATCGTCGCAAAATAAAGACAACGTTCGGCAGGACCACAATGACCACGTCCCAGGAGCTGGACCGGGCCCAGGAGCGGGCGGACAAGGCTGCCGCCGAACTGCGACGCACCCAGGCCGAGCTGAGGGTTACACAGGTATGGTCCAAATACTGCCACATTTGCCTGAGAATCGAGACAGCCATATATACATATATCGATATGCATATCCGAATGCCTCTTTTAGTTAGCTTTACACATAATATATAATCTTATGTACATGACTTACGTATGGTACATAATGTACAAACCGAACTCTGATATCGCATTTGCAAGTGCAGCTATCATACAAGTCTATATATCTCTCTGTGTGTGTGTGTGTACATAAAAAGAATATGTCTCGGTGTGCGTGTGCTTTGTTGATGGACCAAACTTTCTCCTGGCGATGAGAAGACTTCTTCACACACACACACACACACACTCTCAAACACAGACACGGGGAATCCCACCCACAACCTCTCACCTGTCTATAACTTTTCCGCTACAACCTACACCCACCCACCTACACCTCGCCGAGCACTTGCAGAGTCCTTTTCGGGCTAGGACGAAAAAGTTATTAAACTCGATTTAAACTCCTTTTATTTATGTTTTTGCCTATTTTGTAACTTTAACGTAACTGTAAATGTATTTGTAACTTGTAAATGTTAATGTATTGAATTCTATTGCGAAGAAACAATGTATACTAAAACCAAACTCTATCTAAACCGTTGTGCTTACATTCATTCTCTATATATAGGGCGAAACTGAAAAACGTTTTGTGAGTAAACCGCTTCCAAACAATCAATCAAACAATCAAACAAGTTTTTAGTAAAGCAACTAGCCGTAATTGAAGTCGATTGCCAAATAAAGTTTATCCAAAGAAACCCAAAAAACTAAAAAAAAAAAATACGAAACGTCCAAAAAAATAGTTGCAATCTTGTCACTTGTTCAATTTAAATGTAATTTAATCTGCATTGCCTGATGTACTAACAACATTGCCATTGCCACACACATATACATACATACATACTTAACTTATACATATATAATATATACACCCACATCGATTGACCTTGTACGATACTGCCTCTCGAGCTCATCTCTCACAGTTCCGGCATCTCGGTATGAAAAACTTGCCCCAAAAACCGGATGCAAGCAAAGTATGACAAAGTATCCTTCGAACAGCTAAGCTCCTCCTGGAGCGTTTTGCCTTCTTCCTCTCAAACAAACATACACACCAAAAAAAAAGACGAATAATAAAAGATATAAACCCATACACATAAATAAAGCATAAAGCTGTGAATGAAGGACGAAAGAAGGAAGCGGAAAGTGGCCTATACTCCCAGGCTAATTGACTTAACGGCGCAGCGCTCTCACTTTCACTTGCTCGCTCTCTCACACCCCATGACCACCCATACACCCACACGCCCACACACCCACACACCCACATCGCACAAACATACACCCACGCACCTGCAAACATTTCTTGCGCACACTTTGCCTTACTTTGCTCTCGCACTTTCTCTATCTCTCTTACCCAACCAACTCACGCTACTTTCTCTCTAGCTATTCCCCTCCTCTTAATTTCCCCCTCGCACTAATGAGCCATCTGTGGTTGTCTACTTCATGTCGAACTCATTAACGCCATGTGTTCCCAGAAAAGTTGGGAATTCCTCCAATGTCCTGGATGTAATCTATGTGCCAATCATCAACTGAACGGTTATTAAGTTTTGGACAGCCCTAGTTATCCTTAAATGTTTTCACTTTCTTTACGTTTTTTTTCAAAACAAAAGTGTCCTGAGCATTTGTAAAAAAATTATTCAATTTCTTTTACTTTATTTTCTAATCTATTCTTGTTTATTTAAAACTTTCCTTCGCCATTTTCATTTCGCCGCCTTTTGTGCTATCTCGCTCGCCCCTTACCTTAACTCTATTGAAAAATATCCTTCGCAGCATCAATCGCTCTCTATATTTCTGTCGCTCGCTCGCTAGACGTTGTGATCGTGTTTTTTGTAATCATTTTAGATATTTAAGTACTTGTCGTTATATCGTATTTGTCGTTTGTTACTTTTAACCTTTGTTTTGTGTCTACTAATCAGTCAGACATTCAGTCAATCAGTCAATCAGTCAGTCAGTCAGTCAGTTAGTCGAATCAGTCATTTAAGTACCTTCTCCTCCATGATGGCCTGTAAATAATATCCGTTATCCAACATCCACTCTACCCCTCCGATACTACAACACCAACGAACATAATGAAACCATCAATCAACGATCGATTGAAAAACGAAATCGAAACCCGTTATCGAATCCCCCAATCCAAAAACGACAGTCGGATGCGGAACGGGCAAGGGAAGAAGCGGCCGCTTTGCAGGAGAAGCTGGAGAAGAGCCAGGGCGAGGTCTATCGGCTGAAGGCGAAGCTGGAGAATGCCCAGGGCGAGCAGGAGAGTCTGCGCCAGGAGCTGGAGAAGGCGCAGAGCGGTGTCTCGCGCATTCACGCCGATCGCGACCGGGTAGGCATACGAAACGTTTAAATAAGATCCCCCATCCATCCAAAAAAAAAACCAAAACCAAAACCAATACCAATACCAAACCACCTACACCTCACTGACCCAACCACCATGATCCTCCGTTGCACAGGCCTTCTCCGAGGTGGAAAAGATCAAGGAGGAAATGGAGCGCACTCAGGCGACGCTGGGCAAGGCGCAGCTGCAGCACGAGAAGCTGCAGAACTCGCTGGACAAGGCCCAGAACGAGGTGGACCATCTGCAGGACAAACTGGACAAGGCCGGTGCCGAGAACCGGCGCCTGGTGCTCGAGAAGGAGAAGCTCACCTACGACTACGACAACCTGCAGTCGCAGCTGGACAAGGCTCTCGGCCAGGCGGCCAGGATGCAGAAGGAGCGCGAAACCCTCACCCTGGACACGGATCGCATTCGCGAGAAGCTGGAGAAGACGCAGGTATGACCGGGTCCCGTCCAAGCCCAGACCCCCGCGCCTTTCCAATCCAACACCACCACGACCACAACCAAACCCACCAACCACAATACCCTGATCCACACGAAACCCATCTTCGAAGAGACTAGCTTACCGATTTCTGTAACTGTGAACGTAACTGTATATGTTGTGCTAACTCCCCCAGCGATTAAACTAACTGTAAACTAACCACTATAGACTTATATACTAAATACTCGATACAACCTGAAAACCTTGCTTAGATCAATGTGATTGCTATTGCTTAACCCCACAGAATCCCACTTAACCCCCTTAACTTAACCCTCTGCCTTGTATATAAACTATAACTACGTATCCCTAACATGTATCTTTACGTATGCGTAACTATCTTTCGACTGTCACACTGCCATACACTTAAACAAAAAAATGAAACAAAAAAAAAACCAACTCGAAATCCCAGATGCAACTAGCGCGCATCCAGAAGGAGCGGGATCAATTCTCCGACGAACTGGAGACGCTCAAGGAGCGCTCGGAGTCCTCGCAGACCCTCCTAATGAAGGCCGCCCGCGACCGGGAGGCGATGCAAACGGATCTGGAGGTCCTCAAGGAGCGCTACGAGAAGTCGCACGCCATCCAGCAGAAACTCCAGGTAATTGATCGACCACCAGACCACCCACTTTCCAACCACCACCTTTCCAACAAAAAAAAAAAAAATGATAAAGAAAAACAAGAAACCCCAAAACAATTGGCATACTCTCCTACTCTAATCCTTACCTCAAAATTGTCTTGTCTGTATTGCATAATTGTTTTGAAAACGAAACGAAAATCGCATGAAAACCGAACTGAAAATATCAGTTAAGATATCAAATTGGCTGTTTGTAAATCCGTAGCTTTCCCACGCATCCTCCTTTCCCCCAGTTGGTATCCTTGGAGTATCCTTTTTTCATTTCTTTAACTCTCTTCCAGATGGAGCGCGACGATGCCGTCACCGAGGTGGAGATCCTCAAGGAGAAGCTGGACAAGGCACTGTACGCCAGCCAGAAGCTGATCGACGAGAAGGACACCTCCAACAAGGAGTTCGAAAAGATGCTGGAGAAGTACGATCGCGCCCAGAACGAGATCTATCGGCTGCAGTCGCGTTGCGACACCGCCGAGGCTGATCGCGCCCGCCTGGAAGTGGAGGCGGAGAGATCCGGACTAGCAGCCAGCAAGGCACGCGAGGATCTGCGCAAGCTGCAGGACGAGAGCACTCGGCTGCAGGAGGCATGCGATCGGGCGGCGCTCCAGCTGAGCCGCGCCAAGGAGTGCGAGGACAATGCGCGCAGCGAGCTGGAACACAGCCGCGATCGCTTCGACAAGCTCCAGACGGACATTCGACGGGCCCAGGGCGAGAAGGAGCACTTCCAGTCGGAGCTGGAGAGGGTCACCTACGAACTGGAACGGGCCCATGCCGCCCAGACCAAGGCCGGCGCCAGTGTGGAGGCAGCCAAGGAGGAGGCTGCCCACTACGCCGTCGAGCTGGAGAAGATGCGCGACCGGTACGAGAAGAGCCAGGTGGAGCTGCGAAAGCTCCAGGACACGGACACTTTTGGCAGGGAGACCCGCCGCCTCAAGGAGGAGAACGAGCGGCTGCGCGAGAAGCTGGACAAGACCCTAATGGAGCTGGAGACCATTCGAGGCAAGTCTCAGTACGAATCGGAGTCGTTCGAAAAGTACAAGGACAAGTACGAGAAGATAGAGAACGAGGTGCAGAACATGGAGTCGAAGCTGCACGAGACCAGCCTGCAGCTGGAGCTGTCCAAGGGCGAGGTGGCCAAACTGCTGGCCAACCAGGACAAGCAGCGATCCGAGCTGGAGCGGGCACACATCGAGCGGGAGAAGGCGCGCGACAAGCACGAGAAGCTGCTGAAGGAAGTCGATCGTTTGCGCCTCCAACAGTCCTCGGTGAGCCCCGGCGATCCGGTCCGAGCGTCGACGTCCTCCTCTTCCGCTCTGTCCGCCGGCGAGCGGCAGGAGATCGACCGGCTGCGCGACCGTCTCGAGAAGGCCCTGCAGTCGCGCGACGCCACCGAGCTGGAGGCCGGTCGCTTGGCCAAGGAACTGGAGAAGGCGCAAATGCATCTGGCCAAGCAGCAGGAGAACACCGAGTCCACCCGCATCGAGTTCGACCGGATGGGCGCCGAGCTGGGACGCCTCCACGATCGTCTCGAGAAATCGGAGGCCGAGCGGGAGGCACTGCGACAGTCAGGACGCAACGGCGCTGCCGGCGGCGCGCATCCTCAGTTGGAAAAGCACGTCCAGAAACTGGAGTCCGATGTCAAGCAGCTGGTCATGGAGCGAGAGCAGCTGGTGCTGCAGCTGGAAAAGAGTCAGGAGATACTCATGAACTTCCAGAAGGAGCTCCAAAACGCCGAGGCCGAGCTGCAGAAGACACGCGAGGAGAATCGCAAGCTGCGCAATGGCCACCAGGTGCCACCCACTCCCGCCGCCCCAGCCGGCGCCTCTCCCGCCGAGATCCAGGCCATGCAGAAGGAGATCCAGGTCCTGCAGCAAAAGCTCCAGGAATCGGAGCGTGCCTTGGCCGCCGCCGGTCCATCCCAACAGCCACCGGCTGCGGCCGGACCAAGCAAGGAGGAGATCGAGCAGTGGCGCAAGATCATCGAGCAGGAGAAGGCCAGGGCCGACATGGCCGACAAGGCTGCCCAGGAGATGCACAAGCGCATCCAGGTGAGAATTCCTTTCAAGTTTCCTCCAGGTTTTTCACTCAAATATCACAAAAACATCAAAAACTACATCATTTGGTAAATAATTTCGATATTTTTTAAAACACATTTGCATAAACTGAAACATTTTTTATTTAAAAACTTTATATATTTAACATATTATATATTAATAAGTAAGTAAATTAATTAACACACAACATAAAAACAATTTAATTAGACATTGCATATAAAACTTTGCTTTTCAACACATTTTTATATAAAAAAACAATAAGTAAGTACTTAAAAAAAAGAATAATTTTAAAAACATGACACACTTATGGTTATAAAAGACATATTTTGGCTTGGCTAATTTACTTAAGATTACTTTAAGGATATGCTTGAGTTTGCTTGAAAGACAATACTTTGAAAACTGAAACACAAACAGGACTTTTGGTTTTTGGAATAATTATAAACAGAAAAAGACAACAAAAGACTTGAATGCACTTTTATTTTTGCAAAGAATGAATAAACAAATCCTACTTCTTCCGCTCCGAATGCCTTAGCTCATGGACCAGCACATCAAGGACCAGCATGCCCAGATGCAGAAGATGCAACAGCAGATGCAGCAGCAGGCGCAGCAGATTGCCCAGCAACAGCAGCAGGCACAGCAGCAATCTGCGGCGCCCAGCGCCGGCGGAGCGGATCCCAAGGAGCTGGAGAAGGTCAAGAGCGAACTTCAGGCGGCCTGCACCGAGCGAGATCGCTTCCAGCAGCAACTGGAGCTCTTGGTCCAGGAGCTGGAGAAGAGTCAGGTAAGACATCCTACTTGTATATCCTTTCAAGGCAATAACACTATCTTTGTCACATAGATGTCCAACCAGGAGCAAGCCAAACAGCTCCAAACGTCACAGCAACAAGTGCAGCAACTGCAACAGCAAGTGCAACAACTGCAACAACAGATGCAGCAACTGCAACAGGCGGCCAGTGCGGGTGCCGGGGTCAGCGATGTGCAACGCCAGCAGCTGGAGCAGCAACAGAAGCAGCTGGAGGAGGTGCGGAAGCAGATCGACAACCAGGCCAAGGCCACCGAGGGCGAGCGGAAGATCATCGACGAGCAGCGAAAGCAGATCGATGCCAAGCGCAAGGATATCGAGGAGAAGGAGAAAAAGATGTCCGACTTCGATGTCCAGCTGCGGAAGCGCAAGGAGCAGATGGACCAGCTGGAGAAGTCCCTCCAGACGCAAGGTGGCGGCGCGGCAGCAGCAGGGGAGCTCAACAAGAAACTCATGGACACGCAGCGCCAGTTGGAGGCGTAAGTTTTCTTCCCCAAATGTTTCCAAGGACTCTTGTAAATTCTCCACTTTCTCCACTTAGTTGCGTCAAGGAGCTGCAAAACACAAAGGAGGAGCACAAGAAGGCGGCAACCGAAACGGAGCGTTTGCTGCAATTGGTACAAATGTCGCAGGAGGAGCAGAATGCCAAGGAGAAGACCATCATGGATTTGCAACAGTAAGTTTTCTATCTAATTCTCACATTTTAGGCAATTGTTATTAATATATTTTTATATTCTCACTTTTTAGAGCCTTAAAGATCGCTCAAGCCAAAGTCAAACAAGCACAAACGCAACAACAGCAGCAACAGGATGTGAGTAGTCCTTGAAGATATTAGTTTTTATACTTTCAGGTGTCAAGATATTCCTTATTTTGTGAATGGCATCCTCTTAGACAATTTTTATCCAATTCTTAACTAAATATCCTGTAATTTGATTATTTTCAGGCTGGGCCAGCTGGCTTCTTGAAGAGCTTTTTCTAAACAGTGCCCACAACAAAACCAAAATCAACACCAACACCAACAACCACACACACACGGAGAAATGCAGAGAAGGCAGAAAGGATAACACCTGTACTATTTACCTAAGAATTACCAAAACAGCACTGTCTAACTATTTTGTATACTACCGATGCCGACACCAAAACCAACTATGCAGTATTTCTAAACACACTCTAAACACAACAAACACACAACACACATTACACACATTTGTAAATGACACCATATGTATGTAAATGCAATGCAATTTATTGTGTAATTAGGTTGCCGCTATACTCAAATTGTGGATGCATTTAAAAACCAAAAAGAAAAGAACTTAAGAAAAGAAAAGAAAGGAAGAACAGCTCTTATAGCAGCGTAAACTTTGTAAACTCTCTTAACTCAATCTCAATTCTATCTCAATCCTTTTTCGAACTCAAAAACTCAACAACTCGAACTCGAACTCCAACTTGAACTTAAAGTTTATCGTTAACCCTTTACTTGACATCAGAGCCAGAGCTTTCTGTCCTTCACTTTCTCTCTGTCGTTGGAAGCTGCAGATCGTAGACTACGTCCTTGGGCACTACAATATAATTAGATCCTTTTGAAGACCCCCACCACCATCCTTTGGAGATTAGTTCCGCGAATGTGATTGAATCAAAGCAAACAATTATTAATTGCATTAAAAGGCTACACTTGAGGGCAGAGTGTAGTGTAATCACGGCTATTGACTTTATAAATATGCTAGTCGCAGTTATAGTTAGTTATCCACATTCACACCCACCTCACACCCAAACACACACCCCACATTACACTGTACATAAAGCATGGGCATCATTCCATAAGTGTTATCAGATACGAGATAGAAACAAAAACAAAAAAAAGGTAAATCACAAAGTTTAGATACAGATACGGATATAGAGCAATAAATGATAAACAGATAATACCGATATGATAAAAGCTATATATATATATTCATATGTATATGTAAATTGTAGTTACATGCATTGAAATTAAAATAAATTCTATTGCATAGCCTTTAGCCGTGTACCAAAGAAGAACTATCTATTAATATATAGACCCGAAGATTAAGAACACTACCGTTCATTCGTAACAGCTAATATATGGGTATTATCAATTAACAAAAACGTATGATTAATTCCAACCACAAGAACTACCAACAAAATGCAATCGCTATATATATTTTAATTAGTTAAATTTACACAATATCCCCCCCAAAAGAACATGAAACGTAAAAAACATTCATAGATCGAGTCCAGTACGGAAGCTTTACCTATTTGTCAGCTGTGAATGCGCATTAGTAGTATGAGTAAACGAGTATAGTAGATCGATAGTTCCAGTTTCCACTCTCTAGTCCGAT
This sequence comes from Drosophila varians, assembly GCA_018150405.1. Classification (NCBI taxonomy): domain Eukaryota; kingdom Metazoa; phylum Arthropoda; class Insecta; order Diptera; family Drosophilidae; genus Drosophila; species Drosophila varians. The sequence goes on from JAECWK010000130.1 coordinate 16,419,055, forward strand.
ATTCCCACTCAAACTTTGCTTTATGTTTAGACCGGAAGTGCGGAAGTGCGGAAGTACGGAAGTGTTACTGTTATCGTACATAAAAGAGACCTATTACAAATAAACATATATATATATACATAAATATATATTTACATAGCTATGAGACAAACAAAAATAGTTGCAAAAACCGTAAAGATTGTAAAAAATTATATAGATTAGCATATTCGATTAGCCGGAAGTTAGTGTTTTTTTTTGTTGAGTGCATTTCTGTTAATCATAATTTATTATCATGTAGAAGGAAGTTGCAAAATGATGCGAGATATGGAGTTATCACTGCCAGTGTAAGCAAGAATATTGATAGATCGGATGGGGTATTCCTTAATTTTTGGCTACTCTCAAAAATTAATAGAAATACCCGAGGAAATACACGATGACATTCAGCAAAAGACGAAGCAAAAGACACAACACAATCATATCATACGAGCCTATATCATAACCCAGATCCGGAAGGATTGTGGACCCTAGGGATGCTAGGGAATCCATTTAGCGCTTTAACTCAGATCCTCAGATCCTTCCAAAACACAGACACCCCGCAAAACGCATACACAGACACATTAACAAAAATGGAGGAAACGTAGGAATGGGATCGATTATTCTATAGATAGAGCACTTTCTCGATAATCGATTTAACGACCAAGTAAAATACGATAGAGCTGCAATGTATTGCTTTCACCTCAGTTCCCAGATCGTTCCATTTGTGTACATAATTTAGGGTCCCCCCATTTTCGAGCCTCTCTCGGCGCCAACAAGTCCCCCCCAAAAAAGTTCCTACTACCAGGAACCTCGGGCATTCAAGGTCAAGAGCTGAAGGTCAGCAAAATATAAACGAGTTTGCGAGTCAAGTAATAATTAGAGGATTCTTCTGAAAGTTCTAAAAGGAAGAGGACGTGTACATAAGTGTCTAGTTATGTAAGCATAACAGAAACTGTATAATATATGAAAGTTTACTATTTATACGATATAATGTAATCATCAAGCAAGCAACCAACCTACATACAAACCAATCATTTAAATGCAGACCACATTTAACACAAGAACTATCGACAAATCAAATCAAACACAGTAGGACACATCAAGAAACACACCATGTTGACAATACAACCACCCACAAACGGAAGAACACATTTCGAAAAGACACTCTTTGGAAGACACGAAAGACCCACACCCACGAGAATCGTTGGAAGCCAACATATCCACAAGATAGCGCTAAAATCGATGTATCTTTGTATCTGAGCGATTTCCTAACGCTGCTAATTGATTTCTTGGTCACCAGTCCAGTCCGCCCCAGTTCACTTTCACCTTTCACCTTTCACCTTCGATCTCGATCTCGAACTCGAACTCGATTTCCAGTTATAGAGGATGAAACGTTTGCCTTTAACTACTTAACTTAACTAAACTTAACTTAACTTACCACATATTGTATTGTTAGCCTAGATAGTCTCAATTACAGCAGCAGCAGCAATAACGGTATACAGTAAATCAGAAAACTGAGAATAAGAACATGAACTAACGGTACTATCTACTTATACAATATAGTATTTTGCCGTAAAAAAACAAAAATAAAAAACACTTTAATCATATTATCCCCGCCGTCGTGTACCCTACTTACAAATACAAATAAAACAAAAACAAATACGAAACTAACGGATAGCAACGGAAAGCTTCGATAACTTTTTCTATACAACAAAATCTAGCGAATATAAACAAAATAATAATAATAATAATAATAATAATAATAATAATAAATACATATAATAAATCTAAAACAAAAATCGAAAACCGATAAGTCTCGAATAATGTAATTTAGCAAATTTAGCACACACAGATCCGATATCCGAATAATATCAGGCAAACAAACAAGTTGAGATCCCGAGCAAGGCCACTAAATGAATTTATATGGGAAGGAATCGATGATGAATCGATAATTACCTATTTATAATGCAAGCGATGAATTAGCCCCCCCATTGTGTACTTCTCTGTACATAGACCTATATATATTTAATGGATATATAGAGATATTTATGACTAGAGCAAAGCATACGATAGATGAATATAGGAATATACGGATACAAGAACATATAAATAGCAGATATGGAAAGCGAGCGCAAATTATATAGATACTACTAATAGCATCATCCATCAGAGCCGACGATCGTAGTCAGAGCAACACTTGGATAGAGAGGAAGAGGCGGAACCAAAGGACATCAGGCCCATAAAGAACAAATCCGATTTGAAAAAAAAAAACATAATCCAATTCCGAAATCCTCAGAAAAACTAAACGTCAAAACTCAAAACAATAGAACCACAAATTCGTGTAAAAGATTTTTTTAAAAACAAGTTTGGTGATTTACGATATTGGTAATAATTATTGATAAATAATATAAATTAAAATAAAATAAATGAATATATATATACATATATATATATATATATATAAATACATAAATTATACAAATATATGAGGAAAAGCCAAGTACTCAGATCTACAAACTTTTCGGCAGGATGCGAAACAATTCAAAGACCAGATGATAAGTTAAAAGTTGGATTTCCATTTCAAATATAGGGATTAAATAAGGGTTCCCAAAAATACTGTTTTTTTCTCCTGAGTCTTAAGAAAATATTGCCGATCTGAGTACTTGGCTTAAAACAGCAAGAGGAGTAGGCAAAAAGGATGGGAAACAAGGAGGATGCATACATAAAGTACGAGTAAATATTTATTATATAATGTTTTTTAAGTAACTTATAGTAAGCCATTATATATACACACATATATATAAATATATATATATATATATAAATTATACATATATGAAACTACATAAGTTTACAAGGTATATGAAACAAAAACAAAACAAAACAAAAAAAAAAAAAAACAAATAAAAAATCAACAACCACAAAGAACAACATAAAAGTAAATAACAAATGCAATCGCAGCAACTAAACAATGTAAACATGAATTAGTGGAGAGATGGGAAAACATAATAATAAAGTAAATAAATTTATTATATACATACATACATAGAAGAATATTAAAAATGGGAGAAGCAAAGCAAAAAATGAAAACAAGATGAAAATGATTATTTGAAACATGTTCATTATATATAAATGTCATTACAAATGTTCTTCAAAACTGCCTACCAATAAAATATATTTCAAATAATATCAATATGTATTTTAATGTACGGATTTAAACACTATGCTCATATTTATTTTGTTTTTAATCATTGTTTAACTATTTTCCGGCATAAAGTTCGTCACCTATGTGGCCATCCGCTTCCATTTTGTTTTAGTGGCGCCTCTCCGCGGCAAAAAATGTTGCTAAATTTAAAGGTTCTTGTATATGCTTATTCAGAGCTGCCAGAAGAAATAATTACTTTCCCTTACTTTCTACCGCCATTTTTCTTAAACAATTTTAAGTAAATTAATTAAGAAATTCTTTGAAATATACGCCCAATGCAATAGGGGTTTTTTTTGCATTAAAGGTATAATGCTATATGATTTTTAGTAGAGCTATGTTTTCAATATTCTGCTTACACTTTTTAGCCAACTAATTCCCGTTAAACCTTAAAATGCGGCATAAAATATTTACAATTTCTGGCAAAAATGTAATCAGCCTTAGAAGAAACACATTTATTACTGGCACTTTTATTTATTTTATCAGTATGCCCCCCAAACTCCTTTTTACGACCCAACAGTTTGTGGGCGCAATGGTTGCTTTTTTTTTGTGGCAAGTGGAGCAGTGACAGCTGCCCTATAAAATATTAAAAGTCTTTCATACACACACACACCCAGAAAGTCGTTCTGCAGTACCTCGTGTGATGTAATCCATATTGCTGGAGCCATGTAACTTTTACATATATACATGGAAGGGCATATGTATATACCGCATACATGAAAATACATTACAAGTTATATATTTAGAATGGCTCTGGCCCACCTACAATTGGATTACCAACAACAGGCTCTTGGTCCAAAAAAAAAAAAACGGAAAAAAGGAAAAAGCTCCTTAGGCACCACATCCAACCCCGAGTCCCCAACCCTCAACCCATCACCCCACTTTTGGCGCATGTGCCCCAATCGCCTCTGCCACTGCTGGCTGCGCTGTTGCTGCCTCTTTTATCGATTGACCCAATTTGAAAGTACATACATACGTACATAGTTGGGCGGTTTTATCTGCCCACCCCACGGCCAAATTGCGCCATTCTGCTAGCTGTTTTATGTACTTTGTATGTATTTAGTGGGTGTATCCACCCCCGCACATTCCAATGGATTCCTTGTCCTTTCAACGTCCTTTCCGCACGGGAAAATAGCTGCAAAAGGAGGTCTTTGAAAGTTTGATTTTTTGTTGAATACGATGTTGGAATGCAAAGGTTTAAAAAACCCAAAATATCTGCAGAATGTGGAGTCACTTTTCCGGGAGTATGTTTTAAAATATTTTTCGTAACTTAAGTAAAAATGGAACTCCCTTTGAAACCACATTTGACAATCTATCTACGGGTCCGAGGTCCATCCATAAAACTTCATAAAAGATAAACATTAAGAACGCCCATTGCAGCGTTTTGGCCTAGAAAGAAAGGAAAACAAAAAGAGGAAAAAACATACTGTGGAGCGAAGACAAAGAGTGAAGAATGGAGAACTAAGCAAATAGTAAACTTTTGATCGGGCCAACAAAGAGCTTGTTTGATTATGCTGGCCAAGCATAAGACCTCTATATATACATACGTACGTTAAGATACATTCATACATACATACGAATGGATGTATATTTATGTACAAAACGCTTGTGTACATCTGAGCATACATACAAGACACGTGTAATTGACCTACTTTCCCCACTAGAAAAAGCAAAGCCAGCAGATGTGCAGCTGTGTGTGTGTGCTTCGAGTATCTGTGTGAGTTGCTTGTCCAGCTATTTGAAATGCGCTGGAAATACGAGTGGAAGGAAACAGAAAAAGCTGAAGAAGCACAAAACTTAGATAAGATAGTAGAAAGAGGTACAGTAACTACGCCACACTAGCAGAACATATCCCCCACAACTAGGCACCGATCGTTTAAAGTATAGAAAAGATTTTGGAAGTAAAGTCAATGAAAATATGAAAAGTATCTTACAGATGCGAAAAAAATAAAACGAACGAAACACTCAATGTTAAAGCTTTTACAGCTACAAAGCTCACAGATACTCACCGCACACAGGCACACTTTGGAAGCAACAAATAAAATAGTTTGTCGCCTTGTAGCCTAGCCGCTTGTGGCCAGCGACCTATTTACCACTTGGCTGCAAACTCGTATCCATCAGATACATGCACAGAACAACGCTTGAGAGCAGAAAGATACGAAAAAAAAGAAAGAAAAAATAAAAACAACACCCTCCAACTCTTTTTGCACCCCCTTCTTCCTTATTTAACATAGAATCTATTGGAATGCACTAGCTGCGAAATTGAACAATGCAGAAAATGCGAAAAATCGCCCACCAAATGCCTGTTGGCCTGAGGGGGTGGGTGACTGGGTGGCTGGCCGGCTGGGTGGCTGGGCGGTGAAAAAAAAGGCAATTATCCGCTATCTGGTGGGGCCTGCAGATAGTTTTGTTTGTTCTCTGGCGCGACACTGATAAAGGCAATTAGCAGCGAACATGTGGCGGGGAAACTGAACCAAAAGCTAAAAATTGAGAAGCGAAAAAAAAACGAAGCGCAAAGCGAGCAACTTAATTAATTAGTTTCAAGAGAAAACGCCCACACACTCTACTCCAAGAATCCTACTTATCAGATACTCTTCGTTTCTTTTTTTTTTTTTTTTTTAGGGCTAGTCAGCAAGTGGCAAGACCTGGCCGGAGCTTGCCGTGTTTGTCGATTGTTAACACACCGTCGCCAACTATTTCAGCTGCTGATGTAATCACTTTTTGGTGGCCAGAACTTTCTTTACCCCCCTTGACCGCCACCCCCATCCATTGAGAAACTGCAGTAGTGTAACAAAAATCAATTGCGATTTAATGTCGTCAGTCGGCGGATCGCGTCGACCCGATAGATACTCTACAATTAACCATACGTACAGATAGGGGAAGAAAAAATGACGCTATCATTAAAAAATAAGGCTTAAGATCGGAACGATCACTCGGAACGATCGGGGCTGGAAACTTGTTCGGTGCCGTATTGCACATTCTCCTTGGCATTCGGGTAGGATGGGTGGACCGGGTTGGACTGTATCGGTTCTGTTTTAACAAGATCGGTCCGTCTTCTTTTCAACTCCTGGCGGGAGGCGTTGAATCTCTTGTTGCGCTTCATGTTGGTGAATCTTACGTAGATCTTGCCACGCCTCTCGGTGCGATAAAATTGGAGCTGTTCCCGGGGAAAGAGCTCTAAGATCTCGCGCTCGAGTAAGTGGCTCCGCTGCAGCGTCAAGTGCAGCTGGTTATCCTCGTAATAGCCGCAAATCAATTGAATCAGGAGAAGGCGCTGCACAGCGTCCAGTGGCTCGTTCTGTCCCAGGCACGCCAGGAGCGATTGCGCCTTCACGCCGGACGATTGCAGAATGCCCAGAACGGAGACGCCACGATCCTCCGAAGATCCTCCTTCGCCAGCTACTGCTTCCGGTGGCTGTGCGCCCATTGGGAGCTCCTCCTTTCCTCCCATCCCATCCATCTCCGGCACCTGAGGCTGTGTCTGGAATACTGCTGGGGGTGTCTGGCTGAGCGCCACCAGGGATTGCGCCGGGACGTTGGCGGTCAGATCCTCGGTCTTTTCATCCAACTCTGCTAAAGCCATTTGAGCAGGCTGGCAGACCATGGGCTGGGACTGGACCAGGAGGTCGCCACATCGACAGCCGTTGCAGTGGGAGATCCCTTGACCTTGGACGCCCTGGAGGGGCACATTCAGCCAGCGACGCCATCGCTCCAGGTGATGCTCGAAGCGAATGCGAGTTCCGAAGCGAAAGTTTCGCAATAATTCCGAGAGGTGGTGCCTCTTGATCATCTGCAATTCATCCACGTTGATGGCTTCATCTGGAAATATATTTTAAAAGGACTCATTAACTCAAGTGATCATCTCCTTTCCTCAAAGATTCAATTTAAATTTAATCAAGGGAAAATTCTTATATTTTTAATATTATTTTAAAACTATTTTATGTTGCACATTTGACGACAAAATTAATACATCCTTTAGTAAGAGTATAAACTTAGAACAACTTTATTTTAAATAAAAGAAAACAAATAAAACGAGGTGCTAGTCTCGGAACCTCTGGTCGAAGTTGCTAAGTCCTTTTAGAGACTTTCTATAAATTATAAAATTGTTATTCACTAATTGTTCTTAATCAATTTATTCGTACAATTCTTCTTAAATTGTCAAAAAGAGAGAGAAAGAAAGAAGTTCTAGAGGGGACCATCGGATCTCAGGACGTACAGACATAAACAAAAATATATTTTTAACACGAAAAGTTGCAAACTTATCAACAAAACAATAAAGCCCCTTGTCGGGGTATATCGACTTAACGAAGCTTCCACCGAAAGCGCTCAATTTTTGCATGTTATTTGCATTCTATTTTCGCAAACGGTTTCGGTTACCTTGAAGGTGGGGCAGCAGATCGGCAACGTCCCAAGATTGGAGCAAGTCGCGCAGCTCGTCGTAGTCCTGCTCCTTGGTTCCCATTTCCAGGAGCTGAAGGCCGTGCGTTTCCAGGGTGGCCGGGGGTGGAGCGCCGGCTCCACGGGAAATCTGTGGGGGTGACTGCACCGATGATGTACACGGATTCATACGGCTACAACCGGGCGTACATCCTTTCTATACGAAAGAGAATCCACGAATGACGAATGAATAATGAACGAATGCTATTTTCGCAACACGCTTCGCCATCCCTCTACCCTCTTCTCGGTGTCTCGGTTTCGTCGATTCGTAGTCGTCGTCGGCAAACTGAACGAACAACGAACGACCATATGTACATTAAGGTGCACATGGTACATACATACATACATCGTGCACGTATGTACGAACACAAAAATCAGTTTTTTACATACACTGTACATTCGGTTTAATATTTGTGTTAAATGCTAGGTTGACGGGTATGTGGGTTGGTGGGTTGGTGGGTTGATGGAGGTTCTCCAATTAATTAATTATTTCAAAGGTAGAATCGTTCCAGTCAGGGATGTTATCAGCAAACCACAAGATGCTGCATATGTTTTCCCAGCTGAGATAGTTTAGCATGTGTATTTATGTACATCAATGTCTATGAGGTTGCAGATTAGATTAATGATCCCAATCTTGCTCCGAAATAAGCTTTCTTCTCAAATTTTTTGGATTAAATCTTCAATCTTTTTATAGGAATTTTACTAGTTCGATTTATCCATTGATTTTTTTTTTTTTTTTTTAGTAAACTGATCTCCTTCAAGGGGGAGTCGATTGAATTCTAAAATGTGGGTGCTTGGAGGGGGGTTACTGACGGTCGGGCACTGACGTTGACATTTCTGTGTTGCTGGGTTGTTGGGTTTTGAAATTCAACCGCAAGACGTCATCAACAGCCACGGGAGTCACTTGGCTCGGTCGTGGCCCATAAGTAAAGTAGCCAACGCTCCGCTCTACCGGTTCAATGAACTTTCTTTTGTAAATGTTTTCCTTTCTTCGGTCTCTGTCCCTCTTTCTCCGTCCGTACCATCTATACCCTCCCTACTTCTTTAGGAGCGGCTGCTCCCTCTTTTTGTTTACTTAGCTGCATTGTCGCTCCTCTTTCCTTCACACTCGTTTCTTCTTTTCTTTTTATTTCTTTTTTTTGGACAACAACTTTCCGGAGCTGGGAGTTTCTTCAGAGCCGTCTTTTCGGGTTTCCTTTTCTCTAAAGAAGGGGGGCAACTGCAACTTGTTTAGCTCAAATGCCTTCATTAACGCACACTCGCACTCACACTCACGAAATTTACACACAAATGGAAAGTGGGGAGCCAAATGGAAATTCCATGTCATGGACTCACTCCGGGGGAACTCCGAAGGGAAGTGGAAATGCCCAGGAGCGCAGGCAAACGACCTTCTCATCCCCGAAACCGAAACCGTTTCGGTTTACATTTTCGCAACCTCTACCTGACCTGAGAACATTTTCCTTGCCCCTTCCTCCGCTCCTCACAAATCAGTGATACGGAAACCTCTAGTCCTATACCAAAATCCGTGAATCAAATGTGAAAGACCTTCTAATTACATTTATTTCAAAGGCAGTGAGCTCCTTTGGTTACCAGGATTGTTTTCCCATAGCCCCAAGAGTGTGCATCTTTAGGATAAATATGTATCTTTTCAGTGTTTCGCTTTAAAGATGAATGTCGCAACGAATTAGGATTAAAGATTTCAAGTTCCTGGACTGGATAATCCTGCCCATAAACGAACAGTACATAGGTATTCAAATGTCAGCAAACTGGTTATGTTTTCACTTAGCATCCCCTTATCATGCCACTGCAATTGCAGTCAACTGCAAAGGGAGGGGGTTACAGAAACAGAAACAAAAGGCGGAAAAGGTGGAAGAGGAAACCCCTTGATAAGGCGCAATTTCTTGCAAAGTTATCATTCTAATGAAAAATTCCTTCGCCGCCAGGTAAAAATGAGAAACAATGAGACAACTTCTGGCCCTATATTTTATGTGTGCAGGGCGAATTGTTCCACAAAAGGCGACTGCAAAAGAATGTGGAAACATGCGCAGTATCGTTCGACTTTCCAGGGAGGGACATGGGTTTTTAGGGTTTGATGGCTTGAGGTTTTGAGGCGGGAAAAAGCCCAGGGGTGGCTTGTTTTCCGTTTTTACTTTTATTTTCCAAAGAAACCCGAAAACCCGTGTTGTTGCATTTGAAGAAGAAATACCAAAAAGAAGCAGACTTTGAGCTAGGATGATAAGAGGCCTTCCAATCACTTCCAAGGCGGAAACGGCGGAAAAACTTCTATCGTCTGGAAGTGACTAAGCTGTTCCCTCCTCCCATCCTCCTCCTTCGGTTCCTTTTTTCCTTATCAACTGCGCAGCAGCTGGGCCAAGTTTTTCCGCTTTTCCCGCCGCTGACTTTTATGCGCAATACCCCCGCCTGCCACTTTCCGAATTTCTGGATCTTCCATTCAAAGATTTGATGGGTTTTCGAGGTCTGAACTTCTGTCGCAGACATCTTGGGGGCTCGAGAGAAGCGCTGTCCTACTGACGCCAGCCTCGACGTCGACGCGGTGCCTCGGTGACCTACACACAGTGCCAGCCACCTACCACCCCCTCGCACTATGCAGAGTACATGAAAAAGCTTATACAGAACTTTATGTACACTTTTTGTGGCCGTGTGTATTGGGTTTTGTGTACGAAACGCGTATAGAAACGATTTTCGGCCGAGCTGAAAGCGAGTTGGAGTCTGATGGAGCATTCGCCAATCTTGATCCGTTGGCATTAGACGCGTTGCCCTGTTCCCAGCTCCATACACCATGCAATATAGCGAGTGTGTGAGAATGTGCTGATTATAATTCCGATTCCGAGCATGTGTGCCCTATGAGTGAGTGAGTGTGTGAGCCCGCGTTTTCCCTTATCAGTGGCTGATAAACCAGTTCCTGGAGAATCTGGACCACGTAAGTAGTCGAAAAATCCTATAGCTTGGAAGGGGAATAGTTGAGAGAACCCCACAGGGGCCAGCTTTCTGATAAGACATCCAAACATACAGCCATACAAGTTTAAAGTCCCATTGGACCAGATGCCAGATGCCAGATAGCTCCCATTAAATGTTAATGGCTATTGGCAACAATAATTGCATAAAATTACCGAACAAATACTATTTTAGCCATGTTCTTTTCAGTCTATTCTCGTTGACTGGCTGACTCTCTAATTAGCCACTAATACGTGTGGGCTGGCTCAAGGTGTACGGGTTTTTGTTCCCAGCTTCAGCTGATGGATTAGAATTTAAAGTTCAAAAGCTCAATCCCACAAGGCTAGCGGTTGGCCTCCAATTAAAAGTGGTTGTGTTACGGGGATCAGGCAAACGGGTTTTCAAAAAGGGCTCCAAAAGGAAGATCTCTGGTCTTCGCTACCTCTCCAAAGATTCCAAAGATTGTGCGTGTGTATCATAATTGAAAGATTGTTTCGAAAGAGTCGGGGGAAGAACATAAAAATTCGTGCTTGGAGCGCATTAACTTTTAACCCAAAAAACTCTGAAAACATTTTCTGTGGCTGTGTCTGCGCCTCTGTGCCTCAGCCTGTCTCGGTTTCTTTTTTGTGGTAAACGTAAACAGAAGAACCAAAAGCGGAGAGTCGAAAATTAAACGAAATCACATGCAACACACGTCCGAGGTGGGAGATAGAGGGGGAGAGAGGGAGATGGCCGAGATCAAAGCAAAGAAGAGGTAGCTTTCTTTTGGTTGGAGATTTGTGGCTTTTAATTTTTGAGCATAAAACATAAAACGCAATAAAAAGAAAACACACACACCAATTGTGGCGTCATCGCCGAAAATTTGTGCGCTTTCGAACTGGTTTGGTCGCTCTTTTGATGTCGTCATCATCGCGAAGGCCCAAAATTGATGCAATTTCCGCCCACCTTTCGGGCCAAAACCGCCTCCCCCGTGGTGTTCCCGTTGCTTGGCAACTACCAAGTGGAAAAGTGCAGTAAAAAAAGACGGAGATTCGCGCGCCAATAACCCAGTTTTCTGTTTCTAGTTTGCACTTACTTGCACACAAAGAGCCCCATCTATTGTATGTTCGTGCGTTTGTGCAATGAAAAAGCTTAAACTAACGTGCATGTACAGACATGTTTCGTATGTACTTGGAAAATGGCCAGTTTCGTATAGTTACGCCGTAGTGATGACACACTTTTTTCACACATATAAGAGGAGGAAATAACCATGTTGTATCTGCGGACATATTACAGCGCAATAACTAATCAAACTAACCCACTTTCTATATAGCCAGCATGCAGATTTCTAATTAGATTAGAGTCTCAAGCTCGGCTTTATCTCTTGTAATTTATCTGGGCATAAAGTTAGCGACTTTACATGGTTACGTGCCCGCTGCAAAACCATTGCGTTTCAATGGAAAAACATCTAGATGCGGAAAATTACAACAAAAGTGCGCTACACAGCCACAAAGACACACTTCAATGGAAAACGACCAAGAAAAAGTGGCAACACTTAAATGTGTGTCAGCGACAAAGCTACAGACGCAAGCTGCAAAAGCTTAGATGCGCCGACCCGCTCGCACTCGTAGCGTTCGCATAGCGCGCATCCGTTCGCACGCAGACCTCCGCAGTCGACGACTCGGCCAGGGGCGCCCGGAGCTCGGTGGAAGCACTTGGGCCCGATTTTCCGTTCTGCGTTTCATTCGTCGCCCGACTGGCGGAGAGTGTGGTTCGTTTAGCGCTTGCACAACTTGGTGAAAACTGAAAAAATAATTTTAACTAAAACTGAAATACAAACGGGAAATCCAAAGGAGAGCAAACACACTATAAGAGAGAGTACTGTTGCTAACGTCGAAAATAGTCGTTGAACAGTGGCGCGACGGTCGATTTTGGTGGTGGTTTTCGGCAGTGAACTTTCCTCAAACACAATAAATCAATGGAATAGAAACCCAGAAGCGGACTCCTCGTACTGGAAAAAATAAAATCTTAACAAAAAGTAACACGCGGATTACGTAAAGAGCAGGAATCTCAAGGAGAACCAGCGAAAAGAGGGAGACAGCAGCAGGAACTTGGCACGCGGACGCCTTGCTGGATGACACATTTCTTTTTCCGAATCAATTACGCAACTTGCAAATAGCGACGCTGCCCTCCTGCCCTACCCAGCCCTGGCTTGCCTGCCTGCTGGCCGTGTTTCTAAGGCCCTCTGGGGCTTGTGCTTTTCATTATCGAAAGACGGACGGAGCGAGTCGGAAAAAAAATCTACAAATACATATTTTTTCAACCAAATTCGAGAAGAGAGGGCCACCAAAAGCTCGGCGACGTCATATTTTTTATGGAACACACAGACGCGCGCGCACAAACACGTTCACGGGCGCCAATTCTAACAAAGCTTTCGTCGTCAAGTTGGCCGTTTCCTTGGTTTCGATGTGGCTGGCTTCGTTCATTCGATTTCAACCACGAAACCGGGAAGGCATGTGCGATCCGGGAGGACGGTGGAAGATTACCAAACGAACCAAGTTGGCCGCGTTGTTTTGCCGCTCGCGTCCCGCGTCTTTTCGCCGAACCCGCAGCACCCGTAGCCGTGGCTTTTGCTGCCCGTCTCCGCCAACCACCGCTCTCGCGCAAAATCTAATGGAATTTTTTAGCCTGCTTGTGCAATTGCTGGCTGGCTAGCTGGCTTTTTTTACAGCCGCGAATCGTGTGATTAGTGGACTAGTTTTCATTAACGTACTGCAACCTATGTGGGAGCGAGACGGGGACTCACTGTGCTTATTAAATAGTCAGTCTTTTTCTCTCTCCTATACAAATTGCGGGCGTATCAACATGTCTCAACGTTAATAATAGTTTCAGTGCCTATTCTTAAGCTACCATATTTGTATGTAATCGCCAGGAGAAAAATGAAATTGATATGAAATTAAAATAAATAAATTTTCCTCTTCCATTTCTCTTCCATCAGCAGCCATTCAACTAAAACCGTTGCTCGTTGCGCCCAGGCCTTTCTTTTTCCAGTTCTCTCCATTACTTTATTACACGTTTTATCATTCCACACGCATCACTGCTGCTGCTGCCTGCTCTGCCACTGCTTTCCCTCTCGCACATATACACTTTGACCCAGGGCAACCTCCCCACCCCCCAGTGGGTGTTGTAGTTTGCTTTGTTCTCGCACGCAAAGCCAGTGGAAGTGGGAGGTGGTAAATGGGGTGGGTGGAAAAAAAAAGGGGAGAACGGGAGACCCGTTACGACAGCGCGTGGTTGTTGGTGGACTTTTTGTGTCTGTTGCCAAGAGTCGGTGAATGATGTGTTCTGTTTTATGGACAAGAAATGAAACTGTACAATGAGCACAGCACATAGTACAGTGGGTAGGAATACAACAAAAGCGAAACTTACGTAAACACGCACGACCGACCGACCGACCGACCGATCCATCCACTGTACTGGTGTGTATTCGTGTGAATTAAGTTTCTAGTTTTTCGAAAAGAAGAAGTAGAAAATCAAGTTTCTATCGTCGGAATGGGCATGAATCATATTTCGAAGAACGAGACACTCGTAGACTTTCAAATACACCCGAACAGACCCAACTTGAGCGCATATAAACAATCTCCATTTGTCATGGGACTTTTAGCCAGGCATCCGGGCTAATAAAGCAGCGACATCTCATGACTAATAGACTTGAACAAAAATCTAGAGAAAAGCTGCAATTTATTGCAATTGCTGGTGATGCAATGCGACTGCTGAAATTATTTTCAAAATATTATATAAATTGTCTTTTCTGCTGGGGGGGTTGGTTGTTAGTTAGTTGTTCAGGTGCTCATTACTTGAGGCATTCAGTTGGAAATTGTATATTTGCATAGGTACGGGGCCATAGGCAGGGGATTCGGGGGGTATAATATGTACATATACAATTGCATGCTCACAAAAATCTCTCGATTAGAGATATTATATTTTTACACAATGTCCGAAGTAATTGAGTTCGCAGAACGATTTGCGGTGTGGACCTTGGAAATCCACACAATAACTATACGCCATGTATAATTTATTTATTGTTTTGCATTTGTAACTTTGAATTTGCGGTCCGGAGTCGAAGTTTTGCCTCCCGCTTGCCCTCCTCCGTCGCTTTTCCATCTATCAACTGCAGCAGCTGACCTTGGGGGCCGAGACAAAGCGCTAACTTACTGGCAAACACAGACATCAAACAGCAAACAGATCTATACATACATATACAGTACATACAATATGTACAGTCCAATTTACATATATATACAACTTTGAAGCTTCTACGGGCCCCCACCTATAAGTTCCAACAAAGTTTTGTTTTTAAACTAGACCTCCAGGTTATGAACACCTTTTCTGTCAAAAATAATATTTTATTTTAATGGGCACTGTGGAAGGCAATAAATAACTTTAAAGCACGTACCGATAATTCATTATTTACAAGAAGATAAAAGTTATCTCTGTGAATATTTCTTCAGGCTTTATTTTCCAAGAAACAATACTTCCAAGTAATAAAAGATAATTTCTATTCCGGGTGTGGAGTGATTTTATGGGATTTTTCGGTTTTAAACCTTTTTGGAAATTGTAATGGATCAAATATTTATTAAAAATAAAAGTAAAATAATCTATTGTCTCACTGTAAGTTACTCATAAGCTGGTCAAAACCCTCCAACCCCTTCCATCTTCGTAATAATCCGGATTTCTAAGCTCAGATGACGCCATCTTGCATTTGATGATCTTTGAAAGCTAGTCTTACATCCAATCCGATAGTTCTGAGATGGCGAGAGCTCAGCACTTGATCTTTGGCCCTGTCCTGTCCTTCAGCCCCTTGCAACGTATTCTTTTTTTGTTTGGATCTGCTTCTGTTCTACGGCTCACATCTTGGCATTTAATAAGAAGTTGGCCTTGAAGCAGCGAGTTTCAAATTTGTGGATTCCGTCTCTGAGCCCCACTTCAGCGTCAGAACCTTGTATGTGTGTAAGATAAATGGGTTTTTGGTTAGAGAAGCCTGGGCTTAGCTTTCCGAGCTTTCGGATTTGGTGCCTTTGAAGTCATGACTGATGCAACAAGGGGCTTGAAAAGAGGCTGAATGTTTAACTTTTAATAACAACTTAAGATAATCCAGGCAATCCAGGTGAGGTAACTCTAAAGAGCATATGACATTAACGATATGTAGGCTGGTGGTATGGTTTTCGAATTTGCATCTGGCCATAAAATGAAATGTAATTAATTTGCACCAATTTCAACGCATCCCACCACACCCACTTTCCATCCTCATTATGCTGGACATGTCCATGTCAACCGATACATTTTGTCGCCCCAAATTAGAGGAAATGTGTGGACATGTTTCGAGTTGTAAACTGGATATACCACCGATCCAACATCGATCCACGCTAATTGCCATTAATCAGAGGCCTCCCCCATCATCCAGCAGTTATGTACATACATATGTGTCATTCAGGCTGCACTCTTGACCCAGGAGCAGCACTTAAAGATCTCCCCTGACTAAGTTAGCCGCAAGCCCTAGACCGCAGCCAGCACCACCCACCTCCTCCTACGTACGATTCTCCATCGGTGAACCACATGACATGCGAAGCGGTTCCAATTTATCGCCAGCGGCACTACGGAGAATGCTTGGCAGTCATTGGAAAAGCGATTCAACAAAATTTAAAACAATTTAGCTTATGTCACGTCTGTTCACAGCCCAGAGGGGGGTGTCATGGGGGCCGGAACGGGGGGCCAGGCTAGAAGAGTTTCAAGCGCTTAGAACAAAGCGCCACAAATTGTATTGTGTCACGCTCGATCTGTGGCCATGTGAACGGGGATATAAGCCGCACATATATCCGATATATCTACTGCATTATATACTTTAAAGTGTGTACTTGTACTCATTTATATGGTAGACTGTGGCACATGGTCATGGATGTACATACATACATATGTATATGCTATTTATAAATTAGTTCATTTAGTTTGCCTGTTTTAATTATAATTAACGCCGCTTTGCAAATTAACCAGAAAAAAGCGACTCATCCGCTGGAATTCTTTAGATGATTGAGCTCCGTTTTCATACAAAAAAAAAAGTATAATCATTTTTTTTCCTTAACCAAAACCATATTATTTGATAATCTGGCGATGTTCTTTCAACTCGACCTGATTGTCAACTGTGAATGAGTTTTATGGCTTTCGGATGATGTGCCGCTGAAAGCACCTGGGCAGCTTGTCAATCAGGTTGTCGCACAATCGTCTCGAGCGGCGCCTTAATAATTGATCCCGCCCGGAGCTGCAAGATGATGGTGATGGCAGGTTGGGGTTGGAAGAGAACAGGCGGCAACCCCAACTGGGCCATGACGTGAGGCGAACGCATCAGAGCGAAGCTTAAAGGAAGCGTGTGAAATCCCATTTGGCTAATAGCCAACGGCGTCAGCAGGAAAATCAACCTGTTTCGTAGCTCTATCTCCACCTCCTTGCCTTACCCTAGTCCCCCCTCCCAAAATGCTGCAGCGAAACTGGGAAAACTCGCTTCCATTTTCCACACAGCCATTGCTGGGCGAATGTGGGCCACCATTCCGTGTCGGTGCCTTTGTGTGAGTGAGTGGGAAAACGGGTTTTTCATTCGGGTTCTGCAACTGTTTTCTGTTTTTTTTTTTATTTTGGCGACTCGCTGACACGCTGGCCTCCTTTTCTTCCGTTCCAGCTGGCACTCCTAGCTATTCCACTTGCCGAGCTTGTTGTGTTTCCCCTTCCACATTTTCCTTCTACTTATCTGATTTTCCTGCAAAAAGGAAGGATCTCCGGGCTCCCCGGAAAAATAAAATGTAATGGAGACGGAGGCGGAGGCGGGGGCGGAGGCGGAGGGAGCCTTCCAGCCAGGCGAAACTTTCCAGGACTCAACAGGGTGTGTCGGGGTCACCTTTGTTGCCATTTTTGGGGTTGCTTCCCCATCTGCAGGGCCATCATAAAACGAGGCGCTGCTTTGGTTAGTGGGTTGGTCCCTTTGTGTGGGTGGCCTGGACGGTGGTGCGCGATGATATCAGCCGTTTGGGCTGGGGGTGGAAAGGAAACCTGAACAGAACCGAGATTAAACCCACCCCCGACGCCCCCAGCTGGCTGCCAAATAGTCACAATCATAAGGTACCCCACTGCAAATCAATATGGCAAGATTGCTCATACGCAACGTGATCCGCACAAAGAACTTAATTAAAAGTGATTCACCCCAAAGGAAAGAAAACAAGACGAGGCAAGGCAAGGCATCGGTGTTGCATGCATCAACATAAATCTGTGTGCGGCGGCGAATCCCATGCAAATTTGCGAATGTTTCTTCTCGCCTGACCCACATCGCAACTGATTTGAAATTCGGATTTGGCGCGAGTTCATCAGGAGTTCAACAAACTTCCTCGCCCAAAACTAAACAAAAGAGCAAACACAAATTTATGCTCGAGTCCCAGAACAAAAGGTAGCGTAGCTCATATTTATGGATGATGTTTGCCTGCCACAAGTCAGGAATTTCTTTCAAATTGTACAACGAAATTACATTCCCTCCTTACAATTTGTATCCTTCCTATAATTGAAACATATACACACACAAAATGCCTTATTTTAAAAACATAATTAGAAATCTTTAATTATTGAGGTGGAAAACAAGCAGGTTTGTTTACAATAGAGGCGTGTGAATCCTGTCGCCTACTTAATTAAGGACCTTGACTGATCCTGTTATTAAATAAAACCCAATGGCGTGACCTGAGGCTGGTTAATAATTACAAAACAATCCTTTGGGGTCCTATATAAAAGGTTGTCCCTTCTAAATTGAAGAAATAATTGAAGGAACCATGTATCCGCGATTTTTAGACCGCAACTATCCGATAAAAAAGCATCTGTTTTTTGTGACCAGATACTCCTTTGGCCTGCTGGGACTCACTTTTGGCCAAAAGATGTCCTGGTTCCAGTTGACTTGGTTGGTTTTCAACTTTATCAACCTGGCTCATTGCTGTCAGGCAGAGTTTGACTTTGGCTGGAGCCATCTGCGCTCCAGTCCTGTGGACGCCATGGACGCCTTTTGTCCTTTGGCCTGCAGTGCCACTACGCTCTTTAAGCTGGGCTGGATGTGGTGGCGACGTCAAGAGGTGGCCGGTCTAATGGACCACATTCGTCGGCTCACGGAGGAGCAGGAAAGGAGAAAGGAAGCTCGAAGGGATAAAGCCCAGAGCAGCTGCTACGTGATGGCCACCAGGAGTGGAATGTTGGTCTTTACTTTGGGCAGCATTACCACCACGGCCTTTATCCTGCGCTCCCTTTGGGAAATGTGGGCCCGTCGCCGACAGGAGTTCAAATTCGATATGCCATTTCGAATGCTGTGGGTCTTTGGTTTTATATATGCAAGGTATCTCCTGGTTATCCTGCAGAACACTTCTAGGTTTCCGGATTTTGCTCATCGCATGCCCTGGTTTCCCATATTCTACTTGTACTCCACTTGGAGTGGTCAGGTCACAGTCTATGCCTTTGCTGGCACCGATGGATTCTTCTTTGGTTTCACCCTCTATGTGGCTTTTTTGCTTCAAGCTCTCAAATGGGACGTCCTGGATGCCCTCAGATCGGTACAAGGTATGTTCCTTCTTTTGGGAATCTTAAGCTTTTCTCTGCTCCTTAGATCCGTCTACTCGAGAGTCTGAACTTTGCTGCCAGCAATTGGCGGATATAGTAGATCGCCATAATGAAATCGAAAAGATTGTCGAGCGGTTTTCTGGCATCATGGCGGCTCCAACTTTTGTGCATTTTGTATCCGCCAGTGTGGTTATAGCCACCAGCGTGATAGATATACTTCTGGTAAGGCTTTGGGTATTCTAACCTATAATTAATATCAATTCTTTCTCTAGTACTCTGGCTATAATATCATTCGCTACGTGGTCTACACCTTCACGGTTTCTTCGGCCATTTTACTTTATTGTTATGGTGGCACGGAAATGGCTACGGAAGTAGGGATTTCTTTTATTTTAATTTATTTTCAAAGTTTAAATTTATTTCCAATCTTTAGAGCCTTTCTCTGGGCGAGGCTGCCTACTGTAGCTCCTGGTATAAATGGGATCGGGAGACGAGGCGAAGGGTTTTCCTCATTATCCTGCGAGCCCAGCGACCCATCACCGTCCGAGTGCCATTCTTTGCTCCTTCACTCCCAGTTTTTACTTCGGTTAGTATCTAATATTTTCAGATAATCTCATATGATTAAACGTCTCTTTCAGATTTTAAAATTCACCGGTTCTATTGTGGCTTTGGCTAAAACAATATTGTAAGAGCCCTAATTCGCCTTTCACTTGCCCGAAAGTATGCAATTTCACATGAGGAGCGATTTAAAGAAAAATTTTAGAATTTAACGACAACTAAAAGGTGTGGTAATCCATTTAGTTCCAGGGGTCAGTGAGGGAATGTTAGCCTTGAGGGGGTCCAACTTTATCCCAAGTGCTGCAATAACTTGGGTAACCATAAAATTCTTGAGTGAAATGTTTTTGCACCAAAGCCATTGACGTCAATAAAAGTTGGCAAAGAAGTTGGCAAAATAGGAAAGTTTGAAAAGCATAAAATAAAATGATTTTCCACACTCTGGGCAATTAAATGGATGCTAACGTAACCTGGGACGGGTTAAGATTTATAAACAATTAAATAAACTTTGTGGCCACGGCACGTGAGCTAGATTTGGTAACGGTATTGATTCCTGGTTGCTTCCATGAATTCAGTTGGCCGGTTCTTGGCCAATCATAAATGATGATTCGATTGAACCGTCTAGATTAGTTCGCCTTGGCCAGCGCTGATTAGATTTACTCTGATACTGATTGATAAACGGGACGCGATTTTAGCCATTGAATTCGGCCTGGTCAGGTTTCAGTCTTTAGCCAAGGTCTGTGCATCAACGAAGTATATTGCTTGGGATTGACAAAGAAAAAGGAAATCATGGCCAGGCAATTGATCCTTTTGCTCTTTGTAGCCATTTGGCTTAATGGGAGTGTGAGTGGAGACAGAGGTAAGGAAAAGCCTTGATATACTAATTGAAACAATTAGTAGAATAGCTAGAATTCCCCTTAAAATTGATTAAAATTAAAAAATATATAAAAAATTGATTCCAATCCAATGGAAAACAAATAAAACAAATTTTTCTTGAAAAGAAATAAGTACTCAAGAAAGCAAAGGTTTTCAAACTGTTTAAAGTTTATTTGAAGGATTACAATTTCCCTCTTAAGATTAAGGTAATTACAGTACTCCAAACAGGTGTTTCTAAAAAAAAGCTTTCAAATCCATCCACTCGTCCTTAAAAAAAAAAAAGAAGAAACCACCGGCCCATGCATATAGATAAGAGCTACGGACAACTTATTCGATTAGAAAAATACAAAATAAGATCTTTATTATGAAGGAAAAATAAAAACAAATAAGAAAAGCAGTCTCGTAACGGGAATACTCAAGATACTAATGCAAAAATGTTCATAGAATAAAAATAATAAAATACAAAATATGAAGCTCAACGGTATGCTCACTGTCAAAATTAGATTTTATTTGAAGGATTAGAATTTCCCTTAATTAAGAATTAAGATTAAGATAATTAGTGCACTGCAAATGGGGGTTTTCAAAACTAAAAAAAAAAACTTTTGGAGTCATCCCTTCGACCTTCAAAAAAGAAGAAACCACCGGCCGATGCACATAGATAAGAGCTACGAACAAAAATGTGATAATAAAAATATAATATAAGATCCTTATGAAGGAAAATATAAAAACAACAAATAAGAAAAGCAGTCGCGAATCGAGAATTCACAAGATGCCAATGCAAAAATGTTCATAGAATAAAAATAATAACCAAAATATGAAGCTCAACGGTATGCCCACCGTCAAAGTTACAGATTATTTAGAGGATTACAATTTCCCTCTTAAGGTTAAGGTAATTGGTGCACTGCAAATGGGGCTTTACAAAAAAAAAAAAACTTTTGGTGTCATCCCTTCGATCTTCAAACAAAAAGAAACCACCGGCCGATGCATATAGATAAGAGCTACGAACAAAAATTTTATTATAAAAATATAAAATAAGATCCTTATGAAGGAAAATATAAAAACAAATAAGAAATGCAGTCGCGCAACGAGAATTCTCAAGATGCCAAAGCAAAAAAAAAAAAAGCCTAACGGTCAAAAAAAGAATAAAAAAAAAAAAAATAAAATAAAACATCAGGAAGAGGATAGAAGTGATGTGAGCGCATTGAAGACCCAATGCTAACTAAATAATTCCTACAGCTTCGTCCAAGGGGTAACTTTTCGTCAAGGTCACAGCCTACTTGTTACCAAAATTGGTCAATCGACTTTCTTTTCATTAAGTTGCAACCCTGTTGTATCGAAATGTAATTATTCTGATACCAATTGATACCAATTATTTGAGGTTATTTCCTTGACCCATATTCCAAAAAAAAAACCAATATTTTTCAGACCATCCTGTTCCCGGACGATCCCTCGACGGCCAGGTTTATGCCATTAAGAATCCCGACGAGCAGCAGACCCAGTACTGGGTGGACAAGGCCCAGGCCAAAATTCTCTCCAAACTGGCCGAAGCAGAGTCGACGAACACCAACAAGGCCAAGAATGTAATCCTGTTCCTGGGCGATGGAATGTCCGTGCACACGGTCACGGCTACCAGAAACCTGCTGGGCGACAGTGCCGAGCAGGTGTACTTTGAGGGATTCCCCTACACCGGCCTGTCCAAGACGTACTGCGTCAATCGGCAGGTGGCCGACTCCGCCTGTACATCCACCGCTTACTTGGGCGGGGTCAAGGCCAACTATGGCACCATTGGAGTCAATGCCAATGTTCCGCGTTACAGTTGTGATGGCGCTCAGAATGAGGAGGATCAGGTCCTCAGCATCGCTCAGTGGGCTCAGGCGGCTGGCAAGGATGCTGGTCTGGTGACGACAGCTCGTGTAACCCATGCCTCCCCAGCCGGAGTCTACGCCCACATCGCCGACCGGAACTGGGAGAATGACTGGGAGGTGACCAACCGGGGCTGCGATTCGGAACAGACGATCGATATTGCCCGGCAGCTGGTGGAGCAGCCAGTTGGTCAGGGCCTGAAGGTGATCCTTGGCGGTGGTCGCCAGATGTTCATCAATGAGACCGTTAACGATGAGGAGGGATTGCCCGGCCTGCGGAACGATGGACGCCATTTGATCAACGCATGGTTGCAGCAGAAGAAGGAGGCCAATGTCTCGGCCAATTATGTGTGGAGTCGCAAGGGTCTGAGCCAGGTGGATTTGGAAAACACGGACTACCTGCTTGGGCTGTTTGCCAACTCACATCTGCCCTACAACGGGGACCGGATCAGGAAGCGTAGCCAACTGGCGGATCCATCTCTAAGCGAGCTCACTGAAGCTGCCATCCGGGTGCTGGGCAAGAACTCGGAAGGATTCTTCCTGTTTGTCGAGGGTGCCCGCATCGATATGGCTCACCACGACACCTACGCCCGCCGATCCCTGGAGGACACCGCCGAGTTTGCCAATGCCGTGAAAACGGCTCGCGAACTGACATCTCCCGAGGATACTCTCATTGTGGTCACCGCCGATCATGCGCACGTCATGTCCATCAACGGATATCCGGTAAAAAAAAATCCGATAGCCGAGATTTTATTCTCTCTTACGAGTTCGTGTCTTTTTCTTCCTGTAGGAACGCACCCAGGACATAACTGGCCTGGCCCAGAACGCAGACGATGGATTGCCCTACACCACCCTGTCGTATGCCAACGGTCCTGGCTACTACAATGGCTACAATCGGGTCGAGGGACGTGCCAAGATAAAGGCAAAGCTGATGGATAACGCGGACTATCAGTACCCGACTCTGGTGCCTCTGGACGCGGAGACCCACGGCGGCGACGATGTGGCTGTGTATGCCTCGGGTCCTTATGCCCAGTACTTCAGCGGCACCTACGAACAGAGCAACATCCCGGCTATGATGGCCCGGGCTGCTGGTATCGGTCCCTATGCCTAGGACCTGATTACCACCTGTATGTACGCCATCCTTGGGGGGGCGAATCCAATTAAAATGCAACACAGCTAAAATGAGTTTTCCATGAGAGGGGCTGGAGGAGAAGGTTTAAAGGATAATTTGAATATCGACTTCTAATTGAACTGAACGCTGTGCAATTTCCTGTTGGAACTGGAGCTGGAGCTGCCACACCTGAAGGCGAATTCAATTAACGGTCGCTAGATATTTAACAACCTGCAGGCAGCCTCAATCAGTCAGTCTCTAGTCGCAATCATTCAATCAATCTGCTCTCTCAGGTGGTTGCTGTTTGCTGGCCATCTGTTCGAGCTTAGGGAACAAAGCACAAGTCCGTAGAAGAATCAGCATATTGTATATGGAATTTGGCTGGAAAAAGCCACAGAGTTGGGATTGTGACTCTATGAATATTCAAGGATAACAGGATGCTGCATCTCCATTGCATGGAATATTCGCCAGCTTATGGGCAGTGGGTAGAATCCCTTAGGATTCAATTTCCTTAGATGATTCTAATGTTTAGGTTTATACGGAACTCAATTCAAGGATGTTATTTTTATCAGATATGGAAGCAATGATATATGTATAGTCTAGTTATGACGTATTTTTATTCCAATTTCAAGCAGCATAAACCAAAAGGATGCCAATTGATGGAATTACGTTTTCCCATTAACTCTCGACATTCGCTGATTGACGATTTCACCTGCAATCAATTTGAGGATGAAATGGCCAAAGGAATACTTTTTTTTGGGGACTATCGGTGCTCTGGGGTGGATTCAAATTTCCGATTTCTCTCAAGCGTTATATCGAGTTTTTCTTTTTTGGTAGCAATTTCCGCGGCAATTTGTGTTTAACGAGAGATGCGGCCAAGAAACGATGGTCTAGTTACGACTGGACTGGGCTTAATCATAGGGTTTTGGTCCGAAACTGCAACTCGGCCAACTATGTGTGTGCGAGAAAGCCCCAAAGTCTGACTAGTCGGTGCAGGCCAAAAGAAACTAGGTCACCGTTTGGTGGAGCCCAAAGGGGGCTAGAAAAGTGCAGTGCAGTTTTGTGGGAAAAGAAATGCAACTGCGGTGTGGTTCTTGGCTCTGTAAACCTTTTAAAAAGCCAGCGAAAAGTGAGGGTTTTTCTCTTCTTTTTTTTTTCTATGGTGGAGAACTTTTTATGTACCAGTTTTGTATCTGGGTTTCTTTGTATCTGTAGGGCTACATAAAAACGTCGAAATTTGGAGAGGCAGTGGAGAAAAAGCTGGGAAAAAAAACTAATGGCTTGACAGAAGCATACACAAAATGTGCTCCAACTAATGGCGCTGTCGCTGACTCAGCCGCAAAAAGCAGCCAAGAAGCTTGCCCGCACGGATACAGATACAAAAATACAGATACAGGTACAGCTGCAGATACAGATACGCGGCGAACACGTGACTGTGTTGGGGCGGCCGTGGCTGCAAGCTTTTTAACGAAACTTCATCGCAGCCATCTCCCTCGCACAGCAACGCGCCCGCGCACTTCTAAGCCCATTCAAATGGATCCCGTCCAGTCCCCTCCGCCATGTGGGATGTGGGGCCGTTAAGCAACAAAGCTGCAGCGCGCCGCGTTTTTGTATCTTTCGGATACCCGCCAGGGATGGCGGATGGATGGCTTCCAGGGGCACTGGGGGGATTCCAGGGTATTGTGGGGCCACACATAATGTACGTTGGGGAATTTTTTTTTTTTTGCGCAGCGCAGACGTCGGCAGAGCGCTAAGTGTGCCACATTCTGTTTCCAAGCGCTCACACAGATACAAACCAATACATTGACAAACAACATCCAACTCGTTGGGCATTTTTTTTTCTTACTTGGCTGGCTTCGTCCATTCGTGTCGTTTATCAGCCTTATGACAAATTCATGTGAATTGGCAACGAAAACAACGAAAGGGGGGTAGGGGGCAGTTGGGGAGCACTACGATGACTGCAGCATTTCAATTAATGCTGAATTCGTGTCACAAAATAGATAGATAGATAGATGGGAAAACAGCCATTTCAGAACGATTCAATTTTCCGAGCTGTAAGCACTCTCTCTCGCCATTTATCGACATTTCGCCGAGGCTCCATGTTTACTTAACCCAAATGCGCCCCAGTCCAAACAGCCTCGGGTACGGGTGGGTGGGTTGGCGGTTGGTTGGTAGGTCGGTCCGTGGGTTATGTAAGTCAGGGTGCGGAAATGGGCTACATATGTATATTTGTATGTACATGGGCGGCCGCCTTTGCTCCAATAAAATGAGCTTTTTGAGTGCTGCCACCACACACACATGCATACACAAAAAAGGGGGAAAATATTAAGAGAGCTATATTTTAAAATATAATTTTTATAAATTCATCTTAAAGCTTTAACTTACAACCAAATTACAGGTTAAATAAAAAAAACACAAGCTTTTTAAAATTTTGCCATTTATACATTTAATATTTGTTTTTGTATACATATTAATTTGTTATACATATATATATATTGTTCTTCCTAATGCGTATCGTTACTTATTTCGATTGTAATGGATTAATATTTATATATGTAGATTTGTTGTGTTTTGTTTTCTTGTTGTTGTTGTGTCGCAGCTTTTGTTAATGAATGTATGTATATATTGTGTGTCGGTTGATCGGTGAACGCATGTCTGTACATACATCATATACATCATATTATCATCAAATATCATCACGTCTTGGCCATTGCAATCGGAATTATGCTATAATGAGTCTAGGGCTTCCTTCAGTTCTCCTCTCTTCAAACTTTTAGCTTTCTACAGATCTGCCATAGTCTACCATATCTAGCATTTCTTGCTTGGCTGGCTCTTCTAGGCTTTAATTCAGTTTAATTCAAGATACATTTTTGAAGTGCGTAAATAGAATGAATGTTCGATTGGATCCGTTTTGAGACTAAAAACTAATAAAAGTAGGGCAATGTTCAGTTGCTGCAGTGGGTGGTGTGGGAGTGACATGAGTGCATGAGTGCGGGAGTGGGTCTTTGAATATAACCACGTACATACATAACTTGTGAATTACCTAAAAGTAGGAATAATCAATTGCTTGACTTCTTAGGTTCCACTCCCTGTGTGTTGCAATCAGATCGATTTATACATTACGTATTTATATTTAGAAATACAAATTTTATATAATTATATATAGATCTATATAGATAACTGCTACTGCCTATCTATATATCGAATTCTCTCTCTCTCTCTGATTCTAACAGCTTTATCTTTACATTGGAGGATCAATTGTACGTTTTTTAACAAGCTAAATGTGTTAGGTGTTCAATGCAAAATTCATCTTCAGTTAATAATCAGTTCGTAAAAATATTAAAGTAAAAATAAACAAAGAGTAAGATCAAACAGTGATTGGTTGTTGTTGTTGTTGTTGTTGTTGTTACTACTACTCTTAAAGTTCTTGTTGTGCGGGAACATTTTAAAATTTAAAAATTAACGTTTACGAGAAGACTGATGGGGAACTCTTAGAGATTAAGAATTTGCAAATCATACATCATATTTAACAGGGAGTAAGCTACTTTGACAACTCGAATTGTTATTGACTTGAGGACTTTAAACGTTTCAATTTCCGTTTCTGGTCTATACACTAGGTCGGTCTCCTCTTCGCCTCCTTGCTGGACACTCTTTTGTAAATGTAAACAAATTTCCATATGTGGCTCTTATTGTTGCTAATCCTTGATCTAATTTGGTTGTTCGTGCACTCGACCTTAGATTTGTAGCAACAACAATCTACATATTTACATCGCATTTGTTAGTTTTTTCGCATTTTCAATATACATTTTTCAATTTTTTTTGGTAGAAAATATCTTTTCTTTTTTTACTTTTCATTTTTTCACAAATTTTCTTTTTTTCGATTTTTATCTTTTTCTTTGATTTCTTTACAGTTTCTGTTATTGACAGTTTTTTTTTTTTTTTTTTTTTTTGTTTTTGTTTTCTTCTACCATTTATAATACAACGCATTTAAAAATTTGTAACATTCCACAATCATGTGGGAGGGGGGCATTTAAAATGTTATCGTTTCTTTTCGTTTAAATACAAGTCGAACTTCGGTTTTCACCACAGCAGTGTTGGCCTGGCCTGCTGGTGCTGGTGCTTTTGTTATCCTATAATGTTTCGATTTCGGTTGAATATAATTGTTTTGTGTCTCGGTTAATGTATCTGATTGATTTCACTGTCTTCTTAAAAAACGATTTTCTAAAAACTAAGCACGCTAATTGATAGTAGAGCTTATCGAAGGGTAGTAGGTTGTTGTGTTGCGGTGTAACGTGCCGTGGCGTGGTATGTGGTCTGCCTGCCCAGGCAGCTACTGCCTGCGTCTGGGTCGTTCACAGACTTCCAGGCAGAAGCGTCGGACGGTGGCGTTTTCTCAGTTGATGTTGGCTACCTCCTGGCCCTCACCATCGCCAACTGGCATGTTCAGTTGCTGCGGGGGATTCGATTTGGCCAGGCACGAGCGGGCCACTGATTCGAAAAGCCTATGGAATATCAGAAACACATCCAAGTAAATATTAACTCGTATTCGATTTATTATTTTTAGATTTCTTTGAGCGGCATTCAATGGGTTGACTTGCTCACTAAAAATATATGTTCATGGAATCATGCTAAAATCATTGTATAAAAGAGGAGTTACAAACGAATATAAAGAAAGATTAACATGCAAAATGAGCGGGAGAGGCAGGTAGCATTTCTTTGAACCTTGAACCCTGGTTATTGGCTACGCTGCACACTGAATGCCAATTAAATGCTCAAACCGCTTAACTACAATCAGACATTCACCAAAATATCTGAAAACAAAAGGTTTCTTTTGTAATACTTAAAAATGAGGGCAAAAGCATATGAGGTTTTTGGAAAAATAATTCGAATGAAAGCAAAATAAAGCGAATATTTCGCCATTCCTGATCCCTACTTTGTGCTCCAAAAAAAGGACCCAAAAAATCGAAATACTTACTTGGTAATCTCCGGAGCGCAGTGCACAAAATCATGGTCCCAGAACTTGTAAATGGGGTTTTTAATTAGCTCGATGAACGTGATGAGTAGACCCCATGGATGTGGGCGATTCACGATCAATCGTTCGAGCAGGACGCGCGTTATTTGCTCCTGAATCGCTTCCGAGTTGGCCTCGGCAAACAGATGCAGCACCGCACAACTAAAATAGTGCGTGTGACTATTGGGATAGCGCAACTGATTGGCAATCGCGTTCAGGAAAAGATAGCGACCCTCAGTATCCAAATCTACGGCCAAGTTCTGGAAGATGTCCATATGAGCGCTGTGTGCAATATTTGAAGTGTTGGGCACAAAGTTCTTGTTTCTGTAAATATAAAATAAAGTAAGCCTAATTAAACAAAAGATTCTCAAGAATAAGTTACCTGATCAAGGCAATCGCTTGTGTGCCCACATACATAACTAGGGCATTCATGAGCGTCATATTGTAGCGGGTACCTGGCTCGCTGGTCACCTGCAAGTGTCCACGCAATTCCGAAAGAAATGTTACCGGCGCCCGAGCCTTCAAGTAAGAGTCTAGATCCTTCTTAAAGTTCGGTGGCTGTATGTTCATTATGTAGCTGCTAAGAACCTTGGGAGCGTTGCTGCTGTCCGACAGCATGTCTACCTTCAGGTTAGGCGTAAACGGATCGGGTAGACGCATGTTGCGGGGAAACGCCGACAGAATGATGTTTCGCATTTGGACACAGTTTGGCGGAATCGTGTCGCAGAATCCAAAGTGATAGTCGCACAAGAACTCTGGGAAGTCGTGCAGCAGAACTAGCAACACTCGGAGGGTGCCTTTGTATAAGAGCTGAACTGGTTTGCCCAGCTCAGTGTTGCGCAGGAAGGGTGCCAAATACTTAAAGAGGTCCTGCAGTAGCTGTGCGTAGAGTGGCCATCCCTTTTGGCCGGGAATTTGGACGAGAATGCGACCCAGAAAGACACGGTGGGAGATAAGCTCCAGCCAGGCAAAGCAGAAGCCGGGGGCCACGCTGGGATTCAGCAGGTGGTAGGTGTACGCGAAGGCCGAAACAATGCTGTGCATTAGTGTCTCAAGTATCATGTCCGCCGAGCAGAGTTCCATAAAGAGCATCATGAAGAATCGATGGTAGCCCACCTGCTGGAAGTTAGTGCCGCGCATCTCCTGGTCCTTCAGCAGCGTGCCGAGCACGATGCCCAGCACTTTGTTTAGCAGGTTGATTTTGGTTGTCGGATTACCCGCCTCGCCGGAGTGCCGTACGAGCATTGCGATCAGATGCACGAACGCGTCGATCCATTGGAATATCTTATTCTTGGCCTGATTCAGCTGGAGATTGGGCTCCGCGAACATGCGGTACACCACATCCGTGCAAATGTGCGTGGCTTGGCGGAAGAAGCGCGTGATCAAATCATCTGTCTTCAGAATCCCGTAGGTGTTCATCTTTTGCACAAAAGCACCAAAGTTCCGGGCATCCCGAGTGGATTGCTGGTTTTGCTGAGTGTACAGAGCTACCCAGTCCTTGAGCAGAAACTCAGTCTTCTCCTGCAGTCCTGGCGGATCGTCCGTGTCGCATGACTAAAAAAAAATCGATTAGTTCAATTCAATTACTGAGTTTTTGTTTTTTTAATCGAAGTGCGTTTTACCCTCACATGATGCATGCCGGAGTGGATATAGTGCGATGCTCCCGCCAAATAGCGCTCGTTAGCGTTAAACGGACTAAAGTCGTTGCTCGAGTTAAAGTTTCCGCTCCACAGTGTGTCGATGGCGTTGACAATGCATTCCGGGTAACGGTGCCTGTGTTGGGTGAGTCTACCCAGCAGCTCCACGGTGGCCATGAACTCGTTGTCTTGTACAATATTAATGGCGCGATCCTCCATGATGAGGCGCTCCAGCAGCGCGATGCCGAACGAAATGGCCACGTAGTTGTTGCCATTGTCCATGCAGTCGCGCAGCATAACGTCAAACTGATTCAGACTGACGAAATGCGAGGTAATTAGGGACCGTGCCGCCTCCACATTATAACGGACCTCCTCACGCATGTCGAAGAAGCACTTAATCACAGCCCGCTCCGTGTTTGGAGCACCAAAGCTATTTTGCAAAAGGCTTAGGATGCGCAGGTGAATGTTTTGATAAAGCTTCATCTGTTCCATATGTTCAGGCACATTGACCAATCCCTCGGTTAGGCCCTCCACCGCACGAGCCAGCAGATTGAACGCAGACTCCTGATCGCGCTGCCGACGTGTAGACATCAGTGCGTTCAAGAGCATGTGCATCTTACTGGCCTGGACTTGTAGCGACGGGACACCGATGGCCGTGTTCATGAAGGCTTCCATTTTACTGGCCACTTCGGCGTACACCATACTGCTCTCGTCGTTAGCAAAAACATTTGGTGGCGGCAAGTCCTGTGGCTTTGGTACGAAGAGTGCAATATCGCGATCACTCATTTGCTGGAATCCAGGAATGCTCCTCGCGAACTCCGAGTATACAGCATACAAAGTCGCAGGAGCAGGGCCCACCTTGATGCGGACAGGTTCCGGCAATCGCTCCTGCTGATAGCTTAGGATCTGAGCATCCACAAATCGGTTGCCCTCCTCGCGTGCAATCTTTCTGGTTTCAAAATCTGTACTCAATCTCCTATCAATCTCGGCGGCTGCCTTTTCAGCGGAAGTTTTTTGAATAAAGGCACAAACAAGCTCCACATTTTCGTTGGCCAGCTGCATGGCAGCAGCCTGGATTTCTGTTAAACTGGGCATGCCGGACAACGACGAAACGAAAGCTTTGTGCAGATTCTGGCTTATGGCTCGCGCAATCTCGTCCTTTCCCGTGATCATAGCCATGCCGGCTGCCAAGTTGCGAACCATTTGGTGGGCGGCAGTGCGCATGCGGTTCTCATCGGCATCCAAGGCAAAATCCTTACGGATAATCTGCTCGGTGGTGGCGCAAGCAATCCGAATACTACGGTCGACAACGGGCTGCAACCAATCGGTGATAGTTCGCTCCACGGCATTGATCACAATGTGTTTGATTCCAGGGTTGGCGTGCAGGAATGGGATATTGGGTGGCAGCACCAGGTGCTGAGCAATTAGCTGGAAATTGCTTACGTTGACGTCTACATAAGAATAGCGCGGCTCAGGGGGCGGTAGGACCACTTGGCTGGGATCAGTTGGCAGATTGGGCGAAGCCACCGATCCGGGTGTACTGTTTGCTCCACTTCCTCCACTGCCCATCATCATAGCAGCTGCTGCCTGCGCGTCCACATCCGCGGGCGGCGGCGGCGGAGGTGCCTGCTGTTGCGGCTGTTGGGGTTGCTGTGGCGGTTGTGCCGGGGATGGCTGTTGACTGGGCGGAGCCGGAGCAGCAGCGATGGGCTCCTGTTGCTTCGGTTTTGGCTGCGACATTTGCTGCTCGATGAGCAGAGCACGTGTGGGATCCTTCAGATAAATGACAGGCCGTAATTTGGCCAGCTCCAGGTTGAGAGTCTTACAAAGTACCTCGATTTCGAACTTTAGATTTAGCTTAAGCTCAGGCTCTTGGTGGAGTTCGCCCAGTACATACATGATGCCCATTGTCCAGGGATTTGGCGAGCGAAAAATTCGCGACTTTGCAGACGACTCGAGGATCTTTGCCACGAAAGGCACCACAAACAGTAACTCCTGCTGTCCTTTATGATACGCCTCCGCCAGCAGTGATTTCAAATCTAAATCGAGCTGCAGAATCGGACGATTGCGTCCAAGGGTCATCATACCCAGCCAATGACCAAGATTCTTCAACAGACTGCGATCGGAAAAGTTGATCACTCCTTTATCAGAACGTAGAAGAACCTTGATATTGCGCAGAGTCTCTTTGGTCACGAAGCGATTGATCTCGCCATTCTTCAATGCATCCAAGAAATTGTAGTACAATGTGTGGAAGTTGAACTCCATGGAGGCGCGCTTGAGGACTAGATATTGAGCTAACCAAGGCCAATATTCTTTAGTCATTATTTCCTTGATCTCCTCACATTTTTGGGGGATGTTCAGCTGGCTCAGATTGTTGAATATGAAGGCAGTTTTGTCCTGCACTGGCTCTGGCGGAACGGTGACCTTCTCTTCTTGGTTCGCAACTAGCAAAGTGTCAATATTTGTGGCATTGGCAATGGACTTCATCCGGGTGGCATGCGATACAGCAACAACTGATTTAGATCCAAGGGTGCCACCGGGAACGTTACCTAAAAAATATGGAGAAGATTTTTTATATTTAAACGTTAATTATAAAAGATAACGACGGTATTGTGCCTTACCTGCCATAGAATTGGTTCTGAACAGGGCTTCTGTTGGCGGTCCTGCAGATACTGCGGATGGTATGGTGTTGCTAAGGCCAATTAGCTTTTGCGGCGGTGGTTCCTGACCGTGCATTCCATATTCCACATACTGGATCAGGTGTGGTGGGAAGTCCGAGAAGTGTGGAATCGAACGGATATGCTCACAGTACTTGTTATAGGTATGTAATCGAGTTCTGAACCGGTCCAGTGCCGTGATGCCAAAGTAAAAAAGCTTATTGCCCTCGGGTTTTCGAAGTGCATCCAAAACGCAGCGCAGGGATAGGCCAAGGGCCACGAAGGTGGGAACCAAATTGCGGTCTATGATGCCACCAAAGAGCTGCGCCGTTATTTGCAACTCCTTCTCAGGATACTGACAGAAAAAGCGGTACTCCTCGAACAAATTTCGCAGCATGCACAAAAACACCTCCTGCTCACGGCGGTTGCTAGACTCTTTGAAACGCTGCAAAATATCCAACACCTCATCGATGGACAGAGTGGGATTCGGCTGGTGGTTATAAATGCGTTGAAAGTACGAGTTAACCTCATCCTCCACCTCCTTGGACACAGGTATTTGAAGATCAGCCATTACTGGGTTGTTTGGATTGGGGGCAGTTGGCGTTGGTGTGGGCGTAGGCTGTTGCGGGCCACCCGGTAGCATACGTCCCAGATTCCCGACATTAGGTGGCGGCGGAGCCTGTGGCATCTGCATGGGGTTTAATGGATATGGACTTGCTCCTGGATTCATCAGTCGCGACGGCGAGGTTAACATGTTGCCAAAGTTAAATCCTCCGTTCGGTCCGCTAAGATTGAGCCCAGCCAGATTGTTCGACATGTTGGTGAGCGGATCCATGCCGGGAGCGAACATCTGCGCGTTAAGGTTGCCGGAGAAGGGCTGTTGTGGCGGCGGTGGCACGATGCCGCCGGGCATGTCCATTCCGCGATGGCCACGCAGCATATTCGGCGGAGGCGGAGGCACTAGTCCCGGCTGCTGCTGGGCACGGGCCTTATTTGCCATTATGGCAACGTTCGCAGTCATCTGCATTATCATTTCCACCATTTCGGGCAATATGCAGCTGTTAATGCACGTTTGCAGACAGTTGATCATTGTTGTGACTGTCTCGGGTAAAAGCTGGGCCTGTTTGGGGGGCAGCTGGTCCTCTGGTAATTTTGCGTTAACCACCTGCGGACAGCGCCGCAAAAGCACCTTGATCATGGCCTGCATGAATGTATCCCCATGGTCGCGGATCTTGTCGGTGAGCCATTTTTCCAACTTCAGGTACTCACGCCGGGAGGCAAGGCAAGCAAGGTCGATGATGAACAGAAAAGAACGAGCGTTGAGCAACGATGATAGTGCCTTTAAGTCCTGAGCAAGGTCTAGAATGCGCGACAATTTCACCTGGTCGAAGTCGTTTCCCCGTAAGTACCATTCGGACATGGCGTTCATGATGTTTGGGCGCAGCTGGAAGTTGGTCGAGCTCCAGGCGCTGGCCAGAATGACATTCGAGTTCGGATGATTTCCCAGAAACGTAGGTATAAGCTGGTTGAAAAGATCCAGACGCAAGGGAGAGAGCGGAGGGTTAATGTTCAGCAGAGCCAGGAAAAGCACATCCGGACAGTTCTGAGCAGGAAACTTGAAAATCTCATGAACTTGTGTGTAGTATCCCTTGTCCGCAATTGAAAGAAGCACCTCCACCAGATGCAGCGATTTCCATGCCGAGATCTCTTTGTTTTCCGCATCCGGGGCAGTCTTCAAGACGTCTAGAGCTGGCTGGCTGAACACATAGTCGGCGAAGGAGAAGAGATCCGGATTCTTTAGCATTGTTGTTATCAGCGAAAGCTGGCCCTCCGTATTTGCCCAATGACGGTAAATGCATTCTGGATGTGGAAATAAACTGGAGCCAGTGGCTAACCGCAAAATGGTTAAGAGAAGATCCAAACCGATGCGATCCTTCAGCACAAACTCGGGATGGTCGAGTTCTAAAACAAAGAGGAAGAGAGTAATGCGGGGCATATCATTTGGTTGATTTTTTCTATTTACCTATGCACACGTCCTTCCAGTTGAGCTGGGGCGCCACCTCCTTGAGGGCCTGTACAAAGACATCTGGTTTCCATGTTTGCGTTGTTTCCGTCGTCTCCTTTTTGTCCTTCTTATCACTGGAGTTGCTTTCAGCGCCATCGTTGTTGTTACTGTTGCCAGAGCCTGGTTGAGAAGTGGTCTGGGCCTGCGAGGACCCGCTACTACCACTGGCAGCTCCCTGTCCCTGACTTTGTCCTTGACCCTGGCCTGGCCAGAAGTTAGCAGGCGTGGGTAGGTTTACATTACAATCGAGCAGCGATGAGTGCCGCCGACACATAAGTCCCACGATCTTGGCGACATCTTTGGCCTGAACCTCAGCGCGTTCTCGTTCGCGGGAACACAAATGATTCTTGCACTCTTCAACGCTCGATGTAAATTCGTAACCGATTTCATGGATTAAATTAATCCAAGATGTGTCCATAATATTATTTTTGCCCTACATAAATAAATTTATCTTTGAAGGATTCCGCTTGCCATTAAATATAATCGCATTACTGACCTGGGTCGTAAATATTATCTCGCTTAAATGGTCATAGATATCCTCGATTCCCACTTCGTTTAGAGCATCCGCCTCGGAACTGGAGCTATTGCTGTTGCTGGCCGTCGTTTCGACCTCCGCATCCGTTTCGCTGGCACCTGCTCCCGCAACCGCCGCCGCCGTCGCCGTCGTCGAGCCGTAAAGGAACGGAGCAAGAACGAGTGGCACAGCCTGTCGCGGAAACTCTTCACGTAGCTTGACCAGAAACTGGTTCACAAGTTGCGGTTTTACGTACTCGCCAAGACAGCAGAGCAAATACTGTAGCAAATCGAACGATATCTCTTGGAGGCCAGTGCTCGCCGCGCTGCTGTTGTTGTTTCCCAGGTAGGAATTAATTAGCTCGGGAAGGGAAACTTGCAAGTTGTTCCTGGCCGATTGACTAAGGTCCGAGTGCGAAGAGTGGGTCACAGCCAACGCAAAGATACACTCACAAAGCTTGTTGATGCCGGTCAAACGTGACACGTGGCTAACGAGGTCCGCTACGGCTGCCGGCTTTAGCAACTAAAAACGTTTCATTGGTAATTAAATAATGACTCTTTCGTTAGCAGATAGAAAACTCACCTTCTGATTGGCAACAAAGTACTGATCGAAGGCGAAGCAGATGTTGGACACAAACGATGAGCTCTGCAGCTGACGCTGCAACTGGGCGCCCAAAAGCTTGGCCTGCAGCTGGACGGTAACCGTCGGTGCGGCCTCGCTGAAGTTGATCACGGAAAACAGGTGACGCAGATTGCTGCGATCCGCTTCCAAGCCGTGCTCTTTAACGAACTGCAAAATGACAGAAGTGGGTGAGGAAAGATGCATTGGTGTATTGTTTCGGATGAGCAGTAGCATACGCGCCCTGGCAACGGCAGCCCGCGATCTGGGACACATGTCATTAGCTTTAAGGCTCTTGTAATTCTACGGAATATGCGGTGCCCTGTTTTTTTATTTCATTTTCATCTCTAACTTGGAAATTTTGACCGACCTACTGGGTGCACAAGTCAAACCTTGACAGCCCCCCTTGTCAGCCTGCCCCACTGCGAAGTTTGTTTTTCTGTCCGTGCGCATCCATTCGTCTGGGTGTTAGGGGCTATCCGGACTCCGGAATCTGGAGTCCGGATCCAAGGCTCTCCAAGTTGGTGGTGTATACGCAGAAGCGAGACAACAGCTGTGACCCTGCCGTCGCAGCTGCTACACAACAAATTACACACAAAGTGGAGGCCAGCCCTCTCACTCCCTCTCCCTAGCACTGCCTCTTTGCAAACTTTACATGGGAGAGGAGAAAGAAAGGCCGAAAAGATGACGATGCGAGAACGGAAGGGGGTCAAAAGGAGTTCGAAAGCATATTGCAAATGGGCAAAAAGAAAGCTACCGCAAATAATAAGCCCTAAATTGCTTCATAAACTTACAAATTCAATAGGATGCGTGTGATTTGGCCAAAAAGAAAGGAAGCTTAAGGGGAAACCCTTTGCTAACTTGGGCTTCCACTTCTAGATGCTTTGACTTTGCAGCTTGATTTACTACGATTTCACCGCGGATTTCACACAACCTCGCACTCCAAAGTCACGTGCTGGGTTCACAACACCCAATTTGCGTAATATGAAACATTTTTAACCACTTATAGCTTAAATAAAACTGGAACAATTCGCGCAACGCCGTGCAGAGAAATTTTTTCTCAAAACTGTAATGGCGTCGGCAAAAATGCACGAGCGAGTGAAATGGCAATAGTAACGGGTCGTGAGCGCGACCAATTGGCAACCCTGGCGGCCAGGTGCGATATATGTTTTAGTTTGGCAACCCTTTATCACAGCCCCCAACTCCCCCCAATCACCTCTTCAGGGACACTTTGTTGTTGTTTTCGTTGAGAAACAAAATTGTTCGAGAATTTTGGGGAATTAATGAGATCTTACCTGTTTTATTTGCTCGCAGGTTTCATTGAAATTTCGCTTGTTCACGTGTTTGACCAGATTGCGTATGTGCGTTAGCGGTGTCTTCAGTTGGCTCTCTACGTTCATAATTCTACGTATCAATTGACAATTCTTGGTCAAATCGGATGGTGTTGTTTTTTGGGGTGATAGTTTCTAGTTTGTTGTTGGCCACCAGAATTTTGAGCAAACACACACGGCCGCCAGGCGATGACCGATGTTCAATGGTGTTAGTATTTGACGTATATGTTGCTTCTTCTTTGCGGCTTTTCCTTTCAATTGCGGCGCAGTTTTAAGTCCACCGACTGTAGTTTTGGTTTTTTCTTCTTTCTTCCTCGTTTCCTGTTTCTTATTGTGTCTGTTCTGTTGAATTCGCTCTTATTGCATCGCATTGGCCGCGGCCCCCGTTTTGAAGGGGCCATCAGCAGCTCTACATTGCAAGCGGCATCTATTTGCGCACTCGAACAAACAACAATACGGCCAAATGCATAGTTGGCCTTCTTGGGCTAACGGGTCAAGTTTCGTGGGTGCAATTGCAGTAGGCTCACGTAATAAATATGAATCAATCCGCACGTCACGTACAGCGAAAACAGAAAAGAAAAATACTACTACACGCCCGCACTCACACGCATGCACTTAAATATGTGTTTCCTGGCCCCTCGTTGTACTCCTCTTCTTACGATTATGCTTTTGGATTGTGGCTTGGTTTTGAAAAGGGTAATTTTTTTTTTAATTTTTATATATCTTTTTTTTAAGTCACTACAGATTTGCTTGCACGTTGATTTTGTAAATGATTGCCGAAAATGTTTTTAACACCCAAATAGGGATGTCGAAAATATATTTTTATATCGAGCTATCGATATTTTAAACGAATAAGTCTTTGTATCGGCTATATTTTTTCCCTCACGTTATCGATTTATTTCTTTTATCCGAGATTTAATCTCAGCTTAAAAAACTATAAAAAATTCTGTAAATTCTGGCAATTATTTTGTAATGCATAATATTTTCTACAAAACCGGACAATTGATTAAAAGAAAATCAGCTCATGGTCACACTGTCATTACTATCCCCAAAGGCCCCACTTTGTTTACAAAACAAACTGCATTTATTTAAAATATTTTATCGAACACATACTAGGCTTACTAGACATGTTAGAAAAAAAGTGTTTATAAAAAAATATTCTTATTTACACTGTTCTTCGATAAAATCATTATAGTAGTTTAGGAAAACTTTTCCACTATCGTTGGCCAGGTATTCTAGTTTATCTTTTAGATATTGAAGTTTTTCCTTTGTAATTTGGCATTTTTTCAGAGCAATGATATCCCACAGATATGTCATCTGGCTGATGTATTCCATGGACGTATCTCCACATTGAGCCGCTGTACTTTCCAGATTCTTTTCAATAATTCTAGCTAGATTTTCAAAATCAAGGTTAGACAGACTACATCCTTCTGTTAAAAATATCTATTAAATTGATTAATGTTTAAATATTTAGTAACTGCTTACCATCCATTTTAGCAAAACATCCTCTTATCAGTTCTCCAGCCATACTCCTTTTCAAACTATGATTTTCCTTTAGCCAGTTGTTTAGATTATCGAAGGCTCTGTATAGCTCCTGCCTCTTTGAAGAGTCTCCACAGGATTCGATCAGGTCCAGGTAGTCGTTATACCAAGCGAAGGTCTGGGGCTCATTGCAATACGTGCAAATAATAGGATTATATGCATTTGATTGAAGCCACCAAGTGAGATTGTTATTTTGGTTTACGTTGGGAATAAAAGTTTTTCTGCAATTCGCGTTTTCACAATGATATTGATGGAATTTAAGCTGCGAGAGAATAAAAAATGGTTAAACAAGTGGAGTTTCACTCAGACTACAATCCTTACATAGTCCTTGTCCGGTTCATTTTGGGTGCAAGCCTCGCAAGAGCACTGGAATTTATACACCTCCTTTAATGGCTCAGCCCGCTGGTCTTTCAAGCTATTCTTATAGTCCCTCGTATAACAATTAAAAATTTCCGTATTGGCAGCGATGTCGCTATTAGCATAGTTGATTACCAAACATCCATCGAACTTGGTCCTTATCGAGGGGATACAAGAATGGTTGCACTGGCTCAAGTAGGGAAGATTAATGGCTGTGACAAGCTCAGAGTGAGAAAGATTATGCAATTGTCCCAATTTTAAATGAAACGGTCCCTGCCACATGTCCGGTTGGAGAAGAGCAAATTCATTCTTTTCCAAGCCAACTGGAAGCAGCGCATCGCCCACATGGCCATTAACTAGAAGTTGGCCCGCCGAACGCAAAATAAGGGCGGAAATAACAATCTGCCAATCCTTTAAACTGGCAGCTGTCGAGTTAAGCTGATTGAAAAAGTCGGTGTGGTTTCGTAGGTAGGTCTGAAGCAGATTCGCACAGAGAATGTGGTAGACTAGTTCAGGGCGAGCAGCCTGATCCAAGTGGCTCACCATGCACAGGCTTTGCAAATACTCTGGAACATTCCTCTCCCCATTTGTTTTATTCACAAGCTCCATAAGGCTCTCCCAAATCTCTTTGGAGCTCTTACAATCCTGAAGATCTGGTAGTAATTGAGACAGGTACACTAAGACCATACGCAGGGCCAAATGGGAAACGCCAACCAGCTTAAATAGGCCCATTCGGTAACCAGGGCATTCGAATCTATGGATGTTTGCGTGTTCCTCCCGACAACTTCTAGAGCAATATACTACTCTTTGGTGGCACTGGGAACAGGGGATTGGTGCACTCATAAGACTGCTGGCACATTGCTGACAAATCAGTCGCTGCTCGAGGGGAACGAAGCAGGATGCACGCTCGGAGAAAATAATTCTACCATGGGGTATCGCTTCGTTGGACACCATAAAGCGACCACCCTTGGCGGGATTAATTAGTCTGAAAAGAATGAAAATCTTAGTACAATTTCTAAGAGAAATAAAATGTTGAATAAATATACATTGTTTCTAATCTATCTAAATCATCCTTTTGTTTGGCTTCCCCATCATCCTTTTTTTGGCATTTTAGTAGCTCGAATTCATTCTTTAGAGTTTCCAGCTGCCGAAGAAAATTTGCATTCAATTGCAATTGCTCCAAGCTGGACAAATGCTTTTCAAGGACTCCAAGCTTTTCCAACTTCCAGGCACAATGCGCCTGTCGCATGATTAACTTGTGTCGCATCTTCTCCGGATATCCACAGTCCAGGGCATTGCAGCAGTCATCGTAGGCCTCCCGGAAGTATCCGTACTCCTGCAGGGCCATTCCCCGGTTGGCAAAAGCCAAAGCCAAGTCCCCATTTTCGTTCTGCGCCTCGAAAACTGCTTCCGTGTAGAGTTGACAGGCCTTTAGAACCTGTTCCGGATCTTTGGAAGGGCTTTTGAAAACCGCATTTCCTTCTTCGCGCAGCTGGCGTGATCTTTTCGAGCATTTTAAAAGATTTTGGGGCTGGCACAAATCTTCCAGAAGTTTAAGCGTCAACTGTTCCAATCTTAGGACTTTTTCCGCCGGCAGATTGTTTAACGACTCGAAAGCTATGTACTCATTTTTGTAAATAGTTCCCAGAGTTATTAATTCATCCTGCTCCGAGAAAACTTTTGCTACACAATCCATGTCATCCGTATCAGGAGTTTGTTTACAAGTAGTTTAAAGCGATTCTATAATTATCGGAGTTTATCGGGAAAGGGCGCCAATCAAATAGTCGATAAATATTTCAAATTAACAAGTTACCATATATTTAGGTTTATTTTCAATCAAAACAAGTATTTTTTTCCAAGAGCTTTCAATCATATTTACAGAAAAATTAATTTTTGCAACGTCCTCTGAAGGTTACTTTCATTCATCACAAGAGTACATCTTTTTTTCCAAAGTCTTAAATAAAATAAAATTGTTTTCCTGTTTTTGCAACACCCTCTGAATGTTAATTTCGTTCATCAACAAGGAGTTATATTTTTTTCCAAATGTTTTCAACAAAAAAATAAATTAAATTTCCCGTTTTCGCAACGTCCTCTGAATTCAATTTCCTTTTCCTTTTCTTTATTTCATTATCGCATTTCACCTATCGCATCGTTTTCTGAAAAGAAATCAAAAACATGATTAGTTATTTAGGAAAAAAAATTTATTAAAAAAAAACATATGTATACATATTTAACAATTATTAACTTCCTTGAGATCCATTATTTCTTTCAAGACATTTGGACTAATCATATCCGTAACATTAAATTCAGTTCTAGGCTTAAATGAGAGGAGATTCCCCCCCATTTTTATGCTGCAAGTAGCACAATCCCGGCTAGAATTATCAAATTTAAAGTGAAATACCCCAAAAGGGGGAACCACGTCCATTAGAAGGGACAATACCCGTTCCTGGAGGTCCAAGTTTGGCTTTTTGTACCCAGGGTTGCGGCAGTTGTACTCAAAATGTCTCAAATGCCGGAGCAAGTGTCGCACATCGCTTATCAAATAGGGCGAAAGTTTGGGAAAGAGAATTTCCAAAATGGGACCTTGCACATTGCTCAACCGGTTATCAAACTCAAGCAGTGCATCCTGGTAGGTGGCACCCACCAGGTGGCCCTCGATTTTTGTCCTAATGATATCTTCGAGGGTTAGCGACTTAAAGAACCGAAATCGTTCGACTTGTCGGAAAATAACATGACTCCAGATAGGATGCGGACGAAAACTTGGACAATTGTTTTTTTCTTCATTTACCTTGCGCAGTGTGACGTTTGGGGCATTTAAAAGTCGGTCAAGCTGCGACGATTCAAACAAAGTGTTGCCCAAGGCAAATTCCTGAGATGGGGTAATACCTGTTTCCGAAATAGGCGGTTCCAGAGATGGCGGTGGCGCTGCTTCATCTTCTGGTATTTCGGTTTCAATGCGCACCATTATGAGGGGCGGTAGCCATGGATTAGAGTGCTCCACTGTAGCAGATTCTTTTCTGCCAGGATCCTCAAGATTTTTTGGATTCGCTGGGTCCGGATCTTTGGGAGCTTCCGTTTCGCTGCGAGCGGGTGTGGAGAGTGGTAGCGGTCTGAAGTCATGCTTTAATTGGGGCACATTCTCGGTGGCTAAGCGCGGACGCTTAGCGGGAATTTTAGAATTATCCGGCTGCTTATTCATACGAATAACGCGTGCTTCCTTTTGTTTAGCTGGTGGTGGTGGATTAACAACAGAAGAAGGTTTGGGAATAGTTCCATCTTTTGGGACTGCAAAACAAGCAAGGGCGGTTGACTCCTCACTGGAGTCCAGACAGATTACATTTTCTTCAGAGAGTACGCTTTCCCATTGACATTCGTCCGAAGTGTCGCAGAATGCCCGTAAATTATTAAGAAACTCGATTGGTTCTGCCTTGATTGGGTTTAGCGGATCGAAATTCTCGGGCGGCGATTGGGTGGCGGGACAGACATTCGCCACGTCCACGAAGTTCGAAGCATTCAAAGTATCAGCATTTTGCGGTGTTTCTTGTAAATCTGTTATTTTTGGTTCTGGAATATGTAATATATATAGTAAATGTTACCAGGGCAGATTCTAATCCCTACCTATAATTTCTAAGATCGGAGCTTGGGTCGTCACTCGTTCTGAAAAGGATTATTTTATAATTTATTTGTCTAAAGGATATGTAACATGAATACCTATCACTGTTGTGGAACTTATATCACTGCTGACTGAAGATCTGTCATTTTCCCACTGGCTGCCTAATTATGTAAAGATAGATCATGCATTTAGGCAATTAAATAAACCGAAAACTTACTACCATCTAGTGGGGTTGGAGGATACTCATTGCTGACGTCCGTTGAGTTTGAAGCATTGCTCTGGCTATCTCTTGGCACTTCTGAAATTAAGCTAATCTTTAGCACTGAAACCAATTATTTAAGAGCTTAAAATAATACCAGAGGTAGTCTCTGGGCCAAGAGTAGCATTAACTGCTTGGTTAGGATGCGGCGACAAATCTGGTTCTGAAAACGGAGAAATATGGTTTGATAATATTGCCAAAAAGGATTGCGTAGGTTCTTTGTTTTCCTATATACCTAAGATATTACCGGCGCTGGCCGTAGTACACGGTGATCCTGTTAATAAGCAGTACTTAGTTAACGCAAATATTTTTACTAAAAAAAAACTTACCAACGACGGGCTGACTTGAAGGCCAGGGGAGCACACGTTCTAGGAAAAATATATTTATATATTGATAGTTGAGTTTATACACAACAAATGAACTTACTTAAAGTAATATTTTTGGTTATAGGCACATCTTTAAAAGGCATTTCGATTATTCCCTCATCCCTAATTTGGGGCGTCCGGTAGATCCACAGATCATGTTGCCAGCAGGAGGCGTATACTCTCTCGCGCTCCTGACCTGCCGTTATTGTATCGGGAAACTTTTTTCCCTTCCGATTGATGTACTGCATTTCAACGATCTCATCAAAGTCCGTATATTGACCCAATTCGCTCCAATGTAGTATCTTCGGAGATAGTTGGCTAAGGTCCCATCTCTCCAGCTTCACACCTTTACTGCTAAGTAAATGCCTAAGCTTTGAAAGAGGGACATAGAGATTGAGAGGCCAGTTTCCCTCGTCCACTACGTGCTCATGGCATTGTCTTAAGCCCGTTTCATTGGAATACAAAGCTTCAGCGCCGTAAATACTGGTGTAGCCCTGAAATTCTTTTAGATCCAATTGGAAAAGAATGCGCCAAATAGTTCCATTAAGCCCAGCGCTGGTGCAGATCAAGTACCGAATATTGTGTTCCTGTTTGGAATTAATAACACAGTTACTTGTATTTCTAATAGAGGAAATTTAGTGTCTAACCTGACCAATCTTGGCGAAGAAAAGTTCTTTGGCTTCGTTTAACAGAGATTGCCCGTCAGCCTCAGTATTTGGAAGTTCTGTGTC
This sequence comes from Drosophila varians, assembly GCA_018150405.1. Taxonomy (NCBI): domain Eukaryota; kingdom Metazoa; phylum Arthropoda; class Insecta; order Diptera; family Drosophilidae; genus Drosophila; species Drosophila varians. The sequence continues at coordinate 16,463,378 of JAECWK010000130.1, forward strand.
TCCCATGCCTTCGGCAGGTTCTGGGCTCTCATTGGATTCGATTTCCTTTGGGGAAGAATCAATTGCCATAGTATTTGGTAGTTCTATGTTCCCTACGCCTTCGGCAAGTTCTGGGTTCTTATGGGATGCGTTTTCCTTTGGGGAAGGAATTTCAATTGCCTCATTTGATGTCTCTGCGGTACCTGCATTAGTTTCCTCAGAAATGTACTGTCGAAAATGATTTTCTGTTCTTGCTTGTTCCTCAGGGCTATGAAAACTATTCTGTATAACGCTAAGTATGTTATGTGGTTTATAGGATATAACATTTTCCTTTTTTTTTCTTGAAAAATAGTAAATAAATAACACCAACAACTTTTTTAAAATAGATTATCAAATACTTACGAATTTAATTCATCTTTCCTGGACGCATATAATTCCTTTAAGGTTGCTTGGCTTTTTTTTGGTGATTTCTTCGACGGAATCGGTTCAGGAATCTTTAAAATCTTATTAATGAGGTCTAATGGGCAAGTTCCTATATGGTATGGATACTTCAAACGAATGCTGGGAATGTTATAGAAGTTCCTGTAAAAAATCTGCATGCACTCGTCCTCGTTTTTTTCTGCGTATTTAGGTTCTTCTTTCATTTGTTTAACCACATCCTTTAAGTCTAGTACCTTTTTAAATATGTTGAACGATATAGGAGGGTCGCGCTGTGCCTCAGTACAATTTGCATATTCCATTACCCGATTAAATGGAACAGCCTGCCCTTTGGCCTCTTTGTTGGAAAGGAACGCAGGAACCGCAAATTTGGCTAGGAGTTCCGGTGGTGGACAATTAAGGAAACACATGTACTTATCTCTTACTTTGCGGGACATGTAGAAACTATGGTAGAACTTCCGTAGCAGGCATGTGCAACTCCGCTCATCGGCCAGAATCTCTGTCATCTTCTGTGGGCTCACAGTTGGAGTTGCTCTTTCAAGAAGAGTGACCACAAGCGTATTGCCGATAATATATTTTTTAAACTCCTCAAATTGTACGGGAAGCTTGTAGAGAATGCCCTTAACGTAAGCCAATTGATCGTCGTGTTGGCGTTTGCTGATCCGTGGCGGTTTGAATTCACGCATGGCTACAGTACGTTTCGCCTGTTCGTCCAAGGGAATAGCGTATTTCTCCAAGTTTTTCCTTACCTTGGAGTCTTCAGTCATAAAACGGTAGGGAAACTCTTTTCGGAAATTGGGGTACAAAAAGAAATTTATATATATATCGGAGCAGAAAGGTAATAATTTCGTTTTGTCCGCCAAAATCTCTTCTTTCTTATCATTACTTTCCAACATTTTATTCAAAATGTCATTTATGTTAATGCTTTGGGTGAATTTTTCATACGTTACTGGCATCTTGAATCGCCCGAATCTAAATTAAATTGGTATTTAAAAAAATGTTTTTTATTTAATAAAATAAAGTACTGCTGTACTTACTTGGAAAAATTCATTACGTCGTTATTACTGTTTTTATCCAAATTGTTATTACTAAAGATAAGGTGTAAGATATTAATTCGAACAAATATTAAAGTTGAAAAACTCACTTGGGTTCCACTCGATTCTCTGTTTCGTTGGGATCGGCATTTTCTACTTGGCCAGTCTTTGCAGAGTCTTTCCTGCATTTTAAAATCATTTAGGTATTGTTTAGACAATACAATTTTTTACTCACTCAGTAATAGATGATTTATTTTGCTCCGGATATCTGCCCTCATCGGAAGTGGCCATTTTTATATTAGAAGGACAACTGAGAATAGTAGCCCTTACCCTTGACGGACATGGCTTTAATTGGTAAACAAATGTTTCCCGAATTTTCGGGTTTGCATAGAAGTCTGTGTAATAAATTTTGGCACACTCTTTTTCTTTTTTGCCTTCGTATTGCTTATGTTGCTGCATTTCTTTTACAATGCTATCGAGGTTTTTAATGAATTGCTTAAAGACCTTAAATGTAACCGGCTTGGTATCCTTAGTTTCGGTTTTCAAAACTGTTGTTCCCTGTACTCCAGAAGGAGGAAAAGATTTCATCTTGTCTTGTTTATTCGAGCCAGTATCTTTCTTCGATTCAGCAGAACTTTTCTCTAATTGCTTCGATGGTTGACGTATAAGCTCTTGGCAGTCTTTAGAAGGACTTGATGGCATCTCATTAACGGATTCGATTTCTTTAGCTTGTTCTGGAGAACGAATCTTTTTTAATGGCACTGGCGGTCGAAATTCAACTTTATCCTCCGGATAACTAAGCAGTAATTTACGAACCCTACCTGGACATGATGTAAACTTGCAAACAAACATTTCGCGAAATTCATGATTCGAGTAAAAACCTTTGTATAATTCTTTAACGCACTCCTCTTTCGATTTGTCTTCAAATTGTTCACATTGCTTCATTTGTTCAATGATACTGTCGAGGTTCAGAACAAATCGCTTGAAGACCTTTAATGAAACAGGATAACGAATTCCAGTTTCAAGTGACGAAACTGAAGAAGAGGTCTTCGTTTGTTTTTCTGGCTCAACTGCAGGAAACGGGACTGTTTCATTTAATGATACTGGAACATCATTGATATTCGTATTATCCGGAATGCATTTTTTCATTTCTATCGCAGGAACTGGGGGTAGTTCTACTATTTCCAAAATTTTTAGAGGTTCTGGCCTCGATAAAGGAGGGCACAATGATGGTATCTCCACTTCCTTTGCCGGTTTTGGAGGTAGAAAAAAATGTTGAATTGGATAGCTGAGAAGGCGTTTGCGTATGTGAGCAGGACATGGCTTCCATTTACAAACGAATTTTGTACGAAATTGCGGGCTTAAATAGAATCCCTCGTGTAATCGTTGAACGCATTCATTTCTCGATAGATCTTTGTATTCCTCGCACTGCTGCATTTGCAGAACAACTTCATCCAGGTTTTCAATGAAACGCTTGAAAAGCGTAAGGGAAACGGGACCTTCTTTATTGGCACTATTTTTCTCCATTTCATTTTCTTTTAATGCACCAATTTCAATTGAAAGATACTTTGGCGAATTAGTTATATTATTCATCTTAATCCTATTGTTAGTCTCTAATGCAATAGAATTTAGCGGCGTTTGGGTAATAACCGGATCAATTGGTGGAAGACATTGGGGCATGCGTTGTTTTAATATATCTATCGTTATTTGATTAGGTATGGTTAGAAGACGATCTTTCATTGCTTGTGGACAGTCTTTTATTATAAAGACATACTTTTTTCGTATCTCTATATTTAAGTAAAATGCAAAATAATAGGCTTTGGCGTATACGTCCCATTTCCAGGATTTGCCAGATTTCTCTTGCGATTTGAGTTTATTCGCAATGTTTTTTAAATTAACAATGTGGTCGCTAAAGATTTTAAAGGTAACGATAGGAAAGAATCTATGGAACATTTATGTTAATGGAAATATAACATTTTTCAGTTGCAATGCTTACTTTTGTAACTTTTGTGTTGACTCGTCGTCTAAAGGCTTGGCGTATTTATACATCTTTATCTTTAGAGCTTCCGGGAGTCCCATAAAATATTCGACGTTCTTTCTCTCATAAGGGAACATGTAGAAATAGTGATAAGCCTTTTCGAACTCCTTATCCTGATTCACAGGATCCATCTGATTCTCTTCCCAGATATTTGACAATCTATCCTTATTTAAATACTTTTTAAATGTTTTGAACGAAATAGGAAAACGCAATTTGCCAGCACTGTTAAAAGACAATCGGATTATTAAATAATTGGGACGGAATGCAAGGACACACTTACTCTTTAACATAGACAACACAGCCCTCTTCATCATCATGGGAAGCATCTCTCGTCTTAGAAATTCTAGTTTCTCGAACTATTTTCGATGTGGTATCTGAGTTGGGGGAGCTCATCTTTGGCAATGGCTTTGTCGAGGATGTGCAAGATGTTTCTGGAGGGTCTGCCATTCCCACGGGCTCCAATACAGGATCTGTGTGTTGAATCTTTGGTTTGCTGAGTAACTTCTTCTTAACCAGCTGTGGACATGCCTTTAGATTAACAGGATACTTCTCCCGTATGCTGGGGTTCTTGTAGAATTCCTCATAATACCAAAATGCGCACTCATCCAGCGTAATTGCGCATTTGTGACTTTGCAATTCGAAGCAGATATCAGCGAGGTTTGCAACCAACTTTTGAAACTCAGAAAACGAAACCGGATATATTGAACCCCTGCAAGAGGAGAACTTTAAATCTACTGTACGCAAGTTATTTGTTTCCTCACCGTTTCGTTCCTCTTTTGTTATCTACTGACATGCTTTATTAAAAAATCAATCTTAAAAAAATTGTTCTTCACAAACGGCGTCTTCGACAGTGACCGCGAATAATCGATAAACTATGCCGATAACCGATAAAACTACTATGTTTACAGTTTAATTGTAAATTAACAAACCGGATTGACTGAAGAGGGTATTGTGATAAATGAAAAGAATAACCTTGCTTAATTACATATTTTTTGGCTGAGTACGAAAAATTGTATTTTTCTTTTACATTTTTTAAACTAAAGTCACCATCAGCTGATCGATTAGGCGAAAATGCAAAATTCCATCTCTAGACAAAAAAAACATAAACAAAGTTGGACAGAACGCACACTCATGCAGGATTGCAAAATTTCATTATAAATTTCATCAAATTAGATCGATATCGCCAGGCCAGAAGTCCCGAAAAACTGCCAATAACCTGTACGGCTATTAACTGTCAGAATGAAAGACGCCAAGGTGAGTTTTACGACGGATAAAAGTGGCTAGCGCAGTTACATCATGTCCGATGTTCCGCCAGTTGATTGGACTTCGGCTGGTTTCGTTGTGGTGGCTACTGCAGCCGTCCCATGCGTTCGGCGATTTCTTAAAGACCAATTCCCCCTTGCAGCCCTTCCCCGTGCTCAAGAATGACAACTTGCTGCGTGCTGCACGTGGCGAGGTGGTGGACCGTGTTCCCGTGTGGGTAATGCGCCAGGCCGGGCGCTATCTGCCGGAGTTTCAGGAGCTCCGTAAGCAACACGACTTCTTCACGGTCTGCCGCACACCGGAACTGGCGTGTGAAGTGACCATGCAGCCACTTCGTCGCTTCGACCTGGATGCCTCCATTATCTTCTCCGACATCTTGGTGATTCCCCAGGCGCTTGGTCTCACTGTAGAGATGCATGCTGGCGTAGGTCCTGTCCTTCCTCAACCGATTAAAGTTCCTGAGGACCTAAAGCGGCTGACTCCAGACGGAGCTTTATCGCGACTCAGTTATGTGGGCGATGCCATCACCATGATGCGGCACAAGCTGGATGGCCGTGTGCCCCTTATTGGCTTTAGCGGCGCTCCTTGGACCCTGATGGGCTACATGATTGAAGGCGGCGGCAGTAAGACCATGTCCAAGACCAAGGCCTGGCTGAATGACTATCCTGAAGACTCTAAGCTGTTCCTCAACCTGCTGACGGATGCTATTGTGGACTACTTGGAAATGCAGGTTAAGTCCGGTGCCCAGATGTTGCAAGTTTTCGAGTCATCCGCCGAGCACTTAAGCAAGGAAGACTTCCTAGAGTGGTGCGTGCCTTACTTGCGCCGGATTCGGGATGAGCTCGTTGACCGCCTTACCAAAAAAGTAATTCCCGTGGTTCCCATTGTAAGTAAAGCGAACTCGTGCTTGTCTTATTGATTAAAAAAAAATATATTTTTCTAGACTTTGTTCGCAAAAGGTGCAGGACACTCGTTAAAGGAACAGAGTGAACTGGGTTACGATGTAATCGGCTTAGACTGGACAGTAGATCCCATCGAAGCACGTAACCAGGTGGGTCCCAATATCACGTTGCAAGGAAATTTGGACCCCCAGGATATGTATCGCAATCCTGAAGAGCTGCGCAATCTGACTACTGAAATGGTGCACAAGTTCGGAAAATCGCGCTACATCGCTAATCTGGGTCATGGGATTACGCCACAAACACCGATTGCCAGCATGGAGGTACTGGTGGAGGCGGTCCATAAGGCCTTATAGGACCGCAAGCCATTTATTCATAAATTCCATGAAGCTTTTATCGAATGCAATAAAGACAATTTGGCCTTTGGTTTAGGGTAAGATTACTGGAATGTTATATTTAACTGACTTTCCATCTGTTCTTGGAGGATTTTGTCGTAGAGCAGGAGTGTACTGCCACTGCCAATAAGCAAAGTGCCAAGGACGACTCCTATAAGGATAAGAATGTTTATATAATTAATTGATTCATTGTTTCTTTGACAAAACTTACGCTTTCCTGGAAGCTTTTCTCCCAACATGTAGCCTGTAATGGCAGTAAATGCAAAACTAAGCGAATTGGCCACTGGCACGGCCACGGTAATGCTTGCATTTTGTAGTGTCCACACGTAGAGAGCACTGCCGCACTGGTTGAGACCAAAGGGAACCCAGTAGCGCCAACGAGTGCAAATAAGACGAGCCTCCTGGAATAGATTTTTCCATTTGCAGCCGGTGTCTTTGACCGACTCGATTCCCTGACTTCCTATGCGCATAAACGGATTGGTCACACCCCAAAGAAGGCCTACTGCAAGAAGTTTTGCTATTTGGGAGTTAAGTTAAGAATAAAATTATAATACTTTCATTGTTTACCTGCAATATCCATAATATTTACAGTCAGCTGATTAAAACATAACAGAAATATTTAACATTTAAATCTTCTTTCCTTTAATTTCCGGTTTGGAACTAAAATATCGATAGTGTCAACAAAAGGTTTGGAGCTCTACAACGGTTTATTCCAGTCTTTTTTTATTTAATCGGTACTACATTAAACATATAAATCTTTTTTTAATTAAAAATAATCTATTGGTTCACTTTTATTTTAATATGTTCATTTATTATCGGCGAAATGTTGGCGAAACTTCCGGCAACCCCAAGGTCCATACAGGCAATATCGATGACTCGATATAAATATACATTTTCGATAACCGTGTCTTCCTCTTTCTTTTTAACCTCTGATTCCAAGTGGTATGTACGCCCCACGTGGCTTTTTCTTCAATTTGCAAGCAAAAATCGCTAAAATTACATGAATTTATCGGGCCTAATGAGATGCTTCATGTCATTTTGGATGTGGCGAAACTTTTCGCGTGCGATTTTAGTTAGAATTGCTGAACATTTGCTGAACGACACTCTCATTTACAGGACTGTGAATTGCACCGTTCCGGATTAAACAGCACAATGACCAAGACTAAGGGAGAGAAGATCAACAAATCGGCGATCAACGAGGTTGTGACCCGCGAGTGCACCATTCACTTGGCCAAGCGCGTCCACAACATCGGCTTCAAGAAGCGCGCCCCTCGCGCCATCAAGGAGATCCGCAAGTTCGCCGAGAAGGAGATGGGAACCACCGATGTGAGGATCGACACCCGTCTGAATAAGCACATCTGGTCTAAGGGTATCAGGTATGTAATCAAATGTCCCACTTAACAATTAAAACAATCTAATATTGATTACTTTCTCCGTAGGTCTACTCCATTCCGCGTCCGCGTGCGTCTGGCCCGCCGTCGCAACGACGACGAGGATTCTCCCAACAAACTGTACACCTACGTGACCTACGTGCCAGTGTCTACCTTCAAGAACTTGCAGACCGAGAACGTCGAGTCTAGCGACGATTAAGCGACAAATTAGAAGGCCCATGAAAACGGTTAATAAAAAGTAAATTTTTATTTAGAAAACCAAAACAAGTGTTGTGCCAAATCCAGTGATTTAAAGTGTAGTAAACTGCGGTTGCAGCATGTAGATAGTTTCGGCCGTCACCAAGGATAGCAATTTTGTGCCGGGCAACTCTACAATATTCAGTTTGTTGGCTTGTGGGAAAGTGCTCTCCCCTATAATCTGCTGGAATCCTGCTGCTCCGCGATACTGAAACATCGTAAGCGATTGCTGGTGCAGGAAATTCGATACGAAGAGAAGGAGATCTTTGGACTCCGGCAGATGCATGAACCGCATTGCCCGCGGGTGTTTAGAATCTTGTAGTTCTATGACTTGCACTAGATTCAAGTCAGTGATGTTGCTAAAGCTGTGGAACATAGTTTTAGACATGTGCTTCATATTGTTTTAAAGGACCTGCCTGTAAATTGTTATTTCTGCTGCTGGCGAAGATGTAAGGACTGCAATTAGGCCAGCTTCCAAATCTATGTTCTGCTGTATAAGCTCTAGTTGGTCTACTTGCTGGCCTTGAAACAGTTTTCGGACTAGGGTGTAGTTGCCATTACTCCATTTCCACAGCTCCACAGCATTAGAAGTCCTCAGCAAAATATCCGCAGCCGACGCAAATAGCAATTGTTTCACATCTTGCTTGGAGAAGCTAGCTTCGCGACTATTATTTTGTTTGTCTATACAATTGACCACTATCTTATCGTCTTTGTCCAATCCCAGACACTGAAATTCGAGCTGGCCAAACTTAAATTCCTTTGGTTGTGGCTCTGGGAACTGTTTGCTGAGCTGGATTGGCTCCGATACGCCTGAAAAAACCATACAAATGGAGAAGTATAACAACATGGACTAGTGGGTACACTTTACTAAATGGTTAGGCTGATTTTAATAATTGGTTTTTTTTTTTTCGTTAAATGTAATTTTGTTTATAGGTAAGTTAAAATATCACTTAACTCGCTAATTGGGTATATTAATTGGATGTTTTAAAAAACAAAAGATTAAAGTAAAAACGAATGAAAATAGTAAAAGCTTTAATTTTAAAGGAATTAAGTTTAAATCACTTATATCTGCAACCGAAGTTATAGCCGTTGGGACTCCTACAAAGAGTATTTTCAAAACAACCGATAAGGCAGCGAAGTGAGGTTAGGCGGCTGAGCATTTAAAAGCAGCTCTCTCTGTTGCTAGACTTGCAGTTTATAAATCAAAGGCGTAAAAGGCAAACCAAAATTCTAGACAATGCAATTTTTTATACGAGTTAGCGTTTGGCTCCTTTGGTTGGCTTCCACGGCATCTGCAGACTTGAGCAAACCTCCGGTCACAACCAAGCCAAGTCCGTTTCCAAAAAGGTGAGAATGGCAAGACCATAAAACTAGCCACTAAGAATCCGCCTCTTTATAGCAATGCAAAGACAACTCCAGCTTTAAGTACAGATGGACTGGCGAAGGTGAATAAGTCCAAAACATACGGTGAGCTCCTGCCAATGGTTATCAACACCTGGAACTTTACAGCTGCCAACATGCTTGCTTGGCGGATCCTCAAGCAGAGCAAGGGAGGCCTTCGACAGACGCGCAACGCCGTAGTGGAGGGATGTTCCAAGTGCGAGAGCCTACAGTGTGACCGCACCGTGGGCTATGGAGGATCCCCCGATGAGCACGGCGAGACCACTCTGGACGCCATGGTCATGGATGGCAAAACTATGGATGTTGGAGCTGTGGCGGGCTTGCGGCGCATCAAGGATGCCATCAAGGTGGCACGATTTGTCCTGGAGCATACACACCATACCATGTTGGTTGGAGATGCCGCGTCAGACTTTGCAGTGTCTATGGGATTCGAATCGGAGTCGCTGAATACGGCCGAGTCGAAGGAGGTGTGGCAGCATTGGACAGCTGGAAATTGCCAACCAAACTTCTGGAGGAACGTCTACCCGGATCCTAAGATATCGTGCGGTCCTTACAAGCCTAATCCCACACCTTTAACTCGATGGAAGGAGGATCGGGTTCGCCATGAGTACGAAATCGGCCACAAGAACCACGACACCATTGGAATGATCGCTATAGATACAGAGAGCAATATTCATGCGGGAACTTCCACTAACGGAGCCATTCACAAAATAGCAGGTCGTGTAGGCGACTCGCCGATACCCGGTGCAGGTGCCTATGCGGATAACGAGGTGGGTGCTGCTGTGGCCACAGGCGATGGTGATGTCATGATGCGATTCTTGCCGAGCCTTTTGGCTGTGGAGGCCTTGCGAGAGGGAAAGCCGCCAATAGATGCCGCCGAGGTGGGTATACGTCGCATTCTGAAGTACCACAAAGACTTTGTGGGTGCTGTCATTGCGGTGGATCGCCTTGGAGCTTATGGGGCTGCTTGCTATGGAATGCCGGAGTTCCCCTTTGTGGTCAGCAGTCCCGCAAAAATGGATGAGGCCACTCGGCACGAAAAGGTTAGGTGCATTTCACCTCAAGAGCAAGTAAATGTGGTTCCATTATAAACCAACTTGGATCAAAATAAAGAAATAATAGTATAATGATTCCAAACTATTCAAATGTTATCTCAGCGGTTCTTTTCGGTGTTGGTGTATTTACAGAACGTTTACAAGCGATATTTTAATTTATTTGGTTTGTTAAAATATTAAAAGTTGTTATTTTTTAATTCAAATTAATGTATATAGCCTATTAAATGTAAGAAGGCTTTTACTTTTAATTTAAAACTCCAAATATAGTTAACACAAAACTCTTTTGGTATTTTTTGTCATCACGGTCACACTTTCCGCCAAATCGGCGTCGGTTATACAGAAGAGGAAAAGAGAAGGAAAGGGCGAAAACAGAGTGCAAAACCAAGCGAAAAAAAGGCGGCCGCAAACAAATTATATTTTTCGTTTGTGGGGCTCCGAAAAAAGGCTTCAAAATTATTTCGAATACGCAACCAGTTGGCCGCAAGTCGCTGACGAAAATGGCAATTCAACTGGATAAGATTCTGGCTGACATTGCCAAAGAGAAGGCCTTGCATCCTAACAATGGCGGAACGACCAAACAGGAGCAAGAAGAGGCTTGGTCCAGGATCGGCAGGCTTAACAAACTGTCCGTTCATGAGACGCGCTCCATCTTCATTGTACTGCAAAAGAAGTACGAGCAGGAGAAGCTCAAGGGCAACTCGACATGGAAGCTCTTTGGCCTGATGCACCAAATCCATCAAGAGCCCAAAGTAGTGATAAAGGAGGAGATGTAAGTATTTGGAAAAAGTAATTGGAAAAAGAGTAAATCTAACTATTAAACCCATCTTAGCGAACAAGGAACCATGGACGAAGTGGAAGAGTACGAGATGCTGGAGGTACAGGAGCCAGAGGAAGAGGAGGAGGGCCAACATTTTGGCCAGCCAGCGAATTCCACTGGATCAGCTTCATCAGACGGCGAGAGCCCTACAAAGTCCCACAGTACCGGCTCACCGGACAAGGAGGAGCGGGCTTACTCTAAACCCAATTTGGATACTCCACGGCCGACTTTTGAGGAGAAGAAAGTACTAAACACAATGGCTAACAATACGCCTCGAGCCACGACGAATAACTCTGTGTCTGTGGCCGCAGCAGCAGTTCTTCAGAAAAAAGGTATCACTGTAAAAAAGGCACCCAGTTCGGTGTCAGCAGCTGCCCAGAAGTCGGTACTGGCGTCTAGTCAGAAACCTCGGACCACCATCCAGCTGCCCGAATCAATAAAGCGCAAGTTATCCGAGGATTATACGCCTACGCCTACAAATAGAAAGTTGGTAAAGACCAACAGTGTCAAACAGGGCACTAGTGGAGCCACAGTTTCAAGTGTCAGCGTTCCAGAGTCCACCCCGGGTAGCAATGTTGTGCACACCACTACCGCCCAGCTGATGCAGGTCAAGAAAGACAGGGATGATAACCAGTCGCCGCCGCCAGGCATCAACATAATAACTGTACCGTCGGCTCAGCAGATGAACGGCGGAGGCGGTGGTGGACCAACTTCATCGACGGCCGCCACTGTTGCCTCCACGTCAGTGGCATCCACCAACGGTTTTTCGCCTCACATCGAAGAACTGGACTTTAAAAACGACATAATATTCGACTCAAAGCTTAACGCTGCGTCCTCGAATACTCCGGAGATTATAAACCTGGGAAACTTTGACAATTCGCTGCCGCCCACGTTCTTCAAGAATCTATGCAATTCGTCGCGACACGAAGCTCTCGGCTTGTATGTAGCAAATGTTATGAACCGGCTATCGTCACGGGCCTCGGCCAAACTGGAGCTGGGCATCTTGCGTGCCATCGTCGATGTGCAGAGCGATGAGCTCGAGCATTAGGGCCATTATTAACTTCATTTTATCGACTAGGCGACACAGATTACTCAATTTAAAAATTAGAAAAAAGAAAGGTAGTGTGTACCTCTTATCGTATTATTTGTATTCATTTTTAGAATATCGAAGTTGGGTAAGTGTACAAAGTATTTCCGCAAGGTTACTCTCTCTATGATTGTTCATAAAGTGTTGGTAATTGTTTAACTGACTCTGTGCAAGTCTCAATTTCTTCTATTTCTAATTTTTAATTACTAAGATTAACTAGTATAAGTTCGAATATGTCACTTCAAATGCGAATAAAGCTACATAACTTACTTGAATTAAGAGCAAATTGCTGTTTATCCGATTTCCAAGTGTAATAATCAACTTTCTTTGAGCTTTCATTCCAAATAGCTAGGACATCATTGTTAAGAACTTCCAAGCGACTGGATTTATAAGGCAACTCTTGCAGGATGATGAAGTTCTTTAGGACTTTTGGTGGATCTAGCGGATAAAAGGTAATGTACTGTATTGTCTTTTTTTTTTTTTCTATACTTACTTGAAAATCTATCTTTTATTGCAGCCACATTTTCCCGCAACTCGATGTCAAGGATATCTACGCCCCGTTTCCATTTGTAACCTCCATCCTGCAAATCATTATTCCCAACCTCATACTGGCCAACTGTCAGGGGTTGGGTAAAGATCAATTGGCTCTCCACGTGAAGATCGGGCTGATTCTGAGCCTTGTTAAGCCACAATTCGTTAACAGGTAGACCATTTACGGCATCCACCCACATGTTTTCAACATTGTTGCTGTAGATCCGCTGCTGCTTGGGAAGATTATTGGCAACCAGCAGGGGACCCCAAAAGGACTGGTCGCTGTCACGTAGAAGGAGGTTATCTGGCTGCCAGAGGATTCCATTTACGGACCCATTAACCCGAAGATCGTTATACAGACTAACACTTTCTAGGCGGGTTGTGTGGGATATACTGTGATTACCATAAATATAGGCTGCTTCGTTTATCCATTTAGCAACTGGGATCTCCTCTAGTTCGCTTTCTTCCGTGGCATAGAGCCTATTTATTGTGGAGGTTTTGGCGACTTTAAATGCCTCGATGATTGTTGGGGAGCTAATATTATTTATACTTATTCTAAGAACGTCGTTTGCTAAATTTAGTTCATTCACTAGAACATTAGTTAAAGTTCCAGAAACATGGACTTTTGAAAGATTCCACTGCCCTCTAATGGTGTGAATGCCATCAGTTTTTAATGTATGTGTCACAAAGTCATTAAAATCCAGCGAAAAGTTTCTATAAATTTTAAATAAAAAGTATAAATTTCAAATAAGATGATACATTTCGTCGATCGATTGGCGTTTGGCAACACTATTCGATTTTCGATAACACACTTCAGCTGTTACGATAATTTGGATATGGCAACACTATTCACTAGCCCCAGCAGGTAGGCCATTTTGATTTTTTAACATAATAAACTTTCATGGAATGCCTTTTTCGAGGTAGAGTTCGAAACGCGTTTTTTGTTGAGTGGACTACTCCAGTGCTGCTAGGTCACCATTTGCCCGGTGTGGTATGATCCGGCGGTCGATAGGAAACAAGCCAAAAACTGCCCAACCGTAAAGAGTGCATTTAAACAAACTAATAAGCATCCTGCACACCAGGTAATTAAACACCTGCGATTCTAGTTGAGTTCCTGGTTAGAACGCCTTGCGTCGCACGCTAAAAACCCCGTTATTTGCGCCTTTTGCAAACGTGTACAGAAATTTCACCTGCTAAGACGCACAGCTGATGAGGCTCCCGTAGTGAGTGACTCTCAAACTGTTAGCGCGTAAACAATTGCAAAAGTGAAACCTGATACCAAATAAACCAAATGGCCCAATTACCCTTTGTCCCGAACACTATTACACTCTCTGTACTTTGACTCACCCCCCGCCGCTACTGCTCGCCGTATCGTTGCCGTTGCTGCTGCTGCTTTCGATGCCACGTAGTTCCACCGTTTTGGCTGCTGGAGGCTGGCCAAACGTGACGTCATGTGAGGCAAAGCTCAGGGGAGTTTTCACTCGCTGGCCACCGCGTGTCCGGCTAAAGTAGCTCTGCTTGATATGCTCCACCTGGCGCCCGTTGATGGCTCCCTGTCATAAAATTCGTTTTGGGATTTGTTTACTTGCTAGGACAGATGTTTACCTTCATCTCTAGCAGCCCTTCAAAGTGGGCGCTATCCAGTTCCACTCCCGTCAGTTCAATCTGCTCGTTGTCCAGCCACACCTGATCCAAGAGGTCGCCAAGACGATGCCCATTCAACTGATGGAAAGTAGGCGGCCGTGTAAACTCCACCTCCTCCGCTTCAAATGTTTCGCTTAGTTGGCCATATAAATACTTGGCCAGTGGTTCCAAAGGGTAACCATTGAGGCTGCTAAGTTTGCACAGCCCCGTGGCCGTCAGATCGCCACCAATGCTAACCGGGCCATACAGATAACTGGGATTGTTTGTGTAAACCATATCCTCAGGGACGCGGAGGTCATTCAAACGCACCACTTGGAGCTCTGATTGACTTTCGATGGGATTCTCTAAAAGGTAAAACGCATGAATCAAACAAATTGTTTCTTAAAATTCTTTAACATACCAAACTTTACTGCTTCTAGATGCTCCGAGGCATTGATTCTATAGCTGCGATTAACCAAATCCTCTAGGGTATAGTTGTTGAGATTTCCCTTAAGCCAGATACCAGGGGCGCTCTCCAACGAGGCCAGCTGTTGGGGCGCCGTAAAAGCCTGATCGCCCTCGGTTTCCAACCAGCAGCGACCGAAGCGACTGGCTTCGATTCCATTCAATGAGTTGCCAAAGCTCAGGGAACTGATATTAACCGAATGGCCAAAGCTAAAGTCGCCCACATATTTAATGTTGCCTGCCAGCTGCTGCAGTTGTTGCTCCAATTGGCCTGCGGGAACTTGGTTGATATTTCCATTTAGCCACAGATTCTGGGCGTAAATTGAGCCATTAAAATCCCTGGGCAAGTGCCAACTGTGCAGGGATTGGCTTCCATGGGCGTAGATAGACGACAGTGGTTGCTTAAAAACGTATCCATTCAGGCTTAGATCTTCAAGTCTTAATGTTTCTGTGTTCAAGTAGTTTACAAAAATAGTGGCATTGGATTTCTGATGGCCATTAAGCTGGAGATATTCTTCCAATGGTTTGCCATAAAGTCCCACCAGGGATGAATTCGTTTGGTCTATCGCCAAGCCTTGCAAACGAATGGGAATCTGCACCGTTTGATTTCCGCTTTTGGTTAGCAGTAGATTCGTTAGATTCTCCACATCGACACCATTTAACCACTTGACTTCGCCAAATCCCCCACTTATTTCCACGTTCTGGGGAATATGCTTACTGCCCTGCACCACTTGCACTTCATCTACGTTTAGCTGGACTAGATTCTGCAGATCCTGGGCATTGAGAAAGCTTAGTTCCGTGTTGTTTACGGAAAGAGGTTGCACAAACTTCATGTTCACGTCTTGGAGAGTATTTTCCAAACGAAGACCCCTAGCCAAGGTCTCTGCCGCTGATTTCTGGGCGGATTCGTCCAGCAAATCCCCCACTTGCATGAGTTTACCAATAGTAACATCGCCATCAATGACATAATCTCCTTGAAGCTTCAAGGATTTGTGGGTTACCTTTACGGGGGTCATGGCTCTCAGCTCGGCGCCGCTAAGTTGTCCCTAAAAAATAGAAAAGCAGCTATGTATATTGTAAAAATAGTAATGTTTCCTTTCCTTACCGCTATAGTAATTGGTTCCAGGACTCGCACGTTCTCAAAGCGTTTGGTTCCTTCTATGACCTGCGTGTGGTTGGTTTCTCGCAGCAGCAAATCGAAGTGCTGGCGATCGATGTGGATGTGGTTCAGTCGCTGATTGATGAGCAAGCGATTCACCTGCACCGGCTGGGCGAACTGTACATCCTGCTGAACAATGAAGTCGCCGCCATCCACTGGAATCAGATGGCCCAGTGGGCGATTGCTAACCTCGTTGCCATTCACTTGAATTGCTTCCCCATCGAGAGTTTCAAGCTCAACGGCTGCCTTGATAAACTGCACGTCCCGGCCAGAGCGGTGGAGAGCCTGATCTTGTAGCTTCGTCCAGTTCAGCTGGTTCAGTCTGCCTTTCAGTTCTAGATCTTCTACGGTCAGTGTCTCTAGCAGTGGCTTTTTCTGCGTCCTTGTTTGTTCCTTGAACTCCTTATTTACATAAATCTTTCCGGCTTGAATGGATTCGTAAATGGGACTCTTTGTATTTACTCCATTTATATGTTTTGAATGAACAGTGCCCAGAACTACCAGAGTATCTACTTTCACCTCCTCGAATTGGTGTTCCACCATCTGTGGCTGGGCAGACCTCTTGCTGGGATTTCCGTGGCCAGAGTTCAATGCATTTCTCTCGATAACATCCAAAGCTTGGTTGGCATATTGTAATGCCTTCCAGTAGCTGGGAGTCAGTTTCGTGTAAGGATCCTCAAACTTTTGGGTAATGGAGTTTGGTTAATGGTATTTGGAATAGATTTTTGATCTTACCAATCTCGTTGTGACTTTCCTAATGTGGGCTCTTTGAAGCTTCTTTTCTCTTTGATTCATCTTTTCCTATTTATTAAATGGGAATTTAATTAAAAATGTATTTCCTTGGCTACTCGTACCTCTAGATTTTGTATGATTTGGTCGATATTGATCCTCTCCAACCTCTTTCTTTGCTCGTGAGCCCAATCTATAATTTGTTGCCGAAGGATATTGGCATGTTCGTCCTGTTTGAAGAGCGGCTGGAAGATGTTGGTCTCATTGGCCGCCATGTTCTCATTGGAAATCACTTCAAAAGGATCAGTTCAGGAATTTATTTCAGTTTAGAAAAAATACCAACCCAAGTAGCTCTGTTGAGCCTCCTCGAAACTCCTCATCCTGGCCACGCCTCGACTAAAAGCTCCTTCGGTAAACTGAACTTTGGACTCTTCAAACCTCCAGTCGTTGAGATTGTAAATCCTTACATCCTGCTTGTTGCAAGCCACCAAAAGTAGAAACTTCTCGGATACGGAGTGCTGAAATAATCTGCGTTTTTTCAACAAGGTCGAGAATCCCTTCGAAGTCCCACCTACCTGAACCGGCAAAAACCGTTCCAAGGCGTAGAAGCTGAGTTTCTGGTAGGGAACAAATTGTCCCTTTTCGTAGACATAGATCACGGTGTCAGCCTCGCCCAGCTCTCTCCCAGAGCCACCAATTGTGTTGCCCAGAATGAGAAAGTGCCTCCGACTGACCTCGTTTATCGGCAAACTGAAATACTTGACATCCACAGCCCCGTTGCTCCGAAGTCTTTGGAACAATTGGAACCTTTGCGTGTTGGGATCGTACCTGTAGATCTCCGAGTGGATGGCGGTGCGTCCTTCTGTATCCGCATAGTTGGCCACCGCCACGTAGTCGGTGTAATCGATGCCGAAGGCCTCCAGGCGACGAGCATTGGAGCAGGGAATCGCCCCCAGGCGCTGGAAACTTCTGCCCATCCACTTGAAGTAGGGACACTGCCGCTGCTTGGCGCTCGATCCCGAATCGAAGGCCTGCAGAAGGGTCAGTTCCTGGCTGCTTATTCTCAGATACATTCCCCGCATCTGGACACCCGAGAAATATTGCACGGCTCGGATCCCGGTGTCAGGGGACAGCTCGTAGATGGGCGATCCTTCGCGCGCCAACTTGACGGGCTCGGTGAGGTTGTAGCTCAAGGCTATGTATCCACGTCCGGCAAAGGCCAGGCAGTCCAGGCCCACCGCCTTGGGAGCGGGAAGCTGCAGCTGGAGCTTGTAGTCCTGCTCGTCCTGGTGCCAAGCGTAGACGGCAAAGTGACGCTGTCCAGAGGGGTCTTTGTGCAGGGCCGTGGCATACTTGACAGTGGCCAGCTGGAGGATACAAATGTCCAAGGGAAACGGCACTGGCACGGAAGCCACTCTCGTCAAGCCATCGAAACTGAAGCTTGCTGGAATAGGATAACAGATCGTTTGCAATTCCTGCCTTGAATTCATAGACCCTAAGCCCACACCGTCGCCCGCTGACTAAACCACACAATTCTTTCACATTCTCTGCTAGCCATGGCCCAGGATGAGCTGCAAACTTATCGCCGCTGTATTGGCCAGCAGCTGGAGGAGCTGGAGCTGCTGGACTCCATATACTGTGGTCCCGGAGAGCTCCTGATGCTCGATGCCGGCGTGGTGGCCGATTTCAATGAGTTCCTAGCAGAAGACAAATCCTTCTCCGAACTGCGTTCGCATTTGGAGTACATTGTAAAATTGCGTCTAGAGAGGAACCAAAGCGTGGAAGTCAGGGTGGAGCTGCCGCACTTATATCCGCTTTTGGAAGTGTCACGCGTCAGTGTACACAGTCCACTCCTCGGGAAATCTCGGGAAGAGTGTCTGAGGATCGATATAGAAAAGTTCCAGCACGAAAGGCAATCGGAAGATGGTGATCCCTACATTTTCCAGCTACTGAATTGGCTTCAGGAAAAGATCGATGAGCTGCTCAAGCGACCGGACAGTGAGTTTACGGAACCAGTACCACATCCACCTATGACCAGCCACCTGGAGCGGCTGTGGATCTACTCGCACCACATCAAGTCCACCGCCAAGCGGCAGGAGCTAATACGCCAGGCACGCCAGTTGAACCTGACTGGCTTTAGTCGACCCGGAAAGCCCGGCATCATCTGCGTGGAAGGGGAGGCCGAAAATGTCCAGGAATTCTGGCGCAGCATCAAAGCCCTGCGATGGCAAAAGATCAGCGTGGTGCGAACGGAGCCGCGACAGCGTAAGCGCGGATTCGAGGACTTTAGCGAACAGCTCTTCAACGAGGAGGAAGGCGTTATGAACATGGGCCAGTTCATCCGTTTCCTGGAGTCCCATGGCTTCGCCTACATGAAGTCTGAATTGTTTGGTTTAGCCTAAGGGGTCAGGGAGTGTCTAGTGATTCCCCTTCTAAATTGTTCGATTGTAAATAAAGTTAAGTTTTCGAATTTTGTAGAGACCTTGGTCGAAAAACTGCGGCACTTCGGCGGCCCTTTTGTGCTGCATTTCCTGATCCGAGTCGAGGACGTGGGTGGGAAAGGTCTCCTCGAAGCGCACTTGGAGGCCATATCCATGATGCGGAGTAGCCACAAATATTAACAGAAACAGTATACACATTTGAAAGACATATATTTGTAAACGATACAAAAACTAAACACTCCAAAGAAGTACCACGTGTACTGGTAGATAAGAATTTATTTAAAGACTGAGCTGGAACGGTTCTTAAAGCTTTTAGTTTGGAGATCTTTGGCCAGCTTCTTGCTAGATTACCATATCAAGGGATATACTTGCCCGAAGAATTGGTTTCGATAGTTTATAGTGTTCTTTCCGAAAAGCCTTTTAAATAAACCCATCAGCTTCGATGTCTGGTGTCTCCCTTATCCTTTCTGTGGTCTTGGTGGTCGGAAAACTTCCTGAGGACAACTCCCTGCTCAAGTCTACATCTATATTCTCTGTTCTTGGGGGTTCCTCCACTTTTTTAATCGCCTTTCCCTTCTTCATAAACGCACAATAGCAACAGTGGTCGGATGGATCCGATTCCTTTCTCAGTTTTCCGGTTTCCCTGCACCGCCGGACACAAGGGATTTGGTTGTAGGCCTTCCGGAAGTTCTCGTTGTTGAATCCGTAGATGAGCGGGTTTACGGCGGCATTGAGGAACATCAAATACTGTGAGATGTACCAGAAAAGCTGCATGCCACTGCTCACGGATGTATCCTCGGCGTAGTACTTCTCCCGCAGCACCACCAATATGGTAAAGGGTAACCGGAGAGCCGCAAAGACCACGACCACGATAAACAGGGTTTTGGCCACACTACGTTTGTAGCTGACTGTCAGGGGATTTTCGCGGCTCCGAAGGCGCTTTTCATAGCGATCCAGCTGTCATTGGGATCTTCCTTTAGCTTAGAGTTTTTGTCAAGTCAATCCTTAATACTTACCTTGTAAAAAATGGCTATGTAGCAGATGAGCATGATCCCCAGGGGCAGCCACACCAAGATGGTGATCAAAACGTACCAGTACTTGGGCAGAACCACCGCGTTTTCCTTGCAATATCGCTCCGTGAAGTTCTTCCAAATGCGCACCCTGTAGGACCGATAGAAAGCCAGGGGCGAGGCCAGCAGGATGCCCGATATCCAGGTGGAGACGACCACTATTTGAGCTCCCCTCATGGTCAAACGGGTCTCCCTGGGCAGTACAATGGCTGTGAGGCGGTCGTAGCTAACAGCCGACAGATTAAGGACTGCTGTGATGAGGAACACCACCACTAGGAAGCCCTCCAGTTTGCAGCCCACGCAGCCCAGCTGGTAGTTCTGGTAGAAGTCGTTCACCATGAACATGGCCGGGCAGATGGCCAGAGTCAGAAGATCCGCCACGGCCATGTTAGCTATGATCATATTGGTTGGCGTTCTCAGGGATCGGTTGGCGGCTATCAGGTAGACCATCACAATGTTTCCATACAGCCCGAAGCCTATCAAAGGCACAAAGGTGCAGATCTTCCAGGTGATCTCGGCATCCGGCTTGTGCAGCCAAATCCTCTCCGAGGGGAAGTCCCACTTGCTAAAGTCAAACTAAGGTCAAAAGGGAAACTTTGAAAGTGAGAGAAAGTAAGTGTCCTGGCCAGTACTAACTTCTTCGCCGGTGGAGTAGGTAGTCATCCCGTTGGCTGCCGCGGTGGAACTGCCTGGGCGAGGTGCTAATTGACATGACTGAGCCCTGATCCCACATAATTCGGTTAACTGATTGACAAAGCCATTAACAGGTGTCAGAGATAGTGTCCGCTAAATGGTTCTGGGATTGTGCCATCTGTTTCCAAAGTTAAGCCCTTTAATAAACCACTTTCTCCTTTCACAATTAATTTAAATATTTTCTTTTTAATCTAATCAATGTCGAGCTTGCGGAAGGATCCCTCCACGCCAAAAAGTGTGTCGGCTGTTACACGTTTTCCGGGGCGCAGCTGCTCGTTGACCCCGTACTTGGTCTCCTCGCGGAAGTAGTCCTGGTAGGCGAGCAGTCCCTTTTCCATCTCCGCCTGGATATCTGATATGCGTCCATTGGCGCCGCCATACTCCTCCGGCAAGTACTCCCGGGGTATCACCTCGGCCAGTTGATCCAGATTCTTGTAAACGTGAAACTAGTAGAATAGTAGAAAGTTTCTTGATGACTCAGGTGGAAGATAAAGAATAGGCTTTGGTAAAATTATTTTCTGCAACTCCCCGCCTCCGATAAGAGTCAACTGACCTTGGGCAATATGATTCCACAGGCTGCACTTGACCAGGTGTGAACCTTGCCTGGGAATTTAATTTGCAGTGATTTGTCGAATAATAATTAAAATAGTTCAAGGGTGGGGGAAGGCAAGACCGCTCTAGGGCTTATCAGTTTCTGGCCCGGCTGGCTGATAATCCTCTTGAAGTGGTTGGTGATAAGGGGAAATCGAACAGATATTCCCCCGCAACTAGTCAGCTATTTTTGGGACACTCACCCGTTGCTGCAGCTTGCTGGGCATGAGGCTTTTGGCCAGATTGAGCAGCGCCACCCCCTCCTTGGGGCAGTTGATGAGGTGGACGCCCTTCAGGCGGGTGGGCTGACCCTTCTCGGCAAACACTCCCATTTTCTTGATGAGCGTAAAGTCCAGCTGGGCCAGGAAGCTCAGGCTCAGTTTGCCCATGTCTATGATCTCGATGTAGCCACTGACATTGCTGCAGTCGTCCTCCCGGATGGCCTGCTCCGAGATCATTGTCTGGAAACGGAAGAGGTCCAGTAGCTTGAAGGTCTTGGGATCGAACTTCTCGTATGTGGTGAGCTGCAAGCGGGGGCCACCAGGACCCCAGGGCTTCGGCAAACGGACGTAGGTTCTAAAAGGGTTTTAAGTTAGTTTTTGGTTTAGAGACCTCAGCTATAGTCCTTACCCCGTTCTACACAAAGCTATGTTCTTCTCATCCATTGTCCGGTTCCCAAACAGCTCCGGCATTAGCGTCTTGATCGTGTAGAAGTTGTCCAGCTTGGATTTGGTCTTCTCCAGGCTGAACTTGCAGCCGCGCAGGAAGCCAACCAGGAACTGGTCATCTTGGCGGGCCTTTAGATGTGGCTGCTTGGCCAGCCAATCCCTGAGAGCCTCCAGATCGGCGGGCACTCGCTCCTCCACTTCGTTCAGCTCCGTTTCGGCGATGCGCCTCAGTTCGGGACTCAAGGGACGCAGCTGGGCCATGGCTTCAAAGGCGTTCGCTTTCCGGCAGCTGGATGGCTACTAAAACTTCTCAAATCATTGGGCCAATCCG
Source organism: Drosophila varians (assembly GCA_018150405.1). Taxonomy (NCBI): domain Eukaryota; kingdom Metazoa; phylum Arthropoda; class Insecta; order Diptera; family Drosophilidae; genus Drosophila; species Drosophila varians. Next base: position 16,485,713 of record JAECWK010000130.1, read on the forward strand.
TAGCCAAAAAAATTACCGTCAAATGCTAATCTACGGCCTTTATGGCCACTCATTCCAAGTGATAGGGGACGTGGCTCTCTCCCGGATACTTCATCCGTATTTGGAAGCGGTCGAAGTCTCTCCCGGGAGATAAGATTGGAACTCGACTGCATCAGTGGCAAACATGTAGATATATACTCTGTGCTAGGGGTAGCTGTTTGGACAGCGTCTGGCCATCGAACCATGCCATGGACTTTATCTTATCGCCGAATCGGGTTGCACAGTTGGCTGGAAGTAACCAGTAATCGGTCTTGGAGTTCTGCTTTAAGAGGATGTAGTTGCAATTTATCAGGGGGTAATCGGGGGATCTATAAAAAGATCTAAAGTCCAATCTTTCAAAGTTTTCAATCCACATCCTTGCTTGGGGATTTCAACAAATAACCCAATAGCTTCAATTTAAATAGAATAACATTTAAAAGTATTGATTGATCTATCATATTAGGAATACATTTCTATTTGCGTTTACCCCTATCGGTCACTGATATCGCCTAATCTGAAGCCACAATTTGTTTGATCATAGTGAGGTTGCCCTATGGCCAGGTTTTTCGTTTAACCGCGTACCAGTGTACTCCAATATCGACGAGGCTTACCGATTCGATTCGTTCCGTTTCGCCGTTTCGGAATGGAGGAGGTCCGGTCCAGGCAAGCGGCGACATTCTGATTAGTCGTTTTCGCACCTGGCCAGAGAACACACACACCCCTGGGCTTCTGCTCCAAGACAGACACATCCACAGACCCTACACCCAACACCCTTTCGGCCATCGTTTCCCCCAAAATTAACGGCAAACATTTTGCAGCTCCCCATGACCATGGCCAAGATACGACCGCTGGTGCCCGAACTGGCCGAGGTGGCCAGAGTGCAGCTTAACGAGGTGGACTCGGATGTTGTGGCCAAAATTGAGGGACTGCGGGCCTGGATAAACGAGCAGAACTACATTGCGGCGCGCACCGACGACCAATTCTTGGTGGCCTTTCTACGATTCTGTCGCTGGGATCTGGAGGAGGCCAAAAAACGGATTCTCTTCTACTATACATACAAGACCAAAGAGCGCGAGCTCCTCAAGAGTCGTTTTGTCGACGACAAGCTTCTAGAGCTGGCTCGTTCAGGGTGAGTCTTTGGTGGGGATTCCCTAATTTCAGTTTTTATAATCTAACCCGTTATATTCCCAGAATATTCACCACATTGCCCAATCCTATTGGCCCTGGAGGCCCCCGCATTCACTTCACCCGCATGGGTCACATAGAAACCTCCAAGCACAGTGTTAGCGATATATTCCGTTTTCATGCCTTCCGCGCTGAAACCGAGATCAACACGGACGACAACTGGAACATTGCCGGTGTGGTGGAGATCCTTGACTTCACCAAGATCCCCTATTCCCTGCTTTTGCAGTTCGATGCTGGGATGTTCAGGAGAATGAATGCCTTCCTGGAGCACGGAATTCCAACGAATTTAGTGGCCACACATATTGTGAATGCCTCCAGGGAAACACAGTTCGCTTTGGGGCTGGTGAGAAATGTGATGAAACAAAAGGAGTTGGTAAGTTTTATATGAAACATATCCTTTTACTTTAAATAGCTAATTATCCTTCTTTTAGCTACATATTCACTCGAATGTGGAGTCGCTGCAAAAGACTATTGGCAAGGAATACCTGCCCGTGGAGATGGGCGGCGAGAACGGTTCCCTGGCGGACGGACCATCATGGTATGAGACACAGCTGACCAGCTTTTCCACATACTTCAAGGAAGACGAAAAATACGTGGTGGATGAGAAGCTGCGGGCGGCCAGCGAGCGGGAACAGGAGAAGCCTGTACCTGTGATGGGCGGAATGTCCAACGAGGGATCCTTTCGCAAGCTCAATATCGATTGAGAGGGGCAAACGTGGCCCGGGGAGTTAGCTGTATATTCCGATGCATACACCTTATATACAAAAAATCAAAAACATAAACATAAACACGGTCCGGTACATATACACCTAAATGTATAGAAACTACATCGCTATAGGGATCTTTGGTCATAGCAGAACCTGATATTTTATAAAATGGAACCATATATAAAACAAAAAGCAACATCGAAACTAAAAGCAACTTGAACAATATTATAAAAGAATTGCACACTATAAACTAAAAACGGAAACATAAAAACCAAGAAAATGAAATGCCATCAAATGGCAGGAAAACCTCATATTATTGTCGATTATAATTTATTGTTATCAACGCACATACTACACCTATATACTGCATAACATTCTAACGTCCGATCGTGGGGACGACCACCTCTAGGGGCCCCCCGATCTATCCTTAACCATTTGATACATAAAGCATTTTCACAGCGAAACCTCGACGTCTTCTATTTGCGTGCTAAGTTGTTGTTGGCTTTTATTTAAACGGTACATGATACATATACGCATATATATATTTTTTCGATAATTTTTTTCGTTGGTTAAGTGTCGTTTCTACTAATTTTTGATACTAGTTTACACATATACAACATACATCTATATTTATAGATAAATACAAACCTATGTAGTTAAAATACCTACAGTTAAAAAATGACAGTGTATTGTAGAGTCCCAATGTTGAGTGCGTTAATAAATTAAAACGAATTTGTTTAAATGTCGGTACAAGTAAAAATGATCTATTAACTGGGGTCCGCATATCTTTGTGGGACAATAAGCTTTATCGATGAATGATAAAGGTTAACAATTGATGTCTGGTTGACATGCCGGCCTTGATATCAATATTATTGATAAGGGAACATGTGCTGGAGTTTCTTTTAGGGATACTGATTGTTACTAATAATATATACATTTAAATAGTTTTTTAAATGTTACATTTTTAACCGCCTGTTATCGATAACATGGAAGAGACAGTGTTGGGAAGCGTTTATTTGAACTTTGCACCGAGACTGGGAAGCTTTTTGACATTAAACCATCTGATCGGAGATAAATATTTGTTATTATCGTTTATTTAACCGAATTTGGGAATATTCAAGATGTCCAAAAGCATTAAATACTACTACGACTTCCTCTCGCAGCCATCCCGTGCCCTGTGGATTGGACTGAAATTGAGCAAAACACCTTTCGAGGATTGCTCTGTGGCTCTAAGAAAACGTAAGTTTTTAGATTTTTAAAGCCGGCTAAAGTCATTAATACACTATTTATTTCTCAGAGGAGCAGCTTACCGACGAATACAAGAAAATAAACCGATTCCAGAAGGTGCCAGCCATCGTGGATGGCAATTTTAAGCTCGGAGAAAGTGTCTCCATTGTGCGGTAAGTGTGATGTCCGAGATGATTGACATATTTTTAATCCAGTGCCTTCCAGTTATCTCTCGGACAAAGGTCTCTTCAGCGAAGAACTGTACCCGAAGGCCATAGAAGGTCGAGCTCGTGTGGATGAGTTCCTGGAGTGGCAACACCTTAATGTCCGCATGGTGTGCTCCCTGTTCTTCCGAAGTGTTTGGCTCCTACCTGCAAAAGGATTGGCTCCTCCGCCCAAGCCTGAGGCCGTTCAAAAGCTAATCAAGGACGTAGAAACCAATTTGGGCGTCGTAGAGCGAATCTGGCTGGAGAAGGACTTCCTCATTGGCGATAAACTCACTGTGGCAGACATCTTTGGAGCCTCCGAAATCAATCAAATGAGTAAGAAAAACTTTTGTTTATTTTTTTGACGGACACCAAACTCAATAATTATTTTACAGAACTCTGTCAATATAATGTGAGCGAGAAGAAGTTCCCCAAGGTGGCTAAATGGCTCGAACGTGTCCGGGATGCTACCAATCCATATCATGATGAAGCTCATGCTTTCCTCTACAAAGCCTCCAAGCAGGCAGCCAGTGCCAAAGTTTAGTTTATTTAAAATTTTTTGAAAAATGTTGGATTCTTTTTGCATTTATTAATCTTTGTAAGACATCACTCAAACTGTTTGTGCCTTGTTTCGTTTAATATGTTTTTATTATACGTTGGCAAATCTATTGTAACCAAAATTGTGTTTAATTAAGGCTAAAGAAAGGATTTTAGTTATTTAAAATCTCGCCAAGAGTGGGACAACTCTATAATTTTAGCTTATAGCCAGTGCTGCAAGTTTCTCTAGTTATTGATCAGCTGGAAAGCTTATTTAGTATCAAGTCTATCAACAAATCCGACGGATCCAAAACTCTAGAGCGCTATGTCCCCACCAATTAGATTCTACTTTGACTTATTGTCACCTCCTTCTCGTGGTCTCTGGCTAGCTTTAAAGACAACTAAAGCTCCTATTGAATATTGTCCCATTGCCCTGCGTAAATGTAAGACTACTCTTCGAAGAATCCATGATTCTCCAATTCGCTTAAAGAAATACTTTTAGTTGAACAGTTGACTAAGGAGTACAAGAAGATCAATCGTTTCCAGAAGGTGCCTGCCATTGTAGATGGTGACTTCCACTTGGCTGAAACAATTGCCATTGTTCGGTAAGATTGCCTGGTGTTTTGTTCCATTATCTTATGGGTTTTAAACATTGCCCTCCGTAAAGTTATCTCGCCGACAAAGGTCACTTCAGTGAAGAACTTTACCCGAAATCCATAGAGGCTCGTGCCCGAGTGGATGAGTTCCTGGAGTGGCAGCATCTAAATATTCGCCTGGCTTGTTCTTTGTTCTTCCGAGATGTCTGGCTGTTTCCCATTAATGGCCTGGCAGCCAAACCCACACCCGAAAAAGTCCAGGAGCTGTCTACAAGTGTAGAAGATAATCTGGCCCTCCTGGAGCTCCTCTGGCTGAAGGATGACTTCCTGGTGGGCAATACCTTGACTGTGGCCGATCTTCTTTGTGCTTCGGAAATTAATCAACTGAGTAAGTCCTTTAAAATGTATCGTTCAACATATTCCTCTTTTAAATCAAAGGCTTTTTGGCCTTCCCCTAATAGTGTTTCCTCTAGTTTTAGAGACTCCTCTATTTAAACATTGATTTAAATCGATTTGGAATTAAATTATAAATCTTTTATGTTATTCCGCTTTAGAATCGGATGTTTTTTTCCTGAGATATGGCCTTCTCTTTAGGCCACATGGTGCTTCCCTTGGAACCTTCCAAGTTTTGTAGGGAATCCTCCACAAAATTTGACAAAAAATTGAAAAAATAATTTGCTCTTTGATTTAAATGCAGATCGATTTAGAATCGAATTATAAATCTTTTCAGGTATTCCGCTTTAGAATCGGATGTTTTTTTGCTGAGATATGGCCTCCTATTTGGGCCACATGGTGCTTCCCTTGGAACCTTCCAAGTTTTGTAGGGGATCCTCCACAAAATTTAATAAAAATATGAAAAAATAATTTGCTCTTTGATTTAAATGCAGATCGATTTAGAATCGAATTATAAATCTTTTAAGGTATTCCGCTTTAGAATCGGATGTTTTTCGGCTGAGATATGGCCTCCTCTTTGGGCCACATGGTGCTTCCCTTGGAACCTTCCAAGTTTTGTAGGGGATCCTCCCCAAAATTTGATAAAAAATTTAAAAAATAATTTGCTCTTTGATTTAAATGCAGATCGATTTAGAATCGAATTATAAATCTTTTAAGGTATTCCGCTTTAGAATCGGATGTTTTTTTCCTGAGATATGCTTTTTTTGATATTTGCCTTCTCTTTAGTTTTTGGCCACATGGTGCTTCCCTTGGAACCTTCCAAGTTTTGTAGGGAATCCTCCACAAAATTTGACAAAAAATTGAAAAAATAATTTGCTCTTTGATTTAAATGCAGATCGATTTAGAATCGAATTATAAATCTTTTCAGGTATTCCGCTTTAGAATCGGATGTTTTTTGGCTGAGATATGGCCTCCTCTTTGGGCCACATGGTGCTTCCCTTGGAACCTTCCAAGTTTTGTAGGGGATCCTCCACAAAATTTGATAAAAATTGAAAAAATAATTTGCTCTTTGATTTAAATGCAGATCGATTTAGAATCGAATTATAAATCTTTTAAGGTATTCCGCTTTAGAATCGGATGTTTTTTGGCTGAGATATGGCCTCCTCTTTGGGCCACATGGTGCTTCCCTTGGAACCTTCCAAGTTTTGTAGGGGATCCTCCCCAAAATTTGATAAAAATATGAAAAAATAATTTGCTCTTTGATTTAAATGCAGATCGATTTAGAATCGAATTATAAATCTTTTAAGGTATTCCGCTTTAGAATCGGATGTTTTTTGTCTGAGATATGGCCTCCTCTTTGGGCCACATGGTGCTTCCCTTGGAACCTTCCAAGTTTTGTAGGGTCTCCTCCACAAAATTTGATAAAAAATTGAAAAAATAATTTGCTCTTTGATTTAAATGCAGATCGATTTAGAATCGAATTATAAATCTTTTAAGGTATTCCGCTTTAGAATCGGATGTTTTTTGGCTGAGATATGGCCTGCTCTTTGGGCCAGATGGTGCTTCCCTTGGAACCTTCCAGGTTTTGTAGGGGATCCTCCCCAAAATTTGATAAAAAATTTAAAAAATAATTCACTTTCAGATTTAAATGAAGATCGATTTGGAATCGAATTATAAATCTTTTAAGGTATTCTGCTTTTAAATCGGATGTGTTTTGGTACAGATTTGATTTATTTTAGCGATAATACTATTGTATCCATACTTTCTTATATTATTAATTTAATATTTGCTTTATTTTCAGAGATATGTCATTATAATGTCGATGCTAATAAGTTTCCTAAGGTGGCCAAGTGGCTGGACCGTGTGCGTCAGGAAACTAATCCGTACCATGATGAGTCCTTGGCTTTTATTTATCACAAGGCCAAGCAGAACACTCTAGCTAAATTATAAAACCATTTTTAATGTGTTTACACTTAATATATGTTTTAAAATATAAAAAAGACTGCAATACAAACAAATGTGTTTTAAATTATCCCGCCTAGAATGGGACAACTATATTAATTTTAGTTAGCAGTTTTGAGAAGCGACGCTCTGAAAGCTTTCTCTGTTTTAAAGCTAAATTGAGCAATTATTTGTTTCCACAGATTGGTCGCAATGTCGAAGGCAATTAGGTTCTATTATGATCTTTTGTCGCAGCCGAGTCGTGCCCTTTGGCTTGGATTGAAGCTGAGCAAGACTCCGTTCAAAGATTGCCCTGTTGCCCTCCGAAAACGTAATATTCCAACCATAAATTGAATTAATAATAATTGGTCCTCTTTGTATTAGGCGAGCAATTGACGGAAGAATACAAGAAGATCAATAGGTTTCAGAAAGTGCCGGCAATAATGGATGGTGATTTCCATTTGGCGGAAACCATTGCCATTATACGGTAGTATAAGATTTTATATTTAATTCAAAATATTTGAATTTAAACGGGGCTTCTCTCTTGTAGCTATCTGGCAGACAAAGGTCAGGTCTGCGGAAGCTATACCCAAAAGCCATAGAGGATCGGGCCCGAGTGGATGAGTTCTTGGAGTGGAAACATCTTAATCTTCGAATGGGCTGCACCCTCTTTTTCCGCGATGTCTGGTTATTCCCCATGAATGGTGTGGCGCCCAAACCCAAACCTGAGAAGATTCAAAAGTTGGTTAAAGCCGTGGAGAACAACCTGAAGCTCCTGGAGAAACTTTGGCTGGAAAGGGATTTCTTAGTGGGTCAAAATCTGACAGTCGCCGACCTATACGGAGCTTCAGAAATCAATCAATTAAGTACGATGAGAAAAAGTACCCAAAGGTAACCAGTTGGCTGGAAAGGGTTAGAGAAGCCGCCAATCCTTATCATGATGAATCCTTGGTTTTTGTCCATAAAAAAGCTAAACAAACCGCTAGTATTTACGTTAGTCTTTTGAAATTTTAGTGTTTTAGTTTCAGTTTGTGTTCATTTTGTGCAACAATAAAGATTAAAGAATTTACCAAAAAAACTAAAAAATAACTAGTCGATATCGAGTTTCCTGAAGGAGCCTTCGATTCCGAACAGAGACTCGGCATTAACTGGTTGTCCTCGTCTTAGCTTTTCATTGGTGCCATAGGACACTTCCTCCTCGAAGAAGGGCTTGTAGGATGTGAGTTTCGTCTTCCAGGTGTTGACCACATCCTGGATGGTGCCATTGCTGCCGCCATACTCGGCTGGAAGGCATTCCTTTGGCACATATTCATACAAGCTTTCCAGATTTGAATGAATGTGGAACTGGAAAATAGAATATAAACTTTAGTGCCTATTATAGATACAATTTTAATAAAAACTTACTCTTTTGTTAATCTTTTCGCTCATCAAATTCTTGGCAATGGACATTAGTTTCTCGGCACTGGCAGGGGCGTTCACAAAGTGGAAGCCTTTGGGTCTGTAGGGGAAGGCCTTGTCTCCGAGGACGGCCAGTTTCTTGACCAGGACCACGTCGAACTGGAGTATGTGTCCCACGCCAACGCCCTTCATGTCAATTATCTCCACGAAGCCGGAAACCATAGCGTTGTCATCCTCCCTTATCTGGATCTCACCCATCATGGTGCTGACCTGGACAACTTCGGCAATGGTGTACTTTTTGGAGTCGTATTGGCCGTAGCGGGAAATGTGGATACGAGGACCATCTGTTTTCAGGGGCTTTGGCAATCTCAGCAAGCAACTAAAAAGGAAACATATACTTTCTTTAGTTTTTTAGGAAGATAAGTCATCTAAAAAGCTTACCCTGTGTCCAAAATGGCCAACTGCTTTTCGCCGACCAATCTATTCTTGAAGAGCTCTGGCACCGCTCCTCGCATGGCATAGAAATTGTCCAGCTTCAGTTTCGTCTTCTCCAGACTGTATTTGCAGCCGCGCAGGAAGCCGACCAGGAACTGGGCATTTTGTCGAGCCTTCAGATGTGGCTGCTTCGAGATCCAAATACGCAACGTTTCAATATCCTCATCGATCCTATCCGGCACCTCGCCCAACTCGTTCTGCGCCTTCTTGGCCAGTTCGGGACTCAGGCGGCGTATGGTATTGGCGTCCGACATGGTAACGGTCTGCTTCCCTTATCCTTATCGACACCTGTTCAATGCAAAGCATGGGTTTGATTTATTGAAATTTTTCCAGGTGCAATTAGTCAACGGCGGTGGCTTTCGCCCCCATTTCCGCCTAGTTATGACAGTAACTGGTGTCTCTGGTGGTCCGATTAGATAGTACCCACACCATATGGTTATGCTGCCAATTTCTGGCAAGTCTTATAAACACATATTTTTGGCTTTCGATTAGATTGAAACAGCTGGCACTTGAGCAAAGATTCAAATCCGTAATGGATTCCCCGGTTGGTAGTCACAATCATAAAAACAGAGTAATTATTCAGGGCTTTATCATCAAGACTTGGATTAGATAAAGTTTATTTACCTCTTGAGGTACATAAGTCTTCAAAAAAGGAGGAAATCACTTTACTAATTCACAATTTGCATTTTCTGAGAGCTCACAAATAGCTCTTGATTGATAAATTTATTGTGCATTTTTATGCAAATGCAAAAGAAGCTTAAACGAGTCTCAAGTATATCCCATTCAACCATTGAACAAATTTAAACTCTTCTATAATATATGGTTACTGACTTCTTGTCAAACGTTCTTGATTAGATTAACATTAACTGTTTGCACTTGAAAGAGTATCAGGATTTTGGTAGAATACCCGTCATAAATGGGGTTTTTATCAGTCAAGATGAAACAAATTTTAAGCTGAATGAAATGACTTGGTTTGTTCAGGGGTTTCACTAAGATAAGCTGACAGGTTAGTCACAGTCGTATTAATTTGAGGTTTATTAGCATGGAGGCCCACGAAATATCGGGAATCAAGAACACACTGTACCGAAGATATCGCTTATCAGGAGGGATCACCACCGGGTTCTCAAGTACACATAAACCCCAAGATATTTCGGTGTGCCTTGCCGCCGGGTAGCCGGCGTAGCTGGCTATACTTCTGCGACCTCTACTCACAATTGTCTTTAATTTAATATTAGCAAATGTATATACAGATATGGATATAATATATATACTATATATGTGCTACTGTATTCGGGTACGCCTCCTCGACGCGAATCGAAAATCGAGTGTTCAACCGCTGACTTTGACTGTAGGCGCGCGACTGTCACCGGCTCGGTGTGGAAACGCCGATTTTGGGTCTGGCCTGGCCTGGCCTGGCCTGGAATCGTAGAATCGGATCGGAGAACTTGAACGTCACGGCATACGGTGACGCATAACCTAATGACAGAGCCCCGTATAACTGGTGTGGTGGCGAGAAAGGGCGACCGAGTGAGATATTTCACAGTATATTTCACTTCTATAGCTGGTGACTGTTACAAAACAACAAAAAAATAATGGAGAGATATATTAACACCTTGTGTCAAACGGCAGCTAAATGTCCCATGATAAGATAAAGTCCATCGGAGGCCTTTTACGGTTCTGTAATCTCATTACAATACCATTATGATCAACTGGAATTGCCGGGGGCTTTAGATAATGGCTTTTGGCCAAAAGATCAGCCGACAGGAAGTAACCATTTGAAAAGATAATAAAAATGGCAGCCTTTGCCGCCATCTTTTAGTTGGCAGCTCCGCTTGGCAACGCGATATCCTTTGAACGGGTTGGCAGACTCAGTGACATGGAGCATCAAAGAGAGAGACAAAGCCTATTCCTTCAGGAAAATGTTTTATTTTTAAATAAAGTGTTTTGTTACTCTCGCCCCCGCCAATCACCTTTTTTATTATCAGTATGTGATCTTTGTCGGGGTTGTCTATGTATCGTGATAACGATATTATCGCCAAACATGAAACATTTGTTTATTTCTGATATAACATTCAGGCTGGCTCACGCACCGTTATATTGTCGCAGATACGGCTGCCATTTTCAGTTTCGTAGCTGTATTTTTAGCTTTATCATGATGGAAGTGACAATTTTCTGTAAGCCGAGGCCATCACAGCTGAGTGGAAGTTTATCTATATTTTCATAGGAGTTGTGTCGTAAATGAAAGACATCAAAATGGATTCAAAGTTGAAACATATATTTTTTTTATTAATTCGTCTCGATATATTGTATATAAAAAGTTGGTTTACAGCTGATTAAACTAAAATATAACCAAAAATGCAACTTCTTTGTTTTTTGTTTTTGTTTTATGTATCCTTTTTATGTTTGTCACGTTTTTCTTTCGTTTACAATCGCACTGAATTTATGATAATATCACATTTACACATATAAATAATTAGAAAGTTTAGTCAAAACAAAATCAGAGGATCGGACATTGGGAAGGATCGAAGCTCTCAGCTGCGACCCTGGTCTATTCCCCCTGTCAAAAAAAGCAATACTATACTTATTTATAAGGCAGTTGTGGTATCGATTTTCAACTTGGAATTTCGACTTCTCCTGTATATTGCATCATTAATGCTACATATTCATTATATTAGGATAGTGTATACCTTATTTTTATATTGTTTATTTGCTCAGATCTGGTAAACAGCCCTGCTATTTGTCCAATAGTCGGCGCCAGTGCTCACAATTGGCAAGTGTCCATGAATAAATCAACCAAGTGGGGAGTCCTAGATTCCGCCATTCTCTATCCCCCATCTATGACCGACTCTCACTTGGCGCCTGATTTATTTCGTTCTTAAATCTAATGAAAGGCCGCTCGGTGTCGTCTTTGGGGGCAATAATGCGCCAGACTGTCACACAGTTGCGCTCTGCTTTACAATAATTATATAGTAGTCCCTATTGGATCTGATTTTACAGAATATTCCTCGATTTCTACTTCGATTTGTCTGCCTACGTTTATGTTTCCTTTTTAGATTAATTAAGTTTTGAGCTCTTGAGAATCGAAATCGAAAGAGAATCTGTCACGATGAAACCAAAAAGGTCCCTATATCTTATCGTATGGTTGTGTTTTAGTTATGCAAATGGTATTCAAAAGATTCCTTAACTTAAGCCCTTTCCCCGAATCTTAACTGCTTCGTATTGTGGCATATAGTAGGCTGGTCAGGAGCAGGGCAAGGCTAATCTGCAGGGGCTGGGTGCCACTCCGCCCCGTTGCTTCGTTCGCCGCCTCCGTCTCCGCGGACACCAACGGGGCCGTCCAGTGCTCGTCATCCACCTCGTTGACACTCCGGGCGCACTGCATCCACTTGCGTGACGATAGCTTCGCCCTGGCATGGGCCACCTTCATGCGGTCGTCGTTGAACTGCCAGTAGCCCAGATTCTTGAAGAAGTACGTCTTGCCGTCGGTGTATTGGAAGGCGGCATCAATGTTGTAGCCCACACCCGACCAGATGCTCATGTCCCGGGGATAGTCCAGCTCCACCTGACCGGTGTAGTCGTCCATGCGCCAGTAGAGAGTGCCGCTGGTCAGGTAGGTGCGGTTGTTGTGGCCCCACACGAAGGAGGCGTCAATGTGGGATAGGGTGGACGGAAGGCCCAGGCTGGTCAGAGGTTTCGGGAAGCCAGGAGCCAGGTTCACCGAATTGAACACAAAATACTGACGTCCTGAAAAGGATTAATAGTCAACGTTAATTTAAAAATCATAATGATGCTTGTATAGAGACTGACCAATGAAGAAAACGATTTGTCGCTGTTTATTTTCGTAGACTGCGTCCACCCTGGTTAGGTTTTCTGGCAAGGCGGCCCAGTGGCGTCTCGTTTCCGTGGGATAACCATTATAAAGACCCCTTTGTCCGATGCGCCAAACGAACTGGAAAATTAGAATCACAATTAAGTTAAAATCTTTGCTCGAAAAGCTTAGATCCTGTTACTTACAGGTCCTCGGAAAATGAAGAGTTCGCCGCGAATCAAGGAGATGGCATCGTAGCTGGTCATGCAGCTGTCCGGCTTTTGCTTCCGTGGCTTGTGGTTGTGGTGATGATTGTGGCGATGGCCAGTGGTGGGATATGGCCTGACGGATCTCGTCGTGGTGCTGGTGGTGGTTGGCCTCATCGTGGTTGTGGTTGTGGGAGTCGGGTATCGGTTTTGAGTCCTCTTGCGTTCCCTCCTTTCGTGCTCCATTCTTTCGCGTTCCCTCCTTTCACGCTCCTGCTGCTGCTGCCTCTGCCACTGGCGACGCCACTCCTCCTCCTGCGTCTCGCGTTGCCTCTTTTCCCGATCCCAGTCAGGATTGCTAGGATTCCGTGGTGTCTGCGGATAGTAGATCAGCGATCGCATCGTTGTTGTGGTCGTCGTGGTGGTGCTCGGTGTGGTTTTTGGCCTGTAGGGACCCCAGGTCTTCTCCTTGGATCCGTAGAGCTCCTGGATGCCGTTGCGGTCGTCGTCGGGCAGCTTGCCGTCCACCTCGTTGTTCTGGTACCAGGGGAACATGACCGCATTCTGGTCCGAGGAGTGGCCCAGTCCCAGTGAGTGACCCAGTTCGTGCAGCGCCACGTTCAGAAAATTGGTTCCTGCAACACGGAATGACGTGGAATGCAACATAAATACGCTGACTGGTTAATGGCGAAGACAAGGATACGGCTGTCTGGTTGCGGGTATGGGTTTTGTGGTGCCACCAAGTTGCCAAGCTACCAAGCTCCCAGGCTACCAAGTCGCCTTGACGACTTTGTAAGTGGCATAAAAATGGCGACGCTTGCAACATTTTCAAAATGGCTGCCAACGTCACGCGTCATGCTGACAATTTTTTATTGGCATTAAAAACCATTAAAAATGCCGAAGCACATCGCCATTTTGGCCATGTTAGCGGAGTTTGCGGGGCTCGCTGACGATTTATTGTGCAAAATTACAAAACGCAAGGAGGGGCAAGGATTCGAGCAGCCTGCAGCTTGAAAAGCCTTCGAGCTATAGGCGACGCGTCGCCAGTCATGGTCCCTTCCTGCCTCATTCCTGCCCCATTCCTGCCGCCGCATCGCGATGCAGCCTTTATTGATTTGGCTCGCATGTGGTTTTGGTCTGCACTTGCAGAAAAATCGTTATTAAAACTGATATTTTTCCTTTCTATTGAACTTAATATGGAATCTTTAAACTCCCAATTTTATCAAAATTTTCTCCAAGTGCATTTTTATGAGCTAGAAAGGGGGGGAAAAAAATGCCGCAGACCAGACTGCATCAACGGGTAACAATATTATTGCAATCTAATGTAATTAATTCATGTCAAAGGCCGCACACAATTCCACAAGGATGTCAGGGTGTATGGTTAGTTGATGATGTGAACTAAATGGCAAACAGGACTCACCGCGACTATCGTCGGCTGTGCCATCGAAATTCCAGGTCTCGTCGGCGTCAAAATGGGCATCGCCGCCGCGTCCCTCGCCGGGATAGAAGGCGTGGGCCAGCACCTGACCGGGTCCATCGAATTTATAGCCATCGCCATGCTGGAGCCTGAAAAACGAGACAGATTCTGGATTAGTCCTTCAGCGATTCAGCGATCCGGCATAAAAGTTACGAGCGAAGCTAAAAGAAAATCATATTCACAGCTTATCTAAGAACAAGCAGCTGCAACATAAACTCTTTGAATCAGGACAAACCACCGCCCAGGACCTGTGCGGTGCGTTCGACTTTGTCCTGGATGACATTCCATCATCGCATCATCGCTTCTCCTTCGCTTAATACTTGGCTTATTTATCGTTTGCCTGCTTTTAAGTGCAATTTTATGTGCGTTTGGCTGGTATTTCATGTTTATGGCACCGAAGACTCACTTTTTTTTTATGATCCACCACCACCTCGAACCCCGAAATGTTCCGGTACTCACCGTGCAAAGAGTATCTGTATATCCGCCTGGTCGCTGTACACTTCCCGGAAAGTCAGCTTCGAGTTGTTCTCCCAAACGGCCAGGGCTCTGCCCACCATCATCCGGATCCTGGGGGCTTCGGGCATCGTCTGGTTGACCAAACTGCAATGCAAAAAAGAGACACATCAGCATGCTAAGATATTCCACTTTGTAAGGACTTGCTTTTGCATAATTTGAACTTCGGCTCTGGGAAGCCCCGGAACTGAGAAACTAAGCAAAAGTCACCCACATGTAGGCCCTGGATCTGTCTCTTATCGTACCCTTGGGAATATTTTGTAAACCGCTAATATGGTGGCCAGTGGTGGCCGGAGGTGGCTGGTGATGGTCGGAGGTGGCCAACCTTCCACCCGCCCTGCAACACCCGCAACTTTCACTTTGTCATGCTAAAAGTTTCGCCCCATTCTTTGGCTTAAAGACGAAGGCGGTCCCTCGCTCCTTGGGACTTTCGTGGTTTTCACTTAGTTTAGTGTTTTGTGCATTTTCGCCCAAAAGTTTGGCAAACACACACAGGATGGGATAGTACCTGAAACACAACTCCGGGTCAAAACCGCAGTTTGGGGCTTATGTATATATATTTTTTTTGTTTTGCTTTTTTTTTTTTGGGACACTCTTTGCTACATATACTTGCCACTTGCTCGATTTCCGTCAACAAAGTTTCCAAGGCACGGGGTTTGGCTATCTGTGTTCCGTGTTTTCACATTTTATGCAAATTAGTTATGTTTCTTTCATGCCGGACCCGTCTGCTAGTCCTGCTGCTCCTGCTCTTAACTAACGTAGCTCCCGAACAAAAACAAAAAAAAATGTGTAGAAGGGCCGAAAGTTGATCCTTTTTTGTGGCTTACCTAAAGCCCAATGCCCAGGACCCGGCCTTATGCTTTCTCCTCTCCCAATTTGCCAAGTCTATTTTTTCTGGCCAGGACTTGGTTGACTTTTTTCTAGCTTTCCGTCGTTTCCTTTCGGCCTTTCTCCCAATTTCTCTGGGGCGTTGCGTGTCGGACTTCAATATGCATTTGGCCAAGGACTTGCAGCCGGTGATCGTTTCCCCTAAATGGCACCGATTTTTTCGCTTTCCAATTACTTTTTTAAGCCATTTAGCCACCGAGATTGCTTATGGCCTAATGGAATTTTGGATTCCCCCCATCGGCTTTGATTTTTTACAATTCCGGCAATGCCTTGAATCGGAATTAACTGCAGTTTAGCCTTCAAACACGGCAACACTTCGATTCGGTCGAATTGAAAGGCTAAGCAGCATCCTGCGAAAACATCCTTGGGCACTCACGTACTGTCAACTGCCGCATGCCACTTGACCTGCAACATGGACACAGGACACGGGACATTTATAGACTTAAAAACCCAAAACTCTGACTCCGTCCGGCTTCTAGTCTGGTCTGCTGTCTGGCAGTTGGTGGGCCATGGCTCCTGGTGGGAGCCAAACCGAATCACCGTGTCGCAGTTCATTTCCATCGCTTTCTGGTACCCGACAAAAACGTGCTCAATTGCAACGCCATTTGTTTGCCCGACTGTTGATCCGTTGGGCCCAGGCTCAGGCCCAGACCCAGGCCCAGACCCAGGCCCAGACCCAGGCCTTTCGGATCCTGTTTTTGGGGATTGGGTAAAGGAATGGAAGTGAAACTGGAGCCCCGTTTGCCGTTTGCTATTTGCGCAGAGCTTGTTGCTTGCCAGAGTAAATTAACTCAAGTTGCAACTGTCCTAGGCCCCCAACCCGTCCCCAGGAAACGGTCTAATCCCTTTTGGTTGTTACGACGGCTTCACTTACATGGAGAGAAAAATATAGTTTTAATTATTTGGAAACTTGATAGACTTGTCTGGAGTCTAAAGGACTAAAGTGGCATTACTTTTTCCTCAGTGTCCGACTGACCCTTGTGTCGTGCTAATTTTGTTGCTGTTGCATTTGGATTTAAATGCAAACCGCTGCAGTGTATCCGGTCACGTAGCCATTTCCAGTTGCTGCAGCAACAGCGGCAACAGCAGCAACATTGCAGCAACATGCAACTACAACATGCAGCACCACTGACGGAGTCGGGCTTGACCTCTGTTTGTCTTTGCCCTGTCACTTTGTGTGCCGAGCATTTAAATTATTATGAACCCGGAATGTGCACGAAACCTGCTGTTTGGAAAAGGGCTGTGCCCGCTCGTAGTATTCTCGGGTTTTGAAAAGCGGTGCCGGGAGGGGCCGCCGGCAGCCGATTGCCAGGTGGGCCACCTGTCTGGGGGAAACGTGTGCTTTGGCCAATTTGTAGCCATACACGTAAAACAAACTGAACAATTAGCCAAATGGACGGAGTTCTCTCTCTATGGCCTGTGAATAACAAAAGAAAATCATCCGTCCGAGCTAAGGGGCAATGCATAGGGCATCCATAGGATTTGTAGTTGAAATATCCGAGGGATATGAAGCCCAAAAACGAGGGATTTCTTAGCTGGTTGACAGTTAATATAATCCTTATACTTTTCATATGAAAAATCAAACATATTGATTGCGGTAGCCAAAAACTTAGCTTCGTTTCTAAGCCTTTGATGCCCCTGCCGCTAGAAAGTCCTTGAGCCATCTCCCATTTTCATTTGCTGTCAGAGTTGGACATGTTCCATACTCATTTGGTGCAATGTCACCATTACGCCAGCCTGTGACATCCGAAGGCCGGCGAAGCCCTGGGAGTCGCAATATATCAGATGATAGACGCACACACACTGGCGAATTTTGATTAAAATTGCAGCGGTGTGGGGGCGGTGGAGCTACCTGTTATCCTGGCACTTGCCTGCTGCTTCCTGCCTTCCTGTCGCCTTGCTCCTTCCACCTGCCGCCTGCCACCGTCCGCCTGCCACCGTCCTCCTGCCATCTGCCACCTGCATCCTGTCTGTCGGCTGTCGTCTGTCACTGGCAATTGATTGAATTGAGCACATCGAGCCATGAAATGTTTGTCCGCAGGCTAACAACTAAATCACCGTCGGCAGTTTGAAGCTTTGCATGCTCCTTCGGGAAGGCGGCACTAAGTCATTGCCCAAAAAAAAAAAAAAAAAGAAAAAATCGAGGAATGGAAGAGAGTGGTCCACGGCCGGAATGAAGATGCCGTAATAGAAAACGCCGGAGGCCCAGTTGCCGGGTACTGCAGGCATTGAGTTTTGCAATTTCTTCTCAATCGCATAGATTTTTCGTCCTCCCCCGCCTCCGGAGGGGGAGTGAGCGGGAGACACAATTTCGTGCACATTTTACTCGAGTTTTCCTGCCATCAACTTCCGGCGAAAGTTTTCGAGCGCGGCATTTTCCTTTTTTTTTTTTTTTCGGAGCTTTCCCCCCGTTTTTTTTTCCTTTGTTATCAGACAGCTATCGAAAAAGTTTCGCCATGTTTGTGCTGCAGCTAACAAAATGAGTTTATTTTTTGCTTAATTTCGCACAAATTAAAACCGTCGATGCCGAACTTAGTACAAAACCGGGAACGGGCCGGGCTACGGTGTAAAAAATGTTCTTTTTCGCAATTTTTCCTTGTCGCGGCAGAAAAGTTTTGGTCGGCGACGAACAACATTTATCCGTATACGCTATATATGGGGGGGGATGGGGGGAGGGCCATAAAATATCTAATGTATAGAAGAGATTTCGAGTCAATTACATAACTCTCCTTGGGGCCAACGGAGAGACTTTTCATAAATATCAAGAGCTCAGCTGGACGAAAAGTGCTGTCAGTGCTGTGAGAATTTCCGCAGAAGTGCAAAGTGCCTGGAGAACATGTCTCATAAGTGTCGGGGCTCGAGTTTGTTGGCTTTGGATATTGCGGATAAAATACTTTTACACGGGAAAAAAATATCAAGATTAACAAGTAACTGAAAACTTTAATGTTTTCCCCATTATTTTGATACAAAATAAAGGTAATCTGGTTCAACACTGACGGACACCCAAAAAGAAACAAACAGTTTCCACGAAAATCCATGGCTCCTGCCATATCCTTTTACACGGGCCGCCGGCGCTTACACATTTCACCTGGTTTTGGGGTCGAAAATTTCAACCGAAAATCCAACAGGGTCGGCCACAATTCTCATAGCCCAATCCCCCCTCTCCAGTACATCGACAAACATAATTATGCCTAAC
The DNA here is from genome assembly GCA_018150405.1 of Drosophila varians. Taxonomy (NCBI): domain Eukaryota; kingdom Metazoa; phylum Arthropoda; class Insecta; order Diptera; family Drosophilidae; genus Drosophila; species Drosophila varians. The sequence continues at coordinate 16,504,504 of JAECWK010000130.1, forward strand.
CGTCTGCTTAACATTAAAAATTTAAGCCTTTGTGATGGGATGTGGCATCTGGGTGGATTTGAGCCGAAAGTGTGGGCGTATGTTTTAGCCAAAAAGGGTTCTTGACATGCGACACAAATGGAGGGAGGAGTCAGGGGCCAGACAACTCAATAAAATAGCTCGCAAGCAGGACAAAACCTGGGCCAAGTCTTAAAATAATAGCCTGGCCAAATGGGTTTAAGGCTGAAGTATTTTTTGGCCATATTGGGTCAAAGTCGAAACACATTCAAGCAAATGACTTTGCATCTTGGGTTGTCATAACAAATTTAATTAATAAATAATCGCAATTTAGCCACAAGAGTAATAACGTAAAAAGTGAGCTCTGCAATGAATGAATATTTGCCATTATCCCGGGACATTTGACAAGTCTCGAGTGCTTAAAATTGCAAATGTTATTTTCTCATAGAACGTCGCCAAGCGTATGTGTGGAGGATGCCAGAGGCCCCAAAAGGTAAATATTTGCCACAAGAAGCTGCCTGCCTGCCTGGCCCAAGTATGCAGCCCGGCTGCCAGCGTGCCCCTGGGGGCAGCAGTGGCGGAAAAGGAAAGCAGGACGAAAAGGACGAGCGGGAGTACTTTTGAGAGCTATTTCAAGTGGGAGTGGGGAGTGGGGAGGGCGCTGCCACCCTCAGAATGCCATATGCGTTTACAAATTTATTACCAAAAATGATTTTAGCCATTAACCATTATTAGATTGACATGCTGCTGTGTTTGCTGTGTTTCGTCCTGCGGCGATGGCGCTTAAATTTCCTTGATATTCTATTTATTTTTCAAATTATCTAAAAAGCCACGACTGCTGTTGATATAAATATTATTTGATGGAAGTTAGTCTTGTGGATACTCTGTCCTGCTATCGCTCACTCAAGGAGGTTGTGATGGATACCATATCGAAATAACATCACACCCAGGTTGAGTGAGTCAAAGCAAGACAAAAATGGTGCTAACTTTTGTTTGGGATTCACTTTTCGCCTGAACAAGCAACTTTTGGCACTTCATTTGGGGCCAGGGCTTAGCTCTACAGATTCCTTTCCGGGCGGACAAAGTGCCCATCCTTTACTTGTCTCTCACTCACTCTCAAAAAAAGCAAAAAAGCAAAAAAGCAAAAAAGGGGCAGAAAAGGGACCACTTTACGCATGACTTTTGGCAAACAAATTGCATGTTTTATACATTTTTTGATTTGTACGTCCTGGCTTGGCCCAGGCAGGACCCGGACCGACAAGGGCTTACTCCCTAATTGAGTGGCAGTCGCATGTTTTATTTATGACCGACCGTGATGGAAAAAAATAAATAAAAATCACCAAAATCGGACCCTGATTCCCTGAAAGACTGCTCGAATTAAGAATCCACACTAATTTGACACTTGATTGAATTGAAATTTTTAAATGTTTCTCTTGTCCGGCCGGCGCTGGCAAGGATGTCGAATGGGGAGAATCCTATAAAGCCGGACGATTTGCAAGTGTTGCACAATGGCTGGAATAGTGAGTCCTTGGACAGTATGGGAGTATCGTACAATAAGTATACGCAATAAATCATAAAATAAATCGCTTACATTCATCGCTGTCAGAGCACAATGCTCCATTCAGTACACTTCAGTTCGAGCCATTCCTGTTCCGCTTCTGCTCTATTTTTTTGCTTCCTTTTTTTTTTTGTGGTAACTACGAAGGATACGTCTCTAACAAGCTGTCACAAAAACCCAGCACACAGAAACGGAAGGAGAAATCTATACAAAACCATTTGACAAGCAAAGGCGCACCGCATCGTGGCAAAGTAAGCAGTCAGAAGCCCGGGTGCCAAATGATGCGCAGCGTTATCTAAACTTCGACAAATGTGGGAGGTGGTGGTGTCCTTGCACTGAGCGAAAATTTGCAAAGGAATTCATATTTTAAGATTCAGTTGGAGGGTTTGTTTCATGCATTTATTCTCGTTGTGTAGCCAAGTTGCGGGGGAGATAGGTGAGAGCCATCAGCAGGTAAAAGGATCGAACCAAAAGGAATGAAGCGGTGCGCGCTTGTCACACGCTTTTCAATCAAATTCAAATTTACTCGGCACACACCCATACATACCCCTACACCCCCACACACCGTCACTGTAGATTCAACTGTGAAAATTTAACACATTACCAACTGAAGAAAAGGGGCGAAACCGGTTGGGGAGAAGGCAGGGAAAATCGTGGGCAAAAGTGTAGCATACAAATTGGGGCCACGAGGATATGCGGCGATGAAAGGGAAGGAACAGAACAGAAAGGCACAAAGTGAACTGCGGTTAATGCATATTTAATATGCAATCTGTGTGTCAGGCAGTGGCGAATGTATAAATGAGTTTGCATAACTTAGGCCATCAATACATGCAATTAAAATGTCCTTCCACGACACGTATAGGAAACAGAAAATTCATTTGCGATGCAAACTTAAATACGTTTTCGGTTAAAGACAAAAGAAAAAAAAAAAAAACATCATGACACAAGACAAATTAGTTTAATTTTAGATGTAATTTCAAAGTAGAAACATACATTTTGCATATTCCTGAGAGGCAGAGGAAGTTTTAGTTTTTCGAGTTTTTCGAGTACAAATATTTACCACAACTCATTAGAAAGTTTGTGATTTTTCATTATTACTACAAATGACCGGGCTTTGGGTATGTTTCAAAACTCTCAACAAGTGAGCCACATAATTACGTTATTACAGCCCTCCCAGAACGGGGTCCCCCCGTCATATCAAGTATGATATATATCATGTGTCCGAGGTCCTAGCCAACTTTTCGCAACACTCCCAGTGCTCCGCATGGGGAATGGGAAGAGAACTGTTGCTAAATATTTAAACAGACAGTTGGCCGCAGGGTGGGATGGCTTCCAGATTCCATCAGTTGGACAGCTTGGCGACCTGGCTGCGACCTGGATTCGAGGCGCTCTTTGTCGAAGGATTTGCCTTTGGTTGGCCAAAAAACAACTTTCCGCCGGTATTTACATGGCCAACTACTGCGACTCATTGGACGCTTACTGCTTTGCGGTGTTTAATCTACTTTGCTTATGCGCCAGCCCCTTTTGTCCATTTTCCCTCTATCTACACTTGGCTCCATCCGTTTGGCATTTGCTTTTCCGGGGGATTTTCATCCTCCACCGTCCTTGCCCCAACCGCGACAGCTGTGTGTTGTACATGTGTGTTTATCCCGATTTTGTTCGCCCCTCTTAGCCGTTTCAAAAGTGTGTGTGATTCTGGTCGGGGTCCTGGTCTTGGTCCTGGTCCTGGTCCTGGTCCTGGCCCTGGTCCTTGTTGGTTGTGTGTAAAAAACAGCTTAAGCTGCGTCTCACTGACTTTGAATTTTTTATGCGCTAAGTCGACCCCGGCAAGCGGTATTCTCCGGGTTCGGAGGCGGAGGCTAAGCTGCTTTCTGCGATGCTTTTCTGGTTAACTGCATGCCGAACCCATGTCCTCGAATTTCCCCCAAAAAAAAACACATCCACTTTCAGAAAGCAAGCTTCCATCGAGGGGAATGTAGAATGATTCCCTTTCGTTTCTCCAAGTGCAACTTGTGCGCAGGATGGGTTTCGAGTTTCCTCAAATTGAATTGCACATTTGAGCGCATTCACCTAAATGCAAATCGGATAATGGAGGTTACCTTTTTCTGCCCGGGCGTCGACACTGCACTAAATTGTTTGGCAATAGGAGTGTTCCTCCTTTCTGCCCCCCCCCCATAGCCCCGTCTTTGGAATTCACACTCTGGGCTATCATAACAGCTGCAGATGCAGTTGGCCATAACGCTTGCCATTATCGAAACGCTTTGCATAGCCGGGTCAGGACGCAAGGGGATGCGATGGGGCAAGGGATAGGACAAGGATAGGAAGCAACGGTTTTGGCTCCGACACAGTCAATTGCCAAAGGCATCCACTCGTGCCCCAAGGTAAACTCAAAGGCAAATGTTTGTGGGATGGAAGGACTGCGACTGCGACTGGGACTGGGGAGATAGTCTGGGAAGAAGGTCTGGGAAGATAAAGACATATTGTAAACATTAAACAGCTATCAGCCGGATACGTTCGACTTTATTGATTTCAGCAGCCCACTCTCCGAGTCTCCTACTCTCCAGCACCCTCCAGTACATTTCCCCTTTGTGTATTGTTATTCCGAGGATGTGGGAGTGAAGGTGTCAGCCGAAGTACGTACTTTGATTTTACAACCCGCCGGGCGACGGCGTCTAAGAGTGGTGTCTAAGAAGTCAACTCACCTGCAAAGAAACCAAAGAAAGAAATTGAAATTTTAGTCAATTGTATATATACTATACAGCTTATATATTTTCCCCCTTTTATATAAAACGCATACATACATACATATGTATATATAAATATACATTTATGTTTATTTTGCTGACAGCGTAAGCTCGCGAAAACGGTTGCTGTGACAACTATTGACTGACTGACTGAGGGGCCAGGTGGTGTGTGTGTGTGGGGGTGTGCTTCTGTAGGAGGGCGTGTCAAGCCGCCCCCTTTTATCCATTTCGCTTTTTCCAGTATATATATTATATTCATTCGTTGGCTCACGTATCGATTACTACTGAGTGACGTCGACCAAAGGGGACCAAAAAACAAAACAATTTGTCAAACAAATGTGCCAAAAGTTGATGCCATCGAATGGAAAACTTATTGCAAACAAACAAATAAACCAACAAAGCAAACAAACAAAGCAAACAGGAACAGGAGCAGGACCAAGGCGAACCAGAAAGTACAGTTTAGAGTCCTTGATGCAATGACGCAAAAGCTGACGTAATTCTGCCAATGGAAAACCAAATATATTTGCACCTAACAGCATTTATTTGTTGAACAAAAATCTATTTCTGCTTAAGAGACAAAAAATATTTGTCAATTATTGAAAAAAATCATATTGCCATTTGATCAACTTATGTCTCAGGACGAAAACCCATCAAACATATTGTCCTTTACATCGGCAAAGGCAAACATAAAACTATGGGCAATCCAGGGAGGCCACAAAAACCATTGTTCGATGAGTAATATGCGGTTAATAGCCATGGCGGAGACTGTAACGCAAGGGCGATGGGGGGGCCTCGTACCGTCCATATGCCACATCCATAAAATCGAAGTGTCCCGATCCCGGGGACACCATCAACTTAATGATGCATAATGATATGGGACGCGCGACGCAAGACGCGGCCCATTACCCACACGCAGGACCAGCCTGGCAGGACATGGCACTTTGAGTTGGCTGCTTAGCAAAAATGGTCCAGTGTTTGCCGGCCTGCCTGTCAATTATTTATTTTTATTGGCATCCTTATGATTTCTGGCTGCGATAATGGGAATGGAAATGGAGCTTCGAGAAGACTTTGTTTATTTTAATTCTTATTCTAGGCAAATGCAAATATTTAAGCAGCTTTATAGATTTCTTTTATTCATATTAAATTGTAACCATCTCTTCAATTAGTCGATCTCTTTGGGAAGGTATCTAAACATCCTTTGGGTGGTTGACTGCCCTCCTCCCCCCCCCCACATGCGGAGTCGAGTCTGAAATGCATTAAACGTTGCCGCGTTGTATGGGTATGTATGGGTATTTGTCATGTAGACACTTAATGCTGAAAGAGTGTCACTAACAGTATTATAGTCTGTTTGTCCACACCTACACCTCCCACCTCCCCGGGACGCCCACTTTTCGTCAGACTGTTTGCGCGTATTTGTTTAGTGCAGGTGACATTTAAATTAAGCTGCTGCCGTTGCCATTTCCCAATCCACAATCCCAGTGTTCCTGTTGTGCCCCGTTCCTGCATCGCTTCAAAGTGCTTTCATGTCGCCGGCCCACCCACACACAGGGTACACAGGATACACAGGATATACAGGATATTCAGGAGAGACTGAATGCAGACAGCGCTCGTTAAACTCAATAAACGTTTGCACTTTTTATTTATGTTCGTTCCCTTACAATTGTTCGTCGCTTGATTAAATTTCTTTGTTGTTTTTACATGTGAGCGCGTGTGTGTGTGTTTGTGTTTGTGTGGGCGTTTGTGTCTATGTATGTGTCGGTCCGTCCCACTGACAATTAAACTAGCCAATTAAACTTTAGCCTCTGAACCCCCAACACATCAGTCCAATAGCCATCGTGTCCGTCTGTCTCTCTGTTTGCGTTAAACTGGCTCCTGGTGCTCCTGTTTTCGCCCCTGCTTTTCCGCACAAGGATCCACTGGTGCCGGGCCAAAGTGTTAATACACAAATACCCAAATGTGTAGTTAACACGAGTTTGTGTTCGTCTTTCTCCTTTGGCAGTTTGGGTTTTTTGGTTCGTTTGCTTTGCTTCCCAGCGCCGGAGGAGCTAAAAAAGCCAGCAAGAAAATTAAATAAACTCAAATGCGCAAAAAAAAAAAAACTAAAGCCAATCCAAAGGAGAAACAAATGCATTTGCCACCAAAGAAATAGTTAATAACGGGATTCACTCTTTAAAAGGATTTCCCAGTTTCCAGTTATCCTTGTTTTGGCTAAACACAACTTTTGCCGCAAAGCCAAAGACAAATTCATTTGGAATCCCGATAGAGAATGCCTATTTTTTGGCCTCAAAGCTTTCCGGCTTATCAGGCTCCTTCCATTCGAATCAATTTAATTCGATTTGATACCAAGAAAGAGCAATCATTCTTTGTGGACGGACGGCTTGTTGGACAGGAATCAGAACAAAGTGAAATTATCCTTTCGAATGGCATACAAATTGCTAAGCACAAAACATATTACGTATACGCCTCGTGTACCCGGCTCCGTTGCTACGAGGTGAAATGGGTACAAATCCATTGATTATTTATTTATGGCAGGCGAAAGGTGTACAGGGCGCTGTTTGACAGATTCAATTGTATTTTATATATATATATATATATATATAGAATATATGTACAATGCGAATGCGTGCGAGTGTCGGTGAGTTATTTCCGTTTTATATTGAGTAGAAAATGTCAAATGCATAACGAGAGAAATTCACAATTTTGATGTAATTGACAGCCAGAGGAGAAAGGATGGGAGTGGATGGAGTTTGGATGGCCAGAATGGTTGCCAGGATGGCCAGGATGGTTGGTTCGCTGGCAATGTGGTCATATCATAAAATGTCAAACTTGTTTGCTGTACCAGTTGGTCGTGCGCTGGCAAACGGCAACATTTGGACAAAATGCCTTCTTATTTGACAGGCCATTTGGCAGTGACATGACGTTACAATGAACATCTGCGACCACAGACAAGGCCATAGTTATAGTCCACGACTGATTTATTATGCAAAGCGCTTTAATTAGAGTCTGGCCAGCCAAGACTCACCAAGAGCCATCTGGCCGCAAACTCCCTCCACACACACAACACACTCCCACACACGTAATAATTAAACAATGAACCGCAAAACAATTAGCTGACTGGGCCTGACGTCCACCAGCCAAGCCGCAGCTTGGGAGCCTTGTGTTGAAAAATATTTAATTATGCCAAGGATTCAAAGTCCTTGCCCGGATTTACACAAAGGAAAAATGCAAGTTTACTTGAGAATTAAAACAATGTAGCTGGATATTCTAAGTAATTGTTAAACTCTTATAAATTAATAAAATTATATTAATCCTGTTTTTTTTGCTGTGTGTGTGCCAACCCGGGGCAGTCCCATATGCAAAAATCAAGCTGACATCTGCTTAAGTGGCTCTGGGTTTTGGGCAATGCACCTGGCTTTTACCAGATGCTTCCCCGGCTCGGCTTCCCCCTTCGCTGTCTGCCAGGTTGATTGGACATGAAATTGATAGCTCACCCAGCTCGCCCGGCTTCGTGGCTGGGTCGATGGGTGGTTTGGGTCGATGGGTGTGTATGAGTGCGGTTTGCATGTGTCGGTGCTTAAGCAAGTTAATTGAATTTTGCACTCAAGTCGCCAATGCAGCTGGGTGTTGCTGGTGTGGCAGTTGCTGTCGCCGTTGGGGTGTTGCAGTTGCAGCTACTGTTGCTGGCAACTGTCGGTGGTGGTGCCACATTCAAACATTGACAAGACATTTGTGAAGTTTTAAGTGCATTAGCTGTCCGGAAGCGTAAACGTGGACTGTCCAGGAGCCCCAAAAATTAGGCTATCTTCAAAAATACCTCAACCAGGTGTTATGAAATCAAATTCATAAATAAATAAACAAATTGCCAGGACAATATAAGGAAAATTTATGCATTCCTAGTCAGGGCTGCCAGCTAAATTGAATATTTATTGAGAGGCCGCCCAATCCGCAAGTGCAAAAGCTGAAAATTAATTTTCAACTGCACCTCCCAGCTCCCAGCTCCCGGTTTCCTGTTCCCAGTTCTTAGCCAAAAAACATTCCCCCCGAAGCATTCTTCGAGTGCTGAGCTGAAATGCCAAAGCGTAGGGAAGTGCAACTGTAAGCAAATAAAAAACCGGGTAGAAATGTAAAAATGGATGGTGGGAAATAGTGGCTGCCATTCCGTTGCATAGATAAGCACATGCTATAAGTTTCTTGTATAACTGGCAAAAGAACAAAAAGGGAACAGGAACAGGAACTGAAGAAGGTACTAGGAGCAGGAGCAGGAGGAGGAGCAGGGGCAGGAGCAGGAGCAGGGGCAGGAGCAAGAGTTGTATTGCCATCCGCTCGCGCATCCATAAATACCGCACACCCCGCGATGAAAATGTCCGCCAACTAAAGCAATTTACAGTCCTTAAAACAGGCAAAGCGACGGGGCATGCAACTGAACTGACCTGCCACCAGCAAATGGGACAGGGAATGAGAGCAAGGAACAAGGAGCTGCCCAAGAAGGAGCAGCGGCAGCAGCCAAAACCAAACAAATGGAAAAAATTCAAATTATCTGCAAGATGGGGAAATACAGGGCAACAAGGATTATTGAACTTCAAGGTCAACATTTATGAAAAAGGATATTGAAAATATCAATAAGAATACATACTAGTTTTATTGAAATCTTGACTATACATTCCCAAAATATTTAATCCTTTCTCGAAAGATTTCCCAGCTTTCTTCAAGTGTAGATGCAAACGGAGCTGAAAGTCGAAATTTCAGAATTGGTATCCTGGCTCCTTGTATGCTACTCCTTCTGCCCCTCCCCCTGCGGCGCGGTGTGGTGCAAACTTGAGTTCTTTGCACACATTCTGGCACTTGAACATTTTTCTTATTGTTCCAAACAGGCAAGGCGGAGGGGACAAGGACTCGGGCCAGCAAATTGTGCGCTCTGTGTTCTCTAACGTGTTGGGCTTAACTTGGCTTGGGTTTTTGGTTGGCTCTCGGTTTGGGCCTGGCCCGTTTTATTTGCATGCCAAAAGGCAACACACAAAGACCCTAAGTGAAAAAGTAACTCGTGCGAGTGTGTATCCGTGTGTGGGCTATGCGGTCTGTGGCAGGAGCCAAGGAGCAACTCACTTTGCCTGCTTAATGCATGAGAGTCAGATGAAAAATGAACTTAATACAGTTGCAAACTACATGGACCAGGAGCCCGGCAATCGGGAGCGGGGGCGTCCGAATAATTTCAAAGCTGTTCCACAAATTTGCCCCGGCTCGGGTAATTTGTACGCTGATTTGCAAAATTGGATATTAGAGTGGTTGGTACTTAGGACCCACGCACACCATCGACCCAGCTTAAAGCCAGACTGGAAGTGGCCAGGACCCATTAAAGGCCAGGACCCACAAAAAACCTCGCAGTTGGCATTTACAGGCGAAGTCTCGAGAGCGCCAACATATTGAAAAGTAAGTTATCCTTTTGCTTCCATAGCCTTTTGACTTTTTGAGGTCTTCATCTTCTGTTTTTTTTTCTTCAGCGTCTGGGATGGAGAAACCGAGTCATGCAATCGGACAATTTATTCATTGTCCGGCTTGGTTTAATCCATTAACGATCCTTTTGGTGGCTGGGATTTCTTTAACAAAGTTTGCGGACATTTTTCCTCCGTCAATTACAAAGGCAGACAAATCATCTTGAAATCGAACAACAAACTCTGCAGCTCGAGAAGAGTAAATAAGGTTTGCATAAAGTTGATTGAATAAAGCGAAGAGTTTAAAGGAATGCCAAGTATTTGTTAGTTTCTGGTTTTGTCTGGTTTTATGTTTTTTGGGTATTTTATTTGATTGTTCTGGCACTTTTCGATGCAGTTGATCGGGTCGGAGGCAGCCGTGTATTTACTTTGGCAAAACTAAAAGTCCAGGCACGAATTTGAATACATTTTTTCAATTACGACAAAAGTGGCAAAACAGTTGTCAACATTTCCATTCAAGACAAAACAGCAAAAACAGCAAAAGCTGGCAGGATGGGGCAGGAGGATAAGGCAGGAGGATAGGGCAGGAGGATGGGCCAGGAGTGGCACAAAAGTACAGTGGTAACAGCTTCTACGGTATCAGCAGGCTACAAAAGCTACAACAACTGACAGCTGCAGAAAGAAAGATGTCAGTTGTCAACAACAATGCCCCAAGTTGCAACAATAAAATTCTGACACATTGAAAAATGTCATTGTGTAACTTAAGTAGCCGGCATGCAAAACGGGATGGTGGCGGTGGCAGGATGTTCGGAGCTCCTAAAGGATGTGGGCGTACATGTATTTGTGCTTATGCACAAGGCGTATGTGGAAAATCACAGACACAGGACACAGGATCCGCCTTCGGTTGCTGACTTGGCCGACTTCATCTTCATGCGTCCTGCCTGTTAATTTACTTGCAGTTCCGTTCCATTTTTATGGACTGCCGCCATCATGCTTCCCCCTTTCTAAGCCTGTGTTGGTGAGCTATGTGTGTGTGTGTGTGTGTGTCGGCCATTTGTTATGCAGTGATATGGCGTCAGGCTAGCCTAGCAGCTTTTTGTGTGATTTACATAACAATCCCATTAGAGATGGGTGCGTGATAAGCTGGAGCAAGATGACAGATTGGATTGGAAAAGTACAAAATAAAGATATAAAACTTTTACTACAAAACAAGGAGGGATATAAATGTCCTTGGAGAAACCAGCTATATATCACCATTTCCACTTTAACAGATCTATATTTTCCAATCAAGGAAGAGTCATATATTTTAAATATTTTCAAAAACTAAACCATATTTTTCCCTGGACCAACTCACGCACCAATCTTTGGCAGGACATCGCCAGAACTCTCACACACACTACACACGTGCACCTACTCACCCAGGACATGCACGCCGAGTGTGTGCTGCTTATGCAAGCGAGAAATTTGTTATAATGTGCAGGCCATAGAAATATATGTATATAGAAGTGGCGTGAGGAGCAGACGAATCGAATAATGCCAGGACATGGCAGGGCAGGGCAGGGCAGGGCAGGGCAGGGCAAGGCAGGGCAGGGCAAGGCAGGGAAGGAGGAAAAAGTACTGTGTACAAAATATAGCGCACATTATGTGTTGTATGTATGGTTTTGATAAACGCATACAGAACCAGCGAGGCGTGATACTTTTGGGCCTGGCCTAAAAGGGAGGAGGTAAGGCAAACCAGGCGGGGGGGTACCCAGTTAAAGCCGAAGCCATTTTCCACGCCGATCAAGTGCACTGAGCCGGTTTATGGCTGCGCTCAACAAACCTCGACCATGCCGCCGGCGGCACTTATTGTTGCATGATTTTTTCGTCGCCTCTCCGTTTGTTTTTATTTATTTTGCTTTATTTTTATTTTCCCACGAACAGGGACAGTGGCTGGTCACTGGTGCCCAGTGTTGTTCGCGCCTGCGGCTTCGTCCTGGCAGGCCAACAAAAAAAAAAAAAATCCCAAGCATAATTTAATCCACTTTTGCCATCTCCCATCCACATTTCCCCCACATTTCCCCTCGTCGGTGTTATCATTGCGCCAGCATCATTATTAAGTTGAATGGAAAATAATTGCTTTTGGATAAGGCAAAGTGAAAGAAATAACGAAAAAATTAAGCCGTCGCACGGCGACAAGTGTCCTGTCCCAAGCCACTGGCGCTGGAGACTCCCAGATTCCGAAGAAAGTCGACGAAAAGTGGAGGAGAGTGCTTGACAGTTGTCTCCGGCGCCTTAAGTGATTTGCGTAAGCCGATGGAATGGCATTCCTTTCCGTGTCTCTCTCATTAGCTTACGTTAAGGGATTTTCAGTCTCAGGACGAAATCGGATAGGAAAACACTTCTTGTTGTCGTGCAATTATCCAGAGTCGCTGCTAACTTATGCAACGTGATTAATTGCAAATTGCAGCCATATAATTAAAGCTATTGATATTCGTCGGTGCCTTTGGGCCAATCAAATTTGGTTACAAGCTGCTTCAGCATTCCAGTTGAATAAATTATGCCTTTTAGGCTTTTCGGCCTCTTTGATTGACGCCCGTGATGTCTGTTAGATAGTTCGACGGATGGATGCATGGATTGAGAGTCACAATTTCCATTAAATTCCATTAAATTCCATAATTAAATGGAGACGTCAATTCAAACGGAAAGCTATGATTCTGTCCAGAACTAATTTAATAAATTGGCCAAATTGTAATTAGTTTTGCACCTTGGGCTTGCCATCCTGGGCCAGATGAAAAACATTTGCCAGACATAAATGGCCTTCAATTTATACGCCCACTTAGAACGATACTTGAGAGGTCCTGACAAATTTGCATTTGGCTTATATGCATATATGCCAGGATTGTTTGCCATTGAGACGGGCTGGGATGGGATGGGACAATATGTCGTCAGATGCGGCTAAGACGCTTACCAAGACAGTAATTGCTTTAGTCTATGCGAGTGCGTGCTGCATTTGTCAAGGACTTGCGGGCTTTTTCATCTTTACACTCGGCTTTTGTACTTTCCCAGATACACCAAGAAAAAAGAGGGACATACTTGGTTACTAGAGGAAAAGGGCAGAGGTGCCTGGTATCTATAGCTATCCTTTCCTGTTCACTTTCCTTTTTCAAAGTCCTTCAAATTCCGGGCAGTGCAGCCAAGTTTAATGATCAAAAATGTTCACACTGCCTGGGCATATAACCCACTTAAATATGTCATGTGCATGCGCCTAATCATACGGCGCAGCATTTGAATTTCCGATGTACATACGCCCCTCGAAGTGCCAGGACAAGCCCTGCCAGGACAACACCAACGAGGACAGGCCATGCCAGGCCATATGCAATGAGATATGTAGCGCATGAATGTCAGACACACACACAGAGCTGAATGTCAGACCCGGGATCTGGTGCTGGATATCCAGGATATGCTCGCAGGAGGCTCGCTGGCCTGGTGTTGCTGTCAAAGCACTTTATGTCACAATAATTTGCAGCCTCGTCGAGTGAGAGTGTTCGCCGTACGTACACATCTATTCATTCCACGTAGCCGGAGTGAAAGCTAACATCCTTACGCCGGCAGCGGCGGAGCGGGCGCGAGTTGGCCAATATGCATATGTAAAATATTTATGAGCGCGTGCAAATTCATTTCATTGCTTCAACGCTTTTTGCCTTTCGCACTGTTTGGGGAAAATGGGAAATGCTGGAAATGGTGGAAATGCTGGAAATGGTGGAGATGGTGGCGCATGGTGATGATAAAGGGGTTAGGAGAATTTGTCAACGGCAAGCTGCTTCTTGGCTTAAGAAATATGCATAACATTTCGTGGAAATTTTGCAAGTTAATGGCAAATATTTGCACATCACACAGCAAAGGGGTGTCTAAGCCATGGCAGGATTTTTAAAGGATTTTGAAAGGAACACAACCCATTTAATGGGATGCCACGGATCTTTGGGGAGGGCCCGGAGGCCGCATTAGTCTCTGGATAGTTTATTGTGGCATTTTATTATTGTTGCCACTGTTTCGGCCTCTGCACACGAACTTAATGCAGCGCGCGACAAATTTTCACAGGACATTTGCAAACATTTTCATGTTGTGCTCCGCTCATGGCTCTAACTTGGCCAAATGGGCGGCTGACAAATTGTGAGAATGGCCTGGCCAGCCAACCAGGCAGCGAAATGGCCAACATTTGTTGCCATTTACTCTTCTGTTGATTCTGTTTCAATGTTGCTGGCGATGTTGCTGTTGCTGTTGCTGTTAGCGGATAAATAAATACAATACAACATTGTAGATTGTACAATATGCACGACACGCGTTTATTTGTATTGTATTTATATTTCATGCTGGGATGCCGACGCTGCTGGAATCGCACATGGGGCACACACCAGCCAGCCAGGATCCATCCGATTCCCGGGATCCTGCAATCCTGCCTCGGATCATCCCCCTCGGATCGGGGATGGCCGTGCGGAAATCGCAAAAATATTTTCGCCCCCCCTTTGCGGAAATGAGAAAAATATTTCAACTGGCCTGGGATGGGTGGCTGGGATGACTGGGAGGGCAGGGATGGCGGGGTCGTTTATGCCATGCAATTTTAATGCCGAATATTATTTGTAAATGAATGGAGTTTTCAGTTTTGTATGGTTTGGCTGGTGCATATTTTTATGTTTCTCCTTGCGGGCTTTTAACTGATTTTGGTCGCCAGTTAGTGCCAGTAATCTTATTATGCAACACTTTTGCATAAAATTGAATGTTATTCTGCTGTCTGGTTTGTTTATGAGTGGCTGTCGGGAATATGCGGCGTATGCGTAATATTCATACGCCCCCGGGTTGCATCCTGCTGTCGCAGTCGCTGCTGCCGCTGCTGCGTGGCAATTTCAAAGGATTAAGCGCTTGACTGCACAAGGACATGACAGTATTGTGCGAGGCGGAGCGAGGCGCAACTAGGAGTCCCTTCATTCCCCTGTCCTTCCCCGCATTGACTTTGCATACAAATTAAAGTTTCCGATTGCCGGCTGCCGTCGGGTTTTGGTTTATGTAATTGAATTAGACGAGCAGAACACAAGGACCCCTTTCGAGGCTACAGGGTACACAGCTCCTCCAATTCGATTCGATTCGATTCGATTGGGGAGAGGGTCTCAAGCTCGTGTGCAACTTAAGCCGATTCCATCGGTCACCATGAATCGGAGTTGAATGCGATTCGCTACTTATGGCTGATGAGGTCTCAAATAAATGAAATGTAAGCTGATTGGCTTAAACAGGATGCAGTTATCGCATCAACTGATATCCAGAACTGGGCTAAAAAAAAGCTTGGCTAAATTTTAAACAATTTTCTGTCCAGTGCGCCACAGCGCTCCCAGTTGTTGTGCAACAAAAATCTATTACTCTGCTCCGGCTTTTGGATTTTGACCTATGCGAGAAGGGGGCAGCGTGCATTGAACTGGTCGCGTGTCAGATTGCGTTCAATCGCCCCGACCCTGACTCCCCCCCCAGTTGCTCCTTTTCTCGGGTAGCCCCTGGGGTGCCATAGCGATTGATTGGCTATGGGGCGGCGTGGAGCGGCGGTTCGCATTTGTCCTTTTGTTTATTGGCCATGTGAGCTGAGCTAAGCGAATGTACGCCGCATACATGTGTGTCTTTCAGTTTGAAAGTTTTTCATTGTATTTAGTGAGCAGCTCTATGGATTGCGGATTGGGTTTCCCCGTTTTTTCTTTTTTTTTCTTTTTATTTTTTTCCAGCAACTGCATTAATCCGATTTCCGAGCCATTGTGCTCGTGTAGTTCAGAGCGCGCTGTGAACTTTAAGTTATATAATGCCATTGTTTGTTGCATATTTACTTTTTGACGGTTTGCTGTCTTCCTGGTCTCCCTGGTGTCCCTGGTCTCCCTTGTCCTGGCACGTATATGTCGTTTACGTCGTTAGCTCCACTCCTCTATTCCCTATTCAAAACGAACACACACTCCATCCACTCGAATCCTCGATCCATTCAGCATATGCAGCCTGCTAACTTATATTGGCAGTTGCATTTGGGTTATTGTCTTGCGACTCTGCTAGCATTTGGAATTGGAAATGCGACCGAATCTGGCCCAAGGGAGCGGCAGTCTGTCGTCTACCGTCTGCCAAAGGCTATGAATGTTGCATGTTGCATCAGGATTCAGGAATCAGGAATCAGGTATCAGCCAGCTGGTTACATGCTGATATTAGCCAATTGACTAAGTCCACACATCGTCCTTCGACATTTTCGGTAGTTTGGCATCTGCCAAGGGAGGTTAAAACTTGCTAGAAACTAGGATTGGGCTTCTAATTGCATAGAATATAGTTTGGAAAATTGATGGATCAAGTGGTTTAGTCTTCTGATTTACATTTTTAATTAAGCATAATTGATACTCCACCTTCTTGGCGGGTTTGGCTTTTTCAAAGTGAATCCATTAATTAGTTTTCGACTTTCAAGCATTGAGTTTTCCGCTAATGAGCTCCTCTACCTGTATCGGAATTCGTTCGTTCATTAGGAAAGGGTACGTCTAATGGAAACTTTAGCCAAATCTCGGTTCACTTTGCCACAAAATTAAATATTTTCTGCTCGGTCACCTGGCCACCTGGCCACCTTTCCCAGGACCATTGAATGTCATGCTATCCGGCACTCGAGCTCAACAAATTTAAACTTGATTTTCGTATTTGCTCTGGCAATTTCTTCCTGCCTCTCTGCGGGTGTGTTTCCTCCTCTGCGTCCTTCTTTTTTCCTGTGGCGTTTCGGTTTGCCATTTTTCGGCTAGCTACCTACATTTATGGTTAAAAAGTTTGCACTTTTTTTTCCCAGGACTTGGATGCATTTGAACATTGTGAAATGGCCAACGAACAGGAAACCCGTGGAGAACATTTGTCCGTGGCTCCTGTGGTCGGGTCCAACGTGCGTGCCGTTGGCCATTATTACACCTCTTTCATTGGAGTGGGTGGTGGCTCCAATCCACACCACCCACTGGTGGTGCTCCCACCCACGGGTGCACCCATGTTGGCCTGTAACTGTTGAGTGGCACGTGGAGTTGTTCCCTTGTAGTTTCGTATAAAGTGCATTTTGTTGCCATTTTTCCACGGCGCTTGGCTTATTTCGTTTGATTTTATGCGGTTACGTGAATTCATTCGAGTGGTGCCACCCCACACCCTACATCCTCTGCCACCCTCTGCATCCTCTGCATCCTCTGCCATCCTCTGCCATCCTCTGCCATCCTCTGCCACCCTCTGGTATCCTTTTCCAGGGAAAACCGCTCGCCGCCGTATCTCTTGTACCGGCTTTTAACGTAAGCGATTTTTTATGTTCGCCTGTGGTTTTAATTTCAATCATTTCGCCGGTTGGCACCGTTGGCACCGTTGGCTCAGTTGGCTCAGTTGGTTAGTTTGTTGGTTGGTTAGTTGCTTTTTGATGGGCGTCCTGACTGCCTGGCCTGACTGCCATTTCACTTTGAAAATCAACGTTAATAAATATGCAAATGCGATTAGCGCTGCATTGTTACCATCCATCCACCTAGATCGTATGGCATATGGCCAGAGCCGGAGATTTCCAGTCAAACACATACATATGGCTAATTGCGATAGCATGGCTCCGATGAATGGCCTTAATGCTTTAATGGCCACTTGAGTTGCGAAAGTTGCTTGGTTGGTTAGTTGGTTGGTTCCGGCCACTTTTTCATCCTGTGGCTTCCACCTCTACATATGCTACAAATTAGTTATAATTAAGTTGGAGGAGCACACGTTGCCGAGTCACTCTCTATATACGGTTACGGCCGCACAGCTACGTGCCGCCTCAGAGTGTTTTAATAAGCCAGAAACTGAAACAGAAACTGAAAGCCAACTCAAGTCGGGCTATAACCCCCCCTTTCCCTTTCCCCATACCCATCGCCCCTCTTCATCCTAAGTAACACAATTCCCGCTGCTGCTGCCAACTTGCTTACTAGACACATTAAATGTAATTAGCTGCGCTAAGGTTAACACAAAACTACAGTTAAGTCCCTCTTTCGCTGCCCTGCCCTGCCCCCCTCGCCCTCTCTAATTAGTTATCTAAAGTTAGTTGGCGACACTAATGGCAGTAGCACAACTACAACGACAACTACAACGACAACGACAACTACAGCTACAGCTACTATGGCGTGTTGGCTAAATTGTGTAGCATACTTTCCAGCATTAGCATTAGCGTTTTCGTCCTGGCTGGCGGCACAAATCATTTGTTCAAGTACAGGAGCCGGGCTAAAGCCCTGCCCTACCCTGCCCTGCCCTGCCTTGTTTTTTTATTTTTCCATCCTCCGCTCCGCGGCCAATCTCGTAAATCACTCAAAACATAATGTGCTGTTGTTAAAATATGCGCACAAAATGCGGGCAAATTTGTTGAAAGTTCGCCATTTTTATATAGAATTTGTTTTTTTTATTTTGCGCCGCTCTCTAGGAAGTTGTGGCCTGGCTTATTGAGTTGCTTGTACTGCTAAGGACACGTTCATAAATGTATGACTAGCGAGGAGCAGAAAAAAAAAAAAAAAAAACTCGAGGCAAAACAAGGAGCCACGGAGTGCAGCTGAATGCAGAGACAAGTCTCTGAAAAATTATTTGATATATGTGCGCCGAGCAAAGAAAGTTGCCGGAATATATTTTACAACGATTTTAACGATAGAAGAACTCGGGAAAAATGTACATTCTATATCCACCACTGACATGAGCTCATTCATCGTTATACCGATCGAAAGTTGAAAATGTTTGTTATTTGTTTTAAGGGAAACCTATCCATCCTAGAGGGGCTCCGTTTAATTTGCTAACCAATGTTTATACAATGTTTCACATACAATACGATTTTTTGTTATATTTTCTTATGCCCATTGCCCCGGGACTGTTTAAATATTTTTGTTAATTCCTTTGCAACTTTCGTTCTCATTCTTGTTGTTAAACAAGGGAAAAAAATTGGTTGGAAGGGGGGTAAAGGGAGGATCAGGCAAATGGAAAAAAGTGCCAGAGGGCACAGTTTGTGCCAATTTCCAGTGGCACGACTTTATTTTTAACAATTTATTTTCCATGCTGGCGCTGCAGAATGGAAAATCATAATAAATAAATACAATTTTTATTATTACATATTGTGCGAGCAAACAGAGTGATGTTGTCAACGAACCTTTTTCGTTTTTTTTTTTTTTTTTTTTTGTGGCCGTGGGGTCTTGTGGTTGGTGGGTGGGTGGGGGGTGAGGGGAGAGGAATGTCAGCCAGCAGGTTCAATTTATTTTCAATGTTTCAAAATAAAGGCGAAAAGGAAAAGTACAACACGTAAATTGAACATTTTAGCGCGCTTTTAAGCAATGTCCTTCCCCCACCAAACACACCAAGCACACACAAGGACCACCCTCACCTGCCTGGCACAACAGCAACAACAGCAACAACAACAACAACAACATTATTGCACTTAGAAGTTCCGCACGATAAAATTAAATGACGGCTGAAGCTACACTTCTCCTCTCTCTGTTCGAAGCAATCTATATCAAGGCGGTGTCCTGAGAAAATTGGGGGAAAAAAAACGAGCGGCAACAGGACTTTGATGGAGAAATCACTTATGGGAAAGTTGTTGTTGTTGCCCTTGTACGCTTTACTCCCTGAAATTATGTTAACGCTAACAAGGTGAAAGCGCAAAATGAGAAATCACTTAAACAATTTGATATTTGATTTGCCTGCCTGCGCCTGCCTGCGCCTGCCTGTCTTGCTTAAAGATTTATAGGGTTTTCCATTGCCTCGATTCCCCCTCGATGAGTTCATAAATATAATACCTACATAAAACTGGCTTGATTTCGGATTTCTGCGTTCTGGGCCACCCGTCTGAATTATGGCCATAACAAATCTTCGGCCCCAGTTACAGTCAACGTCACGTAGCAACAGCATTGGCTGAAGAGCTGGATAGCTGGATGGGTGGATTCGGAAAAGTCTGGAACAAAATCGGTAACGGGAGGATCGGTGGGGCAGAGAGAGAGAGGAACCTAGAGACTTTATTGATAAAGGCATAATTTATTTGAACAATCGACAAAACGCTTTTGTCAATAAAGCCAGATAAATATCTGGCATTGTAGCAGCTTTATGGTCTTTTTTCCCTTCGGTTATAGCCATTTTTTCCGCTCTTTGTTTTGCGGTCGCGTGACAATGGCCGAAAAGTCGTGGGAGGCTTGGGAGGGGGGGAGCGATATAGCTGCCTGGCACTCCAAATCGGTTTATGGCCACGGTACAGTGAAGCCATAATGCATGGCTTCAACTATAAATAGTTTTATTGACAGATATCATTGAGGAGTTATTAGTTATTCACCTCTCTCCCCCCCCACTCCCAAAACTGATTAATATAATTTTATTATAAACTCTTCATCTGTTTCGTGAAAAGCCACTGTGGCCAATTGATTTTTATTCATTTATTTATCTGTGTGGATTGGGCCGTAATGTCAATACTTAATTGAAATGCAAAGCCATTTATAAATAAAAGGTCACTTTTAATGAACAAATTGTTTTAATTACATTCGAGGCACTGCCTTGCCCTGCCCTGCCATGCCCTGCCCTGCCCTGCCCGGCCCTGCAAGTGAATGAATAATAAGCTTTTGTTTGCCGCACCACAAGGGTCGTGCAAGGTTCACCATTCATCTCAAAAATGCTGACATCATGGAATACATGTATGTACTATATATATTTGTTCTTGAATATGTTAAACAATGAGATTTATGCTGAAAGCAGCCCCAACATACGCTTAGGCTGAGCAGACCCGACACGTCGCCCTATTTTGCAGTTTTTTTCCGCCCTATTTCAACGTGACATGCCAGTCTGGGGGATCCTGCTCCTGCTCCTGCTCCTGCTGCTGCTCCCGCTTAGTTTTCTATATTTTTTTTTTTTTTGCCGTCTCCGGCGGTCCAGAATGCCCGGCTCACTTGGCAGGCAAACATTATCGCCTACGTGAGCTGTTAGCATAAGTGAAAAAAAAAAAGGCAGCCAGCTGGAGTCGAAGTTCGCCACGTGTTTGTGGCAAGTGTATCAAGTATCTGTATCTGTAGACGTGTGTATCCTTCGTGTATGGGGAGGGCTTTCATCAATTTGTTAAGCATTCACACGTTGCACTGATAATTTTATTTGATTTTTATTTGATGCTACAAATTAGATGTTGATAATGTTGCCCTTTGCCCCAGCCGTGCGCCACTTAAATTATAATTCTATTTGAGTCCTTTTTGCCAGGACTCTTCCTTCGGATGGCTCGGATGCCCGCCCTGCCCCTTTCTGTATGCTTGAAATGATTATTTTATCGCTGTTGGCAAACATTTGTAAGCATTTTAATTACATTAGAAAGCGAACACTTGAAACTTTGTCAACCGGCAAGCGCAAAAACTTACCACAAAAAGCGCAAAAATAAAACGCCAAGAAATTACAGCGGCAGGACGAGTGGCAAAATACCGAAAAGACCACGAAGTGCAGTTCAAAATGGGAAAATGGGAAGGCAAAGTCTGGAAAATGTTGCAGCGGAAAACTGTCGCCTTGGCCATAATGACGGCATGTTGTAAGTTGCTTTTGCTTTTGCTTTCCCTTCTCCTTTCGCACTTTTCGCGGAAGGTATCTCTCTTGGCCATCTCTTTCGGTGCGAATGAAAAGTTGAAAACTCGCGGAAAATGTCGCCCTTTTTTCACCATTTGACGTTTTTGGCCCATTTGAAAAGCACGCCCATCAATAGATACATACCTGCAACGAGATGGAAGGAGATGAAAATATTAATAAAGGCTTTGCGGCAAAAGGCGTGGCTATTAAAAAAAAGGATACATATATGTCAGCCACAGGGCTAACTTCCGCCATTCCGCAGAGTCGCCCAGGACCTTTGGATTTAAGGAATCGATCAAGAATGTGGAAGATAGGTTTAATGTCAAATCATTTTAACACTTCCCGTTTAACCACTCTTTATTTTTTTGAAACTACGAGGAAAAATAAGAACCTGGCTCACAACATTCAATTAAAAAACTTTCATTTGCCGTTTCTTGTTTTTTAGCTTTGGTAAACAACACTTGACCAAATGTCGTCCTTTTTTTTTGTACAGGGCGCCCACATTGATCAAACTGGTGCGTGTTCCATTCGTCAGCAGTCAGCACTTCTTGGCAGGGGGTCGGTCCTGTGTACACATGCAGAGGACACTGTGGGGTTAACAGGACACCGCGACAGCAAACAAAGTATTGTACATGAAAAAACGCCCAGCGACACCGTCACTGCCGTCGTCGCCAAATGGCCGCCACGCCCGAAGGCTGGTCGGGGCTTTAACAGTTGTTATCCTGCCGTAGGGTCCTGCCTATGTTTGCGTGTCCAACTTTTACCCAAACAGTCCTTCGACAATATTGATCCGGACGGGCTCAATCTGCGTCAATCTAATTCAATATGTGAGTGCCGTTCCATGGAGTATTGAAAGCCAACTTAATTACATCTAAATAATTATGATGAACAAATTTTTTCTATTTAATAATTAATGGGGATTGTTTGACAAAGTTTCCTTCCGCTTTTGTTTCGTTGTCCAATAGTTACTTTAACGCTACCAGATGCCACTTCCCTTTCGCCTAGATTTCGTTGAAAATGCTTAAATAAACAATTATTTTGAACGGAGGAGATTCGTATCCCCTTGTGCGGAAGAAACTAAGCCATTTATAAATTTATGCAGACTAAACGCAATTCCCTGGGATGACCCCCTCTCCCTGGGCAATTTCCTTGGCCGAAAGTTACCAGCTCCCGAGTCTCGAGTCAAGTCGAGTCAAGTGCAATTATAATAACCAAGAGTCAGATAGTCGAAAGCTCAATGAATGCGATGCAGCTCGAGTTTCGAGTTTCGAGTTACCAGCTCCAAGCTCCGAGCTCCGACCTCCCATCTCCCACAGAGATACAAAGATGGAGATTCGCTGGCCAATGGTGATGCTGAGATGTAGATGTCGGGCCAAAACTTGTGTTTTGTGTGCAATTGTGTTGTTTTAATTGCCGACTGGTCGGGACTGCGACAAAAACCCATCCAGAGACAACAAATGAAAGAAGAAATAATGGGGACACCCATATTGCAATGGCGATGGAATCGGACTTGGACAGAAAATGAAACGAAACGGAAAACTAAATCCAGCGCCATTGCTGCTGCATTTGAAGTTGCTGGCTGGCAACTCACTCACTCACTCACTCACTCTCGGCCTGGCGAAAATAAAATTAATTTAAAAGTTTTAAACAAGTTTTCCATTATACGGCAGCACGTCGGGCCAGGAAGCGAGCGGTGCAAGCGGTGGCAGAAGCAACTATATTCCTACATCGGGCATTGGGCAACTTTCGGTGCCGAGTAGTTAGAAACATTAAAAGTTATGCTCCGATTGTTGTTCCTCCTCCGTTGTTGCTTGTGTTGCTTGTGTTGCTCTGTTTATAATAAATTTTTTGATTTTTGCGATTCCACGCCCCGGTCTCTAGAGACTCAACAGCCGCCGGCATTTTGGGCTATTTAATTATGATTATTTTAAGGCATAGCTTTGGCTTTTCGCTTCCGCGAATAAACGGAAATGGCTGGCACATTCTACCTGTCCCGGCAATTGTTTTAAAAGCTTCGCTCCACTTCCGTTTTCATTTTCATTTTCCTTTTCCTTTGGCCAGGCCAGGCCTGGCGTATGCGTGATAAATAAATTATCAGTCCCATTTTCGTTGGTCTCTAATTAAATTGCAGCTGTTATTTTGAAACTAATGGAAGCTGACAAACGGCATGAAAACAACAACCTGCCGTTGCCATAAACAACCCAAAACAGCAATAAGCCAATGTGATATCCATTTACAAATAGTTTTCAACAATAATAATGCATTTCGCTGAATAAAAACAAATTTATGACTGAAATAAAGTGGCAGAAACCGACGATAAGCTGCGGCATACGGCATACGGGGCGTATGAGTAATATTAGCAGCAACTTTGAAAAAGCCACTTTAGTCAGCCCTAAGGATTAAATATTATATGTTTCGCTTTGAAATTATCTCGTTACACATAAATTAAATATTATACAGGTATTTCAATGAAAGTGAGCTGCGTGGGAAAAGAGTTTTTCTCTTTAATTTCTCAATTGCGAGGCAGCCATTTGTTCAAGGACCTTATTGTTTTGTTTAACAATGTTGTTTGGTAACCATTTCATCTCCGGCTACAGCTCCGACCCCAACCTCGACAAGATTGTTAAGCCGCGTGCAGAATGCCGTCACTTAACTTCATTACGGCTGATGCCCATGGCCCATGATGGGCCATGGAAAGGGCCATGGAAGAGGTAAGAAAGCCGAGGAAAAAGGCTAAGCTTTATGGCGTGCGTAATGCCAAAGTAGAAATGAGCGCACGTTAGCGCAAAACGTGCTAAAATTTAATGTTTCAGGTTTCGTTCAAATAATGTAAGCGAGCGCAAAATGAATGATAAACGAGCACACGTCAAATTCTTGGCCAGACCGAAGGATTCCACAAGATGGGCGGGTGTATTGGTGTTGGTGTAAAAGGTCCTGGTATCCACCCGGGGCAACCCAAGATCCGGGATACCCCCAAGAGCCAGCTGCCAGAGCAGAGCAACGCTCCTGGTTATATAAATGGTGCATGAAAAAGCCAAAATAACAAAACGACCAAGTGAGTTGCACGTTTGCGAGCCCGAGCCTGTCTCTCTTGCTCTCAGTATCCTTATCCCTTATCCCGTCCCTTCCATCTCGCATTTTGGATTTTATCCCTTGTCTGTGGGGGGGGGCATTGTTTACGTTTGGTAAACATTTCCAGCGTTTTTACTCATTTCCTCGCCACCAAGGAGGGCTCCTCCCACTCCTCCTCCTCAGAAAACCATTTGCCGTGTTTTTGTTGTTAAATTAGAATTATTGAAATTTACTTTAAGCCATAGCTTCGCTTCAGGATTGACATTAGAGTCAGCTGCTTTTATGGGGCTTACGCTAACGCTTGAATAATAAATTTTGGCAGTGGGTGGCCGTGGGATGGGCGAGGCCCCATGGCCAATAAAAACTTTGACTGATTAAATACCCTTGGCTCTGGCTTGGCTTGGCCAAAAAGGTGTGAAAAAGTGGTGTGCGGACAGCTGGCTGGCATTATCCTGTAAGCGCAGCGCAACAAGGACGTGTAGGCCGGCTTGTCTACTCCTCGCATATATCATCCTCATCCGGGACTTTGAAAACGAAATCAGACATACGTTTTTTTTTTCGCTCTTTTCGCAGCATTGTTTGCCGCCTGCATATTTGACTGTTGACAGCTGTCTAGCCGAGGCTCAAAAACTTGGTGAGAGGACGAAGGACGAGGGACAGCGGACAGGGCAGAGCCTGGCAAAAACTTTTTGGCATGTCTACGCTTTTTTCCACGAGGCCGCATCGCGACTTTTGCCTTTCACGCCGCATATGTTTGCATAAAATGCAACTCCAGCATCATCCGAAGCGTCAAAACGAAAGATAAATGCTGCAAACACACATTGCAATCACGGTCTGTGGAACTAGACAATCCTCTGCGAAATTTCTCTGCGAAATATGTTTTAGAAAATGCTCAGCAACCGCACACTTTCACATCGCACTTTCACCTTAAACAGGAGCTTTACATTTTAATTAAAATGACCAGGCGGGCCATAAATGAAAGCAAATTAATTAATATTAAGCATTGGCGCATGCCAGCCAATATGCCGATAAATCAACATTGTTAATAACCATTTTTAAATAGTTTTCGAAAGTCATAAATATAAAGCGAACAATTTTCTTTGCCTACCAAATTTATTTAAATTTTTTTCCCCCCAGCGCCGTCATGATTTATGGAGGTCTTTAGTAATAAACTCTGCGTTGGCCCAGTGTAATCGATCAATTACTAGTGGTGTTTCATTTCATTAAGTCCATTTCTGTACTACTGGCTGCTACTGGTATGTAACAATTAAGCCACCAGCAGCCAATCAACGTATAGCTTTATTTTTAACCAAAGCCCCAAACCATAACCATTCCATTCCAGACCAGACATCGGTCTCCCCCGTTGATGAAGACAAAAAACAAGGCCGATATCAATGCTGACCATTCGGCTGACAGACGCCCCAGGACTCCCAGCCAAACAGGGTAAAAGGGAGGGATAATTTTTCATTTTCATCCCGACACCTTTTTCAATTTCAGCCGTACAAATGTTTGAATTTGTGCCGCTCGACTGACTTGACTGCTCCTCCTGCCACCTAGTCTGGCCACCAAACCCAATCCCCACTCAATCCCCTTTTGGATGGAATGCAATAAATTTTCAATATGCAGCTTGGCAAAGTCATTCGTACCTGGGAGCCAGGATATCCAGTATATAGTTTTGGATGCACTACACAAAAATTCTTTAAACAGAGTCCTTTTGACCCCCCAAAAAAGTGTAGAAAAATTCATAATATCCTGATTTCGAGTTGATCTCAAGGTATTCTCAACCGAGTATGTGGAATTGGCAAAGAAAGTAGATGAGTTGGTGGAAAGTTGGGAATATGGGGGGGAATGCCACTTGAATGCAGCTCGGAGCGTTGGCTTAGCAATCAATATGAAGCAGCCACTTGTTTGGCTTTCTTGGCCCGGCCAGGACTTGAGGCAAAGTAGCTGGCTGGCTGGCTCGTCCTGTCCGGGGAGGTGGCCCCCAGTGACCTTTTCTCACTTTTCTCGGAGCCCCCATTCGGTTTTGCCATGGGTTTTGTATTTTTAGACTAGTCTGGCGTTTTGGCTCCGAGCAGCAAAAACTAGAGGCAACGCAATATTGCAGTTTTGGCTCAAGTTGCTCTTCTCCTTCTTGGCTTCGTCCTGCCTCTTAGTCTTGTTATTTATAACTTTTTCTTTTGCGCGTTCAGAAAATATCAATTGAACACGTTTCCACACACACGGCAAAAAATATGAATGCTTCTTCCCGGGCTTCAAGTTGCCAGGCTTGGAGTGCACTCGAAAGTCCTGGATAGAGCAGGATGGATGTCCTGCCGGTGTGGTAGGGTGGATATTGCGTTGACAGCGGAAGTTTTTTGTTCAACCGATTTTTTTCTTATGTCCCTAACGCCTATTTTTTCTTCCTCCACATTTCATATTTAGTTACGAGGAGGCGGGTACCAGGAGCGATAGCTCGCTCGGTCATGCTTTTGTTACAGTTTGCTTAATTGCAACGTTTTGTAACATAATTGCGGGACTGTTGTATTCGCCAGAATCACATTCTGCAGTTGCATCCTTTTGTGTTGCCTCAAGTGGCATTTTAACCACCCTCCTTCCCACTCCCTCTCTGCCTCTCTGCCACCCAACGATGGTAGATTGCGCACATTTTGTTTTTTTTTTTTTGCTGTTTCGGACCAGCCTGCTTCGAGTGGGATTCGAGATTCGAATTTCGCACCGACAATGGGCCCATTGATTGGCCAACGGACACGTACAAGGCGCACGAGGCGGAGATGTTCATTAAAAAGGCCCCGGCTCCTGCAAAAAAACTCGCAACATTTTCAATGCTTACAAATCATAATTAGCGCTGCGGCCTCTGCATAATTAACGCTATCAGTGAGCAAACACATTATTATGTACGATTATTATCGGAGGCTATCCGGGGGGAGGGGGCGGGGAAGGGGTCTCCCCCCCGTAAGGAGGTGCTGTCGCTGTCCTGGCATAAAAGCTCACTTAGTATGCCAGACACAGGGAGAGGAGGAAGCGTCTCCGGGCGTAGGCAGCTGCCAATAAAAATATTCACTCCCGCCCCCACCCCACGCCACATCCTCGTCCAGAATGAGATCCTTGGGTTTTTATGGAGTACGCCGCTTCCTCATGCCTCATGGTTTTTTTTTTTTTTTTTGGCTAGGTTGGCATATGCAAATGACTTTGGCGCCTGGTGCGTCATTATGCGTATCTGCCACCCCCGCCCAGGCGTCTGTGTGATGGTGCACTTGGAGAAAAAAAACGACGCACAAAATAAATAAAATAATTATGAGATTTAAAGGAATCCTAAATCCAATCTAAAGAGTTTTTTTTCAGAAATTTCTTTAATCCATTTAAGAAAAGTTAAAGGAATATACTTATATCCTTTGTCCATTTTTTTAAGTGCATTTAGCTGGATGATGGCTGGGCCCAAAATGAAGGTAATGGCGTCAAATTCAAATCGCGTCTCATATGTTTTACTTTTGTGCGCTAATTTTATGATCATTTGGCAACGAAAACGGGAGGGACGTGTGTCGCTGTCAGCCGGGAAACATCTTCCCTTCCTTCCTCCGGCCAATGGCATCCCCCGGCATCCTTCGCATCCTCCGACCATTTAGCATGTCACGTGTAATTTGCAGCGACCTTTTTCCAACCTCCCCCACCCCACCTGACAACCCAGCCCAGCCACCCCCGCCAATGTGCTAACGACCAATTCGGGGCTCGAGCCTAAAATATCTCCCCCTATGTCATTGTTTTCTTTTTTTGGTTTTTTGGCGAATATTTTGAATATTAAATTAAATGTAGTTTAAAGTGCGTTTGGATTTTGAGCTAAGAATGCAGAAGCATTTAACGAATGCAGTTCTGATTAATTTAAAACAAAGCATTCGGAAGTATGTAAGGAATTTGCTGCAACAAACTTTCAAATTAGATTTTGCATTTTTGAGATATTTGCTTTTGAAATCTCTAATTATCCTGCGAAAATTCGTGGCCGAAATATTGAAAAATTACGTTTGCTTCTCGTGGGCAACCAGCCAGGTTGATTGGGTTGCCCATATATGTATGTAGGTACATATATCCTTTGTGGCAGCGGCCATAACATTTGCTCTGTCGAGCTTCATTAGTTATGTAAAATGCGGCCGAAGCAGGCCTGGTTAGCGTACGCGTCGGGGAATTAATTAATAATTGAGCCTGTTGGCCAAATGCATACCAAAACGGTAGAAAAGGGGTCTAACCTTTCATTTCCTGCAACATGGGGTTCATCAGGCTTCCCTGACTCCCCCCTCCCCCTTTAGATATTGGTGAGGCTTTTGCTCTATCCAAAGTATGGATTCCTTTCCTGTTTTTTTGTGATGTTTTGCAAGCGGTTTTTAATAGCGCGACAGTTGGAAACAAAAGCCTGGCCACAGTCGAGAGCCTGAAACTTAGACAGGCCGAAAACACTCGACAAAAAGCAGGGGGCGGAGGGGCGGGGGGCGTTGGGTAAAACGCTACAATTGCTGACTAAAAGATGAAATTCTACATTTTTAATGCGCCTCACCTGACACACCAGTCGCCTGTGTCAAGTCGAACCAGGCACAGGCAGGTACTCCAGCAGGACACACTCACACACACACACACACACACACATATATGTACGTATCCACAAAACAATGCAGAAAGGACTCAACTGATGAGGTGAGAGGGGTTACGAGAGGCGGAGGACTGTGCGCGGCTTGTTAATTTCAAGTGGCATGTTAACTTTCTGACATTAAGTTGGCATTTCATGTCAACTATGCAGCCGTTGTTGAGTGCCACCTTCGTCGCCCACCTCTCATCCTGCTGCCTGCTCCCTGCTCCTTTCCTATCTCTTTCCCTTATCCTTTGAGTATGGGAGTGTGTGTGAGCCAGTGAGTGTGTGTTACATGCGGAAAACGGTGTTTAGCAAAATGCCATCATTATGTTAATTATAAATGCGCCGGCTACGCCTTGACTTGAGAGCGGAGAGGGCAACACCACAAGGATACGAACAGGACAAGAACACTGCATACCCATGTCTGTATACGTGTGTGTGTGAGTATGCTCCTGCGGCAGTTACACTTCCGTTTCCGCTGCCAACGGAAATACTAAAACGCTGCGTTTTTGTGATCCCGCCTCCAGGATCCCAGTCTCCGCCCAGTTTTTAATAGCCTGACATTATCTTCCATATCCCACAAATGTGTGCACTTATCAGAGACTGACATGGAGCTCAGAATGCTAATCAAAAGCTCACGGAAATTTCAAAATCCCTTCATGGAGGTATAGAAGAATATCTCCACAATATGTTTTTCGATTTGCTCGGCCATATGACTTGACACTTTTAGTTGAACTCAATTAAGTCCGTGGAAAAACAACCTCGATGACGAGTCTGAATCTATTTTTCTATATTCTTTCCCCTTTCAACTCTTTCCTCTATAAATTCAATATTTTTCCCTATTTGGCTGTGATGCAAATTCTATTCGATTGTTGATTTGCCTTTGGACTTCTGTATGTTTTTCTATTGTTTTTTGGAATTTTTAAACTATGCTTTTCGATATTAAAGTTTAGTAAAAGCAAATTTACTTGATAAATGAGTTAATTATGTTGTCATTGCTGTGGGGCGGGAGAATTCTCACCACAGTGCTCAACGCAAATTTACTGAAAACAAGGAAAACTTTTATGGTCGAGTATCCTTGGCAAATGGATGGATGAGGTCTGAGGGGAAAATTATGTATACTTTCATCATCCAATGGAAAACTTAAGTTGGCTTTCATAGCCTCTATTTCCTGCTCCATCCCTCCATTCCATTTCATTTCCATCCTGGCTATCCTTGCTATCCTTGCTATCCTTGCTATCCTCGCTATCCTTGCTATCCTGGCCATCCTGGCTATCCAAAAGCAGCTGCTTAACCGCACTGACTTTTTGGAATATCTCTCATAATCTGTGTCTGTCAACGCCTCGGACTCCACTGCCACTGCCGCTTCCACTGAAAAGATGCCTTCTTCTCGGACTATCCAAGTGAAATCTCATTAAAAATGTCCTTGCGGCCGTGGAGCTGGGCATAAATCGGAAAATTAAAGCTCAGGAATCGACACGAAACCGGGAGGAAAAGCGCGATTTAAGTCGTGGAAAAACTTTGCTTAACAAGACGGTTCCGAGCCCGAGAAGAGGGAGTTGAAAAATTGAGGAAAGGTGGCAATGCCTTGAATTTATGGCCTCGACTCCGTGTCCTGGATCCTGGCTACTGTTCTCACTCCCGGTGCCTGGCATAAAAACCCATTTAAAAAGCAATTATTTTGCGTTGATTCAATATGGCGGCGTTTGATAGATGCCAGCCAACGAGCAAGCCTCATCAGCGGCAGCCAGTTGGCCGGTTTTCCAGGTGGCAGGTGGCACGGTGGCACGTTGGCTCAGAAACGGGCCTCCACTCATTTTTCTGCGGTCAACTAGTGGCAGTACATTGAGAAAAAATGTATTTAAAAAATGTTAAAAATAGGGCAAATAATAAAGAAAATTAAAAGCTTGTTAGACTTGTATTTCCTTTAAATTTTATCATTTTCAAAATGTATTTTCCACAAATGCCATCCGTTTTTGTGTAACCTCTACTGTCCTCCACTGTCTCCACACTGCAGTTGGCTCTGCAACGGCTCGGTTTTCATTTTTATGACGACCAGCAGGAGGATCCTGCAAGTCCTGCCAATGGAGTCCCTGCTGCCTCAGCAGAAATCTGCATCTGTCCGTGTCAGAGTCCCTATCTGGGTGTGAAAAGGATGGTGTGTGTGTGTGTGTGTGTGTGTGTGTGTGTGTGTGGCTGCTCCTCTATCAACACTTTGCGCCTTAGTGCATGCCATGCATAAAACAGTGGGTCCTAGCTGCGTGTCCTGCGATCCTTTTTCTGGCTGCTGGCCCTCTCCCTATCTGCAATTTGTGCTGACAGGCAACAGGCAACATGTTGGCGCTACGCCAACTCGGTCAACAGTTCGATGACGTATGCAGACTGCACCCAAAAGTGTCCTGCAGTGCTGTGCCCTCTCCAGCCTGGCCAAGGAGCGGCAGCCGCACAAGGAACTGCCGCATGCTGGCACTTCAGACCGCACATTAAAATTTAAATTAAAAGCATATTTATTTGTATTTTATCCTGGGGACAAAGTCAAAGGTCAACCACGTTGAAAGAAGGCGGCCATTTACGCTGACGTAAGTATCCTTGAGCCTGGATTACTTTAATGCTAACTAAGAAGCTATTTTCGTAATTGTGTAATTAATAAATTTTGCGTTTTTTTCATTTTTTTGGGACAATTAACGCTACAATACATTGCCCATTTTGCCTGACTTTGACATCCTTTTATCTGTCCCTTTTACGAACCTCCCTCTACATATCACATTGCCAATTGGGACTCCTTCCACTCTAGTCCATTGTCGATAACAATGGATCATCCAAACCTGCAGCCATAATCCTAAGAGCGATTCCCCGACCCGGTTCGGCCATAATCTTTCATTAGAGCCCCGTACTTTACACTCCAGTTCACACAGCATCCTTGTAACCCATTTGTAGGCCGAACATATTTCAATTTCCTTAGCCACCACTCTCTCCCCTCCCGCCTGCCAATTTATGGCCCCTTCATTGTTTTTCGGGCCTTCATCCTCCCCTGTCCCCCCGGCAACCGTAGCGACAATCCTAAAATGTCTGAAAAACATTTAGGCCGCATTTCATTTCATTACGTTTTTATCTTTTCTCGGCAACTAATTTCATTTTGTGCATATTCAAGGCACAAGTCTGCTTTGGGTGCTTGCCTTTTCGCCGGATTTTGGTCCTGGCCAGGACTTTCATTTTTCCCTGGGCCGTGCAAGGGCTTAATTAATTCCCCTTCCGCCCCGTCCCCCCCAACAACCGAAGGGAAAACAAAAAATATTTATAACTTTGGGCCCACAATACTGGCCAAAAGACTGAAACATATTTTAATTTATACTCCTTGGACGGGGAGGGGGCCTGTGTGGCTTGTCAATGGCCGAAAATCTAAGAAATTTATGCATGACTGCAACAGGGTCAAGTTGCAAAGGCCTTTAGCCTTTAATGCCACGCAGCTGCTGCTGCTGCCTCTGCTGCCTCAGCTGCCGGAGAAGGGAGAAAGCTCCTGGGGGGCAAAGTGGCCAGAAACAAAAACTGAAAGAAGTTTGAGCCCTTTTCCCAAACAAGGGGGGGATCCAACTTTCCAGATAAGCAGATTTATGAGCTAAACAACGAAACTCAAATAACTGGAGACACAATTCGGTTTCTCGGTTTTCGTTTTTCGGTTTTCGGTTTTTGGCTTTCTGTTTTTGGTTTTCTCCACTGACCCCATCCATGCGGATCTGATCTCTCTCTCGGCTCGGAGGCTTGGAGGCCTGGAGGCCTGGAGCTGAGCCCGGAAGCGTGAAAGCCAGATAAAAGCACATACGCACACACCCATTCGGGGCGGGAAGATTTATGGGCGGGCAGGACATGGACACGGACACGGAAAGGACACAGAGTGTATGGTTGATGGGCAACAGAATGTCACAGGAAGTGCGAAGCGGGCAACTATTGACACGCCATGTCCTTTTTGTACTGAAAAGCCCTACCCCATATCGAAGGACCTTCAATATGTGTAACGGGATTGGGTAACTTCAGACGTGCGTATAATTTTACGTTGCGGTCACTCAACAGGAACTCCGCTTCCAACAAGGACACCCACCATCCTCTCCCCCCTCTCTCTCTCCAAAAATAAAAACAGGTAGGTAGGTGTCAATTTCGTTTTCATTAAGTTTCTTCTGCTTGACTTGGTCCTTGCTGACTTGGGCTTCAGGACGGGGTTCTCTTAATTTGCGTCACTTTGCTTGGACGGCGGTCTCAAATTTCAACGACAAAAAAAAATATATTTCTTCAAAAAAAAAAAAAAAAAGAATCTCATCAAAGGAGGTCGGACTTGGTCGTTTGTAAAACAAGGAGCCGAAGCCCTACTTACGTCTCGTCTTCATTTTTGCATTAATTAATACTTATTACAGTGCAAAAAAAGGTAAAACCCTGGCCAGGCTAACCAAAAGGGCCAAAAGGGCAGCCAGACGCCTTGGACTTTATTTTTGGTTTTCTGGTTTCTTGGGTGCTAGGTAAAATTTTAATCACTTCCTTCGGCGGCAACATTTTGGTTTCATTCCGCCTTGGCTGTTGCTTAATTTTGTTCACTTTTTTAAGTTTCTTGCTTGGTTTGGCTGCGTCCTCGCCATCGAGTTGGTAATTCGAGTCTGTTAAAATTTTGTATTTTAATACCCTAGCAGAGGGGATGTCGCTTTTCTAAATGCTTCAAGAAGTAATTGTATAAAAGGATTATGTAGCTTGATAGTTAAAAATTAAAATAAAATAAAAATTAAAAAAAAAATCGATGAGCATTCTCTCACATTTGCTAAATAACTTCAAGGGTATATGGCCTTCTGCTCTTGCCACAAAGTAAGACATCCTTTCCTGTACCTTTTTTTTTTGGTCGAGTTTCGGCTTGGAAGGGAATTTCCTTTGTGGCTACGCCTAACCAAGCCGAGGACTTAATTAAAACTAATTCCATTTTAAATATGGAACATTTTGGGGCAGCGACAAGCGATTTTCACTTCCTTTTCGTTTAATTGAATTTCTAGCTAGTCTTTGTCTGGAAGGCAAATCTACAAAAGATTCTCAGAGCAAGCTGGGTTGACTTTTTGGCTTAAAATCTTTCGGTTTTGTTTGTGGCCAGTTGCCGTAAACAAAGCCTGCGGATTTAATAAGGACGATGGGGGGACTGTTAAAAGAAAAGTTTACCACTACCAGGGGGTTAGAGGTAGCGGTTGGCTAATTTTTCCATCACTTCAATTTACATATTTCACATTTTCACATCATTATGTGATGTTTACGCCATAAAATAGCAATTTACATAAATCACGATTAATAATTTGCAATCGATACTTTTTATACAGATTCTCTTACCTTTCAGCCATTATTTAGACAATGTTATTTGCATTTTTTTTCTTTATAAATATATATGTTATTTTAATTAAATCTGTTGAGCTTCATACACAAAAAGGAACAAAACAAACGGAAATCTATTAAATTAATAAAACGCATTCCACTCAAAGCCCCCGCAAACAAGGAATAAAGTCGAACAAATTCAAATTCAAATTCAAAGTATCAGTAATCAAGTAGAAAATGTTTGACAATTGATGGTTGATTGCAGACGAAAAAAAAAAAAGAAAAATGAAGAGAAATGTCAACCAAACACATTTGCATTTTATTGTTAGAGTTGTGTACAAATTACGAATATATATTTGTATATATCGCCTAATTGGCAGGCTGACACAGCGACAAAAACAACAGCAAAAGCGATCCGAATGAGAAATTGTGGTGTATAATTTCGAATTGATTGCTGGCATATGCCAATAAGGCTAATGACCGCACCGAACCCGGACCCGGACCCGGACCCGGACCAGGAGCAGCCCGGCCAGGGCCCCGGAAAAGCGGGTGAAAATTGTGTAATTTATGAAGAGATTCGAATCGTATCGACTAACTAGCCGGACCGCACTTAATTAACATGGAGTCGGGAGGAGCCAGTGGAGCCTTCATAGAGTAGGTTAATTTTGCCTAAAATATATGACCCAGCCGATGGGCTGCTGCCAATAGAGAGTGCAATCTAATATTAATGTATTGACCCGCCTGCATTTATTGGCACATAAATCACTCACTGGCACTCGGCACGCTCGGCAGACAAACCAAATCACAGCATCGCTGAGGGCTTAGTTCGGTCCCCCCAAGGAGGCCCCCCAGTCTCGGGGAGAAAGCTTAGCCAAAGGCACTTACCCAGCTTTTGTACTGCATCCGACCATCCCATCCCAGTCAGTCAGTGGCACTCATTAACATCCTTTTTGTCTTCCAGCGACGAACAACGGCTGCGGAGGAGGCTGCATTTCTTGTTTTTTTCGTGACTCGCTTTCATGTCAATTAATGCGATGCACTCTTCAAATATTAGCAGACATTATGTGCCGGCTTGCAGGCTCTCTTTAAGGATTTCCGCCGGAGGAGCATAGAGCACAGAGCAAGGAGCGGGCTGCTGCAGGATCTGGCGGCTGTTTGCACAATGAGCACACAAATGACTTGCAGCACTTCAGTCTGGCTTTTTGTTCTTTAATCGGGGGCATTATTATGATGCCTCCACTTCGACTTCGACAACGACAACGACAACGACAACGACAGCGATGACGATGACGATGGAACGATGACGACGACGCTGAGGAGTCCTTGCTCGAGTGGCGTCAGGGATTACGTGTCGACGTTGAATGCGCCGCTGATTCAGTGTCCTCCACACTTCCTTTCATTTGGCGAGGCTTTAGCCTTTGTCTTGGGGCTGAGTGCCGCCAGGCGATCACTGCCACCAATCTCTCCATGGCAGCAGCTCCAGTTCCTGCTGTTGCTGTTGCTGCTGCTGCTGCTGCTTCTGCTTTTGAACTTTGGCTTTTTCATAATACAGCTCTTTTGTGCTTGTTTCCTTTCCTTGGGGAGCACCACTCACACTGACCACTTGGCAGCAACTGAGCTCCTTGCCAGCTGTGCCACCGTATTTCAATGAAAACTGTCACCAAGCTCCGCTTGATCTCTGAGCTTTTTTCCAGCAAGCTTTGCCGTTCTCGTCTCGTGTATAAGAGATTCTTGCGCAGGCGCATCCTTAATTGGTGCTCGGCTTCCGGCTTCGATACGGGCCGATGTGGACGCTTCGGTTCTGGTTCTGGTTCTGGTTGTGGTTCAGGCTTCGTCCCCCGGCAGTCGGCCAATTTCGTATTTAGTTCCCGTTTCGGCATTTAACCTGCCTGCCTGCATTGGGGCTGGCTCACACATGAAAATTAAAAGCGCTTAACAACAATTAACAATTGGCCAGGCTTTCCTCTTTTTCATCTCGCACTATTTTTTGGGCGGACGACAGGGGGAGGATGGGTACAGGGGGTGACCGACAAACAAATTCCCTGGCCAAAGCATTAATCAAGACAGTTGTGACACTAAAACTACCAACAATTAATCAGCCGGGGCTCAGCGGCAGCAAAACGAAGCAAAACCCAAAAACCAAAAATCCTGCATTAACTGATTGTTGTTGGTGGTGCTACCAGGCCACTACTACTAGCCAGGCCGAAAAACTTGTCAGTTTGAATAAAAGTTTTGGCCAGTCCAGCTGTAGCTGTATCGAATCAAATCAAAGTTTGATTTGACAGCCAGACAAACAGAGAAGACCGCCCGAAAGGATACCCGGAATTGATGTTGTTCTTTCCACCCAAAAAACCCAAAAAGAGAAGAAAGAAAAAAGAAAAAGGGAAACTTCAAGTTGTAGTGGAAAGTTTTGGAAAGGCCAGTGCAGCATAACCAGAAGTTCATATTCCACATGACCACAAAGCAATCCTCTCCGCCCCCTGGATATTAGGCCAAAGCCATGGCCAAAGCCAATATCAATTTATCAATTAATGCGGCTAATGAGCAGGCGAACTGTGTGACTGGTTGCTGTGTCACTTAATGCAAGGCTCCCCCTTATACATATGTATTGCAAAATTAATTAGGATTCGCTCATCATCAACTCTGACACATAGCCCCATAAATATATTCCCATACAGAGGAGGGTATATATATATGGAGAAATTGTCTGCCAGGCGACTTGGCGACGAGTCCGTCGTGGTCCTATATAAACGTAACAAGATTCCACCGCACCGCACCACACCGCACCGCGCCGCAGCACTTGGCAAATTGTTGTTGGGCTTTAATTGACAATCAAAGCAAGTAATCAAATTTGCTGCCTGACATTTTTCATTAGAATTATTATGTAGTTACACTGAGTATAGCCCAGTTGCGATTGCAACATCCCCGACGCGCCTCTGGGGCCCACAAGGCTGTATCAACAGCATTATATCGCGCCCACATCAAAGGCGTAAAATTGTGTGGACAAGAGACCTTTAATCAACAGGCTCCGAGGTTCATGCGAAGTTCAAAGTTCACCAAGATAGTGGGTGGATATTTGGACCCATAAAACTATTAAAAAAAAAACTAAAATTTTGGACCAACTTTGACAAAGACTATTTTTATTTTGGAGAAATCATGCTACCGTGTAAACATGTCCTTCACATTCCAATTGCAAAATTGCATCATCGTCCTTTTGATTAACTCGAAGTGCAAATGCGTAAAGCCGCAAATCCGATAATATTCAAACGTAGGCTTATCAGAGGGAAATATGGCAGAAAATTAGAAAGCGCTTTGGTTTCGGTCTCGGTTTGTTGGATTCGATTTGATTCTGGCGCTTGTCATTTAATATCCGCAATTAAAGTGGTCATCAATCAAAATGAACAAGGCTGGGCGGCCAGAAACCTAAATGAATTAAAAGTAAACGAAAGAACAAAGAATGAATGCACAATAAACGGCAGGAGCAATGGGAGCGGAGAAGCGCAGTAAATGAACGGGAAACGAAAGGAAAGGAACCGACCGAAAAGGAAACCAAAAAGCAGCAGCAACAACTCTCCAGGATGAAACCCAACACAAACAGCCAAAAAAATACACACACACATATACTAACAATGACCGTTATGGTTGTCCTGAAATGCACTACAAGAAAAATTACGTATACGTCACGTGGACCACAAAAAATCAATAAATTCCAAGAAACACTTATTTTGAGATTCTTTTTAATTTTAATTAACAAATCACAACTTCTCTATTGTATAACCAATTTAAAATCCCAATAAAACATAAAATCCAATTACGTATACGTAATATTTTCTCCAAGTGTCCTTTATCCTTGTCTTTTCGCTGTCTCTGCTCATCCAGGGCGGCGATAAACAAGTGCTATACAAACAAAGATGGCGCTGTACGCTGAACCATTGATGATTGAACAGGACATTAATCTAACAAAATGCAGACAGCCGCTCTGGCAGGAGCTGGGGGCGGGGGATGGGGAAGGTAATGGCAGGAGGGCGGGCCAGTTGGCGAGCAAATCAACTGACCAACTGTGAAAGTGTCAAATTTCAAGCCACACATTGTTGGCTCCTGGGACTTCACCGCCAACACCCAATGCCCCGCATCCTGGCCATATATCCTTGCGGTTGTGGCTGTTGCCGCTGGCGACGTCGGCCACGGAAGCAAACATAATTACGCGGATGCCAATGCTCCACAGACATGTATAATAATATGGCAGGATCATACGCAACCATATGTACATACTTATATTGTGTGTTTGTTATCCTGTGTTCCTTCTGGTCAGCGTCGTTCCCATTTGCGTCATCGCAACGCATTGCCGTTCTAAATTAATGGCATTACAATAAGTCATTTCAAATGGATTGCGGTTTTTTCCAAGGAATTTTGCAATCATTTCGGCTAGGTGGGACTTTCCTTTCACAATATTTTCATTGAAAAGTTATCAGCACTTGGTTTTACTTTTATCTAATCTGATTTCATGGCCTATTCACTCTAATTAGCATTGGGATAGTTTTGTCCAATTGGATAGCTATTATCCTTGCCTCTTGAATGAGTTCCAGCAGCCCTAAAATACATGAGCAGAGTGGCGCAGTGGAAGCGTGCTGGGCCCATAACCCAGAGGTCCGAGGATCGAAACCTTGTTCTGCTATGTTGGATTTTGTAATATTTTTTGCTTTTGTATTTTATTGTTTACTTATTTAAGCTAAAACATTATTTTCCGCCTCTGCTATTTGATGAAAACATCAATCTGAAATGCCACTCGATACGTGCTTTGGACTTTTAATGAAGTTTTGTTAGGCAAATTACGGTGTCGAATCACAAAAGTGGCAAAATGCAATCGCTTTCGTTGTTGTTTGGTCGTATGCAAATGCTCCAATTCGCAACGTCATCTCGTTCTGATGGTTTTGACAGGATGACGAGAACGAGGTCGTGGACGTGGACGTGGACGTGGACGAAACGAGGCCTGCAGCAGGAACAAAGGCTTCAGTTGGAGTTGCTCATTTGCTGTCCATGAAAAATTAGACGCTAAATTAGCACACAAAACTGATGCAGTTGAGTCCTGGAAGGCGGCGGATGGGGGGGAGCGACAATTTTTTTTGGAGGGGTCACTGGGTAATTTTAGGCCCACACACACACACACACACATACACATACACATATACACAGTCAGCCAGCAAAGTGTTAAGTTGCCCAAAAACGAGGAAGCCCTGCAACTGTGGGGGCGTGAGTGGGTGCGTGGGTGTTGCTGCTTCTGATGTTGCTGCGGTGCAGTGACTGATGTGGCACAAAAACCAAAGGCACAGTCTGACTGACTACTAGCCAGCGGAAAAACACAGCACCCCCCATTCCCCCAGGACTTGCCCCAAAAGCACTGTTCGAAAAGACTTTTAAAATCAACTTGGCTGAGGTATTGATTAGAAAACTTATTCACCATTTAAATTTAATTAGTTTAAGATCTGGGATTTATGACCACCACCTTATTCTTTCAGTGCAAAATGAACAAAAAAGCTGAACCGCTCGTCCGTCAACCTATCCCCCCTGAATCCTGTACTCCCTTCTTCAGCCAGCTGCTGCTTTTGTTGCGGCTGCGTCAGCGGGCGATTGCCAAATGGGTTTTCAATAGGTCCTATCCCTCAAAACTCTCCAGCACTCCGGTACTCGGGCACACTCGATGGCTCAAATTCGATTTGCCCGCAGCTCGAACAGAAAGCGGGGGACTGGCTGGAATTTGTGCGGTGGCAATTTCTGCAAACCCACTGCTGGTTATTAAATTTTGAAATGCTACACCTTGTGCGGTATCGGATTGCCGACTCAAGGAGTACGCGCTAAGACAAAAGGATATACTGTATGAGTGCAGGCAGGAAGGAGACCTGCTCCCGATCCTTCCATGGCCCCCGCCACCGTCAACCTGAAGGCTTTCGGAGTTCATGTTAAATTCAAAGGACCCAGCCAGCATAAGAAAATATGCCACATCATAAATTTGGTATATCAAAGTGCGAGCTAGTATGCCATGTATGTATATGTGGGTGTAGGATGATGGTGTGTGGTCCTGTGTGAGCAATCCTTTCACAGACACTAGCCCACACACAGACAGATGTTGACACAGTTTCCTTGAGCTCTCCGTCTGAGCTCAGCACAAAATGTCTATTTTAATATGAACCCAAATTGAGGATTTTATTTATGCACGAGCTTAGTTTACAATACTCGGGGATAGCTTTACCTCAAGGAGCGTCCTGGCTTTTGTTTGCAACTGTACGTCGCTACTTTTGTTTCTCCAACTGCAAGGTTTCCTTTTGTTTTGCCATTTGTTTTTGGTTTTTCTGCCCATAAAAAATCACACAGACAAGTGGCAAATGAATTATAAAATAAAAAATTGAGAGACCAAAAACAAAACAGATACGAAATTCTATGAAAAAATATCATAATAAAAATCTCCAGCAGTTAAAATAATTGTCACAGTAATAAAGCAATGCACAGAATTATAACTGACCCGCTGGGTGGGAGGAGGTTCTATAAGTTTTGGATATGGATTTCAAGAATTTCGAATAGATTAATTGATAAATAAAGATGATTCTTATTAAAGAAGGTATTTCCTCCTAAGACTCCAGTACAAAGCTTTCCAGCTGTTTGGAAAAATCCTTTGAAACTGCCCTCGAAATTTTGGCGTGGAGCTTGCTTACTGCCAGCAGTTACTGTGTGTACTCTTCGCTTTTCTGGTTGCACTTGCTCCATTTTATAGCTGGCAAACATTATGGCCATGATTAATGGCAGATAATAATTTCGAGTGCCGAGCACTTGACAGCATACGAAAAGTCAGAAAACTATGGCCAATGGACGCCCATTAGCCCTCGCCGACCCCCGAAAAAAAAATGCATA
The DNA here is from genome assembly GCA_018150405.1 of Drosophila varians. Taxonomy (NCBI): domain Eukaryota; kingdom Metazoa; phylum Arthropoda; class Insecta; order Diptera; family Drosophilidae; genus Drosophila; species Drosophila varians. The sequence continues at coordinate 16,545,739 of JAECWK010000130.1, forward strand.
ACGAAGCGTCAGCAGGACCCCCCAGTTTGGACGGGGCCCGAGACGGCAGGAGACGGCATGGAAGGACAAAGTGCAGTAAAGGCAACTCTGCAAATGACTGCTGGAAAATAAACAGCAACAGAAGCCGAAACAGCACCAGAAGCTGAAGCAGCATAAAACTATTGCCATGTTCTGTTTGCGGCATTAAACGCTTCTCACTCTCACTCATTTTCCCCCTCTTTCTCGCACATGGTAGCCCCCTCTCTTTCATCGCATTCGGATTCGGTTGCCTTCTCTCTTTCACCCCGAGTGCATGTGATTTACTCCGACTGGCGAATAAATTATGATGAGAAAAACGCTGGCTGCCGTTGATCAGCAAATTATTTTATGCAAATTAAAAATCATAAAAAAAATGGGTTATAAATAAACGTAGGAAATACTGCAAAAGTAGTACACTTTGAGAATGAGAATCTCTCATTTTGTGGCCAATGACCAATTCAGAGTCCACTGACCGCAATTTCCCTTCTGTTTTGCGGCCATTCAAAATTGATTTTGCCAATCTAGGGATAGGATCCCCCACAATCGCCCCTCCTCCCACACACCGACCTTTGTCAGTGGCAGCTGTCACAAATGATATTTCAATTATGGTTTTTCGCCCAACCCCAACCCAGTATTTGAGTGCCCAATTGTGGCGGAAAGTCTGGACACATTTTCCCAAAACTATGCAACTCTTTAAGCTGCGATCCGGAGCTAAAACCCGATCCAGAGTTTCCGGTTACAACGCTTTTGGCTAAAAGCACTGGCCAAGGACCAGTACCAGGACCCGGACCACAGACCAGGCACCAGACACCAAGGGCACAATGGCCGACAACCAATAAATGCAACCCGAGGTGTAGCTGGTGCTCTGGACAAGGATGCTAGGTCCTTTTTAGTTTCTTTTGTGTGTGAGTGGCCGTCATAAAATTACTTTTTATCATTGTAACATGGCCAACAAGATGACGCTGTGGGATGGCCTTTTCGCCAGATGTACCGATACATACGGAATGTAGTTTTTATGACGTTTGCCACAAGGCATCCACAAGGCATCCGTCCATCCGTCCATCCATCCATCCATCCATCCACGTCGTTTCTTTATGTTGCATCAGCTAAAAGGTTGCTGATGCTGCTCCTGTTCCGTTCCTGTTCCTGCTACGTGCCCCTCACCAGTGCAACGTATTAATGGCTCGCATGCACGCTAATAAGCATAAACGCAAACTCAGGACGAGAAACTAAGATGGAGACTTCCTCACCGGACGTGTGCGTGCCAAGGACCCACGACGCACGACGCACGACGTCTCTGACTTCATTGTGCACTTTATTAATGTTATTAAAAATCTAACAAATGGCCAGCAAGTGTGCAATGCATTCGCTGCGGTTTATTAATGCCACAAAAACGGGCAATTAATGGCCAGCCCTTGACCACATTGTTGCTGCTAACTGGGCTGCGAGAAACGCTCCCAAAAAGGACCTCGAACAAAAATGAACTCACCCAATTGCCCAGCAAATTAAGCTAAAATACTCCGCTTGCTCTGGCAAACTTTCTCTCTACTATATTTCAAGAATTTTTCAAACAATTTCCCTTGCCCAAAAACTAGAGGAGAAAATTGAAGCTGCGACAGGAGGTAAGTGGCAAGTCCTGGAAGGCAACAGGTGGCTTTGACCGTACCACCTCTTATTGACATTTTTCCTGCCTGGACAATTGTTTGCCGATGCATTAAGCAATGGAAAATGGAAAACTAAGATGGAAAAAGATGGGGAAAAAAGGCGTACCTGAAAAAGTGCCTGCATTTTTTTATCATCTTCTGTATGCACTTTAAAAGTTAACTTCAGGGGATCAAGCTTGACTTCGCAGTGACTTAATTAAGGCAGGTTTAAGTAGAGTCTAGAAAATAGGGGAACAATTCTGTCAACACCTCAGAAAGGACTTGGGGAGAGAAAACTGTGAAAACTTCATTTGCAGCCAAGTAAAGGCCATAGTGGCAGGACACAATTGCCAGTGCCAAACAAAGCGTCTCCCTCTTCCTGACTTTCAGAACAATTGCCAATTTAGTTTAAACATTTGCGCAAAGTGCAAGTTTTTGGTCACTTCCGTTGGAACTGTTGCTGCGTCTGTCACTTGATTTGTGGCAAGCTAACAGCAATTGCACACAGGAAATTACAAATATGAAAATACAAAGATATAAAGTATCTTTTACTTAAAGTCTCTTCATATCTCATTGACTGTAAGATATACTTTTGGAATATATCGAAATGCCTGGATGCCAGAAACTTCTGCCACATTTCCTTACAACTTTTATTTTTCTCTGTGCAACTCTTAATATCTGAAGGAATCCTGCGATGCCATGCGACAACTTTGTGGCAGGATGTTGTCATTGTGTGTTTACGCGAAATGCGGTAAAAACAAAATGAGTACAAAACTGCTAAGAACGACTTCCGCCCCGCAATTTCCATGCTGAGCGGAAATGGAAAAACACTTGCAAACACACAATCACCCAGCAGAGGCTCAGCCCAGTGCTGTTGTACTGCAATTAAGGCGAACACATGCAGCTTGGCCAAAAGCAGGTCAATACATATTGATATTCCCACCTCACCCCACCTCACCCACACGCCCATCAGGCTATCGGGCTATCGGGCCACGTTCTTGTATATGTAGTTGATGTAAAGTCAATTTGATGGGAAGAGCCACCGCTGTGAGACGCTGGATCCTGGACCCTGATGCGTAATGCTTTAATTTAGTCGCAATATTGTCCTGCTGTCCTGCATTCCTACCCCCTTTTTCGGTCGCTTGCCACTTAATGGCCAATTAAGGGTAGACGACACAAGAAATAATTAAATAGCCATCGCTGCATGAACTCCAATGAACCACCAAGCTCCACCGAACGGGTCAGAATTGAACGGAATGGAACGGAACGGAACTGACCGAAGCTTTTCAAACTTAAAGTACCGCACGGCGTATGTGCAATGTGTCAGTGAGCATTTTCTCTGGACAGCCGGAAAGTATGCAACACGAACAACTTGCTCCTCGGGCTATGCAAATTTAATTGGGAATTTCATAATGAGCTGGAAAGGCTCTTCTGGTCTGCCCTGGCCGTCGTGGCTCCTTGATCAGAAGGACGTCGTTGGATGGAAGGTCCTGTTACGAGCTGCCCGTTTAATATTTCAAGCGCAATTATGCAGCTGCGCATTAAAAATCAAATACAACACTAAAAGTGACAGCTGCAATCAGAGCGCGGAGCTGAAGACGTTCCAGTCAGCCTTCGACTTCGTTTCGGCTCATCATAAAATTCAATTTGGCGCAAAGTGTTTAATGAAAGCACCCCGTTCCCTTGGGGCAAACTTTTGTGCCACCCAGCAGGTCATCTTTGGCATCAACAAACGGGCACTATGGCAGGCAACTAAGGTTTGTGGATAGCACTGGGAAAAAACGCTGAATTGTTTTACATAAAAACAAGCTTGGCCATCAAATTATGCAATCCCATTCTGGGGGCCAGTGCAATGGCTGTAATAAAAATTAACAAGTTACGCAACGTTTGAGTTTTGAATTAATTGACAGCAGCGCGTATGCACAGGACACGGACACGGACACGGACACGGGCACGGGCACGGAAGATCAAGGAACGGCGAGGCGGGCACCCCCGGAGCTAGGATAGAAGCTGAAGCTGATGCTCCTCCAGTCAGGATGTCAGAAACAGGAGGTTTTGCTCCTCCAAACACTACACTGCTTGTAAAATTATAAATTCGCATCTAAATGAACGCTGCAAAATTAATGAACTGCATGCAGTTTAATTGAAATGAACATCCACAGGAGGGACTGGCAAAGAAAATGCCAAGCCATTGGGGGGCACCAAGAGGGTAAATCATAGCACCGGGTCGGAATTGAAGCATCGAGATTGCAGAAATGTTCAGGGGGGGAATTCTGATTAACATAGCCCAAGTTAAAGATTATTAAAGTTGAAGAATGTTCGGTTGGAGGAGTTTTACAAATATTTGAATGCCTTACCTCCATGTTAGATCCGTTTTGGACCATTTGGGTCCCTGCAGGACATAGCGCCGCACTCGAATACTGTAGCCGATGTCGTGATCCAGGTTATCCGGTGAGAAATCGTACGCATACTTCTTGTCGCCCACACCGCATCGAGGCTGCTGTATTAGCCTGGCCGTTGCCGAGTCAATTTCCCCCGTAACTGGAATGTTGCCAAAAGACTGCAGACGGTAATGTTAGTTGCGAAATTGTGCATAATAGATGCTAAAAAGGGTGGGCCAAGGGAGGCAATGCCAGCTCACCTGGAGACTCCGGATTGCATCTTTCAGCTGGTCCTCGGAGCGGAGCGCTCCCGTTTCCAGATCCGACTTGGGCAGATAATCAAACTGCATGAGGTAATTGTACTGCAAGCAGAGATGGATAGATACATTAGGGAAGTGTGCCAAAGGTATCTCAACAGCCCGGCCATAAGCACGGTAACAATGGAAGCCATAGCCATAGCCATAGCCATAGCCCCAGCCATAGACGGAGCCTGAGCCATATGGCCGGTTTGGTGAGCCAAACAATTTGTCGTTTGCAAATGATGCTGTTGCCAGCATGGCATAGCCAGAAAAAAAAACCCTCTTAAAAAATACAGAAAAACCAAAACTTTTTGCATAATGTTAATGATAAAAGCAACGCCAGATAGGACGCCACATAAACAGCAACAAAAACTTTAACATTAATAACCCAAAAAGTGGGCCACAGGAAAAAGTGCAAGGAAACATTTGATGGAGGAGTGTTCGAAGGGGTAAGTAGCTTCCGGACTTTGCCAGGAATGTGAGACATTTCCCTATCTTTTGCCTGGTTTTTAGGTATAAGGCCTCTTTAATAAAGGTTTTTACTTCAATTATTTCCTAGTTCAAAAGTTACAGCCAACCAAAAACTTTCATGCTCAAGTCCTGGCACTTTAAAGGATACATTCCCAGGGGAAGCTGTTTGAAATATGTATGTAGATTCTCAAATTTTTGGGTCATAACTGTAGAGTGCGAAAACAGAACACAAATAGAACTTAACTCGATTCGATTCACTGGCCATATGTGTGCTGCCTGTGGATTTACATATTTTTACATCGCGTGCGCGCATATTTATTAACTAACACTCGCAGGACCGAGACCCAAAACCCCAACCCGCACCCGAACACACAGGGAAAACAAACTTGACACACACACCAGCAAATTACGTGACCTGCAAATTAAATTTTCTCTTTCATTTTCCCACATATGAGAAAATTGTCACACTCGCACCAGTTTTTTCCCACCCAGCCACCCACCATCGACAACTTTTCGATCTTTTTTCCTTACTTGCTATTTGTCAGTCGTTTAAAAAATTGTGCAAAAATAAAAGCGAACTTTTGAATGGCCAAACGATTTGCAAATTTCATGAAAAGAATCGTTAGCCAAAGTTGTGTGGTTGGATTCAGTTGGATTGGATTTAGATATAGGAATAGGAATAGGATTTTGGAATTCAAAAAGAGAAAGAGAGAGAGAGAGAGTTGTGCTGTTGGCATTCTTATACGGACAGTGGACGTGATGTGTGGCGATTAGTTGAGATTTATTTAGAATGATGAATGGCCCATCTACATTGTGTTTAGGTGCTGAAAAGTTGCCTCCGTGTGTTGCATACAAAACTCTGAAGCTCAAATCCGGAGCCAAACTTGGCCAGCATAACGTTACTTGAACTTATTGCCACAGGAAAAGCTGTTTTCTCTCGGAATTATCGAGGCACTAGTTTTATTATGAGTCGAAAAGTGTTTTATTTACGACTTCCAATAACTCGAAACTGTACGAGATTTGTTTTTACAACCGAATTTCTTTAATTAAATATTTAAGTCGGCAGATCGTAAAGCCAGAAAACCAACCAACTATCCTCCTGGGATGGATGGTTAAATCAAATTTTTTGGCTGGCAGTTGTGACTCTGGCATTTAGAATAGAATGAAAGGACCTGTAAGGTGGTGGTAACCAACCACATGTTCCAGTTTAAACTGACGCTTATCAAAGCAACATTCTCCCGACTCTGGGCTTTGATTGCTTTGCTGGATGGCTAGCTGGCTGGCTCCTGGTTCTTGGCCACCTTCGCCGGAATGGCCGGAGGTAGCATTTTGTATGCTTCTGCCATTTTATTTATTGTTTTTTTACGTAACTCCCGCAGCGCTGCAAGTGCACCATGTCCCCCTCCCCTTTCACAACAAAAGGACGAAGAACCACTAACAGTGGAAATGGAATATAAACCTTACACTTGGCTCCAACTAAAGGTGCACCATAAACGAGCTCCTCCTGGCCCCTGGCGGCTAGTCCCAGATTTTATTTGTGCGTCACAAAAAAGTTGGCTTACTCTCTAGCGCTTCTTCCATGGACTGTCACGTTGCAGGGGAACGCGTCAGCAGCCAGTACGTAACGCCGGGTAAGAAAGCCCACACTGGCAAATTGAAATTCATATAACGTGCCCCCGACTGCTATGTGGGGTCTCTGGCCGGCCCTGTATCCTCTCCGTTTCGTGGTGTGACCCCTTCGACTACACGAAAACAATATCAATTAATATATGTGGCAAAGTATGTTGAAATGCAAAGGCATAATCGAGGTACAGTCCATCTTGGCAAAGAGAATTGAAGACAAAATTTCCAAAACTATGCTACACCCGGTACTTATTCTTCTCCTCTAGCTAGCCTTTTTCATTATCAAATTAAGTATTGATTATCCCCCTTAGCCATGTTCCACTGTATTAACTGCCATGTGGATAAGCAAAGAATAATGTGACATACAACGGAAGCCGAATGTCTGGTCGGTGGAGACATCAGCAGACGCCTAAAGTTTCTTAATGAACGAAATGTCCAGCACCAGCCCCAGCCCCTAGCCCGAGCCCCTAGCCCCTAGCCCAGACCCTCCATATCGAAGCCCTTGGTCCGGGCAAATGACTGAGTTCCTTTCGGGTTAACGCAACTGGTCAATTTGGCTAATCGAAGGCTTTACGGGCGGCAGGTAAGTAGTGGCTTGGAAAGGTGTGTCAAATGGTTGGGCTGGAGGCCCAGCCCGATGATGGGCAAACATTTTACGGCCACAATAAACTATAATTCGTAGTTATGAATGAATGAGTCGGAGTATGTGAATGGGAATGAATTGCACAAGACTCCGGAGTGACGGAAACGCTCACAATTGACCCCCCACAACCCGTTTGGGGCCCCTCTTATGGTATCAATCATTTATGCATTGGCCTTTTGCGTTTTTAATGGGAAATTTGTGGCCCGGGCTACGTGTTTGAAAATCGGTAAATGCATTGGACTGGGACTATAGAGGTGGGATGGGATTGCGGAGCATGGGGGAGCATGGGGGAGCATGGGGGAGCATGGGGGAGCGTGGAGTACGTGGCCAAGCCATGATTCTGACTAATAGAAAAGCGACGGTGGAGCGGAAAATGGGAAAGAGGTGAGCAGCAGCGTCGTATCAGAAACAATAACAGTAAAACATTGCTACGTGAGTATTTGTCGTGTAAACAAAATCATGTTATCAAAATATAATAACGAAAAGCAATAACGGAAAAACAATTGAGAAAAGTGCGAAATGGCCGGGGAGGGGTCACAGTCAAGCCATGCGCCATATAGCCTTTATTCCACTTCATCCATCCCCCCGTGCTACCCCACGATAATTGTGTTGGCTTAATTTAGTTAAGTTGGCGTGACACAAGGAAAAGTTCTCGCCACCGACGCCCCCGCGACGCTGGTGAAAGTGTGAAAGTAAATTGAACGATGAACGAGGCGATATGTTTATTATTTTATTGGATTATAATTATACGACAGCGTTCGGACGGTCACACGGAAAATAAAAATAAAGGGCTTACCGAGGCGCCCCCATTCAATTAATTCCGATGGGGTAGCTGGGCTTTAATTAAAAGTAAATGGATACGGGGATGGACCTTTTCGAAAGCTTTTGATCTTCAACTTTTAATTTAGAGCTAAATAAAGTGAAAGGTTTACTTTATTTTTCCCATTTTCTTTCGGGATTTTTTAGAAGTGCTACCTGATTACTTAAAATAAAATCTTCTTGGTAACCTAATTTTATTAATAAATCATCGATTTCAAAAACAAGCAGCACTGTGACCGCAAAAACAAATCATAATGCCTGGCATAACATAACTCTCGGCTCCACATGCGACAAAGGCTAATAAAATGCCGGCACATCCGAATGCCGACCACCTACAAATGTCCTCGGATCGGCAGGCAAACAAACCTATAAAAATGACAAGCAACTGCAACAAACGAGCGCATCCATCTAAGCCCCTCTTACTCCTTATTTAGCCCTCCATAATCCACACACACACACACACACATACATATGCATGGTGCCGTCTGCCAAGGAGGACACTGCCTCAGATCCTGCCACAAATACTGTAAAAGAGCACCAAAATGGAGAAGAATCGGCAGCAGAGGTAGAGGAGCAGAAGGAGGAGCAGGAAACAGACAGAACGTAGCAGCCACAAAGAGCATGAAATCGGGGCCAAATTGCCAGGATATGGACCTGAATGTGACTGTAGAACAACAGGTTCCTTGCCACAAACAAATTTACTGCAATCGAGTGTGTGAAGTGGAACTTAAATCAATCATGCTAATGGCTTTATTGGCTTTATGGTGAAAACACAAATATGGCTGCGTGAAAGTAATCAAACGGAGAGTTTATTTTGCGTTGAAAAGAGTAAATATTAGAGCAGTAAAGAAGCTCAAATATTTTAAAGTGGCAGAAGATTTGATTTGGATTTCCTGCTGCTCTCGCATTCTTCAACATTTCAGAATTCCACATTGTTTTTCGGTGACCTGCTCCATTTCAAGATACACACGTTCCCAGTTCTTTTTAGAGCCCAACCCAACCCATCCCAGTCCAACCAATCATTGCCATACATTTCCTGTTGCTGTCTCATAAAAGTCTTGGATACACACGCGTCTTTTGAAACATGTGCGCCGCCGAGTCATCACTATATTCACTTCCACTTCCATATCCCATATCCCATATCCCTTATCCATATGGACTCATACCGCCCACACCCATTCCCACAAATGCATCGGCTCCTTGGCAATTTATAGACTGCGAATTTTAATAAAAAGGATGTGCCAACTAACGGCTTGGAGTGATGGACACGCCCACCATCGGAAACATTTAATAACAAAAAAAAAAAGTAGAATAAGGAACACACACACACACCCACGCACGCTCCACACCCCTTTCCAAGGCTAGACAAAGTGAAGAGATGGTTAAATTAATTGAAATCAACATTGATTAATGTGGGATAAGAAAAGCAACGAAGCCAAAGGAAGGAGCAGAGAGACTGGGCACTATATTATTGAAAGTTGTTTCGTTGGCCATAGAGCTGATGGTACACAGAAAGAAATTCAATTAGTCAATATATCTTATATATTAGAGATATCTTTTAAAAGTGGTCTTGGCATCCGATGCTACCCTAGACTTATGGACTCCATTTCTATCTAACAAATGGATTGGTTACTTTTCTAATTAATTATTTTTTTAATAGTATTTTTTTCGCGCTGTTTAAACCATCAAATGAACCGACCACAAAAGCTGCAAACACGCAACATTCAATGCGAGTGGCAACTGGCTCGTGGTCCGTCTTTCAACCTGCCACAAGCCGAGTTTGTGTTTGTGTTTGTGCTTGCACTTTAATTAGACCACAGGACGTAAATTGCAATATCCACGCCCACATCCCACATCCCACATCCCACTAAAGACCACTCCAGCTGGGGCTCAGGGTTCCAGTGTTTATGGGAAAGTGATGATACACTCGGCACTTGCGAGCCGCCACCAGGTTCAGGCATTTACTTTGTCGCCAATCCAGCTACGGAGCAACAAGTCATCAAAGTGCCTGCTACCCTCCCTCCATCCGCCTCAATCATGCCGCTTTCAATCATTCCCACCCCCTGACACCCGGACACCCGGACAGGGAAAATAAATTCGAACAATAGGTTCTCAAGGTGGACAGTGAAAATGGAAATGAAAATGACTGGAAGTCGGGTTGAGCTGCAGGTTCCAAGGCGAAGGCGCCGCACTGCTCTTGATTAACTACGCTTTGTGCAATTTTCAATAAACAAATAAATCATTATTTATATCAACAGATCTTTGGCTCTCTGTTCCGCTCAAAAACAAAGCATCCACCAAGTTTGCGTTCAATGACTCGGCATGACAGTTAAATAAACAGAAATCGATGTGCGGACATGCAACGCCTTGAGTCCTGAAATAGCTGCCGCATATGGCCCCTGGTCAGTGCGGCCGGTCTATCGTCTCCGGCCTCCAAACGAAAGGTTCCGCTTCGGTTTAACTTATGACATTAAGACCATTTGCAGACGGAGCATTAAGACGTCGGCAACCCGATATGGCCCGTGATATATGTCCCCCGTCCATGTCCCGAGCTTCGGAATCATCTTTCCCATAAATTCTTTAAATAATTCAATTGAGAATGCCATATTTTCAGCAAGTTTATTCCACAGCCTTGATAGAAATGCCACAAGTTCTTTAATGATTCAAGAAGCATTTCTTGTTGGATAGTTTTCCATTTTCAAATCGTTGCAGGGAGTCCTTTGAAATCCGATTCATTCATTAACTGAATAAAGTGCAAATTATTTCCCATTCAATCGTTCATCTTTGACGTTTCCACCCTTCATGTAACTTGATTCGCCTTTCGGGTAATATTTCCCTGGCCGCTTCTAGGCGAGAATGGTGTTCCTGGACCAAGAGACAAGATATTATCTGGCTGCTACTGGTTGTTTGGCGCCAGTCGAGTGTGCGTTATATAAACACGGTCAGAAACCTGCTGGCCACCATTATTTTGACCAGCCCGGGCTGGATTACGAATATCTAACTTGCAAATGTACATAATCTTTGGCGCAGCAAACCCAAACCCGTTTTTGATGAAATTAGCTGAAGAAAGCCTCGGCGAATCACTGGCGATGAGTGTATCTAAATTGATGCTTAAGCGGAAAAATAAAATCCCCGACCACCTAAATGAGCTGGTCAATATTTGTGCACTCTGACAGCGAGATGGCCAAGAGGCTGATGAGGCGGAATGTCGCTGACTCACAGAACAGGGCCAAAACGATCAATCGCGGAACAGGTAACAGGCCAAAGGCGTTGGACGTCACGCAGGGAGAAAAAATTGTTAATTGATGTGTGGTTGGTAGAGTAGAGTTTGGAATTAATTCCTTTCAGGACTTGCATCACATTTTTCTCTCTGCATAAATAACTGAGACACACGCACATGAGACACGTAGGTGTTGGGGTCTGCCCCCTCCCAGCCTAGCGGTCCTTCTTTGGCTTTGAAGTTGCAGCAACTGCAGCTGAAGCTGGATCCAAAGCCGCGGCTGATGTTGGGACAACATGCCGCATAATTGATGGCACAGGCAGCGCTTAAAAGGAAACCTGCTCGATGCACAAATGTCGCCCAAAAAAGGCGTTGTCATTGCCATTGTTGCTGCGATATTGCTGTGGCTGTTGCTGTTGCAGTTGCTGTTGTCGTGGATGGCTGTGCCAGCATATTGCAAGCGTTTCTTTCGAAAAAGGCCAATCCAGCAGCAGCAGCAGCAGCAGCAGCAGCAGCTGCGGCATCATGGGCATCATTAAAATCAAGTCAAGGAATCAAGACTACGCCGCTCCGTGCCGTCGTTTTGTCGTTCCGCCTTTCTGCCTTTCTGCCTTTTGCCAAAATGTCAAAGATTTTTCATTTCCCATCCCCGGTAAGTCGGGGCCTCCTGCCGGGGACTTAACAACTGCCGTTAGCTCGCGTGCTCCCCGACATTCTGTTTCCTCAAATAAAGCAAACCAAAAATAAATAAATCGAACATAAATTGTTTTTATATGCTCTTGTTGCTGCCACTGCCGCTGCCGCTGCTGTTGTTGCTGCTGCAATCAGAAGCGCGCGTCGGGGCACAAAAATGTGATAATTAATACGAGCCCGAACCAAACCGAAAAAAACACAAAAAACCAGAAAAAAAAGAAACAAAAACATCAACAAAAAGCCAGGGCAATGAATCTGGGTCAAATCCAATTGCTTTATATTTTGTTTATATTTCTTTTGTGCAGCTCTAGCACTCTTAGAACTCCGCCAATAACAAATTTCTTGCTGGGGTTATATATACGTATTTATTTATGCACTTCCACCTTTATTTTGGATGCTTTTTCTTTTTTTTTTTTTGATGGTGCCAGCCAGCGAAATCCACTCGGATTTATTGCGCTTTTATTCTTCCTGCCGCGCTCCAAGTCAGACTCTTGGATAAATCTGCATATTGCTGGCCAGAGTGTGAATGCATGTGATTCTGCTAATGGCTGGACGTCCCCCATCCCATCCCATCCCATCCCATCCACCAGTCCACCCATCCGATCTTTCTTCCAATCCTCCTCGAGTGAAATTCATGCAGATAATGCTAAAACTTTCCACACACAATAACACCCTAACGATTGTGCAATTCCGATAATGCATTATTCTTTTTGTCAGCACTCACTCGGATGATATGGCAAAAACATAAATACATTTATGCATCCATGCTGGATATTTATGTGTACATATGTCACTGGCAATGTGGACTTGAAGTCCCTGGAGGATGGGGACAGGGTAGCCGAAAGTGACAAAAGTGTCATAGTATCTACATTTCTATTTAGCTTACAGGATATATTTAAATGAAGAGCTAGGACATCGTCATTAGCTTCCTTGATTCCCAAAAATATCTTATCCATTCACTACACTCTACCCCAAAAATCCTACCTAGACAACATCGTCAAGCCATCTAAAAAGAGCCATCAAGGAGCAAGTCCTTCCCCTTGGCCCCATTTTTCTAACCATGTATCATTGAGATTGGCCAACCAAAATTGGGGACAGCTCGGCAAACAATTTTTCGTGGATGTAACTGAAAGTATTAGCAGGGAGATTGGCTATCCTTGCGGATGTCCGTATCCCTAACCATATCCGCGTACGCGTTGGCGCTGCTTTGGCTAATGTGCATGCAGATTGAGTTTGGCGAAATGGTTGTCGAAAAATTGTGTATGCACAACAAATGTCTCATATTTGGGGGTGTATGCTGCCATAATGATCCAGCGGATACGCCAAATGCAAAATGCATAAAATGCACCGAGACAGGCGAAAACGAAACGACAAAATGAGCGGAAAGCGAAAGAAAAATCAACATAAATGCATCAATCATACGCAGTGTGGGTTGGCCAGACGATAACAATTCACTTCCCATCCCAATCTCTATAATTTCTCACCCCCCTTATCCCCCCATCCCCCAAAACGACATTAAAAATCAATCAATGGCACATAAAATTAATGAATAAGACAACAACAATGGAAATCGGTTCGCTTCTGTTGCGGGCCTTATCTCCCCGCCAGCTGAGTGTTTTTATACATTTCGATGCCACTTTTTGTGTTATCAGCTTTTAATTAAACATATAATTCAAATGAAATGCTTCCTATTTACTTAACATATTAGCTGAAACGTGCATTTTTAAAATCAAATACCGTGTAATTTTTGAGTTAATTGGACTAAAGGGAGCCTGGAACTTCCGCGGTCCTCTAAGAATTCTTTAAAAATAATAGGAACAGACTTAAGTACCCTCTTCCTCGATTCTCATAGGAAGCACCTAATCAATGTTTTAATATTCTTACCAACATAGTGTTTTATTATATTTAATTCCCATTTACAGCCTATAAAGTCCTTCGAGCTCTACCCTACTGAGATTTTAAAATTTAAATATATATTTTTTCATAAACGACTCGCCGGTGTATTAGCAGTGTTTTTGTATTCCACTCTTTTGCGAATGCAAATTGGGCATTATTTGTTCCTGTGCTCGGCTCGAAAATTTTTCCGCTCTTTGCATTTCAATGCGTGCAAGGCAAATGCATTCATACACCCAAACACGTATCAGATGTAGTTGGTTTTTTCATTTTTTTAGATTTTTTTTTTAGCATCCCGTAAAGCTAAAAAGGCAGCAAGTTTTTCTCTATAGCCGAATGCAGTTCCCTACGTGACACAATTAAAAAAATAAATAGAAAGCAAACCCCCGGGGACTCCACCCACTCCGCCAAAGCATTATGTATTGAAAGCGAAATTTAATAAAAAGCTTTTTTTTTGAGCCAGGTAAATGCATGTGCATGTGCCATGACCTGCCAGTGGGGCTATGCAGGCTATGCAGGTCCTTTGGTCTCGTGCTTCGGGGCTTAAGCGAAGTGTTGGGAATTAAAAAGTCAGAAGGGCGGTATGTCGTGGCTAAAATACTCTAATTTTCAAGGCATACGTTTTTGTCATAATATTTATTAATAATAATTTGAGATGGAACAAAAAAACCTGTTGTTAACTTTCGAATTAGTCACCCATTCAAAATGTAATCGGGATTTCCTGCCCTCCCATCAAGTAGTAGCTGATCAAGTGTCATTAACGCATTTCTACAGGTGTCTGACTTTCCACTGTGGGCTAACCCACACGAGATCAGATTCATTCATTGACAAATTACCTTAAAATGTGTAAATTTATTCGTGTGCTGCTGTGTCAATGATTCGTTACTGTGTATTACAATATCGTTAATGTGCCATTCAATTTATTAAAATCCCCCCCCTGAACCTCTGCGGATTTTGGAGCAGCCCGTGAATCAGCAGCTTCGAGTTAATGTGCCGGGACAGTTAATTAATAGCGGCAAATATAATCTGTTCCAAGTCGGATCTGTCTGAATCCGAATCTGAGTCTCGATTCACTTCGTCATTGTTGCTGCCTTCCTGCTTATGAAGTTGGCATTTAAAAATTATACGATCTCCGCTCCGATCGAGCTCCTACTTTATGACAGTGCCGCTTAGTGCATTCAACTGGCGCTCCAAGAATTGTCATAAGCCTATTAATGCCTCTGGCATTGTTTCTGTCTTCATCAACTTGGGGACTGGCCGCCGGTCCGGCCCGGCCCGGCCCTGCCCTGCCCTGCCCTGCCTTGAGTGCGCCATAAAAGCCAGTCAATGCAACAGATCCAAGAGGGCTGAAGCTCAAATTGGGAAGTGGGCTCTCCTACCAGGAAGCCATAAAACAATCAACGAAAATGCCCCATCAGCTGCAACGGCTGCGCGGCGTTAATTGCATTCCGAAAAAGGAGAAATTTGAGACATTTTGAGGGATTCTTATCTGGCGGCAGTCCAGCAGCTTGACAATGAATCAATTAAATGACTAATGATAATTAAATCTGCCATCGTAACTTTCAAGAATCGAATAAATGAACCATCAATTTCCAAAACATATAAATCCTCAACGCCACAATAATGAAGATCGCCTTTCCCCCCGGAAAAGTGATAAGATGTATTTTTGTATTTAAAAACTTTTCCCCCAAGTGGCGAAAGTTTATTTTGGGTTATATTTAATAGTTCCCCCGAAAAGACCCATTTGGAAATGAGTAATGCACATATGCATTTGGATTGTTTTCGCTTCCTGTGAAGAATATGAGACACCTGTTCTGGGTTTTCGACCTGACCAAAATATCGTTGATTTCGTTAGAAAACCACCCTTGAAGAAGGAGCAAGCCAGCAAGGAAGCAAGAAGGAGCCCTGCCACAAATAGCAATTGCAAATACAAACACAAGGCTGAAAGTCCCCAAAGTCTGCGGATGACATCGCTTCCTTCTTCCATCCCGTTTCCTATAGTTGTGCCAATTAGAATTTTGCGAAAACTTGATAGCAAATTGCAACAGTTTGTTAGGTCGTCGTGTTCCCTTTCTCTTCAGTCTTCAGTCTTCAGTGTCAGTGGCAACGGGATTTATATATATCCCCGCCATATGCACCAACATATATAGTCGATTTCTTGCATATAAGTATTGCATATGGAGTGGTGCGTGGCGATATGCAAATGTGTGGTTGTCAGAGTGCAGATAAGTTAACTTCACTTCACTTTCTATGTGGTGTATACATACATATATGCACTTTCCGGACTACTTCCGCTGGGGCATGCAACTGCAGTGCAGTGCCGTGACCCTGCCAGGCCCCAAACCCTCCCCTCTGCAGGGTCTCAAGAACAACAGATACATGGAGGAAAAAAAGGGAATTTAATGAGTATCGTTCCATGCTTTTTATAGCATCACTCTCTCCCAGTGTAGAGCATCTAGCTCTTCGTCTTGGCTCCATCTTCATCATTTATTTGATTACACGCCACTCATAAACGCGAGTGCGTGAGTATATTCGAACAATTCAGTGAGTGTGACTGCCAGTGGGGTATCTAGGGGTGTGTGTGAGTGCGTTTATTGAACCGGGAGCTGTGGCAGCGCCTAGCTGGCGACAACTACTACCACCCAATCCCGATCCGAATCCGTTGGACGACAACTTCGTCCCAACTCGGTTCGCTCGGATTCAGTTCTTTTCTTTTCGGTTCCGCTCATATCATCTCTATATACATCTTTATATATACCTATCTGTATATGGCATATGTTTGCCCAGCTCATCCAGCGGGCAGCTGTGGAGCGGCGACATCCATCGCCTTTGATATCCTTACTAAATAAACAATATGCGGGCCCAGCGGCGACCTCGACTCTGCTTTCCCAGACCAACGTTTCATAGCTATAAGGCACTTTCCCCGGGTCTTTGGGAGGTTAACATTCAAATGTGTAACTTGAAACGCTTGAAAATATCCTATAAAGCCTTTAAAAGGTATAGAATTTTAATGTATGGCAACACCATTTGTCCTATAGCCATGAGGCAGACCTTACTTCCTTGCTCCTTTGCTTAATCTTTTGTATTTTTTCCCAACCATTCTGACCGACCCTTCAATTACAGTTTTCGCACTTTAATAAATGCCAAGATTCGTTCCAAGCCGCATGAGCAGAAAATGCCTGACTGCCTGACTGACTGAATGACTGGATGGCTGGCTGGCTGAATGGCTGGCTGGATGTGTGACGGACGGAGGGACGATGGGACGGGACAAGACCGGCTACGTACACACACTGGTAGGAACCCACATATATACATAAATAGTTCATCCTGGTCGCCTCGCATGTCTGGGCGCCTGCTGAGTCAGCTGCCCCGGGTTCAATGTCCTGGCGCGCCTTCAAGAATGCCACCGCGACTCCTTGGCACACAAAACAAAAGGGAACAATAATAAGTAAATTGCTCATATTTTGTTATTCTGATTAAAAAGGCGCCCGTGCTCATTAACCGTCGCAATCCGCCAGCGAATATCCTAGTGGCGGGGTCTCTTCCGGGGCAGTCGGGCCAAGGGGCAAGGGGCAAGGGGCAAGGGATAAGCAAGGGAGCAGCAGCAGACCCACAAATGCATTAAGAGCCATGGGATGCAATGCCCCAAACAATAAGCATGCATTGTACACCACGAACTGCAGTGGCCAAACCCGAGACTGGTGGCCCCCATTTCGTGGCATCCGAATGAACACATGTACAGTGCGTTTCGGAAATAGTAAATATTTAGATGAAATCTTGTTAAATATTTTGAGATATTTTAAGATATCTGCTAGTAGACTTGGCCCATTGAATAAATCCTAAACCTTTCCATTAACATCATAGCTATACCATTAATGTTGCCTTATCTATGACGCGCACTGTGGCCTCTTATGTAGACCGTTTTGGGATTTTGGGGTCATAGGCATGAGCAGCCACAGCATAAGCAGGCTGCATCATCTGCACTGTGGCGCTGGGAAGGGGTTCGATTTGCCTTATCTCGATGGTCCATGGGCTCCATCTCCCCCCCCAGCTCCCATTGGGCGACCCATTGAGTGTCTGAGGCTAAGCATTTGCCTTCTGTGTGTTGATTCAATTTTCAGCTGTTTGCCACGGACCTGGCCCTGTCGCCCTGCCCTCCCATCATGCAAATTTTAAAGATTTCATTTCGGTTTCTCTGGATTGTGAATTATTGAGGCAGCAAAGGTGATTTTTTGTTTTTTCGTTGATTTTATAAAACCACTTAGCCTCCTCCAGGGACTATAAAAGTTAATTATTCAGGGATTCATTTATTTATTGTGAAAAGTTTTGTTTCGCTTGCCAACGTGTCGTATACTTGATTTAAGCTCTTTTGTGCTTTTTTCGCAAGATTCCTTTTGTATTGAAAGGAAATTCCAGCCCACGCATATTTTTAGACGACTACACTTGAAGAAAAGTCTCACCATAACATCCTCGGATATAGCTTTTTTGGGTTTTCCGGCCTTTTCGCCCACCATGTCACGTTGCTCCAAAGTGGCAGCATCATCAGTATGTTGATTTTTGTGATGGTGACTTTTTGGAAGATCCTGAATTCCTGTGGCCAGTGTTGTGAGTGCAAGCAGGGAGGCCAGCAGCGCCAGCCTGCCGACACATGGGAAGCACATTTTCCTTCTTCGCTTTCGCTTTTACTTTTATTTTATCTTTTTTTATTGTAGGGGTGGAGGATTGAGGGTGGGGGGATGGTATGGATCACTTAAACTTTGCACTTTTCTTTTATGAACTCGTCGCAGATCACTTGTGAATCGTAGATAGCCGGAGCTTAATTAATTGATGTGTTGCACTAACAATTCCTAATGGGGAATTGAACCTTTCTTTTTTCACTTTTTATTTGGTTTTATTTGTTTTTGTTTTTGTTTTTGTTTAGTGGCCGCGGGGGTTGACATACACACATGCGCAGTGGCAGGCACACAAATAGCCGGCGGCACAAACCAGCTGCAACAAAAACAACAATAGCCCAAGAAACGGAAGTGGGGGTTCCTGGTCTGGCTGGCGTTTGTGTTATTTTTCGTTTTTCCTTTTTTTTGTTTTGGCCACTGGTAGTGGTTTCTTGGTAGCTGGCAGCCGTCTCCCTTTTTGCCCTTTTTCTCCTTTCGCCTTTACCGCTCCTTTACATATGACGCATCCGCCCCGTGGGTGGTGCGGGGGAAGTTCTTGGGTTGGGCTGCAGAATATATTCAAATTTCCCAAAAGCCACCAACCAACAACACACTATTTAATACACATTAGCTTTTGTGAAGCAAAATCAACAATCACACAATTAATTGGCACACGAAAGGAAAAGGCCTTTGTTTTGTTCTTTCTTTATTTCGTTATTTTTTTATTATAATCCCGATACTGATGCTAATGCCCATATTCCCGATCCTGAATCCGAATCCGAATCCCGAGTCTCGAGTCCGTTCCCGATTTCGCTTTGTTCGTCCCACAAAAAATGTGAGAAATGTGGGCGGACGAGCGCGCCAGCACTCTTTATTCGTGTTTCGTGTAAAATACTATATATGCAAGCATAAATCTCTCCGACCGTGTTTTATTTTATGTTTTCCTTTTATTTCGCTTTGTAAAATATCGTTACACCACTGGGTGCCTGTGGCGGGTACACCGCTTCGCGAGACCGACTGGCAGTGACTGTGACTCTTGGTGGTGGCTACCAGCGACTTGCCTCCACAGTTCCAAACCCGTTGTCTCAATTATTAATTTGAGAACAGGGCGACCGCGCTGGAGAGCGCGAGAGCTCCAGTGATCGCCGCTGGGGAGCAGTTGTAACCCGAAGATATACTAAGGATTACGATCCCCCCATGGAGCTTCCCAATCGGTA
Source organism: Drosophila varians (assembly GCA_018150405.1). NCBI lineage: Eukaryota > Metazoa > Arthropoda > Insecta > Diptera > Drosophilidae > Drosophila > Drosophila varians. The sequence continues at coordinate 16,565,311 of JAECWK010000130.1, forward strand.
CTCTTTGGAAAAGGCAAAGAGAACTCCACGATCGTTGTATATCATTTAAAAAGTGTATAATTTTCAGCGATTTCTATGCTACCTACTTGGTAGTCCCCAATAGTCCGATCTTAACACTCTTGTGCCAAGATTGGCGCCACTTGGAGGATTGCACAATAAACACAAAACAGATTGTTAATAATGATGGATGGACCCCTTCTTTGAATCGAATTACACTTGAAAAATGAATAATATACTAAAACCCACACGAAATATAAAAGAAATTCAGAAATTCAATTTATAATTAATAAATAGTATTCAGCTCTCATCCCGGTATTATCATAAACCCATTGAAAACATTGTATTTTTAAGATCACGATCAATGGACATTTAAATTGAATTTATTGTCACCTCATAATAAAAAATAGACAAGTTCATGTTGTCTATTGGTGACTAAACTACTTCCATCAATAATCAATCATAACCCACGTTATGATACAGCTACAGTCCGTTCCCCAAAAACCATACCATTTTATTGATTTGATAACTTTTCGTTTTTATATAAAAATGATTCAAAAATTTATTGACGGACTTTGACGACGAAACCCCCACCAAATCTCCGGTTATCACACACGGGATATAGTTTATTTCCCTCCACAGCAATAGCGGTGTTGAAGGAAAAGGCGTCTTCCTCTGGCAGGTAATAGATATCGTGGCCAATAGATCTCAGGTAAGACACTACTTCTGTTGAATAATTCGACTCCACATCGAGCCTCATTGGAACCAGTTGATGGTGAAGGCGGCGAGAATTCACGGCCTCTTCAATCGGCTGCTTTAGCTCAAAGTATCGGAGAATAGTCTGAGCGACTGATGTGATTATTTTGGAACCTCCAGCACTGCCCACAATCAACCTTACATCGTGCTTGGAGTCCACAAAAATGGTCGGGCAGAACGAGGACATGGGACGCTTTCCAGGCTTGATAAAGTTGGACTTGCTGGCCGGATATCCGTATAAATTTACCTCTCCGGGTGAGCTAAAGTCAGCCATCTGGTTGTTGAGGATGAATCCCGTCTGTTTGGATCGTACTTTAGCACCAAAATCATCATTTACGGTTGTCGTAACGGATATGGCGTCTCCATTGGTAGCCAATATAGAAATATGGGCAGTTCCATGATCCTCTTTATCCGCAAATTTTGCTCCGTAATGGGACGCATCCGTAAAGGTCCGATCATCCAGGATAAGTTTCCGAATCTTCTCAGCAAAAGCGGGGTTTGTTAGGTTTCGATAGACCTCCCGGACATCACGCTCAAAGTAGATGTCTCCCAACTGGGAGCGTAGGCCATAGGCATGCTTAAACGTTTCTACAAGTCGCTGCCAATATACATTAGTATTGTTTGTAAAAAGAGGTTCCATTACGTTTAGGATGAAGAGCAGGACAGCTCCACTGGTGGGAAGTGGAGGAGCGTAGACGTCGTAGCCTTTAAACGTAGTATGGAGAGGTATCTCCCAGCGAACCCTAAATTAAATGATTAAATGATTATAGTCTTTGTTTTATTGAACTTAATTAGCACTTACCTGTAGTTGTTCAGATCCTCGAGGGTTATAATTCCGCCCATGACCTGAATGTCCTCTACTAACATCCTACCAACCCTTCCACCCTGGTACATAACCCCCGCAGTTTCATTAGCCACGATTTCCAGGGTCTCAGCCAGCTTGGGTCGATACAAAATGTCACCCGCCTGTAGGACTGTCTTAGTTTTTGGATCTACAAAAATTTCCGCCAAAGAGGGTTCATTGATAATAATATCTTTGCGCCTTAAAAGCGCGGTGGCTAGATGTCCTTGGACAACAATTCCGTTCCGACACAAGTCGATGGCTGGCTGGAAGAGGGTTTTCCAAGGCAATTTCCCATATTTTACGTACAACTGCCAGAACCCAAAAATCTGACCGGGAACGGCCACGGAAAGTCCACCCATATACCCTTTTTTCACAAACATATCCCGGGTAGCTGCCGCTGGAGCAGTTTCCCTGGCTACCAGGGTCTCTACGAATTTATTTCTACGGGTGTAGATTGTCGCCACAAAACCGCCAGCCGATCCCAAGGCATGGGGCAACATTATTTCATCGCAAAGGAGCGTGGCAATCATGGCATCTGCAGCTGATCCTCCCATTGCCAGGATCCTACCGCCTACCTCTGGGCAACCCGGTGCATTGGCGGCCACGGCACCGTTTCTCCGGATTCTAGGCTTATACGTCCTTTCTGGATGTCCAAAAACGATGTTTCCAAAAGCTAATATCCAAAAACTATAGCACCTTAAATAATTTAAGAGTCCATGAGATATATTAACTGAAAACTTACCAAAATTTAAGCATTTTTTTTAAGTTCTTTGGAGTACTATTCTCAGGTTAGATCTTATTGAAAGCCTTTCTTTTAATGGAATAGTAACCATTGTAAAATCAGTTTAAATATTAGATTTTACGCCCATTTAAAAAAGTTTCTTTAACCTAAAGCATGTCTAAAACTAATTTTAAATGAAACCCAAAGCCTCATCCATACTTTTCCGGTCTTGTATAAGTGTAGCTCACTGTAGCAAGAGGTATATGAAACTACTTGCCGGCAAACTCTGAGTTTGGGACCGAGGTCTTGGGTCAAGTGCTAATTGAACACGAAATTGAATGCAAAACCGATTTCTGTTTCACTCTCCGCCTGCAGTTGACCTACAAAAATCGGAAGAACAACAAACATTCTCAACAATGACACATGGTCAAGACCCAAAAAGTGCGTAAGAACTTATCAAAATAAAAGTACAAATCTTATCGAACTGATAATTTCGAAATACTATACATTACTCAATGCATTACGACATCCTGTTACAAAAAGTTGTTGAGAATTCTTCCTCGAAATACGTATTACCATGGTCGGGAATGAATGGAGCTATCACCTACTTCCTGTGACCGATAGCGCGGATCGGCAACAGCAACATAAAGTTTATGCCTATAGCTAAGGTTAGTAACTTTCGATGTCAGTGACTCAGTGGGGCAGTTATCTTGTTTGTTGCATTTCCCTGCGAATCCGCCCGATAGCTCTATCTGCCTCTTTTAAAGCCCAGTCCGTCAGGCGGGAGTGTATCCGAGATTGCCGGGAGCAAGTTCGTGACATAAATCAATTATGGAGAAGTGTCGTCTGGAAATGGCCGGGAGCATGTTGTTGGGATATCTTCATTGTCGCCAGAGCTTGTATAATGCTCATATTATATGTGTGGGCGGTGGCACGGACGTCTGGCCGATTTGGGAAGCCTTATTTATTTATATGCGTGTAAGTGTACTATGGTTCCTGTCTTTGCACTTGAAATAAAATGTATTTAATAATATAAACAAAAATAAATAAAAATATTTAACTATATTAAAATTTAATTAAGTAAACGTTTTAAAGAATTCAAAAGATCAGTTCTCTTTGAAGCGGATACTCCACAGACGCCATTTTGCTTCTAAGCTCTGTCGGCCATTTCGATAAATGCCCTATTTTTCGTATTTTCTTGCGACTTTAGTATGATGGGGGAAAAAAAAGGAAAAAAGGAAATGGAATAACCTTCTGCTTTTGTTTTATTTTTATTTTTAATCAACTAACTCAAGGTGGACTTTTTCTTGGTGTACCGAGAAGCGTGTGGCTCCATTGTGCAATGTGCTTTATGAGTCAATTTAAGGCGTATGTTCGACTGATCTAAAATGGAAGTGGGCACATGTACCCCGGCGGTCGGACATGCGATTTACATACTACCATTTCCCAAGTGCGCAAATTCGAACACGTTCCTCAAACAGACAGGAAATCAAAGCAATTACTAATTGTGTTTTACACGGCCAGAAAACTTTCTCGCAATGACGCATGCTGGGTTATGGCTATTTGGTCATTGGGAATGGACAGGAAATGCCAGCCCAATTGACCTCCACCCATCCATCCGACCACCCATCCCCACCTCCGCCGATGGCAGATGTATCTGTATCCGAGTAATTAATTAAAATATGCAACCAGTGCATTCGGTTCCCCGCTTTCCCTGGACTCGTGCATTGCTCTCGCCTTGACGTGTCCATCAAATCAGATGAGAGAAACTGCCATCCGACCACCTCAGTCCGGCGATTTCCATATAACATGTCCATTAATCACATTCGGCGGAGTTTGGTTCATTATCGCACGGAAAGTGTCACACGGCCAACTGAGAATTTATTAAAAACACTCGCTCAATGGCAAACAAATCTCAAAACGATTAATTTGCTAAAAAACAAAAATCAAGTACAAATAATAATTCCATATCCGATTTGCATGAGAAATGGCCCAACACAAGGCGAAAGCCATCAACCGAAAAATGTTATACTCGCATATTTTGGAAATTAGCCAACAGGTTGCCGGTTGTCCAACAAAAGATTTCAAATTTAATGTAGAACTGGTCGAGATTTAAACTCCCTACCCCCAGTTGGCAAAATAAACCAAGCAATAAAATCGGCTTCACCATGTGATCCGTAAAACAGATAAGCCCGGAATCCGATTTTAAATTTACGAGAATGAATTAAGATTTTTTTCACACCCATACGAAGCGGCTCCATGGATGAGTACCTTACCAAAAATACAATCCAACAGCTCTCTTTTCCCATGAGTCAACAGCCTCTGGGGTTTTGTGGCGCTTGCCGGATGATCATTGACCAAAAGCTGACGCACACTAAAAAGATAAATTTTTTAAAAGCGGAAAAAAAGATACTACCAAGTGTTAGTGGCTGGCTCATCCCATGTATTACGCAGAAAGCGTCTGTTCCAACAAAGAAAATAAGTATATATTCAAATCACATGATCCAATACATTTAAATTCTGATTAACATTAACATAGATTCAGTGGCCTAAACTTTGATTAGCTTGTCTTAAACAGGTTTCTCCAATAAAATTGGATAATAGGGATTCCCCGTAGCGCTGAAGGAATCCTTTGGATGCTACAAAGTCCTTCCTGCTCAGGCACTTTCCAACTCCCTGCACACGCACTGTGCCTGTTTGTTTCATTATCTGCATAATTTAAGCAAGTTTTCGGAAAAGCCGCAGAAGGCCAAGAGATAGAAGTGAAGCTGCATAACTTTGGCTATACTTCAGTTGCATTGCGTGTAATATTTAATTATAAGAGCTCGCCTCGCCCCCAACGCCGCATCCGCCGCCTGCAGCACAACTTTACGGCACTTGCCAATTGCACTTCGGTGGCAGCAGCGGCCTCCTTGGGGGGGTGGCATAAACGTCTTGAGAGGGCATAAAATATTTAATTGTGTCACGTAACTTTCTGCCAACTGACTGCCAGCCAGGGTATGGATAGATGGCAGGCATCCCCATCCTATACATATACTTACGTTTACTGCAGTATGCATTACAATTTTAAGTCCTGAGCTGACGGAGGGAAAATGAGATTACAAAAGGACAAGTGCTAAACGAAATTATCCCAAGACAAGATCTCGCGGGCCGATTACCATATGAAATATACAGCTTTATTCATTTGCTTTTCTCCTTTTTAATACAATGATGTAATTAGTTTATACGTTCATATAAAAAAAATATATGAGTGAAATGAGAAATCTTCCGCTTGGGTTCTTCAGTTTCCAATTTCAAATTACTCAATGCGATTAAATCCGCTTTCAGTTTTTCTGTAATCCTTTCATTTACAACTATGCTGAGCAGAGAGTTTCTTCAGATGCAGTTAAGTTTTTGCTTTAAGTCGAGTCTTTGTTTTTTTCGTATAATGCGAATTAATTTGCCATTCCTTATAGGATACACACAAGTAATTATAGTTTCTAGATCTGGCTTGCTTCACGTGTATTTGTTGTTCTCTTCTTCCTCTAGTTGTGTTTGGAAAATAAAAATGCAAACAGCTAGACATTCACTTTTTATGTGGCTTAAAGTTGCGTATCTCCAACACGTGGCGGCGACGGCGACAAAACAGGATCATAAAATAATTTAATGTTTAAATTAAGAATATATATGGGCTTAGGGCAGCGTGTAACGGACGTAGGGCACTTCCACATCCTCCCCTTCAACGTCGTTGCAGCAGATCTCGAAAACCAGAGAACGCTCGTGCGGCTCAATGCGCCGCTTGGACACACGACGCACCACCTCCGACATGGGGAGTGGCAACCGCTCGGAGCACTTCGCCTTGGGCATGAAGAAAGAGTAGAGCATGGAAACTCCCTGCGACAGCATTGTAATCTTTAGCTTCTCCTTTTCCTCAAAGTAGCTGAGGAACTCCTGCAGCGACAGCTCGCCGGTGACCTCAAAGCGATCCCAAAGCGTCCACTCCTTGCCATAGTAGGTGTTCTTGGCGGCAGGCAAGGGCTCGGAGAAGGCCATCAATGGCAGCGCCAGATTGGCAAAACCGTTCTTGAACTTTTCAAGATTCCGGTGACCAACAATCAGCTTGATCACCTCCAGAACAGCCAGGCCGGAGAGTACAGATGTGGTGGTGGCGATGGCGGGGATAATCTTGCCCGCAATCAGCTTGGACTTGTGACGGTCGGCTGGTGCGATCTTGTAGTTCGTGGCTCGCAGATTTGAGCAAGCCACAATGAAGTCCATGTGAAGGTTGCTGTCGTCATCCTTTTCAAAGTCCAGTGGCGAAATTTTCGAATTTTTGTCCGCGTTTTTCAACAGCTCCGTAATGATCTTATCCACACGATCCTGGTCCACTTCTCCATCACCAAAGTTGTTGGCCGAAGCAGCAGCGGCTGCCTCGTTAGTCTCGATTTTCACGCCCGAACGAGGTTTGAATTCTGGCACCTAATATTTGTAATTAATGTTAAATTCACCTTCACAGAAAATGTATACAGGACGTACCTTGACTTGCTGCACCAATTCGGCAATAGTATCGCGGTTGCGGACCTGTTCGAGGCCATAGACCTCTGCCCGGAGATTGGCAGCTGCATAGACGTAATCCAAGTGCATGGGGTCGTTTACATCAAAGACCAGCGGATCGGGGCAACGCTTGGGACCAGACCAAAACGGCTGACCACTGGAGGTGATCTGATCCGGAGGGAAGTTAAAGAGCAGCTGCTTGATCTGATTGGCATACTGGTCTTCCCAATGAAGACGAGCCCACTCGACACACTGGGCAAAGTTCTTGGGCTTATCGTCGATAAGGGCTTTCTAAATATTCAAAACAAAGATTTTTATAATTCATTATTCAATGAGAAAATCAAATGTCAGCACTCACTTTGATAGATTCGAGGATTTCCAGAGGCTGAATTCCCGGCAGCTTAGCAATTCGCTCGGTAAACTGAGGATCTGAGATGTATTGGGCTGCGTTCTCAGCTGACTGCTTGAAGATTCCTTCGAAGGAGTCACGGGCCCACTGCAAGGTGTGCTCGATGGCGTTTGGAAAATTCTTGAGCGTACAGATGGGGATGCTCTTCTCGGGGGGATCCTGCGACGAACTGTAAGACTCGGTGGCGAAGGGAACGATCACCTGGACGTTACCCATGGTGCCCAGAGTGCCAGTCTCGACCAGCGGGATGCGGTTAAAGATACACTTGCGGTCCATATAGATACGCGCATCCACATTGTCCAAAGCATTGGCTACACCATCCAACTTTCCAAAGAAGTCCTCCGAGAAGACCTTTTCCGTTTCTGGGCCCACACGCAGCTCATATGCAGTGACCTTAACTTCTGGATTCATCCGCTGAATGGCGGAAGCGGCCGTTAGCGATTTGGGCTTTTGTACGTCGTGCGGCCTGAATAGGAATTGCCGATTCAAGTTCGACTTCTCAATGAGATCCATATCCGTGACAAAAATCTGGCCCTTGCCAACGCCAAGACCAAGCATTCCAAAGTTTTTCAGTAACTCACAACCGATAGCACCGGCTCCGACAATGAACCATTTGGCGTCGGCCAACTGTTCCTGGAACTTCCGCCCAAAGATGGCAATCTGGGCATCGTAACGCGAGCCCCGTGGCTGAGCATCCTCCTCGGAGACGCCCTCCGCTGGCAAGCACTCCACTGCGTCGAAATAGAGCCACTGGAAGATGGGTGTAAACTTTCCACTGCACGCCTTGAGCACCTCCTGGGCCACAATTCCACCAACAGCTGCGTCCAGCGGGCACGTGTTGCCCGAGCAGATCTTGGCAAACTGCAGCACCAGTTTCTCGTCAATTTCCTTGCCGCTGGCCCGGCACAGCTCTAGGAAAGTGTTGGCATCTTCCTCGTTCCAGGGACGCGGCAAAGATTCATGGGTTTTGCGATAACAAGAGAGCGCATTGAAAGCCACATGAAGAGTAGAGGGCGCTTCCAATTTGGCGAAATCGGAGATCATGAACTCTGGCTCCTCGGTGGCTTGCTCCAGGGACTTAAAGCTGATAGTCTTGGGCATCTTCACCTGGGTAGCAACTCCTCCGGTCTTGTATTCTCCGAAGCTGCTGGTGTCACCGATGCTGAAGGTGTAGGGGCCCAGAACGTTGATTTTAATGGGCTGGCAACCGTTAAGCTCCTGCATTCCCTGCACTTCCGAGAAAGTGACATAGTCGCCGTCGTTGAATCCGTGACGGGTCTCATCCAGACAAGTGACTACTCCCTGGGCGTCGTGTGTAACGCTAGCAATCATGGTAGACACCGGCTGGGCACCATCCTGGTCGTAGATAGTGAAGTTCTCGCCAAAGTCACAGAAAACCTTAGCGAATAGTCCTCGCGTCTCAGCGATGATCAAAGCAATGTTGTTTTCGTGGGCAAACTTGCCAATCCACTGCTGCTCTTCGGCAGGAGAATTGGTCAGCACCACAACACGGAACTGGCGCAGGAAGTCCTCCGTCAGGGGTCCCGTGTGGGACTCTGTCCTCACATAGCTGTTCAGCTCGGCCAACTGGGCGCAGGAGGCCTCGGCCCGGTTCTTGCCAATGTCGGCCTCGGTGAGATAGAACTGCGACGACAAGTCATTAAGCTGGAGGAGAAACAAAATCGTAAATTAATAAATTATTTTAGTCAATGATGAAATTAACAGCCGGGCGGTGGGGGAGCGGTGGCGGTGGCGTATGACTAACAAAGAATATTTGTGGGGATCCACGTATAAAACAAAAGCGAATACGGCGAACAAAAGGGAATGCAAAAACAATTGCAGCCCCCCTTTTTGGAGCCACTAGCGTTATCTCGCTCACACCATTTTCGCGAATAGAAAAAGAAGGAAAAACGAATTACACACACAGTTTTTTAGCGAAAATGTAAGAGAAAAGCCAGAGAGCACCTAACCTAACCTAATTTTGATGAAACAGTTGAAAACTGAACTGAAAACGGCTGTCATGAATCATGGAGCGACCATTTTCTAACCGACAGGGTGGGTTGCAGGGCCTTTTTACTTTTCCCGCGCGCTCTTTGCACACACAAAAGCCAATTATCGATTTTTTCACCGCGACACTCCCCCGGCCCGCTGGATATAGAACACATACCCCACAAGTTGCTGTGTCATGCAGGGTAATAGACTTCACGCCGCCCAAAATCACGTTCTTGGCTATCTCCAGTCCGAGTCCTCCGAGTCCCGACAGCAGGATGTCCGAGTTGGCCATCCTGCGCATGGCGTCGTGCCCCAGGACGTACAATTGGCGCGAGTACAGCGACTCATCGATGTCTCCGCCAGCGGCGGCATTGTTGGCAGCCATGCTAGCTCCTCCTGGGTGCCGACTATTGCTGTTGCTGTTGCTATTGCTGGAGCTGACAGTGGAGTTCGAATTCGAGTTGTTGTTGTTGTTGCTGCTGTTGGAGGTGGATGTGGTGGTGGTGGAGCTGGAGCTGGCTGAGGAGGCTTCGGTGTCCAGGCAAATCCGTTGCTGCTTCTCCGGGCGATTACTACTTTCTGTTAGTACTGACGATGTACTAACGACGTCGCTGTTCGCCTTCGCCTTTGCTTTCGCCGCAGTTTCGCTCGCTCGCTCTCGCTCTCTCTTGCTCCCCGTTGGATTCGTAGCACACGTGTCAGAGGTAGACGACGATACACACAACTCCAGCTGCTGCTCTGTTGTCGTCCCGCTCGAAATGTCAACGCCGCCTGCTGCTTTGTCGTGATTTTCGTAGTTGTTGTTGCTGCTGCTGCTGCTCGCCGCTCCACCGGCTTCCTCAGCGCATCCTTCCTCCAGCTCCAACCTCCGCTTCTTGGCCACCGGCGAGTGGTCCGAACTGCTGCAGGCCGGTGAATCGGCCATCAGGTGCTGACCACTGGACATCCCGTTTTCGCGAATGTTTGCCAAATCCCTTGTTTCCTCCTGTTGCTGATGCAGCTTAAGCACAATCACCTTATCCTGACCACACGGAAACACAGAATACACGCGAAAATACTACAGAAACGGGACGTCTGGTCGTGTTCCTTGAAAGCTCTGTCCGTCCGATAGCTCTGGGCGATCGTTTCAGCGACAGTTGCGAATTCCGTTGAATTTCGCAATATTTATCCACGAAACAATACACGCCACTACCAGCACGATCAATTTGCAAGTTTCTTGATAACTATAGACGCCCCAACATTCACTTGGTTTTCCAATGGCTATTGATTCCCCGGTTTGTATTCAACACTTGCTTGCAACGCGTTTCCCCGTTTTCCCTGATGGTTTTTTTGCGAGCACAATAGAGTCAGGAGCCAGTGCTGCCAGCTTGGCTATTTTCCCGTCAAATTTTGATTTTTTTCGTGGTCGAAAATCGGAAACTATTCTACTAAGTCAAAGCTCTCTTTGCCAGTCAATATTATAAAATAATTATTATATTTTGCATATTTGGAATTGTTAGATGTGGGGCACCATTATCTGGCCACATGGGTAGAGCGATAACGATAAATTGTTATCGCTGCTAGAATATTCGTTTGAATTTCGATAACGGCTGCAGTTTTGTGGGTTCTAAATCCTGGCAAATCTTAGATATTTCAAATAGCAGTGCATTTTCTTTATTATCCACTTTTCTTTTTATACAACTTTTGAGGAGCCTGGAGTCTCCCATCACTTCTATGCAAGGACACCCTGTGCACATTCCTTTTTTTCTCAGTCTGGGAAGCCTTGGCAGTGTTGGAAAATTTTGTTGTATCAAGTAAGCGCCATATTGAAATTTTTATAAAATAATTAATAATTAATATAAAATTCCTAGTCGCTTATTCCTATTGACTATCTTTTTCCATACAAAACTGTCTCTTACATCTCAACTTTGCCTCTGGTCGCTTTGTTTTCTTTGTCAAAATCAAAGGAAGAAAATTTTAATAGACTTTAAGACCCATCACTAATTCTAAGCATATTTGTTACACAAAAAATTACGTTTGGACTCTGGTTGTTAAATTCTAGATTCCCATATTCTAGAATCTACATTCCAGATCCTATAAAGTCACCATATCTTTACAGTTTTCCCATCAAAACGATTTCTCAACTCAATTGAAATACATTTATTAATAGAATTCCCTAACCATTAATCTGTCGGCACTTGAAATAATTATCCTGAGACAGGAAGGAGTCCGGTTGTGGCACGCGCCCTTCAACGATTGCCTAACTGACCCACAAGTAGATCCTGTCCCCTCGTCGTTTTCGAGTTCAATATCCTTTGAGAGCGGCTAATCTATTTTCGGTCGGAGGTCCTTGTTCAACGGTAGTCGAGCATGAAAATGCGTAAATTTCTACGAAAAACATACGAAACTCCTGGCATCCCTTTCCACTTTCCTAACGGGCGGGGGTGTCCTTTTCAAGTGTTGAGAGCGTGCCATTAGGAAAATGCGAGGGGGCAACAGCTGCAGGATCTATCGCCCGGATCCTGGTGAACAGTTGCGTAAAATGCATTTTAATTTACAGCTACAGCTGCGCGAAACGCTGATCCCGTTTTTTGGAATACGTTTTACCCCCTTTCCTGTCACTAATATTAGTCTATGAAACAGTCCGATCTAGATCGGCGGAGGAATATAAAACCAGCCGCGGAATTTATCGCGTGCGGTGTGTTTTTAGTCGTCCTTGTCGCGTGGCCAATCCCCACAAACGCAGAATATTTTTGGGACAAATTAGCATAGTCCGATCCTGGCCAGGCGGGGGTGTCCTGCTGCCCATCTGTTCACCGAATATGCTGCATCGCGTGCCTTTGTTGAGATATCTGGGAGTGAGGTAGACCCTCCCCGAAGTCCTTGGCTTAATTAAGGCTCATCACATATGGCGGCGCATCCCTATGCAAATTTTCACTCATTAATCAATTTCGAATGTAATTTGAATATTAAAACTCGGAAGGAAAACGGCTGACACTATTCATTTTGTTCCTGTCATCGGATTGTAGGGTAGAAATGCATTTTTTTTTAATTTTGGCAAATGGTTTATGGTTTTTAATTACAAATGAAGGCAAAGAAATGCAAAACACAGGAAAAAATGGTTCAAAAATATATAGTAGCTTCCCTGCTTTATAAACTTTAAGATACTGACATCCTTTTGTTGGCTTTTTTAAATTTAACAAATATTTCACCCTCAGACCCCTGTTCTATGATGAATACCTTAATAATATAAACTCCAATTGTTCCTTAAACTTATCTCTAAAGAGTAGTAAATATTCCTTGACCCACAAAGGCCAAGTAACGCTCCTGGCCCAGTGTCTCGAATTGCAGCGATAGAATCTATCTTTTATGGCGATCAACATCTTCTATCGCCACTAAATGACTGCGGCAGCGTTTTCCCTCATTTTAATTGTCTGGGAAAAGTCATTTTATCGCCCGACGACAATCTATAAGCAGAAGAAAATGACAAAAAGAAGGCGCAGCGTAAATTTTAACAGTCAGAACAATTAAGGAAGGGACACAATCCCGCGCCTTACAGTTTTCAGTTATAAATGAAAAATACGTTACAAATCCAACGCTTGGACGACCTGGCTTTTGGCATCCAAACAGACTTGGTCAAGTGTTTTCTTGGTGCTGCTGGTATTGCCGTTGCAACTATATTGCTGCTGCTGCTGTTGCTGTTGCTGCTGCTGCTGGTCTTCCCCCTTGTTTTTTTCTGGCCTAAATACGCGCCGCTTTATGCTCACTGAATAACGTGTGAAACCCGAGGGAAGGAACCTAAAAAAAAAAAAAAAAAGAAACAGAAATGAAATGAGAAAACCTGAAGGAAGTTCCCCTGCTGCAATTTTGATTTGGCCCCGAAGCAATGGCATTGTTGCAGGTACGAGGGCGTAGACAGTTGGCCACAGGTGAGTGCGTTTGGGGTGCTCAGCTAACTGCTAATTGGTGTTGCAACTGGAATTAAACTGGCATCCCCATTTTAGTCACTACAATTCCTGGTTAGTTGTATTCTTCAATGAGAAATCCCACCGAATGCAATCAAAATATTTACAAACGCATTCGAGTGTGAGATCTGCAACTAAAAAACGTCCAACAAAAAGTGGAAACCCCTTCTCCTTCTCCGAGGTGTGAAAGGACAATGCGCCGCTGTAAGAGCTGTCAGGAAAATGCAAATGCCGACTTACCTGAATCTCAACTTCAAGCAACTTCTCCACTAAGGGGTTTTCGTTTTTCCCATTTTTTTTTTCCTGTAACCGGCCAAAACAATGGAGGGCACGACAAAATATTTTCAACAATTTCGAGTGTCTTTTCCAGCACAACCGGAGAAGTGACACACGGAGAGACCATAGAGCCGGAGGATCTTAGATTTATGTATGTAAATGGCCGTCCAGCACTCAACCCAGGGGCTGGAAGTCGAAATTAAGTTGTAATCTTTGTAATTTTGTCACTCCGAAAGGGGTTGACAGCGGACAGCTGCCTCACTCCTTTCCCTTCGTCTTAAAGGACATTTTCCCCAGTGAGGCTGCACAATGCGACACATTTGTTTTGTAAATATTGCGTTTGTAATTAATGCGCGAATATCGAGAGACACGTTTTTTTTTTTTTTTTTGTTCGAATTTGCATACGATCGCCGGGATAGGAGTCATTTTTCAATTGGTTCTCATTTTTCACTGTAGTGCAGGGTTAGGATATTCAAATTGCATTCAACAAAGATTAATAGGTTCGTAATTTTAGAGGTTTGGGAAAGTTTCAAGTCTTTGGATTACTCTTAGTTAGTTGTGGAAAAAAACTTATTTGGGGATTTTATTTCTAGAGGATGTTAATCTCATTATCTAGATTACTTTTGAATACTTTTTCCCTAGAAGATACGATCATCATCTAATCAACTGACTGCCTAAATCCTCTAACACCTCCTTCAGATTTTTCCTTTCATTTAATCAAGCCATCAAATGGCCCTTTCCCACTGAGGGACAAACCCATTGAGCCAATAAATCAACTGAAAACTCTTCGGCATTCAAATTGGCACATGCAAAATGATTTTTCACAAATTTGTAAACATTTTATTACAACATTCTGGCCCCAGAGCCAACCCTTTCTGGGATTCATCCCTTTGGGTTTTTGGCAGCTACTTAAGATGCGTCGATTGCATTCTGCAAGGACAATGGACGTTTGCAAAAAGGACAGACAGCAGATGATGATGCGATGTAACCCCTAAGATGCATCGAGGATCGGGTGAACCGAAGGTTTTCCAACCTTCGTGCTTTGCATATTTAATAATAAACTGAGTCTCGATTCGGTTTATTGCCCATGCATAATCCTTTTAATGTCCTGACTGTGGCCGGCATTTGAATAATGCTCAGTTAACGCTTTAATGTGCTTAGTCGCTCGTCGAAGGTGTGTTAAACACATCCTGTCTGGGAATCGGGATACCGGGATCCCGGCTTTAATGCGTTTTTGATACTCTCCTCCATTGGCTTCTTTTTGGCAACATTTTTATTGAGCGCCGCGCGCATCGAATCCATCAATTTTATTGCCAGGCAGGAATATTTTTATTTGCGATCAGGCAGCGTCCACAAAAGGGCGACACTTCCTGAAACAAAAGAAGCCAGAAAAGTAAAAAATAAAAATATATTGTATGAAAAGAAACGTTACAACTGTCGTAAAAGTTTCGATGCAGGCAGCGACTTTAAGCAGCTTATGCGAGCGAGCAAAAAAATTCATATAAAATGTATTATGTGATGGTCGTGCAAAGCATTTTGCGGTTTATCCTTTTAGCAATAAAAGTATCCGATTACCGAATGCACTGGGAACCAGCGAACTCCTCTGTCTTCGTCTTCGTCCTGTCAGCGCATAGATCAAATGCTAACAGCTCGCACAAAACGAAGAAAAAGGAGCCGAAGGATACCACAGCTGTGGCTCGCAGGGTTCGCTCCTTTTAATTAAAGTTTTTAAGCCCTTTAAATGTTGCAGCCGGGATAAAACAAGGCGACAAGGGCAAGTTAAATGCCAGTCAAAGCGTTGACATGATATCCCCGCCGTAAACTGAGACGCTCAGCTGGGATGGGATTCCGGATTCCGCAATCTGGGAAGGCGAAGCCAGGCTTAGACAACAGCTGGGCCACAGATGGATAACCTTTACTACTTAGTAACTATCACTGAGATAATAAAACCGGGAATTTCAACCAGAAACTTAGTTAATCGATCTAGAAATCCTGATACATTTTCGTCAAGGTAGAGCTTTCGGTTGGGGGTCATTGGAATGTTTTTCTTTCAAATTCTTAGATTTTTTGAAGCCCACGACCTATGCACTCTTCCAAAAATAATATCATTGCACCCGACAAGAAAGTTATTGACCCGTGCTCGGGGCACTGGTGTGTATCAGTGTGGAAAATCCTCAAGTCACATCCTCGGCGACTTTTTGGATCAGGCCTGAGGAGGCAAGGATGGGGGGTGAGTCTAAGCCTGATTCTCAAGTGGTTCCCATTTTTGGGCAACCCCTTGAGAGGATTACAAGGGGATCGTGTCTGTTTTAGACAGGGAATTGCATCTGGAGTTACACGAGTGAAATGGCCAGCTGGGTGACTTATTCAAAATGTATGTATATTTTCGGAAACCCTCGACTGGACCAGCCCTTTTGTTTTCCCGTCTGGCCGACTGCAATCACTCATAATGATTATGGGGCATTGTTTCTGGTTCCACTCCCTTAATGATTCAATTAACAAAACAGCCGAGGCTGAGTTTCCAAATTCAAATATGAAGCTGACCAGTTGCAGTTATTTATGTGGCATGTGGGAAAAACAAAAGGGTTTCGGGAATCGGAATCGGCATCGGAATCGGAGGACATGGCCGTTCACTGTGAACTTTTCCCGACTACAAGCCCCTTTGTTGTCATAACTCTGACTCTGGATGCGTTGGTCCTGCAGTCGATGGACATCCTTAAAGGGTGGCTGTAACAGCAAGCTGCTCAGCTTCAGGTAAAACTCATCTCAAAACTTGAGAAATAAATGAAATAAATTTTCATTTAAAAAAAAAAGTCCCATAAAACTTTAATCAAGCTGCCTTTGATGCTTCCAGTCAGGGAGGAAAAGCCAGGTGAAAGTTCTCAGAGAATTCATTTAGTCAAAAAATAATTAAATTTGTGTTTTCTAATAAATAAATGAAAGACCATTTCCCTCAATACGTTTTGGCAAAGACAAAAAAGGAATTTAAGATGCTGCAGGTGACATTTTAGAATAAGTTGAGTGATTTAATTTTTGAATGGAAAGGCTCTTTATTTTAAAAACAGGATATTAGTTGCAAATATTTATTGACTTGAATAAAATATACCTCTTATAATACTTACTATCTTTGACAATTCAGAGAAAATCAAGATTTTATTTTGCTATTTGTAGTTATGTTTAATATTTATTGACTTTGGCTTCCCATAACGAATTTCCTTTTGAACAAAAATCTTCTCAAAGCGGCATTAGAAGGCTATTAACTAGCCGCCGCAAATTCAAATATTTTCAAGTCGAAAAGGTAGAAGCTGCAAATGAAGGGAAGCGGCGGGACATTTGTTTGAGCAAATCAATTAGTCACAATGGCCCTCGGACGCAGGACAATGGCACTGAAAACTGTCCCTCGGCGGAGACACTTTTCCCCGACTGCTCTTTCCTGCTTTTGTTATTATACTGCCCGAATATATAGTATATTCCTGGACGGGCATAAGGGCGTTAATTATCGGGCAGACGTTTAATGAATGCACCCGGGGCGAAGCGGAGCTCACGTAATTTAAATTTGCTTAAGGAGATTGCGTGTGTTTTGTTTGGTATGCTAGTCACTTAGTTAGAGGACCGACACCGAAACACTGAAGGAACTACCCACCCTCGTTCACTTTAGTTTCCGCTTCCTGTCTTGGCGATGTCGCATCCTTCGAGCAATTAGTGGAGCGTTGGGCTCACAGGAAGTCCCAATAAAAGTGGAAGCCGAGTCGAGGGGAGACGGCGACGGCGATGTCTCATAATTTCTGGACTTACACGAGTCTTGGATTTAATTTGGCAGTTTCTTGAGCTACTGACACATCTGTTTTTGGCCAGAGTATAGCAATTTTATATGGCCATAAAGTGCGATTTTGGTATGCCCATCGTAAGAGGCTATGGATCGTATTCTGGCAGCTGGCCCCCGAATCCCATTATAAAATCGTTTATGGGCCTTGACAATTGATTGATATATGGCACAGGGATGTGCTGAAATTGGCCTGATTTTCCCCTAAAACTTCTCGTAATCCCAATGAATGTCTTACTTAGTTTGGTCAGCGAAAATTCCCACATCTGGGCAGGCGCAAAAGTATTGGCTTTCACCATCGCATTACCATATGAATGGGAAGGGGTTAAGTCCTGGAAAGTATCAAATTTCCTGGTTTTCAATTAAACAGACTTTACTTAATTGGGAAAAGGAATTACAAAGGATAGTTTAGAAAAACGCCTGGCTAAAATATACAAACATAAAATACATGATTGATGCGCTGACAGAATGGACAGGAAAAAAAAATCACATACAAAATTGTACAAAAAACCAGGAAAAAACTTTCGACCTTTGTCAAGCCAAGTTTTTTCCAAGGGGGTTGAGGAAAAACTAAGTCACAGCTGCCGGGAAAATCTCTCAGCTCGCCATATATGCAAATCAGTTCAACCGTCAGCCAGGAAAGCCAGTTCATCATTCGCATCCTTGCCTGCAATTTGAGGAATCGAGTGACATAATTCCCGACAGCGTGACCAACTTTGATTGATCTCCAGCGGATCGGCGAAAGTGAAATCCAAGGCGACAGGCATGGCGAATTCGAAAACTGGTACAGCGACGGCTTTCTCCTTTTGTCCTCGAGAGGATCGTCCTGCGAAAGTGTCAGAAATAGCTGCGATTGATCACTGGAGTCCTTAACATGATGTAGAGCGTTGCTTTTTGCATAATTTAGTAGAGGCTTACAAGGGACTTACAAGGGGATTTATGGGAAAGTTGGAAAAGTGATTGTTGGCTTCATAAAATAAAGGGGGTTATTAAAAATGATTAAATTCTGAGGATCATAAGCTAGGTAGAGAAAGTATTCTACTAGTAACTAGCCAGTTTATAACTCTCTTATCCATTTAAACTATTCATCGGAATTGGGTCAAAAACCCCATTATTAAGACAGGACCTTTTCACCTTCTCCCCGGCTACTTTCTCCTCATTATCGACCACACAATCGACCAGCACATTGACCCAGGAAAGCCGATCCGATCGGAGGATTATGCAAACATTTGTGGACATGATGTCATTAGTCAATGGACCCATATTTGAACTCTGACCAAAGAAGGAAGAAAATGCGGCAAAATCGTGGCAATTTCTCAAGCAAAACCGCAAGTTGAGACAACCCTCGGGGAAATGGGAAAGCCGAGAGTCGCCGAGTAAAAGGAAGAAAGCTGGCAGGATGATACCTGGACCCCTGAACCCCTGCGAATACCTCGGCCAGGGGTATGAAGGATTTTGCAAGTCGCTTACCCAAAAATGGCATAAACAATCTCATTGTGCGCACTCGAACCAAATGATGTGTGAGATATCAATTGTCAAATCGACAATGGAAATTGACAGATCGGTATCTGTACCGGTCGCTCTCTCCGTCGGGCACCGTAATAAAATTAGAAGTTTATTGATTTGTCTTGACAGTTTGGCGAAGGAAAGGAAATTCCCGGCTTCGAAAATGGAAACTCACGGTGCCCCGGACTCCCCGGATTGATGTCTGGTCGCCTCATTTTCAATGGGAGTGCCACTCCGGCCACACCCCTCGTCCTTACCCCTTGCTGATTTCGCGTCCAGCTCCTGCTGATGCTCCTGCTCCTGTTCCCCGTTGATGTCCTATAAAAATTATATGCAATTAGATATAAAGAATTTCCGTCGACTTCGTCGTCGTAAAATATTCAATTTTATGAGCCCAGTAAATATTTTGATGGCCAGAATTTCGCTAAAAAGTCCATTTTCCCACTGATACTTCCCACTTTTCGCTGACATTAGACAAAGTCCTTGGCTACTGACTTGACTGACAAATGAATCTAAATATCCTGCTGACCACGCCCTAATGTTGTCGCTGATGGTCGCATTCCATTTTCCTAAAAGACCATTAATGGCATGAATTGCATTTCCTTTGAACTTCCAAATACTAATTATTATTAATGGATTTTCAAATATTTCATGTTTTTCGGTTAGCTGAGAGGGAGAATGCGGGTTAATAATTTATGGGAAATCCTTTCTAACTGAAATACTAAGTGAAAATCATATATTTTAAGGCATTCAGCTTTTTCTTTTAGAATAAATCTAATTAGCAGGCTCTTTTACAAAGGAAGGGCTTTGGGCAACTACCTGAGAACACATTGTCAGGAGAAGCTCTTGAGGAAATCCGTTTAATTTCCTCCAAACTCTAAAAGGCTGCGACTTAACTTACCCGCAGGAGCAGCAGCAACACCGAGAAAAATTCTAAGGATATGAAATGCGTCCTAGTTGTATGGCTTGGAATATTCGAATCCAATTCGATTAAAACCTCGTCCTTTTCTTCAACTGCATTCGACTCCTTGGATTGTTTTGAAAGGACCATCCTCGAGACTTTGTGTGAAAGTGAAATCGAGTCAATTGCGGGCGTGTTTCTGTTAGTCCTGCGGTTGCCACCGCCTCGTGCTCCTGTTTTTCTTTTGGCCCTGTTCCCGCACAATTGGTTCAGGTACAAAGTCAAAGATTGCCAAAAGGTGTTTGGGAGATGCTTCTTATCCGCAGCATTGTCTGCTGCCTGCTGCCTGCTGCCTGCTGCCTTCGCCTGCTTGTGTATGCACAGGTGTCACCCGAAGACACACACACCCCCACACTCTCCTATATACATATACGGACAAATTATCTCAGGTGAGCAGGAAGGTGAAATGGATCCACTCGAGGGCAGAGAGCTCGTGCCTGAGAGTCTCCTTTGTTCGGCCGCATAATGAAAGCAAAACGTTCTGAAATATGAATTGAATCTCCTCGAGTGCATTTAATATACATTACGCCCTCGTCCTTCGCCCCCGACCTGGCCGGCTCTTGCCACCTCTAAGCTTGCACCTTGCTAATATCCTGGCGCTCCTTTGCCGACAAAGTTGCCAGTCCTTCACTGTTTGCCAAAAAGTGTGTGCGAGCCATACAATATCCGTTGGAACGTTTAAGTGAGATTAACAAGTGATGACTGATACCGAGTTTTGGCACAACGTGCCCTAACCCCCGGGTTGTGTGCTTTCTATTAAATTAAAAGTGGCATGGAATAAGGCAAGGAAGCTTTTTTGGCATAAAGTTGGGAATTTATTGCAGGCTCAAGCTTGGGGAATATGGGTTGAAAATCCAGATTGGAAATCCTATCGTTATCACATTTTGTAAAACCTTAAACTAAGTAAGCGAGCTAAGAACTATTTTCCACATCAAAGTATTCAAATCAGAAATCAGAACTACTTCAGGACTTTCTCTTGTAAGAAACATCAGTATTCAAAACCACTTTAATTTGAGATTCAGAATGTCCTACGGTCAGCTGGGCGTCCACTGTGAAGGACACACCAAGGCGGTAGTGGACCTGGGATTCAGCAAGGTCTGCGAGTCAGGCTACTATTTGGCCTCTGCAGGACTCGACAACTTGGCAGTACTGCGACACGGCGACACCGGCGACTGGGTTGGCAACTTGAGCGGCCACGATGCCGGAGTGTGGAGCGTGTCCTTGAACGACGACGCCACTTTGCTGGCTACGGGCGGTGCAGATAGCACTGCCCGTCTCTGGGATGCAGTCACTGGCGAACAGCTGGAGAAGTTAATGCTACCGGAGGTGGTGTCCTGTGTGGACTTAACCGAGGACTCCAGTTGTCTGGTGGTGGGATGCCTGGGAGTGGAGCCCACCGTTACTCTCTTCGATCTTAACGGAGCCGAAAGGAAGCCACTGATGACTCTGAAAGGACACTCTAGGGGCGTAAGGAATGTCATGTTCTGCCGGAACAACTTTTCGCTGCTCACCTCGTCCTACGATCGCACCGTAAGAATGTGGGACTGCGTGAGCGGGGAACAGACCCACTCTATAGTCCTGCCCCACCATGCCAAGTCCCTGGAGCTCAACGCCGATGGCCAGATAGTGACCATAGCTTATGGCAACAGTGTGATCTTCGTGGACACCAGCCACTTTGAGATTCTCAGCCAGAGGAAGATGGACTACAAGGTGACGGGCGCCACGTTGCATCCACAGAAAGAGTCCTTCGTCTGCATTGACAGCGATGGTTGCCTGAACAAGTTCGACTATGCGACGGACACCCTGCTGGACAGCTTCTTTGCCTACAATGGTGAGCCCGTCCTCTGCGTCCGGTACAGTCCCGATGGCGAGGTCTTCGCCAGCTCCTCCTGCAAAGGCGAGCTGACTCTGTGGCAGCAAACGGTGGGCAAGAAGTACGGATTGTGGGACACCACCATGGTGTCCGACAGCAGCGATGATGCGGATGACGAGGACTCCATCAGCTAATCGTCCCACACAACTGTACTAGGCATGGAGTACCCCAAGGTCCAGCTTCGGCTTCAGCTTTAGTTTCATTCTGTTTCTGGTTGTGTGTTCTTTTTATTTTTGTTCCCGAGTTTCAGTTCCCCATAATCGAAATGAAAAAAAGGGTCACGATCCTTCCATCCTTGTCTCGCCCGTCTAATAAATTTATTTTGTGATTGAAAACCCCCAAAAGGCCGTCGATCTACCTGCTACCTTTTTATGGTCACCTTACCTCTTACCACACACTCTTTTTTATTTTACGTCCAACCTGTTTTCTTGGATGATTTTCGAAAGGATTTGGTTATTTGATTTTGGTTCGTTTCGTTCGGTTTTCGTTGGGCAATCGCCGACCCTGATTGCATCGCTGCTTTATGGTCTTTCTCACCCAATGCAGTCATAAATGCGTTTTTATTATTATTTGACTTTGGCCGCGAACGGAGTTGGGGTAGCAAGGTCCCTCTCTTAATGCGTATCCAAAAGTAACTCCATTTTCCCTTCGAATTGGGGGGATGCAAACATTGGATACAGAATACTGAGACAATCTCAAATGTAGATACAGTTGAGAACCAAGAAAAAAGATACACGTGCAGCAGACTCCGGAGTCCGGACGCTCTGCTTTCCTGACCCAAAAGATACCCAAAGATTTTTGACAACTTCTTGACTCCGCGGCGTCTTGTTTGTTTATCTTTCTCCGGGTTTGCTCTCCTCAAATCGCTTTCCATAAATATTTATAATTTCTTGGCTGATAAAACGAGTTCCTCGCAGGGAAAACACGTTTTCCACGCGTTTACCAGGAACAGAGGAGCCTTTCACACAAGTCTCCTTGTGTGTTTGTTTCCCAATAAAATGAGTTGTCATGCTAGTTACCTACGTGGCCGCTACAAGTGCCTTTCTCTGATTGATTATTCTTGAGGAAAGTAGCACAGTAGCCGCAGGATCAGCAAAGGATTAGCCTCCACCGGTAGCCAGTCCAAATATTTGCATATTTGAGAGACTATTTGCATGGCTCTTTCCCAGAAATCCATCAATAACTTTCCGATCTGACCGCAATTTGTCCGAGCAAAAGATCCCAGATAAGGAGAAATCATTTATAAATGTCCTGGACAGAAAGATTTTGTAATATTAATGATCGGTCATTTGCCAGTGAGAAATGCCAAGTAACACTTTTTGTAAAGATCTCCTAGAGAGTTTCTGTTTTGATAGGGATCACTGTGATTGGGGTTGTGAGTTTTATAAATGGATTTTACGCTCTTTCGGTCAAGAAAAGAATTAAAGATGAAACCCCTTGGACTTGGTATATTAGTTGACTTCATCCACTGCCTCTTATTCTGAAAATAAATAAATTTCATAAAATAGGGACCGTTTATATTCCAAAAACCCAACTTTCCTCCCCTTCTCCCTGATTATTTGTTAATAAAACCCTCCCACAAAAAGTGTTTGGGTCGAACCCTTGAAATATCCTTAGCCTTAACACACCTGCCTAGCAAAGTTTTAGAAATTGTGGTCACAGTTCCGTGAACTGTACGTTTTTATGGTAATTTCCTTATGGAATCGAGAATATTTGAAACATATCTTACGGCAATTTCGAGCGTTACTTAGCCGCCTGGTCATGCTCGCTGAACATTTCACCCCCACCGGAACACGTGGCACTTCGAGCTTACTTTTTAGTTCCTATAGTATATAGTAGTATTATTTTCTATATAGAATGGGATATCTTTTGCCTCCTGCTGGGGTGAAACGGACTGGGTGTGCTGAGGCGATAAGACGCGTTGCATTCGAAATGAGTGTAACGTATATTTTATACAAGATCAGGACGTTGTTGAGGTTTTATTAGATACGAGATAGTGCTGACCGCGACTGCAAATGCGACCTTCGACCCCCCTCCCCACATTGATGATGTTTGTCCAAGGTGTTATCGGCTAAGGCGGGGATTGTCGGGCGCATAATGGTGAACTGCTGATAAGATCCGGGATCATGGACTAGCCCAACCAGCATTAAGGTATCTAATCAACTGAATACCTTGAGTATGTCGTCTATTGCCCGCACATGTCACGACAATCCTTTAGGATCTGCCCTTATAAAGCGGGACACTTGAGCAGACCGTCTTGGGAAGCACTGTCCCACCTCTTTTCTACGCCTTTTATCCGCGTGTTTGTGTTGACACAACCCATATATATGTGTGCAGTGGCCAGGATATCCTGCTTGGGAGGAAATTACTTAAAGGGATCACGAACTCCTTCCCCCTTTCGGTAACAACTCCTTCTTGAGTTGTTTATGTTTTCAGGCATGACTGCAACCGAACGCCAGTAGAATTCTCAAATTTGTTATAAAGTGTGTAAATTCACGTTGCTTTTCTTTCAAAATCGAAGGGAGGGTGTGTCCCATAAACAAAAAACAGAACCACAGGGGAAGGTTGGGATGATGCTGCCTAATCGAACGATCGACAAACGATCTCTGCCTTTTTTGGGGTGATTGCACTCCAGGGACCCGGGCGAGGATTCCCATTTTTTTTTACCCATTTTTTCCATCAGGTTTTTGTGAGGAAAAGCCAAGAGGTTTTCCCATTATTGCGTCGAGTGCAAAGGGACAAAGCAAATGATGTCTTTAGTCCCCGAATCTGACTTCCAAGGTTTGTTCTATTCTTTGTTTTCGCTATAATTGGATTTAAGCAAACAATATAAATCTCGTTTTATTGCTTCTGGTAGTGTAATTTAATTTTTTACGATTTTGCACATAAATAGAGTGGGAAAACTTTAAAATTTAGAATTGGAAAGACTTATTTAACGGAAATTTAAAAAACTGATTGCTATGGTAACTTCCAAATAGGTGGCTTACAAAACGAACGTTGTAACGGTGGCCTATATTACGAAAATGCAATTGGGCCCTTGGCAACGGCAGGAAAGTGAAAAGATACTGTGCCCCAAATCCCATCAAGCCGCATGCCCCCCCTTTTGCCATGCCCCATGGGCAGCAAGAAATCCAGTTTGAAGCCAAACAAACTGAAGCCCAAACATTTTTTTTATCTACTCATCGCAGTGAAAAGTACAGCTCCACCGAGGAAACAACAACAAACAGAACAGAGCCACCACGAGGATGGAAGAGCAATGAGAGCGAATCGAAGTGAGTGTATTCAAAAACTATTCGACTATGTATACCCTTAGAATAAAGAAATTTTGAAATTTCAAGAAATTTTCAATTTCAAAATTATTGATTTACCAAAATATGAAATATATAAACTAAAAATATTGTCAAAGGTCAAGGTTTAAACTTGAAAAGGATGTATTTGATAGCATTTCCTTATACTTTCTCCTCTTGGACCCTAAAATTTCTATCTACAGGCTACTGTAATATGAAAGGAAAGTGCATTTCCCATTCTATAATCCCTCGGAACGGAATCGTGCTCAAAAACCAACCCATATATCAGTTCTATCTCTTTCGCTCCCCCATTCTGGACGGGATTCCTCCTTCCATTGGATCATTTTTAAATTCGAGGGTTGCGGCATAGAGAGCGCGAAGACTGCTCGCTCGGAGCTGCCAACTGTGCGTGGTGGTTGTTTGACGTTTGCTTTTGCTCGCCTCATCACTGGCTGTTTATTCCTCTTTGCGACCTTGTCCCGATCGGTGTAGCCCAGTGCGCAGTGCGCTGTATTTTAAAATAAGTTGAATAAAAACTAAACGAAAAAAGTTACTACAACGCTGAGAAGTTGTATTAACTATTGCGAATCGAACCGTGCTGTTGGAAGGCGACGAAATCGCAGCAGTTTCCAGTGCTCCGTCCAAGAGACAAGACACATCACAAAGAAAAACCTCCAAGTGCAGTGCTGTTTACAAACATTCTCCTGTGTCCAATTGGTTACCAAGTGCAAAACTATTCAAACATTTGTTTATAATTAATCAATAAACAATTGTGAGATACAATTTCACTTTTAAATCAAGTGCAAAACGCAGAATAGATTGCCACAACACACACTCCCAAACCCTCTCGCAGCCACACACATTAGGTTGGAGACCATAGTAGCTGGGTGTGTGTGTGCGTGCGTTGGAGACTCTCGCTCTCTGGCTCCCCATACTCGCTGGTGGAGCAGCCCGAAAACAAAGTTTTTGGCGCCAAAAGTTTGACAGCTCGCTTTGGCGTGCGATTCGCAAACAAGTGGCCCCAAAACAGAGAGTATAAAACAGATACGGAGACAGAGATACAGTCAACATGGTTAGTGCACGCGTTCTGAATCCCGTCATGCTGAGTGAATTCTGCAAAATGAGCACCAGCCCGGCTGTGAGTCGAAACCTTCCTTGTGGTCGCCAGCTCAACCGCATCAAACGTGACCTCTTCGGCAGCTCCACATCCTCGGAGAGCAGCACCAATAAACTGTAAGTCGAAGTGCATCTCCCTGAAGCTTTGTCCCAACTAACGAAATTGTATTTGAAGGCCCTTCAATGCCGAGCTGGAGCGTCACCAGGAGATGGCCACACAGAAGTGGGGCTTCGATTTCCGTGCCGGCTGCCCCTTGGCCGAGAAGTCGCCCTTCGTCTGGGAGCGCGTCAGCTTCCAGGAGTCGAGCTTCGCTCCGGAAATGTACACCCTTACCCGAGCTGCCCACGTCCGTCCCGTGGAGAGCAGTCCCACCCACATGGACACCCTGCTGAACGAGCGATCCGAGCGCGAGAATCTGGGCTCCAACTTGGTCAACTCGTCGCTGGAGTCCAACACGGACAACGATTCCTGCTACGACTCACAGGATGAGTCACTTACGGTGCGACTGTCCAGCAACATAGCCCCCACGTCCTCGATAGTCCTGCGCAAGCGACAGCCAAAAATCACAGGTGAGTCTCGAACGAGGGTTGATTAAAGCCTGTAGAGCTTGACGGTTCCCAGAGTCAGGCTTGATTGCACTCCGGTATTGGTCATTAATTGGTCCGGTCCTGTTTATTTTTGGTTCCCAAGCCAAGCTTTTGGATTCATCCACCACTTTTGCACTCAAAAGAATGCACTTCCTGGTTTGATTGTCCCGTTTTGAAAACTATAAGTTGTGGGCGTTGTTTGACCAAACATGAACCCTAAATTATAGCAATTAGCTTTTACTTTATTGAAGATTTATTTTCCCTAAAAGGGTTACGATTTCCAAAGCTGGCCGCAGCTGTTTTAGGACTTCATCTCCCCACAGAACCAAATGGCACTGATCTGATCCTCGGCCTCGCGGGGGTTGATTTCACAGATCGATCGCATGCGGGTCGCTGGCTGGATAGCTGGCAGCGTGCATCTATAAATGCCAACAGCTGTGACTCCGCTTTGTCTATGGCCTGACCTCATTACAGAAAAAGGGAGAAACCTGGAGGGGGCTGGGGATCGGCTTTCAATGCACCACCATCCACAGAGGCGTTATCAAACCTCCCTTTGATTGCTTTGTACTTCGCCTTTTTGTAGTAAATTTTTTCTCTTTTATGAGTAAGTGCCACTCGCATATGCATGTGTAATTACAATCATAAAAAGTGTCTGTTCTGGGCATTATAAATGCACCCGCATCGTAGTGGCCAGTTGGTGAAGCCTTTAAAGCCTTGGCTTGCTGTACTTTATCTGGACCTTTGGTGGCCGGCAAGCTAGGGAGCGTGTAATTTATGCAGAAATGCAACCGTCACTCTTGCTTTCACTTGCCTACCTGAAAAACCGGCTAAACGCCGACTGTCTGGCTGCCGTCTGGCATTTGTTCTTGCCTTTGCTACCCCTGAATGCGGCAGGATCTGCAACCCTCTGAGCAAGGATCAGCGGCTGCCGGCCACGTGCCACAATCTAGGGATCTACCCGAAAACCGAAATCAAAATGTGCAAAAACAGGCGGCGCCTGCTGTTTTTGGGATCAATGACATGCGAACAGGAGAGACCGGAAGTGCAGCAGCTGACTTTGATTTAACAATTTGACGTCATAATAACTAATATTTGTGTCCTTTTTTTCGTTTGCAGAATTCATGAAGGAGCGCAAGCGACTGACCCAGGCTCCCAAGAAACTGTCGCCCGCGAAACGCCTGCGCACCAGCTCTCCCAGCTCCTCCGCCGCCAGTTCCAGTGCGGGATTCGGTTTGGCGCATCTTGGGGCCATGCTGAAGCGCCCACGCCACAACTAAAGTCGCTGGTTCGCTGGACCACCCACCGAATTGCAATTTGTAATATTATTTTACTTTTTTTAAGCCACTGCGATTGTGTAGTATTTCCTAATCTTTTATTACGAACAACTTTTTTATGCAGTGCAAGGGCGACAGTTGCGAATATTAATCGTTAGTCTTCAATTACTCGTAACCAGTAATTAGTTGTAAGCCACAAAGTTAGCTCCGGGATGAATGAAACTTTTTAGATTTCTCTAGTGAGAAATGCCATAAACTAAGTGATTAGTTCTTAACAACAAACAACTATTGAACTAGAAAGAAGGTGTCGTGGAGGGAGAGACCGCAAGCTAAATGGAATTAGTCTCAAATATGTTGAAGCCAAACAAAATTTAACCTTTATAACGAATGAAATACTAACTTTATATAACTTTTCGAAATCAGGCCAGCAACTTTTGCCTGTGCTCTGTATTCTGTAAAACAAAACTCATCTCTGTTCTGTTTTGGCATTTTCCCAAGATGAAACTTAGTCCTAAATCAGAACAGACTTGAATTTTGTCCTAAAATTGTAAAGGAGATTAAAACAATGCCTCAATCCCAGGTCTATCTTGGCATATTGGTGCCTTGTTTTTGAGTCCTTAATTCAAGTAATTCCTTAAAACGACCAGTGAAAAGTCAATTTCTGTTTTTTTTTGGCTGAAACTCATTACTTTTGAGCCAATTGAACACAAATTGTCGCGCTTTCAGTTCTTAACCAGCGGTAAAAGTGTATTTTATGATTTGCTATGATCTCTGGGCAAGTTATAAAAGCAATTTTGCTTTTAACTATCATGTACAAATGCTAGCATACTTTACTTTACACATAGGCAGAGCCTATTCTAACAACATTTATACAAAGCATCTATTTGTAAGGCATAACTAAGAACAAAAATCCAAAGTATTCTCCTAATATTTATATTGTATAGACATATTCTATGTATAATTAAGTCATTAAAAACGCATTCTTCAATAAAAATAAAGCAAAAAACAAAGCCAAGCCCCATGTTCACCAAAAGCTGGCCAAATAACAAAAGCCAACATATAATTATAAAATGTTTGTTTGTTATTTGATGCTAATTCATATTCATTGCTTTGGTTGTAGCCGTAGTTGTACGACATAGTTTAATTAATTTTGTACACTTCATAATTAGATTTGTTTTCTTTGCAATAAATTGTTTTGATTTTTTAGTGAGTAGTAATTGATAGCTTTATTATTATGATTTGCTGTTCCGGCTTCAATTTATAATCAATTCTCCTGCCGCCTATTAGATAATCATACACAGCACCTTCTCAATTTAGTTTTCTGTTTATTTAGATAAATTAATTTCATTTATTGCCTACATCAAGTACATAAATATTATTCTTTATTTGCATCGTGGTAGCTTTAACTAGTTTCCATTATCTAGACGATCCGTTCTACACATACAAATATATATATATATCGGATATGTACAGGGGACTCAGGTTGGTGGTTCCACCTCACTTCCCCGTCGCCTTCTCCTCCAGCTGGGCCTGAATGTGCCGGACGTTCTGCCCGCCGCCACTGTGGTTGTGCCGCTGGAAGAACGCATTGATGGAGCTCATTGATCGGTACTCCAGGTTGTCGCTGACATGCCAGTCCACGCTAATGCTCTGATGACGCCCCACTGGGTTCCGGCTCCTCGTCTCGTTGTACTTCTCAAGCAGATGCAGCAGACAGTCCTTCGTGGTGTTGGCCGCCTCCTCCAGGTTCACGGTCTGGTGGGTGTCCGGCAGTCCAACGGGAACATCCCGGCTCATTTGATTGATCCGGAACTTGGCCCTCCGACTGCTGGCGGATTCGTTGCAGAGTTGGTGGTTGGCGGTGGCTGAAGTGCTGGTGGAGCTGCTGCTGGAGATTACCTTTGAGGCAGTGGTGCTGCTTCTTTGTACATGCTGGCTGATGGTGCTCCTGGCATTCGAGCTGGACATTGTATTTACGGTGGATTTTCGAGTTTGTGTTTGCACTTGGGACTTGACCGAGGAGCTGCTGCCATTCCTTAGCGTAGGGGTTTCCTCAATGGACTGCTGCAGTCGGACGGACAGCGAACTGACCTTGGTCTTGCCCTGGCCATCGTCGTAGCTGGTCTGGCGCTGGGAACTGCTACTGGCCTGGCTGAGAAGTCCTCCCCGGGCCGTGGGTCGGTTCCAGCTGCTGCTTGTCGTGGTTTTGCTGGTCCAGCGGTTGCCCTCCTGTGTGGTCTCACTGGACTTGCTGGAAGTGCTGCTCGCTGGTGCTGCAACTGGAGTAGGTACTGGAACTGGACTAGCTTTGGGAGCTGTTGCTGGTGCTTCCGATGAGCTGCTATTGTTGTTGGCATCGCCCAGCTTGGTGTTGATCTGCGCCAGCATGAACAGGTGATCGGATAGCTTTCGTATTTCGTCCGCCAGGTTGACACGCTCACCGGAGCTGCGACGACCCAGGAGGTAGGTGGTGTCCGAGTTCCGGCGGTCGAAGGTGTGCAGGTAGCTCTTCATGCTTCGCTGCTGCTGGGCGGTGGACTCGCTACCGGAGAACTCATCAAAGTTTTCATTGAAGAGGTGCTGCGGCGTGGGTGTGGTGGGAGTGGATGTGGCCACCGTGGGGAACAGTTTCTCCCGAGACTCGTTGATGGGCGTGGCCAGCGACCGTGGACTCTCATTGTCCGCACTGCGGGCTTCCTCCTCCTCCGGCAAATCCTCTCCCCGTTCATCATCCGTCACGGTGGCAATCGATTCGCACGGCGATGGCGAGCAAACTGTAAGTATGAAAAGGTTTCTGAGAAATTGTTTCGGAAATGGAAAAGTATTTACTTAACATTTAAATGAGTTAGACTTTTTAACAAACGGACAGTTGGGTTATAGCCAAAAAAAGTTTGAAGAGAGGTTAGTGAACATGAAGGTTAATAGACAAGAATATCATGCTTATGAAATGGTTCCAGGATAATTCTAAAAAGTATTAATAAAAGTGTTCAACTATTAAATAATGAGCTTCGAAACTAAAGGACTACGTTTATAAACTTGAAAGCTTCGCTTTGACATTAGTTTTACTTTATAGATTTTAAATTGTAAATAAAGTTTAAAGAAGGAAAAAGGAAGGTCCTTCTGTTTTCTACTTTCTTAAGACTCATTTATCTTTGTTTATTCCTTATTTTGAATTCCTTTCTGACTTATATTTCCCTAATGGACAAATCACAAATGAATATGAATCTGACTTTGGAATTTGACTGCGAAACTCTGTGGATGATGGATTGCCGGAGCTGGATGTTGGGCTTACCTGGCTGGAAGACCAGAGACTGTGGCTATGTGTGTGCTGATCTAGACCTGAATTGGGGATCGAGTGGGTTCTTGGGGAGCTTTTGGATTTGGGAGTGGGAGTGGAGGGGAATTCTGGGTTTGGGAATTTAGAGTTTGGTTTCTCGTCTCATAGAAACTATACAGAAGTATCGTTGTGTTTGAATTTGAGTTATATTTCGGATATATTTTGCATGTTTTTCAGTATTTCTTTGTCAATGGCTGTCATTATCACAGTGTCAAAATGGTTAATGGAGCTGGAGTCCGCTATAAGGACGCCAGTCACCTTCTTAAGTCTACGGTTACTTAAACATAAACAACAGTTCTAGCCGGCAAGCTGGCCACCCTCACATTCCTCTTGAAAAAAGGACTACCAAGGACTTTGAAGAAGAGTTGGGGTTAACACAGAGACAGAGACAGAGATAGAGATAGAAGATAAACAGAGCGAGAGGGTGAGGGAGCTGGCCAACTTTGTCCACATTCAAGTTAAGAACAACAATTAGTTTGACAAGTTAATCGTGTAATATACAATGTTGATCCGGTTGCAGGATGCAGTTGCAGATGCGGACGCCTCACTTGCCGTGGATGAGGGCGTGTCGGTCGCGCTGTCGCTGGGAGCCGTACTCAC
Organism: Drosophila varians; assembly: GCA_018150405.1. Taxonomy (NCBI): domain Eukaryota; kingdom Metazoa; phylum Arthropoda; class Insecta; order Diptera; family Drosophilidae; genus Drosophila; species Drosophila varians. The sequence continues at coordinate 16,597,148 of JAECWK010000130.1, forward strand.
CTCGGGAGGAGGACATGCTGTCCGGGCCGTGGGTCCTCCGCGGATGCGGATAGCTGGTCTCGCTCAGGGGCGCAATCACATTGCCCTCCACGTCGAACACGTACGGACTGTTTGGATGCGTCTCCCAGCGGACGATGAAGTTCTTAAGGTTATCCTTGGTGGCATCCAGCTCTTTATTCTTAAATGGGAAGAAGATTTTTAAGGATAATCATAGTCTTTAGATCGTATCGAATCACTTACCTCTTGGTCTCCAACACTACAGAGTTTCGCCAGCTCTTCGTCCTGCTCGCCGTCCTCAATTTTGTGTGGTGTTACTCCCACTTTCTGCTGCTCCTCCTCCTGCTCCTCATCGTCGTCCTCAATGGTTTCCGTGGATTCCTCCGAGGACTCCTCTGAGTCCGCTGTCACCGGAGACTCTGACTTCAGACGCGTCTTGGATGCGGAGGAGGTGGCCTTTGTGATGGGATTGGCGGAGGCGGCGGCGGCCGGACGCTGTTGTAGCCATTTATGCTTCATGCACTCGGCGGCGGTCATGCGGGTGCTGCGGCGGAGGGAATTCAAATCGAGATGATGGAGTCTCAGAACCAGACTCTAATTAGGAGGAAAATTACAGCCACCACCCACCTGAGGTCCTTTGCCAGCAACTTGGCTATGAAATCCAGACACTCTGGGGATATGCCATTGAAGCACTCATCCTCGAAATCGTATTTCGCAATGGTTACATTTGACATTGTTTCAATGTCGTTCTCGCCCATGAATGGCGAAAGTCCTGAGATGCTGTACCATGTCCCAGCCAAGTCATATGTTGCAGTGCGTTGGGGGAGAGGGTTTAAGGATGTGTGGCAAAGTCAATAAACATGAAATGTAAAAGCAACGTAAGTAAAATAAATAAAAACAGAAACCAACACTTAATTAACTAAATTAAATTTGCTCACACTTCTTTTCTTTGTGGCAAACGGACGAAATGAGGAGATACCGGCAGGAGCCACCCTTTTGATTATTATATTTTTGAAGCTGGTACAAAATTTTTAATTGGTTTTCTGCCACGGCATCCACCCCTTCGAATATGAGTGGAGGTTTTGATTAAATTTCCAACAGCTCGAGTGTAAATTGTTCGAAAATATTGAGTCAGCTCAAGTATCTCCTCCACGCCTTCCAGGACAATTAACGTTTAATTCCCTGATAGCTCCCAAATTAATGTGAGTAATTGGTTTAATTTAACTTACAGCACATAGCAAATGACGCCAACACTCCACATATCCGTGCCATAGGAGATGCAGTCAAAGTTTACGACCTCGGGGGCCACAAACTCAGGTGTGCCGAAGAGTACCTGGAAGCGGCCATAATATTTTTATGAACCAAACATTTACTTGGGTTAAATATTTACCCTGAGGCGCTTGTCTGGATCGAATTTGCGGGCCAATCCAAAGTCAATGATCTTGATGCGATTGCCCTTCTGTGTGAGGACCAGAATATTCTCGGGCTTCAGATCCAGGTGGATGATTCCATTCCCATGGATGAAGGCCATGGCTTCGCAAACTTGCCGAATGAAGACGCGGCAGACCCTTTCGGTTAGGACAAACTCATCGTCTACAACGCGATCGAAGAGCTCTCCACCTTCAATCCTATGAAATAGTATGTAGATATTATAAAGAAACAATTAAGGATATTTATTTAAAACGTAGTTAAAAACAAGTAACAAGAAATCCAAACAGACATGCAAACTCAGAAGCAGAAGCCAGATTATCGCCTTTCAATTAGTCTCTCCTCCTGCTCTTTAGCCATTATTTTTGTAAATTGGATTTAGTTACCTTACCTGACCTCTCACTAAGCTAGTTATGTTATTTACAAGAATACCGATTGCTCTGCCAGAACACGAAAATCAGATAATCCATGGACATCCATCCGCTCGAGTGAGGGGCATCAACTAACCAACTGCATGCAGATTGGAATCGGAGGGAATTATGTTCAAGTGCTCGACAAATGTCATCAGAGATTTGCTTTTTTGGGATGTCCTACAACACAACACAACACCCTCCCATCCATCAGATGCTCATGAAATAGATTCCGACACAAAAAACAAGGGAACTCCTGCATTGGATTGGGATTTTCCTTCCTTTTTTTTATTTAGCTCGGTCGTTAGTTGATGCACTTCACCCAGAAATCCGAAATCGACTAAATTAAAAATTCATGTAAAACATTTCATCAGTGAAATGGATATGGTTCTTCTCCTAAACAAAGCCTGACTATTTGGACACTCTTTTCTAATTGGTTATAAACACTGTCCTTGAAACAATTGAATTTAGAATCCTTTCAATGTAACATTCACTTTTCTCAATTTACGAAAAATATCCATTAGCCGAAAACATTTCCTATTATTCGAATGACACAAAAATTGTAACGTATATCCTTTCAATTAAGAAAATCCGATGAGGCTTATGAACAACAGAATATTTAAATATTTATGATGCAATGTGGACCATGCAGTTGGAATCCTGTAACAAAACTGGCACATTGTTGGGCTTTGGCTTTTTCCTGAAACTTAATTGTTTAAAAAGTTCCCAAACTCTGGGAGATGCCTTTGCAGTTTTCCTCGAAAGCTCGAAAGTGGGGTTTTTGGGGGAAGAATTTTCTCCTTGGCCAAACATGTTGGCCGTCGTTCAACATTCTGTTATTTTGTTATGAATATGCCAAGGCGCACTAGGCAAGTCAACAATTAACTTTTGTTTCTGGGCGGCAGAATGACTACAACAATAAGGAGAGTCCAAGTTGTCAAACTGCAGTTTCCTTGTTTTGTTGAAAATTAATTTAAGTTAGACAAAGACTTTTTGGGGGCTTTGTCTGTGGATGAAAGCGAAATTGTTTCTTCTTTTGTACTCCCATTGGGCGGGGCGAGGGGGTCAATGTGGGTCAAGGCCGTTGACGACTAATCAGCGGCCCAAAATACCTGCCTCAAATGTTTTTATGGGCCATTAGAGACCCTTAACCCATGTCAGCATTCATTTGCGAGCCAAGAACTTTCGCGAGTTGGCATAAATTTCTATAAGGATGTTGGATGCTGGAGTGCGAAAAGGATAACCTGTTGCTTGAGGCTTTTCCTTTGGAAAATTGGTGTTTCTTTTCTGGTTTTCCTGGGGGGTCTGCAGAAAGTTTACTACTTTACGATAATGTGCGTACGTGTAAATCGCATTTTATGCACATTCCCACTGATTGCAAGATATTGTGTCCCCGGCAACAATGTGGCAAACAACAAAGGACACAACAAACTTAACGGATAGTGAACGGGGAATGGGATACAGGATACAGCTACATGGAAGGAGTATAGAGTATAGAGTATAGAGCAGTCACACCCACGAGACATGGACAAACAAAATCAACACATTCATATTGGGGCATGGCCTTTTGGCCTTTTGGCGGTCGGGGAAATCTTCCTTACAGTTCCAGGACGACGCACATCATTTTCTGATATTCGTATGCCGCATACAATTGTATAATGAGGTGATGCTGCAATGAATTCATAATCTCCACCTCCCGCTCCACATTCCGCTTGTCCTCGCGCTTCGGAATTGGCACAAATTTCGCCGCCAGCTGGAGTCCGTTTGCCTTGTCCTTGCACTTGTACACCGTTCCGAATTTTCCCCTGAAAGCACGGGGGATAATATCGATTAGTATTGGCTGCCTGCCACCCAAGGGACCCGATCGAGTCCATCCTGTAGTTGCATACTTACCGTCCCACCTCGCCCAGGACATCGTAAAGTTTATGGGCATCGACGTTGCGATTTATGGTCACATCGCGCATGGGAAACGCCGGTTCCAGGACTGCAAATAGAAAGTTTAACGAACTTAAAAGGTGCTTTTAAGGCCTTAAAACTGCTTTGGCAATAACTTTTTAATATGGCGAATAGTTTTGGTGTGAAAACTAGAGCTCAGCTGATAAAGAATTTCCCAGTAAAACCACTTGAAACACTTAAATCCCTCATCTTATCAAAAAATAATTGTTAAGATGCCATAAATAGACAGGCTATAGACGGGTTATGTGGTCAGAAGTTACAGCTCGGAAATATTACGGTCTGATTAGACCCTCAACTGTGTGATTTGATTAGATTTGTAGTTCCTGGCCAGGCAGGAACGTATCCAGTGGGTGGTCTGGAAATATGGCATTTCAATCACTTCTATTGTCCTGCGTCCCCGCCCCACCATTCCAGAGTGCATTTAATATCGGCTATTATGGAGCCCCGGGAGTCCTCCATCGACTGCTCAACAACAGTTTGTGCTTGTCACATATTTTGCAGGACATATTGCAGACATGTTTTCTTTTTGTATTCAGGGGAAACCCTTTTCAAAATTTGATTCGTTGTTGCTCTCGTTTTCTCTTGTATAAAGTATGTCTGCAACTTGGCAAACAAATAAAAATGACTTTATTCAATTGAATTTTTGCAGGGAGCCAGGAGCAGGGAGCCAGGAGCCGGCGGCAGTATGGAATCGGAGCAACAACAGTGACGAATGGGAATATTGTGACAAATATGGATGCACCGAGAGAAACAGGTAAGTAAACGAAAAGTGTTTAGGAAAGAGGATATCCTTTGAAAATCCATAGATTTATATGACTTCTCTCAGTGCCTGCACATGAAAGTTTTCCCAGAATGTTGGTTTTGGTCACCAAGCTCTAAACAATTTCTCATACTTTTTTCCCATTACGTTGCCAGAGCTTCATCTTGACATTTGACCACAATAAACCCCGGAGATTTGGCAGGAAAATGAATGCCTGGGCACTTGTGTTTGAAAATTCGCAATTGGAATTATTGATAATCTGCTAAAGGCTGGCGATAAAAGTTAGTCGGTCGGCCTGTTAGTTAGTTGGTCTTAAAACTTTGGCCCGGCCATTTGCCGATGACGATGCCGATGCTCCATATCCTGTCGTTTTCGTAGCAGCTGTCCTATTAATATGTAAATGGCGCACATAAGTATGGTAAGGAAAACACGATAAATCTTTAAAATCAAAGGCAATGCACAGCAGCCTTTGGCAAAGGACTTTTCAAAATCAAAAAGCAGGAGGCTGGCGTGGGGGGGCGTGGTGTGGCTAAAACTTGGCAAATTCAAAGTGAAAGTTGAGCGTCTTGTGTGAATAGACACGGAGGCTGAGTGTGCGTGTGTGTGTGTGTGTTGGCTTGAAATCCTTTTGCTGTGAGACGCTTGTATGCATTTGCTGCGATTGCCGAGACTTGACGCCATCCTTTTAGCCACGCCCCCTCCCCCCTGGGCCCCTTTTTGGCCATATCTCGTTTAAACGGTTTCTGCGCAAATTTATGCATGTCTGCCGCTGCAGTAAGTGAATGTGTGAGTGCATTTTGAGTGCACTCTGCCAATAATGCGCACAATTTAAGTTTCGGCAAACACTTGCATTAGACGAAGGAAATTGAAGAGGGTCCCCTCGTGGGACCGTCGTTGGGGAAAGTTGGTGGAAAGTTTTTCGGCCTCCTATCTCATAAATCATTCGCGTTCATTCGCGATTTTCAAGATACGCAAGTCGAACTTTTGTAGCACGAACATTTCATGTTTAGTTGCATAATTTAGACGTTCAAATATTCAAATAGAATACATTTTATGGATTATTCCATAAAGACCATTCGCCATTTAACGGCAAAAATTATAAAAGTTTATCTGTTTTTCGTTTCAACATGAGCGTAGACAAGTATTCATACATTATGCACAAACACCCACTCATACTCATACTTATACCCACACACACACCCTCACACCTCACACGTCACACCTTATACCGGGGCAGGTTGCTCGCTCCCATTCATTTCCTGGTTCGAGCTCATGAATAAATGAATTTATATCGAGTCTGCTTGGCATTTGCACTGCACTGCATACTTTCCAGCGCTTATCCAGAAGGAAAATAAAGGGACAAATGTGGAATCATCGTTGGGGGCCCATATGCTGCAGACCGCCAGACGAGGCTGCAGAGGTGGGCGTTACGGTGGCCCAACATCTACCCCGTTGCACAAACCAAATGCAATCGAAATTGGACTTGAGTCGTTTGAAGTGTTTTCGTAAATCAATTTCAGTTCCATTAAGCTGCAAGATGTGCATAAAATACTCGGATCGATGGAAAGCGGTGAGCGGTGAATGAAAATATTAATGGAAAAGTCAATGGTTCAGATTTGTAACCAGGTAAATACTTCTCTTTGAGGCTTGTGGGTTGAAAGTTTCGCCATTATTGCCATTAATTGATGCAATTAAAGTATATTTGCAAGCCATTATGGAGCTGTTACCGACATAATTGCATATTCGCAAGAAACATAACGCCAATTGATAATCCTCAATTATAAATCAACTTGGCGCAAATGATTTTTTATTGGCCGGCCACCCGTGGCCACCCGTGCGATGGCATTCGTCTGGAGTTCGAATTCTGTGTCAGACAGACAACACTTCAAGTGGAGCACTTTCAGCGTCTATATGTCTATATCCTTCATGTATCCTTCGCCCACTTGGCTGGCCTGGGCGAGTGCGAGTGTGTGTGGGTCGTGCTTGAAAGTGCAACTCGTTGCAAATTCAATTCAGAAAAACTTTATAAAGTTAATTTATGCACAATATCAATAAAAATGGTTTGGGGCGAATAAATTTCGATGGGTATACCAGCAGAGGGAGTAGGAAATAGTATATTTGCACTTCTCATTCAATAGAGTGCTGCTCCTGCGGATGCAAAATGGCGAACGATTTTTTCTGCCAACGACGGCAATTTTTTCTGATATGAAAATCAGCAAATTTTTCTTTGATTTGCCTTCGCTCCGGTTGTCAAGTCCGCCAGGATGAGCCACTCCCCCCCCCCCAGCCTCCTTCTACTGCTCATTTTGGCAACTGTTGCCAAGTTTTGCCTTGACTCTGCCCTTAGAATCAAAAAAAAAAAGGGAATAAAATTGAGGGAAAATCCAGAGGTAGGAAATGTTGTCCCCCGACTCTTTTATCCATCGATTTGCAACCTCAATTTGTTGTCGTCGTTAAATTATGTAATGTATTTAATGAAATTTTTTTAATAACACAATTTAAGGCCTCAACAAATTCAAACTGTTGCACATCAAACGAGAAACGCATGTCAATGTGCCACAAAAAAAAGGAGGAAAATACCACAGCCAGACGTCGGCATTTTAATATGAGTGCCTCGCCAGCATGAGGGTCTTGCCGGCATTCGCTCATTGTTTATATTCGCTTTTAATAACACTTTTTAATGCGACCGACTTAAGCACCGCAGCCGTAGTCCTTTGAATTATGCATTTAAGCATTTAATGGCAGGGCCAGACGGGGAAACGCGATGGAAATGTAGCACATATGCCGGGACATTGCCTCTAAAATCGAATAGCAAGCTAAGAAGATTATAGTCTCAGTTCAATGAAAGGATATCAAAAGTTGAAAGTTGCAGTCTCAATTATGAAGAGTGCTTCCTCGAATAACCATCAATTAAAATGAAGTCCTAGATCTTACAAAGCGACAAATTAAGTTACTTCGGGGATAAATTTCCATAGCATTGAAATACTTTTAGTTTTGGCGTTTTAAATAAATTCGTTTGCAGATTTCCGTTTCTAGGCGAACGAAAAGTGCAGTAAATGTGTATTTGCCTAGTTATTGTTGGAAATGATGATACGGCTGATACGGGATGATGACGATGCTGCCGGGATGGCTGTGCACTTTAATCAGCCTAAGTGCGCCTGGCAATGAGAATGGGCAACTACAGTACTAACTGGGCCTGTAAGCCTGTGGTGGCAGAATTAAAAACTGGCAAAAGTTTGCCTTGACTGCAACTGTGACGACTACGGCTACGGTGCCATTCCAAATTGGTTATTTCCGAGAACTTCCCACACACGGAATGGTCATGCATAAATGCAGAAGAAAATGAATGAGTGGGCTTTGAATTCTCACATCAAAGCCAGAGGACAATGAAGGCTGTTCCTGAGATGCACAAGAAAGCGAAAAGTTGCCCCATTTAGCATCTGGATCCTTGTCAATACGGATCTGATTAGGGAATGTGACACACAATTTATTTCTCACAATCGAGTAGGCACGTTAGATGCGCTAAATGTTCGCCGATAACGATAACGAATTCAATAAATGATAAATGACAACCGAAAGTTGCGGAATTAAATCCAATTTTTTCGTTTTTGTTTTAAACAAATGTTTTATGGGCCGGGGAGCAGGGGCCAGATGACAGGAGACAAATCAATAGCAGGCTTGTATCCATTTATTTTTACATACATAAGCATATATCCGTATTAATCCTGGCGCATATCTATATCCAATGTTTCGGCAGTATCTCAACAATGGCAATTCATCTTCATCATTTTTTTTTTTTGCCTGACGTCCCTGCATGCCAGGCGTAAATCCGCTGCGACAACGCTCGTCCTCAACTTTCTGTTTTTATTTTATACTTTTTTCATTTCGCATACACACGAGTGCGGAAAAGCAAGAAAAAAATGAAAATCGTTATGGAAAAATGAAAAGTAATAATCAGTGTGGCTGGGGACCGAGGACCTTGGGCGTTGAAAACTGAGCACTGAGACGAGTGCCTGTGCCTGTCTGTCGTAAAGCTCTCCGCTCTAATGCAGTGACAGGACCCACTAACAACCCACATGCCGGGACTGGGAGACTTTTCACGGCTTTTCCCTGCCAATTTCCCGTTGATGCTGCACACTTTTTGCGGCACACTTTAATTGGGCAATTGCCATTCAAAATTTATGCGTCCTTACTCTGCTCCTAGTTTATTTTTTTTTCTCGTGGGGGGGGGTGTGTAGCTTTCACATTGTCAATTTGCTTCGGTGATGCAATTTTATTTTATTTAATTTCGCCTGCTTTCAGCAGCTTTGTGACAATGAAATTAGCATTAGAAATTTGTATGCATGTGTCGTGTCCTTTGCCTTTCCGGTTGTCGCTTCATTATTATTATTCTTTTTTATCCTATTAGCAGGCTCATTCAATTGGAATTTTCATTTTCGCTTATTTCACTTTTCATTTGGCCATTTGGGGCACGGCGCTAAGCGAGTTATTTCTATGCATTTCAATTATTGTGGCGCTAAAAAAATGCTGGCCCTCTTCAATGTTACGCATACGCCATGTGTGACGATGATATTCGACGTTTGCTGTTGACTCGCATTTCTTGAATTGCTTCTTGCCAACGCCGCTTTGTGGCATCTCCTGCCCTTTTCACTTCTCTCTTTCGTTATCCCTTTACACATTCATTACGCTGGCTTTTGTGGGCACCCACATAATCTCCGCCTGGCTGTATGGGTGAGCTTTTCGCGCTTATAATCAACACCGCCATTCGAGACTTTCCCATGGATGTGTGTGTGTGTGTGTGAGTGTTTGTGTACATATGGGAATTTTTTTCCATTCTGTTTTCCTTTTTAATCACCAAAAGTTGGAGATGACGGAAAGCGCTTTAAGGCCACTGCACTGCATCGGAGCACAGGAGCAGCCCTAAATTTAAATCTCCGGCAGGACAGCAAAAACGCTGCACCGGCAGCCTGCTAATTGATCGATGTGAGCACAGCAATTCCAAGGCAATTCCAAAGTTCAACAATGGGCCAAAGGACATCGGATGGAGACTGCCGACTGCAAAGATAAACACAAGCTCATGCAGGATATGGCGCAAACGTAGCCTTTAGCAGAGAGAGAAAAATGGTATGCTCTTATATGTTGGGGATTAATATCATCGATTAAGAACTAGTAACTTTTCAACTTCCATGGGTCGTTTTTACTTTTGGCCAAAATGTATAAATTTTAGTCACTTTTTTGCAAATATTTTATCTGATTTTTATCCGATTTTAAAAAGGAATGGCATTTTTGAATCGGAAAATTATTCCGCTTCGATCTGTATTAAAAGATTTTAAAAGTAGAAAAAAAAGATTTTTTCTGATTTTTGCGATTTTTTATGATGGTACCCCTTTCCTAAATTGCGAAAAATGGAAAAATATTTTTTTTTCGGGTTTCAAAAACTTTTAATGCAGATCGACGGGGATTAATGCTCTGATTCGTAAATTCCTTTCTTTTTTTACATTCCTTTTTGAAATCGAATAAAAATTAGAGAAAAAACTTGCAAAAAAGTGACTAAAAACTTTTAATTTTGGACAAAAAAAAAAGAAAGATTAAGGTTGAAAATTAGTCATTAATTAAGTCACATTTTTGCAAATAAAATTAATAATTTTCATCCGAAATGAAAAAGAATTAGTGTTTATTAATCAGGAATTCATTCTTCTTTGATCTGCATTAAAATATTTCAAAAGTCGCACAACAACATTTTTTCGATTTTTTGCAATTTAGGAAAGGGGTACCATCATAAAAATTTTCGAAAATGGGGTCACATTTTCGATGTTCATGTTTCGATAGAAACTGATGCTACTGGAAAATACAAGATCGTGAAGGTATAACATTCTTCGATGGGATGCGTATTACCAAAGTTATGGAGAATTTCCTGGAATCTATCAAGGCGTTAAATCGGTTTAAACATTAGGATTCAATGCCGATGAAAGGAAAGTAAAACTCAGATTTATTAACCTTTTCATCGAGTTTTTATTCGATGTTTCTTTTATATTTACATATTTCTTTGTAAACTAACTTTTGTTATCCGTGTTGTCCCCCTTTTTTTTGGCTTTTTATCAATCGATGGAGGGCATGCTGGGAAAAATGTCCCAGTGCAACAGCAGCTTCTAAATGCAAAACAATTTCAAGCCAGACTAACGACGAACACCGCAATGAACTCATTAAAACTTTCTAACCAGACGACATCAAAAGTGCACGGCGAGGCGCGCAATGAGAATTCTAAACTGTCGGATTGCTAAACTGTGTGTGTCCCAAAAATGGGGAAAAGGAGCCGATGCATTCGGTGGCAACTGCGACTCAACGTTTAATTAATTTAATGAGCGACGTGTGGCAGCCACAGACACGCTGCGCTATCCCGTTCATAAATGGCTTTCAACCTCCATCCGTTTCCTGCGCCATTTTCAATAGAAATGGCTATAAGTGCGGCAAGAATAATAGGAGTGGTGCGTTATTCCATTCATGTTTTCGTATAAACTCTCGAGGATAAGACGTTTACTTAGTTGATTATTTTCCCTATTTATATTTATTTAGTTATGTTTCTAAGATGATCCCCTCTGGTGTATAAAAGTTCGGCGCGACATCAGGTGTAAGGCTTCTATCCAACTAGTTTCCATAAAATCCTGAAAATCCTGTCAACGAAACGGCCATCGATAGCCGATTTTGCGTGATGGCCGTTAGTGGCAGTAGTTAATTATTGCCACTCGATGGCATCTCGCCCAAAAATGTATTAATTTATGAGCTGCTGGCTCAAAGGCCACGGCAGTGGCAGTTTCGTGGTTTCGAGTTTGCTTTCAATAATGAAAATTTCAAATATCCGGCATATGCTGGGGAATTTTGAGTACAATTAGGGAATTTAAGAGGCAGATGCTTTAGATTAAAGCCACCGAGCGCACAAGCACTTTTGGGCCAAAACAGCTGCCAAAACAAATGAATTAAGAGAAGAGGAAAAAGCAGTCTTTGTATTTGCCAATTTTAGGGTGTGGCTCGGTGTGTGTGTAGGCCAATGGTCGCATAAATCAAAGGCGGAGACCGAAGTCTGCGGCAAACTAGAGGCAAAAACACATATTTGCACTCAAATCGAATTGCATTTGTTTGGGGGCATAATTGAATCACAACTGTAAACGCCAGACAATAGAAACTAGGCTAAAAATTCGGCCACCATTCTGGCCGGAAGTGGCGCTCTCGCACAGGGGGAGGCGTGGTTGGTGGCCATAAATAATTTGCCAGTTGGGTGAATTAGTTGCGGCATCAGCAAGATAAATCAATTAACGGCCAGCAAACAAAGTAATTAATCAAGAAGCAGGTTTTTAGTTGGTTACATCCAACCGAATAAAAGCGAGGTAATTGAAAGGTCATCGATTCAATGACAGCCAGCTGGTGGCTGTTCCCACACGCGCTTCTGCCAACAATTTGTTAAAATTTAACGCTTTATTTACTGCTCGACTGTCTGATGTGGTGTCCTGAATCGCACCCGTGTACTCCACACACCCCACATGCCCCACTTGCCCCACTTGCCTCTTTTTTTTGTTGTTGTTCTGAGCTGACACGTATGTACCTGCTGCAGCACAATGTATCTGTATCTGCAGTCGTATCTCTGTATCTGTAGCGCGTCCAGGCTGAGCGACAGTTTGACATTTCTAAATAAAGTTTGCACTTGCCAAGCAATGTGGCAACAACCGCTACACGTTCATACAAAGGGGCACTAACTAAAGGATAGTCACCCACGGTGGCACGTTTGACAATTTAATGGTGTTGAGGTTATTTATACAATACGCTCCCTCCTAGTGCTTAAATATTCAGTGACCAGGCACTGCCAGTGGCCAATGATGTGCTGAGCACTACGTTTTAAGGACACGTTTTATAACTTAAAGCAGCTTAGCTTGGCTGGTACTTTGGGGCAGATTTAAAGCCTCATCCGAAGGCCTTGAATTAGCGTTTCTCGTTGCGGCAAATGGTTGATGTTTGGTAATACATTCAAGTCACTCCCGATGGACGGGGAATAGACAAGACAGCTGCCAACAGGCAACAGGATCTGGCCAGCTTACCAACACATTACTCTTGGGCCAGGCCAGAACGCAGAACGCACTTCCACTTACAGCTACAGTTTATGGCCTTTCATTTAATTTCAGTTGGAATGAGAAAATGTTCGAAATTAACGATCTGTTTGGCCACATAATGGCGATTACCAGAAGGGGGATGCACCGCATTTTAAATGCAGTTACTGGACAATAATTAAATGAGGCCCAATATTCGCAATAATCAGTAGCAATTTTAAGTGAAAACTAAATGGCAAACATTTGATTATAGGGCTTGATTAGCTCTGGGACCCTTTGTGACGGCCTGGATTTTGATATTGGAATATAGTTGGAGCCATAAATCAGGCACAAAGAGCTGGGCGAAATGAAAATGGGGGGGAAATTACAAAACGCGGCTGAAACCGAAATAAAGCACAACGATTTTGATGATGTTGACTACGTGGAATGCAAATGCAAATTTGAATGTAAATGAAATGACCTGCATGACATGCAAAGGCGGAATGCAAGGCTGCTAATAAATAAAAACATTCGGGCTCGGGCTCGGGCGCCGGGCTCGGGCGCCGCAAGCATTTACATAATTTTGATTATTTTAGCTGGATGCGAGCGGCGTCCTTAGCCCGAATAACATTTTCAGTCGGTGGGAATCGGCGGGGGTCTCTGGCTCCAGTTTTGGGCGAAAATGTTTTGCATTATGGAAATTTCCGTTTGTCATTTGGGGCGCGAAGTGTCTACATGGAAATTGAGTTGCAACAAGCAGCTCAGCCCATCCTCCCTTTCCAGCTTGTTTGTTTAGGTTTGCATTTGGCAAATGCAATCGTAACAAGGCTGACTGTCTGCCTCCACTGCCCTGCCAATACATTAAATTGCAATTTTAATTTGTTTAGCATGCGGCATTCGGTTGCGACTCCACTCGCTGCCATCGTATGCCGCCATTCTTCGGTGGACCACATGGCGTATGCGTTATATTCATACACAAACTCCTGTCCTGACACACCAATACATACATAGACACAGGAGATATAGATATCTGTGGCACTCACGACCAGACTGCATTTTTAATGCTGGCATTCCACCTGCAGCTGCGACCCAGACAACTGCCGGAGATACTTTTGCATTAAAAATTTAAACAACACTGCAGGCAATGTTGCAGACATGTTTTCGGGACCAGCCCACGAATCCTGGCTACCGAACCAAAAAAAAAATTAAAACAATATGTTGAGCTGCTCTCCGTTTTAGGCGATTTTCGGTATTGGTTTGCTCAATGCCTTGGGCAGAATTAAATATTCTATAAATTGTTTTAATCCCCAGCTATATGCAAATAAAATGTCTTTTAATTTGGCTTCCCCGGCAGGGTGAATGCTCATAAATATTGTCTTTTTTTTGGTCTGTTGCCTCTTTGGAGGCAGGAGCATAAATTCTTAAATTTTGGTTACAGGCCAAATAGAAAAACCAACAGAACATAACCACGTCCATTCACACAAATACGATATATTATATATGGCAGTGTATTTATGGGATTTAGTTGCCAATGAATTGGCAATATTCAGAAGCCAAGAAATGGGGAAGTGAAACAAAATAGAATGAAGAATCGAAGAAAATCAGGAAGCGTTAAATTTTACATAATTACTTGAAAAATAGATAAATGATCAGATTGTGTCTGTGGCATATTAGCCAAGAATTAAAAAAAAAAGGCCAAGTGCATTCGCAGATTGTGGATGGTAGAGTACAGAGACCCCCGCGATGAGCCAGAGCCGAGGAATTCGCAGCGTCAACTCAAGTGAATATCAACGAACGACCTTCAACATGAAATGCGACGTAAAATAAATTTATCTCAATTATATATATGTATGTGTGTCTAAAAACCTATATATACGGGGGGAGAGATGGGCCGATACGATCGGATGGGACGGACGTTGAGTAACTTTTCCGAAGACAGCCCCTGAGAGATTCTTTCGGGCATTTTTCCTGTTTGCTTTACATTCACCTTGGCAGCGGCAGCACAGTACGAAAAATCAAAAGCAAAATACACATTTATTTTTGAATATTTTCGGTTAGCAGGGGCGGCGTAAAAAAGCTAGAAATTAATAATGTTTCCCACCACCCCCCCACAGGCCCAGCTCGCTAAGTTGAACACCCAATTAAATACAGTCTCCGCATCGAATCGGTACATCCTGCCGAGCCTTTACTGTATGCAGGCTGAACATTCTGCTTAATGTAGAAAAATTTATATTTCGCTCATCTAATGACGCCAGAATCAACATTTTTATGCAGATTTCTTGTATAAATATTTATACAATATCGCCGTTCTTTGTCTTCCTTCTCCGCAGGCACCGGACCGAGCAAAAACCGAACTGCATTTTTAATAAAATAGAATAAGCGTCCATTTGATTTACGTTATTAAAGTTGGTGTAAACAAGCGCGGTGGAGAAAAATATTTAAATATTTTAAAACGGTTCATTAAAAAAAATCGACGTGTGCGGTTTGGCAATTTCCGCTGTGAACGCTTTCATTTCCTCTCCGATTAAAGGTCCTTTTTTCTGTGATACACAAGATTTGCCATAATTGCCAAGACAAACTGGCTAAAGGAAATTGAGAAATCAGCTTATGGGCCATTAGCACATAATTCAGCTGAGACACAACACATACCAAAAAAAAAAAAGGTGGGAATTTGCCAGAAAAAGGTTGGCCAATCGGTCAGGTTGCCACCTTCGCCACAGGTAGGACATGTATTTCCGTTTGTTGTTATTTGCCAATTTGGGAAAAGAATGCCTCGCTTGTCCTGGCCTGTTCTGGCCTGGCCAAACGAGAGGTGTAACCCTTTTTTCCTGTGGCACTAAATCAGGATGCCTCTGTGGATGGCTTCCTTTTTGTGGACTCGTGTTACGCGTTTGCTTTCCCTTCCTTTTACCAAAGTCCGCCTTCCGCTACGGGTTTCGGGTTTCGGACACTCGACATTTTTCATGCTATATGCATTTGGCCAAACTCCTTGGGCCATATACCCCCTAGTCGTTAGCCATTTCCTGCGGGCCCAACTACTTGACACTTCCTTTTTCCTTTCCAAAGTTTTTTTTTGGGTTTTCGGCTTTTCTTTGTCTTTTGGGTGTCTAAACCACTGTAGACACAGTTGCCACAGATTTTTTTGCGTTCATCTGATGTGACATTTATCCTTCATCGTCTGCCAGTCTTTTTTTTACGTATTGTTCGTTCTGCTGATTCCTTTTAGCTTTCATTTCGGCTTTAATGCGGCTGGCAAAACCGAGACCCAACAAAAAATATAGCAGAGAAAATTATTTGGCCTCTCTTTTGTTTTATGCGTGAAATTTATTGTTTCTGACAATGGAAACGGCGTCGCAAATGTTTCCTGATCGCAGTACGCCTTATCTCTCCCCCCCTTTTTTTGGGGACCCACCCATCTGCCACGCCTCCACCACCCCTCGCTGGCAGCTCGGCTGCCCCAAAAAAACAGCCATGCCGGGGCATTGTCGTATTTTATTGAAATTCATGTATTTTTAAAAGCCTCCTGCCCATGGGATGCGGCTCTAAATCGTTTAAGCATTTCGTTCTACCATTCGCAGCTTGATCCATTTTGCAGTTGTGCTCGATTCGGTTCGGTTCGATTCGGTTCTGTTTGTTTTTTATCTGTACATAAAAGTTAATGTTTTGCATCAGTATCAGTATCAGTATTATGAGCCGAAAACGTTTATTGTTTTGGCCCCTTTATTAAAGCGTAGTTAACGGATAACAGTTGGGCTCACAAAGAACAGCTGCTAAGCCATAGATTTGTGATGATTTGATTTGTCTATTTGCAGTTTTGCTGGCTAGGAGAGGGACTCATTTTGGGGAAAAAACCAAACAAAGCAATAACACGGCTGAAAGAGCTATCGTTTGTAATCTCTTCGAATGAATATATATATAGTAGGGTGTAATAATTGCGAATCACCGAATGAAGCCATTGGCTGCATTTATCAGGACCATCCATAAAAAAAAAACATTGTATAGACAGTGACCCTTATCGCGTATACGCAGTGTGGCCCACATACATTTTGTTGGCGTTCTTTGGGAGGCCTTATCGGCAATTGGACTTACCACCTTCCGGCTCTGAGTCATCTATATAGATCATGTTGCTGCGTCTTTTGGCACTGATTTCGCGCAATCGTTGACCCGTTTTGAAGAATTTCAATTAGTTTAAGTTGCACTCAAGTATTTGTTTGTCTAGCGTCTAGCTTTAGAGTATTTAATGGGCTTGACTCTTTATCTGCACGATTCAAAGGCTATTATTTGAATTTATCATTTTGCGTTTGAACTTCACTTTACGATTTTCATGTATTTTCCAATATATTATGTTTCTAATATATTGAGTTTTGTATTTTTTTGCGCACTTAAAAAATGGCACACTCACTCACACACGTGCACGGTATTGGTTTTTGACTATTTTCTTGCTTTATTTATAGATGGCGGCAGTGCACCACGTTGCGTATACTTGATATTAGCGAAAAAAATGGTTCGCCAGTGCCACAGCGTGCTATTGTGTCATCGCGAGCGAGCGTTTTGCCTCAAACTGTTTTGGCCTGGCCGCCCATTATTTGATTTGAGCTGTTTTTCGCCTCGGCGCTGCTGTCTCTGCCATTTCTTTTCGCCGTTTTGTGCCAATACCACAATGCCACCTACCTATCTACACACGAGTGTGTGTTCCTTTGTGGTTATAAATGTGTTTCAGCTGATAATTGAGAGAATCGGGTATGGGAAATCGGCATCGGCAGTATGGGCATGGTTATGGGTATGGGTATGGGTATGGATATGGACGAAGGTGGACTCCGATCGAGTCTCTCCATTTTTTCTCAGCCTCCTTCTCTAGCGAATGTTCAATACGTGTCTATAAATAAACAAACACAAGCACAAACAGTACCAGCTCTGGTCTCCTGTATTTGTATTTGCGTTTGTCTGTTTGTTATAAAAATAAATTGCCGAGCAATTTGTATGGGCCGCTCTTTTTGGCTTGTCGCTCATTTTGCGGCTTGTTTTTGTAAGCGAATAAAAATTATTTTCCCCCCTTTTTGTCGTTTAGCACATTTTCTGCGCGGTTCTACGTTTTGGCAACAGCAACAGCCAGCGGCCAAAAGCAAATACGACATCATTGGATGTTTTATACTATTTGTAGTCCTATCTGTTCTATTTCGAATGGTATACTCGTTGTTAGTTTCCTATTTTTCGCAACTTGTTGCCGTTTCGCTGCTTTCCGAATTTTGTCACGTTTTTTTTTGTGATGATTTCGAATCTACTCAGTGGATTTAAGCTAATAGGATTCAAATATGTATTTCGAAAAGTTTAGACTCTTTTTCTATTCATCGATATCTACACAAACTATAAATTTTGCTTTCCAAAAGCAGACATAATTGCCTCGTGTTATTTATAGACTTTTAATAAATTCATTATGAATTCTCGTTACCAAACTGGCAAAAATCTGCCGCATTCCTTGAACTCACCGAACATTACCGAAACGAGTGCATAAATTCTCATTATATCTGCCACAAGTGCGAACTATAAATAATGGCAAAGCCAGCAATTATCTAGCCATATTATTAAATTACGCTCGTCTATATTTATACCGGGTTACCGGCATGGGTCAGAGATAAGAATCGTTGGCAAGGTTTTGGTCTGATTTCGTATCTTATCAAACGGAAGAACGTCTAATTGCCGGACACGACGACAGAAACATTACGTATGATTTAGTATAAAAGGCCATGCGTCATGGCCACACAGTGAGGCATATGAAAATGGATGAGCAGGCATTAACACTGAGAGAAAAAGAATAGGAGTTTCTGAATGTTTAGTATAAAAATTCCTACATTAAGGATTGGTTTCAAAAAAGGGTAAACCAATATAAGAGCTATAAGAGCATCCTTTTCCTATCGTCCCACATATCCTAGCTTTCGAATTTTCTTTGTGTGTTCTGTTTTCAAAACACCTGACTATCAGTCTAATTGGTTTGCATATGGAGTGGGTAAAGTGGCTTTAAAGACGCTTTTTCAGGCACCTCTTTTAACTTAAAAAAAAAAAAAGGAAAATGTATAAAAACAATAACAGAACAAACGGCTGAGCTGGAAGCGAACTAACCGAAGCCTTGGCCATAAAATTACGTATACGCGCTGTTGGCAGCTGCAGCCATAGAACTTCCCACTTCACCGCTGCCATTCCTGTTCCGGCTTCCATTCCCCAGCTCCCACACTACAGTCCGTACAGTTACCGTTCCCATGCCCCAGTCCGGCGCACAATAAGCCAGCAGCCGGGCAAAAGCAAATAAACAAAACGCCTGCCAGGTCGGGGCACTGCCACTTGATGCGAACGTGCCCAGACAACGGTGTGTGGCTTGGAAACGTGTTCCCGGCGCGACTCCGGGTCCTGGCCAGCTACCGGCCATACTGGCCACTCCAGTTTCGGCCCGGCTTTAAAGTTTTCGGCCAGAGTCCAATGCAAACAGGCCCGGCTGCCGAACTAAGCTGTGTGTTTTGATTTGCGCAGGGCTGGTGCCCCGTAGCTGGCCCGGCGCTGCTGCCAAAATAGGTTTGCGGCCCAAAAATGCTACCGGCTTTTACGTCACGGGTATTCGCCTTTGACTCGGCTCTGAATAATGCAAATCCCTTAAATGCGCTAAACGCAGCTGGTGGTCTCTTTGCTCCTCCGATCACTTTTTTCTCGTTCCAATCAAAATTTTTCGATTGCGGCACGTTTTTCGCCCAATGCACTATCTTTGGTTTGGATTACTTGGTCTTTATACCTAGTACTTGGAAAAGAGACTAAGTCTTTTATGTTTTTTGCTGTAAACACTTTTGTATTTAAAGTTACTTTGGGATTGAATACTGATTGAAAGGGAATTGGAAATTCCTTATTCGATGGGAACAACTTTTTAATACACTCTAGTTGACATGTTGTTAGCTGTTTTTTTTTCTTTTTGGCCACTTGTCTTTTGTTTTTGTTGTGATTGCTGATTTGTTTCCGCTTTCGCACCTTGCCGGCCAGGTGTCAAAGCTCGGCGTTTTCCCTCAACAACTTCTGTTTGGATTTTGAGGAGGAGGCACGAAAATTGTTTCGTTAACCCGCCTAGAAATTGTTTCGTTTTTTGCCACATCGGTTGTCAGTCAATAAATATTTACACATCAATAGGAATATACGTTTTGGGAAATATTTCCACAATAATTGACAAATTCTGCCACTCGACCCGACCCGAAGACTCTCCGCTCGTTCATTGCACGCGCAACTGTTTCGACGTGTTCGAAAATATTTTTCAATTTCAGTCTAGTTTTGGGGAAATTTTTTGGCTCTCGACAACATTTCAGTTGCGCTATTTCTGTGTTCTTTTTATTCATTTGTTCCCGTCCATTCTGTTTCCTTTTTTCTTTTTGTTTTACTCTCTGTTCTGTTCGCCCGGCGGCTAAGAACAATTTTCAAAATCATTTTTCCCTCGATTTCCGTCGAGTTTTCCGCGGCGCAACTTGAAGTCAATGTGTTTACCTCGCTAAAACTTCTTTCGAGCTAATAATAAACCAAGCAAACAACCGGACTTCGGCAAATGCAACGCAGCATTGGTCCATTAGCCCCATTTTCCTCTATTTTCCTCGGGGGCGTTGCGGGATTTCTGGGGGACTCTGCGCCACTCTGGGAGTGGGGCGGAGACTTTCCCAGGGCGTACGTGCTGGAGAACTGGGCTATCGGATATTAATATGTTTTCACAGGTTGTTGTTGAAGATTATTCATTGCAATTTTCTCTTGAACTTATTTTGTTTCACCTTTCTTTAATGGCTAATTCAAAAGGTTTAATGAAAACAGTAAACACGGTTTTTCTAATATACTTTGTGGTTTTTACTCCCCAGGGAATCTCCACGAATGCTGAAAGGAAATACTGGCTGGAAGGACAACAAGGACGACAAGGTCAACAAGGACAACAGGCATAACCCCCTCGTGATAGTCGCAAATGGATCGGATCTTCAAGGACAACCAATTTCTTTATCTCAGTAACGATTAGTTAGTTAATGTTACATTAAGTTATAACTATAGTTTTAATAAAACTGTTCTTTATTTTAAAAATACTAAAATAAAAATGTTTTAAAAAGAAAATCTTTTCTTTTTCTTGGGGGTTTATTTTCAGCAATGGGCATCGATTTTACGCATCCTTAAAACCGTTCGGGTGGAATAATAAATGAAAACTCTTTTTTTCTCCCTTGAGTACCAATTTAAAGGACCAATTTTATTCTTGTTTTATTAAAGTTTATTGAGATATTATACAGAAATTTTCTTAAACAATATAAATCTTATCTAAAATATTAGACAATAACAACAATAAAAAAACAATCATACATAAATAATCATAACTCATAAGATGATATCGACTGCGTTTCGAGTTTCGCTGCTTTATTATGTCCTGTGTAATTTCCTGGACATCCCCTGGAATCACACTCATGCTGCACGACGTTGTCCTGGCTCTCCGCTTTTCCAAGAATCTCCAATTGCTCGTCGGTCTTCTTGTTTTCTGGGCAGGGCATCACAAGAAAGGCAACATAAACCGTAGGAAGCGCACTCAAATCCAGGCTGTCCTATTGCATCCTGTAAAAAAATAAATATAAACAGTAGGATATATATATGAGCTTTTAATTCAGGAAGTATTTCTTACATTTGCAAGCATGAAGGATTTGCAATATCCTTAATGTTTTTTTAATGGACTTTTTTGACTCATTTTCTTAAACGGAATTATTCATAACTTGAAAAATAATTGTCAGATCGCAGAATGTTATACCTTCCCGATCTTGTATTTTTGAGTAGAATCTTGAGTCAAATTTCTATGAAAATCTGTGACTAAAAAAATTTTCTCAATTTTTGAAAATTTTGTAAGGGGTACCATCATAAAAAATTGCAAAAATCGGCAAAAATTTTTTTGTTCTACTTATACAATCTTTTGATGCAGTTTTAAGACGATTAATGTCCCGATTCATAAAAGGTATTCCTTTTGCAAATCCGATGAGAAATGTATAAACTATTAGCAAAAGAGTGGCTAAAAAATACGAATTTTGGCCAAATTCCATCCACCATGATTTTAACTTGGCCAATGAGAATTTTTTTGCCTCATTCGTTCACAAAAAATGCCATAACTTGACTAAAACTTGTCTGATCGCAGAATGTTATACCTTCCCGATCTTGGATTTTTGAGTAGAATTTTGAGTTAAATTTCTATAAAAATCTGTGACTAAAAAAATTAACCCAATTTTTGAAAATTTTGTAAGGGGTACCATCATAAAAAATTGCAAAAAACGGCAAAATTTTTTTGCTCTACTTTTGCAATCTTTTAATGCAGTTTTAAGACGATTGATGTCCCGATTCATAAAAGGTATTGCTTTTGCAAATCCGATGAGAAATAGATTAAATATTGGCAAAATAGTGGCAAAAAAATACGAATTTCGGCCAAATTCCATCCTCCATGATTTTAACTTGGCCTACAAGGATTTTTGTTTCAGATTTTCATTTATATCCAAAGTTAATCTTCCTCCACAAAGTCCCCAAAATTAAGTAGCAATTGGTTATTTCTCAAATCCAATTTTCTACCTTTCATTTCGGCTCTCAACAAGTCGATATTTGGTTTTTAGATTCTCAAAGCCCATATATTTTCTGGGTCATTAGTGGAAAATATGCAAAATATGCAGACAAATGGCATTATAAATTATTTAATTCAAAAGCGAACCGAGTGTGTTTGAATTATCTGCTATGTGGCTGCCGCGTAGCTTTGTTCTGACTCTCTAAGGTCGCCGGGCGAGTCGTTGACTGCTTCTGTTCTGCTTCTGGCGCCACATTTTATGACATTTCCCATCAGAAAATACATATTTTTGTGTTTTCGATGCGTGGACGCACTCTGGCATCTTGATATATTTATTTTTGTTATTAAAAATAAGCGGCATTTGGCCTTTACACGGCTCGTTGACAGCCAGCGATCAATGTTAGAGGAAAGTGGCTGAAAAAGTGAGAATTTATAAGCCAGCCAGACCTTGCTGCTTGAACTTGTCTCAAAGTAGAGCAATGACACCGAATCTTTTGCAGTCGCAGATGAGTTTGGGATCTGCGGACCAGCCATTTTCCTGGTAATGTTTCAAATACGTATTTATATTATTTTGTGGCTGTTGCTGGCCCACTTCCGGCGAGACTTGTTTACGTCTAACTGGCTGGTCGCGTAAACAAATGCACAGGTGAGTCGTATTTTTGGCCAGAACACCGAACACGGCCCATTTGAATCGAATCCGTTGGGAATCGGTGGCGTCAGTGATGCGGCGACTTCATCAGCCTGATTTGCATTCGCTTGTAAATAAATTTAATTGGCATTTCACTCGGCCACGCAGCTGACGGCTCGTTTATTATAAAAATACAAAATAAAATAAGATACATGTCGATTTATTTCTGGACGGGCTGGCTCTTTGGCCTTTTTGAACTGTCAAAGGGGAAAAATTTGTAGGGGGGCGGTTGGTAGGGAAAAAGAAAATCCAAAAGACTGAGAAGTTTTGAGGCTAACCGCAAAACAATTAAATTTGATTGCCTTTTAAATCCTTTAAGGAATGTCCCCAGAGCAGCTCCACTTACAAATATATTTTAAGGAGGCTGAAGTTTATTGTCTAATCTAATTTGAAATAAAAGTTTCAGAACCTGAACATTTTGAAAAAAACTTTGTTAATAAAGGGATAATTAAAAAAAAAACTGTGACAATAAATGTAAATGTTTCCGATAGTATTTTTTTCAATGTGTAGAAACGTGCGTCGAGCACACGACTTCCTAATCCGTTCTGGCAAGTTTTGTATCTCAGCACGTACGTCCTGCCCCGCCCATTTTTGAATGCGCCCCTTTACACACCACACCACACCCTATCCTTAACCCCCCACCACTTGGCACTCCCTTGGCACACGGACACCTCAGACTCAGCTGCGCCGAAGGAGCTGAGCTGTCATGAATTGGAGTGAATTTATTTTACCACAAGGATTGGTGTTTGATGTTCCTTTCCCCCTCCCCATAACCCCATCCCTATCCCCATCCTCTTGGGCTCCTTGTTTCGACTACATTCGGTTCTTTGTTTTGGCCGTGGCAACTTTGTTTATTTGCTTTTCCGATTTAATTTAAAGTCGGCCAACAATGGCGATTCATTGATGAAAATTTCGCATTGTTTGAAAGAGGGAAATGCCTCAGCACTTTGGAATGCAAAAGCAGCGAGAAATAAATATTTAAATATAGCCCATTTCCAGCGGCTGATGACGTCACTGTGAAAGTTCAAGGAGAAAATTCGAAAGAGATAGAAAGGGAGAGGAAAATCGGTGCGACTCCAAAAAGTATGCTATGGAAAAGTATTTCAAACGAAAATGAAGGATGCTGCGAGTTACAAGGAATACGAAATGAAAAACCAATTTGGTTGAAAACGCCTCGCAGATTGAAAATATTTTTAATGGCTATTATTTATTGAAAATGTATTAAAGGAAATTGAACCACTGGGCACTTCCAGGCAAGCTAAATCAATTAAAAAATGGGAAAAATCTGGAAAGCAAAATGTTGAAAATGTAAATAAATGCAGAATTATTATGCGGCAGCATAGAAGAAATTCTTGGGGAATAAAACTTGCAATTTAGGACGTACAAACGTATAAATTTAATGCAAGAAAAACAATATGACGGGGAGGCGTGCCAAGGGAAAAAATCTCATCAACGAGAAGAAATATTGAATGCAATTTTATTTGCCTCACACTCTTCGGTACTCTGAAGCCTGTGCCCTGTTCTTGGGCGAACTGCTGGGTGAATTATGGAAATATGCATCATATTATGCTGCAGCTTCTGCTCCTCGAAAATCTCCTGTAAAATGGGTGAGAGCGTGCGTGTAACTATGCCACTTACTGTCTTACTGTCTGTCTGAATGTTGCTTGGGTGTTTGCTTTGCCATTGCCAGACATTCGCATCTGCACAGGGAAAAAGGATAAGGATTATCCATCAATACCCATATAGTTCTAAATTAATTCTATACTAACATAGACATATTCAATGCTAGAGTTATACATTTTTTAAATAAAGAAAGGAGTTTAAAATGTTGAAGGTATACTGTTTTTTTTCCAGAGTATCCTGCAGTCAGCCACGTGGCGAACATCCTTTATGTCCAAAACATGGGGTGTACAGGGCTAAAGGGAAATCTTGAAAATATCGCGAACTGCGAAAAGAGAATGGAACGAGGCGCTACTTTAAGGGCCCAACCCATTCAGCCTGGCTCCGATCCCAACCGCAAGTGCTTTTTGCCAACCGCATGCAGCTTGATAAAAGACGCAGTCATGGTAACCCACCTGCCACTAAATGAGTTAACGTACAGGTATGTACAATGGTGCCTTCTTGTGTGATACAGCCCACCCGCCCATCCTGGGTGATGTTTGTTTGTTTGGCTTTAGCTGTTTACGTGCAGTCATGCGAGACTCCGGCCGAAAACCCCGGCTCCAGATGATGCCGGAGTATCTGCTTCAATTGTGTTCTGCTGTTTGTCCCCAAATAAATAAAAAAAAACACTACCTCCCCCTCAGTCCCCCTTTGCTTTTATCTTATCAAAATCCAGTTTAAGATTTTTGATTTAATTCTGCTTTTGTTTGGCAAGTCGGTTCCTGGTCCTGGTCCTGCCATGTGTATCTAGACTTTAGATTTCGGCTTGCCAGCTCTGCCCCAGCTCTGGCCTGCACCCGGAATGTGGCCCGGATCCGGGCAAATTTGTTTATGCCCGTCAAAAGACTGACTCTGCCAGAGACATATGAACTTGTAAAGGATCCACTTGGACTCTCCAGCACTTGTTTGTATTTCAGTTGAAGGAAGGCAACTAGAAAAACATAAGCCCTATCAATGATTGCAGCTTCTATTGTTAAGTTAAATAAATTTAACATTGCCTAGAAGGAACTCTGGAAGGGAATACCTTTTAGCTTTTAGCTTTTCCAATCAAATTTAACAGAAAATTAAAATTTAATTGGTATCCCTTATTGGCTTTTACAAAAAATAAAATGTGTAAATTATACTTTGATTGAAATAACTTGAAAATATTTGGCATTGCATCTCGAAGATTGTAATATTCTACTGAAGGTATCCAATGCCAATCGCTTGGCCATCAACAATTGAATTTATAAATCAAATTAATTACGCTGCATTGGGCAAAAGACAGAAATAAATGTGCTGCAATTTGTGGCAAGAACGGCTGGTCCTCAAGTGGCACTTGGCAAAAACAATAGCTGCTGGCACAGCACAAATCAAATCACGACAAATTAGTTGTAATTCGATTGCCGACTGTCGCCGCATTCTGGCCACCCATCTCTTCCCAGGCACAGGTCTTCCACATGTTTGGATCCTAATCCCCTTAAAAAACTTGTTGATACTCAAACACGGAATAGGTAAGAGCCGTCGCCCCATGACCCCGCGCAAGGTGAATCGTCGTCTGGCTGACATTTCTGCAACACAATTCATAACACCCCAGTCGTAAATATATATTTTTATGTACTATCCAAGTATGTGGAAAGGGCGGACTTGTAGGACAACCTCCGGGCGTATCTATGAACTACCTGGCTCGTTGGCTAGCTGGCTGACAAATATTTGACGTTTTAGTCTAATTAAATTAGCCGCAACGCCGCTTGGCCCTCGGGAAAGGTATAAATTTCTGTGTGGCAGTGGCGGCGGCAGCGGCAGCGTTTAATTTTCGCAGGTGGCACACGTTCCAGCCAGCGCGGATATTGCGGTTGTATCTCGTGGCTTGCCTCGGCGAATAAAAAGCTATATAACTTATTCCGTTCGGGTTGGTAAAACGCATAGAAAATTCATAATCTTAGTCCCCTCAACTAAGCCGGTCACATGAGATTTCAACGTCCATTGTCCCAGAGAGTCGAACAATTGCACACGTTCCTATGCGCCGGAATGCAAGAAGTACGTATCCCTATCTCCATCCGTATTCGTATTCGTATTCGTATTCGTATTCGGCAAAGTGGCTTAAGTGCTGACCATAAGCCACCTGAATAATGTGACCATTGTGTTGCCAAAGTTTTTGTTCCAACATTGTGCTCCTCCTCCCGTAAAGGACCTGAGTTAAAGTTTTTTAATGAACTCAAGTACATACATCGATGAAAATATTGCTGCCATCAGTTGGTGGCTGATAAAACCGAATTTATTGTGACATTTTTATGAACGAGTATTTACCCGAGTTGAGCCACAGACGCCACACACTTATATTTCTATTAAGTTAATTAAACAATGCGCCATCAGCCGCAGGACAATGGCCAGTCCACCCGGAAGTGTTTTTTGTGTGTCCCCTCGATGGGAGCCCTGGTTTTTTCTCCTGGTTATTCCTCCCGGAATATGCAAAGCGTTTGCATTTTTTACGGCCACTCGCAAACACTTTTAAATGCATCTGCAGCATCCACGGCATCCGCAGGAGTATAAAGCTATTTTAAAGCAAAACCATGTAGAGGGAATATTTTTTTTTGGCCAGCGGATTACCGAAAAAATAGTCTTAAATATTCATTTGGCATTGTTCACACATGCGGAGAGGAAAGTGCAATATAAGTATTATTAAAATGATCGAAAAGGGGGCCCACTGCAGAACAAAGAGCTGCGAAAATTATTACAAATGGGAGATCGACGGGCCGGTGATGTAAACAATTAAAACAAAAATCACTAAGTATCATTAGAATTACGGCTGCGGCACATAAAGGAAACTATTTGGGCAACTAGAATGAGAAAACTTGAATCAAAACAGAACAGAACAGAACAGAAGTGATGGAATTGAAAACTAAAATAACACATTACCAATTTTCGAATAATTCAGTATTGCATTCGACGCGCGTTTGAAAAGTCGCAGACAAAATGTGAGCGTTTTCCCCCTCGAATCGAGTCAGAAATTGCACAAAAGTTGAGTCCGGTTGCCACTTAAAAAGGGCTTAGCCAGGGGGCCAGGACAAACAAAAAAAAATGAAAACATTATAAACAGCTTAAATGGAAACTTTTAACGTTTTTGGACGCCGGAAACCAGAAACCATAAACTTAGACAAAAACCAAACCAAACCCACACACCCTCCGTCCGTCCAGACAGACTCTGGCAATAAAAGCAAAGTCCAACTCGAAAGTTGCATTTGGCCAGGCTTAGTATCGGACTTTTTTGGCTTAGCCATTGTGTATATAAATAATATCATATGTATATATTGTAGTTTTTCTGTGCGTGTTTATTTTAAGCTCTTTGACATGGAGCCAAAGTTTTGAGGGAGTTTCAAGCCGGACTCTCCACCGAATATTAATTGTGCTGCTCCGCTTTTTGTTAAGTGAATTTTAAAATAGTGAACTCCAAAAACTCTGAAAAACCAGCATGGGTCGCAAGAAGAGGCTGCCGACAGGCGTAAGTATGGGGCTCTTACTGGCGTTAACCAACAAAAATGTAAAAACAAGACACATTTGCATATTAGCGCAGCCAGTTGCCTCTTAAAGTCGCCAGTAGAAACTTTGCTTGATTGCCGCCTCCGCCGAATGCCATGTCGTTTAAGTGGAAGCCCGACAATCGGCCAAGATCCATATCCGGATCCGGATCCAACACCGCCACTTTGCACTTAATTTTCTTGTATGTTTATTTTTTATTTATTTGCCATTCCGTCGCGCTCACGAATTCCCCGCCGCCATAAACACACTCACCCAACTCACTCTGTGTGTGTTTTTGTTTTTTTTTTTTTTTTTTTTTAAATATGCCAGATATCGTCGGGAGGCAACAACTCCGCCAACGCCCCCAGAACGGTGGGCGGGTGCTGTGTGCCACTGGGATTACCGCAACCTTTGCTGCTCGAGGAGAAAAAGTTCCTGCTGGCTGTCGAGCGGGGTGATATGCCGAATGTGCGCAGGTGAGTGCCGCTTTTTATGCCTCCAGATACCATGGAAAAGGTGCAAGGATATTGGTTTTTAAAATGGGGGAAAAAATTAAGGAATAATTAAGAATAATTCTCAAAGATATGGAAGATTTTTGGGAGTATTGATAAGATATAGTCTCGGCAGTATTTCAATATAAAGGATATCCATTGATCAGAAACCTTCAAAGTTGTTACCAAGTTATCAAAACCCCCCGAAATACCCAAAAGAGGTATCCAAGCTTCGATGGTTGCCAGGCAGTGTCGGGGGAAACCCAGGTGTTGACTGGGCTGGGCCCCTCACAGGTAACATAAATCCCTTCGGGACGCACCTTTGGTGTGTTTCGGGTTGTTCGGCGACGCCACCATCATCCTGGGCGGTTACATTTATTTGCACACTCACCCACCGCCGCCTGGGGCCCGCGAATGGTTACCTAACTTGTATCTTACAAGCCACTTAATAAGCAATATGAGGGCTCCACATCCCACATTCCCATTTGTGTTACTTTCCGCTCGTTTACAGCTTTACTTTAATAAATTCACAATTAATTTGGAGTTTTTTTTGGCAATGAATATTAGAACAAGGTGAGGCAAAACCTTAACAAGTTTTGGATCAATATTCTTGAAATTTAATTCTGGAAATCTTTACGGGAATCCTTGTTTGAAAAATTATATTTTATTTTTTTTCAGATTGGAGCAAGTCCATAAGTCCACTTGCTTATCTTGAAATATTTTCAAATAGTTTTTTCTGTTTATAGAAAATCCAAGAAATGTTGACAACGCTGACTGCCATTTATGAACAATTTTTTATTGTTTTGATTTGTGTGGTTTGGTGCGAGTGGTTGGATGTGGAGGTACTTAAACAAGCAAATGTGTAGTGTCCTTTGGTGTAGTTGTTCCCATTGTGAATCCTGTTCAGGCTGTACTGGATGTGGTTTAAAGGAGGCATGCATATGGTCCATTGTGTGCCAAGTGTCGAATCGGTCGAGCCCCTTGTGGGGTAAACGCTAAACAGGCTATATAAGCTAATCCTAGGACAGGCGCTAATACTAATACTAATTCTAGTGACGTTGCTAAAGGATACTATTCTTGTTCGCGAGGACAGACCATGCATGACAGATGGTGATGATGTTTTGGTTGTGGGGACATCTTTTTTTTGTATGATTTTGCTGTTTGCTTGGGATGATGTGGTGGCGATGCCAGGACGAAACTTAAAAGTTGATAAAACGGTACGGATTGTAGCTTTTCATCTCGTCTAGCGTGTAGCGGTAGATGACCTTCGAGGGCTCCTCCTCGGAGCCGACGGAGTCATCCTCCTCCTCGCGTATCTCGTTCAAGCGCTCCACGCGGATGCCCTTCATTTGGCAGGCGCGCCGGTACAGCTGCTCCTCCCGGTCCATGTAGAACTTGCAAGATACGGGATGGTGTGCCAAGCCTGGCGGATGGTGTCCTGCGGCCAGCGGATGAGCTGTGAATGGTGCTCCGGCCGCCGCGTACGCCGCCGGATTGAACCAGTTGGGAGCCACGCCTCCGCCGGCCACCAGCTTCACCGTTTGAGTCTCTGAAAGAGGTCCAGGTTAGCGCAAAACATGGCTCGTACCAGGCTGCTAGCTCACCCTTGTTCTTCTGGGCCAGTTTGATGACCAAGCCTCCACCCTCGCCGACCTCCATTTCGAATCGACTTTCACACAAATCGCCGGGGTCGAGGGATGATGATACACGATGGTCCTACGGATAATTTAATCGCCAAAGGTGGGTGGGTTGTGTGGTGTCTTATCACTGTAATCGCGTCTTAAAAAGCGTTGTCCGTTTTTTCTTTGAATTTTGTACAACAATTTATGTTGACGAACGATCATTAACTGAAAGTTGTCGTCTTTTTTGCTAGGCAGATGGTTACGAATGGTGACAGTTCACCAGGCCAGGGCAACTAGATATTTGCCACACCAGTGTTGCCACAAAAAGTGTTATTAAAGAAAAAGGTTAATACCCTTCGGACTTCTTCTTTCTTTTTTATTTTTTTTTGTGCCAGCCCTGAATCGAGTTTGGTTTCTTGACTTTTTTGAACGTATTTGGCACTCGATTGATTGGCAAAGTTTTTTGTTGGCCTTCACGTAATTAGAAAGTTTCGGAGCAACTTTTGACTGCGGCCATCGCGAATCGATGAGGGAGAAAAGCAAAAGTAATTTCGTCCTTTTTCTGCAGCGAAAATTTGCTTAAATTAAGAGCGCAGAGCGGTCCCCTTGGTGTTTCGGGACACCATGTCTTTTATTACGAAAAATTCCAATAATTGCGACGACATAATTCCCTTGCAGGATCCTGCAGAAGGCGCTGCGCCACCAGCACATCAACATCAACTGCATGGACCCCCTGGGCCGGCGCGCCCTCACCCTGGCGATAGACAACGAAAACCTGGAGATGGTCGAGCTGCTTGTCATCATGGGTGTGGAGACAAAGGACGCCCTGCTCCATGCCATCAATGCGGAGTTTGTCGAGGCCGTCGAGCTGCTCCTCGAGCACGAGGAGCTCATCTACAAGGAGGGCGAGCCCTACGTAAGTTTTCCTTTGCTCCTTTACAGGGAGAAAAAATTGAAAATATGCCAAAAGCTCTGGAGGGGCCTTGTTTTTGAGACTTTAATATATTTATACTACAGATTTTTGGAGAGACTTAAGAATAGTGTTAGTAGCAGGCAGTACCCCCATTCTTTGCTTAAACTCCAAGTCCTTTTTCCCTGAATCGACCAATAAATAAATTATATTTCTCCGTGTTTTTGTGTGCTGTGCTCAGCTAATTTGCGGCTACCGTCCCATTGGCTTAGGCCCCGGTAAGTTGAAGCTAACACGATTTTAATCAGTTTCCGTGTGGCGGGGCTGCGCAGGAGGATGCCTGCCATCCTGCGGGATCAGCGTCGCCATCGGGCACGTACACGCAGCATCTCAAGGCTCGAGTTCGAGTGATTGGGAGTGTGCGATAAGCGTCCACTCCCCTTGCCCCGCCCCATCAGCTCCTCCCCGGGTATCTCCGGTTAACGTTTATTGCAAATAAAGTCGTCGCCCGGAATACTGACTCCCGGCTCGGCACTCCGTCACTCCGGCACTCCGGCACTCCGCCTCCCCAGACACTCCGGCCATTCCAGACACCGCTCATATTTATGCACACTGGCACGCTTCATTAGGCAGCCATTGGGCGCTGTTGGAGCGTGAAAATTACTATTGTAGCGCATATGCAATAAAACGCTTAACAGGCTTAATAACATCTACAAATGATGGAGTCAGCCAGCCAGGATTCGAGTGGGTCTCCCAGCAGTTTTCCCCAAGTATTTTTCGGGTGTCCTTCAGGGAGGGTCAAGCGCTGAGATTTATCGGTAGAAGAGGGGTCAAGATACCAAATATTATAGATATTGGTTTGAGGATATTAGGGCTTTACAATGTACGATATCCTTGTTCAATCCTTTTCATTTTTCTATCTCTTAGAGTTGGCAAAAGGTGGACATAAACACGGCAATGTTTGCTCCGGATATCACGCCCCTTATGCTGGCCGCCCACAAGAACAATTTCGAGATACTCCGTATACTTTTGGATCGCGGGGCGGCAGTTCCTGTGCCACATGATATACGGTAGGTCCTTTTTACTCCGAAAATAAACAAAAATAAATAATTTCTATCCCAGTTGCGGTTGTGAGGAGTGCATGCGTCTAATGGCCGAGGACTCGCTGAGGCACTCCCTTTCCAGGGTCAACATTTACCGGGCGCTTTGTAGTCCTTCGCTGATCTGCTTGACCTCCAATGATCCGATCCTAACGGCCTTTCAGCTGTCCTGGGAACTAAGGAATCTGGCCTTGACCGAGCAGGAGTGCAAACAAGAGTACATGGACCTGCGGCGACAGTGCCAGAAGTTTGCCGTGGATCTCCTAGATCAGACAAGGACCTCCAACGAACTGGCTATTATCCTGAACTATGACCCGCAGATGTCCAGCTATGAGCCGGGTGACCGGATGAGCCTGACACGCCTGGTGCAGGCCATATCCTACAAACAGAAGAAGGTAATTTCGCCGACAAATTTCCCCAGAAGCTAATAATTCTTTTGCTCCGGTTCGCAGTTCGTTGCCCACTCGAATATTCAACAATTACTCTCATCGATTTGGTACGATGGCCTCCCTGGTTTCCGGCGCAAGAGCATCGTGGACAAGGTCCTGTGCATCGGCCAGGTGGCGGTCCTCTTCCCACTCTACTGCCTCATCTATATGTGTGCCCCAAACTGCCGTACGGGGCAGCTGATGCGAAAGCCCTTTATGAAATTTCTGATACATGCCTCGTCCTATTTGTTTTTCCTCTGTGAGTATCCTGCCTGCGAAGGACACAAACGAAATGAGCTTGGAAAAATAGCAACGCTTTAAAGGTTGGATTTAAAGGAAGTCCTTTTTAAGGAACTTCTGTGACTGAACTCTTTTCAGAGTTCAGGAAGTGTCACCAAACAAATCAACACTTTAGGGCTATTTTTGGCCAAGATTTATTTACCTGTGTCCTGGAAATACCAATCCAATGTCTCCACTCATCTCTGTTTACTTTCGCAGTCATTCTAATTCTGGTCTCGCAGCGGGCGGATGATGACTTTGTCCGCATCTTCGGCACGGACAGGATGAAGAAGGAACTGGCCGAGCAGGAGCTGCGGCAACGGGGCCAGGCACCCAGCAAGCTGGAGCTCCTCGTCGTTCTCTACGTGATTGGCTTCATGTGGGAGGAGGTCCAGGAAATATTTGCCCTCGGCATGAAGAACTATTTGCGCAACATGTGGAATTTTATCGACTTTCTGCGCAACAGTCTCTATGTGAGTGTCATGTGCTTGAGGTGAGTCCGCTAAATCTAGGATACTAAACCTATTTCGTCCTGGTGTCATGGAAATCAAATGGAGTGCTCTTATGTGTGTCTAAGGGCTTATTATAAATGGATATTATTTTAATAGTTTTTTTGAAACCATGAATGGGTGAAACTCTTTTGTTTCCAAGGCAAATATAGGAATGATTAAGGACATTAATTTGAAAGCGCTATTAATACACACTTTTCTCTATCCTAGAGCCTTTGCCTACATCCAACAGGTCACGGAAATATCTCGCGACCCGCAAATGGCATACATACCCCGGGAAAAGTGGCACGACTTCGATCCACAGCTGATTGCCGAAGGACTTTTTGCGGCGGCCAATGTCTTTTCGGCGCTGAAGCTGGTCCACATGTTTAGCATTAATCCGCACCTGGGACCTCTGCAAATCTCGCTGGGCAGGATGGTCATTGACATTGTCAAGTTCTTCTTCATCTACACCCTGGTGCTGTTCGCCTTCGCCTGCGGCCTCAACCAGCTCCTGTGGTACTTTGCGGCGCTGGAGAAGAGCAAGTGCTATGTCCTGCCGGGCGGGGAGGCGGACTGGGGTAACCACGGTGACTCCTGCATGAAATGGCGTCGCTTTGGCAAGTAAGTCCAGTCACCAGGCCAATTATCCACTCATCACACTAATTGTTCAATGGATATCCAACCCCCCCGTCCTGTTATTTTTAGCCTTTTCGAGTCCTCGCAGTCGCTGTTCTGGGCCAGTTTCGGGATGGTCGGCCTGGACGACTTCGAACTTAGTGGGATCAAATCGTATACCCGATTCTGGGGACTGCTCATGTTCGGCTCGTACAGCGTCATCAACGTGATTGTTCTCCTTAACCTGCTGATTGCCATGATGTCCAACTCGTATGCCATGATTGATGTGAGTTGGTGTGAACTTTGACCTTATTAAGTGTCAGGCAATTGTGGGGAAAAATAAGTCATAATGTCTGCCCTGCAGGAGCACTCGGACACTGAGTGGAAATTCGCTCGCACCAAGCTGTGGATGAGTTTCTTCGAGGACAGCGCCACTCTGCCGCCTCCATTCAATGTCCTTCCATCCGTCAAGTGGCTGATCAGAATGTTCCGCAAGTCTAGCAAGGCCATCGATCGCCAGCGATCTAAAGTGGGTTTTCATTAAAGAACTCCCCTAATCCTATTAACTTTTAAATCTACTATAGAAGCGACAGGAGCAGGAGCAGTACAATAAATATGATAACATTATGCGCTCTCTGGTCTGGCGCTACGTGGCTGCCATGCACCGCAAGTTCGAGGATAATCCTGTATCGGAGGACGACATCAACGAGGTGAAGAGCGAAATAAATACAATGCGCTACGAAATGCTGGAGATTTTCGAGAACAGCGGCATGGACGTGTCTTCAGCGAATAAGAAGGATAAACGTAACTAATTTCCTACAGAATTAAAGAAATATTCGTTACATTTATTTTCGATTTTTTGCAGAACCAAGACCTCGTCGCATCAAAGTCTGGGAGCGACGCCTGATGAAGGGCTTCCAGGTGGCGCCGGTGCAGTCGACATGCGAACTGGATGCCTTTGGAAATGTCAATGGCCAGGGCGAAATGAAGGAGATCAAGGTGGAATCCATACCCTCCAAGCCAGCCAAAGAGACAGCCAAGGAGCGATTCCAGCGAGTGGCAAGAACTGTGCTCCTGCAATCCACTGCCCACAAATGGAATGTGGTCCTGAAGGCCGCCCAGGACTCTCAGATTGGACGGAGCACTCAAAACGAGAGGAAAAGCCTTCAGAATCTGGGCAGGGCCATTGAAGAGGCCAAGAGGTGACTTACTTGGAGTATAATTTACAGAAAATTAACTAATATATTTTACAGACTTATATTGCTTAATTCCAATTCTCCTTCCGGCCGAGAGTCTCCCATCCGCATCGAGTTCGAGGACGAGAAATCCAGCACCTTGCTGGAGTTGCTGAATCAAATTAGTTCGGAAATCTCACACAATGAAACGCCCAGGATCAAGCAGTCCTGGCGGCCACCCATTCAGTCCGTACCAGCCCGGGCGATGGCCTTGAACAATGGCAGATCCTTGACGGCTCCCGAGTTGAAAGTCGGTAGGAAGGCTTCGCCAGCTCCCACGCCAGGGCCTACTCCGGGATCTTCGATAAACCAGCTGGCCAGACAACGAGAGCTGCCTTTGTGTCCCAGCAAACTGGTGACCAATTCCTCTGATGGTAATCATCCTGCTCCGGCCTGTAATCCAGTTCCTTTGAAGAAAGCAGCCCCCTTGGCCCCGGCACCACCTCCCTACAAGTCCAGCCATACGTCCTTTTCCGTAGAGGGTCGGATTCGCGGCAATACTCGTACCTCACATGATGTGCCGGCTGGCAGTTCCAATTTCGACATCCACGTGGTTGATCTGGATGAGAAGGCGGCGTCTGGCAGAGGGTCCTTGGCCAGGGAGGACAATGTGTCCGATATCAGCTCGATTGCCAGCACGAGTCCCCAGCGGCCAAAGCATCGAAACTAAATGTGATTGTGGCGTGGACACGGGTGATAAATATCCAAAAGCCAAATGAAAATGTTTATTCTTATAACTTATTCATATACAAGAGAAGGAATAACAATATTTAGGCAAATTAAAGTCGTGTGTTCTTCTTAAAGGGAGTCCTTGGACCTCAGGGACCGGTAAAGCTATTTACATATGTCCAATGAAGCATCCCTAGACCGGATCGGGGTCCCTTTGTGAGCCGTCAGCCGGAAGCATCAAAACCAATTGAGTCACAAAAAAAACAGAAACAAGTCGCTGGGACGAGGGGGAAAAAAAAAAGAAAAACGCCAGAAGAAATTATAAATTCAATTTGATGTCATATCAATTGATTTTGAGCTACATCATTTTGCCGCTTGGCTCGACATTCCATCGTCCTGGCGCTGACATTGTGACTTTGCGACTTTTGCGACTTTGTGGTGGCAAAGTGGGTCACGCGGTGGCTGCCACTGCGGCTGGCATTTGATTTTGATGACGCGTGGCACTTTGAAAATTATGCGCCACTCTAAGCTCACTTTGTATGCGCGCCCAATGCCTCGGAAGGATGATGAACGTTCTTCAAAGTTTTCGGGACGTGTGCGAGGTCCTTGGAGCTGCTTGTATTTTTTTCGTGAAACTTGATGCTTTTTTGCTGACACTCGTCGAGGGATAAACGCAGGTATTATACTTATTATTCCTGCTTTATTTGCCAAGGATGTGGGGGACCCTTTTTTTTTTTTTTTTTGGGAAGAACGGAAAATTAGGATAAATATATAAATGACATGTTCCCCTTGCTTCGCTTTTGTGGCAGCAGCTGGGCAATAAGTTATGCTAATGTGATTAGATTAAACATAATTCAGCCTGATGAGCTCGAGGACTTGTCCCAGGATACATTTCTCGGGATATATTTCAGTCATGTCGTGCTTTCAATTACCAAAATACTAAAACAATTTCCAAAATTCCAAAAGTTTGGTTTATTTACACAAATTCATTTGAATTCCGGACAACACACGAGCTCTTGTCCTTTGTTATTAAATGTATTTTCGCTAGGCAGACAAATTTACACAGAGATGGGCTAGTTTGTTTTTTTTTTTATCTGTAATTACATAGTACACTGTAACTTAATCTAGGCTATAAGCTTTGCATTTGCGATTGTTTTGAGAGTATACTATCAATCCGTGCGGGTCAGCTTCAGTCGCACGGCAATCCTCTTGCACTTCCACATCAGCTGCGTCTCCAGGATGCTGAACGACATGGCCACCAGGACGAGGCCCAGCAGGAGGTAGGCGCAGCAGGCGTAGAGCTGCAGCTCCGGCCCGTTGAAGCTCCGGGCGGGCACAAAGTCCCCGTAGCCGATCGTCGAGAGCGTCACGAAGCAGAAGTAGGCTCCGTCCACCAAGGACCAGTCCTCCCAGAGGGCGAAGATCACGGTGCCCACGCAGATGTAGCACATAAGGATCAGCAGGACCAGGCTGATGGGCACCTGCTGCTCCGGCTCATCGTCCTCGTCCTCCTCGGAGTCATCGCCCTCGCCGTCCGTGTCCCTCCTTCGCCGGCAGCCCAACTCCCCATCCGAGTCGCCATGATGGCGGAGCTTCTTCAGCACAAACTGCTCGCTGCCATGCTGCATGTACTCTCCGTCGTCGTCGGAGGTCTCCGTGTTGTTGGCCGTACTGTCGTACAGCGTTCCGGTGGCATGCCTCTGGCAGCGGCGGGTCAGCAGCAGGGTCTTGCGGCTCAGCGGCTGCAGCGTGTGTCGATTGTAGGCGGTGGAGGCGGTTCCCGTGCCCCCAGAGTCCTGTGGCACGCCCACGGAGCTGGCTATCAGCGGAACGCGAGAGGGCGTGCCATGTGGGCAGTTGCTGCAACGTAAAAAACAAACACCAAGATGGACTATAAATATTTATGCCACGGCTGGACCATAAAACAAATCAATTAGGCATAAAAAGCAAACCCCAAAGCAGGACCTCAGGCAGTAAAAAAGGAAATAGCTGTCATGTCCAGGATCAATCAATAAAGCATAAAACTGAAGGTAGACGTGTTCCTAGCAGGATACGGGGCGGCGTATGCGTTATAGGCCTGTCTCGTAGCAAGGCTTTAGTGTCCTGTATTTGAAGCTCCTTATAGAATACTAGAATACTTGAGCTCATTTGGCAAACTTAAATGGCAAATACACTCCCGTTGGAAATTTCCAAACTGACAAATCGGACTCGATTGACAATCCAAATACCTTTTGAATTGCAACGAACGAGCATTCCGGGCAAATTGCAATTGCCTCCTGGGAATGCTCGTTGGCCAACAGGCGACTTCTCCTTCCCAAGTGGTTCAACTCTCTGTCAAATCAATTTTTCGAACATTTATTGAACTTGGCCAGCAGTCTTCCGGGATTTTGTGCTCTTGGCTGGGCAAACACTTGCCCGGAATGCACTCCAAAAGCGATTGGCTAAGCAAAGTGCCAGGACATCTTTGGAAACGGATGGTCTAAACCCTTTCAGAGGGTTCCATCGTTAATAAGGTCTACTAACAGGCAATCTCTAATATATTCTATGCTTGACATCTTAGTTTTTGTTTTTGCAAGTGCAGGCCAAGGACCTACCAGGCTTGTCTTCCTGTTGGCCGCTAAAATAGATCCGGTCGATCAATAACGACAACATCACGTGTGTGGAAACAGATTTATATTTTTGTTTGCCCAAGACGGGAACTCTGCGGGAGCGCTAAGGGGTCAGGGAATCGGAACCTCAAAAGCTAAAGGATGGGGCGTGGTTGGAGCATTCGGTCGAGATTAATTGACCCGATTCATTGCGACTGAGTGCGCTGCTCGGCTTACAATTAATTACAGACAAGGCTGAAACTGAAAATGAAACTGAAACTGAAGAGCAGGATGCCAGGGTGGCTGGCCCTTCGGCTGCTGCTGCTGCTGCTGCTGCTGCTCGTGCTGGAGGGCACCCCGCGACGCGTGCACAGGTTCACTGTCAAAATTAATTACCAGATGCGGCTGTTGGCTGGTTTTTATTAAATAAAATGCTCAAAATGTGCGCTCAAAAAAGCGCAAGGCGAAGGAAACCATCACCAGAAGCCATGCCCTCGGCAATCTGGCAGAAAATGACGAGGCAAGTGGCAGGCTGGCAGGCTGGCTGGCAGGCAGGGGTCGTGGCAGGGAGCGGAATGCTGCTGCCAACAGCTCATGCAAAATGCTGAAGTGTTGATTTAAAGTGCAGCTGGCAAAAAGTTGGTTTATTTACAAAATAAAATTAGCAGGGGCCTATTGCCCCACCGGCGTTTGCCACTGTGATTCCAACTCTAGGCGAAAATAAAGCTTTAAGCCGGGGGGGGATTTTTGTGGCATCCGATTAGCTGGCACATTCTTGTGGCACATACCTCAACCGCTCCCGCTCCTGCTCCTCCTCGTCCTCCATGATGTCCACCGTGCCCGTGGAGTTGGCGTTTAGAAGGACTGACAATGTGGCTGCTGCCCCCGAAGAGGCAGTTGCCCCCGTTGCGTCTCCGCCTGCAGCAATGCCACAAACACCTGCGGCCATAAAACCGTTATCGGACAGTGTTGCCGCCGATGTTGCAGCCACTGATGGTGGTGGTGGCACGCCTTTAATGCCACCGGACAGCTGTGGGCTCGTTGCTGCGGCCACTGTGTAGGTTAACAATGTTGCGGGTGCGGGTGTTGTTGCAATGCCTGTTGCTGCTCCTGGTCCTGCCACTGCTGCTGATGTTACTGATGCAGGTCCTGCTGCCGGTAGCAATAAATCAGAGGATCCCGTACCACAGTCCATCAGGGCATTGATCTCGTGCGGCATTGGCTTCGTCACGAACTTGCCTCGCCGCACACCTGCAATAAAGTGGAAACATTAAATAAATATAAACATTCGATATTTTTAATAAACATTTTTAGAGAATTTTTATAAAAATTGCTACTCTTATTTGAGGAAAACCAAGTTAAAATCCTTGTGAGTGCCTTTTGGCCAAAATGTATAGATTTTAGTCACTTTTTTGCAGATAATTTATCCAATTTTTATGCGATTTTCAAAAGGAATACCATTTATATATCAGGAAATAATTCTGCTTCGATCTGCATCAAAAGATTTTAAAAGTAGAAAAAAAAGATTTTTTCCGATTTTTGCGATTTTTTGTGATGGTACCCCTTTCCTAAATTTCGAAAAATCGAAAAAATATTTTTTGTTCCATCTTTAAAAATTTTAAACGCAGAACGACGGGAAATAAGGCCCTGATTCAGAAATTACATTCCTTTTTGAAATCGGATAAAAATTATTTAAATTATTGGCAAAAAAGTGACAAAAATCTATAATTTTTGGACCAAGGACCTTCACCATGAGTTTAGCGGCAAAATTGATCATTTTAAGGCACCTTTTGCAAAGATTATGTATAATTTTCATCCGATTTGAAAAAGAGTTACCACTTTTGAATTACGATT
Organism: Drosophila varians; assembly: GCA_018150405.1. Lineage (NCBI taxonomy): Eukaryota > Metazoa > Arthropoda > Insecta > Diptera > Drosophilidae > Drosophila > Drosophila varians. Next base: position 16,637,487 of record JAECWK010000130.1, read on the forward strand.
TCTTTCTGCTGCGATCTACTTGTCTCTTATTAATTTCACATTTTTGTAAAGAAACAATATATTTTTCTAAACTAAATGAAATTTACCAACTTAAATGAAATGTATTTCAACAATAACATTTACCAAAATACACACACAACGTGGCACAACGGAGCCTTGGCCGAAAAAGTTGGCGCACAAATTGGCAAAACAACTTCCGCCAACTGCCACACACGGTTAGATTATCCCGTTAGCCCGTTAGTTCCGGTGGAAATGGAAGTGGATTGGGGAGGGGGAAGTAGCAGTTGGCAGCAGTGGCGGAAGGAGTGGCGGAAAAGTTGTGCATTTAGTGCAGAAGAGTGTGCAGAGGGGGCACGTGGCTGCGAAATTATTTGCTTTGCATTTTCAAAGTTCGCCAAACAATGCAACAATGTGGCGGAACGTTTTCGGATTCCCAATACCCCCGCCTAGCCCCCGCTAATGCCCCTTGAAAAAGCCAAAAGTTTGGCGTTAACTTTCATTAGCGGCTGCCAGTGGCTGCCAGTGGCAGAGTCGGGATGTCAGAGGGCATTAAAACATCTGGCGCGGGGCATGCCACAGTGGGCAATTGTTGGGGGCAACTGTTTTGAATTATTCACCGGATGATTGTTGTTAAAATGGGATAACAATGGCATTGACGGGTAATTGTTTTTAAGAAGTATTATGATTCGCTTAAAGATTCGCTTCTAAAGATATCCTCTGCAGCAACCACTGTATTCAACTTTAAAAACCAAACTACTAAAACAAAACACAGGATACTAAAATGGAAACGTATGTCTTTCACTTTTGGAACTGTCAGCAGGACGCTGGGGAGTCGCGGTGGAGCGGCGGGTCTGCTCCGGACATGGCCAATTTGAAAATATTTACTTAAACTTGGACACCACACTGGCACGCTCGCCAAAGCTCACAAAGACATTCATTAGAGTGCCTGGCAGGACACACGCTGTATGTAGTTGAGTGCATAGAAGGATATACACACACAAGGACCTGCCACGAAAGTCACTTTGGCCCTGCGGTTGGGTTGCTGCAACTTTTTGCCGGGCTTTAATGGTGCGGTACGCCAAAGGTCTCGGACCTTAACTGGGCACTCGCAGGACTCTGGATCGTGTCCTGCTGGCAATTGCACACAATTAACATGCATAATGCAATCAATGGCAGCGGAAATCGTGCTGACAAATGGCCAAATCTCACGCTAAAATGTGTTGCGATATTAAGCGGAATCCTTTGATCAAAGCAGAGCAAGTCACGTGCCGGGCCCGAGCTGTTACGCTAAATGAGTTTTGCATGCGTTGCAGGGAGCAGTGAGGAAGCAGCATAAGGAGCATGTCCTGCGAGACTTGTCTTAATGCCAAGTCATCATTATCGTCAATAAAAGTGTCGCACATGTCGAAAGTTGCTTGAAGTGCATGATGTCCTTGCTGTTGTTGGTGTTGTGCTGCTGTTGCTGCTGTCGTGGCATGTCAAGCAGCACAAGTTGAAAAGTTTTAATGCCACACCCACTGGCACGTCCACTTGGGGGCGGCGGCGGCGGCGGCGGCGGCTGCTGAAGTGTGTCTGCTTAACTCTGTCATTTTAACACGATGCTGCTGCTCATGCCACAGCCTGCAAGCTGCCACTCCGCTGGATCCCATCCAACGAGGACGATGATGTCGCCACCCAGCAGCAAATTGTTATATAATTGAATGCGTAAATGAGCCCCGGCACAGGGCGACAACGGGGCGTATGATTGATTGATTACAGTTCGGTTTTGTTTTGCAGGGGAAAAGCCCAGGTTAAGCCAAATCTGTCAGCAGAGAACATTTTCGGTTTTAGCACAGAGGCTGCCACAAATTGTTCATCCAATTATATTTCATTTTCCCTTGTTACAATTTGTGCCAGATTCTCGTTCAACTATAATTACGGCTAATTAACAATTTAACATCACTTTGAAAATCTATCACAATATTTTGGGAGGCATTAAAGATTAAATATACAATTAGAATTATCGAAGCTTTCAATGGTTTCTAGGATTTAAACTGTCAGCATTTTCGATTTAAATGAATTATCAAGAGGTAGCCATAGGACTTTACCTTTAAACTGAATTAATTTTTACTACAAAGTAGTTAAAGTTATTAATTGAAATTCATTTTATAGAATCCACACTGCAATTTACACCAACAAGACAATAAACAAAGCCCTTGGAAGCACTCACCATGCAAGCTCCCCGTTTGATAGGCCGGCGGCGGTGGCAATGTGATGGCCTCCAGGGTCGACGATTCCGGACCCGGCCCCGAAGAGTCCGGCAGGCCCGAGGCCAGCACCCGGTGCTTGCCGGAAGCCGGTTGCAAATGTAACGTGTGATACTTGACCAGACCGCCACTGCCGTTTGGATGGGGATTGAGACCGGCAGCCGGATTCGCGGCCAGCAGGGAGGGGCCGTGGGCGGGACTGCCGGGCGCTGAGGGGGCGAACGGAAAGTAAATCGTAGCAGTTGCAGGGCCATAACAATTCGGCGGCACTGTGAGCGGCATTGTGCGCAGCATGCTGCTCGGAACAGCCACGAAATTCTGTTGCACTTGCTGCTGTTGCTGTTGCTGTAGCTGATGATGTTGCCGCGGGAGTGTTGCTGTCGATAATTGCTGCTGTTGCTGTTGCTGTTGCTGTTGGTGTTGCTGTTGCTGTTGCTGTTGCTGTTGGTGTTGCTGCTGCTGCTGCTGCAGTTGCTGCTGCTGCGGTGCATATTTCAGCAATGCATTGCCTGTTGTCGTTGTCATTAGCATGACATCCGGCTGTTGTGGCGGTGGATGCAGCTGTTGTTGGTGTTGCTGCTGCTGTTGGTAGAATTGCTGCTGCTGATTCAAGTTGTGCAACAATTGACAGGCATCTGCCCACCGCAACGCAGTCGCACAAAAGAAATCGAAAGAGAAGCGACGTGTTGAAGATGATTAACGACTTCCAATTGTGCTGACAATACAATTAGCATTCGAACAATGCAAGGACTCCACTTACCTTCCCCCTTCTCCGGCGGCAGCTTTTCCCTTCCGTACTCGAAGCAGTCGTTCAGACTCGTCTCGCTGTTGGCCGCATCGTATTTGCAGCCTTTGCAACTGGCCTGGAAGGGAAAATTAAAAGGATTTTAATATTTTAAAGGAACACCTGAAGTACATCGGAACATTTTCAGTGCATATTCGAGTGGCTATACCCAATAATTAGGAATGGAAAATTTGGATTTTCTTTCTGGCTTTCTGGCTTTCTGGCAAAAGGCTAACAAGAGGAGGGGCTTGCCAATAAAACACGTAATTTGCATGCTCAATCCCAGGCCTTCTTGGGACCCGAAAATGATGTCATCGTCGTGGTTGTGCCACAAAGCTGTTTGTGGGCAACGCCTGCCATCGTGTGTGTGTTGCGGTTCTGTGGCATCATCATCATCACCATCATCAAATGCCAGACAAATCTAATGGACACACACAGAAGGACACGCAAACATACGGCTGAAATGTCTCCCTGCTAGTCTTGCGGTTTGCTGGCCAAAAACCCGAAAGCCTTCGTTACAGCATGCGTCATGATAATTGCAAAAGACGAAAGCCGAAACGCACAGGCCATGCCAGGCCACAGCCAAAAGCCAAAAGCCAAAAGGCCGGCAGTCAACATGATGGCGATAATAATTCAACCGATGACTGCACATCCCCCAGAGTAAACCGCAATCTGCTGGCTGCCAGTCTTATCAATGGCCATGCGTATCCTTGCGGCCGCATGTCCTCACGGCCCGGTGAAAAGCCCCCAAAGTCCACTTGGCACCGAACATCATATCAAAGCGGCGAACTGGTGAGATTTCCTGAAATTGGACGGCGCCCTAATGACTTGTTAAATGCAGCCGGGACCGAAAATAAGCCCATCCTAGCCGTATGGGAACTATTGTTACACTTGGCGAAAAAATTGAAGTGAAAACTCCGATGTATAAATCATTTGTGTGCCAACTTAAACTCCTTCTATTAGCAGCTCCTTTTTGTTGACTTGCCTGAACTTCCTCCACTTGGCAAATGCAAAAATCCTGTTCAACAAGTAGCTGGCAGCGCCAAGGACTAAAAAAAAAAAAAGAAAGAGGATTCCATGCTCGGATGGAGGCGAACACGGCAAGTAACATAGATTACCACTCGAGCGTTGAGGATGTGGAAAAGTTTCTGCTTCCATTCAGCTTTAAAACGGAGGAACTCTGCCCGAATCCAATGGCCCGGATCAAAATCAATTAGGACACTGGTCGGTGGCAGGAAATGAAAAGTTATTGCATGCCTCGAGGCGGCTGCCGTGTAATTGTTGTTATGCGGAAAAACTTTTCCCAGCGCCACATTAAAGTGCCGAGCCCTCATTTCAATTTACTCGGCACGAACCGAACGCGGGGCACTTGGCCGGACTAAAAACTAAATTTATGCCGCCGACCAAACTCGGAGAAAGGTGCAAGGATCGCGTAAAGTTTTCGCAACTCTTAAAGTGGCAGGCAGCACTGGGTTTCAACTTTAAAGAGTCAAGTTCCGGCGAGTTTGACAGCCAAAGTTTGTGAGTTCATTAAAAGTGTCGACACAAAGGCAAGTTTGCAAAAAGTGCGGTGCGGTGGCGGCGCTGAGTAAATGTTAATTTATGAAATGAATTTTATTTGTTATTCGCCTCACCTCCCCTCCCCACCTCACCCCTCCCCTTTCGCCGGCCACTGCAAAATCACTTGTACATATATTTGTTTAACCTCAGCATTTGTTCGCCTTTTTTCTTGTTTTTAATTTGGTATTTTCGCATTTTTATTCAATTCGCCTTTCGCCACTCGGCCATAAATTGCCAATTAAACAGAAATTTGTGCAAGCAAAACAAACAGGACGAACAGGACCGCCAAATGAGTGGCCAGTGGCCACAAATGCAAAAGCTGTGAATGCAAACAAATGGAATTGGTCATGTCCTGAAGCTTCATTAAAGCCTTTAAAGTGCCCAGCGCTGCAGGCCACCGGAATGGCAATGAAAACGTAAATAGGATCTGGCCTAGAGAAGTACATGCAAATACCGGAACTCCCGGATCCGGCTGGAGCTGAAATGTCATTACGGGAGCCCAGCAAATCACTTACAAAACTTATGCACGAATGCACAAAACACGCAAACAAAAAAGCAGAGTAAATAAATAAAAAAGGACGAAGGGATCACGGCAACCCAGTCAGAGTTTTGATACCCTAAAAAATTATTTATAATGTGTACAACGATGGCTCTGTTAGCACAGAAAATAAAAAGCAATAAACCAGGAAAAAAACGTGAAAACTGAACACCGACCCGGACGGAGTCCGCAGTGGGAAGAAGTCCTAGAAAGTCCAACAAAACCGAAAAAACCGAAAAAAACAAAAAAAATAAAAAATAACCCAAAAAGGCAAAAATAAAAGTTCTCTGTTGTTTTGGCCCAAATCAATTACAAACTTTCAGTTTGCGTTAATAGAAAACTGGCACACACCCGGCCATGACCGAAGTTGCTGGATCCACTTAAAAGGCTTCTGCTGTTTGTAATTAAAACCCGTAATTCGAGACCTTTATGGCGGGTTTTGTGAATCAGAAAAATCGAACAGAGCCATGGATAATCAAACTGGGAGAGGGCCGGCGAAGATTCCATCGCAATCTTGGCTCAAGAGCTCCACTCCATTTACATTTACAACGGACCAAGAAGCCAGAAGCCGGAGGAATTCCGAACTGCTGACCAAACTCAAACTGTCATCGCTGGCGGAAAAGTTGCGGAGGGTGTCTGGGTGGAAAAACTCCTGGCGAAACACTTAGGGAGTAGTGGGAAAAGTTCTGGCGTATAACAGCGGATTTTTCCAGCAGCCAACAATGTCGAAGTTTACTTTAAACTAGAACACTTTGGATGCTTTTGCTTTTTGGGTTAGTCAGCAACAGTTGCACAAAAGTTGCTCTACTTCGATGGCAATAACTTGTTATTCCTCAAACTATTGAATTAAGGTCCGTAAAAATGTCCTTGGAGTCAGCATTGCGATGTTTCTGAACTCACTTAAATAATATCAATCATACGCCATGTACTCACCCCCAGGCGCTGTCGCTTTCCGCCCCTGTCCTTGTCCTTATCCTTTTCCAAGCTGGTCGGCGTTGTGGCGGCCGTCGTTGAAGTTGTGGCCAAGGACTTTTTCCGGCTCCTGCTCCTGTGGTGGTGCTGGTGGTGGTGGTGGGGCTGCAGCTGGCAGCACAGTCGCACGTAGGTGCACTGCAGACCCTCGGCCAGAAGAGCGCCCAGGCTGGAGAGGCACATCAACATGAGGGGCACGCCCACCAGGGCGTACAGAATGGTCGCCAGTTTGCCGGCGGCGGTGCGCGGGGTCAAGCTGCCATGACCTGCAAAACAGAATCTAGATCAGGATCGTTGCAATACACTCGAATACATCTTTTAAAATTGCAAGCACGCTCTGGCTAATAAAAATGCATATACTTTTAATCGGTTGGGGATGCAGGAAAGTCCTGGGAGAAACTCAATCTGTTGGGTAGTGGTCCTGCATGTGAAATTAATCCAGAAACTGTGTTTGAAATATCTGGCAAACTTGGCAAGAGTTTCAGTTTCTAATAAAAGTATGGAAAGATCTAAAGCAAGGGAAAATGTATCGAGAGTCCTTATTTTACTTTAATTATGTTCCATTTGTCCTTAAATAATGCCGGAAATAAATCCGTTTAGAGTCATATTTTTGAGCTTATCGGGGAGTACTAACACTTGCCATGAACTCTCCTGCTCCCCATACTGTTAAAGAGGACCCTGAGAGCTAATTTGTAACAACAAGAACGGCCTATCCAAGCTCAACGCCATTTAGCATATGCAAATATTTTGCCACCGCCCACGGGTCGTATACACAATGTGTCTGTGGCTTCAGTTTGCCTTCGAAGGCGCTCCGACGTTGCGACGTCCCAATGCCAGAGTAAATGTTTACTGGCCCCGGCCCTAGCTTCGGCCAATGTAAATCCAACGAAATCATAATAAACAGGACAAGCGCAGGACTCCCGCCCGCCCCAAGATAAACACTAAACATAAATCCAAACGGCTTAGTTCTTAAGGCGAAAGCGAAAGTACGGAAACGGACGAGGAAATGGTAATGGAGTTGGAGTCCAAATCGGAATCGGAATCGGAATCGGAACTTACCAATTGTCGTTATCACAGTGAGCGAGTAGAGTAGAGCCTCGCTGAATGTCCAGCTCTGGGAGTCGGAGGCGTCGTAGCCGAAATGCCCCAGGGCGCTGGCACTGCCGCCCTGAAAATTGCCGAATCCGCCGGCGCCGCTACCGGCGGATCCCTGCCGGGTCGCAGCCACAATGGAGCCCTCGAAGCGACGAAGTTGCTCATGGACCAGCATCGTCCAGTTGCGTTCATACAATACGTTGAGTTTCTCTGCAAAAGATAAAGGAGAAGGTTAAAGGAAGCGGGTTAATTTGGGCATCCTTCGAAGGAGATTCATCTGGAGTGCCATTATCCCCATCGGCAATTATGCAATTCCATGCCAAGTGCAGTGTTAACCTCCGACAACCTTCGACCCAACAGCGACAAGTGCCGACAAATCGGACCATCCTCCACTTCAAGCCACTCGTCCTTTCGATTTCGGTCGAATGTCTTGAGGAATTTGCCAGCATTTGATGTCGTTGTCGTGCTCGCTCGCCTCTTGCAAATTGTAGAGGTTGCTTGTTAACAACAGTTTGCGACTAGTTGCCAGTGGCTCACGCCCTTTTCACGCCCCCTGGCCTTGGGCGGGCGTGGCACTCTTGAGGTCTCGAGGGTGCACTTTTGCCCCCCGAGCCGAGGCGCCACCCACTCTAATCGACTGAAGCAAGTTTTCGGGGAAATCAAACGCTTTCTGGTTTGCCAATCTTTTCAGCTAAATTGAATAATGCTGGAAATGTTTCCACCACAATACTTTAAAGGATTCCTTGCAAGGAATATTTCTCCTTAATAGACGCCTTTTTGGCAGAGCATATTAATCATACGCCAGGTGGGCCAACGCACTCGCCAATGAGCTCCAGTTAATTGGTTTGTTAATTATGTTAAATTTTAATTAAATAATCATCAGCTCCAATAGGCACGCACATGTCCCTGGCCAAGTGCCGGCATAGAGCTCCAAAGGAGCCGGTGTCGCCGGAGTGTCGCTGGCAGGTGCGACAAAGTAATTAATTTCCCATAAATCGGGCCAACAAATTGACTCAAAAATAGTTGCGCCAGAAGCGATGCGATAGAATGTATCCGAAAAATGTGCGGAAAATGAATTATATTTCCAATCGCGGCAAAACCAAATATTTGGCTATGCAAATATTTTCCCATTATTCAATTCGCGGACGCGAAAATGAAATTTAGACCGGCTTTTGTTTGTATTTTGTTTTGTTTTGTTTGTGTTTTGTTTGTGTTTTGTTGGATGGGCATGTTTGCGGGTACTTATAATTAAAATATTTGTGCGGGACGCTCGCCTCCCAGCTTTCGGTATTTGTCAGGCATTAATGGACGATAGCGAAACATTGTCGCTTTAATGTGGGAAGAATTACTTTGGCAATTTGCTGGCAAATCAAGTGTGCAAAACACGCCGAAAATTTACGGGCTATGCGGCAAAAATGTGCTGGCCATTAATAATTTATGAGCGCGTTTGCGCTTTGCCAGCGAAGCGTTAAAATATTTGGTGTTTAGTCGTTTATGGGTTTTTGGGGTTTTTGGGAAAGGATTTTGCATAAGATAAGGACTTAAAGTGTGGAACCACTCACCTGTTATTATCCAGAGCTCTCTCAGGCAGTCCTCCCGGCTCTTGGCAATGGCCGCCGACTTGCTCAGATCCTGCGGAGCCTCCAGCAGCGGAAAGATGAGTCCTCCCAGCACAGAGTACCCGATGACCAGCAGAACCAGCCCGGGCGTGGAGAGCAGTAGCTTCAGGAGCTGGCCACACAGGCGGCGCGTGCAGCTGCCCGGCTTGGTGGCAAGGGTGGCGGTGGTGGAGGCTGTCTTGACGCCCCCTTCCGATCGCGGATTTTCCACGTCCGCATCGGTCTCATCGTCAATGCCACAGGATGCGCCTTTGGTGTCCTGGGCCTGGTGCTGGAACTTGGCCTTAATCGCCTTCTCAACGTCGGACATGATCGGTCAGTGTTCAATGACATTTAGTGGCCAGCTGGAGCTTCTTTCCTACCCTTTCCGTTCGCAGGCATTTCCGGTTCCGGTTCCGCTGGCTTTATGTGATTCACGACCAGAACATCAACCCTTTGGGCCAACTAATTGCAGCAACGATTTCTCATCATTTGCAATGTCGCTTTTGTACTCGGTTACTTTCTCTGTCTCCTGTCTCCTGTCTCCTGTCGCCAGTCTCCCCAGTCCTCCAGTCTGTTTTCTCCTTTCACCCAATCCGCTTGTTGCCTTTAGCTAACGTATTATGTTTTAAGCTGTCGTTGACTCGTTTTTGTCGTTCCCTCGTTGTTGTTGCTGATGATGTTGCTGCTACAGATGTTGCTGTTGCTGCTGTTGCTGTTGCTGTTGCTGCTGTTGCTGTTGCTGCTGCTGACGTGGCATTTACCATTGTTCCTGGTCTATGCACTTCATGGGCTCTTCCTCAACTTGCCGTGCCGTTTGTACTTTTAAAGTTGTTGTGCCAGTTTATTCCCCTCGGTTTCGTTGTTCTCTGTTGTACTGTGCTGTGTTGTGTTGCGCTGCCAGCCTGTAATTGAAAACATTTGTAGTGCAATGGTTGTTGCTGTTGCTGTTGCATGAATGTTGCTGCCTGGCTGCTTCTCTTGGAGTGCACTTGTGAGTAGGTTAAGCGCACACAAAGTGAAAACGCACTAAATTTGACACTTCACTTAATCTAATTAGCAGGTCTTTAAGCCAGTTTATTGTTGGCCAAGTGGTCAGCCAGGCAACAGTTTTGTTGCCAGTTGGCAAATGAGTTTTGATTTTAATTAATAACTTGAATGGGAGAAATGGAAGCTTATTCCCAATTTGCATTTTGCCATCTTAACACACATCCTGTTAAGGCCCCATTTAACCCACCAGGCTAACAATAGCCTCATTATCCAAGCCCATAAAAACGATAACAATGCCCAAGCCGGGTAATACAAATTGAATGAGACTAGCTGAGTATCTAGTAGATGTATCCTTTGTCAGTCGACTTTCACACATCAAAGTCCATAATCGTAATGAAGCTGACTCTGTGGGTGGGGATGGGTAATGCGCTTACGATATTTAGACATTGAATCAATTAAAGGCCCAGACCCAGCGAAACTCGGCGATTAGTTATTGAAGCTCCCTGGGAAATACTGAGGGCCACATTTATTGATGTGTGTGCGAGCCTTTTCGAGGGGGAGGCCAAAGGAAGTAGGAAAACATTCATACTGTCCGTAGACGCCCTTTTTTTTGGTAACATAACAAAGGAGAAGGCGTCTTCGTCTGGCTCACGCAATTTACTTAATTGGAAAATAAAATAAGCCACCGCCGGAGACTGGGATTGGATTCGTGGCGTTTTCTGGCTTGTTTTCTGGGTCTGGGGTCTGAGGTCTGGGGTCTGGAATCGGGCCAAGCCGGAAACTGCTTGGCTAACAAAACAATGGCCACTTGAATTGATTTTTTTCCCCCTCTCTCCGGCCTGGTTTTATGGCTAGCGCGCATAATTTAATTCGTGGTACAAGAGGGCGTATAAACGCCAAAGGCGCCGACTAATGCAAAATTAATGTCAATCGTTGATGCCCTCGAAATGCCAATGGCCGCTTAATTGTGCCCTTTAGTTCGAAGGCATTCGAAGGACGAAGCAAAAGGGCGAAAAGGAAAAGGAACAGGTCGGAAGTTATCCCTTTTAGCCAGATTGAAATCAGCTTAGAGCCGCTCGCCGCTTAATTGAAATGTTTGCGTTTCACTTTAATGAAAGCGTTCTCAGCCGCCTGACAAAACCCTTTCAGCCACAATCTGCACTTTGCGAGGAGCCCATCTGCGAGTCTTATTCATTTCATTGCTTTTCGCACGTCATTTCATAAAGTTGGAGCCCCAAAGTCAAACTTTTAATAGTCAAGTATGGCTTGAAAAAGTCTGGTGTAAAGTAAATAAGGCTCGAGCCTTGCTTTCATTTCCATTCATTTCCGCGGCCGCGCCGCGACACCTCCAACCATTATGCATTATTATTTATTATTATTATTTTTAAATGCAATGACAACAAACGCAGTTTAATTACAATTTTCAACTCATCAAATGCAGCAGCCAGGCAGCCCAGAAAAGGCGGAAGCGAAAGGACCCTCTGAAGGATAGTCCCTCCAAGGAAAATGGCGCTAATGGCGCCGGCATTTCTCATTCTCGCCCGCTCCCCTTATTTTGTTTTGCTTTTTAGCCACCAGGACAGCTTGGCTGTTTTTAAATCCAATTTCGCTTCATAATTTTATAACGTGCCAAGCAAACTCTTCACTTCCACTCCCATCCCGCCCAAGGGACATCCCATTCCTGATTCTCGTCGTTGGCCATTGCCGATTTAATTGCATCGCTGACATTTAGCACCCAGCTCGGGAAACCCACACAAAAAAAGGACACAGCTGGAAAATAAAATGACTAAATAGTAAATGAGCGAGTGGGAAGAAAAGCTGGAAAAGATGATTTTCCGACGGCGAAGGATTAAGCGGGTTTAGTTCAACCATCATTTGCATGTTGATCTGTTGACTGAAGTCGATTTTGCATGGGATTCTGGTGGGGATATCCTTAAGCGATTGGCGTTTGAATACTCTATAATTCAACATTAAAAAAATGTAGATTTTTCTCGATGATCACCTTAAAAAATTCAATATTTAACCTTTAGTAAAAGCCTACTCCACTGACCAAAAGCAACACAATAAAATTGTTCAGTCAAGTGTCTGTAATGAAAACTAAATGCTTAAGGATTAGGGGACTGACTGCGAAGGCGAATGGGAGAGGGGGGGGGGAGGTCCTGCCCGGCATGTTTTTCACGCCTTTGAAGCCATAAAACCAGTGGAGCGTGCCCCTAACTTTTAGCACATTAGCCGAGAGAGTGCGAAATAATAGTTAGTTTTATGGCCGGAGGTGCGAAACACGAAACAATGGATACAGATACAGGATGCAGGATATCCGCCAGGCGATATGTACGGCTAAAGCGCCACCGGAAATTCATATGATTATGCAATTGAGTGCAGTTCCTCGAGAGGTGCTCATAATTCATATTAGAGCCCAGAGAACAAAGGAGCCACAAAAAGAAAGTGCCTGGCGCAAGTGCAGGCAAACGGACATTAGGTGCGACCGGGGGTGGTGGATGGAGGTCCTGGCTGGCAGGATATAATGACCATGTTAATGCCCAACACAAAAGTGCACTGAAAGGAAATGAGCAAGATAAGTAACGAGCCCGAAAATTCTTCAGCTGCCACCCCGGCCCCCCGAGGTCTTCGGTTGGAAAACTTTTCACAAAACAAGCGGCGGCTCCAGAGAAAAGCTGGGAAATTGAAACTGCACTGGTGGAAAATGTTTGTTCTAATAGAGTCTATTATATGTTAATGGATATTGTTTTAAAGTTAAATTTTTAAATAAAATATTTCAATGACTTTAATTAATGAAATCCCGAACATGGGATACATGGATTATGTTTGCAAATATTTTGTTCTCTGCTGGAAGATACCCTAAGCCCGGAGCCTGGCTGGTCTCGATTCCTTGGCCAGCTCCTCATTAAACGCACTCAAGTCGCTAGCAACAATCTTAATTATGTTGTAAAGTCTTTTGGCCAGGAGGGCGAGAAAAAGCAACCAACCAGGCCAGGCCAGGCCAGGCCAGCCAGTGAACGTTGGAGAGAATGGCTGGCAGCCAGGAAAAACTTTTGCCGGCGCTGATTAGTTTTTCGAGTGCCTCCAGTCCAGTCCAGTGCAAGTCGGCCAGTCAAGCGTTTCCACTCCAGCCTGTCATCTAGTCAGTCCTGGGCATCAGTGGCACCGGCACCGGCACCGGCACCCATTGGAGGCAAAAGTTTGGCTCAAACTGCGTGGAAGAACAACACCGACCATGGCAACAACAGAAACAAAAACTCATTAAAAACTGCACAAATGCAACGTTTTCGGCCCATAAATACACGGCAGGACCAGAAGCCGAGGCCAAGTCAAGCAGGAAAATGCAAAACTGCCCAACAAATGCACAATAATTAGAAGCAAATTCAAAAGTCGTTTGGCTGCTAATGAAGGCTTCCTTTGTGCTTACCCCAAAAGTGGTAATGGCCAACCAGAGTGCAACAAGAATGCCCACAGGAGTCAAAGGATGTTGCCGGCTAATGGTCAAAATTAGTTCAATAAATTTTCCTAAATCTTTGAGAATTTCATTTTGAAGCAAGAATTGAATTCATAACTAATGAAACCTCAAACACTCGACACTTTTCCGTATCAATATGGCCAAGGACTCTCAACTGGTAATTGTTAAAATAGGAGAAAAAGTTGTTAGCCGGCAGGCAGGCAGCGATTGCCCTCGGGCCGTATAGTTCAAAATAAACTCGTTAACTTTCATAATTAAATTGTTAAACATCAGTTGGGCTTTAATTGACAGCCGCTCCTCTCGGCCAGCTCAGCGAAATTCCTTAAGTGGCAATTTAGTGGCAATTTGCCTTTGTCTTAACACTTTTCGGGGCCGAAGGATAAGACCTGGCTGGCTGGCTGGCTGGATAGTACAAGGGTACAACACAATTTAATGTTAATTAAGCAAAACGTTGCCAATGGCAGTTTTGTAGTCACAGTCGAGTTTCAAATGGTCCATTGGTCCTTTCGACCACCACCTCTCACCTAGTCCTGGTCGTCCTGCCAGCCAGTCCGGTCTGTGAATGTGTAAACAAATGTTTGCACAGTTGGCCTAATTGACTTTGCCGAGTTAAAGGAAAAAGTTGTACTTCCCCCTCACCCACCCACCGACACTACTCCCACTGCCATAAACGAGATAAAAAGAACGAAATTAAATCAAATAAAATCGAATTGTTGGCCAATTGAACGTGGCTAAGCCCTTCGAAGGGAAGAATAATAAAAAAAAAAATGGGAGTGGGAAATGGGAAAATCCCGGGTGGAGCGGAAAATGGCAAGGGCATGCATAAAATGCATGCAAAGGTTGGCATCTGAAATTTGCATAAAAGCCCCGTGGCACGTAGTCAGCTTTGATGTCCTGCCGGATGTCCTGCGGAGCGTGTGACTCCCCCTGGCATGTGGGGTGACTCTGATAATGCCATTTTGAATGCACTTTATGCGCACTTTGTCTCAGGGTCTCGCTATCATTAAAAACATTCCAGATTCGCAGCTAATCCCCATGATATATTAAGTGTCGCTGCGATTTGCATGGATATGAATGCATCCATACACACACATACGTGGCTATGCATATCCTGCAGCTACTATCAAGGACTTTGTCCTCCAAAATCGAGGGGCGTGTTTGGCGCTGACCAAAATCGCCCACAAAACCCAACCACTGCCAAGGGGTTTTAATCGAGCCAACTAACGCAGACATCTGCCCAAATTAAATGGGAAAAGCTATGGGGATATGTGCGAGTCCTGCCATAATGGTTTTAGCTTGAAAGTGGTCAAAACTGATCAGCAAAGAATGGGATTCTTTTTGGTTTAAAGCATTTGAAGAACTATAATTAAATGCTTGTACTTCTGACTAATTACATTTCCTGGATTTATCCCCACAAAAAGTTTACAAAGGATTAAACTCATAACTGTGCTGGCTTGTGTAATTCCACAGCTGTCTATATCCTGCCATCGAAACTTCCTTTACTGCCTCGCCCTCACCACCTCCCGTTATTTGCTATTGTAATTGCTTTGTTTTGCTTACTAATTGTTTTGTGGCCAGAACGCCAAATTAACTTGGTCACGTGGCCTAAACGATGGAGGCTGCCAGGGAGGCGGGAGGGAGGTGGGTGCCTTTATTGTGGTTATTGTGGATGGCGGATATATGGTGCGCCTTGAGCTGACGCCTCCCAGCTTTATTGATGACATTCGCCGTCGCCGGGGTCTCGTATTAATTTGATGCACGAGTGGCCCAGCCATCGTCCCCATGATTGAGTGCTAATGGAGAGCTAACGTGGCGGAATGGAACAAAATCAAGGAAATCGACTCTGGCGGAGATTGGCGGGAAGGCGGCGGGGCAGGGGGAGTCGGAGCACTGGAGGCTGGGTAATAACATGCAAGCCGAGTGACCCCAATGCCACTTCTCGGACCACCATCCCAGCCAGAGCAAACAAAACGCGTTTCAATGCGTTTCTGGAGGTTGGCCCGAAGGGGGGACCTCAGCCCCAGAGAGACACATGTTTGCGGATGAGGGTGTTCCATTGGGTGGGGGATGGTATGGTCGGTCGGGTGGCTGATGCAAACACCGAGATATGCAATGGAAAACACACACACACCTCGTTTGGGGAGCAAGTGTGTCATGGACACGGCGACGGTTGGTTTGTTTCTGGGTTTGTATGTTTTGTGCCGACGAGGAGGCGACAACACGTGTTCCAGTCACGATGACGATGATAATGATGGCAGTAGGAGGACCATGGCTGCTGCAAAAAAAGACGCATACTAAAATGGCGATCCGAAGGACAAACAAACAAACATATCCAATACCGACCACACAGCCAAACACACAAGCACAACCGAACGCATTTATGCAAGATTGCAATTATGATAAAAAAAAAAAAAAACGGCACAGAATTTCTGCTGAATGGTCCTTTCTCGTTCAAGAACGTCATGGTGGCCCAGAGCCAAAAAAAAATGTGGCAACAAAAGCCACCAAGAGCATAGCTGATTATTTGACCAAGGCCGTGGGCAATTGACATTTAATTAAGACCAAGGTTGAGTTGGTTCAACAAAGGATACTCGTTTTTATTTCATTTAATAATAAATACATGGAATGTCCATACAAATAGGGAGTTCCCCCTTTTAATTTTTATTTATTTCAAAATCTATTAATCTACTCTCTATATTACCTACTCCCCCCACACCTCTGTATATCCTTGTGGGACGTGCATTAAATATTAATCTGGAAATCGCTTCCGTCTGGCAAGAATCGATTAACAGCCAGAAGCTCATTATCTTTACTAATCGCTGCAGGTCCTGTCAGTTTCAGGAGTCCTGGGAGTGGAGTGCAGGGGGCCTACTAAGCTCCTCCGGAATCCGGATTGGCCAATTAATGAGTTTGAACTTGACTTGACCGACGCGCCGGACTATGGACAACGGACAACGGGCAAAGGAACTGACCCCAATCCGTGTCGCCTGTCGCTGCGATTTGATGCCCGTTCGGGCCAAAACTGTCAAAGCGTTAATTGAGTTTGACACTAATGAGCGTGCAATCGCTGCATAATTGATTTATAAATGCCGCCCCAGCCACGCCCACTTGGCCCATCGGCTGCATAATGCCGCCTCAGTTTATGACTTTGTTGCAAATTTGCGCTAATTGGGTCAGAGGCAAATGGCAAAACGCAAACACACAATAGACCAGTCCGTCTGGCTGGCTGAGAATTAGCATTTTAGGGAAAGGCTCTCAGAAATTGAAGGAGGACGAACCGAAAAATCCAACCAGGCCCACGCCCACGAAAAGGGTCTCGGATGCTGGTCTACTTTCAGGCCTTGCCACAAGCACTAATTCCACACAATTCGTAATTAATTTGAATTAATTATGTGCCACTTTCCACATGCAGGACGGAAAACATGCCGATGCTTCCAGCAAACATCACGCATGGCAGTGGTGGTGGTGGTTGTGGCAGTGGGCGTGCCTGGCGGCATATTTTAGAGCCGGCTCCAGCCGCAAATCTGCCACAGGACGCAGAATGTTTTCGCTTTCATTTATCTTTCCATTCCCTAGGACGAGCAGGATGAGCAGCTTAAAGCGTTAATTCCAAATCTCATCCAAGTAGACTTTCCTTTAAAAGGCAAGACTTTGGGCCAACAAAATTGGAAAATATAAAAACATAGTTTTGGCCATTTATGACCAAGTAACGCTTTTGGCCTGCGTTACATTTGACCTGGAATTGCACTTGGATGTGCATTGGAAAGGCCGAGCAGGTCAGGGATCCTCGGAATGAAAATTATCCTCATAACGAAAGGCGGCAAGACCGTGAAAATGATTGTGCCCGATGAGCCGGATGGCGTTTGTGTTGACCCCAATGCCAGCCCGGAGCCAAACGAAGAAGATCCTTGTTCCAGCAACTCCAGGAGTAAGAGTGTTACTGGCAAACGGAAGACCGTAACAAAGAAAACAGAGCCGGAATCCAAGACTCGTTTTGGCAAATAGCTGCTCCTTTACTTTATCTGGGAATAGAGTGTTTTCTAGTTTCAGATGAAGTAAAGAAGCAGTTTTTGTGTCCTGGAAGTACTAAAAGGAAATTAAATGTGTATTTGCCTTTTTGCATGCCTTGCCTCTTAATATTGGATGGCTGTGATTAGCAATTCCTGAAACCATCTCTTTCCAGAGACATATTTCATCTTTTAATTCCTTGAAAATACACCTGCACTTAGAATGGCAAATGACTGGAACCTGTCATGAATAATTACTGCAATTTATTAGGAAAAACTCTTTTAAATGCCATATAAAGTATTCTGATGGGTTAAAGCAAAGACCCATTCCCCTTTCTCAATCGAGGCGATGCCTCACGTAGACCGTAATCTGCAGAGCATCAAGCCAAGGACTTTGCCACTTGACAAATGCAAACAGAAGGATACACACACACATTCGAATAGACATAATCACAGGGGCCCACGTGCTAGGCAAATTAATTTGGATTCCGGCAGTGGATTTTCCAGGAAAACACCAAAGGATGAGATGACGAGTGAAAACCTCAAAAAATATCTCTCATGAGATGCCGGGACTGTAGAATTAGACGGAGGACATTGTTTTTTTGGGTTTGGGCGTTGACAGCAAAAATTTAACGCTTGAAATACCAAACACACAAATATTTTGACATTCAAAGCACAGATACTTATACACTCGCCTGTGTGTGTAAGGACCAAATGGCAGCAGGATGAGGCTCTTGCCTATATGTGCTTTCCCTGTTCTGTGTTCTCTATTCTTGGCGTGGCAAATTTTCCATGAAAATTGCATGAATTGCAGATTTTTTGTTTTGGTCCCCTTTGCTTTCCATACGCACGAAGTGCGCTCCGTCGCAGACCAGGACGCAGACCAGGACGCAGACCCGGACCCCGGACCCGGACCCAGTTCTGGAGTCAAGTTGCGTGTGCCGTAGACGTTTTTATGGCATGCAGTGGAACTGATGGCAGATGGCAGCTGGCAGCTGCCGCTTTCCACTTGCCGCAAAATAGGGAAAATGCTTTACAATATAATAGAATTTGCCAGAAACGTGACTTTAACAAGCTCTTAGACATGTAAATACATAAACACACACCCACAGCAGGCGACAAAGTGTATGGACGGACGGTGATGATGTCAAATGCCAAACACGACAGAATGACTTAATATACTGCAACGCTGATATGTGGACAATGTGACGTATGCGTGATGTGCCGCAAAAAGGAGCAGGAGCAATGCAAAAAGGACGAAAAGAAATGCAGCTGCACAGCTCAATTAGTTTTCTGGCACGAGGAGGGCACACGGGGCCGGCGTATGATTAATGCGGTTTCTATTCAAATGGCGTCGCCTGAAAGTATGCAATAATAGAGTGCCAGACACTTGTGGCTTTTCCAGATTACTAGTTATTCGTTTGCAACATGGTTTAGTTTTAAAGATACTCGACCAACAAATTGGCCACATTCCCGGCTAGATTCCAGCTAAATTAAATTTCATTTCAATTACATGGGAGTAAAGGTAATCTGGCTAATTGCCAGCTCGAAAGCCACATCTCTATCAGGCAAAGTTTAGCAGGATTCCTGCATGTAAAAGTTGCAACAGCTTAGATTCAATTAAGGACAAGTTTAGTCCAATAGTTGCTGGCATTTTAATTAAGTAAACAAACTCCGACACACACAGAATGGATAAGGATCAAATCAAGTTAGGCCTAAATCACATTAGAACACACAGTTCACACTCCGGTTTCTGGAATGACACCCTGAGGAGACATTCCGGTGGCAGAGCTTGAGGTTGAATTTAAAACATCAATTTTTCATCTCTCCGGGACTGCATAAATCAACAAAGTTGCCAAGCTGCCAAAGCTGCCAACCTGCCACGTGCCATATGCCACTTACCGGTGGTGACCCGACGAAATGAAAGGAAACGCAAACGCAAACGTTAACCTGGCTCATTGTGCGACATTTGTTGTCTTTCCATTTTAATGTCCAACAGTCGAATGCCATAAAATTTAATGCCAGAGCGGAGCTTGCTCCTTGGAGCTCAGCCAAGGACACAATTGCGTGTTGGCAGGCATTATGGCCACGGCCTGGATTTGACTTTTGGCCAAGAGACTAGGTAGCTAGGTAGTGGCGCTTACCTCGCTTGTTTCGCTGTCATTGCTGTTTGCCGGGATGCGATTTATGCCCGGCTAGCACTTGATAAATGACTGGGAAAATTTGTAAGTGGCTTTTACTTTTTGTCATCTCTCGATTCCGAAATGTTCCTGGGCCGCCTGCGGCTCATTAAAATGCCAAATTAGTTCGGTCCGGTAATTTAGTAAAATTCCAGATAATTCATGTAATTGCTGATGAGCAGACAACCAGAATTAACCAAACTAACAAACTCCGAAGGCTAATTAAATGAGGAATTACGAGGAGCAGATACATACCTTACACCTCGTTGTTTCATTAAAATCACAATCAATTGTGGAAACCATTAGATTTTATTAATCGAATTAACTGCAATTCCGCAACGTTGTTGTTGAGTTTTTTATCCTTTAGTCCCAACAATTACCAACTGGCCAATAATTAAAGCCGCAGAAACACATGACGAGCTGATAAGCTGGCCAAGACCGAGAGCTGGGATGACATATTCATCCATAAACAGACAGATTAAGCCCCTCAACCATGTGCGTGCATTAAAAATTAATTACATTTTAAATGGCAAACAAGATTTAATTTTTGCCAGCGGTCTGTGGGTCTGTGGGTCTGTGGGTCTGTGGGTCTGCGAGTCCGTGGCGCTCATCCCACTAGACTCTGGCACTTAATTGAAAAGTAAAAATAAATGTCATTACACACTGTAATTCATTTTGTGGTGGAATGCGTTTTAGGCCGCTCCTCCACTTGGCCAGCAACTCGTATCTCGTTGAGATTTTAATTGAA
This sequence comes from Drosophila varians, assembly GCA_018150405.1. Lineage (NCBI taxonomy): Eukaryota > Metazoa > Arthropoda > Insecta > Diptera > Drosophilidae > Drosophila > Drosophila varians. The sequence continues at coordinate 16,657,680 of JAECWK010000130.1, forward strand.
TTGTTTTGATCGATACGAGGGGCATGGCCTAAAAGTTACTGCAAATATGCTGCGGTCAATTTTGCGTGTTAATGCCGGTAAAACCGAAAAATTTGTTTGCCACTAAACAACACTCCGTGTCTCTGGGTCTCCTCCATTTTTCCATTTGAGCCGCAGTTGGTAAACGAACCGCAGCCGCAGCAGCATCACCAACAGCAGCAGCACCGGCACCAGCCAAGTGTCGAAAATTTGCATCCAATTAAAATGTTTCCTCTAACACAGTGCACACAACCTGGCCATCAAATGCCGGGCGCTTTTACTTTCATGGCCAAAACATCATCAACATCAGTCGGAAGATGTGAAGCACCCATCTGGGCCACACTTTTCCCTGAAAAAGCAATTAGTTCAGCTGCCTTATCTTTTTAATAAATTTATAATTGTTTCTTATCAAAATCTATTCTGGTTCGGCCCAGACCTCTTTATCGCTTGGGTTAGGTTAGTTAACAGCCTATTTATGGCACTCGATGTGGTCAAGAAGCCATTCTTTTCAAAGGTAACCAAGCAGTTGCCTTGTTTACAGTCTGGTAGGGATCATAAAATAGTTATAAATAAATTTTCTCAAGAAAAATTAAGGTAGTTTTGTTTACTTCGGACCAAAAGCGAATTTGCCTTTTTAGTTGGTAACTGAATCCAGTTTGGCGAGGGACAAAGCCGAGTGGAAGGATAAGCTCAAAGGAGATGATATTATGAGAAAGCAAAGATTCAAAAGGATTTTAAGAGCAAAGACAGCAAATCGAGAGGAAAGTAGTTTAAATTTCAACAAAGGCGAATATTTCTTTGACTGCAGTTAAAGGTGAGAAGAGATCCTAAAGTTTAAGCTGAGTTTTTTTGAATACTTTTTAAATTACAATATATTTCAAAAAAAGAATGCTTTAAAATCAAAATTATAAATCGCTGCAAAATACTTAACTGCCAACAAAACATGGTTCGCCAAAAGTTATTATTATAATTATTATTTAATTGTGTGAACAAACAAAAGCGTGAATTATGGCAAACAAAACAATTGTTTATCCCCAAGTTGGTGGGTTCCAAGCAACTCCAAAGCACGTCCAAAGCTACCAACTTTGAATACAAAAATCATAAACCCCACCCCGGCGGACTGGCTGGCAATTCGATAATTACTTAATTTTCAAATTTTTACTAAAGTACTTTTTGCCTTATGTCAAGTGGAAGCGCCAGCTCCCCCCCCTAAAACACCAAAAACACCTTTTTCGACTCGTATTGTATTTTTCTTAACTGTTTTGGTTTCGGCTTTTTGTTTTCGAGTTATTTCTGGCTTTGTTTTTATTTCGATCGCCCGACGCCGCTCAGTGAGCTTTTGGCGTTCGGCGTGAACGGTTCAACACACATTTGCCTACGGAGCTCAATTGTTTTACGATCGTAACTGGAATAAAAGCAGAAATAAAATCTGAATTAAATCAAGGCAATAAGCTAATTGTGCCACACGAGAGTTATTCAAAAGATGAAACACACTGCCAACAGTATCCTCTAAAAACCAACCAAAATTGAAGATAAAGTAATTAAGTCCCATTCTTTTTATTCGAGTGTCAGGTGTGCAAACACCAAAATTATTTTGTTTTTACAACATAATTGCCATAATAAATGGTGACGTTGCCGAATCCACAAACACTTTTCAATGAAACCTGTTAAGGTAACGAGGGGCAAAAAAAAAAAAAATAAAAACAAAAAGCTTCGAACCAAATGAAAAGTGATGTGCAGATGAAGGTTTCTCAATTTACCTCCGGACCTTTCGATTTGTTGCGAAACTGTTCGGTTCCTATACCTATACCTTTTCGCCGCTACTTTATCTTGTCGATATCTTTATGGGAGTTGTCGTAAAGATTCTCGAATTGCATGTCTGCAGACTGGGCCAGATAAGTGAGGAAGTACCTTACTGTATAAGCCGCCAAAAAATGAAAGATACTCTTCCGACCGCGTATCTGCCGAATGCGACTCGTTTAACTTAATTACAATTTACATTGTATCAGGCAGTCACACTTTTTTATGCAATAAATTTCATCCGAAGCCTGGGGGACAAAGGCGCCTCTATCTGTCAGCGACTCGAGCGCCATCAAATAATTGCCTCTTGCCAATATAAAATAATTAAAGACCATTTGGAGGGTGTCGCGGAACGCGTACTTCACGCTTTGGTTACCTAAATCACCTCAGTTATGTGGCAACAGCGAAGTTTCTGGCTTTGCCTTTACTTTCTAGACCCGAAAGAACAATTGGTGGAGGCAGCTGCGCCTGCGCAATACAAAAAATAAAGACAAACCAGACACGATCTCTGCATATCCCAAAAAAAAAGTGAACAATCATGGAAATTCCCCCATGGGTGAATACCCCATATAAGTGGCGCGGGTTTACCCAGAATTTTGTATATTTTTCGGCTCAGAATAAAAATATTCCAGGAACTTAAAAATGATGTAAGAATCAAATAATATAAACAAAGCTCGGACTAGAATGTCTTGTTCATATATTTTCATGTCAAATATCAAACTTTTAGGTCAGGTTATCTTAGAGTGAGGAATTCCACACTCTTTTCCCATATTTTAGATATCCCTGATCTTATCAGATCGGCAAATATTATTTCACCCGCATTTCAAGAAAATTTGCCAAGTGATTCCCACAAAAAATTCCAGGCCTATTACCAACGAAAGCGAAATGTAACCACTTTTCCTTAAACAATCAACCTGTTTTAGAGTTTTCTCTCATTACGCCAACAAGGCCAATGTCTTGGCTGGACAACTGGTTTTGAATCAGGAAGAGGATGGAAGCCTTCTACATTCTAGCCAGTTATGGGCATGTTTTTGTTTTCGTTTTACCTGGATTTAGTATTCGTACTTTCTCCTGTTTATAGAAATGGAAGAAGAAACAACACAAAGCCAAAGGCGGTAATAAATCAATGTGAAATTTAAGATGTGACACTATCGCAAAACAAATGAATAAACATGAAAGCCCAAGTGGCAAAAAATAAAGAGGCCTGCAGCAATATAAGCCAGGCCACTGCGTTGCAGACCTTTTCCCTGCAAAAGGCCAGGAAACTGGTTTCGCCCTGAAGCTTTGGCCTGCCGCCTGCAGCTTCGCCTCTTACCAGTTCGATGCAGTTTTCGTTGCATTTTTGGCGCCGTAGCGGTGCCACTCCATTGTTATGTAATGTGTAATCGTCTAAGTCAGTGGGTCAGTGACTTGCCAGCTGGGTTTGGCATTTGCTTGGTTGGTGTTTGCTTTTATTTTTGCCGTCTTTGTTCCACTAAACCGGTCAGCGGACGACCGATTGCTGGTCATTAACGACTCGTTTAAGGCCTCAAAACTTGACCACTACCTCAGCCAGATTGAAGGTTAATGCAATTACACATTTTGATTGATTTGCAGCTGCAACATGGACAGCTCAAGTAACACCAACAACAACAACAACAACGGCCACCTAAACCCGGCCTTTGTGGGCTCCACAGTCTCGATTCCCGGGGCGTACAAGTCCAAGGATTACCCAAATGCTACCTCCCACAAGGCAGCAGGATCCCCGCCAGAACCGGATCAGTTGGGAGGAGAAGAGGCTGGAGGCGAACCGGGCAAGCCACGCCCCACCTGGAACAGCGACATCCAGTTCCTCATGTCCTGCATCGCCCTGAGCGTGGGCCTGGGAAACGTCTGGCGGTTTCCATTCACCGCCCTGGAAAACGGCGGCGGAGCCTTTGTGATACCCTACCTGATAGTGCTGATCTTGGTGGGGAAGCCAGTGTACTACATGGAGATGCTGCTGGGTCAGTTCTCGAGTCGAGGCAGCGTAAAGGTCTATGACCTGTCTCCTATTATGAGAGGTAATGTTTTTTAACTTGATTTTTATTAAAATTCCGATTATGTTTGCATCAAAAGACTAAGCGGGTGAAGCAGGTGTCCTTCGTTAAAGGATCCCCTAACGTTTCCACTGGAATAATTAATCAATTTAGAGGCAAACTCACGCAATCGAGGCCGAGTTGGCGGATGCTCGCGTGCTAAATCAAGGCCTAAACCCATATTTCTCTTTCCAGGCATTGGCTACGGCCAGGTCCTGGCCACGGGCATTGTGACCACCTACTACGCCACGCTAATGGCCCTCACACTGCGCTACTTTGTGGACTCCTTCTACCCGACACTGCCGTGGAGCTACTGTCGCCCGGAATGGGGCTCCGATTGCCTGGACTCCAGACCCCAGCAGCACATCAGCCTGGCCAATACGACGGGGGTGCGGACCACCTCGGCGGAGTTTTACTTTACGTGAGTATTTCGCATACTCCGGTAGCCCAAGGATGATTCATTCACGAGGCTCCTTGGCTATCCTCCTCCCTTCAGGAACATTATCCTGCGCGAAAAGGCCAGCATCGACGACGGCATCGGATATCCTAGCTGGAGCCTGTCGATTTCGCTGGCCATTGCCTGGATCATCATCGCGGCCATCCTCTTCAAGGGGGTGAAGAGCTCCGGCAAGGCCTCCTACTTCCTGGCTCTCTTCCCCTACGTGATAATGTTCGTCCTGCTCGTTCGGGCCCTGAGCCTGCCGGGCGCCTTCGACGGCGTCCTGTACTTCCTGCGGCCGCAGTGGCACAAGCTCCTGGAGCCGCAGGTGTGGTATGCCGCCGTTACGCAGGTCTTCTTCTCGCTGGCCATTTGCTTCGGCAACATCATCATGTATGCCTCCTACAACCGTTTTGGCCACAACATTTACAGGTGAGTACAGGACCTCGATGTCTTTAAATTTGTTTAACAAATTCCTCTCGTAGGGACGCCAATATTGTCACCACCCTGGACACCTTCACATCGCTGCTGTCCGGCGTGATTATCTTTGGAATCCTGGGCAACCTGGCCTACGAGAACAACACCACGGATATCTCCAGCGTGGTCAATGGCGGACCCGGCTTGGCCTTCATCTCCTATCCGGATGCCATTGCCAAGTTCAAGGTGTTGCCTCAGCTCTTCTCCGTCCTTTTCTTCCTGATGCTCTTCGTCCTGGGTATTGGCAGCAATGTGGGCATGGCCTCGTGCCTCTCCACGGTGATCAAGGATCAGTTTGTGAACCTCAAGAACTGGATAATCGTGGTGGGCGTAGCCGTGGTGGGCTACTTTCTGGGCCTGCTCTACATAACGCCTGGTGGCCAGTTCGTGCTGAACCTGCTGGACTTCTACGGAGCCACTTTTGTGGCTCTGGTCCTGGCAATCTTCGAGCTGGTGGCCATTGGCTGGGTCTACGGCGTCAAGAGGCTCTGCCGCGACGTGGAGTTCATGCTGGGAATCAAGACCTCCCTATATTACCGCATCTGCTGGGCGGTCATCACGCCGCTAATGATGTTCACGATACTCGTTTATACTCTGGTTTTTTACGAGCCACTGAAGTACAAGGACTACACCTACCAGCCCGGCGTTTACGGTAAGGATTTCCCCAGGATTACTCCTACCAACCACACCACTAATTGAATTTCCCTCCTTTTTGGCAGTCTTTGGCTGGTGCCTGAGCGCCTTCGGTGTCGGCCAGATCCTGTTCTGGGCTATACCCGCCGTTCGGAGACAGCCCGCCGAACTGGGCCTGTGGGGCCGCATCCGGAAAGCCTTTGAGCCGCTGCCCAACTGGGGACCCACCGACCCCCACACTCTCAAGCGGTACCAGCTCTTCGTCCAGGAGGGCAACGTGTCCGCCCTCTTCCGGCGCAGCAGTATCTGGCACAGGATCTATGACAATATCTTCGGTTAGCATCGGATTAGCAATAAAACTATATACCACTTAATGCCGTCCTTTTACGAGGGGCAGGTTGCAGGCCAACCCTTTCATAATCAAGCCCCGTCCTGGGTCCGGGCTTAAGTGTCGAATTAAATGGCAGTTGGAGCTGCCCCGAGGGTGACCAATCTATTGTTTCCAGAGATGACATCGGAGGATGGCCCGTAGATGTAAAATTTGAGAATTTTTATAACAATTTGCTTAACCATTATCGATTGAATGCACTGGCGGAGTTGTAAAGTTTTTACCGCACATCCTGTATCTGGTGGAGTAGTTTCTTGTGTTTGTATCGCATCTCTAGCGTATCCTGGCAACTGGCACAACCATAAAAGACAAGACAATTGCAGCCCGCGGCACTTTCACCCAGCCATTTCCCTCCCACTTTCACCATTTTTTACTCATACTTGCACTGATTATGCCATAAAAGGGTAGAAAGTTCTGATTTTATGATTGAAAGAAAAAGTTCCACCGTCCTGGGCGTGTGGCGTGTGGTATGTGTCGCAGGACACATACACCGAGCGTGTAAGGACATCCACATGTGTGTGTGGCTGTGTGTGGGCGTAACACTGCGTGCTGTAAAAACACTTCCGCGCAACATCAGGCGCAAAGTATTAAAGTAATTTGTACAAAGGAAACACTGGGATGTATGAAAGGACTTTGTCGCAGGACCCTGTGGCAGCCTGCTGTGCAGATAAGCAGAAATGCCAGCCAGCCAGGCTGGGAATATTGTCGAATGACAAACGATGGCGAGGAATTTCTTGTCGACATCCAAGGCAAACCGAAAATAGAACCAATAAATCAAGAGTCCTTCATTAGTCAGTCATTCGAGGAAGGTAAACAAGCGAATGGAAAGGAAAACATTTTTTCAAGACGACTCACTTTGGCTAAGAATTATTGTCAAGCCAATAATTTTTTCTCAATGTATAAGCTTATCCCCCCGATTCCCGCCTTAATGAAGATATCTTTGGGAATGGACACTGACTGGATGCGGTGGTCAGGTGTGTGTGTTGTGTGTCGTCTTCACCCCCCTCTTCCCTCAGACCTAGTGTCCTGGCTGTAATTGCACTGATAAAACGCATTTAAGCGGCATAAAGAGCCCCTCGCTCACGCTGTCATGAACACACGGCGTATGCGCAACGCCCGCAAACGGAAAGCCAATGCATTTTCGAGTTATTTGTCAAGCCATTGTGCCATGTTAATGCGTTTTTAATGGCCAAAACTTGAACAGTACGCATATACTGGCACACTGCGGCTCCCACAGAGTCAGTGCTTTGTGCTTTCCGTTCAAGTGGTCGTGTCCATCCAACTTAATTTCATTGTTTTTCATCGCGAGTCAAACATAATGAGACATTATGGCTGCATCAACAGTCCGTAATTGAAATATGTATATATATACATAAAGCCCGAATGGTACACTTTCATCGATCTGCTGCCACCACTCCGAACCATTATTAAATTAAAATGGAATCAATTTCTGTTTATAAACGAGCCTGTGATTTCACACTCGCCCACAAAGGGAAGTGGATGGCTTTTAAAAATAATATACTCCATATAATATGAGATATATATGAGAATACAGCAGAGGAGAGAAAACGACTTCCTCTTGATATATGATATATGGTAGCGAAAAAATTATACATAAATTATACAAAATTAACTAGATTTTTTATTAATATATGCTCTACTAAAAACCATTAACATAATTGATAGTGATTATTGTGATATTAAAAAGTTTTTCAGGATACGCTCTCTTCCCTAATTTTTGATTCCTTCTGGCCTTTTTATTCAAGATGAATACATCATATATATTTTATAAAATACTTACAATTTAAAGATTAGCTTAAAGATTTTGTTAAACACATTGACTAACCCCTATCACAGCTAAATGGAAAGCAAATATTTGGCTTTATTATAATTTACGTTTATTATTGCAAAGGATGCGATGATTTATCGCCAGGTTATAACAAGGCAGTCCATTGTACGCCAGGAATCACAACACACACAATCTGGCCAAGTGAAAACCAAACGGCGGCTGCCTTGAAACCAAATAAATCAGTCGGCTGAAGTTGAGCGGCAGAGACGGTAAACAGAAAATGACAGGCCAGGACATGGAACACGGCACGGCACGGAACAGGGACCAGGCAACAGGGAACAGGGCAAAGCGTTTACCTTTCACGCACATTTTCCCCAAAGTAATCAACGCACTGGCCGCAGACAAAAGGCCCAAAGATACTTGGCCAAAAATGGGAGACGACAGGCGGCGATAGGATGCCACTTGTCGGATGTGGGGGCTGGCCAAGTGGCGGTGGCGGCAGGTCCGGAGTCCGGACTAGCTGCCTCTTTAATGGGCCAAGAGAATCGAGGGGTCGGCTACTTAGGCGCACATTAACTTTTGGCCTTTTGTTGGCCCGGGGAACGGTAACGCATTGTCTGCGGACCCTCACCCGCGTCCTCAGCCGCGTCCTGGCCCCTTATCTCAAGGTCCTGGCAATGACTCGACTAGACGCAGCTGCTATTATTTCCCTTTGTTTATTTTCTTTCGGGCCATCCCTGTGAATTTTTAAATTATTTAAATAAATTAGACCACATTCTTTTGCTGTCCGTCGGCAGATTGCCAGTGATTTACTTTGAATGGCATTTAGGTGGATTTGTTTGGCACCTTTTTCCCATTGCCAGGATGGGCCGCGGGGAACGACTGCTGCCTCGGGATGCAAGTCTCATTGTTGTAAAAATTTAGAGCCAAACTTTATAGGCCACAAATGGTGGGCAAATGTGTCGAGTTCCAGGCCCAAATGCATTGTTTTGAGTGCTTCTCTCAACCTTAATCGCTAAGCAATTGTAACAAATTTGCATTTAAATTGATAAATAAAATTTGATGTCCGAAAAAAATGGGGATTACAATAAAAATGAAACCAGAAAAAAACACATAGATGCAGTGAATAATAAAATATAATTTATTTTGTACTAGAAAAAATTACAATTAAATTTGAATAAATCAAATACAGGAAATTAAAAACTCATTTGTAATTTATGGAAATTTGATCGAGTCAATTACCTAGCAATTAATAATTGTTGAGAGTTTTATTCTTTTTTCGTGAAAACTAATTTATCTAATTACCCGAAATGAAATGGAATTAAACGAGAACGCCATTAATTGCACATTTATGAAAACTCGAGTTGAAATCGAGACGAAAGTTTTCGCTATTTTTGTGCTCAATGATGGCTAATTAATTAAATTTCGGAAGGACAACAAGTTGCAGCCATTTTTCACGCTCGAGTGGAGGGCAAAGGACGAAAAAGACCGTCGAAAATGCCGTCGTAGACAGGCCTTCCATCAAACGTTGCCTTGACGAAGGACACTGGGACTCGTGTACCTGGAACAGTTTGTTATGTCGATGGCCGCCACCAATCGTCTCTATATATCGAAATATACACACACTTATACAATATACAAGTGTATCCTGTTTCTGTAGTTTTTGGCCTGCCTTATTGTGTGTTTCATATTTATGACAGTCTGTCAATGGCAGGAATGCCGGCGAACGCAAACAAATCATATGACAGACAATACACCGCATAGCCAGGATACATCCGTGTCCTGGCTGGAGCCATTTTTATTGTCTGCCTCTCAAGTGGCACTGGCCGAGGCCCTTCACCCATCGATTGGCCATCCATGGCGTGGAGTGTGTCTTCTGTCCGGAATCGGAGGATTGGATTTTATTAGCTGTTTATAGTGCCAATTAAAGCATAAAAATTAAATGCGATATTTCGGCGATATCGCGTGTCCTTTCTGCGCAACAAAGCCTCCTACTTCGGGACAACTTTCTGAATGGGATTTGTTTATTGGTTTTCGGTTTTTGCCTTGCTGTTTGCCAGTTGTCAGTTGCCAGCTTGTCGTTTTGCCTGCTTTTAAGTTATTTATAATTATTTTAGGCAACCACTGGCTGGAGCAAAGAGAATGGAGCGCCTGGAAAATGACAAAAACCTTGACAACTTTGCAGTTTTGCCAAAGTTTTATGATAAGTTTTTCATCACAAGACGACGTCAGGAGAGGGACAGGGACTGAGGCAGGGGCAGGGCTTGTCGTGCCAAGAAACCCAACAGACATTAGGCCACCAGTTGAAAAAAGTGGCCAGAAAGGGGAGACGGGCAGGGCGTTGCAAAAACTGACATCACAATGGTTGACTGTCATCCTGTGCTGTGTGCACCATGGGTCAAAATACACCACCAACTGGCACGCCACGGGACACAAAATACGTATCGTGTCCGAATCCCGATCCAGGCACCGGGTTCCGGGTACAGCATGGGCAGGCCATTAAAATGCCAACTCATTTGCGGAGTTTCTGTGGCATAGCAACCACTTTTTGGCCCAAAAATCCAATGAATCCACTAATATTTACCTTAAACAAATGATGGCTTTTCAAATTCAAGGAATTACCTTTCAAGAGAAACTCTACAATCTATACAATCTATAGGAAATTAATCCCTAGTCTCTAAAAATCGGCTATTTTCCAGTCTGGGGTAAGGTATTTTCCCATTGTAAGGATAGACAGACAGGAATCAGATGCGACAGAGACGAGCGTCGAAATGCCTGTGAATTGCAGAACAGTCTGCGGAGCCGTGAAAAGAAATGTCGCCGGATGCCGTCAACGCAGCCACAGAAGAAAAATGGAAAAGGCCACAGATGGCAGCCAAGGATGGGGCAGGAGGGAAAAATGTAGAGCTGGCAAAGTTTATGCTGAAGTTCATGAACTTGTTCAACACGTGTAGTTGGCACAACAACGGCTTTGCCTCGAATAAACGGCAACAAACTTTAAATTCCTACTCATTAATTGGAAGTTGAAAATCAAATTACTGACTCTGATTTAACAACTTGGCCTCCCGGCTGTTTGCCAGTTTGCCAGTTTGCCAGTTAATGTCTTTGGCTAATTTGATTCAAAGGGAACATGGCCAGAGGCGTTCAAAGTTACCCTTTTCAGCAGAGAGCCGGGCACTATTCAAAGTTTTTCACATGCCTTAAATCTTTGCATCTAAATCTAAATATGCTCCCAACTTTCATGCTTCGTGCTACAAGTTCCAAGTTCCAAGTCGCAGTCAAGTGGATGGGATTTATCTTTCTTGCAAATAAAGTTGACTCGAAATCTTGGCACTGACGCCCAAGGATGTTAATTCCAGAGCCAGCAAATGCCTGACAGATCCCCGTAACTATGTCTTGGTTTCAAGCAGTCGCAGTCTGGCAGGACGAAATATTTCATGGGCCCCTTTGGGGGCTTGAGCTTGCCTCGGGGTCTTGGGGCATAATTTCTAGTACATTACACCCTGGCTGGAAAACTGCCGTCTTGAGTTTCCCCCAAACCATCCACATTAACATTCATGCGTGCATGAGGCCGGAAATGTTTATTAGATTTAACCGCAGCCCGTTCACCGTTCACCATGTCGTATACGTAATGTTCTGTTGACCTTCCCGGTTTATGTCACATGAAAATTACAATGGTTCGGATTTCAGGTGAGTGTTTCCCCCACCTTGGGTTGAATTCGTTCCGTCATCACTCAATTTATCATCTGGCGAGGGACCAAAGAACTGAAATGCTTTCCCATTTTATTTTCTCGGCATTTTTTTTTTTTGCTCGCCTCCTCGAAAATGTCAATTTAAGCTCTGGTTTGTCTTAATTATGTGAACTGTGTTTTATTTTTTTACCGCTTTCGGCTCTGAATGGTAGAATAAATTTATTTATTCAAGTAATGTCAACATGGGGATGGCTTTTTGCATCAAATTACATTGATGTTGAAGCGAATTATCTGGGAAATTGATTGATGACGGTGTCAAAATCAAGTAAAAAAAGGACGATCGGAAAATGTATGTGTTGAGGCACCTTGTGAAACCAGAAAAATCATTAACTCAAAATCCCCAGAGTCTTTGGTCTTCAGCAACTTCAGTTGCAGGTCTTAAATATTATTCTCTCGCATCATTTGTTATTTAAATCCATCGATTGTTGAGAGGAAACTGTAAGCCACCCGGCTAAATAACCCAACAAATGTTTTCCCCGACATTTAAATTAAATGAAAACAATGTTTTCCATTCGATTTCAAATCTGTGGGCGAAACAGACCCCCAAGATAAGCAAATATTTGTAGGCAAGCCCAAGGACTAAGGACTAAGGACTAAGACAAAGAAAACAAACAATGGAGCGGACCCGGGGAGAACAAATGGTTGGAACAACCGCAGAAACAATTTATTATTTTGTGATTTCCAAAGACCGAAACGCCAACCCCCCCCCCTGCCCGAAAAGTGAATGGATGGAAGTGCCAATATGCAGGTTTGCCTTTGCCGGACTTAAATAAATAATGAAACCGGTAAGCAAACGGTCCAAGATGCTAAAAGTTAAGAGCCAAATGGCCACAATATTGACTGGCGTCGGGCCAGCAAACAAATCTGAATAGACTTGGCTGTCAGAAGGCCAGGAGATTGGCCAGGAAAGGCGCATGGCCGGGCAAATTGGTAAATATATGGTATGTGAGCTCCCCAAGCTTCATTCGTCATCCTGGCAAAAGGCTGCGATCCGGAGGATTCGAGAGACCCAAACTTAAGCCGGAAAATCTGAAATCTGACGTCTCTTGTGCAATTTCTCAATCACATTTATGCGCTGGCCAGCGGCCAAAAGCCATCCAAATCGAGCTGCACCCCAAAAGCTAATTCTCGACTAGGATCGACCTTTTTCTCAGCCGAATTCCGGTGCCTCGCGTCTGGTGATAAAATATGAAAAACTCACCAAAAGTTCGCGGGACGGGGGAAATCATACAGCAACACCAAAGAGCCCGGGCCACTTGGCCTTTGGGAGTTTATGGTAGAGCTTAGCAAACAAAATTATATTCAATTTCCTTTAATGGCCACCATAAAATAGCAGTCAGCAAAAGTAAAGCCGGCCAAAAGCCGCCACAGGAAAAAGTGTAAAGAGGCAGTAGGCGTTGTGCCGCGAACTTCCCAAGACAAGAAATCAGGACTCGGCAGCAGATTCCCTCCTGCCATCCTGCTAGCTTACCATCCAGCCAGCACGTCGTCCTCCTCCGTGGTTTTTCTTAGGTAAGCAACTTGTTTGAAGTACTTTTGGTACTTCACAATGGATTATGTTTAGATGTATGTTTATCGCCAGATATGAATATTCCATTTGGCGGGAGCTCCAGGACCCGTGCAGCTGTCGTCCTTGTTTTGGGGACCATATGAAAAACGATTAAGCATACGCCCTGTGGTCCGCTCCATTTGCCAGGACACTTTGCTGTCAACCAAATTGTTTTTAGCAGCTTTGGTGCGAGTAGAAAATGTTTATATTACTTCCTTTAAAGAGTAAGGGGCTCTTTATAAAAATAATGGGAGATAATTGTATTTACCTTGATGTTTAAAAATCTATTTAAGTTTATTATTTCAGGCACGTTGATGAAAAAAGGCTTGACCTGTATTGCCTTTTTTTGAAATGTAAATTAATCAATGTGAAAGGAAACAGATTAGGCTTACCCTACCTTAAATCAGTTAAATATTTAATGGGATTCGCAAACATGCAAGGCATGAAAATTTTATCTTCACTTTAAAGCGTTTAAATCAGATTTTAAAGGCTTCAAGCATGGCATGGCATCACTATTTCAAATCAGCTTAAAAGCAGATCTCCCTAAAACAGCTCAAGGAGTTTATGTTGCCAAACTACTCCGCTCCAGCAGCGGGTTGGGGAAAGGTGTGAGTCTTAAAATATATCCTGTAGCTTTAACTATGTCATAGCCGAGAACCCGAGCTGGTAAGCTTTTTGTGCAGAAGACAACATAATCCAATGGATAGAGTCAACAAAGAGGGAATGTTTACTATTAGGTTTATCGGCAGCTAAACCAGACGCAAAATGGGCGAATTTAATGCCAGTCGTCCGCATTTTTATGGTCGATTTCGAGCCTGAAGTTCTCGCCATGCGGAATGCGAACCGTTAATACATCAAACTCAAGCATCGTGACAACCAACTTGGTTCTCCTTATCTTCCTTTGTGACTCCGAGATAGGGACACTTGTTAGGACAGGGACAGTGGCAGGGACAGGGCTGGATGAAAGGAAAGTGAACCGAGGCCAGAGCCATAGACAATTCGATTGACATGAAATGAATTGTGAAATTAAACAGACTGCACGGCATGACAGCCGCAGAAAGGAAGCGTGGCATTCTAAAAAAGGATTCCCGAATGGGGCCACAAATTGCTAAGTGATTTCAACGAAAAAAAATCTCTGATGCTCTGAAAGCCGAAAAAATAGCCAGAAAGCCAGAATGCCAGAAAGGAAAGGCCACTGTTGCCTTGGCAATAAAGATGTGTCTAGGTACCAAAGCCAGACGACTCCTAAAAGTCAACCGCAACGAGCATAAAATTGTATGAAAACGGTTTCGAATCCCGTCTCGGTTCTGTTTTCGTTATTTTATTTTCTTTTGTGCAATCTTTTTTAAGGGGCACTTGGAGATCAACGCCTGTTTTGTGTTGACACCATAAATACGAAGGCGAAGGAAGGACTCGCTGTAAGGACTGTAAAATCCAGCGCACACTTACCCAGGCGTATCAGAGATGTCTGAACAAAGGCCAAAAGCATTGAGCAATTAGCGAAACTTTCAGCAATTCTGCAATTGGGCGGCAAAAGAGATTTTTCGATTGCATAGAAAACTATTCACGCGCGGGGGCTTTAATCAAAAAGCATTTTTAGAACGCGGATGGCGGAACGGGTAACGGCGAACGGAGAACGGAACCGGAAACACACACTGACACAACAGACACACTTTTTGGGCAACGCCAACAAATATCAATCAACAATTGCGCCTTTGCCCGAGAGCATGCAACAATTTCTATTCTATTTTCAATTCGTTTTTACTTTTATTTCGGCGATTTCGAGTTTCGCGGCCCACGCGGCGTATGAGCAATCAATTTTGCATCGAATATTGTTCGGCACGCGTTCTTTCAATTATTCAAAAGACCGTTACGCTCGGCTCTGAATGGAATTGGTAATGGCTCGATGGCAGCCTGGGCAGCCAGTTCCAAGCGTCTGGTTTGCCAGCCGACTTCGCACTGAGGGGACCTGCTACCAAACACTTTGCTTTTGGCCTTCAATTGCCCCAAAACGCGTTCCACTCGAATCGACGCAGGCGCATGGGTGGATGTCATTTGGAAAACATTGTCTACGGTTTTTCAATTGCCAACCGGCACGGCGACCCGCCAGGAGCAGGACTTTTCTTTTCCTTTAACTGGCAAACGGGCGGCAGCAATCGGACTTTTCAATTATGCATGTACATTCAGCACAGCTGATCCAGCTCCTGGACTCTGGACTCTCCTGTGGGGGTCCTGGCTGGTCTGGCCTTGTGTGTCCAGTAAATTGCAAGCGTCTTAAGCCGGTTGCATGCTGTGAATTTTGTTTGTCTCATAAGGTGTCCACTCCACTGGCATTTCCCTCTACTGAAAAAATAAACAAACATATGGAAATCCTAAGGAGGTGTAATGGAATCGCATTTTGTAGCCAAGAATATCCTCCTTGTTTAGCCTTTAATATGCAAGCCTTGGTTCTACTTTCCTGCTGCAACTGCGTGGACAAAATCAAATTACACTATGCAACCGCCTATTATTCCACTTCATTTCCCAGCCCCCACTTCCTCAAGTCCCGACATTAATCTAATCCTTGTGAAAAGGTGTGCCAGGACTCCCGGGCACGACCCTCTGCCCTGACCCAATAAAATTCACAAAATGCGTGCACAGTTGGCGACACAGTCTGCCTAAATGCAATTTCGCTCGGGACTCCCACCATTCCTCCACCAAACCACTTTATATGTATATCATTACCAGGCCAGGCCCAAGGAGGCAAAGGGAAATAGCCGGCAAAAATAATTGAATTTGGCGGAAACGATTGCAATGCTCGATTTACTTTGCTACATTGTCGGGGGAGATTGAATCTAAGGCAAGAGATTTAAATTGGTAACCATGGCCATAAATCGAGGCTGGCGAAATTGTCATTCTGGCTAAGTGAAACCTGATATGGTTAAAAGAGAGATGGCTCTTCGGGTGTTCGACTAATTATGAACCTCGTTAACGTACATACCTTCTTGGCCAAGTTGCGATTGATGGCTCTGACATCCCGGCGACCCTGATGTCATTTCTGATTTGGCTAACCAGCCAGACTACATCGCGAGACTACATCAGTCCAAGGATGAGGCCTCGGCCAGCAAATAACCATAATTAATGAGCTGGAGCATAAATCACCGGCTGGCCAATCAAACTGGTCATACGTCAGGGAATTTCCAGGAATTTATCGCACGCCAGGACATTCAGGACTCGTCTTTACTTAGCAACTCGACAATCTTCTGTCTGTCCATTTGGGTGGCAATTAATAACCGAAACCGAAAACAAATCAAATCCCCAAAACGAGCCAAGCCCTTTCGCTACCAAAAGCCAATTATTCGAACGAGGCTTTCAGGATGTACAAGGACCACTTGTAGTTGCACCTTGGCTTTCGTGGCACGTCTGGTGGTGGTGCATGCTATATCCTTTTTTTTTCTATGTGGCTTGTTCTTTTCTATTGCCCACTCTGGCCTGACATACGACTTTATTTGCGTCTTCTGCGACACGCGCCAGTGGCTCAAATCGAGGCACAGCTCCACTAGCCCGGCCAATTGTCCTGAGCCGTCTCTTGCCTCCTAGTCCGCCCTATCCTATATGGCTCCTCTTCACTTGTCCGTTCAGCTGACAATTACAACGCATTCGCTGCTGTAACTGTCGCTTGACATTGCTTGATGGCTGTTGCGTTGCCACATCCTTTAGCTGGGTATATGAAGGAAAAAAATGGGGAATATAGATTAGAGTGTTCGGCTTACAGCGCTCCCTCCCTTTATAGATAACTCTCTTGTTCTTGGAAGTATCCCTATGATATCCCAGATATTTTACAGCCAGTATAGTATGGAGTTGACCAAAAAGTACCAGGTATCTCACAGTCAAAACATAACAATGTTATTTCTATTTCTCTTGTAAAGAGCAGAGTTTATTTAGCATGCAGCTGGCAAGACGCGCGTCAACGTCCATTGAGTCCCCCATGGATCTAATGGCTCCATCGTGATAAAATGCTCCGAATATGTGAGTATTCCTGTGCGCACGTCTGAGTGTTTATACGAGTGTGTGTGTGTGTGAGTGTATGTGTGGGTAAGGACAAGGACTTCCCCTGAAGCAACAATCAGTGGCTGTCGCTTAAAACTTCTCGTCTCGCGTAATTTTAGTTACTCTGCCTGCCGATAATATCCTTCGCCTAATTGCCCACACACGCGCACATTTAAGTTTTCAGATAAAATTAACGCCGTCGGCCAATGTTTTGCGTTTTGGCCGGGCCGTGAGAAATGGCCCAACGAAATTTTGTTTATTAGGGCAATTCGTGGGTTTCCAAAATACAAAAAGATATGGATCTATAAAGATGAATTATAAGGTCATTACAATTTTCGAGCCAAAGTGGTTGGTGTAAATTTCATTTAATATTAATTTTTATAGTGTAGAGCATAAAGATATTTGAAAATCCCGTAATTTATGCAGCCCAGGGTATTTATAAAATGCAAACACGCTTTATGAAACACTTTGGATGTGAATAAAGACCAAGCCCGCTTCCAAAATGGCCGCCAACATGACCGGAACCGCGTTGCACGCCATTTTGTTGGCCGTAACACGAGAGCTGGGAGCATGTTTGGCCATGATTAATACGTGTTGATAAACAGTTACTTTAATTAATCGCTCAGCTGCAATCGCTTAAATTCAAATCAACTCACCCGATGGCTAACCTAATTGGCGCGACATTTCAGTGGCTTGCATAAATATTTTCTTGTTTTTTTTGTTTGTAAAATGGCAAACCGAAACGGGCAACACCCCCAAATGCATTTATCATTGGCCTCTTCTATAGTCAACAGCCAAGTTTATCTGAAATTAAAAATCGCTTTTGCTTGGAATTTATGTCAGCACTTTGCTGCCAATACCTGGTTGGTTGGCTACGAAAGGGTCTCTGGATGTCCTGTTTACCGGCGTCCCGTGTCCAATTGACGTTGCAATGCGCCAAAGCCAAAGCCGCCAAAGCCGCAACAAAGTTTTCCCATAATTAAAAGCTAACACAACTTTTGGCTTCTGCTTTTGTGAGAACAAAGTTGGACGAAATAAAAATCGTAACTCTGGTACATTAGCAAATTTTAGCATGTTTCGGTCAATTTGTATAGATTTGAGACAACTAGGGGACTCTATGGCGCCTTTGTGAAAAACTTTCACCTGTAAACTGACTTTTAAATAGTTCCTGTGGCAGGACCAAGCAAAGGGATACAAATAGACGACATGTTTTGTAATTATTAGCTTGCAAAAAGACAAAATAATAATATTGTGTAATATTTTATAGAGGAAAGGGACCTCTACACTAATTTTCACAATTTTCCTGTTTTATAGTTTATACTTTTAAATGTTTACTAGCGTTTAACGGTTGCCATTTTTATTATTTTTCAAACACAATGGTTTCTGTCTCCGGAATTGTTGCCAAACACCACTGCAAGATGGCGGCGTTCAAGTGTTGAATAACGTTTAGCTAAAAAGCAAGTGTGGCCATGTGCTTTCAGCGATTCAAATTTAAATTGAAATATTAGTTGTATTTTTTCAAAGCGAAACAAAAACAAATTAACAAAGAAATAAACACAAATATTCATTACCTTCCCCATCCTTGAAATAAAACCATTCTCTTTCGAGCAACCTTTATATTAAAAACACATTTTTAATGCATTGTGCAAGAGTTAAAAGTACTTAATCATACATTTCTACATAAACAGAATATACGTATTTTAAAAG
The DNA here is from genome assembly GCA_018150405.1 of Drosophila varians. NCBI lineage: Eukaryota > Metazoa > Arthropoda > Insecta > Diptera > Drosophilidae > Drosophila > Drosophila varians. Next base: position 16,676,318 of record JAECWK010000130.1, read on the forward strand.
CAGACTCGCATCTTTGCTCCATAGCTCTTGATCTTTTGTATAAAATATAAATATATATATAGATAGATAAAATGCTTCAAAGCAACAAAAGTCTACCGAGAACGAAAACGAAAATGTTAAAAAATTACACAATTTGTACGGATAGAGAGATGTGCTAAAAATGCTCACATCAAAAGCAGCAGTTGCATTTCACAAAAAAATATATAAGATTCTGTATTTATCCTCTGGAGATAATCCAAAAATATAGAGTGTGTGTATATTATTCAGTTGAGGATTTAGCAATCACATTACTGGCACTCGTTACATTGAAGCAATTCCCATTTTTTAGTTCTTCGTTTTTAAAGCATTTTTCACATCAAGATAAGTGTAAGAGTTTGACTTGAAAGGTATCTACTTCTGGCCCAGATGCAGCTTGCCCAAAAGGGCACTGGCCTGCTGACCGGCACTCTCCTGGGCCTGTCCGGCCGCATCCTGGATGCTCTTCTCTGCGGACTGACGCTTCTGGTCCACGTACTGGTTTGCCTCATTCAGCTTCTGGTCCACCGCCTGGCTGGTCTGCTTCAGGGCTCCATCGATGGCTCCTTCGGCCTGCTTCAGCTTCTGGTCCGCCACATTCTCAGCGGCCTTCACGCTCTTGTTGATGGCATCGTTGGCCGCCTTCTTGGTCTGGTCGACGGCATTGGCGGCCGCCCGCTGGGAAGCCTCCGCCACATTGGCGGCCACCTGCTTGGAGTTCTGAGCAACGGCCTGCGCCTGCGCCACCGTGTTGTCCACGGCCTGCTTGGTCTGGTTGACAGCACCGGCGGCCCGGTTCACGCCCTGGTCGATGGCCTGGCCAGCTTTTTGGGCCTCGGCATTGGCCAGAGCAGCAGCTTCCTTGGCTGAAATTATACGAATTGTTAATGGATTTCAAGAGATCTAAAAATTAGTTACTCACCTGTGCTGGTGGCCAGTTGCTCGGCCTCGTTCTTGGTCTGCTGCACCGACTGACCTACTTTCTTGGCCTGCTCCTCGGCCAGCTTCTGGGCATCGTTGGCCTTCTCGTTGGCCAGCTTCTCGGCCTCATCCTTCTTCTTGCTGAACAGGTTGGCCGTCTTGTCGCCAAAGTTCTTCAAGGATGCTGTGGGGCGAAAGTAATGAAAAGGATTAGAATCGTAGGAAAGGAAATATTGGGATGAATACTTTGATTATGGCGGCTGGGAAACATGCTGACTGGCTTTCTAAAATGCAACTAAACTCTGAGCTGGCGCCAATTATAATTTATAGCCCGATTGTAATCAGATCGGGATTAGCTAATTGGATGATCTGAGACTTTGAATTCCAGACTGGAAATTGCCGAAACATAAACAAAACAGCTGGAGCATGAACTATTTACATGACTGCCAATATATTCGAATTTGGAATCGATTAGACAGGGGGAGACAAATGGCTAATTTATAATTAGAAACTGCGCAACGATCGTGAGGAGGTGCATGGCGTCAGCCTTAAAATTTCAAACACTTTAGCCCGCTCAGAGCAATATTTGTAATTTAATAGAAATTAACGAGCACGGCAAGAGTCGGTGATGATGTTTTCATATTGTTTGTTGTGCATTTTTGTTTCTGGCTGTCGCCGCGAATATGCATTCCCATTAAGTGACGTGTGCGTTCACTCAAATAGAAACATTGTGCCATTAAATTCGGAACCGCAACGGATTGGGAAACGGGTAAGGGAACGGGTAAGGGAAGGGGTGCGAATCGGTTAGTTGAATCGGAACGGAAACGAAAGAATTCCTTTGTCTACTCTTAGTAGTAAATGCCAAACAAAATCGCTGAAATATTCAAATTATTCCGAGTATGTGATGTCATAATCAAGACTATGCTTTCAGTTGTTTTCACGCTTTCTGCAAAAATCGGGAATGTGGTTTTATTTTTAGTAGCAGCAAGCCACTAAGAGCCAAAAAATAAAATACTCCAAAAGATACTTAAGCAGGCTAAGCCCATATACTTTCGATTTGGCCAATTTCATTCAGCGATTAATGAGCCTCACGCCGCCATGAAGGCTGAAAATTGTGCGAAAATAATAGTTTTCGGGGCAGGAATGTGTGGGCACGCTTGAGGTGTTAAAAATAATATTCACCTGGCGTAGAAATTGAAAATTTCAGGTATTTATTTCGCATGCTTATTGCTCTGTTTTGGTGTGGCATTGATCTTGCAAAAATTTGCAGAACTTTCTAAGTGCTATCTGCGTTTTAAAATAAATTTTTCAAAATTATTATATCCCATGCATTGTAATAAAATCTTCTAAAAAGGCTTCCACTACCTAGTACGTTTTTTCTTCGCAAAAAAATTAGTATTCCCCGCTTATAGCTATAGACTTATTTAGCAGAGATACAGAACATGGTGGAATGCCTTAGGCAATCAAAGCCATTTTGCGTAATACGACGCATTTTGTTCTTAACTCTATTTTTATTTTTTCCATGTTTCGCCCCGCGACTGTGGCAGCTTGTGGTCAATATTAAAAACCGGCTAGAAGCATGGCCAGAAGGTAACACAATAAGCCCAGAGCCGAAGGCACAGCCTCACAAATTTGTAGTTAGTAGTTTTGTAGATAATGCGCAGAAGCTTCGAATGAGCGGAGGAAAACCTGTAGTGGGTCGTGAAAATATACACACTCGTACGTACTCACAGAATGAATATCTATGAGTAACTCGAGTTCCACACCAGTTCTGGTTGCCTGAACAGAACAACAATCGCAGCTAAAACCTTTTGGATCGATGATGTTGCTGCTGCTGCTGCTGTTGCTTTTGTTGTTGATGATGTCATGTGAGATACAAATACCAGAATGAGATACAAAACACACTCTCAGATACAGATACAGATACAGATACTTGTGGGGCAGCGCGTGGCAAGAGTAGTGGCATGGAATTCGCACGCCAAATCAATTGTTTTGGCCCACGGCGTCATCGCCGACCAAGTGTCCAAGGTCGCCGCCACAAGGCAGCTGGCAACCGAACGGAGTCTAGCAATCGTGTGTCCTGCCACAGGACTGATGTCATGGCCCCGCTAGGTAAATCAATAATTCCACAATAAAAAAAAAAAACAGTCACGGCGCCAAGGGCAGGTCAGACATCGAGTCGGTTTTTGGTGGGGTTACGAAATTACTAATGGCTATGAAATCACCAGATTGGATCAGCTTGAATGCCAATTGGAATAAACCATTAAATGTTGGAAAAGCTTACACTGCAAAGAGTGTATCTCCGAGGGCACTCTGGGGTTAAGACCACTTGTAATTCCGATCCCGCTGTTACTATTTTCCGGCCTGCTGCCTCAAGTGTAGCCAATGAAATATTCAATTTAATTGAATGACCCTAAACCTGACCCACAGACGGACAGACGGGCGACCAAATTAGCCCACGACATTGGCGACGCATACCACAGCGGCCTGAACTTGTAATTAAATTACTCAGGAGGGGGGACACATGGGGAGACGCCACATATCATGAAACCCGAATCGATTCGCCACATTGATTGCCCACAAAGGATATAAGTACAGGAGACGGTCGGCCTCTTTGGGCCATCATACGGTGCACCGGCGAGATGAAGCACCTACTGACTGCACTCGTGGCCATGATGAGTGTCCTGCCACGGGATCAGCTCCTGGCCACCGCCAATACCTGTCCGCGTCGATACCTCAGGAGGATCAATGGCAAGTGCTACTACTTCTCCGTGAAGAAGGTGGGAATTCAAATTAAATTATAAAGCTTAAAGATAATCCCCCGATTCTCTTCGACATCCAAAGCTAAACTGGTTTGGGGCTCTGAACAACTGCCTGAGGAAAGGACTGACTCTGGCTGATTTGGCCAATCCCTCGGACTTCCAGGGAGCTATTGGTTTTCTCAGCAAAATGGGCAACACCGAGGACTTTTGGTTTGGAGGCAATGATCTGTACCACGAAGGGCGCTTCCAGTACATCAGCAATGGCCGCCTGGTGAGGTATTATAGCAACTACAGCAACATGTTTCCCGTGGAGCACTCCGACTGCGATGACTGCATGGAGGTGCGCATTCGCTCCACCATCAACATGGTGGCGGCAGACAACTGCCAGGAGCGTCAGTACTTCATCTGCTCGGAGCGGTACTGCCAGGACGACAATCAGGGCAAGAAGCAGCGCCACCACAGTCACGAGCATCTGCATCATTTCCACCACGACATCGGGGAAAGTGCCGATGGGGAGGTGGAGGAGGAACATGGAGGGGGCCCAAAACAACTGCCCATTACCAGTGCGTCGAGCGAGCAACATCATCAGGACTCGGAGGGAGCAGCTGGCCAAGCGGATGTGCAAGATCCTGGGCACGGTACCGAAGAACCCGGCGAAGCCAATAATGGCACAGAAACTAGTGGTGCTTCTGGAAGTCCCGCTCCTCCTGGAACTACTGGAAGCGAATCCCCATCCACCGTGACACCGGCGGTAGGAGCATCCTCTGCTTCTCCAGCAGCAGAAGGATCATCAGCAGCTCCGCCAGTAACTGCATCCCCAGCACCTGGTGAAGAATCCGCTGCACCCGCAACTGCCGGAGAAGCTCCACCGACTACAGCAGCACCAGCGGCCTAAGTCTCGAATTCTGTAACGCCTTTCGATTAAAAAATAAACAAATATTGAAAATAATAAAACCATTCAACTTATTAAATCTTAGTTAAGGGTTCTATACTTTTTTCAAAACCTATTAATAGAGGAATTATACCCAAAAAAAATCAAATCTATTTCAAAACACGAACGAATTTCATAAAAATAGAGCTTTATTTCTTTAGACGGAAATAGATTTTCAATATATAATATAATATATTGGAAATATATCAAATACTTTATGGATAAAATGGCATTTTACGGAGATTTTTGAAAGACTGAGAATACAAATTATACTTTACAACAACAAAATTTATTTTGAAATAAAAGTATTGTCAAGTCCCTAGAAATAAAATATAAAATACATAGTTTAATTTTGTAAATATATAATGAAATATAAGTAAAGTCTATATATTTAAAAGAATAGTAATAATAAAATGAAGACCCATTCTTCAAGAGAGTACCAGCGTCTGTGAAGTTCTGATATACACTGAGCAATTACCAGACCCGCTGGTTTTCTTTACAAATTAATCAATTCGATGAACTTTAGGGCACTGAGAAAAGCAAATTGGTCAACCTCAGTGCGATAATGGCAATGTCACGCCTCCAAGAGGGTATATATAGAACAGGAGGAGGCGGCACGCCCAGTATAAAGTTTGGTTGAGCAGGTTGTCCAGTTGTTCTGGCAGCCATGAGGATACTACCGATTCTAGTCCTGATCTTGATTGTACTTGATCCCGATCAGGTGTTGGCCAAACGCAAAAAGGGTGGCAAAGCCAAGGACAAGGAGGACCAGAATAAGCCCAAAGGACCTTGTGGCAAGGCCTACCTCAAGGAGCTCCACGGCAAGTGCTACTACGTAAGCAACAAAAAGGTGAGAGCTTTCAAGTCTCTTTGAATGAAAATATAATCGAGGACAATACACATTAAGATCAACTGGTTTGGGGCCCAAAACAATTGCCTGCGCAAGGACCTCAATCTGGCGGATCTGTCCACTCCCGAGGACTTCAATGCAGTGGTCCAGTACGTGCGGGGTCGCATGGGGCCCGACGACCTCTGGTTCGGGGGTAATGACCTCCAGATCGAGGGCCGCTTCACCTACATCAGCAGTGGTCGGGTGGTTCGCTATTACGGCGATCTGGGCTTGGTGGAGCCAACATTCCGATCCAATCTGGACGACTGCCTGCAAGTGAGAATCCGCGACAATCGCACCGTCGTCCTGGACGACAATTGCGCGGAGAAGAAGTACTTCGTGTGCGAGACGTCGGAGCAGAAGTGCGTCTATCCTAGCGCCGATGCCGAGGAGGGCGATGGCCAGCACCACAGCCACGAGCACTTGCATCACTTCCATCACGATGCCGGCAAGGGCGAGAACGATAAGGGTAAGGGGACCCAGACGGACAATATGGAGAGCGACTCGCGGCCACTTGACAATTCGAATTCAACGGAAATTGGCGAGTCGAAGGAGGTCGAACCGGGGGCGGCGACGGAGGTTACAGGTGAGGGTGAGACCGAGACGACGACCGACGAAGGGGCTGGTGATACGGCGAGCGTCACCGGTTCGAATGCGGCGTCATCGGCGTCCAGCCCAGGCGCAGAATCGGCGTCACCGGGTGACTCAGGCACCACGGCGGCAAGCGAGGCTGGAGCAAGCGGAACGACATCGGCGGCACCAGATGTCACAGAGGCCGCTGCAGCTACGACAGCAGCTGGTGAAACTGCGGCCCCGGCAGCAAGTGAAGCACCCGTAGCACCAGCTACCGAATCCTAAGAATCTGACAAATCGATTGTTAAATTGTAAAGAGAGCGCTTTTCATGAAAATAAACCAAGCATTATGGATAATTAAGAAGGGAAAGGTTTTCAAAAACACTTTCGAAAATATACGGTTAGAAAGACAGAAAGTCTAGCTAAAAAAAGGGGACATGGGGTGTTTGGTTTTTCGAGAAATTCCAAGAACAATTCTCAAAATAGAAAGAACATTTAAAATTAGATCAAACGGATCCCAAGACAATGTTCTCTTTGAAATAAAATTGATAAAAAAGTTTCATTGTATCTACTATGATTTATGCTTTCACTATAATTCTTATTCTTAGAATTTCTTTCTTAATTAAAATACGAATCGATCCGACTCTAAAGTGAAATAAATAAAACAAAATCTAAAAACAAAAAAAGGTAGCTACTTAAAAATGCTTAAAAAACGCAATCGGTGTGGAATTTCTAGAATTATCAATTTATTTCTTAGCAAAAATCTCATTTGAAGATTACTTACATTTCGATGCATCTGTTTGGCATTGATAGGGAACAGATAATATTGATAAGTATGTATTAAATAGAAATATAAGTCTATATAATAGAGAAACCAAAAACATTCCTAGCTCACATGCGCCAATATATTCTCAAGTGGAAATCTTTAGCCAATACATTATGATTAATTTTTTGCACCCACTTGAAGACTTGAAAAAGACCTAAAGTGTTCCATTTAGTTTCAAGGAAACATAAAGCATAAACGAATACGAAACATATAGAGATATATTCCATATTCCCAGATATACGAAGAATATAGTGTGTATCTGGCCAGCTATAATTATATATATGCGTATCCACGTTTTGGGTGTGGGTCGTGCCCGCAGACGGCAACTTTTAGTCCATTTGAAGCTACATATAAACTGCGCCATAATTGGCTTACGTATCCATATCGCTGTCATCATCATCATCATCATCCGAGCCAGCGCCAGAGCCGGAGCTCCAGTAGCAGGGCGCAATTAAATTTCTGTATTATAGCTAGCCATATCGGATCGAACACCCCCACTACTGCTACCCACATCCACTTCCTAGTCCCCAGGGTGACCTGGACAACTCCTCCTGGCTCGTGGCTCCCAGCTCCTGACTATGACTCTGGCCTTGATGATGTAATGGGTTTGACTCCCATCCTTTTGGATGTCATTGATTCACTCACTGCTTATAGTATCTCCACACACATACGCTCAACTCAAAAGAAATCTAATGATTTCTAATTTCGAAACTTTCACAGCTTTTTGGGTTTACCTGTAAGCGAGCTGAACATTTTGTGGCTGTTTTACTTTTTTTCTCTACTCTTTCCAAAAGCCGAATATATTTTGATCGAATTGGAATTCGAATTTGTTGGGGATTAGGTCAACGAGTTTGGGTTTTATTTTTTAGCCGAAGCGCGTCTATTTTAAACGTCCGACTGCCTCGAGAGCACAATAACGTGTAAAGCGAAAGTAGCAGCTACTGAGACCTGAACTCACAGAAATCGAGGCAAGAATTGGTGAAGTATGGGTAGCCAGCTTTGGGATTAAACAGAACATGTTTAAAAATTGATACAGATAAAGAAATTGTTTTAGTTTATTGATAAATAAACTTTACTTTCTGTCTTCAACTTAAAATGTTGTTTTTTATTAAAACTAAAAGAGCTACTTAAAAAAATATCTCAACAATTTAAACTTATTATAATGTTACCAGGCATTCTTACAGAAAATGGTTTGGATCTTGGCTAAATTGTTTTAAATAGTTCAAATAAGTTTAAATCTTAAGCTATGAATTATTTATTTTATATAAACCTAAATTTTTTACTCTTAAAACAGGTCGAAAGGAAACTGATTAAAAACAAAAGCAATTTCCAGTCTCTGGAACTTTTTGCTAACTAATTACCGAAACTTTAATCTATAAACTTTTTTCAGTTCTGCTTTAATAGAATTATATATTTCCTATAATCTACATGTTAAACCACATTTTATAGTAAGCCCCTCAAGATGCAGGTTCAAACGCAGCAGAGTACTTTCTTTCTAACCATATTTGCAGTTTTTTTAACTTGGCCATTTGACCAAGTCCTTTCTTCAGGAATATGCATCTATGTCAGCAATCACAGGGTAAGTATTAAACCCCAAATGGTCATAAGTAATTATACAAACTTGTTTAATAGTCGGACTGGTTTCAAGCCCTTTTTTCCTGCCAGAAAAAGGGCATGTGTCTTGCTGATATAGACACGGAAATAACGCTTTTGTCCTTAACCACCAATTTTGAAGAAGAAGATCGGACAGAATACTGGTTTGGATTAACTTCATTCGAGAAGAACATGTACAAATATGTTTCCAACAACAATCCTGTGGAATATTCACCCAAAAACTCGGCCCTCTTTAACAACGGAAGCTGTGCCTATTTAAAGCCCAACCTGGAATTCTACACTTTTGGATCAACAGATTGCTCTAAACCAAAGCGATTCGTTTGCGCCCACACTGACATGTGCAATGGAGCTCACATGAAGAAAAAGAGGCACTTCTGTGTCATTCCCGATGTCGCCAAGGAAATTATGGCCTATTAAAAACAAATACATTTGGTTTAACATGGCATAAATGATTCATTTTTTATGGTTCTTGAGATTCTATTTGGCAGATTGACGCTTAGCTTCTGACTTTAGATAAGAGACCTGCGAGCGACACTTTGCTTTAAAGGCCTGAACCAGGCGTCCTCCAGGAGAGATGGCAATCGTGGCATGAACCTAAAGAACGAAAAATCTTTAATTAATTTATTCATATTTATGTAGAAGCCTACCTCCAGATATGGTAGCTCTTTTTCATAAAACAAAGACTGCTCCAGTAGGCCCAGCATTACGTGGAACTTTTCTGTGGCCATAAGATAGGTCATTTCTCCAATATTTTGCTTGTACCATTTGGCATAGTTGTCCAAATTGCTCTGGATGTCCATGGTAGTTGCAGAAGCCGCTCTGGCTGTCAGCAACAAATGCAGAAAAGACTTCAGGCAGCCTGTACTGGCTGTATGCAATACCCGGCCTTTAAGATACTCTACAGAAGGACACATTCATTGGATAAGATAGAACTGTGATTAAAGACAATAAACCCACTTTTAATATAAGCCTGAGTTTCCGAGTTGGCAATACTAGCTATGGATTGAACTAAAATTAAGTAAAACTTCCAATCGACAAAGTTATCCTGGTTAGAATACTTGAAGATGAATTGCAAAGCTTCTTGTTGATGTCGGTCAAAGAGCTGTGTGTAAAAATATAAGCCATGCTTCTTAGACTTCTTCTTAACCTATAAGATACCTTTTCAGAGAGATGCTTTACGAAGGTAAGTTCGTCTACGCCTTCATTAATCCAGGTAATAAAATTGGCAAAAGCATCGTTTATTTCCTTGACTTGATGAAGTTGGAGTACCGTATTTAAATGCATATTTATGCACACGATTAGGGCATTGTCTAGATTTAAACAATTTTTTAAATGTTAATAAAATAATTTCAGATTTTAACCTGCCTGGCAGATTTTTCGGCAAGTAATCCACGTAGCCCAATTCGGTTATTTTGGGATTGCTAACCAACCCGGCGTACAGGTGTCCCAAGGCGTTCTCCAGGATACCAGTCAGTTTCATTCCACAATCAGCATCTACCAGAAAAAAAAGCCTTAAAAGGATGCATAATATTAAGCAAACAGATACCAACTATAAGCCGCAGTCAGAAACAGATCCTCGAGAAGCTCGAACTCGGATTCTAGGAAGATGACTAGGTCCACTAGCAGCTGATCCGAATGTTCCTTTCTGTTGGATGATAATCCTTATGAAAAAATATTGAACGAAGCAGCAAAGGACAAACCTTAAGATATACTCCGCGGCTGTGAGTATTTGGCGTTTCTGAAGCTGCAGGAGAACCCGGTAACTACCGACATTGGTAGGCAGTTGGCAAAAGTACCTGGAAATCAAAAACTGCAACATGGACAGCATTTATAAAATCCACTGAAAGGAGTGCCTCAAACGCACCTTTTCCTGGGCATTCAAGATCTTCAGGAGCTCCTCAAACTGGAACTTGATGATTGCATCCACCTGTTGAATCCCACATTGCTTCTCTATGGTCTGTAAATTATTAAATTAATACTTATAGCAAGGAGTATTTAAGCACTCTTACCCGACAAATAAATGCAAAACTGGTGCCAATATTTGTAAATTTTATTGTCCAAGGCGAACCATCCATTTTATGGGCAATTACTAAATTGCTTGATTTGTGTGCTTCAATCCCTATAAATAAAAGAGGACATCATTGACTGGTACTTGCGGTAAAAAAAGGTACCCAAAATGTTGTAACCTACTGTTGGAAAATAATAAAACCCGCGGCTTGTTTTTAATTCGTTTGTTTATATTGTTAATATATATCAGAGCGTTGCCACACTAGCAAAAAGTTATCGATTGTTAGAGTGACCGCTCAGATATCGCGCTCGTAAAATCAAATTTAAAAATTATAGTCTTAAAGCTTGAAATGTTTATTTGATTTTTCAACTAAAGCTAATGACAAACTAAATGTTTTGTGTTATTTCAAGCTTATAAAGCTGATATCTGGAACATTCAAGTTACTTAACGCAATAGTCCTTGCGTTGCTGTCTTATAACTGCGTTTAGTTTGAGGCATTGTTGCCTTAAGGCATCGTTGTCGCCCTTAAGGATCTCTATGGTCTCCTCCTGGCGCTGAATAGTCTGGTGTACCCGCTTCTGGAGCTCCTCCATCTCCTGCTTGTGCCGCTCACTCAAAACGGCCAGTTCGTTTTGGATATCCGTATTGAGATTCTCTCGGAGCTTGTCCCTTTCGTGGATGATGTCCCCGCACATCTTCTTGCTGTGACCCAGCTCCAATTGCAGCTGCTTGACCTCCGCCTGGCAGTTTTTGACCTGGGCATCTGCCTCCGCCAGCTTACCACGGGTCTCGGCATACTTTTCCCGTAGGGACTTTTCCACATTCTCCGCCAAAACCAGATCCTTTTCGTACTTTTCCTTGAGGCGTCTGGAAAAGATAGTTTAATTCAAAGTTCAATGTTTCTTGTATGAGTACTCACGTCATTTTATGCTCATGCTCTTCTCCATGCTGCAGGGCATCGGCCTCCATGCGGACCACCAGCTCATCCAACTGCCGATCTCTTTCAGCTCGATAATGCTGCCGAATGGCGTTCTCCTTCTCCGCCTGGGCCAGCTTGGTCTTGTTTTCGTGCTCCGTCTTCCAGAGCTCGAAGTCCGCCAGATATTGCTGTTCAATGGTATTGATTCGATTCTGATATTTCTCCTCCTGCTTGGCCATCCTCTCCTGCATCTCGAACTTCGCCTGCTCCAGTTCTTGTTCCTGTTCCCGCAGGACCTCTTGACGACGCGCCAGGTTGTCCGCGTCCTTTTGACGGAGCTCCGCCTGCAGTCGCTCCCTTTCCGCATTGAATTCTTCGGTTTGTTTTTGTCTCTGCTCTGCCTGAGTCCTCTGCTCCTCTTCCAGCTGTCGCTCGAAACGCTCCCGAATGGCTGTCCTCTCCTTTTCGATGATAGCTTCCCGATCGTGGGCACAGCTCTCCCGGATGCTGGTCTCAATCTGCTCGTGCTTGGCGCGGGCTTCCTCGAGGGCATCGAGCAACTGCATCTGGTGGGTGCGCTTGAGCTCGGTCACCTCACGCTGGTGGTCACAGTTCATCTTGTTGATCTCCGTCTCCAGGCCCTTTACCGTTAGTTCCTTGATCTTCTTGGTGTTCTCGCGAACCCATCTTTCTCTTCGAATCTTTTCCCCCGCTAAAGTAGTTTCCTTGGTCCTGGTCAGCTCTGTCTCCAGGCGATGCTCCCAGGCCTGGTTCTGACTCTCTAGGCGTCGTGTGAGAGCTGCCACTTTTTCGCAAAGGGAGCCCTTGTCCTTGAGCAACTGTTCAATGAATCCCTGATGCCGGGCGACCACCTCCTCATAGTGCTTCTTTTGGTCACGTAACTTGGCAGCATTGTTGGTCTTTTCAGCCCGCAGGCTCTTCTGCTTCTCACCTCGCAGCTGAAGGACGTGCTCTTTGGAAAGGTGAATGGCATTGGCCAACTCATTCGCCCGAAGACTTAAAGCAATGACTCGTCTAGCCAGTTGGTGGTTGGGAAGCATTAGAAGCTCCGAGAGCCTGGATTAAACGATTTGGATTAGAGCTTCTGGTAGATTGTGTTTAACTTACTTGGGCACCTCGTCGGTGACATCTGGTTCGACCACAAACTCCACCTCGGAACGATTACTGTCCGGAATGGAGCGACGTGTCTCCATCAGCGTCTTATCGCAGCTGCTCTCCACGTTGTTTAGATAGGCCAGAATGTCTCTGAAAAATAAAGTTTATTAATTATTTTTATCGGGGGTTGTAGTTGAGGGTCTCCCAACCCATTCCTTACTTGTATTTGTCGCCAGTTTCCGGAACGGCTGTCTCGCTCAGAGTCACTGTCTCGGCAGTTTCGCATCGGGAGTCCAGCTTGAGATTAAGTTCGCTGGGAAGTCGCTCGGAAAAGTTATCTAAATGAATATGATATACTCTTAAGAAATCCTTCTCTTTAAAGACCTGCCATATCCTCACCCCTTTTCTTGTCCTCTTCAATCTCCTTGATGACAGAGACTATCTCATCGTAGGTGGAACCTCTGGAATCCTCATTGGATTTCAGGGAGAGTTGGGAAGCGGTTTCAATGTCCTGGGTCTCGTCCAAGTCTTCCAGTCCCTGCCTGTGCTTCTGGTCATAGTGCTTTTGATCCTGCATACTCATCCAGCTATCCACCTTGTCCAGATTGTATTCGGAGAGCTTCCGCTCCTCTCTCAGACTACCCACACTGATGGCCTTCTTTAGTTTTCCCTGAGGAGCACTGACTGGGTTGCTGACCGCCACCTTGTTTAGCTTCGAAGCCTTCCCGTTTCTGGTGATCGGATCTGCACTGGCTGGTTTAACGTTCTCTTTCTTTTTCCCCACAAACGGCGGAGTGGAGGCCACCTTGAGGTAGTTGTTGATAACCGATTCGGAGCTGGTGTTTCCGAACGATCTGCGATCGTCCTGCACCACTGGCAGGAAGTTGTTCTCGGCCCCAAAGTTCCGGGGGTTGGAAGTGGCTCTGAAGGATGAAGTATTGTTAATAGATCCGCTGCTGGAAGCCAGGTTCTTGGTCTCAGACAGGTTGTTCTGCTTCTCCTTCGGGGGAGAGGCGTACTTGTCCAGGTAGTTGGGAAGTAACTCAATATTATTCAATGGCTCAGGAACGAGTTGGTTTTTGACCAACTGAACCACACCCACAGCTTGCTTGTACTCCCTGATGACATTAAGCTCGGGCGTGGGTGCCTTCTGAACCGGACCAGGAGCTGGCAGTGCTTGGACTGAGAGTTCCGTCACCTGGGTGACCTCCACGAAGCGACAGCTGGGCGCGTCGCAGGCGCACTTCACCTCGGAGGCGGCCGATGCCTCGTTGGTGCTCGTGGTGGACGAAGACCGAGTGCTGCAGGTGCAGTTCTCCGAAGGACACTTTGGGTACTCGTACGTCTCGGCCAGAACTTCGCCCTCGGCGGCAGCGGATCCGAAATGAACCGTTTTCTTTTGGCCAGTCGTATCCGACGACTCCACTTTGCTTATGAAACTGGGGAGCGTCAGAGGTCCTGGTGCTGAGATACTGGGACGCTGGGACTCCTGCTTGTCATTGTCACAGTCGCTGGAGTCCACGTCGGCGTGCATGTTCGGCTTGCTGAAGGACACTCTTCCGGGAAGATCGGGCTTGGCAGTGCGCTGGGCAAGGGCTCCATTGCTGAGGCCCTGCAGGGGATAAGATCCGTAGGACTTGCCCTTGTCGCTGCTGCCGGGCATTGTAACAAGGAAGCGCTCCAGCTGCTGCTCCCGCTCCCGCTCCCCCTCCTCGCTGCTGTCGGGGGTGCGTTTGTGGAGCGAGTAGTCCGACTCGGAGGAGTTGCACGTGCTCCGACACAGCCAGCTGCGCTTTATGGGCTCCTCAAGCAGGGACTTAAGCAGATCGTTGGAGGAAACCTGTCTCTGTGGATGGGGGATTGTGTAATCCTGTAAAATTGATGGTCAACCATCCTCTCACCTTGCCACTAAGTCGAAGCTCCTTTTCGCTGAAGTAGTTGCTCAACCGACGGCCAATTTTCGGATCCGCCGACTGAGGTCGCCCCAGGAACGGCGAGGAGCGACTGCGTTGCTGCAGAAATGGCGAGGAGCGACTGCGCTGATGCAGAAAGTTGGCCGAGCGGGGTCGGAAATGGGGACACGGATTGTGAAGGGTCGTCAGTGAGCGACTGGTGTACTTGGGCTTCGTTTTCTGTCGTGTGGCGAGGTTTATCTGGAAGCCGAAGACAGTGGGGGTATCCTGCGATAATCCTGGGAAGCAAGCCACCTACCTGGGAACCCTTAAGACATAAATCCATAATAGCTCGCAATTAGACACTCATCGACATAGACTTTGGCCTGACTGTCCTGCCATAGCCAACTGATTTCGTACCCGGACTGAAGCCAACTATGTTTGGAATGGATGTGTCAGACGGCTTGTTTTGGCCAAGTCGCCACCCTTGCCACCACCACGGCCACCTGGCCGAAGTATCGATTAAACGCACGGCCCAGGGGTCAGGTACAGGACAGTTGTGGGTAATGTTGGTCAGCACTACAACCCCGAAAAACCCGTAAGCCGTGCGTTGACATGGTTACTGGCCACGGCACCTGACCCACCCTCGATCGCCGGAACAGGTGTCGAGTCTTCTTCGTGATTCACCAACAAAGAAAGGAGCCTTAAATGTATGTAGCTCGGGAATCATTTTTTACTTCTAAATATTATATTTAAAATGTTTAGAATTAGTTTTAAAGACCTCTATTCATTTATTTCTTATCAATTATTTCTCTAATCAATCCTGGGGTTTAGGTTCCCTCTAGAAACCCTCTGATACTTTTCTCTCAAACGTAGAAGAATGATTCTTCATTTCTTTTAAACCCTTAAATCTGCTAGGGTTTTATAAACTAAATTCTCTGGAGCTACTGAGCTTGTAATACCTTTAATTTATGTTAGTTTGATAAATAATAGAAATGCGTTAGAAAAGAAACTGTTTCTTGGCTCTTTTTCAAGGCAATAAGTACATTCAATGAAAGTGATTCACCTCTAAGATCATATCTCTTTGAGTCAGTATCTCCTATTGTTATTATTTTATTATTTATTATGTGAAACATAAAGAGTCTCCCAATCAATCACCGACTATCGCACTGACTTTGGCCAAACCAGCCGAATCGAAGCAATTAATCATGGAAGGCAACTGATTGCGGTTGGAGCATATCGTCGAACCGAAGGTCAAATACACCCAAAGGTTCATTGCTAGACATCGGCAAACACTTTCCGTTTTCATTCATCAGAACCACACATACCCTGAGCTGGAGGTCTTAACATTTTTGTTGTGTTTTTGATAGCCCGGCAACGGGAAATCGTCTGGAGCTTAGACTGCTTTCTAAGGCGATTGGGTGACTAATTGTTAACTTATTTAAAAAGCCAGAAACCGAAATGGGGCCTCGTAATACACCATAAATCAAAAGATTAATATTTACACTTATCACGGCCCTTTGAACCTCAAGAGTTGGAACTTTTCGACGTACTTTAGAAAATCAAACAATAATATTGCTATCTTGGGAGGTACAAGTTAAAGTACTTCAATTTAAAGTAAATAAAATCGAATATTATCGACAGCCTCGAGAAGTAGAGCACCTCCAGTCCAAAGTCACATTTATTTGTAATAATAATAATTTATTTAAATAAAGCAAAGTGTCTCTATTGCAATATAAACGTAGTTTGGTTTCGCAAGTCCCCCGGGGGACTCGGCCTCAACAGCTAGATATCTATAAAGATATAGACCATGCAATAGACCTATATAATGGGGGAATTGGTTCATCACTCTCGATTCTCTATGCTCGTTCCTCCGATCTCGACTCTCAACATTGACTGATGCGCGAAGCATAAAATTAAATTTGGCAACATTTCTCATAACTTCAACTTAGCAGCTAACACAAAATACAATACAATAGTTGATGGTTTTCGTTTTTTATCCATTTTTGTTTAACAAAACAAATTCCACTACTCCCCCTGGCATCCTCCAGCATCCTGCTAGTCCGCTCGCAGGACAGGCGTCACCTGGACCTCGTTTTGGTCGTCACTCTTGATGTCGAACTTCAGCTTGGTCAGCTCCTTCAGCTCTCCATCCGCTTCGGCCTCGGCAGGAGCTTCACTCACCACCTTCACGGTGTCGGGATAGTTGTTCTCGCCGCCGCCCAGCTCCTGAGAGAAGCTGACCACCGTTTTGGGTTCGAAGTTCACGCCCAAAGCGCCACTTGGATCGGGGGCGGGTATGCTTGGACCGTCGCTGGTCTGGCCGTTGGTGTGGGAAATGGTAATGGCCTCCTCCTCCTTCTTCTCGCCATTTTCAATGGGCGCTGCCTCTTCCTTGTGGCCATTTTGGGTGGCAGCTGGCTCTTCTTTCTGGCCATTGGTAGCGGGAACGGCCGCCTCCGTGGGTTCCTCCTTCTGGATTGACTCGCCATTTTGTACAGGCTCTACCACCTCAACCTGGGCCTCGACTGGCACTGGAGTGGATGTGGGTGTGGCTGGAACCTCCGGCTCCACGGGCTCAGTATCTGGCTTGTCCTCATCCTCGCCGGCCACCGCCTTGTTGACCTCCTCAATGGCCTTGGCCACGTCCTCGGGGGCCACTTCGGAGTTGCCGTTGGTGGTCACCTCCTCACTGTGACCATTGCTAACCTCCACCTGGGGTTCTGGTTCCGTAATCAAGGCCGAGGTAACAACAGCTGCCACTGGAGCGGGCTGTGCCTCCTCCTGTTCCTTCTCCTCCTGCACTTTCTCAACCACTGGAGCAGGAATCTCGAGGGCAGGCACTATGGCTGGACTGGCCATGGTCTCCACGAAGGAGGTGCGGTTGGGGGAGTCCGGTGAGATCATGACGTGCGTGAAGTAGCCGCTGCGTCGGTTCTCAAAGTCCAGCACATTCTCCTTGGCCAGACGCTCCTGGATGCGTCGCTGGCGTCTGATGAACTCCGGCACATTCTCGTCCTCGCCCTCGGCGGGCGGGGGAGAGGCGGCCAGCTTGGGGCGTCGCAGAACTACCTTGGCGGCCTCGTTTTCGGTCTCGGAGGTGCCATCACCATTGCCGTTTGTGGCGAGGCCATTGGAGGGCTTGAAGACGCCATTAAACTTGGTGCCCACGATGAACTTGGTGTTGTTTGCGGTGCTTACATTGTTGTTGGCGCTCCTGTAGGCATTGTAGTTGTTGTTGGCGCTCGGTTGGGGGCTGCCGTTTCCGTTTACGTTCTCCTCGCCCTTCCGGGCGATGGTGAAGTTGGGCTTGCCGTGGCTAAGCAGCAGCTTGGTGGCCGGAGAGGGGCTCTTGTCCGGCAGCGGTGAGGGCAGTCCGCTCCGGATCTGTATGGTCGGCTTGTTGTTGATGGTCTCGGCCATGTCTGAGGGTCTCTGCCTTCTTGAATCTTCAGTCGCGAACGTGTCTTTTACTTTCCGTTTCCGTCGTCTTCGCTAACGGTCAGTCAGTCTCTGGAATAGAAGAAAGGCCCCAAGAAATTAATTAAATATTCGGCATTCGGTTATTTAAATAAGCCAAAATTTTAGTCACTCGATTTCGATCATGCTAATTTGCGGTGAAAGACTTCCCTTGGATCAATATGTTTTTAGAAAATTGCTCACTAATAGCAATAATTTTTTTGATGGCTTCAACTCAAAAAAAAAAAAACCGCTATAAATTAGGAAAATATCTTATCGAAAACCCCTTAGCCGCCGGGTTAAAATACTTAAATTTCTACCTAATCTTTAAGGCCACACTGAGTCACAGATTATTGGCAAAATTTTCACTGCAAGTGCTACTTGAAGATATTCATTTACGTAAAGTTTCGGATGAATCAGGGAATTTTTGAATAATCTCCTGGGGATTCCTGAGAATATTGCTATTTCCGTTTTATTTCCAGATTCGTTGAAATAAATATTACTCGTTTCTAAAGAATTTGATTGAATTGGTTTTGCGAAAAAGCCTATTCAAAATAAGATTAGCGATTTCTCAACAAACCACTTGAAGATTTTGGGGTTTCCTCCGAATCTAATCAGGATTAAAGCTTTTCAAGACCTGTGCTTGAAAACTAGCTAGAATTTCACTAACAATCTAATCTAGATTAGAATCCACACGTTTGTTTCATGATCTTTTAAAAAGTTGTTCTACTTTGAACTGTTCACTTGTTCAAACCAAACGGTTCCACATGGCGTATGCGTAATTACGTAACGCCAGTAGCAATGGGATTGGAAATGGGAATGCCAGGGTCAGCCACTGGCTATTGTCGAGGCCCCAAAACAAATACCGGCTGATTGCTGATAGAGGTAAACTTGCTTAAATATCAATTAGATCGATGGCACACTCGCTGGAGGGTTTGTCCAAGTGAAATGATCCGGCGTGGCGCTGGAATGGAGAAGCACATGCCCAGTCTAATTGTCCGGTATTCCGAATCCAAATCGATCAAAGCCATGTGACACGATACGGGACTGACCAACGCACGTATTCGATCGGAACTGATATGAATACGATACGAATACTTTTCATTTCCATTACCACTTTGCCTTTCTGCCAAGGGGCTGGGAGGAGGAAAATTTAATTAAACGCTGCAATTTATAGACCTCCATGCACTCATATATTCTAGACGCGTTCAATTGAACCCCAGCGGGGAGAGGTCACCCGGTACTTTTGCCTTTTCATTACTCAGTCTGGTTTTGATTGGTTTATTTTAAAGCTCAGACCCAAACCCAAGTTCAAGTGATTAAAACCTGCGACTTTTCATTAAGATTTACGAGACGTGGCGTCGAATTTCAAATTATTTGGGAAACTAAAAGAGCATGTCAAATTTGATAAATTAGAGAAGCGATTAAAGCTGGAATCATAAATTTAACGACCATTTTAGAATCCCTTTTTTACCCACTAAATTACTGTCTAGTTTCGTAATTATTAGTGACATAATTATGAAGTCTTAGATTAGCTGGACAAACTGGGCAATGTAGTTATACTTTTTCCCTTAATCTGGTTGGAGCCCATGACAAACAATTAAACAATGCCTGAAACTGATAAAAATCGTAAGGAAAACGATTTTGTGGCCAAGACTTGGATTTGTTTACAGGTTTTGAAAATTGCCGCAGGTCTTGGCTGGCGAATATTTGCTTTTTTATGAGCAAGACGGCGTTAATTACGGTCGGCTTTGGCCAGAGTTCGAACTTGGCTTTAATGCCAAATAGCAATATTTTTATTTCGCCTCTGCTATTTGTTATTTGTTCAATATTTTCCCACTTGGTCCGGATTGGCCTTGAAATTTTTGAAGTGGAGTGCACTGTTGGCTATTTTTGTTACCAATTTGCATAAGGTGAACGAGTAATAGTGAGACTTGTTATGTGCTGTGTCGGAGTGAATAAAATTATCTGTTCTGAGTTGGAAGTGAACAAAAATACTACTTTTGATATGTTTTGTTGACAAGAAAGCGAAAGCTTTATGGTTCCTTTGGGGGAAGGGCAACTTTCGTCTTTCACCCAAATAGTTTATATCTTTGAATTCAGGGTGTGAATGGAGGAGAGACGCATAAAAAGCTTGGCTTTAGAAATTCGATTTGGCCAAGTTGCGTGTGTGTGGTGCGTCGTCTATCACCCGGAAGATCAAATTAGTTTCCCAGCCCCTTTCCTGAACTCCAGCTTGAGGGCCTTTGTGGTTTGCCGTATATATCTGTATGTTTGTAGCAAGTAACTCGGTCAGGTATGTGAACTGGTAACTGGAGTACAACAATTGCAATCTGTTTACATCTCTCAACTGGCTGGGAATTTCAGGGGCGTACTGCCACACATAAATATTGGCTAAAAAGGGTGCCAGTTTCAGTGGCTCCACCACCTCCGGTGGCCAACGGGTAATCTTATCAGAGGCATTGCCAAAATCAGACTGATAAGCCGGCCAGCATAATCCGGGGAGGGCAGATACCATAAGGTGTTGCAATGAGAGAGGCGCTATTACCCAATCATGTGATTAACGGCCCTAGCAAAACTTGGCTAAAAAGAAAGTGAAATCGGCTGGCAAAGAAATAAAACCAAAGAGAGTTCAAGGTACGACGATCCACCGCTGTGTTTTGCGCTGCCTGGGTGCATAATTAGTTGTAAATATTTTTTATTGGTTTTTTCTTCAGTTAAACTATATTTTATGGGATTTATTACGGTTATGTGTCTTTTCTTTTTTGCATAATGTGAAAGCTTAAACGAAATCGTTTAAGGAATTTTTGCTTTAAATAGAACGTGTTCAAGATACACGACAATTCGCCATAGTCTAGCAATTTAACGGCCACAAAATGTCAAAGTCACGAACACAATAAGCGTAAGCGGCTTTTTCTCTTTTATTTATTATTAATTTTTTTTTTCCTTCCAGCAACCAACACGGCGTATGAGCAATCTTAAGGCGCTCAGACAATATTTACACGTTTGCAAGTTTTTTTTTTTTTTTTCAAAAATATTCTTTCTCACTTTTGGCACACACACTTATGCATTAATAATTTAGTGAAGATATTGGACGAACCTAAAAATTGGGAAGCTAACTGTTATTTCTCGTGTCGTCCGCTGCGTTACCGTAAAACGCCGAAACGTAACTGAAAACTGAAAACCTGAGCAACCTGGCCATATGCCTGGGAGCTGAGGAGCTTGGAGCTGGGAGCCCCACGTCGTTTTTAGTTATCGCTCTGCTCGTGCGCAATATATGGGGCTATATGGGGCTGGCAAAATAAATACGAATACAAAATACGAAATACGAAAAGTTGTTGGCGCTTAATAGCCAAACAGAAATGCCCTAGAGGCGCCCTGCGCGTGAAAGGTGCGCTCCATAACTTTGTGCGACACCAACAAAATAAATAACAAATAAATACCTACATAGTATATGTGTACATTACTTAATTGCTTGCAAATTATGCATCATCTAGCTATCGCAGAGTGTCCAACTTAACGGCCAACTTCCGACAGCCACTTTTTTGGCCCCAAATGTTTGGCCAAACAATTTTCGGTTTACACGGGAAACAATCACATGATCTAAAACCGATCGTGAATACCTTTAGATAGTAGGCCTCTTGAGTAATTGGGGACGAAAATCTGTCGCATTGGGGTGACTCATTCCGTACTCTTTACGGGGACAGTTGGCTCCGGAGAGACACGTACCTGCCTTACACCCGAGTGGTTATTCAATGACTCAAAGATTACCGCGGTATTGCTTTATGACCAGCACAATTATTATTTATTTATAGATCAGCAATTAAAGTGTCCTAACCAAACTTGTTTGCTAAGGGATTCGGTTTTGTTGCCAACATTGAGCTGTAAACAAATATTAATCAAGTGTTTGCAACTTTTTAAAAGGTTTTTAGAATCCACATTATCAACTGATATCTATAATAAACAGATATGGAAACAAATCAGCAAGCAAAAAGGTTTTTAAAAAAAGTTTCCTAAAAAAAAACTTTGAAAAAGTTCCATTAAACTTTGGAGTGCTACTAATCTAAAGTATTTATTTTTCTGTTTATTTATTGCATAGCATCCCAAGAACTAAGTTTCAATATCTACAAAAAATCCCTAAAACTATACTTATCGGCTCCGTCAAAAAACTTTTGATAAAAACATAAAAGATTATAATGTCGCCATAAAATAAATTTGCTTGTTTTTAAAGATTTCTGAAAGATATCCACCATCTGAGAGACTTGGTTATATATTCCTTACACGCCTTGGTAAATATAATTTTCATAAACCTTTTGGAAAACATGTTTCCGTGATTGCTATTCAATGGATGGCATAAACATAGAAATTCCAGAAATCGACAGACGAAGCCATATCGGCTTGATAACTTTGGCCAACACCAAATATTTTATGAGTTTGTGTTCGCACTCGTGTTGGGCGTTTTTTTGCTGCCTTTGTTATTTGATTATTTCGCTGATAGCGAGAGCAAAGTGTATTTGCTATTTACACGATTCTGTGGGTGCCCTAATGCCGGGGCTTCCGCGCAAAGCTGCCGACCAAAACTACACATTTCCCCCCGGATGGCCGTGAAAAGTGGGCCGGAGGTGGGAGGATTTGTGGGCCTTGTGGCATGGAGTGGGAAAAGCCGTTTGACTTGTACGCTGCTGCGCCTGTGCCTGTGCCTGTGCCTGGGCCAGTTGCCTGTTCCTATGCCTGCGGGGAGTGGCCCGGCCTGGCCTGGCCTGGCCTGGCCCCAAAAACGAAATGAATGCCCCATATACATGCTGGCCATCATAAAAGCCGGGAAAACTGGTAAGACTGCACAGGAAAAGAGCCAATGAAATGGGTCAACTATTCGATAATCTTTTGAATGGTTTTAGGTAACACATAAGATTCTTTTCTTAGCAAATTAATCGTCTTATTATGGATTAACACAAAAACGTAAGTCAATGAATATGAAACAGGTTGAAACTTTTCCCAAAGAATTCTTAATTTGAGATATAAGATTACCGATTGCCAATTTTCAAACAAAATTCTAACGAAAATTAACCAAGATTTTAGCACCGTTAGAGTTCTGTTTTTCTTCGTGCGACGACCTGTTTTTTAATTCGTTCTCTGTGGAGCACTTTGGTGCGGAGGTAGCCAGTTTTGGCCAGCGCTTGGAGGCCACCACCAATCGATGTGCTAATTACTGGGACTCTAGGAATTCCAGATCTCCGCAATACCCAGCTGCTTTTCAATGTTTACACATCATTACAATTACGCTGGCCGAGTGTGTTTTATTTTAATGATCTATTTGCGAGCGGCGGTTGAATAACACGTTAATTGGACGTGCACTTGACGATGTCCCGGAGACGATACGGAGACGGTACAGAGACGGAGACAGAATCGCAACCTTGACAAAGAAAATTTTCAATTAACGGCGCTAACCAATTTGCCTACACTCCGGCCAAGAAAGAGAAATGGAGAAAAAAGTGGCACACGCAGATCGTTATTTCAAATTTATTAATATTCGTTAGGCCAAACAATTATGGCATAATGGCTGCCACCGTCCAGTTAGGAAACTGGGACATTCCGCAGAAAGAACTCAAATTCTGGATAACTAGACAACTACTAGACTGCGTGATCGAGCTTATCGCAAATGGCAAATAAAACCAAATGAATAAAGAAAAAAAGAAAACACATTGATTGGCTTGATTATGCACAATAAATAAGAGCCGATGACTTGGGTGTTCACTTTTGTCAGCTTTCCATTCGTTTATGGTAAATTGCTGGGCGCTTTTGCTGTTGCTGCTGTTTCTGCTGCTGCCAATTAAATTAGAAATTGTCGTCCAGCCAAAAACTTTGTCGCTTTTGACCGCCAAACTGCATTTGCATAAAAAATTAAATCTCGGACACACACAAAACGAAACATACAAATTATTATTGTTGTTGTCGAGTAGCTGCTGTTGCTGCTATTATTCGAAAACGCACGCGGTGTAAAAACTTTCGAATCTGAATCCGCTGGCTTTTTGGATCGTATCCGTGGGCTTAGCTCTTCACAGGCGCGTAACGTGTTTTCAACTGAGCCCGAAGATCGTGGCTCAGCTCGCTGGCCACCGAAGCAACAGCCACAAATCCAGCAGCAACACCATCACCCGCAGCCACAATGCCAGCTTTAATGAATGAAAGCGCAATTTTTTCAGATGGCTTTGTGCATATGTCAGCCTAACAATGTGCAGTTTTTGCGATTGTTACTACAATACCCGTCCTTTCAGCTTGCACAAAAGGTGAGCCAAACAAAAGCAGAGATCAGTCCAAACAACAATTACATTTTTTGAATTTAGAAAAGCGCCAATTGCCAGTTATCGATAACAGATAAAAAGGTTTTCAGCACTGAAACCTCTATTCATTATAATTTTTTAACGTTTTTGTTTTACCATATACACGAGTAATTTTTAATATTATTTCCTCTTAAGAATGCACTTATGCATTTATACGGTATGTTACAAATTTATCAAACTATTTTGTAGCCCAAAATAGAGATTTTATGACAAAATCCCAAAAAACTCCGCAAACTTTTGTATTTCTTTAAATATTTTACACTTTTATTTGAAAATTAGCTATGTTTTTGAAAATTCCCCTAATAAAAGCGTAGTTCAAACATTTTATCGAATAATAATAATACTATATGGTTTTGCTTCGATAACTTGTTGGTTGGACAGTCACACTGGACCTTGCAACAACAATTCCAAGACCGAGCAAAATATTATAATAAAAATACGAAAACTATGGCCGGGCGTGAAGCTGTGAAGCGGGCTGTGCAGCAGGTGCGTCCCATCCTGTCCGTGGACCGGGAGGAAGCCCGCAAGCGTGCCCTCAACCTTTACAAGGCTTGGTACCGTCAGATTCCCTACATCGGTGAGTACTCCTCGTTATGTCATCAAACACATACTCCTGGAACTATATAAACATCTTTTTGCCCTTTTAGTCATGGACTACGACATTCCCATGACCGTGGAGCAGTGCCGAGATAAATTGCGCGAGGAGTTTGTGAAACACCGCAACGTGACCGACATCAGAGTGATCGACATGTTGGTCATCAAGGTAGGGTTTTTAAAATACATACGTTTCTGAATTCTTAGTAATGTATCCTTTTTGTAGGGTCAAATGGAGCTCAAGGAATCTGTGGAGATCTGGAAGCAAAAGGGCCACATTATGCGCTATTGGAAGGAGTCCCAAGACCCCAAGCCCACGGATTTCCTCTCAAAATTCATTCAGGGCGTTAATTAGTTATGGATATTGAAATAGTCTAAATACAAACCTCGTTTGAAGTGTAAATACGAAACACGAATATGTGGCGCTTTACAAACGCATGGTAGTTGCTGTTTATTGAAATTGTGACTTCAAAAATATCTTGGTTTAACTATAGATACAACTTGGATGTATGCTACGGTTTGGTCTAAGTTCTCTGAGCAATGTAGTCATAAAGTGCGGTGCAGTGTTCTGGTAATTTTCAAAGGGTTGACAGTCTTCTAGCTCTCGTTAGCTATTATTCATGCAGCTATTTTGTCGTTAAATCTACAGGCAATCGGATCTGATATCAGTTCAGGGTATTAAGTCCAGCAACTTGTCGAGGGCAGTGGAATTAGTGAATAGATCTGTGGTTATATCGTCGTAGTCAACGCCCAGGCTCTTTAGTTCAGCGAAACAGTCGTCCGTAAAGTCGGGAATTTCCAAAGAATTGTTCGACTTGTTAAATGCATCGTGCCGGTTGGTGTAGCCCTTTTTCTCGCGGAACATTTCAGCCAGCTGCTCGTCGGTAAGCTCAATGCCATGCACCTTTTTGGAATGTTGGCGAATTCTATAAAAAGGAGCACAAAAACGTTGAGATATTTTTTTAATATAAACTGAGTCTACATACTTGCTCCGATCTGCAAACTCGCCAGGACAATTTTGACACTTGTAAGGATATTCCATATGCTCGTACTGATGCTGTCGCCACCGGGATCTGGAGGCCGCCTCAAAATTGCAAACTTCGCAGCGCCAGACCTGCTTCTGATGACTCCTTTGTTCGTGTTCCCGCATGAGTGCAAAATTCTGGAACTGGGTGCCACAGATTAGGCAGCTCACTTGTTCCTCATTCACGTGGGCTCGCTCATAGTGAACCCTCAACTCTGCGGAGTTCACGTAATTTAGCGAGCATTTGTCGCATTGAAAGTGACGCTCGGAGTGCCTCTTTCGGTGCATAGCCAGCGTGTCGGCGCTCTTGAAGCTGCGATGGCACACCTCACACTCGTGCAACGTTTCCACCGAATGAAGTTGCTGCAGATGAAGCTCATACTTGCGAACGCTGCTAAACTGCTGCTCGCAGAATGTACAGTGCACCGGATCCTTCACCTGACAGAATCGCTGGTGGCTATGCAGGCTGGCCTTCTGGTTGAAGACCTTGTCGCACACATTGCAAATGTGCGACTCCGTGGGAACAACCACAACCTGTGTGGGAGTGTGCACCCGGGTGTAGTGTTTTCTAGCCGAACGCTGATCTTTGAAGATGCGCGCACAAGCTGGGCAGTTTTGCTGGACGTAGCAATACATTTCTGCAAGGAAAACGAGACTAAATAGAGTTCCTTTTATATTTATTTTTCCACTTACCAAAGTCGCCGTCTATTTTATGATGATCGATGAGATGCCTCTGCATTTCGTTCCTGTCTTTTGTCTCATAACTATTGCAAGGACGGCACTTGAAGCTTTGATCTAGAAGTAATAACTCTTTAAAATAAGAATACTACAGGACAGTAACCCACTTTTGTTCAAGCCAATGATATCGTCTTCAGCCATGTATATCTTATGAATACTTTTGTAATGACTTCTTAAAAGTTTGGCATCCGTTTGGGTATATTGGCAAATTGTGCATTTCAAAATAGGTATATTAGTATTTATAGTTCCACTTGGCGGACTGCCGGATGCCTCTTGAAACGATTGCCTTGGCGAGTTCACACTCTCAGAAGCTAAAAGAATGAACACTTTATCCATTAACATTAAACCATTTTGTATTATAAGCTTACGTTGGTTGACCTTTTCTGTTTTTGTACTAATGTCATTATCGTTTAGTGTCATGTACGATGCGCGTTGTATAAGTTCGCACTCCGCATCTGGCAGAAAATTAGTTACTTCCCCGTTTTTGTTATTAAAAGTATAATTGTTATTATTTTCGCTACTCTTGCTACCCGCTGGATTGGCCAAAGCTGCGCTGTGGGCTCCGGTTCCAGATGTAATACTGCTCTCGAAAAAGGTCTCGCTGTTCTTGGCATCCGAGCCATCGTTCTCGTCCTCCTCCTCAAGATTGTTTGTGTCGTACTTGACATCGAATAAAATGACTGCAAGGGTGGAGAAAGGTGAGGAATAAAAACGGCTTATTTTATTGGTAAGAAACTAGAAACCTTCATCTTCCTTTGGCGTTCTTTTACTGGCCGAGGCATCTGCATCCAAACGTGGTACTTTGGCTCCACGCATGTAAAGGACGTTCTCCTCAATGGGTCCTGTTGTAGCGCCCTCGTAGCTCTCCACAAACTGCTCGAACTCCTGGCTGAATTGGTTCCAATGCAGGGACTCGCTGCTGGCCTTTCGCTTCAGCTCGCCAGTGGCACTAGGTACCTTCACCGTCTTGGCCTCGGCGTACAGCTTGAGATTCGATTCTAGGGCCATCTCCACAAAGTGCATGGCCACTTCCAGGGCGCGACAGCAGCGCACACAAATCTGCATGGGCCACAGGTAGCCACCGGGGCTAATAACCTGCACGTCCAGGTTTGTGCACAGCTTCAGACTTTGACCATATGTCCTAGAATTTTGCAGATTGGGCACCGCAGCGTCCAGAGCGACTGTGTTCCGGTTCGCCGAGAGGCACGCCCGGCACTTTGCCGCATTGGCTTTATTCATGGCCGCCAGTGCTGCATCCGCAGCAACTGTGGTGGCGTCCATGGGCATTGGTTTTCTCTTGTCTTCCTTCCAGCTAATAGTTCTTCTCTTGTTTGGTTTAATAATGATTTCGCTCAAACAATGTGTATTTTGCGCCGCTCTTTTCTTAAATCAGTGTGACCGTGCGATGACTGATTAATATCGGCTTATTTGTATATATACTTCTCGTGGGCGGACGACAACTCTCTTGAGCGGACACGAAATTTTATTTATTAATGTGGATTCTAGCATACTTTCTTCATTGCATTTTCCTGAAGACGCCCTCCTTTGTGAATTGAAATGAAAGAATGCCACCACGCAGAGCCAGTGGACCCCGGAAACTGTTAACCATACAAGAGAAAATCGATCTGATTGAAACCCAGGAACGCGAACAGCTCACTGTGCGTGACCTGGCCATGAGGTAAAGTATCCTATGTCCTGAATTTCCAAAAGCTTGCTCCAATATCTGGTATCTGCAGATTTAGTATTGGGAAAACACAGGCCTCGGTAATCATCCAAAACAAAGAAGCAATCCGGCAGGGATTGAAGAGTGGTAGGATGCGAAGGACCCAGATACGGCAGAATCCCCTGACCCAGCAGGGATCACAAATAGACGAACTGTGCCTCGAGTGGTTTACCAGGACCAGGAGCGATGGTATCCCTCTGAACGGAGAGTGTGTCCGCGAGAAAGCGAGGGAGCTGGCCAAAAAAGGGGGATACTCGGATTTTACGGCCTCCGCCGGGTGGCTGCAGAAGTGGCAGAAGCGCCACAACATATGCTACAATCCCACTGCCGAGAGCTTGGTTATGCCGCAATTCGAGGCGGTTCTAGTGAAAAGTGAGCCCATTTTGCCCGACGATGAATGCTCCGCTGGCAGTGTAATCCGACCCATCTACACAATAGACGAGGCCATGATGCAGCTGTCCCGTCTCAAAGAATTCGCCAAAGATGACTACGTATCCTATCAACAGCTGCACAGCCTGGAGAACCAATGGAGCTGGAAGTGGAACAACTTGAAAAGAGAAGTTCCCTAACACGCGTGATATTACTTAGTTGATGTTAAGCCAAAATATAAATACTTTTAGGGTTATTTTATTTTAAAATCATATATAATTGTTTTAAACGAATAAATACACATGCATCTGGAACTAACTAAAGTTTTAAATTAAAGTTAAGAAACTCATAATTCAGTTATCTGAAATTATACCTATTAAGGACTTTATTGCAAATATAAAAAAAAATATATATAGGGATCGCTCAAGCAATTGCTTTGCAATACAATTTTTGGTGCTTAAACTCTACAGAGCTGTTTCTCTTAGGCCAATGCAGAGCCAGCTGGTGGAGATTTGCCTTAATTCTCGTCACATGATTTGCATTTAGATACAGTAAAGGCTTTTACATAAATTACATATTGCCACTGAGGCATATCCTAGTTGTAGGAGTGGTACTACCAATACTTGTCATACACAAGGCGGCCGATTCAAATATTTTGACGTTGTTGTCTATATTTGTTTGGGTTAGATTCTAGTTTAAGGTAAGTGAGCTTAGTCTAGAACTTAGTTGGGATAATTTCATGACATTATATGCGCTGCGATTGGGGGCGGGGAACGGCACTTAGGCTATATTAAACTATGTACAGTGTGCGATGTTTGCCATTACTAGCAGGAGTATAAGTCTGAACTATGGTGATAATTCCGATTTAGGTTTCCCTTCCGTATCGTCTTCTATATCCTTTCGCCGCACCAACTGTCCCTGGCGGCTCAAAGTTTGCACCTCGCACGTTTGCACGTTCTCACGAAAGATATCGGCCAGCTCCTCGTCGGTTAATTTGAGCTTATGAACTTTCAGAGCATGCGAGCGGATTCTACAGAAAGACAAAAGAATAAAATTAAAAGACCTAAATGCATAAAATACAACACGCACCGTCCCCGACGTAAGTACGTTCGATCGCAATTGGGACACTTGTACGAGGTTCCACTTCTGTGTATGGACATGTGGTTTCGCAGATGCAGACTCGTCATGAGCTCCTTGTCGCATATGTGGCACACGTGCCGCATCCGCAAATGCGAGGCGTTCTGATGCCGCACCATGTGGTGTTTGTATGCGAAGGTCTTCTTGCAGTTGTCCAAAGTGCATCGGAACGTCTTCTGCCGCATATGCTTGGCTTTGGTGTGTCGCTCCAGCTCCTGGTTGCTGGCGAAGGCCTTTGGGCACAGCTTACATTGAACCTTGCGATTCATGTGGCGCTTCATGTGGAACTTGAGCAGAGTCAAATTCCGGTAGCTGGTATTGCAAATAGCGCACTTGTGCTGATAATTCCATCGAGACGATTCTGTGTTCGAGTGCACCATCTCGTGTTTAACCAGCTTCCCCAGCTCGTCGAAGGTTTCGCTGCACAATTTGCACTTGTATGTTGGGGCGCGTGGGAGTCTAGAATTGGAGGAAAGGCATTTCTCCGCTGGCGACAATGTGGGTAAAAACTTGTCGCTGCCATTTAAAAGCGCGCTAGGATTGGACGTGGGAATGGATGGGTGGGCTGGGACATCTGATATCAGATCACAATCTAAGTCAAACGGTGTAGGTGTGGGGAAAAGGTTGGTGAAAGTGCCTGACGCAGATGAGGCTCTGGTCGTAATGGGAGATGTGGATGATGTTGTGACTATGATTCCAGGGTTAGCCGCCCTTGGTGCTGTTTGGACAGCGGGGAAGTCCAATGACACGACATCAATTTCTTCTTTGGGTAGTGTTTCCGTTTTCATTGATGTTTCGGCTCCTGCTATGGCTCCATCATCTTTGCCTGTTCCCTCTGGTGAGAACAACAATAATCATGGATCATTGTTCGTCATTGAATGGTTTAAGTAATAGGTTTGGTTTATCAATCGATTGGTTCGTGCGCGCACGTTGGGCATAGTGGGAATTGTAATTTGAGTTCAATCTTGCAAGGCTATTCACGCTCTTACCGCATTCCCCATTGCCATCGCCACCGCCGCTTTCAGCAGCAGTCGACGACATTGTCATCTTTAGCCTTGGGTTATCCTCATCTTGAGTGCTGTTGGCAGGCCCGGATGTGGTCGCCGTGGCCGTCGTTGTAGTGGTTGTCGCCGCGGAACTGGCAGTTGCATGCGAAGGCACCTCGATGATCGTCTCCACCAAATGGCTTCGCTGCAGATGGCGGACCAGGGTGCTCTTGGCCGCAAACGAGCGAATGCAACGCGGGCACTCGTAAGGAAGTTCTGGAAATAGATTGCGGTTCGTTAAATGTCATGCCATGCAGATGTTAAAGTTTTTAGTGGGATTCAGGGCGGAGGAATAGGGATATAAAAAGAGTACTTACTGCGTATTATAAACACTTCGTTGGCATGCACAGATACTAAAAAGATTAAAGGAATCATTTGTATTAATAAAGATTTATCTTAAAATTGGTGTTAGATTTACCCCCATCGTTGATGCCGTGGTGGGCATTCAAATGCTTCCGCATCTCTTCTTCCAACTCGCACTCGAATGGACACTTGGCGCACATAAGCATAGGTTCTGAAAAAAGGATATAACATTACAGAAAACTAAAAATTCAGAAAGGCCAAATAAGACATACTCCTGTTCAAATTCGTTTCGATCTTTTCGAGGCTAGATCGTGCCACGGAAACCTTGTCCCCCTTGGCCTGGACCATGTCCCTTGTGGGCATTCGCTTGTGCACCGTTTTATAATGCCTAATCAGAAGTCGCTTCATATTGTACAGATTGGTGCACAATTCGCAGCGGTATGGGGCCAGACCTTAAACGAACAAAATATAAGAACCTTTCACTGCATGACAAAGAATCAATAACCTACCCCGATGGACAAACATGTGATTCTCAAATTTGTACTGGCTGGTGAACTTTTTGTTGCAGTAAATGCAATAAGGCTTTTGGAGATGCTTCGATTGCTCGTCATCAAAATCGTCCACATCGTCATCGTCGCTGGTAAGCAGCAGATTTTGATCAGTGGCAGAATCATTGTTTTCATTCTCGTCCTCATTTTCACCATCATCATCCTCCTCGTCGGGGGGCACCTCCTCGTCCTCTTCAAAGTCCTCGAACAGATTCTCTGCGTCAAAGTCCAGGCTGATATTGTTGTTATCAATTACGATGTCATCTCCATCTACCACTGGCATGTCGTCGGCTGGAATTGTGCAAATGGCGGCCACGTCGGTGTTGTCAATAAAGTCCTGCATGTCGCCGAACATGGAAATATTTGGATTGGAAGTGTTTGCCGGCGCTGGCGGAACGACTTCATTGGCCGCCAAATTGGCCTGGGAGATTTCAGGGAATATTTCGAATTGGCTGCCAGTGGTTGCGACAACTGATGTCACTGGAGGATCCGCGTGCACTGCATTAATGACATTGGAAGTGGCCGCAAAAAAATGCGGCGTGGCATCTACCACCGCATTGATGACTTCGCTCGTCGCTGTTGCCACCGGCAGCTGCTGAAACTGGCCCTGAGTGTCTGCAACTGCAGGATTACCTGCAAATAGTTGCATTAAATGAATACCATAATTAAATAATAAACGAGGAAATTAAACTTACAAACAGTTAAGTTACAAATTAAATTTGTTAGTGTGCAAAATAAAATCTAAGAAACATAGAAATAATTTACTCAATCCTGTTCACGTTCTTACCAAAAGTCAACATTTGTGATCACAATTCCTCCATTTCCAGCAGTGAACGCTCTTATCAACAAATTCAAAGCAAAGCTTAAGATTTTTTGTCCTTGTTTGCACAAGGAAATAGTCCCCTGAAACCCTGCCACCGTTTTACAAAGGCCAACAAACTCTAAATGCATTTGTGATTTACTAATTCGAAAGTATAAATGCTATGATTTTTAATACATAAAATATATGTGCCAGCAACATGGACAGTTTTAAAATATTTATGTCTCTTTAAACTATTTACTAATATATACATTATGTTCCTTAATTCTTTTGTTCTTTTTTAAATGCTTTCAAGCTGATATAAGGTTTGCTAGAAAATTGAAGCCGAATGAATTCAACGAAAAAGAATTTGCTAAAAAACCAATAGGCCAAAAACTAAAAAAAATTAATAGTTATTGAACTTAAAAGAAACATAAAAAGATGGAACGGAATTGTGATCACAATTAATTAAGTAAAATGAAAGTCTCGAAAAAATCTTTAAAAGATACGAACAAAAAAGATAATAATTGTCACCAATTAAAGCAGAAGAAAACGTTCATTTGCGACTTATTTCCTAACGCTCCGCAATACCGCGAAATGACGACCGAACCAGCATAAATGCCCTGGTTATTACATTCTCAAGACTCACATTTGATGGGCACGTGGTTTTCGGTTGAGTTTGACAATCTAGTTGACTGCGTATCCTTGAAGACTGTATTTTGTGTTTTAGCACTACTATTATCGTTTGTCCAACTGGGTCGCAGCTCCACTTCCGTTGGTTGAACCGTATGGCTTTGCGCGTAATGGACACGAAGTTCGTTCACTGTAGGCGTCTCAAACAGACACATGTCACAGGAATATGTGCGCGCCTCCTGCTTCATAACATTCGCTTTGTCCGCATTTCCCTCCGACCGGTGGTGCTGGCTCTGATAGTGCTGGATGAGATCGGCACTGCGCAGTGAGTAGTAATCGCACTGATCGCAGAAAAACTTGGGCAAATCTGTTCGAAGGAAAAACAAAACATGTCAGTCGTTGTGGATTCGTAAATTTATGCATAGGTATTTTTGGTGTTAACTAACGGCTGTGCGTCAACTGATGAGATTTTAGACGTGCCAAAGTGGCGAATGTTTTGGGGCACAATTTGCATTTGTGCTTGTGCACTGGAGATCCAACAGGCGCTGGCTTTGGCGTCACTGTAAGCGCAAAACAAATTGTGGTAAACAGCTCGTGCCTTATATTCGGATTTTACCTTTTATTTGCGGCAGTACATCCTCAACAATCAGTTCGTTGACATCGATATCCATCCCTTCGTTTTCCTCGCCAAGAAGATTTTGCAAATTTATGTTGATAGACGGGGTGGGTTGGGGGTGCAGATGGGGCGGCTTGCTATCGTCGATATACTCAATGACAACGCCTAGGGATGAAGATAAAGTAAAAGGACTTGTGGTGAAATAGTCAAAGGATACATACCGCCACCGTTGACCTGCTGTAGCGATCCATCTGGCAAGACGAGATACTCAGTGCCGATGCTCACGTTTTGAGTTTCCATGGGCGGCAATGTGGAGGTTAGAGTGTCCACCCCCGGCGCTGGTTCACCCATGGTGGCCGCCAACTGCTGTTCAATGTCCCGCAGCTGGTCCGCATCGATCGGAACGGATGTGTAGTCCTCCGGCGTCAGTACTGTCGGTATCAGAAGCTCCATATCCTCCAGTGTGCAAACCTTCACTTCGTCTTCCTTTTTTATTGGTTCCGTTTTTACCTTGGAGAGCTCTTCTGCCTGAGCTGCGTTCTGGTTGTGGGCTGAGCGATAGTGTTCCTGCAGCAGCCGCTGTTTTAGCGTGGTAAAGCTGCACATTTTGCAGTGGTACGCGAGTCCCTCTATTGAAAGGGGGTCAATTAGTTGGATCATAGAATATAACCCTTTTTGTGCAATCTGTACCTGCATGTAAGCGTATGTGCTGCTTCAGCTCCAGTCGATTGTAAACGACGACTCCACAAACCTGGCACTCGTGCCGCATTGTTTTCAAGGGCTTCGTCCTGTCATTATCGCTCTAAAAGTAAATGTAAACAATGAAGTACATCGTAGGGATGCGTCACCTCCCCCTTCCACTCCTTTCTTCCTACGAACCTCTAAATGTTGTTCCAGCTCCTGGCCTATGCAACCGTTAAACCTTGCATTCCTGCTAGCTTTGCCAGGGCACAATTTACGACACAGAATGTCGTGTGCACGAATTGCATTCTGAAGGAAGTAGTAGGCGACCTGAAGACTCTGACTGCACTCGATGCAGATGTACTGGGGAAGCTCCTCCGGATTTTCGCCGCGTGTACAGTACAGTAGACAACGCAATAGCGGAATCTTGTCCTTCGCCTCCGCCGGATCCAGACTGCGCGCCACCGTCACCGAGTCCAGCTTGAGGAACTCGGTGTTCATCTTCAGACAGCAGCGACACGCAAACTTGAAGTCCGCTCCGTCCACTTGGGAGCTCAACCTTTTGTTCAACGCCATATTTCACATACGTTGGCCGCGGCTCATTTGATGGCGTCCGCTTGCAAGGGATGTCTAAATAGCGTTTGCGACTTACGGCGGCCAATGGGGGCACTATTCCGTTTGGGATTGGGTTGTTTTTCTCCACTTTCGCATAAAGCCTCAAACTAATAGCGCGTTATCTGCACTGTGTGTGTGTGTATGTGAGGAAAAAAATGTGACCGCATAGCGTATTCAAAAAAGGACAAAACTGAATATCGATAACTGATAACAGGGCGGGTCGTTAAATAAGTCTTCAACGGCCATTAGTAAATACAAAAAATTACAATAGTCCTAAAAGGACCTTATATTTGTATGAGTTTAAATACTAGTAATAAGACTTCACGTAATATTCATTTTAAAAGTTAAATCTGCAACATAATTTCTTTAAGAGTGTCCTTGTGGTTCTTATTTGTACAATTAAGGTTGCATGTGATCTGCTTCCGCCTCTATGGATTCTATGATCCCATTAACCTCATGAAATGGTTTCCAGGATTTCTCCCTTCTGTGAACTTTTCTTATGTGGCTCCTCAAAGTGTAGTTCTCCCGAAACAAACGCTTGCAGTAAATACAAGCTAATTTTGGTGGGTCGTGCTTCCGGCGATGAACGGCCAATGCAGAGCTGGTCTTCCAACTCCTCCCGCAAATATCGCATATATAATTCCTCTCCCCGCGGTGGGTGGTCTGGTGTTGCTGGAAATCCCACTTTGAGGGGGCATTGTAGTCACACTGCCGGCATTGCCACTTCAGCGATTTAAAGTGGTATCTAGCCTGATGCTGATGCAGCTTGGAGGGGTTCGCAAAGGTTTCCTGGCATACCACACAAATATTTGGATTTGGACCACGATGGAACCGGTATTTGTGAAACTGCAATTGCTGGTCGTTTAGGAACTGCCGATTACAGTCCTCGCAAATGTACTTTGTAGAGATGTTAGGATATGTAGGAAGTATTAGTGAATGTATATTTAAATATGATTTTTGTTCAAGGCTTACATTACTGGCACATTCTGATTGAATAATCTCTACCTCCGAATCAAGGAACTCTTCATTCAAATACTCCACATTGGTGAACTCTTGTTCATTCATATTATCGCGGCCTTCCAAAGCTTCCGGAATTCCAGAGTCTCTGAGGTTACCTTGTTCAATCTGGACTTCAACATGAATTTCATCATCGTCCACCTTCCGGGCACCTGAGTGACAACTGGAAATATGCCTGACGAAATCCTCCCACTGATTTCCGGAAAAGGTGCTTGTGCTGCAAAGGCAGCACTTAATCAGGAAAGTAGAGGCACCAACAGGATTAAGGTACACCCGACCACTTTCCACATATTCCCCCATTAAATATTGAAGAGACAATTCTATATTTTTGTAAACAAACAGAAATTGCAAGAAAGATTATCGAAACAATGTAAACAAATTTATGATAACAAATATCGATAACATTGAAATCTGAGTAGCACCACCCCTTATTGCTATCATCGCTTTTATGCAGTTTTAATTTACAAAATAAAAACTTTAATACGCAAATGAAATGGGCAGCGATTTTCCGCCTCTGGCCATCCGAATCTGGATGCACAAGCTGAAAAAGGGCGTGGCCCTGCCCGTGGCCACCCTGGAAAAATCATTGCTGACTAATATGAGCGCAGGTCAGTGGAGAAATCGAATCCAATTCGCCAAACTCTCAATAAAGTAATTCAATTTAGAGGCGGCTAGCTTGTCGGTGGCAAATGCATGTGAACGAGGCATTCTTCTGCCACGCACTGCAGGAACAAGGGGCAAGCGTGTCAACCTAGGCTTCTGCCAGAAACTAAACTCCCTGTCGATACCCGCAAGTGATCCCTACTGCTTTGAATGCCATTTGCCTGGTGTCCTTAGGGAGTGTTCCTCCTGCATACGATGCTTCCACGAGGACTGCCAGCGCAAAGAGCCCGAGAAGCCAAGCTACTCTGTCCCCTCGGACAAGGGACAACCATATCGGTTTCCGCGGAACGATTCCGACAAAGAAGCTGAGAACAATCCCACCGAGGAATTCCCACAGTCTCCCACTCCGGAACCCTTACTGGACCACAATAGCAACATTAATCAGGAGCAGGTGACTTCTGGCACTCCGGACTTTCTGAAACACGAAAGCATGGAATGGGACGACGATGTTTTCTTTGTTAGCGAGCGAAAGGGAACTCGCCAACGAAAACAACAAAACATTAAGGACGAAACGCAGCCGATCTTGGATAGCGATGCGAGCAGTGAACTGGAATATTGCACCCGGTGCCGTTTACTCAAGCTAGCCGCTCTCCACAATCCTCCGCAGTTGGACAAACAGGAGTTGGGTTGTCTTCTGAAATACTCTTGGGGAAGCCACCACTCCTGGTTGAACACAGACGTGTCCAAATATATGGCCAAGAACTGGAACGATCGTGATATTGCGCTAGTAAAGCGCATTCTTTTTAAAACCAAGTTGTTAGGAGTGGCGGATATCGAACGGAACATAGCCTCCAAAAAGTATAGGTACTTGACAGAGTTTTTGGTGGATTTGCTCGATCTACAGCATAATATCGCCGTTTTCTTTGGCCCCAAGAGTGTGGAATATAATGCGACAAAGTGGCTGGTGAGGGACGTAACCCATGATATCCGGGAGATCCGTCGATGTCCAGACTGTTTCAGATATTCCAATGAGGCCAATTTATCGAGTCTTTGGTTCGCAAAGCCCTGTCTCCAGCGCCATGAATTGGTATTTGCCAAGCAGACAGGCTCTCCACTCTGGCCCGCTAAGGTAGTATACCTATTTACCTTTTAAAAATGCTTAAGCAATTACTTTTTTTGTCTCAGGTTATTAGCGTGTCGAAAAGGAAGCCAATAAAGTACGATGTTAGATTTTTCGGAGGCTCTCACTCGCGGGCCCTAATATCAGAACGTGATATCATTCCTATTGAGTCGGACATACAGTCGCACATTAAACCCAAAAACTCCAAGGCCTTGACCTCTGCCCTGAGAGAACTCCAGTGCCACATGATATTGTCCCACTACTCTTCTTCGCTCTTTGGTTTCCATGCCGATCCAACGATAGCCGAGAATCTTATCCAAGTGGCCTTGTCTCACTGCACCGAGTCCTCGGAAACTCCCAACTCTGGAAAGCGGGGAAGACCCCTAACTCCAAATGTAATGAAGAAAAGGAAACTGAATGCCACAACTGCAGAAGCGAGTTCTCCGGTGCCCAACCGTGTCATGCCGCCGCGTCGTTGCTCGATTGCAGTGCGGAGTGAAGCATTGCAGGAGTCGAGGACAATCTATGCTGACAGTGTTACTTACCAGAACCTTGCTTCCGAAATCCTTCAGGCAAACGAGAAGTTAGTAAAGTGTCGAAGTGAAGTCGCCGTCCTGCGTCAAAAACTAGAAGCAGTGAAGAGGAAGCGCTGGTGCCATCTGTGCCTCGAGGAAGCGGCCTTTGATTGCTGCTTCAGTGCATCGTACTGCAGTGGAGAGTGCCAGCGAAGAGATAAAAGACGCCACCAGGCAAATTGTAAAGTCAATCAATAAAATTAGCTATATGTTACTTATTAATTCGTTTTTTTTTTTAAATAGCGGGAAGCTTTCTTTTGGGTAATTTAAAAGGAGAAGAGAGGAACCCAATGAAGCCAATATGTTTGGCAATTTGCAATTTGTTCCTAGGTGTGATTATTACTTTGATGATTTGCGCAAAATTTAAGAAATGAGGTTCCCAAAAATGGACAATTACGTTCACTAAAGGTCTGTGATAAAACGTGTTCCCCCGCAGTCCCAAGCCATAAACCGGGGAAAAGAGTTCAAGCCAAAGGTCGAATCGAATTGCCGAAACGGTGAAAAGAGTTCCTGCAATTTACGTTTGGGGGGAGCATATGAATGCAGCCGAGATTGAAATGGGGAAAGGGACGGTATTTTATGAATGCAGGCCGGCGGGAATGACCGTTAAACGGCATCCCAACATAATTGATTGATGCCGCTGTCCGCTGGGTAGCCCGAATATGGGAATGACCGAAAAGAGTTGGCACCTTGGCTAGAGCAAGGTGCGAGGGCACCCACAAACAGATAGAAACTCATTGCTGTAATAAATATTTCACTTAGGGGCCAAAAGCAGTAACAACACCAGCACACGATTAACGAAGCTCAGGTTTTGGGTTACCGGCCTGGTTCGGGGGGCTCTCCGTAGTCGGAAGTCACGTTTAAACGTTTTCGCTAAAAGTTTCACACAGCGGATGATTGATGATGAGCCAAGTTAACAGATACAGATATCCAGAGATGCCCACGTGTGTACCCACAAACATGGTCCGAATATATGGTCATTACGGGCTTGGCCAGTGTTTATCTTGGGCTGGCTTTAATGCACTTTCGCACTCGAAATAGTAAATCATTTTTGGGATACGACTTGCCCACTTAATTAAGCCCAAAAGGGGGTGGAGTTCCGAGGGACTGAATCAATAACATCTCCCGCCCAGCCTTTCCAATTTAGTGCAAGTCATTACTGTTTGCTAGCAAAAATATTTGCTCAACACATTTCAGCCTCTGGCTTTTGAATTTTGCAATCAAAATCTCTGTCGCTTGATTGTCAATATTTGAGGGAAATTTTCACAAAAGAAATGGCAGAGCAATTAAGAATATTCTCTGCCATTTTTGCCAAAATAAACATTTTCGTTTCTTTTACGGTTTTCATGTGTTTTTAACCGACTGTCTGCTTCTGCTTACATTTCGAATTGAGTTTTAATTATGTGCAAACTGTCTTAGGAAGTCTCCAGAACGCGACGGTGTATTTTTCATCAGCTCGTAATCAAATTAGTCTCTGGCTAATTTTAGCTACACTAATTTGTCTGTGTCACGAAATTCTCTTCCCACTTTATCGCCTACCTTGCAGGTTGGTTGTCAAAAGCCAAGAGCTCCAAGGACTCCAAGGACTTGCTGGAGCATTGTGACAGGCTGAAAGGATTTATTGGCTCGACGTTGCCTGCCTACAAGACAAGGATCCTTCTAATTAATTTCATGGCGCAGCGACAGGAGAAAAACATATATAAAAATCTTGTAAAAATTAAATTTTTAATCGTTTCATAATATAAGCAATATATACATTTTATCCAATTATTTAGTCTTTAATCTTAGCCTAATCTATCATCTTTATAAACTTCTAATTCGAGTTCTGGCTTCGAATTTGTTTAAAATTTTTCAGTATTTGATGGAAACTCTAGCGATGAAGCTGCTTTTAAGGAGGATGCAACGTTTTCCATGGACCCTTGCTCCCGACCCCTTGCAACCTATAAACTAGCTCTGGAAATGGACTGCCACTATATCCACGTGCTTGGATATTCATTTTGATAAAGAGAATTAAGGATCTAAAGGTCTTTTCTTATATAATTTATTTTGTAGCCTCTAATATGTTGTCCTTTGGTGTAAAGTAACAGTACATACATTTCTTTCCTGCCATTTATGTGCCATCTGCTGCCAGCTTAAGCTTTCCTGTCGACGGCTTTCAGGACTTTAGCCTTGTCTTGAACTTGACCATTGCCAAGGAAATTGGACCTCCCACTCGTGTCGTTCCTGCAACAGATGTCGAAGTCTACAGAATTAAAATCTCGTATCTGGGAATGACAAAAAAAAAAAACACCCATGGAATGCAATTTCAGCCGCCAACATGTGGAAAATGCTGTAGCTTGTAAATTTTTTTGGCATGCGACAAATATTTCCCACAGAAGGGGAGCCAGGACATTAATTTATTGGCAGCGACAAGTGCAACAGCACGCTCCATTGCAATGTGCAACATGCAACACCAACCGCAGCTTCCCCAGAGATGAAACTTAATGAGTCTATTATGCGATATAATGGTGCCCTTCGAGAATTTAGATGAAAGGCCCCAATTTGTGTTTGAATTTAGGGTTCGTAAAGTCGCTTAATGTCGGGATTAACTGTTATGCTGAATTTTATATCCTTCATTTGGTATGTGCGTCATTTGTGGGCGGAGGCGTCTCCTTACATAACCGTAACGAATATGAAAATGAGTCGCAATCTGGGTGAGTGCCACTGCCCCACCCGAAAATGTTCAAACTTCTCTGATTCGCCATCAGTGAGTCAGCTTTGGGTCTTGGGAATATATTTTTTTTTTGATTAAGAACTTTATATGCCAAATTCCGAAGAACACAACACTCAAGTGTCAATGGCCAAAAGTTTTGTGTCTCAAGAGTGGTCGTAAACCTTAGCAAACATTTCCTAAAACCACTTAAGATATTCATTAAACTTGCGGACAAAAAAATATAATCCCTGGCCCTTTCAATATATTGTTCTCAAATGTCTTTTTTCTATAAATGACTTAATTTTCATTTTATTAACTTGCTAATAAGAGCTGACTTATCATTTCTCTGTCAGAAAAACTTGAAAACCAAATGCCATTTCCTGTTTGTTCCCCCTCGAACCGGAGCTACTTTGGCTTTCGAATTTCTTTTAAAACCAATTATCAAATCATGTCGCTGCCGGCTGACAAACTCATTTATTTAGCTTGCTGCACTCAAAACGGAGACAGGCCCACATACATCATACTTGCACTTGGTGGGACTCGGGATTTGGAGCTGCTTTTGTGGAGTGGAGCCTGGAAAACCACCTCCTCCCATCACACGTCCGTTTCCTCACTCCTTAAATGCAGCCTAATTTTGCTTTCATTTCTTTGAGATACACGAATAAAAACCAGAAATTCTCTAAAAATTATTTGAATATTCAAAAATTTGGACAAACGTTTGTTTTCCATGAGACACTTGGACTGCCCTTTCCAGAGACCACAACGACCACGACCAAGACCGAGACCCAGTTTCCATTTCCCATTCTCATCGGCGTCCAAAAAGTGTCAAACTGTCGCCGGTTTCTGAAATTGTCATTACTCAGTGTCTATTGCCTCGTTTACAGGTTTGGGAATTAAAATTTGTGGGGGCAGGAGGCCTCTGAATTTCCAACTAATTTTAATGTGTGACAATTAAGTGTTTAGTTTTTTTGGTCTCTCTCGTATTTTAGGGACTTTCCCAGTCACGAGTTGCAATGCCCACATCGATGTGCAGCAACTGGTTTGATTGTTAATTTTTTTCATGGATTTTCAATTGATTTATTTTTGGTTTCTGCTATTTTCCATATTCTCGCCAATTCGTTGGCGCTCAAAATACATCAGCATAAATCACTGGCGGATCTCCGGCAAGCGCCACAAAAATATGGGGGAAAAAAACAGCGACATATTAAATTTACAAGTTGATTTTGATTTATGTGCAATAAGCATGTGGACAGACACATACCCACAGTCGTACAATTTCTGATTTGTTGTTGCTGTCGGCGTCTGCAGACGCTAACTTAATTTAACCTGGCTCCTTGTTGTTGTTGTTGCTGTTGTCACTAGTGGATATATTTTTTATTTTTGTTAATATATTTTCTCAATTTGCTGCTTGCGCCGCCTGTCGCTAGCAATTAGGATGGGAAATCGCGAGCTTTAAAAAGTATATAGGTGGGGTCGAACGATCAAGACTAGCCCCGTTGTTGTATTATTATAGAGCTCATATCAGTGTATATAATGTCTCATAGTTTTTATGGCTTAATAAAAGTGAAGACATAGAAACACTTGAAGACGTCATAAAATTACAATATTTACGACAAAGATATTGGAAAACCTTTTAAAGTGATTTCAGATTAAATTTTTAAGGCATGGCAAACGTAATTTTGATAATTTTTTTATTAGAAAATGACACTAAAACTAATAGGGGTCTTTAAACTAAATTGATTATGATTATTGTACCAATTAGGAGTATACCAATTATTATTCCAGAAATTCTAATATTAAAATGTAATTCCTTGATGATTTTCCTTACTTAAAAGCCCCCCACACTTAATTTAAATACACACAGATTTAATTTGCTAGAGCACATTTTCGTGTCAGCATCTAAAAGCTCTGAATGGGACTCACATCCACCATCTGCCCCACCACAGAAACCCCAACTGATTTTTCCCCTCTCTATACTATATTCCCTCCCAACGGTTTGTGGGCGTTTTGAGCCCCACAGAAGTTGCTCCTCCGCCTGTCGCCTCAACTTCAAACTAGCAGAACAAATACGGAGAGATACAGATACAGATACAGATAGACAGCAACTCGTATTAATTAAAACTGAAAATTGCAGTTTCGCATTGCAGGGAATTAAGCCTTAGCACACTATACACCGACAGCCTCTTCACTTCGGGCGTTTTTTAAAAACCTGCAATTAGCGGCGAATATCTCTGGGCCTGGTAATTTGATAAGTCCTCGAAACTTGACCCACTTTTCGGGAATACGCTAATGAAGTCCATCCGAGAGGGAATTTTTATTTCATTTCTTTTACCACCCTAGTCCTCCGGCCCCTTTGATTGCCCGGCCGTCGTTTATTTTTACGACGCTTTCGTTTAAGCACTGGCATTTAATGTGAAATTTATCATTTCGCTGCCACGCCCCCACCTCTCGACAAATTGTCGGCCTTGGACAGATTTTTTATTGCATTAACATTTCACGCCAGCGAAAACTGATATTTTCATTATTCAACTTTTTAAAGTTGGGGGGGGGGCGACGATGAAAGCTTGGGGACTCTGGTTGCAAAAACAGAGTTCCTTTCGGCTAAGGACCCTTTTTTGTAGCTCCAACTTTCAACCGCAACCTGTCTGCACGGCAGTTTCTGGGGGGATGATTATCAAAAAAAACCAGGAAAAATTAAATTCATATAGGAGTTTTCAACCGAATGATGGGAAAAGTTTTTACACGGGCTGGTTTATCAAAGGAATACTAGGAAAGCTCCAATATTTTTTAGAATTGAGCATAGGGGCATGCACTTTGCGTGAAAATCCAATTATAAGTCTGAAATCAGCTTATCACATTGAGAAAACTCTTTCTAACTTTTGAATGTGGCGGCAATCCTTCAAAAAATACCAAAATACCATTACAAAAAGTTGGCAGCACCATCCATTGTAATTTTAAATTAAAAGGTCCTTTTTATTGTCTATTTTGTAAGATTAGACTCCGCTTTAAGTTTGTTATATTATATGAATTTGTTATAATTTTTTGTAGGGATAATGGATATAATGATTTCACCAAATAAATATATTTGGTCAAGAAATATTTTACCCAAAAATGAAATGTTTCAAAAAACAAACCTAAATACTCAAATATTATGGAAAAATGTGTTGAATTTATTATCCTTTCAGCCAAATTTGGTTGAAATGTCAACCAACATTAATCCAAAAATACCATTTACTTAAATTTAATCCTTTTGGCATTTTACGTTCACATTGACTGGCCACACTAACATATACCTTGAATTCGAAGACGGAGGTACGTTCGCGCTTGATTTTCGTGTATAACTTCGCTCGGGTGGCGCTTTATAACAGAAAAATCGTATATT
The DNA here is from genome assembly GCA_018150405.1 of Drosophila varians. NCBI lineage: Eukaryota > Metazoa > Arthropoda > Insecta > Diptera > Drosophilidae > Drosophila > Drosophila varians. The sequence goes on from JAECWK010000130.1 coordinate 16,720,799, forward strand.
TATTACTTATGAAGTCAGTTTGGGTCTGTTATCAAAGAATATAATACACAGCAACGATTAAAATGTGATTTTAACAAGGAGCTCCGAAGGATATCGACGCCGACGGCACCAAGAGTACAGCCTGATTGTGGGTGCAATTTGTTGATAGTGTTGTAGTTGTTGCAAAAAATGCTACGCTTGCATTCGTACTACGGCAAAAAGAACCTAAAACAACAAAAATAAACGCGAATGCCGGCAAAACAACCGTAACGTAAGTTCGATTGATAAAAAAAACAAGGAGCCACGGCAAGGAAGTATGCACAAATCGACAAAGAATACACAACAAAAGTGGAGTGGGCAATAGTCGCGCGGGTGTGTGTGCGCGTGTATTTGTGTGAGCAAAGCAAGGAATAAAAGTGGAAAAGTAAGCCCCGATTGGAGCCAAAACGGAGAATCGACAGAAATAAAAACAAACCCCAAAATGCGAGTCGCGGAGTCGTAAACAAAACTCAATGCAATTCAAATTACCTCCGAACGTAAACGACGGTTTCCAGTTAAAAATCAGCACAAAATTGGCAAGAAAAACAAACATGGCCAGCAGCGATGAAGGAAACGGCAGAAAAAACAGGACATGGAGCTGGCTAATCGGCAGCGTGGTGATATTGCAGCTGATTGGAAGCAGTCTCGGTAGTCAAGGTACGAAATAATCTTGTATTTATGATTGTTTTTATAAGGGAGTTCAAAGTAAAAAATATAATCTATCAAGTCGCAGTTCAAGATAAAGTTTAAACTTTAATTGCCTTCAAAGGAAACACCTAATTAAACGAAGGAAATATCGCTAGTAAAGTTGGGGCGACTAGAAGTCTGGTCGACGTGCGAAATACCAGGTAGAAACCGTCGTGCCCCAAAAAGAACACACTCATAATTCGATTGCTTGTATCAACAGTCGGTCCTGATAAGCCCAGTCATATTTTTTCGCATTTCGCACTCAATGGGTTGACGTAAATTTGTAAAACCCTTCTTTGGCCTGGTCCGGGACCCATGTGGCAATCATGCGGTGGGTAATTCACCATAATTGCCAGCCATCACATCACCTGCAGATAAGAGCCGAAAACAAGAAGGTTGTGAAACTGCTATCTCCTCGATAGTGCCTCGAAATTCGAACATTACTAATGAGGTTCCCTTGAAATGAGATAAACAAAAACACTGCACAACAAGAAGTCCAGAAACATTCAAGACTTGCAAAATCGTTGAACCCGCAAAATGTTTACAATGCAATGAGACCAAACAAATAGACAAACTGAGGTTTCAGTTTCCTGTGAAAAATATTGGAAACTCTGGAAAAGGGATCAGGAATGTATGCTATAGAAGTCATTATCAATAGCTCAAGCCTAAAAATAGTTTCCCTTCGAGCAAGTGCCCTACAAAATGCAGGTAGGTGCAGGTACCAACAGGGCAGACGGAATTCAATTAGGATTCTGGGATGCAGGTCAAATTTATGGGTCTGAAAGGAGATTATAGACAGCTGCAAATGCACCGAACGATTGATTAGGATTAAAAAGTAAGCTGGGGCGGTTTTGCGAGGCTTATCATGTTTCAATTTTCGATTTTTGATTTATTTTTTTTCAATTTCAAATCAGAAAAGAGAACATAATCTGGGTAAATGGGAGGAAGGAAACCTGGAAATCCCCGCAAAATGCGCAAGTAATGCAAACAAATTAAATGTCCTTCTGCCCTTTCTTGCTTTTGTCCCCTTCAAGCCAAAAAATCAACCCCTAAACCGAACTTTGCCTTATCAGCTACGGAATTTATCAATGCCAGCTCCCTCTCCCCCTCAAAAAAAGCCCCAAATAAAAGTTTGGCTGTAAAATATGGCGGGCATGTCATATGCAAATGGAATGAAAAATCTTGAACCATATTCTGGGTCATGGCATGTCATAAGTCGCAGGACTTTCGACCAGATTTAATTAAAAGCATTCCCTGACATAACCCCAAGCTTTACTGTTTTGGAGCAGTAATTAAAAATGCTATGCTTACATGGGTGTAACCAGCAGGACAAGGCAGGATAAAACAACAATGGATTAGGCAAGTGACTCGACATGTAAATGACTCCTAATTATATACAGTTAGTATTGGAAATAATTAATTGTCAAGTAAATGAAAGAGGTTTCAGAGGTTGTATTTCAATAGGACCCAAGGATATAATTTTTCTGGTCTTTTTAATTAATATACCTGATTATTTTTTACGACTACTGGGTATCCCGAAACCCACGTACTGAGGTCCTGTTCTAATTTTCGTGCTACACGCTGACACTTTTTGTTTTCACTTTTTCCAGTCATATTTCTTTGCGTTTTGTGGTCTGGGACAACTGGCAATTGTTCCGTGTCCTGGGCGAGTCGCCTTTCCGTATATTTTGTCCTCCTTTACCCAGTGGCCAGAAGCATATTTAGCCGCATTACGTGATACAATATATGAGTGACATGTTATTCTAATTTCGCACCCCTTTTCATTTCCTTGCCACAAATTTTTTTCCTCGTTCCTGTGAGGGTGCGCTTGTCAAAATAAACATTTCCATATGGTGGCCACAGAGCCCCTGGCGATGTGTCGCAATGTGACAAAGACAAAAGGAGAAATGGAGAAAAGGGAGAGAGACTCTGTGGTTAGAGGGTCTCTGAATGAGGTCACTTCTTCGCCGTTGAATGCAGACTAATTACCGACCGATGCAAAGCCTCTCAATTATGTTCCGAGCTCCGGCGACACTTTGAAGTGTTGACAAAGCAGCGGAAATTGTCAGTCTTTCGAGGTCTCAGTCTCAGTTGTTGTTTGCGCAAGAATCCCAGAGGAATATATGACTACAAGATGCTCAAAGGACTTAAAGGAAATGTCTCACTCTTGCGCCACTTATCGATGGTCGATGGAAGGTGTGTTCTTTAGGTTTCCGCTTTTGGGTTTACATTGTTCGGGCTTGCACTTTGTCATACACAACGCAAACTTGCGTCCAATAAACTTTTAAGTGAATTGTGCTTAAACAAAAGTTTGTCTTGTTTAATTTAAGGAAAAAAGTGTGTTTTAATTTAACACTACCAGGCTGCATAAAAAGAGATAACTGCAACCCGCTTGTGCATACATTTTGGGAGACTCATGTTGCGAGAATTTTTATGGAAAACAGCAGGAACAGAATTCGACACCCAAAATACAATACAAAATCCAGCTTACTCGGCAATGCCATGGCACTGAGAAAAACTATTAAAAGCTAAGGGAAATAATGAAAAAGCACTGATCTTCACATATTCATAGAAAAACAGTATAAGCCGCATTAGTATTTGATGTCCTTTTATTGCAAAAATCAAATCAAGGTAAAAAAAACTTTCTGTGTAATCGGAACCCAATGCGTTGGCAAAATGCAATTTCGTTATGCAGCTTCGGACCCGAAAAACCCTGCCAGTTCTCCTTTCCACGGATTCGACATGACAACATGAATAATTCACTTGAACCCACCACAAAAACAAAAACAACAACAGGTTACCCAAACTGGAGGCTGCAACCCGAAAATCCTCAAAGTTCAATGCACGCAACCGCAGAATCCAGATTCTCTGACCAAAAGCACCACATTTTGGTGGTGAAGGAAACTGATCTTGAGGCAGGAAACCAACAGAATAAAGTTTCTCGGTTTGTATTTTTGTGGAGGCGTATTATTCCCGGGGATTAGGACCAATTTGCATAGGTTCGTTGGGCTAGATGCGTGGGATGATAAATTCTATACGTAGGTGGAGGATTGCATTTCATTGAAGGACATGTAGAGGAACTGTTCCAGTAAAAACGGATTCATGGTTTCAACTGGCAAGACAGTCGAATGCCGATTTCTCGGTACTTAAGCTTGTTCTTGGCTATTTTGCTAAGTGGCTTAAAGTGCCGTTAAAACAAGCCTGGCCCACAAATCTCACACCTCTTCGGGCGGCTCTCCCCCCTTCCCATTTCCATTTTCAACTCCACACCGGGCCTATAAAATATCAGAAATTATCTGCCTCCACGCCTCGAATCGCACTTAATCACCTACAGCTCTCTCGCACAGATGCGAGTTGGAGTGAGTAACGAGAAAAAGTCCAACCTAAACGGAAGTCGGCAACAGTTTTTTAAATGCAGTCATTTAGCCAAAGTGGTGGCCTGGCTTGGCTTGGCCAAAAGACTCTAGGCCCCGAAGATCACTTCCAACGACCACGCCCAGCTAAAAGAACTCAATTCTACCAGATCATTTAAAAACTTGGTTTGTACACAGGGAAAAACATAGGCAATAGTAGGGATAAAAATGTAGTTATCTCAATATGGCCTATATGGCCCACATGGACTTTTTTACATTTTTCAAAGGGGATCCATGGAAAAAATGGAAAAAAATTCAAAAAATAAAAGTCTCCAAGATTTAAACGCAGCACTAAAGATAATTGATCCACGAGTCTTTTAAGGTATTCCGCTCAAGGATCGGACAAAAATTGACAAAAATATAGCCATCTCAATATGGCCTATATGGGCCACATGGACTTTTTCACATTTTTCAAAGGGGATCCATGGAAAAAATGGAAAAAAATTCAAAAAATAAAAGTCTCCAAGATTTAAACGCAGCCCTAAAGATAATTGATCCACGAGTCTTTTAAGGTATTCCGCTCAAGGATCGGACAAAAATTGACAAAAATATAGCCATCTCAATATGGCCTATATGGGCCACATGGACTTTTTCACAGTTTTTAAAGGGGATCCATGGAAAAAATGGAAAAAAATTCAAAAAATAAAAGTCTCCAAGATTTAAACGCAGCCCTAAAGATAATTGATCCACGAGTCTTTTAAGGTATTCCGCTCAAGGATCGGACAACGATTGACAAAAATATAGCCATCTCAATATGGCCTATATGGGCCACATGGACTTTTTCACATTTTTCAAAGGGGATCCATGGAAAAAATGGAAAAAAATTCAAAAAATAAAAGTCTCCAAGATTTAAACGCAGCCCTAAAGATAATTGATCCACGAGTCTTTTAAGGTATTCCGCTCAAGGATCGGACAAAAATTGACAAAAATATAGCCATCTCAATATGGCCTATATGGGCCACATGGACTTTTTCACAGTTTTTAAAGGGGATCCATGGAAAAAATGAAAAAAAAAATTCAAAAAATAAAAGTCTCCAAGATTTAAACGCAGCCCTAAAGATAATTGATCCACAAGTCTTTTAAGGTATTCCGCTAAAGGATCGGACAAAAATTGACAAAAATATAGCCATCTCAATATGGCCTATATGGGCCACATGGACTTTTTCACATTTTTCAAAGGGAATCCATGGAAAAAATGGAAAAAAATTCAAAAAATAAAAGTCTCCAAGATTTAAACGCAGCCCTAAAGATAATTGATCCACAAGTCTTTTAAGGTATTCCGCTAAAGGGTCGGACAAAAATTGACAAAAATATAGCCATCTCAATATGGCCTATATGGGCCACATGGACTTTTTCACATTTTTCAAAGGGAATCCATGGAAAAAATGGAAAAAAATTCAAAAAATAAAAGTCTCCAAGATTTAAACGCAGCCCTAAAGATAATTGATCCACGAGTCTTTTAAGGTATTCCGCTCAAGGATCGGAAAAAAATTGACAAAAATATAGCCATCTCAATATGGCCTATATGGGCCACATGGACTTTTTCACAGTTTTTAAAGGGGATCCATGGAAAAAATGGAAAAAAATTCAAAAAATAAAAGTCTCCAAGATTTAAACGCAGCCCTGAAGATAATTGATCCACGAGTCTTTTAAGGTATTCCGCTCAAGGATCGGACAACGATTGACAAAAATATAGCCATCTCAATATGGCCTATATGGGCCACATGGACTTTTTCACATTTTTCAAAGGGAATCCATGGAAAAAATGGAAAAAAATTCAAAAAATAAAAGTCTCCAAGATTTAAACGCAGCCCTAAAGATAATTGATCCACAAGTCTTTTAAGGTATTCCGCTAAAGGATCGGACAAAAATTGACAAAAATATAGCCATCTCAATATGGCCTATATGGGCCACATGGACTTTTTCACATTTTTCAAAGGGAATCCATGGAAAAAATGGAAAAAAATTCAAAAAATAAAAGTCTCCAAGATTTAAACGCAGCCCTAAAGATAATTGATCCACAAGTCTTTTAAGGTATTCCGCTAAAGGGTCGGACAAAAATTGACAAAAATATAGCCATCTCAATATGGCCTATATGGGCCACATGGACTTTTTCACATTTTTCAAAGGGAATCCATGGAAAAAATGGAAAAAAATTCAAAAAATAAAAGTCTCCAAGATTTAAACGCAGCCCTAAAGATAATTGATCCACGAGTCTTTAAGGTATTCCGCTCAAGGATCGGACAAAAATTGACAAAAATATAGCCATCTCAATATGGCCTATATGGGCCACATGGACTTTTTCACAGTTTTTAAAGGGGATCCATGGAAAAAATGGAAAAAAATTCAAAAAATAAAAGTCTCCAAGATTTAAACGCAGCCCTGAAGATAATTGATCCACGAGTCTTTTAAGGTATTCCGCTCAAGGATCGGACAACGATTGACAAAAATATAGCCATCTCAATATGGCCTATATGGGCCACATGGACTTTTTCACATTTTTCAAAGGGGATCCATGGAAAAAATGGAAAAAAATTCAAAAAATAAAAGTCTCCAAGATTTAAACGAAGCCTTAAAGATAATTGATCCACGAGTCTTTTAAGGTATTCCGCTCAAGGATCGTACAACGATTGACAAAAATATAGCCATCTCAATATGGCCTATATGGGCCACATGGACTTTTTCACATTTTTCAAAGTCGATCCATGGAAAAAATGGAAAAAAATTAAAAAAATAAAAGTCTCCAAGATTTTAAAGCAGCCCTAAAGATAATTGATCCACAAGTCTTTTAAGGTATTCCGCTAAAGGGTCGGACAAAAATTGACAAAAATATAGCCATCTCAATATGGCCTATATGGGCCACATGGACTTTTTCACATTTTTCAAAGGGAATCCATGGAAAAAATGGAAAAAAATTCAAAAAATAAAAGTCTCCAAGATTTAAACGCAGCCCTAAAGATAATTGATCCACGAGTCTTTTAAGGTATTCCGCTCAAGGATCGGACAAAAATTGACAAAAATATAGCCATCTCAATATGGCCTATATGGGCCACATGGACTTTTTCACAGTTTTTAAAGGGGATCCATGGAAAAAATGGAAAAAAATTCAAAAAATAAAAGTCTCCAAGATTTAAACGCAGCCCTGAAGATAATTGATCCACGAGTCTTTTAAGGTATTCCGCTCAAGGATCGGACAACGATTGACAAAAATATAGCCATCTCAATATGGCCTATATGGGCCACATGGACTTTTTCACATTTTTCAAAGGGGATCCATGGAAAAAATGGAAAAAAATTCAAAAAATAAAAGTCTCCAAGATTTAAACGAAGCCTTAAAGATAATTGATCCACGAGTCTTTTAAGGTATTCCGCTCAAGGATCGTACAACGATTGACAAAAATATAGCCATCTCAATATGGCCTATATGGGCCACATGGACTTTTTCACATTTTTCAAAGTCGATCCATGGAAAAAATGGAAAAAAATTAAAAAAATAAAAGTCTCCAAGATTTTAAAGCAGCCCTAAAGATAATTGATCCACGAGTCTTTTAAGGTATTCCGCTCAAGGATCGGACAACGATTGACAAAAATATAGCGATCTCAATGTGGCCTATATGAACAATTTTTGAAGGGACAATATATATGTATGTAGGAATGGAACTTTTAGGATCTTCCAGCTTAATTTTTTTCTGTGCAGTAATTATTTTGTGGCCAGTAGAGCGAGCGATAAGACAAGCCAGCAAAGTAAACAAAGTTTTTGCATTGTTTTCCAGTTTTTTACATCCTTCTCGGCTTGTTCTCCATCTTCTATACTTTTTTATTTTTTACTCCAAGCTCGTCTTGTTCTTTTTGCATTTTCCGGTTTCAGGTTTCGCGTGCCCATGGGCTACATTAATTGAAAAAGTCGCTCGCTTTGGTTGGCAAGCAAATGAAGTTGGTCTTGGCTTTGGAAGTTACTTGACGGCTCCCCCTACCAACTTTGTCTCAACCTCACCCAACCCCAACCCCAACCCCGGCTATGCCTTCGGCTTATCGGTCAACAAAATGCAGTCGCTGGCCAGCGATAAACAGAGTCCATGGGACTGTCTTAAAGTAGATCGATCGCTTGATTGGCGACAGAGAACCTCACCTAAGAGTTTGTCGTCTTCAAATGAAATAGTTTAAGAGACTCTTCTAAACCTCCTCTTACAGTCTGTATCATATTTTTCCTCTGTGTGAGCTAATCTATAGGCTGCAATTGCCGCTGAAAAATAGAACATGAAAAACGAGCCCCAACAATGGCGACGACAATGTCCCAGAGATCGGAACTAAAGGGGAGAGGTGGTGTTGGGGGAGGGGCCCCAGCTCAGCCAAAAGTAATTTGTTACAAAAGCCACAAGACCATGAGTCCCCGGCCCAGACGCAGGCGCTGTTGCAGTCGCCAGTTTCATTTTGTTCCGATCCAATGGTATCCAATCGGATTCGAATCGATCGATCCGTTTTGGATCCCAAGCGCCAAGACTCTTGACTCCAGTCCAATGAGCAGCCGTTGCTATTATTTTATTATTATCTACAAAATGCACGTACTTTATACCACTTACGAGTCTGCAGCCGCAGTAGTCGCCGTTGTGTTGTGGAAGTCGTGGTTGCCATTTTTGCGGTGGGGGAGAGTCGTTACAGTGGTTTCTTAGTGGCTTAAACCACAATCTTTTCCTAACATTGTTTGTTTTGTGAGTTCAATATTTCACACATCGTTCAGAGTCCAAAAATATCTATTATAAATATTGAAATTTGTGTTAGTAATTGTTTATTTTATGAAATCAGCAGTTTGCAGTTTTTGTTTTTTCGCTTAAATACCAGGCATTTACTTGAATATTTCGCGATAAAAAAGTATTTGGCAATACAAAACTATTTTTTAGGCATTTTTTGGGACTCCCTGCTTCCTTTTTTTACACCCACTGTGCGGTCTTTAGACTCTTTTCAAGCCACAAGCCGCTTTGGCTTCAGCTCTTGCCAGCTGTGTGTGATCTTATCTCAAACGTTGTCCACGTTCGCGCAACTTAAGTAGGTACTAAGTGCTGCATATATCATAGATGCCCGTGCCCGTGCCCATGCCCATGCCCATGCCCAGTCCCTACCCCTTACCCAATCCCTGCAAGATTTTAAACTCGCAGAGGGAACCGGACTTTTTTGTTCTTTGAACCGATGGCAACCGCTGCCGGATTAGATGAGAGTGCGGCTTATGACGTGCCATGTCCATGTGTGGAGTTGCCTGATTAATGGCAATTATCCGCCGCACATTTTCACATATCCACATTCAGCCGACGCCGAGCCGGGCCAAGCCGGGTGGCGTCTCCTCGAATTGAGCTGTCACGGGAGTTGAGTGGAGCGGAAAACGAGAGGAGGCGACCAGCAGCTGTTGCCATAAAATCCCCTGAAACGCAATCAGCCAGCGAACATTTCAGCGTTTGGCCATTAGGTACGGAACTTTATGAAGCGTGTGGTTCTTAAAAGTCAAAACTTTGAATGCACCACCAACAGTAGTATAGTAGTAGTTATCTGACGCTTTTAAGATTCAGTTGCAAAAGTGGCAAACACTCGACTCAGTCGTGGCAGGAAGTCATGTTTTCAGACACCGCCGAGTGGTGGAATAGTGGTTTTTAGAATTTAGGTCTAGTTTTGCAAGTGCCTGGAAATAGTCCTTGAGAAGGCGGAGGGAGGATGCTGCAGATACCAGCTATTGTTGGCATTGTCTGTGCTCACCTCTTTGTTCGGCAGCCACAGACAATGCCAGAGATGCAAATATGCAAATCTTGTAATGAGGTGGTAAAGTACAAGTTGTCTCTTCCCATCTCACTCGCTCTAAGCTCGCCATCTCACTTCCACGTTCAATCTCTCGTCTCACGTATCTGCCTGCTGGCAATGACACAAATTGCTTTTGTCTGCTCACAATTTGCATTTGCCAGAGTTCCGACTTCTGGAGAGGATGAGGATGAGAGGAGGCACCTACTACTACTACTACTCCTCCTAATTGAATGTCGAGCATAAAATTATGTCAGGCCGTCAGGAGGGGGGCCCTTCACTATAATAACGACCGCGCTGATGGTAGTCAGGGCAAAGTATGTGGGCGTTCGGATCACTTTACAACTAGAAAATTAGAAAACTAACACAGAAACTGTCGTTCCAGACCTTCCTCTGCAAGGCATTTATCTAATTAAGTTGTCTGCTCAAGGGTGGAGGAGGGAGCTCTGTGCATAAAGTGCTTTCCATAAAGTTCTTGAAAACAACTTGAATGGTTACTTAACCCATTCGGGCCTGCATAGTTACTTATTTGGCCTCTAAGCTGATTTTACTTTCATTCAACAAATGAGCTTTTGTGTTGTCTGCCAACACTCTTGCTGATGTTTATAATTTTTCACACGATAAGTGTGCACAACGTGGCACCAGGTAAGGCAACACAAAAAAATAAGGCGACTAACTTTTTTGTGGCCCTGACAAGCGTGAAATTGTCGGGTCTAAAAGAAATTGCCAACGGAGAAAGGGCGGCTGCGGGAGAAATTCTGCAAAGACGTCGACGACGACGACGACTGTGGGACCCGCACTTGAATTTTTCTGCAGAGTGTTTGACTTGACAAGAGCAAAGTAGATAAATACCGGAGAGTGTGGAGCGGCGAAGAGGAAGCTGGAGAAGAACTTGGATGCCAGCTCCGCCGCAGACCTTAGGGGGGCGGAAAAAAAAAGGGAGAATATCGAAGCTGGTGGTACGGACAAATGGGCAGGCTGAAAGACGGAAGTCACGTAGACGGGCGGCAGTAGAGGAGGAGCAACTAGATGGAAAGCATGTGGAGCTGCCAAAACGTGATTGATGAGATGGGATCTGGAAAAGAATAACCAGACGCTTTGCTTCATGGCTTGGGAGCACGAATTTTGGTTACCCCTTGAAGCGATCTCTTAGGTGTCTCTGGTTTTTTCTAGCCAACAAAATGCTTCGTTAATATTAATTCTTAAATCCCCCAAAATCCTCAAAAAGCTCGGTACTATTCATCAATATGAGCTAAGCACATGCATTTAATTAAGCTTTTCGGTAGAACGTTCAACGTCAATCAGCAGAGCTCTGTTTATTTTTCATGCAAACACCGTTGTCGCTGCTGTCACTAGAGACATATGCAAATTGTTACGGATTCTCTCCTATTCCTCCAGGGAATTATTTCTTTTTTACGGCCAAGAAGCAGTCACTGCATGGAAATGTATGTACATGCAATTATTGATGTCAATCAAATCATTTATATTGAGATCGAGATCGGTCACGCTCTGGCTAACGTGGAGGGAATATTCAATTTGGTTTGAATGGAAAGATGGATAGAACTGAACCATCATCGTCGTGGTTTTGTTTACACGCACAAATATTTTGTCCAAATCTTCCGCCAACGTTCTCCTCTGGCATTAGTCTTGGGTAAATATTTTCTTACAAATATTTTGCCTGACACCCAATCTCACGTGTGAGTACCATCCTCTCTGTTGAACACACAGGTAACTCTCTGAGGACTTTACTGGCAAATATTTATCGCATTATCATATCTTAATATATTTGTAACTGATTCCTAAGCAAACATATTTAAGATATTCGACTGGCAATTTACTAAGCCTCGGTGAAAAATTGATCCAACCGCAACCGCATAAATCACCATTAAGCCAGAAATAAACAAAACTTCATTTTGGGGGAAAACTGCAATCGTATGCCCCAAAAACCAAAAAAAAAAAAAAACCAAAACCCACTTAATTGCACTTCAGGCCAGGGCCAGATGGAGGAGGGGGAAATGGGATCCCTTCTACCGGCTGAGGGGAGGGGGAGGGTTCAATAAACCTCGAGTTGTTTGCCTTATTGATTGCCTTATCACCAGCTTGGAGCTCGCAATCGTATCGGAATCGGAATCGAAAACGGTGGGGACGTCGCCTCAATTTTCCATTTATCAGCTCGTATATTGGAAAAAAAAGGGCGAGGGGGAAAGCCGAAGAAGATGTGTGGGGGAAACCGCAGACGTCGACGATCTATAGATAACTTTTCAGTTTTCGGGGGTCAACTGGAAATCGAACCTGGCGTTGTCGTTGTTGTTGTAGTTGTAGTTGTAGTTGCGTGCTGTCATAAATAAATATACGGACGTACATGGTGCGTTGTGTTGGGCATGAAAAATTTATTGTTGGCAACGCGAGCGAGCCAGTGAGTGTTTTTAGCCAGACAGACAATCATATCAGGCGGCAGCCAGTCAGTTTACCAATTGGATATGCAATGCATCCCAAAAGCCCCCTCTATTCGTCCCTCGAACGCTTTCTATTTATGAAAGTTGCCGGGGCCAAATTGGCTTTGTGGCAGCTTTGGGTTATAAGTTCAACTCCGCCTGGAAAAACGAGATAATGGCCTCAAGCATTGGGCCATTTCGATTTTGATCGCCCCCTCCCGACTCGAACCATTCAATTTTAATTAAGATTTTGGGTTATGCTTACAGCATAAATAATAAGCAAGCATCCGATTGCTGGATTATGACAATGAATTGTAAATGAAGTTCAAATGGAACGAACGACTATCTGGTGGACTAATGCCCCAGGACTCTGGCGCAGGCCGCAGGGGATTTGGGGAGCACATTGGTCACCAATATGTGGCAACACTTGCCCAAACACATTCATTGATTTGCCCACCAATGGTGGTCTGGAGGCTGGGGCCTGCTCTCGTTTTCCCTGGGCGAAATCTCCGCATATTTGCATATGAGTTGCCAAAACATTCATGGCCCCCAGGAATGGGTTGGCATGGTATATGGCATGGGCTCTACTATCTAATGCGGTCAGATTCTGAAATGTGTGTGGGCTGGAAAATACAAAACATTGTTGTTGTCGTCGTCCAGCTTGCAACGGCAGAGAATCTGCGTGTGGGCGCCAATTGCTGCCGGGCCATAAAACCCGATGTGGAAAATTAAATGCGAAATTGTAAAATGTATTGCTCCGGCAGAGGCCTGAGCCTGAGCTTGGGTGCAATGAGCTGCCACTTGAACTTAACCCGCTCGAATCTCCGAGGAGGAAGGCGAAGGAGCAGGGGGTGGAGGACAGGGCGTGTGCACAGACACATAATTCATACATTCGAGGCATTTATCGATTTAAGCCTTTCCCAGGGCAGTTCACCCCCTCCGGGCTGGGCTCAGCTGTTATTTTAGTTGTTGTTGGCCCAGTCCGCACCAGGCAGTAGCATCCAGCATGCAGCATCCCTCTTAACGCACAATATTTTTTCGATTTTGCAACAGACGCTTGCCACACAGAGTCATAGCATTCTAGCCATCCTCCCACATCCCTGACACCCTGCCATCCTGCCACCCGTCGCTACCCTGCTCATCCCCTTATCCACATTCCAATCCCCATCCCTTGACTTGAACTGTGAGCATCGTCATCGTCATCTAACGCGGCTCTCAACAACTTTACTTTATTATATATATCCCATAGTGCTGGTTCTACACGGAAAGAATATAGAATACAACACTTATAAAGTTAAATACCTATTCTTTACAAAGAAATTATCAAATTATGGTATTTGACTATTTTTTTAATCCTTTTTTTTTCCTTTAAAAGTTTGTAGATTTTTTACATATATACTCAGGTTTTTCTCAGTGCATTGTCGCTGGCACTGTTGTTTGTTTGACTCTCTGCGGTTGCCCAACGCAGCAATGTTGTTTTGACGGGGCCAAGCGTCGAGACATCCAGAGAAGTGGCAGAGGGCCTTGATGGTGCGGAGTTTTTTTGGGGGGCTGGGTGTTGGGTGCCACAAGAGCTAAAATAAAATGCTATAAAACTCAGAAAAAGGGAGCCCGGGACAGAAGTCAAATGGCAAATGCTTTCAGTTTTTTCCTGCTCCTACTCCTACTCCTGCTCCTGCTCCTGCTCCTGTTCCTGCTGATGATTCATAATGGGCGAACAACTATGAACCCGGGGAGTAGATATATATTTATAAGCAAGGGATAACAGCAGGACATTTACACAGTCAGATTTATGATGCAAATGTTTTATTTCAAACAATAATCATCCTCCCACTATATTCCGTTTTTAATACACCTTTATGGCCACCTGATTTGTACTTGAGCCCCCAGAGTTATGGCCCATCGCCCCTATTTCCCTTTGTTTTTTGGCCCGACCCCGAACATAAATAATAATGCATGTCAAAATCAGATGATTTACGCCGCAATGATGGCATTTTTCATTTTCATAATTTGTTGGCAAGTCGGGAGCACAAATTTTGGGGCTCGATCTTATCAGACTTGCCCACCAAATCCCTTTTTTTTTTTGAGAGGGACACCCACCCGGCAAAAATATTGAAACATTTTTTGTGTTCAAACTTTTATGGTTTCAAAATTAAGTTAGTCTGGTGCGGAGGTGTGAATTATGGGCTGCTTGAAACTTTTGCGTTATTCCAAAAACTACAGAACTCATTATTCATTAATTGGATTTTCTTTTCTCGCTTCTCTTTGCAGGTGAGTGAACAACAAACGCATCAAATATAAATTTGATAATGGAAAAATTATGATGATGAATGGCCAAAAAAATAGATTAATTTGAGGCCATTTCAAAGTAAGTTTCCAAGTGTTACATTTTATGTTGGAAAATTTATTACAATCATTTTCCATTATTTTCACTTTTATAATGGTTCTGTGTTGTAATTCTTGAAATTCCAGCTCATCCATAAAATCGCCTATAAAATATTCATAAAATCAAATCGAAATGGCCTTTTATTTTTGGACAAAACGGAAAAACAAATCTGATTCTCGTTTCCAATTCCACTTTCATAAAATATGAATCGAAAACCAAAAATGTAATCTTCATCAAGTGACGTTTGTTTGTTTTGGCAGAAGCAGAAGCCCAATTCCATTAGCAGCCGCTTGTTATGGAAATGCGAATTTAAATTGCAGAAAATTTTGCAAAATTTGCATTTCAGTTGGGCAAAGTTTTAGAGTGTTTTCGGCGGTAATGCGCCACTAAGTATGCACTTGTTGTTGCGGTCGGCTGTCTGTCATTATACCAGATAAAATTATGGTCCACATAAATCGACGTCAAGAGCAATTAACACTTTCTGAAATTGACATAAATTTGATCAAATCGAAATAAAAACTAGTTTTTTTTTCTCTGGCCAAAAACCGAACCGCATGGGAATGTTGGGGAGATAAGTTTTGTTATTATGATTGTACACATGTATGTCTGCATTTATGAAGCTTATATCGTTAGGCGAAAAATTCAATTAACAGCCTAAACGTGGGCAGGCGCCAGTCGTCCAGCTCCGTGCGTGGGATGCAACTGCAAAATGCCACTGCAACTGCAACAGCTGCCCCAGACGGGGAGTTGCATAATCCTAGCCGGACCAAACCCACTTGAACTGATATGCAAAAAAATAAAAATTATAAACTATGACGATGGAAGACCAGCTCTCTCTTTTTGGTTTTTAATTGCAAAATAATCAGAGGCAAAATGAAATGAAAATTATGAAAAATATGGCATTCAATTAGAGCAGATAGGGAAGTTGTCAAGATTATAAACAGGATAGCAATTGCGTCAATTTTCCACTAGCTTAAAATCTCAACAGATAATTTTGGAAAAGTTGAGAACAGCTGACTCTTGTGACTCAGTCAAGAAATTCAATGCCAGACATTTCCTTCGATTCACAAAGTAGATGCCTCAACAACCAATTTGAATGCCAGACCACGTACTTGGCACGACGTTGTTCCTGGGCGCTTCCTCTTTCATTTCTCCCCGGCAACTTCAGGCCAAGTTGCCAATATTAAACGCTTCGATGGATTTTATGGAGCATAAACAGGAAATTTGAAGAAGAATGTCCAATTTGCCATGGTCAAAGGGAAGACAAAGATGGCCAGACCGAAAAGGGACTCCAACGTAGAGTCGAATAAAAAAAAAAACAAGGGAAAGGACAAAGTCTGAGCCAAGAATTGGTATTTCCTTTTGTCACTTGCAGGAAACTCTCCATGGCAAATTGGCATTAGAGCAGAATCGTCAGAAGGCACAGAACTGTTGAAATTACACCTCCTATCCCTTTTCGTCCAGCTGTCGCATTTCCCTCACCAGTTTTCCCATTTTCCCCATTACCATTGTTGTCGGAGTGTCCGTGTGCGGTCGCTGCAGAAACCATAGAACATTAATTTCAATCGGGATTGCTGTCAAAGGAAGGATAGTTGCCCCATCCCGAACCCGATGTAACCCGAGAACTAAAATGAACTAAAATGCTGGATGTTGGCCGGTCTGTGGACGTAATATGAAATTAATTTGTTAGGCAACCACCGAAAGCAAAAACACATAAACACCACATTGCTTGGGAAAAGTTGCAGACCGCAGCAGCTGTTTTTGTTCGTCTGGCGGCTCCAAAGGAAAAGCATAACAAAATCCAACCAAAACGAGAGACGTCGAGGAGGAGGCGCCGCATATGTTAATTAAAGAAGTGCCTCAGTCCGGGGGCCCAACTTTCACATTGCATTTTCGTCTAATCAAAAAGTCCCAACAATGATTTAACAGAAACTTCTCTTTCAATATTTGGTCGGAGTCGTGACACAGCCATAATGTGTCAAAATCTGTCAGCAGCTCTTAACCTGCACACAAGTCAGTGTCAGACGGTCGGGCATTAATTTAAAAATTTCCACCTATTTTTGGATTACTTCCGACACTCTAGTGGCAGCTGCCGCTTTCGCTTTTAATGTTTATTTAATTGAACAAATCTATAGTTTAGTTTCAAGTACCAACAATCGAAAACCAAGAATTTGAACTTGACTCCTGCCACGAAAGAGATCTCCCAGGGAATTGACATCTGCTCTTTGGGACATCTGTCGATGTTTTCCTTGCTGCTTTTTTTTTGGAGGAGTATCCCTCGATGGCTAACGAACTATTCAAAACATGCCCAAGAAGTGATTGTAAAATGCTAATAATAATTAGAAAATATTTGGGGGGTACTTCCTGTAGGAGGTAACGCACATATGCTTTCTATAAATCATAAATTTATATTCCGCAGAGCTCTTTGACACTACGATTTATACTTTGACTCGATTCTTGGGAGCGGCCTCTGTCCCTATACCCCATATGGGCGTTTTTTTTTTCTTTTCTGTACGGAATCCAAGAAAACATCAAACGGAAAAAATCGAGGGGGAGGAAAGTGCACGGCACGGCACTCTCCAGCCGCATCCGACTGTGAAATTCATGGATCAATTTTGAAAGTTTAACAACTGGCCATTAGCACTGGGGAAAACTATTTTTCATTTTTTTTTCATTTCCATCGCTCTCATTTCGCTTCGAGGCCGTAAAATATGGAACTATGAAATGAAATCCATATTTTTACTGCCTGGGGATTATGGTTTGTCAAAGCGCAGCGATGCATAAGTTTTATAGGAATACGGCATGGGAAAGTCCGTCTAGAAAAGTGGAAAACTAGGGGAACTGGAAAACAGAAGCAAAATGGTATATTTACAAATGCACACGTGCCGGTGGAAAACATCCCTTTGAAAGGGAAAAATTGGCATAGAGACGGGCCATTAGGAGGCTGGGAAAATGCATTTTAATCTCTCGGCAGGCAATCACAGTCGAATGAATCCCTTTATGCGATTTGCTACATAAAACTAACACAAACTATAGGATTAAATAACAAAATCAATAAATTAAGTTAAGTCAGCAAAGACAATATAAAAGTTGAAATATTAGTTTGTTAAATAAATTGGATATTGGGAAATATAGTTTCCCCTTTCGATTTGCTTTAAGTTTATTTATAGTTTTAGCATCTAAATTCGACTAGAGTTAAATATATTCCCTTTTAGCTTGGCTTAAATCGACTTATGTCAGACAAAGGCCAATAGCATAAGTTTCTAAAATAAATTCTGCGCAAAAACTTTGAGCAAAAGATAAGAATTTAATTCCTCATACCACAGAAACCAAATACACATAGATGAAAATTCATTTTCAGAGGGTGAAAAGTTGGTTGGCAAACTGCAAAACGATTTTTCTAAAACGTTTGGACAGCTCAAGTGCGTAATAACACTGTTAAAAAAAAAACAGTTTGTATAAGAAAGGAAATTTCCAAGAGCCTCTAAAATTATAAAAGTAAATATAAAAAAAAGCAAAATTTAATGAAAACCAGAAATGATTTAATATTAGACAAAAGAAATATATTAAACACCTGTCTGAACAGTGTACATTTCTGGGCAACATTTACAATTTCATAATGCAAAAGTTTTGCTGCGCAACAAGCAACATCCTCGTTGGCTGTCTTTGTCTTTCGTTGGCTGCAGGATGTCGCTGGATGCCGAAAGGACAAAGCAAAGGCAACGCCAGCAGCGGAAAAGCGCTCAACTTAGCCCAGCTTAGCGACTTGGCCCAGGGCGCAAAACCTGGGGAAAAAACTGAGCAAGGAGGAGAAATTGGGGGGCCTGCGCCCCAGCATGTGGCCAAAGTCATTTGCCAGAGGAAGTGAAAAATGCCGCCCAGAAGAAACCAATGAACTCGGCGAGGGTGTGAGCATACACGGGCTTATGTTATGGCCAGAATGGCTGGCGGAAGGCGAAGTCGGGGCGGCCATTTTGTGAGACAACGGCGTCGGCGGCCATTTTGCAAATGGCAGCAACAGGAAGAGGAAGTGGAAGTGGAAGTGGAAAAGGAAGAGGCAAACGAAGTCAAGGAAGCCCAGAAATGCCTCCACATCATGTGTCAAATTAAAGGCAAATGAAATGATATATGGGTCTGAGGAAATTTCCCAGGTGGCACCGCCCAAAAACCCATTTGATTGCTGCAATTAAACGTGCTGTCGTTTACTGCCCAAGCAAATGGAATGGAATAGACGGATATGGATGAGCCACAGGCCGCTCCCAAGATTCTTCTAGCTATTTCTGCACTGGTCATGCAAAAAACTCATTTGTCCTCGAATAATTGAACATTCCCTGGGCGAGGATGGCGAGGGAAATTCAATTGAAGCTCAGTTTGCCCAGCAATCGACCAACTCTTTTATGCCTGTCTCTGGCTAAGCCCCTAAATAAACCAAACAGACTGACGGACAATTAAATGGATACAGTGAGGATGCCTTTGAGGGGAACGCCGCAACTATGATACAACTAAATAGGGTCCAACTAAGACGGTTTGCCTGTGGATGGCGCGTGCCTGGGCCGAGTTATTGACCGATAGTCGGTGACTGGCTAACTGGCGACGCTCTGGCCGGTCGTCGGTTCTCGTGGCTCGGTGGATTTAATTAAAACATCACGTATGGCCACACACCAGGCCGGACAACCTGAGACAGGGTCCGGCAGCGTAAAGTAAGCCGCTTTGGTTGCCCTTTTCCATGCCGGCTGTCGTGTTTCGTAATTATGCTAAAGCCCTGTGATCCGACCTTTTGGTCGTCAAACTCTTTATGTTGCATTCCGAAACCCCCAAAGGCCAATCTTATCACAGCCGATCGGCGGTGAATGCGTGGAAATTGATTTATAATTTCCAATGGGGAGTCCGCTCTTTGACACACATCGATAAAGCTATCAACATGGCGGCAGTTGCTGCTTTTCTGGAGCATATATCATATCTTATCGCCTATGTAATCGAACTCTTTATCGATTCCAGGTAACAAATGGGGCGGGGGCGCTGTGTCAACATAAAAGTATTGAGGTTTCTGTTTTGTTTCAATTAATTTTTCGTTTTTCCCTTTCAAAATTCTTGTTTTGTTTTCCCTTTTTTTATTTTGCTGGTAAATGGATGTGGCAAGATGCTGGACGTGGAGCTGCCACAAGAGTATCTCATTAAAGTGGAGTTAGAAAAAACACTTTGGCCGTATCCGCTGGAAGCCTGGTAATCTGCGATTCGAGTGAACTTGATCCCTCTGGTTAAATACATATATTTTCCAAACGATTTTCCATTTAATCTCCACTCGTCAGCAGCTGCAACCTTCAATAGCTCCAACCTCCTCCTCATCATCATCATCATCATCATTTGGGGAGGCATCCATCCATTGAGGCACGAATCTCATTGAAATTGACGCGTCATAAACTGCTGAAGGCTTAGTACCTCCGCTCCTAGCTATTCAATGAATTTCCTTTTGTATTCTGCGCTTTGGAAAAGTTCAGGTTGGGGAAAACAAAGGGGCATAAAC
Source organism: Drosophila varians (assembly GCA_018150405.1). NCBI lineage: Eukaryota > Metazoa > Arthropoda > Insecta > Diptera > Drosophilidae > Drosophila > Drosophila varians. The sequence goes on from JAECWK010000130.1 coordinate 16,741,043, forward strand.
CATTCCAAGGAGAAGTAAGGAAAATAGGAGACCAACGAAGGGCCAACGAAGAATTCAATAAGCTGCTATTGCACATTGATTGAAATCGAAGATGGTAACGAACGAGTAAATGTGGAATGACACAACTTCGACTGAATGAGGAGCTTAAAAGTAAAAATAATCAAGTTATGATAGACTGGAGACCAGGCATTTAAACCTCTTTTTCCAGAGAGGGAATTCCTGATTCCCATCCTACCTTTTTAGTTACTTAAGAAGCCAAGGAGAACCAACCTATAACATTGAATAAAAGATGAAGTTTGAAGAGAGGTGGCTGGGTGGGGAGGAGGCAGCTGCATTCCTTGAAATGCCTTTTGTTGGCCAAGTTGGGTTTCTGGCCAGGAGTTTGCTTTACTCACGGCTTGATAAAACTTTAATTAACTTGAGGGAATGGATCACGGCCACCGCTACCCCGTCAGGATTTTGTTTGCCAAAACGCGAATAAAAACCCTGCGTTTATTACTTGGCTGAAGCATTATTACAGCCAGCAGCAAATTAAGAATCTTTTCTGGGAAATCTGCAACAGAGTTGCTTTATTTTTGTATGCAAAGCAAGTCTTTTGTCGGGAGCCTCCAGGCTCAGGCTCAGGCTCAGTCTGAGCTGAAATAGTTTAAGGCTTAAAGCGCCATATCTAGACATCTACATGTCCTTTGTCGTTTGGCGCTGCCTTCACACGCAAACTAAAGAAAAAAGGACAACAGAAGCCTGAAAGATAAAGAAATCTTATGTTCTTCTGCATAATAAAATTTGTTATCCTGAAATGAAGTGGCGCAAGCCCATAGATGATTATCGGATTGCTGTAGACAGCTTTATGGTAGTGGTGCTGCTCCTGTAATTTGAGTACTTCATTTTCAGGACAAAAGAAGTTTATATCCCCACGCCGGCCCTAATTCTTTTTATTTAGTTTTGCGCAGGATTCTCTTTTTGCTGGAATTTCATGAGCAAAAACTCCGAAGCTTTTGTGTTTACTCCAAAGCAAAGACATGTTTACAACCGCAACATGGGGGGAGGGGAGAACAAACCTACTCCTCCTCCCCTACCAAGTGTTGTTTTATTTACAGACAGATATCCCTCTCCTAGGGGTTCCTCACCGAAAAGGAGGATTGGCATCGGGTATGGTTCTAGAGAAGCTCATAAATTAGAGAAGCAAAACCGCAATAGCTCAATGACAAAGCAAAGGGACAAATAGAAATGGCAAAATTAGGGGTAGTACTTGTCCTACAAAAGGCTATAAATCCTCGCCCATAGCCAGCCATTAGGTGTTTGATGGCTGCTTGTAATTAGCATAATTGAAATGTAGCCGCAGCGGGGCGATGTTATTGGGGAGTGAGGCGGCAAAGTCATCAATTTGATTGGCTTTGACGACCATTGAACTGAACTGGCAAAAGTCAATCCCTTGCAGATAAAAAACAGAATCAAAATCAATGCTTACTTGTGCGAAGTGAGCCTCCTCTGCCCCCCCAAATGTGTCCATTGATGTTTTCACTTGATGCGACAATTTCCATGAAAATCCCAGACAGACTAGGCTGGCCTCGGCCAAATTTAGATCCAAACCGGAAGGGGCGGTGGCGGTTTGGGGGGGTGGACGCCACGCCACGCCCCAGGCTAACACAACACAAATTGGAGCTTTTGCCGGATGGGGTGGGGTCCTTGTTGCCAGGAAGCCACCACGTCCTTCCAACGCAGCACCTAATGGCCGGGCAGACGTTTATAATTATATTTGTGCAGCAATTCGGACGTTGCCCCAGAGTGTGTGAGTGTATCTCTTAGATATTGCCCCATGGAAGGGGGGGGGTTACTGCGGCCTTACTTTATCCTGTCGCTTTTGAATCTGAATCTGTGCGGCTTTTCAGTGTCACGGCCCTCTCTTTCACTGTCTGCCTCGTCATTTTGTCGCGGCCACTCAACATAAAAGGTTTTTCCGCCTCCAGGCAGCACTTTACGGAATTTAATTTCTATTTTTTTTTTTTTTTTAAAGCCTGCCTGCCCACTTTGTGGTGGAGAAAGAAAAAGTGTCGCATAAGGTGTTAATCATGGCAACGAAAGTGACAATCAATCAGGTGAAAATACCCCGGGGTCAGCGAAGATTGATTTAACAACGTGACTAAACGAAAATATTTGAAACATATCGCTGTTAATTTCAAATTATTGATCGTTATAATATCCTACCCGAAACTTGGATAGAAAGGGCATCGTAGTCTGGAAAACCTTTCTGCCACTCCTATTCCAAGGATTTTCAAATGGTCTAATGGCTACAGATTAATGAAGATTAAAGTCTAGAAATCATTTAAGAATCGGATTAAAAGATTCCTAGAAATAACCTTAGCCTGGGCCTATATGGTCCTTTCTACTCCCAAGATTTTGCAAGGAGTCTCAATAAAAAAAACTGCCCAAAAAGTTATTCAGTTTAAGAATCAAATGAAAATTGGCCAAGTTGTGGTCCTTTCTTTTGAACTCTTTAGTTATTTAGCTTACCAAGCTTAGCTAAAGGACTAATTTATTTAAAAACCTTAGCAGTAATTAATTTAAACTTAGACTCTTTAATCCTGCTCCCCCCTTTGCTCTGCCCTGCTGCAGCCAATTAAATATTCATCCAATTTCGTATCCATTTTTCACGTCTGTTGCCATTTGCACTTTGGCCAATGCGAATATTTTCCTCTTCCTAGGCGAAGGAGTTCACACCGTTTCCTCCTTCCCCTGGAGGGAGGACTCCCTCGTCCATTACGAATTCGCACGCACAAGGCGGGGCAGGAAGAAGGGTAAAAAGGGGTCGTGCCAGTCGTTGCGATGCAGTTTCCGTTCGCAGAAATTTTATTTATTTTTCTTTTGCGTTTGCATACATTTGCGTTTTTGCTTCTCACTTCTTTTTCTTTTTTTTTTTTGCGGGCATTTCCTTTTGTTTGGGGGAGTTGGAGGTGAACTAACCAAACGGAAAATCAACATTGGCAAAGCCAATCGATGGCAGACGATGGAGTCCCCATCAATGCTGCGGCTGCTGCATTTGCTGCAATTTCTGTGTTGCAGTTGCAGTTGCAAGTTGGGGGCTGTGCAGTGGCCAGAAACCTTTAAGAGTCGCGTGAGCTGGCGATGCACATTTCGATAGTGGGGCATAAAATGCAAATGCGGCCAACTGCTGCGAACCATGAGATTTTGGCAGCCGATTTTTATTTCAGTTTTCCATACCCTGCAATTATAGGGAAATTTCACAAAATTGGTAATGTTGGAAAACAGTTTTAATTTCATTAATTCGCTTGTTTTAAAAAAAGAAAAACTAAGCATTTTATTACCATGATTTTATACAATATTTTTCATATTATGTATGATATTATGATTAAAGAATATCCTCTCGTTGAGACTCCCAACTCCTTTTCCATCGTGTTTCCTTGGCACATCCGCATTTGGCTTATTGGCACATTTAACCCTTAGTTTGTGGACTGTGCATAAATTTGGTGGCGATAAGGCCCGGCCAGGAGTTGGCCAGCATCGAGCGTCAGCATCACTCCTGTCCTGTCCTGTCCTGTCCCGTCCTGCCCAATTTAACCTTAAAAGGTGCTGCCATTAGCTGGCTCTAATGGCCTCCTCTCCTGCCGCCAGTCGCCTGCTCCTCACTCTGAGATCGTGGCCTGCTGATATGCGAAATTTTTGTGGCTTTTTGTTTGTTGGCTCTCGTGAAATATTTGTTGTTTGGGCCTTCTCGGGACTGTTACTGTGGCAAATGGAAATATCTGCCTAATTGCGTGCTGCTACCTCCTTTTTAGGGAGTTTTCTCTCTCGGCTTTTGGCCATATGCTAATTTGATTGGCTTCGTTGCAGACTCCGTTTGCCATTAGGTTTTTGATTGCAAATTATTTATTCGCTCGAAATGATTTCCCAGGCAATCATCGCTAGTTGATCCAGTTTCAAATCTATTTTTTCTCTTTGCAAAAAGTGTGTCTAGTGTGTCTTTTCGTCTCACCTCGGCTGTCTTGTGTCATGTTTTCCCCGGCCAGGCATTTTTCAGCGAACCAATGTTTACAAAGTCTTTTCCTGCGAAGAGCTAATTTTTTACCAACTCTTGCACAGAGAGAAAAGTAAAGGTGCTGCTTAGAGAAGGGAGTTTTTGGACTTTGTGCCTCAGAGGACATCCTAATTTTTTCCACTCTGTAGCCAATTTGCATTTGGCGAATGCGAGAAGTTGTTTTGGAGATGGAGAAACTGTCGCCATCGGCCTGACGTTGCTGCTCCTCTGGCTCCTTTGGGCTTTTATCGTCTGTAAATGAAAAATCGTAAAATATGCAAATTCATCGGAATATCATAAATATTCATGTAGCAAAAGCTAAATGGACTCTAGCTCTAGCAGTCTCCGTCCCTCACTCACTCCATCCTTGTATTTGGATCACTTTTGACTATCGCAACAAAATGCATCAAATTCAGTTTTCACAAAACAAAAAAAAAATGAATTTTTTCGTTGACGTTAATCTTATGTAAATGCCGGCTGCGTGACTCGACGAGTTGATTTTGTAGTAGGTCCGCTACAACAATTAAACTCAATTAAGCCATTCTTCCCCATCACATTTCCCAGTCTTCTGCGCCAGAAAGTTTCCATTTTTAAAGTGGAATTTCTAGGAAAGCGAAGCCACAAATCTGACTAAATTATAATTGTTTAATTTGATTCAATGAGCGCGTCATGTGTAATTACGGAAATGGCAAACTCAATTGAAAAACAAAATATGTACAAACTGAATGCTCAATTAAAGCAAATAAAAACATTTTTACCCCTCTAATGGAGTTAAGTTTTTTAAAGCCATTTCTGCATATTAAACTTGTGTTGGTCCTTTTTTTTTTTAATGTTTGCCCTCCAACAGACTGGAAACAGATGGAAAAGTTTGGGGGTGCAGACTGTACAGAATACAAATAATGCAAAAAGGGTTTTTGATTGTTTCAGTAGCCCTTTTTTTTTCTGACAAAGAAAGGCATACAAAGGACAAAACATTGCAGTATATTGCTCCCTTAGCTAGAGGGCTCACTGTAGGCAGTCAGGACACATTATTATGCACCAAGGACTATGCATTTGCATAAAAGTTGCCTGCAATTCTACGACTGCGACCATTAAACTTTGTTGAAGGCCTTGAAGTGCCCTTCAGCTTTCGATGCATTTTATGACATTGCCACTCCCGCAAAACCGAAATTAATTGATTTTTTATGAAGGCAAAGTGAAAAACAGGAATTAATTTCTCTTTGCAATTAATGAAATGCCACTTCGAATCGAGGCTTTCGTGTATAATTGGTTTATTCTATTAATTATTCATTATTGATAATTTTTTCGTGGATAAAAAGCGAATGCGTGGGCGCGGAATTCTCCCCGCCCACATTGTCATAATTAAAACTGTCCGTCCAGATAGATAACAAGAGAAGAAGTCGCTTGGTTGGGCACTAAAAACTTGAAAATGAAAAAGGGAAATAAAGTCAATTGACACAATTTTGTTGGGGAGCAGCGGCAGCAGCAGCGGCAGCGATAACCTCGTTGAATGCATGGCATGGCATACATTTTTGGCTCTTTCCCTTTCGGACTTTCCAAATTGTAGACATCTCGTATCCGTATCTCACCGCCCTTTCTCTATTTATCTGCACCTCGCCCAGCTGCCAAAGAAGCGAACAATAAAAATCAATTCGAGCAATAAAGTTTTTAATTGGATTCAGCTCCCTGCTGCCTCGCCGAAGCCAAAGCCAAGCCATAAAAATTGAATTGTTGCTAGATGTCTCCATTTGATTTAAGGCAAAACGAGCGCATTCTTTAATGTCCAGATCATTTTTTATCCGAATAATTATTTAATATGCACAAAAGCAACCCCTTCTAAAAAAATGAAATGAACTGCAATGCGGGTTCTGTCCCAAAGTGAGTGTAAAAGGGTTGAAAAGGTGCAGGTAGCTATTGAACTGCAGCTGCCTTTCCACTGAATTGATCCCGAAAATGGGTAAAAATTCAAGATTTCTGCTGTGTGTTCACCTTGAAAGTGCAAATGACAGCTGACAGCTTGAAGAGAGGCTTTCAAAAGGGCTCCTCCATCCAGACAATATGTATACAGTATACAGTAAATTATTCGGATCAATTACTTGCCTTTATGCCTGAATGTTTGTCTTAACAGGTCCTAAAAGCTGGCTATAAACGCCGGGAAGGTAGGGCAAAAGGTAGCAGGGAAAATGTTTTAAAAAACACAATTTCATCAAGTGAAATGCGGAGAAAGAGTTGAGGTTCTGCTCCACCGAACCCAGTCCCCAAAAGCAATAACCATAAAAGCCACACGTCGGGAGCTCAAATGCTCGAATAAAAATTGAAATACAACGCACACACTTCTTCAAGGAGATTCAAGAGACGGTCGGGGGTACTCTAAGTAGTTTACTCAAACTACAAACACAGATCCAGGCCCTAATAGAGCTGGTGCACAGTAAAAGAAATCCTGGTCCAGAAATATGTTCCTCAAACATTGGATTAGTCCATTTGTTTCAGTGGAGTTTCAGTTGGCCGGCAGTTAATATCCATCCAGACCTAACACCAACCCTTTTCCGTCTGGCATAACTTTGGTTAAAACTTGGCAGGAGTGCAGGCACTCTGGCCACGTGAAGCGAGTCGGAGGCGCAAACAAAGCGAATAAATTGCAGGCATACACTTTGCCAGAGTTTCGGGTTGGAGCGTGAGTTCACGTGCGGTCAATATGCACAAAATGCACATTGGGTCCGGTTCGCTTTCGGCTGACCAACTTGAAAATGGAAATGAGATTCGTAACGCTAGCCGGGTAAACAAATTGCAGGTGCAGCTCTGAAATCCTGGCCAAATGGAATTATATCGAAATGAGAAGTGTATGGGATCTGCTGTGTAATACATGAGGCCCAAGTCCTTTGCACAGCTGGATAAATCTCTTGTAAATTAAGTCATCATTCCAACAACATCCGCCGGAATCGTTTAACCCTTTACTCCACCCTTCCAACCTTTACCTTTGCCAACTGGGACTCGTTGCCTAATTAAGGCACCCTTTGCATTTATTTATAATTTATGTGGAACAGTGCTGAGCAGCGAAAATGGGATCCCAAAGATATATTAATATTTTTAGAGAGTTAGAAAATGTAGAGGAAATCACAAGCCCTCAGGCTTATTATCCTTTAAAGGCGAGAATTCTCATCTCCCACATCCGGTATCCGTCTAAGAAAATTCTCTAAGCGTCACAGCCAACGAACGAGTTCCTGGCGATACTCAATTTTTCTTTCTGGCATGTTGGGTTATTCATTGGCAGGCATTGGCAGAGAGACTAACCCCTTGCCGGCGTCCATCATGCGTCTCATCTCCATCCATCCACCCCCTCCGAGTCGGGCCAAAGTGGAAATGCAAATATTTGCGTGCCTCCGGCGACCCCTCTTGGCTTTTGGCCCCTCTTCCTCAGCTGCATACCTTCCAGCTCCACAAGGAACGGAGAGCCAGGCCGAGGGGTCGGCCTTTGTAGCTTCAATTATTCAGGCATGTTTACAAGTTGACAGATTGCAGAGGCTGCCGGTGCTCGAGTGGAGGCACACGCCGGAAAACTTGGGGGCGGCTTGAGCCAGAGTCAGGGCCAAGACCCCATTTCAATGGATCTACCCCCAATGCATTGGAAAAAAAAAATCGTTTTGAACAATTAAACAAAGAGTTTTTCTACTTAAATTTCTTTCTGTTTATGATAAAAGGTAGCGGGTATATGAGTAGCGGGTATCCTACAACCAAATAAATTTTTTCAGTGTATTAATTTCATCCCTTTTTGCTATTTTTTTTTTCTTGCAGCTCTCTCGTTCACCTTGGAGCCGCAGGATGCCGTGGTGCCCGAGGGCCACTCAGTGTTGCTCCAGTGCTCCGGCACAGCCCAGCTTGCCACGGGTCGGGGAGGGAAGGGCAAACTCGCCGCCGGCACCCCGCCCACGCCGGTGAACATCCGGTGGCGCGGACCCGATGGCCAGGATCTGGTCATTGTGGGTGATACATTCCGAACGCAACTGAAGAACGGTTCCCTTTACATTAGCTCCGTGGAGGAGAATCGAGGTCTGACCGGAGCCTATCAATGCCTGCTCAGTGCCGATGGCTTGGGCAGTATTCTTAGTCGCCCGGCCCTGGTGGCCATTGCCCGGCAGCCGGATCTGAATCAGGACTTTCTGGAGACCTACCTCCTTCCGGGCCAGACGGCCTACTTCCGGTGCATGGTGGGCGAAGCCAATTGGCAGCAGGGCGTGAAACACTCAGTGCAGTGGTTCAAGGATGACCTGCCCCTCAACCTGGACAAGATTCGGATGGTGGTGCTGCCCAACGGGGCGTTGGAGATCGATGAGGTGGGACCCTCGGATCGCGGCTCCTACCAGTGCAATGTCACTTCGGGCAGCCTCTCCCGGCTGAGCAGCAAAACCAACCTGAACATCAAGAAGCTTACCGATCCGGGTGTGGAGAATGCAGTGGCCCCCGCTTTTCTTGTCGGGCCTTCGCCCAAGACAGTTCGCGAGGGCGACACCGTCACCCTGGATTGCGTGGCCAATGGAGTCCCTAAGCCGCAGATCAAGTGGCTTCGGAATGGCATGGAATTGGACTTTAACGACCTAGACTCTCGCTTCTCCATCGTGGGAACTGGTTCTCTGCAAATCTCCAGCGCCGAGGACATCGATTCTGGGAACTACCAATGCCGGGCCAGCAACACAGTGGATTCTCTAGATGCCCAGGCTACCGTGCAGGTCCAAGAGCCGCCCAAGTTCATCAAAGCGCCCAAGGACACCACCGCCCACGAAAAGGACGAGCTGGAACTGAAGTGCGACATTTGGGGCAAGCCAAAGCCGACCATCAAGTGGCTGAAGAACGGGGATCTGATCACACCCAACGACTACATGCAACTGGTGGGTGGACACAATCTGCGCATCCTGGGACTGCTCAACTCCGATGCCGGAATGTTCCAGTGCGTGGGCACGAATGCCGCGGGAAGTGTCCAGGCTGCCGCTCGACTCCGGGTGGTGCCCCAAGGAGGTGAGTGACAAATCAATACGAAAATCCCCAGTAGCTTGGTGTCCAGTATTTGTCCAGCTTCAGAAATGATTGGAGCCATTTTTAATGGCCTGTAAAATTACCAAAAAAAAAAAACGAAATTAAATGCCTAAAACTCCCCACAAGATCCTGCTCTTCCTTTATTGTACAAACTTCGTTTCATTCATCCTGCTTTTGTAAAATAATTTCGTAATTGTGTCTAATTATGTGTGTGTATTGTTTTTGTGTAAATAATAATCAAATTAATCGACTTAATTTAAAGCAAACTTACCAAGTCTCTTTTGTGTGAACCGCAAATCGCATAATCCTACAATTTCCACGGATTTAATTGGGTCATAATTAGCAATTAATTAATAATTCATTAAATGTTTCAATAAATAAACCACAAAAGAGTTTTCTGTATCAATTAGTAATGAATTATGAAACTACATATATAATCTTACCACAAGTTTAATTAATTTCGTATATAATTTATTAACTTATTGTTTATTTGATTTGTTCTTTTATTTCCTTTATCCTTGCCCTCATCTTTCCATTCATCCGCACCCAAAAAACCACATATACCCCATCATCCACCTACAAATCCCACTCCCAAAGTGAAAATCAAAAAACGCAAATCCCAAGGCCAGTCCACCAAATCCCTCCAGACCTTTGACAATCCGAACAAGCGACGAAAACAGAACAATAACAAGTCCGGTGAGCAGCTGCGCACCAAATCCGGTGCCAGTTTCCTGGACGACCTGGACGAGGACGATGACTCCAGCACGATTCGACTAAAGATACCCCTTGAACATCCTCTAAACGATCGAATGTTCGACATGCTAAACGAGGCGAGTGCCTTGCGAAAGGGTCTGGACTCATCCAAGAACTACGAGGACGATGACGACGACGGCGACTATGACGATGACGATCCGGCAGGCAAAGAGCCCTTCCTGGCCGCCTACAAACAGGGCGAGGACCCACAAAAAATACTGGACTCCTGGCAGGAGAGCAGCAACAAGAAATCCCATCAACAAAAACAATCCCCTGCTTCCCCAGATTCCCCCGAACAGGCTTCAGCTGCCCCTAAAACCCTCGGCAATGGACTCTTGGCCAGGCTGCCCAGCCAGCCGCGTGACTTGGTGGCCCAGATAGTCAAGCCGCGATTCGTGACCCTCAGCTGGGTGGAGCCCCTCCAGAATGCCGGCGAAGTTGTCTACTACACCGTCTACTACAAGATGAACCACAGCGAGCGGTGAGTGTTGTTCCGAGTAATTGGCATCCGCTTCAGTTATCGAAAGGGGGGCTGAAACCCAATCCTATTTGCATAGTTGGCTGTCAATCATTTGATGGCTTCATTTCCTCAACCAAGCGGAAATGGTTTGGCTTTTGGTTTAATCTGTTTGATGGCCTGTCTGGCTGTCGTCCGGTCTGAAGTTTATATTCCATCTACAATCTTCAAATTCCAGAGAGCAAAAAATGGTCACCAAATCGCATGATGATCTCCAGGTAAACATTCAGTCCCTATTGCCGGGCAGAACCTATCAGTTCCGTGTGGTGGCCAATACCAACTTTGGCAACGGTGAATCCTCCGCTCCTCTGGAAGTCAACACTCAACCGGAGGTTAATATTGCTGGACCTCCGCGTAACTTCGAGGGCTTTGCCCGCAGTCATCGGGAAATCTATGTGAGGTGGGAAGAACCAGCAGTGACCAATGGAGAAATACTCAAATACCGCGTCTACTACTCGGAGGTAATATATGGATAACTTCCTTTAATACAAATAACAACTAATTATTTTTTATTCATCTCAGAACGACAGCGGCGCTGACTTGTATCACGACACTACCACTCTAGACGCTTTGCTGTCTGAGCTACGTCCTCATACGGATTATGTGATTACCGTGGCGCCTTTCAATAGAAATGGCATGGGTGATCCTTCCTCAGAGATTCGAGTGAAAACATTCTCCTCCACGCCCTCGGAACCGCCTAATAACGTGAGCCTGGAAGTGACCAGTTCCACTGTAAGTTTATCCTTGAATCATTAAACAGTAACAGAAACTAATTATATCTTCTTCAGTCCATTACGGTTCATTGGGAGCCACCGGCAGAGGAGGACCGCAATGGCCAAATAACTGGCTACAAGATCCGCTACCGCAAGTTCAAGGATGCACCGCAAGTGAAGAGCACTCCGGCAAATATACGTTACTTTGAACTCAGCAACTTGGATCGGAATTCGGAGTATCAAGTGAAGATCGCTGCCATGACGGTCAATGGTTCTGGGCCATTTACGGAATGGTATCGCGTCGATACGCTGGAAAACGATTTGGATGAGACGCAGGTGCCTGGCAAACCAATCTGGATTAAAATTCACCCCGGAGCCGACAATATACAACTGCACTGGGGTCCACCGCAACAGCCGGAGATCAAGATACGCAACTACGTGCTGGGCTGGGGCCGTGGAATTCCGGATGAGAATTCCATCGAGCTTAAAGAGACGGAACGGTATCATGTGCTCAAAAACCTGGAGTCCAACACAGAGTATGTAGTGTCGCTGAGGGCGAGGAATATCAAAGGCGATGGCCAACCCATCTACGACAATATAAAGACGCGGGACGAGGAGCCCGTGGATGCTCCCACACCACTGGAGGTGCCAGTGGGGCTAAGAGCCATTACCATGTCCAGTTCCTCGATTGTGGTCTACTGGATCGACACAATGCTGAACAAGAACCAGCATGTCACCGATAATCGACACTACACGGTTCAGTACTGCATTACGGGCTCGAATCGGTATCGCTACCACAACACCACCGACCTCAATTGCATGATCAATGATCTGCGTCCAAACACCCAGTATGAGTTCGCCGTCAAAGTGGTGAAGGGTCGCCGGGAGTCTCCGTATTCCATGTCGGTGCTCAACAGCACATATCAAAATGTTCCGGTTACGCCGCCTCGAGAACTGACTGTACGCCTGGATGAACAGAATCCGCCCACTGTTATCATCCAGTGGCTTCCGCCGAAGCACACTGTGGGTCAGATCACCGGCTATAACATCTATTACACCACGGATACCACCAAGCGCGATCGCGACTGGTCCATAGAGGCTTTTGCCGGCGAGGAGACAATGCTAATGCTGCCGAATCTGAAACCCTACACCACGTACTACTTCAAGGTTCAGGCCCGCACCACCAAGGGCAGCAATAATGCTCCATTTTCGGCCCTGGTATCCTATACGACCAGTGCTGCGGTGATAATGCAGGAGGCAGATACCATTGCAAAGGGAATCGATAACGAGAAACTTCTCTACATCATCATTGGAGCCACGGCAGTGGTGCTAGTGGTGGTACTGCTTGGGATCCTATTGCTATGCCGGCGCAAGCCTCAATCCTCGCCAGAGCACACAAAAAAGAGGTGCGTTTTTAACATAAAATTCATAATTTTAAACTGATTAGTATCCTTTTCGTTTGTAGCTACCAAAAGAACAATGTGGGCGTGCCAAAACCCCCAGATCTTTGGATACACCATGACCAAATGGAGCTCAAGAACATTGATAAGGGTCTGCACACAGTCACGCCCGTTTGCAGCGATGGAGCTTCCAGTAGTGGTGCCCTGACTTTACCACGTTCTGTGGTTCACAGTGAATACGAGGTGGAAACACCTGTGCCAGCCCATGTGACCAATTCCCTGGACAAGCGCTCCTATGTGCCAGGATATATGAGTAAGTCTTCGCGATAATTTTATTAAAAAGAAAATCCTTTTCATAAAAATCATTCCATAGCAACTTCTATGAACTCTACAATGGAGCGACCACAATATCCGCGTACCCAGTACAGTCATCAGAATCGATCTCACATGACCATGGAAACGGGTCTCTCCCAGCAGAGTCTCAGCCAGCCGCAAAGCAACTCCATGGCCCAGACTCCGGAGCATCCATACGGCGGTTATGATGCCAACTTTTGGTAAGTAAAACAAAAGTGGGCGGTGCTTTCGTTTGTTTTCTTTTTAAGCCGATGGAATGTGCTACGCTTTCGGTGCCAGAAATTCAAACAAAATTGTCAGAAATATTCCCCTGGTTTTTAATTTCCATTTTGGCAAGTGCTGCAAGCAAGACCCACACACAAAGACGAGAATGTGCTCGAGGACGCGTTGGGGGCGGATCGATCCCAGCATTCAGGTTAATCTGGTGCACGGTCCAACCAGCCGTGTGATCCTCTTAAATCGCAGGACCCTGCCTCGGCGAGTTGAGCAGCAGTTGCTACTCATGGCATCGCCGTCGCCGTTCCTCAATTTCATGAATAAATTTCGGCTGGACGAGATCCTGATTAACCACCAATATAAGGGCGTCTATAGCATGCGAACCGCGGCCACTATTACCGAATTGGCAACATACACGTGGAACGTGATGTCCGCATCTGATCGCCAGCCGTATATAAGTCTGGCTCGGAAGGCACAACAGATTCAGCAGGCGAGGACGCTGCACTTTCTGGGCACCATCAATCGGCCGGTGACCAAGAGGGGGAATCTTCACTGTCCCGTTGTTGTCTGATGCAGTCTTAGCCCATCTTTGGCCCTTGTTTAATAGCATATGGAAAAGCGCTTTTAGTTAATAAATATAAATCTTTAAATGTAAATGTTATTATTATATTCTTTGCAGCAATGCGAGCAATGGAGCACCCGGCAATGGTTGCGTGTCCACCATTGAGAGCGCCAAACGCGGGCATCCTCTGAAGAGTTTCAGTGTGCCGGGACCACCACCAACGGGAGCGGCCACACCCCTCAATAAGCACAGTAAGTGACCTTAAATAACAAACAATTGTTATGTATTAATTGAATCGTATTTTCCAATAGCTCCCGCTGTCACAATACGTCCACAAAACCAATCGCCCTACAAGAAGCCATCCTTTTCGGCAGCCACCCCGAATCGCTTGCAGGGCGGCGGGTCCGTAGCCCACTCAACCGACGAGATCCAAAGACTGGCCCCAAGCACATCCACCGAGGAGCTGAACCAGGAAATGGCCAATCTGGAGGGATTGATGAAGGATCTGAGCGCCATCACGGCCAACGAGTTTGAATGTTAACACTAAAAGCCAAGCGGAAATAATTTATATACGTTTATTGGAAGGCTGAGAGAATTAGTCGTGAAAACAATGGATGTTACTTGTTTTTTAGTTTCTTGTTTAATTAATAATTTAACTCGAATTTGTGAAATGTATTGAAGCGACTTGAATCGAGTGTATCCGAGTATCCCCTCAGTGTCCGTCAGGTCCGATTTAGTTTTAGTTAATCAAATGTGCGATATATTATTGAAACGAAAACGAAAATGAAAATGATTATGAAAATGAAAAGAACTGTAAATACGAACGACGCCGCCATATACATTTTTAAGCCTAGATACACACATTAATTACTATAGGAATAGCACCTAAGCATTAGTTAATTACCAAGTAAGGAAAGTGTAAAAATCAAGAGACAGTAGACGATAGAAGCGTTCAAGGTGCATCATCTGTCCTTGAGCTGTCTTAGAACATTTCATATTTATCAAACAGCATCATCTTTATTTTATCCGCTTGCTAAATCGGATAGTCTAAGTCTCTAACATACATATGCCATTCTATTAACGTATGCATCTTAGGCACATAAGTTTCATACTAGTAAAGACTCTAAGAACGTAACTTTTATGCTATCATAATCCTTACCAAACAATCAAAACGATTCGTCTTGACATGCATCTTAAAGTGTTCTGCATTTCCATTTATTTTATTTGTAAACAATTTTATTTTGTCAATACGTACGCAAGTGTTTGATACGTGCCATGATTGTCGCCAATACCCCACAAAAACTGCTTAAGCTATAAAGTCAAGTTCTAAACTAAGCCAGCAAAGCATTTACAATTTAAAATATAACTATATGCAGTAGAATGTGATGTATTACTGCCGCATTAAAAAATTTGTACAACTTTTTTAAAAGATTTTGATGTGTTCAAAATGTTGGTGGTCAAGAAAGTTTACTATTTTGATGTGTTTTTTCATAAACTGTATTTATTGCTTTGCACAACAATTGAGTAAAATAAATTAAAAATCATTCTTTAAATCAACTGCACAAGGAAAACATTAGTTTAATGAACGTAAACTTTGTAATCAAAAGAGAAATTTCGAAATATATGATGAATATGTGGCAACAATTATTTATTTCTGTTTTTTTTTTTAAATCAAACTATTGGTCATCTTTCACAAAGAAAATGGTTACTTGGACTCGCCAAACTTTGTAAGTTGCAAAACGTAGTTCGATTTTATAGTCACCCTGCGGCAGCGGCAGTTTTTGTAGGAAATCATCCGAATATTCCAAATTATCCATAATTATGTCGTGCTAAGAAAATATTTAAGTTCTCTTATTGAGTTAAATGTGTAATTTATACTCACATTGTAGGGACAGGTGTGATTTAAATTCGATTTGGTCATAATAGCTTGAATGACCAGCGACTCGAACGACAACTTATTCAAATTTTTCATCAATTGACAAAAATCTGTACTTATATTATACAAGAACGGACGGTAGCCATTATATCGGCGATAAATGCTCCAGTTTATCTATAAAACCAATTCAACGACAATATTTTTTTTTACTTTTGCGAATAATTCACTTACCCAAGAATTCTCTACCGGCAATACAAACATTTTTAAATAAAATTGTGCCCCCACACGTCCTCGGCCCAGCAAATTTAGTTTACACTTTTCAAAACGGCAATAGGAGTCATTATAAGATACGCACTGAAAATTGGTAAATCTAGATTTTGACTGACGTCCTTCGATCGTTAGATTATTGCAGAGAATTATGGCCAGGACCAAGAGAAAAAGTGAAAAGCCAGTTGCCGTTGTCATGTCGGTAATGCAAATGAGACAAAAACTTATTTGGTGTTATCTAAAATAAATTATTACACACAATTACCCAATGGTGGTACCAATAATTTCTATTTCCATTAGTGGAAACAATTTCAAAATTATCTTTAAATTAATGCTTCAATGAGTTCAACTTGACTAATCTGTATATATTGAGACTTATTTTGGATTGAATGGAGCTGTTCAACATAGTTTCATGGGCTTTTTTACGTATTTCCGTGGCAGGACATCTCTAACTCCAAGGATAGGCACAGGTGGCCGATTTCTATCTGAAAAGTAATATTAATTAATAAATAAATATATTTTTAAACTTATATTCTTTGTTTTTTTTGTTGTGGTTGTTTTTTTTAAAATATTTAAGTTATGAAGGCCGTTACATGTTGTAGAAAACAAGGTCCTTTGACCTGTCTAACAGCCTTTCCATATATTTGGTCAAAACCCCATCTTTTCAGACTTTGAAAGCAGATATCTCGCCCAATTCCTTACCGATTTGGAAAAGGATTACCATTTATGAATCAGGACTTTAATACCATTCAATTAGTCAAAAAAAATTGGGAAAATAAAAAAAAAAATTTTGATCGATTTTTCGCATTTTAGGAAAGGGGTACCATCATTAAAATTTCAAAAAATCGAAAAAATATTTTTTGTTTGGTTTTTAAAAACTTTTGATGCAGGTTAAGGGAGACTGAAGTGCTTGTTCTTAAATGGCAATCCTTTTCGAAATTGGTTGGGAATTGGCCGAAATATTTACTTTTAAAGTTCGAAAAATGAGTGTCTTTCCTCCGCTTGGTGGCCATTGTTCTTTTGCACTTTTTAGACTATAGTTAACACAAAGGCTGCGGAGAGGACGAGTTTCAAGCTGGTTAGGTTTCGCTACCGGTTAAGTAAATATCCTTGAGGCTGAAATACTGTTTATTACTTTACGGATTTATGGTTTTTATTCCTCAGGAATAGTGGCTGGAAGGAAAAACAGAACAACAAGGATGACATGGACAACAAGGCCGACAAAAAAGACTTCCATGGAACGGATTTTCAACAAGGACACAATATTTAATGTTTATGTATGGTATATTAAGTTATGTAGTTATAATACATCTGTTTAATATTCTGTGAACTTGAAATAAAATATTTTCAAAGTATATAATGGTTTCTTTATTCTGGGGAGTATTTTTATTCTTAGAAATTTTTTTTTTCTCATCCTTTAAGGTATTTAAATCAACGACTCGACGCAAAATGCCCGTAGTTTTTACAATTAACAAATTAAAAACGCTTTTCACCCTTTAGTGCCCATTAAAAACAGAAATCTTTTATTTTTATAAAAGTTTATTGTCGTAAAATACAGTGAATTCTTAAACAATGTAACCTAATGTCTAACATTAAGCTTTTTAATGTCTATCTTAACTAAATCTTGTATGTTGTAAACAGACTTAGTATTTTTTTATATATGTATAATAATATAAAATCATGGGTTATAATCAACTTATTATCTATCTACTGGACTAGTCCGAGGTTTACTGCTTCTTTCTCCATTATCCTGCAACATCCTAGATATTACTTGAACTACTGCATGACGCCTGCTGCTTCGTTTCATCAAGGATCTGCAATAACGCGTGAATGTTTTAATGTTGTTAACCGTTTCCCATACTGTAAATAGAAAAAAAATAAGTATTTAAACATCAGTTAGCTATTTTAATGCCCAGCATAAATTCTTAACTAAAGAGCATTGAATCTGGTTCTCTTTTGCAATCCAACAAAGAGTCTTGCTCTCTCACCTGGCTCAGGTGCCCGAGATGCCCCAATCCGCTGTCTTGCTTGAATCATTGAAGCTCAAGCTGCCACCAGTTCGAGCCAGGCAGTTGATCGGTGTGGAACACGCTCTCTGTTCCCGCTTTGGGCCATTTCACATTGCGTTTGTGTGTCAACGTCGACAGAAAACAATTGGAAATCGAGGCATAAAAATAGTGAAATCTGATTTGAATTTAAATCAGTTTTGACTTTTGTTGATTCGCGAACAATATGAATAAGCTACCGCTGAGAGCTTGGCGATCCACCGCCTCGGAGCCGAGTCTGAGGAGATGTGTGTCAAAGATTGGTGGCGGGTCAAGCTCCACCAGCTTGTTGCCACACGAAAAGCGACGCTTGGATACCCGTGAAAGCTCCACGGGCGTAGCCGCCTGTCCGCATCTGGCGGAGCAGGAGGATGCGGCGAATGCCTCACGGATACATGCCACCGCAGAGTGGCAGAACGCACTGCCCTATAATCAGATACCAGGACCAAAACCCATTCCAATTTTGGGCAACACCTGGCGGTTTGTATACGACAAAAAACGAAAGACTTAAGACACAAACTCGCTTTCACCCAGCCAATTGCAATTCCAATGCACCCATAAAAAGAGACCAAAAAAAAACACTCTCCGTTTCACTTGACCCAATTAAGTCGATACCATCAGCGCGTTCCACAATTATTGAATTAGCCATGATGATGATGTTCACATTTACCAGCACCTATTTGTTTAGGTTTTTTTTTGCAAAAACACGCAATCATTTCAATGACCATAACCAAACTAGTTAGTTCCCATACTATTTGTGTTTGTGCTAATCAAATATTTATCAGCGTATCGAAAAACGTCATGTGGGGTTTTTTTTAAAGATTCTTGTTAAATGTGCGTGTGGGATTCAAGATTCCAATTTACACCTGTATAATCACTAGCCCCTCTTGACCACCACTCTCGAACAGCACGTCATTTCGTTTTTTTTTAGCGTTCAATTAGCGTCAAATTCAAGGTCACCATAATAACGTGTGAAATTTTGCTCACAAATAATTTTTGCGCCTTTCGATAGAAAATATAGTGAATGCATCTTTCATTGTCGTAGGTACATACATATATATTTTTTAGCCTTGATTATTTCCCCGCAGACTCATGCCAATAATTGGTCAATACACCATCTCTGACGTGGCAAACATATCATCGTTGCTCCATGAACGTTACGGGAGGATCGTTAGGTTTGGAGGTCTTATAGGTCGCCCTGATCTTCTGTTCATCTACGACGCCGACGAAATTGAAAAGGTAAGCTTAAACAGCACACTTTAGCGCGGTTAATGGATAAACACACTGACGGCGGTGACTTTACGCTTGACCAGCGAACCACGAAGGCACCAAGGCATTATACTAATTTCTGCCACCGTACAAATTACCCACAATTGTCGGATATTAAGGGAAGCAATTTTTTTGAATGCTTTTCAGTGCTACCGCAGCGAGGGGCCCACCCCATTCCGGCCCTCGATGCCCAGTTTGGTCAAGTACAAGAGCGTGGTGCGCAAGGATTTCTTTGGGGAGCTCGGCGGCGTGGTGGGAGTGTAAGCTCCATTGTGTAACCAATTAAAGAAACATTAAATTAATCGGTTTCCATTCTTTGCAGCCATGGTGAGCCGTGGCGTCAGTTCCGCTCGCGTGTCCAAAAGCCGGTGCTGCAGTTATCCACCATTCGGCGGTATTTGCAGCCCCTGGAGGTAATCACCGATGATTTCCTAGTTCGCTGCGAGAATCTATTAGATGAAAACGAAGAACTGCCTGAGGATTTTGACAACGAGATTCACAAATGGTCATTGGAATGTATGTTGTTTTAAGATTTTTTTAGAATTTAATTAATTATTAATCTTTTTAAGGCATTGGCCGCGTTGCCTTGGACACCCGCTTGGGTTGTCTGGAGTCCAACCTCAAGCCGGACTCAGAGCCACAGCAAATCATCGATGCAGCCAAGTATGCTCTTCGCAATGTGGCCACCTTGGAGCTGAAGGCTCCCTATTGGCGCTACTTTCCAACTCCTTTGTGGACTCGCTATGTAAAGAACATGAACTTCTTTGTTGGGTAAATAACTAAAATAATAAAAAAGTTTAAATTAGTAGGTATGGAAATATATTTTCAGCGTTTGCATGAAGTATATACAGAGTGCCACCAAGAGACTAAAGACCCAAGATCCAAGCCAGCGTGCTGGTGAGCCCTCGCTAGTAGAAAAGGTCATCATGTCGGAGAAGGACGAGAAAATAGCCACCATAATGGCATTGGATTTAATTCTAGTCGGCATAGATACGGTAAGAGGTCCTATGATATCAATATCAACGAAAGTCATACAAAGTAATTACTTCTAGATATCGATGGCTGTGTGTTCTATGCTTTACCAACTTGCCACGCGACCAGTGGAACAGCAAAAGGTTCACGAAGAGCTGAAGCGACTTCTGCCGGACCCCAACACTCCTCTAACCATTCCGCTGCTGGATCAGATGCACCATCTAAAGGCCTTCATCAAGGAAGTATTCCGCATGTATAGCACAGTGATTGGCAACGGACGTACACTGCAGGAGGACAGTGTGATTTGTGGCTATCAAGTGCCCAAGGGCGTGCAGGCAGTCTTTCCCACCATCGTCACCGGCAACATGGAGGAGTATGTAACGGATGCGGCTACTTTCCGGCCAGAAAGGTGGCTGAAACCACAGCATGGTGGTGTGCCTGGAAAACTGCATCCGTTTGCTTCTCTCCCCTACGGTTACGGAGCCCGAATGTGTCTGGGTCGGCGCTTCGCTGACCTCGAGATGCAAATTCTACTAGCCAAGTTACTGCGCAACTACAAACTCGAGTACAACCACAAGCCGTTGGACTACGCTGTTACCTTTATGTATGCGCCGGATGGCCCGCTTCGTTTTAAGATGACGAGAGTTTAGTTGTAGATTTACGATTTTGTAAACATTTAAGTTTGCTGTAAATAATAGTTCATTTACATACGAATGGTGCAACGCTTTTATTTTTATTTCATAACTACTTTAGGGTGTACTAACTTAACAAAGTATATGAATATTTGTCATTTCCTCTTCCACGTTCTGTACCAATTCTTTACAGTCTTTAGGCTTTTATCGGCATCTTGCCTCGTTTCTCCGCGAAGAACGAAGACTTTGTCCTCTTTGTATGAGTCTCTGGCCTCTTCCAGAATGGTTCCAAAGATCTCACACTCAATATTCGAAGTGAGTTTCTTTTCGTTGTAATTACGTTGCTTCAGCCGATCGTAAAGCGTGGTGTTTGGGCAGGTGACCACGAATACGGCTTGAAACCAGCGTTCGGGAAAGAAATCACAGCCATGATATTCCACAATGTTGCCGCCTTTGGCCATTATGGGTTCCAGATGATCCATGAGCTTAATGAATGACAAATAAGCATAAGTAAAGATATACTTTTTGGACAATAAGATGATCAACCTTATCTTCATCCAGAACGGGACAGTCGTATTCATCGTCGAGCTCCTCAATAAAATTATTATCCTTGGCAATTTTCGAGCAGTCTAACCACTCGAAATTTAGTTGAGCGGAAAGACGTTCGCATAGGTAGGACTTGCCAGCACCAGGAGTACCTGAAATTAATTAAAATGTATAAACAAAATTCTAAAACACTGCAGTGAAGGATCCCACGCACCTGTTATCAAAATATTTGGCTTGGCATCGTCCGAGCGATCTGTCATCTTGCTTATTTGATGGAAAATTGACAAAGCAATATGTTTATTTAAATAAATATTTCAATATTTCTGTTAACGCTTGATGTAAAAGTTTAGCACGTGAAGCTGTTTATTTTCTAGATACTTTATCGTTATCAATGCTTCGATAAGTTTTAGTATTTTTTTTTCTTTCCCTGCCAACCTGTTTTCGACTATTCAACATATTATGGCGCAAAAGGCTTAATCATTTTAAAATATTTGGTTATTCATTCCTAAACTTAAAATAAAATACATATAAATTGAGACTTCGAAAAAAATAATTAATCATTTAAATTATCAATATAAACAAATCTAAGATACTGCATTTTCCAACGTACATAGGTGGCCTCATGTCTATCTTCGTTTGACCAAGTACCGTTGCTTTTCCTCGTATTCTACTTCTTTTGCTTCGTCCTCTTTACAGGCAGAACTCCAGAATCTGAAAGCTGTATCTCGTTCTTTCTTTTCTGCCTTCCCAACCTGAAATATCCCACTCGGAAAAAGTTTTTAGTCCGTAGGCGTAGGTGCAAAAATGTCCGTAGATGGATTAGAATGTGCTAAGGTGGAAATTAAGGAAGATACGGAAAAGCGCCAGCACGTTCCGTACATTCTGAACGGGGAACTGTATCGGATTGAGAATCAGGTGGGTGACAATGTCACCGTCAAGTGCTGCTACTGTCCTCCGGATCGGATTTATCGCGGCAGCGTGCGCTCCACTGGAAACTTTCACATGCACATTAAGGTACGTCTGTAGGTTAGACGAAGATATTTTGAGATTTCTTAATATTTTAAATTCCGTGGAACAGCGTCGACACAGTTCCTTACTTGGAAAACTTCATGAAATGAAGGTGGCTGCCTTGGAGGAGCGCCGAGATAGGATCATGAAGAACCGACGCTTTGGCAAAGCTAACAAGAAAAATCTTCCAAGCCAGCCGATGAATTTCATGGATGGCAGTAATGGAGCAGTAGCAGCAGGTGCGGTGGGTGCGGAAACCCACGAGCTGAAAATCAAAACGGTGTTCCAACGACACAAACAGGAGCAGGAAGGGGCGGCCACAAGATCGGTAAGGGAACAAGAGGGACATCAATATTGCCCAAGGCACCGTTTTGTATTTTTCTAAAAGTATCTACGCCCATCATTCAATGCAATCGAATTTGAAAAAGATAGCCTTTTAAGGATAAGATAGTTTTTTTGTTTTGTATCTATAAAATGTATTTTTTCGTTTTCAGTTAAACGATTCGAATATGGACAATAGCAGTAAAGCCAATATACAATATTTGCTTCAAAATGTAAGTAGTTGTAAAATATACTTTAAAACATATATTAAATTTATTTCACAGGTTGAAACAGTGGCCACAGCTCCGAATTGCAAGCCACATGTGTCGCTCTTGGGTCCTGTAAAGCCCGAGAAATGTAATGGTTTACCCTACTTGATCAATCAGCCGGAGGCTATGGACTTGAGCAGGGCTCAATCTCTCCAGAATGAAGAAATGGCCAACAGCTCCTTGGGCTTTTCCTCAGGGGGAAGTGCCATTGAGTATCCCCGCTCGCAGGCCGTTGCGCAATCGCTGTCCTTCACTCACTTTGTGGAAAACTCGCATCGAGATGTCCTGCAACGCCTGGAACGAACAATGGCCGATATTAGTCAGGAACTGCGCAGCCGTAACCGGATTGAGCACAATCGGCTCCTGTTTGAGGCGGCCAAGTTCAAGTATCTCAATCCAAACTTCCAGTTTGAGCCAACCCTTTAAAAGAGGGCATTCAAAAATGATTATACATTTATCCCGCCGAAGTATTTACAGCCTAGATGACTGAAGAATTCTAATTTTCCTACAAATAAAACTTAAAAACGAAGTTTAAAAGATTTTTTAAATACGTGGATCCTTTGGTATTTTCCCGCAAGCCACTAGTGGTCACATTGAATCGGCTTTGTTCTTCGCTTGTCCGTTTTTTATGTTTACGCAGCTGATATCAGTTATCCTAAGTTTTTGTTAAAGATATGTCCGATAAGAGGACTCTGCTAGATTTAGATGATGATGCTAGTGACAACGAGGTGATTGCACCCCAAGAAGCAGAGGGTTATGTAAAGAAACCAGCTGATATTGTGCATTCCGACCTGAGGGACGACGATACTCCCACAACTAGTTCTGCAGTTAAAATGGAAGTAAACAATAGACCGGGGAATCACATATTAGATGCAGATAATGATACTCCACCTCTCCTGCCCGAAGCCAATCCTCCAACTAGTAGAAACGTATGTAATTGTATTGCATTTAAAAGTGATGAATCACCAGTCGTTGGAATAACTCAAGCTTATCTTTATCCGCGCAATTACTAATAATAATCGGAGCTGCTATGTATTATAATACATATATTATTTACAGGGCATGAACGGGAATTCGGGAAGGCATAATGTAACGGATTCGGAACCTATCTTTCATCTACGATCGCGCACTGCAGCCGCTTCCACGCCCAACTATGAGGTTTGTTCAGTGGCGTTGCATTTTGCCACAAAAGTTCTTATCTTGAAGTGTTTCCACTTGTAGAGCCTGGACTATGAAGTTTGCGAAAACGTTTTGTTCCAAGATGAGCAGCGAAAGCGGCTGACTGAGAGATTTTCCCCTCGCAAGGGCGTCATCCGATGGATAATCTTCATACAGATTGGCATCATAACAGCACTAATCGCATGCACTATAGATATTATCATAGAAGAGCTCTCCGAGCTAAAGTACAAATTCCTGAAGAAGTGTAAGTACGCGTCTCCATAATAAATGATGTACTAAAGTTTACAATTTATAAAATTTGAAACCCATAGCTGTGGACGAGAATGTCCCCCTTAGCGATGCCAGTGGTAAAGATTTAATGATACCCTTTTTATACTGGATCCTTCTAAGCATTTTGCCAGTGGGTTTCGGAGCAGCCATGGTCACCTATATTGAGCCCATAACCGCCGGTAGTGGGATACCCCAGGTCAAGAGCTACCTGAATGGCGTTAAAATACCCCGCATTGTAAGGATTAAAACTTTGGCTGTCAAGGCGATCGGCGTTATAACGTCCGTAGTTGGCGGCTTGGCAGGAGGAAAGGAGGGTCCCATGATTCACGCTGGAGCGGTGGTGGCCGCCGGAATATCACAGGGAAAAAGTACAACTTTTGTTAAGGACTTTCGAATCTTTAAAGCTTTTCGGGACGACCACGAAAAGCGAGACTTTGTGCTGGGTGGCGGAGCTGCTGGAGTGTCAGCCGCTTTCGGAGCACCCATTGGAGGAATGCTGTTCTCCTTAGAGGAGGCTGCCAGCTTCTGGAACCAGAATCTCATTTGGCGCACACTAGTTGCCTCGATCATCAGTGTGTTTACCCTGAACATAGTGCTCTCTGCCTACCACGGTCTTAACGATTTTACATTTACGGGTCTCTTCAATTTGGGAAAGTTCGATCAACCTCTGAAATTCGACTACTTCGAGCTGCCCATATTTATGCTTCTCGGAGTGATTGGAGGACTATTGGGAGCTGCCTGGAATTCCCTCAACACTAAAATCAATGCATTTAGAAAGCGCTTCATACCTTGGAAGTTTGGAAAAGTTATGGAAGCGATTGTGGTGGCCATGATGGGTGTGGCTTTGGCATGTTTGATGATCTATTTTATCAATGATTGTCGACCATTGGGTAACGACCCCACCATTCATCCGGTCCAGCTTTTCTGCGAAGATAACGAGTACAACGCAGTGGCTGCCCTGTGGTTCCAAACGCCAGAAGCCACAGTTCGGTCTCTGTTCCACGATCCTCCAGGTAAAGCTATTAAATTTGATGTTGAAGTCTATTTAATTTATATTTAATTTCTTAGGTTCTCATAAAATACTAACGCTGACTCTTTTCACACTAATATATTATGTGTTATCATGTGCCACCTTTGGCCTGAATGTATCGCTGGGAGTTTTCATTCCTACAGCTCTGGTGGGAGCAGCTTGGGGGCGTCTTCTGGCCATGTTGACCTACTATTTGTTCCCAGAAGCGGTAATCTAGCTAGTTTTACTTTCAATCCTTTTAAAATGATTCTTACTTCTCGATTTTAGAATTTTCTGCATCCTGGAAAGTATGCTCTGATTGGAGCCGCCGCCAATTTGGGCGGAGTACTCCGCATGACCATCAGTTTATCAGTCATTTTGATGGAAACGACAGGCGTAGAAACGTCCTTCTTTTTCCCACTCATCATTGCCCTAATTAGTGCCAAATGGGTCGGCGATTACTTCAACGAGGGCATCTATGACACGCAAATAGAGGTGAACCATGTGCCCATTCTACCTTGGGAGCCGATGCCACAATATAAAGGATTGACAGCCCGCGAAATCATGAGCAGTCCAGTGGTTTGCATTAAGCTCCGGGATAGAGCCCATTATATCTACAGCGTTTTGAAAAAATGCGATCATAATGGCTTTCCAGTGGTGGATGACGTTCAAGATGTAAGTTAATCATATTAATATTGTTACTCTTAATATTTATTTATTTATTTTGTAGGACCGCCGCTCTGAAGGACGAGTTTGTGGCATTATCTTGCGTTCCCAGTTGATTGTTATTTTATTAAAATCCCTATACGTGGAGAACAAACAATTCTGGCTGCCCGAAACGACGATTCAAACGTTTAGAGATGTCTACCCGAGATATCCTTCAATTAAGGTTAAAAGTTTTTTTTTTTTAAATTTAGAATAATTAAGTTCGAAGTTCTTTCTATTTTAGAGCGTGCGAAAACTCGAAAATAAGGAAAACTACACGGTGGACCTGTCCATGTTTATGAATCCATCGCCTGTACGAGTGAATCCTGTGAGTAGCCAATTGGTTTATTTGTCGACAATAAAACTTACCTTGACCTCTCCTTTTTAGCACGATTCGGTACCAAGAATATTCCAGATATTCCGGGCTCTGGGCCTGCGTCACTTGCTGGTCATAAACAAGGAGAATCGGATTGCTGGAATTATCACGAGGAGGGACTTCATTTACAAGTAAATTATAAGCATTTAATGCTGGTTTTAACGTGTTAATTAATGCTAAAAGTGTCTTTTTACCTTACAAATAAACAAACTATTTTGTATTCTATTAATATAAAACATGTTACTTTTCACTTTTGATAAACTTTTTGTTTTAATCTGCTTTTTACGTTTTTACAACTTAAGATTATGACCTTAAAGCCTAAAATATAATCAATAGTATTCACAAGAAATTGTACAAGGTTCTGTGTGTGTGGGTGTTTTTTTTTTTTTATAAAAAATACGATACATTTATGTAAAAGTAAAAGTGCTTTCGTGTTTATAAAATCTTAAAAAACTAAACCTAAACAGACACGTGTCCTGGCTCCTAATTACTAGCACAACTGTCTCGGTTTCGATTTCGGCTTGTAGTGCACAAAACTCTAAAAATATATTTGACTTATTATGTGGGGTTGCGATTGCATAGTAAGGTTTGTCTGGTTTCCTATCGATTAGACCCAAAAGCAGGGGCAACTATTCTACAAGTTAAGCAAAGTACGCCTATAAAATTCCTATTTAGAAGCAAACACCTAAGAGTAAATGACTTTTTGTACAAAATGAATCTTTCTAGCAAACTTTCGATAAAATATCCAATGTCCAGTGCCCAATGCAAAGCCGGTCCTGAAGCAGTCGTTCAGGAACTGGTATCACATTTCAAAACTTAATTTGTTATGCATTCTTTTTGCGTATTTTGTTTAGCGTCATGTGAATGCCTGCGACCAAGCTATGGATGCCGTTCTTGCCGGTTAGCTTTCCATGGGACGCACTTGCTGCAGTGCCTCCGCATTAGCGTTTGTTCCCGCCGCCGCTGCCGCCGCACTGTTGCAATGCTGCTGTTGTGGTGTCGCATTTGATGTCGTCGAGTCCGCAATGCTATTGGTAGACGTGTGTGACGATGTCGAAGATACTGCCGGAGATGCCAACACAGTGGCCACCGCTGTTGCCGCACCTGGCGTCGGAGCAGTGGAGTTGGGGCTTCCAGCAGCTACCCCGCCACCTACTGTAGAGTTCAAACCGCCTCCTGCACCCTGTACAACTTTGTACCTGGTGTAAATGCGATACGGCGTCTTCGACGTATCCTTCTGCGGCACTGACTTGGTTTTGCTGGCCGCTCCCCAGCCGCTAGCGTTGATCTGATCCGCCATTCTCCCCAGCAGCCAGTCATTGCAGTTTTGTTCCGATTGATCACTCACGTTTTGCTGCAACCATGTGTTAACGAATGTCCTGAATCGGGCGTACTTCGCCTGGGTAACACGACAATGACTCTGCATAAAATAAATATTATTTAGTTGTAATTCGTTGTAAATCAATTTAAACAACTTACCTTCTTGGCACGACGCACTGCGTCGTATTTAAGTAGCTTGAGATTCTTGCTAGTTACAAAACAGCGTCCATTGCTGGCGTTGGTACTGATCTCGTCGCGATCATTGAAGGCATACTGCTCGGCCAGACCCACCTGCGGCGCGCCGAGTCTCTCCGGCAGACGTTTGCCACTGCTGCTGCCCCAGCTGTTATTATTATTATTATTATTACCCGTGGGGTTTGCTGCACTGCTGGCCTTCTCCACACTTGCTTCCCCAGATGTGCCCGTTGTTGTGGCCTGCTCGCTGCGATGACGCTTCTGTTCAAACAACTGGCGGACTTGCTCCTCGTGCAGCTGCGACCGGCGCTTGTTGCGCAGCAGAAAGCGCGCCTTGCGAGCCCCTCCTCCGCTTCCGATTCCCGGGCCACGACCATGCTGCAATGAAAACGATACAAAAGTCAGTCTTTATTGTGCATAATTGTGACAATTGCTGGCGGGCAATTGAAAAGACGACATGCTCACAGAATTTACAAGAATTAACGTTGAATATGATGCGTTCATGTGTGTGGGAGGTGTATGTCGTACAGAACAGATAGCAACGCTCAAAACAGGATATGCATATATACAGCAAGGTACAGAGAACCGAAGATGAAATTGAAGTACCAGGCCAAAGACTCACACGCACAGTGGGAACGAAGTAATGTAACAAAAACAAAAGTACAATGGAAAAGAATCGAAAGCAATACACATTTTCGAGTACACCAAACCAAGGAGCAACTTTAAACACAATTCTTAGGAATAATCTAGGTAATAAATGAAACGAGGAGTTCTACAATGCGATGACTTACCTTTCTTAAACTTAGGTCTGTGTGGAAATTACTGAGAACGATTGCTGCTTTTCCCTATAATACTCCCCCAATAAAAGGAGAAGCCCCCATGAATTTCCAAATACCCAATCCCTCAGTAACATCAGTAGCGAATTTGATTCTTTTAATAGGCTGCTCCAGTTTATATATTTCTCAATTTCACTCTCCAGTAATGTGTGTGTGTTGTTGTGTGTGTGTGTTTTCTTAATTTACAATAATTATTGATTGGTGTGGAGTGTGTTTTGTTGTTCTTAGGCCTATATGTAAAATGATTACCGAAATTTAAAAAGACATTTGGCTGCTTCCTTTACAAAATTAGCTACTAAACGTTTTACACATAATACATTCATTGACCATTTTAAGCTTTACGTTATTTACAGTTAAAAACACGATATTTATTATTTACATTTGTGTTTGGTGTCTTATTTGTTTGTTGTAATTTAGCCCTGGATATAAACACGGGGTCTAATCATCTCTTGATCTCACACACCAGCCACACACCACAATGCAACCACCTTTACCATTATCCTTTATCCGTTTAACCGTCTTCCGAGTTATTTGACCTTCACTAGCTCTCTAAATCTAGCGGTAAACTCAAGGCAAACGAAATCAATCAATCAATCAATCAATCAGAAGAAGGGAAATGCAACAAGCGCGTGCCTACTATATTGTTTTCAATCATGAAATACTATTTTACATAATGTTTCCATTTATAGTTTGTCAAATGCATATTTTCTTTGGGTGGAAATACTACATTAGAGGTGAATATTTTGTTTTTCGGATTCCTCATTGTTAATTATTGTGGATTTGCTTGGTTTTCAATGCAAAACACGATTTATTACATACAATATGTGTGTGCGTGTGTGTGTGTGTGTGAACGGGTGGGAGTGTATATGGTGGGTGGCGAGTGGTTGGAAGTGGTGGTGGTGGTGGCGGGTGAAAATTTTGTGTCATCTTTTTTTTTTTTTTTTAGATCAAAAAACAAATTTTTTTTATTACTATTTCATTTTGCAATATGACTTTTTCTTCTTCTTATTCAATGAAATTATCAAAACTATGTTATTTCAAGCCTTGGAATTGACCTGGTACGAAAAAATAAATCGGAAAAAATGAGAGAAAAGAATGCAAAAAAGCATTAATTAGTGAATATTCTTGTTCTTTTTCTTGTTTCTTTTCCCGTATGCCAAAAAGTATTCATTTGTATGCATACGAAATGTGGGCGATTAATAAAAGTTGGCGGCATGTTGAAAAATGATACTAAACAAAAATAAACAAACGGAAAGGAATAGCCGAGACAATAGAAAAACAAATAATAACAAAATAGTGCAGCTGCAAAAGTCGATACAACATATAGGTAACCAACCGAAAACCAATAGATTATATTATATAGTTTTTATTTACAGAAAACTGAACGAAGGTAGACGGTCTTGTCCATTTGGGTCTAAAAAATGGTCTCTAATAAACTAAGTTCAATGGCTTTATGTACAGTGGAAATACGTTAAAACAAAACTGAGGAGAAGAGAACAAACCGGTAAGCAAAAAGGAAACAAAACAATGAAACAATCGAAATAACCAACGAAATACACAAACAACATGGTTAACCACTCTTCAAGCACACACCACAAAAAGCAGCTCCGGGACAGGAGCTTTTCAGTGCCTAATTCCGCACACTCACCTCGGCATTATCTTCCTCCTCCTCCGTCTTTATATCGGACGACTCGATTGTATTTTCGTTGTTTCCGCCAGCTCCTCCACCGCTACCTCCTCCTCCAAGCGCTGGATTCGCCAATCGCTCCACATATTTGCTGAACTTTTGCGCCTTCAATACCGCTGGCTTCTCCACCTCCTCGGGCTCAGAGTCGAGCAGCTCTATGGTTACGCGGCAATCGATTTTGTACTGCAAGGATAACACACATTTATATACTTTGTTTTGAGGGCAAACCTTTGCCAGGTTAACTTACAATGTACACTTTAAAGCAGTTCTCGTCGTTCATCATATTCTCTGCTTTGCGCTGGTAGGACATTTCCCGGTCAAAGGACTTGCAGGCATCGCGACAGAATCCGCCAGTGCAGCCTCGTCTCTGCTCGGTGGCAAACAACTCCACACAGTCCAAGGCGGCACGCTCAGTGACACAATATTGCAGCTGCCGCACCGCATTGGAAACAACCTGTTAAGAAAGATTATTAGTAAATCCCTAATGAATAAGGACAACCATAAATTTACCTTATCCAGCGTAAACGAAATGTAGGCATAGATGCCAAACATTTCACGCATCGTATCTTCGAATGTATTCGAGTCCATGTTTCCATCCAGGACATTCTTTAGCATATCGAGGAATGTGGGATAGTAGTCCTCCACCTGGATATCTGGCTTGGGCTTCAGCCTCAGCGCCGTGGCCGTGCTCTCCCGTCGGTTCAAACGGCAGCGCTCCTCCTCGATGGCCAGTCGGCGTGCTCGCTCATACATCACGTGCAGGCGGTCGCAGAGGATGGCGTGAAGTCGCAGAAACAGATACCAGTTGTTGTTGGCAAAGAAGAGCGAGTACGATTCATCCTGTTTTGGAAAAATAAATGGTCAATCAATTAATATTCTCCAGGTTTGTGGCTTATATTTATTTCTTACTTCATGTTGGCCTTGA
The DNA here is from genome assembly GCA_018150405.1 of Drosophila varians. Classification (NCBI taxonomy): domain Eukaryota; kingdom Metazoa; phylum Arthropoda; class Insecta; order Diptera; family Drosophilidae; genus Drosophila; species Drosophila varians. The sequence goes on from JAECWK010000130.1 coordinate 16,772,326, forward strand.
GCATGCGGTGGCAAGAGCTTCGGGTTCACAAAATCGGCCGAAAGATGCTCCTGCTTGATCTCCACATCATTTGCAGATGCAGGATCTTGTTTGGGACTCGACGCAGCTCCGCTGGCATTAGTACCGCCTTCGGAATGCAGATCATCCTTGCTTTTGGCCTCGGCTGTGGATACGGGAGCGGCCGCTGCTGCTGCCGCCGCCGCTGATGATGTCGATGGTGTGGCATCGTCCGTAGGTGAGGCAGACGATGGTGTTGTTGTTGTTGCACCTGATGCAGACCCACTTGTTGCCTTGGGATCGTCAGTCTCTTTTTTAATGACCGCCGCGGACGTCTGCGCTCCGCTGCTGCTGCTGGCATTGCTTCGCGCCGGCGAGGAGGAGGCAACTTCGATGGGCGTGCCCTTGCCGGCGTTTCTGGTCGCCGAATCGCCGACAGCTCGGCTCACTGGCGAGTCTACGTCCATTTTCGTATTGTCATCTACCAAAAATTGAAATGCTATATAGAAACGCGTGCACAACACATAGGTATCGGATATTCGAAGTGATTCAAATGTGAGTGGTTGCGGTGCATTGCAGTCCAGTTGGTTTTTGATTTGGTTTATGTTTAATTACAGGTTTTTATGTTACGTTACAGAATTTGGTTTCAGTGGTTTATTGTGTTTTGTAGATTAATAATTATTTGTTTAAGAGAAAAAAGAAAAAGAAAACGATAAAACATTCACTAAGTAATACAATCAAGCTATAACAAAAAAATGAAATAATATCAGTTTTTCCAAATCCATGAAAATGATTTAAATTAAAATGGATTTAAAAACAAAGCTGAATATCATTTCTCAAACAAACACATGTTTCTTTTCCAAAAAATAATTATGAAAATATGATTGTTGCGATGTTACAGTGTCGTGAATTGTATACTACATTATTCTTACTTTGTTAAACGAATATAATGATTACTTGTTAGTTTGTAAATTAATGAATATGATTAATATTTTTTAAAAATTTCTCTAAACTTACCGTCATCGCGTTCGTCGTCGCTCAGCGGCTGACGGGGCGCATAGAAGAGGTCAGGCACGAACTGGCGAATGATCTGCTTAATCTTTTGCTTCTCCTGCTTCTGAATGCCCGTCTGCCGCTTCACATGATGGATCAGCAGGTTGGCGGCGTCATCCAGAATGGTCTTGTCCTTGTAGGGTAGAACCAGATGTGGACCGGCCGGTTCCATTGAGTCGTCCTCCTGGTCGTGCCGCTCATCGTACAGAGTTTCGATTTCATTGAACAGGCTCTTTGAACGCAGGGCCTTCATATCGTTGGGCTTAAAGTTGATGGCTTGGTGGTCAAGGGACTTCAGGTAATACTTCTCGTTCTGTTCCCGCCACTGCTTATTGAAAGTCTAAAAAAAAAATGATTTTTCAAATATCGAATAGATATTTAAAACTCTTTTAAACTCTTACCTTTTGTGCCTCTCGCCACTCCTCCTCCTTGACTTTCAGTCGCTTGAGGACAATGGGCACAGCCACTGAGGGATTCTTCTTCATGCCCTGGATTATCTCGCCGGACTTGTCACCGTAGATTCGATGGATAGCCCTCTGATGAATCGTTTGGGACGTGCCACCCAAGTGGTCATCCAAATGGAACTTGGCCAGCTCCTCGGTGGACATGCGTGACATTTTCTTCTGCACATTCTCCAGCACGCGAATCGTGGCACTGTTCACCTCGATGACCAGGTCTAGCTCGAACCGTTCGTCCTCCGTTCTGTGAATATTCCTTTTGTTTAGAATGTGCGCATTGGTTAATTCAAATAAACGAAAGCCAAAGAAACAGAAGATCCAAAACAAACAACAGAGGTGGTGCCAATCGAATTAAAAAATAAAGTAAAGTGGCGATTACAATAAAGGAACATACGTTATTTTAACCGCCACTTATAGCGCCCCAAAAAGGACGAAGAGGAAACAAGGATTCAAGGAAATAGTCCCAATTTAATAGGGATTTGTTTCAGAATAATTAATAGTTTGTATATTTTTTTTGCTCACCTGTAGATAGTCTCTTCAAATTGAGTTTTGCGCGACGTCACAAAGGTGGAATCCTCGCTGGCCCACGTGGGGAAGGAGACCCACTTGTCGTTCAGAACTTCCCTACAAAGCGCCGTCCGTCCACTGCACTTCTTCGGCACCGTAGACTGGGGCAGGGCGCAATACGAGGCACCCAATCGCTTGCACGAGGAGAGATCCACATCCTGAACGTACTCTGCCGCGCTCTGGCCACTGGCCCGGTCGTGCGAGCTGTTGCTGCTTCCACCTCCCTGCCGTTGAGTGGCAGCCAGTGGCATGCCATCGATCAATCCTCCGGCCCCTTGACCCGCTGGAGGTCCCAAAAAGTCGGTGAACCATCTCCGAAGGTCGGGGAACTTCATTAGGAACGGGGAAACCAGGTTTAGCAACTCCGTTTTGGACACGATCTCTTGGTTGAACAGCGTCAGGCATCGCAGGAAGTTGTCGTAAACTTCGGGACTCCGAAGCGCCTTCCGCACTTTGTCGAAGAAAGCTGCGTCTGAGATGGTGCACTTGCTGGAAGCCTCGGAGAAGCTTACGTCACGGCAATATGGCTTTGGTCGCTTGGCAGGTGGTGCTCCACTCGCATAATGAGCAGACAATGCGTCGTCCGCCTGCCTCCTTGAAGCGGCACCAGAATTATGTTGACCATGGAGACCCGTTGGCAGCGGGGGCGTAGCATAACTGATTCCAGGTGAACTGCGGTCCAGTGAGTTATCCGACAAGTGCGGAGCCATTGAACCAATCACAGACGTAATTCCGTAACTAGGCGACTTCTTGGTGCTGTGGCCATGCGACATATTTTGATTGGGCGCGTGACCCACATACTTTTGCACGTGATGATTGTTTCGGTGCTCCTTCTCGTAGGAAACCATTACATTAGCTCCTGTTCCCGGCCGTCCCAGGTTCGTGACCGCCGCTGCTCCAGCCAGAATGTGGCTGCCTATTCCAGCGCCTCGTTGATGGACATGCTGCTGCAGTCCCGCATGGTAATCCTTTTCGTAGAGGACGTCGTTCCGGGCCGCTGCATTCAGGCCGGAACCAATCACATGATTTTGCTGTTGGCTGTTGTTGTAGGTTTTTATACTGACGCTGGTGTTTACTGCTGACAGATTGCCGATGGCCGCAGCATGGGCGCTATTGTCGATCTGCGGCAGTGTTGTGGCGCCACTGCCTAAGTGCAAAGGAGATCCGCTGGGCGCCGGCGAAGCCGTGGACATGGTTATGTGAGCTCCGCCGCTCAACGTGGCCGTCGGACGCTTGCCGTGATCGTTGTGGACTGATGCTGCTTTGGACATGTACTGCCCGGACTGGTGGTTTGTGGCATCGGGCAGAAATTGTCCAAATTCACGAAGCAAATCCTCATCCTGGCCAAACAGTTTGGCCACCTGTGTATAAACCTCTTGTTCGGTGAGCATTTTCACCTGGTTCAAACTGCCCTCCTTCATTCCTTTCTGCTCCTTTTGGTAGGCGTGCAGGATCTCGAGGAATTTCTTGTACTTAGCCGGCTGGTTTTGGAAACGGTTCTATTGTAGAGTATAAATGTAAATCAATAATAGTTTATGGTAAGAATTGTAGTAACTCACCTTTATCTTATTTACATAGGTTATGGCGTGATTGAACTCAACTGGCTGATTCTGCTGACCCGTCTCACCAAGCAAAATCGATTGATGCGCCTGTTGAATTTGATGTAGATTGTGCTGCGCTGCTCCCGGCGCTCCTCCATGAGGGCTCAGCTCATTCAACGAGTTAGGAGTGGGTGGACCTCCCACAACGACACTGGCAGCAGCATTTGGAACGCCCGCAGCACCAGCGACCTGACCCGTGGGTGTGATGGTGGCTCTATCCCGATCTCTCGAATAGTTTTGGGGCACGTTGTGCGCCGAGACCGAGATGCCTGGAGGTTGCTGGCCGGGAACCGATACAGCAGGCGCTGGCGAATTAGTGACACTGACATGAACATGTCCACCACCGGGAGATTGTGCCTGCGGTGGCGTCGCCTGATGTTGCAAGGCGTGTATTGTGGTTTGGCTTAGCGAAGCGCCGCCGTGAGTCATCAGATTCACGGCACCACCGGACTGGATCTGTGCTACAGCAGCTGCAGAAGCCACGGCGCCACCAGGTCCTGGCGCAGGAGTCAAGGTAGCTGCATTCGTTGTTTTAATAGCGGGATGACCAGCGGCAGCTACCATCGGGTTACCTCCAGCCAGCATATGCACTGTTCCTGTACTGGAAGGTGCTCCCGGTGGTGAAGGCATAGAGACTACCGGCACCGAACATCCTAGCGCATCCGAGTGGATCTCAATTTTGTACCCCGGCGGCAGAAACATGTTGAAGCCGTAAATCAACTCGGTGTGTCCTTTGAATAGCGTGGAAACCCGCTCAATAACACCGGGTGTGTCGATGCAGTGAGACTTGAACTCCTTCATGATGTCGAGGAAGTTATTGTAGATTTGCGGTTGATCCGCATACTGGTACTTCACTTGGTCGAGGTAACTGAGGGCGTCCTCCACTTTGAGCCGAGGTGTAGCATTTCCAGACTGACCTTGCGGTGGTGTGCTCGCGCCTCCCGGTACATTATTTCCGGTCACCGAAGCTGGCGGTGTTAGGGCCGCTGCTAACGGCGGTTGTTGGGCCGGCGGCTGCTGGACCATTGTGGCTAGATTGCCAACCGCATTGGCCACCGTTTGGGTGCCGCTGATTGTGCGCTGCCGGATTGTGCCCGTTTGGGAACTGCTCGATACTGTTTGCCCGCTGGCGGGATTAGTAGCTCCGCCGCCACCTCCAGTTACGTGAATCTGAACTGTGTTGGGGCCATCCCCGGTGCTGGGTTTGAGGGTTCCACCCGCCTGAATGGAAGCCACGCTATAAGCTGTACAAAATTAAATCAATTAGTGCCTGTTTATATGAGGATTAATATTAGAATCCTTACATGTGGTATACTGCAAAGTTTGGGTGCCTGTGCTTCCTGTCGAAACAACCACGTTTCCACTGCCAGCTCCTGTAGTTCCAACGCCAACTCCTACCGCCTGGGAAACGGTTGCTCCTGCTCCTCCAACGGCAGTGGTGCTGTCCACAATGGAGCTTGTCTTTAAATTTGTGGCCGTCGGTGTGGTGGACGGCAAATAGGCGATGGTTTGAGCGCCACCATGCTGCGGAGTTAGGATCCGATGGTGGATAGAGCTAATGCCACTGATGGTGGGGTTGTGAGCACCAGGAACAACGGTTCCTATTGTCACACCCGCTGTATTGACGCCCACGGTGGCTGTCCCTCCAGCTCCTGGCGCTGGCCCTCCTGCCGCCACTCCGACAACGCCCACGCCCACTCCACCGGCTGTTGGTGGACCGGGTCGTGTCCCGAACTGCACCTCGTCGACACGGGTGCGTTTCATCATCTTCTCGTTCCTCTGTTCTAGATGGAGCCTTCTGATTTCGCGCTCCTCGTTAAAATCTTGTGTTAAATCCTTGCCCAAGTGCAAGGACGATGATTGGACTGGAAAGTTTTGGGTGCGGGGGTGCTCCCTCGTTTGCGGCCGCCCTCTATGAGCGTATGTAGTATGCAATGAACGGTCGGGGTCGCAACTCTTGGTCTTTGACTTCTCGTGGATGCGACATATGTTGTCTATGCATTTGGTCGCCCCGCCAGCGGCAAATGCGCTTGAATTCAAAGGTTGAGAGACTGGATCTGCTGCTAACTATCTACTGGTGATGCGGGATTGCTCCTCTGCATCTGCCACGTAGCTCTTGAAGGTATTGGGATTCCACTGCAAATAAAGAAATGGTTATTATTATGAGTTGGTAACAAAAGTAAGGGTCAAGTGCTATCAAAGAATAGACTTCCAATCTGGTTTGCCAGCTGAATTTCTTCTATCTATCTATTGATATATCTCTCGATAAAGTGATTGAGATTGCACATTCCAGTGAAATAGCACCCTGAGGAGGAATATCACACAAAAAAACTATAGAATGTCTGTATTGGAAAAAAAAAAAAGAGAAGTTGGAGAGAAAGGTGGAGCAAGCGAACAGCAAGCAACAACAAGAGCGTAGCGTATAGACTTTGGATGGATCTGAGTGGAAGTTGGAGTTTCGTATGTACGTGCAACCGGAATTGGGCGCGCGCTTTGTTATTGCTTTTGGCGTTAGCAGTACAGTAAATACTTCCTATGCGAGCTTTCTGCATACAGATACCCCCCAAACCTGGCCGTGTGTGAGTAAGAGGTGAAGATGTGAATGTGGAAGGTGCCAAATGCCCCCATGCACGACATCGGCTTGCATAGAATTCGCTGGGCACGCATACTCTCAACCAAAAAAAAAGTCATATATATTTATATACCTCCAAGAGGGTGGGGAGCTGGGGGAGCTGCTGCTGCTGGTATATATTCTGTATCTACAACTTACAAGAAGAAAAAGAAGAAGCAGAAGCAGCCGCATCGAACGCAACAATGCAAAGGTGGTGGTGGTGCTGCTGTTGGCTTCTATCAGTGGTGGTGGTCGTGGTGGTGGTGCATGCCAGGCCAGGCCGCCGAGAGAGAGTCGCCACGGAGAAAGAAGTAAAGTAAGTGGTAGAACTGGAAAAACGTCGATCTTTTGGATGATATTACAAAAAAAAACACTTTTGCTAATACGACTCAATGGAATTTGAAGCAAATAATCCAATCCATACAACGTGGTTAAAAGATACTTTTTTCAAAAGGTATTTCACCCGTTTGGGGCCAACAACAACCCACCACACACACTTCTAAGTATTTGGCGGGCATTCGAGAGAGGAGAACCAGAGAGTGTTCCTCTCTGCGCAGACGAGAGAATAAATACAAGGTGAATGAAAATATATGCAAAAGTTTGGGAGATTAGAAAACCGCCTGGAAGATCATCTTTTGATGAAACAGCACACCCAACCAACCCAGCTGCCCCCTTTCAGCATTTGTAAACAAATATTGGAGACCACCCAGTACAGCCAGCAGCCGCACAAAAGCTTCTACGAGAAGTTTCTCGCTCTGCCACCACCACCAACTATTAATCCTTCGCAGGAGAGGAACACATTTAAAACAAGTATCTGCACTTTGTTATTGTACGTTTTGGATTCGTTGCCGTCATCTCGCCACAGAGTTGACTCATAGAAATAGAACGAATATTTCACTTAGTTGGCAGGTTTTAGATACTTTTTTTTTAATCAAAGATACATTTTTTAATCAACCATTAATGGCCCCCACCTAAGCTGGATTTCTTCACAAAATTACACTAATTTTTTTGGCGCAACTGTATGGATGTTTGGATGAGAGCGCACCCTGGGCTCCAACATACAAAATTGGGGCGTTGTGTGCGTGTATTTGTGTGTACGAGCTGGGGAGACATGTGGGCAAATTTTCCCTCCATTTTTTTTTCTTGTTCGGTTCAGCCCGCTCTATTACGTGCACACGTATAATGTTATCTTATCTGTTTTGTTCTGTGTATACACAGCACTGAATACGCAGCACAAAACGTAGACAACGTAAAATATGCAAAAAATGGTTAATCACTATTTTTTTTGTCGCATTTTTCTCTGATACTTCCTGCTCGAATTAATTCCATATTTAATCAACTGCAAAACCGAATCACCGGAGCTTTCCTGATGCGCGAATTAATATTTAGTTTTTTTTTTTTTTTTTTTTTTTTTGCATATTACTTTCGCACTCCCGCACACATTCACACTCGGCCCGCTGCGCTATTAATAAATTTTGCAAATAAAACATATGAATGTGTAGAGAAATATGTAGAAAATAACTAAGGCGTATACTATATAGATTGCAGAAGAAAACGTTTTGTGTAAAATTAAATAAAAGAAATAACCGAACCGAGGCAAGAACAACAAACAGAACAAAAGTTAAGGAGGTGGGGGCAAGAAAGAGGAGAAAGATTTCAATAAAAAAAAAAAAGGCAGCAATGATGCTCTCATTGTGCGGTGGAGCTGTGGAGCTTTGGCTATATTTTTCAGTCTTGGGAGCCATTTAAATGCAAACATACACTAGCACAGAAACTCTCGCCAGTACATGCGAATGGCGCATCAAAGCAAAAGTCGAGATAAGCGCACGAACTGAGCAAGAACGAATCAACGAACGAAAATAAAACGAAACTAAGTTGAAAAAATACAGTCAGTCCACGAGCAAGCCAAAAACTTGCCAGTGCTAGTGTTTGAGTGTGTTTGTGCGAGCCGCTCTCCTCTCCACCCTCGACGGTGTGAGTTTCGAGAGTGTGTTTGCCTGTATTCTCTGTACATACATGTACATTCTATATATACGTATATGTATTGGCTGTCTTATAATGCGAGTATGTTTGCATGTGTATATAAACCAATTGAAATTGACCTAACCTAAAAATGTTGTATTTTTCACAAGTTTCCGCCGTCTGCTGTCTGTTCGGAATTTTTTGATTCCACCAAGTGCACTTGAAGGATAGGTCCGAGCCTGAATGGGTTTGCCTGAATTTACAACACACTTCCCCGCCCGCGTCCCATTGCACTTACATCAGCACTAGCTTCGGTTGATATTCGGCTGTGTGTATATTCAAAATGGGTATGTATGTACTCGACTCGCACTCGTCTGTATGTATATTTACTACAAACTGCCGTCGTTGGCTTGTTATTGGAAACTTTCACGTTTTACGCAGTATTTTGCACTACCAACTATGTATATATCGCACACGGATTCACCAATTTCCACCGTTTTTTTTCGCTTCTTTCTTGCCTAAATGTAAAGTATAGTTTTTTTCGCACATATGTATAACCGACGCCCGAAAAATTCCACTTCCCTGAAATTCTTATCTTATTCGGATCCACTACAAAACTGAGCGCGATTTAAAACATTTTATTCGTGAACTTCTACTGTTATTCACAAATATTTCGCGAGAAAACGTTTTCGTACATCCTAACGCCGCCGCAAACATTTTTCGATTAACGATTAAATACGAGAGACATAGGTTGCTTCTCGGAGAGCCACAGAATGCCTATTGTAGCTGACAGGGTTGTCGATTATTTTACAATTCTCTCTCTGTAGGATATGTGGCAACACTGCTCTTGGCCATGTATGCGTCAGTTCTCTCTCTCTCTCTCGCGGGAATTCATTAACCGTTCAATTTCTGTTGCTGGCGCACATCCACGTCTCAAACACTGTTTGACAAACAGGGTGGCAACTCAGCGGCGCAACAACCGAGCCGCTGGACGCGCATTTTGCGCCGAGAAGAGGTTTGCTAGGCATAAAAATGTACATAACCCTGCGAGAATTCTTCCCATGGAGGCACAGGAAGTTTGGCGAAAAATGGCGCACAAAAAATGGATAAGAAACAGGCGGTGAAAGAGGGCCTCAAGCTTACGTAAGTGCAAAAGCACACAAAGAGAGAGGTGTGCGAAAGAGCAGACACAAAAGTTGCAAAACTTGTCGCCAAGGAAATAGGGTGTCCGCTCTCTCCAATTACCAGGTATTACATGGCTGTAATCGGAATGCAGGCACCCTGTGTTCTCTTAGCTGAGACGAAGTGCCACCCACACACAGATAAGGCGGCGGAGAATGTGGCTAAGATACTATTGCAGTACATAATGAAATCGGCGATGTCGAAAATGAGCTACAACTCTGCCACGGGTACACTTTGAGGAAACCCTATGCGGGAGTATATTGAAAACGCAAACGCAAAGTGCACCTCACCGTGACAATTAGAGCTGGAAACCAATGGCGATAGTTCCGAGTAAGGGTTAGTAACAAATATTTGGCAACAAACAATGAAATTATCGGTGTTTTTTATATCATCAGATATAAAATGTATGGACTATATAATAAAATAAAGAAACAATTTTCTGGAACCTTTTCTTCAAAAGGGTCCTCTTGATAAAGACAGCCGGCAACTCTTATCTTAAGTGCCTCTAAAACATTGGAATGTAAGTTAAAATATTGTTTCAAACGATTTTATTAATTATTATCATTTACAGGAATATTTAAATCTTTTATGAGTTGACCTAGAATGGCTTTTCTTGAAAAACATGGTTAAAAATTAATCGAATTGTATGAAATTGTGTAAATAATGATAATGAAATGGGAGCTCGACTACAGTTCTTCTGACAAGCCCTGACCACCCACAGTTTGTAGAAAACACATGTTTTCTCGCATCTGAATCTCAGGAGAGCAGACAAACAAAAAATCTGTATATGCAGAAAGCTTAGCTACCGTAGAAGGGGCTGGGTGGCATGGAAATGGAAACCTTGCAGTTATCGATTCGTCTCGCTCATTGCGCAATGAAATGCAGCGGGGGCGGTCGTACACAGAGCGGCCTAGAGAGCAACAGAGAGAGAGTAGTACACCTGCATCGCCTGCCGCCGATAGGAAATGCAAATCGCAAGTGCCCAGCCAAACTCATCATCTTCCAGCCTCAAAGTTCAAAGTTCACATGCAACTTGTGCAGCGCATGTCCACGGTGCATCAAAGTCCCGGACTAAACTTTCAGTTCCAGCGTCGCAGGACGGTTTGTTTGCCTTTCCAGTGGTAGTATTGATGTATTTTAACAACGCCAGGTGGTTTCACATGGTCTAATTATCCCTGTGCTAATTTCAGATTACTACAAAGGTGCTTTGGCAAATGGAATATTACAAGAATGTCAGATTTTAGGTAGCGGGCAGGAAAGCAAACCGAATTAGACCGAAAGTGGAAGCTTATGTGCCCTCTATAAGAGGTTCGCCGGTTAAGGGTTCTGAAAGACTATACTATGTCTAATTAGATCATTTCGCACATGGTCACAAATTTAATATATATTATTATGTTTTTCCACTATATCTATTAGTTAATCAAAGTCATGTGTTGAATAAGGAAACAATATTTATAATGGTAACTTCCAGCGATTAGCTAAGCTAATGAAATAGCAAGGGTTTAGTCATATATTTAGTTATGTCAGATGGGTTTTATGTCATTAAAGCTTTTTGGAAATACCATTGTAATCATCTTGGTACCCTAGGAGATTGTCTACGACCTGCTATCTAGCTATAGCTTAGGAAATTGTTGGAACCTCTGATAATAAGACACTTTGCTTCACCAGCAAGTTCAAGACTTGTTCTTTGGCCTCTGGCTAAGTTAAAAAAAATTGCAAAATGCAAACAATCAACTGGCGATGCGACAAGTGTTTTACTTCACGGGAGAAAGATCAAGAGAGTAGAGTGGAATTGAGGTTTGGACTGCCAAAACAAATACCGAGAAATGTGGCTTTCGTGTCCGTGTGTTTGGGGAGAGTTCCGATCAGAAATGAAGTGTGTGGCCTGGTAACTTGTTTTTCAAGTTTACAAACGGCCAAAAGCACAGATCAAACCGCACTAAACCAGACCCAAAAGCCAGAGTCAGTCGATTTCGAAGCGCTTCATAAAGAAAATTGTGGGGGGAAAATGGTTTGGAGGGAAAATATTAAGAACATGCACTTGTGTGTGTATCTCAATTGGGCTTCACAGACGCAGTGAGCCCGATTTCAACGAATTATTTAATTAGAATCAACACAGCACACAAATCCAACAAATTGAAGGCTGAATACCATCTAGCTTACCTTGTGGCAAGCAAAACAGGGAGTTGCCAACTTGTTTCTCAGTTATTTACAAAATTAGATTTATACATTTTTGGCTATCAACTTATTTTGACTAGAGCTAGCTCAAATATGAGAAGATATGTGATATATTTATAAAAATAAATATATATACACAATAGTATATAAAAAGTTGGCAGCCCCGTGCAAACGCAACAATAACAAAAGGTGAGCGCCGCAAACCTTTCTTTCTCTTTCTCACTCACACACGAGCAGCATGTTTTGATTGCAGGCAGCCTTTGTGTGATCTGCGTCATTGTTGTTGCTGTTCTCGATACCTTCCTTTCTTATTTATTGTCTGATTTTATATGTATATACATATGTGGCATGTCATCTATTTATTTTATATTTTATTAAATCAACGGCAATTAAAAAATGCCTTCACACACTCACACGTGAGCTCCGCCAGATGGCGGAACTTTTTAATTCACTCTGTTCATTTGTACATTTGCAGAAAGCAATGGGCGATAAGAACGAGTTCCACAAATACCAATAATTGAAGCTGTAACTGTAATTTGTGCTGTTCATATATTGTCATTGACAAAAGGCACTGCCTCAACTTTCTAACCTCAAAACAAATCGAAAACCTCGAGCAAAAAGTACCAACGCGATCTAGCATTACTAATTTAAATGGTTTTTGCCACAGGAAACTTTGTTTGCCGCCTAGCGTAATCAGTTGGGGGAATTGAGGTTATGGTTGATTCACTGGCAAACACACAAGGGCGCGCTCTTTTTATTTGCTCAACATACCTGGGTTTTTAGCTGGACTTTCGGCCGATGAGCTGCTCGTAGCGATTTTGTTTTTACTCGGTTCAGGGTCACAGAAAATTTTGATTTTTTTTCAATATACTTTTGGGCCTGCAGGGGTAGGGAAGGTGGAGAGGAAGCGAAGCGCGTGAGCTTCTTCTTCTTACATTTGCAACAAACACATGCAAACATTTGGCGCACACCACACCGGAATCGATTTTATGCTGCTGGGGGAGCCCAAAAACGCCCACGACTCAAATTTTCCTTCAATTTCCCGTACGCAATGCACGTAAAGCCACGCTCGTGCTTCAGTGTGTAAATGGCTCTTTATGAACTTCGCACAGGTACACCAAACGCGCACACAGCCGCGACGGCAGAATGCATTCGTACATGTACTGACAACATAGGAGCCACGCCAGCCGAGTGCAATTCGCGCGCTGCGTCTTTGTTAACACTTATTTACCTATTTCTATTTATTAAGTTCAATTAGGCCGTGAAAAATGGCCAGCAAGTTACAACAATAAAATCTACAGTGTGAAGCAGTGTGACCGCGATACTATCGATAAAATATACCTAGAAACTGTTTTAAAATACCATATAAACCTGAAAATTCATTTTAATACCAGATATATACTTTGGTTTCCAAATTATCGACATTTTTTTAAAACACTGTAAAGGCATAAGGTGTTGCCAGATAGGCAGTGATAATAAATTCCACGATATTATATTTTTCGACTTATCGACACCTCGGGTCTCAAGCTTACCGCCCAAAATAATGTGTTTTTTTTATAAAAAACTGTAATATCGTATATAATTATCAAAATTTCGATAGTTTATCGATAAGTTGAAACGTTTGACAACCCTACAAGTGGGGGCTCTTGGGTCCCCCGTTGGGGGCACCTGTCTCGATTGTCGCCTCCATCCTACATCGTCGTCGCTCGCTCGTTCGCCGACTGCGACCCTACGTGCCATTTGTTTTGAATAATCCGAATAATTCAACGCGCCCGAAACTGCATTATAAATAGCTCAGCCAGCGTGCGAAATAGCGGGTCGAAAGACGAATATTGTTAACGAGTGTGCGGGGGCGATTTCTCGTCTATACTAAGTTGTTGGAAAAGTAAATAACATAACACAAGTTTAGTTATTTACCGTGTGTGTGTGGCATTTAAAGTTTCCCGCAAACGCAAAGTTCGTGGTTAGTTGGTGTGGTCTCCTGGTCTCCTACCTCCCCCCTCCCAGTTGTGCCAATCACAAAGTCCTGTTTCCTGGCCAGTGCATACTCTTCATAACTAAAATTCGTTTTATATATTTTTATTCGACACACTGCTTACCGAATGTCCGAAAATAAAGGCATCATGCTGGCCAAATCAGTTCAAAAACACGCTGGACGTGCCAAGGAGAAGGTGAGTTCGTGCAACAGCCAGGTTGCACTTGCAGCAACGCCCACGCACCCCCAGAAGGTCACTAACTGTGTGACCCCCACTATCTCAATCATCCCCCACATGGTGTAATCCTCGGTAACAGCTACATTCCAGTAGAATTCTTTGTGTCCCTGTCCTAGTTTCTAGCTGGGTCACCAGCATTTGCATGTCTTCCAGTTCGGAATCTCAAGAGTTTATTATCTTTCTTATATACAGAGTTTGGGTAAAATAGTCCATACTAAATGGAAATTATTTAAAATCTTACAAAATCGTAGGTTTCACAGGATAAAGTGGGGTTCGGCTGGGTTATGATGATATTTAGGGAAGGTTTTCTTAAATCCTATCGGAATATTTTTATAGTAAATGATGTTTATTGTACTTTTATTAACTCAAATAGTTTATAGAACTGTTGCTTTATTATTTTCCCAATTCTGGCCAAGATTTATTGAAAGCTAAGTCCATTTTCCACCTCCCAAAATAAATCATCCACGAGATAAAGAGAAGGTCTGACACCTGTCTTCTTCGCTGGGAAGCAGATTCAATCCCAACTGATTTTCATCTTTTCCATTCATGAGATGCGTTTTTTCAGTTTTTCATCTTTCCGACGATGCGTACAAGTGAAAGTTGTGTTGTTGTTTAGTTAATAAAATTGTCTTACTTACGTTCCAATACGGCGAAATGTCAATAAAGCGGCCCAAAACAACGTGTAAAAGCTGACCTGCTCGTTGGGCTGGCTCAAAACGGGTTTAGAGATGCCTTCACTTCTCTTTCCAGGCATTCCACGATTACCAGACTGCTACCCACCCGGAGTGGTTCGGCGTTTGAAAATGCTGTAATCTTAGGCAGACCTATAGAAATGCGGCGACTATTGATTTGGTTGGATCGCCTGGTGTGGTGTGTGTGATTGTATTGGCATTTCGGAGCTGATTTCTAAAGTTCATTGGTATTTCCTAGCTGGCGGGGAGCTCTTCTTTTTTTGGGATGCGACCAGCTCGTGTTGGTCATTAAACTTGGAACCGAATTCCTCCACTAAATGTCATCGGGAATTGCTTTGCAGCGGTAACAAATTTATTGGAATCCTTCCGCCTCAGCTTAATGCAGTCGTAGAATGTTGCCTTTATTCGAGCGGCTTGCTCTAGAAAATTTCATAATTTTTCTGCTCAAAATTGAAATTTATTTTTAACAAATTTCGTTCTCTGGGCGGAATTCACATAGCTTGATTATTTCGCATGGCGTGTGCTCGATTTTCAAAAAAAATTCTGTGTGATTTTTTCACATCGGAGATGAGCGCAGAGAAAACTTGTCGCATGCCGCTTGCTGGCCGCCTAGATACGAAGATACAAAGATACATAGATACTTAGATACGTTTTTCTTGTTTTAAGGTGCGTCGACGGATGCCCAACAGCAGAAGCAGAAACAACTTTTCTTTGGCTTTTGGCTTTGGTTTTGGTTTTTCCCCGGCCCAGTCAGTCAGTCAGGCGCGTGAAAATGTCGCTGTCGCTTTTCCTGCCAGTCAATCTTTAAATAGACGCACTCACTTTGCTGCTTTTGTTTTATAACTTTACTAATACTTTTTAGTTTTGTCTTTTTTTTCCTCAAAGTTTTCTATTTTGTGCAAAAGGCACAAAGAAAGCCAAAAAAGACACCAAAAGAAAACAAAAAAAAAAAAAAAAAAAAAAAAGAATAAAGTAAAATTTCGCCCGCACCGATTTTTCGCTATGCTCCCCGGCTATTTGGCTATTTTTAAAAGCGGCACCGCACAACAGCTGCCAAAATGTGCTTCCCCCCTTGGTTTCTACAAAGGGGGCGATCCTCTCATCATCCTCCTTGTTGGCCCGAACAGTGCAACAGCACCGATTGACATTTTATTGGCAGTATTCGATCCGAAACTCAAACTTGCCTGTTGCATATTGAACTTCTTGTTGCATGCCTCTTGCTAAATGTCAACTGATTTTGGGACTTTATTTATATCATTTCAATGCGAATTTCGCTGTTAGTTGCAATTACTTGAATTCTTTGCTGATAAATATAGAAAATGGGGGCCTACCAATACCAAAGTTATAATATCCTTATTGCTGATACTGGAAATTGGAGTCGGAGATATCATTTTTTTTTTTTTTTTAGCAAAATACGTGGAAACATTTAGCGGCCAACTTCAAGAAGCCGCAAGTTTCCCATGTTTTCGTGTAAACATCTGACACTGCGGAGTTGTATTGTATTTCCAGTCTCAATATCAAGTTCTTTAGTCTGGCGTTACGCCCCCTTTTTTTTTTTGCCCTGAGTGGGGGGCGTTTTTGAAAAGTGCTGACCGCAGATAGCTCTTATTTAGCTTTATTCAATCGAGCGTAAAGCATTCTAAATGCAAGATACGGATACAACAAAAAAAAAAGGTACACATAGAGATACAATAATGCCATAAAATGTGACTGTAAAAGTTATAACACTGTGCAAGCTTATTAAAAAAAGAGTGTTCAATTATTGAAATTGCCAACAATCGCAGATGAAAGTGAAGGATGAGGAGGAGGAGAAGGAGATCTTTTGTGGCACGTTGATTGCATAACAATTGGAATTACTTCACAGCGTCTCATTTAGCCTCATTAATGCACGATTGTGCAGTCTTTTCGAATGGAAAATAAACTATAAGTGATATATAGTATAGTCTATGGGTTAAAGTTCGAATATTAGTCGTGAAATCATCACTAAAAGTTATTTTTCAAAGTTTGTTGTTTAACCCAGAAAGAAAATAAAGAACCAAAATGAAAACAAACTTTTTTTTTTAGCTTTTTTTGGAAAATGTGTGGCGCGTGAAAAAAGCGCACGGTCAATTACTGTCGATGGGGTATACACTCGAGTCCAAATGTACGCATACTTGAACGCCACGGGTCGTATACGTAATTTTTTTATTAGCTCACTTACTCATCCAGACACTATTGGCCGTCGTCGATTTGATAATCAGAATTCGGAGCGAGTCTCGATATACTCAATGGGTCTCTCACCTTGCCCACTCAACCGCCAAATTTCATAGAGTTCTTTTGAGCAAATATTGGGATTCCTTAGGTACACCCCAAATATATCATATTATTCATATGTGCTTGAGTGCTTGGAATTAATTCGCTTAAAATGTGTCCATTGAAAGTCGGAGACAGTGGGCTTTTTGTTGTTTACCTGTCTGACCCTCAATCCTGAGCAGCGGCTGCTGCTGCTCCAATTTCAGGCACTGCCTGAGCTCCCAGCATCGGATATAAGATACATAATGCATGAGCATCCCATCTCGAGACTGTGTCAGAGGGAAAAAAGTGCAATAGCAGCGGTGTCGGATTTAATTCATTATTCGTGTGCGGAAATGGGTAGGAAAATGAGAAAAAATCGGGCGACCGGGGCTATCGGGGCGACCAGGGCGACTAGAACAAAAGGCAGAGATGGGGAAACAGATCCCATCTAGAGATAGAGCTACAGAGAACACTGGGCACGCGATTTGCTAATGCTGTGCTGTTGTTCTACTTTGAACTGCAATAAAAAATGTATACAAAAAAAAAAAGTAAAGAAAAAACTGCGAGGGCATGGGAACCCATTTCTCACCCAGCCAAAGCGTTGTCAGTTAGTCAACTGGTTATAATAATTATTTTTATTATTTTCTACTGGCCCGGGGTGTCTTGGGTTGGAAACCGGTTGGCTTGGAACTGCGATTCAACTTACGCAATCAGCACAAAAAATATAATTTATGAATTTAAATATAAATGGAAATGTAAATGCAAATGCAATTTATGAGGGTGCTGGATCAGCCAAAACTTTCTTTTCATCGTTGTTATGTAAAACCTATACATACATACATATATATTTATATATAATATATAATTTTTTTTTAGCTATTTCAGCTTAATTGTTTCGTTCTCAATTTTTGTTTTTTAGCGAGCTTGTTACGCTCAAATGAATCCCGAGGTGGTGCTGGGTGGGCTGGCCATTAGCATTGGAATTAGCATAGCTCAAAATTTGCATCGGATCCGAGATCTGGGCTCTCGGCTTTGGGGTTTGCCCTCCCCACCTGCTGTGTTGCATTTCATCTCGGGGCTTGGGGGATTCCATTGCATGGGGCTGGTGTGGAAAGCTTAGAGGCAAAAATGTTGCCCAATCAGGGACAATTGTTACTCTGGGTCGCTGGCGGAAGGTTATGAGCGATTTGTCCTCTGCCTCTGTTCTGGGAGGGGAAGCAGTTAATTTCAATGAGATTTACACCAGGTTTGCGGCTGGGGCCCGGACATTTTCAATGTCAGTTGCATAATTTTCCGACTGCGGCTCTGCACTCGAGTTTATCATTTTAATTGTATAATTTTTCGGCTTGATTCTTGGAAATTGCCTCAAAATGCATGGCAATTGAGTTTGCATTAAAAGGCAGAACAAATGGCAAATGGAATTTCAATTGTGAAGGGGAGACGCGGTACATAAAAATCCGATTTCCTTTGATCTCAGCAAAATAAATGTGGGAACAAGTTCCAATCCCAATCAAGGAATAGAAGTTTATTGACTGTGAAATATATTATTTTTCAGCTTCATTTTGAGCTCTTCGATCAAGTGGAAAATTCAGTTTTTCAGCGTTTTGTAAATATTTGCGAAATGGCAGGCAGCTGCGTGAATTTGTAATTAAAAGCAGTTCACTGACTTGTGCACAATTTGCCATTTGCGAAACGTGTGCGAAAACGAAAAGGAAACCATTAACGAAAAGCGAACAAATAGTAAAGCTACAGAGAAAGAAATACCAGATAGACATTGTCAATAGCCAGTGATGCGTGTGGCATGCCCCCATTTCCTCGATTCACACCTTTAATTTCCAATCTTTGATTCCAAATTTAACGTCCAGTCTGCATGACGTATGCGTGATATTTCCATTTAGATTGTTTTTAGTTTCATTTTCACTTATCGCCAAGATTTCGCCCATTGTGAAGTATATACACAAAAAAAAAAAAAAAAATAATAAATAATAACAATAATTCACTTCAGCTGATAAAGCCAACCATCGTCACATTCTTGTGGTTCTGTAATGGAATCTTATCAAGCGAATCGTTTTGTTTTGCTTCGATGTCGGTGGGTTGGGAGTTTATTCACATTGCTCTGTGAATATTAACCATGACCAGGTTATGCAATACCTATATCTCTACCATATCTCTCAGGCGCGAGTTGAAGGCCAAACAGTTTTGATGGAAAACACAATGTTTGAATAGAAATTTGTGATTTTTTTTTTTGAAAAACTACTCCATTTCCAGTGCTCTTGACCCATTTTCCACGTCCCAGTGAGCCGCTCGGCGATTGGTTAACGATCTGTTCCAGTCGTCACGTGCCATAAACTACATTTTATTCCCATCTATTTATCTATGCAAATCACGTGCTCTCAAATATGTGTATCTCTAATGGCTTACTTCAATGAGTCGCCAGCACTTTGCGTTCCAACGCTAACCAGACCGAGATACAAAAGGTAATCCGAGAGATACTACGAATAGTGCTAAGTATTCGCTCATGATTCGACCGCATTCACAAATATTGGGCTTTGAGTTACGAGAACGTTTTGGGTCGAAACTCTCGGTACTTTTCCCCATGGCGGCTTGTGATCGATTAGCACGGAAATATCACACTTGTGTAACCCAAAAAATATAAAACTACTGAAGGGCATGTGTGTGCGATGTTCTTTTGAATAAAATATGACTGGAAAATGTCACATTCTTTGCAGTCTCTCACTGACTATGATTTATTTATTTGCTTGAATGCCGTATTTTGAGTCAAAAACATAGCAGACGTGAGAGGCTGATTAACGAGAATTCTCGAAATTACATAAACAGATAATAAATGCACACACAAACCCACAAAGCAACAGAAAAAAACACTTAAAGACAATTCGCAAAAACCTGTGTAGCCATGCAATAATCTCGAAAGCTGCTGAAACGACAATAATTGTGCCGCTTTTGTCTAGCTACAAAAGTATCTATGAGATACACAGCTGAGCCAAGCTTAAGTAACTGTCGCCGCATGCGTGTTTTCATCTGACAATATGGAGAATATAATAAAAAATTTAGAAAGAAACCTGTCCGGGTATAAAGTCGGTCTATTCCCGTTTCCCCAATGAATATCCGGTTAAAGCTTCGCACTTAATATTAATACTTTTATTGAATCTATTCAATGATCTTAACTTTGTTTTGGCCTGTATTTACCTTGTTTTTTTTTTTCTGTTTAAACCCATTCGTATTGCACTGGTATTTAGCTTGGCATGTTTTCGATTTTCTATTTATTTCAAATAACAACAAGAGCAAATGTTTGCCTAGGTCCAGTGAAAACGCTTTTCATTCCAAACGAAAGTGTTGTGAATAAAAATCGAGGCTCAAATTAACATAAATGTTCCATTCCAAAAAATGTATACGCGTATCATTGCAATAATCTGAAAATAGACTTGGGGATATATAATGGTCAGCTTGGATGAATGATGATGTTCTAGGCTGGCATAAACCCGTTTCGGGGAGAGATTTCTCTGCTAATTAGCGAGTAACTCCCTCCCCGTAACACCCCAGAATCCAGCGAAATTTTCTTTAATGCTAATTGATAAATCACATGACAAGACGACGGAGCTGGAACCATTTCATGTGGGATAAATATTAGTTTTCTACGCGCCTCTCCCTTCTTTTCCACATTTCCCCCCTCTGGTTTCTTCTCTTCTTCGTTTTCGATTCGAACTTTCTACGAATACAAACGAGTTTCACTTTCCACTTGCCTGAGCCGATTTGACCAAAGAAAGCTTCCGAAGAGTTTTCGAAATGGAAGAAAGACAAGACAAGGCGCCGCAAACAGATTATGCAAAGTGACTGGTATCGGGTATTGATATTCATTTATCGATGTTGCGCAATCCAATCAAAATGGAATTTGATTTACATACGTAAGCCCAGTTAACTGCATCTGGAGTCGGTATTAATCTCCATTAGCAGAGATTACAGGTTCCCACTCACATGACTGGGGGGTGGCCGGCCACTTATCCCCTGGGACCCCTTCGTCTAGGTACATACATAGGTGCTAAACCGGTTACTGCCCACAAATAATTTCTCGCTGTCATCATCGGCTAACCAAACGGGGCAACAAGTTGCTTGCAAATAATAATCACAAAAAGGAAAAAAAATAAATAAAAGTGGGTAAAGACAAATGTACTTTTGTGGTAATAGGTTAGGTCGGTCTTATAGTAGTTTTTTTTAAAATGTTTTTTGTCCCACACACCACAAGCAAATACGGGGAGACTGAGGCATGCCATTAAACTAGGCAACACAAGCCAAGAGCTCCAACTTGTCCCGGCTAAAATGTCTTCTGCTGGCCCCAATCTCTTCGCCGTCTTCGCCCTGCCGCCCATTTCTCCATTTCTCTATTTCTCTGGCACATTTCCACATTTCTCTTTTCTTCTCAGTTTTCGCCGGCGGGGCGGGCGCATTATTCATGCCAATTTCTACAAGTTTTTCACAATTGTTCTGCCTCTGCCATTTGTTCTCAGACAATGTACTTTCTTACTTGTTTCTAAACACATTTTCTGGCCAGTGCTTTCTGTAGGGTGCATCGTTGGATATAAAAGATATCCAACTACTAATTACATAGTCGAGAGATTGGATCAAAAAATTTCATAAATTTAGAAAGTAAAAACACGCTTGAAGAAATTTGAATAACAAATTTTACAAACGAAAAAAAAAAAAAGGGGAAAACACATGCTTTTGCTTAAATATATTTTTGATTAGCATTTAATAATAATGTATTCTACGAAAGATTAATGAAAAGAGAGCATTGGCCACTTCGATTTAATTTGAAGAGACTTGTTGCACGATTTGGCGGCTCTCTGGGGCAACTGCCACTGTGCCGCTGTGCCGCTGTCTGTGCATTCTTGGCAAACTGGGCCAACGTCTGCTTATGGCTAAAATGTACATGAAAAACACCATACATTATACGCGATACACGATAGACAATATACAATAGAATGCGAATCTCCTACCCCCCGACTGCCATGTGCACTTAACTCTTGTTTGTTTGCACTTGGCTGAGTGTTCCGTTTCATTTCATTAGATTGCAGTTGATGCGCCCGGGTCGGGATACTTTTCTTGCCACTTCCAGACAACAGCTGGGCGATGTTGTCATCCAACCAACCATCCAACCATCCCACAGCCCACATCCTACAGACACCGTCCCACGCCCAGTTAATCTGCACACAAAACCAAAACAAGGCATGGAGGTCGTTGCTGTTTCTGATTGCCAGACAGAAACAAAACTGGTTAACCGAAAGTTAACCAAGACTTTGGCCCACGTTTAGCTGCACAAGTGGGCGTGGTGGCTGGCTACTCCTCCTCATTCCTCAGATCCGTAAGGTTGTGACCCAATTTTGGGCTGCGGTTGCGATCCCCCTAAAAGAATAGTTTATCGTTAGATACGCGATACACAAATTTGTCTATATACCATATACATAAATATATATATATCCATGTCTAGGGGCATAAATGTGATTTTTGGCAAGAGATCGAGAGAGAGCCAAAGAGGCGGGTTCTAGAGCAACGTCAGTTTTTAAATAAGTGACAAATATGCAGAGGCAGACGTTCCACATATACTCTTCCCCCATCTAAATATACGCACCTACAGAGCAAAAGAAGAATTATACATAGATTCGATGACGCAAACTGTGACAGACATTACACATGGCCAGAAGAAACCTCAAAACGGAAGTGACCAGCCACAACTGTCCTTGTTTCGGCCAACTACTCCCCTCCCTAAGATAAGATTTAAAGCCTTGGTAACAAGACAATATCTATTTTCTATATTTCATGCGACACATTTTGTGCTCCACCCACTTCCAGGTCAGTTCCCGATTCACGGATCGGACCAACTAGGGAAGTGGAGGTAAACAAAGACCTTAACCAGAAAGCCAACCGTTCGGTTTCAATTACGAAAATGGTCATTTAAAATGTCTTGAGACGCCAACAGGTTTCCTGGCCATAAAAGGTGTTTTTCTCTTTTTTTTTCGAAGAGCTGCCGTCCGGGGCCTCTTGTAAATGTAAAAATTTAACAACTAGAAAGGAATTTAAGCCATTCAATTGCCGGCAACAGGTCAATAAAACACTTGTTAGCGTTTTAAATAATTTCCAAGATAAGATATGCTCGTCTAGAGAGTTATTTCGATGGCCAAACTACAGTTCTTAACTTGGCTAATTCCGTATGCGTGCCACATGTCGCGGCCCATTTGACAATCCATCATAACGGGGCTTAAAAGAGTCGCCATTAAGAAACCAGCCCTCCGGAGGAAGTTCAACTTGGAACTTCCGAACAAGTGGACGGAGAAACACCTGAAAAAAAGCTAAAGCTGAAAAAAAGCTGAAGGTATATCTAATTATCTATCTCCCGAGCTGTGCGCAAAATTCAATTAGGCAACTTTGTTATCTGGTTGTGGCTTTTGTTCCTTTTGTTTTTGGCCAGTTCCGATAGGGAGGGAGGACAGCCTGGCCAGCCCGTTAAGGCCACAAATATTTGGTTAGCATTTTTTTTTTGTTGTTGCTCGCGTTGAATCTCGGCAAATAGATCATTTTGTGCCTTATCGCCTCGGACTATCTCTCAGTATATTGCGTATACGCACAGATGGCCCGGAGCCGGAGCAAGTCACTCTGCTCTGAGTCTTGAGGCGTGGGCGAAATCGTAACGATTACGCTGGAAACTGTTACAAGGCTGAAGGTGCCAACTGGTTCAGCCTCAGTGCCACATTTCCTGTCAGTCTTTTCCACAGCTCGTTTCCATTTTTTTGTTCGTCTTTAATTGGTCGTCGAAAAGCCATTAAGTGTGGCACGAATAAGTGCCACAAATTGACCAGAAGAGCAAAAAAAAAGGGGAGTCTTTAAAGACGTTCTTAACCCAAATGCCGTTAACAGACTCTTGAGAAAAGATACTTATGAGTGGATAAACTTTTTCCAGATCCACAAAGTGCCAACAGATTTAGAGAGTTTCCCCTCAACACCTAGAAAATATTTGGCTAAGAATACAGATTGTGTAATATTTTGTTTCGATGATGAACGATTTAAAGCCAAGTTTAATGACCCACAACAACCTTGTCACCCACACATAATCATATTTATTGATTTCTCCATTTTTCAGATTCTACAAAACTTGGGAAAAGTCGATCGCACTGCAGATGAAATCTTCGACGATCATTTAAACAACTTCAATCGCCAGCAGGCGAGTGCCAACAAACTACAAAAGGAATTCAATAACTACATAAGATGTGTTCGCGGTATGTCATTAATTTCTTCAACTTTGTGAATAGAAAAATAAATTGTAATATATATGGAAATTTTGGCAGCTGCACAAGCCGCCTCCAAGACGCTGATGGATGCCGTTTGCGAGATCTACGAGCCACAGTGGAGCGGATACGATGCCCTCCAAGCACAAACTGGCGCCTCGGAGAGCCTGTGGGCGGACTTTGCGCACAAACTGGGGGATCAAGTGCTCATTCCCCTCAACACATACACCGGACAGTTTCCCGAAATGAAGGTAATCCCGAAATTAATCCAACTCCTCTTAATGGGTTCTAAAATGTTACTTTTTTTTTATAGAAAAAAGTGGAGAAGCGCAATCGCAAGCTGATTGACTACGATGGGCAGCGTCACTCGTTCCAGAATCTGCAGGCCAATGCCAACAAGCGCAAGGATGATGTCAAGGTTTGCCCGTTAAATGGTTATATTATTACAGCTTCATAATGAATACATCTTCCTTGTCCAGCTAACCAAAGGACGGGAACAGCTGGAGGAAGCCAGACGCACCTACGAGATCCTGAACACGGAACTGCATGATGAACTGCCTGCTCTATATGATTCAAGAATACTGTTTTTGGTTACCAACTTGCAGACCCTTTTCGCCACAGAACAGGTCTTCCACAATGAAACGGCAAAGGTGGGTTTCGAAATCGAATATGTTTTACAGACTATCCACTAATTAGTGTCTATAAACCTGGTCAGATCTACTCGGAACTGGAGGCAATCGTCGACAAATTGGCCACAGAATCACAGCGCGGATCAAACACCCTACGCAAACAAACGAGTAGGATATTAGCCATATCTTTTGTTAGCCAGATACTTCTAATGACTTGTTGACTTTCGCTCCAACCCACAGGCAATGCCATCAAGACGTCGAGTCCAGTGCAGTCGCCGGTAAACAAGCTGAACAACGCCAACATCAACAGCAGCAACTATCAGAATCAGATTACCACAAATGGTGGCTCCAGTCTGGCAAACAGCCGTAAGTCCCCTCCATCAGTTTATTCCCTCAGATCTGTCCTACATAATATCGATATGCTATAAGACTCCCAGGAGAATCCTAAGTATTTTTATGTTATTTATCAAATCTTTTATTTATCTGCTTTCCTTTTTGATTTTCTTTGTTCTTTTTTTTCCTTAATGCTAAAACAAAATAATCATTATAAATTGCTCAAAACTGTACAAAAACCAAAAACAAAAAAACTGTATCAACAAACAAACTCATAAACAATCCATTAAAGTTTAAAATATATTTCCAAAATTATTATGTACAAAAAATATCCCAAAGAGCTCAACATAATACACAATATATAGAATATTTTGTATAAATCTATATTATATACAATATCTGCACTATATTATCTGCATATACTACATATATATATAATATATGGACTACGATTCGGTCTAGTTTTTGGCAATTTATATGAAAGATTTTTGTTTCTTTTGGCAAACTAATTTGTGTTAACTTTTCCGTTTTTCCGTTTTTGAAATTTTTGAACTAAAACACGATTGTGGCGATGCGAAAACATTCCATTTGTAGACTTGAATTGAATTTGTAAATAAAAATCTGGCTGAAGGCGATCTGGGCTGGTTAATAATTTAATAATCCGATTATATAGAGGGGAACCCCACCCACCACCACCCAAGCACTCCCAATTGAGATGAGATGGGGACCGGCCCAGGTTGCCGCCTGACGAATGGAATGTGGCATGTCCTTGAGAGCCGAAAGTTTTGATTCCAAGTTTTTTTTTTTTTTTGTTTTAAACCTAATCCCTGCCCTAACTTGCATGTCCCGAGTTATATTTGATTTGTTTTCTTTCTTTTTTATTTAATCTTTTGTTTGGAATGATGCTAACCACAACAATAATTACTCAAAATGAATGAAATAACCACTCGACACACTCGTCAATCAATCAATCACAAACACAATCTATAAAATACAATAATCGATTAAAAAAAAAAAAAATGAAACACACACGCGATATAAAAATGACAACAATTAGCAACATCCACGAACTCGTCGCTGCAAGAGCCGAGATTTGATTCAGTTTCTTCAACACCAGAACCGACTCCGGATTCCCCAGCAGCGCCCAGCAGTCCCACGGAAAACGGTGGCGGCGGGGCGGCGACCGCAAAGCCAGCGGAGCGTCCCGAACTGACAGGTTTGAATGGGTCCAGTGGCAAGGCGACCACCACCACACAGACCTCGCCGACGGAGGAGCCAACCGCAAAGGCGATTGCTGGCGGTGATGGGAAGCCAGCGTCGGTGGACACCGGATCTGGGGATTTAGAAGCAACGTCGGCCCCAGCAACCCCCCAAGTGAATGGCAACAACAATGAAACCCCAGTGGCAGGTGCAGGTGTCAAGGAAGGTGGCAAGCTGCCCAAGGAACTGCCCAGCACCAAGAGCAGCAACAATGCCGAGGCAGCGGCCGAGGCGGCTGCCAACAATGGCAACTCCATCGAGGAGCACAAGCAGAAGAAACTAGGTAATGACACCAAAACCGAAACAGTCACCCAGCACTTAGTTGCATCTGCAGATCAAGAAACAGTAGAAACCGATACAGATACAGATACAAAGACCAGTCAGAGCACAGTCACAAATACAAGTCAGAGCATTAGACCCATAGTTAATAGGCACAGCGTTAATAAGGCTAATAAGAATCCATTCGAGGAAGACGACGATCGCATCTACGAGGTGCCCGCTGGTGAGTAAACCTCCAGAAACGAGTCCACTGGGTATATCTCTCTGTATCTCTGTAGTCTCTTCCGCTCACTATCTCTATCTCTCTGTCTTTGTATTGGCATCCTTTGCGATGATGGCACTTGTGCCTGTCCAAGGACCAAGCCTAATCCTGTTGTACACTAAGCTTAGTTCTCTGTGATTGTCGTCTAAAACGAGGATGATTGTATAATGTGGCATGCTGTGCTGCTGGCAATGGGGCATCCACAATGGCAGGACTCTACTCATCTCATTTCCCCCATGGGCCTATTTGTACACCTAAAACCATTTTCACCTGGTATCTTTAGTCGGGCTCAAGTCACTCATATTGTTTTTAAAATTCGGACAAGGTCTGGTGTCCTTCAATACACACGTATGTAGGTTTGATACAACAATTATCCTTTAATAAGCACATCAAACCCCATCGCATGCACGTTAGCTGCTTCAATCGTTTAGTTATCCTTAAAATCCTTTAAAATCACCCTACTATCAACACTAACTACCCCCTCAACAAATAAAAGAGAAGCCTGAGAAAGTGCTGAACATCAACTAACCCCAGTTCTGGCCAGGATTGCGTTTTAGCTGTTCTTCTTTGCGTGCGTTTGTCTACTAAACACGGTTATGCCACTTTCGATGTACTACACACTCTGTGACACATTGTGAGATCAAGGATCCGCTACTAAAATGTATTTCTTCCATATCGTTTTTTTCGAAAATAGATGCCAATACCGCTGACCTGCCGGCCGGCGTGCTCTACCGGGTGAAGGCCACCTACGGCTACGTCAAGGAGGATGTGGACGAGCTGAGCTTCGAGATCGGCGACATTATTCGCGTCATCGAGTACGACGATCCGGAGGATCAGGTAAAGTGGAGTGCTCATGTCCGCAAGGACTTACTTCTATATCCTTCGCATGGATATAGGATTGAAGCTTCGGTAGCCGAAGATATACTTCCATGAGCTTTGCACGCGCTAGTCTCCCCCTCCGCGCCAATATGCAGACCTCCGGCACTTCCTTTCTTTATTGAGTGCAGTTCTTTATTGCCAACTTGCAGGAGGAGGGCTGGCTGATGGGTCAGAAGGAGGGCACCACCGAGAAGGGACTCTTCCCCGCCAACTTCACGCGTCCCATCTGAGGCATCCGGGTCTAGTGGGAGCCACCGAGCCGAGCAAGCAACGAACCAACTTCAAAAAACAACAAATTCAATCATAAACAAAAAAAAAACACAGTTTTCGAGCGGAGTAATGCCAATCCAAAATTTCGGCCAAATTTTCTTTGTGAGCGCTGCTTCAACTTTTGTCCATTTAATAAATTCTTGTTTTGTGAAATGTATTCTTCTAATTAACAATTAGGCAGTGCTTCCAAATCCAAATCCAAATCAAAAAATTAAGAAAGAAAATCTATTTTATTGTTAGAAGAGAATCGCAACACAAAGATAAAAAAGGAGAATCGCAAGAGAGAATATATTTTGAAAGAATGTTTCAAACATTATTTTTTAGTTCTAAGTTTCAAACAAAATCTAAAGCATAAACCTACTTATACATACATATATTATTTGTTAATCATATTATTGTGCTCATAATTAATGCGAACAAAATGTAACTAATTTGTAATTTTGTAATTCGTTGAAGGCGTTGAAGGCAAAATCACAAATGGAACGCATATCACTCGAAAGCCAGAAGAGTAATTGTTAAACAAATGAAAGGATCAACATTTACCTTTTATATGTGTATTTTGAAAATATTTAGTACGAGTTTTTTATAGTCAATTGAGTGTATTTTTAGGGTGATACAAACAAAAAACAAAATGGCCAGTTGAAATTTTACTTTTGGGCGTTACCTATTGTCCCCAGAGTTTTTTTTTCTTTTTTTGGAAATCCTGTTTTTATTTTTCAAGTAACCACTATAACGTCTAGCTTATATCTTTATTTTAATTCGTAATTTGTAATTTGTAATTTGTGTTTTTAATTTTGGTCAGAGAGAGACTCGAACTAGCTGCAGCTTTATAACACGAACACAATCCAATAGTCACTAACCGATCGATTCGATGTTTTTATTTAACTTGATTGTAAATCGCACACGAAACCCGAAATAATTGTTTAAATTTTGCACACTGTAAAGTTATTTTAATTTTATTTAATTTAAAACCTATTTATCGCATGAACATATTGAACAAATGATAATAATTTACAGAAATGCAAATAAAACATAGATTAAATAAATTGATGTTTGATTTTGGATATGGCGGATCGGGGGGATTTTCCAACACTACACCGGAAGTCCTTTTAACTAAAGCAGTGCTTCGACTTTGCTCCGATTACAGGATAGTAACCCGGTTCATGACTTCCTTTCCGATTCAGAAAGATTTTTTAAACATCTCTTTCATTCAAGAGGCAAAAATAATAACATTTTCTTTAAAATTGTTTTGGGGTTTTGATTGGGGCCATGTTCCTTTAACCGGTTCGCATCTTCCGTTCCGATTCGGAGAGAATCGGCCGATAGCAAGTCTCCAATCACTCCGGTTAGTGGTGGGTTGGAAAAATATCGATGAATCGATGAGTCTATTTTCCATCGGTGTATCGTTGCTTCTCCACTCTAGTAAAGTATACGGTCGTGCGTCAAAAAGCGAAAAATGCAAAATTAAATATGTTGTGAGTAGCGAGAAATGCAAAATCGAATATGTTGTGAGTTTCGATCGAGAGTCCCGTCCCATCGACCACCGATCAGCCATCAGCGACCTCCGGTTCCCCCTGGACGGTCGTCCAAAGATTTTTGCTCGACCTGAAAACCGCTGAAAACTAGTGTTAAGTGCGCTTTTCGACCAAATTGCATGGCCCGGTGGTCATTGATAGGCTGAGACCGACGTAATTGTTAAACAATCGCATCGGCGAGTCGTGTGGTTTGCGGATTGCTTTTCTACCAAATTTTTTCATGCTCGTTTTTGGCCTCGCCCGTCGTCGTCGTCGTCTGTGTGTATTCGTTTCGCCGATAAAGCAGTGCGCGATAGCGGGTGACAACACTGCATGCCCACTGCTTGCCGGAGGAAAACACCAGCTACGAAAAAAAAGATTGTTGCAAAAAGTTTGCTCCGTCGTACGTCGCGGGGTAGGTGGGAGCGATATATATTTTCGATTCAGTTGTGTGCGGCTAGCAAAATATAAAACGGGGTTAAGCGAATATCGTGTGAAAAGGCTTGATACATGGGCGAAAAAGGGGTTTTTCCAGCGAGACCCGAGAGGGGGCCGACCAAGAAGAAGGAGGGAGGGGATGGGCTGACGGCTGACGGATTGTGGGTGGTTGGATGGGTCGTGTGTTTACCTTAGCCAATATGATGATTTTCCGATGACGATGATGATGATGATGATGATGATTATAATGATTATGAATTTTCTCACATACAGCCTTATCAAGCGTTGTTTTCTCTTTGTCTCTCTACTTGCAGTTCCACTGCATACAGAAAAATAAACAAATACAAGAAGCATAAAGTATGCAGAAAATTAAATACAAAAGGAGCCACTAAGTGTTTCGTGTGAAATCAATTTAACGTTCGTCGCCGTCTCGTACCGTACATACTTTTACGTTTTCTCAATTTTTCAATTACACTACAATATGAATATTTGTTGAAACTTCGATGCATTTACAGACTGGTGTTGACAAAACCAACTAGAAACAACTACAAACAAAAAATAAATAAATAAAAACCAAACCACATCCCCTCACACATACGCAACAATATATATAAATAGTATCATACCTTTCATAAAGCCGCAAAACCGAAAACCTAAAAAAAAAGGAGAATAAAGCATAAAAGTAAAGTTTATATTACAAAAAGCACCAGTAATTTTAATAAACCAACAACACGTTCCTTAAAAACAAACGTTTTCCAAACCGCAAACCGACTAATCGTAATGCTTTTGAAATTAGTTATAAGCTAAACAAAACGGCTAACCCGTAAAAAGCGCGAAAAAAACTAAAATTTTGGATGGTACCAAAAGCGACAACAAACTAGGGACAATTTTGAAATCAGCCAATGAAAACAAACACTTTTTGTATAACATAGTGCTAGAAAATATAGCTGAGAGGATTACCGGATCATCTAGTTGGAGAACCTCGCCCGATCACATTCAATCCCGTCTCCGTTTATGCGTAAGTAGAGCTTACAGGATGTGTCTCACCCATTCTTATAATAGATTCCCACATTAGTTTTATGTTTCAGCTGTTTAGTTTAGATTTCCCTGCCCTGCCCCATGGCATATAAAGTAGAGTTTCGATAAGAGACTTATGAGTAATTTTCTGGTATTTCCGATCCAGGATAGAAACCTATTTGATAGAGAAATTTTTTTTTGAATAAGTAGGTGAAGCGGCTAATACAGTAGCCTTTAAAGTCATCTAAAGATTACGGAGACAAATCAAATTTTATCTGCGAAGCGTTTATCATATGCATATAGTGTATGTTAGATAAGATTTTCAGCTTGAATCCGATTTTTTTCTTTTATAATTTTTAGTGGCATGATATATCTGGCGGACTATTGTTAAAAACCACTTGAGTGCGCCAATTTGGTGCCCCTGCCCCTGCCCCTGGCCCTGGCCCTGCCCCTGGCTTTCTGGCCACTGCTAATTAGATTTTGTGGCTTTGCCCAGTGAGAAAGGTTTTCCCACTGCCGCCACCCAACTAATCCTGGGCCCAGCCGGTCTAGACCATGACTTCGCTGGGATCTCCAATCAGTGATGCCTCCAATACTCCCCAGTCTGTCCAAAATCCATCGATATATTCGTTTAGAAAACCTTGTTTTGTCCATGTCCGCGTATTTGGCAAACAAAATTGGATTAGCAAACACTCGATATGGGAAATAAAATGAACAGAAAAAGAGAGGAAATAGCTATACGAGGTCTATAGCTTCGGAACCTATGAATGAATGTCTTTTGGGTGGACCTACAGGGGGGACTTATATTGTTAAAACGTACTTTTAATCCTGAGATGAATCACTCAAGGTATAGAAAATATTGGTATTGATTTTCTGAAGAGTTTCCAAGCTTAAGAATTGCAAATGTGGTCCACTCGCTTTGGAGAAAGAGGCCTCTCGCGAACCAGCGAAGCCATACATTTACCAAAATCAGCTTTCTGCAATGAACTTGGCCTAGAGGGGCGGTCACTTCCTCAATCTGTTGCCACCTGGGCGATCGGAGGGGCAGGTATCCCAGGTGCATGCGCGCAGAGAGCCAAACCAGAAGTAGGGCCAAAGCCAATGCCATGGACAGGGGAAAGCCTAGGCCTAGGTCTGGGCCAGTTTGGTGGGGCAGGCAAATATGAAATGTTAATTGTCAGTGCGGGACACAACGTGGCGAACTCTCGGCGAGCTAACAACTCGAGTGGTCCGTAGAATCAGGGCATTTGGCATAGAACCCTACAGCTATTGCATAACCATCGTGATCCTAAATCAAAGCTTTCGTCGCCTCATTACAGATAGTCTTTGGATCGTCGTGGTCGTCGTGTTCGATGTGGTCTTTGTTCATTCGTAGCCATCATTCTCAGCCTCCGAGTCGCCGAAATCCGATCAAGGAGTTGGCCTAGATCCTCTGTAATATCGTAAGCAATAGCCAAAGAGTGTCGGAGCGAGCAAAGCCAAAGTACAAATGCATATTCGATCCGGCGAATCAATTCAATCTTGAATGAGCACGCACCCAGTCGGCGGAACTCTCCCCACCAACGCAACCAATTAGATTAGGCTACTACGGCTACGGGCGATAGGTGACAGTGAGACGACTGTCCGGAATAGAAACGGAGGACGGAACAGGCACCCACCCACACTATACATCCGAACACAAACACACCACATATTTTCTACACGTAACGGCGAGTCGAGCGTAGTGGCTGCAGTACGCGAAAGCGTCCACAAATCTAGTTAGCATGGAGTGCTGTTTATCGGAGGAGGCCAAGGAACAAAAGCGCATCAATCAGGAAATCGAGAAGCAGTTGCGCCGGGACAAGAGAGATGCGCGTCGTGAGCTTAAATTGTTGTTGCTGGGTAAGTAAGGCAGCCACGTCAAGGTGCATTCTGATTGCATTTGGCCATCCTTAATGCAATTGCTGGGCCAGCTAATTGATATTAAAGAGTGCCGGCAAAGCATCAACTTAAATAATTTTGTCATACTTTATCCACCAGGCACTGGCGAGTCCGGGAAGTCCACATTCATCAAACAGATGCGTATTATCCACGGCAGCGGCTACTCGGACGAGGACAAGCGTGGATACATCAAGCTGGTCTTTCAGAACATATTCATGGCCATGCAGTCAATGATTAAGGCCATGGATATGCTGAAGATTTCCTATGGCGTCGGCGAGCATAGCGTAAGCTTACCAATCTCTTTACTTAACTAATAATACTTAACTAATAAAATGTATATATCCACAGGAAATGGCCGATCTGGTGATGAGCATTGATTACGAAACAGTGACCACCTTTGAGGATCCATACTTGAATGCCATCAAAACGCTGTGGGACGATGCTGGCATCCAGGAGTGCTACGATCGTCGTAGGGAATATCAGCTAACTGATTCAGCCAAATAGTGAGTTGCCCGTGGTCATCCTAAATCAAAAATCTAATCCCTAACTGACCGACATGGACCGTAAATGTTCCTTTACTAAATTATCTTATCCCTGTAACACAAACAGTTATCTAAAGGATCTCGACCGTGTGGCTCAACCTGCATATTTACCCACTGAGCAAGACATTTTAAGAGTTCGTGTGCCGACAACAGGGATAATTGAGTATCCCTTTGATTTAGAAGAAATCAGATTTAGGTACAATTAAATTATAACAATATATTGCATGTGTGGTTTTGGTTTTTTTTAACTTTTATATTAATAAATATCTTAAGGTCATGTTTATAAGGAAGTTAGTGAGCTTTAGGGGACTGTGACGGATTGTAACACATGTAGACATGGTTGTGGTGCCTCGTTTTCAATTTGCATGTTAATCCTTAATCCTTAGCTATCTGAGCGACCTTGCTCGCATTGAGCAGGCTGACTATTTGCCCACCGAGCAGGACATTCTACGTGCTCGTGTGCCGACAACTGGCATTCTTGAGTATCCATTCGATTTGGATGGCATTGTGTTTAGGTATATTTTTGAAAATATTAAGCTTTAAATTGCTATAAAGGCTAGACAAATCTATGGGTAATCAAAGCTAATAGTAGAGTATTTTTAATGAATATGAATGCTTTTTGTATAATGCTTTTAATTTTTGTTAAAAACACAAAACTTTAGAGTCTATCTAATGAAATACTTTATCCCAACTATACAGAATGGTAGACGTCGGCGGTCAGCGATCCGAGAGAAGAAAGTGGATCCATTGTTTTGAGAATGTGACATCAATTATATTTTTGGTAGCGCTATCGGAGTACGATCAAATCTTGTTTGAATCTGATAATGAGGTAAGTTTTCATTTTTTCCGTTCGCTGGCCTATTTTCAAACACATTTTCCTTTACAGAATCGAATGGAGGAGTCCAAAGCTTTATTTAGAACTATTATTACGTACCCATGGTTCCAAAATTCGTCAGTTATTCTCTTCTTGAACAAGAAGGACTTGTTGGAGGAGAAAATCATGTATTCGCATTTGGTAGACTATTTTCCTGAATATGATGGTAAGTGTTTGAGGTCCACAGTCGGTCGATTTAAATTATAAACCATTTACGCGGATGCGCCACCAAAATCAGGTCCAAAGCAGGATCATGCTGCCGCCAAGCAGTTCGTTTTGAAAAAGTACCTGGCCTGCAATCCAGATCCCGAACGTCAATGCTATTCGCATTTCACAACGGCCACAGGTGGACTTTTCACCTAAATATTTATTAGACAAAGTGGCTTTTAATGCAAAAACTTCATCTGTAGAATTATTTGCTAGAAGTAGATCCATGCTAGATATAACATTTCGAACCATTTTGTTTGGCTTTCCATTTCAACAGGTCCGCAACGAGATGCAATAGCGGCCCGAGAATTTATACTGCGAATGTTTGTAGATTTAAATCCAGATTCCGAAAAAATAATCTATTCTCATTTCACCTGTGCTACAGGTAAGTCCAAGGATATTCTATTGTGTGTATGAGAGAGTCGAATATTCGGGAATTAATAAGGTTTATTGGTGGGTATATCATTTGCATTGGCTTTTTGTCGCTGGCGTAGAGTATTGCTAGAGAAATTACTTGATTACTTGAATAAATTATTAACTATGAATGTTGGGGAACAGATACCGAAAACATCAAACTTGTGTTCTGCGCTGTCAAAGATACAATTATGCAAAATGCACTTAAGGAATTCAATTTGGGCTAAGGAGCTCTCCAATCGAGACGATCGCGAGGATAAATGGCAATGGCAATGCAAATGAATAATTGATTTGAAATGTATTTGTTTTGTTATCGTTAATAAAAATGAATAATTATCCATTAATTTTGTGAAAAGGAATGCGTGTGAAATGTGGTATTATTAACATTTAACTTAATAACTAATTATATATTCTTTTCTTGTTTAGATACGGAAAATATTAGGTTTGTGTTTGCAGCTGTAAAGGACACAATTCTGCAATCGAACCTTAAGGAATACAATTTGGTCTAAACTGGATTTGGATCGACAAACTATTTTTGTGATTTTTATACAAACACACACATACACATTCATATAATTCCTTTTTCGCATATTTACTAAATATAAAAGATGAATTGAGAAGCGAGAGCGAATGTGGCCGAAAATTAGGCATTAATTAGACCCGAGAAAGTTTCTTTAGTTTGTAACATCAGGAACCGAAAAAACAAAACAAAATAATAAATTGTAGCATAAATAGAGTACTAAAACTGAGATGGTAATATACAACAGCAACAGCAACAGCAACTGCAACTGCAACAGCATCAGCAAAATGATAGAAATATGTATACATTTTAATTTGAGTGAAGGAATAATAAAGCAAAATCTGATACAAGTACTAAACCGGGGTGACGACCAATAAGTCGGACAAAGTTTTTCGCTTCACAATTAAGACGAAACTTAACCTTAGGTAAACAAAAAACTAGTAAGTGCAATAGACTCTTTTAACTTATTTTGGGTCAGGGATTTAGACTTCTTGGCCCAAGGATACTTCAGAATACTCCGACTAGCTTCGGGGTTTGATCAACTAAATTGAAAGCCATTATTCTCAATGGCCAACCATAGTGTTATTCTTTAAAAATTTTATATTAATGTAGTTGTGCGTTAATGATTGAATGACCGAGTTATTGGTGGTCGCCCTGTAATATTTAAATAAATTTACTACTATAGAAACTTTTGTAATGAAAACCGAAAAAACATTTATAAAAGTACATTTAATCAAAAGCTTAAAGAGGAACAACAAACTGAAACATTTTTGTCGTACTGAAGCATAATAAAGCAACATTTTACTAAAATAACTACAGAAACAAAATTTATATAAACAATGAAACAATTTTGCATAAAAATCCCCCGGAATATATATATTCAAAGAATTATATATGCCAGAAGTTTCTCATTAGAATTTCGAGGCATATAAGGCGTGTATAAAACAAATGATTAAAAACACAAAAGCAAAAAAAAAAATAATAATAAACATGATAAGATGATTAAGAAGAAATGCAGAATTCGAAAAATGAATAACGAAATCACAGAGAAAATACTGTATTTTTTATTAAGTAAAATAAACCGTAAATATTGAAACTATTGTTTACAATAATTAAATTAACTATACCATGCAAACCGATAATATAATAATTCATAAACGCATATGTAACAGTTAATAATCCTATTGATTTGTATTGCGGGAGCCCCATTCATTGTAAATTACAAATCGTATTAATATCGAAACAAAACACAAGATTGCAACCAAGGGAAATATTAAAGATGAATCTGTAACCGAAACGCCATTCTCATGGAGCATCCATATAAATAATAATAACATGTTTTTTGTAAAAATGTCGATAACCACACATGCAGCAGCAAGCAACACAGCTAAATCCATGCAACTTATTGATATTTAATCAGACATCAGACAACAGGAAACAAATCAGTCAAATGCGATAAATAATACGAGAAAGGGAAACTTAAGCTCTCCACACACACACGTATGTATGTATGTACTTTTGTTGCCATCAAAATTTCAGTCGAAACAAATTGTTATCCAATATTATTGTACGCGTAGAAACAGTTAAAGTATAGCTTGATTTTCGTACATTTTAAATTAACTTTGTTAGTTGTTTGCTTATTTTATAGATCTAATGTATATGCAACAATGGACGCGCTTAGCGGCAACATGGGATCGATCGATCGCGTCGATCACGTTGGTGGCCAGCCAGGTGTGTCCAATGTTTTGTTTTTGTTTTTATAATTTTAGTTTAATTTAATATATAAAATGAATAACTAAATGAGAAGCACATCAACAACAGATAAAATAAATCCATCAACAACAACAACAACAAATTATTTATGTAAAAATCCAAATAAAGAAATTCTATTCTATCCATATGTGGCAAGAAAAAAACAAAAAAGGAAAATAAAAAATAAAACAAAATGAAACGTACATATATGTAAAATAAATATGAAGCAAAAATGTTTTATATAATTTATTTAATTATTATTTTTTGTCAAACGAGATACCCAGGCGGGGCGAAACCAAATAAAAAACGCAGCGAGCATTACAAAATCTAACCCTTTCAGCCTGGCTAAGATTCTGGCCAAATCCGTGTCCTTGATGGGAGAGCCATAACCAAAAAGCATAGGAAAGAAGAGAGAAAACCAAAATGCATCTTAGTTTAAGTACGATTCAACAGTGTGTTGTATAAAGCTTTAATCCACGTAACCCCATCTAGTAAAAATAAAGTAATTAAACCATTTTTATGAATTAACCAATGGATTAGCTTTTAAAAAGCTTCAATAAGTCAATGTGTATTTTAAAAGATGTAGCAGAAGGATGTAGATGAGAGGAGAGAAAAGAGTTTATAGGGATCGGATATGGGATATGGGATTAGGGATTTAGGTTCTTGATGCGAATACACAGCGCCAGTCCAGGCACTTCGATTTCGGCCTGGCCCCCATCCAATGATTAGCGAGAGCCCTGTGGACGTGTATTTTTCGTATTTTGAATTATATTATAGACATTCGCACACGACCATACCACATATATAATATATATAGTTTTCCGTCCAATGAATTGCATCAGCAGCACCAGCAAAAGCAAAAGCAAAAGTAGCAGCGAGCAGACAAAGTCTCCCCCTTATTTTTTCAAACTTGATTCCTAATTTTCTAATTTTTTAGTTTGTTGTTGCAGAAATTCCATCTCAAAATAAAAACATTTTTCGGCGGTTTCAATGTACGATATATATTTCCGTTTCTGAAAAAAAAAAAAAAAAAAAAAAAAAGAAAAAAAAAAACACCAAAGCACATACGCACTTAGGCTTTTGTTTATTTCTAATTTTCATTTAATTTCTCAACATTTGGTGCCTTTCCATAATACTATTCACTGAATTCATGAAGTACACAAAATAAGATGAGAAAGACAAGCTCCAGATCCCCAGATCGGCCCCCATCGGATCTTCCCCACCCCCCCTAGGGCTGGAGTCCGTGGAAGATCAGAGAAACCCCCCAAAAAATATTATCCGAATGTGTGTATTTGCCAGAATGTTGTGTTTTGGGTTGAGCGATTGGTTCCTTCATTTTAATGGTAACGCACAGCTAGAAAGTCAGACAAGTTATATGTAAATATTTGGCAAATTATTTTTGGAGTGGGGACCAGGATTAGGGATTCGGGACCTGGGACCTGGGACCCCCTCCGGGAATACATATACCGCATAATATCGAGCATGTGTATCTATAACTATATACATTAAACTCAATAAGGAACTATATAATATATATAAAATAAAACCAAAAATGGAGAATTTGATAAAAAATCATTAATGTATGTATTTTGTATTTTTATATACAATTTATAATTTTGATTACACTTACAATTGTTACGATTAATAACTAAAATTCTACTAGTTATGTATTTCCAATATAATAGTGAAAGCAAGTACATAATACACAAAAACCAAAAAAATCAGACGATTGCTAAAGGAATTTCAAAATATTATAAGTAATTAAGATAAAGGATAAATGAATAAAAAAAAAAGAAATTTTCTAAGCAACAAACTCAACCAGAACTGCAAGCAAAAGGGACAACAATTTAAATGGGAAATTTATGTATTTGTGTAAATCTTAAAGTGGAACGATTTAAAATAAATATGAAAATTAGGGCTTGATACTTGATAAGTAATTGGGCGCCCATGAAGGCCACGATTTTCAAAACAATGGCCACAGAATCCATTTAAGGTGTGTCATTCGGTGGATAGTTTTTACTTTAACTATATATGTACATGAAAGAATGATTGATCCCTCACATTCCACAAGAGAAAGCTTGAAAAGCGAAAGATTATAATTGAAATGAGGCAAAAAAACATATAAAATCCCTCTCGACTTTGAACTAAAACTAAATTCTCGATAATAAGGACATGAAACCTATAAAAAAAATTGCATCGGGACGAGAATACATGAATAGTAAAAGAAAAACATATATTAGTTGTGAGTTCGGTCGATGGCATTTGATTGGGGCGATATTAGGGAGAAATATTCGAGTCGTATTTCTATATTGTAAACCTAAGCATATACGTGTAAATCAAGAAGCTAATGAAACATCCACTGGAACTGCATGCTTAGCCTAGGCTTAAGGTAAAAACAAAATGAAAGTAATGGAAAAACAAGCAGAAACACACAGACCCACAAGCAGAGACATATGCAGGTAGTCCAACCAGTCCATGGCCCGACTATAGGTTTGATATTGGACGGATACATATAATATATACGGACGACGCCTCGGTTTTCAAAATTGTACGGACATTTTACATGCATGGCATGGCTGGGCAGCCTGTATATGGATTCGTGTTTGAGGTGTTTTTGGGTGTCTATACATTTGTCATACAAATCATATTGAAGGGCGACGTCAAGATTGTATGAGGTGGCAATTGTAACTAAACAAATTTTTTAGATAATTAAAAAGTATCTATGTACACCTTAATATTAATGAAAAAACCAATATAATATAAATAAAAGTATATTGAAAAGAACTCGCCGCTCTGCTTATTGGACGTTTTACAAAACTTTTGTTCTTTATTTCTTTTAAAACTTATGAGCTTCGCATTCAAGACACATTTTCTCTCTCTCAAGCACAATCACTTTCTGCTGAATTTATTCCAGTTACAAATAAGCTATCACAATGAAATCATATTTCCGTTTATGTCATGCTTTGCATTTGGCCGTAAAACATAATATGGGCTGGCAAACAAGCGAAATTATACATCGCATCGATCAACAATTTGAAACGAAACTCTCACACATTAATTTACTTAACCATTAAAAGAGGGACAAGGTGTTTTACATCTGGCATTTGGCACTTGGGCATTTGTTTTCACATGACTACAAAGTCGCTAAGATTGCGTTCCGGCTGGACCATGCTCGGTGGCATCAATTGCACCAGTTTGTTAAACAGGAAGGCTCGTTTGTTTTTCAGCTCGGATGTGCATTCGGTGCGGGCTCGTTTGGTGCACGTGGAGCTGGAGGTGGGACTGGAAACGGCTTCAGAGATGCCCGACGAGGCCAGGCTTTCGTTTGATTCCAGTGATAAATTTTCCGGCGCGATGCCATCAACAACTTCTTCTGTAAAATAAAAACTATAAGTTCCTAGGATTGTAAAGCGTGACTAGGAGAGACCTTTCAGTTTGGCTGACACATCGGCATCTGTTTCTAGATCTTCAGGTTCTGCGCAGAGCGCGGGTGTAGCCATATTGCTCTCCCTATCGAGACTGTTGTCATGGGTTTTAAACAACAACGAAGCTAGTTTATGGAACTGCAAAATAAAAACATTGACAATAAAAAACCATAAAACAAATGAAGAATATTCACATTAGTCAACTGCTCCGCATCGGCGTGATCGATCACTGCAGCTATATTATGCCGCAAATACTGCATCGCCTTCAAAGGATCCTGGCGTGCCATCTCCTCATAGCGCAACTTTCGCACAAGAAACCGGCAGTGCTTTAAAATTTCCTCGCGTTTTGGCCTAGAAACATTCTTGATTAATCTTGTTTTTTCCTCAAAGTTTCCCGTACTTACTTTTCCAATTGCAGAAGCCAAAAATCATCCAGTCTTAGTTGCGGTTGCTGACAGATTCCAGGGTTACCTCCAAAAAGATAATGGGTATTGGCTACATCATCGTAAACCAACTGATGGGCATATCGTGGGCAGGGTTCCAAATTTCCATCGGCCTTGCTGGCACCTAAGACATTGGATCGGTTGATGGTGTTGGCATCCTGGCCACTGTGGCGGCAGTAATATATTCGCGACCACTTGTGGGTACGCAGAGAATAGACCCAGAATGAATTGGCTGCATCAATATGCTGAATATCACGTCGATCCTTTACCTTACTCAGGCTCTGAAAATATATTCATTAGTAACTAACTTAACATGGGTTAGTCCTTTCTTCTGAGCTCACCGAAAAAATATAAATCTCATCCCTTTCGCAATCTATCGTGGATCGCAGGGTATAACCAGAAGAGGGCTCAAATTTTGTTTCGTTACCAGCGGTGGTTCCGTGGTGGGGGTGCTCCTTGTTTAATACAGTGATTGCCTGAGTGTCGACGTCGTAGCTAAGGAATTCATCCAAATCCTCCTTGCCTCGTTGTCCTCCATAAATATATAGCTTTCGTTGTTTCTAGAATCAATAAAATAAACTAAACTAAAAGGAAAGCTTAATGCCTTGGCACCTACATTATGAAAAACCATGCAGTGCGTTATCCTTGACTTAATGGACATGACATCTGCCTGGGAGGCGCTCGAATGGTGGCAGTCCACCATTATCTGCGACCATGTGTTCGTTGCTATGTGATAGGAAAACAGACCAGAGTACTCCGGTTCGATTGAACCTGTGGCGTTGACACTTCGTGGTGTCAGTATCTTGCCTCCGAATACGTAGATGGTCCGCTTATCGGCGTCCATGCACATCTGGTGATCGTAGACGAGATGCGGCCCCCCCACTTGGCTGGTGTCATCACAGATTTGCATCCAGTTGCGTGCCCTGGTGTCATACAAGTAAAAGTCGCTTTTTATATAATCCGACGTACGAATCGAATTATCTAGATAGCGGCCAAGCATGAATATATTCTCGCTTATAGGATCAAAGACCATTTTGTGGCAGGAGCGTGGTGTGGGTCCATTTAAAAGTTCCGATCTGTCGCAGAGCAGCGACCAGCTGTCCTCTTCGATGTTATACACCCAGAGATCGCTTAGATCCTGATAGCCATCCCAGCCTCCGTACAAATATATCAGACGCTTTTTGGCATCAACTACCAGCTGGTGCCCCCCTCGATTGCCTTGAAAACAAATAAATAAATCTTTCTAAAGAAGGGAACAATAAAATAATGTATTTTACCAGGCTTTGTCTCGCTTTCAGAGTGCTGCATATGCCAGCTATGCTTGTAATCCTGCTTGTCCAAATACTCATCCATTAGACCCTCGTCTATGCACTCGGCAACGAAGCGCTCAGCCTTTTCAAAGTCTCCCTGCACCACCAAATACTTGTGGAGCTCACTAATCAATGGGTGCTCCAGTTGCACGCTCGTTTGCTCCTGGAGCGCCTCAAAGGCACTCGTATAACCCTGCTGTCGGAAGTGCTTCAGACAGAGCTTTATAATCTCCACTTCGCGACGAGTATTGTAATTCTTCATCCGCGCACTGGTGTACATTGGATCGTCCTGCCCGTGCAGCTCGATGTACCAAATACTGAAGTTGAAAGATGGTCCCCAAGAAAGCAGGGGAACGATTTTGAGGTACAGGATGGGCAAGTTCTCTGATCCGTCTTCGGTGAGGCAACGCAGGTTGAATATTTCAGGTATGTTGTCGTTTTTAAGGCCTCTGAAGGAATGGCAATCTCAGTTATTTAATTGCAATTTACTGTGTGAAGCCCATGACTCACCCCTCTAGTAGCAAGACCATATGATCGTCCTCCAATCCACCATATACGCGAAATTTCTTTATGTTGCAGACGTGCGATTTCTCGAACTTGCCAAATTTGATCTTTTTGACAATGGCGGGACGGCGCAGCTTCAAGGTAAGAAACTGAGGCGGGCTGTTGCTGTAGGCAGACCAGCGGGAGGTCTGGTCGTTGGGACAGTCCACTAGAACGTTTCTGTCGGATGAATACAATTTATAGGACAGATGAGCATTACGAAATCCCGAGCATATATTTTTTTGTGAGGCAACTCACTCTGGCAGATAGTTCGGTGAGTAGCTGGAGTAACGGTAGATCTCGAATTTCAGACGCTCGGAAAGGGAAAATGGCTTCTGGGCGCCACTCTGGGTGCTCGTATTTGTCCCGGAGTAGGCGTTTATGGCTCCAAACGAGGACAGAGCGACCGAACCATGCGAACTGTTGTCCGTGGGACTAGAGGTGGAGGAGGATGACATGCTGGTTGTGTAGAAGCTTCGATCCTTTCAGTTTAGGGTTTTTTAAAGCCGGCCAAAGAGCGCAAATTACTGTTGTTACTTTTCCGCCTATTCGGTCTTCTCCTGTTTCCACACCCACTCGCAATCACAACAATACTGTACCAGCTGATTGCGTTTGCAAGTCTATCGGTAATTATCGTTATCTATTTTCAAATTTTTAAATTTATCCACTCAGGCGAATAATTACAAATATTATTACAATAAAGCCATTAAGCTAAGAGCTATTCATCTTATAATAAACAACGTGTCAGTTTCATTAACAACCAATATGGGAAAGTTGCATCTACTTTTTGGGATTTTGCTTGCTCTTGGGTTGATTGTACGAACTTTTATCCGAATTCTAGAGTGGATACTAAATACCAATCCTTTTCTTTTAGCTTTTTTCCAAGGCTGTGTTTTATAAAATTAGAAAAGTTGAGTGCATTACCAACAAGGAACTTATTGAGAACGTTTCCTGCATTTTAAAGCCAATAAACTGGACACGTTCCCACATCAATATGGATTGTGATGTTAAAGGAAAGCTTTCATCTATTCAAGTTAGTTCTGCCATTAAACTTAAATTTTTTTACTAATTAAAGTATCTTTAGATGATGGTTAATATTTTTTACAAGGATTCCGCCAACCTATACAAACCATTGTTTGCCAAGCTTGGTTTTGATATTTGTAAACTTCTGGAACGCAAAAACCGAATGAATTTCTTACAGAAATACGCTCTTGACCATTTTATGGGTTCCACGAATCTGAATCATAGTTGCCCAATTACAGTCAGTATATTAGATTGTAAAACAAAACTTTCAGATTAAAAATACTATTATTTTCAGGGACATTTGTACGCCCGAAACTTCCATTTGGATGAGATCTCC
Source organism: Drosophila varians (assembly GCA_018150405.1). Taxonomy (NCBI): domain Eukaryota; kingdom Metazoa; phylum Arthropoda; class Insecta; order Diptera; family Drosophilidae; genus Drosophila; species Drosophila varians. The sequence continues at coordinate 16,816,600 of JAECWK010000130.1, forward strand.
TTACCACCTCTTCCGCTACAGGATTATAAACTACGTTTAAATTTCTCAGACGCATTGCCAAAGAAACATTTGGGTGTAGTTGTGCTGTATTTCGAAGTGCTTCAGGACTATTACAAAAACCGTAGGCCAACCATAAATCCACCAGCAGAGACTGATTTTGATTGGAATTTATTAAAAAATATAACGTTAAGATATTAAATAACTTAATTACTGTTATTACCAATTAACAATCTTATAACCGATAAATAGTTTTTGAAAAATTTGTCGGCTGTAAATGTTATCGATTATCATTAGTGGTGAACAACGTGTTTCGATTTCTGTGTTTGTGGCTTGGTTTTTTCACACATTGCTTAAAAGTTTGTTTTTATTGGATAAATAAGGAATAATCATGTCTTTTGACGCGATACCCAAGGACCTTAGAGGACTTCGAGCCTGCCTAGTTTGTTCCTTGGTTAAGGTTTGTTAATATTTAATATTGTATGTGGTGTAGTTTTTCAATGAACCCGGTTTTTTCTATAGAGTTTTGATCAATTTGAGACTGATGGCTGCGAAAACTGCGAGGAATTTCTGCGGATGAAGAACAACAAGGACAACGTGTATGACCATACGAGCAACAACTTCGACGGTATTATTGCGCTCACTACACCCACAGACTCCTGGGTAGCCAAATGGCAACGATTAGGTGAGAAATCGCAAACGGTCCTAGGCTAGATTGGTTAATAATGAGGGTAATCCTTTGCAGCTCGTTTTACTCGAGGTATCTATGCCATCTCTGTATCCGGCACACTGCCACAATCTACTCTACGGGACATGAAGAACCGTGGCATCGTCTACAAAACACGCGACCGCAGCCAGCGCTAAGGAAATTGACCAGTTTCCGTACAAAATACATATGTAAATCTTTATTTTTAAGTTATAACAAAACCACGAATACATACAATAGCAATACAAAACGAGAGTGGAGTAAATCCAGCATCAGTCGTCCAACGTGCTAACACGCAATCCTTCACCACCGGCCGTCGTTACATGGACGCCGAATCCAGCTGATTCTAGTTCTTCCTTGAGCTTCCAATAAACTTCGTTACACTCGTAATTCTCAGGTAAAAGGACGATAACATAGCCACCGGCGCCGGCGCCAGTTAACTTCGAGAAGAAGCCCCTCTTAAAGGCTATAGTAAATATCTGCTCCAGTTTGGGGTGTGAAACGCCGATGGCCTTTAGAAGGTCGTTGTTGATCTGGAATAGACGCTCCAGCTTCTCAAACTTGGCGCTGTCGTCCTGAGCGTTACCAAAGCTTTCGTAGAGAGGTACTGCCGCTGTGACCAATTCCTCGCAGGCCTGCCAAATAGCCTCGATCAGTTGTGGAAAGCCCTCGGCCAGGTGACGCACTTTGGCCACAATATCCGCGGTGCTGCGGCTGACGCGACTGTCTACCAAAAGGATGTTGAGCGGCTTCTGGATGCGCAGGGACTGGAAGCCCTGGCCTTTCACATAACGGAGCATCCCTCCATAAGTGCAGACTGTGTTATCCAGTCCCGATGGGGTTCCGTGGTTTACTCGCTCTGACTCATAGGCCCAGGTGGATATCAGGGCTTGGTTCTCCTCCTGCAAGTAACTGTCGCGATCAAAGTGGCCGGCCAAAATAAGGAAAGCCGTTGCGAGGGCGGCGCCAAATGATGCCGAACTGCCGAGACCGGCGCCCACGTTTAACTCAGTGTCTACCTGCACCTGGAAACCGGTTTTCAGCGTAAGCTTTGGATCTTTGGGTGAAGAGAGTACAGCGCCCGCCAGCAAATAGTAAATGGAGACGAACGCGCGTTGGGTGTGTGGCTTCGGCGAGCTGCCTGCCGATCGCTCCAGCTGCTTGGCCACTTCTGCCCGCACTGCCTCCAGCAACTTGGCAGTGCTGTCGGCCGGATATTTGCTACGGAAGTCTGCGAGGAAGGCATTGAACTCTGACAATTGGATCTCCAGTGTGCAGTTAAGCGCGTCTAACTGGAAGCTGGCCACCTGACTGGCCTCCTGTTGACGGAATCTCAGCTTAGTGCCGAGTCCCACGACGGCGGCGAGGGCCGGACGATGGTAAACTACCGCGTGCTCGCCGTGAAGGATGACCTTGCCCGGGGAGTGGACCTGGAACTTAAGCATTTTGTTCTATTGTTTGTGTGCTAGCTGGGATGGCTTTATCGGTTTATCAGCAATTTGAAATTGTAATGCGGGGACAGCACAAAAAGCGGTTTGGTTTTCGACCTCAAGTACTTTAACTTTTATTGTGTTTTATGTAACCTTATGCATTTAGCGGATAATTTGCGTATTGTATTTGGTAACTCCCGAGATGCGGTGCTTTCTAGTATGTGTTGTGCTTTCCCTTTCACTTTCTTTGTCTGACTGAATGTTTTCGGTTTTTCGGTTTCGGTTCGCGGCTGGTTTCTTCGAGTAAGAAATCTCTCAACTACCAATGAACGACAACAGGTTACGGCTCACAGATGTTGTTTAGCCGTTGCTTTCGTTATAGTCTTGGTGCTGCCTCAAAGTGGTTGTTATTCCTCCTGTGGTTTAACTTTCTCCCACTCTTCGGGCGTGTATGTTTTTTGCGAAAAAGCGTGAATCTCTTTTAATTCCTCAGCCAGCGCCGTGTTGACTAATCGGTGCTTCTGCAGAAGAGTTTTTCCCTTGAACTCCTCCGACACGATGATTGCACTGAATTTAGCCCCGCAGCCGTCGGATTCGTCGTCAACAGTCACGTATTGGGTATTCAATTCTTCTTTAAGCTTGTGAACAATATCCATTGCGGTGAATTTACCCATTTTGAAAATATTTAAAATAAACAGGCGTGCTGAGGTAGGGTGATTGTTTGAAACTATCGATTTATTGAAGTGACCTTTTTTCAAGTGCTCACAACTGGTCACACTGCACAGACGGTTTTATGCTATTTTATGAGATAAACTAAGCATTTCAAAAGGAGAAACACTAATAACTATTTGGTTTATAGTTTAATCTTTTATTTAAAGTAGTTTTAAGCTAATAATCTTGAAACAAATATTTAAATTTTCGATAACAAACCCAGATTCCCGCCACTACATGTACTGCGGCCAACTTCACGCATTAATCGCTTTACTTTCCGATAGCACGCGCAGTTTTCCCACCAATCATTAAAAAAAAGATTCCAAGTAATTATTTACTGTTTTTAATCGAAATATTCCTTGTTTATTTTCGTTATCAATGCAATTAATCTCAAGACCAAGCTTTAAATTAATCGTGATTTCGATTTTCAGTTCGCACTGACGGAGGCAACAAAAGCAAAAGGTAATTTGGGGAAGCGTGCAATTCACGAAAAAGATAATTGTTCTTGAGAAGCAGACGCCGGCATTGCAAAAATGTCCAAAACAGACGCTGCAGCCGTTGAGGCCACTGAGGAGAACTCTGTAAGTATAAATCGGAGTATTAAAACTCCTAACATATCGAGGAAGTATAATATGTATTTTCCTTGGCGTCTTTTGACAGAATGAGACAACCTCAGATGCGGCCACCAGTTCTTCGGGTGAGAAGGAGGCCGAGTTTGACAATAAAATCGAGGCGGACCGCAGCAGGCGCTTCGACTTCTTGCTAAAGCAGACAGAAATTTTCACGCATTTCATGACCAACAGCACCAAGAGCCCCACCAAGCCCAAAGGCAGGCCAAAGAAGAACAAAGACGATAAGAAGGATAAGGAAAAGGATGTGGCCGAGTAAGACATCGCATTGTTATCTTAGCAATTCAATTAATTATATTATTTATTTTCAATTCAGCCACCGACATCGTAAAACAGAGCAAGAGGAAGATGAGGAGCTACTCGCTGAGGACTCTGCGACTAAAGAAATTTTCCGCTTTGATGCTTCGCCTGCCTACATTAAGTCGGGTGAAATGCGTGACTATCAGATCCGTGGTCTTAATTGGATGATTTCGCTGTATGAAAATGGAATTAATGGTATTTTGGCCGATGAAATGGGTCTGGGAAAGACCCTGCAGACCATTTCCCTGCTGGGATATCTAAAGCATTTCAAGTAAGTTTCCAAAACCATTTTAAAAAGGATAACATGTGAAACACAATACCTTTATTTTCAGAAACCAAGCGGGGCCGCACATAGTCATAGTGCCCAAGTCCACTCTTCAGAACTGGGTGAACGAATTCAAGAAATGGTGTCCCACGCTTAGGGCCGTCTGCCTGATTGGTGACCAGGAGGCTCGTAACACTTTCATTCGCGACGTATTAATGCCCGGCGAATGGGATGTGTGTGTCACTTCGTACGAGATGTGTATTCGCGAGAAGTCGGTATTCAAGAAGTTCAACTGGCGTTATTTAGTTATTGATGAGGCCCATCGCATTAAAAACGAAAAGTCTAAGCTGTCTGAGATCCTTCGTGAGTTTAAGACCGCCAATCGTCTTCTCATCACGGGCACACCCCTGCAGAACAATCTCCACGAACTTTGGGCCCTACTCAATTTCCTCTTGCCCGATGTGTTCAACTCCTCCGAAGATTTTGATGAGTGGTTCAACACAAATAACTGTCTGGGAGACGATGCGCTAATTACGCGACTCCATGCTGTGTTGAAGCCTTTCCTGTTGCGTCGTCTTAAAGCGGAGGTCGAAAAGCGATTGAAGCCCAAAAAGGAAATGAAAATATTTGTGGGTCTTTCTAAGATGCAGCGTGACTGGTACACCAAGGTCCTGCTCAAGGATATTGATATTGTTAACGGAGCAGGAAAGGTTGAAAAAATGCGTTTGCAGAACATTCTTATGCAGCTTCGAAAGTGCACCAATCACCCGTATCTGTTCGATGGTGCTGAGCCAGGACCACCATACACCACTGACACCCACTTGGTCTACAACTCTGGCAAGATGGCTATTCTTGACAAGCTTTTGCCCAAGCTGCAGGAGCAGGGATCTCGTGTGCTTATTTTCTCACAGATGACGCGCATGTTGGACATCCTGGAGGACTATTGCCACTGGCGTGGCTATAACTACTGTCGCCTAGATGGCCAGACACCACACGAGGATCGTAACCGTCAAATTCAAGAGTACAATATGGAAAACAGCACAAAGTTCGTCTTCATGTTGTCGACTCGAGCCGGTGGTTTGGGTATTAACTTGGCCACCGCAGACGTGGTCATCATTTACGATTCGGATTGGAATCCGCAGATGGACTTGCAGGCCATGGATCGTGCGCATCGTATCGGACAAAAGAAGCAGGTGCGCGTTTTTCGACTGATCACCGAGAGCACCGTAGAGGAGAAGATTGTGGAGCGAGCTGAGGTAAAGTTACGACTTGACAAGATGGTTATCCAGGGCGGTCGATTGGTGGACAACCGCTCCAATCAATTAAACAAAGATGAAATGCTTAACATTATTCGTTTTGGAGCCAATCAAGTCTTCAGCTCAAAGGACACGGATATTACTGACGAGGACATCGATGTTATCCTAGAGCGCGGTGAAGCCAAGACCGCCGAACAAAAGGCACAATTGGATAGTCTAGGCGAAAGCTCTTTGCGTACCTTTACCATGGACACGAATGGAGAGGCCGGTACATCTTCTGTTTATCAATTCGAGGGTGAGGATTGGCGAGAGAAGCAGAAAATGAATGCTCTTGGCAATTGGATTGAGCCGCCAAAGCGAGAGCGCAAGGCCAACTACGCTGTGGATGCTTATTTCCGGGAGGCGCTACGCGTTTCCGAGCCAAAGGCCCCAAAGGCTCCACGCCCACCGAAGCAGCCAATCGTTCAAGACTTCCAGTTTTTCCCACCGCGTCTGTTCGAGCTGCTCGATCAAGAGATTTACTATTTCCGAAAGACCGTCGGATACAAAGTACCCAAAAATCCTGAATTGGGCTCAGAGGCCACCAAAGTGCAACGCGAAGAACAACGCAAGATCGACGAGGCGGAGCCGCTGAGCGAGGAGGAGATCCAGGAAAAGGAGAATCTGCTATCACAAGGTTTTACTGCCTGGACAAAACGTGACTTTAACCAATTCATCAAAGCCAATGAGAAATACGGCCGAGATGATATTGACAACATTGCCAAGGACGTGGAGGGCAAGACCCCAGAGGAGGTAATTGAGTACAATGCTGTGTTCTGGGAACGCTGTACTGAGCTGCAGGACATTGAGCGCATCATGGGACAAATTGAAAGGGGAGAGGGCAAGATTCAGCGTCGACTATCCATCAAAAAGGCTTTGGATCAAAAGGTAGCATTTTCTTTTCAATTCACGAATATTATTTTTATTAAACGTGCCTTTATTTTTAGATGTCTCGGTACCGTGCCCCCTTTCATCAGCTGCGCCTGCAATATGGTAACAACAAGGGCAAAAACTATACAGAAATCGAGGATCGTTTTCTCGTTTGCATGCTACACAAACTGGGATTTGACAAGGAGAATGTCTACGAGGAGCTGAGAGCTGCCATCAGGTAGGAAATTGTGCAGATGTATTTAACAATCATTACAATTATTACTATTTATGCATTGGATAGAGCCTCGCCGCAATTCCTATTCGATTGGTTCATCAAATCTCGTACAGCTTTGGAGCTTCAACGTCGTTGCAATACCCTGATCACCCTGATCGAGCGCGAAAACATCGAGCTGGAGGAAAAGGAGCGCGCCGAGAAAAAGAAGAAGGCTCCCAAAGGCAGCGTTTCAGCGGGCAGTGGAAGCGGAAGCTCGAATACTCCAGCACCTGCCCCTCAGCCCAAGGCCAGCCAAAAGCGCAAGAACGAAGTGGTGGCCACCAGTTCAAACTCTAAGAAGAAGAAGAAGTAGGATGCGACATAGCCACATTGAGTTTTGTCTCTTCATTCAACATTAGGCAGTTACATAGTTAAGACAAGCGATTACTTAAACATATTTCACTCTACGTAGTTGGTAGTTCACATCGGAAGCGTATGCCCATCTCTCTATCTTTACAATAATCCTTAAAGATCCTACACAAACACACAGAATTATGTTATAATATTGCGTGCCGCTGTAATTCTATTCCAATTAATTGTATTTTTTGTTTAAGTCCTTAACTATTATATTTATATATTGCAACACACTATTGACTGTTTAATTATTCGGGAAAGAAAACAACGACTATTTTTATGGGTTTCCTTTTATAGGTTTTCGGTGTACACTTAAGGTAATAACATTTTTAAATTCTATAAATTTCATCTTAGTTTGTGTAACAAGGCGCTTAACCATTAATATCATCTTGCTCATGCAGTCAACGGCACCGGAACATTGGCGCTTCCGGGGTCATCAGGCCATGTTCAACACGGCCTTGGTGTGGAATGTGGGCTTTGCCTTTACCTGCTTTTTGAACTCAAACTTGCGAACGCTTTCGCCTAGGAAAGCTACCTGCATCTCGAGTAATACTACGTGTCTGGTTGTCTGTAAAGTGGAATCGATATGGAATGGCTTAATCGTCATCGCCGCCGCTGTAAATATGGATGATATCCTTTATGCTCACGACGGAGCCGGCAATCAGAGCCAGGATGGAGAACACGCCAAGGAAGATATTCTTCATCAGCTTCCATTTGCAGAAGCCAAGACGATCGGGCCACAGGTACACGGTCTCCACGAAGCTGGGAATAAAGATGCCCAGCAGGGAGAAGAACACCGCTCCCACCAGACTGATGAAGGGTTCCAGATTGGGAATGGCTGCGGAAACGCCACCGCTCAGCAGGATAATTCCCGTACGGAGCAGGATCTGGGTAATGTTGTGCTTCTCGGGGCTGAATTTGTGGCTGATCTTGTCCCAAAGGATCTGGTTGGGTACGTAGAACTGCAGACCAAAGGTGAACAGGATGGCTACGGCCATCAGCAGCTTGGCGGTGTCTCCCAGCCAGTCTCCCTCTGGAAGATTTAATGTGATGCTTCCCTTAACTTCATCGCCGAATCTCACATAGCCGAAGAATCCGATAATGGCGTACAGCACCACCACAGTGATCATGGCCGTGTTCAGGACTCCCGGGCAACCCAGGAATTGCTGAGGTTTCCTCATCGAGTTCTCCACAGGCATGACCACACCAATGCCCTCCATGGCGAAGATAACAGTGGCGAAGAAGAGCGGAATGCTGGAGGCCTTGGCTATCAGTGGCTTGTCGGAGTACACCAGGGTCTCATCGAACATGTAGTACAGGACGATGGCGAAGGTGACTACAATGAAGATATTGGCCATCATAGAGAAGGGCACCAGCCACTTCAGTTCACGGATCTGGCCAACTAGCAGGCAGGGGATCACCGTTAGTGCAATGTAGATGCGAATGTCCCAGTTGATTCCCAAGTCGTAGTTGATCACATCCCGGAAGGAGGTGGCAATGAACACGATGTACACGCACGCCGCCGCATAGTAGGTGGCCATCAAACCGATGTCCACGAATTGTCTGCCAAAAGGATGGGGAATACAGATTAATTTTCATTTGAATTTTCTCCTATTGATTTGAAACTCACTTGGCGAAGTTCGAGTAGCGTCTCATTCCCTTGGGTCCGTATTCAAATACCTTCTCCGCCGTCTCGGCGAATCCCAGTGAGGTCACCTTCGCATCCCGGCAAATTTGATGGGAAGTGTTTACCTAAAAAGTACGAAAATGGAAACCAATTAAAAATAATAAATAGTTTAAGGTATTCCCCCAAATGAAATATTTATAGGATTTTCTTGGTTTTTAAAAGAACGTAAATGCTTTTGAATACTTATGAGTACGCACAAAAATATAAGTTCAAAATATTAAGCAAAATGCAAAAAAACTATTATCTGTAGATTATAAACTTTGTATAAATTATTGATTTAAAATTGGAAATCTAATTGTGTTTGTTAACAAATCACCCATAAATTAATCTTTTATATGGCACTCAGAAGTATCAGACGCGGAACTTGAATTATTTAATAATTTTGATTTCAGTTAGTAAATTTTAAAAATATTAACTACGCGCTTAGTTAAGGCTATCATTGTAAATCTATTTGCTAAGCACTTGAGGAGGCGCTCGCTCGATCGTCTAAAGTTCGAAGTGACTTTCAATAATTTTGGGACGTTATAAATCTGCTCGAGTGTTTTATGAATGTATGATCGCATATTGAATATATATGGCTGATTGTTGATCGCCCATGACTGGTTTTCGTTGAAAAGGGGATTAGATTTATAGAATGTTTTGGCAATGTGCCTGGGACTGCTGAGAATTTCTAGGAAATTGCGCTTTTCAGATATTTTCGATGATCGGAAATACTTGGCCATAAAAAGTCAATAAAACCGCAACAATCGCATATTGTGTATCTCCGCTTTTACCGATAACAGGAAAGGATTGTCGCTTTTGGACGCGTGCACTAATTGCAGGTGTTATCTGACAGCGTGGACTTCTATTAGCCATCAAAATAACAGCACCTTGAACTACTTAACAACAGCTCCAAGAAATATGGCCGAGGCTACGGCGGCTCACCTGGTCTGCCCACTGTCTGGCTTTCTTATAATTGCTTTAGTCAATATTTAAAGATAAAGGGTGCTAAAAACTTACCAAAATGTGGACGCAGTGGGTGCAGAGGAAGCCGACAATCAGCGTCATGACCATTCCGAAAACTAGACCGGCATTGTGAAAGGCCATGGGCATGGCCAGGATGCCAGTTCCCAGGGAACTCTTGAGCAAGTGAGCCAAGGCGCCTCCTGAAGTGGCGCCATTGGGGTCACGGTGCTCGAAGGGATTGTATGGGTCCTCCAGCGACAGCTGACTTTTTTCTGTCAAATTCGATCTAAAAATGGGAAATAATTAAAGGTTACATGAAAATTTTGATCTAATGGAATGAAATGTAGTTTTAAAGTGAAATGGGTGGCATATACGATAGATTATAATGTAGAAAATACTCACTTGGAGTTGAAATCCCCTAGAGGTGGCACAGCGGTGTTGTAAGCTGGAGGTTTCTCCCCCAGGGACTCCGAAGAGACCGCTATATTGGACGCCGGAGGATACGATCTTTCCCCATCGTTGCTAAATGCCGCGTTGTCTGTCATCTGAAACCAAAAATACAATCAGGATTGAATGTCTTTTATTTGGAATCAAGTGAAATGATTGATCGGTGCGGTCGATCGTTCTATTATCAGTGGGGGGCTGGGGCTGAAATCCAGCACGAGATTCACTTTCGCTTCGGGCCAATAGAGGCTTGGGTTAATCCGCTCAAGGGTTGCTAGGCACAAGCCACCACTTCTGGCCATATCTTATCGGTGTGTTGGAAGGTTTAAGTGCTTGGAATTGGCTGGCCAAGAGATTCCCGATACTGACGGGACTGGTCGATCCTTATCGGCCATAAGGCCGAGTAAAGCCATAACTGGAGGTGGGGTCGGGCGTATAAAAACAACAATCGGACTGCATTCATAAATGTCTATTGGCCCCTAAAAACGCCTGTAATTCGTGGCTATAATGGTGGCCCTAAATCACCGTCCATATAGTGGTAGTTTCCCCCGTATCGGGTTGATTCATAGATTTCGGTTCTACTCGGGACCGCTTCTTTCATAGAAGTCGATCGTGCGAATTATCCCTATGGGTAATCGCCATATAAATTATATGTGAGCCGCGTCTATTAAAATTTATGAATCTATAATTAAACTCGGGGCGAAGGCGGGGAAAGTCTTCGGCTTCTGCCAAACAATAACCATGAATGGTTAGGTCACATGTTAGATTATCAAATGGATCAAAGATCGAATGAGTCTTGTCATAAAAATTTAATTACTACAATGTACGGTATGAATATCTCAAGAACTTAACATAAAACGCTGTTTAAACATTTCTTAGAGAATAATCCTTATTGTCAATTGGCACTGATTTTGTTAATTTCTTGCAATATGAGAGAGATTAATTAAATATCCATCGATCATTTAGTCTTAAACTCATGGAAAAATTTTTTAAACAAAGGTGCTAATTGTTTACCAGCCTCGACACACTTTAATTAATCACGCAAAATCTTTGAAAAGAGTTTTGAAGTATGTTCTTAAGTTTTTCTTAATGAATATTATGGCCAGCTTTAAGTGGATAATCTAAACTTTTACTAATTCATACTAAACTAGTGCAAAAGAGTTGCACTTAACTTTTATAGAAATAGTTATTAACTCGAAATTGGTTCTCTGGCTTATGAACAATTTAATATATTTTATTTAAACACTATAGTTTATAGGTATATTTTCCGTATATTTTTAAGACTCTTGAATTTACTTCTTTAAAGACTCTATATGTTACAACTTTCGTACTCTTCCATTGACTTACTTTTCGGTTTGGCTAATTCGCACGGCCACGGATTAAGACTTGGGGAAGCTAGGGAAGAGCGGGAGGACCGATCGCTTCCTCTGGTCAAAAGCAACTGAACAATAGGTCCACTGAAGGGGTAACAAAATGGGCGTGGGTACGGTGGGTTCGGGTTTTAGGGGGTCTCTACAGCTCCGAAAAGTGTCGGAAAGCGTCGAAATAATAACGTCCAGAAATGATAACGAATTAAAGCAAGACAGGCAACAGTAATCAACAGTAATAGTCAAAGCTACCTTTAAAATCAATTATAAATGCTTCCACCGATAACCTTATCGCTCCCCGAACCGATCCCGAATAGAACCCGAAAGTATCCGATCCCCAAAGGGAAAGACGAACCCATAAAAGTAACCCATCCATTTAAGTCCATCCATTACCAACGACAAACCACAAAACGATCAATGAGATAGTAACCCATTAAGTCCAATTAAATAAATAATAATTTCGTAATTACTTTTATTGAGAAGTTAAGATCCTTGTTAGATTACAGATCTATTAAATTAAATATATCCGCCAATGGTTAATCAAACTGGAACGTGGAATTTATTATTGATGTCAGGTGGCCTGATAAGATTAGTGGTCAAATAGTAATGATTTCTGGCTTTAGTTCTTATATAAAGCCCGTAAATCGTAACGAATCGACATTGAATTCTCAATTATATCTTACAATCAGGCATTATTTGTTGTTTACCCAATTTTTACGATGGCCTTTTATTGGGGGGGCGTAAAAATCGATAAATGGAATAGAGTAAATCTTTATGATTGGCTTTTAATTTAGGTTTTTATGTTTGTGGGGGCCTTCAAGTTATTACTTGTGCCGATTCAATACTGAATCATATCGGAGGGACATTGCGGCACAGATTACGTCGAACCTTATGACCAATTATTTGATCTACAATTTAATTAACTTTCGTCAGGCGTACGTCATCAGGAATATTATGATGATGCTAATCGGTCATTAACATATTTGGCCCCATAAATCTCCACCCGGATTTCTCCATTACTTTTCGGGGTTTCCTCTAAATACGTCAGATCCCCATATTGATGTTTGCTTAATAAATTATATACCAACTTATAAAATCCTAATTGGTTGGCAAACCAATAAAATATCACGTCAAACGATCACATTTCTGAGGGTGTGGTTTTAAAATGGTCATAAGATATTGACCCGATTTAGCCACCTCGTTCTACTGGGTAATGTCTCACCACCCGGCATTTTATCAGCATTGAATTGGCCATAACTTTGGTAATAAGCATCCCATCGAAGAATGTTATACCTTCATGATCTTGCATTTTCCAGTAGCATTAATTTCTATTAAAATCTGGCCATCGAAAATCTGACCCCATTTTTACAAATTTTAATCAGGTTAAAATCCTTGTTCGTGCCTTTTGGCCAAAATGTATAGATTTTAGTCACTCTTTTGCCAATAATGTATCTGATTTTTATCCGATTTTGAAATGGAATAGCATTTATGAATCAGAAAGTTATTCCGCTTCGATCTGCATCAAAAGTATTCAAAAGTAGAACAAAAAAAATTTTTTCGATTTTTGAAAATTTTGTAAGGGGTACCATCATAAAAAATCGCAAAAATTGAAAAAATATTTTTTTTTTTACTTTTGAAATCCTTTAACGCAGATCGAAGCGGAATAATTTCCAGATTTATAAATGCTATTTTTTTTCAAAATCGGATAAAAATAGGAAAAATTATTTGCAAAAAAGTAACTGAAATCTACACATTTTGGCCAAACGAATTTTAACTTGGTTAACGAGTCTTTTTCCTCAAATAATGTTATAATTTGATTAATAATTAAATAAATTCAGTGACACATGCAAAAATATTAGAAATTTATATTAAAAAATGATTATTTTTATATTTTAGAGTAGCTATTTACTTTAAAATCCATGAAATAAACTTGCAATATGATTATTTCTTCAATCTTATAAGAGCCTTAAAAAGTGCATCTTATTCGTTGTCAAAAAATATTCCCTGACCTGTTTTTTTTTTTTAGCCAACTGGCCTTGCCAACAATTACATAAACCAACTTTCAATGGGGCTTTTAAGCCTTTTTGGAATTTCTCCCTGCCAATTCTCGAGCGGCGCCTTAAGTACCGTTAATTGGTTGGCGGATTTTCGTATGCGAATTTAAAGTAGGATTTGTTTTGGGTCAATGCATTCCATTAAAGCCAAAACAGCTTTTGGTTGCCTGTTTTTTTATTTGCTTTGTTTTGTTTCATTAAACATTTAATATGTTTTTGCTTTTGTTTTGCTTGAGCGTTCGCTTCACGTGCCGCCAAAGGTGGCAAGAAAATATCAAAAAATTAAAAGAAACCTGTTGACTGCCCTGACAGGTTGTCAATATGACAATTCATCAATCCTTACACGGAAAGAAAATGGGAGTTTTTAAAGGAAGCTATGTAACTTTGCTTGACCATTTAGATCGTGAGTTATCCTTTAATATTTCCCCTTTTATCATCCAGAATATATTTAATTTTTTATGTAAATAAATAGGTTTTTTTCCATATCTAGGCGGGTCTGAGTAATGTGAGGTGGTTCGGTGCGAATTTTATTTTTGGCGACCTTATCACAGACTTTCGATATGCAAAACGCTTGAACCTGAGCCGCATATTTGATGGAACAGATTGACAGTTTTTTGTTTTAGTATTGAACTTGTGATTATCTCATTGTCGGGGGGCTGTTTACTTTCGGGTAATAATAATAATTACAATAATGTGATAATGCCAACTTTTGAGTGACAGACAGCCTTGTGGGCGGTAGAAGGGGGAGGAGTTTTGTTATTATGATATTTTTTGTTTTTATACATTTTTATTTTTGGAGAAACTGAAATCAACGCCAAGTTTATTGCACTTACGGTTGTAAGGTAGCAACCAAGATAAAACTGAGTCAATAATTTTTAATGGCATCCAATTTGGCTCTTATCAGAGCCATAAAGGCCGAGGGAAATGATTTTTAAATCCTATATTCCGGGTCAGCACCGGCGAGATTTTAAAGGAAAGTGCATCTCCTCCCATTAGTTGCAATTATTTTAATTGATTTCCAGATTGTATCGAAGGGGAAATGGTCTCACATGTTCATCTGATAACTTATTTGATTGGGGGTATTATTTATAAATAATTAGTGCAACAATAAATTACCTTTTGCCTGATTTAATTAGCTTGTGTGGGAGTTTGTTTGTTTTCCTTTTAATTATATGGTGTAGAAATTATTTTAATGACTTGATCCGATCGCTTGTCCTCGACATTGAGCCTTAAAGATCAACCGAAAATTGTTGGATTTCACACAAATGCGTTAATGATAGTCGGCGATATGCTTGATCAGGCGATTTAAAACGCCAGCTGGGATTTCGCAAGCCAGAATTTGCAGAAACAATCAACACAAAAAACACAAATTGTTGCTGGCCAATTTTTTGTTGTTTATTATTTAATTATTCAATTTGGCTGGCACCTGTATTAGGGATTTCGAAATTTCGCGCGCGCAATTTCTGTACTGATTGGGTTTTTGGCCAAGGGTGATATGTTTTTTGTTCACTGCTCTTGGCGGTTTGTTGTTAACGCTCGGACGATCGCTTAGTGACTGATATTAAGCCAATGTTTGTGCTTGAATTTGTTGCTGCTGCTGTTGCGGCTGCGAAACGGCGTCGCCGGAGCGACTATAAACACCTTTTACAGATACAGATACAGTGCGGCCACAATATGTGTTCCCCGAACCTCCCAGGCTGGAGTCGGTTCGGGCAATTAGCGCAATGGACAATAAACGGTAAAGTGACGCAGGTGGGGCGAAGTCGGCCTCTCGCTCTGTCTCTCTCTCCTGGCCAGGTGCACCTGTGTAGGTGCTTTCTAAAGATCACTCAGCTTTGGGCATTCGACGGCCAGACGAGTCTGCCTTTTATCCCATTACTCATACGCAGCGTGGGCCATCGGTTAATAGCGGTCTGCGGGAGGCTGAGGTTAACTGGGTGTCCAAAGGAAGCGATTGAAATACTGTCTCCAGGCAGTAGAGTCTCTTATCCAAAAGATTTCATAATATGTATCTAAGATGGGATTATATTGGCATTATCTCAGTGCAACTTTTCAAAGGGACAAAGAAAGTCTATTTATTGAAGCATACTTTCAGGGGCATTGATAAGGTAATATGATATTTAATTATCTTCAAAAACGTTTAGAAAGTGACTAGACAAGTAACACGTTTTATCACTTTTTATTATAAATGGTGCTTTAATTTTATGATTTTATATATAGAAGCTTTTAAAGTTTAATTTTGAGTAAGGAAATCAATTGATTATGTACAAGTTTCATCAGTTTTTTAATCACCCTGTACTCTCCAGAGACACAATGTCTGCCATCATCCAGCCATCCATCCATGCTAACTATCAATCACCTGTTACTCCAAATGGCCAACAAGCAACGACAATATCTAGACACCAAATTGGAGCATATGGGGTATTTGCAACTCGAGAATTTGTGCGACACTTTGTGTCTTGACTCGACACCCTCCTGCCTTGCCCTGCCCTGCCCCGGCCTGGCATGGCCTGGCCTGGCCTGGCCTGGCGTGTCCCCCTCATCAATTACTTTGTGGCTTCTCTCTTAGACAGATCATGATGGAGTTTAGTGATTGACTTGTTTCAAGTAGCCTGCAGTTTGTGTACCTGTCGTCGGCTTGTTGGCTGGTTTTTGTTGTCTGACCATAAAATATGAAATGTTCGGTTTTGTTTGCCTTTGGCTCATGCTGTTTAGTCGGGCGTCAGTGGGGCAGTGGAAAATTTTTAGCGGCCTAGCGAATGCTGTAAATTAAATGCACTTTTCACGTGATGTGCATTTCCAATTTGTCGAGTTCAAACAGTGTCGCATTGGCATTGATTTATGTATGTGGGGGGAGTGTACAGATTTTAAAGGGCCAAGGCAAAACTTTAGTTATTTGTTAAGTAACATCGTTCTGATCTCAACAAAAGTCTCAAAGCCATATATCACAACTTAATTGGATGGAGCTTATCGACACCCTAGTATCTTTAATTACTGAGCACAGATATATAACATGTTGTACTTGCTCTGGTATTTTATTTATTGACGTCCACATTGCGTATACGCCATGTGAGCCTTGGCCAGACTGATAATGCTTTAACTTTAGACCTGAAAACCCTTAGAAACAGGTCAAGTGCTTCGGCTAAAGCCGTTGAAATACCATATATTGACACTGTAATTTCTTATCGATTGATAAAGTTTGTAAGAGCTTCTAGGATGCCTGGCGCTTAAGTGTTTTTAGGATATTATCGGGCATTCGTGGCTGGTGTGTGGTGGTGTGGGGGGATTTCCCACTCACAGAGTAAAAGTTTCCGCTTTGTATCTGATATACATTCGGCAACCTTGAGCCGTGCTCCTCCCATTCATCTAATTGATTTTCAAGCGGCAATTCAAGCTCAGTTACTTGGAAAAAAAGTTAAAATTAAAATCGCTCGAAAATCCCCTCCCGTAAAAAGATATTACGGCTGCTGTCACTGACTTCCCTCCCTCATTACGATGCCAATCCCGTCCAGCTTTCTGACCAACTGATCGAGCTATAACAAATGAAAATGCTAAATGCCTGCGACTGGCTTGACGAGAAACTCGCATCCGAATCCAAAAGGTAATGTTCATAATACCGCGTCAAAACAATAAATAAAATAATTGATTTGCTTCCGCAATTGGCTTCCGGATCTGCCTTCGTCGGTGTTTTTGGGGTCAAAACGGTTCGACTCCGAGCACTGAGTAGGTAATTAATTAATTAATTAATATTCACACTGCGCAGCGCATTGCCTCCAAAGATTGTCGCATCAGATTTAGATTCTTCTGCCCGGTCTGAGTCAACGACACTGACCTTGCCCGATGTCAAATACCCGTAAAAAATGTTAATCCACCGATCATTAGCTTTTCGAGTGAGTGGGTGTTCTGTGACGCAATGTAGACATTCGCAAAAAATTCACAAATCTGGGCTAGTGGGTATGATTTACGTTTTTCTGAGGGGCAACAACAGAATACGTTTCCTAAGATGCCGCTGCAGGAAAACCGGTTAAAACTGCCACGGGTGTTTCATTAAGTGATTTTATTTAGCGCCTGTTTTGTTTCTTGTTTGTTGTCCCAGGTGACAAAAAGCCTTTGTTTGTGTCGGGCCCCGAAAATAAAAAGATGGGCGGAGAGCACGCCCCTAGGGCGAGGTGGTAATTCACGATATTTATATTAGCAATATGCAAATTACTTGGCTCAGTCATCCAAGCATCGGACACTTGTGGGCTGATTACACATACGACGCATGACAATAGGAACTTTCTAACCGACTCTTGACAGTTTCCAAAGAAACTACCATTTCCGCATAGCATAGACAAGGTGAATTTTGCATTTGATTTCAAGTTCTATGCCGTTCATGCAATGCAAATAGGGAGTGTATGTCGATCGGACGACGGTGATGGTGGTGCTGGTGCCTTTTAATAGCTGCAATTAGTCTTTCCACGACTAAATGGAGATGCGTCACCCGGCCTCCGATTATAAAATTGTTTCGACGACAATTAGCGTAATTCCAAGTTATTTGGCAGGTTCATAGAATTGAAAGCTTTTTATTTTAAAAACAATTGAACTGGGCTATGCCGCTTGGGTGTATTTCAATAATAGTAACAAATTAATATATAAATGCAATCTTCAGCTTAATGTAAGGTGTGTCTCCTCATTTTCAGAATCTTACTCTCCCTTGTAAACGGGCTTGCGCTTTTCGGTAAAGGCCGCCAGACCCTCGAGGCGATCTTTGGTGGGTATCACCTGCGAGTAACAGATCTCCTCAATGGAGTAGCCGGTGGCCAGGTCCACCTGCATACCCTTGTCAATGGCCAGCTTGGCCATGCGAACACCAACTGGTCCGTTGGGCAGGATTTCTTCGGCCAATTGCAGAGCCTGCTGATAGGCAGCATCTTTTGTTTCATTTTGTTGTACCACGTGGTTCACTAGGCCCAACTCCTTGGCTTCTGCGCCATCAAACACTCTTGCTGTGAAAATAAGTTCCTTGGCTAAAGCGGGCGACAAAATTCGGGGAAGTCTCTGGGTACCACCGGCTCCAGGGATGATGGCCAGCCTAGTTTCCACCAGACCCATTTTGGTGTTGGATGCAGCAGTCCTGATATCACATGCCAGGGCCATTTCCAGTCCACCCCCCAGAGCAGCGCCATCCAGGGCGGCAATCACCGGCATAGGCAGTTGTTCAATGCTGATAAGCAAAGAGCGCAGGGTCTTAACAAACTCTGTAGCCTCCTCGGGAGACATACCTAGGCATTGAGATTAATTTTCAGTTATATTTATTTATTACAAAAGTGTACCTTTGCGTTCCTTCAAATCGGCACCGGCACAGAAAATGCCAGGCGTGAGACTCCGCAGAACCACAACCCGCGACCCATTGTCTTTTTTAATCTCCTCCAGGACATCGCTAAAGGTCTCTACCATTCCACGACTAAAGGAGTTCTTGGCTGCCGGTCTGTTTAGGCCAATTACAGAGATTCCCTGCCGAGCACCCTCCAAACGCTCCACCAGAACCTCATCTCCGTCGCCATACGGAGCTTCCAGGGCAAAATGTCTAGAGGAGACAAGAGGCCTTGTGACTTGACGCGTTAATCTAGCAACACTTTGCAGTAATATAGACATTTTCCAGTTTAAATTGGTCAAAACAAATTAAAGGAGAAAGAAATTGTTATAAAACCGGTAGAAACAGCTGTTGCGCCAGTGCTGATAAGCTTTGTGATAAGTTATCGATATTTAAGCCGATAGCTATGCATCTCCAGCTGATAACAGCATCTAGCTTAATTTTGATAATAATTTAATTAAACAGGAAAGTTTTTAAATAAAGTTGGTTTTTTTCTTTTAATTAATTAATTGTTATCAACTGGATTGCAATTAATAATCAAGTGGAGACGGTATAGTTAGGCACTAAGTGTGCCCAGCTTGAGCTGGCGTTAACAAAAACAACAACAAGAAACAACAGCAGAAAAAGCGTCAGCCGGGCAGTGGTCAAAATTTTTGTATTAAAAAGTAGCTAATGTCTATTTAAAGCAAAATTCCTAGTAAGATTTCTAGACTACGAAGACCGCACCTGGTGCGAAGTGGATAATAGTAGCGACTAGTTAAATCAGGGTCCTTAAGATTCGCCGTATGACGTAGGTAGCGCTAACCACTGAGATATAATATAGGAAACAACTGATCAAAATCTATTATCTGTTAGTGACGCAGCGCGTGTAAGAAGCAAAAGAATAATTATTCGTAAGCATGGGTAATAAGGTTTAATTCGCAGGGCATTGCTGCCGAAGCAGGATGCTGATGCGCGGCGTGCAGGTGCTGCAGCGTAGACACCAGGAGATCGGAAGGGCTTTCACCCAGTGCTCATCCTCGGTGCGACTAGATTGCTTAAACGCTTGGAAGTATCATGACCGGGAGCTCTTCAAGGCAAAGCGTTGGATACGTCCTGGGGGGTGTTCCTCGTTTCGCTGCAGCTCGGACGGCAATGATTCCAAGAACAAGGATGTTGCGGTCGCGAGCAGTGCAACGGTTGTCCAGCAAAAAGAGGTTCCTGGCATCAAGCAGACTAAAAACTTTGAGGTGAAGACGACCAAGGGCATTCTCTCCATTAGTACGACCATCGAGGATTCGAAAATTAATGAGATTGTGTTTGAGAAATCGGATTTGCCGCCAGTTGTGAACGTAAAGGAACCATCTTTGGCATCGGCGGCCAAAAATTTAATAAGCACAGCTTCAGGGGCTGGCACCATAGTAGAATCAAAGCCACCAACTCTACCTCCTATATCACTGGTCTCACCATCGGATAAAACCAGTGGAACTTCTGGCGCATCCTCACAGCCCCCACCCTTTTTAACAGAGACCCCACCGGCAACACCGACGCCAACTCCAAAGCGACCGCGTTTTGATTACCGAGCTTCCTTGGAACGCAACTTTATAACCCCTGCCCGAGCTATTAGCGACTTTATGTTGAACGCTGCGGACCTCGAGAGCCTGCCCAAGATAAAGCGAAGGTCGCCCTACGAGCAGGAGCCTCCGATGACCGTGTATTGGCGGCGTGATGTCGAGGCTAAGGCAGTTGCGGTGTGGGGTTCCAAGGAAAATCTACTGCGGGAGCGCTTGAAGAGGGAAGTGGAACGCAAGCAGTACCAACAGAGTGAGTTCCTGCGATCCCCTCAGTGTTTATCCTTCTCTTAACGTTGATGCTAAAGTTTACGATTCCTCAGATCTGTTCACGGTCAAACGGAGATTGCGCGACTACCGCAGGGAGATGGGCGTCCGCACCAAGGTGGCGCTTGACAACCAAAACGATTCCGGAAAGTCCAGCCAAGTCGTTGCTACCGCCATTGCCATGTAAGTGACTAATTTTGAATTATTTTAGCTTTTGGTGACAATAACCATAATATTTTCAGAAATGCAGCAAATTTACTTGTTAAGTTTGGAGGCTGGCTGTACAGCGGCTCACACAGCATGTTTTCTGAGTGTATACACTCATTGGCCGATCTGATCAACCAGCTGATTCTAGCCTTTGGCATCTACAAATCATCCCAAAGCCCGGACATGGATCACCCATACGGATATATGAACATGCGATATGTCTCTTCCCTGATCTCTGGTGTTGGCATTTTCTGCGTGGGCTGCGGTTTATCCATCTACCACGGAATTGATGGAATTATTAATCCCGAGCCCGTTGGAGATCTGTTTTGGGTGTATTGCATTCTTATGGGTTCCTTTGTGTCCGAGGGGGCCACATTGATGGTGGCCATAAATGAGCTCAAGAGAGCGGCTAAACAGCATAAAGTAAGCTTTAAAGAATATGGTGAGTTTCTTTTTTTCATTGTCAAGTCTTTCCTATAAAGTTATATTTTTTTGTTAGTCGTTTCTGGTAAGGATCCCTGCGTAAATGTGGTGCTGTGTGAAGATGCTGCTGCCGTGGCAGGCGTTGTTGTTGCCGCAGTGTGTATGGGTCTTACTTCCTATACCGGATCACCCATGTATGATGCCGCCGGCTCGCTGATCATTGGAGGTCTTCTGGGTGCCGTGGCATCGTTCATCATCTACACAAATGCTAACGCCCTGGTGGGAATCTCTATAGCCTCTGAGCGCCTGGAGAAGATCAACACCGCTTTGGAGGCTGATGTGATGATTCGAGCGATTTACGATGTCAAAGGCATCGATATTGGCAATGCCCGCGTCCGCTATAAGGTATGGCATATACACTTTCCCAATTCTGAAGTAAAACTAAAACTATTTACAGGCTGAGCTTGACTTTGATGGCCGTGAGCTCACGCGTTCGTATCTGGACAAACAGGATCTGGCAAAGCTACTTACGGTACGTAACTTATTGACAGACTGACCCATTAAAGGGCTGGTCCTTAACCGGTTTTTATTTTTCAACTCACAGACGGTGCGTAGCTTTGAAAAAGTTGAGGATCTAGAATCCTTTTTACTTGACCAAGGCGAAAACATTGTGGACCTGATGGGCGGCGAAATCGATCGAATCGAGATGAATCTTCGGGTAAGTCTTTGGATATAATGTGTTTTTCAAAGCTTTATTAATATTTATTATTTTAAAGACACAATTTCCGGAAATTCGTCATGTGGATCTGGAAATACTGTAAACTCCACCTCTCGGCCTAGAACATAAAAAGCATTGGGTGATTTGGTAGCTTTCTACTCGAAATATTGCCTGTGAAGCTTATATTTATTTCCCATTGTGTACTTTTAGATGTAACTGTATATTTAAGCAATTAAAGTGTATTGCCACGGGCCGGGAAAGCCTTATTAACGTTTCTGTTTAGCTGTTTGTAGTTTGTTAAATCGTAGCGTTTCTCCCCCAATCGAGATTCTACCCTCACCTCCAGTGAAACTGTGAGCCAGATTTGTGTACCATAAATATTGTAATTACTAATTACCATTTGTGATGTGTTTTTCTTGTAGATGGGTCAAATCGAAGTTGAATGAAAACGAGAGTGGGCCAATCGAAAGTTGTGCCTTCTTTTTATGCAACTGCAATGCTCTCCGAAACTTTTTTCATCTCTTGGCGAATATTTACATTTGGATCTTTACTCAGCGCGTTGCTTTCACTGTGGGTGTGGGTCTGGTGGATCCACACAAGTCTGTGTCGCGGTTGGTGGATGTTTGGGAATTATTTTCAGTCTGGTTTGGCGCGTGAATTAAAACGGTGGTCCGCAGGTAACTGGCTGGCATATCAATGAGACTAAAGTAAACAACTCCCAAGTGACAACCAATAATTTAAGGCCTAAATAAATTGGTAAAAAATTTGTTGCAAGCGTGAAACAAGTTTTTTTTTGGGTTTAAGCAAGCCTCTAATTGATTCTAAATGAAAGTAAACAAAACGAAAGCTCCAAACTGGAGGGCATGAACCCAAATAAACAAATAAATAATTTTGCATAAATCCCAAATGGGGTATTGACCTATGACCCAATATCCGGACAATAGATCTTCTAACACAGAGCATTGCGTGTTCGGTTTGTCCAAAAAATATGGTCTCCGAATCTAATTTGGTTTTTTAATTTGAGCTTTCTGATTAGCGACCGTTGTGGTGGCACTTGTCGACCTATTAACGGTGGTACACAACGCAATTCACATGCTAATTAGATGGCACTAGAAATCGCTATCGCCAATTCAAAACAGATTAGTTCTCTTGGTGGTAAGGGTGTTCGAAAGTCTGGCTTTCTTTATAGAAGAATTTGAATAGATGGCGAATCAATTATGCACCGCCTTTCAGGTGAAGTGTGGCCCATCCGTAATTGAGGTCGCATTGAGTGCAATTGCTGATTCAGTTCCATTTTCACTGCCAAACGAATAAAAACTCGGATGACGATCAATGCCATGATTGATCGGGGAGACTGAACTTTATGTTTAATTGATCTTTAAATAATATTTTATAAAATCATTAATAAACTGTGAAAACTTTTGAAACTATAATTTCGTGAGTGTAATCAAAAAGGTAGAAAATCAATATATTGATAGTATCGTAATTGCTGTCATTGCAAATCTCTGCCATAAATCAAACAGTTTACTAATTGTTTTTATTGAATAAATATTGAATAAATAAATATCTTTAATGCTTTAGTTCAGACAGGCCAACAATGCAGTTTTTATGGCTTTTATTGGTTTTGATTCTGCCACAATTTTCAAAGGGCGAGGTGGGAAAATCTCCACCAAAGCCAAATATTATCTTTATCTTGGCTGATGATTTGGTAAGTGTTTGGGAATTCAATAAATATTTAAACAACATTAAATGTTTACTCTTTCAGGGCTTCAATGATGTGGGATTCCATGGCTCTGCCCAGATTCCCACGCCCAATATTGATGCCTTGGCCTATTCGGGAATTATTTTAAATCGTTACTATGTTACTCCCATTTGTACGCCCTCAAGATCGGCACTTATGACCGGAAAATATCCAATACACACAGGTTCTTAGTTATATAAATATTATTTAAACGTTTCATCATAATATCCTTTTATTTCTAGGCATGCAACATGCTGTCCTTTATGCAGATGAACCCAGGGGCCTCTCCCTCAAGGAGAAAATCCTACCACAATATCTAAATGACTTGGGGTAGGTCTGCGCCACATTTCAAATCTATACATTATATACTGAATCTTCTCGTTTAGATACACCTCTCACATAGCCGGAAAATGGCATCTGGGACACTGGAAACTTAAGTATACCCCTCTCTTTAGGGGATTCAGTAGCCACGTGGGCTTCTGGTCCGGCCACCATGACTACAATGATCATACAGCGGTGGAGAACAACCAGTGGGGTCTGGACATGCGAAACGGAACGGAGGTGGCCTTCGATCTCCATGGACGGTATACGACGGATGTAATAACCGATCACTCGGTCAAGGTGATTGCCAATCATGATTCGACCAAGGGTCCTCTGTTTCTGTATGTGGCCCACGCCGCTTGTCATTCAAGTAATCCGTATAATCCGCTGCCAGTGCCGGATAATGAGGTGATGAAGCTGGGCCACATTCCCCACTACAAGCGGAGGAAGTTTGCAGGTGGGTTTCGTTTTTGATCTGGAAATCGTTTAAAGTATTCCCCTTAAGAATCGAACTAAAGTTGGCCAAGATATAGGCTTTTCTGGAAGACATATTGTGCTTGCCATACATTCTTTTAAATATTTTTTCACTTTCAGCAATGGTTACCAAATTGGACGAATCCGTGGGACTGATTGTGGATCAGCTTCGCAAGTCCCACATGCTGGAGAACTCTATAATCATCTTCTCCTCGGACAATGGAGGACCTGCCCAAGGATTTAATCTGAACTTTGCCTCCAACTATCCTCTAAAAGGTGTAAAGAATACCCTCTGGGAGGGAGGAGTGCGAGCTGCTGGGCTTATTTGGTCTCCGATCCTTAAAAGCTCCCAAAGAGTAGCTAACCAAACCATACACATCTCCGACTGGCTCCCCACGCTGCTGGAGGCGGCTGGTGGGGCTCCTGCGTTGTCCAACCTTAGTAAAGGCATAGATGGGCAGAGTATCTGGCAGGCTTTGGTCCACGATGAACTTTCACCCCGGCTAAAGATGGTTCACAATATCGATGATATTTGGGGCAGTGCCGGTCTCACTGTTGGCGACTGGAAACTGGTCAAAGGAACCAACTACCAGGGCAAGTGGGATGGATGGTACGGACCGGCTGGTGAAAGGGATCCCCATGTCTACGATTGGCAGCAGATACCCAAGAGCAGAGCGGGCAAAGCTCTGGAGGGATTGAAAATGCTCCCAAGCCAGGCGGAACAGCAGAGATTGAGGGCCGCAGCCACGGTCACCTGCCTGGGACAATCCCCTCAAGGAAGTAGCTGCAAAGCCACAGCATTTTCAGCTCCGTGTTTGTTTAATATCCACGACGATCCCTGCGAACAGTTTAATTTGGCGGAGCAGTAAGTCCTACGGTTACTTTTATGTTTCCTTAATAATTTGTATCTTTTAGGTATCCAAAAGTACTTCAGGCTCTGATGGAAGAGTTGAAGTATCAGAATTCCACAGCAGTGCCTCCAGCTAATAAGCCTGGCGATCCTCGAGGTAGTCCTAGATTTTGGAACTACACCTGGACCAACTTTGGAGATTATGAATTGTACAATAGTGAACCCGTTCTAGGGGACTTGAAACTTCTTTATTCAAGCTCTGCAGAAAAGACTGTCTAGATTAAAAAGATTTATTATTTTAAAATATAAAAGCCCGCCAAAACAACGGTTTCTAAGCTTAGCTTTAAAGAGTTATCAATATATGGCCAATCGATAAGTGGCGAGCTTATATTGTTTAACAGAGTACTGCTATTTTAACATAAACCTTTCCAAAACCCTTTTTTCAATTGAAACTTTTTAAGTTTTTAAAAAGAAACCATTTATGAGAACCCTCTGGCAGGGAAAATTGTATTTTTTATTATTTATTGTAAAATTGGTTTACAGCTTACATTGCTTGCTAAAAATACTTGCACAATTACAATAAAAAAAAACATCAAATGCGACATTTTGAGTTCGAGTGCGTACATTTAATGCGTTATGTGGTAGAAATAGAAATACATACACTAGTTACATGGGCTTATATCAAAATTCTACTATAGATAGTACCGAAAAAACTGGCTAGTCCTTTACGTCTGTATATAATTTATGTATTTATGTGCGTAATGCATCAGAGTAAGTCCTGGCGACTGAACACTTTAATTTTGATTAGATTTGCTGGCTTGGTCGGCGGCTCTTCTCTTCTCTCGTCATCTGAGATTCCTAATCCTAAACACCTACTGAAAAGTTGGAAAGGGGAGGAGTAGTCAAGTTTTTTTTTTGATTAGCGCGATAGTATAGTAGTAGCCTAGGTGATTTTTTTGATTTTCGATTTTTAAAAGGATTTAATTTGGCATATAAAACGTTACAAAAGGTTCGGATAGAGATGCAGAAGCGTGGTCTCGGTGTGCTAAGCCAGCCGGAGGCGGCGAATGGGCCACTTGGATGATCCGATTCCGATTCTGTGTCTGTTTTTGTTTCCGTTCTCTCCGGTAGTCCTTTGGCCCGGGATCAGGAGGTCCAGAGCCCCACTCGATCCTGGGATACACGTGTTGCGACTCGCTTCCCGTCCTGGCCCGTCCCGGACGAAGGCTCCGGCGAGCCGAACGGCCCATCTAGATGCGTTCGGTCACGTAGACCTTTGCCGAAGCTGGGGCATTGGATCGCCTAACGGCAAAGGTGACAATGACGCCGATGGAGATCAGGGTGACGCCTATGGCACTGGTGATGTAGTGTTCCACAAGCTTGTTATCGGCACTGAAAAAGACAGGTTATATTTTTTGTTAACCTTTGAGTCCTTAAGCCTTCCTCACTTACCTCACGCCCGTTTCATTGATTGTCTCACGCTCCTTCTCGATTAATCCCGTGACGGATGTGGCAATGGCTAGCCAGAAATTGGCCAGACCCAAGCTGGCATGGATTGGCACCATGGCGGAGCGGCAGCTGTATGTCTTGTTCTCACAGCATAGCATCACCAGAAAACTGAAAAACGCAAATGTCACGATTAGTATGCGGGATTGGGACACCAGATGGTTGACTCACCTGAAGAAGCCGATCACAAACTGGAGCACGAACATGCCCATTGTCACGAGACCCAGCCAAGAGTGGAGACTGTAGAAGTTCACCTTCTTCAAGGCATCGTGGGAGTCGAAGACGGCAAGGAATCCGAGGGCGATGCAGGGAATGGCCACGGCGTGGAAGAACATGTGGATGAGCTTCACATAGATGTGTTTAACGCATCGGCACAAGCGATAAATCAGTATGGCTAAAAAATAATAATCAAACCCAATTTCTACATAGAAATATATAGAAAACTTACAAAATCCAGACAATGTCACAAAGCCGGCTATCATCAAAATGGGATGCAAATTAAATTGCTGCTTGGGACTCTCTGACCAGGCGAAGCCATCCCGGTAGAACATCACCCAGAAGAGGGTCAAGACCAGGACACCCACCAGCAGGATAGTGGAGAGGATGACAATCAGCAAGTATTCGCACCAGGAACAGCAGTTCCAGGCATTGTCCGGATCCTCCTCATAGCGCCTGTGGACGAGATTGGGAGCATAGGGAAACCCATAGGGAGTACTTAATAAAATGAATTTCCATTACTTTTTTCTGGAATTTTTAAAGAGGCTGGGTCGCCGGAAGATCAAGCGGTTGAGTTCGTCTATGAACTCTCCATCGATTGGTTTCATTCTGATCAAGTTTTAGATTCCTATATCATACTCCGTGTATTCCAAATGGTATTATTTCTAAGCTCACAAGACATTTAGATTAGGTTTTCATCTCGAAGATTACAGAGCCAGTCCAAGTGTGGGCCGAGAGTTGTGTGGCCCTCATTAAAGGCAATTTATGTTGTTTCGGGAATTATGGAGATTCTAGACGAGATCTGGGGGAATCTCTTGGGGTAGTCTAATTGCGGGTTGAATGTGCTGCTAATCAGCTTAATTGACAGACAACAGACCGACGGACAAGGGACAAATCTCCGAGAAAGGCAATTATCTAATTTGATAGGCAAATTTCCAATTTCCTGGAGTGGCTCCGTTTCGAAAAGTTCAACCATTCGTACTTGAGATTTAAATTCTTTCTCACAGAGGCCAAAAATTCATCCAACTTATCCTTGACTACTTGCTGAAAATTTCGTTTTTTTCCTCGTGTATTCTGGGCTTCTAGTTTCGATTCGATATGTAGCAGATCCATTGGGGTATAAAGGGAGAAGTTGAATGCCCCAAAAAACAAAAAAAAATGTAAATAAAATTTTGACAGATGGGGAAAAGGTCTATTGTTTCGCCGCAATTGGAGTGGGTCTGTCTGTCTGTCATATTAATTTCAACACTTGTCGTGCGATCGGATGACATCCAATTCCGATGGATGCTTCTGGCGATGATGAGGAGCACAATGATCTCACTGCAAAGTGCAGTGGGACAGTGTTTGGTGTTTGGGTTTTTTTTTTTTTTTTGGTGCTGTTTGGGGCTGGGAGAAATCCCACAGATACGCAGATACAATGGATAAAAAAGTCAAACCGCAGCCATCTGTTGAAAGTAAACAGGCTATGCGGCGAGTACTGGAGTACTGGATGGGGTAATTAGTGGCATAGCTGGTAGCCAACGAGGCGCTTAATCATCTGCCAAGTGCATTTCCAGCAGATCTTTGACTGGAAAACCAGACCCAGCCCCCGTAATGTATCGAAAGTAAACAAAACTATTATTTAAATTAATCGTGCGAGAGCTGCGGCTGCTGTTCCATGCTGTGATAATGAAAGCAAAACTGAATCAAATTACCGAGACATTGGTTATCATGGAGCACTCTCGCTTTCTCGCGGAGACACTTGCATCATTGGATGCTCCAATTTACATGCAACACGAGACGCAGATAGTGCGGTGGTAGCATGAGCTCCAGATACAGAAACAAAAGCAGGAAAGAAAGTTTGGGGTTTTAGATTCTAGACACTAGAACCCAACAGATACCCTCTATAGGAGTTTATTGTGGCTTTGAGTTAATTTATTAATAAAATTATATCATATTAAAAATCTTGTTTTTCAGTGCATGCTCTCAATGGCGAGATGTCAATGAACGACTGTGGCAGCCACGACTCCTCCGCTGCAGTGGCCCAGCTTCTCGGTGGATGTGGCTGCAGCTGTCTGGGGACTGGGACTGCGGTTGGGGCAGGCATTTAGCTTTCAACACATGGCAGGGGGACGGTCGGGGGCTGGCCAAGGGGGCCTGCCACTATATTGGCTACAGTGGCTGTTTGCTTTAACACACATTTCACTTGCCGCAGATTGTTGGAAAACAACAAGCGGCAGCTTGTGGGCTCACAATTGGGCGTATCGAATCTATATCTGTATCTGTAACTTGCCAGAGTATCCATGTATCTCTATGTATCTGAATCTCTTTCACTTTCCAAGCGAGCTCTGTGCTCCGCTCAGAAATTTTCACTAAAAAGCTTTTTGTTATTATGGAAAAACTCGTTGCTTCCCGCCGGTGCACCACCACCTGTTTGGGGATCATTTCGAACCTGAACCTGAACCTGCTCCGGAGTTTAAGAGTCTGAGTTAGTTGGCCTGGGTGCAGCCAGTCATGGCTAATGGGTCATCGGCGGCAAAAGGCTATTGACACTGCACCCACGGAAAATGCAAGAAAAAGTCAACAGAGAAAGCGCAGCAGCCACAATGTGTCAGCGTAATCTGCAAATTCCTCAAAAGCGTTCAATTAATGCAAATTACGTATCAAAGGCTGTGGAAAATGAGCTGGAAAAATAAAACAATCATCCCACAATAGAGAAAAGGTTTCTAAACAAAAAAGTATACAACATTTTTTCAATAATTAGCCTTAAAAAAGGTAATAATTTATATTATGACTGGCAAATCATGATTTTATCGCCTTAAATTAACTTTTTTCATAAAAAAAGTGATTATAATAAATGGATAATTGCATATTATTTTATAAATATAACTTTTCAATGCCATAACCAAATAAATTGACAATATTCTTAGGGAATATTTAAAAAACTTCAAATGTGCCCAAAAATCGTAGATATATAAGTATGTTTCATTGCTTATCAAATACTAAATATATTTGTATATTATCTAAACAAATAACTCTGTGTGATATCTTAATCCAGCATCCATCAAATCTTATCTTTGGCTAAATAAACTTGCCTCGAATTTTGGGTGCACTTGGGGACTACTTATCTCAGTCATGTGACGGGAATTATGATATAATACGACCATGGACATCAAATGTCTAGTTCTGAACTTGATAAAAAGCAGAACTACTTTAATCAGACAATGGGCTTATAAGAAACTGTAATAAAATCAGGCTAATTATGACAAAACTAGAGCATTACCAAGTACCAAGCGACCCAAGTGGCCAAAGAAATGTTACTATGAAACGGGAATGGCTGCCAGGAAGTCAGGGCAAAATTCAATTAAAGAAACCATCAGATGTAACAAATAACGAGCTGGCGCGGAATGCACAATTAAAACGACGATGGCTTGAGGCAAATTAAAACATTTGCTGTCGCACGCATGGCTGAAAATCATTCTGGATCTCCGGCAGATCCCCCTGGATCTCCTCCAGCCTCACTTGCATGTATCCTGCGGGCTGATTATAACGATGTACGACAACGGTGGCATACTGGTGTTACTTCACCCCACAATGCCCGGCAATTGTTTAGAGACGAGCGGCGTTGATGTCGTCGCGGCGTTTCCAATTGAAGCCATCCCCGGGGAGTACTACCCGCACTCGATCATATTCGTATACATATACGTAGTCTGAAATTGTATCTTGCAGATACAATCGAATTCGCGCAATGCTAACCTGACACGAGTCGAGTACGAGAATTTTTCGCCCTAAGCCGCAGTTGTTTAAATTGAATAAATATGCTTAAGGCAAGTACGCAAGTTTTTTATAGAAACTACACTGAAAAGGCATTACTTGAGATAAAAGTAAAGGGGGGACAAACTATATAATGTATTTAAAATTTAAAATTCCAGTGTTCTGACATTGAGATCCAATAAATGGGGGCTTGACTTACGCTGTTGTTGTTCCTCCACGCGGCATTTTGGCCAAATGGCGATCACGCATTTAGTCAAGTGTTTGCTATTTGGGTTTTCTTTTCGATTCTTTTTTGTGTCACCTCGAACCACCCACTTGGTAGTACCACCGAATCACTGGGAGATGCGTCACAGATCGGTTCTATATAGAGGCTATATGTATCAGACTAAAGGTCGTTTATCTATAGAGTACGTAGGGTGTTTTCCGCGTAATTCATTGAATTCTATTCGAAAATGCTCTGAAATGCCACAGAATCGAGAGACAATTGAAAGCCGGCGAACTGAATCTAAATGTCGGATCTATGGGGTCGCTAATCACTAGAACCTTTTCCACCAAATACAGACATACGGGATGCAGATGCTAATCGGGATTGTGTTAATTTGTCAATCACATTCTCGCAGCCAATAGCGATTCCATAGAGTGACAGATTCGATTCGTTGTCTATTCAAGTGCCCCAAAAGTTCACATCGCATTTAATTAGAGCGTTTCCTATAGATGCAAATTTGGATTCTTATCGAAACAACTCTCGATTTCTTCTACAAGCAACCGAAAAAAAGCTGAAGTAGGCATTAAAAAAAGTTTATTCAATCAAACCCAAACAAAAGTGGTTTTATTTCTTTTAATTTTTATTTGATGTTATTGTTTATATAGCTCCTTTTCTTAACACAAACACACACTATTTAAACGCCGCCGAAGATGTAGTTTTGAATTCAGAAAACGAACGAATCGCGACGATCAGCAAGAGGCAACTGAAAATATTTTTAAATTTTCCAACTTGGATTCCAATCCGATTCGGTCTGTTGCGCTTAACAGTGCCCGAGACTTATTAACAGCACTCTGTTAGCTGGATAAAAGTTTTAGCCGATCTTTCCACCAGCTTCATGAATAATTTGACTTTAATTGATCATTTCTTCGTTTAAAAATAATCTTTGTAGGCTTTATTTGTTCAAAATAATTAATTTGATTTGTTTTCTTTATGGTTGCTTTAAAAATTTGTTTGTAGAAGCCCCTTGAGTTAGCCAAATTTGGGTTTCAAATTGGATGCTGAGACAGTTAGTTGAGTTGCTAAGGTTGAGATAGTTAAAGTAAATATTAGAGATAAAAGATTATAACTTATGTCAGGTGACAGACTACTGTTGACCTTGCCTACATTTTCCAGACATTTTGATAAAAAAAGGGTTATCTTCTAATATAATGTAAAATCACTAAAAAAGTTAAGCGAAAACTTTAACCATTGTATCCTTTGTTTCTCTCGGCTAAGAGCTAAAATAATAATGGAATTTACCACAAAAGCTAATTAATGGGACACCTGTGTGTGTCAACTTGTGACTATAAATAAATAAGTAAATACACGTATCAATCAAAACACCTGCCAGCAGCCTGTAAATCAATCAAATATTTATGGAAGCGAGGCTTCCCCTAATTCGCAGTGAACCGAGTGGGTCTGGCCCAATTACCAGCGGGAAAGGGATAAAACCAAATCCACTCCCGCGCCCAGACAACAAACACACCCTGGCTCTGGCCAGGGTCCTGGCTTAGGAGCTTGAGTCATTATGCCAGCTCCTTTCGGATCCTAGGAGCTCCATAAGCCAAGTGCGGGGGATTTTGTGTGGGCAACGCGCCCAAAAATTACTTGAAATCAAATGAAAACCGAAATGAAAATGAAAATGGAATGAAAAGGAAAGAGTCAACACAGCTAGGACGACGAGGACGACGAGGACGTCGAGGACGATGTGGAAGGCGGCGAAATGTCAGAAAAAATACCCGTAATTACATGAAGCTCTGCGGACAACTGGGAGCTGCGTGCCAGAAATTGGACAAGGACAACGGGTTACGGGCGGAATGTTTACGGCCAAGTTAGTATGTGACTGGCCAAGTGTAAGCCGGCACGCGATCAACTGTTGAATGTGTGTGCGGGTGTGTTGTGGGCGAAAAGGGATGTATCCAGGATATGGAGGAGGATTGTTTTTTGTGTGATTTGCGACCTCGTCGCATTAAAATAAAATTTACGACTTTCAAAGATACGTGAATTAGGAAATTGGCGCGTAAAAATAACATTGCCCCATCCCATATCCTGGAAAGGGTGTGTATAGGCGTCGACAGTTGTTCTTGTTGTTTTAGCTTAGCTTCGTTAATTATCCTTTAGCGTAATGCCAACGTGCCCTAGTCCTATTCCATGTAAATGTTACACATACGCCGTGTGGTGCCATTAAAATCGATTTAAGGCTAGCTACGGATGCGTCTTTCTATGGAATCTTTTCTTTATTCAGAGCTTCTGCCACTGCCATGTGAGCAGTCGGAGATGGGCAAGGCCAATTGCCGGCTAGACAAGCTTCAAGTTCCAAATTGGGCTCCGGGGGCATCATTCCGGCTTGCCAGAATGTTTAAGTGACACAATTTACTTAAATATTGATAAACAAATGTGTTGCCGAGTCTGCTGACTAAATTGTGTTGATTACTCGAAAGTGTACCCCGCGGGATAGCTTGGGTAGAACGGACAAGCTTGACAAGATGCCTTGTCAACTCAATAACCAAATAATTTTGTACATTTTACTAATTTCTATATTTGGATTAAGTGGAGTGATACTCACTTTTCATCGGGTGGCGGTGGCATTTCGCCGTTAGGTGTTCCCGGCGGTGTCTTGTCGCTGTCAAGCATGGCCATGGGCGCCTCCATTGGTGGCAACGGGCTCACCGAGTTCGTGTCCATGTGAAAGCAATCAATTTTGATGCTGCGCTGCTCTTTTCACTGCGAGAAGGGAGATTGGAGGGAGAATGTGGGAACATTTATGAGGCTCGGCATTTAAATGTGGCATTTTAATAAAGAGAACAACGGCATCATCCTCCAGCAAGGAGCCCACTTCCGCAAATCCCCTCCCTATTTTCCAGTGGAGAGGGTGTAAATCTCATCTGGTGATGAATGGCGATGGCGGCGCCGCTAGATGCCAGTTTTCATTACGTCTGGGATGTGTGCATTTTGTATTTTGAAAGGGAGCTGCCCTCCATGCACCCCATCCATTCCATCCATCCCCCACATCCACCCACAGCACATACAAAACCGAAAGCATAATGAGCGGGGAAGCCGCTTTTCCGCTGCCCCCGCACTTTCAAACAAACATATTTACCCTGGCCGAGAGAATGGGAAATGGAAAATGGCTTTTGGCTTTTATTTTTGGCGATTCCTCGTTGCGCCGCGTAAGGTGGCAAAAACTGCAGCGTCAACCCGTAGCCGGGGCAATGCACTTGGCTTTAACATTTTATTTTTTTTTGGTGCCTTTTCTGCGCCAAGTGTAAAATTGGCTCATCACACGTCCGAATGCGTTCTGCAGACGGCCAAGAGACTGTAAAGAGAGCGCCAATTTCCGATTCACGTCCCTGTCAAGTTGAAGATACTCCAGAGATACTTCAGATGTCCCGGAATCGTGTGTGTGTGTGGGATGTATCGTTCCCGAATCAATTATTATCGGACGTTCTAGTTCTTCTTGGGTTCATCGAACCCGATGCAGCGACACTTGATGGACACATCAATGCCGCCTGTCAAAGCCTGGAGCCCACTTCCTTAGCTCACTCAACCATGCGGCGCTCCACCCCCTGCCAGTTGGATTCCGGCGAAATGGCACGTCCAGCCCCCCTGGACATACACACATGTCCAGTTCCCACGGAGTGGACGGCATGGGGATTGACTTCCTATTTGCTCGGATTATGCTGATTATACACAGGGCCCCAACTGGAGGGGTATTATTAGCAGCGAGACACTTTTGGACTAGTCTGTGGGTGGATTCAATTCTGATTTGATTGGCATCTAGCCGGCTCCACAAATTCTCAAGAAAAATAGACAAAAAATATGCGGAACTTTTATTAATTGATTAATTCAAGAGAGGATTTGTGCAAATATTGTGAAAGGGTTTGCTTCCCCAGGCAATAAATAATACTTCCAGTGCTTCTATTAGTTTTTGGGTCATCGAGAAATGTCCCAGATAAGTACACGAAATATGATTGGAGCTCGAAAACAACATAAAAATTGTTGGAAAATATATGCAACTACCAGTCCCCCAAATACTAAGTTGATAGCAGCTTTCTAGAGAGGAAGCTGGACATTATGCAATCCCACAGCTGCTGACACAGCCCGTATTTGGGGAACGACCCAAAAATCCACTCACAAAGAAGGTCTCTTCCAAATAAATTTCGTGGGCCCGGAAATGCAGCGAGAAAAAAACATGGAAGGGGCGGATTGATGAAGACCTCCCCCTCGTCCCCTTACAATAGACATCCTTACTGTTTGGGAACAACAAACAGAGACTTAATAATCGGATTTTATGGACTCTTTTGAAAAACCCTCAAGTCTCAGCTTAGAAGGAACTCTCACATACACAGGGATAAAGCGGAAACGGAAATGGGGATAATGCCGATGCTGCCTGTTATTGTTGTTTCTGGTGGTTATCGGTTCGGACCTACCCCAAGATACTTTGGATTGTGTGCGGTGGCCAAAGCCCTTATATTCACTTGCAAACTTAATTACTCAATTATGCAGAAGCTCTCGGGAAAAGTTGGCTTCATATATCGTATGGATAATTAGATTGGTTGCCGCTTTAACGATTCAACGAGCTGGAATTCAACTATGTTTTTTCCACAATTAATTCATTTGCCCGAATACGAAAACGAGCAGCGAATTATGCATCCCTCCCGGCGGAGATGGGATGGAGTATCTGATGGATGCGCTGGTAAAACAAACTGGCAGACACACACGCAGACCGGCCACTCGGATGGGGAATTCACGCGCTGCGCTCGACCACGTCCGAACTCCACGAATGCTCCGAACTGTTTGGAGCCCGCCCGTCACTGGGAAAACTCTGCCGGCGATGGCAATGGCGATGGCGACGACGACGGCGACGGACCGCAGCACACCCGACCACAAAAACACGACAGTGCTAATGGGTGGGAGGTGACCTAGGCCCAGGCCCAGGCCCGAGCGTAGGAAAAGCCGGGAAAGTGAAGCTGGAGCTTCGTGTGTCTTGTCTCCTCATGTAAATAACCTTGGCTCTATGTATTATATTTTAACTATTTTTTGATTGTGTCTACATATTTTTAAAGTTAAAAAAATCTGTTATTTAGGGAGTATGTCTCTAAGTTTTCAAAAATTCCTTTTAATAAAACTTTAGCAACTCTATGGATGCTCAATTCAACTACCTTTTGTAATGCCCAGATTTATAAGATTATTTTTAAATATTTTAGCCTTTTTCCCCCTTTTATAAACAATTTAAATGTAGATATTTGTGACAACACTATTTTACTTTCCATCTACAGATACTTGTAGAGTCGAATTCCATTTACATTTGAATGTAGAGATACTTTTTGGAAATATACATCCCGCATTTTCAAAAAAACAAACAAATCTTTAACGGAGTAACTATTTAATTAATATTTATTATAAATATAGTATAAATATATTAAGATAATTACATTTGTATTATTAAACGTAAAAGAGGTATATTTTAACATATATATTTTTCAATATCCAAATATATCTATTCATCAAAAAACTCTACACATTGCTAGATATTTTAAAACCCTGTACAAATATGTACACGATTCTTCAGAAAAAGATAGTTTCGCCATATCCTAGAGATGTCCAAGTCCTTAAAATCCCTTTCATTTTTGAAACCATCTCCTTAAAGTTCAAAGATAGTAAGTATTATGCCATAAAACTATTTATTTTCGATCAGCTAACTATATGAATATGGGCCAGCGTGTCCTTATATGGGCTGGCTTATTGGAACAGGATAATCAATACATGCATACAAACATACATATACATATATAAACACATACATACAAATA
Organism: Drosophila varians; assembly: GCA_018150405.1. Taxonomy (NCBI): domain Eukaryota; kingdom Metazoa; phylum Arthropoda; class Insecta; order Diptera; family Drosophilidae; genus Drosophila; species Drosophila varians. Next base: position 16,853,367 of record JAECWK010000130.1, read on the forward strand.
TCAATTGACAAATTTGAATGCAAAATACAGTTAGAAAGGGTCTCAGACCCTCATTCCTTGTGGGTTAATCGCGATATTTGTTAAGATTATTGTCATTGTTTCGTAGAATACCCTGGAATAGATGTGGCTAACTAAGCACTACAAGTACATCCTGATCAAAGGACTACAAGAGACTACAAATTATATCTGGGTAAGCACTAAGGGACCAGTGGAGGAACTGGGTATCTTGGGTAGGGGATAATCTTATGCTTTAATCTAATACGTCCATATTGCCTAAGGATTTGTGCGAATAATTTAGTCGGATAGGAGGAGGGGAGATTCTACAGGGCGGCTCCGGGTTCTCCGGCTGCTGCTTAGAGTCCTGGCTTGGTCTTGTCCTCGCTGCTGCTTCCGCTGCCGGCGCTCGCCGTACTGCCCGCATCCGATGGCACCGGGCTGGAGCGTCCAGATCCGGCTGGCGTGCCCGATTCGGTGGGCGTGGGAATGGGACTGGTGGCCGGGCTGGTCTCCAGGTCGCTGGTGCTGACAATTTCCTGAAATGCAAAGTTCGAATTGTGTTTTTCATCACAGGGTTTAACAAGCTCCGTTGTCTTGACAGCCGATCCTGGTTCTTGACAACATTTGACACTTGAACTGACCTCATCTGCTTGCGTCTTGGTGGTGACCGCCTCGGTCTTGCACTCCTCGCTGGCGACATCCGCCTTCTCGGCCCAGGTGCGCAGGAACTCCACCACGTGGCTGTGGCCAAAGTTCTCGGCCTCGTCGACCGGCAGATTGCCCCACCGATCCTTGGGATTGTGCGGCACATGGCACTGCTCCAGCAAAAACTTGACGCACTCCAAATGGCCCTCGGAGGCGGCCAGATGGAGGGCTGTGCGTCCGTCGTAGTCGGCCAGGGTGATGTCCATGCCGGAGAGGCGGTGGCGTCGCAAGGCGGTCACATCTCCGCTGGCAGCCGAGAACAGAAGATTCACAATGGACAAGCCCTTGGTCTCGTAGCGGTGCTTGCGGGGATCCTTCTTGCTGGACAGGTGCTTCAGGTTGTCGTAGCGATGGAAGTTGAACATGTTGATCAGTTCCTCGCAGAACTGCAGTCCACGCACCGTATTGCCCAGATGATCCAGGGGCGGGGACCAGGCGAAGATGCCCATCACGTTGGGAATGACCAGCATCATGCCGCCACTGACGCCGGACTTGGCCGGCAGACCCACCTTGAAGGCGAACTGGCCGGAGTAGTCGTAGGTGCCGCAGGAGTGCATGATGGAGAGCACATCGCGGATGACTTCCGGCCGGAAGACCTTCTCCTCGGTGGTGGGACAGATGCCGCCGTTGGCCAAGCTGGCGGCTATCACGGACATGGCCTCGCAATTGGTTTCCATGGAACAGCACTGGAAGTAGTAGTCCATTACCTCCTTGAGGTTGGTGCGCTTGGGGAAGCACTTGTTCTCCCGCATGTAGAAGCCCAGGGCGTAGTTTCTATCGGCAGCCTCGCGTTCCGAGAGGAATACGGCGTTATTGAAGCCAATGTACTCGCCGCCGGAGAGGCGCTTGAACCAGGACATGGTGTAGTCGAAGATCTCGGCCGAGGTCATGTCCGGCTTGACCAGGGCATTCATCAGGGAGCAGGTGAGTATGGCACCGGCATTGATCATCGGGTTGTGGGGTTTTTCTGGAGGAAGAAGGAAAGTTTTATGAGTTTGTTAACTTGGCCAAAAGTGTGATGTGCCTCAATGTCTGATCTGTTCCAAAAACAAACATTTTCAACAAAATTTTTTAACATCTAGGGCATCTCAAAGCCATAAATATTTGCTCTATCTCTTATAGACTTTGAAAGCCAAGGTGTGGATACAAGAAGAGTAAAATATGGACCAGGTAGAAGCCTCTTTTACTCACTGTTTTGATCCAGGACCAATTCGTTAAAGTTCCTGCCACTTGGCTCTTGACCAACATAGGAATGCACCACCTTGGGTCCCAGCTTCTCCAGGGCAATGGCATAGGTCAAGGGTTTGCTGCAACTCTGGAGGGTGAAGGGCTCCTCCACATCGCCAATGGAGAACCGCTGTCCATCCACCGTGCAAATACTGACGCCCCAGAAATCGGGACTATATCTGGCCAACTGAGGGATATAGTCGGCCAATTTACCAAGGGTATTGGTCTTGCAACGACAGTAGATCTCTTCAATGTCCTTGACGAAGCTAGAAAAGTCGGGAATGATAAACTGTTGTCGGAAAGCCTTGGCTATCAGGACGATATTAGGAGCCACGACACTGAAAGGAATCAAAAGTTAGTATCCTTAAAAAGGATTCAAGAAAATAAAAAACTTACGCCTTGAAAGTCTCCCGATTGAGATGCTGAGTTTCTGCAGAAGAACCCGTCTCGTAGTTGTTCAGTTTGTGAACCTTCTTTAGATTGTCCATCAGTTCGCGCACCCGAGGATCATTCCTGCGGATGCCAGTGGTCTTCAGCCCGGCCAGGAACTTGCCCATCGATATGAGGCCCGTCTCCTCGCTGGCGAACATATCGAAAAGGACATCCTCGGCATTGCGTTGCTCCTGCTCGCGATGACTGTGAATTGTTGAGAAATAAAAATAAAATAAAATAGAGAAGATATGCTAACACGGTCTGGAATGATTAGCGAAATAGTTGCAAAGCCATAGCAAAATAAAAGGGGGGCACTTGCTAATTGAGTGGCAATCGCCCGGGGAATTTTAGCATGCGTGTGTGGAAAAGCAAAACAAAATCGGAGGGGGGACTGGGGATTTTAAAAGGGGTTTGTCTTTGGCCAACTGGCGCTGAACTCTCCTCCAAGTGCTAATTGGCTCACAGACACAACTAATGCAGTTCGGCAGCTGAAATATCTGCAAAGTTCCAGTTGGGGCGTCTAAATATAGATGGGATAGAGCCTGCTATCGGTTATGCTTGATTGGATTGATTTGATTGCGGGGGGGAAACTATTAATTGCTGGCAGGAGACTTCAATCACATCCAATTAACTTGAATTTTGGGACTTCATTGAGATACACATTCGCAATTCTACACGAGGAGGAATAGTTCAGATTCATTCGATTGGATTACTCACGGCCGCATCGAAAAATGGCGTCGCTGATTGCTAAAATGGTGAAGGATACAAAAAAAAAATAAACAGCATTGATCAGACAACATATTGTTAGTCACTTCAGGTTTGCATATGTTGGCCATAAAAGAGCTGTGTGTAATAGGCGTCAAATGGACGCAAAAGAAGGTGTGTCAGTGACAATGATTATTTTTACAACCCACTACTATATGGGGGCGACCCCGCCCCGCCTTGGCTGCTCCACTTCCGGTGACTATTTTTACCTGATTATCGCGGAAATCGTTCGGACTATGGTGCCGCGACGATTCTGCAGCGAAATGCCCTCGATGATCTCCTCGATCATGGCCGCCGTCTCAGTGGTCACCTGCTCCTTGTCCTTTCTGTAATTCTCTTCCCGCTCTTTGGCATCCCGATCCTCGCTCTGGCGCTTCAGCGCATCCAGTATCTCGTCCGTTTGAACCATATTACCAATTTCCCCAATCCTGGATAATATCAAAATCGCCTTGACTGCTACGCTTAGCGGTTGCAAGTTTAATGGGAACAACTGTAAGCGCTCCGGCATTTTATACATTAGCGGAATGTGTGATTTTTTGCCCCGCGGAGCACTTAGACAGATACCGGAGCGTAGATACAGATACGGATGCGTGTGGAGGTGTTACGGCGGAGAGCAGGGCACCACTGAGAGCAAGCCACTCGATGTGCTAATTTCTAAATCATGTTATTGCCAATAAAATAAATTAATTAACTCCTTCTACCCATACACCCTTGTGGGCTTTATGGCATTATAATGGCACATTGTCTGCCCCAAACCCATCCGATACACGCGGGTTAGATAGCCCCTTTTTTTTTTGCAGATCGCGATAAGAATCCCCCCAAAAAAACGTCACGCGGACCAAGCCCAATCTTCGAGGAAGATAGGGAGACACTTTTGTGAGTCACATTTACCTGATATACTTCGTTATCACCTTGACGAAAGTCTCCTTCTGGCTTTTGGTGCAAAGTCCGGCAACCATTTCGCCAATGATTCCGGCGTCTATCAGATCCGCATCGTCCTGAACCCGCTGCTGGCCTTTCTCGTTGGCGGAGGATTCCTTCGGGGGAGTCTCCTGGGCTTTCTCCTCCTCCAATTTGGCGGCGTTTTGCTTAACCAGTTCTATCAGCTCCTCACCAGTCATGGACTTCAGGTCATCCACTATCCTCTGCCGGATGCTGTCCTTGAACTGAGCCGCCTCCTCGGCCGTGTACCCATCCATGGGCAGCGGCGCTTTCTCGGTGGCATATTGCAGCAGGTTCCAGCTGCGGTCGCCCATATTTCCCCGAAACATTCCGATATCCTGCGCCTCTCTGTGCAAACTTGCGGCCCGTCGCTGCCGAAATGAGCGGATCCGGCGATCGTCAAAAGGTTTTATAGTTGCCAACATCAGACATCATATTGGTCTGGCACATACATATGGATGTACGCTCATAAATTTATATATATATTTGAGCGAAATTCGATTTTTATCTTCGTTTAATAGACGTATGTTAATTTAGTTTTATATGCTAGTGATTGCCGGCAATTAGCGAGTGCTCCGGGCCAGAGATACCAACGTTTCCATATGGATCACCCCCCTGCCGTCTTTGATTTATACTTGAAACAAAAAGATCACAAAATATTTACCCCGAAAAAGTGTCAACGAAAATATTTTTGCCAATCGGCGGACATTTCTTTTGGCAACTAATTGTGGTAATTGTGTGTGTCAACCTATTAGGCTGATGTTTTCAAAACAATATTTTCCGAGCTATAAATAGAACTGCAAACTGCAGCGGCATCTAAATTTGGATACGTGGGCCAGTCTCCAAGTGGACCCAACTGATTTGAGCCACGTGGCGGAGAAGCAAGAGCAGCCGAGGCAGGTGCAAACCAGGTGGGCAAATATTTTGCAACTCAGATGGTTAGTGACTGGGATGGATGCAAGTGATCTGATTTCGTTTTTTTGTAGTTGGTGTGAAGTGGGGGAGTGACACTTGGCTTCCATACTTACAGTTTGGCATTCTCCTCGTGATGGCTCTTCGGTCCGGAGCTGGTATCGTAGAAGGATAACTTCCGATTGGCAAAAACCAAATTCAAAAGCGGGGGAGCGCGCAGTTTATTCTGAAAAATTAAACAATTAATAAAAAAAATAGACTTTGGTTTGAGGAATTCCCCTTGAAAGTCACGTCTCCCTGGTTATTCGATTGAGTCACGTACTAGCATATTCTCAAGCTTAAGCCAATGTTTTCAGCTCTCAAAACTAAATCGGAATAACAGTCGAAACCATTAGGGAGTCCATTTTATAGGTAAGTGAACCGTTATTTGGTTCTTCCACACATTCACGCTGCCCCTAAAACTCTGCAATGGAATTTTTATAGCTTACGAGGATGAATCTATGGCGCATGTTGCCTGAGAATTGGATTATGTCCAAAATCCTCAACAATAACGACGACTTCATCGGAAAATCTAATATCTGGGGAACTTAATTTAAAGATCTAAGCCTACTATGGAACTTGCAGAACTAATTCATTAATGTAACGCAATACTTCCTGACCTGCCTCGGTTACAAATGGCCATTTCTATCTTGGTAATGATAATGGAATGACATCATTGGGCAATTGAGCCTTAAGAGCCTTTTTTTTCCTAAAGGAGGGGTATGTAAGACTATTACATTCCTTAGGAAATGCTCCAGGAAATATTAAGTAATTTACTTAATTAAAACCTATTGAATATTACAAGTTCTTAAATATTATCTTCCTTCCAGTCTTCAAACAAATCCCGAGCTCTGTTTTCTTTGTTAGTCTCTTTTTCGCATCTGCTGCTTATTTGGATATTATTAAATAAATATGCATATAGGTATTTAAGCGAAAAAAAGTCATGTGAGTGCGGGTTACTCGCAGAATAACAACAACATCATTATTGTCAGGTGCGGGCCATGAAAATAAAAAGAATAAAATATTTGGCAAACAAGTTTTTTGTTCAATATGTGGACGTTCAAGGGGCCTGTCACCATTAGCGCGTGGGATTTGACACCTTTAAATAAAAATTTTGAAAAGTTGACGAAAAACTGACGCAAAATTCGCACGGAAGTGCCGAGAGATTCTACCAGAGAAAGATCTGCGGAGAGATGCCCAGGAAATAAGAAAATGTTTTAATAGATGATTATACTCTTTATCCAAGTGTATTACGAAATAGTCTAGACTCTAGAGTCTAGACTTGTTTATTTACACAAAAACAACAATATTTCCTTGGTGTTTTTAGTAGGTTTACGGTTAGAAAACAGGTGGACTTTAATAGGCTAACTAATTGACGACTTGCCAGGAATACGATAAATCTTTACATCATTTTAAATTAATTGTTGCAATTATAGAGCCATCAAGTTTTTATCAAAACTCGAAACAAATTATTAGTTTAAACGGAAGCAACTGATTAAAGTTGGAAGCAAATATTAAAAGCCGAAGATTTGTTTAGTTAAGAGTGATACGTTATCGGAGAAAGAAGGGATCTGTAAAAGAACTGCAAAATTAATTTGCAAACTGTCTTCAATATCTCTTAGATACACTCAACCGCTGAAAGAAGAAATTTTGATAAATAATAGAATGTATTCGCCTCTCTTATTCCATTTCCTTCAATCTCTTTCTCCGCCCCAATCTCACTTGGTAACCCATGCGCGAGTGGAGGGGCTTGATTTGGTTTCTGTTGTTATGGCAGCTAAATTATTAATACGTATTCGGGTATGCTAAATATTTATGAATGTGTGTCTACAGTTTGGACTCTACACAATTCTTCCATGGCAACGAAAGAATCGTTTAACATTCTCGTTTAGCAATGGATGTTTTAATTCTGCCATAGCCCCATAGCTTTTCCATATCACTCTACACGAGGTGTTCCATCTTTGGTTCCGATTTGTTGACACTTTCCCGTGACTTTGACGCTTCAAAAGACTGTGATTCACATATGTACACTCAAAGAAATAAGGGTTTCTTTTAAAGCTTTCAAAAATAATCCAAGGATTACCTTTAAAAAAAGCGTTTTTAGTTTATGGTTCACTCAGAAAGACCTTTTAAATTATAATAAAGATATTTTTAGCTTATCAGTTTTATATTATTTAAAAATTCCACAAACTTTAAATAATATTATACTCAGGACTGTTACTAATCTATCCTATGATTTTTGAGATGCTATATATTTTATTAATGGCTTTATTTTAGGTTCCATTTAAAAGATTAGAAATAAAGACTGGTAGATTTCAGACAGCAATAGGGAAGCTAGATTGTTTATATTACTAGATTGTTTTTAGTGTATAAGTGTTTTATGATCCATGATTGGGGCTTGTGATCTTTAGTCTCCTAATCAGACCCGGCGTTTGTCTCGCCAAAGTCTGGTATTTTGACACTTTTATTTGTTGACAACCCAATCCTGGGACTTCCACACTTGTCACATGAGATTTTTCGGGGGATTATAATATAGATGTGTCATTTGATTTGCACTTGATTAGCACCTAACCACCGAATAGTTTTCATGATAATTTCACAATTAATTTGGTAGTCGTCGCCCGCAATCCCAGATGTGATAAGATAACCAAAGCGATTATAATTTTTATCTATTCCACCGGCGGGCAGGACAGTGGGCGTGTTATCTGTCTTGGGCCAGGAGATTGCGTCAGTCACGCTGGGCCTGGCTTTTTTTTTGTTTTATCTAATTTAACTAATGTCCCGGCGTTTTCATTAAAATTTTTTAGCCCTGGCAGGCTGAATGAGAAGTTACGTTTAATTTCAAACGTACACGAAATCGCATCCAGAACCAGACACCCCCTCATATCTTATTCTTTTGTTTAATTTCCGAAAAAAATCTATTTTTGGTTTGGTTTTACGCAAGCATTTATTTGCGCATCTGTGCGGATTATGGGCTCCGTGAAAAAATCAATAGCCGGCCCAAATTCTGGCCAAAAAGTGTTCTAAGTCAGCTGTTCTTTTTGGGTGTTTCTTAGCTATCAACCCTCAAGTCCTTCTGAACGTTTCAAACTCACCTCGCTGGCAATTTTCTGCTGCAGCTGTTTGCCCGTGTGTCCGAACTTGGCGCGATGCAAGAGATTGGCTTCCTGGTCAAGATCCTCGGCCAAATCGGGTGCGGAGGCCTTTGCGCGATGCTGACAGCCCAACACCACCTGTCCGTGTCCCGTCAAGAGGCGCAGGTTACGACCGGCTAGCGTGGGAACACCTTTAAGCATTATCACAATTCACTGACTTGGCTAATTGGCTGCCCTAATGACGACGTCTCTGATTCTCTGAATCACGGATACCCGCTACTCTAATCGGGATAAGTTGCTCGTACTTGCTGCTTGGATAGCTTCTGCTTTTTTCCTTCCGTTTCGTTTTGTTTCACGTTGCGTATCCGCACTGTTGGTTTGCACATGCGTTCTTTTTGGCGGCTCGATTGGTAATAACACTCGGAACTCGGGAACGGCGGCCAAAACGCCAGAAACCCCATAATCAGCTCAGCACTTCGGCTGAGGAGGCGACGCTTCTTTCGTGTTTTTTATATTTCTTTTTTTTTTGCGTTTAGTGAGTAAGCATAAATGGCAGCTCCTCCTTTCGCACTCTCTTCTGGAGGAATGGGGGACGGTTGACTAATCGCCAGAGAGCTTCAAGACGTGGGGCTGCCTCTCAGTCCAGGTCTTTCTCTCTAGGTCGTGACGTTTCTGGGGGCTCGTATGAGCTGGTGACGTCACTCCCAATAGTATGCTACTTATTTTCATACACTGAGAACAATTTCAAGTTTTTGTTTTTCCAAAGTTTACAAACTTTATTAAAAAAATACATCAAAAACCAGCCGAAAGCCCAGCCAACTCACTCACAATGAGGCATTGCATTGAAGAGGGCAGACATCAGGTGGAAATAGTCCTCCTCCACCAGCTGAACCTGCGACTGCTCGCAGAAACCGCGCTCCGTGGGCGGCGGGAAGAACTGGAGCTCGATGGCGGCCAGTTCATCTTCCAGGAACGACTCACCCAGCTGATTCGTAGGGTATAAACGTTTACGGCTGTCAGGTCCAGCTCCAGAGGCCGCATTTTGTGATACGGGAGACGTCGATATCGGACTCAGTTCATGGCTCATGTCGAATTTGTTTGGTGGTGGAGTCCGCAACTGTTGCTGCAGATGCTGCCGGCGAACCACGTTGACACGCAACTCATTGGAAGTGCTGCTGGTTCTCCGGACAATGTCTGTGCTGCGGGACGAACTTGGCATCCCATAACCCTTGGCCGGATCCAAAAACTTCAGCTTGAAAATGCCTTGTTTACGTCGCAGCCACGGGCTTCGGTTTTCCCTGTAATCGACCACCACCTTGCGGCGCACAAACTCGTGATAGATCATCAGTTCGTTGCTTATCTCCCGACGAACTATTTGCTTCCATCGTGGCTCCAGCACTGGCGAACGGATCACGCAGATGCCCTGCGACGCCACCAGCATGAGCAAGTGCTCCAAAGCCAGCTGACACAGTTGGCCGTCCATGTTGGAGAGCAGTTCGCTGGCAGGGCAAGCCACCGAGGAAATGGAGCTGGTGGACAGGGATTTGGAGAATGAGCGATTGGTCTGGTTGCCCAAAGTGTTGTCCGCTTCATCGTTATCTGTGGTGTCCCCACCCTGCTCCACAGTGGGTAGATTATTCAGAGGCACCTCACTAAAGCCATGATTTTGCTGAAGACATTAATAAAATGGTCAAAAAATCGTAGCTACAATATTCTACAGAATCCCTACCATGTTGAGAGCCTTAACGTAAATGTTGATCAAGTTCAGAACCATTCCGAATGTCAGCGTCACGTTTTCTTCACTCATTTTTGGAGCCCCAAACTTGACGTCCAGTATAGGATTCCATTTGTGAGGCTCATAGACGTTATTGCACAGCAAATCCATTAAATCGGGACTAAATCTCAAGAAGGACTTGGTGCAATATATTATAATTTCCGTTAGGCTGGGAAAAAACGAGAAACAAGCTTAAAAAATAGGAACCTATTCAAAAATCTATTAAAACTCACTCATTGCAAGCCGTTATAAGTTCATCGTCGATGGCAATGGCCTCGGCGCTGCGCAGGATCTCCAGTTGGGATCGTCGACCGGCCAGAAGACACTTGAGGTTCCTTTGCTGATGGAACAGCGAAGATGTATGGCAAAGTAAACCTTGAGCCGATCGCTGAAAATAAAAGAAAATTGAAGTCAAGAAAATAGAAACCCCAAACAACCTACCATTATATTGTGCAAAGATTTCTCGTCATCCAGCTGCCAATCCTTTTGGTCTTCCGAAAGACAAGAGACCAAGGTAGCAGCGGCTTTGATCAACTGCATGGCAGCTGGCTCCAGCGATTGCTTGCTCAGTTGCAGGGCATCCACCAGATAATTCTCATGAATTCCCACAAACTGCAGAGTTTCGTTGAGGAAACACTTTTTGTGCTTTTCGTAGATGATGGTGACAAACTCGATGCCGCGGGCGTAAACGGGCCACCACAGCTCCACAGTCCAGTGTTGCGCTTCCGATGCGGCAGGCTTGTTAAAGTCTAGCTGGGATTGCAGCAGTTCTCTGGGTGGCCTCAGATTCAGCCAGAGATACTCGCCGATATCGCAGTGCAGGAACTCCACGGAGCAATGGCTTTTGGCGAAAACGATGAGCACATCCAGCAGCTGGACACTGAGGATCTGCTTACTGACCAGCTGCAAGGTTTGGGAGATGCAGCGGAGGAGTCGTTGAAACAGGCGAACGGATACAAAGGGCAGATCCCAGTTTCCTGGACCATCATTATGGAATATGGTGGCCACTGCCTTGAGGAGATTTAGGCACAGCAGCAACGAATTTGTGGAAGTTTTGTTGTCAAATGAATCGGAGTTATTGAGGCAAATAGTTTGATCCAGAGTCACACTGTTCTCCATGTGCTGCAGTTCGCTGCAGATGATTCTCAGGACAGAGTTGAGGAACCGCATGGCGATGGAGGAGTCTCGAATTAGCAGGTTCGTGTAAAGATGCGCGCACTTTGTGATTATGGCCAGGCACGCCTCCTTGGCCCTGACATGCAAGTCCTCGTAGCAGGAGCAGATGCGGTTCATAAGTTGCAGCAACAGTTCCATAAGCTTCTGCTCCTCCTCGGTGCTGTTGGTGTACGAATGCTTGAACTGGAGCAAAAGAAAAACATAGAGCTCCGCCAGCATGATAAAGGGACGCATGTCCTCCAAATAGAATGACCGATCCACCAATACTTTGAGACATTTTTGGGCCATTAACTTGAACTGCGACTCGGGAATAGTCATAAACTTGGGTTGTTTCTTCAACATGATCACAATGAGGTCCTTAAACGCTTGAAGACAACAAATCCAGTCGGGCAGTTCATCGGTAGAGCTTGGATTGGGTACAGCAGGTACCTTTGGCATATCGAAAACGTAATTAAGCCAAGGTTCAAAGTGCTTGGGCTGGAGCAACTTATTCATGACCTCCAACAGGGGGGCATTGCTTCCATTTCCTGTGTACACCTCTATGGATATGATATTAATGAGCTGCGTGTAGATCCTCACATTGGGCTGCAGTTCGCTGAAGAGAGGGGCGCAGAGCTTTTGCCAGAACTGCTTATCCTTCAGAAGATCCTCCACTAGCATTTGTAGGTTGTGCTTCCACAAGGAGTGGAAGATATTCATAATCTTGGCGGGCAGGGGCTGTTGAATAGTTCGTGGCTCCACTTCGAGTGCGTCAAGGAACTCCTGCATGTAGGTAACGATGCTTTCTCCGATGTTGGGGGCATAGTCCTTGCCAAAGAACGACCTGGAGCGTTTATTCTGGGCGTAGTTGACCTTGAAGAAGGCCTCGGTTACGCCTGGCTGCTTCGCAATGCAAGCATCGACTAACTCCAGGATAGCCAGCTTGATGGAATCACTCTCCAGCTCATCAGGGAGCTTTTGCATGAAAGTCAACCGAATCTGATCCGCCTCCATGTCCAAACAGGCCAGCAGGGACATGTTAAACTCCAGGGCGATGCGTTTCAGGAGGCGACAAGACAAGATTGGAAGCCACCTGTCGAATATGTTATTCATATAGCTGCAAACTGTGGGAATTATCCTTAGAGTGTCCCTTTGCTTAGGTTGCGTATAAATCAGCGCCTCCAAAGGGGAAAGGGTGTCGGTGTGCCCGTAGACTTTGTCTTTTAGACGAAGCAACTGCATCAGGATGCGCATGGAGAGACGAACCAGCATCGTAAGACCATGCGGTTGCTGCTGCATCCAATTCGACTCCAATTCCATTGTATACTGCACGTAGGCATTTCCCACACCAACGAATCTGTTAAAAACATAAATTTAAATGGGTACTAAGAGAATAATTGTTGGCAGACACTTACTTTAAAAGGATTAGACCATTCTCCAGATTTAAAAGCGAATAAACGCACATTTTGAGCAGCAGCTCCCGCTGTTCGCACTTTGATTCTCCACCAATTAGATCCAGGATGTCGCAAATGAAGCTGAGCACTTCAAAGTAGATCTTGTTTCTTTCAACTTGCGACCTAAAGTGCCAAGTATGCAGATGCGGAAAAACATCCCTGAGAAGGAATAATAAGCCTGGTATTTCCACCTGTATTAACTGGTTCCTTTTCAGCTTAGTATAGGTTCGTAGGAATCCGAGATACGCGATCAAGAAATCGTATCGTTCGTTCTTCTTTTCCACATTGTCGATGACAGAACCCAGGAAACGAGACTCGAAGCCCACACCGCTTGCGTTGGCATATCGCTTGAAGTCATAATCGCTTCCAAAGTTAACCGTCGGCAGAATGTCCAAGTTGCTGACCCGTGTGAAGATCTCCTGGTCAACCAAAGGTAACAGAGCTGTACAGACGTTTAAGCAGCTCGAAAGCAGAGCAACTGGTGGACACGGCACGCACTTGAACTTGTGCAACAGATCAATGCACATTTCGGTGGGATGAACCATCTCAACACTGATTTCTGATATGGATTGACTCCGCTTCACGACACCCTCTAAAAACTTTAGTCCAGACTCCACGCGGTGAATGCGTTCGGAGGACTCAAAGTCACCATGCAAGTGACTGGTTTCCCTCAGCAGGCAATTGATTTCGTGATGCAGAGCATTAAAGAAGTTCACCTGAGTGCGGAAGTGCATGAAGCATCCACCTGAATGCTGAATGGCTGTGCAACTGGTACCTGCGGGAATGGTAAAGTCGATCTGAGGAAAGGGTGAGACGTTGGCCGTCAGCTCGAATTCATCTGTGTCCACCTCTCTTAGTTTGTGGACATTTTCATCGTAAAGAATCGCCAAAATGGGCAGCGATTCAAGTTGCTTTTTGATCTGTGTAAAAGAGTATTAATTAAAACTTTAGAAATAAATATAATTTCACTTTATGCATACATAGTTGCCTTGCCCTGCTTTGGTTAAAGATTGTGCCAGCTTTCCAAGATTAGTGAATTGAAGAGGAAATTGCTCCAGCAGAGTCTTGTACAGGGATCGAGGGCCATCGTCTATTAAAGAGTAATTTTAATATAATTAATACTGGCCAACCTTTCTTAGTTTCAAGACAAACCTTCGTTACTACAGAATTCTTTTGCCAGCTGTGGCCAGGCCACAAGTTCACAGAGCAGTTCGTAGATGCCCTCGTAGCGTCCATAGCTTCCATCGCCGTCAAACAGATCGCACATGTATCCCAAATGGTTGTATATTGTCTTGCGTGCTATCCGAGAAACTATCGAATCATCAGCGTACATTGAGTGCGAGGCAATTTGGTGGAGTTGAACAAAGCATTTGAGATCCGCTGCCTTTTTTCCCAACTGGCGGCATCGAAGTAAACTGGACGCATCATCAGCATCATTGGTGCCTCGTAGGCGGAGCAGCATCCAAACAAGCAACAAGGGTCCGTGTTCTGGGCGATGGTGCATACTAGCAATTTCCCCTTGGAGATCATCGACCAGCTTCTCTATGAGATCTCTGTGCTCCTCAGGCTTCTCAAAGTCAAAACATTTCATGATAAGCACCAGCTCGGAATTGGCAAGGCCTCGAATCAGCTCCATGTGGTACGACTGGCTTTCGTCCAAGTAGTTCTGCATCCGTCCGAAGGAGTGCTGTTTGCAGGCAGCAAATATCCTCTTGATCTGGGCCAATTCCATGGGCAGATGCTCAGCCAGCAGAAGCAGTATCTGCAGCACTTCGTTAATCTCGCGTGCGTTTCGCTCAGACCATGAAACAAGTCGCTCCGTCGAGTGAAAACATTCACCCACCATAAGTTTTCTTGGTGGCATGTCGCCAATGAGGCTTTCGAGCTGCTCGAGGTAGGAGTCTCGCAAACGCGTCAGTGTTATCTTTTCAACCACCTTGCTGTACTCCTGGTGGTATGGATGGTTTGCCACACGGTGGAACACAATTATGTTCTTTACAATCTTCAGAACTATCATGCGCTCCAGGGAGTAATAGTGCCGAATGTCCTCGTGCAGTTTGGCCATGTTTGTCTCCGTGGAGATCAGCTGGGTCAGCAGACTGGCCGACCCTCTGTACTCCTGTGTCAGGTAATAGCACAGAATCTCCCAACACTGGGCTGACTCCAAATCCAGAAGCTCTTGAAGGCTCTCTGTAAACGGCAGCAGCTTCTCCTGCTTCTTGTCCTTCAGCAACACATTGAGCTGCACTTTGGAGGCGCTCTTGGGCTTGAACTGGAGCACCCCAGCCTGGAGTTCGGAGGCCACGTCCATCAGCTCCTTGAGAACTGTTTCATGCGGTGTCTCATAGTGAATTCCGGAGACGATTTGCCACAGGCGCTTCCAGTCGGTGCTGAGAAGAAAGTTTTGAATAAAACAATGATTGGTTTGTGTTGGCACCCACTTACATCACACACTTTTCCACCGCAGGCATGGTCTGTGCTTTCTTAACAGCTAAAATACAAAAATTAAAGTTTGTTTATCACAAACAATTCACGCGCGTATCCGGAATCAGGTCCCGGCCAGCTGTAAGAAGAAATCCACAGGTTCCACAGCACCACAGCGCCCTCTGTAAGCTATCGAAAAACTTATCGATAACATATTTGGTTTCAAATTTAAAATTAAAGTTCCTTAAATTGTGAAAATCAGCGTTTAAAATCAGTTCTAGATAAGCTCCAAAAGCAAGGACCATTTTTATCTGAAATAGTCCCTTCATTATTTTTCTTTCTTATACATTTTATTATAGTCTATATAATTATAGGTACCGCGGCTTTAGACTGGCCATCTAATAACTTTTCTTCATTCTCTTGTTAATAAATAAAGTTAAAATCGAGCAGTAATGGCATAAGCAAAAATACCAACTTTTTAGGTACTTTATAGCGAATATTTTTGTTGTTTTGCATCGGATCGTAAAAAGGAACCCCGTTTTTTATTCAGGGGTTCGATCTTCTTTGATCTGCATCAAAACAATTTGAAAGTAATGAAAAAAAAATTTGGCCGATTTTTGAAAAAATTAATGATGGTACCCCTTTCCTAAAATCCAAAAAATGGGTCAATAAGTTTTTGTTAAATTTTCGGATTCTTTTGATGCAGATCGAAGGGGATCAAGATTCTGATTCATAAATGGCATTTCCTTTTGAAATCCGATAAAAAATAGTCAAAATATATGTGAAAGAGTGTCTCAAAACTCCCAATTTTGGCCGATTCCAGCGGCTTATGATTCAACTCGACATATTTCGTGAAAAGTGCCATAACTTGCCTAATTATTGTCAGATCGAAATATAGTATACTTTCTCGATCGTATATCTTCTGGTAGTATCTTTTTCTTTTAATGTATGGTAAATTTTGAAAAGGGCAATATGAACATTTTTTGGATAAATTTGTCAAAATTTGATTTTTTTTGTTTTAACAAACTTTTAGTGCAAATCCGGTAGTGATTAATTTGTAAATGGTATTTCGTCCTGAAATCTGAAAACAATTGTCAATAATATTGGCTATAGAGTGTATGAAAAGTTTGTAACTTGGTCATCGATGAAAACATCAGGAAATTCGAAATTTTAAATTTAGTTTGTTACTATAGAAAAGTAGGAATAACTGTTAACCAAGTGAGACCATCGTAATTCATACCAATTTTGATAGAAAACTTCCAGTGCAAGCGAACTAGAACTATTTAGGTTAGCCTTCCCAGCTCTTCCAGTGAGGCTGCGGCTCGAGACCTGCAAAATTGAGCACAAAGTGCGCAGATGCTGCACTCCCACCCACACCCGCTTTCACCTGCCCACCCACTGCCGCCCACTCGCCGCCCCCTTTCTAGCCCCGTGACCCCCCCAACTCCACTAACACTAGTGCGCTTTTGCTAGCCGCAGCTTCCCTTCAGACCTGAGGCAAGGAAACGAGAGAGCGGCTGCTGGAGAGAGTAGGCGCAGGCGATGTTCTCGACGCCTGGAAGCTGCAGTCAGGGAATTGTCCTGTTAGATGTGAAAACTATTGACAGGCGAAAGGTCTAAGGTCTGGCAGTCGAGAAAAAGCAAGCGGAAGGAATAATTGTTCTGGCCAAATGGCTCAGATTCAGTTGAACGGAGCCACCGCGCCCAGCAATGGTAACAATACCGAGGAAAACGAACGTACGTAACCGAACATTAGGATCTGAAAACACCAGGATATACCTTTAAATAAAATTTTGTGAGGGCGTGCTCCTAAATTTAGATAGCCAGGATGTATGTAGTGTATGTTTGTGTGTATCATGATGTATGTCAGTCGCAGTTAGCAAAGCTAGGATGTGTTTTGGCCTGACGGTGGGTGGTAACTTGAAAGCTGCCCAAGAGAGAGCAAGTCCTGCGAGAGCGCCAAAGGATGCTGCGCCAGAGTTGCCGCTTATTTCATCACATAGCAACAAGTTTGAAGGCCTTTATTAACCTCGTGCTTCTTTTCTAGCTTACCAAATCAGCGATGATGACTTAGACGACTTGGACGATGACTGTTTGCTGGAGGAGGCAGAGACCCAAGGTGGAGCCAACACCCTGGGACGTGGTCCTTACGAAAGGGCTTGGACCACAGAGGCTACCAGAGCTCTGATTCACATACGCGGACCCATGGAGGGAAGCTTTACAGAGGGCAGGTAAGAGAGGGTTTTAAGCTTCACAAAAATATAGAAATTACATCCTTTCTCCATTTCATTAAAGGCAAAAGAGAACCGCCTTATGGCTGCACTGCACCCGCCAACTGCAGCGTCTTGGGTTCCGTTACTCGGCCGCCAAGGTGCAGAAGAAATGGCACAACATCCTTATCACCTACAACAAGAATCTGAGCAAGAAGTACGTGTCCGGTTACGTCCACTGGGAGTTCTTCGAGGAAATGTTCAAGTACTTGCAGGGCAAGAAGGCTGACTTTGACATGCAACCGCAGCCCAGCTCCACAGTGGCATCTGCACCGAATCCCACACCAGGACAGAATCAGCCAACCCAGCAACAGCAACAGCAGCAGCAACCATTGCAATTGCAACCTACAACCATTGAGTTGCCCTACCAGAAGAAACCGGGTACTCCTCAACTGCAGGTTTCAGCTCAGGCGCAGGCAAAGGAGGGACAACCGTACATCACCCCCGTGGACCAGGTGCTCCTGCAGGCACAGATCCAAGAGCACCAGCTGCAGGACAGCAAGTCGAACGACGAATTCGACGAGGACAGCAGCAACAGCATGGAGGAGGTGCGACAGCCGAAGATGGAGTTCGACGCTGACCATCACCTTGAGGCGGAACAAGTTAGCAACAGTTGCCATCAGCAACTGGAGCCCAACGGGAAGATGTTTGACCTGGCCAGGCCTCTGGTATCGCAGGCTGCCGGCATGGCCGACGATGTGTGGTGGAAAGACTACTTTGAGAGAAAGCTGGAGGTGGAGCGCGAGAAGATGGAGCTCCAACGCAGCTTGCAGCGGGAGCAAGTGCAGATCCAGAAGATGTCCCTGGTTCAGCAGGAGCGTATCGAGCGGATGAAGATCGATGCGATCAATAGTCTTACAGCGACATTGCAGAAACTGGTGGAGGCCAAGTGTCGACGTGCTTGAGCCAAACCCCATCCCCGTCCCTAAATCACTTCCGGTTCCTTATGTAAACTTTAGGCTTCTATTTGTGTGCATCTGGTTGTGTGTGTAAATACAATTTCGGCCAACTAAACAATTTTTTTAGCTTATGTCTGCCAGTCGATCTCGAAGATGCTGGCCAGGGAGCTCTGCTTCGGGTTGGGCTTCTCCAGGGCATAGTTCAGGCTCCAGAGATCCGTCGAGAAGATCAAGCCCTCGCCTGCGTTCAGTCGCATCCTTAAGCTGGGGCACACGTTCTTGTTGCAGGGGTCCTTGGGGTAGAGAGTTACCTCGAAGTGGCCGCTCAGTTGCTGGAAGAGGATCAAGCCACGTACGTAGATCTCCGTCTGGGGTCGCTTTTGTTGATGAACTGCCAGCAGCCAGCTGGAGTAAAAGGGGGCCAGGTGCAATGGATAATAGTAGGGACGATTAAGGAACAACCGCGAGGACTTAACAGCCTTTTTCTGGCAATTGCGGAGCTGAAGGTGCCAAGGACTCGGAGAGGAGTGGATTTTGTCGAAAGCTGCCTCAAGATTGAAGAGCTTTTTTAAGAGAAGATTGGTGGAAACGTCACAGGGTTCAGTGCCTAACCACTCTGGTGTCCTTTCTTCTATGAGCTCTAAAACATTGTAAAGACTCGACTCTAGTCCAGCATCCGTAATTATCACGGGTGTGCCACGTTCCAGATATTGCGATTCCAGGAGGGAGTAGGACACATTTGAGGCCGTAGCAACTCCCTCTACATTAGTAAGGATTAAAGAATGAATTAAGGATATCAATGATCCTCTTCAAACTCACCCAGGGATTCGCACAGAGCACAGTTTTCCCACAAGGTCTCATGTCTGCCTAAAGGAGGTAGTTGATCCTGTATCCTTTGGGTTTCCCGTGAAATCAAACACTTGCCATTGTAGTAAGGGGTCCAGTCCCAGAGAGGCAGAACCTGAATGAGCATTATGCGACCCAAGGCACTTACATACCAAGCAAAGGTATCGCAGTACAACCAAAGGATATACGAAACCAAAAAGGGAAGTAGGATAAGGAGCCATTTTCTGGCCTTTGCCATTCGGATTCTCCAGATTAAAGGTTTGCAAATGGTCAACATTTCCTGTTTAGAAAAGTCCTGCTTTCGACAGTTCTCGAAAAATAATTTTAGCTCCTCCTCCATGTTCCTAACACTTTCCCGGACACAGGGCGAATGAGTCCTTGGTCCAGGATGTCTAACGGTTTTCTGGCCATGCACATGCGCGCGATAAGCAATTTCCTAGAAAGGGAAAACCTAATTTTCTAACTCATTGCGCCTCCAGACGTGCATCCCCGCGATAAGTGGCTCAAAGGATGTGGCAATAAAAGGAAGAAAAGGACATCATATTGAGCTTTAAATATTTATTGCGTGAAATTGAAAAAAAATAAGTTCTCTGCCTTGGATGGATTAAATTCTTGACGCATGTCCATTGAGGTTTTCTCGGTTGTTTTACATGTCCTCGGCGGAGGGAGGAGGTCCTCGAGCCCGCTTGCAGTTGGTGAAGAACTCCCTGGCCTGGGTGCACTCTTGGGAATCATTTCGGATCGAGGCCGGGCAGTTCTTCATGAGGTTGCCGTACACACAGCCCATCAAATGACCAGCACCGTGAGGGCACATGGGCATTCCGGGTGGAGGAGATGGACGCGGGCGAGGGGGCAGGTTGGCCTCGAAATCAGCCACCTTGGCGGCGCAAGTGGTGAAGGCCTCAGAGGCTGTGGTCTGGAGATCAGAGCTGTCCTTGTACACCACCTGGAGGTAGCTGGTCAGCTTGGCCTGGTCCAAGTTACGGTTCGTATAGATTCCAGTTTCGTTGAAAATGCAGGAGTAGAGGCACTAAAGGGGCAGAAAGGAAATCCTAAGATGGATTCGTTTTGGATAAGAGCTACCAACCGGTGGCGGATGCGGGTGGTGGTGGCGACGTTTGCTCTCGAAGGAGCCACTGGCATCCCCATCCGTTGGCGGTGGCCGAGTGACGTTGTACTGGGCGCACTTCTCCTTCAGCTCTGCGGTGATGAACTCCGGCATGGGGCAGCAGGTTTTGGGGTTTACAATAGGCGGCCGCTTGGAACAGTCCACATCGGCCGATACGGCTGCATTCTGTCAATGGATTAGATGTAAGCGAAGTAGGATCGCGTGATTTCAGGTTATCATACCAGGCAAAATCCGACAACGAGAACTAATAGTGGACAGCTGGAAAGCATTTTTGCGGTTTGGCGGCTCTAAATGAAACTGAATCTTCCACGGACATGGCTGGCCCATTTATAGATCCCGCAAAAACAAAAAATATATATTAATTATGTAGCTATATACAGCGTGTGCAAGTCAATTAACTTTTTTTGTGCCCATTCAGTTGCGATTGTCCGCAATTATTTCAATTGCCCAGTGGCCCGGCCAGCAGTTCTGTAAGCCAGAATTATCTCAAATCTCACACTCTGCTGTAACACACCAGCTGAAGCACCTTGTAAAAGTTTCCCATTTTATAATCCAAACAAAGATTATATACTCTAAAAAGTCCCTTCGCCCTAAACTGATATACAAATCAAATAATTAAAGAGTGAGAGTTTTTTTTAGAAACAAATTAAGCCAATAATTACATATAATGTGACAGTAGACAATTGTGAAATACTGGTGGACGTGACTAATGAGTAAACAAATTAAATGAATCCGTTTTCGGGGCGTTGATTCACATGATTCACAGCTTGCAGAACTTTGAGATTTAATTTGTGCTTGGCCAGAGGCCTTGTCCATGATATTATGTACAGGAAACTTTAAACAAAACAGAAGCCAACGCCAATCCAGTTCATCGCTTCCGGGCCAACTCTTTCACGGCCTCATTAACGGTGGGATACTGAAACTTGAAGCCGGAGGCCATGGCTTCTTTGGGCTGCACTTTGGCCCCACTTAGGAGAAGAGGTGCTCTCTCATTGCCGAAGATGGCGTGTACCACGAACTCGGGTACGTTGAATATGCAGGGACGGCTTATGGCTTTGGCAAATGCCTGAAAAAATACACATTTTTTAGTTTCTATTACAAAGTAAAGGCTAAAAACTCTCACCTTGCTGAAATCCTTGTTACTACAAATTTCAGGGGCCACTGCATTTACCACGCCTCTAACTGGCTTTTCTATAATGTGCTGTATAAGGCTGCAGAGGTCCTGCAGGTGTATCCAAGGCATGATCTGTTGGCCCGTGCCCAAGGGACCTCCAACACCAAGTTTGAATGGCAACCAAATGGACTGGATCATTCCGCCACCATGTCCCACAACCACACCAGTTCGGAGGATGGTCTGAAATAGAGAACTATTAGATAAAAGCGAAGGAATCCTGGCTTGTAACTTACCCTTTTGCAATCCTCTTCACCGCCACTCTGCGCCGCTTCCTCCCAAGCCAAACACAGTCGGGACATATAGTCGAATCCCTCCACTTTATCCTCCTCAGTATAGATTTTGGATTCCGAGGGCCGATAGTGGCTGACACCGCTTAGATTTACAAAGGAAGTGACCTGTGGAGAAGCCTTCAAGGCCTGAGCCAGAGTTTTGGACGAGTTGATGCGGGAGTTCCACACGTTCTGCTGGAAGCCTGGAGTCCATCGCCTCGAAGGGTCCAACACATTCTGGCCAGTGGCATTGACCACAGAGGTGACGGAGCTGGGGATTCCATTCTTTTCTATTTCGTGCCAAGTGATTCGTTTGGCTCCAGGCATTCGCGAGATGACCGTTACATCGTAGCCCTTGTGAGTAAGGTGTTGGGCTAGATTGCGGCCTATAAAGCCGGTGCCACCGCCTGAAATCGTGGGGATAAGTGTCTTCTATCCATGACCTTGTGCTCCACTTGAACATACCTATCAGGGCGTGTCTAGACATTTCTTTATCCCAAAATATTGCAAGAAGTGCAAGCACTTTTTGCCACTTACGACGCTCGCGTAATCAAAAAACAGCTGATTTCGATAAGGGTTGCCACACGTCTCGATTCGATTGCCAAATGCTGTGGTGAAAACGATTTCAAATAAAAATGCGCTAGAAACTAAAATACCTTATTTTGTTTTTATAATAATAAGAAAACAACAAGCGAATGGTTAATAGATTGGAAAACTATTGTTAAATCGAATATAAGTGGACAGCATTGGTTTATTTAAAGTCGTCTTATCCGAAAACAAAACACATTAATATTAATTTTTTTTAATTATTCCCAGAATATATATGTTATATATAGTTTTTCGTGCTAAGTGTTGGTAGTATTGAAATATTTTAGTTTAATTCTAAGTATTTTTCGAAGACAATCATTATAGTTCAAGTTTTATTTCCATTATCCCTTTCCAAGGCTTTTAGTGTCACTCCCGCTTAGCATTTAAAGTGCACCGATAAGCTGGATGTGGGGGAGACATTAAAACCAAATTGCAGCTGGCTTATCGCTTTAGTAACTTAAAGCTTGAGTCAGAAGGAGCAGTCCCAGTCCCAGACCCAGACCCAAACCCAAACCCAGACCTCAATAAAAGTGCAAATTTCCGCATAAAACGCCTTTGGCCAAAAACTATTACGCTTTCACTCCGCATGCAAACTCCGATACATAACCACATGGCGGGGTCCGTCTCCGCCAGACGCATGTGGCCAAGTTAATGGTGGATAGGAGCCAAGTTCAAGTGCAGCAGACGCTATCACGTCATATCCTTGGTCTCGCTGTGTGGTGTTTTGTTTTCGGGGCTAGTCATTGGAATCTCATTTGCATACAGAGTCTGTTCCCCGGCATTAACCGACCCGGCGCCGGGGTTGACACTACTTTCTCCTCCTTTTCCAGGCGGATGCATCTCCCAATGGAAGGGGGCGTGACTTTTGGGAGAAAGAATTTGCATTAAGCGCAGCAATTATTGCGCTTCATTGAGTGAGAAGGGCGGGGACTGATGGAAAAAAAGGATCTAGGACTATAATTACGAGGTCTGGTGCGCGTATCTAGTCCTGCAATCAGGCCATAAACACGTACAGCTAAAGGAGCGAGAATAAAGGATAAAAAAGGGACAATATTGAACTCGAATGAATAGTTCGTTTTTTTCGAGTTTTAATTGCACAGTTTGGTGACTTTAATTTAAATTAATTATTTAACAAAAACCGGAAAGTTTTACTTTATTTTTGACAAGTTTGGCTTTGACACTTGTCAGTGATAGGGGCGGGCAAACTTTCTAGACAAAAGGAAAATATGGAACTGTTGATGGAAAGGATCTGGTTAAAAAAGTTGCCTGGTATCTTGCTGTTTGAGTTGCACTTCCGCTGCACATGCAGATACAGATACACACAGTCAGATACAGATACAGATACTGCCGCTTGTATCTTTTTGAGGGACAAACTTCTTTTGTTTGTTTTATTGACAAACAGTTGGAGGAGGAGCTGGTCTCCCCATCCCATCCCCAGCCCCATTCAAACAAAGTTGCAAAGTCAATGGCACAACATGAACGAATATCCGAATATGCAACCAATAGTCCCACCCACACCCACTCCTCCTGGTCCCATGGCTGAAGTGATTTGTGTAACATGTGGGTAGGAGCTGGAATGGAATCCGTTGGCACCGCATCTCACTTGGCCATATTGACACACCGCACACACCAATACTCCAGTTAGACAGTTTTATGCATTTATGCATGTGCGGTTGTTTTCTGCTGTCCGCTTCGTCTTGCGGTTGTCTGGCGGAGATCGGGGGATTAGCTCGGCTCTGACAGTTGGTCACCTCGGTGGCGGTGGCATAGCATAAAACTTAATTCTGTCATAATTGCGATGCAGCTAACAAGTTTTGCCAGCCAGTCCGGCTTCTCCACAATGCGAAAAATTTCAATAAACAAAGTATTCCAATTTTCGAAAGAGTTTTCAAAAAAAAATCTTGATAGTTTCTAAAGCTTCCTAAGAACGTATAATTATATAACAGTCAGAAATGTCTTTGTAAGTACTAACTTTTTCCCTTTGTGTAATGAATCCCAATCCGTAACTTGTGCAACTTTGAGGCATTTTGAGGTTTTCGGTTTTTAAATAATTGAAAAGCCCCAGAATGCACCAAAGTTCAGGGGCCACAAACTTTTTTGCCCAAAATTGCGAAAACAGACAAACCGGGTTGGAAAGTTTCGTTGATTGCTCTTGACGTTAATTGAAATTTGGCCAGGACCCAGCTAATTGGCAGTGACCAAGGTGTTGGGTCATCTCCACTACACATGTGCTGGCCTTTCTCGTACCATCATTATATATATTATATCCGAACCCATTGACCTCATCGAATGTCTGTGACGTTTCGGGTTTATGTTTTTTTGCGACTTCTTTAAAGGAAAGTTCAAAAGTATCATAAACAATCTGCGCAGACAATTTGTCTGCCATTTATTAAATCTGGGTCAGACAAAGTGGCGGCGCCGCCGCCGAAGATTGCCACACAGACAGCGTCTTGGATGGAGGAATCCTCGGAGCCCATGCCACACACTTAATGCGTCAGATTGCGAATTTTTTGGAGCCCCCCCCCATCTGGTAACGGCGAGGTAAGGCGAAGAGTCAGAGCTATCTGGGTCAAAAGTCACCATGAGTGCCAGTATGTCTCATCAATTTTAACAACTTTGCGCCACCGAATCACGGTTAATGTGTTTTTTTCCTTTTCGGTGTGGAAAATACTGCAAAACTCCCGCATCCTATTTTCCGACCATTTTCCGCTAACGATGCAATTAAAATTAGATGTCCAAGAAACTGCGTTGTCGTTTTCAGGCACTTCAAAGGCACTTTTTGTCAAGCGGATGCATTCGGACAGATGCTGCTTAAAAGGATCTGCTCTGCGATATTCTGACAGTTGGGATCACCCGGCTAGGAGATCAAAGGCATCCATGGCTGGAAACGAAACTGGGCGCACTGGGCGGATCGGAGTTTTCTCTGAATAATGCAACTTGATGGTCGCATATCAATTAGTGGAAAAGCGACTTGCCATGCTCCGCTCCGGCTACCAGGCTCACCCACTTTTCCCGCCGCCAAAACTCGTTATCCATCAATATCGCCCCAAACGGTGAATGGCCAAGAGACGACTGTCCACTCCAGTGCACCTGCAACCTGGCGGCAGAGTCGATATTGTAACAATTCCACGATAACTTTACTTTCAGTTTCTTAGATCTCACATATTGTGAAGGAAGCCAGAAAGGAGCAGGTTCCCTCCTCGAAATCCTTGCAAATTATTCATATTTTTACAAGCCTTTTTCGAGTGACAAAAACCAGACCGACCAGGCAGGTGATCCTTTTCCATTCACACCTGCCCGCCTGACTGCAATTATTGACATTCAAGTTTGTAATAAAATATAATTCCAGTCGCGGCGACCTAAAATTAATTAGGCTTTTAATATTTATGCTTTTGGTGTTTTATACGTTTTGCATTTGGTGGCGACAGGTCGCCAAGGACGCGAGTGACAGGCGACAAAGGACTGGGAGTCAGGTTCGTGTATGCGGGCAATTAATAAGCCAGCAAAAGGCGACCGTAGCGAGGAGGTCCTGTCCGGTGCGGTGTCCTGCGAAAGGGTGCAAGATAAGTATCTATTATAAATATTCATACATTAAGGCATGTCGGACAAGTCGAAATGTCGGTGGTTGGCGGTTCCCTTTGAGGGATCTGTCTTTCTAGGCCTTTCAAAGCCCCAGGCATTTCTATTCATGGGTCTGGGCAATTCTTTATTTGAATCAAACTTGACAGGCAAAGAAAGAGTGGTTCCTCAGGGTTTTGGTGACCCAAAAAAAAAATGGAAACCAAGAAACGGTTGAGGGCATTTGGTTGTAATAATTTTCTTTGGGAAATATATTAAAGTAGATGCAGGATACCAAGCTTAGCCACTAATTTCAAAGCACTTCACCCATAGTTAAGCAATTTCTGAAAGCCTCTGTATATTGTTTAATAAAATATGAACTGGGAGACTTTCTCCTGTCTCGCTTCAGCCATCAATACCCAACAATCGCTGCAATCCACGTTGAAGCAAGGAAATTAGCGAACCGCAAACAAGACTTCAAATTACCGGCATTCATCCCAAATCAGATGCAAAAAGATTCGCACCAGGCCGTCAGATATGGCAAGGGGGTTCCCCGGGAAAGAGTATATATTATTTTTATACATATATATCTGAGGTATGCTATGGGATCGATTGCCATCGACAGGCGTCCACAATGGATTGGCAGTAAATCATGAAAAATTAAAGAGAAAGAAAAGGGAGGTAGCCTGGGTGGGGAAAGGCGACTTGCAACTGCAACTGCAACCAGGCAGACATCCGCATCTCGGCGTGGCACACTTCCAACTGTGGCGCATAATTAAAATGCAACATAAATAAACATAAGCAGTGATAAATTGGCCAGCGAGGCAGCGGAAATGTGCGTTAATCCAATTAAATGGGCCATTTGTGCGGATGAAATGCGACAAAGTTGTTCGTTAAAGCTGCTTCTAATACCAATTCTTCAACTGCCACTGCAACTGCAACGGAAAGGACTCTTTTGTCTGGAGAGTAGGAGGCCAATTTCGGATCTGGGACAATGTCCTTTCGACAGCCATTTTCCGTCTAGTCTCTGTCTCCGGCCAGCATGTTTGTTTTCTTTGTTCGGCTTGTTTTTGGCCCGGCGGCGGTTTTCTTTAAACAGTGGGAGAGAAAAAGCTTGTACTTGGATTTGCAAGGGTCTTGGATATTTATCCAATCCAACCACTTCATGTAAACATCCATTAAGCAGCGATTTGAACAAATCAAAGTCAGGAGCTGGGTGCTGGGAGCTGGGAGCTCTCCCCATGGCACGTGCCGGATGGATGATAACACGGACGGAGGCCGCATCCTTGCCAATAAACTGCAACGTAATGGGGCCCATTGTACGCAATGCAAACAAGGATTCCACAGACAGCCACCACCCTGGGGAGTACAGCCTGAGCTGGCGGGGATGGGGTCCGAAAGGGCGACCCCTCCGAAACGCTGAACTTGTTCAATTTGCATGAGTCGCGCGCTCTCGAGTCTAAAACGATACTTTGCCCGAAAAACTTTGTCCATAAAGCAGCTGCAAAAAATAAAGGTCCTGGACGAAGGGGGACATAATGAGCACGCGTCCTTTGTTCCCATCACGACACATATAACGTTGCCATGTCCTTTGCCAGCTAAGCTGCCACCCAAGCAAACGGACACGTGCTATCCAGGGAAGAACAAGGACAAGGGTGAAGCCCAAAAGGGGATTGGGGAACGCTCGTGAAGGCTTCCACTCCTGGGGAGCGCCCGCTGATATATTGTTTACAAGCAGACAAAGTCCTTTGCAGGGCTTCCTGCCTTCTCGACCTTGGCTGCAGCCCTGGCAATCCCTGGAAATTTGCATACCCCCAGGACGTATCCCATTTTGAAGATGGCAACCCTC
The DNA here is from genome assembly GCA_018150405.1 of Drosophila varians. NCBI lineage: Eukaryota > Metazoa > Arthropoda > Insecta > Diptera > Drosophilidae > Drosophila > Drosophila varians. The sequence continues at coordinate 16,880,870 of JAECWK010000130.1, forward strand.
CCGCAGAGATTCCGGTGTGACAATTAATTTTGCGCAGCTCATTAGGCCATTAGAGAAACCTTCTCCAGGGGTTGGTCCACAATATGGATTCCGAACTTGCCACTCCGCCAAATTGGGGTCTATAAAAGCTAATGCCTGGCCCCTTCTGGTTCTGGACGAGGTCAATTCCAAAACTGCCAGGGCTCAGCGCGTATGCAGCCCTGCCCCAGGTGAATGACAACTGAAAATAAAAGGCAGAAACAATCTAAAAAGTTTGAGCTTCTAGAAAATAATGGACAACAACGCGGATGCTATTAAGGAGGACTCCAACTGTGAGGAGGAGCCCATCATATTTCCCCGCAAATCGGCGGCAATGAAGACGGAAAACACGGGCAGCTCAAACGAGGAAAGCGGCGAGGACACCACGGAGGAGGGCCACCAGGATCGCAAAGCCGCCGACCCCATAGCCTTCGAAGTGGATGAGAAGAGTAAAAAGGAGCCCCAGCAGGAGGAGGCGGATGCTGAGAGCAAACACAGCGAGGAGGACCTGCGCAAGATGAATGGTGCGTGTGGGGGCCTTGTGGTTCCCCAAGGTGTAAAGTTCGGACATCCTTCAGAAAGTTTGTCTCCTTCCAGAACTGAGTCTCCTGTCGCCCGCCGCCATGATAGCCCACATCCAGTGCCTGGAGGCGCAGCTCTTCGAGTTGGGTCAGCGCGAGGCCCGGGAGCTCAACCGGAGCAAACACCTGCGCATCTTCGGCGGCAATCGCCGTCGCACCACCAAGTGAAAAAATGTCTCCAAATCAGCTTACGCCGCTCCTGCCTTTTGTGACTTTGATGGTATCTGATATCGAATAAAGGGTCGTCAATGAAACTGACTCCATTCCACTTCCCTTCTCATTTCCGACTCCCAAGCATAGCTCCACATGGGCCAGATGGGCGAGGAAATGGCCAAGTCAGAGGCAAAGTAGCATGAAAGCCGCTTATCGGATTAATTTCTGAAAGTGGACAACCCATCGGAATTCGCCCACAACATTGAAGGGTCAGGAAAGTTACGATTTACAAAATATTTAAGCTGAAAATATACAAAGAAGAGTCCAGCATAGGCAGGCCCCCCTGTAATTATAGTAGACTCTGCTGCCGGGACTCCGAAAGGGCCTTAAATAATCTCCAGAACAGGCAGCTGGGGAGTCCGATGATATGTCTTCCATATATCCAGCTGGATCCTATTCAAGTGATGATCGATCCAGTCCCTGAAGTGCGAGACTTCCGTGTAGACACCTGGCACGTTCTCCTTGCCGCACTCAATGCCAAAACTGACGATGCCAACCTGTTCGTAGCGGTCGGGGCTCTCCTTCAGAGGACAGAAAAGGGCGGACCCGCCATCGAAAGTGCAGGCATCAATGTCCTTTTCCCCGCCAGCGCACACAACTCCATCTGGTAGGTCGTAGTATCTCCCCAAAGCGGTCCGCCTCAGCTTATTCTGGCACACGTTGCGGCTCACCATGTCCAGCTCCGCTTTCTTCAGGATTGTGGATGTGGTGGCATCGGCGAACCTCCTCTTGCCCCAGCCCGCGAAGTAGCATCTCTCCCGGACAAAGGACCGTCCGGAACTGGGCAGGCAGAGCGTCCCAATGTGGTCCCCCAACAGGAATGGCCAGTTTAGGAACACAAGCGCCAAGTTATTTTCGCCAGTATGCTCAGAAAATCCCTCGTGTCGTAAAATCCGAACTATGGTGCGGTTCTGCATCTTGAAAGACTCCCGATTGGAGTCCAAGTCCCAATCACCGGCTCTGACCTGAATATCAGCCAAGGACTTGCCCGCAAAGATGTGGGCGGCTGTCAGAACGACGCCGGGAGTCACCAGCGTTCCGGCGCCAAACATCTGGGTCTTGTGGAAAAGCGCCATCACCCAGGGAAACTCCCCGGGCTTTACCTCGTGGCGGGAGGTCTCTAGATTCGAGTCCAGACCTTTGGGATTGGACCAGCCACAATGCAGGAATTGTTTGTCACTTGGAAGCAGAGTGGGCAACGTTATGGGACGACTTCTAGTGTTTGTAGTGGAGTTCTTAACGGTGGTCGGACGTGGCTTGGAGCTGCCAACGGAAACTGGTGTGGGTCTGGTGACCTGGACTGGCTTGAAGGTGGTACTCTGTAAACCTGTAGTGTTGAAAGTCTGGAAAACAATCAATTAAAGTGGGCACGTCTCCAAAGACCTAGGATGTTACCTGCGCCTCCTCCTCAATCCCCCTTATCCGATCGCAGCAGACCTCGGCGCCCTGGCACTGTAACCTAGCTCGGGGGCTGACGAATGTCGCCTCCTTTGAGCAATGTCTGGGAACCACGCATTGGTATTGGATGGAACAAGGTATTCCAGCCTGGCTCCAGCCGACGAAACAAGCCACGAGAAATATTTCCAGGGTCCAGTGCTTCGACATTGCTGCGCCGCGAGTTGTTTCCCATCACTGGCAATGGAAGAGAGGCTCCTCTGCTTAAATGAGTTTCTTGGGCTTATCAGTAGAGTTCCAAGTAAATCCAATAAAACTGGAATAATTATTAAAATCGAAGCGATAAGACCAAGCTCTTTGGAATATACATTTATTAAATGTTAATGTATTCAAGAGTTTCAATATTTTGAATATTAAATGAGCTATTTTTTGTACAAAGTTTTTTTTTAAATAAGTATTATTTATATTCTCCCAGCAGTGCAGTGGGAGGTCTTGTGGGAGGTACAGTATCAGGAGCAGTAGTAGGTGGAGTGGTAGGAAGCGCAGGATGTGGCGTTGTCAGTCCACATCTGGATGGCTGAAAAGGATTTTAATAGTTGGCTTAAGATTTCCTTTAACCAGTTTTATAGACGCTTACATCCTTGGAATCCTCATCCCTGCAATCGCAGCAAACCTCAAAGTCTCCACAGCGTGGCAAACGATGAGATCGCAACTGGAACTTAATCCTTTGCGGACATAATTCTGGCCTAAGGCACCATGCGGCATCCGGGCAAGGTTCCCCCGCATGGCACCAATCAAGGATGCTTGCTATGAGAAGACTTCCTAAGATCCAGGCTATCGACATGTTATTCGATATAAATCATTAGAATATATATTTCCAAGACAAGAAATCTCAGAGATATTTCAACATTTTAAGAAAGCTTTTTTTAAGAAAGGTAGTGTCTCTTCTAAGTATCAAACAAAATTAAAAGCCACAAATTCCAAGACGAGTAATTCCCAAAAATTCAATATTTTTTGTCACTCTAGTAGTTGTTCATCTTACCAAGGCTTGACTGTGTATTTGCTAGGAAAGGAGGAGGATGTGTCTGGTCTTTGGCATTAGTTGGGCATTAAAGCTTTACGAAGAGCTGGAGAGCCGTGGCACTCACATCGATGGGCTTCCTGGGCGCTTAGTAAGCCCTTCTCTACTACCTCCCCCTTGGAGTAATTCAATTCAAAGCAAATAGTAGCCAGTTTATCACATGGATTTGTGCTAATTTTTCCATTTCCTCGCCCGCCTGGGGAGTTGCATTGCGATGGCATTGAACCCGATCCAATTGGAGTTGGGACTGTGGGAGCTCTCGGGTTTCCAGGACTCTTAAGTTGATTAAATTTCACGCGATTTAATTCGGTTTTCAATTATACCAACACCGAGAGCCTTAAATCCATTATGCTAAATAAATATACATCCATCTCCTGGCATTGCTTCTCCAACTGCGTGTCAGTTATCAAAAAAGTGGCTGAAAGCAGGAAAGGGAAAGTTGGACGAAGCTTTTTGATGGCCGTCCAAACAACTTCCTGCCATGTCCCTGTAACTGTCGGGCCTGTCTGTCTCGGTGATGATGCAGTCCGTGTCCTGACTCCCCTTTCCCCGGGAAAAATCTCGTGTTTGTTGTCCTCTTTCGGAGGTTGCGGGTGCAAATGTTTATCGGCTTCAAAGGGATTCTTTGGCGATTTGGGGTTTGTCAAAATACGGCATTACCCATCCTAGTCAGTCTCCCAGTCTCGCAGACAAACGACATTTGAATGCAACATGTGTCCAGGATTTGGGCTTTGTTAACTTGCAACCCCCAGCCAGGACTTTAGGGGTGGAACGAACTTCTAGCCCTTTGCCTAATAGAATATGCTCATTATGGGATTCCAAGTTGAGTGGGTTTCAGTGTTCCATCGCATAACTCGAACTAAATTATTATAAATGAATTCATAATCTTCTCCAGGCATAGTTATGTCCTGCCTGGGGGGGTGGCGGAAGTACTTTTTCCCCGAACCCCCATTCCAGGAATCTCAAATATTCAAATGTGAGCGAAAGGATTTACTCTGATTGAATTTACGGCGCAATTTTCGAGGGGCAGAAAGTCATTTATATCATTTAATCCTTCTATAAATAATGTTTAGTTATTTTTCAATAGGCCCAATTGAAACTCAATTACTTTGTGGAATACAGATAGTCGGGAATTTGTATTTTATTGGCTGAAAGTTAATCATAGTTAGTTTCATAGCAGAGTGGATAGTTTTTTAAATAAAAGCACTTTAATCGCAGAGCTATAGTTACGCAATTTACCTTATTTTATGGTTACATGGGAGATGCCAAGCTGGGAATGCATTTAATTACCTGAAACACAAGTGCATACATCTAATTATGGTTAAGTGCCAGCTACTGGCACGCATTGTATGCTAATTTATGCAAATCCTGCCACAAATCATATCAATTCCACTTGCAGTTAATTGCAGTTCGAGGTGCCCCGTTTCTCTACGAAAAAAGCAACAAAAAAAATTTATGGTATATAGAAAACAGCATTAAATTAGCGGCAAGTGCAGCATAAATTTCACACCGAAGATACACCGAGCAAAGTGCGTTCCCAGGGCAATTCTCTTGGCTGAGTCCATTGTCTCCCCTTGTTTTTCTTTTTTTTATTTTTTTTTGGCTTTCGGGGGGCATGGGGCATGCTGCATTGGTGGGGCAGACACAAAGAAAATCCCAGCTAAGTTCGCTAAACCCAAACAGCAGCAGCATCGGCAACACAAACAATAACATGGGGTGTATCTGTATCCTAGCTACCAGACAAAGGACGAATAGATTCCAGCTGAAAAAGTGAGAGAAAAAGGTTTGTTCGAGGAAGAAGGACAAAGTTGTTTGAAGGAATTAACCCACTATTTCTCTCTCTGTCTGCTTTGCATCCTTTTGGAACTACAATGTTTATCAAACAGAAGTCGCCGTCATCTCTGGTGTTTATGTTTGCTTCCTCTCCGGGAGGGAGTTGCCTCACCTGCCAAAGGAAGATCCAAAGGCTGCTCCTATTCAAATATTCCATAGCTCAGCATGGCAATTGCTCACTTGGGCGCAGTTTGACTCCAACCCTCCTGCCCTCCATGCATTCCCTAGGACTCCCCTTCTCCAGGTTAAAAAACTCATTAGGAAAATCCTTGGGCGACGGAAATTAAATAAAATCCTATTAGGCGCTCTATTTGCTGGCCTGTCAGTGGGAGGGAAATGCGGCCTGGAATAGCTCCACACTTAATTTATGGCCACGCATTTCTTTCCCGTTACGACATTTCAGCACAGACCGAAATCTAATTATGATAGATAGTTCCATCCCAGCACTTTACCTCCCTTGTGGCTCCCTTTTCGGTGGAGCTGCTCCCGTCCGAGGTGCAGGTGCATTCTGTCACTTGGCCGGGTGTCAACCGCGAAATCCGCCTTAAAAACGTTGGCCGAGGGTAAGCGTTGGGTGGATGTTGTCTGGGATATGGGATAGTGCGGGATTCCTGGGGGGGAGCGTCACATCTATATCTTAACACATTGCTGATCAAAAGAATCGGAATTTGCTTTGATTTCAAAGATCTCTATTCGCATTTCCACACTTCCGCATGCGTAATTTTTCCTTAGCAAAAATTATTTTGAAATGGGCAAAATAAAATAATTAAACCGCTCGATTTTTGTCATATTTTGTGGGGGCTTTCCTCTTAAAAGTTTTTGAAAAATCCTTCATTGGAAGCTTCATATAAGGGCTATAACTTGGGTCATTTCCATATAATTCCAAAGCGAAATACCTTAAAAGTAATGTGTGGATTGATCATCAATATTTATATTTAATTTTTATAAAAAAAGTATACAAGTATTTTAAGAATAAAGCCCTCCACATAGCGAAAGGCCTTTTATATATGTATACCTACAAAAACATCAAGTGGTAACCGATATTTCAACATTTTGCCGTTTCCCTTTGAGGTGAAAACAAACAAAGGCAAATCCGCAGAAGGATGAGCTGGCCAAATGAAATTTTCGACAATTTGGCAAATGTTAACTTTGCTAATTTGCATAAACCGCAGCCGCCACAAAACAAAAAAAAAAAAACGAAGCCGCTAAGCCACCCCCAAGAAGGCAACACAAATTATAGAAAACTGCTGGCAAATGCAACATTTATTAAGGGGTCGGGGCTGTTGGGTGTTTGGGGCGGTGACGCCCTGGCCAAGCCATGCCATGCCAGGCCAGACCAGACCAGACGACGACCAACTGACTGAGTCCTGTTGGATCCTGGCGACTCACTTTCACTGAACGACTCGACCGTAATCCCCAGCGAAGGCTGCCAGACACGTGCTCGCCGCCCGGCAATTTGAGTGTCTGTGTGTGAGTTCGAAAATGTCGGCGTGTAAGTGTTGGACTGCAGGATAAAGAAGGACGATCCAAGGAGAGCTAGACTAAAAAACAGTTGAACACTTGAAAATAAAAAGAAAACATGTAGAATAAAATAAAAATTCTACTTGCATTTTAAAAACATTTTTTAATTCACAAAAACTTGATAATAAATCCTCCTAACTTTTTCTCAGTGCTTTTTAGCCACAAACTGTAATGCAATGTTGGCACACCCCGCGTTTCCTCTTCAGGCGGAAGTCTACGCGATAATGATGGATTGTTTACAACAATGCAAGGGTCCTGCGCCAGGACCAGGACCAAGACCTTCCCCCAGCCACAAACCCGTCCGTCGAAACATTTTCTAGCCACGAATTGTGTGCATTTGAGCGTATCGCTATTGTGAATTTTGAATAAGTTTTTGGCTAAATGATTTGATTATGCCCGAAAAGGGGGGCTGAAAGGAGAAGGGGGCGTGGTGGGGTTTAAGCCGAAAGGCGAATTTAGCTTCTTCTGTTGGCAGCTAATGAGCTAAGGGTTATTAAACCTTTTCAAAGCCACATTATTTGTATCTTATACGGGAGTTCCCCTAGTCTACGTACTAAGCCAAGCAGTCTTCTACTATGCTGGGAGCAATTCTTCCCACTCCCCCTTGGATGGCGAAAGAGAGGAACCAGCATTCTCTCTCTTTTTAGTTCTCGGTCAGCTGTCTTAGCAGCGGCGATTTGAAGCTCGTATTTCGTAGATACTTTGTATCTCGTAAATACTCCGCCACCAAGCCGGCTTCGATTCAATCAGCTGTCCTAACAGAAGCGGCATTAACAGTAGCAGCCATTAACATAGCAGCCATTAACATAGCAGCCATTGCAACCGTTGCAGCCATTGCTCAGCGGCAGCCATTGCACCTGCTACCTGATGCATTGCTCATATAAAGGATTTCAAGAATAAATTTACAGAAAATATAATTTAAAATCCTTAAATAACTCATAAAGATAGTGTTTTATTCTACAGCGCTCTCTGTATCTCTCCCTATAGCCAGGCTAACAGGTCCGTATCTCGTAGATACTTCGTATCTTCGGCGAAAAACGAATGCCTCCGACAGCCAGCTGTTCCAAACCTGTTCCGTTCTCATGGCTCTCGCCGCTTCTCCGGTCTCTGCAACCCGGAGTGGCGTTTTCAAAACGTTTTCAAAACTCGACGCGTTCGGACGTACGTTTGGAAAAGCGGAAAATCGGAAAACACTGGGACTTTGTCGTGTCGCGTTCGCTATTCGCCGGGCTTTCGGTGGCGTTTGTTGTTTAAGGTTTTGAGTTTCGACAAACGCCAGGAGTGCAAAGTGTATGAAGGATACGAGAGGATGTGCGACTAAACGTAATTTAGCGCGTTTGCTGCGTTGACAGCTGCAGAAAATAGAGTGCAAAAAAGCAGAAAAAGTGCAAAGGAGAAACAGCGGCAGACAGCGCAGAAAAACACCAAAATAAAAAACAAACAAACAAACAAGGCAGAAGGCCAAAAACGAAACCCACACACACCTGCTGCCTGTTGTCGGTTTGTTTGTGTTAGTGTCTTGGTCCAAAGGAGGGCCAAAAAGTGCAAGCAGGATAGCCAGTTGTGATTTTTCGGCGCCCCAGAGGACACCACGAAGCACAAGAGTGAGTCTCCCATCGCCCAAGTTCAATGACTTTGGCCAGACTTAATGAGTTCCACCTCCACCCTTCCGAACCCGGCCCAGGCCCGGCCAGGCCATACGCTGCTCCCTGATAACAACAGGCGACAAAAACCCATTTACATATAATTATCTCGGCGATGGCCCCCCACTATCTGCCCTACAGTTGCTACTCCCTGGCTTAAATTTCGAGTCGCTCAATTAGAATTAGAAGGGCCGGAAATAAGTACAACTATCCAAGCTCTACTGTACACAATCTCCCTCTGAAAAACCAATGCCCCTCGATCGGCGATTAATATGTTAATTTGGGCAGCTGTTGGCGCCGATGGTCCCAAAAAAATGAACTTGTCAATTGCTCCACGATTGCCGTCAATTATCAGTGTCGTCGATGGTATCTCTCATTTTTCACTGATAACCGTCTGGTGATAGCGATAACGTTTGCCAAGCTGATATACTTTGAACTTCTTTCCGAAAGGAAGAAACCGTCAATCGCTGCCTTGCACAATTTTCTGGGATCACTTGGCGTATGCGTAATATTATTGCGCATACGCCACATGGGCGCCCCATCGATAAGAGCCCTCCGGAATGGTTATTGTTTATTGAATTTCGGTTTGTCATTGATTCAATTAATAATCCCAAATGGGAATGATTGTGGAATGGTCGATTTCTGGTAGCCATCAACTTCAATTTCGCAACCCAAATGGTTCCATGAGTAATGGCCAAAAGGGAAATGGACTCCCCTACCAGTTGAGAAAACGCATTTCTTTGATAAGATTAGGCCGAACTCGATTCAGTGGAAATTATTAATGAATTTCCAGCAACCGAGCCAAAAGTGCTGATGATGGTTCATTGCACAAATATGGGCAACCAAAAACGAAAGCGAGTAGGAGAACTCTTCGCCAACCTTGGAATTATGCAACTTTAGCGCCGATTGCCATAAAGAGAGCTCCACACCGAAAACGTGGCTGCGACTGTAATTTCTAGCATTTTAATTACGACTGTTGCCACAACAATCATAATGGGTTTACCATTACTTCCCGCCTCCTTCCTCCCCCCACCTTGGCCCCCCCCCAAAAACAAAAAAAAAAGGCACAACTGGCGCAATTTTCACGCACGTGCTGCCGCCACAAAAACCGGAAGCCAGAAGGTGCGCCTGCGTCCGCCAGAGGTGTGCGTGTGTGTTTTGTTTTTTAGAAAACATGACTACACATGTATCAAATTATTTGATTTGCATAATGAATAGAGACACCTACGTAGCGCCGGACTGGCTAAAGGATTATACGATGCAAAGGTTTTTAAAGTTGAGAAACCGAAACGAATAGCAGCAGACACAATTCCTGGAAAGACCTGCTTTAAAAGCTAAACATTTCTTTATATTAGGCCGCAAAAATTGGCTGTCAACAGAACCACAGGAAGTCGCCGAAAAAAAAAAACAAAGGGAGGTACTAAAGAACCCCCCCATGGGGGTGGGGGCTGGGGGCCGAGCAAAGACTTCTCGTGTCGCTGGGAAATAAATAAACCCAGCGCTGGGGTTGCTGCTCCACATAACCTGACATTTGCATACGCATATGGATGAGGGGGTACCCGTAGGTGGTGGCGCTATCCCAGTTATATATCTTAACTACCTAACTTCTCTGTGGCCCCAAAGTCTGGCCGAATGTCTGCCTATTTTGGAGTTGACAACGCAAACACATCGCCCATAACCATATCTCATTTGGGCTCATATCATAAATTCCTTGAGGAAGAGCTGGCTGATGTGATGGCGATATGGAGCTGGTGTACCGGGATACATAACATAGGGAGAGTAAATTGTAGTTGTTGACTCTTTGCAATTCCATGGGGCACAATCTTGTGGCATTAACCATTTCCAGGCACGCACTAATTTTTTCCTCTTCTGTCCAATGTTTCTTTGTTGAAATTACTGGGAAAAGTAAACATTTCCGACTTTAATAAATATATATATTCATGATCCGAATTAGCTCTAGTTTTACTATATTGTCCGATTGTCTTGTCAAAAAATAAATAAATAAAAATTTATAAAAATTTGCCCTTTTGGTAATTATTGAATAGAGTACCAGGTATCATATAGTTTAGAAACTCCACTATAACCGTCGCCCTCCCATGTTTGCATTTGTTTTATTTTGGTTTTGAACTTTTTCTCTTTCTGTGTCTGTTTTATTTTTTGGGAGGTATTCAAAAAGTCAGCGACATGCTGGCCAAGTTTGGTTTAGGGCACGTTTCGCATTTTATGGTAATTTGTTCTATGCTGTTTCTCTTTATTTAAATTGAAGTTTTATATGAATTTTAAGCACGGCAAGGTTAGTTTGACACCTTTTCTTGAGCACATTTTACGGTCAACACAATTGAAATCAACACTTCTCTGTCCCGCTCTGGTATCTGGTATCTGGTAGCTGCTATCTGGTATCCGAGCGATACAAATGTATCTTTTCATTGTGTCTAAGCTTTTGTTTGCCTCTGGCTTTGGCTTTGGCTTTTGCAATCACCTACTACTAGTGCGTTAGCCAGCAACTTGCCGAACTGGTTCTGATTCAAAAATTCATAACACAAACATCGGCCACATCCTACTTGGCAACACCTTCCTGCCCCGCCACTGGCCTCCTCCCCCCTCTGGCTACGGAGTGTTCTTAATTTTTTTGGCAACAGAGAACTTTTGTCGCCTGGCTGTTGGAGAAACCGGTAACCCACACCAGCGATGTTTTTAGTCAATGATGAGGCTAATGCCGATGGTGTCATGTGTGTGCCTTTGGCTTTTGCCTTGCGGTTTCACTTTGTTTACTTTTGGGCCACTTCCTGGGGCTCTTAATTGGTTATTTCATTTCATTATTCAATTTGCTACTTAATACAATTACTCTGTGGCCACCGCTCACTTGGCAATCTTTTGAGCCAGCTTATGGTACTTCAATTTACGCTAATTACCCGACCAAATAATGAGGCTTCCGCTTCGAAACTTTATGGCCGCAATGCCACCACCCCCGCCCGCCATCAGTCTTTTATCTCCGACTGGCCGGAATCTGGCCGGAATCCATGAATACATTTTTCCGAAAGCCGAAAAAAGTCGAAAAGTGCGGAATCTTCGTTTACCATGACATAGTTTCTGCCGACTGTCGCATTTCGGGGTCTTAGTGCTCAAGATAAAGCCACCGACAGATTTACAGCAATCCGGGTTACTGCTTGGGGGCCAGTGGGTGCTCCCTCCGTTCTGTGCCTAGCCTAAATGTGTTTACATTTTCCAGCCAGCCAACAATTGAGACTTGAACTGGGACAATTTTCCATCAATTGCCGAGGAGAGATAGTGGGCAAATATACTCAAAACAAACCCATAAATCTATGGAGGGGATCAGGTTCACTAAGGTTCGAAGAACTCATAAAACCCCGAGAGTACTGGAGGGTTTTTGGACTACAGCCTGGAATGCCATGTGAAAATGTAGCTTAACGATTTCCCCAAGTTGGTCAGAAGGAAATTGGCAAATACAATTTTTAATTGGATTCTAAATATTGTTGTTTTTTTTTTGGCACAGTTTAGAGCTCTCTTCACTCCTTCCGTTCCCAGGCGCAAGACACACCTGTATTTCCCGCCCTTACACCTGTCATCGAGAGGATTTCCGTAGTTGTTTTTGTAGCCATTCCCTCGCCTCTGCTGCCCCTCTTCCTCAGCTCAGCTGGCACTTCAATAAAAGTTGAAATTGAGCTGAAGCCAGGAACCAAAAGCAGGAACAGGAACGAGGCGAGGCAACAATTCCCCTATCGAAGTTTTATGGGTTAAATGTGAACTTTTATTGGCATTTATTATGGTTGGCACTTGATGGGGGGAGGGCTGCCACGGCTAGGAGGGCTGGGGCAAGTTTACTTGTCAGTTTTCGCAGCGAATGTAAATTTGATTGCATTTCACTCGATTAACCATCAAAATGGCAAATAAAAAAAAAACAAATAAACAAACAAGTGGGGGGAGGCAGGCACAGCCATTTCAAACTAATTGGACAACTGCAAGTCGGAAAAAGAACATCAAATCCTTGGCCAAAAGCGCTGACAACTTGGATACATATAAATGTATCTACGCATCTGCAAGATACACACGCCCGGGTTAGGCATATTTTTTGGGTGGTCGCGGACATGTACGTAGCCATAAAACATATTTTTCACAGATTTATGATTTGTTTATTTTTCGCTCTCATTTCTCGATATTCGCGGCTAGGGAAGGGGGAAGGGGGAAGGGGCTCGGTGGCAGCCAACTTGGCGACACATTCGAAGGAGAAAAGTATAAAGTGGATGGCGAGGAGGCAGCGGATGCTGCTGCTTCCCGTATTGGCATAAATGCTTATTGGTCTTCCTTGGGCGGAGGATCAGAGTGCGTGCCATCGGCGAGTCGCTGAGTCTGCGGATCCGCCGGGCTTATGTTTAATTATAAATCCCGTTACCCGGTCCGAGACAAACAAGTCCGAAGGGTCCAGGGGGCAGCCACGGGTATGGTTGGCGGTTGGGGAAAAAAAGGAGTTGCAGCTGCTGCTTCGTTTATGGGCAGCCAAGCAACTCGAACCGAATCCAGCCAGCCATCCCCATCAGCGACTCGTCATCGGCGGCATCAGATGCTGCAACACCCCCGTCGCTGCCCCCTCCCCCCACCCAATGTTGCAACGACGTGCCCAAATTGCATTTGCATTCAAGTTATGTGCGCTAATTTCACGTTATGAAATTTTTATTTCGCACATTTGCTCGTCGCAATTTTCTTGCCTCGTTTTTCATCTTTCGGAAGGCAACAAAAAATAAATATGCGCGTATTCTGGCTCACGGAGAGAAAATGTGATCAGAAATCGGTCATCAAATCTATAGATTCTATCTGGGCCATGTCAACAGCATGTGTTTTCGAAAATGAAGGCCTATACTAAACACAAAATAGGTTTAAAATTCGAGATATATTTTTTCCCTCTCTGTAGGCCGTTGGCCAAATTAATTCTATTAAGACATCATCTTCATTGGTTCAACAACAAAGAAAAGAATAGCTGGCGAATTCCGGAGCCAGTTGAACGGGGATTGTTCTCTAATCCAAGTGGCATGTGGATCCAAGTGGATGACAATTTGGAAACACCTCCCGGCCAATCACCTCCTTTCCCGCGGATGGACTCTATGAAATGTGAGCAACTCTTTTGTTGTTCAATCTGTGGGCGTTGAGACTTGGATTTCATTTGCTCGAATGAAGAGTGCAAAGTAATCAGTAAGTTGCAGCTGGAAAATGGAAACTGATTTGGAAACAGAAATCATAATAGAAACGGCGGCGGCCACTTGTAGGCCTCGAGTGTTGGTAAAAAGCGTTTTGTATCTGTCAGATACAATGGCCCATAAATCAGCAGAGTTGCACTATTTGTGTGTGTTTTTTTTTTTCGGGGGCGACTCTCCATCGCCAATGGAGAATGGATCCAGAAGCAATGTTTTGCGGTGGTAATTGCACGCTCGCTGAAGCGTATCGTATGCTGCAGGTTTCCGTTGCTGTTCATTCAGGGGAAAAGCTGGAAAAGTTGGTGGAAATGGTGGAAAAAGGGGGAATAGACCGAGAACCGAGGGAATGATGACCCGAAATAGCGGCGCAACCAAATGCGGAACATGAGGCGTTACAAGGGCGACTGGAGAGACAGGAACCACGGGGATGGCTGGGGCAGTACGTGCTGCAATCTTTCAATAGATACAGTACGCGGCTCGTTCAGATACAGATACAGATACAGATACAGATAGGAGCCGCGTGCGTGAGAAGTTCCAAGTTGTTGCGTTTAGCTTCTTTCACGCTCTCACTTGCCAGTTGCCAGGAAAACATACTAAACTCCGTACAGAGAGAGAAAAGAACATGAAATAAAAACATGTTCTTTGTCATGCTTGGCCAGCAGCGAACGAGTATCTTGTGGCTCTATCTCCAACTCATATGTGAGCCAAGTGCACGGCCCGAACTGTAACCAAATATGCCATTAGCACGGCCCGCCGGAGTGATGGAGAGGGCCAAAAAGAACACAGGGGCCATAATTACATCTGCATCCGTTCTGGCATTCTGTCCACCCGATGGGAGGATGGGGGTCACACACAGATTGAGGCCATGATTGATGTTACCCATTCGGTTCCGGAGGAATATAACAAAAAAAAAAACGCAGAGGATCGCAGGGGCCCACCTTATCTCAGCGAAATGCCAGACATTTCCCAGCCTCCGACTTTTGCAAATTTCTGTTCACTTCCATCAAATTTACAGACCATAAATCTTTGTTTCTGCGGGCTTATGGCCACAGAAACAGTTGTCTTCTTCTCAAACGGTTTAAGGAGTCTTCTGGCGGCATTTAATTAGAAATCTCGTTAGGCAGGAAACACCATTAAAAGCTAGACCGCAGAAAATCGTAAGAAAACATTAGCTTGCGCTTTCAAGGGGCTACGTATTTGTGGCCATAAAACGGCGATTTCAATAATAACTTAACACCTTAAAGTCGTAAAGAAAAGACTTGATTAATGGCTGGGATACAGACAAAATGATGTACTTGGTAGGGTTTCTCTTCTTGTATTTTATTTGTTTTCCAATAATGTTTTAGTTCAAAATCTTTAAAAGGTTTAAGATGATTTTCGAGGGTCTTTCTATTAGTAGCAGCCTCAAACCTATATTTTTATTTGTTGATTTGGTTATTAATTTAATTAAAATACTTTATATAAAGTAAGGTTTTCTCCTTTATTATTATTATTTTATTATTCCATCACCTTTATATATTACGAAACCTTCTCATAAGCCGGGCCCTACAAATTCGATTCGCCTCGTCTCGTTGGCAGCAAATGCCTCGAATTTGTCACTCGACACGTCAATTATATAAAACGCCCCCCCAACCTTCTCCCCCTCTCGTAGTTGATACACAAAATAAATTTGAAAATAATGTGTGAATTTCATCTGGCTCGTTTCAGCTCCCCTCCCCCAAAAAATAAGTAGAAACTCGATGGGATTGTCAAGATGCAGCAAAGTGAATGAAAATTGTATCTGTTGGGTGGAAAAGTGATCGTCTGGGTTGGGAAATGTGCCCCTGCCACTGCCACTGCCACTGCCCCTGCCACAGCCGCTGCAGCTGAGGATTATTGATTTCGACGAATTACGGATTGCGCAATCCACGATCCACCATCCGTCCGTGGAAAATAAATCTTCGAACCAATACGCATTGCAGCTGCCTACTTAGGCTAATTGATTTTTTGTTCGTTTGTTAACTTGTTTTTTTTGTTTGTTAGCCTCTTGCAATGAGGCGTCCCAAAGCTGCCAATGACAACAACTACAACAAATACAACAACTCGCCAAATGAACAAAAACAAAAGCAAATACAAGTACTACATGAAGTGAAGCTGCGCGACAATTGCGTGCCTCGATTGTGCTGTTTTTTTAATTAATTTTAAGTGTTGCCCTTTGCGCCGGCAACAGAAAGGGAGAAAAGAAAGCGCTCCGGAAATCGGCAATTTAATTTACAATACGACATTAGGACGGGACATAAAACCGGATAAGGCCACACGGACGCAGGATCAACCGGAAAGGGAGCTACGAAAATGTTCGCGGGAATAAGGAAGCGCCTGGCACGCAAGTAAGTCACCAGAAAAAATTAATCCACACCTTGGAAAAATCTTTGACATTTTCCTACACCATAACCTTTTTCTGCTGAAAGGTATACCGAAGAATTCTTAAAGTGTATTGACCCAAAAAAAAAAAAGAAGAACGATTATGTCCAGCAGCAGCTTTTATGTGTTTCTTCCTTTCTTGCTTTTTACCAGAGCTGTCCTTACTGGCCACTTCGTGCTCCACTTCTTGGCCCAATTCCTTCGTTAATGACTTTCGCGATAAAGGTCATTGGTCGAGGGACAGGAGGTTCCTTTCAATTTGCAAAATCGCTGATAAAAAATAAAAAATAGACACTGGTTGCAATGGAAAAACTTACTTTTTCGTAATTAATTTCTGGCAACTTACGAAACACTCCCATTCCTTCGCCATTCAATAACCGAAGGCCATGATTTTGCTGATTTTGTGGCGACTCCTCAGAGGCAAGAGGCAAGTCATCCGTCATCGTCGTCATTATTATAATAATGATTTTTCTTTCATATTTTGTTGTTGTTGCGCTAAATGAGCCAATTAGTTTAAAATCTTTATTATTAGCTGATTGCTGATGGCTTGGCTTGGCTTGGACCGGTTTCGTTTTTGGCCAAAAGCAAAAATTGAATTCGAATTTCGAGTTTGGCTCGCAGTCCATTAGCTCTCCACCAAAAAAAAAATTAGCAGACGGGGCAATCAAAAAGCCATCTGCCCCAATGATTTTCGTGGGAAAAGCCAAGGCCACAAAACAATCAAAGTTTTGGGGCAAGAGAAATGCAAAAAAGTTGGACCCTAGTCGGACGCCAGTAGTTGGAGTTCTCGCTTCTTGCGACCATCCATGGTGGCCTCTGTTTGCCAGTCATGATGTGATAATTATTACAGAAAAGTGCAGTCGAATGCCTTTTAGCACTTAGCAGTGACACGCCCCCGCACCCAGCCCCCGGCCCCCGGGTGGCAATGATAACAACTAATGCCCCGAGCACACATCTCGGTGGCACCCATGAACCCAGGTGCTAAAAACACCTGTTCAAATAGAAACCCCAAAAGCCCAAGAGCACCTTGTAGGTGGTGGAAACTCTCATTTACATAAGTATCTTGTCTGTGTTTTTCGGTGTTTGGAGCAAAACCTTTAAGATCTCGGGCTGTGTTTTGTGGCCCACACATGAAAAATGTTCGTTTAGAAACGCCTGCGATGCCTTTTACCCTCGCCAGCCCCTTGGCCTCTCTCTGCCATCCCAACATGGCAATCAAGCGCGACTAAAGCTAAAAATAATTACACAAAAAAACACATAACACACTTTATTAAGCACTAAACATTTTGATGGGCTGGGATGTGGGCTACAAAAGTCGGATGAAGCCAAGTGCAGCTGCAGACTTCCAGTGCACTGGAAATAACTTTCGGGGTTTTCAAAATAAATGCAATTACCTTAGACGATTGCTATTTAATGTAAATTCAGGTTTCTTAATTAAAAATATGTATTTATCTGTTAAAGGAGGAATAAGTACCAGTACGCACTAATTTTTCACAGTGTAAACAGTGAATACGTGTTCTCACGAACTTAAAAACTAAAGTCATTGGGATTTATTATGCCTACATGTGCCGGAGAGTTCAAGAAACATAAATGTTGCTCCAAACCAAGAGCCACTGGATGCCTAATTATGATTGATACGGGAACCGCATACAACCCACAACGGTCAAGACACATATCCGCCGGCAGTTTCTTCACTCCCCATTCTCCATTCTCCATCCAGAGCCCAACTCCCATTGTCTGCCGCCGTCTAAGTTATCAAAAGTATCTCTTACATCGCAACGTTGCGCATGTGCCTGGCTTTTATGGGTTAAGGGAAATGTGGTGCAACAAAGCGTGAGGCAGTGGGCTACGACGGAGTGCCCCCCACCATCCTCCATTTTTCAGCTTAGATTACAAACGAGAAATAAACCAAGGCAAGGGCTTCGCCTCGGGCCTGTGGCGGCAATTAGCGGAAATGCGCATCTGAAAAGTTTCGTTTTGATAACAAAACCCGCCCGGCTACCCTCGCTCTAGTTTTCCCAATAGTTTCGCCATTCAATATTTTTTACAAAGTTTATTCTGTCATATTTGCTTGGGATTGAGGTTTACTTGGCCAAATGACAACAAACGGACAAATTGATCGACTGATAGACCACACCCCGGGTGACCGATGTGTGAGAGCTTTTCTATTAGACTCGCAACCCCATGGGCTCAGGGCCCAGGGCCCAGGGCGCAAAGCCCTCAGTCATAAATGCGCCATTAGTGCCAACAAACGCATCTCCCAAACTCCATCTCCACTTGGCCATAAAATCCTCCGCCTCCTTCTGGGCAGAAAAGATGAAAATAAAAACCACCCACCACCACCAAAGGCAAAGCATTCATTGCACACAACAAAAGAAAATGCCATTTTATGCATTTCAAGTGCGTCTGCCTCCACTATCTACCATCTGAATGTTGCTTCCTTTCCATGGGGCGAGGGTATCCCCAAGTATCAGTGCCAGTGTCTGTTTGTGATGGGTGTCCCCCCCCCCTTCCAGGTTCCCATTCCACCCCACCCATTCGTGTGTCACAAAAACTAAAGTGTCAATTCCATCATAAGCCAAAGTGGCGCACATATCGCATATCTTGCTCGCATCTCCCAGAAAGTCCCAGAAAAACGAGGTCCGGAGATGACGAAGGCGACAGGCCAAGAAAAAGAAAATTATTGAACAATTTCACAATCGGAAAAAAATAAGACCGATTCGAGTGGAGAAAAGAAAGCAAGAAAATCACAATTACACATTGGATATCCAGGCTCACATCGAAGCTGGAAATACTCTGACAAACTAGTTGGATTTCAATTAGAAACTTGGCCAGCAACTCACTAACTCATTGCTATAAATAAATTGGTTAATAATAACTATAGTTTACTACCTGTTGTAAAAATTTGCATACCAACACGTTTGCATTATGCTCCCTGGCCATCACCTTGGCATTTAATTTATTTAAAACTTAGTCGCAGTGACTTATTTGGAGTCGGAGAATCTTTCAAAGGAAAAAATTAATGAAAACATCAGACTTAATCCGCACCCATTTGGCGGGAATGGATTTTGACAGCAGACATGCTGCCACAAAGACACAACTTGCCCCATCTCGTGGCATATCCAATTCTCGCGTCCCGTCTTGGCGGCATTTTCACTTTGGGTGCGACAACTGCAGCTCGGCGGTCGCCATAATGATGAATACCTTTTTAATGAGCGGCTGACACATGCAGATG
This sequence comes from Drosophila varians, assembly GCA_018150405.1. Taxonomy (NCBI): domain Eukaryota; kingdom Metazoa; phylum Arthropoda; class Insecta; order Diptera; family Drosophilidae; genus Drosophila; species Drosophila varians. The sequence continues at coordinate 16,899,997 of JAECWK010000130.1, forward strand.
TCAGCCAGCGATTTATCATCTGAGGGGAGCAGGCGCTGGAGGCTGGAGGTGCCACAAGAGAAGCTACAAGATCCAGGGGAGCAGGGGGGTGTCTGATCCTCTTGATGCGTGGAATGACCCTAACCTACCCCAGTTCAGCTCACTTGATTGCCAAGTATTGTGCGTTCAATTCCGTTATTGGACTCTGACATGCAGGGTGCACTGGCTCGGAAAATTCACTGCCACTAGCCTGGACACGCAGGCACTGCAAAAAATCCATTCGTTTTCCCAATCTTGATTATATCATATTGAAATCTTATTTCTCCCCGTGTACTTTTATATTCAGGAATTTCACATAAAATGAATTATTCTCTTGCATAGTTTCCGTATTCGCCACCGGATCGCTCCCGGAACCCACTCCCATTTCCATTCCCATTCCCATTGCCGCCCCATCTCCCCTGCCATTTAGCAGCTGACCGTACTTGCTTTCTAATTAAAAGTTTGCCCTTAACGTTTGCTTTAAACGCAAGCCAGCCCGTTTTTTGGGTTTGGTCAGGGGAGCTGGAGAATTAAAGAGGGTGGGGCCCAAGACCTCCAACCCCACCTCCAGGCGGGCGGCGTTTTACAACCGCCATTGTTGTGTGATGGGGCCAGCGAAAATGTTTGTTGATAAATAGAATTTATATATGAGTTTTGTGTGTGTTTACGGCCCAGAGTAGTAGATGGGTGGTGGGTGTTGGGTGGGCGACAGGTGCCATGGCCCAAATGCGTTATCTGGCCAGCGACAGCGACAGCAACAGCAACAGCGGATATGGCCTATTGAGCCAGTGTTTATGGGTCATTAGGGTGTGCGTGGCGGGAGTTTGGCAGGAACTTTGGCGATATTTCGGCAAGCAGGCTCCTCTAATTAACATGCCATTGTCCTTGAAGTGAGAGCGATACTGATCGCTTCCGCTTGGCCAAGTGCCAATCAGAAATCTGCATGCAAAACAGCCGTGAGTTTGAGGAGCGGCTTTGGCTAAAGCGTGGCATGCAAATAACTTTCTAAAGCAAACGGCTGCACCTTGACGGCTTCCTTTCAAGCGGAAGCACCTACACTGGGAGGAAAACACTACCTAGAAATACATAAAAGCAGATTGGGCCTCTTTTCTTGAGTGGATGCAAATGCAAATCCATTGGCCACCATCGGCCCCGGGGCCTGTCAATCAGCGTGGGGAGGTCCCCCAGGTGTTTGGCCAGCCAGGTAAGCACTAAGTGTCCACTTGACTTCCGTTTCGTGTCGTCTGTTGTGGCTCCTTGTGGACTCTGGGGTGCTCCTGCCCGGTCCTTCCCGGAATCAGACGTGACACACGGCGTCGCACGGATGGCTTTAATCTATCGCATTTGGCCAGTAGTATTTACTTGGCCCAGCCATTGGGGGATCGCGGGACTGGGCCCTTGTTTATATTTGCATAAATATTTACACATGGAAGCCAGATGTGTTTGTGGCTTTTGGCTTTGGGCTTTTGGCTTTTGGCGCCTCTGCCTCCATTCATGCGGGCTGTGGAATTGCCAATTGACGGGGGATTGAGGGTACCTATAGAGGGGATTAATCGGATCCATTGCGACTCACTCGATCCCATTTCGATTCGGCAACATGGCACTCAATTATGTCGTCGTAATTTCCTGTTCAAGTACAATTATTTGATGCTTATCGCCAGTCGCTTTTTAACCATATTTGGTTGGCTCATATTCGAGGCCTGTATAATAAATCTCCGCCGAGCCGACTTGTCGTCAAATTATGCAAATTTCCGTGTGGGTTGTGCATCAAAATGACAGGGGTAGAGTGTGTGTGTGTATGCGACTCTACCTCAAGATTTGGGTCATCACTCGGGTATCGATGGCATCAAGAGCCGGGAGAAAAGAGTGTCGAAATGAGATGCAACTACTCGCATTTCTCATCACGCCCACGATTTCTTGGGGTCTCTGGCTGGGAACTACTTGGCTGTGGCCCCCAAAGCCCCTAAGCCCTCAGATGCAGATGCATCCATCCACTTTTGGCCTCTTGTTTGACTTTGCCTAACACTTTGAACAATGTGTGTGCCTCCTGAAAAGTGGGGGCTTAAAAAACCAGTGATGCCCAGGTTACAGTAGCTTCTTGTTTAACCAACTAATTGGTGGGGCATTATAATGTGTCAGAAAAGAGTAGGAAAGAGTTGTTAAATTCTCAAATAATAAGCACTCTTCAAGAATCTGGAGCCATTAAAAAGATCAAGATCTGATGAGAAAATAGCAGCAGTTGCCAGCTCTGGGGAATGAAGACCCCATTCTAATGTAAACAGACAGAAAAGCGACACGCCTATTTGGGTTATACTAGGCTGCCTGCTTCGGATTTGTTTCAAACCCTGCGAAATGGGTTATACGCTGCGAGGGCTCTTTGGCGAGCAAACACAAAGCCCGGCCCGGCCTGAGTGACAGAGGGGACAGAATGTGTTCATGGAAGAGAAGAACAGTGGGTTCACCGGAGCGTGGAGTGCACTAAGCGAGGATTTATAACGGAAGCTTAGCCCGTTCGCCGGCTCATGAATAAATTAACAACAAGAGCGTCCACCCAACATATGTGTGTATGGACAAACAGACACATTTACAACATAGCAGTTCTGGGGCAACAAACACGCCCCCTGGCTATATGAGATAGAATCCGCCTTTCAGACCGTCAGAGTCGGCAGCGATTAAAATCGATCTCAAGACCCATTAATTATGGAATTCTACAAGCTTGGTAGATTGTTAAAAAGCTATACTATGGGGTTTATTCAGATCTGTAAGGGATTACCTTATGCTATACTCTTTAAGATATATATGGATTAAATATACAACGTATAACAAAAAGCTTGGTTTAAAGAGACTCCATTTTTTAAAATTTGTTGCCTACTTTTGTGGGATTATCCTTTAGCACAAAACTCATACCACAAGATTCTTATCTTTGACCAAAAAGAGCTTTATATTCTATTTTAAATTATGAAAAACTTCTTTAATTCCTTTGTTTATCTCAAAAATTAAATGAAATCAACAAATTCCTACAGCAAAGACCCAAAAATGGCTGCAAAAATTCTTAAAGTCTTGAAAGAAACTCCATCCATCTCTAGGAATTCCACCTACAGTAGCTGGGGGTTATATAAATAAATAAAACTCGGATTGCAGGAGGCTGCATCTGCGTGTGGTCAGCGTGTGTTTCAGTTTCAGTTTGAGTTTGGTTTTTTCTGGTCCAGAGTTGCAAAGCCCACGCCCACACCCATGTCGGTGGAGCACCCACAAGCCTAGTTGGACATTTGGACAGTCAGACAGTTGGCGGGGGTGGGGGGGGCGTTTCAACTTTTAACTTCGATTTTCAATATTCATGACAGGAGTGCGAGGGCGAGGGCGATGGCGATGGGTAGCGGGGAAGGGGAGCTGAGCTGAATCGTTTTGCGAATGGACGTCGAAAATTATGGCAATTACTGCAGAGAACTGTAAATTATTTGCTCTGGCGACCTCATTGTCAACACAACACAACACACAGCGCAGCGTGTGTGTAAATATTCCCACATGCACTTTGCATTCGCCTGTTTAATAATTCGATTCGATTCGCTTTTAATGGCAATTGAGGAGGGGCCGTAGGCAGCGTTTAATTATCGCCAAATTGGTTCAAGTACGGAGCACTTTTAATTACCAATCGTTTGGCCAGAATCCGCTTAAGCTTCCAACTTCTTTATCTCGGCATTTGGAGACCGGCATAATGCGTCTCCTGGCTTATCGGCCGGGGCCAAGTCCGACCTCATAATTATGCCCTCTTACAAAACGACTGGAGATTCTGGGGAGAAGAGCCGGGGTGAATCGGTAGTAAGCGCCTTATGCGGCTTATTTGTAGGTCGTATAAAACGGAGTCCCCCCCCCCCACACCCCACGGAGAGTGGCACTTGCTTTATTTTATTTACTTTTTATACGCATTTGTGCAATATTTATTTTTATGCCAACTGCAATGAGCAGTGATAAGCGCTGGACAGCGGATGGGAAACAGAGAATCCGGTGGAGCAGCCGCTGGAGAATCCGGAGGGGGCGGAGGAGGGGGTGCGACAAAGGAGACGAGCAGCGACAGCGGAAATTTATGGTCGTCGCATAAAACGCATAATCAGTAAACGAATGTGCCACAAAGGCGGAAAAAAAGACCAAGAATCCGGCTGTGGGGGAGGGTCTGTGGGGGTTAGGGCCCGCAGTTGGGGGTCTGTGGGGGTTTTGGGGGCTTAGCCGAATGACCGAGGGGTAGGGAATCGCTGTGGTTTTTTTTCTATTTTCGCCATAGTAGCACAATTCCCCATTTGGAGCTATCAGAGGCACATTCGCCGGAAAGAGCGCCAATGGAAATGCAAATTCAGGCAAAACTTGTGCGTAACTTATGGCTCCTGTATGGGTACACTTGAAGAAATTAGTTTAAGGGAAAGTAAAAGTGATTAAAATATTATAGGAGAGCTTGAAGGATTGAGCATACTCCACCTTATCCGAATAAGTATTGTCCATAGTTTTTCTTATAATTTATTTACCACCCCTTTATTTCTCTCAGTGCTTGTTATGCACACATTAGCTTGATGAGTCAGGGCTAAATTGGTCCGTCTAAAAGTGCAATGCTTGCACTTTGCACCTTGCCGCCTTCGGCACTTTTTCACTGTCAATTGATTGGAGATTGTGGAAAGGGGGAAATGAGGGGGGATGGGAGGGCTGTGTGGCAAGACAGAGGCATCAGCTTTAATTAAAGCCCTGTAATGTCATTAGCTGGCCTTTTGACTTGCCAACTAGCCGACCGTCCGACCAGCTAATTAGAGTTGCATTTCCATCTAATGGAAAAGACCGGGAGTCTGCGATCTGGGCTGGCTGATTCACTTGCACGCGATGCCAGGAGATGGCAAGGAATTTGCTTCGTAGTTCACTTAATTACCAGCTGCCAATAGCCAGCTTGATAACAGTTAAATTGATTTTGATTGCTTTATTTGATGACTATAAATCAAGAGACGTATGTATGAAAATTCTATGGGGCTGGGCACGTGGGCAGCAGAATCCCCGGGCTGGAAAACCGATACGCGTCCGATATGGACACCGATATGGCTAGGCTATATATATTCGTAATTTTATATCCAATGGATGTGTATATAACCAACGCTGCCCACTTGTCCGGTGTCAACGTCAAACACGAAACGAAACATTTTGTGCGATTAGCTTGTAAGATTGTTTGCAGCTCTTTTTTATACTCTATCCAGGGGGTATTATAGATTGGGTCCAACAGGATGCATCTCAGAGTCTCTAAAGTCAAAAAAAAATTCTCGAAAGGATCAGCCAACTACCTCTATACATCTATACATCATTCTCTAGGTTATACGCGCCTCTACCATTCTTCTTTATTTTCCAACCACTTTCAAGAGGTTATACCCTTCAAGGATCTTTGGTATAGGACTATATATAACACTTAAAAGAAAGGGTATTATAGGCTTCATCACTAACCAAAGTAAGCTTTCCTTTCTTGCTTGATTTTTTCTTCAATGGAGTTTTTGTTTTTTGTGGCCATTTATTCAACTGGAGTCGGCAACTCGATAGTTAGACTTGGAAAAACTGGATCCAGCAGCTGCTGGACACCGGGCCAACGAGGGGCAGGAGCTGGCTCTTGGCTTAGATGTGAACGCAGACAAGCTGGCAAGCCGAAAAGCACACATTTTGGCCACATAGAGATTTTTTCTTATTTTGGTTTTTAGTTTTTCGTTTTTTTTTGGCCCACTCGAATGCCTCTGAGTGGCAATTTTATCGAATTATTTGCACTTAGCTGCAAATTCAATTGGAAATAACGAGCGACTTTTCGTTGTTAGCAATGGGATGCGGACGGGCTCGAGGATATATGCAACTTGTCTGCAAACATTGCTTTGCCAAACCCCTCCAGACCCGCGAGCCCCGAGCAGCAGGTGATCCCATGCACTCCCATAAGCCATGGCTAAAGCAAAGAAAAAAAAAAAAATATGGAAACACAATTGATATCTTTGTGGCAGTCTATTTGGGTCGTGTCAAAAACAGCCGCAAGGTGGTAACCCCCATCAATTGAAGTTAACTTGCATACACCGTAAACATGGGTTAAGTGGATTACACTTGGAGGAAAGTATATCCTTTTCCATAAATAATAAAACTTTAAAATAATAAACGACATCCTTTTCTATAAATAATAATCCTACAAAATGTTATCATGGTCTAACTATTCCCAAATACTCCTTAACTAGTAAATATTTCTCCTTGTGTATGGCAACTATCTATTAAGATCACTTTTCAGGCAGGCCCCATTAAAAATTTTGTATACTTGCTGCATATATTTTATGCATTGTGTAATTATTTTGGTTACTTGGTATTTATTTATTTATTTTTTTTTTTGGAAGTCTGCCGATAAGCCAGGCTGGGAGCAATGGGAAATATTTTGACACTTCTTTATGGGGCAATCGAGAAATATGCCAGCCAGGCAGCCAGCCATTGGCGATATGGAAAGCACTTAGTAGTCCACTTGTAGCCACTGCCCACTTTCAGTTGTTGGCCAACTTGTATTCGTAACCCGAGAACCAAAGACGCTAACAAACTCACAATCTTTTACTTTTGCAGGCAAAACGAAAAGGACTGCGATGAGGACGACAAGGACGATGTACTAAGCATTATGCCGCCGCCTCCGAACTACATACAGATATCCCAGGGCAGGATTCAGTTGGTCCACCAGCCGAGGACACCCGTGGAATCCGAGGCGGGCACCCTGTCCCTGGAGCGGCCCGGAGGTGGCAGCTCCTCCGGATCGGGCGGATGTGATAAGGTAAGTCTGGGCCAGTAGTCGGTTTGGTATTGGTAATATCCTCGCTTTTGGCTAGAGAAATAAAAGCACGTAGCGCTTTGGGATAAATATCTTGTAGACCCATCCAAACCCATCCAATTATAGACAATCGGCTTGAATCAAATCATAGACCCTGTATATATATGGCCATAACCCCCTCATCACTGCCAACTAACTTTCGGCTCTTTGGTGTTTTTGAGTTGTTAACCCAATTTTCTCTCGGCTTGGTAGGGGGTTGGTAGGGAAAGCCAGCGCTTTCCTTTTGAGTTTTTCGGTTTTTGGCGTGTGGAGAATTTTCCCAAGTGCGGCATGCAAACTGTCGGTCGGTGAAACAAACACCTTTGAACTCGGAGGTGGAACACTTGAACTCGTTAACGTGCCATTCGAGACACATCACAGCGGCGTTCCAGAGATTGATGAAGCTACCCCCCTGCGGAGCCCCTACACCCTTTTGGACTTCCATAGGCGGCAAAATGAACTCTTGACATGCAAGTTTGGGGTCATGGCATTTTCCCGGCGATTTCCCTCGGATTTCAACCTAATTGATCGCGTATAAATGTTGACAATTACCCGAGTCCAGTAATTCCCAGGCCCAGGCACGGATCGTCGTCGTCGTTTCTCCAGGTTACAGGGTATTCTCGCTGCCGTTTGCCACTCACGTTCCGACTTCCGTGACGTTTTAATAGCACTAAGTATGGCGCATGCGCAGCCATCGCAGTTGATTTATGGTAGTTACTGGCCACCAGCCGATGGATGGATGCTCCATAAGCGACTGCAAATGAGCCGGGCCAGCTGGCGGAGATTGCAGCATCGCGATCCACCATGTAAATGGCAGTTGACGTGGTAATGCTTCCCAGAATCCGCTGCTGGAGTCACGGCTCCGGCTAATTGAAACCACGAAACTTGGTGGAAGAGAAGGAACGCGGCTGCGTGTATCGATTACTCGCGGGTTATGCCACAGCCACAGCTGGACGCCAAACCACCCAACCACCCACACACCCACTCATCCAGCCATCCACTCACCGGGAATTTGCCAAATGGCATCTCGATGGCTGCACTGCATCCAGGGCCTGTCATCAGAACCCAGTCACGTTCTCTTTACTTATTTTTCTTCTCCTCAGCCCCGCCATGAGTTGTGCCGCCGTTGCAGTTGCAACTGTGCAGTTTTCGCACTGGCGGCGACTGATTGAGGAAGGTTCAACGAACCGACTGCTATTTATTTGCTGTGTTTGTTCACCGACTCCTCCCCTTCCCATCTCCCCGATTCCACAGTGGGGCCTCTGAGCTTCTGGCTCTGATTCTCCGATTCTCCGATTCTGCAGCACATGCGCGCCGTTTCGCCACACCAGCTGGAGACGAGCTGGAGGAGAGCTGGGGGAGAATAGAGAATTCTATGGGTTGGCATTGTTGTCGCCGTCTCCATTTCATTGCCTGCATTAGCATATGGATATATGTGTATCCATTTTTGCTATATTTGTCTACACAGAGAACGTTTTCCCATAAACAAAATTAAACTTTAATTAAAAAAAGGTGAGAGTTTTTGATTCAGAAGCAATCTGGACCTTCTATAACATTTAATTGCTTTGGCTTTTCAAAGCCCCTTAGAGCCCCTATTTTTCCTCAGTGCCAGTCTGACTCAGCCACCTCGAGACTTGATAGTTTCCTGCCACAAATCATGGCACACACGCGTAGTTGGCCAACTCTTTTTGGCCATTCATAATCAAGCTCGGATCATAATCTTTATAAATTCTCCCTCGTTCCGACGAGAACAACAAAAATCCATTTGTCTATTGCGCAAACTTAAACAAAAGACAAAAAACTTTAAAGACAACCCATTTTCTTCGGGCTATAAAAAATATTTTTACAACTTCCACAACTAATATTAAGTGTTTAACAAAAACAGAAAGCAACAAAAATACACAAAAGCAAAATAGTGTTTTACGAGCGACGGCGACACCCAGACTATTTTTTTTTTTTTTTTTTTGTTAGTCCCTTCAAGCCAAGTTATATTTGTTGGCCATTTTTAGGCAGAGAAAAAGTTTGAAATTGCCATTCCCACTTCCTGTACACGCCCAGTCCACCCCCTAATGACTTAATGTCATATGTTTTAGTGGACTTTTGTTTGTAGTGTACTAAGTAGCCGGTCCATGGATCCCCCTGAAGGCTTTTCCTAGAGCGGGTTTTCCATTTCCACTGCACTGGAACAAAATTACACGAAAAGGGGGCTTTGAAAATTAAATCCTTTTGTCATTTTCTAAACTGCAACATCGGGCATTTAATAAATATGACTTTGACTTTTAATTTCTTGCGGTGTTTACGTGCCACAGTTCTTTGTGGCACGTCAGCCTTGCTCTCGGTGAATTATTGGCCATGCACACCTGCAACAACTTACCTGTTACCAGTGTCTGGGCCTCCCCCCCACTCCTCTCCGTAGTCCCCTTTGTGCAACTGCAACTGCAACTGCCCCAGACCTTTTCCATATCGCGTGCGGATTAAACCGAAACTTATTGTGTTTTCCATTTTTTTTTTTTTTTGGCTTGTTGCAATGTTGCATTCACTTGGAAAATCGGAATTGTGCCCAAAAGAGTTCAATAATTTGCTTTTTACACCTCGAATCTGTTTTCGAGTCAGTGACAAGATCGTAGATTCATTTAGCTGCTTTAATTAATTTTAATTTTGTTGCCTGATACGTTGGTAGCTAGTCTTGTGGCTTAAACTTAATCATCTGCTTCCATTAAAACTGTAACATATAGTTGATATCTAAAATTTGTAAAAAAGCTCGGACTTGGCTTAAACACACACTCAATACACCCCAAAAATACACTCACAAAAACATAGAAACATTCATTGGTTCACTGGCCACACAAACACGAAAAAAATTAAATAAATAAACATGCTAGCTTTAAATTTTCGTTTTTTTTTTTTGGGCATTTTTAGAGTTTCTTGAGCGGTTTCCTGAGTTTTTGGTTTTTTTCTGTTTTTTTTCCTGTTTTGCAGGATGTGTTGGAGAAGCGGATGATTGAAGTTGAAGGCGCTCTGCTGCGTTTGCAGGAGGAGTTCCACAAAGTGAGTACTCCCGCCCGGAAATGGAGATACATTTCCATCCAGAAGATGCATGGCCATTTACCATCATACTATAGTTGAGATGTTATGACCCGGCCGGACATTGCTCTCTAAATGAACTTTGAATTTAATGTCGCCAGAGTTGGGATTGGGTTCTGAGTTCTTGGTTCTGGGTTCTGGGATATGGGTTTGGGGGCCATTCTCCCAAAACCATTTTAATTTCCTGTGCGGTCAGCGTGTGAGAGATTTTTGTTGAGGGATGGAGCCGGGAGACCGGACTACGGACTCCGTAGGAGTGGAGATGGTCATGGGGGTCATTAATCGTGTTCAGTCGTTTGCGCCCAGTGCGGTTTATGTGGTCGGCCGGGCCAACAAAGCCTGGCCAGGCCAACAAGGTCGCCTGGGCGGGCAATTAAAAGTTACAAGCTTAAATTACATGTATACGAGCTGGCCTGAATTTTACCACCAACATCAAATTAACCGTCAGAGGAGTTCCTGGGTCTTTAATTTACATAAAGAATTTATCTAGAAGTGTTTCCCAAGAATTTAAATGAAACATAAATAGTAAGTGAAAGGAGTCCAATGCCTGAAGTATACAAAATTGATTCTCCATGCATATTTTCGTAGAAAATCCTTTCTCCTTTTCGAGTTGCAAAAACTTTCAGTCCAAGTACACAATTTCTAGAGTTTATTACCCAAGGCGCACTCGATCAAAATTCTCGATGGCAAATCTCAATCTAAACTGTCGTCGCAATGGCCATAGGATGCCCCTCGACGGGCCGTAAGAAAGTTTAATGCCCGGAACTTGCCGGCGGAAGGAGCTGGCTTGGCATACGCATTTCCGGCTTTAGGTAATTGAATTTGATAACAAAAAAAAAATGAGAAAAAAAGGAAAAATGGAACGAGCCAGAGCCCCGAAAACGAGTTAACTGCCACAGAGTTTATGGTGTGAAAAGGAGCAGCGTGTGGCTCCAGCTTCCAGCGTGTGGCCTCCAGACCCACACATCTCCACTCCCACTCCATCCACATTTTTGGCCAATGATTTCCGTAGCCAAATGGCCACCCGCTGCCTGGTTTTCAGCTTTCGCCAGGAAGCGGCGGAGACAAAACGCGTCGAGAGGAAAAGTGCTTTTGGCCCTGTTCTCCTGCTTATTCTACATTTTTTTTTTTTTGCTCTTTTCTGGTTTTGGCTCGTTCTGGCCATTGCCTGATTTTCTATGCTTTTGGCAGGCGGCCCAGCTTGTCGGCAAAAATTTACGAGTATGGCAATGGCAGTGGCTGGCTCTCCTGCCACCCGCCTCATCCTGTCTTATCATCTGGCCCGGCTTGCTGCGCGGCCCCATGCATGGGAATCCGATTACTGCACTTGAAAAATAAATATACGAATATTTTAGAGGGTAAGGAAAGGAAACTCTGTCATAATCAAACGATTTTCCTTTCACTGTATCCATTTTTCTGGATTTTTTTCCACTACACGGAGTGGCAAGGAGTTTGGGGAAGTGTAGTTGGGGCGGCTGGCATGGTAGTTGGGGAGTTGGAATACATGAGCTACCGTTGCCTTTGGTGTCCCAGCTTCCAGCTCCGTTGGCAATATTTCTGCACTTTATCTGTCTGTAAATAACGATTAACTATGCTGCTCCCTCAGCTGCTTTCGCCTTTACCGCCGCTGTCCTTCGGTTTCACTTAGTCAAAGGATCTCCGCCCACTTTCTGGGTGTACTTTATTGTTATTGGCATATCAGTAGCTCAAGGCGGCAGCTGTGAGGGGGGAGTGGCAATCCATTGACAAGTCGGGCCACCAAAAGTGTGAATGTTGCAGAATTGTTTTCGGGGCACCCGACCCGACCACCCGACCAGGCGGACGCGACGAAGAAAAACAGGAAGACAGACTTAGACAGCTTGTTGGCCATGTGGCATGAAATAAATGGCACGATTCAATGAATATCCATCTTCTGATTCGCCATGCTCTCCCCATCCCCATCCCCGTTGCCATCATCATCATCGTGGCAATCATCATTCTCGTTTCGAGTCCCAAACCCATTTTCATCTGCTTCTAATTTGGCAAGAAAAGGAGAAAAGGGAGGAGAGTTTACTTTAGTGAATTATTTGACGAAAAGCAAATGTAATTGATTTGCCAAGAAGCGGAGAAGTGAGGGATTATTGTCATTTAATTGATAAGGAAAAAGGGTTTCAAATCCTGCCTAAGGTGGCTCGGTGTCCTGTGTTTCTGTTTGGGGTCCTCCATCTTCGTCCAGCCCAAATTTGCTGACAGTTTCCCTTTTTTTTTCGACTTGTTTTTTCTGCGACAACAGCTGAGCCATGTCCATAAAGTAAAGTACATGGTGTGGAGGGCAGGCCAACTGTGGCACGACATTTAATCCTTTGTCCCCTCAAATATTTGCGTTTGGACGAGGCGAAACGAAATGCAAACGGAAGTTTTGTTTATTTGTTTGACTTTAATCAGGCGACAGATCAACAAGCCGAATCCGAACGGATTGGCATGTGCTAATGAAAAGTTGATTTAAGGGCCAGGAGGAGAACGAGAACGCGAAGGAGCAGGAGTAGGAGAGAAGCATCTGCAGCATCAGCATCGAAGGAACAACAATGCACAACTTTCGCCAACAGCACGTGCTCAGTTTTTAATTCCAATTCCTCTTCAGTTAACCACCAACCTCCTCAGCCTCCTCAGCCTCCCACTCCTCCTACTTGGGCGTGGGGTTGCCCTTGGAGATTCTCCAATCTCCGCCTTTAATAAGCTCAGCTGCATTCAGATGAAAAGAATCGGGGACAGGGACTGGAGTGGGTGAGGAAAAGAGAAAATTGAAGGCAGTAAAGTCTCACAAGGAAAGTCAGGAGGAAAGTGGGTAGCATCTCTGGACACTGTAGGCAGTCCCCACTGTTACAGCCCGGAGTCGAGTGGCAACAGAAAAAAGACTCTATCACTGTCAACTGTCAAGCAGGGGGCGTGGTCTTCTTGGACGATGTCTCTCGAGTGGCACTTGGTCGCTTACAAGCGGTACTCCAAGTGGAGGAAGGGCTTGGAACCGTGCCTGGAGCCGGAGGAGCCAGCAGTATGAGCATACTTTTTATTATCCCCATCAGTCGAGGGCCCCAGCTCCTTGGATGCCCTTCCTTGGACGCAGCACCATCATCATCATTGGGCGCTTCTTCCTCGCCTTTTGAATTGCTAATAATTTTGTCGCAAGCGTTTGATGGTTTACTCACTCGGAAACGGAGTTGCACCACCTAAAGCCATTCCCAGTACCCACCACCCGTGGGGAGCCCGGCGCCCGGCGCCCGGAACTAGAGTTATATTATATGTATTATGAATATATAGCCAGGATATATGGCCATCAATTTTAGGGTAGGTCAGAGGAACACTCCAGAGTGTAATATTGTTGCATATACTTATGGCTGCCCATTAATGCTTCGGTTAAGAAAGCCACCCTTTATCGTACCACCCCGGGTCTGACCCGCAAGACCCTCGATGAGTTTTTTAGACCTGAACCCGACTTGATGATTCATACGCCCCCTCAAACCAGTCGAATAATTCGGAACTACCACCACTATATGTGGAATATACGTATGGTCTGGTACATGGAAGGGTTCTCCCAAAGACCCCTTGACAAAAAAGTGCAATGCAATTAATTTTTCGCGAAAATTACAAAGAGGAAGGGGCATTTGCTGTTGAGCTCTAAAAGCTACACTAAAAGAAATTAGGTGTTTTTGGGATCCTTCCCATAGTTCTATTTTCTGTATACGTAATCCAATTTAAATTAATTTTTGTAAAGAAACCCAGAAATATAAGGGATATGATATATTTTTTGTTGATTCCTTTGAAATGTTTCCTCTGTCCTTTGGAAGTGACGTTCTAGTGTTTGCATTTTGACGCGGCGGAGGAGGAGGAGGAACTCAAAACGTGGATGGATGGATGGATGGATCACCATAGTGGTTGCGATGGTATATACGGGGTTGTTCTTCTGACTCGCATCTGCAAAATGTTTATTTTATTGTTTACCCATCTTCCCCGCCGGCCCGCCACACCCTCGCACTCCCCCAAACTCCCCCCCCGTCGCGGTTCATTAAATTAAAAACGGCCAATTCGTAGTCCAATTCGGAGCAATACATCAAAAAACATCCAAATTTCGGTGGAGTGGGTTGCGTAGAAGAGAATCCCAAAGAGGCAAAGAGAAAGGAGAAAGCCTGGAAGAGAGAGTGCCGGCTGTTGCAGCTGATCGAAGGACGAGAGAAAGGTGGTGGAAGGGGAAAGTGCAGCCTCAAGCAGCTGTTCCGGTGAAAGCACGGCGAAATCGACGCTCTCTCTCTCTCTCTCTCTGTTAATTCCAATTCGCCGAGTCTCCTGCGAGGGTTGTTTTTCCTGTTCCTTTCGCCCTTTCATCCTTTTCCTCATTGTCCTTTCGGTTTTCGTTCAAAACACAAATGGTCGCGACGTTTTTTAGTCTGTGCTTGAAATTATATCTTTTCTTCTAATTTGTGTTGGCTTTTTGCCAAAATATTCATTCCGCTTTGGGGACAGGACACCAGGGCTGTCGTCCCTTTGTTAGGTGTCTGCCCCCCCCCCGGACAATCTACGGGTTGTTATTTTTACGGCTGTGCGGTCTCGAAAGTTCCCCAAAGTTTGTCCAAAGTGTACCGGCTACAAAGGACAACAACGAGAATCAACAGAGTAATCCCCTTTGGAATGGCATAAAAAGTATCAAGTTATAAGTACGGGACATAAAGATGGTAAGAATCAATTCCGGATTAATGCGCATCCTTGCGTTGTTGTGTAATTTTAAAATGGATGTTGGCCGCCCGTCGCTCAATCTCCATGTTAATTAATAATAAGCGTGTTCATATTTTTGCCCCTCGTGGTGGTTAAATCCACGGCAGACTTTAGAGAGATCGTTAGGGCATGGAATTTTCCCTTTTTTGATTTACTTCCCTGACAGGACAATGGATTATTTTTTATGGGCTAGGACATGCCATGGCAATGAAGCTGCAGATAGAGAAATGCAAGTGCTTCCATTTAAATTATTTTCCATTGAAAGTAACGATTTCTCACAGTGCAGCTTGAAGGGTGGCCCGAACATCTTACGGAAATGCGTTTGCGGGTGCAAATGGCCGTATGATGTGCCACCCTTCGCATTTCAACAGCCACGACTCCCACTCCCACACCTTTTTATCCCCAGGACACGGGTGCAACATGTTGCCGGGATTTGTTTTGTTAATTTCTGTTTTGTCAGAATGAGGAATATTTTTTGGCCTGAACCCTTAAATCAGTTTTGGGGACCACACCACACCACACCACGCAGCCATCATCGCCCCAGCCGCATGCTAATTGAAACCTGTGAGGAGTTTCGATTGGTGAACAGGGACAAAGTTTTCGCCGGCTTTGTGGGCCACATCGATTAATTAATAAAGAATTCATGTCTGATTTTATAACTTCATCAATAAGTTGCAGCCCCACGGTTCCCCCCACTTTGACTCCCTCACTTTTATGAGGGAAATTCACAATGAATATTTATGCGCGTCGCCTCTTGAATGGGAAATGCCAGTGGCAGTGGCGGTACAGAGAGAGAGAGAGGGGGTCAACAGCTGCCGACAGGCGCACCAGTTGCCCAAAATAGCTCCTTGGGTGGCAGTGGCGGTGGAGTCTTTGGTGAGTGGCCCAAACGCTTTGGCTCTCTAATTTTATTAACACGTTCATCATTCCTCGCCATTCGACGGCACAAGTGGCGCCTGAGGACGGCAATCAGTCTGGGGATCCCCATTTTCCTCCAGACCCCAACTCCGGCTAGCAACGGCTGCCGCCTGCTGTTGCTGCTCCCAATTTGGTTCGAAGGGGGCATTTTCATATCGGACCGTGCATGCATGAAAGCGAATTAATAAAAATTATTGCATATATTTGTAATTCCGGGTGCCTCTTTAACGGGTGGCCGAGGGCTGTAATGAAAGGGGGTGGTGTGCTTAGGGAGCCCTTAGAGTGGGCAGGGGATTTGGAGGCCAGGCGACTTCTTTATTGGCGCGTGCTGCTGCTGCTGCTGCGTTTTATCGCTGCCTCTTCTGGCCAACACAGCCCCATCCAAAATTTATTGGAGCTACCATATTTCTGCTGCTGTTCGAGATGAAAGCATTTTCGAAATATTTCTGACACAGAGAAAAAGAATAAAGGACGAAAAATAGATTCCATGCCATATCCCAAGGTCCGAAAAGGTCCTGACCCCTATTTCTTTCACAAAATTGCTCATAACTTGGCCAATAATTGTCAGATCGTCAAATGTTATACCATCCCGATCTTCTATTTTTATGTAGAACCATTCTCCATTAAAATCTGGCCATCGAAAATCTGACCCAATTTTTTTATTTTTTTCATGAATCCGTAAAATTTACAAAATTTGAAAATTGCCAAAAATCGCATTTTTTCACACTTTGTGTGCGCATATTTCACCTATTTTTCAACCGATTTGTAAACGGAACACCAATTATGAATCAGGGCGTTATGTCTCATAAATCTGCATCAAAACATAAAAAATTTGAACAAAAAAAATTTTTCGATTTTTTTGAAAATTTTGTAAGGGGTACCATCACAAAAATTTGCAAAAATCGAAAAAATTTTTTTTGTTCCACATTTGCAATATTTGGACACAGATCGAAGCGGAATAAGTTCCTGATTAATAAATGCTATTCCTTTTACAAATCCGATGCGAAATGCGTAAAATATTTGCAAAAGAGTGGTACAAAACCTACCTTTCTGGCCAGTACCATTGAAAGCTTAGGGATTCAAGTTCTGTAGAGTGTTTTTAATGGAAAACCCCTTGTTTTCTTCACTGTATATTCAAGAATTGGTGGGGAAGTAAAAGTGAAGGGGCGGGAAAAGTTCTTCCTCGAGAATTTGAGGAATCTGAGGCAAGTCTAGTGCATAATTAAATTGATTAATGGACGGAGGAGCTCCTGTTACCTCACAAGCCACTAGGAAGCACTTGAAGTATTTCGAAAAACTCTCGATTGAGCAAACAGAACGGACTCTTATCTGTATCTAAACGAGTATATATAGATCTCGGGGCTGCAATCTCAGACTTGTGTTGGCACTCGAATAATATGATATTCAACGTTTGATTTACACTTGAATCTGTAAACGCTGTAGCTCTGGTTGTTGTTGCTCTTGTCATTCATTGTGTTGGCAGCAGAACAAACAATTTATTACAAACTGTCTGGCCAACACCAGGATGGTCCCTGGATTCCCTGGCTTTCCCTTCTGCGCAGACCATCAGGGCTTTATCGTCACGTCACACAGATGAAAAAGTCGTGATGTAATTCTTTATCGATTAGAGTTTGGAGAAGTTGGAGCTAGGGGCTGTTGACTCCGGTGATTTATGGTGTTGCATGCATCAGGGTTCTAGCCCGGAGAGTCCACAACCCGCCCGGGGTCACATCGCCACATCGGACACATTAGCTTGTAAACTGGTGCTGATTGGCACTGTGATATGGACAATTAAATTGTCGTTCTTAATCAGCGTCGAGTGCACTAATTCATTGTGTTTAATTTCTTTCGCATTTCATTTAATGTTTCTCCAACGTTTTCACTTTATCATTTTTTTCTTTTTCCCGTCCAATTGCACTTTTCCAGAGCCAATGCGGGTCGCCAACGTTCGAGAAGGAATTGCGCGAACAAATTGAAAAGTAAGTGACAAATAGCCTAAATTGTTAATCACGATAACACAAACGATTACGGACAACTCTCGCACTAATGTGTGAAATAAAGAAAGAAAAATCGGGGCTATACCCAGTCCCAGTCCCCCCCCCCAGTCCAGAACTTGACCGTTTCCTGCCGCACTTCCACGCTCCATTACCTTCTGCATGGCCTGTAATAAATTTCGAGCCAAATATTTATTTAATTCGCGTAGACCGGCAATTTTTGGAATAGTTTTCGCGGTGCTTTTGGCAAATCTAGTCCGTAAATAACTCATACCCCGGCTCGTGACTGGCCACGCCCACCGTTTGCCATCGCCTTCTTGGCCATCGCCATTACGCACAGAACAAGTTAACGGCACCGAATGCAATTTTGCAAATTGCCAAGAAGCCCAAGGAGCTTAAGGAGCAATTCGAAACAAAAACTGTAAGAAGGCGAAGGAGAGGAGCAGGAAGCGCTTACTGGAGAACCCATCAATCACCCCACGAAACCCTCAGCTCAGGCCCAAAAGTGTAATTACCGCGATTTGGAAATGGTGCAAAATTCTGGTCTAGACTCTGGGCCGAGATTGAAGTCCATATGCCCCGAACCTTCTTTCTTTATGGCCACCATTAGTTGCTAATATCGAAACCCATTCAAAGGCTAAACTTTGCGATTCAACAGAAAATACAAAACATTATATTATCATTTTAATAATATTTATTGTATATTTATATGTATCTTTTAAAAGAACTTAACGTATTTCCTTCAAAACTTCAAGCTATTATAGCTAAAATAGTAACACATTTGAGGGAATGATTAAAAATATAACTTTGCCTTTTGTTATTCGAATAAAATCTATAAAAAATTAAAAATCTTTCCCTAAACTTTAAAGGCTAGACCAACGTATAAATAATAAATCAATACTTTTCTGCTGAATGAGCTTTAAATTGTCCATGATTGTTGCAACTCGTTTTCATTTATGCATTTCTATATTTATCCTCTTATTTTCTTTTTTTTTTGTACTTTGTTTTCATCCGCCTGTGTTGCTCCTGGTGCTCCTGGTGTTGCATTCACCATCCGCAGCATGAATCGCATTATGAAATCCAAAGAACGCAAGCAAATGCAGACATGCCGGGATCACAAGGCACTGCAGGTATGTATCAAAAAAAGCAAAAAAAAAAGTTGGAAAATGGGAATCCAGAGTCCGGAGTACTCCGGAGTACGAAGAGGGAGGCTATGAAGGCGGAGGAGATTTCCGCAAGGAGTCACACAGCATGTGGAAAATCAATTTGCACAGCGCGAGTTGCCAGTGCTCCGCTTTCGCCTCCAACTCAAGTCATAAATAAACGCATAAATTCATTTTTAAGAACAATCTCTCCCCTCGCTGCCATTCCGGCGCATACAAATTGTCTCTTATCCGGACGGAATACCCCGCCAGACGGAGTCGAAATGGAGCGCTAAGCGGAGAGACTTTGTTCTTTTCGCTAAAATGCTTTCTGGCCGGGCACATTTCTTGCCCGAATTGATTGAGCTTCGTCGGCATTAGGGACGCTTCACTGCGCCCTAGTGGCGGCTTTTCATTACCATTTTCCGGGGGAGATTACTTTCCCTTTCGTCGTTAACTTCTTGGCAATCTCATTTGCCTCGCCAGCCTAACCAGCCTAACCAGCCCATATCCAGCCTGCTGCCACAAGCTCACCCAATTTTGAAAAGCTCCGCTAATGAAGCCCAAGGTTTTCACGTTCAATGGTTGCATTTGAGGCGACCTTCGGGCCAGTTAACAAGTTGGCTTTGATCGAGATTGGATATTTGTTACATGCTCAAATGGAGGCGGGATGGGGGTCTTGTAACTACTGCTCACTTAGCACTTCGGGAGTGATTCGTCGTCGTCGTTGCTTGATGGATGGCTGGGTGGATGGGGGCCTGGGTGGGGGGAAGGTAATGTGTGACCCTCATCAGGGCAGCTGTCACGGGCGAAGGTTGCCCCCAGGCAGGCAATTGATAAATACTCGATCTAATCAGTTATCTTAACTCATTTCAAAGAGGTGATTTGGTTACGATTTTTGGTGTTAATAGCCACAAGGGTTTACCAACTTTAATGAATCTTAAACCTCTTTTCCAGACCCGCTTCGCCCGCCAGGAGAGTCTGCTGCACTCGATGCAACAGGAAAACCGCGCCCTCCTCACCCGTATCCGGCAATATGAGCACTGCCTGGACGACGTAATGCGTAAAGTGGTAGATGCCATCGTGGCGGAAGATAATCTCCGGGAGGAAGTCAGCATGCTGAAGGGGAGAGTCCGGGACTTGGAGGCACAGAATGCTGCCCTGTCTGCCAGCCCAGTCAAGGGCAGAGACGAAGGCTATTGCACCATGAGCAGTGGACAACCGCAGCCATCCAACGGACACCTGGAAGATCTACCCGAGGAGCCGGAACAGTGGTTGCTTCCCGCCGAACCGTGTTCCACTGAAATGGAGGACTGGAGCATGTCGCAGGAGGAGCTGGCTGTGATGACCTTCGACGAGGAGCGGGAGCAGCAACATCAGTTGCAGCTCCAGCAGCAGCAGAGAAGGAAGCGAGATCACGACTGGCTTTGGCCATCGAGTGACTTTATTAACTCCACCACAGTGGAGACGGATTCCGTGGCCGATGGCATTGCCCAGTTGTTACAACAGAAGGTGAGGGTCCTTTTTTCTCTGTTTTCAAAAAGCTGGACTAAAGCTTCAAACATTCCCAGATTGTTTATTCCGAGGATGAGGAGGTGGCCTGCACCGACTTCACCAATGACTTCTACAAACTGGTTAACATTCGCTCCAACTCCTCCCGAAGTCTTTATTCCTATTTAGAAGGCGAGACCGACGATGAAGATGAGGACGACGAGGATGCAGAGGACTCAAGCATGTCGGAAAGCCAGGTGGGACCTGCGGCGCGGACTGCCGTTGGGGGCAGCCCGACGCCCAGCGAAGCGGGACGTGCCCAGCTGACCAGCTGCTCCTCCAGCGAAACGGATGAGCTCTCCGCCAGCCAACCGAAGAAGGAGGAGGAGCCCGACTACGCAGTGATCGATGAATACCATCGACGGGTCAGTGACATTGAGATCGAAGATGTGCCCCTGATAGTGAGTAGTAGTGCGCCCATGAAACCGCTGGATGAGCAGCAGTGCATTGCCCAGATTATCAAGAGTGAGCTGCGGCGACCGCCCCACGTGCTGGTTAAGTCGAAGTCGGTGCTGGAGGACCAGGAGCCCAGCTGCATCCTGCGCCATAATCAGCGCCGTGAGCTGGAATCCACTGTGGTGAGGAGCGACAGCATTAGCTGCGCCATGATGGCAAAAATGGCCAAAGAGGTAGTTCCACCGGCGCCGGGAATGGTGACCAAACTGAAGGAGAGAATGCTCCAGCGACAGGCTTCCACGCCGCCAAACACAAGTTCCTGGCGCAGGAGCAATGGGTGGAAAAGGGTGACATCTCCAGTCCAGCCTCCTTCAGCGAGTGTTTCTCCAAAGAAGGTAAGAACTAGAAATTTTAGAAAATTAAGGGATTAATCTAATTATTTGATTAGCAGAAGGAAACCAAGTCATCGGAGCTGCCAAAGAGTTGCCTGCCCAAGGCTCAGCCCACCAGAATTCCAACGAGCATCCATTCGTCGGTGTCCTCGTCCTCCTCCATGTCCTCGTCCTGCTCCCCGTCGCCCTCCTCCCCCTCGCCACAGTCCCCCTCCTCGTCCTCCGCCCAGAAATCGCCAGGGCAACAGAAATCGCCGCAGCAGCGGAAATCAAAAATTCCACCGCCAGTACCAGTACGTCGGTCCTATGCGAGCTAAAATCTCAAATCAATAATCATCAAGCAAACAAATATTTAAAGATTTAAAAGACTAAATTGTGATATATTCAAACAAAACAAAAACTAAACGAAAACCGAGCAGATAAAAAACGATAAAACGTAAAGGATAACACTAAGAGAAAGTAGAAATTAAAAGGAGGGGGAGAAAGCAATGTTTTGTACGTACGAAATCGAGTATTTATGTATATTGTAAATTTTTTGGAAGATGTTTTACCTTGTAAGCGGCACTGCCAACTGTTCCCCTAAAAATTAATGAAACAATGAATATGCGTAGAGCTCGCCCTGCTCTATAGGGTATATTTTGTAGAGCAGGGGTCGCAGCATCCAAACTATAGATCGGGACATCCAATTGATCTCTTTGTCGCCGGCAAGGAGCAATTCAAACTACTATTAGCTTGGGTCATGAACTAAACCATGAACTAAAACTGTAGTCTTCCGCACAAGTCGAGTGTATTCGAACTGAATCGAGTCGAATCGAATAACACTCAAACTAACGACAGTTGAACATTTGCATTTAAGGGTGAAATATTTCAAAGTGTTTACGATGCAATGTAAAATGCATAATTAATTAAGTACGTCATACACATATACTATATATCTATTTATATGGAAGGTTTCTAGGCAAACGTTAAGCGACTAAAATAACAATAATCTGTAAATAGCAGTCGTCGAATCCAGCTAATCCAGACAAAAACCTCTTCTTCGGCGTAGAGTTAGCTCCTCAGGGCCTGCTGCCACCGACTAATTTATCGCAGCAGCCCGCATCCTAATCATATATACATCCACTTATATAGAACAGAACGCACTATGATTGAGAAATGAAGGGAAACTATGATATAAGCTCGTATAAACATTATAAATGTATTTTCGTAGCGTAGCGAGTACAAAATAAACAAAAAGAAGTTACAAGAAATAAATTATTGACCTAACCAATGGCCTCTCTCTCCTCACACGACTTATCACCGAAGGTTAGTAAAACTTTAACCAAACATAGACTACTAATCAATAATATAAAAGTACAAAAAAGGTGACAAACAAACATGATCGCTTAAACTAGATACGGCCGAGTATGAGCTCCAGTTCATGCTTCAGTTGACCGGAGCTGGAACGTGATTCCGGAGCGCTGACCCAGCAGCTTTTGTATAGTTTGGTGTAAGCGTTTTCCAGGCACGCATTCGTGCTCGCTTCTGGCGCCGGGCCTTCGAAATGGAGTGCTAATCGGTTCTGGCGGCGTCTCTTTTTCAGATCGCAGCCGGCGGTGTAAGATGGATCGAAGTTCAGATTACGGCGAGCGTTTTCCCGTCTTTGACCGGCATCTTTGGAGGGGGAACTCAGGGCTAGATCTTTCAGCTCGGCATAGCTATCCGGCCGGAGCTCATATTTTACCACTTGGTAAGCGATGGTCTCAATACAATCGAGCGACTGATAAGGCAAGCTACGGGTCTGCAATTGCCACATGGTGATACCCAACGAGTACATATCGGAGGCGGTAGATAGCTGTGTGGCTCGTAGTGCTTCCGGAGACATGTATCTCAGGGTTCCCCTAGGATTTCCTTTGGTGGAAAACTCACCAATTTCCATAGACGAACCAAAGTCGCAAAGCTTGCAGATGTAGCTACGCTTGTTCTTAATCTTTGAACCCTTAATCGGAGGCCTAGCTCCTAGTGCCACGAGGATATTATTGGGTTTCACATCCAGGTGCAGTACATTATGAGCGTGGCAATGTCTCAAAGCTGCCACAATATCCAAGGTTATCCTGGAAAGCCAAAAATATAATTATTATTTTACAGAGAGAATCTATTTAAACGTACAACACTCTGTGTATAAGCGGCAGCTCCAAAATGTCTACAATCCTCTGCAGAGACTGTCCCCTAGGAAACTCCATAATCACCAAGCCGAACTTGACAGCGGATTCCAGTTTCAGGAGGCGCACGATGTTTCTATGTTTCAAGTTTAGTAAATGGGACTCATTCTGTAATGAGGATGCTGCCTGAAAGCGAATGATCTTTACCGCAACACAACGATCTTTAATAGATATGTATTAATATTTAATTATTTCGATACATTTTTTTAGCTTACCCCGATAAATAGCTTTAAAAACAGCCCCATAAGCTCCACGTCCAAGCAACTGACATCGCGTAGATCCTGGCGCTCCATCCTTTAACAGTTCCTTTCGTTTCGGTGTGTTAAGCAACAGCTCTCTTCTTCGACCACCAATTGAAAGTGACCTTTGTTAATTTTTTATTTAATAAATATATATTTGATTACAACATTTACATGACTTACATTTTGCTGGGTCGTTTAACGGTGTATTTAAACAGCTGCTACTAATAGAGTGGCTAAATAAATGTAAAATACCACCAAGACTTTATAACTAGGAAACTTTCCAACAATCAAAAGATTCACTTCATAGATTAAAAAAGTAATACTTTATTGTTTTTGCAGAAATGTATTCTGTATTTACAATTTGTAATAATGCACACTTTCTCAATTGAAACGCCTCTGCAGCAAATAAACTTTAAAATGTAGATATGCACGAACTGAGTTATAATCAAAAGATTTCGAGGGTTCATTTTGGGCTTAAATCTACACAAATAAATATTACAAGTTTTGGCCATTGGGCTCTTGCCTTCAAAGTCGCTAGAAGCGTTCTCTGTGCAGTTTCTCGGTCTCAGCTCGCAATTCCTGTAGAAAAAAAAGTATTTAGAACATTAACCATTAATATTATTACAAATTTACTAACCCGAAAAGCTTCTTGAATTTTGTCAGTGATGAGTTTGCGTGCCTCCGGCTCAGACACGTTACGCTTCTTAAGGTCTAGCAGAAAATGGTTTAGATCCAGGGGCTGGCCAACATTTAGGGTGACCCGCTTTTTGCGATTGAACACATAGGGCTCCACATTGGGCAGCACATCGTCCATGCCCTCGTGCCACATTGGCAAAATTATGGGGATTTTGGGAGACTCGTAGATGATACGGCCGACACCCCACTTCAGACGCAATTCCTCCTTCTCCATGTTGACCTTGCCCTCGGGGAACACATGGATCCAGTGCCCCAAGGCGGCCTTCTCGATGCATAGGTTAATGGCTTCTTGATAGACACCCTTGCCTCTCACAACAGGTATGCACTTACCTGGGAGGAGAATAGTCAAGTGCAAAGATTAAACAATAAAATAAAATAGTTTAAAACAAGATTTAAATTAAGGTGCGAAAGCATTTATTCCATCAGAGGCAGGTGCATTCCTGATGTGACCCGCAACTTTATTCATAATTAAAACTATTGCCTAGAATAATCTTCAAGTGGAATAATTATAAAGACATTCATTTTCTACATATACTAGTTTATATATTCTTGGCTGCGCAATCAAGTAATTACGGAATCATTGCGTTTTTTCAGGAAATAAAGAGAATCAAGCTACGTTTTAATAAAAAGGAATACTTGATCTGTTTTCAAACGAAAACTAAAGAACGGAATAGGATTAAAATAATAATTAAATCAACGCAGAGTCAAGTTTGGTTTAGTTGAAATCATTCAGATACGAAAAGAAAGATAACCTATGGAATGATATGCATTGCCTGGGGATATGGCCAAAAATGAAACCCTTACCGAACATAAAGAACAGCGAGTGCCACTTGTTGGTGAAGCAGATGTCGTGGGCGGCCATTGACCAGCGTATGTTGAAGGTGTTGCACACCAGTCCAAGTGGGAGTGTGCCCCATAGACCGGGATCGTCGAAGCAGGAATAGTGATTAGAGACGGTCACCAGGGGTACCCCCTCCGGCCGCTTGCTCACCAGGTGTATCAGGCGCTCCTTGTTGTACACACGTGTCTTGTTCCAGAACGCTGAAACCAAAGTAGGGAGGCGAAAGATCAGTATTTGCATAATTGTATGCCGCCAATTAACATGGCACACGTTTGACCTCAATTTAGTGAGGCGAGAGAGCCAGCCGCACACCGTTAATTAATCGCCAGATTCACGGTCAGGGCGATCGTCTCTCTTGGCCAAAAATAAACGTGCCTTTGGGCCAGATGTTGGGTAAGGTCAGTGTATCGAGCCGACCCCCACACTTACTCAGAATAAACTTGCTGAAGATTCCGACAACAGAGATCACAATTTGGCTGGTCACATACCAGAACATGGAGGGTTTGCGTAGCTTGGGGAATATCCAGTCCAGCTTGTAGGGTATCTCCACGCCTGACCCCCGGGCCGGATCAGCGCTCCGGTCGGACATCGGGGGCGGCGCCGGTCTTGTCGGGGGTGTGGGCGACGAAGTGACCGGGGGTAGGGAGTTGGAGAGGCTTATCCGCTCGGTTTGTGTCGAGGTTTCTTTGCGTTCTGGCTGATTATTCGAGGAAAGCCTGTCATCCGGCACTGGCCGTGCCTCCGGAGCTGGGGTGTAATGCTGAAAAAATGGATTGGAGGAGAATACACAAATTAATTACCAGTACTAATAATGGTATCAGACATCAAATCCCTAACCATGGCAGGGGCTTAATCTTATCGGGCCTACGCTGGGCCGGAACAGTTTTCTTTTAAATTTATGTGTGGATTGTCGCCGCCTCTCAGTGTTACACATTTTTATTTCAATTTGAATATATTCCTTTTCAAATGTCAAACGGGTGGGAGCCGCCTTTGTGCTACAGGTCGGCGGCATGCGCAGTGAGTACTGCACCCGGTACCGACAGCTGCAACAGCATCTGCGTCTGCTGTGGATGCGGAAATCTGAATTTTTATTTGCTGCCAGACATGAGCGCAAAAGTCTACGGGAAACTCACATCGCCACAGATCCGATGGGACGACCTTGGTCAACGGTTTCGAGAGATTGGCACCTGGGAATGTATTCTCAACCAGTCGGCGGGAACTTTCGAGCGTAACTGATTTTCGTCTTGGCGAAAATCACCAAGTGCAAGCTAGAAAAGCACTGGTACGCATAAAACAAGGGCGATTGCCCCCCTACGCGAAGAGAGACAAAGGCCAGGAGATAACCGGAAAACGAGTGAAAGAGAGAAGTGGTGAGCCAAAAGTCAAGTGCCTGGTGAGATTGTGAAACTATCATTATCAGTTAGTAATATTTGTTAAGAGGGGGGCTTCCGTGCATACTGATCACGTTGTTCCAACTTGACTGATACTAGATAGCAGATAAGCATTTGAATTCGCGCGCCAACCATGGGTTGGTGGGTTTAAGAGTGTGGTGAGTTTACAGCAGAGCACAATAAAATAGCATACTAACTAGCTTATCTTTGATTTAATGATTTTATTCCTTCTTTTTTATAATTCTAACTAAAATCAAAATATGGTCTTTTTTAGAACATCATTTTTGTAAACCACTTAATAATAGTATTAGAGGCAGAACTTTTATTGTGAAGTAGGTATAGATGTAGGTGAAAGCGGTGGCCTGATTTGGTTTATTTATACAATCACTGCCTCCATGACCAATAGGGAATTAAACCATCCTTACCCGGGTTAGTAACGCCTGGAGCGGTGGCCTATATCCGCCGGCCACCATATAGGTAAGGTGTCGCATAGCCACGGACGTGGACGCGGATCCCACGTGCCTAGGAAGGCTCAAACACTTGACCATCAACATGATGTGCAGCACTTTGTTTCGGGTGTACAATACGCTGGAAATACTTTGGAATATGTTGCGGCAATTTACATAACCGTTTATAAGCCAAGAACTCTTCTACACTCGCAATTTTGGACTGCCACCAATTACGCTTTCCGTTCCTTCCGCCGTTTCTTCACCTGGTCTGCTGCATTCAGCGGCGAACTTGAAATCAGACTCATGGGTGTTCGGGCAGGGGGAGGATAGGGCGCCGGGGTCGCTAGGCGCATGTCTTGAAAATAGTCGAGGCCAAAATAGTCTAAATTAATTGATAATTTAAAGAAAACAAGGCTAAAACCAGC
Source organism: Drosophila varians (assembly GCA_018150405.1). Taxonomy (NCBI): domain Eukaryota; kingdom Metazoa; phylum Arthropoda; class Insecta; order Diptera; family Drosophilidae; genus Drosophila; species Drosophila varians. Next base: position 16,927,321 of record JAECWK010000130.1, read on the forward strand.
CGAATCAGCTGTGAGATTCTGCCATTAGCAGTATTTAATTCGGCAACTTTCCAGCACTGCTCGGCTCTAGAGTTTATCAACACTTTACACACATTGTTGGATATTCAGAGTATTGTTTTATAATACGCTCATTTTCAATTAAAATTACCTTTTAACCAGCTTTTAAGATCGAGGATGTCTCGCAGCGCCCGCCCACTTACCTCCGCCCGAGTTCTGCACAAAATCAAGGCGCTGACAACTCCACAAAACACGGACTATGTGGTCAATCGGAATCCGAGGAATCTTGAAAGGCTGCGCATTGCCTACAAACCAGGCGGCTATCACCTGGAGAAGCCCGGGCGTTCCTTCTGGCATACCTTGGAAATAAACACCAGCGGTCGCTATGTGAGCGCTGATGTAAAGCACTTTGAAAACGGAACCATATTAAGCGCCAGCACCTCCGAGTGGGCCATCAAACAGCAGCTATTCAAAACTAACGACACCGCTGCCTTTGTAAACCTTGGGCGCGTGCTGGCACATCGATGCTTACAGTCTGGAATTACAGAGATGACTTGCAACGTAGAGGCAGTGCCTGGCAGCAAGCTCCAAAAGCTTCTCCAGACACTCCAGGACAACGGCGTTTCCTTTAAAGAGCCTGCTCGCCTGGAAAACACACAACCCTGGGACGCCCAGAGGCACGAAAAGCCCTGGGAAGTTTCTGAGCAATCGCTAAACACAACAGTGGCCCCAAAGACCGACAAGAAGTAAACAACAGTTCCGTTTTTTCGTTTCGTTTAGAATAAACGTTTATTATGCTAATTACATCATATCGAATTCATTTATTCGTATTTTCCCTTGATGTCCTTCCAGAGTTTCTGTAAATGGAAAGGTATATTTTAGCCAGGAAACTTACATAAGAGAGACTACTTACGCCTTTGTTGACGGAATCAAAGATCGCATTGGAGCCGACGTCCACTGCCCGCTCGAAGAAGAAGGCGGACGCAATGATAGCCACAGCATATGTGGAGGTGCGCTTAAACAAAGTGTTGTAGATGACCTTCATGTTTGCGAGATTTATTGAATAATTTTCGTTTTTTCCTCGGAAAAACTACTCCGTCTGGCACGACAATTTCACAAGTGTGGGTAAACGTTAGAATAAGCTAGGGAAATTTAATTCAATTTATCGATTGTAACAGCTGGCCTACTCCAATCGCCTTTCCTCCACCTCTAATTGATATGTTGATGGAGGACCACAAACGAATTTGTGAAAATGCAACGGACCGCGAATATTTAACGTAAATGGACGTAGCCACCATTGAGCTGAGCGTCGAGGCGCTTATAGGATCCCTCCTAGCCCTTGGAGTCCTCTTCGCTTTCTGTCGCAGCCTCCTGGCCGAAGACTATGTTATCAGCGTGCTCTCGGGGAAAACACGTCACAGCTGGAAATCAATAAAAGTCATCGAGCAGGTGCGCAAACAGTCACTTGTTGCCCGCCCCCAAACCACCCACTGACGCCCTTCCCTTTTTCAGGCCTCTGCCTTCTGCAATGTGTGCGAGATCCTGCTAACCCCCTCTGCTGGACTGTTCTGCGATTGCTGTGGGCTGTGCACCCACTCAACACCGGTGTGCCAACGGCGGGCAGACCGAGAGTACCGATGTAAGGATAAGTGGTTGCGCAACGAGACATCGGTGCGTCATTTATGGGTGCACGGAAATCTGCCGATGGGCGTTCACTGCTCCGATTGTGGCGAAGAAGTGGACCACCACGTCAGCACCGATCCAGGATTGTACGGCTGGCGTTGCGCTTGGTGTCAGCGATGTTACCACAACGACTGCCACTCTCGTGCCGACTTGAAGGGTGCCTGTGACTTCGGTGAATTTAAGGATATGATCTTCCCGCCCTATAGCTTTGTAGCCGCTCGTACTCGGGACTCAATGCGTCTTCATTTGGCCAGCATAACGCCGCCAGACATAGAGAACTGGGAGCCACTAATTGTTATCGCCAACACTAAGTCAGGGAGCAGTACGGGCGCAAATGTGTTATCTTTGCTAAGAGGATATTTGCACCCTCTACAAGTGATGGAGCTGGGCTCCCGAGGACCTCAAGATGCTCTGCAATGGGCTGCTAAAGCCAGCCCTCGGCCATGTCGTATACTAGTGGCCGGCGGCGATGGGACCATCGGCTGGGTGTTAAATACCATCTACGCATTGAACATTAAGCCCCAGCCGTCGGTGGCCATCATGCCGTTGGGCACCGGCAACGATTTGTCACGAGTGCTCGGCTGGGGATCGGAACCACCTTCGGCTCTTGATCCAGTGAAGATCTTGCGTAGTATTCGACGTGCCCGTTCCGTCAATCTTGATCGATTCGACCTGCAGATCGAAAAGATACACTATCGACTGCCCATCCAAAGGCATCCCATAAAGACAATTCATGTTTACAATTATTTCAGCGTGGGTGTAGACGCGTACATCACCTATAACTTTCACAAGACACGTGAATCTCGTTTCTATTTGCTCAGCAGTCGCATTTTCAATAAGGTAATAGTCACTAGCATCTATGCCTATATTCCGTACTAATTCCAATCTCTGTTGCAGCTTCTGTACTTTACATTTGGAACGCAACAGGTTATGCAACCTGGCTGCGAACATATTGAAGAAAAGCTAACCCTGTACCTGGACAACAAGCCAGTGCAACTGCCGGAGCTGCAGGCCCTAGTATTTCTTAACATTGATTCCTGGGGAGCGGGCTGCAAGCTTTGTACACTGAGCAATTCCAACGGCGAAGTACGCATTGTGAACTCCATTTCTGATGGAGTGATGGAGGTCTTTGGCATCGTCTCCTCGTTTCACATTGCCCAGCTGCAGTGCAATATAAGCAAACCAGTGCGAATTGGCCAGGCCAAGTCAATTAGGGTATGAATCAAACCTACCATGTGTATGTATCCTTACTAATTTCCTTAAAATTCCAGTTGCAAGTCAAGGAAACTGTTCCAATGCAGGCGGATGGAGAGCCTTGGATGCAGGGTCCTGCAGACATACGGCTACAATCGCGCAGCCAAGCACGCGTCCTTAAGCTCGACGCAAACAGTACTTAGTGAAACCAATCCCTAATAACCCCTTATGTGCCAGTGACCGTAATCTCGCAAATGTACTTAATGCAGAACCTCAGTCTAACCTTAATCGAATTCGATAAGCTATAAAGAAGCTTCTGCATTTTAAAACGTCCCTTAGTAAAGAGAGCCAAAGCTAGTCCGAAAATGCAATAAATCATATGTATATCTGAATAAATTCCACTTTATTTTAGGTTCAGTAGTATTTTGAAAAAATAATTAAATGTTCGACTGGTGTAACTTGCGATGCCCGCTTGGGGCAAGCAAAACATTTACATTTAGGTCAATATAGATCGAAAGGCGGGTAAACAACAAAAGCAGTGGACGCAGCAGCTAATGAAGCGCCTAGAGCATTGTCAGCTCCATAATGGCGTTAACTATGTCGTTGTTGTTGTTCTTCAGCGCCTTTATAGCCTTCGCCCTCGTTGTGTTCGCCTGCGTGATGACTAGTTCAATGTCCTTCTCATCCACGCCAGTGTCGTCGACTTCTTCCTCGTCCTCCTCCGCGATCGGAGCCACAGATGTTGTGGCACCGACGCTGTCGGTGGCGCCAGCGGCCTCAGGAGCCTTGAACTTCTCGGCAGCGGCCACCTGGGCTTGCTGCGACAGATCCTCAATCTTGGCCTCGCCGAAGACGATGTAGGTGTCGCTGTGGGGGTTCTTGTACACATCCGGGTTGTTGATAACGAACAGGATGTTCTTTGACTTGCGGATGGTAACCCGGTTAACGCCCTGGATTTGCTTCAGACCCAGCTTAAGCATTATCTTTCTGGCTTTCTTCTCACCGCGCGACTGCTTGGCCTTGGAGACCAGGTCGATGGGCAGACCGGTGGCACCACCACCCAACTGGGTGGTTGCAGCTATAGCCTCCTCCAGACCGGGCATGCCGCCGTCAGAGTCGCTGTCGCTACCATCGTCTTCTACGCGCACATCCTCGGCCTTAGCCTCGGCAGAGGTGGAAGGCGCAGCTTCGTTCTTGATTTCGGTAAGTTCAGGCATGTTGATCTAAAAGAAAACACGTTTTTTAGAAAATTGCATCACAACCCGTATCAATTAACGATTGAAAAATCATATGGCGCCGGTTCAAGGTGCAGTTGGGGGTGAGTCTATCGATTTTTCAAGCGAAAGTGACCATTTCTTCAAATGAAAACTTGCACCAGCACAATCTAAAGGGACATTTTTCCAAGATGATTGTGAGATTTTACCCTACTTTTCCAGAATTTACCAAAAAATTAAAGAGAACCACGTGGGGTATACATACGTTTGTCAAACAGGAAAGAAAATGGCCGCTGCCAGAGAGGTAGGTGGCAAAGATTGGAAAAATACCACAATGTGAGTAACCTAATCGGTTAAAAGTGTTGGAAATGATTGAAATAAAAAGTGCTGGAAAGCACCAAGTTTCCGTTACAAAACAACGATTTATTATTTAAAAGTTATGATATTCTGATTGTTAAAATAAACAAAAATAAATTATTAGAATAAAATGAACTGTTACTCACCATTATAAACAATTTGTTTTTTGGTTTGCTCTATGTAGAATGAAGTTTAGGAAGATGCTAAGTTTCTTTAAATGAAATATATTACAAATTCGAAATTCCCTTTATGGATTACAAGTACAATAAAAATATTTGAGGTTCATTATTTTCTCAAGCAACTCTGCTTAAGTTTGGTTATCAAACTTATAAATAAACAGGTCTAAACGCTATTGCTTAGCAGCATTTCTAATATAACTTTTTCTCAAGCATTCACGATTCATCGATGCATTAAATTTTTATGAGGGATCATGCAAGCAAAGGACCTGCTAATTAATGAATAAACCATGGGCATGCTTGCCCACAAACGAGCATCGACGGAAAAATCGAAAACTGTAATTTGCGTCCAATATTCCAATTAAATTGTGTAAACAATTTGGCATAAGCCAGAAGTCCTTAATTACAGTGCGGGCAGGAGGGCAGTTGGGGAAATAAGGATATAGATACGGAAGGGGTAAAATGACACTATTACGACCTGGCCTGGGCAACCGTCGAAGCCAAATTGAGTGGGGGCGTGGCGATTGTTGGTTAAACAAAGGACAGCTCCGAGTTTGTTGCGGTTAAGGGAACACATGTTCTCCTTCACATCCCGTCGACAGCCATGAAATTTTAATTTTCATTAGTCGAATGATATAATTTAGTTACCAACGACCGCAGACGGGCGACTGCAGTACTTAGTTGCAGATGCAACTAGAATCTCATTATACGTCTCGATAAAGTTTTAATTATTTTCGTTTTGTCCGATGTGCGCATTTTCTTGGGCCAAAAAATATGCGAGCAATTCGCAACAATTTGTCAGTAAATAATTTCGAATTGTTCTCTGTCTGCGGCAATCAAAAAAATCTAAAAAACGCGCTCACTCAAACGAAGAGAGTGCAGATACAATTGTATATTGTATCTGTATCCGTTGGATGCGGATTGGAGTGCAGGAGGAATGGGGCTGGGCAACAGACCCGGGTGTCAACAGCGCTCTGATTTATTTGAGCGCATTCAACGCTTCGTTGCATTTCGTTAATTTGCCCGTTTTCCGCTGCCAGAGGAGCATCAGCCCAGAAATATTCACAGTCTATTGATGTATTCACATCCCCACCCATCCTTGACAAAGTGCCAAAAAACAAAAAAAAAACAGAGTCCCCAGCAGGCCCAAGAAGCTTTCATCATAATCAGAAAAGCCAAAATTATCAACGAGCCGCATAATTATATTGTAATTTATGCAATTGTCGAATTGTCGAAAATGTTTGCAATGTTCGATGCTCGTAAAAGATTTCAAACGCCCGAACGTGACCAATGCTGGTCAATTGAAGCTCCAATCAATGCGAGCCAGGTTTGTTGTGGCCAAAATTTTGGTCAATTACGATCAATTAAGCCATACACATGCAAATTATTGCCACCTGCTGTTGGGGCCATTCGAAAAAGCACTTGGCATATCAATGAAAATAAATATTTAATAGTTAGAGGTGCGGATATTGGGTTGTTGGATTTTCTACAGCGGATGTGATTAAAATTCTTGTGATTAAAAGTATTTGCGGCAAGTTAAAGTCTTCCATTGTCAATATCAATACGTTTTTCCTTTTTCATCCAGTCCAGACCATAAAATCTTTAACACAGAAAGAATTATTGAAAACCATAACATAACTTATACATAACGACTCCTAAATACATAATGAAAAGAATGGAAAGAGCTAAGAAACACTTTCTGGATAAACTATTAACCTTTTAAATAGTAATACAAAATTCAGGAGAAGGACTTAAAGCTTTATAGGCAATCGGAAAAATTTTTAGTGGGTTTGTTTTGTGAGTGTAATGATTTTAAGTGTTTGAATCGACACTTGCTCTTATAAACTTATTATATTGCAGCGTAGATCTATCCAAAAGTAAGCCCCACTCAAGGTTTAAATGGGAGGCTTCCATTAATAGTTATATTAACCAATTTGCAGAAACACTCGAGTGTCTGCTAATGATGCCCGACAGTCACACCCACTGGCAACTGATGTTTGAATTTAAATTGGTCACTAATATGCCTCGCGAGAACCCCATCTATTTGGTCTGGAACCATCTAGCTCCCCTCCAGCGCCGCCATCAACCAAAGTGGGGAGGCTAACGATGACGGCGCATTAATGGCAGGGCGTTCTGTTTTCAGGAGTCCGGCGATGTCTGATTACCGAGCGATTCGAGCAGAACTCAATTACGGGAAAGCGGGAAAAGTGGTGCTGTGGAGTCTAGTGGTGGGGCAGCTCCACTACCACCGCTCCACTGCCAACTGGTTCGCTGTCTTAGCCACCCGGCAATTAGCCAGCCATCCAATGGCAGCGCTCCGGCAGAAAGAGACACCGCATACTTGGCATGCGCCATATTGAAACGGAGGCGGGGCCTGTGGGTCTGTGACTCTTTGGTGGTGGCTCATCCGCTTTGGGTGCTGCCCGGGACGTGTACGTGATGTCTGCTGCACTTCGACAGTTGCTCGCGGATCTTTGAACGGTTCACTGCGTCGAGTCTGAATCGAAAATCAACCACAACAAAAAGACAACCGGAGGAATTTATTTAAAAGTGTGTTCTGTGGTTAGAGTTTCTCTTTGGTTCGGGCAAAATGGAACGACCTTCCCTGCTACAACCTGGAGAGCTCGGAGGCCTAGATTCCACTGCCACCAAGCTAGTCAGCAAGCCCTTTCCCAAGCCCTTCTCCATCGAAAGCCTGATTGCCAACCAAACACCTGCCCATACGTCCCCGCCGTCGCCTCCGGAACAGGAACATGAACCGGAGCAGGATCAGGAACTCAGTGCCCGCGCCATGGTGGCCAGTTCCGCCCTAGGACTAACCCAGTTTCCGCTCTACAATCCGTGGCTGCACGGCTACTTTGCCCAGAACCACGAAAGATTGACGCATTTAATCGCCAGTGGTGGCGCCGGCGGCGGCTGTTACCTGCCCTCCAATCCAGTCAACCATCCAGGAGTTCCGCAGCAGTCCCAGCCATCCCAGCCTCCGCCACCACCACCACATGCCTTGGAGAAGCAGCCGCCCCCGCTGCCACATCCGTTGGATACTCGATTCCTGCCTTTCAATCCATCCGCCCCAGCGGATCTCAGTTACCGACGACTGGCCGAGCTCATGAACCAGGACTATGTCCACAGCTTGAGTGTCCATGCCCGATTGCAGCACATGGCCGCCGCCGGAAGGCTTCAGGAGGATCAATCAAATCCCAGCTTTGTTCAGCTCCAAGAACCGACGCATACTCAGGCCCAATCCTCGCCAGCCAAGTCCGGCAGTCGGAGTCCCGTGGAGCCCACGCTCGATGTGGGGGTGGATGAGGATTTCGAGTGTAGCGGGGACTCCTGCAGCGACATCAGTCTAACAATGTCCCCAAGGAACTACAACGGGGAGCTGGACAAGAGCCGTAATGGAGGTGAGTTTATTTCCTTTTGCTTTTTTACGTTTTAAAGATTTTGAAAATATTTGGAGACATAGAAAGGTATGGGGTTGATTGGAAAGGACACCCAGGACTCGGACACTATCGCTTAACCACTTTGTAGCTTCTGTCCATTTCAAATCCATTTCATAAAGTGTTATTGTCACGGTAATTAAAATTGAGCCTGCCACGTCATAATCAAAATTAGCATAGAATGCATTAAGACCCAATGTTTGGTGTCAATCAAAGCTGTGCAAACTTTTCACAACTCCGGACTTCTGACTCCCGGCCGGGTCCGGAGTGCTGACGTTTTGACAAACATTTAGTCTGGTCATTGGAATGGAATGGAAATGTTAAACTCTCTTTGTCATCGTAATTATCCGTGGCCTCCTGCTGCTCCGTAAAGTGTCTGAAGCCAGTGCTATCCGTGGCATAATCAATTTGCCAGGACGGGCTGTAAAAAGTGCAACAAATTTATCCCGACTAATATATTCATAACTTGAGCTGGAGTGGGTGTGGGATAAGGGTGTGGGGCTGAGAGTGTGTGTATGGGTTAAGGGTGGATGCTGGCGGGGGTGCTTATGTTAAATAAATCAGTGACAGCGGTCGCTTTTGAAGCGTGTAAGTGTTAAGAAACCGCTTAACCGAATACTCCAAATTAACAGACCTCGAAGAGGGGTAGAGCTTTCAATTTGTATTCCCTTGGATGACAGTCTCGTCCTCGTCCAAACGGGGCATTTAATATTCACGCTCAACTTGTGTCTACCCAAAACAAAGGGATCAGCTTTCGAATCTGCTCCAGCCTTCAGACACATGTATCCAGTTATAAATAAATATGTTTGCCACAAGTTATGACACAGACCATTTGCGCCAGAAGTCCAAACTCGTTAGGGCCCCATTAATGGGCCTCTTGGAGGCCAGGATGTGGGCTGGACTGTAGCAACTTATTACTCACATTCTATATAGTTTTGTCATCATTGTCAGTGGATTAAACGACCCATAAGATCTTGAGTATCTGAAGAAATCTTAAGGATGTTGAGTGGAGTACCAGAAAAAGGGATGTTTAATAGTAGAAAAGGAATCCCTTAATGACACGTAATTTCTTTCATAACATCTAGGTTTTGGCATTCATTAAATACTTCTACAGATACTTCAAAAAATAGATACTTCCCAAGAATAAAAGTAAGCCCCAATATTCTAATTATATCCTTTATAATCCTTCAGCATACACAAATTCTGATAGCGAGGACTGCAGCGATGATGAAGGAGCTCATTCTCGGCACGACGCATCCGGTTTGGGTGGCAAGGATTCGCAGGGCAATGGAAGTTCCTCGAGCTCCAAGTCCCGCCGTCGGCGAACAGCCTTTACCTCGGAGCAGCTGCTGGAACTGGAGCGGGAGTTCCACGCCAAGAAGTATCTCAGTCTCACGGAGCGCAGCCAAATAGCCACCAGCTTGAAACTAAGTGAAGTTCAGGTAGGATACAATATTCAGCAATGAAACCGCAAAAGCAACACTAATCCTCGTCCTTTTTAGGTCAAAATATGGTTCCAGAATCGCCGGGCCAAGTGGAAACGCGTCAAGGCCGGGCTCACGTCGCATGGCTTGGGCAGGAACGGGAGTAACAGTGGCACCAAAATCGTGGTGCCTATCCCAGTGCATGTGAATCGGTTCGCCGTGCGCTCCCAGCACCAGCAGATGGAGAAGATGTGCCTCAGTGGTCCGAAACCGGATTTGCGTAAAAAACTGTCCTCGGAGGCGATCGGGGGATTCGAGAAGTTCAGTGGTTCCGTCGCGGCTGCTCCTCCTGTACCCGCAGGTGTGAGTTTGGGTGTTAGTCTGGGCGTGGGAGTGGGCGTGCCTGCACCCCTCGCACTAGCCAGGAGTATCTATTGATGGCGTCGTGTTTAAAATTTGTGTAAATATTAAAAAAAACGCAGTTTACCTTTTTGTAAATAAATTAATGAAAAATTCAGTCAATTTTATGGTTAATTCTTGAAAATGCAAATATTTGTTTTAATTTTCATGCCCCAAATCTTAGTTTACTTTTGCCAAACCACATGAAAGGGCATAAATCCTGCTGGCCTAGAAACCCGCCCATTGCAGCAGCCAGGAGCCAGGAGGCACTTAAGGGACCCAGGACACAAATCTTGCCTCAATGTCAATTGGGACAATTAAACTGCCAATTTGTGCGATTTAGCACGGCCAAAAGTGGCCCGGTTGGAGTGTCGAAAATCGAGAGTTCACTGTGACTAATTTTTGTAATTTAACGCACCAAATTGCCTCGAAATGAGGTCCTTGCTGATCCTGTAAGCAAGCGAGACAGAGAGAAAAAGAGAGAGAGAAAGAGAGAGGGAGCGAGAACGACCCCGATGGCAAACAATCACTCCAGGTGTCTCACGTGTCACGCCTCTTGGGCGAGTCAGCAGGATCTTGGGATCCTGAATCCCAGGGATTCATTCCCTATGACAAATTAGCATCAGCATCGCTCCCACCCTTTGTGTGGGGTTTTAATTGCATTAGCAACTTATTGGCCACTGCCTCCGGTTGCCTCGACAATTGACTTTTGTTTGCCGAGTAACTCCTAATTGTTCCTGGCCAAAAGGACCGAAAAGGATCCGGGGAAAGGGGCAGAATCCACCCCGGGGAATGCCACCCTTGTGTATCGTCGTTCACAGCTTTATGTTTGGGACACGCCTCCAAGCATGGGTTTTTATTATTGTAACACTTTGCAGGCAATTTGCTGCCGGCTGCGGGATTGCTCTTTTCCAAATCGGAAGCTGCAAGAAGGGAGCTCACAATGCGGCAGGATGGGAGGTGGTTCGGCCAGGTTTGTTCAAGGAATGAGCTACCAATATAGCGGTATCTGTTTAGATGAGGTTTAACTTTTGGCTTATTACGAATTTTCTTTCTTTTTCTTTCTATAAAGTTTGGAATATTTTATTTTTTCAACATTTTGTAGAGTCCTTAAAATTCCCCAAAGCCTACCCCACAGCATCAGTACTCCTGTAGATCTCAGAATTTTTTATTGTATGCCTTTGTTGTAAATTATATTGCCATTAATTACGCGGGGATTTGTGTCGGGGATTGAATAGTTGAGTAACCGTAATGTGGCACGTTAAAAATCACTTTAAAATCATTAAAAAATGAATGAAAGCCAGTTATCATTGGCGAAATCGGTGGAGAGGGTAGAGAGATTCAAATCCGGATCCTGTGAGCAGCCAAAAGGGGGTCATAGTTGAATGGAGGGACACAGGGATAGTAGCCATAAATCAAGCCAGAAACTCGCGCTGTCATAATTTGTCATAAGGCCAGGGACACGCCCCCGGCGAGAAACCGTAAAAGGGGAAAACACATGTGCCGGAGAGTAGTACTCCGGGCTTCGCATGGGTTGCGGCGAGTTTGTTGCCATGGCTGAAAGTGGGCCTTCAAAGGCACCGAGGACGACTCATTACAGTGCACTTGTCAATGGCCAATGACAGCACGGAATATATCTTCATGAATTAACTGCCCATGAATTGGCTGCCCCTCATGGACAATCAGCGGCAATCAGCGGTGTAAACGGCTTGTTAGCCGGGGGGGCAGCCCGGGGGAGAAGACACATTGCCATGCGATCTGTCAGTCAGTTCCCCCGCCACGATCGGGCACCCAGAGCTACTGCGTCCGCCTGGCTCCACCGCTTGAAATTCCTCTGAAGAGGCTTGACAAAAACAAAAACTCCAAGCCAGAATGCACTCACGCACCTGAATCCCTAATAAGCCGAAGAGGCCTGCGATGACGATCCGACAGAGTGGACAGGCGGCGGCTACCGGCGACAATGCATTTGGATACGGTTGGGACAGTTGGGACCCCAACGAGGTAGCAGGTGAGCATATACGTAACTTCCTTTTAACCAACAAAATATTTTAATAATCGAAGGTTTTTAAAGGATAAAGGTCTTAAACGATAAAGGACTTTCTGTTGAAAGTGATAGCAACTCTTTCCCTTACTCCTACTTTCTTTATATTATCATAAATATATTCTAAAGTACCTGATCTTATAAATATTAACCAATCCTAAGAATATCCTAGGGTATTCTTCAATAGCAATCCCAACTATAGGATCCCCAACGGTTACCTTTTGTTCAAGTGAATTAATTAATTACAATTTTATGATTTTATTAATTTCCAAAAACCGAAAAATAAGGCATGCAAGGGGCAGCCTGTTCTGGCGGTCGCCCCCAGCTCCCGGCATCCGCCAGTGTCGCCGTCGCCGTTCCCGTTCCCGTCCCCGTCCGACGATGTCCACTGACCACTGTCCGTCCGTATTCCAATTCCCATGGCTTATGGGCACGTACCGATGAGCTCGTAATAATAATGAATGTAAATTGCCGCAATGAACGACTTAATGTCTTAATTCTTTATTTATACTGCATTTTCATACATGTCGCTGCAGTCCCGCCCCCTACTCCCACCAGTTTTATTTTTGGGGGCGGTGAGTACTTAAACGAATGGAAAATTATTATAACTATCAACTATTAGGCTTCAGAGACAACAAAAGTGCCGACCACATGAATAATGCAATAAAGATGAAATAGAATAATGCGTTTGGAAAATATTATGAAAATGTGTTTTTGAATTGATCAATTTTCGAAGAGATTTTGCGGCTACCTTTTGACTTTCTGACTTGACCACTTTCTGGTCACGAAGGAAGCCATTTGTCAAAATGTGTCCAACGGTTTCGTGCCAGCTAATTAAAGATAAATATATTACAAAGATCCCCTCGAACCCCTCCTTCTATGCTAAACGATTCGGCGGAAAATATTAGAAGCGGGTGTCCAAGTGTCTGGGATTTGTCAGAAAGCGTCGGCCCCTCTGAAGGTTATATCGCGGGTGGAGATTTCTAGGGAAGTGGGTGGAGGACTACAGGATGACATGCGGTTTGAGGAAGTTGGAAGCCTTTGATACGCTCATTATTATGCAGTTTGATGATTAAAGTTTCAGAATAAAATCAGATCCTTTTCAACTTGCAACCAGAAGGTATTCGTGGTTTTTAACCGATAACAATTCCATATTATCCAAGGATTTGAAAACTTCCCATTCCCTTTTAAGAGACCCCACACATATATCCTTCTTTTGCATATTTTGGCAATATCTTCCGTGATTAATTAAGTCACCCCAACTCCGATCACATCCGCTTTGGGTCACGAAAACCACAACGATCTGATATCCCTGATCCTGAAGAATAGGAACCCGAATCCCATAAAACATAATAAACCAAATAGTGGCGTGTGCACGTATTTTCAATCCAGAAATCGAGCTCCTGGGTGGCCCGACTAGAGATCGTTTAGAATGAGTTACGAGGCCAGAATTTCAGCAGGAATACCTACGTGTCCTCTAAAGGGAAACGTTTGCCGTCCACAGTCAGGACACACGTGCAGGTAATTGATAACAACCAGAAATAAGATCAGATAAAATCAGAGCTGCTGGTTTTTGTGGGTAATTGATATTCCTGTCCATCGACAGTCAGATAGTCAGGGGGAGTCCCTGAATGGCCTCCCGCAGAGTCACTGCGATACACATAGCAATCTGACCCGTAAAAAACGGCGGACGCAATTTATGCCACAGCATCCGGATAGCCGAATAGCCGGATAGGTTACACCCACTCGCCACTTACCCCGCATCCAGGGACTTTCATGAGTTGGCAAAATAAAACCGCAAATCCAATAAGAGAGTAATAAAAAAGCTGAAAAAACGAAGATGTTTCTCGCAAAAAGAGCAAATCATCATCATATGGTCACGACGCTGGGGAGCTATCTCTCTAGCCACGCCCCCAAAACGGAGACAGAGACCCGTGTCAATCTGTCTGGACTCGCTCCAGTTCCGCCCCGCCCACCGACTTCCGGCCTGCAAAGTGCGGAGTCTGGGTTTTTTCTGGCCATAATTCCAGGGCCTGCCACCCGCCTAATGTGCCAAAAAAACCGGGGGAGTGGGTGTGTGGGTGGCTCCTGTCCATAATTACAAACCACCCACAGGGCCCGGGCAGTGGCCCTTGGCCGTAAGCGTAAAAAACCAGCGCAAAAGTGATGACGTAGTTAGAGTGTTTTGGGCCACCGAGTGAATTGTTTGGCACCGCCCACATCTCAGCAGGCGGTCAAATTTTGCGGTAATCATCGACGCACCAGGGTAACCTCATCCGGATCCTTGGCTAAGTGCTGTAGTTTTGGGCAGCAGCCAACCAATAAACATAAAAAACTAATTTAATAAAGCGTCTACTATGTGCAAGAGGAAATAAATAGAAACGCTTTAGTTTATTTGAGTTCAAGAACGCAGTTTAATATTCATTTTTCAGCATGAAGAGTTTTTGCCTACAGATAATAAATATAAAGTAAGTTTCAAGAGAGACTTCAATCCTTTCTCACCATCTTTTCAAAGCGTAATCAAAAAGAGATTCTAAATTAAGGTATATTTTTAAATCAGTTCGATAATGACTCATATCCGTTCAACAAGAAGTCCACTGGAAGTTCAAACCAAGATAAAGATTCGCCAGAAGATTTTCTAAAGTACACAAAGATTTCACTAGACATGTATCCTTATAAAGCTTACCCTAAATATAGCCTCTAACATGCACTTAATAAACCAAGAAAAACTAGATTTTTGACTATTCTTGTTTGCTGAAATGGCCATTACATTATAAAAAGGATCTCACAACTTATCACAACATTCCAGAAGAGACAATTACCTTGCAACTCTACAGACGCTGCACACATCGCCTTACAAACTTGGCCTTGTGCTGGCACATGAATCTAAAAAGGCCAATAACCAGGAGGAAGCTAACTCCATAGCCCACAACTAAGACAGCCCGTTTTCTTCGTCTCCACCTTTGATATTCCCGCCAAGAAGCATAACGATTCCGGAACTGGAGCGGCAGTTCAAACTTGCTGCGACGCGGAAAGAAGGATAGGTAAAAGTCCTCCAGCAAGTGCCGGACCAGCTCATTGTCTTCGTTTCTATTTGCATCCAGGTTATCGTTTATGCAGTTAAATTTGCGAGGATTTCGACGCAGTCGGTCCAAGGACTCCACCACCTCCGTCAAATTCGAGGTGAGCATCATAAAGTTGCTGTGAGAAGTGCGCTTGGGACTGACATGGAAGCGGTACTTGGGACGCACTCCGAAGTTGGCTGCGAGAGCTTCAGCCAGCAATGGACAACGCACTACCAAATCCCTGGTGATGGTCGGCTAGAATAAAAATGCACAATAGAATCTTGTTTTCTTGTGAAGCCTTAAATACCTACCAAATTGGAATCCTCGTATCTCTCATAAACCAGAGTGGAGTGCTCAAAAGTCTCTATTTTCAAGTCCAGTCTCAGATTCCTAGTACAATTCTGAATCACCTCCTCGAAGTAACGCATGGCTGACCAGTCCAAGGGGGGTGGGTAGATGCGCGTGAGAAAGGTGCGCACCTCTCGATCCGACCAGGTTCCCGAGCCATCTGTGTCGAACTCATCGAATATTTCCTCCACTCCCAGCACGTGCGTTTCGCTCATGAGGAAGGAGTAATAGGCGAATGCGTACTGCAAATCAGTGGACGCCCTGAAGCGTTGAAAGGCCGTCTCCTGAACCTGTTTTCTAAAACGCTGATGCATAGCTTCCACAATATCTCTGTCGATTAGGAAGCCTACGTGGGCCAGCACATGGCGCGCTTTAAAGCCATAAGCTCGATTTAGCAGCATATTCGTGGCAATCAGTGAGTGCGAATAAATGTCTGTAGAAGATTTAAAGTCCTCCTTACGCAGCACATTTCGAATTGTTGTTGGTGGACCTATGCTGCTCACATCAAGGTCCGGATTTAAGGACATAAGCTTGTCTTTATTGAAACGTTCGACAATACGACGCAGTTCCGAGAGCGTGGATACATTGCGATGGCGCATAACGTCCTTAAAATTAGCAGAACTTTTCTTAAACAGCTTTTGCAGACCCATGTGTGGAAAACGGTGGAGCGATCTAACGGGCTGTGCCTCGTGCACCTCATGACTGGGTGGAATGACGTGGACTGCATCAGCTGGCCCAGTTTCGCTGCAATCGCCTCCATCGAACTGACAGACATCGATGTTGCAGTGTCGATCACAGGCTCCATCTCCTATGTAAGTCCATGGGCAGTCCAGGGCGCAATCGGGCACCATCCATGCCTGGTAGACACGCACACCCTCTGCTTCTGTGTACAAATCTTCGGGGTACAGTGGTGCTCCCAAAAATATGTCGTCGTTTAGGTAGAGAAACCTTTTGGAAAGCGTTGGTATACGATGCAGGAATGTTTCGATGGCCGAGCTGGAAAATGTGGGTAGCTGAGCGGGATTAGGAGCCAGCACCTCGTGTGGCACAACCGTAACCTTTTCATAACTGAGATCCAGCCAATTAGGGATTTGTCCATTTGTGACTATGTATACATGACGGATCCAGTTGGCATACTTCTCCAGAGAGCGCAGGGAGTACCTCAGCTCGTTCTTGTCATCAAATCGCGATGGATCATAGTTGGGATCGAACCGCAGGATGGCCTCTATAAAGGTGGGATCCGAGCCATTTACCCAGGTATAAACTGCATCGATGGGGCTGCAGGAGCTGCGGGAGTCGCCGGTTTCAGCTTTTTCAGACGTGAATACCCAACTGCCGACTAGCCATATCATCAGGCACAGTCCTACGAGCACTAGAAAGCCAAATTTATTAAAATTAAATATTGGACATACTTTTTTTTGCATAATCTTACCCAGGAGCAACTGCAGCTTTCGCCGCGACTGGATCTTAAGCTGGTCGAATGCTCGCCGCATTCTACGCGGCCAGCGTCGGCGCAGACGCATCTTCATATAGGAAAATTGCTCATTTTCATTGATAAATTACGGAATGGAAAATCAAAACAAAATGTTTGTGGTTTGTTGTTGGTTCTTATCAATCAGCTGGCAGGCAACTCTGGTCGTTATCGATACACGCCAGGGATGACACAGCCAAGTGTTATCGAACCGCCGTGAATGTCGATAACACGTGGGTCAGCTGGTCGTCCATCACATGACCGTCATAAGGTTTTTTCTCACTGGAACAAGCGACGTCGGGCCATCAAAGCGAAAATTTTCACCACCATTTTTCGTTTGTAGTTTCAGTTCACTTTTCGGTTGGTTATATTTAGCATTTTGTGTTCTTTTGGTTCGTTACTTATGTTTTTTGGTTTCCCCTTTGTTCCTATCTCCGTAAAGTGCGTCGTTGCAGCGATTCCAGCGAAATGTTGTGGAAGTCGCTGATTGCCCTGTGCGTCATTGGAGCAGCCTTGGCGGAGCAAACGCCCGTCTTTCTGTGGGGTGCCAACAGGTGGGTCTCTTATTGAATTTTCTTAACCTGTGGAATATGTTTTGGTGTAACTTGATTCTATGCAGTGTGGCGAAGCCCTCGCTGAAGACTGTGCCCCAGGCGGAGTTCGCCGAACAGTTGGCAACGTTGCTGCAAGATCACATGGTCGTGGCCTTTGAGGAAAATGGCGTAAGTAGTGTCTCAGCACTTTACTTCATCATTACATTTCCTTTCCTGTTGCAGTTGAGCAGCAAAGACTTCCTGTGCAGCAACTCCCAGTCGCAGTCCTGCTATGCCCAATTGCAGGGCGTCAGTCCCAAGACCTACTACACCAGCGTGGAGAATCCCACGGAGGCCCTGCGCTCGGTGGCTGCCAAGCGGGAGCATAACAGCATCGATGCCAGCGGAAAGTTAGTGAGCCCGGCCAAGTGCGCCGCTGGCAAAGCCCTCTTTGTCAGCTTCGAGGATTCGAAGGAGAGCCGTGAGGCCACCCTGGAGTCACATGGTTAGTAAGCAAACAAACATCAAGGTGACCACCTCACCTCAATCTTCCAAATAACTCCCACAGACGCTGCCATTGCCGCTATCAGCAAGCAGTTTGAGTGCAAGGTGGCTTATCTGTATCTTGCCGCACCCTCCACCGCCCCGGTTGTGCAGCGCCGAGCACGCCGTGACACGGCTGCCACCACTGGTGGAACCATGTGGTCTTCCACAAACCAGTTTCGGATGTTTTACACTGCCGTTCTTTACAACGCGGATCCGATCACCTTTACAGCCCTTACAGTCACCAACTCCAGCGATCCCAGCACTCAGTTCTCTGTGTCATTATCTGGAAGCAAGTCGCTCACCTTCGATGTTCTTTATGGCGATGGTGGATACTTTAGTTTGAGCAACGTAAAGTACGGGGATGAAGCGTTCCGCGTAACTGGCATTGTTAACGCCCCTACCACGTTCTCCTACTCCTGCGGCAACCTCACTCTGGAAACTAATGCCGTTGATGGTCGTTACAACTCGTTGAGCTTCAAGTCTCTTCAGCTGCAGGCTCCGTTTGACGCTTCCTATCCGGCGACGTTCCCCTTCGGTGACTCCTGGGACTGTGTGGGATTCGTATCGCCCGGAATCCTGATGGGTCTTCTGGTCGTCGCCCTGCTCCTGGTCATTATGTTCATCGGCGTCTGCTGGATGATGGACATTAACACGATGGACCGCTTCGACGATCCCAAGGGCAAGACCATCACGATCAACGCCTCCTCTGAGTAAAGAGCAGGACTTCTTCATTAGTTCGCGCCCAAGTGTTTTGTTATATTTTCCCTTCAGCAAGTCATTCCTTTATTCTTCCGTCATGTAAACGAACCAATACTTAATACCATATAACCATATAACACATAACCGGGAAATTAGTCCTTACAATTTGGATCCACAAATTTTCGCCGCTAAAGATCAGGTCCACGTTCAGCATCATTTCACGTGCTGGCCTTTATCGTCGAAAATTTCCAAGAGTTTTGCTTGCACCGACTTGGCATCCAGTATTTCATATAGTATATAGCCCCTAAATGTCGTAAATCGAGGAATTGCACAAAAAAAGACGCACAGTGTCCAGAATAAGTGTGTGCCGAAATCCAATGGTGTGTGTATGTGTGTAAGAGTCATGATTGCCCATGGGCAGTAAATCTAAACTTGCATATATCTAAGTTTTTTTAGTTTGTTGTTCTGCGCAAATATGCGAAACTAATTTATGCCTATGTATGATAGTTTGTCTTTTGTGTGACTCTCCTGTTCGCAGGCCCAACGAAAATAAAGTTTTTTTTTTCAATTGTGTTACCAAATATGCAAAGTTTCCCCAGCAAAAAGTCGGATGTCAGTTGGCCTTTAAATTAATGGAAGAGAAGGCCAACGGAATATACATATTGGCCGGATATTCAAATAGTTGTTAGCAACTTTTTGTGCTCTCGTTTTGAAAACAATTTCAATTGCATTCTCTCGGCTTGTTTCGGCGGAAAAAGTCATGGAAACAAATCAAAAGTTTAATGGAAATTTATTGAGTTGCCATCGACGGAGAGTTTTTGAGCCGAGTTATCCGGCTTTTCGGTTTGTATCTTGATCCCGAAACTTAGTTTAAAGTTCTTGCAAAAGGAAACCGACGGACAGTTTTCATTAAGTTGCTTAGCAGCAAAAAGCATTGTTTATGACATTTTAATCTCTTGTTTATCCGCTTGACTTTTCCACTTGCCTGAAAGTGGAAAGCTGCAGTCGTCTTCGTCTGGTCAAGGCGTGCGTAAAATAAACCCTCCCGCAGACGGCGCAAAAAACTGTGCTACGATAAATGGCGGCTGGTGTGGGTGGACTCTGCCCCAGAGGCGAAAGGACACACAGTCGACTGCACTGCGAGTGCCTGGCAGGCGCTTAACGTTTTTGTTGCATTAGAAACAGGTCAGTGCGTCGTGCACACAAATGAGCATATGACCCAGCTGGAGCCCAGAGCCGGCCGAAGGATTCACGGCTACTGCACGGTTGGGGGCTAGAAACTTGTGCCAAAAAGGCATCCAGGAATGGGTGAATCCGAGGGAGGAGGAAACAGTAATTATGCATAAGTCAACACGCGGCATTCGTAATGAACTCCACTCAAAAGCGGAACGAGCACTTTGCAGACCCAGACCCGGACCCGGACCCGGAGCCGCAAAGTTCCCAAAGTTTTTGGCAGCCGAAAATGTCGCCAAGTTGCCAGCTGCCGAAAGTTTCCGGCTAGCCAAGTCCTGCATCCGTTTATTTGTAAGTATGGTATATGAAAATTCGAAACACTTGTGGCAACAATTTTAGTGCTCCAAGTTTATTATTTTTCAAAAAAAAAAAAAAAGAAAAAATAATTGAATTTTGAGGATTTTAGGTAAAAGCCACCATTCTGGGAAATCAAAAGATTCTGATCACTATTTTTGTTACCCCAAGTGTACAGTATAAGTGCCAGGGCCTTCCCGCTGCGAGAGACCCATGGGGTCGAAGTGTCGTTGCCATTGCCCCTGCCCTAGGGACGTAATAAACCCAGCGGTCTACAAATTGCAGCATTAGGCTGGCACAAACAGAAATGGGAATAAGGCGGAGGCAGGCAGCAAGGAGTCCTCACACACATGTCCTGCCAGAAGTAGCGCCACCAACTGCATCCAATGCAGTTTGAAAAGTTTCGGCCCAGTGGCCTGTCATTAAGCTGAGCCACAGTGCGAATCATTAGGCACAGGATTTGCAGGAGCAGCTGGATTGTGGATCCTGGGCAGGCTTAGGCTAAAGCCAAAGCCAAAAACAATAAAAATCGCTGGCGGACGTTGTGGCTTGAACCAAAGTTAATGATAGTAATTGTGCAGCCTGGGAGTTGTCGCCACCCCGCTAAAGGAAGGACTCTAAAGTCCTCCCATCTGTAGTGCTGAGCTGCTTATCTCCGCTAAGTGGATGCGGATTCCCTTTGTGAGTGGTGCGAGGCATGTTTAACTAATAAGTACAACCCCTCCGAAGGATATAGCGGGAGCGGGGAGTCCTCAAAGGAGCGCTAACGAACTCATTTGTGCGGCTGCTCTGAATAGGATTCCAGGTTGCTTTGAGGAGTGGCTTGTGCATTAGCTTGTGCTTTAATTTCAATAAATTAATGTAAAGTAAAGGGACTCTAATAAAATATTTTTATGCATCAATATACTATTGATCGGGAATCCCATTAATCAAAATGTCCTTTTGTCAAAAAGTATTTATTGTTGCTCATACAGAAATTTTCCTATATGCAAGGCAATGTCCTTTGGGCCACCCGCTAGCCACCCGTTAACCTTTAAACCGACAAATCACTCTGGAAATCCCAACCAGTTGACCTCAAATTAAGCCCAATCGAGTGAGTCCTGCCGAGTCCTGCTGGATTCATTTCTGGCCCAGTGGTCAGTGGAAGGGCGGACAGACATTAATTAGTTGTCATTTTTAACAATTGAGCGTGACGAGGGAAATGGAATGGTTGGCAAACAGAACCGAAACAGAAACGGAAATTCCTTTACCCCCCATACTCCCCCAAATTCAGGGCAAGGACTTGCAAATTAAGTGAGGGAGAATGGAGGGAGATAGGAAGGTAGGGGCCCAATGTAAAGATAAGGTCTGAGTTTTTGTTCCAGCTCGAGTTAAACCAGAAACCAGTGACAATTGACAAATGATGTTGGCGCCGGGCGACGTGTGACAGATAAGTGCCGAAAAAGGTTTACAACTTTTCTCGACTGCCATTTATTATTGATGTCCGGATGCTGGAAAGGATTCCCCTTTCCAGCTAGAGCAAATTAAAGCTGGACAATTAGGCAAAAGCTCAGCCGTAATGACATGCAAAAGGATTAGAGCGCATAAGGCTCGGACACGATGTCGAGCACTGGCCTAGCTCAAAGCTCAGGTAGCTTAGTAGCTAATCCGGAGCGTGTACCTCCCCCTCGGACCTCCCATTCCACCTGAGAAAGCGTGGGCGGGAATTAATTAGTTCATCAGGAGATTAGCGGTGAAGTGAAGGTGCCTTACTTACACACTTTTGTTAGTGACACATTCGTGATTAACGATTTCTTTACAATCTTCAAGATTTCTGAACACACTTAAACCAAATGAAGATAATTTAAATCTCAGTTCCAAGAAAAAAACAGAAATTAAATGCATTGATAATGTTTATTTTGATTTGATGATTCTTGAAACATTAAAATTAAGCTCCTATCCCGAAGACAATATATTAAATATATTAAAAAGATTAAGGCATCCTAAAGTCGCCTCTTCGGGGCTGTGCCCTTTCGTTGAGTTGCTGATTAATCCAGATATTAAACACTGCCACATTTGTGTAGACAGCCGGAAGGTCCTTCTTGCCACACTCCATGCCCCAGTTGACGATGCCAACCTGGACGTAGCGATGCTCGTCGTTCTGTAAACTGCAAAATAGAGCGGATCCGCCGAAACCCTTGCAGGAATCCATATCCTCCTTGCCGCCGGCGCAAATTAGACTTGGATGCAGTTGAAAGTGTGGTCCCAGCTTGGTTTTTCGAAGCTGATCCTGGCACTGGGCAGTGGCCACCACGGGCAGTTCTAATACCTTTTGAACATCGGCAATATATTCGTCGCCGAACTTTTTAGATCCCCAACCAGCGACCAGGCAAGTGGTCTCATTGTAGTTTATCTCCTGGCTGGGCAGGCAAATGGTTTGAATGTGATCCTCCAACTGGAAGGGCTTGTCTAGGAAGATGATGGCCAAATTGTTGGCACCAGTCGCATAATCGAACTCCTCGTTAAGCTTAATTCGAGACGCCACGCGTTCCTGCTGCTTGAATGATTCCTTTTTCGACGTCAAATCCCAGTCTCCGGCTACGATCTTTATGGAGGAAGCGGTCCTATCTTCGACGAGATGGGCTGCGGTAAGAACGGCCCCCGGGGACACCAGAGAGCCGCCGCCAAGGTATTTTCCCTCATAAAATATCGCCATCGTCCAGGGGAATTCGCCGGGTTGGGAATCTTCGAAGGACTGGGCCAGTGAGTCGTCCAAGCCCAAGGGATTGCTGTTGCCGCAGGTTGGAGGAGGCTTCGTCGTCGGCGGACGGACAGTGGTAGTGGTGGTGGTAGTGGTGGTGGTAGTGGTTTCGTCCTTCTAGGAAAAGGTCGAGAAACCGATTATTTTACCATTAGCTTGGTAGTCCACTAACTTACCTTTAGTTCACCGCAGCATATTTGTCCGGGAGAACATTCTCTCAAAGATCGATAGTTGATAGCTGCTCCTCTGCTCAGACACTTGTCTGGACTAACGCATTTGAAAGGTTCATAACAATACTCAGCACTGCACCATCCCAGAAAGGACACGGCGAAAAGAATGCCTAAAGACCAGTCGCCCAACATGGCTTGTATGCGAAGAGAATCTTGGAGTGACTGCCACTGAAATGTCAGAGCATCCAATAAATAATCTCCCTTGGCTGCTACTTGTGCTTATCAAAGTTTCAATTAAATAATTTTAATCACTTCAACTTCCAAAGAAATATACATATATTTTATGGGTTCTTCTACAAAAGCAGAGCTTATAACAGAGGAATGGTTTTCACATTTCACATAGTTTAATATTTATACTTATAAATCATTTCAGGACTTTTATACTTCTAGATTTTAAAGAAATATTACGAAGTTCCCCAGTAAAAATAGAGATTCCCTTATAACACCAGAGTCTACTGATAAGCCAGAGCTTATCAGACTTAATATTAATCTATAAGAATTGCCCAAAATTCGCAATGTGTAGACGAAATTTCAATTATTTTTTGGTGTACCTTAGCCAACCAAAGCCGATTACCATTCTCACCATGTATGACAAGCTCAAACAGGGCCAAAAGGACGAAAAGGACTCATCACCAAGGGTAAATAAATCGCACTGGCAGCTGAATGAAGATGTACTTGTGGAAGAATATACATACATATATATTGATGCCACCATCGCACATCGGCAAGCAGATCAAGTGCATTTTTATGTAAATGTATTGTGTGCCAAAGTGAAAATGCGTAGAAAAGGCGACATGAGTGCGATTTGCATACCAGCTTACCATTTTCAAAGGGGAGTCAGTATGGAAATTGGAATCGAAGGGAGCTGGAGCTGGAGCTGGTGCCGGGGAGGGTGCCAGGCCGACAAAATGTTTACATCTTGACTGGGTCCCGACCTTATTGATTGAGTGAACAACAAGCATATGTGTGTTTGCAAATCATATTCAATATTTTGTTTGTTCATCCACATCCCTTTACCCCCCCACCCACGATTCCTTCCCGTTCCCTACTAGGCCATAAACATACTGTGTATGTACTGGCCCGGTTACCCGTGCTACCTGCAATTGTTGTTGAACATTTGATTGCATTTTGGCCCAGTGACTCGCTTCCGCATGAAACATTGTCGGTCGCCCCGAAATGGAGCCGAACTTTTGCACAACTTAATCATGGTCGAAAGGATCAGGCCAAGGGCCGAAGAGGCCAAGGCCTCCGAGCCATCTGTCTGTTCCACCGCATTTGTTCCAACCACCTTCCCGTGCAACCACAATGTTGCCGCAAAAGTTTTCACATTAAAACCGTTTCATGCTGGCAAATTGTGAAATGAGTTAGCTGCCTGCCAGCTTTCCCCCGAAAAGTAAAAGTTCAAATATGCGTTGCGAGGGTGGCACAAACTTTTTTCGTGTAATATCCTTGCCAGTCATTAAATAAATAATTTCATTTCACCATTTCTAGGTAATCAATTTTCAGTATTTTTTTCCATCCTGCGAATCCTGGATGATGTTTACACTGGAATCAATATGTCAACAAGTCTTTGTTATCAATTAAGTCATCCGAATGGGCGTATGCAAATTGAATTGAAACAACAGTGATTGGCAAATAGAACTTGCATTTAATTCGGTCAAGTTGTGATTCAATTAAAGGACCCAGCCAACTGGAAACTTGTTTTCCGGTTTTGAAAAGTAACTTTCCGAATATTTAATAAAATTTCGACAACAAGCCTCAGCCCCTCCCATGTCTGTTGCACTATTTTGTACCTTTTGCCACTTTATGAGGCTGCGAATCCCCATCCTTGCCTTTCTGCAGGATGTTTTGTTGTGCTATTATAGAGCTTCTCGGAAAGTGCTCCTCTCGCATTATCCACTTGCTCTCCTTTCTTGTTATTCCTGCCATTGTTGGAATGACCAGGCCATGTCGTTGGCTCTACCTTTTGTTGCCCCTCGTTGCTGCTGCTCAATTTCAGTTAGGAGATAAAATTTTTACGACATCACTTTTCTTTTTCATTATTTATTTTGGCATCGCTGCCCCCGACATCCGCCACGACATATCGCCTCGGGAGTTCATAAACTTTATGTTTATTGAAACGATAAATTGGTCTAGTGCATTCGTGTACCACACGGCGTATACGTAATATTCGCATATAATGCATATCCTGCTAAAATTATGCCATTAATGAATAGGCTAATGGAGCGTTACCTTTCACCAATTGATCTTAATAATATAAAGTTTCATCGAATTATTTATTAAGCAATAGCTGTCATTGTATTTTGCCTAATTGCCCAACGATTCAATTTGTGGCCAAAAATTTGTATTCGATTGCACGTGGCTGGGCGGAATAAACAAATTAAATCTGTAAATCTGTAAATCTGCAAACTGCCACAAAGGGATCCCATTAAAATACACTAAAAACCCATTAAATTCAAATAAAATCCAATTCAACAGTTTTTTTGTGTGCGTTTAATGCCATAAATCAGAAAATTTCGCACACACAAACCCAAAAAAACGCACACACACTCGAGGAGGACTCTTTCATTTTCACACAAAAACGCACATTCGCATGCTCGTTCCAAAAAGGACAAATCCTGGCTAAGCTTCTACTAGCAAAAGCCAAACAATGCGAATTGTGCGTCCGTTTTTGGCCCAGACTTTGGGGCCTAAAACCTAAATGTAGATTTTAAGCCATTTACCCTTGGACTTTACTGGCATTTCGGGTCTAAGGATTTGTTGCCAATATCCTTAATATGTCGTAAAAATCGTTTAGGAAATGGACTTTGGAAATGTCTATTCTTCATAGAAAGTAGAAGGATATATGATTTTTTGATAATCTTTTGTTTGTATTATTTTTCCTATAATTTATCTAAGCAAGAGGTATATCCTAGTTGCTATTTTATCAGAAACTTTCAGAGTTATTTGTTTAGGGAAACATGTAAATGCCCAATTTGGTTTTCAGCCGTCGATGTTGTTGCTTCTTGGTGTTTTGTTTTGTGGTTTCAAACCATTTAAATGCCACACATTAATGCCATACGGAGGTCACTCCCACCACACCTCCCCAACGCCCCCCAAAAAAATGGCAAAAAAGTCTGTTCACTGGGCAATAAAATCGTAAAATTCCTGCAAGCATACCAAATATATTTGTCAGATTTGTTTTTGGTTGTCCTGGGCTACTGTCTAAGCGAATTAAAGACGAACTGGTCTAATTTCTTGTACATCCTTTTCTGCAGATATGTCGTCGTTTTCGTTTTGTTTCAAATGCAATCGGCAAACGTGCACATACATAATTACGAGATTTTATCCTTTTCAAAGTGTGCCCTCCGGCTGCTGCAGCTTAGTGGGTTTGGGAGGATGGCGAGTGCGGGTCTTCTTTGAGGTATTGCCAGGTGCAAAGGCATACATACATGTGAAGTGGAATGTACAAGTTGGTGAACACATGTAGTGGCATGCCACTCCACCGGAAGCTGTCATAAAAACGGCAAAACAGACCCACCCAGCCCCGGCTCAAGTATAAGCGCATAAATGTGTGTCCAGGCACTTGCATCTGCTTTGCCTTCAGATCCTGTTCGTGCTACAGCTTCAGCTTCTGGCTCCTGCTTCTGCTCCGGCTCCCGCTCCTGCTCCTGGTTCGGTTTCAACTGTATCTCTTCCCCCTTTATGTTTACCGACAGCCAGACAGATATATTGCCGGCCTGCGAGCTGCAAACACTTTGCCAGCCATCGAGAGCGGCAACAATAAAAGTGAAAAGCGCACTCAGGCCATTGGCAAATGCCATAAACGTGTTGGTCTCCAGCGTCTGTCTGTCCTGTTCGAGTCCCGAAACAGTAACTCTCCCATATTTCTGGTTACTTACCTCGGTGTTACACGAAAACCAGTATAGTATAGTATACTATATAATATATTATAATTTATAATTGATAGTGAAAACTAACATGTTTCAAAAGCCATGTAGCATCTGTTTTGCTTCCAAAGATATTTCATTTTATACAGTATTTCGTTTTCAGTGTAGTGGAGGACGAACAGAAGTACGGGCAAGGACTAACTCCACATTTTTGGCCAAGCCATGAATAATGGCCATGAAACAGAGCGCTAGCACTGGCGGCAGCTTATTGTGTGAATTATTTGCGCTATGTGTATTAAACTGCAGCTCAAGCTAATGCAGCATCTGGAATTCGTTGGCCATCGCCTCGTTATCTGCCAAGCCCCCCCTCCCTGCCTCATAGAATACACATATTTGTGCATGTCCTGGTGCATTGGCCCATGCGGCGTATGCGTAATTTGATTTACAATGCGAGTGGCAAGGGCTTTCTATTTAATGTACGGATTTGGATATGAATGGTCCTGCTCCTGTGGCTTTGACTCTGGTCTGGCTTTGCCCTAATGGCCGTCTGATGATATTTAATACTTAACAAGTTTGATTTTTGGAATGGAATAATGATTATTTAATGCCTATTTTCGATTCAGCTATGATATAAGACGATTTCCCCTTCCCCAAACTACATTCAAGTCCTTAAAGCTTGACCAGACTCTTTATTAATCTGAGTATAATGAGTGGTCACAGATTGGTAAATAAATAACTGAATTTTAATGAAAGATAATAGCGGTCGTCGTCCTCGCAGGACTATGCAGTAATTAATTGCGTAACCGATCTCACCTGGCCGAGTCGCTGTTTTTGTAATCATTGCCAGTGTGGCCTGCGGTTTTATGGCCAACAGAGAGCCACTGAGCCTAATTGAATTTTTCACCCGGCGCGTCAACATGAAAAGGCAAGGAAAACACAATTCTGTTCGTTTGAGAGAACTGAAAAATTAAAATTACTTTAATCCTCCTGCAGTTGGAAAGCTGTAGCTGTATCATAGCCACGGCTGCAGTAATTGATGCCTTCAGTGCAGTGACCTGGATCGCTGTCAGCATTCGCATCCTCATCCACATCTACATCCGCGTCAGGATCCGACATCCAGCAACCTAGCATCCACCTCATCATGGCATCCGCAGAGGCATTGTTGGCCTGTTTGCCGTTGCCGTTGCCCTAGCAAACAAGTCCGACGCGGAGGAGGAACTGGCGGCGCAGTCACCAAACAGGAAGCAAAAGTATCACACAGGAAGCCGGAGATGAGGCCCACGCCCCATGCCCCCACCACACCCCCACACGCCCACAATTAAAGTGCAGAAAAGCGCATGCAAAAAGTTTTGCTGTCTCATTTCGTAAACGTAAATCAGTAGCAGGCTTACAGTAGAAAAAAACGACCTTAAAATGGTGTAAATAAAAATATACTACCTACTTTTTCATTTTACTTTATTGGATGTTTTTAATTTGAACTTTTTATCATCCTTTTTAATAATTAATAATCATATTATTATCAGCTTAAAATGGCCGCCACATTTTGACGGTGTGTGTGGTAATGCGACTGGTTGCATCTGAGTGGCAATTTAAAGTACTTAAGAGCCACGCCACTCGTAATGAGTATCCTTGCAGCACGCCGTCCAATGGCGATCTGATGACACAGATTCCCGTCCAGCTGCCAGTTTCACGCATTAAGTGGGTTCCGCTTCCAGATTCCAGCATTGCAGCAATTGGTGCAACATTTGCCGGCAACGTCAGCATTTAATTGAGTATCCGGCTTGGCCATTTTGTCCCGTATCTCTCAGGCTCTGATTGAGCTAATGGAGGTGACTGATTGACGCTGCATTCCGAAAGGGGGTTGGGGCTTGGGGCTTGGAGCTTTCCCTTTGAGCTCATGCACTCTCCGGCATTTCCTTTTGGCCTAACGACCACTTAATTAACTGAATTCGTCGCCTTTGAAGGGCCAAGGCGATGTTAACTGGTTTAAGAGGGTTTCTCGCTTCCCAAAGGCCAAAGTGTGGGTCAGTTAATCACGGATCTGAGTCTTGTTTAAAATTAAACTTGTAACTTTGTTTTTCCTTTGTTACAGATCGAAGAATCTAAGGACGAATGATGGGCGCTTCAACTAGCGGCTGGAGGGTAAACGAGGACACCATGGACAGCAAGGACTACAGGAACAACAAAGAATACAAGAATACGCACAATCACCGCATAAAAGTCGTACATGGAATCGGATCAACAAGGACAACCATCTTCTTTATCTTTTAAATATCCTCTCAATGTGTATCTTTAAATGTTTTTAACGATTACTTAACTATGATATGTTTAGATTTAATTACTGTTTTTTATTCTGTAAAATGTGAAATAAAAATGTTTTTAAAAGGAAATGATGGATTCTTTTTTTCTGGGGGTGTATTGTTAGCAATGGCAATGTCGTTTTCCGCATCCTTTGGATCCAGAATGGGACGCAAAATGGTCAAATGTTTCCGTTAACTTCGTGTTTTTTAGAAAAAATTAATAGTTTCACAAGTTTAATAAATGAAAACCCGTTTCTCCCTTTAGTACCAATTAAAAAGACCAAATATATATATTTTTACATTTTTTTTTTATTGAGATAAAACACAGTGTCTTTCTTAAACAATATAATAACAGTTAACTTTTTAATGTCTACCTTAACTAATTTATTAATAATATAAAGCTAACAGTTTTATCTATGTTAAAAAGTTAAAAAGGCTTGATAAGGTCCTGTTGAAACGCCTATGAATCCTGCAACATCCTATACATCGGTTGGATTCTGCACCTTGCTGCACGTCGGCGTCGTGGTCTGCCACTTTCCCAAGGATCTACGTATACTCCTCGGTCCCCTTGTGTCCGTAGGCTGTCCTTTCCCATCCTGTAAATAAATAAAGAAAAAATTAAATGTAGATATTTGCCATTTTCCACTCATTTTCTTACACACAATTATCCATAACCCGGCTAAAAGTTGTCAGATCGTAGAATGTTATACCTTCCCGATTTTGTATTTTCGAGTAGAATTTTGAGTACAATTTCTATAAAAATCTGTGATCAAAAAAATTTTTCCAATTTTTGAAAATTTTTAAAGGGGTACCATCATAAAAAAATGAAAAAATCGGCAAAATTTTTTTTGTTCCACTTTTGCAAACTTTTGATGCAGAATTGATAAGATTAAAGTCCTGATTCATAAAAGGTATTCCTTTTGCAAATCCGATAAGAAATGTTTAAAATATTGGCAAAAGAGTGGCTACAAAATCCCGATTTTGGCCAAATGCCATTCACAATAATTTTAGGTTGGTCAACGAGGATTTTTTGCTTTTTCATTTCACTAAAAATGTCATAGCTTGGCTAAAAGTTGTCAGATCGTAGAATGTTATACCTTCCCGATTTTGTATTTTCGAGTAGAATTTTGAGTACAATTTCTATAAAAATCTGTGATCAAAAAAATTTTTCCAATTTTTGAAAATTTTGAAAGGGGTACCATCATAAAAAAATGAAAAAATCGGATAAATTTTTTTTGTTCCACTTTTGTATACTTTTGATGCAGAATTGATAAGGTCCAAGTCCTGATTCATAAAAGGTATTCCTTTTGCAAATCCGATAAGAAATGTATAAATTATTCGCAAAAAAGGAGACAAAAAATCGCAATTTTGTTCAAATTCCATCCACCATGATTTTAACTTGGCCAACAAGGCCTTTCGCATGGATTGAAGTTCCCAGCTTGGATTTTATTAGTGCGTTTGGGGAATATTATGATTTTCCCATTGTATTTTTAAAAGCAGTGTCAATCCCAATCAAATTCTGGACAGAAAAATGAATAAATAGGAGAGATATAGTTACTTTGTTTTTATAAAAATAAAATTTTAAATTTGTAAACACTTTTTGCCGTTTCATTTGCTGCTGTCAAAGTTGCAAATATTGTTAAACATTCGCTGCTGCCACTCACAATTTTATTCAATCATTTCCATATACTGCAGTTTGATAAACAGCAGGAAACCGCAACAGGAACAGAAACAGAAACAGAAATGGCCAAAATGGCAACCGAATCTGCATTAGCTGGTGGGACAACCGCAAAAGGGAAACAACATTTTTGCATCAGCTAGGACGCATTGAAGGCAACGTGGTGGAGGGTGCAGGGTCCTATGAGTCCTGGCTGGCTGGCTGCCTGGATGGGTCAAGGGGATTCCCTAGGGCGAGTGGCCACATTTAAGCATTGAATGCGTTAACCGACAATGCAGTGGCAGGGCTAGTAGCTACTGGCCATTGGATTCTGACTGCTGACCAAACGAAACCCAAATGCTCCCTGATGCTCCGAATTAGGTCAGAGTGTTGCCCCCAAAAAGCGCATAATAAAAGCGAATAAAACCAAAAGTGACTGAGATTTTAACAGAATGTGAACCATTAAATACCCCTTTTTGTTCAGTCACCACCAAGTCTGCAGATTCTATGGCAATAGTTTAGGGAGATTAACTATATTAAAATTAAATATTTGCCTCTATTTCATAGAAAATACATACCTTTACAATCTTTTTTAATGAATAAACCGAATACCCTTTCTCCAAAAAAAGTAATGGGTGTGGAAAGTAAAGTTGAAAAATAACGAAGGGCAGAACGCTGGAAACGCTTGACTCGCCCGGGCTATCAGCGCTTGCATTTTAATTGCAAATTCGGGCGAATTTCTGCGGACACTGTTCGTTGGCAATAATTTATTGGAGACGCTTAGCACGAGATTAACGGTAAATGTAAACCCAGCCAGCGAACCGGAAACGGATTACGGGCCAACGGGCCAACGGAAGTAGAAAGTCACACGTAATTCAATATCAAGCTGGCAATTTACGACCCAAGGACTCTGACACTCGCATCCGAGCCGGGATCGGGATGTTCGAGGAGTCCCCAGGAGTCTGATGGGTAATTGCGTCCGGATCTGGTCCGGTGTGCGTCTGAGTGGTTCTGTTGCCTTTTTATTTCTCCTCTCCTCCTGCAATCGGGCATTAAATTAAGCAAACTCTTAGACTATCGCAGCGCCTGAGTCCTTTAAAGTCGGAGTGGATTGCGGTGAGGCTGCTTTCCAAGCCATATGCTTGTCATTTGGCCAGGAAAATGTGTCCCGACAGCTGCGGAAGAAACCTTTTTGGCCAGAAACCGAGGTCTAATTGGCTCAGAGCCCGAGGCGTGTGCACTCTTATGGGAAATGAATATGTAAAAGTTGTAATTTAAAATGATTTCGTAGATAAGATTTAAAATTTACATGAAATTTTGAAATATTTTCCCAATATTTGCAACAATTTGGGGAAAATATAATAAAAACTTTGCGGAAAAGAATGCGGAAATGGTGTCTAACCCCAAAAAAACTCTGCTGGCAGCCATAATTGTTTTTGCTGAAGTGCACCCCGGCTAGACTTTATTTATTGTTGGTAGCACACAGCCAAAACATTCAAACAAATGCTCACACAGCCACAACAAACACGTAACATCCACAGCCAAGCGTCGAAAGGATGTGATCCTGTGTACACACCATTTCGACCAAACTTTTGGACGGGTCAAGCCAATGCAAAATGGCCCAAACCGAATGCAGCAGCTGGAACTCTTTACTTGCTTTTATTTCCAGCAATTGATTGACTTTTTGGCTTTGAATCGATTCGCTTTGCAAACACTCTCGGACACCAAATGGGAATGTTTTGGTCAACAATTATTTGGGAGTAAATTCTTTTTTATTTTGGGGATTTGATTCAATTGCATTTGATATAATTTAAAAAAATCTAAACTAGAGAATGGTTATATTTATATAAGCCAACTACTTTTGTGCCCCAAACAATGGCAGTTATATAATTGCATTTTTGGCTTTTTAAATTTGCATTGATTTCCCAATGTTTCCTCTTTTTGCCAATTTCATTCGCAGGCAGGAGCCTGAGCTGGAGCTGGAGCAGGAGCAGGAGCAGACCAGTCGGCGAATTGCAAATTTAAATGCCGCAGCAGCTGCAACTGCTTATGGTAATGAGTCTGTCCATTTGTCCAGTGTCCAGGAGTCCAGGAGTCCGTCTGTTTTCACGGCAGTTGGCGAGAAGACCGGCGCTGTCGGCGCAGTTACACCAACTGGGAACTAATAATGTAAAACTCGCTTTATAACTTTCCAGGGAAGGGGGAGGAGGAAAGGAAAAGCCTGGGAAGAGGAGGCGACAGCTACAACGATTGCTATGGTGACCAAAATTGAGTGCCGTTTGTGAACAGCTGGAAACTTATGAAAGTTGTTTGCCAAACAACAATAAAATAAATTGTGCGAAGCCCTGAAGTTGGCACTGCCACTGCCACTGCCACTGGCGCTGCCACTGGTGCTGGGAAGGATGGCGCGAAGGGGAATCCCCTTTCCAGTCAAGGTGTGCACGGGGGGGGGATGGGTGTTTCCGGCAACTCGTGTCAATTGTCATTTCGTACTTGAAGTTGCCTTTGCTCCTGACTTTTTCTTTTGCCCGAGTTGTTACGCTTTTATTGCCATTGTTGGGCCGGCTGTTGTTGCTCCGCCTATTATTTATATTATACCAAGGACTCTCGCGGGAAAGGTGTAAAAAACTTTCACCCCTGGCGCCTACACCTTTTTATGAAGTGCTCACAGCGGGTTATCAATTCGTATGTTGTTGTCGCTACAATTCATTTTATTATTAAAAATCACTGAGCTGGAAGCATCAAAGCGGAAGTTGCATTCACAGCCGACGGGAGATGTGTACTTTGACAAGGATCCCCTACACACTGTATGTTATATCCTTTTGTACACTCAAAACAGATGTACATAAATTGTTGCCGCACACACATATGTATGTATGTATAATTCATAAGATATTTATTTATGCAAACGCATGTAGGAATGTGTTTTGGAATTTGGTGAGCTTAAAGCACTTGGCTTCTCGCTTCGTTAATTTGCATATCATATTTAAGGCTTTCCCTGAATGCTTTTACAATAATTCCCGAATAATTGAAGTCCGACTGAAGGCCGACTGTATCCATTTCAATTTTCCATTCCTAAGCCATTCTCTAAGGGGGCGAGCTGTCATTCGGTTTCAGGATCCCCCGGTTGCAGTTGATTGCACAAGGTCCTTCCATCCATCCATATCAATTCCACTTTTTTGTTATCAATGATAACAAGACGCAAAATGAAAAGAAAGCGAGAAGGCGTATCGGCATCGTAAGGAGCAGCTGCCTGTCCCCACGAATGGAAATTCCTACTGTCGGAGTCGTCCCCCTTCTGCTGCCCAGTGTCCATTGTTGGCTTTCGTTCGGGCATCCGATTCGGATTACGTTGTGGAAAATGCAAAAGACTTTTCGCTACTTCCCGGATCCGGGGATATAACCAAGTTAGATTGCAGCCAAGAGCTTTGGCCATATTTCGTGCTCTCGCACTTTCGGCTTTGGATAAATATTTATGGAAAATGTTAATTCCGCGCTCTTTAATCTAAATGTTAATTTGGCGCCGCGCAAATAAATCACTTTGTTGCCAGCCAACATGGCGTATGCGTAATGCGAATGGCCCGGGAATTCCAGGGGCCGCTCCTCATCTCTCCCTCCTCCCTCACCTGGTGTCTGCGGTTGTTGGATTAATTAGAGCAGCGTGCACATCAAAATGCTCCTTGGAGACCAATTGTCGGGGAAAGTTCAAGTGCGGCTTTTCCCCGAGTGCTGCTGCTCTTGCGGATCTTTAATATTTGCCAGTTTCCCAAGCTACCCCGAGCTACCCAAGCTAGCAGAGCTACTTGAGCTGCAGCCTGATGAAAATGTCGGCAGCAGGTGTAAAATTTCAATTAGCGCTCCAGTCATGGCCAAGACCCGAAAAGAAACTACCACCTAATTACGCCGCTCTAGATTAGTTTTTCTAAAGAATTCCTGGCTGCTCCTGGCCGGGTGGGGCAACTATTAAGTAGTTTTCGCTTTGAAAGGCCCGTTTAAAGGAAAGTGGTTTCTATTTCTCCAATGGGACCTACCTGATTGGCTCTCAACGAGCCTAGACCCTCGGGTGATTAATGATGTTTTCATATCTCACATACAATTTATCAGCAGGCCGAAAACAAATTCCCAACTAATCAAAATATTCAGATGAGTAATTGTGTTTGGGTTTTCTTCAGGAAAGCATTTCCCCAACGGCATTCGGGCCGGCCACTAAAGAAACATGTCAACTATGCGGCCAACTTTAAAACCAACGAATTGCTGGAATAAATGGCTAAGATGACTTTATGGCCATCACTGCACTTTGTCTTTCCACCGAAACGAAGCTGGAAACACAAAATTCAGGGGATTTGCTGGGCGAAAGGGGAGCCGGGGAGTTCAAGTGTAGTTCGCCTCGGGGGCTTTGGCATGCATTTAACATCCAGGCCAGGCCAGGCCAGGACATGGCTGGAGGGCAGGACAAAGGGGCGGGGACACACTGGTTTTTTTTCTCTGTGCAGAGCCTGACCTACATACACTGGGAAAAGGGGGATTTCTTGGAAGCATTTATTGATTTAATTAAAGCGTTTTGTAAATTGAAACCAAAAGTATTGTATCCTTTAGGTAAACATTTATAAGACGTCCTTTTATTACTATTCAAATTCACAGAAAATCTTTTTATAGAGCCAATCTTTAACCTCTGTCTGTGCCCCTTATCCGAGTTGGACTGTGGCAAGTGGGTGTTGCACAGACTTTTTGCCCTGGGTTGGCGACACAGCGCTGGCGCTACGTGACATGCATTGCATAGTTCATCGCCTTTGGTCCTGCTGGCACGGACCGAAAATATTGCAGTTGTGATATGTTTGAGCTGACTCGGATGTCCGGTGATGGTATCACATCCCAACTCCAGAGGTGCTAATGAAAATTGCTCAACTTTTGGCTCAAATCGGAAATGGATATGCTGCAATCCCGCATCCGTCTGGGTTTGTGGCGCCTCCGCCTCCATCTCCGCCTCCGTCTCCATGTTGCCAACATAATTAACCTCAACAATTAGAGCTACATGGTACTTGGGGGCGCCTTTAAAGTTTCCGCCTCCGAAACGGGTTTGAGTCAAATGAGAGTTTTATGTCGCACATCCAAGCTGTTGTATTAATTTTTGGGGACTCGGCAAACAAGCAAAACCAATTTGCGCCAAAGGAACACCAAGAGCCGTCCTCGTCCTCGTCCTCGTCCTCGTAACAGGAGCAGTTAATTTTAATTACGCACCAACAGTGGAACAGAGTCACTGTTGCTTCGTTGACAACGGGGGGTCCTTTGCAATTTAGACACCTTTTGAGAAGGCCCACGCTCCGCCCCTCCCCACCTCGAAATTGCCATTAAATGGGTGTGGGCGTGGCTGGAAATAAACGACAATGGCGTTTCTGTGGCCATGTGTGGAAAATGGCTGGTGAGTCGGGCGAATCGTTTCGAGGTGCAAAGCAACACAACAAATTAATTTTCCCAGCTCCCCGGGTATGGTATGATTCCTGCCACCCATTCGCAAACCTCGCGAAGATTACCAACTAAATTTCCCCGCCCCCGCAACTTTTAAATGAATTTCACTTCCGCTATTCAGGATGCCAACGGAACAGTTAGAGACACTGTTAGAAAACTCACCTACGATATGTTTCAGGCGATCCTTGCTAGCCCTTTGAAGTGTCCAAGCTTTCTCCCGGTGTAGCCCACTTTTATGAGGAAAACTGTTTGCTTTCGCCGCCGTGTGGCGTTTCTGTAGATGTTGATCCTGTATGTTCGCATTAGCAACCGTTTTTGGAGCAGGAGCACCCACGGAAGCACACACGTGCATTTGGATTTCCTTGGCACACTTTCACGCGAAGCTTAAGGATATTTTCGCACCCCTCTAAGAAGCTGCAATCCCAACAATGCCGGCTATAAGGATAACACACACTCACGGCACACTCAGGACACACAGTTAAAGACAGATTGGTTGCATTTTACACAATATTCGTATTTTATTTTAAAACGTTACATTCTTTACACACAGATTGCAGCTGCTTACAACGCTCCGTTCTTTGAAAGGATATGCTCTTGCCAATATTTTGGCTCCTAACTAACTAACTTGTCCAACAACTGCGGCTGCAATCCCCTACTCATTTCATCTCTCAGTGTAGTAGTAGTACAATCGTTATGGTGGAATAGAATTCTTTAATCTGTATATTTATTTATATACTCGCACAGTGGGTAAGTTTGTGTTCGTTATCCTTTTCCTCTAAACATTTACATTTAATTAACTTTGAGTTGTAACCAGAATACATAATATATAAATACCTGTACTTAGCTGTTGATTACATATGTATACATGTATATATATATATCATTTCTTTAATAGTTTAGAGTTTAGAGTACAAGAAATTGCAAATTTGTTTTCGTTACATATATCGGGTAGAGAGATCTATATATGATCAGATTAAAGCCTTGGAAAAGAGACGTTGAGAACTGGAGCTTTGGCAAAAGATCGTGGGCCACTAAATGACAAGGATTTGATTTTCGATTTCGTATTCTTTCCTGCTAAATAGAACCTATCTGATAAAATATCTATTAATTTTGATACCTCTCACTAAGTTAATCTAAATATCACTCGGTTTCTGCTTGTGGCTGATCATTGTATTCTGATTTTTTTTTATCATCTATTTCCTTTGTTTTGCGTTTAGTTCATCCGGATGAGATGAGATTGGGCTCCTGGGGATGCGGACACGCGGCTGTTACACCTCCTCGTAGCTCTTGCACTTGGGCAGGGGTCCCGACCACCGGCCATCCGGCTGGCATTTGGGCCGCTCGGGCGGACCCTCGTAACTCTGGACGAATCCGGGCCGGCACTGGACGCTCAGGTAGTCGCCGGCATCGTAATTGAACTTGAGCGGAGCTATCAGGCCGTTGGGCGGATCGCCGGGATAGGGGCACTGTGATTTGCCTGGGCGAGCGAACGTGGTGGATGTGGTGGTCATGTTATGCATTTTTTATGTAAGAGTGATGATTCGTGAGCGGTATCGTATATCGGAATCGGTTTTCGGTATTCGGTATTCGGTAATCGGTAATCAGGTATTCAGGTAATCAATCAGGTAACAGGTATCAAGATCGGTGCGGAAATACAACACAAGTTCATTAATTGAGTTTTGGTCTGAGTTGAGGGCCCACGAGGCAGGAGGAGGAAGTAGGGGCGTCCGCCGGCAATCTCTCGCAGCGTTCGCGTTCAGTGTCAGTGAATGTGTGTGATTTTTAGTAGTAGTAGTTGCGGTGTCTACTTACAAAATGGCGGCGAGTGCGACCAGAATCCATTCTCCGTGCATATGATGCTCGACTCGCCCACCAGGCTGTGCCCGTCGTTGCAGCTGAATGTGACCAACGCGCCCACCGTGAGCCGCCGCTGGCTGAGGCTGGTGCCACCGATCCTTCCATTGAGCGGCGCCACTGGCATCACACACTGAATGACTGTGGATTATGCAAGGGTCGGTTGGTGATGGTGTGTGCAATGGTGGGGATAGTTGGCAAACAATATTATTAATTAATATTTGATTAGGAGCTGGGATCTCAATGTTTTTCCAATTTAAAACATTTTTTTGGAAAATATTACTCATACGCCCTGTGTCCCACTTTCAATTTGATTCAAAGATTATGACCATGACAACACTGCGTATGTGTAATAAAATATTCAAATATTATCCCAGAATGACTCACCTTTGCAACGAGGAACGGGGCCACTCCAGACGCCCGACGGCTCACAGTCCAGCTGCGCCGGTCCGGTCAGCTTGAAGCCCCACTGGCATTTGAACACCGCCCGCCCCCAAGCCGAGGTGTTCAGCTCGATGAGACTGAGATGGGGGTCATCCAATTCGAGACGGGGACACTGGACAGCATGGCAGGTCGGCGTCGGCGATGACCAATTGCCGGAGGCCAAACAGGTGGCATTCAGAGCCCCGTCCAGCCGGAAGCCCTCGGGGCACTCGTAGTGCGCCCGCTGGCCCAGCTTGTTGCCCTCGAGACGCAGCTTGAGCGGCGCCAGCGGCTCTGTTAGCTGCGGACACGTCGAAGTGGCCACCACGACCGCGATGCTGTTGGTCAGGCCACGTGGCGAGGTGCAGGTGAAGGTGCCAGAATCGTTATTCTCGATGTTCTTGATGCTAAGTCGGTATCGTACGGCCTTCTCCTCCTGGGCAGGCGACCAACCTATCAATGTGAAGGAAAGGGAAACCAAAATAAACAAATTTCTTTCCATGAAGGCACACTCACCCGTGGAGTACTGCATATACCAGCTGGTCCAGCTCCACTCCGGCGTGCCCCTGACCCTCGGATACATGCAGTCCATCAAAACAGTGCTGTGCGGAGGAACCGCCATCACTCCGGAGGGCTCGAACGAGTAGGAGCCGTTGAAGATCTTGATGCGGATGGAGGGGGCGCTGTCCTCGGAGTAGTTGGTCAGCACGGTGGTGGGCACGCAGCTGGGCATGCGCGGCGCCCAGAGGCCGTTGGAGCACAGGACCCGGGACTCGCCCAGCAGCTTGTAGATGCCCAGCTCCTGGCAGCGTGCTTGCAGGGAGTGTCCGTGCGGCAGATCCCATCCCACATTCTAATCAAAGTGGCAAGTGGCAAGCAAGCGGTGTAAGGAAGCGAATTAGAAGTGCGGGCAAGGCAAGAGGGGGATACAGAATACAAAAAAAAAGTCAAAAAGAGAGAGAGAGAGAGAAAGAGAGAGTGGAGAAAGTTATCAAAAATCGGATGGGTCCTTGAAGTGGGGAAAGTGACTCTGGTTGCTCTGGCGTGCAGTTCCTCGCAGTGTATCTGTAACTTGTATTATCTGTATCTGGTACTCATTGAACAGGACCCACTGTATCTGTAATCTGTAATCTGTATCTGTGTTTTCTTTGGTATTTGTGTATCTTGTATCTTGTATCTGGGTATCTTGTGTTATAACTGTTTGTCATTTTCGGTGCAATCTACACAACACAATCTACAACGACGACTCACAATTTCTGTATTTGAGAGAAGTGTCGATTTGGATAAGCGCGTTTTACGCCAGCCGCGATTTGGTGGGATCGGAGTCTGCAAGAGAGAGGGAATCAGAGAGTACCAAAAAAGAACACACTACTAGTATATCAAACTATAGAGATTGGGAATCGTATTGCCCGATTCCCGAGCCTCGGCATGCAGATGGGCTTAGACGCTGGTCATTATTTTTGGTGAGATTTATTTTTATTTATTTGCAGGCTGATATGAGATAAGAGCGATAGCAAGACGGATCGTGCGATATTAGATTTGGAGAAGATTGGTTACAGAGACAGAGATAGATATAGATAGAGAGATAGAGACAGACAGATCGGAGCTGGGATCCCCATATTGTGTGGCAAAGCTCTCCGGAAATCTACAAAATTCATAATTATGTATCATGTGTGCGTGTGTGCGCGTTGTGGCATGTGGCATGTGGCATGTGGCATGTGGCATGTGGCTATGTGGACATGTGTGGTGGTGCTGTGGTGCATCGGCGTATCTGTGGTGTGGTGCGGCAGCCAGCGGAGGCGACGTAGGATCCACAACGGGCCACTTACCACTGAGATGTTGCGGTAGCTGAGCAGCAGGTGCGAGGGTATCCTGTTGACGTGGCAGCTCTTGTACAGCGGCTGAAACTTCACGTTGCCATTATCGTCTGCGGGTTGCAAAATGCCAAACATATTGGTACACAGAGAAAAAGTATCAAAAAGGATTGTATTTCGATTAGTTCATGGGTGTCGTCTAGTGGCTCTGGCTCTAATTTGACATGGAAATCGTAAATCATTTTTCTCTGTGTAGTTTTAATTGGCGATTACATTAAATGGTAATTCAAATGAAACAACAATCTGGCTGTTTGTGTCTCTTGATTGTGTACTTGACTGTGTTTGCTTTATTTGGCTTCGTTTAAATGGATTCGCATCTGTTTGTGTGACTTAAATGTATCTGAAACTAAAGCTGCTAACGAAATGTATCTGCAACTGCAACTATGTGTCTATTTTGTGTGTAATTTTGTTGTTTAATTGTGTGCTTTGTCTGGGTGTATCGGGGGGTGGGTGTGGGGCGTGTCCTGTTCCAGGTCCTGTTCACTTACCCTCCTCGTTGGTGGCGCACAACGGACCCACCCACTTGCCCTTGACACACCGTATCTTGCACAGCCGGCGATCGCCCATGGGTCCAATCTCGCCCGGAAACCTGATCTCCGACACCTCGGTGAACTGCTGCAGGATGTCCACCTCCTCCTCCTCCTCCTCGTCCTCGTCGAATTCGGAGTCATCGGGATGCACAGGCGAGTAGCCAGTCTCCTCGTCATAGATACCTATATTTTTTTGTTGTTGTTTTGTTTTGGTTTTGATATATAGTGGGACGAGAAGAGCAGAAGGTGTGGGCGTCATGAGATGGGCAATGTACCATGCCAAGAAAAAGGGTGGCGGGTAGATAGACTTTGAGAGGGGGGAGCAAATAGAGCAAGCATCTAATGAGCTAATGATACCAATGAAATGAATATGCCAATGATTGATAAATATTCCGCGGAAATACTGAGATTTCACCCTCGCTGGGTGTCATTCCCCGTAATGCCTTATGGCCAGGATGTATTCATGAGTCAACCCGGGTTAACCCAGCCACTTGGAGGGGACTCTTCGCTTTCGTGAAATTGCGGAAAATACTTGAGCAGCCACATTAAGCCATAGAGATGCCACGGGACGTGCGAAAAGTGCTGCCAGCTGAAAATTTCAATGGGCAGCGGCGACGAGTGCTTAGATATGCATTAAAAGAAGGAAAAGACTCCACAAAGCGGGTGGTGGAGTGGTGGAGAAGTGGCCACTTAACAGGATACAACTTCATTTCCAAGCAACCCCATCCAAAAAGGAAAACGGAAAAAAAGGAGTGCAAAAATAAAAATGGAGATGTGAAAAGGCAAAGATAACACGAAAGATAATATTATGTCAGAGAATGAGGGCCGGCTAATAGAAAATAGAAGGAAAAAAGGAGGCAGGCCACAGCCGGAGACGGATACGGATGCGGACAAAAGAGCGGTATAGAGCCAGGGGGTAGCCAAGGCAAACAAAGGAGCCGAAAGGAAAATCATTCAGCACCCGTACCGAACCAAAGTTCTGGCCGTAACAAAGGACGACGGACCAGTCTGAACTCCATAACCACGACAAAGATATGGCCGAGCAAATAAACCATGACCACGCAGCGACGATGGCGAAAATGGGGTAATGAAAAGCCCAAAGAGCAGGCTTGGATATGGGAGGATATGGTTTTTGGGGGGGGGCTGTGGCAGTGGCAGTGGCTGTGGCAATGGCAATGGCAATGGCAGTGGAGCAGGTGCCAGAAAGCAGGTGTGAATTCGCTGAAGGATGAGCCATGTGCTATATATGGTGGATGGAGGATGGCGGATGGCGGATGGGATGACGCTGTGGCTTCGGCTTTGGATGCGG
The DNA here is from genome assembly GCA_018150405.1 of Drosophila varians. NCBI lineage: Eukaryota > Metazoa > Arthropoda > Insecta > Diptera > Drosophilidae > Drosophila > Drosophila varians. The sequence goes on from JAECWK010000130.1 coordinate 16,969,687, forward strand.
CTGTGAGCGACTGCGATTAGCTTTTACGAGTATGTTTCAGTGTGTCCTGTCCACAGCTCTTAACTTCCGTTTCATGTCCTGCATTGGTCTTTTCATGTGTGTGTGTGTGTGAGAGTGTCTAGTGGCTTTAATGTCCTGGCAAAAGGCATTTTTCATATGGCCCAGGAAAATATTCAAATTTTTGATCAAGAAATTAAAGGGTTTTTAAAGAAAAAAAAATAGAAAAGGGACATGGGAAAACATTTTTTGGTTCCATTTCTTAATTTAAGGTGAAGAGGGATCACAGTACCTATACGTAATATTTTTAAGAATTTATTTTTAAGAAAAATATTATCAAAAAACGGACAAAAGCCTGTTTAATATATCCTTTTGCTAGGGCATTCCGGACGTATAACCAATCCGACTTAATAAATATAGAAAAGCGATTCTTAGTTGTGATTTAAGGACGGCGCTACACGGACAGGCAGACAGACAACGAGACAGCGACAGCGGAGCAAATCTTTATAGGCATTGGGCACTGTGGCATTGCCAGTGTCTGGCCGCCGTGCGGACGCACACTCACCCTTGTCCTTGCGACTGGTGGTCTTGGAGCTGGAGTCGCCACCACCCTTCGGACGGCTCAGTGCACCCGTGGTCTTGCCCGATTTACGCTTTACACGTTGCAGGGCCACTGTTGGAGAGAAATGAATGGATTATTTAAAGGAATTTAAAGGAAGGATATAACATTTGGCTATTTGCAACACATCTGAAATATAAAGTTTGTATATTAAGACTGCTTGTAATTATTATAGCCTTGCAGATGGATTGTCCTTTAGGACTTTCACAAGATTATATAAACTCCACTTTTGGTTTGTAACACTTTAAAAAGTCACTTACCTGCTGCACTGCTCGACTGATTTCCATATTGTAGGTCGTCCGTGTCGACCGGCTCCGGTTCCTTGTCAGGATCCGGCGGCAGCTGGCCGAGATCACCCTTGGACTCAATGCTGCGCCGGCGACGCCAACGCGGGCTCCGGTCACGCTGGTCGAGCTCTGCAGCGTGACTGTCGCCGCGTCGGCGATGGTGGCCAGAACTGGACTCTGGCTCCTCAATCACGTCCTTCTCCTGGCGCTCCTCCTTGGGATTCTTGGTGTCTTTCTTCAGGGACAGCTCCTCTGGATTGACCTTCTTGTTCTTGGGCTTCTTCTTGGTCAGCTTGGTGCACTTCTCCTTGCCGCCCTCCGCCAAGCACTTGCTCAGCCTGGCCTTCATTTTGAGCTTGTGCAGCTTGGAGCGGAGTTCTCGATTCGGTTCGCGGCTCTTCAGGATATCGGCTATGTGGACGTAGTAGACATCGCCCTCGGCGGCCAGCTTGCTGCCCGCCCAGCGATCCGTTTCCGGTGAGGCTTCCGCATCGTGGAGGATGGCATGCCGCTTATAGCGACTGCCACGCCCCCTGCCCGTCTGGCCATTGTCGTTCTCGATGCGACGACGTCGCCCGGAACCGGAACGCCGACGCTTGCCCTGCTTGCGATTCGTGTTCAATCGCTTCTCATCGGCCACTCCGCCATGCAGCTCCTCGTCCTCGTCGTCGCCCAGGTCATCATCGCCCACCAAGCTGGCGGCAGCATCCCCCACATGCAGATGGTCATCGCCCAGATCAAGGGAATACGGATTGATTACGGCCGCATGGTTCTCGCCCGGATGACGGGGTGCGGACTCCACAAACTCTACATCCGCGGTGGTGAAGTCCTCGGGCAGGTAGACCTGAGTCGTTTCAAACTTGGCCAACGGCTGCTCCGTGGTCGATTCCGGCTTGACAATCGTGAAGCGAACATCCGGAGCCCGGCAGCCTGGCGAGGCATCTGTAAAAGGCAGATAAAAAAATTACACTTAAAAAAAATATTGTAAAGGTTGAATAATTTTTATACTTTTAAATTAATTTTACAAATATTTTATCCATTAGAAAATAAAAAGTATAATTTAAAATAATATGTAGAATTTTTTATTCATTTTTCTTTTCAGTGAGTTTTGAGGATACGAGCTGGAGATTCCAACTTAAACCTCGAAGGTAATGCAATTTCTGGTCTGTCTGGGCTGACTGGCTGTCTGCCTGACTGACTGTCTGGCAGAAACTCTTGTCATAAATATTTCATATGTGATCTAATTTAATAACTTGGCTTGCCTCGGCGAACTTTCCACTCGACGTCGCCAGAGTTTTGAGTGCCATCGAAATTGCAAATTTCCAATATGCATTTGGCATGCTGGCAAGTAATCAGGGGAGTGGAAGACTGGATGGCAGGTTGGAGAATGCAGGATGCTGGTTGCTGGATGCTGGATGGGATGCTCTTGGTGTTGGGTGGCACGAAAATCGTTGCACAGTCAACGCTCAGTCGAGCTTCCATTTTACATGAGACGAAGGAGGCCGGGAGGCAGAGGGGAAAAGTCATGGCAGCTTTTTCCGCCATCTCCAGTTTCCAGTTAGCATTTCGTAATCGCCGAAGGCAGCCTTAAAGTTTAACGCTTCCATTCCACTCTTTCGCTTTATTCCGTAATGTGTCATGTACTTTGTCAGAAAGTAGGTCGAGCGGAAAAACACTCGCAAATGGAACTTTAAGTAATACTGCAATTGATGCAATTCAATAGACAATTACAAATTAGATTTTGTTTGCCTGCAAAATCATCTTTGTTTGCTAAATAGAGAAAATGGGAATTTCCAAAGGATTACTTTAGTTCCTTGAATATTTCGTGGGGTGAACGCGACCACAAATCGCCAACAGCTGACTGCGGAAGAATGTAGATTTGTATTTAGCGGGAAAATCTAATCTGTTCTTAGTTGTTGATTCTGATAACAGAAAGCTTTCTGCCGCCGAGAGCTAAATAATCGAATATTTCGAATCAGTGTCGTGTCGGCTGCCATCGAACTCGGTTCTATCGAGATGTTTGTTCTTTGGCTTATTGTGGCTCTAAGCGTGTTTCTCCACTGGCTATATAAGGTCAACAATGAATTCTACATCCAGGCCTTTTTCGCCAGAAGAGTGAAGACGAAGACCGGCAAGCCACCGGAGAGTATTGTTCCCCTGCCCAGAGGACGCACAATATTCGCCAATTGTTTTGATTTTTTTGGAAAGAGCCCAGGTAAACCTCAACTCATTCCCGATTAGATTTAACATTTAATCTATTTTATCAATTAGTGGAAGTGTTTAAACATTTGAGGCGCGTCGCAAGGGAGGCCGATTGGGAAAGCTATATTCAATATCGTTTTGGCGGCTCCAGTTACAATGTGATCGATGCCAAAAGTGCTGAGTTTATTCTAAACCATCCAAACCTGACAACAAAAGGTTTTGTTTACAACTTCCTACACCCATTTCTGAAGACTGGAGTTCTGACATCAAATGGTAATATATTAGTTTCGGAAAGTTTGTGTTTTATAAGAAATAATTTATTTTATTGCAGAAAACAAATGGCACACGCGACGCAATATGCTAACCAGGACCTTTCATTTCAATATTTTAAATCAGTTCCAAGATGTTTTCATGTAAATAGTTATTTAAAACTTCGAATATATTTTATAATAATAATATTTTTCAGAGCTGAAAGCTTGAAGTTTGTTGACCATTTTAAAGGCCTTAATTCTTTCAACTTTTTGCTGAGTGATCCCTTAGCCAAGTTTACTCTGAACAGCATTTGCGGTAATGGCCACAAATAAAATAAACTGTGTAATAAAAATAGTTACCATTTGATTACAGAGACTGCCATGGGAGTTAAACTGGATGAAATGGCAGAAACCGGCGATCGATATCGGGAAAGCTTTTACTTTATTGATAAATGCTTCGTCCGGAGAGTCAGCAATCCGTTCTATTGGGGCGATTTCTGGTACAACCTCCTGGCGGCCCGTGGCTATAATGCCGCCTTGAAAGTGGTTCACGATTTCTCGAGCGACATTATAGCCAAACGTAGAATTCTCCTCGAGCAGGAATTGGAATACAGAAGAGCTACCCAAGATGCTGATGATGATTTGTAACTCTAACCTATTGGATTTATTATTTTTAATTAATAATCCTTTTGATATAGATGTGTCCCAAGAGGAAAGCCCTTTGCCATGTTGGACACATTGATTTGTGCAGAAAAGGATGGCTTGATCGACCACAGTGGCATTTGTGAAGAGGTGGACACTCTGATGTTTGAGGGATACGACAGTCCCTACATTGGACTAACCTTTGCCTTGTTAAACATGTCTTTCTATGGCGATCATCAGGATAAATGCTACCAGGAGATTCAAGAGCACATTGAAGGTAGATACTAATAGAAGCTAATTAAAACCATTGTCAATATTTCTCTGCTTTAAGATAATCTGAGCAACTTAAACGTGACGCAGTTGGGAAAACTCAAATATTTGGAATACTTTTTGAAGGAAACATTGCGTCTTTACCCTTCTATCCCGCTGATGTGCCGTGAAACGGTCCAGGACACAGAGCTTTTCAATGGTCTAATCCTTCCCAAGCGATGTCAAATAAATATTCACCTATTCGATATTCATCGTAATCCCAAATACTGGGACAACCCCAACGAATTCCAACCGGAGCGTTTTCTGCCCGAGAACTCTCGAAATCGTCACACTTACGCCTTTATTCCTTTCAGTGCTGGACAAAGAAACTGCCTAGGTAGGATATTCTAATCTATTTAGTATCACCCCAATAAAATGTTGTTCCCAAAACAGGCCAGAAGTACGCCATGCAGCAAATGAAAACCCTGCTGGTTGTCATTCTGAAAAGGTTCAGAGTTCTTCCAGCCATGGAACCCCACTCGATAGTCTTTCAAATGGGCATTAATCTGCGCACCAAAAACAAAATGCAAGTCAAGTTCGTGAGGCGAAAATAGGACGCGACACACACAATTACTGATACTCATTCGCAAAGGTTCCACCAAACACAATTTATTAGTTGAACGCGACCTGACATTATCACTCCCAGCTGAGCGAACAAATAGAAGCCAAAAACACACAATAATATTATAATAAAGTCAAGAGAATATTCTAATCATTCTAAGAAGTTGTAATAAAAGCGAAACCGGTTGATATTGAAAAGCTCGCTTGTTGTGAGAGCTGGAAATCGAAAATAATAAACAGAAAACAGTCTACTTTGGAGAGAGGTCTGGCTCGGTTGTTTACTCGGTGTTTATATAATATTATTGACTCTATAAAGTGAACAATGAGCATTACGTTTCGGACTTCCTTGCCCGAGGAGCTCGATTCAAAAATGATCGATCCCTAGAGAGCCTAGTTCCTTGGCCAAAAGGGTTGTAAACGATAATGGTAAGATACGACTATTACTACTATCCTACTATTACAAATTTGTTCTTAGACGAGGGACTCCAAAATTTTTATAAAGCTGGCCAAGCGTAACTAAGGGAGCCACCTTCGATGGGAAAAGTTGGTGTCAACGTTAGATAGCCACAAAATCGAGTATTTCGAATCAGTGTCGTGTCGGTTGCCATCGGATTCGGTTTCACCAAGATGCTCGCTCTTTGGCTAATTGTGGCATTGAGCCTGTTTCTGCATTGGCTATACAAGGCCAAAAAAGAATACTGTATCCTGGCCTTCTTCGCCAGAAGAGTTAAGACCAAGAATGGCAAACCACCGGAGAGTATTGTTCCCCTGCCCAAGGGTCGCACAATATTTGCCAATTGTTTTGATTTTTTTGGGAAAAACCGAGGTAAGACTTTACTTCATCAATATGATTATTAGATGGAGAAATGTATTTGATCTTCTTTTCGGAAAAGTGGGAGTTTTTGAGCAGTTTCGTCGGGCGGCAAGAGAAGCAGGTGGTGAAAGTTACCTCCAATATCGTGTTGGTAGAGTCAGTTACAATGCGATCGACGCTCCAAATGCAGAGTTCATACTGAACCATCCGAGTTTAACAAAAAAAGGTATAGTTTACAATTTCCTCCATCCATTTCTGAAGACTGGAGTTCTGACGTCTTATGGTAAGGCAATTCTCTCCAAACAAAAATTATATTTAATTACAATTTGTTTATCTGCAGAAAACAAATGGCAAAGGCGGCGAAATATGCTGAACAGGACATTTCATTATAATATTTTAAATCAGTTTCAAGAGGTCTTTATGTAAATGGTTATAAAAACCCTAATATACATTTGCTAATTACAATATTTGTATTAGATCCGAGAGTTTCAAGTTCGTTGACCATATCAAAAGCACAAACTCATTCAAAATGTTTCTCAGTGACCCGATTGCCAAGTTTACTTTGAACAGCATTTGCGGTAATCTCCAATAAATAAATTTATTATGAAATAAACATAATCTGGATTTGTTTACAGAGACTGCCATGGGAGTTAAACTGGATGAGATGGCAGAAACTGGCGACCGGTACCGGCAAAGTTTTTACCTAATTGATCAATTCTTTGCCCGGAGAGTCAGCAATCCGTTCTATTGGGGGGACTTCTGGTACAGCCTCCTGGCAGCCCGTGGCTATAATGCCGCCTTGAAAGTGGTTCACGATTTCTCGAGTGACATTATAGCCAAACGAAGGATTCTCCTCGAACAGGAATTGGAATACAGAAGAGCTACCCAAGATGCTGATGATGATTTGTAAATCTAACCTATTGGATTTATTATTTTTAATTAATAATCCTTTTGATATAGATGTGTCCCAAGAGGAAAGCCCTTTGCCATGTTGGACACCTTGATTTGTGCGGAAAAGGATGGCTTGATCGATCACAGCGGCATCTGTGAGGAGGTGGACACTCTGATGTTTGAGGGATACGACAGTCCCTACATTGGACTAACCTTTGCCTTGTTAAACATGTCTTTCTATGGCGATCATCAGGATAAATGCTACCAGGAGATTCAAGAGCACATTGAAGGTAGATACTAATAGAAGCTAATTAAAACCATTGTCAATATTTCTCTGCTTTAAGATAATCTAAGTAACTTAAACGTGACGCAGTTGGGAAAACTCAAATATTTGGAATACTTTTTGAAGGAAACATTGCGTCTTTACCCTTCTATCCCGCTGATGTGTCGTGAAACGGTCCAGGACACAGAGCTTTTAAACGGTCTAATCCTTCCCAAGCGATGTCAAATAAATATTCACCTATTTGATATTCATCGTAATCCCAAATACTGGGACAACCCCAACGAATTCCAACCGAAGCGTTTTCTGCCCGAGAACTCTCGAAATCGTCACAATTACGCCTTTATTCCTTTCAGTGCTGGACAAAGAAATTGTTTTGGTAAATAAATCCAATATATTTATTATTATTTTATTAAATTTCAATCCTTTTAAACAGGTCAGAAATATGCCATGCAACAGATGAAAACCCTGTTGGTTGTTGTTCTTAAAGAGTTTAAGGTATTGCCAGCCATGGATCCTCAGTCTATCGTCCTTCAAATGGGAATAAGTCTCCGGTTTAAAAACAAAATACAAGTCATGTTTGAGAAGCGAAAGTAGAAGCCCTAAAAATTAGATTAACATTTGACGTAGTTCATGAAACGCCACCTGACGCTATCACTCACAGCTGAGCGAATAAATAAAAACCAAAACAAAATATAATAGAGTCTATCTACAATCTAATCATTTTAGGTAGTCGTAATAAAAGCCAAACCGGTTGAAATAAAAAAGCTCGCTTTTTGTGAGAGCTGGGAATCGAAATTGGAAAACACAAAACAGTCCACTTTGGTCAGCGGCTTGACTCGGTTGAGAGATCATGTTAATTCTGTGGACTTTAGTGGCTCTGGGTGTACTTATTCGATGGGTCTACAAAGTAAACAATGAGTACTACGTTATGTCCTTCTTTGCCAGAAGGCCTCGAACCAAAGATGGTCGGAGCCTGGAGAGCCTGGTTCCTTTGCCAAAGGGACGCACTATATTCGCCAATTGTTTCGATTTGGTTGGAAAAGATAACGGTAAGAGAGTAATTTAGAACGAAAAAGCTCCACTTATCGAAGCTTTTTTTCTTAGCCGAGGGATTCCAACATTTCAGGGAACTGGCCAAGCGCTGCGGAGAGAGCTACCTTCTGTATGTGGTGGGAAAGGCCAGTTTCAACGTCATAGATGCCCCAACTGTGGAGAATATATTGAACCATCCAAACCTGAGGAACAAGGGCTTTGTATACAACTTTCTGCACCCGTTTCTGGAAACTGGAGTTCTGACATCCAAAGGTAAAGGATCCAAAGCGATTGTTTTCGAGTATTTGGTTTTTCAATTCTATTTCTCGCAGAACAGAAGTGGCACACGAGAAGGAGCATGTTGAGCAGGACCTTTCACATTAACATATTGAACCAATTCCAAGACACCTTTATGTAAGCGTTTAAAAAACCAACTAATGCATTTTATAAATTTCTTATTTCTTTTTAAATATTTCCAGAGCCGAAAGCCTCAAGTTTGTGCAACAATTCAAACGACAAGAGTCAAGCATCGTCTCTCTGAGTGATCCCATTTATCATTTCACACTAAATAACATTTGTGGTAAACTGAAATACTTTAATTAGGTACAAACAAGTAATAATTAATTCATTGTAGAAACTGCCATGGGTGTCAAATTGGACGAACTGGGAGAAGATGGAGATCGCTATCGGGATAACTTCCATCTGATCGATCAGAGTTTCGTTCGAAGGATAAGAAATCCCTTGTATTGGGGCGATTTCTGGTACAAGCTTTGTGCAGCCCGGAACGATGAAAAAGCCTTGAAAATAGTTCACGAGTTCTCCAGCGATATTATTGCCAAAAGAAGGATTTTATTGGAGGAGGAGTTGGAGCACAGGCGTCTCAATCAATCACCAGATGATGACATGTAACGATCGGATTTAAATCTTTACAAAACCAATAATAATATGCTTTACAATAGCGGCTTTACGGCCAAGAAACCCTTTGCTATGTTGGACACCTTGATTTGTGCTGAAAAAGATGGGCTAATCGATCACCAAGGGATTTGTGAGGAGGTGGACACTCTGATATACGAAGGATACGATAGTCCCTTCCATGTCATCAAGTTCGGCCTTTGGAATATGTCTCTCTATCCCACTCATCAAGAGGATTGTTACCAAGAGATTCAGGAACATATACAAGGTATGCCTAATTTTTTGTCAATTATAATAAGACTTTTAACAAGCCATTGATTTTCCTTAGATGATTTGAGCAATCTGAGTACTCGGCAGTTGAATAAACTCACGAAATTGGATTACTTTTTAAAGGAAACCATGAGACTGTTTCCCTCTGGACCAATTTTGTCGCGTCAGACGGTCGAAGAAACTGAACTATCCAACGGAATAATCCTTCCCAAGGACAGCACCATCAACATTCACATCATAGACATTCATCGGAATGCTAGGCACTGGGATTCGCCGGAGGAGTTTCGACCTGAGAGGTTCCTGCCCGAAAATTGCCAGCAGCGACATCCTTATGCCTTTATTCCTTTCAGTGCTGGGCAAAGGAATTGTTTGGGTAAACAAATAACATACACTCTCGCAAATCAATAATGTATTTTGAATATTTTTGAATCAATTAGGTCAAAAATATGCCATGCAGGAGATAAAAACGCTCCTGGTGGTCATTCTGAAGCATTTCAAGATCGTTCCAACAACGAATCCACCTCCAATTGTGTTTGAAATGGGAATTCAGCTCCGCACGAAAAACAAACTAAAAGTCAAGTTTATGAAAAGAAACTAAGATTGTCTCGTTGCAGCACAAGTGTCTAGAAATACTTCACATAAGAATTTATAATAAGTTTATTATAAGGTAATTGATACTCATCTACTGATAACTACAGAAAAAACTCATCGAAATGTAATAAAAGTTAAAATTTGTATTAATATTTCCTCATTAATAAATTGGGAATACGATAACCTTTTTGTTGGCGCTTCCGTAATACTCTTTTGTTTTGTGTTATTAACTCTAATCTCGACTATTTGTTGTTTTAAACAAAAAACCGGTAGATAAGCCAAGATTTGAAGAGCCTGCTGATAGTGGCTTTTGAAAAAAATGAATTCAAAACACCAAACAGTTTTGTGAGAGAAGCCCGCGAGTTCACATCGAGGAGATGATAACAATATTATTGCTTGTTGTGGCTATCAGTGTGTTTGTTCACTGGTTTTATAAGGTAAACACGGAATACAAGGTTTGGGCCAATTTCGCCAGGAGAGTCAAGGCCAAGGATGGCATGTCCCTGGAGGATTTGGCTCCCGTAGCCCCGAACCGATATTTGTTTAGCAACTGTTTGGATTTGTACGGGAAGAACCCAGGTGAGACATTGAATGGATTTTGCCCAATATTAAAACCTATAATCTAATCACCTTTGTTCAACCAGCCGAAGTTTTTCAACACATGCGAGACCTGGCCAAAGGATTTGGAAGAAGCTATCTCCAGTATGGAATGGGAATATCACATTACAACGTTATCGATGCCCACACCGCCGAGAGTATTTTGAATCATCCGAATCTGATAACCAAGGGCATGGCCTATAATTTCCTACACCCGTTTTTGAAAACTGGTGTTCTTACATCAAAAGGTGAGATTGAAAATCTTTTCTAGATTTTTGTTTGTAATCATCGATTTCCAGCAAAGAAGTGGCACATTAGACGAGGCATGTTGACCAGGACATTTCATTTCAATATTCTCAAACAGTTTCAAGAAATCTTTATGTGAGTTTTCGGGTATTTAAAGCTTTAACAATTGTAAACCTTTTGTTGATTTTTTTAGAGCCGAAAGCCTGAAGTTTGTTGAACAATTCGAAGACGAAGAAGTCTGTACTGTTTCGCTGAGCGAGCCAGTAGCCCGATTTACTTTAAACAGCATTTGTGGTAAGTCATTGACTATGTCCTGGCAAGTAAATATCCAAATATATCCTGTTTTTAATCCCAGAAACCGCCATGGGAATTAAGCTGGACGAAATGGCTGAGAAAGGCGATCGCTATCGGGAGAACTTCCTAATGATCGATGAATGCTTCATAAGACGTTTGAGAAATCCCCTTTATTGGGCCGATTACTTTTTCAATATTTTCGCTGCCAGGGACTACGATGTTGCCCTCAAAGTTTGTCATGACTTTTCCAGTGAAATCATTGCTAAGAGAAGGATTTTGCTAGAAAATGAATTGGAATACAGAAGAGCTACTCAAACAGCGGATGATGATTTGTGAGTAGATTTCATTACTCTTACCAAGACTTTCCCTTAATCCCTTTGTACAGATGCGTTCCCAGAGGAAAACTATTTGCCATGCTGGACACCTTGATTTGCGCTGAAAAGGATGGGTTAATCGATCACAGTGGCATCTGTGAGGAGGTGGACACTCTGGTGGCCGAAGGACATGACACCACGGCGGTGGCACTCCAGTTTGGCCTGATGAATTTGTCGATCTATGGAGAAGAGCAGGATGTCTGCTATCGGGAGATCCAGGAACACATAGAAGGTAGGTCAAGAAAGCCCATAATACAACAAAAAATTACGGACTGTCCTTTACAGACGATCTGAGCAACCTGAACCTGAATCAGTTGAGTAAGCTGAAGCACTTGGAATACTTTCTGAAGGAAACCATGAGACTGTATCCTTCGGTTCCCATGCTGGCTCGCCAAACTTACCAGCAAACAGAGCTTCCCAATGGCTTGATTCTGCCCAAGCGTTCTCAGGTTAACATCCACGTCTTTGACATTCATCGGAATCCCAAGTACTGGGACGAGCCGGAGGAATTCCGCCCGGAAAGGTTTCTGCCAGACAATTGCCAGAAACGGCACACGTACGCCTATATTCCATTTAGCGCCGGACAAAGGAACTGCTTGGGTAAGGATTACACACAAATTACACAGAACCGAACACTTGACACATTGTAATGCTTTGCCATTGACCAGGTCAAAAGTATGCCATGCAGGAGATGAAGACCCTCTTGGTGGTCATCCTCAAAAAGTTCAAGATCCTGCCAGTTATCGATCCGAAAGCCATTGTCTTTCAAACTGGAATCACCCTGCGCACTCAGAACGAATTAAAAGTTAAGTTTGTTAAGCGAAAAGTTTCATCATAAAAAGACTAAATCCATATGTAGTAGATTGTACCTTAAAAAATTGCAAATCACGATGGCTTGCGAAATTTGTTTTATTTTATAATCACAACACAGGCCAGGCATCTACACAAATATGTATATTTTTCATTCTATTCATAATAAAACAAAAATATAAACAAATTCCAAACAAAGCTTTGTTTTGATAAAACGGTTTACATGGGTACTAATGCTGTTCTGTAACCGACAAATGAAAACAAAACCCGTCGAATTAGTTATAAAAGTAATGGTTAGTCGGGCGTGGGGCCTTAGTCGGTGCAATCTAATCAGTGTCGACGGTATGTAAACTTTGTCCCTTTTTATTTGTTGTTATAAAAAGACATATAATTATTCCGACTGATATGGAAAACAAGCTAACGCAGAAATCAGTGTTGTGAGAAAATTCGGTGGCTACGGTTGTGCAACGATGATTGTTCTATGGCTGGTAATAGCCTTAAGTGCCCTGCTGCACTGGCTCTATAGGCTCAACAAGGACTACTACATTATGTCCTTCTTCGCAAAGAGGGTTCGCACCAAGGACGGCCAGCCTCTGTCCAGTGTGGTGGCCCTGCCCAAGGGCGTGACTATCTTTGGCAACAGCTTCGACCTCTATGGCAAAGATCACGGTAACTAATTCTGTGCGACCTTTAGGTTTACAAAACTTATCGCTATCGCTCCTACATAGCTGGGGTCTTCAACATGTCGCGCCAGCGGGCAAAACTGGGCCGGAGCTACGTGGAATATGGAATGGGTACTCCGATATACAACCTAATAGACCCCGACAGCGCCGACATTGTTCTGAACAATCAGAATCTGATAACCAAAGGCCTGGTTTACAACTTTCTGCATCCTTTCTTGAGGACTGGCCTCTTGACCTCAACTGGCAAGAAATGGCATGCCCGCAGGAAGATGCTTACTCCCACTTTCCATTTCAATATTTTGGGGCAGTTCCAGGAGATTTTCAGGTGAGTTCGAAAGGGATAGTTCATCTAAAATTCTTAAAAATTTTATAAACTCTGTTATAGAACTGAGAGCTTGAAGTTTCTGGAGCAGTTTAAGGGTCAGGATGAAACCATTATCTCGCTAAACGATGTCATTCCCAGATTTACCCTCAACAGCATTTGTGGTAAGTAAATATTGTAATATTAGCTTTTAAGATTACAAATTTTATTTATTAGAGACCGCCATGGGTGTTAAACTGGACGAAATGGCCGAGAAGGGAGATCGCTATCGGGAGAACTTTGCCAGCATCGAGGAATGCTTCATCAGACGCTTGAGTAATCCTCTTTACTGGGGCGACACCTTCTTCAACTTGTTTGCTGCCAAGGATTACGCCTCTGCCTTGGAGGTGGTTCATGGATTTTCCAGCGAAATCATAGCCAAGAGGAGGGTGCTGCTGGAGGATGAGCTGGAGGCCAGGAAGGCCAACCAATCGGCAGACGATGACATGTAAGTGGAAGGCTTGGATTACTAGGAGACTCTATAAATGATTCCTACTTCTCTGAAAGATTTGCGGGCAAGAAAAAGCGCTTCGCCATGCTGGACACCCTGATCTGTGCCGAGAAGGATGGCCTGATCGATCACATTGGTATTTGCGAGGAAGTGGACACCCTGATGTTCGAGGGCTATGATACCACCTCGATTGGGTTAATCTTTGGTCTGATGAACATGGGACTACATCCCGATAAGCAAGAGCTATGCTTCCAGGAAATTCAAGAGCACGTAGAAGGTACTAAATAATATGACTAGAGGCTCCACTTATAGTCTTCACTTTACAGATGACTTGAGCAACTTGGACATTAACCAGCTGAACAAACTGAAGTACTTGGAGTACTTTGTGAAGGAAACCATGCGGCTGTATCCCTCGGTTCCAATTATGGGTCGTGCAACAGTCCAGGAAACGGAGCTTTCCAATGGGCTTATCCTGCCAAAGGCTACGCAGATAACCATCCATGTTTTTGACATTCACCGTAATCCCAAGTTCTGGGATTCCCCCGAAGAGTTCCGGCCCGAGAGGTTTTCTCCCGAGAACTCCCAGAATCGTCACACCTACGCTTATATTCCCTTCAGTGCCGGTCAGCGGAATTGTATTGGTGAGAGTTGGCTTAATTGTACGAATTTCCTTTTCCTCCTTATTAATTTTTTTGTATCGTTAAAGGTCAAAAGTATGCCATGCAGGAAATAAAAACCCTGCTGGTGGCTGTCCTGAAGCAGTTCAAAATCCTGTCAGTTACCGATCCCAAAAGTATAGTCTTCACCACTGGGATTACGCTGCGGACTAAAAATAAAATTCAAGTTAAGCTTGTAAGGCGGTAATATTTATATTTTGTAATATTTTCTTACTAAAGAATAAATAAATTGTTTTGTAATCTACTAAACTCTTTGATGTAATCAAATAAATAATAAGAGAATTTTCAGGGTGAAGGCGAACTTTAAACGTCTGTGAAAGTATTCTCTCTACATTCTTATCTTTTTTGAGTACTAATACTTTTATTAGATGCTGTTATTAAATATGTTTTAGAACCGGTCTGATAACGGAAGACCTCCCATTGCTTCAGAGCTCCATGATCAGTTTCAAAAGTGCAGTCGATGGGAACGGAGCTCCCACAATGTTTCTCGTGTTTTTAATCGTGGCAATAAGTGCGCTTTTGCACTGGCTTTATAGGGTTAATAAAGACTATTATGTACTGGCCTTTTTCGCCAAAAGAGTTCGCACCAAAGATGGTACACCCGTGGAAAACATTGTGGCACTAGCCAAGGGTAACACGATTTTCGGAAACAGCTTCGATTTGTATGGCCAAGATCACGGTGAGTTTTAAATGCAAAAAGGGACATAATTATTAAACAAATTAATATTTTTTAGCTGGGGTTTTTACACACACCCGGGAGGGGGCCAAGCTGGGCAGAAACTATTTGGAATATGGAATGGGGACACCAATATACAACATCATCGATGCCGAGGGATCCGATTCTGTACTGAATAATCAGAATCTGATAACCAAATCAATTGTTTACAATTTCCTTCATCCGTTCTTAAGGACGGGTCTGCTGACCTCAACAAGTATGATTTTATTTAAATTCTATTAAATTTTAACTTAGTCTGAGAGTTGCAGGCAAGAAATGGCATTCGAGGCGCAAGATGCTCACCCCTACTTTCCATTTCAACATTTTGGGACAATTTCAGGAGATTTTCAAGTGTGTTTTTATTATAATTAATCCATCAATATCTAGTTTATTAAATACATATTTTTAGAACTGAGAGCCAGAAGTTTTTGCAACAGTTCAAAGGTCAAGATGAAATCCCCATAACGCTGAATGATGTTATTCCGCGGTTCACGCTCAACAGCATTTGTGGTGGGCTATTGCCGTATACGATATCTAATCTAAAAGCTTGTAATTACACATTCTATTATTTAGAGACGGCTATGGGCGTTAAATTGGACGAAATGGCCGAGAAAGGCGATCGCTATCGGGAGAACTTTGCCAGTATAGAGGAGTGTTTCATCAGACGGATGAGTAATCCCCTTTACTGGGGCGACACTCTGTTCAACATATTTGCAGCCAAGGATTACGCCTCAGCCTTGGAGGTGGTACATAGTTTTTCCAGTGAAATCATAGCCAAGAGGAGGGTGCTGCTGGAAGATGAGCTGGAGGCCAGGAAGGCCAACCAATCGGCAGACGATGACATGTAAGTGAAACGCTTGGATTACTAGGAGACTCTATAAATAATCCCCACTTCTCGGAAAGATTTGCGGGAAAGAAAAAACGCTTCGCCATGCTGGACACCCTGATCTGTGCCGAGAAGGATGGCCTGATCGATCACATTGGTATTTGCGAGGAAGTGGACACCCTGATGTTCGAGGGCTATGATACCACCTCGATTGGCCTAATCTTTGGTCTGATGAACATGGGACTACATCCCGATAAGCAAGAGCTATGCTTCCAGGAAATTCAAGAGCACATAGAAGGTACTAAATAATATGACTAGAGACTCCACTTATAGTCTTCACTTTACAGATGACTTAAGCAACTTGGACATTGGCCACTTGAATAAACTTAAATACTTGGAGTACTTTGTGAAGGAAACCATGCGATTGTATCCTTCGGTGCCCGGAATGGGCCGTGAAACCATTGAAGAGACTGAGCTAGAAAATGGTCTTATCCTGCCGAAGGGTACACAGATTGTGATTCACAACTTTGATGTCCACCGTAACCCCAAGTACTGGGATTCTCCCGACGAGTTCAGACCGGAGCGGTTTACTCCAGAAAACTCTCAAAATCGTCACACTTACGCCTATATTCCTTTCAGTGCGGGTCAAAGGAATTGTATTGGTAAGAAGATGTCCTTTGTGTTTCCTTTCTTTATAATATAATATATATTCTAGGTCAAAAATATGCCGTTCAGGAGATGAAAACATTGTTGGTGGTCCTGCTCAAGGAGTTCAAAGTCCTGCCAGTTACCGATCCCAAGGACATCATCTTCACCACTGGCATTACCCTGCGTACCCAGAACAAAATCCAAGTGAAACTTGTGAGGCGAAAGTGATGTGACTGAGAAAGTTTCCTTCTTCGAAAAATGCATGGTTACAGTCCCGGATTCACTCAGTGTTTTCTGCATATATCCTTGGAGGTCTGGGCCGATAATCGTTGGCATCTTGACAGCTGCCGCCCTATAAATCATTCATGCCCTGCCGAGCAAAAGCAGTTCGCCTTTATTCCTGTACCTATTACCATTTTAACTCCCATTTCGAGCACAGCAGGAGGTCCTCGAGCCAAAGAAGCCAAGGAAGAGCCATCTCCATCTTTTCAGGCCACACACTAGACCGTACGTATAGAAAAGGATATATAGAGCGAATGCATAATGCGCTGGCGACTTCTTGTCAGTCGGTCCTCTTCCTTGTGCAACTTCTTTATCGTCGACTGCTTTTTGCTGTAACTGCGATTTTGACAGTTCGTTACTCAGTTATACCATTTGCATGCATAATGCAGATTCAGCTTTGTTCTAAGCACATAAAATGTGTGAAAGGAAGCTGCCAGGACGAAGATGCGACATGCGACCAGCGATGCATTTGTGCGTGTGTGAGTGTGAGCGCAACATCATCATCTATCCTCGGGCCCAGGATTTATGGGACAGGACATAAAGGAGTGGGTGCTCATATGGGAATGTGGGCCTGCTGGTCCTGCTGGCCCTGCTGGTCCTCTCAGTTTTTAGTTGCTACTTCGGTTATTGCATATTTCATCAGGCTCGCTTTCTGGCTCTGGCTCTGGCTCTGGCTCTGGCTCTGGCTCTCGTTTTTGGCTTTTCAACGTCATAAGTCAACATTAAATGACGCAGCTCGGGTTGCCATTTGTGAGTCATGTAAATGAAATTCCGTTGCGAGCAAATATTTGGTCCGGTGGCCACTGACTCCGCAGGCCATCTCACTTCGCTTCCCAAGGTTACCATCGCCCCACTTGGCGAGAACTACGCAGAAAAACCCAAAGTCGCAATATCAATCCACAAAAAAATACAAACTGCGTCGTATGTTTTTTTTTTTTGCTTTGCTAACTGAAGGCTAAAAACCCCAAAAAGCTCAACAGCTGCCCCTGTCGATATGCTAGGGGAAATGGGAAGGACATCGAAAGGATTCGGGCATTCAGCGGGGAGGCAAAGTGAATTAATTACTTTATGCGCATCTGCGTGTCGCTGTCGGGGCACTTTACACTTCCCCTCTTCCTCTTCCATTATCCTTGGGCTCCTTCCCCTTCCTTTCCTTTTTTTTCTTACACACAGGCTCACACATATGACGCTATTAATTTCTATTACCCAGCCTCAGACAGCCTGCCGTACTTCATTACGAGCTTTCGTGCAATTGCCCTTTGCTCGAGCTACCTTTCATTTGCTCTGCTTTTTATACACTCAAGGAAAAAGGACGAAAGGATATGTATGTTTAGGTATATAGGAAATTGCATTAGACATTGGCAAAGATGAGGATTATCTTTTCAGATCTAGGTTCAACTATTTACATTAAATGTATATCTCATTGTAAATGCTCTGGCTAGATATTATTATTAAATAGGATTAATTTTCCCAGTGTATTGCCCCGTTTTGCCCTTTTATTCGCGCTTCCTCTGGCTTGTTTGTTGATTCTGATTGGGATTAAGGTTGCCCATGGGTTCTCGGTTCGTTTTGATTGCCTTTGTGCCGCAGATGCCGTGAAATATTTCATTTGCTTCCAGTTATTTGCTTTTGCGCTCTGCAGTTTCAGTTTCTACATCCTGTGTCCTGTTTTTCTTTTCGATTCTGTAAGTTTTTTTTTTTGGTTTGGCCGTGACTGGTGCGTGTGTGCGATAAACGCAGGAAGGGCATGAAAAGCCATTTAATAAAGTGGCCTGGCATCGGCATTGGCATCAGCCTGTAACCAGGTTTGAGTCCTGTCATAATTTATTAACTATTTTTTTGCGAATTCCTTGTTGCTCGACCGTGTCCTCATGGTGACTTCCAGCCTCGAACTGAAGGTCAAACTAAAACGCACATGGCACACGTGTGCAGGCACAGGAGCAATTAAAACTCACCTGGCTCGGATGTGGTGGTGGTCTCCACGGGCTCCGTGTTGGCATTGCTTTTGTCCAAGACCAGCAGCAAAACGGTCAAGGATATAAGGGCCCAAAGCGGCTTATGGCGCATACGCTGCCTGCTCCACATGGCCAAGGATCAGAATGCAATTGCCACGATTTCCTGCCGAATTTTTGTTGTTTTTATGTTTATAGTTTGCCCTTTAAAGCGTTTTAAAGTCACTGTCTATTTTGGGACTGGCACTGCACTTCAAACGCTGCCAAAAATAGAAATCCACTTGGCCAACTCAACGTCACACTCACACACAAGCACACATTGCCCAAAGGACATGCAACGAGCTCATTTGGCTTTAAAGTTTCACTCTTGTTTTCAGGCTTAATACTTTCTGTTTGTTTTTCGTTTTTTTTTTTTGGCTCTCCTCGAAGTTCTCCGGAGTTATCCTGGCGAGTGACGACAATCGAATGGCAGGCGACCAGCGAACATCCTGCTTTTATAGCGCTCGTTGGATTCTGCGCAACTTTCTCTCTGGCTCGTCAGGGTGCCGAGAGCAGCTCTCGTCCTTTAACGAAAGCATCTCTTGACGAAGGCGACCACCCGTTGCCGCCCCCTCCAAGGATGTCACGTGCATTTTGCCGGCAAATCGTGTGTTTTTGTTTTGGTTTGCTTTGCTTTGGCTCCATGTTTTGCTTACTGGCTGCTGTTGCTGCTTTTCCGATTTCCCACTCTTACCTTGCTGTTG
The DNA here is from genome assembly GCA_018150405.1 of Drosophila varians. NCBI lineage: Eukaryota > Metazoa > Arthropoda > Insecta > Diptera > Drosophilidae > Drosophila > Drosophila varians. The sequence goes on from JAECWK010000130.1 coordinate 16,989,007, forward strand.
TTGCTGCTTTCGCTTTTCGCTTCTCACTTATACATATGTGTGTATGTGTCCTTGTAACTCTCACGTTTACAGCTCTTCCTTTTCCCTCTTTTTTGCCCAGTTTTCCATTTTCCCACGTGGCAACAGCTACAAATGAAGTTTTCCGCCTGCTTGCCAAGTTGATTAAGTTACTTCCCAGTTTAAAAGTAATTTAATTATACTGTCTTAATACCCCCAGATAGCTTTTTAGGCAGCCAGGCCACCAGTGAATCAATCAAAGCAAATCAATTACGATTTTCCTCTGAAACAAAAGTTTCCAAACAGGAAATCACATCCAATGCCGAGTGAAACATAATGACACGTCGTTTTATAGCCAATTTTTTATAGGCCAGGGATAAACTTTAACAAGTTTAAGAGCTCCGAATGATTTTTCAAAAGTTATCTGTGGAAAACAGACTTTTCTTTGATAAATTATTCTTATAAAGACTTTTTTTTATTACATTTTTAAAGCTTCAACTTACTCAAGACTGAAATAGTACAATATTACCCTTGAAAACTGTAAAAGATTTCATTGTATGCGACGATAATCGACTTTTCGTCCTGATGACTTTAAACTGCACCTTCAGCAGCCCCGAAAGGTATGCTACGATTTCTGCTGACGCCAGATGGCTGCTGCTCTCTGCCTTCGGCCATTTGCCTTTTGGTCCTTTCCAGCTGTCTGATGCCAATAATGGAGCAGCAAGTTGCGGTGATTCCGAAGCACTTACCTTAGGGCCTGCGGCCAAATGCGGATGCCTCCTGGCCACTAATTACGCAAATGAATTCTCCCAACAAGAAAAGGACGACTGGCATTCCACAACAAAGATAAATGTCACTCAATGGTCGAGCATAGACGAGGAGCGGAGGAGTCCAGGATAACCGTAACCGTAACCGTAACAATACTGTCTGGGCTTCCGTGTTGTCTGTCGCATTGAAATTTTGCTGAAATGCGAAACGCGCTCAACTCAACTCGAGTGGAAAATGAATGTTTGTGTACGAAGATGGGCTGCTGCATTTGCCGTGCTCAGCTGGAAATCCAATTGTGCAGCAGCATTATCTTTTGTATAATTTCTGGCATAGCTGGCCCGCCTCGTCCTACCTCGTCCCTGCCTTGTCCTCGACATCAAATGCAATCAGGCTGAAAATTTATACGTTTAGCATGTTTATCCTTTCGGCTGCTGTTTTGCCACTGCATCCTTTACAGACAAAATCAATTTGCTAACCCGCAACCGCAGGCTCTGATAGGACACACTAAACAAGGTATTTCGATTTTGGCAAGCCAAAGGCTAATAACCTGCGTACAAATTAAATTGCGTGTTCTTGCCTTGACATTTTCACAAAGGGATTCCTCAGGACCTCAACTACAAAGTAGATTAAAAGCGAAACAATTTTATGTAATTTAGATTAATCAATTTTGCATTAAATTAATTGCTTTGCCAGAAACGTGAAACAAAAAGGATATAACTGCAAAAGCTCTTCCATGCCATTCGCTGGATATCTGGGGTGAAAGGATAAGGAAGGATTGCATTAACACTCCATGACCAAGTTCCAGAATCTTGTCTTGTCATGCAATTATCGAGTTTTAATGAATTTTCGCGCTCCGTCAGTGAGCCAAGATCCAAATGCCATTAAAGGACACCGCCATCAGAGATGCGGAAAAAAGCGCAAGAAGTCCTTGCCAACTAATTACCCCAGGACACTTGCCACTCCCGACCAGAAACCCAGAAAGTCAGACAAAAACCAACAAATGCTCGAGTTAATTGCATTGCCAATGATGCGGCAAAATCGTTTTGACTCCGTGCCCGCAATGATGACCATTAAGCCATTAAGGAGCTCAAATTGCCATTAAAGTGGGCAAACACGCACATAATCTGACGAAATCCCAGTTTCTAAATTCTCAAGCCATCGTCCTTAAATCGAAACTTTAAGAAAACTGGGTGGCGCAGGGAGAGGTTAAAGTTCCTGCCACTTCTGGTTGTAATTAGGCCACATTCCCATTGAATTGCAAATGACATTAGTTAAGTATTTTATGCTGGCCAAAGTTAGCCGCAGCTGTCGGTTTGTTTGCCGCCAAAATGCCTAACGAGCTGGCGATCAGTGTGAAAATTTCGAAAGTCCTTTAACGCCAATTCCTGCTGTAAGTTAAACAACTGTCTAATTGCTTGCCATTCGGAGCGACATCGGGATTCCATCGAGACTCGGGGAGTCTGTAAAAAGCAAAACACATCTGACACAGCCAGGCAATAAATCTCAATTGATCCCCCAGGTGCCAGGTGGGGGGGTGGTAGCCAGGTTTGGTCAATTAAAACTCCACTGTTCAACTGACAGGATATCCCGCCTGCTAACAGCAGTGGTCAGGCCACCAGGCGATTGGGTTGGACGGGAAGGTAAATATGTTAAGTGGCATCAACGAGCCGCAACAATGTGCATGCTGATGACTGCTCGACCTGCCACACAACCTGCTACTGCAACTCACACCCCCCACCCACCGCACACATCCCCCGGCCATGAATTCCCGTGACTTTTCCGGTACACAGAACTCTGCCACCGCCGGGCAGAAGCCAATCCGAGTAAATTCCCAAAAAAAAAAGGATGAACAGAGAATATTTATAACAAAAGAATAATAAAGGAAGATACTATTTTACACACAAAAAACTGGAGTATCATTTATAAACTTTAAATATTATACATCCTTTTCCATATTAATATCCCAACCAAGTAGCCTGCTTTACACATCCAATTCATAGCAATCTCACAAGGACATTTAAGGCCAATACATTGAAAGGATGTGTTAACCGTAAAGCCCATAAATGAGCTCCGCCCTTGGGCGATGCAAGGTGAAAGTATTTTTAATTAAATTCCGCAAACAAGCCGAGCAGATAAAGCAATTGAATGAAAATGGGAAATGTGAATGGGAAAACAGGACTCAAAACGCGTAGTCCTTGGTCGTAAAGGCTCGAATGGGCCATTTGGACATTTGGCCGGATGAAATGGTTATGGACGGAATAAAAGCGGCGGAGCGGTGTGTAGACTGAAGACACGCAAGTGCAAATAATATTGTGGCCAAGTTGGCTCAAACAAGTTCCAGTGGTCAGTGGACAGAATCCTGGGCAAACCCAGTAAATAGCATTAAGTAACCACAAGCAAACATACGCACATTCGCTGGAAGGGGGAGGATGTGTGTGGATAACTGCTGTCGGTGTCCCTGTCGTCCTAGTGTAATTGCCTTGGATGACTTGCCTGCCCCCATAGCTGGACTATCCGGACTCCACTGCCTTATGGCTCTCTGGCATTGACAAGCTCCATAATGGCCATCGACCGCAACATCTGGTTTATGTTGCCAGTTTCCTCTGCCTCGGCTGGAGTTTCGCCACTTGGCTTCCCCGCGTTGATTCCCAGGTACACACACCATCCCCCCTACCGACCTAGCCTAATTGAATATCCTTGACATCCTGGCGCTAGCCCTGGCTCTACTTTTAACTACAGTTGTACTTCTTGCAACTCTAAGGAATAGTATTGAATACTAAGGAGTATAATTATGCTAATATTTTATGAATAAAATCTAAAAACTTGAAAACTTGAAATGTAAACAATTTTAAAAAATGGGTTTATAATTAAGAATGAATTTATTTCATGATTTTTTATGAAAATAGCTACTCAAAAACATAAATAAAACAATTTTAAATAAAAATGTGTAATCATTTTAAATATGTTACCTGATTACTTTCATTATTTGTCAAGTTATGGCTTTAATTGAGGAAATAGACTCGTTAACCAAGTTAAAATCGTTGTGAGTGCCTTTTGGCCAAAATTTATATATTTTCGTCACTTTTTTGTTCATAATTTATCTAATTTTTATCCGATTTTCAAAAAGATTACCATTTATGAATCGGCAGAATATTGTGCTTTGAACTGCATCAAAATAATTAAAAATGTAAACAACAAATTTTTTTTCGATTTTTGCAAATTTTTATGATGGTACCCCTTACAAAATTTTCAAAAATCGAAAAAATTTTTTTTTGTTTACATTTTTAAATATTTTGATGCAGAATCAATAAGACTGAAGCCCCGATTCCAAATTGGTATTCCGCTTACAAATCGGTCAAAAAATGATTAAAATATGCACCATGAAAATATGAAAATGTGCGTTTTCGAATTTTTTGTAATGCTACAAGCTTTACTGTAACTTGCACTGGACTATGGACTATGTTGCCCTTTCATATTTCAGTAAGCAAAAGTTTCTTATCGTCGACGCACATTGATATGCATACCCACTCCCAAAACTCACACACAGACACGTATGGGAATCCTTTGGATGCCGCTGCCAAACCCTTATCACAAGGATACACAGTCAGAAGGAAATTCACTGGGGGAAACTGCGTTGGAGATCCCGGAAAATGCCTTGGAAAGCATCGCTTTGCATGTGTATCCCGGACATATTTCCATTCCTTGGCCAACTGCATCTACTTAGCATAATTTGCCGCCTCTTTCTTGTCCTTTTGTTTTGTTTTTTTTTTTGGAGGGGGGGTCCTGGAGTTGAGAAGCTCTGTCTTAAGGAGTCCTGGGCTGGGAAATGTCTGCCGCTCGGCTGTCAAGGACCCAAGTTGCGCTTTCAGCTTGTCTAGACAAAGACTGTGTCTGCATACAAAGATTATGTTTTGATGCGGCATTTAGCTGACAATCAATTGGTGTATAATAGCAAAAGTTTTCGGCATTCATTTGCATTTAAAAATATGTAGATTAAAGAGCAAGTATTTGTTTAAAAAAGAAGGAACGTAGTTTCTGAACAAATTAAGGTGAAAAAGAATTTTAATATCTAAAAGTTTCAGTTATTTTTATTTTCAAGAAAATTAGTTTATGCTTGAAAAACATTTAGATTTTAAATCATTTTTTTTAAATAATTTTAAAATAATTCCGCCATATTTTCCGATTTTTTCCAACACTTACAACGCATGTATGTCAGCCCTAAAGGGTGCTTCTCAAACTGTTTTATTCAGAGTAAACAATTCAACAGCTGTGCGGAGCTTAAAAATATTTATTAAGTCCAGAAATGTTATAAAAACGTATACTTTTTTGTTTATACGATCGCCAAAAAGAAGTGATTAATCGAAATATCCATAAAAGCACTTCGATTTGGCAAAACAAAGAGCTGCCAGTACATGTTGCCATAAGTCAAAGTAAAATCTGTTTCTAAATTCCTCTATAATGCTCAAATGGTATTTCTTTAAATAAACGACATAATTATATACTTCCGGGGAAAATAAACAATATAATTTATAATTAAACATAATGGTAAGCCAGCAGTCAGAGCCGGTAACTCCAAAACCGCGAAGCACATGTTGAGCAAACTTTGTTTACCTTTTAGCTGCAGCTGAGTGACTTTGAAACTGTGTGCCCCGACAGTTTGAGTGCTACTTTGGGCTTTCAGATTTATAATGATTTAAAAAACGGTAAATATGAAGGCTTATTTACTTTTAAATTAAATTAAAAACTGATTCTTTAGAGGAGGAAAATGTGGTATTTAAACCAAGCTATGAGGAAAGCCTAAATCTCTTTTATTTGAGGAGAGAAAATAGGATCTACATACCCATCTTGCACACAAAGGAAATAAATCTAAGTTTGTTACAAAGATTTAAGGATATCTGTGGCAATGAGTAAGTTTTTGAAGTGGGGATCCCCTTAAATTTTTTTTATTTATATTTTTATTAATTTATATTTTTTATTATAGAAGTATATTTCTAGCCATCATTGATAATACTGCCAATATTTTGTACTACGAACTGAATCATGGATTCTGCGAAAAACCAAACAAGGACAACGCATTTTAATAGCGATAGATACATTTATTCAAAATCATATCATAAATAAAAATTACAGTCACAACTTGAAGCTTAAAGGGTGACTGACTTGATGGTTAAAGTCGACAGTTTTAAAATTAAATCGGCATAATCATAATAAAAATGACAATAGATCTCTGCATGATTTTTATACTTGTTTCGATTTGCGTGAGGGGTGCACAATCGTTATTATAATCGTAATTATCAATAATTATCTTCACATAATGATAGCTTAAGACTACGTTTCAATAATCGATCATTACAAACTTAAATAAAACTAAAGAAATTATATTAAATATATAGCGTAGATCTTAAGGATTCGGTTGCATGCCATCAAAATGTATCCCGTCGAGCGGTATTTGAATTCTTATCCTTTATATCCGATTAAAGCATACCGCTCACATGCAAGTAAATCATTTTTACAATCAATCGATCATCGAATAAAAATGCTCAAAGCAATACAGTTTCTTGTATAGTAGGTAGGTGTAATAATATAATAATAATAAATAACAAATGTTTTCGTGTGTGTGTTTTTGTATATGATTTAAAAAATATGTAAAATTATAACACAACTCGGGCAATGGGCTAGGGAGTTGATAAAAAGCGCAAGGCAATTTACAGAGCTTACATTTTAAAACTGTAAATATTTAAATATGATCCTTTTGTATATCCTTTCTCTTCATTCTTCTCTTAATTTAAATATATACGCGTGTGTAGGCGATGAGCTCGTTTCCTGGGATGTGCATGCAATGTATGTATATAGATGTATAAAATATATCCTTGAATTTGTTCTTGTATGCTGATTATGAAAATATGTTGTGGGTCGGCTTACAGAAGAACCAGTGTATACATATAAAATCTATTCAGATCCGGTCCTAAAAACTTTCCAAAAACTACAACTTTGCGTATAAGGCTCTTCTAGGGGGTTTCAGACTATTCAATGTGTTCTCGCTTTGAGAAACCAAATTAAAGAAACGACTCTGCTGTACAATGATGCGAAAATGATGTGGATGATTGACTTTCAATGGGCTATAGATTGGCGATTAGACAAATGCGTTTGCTCTGCCACTAAGTGGGCAACTGCAACTAGGTAATTTGGTTCACGTGAGCAACACTCAAAAGTACTCTCATAAATAGATATATTTTTTATATAGATATAATTTATAAATATATATGTCCTGTATCTGCATGATCCCTCATATAAATATTCAACTCACGTCGATTAAACCAAATAAAATTACGCGAAACCAACTTCGTACACATTTAAAAGCAAAAGGCAAAAGTTTTATCGAGCGGGCTAGGCCCGCCTTCTAACCAACAACAACAAGTGCCTAACACCATTCGGCCGTGTATGAAAAGTCCTGGAAGAGCACCTGCTCGTCTTCGGACAGGTGGCGTGGCTCTTTCGGGGGCGTTAGCTGGGCCTTCTCCGACGTGAACTCTTCATCAAAGTTTGAGACATCCTCCAAATGGTTCTGAAAGGTGAAAAGATTATATAAATTAAAGGAACTTTGGAAACTTTTAAACTTGATGCTTACAATTGTGGGCACGAAGGGTGGCTTGACTTTACGGAGCAGCAAATCATCCCAGACAATCGATCGGAAGAAGGCCTGCTTTTTGACATCCTCCGCATCGCGTTCCGAAGATCCCAGACGTCTTTCAGGGTTCTTGCGCAGCAACTAAAAGTGTTTTGGTTTTATGAATAAAGTTATTATTTTATTTTTTTAACTCGCATCTTACCCTGCGCATCACGGCTATGGCCTCGAGGGACAGGAAACGCGGATAGCGCACCTCATCGTTGACAATTGAATCGAACACCTCTTCTTCGTCGTCGCCGGGGAAAGGTGACTAAAATTTATCATAAATCATTAATTACAAGTTCCAGCTTAGAATATTTTATTACCAACTTACCTCCCCAACCAACATTTCGAAAATTAAAACACCCAGACCCCACCAGTCCACTGCCCGGGTGTACGAGGTCTCCGTGAGGACTTCCGGAGCCAGGAACTCTGGCGTGCCACAGAAGGTACCCGTACGATCACCGAATCCCATGCCCTCTTTGCACAGGCCAAAGTCGGCGATCTTGACGTAGCCCTCCGTGTCCAGCAGCAAGTTGTCCAGCTTCAAGTCCCGATAGATGATCTTGTTCTCGTGCAAATATTGCAGACCCAGCACAACGCAAGCGGCGTAGAAAACGGCTCGTGGCTCCAGGAAGACATCAGTATGGATGTGCATCATTAGATCGCCTCCGGCGGCGTACTCCATCACAAAACAAACGTGTTGCTAAAATGTTGGATATTGATTAGAAGCCATAAACAAAGAGTTGAAATTCCAGACAAACCTCAGTTTGGAAGCACGAATACAAGTTGACTAAGAACGGATGGCGCATGGCATTGGCCACCTCGAAAATGCGCTTCTCGCTGAGCAGGGACTCCACCTCGTCCCTGGCGATAATGTCGCCCTTCTTGAGCGCCTTGATGGCATAGTACTGGTTGTTAGTACGCAGCTGCGATAGAATGACCTTGCCGAAGTGGCCGCGACCCAAAACACTCAGCAAACGGAAGTTGTCCATCGATAACATGCCGGCATTGGGAGCCTTACCAGCTCTTCCGGCCTCGAGTCCGCCGGATTCACGATACTGTAGGCCGCGGGCCACACTACGGCGCTGTTGCTGCTGCTGCTGCTGCTGCTGACTGTTGGCATTGGAGCCGGGTGTGTAAACGGAAGCGGCAGCCGCCGCCTTGGCCACATTTAACTCGTACTGATTGGCGTAGATGGGTTGCTGCTGCTGCTGTTGCTTCTCCTGCCGCTGCGATGGCTGGGGGAATTGGGGCACTCCGGACGCAGCATTATTCCCGTAAATAGTTGGAGTGGGTGGCTCCTGGATGATGGGCGAGGACTGCACATACTGCTGCTGCTGCTGTTGGCCGCCTACATAGAGTTTACCCAACTGCGGTATGACCTAAATGGATGTTTGGAAAAAGTTTACAAATTATATCCTGTTTGCATAGACATCCTTGGTAGAACAACTAATTCAAAAGGCTACAACTCGAGAGCTTGTCGTCGTCTGGTTTCCTTTCCCCTTTACCTGATTCACTGGCACTTCTGTCTCTAAACTCTCAACTGTCTCGAACTGAATGCTTTCGACATAAGCTTCGGATAACTTTCGTGGCTGTTGCGATTCTGCCACTGCCTTGACCTCCGGCTGCGGATCTGGCTCTGCCACCTCCTCGATCAGGCAACTGGTCGTCCGGCTGGCATTGATCGGTTCAAGGGTGATATGTACAAGACTAATGCGGGCCTGCAAGAGGATGCGGTTTCTTGATAGGATTGATTGTTGGATCACTGGTACGGACACACACATACAGCTGGAGATGCGACGGCGTTGGGACACAGAAATAGCTTGTTGTCGATGATTCTCGAGGGGGACAAGTCGAGGTAATGGAGATGGCTGGGATTATGCTGGTAGTGCTGCTGTTGCAGGGAAAACATTTGCCTCAAAACTTGCCCGACCGCATGGAAAGTTGGCACAATCATGACGTGCTACCCTACATGTCGATCGATACCGTTACGCGGCGATATGGCTAAAACCGCGATGGCCGACTGAAGGCGAACAAGTGCCAAAGTCAAGACCAGGGGCCAGCCAAATGGCCGGCTGGTCACTAAGCATTTCAGCCGCTTCTGCGTCGTTGTTTTGGGTCTAAAAATTACCAGCAACCAACAAGCAACAACCAGGGAGAAAATGTGACAACAAGGGACACATAACGATGAGTACATAGGCTTGGACACTCACATTAACCCATCGTACCAAACACATGGACAGCAATCTTAGATGAAAATGTGGAACGGAACGCTGACGTTGCAACGTCCAAATGTATGTGAGGATGTGGGGGGGGCCTGGGCTGGGGGGAAGGTACCCCGAAATAGAGGTGGGTGTGTATGACAGAAATTAAAACATTTTCCGACCATTGGCACGTGAAGTGGCGCACTTTCGTTGGCCCCGTTCCCAGCCCCTGTGTGCCCCCTAAAATATGCTTTCCTCTGATCTTTTCGTCGTCTATTTTAAGAGTTCAAAATTGTCACATTTTGGTTTTCATTTTCCCATCGATTATATTCGTATATATAATTTTGCATTTAATGCCAAATAAATTATTAAACTTTTTTTGCACAATTCTCAAAGCTCTCAAGTTGTTTGGCCTTTATATAGGGATTAAAGAACTACTTCAAACAGTTTTAATAAATACTTTTAAATACTCTGTGAAAGTTAATTCTACAAATCAAATTCTAAAAACATTCAACAACATCTAACTAAGCTGTGCAAGCTAAACACGTTAGAAATATTTGAAAATAGCAATAATATTTTTACATATTTATAACTTTCTAGTGTTAGCCACATTCAAAGCTCAACTGGTAACGTATTTGGTTAGAATTACTCAAGATCTAGGTTAGGTGCTAATGTGTGTGATTTTATGAATCAAATGTTTATAAACTATGTACTTTGGGGGCTTCCGATGTTATTTTTGTTGTGGAAAAGCCAAACCAGAAGCAAACACACAGACATTTAAAACAGAAACATTTAACCCAACTCATTGTCAAAACGAAACAAAAAATTAAAAGTACAGATCGTGGGGTTAGTGAGAAAAAATTATAAGAAAATAACATAATCAGGCTGCAGGATCAACTGCAGCTTAGAACAGAGATTGCAATTAAACCGGAAACCAAACCAGGAAATGAAAAACCTCCTAACCTCCACACAGAAACGATCGCCGGCGCTGGAGCTGTGACTGGAATGCAGCCGGCTGCTCTGGTTATCCATGGAGGATCCCCTGTACAGATACTCGTCATCGTCCTCGGGATATTCCACCAATGGCGATGGCGGCACCGATCGTTCCTCCTCCGTTCTGCCGCCCAGGAGCACCACGGGTGGCAGGGTGAGAACCGGTCGGTGCAACTGTTGCTCCACAGCCGACGGCGGTTCGGATTCCGTGGATTTCTGGGCGGGATGTGGCTTGGACGGCTGCTGCTGGGGCTGCTGCAACTGAAATTGTGGGTTGTGGGTCGGGCTTTGGCTTTGGCTTAAGCTTGGCATGCGCAGCGAAAGAGGTGGCTTTGGCGGCGGGGCGATTAGGGAGTATGGCGGCAACTGCTGATCCTGATCTAGCTCCTCCGGCTCTCTATGCATCTCGCACATCTGCAGAATGGCCTGGCGCTGGGCCTCTTGGAACTGCTGCAGGCGCAGCTGCTCCAGACGCTGGCGCTCCTGCAGAGCCTGCTGTTCCGTCAGCTGTTGCTGCAGCAGCAGGTTCTCCAGCGCCTCCGGATCCAGCGTCATGTGCTGCTGCTCCTTCAGCAGTCGACGCAACGTGGCGGGACGCGAGTCCAAGTCGGCGAGGAAATCGAATTCATGCAGGGCATCCTGCAGCTGTCGGCGGATAACGAAATCATGACGATACGAAACGAAAACGGATACGGATACGGAAACAGAAACGGAAACGGATACCGAGACGGGCACACAAACACACAGAGACAGGGTGTGGAAGAGATAGAGAGTGAAGGACAGTGGGCCACACAAAGCAAAATGCGTTCGAGAAAGACAGAAAGAGATATAAAAAGAAAGTACTAAATGATAAAAGAGACTCACGGAAGAGAAAGAAGGAAATGAAAGCTGATGAGATAGCGATGATGAGGTGAATAGGATTTGTTCTTTCTATTATGTCACTTTTCATTTCTTGGATAATGTATAAAATTTACAAATAAATGTATTCTCCATAAAAAGTTTATATGTCATTACTTTTAATATGTTTAGAGATACAGAAGGTTAAGAGATTTCCAGCTAAGAAATCCAATGTCTTTGTTTTTTCTACGCCAGTTCTCGATCGATGATGATTCTGTATGGAGTTTGGCTGGCGTTTAGATTAAAAAATTTAAATGGATTTATGTTTCCACAAGACAAAACCAACACCGAATGTCATAAATGTGGTGACTGTACAGATTTCGTGTGTGTGTGTGCGTGAGTGTGCGATGTATGGGTGGGTGGGTGGTGTTGTGGGCGAATATAGATACATGAGAGAGTGGGCGGAGGAGCAGTGGCAGGCACAACGATCAAACCAGCTACGGGTAAACAGCTAAATACATACGCAGATCTTTATACAGGATCCAATACGCAATACTGAACTGTACAGGTCTCTTGGTTAAGTGGAAAGCAAAAAACGGGACTTACCTCCTGATCCAGGACTGGCGTGGTGGTTGAGGGCTTGGCCACGGGCGGTGGCGGTGGGGCCGTCGTGGGCGCTGCAGTGCGTCCACCCTGAATCCCTGCACCTTTCGTTAGGTTCAGCGTTTCGGGTCTGCCAGCGGCGCCTTGCGGAGAATCTGGTGGCAGGACACTAATGCCCTGCATTTGCATGGATAGAGGACGCATTCCGCTTAGGCCGCTGGCCGTCGGATCCGGATATTCGCCAGGAGTTTCAACATGCTCGTTTATGCCAGCATCCGGATCGAATTCCAGGTTCTGCGCCTGTTCACCCGGCGTATATGGTTCTGGTTCCACCAATGCATCCGACGATGGGGTTCTCGAAATCGGCGAGTCCGAGTCCCGCGTGAAGCTAGCCGCCATGGGAGATGCACCGGTTGGGGGAGCACCTGAGGCGCCGGAGCCCATGTGCACGTGGTTGGGGGCATTCCGCTTGAGCAGGCGACCCCAGGTGGCCACATTGATGTTCATCTGCTTGGCCCGGGAGATGTTCTTTGCCTGCTGACGGTTGAAGATCATCCGCTGGCGACGCAGCTTGGGCTTCTGCGATATCATCGGGTTCAGGAATTTAATCTCTGCGAAAAGCAGACCCTGCGGCTCCAGCTGCAAGGCCATGCCGTGACGCACATCGTCAATGAACTCCTCCAGTCGCAGAACCTTCACAGCACACAGGGAACGCCAGTCGCGCCAGTACACTCCGATCTCCAGTTCACGGGAGCGGTCTAGGTCGATGGAGAAGCGCTGATCCCAGGCCTGCTGCGAGCACGGCTTCCAGGATGTTTGGCCCACGGTGATGTTGTCCAGCTTAATGGCCGCCATTATCTCGATGGAGGTCTCGTCCTTCACCGAATAGCTTTTCGAACTGCTGCGCGATGTCACGCCTTTGACGAAGCTTCGCAAGTCGCCGGGACTCGAGTTGTTGTCCTTGTCCCTTCTCGATCGTCCGGGCACATCCTCCAGGAGATCTTGGCATCCCATGAGACGCACCTCCAGCTTGCCAGTGACGCTGGCACACCTGCCCAACGACGACACCGACTGGTAAGGCTTTCCACCCAGCAGACCGCCATGACTCGACTGCAGGGAGGTGTAGGTGACGGGGGCCGGCGACGTGGACTGCTGCACAATCTGGAGCTCCGTTTTCAGCAATTGGGCGGCGGGCGAATCGGCGGGCAGCTCCTGGCGGCGAAGGTCCAGCGAGTAGCGCAAGAGATCCAGTTTTCGCGACGACTCCGACAAGCGTCCATGGGCCTAATAACAGGAAAAATATATAATTTTAAGTATTTTCAAGGATAATCTGGATAAAATATGACTATTAAATCAATTACTATCTCCAAGTCCCACAAGAAACAAAAGTTTTCTCTTTAAAATCTATTGCTTTTTTACTTTATTACAACATTAAACTGATTCAGCGCACAATTTGTGTTTTGTTTGAGGAACATTCGCGTCTGTCTTACAGCTAATCGAAAGATTCTTTTTTTTTTTTTGGTTCGGGGTTAAGATTGGGGTTCGGGTTAATTGGGCATTGGGCAATCAGAAAAGCAATGTGTTAAATGCAAGCCTTAAAAACGAAGAAATATGAAACGCAAGTCCTAGGGCTGGGGCCTTCTCAGCAGGGGCCGCTCGCCCAGGGAGAAGGCTCTGCCGCGAAGCTGGAATCGCTCCGCCAGCCAACGCTGGCAGCTCTCGCACTGGCAGTTGGGATTCTTGGTGGGCCCCACATGGTGGCCGGGCTTTCTCATCGCCACCACGTTGCCGAATCGACGCGCCTTCTCCAGGTGTTCGTGCGTGTAGCCGGAAACGATGGTCGAAGCCTCGCTGGCCAAACTGGGGCTATCCCGGGAAATATCGAAGCGACGAGCTGGGAGAGGCGAAGGCGTCACTGTGGTGCCAAAGGTACTGGCGGAGGTGGTGCTGGGCGGGGCTTCACTGCCACATCGCACCACTGTGGTGGCCACCGATAGCAACTGTGGCGAGCTGCGCTCCGAGGAGGGCGATCCGGAAGCCACCTGCACGCTCAGATTGTCCCGAGCTTCGCTCTTCCACCGATAACTAGGATGGAGCAGACGAAACGGATCCGTAGTGGCAGTGGCAGCGGGCTGGACTGGAGCCGTGGCCGGTGGCGTTGCAATCGGTCCCTGGCCACTTGTGGGTCCAAAGAACTGTAGAAAGCCCGGTCGATTGCGGGGGAAATGCGATATCTGCTGCAGATGGGACTGAGACTGCCTTCCAGGATACGTATTGAAGCCGTTGGCATCGGAAAAGCCATCCGACTCCGAGGGGATGGTGTCGCTGCGCTGGAATGAGCTCCGCTGCGACGACTGCACCTCGGTGATGGTCTGCAAGGAGTGCGGATGCACATTGTTGGTGGCAGTCAGATGTTGGTTCTGGTTCTGATCCAGAGAATGCTGACGAGACCACAGTCTCTCCATCTGGCTAATGCGCAGGCGGTCCAGCGAGTTCTCATAATCAAAGCTGTCGGATTTGGTCAGGCCAAAGTTGATGTTCGGGGTGTCTACTTCGTCAGTCTCCTTCCACGAGGAGTCAACGCAATCCACGCCACCCATAGCACTGGATATGCTGCTGCAGGTGGCGTCCCGCGGCATTGTGGAACGCGAGGAGTTCGGGTAGGTGCTGCTGCTGGTCTCGTCGCTAGGCTGACGCATGTACTTTTGGCGCAGATTGGCCAACTTGGCCGCTCGCTGGTCTCCGATATGCTTGCGGAAGAGCAGCTGCTTCGACTCGCTGACCTCCTCGGCGGTGCTACATTTGGTTATGGCATGTCCGAGATTCAGTTGGTCTCTTTCTTGGGCTCCTGATCCTGGATTTTTGCCCTGCTGCTGTGCTAGTCGCCTGGGCATAGCTCCTCCGGATATTCTCTGATGCCGCAGAAGCATCTGTTCATTATCCAGCACAGTTTGTGGCGTAGAGTTTGATTCCAGATCGTAGCGCTTGCTGCCAGCCAGCTCCGAGTCGGAAGAACTAGAGGCTTCCTCATCGGCATGATGCTCATCATCCGCTTCCTCCTCATCACCCTCGGAGCCCGTACAGTAAACATCAATATGGACAGTACGGGGTTTCTTCTCCCCCAGAGTAGGTGGCCTGGAGGCAGACTGTTGATTCGCACTCCCAGCAAGTGGTGGTATCCTGGACATGGAAGCCGACTTAAAAGTCGACGAGGGTGTTGTGGGCGTGGGTGAGTAGGTTGGCTAAAGAGAATCGATTCAATGTTAGAAAACGTAATCAATTCCGAAGGATTCCTTTCCATACCACAAAAGTGTTAGCCTCCTCCGCCTGCCGCTTGCTGGCAAAGTTCATCAGCGCCTCTGTGGTGGCCCGACGTTGCTCATAAGCCGGACGCCGCCTGGCCGGCTGCTCCTCCGTATCGCTTGTCTGGGAAAAGGCATCCCTCAGCTGCTGAGCCCGTACTTTGCTGTGATAGACAAAGGGTTCGTTGGCCACCACGGCTCCCTCTTCTTGGGGCAGAAAGTCCGCCACTGCAGACACCATAATGTTGCAAGTGCTTCGGCAACGAGTGCCGCATACTTGGGCCGTGGCTCCCGGAGGAGCAGGATCTTTAACATTCGGTTGGATTACCACTCTGGAAGCTTGAGGGCTGCCGAAGGCCGAGTCAGCATTGGTTGTGGTGGCCGAAGAATTGGTGGATCGAAAGCTGTTTCTGGTCTGCAAAAGTTTTTCATTTGGTAATTCACTTCTCCTGCCACGGATTAAGTGGGTTACCTTGTCGGGATCCTGTTCTGCTTCAGCATCTTCTGGATTACACCATTTGTAGACCACACGCACCGGATGCACTGCCTCCGGAGCATTAAACTCTTTCTGCACGGATTCGCCAGCCCGGGCAAAGGTCAGGTGGGCTCGCACCGTCCACTCGGCGGTCAGCTCATGTGGCAGTGGAACCTGCTGACCACCAGCTGCTCCCGAGGCAGTGGGCGTGGTCATGACTCCCTACGCAGTTTTACGATCGCAGCACGAACACATTATGGCTATGGTTATGGCGGCTGGCTCAAGGTGCCATCCAAGATATAGGAATACTATAACACTCACGCACTATACATGTGTCTATATTTAAGAAGCACACACCCGAACTTTTATACTCTTATGACTTTTGCTAAAAATATCAAGAGTCCGTTTTGATAGTTGCTATGATCTTCTCTGGTCATGCGAGTGCCTCGAACTGAATTTCAATTTTTATCATTACGTGTATTATAAGCCAATTGATTACAGTTGAAAGTGCCTAGCCGAAAAAAAAGGACTATTGTTTGCATTTCAAACTTTTGCGATATCGCGAAATGATGTTTACCATTTGGCACGTAATATTTTCCCAGAATTTATATAATATTTGTTGAGTACAATAGGTAGCCTTTCTGTCTTTTACTTTCATCTGCTATGAAAGCTTTCAATAGAAAATATAAATTTTGAAGGTAAATGGAAATTTTATATCAACAAAAGTATCACCATAACACGGTAGAATGTTTACAATTGTTGGGATTATTTCTGGGTAGCTTCGATTTAAACAAAACCAAGACATTCCATTAAATGTTTACAAGAATGTGTTAACTTGAATTTGAAATTAACTAATGAGGAATTTATTTAATCATTCGTCACAGGCAATTTCAACTGTATTAATTGGGTTTTTTGTTTGTCCCGTATTTTTAGCTTCATTCAGCCAACGCACACATATATGGAGGAGGAGCGGAGCTTCCGGGGGTCAGTGATGGGGTGGAACGAAAAACACTTTCGGTTTTTGTAAAATTCGTGCTTCTAAATTTATGTGAATTTATTTTTAACAATATTTCTGTTTCGTTACGCTGAAATTGCAAGATGACCCCAAAAGCCAAATCTCGCGAGAATAACAACGGACAACGTACAACGGACGTGCCACACGGGGCAAGGTGATAATCTAAACAAGAAATTACGCAATTTTCAGGTGGATAGGATAACTGCAGCACACGCTACGTATGCGTAATATCCCAGCAATACGTTCGATTCGATCGAAATGCTAAAGAAAAATGGTATTATGTGTGCGTGCCTTTTGCGGATTAACTTTGATTATTTCATTATTCTTGTTATAATAGTTATTAGTGTTATTATTTTATTACGCATTCAGAGAGTCAAACACAGAATAACGCGACGCGAAACGCGGTTATTAAAATAATTGGAAAAAGAAACACAAAGTATCGGAGGAAAGCACGAGAGATGGCGTCGTCGCACGTAGCCAACGGCAACTCAACGCGCACTGAACACCGTGGAAAAGCGGAAAAGCTGCTTGTGAAAATTCGCTAGAGGATCTCGCTTCTCTCACACGCTCTCCAAGATATAAGTATGTAACATACATATATCAACAATAGACCCACTAAGAAATTTTCCCATATGCTGGCCAGAGAACTTTGCGCTCCGTTTCCTACGAGAATGATGGTTTTATACGTTTCTCGTTCCGATTTTTATTTGACTTTTTTGCCAGAGCCAAAGACCCGATCAAGCAGATGCACAAACACATAAAATACGTCTGTATATCCCAGCATAGTTCTAAAAATGTTTAGCAAAACGCTCACAAATGACCAAAAAAGCATCCAAAGTTGCTTTGTGTTTACAGTATTGGGTGATCGCATAAAAACTTCATCGATATGGGGATCGGAAGAAGAATTAATTGAATCGCATGAAGGGCAAGCAACTTGCAGCATCTCTGTAAACTTTCATTTATCTTGTGGCTGCCGCGTTGTAACCGATAACTTCCCCATTCTGCTGTCAGCAGTAAAAGCAAATGCAGCAGCAACAGTCAGACAGACAGACAGACAGATGCAGCCGACAGCTTTGGCCGCAAAAGCCGCAGAACAAATAAATATGAGAATGGGGCCTGCAAATAGAATATTTAGGCCACAGCCCGGACAACATATTGGTGCTGGTGCTGCTGCCGCCCCTGCGGAAGTGGAGATGGTCTGCCTCTGACATGTTCAATCCACAAAATCAGAGAGGAATGAAAAAAAAAAAAACGGCAAAGCCACGCGACATGAAACGCAAAGACATTGGGAAACAAACATCTTCTTTTGCATTTCAAGCTAATTGTGAAATTCAAAAATACTCTTAAGAGTAGA
Organism: Drosophila varians; assembly: GCA_018150405.1. Lineage (NCBI taxonomy): Eukaryota > Metazoa > Arthropoda > Insecta > Diptera > Drosophilidae > Drosophila > Drosophila varians. The sequence continues at coordinate 17,007,225 of JAECWK010000130.1, forward strand.
ATCTTTAAGTTGAAAATCTTTATTTTCGCTGTAAACTGAAACTATTAACCCACAATGTTCGGGGAAAATTATTAGGGCAGGCCCTGAGAACACTTGCCAAATCATTTTTCGTTTGTTTCTTTTTCCCCCCTACCCCCAGCCAAGTAATTGCGACGTTCCACGTCCATTTAATTAATGAGACGACAGTTAGTGGCAAAAAGACTTGAAATGAAAATGAAAACGGACGAGCAGCGAGCGTTGAAAAATTTTGAAGCAGCCGCATAATTAGCTTTTCCTCCTTCGCGCTTCCCATTTCAAAATTCTGCAAAAATCACGTATACGTACGGGTGTATATCAAATATGAATCATACGCCGCGTGGCCAATGGCCATATGACAGCAGCCACACCTGTACAGAATTTACAGGGCACTCTGCTCTCCTGGCCACCAGCCAGCTCTAATTATCTCCGGTATTAGCGGCATTACTAATAATCCCCGGGGGTGTCCTACAAAATATTCAATACCCCAATAAAGAATAATTTTCAATCTAAAGCAGGAATATCCAGAGTAGAGTAGGAAGTACAGTCTAGGCATATAACTTTTAAGAACCCTTAACAATAATAATCTTCAGATCCAACTTACCTCCTGTAGTGCTTTCTTGTCTGGAGCTCGATTGGCCGTCTGGAGCGTCCGGATCACATTCTTGGCTCCATCCACGACGGCTGCTTCGATTCGCAACCGATGCCGCAGCTCCTCAATCCGCTCCTCCAGCGAGGTCTCCAGACTCTGGGGCTGGCTACTGTTGTTTCCTGGCACCGTATGACCATGTTCATCGACCATTTGGCGCGTGGCCTTCATGCGATCGGCCTGTTCCCGGTTCTGTTTCACCTTGATAATACGCAGACGGAGGAATTCGATTTTGGCCTTCGAATCGGCCAGCATCTGATGGGCCTCGGCCAGGAGCTTTTTATCGCATCCGATTCCCAGCGACTGGATCATATTCTCTGCTCCGGTCTTGACCTTCATCTCGATTTGCAGCTGCTTCTCCAGCGATGCCAGAACCTTGTCGTTGGCAGTAGCTGGGCCACCGCCCTCGAGAGCGTTATTTGCGCCGCCCAATCCGCCAACGGCTCCGCCAACCAAAAGGCCACCATTGGGATCAACGCTGGCAGTTATAGCTTCTGGAAAGAAAGGCAAAGAGTTTTCGATCAGGATTTGTAATCTGATTCCTTGGGTCAGAGCTATAAATACGTGTTTTGGTGCTCTATCGCTTTTCAAATCAAAGCATCGAAACTGTTTCTTATCGACTAATTGGAATCTAAATAGAAGGGTTATAAAGGCAGCGATAAGAATTTGGTGAGTAATGATTTTCCATGTCTGGAGGGCTGATTTCCCTTCTCTGGGCTGAGCCTTAACAAACCAAAAACTGCCAAACATTTGTTGTAGGAAGGGAATTCTCTCCTGCATTTGTGCAACATTCTTTGACAGCTGCCAAGCTTGTCAATCGCCCGACATATGGAAAGTCGTCTTTGGCGCCACACAATGGTGCAGCGGTGCTACTGGGTCAGTGGCTTCCATTGGTGGATTGGCCAAACACGGAAGCTGATAAATAGAATGCCGGAATGCTGTCTCTTTTCGAGCATGTAAACAAACCAAACCTAGCACATTTTATGCCACTTGTGTCAATATCTGGCTCACATAAAGAAGAATAAACGAAGAAAACATTTCGGTTTGTTGCCGCGTCCATCACAAAAGTGTTTGTGTCAAAGATACCAGCACCAGCCAGAGCATGCTTATAAAAACGATAATCAGATCTTTCACACACCCATCACACTTGGTATAATGTGTTTTTGTCACCAAAGAAAAGTGTGGCAACAGCAAGTGCGTGACAAAGACTCGTGAATGATGGGTTCCCAAAACACTTGCGGCTTTCGTGTTCATTTGAAATTACTCTTTACTTGGATGAGGGCTGCGTTTCCGCTTCAAATCAAAATAATTAAACTCTCCGATAGGCTAAAAATATTATAGAACTAGTTATCAAATTGGTAAAGCCAACTTGGCCAACGAAACTTTATCAATTATCTGCCTGACCTTACATTTTCTCCACTAACCGAAAAGGTATTTCCACTTCATTGCGCTACCTTAACTTTTGTTGGCGGTTTGTTTTGGTTATGGCTTCGTTAGTGGAACGCCCCCTGGGCGCGCCCTTTGTTTCTATTGGGGAATACACTTGTCTCGTTACCGTGCTGGTCCCACAAAACTTGTTGCATGAAAATATGTTCAACTTTAGCGCTCGTTCAATTGCAACAGTTTATGGACAAGACCGTTGAGATTGACTTTTCGAAAGTTTGTCCAGCTTTTTGGGGTTTTAAATGGATTTTCAAAATGTGGAGACCAAACACGGGGCAGAGGCGGGAAATTGTTACCAAATAGCAAAGATAGACTCACCTTGGCCATTGCTGTTCACCGCAGTGTTGGCCGATGTCAGTAGGATTTGGCTCTCGAGCTCCTGCAGCTCCGACTTCAGCTCGGCCAGCTTGCTTTTGCTCTTCTTGACAAGAACGGCCACGTCGCTGAGGGAGCGCCGATCCTTGGCCACCTCGCGCAGCTTCTCGGCGCCCTCCTTGATCTTCAGCTCCTTGCGAATCTCGCGGCGAATGGCCTCCTTGATCTCCTCCAGCCGTATGGACATACAGCTCTCGGGCAGATTCTCTGTGAAACCATATTTGTGACTCAGTTCGTACAGAACAGGATGCTTTATGTATTCGCCCTGCAGAGTAGAGAGATTAAGGTGTTAATATAATTAATTAAATATAATTAATACAAAAATTAGAAATAGATAAAACCTTTAGCCCTTAAGCCTACTCACTTCTCCTGATAATTCGTAGGTGGAACCATTTACTGAATCTGTATAAAAGATGGCACCACCATTATTCAAGCTATCAACGTAGAAATCGTCTTCATATTCGTTGCCAAAAACATTGGTGACCAGGCGATTCCACAAGCCACTATTCGAGCGCCTGGCAGCCGAGCGACGACTGTACCGGCGAGGCAGGGAATGAAACTTCCGGCCAGTCACCCCTCCATCAAAAGTGGACACCGAAGCGGAATCTTCACGGTCCCTGTCCCGATCCCTATCCGGATCTCGATTGCTGTGTGGACTGATCATGCTGCGGATTCTCTTGACCAGCCTGGACATTATTATTCACACTTGGAGTTCGGGTTTCTCGTTAACTCGCGGGCTTTATTACTTTACTTTGGTCATTTTACAGCAGTTTTGTGTACGCTGACAAGTTCACGGTAATTACCTGGAACAGGCTGACCCACAAAAAAAAAAAACACTCATTTTTATTCACACGACTCCAACTGCCGTTTATTAGGAAAATGTTATGCCCACCTCCTCCTCCTTCTCCTCCTACTCCCTCCGCCGGGTGTCTGCCTCTTTTCTTCTAGTTCAACAAGTTTCTTCGGCTTTCTCATTAAACGGTTCTCGATTGCTTCTGTCTGATAACGGCCATTCATTCATTGCACATTGTAGCGGCTGGAGACACTCGGTTCTTGGCCGAGGAAAGTTGGCAAAAGGTGTCAGCTGAAACAATCGAGCAACGTGCTGATAATTGCTATGCAAATTGGAATTCTAATCGAACTCAATTTCAATTGAATGTCGTCTATCCAAAGAATTCTGCCTGCCATACATTCTCGACTCACTGTTGTTAGCCAATTCGATTGACAGGCGAAAGTTTTGTTGACTTCAATGGAAAGTTTGTTGGCAACAAGCAATTAAACTAACTAAAAAGTCAATTTTGATAGCGCATTGAGGAGTATCATGAACGGAAATACAGTTTTAGTTCAAACTTGAGAGTTCAAGTTCATTCTTATCTACTTTTTTTATTTCTCTCTCATTTATATTCATACCAAATTCGTTTTTTAAGGGCGAATATTTACACAACGAGCCCTGGGCAACAAAGTTATTCAGTTGTGCTATCGACTGAATATGTTTATTTTCCATTCTTGTTGAAATCTCGGGTCTACAATACCCCAACACATGTACATATGTATTCCCAAAACAAAGTGGCAAGTGCAGAGAGGTACACAGTAAACACTTTTCAGCAACAAGACCGCGATATCTACGAATAAATGTGAATGTATAAACAATCTTTTATAGAGAACTGTTTGTAAATATTTTTAAACTGCTGCGAATACCCACAAAAGACTATCGGCCTTTTGTTGAGATATTAATGAGGGGATTTTTAGTTGAATAAGAAAAGGGGGGTTTCTCATTGATAATATATTTCTCAATTCTCATTATAAGGAATCAGATCCACCCATTCGGCTTATAATGCGGCCCTGACTCGCCAATGCGTAACATTTTCTTATCAAAACGGCAGAGACAGATAAGTTTGCCATGAAACTAAGAATTCCAGAACCACCTTTTTGTTTATATAGGTAGGTGTGGGCATAAATTTTCTATTATTTTTGCTACTCATTAACCCAACAAACTTGGTTAGTTAGTTTTTGTTTATCAGATATCAACGGTGAGAGCACATTTCCGCATTTTACACGCTTGTTAAATTCGATTTTCCGCTGTTCGATTCGATATTCGAGGCGCCTAGCCCTTTTCACAATTAGGTTAGCACTTGACAGATAATTATGCAAATATTTGCGACACTCCGGCGGATTAATGGCCAATAATTAGGTGACACAGCTGAGTCATCGCCGACGAACTCCGGTGGGAAATGGGTTTTAACTACGCCCGTCTATAGCCGAACAGTTACTGAGAACATCGAACTATGGCGAACAGCTGGAGCTGTCCTGGTGTGTGTGTGCGCGCCTGTGGGAGCGGGTGTGTGGGTGGGAGAACGAATAGCGAAACACGAATCGTGACGAACGGCAACCAGCTGGAAGCAACAGGTTCGTTCTCTGTCGATAAGCTCAAACCACGCAACTCAATTTGCGGCCTGCAACTTGGCTGCTGGCTGCCAAAAACGTAGAGTTCCAGGGCAGATCTCCACTGGTTACTGGTGGCGGTTGAGGTATCTATCTTCGATGGGATAATGAGATTTAAATCAATCCTCCTAATTGCCAATTAGCTTCGAGCAGAAGCCAATGGAGCGCAACGAACAACCTCAAACGAGCTAGTTGTAAGTGCTAAAAATCATCCCACACCTCAACCACCCACCAACCCACCCACCCATCCACCGACCTGGGTACCTTTCAGCTCTTCCAACTCGGACGAATCATCAGACAAATCCGTAAAAAAAATAACAAAAATCGAAGGCTACGTTAAGTGCTATTAAATGAGGGTCAATTTTCGGTTTTATTCATCAATTTATTTATCGAAATCAATCAAATATTAAAGGCAATTGATATGATTTTAGAAGTAGAGAGTACTTTTTAGCCTGGGAAATGTTATTCGCGTGAGAAACTTAAGCGGCGCATTCTTGATAAAACAAAACCCATCTTCAGTTTGATAACCGTAATAAAGCCAAATGAAATTGCATAACATGATGGCAGATTGCAGGCCAGGCCAAGGCAGAAAAATGCAAACCTAGCATAACATGCCAGGCACTCGAATAATCAGCATAATATGCGATATAGCAGCGATATGTTCATTATACGTCGGGATTCGGTGTGGTGGCATCAAGACAAAGGCGATATATATAAGGTAGCACCACCGCTATATGGATAATGACGCCAGCTGGCTGAGAAAGTTGCACAAAATGCAACACAACACAAAAAAATATACATGTAAAGGGAATGGGGCAGAGGCGAGGCGATGTCAGAAAACTTCAATAAATTGCTAAAAATTTATGAATTTCTTTTTGACGCACGCTTGGCGGTTGGCGGTGTGAGTGGGCGGAGAATTCAGATGGGGTGGACAAAGAGAAAGGGGCTGCAGCTGAGGATGGGGGAAGAACAAGTGAGAAGACTGCAGTTCAGTCTCATCGACTTACTTATCAGCTTCTTTGCCTTAATGAGATAATTAACCAAGTCTTGGCGAAAGAAACAAACATTAAGGCTGTAATTGCGGTAATTACTATCAAGTCCGGCTTGTTCACTAAAGATTTTCTGTAGATTTGGTTTTGGTTTTTACTCGAAACAGGACATCAACAGTTAACTTACGAAGATAACTCAGATAAACTGGAAACTAATATTACAATATTACATACGTGCAGGTATCCTCTTAGTCGCGAACGTAAATCCTTGAGAAAAACCATGTTCATGGTCAATGCCATGATACAATTGATGTTGAATTTTATTTAGTTTATTTTACACAATATTATACACAACTTCATGAAAGTATGGCGAGCTTTCCACATTGGCGGAACTTGATTTTTGAATTTCTTTCTTTTGGTTATCTCACTGTAGAAATATGCGAAAATTTGTATAATCATTATCCAAAGGAAAAATGGCGTATAACGCAAAAATCTGACGCTGTGACAGAGCTGGCCAAATATTTGTCACAATAAAAATCACCAGGCGGACGGATATATGTATAGGGATCGGATCGGATCGGAAAGTATAAAAAGCGACGCGCTGCGAGCCAGCGAAATGTCAAGGCGGTGCCAAGACGCAAACTGCAATATGAGGAAAATGGAAAATGGAAAGAGGAAAATCGCGCTTGGCTCGGGCAGCGGCGCTGGCGGAAAAGCGATTAGAAAGCTTTTCGATTTGCGCACAAAATTTCGGAAAAAATAACAGAAATCGCGACTGTTGTTCTGTCTGCCCCGTCTGCCTCACACGGAATCCAAATTGGCGTGCAATGCAAAACGACAGCCGACAGATACTGACACGTGTGCGCCTGCATCTATAAGATACATTATGTGTGATGTCACTCCTTTGGATGGCAAATATTTGATTTTCCTTTGGAAATTTTCAACAAATTTTCTCATACGATTAATGTTTTCCATTTACCTGCAACGAGAAGAAAAGAAAGAAATATTTATTAGTATATCAGGCTGAGGCAAATTCAGTTAACTAATGATAATGATGATGGACCACTTTGATTCAGCCCGCGGCAATTCATAAATTGATAATTGGCGCCCGCTTTGAAGTCCCAAAGTCTCTGGGGGAAGGGGGTTAAAGGCACCAACTGACCACTGACCACTGACCAATGACCAATGAGCAATGGGCCACTACAATGAAACTTACGATTTCTAATCGGTCGTTTGCCTCCGAAGTAAAAAAAAAAACAAGCAACAAACCTGCCACTTAAGCTAGGGCAGGAAACATTGAAGCGTTTGCCGCACGCACATGAAATCAAACCAAAAACAAGGTCGCCAGCTCTATATAAACTCTACAAAGCTGGCAGCAGGCACACATAAACATAAATATATTTATATCAACCCAAGATACCCTTGGCCGTTGCCGATCCGATGCTGCTTGCTTTTTCTGTTGATCAACCCACGCACGTCCACAAAACATGTGTAGATCCGGGGATATTTTTACTTCTTGTTGTTCAAGTGAGCGATTTAGTTTTCGCACTCTACAAAGGTATCAGACCTATATATGTTTGCTGGAATACCCTAACCCTATCCCACAAATCAATAATTAAAATTAAATATTAAGTTTTCCTTTTTAAATACTTTTTCCAACCTAAATGTCTCTAAAGGTGCAAACACAGGCACTTCAAACCACACCGCTGTTGACCATTTTTGGGATCCAACCAAAATGAACAGGTACTTTAACCAAAATCAAAACAAGATTTCCAATTATTGTTTTCATTTTTTTTTTTTATATTTTGGGCAAACGCCTAAGCAGACACCGATCGATTTTTGCTGTTTGCGATTTGTGAGATATAACAAATGTGTACAAATGGCAAACAAATTTGATTTTATTTAGCACTGTGCGAAACCCAATTGGTAAGTGGAATTGAATTGGAAATGAGTTTTTCAAGTGTCAATAATAAATTTTCAAAAAGCGTATAAAGGCAAAAACACACACACACATACGACTGCATAGAATCTCATTATGGCATTTTTGCTGATGAATTTGTTTAGTTAGTTGACAACTCGAGCTGTCAACGCTTCTGTAATTCGAGTTCGACCCAATATGGAAAACGGCTAATAGGGGGCGGGCGCAAGGGGGCTGGCTATATTGGTTGACCCAGTCGCATGGCATTAAGGCAAAGCCATAGAAAGGCATCGACGACTGTGACAACAATACGAAAATTTTCATTTTTCTTCGACGCGCTTTTTTTTTTCTGCTGCCTTCGCTGCTGCTGCTTCTTAACGATTTTTTTTTTGCTTATTCAGCACATGCAACAAGTGAATTTGGGTTAAGCCTCACCAACATAAGTACCGTAACAAAAATAAAACCACCAGCCAAGCCAGCCAACAGGCCAAAAGAGAGGGTGAACCGACAGAAGAGGCCAACGAAATTGTGGCAAAATTAGAACAAAACTTGCGGCAGTAGCGGCGGCCGACACCGCGTTCGCGTTCGCATTCGCGTCCGCTTGAAACCGAAAATCGATTTTGGACTGGTCTCGAATTTTAATTGATTGTCACTTGGATTTTCACTTTTTATAAACGGTGGAAGCAGAAGCCAAACGAACAAAAATCCAACAAAAATATATAAAAGAGAAATGGAATTTCACCCAAGTGCCTGTATCTTTGTGCATCTGTATCTGTATCTGAATCTTTTTCTATAGCTGTAGCTTTGGCTGTTCCTGTATCTGTTAATGTATCTGTGTCTGTGTGCCGTATCTCAATGGCTTTTATCTTTTCGCCTTTTGTCTTAATTATTAACTAGAAATCCGCTGGAGCCGAAGAAGAAGCCGTAAAATAAATGGTCCAAATCGGGCTGATTCGTTTAGCAACTTACACTCTTCTGGCAAAACAGCTAATCCCAATCCCAACGTATATAGGATCTGCAACAGTGTATGCTGATTTATCTTTAACTTCACTCGCGTGGCGTGGGCGTGCCTTTCAAAATTAAGGACATTGACATGGCCAAAACGCATTTATGCGTCACCCATTGGAAAACATATTTTTTTTTGTTTTGTTTTTTTTTTTTTTTTCGCACACAACGTAAAGACGTCAAGGCTTCCCAATTTATGCAATTCGCCTGCTGCTGCACGCCGCTACTTTCACACACAAACAATAACAAACGAATCGAAGAAGACCACGGAACACGTACCACCGAGGAACGTGGTCTGAGCGACACAACCGGCTTTTGCAACGTCCGCGAGCGAACTGAAAAAGCACAGAGACCCAAAGCCCCCAGCAGAGCCAGCCAAAGCCAGTCAGAGCTTGAAAATGAGCGGGAGAACGGGCCAAGCCGGAGTAAGCCCAGCTTAATGGGTGATTCTTCAAAAAAAAAAAAAAAAAAGAGTATGAGTGGAAGAAAAGTTGGTTAATTGGCTCCGGCGAACCTCTTTTTCAATTTTCCTTTTGCCGTTCTAGCCTCTCCCGATTCCCAACTAGCTCCCAGCTCCCAGCTCCCGATTCCCCATTTTCCGCTTTTGTTCCATTTCTGAGAATTGTACAGCTATGTTTGATTAACATTTGAGGAGAGATCCCCCCACCAACCCCCCGAAGAATGAAAGAACAAGCCTCTCTTTTGCTGCATCACCTTAGATTTTTCGGCTATTATGAAACTGTCACACATTTTAGTTGGCCACGACTTTTGTTTATTGTTTTGTGTGTTACCAAGAATCAACGCAGATAAGCCAAGTGTCGTCATTTATGAAAATAAGCATCGAAAATAGCTGGAAAGCCGAGCCACGAGAATGGGAAATGGGGGAAAATTCCATGGCTCAGCATGGCGCCGCTACAATTAGAAGAATTCTTTACTAGAAGCTTTCTCCGTGCGACTGGGATTCTTTCACTAAAGGAACGGGAATTCGGTAGAAGATTCCAGTGGAAGAAGGACATTTGATATGTAAATTGCACAATTGTTTAAAGCCTTTTGTCATTTATGGATTTACCCACTGGAAACCAAGAACCCTTAACGTAAACAAGGTAACGAAGCCCCGCAAATGTGCGACTAATTAGATGTCTTCACCCCCATTAGCCCACCCATTCACAAACCTTTTCCCAAGGCCCTGACTCACCCAACTGACCTATTGAATGTCTTTGTAAAAGGGTTTCCGAATCGATACCCAATGAGTGGGCAGTGGAGGTAGGTGTTGATTTCCCCGATACTGCACTCTCCGGGAAAACGGAAATTGCCTGGTGGAAGCGAAGCGAAATCAGCAAAACCCGAAAACCGGATGTCGGATGTGCTGCCAAAACTGAACATGCAGAGCGTTGCCAATGCCAAGTGCAACGACTGATAACGGAGCTGCGCTGGCTCGGAAAAGCGAAAACGAAAAAGCGGCAATTAAACCGTCGAATGCGTCATGGCCGTATAAAATACAACTTTAAAGAGTTGCCCAACCCACGCCGATCCAAGAGGTTGACAAACCCAAAACGCTGCCACGCACTCGGCTCCCAAGCAGCGCCCAAAAAGTTGCCCAGCCAACGAGCCAAGTCAGCCAGTTTCATCATAATTACACGCCTCTCCTCAGGCTCCTTTCCTCTTTGATTCCCCTCCCCAAAAAAAAAAAGGAAAAGTGTCGATGGTGTAAGTGATCATGATGAACATTTCATACCCTTGTAGGTAAAAATAAGAGAAGAAGAAATTAAAATTCCCTAATATTTCTTAGATAAAATGAAAATGAAAATGTATTTAAAGTTTTCGAGAAAGTTCGTCGCATTCAACTGGAAAATGAGGGGCTTGTCAATTATGTCATTATTAAGGGAAACTGAGCCAAGAACAATGCGAAATGGAAATACTACGAGTCGAACGAAAGATCCAAGTGGATATGCAGATTGTCTTTGCCGGGCTATGTACATCCGTAGTATCTTGCAGCTCCATGTGTATCTGTAGGATTGTGCCTCGAGCCGTGTGATTGTTTCACTTGTTTTTGTTACTTTTTAGCGTTGTTGCTTTTGCTGGGCGCTGTCACGTAACGAAAGGGAAAACTCTGCTTGTCGCTTAGCTTTAACTTTGGCTTTGGCTCTGTCTCAGGCTCAGGCTCAGTTTTGTTGTCGCATCGATGTGGCTGTGGGAAGTCATCGTTGTCGTCTGCAACAGTAACATGCATCCATGCAACAGCAGCAACAGGATGGTACAGTAAAAATTCCTTATATCGAATTACTCTCTCTAGAGTATACTATAATTTTTAAAAGGTAAATCTTTGAAGAAAATGGTAGAGAAGATACTCAAAATCTATAAAGCCTCTCTTTTCATAACAGCAGTTATATTTCACGGCGTTCACCTGTAGCTTGCACCAATGACAGGGCAGTGGCAACAATGGCAGCCAAGAAGAATCGTTTTTAGCCAAGTCCGCAAGGGAGTGGTGGGGGGAAAAGGGCCCTCAGTGTCGGCCGACGTCAAAGAGGAAGGTGCCCCGACCGCTTCCCTCACAAGTTCCGACTGGCTGGCTTCAAGACATCTTTCCAAGGGGTGTCGACGCTCATTTGCATCTCAACAGCGACTAAAAGAATTTTAACCAACCCTAGTTGAAAGTTGTTATCCCCAAAATCCCATCCTCAAACTAATTAATATCGCCCATTAAATGCAAAGAAATTCCATTACAGTTAGGTCTTAGTTCAGAGTCCCAGACAAATCGGTGGGAAAACCAAAGTGTCGAAGAGCAGAATTCGCTGCAAAAAATGTACGGCAAGTAACTCCTCCGGCTAATTGCATTAAGAGCTCAGAGGTGCAACTGGAGTGGCTAAAAAAAATCAGAGCAATTCCCACAGAATCGCAGAGGCATTAGCCGAGCACACGTAATGTGATTAACATGGATTCCACACACATTCACCAGCGGATTAGAGATGATATAGAGACTAGGTTTGTCTTTTCTATGATAGAACTAGTTACTATCTTCAATATTGTTTAACTTTTCTAAAGCCCTTATTTATTTTTCAAGGTTTTACTTAATTTTTAAGTTATAAGGATTTATAAATTCATAATGTACTTAAGGTTTTTTTATGTTGTGGCAATAAATAAATAAATAATGTCCATTTATTTGCCGACACCCTATTACCACTTCCTAAAGCAGATTTCCCGTTTGTCTAAAAACTATTTACTCATCTCTAATATGGAAGCTTTGGCAGCTTTGTTGTTTGTTTGTTGCTGTTTGCTGTTGCTGTTGCATTCAATCAACGAACAACGGCATTTTGAGAGCAGCCCCTGAGGCGGCAGCTTCAACACGGCAGCGGTCAACAACACTTGCAGCGATCGAATGAAAAAAAAAAAAAGAGACTTTATAATAACAACAAACAACTGAAGCTGTTTGAGGAAGCCAGCTTAGAGTGGGAAAATCGGCAGAGAGAGAGAGAACGAGGCACTAAGCTAAAGAGAGAGTTGGGTGGAAAGAGGGAGACCAATGCAGGTGTTTGCCAAACAATTGCACTGCAGCTTGGCACGCTTCGTTTCTTTCTCTGCACGGAGAACAAAATATGCTTAAATTCCATGAATCCTAACTAAAAAAATACTCACATCCATTTTAAACAAAGCTTATAAATAAATTAAAGTACAAACTTAGCAACGTTCCGTTGCAAGGCATATAAAAATATGCAATAACAAATACACTTTCTGCGCCAAATAAATGTCCTATCAAAAATACACCTGTGCCACACCTTTTAGGCACTGCATACTATTCTTTCAGTGCATCTCTCACCCAAAACTATCCATCTATTTCTCACTCACATATGCACAAATGGCATGTCTCTTTTAAGCCATTAACATGCTGTTAATTTGATTGAAAAATGCTTTATGGCAATAGCCGCAGTGGCACTGGCTTTTGTTTTTGCTTTTGTTTGTGGCTGGGCTTTGGCTTTGGCTTTGGTTTGCCATTTGTACGTTTTTGGTCGAGTGAAAGTGAAAATTACGAAAATTATACAGAAATCAATGTTACCGCAGCAGCCGTGCCAGCAAAAAGAAAATTGGATGGAAATGATTGGGCCACAAAGTCAAACAGTCAAACAGCCAAACATCCCAAGCAGCCAAACAAGCAAACAAACAACAAAAGCCAGCTGTTTGACGGCTGCACGTGCAACTGCAACTACAACTGCAACGGCAAGCTGTGGAACCTTCAAGTGGAACCACCGCCAATTGTGGCAAGTTCAAATGGCTGGCAGAAGGTGCACCATAAACCGAGCACCATATCCACATTCCTTGGCCACGATGCTTCTCTAGACAAGTTCTACTTCCACTAACTAGTTTTGGCATTAGTTGTGGTTCTTTCTTTCTATCTTCCGTTTGGTGGCACATCATTTGCAAGCCAAACGAGGAGAACCTGGCTGGAACCTGGCTAACTAACTTTGTCCCAATTTCGAGAATCCGCTGTAATTGGGGACACCTGCATGTGCCGAATTCGAGTTTTCCAGTTTGGAGTTCATGGGGAAAACCCGTTCGCAAAAGATAGAAAAAGCTTAGCACCAAAAAACTGGCGTTACAAATGGGGCAGCAACCTTAAAGATTGAAACCAGGAATCGAGTAAACAGTAAGGTTTATGATTAATAAGAACCAAGCGATTTGAATGCATTATTCATATGGTAATCCAACAGGGCCCGCTCTTTCATTTCATAAACAAAGAGGCTGGCTAACGGATTTTCCCCTAGTTTTTCCAACCTGGCAATGTCTCACCTGTTGGTTCAGGGTCATAAACAAAGCCTCAATCCAATCAGGCGGCCATCTCGGGCCCCCACAAATACATATCGATCCGGGGAGCAGCAAAAGCAAAAGCAAATGCAGCAGCAGCAGCAACAGCAGCCGCAGCTGTAGCACAAGTCAGCGCAATAATTTGCGCAATTGAACTCATCAATTGCTGCAATTAAATGTGCCCACGGCGGGAGGAAGTAGGGTGGGAGGAAGTAGGGGGGGAATGGACAGACAATAACGAGCTATGAATTAACTTAGTCAAATGCATAGAGAGAGAGAGGGGCAAAGTGAATGTGATATAACCCCAACAATAGCTAAAAACGACAGACAGACGGACAGCCAGCCAGCGAGTTAATTAAATGATTTTCAATGCCCGGCGACCCCGCGGAATACTTTCTTTTGCCTCACGGGAAAACTGGGAGAGGTGGAGGAAAAGCTAATGGAAGGCCTGCCTTACTAGCAGCGATGAATATTTTGCAACATTTAATTGCTCAATTTATGTAAGCAAACCGAGCAGCTCTGAGGGTCGAATTGATAACAAAACATCAGCGACCAGTCGACCAGTCGCTTCGCCAATGAAAAGCAAACAAAATAATCTGTAAAGCCCTGCTTTGAGAAAAGGCAATTGTTTTTCTTTTGGGATTCGGTACACTCGGTATCCCCATTATATTCGAGCCAACTCAAGACTCGAGCCGCATCATCGTTTTAATAAAATAAAACTTTTTTGCGCAGCTAAAATTTACATAAACAAATCACGGCAAGTCGCAGTATGATAGCTTATCAGCCTCCATCAGGCCAGCGACTACATACTTAATAGATACAGATTGAATTTAATGAAATGCATCCCACATCTGGGGGTTGTGGAAAACTTGTGCGAATCAGAGATTTGCGGAAACTGAGCTGAAGAAAATTGAAACTGTAAACAAGATGACGAGCTGGAAACTTAATTATAGGAATACTTCTCGCGAAACACTCTTTAAATAGTCCCAGAACTCTTGCAAAGATGAACCTTTAATTGGCATTCCTGGCTAGAGAATTATCTCCCGGCTGCAGGCACTTTCTGGATGCGCTCCGACTGCATTCATAGGTAAACAAAACAGGCCTGAAACAAACAACCTCCCTTCACTCAACCCGATCTCTTGCCTTTTTAAGCCCTGTGTGGCCCTTTGTTTGTTCTGACAGGCTGTCAGTCGCCAAGATATGGCCACACAATATTCCAGGAGGCGGCCCAAAAGGGCGCAGGAGAGTCGTGACACTTGATGGACCAACCGTCATAGCGAACAATTCAACATTCAACTGTTTGGCCAACATTCCGCATGCCCGGCAAGTGTGTTTGTCCAGTTCTTCTGCCCATTGAAAATTTGTTAAACAAATCAACAAGGCTTGGAGCCAAACTATTAGCTATGACATCAATCCTATCCCATCTTCCATAGAGGTACGATTATATTGATATGATTACACAGGATTCTCCAAAAAGTCAACTACTACTCGTATCCCCCTTAATTTTCCCTGGCAACTGGCTGACCCTGTTCTGGGGGGCAAGTATAGAACAACGTCGAGATGGTGTGGTGCCGAAACCGGTTTTCTTTCTTTCAAAAAAAAAAACAAAAAAGAAGCTACTCAGGTGCACCACCGTAAATGGCAAAAGTATGTAAGTAGGAGCTGCCGATGCTCCTCCTTCGGGAATCTGGTTTTCTGGGTGGATTTCCTTTGAGTTTATTTGAAAGTCTCATGCCTTTGAAAAGCACAACCCCTTTATCATAAAGTTTTCTGAATGGTTCAATAAATTTGCTTAATGGATGTGTGTTGAATGATCTTCGCGTCGAGTTGACTCATTTTCTGGGGCCTAGAATTACGTGATGGATTGGATGCTGATGTTGCTACTCCCGATAACAGAACAGAAGCTCCATATAGCTGGCAGAGATAAGAGAGCTCAGCGATAAGGTGGCGGGACAGTTGCAACGCCAACCACTTCCACAGACTGCGCTATTTATAGCCTTAACAGTTAAATACCCTGCAATCAAGTGATTGCATGGCTACAAAGTAATTGCAAGCGCTCCAGCATAATTGCACTTTGTTAGCTCCTGCTTTGTTAGCTCCAAAAACGGCCCTATACTACGATTTAATTGCCGTTTTCTGAACCAAATCATACAATTTGAAGGAAATATTGACCACAGGGGTCTATTTTTAGTCACCCAGGTCACGCACTTAAGCCAATTGGCACTTGGCGAGCGGAATTTAAATGTGGAACGCGATTTGTGCACGCCAGCCAAACAGCCAACCAGCCAACAAAAACTAACGAAAGTGATGTCATTTGTTGCTGTTTTCATTGGTTATTATTTGTGGCCACTGGGGCGGCCGTGCATGTGCCCGTCCCGAGAGATGACCCACAAGTGGTTTCCGTCAGCTGGAGCGGAAATTCCTGGTGTGCAACAGGTGCGGCGGAAAGGAAAACACTAAATGTTCTGCAACAACTATGGTGGGGAAAAATGTCTGTTTTGGCAAAACTTGTTCAGCAGTAGAGATGTTGTTTAAAAGGAGTTGCCACTGTAGTTCCCACTGGAATGTTACCCCGCCTAGACCAGAGATATGAAAAGTAATAACCAGGCCGATTTGACCGGTTGTGGGCGCTAGCTCACTCACCTGATAATACGAATCCGACATGGTTTATTTAGTTCGTCCAGCTGAATCACTCGATGCCCTTGCTTGCCTGCTCGTTGTTGTTGTTTCCTGATTTCGGGTGTTGTTGTTTTTTGGTCTTTAGTCGTCAGTTTTTGGTTATTTTGGCTTTTATTGGCGCCGCACAACTGCACACAATTACAAACATATAACACACACTTGGCACACGCGTACGCGTTGTTTTTTTTTTTGTTTACTTTTCTTTCGAACAAACTATTTGTGCGGCGTTGTGTGTGCGCTTGGAATTGTTTAACACTTTAACACCTGATGCCGAACTGTTTTTTTTATCTTCTTTATTAAGTGCGCTCTCATTTGATTTCCTGCGGTCGAAAAAAACTGAATAGAATTCTGTTGTTTTGGGCAGGGCAACACACACACACTCACACCACACACCCAGGCACACGAAAACACACCAACAAGTGGCTGCTCCTAAAGGTGAGAGCGAGTGACACAGACAGACGTTAACAATTGTGGAACAAAGAGCTACTGCAATCCCCTGCCTGGCTGCCTTTATTGTTGCTAAATATTATGCATATTCCCGAGACAATGCCCTCCGGATCTCCCATGGAACTATCTTCAATTGCTGCCTCCTCTTCTCCGTCCGCTCCTGCTATCGGTGGCAGATAACGAGGGGGACAGGAGAGAGAGGCGAGAAAATACCGGTTGCAGCGCGAATGGCCACATCCGCAATATGCACCTTGAATTAACAACACGGCCAAGATTGTTTAAACAAAAATTCAGCACAAAAAACTCTCCGACTTCCACGGCATCTTCTTCGTCTGGTTATATCGTTCGCACGCACACACATGCACACCCAGATCAAAAATTCTTCTGCTGCTGCTGCGTTGTCTTATCCGTTTCGAATTCTGCACTTAATTAGGTCGTACACTTTGTTTTCAAATCATAACGCCAGGTTTGAAGTTCAATTGGCCCCGTCTTAATAAAATAAATAGGCACTGGTTTGTTTTTATTTTTATTTTTGCGATTTTAAGCGGAAAAAGACTGCACACGGACTTCAAGACAGCGATCAGGGTTGCCAGCTATTTAAAGTTATCGAAATCTAGCTATTTTGTAGCTAGAATTCTAGTATTTATGAGATCCTGGTTGGCCACACCAATATGTCCAGCCAGATTGTTTATTTTGAATATTCCCCATTATTATTTACATTTTTAAATTTTAATTGAAGTTTAAATAAAAAGATTTCCATGTGCTACCAGACGACTTTTGATTTTAGCCGAAGGCTTTTGGATTATTCCTCTAGATGAATGTTCTTTAGGTAAGTCAGTAGATTAGTTTAAAAAGTATAAATTTATTTAGCCACTGACTAAGCTGTTGGTTTCTTCGGTAGCGAACCGAAGGCGGATATAACCGTGCCTTTAGTGCCCGTAACTGTGGTGGTAAGAGCCGGCAGGGTAGGTTTAGTGGACGGAGCTGGCTGATCCCACTTGGATTTCCTGAAACAGAAACAAAAATCCAATAAATTCAATACAAAGATCCTAAACGTCATTAATTCTTACCTCTTCTTGGCCTCCTCTTCTACTTTCCTGGCCAGAGCCGTCACCTGTTCAACCTTGTCCATGTCCTTGCGATCTTTTTGCCTCTTGACCATCTCCGTTTTCTGAACCGCTGCCAGGGCCTCATAGTACGACTCCTCGCCCCATTGCAGTGGATCGTAGATCTCTGGAGGATAGTTGGTGCCAAACTCGTTGATGTCGCAAAAGCTAATTAGTTTGTCATAGATGCTTGGGTTCCGGAACTCCTTTCGGTCTTGAATTACTCGGTTCATGTCCATATTCGTCTGCCGCATCTTGGTGTACATTTTGGTGATCTTAGCCACAAGTTCTGGAGGGGGTTTGCCTTTCGGCTCCGGCGGTAGTTGGAACTTGTATTTGGCGTATTTTGGGTCCTTCTCATAGCTCTCGGCGGTTCGTTCGTCAGTGGGAAAATCGGCCGACTCCTCATCCACCTCCATAGCAGTTTCCCCCTCCCGTGCTCCGTTTTCAGCATTGCTCTTGTCCTTTGCTTTTGAACTGTCTTCGCTCCTGGAACCGGAGCTATCGCTTTCTGAATCGCTGCTCGAATCCGCCTCGCTGGATTGTGCTCGATCTTCATCCTCGTCGGAAATGAGTGTGTCATCCTGGTAGCTTACCAGCCTTCGCACTTTTTTGGCCCGCTTCCTTTTCTTCTTTTCGAGCTGCTTAGTTTCGGGGTCCTGTTTTGTGGGTGTTGGCGATGGCCGCTTTGGAATGATAACCTAAACGATATTCATAATATTATAAGCTGTATTCTATAATACTTAAACTGTTTATCCCTCACCTGGGACGCCGTTGAATTCTGGGAATCTGGACTAGCATCGCCCTCGTTTTCCGAGTCCGTGTACTGGGCTGTCAAACTGGCCAGGGCGGCCATGGTCGTATTGTTCCAATTAAAAAAGGTTTACCAAGTGTGTTAATTAAAGATTTTCTTAATTATTTGTTTAATTGTCAAAATTAGACTCCGTTTTGTTTTGTGATGGTGACCAGGGCTGCAAGTCTACTTTTTTGAAAGAGTATTACCGCATTCTGCCATTTTATCAGCTGTTTAGTGAGACCATAACTTTATTTATTTACGATGAGCTCCACGAAGGAAAAACCGGAGGATCTGGACAGGATTCAGAAGAGGGTCAACAAGATCCTGGAGGCGCGTCTGGAGTCGGACAAGGTGAGTACCTGTCCTTCTAGCCGGAAGTCTTTAACTCGCTCTTCTTAGGACACTCTGGATGCCCTTAGCGGCCTGTCAAGCTTTTTTACGGAAAATACCATCCAAAACCGTAGAAACCTCCGTAGCCAGATCGAACATCGTTCCGTGGGCATTAATGAGAACTTTTTGAAGGCGTTCCGCGAGGTAAAGCTGTCTCTGGACACCGTGTGCGGAGATCTGGACAAGATGGCCACGTCAGTGGAAACCATGAAATCGGACCTGGAAACCTCAAAGGCTCTTACCAAGGATCTGATTGAGCAGACCAACACTATGCAGAGGGAACGGGATCGTTTGGAGGTACATCAGCAAATAGCACAGGCGTTTTTGGCCCGCTTTCAGTTGAGTGGATCGGAACACCAGCTGCTCTACGGGGCTGTCAAGGATGCTCCAATAGTGGCCGATTTCTTCAAGGTTTTGGACAGAGTCCAGAGCATCCACGCCGACTGCCGGCTGCTAATGCAGTGTGGATACCAGACAGCTGCTCTGGACATCATGGAGGAGATGACGTTGCATCAGGAGGGCGCCCTGGAACGCCTCTATCGTTGGACCCAGAACCACTGTCGCAGCTTGGAGAACAACGAGATTGGCCCGCTGATTGTGGAGGCAATGAGTCGGCTCCAGGACCGACCAGTATTGTTCAAGTTAGTCTTTGGATATCAAATTTATTTCGAGATTTCATCATTTCATTACAGGTATGTTATCGACGAGTATGCCATTGCCAGGAGGGCTGTTCTAGTGCGACAATTTATTGAGGCTCTTACCGAAGGTGGACCTGGTGGCAATCCCAAGCCCATAGAGCTGCATGCCCACGATCCCAAGCGCTACATTGGCGACATGTTTGCCTGGCTGCATCAAAGCATTCCAACGGAAAAGGAGAATCTCTCATTGTTGTTTAAAAAGTGTGACAAACAGGATATCTCCGACCAGCTGCAAAGCGCCTTGGGCTACATAGCCGATGGTGTTTGCCATCCGTTGAAAGTTCGCGTGGAAACTATTTTGCAGGCGGAAAAGGACACCATCGTTCTATTCACAATTTCGAATCTGCTACGCTTCTATCAACAGATAATGCGCCAAGTAGTGCAGGGCGGCAGCCTTGAGGAGTGTCTAGTGGAGCTGCAGAAGAATAGTGAGCAGATTTACCTGAGCGCCTTGGCCGCTCAAGTTCGTCACGTTTTGCAGCGGCCGTCTGGAGGATCTGGGCTGGCTTTGGAGCCCCCTCAAAGGGATCTAGTTCCGCCACCAAGTGTGGCGCGTTTGCTGAACATACTCAAGGAGATTCTCTCGGTGGCAACAATGGTGGACGGCCGGCAGGCGGATATCACCAAGATCGTGAGCTGTGTGATTGATCCGCTGCTTCAATCCGTCCAGGAGAGTGCAGCTCATTTACCCACCGTGGATATGGGCGTGTATCTCTTGAACTGCCTCCACCACATGCAAAGTTCCTTGGCGGTTTACGAATACATGGACGAACGCGTGGAGCGGCTTCAGGCCCAGTCGGATGCTCAATTAGACACCCTAACCTCGGAGCAGGCCTCCTCGCTGGTGGCCAATCTGAATCTGGGTCCAATTTATGCCATTCTGCAAAGCAATCAGTCCAAGATTGAGACGAATCTTCTGAAAATATTCATGTCCAAGATGGACGCTTTCCTGGAGCTGCCAGACGTGCTTCTCCTGCCGCAGGTGCAGCTCATCATGTCTAGTAGCCATCGAGCGGCCGTCCAAAAGCGCTCTTTCAACGTTATTGTGGCTATTTATAAGCAGATTTACGAGCGGGTTCATGATCCGGCCAACGGATTCGAGCAGCCTGACCAGTTGCTCCACAGGACGCCAGAACAGGTAGCCCACATTCTGACTTCCACTTAGGGACCCCATTCCAATTGAAAATGTGCATTATTCTTATTTATCTACAAACCTATATACTTTAATCGATAGCAAGTGTGTTTTTTATGTCATAAAAAGGATTAAAAGTTTTTTGCAATCAATTTAAACAAAGAGATTAGAATATCAGAAAAGAACACTACACTTGACACAATATTATATTTTTGCTTTCACACGTATACAGTCTATGAGGTGGCGAAAGAAATAGCCAAATCCGTATCATCTAAACCTAAGTCATGGTAACTGTGGCCCGCTGGAAGAGCTCAAGGGTGAGGGCAGAAAAGAACGCAGGGAACGAGTTGCTAGCGGCCAGCTGCTGGTCAATGGCTGGCTTAAAGGTACGGGAATATGGAGACTCGAGCAGCGCCAGGCAATTAGATTCGTTGAGGGTGATGTCCAGGTAGTCCTCCGGACTTTCAGCATACATACTGGAGATGCTGCAATATAAACAAATAAAAACAATTGCAAAATATTAAGATTAAAGAAAACTAACCGATAATTGCTATTAGCACCCATGCGGTCGATCCTGTAGCCCAACAGCATATAGCAGACATCGCGGAACTCGGTGGTGGCTGCTTTGAAGAACTCCTTCATCTTGCGCATCTTGCCATTTGCCGACTCCAGTTCCGCCCGCAGCTGATTGAACTCTTTGAAGTTCATTGTCATGCCTCCAGTGCTGGTGGTCTCATTTAAACGCTGCTCCTGATCATCCTCCAGCTTCTTGTTGCGTCTCTTCAGGCGCTCAATTTCCGCCTGGAGTTTCTCCATTATATTCTTGGAGGCCTCGTAAGCCTCGGCGGCAGGGTTCTCCGTCAAGTGCACCACCTTGTAGTCCTTCATATTAAAGTCGCCGCGCAGGCACCGGTGCATTAGCTCCAACTCCATTTCCTCCTTGCGCCTGCGCAGCCGATCGTTCTCCAAACGCAGTGTGTCCAATTCCTTCTTAACATTGTCGTAGCCCTCGCCGGATGGCTCGGCCAGCTGCTCCTGCTGACGCATGGCCTGAATCTCCCGCTCCAGTGTCGCGCACATCTCCTTATAGCCGGTGACGGTGCGCTCTAAGACCTCCACGCGGAAGCGAACCTGCATGTCCTGCGTCATGTCAGCCATGCTAGTGTTGCTCATGGTTAGATCCTTGTCAAAGTTCTCCACCATCTGCTTGTAAAAGTCACGCTCCTTGGACACGGTAATCAGCTTGCGCTGAAGGCGCTCCTTGAAGTTTTTGTGGCGTTTGAGGCCAATGTTGAGGTCTTCGATGTTTTTGAGGTAGATGCTGCACTTTTGCTCCAGATCACGCAAAGTACCCTTTGGATAAAAGTATAATTAATCAAAAAATAGCTGAATATATAAAGTTTCGAAAGCTTACCTGCAAATGCTTGGTGTCGGACTCCGACGTTGTCTTTTCAGCCACGTGAACAATGTCTTCTTTCAACAGCTGCTCGATGCGCGAACGTAGGGCCATTGGACTGACCAGGGTGTTGGCCAGGCAGTGGTCCTGGGCCACCTTGACCCACTCCTTAAGCTCTTGCTCCACATGCGAAAGCTTGACTTGCAAGGATACCGCCTCCGCTCTGGCTCCCTCTTCCCTGTCCAGTCGGGTCTTGTAGTCATGCACCTGCTCCTCCAGCAGCAGCTTGTCTCCAATGAGCGTATTAAGATGTTTGTTGTGATTGCGTAGGCGCTCCAGCTCCGACTGCAGCTCAGGAACACTGGCCAACCGCTCCTGCGAGGCCTTGGTGACCTCCTTCCAGTCATTATACGACTGAATTTCATATTCCAGCTCCTGGATCCGTTCGTTGGCTGCCTTTAGGCTTTGTGTTTGCTTCTCGTAGTTGCCACGCAGCTCTTCGTGACCCGAAACCCGTACTTTGAACTCGTCGTGGCGACGACGGAGCCGCTCCAGTTCAGCGAGTGTGGACTGCAGCTCGAGATCAGCACGATGAGCCATTCGGCGGTATTCGGCCAGGTCGTTATTGATGCACATCTGAACGTCGCGGGCGTCCTCCTCCTGCTGTGACTTTTCTTTATGCAGCATCTCCATGGACTCCTCATACTTGATTTTGAGCTGTGCCAGCTCCTCCTTGGCATTGCTGGCCTCCTCCTTAAGTGCCGACTCACGCTTTCGCATCACCTGGACGTTCTTCTCCATGTCCAGCATCTTCCTGCTGGTTATGTCGCATTGCTGCTTCAAAGCGGAGCTTTTGTTCTCGGCCACGGCCATAGCCCGGCGATGTTCCTTGATTTGGCGCTCTAGCTCATGCTGCAGCTGATTGTTCCTGGCCTTCAGCTCTATTATATCCGCGCGCAGCTGGCTGTTCTGCCAAGGACCCAGCGAACTGTTTAAGGAACTATTTAAGGATCCAGTACTATTTAGGTTTTGGTCAGACGAGTCCATGCGGCGCTTTTTTGGGGCTACGAGTGATTATTGTTAGTTTTTTTGTTATTGTATTTAATACAAATGAGGCACTCACAAGCCACAAAGTCGTCCGTGAAAGATGTCGACAGCCGGTTAAAGAGAAGCTTCTTTGGAGCAGAGTGGGTGACGCTGTCGTTGAACTGCGCCATCATATTGTCCATGCTGCTGCGTATTTCGTCCATCTTAACTTATAGTTTCTTGAATAAACAATATATTGATTTGCCTTTTTGCGGATTGTTCGGCTTTTGATTTTTCTTGTAAGCGTCAGAGTGGCCAGAAAGTTATACATTGATGCACTGCTTGCTTATATGGGCACACTCTTATCATTGAAAGTCTGGCAACGCTATCAGGATGGCACGCCCGTCCTCCGGCAACACTGAGTCGGGATTGAAAAGCTCGTCGTCTGGCAAGCCCGATCCGAAAATAAAAATTGATTTGCATTCTGTTCTTGGCCAAAAATGATTTAAATGTTATTGTTTGCTAACTAAAAAGGACTTATTTATCCCATAAACTAAAAGCACTGCCCACGTGGTGGAAAATCAGACAATTGAACAACTGCCGGAAAGTCAAGCGTATGTGAAGAAGTAGGCGTGTGTACTTGTCGAGCAATAGAAAAAACGGTAAAAAGGATTCCAGGCCAAGCTCAAGCAATAAGTTTTTATCAAATAGAAGTAAAAAGGACAAGTAATAAAACGCGTGTGCGGCTAAAATCTGCGAAAATCGCTTTTAAAAAGTGTATGCCAAAAAGGAAAATGTGGCTCCGCCAACGATAACGGTACTCGCCAACCCAGACACATACCACTACACTGCCAGTGGCGAAGCTTGACCACCAGCCGCACCTATAAAAGTGGGCGTAGGTAGAGACAAATTACATGGAAAAAGGATGTTATGCTCCTAGCGACAGATTATATAGTTTAAACAAATTGAGCCTGGATTAAAATAATACCCAAAAGCTTAGAAAATACCAATACACATACACACATTCCCACGCACAGCGAAGGAAATAGGAGGAAAAGGAAGTAAAAGAAGAAGAAAGAAGTAGCATCGGCGCGTTGGAGAAATGTGCGGGAAGAGAAAAGTGAAAATAAACGTGTAGTAGAGAATTTTTGAAGCACACACACACACACACACAAACACACACATCCCACACTCTTTTGCTTTCTCTCTTTCTCTCACTGTCACTCGGCTTTCCCCGACTTCCGCCCACTCACCCACAACACCCACTCACACACTCGTATAATTGTATGCGCGAAAAGCGTGAGCTAGTGAGAACATGTCGTAATGGCCAGAGAGGTAAGTGCAAATGCCAAAAGTGTTAAAAGCGAAGCCGGCAAGTGCGGTTAAACTTTTAATTGCCAGCTAGTATTCATCCCGATCTTGAGTGAATAATGTTCATCCATCGAAATCAGCTGATCCCGCCTCATAATTCATTTCAATCCCCCACGACAATAACGGTTAATAGGCAGCAAGCCTGGCTTATCGCAGACATTTTTCTTACTTTTTATAGCATACTTTTCAGGGCTCAAGGATATCGTTTATTATTGAGATTGTTTGACTCACTTTTTGGTCCTAGAACTGGGTTGTTCTCAAAAAAACTACAATTTTCCATTCAGTTGAAATTTGTATTAATTTGTAATGACAACCTTTTGTAAGATTGGGGGATACCCCGCATCCTCATCCGCATCCACATCCTAGTCGGCTGGAGGAACCTATTAAGCCCGTGGCCCCCATTTGTCTCTTTGTATGCGTGTCCCCCAAGCTCGCCGCTGCATTTTTGTGAGTGCAAACATGTGTGTATGTCTATGTGTGAGTATGCGTGTGTGTTTGTGCATGTTTTATGCAGTTCCTTCGTTTCGTTTTGCTTTGCGGGTGAGTGAATAGCTTTGACCCAAATAACTGAGGTAATACTTGCGCCCCATAGATGCGCCACTCCCCCACCAACCTTACCATCCCCACGTGCATCTGCAACTGTTGTTGTTCTTCCTCTTGGCCACATCCTCCCCACACTTCCCACATAACGGTATTCTACTCTCGTTGGACTTTTGCAAAAATTGTTGCTTTGTGATGTCGCCAAAAATGGTTGGAAATTCCCAAAAGCCAAAAGGAATTCCTTCAAAAGATGGCGAAATTTCAACGGAGTTGTGAGCCTGCAACTTGATCCCCTGCATTATTAAGCATAAACAAAACGAAATTATCTCTGCTCCTTGGCTTAAACTAAAATAAAAAGTCGGCCAGCAGAAGTTACAGCCATGTTGAGGCTAACATTTCCAGCTGCCAACGCTTTTTACATGGCGAGAGAGAGAGAGAGAGAGAGAGTGCCAGGAGAAAGCTGCATCTCTCTCGACCATCATTTCACTTTATATCCTTTAGCCCTTTTATTAAACGACTCTATGAATGTTTAATGTCCTCGGGCTGCAGTTTAAATGCTTCACTTTGCTGTTAATTGAAAGTTGGGGGAAAAAAGCTTACTCCTAATATTATCCTGGGGTAAACAACAAACAGTATCCGTGTTAATTGATCGGATTTGATTTGGTCAATATTTACCAATCAAACGCTGCAGGATCCATGGGAATACTTGTGGCGTGTGTTAGCGGGAGAAGGTGCGCGCGCCTTATCGTCCTGATTATATCACATTGATACAAATGTAGGCCAAAGCATGGCTCAGAAATGTTAACTGGTCAGAAAGGGGGAAGGGATTAAAATAGAAGTGAGAGCATTGGAAATA
Source organism: Drosophila varians (assembly GCA_018150405.1). Lineage (NCBI taxonomy): Eukaryota > Metazoa > Arthropoda > Insecta > Diptera > Drosophilidae > Drosophila > Drosophila varians. The sequence goes on from JAECWK010000130.1 coordinate 17,033,295, forward strand.
GGGAAAAGAAAACATTTAATAACAATTTCATATAAAGTTGAATAGTTAAATGTATTCTTTTGGGTTTAATTACCAACTTCTTTTGCAAGCTCCCTTCCCTTTTGTCGTCCCTTTTCCGCCAAGCTTTGTGCTGCATTTCTCTCTTACTCTCTGAAAGATTGCATTCCGCTCCCGTTTAGGTCATGTTGGAGCCATGTTAACGGGCTGCAAACGCACACCCAGCCCCAAAAGTGGAAAAACAGAAGCATCTGCAGCCGCAGCATCCCAGTTCGCATTGCCAAGCTGCCAGGCACACACAGGCAGCCAAAGAAGGGCTCTGCTGCCAATTTTGTTAAAAAAAAAAAAAAAGAATACCACGTTCAAACAGGGTGTGACTAAACCAACGCTTTTTTCTATCTCTAATCCAACAACTAATCTTCGATATAAACCCATTTGAAAATCTGGGAAACAGCTTGGCGTGCTTGGCAGCCACAAATGAAAACGATACGAAACGAAAAGTCGGCGGTTTCACGGGCAAAAGGGGTGCTGCAGGCGCGTAGTATTCGCAATCCGTAAAGTGAAAGTGCGAAGTGCGAAGGTCAACCCGCCCTGACCTGCCCCAAAAATACGAATACGAATGCGAATTACGAGCAGAAAGCCAAGAAAACGAAATTTCAGACCCATCTGCTCCGCAAGCCAAACCTTTTTACAAAAATAATCTGAATTTTGTGCAGAGTGCGTTTTTATTTGATTGTGATTGAAGCCATCTTTTGTATGCACTTGTAGTAACGAATTTTCCCCGAAGGCATTTAACTTAACAAGAAATGTATTTTAAAACGAAAAACCAACCACAATAAATAGAGAGCAATAAGCTTTAAATTTTGTAAAACCTTTTCGTGAAGTTTGCAAGTTTATATAACGATTTTCTAAAACGAAACAAAAGGAGAGGAACTTTATACGACACTATTCGAAATGAAAAATGCCAACTATTGCGAGGTGGAGGTGTGAGGGAGGACGACCTTGAGCGAAAGAGCCCAGAATCGAGAAACAGCAGTAGCAGCAGCAGCAACAGCAAGAAGTCGCGGCCTAAAAGTGGCTGCCAAGGGCGAAACGAGTGCCATCTGCAGCAGCACCACCAACACCGCCAACATCAGCAGCAGCTGCAGCAGCGCCACCATGTGGTCCAACGCCCTGTGCACGCTGGGCGTGACGAAGCCGCTCTGTAACTGTCTGAGCATCAGACAAGTGGCAGCCGCAGCTGCGGCGGCGGCCCAGGCCACGCAGGGCGTTGCTGCCTCTGCTGCCGTGGGTGGAGGTCCAGGTGTGGGTGTTGCGGGCGTTGGCGGTGTGGGTGGTGCGGCCATCACCACGGGACCTTCACCCACCACCAACGGCGGCCTGTCCGCAATGGTAATTGTCCCGCTTTCGCAACCGATAAATGATAACAATGCCCCTAAGTTGATCAATCTCCATTCACAATGCCATAAATTGATAAGATAGAACCAGTCCAATAGCCTCCGATTATCTGGAGAGCAATAAACCAGCAACAAAAGCTTATTCAGTTTGGTTAGCTTTTTAAATAATTGCTAACTCATTAATCCTGGCAATTACGATAAGATATAAGAATAGTAGTGCCTCCAGAAAATTTCATTAAATAAAAGCTATTCACTTTTCATTTTATAGTTATATTTTAATTTAAAAGCCAAACTCTTTCATATTCTTCTGCTGACAACAGAAATCCTCCAAAACACTCCGAGATCTTTGATAGGGAAGCTTACCTGTGGCAAAGCACCCCGTTGTCTATTTGCTGTTTATACATTTATTAATTTCTGAATTTATAATACCCCGTGCCGACCCCCTTTGCCATCCCGTAGAACGCCATATGGCGCTGGGGCCCAGAAACTGACCTATCCCAAAGACACAAAGCGAGCGCCACCGTCCAAAGGATGGTGTGGAAGGGAAAGGGAGGGGATCGACGAGCACAAAACACAGAGCGAAAGAAATGAAATATTTGTATGAAAAGTTTTCTGCTTGTTTTCGGTGTGGAGGAATAAGCAAAATGTCAACATGAATTTTTTGTAATTTTTCAAACATTTTATTTTGTGTAAGTAGCGGGGCTAGTGGGGCAGGATGAGGATAAGGGAGGCAGGATAAACGGGGAGGAGCATTCCCTCTACACTAGAAATAATGAGAGCGATAGAGAGAGTGAGCTTCCTTTTCATATTTGTATTTGGCTCGTGTGCTGCACTCGTTACTGGGTCACTGGAGCGCCACACTCATGTCCTTGCAATACATTAAACATTGCAGCTTCGTCCTGATCTGCTTCCTGCCACTGTTAGCCAACAGCTGTGACGACTGTTAGCCAAAAGGACTCACTTGCCCCCTCGTCGCTGTCACACTTTTGTTTTCACTTTTCTGTTTGATTTTCCTTTTCGAAATGTTTAGAGAAATTGCTTCTAATTGGTTTATTAATATTTATGGCAAAAAATCATTCTATTATTGTGCTTATGGTTTCGTAACCATATTTTGTTTTTGGTATAATTAAGCTTGCATAGGTGGCCTTGACATTTGCGCCCTTTTTAACAAGCCCGAGAACCTCAATTAGCGGGCTGAGGAAATTATGACACAGCCCGGGCCTGGTGGGGCTGCCACACCCACTTGTCACTTTGCCTGCGCAGCGTTTCACACAGGTGTCACGCCCATTTTGCATCCTCCATCTCACACATATCACATAAGCATAACCATAACCATGTCCCTCACCCACATATTCCTTCTCGTCCAAAACCCAAAACTAGCTACTCGTAAAAATGCAGAATCAAAAACTAATCCGAATCTTCTTCGCAGGAGTCTCGCGGCAAGAGACCACTGAAAATCTGGGACAGCTGGCGGAATGTGCGCAAGGGCGTCGTAGTTGGGACTTTCGAAGAGCTCTTGGTCCGCGGCAAGGACAAACTGGGGGTTCCTGCTTCAGAACCGGTACGCGTTGTTCTGGAGTGTGATGGAACCCAAATCGAGGATGGCGAATACTTTCGCACCCTGGCCAACAATACGGTGCTCCTGTTGTTGAGGCAGGGCGAGCGCTGGTATCCCACTGGCGTTGATGTCATAAAGGCTGGTGGGTTAATTTCTTGTTTCCTTTTATTAATTGACAATGGCATAAATCAATCAATGATATTGGCATAAGGTTAGAGAGTTTATAGAGGAAGTTTAGTATTGCCGGAAAGCTAAATCAGTCGTTTTATTATGTAAATAAATAATTTGAATAATATACAAAAAAGATCAAACAACAAAGAGTTATTGCTACGTAAATTGTTTTAAAAACTTCATAAATCTTAATGTTTAGCGAGAATTTAAATAGTTTTTATAATTTTCAATAATGTAAACACGTTTTTCGCCACTAAAAGTATTGGAAAATTTTGCTATTTAAATCCAAAAATGTTTGTATATATAAAAACTAATTTTGGATGAAGCGCAAAAAGCAACTAAATGCGATTGTTGGCTTTTTTTAGCCATTGTCAGTACTATACTTTGTCTAGAGGCTAGATAAAGAAAAGAGAACCTTGAATGATTTTTATTTACCTTTTCAGCAATATCAGCTATACCGAAAATCGTCTGCGAGACGATCCATGCACTGGAGCTGCACGATGAGACCCCGTCGTGGAAGATCATGGACAACAAAGGGCGTGTCACGGTCGTATTGCATTGGGATCAGAGGCAGGGTGGTGGGAGCAGCGGCGGCGGCGGCGGAGGCGGTGGCGGCATGTGTTCCGGTCTTGGCAGCAGCAATGGCCTGCTCTCCTCCGACAAGTACTCGCCCTCCAAGAAGGGCCTCTCCGCACAGAGTTCGCTGGACAACAAATCGGTGTCCTCGCAGTCCTCCCAGCCGCGCTACGCCAGCCCCCAAATAACGGTGATCAGCGACGACGGCCCGGCGAGCATATACCATCCCGGCGGCGTGGTTCTGCCGCCAGGAGTTGTGATACCCGGTGGCAGCCGTCGCCTCTCCAAGCAGGGCAGCTCCTTCGACAGCACCATTGGGGTGGGCGTTGGGGCGGTGCACGTGCATACGCCCGAGTGCGCCCATCACGCCCACACGCCGAGCAGGGCCGGCAGTCCCAGCACCACAGAGTGTGACTTCCACTGCTGTGCGCTGCACGAGGAGGGGCGCAAGATAGCCGTGCACAAGAGCGTGGCCACGTCGCCTATTCAGGACGGAAGCACAAGTCCCCAGCCGCAGTCGGCACCTTCGGTTATGGATCCTATGCAAGGCGTCAGCAGCGGAGGAGGCGGTGGCAGCGGAAGCATGCAACGCCGTTCGTCGGGGGCTAAGGGCCATGTGCGTTTCCTGGACATCGCCCCGGAGCGGGATAGCTCCGAGAGCGAGACGGAGAACACCGTAATGGAGGACGACAAGACGACGACGGAGAAGTTTCTGCTATTGATCGACCAGCTGTCGGTAGATCAGAAGCGCCACCTCAGCATCAAGGACATCGGCATCATACTGGAGCGCCTCAACTCGAAGATCCTTGATGTGGAGCGTTTAGATCGCGAGTCCGAGTCGGACGACTGCTACAACTGGACGATAAAGGCGACAATACGCGGCGATGCGCTACGCGAACTGGGCGTCATCTACAATGGCAACTACTACGCCATCTCCGAGCATCCCGGCTACAAGGAGGAGCTGGAAGAGAACGGCGAGGAGGCGGAGGAAGAGGAGGAGGAGGAGGACGAGGAGGACAGAATTTAGAGGGGGAAGCGTGAGAAGGCCCGTCGTCGTCGGGCGGCAGGAAGGTATCAATAAACTAACGCATTTTACAGAAACGAAAAACGAAGGAAAACCCAAAAAAAGAAAGATTTAAATGAAGAAAAGACACAGAAAATAGGAGTAGCCCAGCAGCTCAACACACCACTCACACACACACCAACACCCACACACATGCATACATATATACATATATACTTATATAAAATAATTACGAGAATATAATAATGCAAGTCGCACATTGTACAATAGTGAAGTAAGCATAAACGTGAATTATAAAAAGGCAAAAGCAAAGCAGCCAAAAAAAATGTAACACACACACCGTACACTCATTTCAGACATTCTTTAGACCCAGATCCAAATCGAGAAATCACATAAAAGCAGTTTATGTAGCGTTTAGCAAGAATTCTCAAGCGTTTAATGAAGGAAAGTGTGAATATCAGATTCAAATTCGAATTTCCCCACACCCACGCCCATACTCACCACACCCGCATTCGCATCCGCTTTTACATGCCGCAATCAGTTGCCAATCCAATCCTTGTGTTGTTATCGTTGTTGTACAATAGATGTTTCGTATTTCGTTGTGATTGTGTGCCAAAATAGCCTTATTTAGTTGGATAGCCCCACACACAGACTGCCACTCGCCACTTGAGTCAGGAAATCTAATCTAAACCTAAACCCAAAGACTATAAGTTGTGAAAGAGATATAGATAACAGAGACTATAAATTGTTGTTGCCAAAAGCAAAAAAAAAGATGAGAAAACGATTAAGATTTCAAGGGGAACCTTCTATACCTATGACTTTCTCTCGCATCCTACATAGTAAGTTCCTTTCTAGTTTTATTTCTAGTCTCCCAGCCAAACAAGCCACGCATTTGTATAGTTCCTGGACAGTGAACGCTATTCGAGGTCTATTATTAGTTGTAATTGTTATATATTTTTCAAACTCCCCGCTAAGAAGATCCTCATATATCATCCTGCAATCTGCAACCTGCATCCTGCATCAGCATGTAAAACTGCCGTTATTTGTAGTGTCAAACGTTCAACAAAATCGCGCACAATGTTAAATTTAAACACGGAGTATAGAAACAATAAGCAAAAGATGCTGCTAAATGCCTGATGAACAGACTAAAAAAAAAAAAAACTAAAATATGTGTAGTAGATTTAAACCGCCCCCCGTCATCTTGTCATCGTACATTGAGTTAGTGAACCTTCCCAAAGAAAACTCAAAAAAAAAATCAGTAGATCCACTGGGAGAATCTCTATTAGGAACATCATAAGATCGCAATCGAAATTGTAATTGCACCCATTGCGTGCAAAAGCGAAAACACTGCCAAACAAAATATCGCCACCAATGTCCGCATTTGCATCTGCATCCTGTTGAGTTAGACCTCCATTTCAGGACCTTCAATGGTTCCATACGGGTAAAAGCATTCGAGAAAATAGATTAGCAAGCGGAGGATTTTGACCAAAAACTTTAAAACAATAGCTTGAGGAGGAGGTACTCTAATGTTTTTCAAATATTTAAAAAAATGTAACTTCTTTGCTCCTCCTTTTCCTGGCATTCGTAGCTGGTCTACGTTGCTCCTGTAAACATAACAGTTCCCTAGTTATAATCTAGGGGTACTAATGGTAAGTCCTCCAGCTCTGCATCAAATCATCAGACAGCTCGAGTAGCATAGGGAACCAAGCGAATTGGACAAATAACGTAATCATTGCCGAGATCAACCACAACTGTCTTCTGCTTAAACAAAAAACGAGAAATGCGATTAAAAACTAAAATAAAAGGCGAAAGCGATTTTTAACAAACGTTTGTCCAAGGCACAAATCGAAGCATTAATGCGAGAAAATTAAATGAAAATCTAGTATGTATAAATGAAAATTGAAAAATTGATAATTGATTGATAACGATAATAAACAAAAGGTCAGAGAAATGGAGTTATGAGAAATCAGAGATAGGAGCCAAGCGAAGAACGTTAAACGAGAACTCACAATTAGCGAAGCGAAAAACAAATTCATTAGCGTTGTTTTAATTTATTAATAAGTCGAGAACGGCAGACGGCGACGACCCAAAACACGACGAATCGTCGGATATACAATATATACTATATCCCAGGTGTATGTACGATTAACGAACGGAGAGTGAGGGAGGAGGGGAGTCTGTCGAGTTACAGAGCAAATTACCTATGCGTACTCAACAAGCATTACATAGTTATAAGACGGGAACTTGCAATATGATGATAACTCAACTTCCATACCGATACAGACTTCTTCAGCTGACTTCCATAATCATAATCATTGTTAACACTTAACTATAGAGGATAACGCTTTAAAAACGAAAAAAGGGAAAATGACATCAGACACGAACACTGTTCTTTGTTCAGGTTCATTTAGTTAGGTTCCGTTTGATCGATCCATTCCACAAAATTAAAGTCCTCCAAAAAACTCCATTTGAGTCCTAGACCAAGAGCCCAATTTTTGGAACCCTGCCCCTCCACTCAGACTCGTCGTCACACACTCTCTGTGTAAATGCAATCAGTTAGATTTATAAGATGATTAAGAAGAATTCGAAAGCGAACGTAAGACCTCCCCCGATTAAAAAGCATTAATTAAGCTACGAAAAACAATTGCAAATAATATTCATAGAGCGTGAGTCGAGGCGGAAGATGAAAAAAACAAGATCAAGATGCAACATCATGCGTTACATTGTTTTAATATTGCGAATTACGATTCAATTAACATATACATTAAACATTAAACATAAAACAAAGAGGAAACAACTGTTTTTATTAATTTTGTTAAACGATAATGAAATCATTAAAATAACTCTAAACAAAGGACAACAAAGCTAAGCGAATAAAACAAACGACAGAATAAAATTAATAACATATATAAATCGATATATATATAAATACACACACTCACATACAACAACCAAGAACATTGAGCAGAACAGAAACAACAACAACAGCAAAAACATAAATTCAATTAAAAACAGAAACCAAAAAAGTTAAAAAATAAAGCTCAAGTCGCGAGGAGCCGTTAAGCTAAATAAAAATACAAAAAAAGAAAAAACCGAAAAATAAAATTTGTTCACAGTGTAAATTGTAACACACACAGAGCGAAAAAACGCAGGTAGAAATGATGAGATAAATGGATGTGAGCGAGGAGCTATTATTAAAACATTAAACGATTTAAACAATAAAAAACAGAAAATAAATAAAACAAAAAAATACAAAAATTTGAACCGATTCGAACTGTCTTATAGATTAACCGGAAACTGGTCGATAAACAAACCCACTCTCTCTATATATATATATATATATGTATGTATGTAAATATACGGGGGGATTCACACATCAACTGCAATGTTTATTAAACATGAACGAACTAAAGGTTGTCTACATTCAACAATAAATTATTGAGCCAAACATTGAACAGTTTATTGCCACGCTCAACTGGAGCTGGTTCATTTCCGATATGGCGAACGGTGCGTTTCATAACCATAAACGAATAGATGACACGTGCCCCCAAGGTCTCTATTGTCTGACATTGGAGCTCATCTATGCACATATGTATTTATTTATTTATTTTTTTTTTTTGCGAATTTCGTTTAGCACATTTAAATGATATAAGTTTTGCATTGATGGCTTTGAAACGCACAGTTTAGACATACATACGTATAATCTAGTACAAAGTTAAGTCAGGGCTTAGGCACTCATTCACAGCAATCGGTAACGGTATCAATCGGTAACGGTAAAGCTAATCATTTCGGTTGGGTGGACACGCCCACGACAAAAACAAAAATCGAAAATAAAAGTACAGAACGAAAACTTATTGCTAGCAATCAGCTAAAGCTATAGCTTGAGCAATTTACAGAGTGATAAAGCACTGCACAAGTACGTACGTATAGTTTATATATGGTCATTACTCATCTAAAATGTGGGTCTGAGTTGCGAGAACAGCTACAAAGATAATTGAATTAAGTAAGTCACTTATCGAACGCGTGACTAACAGTTAATTGAGCACTTTGATTAGCAGTGGGACGCGCATTTAACCTCACTCAGACCCATTTCCAAATTGTCTGTTTATCAAATCTATTCGATACAGACCTATATTGTATCTGATATCTGGTGTATGGGGCATGTATGGGGTGGGGTATGGGGTATGGTCTGTGCTCTATAGATATGTGGTATTGTCTTTATTCGTTGTTGTCTTATATAAGTTAACAAGTGCGTCTAAGTATATTAAGTTAGTTGGCTTTGATTAAGATTACGCTACGGATTATTCCTAAGTATGGAGGGTGACGACAATTTGGCGACTCTACGGCCGTAACTAGACTGGGCACACGACAAAAGGAATCGAGGAATTGAATGAGCTTCTCTCTAGGACGAGAGACACTGATAAGGATCTTTATTTTTAGCCCGGAGTCTGCAGCTTGCTGCTGGACCGCGAGAACAACACCTTCTTCAGGATGCTGGGCTGCCACTTGATGGAGCTCTTCTTGCTCTCCGACGTCGTTGAGATGTTCGAGCTGCTGGCACTGAGTGTCCTTTCCCGTTCCGTCACATTGATCGTGCTGACGGAGTGCGCGTGTCGCAGAGGTTTTCCACTGGTGCTGCCATTCTTCGGCGATTTGCCAAAGTTTAGGGTGATCTTTCGCAGGAACTTGTCCTTCTTCTTCGGCTTGTGCTCCGGCAATGGGGAACTGGTGTCTCCGGATATAGATACCATGGTGGTATCTGCCTCGGAGGAGCTGCAGTTGTTATAGTTGGGCATGTCGGTGACGTCCTTGTCGTTGATTTGTATCCGGATGCTGGGGGTAGTCACCCGGGGAGCTGTTTCCTCCAAGGGCGATGGTCTAAGAAATTCGAATGTTTTCTTACTTTTGGGGGTCACATTTTTGGAGAATGAATAATGCCAAGTCGATTAAAAGTTAACAAAAACTGGAATTCTTTAGATAGGGAAAGTCACTTCCGGTGGAAAAACAATCCCCAAAAATTATTTCCTTTGAAAAGCTTTTAATCGACGCAGCCTAAAAAAAACAATTAACAAGGTAACTTACGTTTGCACCTGGCGCGTTGAATAAATCGAAAACGCGTCAAGATCATGCAGCGACCTGGCTAATTTATCCCAGAAATTGAAAAGCTTGGAGTCACCGGCATACTTGATGTGCGTGTATATGCCCAGGGTCTGGGGTATGTGCATGCCCGGATTGTACAGAATCGGTATGATTTTGCGTGTGTGATTTTCTAAGAATAATTAACAAATTAGATGAATAGGCAGAAAAAAGAGGCAGATGAAACCTGTTACTTAGTATGAAGTGGGCAAAGGTGGCGATCTGGAAGCGACAACTCACCGATTTGTATCTTCTGGGTGAAGTTCACGAGGTACGTGTTCTCCGGACTCCGGAGAAACTCCTCCGTGAGCACGACAATCAGGTGGTTACAGCGGGTGGCCATAAAGTGGGAGAGTTGGACGTGCTCGAAAGGGACGCCCATCAGCATATCGCGATGCCGCAGGAAGAGCTACAATTTCAGGAGTTTGCAATCCTTTCTAGGCATTATTTTAAGGCTCAAACTCACCCTGAGATTGTATCTCTCGGACTCCAGATTATTCATGATCTCGGTGGCATGGTCGATGTCTGCTTCGGCATACAGGACACAGGCATTGTACCGGGGCAGGGGTTTTCCCATTTGAACACACCTCTGATCCTCGTCGCTCAGGATCTGAACGCTCTGGCCCACTGTAATGCTGTTGCTGTAGTTGTTGTTGGTCTCCAAACAGTCGGAGGGGGGTGGGGGACACGCCTCCACCAGAGCCGCATGCCGCTGCTCTTGCTTCACGTGGTACCGCTCTGTGTCCTTGGCTAAAAAAAAATAATAAATGTAAACTTTTATTTACCAACAAATTTGGCAAACATTCTCTCAGTTCAATGGAAATTTCGGACTCAACAAAAAACAAAACAAAATATATATTCTCGAAAATCAAAACAAAATTGTTAATTGTTGGGTTTGTTTTTCTTGAATCAACAAGGAATACATTTAAGATCGTTTATTCTAGAATCACAAATGAAATTTTTAAACAAAATGTTTGCATTGTTGTTTTTAGAATTCTTTGTTAACAATGTTAAAGGTTTTAGGGCGAAACCAAAAACCTAAATAAAGTTACACACAAACTTTCGAATCTGTGTTTTTTATCTGGAAATATCTAGATGGGACTGGTTTATGTTTGAAATAACAGCGGATATGGAAAACACTATATATTCAGTTTGACATTTCGGTCTCCAAAGATACAATGTTTGCCCCTGGACATAAAAAATATATAAAATGTCTGCCAAAACATCACTTTCCATGCAAACGGCAAAAAAGTAAAATGATTTAGTATCCAAGTTTTAGTTCTAGACTTTTGTTTACGAGTTTAGTGAGGAAAAATAGGGAAATAAATTAAACAAATAGTATTTCATGATCTGTAGATATAGAAGATATAATTTAAGGTGCAAACAAAGAGGGGATTACTGTTTGAACTAATCATTATATTGCTATTGATAGCGAGGAACCGCTCGCTATCCTATCTGTGGTATTTTTAAAGATACAAAAGATACCCCTAATAGGTGTATTACCGCTATCAGGTTAAAAGTTATCTCTCCTGTATGTATTTATAGCTTTTTTATTTTATATCTTTACGACTCCAGTCATTGCAATTTCGCCAGACAGCTTGTCAAGCGTAAAAGACCCACCTAGATTCTCCTGGATATCATCGCACACGTCCCAGCGATCGATGATGCCGAGGAAGGTCTCCAAGTGGCCCACTTTGGCAGTCTGGGGACTGCGCTGGCTCCAGCTGATTAGGACCAGGTCCATGGGATTGTTGGCATTCTCATCCACGAAGCCCTTCTGCTTGGCCAGCTCCGAGATGCCGCGCCAGTCCCGCTGGTAGCCTTCCTCGGAGCGCAGGACCTTCTTGCGGTTGAGCATGCGCGAGAGCTGGGTGCGGGTCTCCACGCTCAGTTCTGATAGCGGCGTCTCGTTGAAGTGGCTCATTCCGGCTCCGGAGTCAAGGGACCCCCCCATGCCGCCGCCGCCGATCCCCTCCACGGCCACCATGTTCGCGGAGCGATAACGTCGGTGACTGACGTCAGTGGCGTGGAAATGGGGATGCGAACGAGGATGGGAATGGGTATGGAAGTGGACAGCCGAGGAATGGGTATGGGAATGGGCAACCGAGTGCTGCTGATGGCATACAAATCGAGGGCGCATTCGCACTTGGCGCTGGCTTTATTGGAATAATTGGTGTTTGTTTGCGATGCGATATTTATCAACTGACGTTTATCAGTCGAGAGCAATAAAAAAACGATGAAAAAACTAAAAGAACGACGAATAAAAACAATAAAACGGCTGAGAGAAGCGCGTGAATTTGCTATTGCTATTGTTTTTTTTTTTAATTTAATTTTTTTTGTTGTTTCAGTTTCAGCTGCCTCGGATTTTTTTTTTCCTGATCGCGCGTGCTGTTGCGGGCGGATGGAACTGGAACTGGTTACGGCCAACGGACTGGCGGCTACTCCGAGGGGGGGTGGCGGTGGGTGGGTGGACAGAACGACCGTGCGCGAAATGTGCCGAGTGGTGACCTCCAGCACCTTGCCGCGTCACCGTCGCGTTTTGTTGCTGCTCTTGTTGCTGTTGTTGTTGTTGTTGTTGTTGTTGTTGTTTATCTGTCTGCTCTGGCGGAGATCAGATCTTCTTGTCTGGCCAGGCGGGTGATTTTTGTTTAAATATTTTTATACACTGCACAGAAACACACACACTCAATCACACGACTACACGGTAGCGCGAGCACGGGCACGGGCATGGGCGAGGGGGCGATGGCGCTGGCGAGGGAGCTGGGGGAGCTAAACACAAAAATAAATTTTATTAGCGTTTCGAGTGCGTCCGGAGCGGTTTGTTGTTTTCTTTCGACTGGTTCTGTCCGCCGTTTCGTGCTTTTGTTTCTGCTGCCTCGCTGTCTCCTCCACCTGCTCCTCCTCCTCCTTCTCCTCCTCCACCTTCTGCCTCACGCTCTTGTTTATTTTGGTTAATGGGTGCAAGGGGTTCGGGCCCGGTTGCAACTATCAGTTCAGCTGCTGCTGTTTGACTTGCACCCTCTGGCACACTATTTGCACCAGCTAATTGCCAATTAATTGATCTTTTTATTCCCAATCTTTGTTTTACTTTTCTGCGCAACAAATGGATCGCGATTGCCTCACGACATATCGATTGGGGGGCCATGGAGCTTTGTGTTATCATGGGTTGGTATATTTTACAGCTACTTTGGGGCTGTCGGCCACACCAGCAGCTTAAAGCTTTTGTTTGTACTAAAAGCTTTTATTTTAGCCGGCTTTTTCAATTTAATTTCAAATTCATTCTTCTTTCCTAAGCTATAGTTTATTTTATTAACCTTGAAGAATATTTAAATATCAATTCTGAAGAATTTATTTGTATTTTTAACGTATACTTGATATTAAGTGTAGGCAACATGACGTATACTTGATATTGCGTATACGCAGAATTCCAATAAGAAATGTTTTTCCAATTGCTGAGAATCATTTTCCTACTTAAACTGATTAGAACATTTCCTACGTATACGTAATATTGTGAACGTGCAACATTGCGTATACTTGATATTGCGAATACGCATTTTTTTATGTAAATTTATTAAACCACCAAGACTAGTCCACTTACCTTATAGATTGCAAAAAAATGACCAAAACCAAATCCAGTTTCAAAGACCCCTCGTACACGCATAAATAATACTCAAATGTCAAAGTTTCACTTGTAAATTCAGTTTATTTTCATTTGATTTTTGTTTGTTGCCTGCATTCGTGTTGCGCATTTCAACACATTTTCAGTTACAAATACTGAGATATACTTACTACACAGGTGACACAAATTGATTTATCGCTTGTATGGCTCTTGTTTGACTTTTTCTTTTGATTTTCAACATTTCTTTGCTTGATGAATAAAACGCCGGAGGCGTTCAAATGTATTTTTAAATATACCATATATTCGTTTTTTCGTTTTTCCCCTTTTAATGGTTTATTTACGTAATTTGCTTTGGTTTTTGCATTGCCAGCAACAATTAACAGTTAAAGTTATTCCTTGCACACGAGTTTGAAGTATTACCTGTTTCTGTTTGATTTCCGTTTGTTAATTTATTTAATGTTGATTTTCTTGGATAAGCCTTTTCATTATATATTTATGTATGCATCGGTATTGTTTCTCTTCTCTTGTTGTCCTATTTACAGTTAATCTGTGTTGTGTGCCTCGCTATTTATTTAATTTATTTTCGGTTGTAAATAATTGCTCAAACTGGATTGGGCACCAAAAGTCTCTCTTTCAAAGGCTAAAATGTTTGATTTTTTCTCGAGAAATAATTTAGTTGATTCTTGGATTTTAGTATTTGCTCGTCCTGTTTGTCATGTTGAACGTGTGTCATGTCGTTTATGCATTATTCATTTGGTATTCCTTATATTTGTTTTGCCCTAAAACATTACGAGTATCTTCATTACATCAATTTAATGTTGTTTCGATTGTAGTTGGTTTGTTGTATAATAATTCAGCTTACATTTTTACACTTAGCTAGTCATCGTAATTACAGACATTAGTTGTATTGTATTAATTAGTTTTTGGATTAGCTCCGGGTCAGTTTATTTCTGTTTACTTTCGTTAATTATTCTTGTTTTTCATTTAGCATTTTTCATTTTTCATTTTTCGTTTTTCCTTTTTTCCTTTTTGCGTTTAGCATGCATTTAAATCAATTATGCGAACCTAGTAAATATTCTCTTTTTCGATCTGTCGCCATCATTCGTCGCTGTTAAATGCAATTACCAAGTACCTTGTATTTGTTTATTTATTATTATTATTAACGATATCCTTTGTGTGTGTATGTGTGTGTGTGTCTAGGTTTCTGGTGTGGATGCGTTTTAGCGTTTGTGTCGTCTGGTCAAATATGAAATTGAAAATTCCCTGACCTCAAATGCAAATCTTACAAATCTTAATGATAAGTTACACATATGGGACGTGGGGGGGGGGGTGTGTAGTACTTGAATTGCATTTAACCAACTGCTCCTCCAATCTAAGTAGATTAAATGTTTACGTTTACAATTTATTGAGCTAATTTAAAGCTTTCCTTTTGTGTTTGTCCTGCTCCTGCTCCTACTCCTACTCCTACTCCTACTCCTGTTTCTGCTCCTGCCATTTGCCCCAAGAGTCCAGTAATTTGTATGTACACGAATCGAAATACGAAATGTATTGTTCGAGTGGAAAGTTTCGCAAAATCTCCCATTTAGATGGAAAATTGACAATGTGCAGTTGGGCGAATATGCGGGAATATGGTAATTGTCAGGCTGGTAATACATTTCCGGTTAATTGTTAATTTGGCCAAGAGGCCAGGGCCAGGGAGACCGGGGAGGGGTATTGGGGGATCGTTTCGTTCACAACTTTGTGTTCAAGCTTTTAACGCTCTGTTGGCTGAAACCGATAGAAGTTTGCTTCAAGCTAAATTTTGTCATTAAACTTTGCAACTGAGTTAGCACAGGTTTTTCGATCAAATCATACATTGTACATTACAATATATTATATTGTAATATAATATACATATACATATACATATATATAGCAAAGGCTGGGCAATCAATTGTCATATCTCGGCAGCTCGACCACAAATTAATTTTAACATTGAACACCTAAAAAAACATTTAACATTTAGCTTAGATTCACTTAGTTTAAATCCATTTAAAATTAATTCGACAACAAGCTCGTTTTGCACTTAAGTAACAGTTTCACATCAATCCGCTAATTAACTAACTTCCTTGTTCATTTCCATTGTTTATTAATTTATTAATTTATTAATTTGTTAATTATTAATTATTAATTTCATTTATGCTATACAACAACATTGGTTGCTTCCTTATTTTGGGCCTCAAGTAGCCCATTTGGCACCATAAATCTATTGAATGTTTTTACCTTTTCTCATTGTTTTTTTTTTTTTTTAGCTTTCTTTTACAATTATTGTTATCCTATGAAAATCGTATTTTTTTTTGGAATACTGAATACATACTTTTGCAGTTTTATTCATCTATGTTGCTGCTCCCTGTCCCCCCGTCCTTCAGCGTCTAAGAGATACAAAAACTTTTCTGTTGTTTATTGCTATTAACATTTACTTAGGAGTACTTTTCAGTTAACAACTTAGTTTCAGACATAACTATTGACCAACTTTTATCCAACCAACCAACCAACCAACCAACCAACCAACCAACCTCTCAGCTGCTGCCCAGTCGACGCCATTCGGAAAGTAACTAAGAAAACTATGTGGGGAGGGAAGGATGTGGAGGATCTGCTAAAGAAAAATTGAAACCACTTGGCTAATCAACTGAAGCATCGAAACCTTTCGCTTAATTTCCTCCTTCCACTGGCGTCGTCCGGCAACCACTCTACTAGATCGGATCCTAGGGAGAAGCCACATCGTTCTGGTCAACAATTTCGTGGGATGGGATTGCTGGGGAAACTTAACTTATGTTAATCTTAAAACGAAACCTTTAAATGGGGGCTTCACCGATTTTGATTACCAGAACGTGCCGGATCCAACATTTAAAATGCCATCGAAGTAACTCTATAAACAACGCTTTAATTATTGACTAAACTGCATCACCTTTGCTTCCCTCGACCGCCACACATTTGTTATTTTTTTCCATTTTGTATTTTTTGCTCTAAGTGGAGTCTACCTCTCAGTTAGATATAAAACAAGTGACTTCCGCGTGGGCGGACTTAACTACAATTAGCATTAACTTTAGCTTTAGCCCGAGCACTTCGGAGTGCTCCTCCTCCTCTTCAATTTTTTTATTATTACTTTTAAGTATAGTTAACAATTTTTATTTTGTTTCGATTTCTGGTATTCACTGTTGTTCTTTGTAGTTGTTTAGTTTTTGTGCGCATAACGTTGATTCAAGGATAAGAAGTAGGAAGTGGGGGAAAGGGTCGTTTCTCCTGCCACCTGCTTCCTGCCACAAACTTATTGCCATTTGTAGCTGGGGCTGGCTGGTGCCGCCATTTTCTGACATTTCCAGCCAGCGATGACATCTCATCCGGTTGCATCTGGTGGCGGTGCTGCGGTGCAACATCCTTCCGGCCGCTCACGGAACGTGGAAGTGCATCTCCATCTGCTGCCGCTGAAGATTCAGCTCGGTCAGGTTCTTCATCAGCCGGGTGCGTTCCAGATTCTCGCGGTAGCTCCGCTCGTTCTCCTGCCGAACTGTCGACCAGAGAAGAATAGATGTCAATAATCGTGGAAAGGGCTTTGTAGATAGGTAAAATGTAATCAAAATGGCTCTAAAGCAAAAACTTTCTTCTAAGAAATGATTTAAAAATTACTTAAGTACTATGTACACTTTCTAGGCATTAATAAAAGTCAAACTCTCTTGGAACAAGTTGGAAAGAATTTTCACTACGCACTCGTTATTATCCTGTTGAATTCCGTTCGAACTGCAGTTGAAGTAAATGCCTGTTGATGAATTCTCGAATACAACTTTCATCAATCCAGACTATTTACTTTAAGCACAGTCCAACATTGTACTTTTTTCTGACTTTATCTTGGTCCCTTTTTTTGCATTTCCGTTTCCGCTTTGGGTTATCACGTTCGCTCGCATATGTGTAAACATACCCATTGTATATCAACCCATTTTCCACACAATATTCGTTTGTTTTTTTTTTTTTTTTTGTGTGTGTGGGTGGGTGTGAGCCGCCCCTCTTGACAGGACCCCATGCGATTGTCGTCGCGGTTGCTGTTTGCCCAACGCTTTTGTGCATTTTACAGCAGTTTTAATTAACGCTCAACAAACTGGAGCTGGAGCTGGAGCCAGGAATGGGAATGGGTGTGGGTGTGAAGGAATCGCCACTCCGAGCAAAGCCAGAGGGAAAGCCCTGTGGACACAGACACACACACACACATTGGTCACCTGACCCGTGGGTGTTGTGTAAAGTGTCAAAATTTGTTTGCCAATCAATCACAAACAGGCACGCGGACATCTCTGCAGATACAGATACAAATACAAATACCAGGAACACAGTCGCCGAGTTCGATTGTTTATTTGCAAAAGTGAAACTGTTGCTGCCATTAAAGTCCCTTGATTGATTCGCAGCTAATTCGGGAAAGTTTTGCTCGTGCTTTGGCTGATGCCCTGGCTCTTTGGTTCTTGCCAATATATGCATGCAACATTCAGCAACAAAATTTAATTAAAAAATTCTTGCCCCAAATGGCCAACAAACAGACCAGAACAAACGCAAACAAAAACACATGCGCACAAATTGCTGCAAGGCTAGTGCAAAAATTTAAGTAATTTTCTCCTCTTTTACGCGCTCTCATTTAATTGCAAAAAATTAGTAATGCCCATGCCAACAAAACCCGCCCATCAGCCCACGGGAAGCGACTTTAACGAGTGGAAGTTGCAACCACGAGGCAACACATCACACATTCCTGCCACTACAGCTGCCACTGTTGCTGTGCTGCTGCTGCTGTACTGTCGTCATCAAACTCATATGCATATGTGGTCCAAAGACCACACAACGGACTCCATGGGAGGTGGGAGCACGTCCAGGTTGCCTCGCCATCCACCACCCACCATCCCCCATTCATCTTTCATGGCTTTGCATGGGCTATGAGGCGTAATCGCAACGTGTTAATGCCCGAGTGGACGGTACGGGACGAGAGGGGAGGAGATGGGGATGAGGATGGTTGCAACCCCTACCTGGCAGCAGGTGACGATGCCTGCCATTATTCACTTGGCCAAGTGCCATCGCTGGCCTTTGTTGTTGCCTCCGTGTGGTAAGTAGGAGCTACTCAACAGAATGCCAATGCCACCCCATCTTGGTCAAAATTCCAAAGCACGGAGATGGGTTTGGGGCTTGTGATGTTGCCAATATTTATTCCAAGGAGTGCTTGTGCTTGTGTCTAGTCCTGAGTAATATTTAGGAGCACTCGGGGTATTCGGATAAGTAAGACAAGAATATTACTTATGTAGAGGCAACAAATTATGATTTTTATGGTTTATGCTAAGCGCCATAGTCCTTTCGGGCTGATTATTTCAAAAGCCTTTAAACTCTTTAAGAAGCTTTAAATTTTGTAATCTCTTTGATTATTTAAACTTCATTAAACTATTTAAGAAACTTTGACGGGAGAGTTCCTTCAACTAAAAGATCAAACATTCACCCCGAAAATATTCATTATTAAATAGCAAAGTTAGCTACTCTACAGGACACTGCCTAGTTGATCATTCACCTGTCATCAAGGACGTGCGCGAGCCATGTGCGTGCCCGGAGGAATCCTAGTGGTGGTCCACGTGTGCCTGTGTGCGAGGCTATTCGAGACCAATTAACATATAACTTTCCCACCGGTAAACAAGTTAAATTGTTAACAGCCATTATGGGCGCTCATAAATGCTGCCGAGTAAGTTTCAGCCCCACGCCCACTCCCTCAGTACCGCCGCCTTTGTGCCCTTCGTCCTTTCGCCTCGTCCTGCCGTCCTGTTGGGCGCTTTGTCTTTCATGTTGTTTAATTATAAATGTGGCGCTGAAAGCAGAAGGCCCCCGCTCCTCGGTCCCCCAGAATCTGACTCTGGCCTACTCGTCACGCCAGTTGGCCTGACGGATGGAGACGGACGCCTAATTAGCAGCCAGGGAATGGAAACGGGAATCTAAACAGGAACGGGTACTGCCTGGTCCTGGTCCTGGCTTCTAGCACTCGGTTTTGTTTGCCATTGCTATTGTACCTTTAAATTGAATTTATTGATGCACTTTTGTTGCTTCCACTGTCTAGCTTTGTGCCACTGGCATTTCATTTCATTTTTTGCCCCCCTCGGTTTTGCGGTTTAACTGGAGCATGATGAAAATGCAATATGCAACAGATTTGCATTTCTAATGGAAGGCAGGCTTGTTGAATCAACTTGTTCATTATTGTTTTCAATTAGGAATATTACAGTAGGATTAGCTGCAAATAAAAGCCGTCAGTTGCACCGCAAATGTAACGTTCAAGAGGATTTTCGCCTGATGCCCAAAAAAGTATGCTATAGTTTTGTGGCATTGACAAAGGGTCCTTATAATAAAAGATAACACTGAGGTTTACTTTTGAAATTACAATTATGGCGATTTCATACATGAATCGGATTATTTTGGTCTTTGCTAAGTGCTTTTAAGGTGTTCCTGTCCAGAGTCCTCAACATATTTTGTGAAAATTTGAAGCTATTTCAAGTTTTTCCAGGTAAACTTTTCCATTATCGAGAGCCAGAAGCAGATAAGTGTAAATGGAAAGCCTTCCGGCTTGAATGCTTGTCAATCAGACTTTGAGATACTTATTACACATGCATTAAGTTTGCACTTCTGGTGCCTGATCGAGAGGTTTTCCTGCAAGTTTTCCGGTTCAACTTTTTGATAAGAGAAACAACTTGCACTGGATGGCTAGATTTTGTCCTATTTTGTTTTTTATTTCTGACCTCTAACTTTCTTCGGCAAACTGTCAATTTGTGGCAGCTTTTTAGTAGCGAGTGCAGGGCTGGCAATTTGGGGACTTTAGCGGTCACACGGGACTCTCGGCTTTGGCATCGCCATCAACAGCAGTTCCAGTTGCAAGCAGCAAGGCCAACGGAGCCAACTGAGGCAAGCAATGTCACAAGCATGAAAGCTTTGCTGTTGCTGTTGCTGTTGCTGTTGCTGTTGATGCCACTGCCTTATAATAAACAATTGTTGTTAGTTTATTTTTTGTCGTTATTGTTGCCGTTGCACTTTCCCCGGCTGGCGGGGCCGGCCCAGTGAGGCGCAGTTGAAAAAGTAACCTAGTTTCCAAGTCGTCAACGTGAAATTAAGATGTGTGTGTGGGGGGGAATAGCCACCCGTGCCCCTCCCTCCTGCCTGCTGCCTTCTGTCTGCGGGCTCACGCACACATAATAAAAAGGAAACCAAGCGTACCGCACCGTAATGATGCTGCCACACACTCATACACCTACATACACCTACGCTAACAAACAAAACTATTAAGCGAGAGCATAAAAAAAGAGCAGGATAACCAAGGGAAAGGTCTCGGCAGGCCTTGGAAGCCTCTGCCTGTCTGTCGGTCAGTCAGTCACCTAAAAACCACCCACTGCCCCACCCACCAAGAGTCGGTTAAGCATTGTTTGTGCCTTCACACACACACACACACACATACATGCCCAGACACAGACGCACACACGTGCTGATTAGTTTGGCTTTGTGGCAAGCTGGGAAGATGCTCCGGCTCTGGCTCCGGCTCTGACTTCAGGCTCCTGCGGCAGCCCTGATGCAGTCAAAGTCATTAAAGTCATGGTAAGTAAGTACAGCATCATTTTTTATGGCCCTGTGCGTGTCCTGCCGCCCGCCTGCCAGGTTAGTAGCGAGTTAGTCAGTTATGTAATGCTCGAGATTTTGCTGAGCTTTTGCCAGCTCAATATTTGAAAATTCCTTGCCACAATTTGTGTTTGTGTTTGCTTTGTTCGGGGGCTAGCAGGGAGGTGGGGCGTCCTGACATACATACATATTTGTATTTGCACAGTTTTATGGTCTGTAAGGACATATGGCAATATGGCCACAGCGACTACAGTTATGTGTGGAATGGAATAATGTTGGGGGGAGGGTGGCTCCAAGCATGACAATAGATCCCCCGACCTGACCTCGTCGTACTTTGATTTGCATTCACGATGCGCCAGCCAGGGAGATGGAATGCTAAATTATTTCGTTTGCTGAAAATTTCACAATAAATAAATGCAATATGCTGATAATTCCTCCATTTTGTTTGAAAATAATTGGTTTTTTTGGTTTTTTTGTTGGATCAATAAATGGATTTTGGGATTAGACTGTGTGGTTTTTATGGGGATTTTGATAGGAAACCCAACAATTCAAGGATTCCTGCACAAATTTACGATTTTTGCTCACACACTCGAGGCTTTGCCGGACTTACAGGCTCTGCGATAGTTCCTCCTCCTTTGCTGGCATTGTCTCCTGCCCCTCAGCGGCTGGTCGTCAATCGGTGGCCCGGCGGAGTTGCAGAGGAAACAAAACGTAGGGCGGAAACCAAGCACGGATTCGAAACGGAAGCGAACGGAACGAAAGCGTAAATGTCAACGAAACGGAGTCCAAAGTCAACGGATAACCGGTAAATGGCGGCAGCGGGTAGCTGGTGATGGTGATGGAGATGGAGATGGTGCACAGCCTCTGAGTTGGAGTTCATGAGGGCCGCATGCCCGTCCAGTGGACCGGGGTGTCCCTGCTGAACGAGTGCGCCTTCTTTCCGGCCTGGCCCGAACTGGAGGTCAGCGTGATGGTCAGTACGAACACGCTGGCGCACACCAAACACAGCAGCACCGTCGACAGGACGATGCAGACGATTCGCTTGCGCTTGCGGTCCGCCGCCTCC
Source organism: Drosophila varians (assembly GCA_018150405.1). NCBI lineage: Eukaryota > Metazoa > Arthropoda > Insecta > Diptera > Drosophilidae > Drosophila > Drosophila varians. Next base: position 17,055,486 of record JAECWK010000130.1, read on the forward strand.
TCCTCGTCGGTGTCGTCGCTCAGCGACTTCTTCTTCAGCTTGTGGGAACCGCCCGTCACGGAGCCCTTACGTCCTCCCGCCGCCAGCTTGTGATGGAAGGGCCGCAGCACCTGGGCGGCAAAGGCGGCATCGCTCAGCTCGTGGTCGTAGGTCAGCGATGATTTGCGTTCGAAGGAAGGCCTCTTCTCCTCCAAAAAGGCTGCAGCTGCCGCCGAGGCGGAGATGGGTCGTGGACTCCGCTTGATCTCCTCGATGCTCGATCCGGGCACCGCCGTGGAGAGCGGACGACTGTTGCGTCGGTGGGGTGAGCTCAGCTCGAAGTCGTCGCCCGCCGGCGGCCCGCTGACGGCTCCGGCGTCTCCAATGAAGCTTTTCGATTTCTTCAAGGCACTCAAGGTCTCCCGATAACTTCGCAGGCGCATACTGGCGCTGTGCAGGGCTTTCGCCTGCTTTACACTGGCACTGGCGTTGGTGCCCTGGAAGGCGGCGGCCGCCGCCAGGACGCCCGGTCGGTGGACGGCCAGCTCCTCCAAGTTGCTGGGCGACAGGTAGAGCGAACGGCCGTGCTGGGCGCCCCGCTTAAAGTGGTACGCCGCACTGGCCGCCGCAGCAGCACTGTGCAGTTGGAGGCCACCGCCGGCGGCTGCTGCCGCCGCTGCCGAGGTGGAGGGGCGGCCGTCCAGCTCCAGGCTGTGGGTGCTCTGTTGGCGGGTGTGCGGATGGTGCGATTCCCGCTTCTGCTTCACACTGTTCGAGGACGAAGGCGGGTGGGTGGCGTGACCGGCGCCGGCATCCTCAAAGGACCCGGCCCCGGAGCTCTTGCGTAATCGTTGAACCGCCACAGCAGCGGCGGTGATCTCCGCCAGGCCCAGCTCCTCCATCTTGGTGTGGCTATTGCTGCGCGATCGGGTGTCCACGAACAGTTCGTTCTCCAGCGACAGATTGGTGGGCGGTGCGAACAGATTCCGTCCGTTCATCGGTTCCAGCAGGTCGTCGTTCAGCGAGGGATGCCGTATCTGTGATTCCACCACCGAGTCGGGCTTAACACTCGGCCTCCGGCCGGGATCGTTGAAGGAGCGATGCGATCGACAGCCGCGACGGCTGGGCGACGGCGAACGGGAGATCTCCTTGGCTCCGGCCGGTGGACCCGGCATTAGGAAGTTGCCCCTGACGGAGCTGGTGCGACGACTGGAGGCCCCCGATCCACCGGCACCGGCAACGGCCAGCTGGATTTGGTCCAGGGCGGCGGGATCCTGTTGTGCGTGGAAGGAATGCGTTTTCTTCATCTGAAAATTGGTAGACGGATGGACGTCAATGGTGTCGGAGCGCCGGAACAGGTTCTTCTTTAGCGGATGCGTGTGCATTGGCCGTTGGGTGGCGGCCGTTGAATTGGCCGAGGGCATATCGTCCATATCGATGAATTGAATGGGCGATGTGCTCCCGCCCATCGATCGGCCTAGCTGACCCATGCCCATGCCCATGCCCAGCCCAAGATTGGCCATGCCCACACCGACACCATCGCCCAGGCTGCTGCTGCTGCTGACCAAATAAATGTCCGGTTGCTGGCGGTGCTGTTGGCCGAGCACCGGACTGACCGCGTGTGAGGTTGGTGAGCTCTTCGAGTGCGCATGCGAATGCGGATGCTGATGCGGATGCGGATGTTGAAGCTGATGTTGTTGTAGCTGATGCGGATGCGTATGTTGTTGTTGTTGTTGTTGTTGTTGTTGTTGGCGGTGGGTGTGCCTGCCGGCAGCAGCGGCCTGTGCGGCCAAATGCTGAAAAGTGTGCATGTGCAACTGTTGTTGTTGTTGCTGTTGTTGGTGTTGCTGGTGTTGCTGTTGTTGTTGTTGGTGGTGGTGTTGTTGTTGTTGTTGTTGTTGTTGTTGGAGGAAGTGTTGTTGGTGTTGCTGGCGGGCAGAGAGTGCTGGCGATACAGAACCACTGCCGCCGCCACTAGATGGATGGGATAAGGAGACATGTTGCTGTTTCTGTTGTGCTGGGATTGCTAGGGTCTGCGGGGGTAGGGCGCCGGATCGGGGATGGGGCAGCGGCGAGGCCGAGCGGTGGATCAGCGGCTTCTCACTGATAACGATCCCCTCGCCCATCTCCATATCATCCATATCCATATCCATATCCATGTCCATATCCATGCCCATGCCCATTCCCATGCCCATGCCCATTTGCATTTGCATTTCCATATCCAGGTCCATGTCCATGTCGCCAGCTGGCGCATAGTTATCAATGGCCATGGACAGGGATCGGTGGATGGGCTTCAGCTTGGGCGGCTTCTTCTTGGTGGCGGGATTGTCAAAGGACGAGGTGCCCGACGTGTGCTCCTCGTCCGCCCCGCCGGCGGTCAGATACGGATCGAAGCTGTGCACGGCCACCACATGCTGGTGTCGCGACTGCTGCTGTTGCTGCTGCTGGTGGTGTTGCTGGTGGTGCGGGTGGTGGTGCGGCGGCGGCTGGTGTTGCTGACCACCGCTGGTGCCGCGCTCCATGCGGTAGTAGTACTGCCGGGGGTATCTATGGTAGTAATGTGCAATTGTGGTGCTGGTATGTGGTTAGGTTTGGTGTGGATCAATCTGGGGGAGCTATCGGGAGCTACCAGGATGCGGATGCTAAGGCGGATGCGGATACGGAGGCGGAGGCGGAGGCAGTTTCTAAGGCGGATGCGGAGGCAGTTTCTAAGGCGGATGCGGAGGCGGAGGCGGAGGCGGATACGGAGCTTGGGGTTATTTCACTCTGACCTGTCAGCCCCAAAAGATCGGTGGTTCGGCTGGTTGGTGGTTGGTGTTGTTTCGTGGTTGCGATTCTGCTTGCAGGTGATTTTTTTTTTTTTTGTTTATTTTCTTTCTATTAGGTGAGGGTGCTTCAAGATTTTTGCTTTTTCTATTATTCGTGCGGATATATTTTTTTTTTTTGCTCTAAGAGGTGGTGGTGCTACACGGATACCCCGGATCGGAGTGGTTCGGATTTGTGGGGGAGGTGGTTTTGATTGTGGTTTCTATTTTAAGGTTTTCGGTTTTTGGTTATTGGATTTTTGGTTTTTTGCTATTTTTTTGTTTGTTTTTGGTGCACACACGCATATGTATATGTGAACGGGACACTCACACACACACACACACAGAGACACAGGACACAGGATACACAGTGAGACGTTTTAAAGGTGCAAGAAAATAAAGGAATTAATTGGAAAAAATGCGCTTTTCTGATTCTTTCTCTCCCTGTGCGTTGTGCGTTGTGCGTTGCGTTTGACGTTTTGCGGTTTCTGCATTAGTTGTTTCGTTTATGTCTAATTCTTAATTCGCAATTAAATTCCATTTTCAGCTTCTCAGCTCTTCTCTCTCTCTGTCTCTGTCTCTGTCTCTGTCGCATCTCACGGTATTTGGTTTTATTGTCACATTGTGTACGTGCTGGTTTTTATTAACTTTATTAACTGCGATTTAAATGAGTTTCTCTTGTAGTTTTCGGATGATGGTAATGATGGTACCTGCTGCTAGCTGCTATCTGCTAGCTTCTTGTATATCCTTGCAAAAGGATATGTTCTTTTTGTGTGTGTGTGTTTGTATGTTTCTCTTGATTTTGTTTTTCGCTAAAGTTTCGGTTTATGTTTTTTTCTGCGTTTTGGTTTGGTTTGTTTGCTACACTCATTAAAATTGGCAAATACAAAAGCACAACTAGAAGTAGAGAAAAGAGAAATTCGTAAAAAACGTATTAGCAAGCTGGGCCGGGGGGTGTGAGAGGGTTCTTGTGTCTTTTCCTTTTTTTGTATTTTTCTGTGCCATGTGCAGAGTCAGTAATGGGCCATAGATATCCTTGCAAAGTTAGAGAAAAGCCAACCAAAAAAAAAAAAAACAAAAAACAAAAACAAAAAAATTGTGAAAAAGAGTTGAATGGAAAAAGATTGAAATGAAAAAATGCCATCGGTGGTTGTTTCTGATTGAGTCGAGCCAAGTTCTTAATTTCCATAAGGATTCAATTGCATAGCTGAAATGATTTAAAAGTGTCCCGCAAACCAGCTGAAAAGTTGTAAACTAAAGTTTTGAGCATTGTTGGGGAATTGAAAAGCAATTTCAATGGGATTCCAATGCATTCCCAATCACACAATTAATTCAGTTTGGCTCGGCCATGTGGGACCGGTATTTTAATCGCCCCAGAAAACTGTCTCATACATTTTTAAGCCAGATAATCCTTTTAGTTTTTGGCCTCCCGGCCGCCGCTCAGCTGTGAAATGGCTTTACGGCCCTGCCGAGGCGATCACGTAGCGGACTCGTTGTCGGGTAATGTGGCATAATCAAATTTAATCTATGGCACTGCCCCCGAACTAGACCACTCTATTGCCACGCCCAACTCTTTGCTGCCCAAAAACACACAATTCATCATTTCGCAATACCTTTGGCTGGGCTCCCGGGGCTTTCCGTTTTGCATAATTTAAAGCGTCAGGCCACAACCAGTCAGCCACCTTCAACAAGCCAGCGAAGGCAAAAGTCCTTTGCCACTGTCACTCACAGTGTTAATTTTTCAGAGCTCATTGATGGATGAGCGCGTTTCGGTTGACATTTATGTACGATGCCAGCCCAGGCCTAGACATGCCAGTGCCACAAATGATGCCCCAAACCGGAGCAGGAGCTGGAGCTGGAGCTGGAGCCGGGGCAGCCCGTTAAAAATTAACGCCACAAGTTCGGCTATGGCTCCGGCTCGACCACACAGTTGTCACTTCCCCTCGTGGAACCTCTGGCAACCAAAACGAGTTAAACATATTAAAATTTGCTTATGCAAAAAGGTACCAGAGCTGGGACCAAATGCTCACGAGACACTTAACATCACGTACTTTAAATATGTTTAACGGAGCTTAAGTGGAATGAAAAGACTGGGGCGATGCGAGAATATATACTTGGAGGGCTATATAGAGGATATATGTGACACACATAAGCTGTATCAAAGTGTACTTTGGGAAAATGTATCTATTTTATTGCTTAAGAGGACAAGATTCCAAGAACTATATAGTCTTAAGTAAAATTATTTATTGAAGTCTAAGAATTAATTTTCCCCTGGCACCTACTTTCAAGTTTTTTATTTGAGCAAAAAAGAATATTTATTTTCGAGTGTCCTTCTCCTTGTCGCCTCTGTTTCTGTAACCATATGCCATTGTCAATGGCAACGTCTGCTGCTGGCATTATTTCACAAAGTTGGCAATAGAGACAGCGAGGAAGGAGTCTGGCAAGGAGCAGGGCCTATCGAGTGTCCTGAGTCGGTCGGTCGCTTTGTGCGGCGACACTTTCCGCCTTCCTCCTTCGGGGTCTTATGTGTCAAATCCTTGTGAGATGGATTCCATGTTGGGCCCGCAAAACTGCGCCTGGATTTAATTTCAAATTCGTGTTCGGGTCAGGGAATCAACTGCGATGTGCTGTGTAATCCGAAACCAAAGAAAAGAAAGAGTTTCTTACTGGAAAGCTGGGATGTCAGGTAGTTGCTGACTCATTAAAGGAATTTTCATTCGCATTTCATTGAAGTAGAGGAAAAAAAACAACTATCCACGCTTCATAAACCTTTTTGAAATCTTTTATAATTTTGAAGTATTTTAGAAAGATTTCATACAGTTTTGTTTCAGGAATTTCGATGAAAATAGTTACTCAAAAACATAAAATAATCAATTTAAAAAAAAAATGTATAATCTTTTCCAATATGATACGGAATTATATTCATTATTAATCAAGTCATCTCAATATTTGAGGAAAAAGACTCGTTAACCATGTTAAAATCGTGGTGACTTTCCTTTTTCCCAAAATTTATAAATGTTCCTTACCTTTTTGTTCATAACTTTTTTAATTTTCATCCGATTTTAAAAAGGAATATCATTTATGAATCAGGAAATCATTCCGCTTTGATCTTCATCAAAAGATTTTAAAAGTAGAAAAAAAATATTTTTTCCAATTTTTGCGATTTTTTATGATGGTACCCCTTTCCTAAATTGCAAAAAATCGAAAAAATATTTTGTATTCCAATTATTAAATATTTTGATGCAGAATCAATAAGACTCAAGCCCTGATTCAAAATTGGTATTCCGCTTACAAATCGGTTGAAAAATGAATAAAATACGGCCCATGAAACTATTAAAATATGCGTTTTTGGCTAAATTTTAAAAATTTGTATAATTATGAAAATTTGCGAAAATGGGGTCAGATTTTCGATGGCCAGCTTTTGATAGAAATCGATGCTACTGGAAAATACAAGAACGAGAAGGTATAATATTCTTCGATGCGATGCGTATTACCAAAGTTATGGCCAATTCGCCGGGTGGGTAGGATATTAGTTCCTTAAGAAGTTTATTTTCCTTTCCGTTTTTATTTTCCCTTAACCAAGATTTAGTTTATCTTAATTGCTTGTTTATGGGAGCCAACTTCCCTTATCCCAGTCAGATTATATTAGGATGTCTGTTGCCACCTAACTGGGCTGTATTAATTTCCCGTTTCTTTCGCCCAAGTTAATATAATTTCTATGGGATACCCCATACCCGCACAGACCTTCGATTCCGCTTCGCCTAATTGTCATAAACAATACTTAATTAACATTAAACTAACATTCCCCGTCCGTGGCAAACTCAATTTAAACAGCCATACGTGCGTAATTAAGTCAGACCCGCTCCTGCCACGCCTCCACTCCACCCATTCAAGTGGTTACAGATGGGCGTGGGTGTGGCCTTTAACCTGGAGCCAGGAGCCAGGAGCCTGGAGCCGTGGCTAGTGTGAAAATCAAAGTGGCATTAAACGCACGCCCACGCACTTGGTACGGGGCTGGTTGGTAATGGCAATCCCCCCGAATTGGCGGTCTCGAGTGGGCGTGGCAATTAATTTGTCCCGCTTTCCGGCCAAGACAACAGATGTCACTTAATATTATTAAATCTGTGCGCCATGTTTGCCTTAAATATTTTTGGCCATAAATGTATTTTCACAAGGACCCGGCATCGTTGCCGTAATCCGATTAAATGACGAAATTCGTGCAAGGGAATGCAAGCCTTTTCTTCTATCGCTGGCAAGGACTCCCTTTGACGTCCTCGAAAGCAAGTATGAAGGTGCACGCCGCCTGTCACCTATGCATTCCGCCGCCGCGTTCCTCCCCGCAATCTGTCGACACAATTAAAAATTCTCTCACATCAAGGCTCAGGCTTTTGCTGATTTTACTTATTTTCCACAACTGTTTATTTTCACTTGGGGAAATGTTACAAGGATAATGATCATTTGGCAAAGAGAGAATCTTAATCTCTGCTCAAATGCCATCACAATTTCGGGGAACTGCGAAGCGTTTTAAAGTGATTGCCTGGGATTAACATATATTTTGGGGGAGGGATTCACAGCCAGGACTAACAGCCAGGACCTCCTGCTAAAGTGCATTTCAGTTGCATTTGCAGGAGCAACGCCGGACTACCGGACCAGACTACGGAGCCATTAACATGTTTAGTGTCGGAAATAGCCATAAGATGATTAAATAACCATTTGCAAATTCAATTGCATTCAGTTAAAATCCCACAACACACACACACACACACGACCAACTTTTAGTGCTCTTAGCCAAGTGAAATTGCCTCGTTTTTCGCCAACCAATGCCCTGCCTCCCCGCACGGATACTTTGAAATTTTTATGCGAAATGAAAGCAGAGCTTTTCCGAGGAAATGTTCGGTTAATATTTACAAACCATGTCCATTAAGCTTGTCTGCAAGAAGCTTCAATGTTGGGGAAACACATTTCGCTCCTTTTCCGTTTCCTTTGACTGAAAGGCAGCGCCTGCAGGTATGCAATATTATTTTAAAGAAAAATTCCAGCTTCACAATTGTACTCCATAGATTTTCCGCCCTACACTGCCACTGCACTACCCTCCGCCTCCAATCCACCATTTATTCCGCAATTCTTCAGTTTTTGTTGCGGCCATATTTTTCCCCGGTGGCCGTCGACTGTCGACTGTCAGCGGGAAATGCAAAAACCAAAACCAAACTCGAACGGAATGTCAGGCTGCGTGTAGAGGAGGAGGAGGAGGCGAGCGTTTTGGACTTTCAATTTAATTTGAATTGTTTGCGAATGGCAAGCATTTTTAGTACTAGCAGTCGTCATCGGACTTGTGTCTTGACCGGACCGCACCGAACCGACCACGCCCTGTCCATAATCTTATTAAGTGCGCTTAGTTCCTTAATAAACAATCGTAAAAACTTTCAAAACACAGGCGAGTGCAGGCAAGAGTCCTGTCAGGCGATGGGGCCGAGGGCTGGGGGCTCAAATCTAAACGAGAAATTACGACAAGTAGCAAACACATACACACACACACACACACAGAGGACTTGCTGGTGTTGTGGCACAACTTTTGTTCAGAGCAATGGCCACAGCGCCCTCGGTGGCAAATTCAATTAAATAACTGCACAGAAAACTTTCGCAAAACACAATTCAACAAATTCTTGAATGCCTTTCTACTTGCTACTTGCTACTTGCGACTTGCTACACTTTTGACAAAAATTTATACACATTCTGTCGCCGCAAAAGCATTCCACAAAACTTGGCCCACCCACCAGCGGCCGAGTCTAAATACGAACACACAAATCCAAATCCTAAGCCAGGTCTGACGAATTGTTGACCAGAAAATATGTAAGTGGCCCGGAATGAGCTAAAAACTGTGGCCCCAAAAACTTTATCCACTTACATTGAAGGATGCGGTCCGGTGCGATGCGATGCGGTGCGATGGCTGTTTGTTGGTCTGCTTCATGCCAGTGCCTCGAAATGAGTTTGTAGTGGAGAGAAATCATGGCTAGCCGGGATTTACTGCCACCAGTGGGTTGCTTGCTTGGTAGCATCATTTTATTTCAGTTATCGCTTTTGGGCACCGCACGAACCGATCCGTAATGAAGGCCCCCGTAAAGTTTCATTTAAGCGGATGCGGATACTGGCCCAGGGAGCAGCCCTATGCTGGCCAAACATAAACAGAAGAACCCCAAACGTTCCGCCAGTCAGAAGGACGAAGGACGAGCATGAAAAGTGTGGAAAACTGTGAGGAAGCTCCAACGCTGAGAAGACAAACAAAGTATCCTCTTCGGTTCATTTTTGGTCTATAATGCTCAGTACTGTTGTGTCCTGGCCAGGGCCGAAGGCTGGCAGCTGCTTCTTTTCGGTTTTCCTTTGCCTCCGTCTGCCTTCTTGGCTCCTGTGCCGGACTTACTCTTGTTTACGGCACACACGCATGTGTTTTCCTTTTCCCAGTGTTGATTCATAAATTCGCCAGGACTTCTCCCCCTCCCCGACATCTCACCAAATTGTTGTTTAATATGTTTTTCTATTTGTTGTGTAATTGTTTCTCTGGCGCTACCACCACCACACACCGAACTTTTCCCCCAAGCTAACGAAAAATTTATATCCATAAATACGAAACAGAAACAAAAACAGACTTTAACCTGAAGGTGGGAACAAATGATAAAATTGTCCAAAATTAATACTGTTTGGCAGAAAAGGATTTGGAAAGTTTGTACCCGGCTTTGGCCAGAGTTGGGCTGGCTTACTTTTAGAATATATTATAAATTTAGTCAAACGGGTCTTGCCAAAGTAGATAATCTTCCCAATGGCTACATTTCTTGCCAGGATATTGAACGTTGAGTGGCTTCTGGCTTCATTATATGACAGGGCATAAATAAGGGAAGGAAACAAATGGCTGTCATGGCCATATAGGGAGAAAATATGTACACACAAAAGTACCGCCAAGTTCGATTTGTGGCATGCCTCTTGTCGCATGTAAAACTTTGCCGTTGTTTGTGACTTGACAACTGAAATTAATTGATTTATGCTGCCACAGGCGAAAAGTGTGGCACCCAAAACATGCACAGAAAGAAATATAACTTCGTTGGAGGAAAAAAACCCTTTTGGATTTTTTTTCATGTGCAACAGGGCCCTCGTAATCAGCACGCATGCCACGCCCTTTGTTGCAATAACTCAGAAAAAGCAGCTGCTGCAATCGAAATTGGAAAATTTGTAAGGCTGCAGCGGAGTACGTGACCTGGATACTTTTGGACCTTATTGATTCGTTTATGTTGTGTAATTTGACAAACATAAATAAATTAGGCCAGTACCATGAGGCAAGTAGCAAGTGCGGATATTGGCCTGGCAACAGGAAGCGTTACGAGGTAGAAATAGAACAGAAACAGAAACAGGAGCAGTAGCAGGAGCAGGAGCAGTTGGAGTGAAACAAAAGGAAACGCTGAAACAAAGGCAAACAGAACAGAAACAGAAATGTTTCCCCAGCGGAAGCGGAAATCTCAGGTGTTTGCTTTGGCCTTTGTTGCCTTTGCCGTTGCCTTTGCCGCAGATGCTGCCATCTAAACAGATCCCCGGCTAATTAATCTTATTTTGGCATGCCACTGGGTATCCATCCATCCACACACACCCAGAACTCCGAGTAATATCCCCACTGAGTTTGGGTTATGTACAGACATCCTACACAAGTATACACGCACTTAAAGTAAGCGCATTCTAAACGCTGACACTGATGCTTGACACGAATGACGTGATGAATGTCTCCAGGATATGTTCCTCCTCGCTTTTGACGAATGCCCCTGGCCGGAGCAACACGCAAAACAATTTCAAGTGTCGTCGCTGCCATTCAGGTGCTCCATCATACGGGGCATGTTCATTTGTTGCCGCTGCCCCGGCTCAAATAAACTCGGTTCCATAAACTCCCAGAGTTCCAGAGCTCAGCCAGCCGCCACCCACCTGAGCTCCACCTTCATTTCGGGGAGCCTTGCAGTTTGTCAACGACAGCTGCATAGAAATGGTTCCGAACTGGAATCGCATAAATCTCACGTATCCTCGGTATATATAAAAAAAATGGAGGGGGTAGTGTCCTTTTTAGAGGCTGAAGTTGTACTCTTTCTGGGAATAGAAAACATTTGGATAATATAATCACACTTTTATTGTTCATTTGATCATTTCCCAAAAAATTTTGTGAATATTTCGGTGTATTATTTTAAAAACTACTCTCTTCTCTACTCTGACTAACTGATTGTATAAATATGAAATATTATTCAGGACGAATAAACCAACATACCCTCCCCCTAAAGCTACCGAATAGATAAAATAACACACGGCGTATACGTGATATTTTTTTTGTGCATTTCTAATAAAAGCCAGCAACTATTCCCCCATTTGATCATTTTTGCATTGCACGTGTAAGCTGATTACATTTCAAGAATATCTCCTGGCTTCGTCTCCTTGATGTATTTTTGGCATCGCAGGATTAGCGCAGCCATGGCTAAAAGCAAATGTCCAGCAAGTTAACGAGAAAAAGCGAAGGGAGGACATTGGGGGCAAAGCTTTGGCTTTTTGGCAAAACGTTGTTTTTCAGATGGAAAGTCAATATTTTCACATGACCAACAGAAATAATTCAATACATAATTTGCCAGGCAGTCAACGTAGAATAATTCCCTTTAATAGTATTTTGTTTTGCACTCGATTGGGCCAAAGTAAATGTTTGAATTTATTGATCGATTTCAATTGAGAAGCCTGCTGGAATAAGTGATTATTTATGCTAGGTTATTGTCCCATTTATCGACACTTTTAATGGGAATTACTTTAAACGATTCTTGAAGATTTTGAGGCAATTGATGAGGAAGGAAAAGATCAGAAACCCATTCCTAGTGGAAAAGAAACCCATCAGCTTGTAGCCTTTTCAGAGTCAAAAGGACTCCATTAATAGAACGACAAAAGCCAGTCCCCAAATCGAAAACGATGGCCATTTGGAAGAGTTGTGTGAAAGGCCAGATGCACTTTGGTTCAATGGCAGATGGAGAGCTGGAGTGCTGCCTCGAGTGGCGGATAGTTGGAAATACGTGTCATGTGCAGGGCAGGCACTCGATTGCCCCCGGACAGAGTATCCGTGCCATTAAAATCGGCAACAGTTAAGTGGGAAATAAATTAGAAATGGTAATACAAATCTAATTCCTCGCGATTCATCACTCCATCCAAGCCAGCGAAAAAGCCACATCAACGTCCATCTCATGATCCAATCTCGGCATCAAGTTGAAAATGTAATTTCAGCTCAAATTACATTTGAGTGCAGAATTAGCACAGTTGTCAATCTGTGTCCGACTACGTATGTGTGAGTTCGTCCTGTTCGTCCTGTTCGTCCGCCGGAATGTAGCAGCATATTAATGGCTCCGGCCACAATGTGTGTCCAAAGTCCAGGGGAAACAAGTTGCGGCTGGCCATCCGGGACACAGCATCCCGCATCCAACAACCAGCAGCTGGGGCCGTAACTCGTTTACGTCGTCTACTGTGCGTTGGGAAAATTTGAAAATTCATGAATTCCTCTGTGCAGGAGGACACAGGAGGTCATATGGCGTGAAGGATCCTGGGTGCGCGCACAGGAGCTGTTTACATTCAATTTACTGGGCGGGCGGGAGAGCGAGGTTACGGGATGCCAAGGTTTGTTTTCCCTTCATGTCATGATTAAAAAAACTCAAAATGGAAATGAAAACGGAAATGCTTCTGGTTGTCCAATCAAAGAACAACCATTCACTTGCATATCCGAACACCGAAGCCCTCCAGTCCTCGGTCACCTGTTGGCCAAGCAATTTAATCATTTCATTTCCATTTTGTGGCCATAAACAATAATTGCATGTAATTAACGCAAGGACGAACTTTGCAAACGCTTTTGGCTCCTGTAATTGTTATTCTGGGGCGAAGACTTTGTGGGAATATTTGACGTCAATGCAAATGCAAAACATCAATGATTTGGCATTCCAAGGGACTCTCGTTTCGGAAAAATGTTTTTCATGCTAATTTATGAATACAAAAACCTGCGTCTCGCGCTGCTGCAGCGACCTCATCACGCTCGGGCACACAGTGCGTATGCTTAACGAGCCGCACTGGCTGCCAATTTATGCAACAACAACAGGCATGTCCTGGCCATTGTTTGAGCGACAGGATGGTTGAGCAACAACACGTTGAGCAACAACAGATCCCTACGGATTCAGTCTAGCATATCCTGTTCGACAAATATTAAAATTTAATCCGGCCTAAGAGTTATCTGTCGATGTGGCAAGTGTCCTGCCTGATTGATTGTTTGTCCTTCTCGCATTGTGTCATCACTCATCACTCACCTTGAAGTGTAATGGAAATATAATTGGAAATGGAGAATAATTTGATTTGCAACAAAAGCAAATACTACTATTTGGAGTTTCCCATCGTTTAACGTTTGAAAATAAGTCCATTTTGAAGGAGCAAGCTTTTGAATTAAATTTCATGTGCACCTTGACTGGCTGGTCTCCTTTTTAATTTGCCGTTTCAGGCTGGAAACCAACTTGGTTAATGGTAGCCTGGCCAAAAACCAAGCAGCTTAAGGGCTCATCCGCCTGCTGCCTTTTCCGGAGCTCGGTTAGGACTGCAAATTGCTTATGCTCTTTGCGTAATTACAAGTGCTGCATGCCACCTGAAGCCAGAGGGGACTCCCTGCGAGCGTCCTGTGTAGTGTTCAAAGTTTGTTTTAAAAATTCACATTGCCAAATGGAATGAATATAAATTTGTAAAAATATTACATTACGCTCGGGTGTGTCTAGGACAGCTTCCATTTTGTGGGCAGCACAAGGGGGGAGGGGGGGGACTTGGCTTATTATTTGCAATGAATAAATAAACAAGGAGAGCACGCATGTGCCAGTGGCGAGGGGGACAGTGTGGCACATGTACGTACATATCTCACTTTCAGCCCCCTCACAGCAGCCTTCTCTGTCGCACATCCGATGTTCATATTTTGCAAATAGTTGACATTTTTCATTTGCATCAATTCCGCTGTCACATTTCGCAGTGTTTGTCTCTTTCGCCGACTCGTTTACCGTTATGGTTATTGAAATCGACGCCGTACCGTTACCCGGGCCGTATATACTCCGGCGTATATCGATGGTAAATTAAAGACATGTCTTGTCTTTGCCATTTTCTTTTTTCTTTTTTTTTTTTTTTTTGTCGCTCGTATCTTTCGCGTGACATATTGACAATCTCTGGCTGTTTTTTCATTTTCACATTTTCGCGTTTTTCATTTTCCAAAGCCCACTGCCCCTCTGCCCCTCTGTCCCCCTATCCTGGCGCTCGAAATTGACTTTTGCCTTTAATATTTGATGCATTTCCGTCCTGGTCCCGAGTCCTTTCTGACAGTGCACTGAAAGCAATATATATTTATTCCATAGTGCATTACTCTAATCATCAAAGGTGTGCTCCAGTTCCAGTTTCAATTCCAGTTCCAGCTACAGCTACAGCTTCTCTCTGGCTCCCCCTGGCTCCCCCTGGCTGGCAAAAGGCAATCTGGGAAATGGATATTCATCTCATTTTGTTTGCCCTTGCCCGGCCTGTTCGAGAAGGAAAATAAGTGCTCACCATCTATAGATGGCATCCTGGCTATTGGTCTATCAGCGCATTATTGGATTAATCAATCAATTTGCAACGGCTCCTCTCCTCTGGAGATTCCCTTGAAAGTCACCATCACCTTGGAATGCACCCCCCTTGACTTATAATCCTCTTGTTTGGCAAACATTTGCTGCTCTCATTAAGCGGCGATTGGCAATTTAACAATTTCTGAATAATTAATATTCAATTATGCAACTGCGTGCAATGATAAAGAAAGGAGAATTGCAAAAAAAAAAACTTATATGTGGTAGGGGAGGGGAAGCAGGAAGAACAACAAACTGAAAACAATCCATTATCCTGCGCACATGCCTGTGCTGATGGATTATTTATGTTGCGGTAATTATACAAAAGGGTGAGCGGACAAAGAAATGGCTGCAGCCCCATAGATACAGGATACAGGATACGGAATGCGGAATACGGAAAAAATAAGGCAACAAGAACTAAACCGTTATCTCTGACCAGCTGGCCCTTATTTCTACGCCTTTTTTTTCGGTGCGTCCTGCAAAACCGCAGCGAACAACCCGCAGCTCTTCGGGCCATCATTGGTAGGGCCATTCCATATGTCGCACTAAGGATTGTCAAAATATTGGAACACACACACCCCCTCACACCCACTCGTACACACTCATACTTATGCGACGCATTTAGCATCATGTAGACAAAAGCAGGTCAATACTTTTACGTTTTTTTGTTGCCACTATAAGGACTGTGACTGCCCCTTGCTGCTGCTACTGCTGCTGCTGCTGCCGTTTTGTGTGGCAAAGTGAAACGTAAAATTGTTTTTTTGTTTGCTTGGTCTCCCTTGTTTATTCAGTCGTTGTCGAGGCCCAGTTTGGTTTGCTGTTTTCTGTTTGCTCTCGGCTGAACAGGAAAAGGAACCCCGATAGGGACATCCCACACTCACACACGAAGGACAGTGATATAGAGGCTTTGAAAAAATAAAACTCTACAACTTTCAAAATTAAAGCATAACATTTTGGCTATCGGATCGATTCTTAAACTATCCTCGAAATTGTTTTCTTTAGACTGCATAAATAACCGAAAATAACCCAAAACCTTTCTGGAATATAAAAATGAGCGAAAGCCATCCTGCGTCTGTTTACTATAGCATACTTTTTAGGGCAACGAATTTGTTCTTTGTAGTGAGCAGGCACAAAGCTATTTTTAATATCCTTTTCCGAACTTTACTTTCAGCTTTAACTGAAAACCATTTAATTATAATATTTTAATTGAAAATCACACCTTTTTTGTTGAAATTGAAGCCATATTATGGTAAGCCTTAACCAACCTAATTAATAACTTTTTGTTTATTTAAAAAGCCACTAAATTACCCTTTTTACCAAATATTAAAAAAAAAAGAAATCGATTTCGGTCTAGCGTTTTCATAGGCGAATTCCACAAATCAAAAGTGGCAAATAAACGGGGCCAAAAAAATAAATTTGAAACCCCCTTTGGCGCCAAGGCCAAAGTCAATAGCGGAGGCGCTGGTCCTGCAGAAGGGCGTGGCATTTCCAGCCATAAACAAAAACAGTTTCGCAGAAACCAGAAGCCAAAGCAAAAGCCAAAGCTGAAACCAGACGATAACTTTGACCGAGGACCGGAGCCGAAACCTTTCGCCTGTTTACATTAAAAGCTTTTTAATTTGTATTCTAATTTCAATATTTGCTCGTGCTCAACAATGAAATGAAATCCGGCATTCCTCCGGTTGCAAAAAGGGCCGGCGAAAAGAAAGGATAAACGCGGGGCGGGGCGGGGCGCTGGAACAAGGCTACAAACATGTGTGTATAAGTGTGTTTATGTGGCTGAGTGCAAAATGGCGGACGGAATATGCAAATGACATTAGGCCATGTAGTATAACTTCTGGCACGTTTAGGCCACGTCGATGGAGCCCAACCAGCAAAGTTTTAAGGGCTGAGGAGCTCCTGGATTTAGGACGGAAGTGGAGGAGACCCCGGATCCAGGGACTTGAATCGTTTTTTAAGTGTTCGTGTCGGAAATCTTAAGATTTTTGACGGTGAAGTGGATAAGAGCCAGGTCGTCGGGGGGCCAACCGGCTTTCGCCTGGATTAAATTTACGAAACCCATCGTTTCGAGTCGAGTCCCGAGGGGAAATTCAATTTCAAAATGCTTCATATTATATTATTGTGGGTTTATACTTCCGCAAAAAGTAAAATAAATCAATTCTTAAATTACTTCAATTACCAACAAACATTTGCTCACATCCGTCACGAAGTCCAAGTCACCAGAAAATACTCCAGCACCTGGAATTGAGTTGATCAAACGCTGACATCGACTTGGCCAATATATTTGCCCAGCCAGTTGCCGAAATTCGTTTGCGCGGCAAACTTGCCCCCCCCAAGTAGCTGCACCTGCTAATTTGAGCAAATAGAACGATCCTGTTGCAGGGTACAGGGCTGGGGCACGGGCACGTATACGCAATGCGTAATTTGGAAACGAGGGGCAGAGAGAGAGAGAGGCGGGTGGGGCACTTGATTGTACGAATTTTCCGCAGCGGGTGGCAAATTTTGCCACCAACTGGTTTCACAGCTTGATGCAGCTGCTCCCATTACAGGGGGCGGTTGGGTGTTTATGGGACCAAATGCATTTTCTATTTTTCGCCTGCAACTAGAGACTCGCCGAGATTGAAGGTTGAAAGGTGGCTAGGGTGAAAGAGTGCGCAAAACGGCGGCTGCCAGGGGCTAGCTGGTGACAGATTTCTGCCGGGGAATTTCTATTTTAGGAGCCGGTTAGATGGCCTGTCACCACCAGTTGCGACATATACCGATATCCCGATGGCACTGGAACTTTGTTTCGATTCTGGAAACGGAAAAACGGAAAAACGGAAATGTTGGGGCCAACGGGGAATGCTGTCAATGATGAGGATTCGACGATGACCGCAAATGGATGTGGCTTGGACAGTATCTGGCATCCTTAAGGGACAAAAGGTTCGCGAAAGGTTTGACTCTTGGCAGCGACCAGTCCGTCAGTTGGACGTCAGTGTCAGTGCAGCTTTCCGCCGGATACTAGAGTCCTGACTCGACTCGCCTTGACTTGAGATGACTTGACGGACAGTCTGTCCCGGAACCCGAACGCCAGTTCAGTGGGCAGGATGTGTGAGAACCATCCGGCGTCCGAAGCGTCCCTTTGAAGTCACGACGATTTATGCATATTAAAAATTATTTTTTATTAGCCCTTTTTTTTTTTGTATCCTTCCTCAAAAGTTTGGCTCAGCTACTGGATGGGATTACAAAAGGAAACGTTGCCCGAAGAGAAAGTTTCCGTTTGAAGATTTCATGTATAGCAGAATCCTCGTGTATTTCTTGTGTGTATTTGTACTGCTCTTATTGAGTTAAACAGTTCTTGAAAGTTGAGCGGAGAACCTGAACGATGAAGGACGACGAATGAAGGATGCAGGATGCAGGATGAGGGATGAGGGATGAGGGAGAGAAGAAAAGTACACAACTTTCCCAGATGCCTTGGCACTTGACGCTGATGCCTTTGCTAAGATGCTGACTTTCTCTGACTCGAATTCCCTATTGTTTGACTTAAATTGCTTGTCTTGACTTTACGCTCAAATATTGCATGCGAAAAAATAGACAATGGTCGTAAATAAGTAGAAAAGTTGCCCCTTCCACATGGCTTGGTTAATTAAAAGCAGCTTGACTGACGCATTGTCCTGGCGTGTCAAGTCCTGCGACTGTGCTTCTAGCCACTGCCAGCTGAGTCCCGGCCTGGTCAAGTTCGCGCAAAACATTAAAAAACGGGGCGGCTGGTTTGGAAGGGGGGGGAGGCTTTGAGCTGAAAAATGGCAAGAAGACCCTTCTTGCAGTTCAGTTTGCGGAGACAAAGGCTTAATTGCTTTCCCACACACACACACACACACACATACACCCCATTCGCATACACTTCAGGACAAGTTAGTAGCTATTACGAGCAGCTGCATCAGCGGATAGGGAGGCGGTAACAAATTGGGCCCTTGCCTTGAAGAATGCACCGCTTTTTGGCCCAAATGGCGGAGAAAGTACGAAAAAGAATGCTCCTTGATGCAAATAACTTGCGAAGGCGGAAGCGAGCCAAGGCGAAACTGACAATGAAAAGAAATGAAAAAGGGGTGGCAAGAAGGGAACAAGGGGTGAAGGGTAAAAGGGTAAAAGGGGGGGGGACTGGAGAAAGCGGCAAAGAGAAATGTGGGCCATGGGCAACAGTTTTTGATTTGCATAAACAAAAGGTTCAAGTGTGGCGAAAGTGGCCACCCAAGTGGGCAGTTGATTGAAGATGTTGCGGCAGGATGCCTACAGAGAAAGAAATATTCCTTTAAAACGAAAGGAAATAATTACCAAGCCAAGATAAGATAAACAGCAAATAACACCTTTGTATAATTTCAATTTTTAATTTAAAATCCTTGAAATAAATAAAAATTCTTAGTGTACCACATTTTTATGCCCACCACATAAACCGCCAAGGTCGAGAGAATCCATCCACCTGGCCAAGTCATTCCTTGTTCTCGTCCTCGTGCGGTATAAAAAGTTGAAGAAAGCTTCGGGGTTGGGATTGTGGGAGGAAAGGATGAAATGGGGTACTGCCCCCAGGATGTTGCACACTCAATTTCCTGAGCGCATATCGCGGCTTTCGTCTGTCAACAAATGCAACAAAAGAAACAAAGGCTTAACCGGAGTTGATTGTTTGCCAGCTTGGCAGTGTTCGCGTTTTCTGGCCTGGCTTCTTGGTCCCCTTTTGGCCATATTCCTCAATCCGAAAGGGACCCAAATCTCGGGGCGCAAGTTGTGGCATTTGTAATGCAACTTTGATACGAGCTAAGGACGAGTTGAACGAGTTATTATTATTTTTAGATTAAAGTAATAAATATTCATCAACCAGTTGTTTGTCATTTGCAGAAACTTTTAACGTTTCTATGAATAAATTCAAGGAATACTTTTTATTTCTATAAAAAACAGGAAACTAAAGCTTTATCCTTGCAGTAATTCTTCTATGATTTAAGTTTCTTCTTTCTTCGTGGCTTGAAACTCATTTTAGTTGCAAATTTGCACTCGAGACAAGTTCGATTCAGTCGCCAAGCTGAAGATTGATTTTCATGTCCTGTTTTCCTTCTTATAAGAAGATGGCGATAGGAATCATCTGACGTCAGGATTATCGTCTATACAAACACACCCACACTCGCACAAATGCACTTTTAGCTGCATTTATTTTTAGTTCACACACACACACAGAGATTTCATTGGACAATGGCGGCTGTAAATATTAAGGAGTGTAAGGATAGTAGTGCCCTTCAGTTGCGTTTCGGTCAAGGAAATGGACTGTCCCACTTATCCCCCATTTTCCGGCGCTTGGAGGACATTGTACTAGTTTTCTATATATATACCATAACTATATGCACATAAATAACATATTTTTTTGTTTGTTTGTCTATTTGGTCTTTGTTTCAGTTGCCATTTTAATCACTTTTATCCTTATTCTTTGTCCTCGTCCCTTGTTGCATATTGATGTCTGTCGAAATATGGAAACAAACAAAGACTAAAAAAAAGACGAACAACTTTTGCATTTGCAGCACTTGACAATTTTGCACTTGAAAATGTTCAGAATACGTAGCGTCCTTTTTTTTTTTTTTGGTTTGGAAGGGTTGGGTGGTATGAGGGCGGTGCCACGCCCAATTCAAGCGCTTTTTGACAGTTTCGGTTGCTTTTTGCTGGCCAGGCTACTGATCCAAGTTGTTGGATTTTGTATGTTTAAACAGTGAGAGAAATTTTTTATTAAAAAAAACAATAATTCTTGAATAATTTTATAAATTAATAATTTTATAAAGTCTTTGATATAAAGTTTATAAAATGTAAGAAAATATAATTTGATTTAACCAAAGTATCCATTTTTTTTGAGTGCATATGCGGTAAAAGCTTTCAAGCACACACTTTGAACACTCTGAAAGGATGAGGAGGAACCTGTACCAGTAACAGGACCAGGGCGTGGGGCTGGCAAAAGGAAGTGGCAAAGGGTGAGGGCAAGGATAAAGGGGAATTGCATTTCAGTGAAATGCGCTCGTTGGCTCGCTCGCTTGCTCGCTTATGTTAATTAAGCCTCCACTTAGCCAGGCCAAACTATTCGAAAAGAAAAACGCTGAGTGTTGCTCTCTAGCAAGGATAACACCCCGCCCCCGCCCACTGTTACATCAAACGATGCTGGCGATGCCACCGATGCTGATGCTGAAGCTGAGCCTGATGACGTTGCGCATACGCCACGTGAGCCTGCATTTGACATCAGCCCCCCAAGTCCTTGCCAGCTGTCGTTGCTCGCTGTTGCCGTGGCTGTTTCTGTTGCTGAGCTATATCCTATTTTTTTTGCTCCCCGTACATAATCAGTTTTGTTTAATCAACTTTCGCTTGGCAGATTAGCCGCCATTATTAAGGATTAATGCAGCCATTGTTGGGCGTTGTTTTGGCCCAAAAAAAAAAATAAATAAAAGAAAAAATCATTAGCCATTGTTGCTGGCTGGACTCATCAACCTCATCATCCTCATAATCGTTGGCATCAAGGTCGTCCGCGTTTTTCTCTTTTTTTTTTTTTGGTTGGTCCCCATTGTCAACGCAATTTTTCACTCTCCCACACATTTCGTGGGTTATTTTCCCAGCGCTTCTCATAGATAAAGCGCATAAAAGATCAAAGGCCTTGAATAAAACATCAAATAACGCGCTTGTCAAGCACCAATCGAGGCATGGTAATGAGAAAAACAGTTTGGCATGCCAACAGACTGACGGCCTGGGACTGGGACAGGGGAGGGGAGGTGAGGGGAGGGTGGCACAGTGGAGATTGGCCAAGTGGGAAAGTTTGGCTTGTGGGCGCTGATGGTGGGTGGATCTATCTGGTCACCATGCGCCACTGCCAGCCTTTTGACAAGCGATTAAGCCAACATGGCACATCAATTTCGATATAAAAAGTAAATGAGGCTAAAAGGGAGTGGCTAAGCTGTAATCAGTGGTGGGTGTTGTAGGGGGGGGGTGTATTAAAATCAATTTGGGAATTTGTGGGGAACACAAACAGGTGACTGCAGCTAAGCTGGAAAGGCAACCAATTGGCTTTCAATGAACCTGAAACCAAGTTCTTTGCCAGCTATCTAGTCCGGTGCACTGAGGAAAAAAATAATAAATTAACAAAATATAATAAAAACGTAATTATAAAAAAGTTTTATATATATTTTAGATACACAGTCATGTCTCAAAGACAGGAATTCAATTTTAAGCTGGCAAGATTATCCTTTTGGCCTAAAGCGCTCTTGTCCTGCCCTCATTAGCATCCTGGCAAAATGTAACATTCGGCCAATTATTACACACAAAACATTTATTATTAACGAGGTCTGGAGTGGGCGGTAAGCGATTCTGGCCGTAAACACGATGGCCGCAAGTCGATTAGGGCAATTAGTGAGTGTATTGACAATTGCGGACATTGCAAATTAATTAATGTAAATGTCCTGGCCATATGCACGCCCAATGTATGGCCAATCTACGGCCACTAATTGCGATCTCTTCGCCCGTAAGTCCTCTTTGATGTCGTAATGGCCCAGGCCAGGTCAGGACTGATGAGTGACCTCTTTGGGCCCGAGGTTTCGGAAAAGCGGCAAAAGCGGCAAAAGCGGAAAAGTGGAAAAGTGGGAAGCTGGCAAAGTGAAAAAGTGGGGAGGGCGCTGGAGGCTAACCCGATTGACATAGTTATTAAAAACGACATGTAGAATTGGCATTCAGGCATGCGGGCAACGACATGGCCATCGACATACTTAGGCGCATAGTTTGACAGGGGCGTGGCAGGGGTACTGCCAATACTACACTAGCCCACTAGCTGGGCTGACAGGCGTGCAAAGTGGCCAACAGCAGGGTGCCGGGCAGCCGGGCAGCTGGGTAGCCGGGCAGAAGAAGGGCACCGAAGCTGGCACAGCCCTTGTCGATGTCGAGATGCCGAGATGGCAGTCCTGCGAATGGCACTCGGAGCGGAAAAGGAAACATTCGCCGAGATTTCCTCACATCCAAAAAGGATACGGGGCAACGTTAAGGAATTCAATTAGGCAGATGAGTGGTAGTAATGGGTATTTGCGTGTGTGTGTGTGTGTGTGTGTGTGTGAGAAAAGTGCTAGGCCAAGTCAAAGGCAAAAGTCAGAGACATCTGACACTTCACATGCCCGGATGGGGGCGTCTTATTGGCCTCAAGTTTTGACTTGGCCAGCAAACTAAGCTGATGTTGCTGATCTCATGCCACAGATGAGTCGGATGAGGGGCTTAAGCCAAAGAGCAAAACTTTTCAATCTAGCTGCAATCAGTGTTGCCACATAAATGCTTTCGATACTCAGTAACTAGAGGTCCTGCAACATAAGCATCACTGTCGTCGAATAAAGGATAAGTGGATAGATTTGATGGGTGAATGCGGTTACCACAAAGCTCCTTCAGTCAATCAGCCTGTGTACTCTTATAATTTATCAAATATTATTCATGATCTTGGTTAGATTCGGCGCGAGTACTTTGCTGGAGTACTCTGGTCTGTGCCGAGTAAGACTCCTTTACTCCGGTCTGCATTCATTTATCATTCATGGCCCGGCAGCCTGGATTCTGTGCGGCAAAGACTTTGTCCCTGGACTTTGTTTGCTCAGCTCAAATGTTGTGGTGGTGTGGGAGTTTCCAGGGGAGTTTGGGGTGCTGGCTGGGATACGTAGGGGCTGGCAGGATGTCGGGATGTCGTGAGGGGTGGATGGAGGCGCCACCACCCAGCTCAACTGAACCGTTTTAATTGCTGCATAAATATTAGCTTAAAATTAGCTCATTGTGCGCCGGCTGGCGCTGAGTTCAAGCTCAGATTCGGAATCTCCATTGTGCGGCACGACTCTAGAAGCAGTCAATTACCACATATTTGTCTATAATTAATATCCTTCCCAAGGGGTAATCCCCGCATTTGTCTTCCACAACGGCTGGCGCTTTAAGCAAATAGTAATCACATGAATTGCATTCGTCGGCAATCGTCTGAGAAGTTTTCGTTTATTCAATTGCAACTTGCAACCGGCAACTACCAACAACCAACTACCAACTAGCAACTAGCAACTAGCAACTTGCAACTAGCAACTTGCAACTTGTTTTCTCTGTTCTGTTCAGGCCCCCCATTGAAAACTTTGAATGTTTCCGCCGTTCGATTTCTGTTCGCTTCCCCCCTTATTTATTTATGCCACTTGCTGCAGAAAATCCTTCTCAGACTGCAAATCGATCCCCAGGTAATGGTTTTTCATGTTTCGAAAGCTGCAAATTAATTTTAGGAAACGTGTGCAAAGCGCGTTATGGGTTTAATTTGGAGAAAGCCTTTAAAATGAAGCTTTAATCGCCTAAAAAAATTAAAACAAAAAAGTAAAAAACAAGGAGCCAAGGAAAAGTTTGTCTTAGAGGTGTAAACGTGATGCATCTTCCAGAGTTGGGATGCATTTCACGCCCACTTTGCCATCAATCAAGATGGTCCTTTTGCTTCGTTAGCAACATTTTTAGGTTTCTCGTCCTTTGCATCGTTTTTGACAATTTGCAAGATCTTCATGCATCAAGGACAAGCTAAACGTATGCAAATCATTATGTTAATCGTATACCATCAAATTTTTTGGTGTCATTTATCACAGTGTGCCGCAGCTTTCGCCCACATCCTTGTGCAGCCACGCCTTTTGCCCCCTTCTGCGAGCCAGTGCTTGTTTTGCTCTTGCTGCTGCTTAGCGCTCGCGTGGCTAAGTCGAAATTTACACAGCCGGGGCGAGTGTGCTTGGTTATGCTGAAATTTGCACTTTTGCAAACACGCCAACACTCTGGCGCATATCCTGGCGCTACACCCCCCCCCGCATACCCAAGCACACTCGCACGCTGGCGAGGAGCGTAAGTAAACAAGTTTAGTATAATCAACGGTTGCCTGCTGCCAGGGTTTTCCTTCAAAAAAAAAAAGCGGAGGGAAGGCTTACTTTTGGGGTAGAGTCGGATCGAATATACCCTTATAGCCCTGTATAGAAACTAAAGGATATACATTACAGATCCTACAAATTGCAGAATTATACAATTTTTATCGAGAGTTATTATAATAAATTTGGAGTAAATTATATGACTATTCCTACCTATACCTCTAAGTAAGTTGATACACAATCCAAATCCTGATTTAAGGCTCTACAACATGGCAGAGCTTTGGCCAAAATCATAATACCCTCTCCAAGGATATGAAAAGTGTTGCACATCCGCTTACGTAACACACACATATATACCTCTAAACGGATATACGTACATACATGCATACATAAACATGGACATGCAGATGACGTAGTATATGTTTTTATTAGCATGCTTTGTATGTCCTGTACGCTGCGAGGCTCACGACCAAGTTGGGCTGCATTTATCAGAGATAGGGCGGGGGAGGGGGATGGGCACTGGAGGGGGATTCTGGATGTCTGGCTGTCTCATGGTGCTCGTAAAACCACATTACCTGTGATTTCCGAACACACACACACACACACACACACTCCACCCCGACACTCACTGCCAGCATCCTGCAGGATGGCTTGTTCATCAGCGTTGCATTGGATATCTGGTATATATTCTATATAAGGATGCTGTTGGCCCTTTGGCGCCTTTGTGCCACGTTCATTGAATGTTTTCCTATTAATTTTTTATTGAATGATGTTTTTCCACCCAGAGAATACTTTCACGGAGCTGGGGTTTCGCCCGCTGCTTCCCTGCGGCGGCATGCTAACTTTATTCAATTCCTCGGCTGCTCATGTGGAACGCACACACACTTGCCGCTCCTGGATGTCCTGCTAAACCATCGACCCCCACTCTCCCTTTTTCCTTTTTGCCATAGTTACATCCACATTTTCGATTTTTTTTTATCCCGAGCCGGACAAGAGGAGCCTTGTAAAGTGGCTGAAAAATTGCTAGTACTTAGAACGCATCCCACATGCAGGCGAAAAACTGACAAAAATCCACTCGACTAGGCAGTGCTCTTCAAGAATTCAAAAGGGATGTTGTAAGACCAAAAAAAAACTATATTTTTAACACTCTTTAAATATGAAAAACTGTGTAAGTTGCAAATATTTTTAAACAAAACCCAACTACATATTAACCAGGTATACCCCCAGGATACCCAACAATCCTCTATCTGATGGGACAACAAATGAGCAGCATGATGAGAAACATTTTGCTAGTTCCTTAAACGGAACAAAGGACCAAAAAAAAAAAGAGGAGAAGAGATACGGATGGGGGATGGGGGATGGCAAGCTGGTTAAGCCTTGCATGCCACTCCATTTGGAAGATGTTTTTTTACGGCACGCCGCAAGGACATAAAAAACCTCCAAAATGGGTGACACACACAAAGGAGCACACCTGCAAGGATACAGTGGAGCCAATGAAATAAACAAAGCCGCACAACGACTTACAGAGCTCAGCGGCATCACGGCGAAAAAGAGATGGAGCAACCCGGCCAGAAAGAGATGGACGATGGCAAAGGGAAAGAGACGGCTTTGCGTGGGGAAAGGAAATTACTGGGAAGACCGAATGCTGGACCGCTGTCAAAATTATCGAGCAGCAGGTGTGTGTTACCCACTATCTTTCTCTCTCTTTCACTCCACCTCGCCCCATCTCTTTTGCGCTGGATGCCTTTGGCATTATTGCTTTTGTGGCTTTTTGGTAAATATTTTGCATAAAATATCAATTTCATACGCAAACGTGCCAACATATGAAAATGTGCCATTCCACCGACTCGACTTAATGAAATTTAAATGAAAATTGTTATTTGGAAAATGCAAACTTCATAAATTGCTGAGTCTCCCCTTTCTTGCCACCCGTCGTCAAGGGGAAAGTGTTGCATAACTTTTGCAGCCGCAAAGAGGTCCTGCAGCGGTTCGCTCCAAAGCCGCAGCCCACAGGCTTTATATATAAATCAGTAAAGCTGTCAGATCAGGCGATTCACAATCATATGGCGGTGGATTTCGAGGGGCGGTGGCGGTGGGCGGGGTATGCAAATGATGGCTATTAAGATTCCAGGAATAGGTCGACGTCCGTGCCCCCACTACTCAAGATTAATTGCGAGCATTTTAGGTGACATTAAGCTGGACCCAAAAATTATTGAGCGACCCCAAAAACAAAAAGGAAAGCAAAAGAAGTCCAAGGAAATAAACAAACACTCTGAGAAAATAATCTACTTATTTTTAGGATTTTGTAAAGAATATACCAAAAGCTAAGCAAAGAAAGAAATTAAATTGAAGAATCCTTTTTACAAATGTTGTCCCTAGTGTATCCATATATTAAGAGAGTCCCTTGCCAAATAGATTTTGGCCTAGACGATGTGATAAAATTTGAAAGCAGATTTACTTGTTGATTTCTACTCCTTTTTGGCCCATTTTATAGGCCATTTTGGCCAGGCCTGTAATTGCATTACCCGCGAAATAAAGTGCGCACAAAATGGGTCTCGACATCGACAGGATCCCATGCAAACAAATTGAGTCAAGAACCCGATGGCTGGGGCCAAATTAATTCCGTTTTTTGGGGTTTCGAAATCAGAGCGAACCCATTATATTGGATGACAGAATTTGTGGGACTAAACATACAAATTTAATGGAAATCTAATAGATTATTGTTTCCATCAAACACAAAATGTGGTTTACTTTTCGTTTCTGGCCCCCGAATGGTAATTGCAGAAAAATGACTGGCTTACACCAATTTAGATAACTACGTGGAGGTACACCCCCACCTTCTCCCTCAATGGGTATTTATTTGTTAATATGATATTTACGCCCTCCAAATCCGGCAACTATTATGCCGTGAAATTGAAAGTTCCACCCAATCGCAATCAAAACAACAACGTTTTGTGGTAACCATATCACGTATCCTGTTAAACGGAAAGAATAAATATTTCAGGCACATTCCCAGAGTAGGGGCACCAGCCCGGCGGATATAAGCTCGAGTGGGAGCCAAACCTATTCAGTTCGGATATTCAGATACAAAAACTAGGCACAAGGGTCAGCATGGAGGATTCCGGCTATTTTGCCGTACAACGAAGGGCCCTGGAAATAGCCGGATTCGACGCCAGCTCCCCAAAGCTCCACCTGAAACATCCCGTTTGGGCCGGGATACTGGTACTGTCCCAGATTTCCCACAACTGGCCGATGGCAGTCTACGCTCTGCAGGATCTGAGTGATTTAACCCGACTTACGGACAACTTTGCCGTGGTCATACAGGGCTCACTGAGCACCTTCAAGTTCCTGGCTTTTGTGGTGAAACGCCGGAGAATCGGTGCTCTGATTAGCCAATTGCACCAGCTGAATCAAAAGGCATCGCAAAGTGGGCAGCACCTGGAGATGATTAGGAGAGAGAACAGGTTGGATGGGTACGTGTCCAAGGCCTTTAGAAATGCTGCCTACGGAGTCATCGTTGCCTCTGCCATAGCTCCCATGCTAATTGGTCTTTTGGGTTACATTCGAGTGGGCACCTTCCGGCCCACCACGCCCATGGAGTTCAATTTTTGGCTCGACGAGACCCAGGCCCGGTTTTACTGGCCCATCTACGTTTGGGGCGTTTTGGGGGTGGCAGCTGCCGCCTGGTTAGCCATTGCGGCGGACACCCTCTTCTCCTGGCTGGTCCACAACGTGGTGGTGCAGTTTCAATTATTGGAATTACAGCTCAAGGAGCAACAGCCCCAGAGCCGAGAAGATTTCCACTTGGCCAAATTCCTTCTTCGGCATCGTCTGGCTCTGAAACTGGCCGAGGATCTCAACTATATCTTTGCGGAAATCGTGTTCATGCAGTATATGCTGAGTCACCTGCAACTCTGCATGCTGGCATTCCGTTTCAGCCGCAGTGGCTGGAGCTCCCAGGTGCCCTTCCGGGCCTCCTTCCTGGTGGCCGTCTTCATCCAGATCAGCTCCTACTGCTATGGAGGGGAGTACCTCAAACAGCAGAGCCTGGCAGTGGCCCAGGTGGTGTTTGACAACTGCGATTGGTCGGAAATGGCGCCGAAGAAGCGGCGTCTTTGGAAAATGCTGATCATGAGGGCCCAAAAGCCAGCCAAGATTAATGCCTATATGTTTGATGTGGACCTGCCCTTGCTGCTTTGGGTAAGGTTTCAAATTAAAATAATTAATTTAAACAGATCATTCTGATAAAATCCTTTTCATAGGTGGCTAGAACAGCTGGCTCCTTTCTGGCTCTGCTGAGGACTTTCGCTCCATAACATTTCCACTTCAAAGCATGAGCCGATTCCCGTTTAAATTATAATTTTCCGCGCTCCCCCCCATTCTTTGACAGCTAAACCATATTTCTAAATATAATTGTTCTACAAGCAAGTCTCTAATTAAATGGCATTTGCAAAAATATAGCATGTGGAGGTTGCTGTTGGGAGCTGCAGGGAGCATCACCTCGGGACTCTTTCGGTGCAGTAAGCACATGCCACTGGTGCTGCAGGCGGAGAATATGAAATTCATGAGCAAATTCCACAAAGGCAGGCCAGCTCATGCATGGCTTGTAGTATGCTACATGTTGTATCTACATATACGTATAAATGTGTACCCTGTACAGCGACGAAGTCGGAATTTGTTAACTGAAAAGTATGCAGCAAGACCCGGTGAAAGGCGGAAGGCAGGATGCAGGAGGAGCTTCCTTCAGGTGAAACTCTGCTTAAAAACAGATACTCGAACTATTTTTCAGCCAGCCAATGGCCCGGAGCCATTTTGGGCTCAGCCGGTTTCCTCTCTAGCTAGTTCCAGCTTCCGAATTCTGAATTCTGGATTCTGGATTCAGGACTCGGGCTGAGGACCAGGTGGAATGCGGTCCTAAAAAATCCAGCTTACCCCGAATATTCGTCTTTCCGTTTTGCGGAATGTTGCCTGTTGCGGAATGTTGCCTGTTTTGGCTTCAGCAGTTACTCTGCCGAGATTGTGAGCCCCCAGAGTCGAAGGCCAAGAATTTGTTTTATTAAAATTTATAATGGTATAGGTATGGTATTTTGCACTTGCAATGGAGTCCGGTGACAAATTGTGCGGTACGATGAAAACACCTTGGATTAGGTAACAAATTACACCGAAAGCTGTTTTCCTGGCATAATTAATTTTTGTCTCTGGCATTTGATTTATTGGTCTGCGTTGGTCAGCATCTTTGTCGTTGGCTTTGGCTTCGGCGTTGGCTTTGGCTTTGGCTTTGGCGAAAAAAACAAATGAGCTGCGATTAATAAACGGTAACGCCTTGGGTGGTAAACACAAAATCGACCATTAACCTGGGAATGGCACGGGTAGTGGCAGCAGGAGCTGGAGTGGCAGTGGCATCAAGTTTACAGCAAATTGTGGCCGAGATAAGCGAGCCACAAGAACTCAAACACACTCGCACACACAAGTGCAAAATAGTGGCGGAACAGAAAATAAAATAAAAGCGAAACACACCATTTTATGTGTATTAAAAACGATGTGAACAAAAAACGAGATGGGGCAGAGCAGAGCACAGATTTGTTTGCGGTTCGTTGGGCACACAATAATTCCATCACCAGCAGCACTGGCAGTGGCAGTGGCAAAGTGGGCGTGGCTAGGGCGAACGAAAGATAAAACTGCCGGCAGCACTTTCACTGCATTGCTCTTTGTTTTATATTTCTTTTTCTTTTTTTTTCAGAGGGGCGAGGGGGGAATGGTCAGTGTACCACAGGGCGTATGCTTAATAATCGAACAAAAACTTCTTTAAGCTAATGGCCCCGTGGCAGCAGTTTTGATGGCATTCCAAATTAGAAATTGAGGATTCTAAATTCAAAGTACAAAACACAAAATACAAAATTGAAAATTCAAATTGCAAATGCAAATTAAATGAAAATTCATCCGCTTTTATGGATAAAGTCACCCACCGGCGCCCTGAAAAGTAGGCAACGGAAAAAGTGTCCCGCCCGCATCGGTCATGTGTTTGCCGAAGCCGAAGCCCTTCCCTATCCATATGTATATATGTAGCTACCTACATATTTCCGTTTCTATAGGTATATATTTTATATATATGTAATATTTTCGGTTAAACAGGGCCGGGCGGAAACTTTTCTAATTAAAATTGTGCGGCTTGATGGAGGGTTTCGACGATGGAGGGAAGGCAAAAGAGAAAGCGGGGCAAAAATGAAAGAAGAAAAAGAGGCGAAACCGTTTTAATAGAAATTACATTAATTAATTTTTAAAATATGCTTAAATACACATTTCTATGCATTAATTAATACGGTCTGGTCCTGCACAAAAACACACACACACACACATACTTATGTACAGCCTGAATAGGCAAACAATGAAACGTGACTAGAACGGAAAGCGAAACTCCAGTCCCAAACAGGGATTTGGCTAATTAAAATACTCCCACTTAATTTCTTGTTTATTCGGTTAAATCCAAATTTAATTGCTCTCCGCTCAGAGCACTAAGCGTAATTTTTTTGGTCGTGCTGCCAGCCAAAGGGCTTCCGTGATTACAGCATTTTATTGACTGTTTTTCTCGCTTAATTGACAACAATTTGGAGAATGTCCAAATCGTCTTGTTTGCGCTAGTCGCCCGTCTAGAAACTGTCGCTATTTTTGTCTATCGTTAAGTTGGCCAACTTTGATTTACGCCCCGCACACCCCACACCCCACACCCCCCGGCTTTAACCCATTTTTATGGCCTTCTGTGTGACCCACTTGAACTTGCAACCGAGGAACGAATCGTCGGGGTCCCTTGAGTCGATGCCACATGCATGACAAGCACTTATGCAAATTATATGGCGTACTTATGTGCGGCCAGAGGATTCGGCTTTATTTGGTCTGGAATCTCGTTTGTGGATGGATATCCAGATTTTGGGCATGTTATGAGAATCGGAAACCCATGTAAATGTGAGCCTGGGAATGTCGGCCGGCCGGCCAGTTACTTTATTACAAATGCAATTAATCGCTTATGAAAAATTCCTGTAATTCCAACTGAAATCATAAATCGTACTTCGAAAATTTCACTCCCTCGACTGGCGAACCTCATTAAATAATCACCGCATAATTATCATTATTTACCAACTCGCTTCATGTTGAAAATTATTGATGTGGCGGCCGCCACATAGCAGCCCCGATTCCAATTTGCAATTACTTTATGCATAATTAAATTATAATTCATTAGACAAGAGGACGACCCCACCACCAATGGCAGTGTCTAAATTACAGCAATTAAATATTAGCAATTCGCCAAAATGGGCGTAAATCAATAAGCTAAGGACACTTTTTTTTTGTCAAATACCAAACTTGGCTCGACTCGGCTCGATGGCACATCTAGGAGATGCACGGATACGAAAAAAATACAAAGTTTGACACACAACAAATAATGCAAACTGGATGGTGATTATAAATACTATAACAGATACAAGATACAAGATACAAGATACAGATACGAGTGAATGGGGGAAAATTGCAGAGTAAATTCGAGATGATATGGAAATTACAAATACCATTGTGTGTCGTTCGTTTTTGCTAAAAGTCGGAAAATGTGAAATTGTTTAGAAGCGATTCGGAGCGACAATGCAGCAAGAAAAAAATACGCCCTATTATATTATATATATATATATATATATTTGAAAAATGACTTTTCTTCCATGAAAATTGCCATCGACTCCAGAGTCGTTGAGTCTCGAAGTAAAGAATTTGAATGATTTGGCGATTTCTTATTTTCTTGTTGCAATGTCGCATGAGTCTGTGATTTCTTTGTGTGGCATGTTGTGTGAGTTTTTTTTAGTGGCAAAGTGTGTGCTATGTGAATTCAATTATTTTGTAAATCTTTCTTTTTTTCTCATTTTTTTTTTTTATTTTTTTGTACATTACAATTTTGGGTTCCAGTCCGGACTTGGGTGGCTTTGTCGACTTCATTTCCCAGCGAATTTCTCGATTTCTCCTCCTCCTCCTCCGATTTCAATATATATATAGACTTTGGAATTTTTGCGGTAGGATATTATTGGTTGGTATTTGTATTTGCAACGTTTTTAATTAGTTTGCCTCATTTAATTTGGCGTCGTATTTAATTGAATTCTTTTGGCCATAGTTTATATTTATTTATGCATTTTATTGGCGATTCTCGTCACTCCATTCCTCGTTTATCGTTTATCTTTTTCTTTTGTTTTCCTTTGCGGGGGCAAAACCTTTTTTTTTTATATATTTATTGGATTTCCATTTGTGTTATAAAAATGTTTGCGGCTGTTGTTTCAGGTTTGCTTTTATTTTCATTGGTGTTTTTATTGGATTGATATTTTTCGTTTGTATATTGTATTTTCTTTTTAATATTATTTATTTATTATTTTTTTTGTTTTCTTTTTTCTTTTTTATTTACTAATAAAATGCATGTAAGTCAGTCCGTCGTTTCACAATTTTTTGATGTCTTGTTGTATATTTACGTTTTTTGTGGCTTGTTTGCTTGTTGCTGGAAAGGCAAAGCCAACCATTAGCACTCGAGTTCGGAATTTGGAAATCGGAAACAACTTAGTGGCCGAGGCAAGGTGGCAAGTTAGTGGAATGCAATTATCGCCTGGCCAAGTGGAAGCTGCAACTGCAACTGCAACTGCACAACAAGTGCATGTCGAGGATAGCCGCACCCACCAAGCCAAGTGCGTGCCACGCCTTGGTGGCTGCCACGACAAATTCGCTGCCCACTTGGACTTGCCTCACTCGCACACTTCCACACTCCCACACCCATTCACAACCAATCACACTCTGAGACACACACACACACACACACACATACACTTGCTCCAATTTAAAGACGCACTAAAATTTTCAGCTTCTACCATAATTTTCGTTTTCAAATTTTTCGAATATTTTTTGAATAATTCTTTAGCCCGATTTCGAAACGTTCCAAGTCCAAGGCGTGCACAGCGCTCGGCGCTCAGAGGAAAAGACAACTTGATCACAGCATGGAAAATGTTCAACTGACCGAGTGGCTATCCTGTAGACCAGCATTCAGGCATCCTGGCGCTGGAGAAGCTGTAGCTCTGGCTTTATCAGTTCGTGGCTGAAAATCCCCTCGGCTCGGCACCACTCGGCTGGTGAAGCTCCGCCTTCGGCTCTAGCATTGCCTCGGCTCTGGGTTCGTTTCGTCCTGTTCGTGTCCTGTTCTCGTTTGCACTCGCCACGGCATGCCGTTTTGTGAAGCAACATGTTGGACGCATCCTTGGCTGCTGTTGGCCCTGCCGTTGTTGGTCGCGAATCATCGAGTGAAACTCACGATTCTCACTCGTCCTTACTCGTCCCCGTGTCGTCACGTGTTGCTCTTGTGTCCTGGCATTGAGATTGTAGCTTCGAGTGAAAGCTGCATTTGTTTTGCTTGCCTACGCCCAGTGGCTCACATTTCGATACAGCGTGTCCTGACGATGATGATGTGCGTCCTCGTTCCCGAGCATGGGATATCCTTCGCAGCGGAAATTATGTATGACGAGGGATATGTATTACTTTGCCATCGAACAAAGGGAATGCGCTTCTCCGCCTTTCAGCCGGGCCGGGCTGGCTGTAACTTTTCATCAGCATTTGGTAATTGAGGCCGCGTTCGTTTCTCCTCCTTCTTCCACAGGAAAAAAAAAAATACACAACAATGGTGGCTAATGTTTAATCTAGAAATTCGATTAGAGTCTTATAGATGGAAGCCCAGAGGGAACTGAGGGATCCTTCCTGAAGATCCTCCAAGCCTCTTTAATAACATTTGTACCCGTTTTAATATTTCTCATGGTGCAATCCACTTCCTTTTTGGAAACATCCCGACATCCCTTGACTGATGGCGATAACATAACTTTTTCGGTTATTCTCCGAGGTGCATTCACACATGACTGCCTTCCAGTTTGCTGAAGTTGAAATCGAGACTCGAGGAAGCTGGGTGCATTTTGGGGGCAGACAGACAGTAGGGTATTAAATGGGTTGGGACCCGAAAAAAAAGCACAGGGTTAGCTGGCTTTAGCTTCCTTTAGAATCCGGCCGACATAATGCAATTATGCACTCACTGCCTGGCGGCACAGCTCCTTTGGCTCAAATAATAAGCATTTGCATTTTCACAAAATGCAGAATGTGGAACACAAGTCGCTGGAGAAGAAGTTGCCGCTTTGTAGGACTCTCCTAGCCCCATTTCCTCCTACGGCCATGTCGGTCGGGCGCATGGTGCTCATAATTTGTGCACTTTATTAATAAAGTTTGCCAACTCCGAGTTGGCCCCGGCCGAGTGGAAATACACAAAGTCCTGGATGAGATGAATATAAAGAGGTTATAATGCTCGTAACAATTTCAAAACTATAAAGCTCTAAAAACTTGCCACACGACATGTAACGTTTCAGAAACCTTTCCATAATTTTTAAATAGCAACTCAACTTGATGTGGGGATTGGCATATCGGGAGTTTTATTTCCAGAATTTTCAATACAAACTATAGTCTCTTTCAATAATTTGCCGACTTTATTTCATTCTTAATGAAGTCATGTCATTAATTGAGGGGAAAGACGCGTTAGCCAAGCTAAAATGGTGGTGAGTCCCTTTTGGCCAAAATGTACAGATTTTAGTCACATTTTTGAAAATATTTTGACTAATTTTTATCCGATTTTAAAAAGGGATATCATTTATGAATCAGAAAATTATTCCACTTCGATCTGCATCAGAAGATTTCAAAAGTGAAACAAAAAAATTTTTTTTCGATTTTTGCGATTTTTTATGATGGTACCCCTTACAAAAATTTCAAAAAATCGAAAAAATATTTTTTTTTCGATTTTTAAAAACTTTAGATGCAGATCGACGGGGAATAAAGCCCTGATTCACAAATGGTATTCCGTTTATAAATCAGAACAAAATTGTAGAAAATACTTGCAAAATGGTGACTGAAAACCCTAAATTTTGGCCCAAAGACAATTACGCCCACATTATCCAAAAATAGAGTTTCAATTTTTGGATTTTTTAATTGCTGAAGATTTTTATTTTACTGAAAATGTTAATGGAGTGTTGCCACCCGAAAGACATTTCTCTGTTTTTCAATTAATTAATGTTGTTTTGTCCATTTTGTCCGCTCTGACCTTGTCCACCCTGCTGGTTACCATTTCCATTGCCGTTCGGCGGCGGCGGCGGGGGAGTGCCATGGCCGGCCACCTGCTGGGGCAACTGGGCCTGGAAATACGCCATTGATTAGGCCAAAGCGACCAGAGAAATGGGATTCGATCTTACCAAGCCAACGGCCAGGATGAGGAGTACAAGACCAAAGAATGCAAACAGCTTCATTTTCGAATTCAAACTGATTTATTCGGAACTCGATTCGTGTTTTTATAGTACTCGGAATCGCAGAGATATAAATCTAAGGCAATTAAAGTTAATTCCGGAAAATTTTTGTAATAAAATTGTTTACCAGCTTCGTAATTACAAACAAAACTGTTTTCGTTTTGTTGAATTCACGAATTTGATTTATAATTTTGTAATTGCGTGCGAAGTTTTTAAATCGCTGATTAACTTAATATTCCACAAATTGGAAACAATAATTGATTTCGTGTGAAATGCCAAAGTAATTTTATTAAATTTTGTTAAATTATGAAATGAGTTTGTTGCATTCAATTTCATCAGTTGGTGGTGAAAGGCAAATGTTTGGCGAGGAAATCTATTGTCTTAATACTTTTTCCAATCAGGAGGCCGTCTCCGTCTTGTAGGCAATTAACTTTGCCATTATTACATTCTGAGTTTCCGAGGGCGTTTGTCTACGCTGAACAAACTATTCATTATTCAAACGTGATTTTCTATTTTGGTTCGGTCTTATAATTTGAAGCGTATAGTACACACACGCCACTATTCTTTGACAGACACACCGCCTCGCCCCACGGAACCTGCCACTTGCCCCCTTCGAACCTCACCCAGCCTCACCTCACCACACCTCACCTCACCTCACCTGTGTGCTATGCAAATCACCTTGGGGGCATGGCCGGGCAAAGCAATTTCGCTTAGCATTCTCCAGCGTTGACTGGCAAAATGTCTTCGGTTTCAGTTTGAGATTAAATTTTGCCAACGTTTGGCCGGAAAAGAAACACAAGACTTGCTAGTTTGGCCACGACAGGGCGGAGTGGCTGTCATATAAAAAAATGAGACAAATATTTATATGGGAAAAGAAAAGGAAATTCCGCTGCTATCCGATGCCCTCCCACATACTTGAAGCTTTAGAAAATATCAAATATTTTCCCATAGTTTCTCTCAGTGGCTGCGACTGGTGGGGGCAATAAATGCGCCTGCCGTGGCAAAATATGAATATTGAATATGCCTATAGCCGCAGAATAAACCGCAAGTGAGCGGCAAACCGCTGAAAGTATAATGCCATATATTCATTGCAGGACTGCCGCCCCATGAAAAGGATATGGTGGCCGGGAGTGGAGTAGGAAGACCAGGACTCGGGACCAAGACGACACCAGCATACATACATTGTGGATGGGCACTAATGAAGTCTCAGTTCTCGTCCTTTACAGCTGGCTGCCTCATTGTTTGACTTTGACTTTGCCACTACTTTTCACTTGCCAGCTCAGGCTGACTAAAAAACCAGAATTCTCCTCCTCCTCCTCCTCCTCCTTGACAACGCCCTTCTTGTTTCCAGTTTGGTTGCTCACGAATGTTTGCTCAGCCACTGCCTTTGTCCTTTCTGGCTGGCCTGCCGGCCTGCCATCCTGCCAGCCAGCCTGCCTGCGTGCCTGCCTTTCTGCCTATTTATTTATGTTTATAATAGGATTTTTATCAAAACTTTTCCCCGAATTAATTTTGTAATGAGTATTTAAAAGACACTCGCATTTGGACAAACAGAGACAGGACTCTCACACACAAACACTCAAACAAAAAGAGACCCGCAGCGAGCAGTTTTGGTGTTTGTCTTTTGACACGCCTGCTGCCCACTCAACTTTCCATCACCAGAGCTATGGCTTCCACCACCCAACCACCGCACGGCCCACTCGTCAGGATCTGTCCGAGATGGCAGGACCAGGATGTGACAGTCAACAATTATGGCAAAAGTCTTTGCGTCTCGGGTCCTTTCGCTCGAATCTAAATTAGTTTTGGTTTGGTTTTTGACATTACAAGAGTTTTAGGTTGGTTGGCTTTCTAGGGATTGTAATTATTAAGGATATTTAATGGTAGGTTCTAGTTTGCATAGTTTAAGGGTATTTTCTATTCGACTATTTCCCATTGAATTCCGTTTTTCATTTCCTTTTTTTCCGGCACTCTTATTCGCACCACCAACTTTTTTGTTTTGACTAATTTGCTGCAATGTTCAGTCATTAAAATAATGCCGGTGTGGATGTTTTGTTGAGTGCGATTCGCGGTCCTTATTCCGCTTCTGGACCCAGCTCCAGGTCCAGCCCTTGGCCCTCGTTGTGGGCTATCATGCCCGGGATGTACTCCACCGAAAACCGAAACTAGATAATTGCCAAATATTTGCGCAAGTTGTTCGTGCTGCACTCATCTCATTACGGATTCAGGCTGATGGACTCCGGACAGCTTCCATACTTTCATATTTGGTTGGGGGTTGTCGGGCTGTCGGGGTGGATTGGATGGATGGGCGGATGGGTGGGGTGGCTTACTTTGTGTCCGCCACTTTCGGCTAGTGGTTATTACAGGGTATTAGGCGGTTATCCACCCACCTCAATTGAATGAGGTCGTGGCTTCGGCTTCGGCTCATTTGACCGGCCAACAGAATTTAAATAAATCTCTGGCTCGGCCTTTCTGATTCTGAATTTAAAAAAAAATGAAGAGAAAATCCAACAGGGCAAAATCCAGCCCTTAACTGATTATAAAAGCCAGCCTAATTTCGTCCAAATTTGCTGTTTAAACATGGCCAATTTAATTTTTGGCCGCCAACAGGCAGGGCAACTTGCCAAAATCGTTCTGGCCCGGCCTAGCCTGGCCTGGCCCGGCCTGGCCTGGCCTGTGTTTCGCCATTCATTTTTCGCTGCGACTAGCAATTAAGTCAAGAGGGCTTTTCGTCTAATAAAAAGCGCATTACTCGAGAATCCTGGAGTGAAACACTCGTGGGTGCAGCAGGTCCTGGCCGATTAAATCAACTATAGAACGTAGTGGAAGGTAAACAGTCGACTATTGCATCAAATACTTTGAATAATATTTAATAAACATTTCAAATGATTTTATTCTTTAAAGAAATTGTAAATAAGGAAGCTTAGATATCTAGGATTTGCAGGATTTTCTTTCTCTGTAGAGCCACGAACCTGAACCTTTGGGGCAATCATTAAGGAAATCGCTTTGAAATGATGTGATGACTGCCGACTGCCGACTGCCGACAGTTGACTGAAACAAACACACGTCGAGAGAAAAGCGGGAAAAGCGAGAAAAGCGACTGGAAATGGAATAGATGATGGACTACGATCGGGGGAGGGGGAGAGAGTTCGGGAGGTGAGGTTTTGGGGGAAAATGCGAACTTTTCAAAGCATCATTAATCATGAAAAGTTGGGGCGGTCTTAATCCCTGGCCATGGCATAAGCCTTTGTGGGGCTGTCGATATTTGCTTGTC
Source organism: Drosophila varians (assembly GCA_018150405.1). Classification (NCBI taxonomy): domain Eukaryota; kingdom Metazoa; phylum Arthropoda; class Insecta; order Diptera; family Drosophilidae; genus Drosophila; species Drosophila varians. Next base: position 17,094,432 of record JAECWK010000130.1, read on the forward strand.
GTTTCTGCGCAAATTGGCCAAAAATGAGAATGACAAAGTTCTGGTCCTGCCACACCCTGTGCCGCACTTGCCGACTCCTTCTACATGCCCCGCCACCCATCTCTTTCGGCGGCTAAGCGAGGGCGGAATTATGGTTTATCATATTTGTTTGGAATGCTTTGCATTTTTTCTCTACTTGCGGTAAGCAAACCAGAAAAGGACACTCTCACACACAGAGATGACATTTCCTTTGTCTCATGCTCGTCCAAGTTTCATGCGTTCCTCTTCTGCTACTTTTTTTTTTTATTTTATTTTATATATATTTTACATATACTTTTGTTTTGTTTGGTTTTTGTTTTTGTTTTTGTTTTACTTGGAATACTGTAAATATTTTTAATTCTTTGCCAGCGCCAGAGGGGTAGCGGCATTTTCAGCTTTTAAGCTAAAGCTATGAAAATAATTTGGTCCCAGAAATACTTGCGGCCGGGAAGGGGGGGAGTTGGCATGGTCTGTCCATGGACTAGGTCCTTTGCCTGGGTCCTGGAACTGAGCCGTAACATAAGCCTGGGCCTGGGCAATTGGAATGCCTTTTGTGGCTCGCAGTAACGTGGCCGTGTTGATTAAGCCAAAGTCAAAAGAAAACGCGTTCTGGCCAACGGGGCGCATTGTTGCCGCGTTGTTTGGTGGGAGAACGCAGAATGATTCTTGCTGTATTCCCCGGTGACATGGTGGCTGCCACAAAGTGCCGCTGCAAGTGGATAATAACTGACGGCAACTATGCGCATTTGTTTTATGCGGCAAAGTAATGAAACAACAACAAGAGCATCCACGCGAATCCCACCGAGTCGCCCCGAAAACTGACAACACGCCCGCCAGGCCTCCGGGCGGTACAGCAGCAAAGGAGCAACCAGCAGCAGCAGCAGCAGGACCCGGTACTGCGAGAAAACTTTCTATCTAAGTGGATAATTATTAATACACTTGAATAAATCCATCCTTATACATATAAGCTCTTAAACTCATATTAACAAATCAAGTTACAAATTTTTTGTAATGGAAAATACTTGACCCAATGCCACTCGTTGTGAGTTTGTTTTTATTTCCCTTTCGAAAAAAGGCAATTTAAATTGTTTATTTATTTTTCCAAGTGCTTTTGCAGTAAAACAGCAACAGAATACCAGCAGCAGAGCAACAAACTGGTGACTCTTCCCGAGGAAATTGCGTGCATAGTGGAAAAACTTTTTGGCCGGGTCGAAGTCAAGAGCGCCTTCGACGTCATCGCCAGCTGCGAGATGGCAGGGAAGGGGGGACCCCTTTGACTGTGTAAGGACAAAGACAAACACCAGGTCCCACAAACTCCGCGTTGGCGACGGAGCTGCTTTGTCATGGCCGCTGATTTGGTTTAAGAAATGCATAGCTGCATTCCACATTTTCTGCTCGGCGCTCTCCCTGTGAATGCACCAGCAGGGACGAGGCAAAGGATGGGGGATGGATGGTTGGCGAAACAGGAACAGGAAGCATCCGCCTGGCCGCCATTTTGGCCATGGAAAAGCGCTCGTGCATGCCGCAGTTAGCGCCATCTAATGGACGGTGGGTAGAACGCTTGCAACCAGATCCTCTTGGCTTTTATCCTTGCGATATTTATTTGTGGCAAACTGATTCCAAGAAATGGAAAGACCTGCTTACATTATCTGAGCTATGGTTGCACTTTCATGGACAAGGTCGTGGTTTCACCTTCCTTTCTATTTTCACCTTCGAGTCTGTGTAAGGAATATCCTTTGGAAATTGTTTGATGCCAATTGCAGTTACTTGGAAACCAGGATAAATCCAAGCACGTGGTTATTTCTTGAGGAAATCAGTTCCGGGAAAGCAAGTAAACTTGAATAGAATAATCAGGAAATTCGTAAGAATTTATAAAGGATTTCACAGGATTAAAAAATCTCTTTTCATTCACACATGTTTTAAGAAAAAGGTAATATTATTTATAGAAAAACTTTCGCCACCATCAATCATATATATTACACAGGACACCTTTTATTTTGTGGCACTCCATCATTAACGCGTTTCCTGTGAGTCCTTTTAACCCATTAGGCGCCTTTTTTTGGCACTTAAAGACGGGAGGGCCCACTGTGCCTAAACCGGGCCAACACACAAATTAGTTTTAACCAGGCCCTGTCACGCTGCGGTGAGTAGGAGCCCCATTGTGGTGCCAGCAGCGTTGCTGGTGCCGATTAAGTGCGTCGCCTTGGAAAAAGGGGACTGCTGGCTGGCGGAGACCAGGACTATTACGTATAAACTAGAAAGGGCCAAACCAGCAGCAGGAGTCGCAGATGCTCCTTGTTGACATTTCAGTGCCTTTCAGACCCAAAACCAAGAACTGCCGAAGAGTTGGGGGGGAGTAGAGCTTGGTTTGAAAGACTCCTTCTAATCAACATCTAATTACTTCGTTCTCTTCTCTAAGGAAGGTGAGCCAAGGCATGCATGATTGATGATTGATAATTACGAAGGGGGTGTTGTGTTTGTGTGGGTGTGTGTGATTGAGTGAAGGCGATGGGTTGGGGGGGGGAGGGCCCCAGCGTGGCCCATCAAAATCAACACAACACAAATCAAGCAGCTTGCAAATCTATGCCAAAAACACACACACACACCCCCAAACAAACAGGACTATTGTGTCTTGGTATTTGTGTTTGTGTTAGTGTTTGTGTAGGAGATGCAACATGTGATACACTGTCCTAGTTCCGCGTCCGTTACTGCGTTGTTATGCAACACAATGGCACACATAAACGCAGGCGTGTCCTGCAGGTGGGCGGGGGGTGTCCTTTGAGTTTGAGTGAAATCTGAAAAGCTTCCCATTACAAGCACTCCCCAAAAAGCTGGCCCCAAAAACCAACTCAAAAGCTTAATAACGCGAATATTTCCCCAAAACTTAAAGCTGTGTCCTGGAAAATTCTGAAATTGGTAATATAACAAAAGCTTACTGGCTAGAAAAGCTTTTGGAAAGTCCTTCTAAGGCTCTCCAACACAACAACAAAGCTCTCGGCCAACACATCAACACAGGAGAGTCCCCAAAAAGCGAGGAACGTCCCAAAGAAATTCTAATAAAACACATCCATAACAAAACTTCCTTAACATTAATAAATTTTATACAAACTCAACTAGGTTTTGGTTTTTTTTTTTTTTTTTTTTTGCAGAACTATGCCAAGTTGTAAGATTGGTTTTTGTGCTGGTACTTACATTTCTTTAGGTCTTCTAAAGTTGAAATATAACGAAACAAAACACAATACACATGGCATTAGATATGTGATCGTCATCGTTTATCTATTGGGTCTTATTATGGAATATTGCAATGCTCATTACTGGATATACTATCTATATACATTGAGTATTATATAATATATAAGATGCGTGTGCCTACTGAGTATGGCATATTTACAATGTTTGTCTCGCAACTGCAACGGTTCAAGGATAATAACGAGGCGCATTTGGTGTGAATCCTAGTAACTTGTTCCATTCGAGAGTTGAAATCGCTTAAAAACTAAACTGAGATGGGAATTTTGGGGGGACTGCAAGGCAAGCAGGGTATACGAGATACTGTTTAGCTGGGTAGAAGCTCTCTGTTTGAAGACAAATCTGTGAGGTGGACTTACCCATATCGTCGATGATGGGAGCCATTCGCAAGGTAACTCCAATCAACATGAGGCACATGAGCAACAGCAGGCAGGCGGTGGCAATTATTGTCCAGCGGGCACGCTGTGACAGATCCTGTGGATCGATCACCTTTGGGATTAAAGAGTTTGGTAATTAGTTTGGTTTACTAAAAATGTTCCAAGGATAAACTTGCCTTAACAACCTCTGTGTCCAAGTCCTGTACCAGAATTTTGGGTTTTTTGTGCCGATGCCGCTTTTTGTGGCGATGCCTGCAAAGGATAAGATTAGAATAAAATAGAGATTAGCAGAATTGGTATCCTTTCTTAATGTAGGGGAAATTGTTGTTTAGGTTCTTAATGCCATTTATAGCGATTATTTCTGCCAGAAATGTTGCACGTTAATCTATTTAGGTTTCGCTACCCGGTCCCCCTTAAACTTGCCACACATGTGAGCTCATACCTGCAACAGAAGCTTAAACATATTTGCTCTATTTCCGTTTGGGTTTTGCAAAACTTCCGCATTACAAAGCTGCCGCAATTTCCCCAGCAGCCTCCTCCTGCTCCACCACAACCCATCCTTGCAACAACAACAACATGGCTCAATTTTTGCAACGGAAGTTGCTTCAGGCAACCATTGCGACAAAAAAAAAGGGAAAAAAAAGAGAGCAACGGCAGTAGAAACAACATCAGACATCGTTCTGCTGACAGTCAATGCCATTGTACAGTACACACTCACCCACCCGAACCAGTTCCTATTTCCGCCTCATCCTGCCTGCCATCTCCTGCCGCCAGCTCCTTGCCATCGTGAATCGCCGCACAAAGCTTGTCAATCACTTTTTGTCTGCTCAACGTCACGCGAATCCCCCCGAAATGTCCGCCAGCTTCTCTGGAGGGGAAAATTGGAACGGTGGCGGCAAGGACCAACGCATTAGGACGCATATTCGGCAATGGGAATGGGCGACTGGCAATAGCAAAACGCAATCGCAATCGCAAATCGGCATCACACCGCCAATCGGCAGGACATTTATTAGTGCAGCCCAAGGACACAGCCGGCTTTTGTTCGTCCCATGCACCTGTCCGAGCTGTCCAAAATGTCCTGGCCGTCCTGCCAGTCCGACACGGAGCCGCCATTCATCCATCAGTGGGGCGACCTCCCTACCCCCAAAAATACGCTATTATTTATGTAATGCCTCCGATCATTTCTCAACTCAAGCCGATTTGGCCAAGGCCAATGTGTCTTGTTGGCTGAAAGGATTTAAAGGATATCCAACGGAAGGAAGGGGGGAAAGGGAGGGATAGGTCATTACAGGCACTCACCGATGCTTTCGGCGATGCCGCTGATGACCACTGGGGACCATCTGCTCAAGGTCGTCGATTTTATCGGCATCTGTGTCCAGGTCCAGGTCCATGTCCAGCTGCAGGTCGCAGGGCGAGTCCTCGCCATAGGGGCATTGCCTGAAAAAGGATAATAAATGACATTAGTCTTTTGATGGGATTTTAATACGTTAACTAAACGAAACGATTGATTTTCGTGGCCTTTGTTGTAAGACATTACAAGAAAACGTTTCCCATAGAATAATTACTAAATTAAGGACAATCCAAGGACATAAAATCATTTTCAAGATACTTTAAAAATAACTTAAAACAAAATTTTTGACTTTAAGATTTAAAGATTTAAAGAAAAAGAAAGGAAAAACCATTTTCTTATTTGCAAAGGACAACCCAAAAACCACTCTACGCTTTCTGAATAGTCCTCTTGCTCCTCTCATCCCCTCCGCCGTCATTCCTTCCGGCTGGACTTACATGGGCTGCTGAGTGTCCGGATTGATGCCGAGCACGTGCACGTATTGCTGGAGACCACTGGGCGTGGGATAGACCAGGGCGGGATCCGAGCAGCGATGGTGACGCTCTGACAAAAAAAAAAAAAGACAAATGGGATAAGTAAGCCGAATAATTGGAGAATCCTCCAGAGAGAGTGGACTTACTGTACTTCCGCTTCCGGCGACGATACTCGTCGTCGCTGCCCGTGCTCTGGGCGGTTGTTGTTGCCGCCGAGGAGGGAAGCGTCGGCCTGAAGACTTCGCCGGCCCGCTCTTTGGGCTTGGCTGCACTGCAGCAGCCGGTGGTGGCCGCCACACTGGACCCCGTCGACGTGGAGGTCATGCGGTGCAGCTTCTCGGCCACCAGAGTCCTGGCTCCACGCTCCATCCGCTCTCCTCCCTCTATTGGTATCACCACGGCGTGGGGATCATTTGGTCGCACTGCCAGCAGTCCCGTGCTGCGCGATTTTCGCCTCTCTTGATCCCTGATTCCCGGACCCGGGGTCGTGTTTGCGTAGCTGGGCGTGGCATGCAGCGATTGCGAGTCACTTTGGGCCAGGACCGTGCTCACCGTCACATTGGCGCTGTCCTCCGAGGTGTTTTGCCGGGAGAAGTAGCGCGAGTACGCCTCCGCTCCGCCCACGCCTCCGGCTGCCCCAGAATCGGTTCCACTTTCGGTATAGGATATCTGCTTGGGCAGCAGGCGCCTTCGCTGGGGAAGGGGTGCCGGCAGGGTTTCGATGTCCAAGGCCACGTGGGGCAGCTGCTGCAGCGGCGGTTGCGGTTTGGCCAAGCTGGAGGGAACATTGATGTGCAGGCGCTGGGGATTATAAAAAATAAATGGTAAGAATTGGTATTTCAGGACTCATCACTTTTTTTTTATACTTACAGCTTGTTGCGGCGACTGCAGCGGGAATGATCGCACTACGTGCCGCGGGAAGATGGGGCTGCACTGGGCACTAATCGACTTGGCTTCCAGGATGCGGAGTCGCTTCGCCAAGCGGACTCGTTCTCGCGCCTCCGCGTCCAGTCCCGCAACTGCCATAATCTCCGCCCCGCCGAAGCTGACGGTGCAGCGGGAGCTGCTGTAGGAGAGGCTCTCCAGGCTGCCACGCATCGAGGCCGTCAGACTATCGTCCGCCAAGGTGGAGCTGTGCAGGACTCCTCCCCCTCCCAACGTGGCAGTTGCTGTGGCAGTCGTCGAGGTATTGTCGTATCCGGAGGCCGGGGGCAGTAGTTCCGACTCGCCGTTAATCGTTGTGGAATGTTTGGCCAGATGCTGGCTCTTCGATCGGATCTCCGTCTCTTCGGAGCTAGTGGACCGTCGCGCTGCATCGTTGTCCCCCTCCCGATCCTTCTCCACCTGATGGTGGTGGGCTGGGGTGTGGGTCTGAGCTCTCACCAAGAGGCTGTGGCTGTGCCTGGGCTGCCGCTGGATGCCGGGACCCGAGGAGTTGCTCAAAGTGCTGGCCACGCTGTCTTCCAGGGTCTCCGGCCGCTGCTTGGATTGGATTCTTGGCAGACTGGATGCCACCGAGCCGGAGGCCACTTCAATATCGTCCGCCCTGGTCTTGGCAGTAGCTTTTGTCCGGGCCTTCGTCTTGAGGCTACTGCTGCTACTGGTGGCTGGCGGCGTTTGCGGCGTGGGGACCTCTGCTTCCGAAGGCGCAGGCGGAGGCGGGGTGTCCTCCCGACTGGAGCAGGAGCGGCGACTGCCAAAGATTTTGCGCGGCAGGAAGATCCGACCGATGGACTTCCGCTTGCGCCGCTTGGCCCGCTTGTGCTCCTCGTAGTCCCGCTTGAGGGCCTGCATCTTGTGCTCCACCAGCGTGGAAAACACGGCCTCATAGGTGAGGGCACGCTGGAGGTCGAGCAGCACATCATTGGTGGAGACGGCCTTGTCCAGCTTGGTCAGCAGCTGCAGTTCGCCACTCCCCCGACCACTCACACTCCCACTTCCACTGCCACTGGCACCACTTCCACTCTTGCTATCGTCCGCATCCGCCATGTCGAGCTGAGAGTGGCTTAACGCCTTCCACTGGCTCCGTCTCCCACTCCGACTCCGACTCAGGCTCTGGTGGTTGGTGGTTGTTGCTCCTGTTGTCCCGGTTGTTGGCGACTATTAGCATCACGTTGATCATCGGTTGGATTGGGCTCCAGTCCTTGTTCCTGTTCCTGTTCCTGTTCCTTCGGCTCCACGTCTCACACGTCATCTGGTTGGCGGTTGCGTCAGTGTCATCGCTGCTCTAGTTACCTCCTTCTTCGCCACTCAATCGCCTTTTCAAATGGATTCCCTTTTGTGTGTCACGATGGCATCAAGTGGCGCTTAAAGGCGACGCCTGCTCCTGCTCCGGCTCCTGCTCCTGCACCTGCAACGACATCAACAACAACAACAACAATAGCATTGGCATTAGGATGGCTCTCAAATTCAATTCAATAGACAATCGTCGCCCAATCGCCTGCCAATCCCCCCCAGTCCAAGGACATACAAAAGAAAGAGCAACACAACCAAAGGTAAAGGGGGTCGAGAACGGTGGAGACAGTTTCCCAATAGTTTTGCTCACTTTTCTGGCTCGGATTCGCGTCTGCCTCCATTATGCATGAGTGTAGCAGATTCCAACTTGTTGCACGCACACCCACACACCAACGCCCACCCAAGCCACCTGCCACCTCCCACCTGCCACCTCCCACCTGCCACCTGCCACCTGCCAGCCACCTCGCACATGGAAAAAGCATTCAGGCCATATAAGCGCCAGTCAATGTCGAGTGGTCAGTGATGGCCAACACTTCTTGGGGTCATAATAACAATAATTTTTATGAAAATCCAATTCCTTTCTAGGCAGTTTCCATGTCTTTGTGGCAAGGAGGTTTTAAGGAGGAATCCTTGAAACCCCCAAGCCAAAGGACCATCTCTAAGCCAACATGGAGGTGAGAGCAATGGGAGTGGAAGGAAGTTACAGTTGAAGCGAAGCCCTTAGCCTGGCTACGAGTTTATTCTGGCCACATATATATTCGAATGCTCTGTTGTGGGTCCATAGGCCCGCGGGAAAATGCCAGCGACAGGACTCCCTCATGGCCGACGCTGCGCTTTTTGCGGCCCCTTCATTCCATATGTATATGAATGCATATACTACACCGTACACCGAATAAAAAGGCACAATGGAAATGGATATTGTTTTCATTTCCGCAGTGCATAGTCGCTCCTTGTCGCCGCCATCGCTGCAATCGCAGCGTTGCATGTTCAGAGCAAGGATGTAATGTCGTCGCCAGCTGCAAATGCAAATGGCGCACAAAAGGATCCCTCTTTGGTCTTCGGTATCCATCAGCGGCAGCAGTCGCTGTGCCATCTAAAAAATGATTAAATGCAAAATAGTTGAATACACAACAATGGCCGTAAAATGGCAAACATGTGAAAGGCGGAGTCTAGAGGTCCTGGTTTCTGATTTCATGTGTGGCATGCCTCCAGACTGCCCTGTGTGGCAATGGCTAATTAAATAATAGAAAAAGTTGAAACCGCTAGTTTGCATAAATTTCAGTTAACTAGGTAGTCTCAGGACTCACACATCACACTGAAAATAATTGAATCCTCAAGATTACATATTTATCCTTTAAATCGTTTTTAGTAGAAAAGATTTTATCCTGTAAGCCACAAACAACGTAATTTTTAGCCAGGAACTGGATTTCTGTAAAATATCCTGTCAGATAAAGTTCAGTCGCAATCGAATGAACCTCCCTCCGGTTCCTTGATCCTTTCAGACTTTCAGGCTGAAAATTGGATGACCACCAAATCGGGACCAATACTCACAAGGAGAAAATAAAAACCTCAACAATAACAATTTCTGCGAGTGCAGGGCCTAAGCGTCTTATCTCTGGTCCAAACACAATAACCAACCAGCCGAGCGTGCAAACAATCTAGGCAAATAGAAGGGCGAGCGGGGGAGACTGACTAAGCGGGGGGGTGGCCAGGACTAAAGAGAAACTAACACACAGGACACATAGAAGGCAGGCGGCACACACGCATAAATCCAAACAAAGACCACATGCCATATAACCAGGGCCACTGATATTCCTCCTCTGCCGCCGTCTCCATTTCGGTCTCAGGCGGTCCAAAAATAAATCATTCGAGGACATAAAGGGAAGCCAGGCAAAAATTATAACTGTTGCTGCCACTGCCTGTGCCACTGCCGCAAAAGTAAATAACAGTTAACAGCAGCAACATCTGTTGTTGGCCGCTGCCGAGCGGAGCAGCGCTGCCCAGCTCAACAGTTGTGCAGAAGCAGAAGCAGAGGCAGTAGCAGAGGCAGAGGCAGAAGCAGAGGCAGTAGCAGAGGCAGAAGCAGAGGCAGTAGCAGAGAAGAAAGGATTCGCCCATTCGCCTTCTCCGCTTTCTCTCCCGGCGGGAGAACTGCGCAACGCTCGCGACTCTGTAGCCGCCATGTTAGCCGCCACATTATCCTTGCTGTTAGGAACTCCTGCTTGTTGCTTGTTTCGTGCATGTGTAGTGGAATGTTTGCTGCGAGCATGGCAGCTTTTTAGCCAAGTAGTTGACAATTTTTTTTGTCATTAAATTTATGGTAGCCTGACCAAGTTTCAGGGCTGTCCAGAGTTTACCCAGTTCTGGCCAGTTTTCGGTGTCAATGACAAGCTGGACAAATGCTTAATTGGCGACACACTGTGCCTGCCTCCGACTGGTAGCTATTTGGGTTAAATGGGTATATTTAATGGCTCCATGGCCAAAACCAAATCCCCGGAGAAAGTTTCGAGTTTATTTAGTGCTCTACGCTCTACGCTCTACGAGTTGGCTTTTCTGAAAATTCCTGGTGAATAAGTTATGGATTTCATAACCAAATTTTGGATTCCATTTTTTTTTTCGAGAGTAAAAAGTTGGCAAGCGCAATGTTATTTTTGAATTTCCCTTCGTTTTATTTTTGCTATTTAAATGTCAGCCTTTATTTGTAAATAAAGCTTTATCGAGCATGCGGAGAATAAATATGGTAGAATTCCAGAGGCGGCCATGGTCCAATAAAATGACAAGCCACACCAGCGGAAATAAATCCAAATGTCGCACATGTCGTATACGTGATAATCAAGGGCATAACGTATACGCCACGTTGCCCAGCCAGCCAGCCAGCACCCAGCCACTCAGCCACTCAGCCACCCATCCACCCAGATATGGATGCTCCAAATACACAAATGCTGCCCCACATACATAAATATATAATTGTTAATAATTTCGCAGCACAATTACCCGTGCTCAAATCAAGAATGGAATAGCAAATGCAAATGGACAGTGTCTGGGTGAGGGGTGAGGGGTGAGGGGTCGCAGGAGCAGACAGGACGAACGGGCAAATGCTTAAATTTAATCAACATTTGGCTGCCCGATGGAGGATATTGCCTCGGATGATGCTACTCCCTCAACTCTACTCGAAACCAACGATGCCGATGCTCACGGATGGGAGTGCTCAATTATTGACGCCCCTTTTCGCCGTTGATGCCGTTGTCCTTCGCACATTTTTCGGTTTATTCGATGCAGCTGCCCCACCAGCCGCCCCACAGCCGCCATGTATACAAAACAAAAAACCAAAACTGGCGAATAAAACATGCACATGGCTTAAAAAACATGACATCGGAACGTGGAGAGTCCGCCAAACCGACCAACAAAATAAAACAGGATAAGAAAAAGAGGAAGAAATAGAATGGGAAACCAGGCTATGGCCACCTCCCTTTCGCTCTCTCGTCACAGCTCGGCTTTTGTCTCATTTTTTTTTTCCGCCTGGCACGACCTTTGAAATTAGAGTTCTGAGATGTGTATGTAAAGTTGGTATATCCGTGTGCGAGAGTACAAGAACAACACACATTCAAATGAGTCCTTGGCCGCAACGAGCTGCTGCAGCGGCAAAAAAAAAAAAAAAGAGAAACACACCGCCTGGTGCGCCCTGCGCTCCCTGGGTTCCTCAAGTGCAGGATGGCAGCATGGCAGTCCATGGCAGTCCATGGCCCAGCAGCCATCACCGTGTCAGATAATTAGTGAAAACTGTCTGTGAAGAAACGTCTGTCTGTCGCCAGGTCCAAGGGTCCGACATCAGCATGCACATCCACAAGCGTGACTATAACCATGTTCATGTCCATGTCGACGGCCCTGGCAATGGCAACATGAAAAAGGACCAAAAGGAGCCCCTCACGGCTCTGTGTAAACCGAAACATGCCACCATGGGCGACGCGTATCTGGTGTCCTGTAAACTTGCCAACCGACAGGAAAAATCGCTGAATAAGATTTCGAGTGTATTGGTTTATTTTTTGTATAGAAAGAGGAGCCTTGCCAGGAAGTAGAAGTGCCATCAGTGGCATTCTGTCGCTTGCTGGAACTTTAATGAAGACGGATGAGTGCATTTCTTTACATTTTTCATTTCACTCTAAGCTTATCTTAATTGAGAAAGATCGAGGATACTTAAGAGACCTTTGCCCCAGGAAACTTTCCACCTAACATTATTTTCCGGGCTTAATCCTTGAAAGACCTCCTGCTTACTCCTCTTTACTCCGCAAACAAACAAACAAACCAATTAAAATGCATGGAACTAAGTAATTGGAAGCACTTTTAGCCCGCCCTGATCCCATGGTGTAGCCTCTCCTTTGGCCGGGGCAGAGCGCCTGAAATGCAGGTTGACAGTTTTATGACACACCCCGACTCTGCCACATGCCTCACGTATGCAACTTTCGATTCGACTGTGCGTGGGTGGGAACGGGTGCAGCTAGTGTTACAAGAGAACTGTGACAACTGCGAACATCGTCGCCTCCAATTGGATGGCTCAAGTTCAGATACAGCCACGGCCTGGATCTCAGATCGCAAGAATGTCCTGACCCGACCTTGAACCCACGGGTCGTATGAGTAATTGCCTCTGCCACGGAGGGAATACAGGGCAGGCCTTCTTGGAATGCGTCGCGTTTTGTTTATTTACTGAAGACAAAGCGCTTGTATTTACAGACCTTTCAGAAATTCATCAGCCATCAACTGGACTGTGAATTCCTCCCTCTGACCGCCGATCTTCGCGGGATCACCCGGCCCACGCTCTCGCACAAATCAAACTATCAAATGGAGGTTTTTTCTTTTCGGTTTCGGCGTTGATATAAACATGCGAATCGGACTAAATATTTACACGTCGTTTTCTGTTTTTATTTTGGTGTTTGTTTGCCGCCTTGCCCTGCCCTCGGACCCCCTTCGATTTTCTTTTGTGTTCCGCTCTCCTCCGTCCGGTTCCAGTTCGATTGCTTTCCACATTGTGCGTTTGGCATTTTTATGAATGGCCAAAGGCTACGGATTCCGGACTACGGACTCCGGAGCAGCAAATTCCATTGTCTAGCCAAGAGCAGCGAAACGAAAGCAATTAAATGTTCCTTTAACTTTTCCGGTTAATTTTTCTGTTTAATTTACCCGCCTGTCGTACAAGATGTTCGGAAAAACAAGATCAAAAAACAAGAAAGGAAATGGCCCAATATTGCGTATACGCATGAAAGGTCATATAATTGGCAGCTTGGTCGCCGGTCCCTTTCGTCCTTGTCCGGGGAAAGGTCAGACCTGAGCGATGGTTGGGTAAAAGGGGAAAATAATGAAACTCGCATTCCATTAATTTTCACTGAAAGTCATGAGTGCCTTCGATTGGCGATGCCCTTTACGGTTCCGTGGATCCACGGGCTATTGGGAAAAGTTTGGTTGGAAAGTTGGACTGGACTTTCACAGAGAACACAAAAAATAAATTTAAATTTTCAGGAAACCAAATATATACTTGGTATTTCAGATGATTCCGTTTTCCTAGTTAATATCCCCGTAAATATCCTGTGAAAAGATCAGAGTTCAAAGCTAAACCCAAAAGGTTCCCCACTGATTCCTATCAACAAGGACTCATTTATTATTTGAAATCCTTGCTATAAGCTTTACCATTTACACTTTCTTCAAGGATATTAAGATGGGCCAGCATTTACAATATATTTTCTGAAGAGAGTGATTCGAAAGTTTTATTTAAACCAAGCAGCCAAGTGGAAGAAACAGGACAATCCTTTTTATTGTCTCTACAAGAGCAAGTTTCCTTCGGCGAGGGGAAAAAGTTTGCTGCAATATTTATATTGTTGTTTTAAAATCGGTTGTTGTTGCTGGTTGCTTTGGCTGTTATGGCTGTTATGGTGGTGCCATTGGTGTTGGTAATGGCGCCACATTTATTCACGCTGCCAAACCAAACAGGAAACTGGACTGGGGGGAGGGTGTTGGAGCAGGGCAGGTCCTGGTGTGTTGTGGCACTCAAATGACAATCGATTTGCGAACGCAAAGAGCGTAAATACAAATCAAATATGCATTACACAATTGGCCTGGCCCCGACTCCGGATTGGTCGCTGTGGCCAGATCGTCGATGGTGGAGTGCATGGACCTTGGCCCGCGTGGTTACAAGTGCCACGTTTTCACCCTCTCCTTGGCCGCCTGTCCCGGAAAAAGTTCGCCTTGTTTTACTTGCGGGTAATGCCCAAACACTTGTAAATTTAATGGCACGTCTATGAAACAAGATTTTTGAGTTGCCTCGAGCGGGCGATGGCAACATCTGCCGTGGAAACTTTCTCACGCATTTTTACTACTATTTAATTGCGGGCATTTAGCGTTTGCATGTGTACGGAGGTTTTTCCCCCTCCGCTGGGCTATTAATTAGAGCACACAGACTCCCCCGCAACCAACCAGAGACACAAGAAGCTGGGCGAAATTTATGGCTTTTTATCGTTGCAACAAGTTTATCTCGTCTTCCTGCTAACGGACGCTCATTACGACCCCGGTCTGGGCCAAATGGGTGGATGGATGGATGGCATCTCACGGATACTCTGACTTCCCCTCACCAATATCCGTCAGCTGACTGTGCACAAAATATTCAGCAAAAGCAACAGAAAATCCAGCGCCGAGTAAACAACATTTTTTGGTGTGGATGGCCAGAGAGGGGGGGGGAGCGAAAAAATAAATATGGGGCCACCCAAAAACCAACCAGAATACAGAGCTAAATGCCAGACACTAATTGAGTGAATTCCATGGCCAATGCAGTCACTACTGGCCTGGCCAATTATGAATTGAAATTTTTGGCGTTTGTTAGGTGATTGAGGCATTTATCCAATGATTACATTTACATTTCCCAAATGAAAAGGCCAATCCCAAGTCCGGGCTCCGGACTCCGGACTCCGGACTCCGGATCCTTTAAAATTCAATTTATCATCGGGATATTGCATTAGCAATTGAATTTCAATCAACTGTGATGATTGCAATTAAGTTTCGTTTGTGTCTATAAACATTTAATTATTTATTATGCGAAATGTCAAACTGAGAGCACCCACATATATATGAATAATAAAATAACGAATGAGTGCTTTTTTTATGGAGAATTGAAGCTAGAATAACAATGAGTCGACTATTCGTGGCACTGGCATCGATTCCTGGACAATTGGGCCGCTGGGCACTCAACCGACAAGCCACAGGCGATGGGGAACCAATGAAAATCCAATTTCGGCGCCTCGCTTTTGGCCCTCCTTAAAGTGGCATTTATTAAGGCCAACACCCCATGAGCCGAAACACACACACACACAAAAAAAAAAAAAAGGAAAACCAAAACGAAGGCAAAGGATATCATGTGTGAATGCGACCTAAGCAGCATGTGTGGTGGGATTTTTTTTTAGAATAGATGTTTATGTGCATCTTGTTGCAAGCCCAGTAAAGCAGCAAAGCAGCAAACCGAGCCATGGGGCGAAACAGCTTATCCTTGAGATATAAACTGACATTTAAGCAACTCGGGCGTATGCATAGCACTCACCCAAGCACAAACACACAGGCACAAAAGGCAAACATCCGCACTCGTACATACATATGTACGAATGTATGTAGAAGCAACCTTGCAACACGCGTCGCCACCAAAGGAATCACGCTCGTACCTCGCCCCCCCTTCATTGCCCCTGTCCCATACGCTTTTCAGTCAATTGCATTGGGAAGGTGGCAAAGGACGAGAATAAAATAGCCAAGAGTGTGTGTGTGTGCGGGAAATAGAATAGTTTATTTGGCATTTTAATCCGGAATTACGTGCCACAGCTTAGCGGAGGCGGCAAATCAACCCCGATGGCTGCACATTAAAAAGTTCAAGCAATTAAATTAAATTGCATTTATGCATGTTGCTTATCCGCAAAAAGGACCCACACGCCGTCAGCTGGGAACACGTGTCGTATGAGCAATTCTTTTGTTTTCGTGTGCGTTTTTATTGAAATTAAATTGTTCGTGTTGAATTTCACTGCCACAAATTGTTGGCCTGGATGTATCCTTTTATGTGTGTGTGTGTGTGTGTGTGCGAGTTCCTGCTGGCTGGCTGGCTGGCTGCCTGCCTGCCTGCCTGCCACGTTGCACGTTAGTCAATGTCAGACTCTCCATTCCCCGTTCCCTGCTACCCACAACCAACCCCCTCACATCCACAGCTGTGTCAATTTGTGGTTTGTTGTCTCTGCTTGCGCTGGCATGAGAATTTCGCAGCGTACCACGCGGCGTATGAGCAACATTTGTAGGGCACTCGGAGTGCCAGTTGTAGCCACACACAAATATGCATAAGCTGCCAGCCACTTGCACCTTCTTCTCGAAAATTACTTCGCAGGTCCGCACGACGCAACAGTTGCACCTTTTTTTATCCTTATTTTTTTTTTTTTGTATCCTTTTGGCCATCCGAGAAATAGTCCTTTGTGAATCGCAGATGCTGAGGTTTCACTTTAGCTAGAGCTGGAAATTGGGTCAAGCCAAGGCGAGTTCATTTTAATTTCACCAACGATTTTGGCTTTCAACGAGACACAAACCCCAAATCCAAACGTATCCTAGTTAAGCCAGAGCACAGAATATTTATTAATCTAGGCAGGAGAAACTTTAACAATTACTCAAACTTTCTTTGCTACGAATCCCATTTAACTTTCACCCAAAAATTCAATTCTATGGAACTTTCAGCCCGTTTCCTCGCCATGTTTAATCGAATCTTGTTTGATTTTATCAATATGGTGTTGGTTTAGTTTAATTGGAATTTATCAAGCACTATTTAAAAAGTATTTAAATTGTTTTAATTCCAGCTTCTGCTGAATGCTGTTCTGTTCGAGCAAATGTTTGCCTCAATTGCGGCTAAAATGTTTTTGCTTTTGTGCGCGGCGCGGCAAGGGTTCCCATTCGCAGCTTCAAGGGCTTCCAGCTGCCGTGGCTGCCTTCCTTGTTAATGCTAATTGCATTTTGTCTGCCAACCTGCTCGGAGCAAATAGAATTACAGAAAATAGTTACCAAAGACAAGGGACTGCCAAGGCCAGGCCGCAAAAACCGAATGGCAGCCACAGAATTGTGAACGCGGTCGTTGGGCTAATTTAATGTGGCCCATTTCGCTTCTGAATTCCGACTTTCATTATGTTATATAAATACCTATGTGTATGCATACTTTTTTCTAGTACTCGGCTGGATCAATGGAGGTCATGCGATTTATTAGCCTGGCGAAATTTGCATTGAATATGCAATGATTTGCTCATGATTTATGGGCCAATGTCCTGCATAAGGTATTCGACTGCCTCATCAATTAGGAACACCCAGGGCGTATGCAAAATATGGACCAAAATGTCAATGCCGATTTATTGTTCAAAAATCGACAGGTCAACGGGGAAGCGACAGTATTATGGACCGATTTACCATAAATCATAAAGAAACATGGCGGAATTTTCAATTTGGCCCAAAGGCTGGGCGGGTTTATACAAATAAAAAAACGAGCTATTTAGGGGCAATTAAATAATTGATAATTATTCGCATAATTCCAATGTTTGCTTTGCAAATTTACATAAAATTGGAATAGCATTACGTCGTCCCTTTATTTTTAATATAAATAATGCCTTGACATTAATATTGTCCTGCGACATGTATCGATGATTGAGGAGCCCCGGCGCCTTTGTTCGGGACTGAAAGAGATTTTGGCCAGCCAAAAAAAAAAAACGCGTAAGCCATATACAGATTTATATGTATTATTTATTCCGTCAGCCAGCCCAACAGTATGTTGCCAAATACATACCTCAGTCTGTGTTGTATATAAAAATATATGTATATGTATATACTCCTCCCTGGGCAAACATCTGCCGGATTCTCACACGGAGGCCAGGTCAGGCGCAGAAACACACAAACAACCTCACATTCTATATGCGCATATAAATATTTGGTTGCTTTATATTTTGTTTTTTTTTTTTTTGTACTTTTTTGGGTGTACAGGAAGCCTATGCACAGATTTGCGAAAGAAACTTCCAAATGAGTTTCCATTGAAACGCCCTAATGCCAAATTAAGGCAAAGCCATCCGAGGCATCCAAGAATCGGGTTTATGCGGCAGAAAATGAGACGTCAGACTGTCACAAGCAGCACACACATCCTGTCAGTCGGCAGGAAAATTTAGTGGAAACAACCAAAAAATGGCAGTACAGGAGGCGAAAGGAGGAGAACAGCTTATAATGAACGAGCCAAAAGCTTAAGCACCATCGGAAAAAGTTTCCAGTTTTTTGTCACATTACCCATACGACATGTTGGCTTCCCAATCACTTTTTATTTGAAACTGTTTCCTAGGATGCTTAGCTTGGGAGATTGATGAACCCGAAAAAAAACAAGGAGAAGCAAGTCAAGGCCAGTGCAAAGTTGGAAGTGGGTATCCATTCTCTACATATTTTTGTTAAATTGTTCATTTGGGGCAATCTACACTGGAGCATCTGCAGCTGGGTGTCGCTAAAACTTTTAATGATGTGTCAGACTCAGATGGGAGGCACTCAAAGGATTGGTCAAAAAGGATCCTTCCTAACTCACTTAACTTGCCCCAATAAGCAAATTAAAAATGCGTGAAATGTAAACGGAAAAGGAAAAGGAAAAGCGAGGGACAACCTCAAAGGGAAAAATAAATTCCCAGCCTCCCCCCCAGCTTCCCTTTATTTATTTTCATTCATCTAATTCCACTCAAGTCAATTTTTTTTCCGAATACATATTTACCTAATCTCTTCTGGCCAGAAAAGGGGACAACCAAACTCGGTTGAATGGGAATCGATGGGCAAAAATACGATTCGTATCCCCAAGCAGAGTCTCTTGTATAAACACCTTAATCACATTTCACTTCAAAGACCAACAATTTGCCGCTGTTTATGCTCCTTGCCGGACTTTGTTTATATATAGTTTTGGGCCAAGTGCTGGTCCATCTATGTATGTGTGTAGTACACCCACACATGCTGTTGTTTATATAGTTTCAGTTGGTTGGCTGACAATTAATTGTGCATTCGTTTTAATTAGGGCCCATAATTTGGGTTTTTGGGGCCAAGACAAATGCCGGCTTATTGCGACGAAGGGTTTTGCGCTGAGCCAGCAAAAGCAGTTAACATTCTGTTTTGGGTTAACCCGAAGATAAGGAAGATATTTCAATTAGCAAATGACACTGGCATCGATTCTCTCGCCATTTTGCGACATCAAAACGAACTTAGCTGGGTTTGCCGTGCTTATGATTTATCTGCGGTATACTCCAAGGCGCCTCATAAAGGACTCTCACACACACACACACACATACACATAGATATCTGGATTCGGATACAGATACTCGTCCTAACGAGGCTAGCTGTGCTGGGCAGCAGCAACAGCTTCAACTTGTTGACGTTGGCTCCCAGCAACATCCACAAGTAGAGCTGGTGGGCGGAAAAGGACGAAAACGAACCAGAAAAAAAAAGGACAGACATCACCAGGCATAGGGAGCCAGCAAATTGTTGAATGTGCATGTACACCGTGGCTGTGTGTGGGCGAATTTATATTACTGTAAAGCCTTCCTTCATCAAACTCTGAAGGACTTTAAAGCTATTCTCGGGGAAGACTTTTTGTAGAGAAAAATAATTTAATAATAAACCCGATTCCCAAAATTTGAACAGAGTAAAGGAACCCTCCATAGTTTAGGCTCCTTTTTAACCATAAATGTTCAATATTTTTCAAGTTATCCTGTAGATTTTTTCCTTCATTCGCTCTACATACAGAAACCGAAACTGACTCGGGACGAGAGACTTTCAGTGTTGGACTAACTGTTTTGCGGCATGCCAGTGCCCAAAAGTGCGAGGGAGATGCAAAGGGGGAGAGTGGGTGGCAGGGTGGCGGAGGAGCCTGGAAAACAGGATACGAAACGAGAGGAGCAGAGAAAGAATGAATACCGGAACGGAACAGGCCTGGTCCTGCTGAAACGTTAAAGAGCAAATAAATGTCTCGCAGCCAAACAAACGATGGAAGATGGAAGCAAAGAAGCGAGCCGAAGGATGAAGGATAAAGAGGATAGAAGAAGCAGAAGCTGAAGCAGAAGCTGAAGGAGCCAGAAAAGCCTACGTGGATGCTGCTCGAAAAGTTAAACATTCTTGCTTATTACCGTTACATTCGGAGACTACTCCAAGGGAGTCGCAACGGGATGGTAGGTGGCCAACAAAAAATAAGGACGATGGCAGCTTTCTTTTACTGTCTTTTGGCGAATTTTATGTTGCTAATTTTCGTTTCATTCGAAATTTGATTGTTTTTATTTAATTTTGCGCTGGCTGCTTTTTTATTGATGCTGTATGGACCAGGACCCTCTCACCTTGCTGTTGCTGTTGCTGATTCTGTTGTTGTTGTTGCTGTTGTTTTTGTCGTTGCTGCGGCTCCTTTTGGTGGTTTTCGCTTAGCACTTTATTTTTTCGGTTTTGTTGCACAAACACATTCTCTTCGGTTTTTCCTGGCTATTTTGTATAATTTTTACTAAACTCACGTTTTTATTTTTATTTATTTTTTTAGCCTGGCAGGCTGTTGAATCTTTTATGAGGCCCACACAAACACACTGGCATTTAAATCGCACACACATACACACGCACTAACACTACCACATTGATGTCCTTTTTCACTTTCGAATATTTTTCGCTCCGAAAACGTTCACTGAATCCGTTCAGGGCTACCAGAGAGTTTCATGTGGAATAGCTGGAATACCCCAAATTGGCTAAAATAGAAAATAATATAAGTAACTTGTTGGGTTCGAGCTGGCTGGATTGGGTCTATCCGTCCGTGCGCAGACCACGATCTTATCCACATGCGTTACCGATTGGGAGAGTCGACGCTCTGAATTACCCTTGGCATCAGGTTCTGTTTTTGGCCCGCTGCCTCGGCCGCTGCTGCTGCCGCCAATGGCGTCTCTGTCGCCATTAACAGCGCCATGTTGCGCCACCACCACCCCCTATGTTACGGGCAGAGACACCTGCATCACTGAATTTATCCAATCTGGCTAGTCTTAGCCTGTTATTTATATGCTGTTGCATATTTCAAGCATCTGTTTTCTATCACAGCTCTACGCATGTGTGTGTGGGTGGGTGTCTGCAGGTGTTTGTAAGTGAGTGGGCGGTGGTGTAGTAAAAAGGGGGTGGCGTAGATGGCCCACTGTTTACGAGCCATACTGCTAAGTAGTCTGTAGTTTTTGTGATTGCACTTGAAAAAATTCGCATATTAAAGTAAAAACTTGGACAAAGAATTATGACCTCGCTTACTAGGCGTATGAGTAATATTTTTTTGGATTCGTAAAAGGTAAAGAAGCCACAGCTGCAGCCAATTTATTTCGACAATTTTTCTATATGAATATATAGCTAATAGTATATTTTATATTCTATTCCATAAGAATAGGCCTTTTTCCTCAAAAATTTCTATATTTTTCTACCTGTATAATGTGTTTTGTTTGTGGAGAGCACATTTTATGGTCCTGCTTCCGCTGCCCAAGCGGAAAACTCTTACTTTATGCTAAGCGCTTCGGTGTGTTATTATGGACAAGCATCCTTGCCCATTCTTCTGGAATCCTGATTTTATGAGTTCCTATTTTTTGTTTAGCCCAAAACTATGGGGATTTTTTTTTCTTCTACCACACAAAAGAGCACATGCTTCCGAGGAGAAAGCCTACCTAAAATGGCCGCCCCGCGCAGCCTCCAAGAAAAACTTTGTTGTGGTGCGTAAAACTCACAACTTGGCTAATGGCAGGGCCGGGAGTGGGACTGGGAGCTGTCTGGGAGTTGGGAGCTGGGAGTTTTGGGGTCTTGGCCAAATGTATCCAGGGAATACATTTAAATTTACATAGCACGCACGCTCGTCTTTGTACAATATGTTTTCTTTGGAGAACACGCGCCATTTAATTTGGAATATTGCTTCCATTGCCGGATGGCGGACCAGGCCTAAATCGCTTTTGATTCCTTTGATTTCCCGCGACCAGCACGTTATTAATATCCGCCAATATCCGCCAGTAACCTCACCGCAACAGCTGCGAGCGCTTTGGGTCCCCAAGTGAGACTGAAATGGAAAGTGAAAGGACCAGAGAGGAGAAAGGGGAGAAAGCGGCAGCAGCAGGCGCAACAGCAATGCGGCAGCAAGTGAGCCGAAATCCTTGAGAGCCCGGCTAACAGAGAGCTTAACAGTGGCAGCTTCAAAAGTTGGCCAATAGGTCAGTTACACTGCAGTGGCCAGAAAACAGGACCTGGCTTTTGACGCAGCGCTCGACCAAATTCGCTGTTAAATATTCACACGCCTCTCCACAGGCATGCAGAGAAATTTCAACAATTTACACTGGGAAAAGGTTTAGTTAAAGTTACAAAAATAATGTTTATTTTCGGAATTTAACTTATAGCTGTGGTTCCTCATTTAGCACGACTGGTTCTCCGTCTAATTTGCGAATGGTTGGCAAGCGTTTGATGCACTCTGCCCGCCACGTGGGCTCATCCAATCCCTCGGATAAGGGATTCCCCACCACCACCAGATCCTCCAGCGACTCTATTTCCGCCAAACGATTGAACTCTGACCAATCCTTGATCAAATTGTTGCTAATATAGAGGACCTTTAAGCACTTGAGACCTGTCAGACCTTTAATTTTTTCAATCAGGTTGTAGCTGAGCCAAAGCTCCTCCAGGGTTTCGGCCACAGCCTCCTGGAAAAATGATTTTAAACAATAAAATATTTAATATATTAATGTATCAACTTACCAATCCTGAAATCTGCTTTATATAGTTTCGAGACAGAGACAAAACCTTGAGACACTTCATTCCAGACAAGCCAAATATTTTTTCAATCATATTCGTGGACAAACTTATTCTCCTAAAGAAGGGATTTCATTAAATAACACGCTACAGTCGAGGTTAATCCTTGGAAAACACACTCGCATTGTACCAGCGTTCCCAGGGTGGCGTCCATTTTCTCGATGGGCGGCCATTGGAACTGCAGATCAATGGACTTGGCCGTCAGGGAATTATCCTGCTCCCGCTCCTCCCAGCGCTTCAGCGCCTCCTTAATTGTGGTGGCTTTGGACATGTTTTTAGCCTGAAAAACTTTCACACAATGTGCAAGAAAATGTTGGCCAAAACCAAACAAACTTGCTGGTTGCCAAGGTGAAGAAAGTTAGAAACGCTTCTGTACAATGCAGGTTGAAAGTTTGTTAGTTTGCATCACCATAGAATACACAATTCTCTTTTCCAGAAGCATGTAGTCATCGAAGTGTGTAAACACCAACAAAAGTGGCCCAAAATATTTGGCCAATCAAGGATGTTTTTAGTTTCTGCCCCAAAATGCAAATGTTTTCACCTGAATAAGAAGTCAACAAAATGTTTCGTAAAAATACAATATTGTATTTCAAAAAGTTATGGGGAAAGATTAATATACGTCGCTTAATGTACAAAGGAGCAGGTTGCCCAAAAGGTAAAACCGAATCACTTAAGCAGCTGTAGCCGCAGGGCTTAACGACGATCCGTCTTGCCTGTTCCGCGCTTGCCGGAATACAAATGCTTGGGCATCTTGGTGCCGATGAAACGATCCGCCTCGCCCTTGAGTCCCATCTTTGTGACCTTCTTGGCAATGTCCCGCTTGGCCATTTGGTGTGCCTTCTTTCGGATGGCCACGTTCTTGATGCCCATCGTGTCTCTTGCAGGCGCCCGCTTCAGTGGCTGGCCAGTCTTCTTGACGATCGCCGAGGACTCCTTGTCGAGCAGCGGCTGCTTGGGTAGTTTCTTGGAGCCGACGGCCACCTGGCCACGACGCAGATCCACCACAGACTTGGTAAAGTTGGCGTTCTCGCTGCCAGACATGTCCACGCCAAGACCCTCCATCGTGGAGACCAGTTTGTTGACGGAACGGTCGCGGACCTTGGGCTGTTTGTGACGAGGAATAACTGGCTTGTTTTTCCTGGAGGACAGGCGCTTCTCGTCGCGCAGCTCGAAGCGCTTGCCCCGGATCTGCTTGGCCATCTCGCGGATCTCCTTGAGCGTTTCGTCCATGGACATATCGGGAACTGTGTATACACCGCTGGACTCTCGCAATCCCTCCTCGCGTTCCAGCTCCTCCAACTTCTCGAAGATATCGGGGTCGATGTAATCGGCAATGTTGCGACCCTCCCAGAACTCTGGAATAACGTCGTAGCGCTCCTCTTCGGGGATCTCGGTGTAGTTCTTCTTGAGGTCCAACGTGTAGTCGTCACCCATTTCCTCCTCGATTTCTTTCTCCAATTTGCGTTTGCGCTCCGCCTTGGCTGCGTTTTGTTCCAGGCGAGCAAGAGCCTGTTCTGGTATGCACGGAGCACGAACCTTTTCGTCGCGAGGCGCCGGCATAGCCACGTGCAAACGATTGAGGATGTTGTCCACCTTCTTTGTGCGCATCTTTTGGTCTACGCGGTACGAAAGCAGGCGCTCGCAAGCTTCTGTTTTAACCTCCATAACTCCAGTTTCCTGGACAGTGGACATTAACATGACGGGAACGTTCTTATCTTCCTGCAGTTTGGTGATAATTTGTCTTCTCTCCTCGGGCAAATCCTCTGGCGTTAGGATGTCAATCTTGTTGATTGCCAAGATCAAGGGCTTGTTGGTGAACAGGGGCTTGATGCTTTCGAAGAGTTTAACCTGTTCCTCCAAAGAATGGCCGCACTGCTCGGAGATGTCCATGAAGTATAACACACAAGCGCGCAGATGGGCCAGCGCCGTGATGGCCTGCATTTCGATAACGTTGCGCTCTTCAAGTGGATGGTCCAGGATTCCGGGTGTGTCGATCACCTGCCAGCGCAGATATTTATAGTCTGTGTGTCCCACATACAGGGATTTGGTGGTAAAGGCATAAGGCTGGACCTCCACATCGGCCCGTGTGATCTTATTGATGAATGAGGATTTTCCCACGTTGGGGAAGCCGCAGATGATGATGGTACGCGAGTAGGGGTCAATGGTGGGGAGACGCGAAAGATGCTGGCGCACTTGCTCTAGATAGGTGAGGTTTGAGGCCTGTCGCTTCATAATAGTGGCCATGCGACCCAGGGCAGCCTTCTTCAATTGCTTGCAGCGGTACAGGGAGTCACCATATTTCAGCAGGCGAACATAGTCTTTTGCCACACTAATAAAAAATAAATATTATTAGAATTATACACAATATATTCTTTAAAATCTCAACTTACTTGTCCACCAAGTGCCTGGCTGTGTTCAGTTGACCCAGGGCCAGTTTGTAGTGATCCTTGTCGTAAAGGACATTCATCAAGTCAGCATAGAAAGGATGAACATCGTCCAACTTGGGGAAATCCTGGATAATCTGTGACAAACGGTCGTGGAAGTTCTGCTGCGTGTACTTCACTTTCCTGGTGTAGAAGGCACGAATGCGGGAAATCTTGTAGCCCTTGTGGACGACCGTAGGGGTCTTCCGCTGTGTCTTGGACAGCATAATATCGATAAAGTCCTGAAATCATGTTTAAAGCCAGCATTATTTACATATTGCGCATCTTGGTAAACACCTGTAGTGAGGTTAGGTAGGGGGCTCCCAAAAAGGGTGCTCCGCTGGACGGATGTTCCTCATGTTGATATTCACCTTTGCTGGCGGAACCACCATGATCTTTTTAAAGTTGTACAGACTCATCTTGGCAGTATTTGTTTATTTTCCACGCGACTAAAGGAAAATAAAACTAGGAATCGACAGCAAAAACACCACGCGGTGTCAGCCGAATTCCAAAAAAGAGCCGATCCAAGGGTGGAACCAGTTTAGGTTCACATGTGCGTGGAAAGTGTTGCCACCTTATCGGAATAGTTTCGATAAATCAATATTTAATAAGCGTTTAAAAAGTTTTTAATATAAAATTTATTAAATACAATATTAATTTAGCTATTTTACGTAAAACTAGCAAGATCCACTAATAAAATTCAATTAAACACCGATTTTAGTGATACCATATAACACAGCCATGAGCTAACAGGTTGATAAGAGGAAGAAAATCAAAACAAATCTATTTATTTATTTTCACAGCAACAAAATGGAATCGGAAGGTGCAAGACCTGTCTTTCTCTCTAGGGAGGAACTAATCAAGATACTAAGCGAAGTGCCAGTAGGGTTTATAGAGCCGACAGATCCCCCACATCACATAGTGCCAACTTATACAAAGATGGGCGTTTTGGTGGAAGTTCAGGATATTGTGGAAGCCAAAGAGCCACAAAAAAGCATTAAAAAAAGGACAAAGGATCAATCCTACAACTGCGCCGAGTGCCGAAAGATTCTGCCCACGGCCCATTTACTGGATTTACACATCACCGAACAACACGACCTCTATTTCGCTGCCAGCGTGGAGCGAGGGGATAAGCCCATGTTTTCCTGCTTTCTGGAAGAGTGTACGGAAAAGTTTCAAAGTCCCCGTAAGCGAAAGGATCACTGCATTACAGTCCACAAGTTTCCGGCCAATTACCGCTTCGATCAGGGCAAGGACAAGCCCAAAGAAAAGCGCCATACCAAAAAGCAATTGTCCAACTCCATGGATGTGGATGATGTTCCCGGAAGTAGCGAATCCAGAGACTTGCCCTATATCAAGGCCTTTCATTTTGGCCATCACAAAGTACCAACATTCATCACGAAGAAGGATACAAAATCAGGGGAAACTCTCGAAAATATTCAATCCATGAAGGATGCCATCAATGATATCCTAGATTAGATTTACACGACTATTTATTTAGCGAATGAAGAAGCAGCATTATCCTTATTACAATACAAGTTTGTTATTGAAATCCTCGAGGATCATTTCGCCTTGGGGCTGGGCCTGAAAATAAAATAAAATTGTTAGGATGTTTTAGCTCTTCTTCTTTCTCATGGGTGTTTCTCTGCCCAATTACTTACTTTCCGGTGTTGGCATTAATATAATGGTATGCCACCACCATTAGAAACAGAAACACGCCCAGGACGTTGGAGAAAATAGCCAATTGCACGTCGGTGATCATATTTTAGAATGCCAAGAGCTGTAAACACAAAAATTGATTAGAACTTGCCAGTAAGTGACACGTCATGGATGCCGAAACGTTAAATTACGGAAATGTTGCCGTTCGATACGTGGAAAGTCTTTGCGAATTTACATCAGCATTAGCTAAAGCACCCAAGCACGTTTTTTATTTAATTAAACTCAATTAATTTACCTTTTTTTATTGAAAAAATCGAGCCGGTTTTTGTTGTGTTGCAAGTATTTCAAAGTGACCAGGTTCGGTAATGAAAAACAATCCGAAGGTTTGCGGCCTCGAAAGGGCTGCCAGACTTTTTAACTATTTTAAACTTTGAGATACATTTCAAAAACTACAAGATATACACCTATCCAAAAGATTTCTATCTTAAAAAGTCATTCACTAAAGCCCAAAGATGTAATACTCCCCCCCCAATAATAGAATCAAAGTCTTTTGTTTTCGAGTTTTACTTAAAACTTATTAATTAATTTATAGGTCTTCTTAAATTTAAATAAAATATCTTATTGTTTTCATTGCTTAACTCTTAATATAAAATAATACTTATTGTTTTGCTCTGAATTACTTTCCATATTTATTGTTGTGCTGATCTGTTTGAAGGTCACTTGTTTTGTTGGAAATCGTCACACTAATTTAAAATCTTAATTAAATAGTAAAATAAATACCATCATCACACAGATATCTTTACAATTTCTCTAGCTTACGATTAAAGTAACTAAAAGAAACATTCTTACATTGGGCACACAAAATGCAAATTCAGGAATTTTAACTAAAAAGGGTTTCAGGCAAAGCTCGGCTTTGCTAATCCCGACGAACAAATCCGAAAAAGTGAAGAGCTAAGGATCCAAATTTGCCTACAACTCGTGGAATTTGTAATATGAATAGTGGACTTTTCCGGATTGTTAGTTTGATGTTATCGTTATTCCTTGATGGGTTGCTAGAGGCGTTGCATTCATGTCTTGCGCTGTGCGTGGTAAGTAAGGCTTCTTGATGGGCTTTTTAAATAAATCCGAAACATAATTGGCCTGTAAGGAAATTATGGGAGATTGTGGTTAAATATTTGGTTGTAAAATAATATGAAACACTCGTTGGCTTAGGAATTTTTTAAGGGACTAAAATAGCTTCTTCGGCAGTTAATATCATAATGGTAATAAGCTTAAAGTAACAACAATCAAACGGCCATTTAAAACACAATTACATGGTAATTCGTTGAGTATACAATTAATTAGACATCTGCTCCTAAAAGTATGTATTCAGAGCCCCTTCTTAACCCGTTCCTATCTCTCTAATTGAATCGCTGTGGAATATGATGGCTGGGGGTTCTCCTCCTCCACCGAACCTCTCATAACTTTCCCTCCTATCCCCATTGAAGCGTGAAATTACGACTGGACAGCTGCATGGCCAGCTGGACTGGACTTGGAAAAGAGTCAACCCAACATGCCTGGCCGTTTCGTGCTACTTATATTGGATGGCATTGATTGGCACCACACGCAAATGGCACCGTGAGGCAAGGTGTTGAGAGGCGGCCTCTGCCATACGAATATGCCGCACTTCAATTAAGGCTAATGGCCGCCACCAGGTTAATAATAATGAATAGTCGGGATATGCAGGATTTGTGATGCTTTAATTGCTAATCTTCTTTACAATGTCATAAAAGCTATAATGCCGATACTGTGTGTGCTTCTTTCGCTCATTTTGCTTTAATTTTTGCGGGCCAAACTGTTTGAAAATTGAACCAACTTTTGGGCAAGGAGTAGCTCTAAAAGAAGATGATGGAAGTATTGCATATGAATCTGAACTTGGCAAGGGGGTCATGCTTTCTGGGATTCCCAAATTAAAATTTAATGATTGCGAGTACCTCATATTTTTAATGGTTTTTAGTCTGGACCAACTTACCACAACTAAGGCACATAGGGAACCAATCAGGGAACCGGCCAACACATCCGACCAGTGGTGCTTGTAGTCCGAGACCCGGCTCAGTGCCGTGTACCAGGCCACCATGATGAAGACGAACTGCAGGAGGTGACGCAGCAGCTTGGAGCCCCGCCAGGTCATGCGTGCCTGCAGGTACAGCTGCAAAAAAAAGAATATGTAGAGGTAACAATGAGTCCTCGGATCGTGTGACTATAACAATGAACTTACCGCCAGATAGACCATGGCGAAGAAGGTGAAGCTGGAGTGGCCGCTGGGGAAGGAGAGGCGCATCTCTTTGAGCATGCGTGCCGACGAGCCGACTCCCTTGCATGTGAACTCCTCGATGTACTTGCCCACGTTGCGGGGATCGTCGCAGGTGGAGCCGTCGGCCATCACGGGCTGGCACACCTGTGGGTGGAGCAGAGGACAATGGAGAATGGTGAGTTGAACGATGACTTGGACTTGAGCTGATTAGAGGGCTTCTTTTCAGTTCTTTGCCACATGTGCCGCAAATTAGGAAACAGCTGCAATTGCATTTCTGCCCCGTTGCCCGGTTGCCCGGCTGCCTGGTTGCCGCACTTCACTCAACAATAGGGCGGCTCTGTGCGGCGGCTCCCTCTTCGAAAGTGATCCCTACCATGTACTTTGAATCCCTATT
Source organism: Drosophila varians (assembly GCA_018150405.1). Lineage (NCBI taxonomy): Eukaryota > Metazoa > Arthropoda > Insecta > Diptera > Drosophilidae > Drosophila > Drosophila varians. The sequence goes on from JAECWK010000130.1 coordinate 17,123,745, forward strand.
CCAGCTCCCCAAATGATCCGGACGATAACAAGCTAACAAGCCACTTGCCGCGAATATTTATAAAATTGTCAGACATCCAGTCAAAATATCATAAATAAACAAAGCTCTTGGCCGGGAAGAAATGTCTGGAATTTATTTTATTTTCCCCTTGAAAAAAAATAAAAGTAACCGAAATTTAATAACCTTTCCTATCATTCAAGTGTGGGAAATAAAAACCCACTCATCATTGTATACACTTTATGGTTAGGGTATTATTATTTGTCACCAAATTGCCCCCCAAAATCTATTAATATCTTTGCCCCGTTGCGTGAGAGTCCCGGGCTGTGTCCCCAAGTCCATGTAAATGTCATTTTCCTACTTCGACATTGGATTTGTCTTCGTTGTTGCCTGTCACTGTGGCTGTTGCCTGTCGTCTTGTGCTGCACATGTTGCAGATTAAAATTAATTGGCAATGTCAAAACGCGGATACCAATGTGAAATATTTAACCGCGACCACGATCACGACCACAACTTACCGCTATGAAGTGGGGACGGAGTCGTCCAATGGAGTATTTGGCGATATCCGTTGTCAGTTGGCTAACAACAGCTCCGAAGGCATAAATGCCAACCTTTTTGTAGCACTCGATCAGCCAGTCGGGCAGTTCGCGGTTCATGAAGACATATCGCCGGCTGGTGGAATTGCCATTATCTGTCCTGGCCTTGTCCTGCGATATTATTACCTCGACGGCGAGTATCTGAACGATAAATAAACGTAAATGGGAGTGAGTTCTGTGAGTTCGCAGCTCGTAAAACCCTTTTTTCTGGAAGTCATTAAAGGGCGCATGCAAATATTTATAGTTTCTGGCCGTTCTCCTTATTCTAGGCCCATTAGGGCCAGGCACATGTTGCTCTAGTTTTAATTGCCGACATGTGGACAGTAAACATGCCACCAATGTGCTGGTGGCCCGGAATTCGGATCTTGCATCAGCTCTATGGCCTGCTGACAACTGAACTTGACGCAGTTGCGCAATCTTCGCTCAAGTATGTGACAGCTGCTTGACACAATTTCTAAGCAATCCACCCACTCGGATACTTACCACGCCAACTGGTATGATCACTCCAATAAAGTATAGCATCCAATTCCGGACCGTGGAGTCGTGGAATGGATGCTTCAGCGACTCGTCGTCGCAGAAGAAACCGCGCTTGTACGGATCGCCCAGCAGGAAGAACAGGAGTATGGGAAAGCCAACTGCAATAAATAGAAAATATAATAATTTGAAAATACTATCCATTTATCAAGCGATCTTAGTAGGTCATTGGGGCTTAAGTGGCGCGCGGCTCTATCTTCGGGGCCCGCCCTATTGACTGGTGATATGTCCTAAGCCCAAGTGATAAGATTCCCAGTGACGGGCGAACGTGTGCGGGGTCTCAATGGGGGCTCATAAAGTAATGCCAGCGCGGGGAAATCTGTCAGCGACTTCTCAGCCTGTCTTATTAAAAATTCGTAGCCATTAATAATAATAACCTATACACATTTGGAAGGCTGACAAATGGTGGAGTTGATCGATGGGCCAGCAGGAACGCGGCCTGGCTTCTTTATTTGCTTTAGTCTGTCAAAGAACATTTATCTAGTGGATAATTAAAACTGCATTAGGTCTGGATCCAACGCTCTAGTTTGCCTAATTGACTCCCTCTGCAATGAGGCATACTACCTGCAGGGATAGGCAGAACAAGTCGATGAACTAGGGCCAGGGCCGCGGCCCAGCCAAGCGTTGAAAATTGTTCTGGGCCTGGAGTTTTGAAGTGCTCATTAGACTGGCAGAACGTATATATGGATCTGGAGTGCCCAGCCAGTACTCCATGGCGACTCTTCCCTCCGTTTTAATTACTTTTTTTGCCAGAGGACCTGATCTTTGAGTTGCAACAAAGGTGGGTGACACAATGCCTCCAGATTTTGTTTCTTTCTTCGGCCTGCAGCTGCATCAGGTCCCTAAATCTAGATCAGTGGCATTGTCTCCTCGATGTTAAACGATCGCCGACTGCTTTTGATAATGCTGGGAAAGTTATGGAGATGGATTCTGGCAGAGATTAGCGTCATATTACAAACAGCAAGTGGCCCATTGTTGGTTGTTGGGAATACCTCTCTGTTGTTTTTTAATCCCTAATCCTGTCCCAACCACCCGGTAGCACTAAAATGTTTTTATGACTTTGCGGCATGGAAATCGAAAGTGTCTGGCCCTTGTGGAGAAATGTATTATGATCTCTATAAGCAAGGGATTAGTTAGTTCGAACTTTACGATGATAAAAATGGGAACATTTCTTTCTAGAACGAATGCTGATGGTTTTGTGCGTGTCTCTTTTTTATGAGGGTGACATAAACCGTTTAAAAATGATTACAGAGCCGACTGCTGTACCTCCAGCGGAAATATTTAATTTAATTTTTTCGAGGATTCGGGGGTTGCATTCAACCGAATTGTAACGCACCTATGGACGCCGCACTTTCATAGCCAATGTACGAGTGTACAAAACATTGTCCATTTGGTGTCAAGTTCATTTTAATAATAAAGACGCCGCCTGCTCCAGCTCACTGTCATCGAATTGAACAAACAAGACTAACAACAAACGCACCATCAACATAAACAAATTGTTTGTTAAACAAAGAGGTAAACGCACCCACTTCAGTCCCACTTTCCGACAATCAGATTTCTTCAAAAAGATCACTTGGCCGGCGTTTCTTACGCTTACCATTTCTCCAGCTCAAAGCCACCGGCCCCCGCCTACGCCTCGTATTTGTATCTTTGTATCTTTCCATCTTTGAGATGCTGTGCCGACAAGTCGCCTTTCTTTCAACTTACCAAATGTTTGCTTTTCGCTTAGCTAGAAGAGTTATCTCGTCTTGCAGGCTACGAAAAGCAAACGTTCAAATCTGACCCCAAATAAGAGGCAGCGTCTAATTAAAAGCGTCTGACTTGCACTTGCCGCATTAATTAGACATGACGGAAGTCAAATTAAAGACAATTAATGCCAAGATAGCGGAGTGAAACTTCCAGACTCCAGACATGTCTAAGGAATAAACTTTGAACCGAGCCAATTGATCTGATCGGGGAAAAGGACAAAGACACAGACCGTAAAAAATGAAAAAATATTGATGTGGGTTTTGGCAATTTCTTGCCTGACACTCGAATTGTTTACCAAGAATCTTCCCATCGACCCGCATCTCCCCGAAAAGGTGTCACACACGCAGGTCTCTGTCTCTACCTGGGAAGTAAGAATCCCCAACCTTTCCCCTGACAGGTCATGAGTCATGGGCCCATGGCAATTAAATCTCCATTACTTTTGTCCCAGGAATTGTAGCGCAAAAAATACAAGAAAAATCAACATCCATCTTGCAGCAATGCATCTTTTTTTTCCCGAATCTGTATCTGTATCTGTATCTGTATCGTTTCTAGGCCCTGTTTGTTGTTGTGTGGAAGGTAAACAATAACAGCCATGCCTCAGGAAAAGGCCCAAAATGCAATGCATAAATATTATTCTTTCTACTTAGTTTTGGTCAAATTGTATAGAAGAATTTCCACCCCCAACTACCTATTCGGGGCTCACGCAATCACGCTCGATAAATTATCAAAGTGGGGGCTCGAGACTGGAGGTGGAGGTTGGGGGACGGGACGATTCCCGATATGCATTTCTGTATATTTTATGGGTTTAATGACTCCACCTCAAGGAGAAAGGTGGAAGAAGCAGAAGAATTGGGGAAAAGAAGTCTGTGCCACAGCTCGTTCGCATTCAATTAACGTCAAACGTAGCTTGGAGATTCGTTTTGGAGCTGTTAGATTCTCCGAAGGTTGGAAAATTTGTTTGGTTAAGTGCCACTGACACTCTGGTCGTGGTATCATTTCGTTCCCTTCCCCAAGAAATCACTTTATCAGCGTTTGTCTAGCGTCGAAAGTAATTTACACCCAAAATTAGTTGACGACAGGCGGAGAGTCAGTCCATCAGATGCATCCAACAGATCCAAAGATTCTATTCTCGACCCACTAAAGACAAGAATTTTAAATGGCCCAGTCTGGCAGCTAGTTTGATATTTTGTTAAAGATTTAACTAATTGGAATTTATTTGGGAATATCTTGGTGTCTCAGCGTGTTTGTTCCATTATTGACAAAACTTTTCTGTGGTTTTGTGGAAAAATCGATCGAATAGTTTCCAATTTGTTTGGTGGGAACGTTCGATGTGCACACGGCACGTGTTTTAGATTAAAATGCCACCAAAATAAAGGTGGTTAGATTAGAGGAGTCTTTCAACTCTTATCGCTTGATATTTTGGGTTTATCTATTCAGAAACCGCCGTTTAATTTCCTGTCATCTCAAGGCGGGGGATGAGTCATTTCGGGATTTGGGACCTCAAAGGCTCTCAAGGTGAGTCAACGAACAAGGCGAAAGTTTGCTACCTGGTGGTGGCTTAAATCATGTGTCATGTTGTTATGCTGAGAATGGGAACATACAATATCCCGTTGGGTTTGAGAAAAGTAACAATAAAGCCGTAAATTCGAGGCCTTTGGCTGATTAGGAAACTATACGATCTACTGGCTAAGGTAGCCCCACATATCAGTTGATCAAATATGGCGACCTGGGTTTGTTATTTTCCAGTAGTGCCAATTGCAAAAATCCACAAATGTCGCTGCCTATAATGGGGTGTTTGTTTTATGACTCAGACAGGTAGCTAATCAGTATCTCCCGGTACAGGGAAACCAGTTTGGCCACAAAAAAGTGTTCACAACTTAGGTTTTAAACTTATTTTGTTACGTTATTGATTCCTTATAGTACTTATTTCGAAACAAATTGCTGATAATGTTGGCAAAGAGAAACTTTTTGGGGGGAAATTGTGCAACAGCCCCGCGACGATTCGATCCACTGCAGGTTGTCCACCTTTGGCTGACACAGTTAACTGTATTTTACCGCTTTTGTTTGCCAAGCAAATAAAAATAAAGCAAGGGCGGTAAACGGCAAAAGGTAAAAAGATAGCAACACCTATTAAAAAGCTTTTTGTATGACAAACTGCCACAGATCGCTGGAATTTCTCATACATAATACGCATTTAGTTTGAGTCATCCGAATCCGATGGATAATATATTTCCTTACAACTATCTGTAAGTAGTTTGGCTCAAAGAGAATTCAATCTAAGAGATACAAGACCCCAAAAGAGATTTGGAAAGCTTTGGCAAGGCCAGAACAAACGCACACGCATGCACAAATTACATAAAAAAACAAAAAGCTAAATAAGAGAGTGATGACGGAAATAAACACAAAAAGTAATAATAATAAACATGCGGCTAAGGTATGTAATTCGAATTCGCATTGAATTCCGAGGTGAACAAGGTGTTAATGCAAATTTCCAAGCTTACCGCAAAGTAAAATCAAAACGTCCAGGCCCACGCGGCACAAGATTCGCTTGTTGGTGTCCATGTTATCCGTACTGCCCTGCTGCGTCTGCGGCTGTTGTGTGTTGTGGGTAGTGTCCTGGGTCTCCTGCAGTCGCACTGTCACCGAATCACCGTAGTCGCTTTTATTATTATTGTTAACAACGGACACTGTAGACTGGCGTTGGTTTTGAGCCACGTTATCAGGCGATTCAGAGTCGGGCCGCCGAAGCGGTGTTGTTTCGCTGACGGAGGCGGTTGATTCGTTTCTCATTTTGTTTTCTCCTCCGACAGTGGGTGCCAATGAAAAAGCTCCAGCTTAAGCTTTTTGGCCGTATCTCGCTCGCCGAAGCTTGGCAGTGAACTTGAGCTTAAGAGCACGCCAGAAAGTATCTGACAGATACTCGAATTGAAGGTGCAAATCTTGTTTTCAACGTCACAGCCCTCTCCAGCTGCTTCTTCGCCTTCAGCTTCAGCTGAAACGGAGGATCATCAAACAGATATAAAATTATTAAAGGGGCAAAAAAAAATATTGAATAAGTCGGCAGCGGCAGAGTGAGTAATCGCTGGAGGATTCCCTAACGATTAATCTGACAGCTATGACGCGGGGGATTCGGTCTTTTTCACTTTACCCAACCATTTCTGATTCATTTGAATGCGTAGCCTCTCGTGATTTATTGGCTTTCAAATGGAATTGAAGATGGAAGATGGTGCTCAACAGGGTTAAGTGACGTCGCTTCAAATCAATAATAAAAACTTTCAATTTCTTCTGTCGGAACTCGAGCTTCTAAATTTTGAATTCTGGTTTTTTAATAAGACTTGATTGAAAAACAAGTTTTGAGAAACAAAAATACGAGTTTTTAGGATATTTAATTGAAGAAATATTTTAAAAACAATTTTATGCAGCCTCCCCTTGATTCTTGTTTTCCTATCTAGAGAGAAGTTGTTGAATTTCTATAATTTTGTGCAATCAACGAGGCCATCAATGGGGCGTTGTAATGACCAAGTAGAGATCCGCTTCGAGTGCTTCGGGTCGAACAAGGCCTTAATTTGACAAAACCACAACTGGCCAAGTGGCAAACGTCAGTCAGAATCCCAAGAAGTACCCGAAGGAGCAACAAACTTACAAAACAGGAGAAAAAATAAGGGGAGGAGAAGAGGAATTGCAGTTGTCAGGTACGATTATGGCCAAGCCAAGGCAACCGGGCCAATGGATTCGATCAGGCATCCTTCTATTTATAGATAGCAATCCAGCTCTGTTGCTATTTTATGTTTGCCAGGGCCCAGTCTCCAGAGATTTAGAGCCTCCACTGATGAATGTGTTTTGCCCTTGCCTTCCTTTTTATTAACGAGTGACAACGCAGCAGGCAGTATCTTAATTAAAAAACCCCAACAGACAACAAAAAAAAAAAATAGAAATAAGAAAATAATACAAAAGAACCGCGATATTATCGGATCTGGGATGAAGAGCGTGCTTCCACGCACTCGAGATGGTTAGCATGAGATTATTTTTTAATTGTCAGCTCCCGGAAATAAATTGAGTATTAATCAGGCTAAAAATATCGTAGCCTGCATGTTGCAGGGGCGTCATGTTGACCCATTAATAAACGATTCATCTTGCTTTAATGTGTGCAAATCGCGGCGTTATCTTATCACCAGCTTTTAACGGTGGAAATGATAACACATTTTTTACGACTGAAGCAAGGGTGTGACTTTATAAGGCCTCCAATAAAAATGACAAAGTATTTATGGCAAGTGTTAAAGTTGTGAAAGTGTTTTTAATTGGGAAATACTTTTATTTTAACTTGAATTGTTGGAGGTAAATCTTGAGAGTTTCTCATATATACAGAAACATAAATTGGCTTTCGTCTAAATGGATTGATTTGTGCTTTGTTTGTTTTCTTCACTTTAAAGTTATGTTTAATAAATAGACTTTAATGGGAGGTATTTTTCACTTGGTGTACTTAAGGAGATTTACCCAGGAATTAATTGCTGATTAATTATTCACATATTTCACAAACTCTTAGGGGATTACAAGTATTTCGTCAATACCACGAAGCTATTAAATCAACAGGTTGATCGTGTCAAAGGATGTGTCATTGTAATCCTGCATTACAAGTAGATAATTATAAATTCCAGTTAAGCGAAAGGCTAAATCTCCGCCTCCTCGTTTTAATTCCGAAGCTGAACGATTAACTTTTGTCGGGCCAACGACCACAAGCTGAGAAACAGACCCCCTTGCCTCCAGCCGAATGTCATTTTTGGAGTATCTCGGACTCATGGGGCGAATTAAGGTCATTCGAGATGAAAAAATAATTTAAAATCAAAAAAATATGCGTATCGGTTAATGAAATGGTTCACAATTTCCATAAACAAGCGGCGCCAGGCGCTGCATCATTAAAAATGCAACAAGTGCATGGAGGGAATTTCGATCTAAATATGGAAATCTCAACCTCTCGCCAGGCACGCAAATCCCATTTTAAAGGAGGAAAAAGTTGCCCAAGCTGGAGCCACGATTTCGGATTACAATGCAGACAAGTTGACGGCGTAAAGGAAGGAAAATCGACACCTGAAACGGAGGCCAAACTGTATGTAAAAGACTTGTTTATTTGCTTTGTTAACGAATATTATTGATACTTATTTGGGTTCTGGCTGGAATCAGCAAAAGTTTGTCCACATTTACACGAGCTTGACAATGAAATATGAATAAGACGTGTGGTAAGAAAAAATGTACAGACTGTATAAATGGTAAGAACTTGAAATCCGTGAAACAAACGATTACAAATGATCCAACAAATTCAGGAAATCTATAACATACAATTTGAAGCGGATTTATGAACTTGTGTGTGGCAGGAACAATGGCAAGTATTTCATATTGCAAATGTTTATGCCCGGCATCGTGTAATGGCTTGTAAGTTGGCCAAAAGCCAAAAGTAGAGTGGATCTAAATGACGGGAAAGCCGCATCCGTAATGGCCATATCGGACGTGAGGTATTAAAAGTGGCGGATCGAACCAATAAAGCTTAAGCACCATGAAAAGCCAAATGCTGCGCATCCAAACGACTTTTGGCTTTTTGCGTTTCCATTAATTGATAAGCTATCGGGTGTGGAAGGGTTACGCGAATCAAATGGTCTGATTTTTATTGGAAATCCTTATATCCGTAACCACAATAGCCTTGACCATGGCGGAACGTATCGATTTTAAACCAAACAGCAAGACTCCCACACATTTTCCCTTTTATTTTCACCTTCATAATTTATTAATTTTCCACACACATACACACACGTTGTATAGATTCGCATTCGCAATTTGTTTATGTGACCATCAATTGTTGAGGCTCCACAGACACTTTTGTTTGCCGGCCAAGCAAATCAATAAAATCGACGGAGATACGCGCCGAGTGGATCTATGGTTATAGCCATTAGCTCACTTTGCCAGTGCCAGAACAAATAAACACTTTTGTTGTTTAATTAATTTTACCTTTTGGCGGACAGGTTGCTACTGTTTTCCTTTTAAGCAAGCCTCGTTCGCTCCGTCATCGTTAGTACACTGATTTTCCTTTTGTTTTTGTTACGCACTAAATTCTTATATTTTCCGCTACGCTAACAATAAATATACATTTACGGTCGACCCGGACTGTTATTCCAAACGGACGGATAGCTATAGTGCCGCGCAGAATTCCGAAACATCCGGTAGTCACAGTTGCACAAAGGCAACTGACGAGATAAGATTGTGTCTCTGCCTCGGCTGGCTGGCTGAGAGAAAAGAAAAACGCTGGGGGTGGCGAGAGCATGTACATATTTCGGCTCTCCCTTATCAGTTGGAACTCAGAGCGCAGAATGCCTCAGGTAACCAACAAGGGTTTCTTTCAAGGACTTTGGTTCAAGAGTTACCACTCTCTGGTGTCCTTGAAAGTGCGCCACTCTTCAAGCTTACTCTCAAAGTGTGGCCCACGTTGCGTATGCGTAATGAGGCAGTTGACCATTTTGAGCCCTTAGGTAGGGTTTTGTTTTTTCCCATTTTATTAATAAATTGAGTTTATAATTAATATATTAATTTAAATGAACATATATTTTAAAATTATTCTTAAACGCATCTTACCTTTTCTATAAACTCCCAAACTGAATGTTATTTTTTTTTGTAAATATATTATTGGAATCGAATTTTGTATCCTTGCTTTGTTATATGTTTATATATGTACATTGTAAATAAAATATATTCCAAAAATGTAAATAAAAAGTTTAATTCTTAATTCTCGCAGTAGCTGTTGACTAGTCTAGAGAGTGTTACGAGTGAGAGTACAGAGAGTGGTAAACGATTGCAGTGAGAATCGTGGGGTGGAATGGTCTGCGCCCACACTGCTTCGGCGTTGGCTCTTGGCTCTTGTCTCTGGCGCTGGACTCGCGGCCCACCACTCACTCAGGCGACGTCGATCGGATCGGATCGGTTTCGGTTTCGGTCTTTGGTAAAATTTTCAACAAATTTTCGTAGTCGGTGCTGCGCATGCGAATATCAAATAGAAAAGCAGAACCAAACCCGGTGCGAAAAAAAGTAGAGCAAGAACGATAACACCTTCGAAATGGGTGAAAAGAAAACAAACGGCGACTAAGTGTAAAGTGGCAATGCAGTCCAAATAATGGCAGAGATTTTTTAACTCGTTTTTGTTTACCTTTGTGCGTCGCCAGCACTATTTGATCAAAATTTTAACTCGGACTTAAGCGATCGCAATCGCTCATCGCCTTATCGCTTGCGCAATTGCGTTTACCTTTCCTTTCGCCCAACAGTTCAGTTCCGAACCGCCCACTAAAACGCCGACGACGTGTATTTTACAACATTATCGATTTGTTGGCTTATCACAGTGCCTCGAAAAGGGATCGTCCATTAGCACGTTAAATCCCCATCCAAAAAAAACAAAAAAAAAACGGAAAAGAAAAGAAAACACTCTTGAGGATTATTCAAATATTTGTGTGTGCATCTCGGTGTGCTGATAAGATGACCACCCGTGCAGTGTCCAGGTGCATTAGGCCAATAAATTGAGCCCATTCAGATAAATCCCCCGACCCATCCCCCCCCTTGACTTGTGACAATGAGCGGTATGCGTCCAGGCAGCGTTTGCGATACCACGCCACTCCAGAGATTCGAGAGCCAGAGCAGCAGCGGCGAGGAGCCTTCTTCCCCGACGGCGGCCAGCATTATAGCCGCCGCCAATGCCGCCAATGCCGGCAATGTTGGGGCATCCACGAATCCCAGCCACAACAATAACAACCATGTGAAACTCGATTTGCAGCTGCCCACGTTCGTGGGGGGCGGCGTCATCCCGAATGGAACAGGACCCAAGTTGCCGATGCGCGGTCCCCGCCAGATATTCGGACGGATTCTCCTGGACCTCTGCTTGCTCAGCTGCGGTATGTTGGGGGAAGTGATTCAACCCATTCTGGTCAAGGGGACCCAACAAAGACAAACTATTGATGGGCTTGGGTCGCCTTAAGGCAAATATAGAAGCGGATGTTTACCTGGCCTGTGCCCCTGACGCAACCAAACGATAAAATAGATCGTTTTGCAACAGATAGAATAAGTTCCAAGTAACACATGGAAGTCCGATGTAAGCGCCACAAATGCACTATAAAGTAATGATAATGGCCTCTATCTTTACCAATCTTCAAGTTTCCCAACATTTTTTCGGTAGCCAAAATTATTAAATAGCTTTTCTGATAAAAAAAAAATGTTGTGCTTTTGTTTAGACGACCTTCGACCACGAAACGCATCCTCTTTAAAAAGTTCCGAAATATTAGTTTCTAGGGCGACGCAAAACAAAACCAAATATTTACATAAAACGTCCGGAAAAAGGAAAAGTTTCGGACTTTCATGAACTGTATGAAGACTGTGGTAGTTCAACCGTAAAGAATTTCTTTCTTTCTAATCAAACAAACCAAAATAAATCAATTTAAATGGTTTGTTTGTATCAGCTGCATGTTTCTGGGTCTTCAAGCTTTTCCAAAAAAAAAAAAAGAGTATTATCACTTTTCCCCGACGGCCTTTCACACGTTTTATGGCCTGTTATCATGAAAGGCAGCAATTGATCTCTTGCACTTGCCAGTCATGAGCTTATTCCACATTTGAATCCATCACGTAGATGTGCTCCAGAGGGGGTTCCGCTATCTATCCATGTTCTACAAGTACCCCCAAAACATACAACGCTGTGTTTTGAGGTGGGCAAGTGCCTTGTTTTCAAACAATATCAAAAAAATAACACTAAAATGTTTCCAGCAGTGTTTTCCTTTGTGGCCTTTTTTGTGCGTTTCAATAATGAACAGCACATTTCACCCAAGCGAACCCCCCAAAAAGAGATACTATGGTATACAAAATAAAATATATATTTATTCGCACATTGAGTTCGGTACGATTTATTATATTCAATTTGTGGCCAGTTCTTGTTTTTATGGGGGGGAGAATCTGTGCTGGACTCGATTCCACACCATCAACATCATTGTAGCATTCGTAATGTTTACCCAAGTCCAATTAAGGCTTGATCAGCAGACCTTGCTCGGCGAATTGGACACCATTCTGTGGTTCTGGGCCACCCAAAAAGCCCTTTATTCTCGTTTTTCAAATGGGAAAAATCTAGAACAATCCTAATAATTTTTTCTGTCATTTTCAGTGGGCCTGCCTATGTTGGGATTTTCCATTTGGGGCGAGCCTTTCAAAAGGGGATTCTTCTGCAATGATTCCTCTCTGCAGCATCCCTACAAGGACTCCACCATGCGCAGCTGGATGCTGTACTTGATGTGTGGTGTCCTGCCCGTTTCAGTTGTGAGTGCCTCAAGATATTTATTATTTTAACCGTAACTTATATACATTTTCCTATAGATGCTCATCGTGGAGTTTTTCAGAGCCCAGGACAAGCGCTTGAATGGCCCATTTCAGAGCCAAAAATACAAGACGGGCAGTGGCTATCATATTTGCCACTTGGAGCTGCCAAATTGGTTGCTGGAGTGCTATCGTAAAATAGGAATCTTTATATTCGGACTGGGAGTGGAACAACTCACCACAAATATAGCCAAGTATGCTATTGGACGGCTAAGGCCGCATTTCTTTTCTGTGAGTTTATTATTTGGAACTACAAACTCCTTACTTATTTTATCTTCTTAACATTTTAGCTTTGTCAACCTGTCTTACCGGATGGCAGTACCTGTAGTGATCCTAAAAATTTCGGTATTTATATTGAAGACTTTGCTTGCTCGGCGATGGACATCACTTCAAAGCGCATGAAGGATGTTCGATTGTCATTTCCCAGTGGACATGCCAGCTTTTCCTGCTATGCCATGCTCTATTTGGTGGTACGTTGGTTTTAAATGAAAGAAATCTTAAATCTAACTTTTATCCTTGATAGATATACCTACAACACAGGATGCACTGGTCGCGCCTGAGTTTGCTGCGCAACTTGCTGCAATTTCTGTTGCTAATGTTCGCCTGGTATACGGCTCTGACTCGAATTTCCGACTACAAACATCACTGGTCTGATGTCCTGGCGGGATCTGGCATAGGTCTTACCTATGCTATAATTGTGGTAAGATTTTTGGGAAGATCTTTTGCAATTAAGGAGTATATGAACGTGGTTTTCCTTTGCAGACCTCGACTATGTGGTAAGCTGGACATCTAAAGACCCCAAAAAGGGGGGTTCCAAACCCTTTTTCCAAAGCCCCACCGCGCAGAGCTGCTTCCGCTTTAAGATGTCTCATCGACTTGAATTTCAGTTTTATTCTAGTTTTAACTTTTGACCATGTCTACCACTAAGTAGCTATTTATGTATCTATGTGTGACAGATTTTACTTAATAAATTTCAGTTTAATGTGTTGTAACTATGAGCTTTCACATTTTTAGTGTCCAGCAGTAATTCGATATGCAAAGTAATCGCTAATCTATGTGTGTCTGGGCACTCCCTGGTGCAAGTTGTTCAAGTGTCGAAACACCAACTGGACTTTGGTTATTCGAATGCAAATCGATTGATATGATCAGGTGAAAAATGACGAAATTATGCGCCAGAAACAAGCAATTGAAGTCAAATTACACAAGGAAATGTCCTTGACAGCCACGATTAATAACCCCAAACTATTGCCAACTGGCTTTTGGCTTGAATCTAGTTTTTATGGGAGGGGAAACCTGTCCCCTGGACACGGTCCACGTTGAGAGATCTGTGATCTGTGGTTAATTAGCAATCGGCGCAGAGTCGGTAGACCAATTTGTGATTTTTAATTACACTGTGGCACCTTGTCCCTGGCCTCACCCCTCCCTTCTGGACAAAGTTTTGATCAATTTGCATTTGATTTGCATTTTAAGCGAATTTATTGCCCTGACCACTCAGCAGGAGGAGCAGGAATCGGACGGAGCAGGAGCCAGCGGATGGTTGATGCATCACTCAATCAGGCGAAGAGACAGCCAAGTGCCACTCACTCACCACCCGGTGGAGTTGTGGTTGATGGGTTTACTGTACAGTGGACACCATTCCAGCTATCAGCACTCAGACTGCGGAGATTGATGCGGCTGTAAAAGATTGAAAAACAAACATTGAGTGGCTTGTAGCCGAAAATTCCGTATGCCAGTCTCTCTCTACAACAATTAACACAATTTTTTATTTCGCTTTTATCGCATAATTGCATTTCTTCCAATCCGATTCCCCAATTTCCCCAATTTTCAATTGCCCGCATCTGCTGTCAATGTTTTTTTTTTTATACACACATGTGGGGAGTAGGATTCCGGGTAGTACGCGTGTCTGTCAATAGCTTCAAGTTTATGTCTATAGGGAAAGTTTTCGATTCCCATCCAAATGGGGCAGATGTACAAGAATTGAAGCGTGGCGATTGGAAGGGGTCTCCCTCTATGACAATTGCCAGCGGGTTGGCAATTTTCGATAGGCCATGGACCATAGACTCTATGGCATAGACCATAATAAAAATTGCCCAGCAAATTCCAGGCGCGAAATTCATTTTTGAAGCATGAAAATTGCCACAACACCCAAAGAAAGAACACAAAAGGTGAAAAACGCCCCTCGCACCGGCGAGAAGGGGTGGGCTGGAGGTTGGATTTTGTTTTAGAATTATTACATGGACCAACTCAGCTTGATACCTTCTAAGGATGAGCCTCTGGATGGTCCGGGATTTGGGTGAGTTTTGCGACAGCTATTAATGATGATAAAATAGTTGATATATGACATTCCTATAACAAAGGTTTTGTTGAATCTATTGAATTTTCAATGATGTCTCATGACAGGGCAGTTTGAGAAAATAATAAACGATAAACCCCTATTGCCAAAGTGATTCACGCATTTGCAAAAAAGTTATGGGAAACCCTATTGAAAATAGTTTATAGGTTTTATGTGTCATAAGAAAAGGCTATGCCACTTCCAAGTTTAAATTCCTTTGTAGGGTACCTTTCTGTGCAATCCTCTATATAAACAGACCACTTGTTAGTGTTGCACGTTGCATTGGTGCAACATTTTCCTCCATACCGCCGGCAGGCAAAGGCCACAATTCATACCTGAAACCCAGGCGTTAAATTTGTCCAGCACGTACAGCACGAATAGGGATAAAAAGGGGGTATTGCCAGTACCTCCCTCCCGCAGTGGCAGGACGTGGGCCGGCGTGGGCATTTCAATCAGTGCTTGACCGCAGCCTTTTGTCCCGATTTCCCAGTCCCTGTGCCTGTGTGTGCAACCTCGCAATAGGAGGGCCAGACCAGGCCATGTCCTGCCCGCCCACATATACTATTATTTATTGTTCCCTGCTCCTTATATTTTCTTGCCATTTTGCTTCCGAGGGCGTTGGCAATTAGCGTTGGCACTAAACGCTTATTAATGAGCTCGACTCGAGCTTCGTGGCCCCAAGGAAAGATCTATAAATCTCCAAGCGCGCTTTCAAAGATCCTGCGATAAGACCGGAGTTAACTCTAGCCCGGGGGCGTGGCCGAGCGAATCAGATTTATGCGGATATTAGAAAATACTCGTTTCCGAACTCCTCCCTTTACATTTTTTATTATTCCGATGCCTGTTAACTGCTGTTGCCCAGCATTGTTCTTGAGATATTTCCATTTGAATGCATTTTCCCCGGGTATCTTGTACCTAGTCCCTGGTTCTTGGTGCATTTGGCAAATGTTGTCACGATGTTATAAGTGTCACATAAATAACACAGCCAGCCACCCCTTTCGGTGCTGGGAGGGATGGGAGGAATCCCAGCAGGAGGAGGCGATTCTGAGCCGACTTTGACACCTCTCTTTGAAAATGTGCCGCATGGCTTTTTCAGGTCCTAGGCTCTGGGTTTCCTACGGTGCGCCTGTTTCTCAGGCTTGGCTTGAGCTCAACTCGCAACTGCGTGATGCATGAGATCGTGTTATGCAACTGGACAGGCTAGAAGGGTCTGACAATATGCCAATACAAATTCTTACAGTGGGAAAAAAGTCTAATAATTGAAAATGTATTTAATTGAAAATTTGTATAATATATCCTAGAGAGTGAATGTAAGTCGAAAAACTTACAATCGTAAATCGTTTATATACATTTGTTTACTTTTAAAAGCCTGTAACTTTTAAAAGTTGTAACTTTTTTTGTGGGAAAAAACGTCGCTGACCAAATCAAAATGATGGTCAGTGTTGTTTGTCCAAAATGAAGAGATTTGAATCACCTTTTTGCACTTCCCTTCTCTAATATTTATCCGATTCCGAAAAGGGATGGCATTTATGAATCTGGAATTCAATCGCCGTCGATCTGCATCAAAAGTTTTGAAAAATTGAACAAAAAATATTTTTTCGATTTTTTGCAATTTGGCAAGGGGTACCATAATCATAAAAAATCGCAAAAATCGAAAAAATTTTTTTTGTTCCACTTTAAAAATATTTTGATGCAGATTGAAGCATATTAATTTCCTGATTCCTAAATGCTGTTCCTTTTTCAGATCGATTGATAATTATATAAATTATGGGCAAAAATGTGAGTCACAATTGTGAATTTTAGCCAAAAGCCACTTACTAAGATTTACACTTGGTCTACGAGAAGTAGATTGACAAGGAACAAAGCTCTGGGGTAAATGATTGGGTTGGGTGTTCAAAAAATGATTGATAAAGATTCTCCTTGTCCCAAAATGCATCTTGGCTTGTAACTTAGGCATTGGCAAAGATGGCCCCCGCCCAAAGGACCACGTGGTCCTTTTCACGGGTTCTACAAAAATAAACTATTTAGATCTAAAGGGTCTCTATTTTAACTGATGAATTTCAAATATTGATTTGATTTATTGCTTTTAAGATCCTATTTTCCCAACATTGTAATGCAATTGCCCACCAAAGTACTTGAGGTTGTTTGGACATGTAAACATGAACCAGGAACAAATATAAATAAACAAGCCAGGTATGCCGGAATGGATGAGCGGAGATTACCTCGATGGGACTAATCCCACTGAAATTGCTTATCAACTCAGCGTAGAGACAAACTCATCTTCTTAATGACCCGTTGTTGGCCATTTGGCTAAGGCTAAGTACATTGCAATGAAAATTGCTGCTGGTTCTGCAATTTTCTGCCTTTTCTTTGCCGCCCCCCTCCGCCAAATCTCTGGGCCGCACTCTTTTTTAATTGAATAAACACTGCGGTTAGTGTGTTTACATTTTGAGAGCATCCAATGGCTACGTGCAACGTGCAGCAGTGGCAGCAGCTGCTGCCGGCGACATGGCCACCGATCAACTCTAATTAGCGGCAACCAGTTGAGGAGACAAGAGCAACAAACGACGGAAGCGGTCAATTATAAATGCCGCTCCAAGTTGGGGCAGAAAGGGGAGGCCGGCGGGTCCAAGCTCCAAGTCCTGTCCAAGTGTCAGAAATATTGTCAAAGTCTCTGCTCCAGTCACACTTTGTGATCTTATCGATGCAACAGTTGAACTTCTATAAAGTCGAAAACATTAACAAGTTGAAAATTATTTTAAAATTCCAAATTAATGTGATAAGGTAAAAGGTATATTTTTGAACATTCAGATATTCTAAAAAATTTAAAAGATAAAGCATACTTTTAGACAGCACTAGGTTTTTATGTTTCAAAAATTGTCTTCGAAAATATTAAAAAACTCTTCGATTTTAAAATCCAGTATCCTAACTAGAAGCTTCACTGTGAGTGCATTTTTCACTGGATTGATTTGCATATTTGCCCGCTGGCCACTGGCCAACTGGCTGGTCAGCTTCCATTCCATTCCCTGACGTTGAATGCCCATCATTATCACGGTTTTTATGCCGCCCGTGCGTGATACGCTTTTCCTTATCGAAGCCATAGTGTGATTTATATCAGCCATAAATATATTTGCAATATCGTATCCAAATATGAGGCGTGACATGAGTTCGTCGTTCACCGATGGATAGTTAGTAATAATATAATTGAATCGACCATTTTTATCGGACTTCTTTGCCATATGGTTGCTTCTGCTCTTGGCTGAGAACACACCCAGTCCCCAGGTATTCCCGTTCCCGCTTCTCCCACCGCTTCGCTTCAGTGGCACGCTCCTGGGCCGTATGTGTCATATAGCGCTGGTGCCAATCGCGATTCTGGGCCTGAACACAAAGGAAATTACGGGTTAAAAAAACAATAAACTCCATTAAGATGATCTCAGCTCACCCGGGCACAGTGCTTCTGCATCAACTCCTCGTAAATTTGCCGATCCTCGAGTATGTTGTAGAACGTGTCCTCCCGCATGTTATCCTTAATCTTTGCGGCATTTATTTGAAGATTCTGTTTGATTTGGTCCTGCAAGTCTGTAAGTTGTTTCCGCCTCTTGTCTTTGTCTTTCTTAAGTTTCTGTTTTTTCTTTTCAATGTTTATTTCGGCGGCAATTTCGAGGCTGCAATAAAAACCTGATTTCATAAAAAGTTTTTAATTATTATCCAGAACTTACGCCGCAGCACACTCCCTTTGTTCGTTCAGGACTTCCTTCGCAAACTGAGCCTTCAGCTCCCGATCCCTGTCCAGGTTTTGGGCCTGACATCTTCCCTCAATTATGTTCCTGAGCTTTAGTTCGTATTGCTCCTGTTTGGCTCGACTCTCGTCCAAACGCTGCCAAACCCTTTGCCAAAGGACCTCCACGCAGGCTTGCCTTCGCTTCAGAGCCTTTTTCTCTTCTATTTGGTGGAGCTGAGCTTGCTTGGTTTCCAAAAGGATCTCCTTGGTTTGCATATGGCGATGGGGTTCGGAGTTTTCACTGGATAATTGGAATTTTTTTATGTAATTTTTTAAGAAACTAAACTTAATAAATGAAAACATACATTTCCCTTTGCTGCTTTTTAACTTTAACCAATTCCTTTTCAGCTTCCTCTCGTTTTAAGCGCTCCATTTCAATCCATTCGTGACGTCTCCTTTCCGCTTCATCAGCTCGCACCTGGAGGAGCTCGGCAATCTCCTCATCCTCCTTTAAAGCCTCAGCTTGGAGCAGGAGACTGAGACTGAAGCGGCGCTTATCCACTTCCTGATACCATTCCCGCATTTTCCGCGCCACCTGGAAATCTATTTGGGACTTTAGGTTCCGACGATCAGTACGACTTAGAAATTCCGAAACTTCCATGGTTTAATTTCTTTTCAATATAGTTTTAAACTTTCTATATTCTTGTTGCCAAGAAACAAAAAAAGCTATACTGTAATGGCATCTATGGCAACCGTTTTATTTAATCTAAGGGAAAATTAAAGTAAGGAGGAAATTCATTATTTTATTATTATTTGTGGCATTGTTTCACTTTTATTTAAAAATGATTTAGAACATTTTTAAACTTTTAGACTTGCTATGGTTTAACGGTATAAAATACCAAATCGAAGGCCAAACGATTTTCTAGCCAAAATACCAAAAGTGTTAGACAACTATTACAGCTGAAAAATGTATCGAAAAATCTTTATGTTCATTAAATAAAAAAGTATTATTTCAACGCTCTTTCTTAAATTATAAAAATAGTATTTTATTTTTACCCGGTTCCGGTACTATCGAAACCTAAAATCCGATATTTTCTTATCGGTTCTATCAGAATTGGTCCAACCCTAGCTCCAATTGGACGTCCCAGCTCTAACACTTATCGGTACATCATCGCGTCGCTCAGGTGTCTGTTTCCAGGTGTTTTTATGTGTTTTCGCTCGCCGTCCGCCCGGAGTTGGCCGAATTTTATTGACAACTGCGCCCAGCCGTTTAAAAGGTGCCAGCGGGCCGTGCAACAAGTGGCTACTACACGCTTCTGACGAGCGGCTTAGAGTGCCTTACACCCACACCAATCCAGTTGGAGCCTGTTTACCTGGCCAGAGTTCGTGTGTGCGTGTTACAACAAAGCCAATAAACACAAATATTAACTGCTTTCGTCGCAGTTTTTGTTAATTGCGCCGAAAAAATGTTAAGCGAGCAAATTAATTAATGCATAATTCAATTAACGCCAGCCTTGAGTGCAAGAGTGACCGCGACAGCAATAGCGATTCTATGTGCAGATAAATATCTGAGATCTGATCGAATTGGATCGGTTTTGTGAAATATCCCCAGCGCGAGGATCTGTATCGCGTATGTGTCAAATTATAAATATAGATTAAAAGTGCACTTAAGCAAACAAGAAAACAGATCAACGCGTGATTAACTGGTAATTATAACTGGCATTTCGCGGCCGCTCTTTTTTCGCCATTTTCGCAAAGCATTTCTCCTTCTCTCCATCTCTGTCTTTCGCCCACCTTGCTTTGCATATTTTGAGAGTGTCTTTCGTTTTTTTTGCGCGTTTTCTCTACATCGTTGCAAGATATTATTTTCTTTCGTTTGCTGGGCTTCTTTATTGTTTTTTTTTTCTCATCTGTAGATTGTTACCTTTCATCAGTAATATCATCTTGCACTTGTCTCTTTCGCTACTGGCCATCTCTTTCGCCCACAGTCGGTCTAATAAGACTCTTTTTTTTGTATGTTGGTATGTCTGAAGTTTCTTGTTTTGCCACCAATACCAGTGTCCAATCAGACAGCTTACCTGTAAGGCCTGAACACTCACACACGTAGACGCTAATGGAATGTTGTTCTTTTTGTTATTTTTTTTTTGCTGTTCCCAATACATATTTGTCGTCAACGGTATTTGCTTATCAATAGAACCAACACAGGCATAACGAAAGTTCTTATTGACTTTCTTACTTTCTGCTGGATAATGAGTGGCAAGTTCTGTTTAGGGAAATGAATAGGGAATCTGTTTTCAGTAAAGTGTTGCCGCTGGCATTTTCCATTTCCGTTGCACATCAAGTTTTTCACATTTCCACATTTCTGTGTCAATCACCTGTTCTGCAGCGCTGGCACCTTTTCGCATGCCAACCGGCGGCATCATCAGCAGCACCAGCAGCAACAAACAAATTAAAACATGTTATATATAGCCAAGGTGGAGATGCCAAGTTTTGATCGTTTGTGTTTGCGCTTTCCCACCGAATTCAAACCAAAAAATCCCCATTGTGCTTAGAGATTTATCTTTATAAGATTATATCCCAGACAAATTCCATTTGACAAGAGGCAACAGTCGAATATCTATTGCGCAGACTCCGAAAAATATTGACTATTCAAGATTTGAAGTTTTTGCATCTGTTTGCATCCCAAAAACTATATCAGCCACAAGAAAGTATCTTTAAAACATAAACATTTACCTGTAATTTCCTTCTGATTGGATCCCTAATCCCAGCTGGCAACACCGAGGCCAATTCGCCGCAGCGTAGACTCCTGGCTTCGCCGCAGTCAGCTGACCGGATTCGCCTGTGTTTATGTTGTGGGGTCGCAGCGGCGCTGCGGCGCTGTGGCAGGTGGAACGGCAGCGCATTTTGTTTCGAGAGCTCCAGCAGCTAGCAAGGCTAAGGATATGTCGGATACGGGATAGACAGCCTCCTCTTCGTACGTGCTTTTTCAATTATTCAGGAGGTAGGAGGGCAGAGTTTATGGCTCTGCAACTGCACCGCCCACGCCCCCTTTTGCCATTTGAAAACAACAACAATTGGCATTGCAATAACATAAACCAAGTGTCGGACTAAAATAGGGAAAGAGAGAACGAGACTAAAACTAGAAAGAGAGAGAGCTGCTGCGGCAGCCGCTCAAGTGGCAAAGTGCAAATGTATTAAATAAATAAAAGCAGAGAAACGAAACGAAACCAAACGACGAAACTCAACTGACTAATATGTGTCTGCGGTTTTGCTAGTTGTTGCCTTTGCCTCCGTCTTTTGGCCAGCTTTCTTGCCATTTTGCATTGCATAAGTGTTGGCCTTTTCTCCTCACTGACGCCCTTCCCACTGACGGCCTCCTCCCATTTTCTGTTTTTTATTTATTTATTTTTTTTTTTGTAGATAAGCAAGCCAACGTGACGTATTCGAGTGGATTAATAATTGAGGAGATAGCCATAGCCGGGAGATAGCACATCGCAAATATATATATCCGAGCGGAGAGACAATGGAGTCCATGGAGTACGAGATGGCACGCAACATGACGTTGCTCTTCTTCCTGGAGCGGCTGCTGGACAAGGGGGAGCCTCGCACCGTCCACGATCTCTCCTGCCAGTTTGGGAACAAGGAGTTCACCAAGGAGATGCGACAAATCGCCGGTGGCAGTCAGTCGGGTAAGTCCCAAAAACTTTTCCTTTTTTTTTCCTACAAACTTAGTTAGTGGAGAGAGCAAGTAAACCAGGTTTAATTTTTTTTTTCTTAATTTAAAAACCATCCTGTTTAGTGTAGACTGTTAATGTGATTCCATTCAATCACCTCTCATTTAAAATGTCGCCGAGTGAGCCTGGGAAATTGGAAACGTGTGCGGTGGAAAAGCAATACTGGACTCTTGTTCGGTTATGCGAACATATTTGTGCACCTGCGGGTCGATGTTTGTCATAGCCGATGATTGTGTTTTCCCCTGTTGTTGCCTTCGAGTCCAAGTGCACATGTCATTGCCATTGCCACTGCCAGTGCCAGTGCCGGAGGGGCTGTCGTCGGTGCCTGAGCCCACAGAAACCACCTCATCCAGGCATCCATTTCCATCTCCCCCAGTGGAGGCTGCGCCAATGCCAAAACCACAAAAACAAGCCAAGGGTTTATGGCATTTCATTGCAGACGTCGAGCTGCAATCGATAGTGCGAGTGTTTTTCTTGGTTTTCAGTTCTTCCCTTTTCCTATATGTGTCTGTTTTTTTTTTTTAATAAGTAGAGCAATGCGTATTATTTTTCAAGTTTTGGAACCTGAGATACAAGAGATACATGAAGAAGTGGCTGCTGCAGTATTTATTAAAATTTATAGTTTACTTTAGGCATTTAAAAATAGCCACAACAAACAACTTTCGGTTTTTAAAAATAGGTACCACTTAGCACCGAGTTGGGAGTTTGGAGCTGGGAAGGTGTAATGCACTTTCCCTTTGCCGGAGATATGTGAAGACATTTGTTTGATGTTCTCGCATCGCCGCCGACGAGGGCGGGGGGAAAGGAGTTGGTGCAGGAAAAACGAGCTGGTACAGGAAATGGCAAACATTTGTTTACATCACACCCCGGAGCTCAAGAGCTCAAGAGCAAATCATTTAAAGACCCATTCCCCACAAACTAAAGACTTGTTTATGTGGGAAACGGTTGGCACATGTTTTCATTTAGAAATTAAAATATACAACTTGCCACTTTCTCGATAAGAACCCATTTTGCTCTTGACCCATAAAAATTCCTCATAAATTTGTCACACAATACCCCGCAGATTGCAACTATTTGTTTCGCTTTTCACACTTTGTGACTGCACTAATTGCAATAAGAAAACAAACGTTTAACAGAATGTTTATCGCGTTTGTTGATTTTATACACATGTGCGTGACTGTCCCGCCAAGACAAATTGTGTTTACCTCAGATTCGAGCCACTTTTGCCAACTAAAATGCTTTAATCTGCGACTTTAAGAGTTAGTTTTTTAGTTTTGGCAAAGAACGCAATAGTCAAAGTTGTGGAACCTCGGAGGAATATCCGCCAAACACGCAAATCAGACTATAGAGAATATTAATGGGATGTGTCAAGGTTTTGGGCTTATAAATAGAAAGGCGTCAAATATCCCCGGCTAGATTATCAGGCGACTGTGTGGATAGGTTTGATAAGGAGTCCAGTGGTGGTCAGTGGACACCCACATTTCATCCCACTTTATGTTACTCTCCTGGGCTGACCTAAAATCCTATAAGCATATTTTATGCTGCTTCAATTTTTGTCAACGTGTTGTTTGCTCAACTTATAAGCCGTTAAAGCCGCCGGGGTAGCTTTTATACCCTTGCGAATGCCGTCCTCTACGTCCCCCCACCACCCCCGGGCCTCCTCCTGACACAATAAACCCATCGTTGTCGCCCATTAGGTGGCTTTTGGCCAGCAAGCTCGGGAGTGGTTGGAGCGGAAACTTTGTAATAGAAAAGCGTCGATTACGTGACAAAAATGTTCAATTGAATTTCAATAAAATTGCATGTTATTCTAGAGACCTGGCTAGAGACTCCATATCCATTTGTTGCTTCAATAATAAATGGAGGTGAGTGGAGTGTCGAGTGTGTGTGGGTTCATGCATATTCCCCAGCGATTGATGAGGGTTCTCGACCATTGAGGAGAACATTTTTGGTAAATTAACGTTAAGAGTCATTTTCTAGTATCGCTGGAGAAATTTAAACGCAACTCCTGAAAGTTCTATTGGGTTAGAAAAAGAGTTTAAACCTGTGCCCTCGTTTATGGGCAGCTTGCGGGGCTAATTAACACTACAACACTACACGACTACACGGGCAACAACACTATAACGACTTGGGTTTCACAAATCATTTGGTCAAACACAAATACGACCATTTAGTTTGTATCTTTTCATACTCTTTCGAAGGGTATTTGTAATTTTATTCAAAGGAAGGAAGGGCTAAAGAGAGGTTTTCCATTAATGTTTAAGCTTTTAAAGCTATGAACTCTGTAAAAAATTTAATAAAAAATGTTATTATTTTATTTAAACATTTATGAAACCTAGAGCATGTAAGCTTTGGATCCCCCCGTAGTTTTCTTTATCGTTTTGCCATTTAAAGCCGCTGCCGGCGTTGAATAATTGCACACACAAAATGGCAAAAAAAGCAACAAAACAATTTGAAATAAAGAAACCAAAACAGGCCAAGCCATTTGCGACTGTTTTTCCGTGTATGTTTTTGCTTTGCGTAATCGATTGGCCAAGCAAAAAAAAATATATAATATTGTCAAAGCAAACTGAATAAATACTTGGATGTAAATGATTAGCCGATCGATCTGTCACTTCCCTTGGACCACCTCCTGCATTTTCTTCGCCACGCATTTCAATTTCTTTTGACATTCTCGTAAATTTAACGATTTTATGTCGACGGCAGGAAAGTAAGGAGCCGGGATCGAGGAAATCCTTTAACGCCTGCCAGCCGGTGCCGCCTGACACCCAACTGGCAACGGCCAGGCAACATCCTTATCCCCCATTTCCTAGGCATTGCGTGTGTGCAGGTTTTTATGCTTTAGTTAACTTTTCCTTTCCTTTCAGTCAAATCGGTGACTAATACATGGCGAAAAATAATCGGTAATATGGGTCATATACAGAGAGTCCTGGTGCATTAATAACCAAGGCTTTTCTTTCAGTAATAGGAAAGTCGCATTGACTTTCGACATTCAAACAACAGCTGACATTAATTGCAAAAGGCGAAACATTTCGTTTTAGCCAAAAATGAAATGGCTGTTCATTATTTGTGAACCCGGTGCCTCTAATTTGCCTCTAATTGATTGAGAACTGTTTTGACAGACTCCCCCCCAGGCCAAGGGGGGATGGAACTAATGAGTCTATAATGAAGTCAAGTCAAGAAAGGAAATGGAATTTTTTTTCGCTGACAACACCGCCCACAAATATTATCCCCCGCCTTATGTGAGCCATAAAATCTTAAGTTTATGGCCAGACATAACCCTTTAACCCATCGACCATCCCTCACCTGTTAGTATTTGGTTACATTTCGATTCAGAGCATCTCGAGGAAATGTTTTCGGTTTCTTCAATAAGCGGAGAAGCATAAATATACATAAATTTATGGCGAGTGTCCTCGGTGCATTTGAAAATTGCCATGGCAAAAAATTTGTGTCCAAGTGGGTCGTGCCGTAAAATGTGGTAGCCAGGTAGCCAGCCACCCTAACCGGCAACACCTGCTCCACTGAAAGCAGCAAGTGGGGGCGGTAGGTGGCGGAAGGTGTAACCAAAAATGTTTGTTTGCCAAGAAATGCGGCTAAGCAAGCACACAGACAAATATTGGCTCGCCGAGTGCTTGGCACAATATTATGACATACAGACCCGGGTCCGCCTGCCCCAAAACTCGATGCCAATCGTCGCCGTATATTTGCACATTAGGTATTCTGGCTTTGGTCTGCGACTCCGATAAATATTAATATTGAAATGTTATGAACTTCGATTTGCGGCGTCAGTTGTGACCTGACCAGAAGCCGAAGCAGTGTCCTGTATCCTGGCTTCCTGTAAATTTCAATTTCTCTAAGTAAACATAAAATTGAATTACGCTCGAAAGGATTTCCCAAACGGACTCTATTTTTATTCAGTCGTTGCTGGCAAAACATTTGTCAGTTTTGTGGCTCATTTGGCAGCTGGGAAATGCGGGGGATAACGAGATGTTTACTTTGGGGGGATTACTTAGGGATTGAGCTGGAAAATCCGTAGACAATGGCTTGCATCATTCAGGCCTCCGATTCGATTAATCACACAACTCCACTGTAAAGTTGAGTTATGTCAAATGCAATTGAATTAATTTTATGCCAGACACTATGGCATTATCAAGCTGGATACCAGCCTAACTCAGTGACACGCAATGCTCACCAGCTCCATCGGCTCCAGCATTGCTCCAGCATTGCTCCACCCCCGCCTGGGATCTATCCGTCGCAGCGCGTTTGTCGTGTCACGTCATATTAGACAAACAATGGTGAGCACAACAGTTGGATAGGTATGGGGGGATGGGATCGGAGTGGGCGGCGGAGCGATACAATGAGACATATGGAGTCTAGTACTCATCGCATTCCTAGCAATTCCGAACCAATGATGGCGAGGGTGGAGCTGGAATGGGTGATGTTTGATGGTTGATGGTTGATGGGTAATGGGTGGGGTGTCCCGTTTTGGGCCGACAACGACGACAGCAGAATAGTCAGCCAGCAGCAACTATGACCTGATTTATCAAATAAATGGTTCACTCGCTTTGCACGGCTTGAGTGCATTCACTTTTCATTCGGCTACATATATCCACTGAGAACAATTATGGCAGAGTCTGGTTTAAATACTGTAAAGAAAGGAATTTAAAGATTCTTATGGGGTATACGATTTCTTAAAAGTATTCACTGGAAAAATTATATCTTTGCCAATTTGTTCCCGATTCTTAGGCAGTGCAAATTCTCTACAAAGTCCTTCCTCCCTAAAAAATGCTATGAACGAGCTTGAGTATAAAACAACCATAGAAAGCTCCCCCCTTTTTTAAAGTGCACTTTCCACACTCCTTGGCGGTCCTGGTTGATGTAATTGTAAACCAACTTTGGATCCAGAAAGTTTTACCAACTTTACAAAGCCAAATCAACAACATGTGTAGCCAGAGCGGCAAACCAGACAACACACATGATTATTCAAAAACGCTGATGTATGCACAGGGCGGATGAATGTACGCTCGTCATTCGCTGGTTATGCGATTTAGACAATGTCGTTAATTATGGGAATCCAGGCACATGTTACCCACTGATAAACCAGAGTCGCAGAAAAGTTTTTCTCAATCCACCAGGAAAAGTTGAGAGTTGAAACTACATACAGAGGCTAGGACGCGGGTTATTCCGCAGCATTAATAAACTACAATACGTACTTACTTAGGAGAGCAATTTGAGAGTTGACACATTGAAAGCAAAAGTAGACAAAGGGAAAATTAATTAAGTTTGTGTTGCAGCAACAGTTTTAGTGCATTACCCAGCCACCACGAGTCCACCAACAAACCAACCACCCGGCGCCAGGTGCCAGGTGGCCGGTGGCAGGCGCTAATGGTCCCACCTAATTATAATTGACATCTTTTACTCCACCGTGTGACAGGTCTGAAGAAATTTCTCGCCCAATACCCATCAATATTTCTGGTCGACGGGGACTATGTGCAGGTGAACGCCTATCAGCACAGCAACGCCGACGAGGGTAGCAACGGGGGCAAGCGGGACTACATCCAAGAGGCTAAAGACTACTTCAAGAACAAGATGCTGCAGTACGGAGCGGCCGCCGAGGTTCCCGTGCGCAGCCTGCTTGGCCATCGGTCGCAGGCGTCGCCCCAAGTGCGTCACATATCAGGTGAGTGGGTTTAAAGGTCGCCGAACTCTCACGCTTCGCTACTCAGCTGCTTTTCGGAGAGATAAGGGCCTCCACAACAGAGTAATAATAATAAATGTTAAACATTTTTAACGCAGGCCAACACATCAAGGAGTTTACGGACTTTCTGATGAAGCACACGGACACCTTTAAGGTGGTCGACGACTATGTGATGCTCGTGGGATGCGAGAATATGACGGATCTGCCGGCGCGGGACAGGCTGCATCTGCCCCAGTCGAACATCGACACACGCGGCACCCAGCAGATGCTCGACTTTTTCGCCCAGTGCATCGAGATCAAGGGACCGCTGCTGGTGGACCAACTGTTCCATCTGCTGACCACCAATTTTCCGCAGGATCAGTGGCTGCGCATGTTCAAGACGCCGTGTGATTTGAGCTCTTTCCTCAAGCTATTCTCCGACTGTTTCCACATCCAGGCCAATCTAGTCACCCTGCTGCAGAAGCCGAAGCTCAGCGATGCCCACATCCAGCAGGCTCAGGCCCAGACCCGAGAGCAATTCTATGCGCTTAACAATAACAACAATGGCAGTAATAGAAAGCAGGATGCGCTGGGCGGAGGAGGTGGAGGTGGAGGTCCGGTCAGTGCCGTGCAACAGAGATTACAATCCCCCGCTCTGCGGAGTAATGGCCACACGAACAACAATAGCAATGGCAATGGGAATGGGAACGGGAATGGAGGCATCATTAATAACAACAGCATAGCTTCGCCGAATTTCAAGCTCAATGCACCCGTTTCGAATATGATGGGTGGTGGCCAGAATCAGGGCCAGGGCTACGGCCAGCCCAAATCGGAGCCGAACTCTGGCTTCGACAGCTACGTGCCCATGTCGGAGCTGAAGCTGGAAAATCTGTGTGAGAACAACTATCCCAGTGCTAATTCTTGCTACGGACCCATAAACAACGCCTCCTTGCCGCAGCAACAGCAGACGCAGCAGCAGCCGCAGCAACAGCAGACGCAGCAGCAGCCGCAGCAACAGCAGCAGCAACTGCAACAGCAATCGCAGAACCCCTCGGAACAGCGGCTAAATAGCAATAACCAAACTCTCAAGCAACGCATCAACACTTTGGTCATACGGACGCTGGCAGAGAATCTGGAGAAGGACAAGCAATCTCTGGCCAATCAGCAGGGCGGTGGACCGAGCTCCCCACACGCCAGCCCCGTGCATTCCATTGCCAATTCAAGCTCGAACCAAACCAACAACCCGAATGCCAACAGCAGCAACTCAAATGCAAGCAACAATTCGAGTTCCAGTGCGAATCAAAACAATGCCAACCACAACAACTCACCTAGTCACAGCTACTTTGTCGGCGACACCTGGAAGATTAAGGTGCTGCAGAACACCACGGTGATAGCGAATGTCAAGCAGTCGGTGTTTGTGACCGATGCCATCCTCAAGTATGCGGCCAAAAACGAGAATATAGTCGTTTCCCTCGACTGCGAGGGCATCAATTTGGGCCTGAAGGGCGAGATCACGTTGATCGAAATCGGCACCACCCGGGGCGAGGCGTTCCTCTTCGATGTGCAATCCTGCCCGGCCATGGTGACTGACGGGGGTCTGAAGACGGTGCTGGAGCACGAGCAGGTGATCAAGGTGATACACGATTGCCGGAACGATGCGGCCAACCTGTATCTGCAGTTTGGCATACTCCTCCGTAATGTGTTCGACACACAGGCGGCCCATGCCATATTGCAGTACCAGGAGAATGGCAAGCAGGTCTACAAGGCCAAATACATTTCGCTCAACTCGCTGTGCGAGCAGTACAACGCCCCCTGCAACCCCATCAAGGATCAGCTGAAGCAGATATATCGCCGGGATCAGAAATTCTGGGCCAAGCGTCCACTCACCCGCGAAATGATGCTGTACGCGGCTGGGGATGTCCTCGTCCTCATTCACGACCAACTCTTTGGCAATCTGGCCCGACAAATTAAGCCGGAGAACAAAGTTCTCTTCTCCGAGCTGTGCACCGAACAAATCCTCATGCAGATCAAGCCCAACGAGGTGAAGATACGCAAGAAGCAGCGCAAGGTTAGCACCGAGGTATCCGATCTCAAGCAGAAGTTGGCCCAAACTAGCAAGAGTATTGTGCTCTCCAACCGGGAGATTCGACTTTTAAGGTTTGTAAAGGAATTCTTTGGCCTTAAATCACATGGAAATGACATTTTTCCTGACCCATAGGTACATGGACTTGACGGAGGATGAAAAGGAGCGACTCAAGGGCTACAACAAGGTGGCCAAAAAGCTGGAGAAAATGGAATCGGCTGGTAATCCCAGCAAGTGAGTGGAAAAGTTATACCAACTCTTATTTAAAAACTAATTCAAACTTGTTTACAGAGACCAAAGTGATTCGGAGGACGAGCAGGAAGGAAATGAAAACGACATGTTCCCCAGCCTGGACTCTGTGCCATCGGATAATTCCCTGTCCGGCACTTTTTCGCCACGCTTCAGCTCGGAGCCGCCCAGTCTGACGGAGTCCATGCAGATGCTGGAGGAGATTCTTCAGAACAAGTCAATGGATCGCATAGCGCGCATCGACAAACTGGAGGCCATTCTGACAACAGCCACTTCGCTGCCATGTGAACAAGTATGTGATCAGTTTTAAATACTTTAAAAATCAATATACTAAGACCTTCTTCTAAACAGATTATAGCTACAAATTCTATGCAAGAGCAACTGGGGTCTAGCATTGCAACCACCGAGAATCTGCAAATCATACGTGAGAAGTCCAGGAAGTGAGTAGTTGAGGTCACGACGGCGTCAATCAGATTTAAATCATTCAAATTACAGCATAAGGAACTGCAATTGCCAGGGGGAGCGCAGCGTGACGCCCATTCTGCGAACGACTGACAAGCGAGTGGTGAAGCTAATAGACGCTGAAACGCAAACCCTGAGCACCGGAGACGTTGTCATTACAAAGATCTTCTTCCAGGACGAACATGACCGGGCCAAAGAGGCCGCCTTGCTAAGCAATTCCCCCACCAAGCGGGCGACTCCCACATAAATATTTCTAACCCTTCGAACAATGATTCCTAATCAGCAAAGCGCAGACATATTATGTATTACTATTATTTTGTTTTATAACTATCGAGGGCCCGACTCTTGACAGGACTCTCAACACTCCATTAAATATGCAATAACCTTCTTCCTATCCAATTGAAAAGCAATATTTTTGTGCCTAAATGTTGAACATTGCATTAACAATAATATATGATTTACAAATTGTTAACTACTCGCCACCAGCTCAGATAGATTATAGTCCAACCGAATCCCGACTCTCAGCAACCATACTTGAGCCTGAGAATCTGTGTTGTATTCAAAAGGATTTGAAGTATTTGAGCTGCGCCAAACAATCATTAATTTGTAGAATATTTTGCGATTTAATGTTTTAAATTAAACTCTGCGTTGGACCAATTGTATTAAATCCGATTGAAATTATTGAAAACAGTTTTTATAGAGGTTTCCAAATATCTTTGTCGCCATATCAGATGAGAACTAATTGTATTTTATCCATAATACTTTGTGAAACGAAATGATTATTCAGAACAGTTTTAGTTTAACCAAACAATCTTCTTAATTATTAACAAAACATTTTTTTAGTCAATATAAGTAAAAGAGAATTAATTGTAATTGAAAGAATACTGAAATGGATTATAAATTATATATCTATATATTGAATAAAATGTGTATATACATATGTAAGGAAGCGGTAATTATTTTCTTAAAGTCAGAAATTAAACGCATGGTTTGTTTTTGTTTTTCGGTTTTATTGAACACCAAAACACCAAGAGGATAAAAATATTAATGCATACTTTTATATTTCATTTCCTATTCTTAGGAGATGTGTTTGTTTTAGCGTGAAATTAAGTTTAAAGAAGCATTCAGACATTATAGGTTATCGCAGATCGTGATCGAAAACATTTAATTTAATATTATTTTCATATTATTTTATTTGTCAATCATCTTGAATGTTAGCCTCGGTGCTCTTGATTGGTTTTATATCAACCATTCAACATCTTTGCCAATAATGCTACAGAATTAGTTTTATTTACTGCTAAAAGCTGTGACTCTTTCTCTCATTGAAATCCATTCGTTTTCGAAATGGTTTTATATAATCTTGGACATAAAAAATACTTGACAGAAATATTACATTATTATACTTCTTTTGGCTGATAAATGTAATATATTAAATATATATACATTATACAACTCCCTAATTAATGTTTACTTAAATGTACCTTCATCCATTGGCAATTGCATTGCCGTATTCCTAATGGACTGTCCATAAAATTCGAATGTTCGAATGTGCCTTTGCCGCACAGCCATGTCTTTGAGCTAATTTGTAAATAATTATATGCATTTAAATAATTTTCACCTTGAAGTTACACTCGCCGTTCCATTAATGCAAGAATCTTGATAGCAAAATTCGTAAATAGACACTATCCACTAGCTAAATGTTGCAAATCGCTATACCTAATGCCAAATATATATACTGAATCGATGTACTTGGTTATTTGCAAAGGAATACACTGTGTATGTATATATATTCGGTAAAATCACATCTTTGAATTGCCAAAGCTTGTTAGTTTTATTTACAATTGGATCTAACTTGCTTATATTGGCCAGTGAACAAATATTGGCAACACAATGCTTAGCTGGTATCTTTTTCCAAAGAAGGAAACCTGTTTCATGGCTCATTTTGTCATTCATTTGTACACTTATTTATCTATTTTCTGCCAACAACCATGTCGTTTTTGGAACAAAGTACGAATTACATTTATTGTTTTAATTTAAATCATCTTATAAAACTAGTTTACTTAATTAGTTCGTTTGAATTCCTCCCGAAACCTGCAACTGGACACTTTTCAAGACAAAAAATGTCGAAAAAACACATAAATGCAAATAGGTACTTATTGAAAGGATTCTGTTTTTTTAATAGATTATTAAATTGGAACGCTTGAGACACCAAGAGAAGCTAGTAATTATGGGGTAGCTAACACATTTTCAAGCAATTACTTATCCTAAAGCCTTCTCAGCAGGTTAAATTCGTATTATCGCAATTAAATTCTTAGCACAATCATTAGTTTTGTATTTATTTGATAAATGTACTTTGGTATTTATACCTTTTCACCCCGGATGGGCTATGACATTGAATGCCGTAAAAGTTTTAGATGCGCTACACACATTACAGTCAGTGATTAGTTTACTTTAAATACTACCAAAATAGTTGCTTATACTAATTGTGTTTCCTTTAAAAGCTCGAAGATTCAAGTCACCATTGTTTGTTTTGTGGAAAGGAACTTAAGGATTAGAGATAGGAGATCAAGTAAGAAAACAAAAAGTTTAATATTTAAAATAAAAATTGTATTTATTTCGCTAAAATAATTAAACAAAACATAATACATATGTACAGTGATTATTGCTTGCACATTCACGAAAGGAAACAGACAGAAATATTTTTTTTTTTTTTTGTAACTAGGCTGAGTTTTAACAAATATTGAAATGTTTTTCCATCAAGGATTTGCGTATACAAGTTGCATGTTGGGCTAACCATAGACACAGACTATTGTTAATTGAGTTGTAAACATTGATTTGACATTAATTTAATGGACACTGATATTGAACGGCTAATGATTGTTGTGTAAGTTGGCTTAAAGTACCTCCTTTATTGCACAAACTGTTTTTTTATTATCGATTTTAGGGATTTTCCTTCCATATCCGTTCCTTTCGCTTCATTTTTTATGCGCTCTCAAAATAACAAAATGTTTTATGCATGTATTTTATGTGTATGTGTAATGTGTATGGGGTTGTGTGTGGTTTTTGTGGGTGTTTTTGGGTGCTTTTGGGTATTTTCGGGTGTTTTTGGGTGTTTGGGTGTAATATATATATATACGTATGTTTATTCACTTAATGAGATCAAGTCATATAACGCATTATCTCGCGCAGAGCATAGAGTAACTCGGCCTGATTACGGGCTTCCATTATCATTAGATTCACATGAACCTGTTGGCAAAATATCAGATAATAGCACGATTAATATCTGTTGAATGGGTGGGTGGAAAAATTCCACTCACCTTTTCACTATCCTGCAGCTCGACAAGCACACTATCATAATCCTTGGTGGTAATACGCTCGGGAAAGCAGCAGGCTGTCTTAATAAACATTTTCAAAGGACGCACTAACAACTGTAAAGCAAAAAACAATTTTTCTTAAAATTATTTAAAACCATTTAATATTCAAAAAAGTTACCTGATTCACTTCACCATAATCGTAATCGTCGTGGCGTATCCCGTAGATGCATTGAATGTAATTCCAAATGGCTCGACGGAACTTGGATGTGTCCACGTTCTTGATGCCGCCCATGGTGCAGTAGGTGAGATTGTAGGCGGCACGGAACTTCTCATCCAGAAAGGTGCCCACATCATTGTACAGCCTGTTTTCCGAAAATCCCCCAACAATGGCATAAGAGTTACGTATTTTTGAGCAATTAGAAGCCGAAAAACTCACCCATCCACCAGTGAAAAGCCGTGATCCTCCCAGGAGTAGTCCTGTATGCGAAACGTATTAATGTTCTCGGTGCCGCGGCGGGCGAAGTCCTGGTAAATGAAATTGGCATCATCCACATAGTGGGATAAATTCGGTGGCAAGGCAACCGCTGCCTCCGGAGTGACGGCAGCCAGCTCGGCTGTCTGCTGCTCCACCTTCTGGAAGCGGCTACTAAGCTCCGCCTCGCTGCACTCGTCCTGCTTCTGGGACAGCACCTTCATGCGCTCCATTAGCGCCTCCACGCTGATTCCGTGCTGCTGTGGCAGTTGCTGGGCTGTAGCTGCAAAACAATCGAAATAGTGTTATGTCTTCAATGTTGAAGTCATTGCTCTTTCACTATAAAAACTTTTCAAACTTTAATAAGAAAATGTAAAGTTATTTAGAATATTTAGAATTATTAAAAAAAAAACATTATATACTTTGGAAATATTTCCTTAAAAACCTTCGGGCTTTAAATCTTAAATAGACATAAATTAACAAATGTTTTTACTTCTGGAAAAAATTATTATTGGAGCAGAAATAACGAATTCCAGCTTGCTATTGGCTTACCCAAATATCCGTTGAGAGCCACTGCACCAGGCCCGGGATCTCCCACTGCGTTGCCAGAACCCAGACCCGGCCCAATCCCACCGCCATTGGGTCCTGCTGCGGCCTGGCTATTGTAATCCGGCTTTGCATTGTTAAGCGATATCTCCGTCAGAACGGTTTTTTGCGGGTCGCTTGGAGTGTTGGTGGTCTGGCAGAGCACTCCCGGCTCATTGGACGCCATCGTCACTGGGGGACTCTTCAATTTCGGACTAGACAGGCCGTCCAGCTTTTGGGTGAGACCGCAGGAAAAAACGAACGATGAAAGGGAGTGGAAATGCGAGAGCAGGACCATGGCGTGCACCACCTCCGACAGGGACCAGCTATTCTTTCCCTTGGTCAGACGCTGCAAAATCATTAAATTTTTAGCCTCCTTCCTCTGTTGGCCATTAAATTCTTGGCCGGTCATGGCCGGAACTATGGTATACCCACCTCGATGTGCTCCTTGCGCAACAGCCAGGGACGATGGGCTAATATTTTATTGATATCGTATATGGCACGTAGTTTGGCGGGTATAAAGTCGAGGCCCCCCAGCCAGGTGCTGTCGCCGCCCTGGTTGATGAACTCCTTTTCGTAGCGTTTTACCAAGTAGGGGCACTGATGTCGAGCAGCAGCCTAAACGAGGGATTCAAATATAATTACCAATTAGTTTTCTTTAAGTAATTTCTTGCTGTGCAAAATGATGATCAGTTTCAGGTAACATTTTTCCAGGCATTACGTAATTTGTTTTGATCTTCTAGCTCTAACCTTGGCCCTCAGACCCACCTCTGCAGCCCCTTCCCCATCCGCTTGGGGCTCAACTCAACCGCAAAATTCACACCATATCCACCAAGTGACCCACAATCGGCAATCTCCCAGGGTGCGGGACCTGGGAGATACATGTAGATTGACTCCAACTATGCCGCCTTATCTGGCCACCACCGGCGACCCCTGCCACCTGAATAAGTGCTAAAAATATTCGGAAAGCTTTTCTTTTTTGGTGGATGGATGGATCATAGTGCGTGTGAGTGTGACCCAAAACAACAAATACCGGGACACTGAGAGAGCAAAGGCCCATTGTTTGTCTTACGTTTTGTTTTTTTTTTTTTTTCTTCTATTATTTTGTTGTTTGTCATTAATGAGGCCTGGGCAGGCAGGCAGGCAGAAAGGCAGGCAGAATCATGGCATACCCTGACATGCCATCGTAAATCTTAAATAATTTTACATTCGCCGAGGCCCGAATCTAGACAAAGGCGCAACGTCAGAATCTACGAGTGTGCTATGCGACTCTTGGGTGCACTTTCCCTCCCCAGCCTCCTGCCAAAATAATAATAATAATAATAATAATGACACTAATAAAGTCCTCGGAGTCCTCATGTACCCCTGGCGTGGAAAAATGCGCAAATTGTTCCCAATTAGCTGGCATGAGTTAATAGAATGTGTTTATTATTTACCACATCGAATGTGGAATGCCAAAGAACCTCGACGACGGCTACGACGACGACGACCGACATGTCAACTATAAACAGCAAATATATGTGTACTTTATTGGGTTTACGATTATTGCACACGCACATCTAAGGCCATAAATTATATCCCGCTCCCCGGCCCAAGAACCAACTCTATTTGGCCCACAAAAAAGTTGGGAAATAATTGATTAATGTATTTTCTGTATTCAGCAATTTCCATCTTCCACAATTGCATCGGTCATATCATCATTTTCAATGGGCTTCAGCTGTGCAATGCATTTATATGAAACCATAAATCAATTTTAATTACGCATTTACTCTCCAAGTTTATAACCAAAATTATCATTAAGGGCGGGCTTTTATAGATATTTATTGTGATTGCAAATGATTCAATCAGCGGGAGATGAAAATGTGGATGCCCTACTTGTGAATAGGTTTATTATCTCCTGGAATTGATGTCTTTTGGTATTAACAAACTCATTTAAAGCTTTCATTTGTCGTCCCTGCAATCCCTGCGGCACATTCTAGGATTCGCTGTTACACATCGTTATAAAGTTTCCACATTAAGCGGATTTAGCGATTCAATAGAAATATGTATCGTTTCCATTTTAAGTTAAAACTTAAAACCGATGCAGTTGAGAGCTTAAAATAATGCTTTTGATGCCTCAACGCAGCGGAGCGACAGAAAGGGACTGAAATGTATATAGTTTGGCACTGATTCTGCATCGGGCGGTTGCAAATGCAATCCGACAGCTCCATTCGGGGGGAAGCTAATGTGCTTACGTTTGCCATGGCCCATGGGCTAACAATACCAAACAAGATACATACGACACAGCAGCAGAGATTCACGGACCGGACGAGAGCTCATATTCGCATCGAGAAATGGAATCTATGCAGGAAGATTCCCATTCGCATTAGCCCCGACGTCCACACCGTGTCCAGGTTTCACAATACGTGCCCAGAATGGATTTCCAAACAAAAGTTCACCCAGAACAATGCCAAATGGTGTTCGGGGTGCACTCCGATTGTTTTTAATTTGCCATGGACTTTGTAGTCA
Source organism: Drosophila varians (assembly GCA_018150405.1). Classification (NCBI taxonomy): domain Eukaryota; kingdom Metazoa; phylum Arthropoda; class Insecta; order Diptera; family Drosophilidae; genus Drosophila; species Drosophila varians. The sequence continues at coordinate 17,161,142 of JAECWK010000130.1, forward strand.
ATCAGAGGCTATTGTTTCATTTCAACACGGCAAAGCTAATACTGATTAAATAGCTAAAATATTCATAGAATTGCTAGAAAGCTTCATTTGACTTAATAAAACTCACAATTATGGCCAAATAGTATCTGTAATCATTGGGCAGCGGTCCGTCGCCCTTCATTATGAAGTTCTGGGTCCGCAGAAAGTGGTCGTGGAACTGGGGATGGTAGCCGATCACCTGGGTGACCTGATCCAAATCATCGAGATCGTCCATTTCAATGTCAGATGTTCCCTTCTTTGATGCAGCGAAACACTGTAATGTGCAAAAATAAAATAATGATAAGTTTTTAGTGAGAGCTTTGAAGAAAAAATGCCGCAAGCCATATAAAATGGAATTAAAATGGCACACACTGCGTATACGTTATGTGTTTAATTTCATTTGCCGAAAATGGAAGCGAAGCCAGCCATATGTGAATGTGTAATGTGTAATGCCATAAACAAAACTTTCAAAATTAATTCAATTTTTGAAGCAGAAATTTGGAGAATGATGTGCATGACTTGCCCTTCCGCCCCACTGCCACGCCCAAAAATCACGTATACGCATACGCACACAACAGGGATGAGTTGAACATAAATTTTGCATATTCTTTGCACTCTGGCACTCGAAATGCCTAATTGTGCCAGAGTGAAAGCGCCCAGAACGAAATCAGGAATTTAATAAACTTCATTCTATGGGGTAAGGGCTTAGACATCCCCCCTTACCCAGTGCATCCAGTCAATAGACGTTTCCATGGAAACGTTTGTTGCAGTGGGGAGATGCTACCCCTTGGTGGCTGCAGGAGGCTATCTGAAAGCTAAGCTGGTTGAGATTTACAGCGGCTTTTGCCTTGAAAACAATCCGGCTTGGCCAGGTCAGTTCTGGCAAGGATTATTTTCCATTCACCCCACTAATTGCCAATTTTCTGAGCCCCGACATAAATGAAAATTATCGCACCAGTTCAGCTCTTCAAGAAAGTGGCACTCTTGCCCCCTGGAAGCCACCGAAATGACAAACCAAAAGTAATAATAGCGAGGCTTTTCAGATTGGCCTGCCTCTAATACGAATTTAATTTGCTGATAACAGGCTGGAGAATGATTCGGCCTTTTTTGGTCGTATACTTGATGTTCTTGATAAAGAAACCCACACATCACCCGAAATGGCATGAGAATATTTGCATAATTGACATCTAATATGCCGACTAGTGTCTGCTTTTGGCCCAACCCTGATTTTCGATGAATATCAGGTTTAGCTTTAACCTCAGATGGAACGTCCTAGCTTCTCACCCACCCACATGGTGATGAGCTTTGTGTAAGTCCGAGTGGGCGCCACCCACCCACGCACGCACCCAAAAGTGGACTCGAAACGATGAGGGACGAGATTCTGTGCTAATTTCATATTTAATCAGATAAGTAAACGAGTTAACGAGTTAACGGTCAACGATTAACTCCAGTCAAGTTGCGATGGGACATCGTAAATCAGAAATTCCCTCTCAAATGCCATCACTTTCACATAATTAATTAATCCTAATGTCCGAGATGTATGTATAGTCTTGTGGTAGCTGCCATTGGGGCAATAACAAATGTCGAACAAAACATAAACAAGACGGGCGCCATTAATCAGAGTGATTTATGTTTTTTTTTTTTTAGCATGTATTAAAAAACTAAAACTATTGCCTTGTCTTCTCGAATAACATATTTGATTTGCAACTCCGAATCTGGGCTGTTACACTTGCTAATTAAAAGGGCCAAGTCGCCGAGATATGCAAATGGCACAAAAGCGTGTTGACATTTTCATCATTATGGGTTCTCTTTTGGTATCCATAAATATAAAACTTGGCTAACACATACATACATACATAAGCACTGCAGAAAATGGGTGGGAGAGATGGGGAAACCCGTTTGGAAAAGCAAACTAGTTTCGACTGTGACACACAACCGACCCAATCGAATCGAATCGAATCCAATCCAATCCAGTCCCGGGCTGCCAGCAGCAACAAAAAAGCCAATAGCTTTGAACGGTGCTTAGACCAAGTTTCATGGGCACGTATGTACATGTACATACAATGTGCACTGTACAGTGAACAGTGAACAGTGAACAGTGAGTGCATATCCATTTCTGAGCCTTTGAGAATGTGTGCGTTAAATTTGTTGTTGCCTTTGTAAATGCATATGAATAATATTGGCACAGAGTTTTTCACTGTTTTCTCGCTTTCCATGACTCTTCCTCTGTGTGGTGGTAACCTGTTCGGCTAACGCGTCGTATACGCGATAATTGATTATTAAATTGCGATTCTAATGGATGTGGGTGCTCCTTACCATATATCAATGCAGATTGCATAAACATACTATTATTGACTTGAAATGAATACAATAAATTTAAAAGGACAATTGGAAATAGTTTTTACTCAGTGATACTTGATATCGCCATCTAACGTTCACGGTAGCCCTTGAAAAATATTCGGCTAACGTGTCGTATACGTGATATTTGAATATTAAATAGCTATGGTAATGGGTGTGGGTGGATTTTTCTATACATTAATAGTAGATACTCATGAATTTTATTGACTCAAGGAAAATCATCCTGACTTTATGATAACCGATACTTTTTTTACCGCGTAACCTTCACAAGCCATTAACCCCAAATAAAAACAATGTATTTTTTTACAACAATTATAAAATATGTGTTTATGAGGAAAAGCCCCATCCCAACGGAACTGACCACAATCAATCTGGGAACTGGCAAAGACTTTCCGCGCCAACTGCTTTTAACGTGCAAGATCATGGAGCGTGGCGATTAAAAGATAACGCAGAACTGCTGAATGCTAATGTTGACTCTCGGTCAATGGCGGGGCGGTGGTGTGTGCCAAGTGGTGTGTGTTCACCGTACGTGTGGTGGGGTACAGCCGGGCAATTTGTATCTGCCGGATGCACGAACGACGCAACTCTTTACGGTGTTCGGCTTATGTTAATTGCGGCCAATTAATTGCTGTAAGCTAATTTTGATTTCCTCTGTTTTTCGCCAGCACAAACTAAGCCAAATTAATAAATTAACATAATTAGCAAACACACTCGGCTGCGGGAATAACAATAAATTCACTGTATTTTCAACTCCGCCCCGAATGACTCTGGAAATTCATTGTGTTCCACATGCCTCCTCCAATGCTGCCCCCGCACAACTGCAAACTCGGTGAGTGTCAACACGGCCCCCAAACAGATTAAAACAAAAGCTGGTAAACAGGCAAATAAATTAGCATAAATGGTAGAATGCCAAAGAGGGAGACAGACGACAGCCGGCAGCCATCAGCCGGCAGTAAGAGATAGCAGCTGGGTGGGATAGGGGGAGTAAAATAGAGACAGAAATAGGCATAGAGACAGAGACAGGGTATAGCAAACAATAAGCAGGTAAACAACTAAAGTGGAAAAAACGTCAGGTGTTATAGAAATATAGCAAACTGAAAACAACCATGGCAAATAAAATCTATGAAAATGTGAAATAAAACAAAGTTTAGCTGGAAGAATGCATAATCAAAAACTACCAAATAAAATTGGTAAAAATATGTCCGAAGAAAGTTTTTTACCCAAAAATTTGTGTGGGTTTAGTAAACTCGTTTCCACCATCAGTAAAGTATTAAACAAATTGGATTAGTAACGAACAGGGCCATATCTACCATAGGAAGCTGTGTGGCTTTCTATAAATGGGTCAAACACACAAACAAAAGCCTTTGCTGATCAGGTAGAATCTCAGACCGGGTCTTATCACTTAATACCCCCCCCCTTACCATACACCTGGGCACCTGCTTCGTGTGGCCAGTGGCTCGAGTACGATTAGTCCACTTGTGTGTGCGTGACACCTTGCAGTGCAATGGCAGAACAAAAATTATAAAAAATAACACAAAAAGTGAAGCATAAAAACAAAGTGCTTGGGTGTGTGCGTAGATAATAAACACTAGTCTAGAGTCTAGACGTGATAAACTATTTTTTTTTTTATAGTTCATAACACATACATTTAGTTTGCATATACAAAACAAGTATTCGCTCATTTATAGTCAAGTGCGATTATTTTGCAACAAGCTCCAATGGTGTGGCATACTTAATTAATTGATTTAATGAATTAAATAAATTCGTTCTTGTATGGCACATTTCCAGCCTGGAGAGTGCGACATGAGTACCGGGTATTATACAGCCATAGTCGAATGGAAAGCCGTCCCTTCTTGTGTCTTTTGTGTGGGTGACAGGCAGTACGTGTTCAAAGCCTTCACTGTCTGGCACTCGAAGCGACACTTTGTCTGCTGATAAAGTGCAACAACACCAACACCAACACCAACACCAAAGCGCAAACAATCATGACAAAGTGTGGCAAATTATTATTAGGTCTACTGTCTGTTACATATCCATATACTCCTCTATATAAGTGTCTGCCAGCCGCAGTCTTTGCGCGAATTTCCATATATTCCTATATAATTCTTGGGGAGATAATGCCGTCTGATAAGAGACTCTCGTCGAACAATGCAAATCGCCAACTGTTGTATAAGGTTTATAGGAATGTTGCAGTAAACACACAGGGACTGGGTTAACGAACTCACCAGCTAATACTATTCTTAAGAGTCTATATTTAAGCATTTTATTCCCAAACTAAATATTGTGTGAAATTTTTTGTTGACGTTTATAAACTTGTGGCTACAAAAATGTGTCACTAAATTATACGAATTGGCCAGGAAAACTATAAACATTGTGGTTTGATAGTTTTCAATCTGTCGCATTTATTTTTGGTATATCCATTAGATACGAACGTCAGAAGTGTGTTTGACTTCCTAATGGTTAAAATGAATACTTGTTGGGTTGGTGGGTGCAATGATGATGCGATTGCACTTGTCGCATTCAAATCGAAGCGCATCATTTGCTCACTCGCTCAGTCATCCAATCAGTCAATCAGTCAATCAGACAATCATTGCGCTTGCCACTCGGCCAAAGGCGAAAGCCTTTTTGGACTCCTGCCAGAGTGCGAATGGCGCACATCTGTTTATTTTGATATTGCTCTCATGCCACGGTGACTGACTGACTGAGTGACTAGCAACGCCACTCCCCGCCGCCCATCGCCCACCGCCCACCACTCATAGGCCACCCCACTAGAGACCACCTCCTCCGCCTACTACCCCCAACCCCTTTGCTCGGATCTGTCAGCTTGTGTATTTTTATAAAATTTTTATTTTCATTGCGTAAATAAAATTCTTTGCCTGCTACAGATGGCTGATGGCCGTTGGCTGTTTGTGCTCTTTGTCATTCCTTTGGATAGGAGAATGATAATTAAAATTATTATTTTTCCCTTTGATTTGGCTGTAGCTGTAGCTGCAGCTGCACTAAGACCCAACTGCACTTAAAGGGGAAGGATGAAACTTAATACACACTTTTTGTGGACGCGAGTATTAATAATTAAAATATATAAAATGTCTTTCGTGCTTTATTTTTACATCTGGCATCCAGAGAACAATAGCCAGCCACATCTGTAACTCATTGTTTCGCGATTAATAGTTCTTCAGTCACATTGTGCCCGTTTCGTTTAATTCAATTAATTTCAAGTCGCAATTACTCGACATTTGCATCAATTTCGCTGATTAGCTGACCTAGTTTCATGTTTATAAAATAAAATGGGGAAAAAAAACAAACTCCTAGGCACTAGCATTATGTTATCTACTATACAGCTTTATTCCATCCAAAAAAAAAAAAAAAAAAAAAAAAAAACAAGAAAAAGTATTCCATGCTGGTTGCTTATCAAAGGCTTATCAAAGGTTTCACAAAAATTCCACAATCCCTCCCACACATTCTCCCCCAATTCGAAACTTGCAGTAAAAAAAAAACTGCGCATTAAAAACTTTTATTTTTCAACTGGTTGCTATGCTGTTAATTAAACATAAAAAAGACTCAACTCTAAATAAACTCTCGTCAGTTCATAACCAAATGAACATATTTTAAGTTTACAAAGCATTAATTACAATGTTTATTTAAATTGTTGTAAAACCATCTGTTTCCGACCCCTTCAAGTCAAATATTTTGGTAAAACCAAATGTAAAAAATGTATCTGATGTGCAAACAGCAAAAAATATGATTTAAGTGAAACGAGAGAAACTCTTATTGTTTGCTTGTTTGCCTTTCATATGCATTTCACAAGTCCTGGAAATTTCGAGCCGGGTAAAAAAGTGGATTATGTAGATAGTCAAGGATTACAATGATGTTAAATGTAATTAATAAACTACCCAACGAACGTCTGCTGCTCTGGAAACCTAATATCCTGCAATTGAATCATGCTCGGGGCGCTCAAATCAGAAATTAATTACTATTTAATACAATTTTCTATAGTATAGTCTTGCTAATTGCATTTTTGGAAACACAATTCAATGTTTGTTGTTGTGCTTTTCAATGCATTAACCAGAACAAAAACTAGACAAGTCAACGTGACATTTATGCAATTTACATCTACTATATCTAGTGGGAATTATTTTAGATAGATTTTTAGCTCTGATAGAGGAACCATTCGATACTTACATCTTGAGAGATTTGTCCCATATCCGCGTAGTAATCGACGGCGTAGTACATGAGTCTGCCGGAGAGTATCGGAATCGGAGGTCGAAGTCGTTGCAGCTCCGATCAAAATAAAAAAAATAACCAGTTTTTGCCCGGCTCTTTGTTTATGGAGCCACGAAAGTGGAGCAGCAGCAGCAGCAGCAGCAACAGCAGCCACAAGACTCAAGACTCAAGACCAAGTTGGCTCAGCTGAAATGAAATGAACTTAACTGGCCAGGCCAGGCCGCCACGAAATGCAGCAGGCAGGCAACCCAAAAGGAGGAGGCTCGTCTGCGGATTGGCTTGAGCAAAAACCAGATTTTTCTTTTCTCAGCTTGTTGTTTCAGGGTCTCCCTTGCCAGGTTTTCTCCGCTCCGCAGTTGTTTCTTTTTCTTTTTTTTTTTTGGGGCTTTTTAGTTCGCAGAGTCTTCTGATTTTGTCAGGGCAATTAAGGTGAGTTTAACTACAACTTCTGGGCTCTATCTTCGGTGGGCTTTCCTATCGTGTTTGTCGGGAGTTTCAAGAAAATATCAAGGGTCGCGGACGCGGATTATGATTGAGACACTTGTACGTATAGCTGCTGGTCCTTCTCAATATGTTTTTCTCATCAATAATGGCGATTCCCTGATTCGAGTGACTGAAGCAATTGCAGTTGCAGCTATTGATGTTCTTTTGGTTTCTGGTTTTCATTTGACAATCTTTTGAATTGGATGCCTCTCGGGTTTCTCACTTTTCTTGGGCGGCGATAAAATGATGGTTCAGCTGTCGAAATCAGTCGGCTAAGTTGACTTTTTTGTTGGTAACTGCGGAAGACAGATCGAGAAGAAGAGAGAAAAGGTCGTTAACTGAATGATCTTAATAAATTACCATATCACAGCTTTATCGCCTCCCAGTCTCACTTCCCACAGCAACACTCAACTCGTTTTTTCCAAAACCTCATCTCCAACTTCAATTAGCATTCAAATGCCAGTCAAAATATTCAGTTTTTTTTTCGACTGCTTTCTTTTTTTTTGTTTTTGTTTTATTTTAGTTTTTTTTTTTTATTGGTTTCCAAGTTTTATTTGCCAAGCCTACACACAACACAGACAGCAGAAAATCGCGCAATGCCAAAAATAAAAAGTAAACATTGAATACAAAGCGAAAACGCAACGAACAAAAAATTGGTAAACAAACAACCGGAGCCCGGAGTGAAGTCGGGAATGGGTATGCCAAACGGGTTTGCTCCTCTTCCTGGGGCAAGGTAAGTTAAGGTAAGGTAAAAATAATAATAATAATGGTGTGGGGCGGTAAAATGTGAAACCGAAATTAATATCAAGTGCAAACATCGCATTTTTGGCATGCAGACGCAAAGTGACAAACAAATAGCCAACAAAATACAAAAAAAAAAAACGGCTTCAACAACATGACAACAGATAGACAGACTCGGGGAACATATAGGGAGGTAGATGATAGAGTTACAAGCCGGGATAATCTTTTGCGGTTTTTGACTACATATACATAGCTATAGCCATATAGCCATATAGCTATAGCCCCGGTAGAGTCGGGGCTTGGAGGCAATCGAGACATCGTCATCAAAACGAATTACACAAACGTGACTCTGACATTGTAGGCAGCGGCTGCACTGGAATAACAAACAATAACAAAGCCGCTTTTGTAACCCTAGCAAGTTGGCGCACACTCGAATAACATCAACAACGTTACAAAGTTTCCTATTAATAATTTTTTTTATTATTGACAACGTCATGAGCATACTAAACGCTCCACCGACTTCCCTCCGAAACGGCCCCCAAAATTGTGGCAGAAGCTCCGTTTCGAACAGCTGGGCCCGATTCGTTAACAGATGTCTAAAAAAAAAACAAAATGCCAAGTTGTCACTGGTTTGCCCAACTGATTAGCAACAATATTGGATGAAACTTCGGCCTACTCCGGCCAATACCAGCCCAGACCAGACGCCCATGCACATGGGGAAAAAGTGTGCCTCGAAAAAAAAGGGATTGGAAGGTAAACAAAACCTTAAATACATTGATAACTTAATAGTTATTTAAGGCTTTTGGATTTATGTTTGTTGATATATTAAAAGTATTTGCCTTTTAATAGGAGATAATCACATTACCATATCCCCTTTTGATTTTCTCTATGTGCATACCAAGCCGAGACTTGAGAATCTTGTTTATCGTTGGCTCTGTGTAAACGTATTTAATTTATCCACTCACACTCTGCTCGATTTGTGAATTATACTATGGATGCTGTAAACGAACTCTGCTGCGTTGTGACATTGAACAACAGCCTGGCCTGGCAGGGGCGCCATTGCGTATGAGCGATATTATCACGTATACGCAGCGTTGGCATGGTGAGGGCAGTGATTTCCCTGCAAGAGTGGCTTCCGATTTAATTACTTTCAACATAAGCTAGACATATCAAAACCAAACTAAAGGCTCTATTTTATGAAAACTATATTGAGTGAAAATATTTCTTTTGTAGTTGGAACAAATTGCATCGAAAAGTACTTGAATTTCGGAATGCTCCGAACGCGCAGCTGGAAAATAATACTGCATAAAGCATTTTTATTTGCGTCATGGCGTGCTTTTGTGGCTTTGTTTGCCAGACAGCCACATTTTGTTTTGCTTTTTGACATCCAACTAAAAAGTAACCGAATACCGCTTTAATTAATAAATGTTTTCATTATAGTTCAATAGCAAGAGTGGTCCGCTCTATTACTTAAATATGTGCGAGTCTTTAATTATGTTATTGGCCCTAATTAAATGAACATAAACTGTATAATGGAGCTTGCTTGTCCAAATTCCTGTGGTTAAGTTTTGAATTCCTGGCCATACATTTCAATGGAATTAATTTATGTGTTAACTTGGCTTATAAAAGGAATTTAATAATGAATTTATAATTTAGAATTTTAATAACAAAAGTTTATTTACTGCCAGCCGGTCGAAATATTTCGCTGCTTTAAAAGTCATTAATAGTATTGAGCATTTCCCGAGATTTTTAAAAATTCGTTGGTTAGTTTTCCGGGGGGAGGGGTTTTCGCTATTATCCTTGGACATGTGCAACTACGAATGCTGCCGGAACAGGTCGGTGATTGCCAAGCGCATGGCGGCCCGTCGCCTTCTGGAACTGCAGGAGGAGGAGGAGAGCAGAAAGCCAAAGATTGTGATGGCGACGCCCCAGAGCCTCATCTACCACTACGACATCGTGGAAATCATGGCGGAGTATATAGTCGCAGTCAGTCAAATTCGTCCCAAATACGGCATTATCACCGGCGCTCTCCTGGGCACCATTACCGACTTGATCGAGAATCCTGTGGACATTCCCTTTGAAACCATCCCCCATTTCCCCCTGAGCCACTTGCAGGATTGTAAATTCCGTGTGGGCTATGTGATGGGTGCCCCCGTCATCGCCATGGCCGATCGTTTCCACGACTATGACGGATACACTTTGGCCACCTGCTCCCTGCCCGTTCGAGTGATGCAGCTGTGCGGAGTCCACACCGTGATGCTGACCTGTTGCAGTTTAGCTGTCAATCCGAAATTCGAGGCCGGCGACATTATGATAATCAAGGATCACATCAATTTCGTTGGTATGATGAACCAAACGCCTCTCCAAGGACCCTCCGATCCGCGCTTTGGCTCCCGATTCTTCGCTATGGCCAATGCATACAACAGAGATCTGATACAGAGCGCCCAGGACATTGCCAAGGTGATGGGCATCGCCAATAACGTTCACTGCGGGGTCTTTGCAATCTACGGAGGACCCTACCGCACTTCCGTATCCGAGGAGAGAGTGCTGCACAATTTTGGAGCCGATGCGATAGGGATGTCGCTGGTGCCGGAGGTGCTGGCCGCCCAGCATGCTGGGATCAAGATATTTGCCTTTGCCTTCATCACTGTGGTGGCGTACAGTAAACCGGCCAAGGACGAGAAGGCTGATCCCCAGGCGGCAAATGCGGCAGTGGATGCTGCAATGGTCACGCCCCAAAAACGTCAGGCCTGCACCGAATTGATCGGCCGCCTGATCTACCACATGCACCACGAGCTCTGACGATCGATTCGGTTTGCCCAAAATAGATTTCTCGAAACCCCATCATCTCTCCCTCTTGGCCACCAATGGGTTGTTTTCTGTTTTCTGTTGGCAACGCGGAAATAGTGACAGGTGCAGCTGTTGCCGCATATATCCGAGGTACTAGAGCGGTGGGGGCAGTGGCTAGTGGCTGGTGGCTGGTGGCTAGTGGCTAGTGGCTGGTGGCTAGTGGCTAGTATATATAGTGGGACGATAGGTGCAAGTGTGCCTGGTGTCAAGCTGTCTAATGGATGGCCCAAATGGCCAGCAATAAAAAGCGCAAAGTGCTCGTATTAGAGCCCACTGGGCGTATACGTAATGCACTGGCACACATAGTCGAAATATTCTTGAAAATACGAAATACATTTTATGGCAATTAGCAAGGAATGAAATCCGAACTACTTTGTTGCCAGTTTATTTAGCTCGAAGCAAGAGTAATTTAGTTTCCAAATGATGTAATAACAAGGCCAGGTCCTGCTAAATAATAGTTTATTGATAAAAGCTTATTAAGTTAAGCCTAATGGATGTTAATAATTAATCACAAGCATCCAGATTGGGTATTAAAGTTTATTTCCTTGTTGAAAATTCTTATGAAAGTTAAGCTGTCTTTTGCACCGCAAAATTATGCAATTATTCATAACTTTTGCGCTACATTTGCTTTGTTAACTTCGGAGACTTTTCATGGTGCACGATGATGCATCGCAGTTATCAGTTGCGGTGGAAATTGGTTGCGGAGTAAGTCGCTTTTAACTCCTTTGCCATTATTCCATAATGACAATTATGAACTTGGGCTGCGACTTCTTTGTTAGTCATTGTTGCCAATTTTATTATACGCCATTGTTGTGGTGACGAACGAACGTTTCTGCTGGCTTATTGACGCCGATTCCTCAGATACAAGTGCATATACAGGAGCGGACTTTGAGGGGGGGGGTTTTGGGGGCCAAAAGCGATAGCCACGAGCTGTTTGCCTTGCGATTTGTGTTTTACGTTTCACGTTTTACGTCGATACGTTTTTCGCTGCTTTTCAGCTGGGGCGATCATGCGGCTAGAGAGAGAGATTTCCCCTCGATTGAGATTTGTGCGGTTTGTTGTTTGTGTCAATGTTTCGGCTTGTGGCATTACGCTAATGAGTTATTTGCGGCCAGTTCGTTGACCTGTGTCTGTGTTTATTGAAAACGCGTTGGAAAATGTTGCAATTTGCAACAAGTTCTGGCTTATACTCTCCCTCTCTCTCTCTGTTTATCTGTTTCTCTGTGGGCCAGGCCAGTTCAGTGCACTGGCAATTCGATTTTATTTTAAATATCAAAAGCATTCGGGGCATTTGTGCGTGAATATCAATGTGCCAACCGTTGCAGTGCCAAAACCCACAAAAGCAGCTGATTTCGCAGATGCATATCTGTTTAGATACTGAGATACAGATACAGATACAGATACAGATACAGATACAGATACAGATACACAGATACTTAGATACTCAGATGCGGATACGACTGAATAGATATATGCACCACATAGTTTCAATTGCCCCTCCCTTCCGAGCAAGAACATCTGCCTGTGGTTTTGGCAATTGATTCGTCAACAGTCAACAGAGAGCGGGGCCAGGCCAGGCCAGGCAGGGGCATTGTTTCTGATGCAATTTAAATGGCAAGCAGATGCCGGCCATTCTACGAGACAAGTGTGTTTGCCAGTGTGTCCGTTGCTCAATCAACTGACACCACAAACTAAGCTAATTATACTGCCGGGAGGTTCGGATAATTTAGACATCTTTCAAATGCACTTTCCCATCAATGCCGTCACATTTTGCATTTACCTCTGGGCTTTCTATCTGGGAGTGACATTTGGTGGTCCACGATTTAATATACAAGTAGTTGTGTAATTTAACATTTACTGATACTCGAAAATTTCCTTAAAATGAATATAAAATCAAATATAAAGCTGTTGCCAGGCCTCTGTCTACTCTAGTCTAATCAGTGAACCCATATTTCAAGATTAGATTTTTCATATATTAACATGATATACCCATAAATTTTGTTTTTATAATATTCGGGAAATCCAAGTGCGGACAGACTATAATCTGGACTTTAGAATGGTCAATATTTGTTGGTTTTTATTGAATGGAAAGTAACAAAAACGATGACTAAGTATAAGTATGACTAAGTAAGTAGAGAATAATAAAACCTTTTAAGAGATTTCCTTTAAGGGCAGACAAACTAATGTACCCCAAGTTCTTTGGAAGGGCAAAGCTCATGGATGTGGGCGTGGTTGGGGGTGTTGGGGGTATGGGCGGCAACTTGTAATAAAGAAAAGTAGAAAATTGTTCAAAATAAATGGCATGCTAACTAAGACAGCCAGAGCTGTTGTTGGCGTTGCACTTGCTGCAGTTGTTGTTGCTGTTGCAGTTGCTGTTGCTGCTTGCGTTGTAAGTTCAATAACCTCGTTTTGCGACCATAGAAATGACTGCAATTTAAGCAGAATTACACATAAATTTAATATGCATTTCTAATTAAACAAAACAAAATACATACTCCCCATTGTGTAAATGTAATCCTTTTTCCGAAATAATTTATTTTAAACAAAATTTCTGAAGCTTAAGGGCAACAAATTTCGTTGTGTGCAGCATTATGAGCTGTGGCCGTGTTTAAGTAACACAAAAAGCATGTTGAATAAATGATGTGAACGGTCACAGGTCGTTGTAATCTTTCCCATTTCGTTTTTTTTTTTTTTGTTTTTCAGTAGTCTGGATTCAAAAGGAAAAACGTGCAGTTTTGGGGAAATAATTCGGTTTCCCATTGATTCCGGATCGAAAGCCGCTTAAAAATGATTGCAACATTGAAGGGAAACACATTTCAATTGCCCTCTCCTCGAGTAGTTCAAGTGATTTCCCATCGCACACACACTCGCCAACACTCACCAGCACACACCCGACCAACAATCTTAATGCGCCTGGCAACAGCAATACTGCCTGGCCCGGTCCGTCCCGGGAGCAACAGTTGTTCGAATGCAATGTGTGAGTGTAACTGTGTGAGTATCTGTGTGTGAATGGATGTGTATGGGTGACCGCACGACGACATAGCAACCGTTTATCATAATTGGCATTAACTGTTAGCTGTTCTTCAATTCCATTTGGCCCGCAGCGTAGGGGCATTACGTATACGCCGGGTTGGCTTAACTCTAAAATTAATTTCTCATAGCCTGTTTCATAAGAATTTTATTAAAAGTGAATGTTATTTGTCAAAGAAATCATCGCCCACGCCTAATCAGTAACTGATAATAGAAAAATTAGTCGCATGATTATTCGAGATAGTCTCGATAAGGCGAGGATGCTGCGCGAAATGGATAGGAAAAGGTGTGATGAAATAGTCGAGAACAAACGAATAATGAAAGCGGTAAACAAACGAAAGCAACAAAGTGAATAAATGCTCGCAGCAATTTACCAAAAACTGCTGTATGAAGCAACCTCGTACACTCACAAAAGCAAAGAAATAAAAATGGACACCGCCTGACAGAGAGGGGGCGGTCGCAGAGGGTGAAACGCACACAAAACATGCTGCTTAATTTAGATTCCCGTGCGGTAGGTCAAGTGCCAATTTCCTCAACTCGAAATTGTGTGGCAAAAGCAAATCAAATTGTGTAAAAATTGAATGAGAAACACTCGACCAGCCCAGCCAGGTTGTCTGTCTTCGCATTTCGACCAAGACAAATCCCTTTTTTCGGGCCTATTCCGGAATACCTGTTGCTGGTCGATACGTTTCGCCTGAAAACTTCATGGTCCTGACAGGAAAACGGTCCCAGGACTAACCGCAAACTCCTGTACGTTTGGGAGAAAGGCAAGAATGCTTTCAGGACTAATGCCAGAAAATAGAAACAGAATCGGCAAGTAAGCTTCAAATCAATCTCAGAGCCTTACACTGTAACAAATTTGAAACACTGTGACAAATAGCTTGAACAAATTCGATGCATAATAAACAACTAGTTTGGTCTGGTGGTTAATATTTAAAATTTGGAAAATAAAAACCAACAAAATAATCTGAAATGATAGATTGACATTTTTTTTGTGTGGTCTTTGGAGCGCCCACCATTTTATGGGCCTGGTCAAAACTCTAATGGACCCTTGCATTTAGTCTGAAAGCATCTCCTATCCTTCCATTTGCATCGGAAGCAAAGATACGACTAATGCGGTTTCAGGAGAAATGAGAAAGTGCATGACATTCTTTTCAGAGATACAGATACATTTTTTGATAAGAGTAAAAATTGTCGTGAGATATATTACTTACCTCTGTAACTGCGGATGTAAACAACTCTCTTCATTTACTCGAGAGTTTGATGGCGTTTAGTCTCTTTTTATTTTAGTTCATTTGGTTGGTTGGAGAGGGCTAGGCTAGTACACACGCTTACTTTTATATTTGTATTAGTCTTTATTCTCGCTGATAAAGCGAGTTCCCTGCTCTTGTTTTGATCAACAATTTTTGGATGTTTATAACATATACGTTCTTAGTTCTTAAGGAAAACTGAAAGTTTGTTCGAAATGGATTATTAATAAAACGTTGCGCGAGTGCGATGAAACAAGGGTTTTATTTTTGCTGATCTTATACATTATTCTTGGGCATGCTTATTTTTTTTGATTTACGGTCTTGGCCGCTCATTAATTATGTAAGTTGAACGAAATTTCCCCCCGAAATCGATTGCAATTGGCGCGAAAACTGAGAGGGTCTGCGAAAAACGGGAACATCAACAACAATAACAACAACAGCAGCAGCAGCAATAAGCAAAGATAACAATAATAGTTTATATTTAAATTTAAAAGCAACAACAGCAGCGGCTAGCATCGTTTAATTTGTTTACGCCGCTCGAGTTCGTTGTTATTCGTCTATGAGGCCAATCTAATTTATGCTTTTGCCTTGTTGTTGTTTCAGTTTTTTGTAGTGTACGAGTGTGGGTATGCTTTCGGATTGAGTTGTTTTTATTTCTTTGCCAGTTGCTTTTGCCCGGCACACTGAACAAGAAATTTCTGTAGTAATTTTCCATGCAATAACAATGATTTTCGCTTTTTGTATTTCTTTTTTTTTTTATTTTTATTTTTGACTGTGTACACAGAGCGCTATCACTGCATTTGCCGACCGATATTTTAAACCAAAATTTAAGAAAAGTTTACCAGGCCAAAAATTAAATAAAACAACTAAAAACCGAAAAAAACGAAATAAAAACGGTTATCCGATTTTTCGGATATGGCCGATTTGTCGCGATCTTCTGCAAGGGGGCGGGAAAGGTGGCTGTTATCGTGTGCGTGCGGTGCAGACGCCCTATCGCTCTGCGCGTTGACTAGCGGTACAACCGAGCGCGGCCAACGATAAACTTTGATTGAAACAGCGGCCAAGCAAAAACCGAGCCGTCACTGAAATCTGCCCCAACAACAGCTGACGGCGCAGCAGCGGAGCCGATTGGGGAGCCGATGGGGGACCCGACTGGGTAGCCGAGTAGCACCCGACGAACACGAACACGAACACAACTGCAGTAAGCTCATTACGGGAGAGAATGGGGGAGCTCGAGTGGGTGGAGAACGGGAGGAACAGCAGCAACAGGCAGGCAAAAGTTACATGGGTGGGACGGGTGGAAGTGGGGGCGCCGAGGGGGTCGATAGGCACATGAGAAACACTCCGACTATTTATTGCTGCTTTGTTGCTGTTGCCCAGGGTAACACTGTGCTCACTATACCCTCTCTTTTCGAAAAAAAGAGTAAGACCAGAAGCTTGCCTTTTTATTGTAAAGGTAAAAAGAATATAAACTTAAAATTACCTTTTATTCACCTTCAAAAACTTTAATTATTGTAGATATTGCACCGCGTGTAAAGATTACATAACTACACTGGCCCATAAGTAGGCAATGCAATTTTGCATTTTTCGAAAAAATGGTTTTGAAAAGTAAACTTAAACTATTTTGTTTTAAATTATTTCTAAACCCAGAGAAGTAGAATATATTTTATGGATTGACTATAGTGAATTTTTCAGTCTAATAACCCCCATCGAAGTGTACAGTTGTTTTTCTGTCTTCGGCGTCTCTTCTTTTCATATTTTTTTGTTCAACATATGTATGTGAAGAGCAACATGTAAAAAAGCAACAACAACAGCAAGAGCAGCAATAATAGGCGACAGAATCAACATCAGCAGGCCCACAACAGCAACAATACCCCACTATCGCATTGACAACGAAGCGACAACAACGACGCTTCATATGATTGAACTCTTAAATGGCTGAGGCCTATAAAAACTGGGTGTGTGTATGTTTGAGTGTTTGTAGATGCAAATGTGTGCCGCTCAATTATCAACGGTTTTGTTTGGCCACCCCACCCACCCGCTCTTTCACAAAGCAAACCCTCCCAGCCGGTTCCCCCCACGACTCTGTTTCTCCGAGGCGCTGGGCCACATCGAAGAGTCAACAATTGGCAAACTCTTAAAGCTCCAAAGGAAAGGCGGAACGTGATGTTAACGGCAAGACTTTATATGATCTTTTTGAAGCCCATCAGAATTTTGAAAAAAAGATTTCAAATCGAAGCATTTTGGTTTAAAATTAGTCACTCATACGCCGTGTTGCCTTAACTTTCGTAAAGTGTTGCATACTTATTGTCCTTACAAAAACAACAAAGTATTTGGTTCTCTTTGCAATATTTAACATTTTTAAAATTGTATATGTGTTTAAAGATATCTTAAAACAAAAACCATTCCATAGTTCGATATAGAGCTGAGCTCCATTGCAGTAAAACACTTTGTTGACTCTACTGATACGTTTTCCGGCTCTCGTTTTAAGTTTTCCGCCTCAGCCTCGCCATCCCCTTGGCTCACGGACTTTGCAATAAGTGCCAGCGATAAATAAAATGCCCGTCCCCGTTTTCATAGTTAAATCGTGAGACAATAAAATGCAAAAAGCAATGAGTGCGATGGGAAATTAATAATAAGCAGTCTAGTGCAAAGTTCTGTTTCAAACTATTATGGGCCGAGCGCTGAAGATTTGCATTAAAGTGAATAAAAAAAAAAAAAGTATTGTCTTATCAGTAATGGGACCAACAGCAGCAGCGACTCTGATAACAGAGCTGATACTGAAGTACACACAAAGTACATACCACGATGTACCTACCGGTGTTCATATGTACGCCTGTAGATTATTATTATTATTGATTAATAAACAATTTTCACACACACACTCGCTGGAAATGGCTAGAGGCTAGAGGCTGGGGCAGTGTGTAGGTTTAAGCCAATCAAATGGCAGACTGTGCTTGTGCGGCGGCAAAGACGCGACGACCGATAAGGAATGACCGATTTAGTTCTATAGTTCACATACCGATAGCCAACATCACACTCGATTGACCCATAAAGTTGAGACGACAAACAAAAAAGGCATATGTTCACATTCATATTTTTACCACTAACAAAAAAATTAACAAAATCTAATTGTATATTTGATTAATTATTACAATAAGTAATGGTTAAAAAAGGCTTAAAATTTCAATACAAAACTAATCAATCAAGATTTCCATCGACCAATTAAAGTATTCTTTATTAATGCATTCAAGCCGATGTTATAAACACAAAGATACCAAAAGCTAGAAATATTTATTGATTTATTTATCTGTTAAACCTCGGATAAAGTATTTTTCAATAAATGTAACTTAAAGATATTTAAAAAAATATTTCATACTCCGAAAAGTCTTATTTACACAGTCTTTTGATTGATTTCTGCCCATTTTTCAACAAAATTTTGGTATGTACAAAATATGCTCTCATGAATGCCTGTTATTAAATAAAAGTTATTAAGTTCCGAAATGAAGAGAATCATTTTCAGGCCGAACGAATGAAACACAAGTTATTTGGAATATTTTTTTGGAGCAGACATACAAAAATTCGATTGAAAACTACATATGCAACAAAAAGGATTCTCCCGAGTTGCAATTGCACAGGACATCGGTGCTAGCCCGCAGGCAAAATGGCTGTAAATGGTTTTGTTTTTTGCTTTGCTCTGTTGGAGTAATTGGTGGCATTTCAGACTTTCGCCTGGGTGCACCGGTAAATGGAGGGATACCGAGATAGTACTCAAACTTTTTACAAACACACAGGGCAATGGTCACAATTAATGTTCCAGGACGAAAAAAATTGACGAAACAGAATCAAGGCCGGGAAATCAGGAAGGAGTCGCCCGGTTTCGCATCCGTAGGTTGGCATTTAATTGCCCCGCAAACCATGGCGAACAACTACAAGCTAAGGCGGATGGGGAAGGATGTGAATGGGCCGGGACAAATGGGTGGTTAATTTTGGCCTGTGGACCACCAGTTGTAACCCGATAGACGGACAGTGTTCGCATGCATAAGCGCAAGCCACGACCCTTTTAACGGGCTTGTGTTACACAGTTTGCCTTTAGCAAATACGTCTCAGCGATGCGTTAAACCGCCAGACCCACCAATCCCGCCCACTTAATTCTGGTTGACCCACCCACCAACGCCCACCCACACATCATCCACTTCACACACCACGCGAACGCATCGATGACGGCAGCGCCGGGCTTTAATCTGCCTCGCAAATTGGCCATGAGCTGATTGGTTTTTTACCTGTTGCAAATGTCCACCGTTCTGCCCCTCCTACTACTCCTGACGATTTACATTTAATAGTGTTTCATAAATTCAATGCATTTCAACTACTGTTTAACAGCATGTCTTGTTTTTTAAAATCCCCCAGGCAATCTCAATAAACATTTACATGACATGTTTAGTGAGTTTATTTTTAATTACCCATTTCATTATGAATTAATACAAAAGTGTTTAATCTATTACTTTTTTTTATATAAATATAAAAAGATAAAAGTTACGGTAAACAAATACCTAAATATTAAAACAAGTATAAAAAAGTTTACTAACTTTATTTTCTATTATTTAACGAACTCCAAGTATTATGAGTGAATAAAAGTCACGTTTAATAGCTACTTTACTAAGAAAACTCCATATTATTCTTCATTTTTAAATTATCCAAACCGGAAATTAGTACTTATCGCTTTTTAACTTCCGGTTGAAATTAAGAAGCTATCGATAGATTTAGAGGTGAGACTTTTTCAAAAGTTTTCGGCTCGGCCAAAAACATCTGTTTTGTCTTCCTCTTCCACCTACCGTGAAATTGTGTGCTAATTTTGTTTAATTTTCGCCGGTTATAACATAAATGGCACCTCCGAGGGCCACCAGCCATCGTCCGGCAGTGCGGCGACGAAAATCCGTCAGCTTTATCCAGTCCCTGCTGGACAAATACCTAAACATAAGGTTTTTTAAGTACCTTCTTCTGGAACCGGCAGCTGTGCCCCTGGTAGCCGTCTTCATATTGCTGGCCGAGTCGGTCATAAACCTTGTAGTTATCCAAAATGTTCCTTATACAGAGATTGACTGGGTGGCGTATATGCAGGAGTGTGAGGGATTCCTAAACGGCACCACCAACTACGCTCTGCTACGGGGTAAGTTCCGGACCATATTGCTGGTCTATATTTAGCCACCAGCAGGCGAAGGTGACCCATTTGGCACCCTGATCCTGCACCTGTATTCGCTTTCCATTACTTAATATACTTCGGGTAGAATATTGACTTTAATGCTTATACCATGCCTTTTTTCTTTTATTTTTACAAAACCAAATTTCTTACACAAAAAAAGGCGAGTAAAAATTATACAAATTAATTATCTTTTAAGGGACACTCAAATTTTCTATACAAGTTGATGAAATTTAATTTCCACTTCATGAAATTTGGATCCAATGGATAAATAAATCAGTAGTTCTCTTGCCTCGACGATCAATTTGGTTTATTCATCTTTGAGTTTCAAATCGTTTGGAATATACACAACATTAGGTATATGGTATATACGGTACTCCCTCGTATTTTGCCCGGGACTTAGATTAAGCCTTAGCAACAATAACGTGCGTTAACTTAGATACTAAAAAACACAATCGGCCTCCAGGTTGGGCTGCCAACAAAACTGTCAGTTGAACATGGATTTGATTTTGTTTAGGAAGCCTCCGCTTTCGCTTTGTCCGGATCCGGATTCGCTGACGCCTTCTTTCGCTTCGACCTCCTCTTGTCGGCGTTTGCCTTCTGTTTGTTTAGCACCTTCTGCTCTGGTGTTTGGTCCTCCTGCGGCTGCTCCAGTTGTTCCAGTTGCTTCACTCGCTCCTGCGCTGCAACGAGATTGTTGGCAACAGAAAATAGAAAAGCCATCATTTAATTCGGATCGCACATAAAACGCACGCTTATATTTATACACTACGAATTCAAGCTCCAAGGTAACACATTCAGAGATTGCATTTGTAGATTGGTTTTTTATTTACGTTGCTGTCTTACTGCCATCTTTGCGCCGAGCGATTCCATGAATTTGCCCGGGCGTGTCCTCCTCCAGTTCAGCGTACGCCTCCATTAAGGCCCTTCGCTCCTTGTTCAGTTTCCTGCTATCTGGTACGGTGATCTTTATGTGCACATAGTGATCCCCGTGGCCATGGGCATTGACTCGCTTCAGACCCTTGCCGCGCAGCATTATTTTGTGATGCGATGAGGTACCCGGATCCACATTGATCCACTGATCCTCATAGACTCCCTGCACTCGAACTGTGCCGCCCAGAACGGCCTGGGCCAACGAAATAGCCACATCGGTGTGTACATCGGCGCCATCCCGCCGGAAGTAGTCGCTCTTCTCCACTCGGAAAGTGACAAACAGTTCTTTGCTGCCCACTTGCATTCGCACCGTTTGGCCATTTTCGATGCCGGCCGGCACGGGCACAGTAACCTTCCGACGCTGAACAGTCCTGCCTTTGCCCTCGCACTCACTGCACGGGTATTTGATGTGCTGACGGGTGCCTTGGCAGTAACGGCAGGTGGATCGCATCACGAACGGTCCGGTGGAAACGGTTTCGAATCCAGTGCCGTTGCAGTACTGACACCGACCTGGCTTGGTGCCCGGCTCACACTTTGTTCCGGCGCACTTGGGACACTGATCCACCACATTGACGTTGACATCCTTGTTAACGCCGCGAGCAGCCTGGGCGAAGCTCAGGTCCATCACCATCTCCTGAGCCTGGCCGAAGCCAAACTTCGAGTCAGCGAAGTCGTCGAAGCTGTTGGTGCGGAAGTTTCCCTCGCCAAAAATCTTGCGGAAGAGCTCTTCGGGATCGATGCTCGACCGGAACTGCCAGCTCTGGGAGAAGCCATCCGGTCCACCACCGGGGAATCCGCCTCCAGGGAATCCACCACCCTGTCGTCCCATGTTCTCCGCCGTTTGACCATAAGTGTCATACTCACGGCGCTTCTGTTCGTCGCTCAGAACCTCGTAGGCCTCAGACACCTCCTGGAATTTACGACCAGCGTCCGGGTCATCTTTGTTGGTGTCCGGATGGTACTTCTTGGCCAACTGGTAGTACGCCTTCTTTATGTCCTTACCATTGGCGTTCTTGGGCACGCCCAGTGTCTGGTAGTAGTCCTTGGCCAGCAGGCTACGAGTTGTGTGGAAATTGCGGGTGGAGGTTTGTCGTAAAGGTCCGGAGCTACCGGGACTCCTCCAGTTCTGATAGGTTACGCAGGCGGAGGTCGAGGAGCAAGCGGTGGCCACCAGTGTGGAGCGCAGGTAATTGGTTTGGCAGCGTCTCAGCGCCGGCAGTTGCCGAAATACGAACAAATTTTTACACGAAATCATTTTTCCACAAAATTCTCAGTTTTTCAGTCAACATGCCGTAACACATGCCAAATACCAAAAGGGCTAAAAATACCAAAAATGTTTTTGTTCTTTCTACCAAAAACTGCAATCGCTTGAACATGTGTTGCCTTAAAAGTCGATAATCGATTAATTTGTTCTAAAAACTATCGCCAACGCTGGAGGAATTTGAAATTTTAGTTCTTATTTTTAAAAAACCAACTAATTGTTCAATCTAAGAAACTATTTCAATAATATAGTTATTGATTTATAGTTTCATACGTTAGTTTATAATTTTATAATTTAAAAATACAAATCATTATTCACAGGCGACACTGGTCCTCTGGTTTATCCTGCTGCCTTCGTGTACATTTACTCGGCTCTCTATTTCGTGACATCTCAAGGAGCAAATGTACGGCTAGCCCAGTATATCTTTGCCGGAATCTACCTCCTTCAGCTGGCCTTGGTACTGCGCCTTTATGCCAAGAGCAGGAAAGTTCCGCCCTTTGTGCTGGTGCTCAGTGCCTTTACCTCTTACCGTATCCATTCAATCTATGTTTTGCGGTTGTTCAACGATCCTGTGGCCGTATTGCTGCTCTACGCTTCCCTCAATCTCTTCCTGGATCGACGATGGTCCCTAGGCAGCGCCTTCTTCAGCCTGGCAGTCGGAGTGAAGATGAATATCCTTCTGTATGCACCGGCGCTTTTCCTTTTCTATTTGGCCAACTTGGGAGTGGTGAAGACCTTTGTCCAGCTACTCATCTGTGGAGTGATTCAACTGCTGCTGGGTGCTCCTTTTCTTCTTACCCACCCGATAGAGTATCTGCGTGGAAGCTTCGACTTGGGACGAATTTTCGAGCACAAGTGGACTGTCAACTATAGGTTCCTGACGAGGGAGTTCTTTGAGAACCGCGCTTTCCATTTGTCGCTTTTGGGAGTACATCTATTGCTCCTTTTGGTCTTTGCCAAGCCCACTTGGACCTTCTTCCAGAGCTATGTGCGCCTGCGACGAGTTGAGGACCAATTACAACCTCAAATCGCCCAAAAGAATCGCGAGATAAAAACGCAGAAGAAGGGCAAAAAGCCAGAGAAGGAACCGGAGCAGGAAAAGTTCAGCAACGAGCAGAAATCCTTCTTGAAAGCCTTTGAAAAGAGTCTGCAAAAAGCTGCCGGATCAAAAGCAACGCCTGCTCCCCCAAATCAATCAGAACCGGAGCGTTATGGAATTCACTTTGATCGCTGCACCCAGCTGGCTCTGCTTCCCTTCTTCATCAGCAACTTGGTGGGAGTGGCCTGTGCTCGATCTCTGCATTACCAGTTCTACGTGTGGTACTTCCACTCCCTGCCTTACTTGGCCTGGTCCACGCCATACTCCTTGGGCGTGAAGTGCCTCATCCTGGGCCTCATCGAGTACTGCTGGAACACCTACCCCAGTACAAACTTCTCCAGTGGTGCCCTGCATTTCTCCCACCTTCTCCTGCTGGCAGGAATAACCAAGCAACTCTTCCAAACCATGCGACTTAATAATGCGGTGAAGAATGAGCATCAAAAGAAGGTCCAATAGAAGAGCCAACCAAGTGCCACTTAAAATATTTTGAATATACCAAAAAAAAAAAAAAAAAAAAAAAAAAAAATATATATAAATATTAAATTCTTAAAAAAAGTTGTTAAAAAATTAATGGTCAAGTTAGATTTAAAACAAAAAACTTTTGAAAATTTATTCCTTTTGTTTGGGTACATTAGTCTTTTTTTTGTATGAGCTTTGTACAAATGGACCAAGAAGTTGGTTACCAACTCGTTCCACGAAATATGCGACCTACGATCTACATAAAATAACTTAAACAATGTCCGGTTAAAACTACAAGTGCAATATTGGTGTCGGAAAACGGAAACCCATTGAGTTGAAACGAAAAGTGGGCTCGGGATCCCGTGTCAATCACTGCCCACCGTGGTCCTGCTGGGGGTGTGTACGCTGTGGGGCGTAGCCACAGGCGGTGCCGCCTCTGTTAGGTTGGGGGACAAAGGGGCTGCTTGCACCGATTCCTCCGCCGGCACACTACTACTTCTTTGAATACTGAAGAATCGCAGGAGTGTCGTCTCGCTATTTCTCCGACTGGATGTGGGAGTTCTAGGCTGGGTTTGGGAATGGCTGGAGCTGCTGACTGGAGTTCCACCGGCACCGTCCGTGTGGGATATGCGACGGCGGGGAGTTGCCTGGAGACGCGGACTGCACTCGGACTGCCGGAGGCTCTGGAGACGTGGGGAGGCCAGGACGTCGGCCTGCTGCTCTTCGTTAATCTTTTCGCTGAGCGTCACATGAGCCCGACCGTTCATCAGCTTCTGTTTGCGGATGTTCGTCAGCCAATCCACCTTGTCTTTGGCCTTGCGTTTCGGAGACATGATTCCCAAATGGGGAGCTTCACCGTCCAGCACATAGTTGGGTAGGTTGGAGGTGGGTGAGAAAATGACGGCGGATAGGGGCGCTGGACTGGCAGAAACTTCTGCTGCTGCCGCCGCCGCTGCTGCAGCTGACGTTGTGGGCGGGGAGGTATAAACGTGGTTCACATTCTCACTTAATGGCGAGTGATTCGGTGTGTTCAGAAGCTTGTGCAGTGGTGAGACATCTTCCGCTGATGCATTCTCTTTCTGGAACTTACTGGGCGAGGCCTCCTCCTCGTTTATGGCTTGCAGTTGAATGTGCCTGCAGGTGCTCTCCTGGCTAGATGGTCCAAAGAGTCGCCTTCCACGGGACTCCAGAGGCTTTGCTCGCTTTTGTGGCTGCTCCGTGGCATCGGCTTCGCCACCACCGATGCCTAACATATCCAGGAACGATCTCTTCGTAGATACTTTTTCCACGGAGCCGGGCGTTCGCTCGTTCTGATCCATGAGACGCTTTAGTGACCTCGGGGTGGATTCCAGATCGCGGAGATTATATTTGTGATTACCACTGGTTGCAGCAGTTATCTTTTTACCAAACTCCCTGACATATGAAGCAGTTCCGCGGTACTTCTCCGTCCGTTCGGACTCACTTAGACCGTCCAGATCTGGCCCAATTCGCCAAATCTTGTGACGGGCATCATCACTGCACGTGACAATCGGGCAGTCGTGACTGGAGCCCCAGGCCACACATGTAACCTCCACAGTGTGCCCGGCCAGAGCCACCAGCGGCTCTTCTGCATGCTCCAGATTCCATATATACGCCCGCTCGTCGCTGCTGCCGCTGAGCAAATATTTTCCATCTGGACTCAAACAAGATTTAATGTAGAAGGTGGAGTTGAGAAGCCCCTTATAGCATGCCAGTGGTCGAGGCGAATACGAAGACAAATTGTAGCAATAAATGGTGTTGTCCATGCAGTTGGCATATAGCCGCGTGCTAGCCGCATCCACGATGAGATTGGTAAATCCCCGGAATGTCGAATGGCCCGCGTAAGGCAGCTTGTGGCGTGGCAATGGTTCCTTCTTGTAGGCTGAATAGTTCCTGCGCAGATCCCACACCTTGATCACTCCATCGCCGGCACCACAAGAGATCAGAGTGTCGTTGTCCTGGAAGGCCAATCCAGTGATGCTGCTCGAAGTAGTTCCCGATGCCATTTTGGGTGTTCGCGTGCGCTGCTTCCGCTGAGAAACCGGAGTACCAGGCCCACCCGTGTGTCCGCTGTAGATGCAATTGTCCACTCGAGAGGTGAGATCTACATTGAGATTGGCTCTAATGTCCCATATAAGAATTGCACCATCACGTCCACCGGTGGCGAAAACGGCGGGGTCTGTGCGCTTGAAAGCCGCCGACTTTACGGATCGCGTGTGACCCACATAGGAGTTAAGGCCACGAATCCCGGATCCGGACACCTCCCACAGTCTGGCTGTGTGGTCGCCCGAAGCCGAAACGAAGCGCATCTGGCCGGGAGCCCATTCCAAGTCGAACACCGCGTTGAAGTGGCACTGCGGGCCAGCCAAAGACTGCTCCTCCGGTTCGAGGTTACGCTTGGTGGTGTCCTGCAGCGTGATCTTGCCATCCTCGTTGGCAATTGCTAAAATGTGGCGGTAGCGGTCGCAATTGGCAAACTTGGCGGAGAAGATTGGGGGCTCCGGATTAAAGTCCGGGCAGTAACTGGCCGGAGCGATGCCCCTCCAGCTGTCCTCCTTGGCCACGGAAAGACGTCGCAGGGCAAAATCGTAGGTATGTTCATTACCTAAAAAAAACCAATGATAAAGTGAAAATGTGAAATTAATGCCGCGTCTTTGTCATAGTTTTCCCCCTACAAAGATTTGCTAAATCAGCACTTTCTCAGGGAGTAAACAATGGGGCTTCTACCCCACCAAATTAGATCCTCTGATGTAGATGGAGAGCATGTTAAAGGAAAGGACTCTTGCGGCTCGATACCACTTAGAACCCTTTGAATTCTGGGGATTCCGTGGCCAGGAAATTCGAGCGCCAAAAGTGGGAATCTCCCGCCAACTGTAAAACTTACCGAAACCTTGCTCCCGGGCCTGTAGCTTTGTGTATATGTTCATCTTCGTGCCGTCTCGGCGATTGCGTCTTAATAAATATGTTATAACTTGTAATTGCTGCTATTTCCTTTGAAATAAAACAAACCGAAAAGACATCGAAAAACGACGCAGCTGGACCTTTGGACAATGTGACCGAATGCGAAGAGTTCCTAACTTGGCCAAAAGGCGGGCATTTGCCCTAATAAACATTTCCCGTGTCTTTAGGCCATGGTCACACTGGCACATATTTTGTTTTTTGTTGCTGTTCCGCTGACTTGTTTTCTGTTTAATAAAAGTTGCGCATAAATTCCGCAGAAATAGTCAACACAAACATTTTTAAATGCTGCTGCCCCCTTTTATTTGCTAATGCTAGGAGCTAGGGGACTTTAATTTCCATTGGATACTCACACAAACACATACTCACAGCCAGGAGCATCGGATTCAAGGATAATTGCCAAGGACTGCAGCAACAAAAACACAGGTGAGTGGGGCAGAGCGCCAAAGTTTGGATAATATTTCCATTGAATTGGGGGTGTGTGTGCCTGTTGCAATCAATAACACCCAAAAGGTAAAGAAACCCCCTAGGGGAAGCAACAAAAAAACCTAACACGCAAATGCAGGAATTCCTTAACACCCAAAAGGGGGAGGGACCACAATGGAATTTCTTGGCAGTACAAGGAACTGAAGTACCCCAGTGTTGTGGCTGTAGAGGTCTTCCGCATTCCACTGTTGTCCTTGGGCGTCGACTGGCCACCCACTCTTCACACTCCCTTTTTGGGGATAGGCCTCCTTTCGGACCATATTATTGCACTTCGCGTGACCTTAACCATTTGGTGCTGTCCGTGTCATGGCACAGTTACAGGTTATCTAACTGGAACAGTATACAATGTCTAGAATTCACTTAGTTAAATTAGCAACCAGGGCGCCCAGCTTGGATTTAACTTAGCCACGGGTTGCTGTCTTTTTACGGGACTGGTCAGTGGGGTAAACTCTTGAACTCCATTGACCTGGGAATACATTGTCCAGAGCTTGCTAGCCCTGGTCTAGACTCCTTTTTTGGACAGTTGGAAAAGCTGCCGCATGCCGCAGTTCCATTTACGGCACCAACACGTACGACACGCGCCTGGAAGCCGTTAGAGCGGCCTTATGTGTGCTGGCTTAGAAGCATCCGAAAGGGGGCTGGGGTGCCGCAGTTGCTCATCCATTATTAATAAAGGAGAGGTTGAATAGTAAAAAGTGGAAATTTCTTAAGCAGAAGCTAGGAAAGAGTTTTAAAGGTGTGATTAGATTCAAAACAAAAGCTATTACTAATATTAGTCACTGCCAGTTGAGACACAAAGAAACCAAGAACGTTCAAAGAAAAATGCAGGTTTTCTTTATCTAGAGATAGAGCTTGATGAATGTTGCCTAATCTTGAATGTTTTTATATCTGTAATTTCTTATCAATGCTTGCCCCCGGATCGGTGTAATGTAATGTGTATGATATAAAGCAAACATGTCGGTGGCCGGGCTTCGGCAGTGTCTGCTGCTCTGGAGCGTTGACTATTGGAACCTGGAAGGTAAAACCGTATTAGCGAGCTTTTCAGTTGTCAGTTTTCTTTGGTCGTTCAGTTGTTTTTTCGTTTTGTTGCGATGTTGCGGCTCAAGTGGCCCACCACAATGAACTCGCTCTTCAATGAATATTCAACGATAATACAAATAATAACAATATCTGAAACCCCTCCCCTTCCGCCTTAGTCATGGCGGACAATGTGTTCAAGTCGCACGATATCGGGCTGCGGGCTCAGAAGAAAATCCTCTCACGCATGGCGACGAAAAACATAGCCAAGACCTTTATTGATGGGACGACAGCCTCGCTTCTGGACAACCTGTACAAGCTCTGCAAGATGCACACGGGCAACAAAGCCAAGGCGGAGAAGCTGATCAAGAACATTATCAAAATAGTGATCAAGATCGGAGTTCTCCATCGAAACAATCAGTTCAGCGACGAAGAGCTGCAAAAGGCGGAGAACTTCAAGAGGAAATTCCAGGTAACTAATCCATCTTTTAGGGATTGTCCCCTAAAAATCCTGATCTCAAATATTTTTCTTTCAAGAACACCCAACTCTCCATCATATCATTCTACGAGGTGGACTTCACCTTCGACCTAGCGTACCTGCAAAAATCCATAGCCGAATCCCATGTGGCGCTCAAGTCCATTGTGCAGCCGCATCTCACAGAGAAATCGCTGGGCCGCATCGACGAGGTGTTCGATTTCTTTGGGGAGGCGGCGCTGTTGGAAACCGCTTTTCGATCCGATTCCCCCTATCGCGAGGTGATGGGAAAAATCGTGGCCGACATCAACTCCGCCATGGAGACGGGTGACATCTGAGCAGGGCGGAGCTGTCATTGCGTGCTATGAAAGAAAGGCTATCTATCGAAACCAAAAACAAAAGCAAACAGCTAGTGGCGAATGGAGAGCGCTTGCTTAATAAGCTCACCCACCAACACCAAAATACAAAGTCTAGATATAGAACAGCAAAGGCAGTGGGGGCCCGATAGAATGGAAAAGAATGGAAGGTAACTATCAAAAGGCATATGTTTAAACAAGAGTTAAATTTAGTTTAAATAGTGATATCATTGACAACAATATCAAAAGTGTAAAGACGTCCGTATTGATTATTTTGATGACAACGTTAACATTTGTGTACTCAAGGTCTATCTATTGTAATAATGTAATAATTAGGAATACCAAATGCATTTCGCCAAAGGAATTCACCAAAACGGAAACGGAAATTGTAAATTCGAGCAAAATGCTTTTATCGGTGTGTTAAGGATCTGTATGTGTATGCCTGTAACTTTTTTTGTGTGTAAGTCTAGGTGTTAATTGGAAAATACTTCTGCACAAAAGCAATTAATCGTGGTCTACTTTTTGATACTCTAGAACTCGCTCTACTTGTATTTGTAATTGTATTTTGTATGTATATCGTCACCCAAACACGCCCACTCAATCGGACACTCAAGTACTTAATTAATCGCTACTGATCACCATCACAACACTTACAAGCGTTAGTATTTGCTAAGATTGTTATGCTAAGTCGTCGTCCAGAACCCGTTTTAATCGTGTCTATTCCTGGAGAGCCAGTTTCGCGCATCAATTGTATTTCTCTATGTATTCCATGCCCCGCAAGGGTCACTAACCCTAAGCATTATTTATGATATTCCACTGCGACTCCCTAAATGATATTCCAAGTACCCAAAAACATATCGAAAAGAACGCAATGCATGTGGGGACAATAAGTTTGGAGATTTTTATGACTATTGGTTTGATATTCGAAGCGGAAACAGCACAATTTTAGTCCTTTAGATTAAAAATATTTATTTGTTTACCAACAAATCAATGTTGATTATAAAAATAAAACAATTACCAAAAATCAACTAGGTTTTATCCTTATTATTACTTCCCTTTTCATTCTGCGCGCTTTTTGCTTAAAACTTCGTTGGCGGATTCCCCAGCCTCCAACTGCTGCTGCCGGAAAAGTTCAATGAGCTTCTCGGTGGCGGTTTGTGGTATGTCTAGCGGCTTGGATAATTCCTCACTGGGATATTTCAGGTCCTGCGCCTCGGGCGATCGCAGCAGGAAAGGCGTCCAGGGACCCTGGATGGAGGGCACGTCCGTGTGCCACATCTTTCGCAACCGAAGGGAGCTGGAGCTACCGTTTTGGGTCTTTAGCAGATCTATCCATTTCGAAATCTCCTCCTGGGTACTGTTTCGGCAGCTCATCCACTCGCGGTCTCCGTTTACTGTGGATATTTTTATAGTTTTTAAAGGAGTTCTTTACAAATGTTTTGAAAATGTCTTAGACTTACGATATTCGCCCACCAAGACCGGTGTTCGGTGACGTCTTGGCTTTACATATACCACAATGCCTGGATTCTCCTTGGCAAAGTCCAGCAAATGGTTCTCTATAAAATCGCTGTGAAATTAAAGTATTCCTGTTATTAAAATATAAGTTCATTTTAGAAAAATAAAACTTACCGCATGCCTCTGCTGGAACCGTTGTTCTTGCAGAACTTCAGAGTAATCCTTTGCAATTGGCAAACATACCGGCCCAGACCATTTTGCAGGGGAGCTCGTGGGAATCCAGACTTCAAAAACAAGTGACTGTTTGACATTTTGTAATTGTTTTTAATTCAAACGTGCTGAGAAACAAATTTATACAATTTTTTGTGTGCAAAAGCGACGTAACAAGCAAACAGCTGATTGGGGATGCCAACTTGGCCAGGACAACAGCTGATCCAAAAGAGAAGGTTGAAACAAAGTTAATTTAAACATGTATATTGGCTTTGAATTAGTTACAGATTAATTATATGTATTAGATGGAATCTTTAGTGAAATAATACATATATAATTAAATTAATCTAAATGTTTACCTTTTCTAGAACAGGGTTGTTTGACACAACGCCCCTTGTTTCCAGCCCTGGTCTGATAACGCCAACGAAGAAGCGGCACAAAAGAGAAAACAATAATGCAGGCAGCGTCGCTTTTCTTTGATTGGAAAATCTCGAAACCGTAGAAAGCGTGCAACGTGTAAAATTGGAGCACATGCACGCATCTGGCCTCGTGTCTTATCAACTAGAAATAAAGCTAGGAGTATGGCCACCGTAAGAGTTAAGATGCAAATTATTATACCTTGTAAGCACAGCATCTTCTCACTCACAGTTATTTGCGGGTACGAAATACTTGAAAGATTCTGAGGAGGAGTCTGAGGGGGAGGAGGATGAAGAAGAGGGCTCGCCAGAGTCCGGTTCTACGAGTTCTTTCAGCTTGCAAGAGTGCATCGATGAGTTCCGGGACCGTCGCATTCGCCGAGTTTCCATACAGAGTCGCGACTGCGAAAACAACAATAATAACAACAATATGACTCGAGCCAGGGAGGAGCAGCTGCCCAGGAGCCGCAGGTCTACGGATGCGGATCTAATAAACCAGAATCGCTGCAACAAGGAACAGGAACGAAAGGGCAAACCCTGCCAGAATGGATTCTGCTACTGCTTCACCAGCGACAGCGGGGACTGCGCCTCGATAGCTCCGCCACGTGACCAGCACGTGCGGTTGCCCCGGCGCAGCAGGCGTTCCGAGTCCAATAAGGTGAGATTTTCATCATACCCATTTCTTTGGTATCCGTCCCTAACTTTCCCTTTTATTTCCAGACCACCAAGCAGAACAATTTGGGCAATCAGGGAAAGCAGACGGAGAAGCGCCGCCAGAGCGAACCACCCAACATTAATTCCTGTTCCAGATCCAAAAGTCCGCTGACTGCCGTCAGTCGACTGAGCGCTGTGGATGGCGCCGATGCCCCGCTTATCCACATCATACAGGAGCTGCGAGACAACTGTGTAGTATCCGAGGTGCGAGTGAATCGACAAAGGTTGCCACAGTCAAGTTGTCATCACAGGAGTTCTCGAATTAAAGCCTGCAAACTGGAGACCTACGAAGCTATTGCCTACAAGCCCTCGGCTCCCGTTTTATCCAACATCAGCGAGCAGGAATCGGCTGTGGAGGAGGAGCTAGAACTCGACCTTGAGATAGAAAAGGAAATGCCAACCATAGAGGCCAGTAGCCGAAAGAATTCACGTTCCCGTCGCAGTTCCAGCGGCGGTGGACGTCTTCTTCAAAAGCGTCTCTCGCAGAGCCAAGTTAACTTTAAAGCACGCGATGCTCACCAACCGCCAAAGAAGCCGCCGCGTCGCAGCTCCCAGAGCCTGGACGGAAAGTGCTCCCAATCCTCACTAGCCTCCACAAATCCCTCTGTAAGGGAAGCGGAGCGGGTCCTCGACGATTTTCTTCGCAAACACGGAATAGAGGTACCGGTCAGTAATTTGGAATCCAAATCCTCTCGGAAAAAGGATAGCCAACGCAGATCATATCCCTTGGGTAAGTAATTTTGCCCAGCCCAAACGCAATGAAACCGTAACCAAATCAAATTTAATTGGATTTCTTTCTACCAAAATTTTATTAACCAAAAAAGTGTTTTTAATAAAAATTTTTATATCCTTTAAATGAGTTACGGTTTCATTTCGTTTGGGATTTGATTTGTGACTGGTCTTATAATTTTACAATCTCCTGTAGCAGAGGTGGAGAAGCCCAGGAGCCGCGGCAAGCAGCTGCCCACGTGTCCCTCGCTCAGCGACATTGAACGCGTTGTGGAGTCGAAGAAGGGGTCGAATTACTCGCGAAATATTCGTCAGGCAAGCAGCCGAAAGAGTGGTCCTTCCAAACAGATTATTCTGGGCTGGACAGAGCCAAAAATTACCGAAATGCTGAACTATGAGGGAAAGTCTGTCAGTGCCTTTAAATCCCATTCTCCGCCAGCAGAGCCACAAGTGTCGATTGGATGGCAAGTGCCAAAGCCTCAACCACAGCCAGTTGCTCCAAAAGTCTCCCTGGACACAGTAGATGGCAGCATGAGCGAGAATTTGGTGGCCAATATGGAGCACAAGGAAACGCCCATTAAGTATCCGAAAATTATTAAAACAGCAGGCGGCCAGGCCAGCCAGAAGTTTATTTGGGGCGAGCAATGGCGAAACCTTTCCCCCTGGAAGGGCAACAAGTCCAAAAAGCTGGGGTCCAAGTCGAAAAACTTTCTTAACAACTCAAAAAAGAAGATCCTGCGATTTGTTTCGCCGAAGAAATCTAACCAGGAGAGTTATCAAAATGAGCCAATAAGATTTACTTCTAAGTTATGCACTGTGGGCGTTCAGACGTCCACTTCGCAGCTGGACCTGCAGTCCCAATCCCCGCCAGGCAGCTATCATTCACCTATGCAGACTACTCCCTCCGGCACAACCACATCAACTCGACAACACGTATACAGGGAGCAGCCGTACTTCGACTTTGATCGCAAAGTGGAGGCCCCGACGCCCCCCAAGAAGATTCCACGTGCGAGTCGCGCTCGAAAGCTGGATTTCCAAACGGAGGCGCCTCTTACCACATATCGCTCCTATCAGAAAGATCTTGACCAGGATGTGACCCTCACTAAAATGGGCTACCTTCTCAGCAGTATTCGCTCCAAGTTGGAGGCCAGCGATGAACGCGCCATGCAAACATTTCGGGTAAGTTCTTACACATTTTTGGCTATGAATTTCGTATCTTTATTGATGAGTCCGGGATGAAGTAAAATTCTAATACTAGACAATGGTAAACACTGCACCCAGGGCGTAGTGGTCCGACCCCAAGTAATGGTTGGGAATGCGGCCCACGTTGTTGCAGCGGTTTATAGAAGGCAGGGTGTAAATGCTGACAGGTAGAATCTTGTAGTTGCTACGCGAGCTGATCGAACGTAGGATGTAATCCACGGTGATCCAGTTGTCCTGATAGGTGGATGCGGTGCTGTCGCTGGGGTCTATAAGTTCGAATTGCATTGGCACGTTGTTTGCTTCATCCCGTTCCCTGATGAGTTTTTGAATCACATGAGAGTTAACGAGACTGTTGAAGTCACCGGTAAGGACGACTGGTGCATCTTCCGAGAAGTCGCTGAGTTCCTCCAACATTCTGTTAACTTGAGCGCAGCGGACATCTTCACGTTTGGGGTTGTACAGCAAGTGGGTGGTGGCAATCACAAATTCCTTGCAGGGATCCGGATCCATTTTGAAGCGAAATTTGG
The DNA here is from genome assembly GCA_018150405.1 of Drosophila varians. NCBI lineage: Eukaryota > Metazoa > Arthropoda > Insecta > Diptera > Drosophilidae > Drosophila > Drosophila varians. The sequence continues at coordinate 17,195,612 of JAECWK010000130.1, forward strand.
CAAACAACGCTACATTTTCACGATTCAGTAGAGCTACTTGTTGGTCGTGAAGCTCTACTGCTCGCTGATCTAGCAGCTGGTACTTGGAGGAGTCGTAAATGATGGCACACCCATCTGTCCTGTGACCCGTCTTCTTTTTGTAAACGTACTCCAGGCGCCTGCCGTTGCCCATGCGCAGTCCTTGGATAAGTAGGGGCAGATGGTCGTACTGCATCTCTTGTAGGCACAGGATGTCGGGGTCTAGTTTCAGTAACTCTCGCTGGAGATTCTGCTGACGGCGGCGCCAAGTGAGCCACTCTTGCTGAATTCCCATGTAGAGGTAGAGGTGCTCCAACAACAGATCTTGAGCCAAGATATTGTATGAGACAACCTTGAATGTAGATGCAAACTGTTTGGAATCCCTCCATGGACCCAAGTCGTGCATCTGCGTCCACCGCCTGTTGAAATCGTAACTGGTCTCCATCGGCTCCTTTCCCCCCTTCTGTTTGCGCTTGCTACTTCCGATTTTTCGAATGGATCTGGCCTGAAGGGAAGCGGTGCGGTGTAGCAGGGATTTATACATATCCTTAGGAGATGCCTCTGGCCATCTATGGTTCCTGTTGGAGCGCGTTGCCTGGAAAACGGGTGAAGGAAAGGGAAATGTTGTTGGTTGTCAGCTGTTATGGCCAGTTGTTTCATCTCTTTGCTCCCCCTTTACCAGGGGTGCATTTTATTGTTATCGATAAATGTTTTGCGGCAAATTTTAAAATTAAATAAAGTTAATAATTCATCAACGTTTAGTGATCTTTTAAACAAGAAATCCTTTCTTATTTTCCAGGATTGTTCCCGACTCGAGCATTTGGACCGATCTCCGCGGCACACTCTAAGCTATGACTGCACGGATGGGCCCAGCGCTCAGATCACTGCTTCTGTAGCCACCACTCAGACCAGCGCATCGGTAGCCACCACACAACTTCTATTCCACAGGGAACTCGATAGTGAACCCATTTACTCAGAGATCGAGGAGGATTGTATGCGAATCCGGGGAAGTCCTCATCACGAGGTGAAGACTGCAGTCCAGCAAATAACTCCCACAACTACTCCCACTCCAAGTTCTGCGACGTATGTGAGTGAATCCACTCCAGTGCCTTCTCCTTCGTCGGCTGATGTGGAGGCGCTGTATGCCAGGGTGCAAAAGACTCCAAAAAGCTCACCACAGATTAAGGAGAAGCCCAGTCCCTTGGTAATAGCTTCCCAGGCAGCGAAACCCCTAATTGCTGTGGAAAAACCACTTTCGCAGAGATCTATCCAGACAAAACAGTCGGGAATTAATGAAAATACTCAAAATCAGCCCGTTGCTTTGGGTCATTTTCTGCACGAATCCTTAAAGAACGGAAACTTCTTCCAGTTTATGCCACTGCCTGAAGAACCGAGTGCCACGGAATTCTCTTGTTCCGCCAGTCAAACCACCGAGCCCTCCATCAAACTCCAACCAATCCTGAAGTATTCACCGCCGCTGGTGCATCAATCCTTGAACAACATCAGCGAAAAGGACTCGCCTCCCAAAAACAACCGTAATCTCTCCCGCTCGCAGCTTTCCCTGCAGCGGAGTGAGATCTTCCTGGACAACTTGTGTCGCAGTGAACTTGTGCTAGATCGTCTCGAAAAGGTGCCCAATGTGAGTCGTCTTTCACTTTCATAAACTTGATTATTTTCTAATCCAAACCTCTTAACAGACTTGTTCCAATGTTGACTCCGTTTCTTATGATTTGCCAAATGATGGAGTGGATGAGTTATACGTGGATTACAGCCTGGGAGAGCCAACTTGCCGCAGTGCGGGAAGTTCGATAGCCACCAATGACTACGGGTCCGGACAGATTGAGCCCCAGCCAGAAAACCAGAGCACCCCAAAAAAAAAGGTGCAGCAGAACAGTCAGCGGTTTACAACCAAGGTAGAGATTTTTGTTGACTCTCATTAGAAAGTAAGGCTCTTCTCCACCGCCTTTCATATTGTAACACTCTTGTAAATAACTACGCTGTGACTATGCTTTCCAAACGCTTTCGAAATATACATAAGTTGGTTCCTTTGTTCATCACCTTCGATTGAGTAATGGTTTGTCTTTCAGCCTGATCGCAACCTCAGCATTGACATAAGCGATAGCCCCACCACGCCACTGCGTCCCTTAGGCCAAAATCTTAGCTTCAGCTGCCCCACAACCCCTCAGCAGGCGGAACTGCCGGCGGGAAACGCTTCGGAAATCCACAACAGTAGCAGCCTGGTGGAGCTGGGACAGGTGACCTTGCCCAACAATCCCAGCGACAGCCAGCTGATGTCGGTCAGCACCCTGGCCCGCTACCGTCTGCTGAAGGATGCACTGCGTCGGTCGTACCGCAAGGGTAAGGACTTTTTCAAAGCGGAAAAGCTGCGACTTACAAACACTTTGAATATATCGCGGGATCAGTCGAATCAAACTGATGGCGAGCTTGACAGCAGCAGTTACTATACCAGCTTCAATTTGGATTCTCTGCTAAATGAATCCCTGACCACCAACGAGCAATTGGCTCAAGCTGTTAGTATTTGCCGCCAGATGCCGGAGCTAGAGATTTCCGCGGAGATGGTGGAGGCGGAGAGGCTGCTGTTATTCTCCAGCCTGCGAAAATCGAAGCCTCCAACAAGCTGCCGGACTGAGGATGCTTTGGCGGCCCGCAGGCAATCACAGTGCCTTCTTATCGACGGCATGAAACTGCCAGTGCGTGCTGACCCTAGTCAGGATATGTTCTTTAACTACCACTACATCTGCACCTTTGAGTGCCAAGGACGGATTCGTTCCACACAGTCTGTAGAGTGCCGTAATAGCTTGGCCTTGTTCCGGGACTGCGGTCTGGAGTTCTATAGCGCGGATAGACCAGAGTCACTGGAGCTGAATTGCCAGATCTTCATGTTGAGGCTACGAAAAGTGTCCACCCTTTCCCTAGAGCCCGCGAAGTCCCTGGTATGTACAACTAGTGTTTGAAATTCCTTTTATACGAAAGATTTTATTTTACAGCGACGGGGTAGCGGAAACTTGGGTTCCTCTAATTCAAGTTCTTCTTCCGGTTCTGGGTCTGAAGTAATCATTTCCCGCTTTCGTCTTCACGCTTCCTTCACTATGAGAGCCCCGGACCTGTCACCCTTTGAGTTGGTGGCCAGTGAAACTAAGGCCAGCGATGATATCTGCCTGCGGAGCTCTCGAACGTGGCAGCTGCCCCTCCGAACTCACACAAAGTCAACTAATCTGGGACCACAAATAAGCATTACTGGAAGGGTTGACCTACGGATGCCCAAGACTTACTTCTCTGGATACCTAAACGTCCAGGATCCCAAGAGCCAGCATCATTGGAACCGCAGATGGTGCAGTCTAGATGGATTGGAGGTGTCTGTGTGGCAAAATGAGCATAATCTAGAGAACGAGTCTCCTATATTTTCGCTACAGTTGCCAGGAATTGGACAGTCTGGTGTGACAGCTGCTCCCAGGGATCTGTGTGCCAGGGCGAGGAGTTTTCTGCTGCAAGGAAAGGAATCGGATTATGAATCGGGCGTCTTCTTTGCGGCTGACACACAGGCCGAGCTTTTGGAATGGCTTCGCCATCTGAATGAGGCTTTGGAGCTCGCCAGGCACTGGCTGCTTTCCCCTTGACAACGTTGGCATTCCGTAGATCTTTTTTTTATATTTTAATATGTTAAACTTTTGTCTTTATATTTTGTTAATTTAAAAATATCCGGGAATTGTAAATTGGAGTGTTTGCCATGCAAACTTGCCACTCAAAAGTTGAATTTAGGCTAAGAGTTAACATTCCTACAAACCTTCTAAGGATATAGTCATTGGATCCACCACTGAGGTTACAACAACAACAGTTTATTACATACATAATTTACATGGGCTGCTATAACTTGATAAGATACACGGTACGATTATATATATATTTGATAATAGGTTACAATATGGTACACAAGTATGTTTATATGCGCTCGGTGATCGTCCGGTTGGCGGCGGATTGTTGAATCGGAATCTGTATCGGTTATCCTTGCTCATGTCGTCCTCCCCACATCCTCACATTCGTGCCTATGCATTAACTATTAGATTTAAGTATATGTACTATTTAAGCTGGTTTTGTAAGTTTTCGTTTTCGTTTGCTCATTCGAGTGCAAAACATAAAGAGTCTGAGGTTATGTTTGTTGTGGTTTTGTTTCGAAGCAATTTACATACTTATCGTGTACATTACTTAAGCACCTACTATTCTCTATTGATCTGAAGTTAAAACTGTACTTGGTGTCTTGGCTGTATCTGGATCTGGATCTGCTTCTGTAACAACTCGATGGGGCTCTATGGATCTAAGGATATGCAGGAGCGCAGTGCTTTCGGATTATGGCTTTGGCTCGGGCTCAGGCTCAGACTCAGGCTCAGGCCAGCACGTATTTCCACACCCGATTCGTCTGGTGGTTGGTTCCAATCTCTGTCACATACAGTGCCGATCCGTTGACACTGACGGCCATGGAGTGTGGATTCTTGAACTCGCCCCAGTGCCCTATGATGGCCTCCGAGCGGGGATCAATGGTGAATCCTCTAACGGGCAACATGGAGGTGGGTCCATTCACCGCAAACACAATGTCCCCGTAACTGGCAACTCCAAAAACTCTGCCCAGGTCGGGTTCCTGGATGGTGGCTGCCGGTTCACCCTCGCCATGAGAAGATATCAAGCCAGCTCTGGAAAAGTTTGATTTTAAATATTTTTCTGGTAAATTTAAAGAAAATTTCTCTTACTTGGGACAGACCACTCGCATGTTCTCCCGGTCGGCAATGCAAAGAAGATCCAGGTGCTCCAGCAAAGTGATGGCATGTGGCACTTGTAGGGAAAGGAACTCTACAAAAAAGTTTATCAATAAACTTTAAACTTTGGAAAACGCACTAATCATATTAAGGACACCAAAGAAAGTATAATTTATCAAAATGAATATAACTATAATTTAATAAAATCGCTTAAAATAAAGACTATTTAATTTAACAGCAATTAGAATCTAAAACTAACATCCATATCAATTAAAATTAACCAAAAATAAACAAAAATTATATTAACATTCATATTACGTATACGCACCGGGTGGCTGGGGAATCGTTCGCAAAAGCTTGCCAGCGGCATTGAACTTGAGAATGCGACTGTTGCAATATCCGTCAGCAATAAAGAACTGTAGATTGCGAAATAAATGAGTTATAGAATTGAATTAAATGAACTCAATAAAATCACCTCTCCCGTTGTGGCCACCGCAATGGAAGTGGGCTTGCACAGGTGTTTCACAGACGAGCCTGGCCGGAAACGCTTGCCAATTGTGAGCAGGGGCTTGGTGCTAAACGGCTTAAACTAAAAGGAAATAGTGATTTTTTTATTTTTTTAATATTAATAGTATTAAAAGCTTGTAATTTGATTACCTTGAAAGCCTGGTGCATTGCCACATCTGTGATCCAATAGTTTCCATGTCCGTCGATAGTCATTCCGTGAGGCATATAGAACATGCTTGATCCCCAGCCGGACTTAATGGCTCCAGTCTTCGCGTCCAGCACGTAGATGGTCTTCTCCTTGATTGGGCCATACTCGATAAGGTAGTAGATATTGCTCTCGTTGAAGGTGCTGCAAAAATAAAAACAGGAGAAAATGTAAGGTGATTAAAAGGAGGAAAAGGAGAAACTTTGTAAATGTAAGAACTTCTTTCAGCCCTTTTCTTTCGAATAATATTCATAATAGAAAAAGATTTTTTATCGAAACTTATTGATAATTATAATGACTATAATTGGTAACATTTAGAAAAGTTGAAAACAAAAAACCAATAGACTTTCGCTACTATCGCTACTAAAACTAAGTTAATAGTGCAAACTAGTTTCTAGTTTTTCTCTGTGTCATTTTTGGGATAGACACTTGTTACCAGGCAGCGACAGCTGTTGACCTACTTTACATCCCAATATCGCTCCGCGCGATGGAAGACCACCGGATTGCCCTGCGGATCCACAGCCACGGCGGTCACCTGCCCGAAACTGTGCTGCTCGGTGGGCCAGTTCTCCACCAGAACCGGAGTGGGAACACTGCCCGCCGGAATGGGTATGTTGTCGTAGCTGCGCTGATTCTGCAGGGCCAGGGCATCATCGGCCAGAGGTATTGGTAGCTCCGGTTGGTCCTGCTGCTCCTGCTGCGTCTTCCCAGCCAACTCCTTCTCCTGCAGGCGACGCTTAATGAGCGCCCGCACTTGGTCGAAGAAGCGTTCATTCAGATTGACTCCTGGTCCGCCCAGTTCCGCTGGCAGGTGGTTGCCACTGCTGCTGGCCGTGGCTGCCACATGGCCGAGGCAGAGCCCCAGGAATAGCGACGCGAACAGAAGGCGCAACATTCTACTGGAAGTCCTGCGATTTTTGCACCCAAGACAACAACTTCTTGGTCTATGGCCTCTGGTCGCGCTCACTGGATTTTCCTCACTGCCAACATCTGTTGGCGGTGTCTATAGGTTGAGCTGGCAATAGATTAACTGAGTTCTGTTCCAAACATATACACACGCCGCACACCCGCACACTCGATGGCTCCCACGCTTTTCGATTTTCGCTTTCAATGCGGCGCCTGCGCCTCAGTCCTGGACATTGGGATAAGAAAGGACATTAAACTATAAAGTAATATAGTGTAACAATTAATTGAAGAGAAAGTATATATTTTTAAAGAAATAAGAAAACCTTTCTTTGTAATATTTTTAATATTTTAGCTAAAAACCCTTTAGTAAAAATTAAACCAAAAAAGTTTGAAAAGATTGTGAAATGTACAACATTTTTTTTTCAGTTAATTTCCATTAGATGATTACTGGTTAGATTGCCTCCTAAACGTCCTGAAACAAAAATATTTAGAACTATATACTTTTAAAGCCACTTATTCAAAAACAATTTTCAAAATCCAAAGGATAGAGTGCCACTGTGGCCCTGCCACAAGCTTCCGCAGATTGGAAAGAGTTTATTGATTTTCCAACCAAGCCCGCCGGAAAACAGTAGACGCCAAAAGTATTGTGACTTCTTCCAAAGCTTTTATTCATTTCAAACATCTTTACAAATTCAATCTAAGCCTCTTGGCCAGCTTGGTTTTGGGGTTAGGAGCCCTATGGTCTCCTCTGTGGTCGTGATTGTTCTTTTCGTTGAGGGGAAACATGGAAGCATACAGTCGGCAGTCAGTGTCTTTGACGTCACAGCGAGCTGTGCTTGGGGCATTAGAAGGGGGCGACGGGTGCGTCCGGATGGGCGGCTTCATTCTACGACCCCCAATCCCAATTCGGTTGGGTCCAAATATAACCGGTATCGGTCATGGAGCAGTAGGCATTATAGTAACGTCCCGGCGACCTGATGGCAAAATGGGAAAGTAATTACATCCGGCTTTCAATTTGAATAAGGGATCCCTAAGGATTTCCCTAAAATCCCGCTCACCGGCAATATGAAAACTGGGGGCACTTGCACCGGAAGAGGCTCTGGAACTCCTCCTTGCACACCTCGTTCCACCAGCAGGTTCGCTGCAAACGGGATTCAAAACCTCAAAGATTGCAAAGTAAATATTTTGAATATAAAGTAAATACCTCGGTCATATAGCCGTGGACACTCTGATCCGAGTAGCTCCGCTTCGACTGATGTGCCAGCACATGCGAGGGCCACAATAGCGGCGCCACTAGGCCAAGAAGCAACAGTCGTGACGTCACGGGCCACTGAACGAGGGCAGACTGTAGCCGGAAAACCAAAACCATTGACCAATAAATTATATCTTATTGTGTTAACTGTTTTTATGACAATAATCTCACCATTCGCATTGTTGCTTTCTGTTATCCTGCGTCGTGCCAAGTACAGTGAATACTTCACGTGCCGCCTGTCCTGCGGCAAATGTCGCCTGTTTTTTGGGGCCCTGCTGGGGCGGTGGCATCGGCACCTCGGCTGCCCAGACTTGCATAAGTAGTGGCCCCGTTCGTTGTCGGTTTTCAGCTTTCACTACTTTCACACAGCCAAAGGACTACTTTCACACAAGCAGGCTGTTTTTGTGTGCAATTGCAGTTGCTGTTTGCGCAGGTGTTGGTGAGCTTTTAGGCCAGTTTCGAGAGGTAATTGTGACACTGTTTTGCCTGTTTTTGGTTTGGTCTAGGTGGAAAGGATATGAGGAAGTCGCTTTGGGAAACCATCCTATTGAAGCTATATATTTTTAAGTGTTTTAAACAAGAGTTCATCGGCACATTAAAGCGATATCAAAATATTCAAGTATTTCTTAATAACCCAAAATAATAAACAAAAATAGAAATGTTACAGCCAATAAACGTTTATTTATCTTCAGCTCATTGCAAACGAAATAGAACAACTTATAGTATTTGCACATATACCAAATTTATGAATATTATAATTCACTTTTAAAGTATTAAATAATCAAAATGCCTGATATAAATCTAATAAAACACTCAAAATATCTTTTGTTTCAAAGTGTCAGCGTTTTTGGCGACGTCATCCCCCACTTGTCTGATTGAAAACGCACGCGACGTGACTCAGCATCGAAACAAAAAAAAACAAATAAAAAGATATATTCAAAAAGTTGGCGGATGCTTAAAATAGTTTGAAAACTCATTTGGTGGCTAAAGTATTTTCTATATTGCCCCCATCAAATCAACAATCTCAACAGGTAGAAAATTATGAAAAATTCCTCTATATATAAAATATCTGGGGGCGTAGCTTTTTAAAATTATTGCTGGCATTTTCCAGAAAAATATTCAAAGATTTTGGTAGATTGTTTTGACTTTATGTAGTATTTGTGCATTTTAATTACTTTGTATTTGCAAGATCTGGAAAATGTTTTGTATAGTTTGTTTGTGTTTAAAATGTGAGAATACCTATAAATTATTCTAGCGTTTAGTGATTAATCTTAGTAACCCCAAAAAGGCGTGTTCAACTAGAATCTTCCGGAGATGAAAATGTTATAGAATCTTCTACGGGTCATCGTCATAGCCGGCGTCTGAGCCTCCAAATCTTTGACTCCCACGACAGTCAAACAAAAAGAAATCTTCCTCGTATATTCGCACCAAATAAATATATACTTTGGGATCTATGTGTGTTCTCTATAGAGAATGTATGACGCTCGCCTAAATTTAGATTGAAAATAAATTTTCATATTTTTAGCACATTTTGTAAACACTGTTCTGAGGGTATAAAATCGTGTGAACAGTCGGGAAGTTCCATCAAAAGCGCACCAGACGCAAATCGAAAAAGACACGCGAATCTTAAGTTCGAAATTAAATAAAATACCAAAAAGGTACGAATCAAGGATATACCCAGCTGTTAAAAGAATATATAGAAAAGTGGAATATTTGTGCAACTAATTGGTGACGTGATTAGCTCACTATCGTCTCGTTTTTTGACCAAACTAGATGTCCGTAGTGCCCCTGATGTTCCGTGATTGGTGGGATGAGCTCGACTTTCCAATGCGCACCTCGCGCCTCTTGGATCAGCACTTTGGCCAGGGTCTGAAGCGGGACGATCTGATGTCCTCCGTCTGGAACTCGCGCCCCACGGTCCTGAGATCAGGATACCTGCGACCCTGGCAAAAGAACAGCCTGCAGAAACAGGAGTCCGGCTCAACCCTCAACATCGACAATGAGAAGTTCGAGGTTATCCTGGATGTCCAGCAGTTCTCGCCCAATGAGATTACCGTTAAGGTGGCGGATAAATTCGTCATCGTGGAGGGAAAGCACGAGGAGAAACAAGACGAGCATGGATTCGTTTCCCGTCAGTTCTCCAGACGTTACCAGCTGCCAAGTGAGTGAAGAAATGATGACACGAGGACATAATGATTAAATTTATCTTAATTTACTTTCCAAAGGTGATGTCAATCCCGATACTGTCACCTCCTCCCTCTCCTCCGACGGCCTCCTGACCATCACGGCGCCCATGAAGAAGCTGCCACCCCCCTCGACTGAACGCCTTGTCCAAATCACACAGACTGGTCCCTCCTCCAAGGAGGACAACGCCAAGAAGGTGGAAACCTCCACGGCCTAAGCTGAATGTATTTCTCAACATGAATGTTAGTTAGTATTCCTTCGCTATTGGATTTTTTATACATTTTTATATTTATTAAAAAAGAAACTGAAACCAATGCTTGTCCGAAGTTGTTATTGTGCGAACTTAATGTTAATCATTCTGTGTACATTGCAAAGAAGTAAACGATTAGTTTGTGATTACGTTTTTAAACCAGGTCGCATTACAATCTAGTCGGAAAATAATCTATTTGGAGAGAGCTCAGCTCCTAAGATTTGTTTATCTCCTAAAAACTCAAAGCGTTTTTATGGAGGGAGCTTTGAATAGGCCGAGAAAATGCATAGAAAATGTAAACAAAAGTGGCTGTTTTACGAAAAACGCTTAAATTCACTCTCACGCACTTAGAATCTGAGCAAACGTTAATAAGAGTATAAATGGATTTTATTATAATTGATTTCAGACTGGCTAACGGTAATTTTTCACCTATTATTGTCACTAAAAGTTTCATAACATGGCTTATAGTTGTCCGATTCCAAAATGTTATACCTTCCCGATCTTGTATCTTTGAGCAGAATCATTTTCTATCAAAATTTAGCATTCGAAAATCTGACCTTATTTTCGTAAATTTTTAAAGGGGTACCATCATAAAAATTTGCAAAAATCGGCCAAAAATTTGTTGTTCTACTTTTTCAAACTTTTGATGCAGTTTGAAGGGAATTGGAGCCCTGATTCATTAATGCCATTCCTTTTTAAAATCCGATAGAAAATATACAAAATATGGCCAAAAAAGTGACCAAAAAAGCGCAATTTTGGCTATTGCCACGCCTAATTGATTTTAGCCTGGCTAACGGTAATTTTTCACCTATTATTGTCACTAAAAGTTTCGTAACATGGCTTATAGTTGTCCGATTCCAAAATGTTATACCTTCCCGATCTTGTATCTTTGAGCAGAATCATTTTCTATCAAAATTTAGCATTCGAAAATCTGACCCCATTTTCGTAAATTTTTAAAGGGGTACCATCATAAAAATTTGCAAAAATCGGCCAAAAATTTGTTGTTCTACTTTTTCAAACTTTTGATGCAGTTTGAAGGGAATTGGAGCCCTGATTCATTAATGCCATTCCTTTTTAAAATCCGAATAAAAATATACAAAATATGGCCAAAAGACGGACCACAAAGGGGAAATTTTGGCCCTTGCCACGCCCCAATGATTTATCTTGGTTGACGATAATTTTTTAACTATTAATTTTAGAAAAATTTGCATAACTTGGCTTTTAGTTGTCCAATTGCAAAATGTTATACCTTCCCTTCCCGTACTTCAATCTCCCCAAATTTGCTTCTCCCTTTAGTTCCAATTCAAAACACAAATTTCATCAGTTTATGAAAGTTTATTATAGTTCTATACAGTACATTTTTTAAACAATATAAGTTAATTTCAAGTATTATTTTTTTTTAATGTTTATATTTTTAAAATAATACAGAAGAATTTAGATTAATCGGCTTAATCTTTATCCCCAGAACGGCGGCCAAACCTATCAACTGCTCCCGGGCGTTTGCTGCTTCATTGTGTCCTGTGTTGCCGCATACTCCATCATCCTGCTGGGCCTGGATCACCTGTATTCATCCAGATGACACTGCACGACGTCCCCCGGTAGCTCTGATCCTCTAGGACATCCCTAAAACGGCAAACTCCAACGTCACAGTCACAACCGCATGTTTACATCCTGTAATTAGAAAAATGAATAAATAAAAATTATTATAAAAGGATATAAAGTGTGTTTTATTTAGGGGGTGCTTTACAGGAAAACATTCTCGAGTATGTAGGGTTCCATGGATCTTACTTTTAAATGGATATTCATTCATTCATTCATTGATAAGGAGTAGCTTCTCGAGTGTCACAGATTTTGTATCTAGATATCGTTGAATAAACAGATTTGCTTTCTCAATTTGTTCCGGTTTAAGTTCATCTTTGTAGCCATTGACCTGCCCGCGTCTCACGAAACTATAAATAACATTTATTATTTTATTTTGCAAATGCCTTACATATTTATAACTTACTTATGTTTTTCTTTGCCAGCATCTTTATTTTTTACCTGAGACAACTCCCACAAATGATTGGTTTTTGGATTTTCTGTAAATAGAAAATGATTAATGTTTTCTGGGAAAAATAAACGTTTTAACTTACTTTTCATTTCTTCAAACGATAAATGTTTTAGCAATTTTTTTATTTGCGAATAAAATAATAAAATAAAAATATACAAAATATGGCCAAAAGAGTGACCAAAAAAGCGCAATTTTGGCTATTGCCACGCCTAATTGATTTTAGCCTGGCTAACGGTAATTTTTCACCTATTATTGTCACTAAAAGTTTCATAACTTGGCTTATAGTTGCCCGATTGCAAAATGTTATACCTTCCCGATCTTGTATCTTTGAGCAGAATCATTTTCTATCAAAATCTAGCATTCGAAAATCTGACCCCATTTTCGTAAATTTTTAAAGGGGTACCATCATAAAAATTTGCAAAAATCGGCCAAAAATTTGTTGTTCTACTTATTCAAACTTTTGATGCAGTTTGAAGGGAATTGGAGCCCTGATTCATTAATGCCATTCCTTTTTAAAATCCGATAAAAAATATACAAAATATGGCCAAAAATGTGACCAAAAAAGAGCAATTTTGGCTATTGCCACGCCTAATTGATTTTAGCCTGGCTAACGGTAATTTTTCACCTATTATTGTCACTAAAAGTTTCGTAACATGGCTTATAGTTGTCCGATTCCAAAATGTTATACCTTCCCGATCTTGTATCTTTGAGCAGAATCATTTTCTATCAAAATCTAGCATTCGAAAATCTGACCCCATTTTCGTAAATTTTTAAAGGGGTACCATCATAAAAATTTGCAAAAATCGGCCAAAAATTTGTTGTTCTACTTTTTCAAACTTTTGATGCAGTTTGAAGGGAATTGGAGCCCTGATTCATTAATGCCATTCCTTTTTAAAATCCGATTAAAAATATACAAAATATGGCCAAAAGACGGACCACAAAGGGGAAATTTTGGCCCTTGCCACGCCCCAATGATTTTAACTTGGTTGACGATAATTTTTTAACTATTAATTTTAGAAAAATTTGCATAACTTGGCTTTTAGTTGTCCAATTGCAAAATGTTATACCTTCCCTTCCCGTACTTCAATCTCCCCAAATTTGCTTCTCCCTTTAGTTCCAATTCAAAACACAAATTTCATCAGTTTATGAAAGTTTATTATAGTTCTATACAGTACATTTTTTAAACAATATAAGTTAATTTCTAGTATTATTTTTTTTTAATGTTTATATTTTTAAAATAATACAGAAGAATTTAGATTAATCGGCTTAATCTTTATCCCCAGAACGGCGGCCAAACCTATCAACTGCTCCCGGGCGTTTGCTGCTTCATTGTGTCCTGTGTTGCCGCATACTCCATCATCCTGCTGGGTCTGGATCACCTGTATTCATCCAGATGACACTGCACGACGTCCCCCGGTAGCTCTGATCCTCTAGGACATCCCTAAAACGGCAAACTCCAACGTCACAGTCACAACCGCATGTTTACATCCTGTAATTAGAAAAATGAATAAATAAAAATTATTATAAAAGGATATAAAGTGTGTTTTATTTAGGGGGTGCTTTACAGGAAAACATTCTCGAGTATGAAGGGTTCCATGGATCTTACTTTTAAATGGATATTCATTCATTCATTCATTGATAAGGAGTAGCTTCTCGAGTGTCACAGATTTTGTATCTAGATATCGTTGAATAAACAGATTTGCTTTCTCAATTTGTTCCGGTTTAAGTTCATCTTTGTAGCCATTGACCTGCCCGCGTCTCACGAAACTATAAATAACATTTATTATTTTATTTTGCAAATGCCTTACATATTTATAACTTACTTATGTTTTTCTTTGCCAGCATCTTTATTTTTTACCTGAGACAACTCCCACAAATGATTGGTTTTTGGATTTTCTGTAAATAGAAAATGATTAATGTTTTCTGGGAAAAATAAACGTTTTAACTTACTTTTCATTTCTTCAAATGATAAATGTCTTAGCAATTTTTCCATTTGCTGTTCTGTTACACGTTTATGAAGAAATCTAGACACATCTTCGATTACTCCCCGAAGATTCGTTTTCATCTTCTCAAAACTGGTATAGAAAAGCCAAGGTTCATGGCGAAGTTGGTAGAATTCGTGGGCATGTTCCATGGCCTCAATGATGTTATCTTCTTTTTCAATTACCTCGTCGAAAACTTGCTCCAACGTTTTACCATAATTCATGCCGAAGGTGACTCCATGATAGTACCTGGATACATAGGCATCGATTGGGTTTCGGAAAACGTAAATCACTTTATTTTGTCGCTGCCAAAGTTTGGCAGGAAGTAGGGCAAGTGGAAGGTGGGATTTAATGAGACGGGGATCCTTAAGATCCTCAACAGGCTGGAAAGCTCTCTCCAAGTCTTCATGTACAAGGAAATCAAATCTGAACGTTAGGTTTTAATATCTGGGAGGTCGATTTCCATCTATTTAATACCCACTCTAAGTACGGAGTTCGCAACTCTAGGTCTGTGGACAATGCCTCCTCGAAATTGCAATCGTTGATCACCAGCCAGAGGAGCTCCTGCATCCAAGTGGTTCCACACTTCGGAAGGGTTACAACAAACACATCCTCATCGTGCACATCCATGTCATGGACCAAATCCAGAAACTTTTCAATACTTTTCTTGTGGAAATGCTTTCTTTTCGACCAGTCTTTGTCTATGAGATTCTTCGGAAAACTCCGGGGCGTGATCTCAACGCGTTCCATGACAACTAGTTTCTAAGGTGGCATTCCACACACACAACTAGTTTTTATTGGATAGATTGTAAAGAACGTTTTGAAGAGAGCCATACTGGAGACTCTCTCGTTGCCCTTTACGCTGATAAGGATTTGATATCATCTCTAATCTCTCCCTTTCTAAGTGCCTCTCTTATTATTTATTGATAAACAAAAGGTAAACAATGGGTTTCGTATCAAACAACGAAAACAGTGTCAGGTAATTAAACAAATTTTGATTAGATTCGGAAAAACCATCAATTTACAGACGAGTTCAAGAAGATTAGTTAAAGTTTCGAGTTTTTTAAGCCATTAACTGGAAAAACTACATTACATTATTAGATTACTTGTTTTTATGGAAGCCATTTAATCACTCACTGAGTTTAAAACCCACTGAACCGGCAGCTGATAAAGAAACAATGTAAACACTCAACTTGTGGAACCATTAAACCTACATGGCTATACTATACTACGTAGAAAAAACAATGATTTATTTAAGCGTATATCACCACAGCTTACAGACTATTAGCAGAGATTATACAATAATATAGTATACAAAAAAATCGAATACAAAAAGTACAAAACATTATTTGGAATGAAACTTGCTGTAGTTGGCAAAGTCATCCATGTTCAGTTTGTAGTCCCGCAGATTGCTGTCGGACCAGAGATCGAACTCCCGGATGATGTCAGCGGTGAGCTCATCCTTGTGGCTACCAACGACTCCCCGACGAACGAATCTGTGTGGGGATGTGCTACTAGGTCTTAGTTTTTTTTGGGTGATTCTATCATTAAGAGCTGCGACACTTACCTGAACTCCTCCACCTCTCGGCCAGCGGCTGCCTTCATGCTTTCGAACTCTTTCACGTGATTGCAGGCGGGATTGTCCCTCATACTCTCGAAGGACAAGTGCTGGGTCATCTTCTGTACTTGCTCCTGGCTAACTGGACGTTCCAGGAACCTAGCCACTTCCCCAATAACTTCCGCCAACTGGCCCTTCATTCTTTCGTAGCTGGTGAAGAAAATATTGGGCTCATGGCGCAGCTGCCAGAAGTCCAGGACATGCGGCCAGCAGGGGGTAAAGTTGACGTAGCCATCGATGAAGGAGTGCATGAAATCGGACTTGGTGCCTTGGTAGCCGACCATGCCGCGCCAGTGATGGAAATAGGAGATGGCTGCATCCTTGGGATTGCGGTAAACGTAGATGATCTTCGGGCGTTTGCTCCAGATCTGTTTGGGCAGCAGCCAGGCAGGCAGGTGGGACTTAATGAGTCGGGGCGAGGGCAGGGCATCGGCTGCCTCAATGGTGTCATGTGGCACGTTGGGAACCACTCCATTAAATCTAAACAAACACGAAATGATTAGTATTGTGTGTCCAATTGCCACTCTGCAGGATTATACCCACTCCAAAAAGGGTGACCTAATGGTCAAATCCACGCTCTTGGCCGTTTCAAAGTCACAGTTGTTTAAAACCAACCAGGTGAGCTCCTGCATCCAGGTGGTGCCACATTTGGGCAGCGTTACAATCCAAACATCGTCCGAGCGAACCTCAAAATCATAAACCCGATCCAGGACGGACTGGAAGGTGTCGGCGAGGCGGCAGAAGCGCTGCTCCCAATTTCCAACCACCGGGACATCCGGCTTGCAGCTGGCAAAGATCGACGAGTAACCGCCGCTGATGGCCAGCTTGTCGATCTGCTCGAAGGGAACACTTTTGGCAAAAAAGCTCGACTGAGGCATCTTGTAAGTCGGGTGAATCGAGGGCACTAAATTATCAATCGAACCGATCGTCTCGGCTGTTGGGGCCGCAATAAATGCCGACCGAGAAACCCAAAGCGATCGCGGACAGAATCCCTCGTATTTACGCAACTTGGAGATGCAGTCGTGACACGATCTTTACGAGGCTTTACAAATAATGATAATGATAGCCAGTACTTGGTGATGAAATATAAGGCAGCCCAGTTTGAATCTCAAAACAACTTTTATGAATTGTTAGGAGTCTTGAAAAGTATTTTAGCTAATACAACTACATAGTACCAGGTATATAATATGCATATTTAAAAGCCCCCATTGAGCCCCAATATCACGCTTCCACCACCTCTAAATATTATGCAATTAACGCATAACCAGACTCGTTTCCGTTCATAAAGCGACACGATTTTTGAGCTGCCCGAATCGATCGTGCTGTAAGACTTTCTTTGTTGGCAGAGCCAAAAGAAAGTTTTTTTGGTGTTTGTTTACCTTTTGATTTGTGGCGTGCTTGGAGAAAATAAACCAACTGTTTTGGGCAGTCATTAAAGTGGGAAGAATGCCAGCCCAAATATGGCTTAAAACAGGTTGTTTCAATTCATGGCAGAGAATCGCACTGTTATGGCCAAAACGAGTGAAATCCAAATGGGGTAAGCATCTGATCAGAAAGCAAAAGTTTGATATTGGGATAGGATTTGAGAGGTAATTCTTCCATTCAACCTTGACCCGCTCGCTTTGATTTTTTAGTAGATAATCTCCATTTTGTTGGATTTTTATTTTTATTATTTGCATTTTGTTTTTGTTTCTTGTTTTGTGTTTTTTTGTTGTGTTTGGTTTTGTTTTTTTTTTTTACAATAAATTTGACTAAATCTTAACATTTATAATCCTTAACCTGCAAGGAGCAAACAGATGTAGTAACATATATTCTTTTCAACATGTAAACAATTTGTTGTATCTCATGTTATCATGATCATTATTAACTTTTTGTCGCATTTTGTTGCTTGCTTTGTAATTTACGTGATTTAATCCAATACATACAATTGAAACACACACATATTAACAATATTAAATATTCATATACATTTATATATACTCCTATCGCTGATTATGTGTTGTGTGTGTGTTTTGTTTGGGGATCAATAATAGACTTAATGGGTGTGGGATCGGAAAAGTGTGTTCAGAGTTCAGATCAGATAGAGCTGGTTTTGGGGGGAGGGGGGGAGGGTAAGCTAAAGACCGGGACTTGTATACGTGTATATAATCTTTATCAAAACATTTTTTGAAGCACGGGATTTAACACATACAAATTACTATAACTTGTGAATGAATGCCGATATCGTATGACATATAAATATATATAATATGCTTCGTAAAAGTTGTATAAATTGTATATATGTATGTATATTGTATATATTAATTTGCTTTTCAATTTCATTTCCGTTTCCGTCTCCGTCTCCGTCTCATCTTCCATTTTCCTTTTCCGTTTTCCAATTTTTGCGGTTTCATTATTGATTTTTTTTTTGTTTTATAACAAGAACGTATTATCAATTCGTATTAATAGATCTGGTTTAAATATATATATATATATGTATATGTAATTTGTTCAGTCAATTAGATAAAAAGATTTCAAAAAGGATTTCACTTAATTGTTAAAACATTTGCGTTTAGTTTGAATTCTCATACCGTATGCTTAGAAAGCTAAACAACATTAATAGTATTAGCATTAGGATAGCTCATTGTTTTTTCATTTGTTTCTTCTTAAATTGTATTTCAGTTAGGAAGGTATATAGGTGTAGGTAACTAGTTAATAATAGGTAGTAAAAGGGGCCCCATACGATTCACATTGTATGTCTCAAGAGTGGATTCGAATTAGTTTTGTTTCAATTTTCTTTTTTTGTTTGGATTTTTCCGTTTTTTTTTTTCTTTATATACGTAATTGTAGTTTGTTAGCTAGTCAATAGTGATAGTATTTGTTTTTAAATATATGTATTTATATAAAGTGCTTGCCATGATCTCGCATGCATATGTATGTATATAGTCTTCGTCTAGCTATGGCCTTGTATTCCACTTTCACTTCCACTTCCGCCTCTGATTCCTGTTTCCGCTTCCGCTTTAGAATTCTGACTTGGACAGAAAATTAAACTAGATTTACATGGCTTTTGCAGTATTCAACAGAGATTGTCTTCTTGATGGGAGAGTGAGGTTGAAATTAACAATTGGTGCCCACTGATTCCTTTACCGTTACACCGCTAAGCGCCTATACTGTTATACTGTTTTTATTTTATACCGTTGCAAGGTACTGTTGAGCGCACGCCATTTTGTTGCTGAGGGTTATATTATATTTTGCTGAAAGCTCGCTAGTTTTTTTTAGTGTTTTTTTTTTTACACCCTAAAGTACACACACATTTATTAATATATGGGTGGGGATGGATGGTGGGGGGACATACACACACACGCACACACCGACACACTCACATGGTCTCTTTTTTAGTTTTAGTTTTTATAGAAATAGAAAGTTTGCTTCTTGTGATGCATCTTAAACATTTAATTTTGAGTCCAGCCCAATATATTTGTTTACTTCCTTAGTTAGTTTGTTTTTTTGTTTGTATGATTCTGCGTTTTTTTTCTTTTGTTTTGTTGTTTTTGTGACACCGCTTGTTGGCACCTCGTGAAAAGTCCCGCCCCATCCCAGTCCATCGTTTCCCATCCGTTGGTCCGTTGTGAGAGTTTATGTGGCAGTCCAGCAGAGGAGGACATGCTGGAGCCGGGGCAGGAGCAAAAACTGAAGCAGGAGCAGGAGCTGCATGCTGATCAAGCATCGGCGTCCGTATCAGTATCGGGATCGGGATCGGGATCGGGATCAGGCCGAGAGACTGCGATGGCGGTGCCGGAAATGGCCGTCGCAGGACCTTCGCCGCCGTCACTAGAGCACATCCTCCATTTCGTTCTCGCCAATCGTGGAGGTGGCCGGCGCATGGGCCGGCAATGGCTTCAGTAGACCCGAGAACAATCTCCGGAAGGCCGTATGCTATTTGGAGTTGGCCAGCTTTCCCACCGGCGGCTGCTTGGCCATGATGTCCGCCAGTGTATTGATGCCCTGCTCATCGTATTTCTTCCACTGCGAATAGTTGATCTGCATGTAGGTGATGAGCTGTGGCATGTCGATGAAGCCTGTTAAAGGAAGACAAAGGATTATATATTTTAGAAGAAATGGAATAAAAGTGTGTGACTCACTCTCCCATGCATGCATCATGTCCTGTATGATGTATTCGATGAAGCCAATCTGGCTCTTTGGTATGCTGCATGTGGCACGATCAAACATTGGCATTACGATGGGTAAGTGTCGCTGCTTCTCCTCGTCCGTCTGCATGAAGTACTCCTCGGCGATTCGCCTGGCCCACTCGATGCAGTACTGCATGGGGCGGGCGGGATTGCTCACATCCGCCACCTTGATCAGCATGCGACGCATGAGTATCGAGGTCTCCTCCTCAGTCTGGGCATGTGGCTACACATTATGTGATATTATTAACCAATTTTACGGATTGTTGATTGATTCTACGCACCTCTCTGGACTCATCGCCTCCGAAAACGCTCACAAACTTGGCCAAATGCTCAAAGTGTCGTGTCATCTCTGTGGCCAGGATCATGTCAATGATTGTGCTACGGGCGGACTTGTACTGCTCCTTGTCCAGATTCTTGAAAATGTTGATCTTATCGTCACCTGGAAAATGTGTTATAGTAATTGATATTTTAAAGGAACACGGGGCGTATACGTAATATCGACTTCAGGATGGTTTTTCCCCCACTGGAGACTAGAAATAAAAGTAATGGAGAAGCTAAAACTTACCCAATGTTAGCTTAAAGGTAATGGCCGCATGATGGTTCTCCAGCACCGTCAGATCATTGTACAGGACGGCGAGGGAGTCGTTCGAGTTGCAGAGGAAGGCCGAGGAGCGACCCGGATGATCGACATCGTGGGCGGCGGCGGCAATCAGGGCAGTTGCCTCCTCCATGCGATCCATCACCATCATGTCCCTATTAGTTAGCTGGGTGATGAAGGCACCAGTGGCCTGGGAGTACAAAAAACACACGAATTTGAATAAATAAATAAATAAACTCGTTGAGATTAGTGGGCGGTAATCACCTGCATGACATCCGCTGCATGAGTGCTGTTGTGATATGTGTTGCTCTTGTGGTAGTGGGCCTCGATTACCGCCAACCAGGCCTTGCACACGTTCTCATCGATGCTGAGGGTGGCGAAGACGTCGAATCGCCGGAACATCTCCATGCCCAGATAGAGCAGCGGGTGGTAGTCGGTGATCTCCTCCAATTTGAAAATATCAAAGTCCCAGCTGAGAGATTCGTCGAGAAGTTCCATAATGATGGGATTGGCCTTTAGTGGGAGAATTGGAATTAGTACATGTACTTTATAAAAGAGGTTCCTATTAGGAGTACCTTCATCTTGGCGGGAACAATGGTGGCTGTTCTGGTGGAGCTGCCAGTGCGTATGATGGAGTCATTCGAGCTGCGCCGCGAGGAGTACACGCTGGGTCCCTGTTTCGATATAAAAATATTAAATTAAATATAAAATGAAATAAATAGAGTTGGACAGTAAGCTTACTGTTAGTAGAGCACCAATCAAGTCGGTGGCTATGGGATCGTCTGTTCGTATTTCCTTCATTTGCGGACTGTAGAGTCCTTCGCGCTTCAGGAACTCCAGGACCTTGTCAATGAGTCGCGCCTCATCGGCCGAACAATTCTCCTGTACTTGTGATAGTAAATTGATTATCTAATGTGCCAGTGCGCAGAGGTTGCAGTTGTGTTTTTTTTTTTTTAAAGTTTGTAGTTTTTTTTTTTTTTGTTTAAATTTTTAAACATTTTTTGGTTTTTGGTTTTTGGTTAGCGACGCACAGCGAGCAAATCGAGCGAGCGAGCGAACGTGCGAACGAACAGTTTTTATACATTATTTTGTAATATATATTTTTTTTTATGAGTTGGTTCATTGTTCGAGTACACAAAACATAAAAGTAAAAAAGAGAACATAACAATTAAGAGATAAAAAGAGAATAAATGTAAGAACATGTTGGTTTAGATGTGCTGTTACTGTTAATTCTTTGGGATTAGTAGGCGTAAAGTTTATGTCAAATTAGGATCTCAAATGTTGGGTGTGGCACACAAAATCTGCCACTGTCACTGCCGCATCAAGCCCCAAATGCAATTTCCTTTCGGTTTGGAGTGGGTGGGTGGTTACTGTTCACTGTCGGTTAATCTATGCATAAAGTTTTATAGGAAGAGGAAACTCTACTTCTGAATATCGCTCAAAGGAAGGCAATTTTCTAATTAAAAGCTTTGATAGTCCTTTTACAGGATAACATGTTTTTATAGAGTTACCTTTGAATAGATTGAATCAAATCGAGTAAGTAATTTGCTAATTAAACGCAGAGCAGAGCAAGTGCAACCATTTGGTATGCCCTGCAACACACACACACACACACACTGATCACATCTCTGAACCCAATTATTCAAAGTTGGTGAAAACTCCAAACCGGAAAATGCATTTGTGTCGGTGCCTGTGAGTGTCGGGTGTGCGTGAGTGGGTGGGTCTGGGTGCAGGTGCTAGTGCAAATATTGTTGGTAATGTTGTTGCTGTCGCTGCTGCAGTTGCTGCTGCTGCTGCTGCTACCGTTGCTTCAATGCTTCAATGCTTCAATGCCACGGGGCACGACAGGACACCACGACAGGACACCGGGACACACACAGGCACAGGCACAGGCACAGGCATAGCCACAGACACGGACACGGACGACAATTTTGCAAAATTTAGGCATTTCAGTAAAAATATATCCCTCTACCCCCAAAAAAAAAGGTGCAACATGCTGCAGCCACAACCCAAACGAGAGGCGAAGTCATACTTTAGTGATGGGCGCCTCCAGCGGCAGCGATGTCAGCTTGGCCAGGCTCGTCCTCCGCAACCCGTCCGAGGCGATGGACCGGACATCGAAGCTGCATCGCCGCACCGAGTGCAGGGAGCCGCGCGGCGCCTCCTTTGGCTGCGGCAATGTGGCAATGAAGTCCATCTGCCCCCCGGGCACATCAAAGTTGAAAATCAAGTGCGTGGGTGCGCTGTCAAAATGAGATTACCAATTAAGTGGATTAGCAAAGGAGGAGCATCCCCGGAGGATCATCCCCCGAGGAGGATAGGAGGACCGGACTCACCTGCCGATGCAGGCCACTGGCACGACGCGCACATGCATGGGTATGCCCTCCTGGTTCTTGCGGCGCACCGTCAGTATGCCGTCAAACTCTTTGATGCTCTTGCCCTGCTCACTGATGGTGGAGAGGTCCGATACGAATATGTCCGCCAGCGGCTTGCTAATGATTTCGTCCTGTTGTCGTGCACGGAAATCTCATTAATGCCGCAATAGGGACAACAAACAAAACACCCATCCCGTCCCTGCACGACCCCAAAACACTTACCAGCCGCATGTTGAGGAGTCTCTCGGTGGCACGGTTCGCATACTGGATGCGAAGCACGTCATCCGTGATGAGCACCACCTCCTTCAGCCGGTGCAGGGCCGTGTAGAGGGCCTGGAAGAGGGGCAGAGAGCAAAGGCAAAGGCAAAGGGAGGTTACACACAGCGGGTTTACAGTTTCATTCCAGCACGACTGTCATTTAATTGAATTAATTTGAGGAAGCTTTGGATGGAGTGGCGGTGGAGGAGCAAAAGGTTGGGAGGTGAGGTCGGCGGGTCATTAACTCGATTACCTGCTGAGTGGACATGACATTGTGCGGCCGGATGATGGAGTGCAGTATCTGCTTCAGTTCCACACTGCACATGGCCAGGTTGGTCGTCTCCGCTACGCACTGTGGAATAAAATGCCAAGTTCTGTATCCGCTCTACTTATTCCTTAATTGTGATTGAGCCTTATTCTTTGATGGGGCAATTAACTGAAACTTACTCTATTAACGCCAGCGTCCAATAGAGCAATTAGCACATCATCCTTTTCGAAGAAACTGCAAAAAGTCGGTCGTTAGTAGCTGGTGGCGAGTGGAAAAGGGAGATAGACGACTGTCTCGCATCCTTGCCACAAAAGTGGAAAAGGACTTTATGTACACCAACACAGACTCACCTCTTCTTGCAGACTGCAATTATTGTCGTTAAATGGTGGCCGTGTGTGTGACGTATAGTTCTGTGGGGAGCAGAAGCGGAGAGACACCAAGTTTTATGGTAAAGTGAAAAGTTTATGAAAATGGAAAAGTTTCGAAAACTTTGCCCATTCCAACCCGACCCGACCCGACCCAAAAGACACTGAAGTCTAAACCCAAAACGGAACCCATTTCATGAAGACCCCAAACAAAGCACTCACCTCGCAATATGCTCCGCATCCAGGTTCTTGGAGGAACGGGCATCAATTATGATTAGATGGTAGCACTGAGCGGTGGCATACGACTTCTGGAGCGTGTCGAGGGCCTCCTCCTTCGACTTGACCAACGTGACATCCAGTTGGTGGCGCTGGCAGGCCGCGGAGACCGCATCGCAGATGCTGTCCGCCTTGTAGAAAACGAGCAGGGCCTGTGAAATAAAGGGAGTTTGGATTGGAGACGGGTCAAAGCCATTGCACTGATTGAATTGTCTCCGGATGGAGGGCTTACCTTAAGTTGAGGATTCGGTGGTAGCACGGTTGGATACTTCAGGTCCATGAGATTTCGCTGCAACGCCAGCGGAGGGAGCAACGAAAAAAAAAAGAAAGACAGAAAGAAGCAAAAAGGAGATTTGTCAGAGCAGGTGAGACAAGGTGTAAAATTTAATAAAAATCTGCAGCTCTGTCCCGGTTTTTCCCATCAAAATAAGAGGGCTTAACCCGGCTTCGCATTTTTCCCCCCCATTGCGTTGTGTATCCGCCAGATACGAGGACGAGTAGGATGCGTGTGCGTGTGTCGTTTGTGTCGCTTAAATGATGATAAATTAAAATAAAATTGCCCCTGGTTGGTGGCACACGGACCACCAACTCTGACTCCAACTCTGATTCTGGATGTGATTCTGCCACTGACTTATGTGCGCCACACGCTCGTGTGCTGCAGATTTATAATGCGAGCACATTAAATCCGGGCTGGGGCGGGCTCAGTGTCAATCAGGGGAATGAAATTGTAATCGGAAATGTATCACAACATTTTCCAGAACACACCAGCCGTAAGACACATGGCTAAGGCGACAGATTGATGGGCTAACCGTAAAAAGTTGGTCGTCGTCCTTGGTGCTGTACCTGAAATATCCTGAACTCCTCCTCTTCGGTCGCTTTCTCCGTTTTCCCAGCCACCTGGAGATGTAGCTTTGGCACCTTGGGCAGCCGTCGCTCGTACAAGCTACGCGTTTTCCTCTCCAGGCAGTTGGCCTTGCGCCGCAGGACCACCGAGTCCTCATGGTCGTGGCACTCCATCTCTCGTTCGCATTCCCTGTTTTTTGCCTCCAGACTGAGGTTGTTGAGCAGGAGCGCCGGTACGTCCAGGCTGCGTATGACCTCGGCTATTTCCGGCTGCAACGCACTTCGTCCGCTGCCGGAGAAGGCCACGCTGACGGGCCTCGTGTTGCGGCGCAGGGGGGTCATTATGTCACGGCCCTCGGCCTTGACGTTCGCCTCGTATTCCAGCTCTATTTCCTCGGGTGTTTTGCCCGAATTCCGTCCGCCAAATGGCTGGGAAATGGCCACTGAAGCTGGCACAGGCGCTGGCGGTGGGCGAATGCCTGCTGCCGAAATCGTTTCCACTTTCATTTCCGGCCAGGAACCTTGGATACCGCCGTTAATTGCCGGCACACCCGAGTCCAAACTCAAATCCAAATCCAAATCCGTATTAGCAGAGCTTATCAGCCGGGTGGGGCTGCTTTCATTATGGTTATCGCCTGGCGGATCGGATAAAGCCGTCGGCCTAATCACAGCCGCATACGGCTCCCCGTCGGAGTCGGGCTCATTGGATGGATTCTCTTGGCCGGACTTGGCGGAGGATTTGCGGCGGAAGACACGGCTGAATTTTGGCAAGCAATTGCGCATTCTGCTAATTATAAAACAACACTCAGCCACCGGGCGGAGAGAGTGATGAGGCCGAAACGCTATCACCTATCACCGCAACAATAACAATGACACCGCCAATTACACTCGCCACTTGAGGTCCAATGCCTTAGATCAATAACAAGTTGTTTGCATAAGCTCCAACACAGACGCACAATGGAGAATGGAGACGGACTAATGGCTGGGGCATTTCCAACTTTTCCACATTGTTTCCACTAATGCGACAATCTCGATCTCGCCATGTATTTGTATCCAAATCTTCGGTTGTATCTGTAATCGGGTATTTGTATCTGTGGCCTGGCTGTCTGGTGGATCTGGTCTGCGCCCGCCCGCCTGTCTGTATCTCAATCTGCGGTCGTATCTCTCCGTTCGGATACGTTCTGTGCGCCACTTGGTAATTCACAGGTTTTGTGGTTCGAAGCAACGCGACATGGTACTGAACTGAAACTAACTGAATCGAGTCGAAGGCGATCGACAACGGCAACGACAACCTCAACACCCAACACTCAGCCGTCAAGCGCTCTACGGCCGGGGGTATAATCTCTTACTTTGCCTTTTGATTTCCCACCTTCAATGTTAATTGATTTGATTTCTATAGTAGTGTATTGTTTATAGGCAAAGCCCCACACCACACTATAGCCTCCGAGGAGGTGGCCTGGTATGGGTGAGCGGCTATTTAAAGCGGAATGTAAAGCGAAAACGCAGCGATCGCCGCTCGACCCGCTGTCGTATAAACGCTCTCCGATAAGATAACATATCAAAAAAAGACGTAACACCCATGTGGCTGGATGGCTTCAGCGCCCTTCCCCCTCCCCGTTTATGATTTGTGGTGTGTGTGTGTGTGGGGGCAAGGGATGCAGACTCACCTGGTACACGTCCATTGGCTCATCTTCCGGGGTGAGGGCGAAGGCGAGCGATGACTTGCGGTGTCCTGGACGACTGTTTCCGCCGCCGGATGAACTGGTGCCCGATGTGCCTGTGCCTGCAAAGAGAGAGACGGGTGAAAGTGCTTGTCAGGAAAACTCTGCAGCGCTGGGGAAAAGTCTCCCCCCTGGCCCGAAAAAGTATGCTACATTTCTGGGCGTTTTGGGGCTTGAAGAGCAGTGCATACTTTGGGGTCGGCGACAGCTAAATGCCCGCACGCCCACAATCAAAATGAATGGTCCCCAACGCTCGTGCACACATACCGTCACACTGTGGCAGGACACGCACGCACATTAATTCCTCTTGTTGCACGTTTTATTTAATTATAAACGTTGGCATTTCAGAAACACTTTATAAACGGGGAAACCCTCACACGCCCCAACACACACACACACACAGACACACTCGTGTGCGTCCCGGCGAAAGGGTAAGGGTCCTTGGGCCTTGGTCCTTAGGGTTTCTATCTGTCAACAAAGCCACTCCATGCGAGTGAGCAGCGAGCCCCAAAGGAACTAAGCCCCACAAATTGTATTTCACTTAATGAGAAACAGGACGAGAAGCCAAAGCTGACCATCAACTAAAATATTTTCGGGTTGCCGGAAGGACAACTAGGACGAATGTCCCACATTAAATTGCTGCTCGAAAGACAAGGGAATAATAAATTTCCAAATAAATAAATGTACTACCCAGAGATTCTGCAAATATTCGATTCTTAAAGACAAATTTGAAAATATAAGCGAAACTCAGGGGAACAGAATCCATATTGGAGTTGGGTTTACATTCTCAGGCATTCTCAGGCAAAGTTGAGATGCTCGGGAAAAGTTGAAGACAAAATTAAAATTCTGTGGCTTCCTGCAAGTTATGT
The DNA here is from genome assembly GCA_018150405.1 of Drosophila varians. NCBI lineage: Eukaryota > Metazoa > Arthropoda > Insecta > Diptera > Drosophilidae > Drosophila > Drosophila varians. The sequence continues at coordinate 17,223,095 of JAECWK010000130.1, forward strand.
GTGAGCTTAGGCCCGGAAACCAAATTTTTAAGGCCTTCTTCACCTTTGGAAGTGATTGACCCAAAACAAACTTTCTTCTAATGGAATTTGCCGAGAGCTTTGGTGCGGCTGCCTTTGCAGCCGAAATTCAAATTAAAGTTATCAAATGTTTGGGCTTTGATTTTGTGCAGATGGGCGGATTAAATTGATGAATTTACATTTTGCATTGAGATGCAATCCTATTAAAGGCATCTGCTCGGCACATCTCAATTATTTTCCATGCAGATGGCTGGCAAGCCCAATTATTTCTAATTCGCTGATTCTCCAGAAATTATTAATTCCGATTTTGCATGTTTAATTGCTTGTTTCAACTTTTAAATTGCTCTACATGGCTAAGCAGGTGGAAATCCGCCACTAACCTGGCTAACAGATGCCAGGCAAACTAACATAACTTTGAGCATGATTTTTAATTGCCAAAACCCACTTGGCAGTGCATAATTTGGCCACAAAACTAAACAAACTAAGTCCGCCGCCCACAAACACAAACACAAACACTGGGAGCATGTGTGTGTGGGTGGGGTGGGCTTGGTTGGTTTATATTTATTCCAGGTCCCCTGTGGACACGCATGTTAACCGCATCATCAAACTCAACTTTAACCCCTGAAGAGCCGAAGAGGAGCCCCGAGAGTTCGAGGAGGACGAGGAGCCTTACCCACATTTAACTCGGATTCGGATACGGAGGCCGGACGCGTTAATGAATCTGTGCCAGCCGTTGGCGTTGTAGCTTCTGCAGCTCCTCCTGTAGTTTTGGCATCCATGACTGGTGGGGTTTGTCTGGTCAGGGTCACACCCACTATCCCACCGCCGCCACCGCCCACCATGGAGCTCCCACCATGGGCAGCGGCATTGGTGGGCATTGGGCTGCCAGCTGTTGTTGTTGTCGTCGATCCAGCCAAGTTTGGCTGGCTGGAAATTATCATTTTCTTTACTTTTACTTTTTCTTTTTCTTTTCCTTTTTTTTTTTTGTTTTGTTTTTACTTTGGCGTTCTTATTTCTTGCTTAATTTGCAAATGAAGTCACACAAATTTGGATTATTTTCGTGGCATTATGTTAATTGTCATTTATGTGCAATAGTTTGTTCTCCGTTTTCCGTTTTCCTTTTTTTTTTTTCTTTTCTATCTGCTCTGTTTATCTGTCTGCGGCATTGATTTCGCACAATTAGTGCGTAATGATAAAGTGGCCCACACCCCAGGAGGAGGAGGGGGGGCGGCGCTGGGCGCACTTAATATAAATAACTAAGTTAGGCATAAACAAAAACTAGCCAGGGAAAGTACCCACAAGCCATACGCCATCCATGTACCAGTTTTCGTACATAAGCCCGCCAGTGGGGACACAATATTTGCGCTTATTCAAATGGGTCGAGTGTATCTTATCGTTTGTGTTATATATACATATATATACATATATATTTATTTTTTTTTCGACTACAGAGGATTGTGGGGGGGACTGGGAAGATGAGAGCAGGGGTACACGCGTTGTAATCTAAACGAAAATCGATAAATTGTTTAGATAAAAAGCGGCCAGCAGCCGCTGACGTCGCAGCAACAGGCTCAGGGATTTTCGGGCCCTGCCACCGCCCAAAAGCCAACTATTTTGATAGCCCATGACTTGGAAACTTGGCTTGAAAATTTACTTACAACTGGCTCTTGCCCTGCGGCTCATAGTATTATATCCCAGCGACAAAAATCACGGGCTCATTAGCGTGCGAATTTTCACTCGAAGCTGGATGAAGCTGGACGAAGCTTGATCGATCGATGGCCCAACTTTAGTTTTTTATAAAGTTTCAGGTGTGGGTGGCTGTGGGGGTGAATGGAGCCAGGGAGTCACTTATTCACTGGCGCTTAGCGGTCCGAAAATCCAATCCGAAAACCGAAAACCGTTGAATAAATGGCGAAAACGCGAGCCGGACTGAACAAAACGTCCGTTCTAATCCGGTATGAAGAACTGTTTGCCAGATGATAATTCTCGCACGGATTTTGAGACTGGCTGTGGCAGTGGCACTGGCAGTGGCAGCGGCAGTGGAGGGACGTTGTATACGCTCCGGCCCAAACTAACGGTCTGTGGGGACCCGTCGCAAGGGGATACACAGATACATTTGTATCTGCGAGTACGCTGGGGCGTATCTAAGGCGCTTAGCCAGGTGCAATAGAATTAAATCCCACGAATTGCCAAGAGTAAATTTAATTTTAATACAAAGAGAGGATTAAGGAGCCGAAACGGGAACAGGACCAAATGGCAGGTGATTCGAACGGTCCGGCTGGCCGATCGCTTTCCCCCTCGGCCTTTTTGGGGCCTTTTGCGCCTTTGGCCGTTGTCATGGCGACCAATTAATTTGTGATAAGATAATATCAGCCAAGTTTGCTCATAGTATTCAGATGTTTAGGCTGTGTGTGCGTTGGAGGCGGTGGGCGCAACAGTAGAAGCTGAAGTAGGAGCGGGGGCAGGCTCAGGTTCAGATACAGCACTGGCGCAGATGCACAGATACTCAGGTAGCCCACCTACAGATACCAATGGTGATCCAAGGGAGCGCGCGTGCACAATCTAAAATCTATGGATGGGTGGGTGTGTGTGTGTTTGGTTGGCTGGTCGAGTGGGTGGGTGTGTGTTTGGTTGGCTGGTCGAGTGGGGGCCGAAATCGAAACAAAATTGACCAACTATATCTAACAGAATGCGATCTTCTTTGCTCAGCGATACTCGCCAGTTGATACTGGACACTGGACGGCCGACTTGCTCTACTATAACTATATAAAATGAAAAAAAGAAATAAAGAGCCCTGGTACCATATTGATAGGAAGCATGGGAACCGACCGGCGGGCAACGCGGTATCCAGCGGTAATCTAATCTCCGCCGGACCTGGCGCGCCATACGCGTATTTGTGGAGAGCTTCACGTGGCTAAACCCGAAAGTAATTTGTGTAAAACTTTGAAAATCGCCAACTAATCGGAGAGGAGTGTAGGCAGAACCAAAAACCAAAAACCAAAAACCACAAGCAATGCGTTGAACGTTAACGTTAAGTATACGCCCCGTATGCCACCAACAAACAAGTCATCAGTCAATTTCCCAATTTCCGTGCAAACTGATAAACTGCAACGGACGCGACGGTGACGCGTGGGATTAGCTATATATAATGGATCGAGTAGCGTCCGGAATGGGGGGTCGGGAATGATCGCTCGAATCGGTTTGTTTTCTTTTGGGCTTTGATTGATGTTTTGGCGCCATTCCGTGGGCGTTTTCATTGTTTACAGGCTTCGTCGTGTGAGAGAGTGCGAATGGATCGATCCAACGATCGATCCACCGATCGATCGACTTGAATTAAATATGAGAAATAAAAAAGATGCGAGATCAGTTTCCTCTCTCTCTTGATCTCGGGGCTTATATGGCTGCTGTGACTGGCACAAAACCAGATACTGTCATGTGAATTTTTGCATATTAATTGGGTGTTTTTTCTCAATACCTGCGACCCATAACTTATTTCAACAAATAGGATAATTGAAACTGCACTAAAGTAGAACACAAAAACAAAAAAAAAAAAAAAAAACTAATGAAAAAGGAAAAAGTATCTGCGTATCTGATGGATACAATTATATTTGATCATCGGATACACAGATACAGATACAATATCTAGCCGGAGACTGCTACTCGTTACACTTGCTGTTTCTGTTTCTGTTTCTGCTGCTGCTGCGGCTGTTGGCACACTTAGTTGTGAAGTTTGTTTTGATTTTTAACACTTTTTTTGATACTCTGCCCGTGTATAAGTGTACATTTTTGTTGTATTTTAGAGCACGCTAAGCTGTTTTTTTCCACCTCGATCGAGTCGAGTCGAGTCGAGTCGCGTCGATCGATCGATCGAATGCAGCCACGAATATTTTCAGTTGCGACTTGTAACAAGTACATCGGTTCGGTTCTATGCGTTTTTTAATTGCAATCGCTTCGATTCGACGACTGGTTGGCCCTGAGTTATATGTTATATAGCTTATAAGCTGTAAGCTAGCCACGACTTTTGGCCAAATTTGTGTAGATTTTCAGTGACCAGTTTTTTTGTTTTTTTTTTGCTTTTTTGTTGGCAAAGATCTGCGATTAAGCGACACATACACGGACTAATTTCTTTTTGGGATTTGCATAAGTGCGTGACACTTTAGCAATGATTGCATTCAATTCCACAATATATGGCACTGGCAGTAGATTCCGACAATTGTCGGCGGGCGGCAACGGCAACGGCAACGGCAACTGCGATTGCTGCTGCGGCGGCGGCGTTTTAGCGACTGACGCGACCGACGCGACCAAAGAATCTACAGCAAATGAAAATGAAGCGACTCCATAAATGGGGAGCAGCTGTTGCCGCAAAGTTCGTTTATCGCCAAAGCTCTATCTGCCCCTCTCTCTCTCTCTCTCTGTTGGGGCCTGGGCCTGGGCCATGGCCTGCCGCTTCCACACCCACTCTCCCAGGCTCCCACCCGCTCTCAATGATCCGGCGGGGCTGAGCGCGATCAGGTTACAACCGATGCTCGCTCAGACCTGGTCTCACCTGGGAAATGCGAAACTGCCGGCACGAAAAGGTGAGATAAGAACAGAGAGCCAGGTGGAGAGCCGGAGAGGATGGTAATTAGACGTCGTCGCCGCAGAAACAGCTGCGCTTCAAGCTCAGACTAGCGCCAGCTGACTTTTCTGAGTCTGAGGCGAGATCGGGTTACCTGGACGCCGGAGTGACGTCCAACCGATACCCTCTAATTGTTGGGTAAATAAATAAGAAATATAATTAACATTCCCATTGTCTTCCATTAGGCTAGTGTCTCGCACTAGGTGGACTCCCCCCAAATGATCGAGAAGATTGATTACCCCTTTGAAAACAAAAAAAAAACCATTTACCACCCCAATCAATCTAATTCGTTTCTTTTTATCTAGCGCCCCGTTATGGCCACTTGACTTGATTGAATTCCCATTTCGAGCACTGTAAATTTTCTTTCATTCAGGAGAATATTAGAGGTGCAATCCAATCCTCAGATTCCCAATTATAAGTGGCACTTTTGGAGTACTATCAGCGCAGCATAGCGGAAGTTCTTGACGTTGGAGTAGCCTCACTTCAGATTAGAAGAATCATACAAACATACATAGTTACTCAATCGGGGGTCTTATCTATGGCTTTTGTTACCCAAGGTTCTGGCCAATGTAAATGGCCGAGAGGGTTCCCTCAACAAAGTGATATACCCCCGAAGACGAGGAACCATAACCGGTACCGAAGGAGAGCGGGGTTAACCGAATTGGAATAGAGTCCTCGGCAAGATTCTGCAAGGGTTCCAAGGTACTTGGACCTCAACTCCTTAAGTATCAGCATAAAAGTGACTACTGTACTTACTGCCTGTGGCACGTCGCACCACGCTGTGTGTAAAGTTGCCCAAAGCCGCCACCGTGACAATCGAGTCCTTCTTCCCGGTGCTGAGCTGCAAAGGAAAACACAAGGAGCCATATAAGCGGCGAGTTCAGAAAGACCCAAGAGCAGGATGCCCTTCACTCCCCAATCCCCCAGTAAGCTGTGGTGTTTAGTTACCTTTTCGTAGTCGGCCTCGTTCTTGGTCTGCAGCGGATTGAGCAGCACCTGGCCGCACAGGTTGTCGCCCGCCCCGCTGCCCGCGGTGCTGCCATTGCCATCGTTGGGAGTCTGCAGGGTCACGCCCCCGCAGCTGCAGCGACGCAGGCGACTGCGACGCAGCTTAATGCAGAAGAGCCGGCTCCCATCCTTCTCGGAGGCGTCCAAGGGCGGCAGGGAGCCCTGACCGGAGGTGGGCAGGCCACCGGCTGCGGCGGAGGTGGTCGAGGGGGCGGGCAGTGTGCTTGGCGAGCAACCCATGGCGAAGTCCTGCTTCTGATCCTGGTACTCCTAGCACTCCTTGCACTTCACTGACTATAGCCGCGCCCACTCTGGACGTTGCGGTTGCTTCACTAAATTGCTCTTGGTCGCCTGGTGATTTTGGTTTTAGTTCTTGTTTCGGTTTGGGATTTACTTTCGCTTTCGGTTTCGGTTTCGGTTTCTGCTTCTGTTTCCGTTTCGGTTGCAGCTTCCTTCCGTCCTTTTCCGGCTTTGGTCTGCGGATTCCTGGCCTTGCAGTGGTCCAGCTTATGCCTCGGCTCCGTGTGCTCCTGGCAGTGGTCCTGCCGCCTTCTGGTTGCTGGTGCTCTGATTCGATGGCTGCTCTTCTGGTTGGCGATAACATAATTGGAACATTTTCGGGCTGCGGTCTGCTGAGTGATTGACTGATGGCCAGTGGAGCTGCTGGTCACATATTCCACAAACAAAGAGCACTGCAATGGTCGGAGGAGAACAAACATTAATTAAAATTCCAGGCGAATGAAATTGAAGTGGGGGAAAACATTTTCAAGTGAGGCTTAAATTAGAAAAGTTCCGCGCAGGCCATAAATTTTAACAACAATTCTTCCACCATTTTGGACACTTTTAGTTGGCCTTAAAGTTATATATTCCAGATGCCTTTCCATAATTCCGGGCATATTTAATTTAATTGGTTTATGTGACATTGACGCCACCAACCTGGGGAGTTTCTGGGCGTTTCGGATGCGATATTTTTAGATTGTTGACAAGGCAAGCGTGGTTTCATTGAAAATGGACAGGGCACCCGCACAATTGACTCTTGGCAATTGTTATAAATTCATAAAAGCCCAAATATTGGCAATGATTATTGGAGCCAAGGCAATGGGGGAAGAAACAAAAATAAAGCCCATGAGAAAGGAAGGTAAACAGGGGTGTGGCCAGAAGAGGGGCTGCCCCTGCTCGGGCATGGAACGTGACCAACTTGCTGCATATGAATAATGCCCAGTCAGAGTTATGTTTGCGTTTTTCTTTGGCCAAAACCGATGCGACGACTCCTCCTGTCTGCCATATTAAGTTCGGGTCCCCCCCGAAAAGTTTTGCGAAACTCGATAGTCTGAGCCACCGGTGGCACGTATCAAACAATTGACTTGTGGGGATTTGCGGGTGTCATATATAATATATATAGAGCTTTCGGTATCTGTATCTATGACGCCCTGGCTCTTCCCATTCCGACTCTGGGCTGTCATTCCGGCTTTATCTCGAGGCTGGAAAGTGGAAAGGAAAGACCCTGTGTCGCTCTGTGTCTTGCTAACCAATTTTAAATATTTAGATAAAACGATTTCATCGCAGTCGAAGGGAGCAAATCAATTGATATGCCACTCGGAGGATGGTGAATGCTGAATGGTGGATGGTGGAGTACACTCCAGATTAGTCACCGAAAGTCGCACCCAATTCAAGTGACAGTTCGAATCCCATCTCTTTTCGGGAGATCAAGTCTGCGAGTGAAATGTCCTCCGTCTGGGCAGAGGAAGGAAGGAAAACAATGGGGGAAAATACAGAGTCCTTATCCCCAACGACGTTGATTGACTTGCTAAAGGGAACGAACTGTCTTTCATCTGCATTCATACATAAACACATCCACCACCCATGAGGACACTTGTTGTTCGTCCTCGTCCTAGTCCTGAATCCGTTTGCATTGTTGCCACCAAAAACAAAAGGTGTCACCAAAGAAGACACAAACAGGAAGACTGATGACTGAAGACAACTCGAATGGCAGCACATGAAGAAAACTACTGGCACTTATGCCCCAAAACGTGGCTAATAATCAGTTTGATGATTTCATATCAGTCTAGTTATACGTTTTTCCATCACTATCAGGCCCTAAAACTGGAAACGTATTTTTAATTTCGTTTTGATATAAATAAGTCCAATTCCCTCCAATATGATAAGCAATTGCTGTTGTCATATTCCCATAAAGCCACTATTTGTTTAAAGAACTGACCTTTATGGCTGGATTCTTAAGTAATTTGAATAAAACCACAATGTGTATGAAAGTTTTTCGCTGTGCCGGATCAGAATCAACTTCAACATCCCCAGGAAAGCAAAATAAAAAAAGTGGAAAAAAAAAAGTACAATAGAGATGACGAGAATAAGCTTTGCGTTCCCATCAGTCTACGGTGTGTTTGTTGATTTAAACAAATTATTTTTAGAACCGACCATATTAAAATGTAGAAGTAATGGCTTTCGCTGTTCACTCAGCCTCATTTAAGTTTTCAAATAAATAACGAACGTTGTAGACGTAACATAATTTGTTTATCGCTGCGCTGGGAAGGTGAAATTGCTCAGCCGCCCCGTTGCCAGGTCGCGTTGCTAAGCCCAACGCCTTTTGGTATGCAACGCAGAAGGCTCGAGAGCCAGAGTGCCGGAGTGCCGTAGTGCCACGGTGCGGCCATGCACCAAGAAAGTGCCAAATTCTATTAGCGGTCCCCAACGTCAACGTCAACTCATTAGATGCAGCCAGTCACGGATGCTTTGGTAGCTTGGATGCTTGGCCCATAGCTATTAGTATGCAGGTGCTTGTGGGTATTTGTATAATAGCATCATCAGGATGCCTGATGTGGCGTGTGGTGGTGCCTGTGTGTGTGTTTGTGTGTTAGCCTCCTAATAGAATTTCTTGCCAATATGTACGGCCGGAATGTGCGTTGGTATTTGGCAGCCGAAGCCGAAGCTGATGGCGATGGCGATGCCGATGCCGGGCCATATAAGAAACCTTGCCGAGACCAAAAATGATGAACATGGAACCCCCGGCGGAGCGCATTCGAACAATTTTGTATCTAATAGTTTTTGCACGCTGATATTTTGCAGCTGCCAATCGCTTGGATTCGGCTTTCTGTTTACTTTGGTTGCATATATAGAGAGCGATCGGAATTCGATCGTCTACATCGTCTACACAAACGTATCCAATGGATTATCAGAAATGGGTGGAGTAGGTTACTCAACTGACTCAGATTACGAAAAAAAGAGGTAGGTTTTCATACATTTATTTCTCATCTTAAAGCAATACCAGAAAAAAAATAATAATATTATTGTAAGCCAAACAGATGGGGTGTTAACGTTTTGTCGACTTCCTATGCCCCCACAAAAGGGAAGCCGGCCAAGAAAACTTTTAATGGCCCATTATTTTTCAATAGATACGTACATGTATGTACGTTCCTATAAATCATTGAAAAACCTAAAACAATGGCCAGATTTCGGGGCGATCTTACCAAGAATTTCATGTTCATATTGTGCGTCACAAGTGTCAGGCTATTAGTATCCTCGATGGCGGGCCTTGAGGCTTCACAATGGAATCGCGACTAATCGCTTACAGGCTGGCGGAAGGTTGGACCTCGACTAATTAATAACGAACATGAAAGAGAACGCCACTAATATATAGATGGTATCCTATGGTGTACAATATTGCTTACAATATCTATGGGGGGAGGGGAGGCTTTTCCGGCCATTTCAAAGAGTTTTGCCACTTGGACATTTGCATTTCAAATGCCGATCTTTCGAGCGCGATGTGACAATGGGAAACGAGTCCCGGGAATAATGGGAGAGCAGGGAAATGGTGTCGCAACCTGGAATATTAGGGGGAAGCTAGCTGGGGAGCAGGAGCTACATAGCTGATTGCCCCAAGCAGTTGACAATACAATCAAATGGCACATTGCTGGCCGAGCATAAAGTTGGATGAACTGCTGTGGGACGGGAGTGGAGTGTCGGGAGGCGGCAATGCCTCCAGGTGCCATTGGCGGAGGGTATTGCTTGGCATGCCCATCGGTGTGCAGGTTGCATAACCGTAGTTATAATAAACATTTCAAATGTACAACCTCACCGCCCCGCCCCCGCCTTTGGGCTCTCTTTGAAAAATCCCAATCAGTATGCACGCAAGCGACTCGGATTTATTTGCTGTTAACAATAGCAGGCACCTACAGTTGCTGCACCAACAACAATGAAAATTAAAGCCACAACGACAACAATCCATTTTAATAAACAGTTAAAATCGAGAATTAATTAAGTCGGAGCCAGGAGAGGCAGTGGCAGTCAGTTAGTTGGCCAGAAAGTCAACTGATTGGGGCAGAGCCTATCGCATAGATAGTGAAACGAAAACGAAACGAAAAGAAACCCCCAAACCGCAATTTATATGGCAGAGTTATATAGTCAAGAGCCATTAGATAATCGACGACAAAATGGGTCAGTCCATGAGGGATATACAGAAAAAAAAACAATATATATACATATATTTATATGTATATCCCGAAAATGTATATAAAAATGAAACGGAAAACATTTGGCAGGCATCAGGCATCAGGCAGCAGGCAGCAGGCGGTGGCAGCAAAATGCAAAATGCAAAATTCGAAACACGAAACACGAAAAACCGAAATGCGAACGCAATTTGCAAACTTATTGTTGCTTGTTTATAAGTACGGAATGATATTTTTCACATTGTTTATGGCAAGTATGGGCATCGAGGCATCAAGGCATCGCTCATTGCCTCCTTCCCCCCCTTTCCTTCCTTAGCCAGCCTGCCACCCGACAACATTTTAAGCGATTTTTATGTGCCTCTGTCGCGCCTATAAGAAGTCAGGTGAGTTAGAGGCTCCGTCTCCGGCTCTGGCTACGGCTGTCGGCGGGGGAGATTGTCGCCGTTTTCGTCGTCAGGTGGGTGAAGCTAAATTAAAAACTGCAAAATGTTTTTTTGCGACGCCAGTTGCATGAAAATTTTCAATTTTATTTTTTCCATTTTTATTTTATTTCATTTAATTTTATGATCTTTTGGAGGGCACTTGCTTAAAAGTCACGGATATGGAGAGGGAGGGGGCGGCGAGCCAGAGACGTTGACACTTCCAAGGTGGCTTGTATACTATAATTGCGTACGTTATACATATGTATGTATGTACATATGTATGGAAGTTGTTGGGGTGTAAGGATGGATGGGGATACGCCACAGATTTGTAGCTGAATGCCAAGTCTACACACATACTATTTGTATCCGAAAGAATGCTCGCAAATTAAGCGAACAAACGAAAACGAAAACAAAATCGCCACCGAAAAATGTCCAACTTAAGTACATATACAATACATTATCTGTTGACGTACCGAAAAAAATTTGTCGTTTAGCTGCTAGTTGTTGATTTCTTTTTCCATATGCACATATATTTCTTTTTCTATATATACATATATATATATATATATATATTTCTTTATATTTTAATATTTATATCAGACTCTAGATATAAATTAAACAAATACACACATGAGCCACAGTGGGAAGGATGGGGGGATTGGGGGGATTGGGGATATACACACGCACTAACAATAAATATTGCTTCATACATACACACACGCGAACTGGCACATAGATATGCAGGTGTAACTGTGTGTGTGTGTGTGTGTGAGTGTCCGCTTTTCGAGATACTCAAGCACTTCTTTGCGATACATCGTCGTCACAATAACAATAACAATAACAATAACAAAACATTTTTCGTAGCTCTTTCTTCCACAAATTAGAATTTATTTTAATGCGCGGGAGGTCACGTTCATAGCACGGATGTTGTTGCTGCTGTTTCTGTTTCGGTTTCTGTTGCTTTTGTTGACGCACCAGATATTGCAAAATACTCGCATGTACATAGGCGGGCAGTGAGTACACAAAATTGTAAACACCAGAAACTTAAATTCAATGCATTTAAAGTAATAATAATATCAGGCACAGCAGCAGCAGCAGCAGCAGCAGCAACAACAGCAGTGGCAGCAGCGGCAGCAACAACAGCGGCAGCGACAGTAGCTGCGATAACACCGCAAACGTATCTGTGAGATACAATTGGCTCACATTTACTGCCAACACTCAATCTGAACGAACACACAAACACACTCACGCACGCACAGCCATTCATGGGGCCCGATATATGTACACACATACATATGTATATTGATCACAAATCGAGTGAATATGATTGCCGATTATTGCGGGGCCGCGAAGATAACTAAATTTTTGGTTGCGCCACTGCTCTCGGTGGTTCCTTCACAGCCGGCAAAGAACGAAACGCTCGACGCTCGAAAATTCCCGAGATTCACGACCAGAGACGGGGTGTGTGTAGGGGTGGCCGGGCGCAGCGGCGATCCGCGATCCGCAGCAATCCGCAATCCGCTATCCGCGATCCACGAGCGGTTGCCTGTCAAAGCAAAACGTCAAGTTAAAATGATTCCGCTCCGCTCAGCACTTAGTTTAGTACCGCTCTGTGCCGTTCGCTCAGAGCGTTCGCCACGATACTACAAGATACTTTATGGAACACAAAAGAAACAACCTAGCTGGCTGGCTGGCTGTCTATCTGCCTGGCTAGCTAGAAGAACGCGAGTTGAAGAAAAACTAAAACAATCTCTCAGATACAAGATCGGGCGGATGGCAACGACACGGAGCGAGCGACAGCACCAAACGAGAAGTATCTGTATCTGAACTTGGCAGCCGATCAGAATCGGAATCAGAGGCAAGCGACCCAGCTGAAGCCCAAACAGAATCGGAAGCACGCAGTTTTCGGAGAACGGGAGAACGGGAGAACGCCAGCGATCCGTGAGATACTTGGAGAGCGTGGGAGCACCAAGAGCCCGGAGAGCCCCCCCAAAGAAAAGAAAGCAGCCGAAAAAAAAATCAAAACAAAATCCCCACTAAGAGAGTGGAGAGCATTGGAGCTGGCTGAGCAATTATTTTCATTGGAGCTGAGCGCGTGATTTCTGGAGATTTATTATTTTAAAGCTAATAATTTGTAGTGGAGATATTTATTTTCAGATATTATTTATTATGTAGTGTTTGAGAAACAGTTTATTTAACATTTTGTTAATTCAATTTTATGCATAATAAAAAAAGGGCATTGGAAGTCACATTTAAACCCATTTTAGAAAAATACATTGTTTTTGCACAAGTTTGTTTAGAAAATATGGCTACCTGGCATACGGTGCGTATGAGTAATACTATGCGTATACTGATATTGATAGAAATTGGAAACGTTTCGTATGGAGTATTTTCGGGAGCAGCAAAATGTGCTTAAAACTTTGTTGGAACACACAAACTAAGCTACGATTGTTTTTGGATATCCCTTATATATGTTGACAACTTTCTAGAACTACAGATAAGATTGCCAATGAAAGACCATTACTTTCGGGATTGGTATTTATTTGGGTCACAAACAATGACAGCTTTAGACAAAATGTCTGGAATAAAAGCCACCAGCAATGAATCATTTATAGCATCACAAGATAAGCGCATTCCTAGCCATGAGTCACCTGGGCACAAGTGGCTTTAAACGCACACGGATATGGGCAGGAGTGGCGGGGGCAACAATAACATAGTCGATATTAAAGGTGATAAAGTTTATCCTGGGTAAATTTTTTATTTGGTTTTGGTTTTGCTTTTGCTTTGCCTGGCAAATTGTCTGGCCAAGGATCGGTCATGTTGGGCCGTTCCATTAACGGCTTTTGCCGAGCCCCAGGCAATTGCTTACACTCCAGATGGAGTCTGCACGCAATCCAGATTCGTTTGGCCTCCAGTACCCTCACAAATACAAAAAACAAACACACACACATACACGCACAAAGAGGCAACCACGTTCGGGAACGTGTCCCGTACACACATGAGCACTTCTTGATGAGCTTATATGAGCAATGGGATTTTTGCTTCCTTTATTTTTTGTTCTTTTGGTAATTGTAATTGCGTTTGCCTTCGTTTCATGTTTGGCATGGCCAAGTGCTTTCACTGTTCCACTATCAATTAGCCAGAAACTCAGGGCCAGGGCCAGGACCAGAGCCAAAGCCAGAGCCAGAGCCAGAGCGTGGCAGAATCACAAACACAAACCGAATTCGAAACCAAATCCGAATACGGGTAACAAATCACGGAGCCTGCCCGCCGGGCAATGCCATGTAGTATGTATATTCCTTTCCTTTCCTTTTTTTTCCTTTTATTTTGGTTTTGGCTTTTGAGGATTTGCATTTTAGTTAAGCGTAGCGAGGGGTGGTGGTGGGTGGTGGAAAATAGGGATACGATGGTTACCTGAATCCTGACGAAATCCCCGGGCAAATATTGCTACACCAGTTCGTTGGTTAATTTTGCAGCCGTGCTGTAAATCACAATTGCCGAACCGGACCGATAGCGGGGCGAACGGAAAAAAATAAATAAATATATAATAAAATCAACGCGATGGATTCAATGCCGAATTTGTTTTCCCACTGGAAGCGTGCTGGGTGCTGGTGCTTTCAGCCGATGGCCAATGGCGATAGATAGACACCAAAGCCAAAGCGGCCACTCAGTCGGGCAGTCAGTCAGTCAGTCAGTCGGTCGTTCGGTGACTTGGGCAGGAGGCGAGAGGCGAACGAAAAGCACCTAAAACGGCTAAAACAGCGGGCCACCGATTGTGTGTGCCTGTGTGTTTGTGTGTATCTATAGAGCTGTGGCAGCGGAGCGCGATGCGAGCTGCGTGTATCTATCAATTCTGCCAAAACCGAACTAAAACTCTCAAGTGTGCGAAAATTGTACATAAGTCGAGTGCTGGCTGGCCTGGCATCCTCGTGCCACAGCCGAGCGGTTATGTTGAGCAGACCAAGTCGCAGCTGAGGCTGAGCAAATATGTTGCGCACAGATACATGGATACACGGACGGAGATACGGATACAGGATACGGGCACAGATACAGATACAGCCAGAGTCCAGCAGCTAACAAACACGCTTGTTGCATGCCCAACAAATGTTGAGATACAAAAAGAAAAGCGATGGAAGGCGAAAAAGCTCTGGCGATAAGGCCATCCCGGTTGCGGGGGATGAATATGCATTCGCGTGGGGAAGCCACCTTTCGCCTGGCCCCAATAAGTAGGCAACATTTTTGTTCATGGCGCAGGCGTCGCTGCTGGGTGGCAAAGCTTTTATGCTCGGCAACATCCTGCTGAGGACAACTGTTGCGTGTGAGCCCCAAACACACACAAACATACACAAACACATACATACATAATTTGTGTACTAAAAAGCCACACAATTGTTGTATTAAACACATTAGGTGGGTGGGTGTATGTGGGGTTGTGTGAGTGTGGTGGGGAGGGTGTGTGTGTGTTGGGGGGGGTACACATGTCTCGGGACCACGACTTCGGGTAATTTTACATTTCTTTTTAAAGCTTAGTTTGTATTGGTAAATAATAGAGGTTACTTCCCGCCCGGCGCCAAAAAGGGCAAGCCATGGACGTACTTTATGTACGATACTCGCCAACGTCAAAGGACAAAATATTGGGTCCTAAACAGGCAATAACTTTAACTTTTATCAAAATAATCTATTGATTATAAGAGGAAGATGTTATCTTAAGGATATATCATGCATCCTTTAAGCAAAGCCAAGAAGCTCCGTATAAACAAAATAATATTCCCTTAGGTAATAAAGAGATATATTACTTTAAAGGAAAAAGGATATTTTCACAAAATAAAAACAAAGATATTGCTATTATTTTTTCCTTTATTGTCAGCCCCATCTCTCGCTGGGGATGACGATGTATCTCGCTTGCTGGGAGCACATTATATAAAATTTATAAATACTTTTAAGCGCGGCCTGTCAAGGTGCGTGTCTGCGTATGTATGGTCCTTTGATGGTGTGCGTTTTTCGTCCTTGTTTGGGTGATTCGATTTGGCTCGGCTTAGGTGGGCATAGGTCGATTGGCTGCCGACTTTATTACTGTATTATTGGCCTTTAATTTGAGCTTGAACAGCAAATACACACATACATATATTTCCCACAGCGTCGTCCTGCGCCTCCTGCTTCTACAAATTCTTTTTCGGGCTAATTTCTGTAATGTTTTCCATTCTTCCCTTTTTTTTTTTGTGTCAGCAAAATAAAAAATGCCCCTGGCTTAGAGAATACAAACGATTTATGAGCTGTAGGCAGGACCTGGACCTGATTAGTTGGGGCAATTTGATGGCATTCAACACGTGACCGTTTCCCTTTTGCATAATTTATCTTTGATTTCATTTTTTCTTTGCTCGCAATTTATAATGTGATGGGCCGCCGGTGGCATTATTTAAGGATTTCCTTTGGATCCTTCGTCATAATTTTGATTCGTATTTATTTTAATTAAATTCGAACTGCAAAACCCGATTAAGCGACGCACTTACTTACCTCTGGTGGTTGCCCAAAGCCATGTCCAAATGCAACCCAAACAGGCTTCGGGAAATGATTGAAATTCCAAATCAAATTGATCCCTCGTTGGTTCCTGGAAATCAGATTAATGCAGCAAAGCCATTAAAGCCAATTATTTGGTTTTCTGCAAGTAATGGAATCACAACAGTCATCTTGCCAGCTTTTGTTGTCCTTTAATTCAAACGAAAATGATGCGGCTTTAAGTTTAAGCAAGTTGCAAGGATACTTTGTTCCTTGAAAACTCAAGATCCATTTGATTGAGTTTTGCAAAGCCTCTTTAGTGTCTAGTTGGTAAACATTTCTGCTTTAGCGGTTTATGGCCAGGACCCTAAACGCACTTGCCACTTATCAAGGTCCTTAGCCAGGCTGCTTCCAATGTACGCAAGTCATTAGGCTGATGGGTCCCGAGTCCAGCCAACATCACAGGACTCTCCATCCGCACACCCACAGCCATCCATAGCCGCCGCATTATGCATTAATGTAGTTAGCACCCGACCCCACCTGGGCAGCCGGCAGCCGGCAGCCGCTGGGATAAAGGTGAGTTAAGGCTGCGCTGCGCTGGCCCTCTGGGTGCTAACAATTTCACGCATCCATTGTTTCTAACAACATTTGCTTTTCATCACTCTGTTTGGTGTGCATTTTGTGGGCTGCTACTGCCCCTGCTACTCCTCCGTCCGATGATGAAATGAAGATGATAATCTACGGCCCCTTCTGTGTGTTTATGACTTTTTCGCCTTGTCAAAATTGAGGCCTTGCCCCAATAAAAAAAACAAAGGCCCCCTCGACAACGGAAATATGTTTTTGCTTTATAACAGAGGAGAAGAAAAAACAAAGCAAGTGGAGTTTAAGTGCTTTTTATGTTGTGTTTGTTAGGCCGCGGCACTTATTTCCCGGCTATACCAAGGCCCATAAGGACCACCCACCTCCCACAAGCCCGTTAATTAGCCGCAAGGCCGTGTTTTTATGACCGTGATCGATTCGAACTAAAATTAAATAGATTTATTATTCAATAAATTGAACGTTTATGCTTAGAATATGCTCATCAATTTGTTGCTGCTTTTGCTACTTTCGCTTGGCTTTGGAGTAGTTTAGAAATTAGAAGTTTTTTTTTTGGGGGAAAGTTCCTATCGAGTGTTGGCCAAAAGCGCAATTTAATTTTACGACAAAATACATTTATACTTATTACTTGTTGTGTGTGTTGCTTTAATGCCTAAAATATATATATATATATATTTCTATGATGCGTATTCAATGTGGTCATAATGGATGTGCTCTGATGTGATGTGTGTGTGTGTGTGTGTGTGTTTGTGTCCTTATAATTAGGTCCTGGATACAAAACGATATTTTTATATCCGACTACAGACTAAATATTGATTGATATGTACAGGAAGCCTTGCAGCCTAACACAAAAAAATAATAATTCAATTCAAGTTGAAATTTGTGAGAGGATAAAAAACAGATTTCTCGCTAAAAACAAAACTCATTTCGCTGGAAAGCCTAACCTATATTGTATATATCCTTTATCGTATATATTTATGTAGACCTTTATCGGGTTTTCGGGGGCTATGCGTTCCAAGTGATGCACTTATGAATGTAATGGCTATCAATAAATACACGCTCGCTAGCTTGTCTTTTATGCAAATGTGGAAATAGAGCACACACATGAATCCTACATATATCTCAGCTAACAAATATATATATGCCAATCATATATATATCCTTATTATCCTTATGATCCTTTACTGGCGGCGGTTAAGATTTAAGTCTTGCAGGCAGAGCGGGGGCGGCGGTGCAATTGCTTGATTTTTCTAATGCGCTTTCCATGTCCTGGCTTCAACAATCTCCTCCTCATCCTCCTCCTCATCCTTTCGGTATGTAAGTGTGTGTGTGTGTGTGTGTGTATGTACATTCAGGCTCGGCATCTGTGTGCTTGTGTGAGTTTAACTGCTTTTGTATTTTTCTGAAAAATATGACTTTGGTATTCCATTCCCTTCCTAGCACTCGTTATCCTTTCTAGCTGACCACAGCATCCTTCAGCAGGGGCATCCCCACACTGCCACCCCCGTTCACAATAGCCGCCGTTGCACTGCTGCTGCTGCCCTCCATGTCCTGGTCCTGGCCATCCTGCTCGTTCTCCACCGCCTGCTGCTTGGCCGGCGATCGATGGGCATCCTCTTCAGTGGAGGACTTGACGTCCTGGCCATCGTGTTCCTCCTCTTCCTCCTCCTCTGGCAACTCGGCCGGCTCTTGGTTAGCTGGAGCCTCTGGGCGACAAGGGGAGCTGGTCCTTGTCTCATCTTGGGCGAGATTTGGCACATTGGCCACCAGGACGCCGGAGTACTTGATGCCATTCAGCTCCAGGTTGACAATCAGTTGTTGTTCGCCATTTTCGCCAGTTCCTAGGAGAAACATTAATTATAGATAAACTTTTAAGGACATTTTGTATTCCTTGTACTCACCATTTCTGGCCACTTGGAACTGCATGCCCGATAGCAGGCTCAAAGTCTCCAAAGGATTGAGTTTCACGTTGGAGGGACTCTTCTCCTCTCCAGATCCGCTGCCCTGGGACTTTCCGGTGCTCTTCTTCTTGGTGGAGACGGGCGAACTGTGACGATGGCCCACCGAAGCCGTGGTGTTCGATGTGCTCGGCGAATTCTCTATAGCCGAATCATCGGATTTGTCCAGCTGGTGGCTCTGGTGATGGTGATGATGGCTGTGATGATGTCCATTCATCGGCTGCTGTTCACTGTCATCGTGCATGGACGAGGAGTTGCCGGTTGTGTTGTGCTCATTGTGCCCGTAATCATCTTCCGGTTCGCCATCGGATGGGGCATCCTGCTCCTGGTGGCTGGCCTGGTGATGGAATCCGGCAGCCGCTGCCACTGCGGCCATATTGTGTGGATTTAAATAGAAGTTGGCGGGAAACCCGGGAGGCAGGAGGCCACTGCCCACGCGCTTGGCCGGTGGCGGCTGGTGGGGGCCATCGTCCTGCTCTACGGGCTCCGGGGTGGGTTCACGCTCCCGCTCCCGTTTAATATTAGTGAGATTTGGTGGCGACTCCGAGAGGTTCAAAGCTTCGCTGTAAGTTTATAAGAGGTATAAGTGGTTAGTGTCTCTACTAAAGCAATGAGATTTCTCGCTAAGATGGCGCTAGTAGATAGTGCAAAATACAAAATGAATTAATTGCTTTAAATGCTTAGAAATATAAAGAAAAAAATATATTTTTCAGTTTTTACACATTCGTAAAATATTTAAGAGGCTACAAAAAGGTTTACTTGGCATTAAGCCTTGGCTTTTGATTGCTTTTGATTAATTGAAAGTTGAGATAATACATCTTTCTTGGCAAGTACACTTTTAATGAGACTAAAACCTGATTGAGCTGTTAAGTTTTATGAAAAATAAAACCTGATTGAGCTGTTGCTACTTTAATATCCAAAAATTATGCAATCGTAATTTGTTTATGCGATTTTACACAAATACTTTGAGATATCTTACCGTTGCTGCGGGGAGGTGTGGGCCGATCCCGGCGGACTGTTGTTGTTGTGGTACATCCTCCACAGAGCCACCTGAGCACTGAGGGCGTCGTGCTTGCTCAGATCCGGACTCTGGGAGCGCTGGCGCTGCTGCTGCTGCTGTTGCAGGTGATGCGATTGTTGCTGCGCCTGCTGCTGCTGTTGCTGCTGGGCCTGCTGTTGCTGGTGCTGCTGCTGCTGGTGCTGTTGATGGGGATGGCCGGCGCCCAAGACGGGCGGCAGACTCTGCTCCTTCTTGGCCTGAATCAGCTGCAGATACTCCATCATTCGGCTCTCGATCTCCTGCTTCACGAGATTGGGCATCTGGCCAAAGGCCGGGGCCCCCATCAGTCGATGGTGTGCGGCGGCAGCGGCAGCAGCAGCCTGGGCCTGTTGGTTGTTGGCCACCGCGGCATGAGTGACAAGAGCCAGCGGCGACATTTGTTGCATGCCTCCCGGCAGCGATGGTCGCGAAATGGGAGTCTGCGAATTAAAGGAAACTCTCAGAATAGGCAATGGGATGGCTAAGATGAAGATCACTTACCAGTGGCATCTGATTGTGCATGGCTTCGTATTGGCCGTAGCTGGAGCGGCGTCCTTCCCGCCGATTGCCATCGATGGCCGCCTGCAGCTCCGCTGGGGTGCTCAGGTTCTTCTTCTCGCACTCGTACGGGTACAGATACTTCATGTATCTGCAAGGTGCATAAAATTATTAAGCATAGAGTAGAGATGGAAAGGGGAGGGATGGGGAATGGGGACAGGGGACAGGGGACAGGGGAGTGGGGAAGGAGGACTTCACATTGATGTCCTGTTTAAGTTGAATTATCGTGTAAATACGAAAGCGACAGGCAAACAAAGATCGCCGATCAATTGTTGCTTGATCCCGCTGCAATGTTTGATTGTCCGTTTTCTGTTTGCCTCGGATTGTGTGTTTGTGTTTTTTTTTTTTTTTTGTTTGTCTTGGACATAGCTGAGGCATTCAGTGGGAAGGGTTTCAGGGGTATCCACTTACTGGGTGCGCAGGGTAAAGGCCGCACTGGTGATGCTCGAGGGCAGATGCAGTCCCTTGATGATCTCCTGCCACAGCTTCTTGTTGATGACATCCACCAGCCCGCCGCGGGCTATTACCAGATTGTACAGCTCATAGAGATCCAGCACCGATTTGGCCATTATGGGCAGTCGATTGATCGGCGTTCCTGCAACATAGATACACACAGATACGTTTATACTTTGAATGCGATTCGTTGGTCGTTGGTCCAAGTTGTTTTGTATTTTGCGCAATGAAACTTGTTCTTGCACTTGCACCGATGTTTTCCATTTCGATCGTTAAAATGCACCAACAAGCAAAACACGATTTAAAGATCCATAAAACAGATTTATCTATCCCGAAAAAAAAGAGAAATTGAGTGCCGAGATTGGCCCCCGAACAGCCTTTTCCCACTCCCACTCATCGATCACGAAGCAATTAACACTTGTAGCCCCTGTAGCTGCTAAAAGTGCACACCGAGGCCGATAAAAACTGAAATAAATCCTAATTGTTGCCCGATTCCAAACACATCGACATATAGACAGATGTTTGTACATATGTTGATCTGTTTATAGCGGCTAATCATCATCATGTGCATTGGCATTCGACTCTATTAGCTATTTAAGATGTATTATTCGATAAATTTTAGGTGCTACTGTACCCATTCGGCATGTAACTTCAAAAAAAATTAAACATTTCTGATGCAGATCGTAGCAGAAATAATCCTTTTTCAGATTGGATACAAATTATCAATTTGGCCAAAAAATCATGGTGAGTGTCTTTGGGCCAAAATTTACAGTTTTTAGTCACCTTCTTTGTTATTTTGTTCCACAATTTTCATTCGATTTCAAAAGGTAATATCATTTATGAATCAGCGCCTTAATCCCCGTCGATCTGCATCAAACGTTTTCCAAAATGGAACAAAAAATATTTTTTCGATTTTTTGAAATTTTTGTAAGGGGTACCATCATAAAAAATCGCAAAAATCGAAAAAAATCTTTTTGTTTCACTTTTGAAATGCTTTGATGCAGATCGAAGCGGGATAATTTCCTGATTCATAAATGATATCCCTTTTTAAAATCGGATAAAAATTAGTCAAAATATTTGCAAAAATGTGACTAAAATCTGTACATTTTGGCCAAAAGGCGCTCACTGTGATTTTATGAATTCCTTACATATTCCCCTTAAAAAAAGTAGCTTCTATCAAGCAAACTATCCCCTTTTATTATCCTTAAAAAAAGATCATATTTGATGTACCATCTTGCGTTTGGCGTAGGGCACCAGAAACATATAAAAAAAAAAAAAACAAATCAACCTGCATAATTGCTGGCTCTGTACGTGAGTAATTCGAATTTGTATAATACTGCCCGGCCCGACCCGGCCCGGCCTCCTTCCTTCCTTTTTTTTACGATCCAAAACACAATATCATCGAATGCAGCATCCACCAGAGATGGGCCTGGGCCGCCTGTTGCTGCCACATTCGGTTCGATCGATTTTCGGTTTTTCTCTGATTTTTTTGTAGTTTTTTTCGTTGCGTTTTATGAGCCCGAAAGGAATCAATCAAACTCTTTGATGGACGTGTTGATTGAATGAGAATACGTTTGTTTTTTATGCATATAAACAAATTGAGTGGCGAGGTGATGCTCGTATCAAAAAGGAATAATACAAAATAAATGCCAGGCGTTTTAATAATGTTTCGTACTAAGAGCAAAAAATTGATCGCTGCACGAGCCAAGCTAGCAACAAATGAAAAAATCTTCGAAGAACGGCCATAATCAATGGCAATTTAATGATTAACTCTGGTCGCCCGTCACTCGATTCGATCGCAGCCAGGGCAAGGATCATTAAACCCAGATATCCAGATACCCTGCGGGCCTCGGGGATTCGATTTGAACCGATTGCTCAGATCCGAGGGCGCTACTATTACTCCTGACACGCACATGCCGCCTGCCAACTGACTGACTTATTATTATTATTTTTCTTGGCAGCTTTTTACAATTTTCTTCTCTTTCTTCAAATTTGTTTCGCTTTCAGACTGAACTCTTTTTGGGGGCGCACACATCTATTTATTTATTTATTTATTTGGTTGCATTTGTTTTCGTAGATGTCAGGCATTTTTAATGGAAATTAAAAGAAACTTGATCGAGTCGGAAATCATAACGCCACCAGGGGGAGTCGAATAGCCCGGCATACGTGTGTGTAGTATCTCAGATGTGGTGATGCTGAGATGATGTACCACCAACCAGACCGTCACACACTAGCACCACCAGATCCCCAGATTTCGACCAAAAATAGCGCCCGGGTTGATAAGTGATTGACGTCTTTTAATTAAGAATTGCGCCGCTCTTCGTTGCACAAACAAGATCTCACGGCAAGCGATCCACATTTATTTTATTTTGTGATGAGCTTCAGCATTATTTCCGTTAGTTAGTCGTTTGGTTGGTTGCTTTCTTTTGTACAATTGTACAAAATAATATCATTCGTCTCTATAGACATATGGACACGGAATTCTTTTCTGTCTCTGTTTCTGTGTCGGTTTCTGTGTCGGTTTCGGCGCTTCCTTCTCATGGCAGACGACACTTTAGACAGTCCCCACAGCCACACATCACAGTACCGGTTCGAGTCCCAGTGGCCCCCAAAAGCAGCCTCCCCAAAACCGCCTCCGGACACCCCGTCCTTTGCAGTGACCGCGTCGGCTGAGCATGCATATGTCAAAACTCGAACGCATGTGACAGATTAAAATCCATTAAGTTGTCAAGCCCCAAAGATGAACTACACACACACACACACGCACATACGTGGATAGTGTACACTTTTTTTTTTATATACTTTGTATAAAAAGGATTGAAACTATTCGTAGGGGAGGTGATATTTTAGCAAAGTAAACAAATTCTAATGGAAGGACTTCTTTCCCTATAAAATCGTGTAAGTATTGCTAGATTCATGCCTCGTTTGGAAAACGAGTTAAGCAAATACAAATAAATTGAATGCCCCCTCGAGTTGCCAGTCAGGCAATCTTAGTGGCAAATACTCCATAATAATTAAGAAAACGCGGCCTAGAAGGTTTGAGGGAAATGTAATTTATTCGCTCTAGTACAGTCACGTCATGTTGCGAGTAGGTAGTAGGTAGTATTGGTTGCATGCCACCGATTTCCATCGCATTCGTTAATGCTCATAATTAATGACAAAAGTACAGGAAACCATACTCGTATTTATAAATAGGACGAAAAGTCTTTAGAATATAAGTACCGATACGTATTCCCTTGGACCTTATATGAATGTCGGAGTGTGTGCGTGTTTGTGTTTGTTTGACGGTAATTTGAAGTGACAAAATGACAAAAAGTCAGCCACCAAAATGATTTCACTACTTCTCTCGGTTTCTTTTCTGTAGAATTGCTGCATATTTTAATGGCTACCCCCCACCGCCCGCCGTCTCTGACCCCATCGCTGCATCGCTCTTCAAAATCAAACGTCAAAGTGCCGAGAAATTTATTCAATTAACATAATTTGAGTGAGCCCAAAAGCACTTGGCGGCTGCCTGGCTGAGTCAGCAAGCCGAGCGACGACATCTGGGCCAGGGATATGCAAATGTGAGGTTCAAGATACACCAGAAGATTCCCTCCTCCTCCTCCATAAAGAAAATAATAACTTACCGCGCTTTTGCATAAACGAGAATAAATCGTCGAGGAACTCCTTGCGTTTGGGGTCGTCATTGATCTCGTAGAGCTGCAAGGAAAACATAGAAACCATTATGGGCATATTAGGATCTGACATGGTCATGGACAACAATAAACCATCCCAACAATAGATCCAACAACTTGACTCTTTTGGCCAATCGTTTCGCACAAAATGGAGTTTGTTGTGTGGTCTATTGTTGGGCCAACAATAGACGATTATGTTGACAGGGGCGCGTGTTCACTCCCCGTCTCATTTTAACCCCCTTAACAGGCATTGCGTTCTCTCGCTTTGTTTGCTGGGGGTTGTTACAGAGACACATCCCTGACCTCCAACCCTCCGGGGTCTGGCGAAGTGTGAAACACTCAATGGGCTGGAGAGCAATCGAATCGAACAATGGATAATTAGGTGATAAAGATAGAAGCCGAGAGATACACACAAAAAGATACAAAACAATCGGTTTAGATACTTTTATAATTACATAAGTAAAAGATAAAATCTCAGGCATTTGTGGCTTGGTATTTATCATTGCCATATCGGCTGGGATTTTCCTGGGGCTCATGATTTGACCTTTGCCATCAGGAACTCAAACTCTCAAAGGAAAGTCCCTAGTCCCTAGTCCCTAGTCTTGGCTCCGCGTATGTTCAGAATTAATGACAACATCGGAGTGAACTCATCAAATTCGGAATTCATCATACTTTCCGCCTACTCCGCCAAACAAAAAACAAAAAAAGAAACGAAAAAGGAGCCCGAGATGGACGGAGAAGACGGAGTCTCTCCTATCCGTGGTGCACATTCTAAGTCAATGCGAATGATGAACTGCCTCCGCCTGCTCCGACTCCTTTGCCATTTTCGCCTTTTTGCCTTCCTCCCCTCGCATCCATCCTCCGCATAAATGATTTAAAACCAAGCCAGCGAGTTGGGACCTCGACTTTGAGCCCGACTCTGGCGATGCTTCTTGCCAAGCTCTGGCTGGGGATATTTTTTATGATGCTCGACGCCCACAAGAGCTATAGAGGAGCATTGCTTATATACAGACACACTCACACACACACACACACACACCAGAGCACAAAATCCTTTTTTTATTTCTGTACGGATATAGCCGGCGATATATATAAATATATCTTTATATCGCTCGGGGTTAAGCCAAACACAAAGTAAATTAATTGAAATTCAACTGGAATGGTTTTTCCTTTCGGATTATGGTTCGTTTTCTTTTCTTAAAAACTTTTTATATACCTCTTGTATTTGATCTTCCGAGATGAGCATTTTGATAGCGTTTGGCACTTGTTGAGTTTACTAATTTTTTTTTATTGTCTAAACAAAATTTCACTTGATTTGTGTGGAAATGCGGGGATTATGATTTTATTTTTAGGGCAGGCGCGGGCATTGATTATCGCGACGATGCAACGCCATCAAAGGTCGTTTATCAACTAAAAATATGGCAGGAGTCTCGAATCGAGATGATGCCGCCGACGTCGGCTGCGGCAGAACAAACACACATATACCCACAGGCACGCACACAGCCATGCAGATTGAACACACACATGCGCCTGCCTGCTTGTCTGGGGTTTTCGGATTTTAATAATCATAAAATGAAGTCCTGCTTCCCCGCACAACACAAGGGTTGCAAGTAGGAGACCTGCCTGCGATCCATCTCTTTATCTCCTTATAGCATAGATCCTTTGGTCCCTAGCTTGCATCACAGCGGCACCGCAGAGAACCGTTAGGCGCTGCTACCAACATCTCGTTACCAAATCCATGGCAATAAAGCTATAAAAACGGAAAACCAGGAAATCCATTCCCACCCCAGACCAGTAGTTTGTAGACCAATCATAATCGCTTTTATTTCTCTAACTATCCAAGTTTCAGGCAGCGTCCTGGAAACACATGTTCAAACACACACAAACACATTAAGGCCCAGATGCACTCACAGATACGAGCGATCCTTTGCGTTCGGGTTATAAAAATAATCTCACTTATTTGTCGCCTAGACTTAGTACCTACATACATAGTGTTCCTAAAAACAAATCCGCTGTGCCTGCGCGCCTCGAAATGCTTGAAATTTGAATCCTTGATTCTGGGAATTTGTCGTCTGCATTTTTGCCAGATCGATTCCTTTTGCCTGACCCTGCTGCTCCTGGACTAGCGAGTGTGTGTGTGTAATTTATAACTATCAGATACGGATACGGATCAGGAGCATGTGGACGGACACAAACATATTTCCAGAGGACATTAAAAATTATATGGCCAGAGATCCCGTTGCAAGGTCCAAGTGTTATCCTGTCGATACAGATACATTTTCGGATCTGCAGGTTGCTGCCTGCCATTATTCAAGAATTTCACACTCGTCACAGGAAATGTGTGGAACAGATTTTCTTTTCCAAATTCTACTATCGATAATATGAAAGAATAAAAACAATAAAATTAGAACGTTAAGACCAAGATAATTAGCAAAAAAAAAAAAAAAAAAACCACGTGCCAAAAAAATCTTTAAATTGAAAGGAACTCGCCCCATTCCCAATCCAATCCAATCCCCAATATTGAATTCTTTCACAAATCTTTGGATATATACAAAATTTTTTTTTTGCTGGCAGTCGAATTAAGTACAAAGAAATAAAATAAAGAATATTATTGGAAATGCTTTGAGCGGCTATAATTAAACATAATTATTCAGTATGTACAGATAATTGACATTGATTAATGAGAGCAAAGCAGAGCGGAGTAGAGCAGAGCAGAGTCGCATATAGAAACTATGTATATAATACAAGAAATGAACAGTGAAATGTACCAAAAATAATATTTTTTCGTCTGCGGATGGATGGACGGATGGATGGATAGATGGATGGATAGAAAGATAGATAGATAGATAGATAGATGCCCGACTAGCTGGCTGACTATATGGCTGCCTATATGGCTGCCTATCTGACCGAATGGCTGACTGATGGCCAAGACGGAGAAGCAGACTTGAATGGTAGCGCCAATCGGGCAGCCACACTCGAAATGTATCTTTCAAAATGGCTTTCATAGTCGCCAGCTATCGCTTCAATTAACATAATTAACATGCCGTCTCATTTCGTTCCGTTTGGTAGAGGAACAGAGCCATTTTGGATTCGTCTGGAGTGGGTTTTATTCGACACCATCGGAGTTGGGGGCGGATGGCTGGGGAAGTTTTTGAGTTGGCGCGTTGGCCGGACTTGACTCCAGCCGGTTTCTGCAAACACATCATCATCATCATCATTCAAGCCGCACACGGTGTAAGCGAAGGTGTTAAGCGTGAAGCGCAGTTACAGATACAGATACAGATACATGGCACATACTGGACAAGATACATAAGTATCTTTTGCATTGCATTGCGAGGGTCAAAGTTTTTATAGTGCATAGAGAATGCGGGCTCCGTTTGATGGATAGCTCTCGTCTCGCCGCGAATGGCCGAAAGGGACTACATTTAAAGTTAATCGAAATTTGGTTTTTATGGCCCAAGCGAAACGGCGACGTCTTCGAACCATACCGAGCCAAAAGCTGTTGAGGTTCACACGGACATGGGCATGGGCATGGGCATGGACACGGGCACTGAGAAGACGCACATTTTTGGCAACCACATTTAATGACCCACAAAACGCTGTGCACTGCTCTCCCCAAAACAACACTCTCTGTCTCTTGACCGGCCTAATTGCCCAGCCCAGCATCTGGACCTCACATGCCGAGATTCGATTCCATCCCAGCTATTTTCTCACCAAATTAACGCCCTGCCCTGGACAAGGGGCTTCATTAATTGCTCAATTGCAAACCGGAACTATCGACTGGAACGCCTTAGCCTCGGGCGAGGAGAAACGAGATCGATCACCAACTAAGCTACACCGAAAAAAAAACCCAACCGGACTGGACAACTTGGACAGCATCTTGGCAACTGGTTTTGCAGCAAGGATCACAAGAGAGCCACTGCCAGGTGGGGATGCTCCTGCCGATGGAATATGGCTATTAGTCGTTAATTGATAGTTTGCCTGCGCATCTTGTTTACACACTGTTCGGTTTGGTTTCAATTGGCCACCACTAACCTGTCTGACTTGTTTGTACTGCTCTTCAAAGCTCCATCCATTATTCTGCTGCGATGAATTTGATGCCTCGCTGGACGTCGACGAGTTGGATGCGGAATTGGCTGCAAAGTGGCGGGCTGAGTGCAACAGTTAAACACTAAAATGGAGGAGTAAGTCGCCGGTGGGTGCGCGATGATACCAACCTTCTTTGCCGCTGGGCGCTGCCGATGGCGATGCAAACGAGAACGGATGAACACCTCCTCCTCCTCCTCCTCCGCCTCCGCCTCCTCCTCCAGTTCCTCCGCCGGCTCCTCCTGTTCCGCCAGTTCCGGAATTGCCGCCATTTGTCGCCGGGTTGCTGTTGGAGCTGGGCGTTGTGTTGGTGCCACCGCCGACGTTATTGTAGCTGCCACCGCTGCTGGGCGCCGAGGTAACGTGGCCAAAGGACGCTGCTGCCGCGGCCGCGGCCACCGAATTGTGGGGTAGCGGGAAGCCCGAGCTAATTGTCGTGGGCAGCATGTTGGCCCCAAACGCGGCAGCATGAGCTGCGTAATCCTGTTCCTGCGGGAAAATGTTCTCTTTACTCAAAATCCCTGACTTTTGTTGGCAGCTCCATAAAAATCCTGTGCAATTTGTAATTAAAGAAATACTCACCATCAGTCCCACTTTCATGTCGCGCACCTGCATCTTGAGCTTCTCCAGCACGTCGCTGTGCTGCAGATTTGGAATGCTGTGTAGGCTACCGATGCCCATGAAGCTGCCCAGGGCGTTTAGCGGATGATTCGGGGGCAATTGGTGGTGATGGCTGTACGAGAATATCCAATTACCACACAACAATATTCAATAATCCCAGAGATTGACTTACCTCAGGGGCAGGTCCGTCTGCGGCTCGGGACTGGCGAAGCTTCCACCTCCGCCGGAAACTGTGTGACTTAGGCGGGCGGCGATCGCCGCCTTGGCGCTCATCTGGTGGTGTTCCCCATCCACGGAGTCGCAGTCGCGCATCTCGTCGTCCGTTCGGTCACCGTGTGACTAAAAGATGGAGAGATTTAAGTTAGTAAAGGCATCAAAAACTCTAGAGTCTAGACAAAACTCCGGAAAGAGTCGAGGTGGAAACAAAGACGAGATGATCGCATATTAATGACGGCGCTTATGTCAACAAGTGACCCGCTGGGCGAGCTTAATCTCCGCAACTTAATCAATTCAGAATCATAATCGATACCCAAGATACCCTGGAACGAGCGTGGGCAGTACTTAGTGGTCATTGCTCCAAGTAGGATTCTGAGTCAGGCTCAGGCCGGAGCTGGTTTATGGCATGTGCCAAGAGCCACATTAACCAAGGCACGCCGAGCCATTTCAATTGAACTCGAAATCGAAGGCAGCTGAAAGCAACTTCCTCCGGCGGGGTGACAACAAAGGTAACCACTTAATAAATTAACAATGGCAGACCCACAAAACGGCAATCAGCCCAGAGAGCTGTTCGCACTCTTTTCTTATGCTTTTCACATCCCAGGGCCGGTTTGTGGATCCACCTCATGGAGTTGACTCTAGCCGGAGTCCGCTCCCGGCCGAGTGGAAATGGTCAGAGTCCCAGGGGCAGCCGTGACTCTTTGCCAAGAAGTCCGCCACGCATGGCCGAGAGTGTTGAAGTCACCAACTGCGACTGCCACACAAAAACAGTCTTTAGCCGGAGCTCCTCTTTCCAAGCTGGGCTCTGGCTGTTGCAGCAACTCGGCAACTGCAACTCCATCACGGCTTCTTGGTTTTTATGCATTTGGAGAGGTGCAAATTAAGCGCATCTGTGACTGTGTGCAAATCGGGAATTTTCAATTTAAACATAGCCATTGGGATGGGGCAGACAGGCGGTGTTGCGGCGATTCCGGGGTCCCTGGCCCAACACAAAGTAAGCCAGCCGGGCCAAGTCAAGTCGCTCTCATATTGTGTGGATGCAACAGCAGTGTGCTCAACATTTATCGCCTGGCTTTGGCCCGGACTGTGGTGGTGTCGTTTGGACGTAATCATAAATGCAACCAAAACCGAGGCATAGACAAAAAAAGCAAACCATAGAGAGAGAGTTCTCGGAATGCTTTGAAGTTGGCGCAAAACTTAAATTGTTGCAAGCCGGAGAGATACTTGCGGTCGAAATAATTGTATTGGTATTCCAAAGAATGATTCATAAAATCAGGGACTAGGAAGGCATATACAATAACTCGTTGACCACACCTCGCTTTGGCCACGGCCTCTTAAAAGCCAACTCAACTGGACCCGGCTTGGTTGGTTAGCCAACTCCGCGCATGTTGCAAGTGTGTGTATATCAAATTAATGTAACTTATCGAAGCCATGCGAAATATGTAAAGCCCATGAAGATGCACATGTGCAGCCATTTGCAAGTATATATCATATATACTGGAGGGGCACATGCCTTCAGCCAGCTCCGGCTTTGCCGCGTTGCGTTTTAGTTGCGGTCGGCTGTTGACCAGGCCCAAACACCGCAATACAACAATTGTGGTCTGCCAATGGCCAACAGCAACAGCAACAGCATGCAGGCCATGCCAACTTGCACCTATAAAATGTCTAATTAATGCACAACGAATTTGTGCCGCTTTAATGTTGCTGCCTTCGCAGTTCTCAGGAATATGAAAGGGCAGATGGAGATGGAAATTGTGGCTTAAAGAGTTCCATATTAATTACAATTTTTAACTCTGGGCCAAAAGGGAGAAATTGTCCATGGGGTGTGCAATTTTCCTGGAAAACCTTTCAAAACCAAGGAAATTATATATTAAAAAGTACCTTATTCTGGATATAGTATTTCCTTAGAATATCGAGAGAGCTTCTGGGGAATATCTAGGCGTAATAGGCATCGCATAAATCACCATGAAGCGATAAGGTGTTCCACTTCGCCGGCATTAAGTCACATCGAATGGATGGCAGGAAAACACACCCGCACACTCACCAAATCGCCGACTAATGGAGGTGTACAACCTGGTACTATCCGCCATATACAGATGTATATATAGAGTGCCCCTTGATGGTCGGGGGACACGCTGGTTCCATTAATTTTTGCGTTGATAAAACGCTACTGTTATCGCGGCCTAAAACCCCACGAAGCTCGACTTTCCAGCCAAGACATTAAATCGCAATTAGACCCACACAGACAAGACAATGAGGAAAACTACTCCAAAACTCAAACAATACAAATGGATAGGGATATGGATATGGGTATGGGTAGGGGGTATATAGATACGGGTCCAAAGGCGGGGGCGTGGCGAAGAGGTTGGGGGCTCGGGCACCTGTGCAATTTACTTTAATAGCTTTCAATGCACCGCAGCCGGAGACAACAACTATCTGAGTGGCACAATTGCGACAGTATGAGTAAAATATTTAATTTATTTGCCGCAGCCAACAGGGTTCCGCCATCCTAGTTTATCGCTAATTAGTTGACATTACATTTTCGATAGAAGTAGCTGGAAATAATTTATCTAAATTTATTATCATTTGCAACCGCAAAGGTAATTTCCTTAATTTCCATTCGTTGTACTCCGACAATTGAATATTTTTTTTGTAGGAAAATATAGAAATATAGGAAATTGCGGCGGCGGCGGCGGCAGCGGTGGCCAGAGGATATTATTCGAGAGACGTGAAAAACGGACAAACAAAGTCCGAACGGAGGCCGTATGTGCAACATGCCGTGCCAATTTAAAACAAAAGGACATACCGCTGCGACCGCTCGGCTACCCATAATGCGACAATCCCGAGGAGAGGAGGAAGCTGTGAAGGGCGCTGCCGGCAAACAGGATCACTGAATGTGAATCCTTAGACCGCCACAGTAGTTTATACATGCATACATAGATACAGCAGCCCAACGGCCAAGGGGCGTTTATTGTGTGAAGGATTAAGATTACGAGCCTGCGAGCATGTGTATCCGCATCTGTATCTGTATCTGTATCTGTATCTATGGCCGGTTTTACAACTTAATTTCCTTGTTTTTTGTTTTGTTTTTCGATATTTCTTTTTAGCCCGAACTCGCCTAATGTCCTTATGACTCAAGTGGGTTCATTTTCAGGATCAGCTCGGGGCGTACTGGCGTCTTAAGTTTATTAGGTCTGTCTTATTCCGTTTTGAAATCCAAGAAATTATGCATATTGTTGGGTTCTTCCTCTTTTTTTTTTTGTTCCAGAGAAAATACACGTGATGACAGAAGACACCTCTACTACAAAAATAGTTTCCACCCATGACATCTGTCAAAATCATAATTTTAGATGATTGATCCATACTTGCCCCCTGGGCTGTCGGGTTTTGCGGGAGATTAAAGCTAATCTCTATGATCAAACTTTTAATTTGACAGTTTAAAAAAATGCATAGTCGTTTGTTATTAGAATATATATGTATCTCGTTAACAAGCAATTAAAAAAATATTTGTTATGTACCAATTAGCCCCTAAAGGCATACATTTCGAACATGCTCTTTGGTCTGGAATACTTCCCTGTCCAGAGCCTTCGGCACATGTGTGTGCTTTGAACTTATATCTGAATAAATATATAAATAAAATTGCCCATTTACGCATCCACCCCGTGGCGAATTATGTATTTCAACGCGATGCAACTGCAGCAGATACAGCCAACAAAAAAAAAAAAAAAAATCTAGAATTTTATGCCAGCGGCTGAAAAATCTTAAGAGTTGGAGGAAAAAAAAAGGGACAAAAAACATGTGCAACGTGGTCTTCGGGGCAACGAGAGCATGGAAATAAAATTAAAATGCAAAACGTATCTGAAAGATACATATGCCGCTACACACGCACACACACACACAGATACGCGGCATGTGTTAAATGGGTGTGTGTGTGTGTGTGTTTGTTTATGCGTGTGAGTGAGTGAGTGAGCCGCGTACAAACGCGATTTCATTCGCTCGCCAAGCGTCGAAGCGGAAAAAATAAAGCGAATAAAATATAAAAATGGAAACAACAAAAAAAAAGGCAACCAACAAACAAACATACATACACACACACTCGGACAAAACATAATGGCGCTGGCGAGCCGTATTCGCTGTGGCTGTGCCTGTGCCCGGGCCCACTCCCCCTTGGGCAACCTCCTACCACCCATTTATCCCTTTCCGCGTTAAAACCTTTGCTACACAGGCAAAATCTTTGTATGCTTTTTTATAATATTCTTTATTATTTTAGACAACAATAAAATTACATAATTCTTCAAAAAAAAGCCCTCTAAAGTAGGCAACATATTTTTAAAAAGTAATGGAGTCCTTAGGATCCTTTAAAACTAAAACCAAAGCTAATAACCCTTTATAATTTTTAACGGTGCACGTTCTTCCATGTAAACCGAGTATCGGGTAGACGAAAAATTTCGCGTAAACAATAAAAAATACAAAAAACGAAACCGGTTAAATATTAAAAAAAAAAAAAAGCGGCAAGAGCGAAGGAGAAAAGCAGCAGGAAAACGCAACGGTTAAACGGCAATAGTTGGGCTGAGTTCCCGGCTAAAAAGTTCTTCGTCTGGCAGGCCCAAAGTCCCAGTTCGGGCTTGGATTGGGCTGCGAGCCTGGTCTGGGTTGTCCGGGGTGGATTCACTGCGTCTAGCTTCGATTGCAGGCGGCAATAATTAAAAACTGCATTATTTTATTGCTTTGGCCAGCCCGCGAGTCCGCCTGTCTTCCAACCAACTGCCGGCTGTCTGGACGCGGACGTGGACCTCACTTTTGTTGGCCCAAAAAGGGGGGAGGGGGTGGCAGGCGGCGGTCGCCTGCCCGAAATATATCTTTATTTTATGACTGGGTGTCGCCACATGAAGAAAGCTTTCTAAGACCGCACTTTCCACAATTGTTAATCAGGGAGCCCATATTTAGCAAAATTGTTAACTCATTACGAAGTATTTTGGGCAATTGTTTAAAGGCCATTAAATATAATTATAATTATTGATTATTTTCATTTCTTTGGCTTTTTTGGAAACAATTCAAGGGGTGCTTCGGGTGCAAAGTAAATAAAAGAGAAAATATTTAAATATTATCTCAATGATTATATCATTCGCTGACCATCTGACACGCCCATTTGTATCTTTTGTTTTTTATAAATGAAATGAAAGAGAGGCAAACAGAAGGAAAAAGATGGCCAGTTGCCGTTTTTATTAGCATGCCGATAAATACGTTTTTTTTTTTATCCAAAGGCCCCCCCCCAATCCCCACAATCCCCACCTTATATACAGTTCGTGCCCTCGTATTACGTATAGCCCTGGCAGTGCCGAGTTTATCGGCGATCGGCAGCTGTACTGGAAAAATCCAATTAACAGTTTTATTAGCTATGGTTGGCAAAATAATTCATAAATTCATTAAAAACAATATGAAAAGCGCAAACTGTAATACTACCAATAATAATCATATTTTTTACGAGCTCTTTCTGGCTGTTATTACGCTTTTGTTTTTGTTGTTGTTTTTGTTTCTGTTGACATTTGTCGCTATAGCCGTCGCTAGCCGTAAACTGCAATTGTTGTAAATTAAATTAAAACAAAAGGAAAAATAAAATAAATGACGTGACACCACATATATGTATGTAGACCCCACCTCACCGCCCCCTTTACTGGGCGGCAGTTTCAAGTTCGAGTCCCAAGAAAAAAACTAAAAGCAAAACAAATTTCGTTTGTCATTGCGGTTGAAAGCGCCACCAGGCCACACGGGGGAGAATATAATGGAGGGGAAAGAGTCAGGGACATGTCATCCCCCAAAGGCCTCCACTAGATACTTAATCAAATATTTCCCCCCCTCCCTTCTGGCCACGTTCTATATGGTTATGCAAGAAGAAGAAAGCGAAGAGCCCCCAAAAAGAATTTAATAAAAATCGTTGCCTGTCAGCGTACAAGAAGCCAAACAAATTATAACAGGTGCCGCTGCTCGTCCGAACCAAATGATTTTGTTTGGGGCGAGGATGGCCGGAGGGTGGGAAGGAGTAAGTGGGGTGTGAGTAAGTGGCCCGATCCGGCTTGTTTTCCATTCGGCCAAGTGTGAAACAGTTAACCCATTACCCAAGCAGGTAAATGATTTTTGTCCAAAGCCCAAAATTAAAAGTAATCAAAAATCAATAGAACTGAATATAGAATGATGGTTCCTTTTAAATCTTTTAAGTAGACAGCCTCTTAATTAAATTGAAACCCCAACATTATGGCTCCTACATAAAAATGGTCATAAATAAATGTGGAAAATGTGAACCGAATCATGGCAAAGTGTGAATCAGAGCAGGGAGCACCGCCACCACCAACCAGACCAGAGCCCTGTTAACAGCCTCTGAGATTTTTGTTTTGGGGGAGAAGCCTGGGAGTTGTCCCACCCCAAGACCCATGATTTAATGTGGGAACTCTGCCCGGAGCACGTGCAGTGGTCAGAGGAGTCCCTCGGCCACTGGTCCTCAATTGTCTCAAGTCATGTTCGCGGGCTTGATTTAATTTAAAAACGATTCAAAAATTACCGACAAGCAATTCGGCATATAATTTTAAACTCTGCGTTTAACCCAAGTAATTAAAGCGATGCTCAAATGACGCGGATGGTCGATGGGCATCGGATGTGGATCGCTGGGATGGGCATTTCGGGCACGACTCGGTTTCGGACTTGGTTTCATTCGAAAATTTATGACTTTTTGACAGCCCACATTATTGTTTAATCGTGACTTTTGAGTGGAAAAATGCGAGCGAGTGGCGGCAGGATTTGATTTGAATAGAAATACGGAATCGTTTGGATCGGATCGGATGTGCGAATGACACCAGCATATTAGCTCGACAAGATGGTATGGTATGGTATGGGATGGCCGAGCTCTCGGTCGGGTTAATTAAATAACACCCACATGTGGAGATTCAATTGTGAAATCGCCCCTTCTACCGTTTCCTTCGAAATACCCTTCAATTAACACCAGCAAAGGGAAGGGAAGGCTGAGAGTCCAAACACATCTTTAATGTCGTAGAGATGACGAATGGATCCGAGATTGAGCCGGTGACCGGGACAGTGTTTGCACAGCCCAGCAACCCGACGACACGTCTTGGAGGAGGAGATGCTGCCGATCTCTGGCTGGCCAAAAGCAAGGCTATTAAAAATTATGTAAATAGCCCGGGCCGGGATTGAGTGTATAAAGTCTGGCTCATTGTTGATCAAACCGGCAATGTCTATTAACAATAATAAAAATGAAAGAAAAACAAAGAGGCAGAGGAAAAAAACTAACAAGAGTTTTATTGAATTGAAGAAGATGCTGAGGCTGCGGCTGAGACTGTCTCTGAGGCTGAGGCTGAGGCTGGAGCTGATGCTACCCATACCTGAAAGCCGAATGACCGAAAGGCCTGAAAGGCAATAAAACCCATTTAATATTCATTTAAGGTACTAACAAATAATGCAAATATTTGAACAATTTATTTACATATGAACGCCATCAAAGAGCTTGAATTGAAAGAGATCTTTCAATCGATGGAAATTGTGAACGAGATCCCACCACTCGGCTCGGATGGTGGATGGGTGGATGGTTGGATGGTGGGATGGTGGGGTCCCGTCCCAATCTCTCAAAAACAGATGAATCTATTTGTATTTATGAGTATGTTATGCACTTAGCTCGATCAACGTGTGAGTATCTTTCGGCCCGGTCCGCGTATAATAACTGCCTTGTATGCGACCATTTAGCATGTCACCTTTTTAACGGCTCTCCGGCAAACAGAAAGGCCAAAAACAAAAAAAAAAAAAAATAAAAATCAGTTAGCTCCCCTATCGCTCATTCTCCTTCTTCAACGCAAATTGAATCAACATATTTTTCTAACATTATAATTACGCTTTGAATCATCTGCAAACAATGTGAGTCGAATTGCCTGAATTGGTTTCGGCCAAAATAAAGAAAAAAAAAAAAATAAACTCAAGTTTAAGTTGCTACCCAAACAAGAGATCATTGTGAAATCGGAAAGATGTCAGCTCAGAACCCGTCCACGTGCCGTCGGCAAATCGCGGATCCGTCACACCTGTTCTGCGATCTGAACGCAGGTATATCCCCCCCGCACCACCCGTCCAGTTGTCACTTTCCTACTATCCCGTCCAAAGATGAAATAATATTTTCGCGTGGCAAATGGAAATTGATGCATTAGTTTCTCAAATTACCAAATGGCCAAGTGGAAAACAAATCAAATTCAATATATAAAACGTAGATGAAAGGCGGAAGGCGTCATTAATTTGGATGCTTGAAGAATTACATTTGGTAATACATCTAGCCTGACAAATTCTTTGTGAATAGTGATGGAAATATATATTTTTGGGTCCTCGAAGGATATTGAGATATTCGTGACTTTTATGTCTAATACTTCTATACTTTCATTTATCTGTCCAATTAAATAGATAATAGTTGATAAACTTACCAAATCGTCGCCCAAATCGGAATCGCGTTCAATGTTGCTGTTTGAACGGCCGCTACAATCCATAGTCGGGTTGTGCACTCGCAGTTGCATTATTCGGTTTTCTCCAAAGATCCCAAATACTGCGATTAATTAGCGATCGATGATCACTGGATAATTTTATTGCTGATTTCCTCTTTAGTCACTTGGTTAGCACAGCTCACTTTTGTTGTGTTTTAGCTTCTTTTCGGCATGGCTTTTATCGCCTGCATCGGACAACCGTTAGTTAGTATATTCTTTCTTCTTATAACACTTTGATCTTGTTCTTGGCGCTGTCTGGGGTGTGATTTTATCGGCAACCCAGACAAAAGTGCACTAAAGTACCGTTCACCTTTTAAGCTTTTCTGTTTGTTTGATTGCAAATATTTGGTAAGATATTTGCAGATTGATTGAAATCAGCATTAATCAAGTGTTACTTTCCTTTAATCCTGCACACACACAAGCACACACGCGATGGTATGATACACCTTAGAGTTTCACACTAATCTTAGGTTCAATTACAAATCGCAGTAATCATATTATATAGGCATTATAATCCGTTTAATAGCGCGCACTATCCGATCGCACGACCGACGCACACGAAACTCTAATTGGAAATGGACATTCGGGCCCACTGTCGTCGTTCGCGATACTTTTTTTTCGGAATGGAATGGAATGGAATAAAAATAAGACTCTCAGGGCGGACTTGCTCACCTTAGTTGCAGTTGAAAATTAACTTTATAGATATTAATATATATATATATAAATATATACTATAAAATATTTGTAGAGTTTTTATTTTAGATTATAAAACTCTCATAAGTAGAGATGTCTTTATCCTGCTAAACTTGATCAAGTTGACCTTTAAGAATGAATTTTTATTCTTAAATTTAAATATAATCCCAATAAAACTTTTCATAATTTTAAATATAGTTTTTAAAACATCTTATTCTCTGTTTTAAGTTCACCCCAACTAAGTAGGCAACGTTTTGACTCTCTGGTATGGGTGGTGTATCTCTCTCACGGAATGTTTCTTTACCAGCTGTTCCAAAACTTGATCCATAAACACATTCAGCCAATCGGATTGCCGTTCCACCGATTCTCAGGTGGGCAGGGAGGTAGTCAATTAAATTAAATTTGTAATCGCAATCTATGCAATGCCCGATTCGTGTATATGTTTGTGTGGGTATCTGCCATACGCCGGCATCTCATTCGCCCGTTTCGATACACACACACGTACGCGCGAGAGCGGGCAAAGGTGTGCTCGTGTATCCGTCAGATACGCAGAGAGTAGATACACTATTAGACACTACAGGTTACCTGTGCTACAATAATAACGGTCTTAAAGTCGTGAGGAAGATTGTGACTGATTCTAGTATTTGTGATATATGTATTTAGGATTAAAATTAGTAAAGCATACATACAAGATATAATATTTACGATTACTCTGTAAAACCTTTAAGATTAAAGATTTATTTAAATAAAAAATGTTTTGTTGCTTAGTGTAAACTATCTGTTAGTGTATTAGCTTATTCGGGGTATCCTTGAATCAATTCAATACGCGTCTCAATTGAACAGCGACGCCCTTTTCATTTGCCGAACACTCGGGTTCTGTATGTTTGTTTATTTCCCCAATCGAATGGGAGGGGCCAAGCCATTCACATCCGTGGTTTGCCGAATTTTTCGCCGATAAATACCCCCAAAAAGCAGGCGGTAAACAATTGCCGAGCAAGGTGGACGGGCGCTAAAGTGGGTGGTGGTGGGGGTGGTGTAGCGCAAACGGTGGGTTGATTAATGATTTGCGAGATAAATTGCACTTGTAATGGCCAAGGCGGTAGATAGATGGATGGATAGATTGTTTCTGCTAACCATCAAACAGACATCCATCCAGTTAAATAGTAAATAATTTCCCTTTCTCGATTTTCACTAATTTGAAATTGATGAACGGATGTAGATCAACGACACAGAGAATATTTTTTTAATATATTCAATATACTTACATATTAAATTAACGATTGTAGTAATTTTTAACTTTTCCAGCACTTCAAATGTTTTTCAATCTTGAAATATTTTAAAGAGTTTTATATCAGACAGAATTATCCTAAAAGTATATGTTTTTTTTTTAAGTTTTTACATATTTTTTGAATACATTTGACTATTCTTAATATTTTGTTTTCTCTGCAAGTGGAATATCAATTTTCGCCGACTTGTCTGGGAAACAAACAAGCAGCAAACGCTGTGGCATGTATCCGAGTATCTGGGTATTCGTAGGGGAAGCTACCCTACCAAGTGCAGCAACCCCCACTCCCAAAAGCTCGCATCGCCCCACCACGCCACCACCCCGTGGCAGCCGCCCAAAAAAGAAACGCCAATGACGAGGCGTCGTCCGACCCACAAACTTGACTGATGATGAAGTGAGAAAGTAATTAAATACAATTTTAAATGTGACTAATGAGACGACGTCAAATTCGTGGGGCAAACATCGATGGGCGAGGGCTTTAAAGGGGGAGGGGGCGATGGGGTGGTGCGATTTAAGGGAAGTTGAACTACAAACAAACACCAGTATGTGGATATAGCTGAAGGGAATATATTTTATTTTTTTTTCAATTTAAAGTAATTAAAGCAAAGTCACACCCGGGGAATATCTGAAACTTGGTTCAAGACATATTTCGCACGAATTTGTCATTATTAACTTTCATTTTTGTTGTGGCCCAGGTACATCTATTTGATTTTCAAACAACGTTTGCACCTCTAAAAAGCGACTTGAGCGCAAGTGAAATTTGTGTTTAATTCATGGGGGGATACAGGCATAGAGATACACATATTGGCAAATATTGGACAGGGAACATCGTTTATTTGTCAACACGTCCATTTCCTGCATTTTGTGTTTTTAGCCGAAAAAAGAGACGCTCCAGCAGCACGAGGAGGAGGGAAATGAAATAAGGGGGGAAACACAAAAAATGATATATGTACTGGCAACAATTTCAAAATAAATAAATGAGATAGAGCCAAGGCACACACTGCGGCATACATATACATATGTACAAATGTGGATATGGATATTAGTTGGAGTTGTTATTGTCCAACACATCCGTCGGCGCTCGAAGCTTTTAGGCCTCATTAGTTGATGAGTATTAAGTGATTTCGGAATTACACATTTGACATAAATATTTTCTCCGCTCCTCTACATTTTTGTTTTTTTATCTGGTGTCTATTTTTCCCGTTTTTTTCGTGTTTGAAGTTCACAGAAGAGCCAGAAATATTTTCGGAACTCGATACAATGACTAAGTGTCGCGGCGGATCAATGGCTCAAAGTTTCTATATTTTCTTTTTCATATTTTGACTCTGTAACTATTTCCTAGAAATCCAAAATCATTGAAATTAGAATAAACCCCCGGAATATTAATGACTAATTAATTGATTGCATAAATTAATTCCCACTGTGAATGTAGATCATCCAAAATTGGATGCATACCCGAGATGCCATCATCCCACAAAACGTTGAGATAAAAAATGCGAATATAATTATATATAATTAGGCGGCAATTTACAGTTTCAACACAAGGGGTTACAGAGAGAGAGAGAGAGGCTGAGGAGGGGTAAGACGATCAATTAATTAAATGCCATTTAAGCGATCATTAATCCAGGGAATGCAATTTGTCAATCCACAAGTCGATCGATGTGTGAGAAAGCGATTTTCTGCTGTTGAACCAACAATCTCTACCTGCCAGTTTCCTCTAGCCCTTGGGCGAAGATTCCGAAAACCAAACTCAGGGCTAAAGCGATAGACTCTGAGACGGGGAGAGAGATAGACTTAAAGCCAAATTGATTGACCAGATCAATATGAATGAAGCGGCGAGCGACGGCGATAATTGATGATAGTTGGCAATATGGCCGATGGATCGCATCGGATACGATGGGATCCGGGGATCGTTGCTCGAGGCCTCCGGAGTCCCGGCCAAGCTAAGCTCCATTAATAATTTGTTTAGTGGCCAAACCTCGGAGCTTGGAGCTCGGAGCTTGTGGAAGTGGAAATCCACAAAGAGACAGTTAGAAATAATCGGCAAAAAAAGAAGACACACGCAAAAAAAAACAAAAAACGGAAAAAATTCATTCATAAACTGCAGCCTGGTAACTGTCAGGAGGTTGTCAAGGGGAAAGAGTGTCTCCATTATGGCTGTGGCTCACCGGAATCATTAACTCGGCCACATTCATACTCCTCATATTTATTTAGATTTTTTCCCTATTTTTGGGGGCAGCCGATTTTTAATGAAGTCCCAACGAAGTCACCGAAGTCCCAACGAAGTCTGGCAGGGCACTTTTAAAAATAGAATATCAATTTGGGCAAAAAGCATAACGGATGCCGCTGTCAATATTTTGACAGTTCTCGCTGCCTAACGCAAACCACCGAGCCACCAGGCCCGAGATGCGGAGCCGCCACCCCGATTTAATATTCTCGATTTAATATTCCAAGAATGGAGAATGAGGATTTCGGGGGATTTGGGGGACCCAGGGAATATGGTTACATCAAAAAACTTTAATTGAATTTCGCTCTCGGAGTGACTGCAACTCATCAAGATCTTCGAATAAATGGATTTCTGTGGGCAAGAGCGTCCAAAAGAAAAATGATTAATATGCGCTAATGTTTTATAACTTTGCCCTTTTAATATTCGTCCTGCCCCGAGTGGGGAAACAATAAACCTAAACCCAAGGGAAGGCATTCCACATCCAGCAGCATCCCAGCATCGAGATTTACCTCCGGCTTCTCGGCCACAACCTCTCAGACATGGCATTAAAAATGCCAAAAGCGATAAAAGAATGAACTGTATTGCCTTTTGTCTGCTATACATATATATATATATATATATTATATATATACACATATGGTGCTATATAAGCATTCAGATTTTTGTCCGTCCGCCTGGACGACACATCAACTGTTTGACTGATCTCGATCTTAACTGCTAATGACCTTAATCGTTAATCTCTGACATAAAAGATTTGATTGAAGCGGATCCCGGCTGAAATGCAATAAATTAAAAAAATATGTATCCTCGGATACAAGCACATGGTTCGCGCTTAACTTCGACCTCCACACAATAAACCAAATTGGATTATGGCCATTCAATTCGTTTTTGTTTCTCGTCCGATTCTCATTTTTGTTTGCGAAAAAGAACTTGCCTTTTGATTCATGAGAAATCCGAGGGAGTGAAGTCATTAAAGTAGCTTTTGCGAAAGGATTTCGCCTGGCGAGGCGAGGCGAGGCAAGGTGAGGTTTAGGCCACAGAGCACTACCATTCGTAAGACTATTATCCGATCCGAAGCAAAGACAAAACCACATCGGCGATTATTGCTCACATGACATCAATAATGACATTGAATTAGTAGCCTGCTTTCGTTTCAGCATATACATATTTATTGTGTTAG
This sequence comes from Drosophila varians, assembly GCA_018150405.1. Taxonomy (NCBI): domain Eukaryota; kingdom Metazoa; phylum Arthropoda; class Insecta; order Diptera; family Drosophilidae; genus Drosophila; species Drosophila varians. The sequence continues at coordinate 17,266,229 of JAECWK010000130.1, forward strand.
CGCAAATGACAATATAAATATAATAACAATAATAATGTTATAACCGTTCACTTGCGGGGCTTCTGTGCAGCGGCCGCGTATTTGGATTCGTGGGCAAACATCGCGCATACGACACGTTGTACCATCGATTCGAATGACGCACCCACCACACACATTCGAGTGTGTCATGTGAGAAACTAAACTATTTCGATAGGCTGGTATGTATGTGAATGAAAATTAAATTTTAAATTAAATTGAATGCCGAATGCGAGCGGAGAGCTAGCTATGAACAAGTCCAGCTGTTGACGTCCGTTCGCCAGGAAAACAAATAGCAAAGCAAAAACAACAACAACAAAAATCCAAATAGAATAAAAACTAAACCGAAATAAATAAATTAGCCAGCCGTAGATCCATTCGAATCGAGAAAAAGCTACGGGCGGGGGGGGAAAAAAGAAAAGAAAAACTCACACAAGATTGACGACAGCGCCAGCGACACACGTTGATTAATTCATCTGATGGCTGGCTGACACTTTTGCGGCGCCCACACAGCCTTTGGGCTTTGCATATTTCGCACATATCTATCTGACGCTTAATCCATTCCACTATCTATTTATCTGTTTAACGAAACAGGAAGTTGTACTATCCACGCCCACGCCCACGCTCCATCGCTGGAATCAAGGCATTTTGGTGGCCACTGAAATCAAATCCCCATATAGCATAGCATCAAACAATGCAGCATCTGCTGCTGTCCGTTCCCTGCAGCACATTTAATTTCGGTGACTTTTATAAATCGCTACATATCACATAATGTTTGAATTTTCCAAATAGAACAACCAACGGATTTTCAGGGATTTTATTTATCAAAATAATCTGCCCAATACTGTAGAGTGCTGGGATACCTTTTAATTTGACATTTTGATAAATTAATTCGATAGCTGTTGCACAAAAGCTTTTATGATTAATTTCTCACAGTATACATATTCCAGGATATATTTTAAAATAGGTGTTTTGGTGTTGTGTGTTGCCAAGGTTGCACAATTACCAGCTTATGCCCCGTAATCCATTGGCGCAGGAATTGGCATCTATTTGCGTTCTCTACTTCCAAAATCTCGAAACGTACGCGAAAAGTCAATAAAAATTCATTCAAATTAACTTGTCTAACGCCTATTAGTGGCCTTTGACCTTTCGTGTCGCCAACTGGCATGGCATGGCTTGGCTTGGCCTGGCCAGCCGGTAAGTCAGTCTCTTAATTAATGTGCAAAGCAATTAATTGCAACAACTACAACGGCTAAGTGGAAAAACGCTGAGCTCGGCTTTGGGTTTCGACTCGTCTGCCCCTTTACACTTATTGATATGTGTTTATGTGTTTATGGACAACGGGGCGTATTAAATTTACAACCGCATATTAAAATGTTGCAGTCAAAAATGGCCGCCTTAGCCCAACTTCGGCCCCAACAACAACAACAGCCAACAAAAACAGTAACCAAAACCGAGAAACTGAGGAAAACAAAAAAGCGAAACAAAAAAAAACAAAGACCGAAAATCAAAAGACTTCGAAATACGAATTATAATAAACGTCGTCGTTTCAACGGCAATAAATAATAGACAGCAACGAACTGCGAATAACTTTTTACATCCATATCCATATCCATCGAACCTCTTGATACAATCCATTCAGCTTCCAAGGAGCAAGTGAGATGGGGCTAGTGAGTGAAAGAGACCGCTGCAAAAGGCTAAAAAAACTTATGCACTAAATTATGTGCACCGTGGCACCGTGGGAGTCTTTCTTGTTAGTTAATTAAACTAAAAAAAATGACGAAATAAAAACTTTGGCAAAAAATACAGACACAAGAATTCAAATTATCGAATGTCAATCATAAGGGCTTTATGATCTTATTTATGATTTGGGAAAGTTTTTGAACTGGATACTATTGCGATTGGTTTTTAGTTTCTTGGGGCTTATGTTAAAGTTTCCTAAATGATAAACATTACACCACTTACGAAAGCTAAGAAAGGAAAATAAATAAATCTCTTTTTAAAAATCAGTTAAAAATATTATGCCTTATTAAAATTTAATTCAATTTAAGGGAATTGCTTATAATTATATTATTGTATTTAAAACAAATTTAAACGATCCTCGACCCACTGTGGCAGCCCCAACGGGCGATTGCTCTTGCTGCACTTTTTGTCAAATGGAAAATCATACTGCGCTATGAATATGCATGATGTATTTTCAGCTTTTTCGTTGGTTCGTTCGCTTTTTATGTTTTATGCTTAAAAATGCACAAGCACATGCTCCTCAGGTTACATTGTAGGCAACAAAAAAAAAAAAACACCCAAAGGAAACAAAAACTTAGTGGTTTTTTGCGATATTGGGGACTGGCGGCGGAGAAGGCGGCAGGTGGTTGGGTGAGAGTTTTAAAGCCGATCGGTGGGCTGGACAGCAGCCCATCGCTCTTGGCCCTGATGCTGATGCTGATGCTGATCGATTGCAAATAGGTCCAGGGATCCAAACAGCTTGAGCGGCTGCCGTTAACGCTTTTGCTCGCGATCATCAGTTCGATAATTGATTGCCACATAATTTATGTCATTTCATGTGCGTGCCGTTTGCGAAATATGAAATGCAGCGATGCGCAGCGAATCGGACTCCCATGCCCCAAGTTCCAGGCCCCAAGCCCCAACACTATATACTATATAGTATTTTTTGTTGTGGGGGGATGTGCAATTGTATGTAACGTCGCCATTCGTCGGAGCTGCAGTTAAAATTGTTGTCGTTAATAGGTTTCGTACTATTGTTATAATGCGTAGGCTCCACCTCCCCAACTTTGGCTTCAGCCTCAGCCCCAGCCTCAGCCGAAGTCTCAGTCTCAGTCTCAGCTTTAACTCAAGCTCGGCCCCAGTCAGGCCCCAAAACATCACAATGTTTGTTATGTTAATGAACTCCCAAGGCTCGGCTTCAGACATCTTTGCTTCTACACGAAAAGGAATAATTTAGTGTAATATTAATTAAATTAAAAGGACTTTGTAAACAAGGTATTATATTTGATGGGGGGTATGGGGTAGATCATCTATACTTTCTTTTAAAAGAAATTCATTTATTAGATCTATGCTATAGGGGGAGATATGCCCCAAATGTTGCAATATCCTTTAACAACATATCCGATTTATTTTAATAATTTTTTCACTCTGTAACTTCAAGTTGGGGTCCAAGTTTTTGAGTTTGACTCAAGCCCAACTTTCATCATTAAAGAAAATTATAGCCAAGTGGCTGTAATGCGACGAGGAGGAGTAAGAGAGGAAGGGCATAATGGAAGAAGACAGAAGAAAAGAGTGAAAGACAGAGACAGAGATAGCTGTGTAGTGAGAGAGAGAGGGAATGAGGGGAAGGATGACGACGACGTGGACCGTTCCACACAAACATTTTTTATGACCAGAAATCCGTCAACATATTAACACTAAATATTAAAACGTACGAGCGTGTTTATGCATACACCACACACCGTACATCTGTGCTATGCTGTGCGAAATGTGTGTGTCCCTGTGTGTATGTGGGTCTGGGCGCTGAAATCTTGGCGAAAAAAAAACCGCAAAACCGACCGAGCAACCGGGTACAGAGTTCACTCTCGTGGTAATTTGCGACTAGAAATCGCCTTTTGATAGTCCCCGAGTGGCAAGCATCTCGAATTCCTCACGTATTCCTTGCCAAGCTTGGCATAAAATATATAATTTCTTGGAAATCACGGTTGAAACACTAAATTATTAAACAGTATACAAGAAAATAGTTCCAGAAACTTTCGGAAATTCCCAAATATAAACTGTAAATCGTTCTGTGCCCAATATCATTAATTAACACACATTTATAGGATCATTAGATGGGAAGATGAGGAAAGTCGTCGAGTCTGTGGGAAGACCGAGATCTGGAGCACCCCAGACAGTGGGTCAGGAGGAAAATCGATTTATAACAACATTAATAACATGTATTTACCAGGCTGGAGGGCAGGTCGTCGGTTGCCCTTTCCCCTCCAATGGCCAACTATATATATATATATTAATATATATGTTCTACATCGCATCGATCACTTGACACCCGCACTCCAACAGACTTCGAGGCGGCAGCAGGGAAAAAACTTGAGAGAGGGCCACCAGCCGATAGGGGGGGGGACATTTTTGGGTGGAGCAGTGGAATGATTGTGGAAAACATTGTTGTAGTTGCGACTCCTACTCCACCGGCAAAGGGGCTGGGAGGAGCTGGCGGGGATTCGGGCATTTTGCTTCCGCTGTGGCAGCGATGAAAGATGCCGAAATACTTAAACGATTTTTAATAATTTTACGAGTTTTCTGCGAACATGTACGCATAAAATACAACAAATGAAGAGCAAAGAGCTGCGTTATACGCCCCCCGATGATTTACACAGACACACTGAAACATTTCAGGGATACGGATGGGGTGGGGGATCGGCAGGGCTTGAGGGTCCCTGGTCCGTGGCCTCTGCTCCCTGATACTTTGCCTTCCCCCAACTCTACGAATGTTTTCATTTTGATCTCTTTTCGCTGCGTTGGTGCCTCGCCCTTTGCCATCACACCGCTCCAGATAGGATTGAAATTAATTTTAATTTAAATAAATATTAAGATTTGGTAACCTTAAAAATCTGAAGAATTGTTTAACAACTTGGTACTTACTTTTGTTTATAATCCTTTTTAAATATAAATATATTCCTACTTAAAATTCCAATCAAAATCCCCATCCAATACGTATACATTTTTAATAAAATACTCCCTATAAATACCTATTATTATGACCAGTATAGTACCCATACCCTTTGGCGAATATCTTAAAATTTTTTTGTTGTATCTGCAAGAAGTTTACAGCTTGTTGCGCCTTGGCTGTGATTTCTTGCCGCATTTAATAGGCGCACTTCAAATGGCCTCCCAAATGATTTCTCTGAATTGCTTTATTATGCACCGACTGAATGGCAACTGGAAGTGAAACTGCAACTGCAACTCCAAACTGCAAACTCCAACTCCCGGACTCCAAGTCAAGTGCCCACGCAACTATTTGCCGCCCAGCCGGCCCAGCCCCTGGGCTTTAATAAATTTTATAGTCACACACATGTGTGGATCTGGTGAATCGGAAATCTGGAATCTGGGAAGCCGGGTGGTATCGATCGTTTGTGGCCCACGGGTACATATTCTCCCATATATCAAAGTCTTGTTTATTACTAATTGAATTTTCGGCCTCCGCTGTCTTTTCCCACTCGCCCCGACTCCGTCCTCCGTTCTCTGGTTTATTCGATCTATTCAATAAAAAAATAGGAAATCGGAAAAAGAGGTGGAATCAATTGGCCCGCAAACAGGTGTGAAAACTCCATCGGCTTGTCTAAACTGAGGCGACAACTTCCTCTAACCCCTTCGAGTCGGGTGTTCATTCATTTTTTCGGCTAGTTCCCACGCTCTTTAGGCCTGCATTCCAAAACGCTTCGATTGTTGGGCAATTAATTAGCACTGCGTGAAATTATCATGCCCCGAAAGGGGCCAGGGGCTGGGTGGGGTGTGGGCGGACGGAACTGGATCGGGGTGGAGGCGGGGTTGTATGCTCAGCAATTACTGGGACCTGGGGCTTGGGGCATGGGGCCTGGGAAAATGTGAAAAAAGTTGCACAGGTTAAAAATGGTTATGTTTGAGACGATTTGATATACCTTTACCATTTTATGAGGTATTATTTACTGATCCTTTAAAAATAATCTAAACCAATAAGTATTTATCTAGTTTCATTTATTTATTGTTATAAATTACAAAAAGATTGATGAATCAGAGCTTTATTCTCCTTTCATCAGCATTGAGTCGCCTTCATAGATTTGAGAAAATTGGCCTTAACTTTGGCAATTCTTATCCCATCCAAGAATGTTATACCTTCACGATTTTGTATTTTCCAGTAGCATCCATTTCTATCAAAACCTGGCCATCGAAAATTGTAGCCCATTTTCACAAATTTTAATGATGGTACCCCTTCCCTAAATTGCGAAAAAGTCTTTTGGCCAAAATTCAGAGTTTTTAGTCACCTTTTTGCATGTTACTTGCCCATTTTTTATCCGATTTATAAACGGAATAGCATTTATGAATCAGGACTTTCATCCCCGTGGATCTGCATCAAAAGTTTTTAAAAGAGGAACAAAAAATATTTTTTCAATTTTTCGAAATTTTGGTAAGGGGTACCATCATAAAAAATCGCAAAAATCGAAAAAATTTTTTTTGTTTTACTTTTCGTATCTTTTAACGCAGATCGAAGCGGAATAATTTTGTGATTCATAAATGGTATTCCTTTTCCACATCGGATAAAAATAAAATAAATTATGTGCAAAAATGTGACTAAAATCTTTGAATTTTTGGGCAAAAGGCTCTTACCACGATTTTGACTTGGTTTACGAGTTTTTTTTCTTAGGTAACGCTATAACTTTATTAAAAATTGACTGTTTTTATATTTTAGAGTAGCTGTGCTGGGTGGGTAGTCACAAAATAGGCTCCTCTTTTTCTTCGTATTCTTCTTACAAAGTGGAAACCAAGCCAAGGCCTCTACAGATTTTGCTGAATTTTCGTATTGTGATATACGGCCGGAGTTTTTGCTGCGGTGTCCAATCACAATTAAATGCAACCAACAATTACGGAGCACATTTTTATGCTCGCCAAAGCTGTGGCAGTTCCCACAGCGCCGCCTGCCACGGAGGAGGAGGAAGAGGAGGAGGAGGACATGGTCAAAGGTGGCCGGGCGAACGTTTAATTAGCTAACTCAATTAAAAGAGCGTAAAACGAATTTATGTATGTAGTCTGGCCGGCGCTCCTGGCCACTGCAGGTGTTGGGGCCATAAAACGAGTAGTGAAATTTCCCATAGAACTCGACGAGCGCCCCTCGCTGTGTGTGATTGAGGTGTGGTATAAACGGTTGTTATTTCCAGATAGCTCACCTGGCAATGAAACGACCATCCGATTGGTTGCCTACGAGGCAGATTAAATAATCGAGGAGCGAGCGGGCCAGCAGGCGCCATAGTTGTGAGGGGCGGGTGCTGGAAAGAGATAGCGGCGCAGCCACACACACACAGATACACCTATCGTGCGCACACACAGATACTCCGGATACGGATACAGATACAAAGCAGCCGGCGAGCGAGAGCGTGCGCACACAATTTGAATTGGGATTGGAATTGAAATTGGAAATGCTTGGAATCGAAACGAAGATACAAGATACAAGATACATTTGTGGGTGGTTGTGGGAGGTGGTGGTGTGGGCTGGTTATTGTTATTGTTAGGCGGGGGTGGAATTAATATTTGCATCTCGCGCTGACTCAGCCATCTTAGGGCTAATCTAATCTAACCACTTTTTCAGCATCTAAGCCAATCAGAGGCTTCCAAAGTGTAATAAATATTTATGAAAGTATCTTTAAATGTAAATCAAGGTGAAAGACCTTAAATTTGATTAGAGCCCCATAGATGGATGTATCTTCTCTTTCTTATGTGTTAATTAATCTGAGAACCAATAGAGCACACTCCAAGCCGGCTTAAATATAAACTACGTGCTCCAAACCAGATCAAAGCAATCGAAGCAAGATACAATACAATAATTGCTACTAAATTGAGTTTTCTGCCAAACGAATAAGTCAACACCCCTTACCAAAAAAAAATTCTCTTTTGGCCGACTCCCCGCCACCCCCCGCCAGCAACCCCCCGCTTAGTTAAGCCTATTAAATGCTCCAAACCTAAACGCTTTGTTGTACCGTCTTCGCTTTTGGCATGTCTGGTGTTTATTTGTTTGCCTTTTGTGTTTGTCTCTTTATTTGTAATAAATATGTTTCGGCCATCGAGGGTGAGACTCTGGCGGCCAGGGGAGTCCTGCTGTCTCGAAGGTGAGTTATTAATTTCACAAGTTCTGTCTGAGTTTTCCACATTTGTCCGTCGCTTATCGGGTTACATAATTGTCGCAGTATCGAACGCCTCCCCCACCCTCAGCTTTTATGGAGTGTAATTATCGCGCACATTGTATATCGTCTTCGATTTGTAGGGTTTCACCTCGGACGGACTATCATCACATCGGCAGGATAACCGGCAAGTCAACCCTCGTAGTTGTAATTGAGTAATTTCCACTTGAATTTCCCCTTTCAATGTGTGCAAGTATTTTCCTTTGCGACTTTGTGTGGGATTTCAACAGATTGGTAACGAAGGACTTCTCTTCAGCTTTCCACAACTACCTAGTAGGTATCTATTTCCGTTTCTCTGTGGTCTCGGCCCGGCTTTGGGGGGATTTTGCGGTGGCATTACATTTAATATAAGAGGAATTCCAGTAGTGTGGGTGGTGTTGTGCCGTGCCGGGCCACAGAGCTCGTGCTAGCTAACAAGGAGCCAAAATCAAGCGTTTCTTGCACTTTCTTCGGGCAGCGTGACGCGTGTGAATTTCAATTTGAATTCGAAATTGGTAACAATGATGCGGCCCTTTTCCCTGGCGGGGTGTTTGGCAGGGCGCGGTAGCCGAGCAAATAATAAAAACTGACAAATAACTGAACTGAGGCGAGGTTGTGCCAAGAGTAATAATGATGCTGCTCCGTATTACAGATGCAGATACAAAGATACAAAGATACAGATACCCAAAAGTCACTCGCACCTTGATAGAATTTCAATTACATCTGGACTACATGCAAACAATGAAAGGAATCTATTAAATTTCCATCTAATCACAAAAGCAATTAATCATTGAAGCTGTTTAGGGGCTTTTTTTCGTTGCTTATTAGACGGGGTTGGGTGGAGCTTATGGCAATTGGTGCTTTGTTATGCTGATGCCACGCCAGATACAGATACACAAATGATGATACAAATGCATAAGCCAGGTAATTACAATTCCTTTGGCTTGTAGATGTACAATAATAAGACACCAGCGCGGTCATCGCCGCACAAAGATCATGTGTATAAAAAGATATTGTATCTGCATCCGTGCGCTGGCCGAGCGACATTGAATTATCACATTGCTCTCATCTCGTATTATTTCTGGGGTTGGGTTCAGTTTCTCAGACCCAGTCCAGTCGTCCCCGTCTCAGCCGAGTTGACAAACTACAAAATAATAATGTGGCATTCATTGTCCGTCAAAGAAAGATGGGGCATCGGTCAGGAGGATGGAGGATGGAGGACGGAGGATGGAGCATGTTATTGTCATGCAGAGACAAGATATTTACACAATTACTCGACTCGGATATACTGGGGATATTTTCACATACAGATTTTCCATTTTGAATTTACGTACAAAGCTAATTTATCATTTCGTCGGTCTCGAGCCTCGACGAAACTGTAAAAACGGCGTGATGTTTTGTGTCCCCCTGAATGGATGCCAATATTTTCCCGTCCCATCCCATCCCAGCCCGTCCCGTCCCGTCCGGCACCCAAATGCATAATAAGTATTATAACCGCAAAATAAATAACAAATATAACAAACGACCGACCGGATCGGTGCCGGCCCAAAGTTAAAGTCAAACTTAAAGTCGAGACCCCCGAACCGCCGATTGAAGCTGTCAACGGGTACGCACAATAAAAACCTTTTGTCCAACAACTGCGTGAGATACTTTCGACTGCATGGGATCGGCATGGCGGATGGATACCCATACATGCATACATACTCCGGATAGTATTGGACATGGCCAAGTGCCTAATTATGTGGCCAAGTCAATTTGTTCAGCGTTCGACCCATTCCGACTTTGACTCTTTTTGTTTGACTTTTCTCGCTGCGGGCAAACAATAAATGTTTTGTAGTGATTAAAAAGTAGTGTGAAATCGATTATACTTACTCACATTAACCAGACCCCAGGGACCCTAGCCAAGTGCACACCCCTCCTTCTCCTCCGCTTGATACTCCACTGGACCGGATATATCTTATAGTCACTCGGGTCGGTCAATTGTAAATATTTGACAGACTTTAGCGATACATGTTAATTCCTGTTAATCGTTGCTAGTCGGTTATTTTTGATCTCCCGACAATGTCCATAACATATAATATTTGATATTGATAGAAAAGGGTTTGGGCCTCACTAATATTTAATTTCCTGGTTACTCAATGGGGGTTTTTATATAACTATTAGTCACTCCTATGTTGACCAAGTCATGGACTAACCGAAAGTGTTACCTATGAGTCATTGGTTGAAACTCCTTCAGGTTTTACAAATTTATAAATAATAAATAAAAATATATTTAGGGTTCAGAAACCTTAATAAGTTTTATAAACCTTTTGGTGAGTCTTCAAATCGTGGTGAGTTTACTCGTAAAATACGTGTAGAATTTTCTTTTGCTGTCAACGAACAATAGATGGCGTACATTTATAAAAGTAATTTCTCCAGCTAAAACGTTATATTAAGTTCAGTTAATGTACGTTTAACATAACTAAATTACTCATAAATCGTTTAAAATATTCCTCTCGTTAATCAAATAAGATTTGGTAAAGATATAGCCTTTACTTCACTATAGCCTTCACCTGCCTCGTGTTTTCCCAGCTATTCAAAAGGTCTCTTCCCCAAAAATCAATAAACTATCCATTGGAAAAGTTTCTTTTCGCATTTAAAAACAAATTCATCAAGAATTGATACACAAATCATTTTAGGTATTCAGCACAAGAGTCATAAGCCTAAAACTATACGTTTCGCAAAGATGTGCCCTGAAAAGTATGCTACAAATCTGTAATTCTTATAAACTTAATGGCTTTCTTTATAACGGTAATATAGGCAGCGCCCATTTTGTTTTGATCTTAACCGATATAGAAGTGTTTTTTTATAACTCATCATAAACTCAGTAGGCACAATATAAAAAGTTTTTTTGGTAGTCAGTCATGGTTCATTATTTTTGTGTGAATTGCTTTTATCGCTACGAAAATACACCCCCAATATATTGATATCCAATAACTGATAATATTTTCCGGCGACTAATTTGGTGTGAATAATTAGGACCCCCAAATCGAAGCCCTAAACTACCTCCAACCATAAAAACGATCGTTGCGTCAATGGGGTGTTGGGATATTTTGATAAACTGTGATTTAAATAAATAAAGATAAAAAAGCAAACAAACTACCATAGCATGCACTGTAAGAAACAATGGGTATATTGTTCAATTGATGTAATCAATTAGAATTGTTGACCAAGAAATTGACTAAACATATCACAGCCATTCATCATGACCTTCTGTCTCGATAGTTCATCGTACATGTGTAAAATCAAAACAAAAGCCGAAACAAACACCGCCGAAGGGTGTGGAAAATTTTAGAGCTCGACGAACCGGATACCAAGCAGACACTGTGATGGATGACAAAAGTACCGATAAATGTTTTCTATCATTAGGGAATTGGCTAAAACACAAACAAATATATAAACTAAGGCACGAGGTATTCTAGAGGTACTATCTAGATTGACGCGCATTGAATATACCCTCGAAGTGATTGGGTAGCGTGTATAATGGCACTTATGGTTTTTGCTGCCTCGGTTTTATAGCCAGCCAGCCTTTTGCGATATTTGATTTTGATGGGCAACAGAGTTTGCTCTCAGTCAATCGCAAAACGCATGCAGATACAGATACTCGTACTCGCTCCGCTTCGCTTCAATCCGCCAGAGACTCGAAATCGCGTCGAAGTTGTGCCCCGAATTGGCATTGCAAACGGCAAATTCAATTTAAAAGTCTACGGGGAGACAACAAAAGTGTAAACTTTCAAATAAACTTTCAAATAAAAGTACAAAAAGAGAAATGACAATGCAAACCAACACTGACCAACAAAAACCGAGAACCGAGGGAGCTGCAACAGGCGGAGGAGGAATACCAACAAGTGTCAAACAAAAGCCCAAAAGGTGCGAAATAATTATTACAAATCATTTATTGCGTATCAAAACTGTTTTTGAACTGACACACTTTCGACTGCCACGTTGCGTACACGTCACGTGTGTGCTCAAGTGTTTTGTTTTTTAGCGGCGACAAAAAAATACACAAACCGAAAGCCAAAAAACGTATTTTTAACCCAACAAGTGAGGAAAAAAAAAAATAAATATTTAGAACCGCGCTGCGTTCTGTTTGTTTATTTACTCTGCATTTTCGCAGCAAGTTTAACCAGTTTTTCGGCTAAAAGACTCGATTCGGTTAACGAGATTCGCTAGACAAAACTGATGGCTCCATAAATCATGGGAGTCTGGCCGGGGCCAGAAACCACCAATTGGATATATTACTATATATATAATAAAATTGGATCACCTGCGAGGGAGTTTTATGATCGATAAAAAAAAATCTAGACATCCGTCGCCTTGTTTCTTGGCACTTCTTTGAGTTTGATGCGATTTCGTTTTATTGAATTTATTTATTTATCTGGCAAACCAAATTGCTTCTACCTCGATCGCCGCCTCGATCAATGGTGTCTATAATTTATTATCAAACTTCAAATGGTATCTGCCGACGGCTGATCGGAGGAGTCTATGCAAATCGATCAGTGCATACTGCCGCGTACGCTGCACGTCATAATGCTAAGCATTCGGTGTCAAGTGATATGAGTGTCAGGGCCACAAGGAAATTGCCACCAAATCGCGGCAAAGCTTTACGATATTGACGTTCCAATTAGTAGTGATAAATGTTATCTCAAGTGTGTTCAATAAATGTGTTCTTTGATTGCTCATTGGGTAAGTTTTTCTGAAATCACGGCGACCTTGAAGGTAAGTGTATGCCCAAAAAAAAAAAACATTCTTAATATCCGGTATAGCCCACAGAAGCTATCTTTCTCTATTCTTAGACTGCTCTCTCTTTCTCGCTATCAAAAAATGTTTTTTTTTTAGAGTTTATTGATTGTGGTTTATTTGCAATGCGGTTTTGTCACTCGGTTATTTAAGATTACAAAAACAAACCCTTAATTGATTTAATAATTGAAAAGTATGACTGGTGGCTCTCACATTTAAAGTTAATTTCATACTATTATTAACTAATGTGCGAAATAAACAACAAATGAGGTTTAAAGGTTCTGAAATCATTCACAACACAGTGCGTGACTTTTGACTTTCCTGAAATTAAACTTTAAAACATTTTTAGCCCCACAAAAACCATTAGAGGTGCTCATTTTTCCCAATGGAACCATTTTTTAGTTTCAATTAAAGTTGGTTTTAGTTTTTTTGTGTTTAATATCATTTATTATCCAAGCACGATGAGTAACATGAAAGTTTTTTCAACATTAATTGCTACTATTTCCGGTAGTTATTTTTGATAACTGATTATTTGGATCTAATTTTTGTTTATTAAATTGTTATTAAATATTTCAACTAAGTGTGAAATAAGTGAATACACAACTTTTTAGTAATTAAGCTTAACTCTTTTGTGCACTTAACCCTTTTGCGATAACATTTAATTAGATAATTAAAGCTCAAAGTGTAAAGATTTTGTTGAATCTTTACTTATTAGTTGCCTTATGGATTAAAGCTAAGGCAATATTTGCCGGCAAAAATGTTGGCATCGCTATCAAAAAGCTCGCATCACTGCCGTCAACAAATACACAGCGCCGACGGCGACTGCGACGCCGACTGCAGAGATAAGCACTATACTTTCGACGTCGACTAAGGGGTACTGCTTGACGCTTCGGTTGGCGTCGCCGCTTCTTGTTAGCCGGCGCTGCGCTGCTTGATAGCAGCAATAACAATAATACGCCATGGTGTACGCTGCCATTAAGCGGCGGCAACTGCGCTGCCGGCGTTCATTCGAATGGGAAGTCGATCGCGCGTATTTTTTAGCTCCAGGCACATTTTTTTTTCACTCAATAACAAACAACCGATCGACCACCACGCAGGTTAGTTTGGCTTTGGCCCCCTCAACAGTGCGTATACGTGATTTTTGAGTGCCTACTCAGGCCATAGTGTGTGTTGGTTTGTGTGTGTCTTTCAATTAATTAGCAAACTAGTCTTAAAATTTCATTAAAACGAAAATAAAGACACTTTGCCTCTGATATTTATCCGCCATTTAAAAAAGGTTGCAGTGCGTTGACTGACCACAAATGCTTTTTTGCATAACGCGTTTTGGCGAAAATCTTTCCACCAAATTTATTGCCAATTTATTCGAACGATTTTTGTAACGAAAAACAAGAAATTGTGAGTGTGCCTGTGCCTGTGGTGTGTGTTTAAATGTTAATATTATTCAAAATACGGCTACGAAGCAGTTATCTTTTTCAAACTTTCCATTTCGGTGGGAGGGAGGCGACTTATCTGAAATTCCGTTCGGGTTCCAGTTCCCGCTTCCAGACGCCCCCATAAAAGATGTATTGTGCCTGGAATAGTGCCTGGAATAGTGATTAGATCGCCGATCATCAGATAAAACAAGCTGGGAACAATCGAAAACACCTAAGCACATTGCTTGCACATTAATTATTAATATTTTTTCCCCCGACTGCCGTATTATTGACTCGTAATTATGTGCATTATTTAGCAATCGAGCCAAGCTAAGCCCAGGCTACTTTAATCCCACGATTGCACAATTAAGAAAAAAAAACCTATAATTTTATTGTGGTCCATAATTCTCCATTTGACATTCATTCAACACTGCAACACTTGCTCCGGCGCCGAATGTTTATTTTTAAAAAACTGTGCCACTCTTTTCTTCTTTTTTTTTCGTATTTGGAAAACATTCCCAATGTGTGTGCGCATACATTTGTCCAAATGTTCTACTTTGGCTCTTGGCTACACATTCTTATTGTTTTTCTACATACTAATTAGATCGCGACTCGTGCGGCCAGTCTTATCAGAATTATCATTGGATTATATTGCCGGGGTCACTCGATTCAATAAAAAGTATGGAAAATGCCTGATAAGTAAACAAACGGCATTCCACGTAAGTGCCAGGGGATCAGACGCTATTTAGCATAGCGCCCACGTAAAACTTAAATTGATCATTTTGTGATACTCTGGAAGCCAGTGAGCTAAGTTCGAACCACTCAAGATTATTCGAGTATATCTTTTACACACAAATTGCATGTATTTTTATCTGAGTATCTGAGTATCTACGTCGAAGGCGAAAAAAAAAAGCCAACAAAGAACTCATATGTACACAGTTTTTTTGTGGGCTCTGTTGAAGGCCAAATATATTTTGGTTTCTATCTGAGATCAGCCGAGATCTGTGAATGGAAACTACAGAGATTCGGACCGGACTTTATGTAAGCCGACACATGAATTTGATTATGATGTGCCACGAGTTACCCGATAATGAGTGTTAATCAAAGTTGATAAATCAATCGTCCGACAAATCGCGTGCTTCGATCTCTCTATTAAATGGCTAACAAATGGTTATAATTATACCGTCATCATATGATCTACTCCGGATCTACAAAGGCTGTGGCTCACAGTCTTCGATTTGGGCCAAAATCGTATGCTAATCCAGTTTTGGGAACCTGTGACTCTTCACAGTCGGTTGATGTCATTCAATCCCACGCGAGAGCCCACAATCTTGTTATATTTGCGCTTGGCAAAGCGTAACAAAAATGTGGCTGCCACAGGGAAATAGAGTGATTAGACCATAGCTGTTTTAGCACTTGATAAGACACTGATCTTCGTTGTGCAAAGGTTATCAACCAGATATGTTATGTTTATAAGTTTAGCTTCGCACAATGTTTTTCGCACACTCGCCTGTTGCATAATTCAAAAGCTGACGGTGGCAGCGTATTTGTTTCAATCACTTCTTATCGCCACTGCACACACTTTGGATGATCAGATGAGCTGCATATACACAAAATACACTTGAAATTGTTATAAAAATAGTCAAGAGGTTGGCACTTTTCGATTAGAAACCACATCGAACCATAAATTACGGAGCGAAAAGGAATACTTAGCCTAGGTCAATGCCGAATGGAATTTATTTCCAATTTGCTTATCAGTATTACCGCATTAGTAAGCCCTATCCCCCCGCAAGATGATTCATCTAACAACAAATTGTCTAATCCGGAACGGCCAAATAATTACAAACCTTTCCACGCAATTAATATGAGCAATCGATCTCAAGTGGGCCAACCTCGTGTCCACGGACTGATAAGTCCGCTGTTATTAGGAACCTTCAGCTGTCAAATCACCTGACTTTGGTCTACTTTTCAGACCAGGAAATTTTGGGTCTACCCCGTAATACCCCCCATTTTGTTATTATAAGTATTTCTATAAAATTTTATCTTATTTAAAAGAAGACAATTGTCGAAATAAAAATATGTCTGCGTGATGTCTTGATTAAATACGAAAATCCTCTTCATAAGATTATCTTGTTTAGTTAAAACCTGATAATTTTTAGTCAAAAACTCCATAAATAATATGGAAAAGCAGTCTGGGTGCCACACTTTATGGTGTCGCGTGATCCACAAGACTAGTTGCTATTTTTTTTATGGGGGGTCTCTAAATTTGGATCTCGGATTTTGGGGGCCATGCCTTAATCCCGGGCTATATACCATACACTGCTATAAATTACTTAGCAAAAGGCCAAGCACATTGCCTATTTGTTTTGCTCAGAAAGTTGGCGGGGTACAATGCCTTTAGCCCAGTTGCGCAATTCCCGCCAGTTCCCCTGATAAGCCCGGAAGATAAGAACTTGAAAGTATATATGCTTCTCCTATATATGGATGGAGGCTGGCGAGGAACCGGATCGATGCCAACTAAGACATCCGGGCAGGGTGTAATTACCAAAATTTAATTACGCTCCAGATGGCAACAGTCAGTCGACTATCGGTATGCAATATACAAAAAAAAAATCCAATAAAGTTATAATTATTATCGCACCTTTGGAATTGCCATAAATGCGGGGCAATGTCTGATGTCAAAAGTTTGACGAGTAAATCCGCTTCGAGTTGGCCCAATTATTGGTAAATTAAGCCAACTACAGACACCTTCGATCCCAATTTCCCATCATTGGGTATTATTCGAATTGTTATCAGTGGCCATTTGGCAGACATGCAATGGGCTTTGGTTTATGGGCTTTTGGGCCACAAAGTTTTACGGCTTATACCGGCCGGCAAATAAAAAAATCACTTCTTAAGCGGGCCAGGTTATCTGCGATTGATTAGCTGTTTCACTCTTTTTTATGATGAACTTCTGGCTAAACTTTTATGGCTGATAACTCGGCTTCTTAGTCATAATTAACATTTAATAGCCATAGGTGAGTGATAAGAGAGCTTTAACGAATCCAAAGCTGTTATCAAAAAGCTTGTAGCGATCGTGGCTTTTATTAAAAGCTAAGAAATCCTGCCGGAAAGCTGCGAAAGCTTCACTGAGGATTCTCAGGTATCAATTTTCACTCTGCTAATCGACCAAGTCAACTTCCGGCAATGAGATGTTATGAGCTGTAGATGTGCCATTCACACTCTCCGACACGTTCAGCCACTTAGCCAAACAATGTAAATAAATAATCACAATAAAGAGCCATCATCAGCAATTAGGGCCTCCGGGCATTGAAAATCGTGGCCCATGCAGCCAACCCATGAATTAGACGTGATCCTTCTGGGAATTCCGCTAATATCATGTCATATTTTTAAATAAAATATTTATTAACTTTTATCCGAAGCGAGCAGGTGGTAATTAAATTATTAAGATTCGCATTCGATTCCCAGAAGCGGATCAAATCCGTTTGATTTATTTTTAACATTTTCGGATCTATCGCGTGTTAAATGTTTTGATTTTTGATCTATTTTTTGGATGCCAAAACGTGTGGCTCTCTCTCCATCCTGGCCAACTGTCAATGACTTGGCCGAAACTGTATTTGCTTGGCCAAAGGCCAAAACGTTTTAGCTTTATTTTCTCAACGGCAGGTGGAGGGGTCCAGTAATACCCCATAAAGTTGGAAAGCGATGAGTTGTATTATGAGCAAGGTCGGATGGGGTCACAGAATATAGCCCAGAGATCACCTGTGGACTATCTGTGGCACTTCGATTATGCAATGGCAGTGTTTATTTATAATTTGTATTTTCATATTGCCATTGAGCTGGCGCTCCAATTAATGATTGAGACATTTAATAGCGCGAATTGCGTGCAATTTGATCGACAGTCGGACTGAGAATTGCCGTGATTTGTTGTTTGCCACATTGCGTTGCGTTGCACAAATAGCACGCAATGCGACTGGGAGCCGTGATTGCAATTGCAACAATTGCAATTGAATGGGGCTCGGCCGTGGTAATTGATAGTCGGTCACTTTGTTATCAATCTGCACCGAGGAGTTTCAATTGCCGCGAAACGTCACGCTTTCGCACATAATGGCAATGATCCAATATATTTAATCACAATTGTATTTACAATACACACTTTTCCTTAAACATTATCAAAAAAGCAATAAATTAATTGTTTTCGCCCAATGAAAGCAAAGAAACTCCAGGCATTGCGGTCTTCTGTTTGCTTTTACTTTTTACCGATTATCATCTATATTTTAGCATATATATTATTTAATAAATATATATTAAGTTAGTCAGTGAGAGAGAGAGAGCATCGCTCCAGAGATTATGGTAAATAAAGAGATGAAAAGGCCAAGAGAGAGCGCCAAGACGCTTATTAATTCTGGACA
Source organism: Drosophila varians (assembly GCA_018150405.1). Lineage (NCBI taxonomy): Eukaryota > Metazoa > Arthropoda > Insecta > Diptera > Drosophilidae > Drosophila > Drosophila varians. The sequence goes on from JAECWK010000130.1 coordinate 17,284,757, forward strand.
CTTGACTTTTTTATGCTCGGCCCCCCCAGTAGGATTTGCTAATTTTTCTGTTTTTTACGTCTGTGTGTTAGTCTCTCTCTGGGCTAAAAATGGGCTTTTGATTTACGCAATATTATATAGACATAGATATAAATATTTGTCTATGGCTACTCCAACGCCTCAGATTGACATTGACAGTCCCGCCTGTCGCTCGCTTGGCTTTTCCTCATTTCCCAGCGGTCGACCAACGCGGATAGTTTGAAAATCGAATAGTTTGAGATTAGAAATATAATAAAAAAAAGTGTTAAAATGGATCAAACAATAAGGGAACGGTAAATATTTAGTAAAAGAAAGCATAAACCATGGAAAGAAATCCCTCTCCCTTAAAATAAAAAAGAAACTATAACTTGACAACTGTATATAATAATGATACCTTTTTAATTAAATTTTTGACAAAATAATTGGAAGGTTCATACAAATAAACTCTCAAGTGTTGAACTGCTCCCCCTGATAAGAACTCCAAAATATCTTCTATAACTAGAGTTATAATCAGATTTATAACTGATATATATTTTTGGAAGACTTATCTACTGACTTTTTTGACAATTGAACAAGCAATCATTTAAGTACCTTTCATGTGTTTTTATATGCTTCTAAAATGTATATATTTAGTTGTTTATATTATTACACATTGGACATGAACAAAAACAAAAAGAGCACAAAAAAATTGTATTTGTTTTGGATGTTTGAGCCAGTAGACCGTGTTACCCCCATTGATACAGTAACAGAACTCGATGTGTCTCGATTTGTAATTAATTGTTGCGGAGAAGACCGAAAAGTCTATGCCATGTCCCTGAAAACACAATTTCAAGGGGTGATTCCCGTCCAAGGGATGGTGGAACCCTTCGTTGCTAGTTTTCGTGCCGTAGACGCCGGCGAAGAAGGAGGCCATAGATCGAGGTATTCAAGAAATACCCAAAATTTCTATTATATTAAAGAAAAGAAAAGCTAAAAAGCTCAACGAAGCGATAGGCTTCAGGGTCTAGAGTCTAAACTACAAGATACAAGATATGATTGATGAGAACGCGATAGAGACGGGTAGCGTGTTCGAGAGAGAGAGAGATATAGAGAGAGAAAGATAGGGGTGGTATTTGAATTTGGACACAATTCTAATTTGTTCTCTGCACCCCCTTTTTCAGTTGCTGTAAAGTCTGCAGAATGAAGGGATCGACGCTGGACAAAATTTCCGCCTTCCTGGCCGAAGTCCTCGGCACTGGAATCCTCATATTCCTGGGCTGTATGGGATGTGTGAAGACGGAGGCGTTCGCCAACAGCCATCTCCAGATGATCCTGAACTTTGGCTTCGCCGTCATAATTGCCCTTCAGTGCTTCGCATGTGTTTCCGGTGCCCATATAAATCCTGCCGTAACGGTTGCCGCCTTAGTCTACAACAGGATAAGTTGGAAGATGGCTTTCGCCTACCTGGTGGCCCAGTGCCTGGGCGCCTTCATTGGCTACGGACTCCTGAAGCTTCTCCTGCCCGCCTCCACCATCGAAGTTGGCCATGGTCTCTGTGTGACCGTGCCCCATCCGTCGGTCAGCGTTCCGATGGCCTTCGGCATTGAGTTTGTGATCACCGCCATTCTGACCTTCACTTGCTGCGGCGTCTGGGATCCACGTAACGACAAGTACCATGATTCGGTGGCCATTCGCTTTGGCTTTGCTATTGCCGGTTTGGCCTGTGCTGCTGTAAGTTATTAATACTATTCTATTATCCTTTAATCCAATTGATTTAAATACTCTTTTTTGGGTATTTCAGGGACCCTTCACTGGTGCCAGCATGAACCCGGCCAGGTCCCTTGCCCCAGCCCTCTGGAACACCCACTTCGAGCACCATTGGCTCTATTGGGTGGCCCCCCTCTCCTCGGCCGCCATCACAGCATTCGCCTACAAGGTCGTGTTCCGCCGCGAGGTCGTCCAGGCGGAGATCCCTGCCGGTGAGAAGCTGCGGGAGATCCACTAATCGTCGCCAAATACAAAGCCTTAATTTACTTCTAAGCTAAGATGCCGAATTTTCTATTAAATGCATTCGTTGTACGCCAATTGTATATAAGCCACTAAGGTATTCACTTGGCCATTTGGCCATACTTGTGTCTGCCTTGTTGGCTTTCAATAATAAAGAACATCGAGATTTGTACATTTATTGCGAGGGTTTTATTTTGTTAGTAACCCTACCAAAAGCATGATTTTCCTAATTGTACAACATCAGTTTACAATAGATATATCATTGCATTAAAGAGGGGATTATGGTATTGAGACTACACCCACTAAAAAATGTTATCGGTCGCTGGCTGGGATTGGGTGACGCCGTTTAACACCCACCTGACACTAGCGACTATCGATGATATACATATTGTGTCGAATTATAGCATATTAAGTTATTTAAATGAACCTCTGGACTCTGGGTTTTTTCATTTGCCATTGGTGGAAACCGCACACGAGGGTTGCTGATGAAATTCCTGGCTTAATGGCACACGAATCAGGACAAGAATGGCTAAGAAATTGGTGTTGTCCAAGGCTCGTCGATAAAAATCTAAGGTGATAAGATTGAGCGCAAATCGACGCCGAGTGACGCTACTTATCGGCCCGATAATTACGGCTGAGCAAAGCCCCCCAAAGAAATGCCTCTTGATGAATTGATCTATCCTAAATGGGTGGACGGGGGCTGGCCATAAAATCTGCAGACGATAATTAGCATTAAGGTTTTATAATTGATATTGATTGATTGCCAGCAATTTTTTGTCTGCCCTGGGTGGGTGGGTCACTTGCCCAGCTGCCTAACAATTGGGTGGCAGTAGTTCCTTGTTCCCAGAACAGTACAGTTCACCCAACATGGCGCAACAAAAGGCCAAGGAGTCGCAGTTCAATCCAACCGACAAGTGGCGTCTGGATCGCAAAAGGAGAATAGCCATCGCATCCTTCTTTGGCGAACTAATGGCCACCGCAATGTTAGTCTTCATCGGCTGCATGGGTTGTGTCCAGACGCCACTTTTCAGCAACAGCCATTTCCAAAGCAGCCTCACCTTCGGCCTGGCCATCCTCGTCGCTATCCAGTGCTTCGGCATGGTGTCCGGGGCCCATCTCAACCCCGCCGTCACCTTGGCTGCCTGGATCTGCGGCATCATTGGATGGGCCAAGGCCTTGGCATATTTTGTGGCCCAGGCTTTGGGTGCTCTCATTGGTTTCGGCCTGCTGGTCGCTGTTATGCCCCAGAACACCATCAAAGGCGTGGGCAATCCCGCTGGAGTTTGTGTCACCGTCTTGGCCCCCGGAATCAACGAGGTCCAGGGCGTGTTCATCGAATTCCTCATCACCTGTTGCCTGGTCATGGTGGCCTGTTCCGTTTGGGATCCTCGAAACAGCAAGTTTCAGGACTCGGTTGCCATCAGATTTGGTCTGGCCGTGTCCTGTTTGATCTTAGCAGCGGTTGGTTGCCTTTTCTTTGAAAGCTTTTTAATACTTAAACCACTCTTTTACATTTTTAGGGACTTTTCACGGGCGCCAGTATGAATCCCACTCGATCTTTGGGTCCTGCTGTGTGGAACAATTCTTGGTCCAGTCATTGGATATACTGGGTGGGCCCGTTGGTGGCGGGAGGAGTTACCGCTCTGATCTATAAGTACGCCTTTCAAGGAGAGAAGGAGATCGAGTTGGGAAGTTCGAATGCAAAAATACGAATGATTGGCGAGGTTGTCATACAATAAGTTTGTAATTATTTTATTTAAATGTTGGTAGTTTTATTGTTGTTATTCTTTTAGTTTTAATAAAAGAATCTGAAATATTAGTTGTGGGAAACTATTTATATTTCGTAGCATTGGTAGTTCAATTGTTGTTATTCTTTTAGTTTTAATAAAAGAATCTGAAATATTAGTTGTGGGAAACTACATATTTATATTTCGTAGCATACATTTTGGATGCCCTGTTTAGTGGCGAAAAACATAAACAAATTTAACTATTGATAGAGATCCTGATTGCATTATCTAAGATTTCTTTAAAGATCGACAACTCTTATCAAGCTCAATGGGAATAATTTTCAATGGCGCCTTTAAATAAATCTTTATGACGTAAAACACTTTCGATGTTTATTCGGGTTTAACCATATCAACGGCATTATTTATGGCAACATAATTATCAGTCAGGTGAGAAACCTGTGGTTTCTCTCCGACCTGGACTAGACAAGTCGCCATTAAAAAAAAATATATAGTTTATCAAATAAGTGGCTCTACGCACTTGACTGGAGTGAATGGAATCGTAGTGTCGAAATGATGATGGGCAAAATAAACTCAAGTAATTACTAGGTACACGCCAATATGGGCCTGGAACTGGGTGCTCTGATAACCGACTTTGGGTGATTAGAAGCTCTAATAATTCCAGTGTGAGATACCATGCGATTAAGAGACAAAAAGCAATAGAGTTAGCGATTCGCATGAAGTGCACTTCAGTCCGATTTGAGCAACGTTCCCGATTGGGTTATTCACTCACTAACTTGTTCCACGATCGCAAATAATGTCCACGCCTTCAAGGTGATTAATTATATATATTTTCGCGTGATAAAAGCTGACAAGAATTGTGACAAAGTGAAGAGCATTTTATTAAATATTTTATATAATGGCGCCACCAGAAAGTTACTAAAAAGTTAATAAATAATTATCCTTTTCACAGTCGCTCCTCCTACTGGCTCCTCCATCGAAGCCAGCTGGACAACGTATCCATTGTCTTCGCCGAAATGGTTGCCACCGCCATGCTGATGTTCCTAGGCTGCATGGGCTGTCTCCAGACCGCCACCATCATCAACTCCAACTTTCAGGGATCCCTAAACTTTGGCTTCGTGGTGCTCATATGTATCCAGTGCTTTGGCTGTGTGTGCGGAGCTCACCTGAATCCGGCCGTGACCCTGGCCCAGTATATCTACAACATGATCTCGCTGCCAATGGCCCTGGCCTACTTTGTGGCCCAAATGCTGGGCGCATTCATTGGCTACGGATTGCTGAAGGTCATCATTCCGGAAAGTGCCATCTACAGTCCGGACACACCCGACGGGGTTTGCCTTACGTCCCTGAATAGCACCCTGACCAGCTGGCAGGGCCTGGCCGTAGAGTTCCTCATCACCTGCATCCTCATTGCCATCTGCTGCGGCGTCTGGGATCCCAGGAATGCCAAAAATACGGATTCCACAGCTGTGCGTTTCGGCCTGGCTATTGCCTGCCTCTCCCTATCGGCGGTAAGTTCTCTTTTCCCAGCTCATCTTACGGAAAGTTAACCATTCTCCCCTCCAGGGCCAACTTACTGGCGCCAGCATGAATCCGGCCAGATCCTTTGCCCCTGCTCTGTGGAATGGAGCCTGGGACAATCACTGGATCTACTGGGTGGGCCCCATGGCTGGGGCACTCGTCTCCTCCCTGATCTACAAATACGTTTTCCGACGAGAGGTTGACGATCTCGACATCGAGGACACCACATTTTCCACGAAACGAAACTCTGAGGCGGACCTTGCATAATCCAAACAATCCCTCGACTCCCTCAACCCCCTCAAGACAAGTTAAGATGCCTGCGGTATAATAACTAAGTTTGCAAAAATATAAAAATTTATAATGATTAAAGCTACGTCAATAATGTAAATGCCTATGACTTATCTGGGAGCCAGATTACCTTAATGCCACGGCTGCTTATCGGGAATTATTTAATGGGGACATACACTTGACCAAACAAAGCAGACACAGTAGCCACGAATGAGAAGCTCACGTTTATTGCCACACTTTCCGGGTCTGAGATTGCCTAATTAAAGCTGGGACAGTGCGTGACGGGTATCTCCAGTGGCTTGTAACGCGGCGTGTAGGCGTTGTGCCACAGAAAGGGAACCGAAACGGCGGCCAATACCTGGCCGAGCATTTGCATCAGAATCTTATCGGGATGGCCTTCGAAAAGTGCCGGTATCAGGGTCCTGGCTGGGTTCATCGATGCTCCAGTTAAATGGACCTTAAATAAAATCAAAACAAGATGAATGGAGAAACAAATTAGTTCAATCCTACCCCAGCAAATCCACAAGTGGTGACCAGGAAGCCCATACGCAGGCTGACCGAATCCAGGAAGCGTCCATTGCGCACGTCCCACAAGGAGCACCAGCCCAGGATCAAAATGGCCGTGAGGACACCCTCGATGGCCACAATTTGCATGGTGGACAGGCCGCTCATTGGCTCCACGAGGCAAACAGCCGGCTTATTATTGTCCAAGACCTCCTTTGGGAGCATTTGGAGCAGGGCCAAATAGCCAAAAAATCCTCCCACCATCTGGCAGACCAGATACAAAGCCATCGTGTCGGAGGCGATGTAGCCCATGAAGTAGCAGGCAATCGAGACGCAAGGATTGGCATGGGCGCCCGAAACGAAGCCAAAGATATGCATGATGACTATCACAGCCAGGCCATAATGTACGCTGAAGGAAACGCATTTAAAAAGTAATAATAAGAATGTTTTTTAATTACCTGGAGAAGAAGGATCCGCCGTTCGCCTTATTCACCGCCTCGCCCATGCATCCCAGAAGCATCAAAAGGGCCGTGGCGCTAAACTCGCTGACTCCTCGTATGAAGGTAAACCAGTCCCAAACCATAGTTGCCTAATAACCTAATCTCCTAAGCCGTTTCGGATGTGTTTCACCAACGATTTAAAGCCAATTCAAAAACCGATAAATATTTTTGGAAATAAAATGACGAGTTCTGTGTTTACTCTGTTCCCGATCTCTATAGAAGAATATATATACTAATACTTCTTTATACAATTAAATTCAAACAGGATAAGAAAGGTTTGCTGAGATGGATAAAAATTTAAATAATCTTCATGTTCTGTGGGAAAAAAAGTAGGCATTGCTAAATCAATCAGTAGTTTCTTTATAGGTTTTGAAATTAAAACTAAAATTTTTGGTTTTCATTATGTTTCGTAGGGTTTTAAAGTTTATAAGTAATAAAAAGATCCTGGCTGATTCAATTTTTAGGTAGGTCCTATATAAGATTTCCCTATAATATAAACTAAAAATGAATTCCTTCAGGAAAAAGGGGGACTTTGACAAAATTGACAAAGGTGGCGACCTTTCCAAGATTGCCGGCGAAACCGCCGGCGTGGAGACCTATCATGTTGTAGGTGTCTCTTAAGTCTCCTATTCGTTATCTATTCTTTATAATCTTTATAATCTTATATATCTTATAATCTTATAATCTAATTTTCGACAAAGAAACTGCTTCAAGTCAACAAGGGCAAGGAGGCAAGAATTATGGCCTTGACAGCACAAATCGAAGCTCTTCAAGTGAAGATCAAGGCTCTTAAAAAAAATAAGTCGCCCGAATCAAGGGCAGCCAGAGCCGAGCTGCAACTTATTCTTGAGGATCTGAGAAGGGATCTCAGGGAGCTGAGAATGAACCCTTAAAACGTGTTTCTATACTTAATAATAATAATAAAATTTACCGTATTTACATATTTTTAATGAAACTTGACCTTTTTTACATGCGGTAACAGTGCGTATACGTAATAGTTGAAACTTTTTCGTAGCATACTTGTCGGGGTATCTATAAATCCCTTAGGAATAAGAAACATGTCAAATTTCAGGGTGATATTAGGGAAAATGTAGTTCTGCTCATACAAAATAGAAATTCAAAATTAGATAAATAATTTTTGGAATTCTGGTTTACAAATATAGCAAACTCTGAAATCCCTATCAAATTTTAGCAAATCGTCAAATTTTCCGTTTCATAAAATTTTCACATTTTTTTATCGCAAGTATGAACCAAATAATTCGCTCTATTTTAAATCATTTCAGAAGCACCACCATCCGGTAAGTGTAAATTATATACTAAATATTAATCTAATATTTTAAATTCGAATTATTAGGAGTTATATAGTCGTATTGCCCAATTACGCAAACATTCGAAAACAATTGATGCTGGAAGATTTGCGATCAGTAAGATTATGTCTCATTTATCATATCATATATAGACAATATATATTTTTTTTCTTTATAACAGGAACGAGTTGTTATGGATAGTAGATCGAGGGAACTTCACACCCAACAGAAGCGTATCGAATACATGCTGACCGATCTAACGCGCTGCATCAAGGGACTGGAGTTTGATTTGAAGATGAACTCCGACCTCGAGAAGACGCAAGCCAAGTCCAAGGCAGCCGGTGAAGAAGCCCCCAGATCGGGGAGCAGTCGAGAGAGCGCTGTCCCAGCCAGCGATAAGAAATCATCGAAAGTGGGTGATTTCAGCGACTAGCAAAAGTTCCCCCCGAGTACTTCCCAGCCTGCCAGAGCAGCAGGTGCTCGGCTATAAAAGCCGCATTCCCCCGGAGATGAATTATCAGAAGACATCACCCATTGCCAAGATGAAGGTCTACGGAATCGCCTGCCTGCTGATGGCCATTTTCGGCTGCCTATTCGCTTCCTGCGCAGCTTCTCCGTCCCGTCACAGTGGACCAGGAGCGGGTGCCACCATCTACAATCCACCACCTCCGCGCCCAGCTCCGCGTCCCTTCTACTACGATTCACCGATCCCAAAGCCGCCGGGTCAACCCAGGACCATGTATGCTTAGTGATTCGTCGGGGATTTCTCCAATTCTTATCAATTAAAAGTACAAAACAAATCAAAAACAAACCAGCTGTTTCAAAATTAAATGTAAACAAATTGGAATTTTAAAATAATCCAGAAATGTTTAGAAATAAAATAAAAATGGGAATAAAACAAATCTTGTTAAATTTTCATTACCTGACAGACTGTAAAATTTAAGCCATGGTCTAAACAGCTTTACCAAAGCTGTCATTTTCTTTTTAATTTAATTTTTAGGAAATTTGCCAACACAAAATTTTTAGTGTTATAAACTTTAAGGAAATGTTGGCAATATTATACAGGATTTCTCAGCCCCATCGGACAGCGACTTTTGGATATTTACGGAACCCATTCTCCACTGTCCATCGATTTCCTAAGAATGCATATAAGAAAGGTCCTACAATTAAAAATGATCGTTACTCCTGCAGGACCTTTTTCCTCTTAAGAAATGCGAATATAGCGATGGGCAACAGTGTCGTGTAAGAACATTTCAGAAAAATATAAAGATTAATTTTTAAAAATACGTAAACAGGAAAATATTTGAATGCAGTAAGCGGCACAGGAAGGATAAATTGTCAGAAAAAGGACGAGGCGACGAGCTCAACTATTTTCTCAAGCTCGCGAGTATTTTCTCATCTAAAAAAAAAAAAAAAGTGTTAAATATAATCTTGATAAAAATAGGCAAACGAACAACTCGCTAAAATCAGGGACTCACGCATTAAAGAAATCTCCAAGGATATTGACCATTTGACTAAGGAAATAGCCAAACTGGAGAAGAACACCAGCCGCAAGTCGAAGAGGTTGAGGCAAAAGCTCATAGAGGACATCCAAGATCTGAGGTCCCTTCTCGAACAATTCAAAAAGAGCCTCGAAAAGGAGGGCAAGTGAAAGCTGTCATGTATCAGGGCCTGGTCAGGTTTCAAAATCAGGATTTTTCAGTCGGCAGTTTGCCTCAAGCATTGAAAACAGTCTTGGGTAAAGCAAAATTCAGTTTTTTTTTTTCAATATTTTGGTATTTTTTTAAATTCTTAGCTTTCGTTTTTATTTGCAAAGCCCGAAAGGAACAAGTAGAATGCTTTTACTCCTTGGCGCTTTAACGCGGTTGTGCCGCCCACAAACTTGCATGTTTGCCCAATTCCATAAGTAGATTGATTACTTATAAATGTTTTATTCAATGTTAATCTTAATCCATTTCTCCAAGGACTATATCCAAACATTTATATGAACGAGGCAAGGCCGAAGAAAATATTCACTTCCTAAAACTGGTAAATCGTCTAAACGTTATGCTTTATTCTTTACTGATTTTATTTTTTTAGCAAAGGGAACAATTGAAATCACTGCGCCAAAAAATTCTCAGCCAGAAGAAAATGGTCAATACGAAGATCAATATAGTCGATGAGAAGATTCAAACATTGGAAAAGTCGGACGCGAAACGAAAGGAGAACTAAAACGCATTCTATGACGATGGGCGAGAGGAGAATACGAGAGATCCTGTAATACTATTTTTTTGGGAATAAAGAAAGGTGTGGCGGAATCTTGTATTTTAATATATTTTTTATTTAAAATAATTTGTATCTTTCATTTACACGCTTTACAAAGAAGCCTTCTACGACAAACCCAGCTGGGTGGGCGGTTTCTTAAACGTAAATTACATATTTCATACATGGTAACAATTTGTTTTGCAGCGCAAATGGGAAATAAAACGTTAAAATGAACTTTCATTTAATATGGCATTGAAACACAAACATAAAATATGTTGGGGGGGATTGATATATATATGATAACATAGTCTATACAAAGATAAAAATAAATACAAAGTACTAGTACAAATCGAAATCAGAGACAACTGACGATTGTAATTGGATTTCGTATATAATGTATACATGTAAATGTTTCAATATTGATCAAATTAGCTTAAGGACTACAAAAATTAATCATTTGTGCTTCTTGATTTGTTTTAGCATACCCTGAGGTATGTTTGAATCGTTAGTGGTAGAACAGAGTCAAAAACATAAGTACAATACATTCGTGGTAGTTGAGCAACTTGGAGAGTGATTGCCGTACAAACTAAAACTAGAAACTAACTAAACTTGACTTGACTTGGTCAAGTGCTGGTTAGGCCAGAAGAGAGTGTGGATTTGTGTGTGTTTGTGTATATCTGTGTCGGTGTGAGGTAGGCTGAATGGGCTTTAGATTATGGCATAGTTCCGAGCGGCCCCTGCTCCTCCTCCTCACGGGTGGATTCGCTTCTAGCTTTTCATTTCAAAATACTGTTCATCAAAATGCCAGGAATGTTGTGTAGCATACAACTCGGTCTGTGTCTGTGTGTTTGTGTGTCGGTTTCTCGGTGATCCTTGCATCCTTGCATTCTTGGATCCTGCTTTCAACTTATTACTAAAACTATGGGCTAAACTATAGCCAATCTGCCTGCGAACATGGCGAAGGAGATGGAGTTGTTCGGGTTATTTCTATAAACTAATGTAACACGAAACATGATAGTCGGAGTGCGGATGCTGCACTGCCTCCTAACTGGGCAGCCGCTTGCTGGCCAGCTCCTGCAGCTTCTGCAGCGCCAGCGTCTTGTTGATCTCCACCAAGTCGCGACTGTGCTTGGCCGCCTGCAACTGCACCTCCAGGATCTTCATGCGCATCATGTGCTCCTTGCTCTGCATTTCCATAAACATCCGCAGCTCGAAGCTGTTCTGGCTGCTGCTGTTGTTGTTGTGGCTATTGGCGACCACGGCAGCTCCATTACTGCTGCTGCTGGCGGCGTTGGATCGCTCCAAGGCCTGGCAATCTGACGAATTGGGCAGCGCGGATGCTGCCAGGGACTGTGGCTGATCCTCACTTCCCAAGACACTGCCACTGCTGGTGCGTTGCCTCTTGGCCATTGGCTTCATAACATCATCGTCCTCCTCGTTGTTGTTGTTGTTGTTGCCGTGCTGATGCTGCAGAGCAGCGGCCTGATGATGCTGGATGGCGGCCGCTGCCGCTGCCGCAGCGCTCGGAAACTGGCCAGTACGCAGGGCATTCAGGGCCTCCAGCGTGGCGGATATGTTGTTCACACTGAAGTTACCTCCAAAGCAGGACATATCGGCTCCGCCGGCCATGAAGCCCCCGCTGGCGCTGGCGTCCAGGGCTGAGACGGCGGTGGAAACGGTGGCGGGACTCTCGCTCTCGTGAAGGCCATTCCGGCTGTGATTGGGCGAGACACTCAGGCGCTCGCCGCTGGCTCCATGGATATCACTCTGGCTTAGGTGGTGATTGTTGAAGGTCTCGTTGAAGGTCTCATTGGTCTCCTCCTCCTTGATGTCCACATCGCACAGTTCCTGTGGTGGTGTGCGGCTGCTGCTCGAAAAAGATTACGATTAGTCTAAGATCCCTTAAAGGCTTTTATTTGTAAACTTACTCATCCATATCATGCTCGTCGGCATTGTATTTGTAATCGTCCCGATACTCGAAGCCCTCCTCCAGAGCCAGGGGTATCTTGGAGTAATCAATGCCGTCCAGGGCCTCTGACTTGCAGGCCTTCTTGGCCTCCTGCATGAAATCCCAGACCTCGAAGGTAAAAGGCGACGGCTTCTTGCGATCAGCTACCTCGGCTCCGAACCTGGCCAAGCGGTTGTTGTAGTCCAGGATCTCGTTTCGAGTGCATGCTAAAAAATGCAATAAATATTTAAATTAGATTATTGGATTCCTTTGATATAAACGTGAAACCCACCTTTCATTCGTCGCCATTGCTCCTTGAGGCGATTACAGGTGCGATCGGTGCCGAATTGATTGGAAAACTTCTGGTGTATGATTTTCCAGGCCTTGTTTTTCACGGCCGTCAGTCCGGCATCCAATCTTTTGTTCTCAATTATTCGCATATCCTTGCGGCACAAGTCGAGCAGATACTTCTTCTCCTGATGATTCCAGTTCTGGGTGCGTTCTCGTTTCTTGTACATGTTCATCGACGGACTGTTCATGTACTGTGTCATTTCTGCAAAGGCGGATATATCGCATTTAGAATGGCGAATATAGAAAAGAGAGATCGATTTGTTAAACTAACCTGTCTTCAAGTCGACGCCCTCCAGCAGGTTGTGGTTGGAGTTTTGCCAGTTGGCGGCGATCTTCATAAAAGCCTCCAGATCGTTGGCCGTATACTGTTTGTTGACCTGTAACGCAAAAATGCAAAAAAAAATAAATAATTTGATAAATCAAATAAGAGAGAATCGAAAATCAAGAGCCAGAATCGTAATGCCTAGTGATTAGTCCTGAAATTACAGGTAAATGGGAATCGTAAGCCCCACATTGGATGGATGTCAGGCACTTGAGCATGCAAATCTTGTGCCACATTCCCCAACACCACCACACGAGGAGACGTACTCGAAAATTCAATGAACCTGACGCTGATGATGATGACGATGAATTCAACCATAATCGAACACAATCGTAAAGCCAACTTTATATACATATTTGCACAAATGAATGCTACTTCGAAGCCCCCCATCAATTAGGTATAAAGTGAGTAAAAAACAAAAGGATTTCAAGCTCCTTATTCGCATTGTTCCTGGCTGATATCTGACTTTGACATGAATGCCTTCGCTGTGGATGTTGATTTTGATATAGCTATAGCTACAGCTATAGATGCAGTCACTTTAATTGATTTTCAATTAGCGGACGGGCGGACAGATGAGCTGGCTAAGGGTGCGAAGCAAATGCTTCCAGGCCAAAAGAAATGAATACGAATCGAACAGAAAATGAGTGCCACAAAACGCGTTTATAACCTTAAAAAAAAAAAAAAAAAAATACAGCAGCTGCCGACATTTTGTTTCAGAAAGTGTCTGGGTATTTGCTCAATAATATTTGTGTTTGAATGAGACAATCAAAACTCGTATTGACAGCCAGTTTTATTAATTTTCAACTAAAGGGGAGAATACCCTATAGTCTTATAGCATTTATTTGTTTATGGTTTAATAAAAACCATTATTCCCTTCCCGGAAAAAGCTCAACTGTACTTGGTAAATATCAATTCTACCCAAAAATAAAATAAACTCTTTCATGGATCGCCCGTTTCCCCGCCCAAAATCCCCCCTAAATACGTTTTATTGTGCTTTATTTTATTTCAATTTTGCTGGAGGAGCTCCTCCTCCTGCGCCATAGAAACTGCGCCATGTGTTCAATATTTATACCATATCTGATTTACAATTTATACTTGTGTATAAAGCATACATACATATATATAGTGTATTTATACTCGTATTTATCGCATTCGTTCAAAAATGTCTAATGGCAGTCAAAGGGAACTTAGTCATTGGCGAATGGAACGCGGCGCGTGCGCCTATTATTATTTTTGATTCACACTCTTCCTATTTATTTTGATGCCAAAAGGCAGACACATTCATATTTATATTTATTAACAAACAATTAATTATTTGAGCAGTGTGTAAATTTTAGTCATGACTGGACTTCTTTTTGGAATCTATAGAATAAAAGAATGGGGAATGACGTAGAACTCGTTTCATTTAAATTCGAGTCGGGTAGAGAGGGTGGGGTTCTACGACCAAGTTAGTCAAAGATGAAGTTTCCACTTGCCAACAGATAAATTGGCTGCCCCAAAAAAAAAAGGATACCCCTTTTGGTAAAGCGTATATTGTTCTCCTGACACTGGAAAAAACTGACATTCATAAAAATAATCACTCCAATCAATGCGACTTCAAAACTAAGCATTAAACTTTAAATAAGCAAACTGGTTTAGATTTTAGGCATTCGTGTGCGTGTGCTGCTTTTGTGGGAAGTTAATATAAAAACGAAAAATAATTATTGAATCTACATGCTTTACTCGAAGTTTAACAATTGTGAACCTACACACGAAGCCATGGAGCTATGAAGCCATGGAGCTATGGAGCTCCAATGGAGCAACAAAAGTCAACCTTGTGCCTTAAAATAAAGCAAGGCATTGTTGCCGTTGCCCACAACCAGAAATATATGGACTTATAGACCAGAAGCCATCATGCCCGATATAAGTACGTATTCCGAAACGGAATCCAATGCCCAAGCAGGCCTCTCTTTCAGGCTTTCGGTAATTACTACAAATTAACGAACAACTTATAATGTGCCCGGCCAGTATTCTGCGGCATGTCTTAGTAAGCTCCACTATTTTTGTCATCATATGTCAGGAGGGGTGGGGTGGGATGGGGCGGCAGGCGGAGGCAGCGTTATAGTTCAAAGTAAAATGGTCATGTTTGGTGATGGTAAAGGGTAGGGTACAGTTAATGTGCGGAGTACAGGGAAGGCAATAAGGGCCATAAGTGGAGCACACATTATTCTTATTATTACTATACTATACTATACTATACTATAAGTACAGTGGCCTGGCTCTACAAATCTAAATCAGAACCCGAAGCCAAAAGTCTGAACCTGGATCTAAACGAGAATCGTTAAACTTTCAAGCACTTGAAATGATTTTACAATTTTTTTTTCCCCCATTTTCGGTTTGGGATTTGTGGCTGCCGTGTAGCATAAATTTATGTATTATAATAATTATGCGGAGAAAACTGAAAACGAAATGTCATCGAACGTTCAAGTGGCCGAAAAGAGCTCCCCATCCTGCGTGGTTTTTTTTTTTTTCCTTTCCTTTCGAGACTCTCGAGTGGCTGGCAGGCAGTTAGGGTATTCATATTGATTTGAATGTGCGTTGCGTTGCTTAAATCAGGAATGAATAAAAAAAAGAATATACACCGTATAAAAAATCAAAAAAGAGAAGAATTTGTTGTGCGCTGTTTATTGTTCTAAGATTGGTCGGAGTAGTTTCAGGCCTAAGTGGCCCCTTCCTCCCTCTTAGCTCTTAGCCCTAATTCGAGATGCTGAACAATTTTTTTTTGTTCCCCTTCTCGTAATACTCAAGTGGGGTTGCTTATAAAAATTTGTTTTGTTAAAATCACGTTGGATGGAAAGTCAATATTTTTTGGGGATTGAATTTTAGGTCGGTCTTATCGAAAAAATTTCAAATAAGTGGAGAATGTCCAGAATAAACAACCATTTAATTGGTCTGGCCAAGTGGGAAACACTTTGTGGTACATCCTATGGCGTTTGTTTAATTTTAAATTACAAATATGATAATATAGAAACGTCAGCCTTTGTGGTTGCGAATTTTCCTCCTCTGCCAGCTGGCACAGCTGACGGAAATTGAGTCATGGCTCAGTTCATGGCTTATATCGGTTTGGTTTGGTTTTGGATTTGGCTTGGCTTGGCTTGGCTCGACTTGGCTGAGGGCGAATTATGCTCCAGGTGTGCATGACACGGGTGCCGAAACAACAAATTTATTAGAAATTTGTTGCACACACCGAGACACACACAGAGTTTGTGGCAAACAAATAAACTAATTTCATGACGCACACGCGCGCCTGCGCAGTTGTCAGCAAAATATCTGTTGGTGTTATTTCTGTGTGCTACTTACAATTGTAACTAGTTGAAAATGGGAAAAATTGTAAGATTTTTCTTTGTCGAGCTTGGCTTTGTTTAGACCTGGCCTACACCCATAAACTACAGAGTTTTGGCAAAGAAAGAGTGGCACTGGGAGAAATATTTCTAGTCTTAAGCGGGATATTCTTCAAAAATAATGAAGAATAAATATGGGAAAGGGTGTCCTGATGAGGAATCGTGAGTCTCTTAGCCATATTTTATAGTAAATTTTAACAATTATTTCTCTCTGTGCATGGGGATAGACTTGAGAGATAGAGAGAGAGAGAAGAAAAAGTAATAGAAAAAAGCTTGGCTCGAGCGGGTTCAGTGACTTCCACTCCTCGTCTGGGACAACAACGACGACGACAAATTGCGTTTTGTGCTGTGACAATTGCCATCGAAGCAGTGGCCGCCGCCCCATCACCTACCGCCACCTCCTCCCACCTTTGCGCATGCGTAGGTCTAGACTGTAGACTGTAGACTGTAGAGTGTAGACTTACTAAATTATTATTGTTCGGTTTCATTAGTCAGCCCCCCCCCCCACCAAAAACAGAAAACCCGAATCACCGAAAACCCAGCCAGGCCCTGGCCAAACCTCTCTCGCATACAAAATTGCGCAGCTGTGCATAGTTTTCAAATCACAGAGACCCCAAAAAACTCCAAAGCCACTGTGACGGTGTGTGACAGTCGTAGATATCGTCAAGTCAAATGGATTACCTTTATCTTCGATTCCCCCGTACAGTACACCCCCGTCCGAAAAGAAACAATTGGAGCACTCCGCCTTTTTTTTTTTTTTTTTTATTTAAACATACATACATATTTAAGTCAACTTTCTTGAGCACACCCATGAAAACATGGCTGACAAGTTCATTACTCTGCTCCATCCACATCCAATCCACAAAAACTTTGCGATCTGCTGCTGCTGCTAACTGCCTTATATGGGGATTGGAGCTGGGGCTGGGGGGCTTCCAACGACTGTTATTGTCTTTATGCCATTTGTAGAATGAAAATTGGTTTGTCACTCGACTTGTTAAATGGGCAAATAGAGGCAGAACCGAACGATCATGGAAGCGTGTTCAGAATGACTTCGGCGAAGTCCATGCAAATTTTGTAATCTTCCGGGGTTCCCAATCCAAAAGCCCATGCACTTTTCACCCAATACTCTCAATTAATTCCTAATAAATAGTTTAGCCAAAAATTTAGCTAACGTGGCTTAAAGCGACCCTCAGATCTATCTGGATTTGTGTGGGGAAAGAAAGGGGAATGGGGCAAAAATATGCTTTCAAGACTTACCACTTGATGTGGGTTAAGACTCAGAGCTCCATGTGTCTGATTTGATTGTTATTATTATTATTTATAACTCTCTAGCTGCCAGACTTGAAGCCCCACCACAACAGCATACAAGAGAAAAGAAAACAATTCTAAACAGTTCAGTTGAGTTCAGTTGCGGCATTTTTTGGTTTAGTCATTTTCCAAAAATTCATTTGAATATCGAAATTGTTTAAGTATCCATGCATATGTGCTTGTGGCATATCCAATAATCGCCAGCGTGTGTGAGTGTGTGTCTAATTTCTATTTGTATTGGGCATTAATGCTTTCAGTCTCGACTCTCCCGAACAAAAAAAAAACTTCTTTATAATCGCATCAAGTCATGATTGCGCCCCAACTTTGAATCAACTTTGGTTTTTTTTTTTTTTCTTTTTTTTTATTTGCCCCCAACCCTATAGAGCTCTCCGCTTTTAAATGTATTTTTGTTGTATGGCACTTGAAGGCGTTCAAAATAATTTCTGGTTCCATTTAAGTTGGTCTTAAAACGAAAACTGAAAACTGAAAACCGAAAACCGAAAACTGAAAACTGAAACTCTTCAAGTAGACAACATGGACAAGAAAGAAAGCCCTTCCCCTTCTACCATCAGTAAGTTAAGGTATTTTTTTCTCTTTTTTTTTTTTTTTTTTTTTTTTTTTTTTTTTGGCATTAATTGTTCCATGAACCGAATCTAAGATTGATTGAACGAGTTGAACGAACCGAGGATCAGAGTCAGAGTTGGAGTCGGAGTGAGGGAGTGGGGGAGTGGGGGAAGCGAGAAGTCGCCTCGCAATGTAAATTATGGCACTGTGATTACCATTAGAGGCGGAATGAGTCGGAGATCTTCGAATGCGAATGAGACACGAACCATTTAGAATGATTTGTGATCAGATCTGCTTGCTCTGCTCTGATCTTTGCTTTTTTTTTTTATTCATTTATTGTACAAATACTCGCATATATACTCGTATATCGAGTGAGACTTTGGCCGATCGACCAATAGCCAAGCTAAGTATCGGCGATGGCCACGCCCAAAATCCAGCAGCAAGTAGCCGACGCCTTGTCATGTCGCAATGCGCCATAATAATTACAAATGATCAGATGTCAATTTTTATGGCGATATTATTTTACAGCCTGCCGCTCCATCAGCCCTCGGGCCGAAGTTATTTTTTTTTTTTCCTTTTTAAACAAATGAAATTTATTGTTAACGGTTAGTGACCCGAATTACACATATCGCTTATTTATATCTAGATTCACACACACACACGTACTATTTGTGTGGCAAGTATCTTTAAGTAGCAAAACCTACAGCAACAGCTCACTGACTCTGACTTGGCCCCTTAAGCGTTTTAATTGCGCCAATGCTCCAGCCTGGCTGACTGACTGACTGACTGACTGACGACCGCCTACAACTACCACACAGAGCTCGAATCGGCGATAATGTATCTTTGTATCTGATCTTAATGTGCTGCTCAGAACCCGGCAACAACAACAAGCCAGCATCAGCATCACACGAGCATTAATCAGTACTTGCTCCATAGTTTCCAACTCAAATGATCAAATGAAATGAATCCAACTGGGGGCTTCTATTGAGGAGAATATGCAAAGAATTTGGTAAGGGAGAAAGCTTGTTCCAATTCGAATAGAACAGCTTCAATTGTGTGGCTTAAGAATGATTTTGGACTTTCTTGTTGTTGATAATAAATGACTTTTAATTAAAATAATCCAAGTATTGTCCAAGAAGTCATGACAGATGCCTTCGGCCCTCCTCTCCCATTCAATTGACAACAAATGCTAATTTTCGCTTTTCAAGATACATTTTGCATTTGGCATTTGAGTTATGCCGAGGCATTAATCCAATCCATGAACATGAATGTTATTCATTCCAAGCGAATGAAAAAGTAGCCACGCACATTACTTGCAGCTTACTTGTCAACCCGAGTATGTATCTTGCAGATATATGTATCGGTATCTGTACTTGTATATGTATCTTGGGCGGCAGCAGGCACATTGTTTATTCTTTATGACTTTGCACGTACGCAATTTGCCTTAAAATGGACAATTCCGCAATACCGTAAGGCTCCTGGGGAAAAAAAGGAAAATCGGAAACTGCAGCTGCTCCGGAGACCCGAAAACTGACACAATTAATATCTCATAAATATCGCATGAATCTTTTTACACACGTATCTATATCTATATATGTATCTGCATTTGTATCTGTATCTGTGTCTTTGCATTGCAATCGCAATTTAAATGTTTGACTTGGGCTCGTTTATTCAGTTATCAGGTCGGCTAAAGCCAAAGGAACAAATTAAATTAATTGCGCATAAAGACAAAATTGTTTAATTATGCCAAACAGAGACCGCTATCCCACCCGCCATCCGCCATCCGCTCCGGAAAATGTGTTAACTAATTCTTGGTAAGGTAATTTAACCGAAAGCTGATAAAAAAAGAAAAAAAAAACGAAACCAAGCCAAGAGAAACGCTCCCATTTGGCATTTGCTGTTGACGCCTTCTTTGTATAGTTTATAACTTTTTATTTTCCCCCATACCCCCCCTCAGCGACTATGTTTCGTATCTAATTTACGTAAATTGCTGGAAAAGAGCGGGTGTGCCTTTGCCTAGGGATGGGTGCGTGAGTTAGGGGCCATCTTCAAATCAAAACTCTCAACCGGAAACAGATTTTGAAACCTATACATATTATACCATATCCCCAGACTTTTGTTTTTAATTCCCTAATTCCTAATTGAAGACAAAACAACTTAGGCCGGGCAGCGAGCGTAATGCAAAAAGTCGTTGGAAATTATTAAACGCATGTACAATTTCTGTTCCCATTTGGGGCTTAACTATTAATTAGACACACATTTGCCCACATTCACGGTATTCACGGTGTCCGGTTTCAGTGATTTGTTGAGTAAATTTACTTAAGCATTTGATTACCCGCCCAACTAAGGCCCAATTGATAGTCGCACAAAAACAAATACCCCATAGAAGCTATCTACGTATGTATGAACGTTACGAAGCCTGGGTGCAGTCATGAGTATCCAAAAATAATCACCTACGACTCCTTATCGAACTAAATAAATATTAAATTGTAATTAAAGTCATGGGAACGAGCAGCAATGGGGCTGGTGTGTACGGTGTGTGCGGTGTGTGCGTGTGTTTGCCCAGCCAAGTCAACAACAAAATGTTAAGACTACACATAATTTAAAGCTCTTTTGTTTATCGATGCCGCACACCTTGGTATTTGTATCTGTAATTGATAAATAAGTCGAAAAGTCGTATGCCTAGCATTAAGTCAACTCAAATTTAATTGCTAATTGCATCGTTTAGGGGGCTTACGTCTATGTCCGTCCAAGCGCTATCAATATCGGTCTGGAGTTTCGACTAAACTAAGTACTTTTGATAGATAACCCTAATTAAGCTGTCCTGTTCAGTGTTCGTTCGGCCAGTTCGAATCGAATTCTTGGCATTTCTTTCAGGTGACACAAAACAGCCAAAGGCGCCCAACTAGAAACCACAAGACCAAAAAGTCAACAACAACAAACAATTTGTTTGTGGTGCACACCTGGACGCAGTTGGGTATCTAGATACTAGAATCTAGTCTGCCCGGCAACACAACAGCCGAATCCATTGATACTGGAGTTGGAAGCCCAAAACATTCGCGGGGGTCATAGACGTAGGTCCAGTATCTGCATCTGCGCCTGGCACTCGCTCCACATCTCTCAATTATTATGCGCAAGTGTGACGCATGAATCATACTTATAACCCATATAACCCATATAGCCATTTATTTGCCAACTGATTGCTGCTTTTGTTGCTTTTGTGGCGGCTGCTGCCGTTTGCCATTTGCTCAAAAAGTCATGCGCTTTAAATTTTAATAAATTAATTTTTGCATTTTTCTTTAGTCTGCCTTCTCTGGGTGACTATACTTTTGGATATTCCTACATATATATCTACATCGCCTATGACTGGTCGGGCAATTATTACGGAATTTGTTGGTGTACTTGTGAGGGGTATACACGGTCCATATCCAAAAGGATTCTTGGCTAAAACTTTAACTGGCCTCCTACTATAGTAGAAATTCCAAAGCGAAAAAAGATGCAAACTTATTGAAATGATGAATAGTTATGGCCTAATCGAATACCCAAATCAACTGTCAAAAACCTCCAGAAATTAGTGGCCAGAAGGAAACAACAAACAATTTTTGGGGTATCGGGGTATCGGGGCATCGGGGTGTGTGTCTTATTCCTTTTCGTTTTTCTTAAATCAATGCCAAATGTATGAGGACTGAATGGGGGGTAAGGGGGCATACTTGAATATTCGGAATTCAGCATAAAAAAGGCTGACGACATTTTTAATCCTAAAATCAAGACTAAAGTCAGAAAGCAAGCGAGAGAATTCAAGGTGGGGGAGTGCTGTTCTGTTTGGTTCGTGATCAA
Organism: Drosophila varians; assembly: GCA_018150405.1. NCBI lineage: Eukaryota > Metazoa > Arthropoda > Insecta > Diptera > Drosophilidae > Drosophila > Drosophila varians. The sequence goes on from JAECWK010000130.1 coordinate 17,306,580, forward strand.
ATCTCCGATTTTAACGCGTATACCTGCGCAGCGACGATCGTGCGATCGCATCGGCGACTCGTATTAAAATATATATAACATCCTCCCCCTCGCATTCCCAATGCATCCAACCAACCAACCAACCAACCATCCATCCAATCCATCTATCCATCCATCCATTGCCCTGTCCTCTTCAACAACGAACAAATTTTTGAATGAACCCTAAGACTGAAATTGTAGAATCAAGATTACGTTTTAATAATTCAAAGTGAGTCGCTCCGGCTTCCTCTGTATCGAAAATGAGACGTGCGAGGGATTAGCAGTCGAAACGAGTCTAATGCAAAGGTGTTGGTGTGTATCTGTGTGTGTGTGTTGTGTCAAAATATCTACCGATTTACTTAAAGTAAAAACTGAAATCATGTTACTTTATTTCGGTCTCTTTTTCTCGCCTTTTTTTTTTTGGTTGTTGTTGTGTCTTGACAAATTCGAAAGAAATTAAACAATCGGGAGGAGGGTGTAGGCAGCAATCCCCTTGATGGGGGATTGGGGGCTAAAGGGTGTGTTTATAAGCGACAGTGTGTGTGTGAATGTATGTGTGTGAGTATCTGTGTGTCGGTGCGAGACGAAAGGAAGTGGCAGAGCAATGCGCAAGCGATTTGGGCTTCTCTTCGCATCGAGCTATTAAAATACAGAACACACCCAAAAAAAAAATATTTTAACGACAACAGAAACAATCAAACCAACCAACAATAAGACGAAGTAGAAGACCGGGCTCTCCCCGACAAGGAGACGGAATATAGGAGGGCAGGGTGGCAATCCAGCAACTCTGATGATGATAACAAAAGGCAGATCGGGGTGACAGCGCGATTTATGCTTAAATGGTACGCATTGAAGCATAAGTTATGCCATAAGATGGGAATAAAAAAAACGTATCTCACAGATACACACACACACACACAGATACTGCAATTGCAAGGCTAATTATTAATGTGTGTACAGCTGGAATCACAGAATTGTTGCGTCTAAATGTATCTCAAAGATACTGATTGTAAGTGGTGAGTAAAAATATTATTATTTAGCCATTCTTTGTAATCAAATGTGTTATTCTTAGGTTTAGGTTTCCTTAAAGGCTTCCGTATCTGTTCCATTACCCCTCTAGGTCTTCTGAATTAGCTCCAAAGGACAAATGGCCTTCGCCTGAAGTATGTATTTTATTTCGTATTTTTTTTCGAGTTTTTGAGTCCATATCACACAGCTGTCATTATTCCAATAACTGGTTGTACATATAGCTACGCTGGCTACGAGCAAATAAAGAACCGCCAGGCAATGCGCAGTTGTTGGATTGAAGTATACAAAAAGGAACCAAAGGAGAACTCAAACACACTCAAACCAACTCACACACAATCGTACACACTCACATAATCACTCACAGAAGGAGAGGGAACGATTCGAGCAAGGCTTACTATAAAATTTTAATCCTATTTTATTAAGTGCACGCCATGCAAAATGCTGAAATACCCCGGAATACTTTCTGCCACGACAATGAAGATCATTATGACGATGATGACGACGCCGCACCCATCCCATCCCATCCCATCCCCTCGCTGACAACCCCATTTTATCTGGTATTTTGCCAGCCCTGAATTTGCTCATTTTTTAACCACTAACTGGACCCGTTCCCCCCTTCGCTTTCCGTTTCACCCAAGCCATATATCAACATTAGCTAATCTAGGTATCAGGCGAAAAAAAATTCCGATTAATTCTGCGAATTTCGAACGCATCTTCCGAGGGTAACCAAAAAGCCAGTCGAATGTGGGCCAACTAAGGGTTTCCGTCTCTTTTGGCTAATAATATTCTTTGAAGGCCAAATGCCATATATTAATTGCTTCCTCTGGATGCTTCTCCTTAAGTGTCCTTGTTTTGTTTGGAATATTAACTCTAATTAAAATAAATATCATGTCACTATTCAGGTCCCTTTCGTCTCATTTTTGTTAACAACAAATGGGGCGTACCTGAGATGATTAATTTGGTCCTGCGATGATCATAATTCATAAAACGATATTACAAAGCTTTTTTCAAGACAATCAATGAAATTTTTGGGAGTTCATTCCAAGTAATAGGCAGAAAATGCGTTTCCATTTCACGATTATTGTGACTAATTGCGTTTGATTGTCAATTGGTTTGCATGTTGCAGACAAATAAATTAATGGCCCACAAGAGGAAAAACAGTAGTTGAGCGGGTCTACAAACAACCCGCATCTAAGCACATGGTAAACCTCACGGCTGGGAGCTGGGAAAATGCAAAGCCCGACCAATTTGGTGGCGTGAAAAGTTTTACCCCAAAAGGGGCACCGCGAATAGGGGGCGGCTGGCCCTCTGATCGGGTTAAATACCATTTATATGGCTGATAGAGGAGATACGAATTGGGTAGAGAGCACCCGAAAACAAGACTACGACTGCGGCCTGAGGGTACCATCATATTTATAAGTCGATTGCTATTAATTCGTTACTTAATTGCTGCTCTTATCGAGCGACCCAGTGCCGTTCTTAGTTGGGGGAAATGTTTTGTATTTCATAGTCGCTCATTGAAAATAATTAAAATTAATTAAGACATTCTCCTCGAGCGTGTTATTTGTACGTTCTCGTTCGTGTATATAGTATAGTATCGTATGTGCGTCTTGGATTGCATTGCCTAACTGTATCTATAAATTTAAATCGTCTCTAATTGAGTGACTTTCGGGTGATGCCTCGGACTTTGGATCTCCTCTCGATAGTCTCCAGAATTCTCAGGAATACCATACATACTATCTAGCCCAAAACCCATTCGATGTTGCAAGAAACTACATACATACATTAAAGCCAAACCAAGGCCCGTGTTGACTGATTTGCCCAAAAATTCTCGTCAGCGGCAATATCAAAAATATGAAACACGTGCATTGATTGATTGCCAGTTTATTGTCTCGACTCAGGGCCGGGGGATTAAGTCCCGGAACCCCAAAAAGCCTGTTAAGCAAGAGGGGGAGGAGGAATGAGGAGGGAGAAGGGAGGAGCTGCCTCATTGTGTCTGCGTTAGTGTCTTGTGGAGATGGCCACGTGAGGTGGTCGCGTGTGGCCCGCAGAAGCGTGAAATCCCATGAAGAGCGATGCCACAGTCTCAACAATATTTGTTCACTTAGCTAAAGTACTTTATTGTTAAGTTTGATGGGATAGGATTGAAATAAAACTACTAACAGGATTTAATGCTTTTATAACCCATTGAAGGGTTCCCATATTTTCTACGAATACCTGGTCACCAAGGATAAGCCTTAGCCGAATTAAAAGGCATAGACCATAAACCATCGACATCAGCATAAAATATATCATAAGGTGACTCAACCTGAACCGGCTGTGCCTGTCGCCTGATTGACTGACTGACTGACTGAGGGAGTGAGGAAATGTGGGAATGACTGATGGACAGATGAACAGATGGACAAGTATTGTTTGCGGCCAGGCACTTTTCTTACACTTGCATTAATTTTCCGCTTGTGGAAACTATGGAAAAACTATGTGAGTGATGGAACGAATTTGCATTCGACATTTGATGCGTGCATATAACCACCCGATACCAAATATCAATATATGGGAAATACTTTAGCCATAAACATTCCAGCAATCCAGGCCTTTCAGCAATGGGCTTTTAAAGGGAATCGCCATAGCTGTCCTCCCATGAACTAATTGTTTATTTCATTTGAAGCTTTTTAAATATTTATAAGAATAGAGACAATAAATAATACAAAAAGGGAAAGAGGGCAGGCGGGAGATGGGAGATGGGGGAGGCGACCTTTCAATTTGGATTCTAAATCGAAATTTTTATGGCACTTGGAAATTAAGTAGTCAACCGCAGCTCTAGACACATGGAATCAGATCAAATCCCATTCCAGATGGTGAAAATGAGCTATAGAAGCCATTTCTTTTACCCTAAGCCCTCCCCCCACGATTCCCTTTGGAGCTCATATGTGAGCATTAAAAATAAATTCAAATAATTGCCATTTCAATAGACAGGCAATTGGAAAAGGAATGCGGGGAAGTTTGGCAGTTGATTGGACCCGAATGCTTTCAAAGATTAACCGAGTTGTATAAAATTTGCATGCAATATTGTATCTTTAAAATACATTGTTCAATTTCCATGCTATTTCTAGAAATGAGAATTTAATTATTCCATCCTACAAATTACCATTAACTTAAGTATCTCATAAACCATTTCTGTACACATATATTCCCATTTTTTGTATCGAATCTCGAATGCGCGGAATTGCAAGTATTCACAGCAGCTGAAAGATCTAACTTATTACATGCATCATCCAATAAAAGAGGTCTTACGTATATTTGGAATCGAATTAATGAGGAGATTTTCAGTACGAACATGCTCCAAATGTGAAGGCAAGTAATTTCAATCTGCAATGCTCATTACAGCCACTTTTGGGCCAATTATGATTATTCCTTATAAACGTATGTATATGCGCATATAGATATGTAATAATAACGTATTCCACGATTATCGGCCACGAGTCGCGAGCATGTGTTCGTAAGAGTGGCAATTAATAAAACAAATGTGGTTGTTTCATCTCTTGCCCCGAACATTCTGAGTGGAAACATATCGTTGCCCAGTGCCCATGCCTCCGCCTCTGGCTTTTCCGCCCGACTTTTCAATGGAAAGCGTCGAGGAAAATGCGGTTGCAAGTGGATCCGGAATAGGTGCGGGGGGGATACCTATATATTAGGGGAATATGATTTGTGTAAAAGTTTCGACGCTCGCGCTTCGTCTCTGATTAAGCACTCGGAAAGTGTAATTGCAGTTGTGTGTGTGCTGCGTGCACTTAAAAATAGCAGCCCCCAACTAAGACCATAACTAAAACCCATATGGATCTGAACGATCTGTACGATGTCGGTACGATCTGGCGACGGCAGCTGGCGCAACTCGGAGAGGAGTCTTTCGCGGCGAAAGACGGCGAAGACTGCGAAGACTGCGAAGACTACGGGGACTGCTTAAAGTCAATTTTTGAATAATTATGAATCGTTTTTCGCTTTCGTTGTTCTCTAATTATAACAACATCATAATCATAATCGTAATCATAATTTCATATTTGGCTGACTCTTCGCATTTTGTGGCGTTCTTAATGTGCCAAAAGTTTATTTGTATCCCCGCCAACCACTACACACACCACAAAACTCTCACACAGATACGAATGTATCTCACATATGGCGCAGCATTTTCAATATTTCTCAAACAGGCCCCACACACCACCACAAACCACAATTTTCTTAATTTTTCTTCAATTTTGCATTTATTGCGATTAATTTGAAAACGAAATACAGAACAATTTGAGAAATGTGTTTTGCAAAAATCGTTGACAATGGTATAAGGGTCAAAGAGATTCTCTTCTGAAAGATGTTGTAAGCTTAGCTTTTCCCCTGTTAGTCATAGAGATAAAGCTTATCAAATATTTTCATTCTCAAAATGAGTCAATGAATGAATGGAGCTCTATAGTGTGGTTTACCCATTCAAGTCTTTATCAGAAGCTCCTTCCAGACATTTAGTCTTTTGCTTAGACACACTATAGCTTAGGGAGGATATCTTTTGGGAGAAAATAATGTTAGTTGGAAATGCGGAAGGGGGACTACGTCAATCCTCTTAATTTGCTTGGTTTAATTGTATTTCGAATATTGCTTTATGGCTCAATACAGTGTGGCAGAGCAAATAAAAATCGCGAAATACAAATCAGAGTCGCCTTTTATGGGTGCAGTCGCGCTAAACTTAAGCGAATCAACAGCGCCGGAAATTATAGAAATTACCGATGCCAATAATATTGAGCAGAAATTAATATGCAGGCAAAGAGATTAAGATAAATTTATATGTACGTCGCAGCGTCGAGTGCGTGCCAGCCAAATACAACGAATAAGTATGCGATTCTAAATCGGAATATCTCCATTGGTATCTCTCGCATTTTATTTTATAATTATAGTATGCAATCTAACCCACACACGCAGGAATATAAAGATACCAAGGCGTTCGCTACTTGGCTAATGACTAAGACTAAGGAGTGTCAGCTAGCCAATAAAATAGAAATTAGCCGCTGTAGCTGATTCATAAGGTATACGAAATACTATTCCTATTACGCTTGTACTTCCAAATACAAATTTAATGGATTTTTGGCTCTTATCGTTAGCGGGGAGTTACACATTTGTCAAGTCAAATTGTAAAGCGAAATATTAATGAATATATGAATTGTTTCAAAAGCCTTAAATCGGCATCGGTATTTACCATTTTGATTGTCTGTGTTTTGCCTTTTCGGTTTATCAAATAATCCTTCCAAGTAATCCTGAGAGAGGTATCTCGTATCTGTTCTTGGTAATCCCGAAAGCAGGAATTTATAAAGTTTGTTTCTTTTTTATTTGCTTTTGGAGTTAACAACAGTCAGATTCTTGCACATATTCACTTTTGTAAATTGATTTTGGGTGTTTGTTTTTGCAACAACTGATTGGTATAAGCACTGAAAATGTTTGCCAAACACACGCGTCCTGCGAAACCGTTCTGGATTGAAGTCCTGGTCTTGGTCTTCGCTTGAATTAAAGAGCGCTTAAAGGAGAAGCACCGGAATTATATATTTTTGCCGCTGCGCGCGTTCGCACTGCTGCACGTTTAGTTTCTGTCTAAGGGCGGGCAATTCAAAATTTTTTTAAAATCATCAGCTCTGCTGGCGTCGACGCCAGCAAACACACAACAAAAACCAAAACTAATAAAATCAATTACAAACACACCCGAAGTACTGAGAGCACTTCGGGTTCGGGTTCGAGTTTGGTGGTGGTGTTCGTGAAAAGAGAACGCTTCGGGCCACGCTCTTCAGATGGCTTAAAGGCCCTCTCTCGTATCTGTGTGTGGGTGTTAACAGGAGAGCGGCTTTGAATGTGGGCCAAAAGTAATGACAATAGCGGCAATTGTAATTTCAACGTGTTTCAGCCATGGCTTTGGCTGATTGCCAATTCCACTCTCTCTCACTCTCGTCTGGGTCTCTCTGTATTTTCTCTCTCGCTGGGTGGGTGGGTGTTGGGGCTGCCAAATGAGCCAAGCAAAACAAAAAGGCAAAAATGCGGCTACAACAACAGCAACAGTCTTTTTCCCAAAACAAAAGAAAAAAAATACGAGACGCAAAATTATTTGCTCTGCCAGCAAAATATGCCCTTTATTTTGTATTATTTATTAAAGATTGCATCCGAAGGGAGAAGACATCTGCAGCTGCATAGCATAGTTTTGAGAGTTCGCAGGATCCTCCTACTTTTTCATTAAATCGCTTACGTAATCATATTTCATGGGTATATAGAAGAACCCTCATGTCAACGACCGTTTCTACAGTTGGCAACCATCATCATCGAAGCAACCCGTCCGTAATTACACAGAAAAGTTCCATATCGCATAATATGTACATAAGGCAGCCGCAGGAGCAGCGCATAAATCGCAATTAATCAAGTGCAAGCCAATGCCGCTAAAACTCCCTGAAACACTCACAAATAGCAACCCTCCCGAATCTCAAATTCGAAACGAACAACCTAAACCCTAGCCCAAGCCCAAGCCCAAGCCCAAATCCAAGCCCAGACCCCGGGACCCTCACCCAGACCCAAGCCCAATTTCGATTCCAATCCTAACAAGTTCAAAAACTCGTCGTTTGAGGAACAACAATTACAAGGCGGACGAATGCCTGGCTCTCGCTCCCACTACCGGCCAGGATACTCTGCCTCCTGCTTGCACGCTCAGCACAAGCTGCTGCTACTAAAAATGTAATCATTATGCTTTATCGTGATAATCAGCAAAAGCAAAAGCAGCAGCAGTCGCAATGGCAGTGGAAATCGCAGTTAGAAGAAAAGTTTTTATACCCGTTATGAATAGGGTGTCAAGGGGTATGTCCGGGTATTCCCAGGCTGGGACTTTTTTTTTTTTTTAATTAGGCGTTAAAAGGTACTGGATTATGCGGGGTTAACTTGGAAGTATTCGATGTGTTTAGGGTTTTAGTTTGCAATTCAAGTTCAATTAGTTAATTAATTATAAAGAAAAAATGAACAAGTTATGGACCCTAAGAAGTTCCAGCATGTAGAAATCCAGGACCCAAAAAAAGGGCTACTCCGTATCCCCAATCATTAAGGGGTACCAGAATGCCAGCTTTCCAGCGTATAATCAAAGCTAGTATATAACAAAGGAAAACCCCCAACACAAATGTAAACTCGTACTAGCCCATGGAAAGAGATGAAAAATGCGAGGAAGAAAGAGAGGGCAAATCTAGCATATCCAACTGGCAAACAAACAAACTAAATTACAACAATTCCAAAAATTTATAATTGTACTCAAGCGAACGAACTTGCACACACACACACACACACACTTATACACACTTATAGCCAAGTCAAGTTGGAAGTTCGGGAACCACCACCTAACCTAACTACCCAAGTCACCACCCCTTGATAAACCCCCCCAAACCATTCGTAATAATCATCATTGGCATCGGCATCATCATCTGCTGGGTTTTTTGCCTTCTCGCCTTACAATTCGTTATGGAAAAGGAGCAAAGAGCCGGGTAGGGCCCAGGCCCAGCAGCAGTGCCAGGACGAACTAACAAAAAACAACAACAATGGCAAAAAAGGCAGTTAAGTTAAAATGTACTTAGAGTTTAAGCGTAACCCCGAAATCCCAACCGAACCCGAAACGAGATTGTGTGTTTTAAGCGTTTTAGTTACCCCACAGCCCAGGAGCAGGCCCAGTCCCAGTCCCAGGCATTCTCGTTTTCACCCCTCTCCCCCCACGCCAATCAATTTGGTCCTTGTCTTGGTCCTGGCCCACACTTTACGTCCCTTTCGTTATCCTGCTCACTCATTGTTGCTGCTGCTGCTGCTGCCCCTTGCAAGTCAGCCATCTTGTGCGGCGTTATTAAATTTTATACAAATACTAAAAATGAAATCAAAATTTTCTTATTACAATGACTATTTTGAGACCATTCCCTCCCCCTTCTTTGCTTGCCTGTTGTCCTTTTCTTTTCTTTTCTTTTCTGCTTCTGCTTCTTCTACAACAGCTGTGCTTTGAGTTGGTTGAGTCCCTTTTGAAGGGTAAGGCAGGGCCAAGGAGAAGCTTTTGAATTTTCCCTTACTTGAGGAGTTTGCGAAGGATTTATCAACTGGGGAATGCACATATTATACATAAATAATAATATATATGTATTTTCGGTTGTACATAAAGATTAATTTAGAAAATTTAGCCAACTGTACTTTGATATCTTTATCCTTATCAGATAGAGCATTAAATTGTTCGGTTTTTTCTTTTCTTAAACTCAAAAATCCATTTCATAGCTCGACTTTCATTTCCCTTATAATAAGGATTTGGGTGAATGTATTGGTGTCTAGGAATGGAATCGTACTTATGCCACTACTTATCGACTGCATTCATTGTTGGGGCTAACGTAAAACTTTTCAGTTTTCAGTTTTTGGCTATTGACCCCTCTGCACACCCTGGACACCCCTTTACCGCCCCCCTTTTGATTGAAGAAACTTTCTCTTAGTCCTGAAGTCCTGACGAAAATTTGTAGACGAAAATCCATAAAAATCAGTTAGAAAATTTTGGTTCATGACAAAAAACGACAAAATGGAGAATCCATAGTCATTGGGCACAAATGTTTTACGACTTCCTGTGGCAACTAAATATATTTGGAAAACATTTTCCTCTACCTAACAAAAAACAGATACCTGAGCATACTTAAAATATAAATTAAACACTGCACAGGCCGTGGCCTAAACAAATCTTGCCCGATAACTCAGACGACGAGTGGAGAAATCCCAGAGATAGGATACCAGCGAAGGACAAATGATGAATAATACCAATCACGTACACGGTGGAAAGGTAGTGGTGGTAGGGGGGGGTGGTAGGGGAAAGGTGCGGGAGATGGCCACCTTCGTGGCCTAATCAAAAGAGCATTGTAAACTAAGCCAAGACAAGATGAGAATTCCAATTCTGAAATGATCGTCAGAGATCAGGCAGAGCTCAGAACTCCAAAAGCGTAATCGCACACAAGAACCTCTGTCTAGCTGCGTACAAAAACAACAAATTAAGTGCCTGGATTCCAGACACACGCACACCAACGCACATCTATGCACAAAATAATACGCACCTACACCACACCTTGGAAGAACTATCTACATAAATCTATGAAATGAAAACATTTTTCATGCATGCGAAGAAAGACAGGTGCACTGGGAGAAATGTCCATAGGATAGCTTTTTAGAATCTATCAAGTTATAGAGTTTTTTGGGAATTGAGAAGGAGGGCTACTCCTGAATGGGGTATACAATTCTTTATAAATCAAGAATGATGTCCAGTTTTTCCCTGTGTAGCAAGACACAGAGGTGATCCATTGGGACAATTAGTCGAGCTGAGAGACAGGCTTCCATCTCGCATCTCCCGTATCGCCCGGCTCACCTTTCCCCTCATCCTCTGATCCGTTGCGTTAAAAGGTCAAGCCGACTCTTCGATATGGAAGCATTGATCTATTGTTCCTGGCTCCCTCTCACTCGCACTCGTCCCATACATTTTTGTTGCATTTTATACGCTCTGTTCTTAGTGAGGATTCCTTTTATTTCGATGTTCCTGGGTTCTGGTTCGAGCGTTCTTTTTTAGTGAGTTGCTTCGTCAAAATGATTGATTTGTAGGTGATGAATTACAACAACAGCAACAACGGGACGAAGTGAAATATCTGAGGTATTCTAAGGTTGGGTTAGTTAAGAGCCAGCCGACAGATACAGATAGATGGATATACGGATAGCCGGATGGATGTGTGAGAAAGGTATGGGACATACGCGTTCGTAGTGAGGATTAAATACGAAATTTTCCATTTAAAAATATCTCTCATTGTTCGCATTGGTTTTTTGTTTGGTTTTTGTTCCCCGGTCTTCGTTTGCTCATTTCTTTTTTACATTTTGTATGGTCAGGGGGAGTTTTAAAACGTTTTTCATAGATAAATCTGATATCGGGATTGAAGAAAATTAATTATTGTAGCCTCAGACATTGGACAATGACAAGGTGGGAGAGTCATGTCTACGGGACGAATGCCTGTCATTTAGTTGATGAAATTCTAGGCACGGCTAAAAGGACTTTTTTCAGACCGGGGATCTTGCGCCCCGATAAGAAGGAATCCCATTAAGTATGAACATTCTTTCTACTAATCTTTCCCATTTTCCGATTTATCTTTATTCTGCAGATATCTTTGTAGAATTCTAGCGAAAGAAAACAGGGGATGCAATATTATATTCATAATTCAGCTTTAAATACATTTCACTTGTTCGAAAATACAATAAGTTTTCCAGTTGAGCAAATTTTGTTTATTAAAAACTGCAAATCAAACATTTTGAGATGCATTCGGGATCATTTTTTGTGCTTTTTTGAAGTTCAAGTACCCCCTTGGACATCCTGATCCAAAGCACATTCAACAATCATTCCAGTTCAACAACTCTATTTAATGGTAATTCACCCCACTATCCAAAAAAAACTTTAAAAGCATTACCACCCAGGCTACAATTTCCAACTGGTCCCAACTAATTCGCACATCCTTCAGCAGTTTAATGCATCATTTTAGCTTTCCGCCCCACACTCAGTTTTGGGAACAACAACCCCATTTTTCCAGAGGTCTCCTCAGCGGTTGGGCCTGAAAAGCGGTCGGGAAAATTGATGGAAAATTTGTAGCCCATAGGACAATTGCTGTGATTTCCGTATAAAGATGAAATGAATGGAGGGAGGAGGGATGGTGGGATGCTGGCGAACAAAGTTCGTTAATAAAAATCGAAATTGTTACTGCGAAGGGCAAAATCCAAATTCAAATGGCTTCATGGTAATCAAGAATTTTTAGCCCATTAATACAGTTACATAAAAAGCAATAAATACACAAACAGACACACAGAAGTGTGCATAGATAGAAATTTGAATACATTTGATTATTGCCCTGGATATAGCATCGTCCCTCATTTCCACAGCCATCATCGACGGCAACCCATTCTATTTCAGATCTGAGGGTAAATATCTCAGCTCGTTGGCTTTGTGCGTTTGTATCTGAATCTGTATCTGATTTTGGTCGCTAACCCTGCAACTAAAAAGTATCTTCTGGCTTCGGTCTGTCACTTTTTCCGCATTCAGCTTCTTGACTAAATATGCAAATACATTTGCCTAACTTTAGAGCCGAGTTTGGCAATCGCTCAACGAAAGGGCGAAATTGAAATACGCTTTCAACGGCGTCCCAATTTGAATTTCAAATGCCGGGTACAGTTACCGACTAGATACAGATGCGTAAATACTTTTCATAACTCAGCCCACCACCCACTTTGTGACAGGACCTTTAAAACGTGTCACTCTCAGGGATTAAATTAATTTTAGTTGCATCCCTCGGCATTAGGGGTTGCAACTTCGATTCTAGAATATGCATTATTATTGGCAAAAAAAATCAAAGGAAAGGAAACGAAAGGGACACCTGTTTAAATGGAAATTCAATCTCCCTGGTTTTAAAATAAAATCTGAGACACACTCCGGGTCTTACGAATGGTTCGCATTCGAATCTATAATCTGCAGACAAAAGGACACAGACCGTGGCAGCTGCGCAGTTTTTGGCAAATGGAGGCAAGACTGAAAACTAGTTCCTAAAACTACGCATATAAGGCAGATGGAACACCGCAACAAAGACGCACTTTTTGGCTTTTCAGTCAGGACAAGAAGTTTTTCTGTTGTTTAGGAGTACACTGAAGAAAATTAATGAATATATTTGTTTTTAATACCAGAAAATACGATAAAATTGAGAAGAATTTATAACAACTGATAGAGGGAAAAAGATTTTATTCCAGTGTATGTTTAACCTAAGACGTGGATGAGTCGCAAACTGACGAATGAAAATTTATACATAGTCTCCCTGGGCATTAGACGCTCGTATTATTATTATATTCAACCGTGCACCCAGATTCCCATTTCTATGCCAAGTCGCATTACTATTCCTGTTCCTATTACCAAAACAAGGAAACCATAAACCATTAACAAGAAAAAAAGGATAACGTGTTCCCATTGTTATCTCTCCCCAGTCGCTCAACGTCTGTGTGTTTGCACAAGACGCAAAATTTTTACCAGGAACATGACGTAGAACAACAACAAAAACAACAACAACAGCAAAAACTACAAATACTGCGATACTATAAACCAAATCCAAAACTCAGCCTCAAGGTACAAATCATATTGCTCAGGTAGGTAGTTCCAGTTCCAGCTCTGAAATCTTTCCACGTTTTAGGGTGTTGGTGTGTTGGTCTGAGGAGTTCGGGCTCGAATTTAGTTTCGGTCGAAGTATTTGCGTGTGTTTTATTATAATGGATTTATGCGACGAGTAGTAGTACAGTTGATCTTGGGATCGGAAATGCTATTTGATCGCTGTGCCATAATCCCTGCTCTTCTCCCAAGGGTGAAGATTACATTTATTCATGTTCAGCGAACTGAAAAGCATGGAAATGTTTACCAATTGTCTATTTGTATTATTATTTTTGCTTTTTGCATTCGAGAGATTATAAATGGAAAGATGGATGGCTACGCTACGAAGGGTAGAACTTTGTTGGATAGCTTAATAATTTAATTAAATTCTGAAAATATGTTTTAAAAGTAAAGGGTTTGAGGTATGTATATCCTTCCCTTTGTGTTTTGCCCACTTTATGTTTTTTTATTGGTTGCCCTACATTGAACATTATTGCCCCACACTTCTCCTTCTCCTTGGCATGTTTATGTTCTTTTCGCTGGCTTCCTTTTTTTGTCCCATCTCAACATGTGTTCCCCGGCCGCCAACTGTTGACATTAAGTGTTGTGTGTGTGTTGTGGTCGCCGCCGCTCCTTCGCTGCTCCTTTCCTGTTCCTTATCAGCATCGGCAGACGCAGCAGGAGAGAAAGCGAAGAGAGAGAAAGGCGGGGAGGCAGTTTATTGTGACAGGCTGCAACACCTTTTGCACGAGAAAGACACATGCCATTCGGCCAATCTCATTATGCTGCATGTATGCAGTCCCATATGGACCACTATCTCGCTTCGGATCCTGATCCTGTGAACCTGACCTAGGCCGCCCTTTTGCACACGCACGCACGAACACAAGGCCAACACAAAACATAAACAAAAGGCAGGGAGAGGGCCATCGCAAGGACAGTCTGTTGCTCACCTTCACGTCTGTTTAAGGATGGGGGTGATGGGAAAAGGGAAGCGTTGGGTAAGTGTGGGGGAAAAGCGGGAGAAATTGGCAAAAGTCGACTCTCTCTTAGCCATATGTTGCTGCTTTCTTTTTGCACTTTTATCACTCGGCTTCCCTCGCTCTCTGCCGCTCAGCACGTGAGCGCTGTTGTCCTTTTTCGTGTGAGGATACGGCGGCGCGTGTTGGTGTGAAATCGCCTGTCTGGATGCGTGAGTGTGTGTGTGGACGAGAGAGCGTGTCCTCAACAGGTGTTGTTGCCATTTGTTGTGACGACTGCTGCTGCCTTTCTCTATATCCTTTCGACCCCCTGTCAATTCATTAAAATTCATTGACAAAAAGGGAAACCCTAAAAAATTTTAGCAATTTAAAATGAAGTAAAAACTCATTGATGAAAATGGAAGAAATTGTGCGTTTATGAACTGTTTGAAGTTTCATCTCAACCCCCAATAATAAATTACATTTCATTTAAGAGCAAACGCAAACATAAATTCCCATTATAAGATCATTTTAATCAAATGCAAAGTAACATTCAACAAAAAAGCAACCACACCAATTTATTCAACGTTCTGTGTCTATTTTTTAACGAAAGCCAATGAAAAAGCGAGAGAAGCAGAAACAACAATAATGAAATCAAAATGGGCGCAAGAATAATGCATAAAAAAAAAAAAAGTCCCAACAAGTCAGACAACTTTGAGCTAAGTACACAATACATCTCGCACACACTCCCATACCTACTATATAGCCTCAGATACATATGTATCTATAACTGTGCGTACATAAAGCCCAGTACCCAAATAACCAAAATAACCAAAAAGCCGAGAACTCAGCCGAAAGAGTGAAAGACAAATTGTTTTCAAACGTCGTAATCAAGAAATGATTTCTTAAAATATGCGCGTTGTCGACTTTTTGAATTCGGACCCATTACAATGGAAAGGAGGGAGAAAATGAATGAGATAGACAGATACTTTTGGACCAGTAACAATGACTCGTAACACCCTTTAGTATGGAAACTTTTTAAACTTTCTACGACACAATATTCCCAGGCTGGCAAAAGGGGGTTGCCTTTTGGGTACGTTTCGAATCCTCAAAATTATAAAAATTATTATAAAGAAATATTGACGTATTCATTGACTTTGACTTGAATTAATTTTTTTTAAGGATATTTGTTCTAAAGGATAAACAAAGGGACTGCGATTTTAAGTTAGGGTATAGACAATAAACAAAATCTCCACGGACCGGCTGAGATGAACTCGCTTAGATGTGAAATGGAGACAACAGCAGGAAAACAGGAAGCAAAGAAAGGGGCTGCGTTGCGCCAAAGGGATGCAAAATGCTTGAAGATAGTTTGATAAATCTCAAAACTCAAGGAGGCTGCAGGCTGCTGGCTGCTGGCTGCCAAGCTGGCGGAGATGAACACGTAAATGAATCAGAATCTAAAACGAAAGATGAAAAGGAGTTTGTTTCCGTTCCGTTTGCAACCTCCAGCTGGTTTTTTGGATTCTGACAATCCATTGTCAACGCCAGAGTACAGTTTCCATTCGAACAGATACGGATTGAGATACTTTTTGTGGTTGCAACCGGCATAAGATACTTGAAGCAATTACGAAAGTCCCGCCCGCCCCAACTGGAAAGGGATATCTATCTAAATCTAAGAGTCACTAATGGCTATGTATGAGAAATTTGAAAATTCTCGTATCCATATTTTTATATGTATATGGGTTTATGATTTGATTACACCAGCTCAAGTGTCGTCGGCGTCGTCGTCGTCGTTGAATCTTGCGGATACACATTGGCTAATGGCTTTTGTTTACTCGAATTTGACGAAAGGGCAGCTGGCTCCGATTCGGATTGATTGGTGTTATGTTGTGCCCAAGTGCTATATCTCTTCCCCCCTCCACAAGCGATTACTTGGAGCACTTGAGAGCCAACAAATTGTCGCGTTTCAATCACTCACCCTTCCCTTCGCCAATGCTGCCCCAAATTTTTTCCTATTCAAATGAATCTGGGACATCGTTTTTGGTTTCGACATCCAGCGAGGTTTAAACTTTGAAACCTTATCTGGGAGGGTTTAGTCACAAAAAGAAGAGTCCCCAAAAAAGAAAGCATTGATTTTCAAATAATTTTCAAATTACAACATTTCGTAGCCTTGTTATATTTTAGGCTGGAGTGAAGGAAAGTTGAAAAAGGATTCAAAATATGAGCAGGCGGTCGCAGGGTGTGCGACAACAATTATTTAAAGCGTTGACAAGGACTCGTCGAGGTGGCAGTGGGAGGCTGCGGTTCGAGGCGTTGATTGTGGGCGGTTTAATCGCCCACAATGCGGCCCACCCCCCCCATCGAGCACCCCTTTCTTTGGCCAGAAGTTGAATCATTGTTGGGATAACTTTTCTGAACCGGAGGCAACGGGGATTTCACCCAGGGGGGCGGTGTTCTAAGAACCAGAGCAGCTCTTAAATCGCCATCGAATGATTCCGAGTCTAAGTTTAACAAATGCATAAATAACGAATAAGAAAGAAGCCCAGAGACACACACAAACACTCACACTCGAAACAGTCACAGACTAAGTAAATTATCAAAGTTTTAGGCTCCACCCAGATGTTGCTTCTGTATGGGTGTACCAGTGCTCCATATATATACATATATACAGCGGTATATAATTACTGATATGGCCCAAACACTAACTGGTTTTTGTGTTAAAAGTAAACAACATTTAAATTAGCGAATAAAAATGTATTATTAATGCGAAAACATGTTTATAAAAGCAACAAATACGAACTCACACCAAGAACAAGGGAACACGTGAAAGAGAGGGCATGCTAAAGTGCGAAAGAGTCGGCCTAAGCAATTGTTAAAAAAAAAGTAAGAATTCTCGCATTGTGTAAAGATTAGGGCGGGGCACATCCCCAAAGAACAAATACGAAAAATAACGAAAAAAAAAGCGAAGAGCTGGCAGGCAGACATTAAGCGATATTAATAAATTAGATTCGGAATTGGCGGCGATATACGAATTTTTATCATGACGCAAAGAGCTTCGAACGGAGAAAATCTGAGGGTATATAATAATTTTTTTGGCTGTTGTCCCCCCTGGTTGGTATCGAATGGCAATAGAATCACGTAGGCGAGGGTGGAGTCGAATTAAGTTATTAAATACTTTTAAATGAGTTTATTTAAAAACTCTAATAACGAGGGAAGACCTAAGACATATTCTCTTATTCTTTGAAATATTTCCAAGTTTATTTTTACACATAATCTCCACATCTCATTATTTGGAAAGCCCCATACCAAACCTAAGAAACCCCCCTCGTATTTGGCTGCCCTGGCGGAGATCGGCGTTCCAAAATGCGCTTGGAAACTAGTTTTCAAGCCTTTATTTTCATTTATTTTTGTAATCTCGTTGTTATTTTTGCACAAACATTTTAATTTCAAGTGACGCAGAAGTCTTAGGTTTTTTATTCGTCTTGTTCTTCGTTAGATTTTTGCGACTGTGGCTGGGCACGTATTAAAACGCGAATGTATCTCACAGATACAGATAGCCAGACAGGCACATACCTTCGTCGCATACTTAACGCACTCGAGTGACAATAATTGAATTCATTATGGGCATAGAAAAAAAAAATGTTAAGGAATTGGGGGCAATAAAGGGCGAACGTGGGGGAGTACTAGGATTAACAATGGCAGGTAATTAACCTGATAGATTCAAAACATTGGCCTTGGGTCTCTAAAAATGTGCCCAAAAGACTTTAAGTGACTGTCACCAATTGTGGAACTCGTATTCGGTTCTGTTACCAATTTTATTTGGGCTACGTGCTGGTGTTACTTATTAGAAGTCCAATTACCATATTGGATTAGCCAGGAACTGATTATGTTAAAGTTCTGGAATAACTAGAAGTATTCTAATGAGAAATTAAAGTATTATACGTTTTACCTTTTTGTTTCGAACGAAGCGTTATGTCAAAAGACAGCATTTTTGGAAGGGTTAATATGGAATCAACTTTATATGTTGACTCGTTTTGGATTCTGTTACCATTTTTATTTGGACTACGTGCGGGTTTTACCTATTAGCCCCCTAATTACCATATAGTCAGACCACATAGTAGGCACTTCTTGGCCATAAAGCGTTCGTTCCCTGCCTTGCCGTGCCAGTTATATTGACATGATCTTCGTGCAAGTTAAGTTTTTTGCAAAACCGAAGAGGACGGCGCACAGAACGGAGCAAATCTTTATCAGCCAGGTTGAGGTCAACAAACCGCGGATATAGCATTTAAGACTCGCCAGGTACCTTCCGCCCCCACCCGGCCCCGGTGTGTGGCTTTTTCTTTATCAGATAATTGAGCCAAAGGCAAGCATTGTGGACTAACATTGCTCTTAAGTGTGGGTACAAGGAACTTGTGTATGACTCAAAAGCCATAAACTTAGCACTTGGCTAGCGGTAATTTCAGTTACCATAAAACTTCATTTCTGCAACGATTTTTATACAAACTATCGGGTTTACAAAGTCAAGAATAATGGGATTTCCCAGAGGCAAATGAAATTTTCTTAGAAATTATAATCCCATTTTTTAAATATGTTTGTTGATAAACTTTGGAGAACTAAGGGCAGAGGGGGTTATGATTGGGTTCCTCAAAAAACCCACACAAAGATAAAACATTTCGATAATTCAATTAATCACCAAATAATATATTTCCAAGTTTAATAACTCACCATAAAAAAAGGAAAAAATTGTGCAATTATGCACTCTTTACTCGATCCGCCAAATATATGAGTTACTTTTGTTGAAATTATTTATGAAGCCTTTTTTTAAAAAAAAAAGGTCCATTAAAATGTTGGGCACGTTTATTATTTATTTAATTTGCGCAAATTTTTGGTGCATATAAAAATCACAACAGCACAACAACAAACAAGCGTTTCACAGGAAACGCCAACAAATCGACACAAATATAGTATTGAAAAGTCGCAGAAACTAAAAAATTCACAGAGAAGCAAACCGAAGGCGTCAGAAACTGCACTGAAATTGCAAAAATGAAATCGGGAAATCGGGGGAATACATGGAAACGGAATCGGACGAAGCCTCATATAAATAATGAATGCACAAACACAATCGGGCGGCGCTGTCGTGGATACAAATATGTATGTCTATGTGTGTGTTGGCATTTAAATCATAAAACTTACAAAACTGAAACTTAACTAAACAAATGTCTCGGAAAGACACCTCCCTCCCAGCACCCCATCCGGGACATCCTTCTCCATCACTTGGGACACTGTGTTCTCGCATTTGAAGAAATTCTGCTGACAATTGCAAGAGAATTTTTGTTTTTATTTAGTTTTTCCCATCTATTTCGCTTCGCGTTTCGCTTTATGGGGGTCTGGCGAGTGGGAAGGGCGAAGAAATGGGGGGCCCGAGAGGAAGGTAGTCTTATTTCAATTTACAACCAAGTGACGAAGTATCACAATTCAATGTTTAAAGTTTTTATCACGTTGTGGACAACAACAAAAAAACAGCGCCACATTCGAACACTGAGGAAAAATACAGTAGAACCTAAGATAAGTTTTAAAAGAGCCTTAAATATATGTATAACCATATTATATTTTTTTAGATTTCTCAGTTTTTTTTTTATCAATACACATTATTTTAGACAACCCTGACCTAAGCTTCACTGTGCCTGGCTCAATACAAACAAACAATTGGAGCAACTGCAGCTTACTACTAAGCATCGAATGCGGGCCCCTAAAAGGGGGACAAGAGGAGGACCAAAGGCGGACCCAAAGGAGGGGGCAAGGAGCCAAGTAGGCAAAGCTCCAGAGCCAAAGCAAAGCCCCCTTTTCTGTGGCTGAGCAATATGGTTAATATGGCGCGACATTTCATCCGCTGCCGTTTTGCAGCTCGTTCGCTTAGTCAGCCCGCTTTTCTCGCTTTCCGGAGCAGGAGGGGGGTGGGCTCTAAATGTTTAGTAACCAACTGAAATAGTAGCACTCGTGTTAGTATCGGTTCATGAAAAACGAACAGCAGCAAAATAGAAATGAAAAAAATTAAACCATTTCGGTTTACATAGAGTTTTGCATGTAGCTACACGACTTGCACTCGGATTTAAATATGAATGCATGAATATGCAACAGATGAGGTCAACATAATAAGGGGGTCATCCAAAAGATTTTTAACAAAAGTATCTTAAAAGTTGCAGTATGTTATAACAGGGGCATTTTCTAAATGCCTTACTCAAAGGTAAAGGACGTAAAGAACTTTGGGTACAAAGCCTAAAAAGGAAGTACGGTTCCTTACTAAATTACAGAAACTAAAACTTAGATTTAACACATAGTCTAATAACTTGACCCCATCTGTATATCTAGGGTCATGGGCCGGGGGAGTGGGTGTGTGTGCTTGGAGGGAAAGTGGTAAGCAAACGACGTCAGCGTAAACTGATTACCACCGGACGATCTATGGAGCTGCACAAGCGGCACGTACATACATGGTGTTTTGGCTGTGGAGGAGGCAGGGAGGGCTTTGCTTCAGTCTGGGAACCTTCATTTTGGGAGTTAAGTTCGCCAACGCGCGAGACAGAACGACTCTAAATTCAAAAGAAGTTCCAGCTAAAACCGATTGCACATAGGAAGTCAAAGTTAAGACTTCAATTACAGTGTCACCCATGAGTAGATTGTGAAATTATAAGCAAAAACTAGCATACTGTTCCAAGAAGTCTGTGACTGAAAATGTCACCGAAGAGAATGTGTGCGATTACTAATTAATGGAACGTGCTAGTTCATTATTGCACACAACTCTATGACCTGGAATCGACATCTGAATCATACGATATTTGATTAAATAAAAATTGTCGTAGCTTGAATTAGGCAAAAACAAAAATAAAAGAATTCTTATTAAGCTTTTATGTAGATATTGTAATTCATGGGTCTCTAATTTTTGTTTTACATCATCTTGGCTGCAATTATATCTAAGTATTACTATCATTTGATAAGGCACACTCATAATTTACTCATCATTCACTTAGAATTAATCTTATTCACTCAATCAACGCAGAAACCGGTGGTATTATCTATATTATCACTAGCCAGCCGGCAAACTTGTTATTGTGGAACATAGTTAGCATTCCGAAACTTTGACACCCACCGCAAACTGCACGTAGTGAAATTTAGCTGCCAACTAAACCAAACATGCTGTGATCTAGAAAACTGTATCTTACAGATGCACACGCTTCTCCACACTCCCACCCACACACAAGATACTCGCGCACACTGACTGACACAGTCTGCAGAAAAAAAAAAGCATAACATAACTTCAACTTGGCATTCCAACTGAGTTTGCACACGAAAATGAACACGTGCTGCTTTTAGCCCGCAGGATTCGAAGGCGGGAGGATGCCGGGGCCGGGCCAAGTGGGTGGAGCGGTGGGTCGTAGGGTGGGCTTGGTCGTTGGCTTGCAGCCACAATAACAACGGGCCAAGTTGAGTGCAGTTGCCACCGGTGGGTGACTCACTTGCTCCGTCTCTCCCACTGGCTAGGCAGTTCTCTTTGGGAAGAGAGGAGCACTGATAAGAGCGCTCCATAACGCTCCTATTTACAGCTCTGTAACTTTTATAATCCCATTTGGCCTAAGCTGAATTTTTAATATCTACAAAAATAAAGTAATAAGTGGGTATAATGTACTAATTAAAAAAAATGAATGGATATAATATACATATGTGTTTACATCTTTTAACTAAACATATTGGGTTCCCTAATATTTATAATTTAATGCAAGGTTTAAATAAAACGTATCCTCTATCTTAAAGTACCCAACCATACACTTTACCAATACGTAATCTTAAATCTTCTATCTCAACTTTGATGTCCTTGTAATCCTTTTGTCCCCTTGGTACTTAGTTAGGCTCTACTGTAGTATGAGGTTTTTGGCACGACTAACTTAGTTGGTCGCCAGGGACCTTCTGTGTATATGTGCATCCAGCCTTGTGGGTGTGTTTGCATTTGCGGTGCGTCGGCTGGGAACTTTAGTGGCCCGGCTAACTTTTAGCAAAAGTTTTTGGTTCGAATACCTGCCACTAACTAAAACCACAGGCAACCGGAGTGGCAGAAGCAGAGTGGCACAAGGGCCTGCCGCAGAACTTTGCACCACGCATCGAACTATGAAAATCAGAAAAGTTTGCAGACAGAAATATCCAGCAATGCATCCGAACAATGGCCGCATGGACGCCCGGCATTACACTTTCCACTTACCGCCCCGCTTGCCATTATTTTGGAGTTCTCCAGGGCTTTCCAGGGAGCTTAAAAATATACGAAAATTTGTTTAATTTAAGGAGTTTCTATAAGCGAAAAACCAAACTTCAAAACACAGCAAAAACCGTAAAAAAACAGCTGTCAAAGTGCGCGGGCAGAAAAAGTGTTGGAAAACTGAAAGTTATCGGTTTTAGGGATGACACTATCTTTAATTTCGATTGTTCTTATCAAAAAAGGTAAACAAGCTGATAAGCATATTTATATAAATACAAAACTACAGCGTTTCATTAAAATTATCTTAAGTTAATGTCCGATTGATCCCATTCAAACAATTTGTTTCCCATTTTTCGTTTTAAACCACGAGTTTTGAAAATTTCCTGATCCGAGTCAGATTCGGACTCTGAGCTCTGCGGGACGGAAACCATCGAGCCCTGGTTGCTGTCCAGTATCTGGGAAGAGATGCTCCTGAACCACCTAAAGCGACTCAAATATGCCTCAACACCGGGACTAAGAAAGTACAGGCGGAGTGGGCGCTTGCTTCTCAACGGATGTCCATGACGTCGGCCGTGGGAGTTCATCAGATCCATGGCAAAGGAGCAGTGCAAAAAGAATACGCTGGCGGCATAGATAGCTATTAGGGAGTTGTCTCTGCAGCATTCATAGAACTGTGACCAGCGCTGCGTGCGGAGCTGACTCATAGGGGCCATGTGCATTTGGGCGTAAATGGTCGACAGAAAAAGGAAGCCCAGAAAGGCGGAGAAGGCAGCTTCATGTCTCATCGTCGGTTTCTCCGCATAGAAGACTCCAATCACTGACAACAAACAGATTATGGACGAGCCCCCGTAAGTGCCGCACAGCAGGAAAATGTGGGGCACGTTTTCGGTCTTAAAGCAATAATAATGCATGTAGCAGCATCCCACGCTGAGGAAGAACTCCACCAGCTTTAAGAGCAGCCAAACAGGCTTCTTTGAACGGATTTGAGGCATCTTAACAAAATACAGTTAAGGATATTATTAAATTCCAAATACAGACTGATACATACAGGTTTCCTACGACTAAAATGCCTTACAATTAGTTTAAAAGATGAATAGCATGTTGCGTTCAATTTTTGGGGCTACAATTAACTAAAACATTTAACGGAAAAAACTACTTGCGGAGGTGCTGTTTACTTTCTCCAATATTGGGTAAACCGATGTATTTGCTCCACCAGGGCTGGCATCACGGCCGTAATGGACACGTCCAGCAGGCTTTGCAAATGCTGAACCGCCTCCTCGTCCGTCAGTCCGAGCTGGAGGTTCTCCTCCACCTTCTTCACCGCCTTATCAGGCTCTAGGGCAATGTCTGGAACAGTGGCATCCACCATCAAGGAGAACAAATTCAACATCACGTTGGCGTGACGTCGCAAATGCAAATACGCCGTGTAGCATTGTTTCCGGAACTCGTGGTGGTGCTCCGAGCTGATTCCGCCCATGGCTTCCACCATTTCCTTGCTGAGTTTCATGGGCGGAGGCATTGGCTTGGGATCGCGGCCCAAAATGTACCCGAAATCAATATGAAACAGCTTGCCATTGGTTGTCAGCAACAAGTTGTCCAGATGTCGATCACCAACGCCTGCAGGAGAATTGTAAAATCAATAAAACGAATCAAAAATTTAAGAACTTGGCTTACCAAGTAAATAGGTGATCACGCAGTAGCCTGCACAGCTTTTGATGTAGGTGTCCATGACCTCGGAGGAGATACCATAAGGTCCGTTATCACATGGATGATGCTTCCGGAAGAAGTTGTGTATGTTTCCTTCACGAGCAAGGACTTCGGCTACCGTGCAGGAGTCAATGTACTGAAGGAAGCCATGCTTAGGACTGGTGGCCAGCACCTTGTAGGGAGTGAGCTTGAGGTCAAGATTTTCCCGACGCAACAGCTTGTCCATCAGGGTTATCATTTGAAGAATGAGCTGGTCCTGGCGCAGATCGTCGCCGTGCTTGAAAATAGCCACGTACTCGTGCTGGGCAATGTTCGTGACAAAAGTTAGCCTATGAAACAAAAAATAAAGAATATAAATAAGTAATCAAGTTTTACAAGTTCAAAGACTTACTTGGCTGGCATCAGAGCACTCTTAAAGAGAGATGTCCGCATGGGCACAATCTTGGTAATATAAATCTCTGGATCTAGCGGAAAAGGAATCGGTTCAAAATTGGTAAAGTTGACCTTAAAACTGTCTTGCTCGGCAAGTAGCTTTTGGAACTTTTCAGTTTTCTTGTTGCGATTGCCCGGCTCCTTGGCCACCATTTTCACCAGTTTGACTAGCTCATCAATGAAACGACGCTGCTTCCGGAGATGGTAGAAAATGCCTCGAAGTTCAAAGTTTCCTGCAAACGCAAAGATTAGTATACAAAATAGGTATAATCTGATTTCAAACTTGCCATTTTCTAAAACCTTCTGGAACATGTTAAGAACCATTTTGTACATATCGTGGGCACGCTCGTCCTGCTTTCTCACTGATTCTGTTTCTTCCACCTCGATCGACAAATACCAATAGAAGTAGTTGGCCAGAGTGGCATTTGTGCAGGCCCGCTGAATAAGGAATGTGCAAAGATTGGCTGGAACACTTCCAAAGCTTATGCCGTCGGCCAGCATCAGGGCATTAGAATTGGAGTCGCAGGGCAAGGAACTGCCACCAGGAGTGCCAGGAACTGACGGGCCAGCGGCAACAACTGATCCTTGGCCACCACTGCCTGATGATCCAGGGCTCAGAGATTTATCAGCCTTGATGGCGGATAAAAAACTTGCAGCCCGTTGATTTGCTGGAATCACAGAGGCATGCATGCCGCTGCTAGTGACACTGAGATCCGAGAGACTGCTCTGGTCTAGCAGCGAGCCCGTGTCATCGGGAATAGACCGCACTACATCGCGGTCGGGGAATATACAGCCATGAAGATGATTGATGTGCCGAGGATCCTCGTACTTAAGAGCCTGAACAAGTTGTAGCAGATATAGAAGTAGGTCCTCGTCTGGAGCCTGAGCCAAGCGACTAACTGCATATTTTCGCACTTGCGGATGTGTGAATGTGGGACTTAGCAGTTCCAGGGCATCCTCAACGTCCATTGGAGCCCAGTTGGCCAGCATCCATAAGGCCTGGGTCACTTCATCCTCTAGCTTCCAGTTGATGCACTTAAGGAACTTGGTTAGCGCCTTTTTGTGGGAAGATAAATAAAACCGGAACTTCCAGACCAAGTCCTGCTCCTCGCTGCTCAGCACATATGTAGGTGGATACCTATAAACGATGGTGTGGAGCTGATCCCGAATGCTTAAAGAAAATAAGTATTAAAATAAGGAAAGTATTGGCGGCAAGCTATATCCTTACCTTGCCGTGGGCTTGGCATCCCTATCGGAGATGCCCGATCGCTCTGATCGAGCCAGGCGATGGTGCTTCCTTTCCACCAAGTTTTCCATTTGAATCTCAGAGTCGGGCACGGAAACTAGCTTGGGTTTGGCTGGTAGTTTATACTTAACATCGCCTTCCGGTTCGAAGTAGACCACCGCATACTGAAAAGAAGTAAAAAATTAAAAGCTGGAACGAATTAAGTGGTTAAAGTGACTCACATTATAAGTATCATCTACTACAATTGCAGGAAACTCAATCATCAGGAACATGTAGTCCGACATGCGCTTCTCCCGCTCATTGATCACCTCTATTTCGCGGAAGGTCAGGCGATCCAGCCAGTCCACCTTCTGTATTTGGCCATTCCGGTGCTTTTTGGCCAACTTTCCGAGGCGTTGCATTTGGGACTTGGAGGACTCCTTGCCCTTGCCAGGAGTCTTACTAGGAAAGCCACCATCGCCCTCTACTCCCAGCCATACCCTCAAATCGTACATTCCCTGCCGGAACATGCCATCCTTGCCAAAAACCGAGATGGATGTTCCTCCGATGACCGTGGTTTGACCAGCTCCCGAGCAGTCTAGGATGGTAAGCACAAGCATGGCGCTCCGTGGAAGGTCGGAGAACTGTAGGGGCAGCGACACCCACTCGTTCCAGCTCCATCTCTTCCCAAAGGCCTTGTACGAGCTGGTCACGGGCAAGCAGTAGGGCCTTCCTTGGTTGAACACTTGAAGGCGCACCTGAAACGAAGGATGCTCCTCAGAGTAGAGGCCCGAGAATCTCAGAATAGGATCCTCTAGAAGTTTTTCATAATCTGGTTGTCGTTTTTTGCCCTCGAGCGTCCCACTGAAAGAGAAAGGAAAAGTTATGTACACATTTTCCTAAGGTTTCCCAATTAGTTCCACATACACTTTGATTTGGACACGTTCGTGGAGAGAGGAGCTGTGTATGTAGCGGAAATGGTCGTCGGGCTGGTCCATTTTCCCTTTTCAAAATCAATTTTTCATTTATTTATGCGTAATTTTCACGGACAGTACAACGATTGGTCACAACATCGAACAGCTGATACAGTGGTCTCTACCTAAAGCGATAAAGATCAAGAGATCTTAATGTTTCACCGTATTTTTAGATTAATTATCTGAAAGTATGTAAATGTTGATTTTAAACTATTTATGTATTTCTTACTGTAAAAATGTTGATTTTCTTAAAAAATCGAAATCGTTTATGCTATCTTCACTGTCCTTATGGGGAGGAACCAGGAACTGATTCATTTGAACTCCCCGAGCTGTTTACTGGCCCGCGTGGTTCACCAGCTGTTGCACGCCACCAGCATTTACATTTTTGTTTATCCACGGATCCGATTAAGATGACAGCAAACGCCACAATAGAACTGGCACTGGACCGGGTGGACTGGAGGGACTTGGCGGCCCATCCGGAGAACCTGCCCCGCGTCTACACGCCCGGCGAAGTGCTAATGCCGGAGGCTGGCTTTATGCGAGGTCATGGAACGTTTGTGGAGGACGAGACCATCAAGGCCTCAGTGGCCGGCGTGATCGAGAAGGTTAACAAACTTATCTCCGTGCGTCCTCTAAAGAGTCGCTATGTGGGCGAGATCGGGGATGTGGTAGTGGCCCGAGTCATTGAGGTCCAGCAGAAGCGCTGGCGCGTAGACACAAACTCCAGATTGGATTCCATTCTGCTGCTCTCGTCCGTGAATCTTCCGGGAGGTGAACTCAGGCGGAGATCGGCGGAGGATGAGCAGATGATGCGCAGGTACCTGGACGAGGGAGATCTTATCTCCGCCGAAGTTCAAGTAAGCATTTCTATCGCATTGAAGTATTAATAATAATGATTCTGTTCCGGTAGAACATCTTTGAGGAGGGCACTCTGTCGCTCTACACGCGCAGTTTAAAGTACGGAAAGCTCTCCCAAGGTCTGCTGGTCAAGGTCTTTCCTGCTCTCGTTAAGCGACGCAAGATGCACTTCCACAACCTGCCCTGCGGAGCCTCAGTGATCTTGGGGAACAATGGCTACATCTGGATTGCACCCACCAAGGCCCAAGAGCAGGACGGTGGCGAGGGAGGATTTGCCCAGAATTTAAACGAACATGTGCCTCGAAATGATCGCGAGGTGATTGCCCGCCTCCGGAACTGTGTCCTGGCCCTGGCCAAGTCTAAGCTAATGATCTACGATACAAGCATTCAATACGCCTATGAGGAGTCTCTGAAGTATGAACCCCATGAATTGCTGCAGCAGAATGCCATTTACGATATTGGGGAGCAAACGCAGGCGCGACTACGGGACGCAGACGAATAGAATTTAAACAATAAATACAAAAATGTTATTCCAAAAATATGGTATTCCTTGGAATGGCCACGGATTAGGGATTTGATTCAAATTCGGCTCTCAAAATCGGTCAACCGAAGATGGCGCTGCAAACTTAATATTAGCAAATATCGATTAATGTGTTATCGGTTCATGCTCCATCTTTTCCCAACCATGGCGCTGCGGAGCTGGTTTTGACAAAAGACTTGAAATAAAGACGCCTAGTTAATTTCACTGGCTTCTTGCATTGTTTTGTGTTTGTGATTAAAGAGTTAAGTACATCTAAGTACATCAGTTGCAATGGCGAATAACGCACTTGCTCGCGAAGTGGAGCTGGGCGAAAAGCAAATATGCCGCTTCTGCCTCTCGGAGCAGAAGTTGGCCTCAATATTCGGGCAACATGCACGCATTAAAACAACGGCTAATTTGCCGCTACAGATCATGGCCATTACGGCGATCGAGGTAAGCGGAAGGTTCCTAGTTGCACTAACTTTAATCACAGAACCGGGCTAAGAAAACTAACTCGGTGGTTTCTGAACTGACTGCGTTGGCGACTTGGCTAAGATTTCCCGCCTTAATTTCGGCATGTTTTTCCTTTTCCCATCCTTGAATCCCTTCAAACGATGGTCAAGGACCTGCCCTAAGGTTTAGTTAGTCCCTTGAGCGTTTAAATCGGCCTAAAACTGCGAAAACCCCATTTTCTTGTATTGTTGTGACAACTGTACCAATACACATGTATAGTCAGAATCCGCTGTTTAGGTTTGACAGATGACAGCTGCATGTTTGGCGCCAGACTTGACTAATTTTGAAATGTTTGTTTTCAAAAATATTAAAATAACTAAAAACTATATTCAATTCATTTTATTCATATGCTTTATAAAATATATATAATTGTATACATCTCCATTGTATATCTTATTCAAAAATTTGTGGGTTTGCTGATTGGCAAGTGTTCTTACGTTTAGGAAGATCATAAAATTAAGTGGGAAACGAATTTCGTCAACCATAAGGCCGAAATGGGTGGGTGGGGGAAATGAGGCATAATTATGTAAAGATGCTGCTTATCCTTGGGGATAATCACACACGTCCACTCTATACTAGACTTGAAGTAAATTGGAATCCAAAATGAATGATTGTTGGGAATTTCATTTGTTTGTCTGCTTTGAACTTAGTTTAAAATAGAGATCGTTTAGCCAGCCTTATTGCCATTGGGTTTGTCGCTGAAGCGCAGTATGCGCGTCAACATGGAGGTGAGGCACGGTATCTGCTTCTGGCGATCCATCATGGGGGTGCCGGGCACGTTCGACTCAAAGTCTATGGCCACGCGCTGATTGACGAAAGTGAGCAGGGTGAGGATATCGTACTTTTTGCCATTGGTATTGAGCTCTCGGATCAGCGACTGCATAAACCAGGAGCCATTATTGATGTTGCGCCAGGAGTAGTAGCCTAAATTTTGAATAATTAGTCATTGATCCTGTCCGATTTATGAGAAATACCTACCGGGAATAGTGGAGTAGGAGAAGAGGAAGTCGGAGTGTATGGGTATCTTGTAGCTCGTCGAGGAATCGCCATCTGTTTCAGTCGTACTCTTCTCAAGAGTCATTCCCCCATCCAAACGATCGCCCTGACAGGCTTGGATAAAGAATAGCTTTGGCTTTCCGGCCAAAGTGGGGCAAAAGTTGGCAGTGAAATAGTGCCAGATGTTGTCCAGCTTGTACTGAGTATCCTTGGCGTACAAATAGCCGTGTTCTCCGTGCGAAAGAATGGCCACTGCCAGGCAATCGTTGTCCGTATGATCCTGAGATGCTGCTTTCTCCACATACTTCAAGATGTCGCGCAACTTGCAATCCTTATGCACGGACACGTTAAAGCCCAGACCTTTGAAGGCCAATTCCAAATCGGCTGCATCCACATTGGTGCCTGTGCGAGTCTTGAGCGAGGGTATATCAAAGAATTCGTGGTTGAAGATCAGGGCCAGCCCGCGATTCTTGTGATTCATATTGTATTCGGAGGCATATCGATCCACAGGCATTCGAGCCACCATCTTGTGGGCCGCAACGGGCGAAGCACTAGAGCGAAAATGATTATATCAATTGTCAATTAAATTGCGCGATAAGATAAGTATTGGTCAAAAATAGCATTAGTGATGATTATTTGTTTAGTTACGGCCTTTCCGGTCTATAAAGGGGTATCAATTTCACCAAGCTGTCTGGGCCATTATCTGGTGTTACTTGAATTGCCTTCTTTATGAGTATGTAAAAGTAATTGGGTCACAAACTAATATATTTGAAGCTTAAGAATGGAATGACTAACTAATATGTTACTAAAAAATGCAAACTCTGGTAAATTAATGTAGGTGTTTTGTACTACGTATTATAAAACTTTCTAATGGTTGATAAGGAACATATCTGAACCGAGAAATTGGGCTATAAATGATTCATAAAAAACTTTTTCAAACAGGTAGATGAAAAAACCCAAATCGGGAGTTTACTTTTTTTGAGTCAACTCCTTCGCAGGCGGCGTAAGAGAACAAAAACAAGTAGACTGATAAGGGAAAACCAAGGGAAGGAAAAGTGCATTAGGTGGAAAACAGAAACAGAGAGAACTGAGAGCTAGAGAGAGTTGGGCAGACGCCGCACATGTACTTACCCCGCTGCAGTTGCACCACCTCCAACGACACCGCCTCCCGGGCAGCCCTTGGCATCGGTATTATCAGCTATAATGCTGCTTCGATTTCCCGCTCCATTCGAGCTGAGAACATTGAAGTTTCTGGTTATGCATTCGTCTGTCATGTTGTCTGCCCTCTTTTTTTATATCCGAGGGTCGACTCTCCTTGTGCCTGCTCCTCCGCCTCCGCAGTTCTTGTTTTGATTGTTTATTTCTCCTTGTGCGCCCGCTTTTGCTTTCTGCCTTTTGTTCTTCGACTGTCTGCCTGCCTGCCTGTGAGACTGACTGACTGGGTCTGGGTCCCGTCTTTTCAGCCTCTGCTTCTTCTTCACGAGCTGTTGCGCCCTTTCCTCTATTGTTATTAGCAAAAACTTTAACTTAATTTCACAGCACACAGCACAGCTGTTTTAAGACTTTGTTAATCCGAAAGTCGTGCGAGCGGTAACAAGTGGCCGAATATCCTTTTATGGCTCTGCCGTGTTCAATCAATCAATTACCGGGGTTAAGCGTGTTTCGCCGCCACTCAAAAACAACCAGGGATGTTGATAACATTTATTTATTATCGAACTATCGATAATTTGAACTAAAATACATTTGTTATCGATCTGTGTATTTAAATTCAAAAATTTGTTTTAAAGTTTTTCTGGTTTTTATTTTGGTCAAATAAAACGGTTTTTTGCATAAATATACCTTCTTTTCTTAATTTATTATGGTTTTAACCCACAATTATCGGTTGGAAACAAGGCTTATCCAACTTCTCCACCTGAGTAATTAAAAATTCTATCATCCTTTTTTTTAGGTTGGCGAAGGCGATGGAATGCCTAGTTACATCTGCCTGGACTGCCGTCTCCTATTCGAGCACTGCTACCGTTTTAAGCAGATGTGCAAGCGGGCGGAAACCTTGCTCCGCCAGTATCCCTTGACTGGGACCTGGCCCTCGCCTCTGGAGAAACCCCGAGCTCCAATGGTTTCCGGCCAATCCCTGTCCATAACGATCAATCAGAAAGAATCGCCCCCACCCATTATCCCCGAGCAGAAACCGAAAATACTTCTCAACACGATGGCCAAATCCAACTTGGTGGTCATTGAAAATGTCGAGGTCTTGGAGACGACCATTATAAATAAAAAGCTAGCACCTAAGGCGACAAGCGCCAGTAGCTCGGCTCGTTCGCAGCAATATCAGTTAAAGGTGGATAATAACCAGGAGCTGTCGATGGATGATGTCCACAACATGCTGGAGGATATGGCCAATGAACTAGATGAGTTTGAATCGCCAAAGAAGGAGGTCATCCCACAACCATCGCCCAATAAGCCCAAGGTTCTCAACAAGTCGTCGATCCGAATACTGAATAAGGGACCTGCTGCTCCGATTGAACCTCGCATAGCGACACCGCAAATAAAGAGAGATGAAAGTGGAAATGTGGCCATTGTAACGGAGATCCTGGACCCCAATACGCTGGTGGTGCAGGAGGATCTGGTGAAGAACGCTGAGCAGGTTCCAACCAATGTTTTTCCCTGTCCGGATTGTGAGCGATCCTTTCCGCTGCAGCAGTTGCTTGACATCCATCGATTGAACCATACGCGAAAGCGTAGCTTCCAGTGTCCCGACTGCGACAAGAGCTTCTTCTCAAAGTACGATATGGCTAAGCACGCCTTCATCCACACCGGCGAGCGTCCGTTCAAGTGCAGTGTTTGCGACAAGGGCTTTACCCGTAAGCCATTGCTCCACCGTCACGAGCGGACCCACACGGATATTCCAAAGTTTATTTGTGTCTACTGCGAACGTCCCTTTATTTCGCGCCAGGAAATGGAGAAGCATGCCCAACGGCATACCAAAAAACGACCGTTCCCATGTGGCGTTTGCGGCAAGTCGTTTGCTTTTAAACAGGGACTAGAGCGGCATGAGGTGGATTGATTATTGACCACATTTTTGGAAATATTTTCATCTATTTTGTTTTTCAGGTAATTCACCAATCGAACCTTCCGTTCCCTTGCCAGCACTGCCCAAGGTCTTTCCCAACGGCTTGCAAACTAGCGAGACATTTGGTGGCCCACGCCGGAAAGAGGGTCTACCCCTGCAAATATTGCCCCAAGTCCTACTTGTTGTCTCATCATCTATCCCGGCACTTGCGGACCCACAAGCAGGCCACAGACGATTCCTCATTCACGTGCAGCGAGTGTAGGGAAACCCATACGAACTATGACAGCTTGCTGGAGCACTCCTTGGTTCATGCAAACATGTCGCTCAGGTGTCCACTCTGCCGCGAGGAGATCGTAGACTCCGAAGGCGTTGAAACTCATATGCAGCTGCACAGGGACAGCGAGCGATTCGCTTGTGAGTTCTGTGACCACATCTTCTTGAGCCAGGCCCAGGCGCAGAAGCACATTGAGGACGACCATGTGGTGGACATGGTTCCCTACAACAATGAAGAAGAAGGTGAAGGTGAAGCCGAAGTTGAAGGTGAGAGCGATGCCGGAAAGGAACAAAAGCAGGAGGAAACGGAAGTCGAAAAAGAATTCGATTTAAAAGAAGAATTTTTGGAGGAGTTTTTGGAGGACGATGACGATTCTGATGCGTCCTTTACGCCAACTCCCGTTAAGAAGCGCAAGACAAGTCCAGGTAAAGGCAAATCAGTTGAAGTCCCACAAGGCGAGAAGCGGCAGACTCGCAGTCAGGACCTTGGTAAGGTGGACAAGAGTGCTCCAAAGAAAGATGTCACTGTTTCATCCAAACAAGGACGATTGGTGGGTAAACAGGGGAAGTGGCATAAAATGTCTAAGTAATGCCAGATGCATTAATTGATTGTATTTGTTTTAAGCCTACATATGAAATACATTTTTATGTAACCCAAACTTTTCGTTCCATTCATTGTTATAGAACTTAAGTTTAAAGGAATCTAAGCTTTGGATTTTGGTGTAGGAAGCTTCACTCACATTCTCAGGACACCGCGTTTATCCATTGAAGGGCAACTAAAAATAAATCCCACTTCACAGCTCCTTGGAACTATTCACTCGCCAATTTTCTTTATTGAAGCGCGAATATCAGCTCGAGTTTTGGTTATTTATGTGTGTATTTCCGCCTAAAGTTCAGTTTACATTAACGATTACATACTGGACGACCCCGCTCCGAAATGCGAAGTACCCAACAAGTGCATCCCCATTAACGGAATTGGTGGCTATCTAGTGCTCATAGCCATCGGGCAGGGGGTTAACATGGGGGTTGTGGAACAGGCTCTTGTTGCCCTCGCCCCAAGGGAAACGCTTCTCACGGCGGCGCAAGTAGTCGTACTTGACGAACTCCTGGCGGGGCTTGTCGTGCTCCTCCTGGTGTTTCAGGTAAGCGTTCAGCATGCACAGACCCACGGCGGGCACGGCCACGAAGAAGGACAGGCGCTTCCACACCTTGTAGCCACCTGCAAAGAGATAAAGTAATTAAAAGAGGACCTCTCCAGCAATCCATCGATCTTGCCCAACAAATTACATAACCTTAACCTTACAAAATCGGGATTGGGCTTTCGGAGGACACTTACCGGAGTGCTCGCCGGCCACGGCGGCGGTGCCGGACATGTTCCTGGCGGCGGTAGCGCCAAATTGGCGACGAATTGCGTGGTTGAGAACAGCAGACATATTTCCCTTCGATTCTGTCCGAATGAAAATTTGCTATTTTGCTTATTTTGACAGATGAATAGGGATGGGTGCTCGGCCTCCTATCGATAGTTTAACTTCTTGAACTTATCGGACTTATCGCTCCAAGAAACCGCAAAATAACAACAATTCTTGTTGAAATATGCGTTTTCTTGATTTTTTAAACAAGTTTTATTTCAAAAAAGTGTTTTTAAATATTTATTACTGTAGAGTGATGCCAGATTTTCGGAATATACGTGAACGGCAGCAGCCCTAGCAACGGAAAAACTAAGTTAGCAGCCCTCCTTGTTCAA
Organism: Drosophila varians; assembly: GCA_018150405.1. Classification (NCBI taxonomy): domain Eukaryota; kingdom Metazoa; phylum Arthropoda; class Insecta; order Diptera; family Drosophilidae; genus Drosophila; species Drosophila varians. The sequence goes on from JAECWK010000130.1 coordinate 17,341,354, forward strand.
CGTAAACCTCCTCACACTCGACAACAACAACGTGTCGCGTAATTATTCCCATATTGTTGATACAAAAACGGCGCATTCAATTGTAAATACACTCTATCCAACTCCCCGCTTTTACCAACCACATTAGTAGAACCTCCTGCGCCGGAAGAGCGCAACCCCACGGTCCGCAAGGCAATAGAACCGACGGTTGACGAAACGCAAATATCAGCAAGGACGGGAATATCGCAAATCGAAAGCAAAGTGAAAAGCTAATAAATTCGACGAAGAAACCAATTGAAATTGATAAATCTATTCTGTTAACTAAGTGCAAACTCTGCCAGATTCTCACTAGACAATACGAATCAATCGAAACGGAAAAGTATTAGAAGATACCCCCTCAAGGAGAGGAGATTTATAGAATAAAAACTTGCTACAATGGCTGCCAATACCTTGCGACAGATCCCGCTGACTTGCTCCGGACATACACGACCTGTGGTGCACCTGGACTTCAGCGACATCTGCGACAGCGGCTACTTTCTTATTTCGGCGTGCAAAGGTGAGGAAAGTGGAAGAAAATGGCATGCGACACGGCGTCCTCGCGGCTCTATTAATAGCCAATGTCCGCCAAAGCACAGTGGGCACCGTAGCCCGAATAACTCGCCAAAATTTGATTTATTTTGTTCAATTACTTTCAAGTGTTTGTCGAACAATTGACATAGTAAATTGTTATTGAAAATGAATAGGTGTTTTCTCAAGAAAACAGCGGCAGTTTGTTTACTTTAAATGCGTAGTAAAAGTTAACTATTATTTATTATTAAGGGAACTTTGCTTATAAGCATTGTTTGATTTGCTAAAAGTTTCAAGATCTAATCAATAAGATGCTGCATCAGCAAAACAAGTGTACTAAGGTCCGATAAACATGATTCGACTCCGTGTCTAGCCTGCTCGTTGCCTTGACCCAAATGCTAAGTCATATATTGCGAGCGAAACCTGTTTGCTGCGAACCCTTTTCCCGTCACTCGCCTGCTACCAAGTTCGCGTTCTTTGCCTTGAGGTGTCTCCCCAGCTAGTCTCAGCCATTTGCCTTACATACATTAATGATTTTATTTGTGCTTAGCATTTACTGGCTTTGCAAAGTGAGTTGCACTTATGCGGAAAGAGCTGCAAGTTGACATATTCCCATTGCAAGTTCAAGTTGAATTCGTTATCGCCTTGTTTAGCAACTTTTTCGAAGCCGCTCGTTTTGTGCGTTCAGGAAGCGCCTTGAAACTTCTATATTTACATGCAGCTGCTCGGCTATAGTCGGTCTGGATGATTCCAACTTGGGAATACTCTTTTCAGGAGGAGAAACATTCCACACCGCCTATCAGTTCCACTGATATTCAGAATTCTAGAAACAGTATACTCTTGACAAGCCTGGTTTTGAATTTATTTTAAACAAGGTCACACAAACAAGCAAAAGACCTCAATAAATTATTGTTTTTAATAAGGCTTGCACTCTACATTTCCCAGGCTAATTAACAAATAAAGTACACAATATTGATAACAGTTTACATTTCGACAAACAAAAAGTGAGAACATGTAGCATTGATCAAACTAACAAGCAGCCTGTCGCGAAAATGCCGTACCCGCTGATTTCCGATCTGCCCACAGGCTGATGCAGTGGAAGTGACGTGAACTTGGGCAGCGTCAGTCGGGTCGTTGGCCTTGGGGAAGGCATTGAGTCAAGGTGGCTTCCGTCTCGCTCCTCGCCCCTCTGTTTCATTCGCTAATTTATGCACACAAGCATCCCGGCGAACGTGTCTGCAACTAGCCAAGTGTTCTCCTTAGAATCGAATTAAAGTGGATATTGCAATTAAGATTGTAATTCATATTCATTACATTATTTCAGATGGCAGTCCAATGCTGCGCCATGGCGATACCGGCGACTGGGTGGGCACCTTTGAGGGGCACAAAGGTGCCGTTTGGAATGCCACCCTAAACCGAAACGCCACTCTGGCTGCCTCCGGAGCGGCGGACTTTACTGGAAAAGTGTGGAATGCGGTGACAGGGGCCGAAATCCACAGCTTTCAGCACAAGCACATCGTCAAGAGCGTGGCCTTCGACGCGGACTCCGAGAATGTGGTGACAGGAAGCAATGAGAGGCTGGTGAGGGTCTTCAACTTGGAGCAGCCAAACGCACAGCCGGAGGAGTATGCTGGACACACGGGCTCTATTAAACGGGCACTGTTCTGCCGCGGCGACAAGTGCATCATATCGGCGGGTGAGGACAAGACGGTGCGCCTGTGGGACCGCATGACGGGCATTGAGGTGCAGCGTTTGCAGTTCCCCAACAATCCAAACAGTCTGGAGATTTCGCGCGACAACCACATCCTGACAATCGCGCACGGATCTTCAATCAGCTTCTGGGAGATCGAAACTATGAAGAAGCTCAAGGAGGTGAAAGTCCCGACGAACGTTTCGTCGGCCAGTTTGCATCCGGACAAGCACGTGTTTGTTTGCGGCGGCGAGGACTTTAAAATGTACAAGTTTGATTACATTACTGGCAATGAAATCGGTAAGAAAAAATTATTAAAATCATAACGTTCTATAAAACACACTTTCTTATCTGCTGCAGAATCCTTCAAGGGCCACTTTGGACCCGTTCACAGCGTAAAATTCAGCCCCGATGGCGAATTGTATGCCAGTGGATCCGAGGACGGTACCCTCCGGCTTTGGCAGACCACTGTGGGCAAAACCTACGGTCTGTGGAAGTGTACCGAGCCTACGGATATGGGCAGCTCTCTTAACTCGCCCCGCGAAGTCCAGGCAAACTGATGTTGGCGCAGCAAGAGTCGCTGCTACACGCCCCACGCTGCCCAACGCAAGGGCACGTGATTCGGAGCTACGGCTGAGATCCACTTTGCCCCCAAAACGTGAGAACAACTTTCGTTTTCTGCGGGCTACAACGATATTTTATATTCCAACGCTGAACTTCTCATTGGCATTAAATGATAATCACACAAAAACTACATTGTGAAATGCAATAGAAATAAATAACTTAAGTTTCTCAGTTGTACGAATTGGAATTAGATGTGGGTGCCCGTGGCCCAGCCGTGCAGGTAAATTGTGGTGAAGTTGAGCAGGGGTTCGCCCTGGTGGACGTCGGGACGGTTCTGGAGGTGGTCAAACCAGCGGGACAGGTTCAAATAAGCTTCTTTGTCCACAGGAGATAGGGATTTCTGAAATAGTTTAATTCTTTATACAATTCCGCAAGGAAAAGTTAGTAATTTTATGCCTCACCACAAGATCGAAGATAGCATAATACACAGCTAGGTCTGCCAGCGTGATAAAGTGGCCGACGAGGTAGGATTTGCTTGCGAAGAGCTTGTTAAAGTCCGATAGCAGTTGCTTAGACACGTGCTTATCCTTGGATCCAGGGGCCACGTAGAGGACTGAGAACTCGATCCACTGATACACTTGTGCCTCCACCTCGCGCGACGCTTTGCTGTTTTGGGCTGTTTCCGACTTGGACTCCTTGGCCAGGCTCTCCAAGATAGTGGCGAATCCAGCAACGGTTTTCTTCTGGCCACTGGTGCGTGTTACGACCTTCACAACAGAAAATAAATTGATGCGGCCATAAGAATTCCAAACTTTTTAACTTAAATAAAAGAGTAATACCTGTTCCTCGTTGAGCTGCACCTTGCCGGGATTAACCCCCAGGCAGTGGGCAATCTTTTGAACAGTTACAACGTCGCACATGGTGGGTATAATCAAAAAATTATTGAGCTTGCAAAAAAAAACACATACAACAAGGTATCTAGTATTGGTTAGTCCATCACACAACCCTAAACGGTCTGGCAACTCTTTTTGCATTCTCCAATGGTCACACTTTACCGGGAACTCAAAAGTTTAAGAAAATTGGATTATATAGATACCTTTATTGATTTTGAAATGATAATTATGTCTTTGTAACATTTGCCTGCACAGACTTGGCTAAAGCTTCATAAGTTACATCATATTGCAGCAAAAAGATAAAAAAGTCGGCAGAGGTAACCAAGAGCTGTAAAATAAGTGTGTGATCATTTTACAAATATTTTAATGTAATCCTTTCAAGGATGAAAATTGGTCAAAATATCGACATCGAAAGGGTCCCTATAGAGGGGTTTTACAAGGGATTCCGGATTTTACAAGGGGTTGGCCCACTAAAATGGGAAGAAAATCGAAAAAATATTTTGTAACCAGATTTCGATGCAGATTGGTGGGGAATCCATTTACAAATCTTTTAAGGTATTCCCTTTAAGAATCGGATGAAAATTGACCAAAATATAGACAACGGAAGGGGCCATATAGAGGTATTCCGGGATATACAAGGGATTCCGGATTTTGCAAGGGGTTGGCCCAGAAAAAATGGAAGAAAATCGAAAAAAAATTGTGCGCTCAAATTTTGATGCAGATTAATGAGGAATCCTTTAACTAATCTTTTAAGGTGTTCCTTTTAAGAATCGGATGAAAATTGGCCAAAATATAGACATCGGAAGGGGCCATATAGAGGTATTTCGGGATATACAAGGGATTCCGGATTTTGGAAGGGATTGGCCCACAAAAAATGGAAGAAAATCGAAAAAAAATTGTGCGCTCAAATTTTGATGCAGATTAATGAGGAATCCTTAAAAAAATCTTTTAAGGTGTTCCTTTCAAGAATCGGATGAAAATTGGCCAAAATATAGACATCGGAAGGGGCCATATAGAGGTATTCCGGGATATACAAGGGATTCCGGATTTTGCAAGGGGTTAGCCCACAAAAAATGGAAGAAAATCGAAAAAAAATTGTGCCCTTAAATTTTGATGCAGATTAATGAGAAATCCTTTAACAAATCTTTTAAGGTGTTCCTTCCAAGAATCGGATGAAAATTGGCCAAAATATAGACATCGGAAGATGCCATATAGAGGTATTCCGGGTTTTACAAGGGATTCCGGATTTTGCAAGGGGTTAGCCCACAAAAAATGGAAGAAAATCGAAAAAAAATTGTGCGCTCAAATTTTGATGCAGATTAATGAGGAATCCTTTCACAAATCTTTTAAGGTGTTCCTTTCAAGAATCGGATGAAAATTGGCCAAAATATAGACATCGGAAGGGGCCATATAGAGGTATTCCGGGATATACAAGGGATTCCGGATTTTGCAAGGGGTTAGCCCACAAAAAATGGAAGAAAATCGAAAAAAAATTGTGCGCTCAAATTTTGATGCAGATTAATGAGGAATCCTTTAACAAATCTTTTAAGGTGTTCCTTTCAAGAATCGGATGAAAATTGGCCAAAATATAGACATCGGAAGGGGCCATATAGAGGTATTCCGGGATATACAAGGAATTCCGGATTTTGCAAGGGGTTGGCCCACAAAAAAATGGAAGAAAATCGAAAAAAAATTGTGCGCTCAAATTTTGATGCAGATTAATGAGGAATCCTTTAACAAATCTTTTAAGGTGTTCCTTTCAAGAATCGGATGAAAATTGGCCAAAATATAGACATCGGAAGGGGCCATATAGAGGTATTCCGGGATATACAAGGGATTCCGGATTTTGCAAGGGGTTGGCCCACAAAAAATGGAAGAAAATCGAAAAAAAATTGTGCGCTCAAATTTTGACGCAGATTAATGAGGAATCCTTTAACAAATCTTTTAAGGTGTTCCTTTCAAGAATCGGATGAAAATTGGCCAAAATATAGACATCGGAAGGGGCCATATAGAGGTATTCCGGGATATACAAGGGATTCCGGATTTTGCAAGGGGTTGGCCCACAAAAAATGGAAGAAAATCGAAAAAAATTGTGCGCTCAAATTTTGACGCAGATTAATGAGGAATCCTTTAACAAATCTTTTAAGGTGTTCCTTTCAAGAATCGGATGAAAATTGGCCAAAATATAGACATCGGAAGGGGCCATATAGAGGTATTCCGGGATATACAAGGGATTCCGGATTTTGCAAGGGGTTAGCCCACAAAAAATGAAAGAAAATCGAAAAAAAATTGTGCGCTCAAATTTTGATGCAGATTAATGAGGAATCCTTTAACAAATCTTTTAAGGTGTTCCTTTCAAGAATCGGATGAAAATTGGCCAAAATATAGACATCGGAAGGGGCCATATAGAGGTATTCCGGGATATACAAGGGATTCCGGATTTTGCAAGGGGTTGGCCCACAAAAAATGGAAGAAAATCGAAAAAAAATTGTGCGCTCAAATTTTGATGCAGATTAATGAGGAATCCTTTAACAAATCTTTTAAGGTGTTCCTTTCAAGAATCGGATGAAAATTGGCCAAAATATAGACATCGGAAGGGGCCATATAGAGGTATTCCGGGATATACAAGGGATTCCGGATTTTGCAAGGGGTTGGCCCACAAAAAATGGAAGAAAATCGAAAAAAAATTGTGCGCTCAAATTTTGACGCAGATTAATGAGGAATCCTTTAACAAATCTTTTAAGGTGTTCCTTCCAAGAATCGGATGAAAATTGGCCAAAATATAGACATCGGAAGATGCCATATAGAGGTATTCCGGGTTTTACAAGGGATTCCGGATTTTGCAAGGGGTTGGCCCACAAAAAATGGAAGAAAATCGAAAAAAAATTGTGCGCTCAAATTTTGATGCAGATTAATGAGGAATCCTTTAACAAATCTTTTAAGGTGTTCCTTTCAAGAATCGGATGAAAATTGGCCAAAATATAGACATCGGAAGGGGCCATATAGAGGTATTCCGGGATATACAAGGGATTCCGGATTTTGCAAGGGGTTGGCCCACAAAAAATGGAAGAAAATCGAAAAAAAATTGTGCGCTCAAATTTTGATGCAGATTAATGAGGAATCCTTTAACAAATCTTTTAAGGTGTTCCTTTCAAGAATCGGATGAAAATTGGCCAAAATATAGACATCGGAAGGGGCCATATAGAGGTATTCCGGGATATACAAGGGATTCCGGATTTTGCAAGGGGTTGGCCCACAAAAAATGGAAGAAAATCGAAAAAAAATTGTGCGCTCAAATTTTGACGCAGATTAATGAGGAATCCTTTAACAAATCTTTTAAGGTGTTCCTTTCAAGAATCGGATGAAAATTGGCCAAAATATAGACATCGGAAGGGGCCATATAGAGGTATTCCGGGTTTTACAAAGGATTCCGGATTTCAAAAATGGGAAGAAAATCGAAAAAATATTTTGTAACCAGATTTTGATGCAGAATGGTGGGGAATCCATTTACAATTCTTTTAAGGTATTCCTTTTAAAAATCGGATGAAAATTGGCCAAAATATAGACATGGGAAGGGGCCCAATAGAGGTATTCCGGGTTTTACAAGGGATCCCAAAAATCCCACAAAAATGGGAAGAAAATCAAAAAAATATTTTGTTACCAGATTTTGATGCAGATTGGTGGGGAATCCATTTACAAATCTTTTAAGGTATTGCTTTCAAGAATCGGATGAAAATATAAACATCGAAAGGGGCCATATTGTCCTTTCCATGAAAGGAAGAGAATAAATAAATATAATGCTTACAGTTGTTAGAAATTTTAGGTCCAGGGATATTACTCCACCAACCACATGCTGGCGCACATTGGTTTTTAGTTGGAGGATAAAATGGTTAAAGGTTTCTTGGAGATCATTACTAGGATTCGGTGTTCCATTCAGTAAAACCAAACACCTGGAATGCTAAAATAAAAACGCAAATAATTATTTAATCAGGGATTCGACACGAAACTCACCTCTCCCAAAACTTTCTGATTAAAATAGAGGATACTCAAAACTTTTCCCATGTGCATTGCTAACCAGAGCAGCATATAGACCCCATTGGGCCAGTGGGACAAGGCTGGGTTCTCCACTCCTTGGTACAGTAGAAACAAAACCAGATTAAAGTTAAGGAAACAGCCCACAAAGAGCAGGAGAATGGAGATCTGAAAGCTTCGGTTAACAAGTCGGGTGAAGTGCGTCAGTTCGGCGTGTTGGATACGAAACTTTTGAATCTCCGCTCTTCGTGGAACAGCCAGAAGGTACAATTCCCGCTTCAAATGTTCCGTCACCTGCTCCTGTCGCCAGGCGATTTCCTGGAGCAGCACATAGTACTGAACGAAGGAGAGACTGCTGATAATATTGGGCATTACAAAGCTACTGATGCTAAGAGCAGCTCTGTGGACATCACACTTCTTGCTCCAAAAATCTACTGATATTGCCAGGCAGGTGAATGTCCAGACCAGCAAGAGTTGGATTCTAATGAATCTTTTGCTCCGGTTGCCATCTATGGTGTAATCTCTTTCCATATCTGATTTAATTATATTCCTCAGGACCTTAGAAATTCGGCTTCTCCATTGCAGGGTCATGAGCAATATGGAAGCGACGTGGATCACATAGATCCCGGATTCCACGGCATTTAAATAGCGATCGAGGGAAACTTTCTTGAGGGTAACCCTTGAGAATTCGCAGTAGGAGGCTAGGAGGAAGGATCCATACCAGAATGTCATCCAAGCCAGGTGAAGGAGGCGGTGTTTTCTGCCTTGACAGCCTTCAAGAATGGATATCGGAGCTGTACATGATATTACAGAGACCAGGAGGAGGGTGTTTAGAGTCCTTTGAAGTTTGCGGTACTTCTCTTTATATTGATGGATGTGTAAAGGTGGTCTGTGAATTTTCAGGAGGATAAGCTTTCGGGAATAAAATTAGAGTAAAAAATTTAGGTATAAAATAAGTTTAACTAACCCCTTAGGAAACCAATCCTCCAGCTTGTGGTTTCTGACTAACGCTTTCCTTGGCTTCCACATAATGACTGACCAAGAAACCGGAAAGAGTCCCTAATTTAGCTTCTTCCAGAGCCTCATTAATCATTTGACTCTAATTAAAATCCTTCCATCTTTCACCATCATTAACCATTGTCGCCTCAGGATGAGCACTTCGAATCCGCTTCTGACTGCGAGTCGATTTCTTGGAGTGGCTGCCTCGGGAAGGAAAGGCCCAGCCCGGTGGATGCACTGCATCTGGTGCCTATCCCTGGTCCTCTACGTGTGGATTTCCAGCATCTTTAAGTGCCTCAACTTCAAGGCGGATATGCCCACTATCGAGAAGATCCTTTATTTAATGGAGTTCCCCGGCAACATGGCAGCCACAGGATTTTTGGCCTATTATGCCGTGAGGAATCGTCCCTGTGCGCAGGAAGCAGAGTACCAGATTAGAAGCCTTGTTAGAGGATTGGAGTGCAACGAAGCTAAGCTTATTTACCGCAGACATGGTCAGAGAAGCCTCCAACTGGTCTGGGTGGTCATCGCTTTCCATTTTCTTTGCGTCCTGGTGGACATTGGAACCTTTAATTTCAACTGGATTTCAACATCTTTTAGCAACAGCATCTACAATCTCCCAGCTCTGATGATGAGCCTGGGTGTGCTCCAATACATCCACCCCCTCCACATCCTTGGACTCCTATTAGAGAATTTGGGGCAACGCTTGGAGGATCTAAAGCTTCGCCAGAGGCCACCTGTAGGAATCTCAAAACTGAACGCCGACTACGAATCCGCCTTTGCAATTATGGTGAATGCTGGAGGCTGCTCAGGAATTGTCGTGGAAGAGCTGCGATCTATGTGCCATACCATTGACCAGCTACACAAGAAACTATTGGACAAGTTTGGCATATACCTCCTCATGAATTTTGCCAACTCCCTCACCAGCTTCTGCGTGGAGCTCTATCTGGTCTTCAACTTCTTCGAGTGTCCTCTCTGGGAGGAGTCCTTGCTGTTAATTTATAGACTGCTCTGGTTACTCATGCATGGCGGTCGAATTTATCTCATCCTGGCTGTCAACGCTTGGATTCTGGAGCAGGTAAAGCCTTTATCCTAAGTTTCCTTTAATTTCCTTAACATATATCCTTAGAAATGTCATCTCTTTCAACTCCTTAACGAACTGATGGTGTGTTCCTCCCAATTTGAAAGGATTATTAATCGATTCCTGACTCAATTACAAGCAAGTCTTAGCCAACCCCCGGAGGCGTGTGGAATCATTCCGCTGGACACCCTGGAAGTGGGTGGGGTAAGGCCGAGGGCGTCTAACAATTAACCCTTTTAAGGACAATTATCCTTTGTTCCCCGACAGTTTATCGGTGTCCTGATGGCCATTGTTATATTCCTGATACAAATCGGGCTTGGTAATAAATCGCTAATGGGTGTGGCTCTGGACAGATCCAACTGGGTTTATGTTTGAATAGTATTCTGTCCTTCTTCCCCAAAAAAATGAATAAAAGGTTCTTTCCCTTTGACTTTGGCTTTCATTTGGTAAAAATGGCTGGTGCAAGGCTGTGGCTTCGGTTAAGGCAGATCTCGGCCAGATTCAGGCTGAGCTTATCACCTCTTCTGCCAAAGATTAGGATGATTACAAAAAGAGTTTTAGCCCGAATGAGGGAGGTGATAGCAATGGCCGGAGCAGAAACAGGTCTTCTGGCCATATCCCTGATAGTCCACCGTCGCCTTCACCTGATGGAGAGGATATTGTGGCTGGCTGTGGTGGTGGCCAGTGTGATTGCCGCCCTGATTATTAGCAGCGTCCAACTGGATCGGTTCTGGACCTCACCCACTGTGATTTCCGTGGACCGGGACTATCGTGGCTGGAACGGTTCCCTGCCAGCTGTCACCCTTTGCTACTACGACCACATCGATTCCTTCAAGGCGAACGAGTACATCCAGGAGGTGTGGAATGTGTCCATCATCGACGAGGATTACTTCTACTTCATGGACTTCCTTTATGCGGTGGTTAATGCCACCGCCGGGAACTATGCCGAGTTGGTTAAGTTCGCGGAGGACGAGCGCTTCGACTCGATTGATCTCTACGAGATGATCACCCGGGTGGATCGACCCTTCGAGCAGGTCATCAGCAGCTTTGACGCCAACTTCGAAGTCCACGTCCAGATGGTGATGACGGAGCGGGGATCCTGCTATGCCATCAATTCGCCCATGTCCACAGTGCTCAGTGGACAGTGAGTATCGTTGTGTATTTTTTTTTATTTGGAGTTAACCGGGAGGTCCTTTTCAGGCCCGTTGCCTATGAGCTGATGCCGCAGCCCTTGTCCTGCCAGTATGGAAAGCAACAGTGCTACATCCGCATGGACCTGTACGAGAGCACGGGTGTGGTAAGTGATGCACAATGGTGTCCCTTTGAGTGGTGTTCCATAAGCCCCTTTCCAGCTGGATGTCCATTCCCCGTTCGAAGTTTCTGCCTCAGAGGCGAACATTGTGGCTTTGCACAAGTCCGACGAGATAACCGCCTCGTTCAAGGTGCTGGAAACGGTGTAAGTAGGTCCAGCTTCCCATCCAGCCTAGCCAGACGGTGGCCAGACTATAAAGGAATTGATTTATATATCCGCTAATCTCCAGGGCATCGAAAAATTTACGCCAACTGAGCGTGGCGCAGCGCAAGTGTGTTTTCAACAACGAGGAGACATCCAACCTGAAGGTATACTTGAATAATGTCTTATATATTTAAATATATATAGATAGTGAATAGATTATCCCACGATGCTGGTATGGAGCGATGGCCTACGTTCCGGTTGGGGGAATAAACAAATTCCTTGAGTCAAGAGTGCAGCCCCACAGATAAGGAACCTGCGTTCCAGATCAAGAAACTCATATCTCCCGTGAAAGTATCCCTCATTCTTTATTGCATAAAGCACGTGTTTTATAAATATATTTATTTAAGATAAGATTTCTTATACGATTTCTTGAAACATTACTTAAAAAAAGATAAATAATAGCGAGGTATTTAATTTATTAGCTTTCCCTTCTGCAGACTTTATTTAAAATTATTTTGAAAGCTTCAAAATCTTTAATGCATTCCCTAGATCTACAGCAAATCCCTTTGCCTCGCCAGATGCCGGGCTGTGATGGCCTTGGAAATGTGCAACTGTGTCCCCTTTTTCTATCCTTATGTGGAAGGACCTAGCTGCAATCCGGCCGGATTCGAGTGCCTGCTGGACTTCAAGTGGCCCATCTGGGCGCTGCACATCTGCAAGTGCCCCTCCACCTGCACCGAGATCGAGTACACCATGCAGACGGTGAAGAAGAGCTCCTGGGGCGTCAAGAACAACGAGGAGGTGGTCAGCAGCGAGACAGCCACCTCCAGTTTCCGCTGGGACCTCATTCCGCCCAAGGTGAGACTGCGCAGGGACGTGGTCTACAGTTTTGAGGATCTGGTGGGTGGGTACCTTTGCCAAGTTTAAAAAGAAATTGTATAGAAACCCGTAGCTTTTCCAGTATCCTTTGGCGGTGTCCTGGCTCTCTTCGTCGGGGTGAGTGTGATGGGTCTGGTGGAGATAGTACACGTGATCATTTACAACCTACTCCTGGACATAATCACGATGCTCCGTGGGCTGCTTGGCCAATTGAGGCAATGCTACCAAAAAGTCAACCGCAAATCGCTGGGGAACCGCATCCATCACCAGCTGGAGGAGGAGCAGCAGCGTCTCTCTTTGGCAGACACCGCTGAACTGCCTCCATTTGACTATGTGAATTGATAAGCGACAATTAGCTGGCAACCCAAATGCGGTCAAAAGTTTAATGTTACTCGGGAGGGTGCGGGTGTGGGTATGGATTTGTTGGGGGTAGAAAACCATGTCGCCGCCATCAACATTGCCCAGTTGCCGCTCAGTCTTCAACGCGAACAGACGTTAGTCGGAGGCCTCTGACCGCGATTTTCCCGCAGACCCAACAGACAGATTTAAGGTTTCCCCGCGCTCCAGATCCCCAACAGATATGCAAACACATTGTAGGCGTTGGACCTTCAGATAAGATAACTCATCCCACTTCGAGCGATAAGTAACACGGCGAGAAATCATATAGAAAACCCGAATCTTTCGGCGGGGGGTCAGTGAACCGATGCCATGCAGGAAGCCAGAGGGGCCTCCAGTCCGCAGTCCAGTCAGGGTCCGTCCTTGTGCCTCGAATGGAAGCACCTAAACTACTATGTGCCGGCACAGGAGGAGAGCAACTACAGCTTCTGGAACGAGTGCCGTAAAAAGAGGGAGCTACAGATCCTTCACGATGGTAAGTTCCGGATTCGGGAGGATTTGCGGCTTGTGGGAATGAGACTGATTTGCGGTTTTCCTTTCATTCGATTGGATTTCCAGCCAGCGGGCACATGAAGACCGGCGACCTCATCGCCATCTTGGGCGGATCCGGTGCCGGCAAGACCACGTTGCTGGCGGCGATTTCGCAACGACTGCGTGGTAACCTGACCGGGGATGTGGTTTTGAACGGCATGGCCATGGAACGGGATCAGATGACGCGCATCTCCAGCTTTCTGCCTCAGTTCGAGATCAACGTGAAGACATTCACGGCCTACGAGCATCTGTACTTCATGGTGGGTCCTTGGGCTTAGTCCTTTTCTTAGTCTCTAATGACTCCGTGTCCTTGCTAGTCCCACTTTAAGATGCACCGGCGCACCACCAAGGCGGAGAAACGCCAAAGAGTGGCCGATCTTCTCCTGGCTGTGGGTCTGAGGGACTCTGCCCACACCCGGATACAGCAGCTCTCGGGCGGAGAGCGGAAACGACTCAGCCTGGCAGAGGAACTTATAACTGATCCTATCTTCCTGTTCTGTGACGAGCCTACCACGGGTCTGGACAGCTTCAGTGCCTACTCGGTGATCAAAACTTTGAGACACTTGTGCACGAGGAGGCGGATTGGGAAGCACTCTCTTAACCAGGTCTACGGTGAGGACTCCTTTGAGACGCCCAGTGGCGAGAGCAGTGGCAGCAACTCCATCGAAATGGAGATCGTGAGCCAATCCCACGAGAGTCTCCTGCAGTCCATGCGGGAGCTTCCCACCCTGGACATCCTCAACAACAGCCCCAATGGAACGCACAAGAAGGCGGCCATTTGCTCCATCCACCAGCCCACCTCGGACATCTTCGAGCTGTTCACCCACATTATCCTGATGGATGGTGGGAGGATCGTCTACCAAGGACGAACCGAACAGGCAGCCAAGTTCTTCACAGAGTGAGTAGACTCTCAAAATAAAGGATATTCATGACTAGTCTCCCGTTATCCAGCTTGGGCTATGAACTTCCTTTAAATTGTAATCCTGCCGACTTCTATCTCAAGACGATGGCGGAAAAGGAAGGAAAGGAAGACCCTGCGGCACTGCTCCGAGCCAAATACGAGCATGAAACCGACGGACTCTACTCCGGAAGCTGGCTCCTGGCTCGAAACTATAGCGGGGATTACCTGAAGCATGTCCAGAATTTGTGAGTATCTGTGAGAAAGGATACTGTAGTCCTTACCCCAACCCCCTTCCTCAGCAAAAAGATACGTTGGTATCAGCAGGTGTACCTCCTGATGATACGATTTATGACCGAGGATGTGCGAAATATAAGGAGTGCCCTGATAGCCTTTGGATTTTTTATGGTAAGCCTTCAAAATCACTCTCCTTAATAAGGATATCCAGGAATTTTTATTCAGATTACCGCTGTTACACTATCCCTAATGTACTCCGGGATTGGAGGACTGACGCAACGTACTGTCCAGGATGTGGGTGGCTCCATTTTCATGCTCAGCAACGAAATGATCTTCACCTTCAGCTATGGAGTAACCTACATCTTCCCAGCCGCCTTGCCCATCATCAGGAGAGAAGTGGGCGAGGGAACCTACAGTCTCTCCGCCTACTATGTGGCCTTGGTGCTCTCCTTCGTCCCGGTTGCTTTCTTCAAAGGATACGTCTTCCTTTCGGTGATATACGCCTCTATTTACTATACTCGCGGTTTTCTTTTATACCTGAGCATGGGCTTCCTGATGAGTTTGTCGGCGGTGGCTGCTGTGGGCTATGGAGTATTTCTCTCCAGTCTCTTCGAAACGGACAAAATGGCCTCGGAGTGCGCCGCTCCATTTGACTTGATCTTTTTGATATTCGGAGGCACCTACATGAACGTGGACTCGGTGCCGGGCCTGAAGTATTTCTCCCTCTTCTTCTACTCAAACGAGGCGCTGATGTACAAGTTCTGGATTGACATCGATAACATCGGTGGGTATACAGTCACCCTTATCCTGAAAATTATAATAACCAGACTACCCACTTTTCCAGACTGCCCCGTTAATGAGGATCACCCCTGCATTAAAAGCGGCCTGGAGGTCCTGCAACAGGGCTCCTTTCGCACCGCCGACTATACCTACTGGCTGGACTGCTTCAGCCTGATGGTGGTGGCCGTCATCTTTCACATCGTATCCTTCCAATTGGTCAGGCGGTATATTCATAGAAGCGGTTACTATTAAAGTTGGGGACACATTTATTATACTAATTTCAGTTTACACTCTTAAAGAACTCGATTTCAGCTTAATTCCAGTTGTAGTTGAGTACACACGCAATTTAAGTTAAAATTTGTAATTTTTAAGCACAAAATGTTAATTCTATATCTAAACTTCAGTGGAAAATATTGCATTCATCGAACGAAATCCCATAAAATAAATCCCATATAGATCCTATATGCCGATATTGTGAATATATTTTAGTTAAAATCTAACTAAATCGTTGGCTAGTCCGAAGGCGAAGCGATCTACAAGATCTATACAGAATGTATTTTACAAATCTATGTAATCTTATGTTTGTCTGCCATAGTGGTGTGTTGGTTTAATCACTAAAGAAACCAGGCAGTTTAATAAATTAAGCTAAAACAACCAAAAATAATTGAAACAAAAAACTGCTTAAAATGCCCAAAAAGCCAATGAAGAATTCCAGCTTATCAATTTCAAGCTCTCTCTGTTCGATTGAGTTTTGATCGATTCTCCTAATTGTCTTGCCACTAAATGCAAAACACTTTCAGTTGTCAAAGGAAATCTGTCGTTTGGCCTTTTGTCCGGAACTGTTGCCACTTTCGACAGGAACTTGGTACTTGCGAGCCGAGCCGTTGCTGCTTCCTCCTCCGTAATACGGACTAATATTCTTTTGGTCCTTTCCGGTAAAGTTCTTTTGCCCCGATCGCCTTAACTCGCAGTCCACGTTCTCGCGCAGGGCCAAGCTACCTAGATTGCTCTTGGACGAGCTATTCTGCAGCGTGGGATTCGGCCGGATGGGCTGTCGCTCCTTGCTGAATAGATCCTCGGAAATGCGGTCCACCAAACTCGATTGCGTATCGGAGCAAGTATTTGTTTGATGGCTCATTTGGCTCAGACCAAACGAATCGATCGAGTTTTCGCTGCCGAAGATATTGTGCAACGAGCGGGTAGAGCCTGCAACTCCTAAGCTTCCGGTAGATGCCTGGGAAAGTATCATCTTCCGCTGGGCAAACTCTTCGGGACCAATGTAGCCGGAGAGTCTGGTACTGGACAGTTTCTTCGCCTCACTCTCCTGACTTCTGGCCTGCAGGTAAATATCGTCAGCATTTTTTCCTGCAATAACGCTGAAGGCAAACTTCTTGGCAAGCCTGTGGAAAAATATGTTTCCAATAAAGCGAATGCTTAGGATATTCCCAACCCCAATACGCACCGCAGCAATGTTTCACTATTACTGGTTGTGTGTCCCAGGTAAAATTCCTGGAAAATGCGCTTCACAATGCGAGTGAGGTCCGCTGCATGCTGACGGAATTGCTCATGCTTGGCAGTGATTTTTCTCTCCTGGAGTGCCTGCGAAACGGCCCAAAGAAGTTTCTGAAAGACAATAAATTGTAATTTTTATGGATGTCAAATTAAAGAAAAAAAGAGGGTTGATTTCTTTTAAATATTTCCTATAAACAGGGACTTTCTTCTATATTAATTGATTGATATACCTTTCGTTGGTTGTCCGTCATGCTACTGTTGGGTGTTGCACTCATCTCCGAGTGAGCCCGAAGCAGTTTGCTGGCAAGGGGCGTCCCGCTCGAAGAAGTGGTTCCAAGGTTGCTGCTGCTGCCACTCAGTCCATGACTAAGCCGTGATTGGCCAATAGAAATAGATGTATGTTGTGCCACCTTTAGCTGACCACCTGCCGCGGAGGAACCAGCTCCGATGCAGAAGCTCTGACTCTTGATCTTAAGAGCACGCGGCGTCAGCCCACTGGCCCCGCTACTGTCAACCCGGAACAACTTGCTGCTCTGGCTAGTTAACTCGGCGGTGTCCTCGTCGTCGCAAGCATTCCGTTTCCGCTTCAGAAGCGACTCGAGCTGATAGCTGCCACCCTGTTTGTCAGGGGAGAAGAGAGCCCTCTTTGACCGCTCCACGCGGTTTGCCATCTCGGGCTTGAAGAGCGGCTTAGGCGGCATCAGCTGTTGCTGCTGTTGAAGCGTCTTCGCAGGACTTTGGAACAGGGCGCGTTTGGAGGTTTCCCTCGACGGTCCTGGCTTGGGGAGATCGGTGCGATAGAGACGCTTGCGGGCGGATGAAGAGGGCGTCTTGCGGGCTGCAGATTAAACGAGTACTTTTTAAGTGCACTTTCTTATTTTATCTTCTACCTTACCTTTCTTTTTGCTACCCGGCGTCTTGCGCTTGGGCGTGGCCTTTCGTTTGTTTCTAGCTTTTCTGTGGGTCAAAGTGTTTAAGAAATATAAGCCAGGCGACATGAACAAATTTTTTGAATACCCACTTTTTATCAAGCAATATTTGTGGACCAATAGAATTGTTTAATTTCTGTGAGTTGGTGGCCAAATTCGCCGAAGAAAATACGGCACGGCGCTTGGCCAAGTGGCTTAGGCGGTTACCAGGCGATTGTGTCAGCATTCTGCAAAAAATGTGGGGTAACTTCAGGTTCTTAAAGTATCAAAATATATACTCACTTCATTCGCATGTTCCGCTTCTTGGCACTGGAGGGGGACCTTACATAAGATGTAGCTGTTTCCACGCCCACGTATCGATCAACCACTGACAAGCTAAGATACTCATTTTGTTCTGAAGCTTTGTTTAGATTGTAGCTAAAAAAGGTTTTTAAATCATATTAATACTTTTGAAAGTCTGTCAGTATTAGAACTTACCTCAGTCCATGGTGTCTCACGCCTAAAACTTCACGCCATCCCAAGTTCTTGGCTTCCGCAAGACTGTGGCTCGGACGGAATAAGGAGCTAGTTAAACTGATTCCACTGTCCTCAATTGTGGGCGTTGAGGTAGGTGTGTCTTTAGACAGAAAGTTGAGAACATCCGACTTTAAGTTTAGAACCATATTGATGACGTCCATGTCGGGCGTTGTGACTGACGGGGGGGGACGCACACCTTGCAAGCATCGTCGTATCCGCCGGTATATTTCACGTTCCCGTCGACAATTTTCCAAGAAAAATGATCGCGGATCGTTGGCAGGGAACTGAGAGGTATCCATAGTTTGCTCATCTACGAAGCTAGACTCCGTGGGGGCATTCAGCGAGACACGTGGACGCATATCGCTGGTACACTGTGACTCTTCCAGTGCTTCAGGCAGGTCCTCCAGCCGAGTGGGCGGTTCCTTTTCAGCCTGACCGTCGTCTTCCTCGTCGTCACTGTCTGCGAAGAGATCTGGCGACCGTTCGTTGTTATACTTCTGCTGCGAGGTGTTCAGGGAGGTTTCCAACACGGCGGGCGGCCGGGATGGTCCTGGTTTCTCCTGGTCATCAGGCTTTTCAGTCAGACTTTTGATTTTGCCATTAAAGGAGAGGCTACCCGTGCTCGTAGTGCCAGTCGTAGCTACTGAAACGGCCATGTCTACTGCATTGCAGCTGTTCTCCTCAATCAGCGAGTCGTAAAACCTGGGAAAAACAACCATACCCTGTGAGGGGCACTGAGCTAAAGGCATCTCTACCTCGGGCAGTTTAAGATTTTGAAGCTGTGATCCGTAGAGGCGCTTGTTAACTTGGCCATAGGGAGTTTCGTCAAAGCCCCGGAACTCGGATTCTTGGCTACTCAGTTTCAAGGATGACGACGTGTTACTTTCCGTAGTTGGACGATTGTTTTCCAGATTTTGGCTTAGGGATTTGGGTTTTAAAAGATAGGGCAGATTTATGTGCTCCTCGTCAGATATGTGGCCCTCGATGTTTTCGCTGAGAGAAGACTGAAAAATAACATTTAATGATTGTTTCTCATAAAAAAAAAGAGTTTCTGCAATTTACCCCGCTTCTTGAAGATGGCTCCGATTCATAGCTGTTGTTTATTTTATTCTTGATCGAGTTTGTGCTGGCCATTCTTTAAATAAAAATAGAACATTTGTTGTAGTATTTCTGCAGGCACAATCGAGTTAGGTATGCGGCATTTCGTACAGGCTGCTCCAGTTTTGGGAAAATAAATTCATTTAAAGTGCTCACAGAAACTAATTCGGAGTGTACAACGGCGGGGCACTGTCGATTTTCTTATCTGTGCCGAATCTATCTTAATGTAAGTGCATTTACCTTTTGGAAATGTGGCACTTTTCCCAGGTGAGAGGAAAACTAAGCAAGTCGCCCAAGCGAAAAACGCGCGTAGATACCGATGTTTCCTTTGCATTTAACGGGTCAAAGTCGCACGCTCCGGACCTCCAAGTGGTGTAAACTTTTGCGTGCGACCTTATCCGGGCTTAGTTCATCATAAAATTTGCATTTACAGCTTTAAATGTTTATTTATTAATCGAAAACCACGGTTGATAATATTCCGTTTTAGTAGCGTGAACATCTGCCCAATTTTGGCGGTGGGGCTAACGCATATTTAGAGATGAGCGATATATAATATCGATAAATTTAACAATCGAGTGGGAAAATTTTGAAATTTAAATAAATTATGTATAATATTTAACGTTTTATAATGCAATATCTCATATTTAATTATCTTTACGTAATTAAAGAGAGTTTCTCCGAATTAAATTAACAGCTTAACTAAATATCGGTGCCGGAAACTATTGCCACTAGTTTGATAAACAGCCGCTATCAGCCCTGGTGAACAGCTGACTTATGTATAAAAACACACAATAACAACAAGTTCTAAAATTTATTAAATCTTTTATCTTTTGCAAGTGGCACAGTGCGTATAATCAGTTTGGCCGACTCCAGAATCCCCACCGAGTGCGATACATTCATTTGTGCCCCAGGAACTGAACTGTATACGCCCATAAAATTTCTTATTGCCTGCCTTTGACCCGAAAAATTGCGCCACTGGCCTTATTAAAAACAACAACTAGGCAAAAAAAAAACAGACAATCCATGAACAACGTCATCCAGGCGAATGCGATGCTATAATATAGCTGTTGCTTAAAAATATGCGAGGAATTGAAGGCAAAGTGGTGGTTCTCGGCTCTCGAGGTGAGTCCTATACGCGAAGCTATTAATTTAATGTCTCCTTAAGGTTTCATTCACACGCGATCCGTAAAATGCAAATGGTTGTTGCAATTTCACAATTGATAAGCAAAATTCTTGGGGTCAGCCGATAAGCCAAGGCCTTTCGATCAGTGCAAGCGACATGGTGAGTCCGATGACTGCTTGAGATCCCGGGAAAGGCTATATCAGGAGGCGTGTTCCATAGTCGGAATGTCTGGTTTAAAAGCGTCTTATCTGTTTTTGGGAATACAGTGTAGACCGGCTAAGAGAAACGATTTACCACAGTGCTTGACATTTTCCAATCGGCATTAGCATTTGGAATATAAGTATTTACATTCGCCTTGAGGCCATCAAAGTTTACCAAGACACCTAGGAACAAACAAGCGTATGTTACATAAAGTAAATAAAAGTGTTTAGCTTAATCCCCACACAATGGATCGCTTTGATATCAACAGGCTGGTACTTTTCTGGAGGCACAGTTCTTCCCTTGAGTGGCCGATGATTCAGAAGAAAAATGCACCAGATATTTACATATATAATCCGATTGTGAACAGTCAACTCGGGGAATTCTATACCGCAAAAAATGTATTGCAAACAAAGAATCTGTGGGCTGTTACGGGCCTCTGCTATCAGTGTTTACTACCTTTAAGGAAAGTGCGACTTTAATTTTGTTTATTTGGCCATGATGAATCGGTAGTAGGCAAATAATGCGTGCGTTGTATCGCGTTCATTCAATTAAAGCCGATAAGTAAGGGGGTCTAATGCCTTATCTTTTCAAACAAAAACAATTTGCAATCAAACTACCATTTGTTTTTCCTTTCAGGTGTGGGCAAGACGCGTTTGGTCATCCGCTACATAAAGAACACCTTGCACCGCAGCGAGAGCGAAGTCCCCACGATAGCAGTGTCCTTCTTCACATGCAACATCTTCCTGGATGAGGTCAAAATTAAATTGCAAGTGCGTATCCCAGTATCCTAGTAGCATATGTAACAGTCAGTGCACACAACTCTTTCATAGCCTCTGCAAATGAAATTGCCTCGTAAAAAAGTGGAAGCCGTGGGGTGAAAGCAAAGCTAAAAGATTTTGTTTTTGCCCCCGGCCACGCCCACCATTCCCACTAATCCCATTTGGCGGCATGGCTGCCGGAAGGGTGTTGGGTCCAAACGCTAATCTGGGTTTACTTCAGCGTGGTCCTATATTTGTCCACTCCTCCCCAGTGGTTCGGTCACTTTATTTGTTTTTTATTTTGCAATTTTTGCGTCCACTGCACTTTGTGTGTTATTCTGTTTTTTTTTATAGTTTATTGATAAGCTAAGCGTGGGCGGTAACAGTAGCTTCTCCCTTTTCATAGAGTTAGCCACCCACTTTTCCCTGTCTTGGGTGATTCGGATTTTATATGTAACCATATAACAGTGTCCACATTCTGGACTTGTTCCCGAACCAGTTTTACCCTAAAAAGATTTAGAGCAAGGTGATATAGGGGTATCTTTGGCCTTTCAAATTTAAGGCTTTGTTTTTCAGGTAAGTTCGTGCAAGTTTATGGTCATTTTCCTATTTTCCAGAACTTTTGAAAACATCTTTGCAATTCGACAAATAAATCTATTCACAGTCCCAACGATTAATCAGAATTTATAATTTGAACAGCCACTTAATATATAAGTAATGATTTTCCCTCGAATGACCTTCATTTATCCTGAAAGTGTCATATTCACTAGACCAAGTGAAGCAGCCGTCTGAGCACAATGGATTTGAATACATAATGGGATATTGTATGCGGATTTAGCTTGTTTGTTTCGCATTCGTGAATTCGCAGCTCTTTGTCTCGGTTTGCGGTTCTTGTGGGATTCGATTTAGTTTCGCCAATGAACATGTCGTTGCCCCAAAAATTTTTATGAAGCCCTTGAATGGGCAAGCGCATAAAGATGAGCGTCCATATCCCCCATCCAAGAAGACCTGAGCAGCGTAGCCCACATCCAATATGATTGTTATTGCTGTGGGAAAGCGCGGCCATAAAAAGCACAATTGTAGAATAAGCGTTGAATGACTCAATTAAAGTTCAAGTGGCGGACGAACTCTAACCATTTCGTACTCTTTATTTGCAGATCTGGGATACGGCTGGCCAGGAGAGATATCGGGCAGTGGCGCCCATGTATTATCGAAATGCCAATGCTGCCATTTTAGTCTTCGACCTTACCCAATATAAAACTTTTACGGAAATCAAATCGTGGATACAAGAGCTTCATCGCAATGTCCAGGATCCGATGATATTGACGCTGGTGGGCAACAAGATGGACATGCAGGCACAGCGAGCGGTTTCTCGCGATGAGGCTTTCGTGTTTGCCACGTCCATTGGGGCCACCTACTTCGAGACTTCCACGGAAACGGACCAGGGTCTGGAGCAAGTCTTCCTCTCCACGGCTCTGGGATTGGTGCGCCTGGCGGACGAGGGCAAGAGTCATTCGTTACGCTCCTTCGAGTCGAGCGATTCGTTGGCCTACACCAATACAAACACTGCCTTCAGCCACACTGTGGCCGCCTTGGCCAGAAATCCAGCTAACGCCTCGTTTCGTCTGCCCTACGTGGACATTGGCCGGGCCGTGGATGGCGAGGATGTAAAGACAAACGGAGTGGGTCGGCTGGAAACAGCGCCCTGGAGCATCGAGCACATTGCCCTCGGCGAGGTGGAGAGGCCGAGCTGGTGCTGCTATTAGTAGAAGATCCATGGGATCCGAAAAACAAAAAAAAACCCATCTCAGGCAGCCCAGCTGCTGTGAAACGAAAGAAGGAAACGCCAATGTGATGTCAACAGAACCAGACTTTAGTTCGAATATCCCCGAAATCGTTTAAGCAATTTATACGCAAAGACCAAAAGCAGTCGCCACAAAAGCAAACAGCAAGCTTGGCTTGAAGCTATGTATTAATACACTGATTAGGCTAGGAGCGGATATGGCTCGATCCACTGACAAGGCGCCGGGAGTAACCGCTAAATCGTAATCTTAATTCTAGACTTTTAAGTGTATACAGCAATTGCCGCGTGCAAATTATGACTTTGTAATTCATTCGCTTTAAGCTCATTTGACCTACCAGCCGTAATATGAACTCCACCCACACAGCCCCAAACTCACAAGAAAAAGAACACAGGGAACAACACAAACAAACTTACACTCATTCACAAAAAACACCAATTCATGTACAAAGCATTTTATACTGCATGCGTATATATAAATATAAATCTAAATGTAATAATGTATTCAGAGTGCTTTGTCATTTCGGTCATTTTGGGCTTGGCACGCCCCCAGTGTCGAATCATCTGGCTAATAGCGCTGCAAGTGCATTAACTTGGCCATTAACGCAGCAACTTAACATGTTATTGGAATTTAATGCCCTCATAACAAAGCCAAGGGTTACAATCGTATTGGCTTTTTCAGCTCCGACTGCCTTGGCATTGCTCCGGCCCCACTCGAAGCGTGACCTGGTATTGTTATTAACCCCATTGCGGTACTTGGGGCCACCAAGGCGAACGTGTGCTTTAGATTAAGGAAGCTCTCCTTCGGCACTTAAATGGTTAATGAGTACAGGATAATGTCAACGGGGATAATGGTATTTTATACAATGCTTTTTCGGATGAAATTCGATAATAGTGTTTATTTGTGTGAAATTTAAAAAGTGAAATTTAATTATTTTGTCCTTTTCGATGCGAGAGAAACTGAATTCCCGAAGCAAACAAAAATAAATCTTAAGGAGTGAGCATCAAAACCAATAGAGTGACAGTCTAATTGATATAAAATCAATAAAATCCCCTTGGCCAAATGCTAGCCGAGAATCCAATAATAAAATTTACCATACCCCCTGGAACCCTGGTTTCGGAATTGATTGGCTATCAGGAGGTTAAATTGAATGGCCAAATGGCCGCTCGTCAGTGGAGCCGAAGTCAAAGCCAAGGCTGACTTGGCCAGGACTGCCTGGACTGGCTGGCAAGTTCATAAAGCACCGAAAGCAACTTTAACGATTAGCTAATATACATAACTTATGGTCAGTTGAATCCTTATGTATAAATAATATGTGAAATTTAGCGTAAGGCGACACCAAAACAAAAAATCGACAAAGGACACCACGAAAAACTCATTCAAGTGTCATCAACGCGTTTAGCGGACAGATGGCTGGATTGGTCCTCCGATATGTACATAGCTGGAAGCTGGACTTCCTGGGGGAGATCGGGATCGCTTGTGGTTCAGCCAGCCCATTGATTTACCATTAGGCCGGAGCCAAATGAAGCACTCGTTTGTCTCTTTGCCGGGGCACTCAACCGGAAGTGATGCTCACACACGCATACGCCGGGTACGCCGGGGGTGCTGCCATCCCTGCCAGCGGTTTGTGAGTGGTTGGGTGTATATGCCTGGCAGATATCCTTGACTTACACACCCACACAGCAGGAACCACCCTTAACATCTTGGCCCTGTGCTAATGGTGTTTAGACGGCTTAATGATGTAGAAATGCATCAATATAATCAAGGTAAGACGGCATTAGAAGGAGCAAAGATGCCCTACATCATATGCAAATATGTGTTGGAGCTTGCCACAAAAGTGACAGCCTGCAGGACCTTCGGCTGATGGCTTAATGTCCCAATAAATTGCTTATTTTAGAAGCCTGTCAATGTCGTCCAAAATTCTGTATTAGCATTGTGTATAACTCTGATTGATTTTGATAATTGTAGTCCTTAAGCTTCAATACGTTAGTATGTGTGAATTGTTAACATTTGTGTTTGATGATTTTGGATTTGGAGTCTCTGTTTTTGTTGCCAAGCTTAGCAGCTTAGAATTGACAGGAGTCCCATCCTTACCTTCATTTATAATTGAAATTTCGCAAATCTCTTTTAAATTATTCGCTGTAAATCCTTTATTTTCGCATATGCATACAGACACATATTTTTTAGGCGCTGTAAACCTATTATCCTGGCACTTTTATCTAGCAATGGCACATGTTGTTAAGCCCTTGACTTGCTAACCGTTGACAATTTGATCTCAATTTATATATGCAGATTTATGTTTGTTTTTAATTCGTCCCTTGCATATATAACATGGCAAAACATAGCGTTCATATAAACTCAGTTAGTTAGGCGTCAATGGCTGATGTGGCAGTGGGGTCGATGGGCCATCGCAGTTCCATATTTTTATATGTGGACCATGCATATAAATCGAATTACACGTCGTTCTGGCATATTTACGACCCCCTCCGCACAAATACAAATCCATACATATATTTGCAAGTCTACCAGGCAGTGGGTGTGCCTGGGTGTGCCAGGGTGAGCCTGGGTGTGTGGTGTGGCAAAGCGTTGGAATGTCAAATCTACTAAAGTTCTCAATGCCACATAAATTGCTCGCACATCCACACAAATCAAGTATGCAAACAAAGAATCGTCTCAGTGTGTGTGTGTGTGTGTGTGCAAGGTACTTGTATCAAAACTCCCCCTTTGTTTCTGTATTCTGCGTCCTGCCATGGTATTGCCAACGAATCCTGCCACACTGGTCATGCAAATAATTTTGAATATTTATCAAGCGCCTCGTCCTCGTCCTGGGGCCAGTCCCGTGTTCACGCTTCCGATGCATACTTTATGGCGCACGGTGAGTGCAGGACTAGTTGGCATTGTTAGAGGATTCAGTTGAACTTCCACTGACCTGACCAGCAAATACATCATGCACTCGGCATCGACATTTAAGCTCCCAGACTCACATGCACCATCGCATTCGGATCGGGTATTACGCCACAAATTGTCGCAGGATAACTTACAAATTGATTTTTATATCCTGGCAGAGGATACTTCCAACACCTTATGACTGCGAAATTATGTCCTGTATCCGAGGGTGTACAGGCTTCGGAGGAGAGCTTTCCCTTTCTTGTTTTGAATCAAAGATAACCTGAAATTGAATTTCTAGGATTCGAAATCAAAGGACCCGCCTGGGGATACAATATTCGAATTTGTCGCACACGTGTTATATTTGCAGTTAATCAAATATCGTTTAAATATCATCGGGATTGCAATCTTTTTCCCGTTTGTCAATTTATCAAATTAATACACTAATTAACAGCCATTTGGCGGTGTAGCAAGTCTGCGGCAGACAGAGTTAAAGGCAAACAGACAAGGGGAATTTATGCTTCTGCTGGAGATTCCTTAAATGCCAAGCCACCAGGATGACTTCAAGTCCGACCAGGCCGGCAGATGCTGAAAGCAATGCAGCGACATGGAAAATACCACAGCGGCGGATGCATAGACGCACAAACCAACGCAAAGGCAAATACAGACACAGGACGAGGACGGGAGCTGGGACGAGAGCGAGAACGAGGAGTAGAACGAAAACGAAGGACACAAAAAGGAAGCTGCTGAGGCTGAAGATGATGGCGCTGCGGGCAAGTCGTTTGAGTTTGAGTTTGAGTGTCGTCGTGTCTGTCCCAAGCTCAAATCCCGAATGCATAGACAGCTGCTGCTGTTAGTCCTGTCGCTTTACTTCTACACTGAGCGAAACGAGTAAGGTTCTACGAACTGGAAAGGAAACCCAAGCGTTGACTGTTTCATAATATATATGGTAATTATTTTACAGTGCTTCTAGCTGGGGCTCCTATTTGCCCAAAAAGGCAATCCCAGTGGAGGGAGATGGGGACGAGGTCGCAGGACCTACAGCACGACAAGACAAGGCAAATCAAATGCAATTTAGTCTCATTTTAATTGAGCTGCCCGGCCAATGTCTGGGGTCTTTAAATTTATTCCCACAAAAAAGGGAAACTAAAAATTCCCCCAGAGTTATTTATGGGAAAGCTAGTCGGAGCATAAAATGGCAACTATTTGATTTGCATTTAATTTAATAAGTGCTGCTATACTGCCAATTCGAATGGAATTGTTTAGCCATAAATTGTGGGAATACATCCGCATTGACCGGAATTGAAATCGGAGTTGCTGCGGCAGTCTTTAAATTTGCAAACGTAATCTGGAGCAACGCCGGTCTTCTAGGAAAACCTCTGGTTTGCGCCGCGAACGGCGACGGCACGGTTCGTCATAAGACGATTTATCATAATTTGCTGGCAAATTACTTTTTGCCCAAAGCCCACCAGATGGTGAGGCTGTAATGCCGACTCATGTTGCCAATTTGCAGTTCCAGGTTGAGGAATAGCAATGGCGGCTCAACAAATATGGCAGCCATTGAACAGATAAGCCACACACTCCGTTAGAAGATACGCCCACTCAACCCGAGTCATAAAAGGATACCTGTATAGAGGTATACCAGTGTGTTTGTGTGTGTCTGTGTGTGGCAGGCATAAGGATACAATTTGTTTGGAAAAATACCGGCATGGTAGCAAGAAAAAAATAGAATTGGAATTTGTTCTATAAATTTTGGAATACACAAATAAATAAAACTAATTATGACTTTTATTCAAATTTGATATTTTATTACCTTTTCCACACTCGATAAAGTGCAGGACATGCCATATGGATATTAATTGATGAAAATATGGGGCTTTGTAGTTTCTTTTTTCACATTGTTCCTGCACGATTATGCCATTCGCAAGGATTATGAAATGTTCATACATGTATGGATGTGGATTGCATTAAAATTAAACTGACGGCTTTAATAAAAGGGAAAAAGGGGAAAAAGAATGAATCAAATACGTGCGAACATAATTGCTCGCCTATTCTCCTCTATTTTTCCCCTTAGATCCTCTTATTTTCACCATCACTTTGGCGAGCTGTCATAAAAATTGTGAGATGTCATTGCCATATGAGTGTGCGCCATTTTTGTGCTGCCGACACTTTGGCATTGTGTTTGCGCTGTCACCTTCTATTCCCCCGTTTTAATGTCCTGGATCCTTCTCCGCCCTTTCCCCTGCCCGGGCAGGAGGCCCTCAGCCGCAGCCCTTCCACAGCCTTTTGGCATTTTTAATTGTTTACCTGCACCACAATGGATGGACAATTCTTTTGTTTTTCTCCCCCAATTCGATGCGATTGGAGAGTGCTCGACGGAAAAATGAAAAGGAAAATCAGGAGCGAAAAATAAAAATTGGTTTGCCCTGCAACAGGTTCGAGGTCAGAATGGGAGGGAATTAAAACGGTCTGCCGGTCAGGCTGAAAACTTTAAAGGGCAGGAGGGCCAAGGACCTCTGATCCTTTGGCTCCCTTCGAAATTTCGACTCGGCTGGTTTTCCGGCACACACATCATTTGTCTCCTGACTGGGCAGGAATGAATCTGCATTAATTTTGCAACTGGGGTGGTCAAGCCCATCAACTCTTTCTCCTCCTCTTGTCGACTTTTATTCCCCCAAAAGTCGAGTACAATCGTGACTCTGGGGGGCCATGTGCGCATGAATATAATTTCGGGTTATGGTCTGTTCGGGGGCGTATCGGTGAACATGGAGGAGCTATTAAAGGCCCCACCTTG
The DNA here is from genome assembly GCA_018150405.1 of Drosophila varians. Classification (NCBI taxonomy): domain Eukaryota; kingdom Metazoa; phylum Arthropoda; class Insecta; order Diptera; family Drosophilidae; genus Drosophila; species Drosophila varians. Next base: position 17,369,955 of record JAECWK010000130.1, read on the forward strand.
TCCCAGTTGTCCAGAGTACAAGCAATATTCTCCCATACCTTGGCCAGCTTCTTTGTCTTCGGACTTAATGTTAATCCTGTGTCCCGGGGTGCACAAGCCAAGGATGGCAAGGATGGTAAGGATGGCAAGGATGTGGATGGTGTTGGGCCGTTGGTCATTGGGCGGTGCTGACGTTTGACATTGACTGGCTGATAATATAAATATCATTGTTGCTTGCACATAATTAAGTCGAACAGTCGACGAAGCTCTTAAGCAAACCGCATGACCTACTATGGGGCAAGTTTTGGATTAAAGTCCTATAATATAATTAAATATCCAAGGTAAGTGTTAGAGATAATTTAAGAAAACATACTGAAACACACTAATATGTGCGTATGAGTAGCTTCGGGAATATATTTCTTTATTTGAAGCCCTTAATAGGTAATCTTTTGAGGCCAAAAGTAGTTGATTTTATCCACTGCATCCAACTTGATTGTGTTTTTAGCCCGGCTGGCAACTGGGCCTGGGTTTATCCGTTAGTGTGAGTCGAATGAGTGCTGTTTGTTAGTGATTCCCCTCATTCCCCAGTTCCGAGTCCTGAATCCTGTAGGGCCTAATGCGCCTAGTGCCAGCTCCAGTTGCCAGTCTGTTGGTTTTCAGCTTTGGTCGCTAATTAAGCCTGTTTATCGAAGTAAGTTAGCTGTTCAACGTTCGCTCCGTAGCCTTTTATCCTGCCAACATCCTCCCGCCAGTTTAGTTTTATCAGCTAACTAACTTGGCTATCTGCATGTGTGAGCGCTGTGTCGCAGGGCATGGGCAGGACTCTTAAGTGCAATAATAAAGCGATAAAGCGATTTCTCGCAAATGCCGCAAAGCCTTCAGCTTCCTCTCTAATTGAGTAAATTATCGAGGGAAATGAAAATGGTTAGCCAGATGCGAGATGCGAAGTTCTGCGGTATTGTCACTCAGAAATCACTTTTCCCCCATACACGAGTACACATTTAGGTCCTTTGTGGTTGTCGGAAACATCGGGATTGAAAGAAACCCTCAACTAGTGCAGACATTCCCTCAAATGTTGCGGTTTGCTTTGCCAAACCTAATTAAATGAAACGAAATGCTAACCAGAATTAAATATCGTCATGGTCAAAGCAATTTAGGCTCCCTCCCCCCGCCCCGTCAACCATGTGGAGACCCAGGTGACTTTAGATTCTCCGGGCCACAAAAGTTTGGCGCACTTGGAACGCTATTTGAACGGAGAGCCGCTTGGGGCAAGTTTTTGGCCAGCATGCAGTTTATTTGCTTCATTGGATTCCCCAACAGCCAACACGAATCTTGGCCATTCGATTTGTCGAAATAAATCGCAAGCTTGGCAAAGTTCAACGGCAGGAAAATTGAATCATTCCCCGTTTTTTTTTTAACTGTCCCCATGCTCTTATCTGACATTGGTATTTTTCTCATGTTCCTAAATTTGCAATTTAGTTGTAAGAATGCACGCGTCGTTCGCCAGATAAAGCAAAATAGCTGTAAACAAGAAGTATTGGGGGGAAAAAGAATGTAAAAAAATAAAACTATTTCCGCTTCATTGGCTGGCAAATATTTGCAACATTTGTTTGCCTGACAGAGTCGAGGCATAGAGATGTGTTCGAAAAGATGCCCGAACCCCATGACATTTGTGGATAGATTGTGGAAATGTAAATGCAAATACCGTGCAACGGGGCGTATGCTTATTAATATTATTACAAAAGGATTCTTTATGTTCTTTTCAAAGGAAACCTGCCAGAAAAAAAATATAAATTTATCCAGAGCAGGCGGTCCAGCCCGAAAAATTCCAGCTTGTATCATGGCAATACAGAACCAAAAAAAAAAAAAAAAAAAAAAAAAATGAGAGTATCATCCTGAATTTGCAAAAATTTCATTCCGACAATTGAGTCCAACTAAAGTGCTCGAAAGTTTTCAGCAAACTCGGAGTGAGACTGAAACTGAAGCCGAACGGAATCTGCTGGCCAGACCAAAAGGCCATGAATCAAGCTGAGGCCCAGGACCTCTGACCAAACAGTGATATCCCTTTGGGCATGGAGACATATGCCAGTGGAAGAGTCCACCCTCCCGCATTCCCTGCCTTTATGTCTCACTAAAAGTGATTTGCACTCTCGACTTTGTTGTTGGTCCTGTGGATAAATGTTGGTCCTGCATTGACGAACTTGTTGGACATAGTAAACGTTCCGCCCAACCGCCCATCCTTCCATTCTTTCCCATTGTTTTGAGTTGTTTGTCAGAACTAACTAATGACTGAGAGGATTATCCTTCCTATCCGTCTCCCCTCCAAACCTCCCCTTCCATAAGCTCGTGTGGAGCATGTGGAGAGCATCAGGTGGATGAATCGCAGGCCCATCATGGATACCGCGGGAAGGGGCGTCCTTGCTGAATTGAAAATATACATTTATGGAGCCCATATCGTAGGGATTATTACATAATTTGTGAAATTATAATCTCAGAATAAAATTAATTGGCGCAGCACTGGAAAAAAAGCGTTGAACTTTAAAAATATTTAATATTTTAAATTGTTTATCTCAATCTTTATTTATCTCAACTCCATTTCGAAGAAAAAACTCTTGAGGAAGAGTTTATTTTGTAGAGTTTTTTGTGACAAGTTGGTCAAAAGAAATTACGCTAATTGAGTTGAAGATAAGGTGGTGCCACTATGGCTATAAAAGCGAGTGATGAGCCTCCAGTCCGAGCTATATTCGAAACGAATCTCGGCCAGTTTGGAGATGGACTTGAAGATTCTTATCATTTGTGGCTTGGCCCTGGTTCTTTTCGCCTGCCACACCGTGGCTGATAATAATATCATAAATGGTGACGGCAACAAAGACGACGAAATCGATTGTCCTCCAGACGACAACAACACAGATGGATCAGATGACTCTAATGACAAGTTCGGCGATGATGGAGATCTGTGCGCCAACTTCCAACATCTGCGGGATCTGATGGATCAGGAGAAGCTGCAGCAGCTGATCCAAGTGCACTACAACTGCGATGGCAAGTTCCGTAAGGCGATGCGCTTCTACAACACTTCCGGATTCGTGGTTGTCACCCAGCAGCTGAGCGACACCGATGCGTATCAGACGATCCTGACGGGACTCCAGAACGCCTCGGTGGACACCACGGATATTGAGACAGTGGCGGAGATCTTCTACTGCATCATCCTGCCAGTGCAGAAGCCGGATAGGGAGTGTGATTGCAAGTCCATCAGAGGTCACACCTTTGTCAATGATGTCCTCGACCTGATGCCCCAACAGGAGGTTCATGACTACATTGCGGCTTCCCAGGCCAATCGCACAAACTTTGGCAACTTCTCAAGGACCGTCACCTCGAAGGAGTTCCAGGCCACTTTGAAGGCCAACATTGTGAGTGGTTTCCAGGAATATCATTGTTATTTTTTCCATTTTTCCGTTAATTTCCATTTTGCAGAAAAAGAAGGATGTGGCCCGACCGCTGCGCACCCTGCGCCGTAAGGGCTGGGACATCCCGGAGCTACTCAGGGCCATGCAGACCATTTTTACCTGGTGATCCCGCTTTTATATGTAACCCCAATATAGCAACAAGTGAATCGAAAACCGCTCCACATGGGGCACTCATTCTTTCTTGTATGCCACCTAGGCTGTGGTATTTGAAGATAGGCTGCATGGGGGAAGGGGGAGGATGTGGGCAACGGAAAGGATATACTACCCACTGCGCTCGGCAGGACATCAAAAGTTTTTCGTTGGCCCTTTTGTTGGCTTTGTTTATAATTGCCTTCAATTTATTGCTGCAACGGAAGTGTCGGGGGGGAAAAGGGAAATAAGGATTCAATTGACATTCTGGTTATTATTCCCTGAGCTCTCGATGTTGATTATTTTAAAGGAATTTCAAAACATGTCCCTGAAAATGCTTCGACAATGAATTGGATTAAATGTCAAAGTACATTTTGAGCTCAAAGCTAATTGATGCCGATTCTTTCCATGGATAGTAACTCCCACTTGGCACCTGGGGCAAGTCCCAGCTGGGTATTTGGTTTGCCATTTATCTCTGGAACAGATTTTGGAACAGATTCCCCTTTGAAGGGGGAGAGTGGCTTATTGAATGGTTATCACAAAATTTCTGGCCGCTCGGCGGCACTTGGCAAACGAATTAAGACTCGTTACACTTTCATTTCTTGCGCTCAATTTACGAGCTGGCAGCTGTCGCTGGGAAGCTCCTGCCGCAAGGACGCCCACGGCCACCTCTAACGACGACTCTCGCCCAGTCTGTGTGTACCTTTACTGTACCTATGCAATCGGCACAAATGCCTGCTCATAGCAATTGATTTATGCCTGCGACGTGACTTCATTTCGTAGCAGGATTCGTAGGATTCGAAGGACTAGCAGGCCGCCGCACCTGTTGTCGCCTTTCCTCTTATTAAATTAACAAAGTAACAACCCAGTGTGTTTGTGTGCAGGCGTGCTTATCCTTAGCAGGCCAAATCCGATGCCATTATGCATTATAACTGTATAAACAAATCGTGTGCGTGCCACCGCCTCCCCGGAATACGTGCCTCCTAACAGGATAACAGGAGGAGTGAAAAAAAAAACCAATTCCTCGGCCCACAACTCCCCCGGCTCGTGTGTCAATCAAGTTAAATGTTAATGAATTACTCGGCATCCGGACAAGGACATGCTGACAGGACGAAAGCAAATGATGCCGACAAGTTGTTTTACTTAGGCCGACGCTATCTGCTGCTGTGCGGTTCTTTTGGAATTAATATCCTGATCCTGTAGAGAGTTTCCTGACCCCAAGGCTCTTTTGACACTTGACTTCTCTGCAAAAAAAGGTAAGAGTGTAGGAGTTTCGTATTTCAATTGGGAATTAAAAATTTAAAAACATTTTCTGTGGGTATTCGCAAGTCGTATCCTTTTCACTTACCAATTACTTTCGGCGATGGTCGACATGGTGAAATGTTTGGCTATCTACTTGTGAGCCTGAACGTCTGCCACTCTGACGTTTTGTTTTTCTTTCGGCCAATCCGGAGGGGCGAAACAAATCGTTGCATATTTACGTGCCCCCGGCCAACCATTGCCAAGGATATACATATACATAACGTTGTGTGATTTTTACGGCGGAAAATGCGGGTCTACGTGTCATTGAATTCATTACGGTGTCAGCTGGGCTTGTTGTAGATTAAACCGCCAGAAAAGCCAAAAATAAACAAAAACTAGAAATAAAATTAAAGCTGATATGGCCTTGCATGTAAAGCATATTTATTTTAAATTTATTTATTCATATCCATCACATTTTTACAATTTTTCAATAGGCTTAAAGTGTTCTTTATAAGCTGCTATATTGAACATTTTAATAAAAATAAACTAGCAATAAACAAAAGTGAATAGAAATTATAATTGAAATAATTTCCAGAGCCCTTAGGGTATACGTTGGAAAAACTTGTCAAAAAAAAAAATGCTACAAAAAAATAAAGAATTCCAAAACTAATTAGTGAAAATGAGGCTTATGGTTTACCGAAATCGACATCCTTACTACCGAGTAATTGCCTTTATTGGCAATTAATATGATTTGTAAAACCAATTACAAATTTAATTGGGCTTTTATACGTTTTTTGTAGTTTAGGTTTTGCATTTTGCCAACAAATATCCGATTGCCAAGGCATTTCAATCGTAAATCTTTGTAAATTGCTGACCTGATTGCTTTAAAATGACATTACAGCAACGAATGAGCTGAGTTGATTGATTTTCAACTAAAGAGTGCAAGATGCTTGCTAAGGACTTGAGCGCAACAAATGCGAAAATGCTAAGGATATCCGGAGGCTGCTCCACAATCTGTTGTGTGTTCGGCTATTGGGAATTCGATCTGTGCTGAAATGTGCTGAAATAATGGGCTTCGTTGATAAAACTTTCCCCACTCAATGCTCTCATAACAGTCCAGATTTATGGTCTGTGCTATCAGGACTCCAGTCGATTCCCCTCCGGCGGAATCGGTAAGTGAAACTGCACGAGCCACTGGCCATAAATAAATTTTTCGTAGTATCGGCTAGCAAATCTCATTACACGGACACTCTCCGGCTTCGGCTTGGGGTCCTTGGCACAGGACTTGGCGCTGGACTTGTCCAGTTGAAACAGAAACCGAATCCAACCGAAAATCAGCTTATCTGTGGTCGTTCATTGGCCAATGCAAGTGCCATCTCCTTTCGCTGATAAATTATAGATTTCAGGACAAGATTTCCAAGTGGTCATTCGATCGGCTTCGCACTCTTAACGAGAATGCTTTAAGTGATTTTTGCGGCGGGCAATAATGTTTAAATTAATGGCCTCCATGTGGAATATGGGAGAAGAAAGGGTTTAAACAGTGGCAGGAGTGCCAGCCAAACATTTTCAATTTAATGAGCCAACTTCGAGAAGCCTTTCTCGATGCCAAAGCTAAGATACACCTTAAAGTTTACTGAGGATAAAACTTACAATTTCGGATGATATTTTATGGCCACTTTTATGGTTTGAAATCACTTTTCGAATTAATTCAGTCAAGTTTTCGTTAAAGCCTTTTAAAGCCTTTAATCCCAGTAATAGCTGCAGGTAAAGTGCCATCCGTTATTTGCGCCAGCCATAAATTATGATGCGGCTTAAATTTGCAGTAAACTTAATAGCCGGGTTAAATTCCATAAATGTTTAACAAGGAAGACGGCAAATAATTGGCAGGACGCCAGAACAATTTTCGCAAAAAGAGCCATAAGATGAATGCCAGGGACAATGGTGAGGAAACTGTAAAGTTTCTCTCTGGCAAGGACATGTATAATTATAATGGAATTGGAATTTTCGGCCAATATTATCAGTTTGGCTTTTTTTTTTTTTTGGGTCAGGACCACTAACACCAGCACAAAGCCAACAAACAAAAAGTCCTTTTGAAATAGTTTTTGGCCCGGAACAGTTGGTAAGATGAGTTCAAGTTTGGCAACTCCAGCCAGCAGGAATATTATTATGTTTTCTGTTGACTCTTATCTCAGTGCCTCGGCTCTCAACTATTTTCCCTCCCAGTCCCTGTCCCAGTCCCAGTGCCAATCCCTTGGCCCTCCCGGCCAAAGTAGCCATGCGGGCGTTGCTTTCCTAACCAGCGCAAATATTTTAACCTACAGCCCAGGCCAGGACCAGGCCACAGGACCAGGACACAAAAAAATAGTAGCCATGGGGAGCAGGGCAAGCAAATAAATGTTCTCGAGATAAACTGGAGCTTTGTGTGTCGTTTTGGGTGCCCTCCTACACCGCCCCCCCCCCCCCCAAAAAAAAGTGCCCTCTTAAAGCCACAACGCCCCCTTAAAGTGTTTGGCATTTTTTTTGTTGGCACTTTACATGCAAAACGTTAAAAATTTTTGCAGCATGCCTCGTGGCTTTCGGCCAACGCGGCACGCTGGCCTATTCGGACTCTTGCCCCGTTTATATGTCGGTACGTGACTTTGGCACGCGTCGCGTTTCGTCTGCGGGCCCACGGTCATTTTCCATTGTTGGTCATTAATTTGGAGGCAAGTGGGTTTGGGGTTTGACCAGGACGAGGCATCCGAGACGGCGAGGGCCTGGGACGGGCCTTTCGTCACCAAACCGCACACGTATATTTTGACGACCCTAAAGCGGTAACAGGGTGACCAAGATAGTACTATATGGCGTTATCAGGCTATAAGGATATCAAAGGTGAGGCAATATAAGAAGGATTATCCCTTAAAGATCTAGAAATATAAATGAAATAACTCTTCAATACCTCCATTTATTAGTTAGCCAAGGTTATGCTGGAATACCCTGTTTATCCATTTACTATGGAAACCACTTTGTCATCCGACTCACGTACAGGACACACGTATGCCGGGCAGTCCTCTGAAAAGGATTGTCCACGCTTCTGGTCAAGTTTGCCCCCAGATCTGGTCCTTGGCCATCGGCTCGATTAGATGTTGTGGCCTGGCTCCGCCCTTGCGGTCATGTTCTGTGGACTGTCGGCCAAGTTGACCGTCTGGTCTGGTTTAAGCCAAAGTACATGAAGAAAAAAAAAAACAGAAATCGCGATGGAAGGGATTGTATTTCGAGGTGTCGGGCTGGGCAGGCGGCGAGCGTTAAAAAATGTTTTAGTAGCGCATTTTTGGGGTTAAAAGCGTGCACGTGCTGCCAGAAAAGAAGGATGGTGCCAGGACGAAGGTGGCGACAATGGCGTTGAGTGCCAAAAAAGGGGTCCAGGGTATGGGGCTAAGAAAGAGATTTATCTAGCCTGGCCTGGCTTGGCCTGGCCTGGCCGTACGTGATGGCAACAATCGTGTCAACCGCTGTCGGCCAGCGGCATGAATTATGACAAATATGTTCGAGAGGGTGTACTGCACGAATGTGTGTCTTGTAAATCTCGGCCAAATCTCCGACAAGAAAGACAAATAAACTGCAATCGTTGGGGCATAAATCCTAATTCAAGTTTGATTATCTTCCCTCTGGGGCCAGTAGGCAAATGGGCAAGTGGCTTTAAGGCAAACCCGCCAGCTGCAACCGATTGGAGGGTTAACAAAATCCCTCAACCCCATTGTCTTTACGTCGAATTCAAATCCCAGGCACCTGCGCTCTGGTCTCCGGTCTCTATTCTCCAAGTCCCAAGTCCCAGGCGAGCATTAACAAACATTTGCCTGGAGCCTGCGTGAGCCCCAAACCTTTTGGATAAACGAAAGTCAAGTCAACCTAGGACATTAAATCCGTGCAGCCATTAACATTTACGATTTCACATCCGGAGGTCAACCAATCACACACACACAATCCATACACTTGGAAAAAATATTCTTGTTAGTTTAGAATCCAAGCATTAACTGCGATAGGAAGCTCTTCAAAAATTTTCCTTACTATAAAGTTAAGTGGCTTAAAACAATTTAGCTAATTACACCCTTTAAGGATTTTTTCTGGTGCATTTGTTTGCCATTCTGGGCTAGAATTTACTTGGCAAAGCCTTCCCAGGAATCCGGATGGTTGGGCGTTTAATGGGCAACATCAACTGCACATTGAGGAGATATGTGTGTGGCATGCAGGACGATGCAATTCTGGGAATCGAAAATACCAAAATGTGCACGAAAGGACTGGCGAAGGCTCTCCATTTGTTGCCAGTTTATCTTCGACTTACAGTGAAGCCTGTTGCCCAGGTTCCCAGTTGCCTCGGATCGCCTTAATGGGTCAGTAGACCGGAAAGCGCCCAAAGATTTGCGCCCAACAGGCCTCCAGAAGCTACGCTCAGGGATTGCGTCTAAAGTTTTGCATTTTAATAGGCTCTTACTTCCAACCATTTGACCTGTGTTTGTTTATTTGCTACGCACCAGATGGGGGCATGGAGTGTGTCCATTGGCCAGGTGTGGCTTCCATTTTGTCCAGAGATTTGCATCCGATTGCATTTTCAAGTTGGCCAATTTCCAGGCTCGAGCCAGGCACTTGCAAGCGTTCAATGAGCAGGAAAATTCCTCCACAGAGTAGGAGGAGTCCTTGGGACCTTTGAAAAATTCTTTCAATCACTTAATTGTTTCTTGAAACTGGTCAGGATATTCGAGAAGCTACTGACCCTTGGAGGCTAGTAGGTAGTCTCTTAGTCAAAGAATCTTCTGATACGGAAACTGATTATTTGACCAGCACTTCATTTTGATAAATCTTTTGCTGGTCGGTGTGGAAATTTGGATTAGAACCGCAAATTCGCTCCAAGCTGCTGATAATTGAAATTAATTAATGTTGTGGTTTATTTTCACATCAATCATAGTTCGCATCAAGCATACATATATAATATATTGCGGAGAGCTCTTTCAACACGGTCGACCATTTGGTTAAATTTTAATGACTCAGCCATTTGGCTTGATGTGTGGCCATCATCAGGAGTACACTCGTCAGGACCTCCTGCCACAATGCTGGGCGCCAAGTCACGTTTCCGCTTAGATTCTCTTGGCATTCTCAATGATTCTTTTTGCCTCACTCTCTATACTTTTGTTCCTTTTTCCCCCGTTTTTCCAGGGAGATTCGTGACGTGACGAGCTGCCCCGCTAATGCACGCCCTGCAAAGTATGCAATAAATTTGAGGAATGTGTCTGTGTCCTGGCAACACTATACCTGCTGTGTTTGTGTGTGGGTGGGGATAAAACAAAAGGATCCACTGTCGTCTCTATCATAAACATTAACAGCTTTTACTCACTTCGCGGCAGTCGCTTTTTCGCAAAAGCAAATACGAGCATCTAGGAAACTGCGATTTTTCACACGGACCACCCCCCATCGAGGGCCGCAAACTGTTTGCTTAATAAGTTCCTGCCGCACTTTCGGGACGCCTCTGTTTACTTTCAGCGATTTTGCGAGTGCCACCACATTAAAGCCAAGCCCTGAGGCAAACAAACAAAGCTTAAAAATCTGCCTGCGGCTGCGACACCGACACCGGGAGCCAACTGTTGGCCCAGAATAATTTAAAGGGGGGGTCAAAGCCTTTTAAGGAATTTCGTTAAAGGATTGAATGAAAATTTCCAAAAAATGTATAAAAACATTTACACTCTCTAAGAATCTATGACTAGGCCTCCCTCGGAATGGTTTCCTTATGGCGCCCCTGGCCTCGGCCTCGGCAACATCTTTTGCGGTCACTGTGAAGCTCTCGACATGCCCGGCACGTTCCGAATCGTTTGAAACTTCAAGCCACCGGCAAGCAAAAATCAAATTCAATTAGCCCAGGACACGTGGACCGAGTGAAAAAAAAGTCCGGGGCTCAGGTAATTTCAATTTTTCCAACCGACTGATTGAGAAAAGTTTTTAATGCGAAGAGGTAAATGTTTTTATATGTTTTCGTTCTTGGGAAACTATTTTGTAAAAGTTATTTCAGGCGTCCTTCATTCTAAGGTAATCGAGCGTATTTAAAGACAGAAGGGATTCGTTTATATTAAATGGATTTTCAATGAATTAAAAATATTTATCGGAAATATTTCAAGCGTATACCTTCTTATCCCGTGCAAATCCCGACTGTTTGCTAAAGAGACGCCGAGTGTATAAATTCGATTTATGCGTAGATATTCAGCTTTGGCTATTAAGCTTTTGTAATTTGCATATATGCAGACTCACGGAGACAGAGCGGCGACTGGCGACACTGAAGAGGCATCCACATCCACATCCACATCCACATCCACATCCTCATCCGCATCCGCCGGTATTCAATAAATATGAAACTCATTCATCAATGTCAGCTTAAGCTGCACACGGGACGGATTCTCCTTTAAATCCGCCGTAAACGCAGCGCTTAAAGTTCGCATAAAATGTCAGATACCCATATGTGGGTGTGCCTATGGCTGTGCTAATGAAATATTGCCAACGCACACACACAGATACACACTTTCGCAGGAACCCTCAGTAAAGTTGCGTATACGCAGTGATGGCCCGTGCAAAATATTTACCGTCTACTTATCGATGCTGTCAATGAATTTCGTAGGCGAGCGTTTAAATTGAAATTTTTCTTTCGGCCAATTGCTGGGTGTCTTCTCTCGAAAATTCAAATTTTTTGCATAAGCAATTACGCTGCGAGGGGACTTTGATGTGGCTGCTTAGAAGCTTTGAACTCATCAAATAAAATGTAGAGAATAAAACAGCAGAAAGCGAAAAATTAAAATAAATAACAAAGCAAGAATGTCCAGAATGCAGGCGCGGCAGCCTCTAAGCCCACCAGGGAAATTCTCGAAGCTATTTCCATTTTGAAAAGCTACCACATTGCCAGTTGCCAGCTTGGAAGTTTCGAAGTTTGGGAAGAAAAGCGACACAGACCAGCGTCAAGGTTGTCCCCTTTTAAGCGCCTTAATGGCTAATTAAATGAAATTGAGCAGGTCCTCGCTTAATTCCCAGCACAGGCAGGTGTATTAAAAATTAATAAAAATAAAAATAAAAATAAAACAAAAAAGAAGTTATAAACGAAATCTTAATGTTTATGGGCCTGTATGGGGTGCTACAAATGCTTTTTATTGACTTCCGACCGTATCCCCACGGCCCTTAATTAACTTTTCGCAATGCCGCGTTGCCATGAGAACGGATTTTGTGTGGCAAAAACCGCCGAATGCCGTCTAGCTGGGTGGTTTTTTAGGAAATTAAACGAAAAGGGGTCTTAAAGCGGCAGAGGAAATTTTAAATTCCCGTAATTCCATGCCAGAGCGTGGGCGTACCACATGGCGTATGATTAATGCGACTCTCGGCGCTCTGCACATTTCATTAAATAAATTGTAATTTATCAAAAGCCAAGCGGGACGACGCGAGTCCGTCGTCCGAGGCGTCCCCACAATCGGGCCAAAAGCAAATCAAATAAATTACAGACAAGTTGAAAAACTTTGACCATTAAATGCCCTAAACCAAATACGGCCAATGACGACTTGTTGTTTTGCTTCTTGACGGTTTTTTTTTTTCGTCTCCATTTTATTCCGGGACTGGCCGTTTGTTGTTTTTATTTGCCAAGCATTTCATTGCAATTGATTTTTGGTGTCAGCTGCACGCTCAGCCAGAGACAGACATGACCAGGCCCACCGCTTCCAATCCCCCCCCTCCACACATTTTGTGGTTGCGGCTTAAGTTTGTCGGCAAATTGAAAACTTTGTTGGTTAACTTGTCCGTGGAAATGGCAACCGAGAGTGGCCAAGGGCGCGAGGGGCCGAGGGGCCGAGAGGGGCAACCGGCACGGGAAAGTGTAACGGAGGAAAAATAGCCCTGGGCACATCAATACTAAGTTCCTTTGCCTCCGGCTCCTTTTTCTTCCTGAGCCGACGCCCCCTCTCCCGATGACCATTCCCAAATAAACAGCAAAGCGGACAAGCCGCCAAAACCAGGGGCTAGGTCACTTTCGATGGCTGGATTTTGGCCTTTTCGTGCTGATTGCATTAACCAACGAAAATGGACTTCAACAATAACAAAAATCAGAGCAAAGCCCCAGGAATGCCAATACCCTAAACATGGCAAGTGTTTGATTTCTCACAAAGAAAATAAAATATATTTTCAAAAAAGTTATTCATTTCGAAAAAGGAAGTTGAAATCAAAGCTACAATAATTATCCCTCTGAGGGTTATAAGGAGGTAACACCTTCCGAAATGTCAAAGACACTAAAAGGACTCGTTATCCTTAACAGTAACTGTCTATAAATATCTGCTTTCAAGGTGGCCAAGAGTGATTGCCTTTAAATATAAATAAACAAACAGCTGGCTGGCCGAAGCATCAAAAGTTCCCACCCGAAAGCTACTTAAGACTTTTCCCGGAGAACTCAGACAGCAGCACGGCAGGAACTAAAAAGCGACGGAGTCCTGGGCGGCTGATGGATCTGGGCCACGGTGAGCTCCTCGTCCAACTGGACGTCTGTGCTGGAGAAGGGGGAGGAGCCCGTAATCTGGCTGTATCGCGGCTGCATCACCCGTATGGTGGCCACCCGCTCGCGCCACGTGTGCCAGAAGTGCTGCCTGTAGATGTGGCCACCGAACTCGAAGATCATGGGATGTTCCAGGGCGGGCAGGAGCTGGCCCAGCGGTTGGATCACACGTAGCATCATGAGGCATCGGGTGTCCTTGCGGTAGAAGTGGAAGCGCAGGAACTGCAGCGGAAACATGCTGACCAGATCGAAGGACTCGATCTCCGGATCCACACCATGGCCCACAAAGTCCGCCGGCTCATCCTCGTACTTGCGGAAATTGTCGCATCCGAAGAGCAGTCGGTTGCAGGTGAGACCAATCTGGTATTGGCGCACTCCCACGCCGCGGATGTCCACGAGGGTGAAGGGATTCTCCACCAGGACCGGCTCGTAAATCTCCTCGTACTCGGCTAGCAAAACTTTCTGCACTCGAAACATACCCGTCAGCCGCAGAAAATGAAATACCAATGACTTTGGCTATAATTTAATTGAAACGTCAATCAAAGTTTTGCAGCTTGTTCGTCGTCTGGCTGTCAATTTGTTTGCCATTATTTGAGAGTTGTGGATTTTTGCATCGCCGCCTGCCCTGCTGCTGTGTGACATTAAAAACTATCCGGATTGTGGTTTCCCCGTATTCCGGATTCTGGACAAGTCGATTGCATCATAGACATAGACATGGCAAATGCAAATCGCTCGCCATCCGGTGTGAAAAGTTTGTGGCTGCCTTTGAATAGTATTTGATGTTTTGGAAGATATCATTTATAAGTTAAATGGTATAAAATCGTTGTATTACTTTATGGTTTACTTTTTTTTTACACTTTAATGCCAAGTCCTTGACGTTTATCATTTAAGTAAACTTTGTCGATTTCCCATTAAAGTTAATTTTGTTTGAACATTTCTCCTTCATCAGCAGATATCTTTATTCCTTTTTTTTTTCTTAGCCATATTGTCTGTGATTCGGATCGACATGGTAACAAGTTGGCAGCCATAATCTTGGCTTATGACTGCCACAGTTCACTTTTTCTGTTACTTTTGCGCTATGTCATGGCAAACACTTTTAAAATATTCTGATTTATGACAAACTTTCACCGCCCGCTCTCAACTTTTTCCCAGCTTTCATTTGGCACTTTCCATTCCACTTTCTACTTGCCACGTCCACGATGTCCTTGCGCTTCCTGTCTGTGCAACGGTTACTGTGCAATTGGTGACAAGAAAAACAAGAAAAGGAAAAAACTGAGACTCGGGATGAAGGATTCGGGATGCGGGCTGCTGATTCTGCTCACTTTGTCAGCCATTTAATTTAGCCGCGTGCTGGCGGGAAAAACGGGAAAGCGGCAAAGGGGGAAAATCGGGGGCATTAGGCAAGGAGTTATAGCGCAAAGTACTGTGTCAAGTGGCATCTTTGCAGTTTTCAAAGCAATTAGTTTCAAGAAAATTACGAGAGAACGAGATGCAGACGAATAGTTAAGCATAACTTATGGCATTCCCGGTTGCTGCTTTGCCAAGACTTCTGCTAATTTTCAGCCAAAATACATCTGGACCTGGCTCGGCGGTAATCCTCCATTGATTAAGTGCGCTGCAGACCAAAATGGCAGCCTGTCACCAATCACCCAAGACACATGGCCACCTAATGAATTCGTAATCATATCCCCCGTATCCCTCAGTATCCAGTATTCACGTACTTGTATCCAAATGAACAAATGTCGTCTGTGGTTCTGGGCCCATGCAATTGAGGGAATTAATTAAAATTTTCTCGTTTGGCATGTTTATGATGGCACTCTCAATTAATTTCAGGGCTCGTTGAGCAGAGCATCGGATGTGTTAAGGACATCGATTGGGGTTTATGCCAGCTAGTTTGGGGAAAACCTAAGAACCTAATCTGTATCCCCGAAATTCTCTTCCTCCAAAAGGTATAAACCCAAAAGTAAAGCTCCTGGTGCCACAATTAATTGGGCATTGTTGCCTCTCACATGTCTTTGGGGCAATTAATGCCTTTAATGTATTTCATTGGTCTCCTCGCCTGTTCGCCAACAGTTTGCTCATTCAATTTAATTTAAGCCATCTAAGCGCTAATGATCATTGGCCTAAACGTGGCCAACAAAACTGCAATTTCCTAGCGTTGCGTCCCGGGTCTTTGCTGTCGATTGGTATCTGCCACGTTACCGCCTGGCCTCACACCTCTATTGTTCTTGAGTGCAGCAATTAGGTAAAACCAGCCACACGAGTGCACTGAGAAATATCAATTCAGATTAGGGAGTTGAAGTTGCAAAAATAGTGGGAACAATTCAGACCATCAATAAATCTGACTATTAGTAGTTAAGGCATAATTAGGTTTGATTAAAAACTTTGCTTGGTCTTGTTAATTGTTCTCTCTGTATTATTCCAAGCATGCTTGGTATGCTTGTTTGTTTGGTTGCTCTATTACCGCTTTTGCGCTTTTCATTGCAAACGTTTCACGTTTTTATTGTTAAATGCGGCGCAACATAAAACATAAAGGCATAAAACACGGCAGCAAAGCTGCTCACATGCTCGCTGGGTTTGAAAAGCCCGGGCTCTATGGAACCGGAAGTAGCTACGAATTGTAGTTTTCATGATGGATAGTAACCATACAAACAGGATGCAGGACTCAGGACTCAGTGCTTGGGATCCCTCTTTGTTGTAGATCCGGCTTTTGTGTATTTTGTGGCCTAAAATTATAATATCAAGCTCGTTACTTTGCTTTGCTTTATACACTGGCAGAGGGTCCATCCACTTTGGTCTTCAAAGGATAATTTCATTTTTTCGGCATTAAATTGCAACTTCAAATCTTTACAATATTACTGTAAGGGTATATGGACTGTAGACTCTATCCAAGGACTCCATTCCTTCCCTGACTTTACGTCTATTTGTGTGGCGGCAATAAAAGCTCCGCGCCGCATGACAAAAAATTAAGTATACGCATTCGAAGTGACTTAATTTAATGACTTCCTCCCGTCAAAGCCGTAAGTTGCATACCTTATAGCCATATACTTATGGCCGTAATGTCGGAATGTAGTAAAAGCAGAACTACTTACCAGGATGAGCTTCGCTCTCAAAGGTAAATTAGCCAGTAATTGCCACTCCATTGCTCCGCTTTGACTTTGTCTTTAATTTTAAACAACCTTTGAAAGCAGCTCTTCATTTAACATCTGTAATGATTATAAATTTAATTGATGCTTAAGCAGCAGCTCCTTTATTTGCCGATAGAGTCCGGAACGAGCCGGATAAGTCAATAAGCAGGATTCGCAATTGGTCTGATTGTGAGGCCCCCAGGCTCAGTTCGTCCTGATTGGCATGGCTAAGACACACACTATTCTCTTTGCCGTTTTTGCCTTATTTTTTTTTTATGTCAGCAAAGTTTCTACATTTTATCTCAATCTCACATGCATACACACACCCACACATGGCTAGTGCTTAGCCATGCTACGCGCATCCTGCAGCCAGGACTTTGTGCGCAATTCGAGCATTTGGCGCTTATCGCACATCTCATCCCAAAAATGGTAACCGACACATTTGCACAATTGCTCCTTGTAACTGACACGTCAACCACGTCCAAAACGTAAACGTAAGTAAAAGCCAGGAACTGCGCCAAGGACCCAAGGAATATCTGTATTTTCCCCAGAGGTGGGTGCTTAACACTGAGTGCTGGATCCCGGATCGAATCCTGCAGTTTTATCTACAGGACTCTAAATAAATCAGATTACCCTGCAAGACCAATTTGTTTTGAGTGAAAATTGTATGTTTTTAATTTGACTTTAGGCCTCCTTGGATCCCTTTAAATTCCTTATAAATTTTTAAGTAAACTAGTTTTAGTTTAAATATTAAAATTCCGCTCAGGTACACGGGCTCACCCCTAATGCAAATGTCCCTTTTCGTCTTCGGTTTCTAGTCCTGTCAGCCGTGCGACTGGGATCTTTGCTCTGCCGGCAGATTTAGTTTATGTCCTGGCAACTTTCTAATGCAATTCACGTGTGCTCTGCAATGCAATTGCGGCAATGGTCTGGTGTGCCACTCAGACGCAGTGTGTGTCAGTGCGTGCCTCAAGTGTCGGAGTGTCGGAGTGTCGGGGAGCATATTGCAACCATGGAAAGTTTCCCACTTGATATCTAGCTGGGGCATAAAATTCAATGTCCGTAAGAAGTCCATTTGCATTGAATAGGCACCTGACAGACGGAGTGGTCTTCCCTGTTCCTTAACACCATTCCCCGTGTTTTATATGCAATGGAAAATGTTTTCCCAAGCCATCACAGTATGCAGAAATCTTTTGTGCTCCGAAATATTTGCCGAAACATTTAAGGAACATATGCAAAGCGGATTTGGTCCTGCAAGCAAATGAAATTTAATATTTGAAGATGCAGTAAGGGAGGAGTGAACGGACAAAGGAAAGCAATTAAGATCAACATTCTAAGCCTACGAATGGGCTGTTGGCTGGGTCTTAGGTCACCTATGGCACAAATTGAGATTTTTTATTCGGTGTCAATAAACTGAAAGTAAATAGACATGTGTTCGGAATCACAAATTTTCTTTTGGCCAGATTTGTGGACAATAGTTCCCAGAAGAGAAAAGTTCTTTTAAAATAATCAAGCTGTCAGGAAATTCAATTACGATGTGTCATCAGAAAAGTGCTCTTGTCAAAAATCGTTTTTCCGGGCAAACATGTTGCTAACATTTAGCCCCATTTTGTTTCTTTAATGTTTATATTGTTTTTGCCTTCTTTTTTTGGCGCTGAAGCAGCTGCTGTTAATAAGGTGTTGAGCAATTTTATTTTATTGGTTTCCTGCTAACAAAAACACCCATTCACACCCACCACTCACCCACACCCAGGACGTTCCTTTAATTTTAATTGGCTCCACGCCCAAACGCACGTGAGCCAACAATCGTTGTCCTTGCCAGCAGGATGTTACTCTATCGAGGATGACTCCAGCACCACCCCCCACTTGTTTGGTTTTGTTTTTGAGGCATGTGTGCTTCTGCTCTTTTTTATTTCGTTGCCATTTTTCCTTTTTTGTTTGTTGCAAGGCTTGGCGAGTCGTTAACATGTTCTTATTTAATGCCAAAGAAATTGCCATTGGCATTTATTGCCGTAATTAAGAGATGGAAAAAAACGAAAAACTCGTAGACCAGGACACTTGGCCATCAAAGGCCAAAGAATTGGTAGCAGCCAGTTTTCATGATTTTGCAATTGCCAGCCGTCTTTTTGGGGAAACGGGAGAAAAAAAAACCTATAACCTATACCAGTTTTCTGGTAAGTGCCATTTTCTTTGTTTGGAAAACGACCTCATTCCCTCACGGCGCCTTTTCCCAGAATACTTACTGAACCCGGCTCCCGTCACTCAATTCGCTTTGAAATTTATGACCCAGTTAGGAAGGCGTTTTTACCTTCGACTTTTCGGTGTCTGGGCTTCTGCAACAGGCGTTTAATTAAAAGATTTTAAGGCTGCTGTACGAGGACGAGGGCCTAAGGATGGAAATTTAATGGAATTTTGAAAGAATAGAAATCGAACATCGTTGGAACTTTAAAGCTTTAAATGGTTCTAACAGCTCAATTGATTTCAATTGAATTTAATCAAAATCTGTTATTTAAATTCATTATTACATGGCTCACTTATTATGGCTCATTTATTGGCATACCCAGAGCTTTAATCGCCTTTTCTCATCATTGAATCCTGATGTCTAAATCGAACACCTTAATAAATTTTAGGAAAACGGCCAAAACTTTAGTAATACTCATCCCATCGAAGAATGTTATACCTTCCCGATCTTGTATTTTCCGGTAGCATCCATTTCTATTAAAACCCTACCATCAAAAATCTGACCCCATTTTCGCAAATTTTAATGATGGTACCCCTTTCCTAAATTGCGAAAAAGTCTTTAAGTCAAAATTAGGAGTTTTCAGTCACCTTTTTGTTATTCTTTTCCACAATTTTCATTCGATTTCAAAAAGTAATGGCATTTCGGAATCAGGACTTTATTCCCCATCGATCTGCATCAAAGTTTTTCAAAAGTAGAAAAAAAAATATTTTTTCGATTTTTTGAAATTTAGGAAAGGGGTAATTGCAAAAATCGAAAAAAATCTTTTTGTTACACTTTTAAAATATTTTGATGCAGATTGGAGCGGAATAAGTTCCTGATTCATAAATGCTATCCCTTTTTGAAATCGAATGAAAATTAGATAAATTATTTCCAAAAAGGTGACTAAAATGTACAAGTTCTGGCCAAAAGGAACTCACTGCGATTTTGACTTGGTTAACGAGTCCTTTTCAACAAATACTACAATACCTTGGTTAATAATGAACGGAAATCGGTAACATATTCAAAAAGTATACAAATTGTATGCCCTTTGCTTCAATCACTTCGTTTTAAACAATTGTTCAATATTTTCTTGCATTCAATAAAACTCCCATTAAAAGGGGAAAATAAGTGAAAATCTGAAACGAGGTGGGGCGGGGAAGTTTTGCGATTTACAAAATGCACCAATAAAGGCCGACACTTGGAAAGTTCATAAAAATAAAAAACGTTTCCCGGCGACACTGGTTTGGGGCGGAAATTGTGCTTATGTCGACAGGTTTTTCGGCGGCATCCAAGGACACGATTTCCACACAACCCTCCCGACCAGGACCACCCCCTTGGAATTGGAATATATACGTGGCATGTGGCTGACGCATATGTTGAAAGTTTAATTAATGTTGTCACGTGTTGGAGCCCAGGCGAAGAGACTCGATTGTAAATTACACCCATTCAGTGTCCTATATGTAGATAAATATTTTATATTTATTCTGGAATATCTGTCGGGGTGTAATGATTGAAATTCAATTTAAAGAAAACTCGGAGAACGTGCGGCAACCAAATGAATTTTTACTTTTCCTGGCCGAGTGCTTAAAATTCAATGCACGCACACACGCATATCGAGGATGTCCTTTGAGCGGCTGATAACACTAAAGTTCTCCGTCTGCCGTCTGCCTGGCTGCTTAAGTTTAATTTGATACACAAACAGAAAATGGAAAACAAAACAAAAAACAAAACAAAAATAAAGAGAAACAAAACCAGAAAGCAGAGGAGGCCAAACAAAACAACATCCGATGAAGCGGCAACGGCAGGGACCGTAAAACATTTAAATTAACGTCTCCTAAAAAACAATGCGTGTGTGTGGGTCGGAGTTGAAAAGGCATTCCTGGAATGGTAGACATAAATGGCGAAAAAGGGTCACAGGCACCAGGCAACCAGGCAGCAGGCATGTCCATAAAGATAAAAACCATAACGTGCTCATAAAGCGCAAAAAGGCGCCAACACTTTTCATCTACATCCTTTTTTTGGGGGGAAGTCGAGAGCCCAACCCTCGAGATAGATGGAGGCGATAGATACTCACCGGAAATGCATGTACCACGCTGCGTATACTTAATGAACTTGTTTTCCCCCTAGCAGCCGGCCTATATACATGTTGGCTCTAAAATCCAATCCACTCGGAAGGGCGAATAAAGAAACGATTGTCTGTGTCTGTGTTTTACATTCAGTATTATTCAGTAGTTCGCCATTTATTGGATTGCTTTTGAAACAAACGCTTTTGCTTTTGCTTTTGCCATACATTTAATGTATGCTTATTTCCAACTCAATAACATCAACGCTTAACTACAGTACGTACATAATACATGCAATTATCTGGTCATTTTCCAAGCGACAACACAGATTTAGCAAATTTAATTCGTTTCGATTGTTCCTAAATTGTTTTCGGTTTTTCGGCGACGGGATGGTGGGCAATTGTTAGCATTGAATCGATGTTGGAGTCAAATTTGCGACAGCTAATTGGTATTTAATAATAAGTATAATTAGTTCTAAATTTTATTCAATTTATATGCGTACATATATTTAGCTGGAAGGTATTGTGTGAGTTTCAAGGGAGATATGTGTATTTTACACTTCACATCAACATTTATTAACTATTTTACAAAATGGGCATTATGAACAGAGAGTGTGTGTCTGTGTCTGTGTCTGGATGTGTATTTCGTGTTTTGTGTGGTTGGGCTTCCATTTTCAATAGATCGGCACTTAAATATGACATAACATATATGTATATATATATAATATATATATATATTTAACAGCAAATGCATTTTACCACTATCATTATGAGTTTACTCAAAAACATTTTCATTGCGATTTTCAATTAGTAAGCAATTTAGATTTAATTATGTACATACATAGGACCCAATGTAAATGCAATTAAATTCCATCTCAAAAACACATGACTTTCAACAAAATGTTTGTGCTGTGTGTTGTGCCTGTGGGTTTGTTTGCCAAATTCAATATATTAACAACATTTTGGGGCTCATTATAGTTGCAAATCATTTTGCTTAGCAATGCAAATCACATTCGGCACCGATTCGTTGAAATCGCGTGTTTTAGTGCTTTAGTGCCTATGACTACAATTTTAGCTAAACCAATCAATTATCTAAATAAATGTACAAATATATTTTATTTTATAAAGTCTTTGATAATTTAACGGCGCCTAATCAAATTTTAAAACGTTTCTGATTCCTTCCAGGTATCCCTAAGGTTGGCTTAGTTCAAGGATCTTAAGAATTTCCACGCAACACTCCGGAAAACTAAAGAAATTTTATAGAAAAAACATTTTCCGTAAACAACCTTAACCATCCTGGCCACAATTCAGCTTTAAACTTCTAAACGGAAACCTCTTTGGTGTACTTGGACCGATCGTTCAGGTCCAGGACTAGCTTATCCGGCCTCTTGGGTCGCGTGGTGCTGCCACTGCCACCGCTGGTGGAATTGTTGGAGGCATTGGACACATTGCCCAGGGACGGGGCACCCTCCTGGCCTTCCGCATTTTCGCTCTTTTCAGCACTGGCAGCGTAGAGAACGATGTCGTCGGTGGAATGAGCTGCCTTGGTCCTGGGCTCCACCTGGACCTCCACCTGGTCCAGGATCTCGCTGCTGCGCGACTGGCCTTGGCCCGGAACTGGCTGCTCCTGGGCCAGGGTCAGGGACTGCGACTGGAACTGGGACTGGGACTGGGCCTGGGAGTAGCTGCCACTCCGCCGGCGACCGGTTAGCTTGTACTTACTTCTACAATTATCACAAATTTGATACGAGATGCTGAGCTCCGTCTCGAGGAGATTCCGGGCTGACCGCTTGCAGCTGGTGGGTGGCGTATTGGTGGCCGCCGAGCGGACAGCCGGCCGGCGCTGCACCTGCTGGACCGCGTCATGCTGGTCAAGGTCCTCCGACTGGGAGCACATGCACTCCAGCTTGATGTTGGCAAAGCTGAGGCTGCCCTCCTGCTGCGGCGACCCCAAATGGTCGCAGGCGCTGCGCGGCGGGCAGCAGTAGTAGTGCTCCTTGGACGCGTCCAGGCACCGGCTGCATATGATGTGTCCATCGGCTGTCCGCCGCAGCAGCTGCTCCCGGAAGTCGTCTCCGCTCAGCTCCGTGTTCATGGCCCGCTCCTCGAACGCGGTCGAGGGCGGAGTGGAGCTGGGAGGTGTCTCCAGGACCATAGTCGGTATGCTAGTGCGTCCGCTTCCGACTCCTCCACCGCCGCTTCGTCCATTTGCATTGCTGCTTTGCTGGCTATACTTCTGCATCTCGGCGTTCAGGGCCAAAAGGGGCAGGGCGCTCTGGCGATTGGCAGCCGTGTGTCCGTGGGTGGTGGCAGTTGCCGCAGCGGCCACCACCATCATGCCGCCAGGCGTCTTCAGGCCATCCAGCAGGCTGGAAATGGTCATAACGGCCACGCCCTTGGGCGGAGCCATCTCCTGGATGCGCTGCAGCTGCATGCTCAGCTGGCGGATCTCCTCCAGGGCCTCCTGATCAGATAGTTTGTTTTCTAAAAAGAATATTTGAATGTTTAATTGAAAGACAGGTATTTCCTGAAGTTGTTCCAAAAACTTTGACAGCCTTAAAAACTCTGTTGAATAATTAAATTCAAACAAAACAAATTAAGATAGACTAAAGTTATTCTCCTGCTCCAGTGAGTGATAGGGGGGGGATCTGCGGAGAAGCCAAGAACCACTTCCACAAAAAGAAACAATGCTGCTGTTTTTCCGCTGCCAACTTTTGCACTAAAAAAGTTACCCGTCCGTGTCAAAAGTTTGGCACAGCCACCGCCCCGCCCTCGAAAAGCGACCTCAAATTTAAATGCGTAATGTTTGTAAGGTCTGTGGAAATGGGTGATGGGTGATGGGATATGGAGGCAGGACCCTAATGTGGCTTTCCCCTGCTGTTTACTGCCAGCATGATAAATGGCCGTTCAATTCACTTGAAAGCTGTCGGTATGATTTAAGCCAAGTCCACTCGAAACACCTCCTCGCCATCAACTCCCGAATAATAAGGAGAAAAACAAATAAATTTGCAAGCCAATTCTCACACTGACCGGATAAACACTTTCCGATTTTCAAAATCGTAACCATTGTGGTTTTCCGGAAAGTGTATTAAAAGCTTCCTTCTGTTTTTTTTTTTTTCAGTCCTTCAGTTTTTTTGGAATGTCCGTTGTTGTATTTAGATTTATGGCCGTGAAATTAAGCGAGTGGAGCAGTCGACAGTGGCCAAAATTGAATTTATTATGTGTGCCGCGTCCTTTTCCCTTTTCGCAAAATATTTAAAATTTGCCACACAGGAGCGAGGGGCGCTTGAGCGTTTGCTACTTTTGTGATTGTTCAATTTAAATATGCAAATTGAGAGCCGCTTAAAAAGTTGCCTAGGAAAAACGATGCGACAAGGGCACATGGAAAAAATGTAAATTTAACGCACAATTTACGCAGCCACAGAAATGCGTTACGTTTTTGTGTAAAAATAGAAATACGAGTAATAAAAAATTAAATAAAAACCAGGCCACTGACGAAAGCCCATCGAGGCCAAAGGAGCTCGACCATAAAGCATTAAAACATAAAGCGTCGCTCTCTCACTTGCAATAAAAGTTCGGGGGCGGTGGCGTTGAAAATTAAAAAGGTTTTTCCTTCGTCCCCGGAACCGAATAGAAAACATCGCGACAACAATAGGCCCAAGGATAATGGCCAGGAGGAGCACTGCCGTAAATTACATCCCAGCGCAATGATTCCTCTGACGTTTAATTTTTGCCAAGGAGTTTGGCATCGTTCGGGGTATCTGCTATGCCATTCTAATCCCCTGAACACCATTCGGGTCGGGAACGGACGATGCATGTGGAAACCACATTGGAAATTCGTGCAATTAGCTCTAACCCGAAATTGCAAACCTAGAGCTGAGCCTCAGATGGAATTACTAATCGAAATTGATTGGCTGACGGTTGCCATGGCGTTTGAATAATTTCGTATAGTTGCATTATAGAATCTAAACAGCTTTAAAGTTGCCCCAAGGCAAATATTCTACAATTTCGAATGGGGATGTTACCTGACCCGAACTCCGGTGGGGGTGGGTTGGTGGGTGTATGGATGGGATCTAGGATTGTGGGGTGTGGGGTGTGTGGAAGGATGTACCTTCAAAAGTCCCCCGGGGAGTACACATAGTTGTTTATACATCAAAGCCAGCGAAGCGATAAACAAATATGGCGTCGGCGGCAACTTGGCGGAAGTTTGCGCTTTGTAGCTGCTTCCTTCCGAGGGCATGGAACCTACACACACACACACACCCCCACACAGATTGGGGAAACACACATGAATCAGGGGGTTAACCACAGCCGAGATTGTTTTGAAGGAGCAAAAGCAACATCAGCACATAAATCAGCATCTCGGCCTGTCAACTAGATACGCTCCGTCCTTCGTCCTGCGTCCCTAGACGGAAGAGTCCTTCCGTTTTGAAGCCATGGCTCATGTCTAGACAGCAGCGATAAGCGTGTTAGTGACGCCGCCTGTCTCGCTTATTTTTTAATTTGCCAAATAATAAGCCATAAATAAAAGTCAACTTGTCCTTATGAAGATAGAGCTTCCTTTCCCAAGGATCATTTGTCAAGTGGACACTGTCTCGTTTGTCATAAGATGTCGATATGCCCGGACCATTACAACAAATGGACCAATTGTCCTTTATCGCCGCCAGGACACTCGGCTTTATTTCACTCACCTGCTGACGTGGTGCCCGCCACCGGCACCGTCGACGTGGTCACCGAGCTGGGATTCGCAAAGGTTCGCACTTGGGGACGAAAATTGAATTTGGCCCCCGACGCCTTGGTGCCCAGGCCGATGTTCTCCTGATGCGACTTGCCACTACGCAGGACAATGTAAACCTGGCAGAGGGCAGAAATTAAGGATGCTTAGTCAGGGACGAGGAAGAGCCAGGAGGCGGTTAGCTACTCACCTTGCTGCCGAAAATGAGGGCCAGCAGCAGGGTCACCGTGAGTTGTGTGTGACAAAAGAAAATAATGTAGAGAAGGTCCGGATTGGCAGGCGATTGCAGAAAAAGCCTAATTCAAAGCAGAAGTAGATAAACAAAAAGGACATTCAATTTATTCGATTATTTTGTAGGATTTGAAATGAAAATCAATCAAACTTACATGGACACGTTGAGGAAGCACGTGAGCAGGAACTCATTATAGATGGCCATGGATATGAAGCGGCTTTCGTTGAACTCCGACGGCGCCTTCCGCACCATGATGCACAAACGAACGCCCCAGGCCAGGAACAGGACCTCCACTGCAAAATGAGATGGCAGGGGGATCCCCGTATTAGATCCTTTGTGCACTTTGTTGGCTGCCTCACTTCACTTTGAAGTTTAATTAGCAAAACCGCGAGGTGCGTCTGGCCCCGTCCCGGCCAAAGTAATTACATTATGATTAGCCACAAAAAATGTTTTTTTACGAAACGAAAAGTATTTTTTTCCCCCCTTGTTCCACTTGCATGGCTGCCAGGATGCGCTTTTTTTGATGCCCAAATGAAAGTAACAAGCTGCATTTTGACTAAAAGCTACAGGGATGGGAAAAGTCCTTGAAGACTTGCCAGAGTATCGTATGAAATTGTAAAATATTCTCCCCATAGACTTCAAAAACGTCAAACGAAGTTATTTAGCATTCTAGCTTCTGGAAAAGTGCGTGATGGACGCCGAAGCAATACAATTTCGCGATAATTGTTCGCGAAAAAGGACGAAAAGGAGCGAGTGCAGATAGAAGCACTCGTCGAGTCGCTTCTGAACTTTTTTAATTAAACGGGATACGACTTGCAGGTTCCCCCTTCAATATACAAAACGCAGCATGTGGCACGAACTCAATCTATTGTACATTGGGGCAGGGAACTAAATATAAAATTAAAAATGAAAAAATACTTTGAAAGACTTTCATGTATATACACTTTGTAGAGCCCTCTTCATAGATTCATTTTCAATAATTTTCTCCAAAAACTTAAGAATATAGAAGACCCATCCCACTGTTCCTGAACTCGGTTTCTGCAATATTTCTGAATATCTTCCAATTCATATTTTTCATTTCATGTTTGGCCAAGCAAGGTTACCATGGGGCTTCCAGCTTTTCATTTTCGTTGCCAGCCAGTATCGGGATATATTGTTTTAGGGGTTTGAACTTACTCGAGGTGAATGTGTAGTCCCACCAGTCCGTTTTGCAGAGGAACGCCTTCAGGTCGTCGGCTGTCCTGCCAACGACAACGTCCGGCGGCGACACGAGTGTCCTGACCAACAGGCAAGTGCCGATGGCCCCACAAATGATTCCCAGTCTCTTCAACAGGGCGGCATCTGTGATTTTCACAGCCTTGGCAGAGCGAACTCGGAATATCACCGATATCCTGTAAAGTGTCATGCAGTGTCGGGTGTCAATTGAAAGTCACAGGATATGCGAAGTAAACCAATCAATCAGAGCCTGTAATCTTAACTTACCGCCAGGTTTTCAGCATCAGGGCGCCGTAGGTGAGGGAAAAGCCAATTTCCCGCAGCCAGATGCGGGCAGTGCAGGTGTAGAGGTTCGGATTCGGGTACATCACAATGTTCTGAAAGGCGTTTAACAGAGTACAAATATATTGCAGTTCATAACCTTATAAAGCCCCATATTGCAATTGCCGGGGATGATCTTTTTTAATCCTTAGAGCAAATAAGCCATCAATTCTCTGCCCACAAAACGAATCAAGGCGAGTTCAATGAAACATCCCACACAAAAACGAGGCGACAATAAGCCACTATTAATATTTCAGGCTTTCAAGGACAATAGAGCGATTTCGGGGCTTTTGCTCCGCCTTTCTTCTATTTTTGGTTCATTTTCACGCCATGCATTTTTATTAAAAGAAAAATCGTAGAGCAAACTCTGCTGACAAGACAGACCCTCTTCAGAGCTTTGGACTTTCCATTGTGCTTCCGTCGAGTGATACTCGAGAGGACTAAATAAATCTGCCATAATATAAAAATAAACATAAATATAAGTATGAATCCTTGTCCCTTTTGGACTCCTTTAAAGTTGTTTATTTGGCCAGCATCCCATTAGTTTTCGACCCGGGCCATAAATCAATCAAATTAAATTGTTTAGAAATTGATGGGAATCGGGATCGAGTGGTGGCAAACAGTCGTTCGCTCAGAGCTCAGGACTCGTCAGGATTCAGGACTTTCAGGCGAAACCAAAAGCGTTATTCCATTTCATTTTTCATTGAATGCAAATTGTGAGGCAATTTATGGCTTCAAATTTTGAATTCGAATTCAAATTCCTCCGGCAGGAGGCAGCGTCGCATCATTGCGTTGTAATAATATTGAACATAGGTCCTTTTTGCCATTGGGTAAATGCATAAATTCGCCTGGCAAACAAATCCCATGCACTTAGCATCTACATTTTCGGTTGGGCTTAATTAATTCGGCAAGGATGCTGAGAAAATGCAATTGATTATGCCACTCAATTGAAATTAAAATTGTTCAAATAATTGTGCATACAGTCAATTGATTCATTCCAAAAACCCGCTTACTGAATCCCACAAAATGATATCCTTAACTTACCGTGCAGTAAATGAAAAAGGCTCCTAGTGCGATGACCCGCAATAAAGCCGGACTGGCGGCCCTTACAACCTGAAAAAAACAAATCAAACATTTCCAATTAGTTTCACAAAACTCGAAAGTTCGACAAAAACTTTGTAAATTTAAATTGAAATCGTTTAATCCGCACAATTTCTTCTCGTCCGTAAGGATGAAGGAAATGGCAAGGAAAGCGTTTGCAGGACTCTTCAGTTCTTCAACTGGAAGTTGGACCCACACTTGGCACGATGTCAGTCGCCGTGTTTAGCGCCATTTAATTAGTTTGGGCACACACTCACAGGACACACACAGGCATATACTCGAAGGATACTGGCACACACACACTATGGCATTCAGAGGGGACATGAACCGAGACACAAATGCGACAGAATCGCATTAGGAATGAAAACAGTTTAGTTGGCCAGTTGCCTTGGGACGCCAGCAAGTGGAACGGGAAGTTGGGGAAAATCTAGATGCGGAGCAGCACCAGATGGTGGAGGGCAGACAGCATAGACACAATGTCGGAGCAACAAGGGAATAGTATAACCAAGTTCCCTTGAACACATATAAATGTAGAGAAAAAAAGGAAGACTTGCTGATTCTAATTTTAATATGTTAGAAGCTTTTAAACTCGGGTTTTTATTAAGGATTCTATTCATATTATATCCCAAATAATTATAGTGATAAAGAGTATATAAATATTTCCCGCAGTGCATAATATATCAGGAGGGAAGGACAAAGTTGCGAACGGTTTAAATCCGAGAGTCAGAGACAATTGGACGCCGCCAGCCGGAGGACTGGTTCCGACATCTAATGAGTGACCAAGTGACAATGCCAAATTGGAGTGAGTCTATGGCTTTGGGACTCGGCCCTGCCTCCGTCCGTCATCAGCGCCACCGGAAGTGGTAGTGGCAAATGTTTGTACTTCCGCTTATGCGCGACAATATCCGCTGGCCGGTCGGCCGGCTGTCAGCGGATTTCTGAATGAGAGGCCGAGACCGCTACATGTACAATATTAACTCGATTCTAACAATGGTAAGCCGCTTAGCGGCTCAATGATGACAGCAGCTTACGCTGGCCCCGGCTCCGGATCACAGGAATTTTCCAGTGCCAGTGCCAGTGCCAGTGCCAGTGCCAGTGCCACTGCCCGTGCTGTCAAGCCCGTGGAAAAACAAACAGCCAGGACCTTAACGGATAGGATGGGCACCGACTGTTACGGGGATAATGCCATTACAATTGTCTAACAATTCTTGGCCAGATTTCGGATGATTTATCAGGGCTTAAAATTCCACAACGGTGACTCGGAATGGCATAAATCCATGAGAAGGATATTCCTTGGTTATTATTTATAGATTTGTACCTCGCTTCGAGGGGATCTAGTTCACATTTGATGTAATATTCAATTAAAAGCTTTTGTTGCGTTATCTTACAAAAAGGAAACTGCAAAAATAATATTTTTCCTTCAGCTGTAGAGGAGGTCCTGTGGACATTCAAGGGTCTTAGTGATATTTCATGCAGGAGGGCAATTCCGTAACTTGATAATAAATAGCTCTCACCTTAACCTGCTGGTAGCGGAAGGTGAACCAGGCCGCCGGCGGCAGGAGGCCAATCACGATGCAGGCCAGGGCCAGGATACTGGTACGCATTGGCCAATTGAGGGCGGCGATGCAGGGCGAGGCGTCCTCGCAGGAGTCACATCCTTCGGCGCACGGCAGGCACTCGTACTCGCTGTTGCTGTTGTACGTCGAGTTCTTGCCCTAATACATATTTAATGAGTGTAAGGCTCTTACGCCAGCCACTTGACTCAGCAGCATTCGACTCCGAATCCGAGTCGGACTTACCAGCATCAGTTTCTCGTACTCCTCCTCCAGGAGGCTGCCGTTGAAGAACTTGTGCAGCGACACCACATCGGGAAAGTAGAATCCCTTGCGGCACAGGCATTTGTAGGAGCCGCGCCGAAAGCCCAGGCCCATTATGGGTTCGCACTGGAAGAGTCGGTGGTGGGAAGGGAAATGGAAATGGAAATGGAGGCATGAAAATTGAGTGCTGACTGCGGAAAATTCAATGGCTTACACAGGCAGAAAACTTGGCAAGGAAGTGATAAAGGTAAGGCTTTAAAACAAATATCAAAACTCAAAAAGGAGCTTTTTATATCCTGTCTCAAAATAATAATCATCGAATAGATTGGATAGATAGGACCCGCATTCCGCAAGTGGTGTCCCCATAATTCTCACCATTGTGGTCCTCTGCTTGCACTTGTCCGTGCCGGCGAAGATGTTCAGTGGCCGCTTGGTGCCCGGAGTATGTCTTTGTGGACACTGGTCGATGTCCACGCGCCGCAAGTCGATATCGATGCCAGATGTTCCTCTGTTCCAGGACGAAAGCGGGAAAGCAAAAAACAGAAACAGAAACAAAAAGTGACAAAGTCAGCAGGAGGCGCTAAAAATTTATGTTATTAATTTGTCAGTTTAACAATCAACTGGGCGGCACTTAAACCAAATGGCGCCATTTATAAACTCGATTCAATAAAAGCCGTGCCGTGGCCATGGAAGTGGCATGGTGTGTACCGTGTCAGCACTGGATATTTATGGAGCCCGGCCAGTTCCTGTCCCCCTATTCCTATTTCTTTGCCAACCAAACAATAAATTCCCACTTTGATTGTGCATATGTCCGAGTCGGAGATGTAGGGAAGATTTCGCCAACAGAAAGGGATAAACTAACATGCGTGTTTGCTTCCGGTTTCCTGACATTGAAAACCGTAGAAAATAATTTTCTTGCTGTTGTTGACGCCGGAGAATGGGAATGGGAATGGGTTGGCCATGTCGATTTACAAAGACATAAAGCCATGAAAAGGGTGCACTAAGCTGTCGACCCCTGAGCCTCAGCCTCCGGCTAGTTGAAATCCTATATAGCCGTAGGCCATATATTTGCCATTCTGGTATGCCTGCGTAAAAGGTCCTTGCCGGCAATGGGCAGCCACCCAATTACACGCATACCTAAGCAGATTGTTGGAGGGAGTCTCCGGACTCCGGATGGGATTATTTCGGGGGGGCCCGGCCATGGGCAACACATGTAGAATTTTCCGCATAATCTCAGTCCATGGCCTGGCGTCCGCATTTTCACGCCGTCGATGTGGCTGCCCAACTCTTCGTCTTCGTCCTTTCGCCCCCCCTTAAATGAACGTCAAAAGAAAGTTTTCCTTTGGCAGGATCCCTTTGGTATTTACTTTGCTGTTTCTTCAACAGCTCTCTTTAATTGTTTTATGAAATTTTTTTTTGGCCAAAATCTAATAGGAGCTTGGCTTTCCACTTGAGACGTCCTTGGAGGATATACAGGTTTGAAAATTTAAGAATTCCCCACAAATATTCTATTAACAACAATGCTTTTCTTGGAGTACTTTTGGCCCAGTGTGATTTCCATTACGTTGCTTCAAAAGAATTAGGTTCCAACGAAAAGTTTTCGTTTTCACTTTCAATATCCTGACAGCCACCCGTCGGCCGTAATGTGTTTGTCCCGGCCGTATCCGGTGGCCAATGGATTGGGTCTCCGTCTCGGATATTGGGGTTATGGGCCGGTGGACATTTTCGGGTGCGGATTCGAGTCGGGTTGCTGGGCATTGGGATATTGAGACTGCGAATGGTACATGTGTGGCTGTCAGTTAATATTGACATATCAGTTTGTATTTATTTGATTGTTTCTGACAACTTATTGATTGCGAGGCCGAGAAAAAGGACTTCTGGGAAATGCACAGCGCCGGGACCGGAGGCTGTACAACGGCCATATTACATTATCGTAATGATTATGTTAATTCCCAGGCAGTTGATCCCAACGCCTCTTTATGCTCTGCCCTTTTTCCTATCCCTTTCCCCTTTTTATGGACTTTTTCAGTCTGTCCTTTGGTATAACCAAAAGTTATATAGTATATCCTTACATGTCGAATGTTATTCCTTATTTGCCTTTGCCATTTTATTTTCTGTGGTTTCCGTTTCTGGGCTGGCTCGGCCCTTTGTCTGTCGTGTGTCTGGCCGTGTTGTTGTTGACAGTTTGGCAAAGATAATTTGTAAACGGATATTAGAAAATAAGCTGATTGAGCCCGGCGACCGAATGAGTTTTCCGTACGTGTGTATCTTATATTGATTTATTAGTTTGCGCCTTCGGCTCCCTTGCGAGGATGTGACAATGTTTGCCTATCTGGCGTATACTTGATTTATATGTCCAACGCCGCTTCGAACCTTTTACCATCCAATGCCTACAAATGAGCCATAAGCCGGGGAGTCCTTGCTAGTCAGTCCTTGCTAATATGTTTGTCCGGGCCTGTTGATCACTGGATCAAATCCTGTTCAATTCCGAGTGCATTTTAAAGCTGAATCACGCATATGGTTGGTGGATTAGAAGGACCCTCGGATTGCAACTTGGGATGCCGAGCACGTGCTACAAACACGCATTACGTGAACAAGGGAAATGCATTCGAAGAGCTCCTTCTCCCAGTGGTGGGCACTCGGCTGCTCCTTATTAGGGGCATGAGGGGATTCAGGTCCTAATACCCTGTCATACATGCACGTGCCAGCTATTTAAAATCTGCGACGCAGCTTCTTTCCCATTTGCAAGTTCATAAACTTGGCCAAGTTTAGTGCTGTGTAACCAACAATATAGCTGCCACCGGAGCAAGTGCTGCAACAACAGCTTCATTGGTAAAGTTGTGGCTGGGAACCTAATAGCACACACACGTTTCCCACCTCCCCTTCCCCATCCACCTATACTCATCCATCTGCCACACCAAAACCCATCACGCACACACAATTTTGTAGACCAGTTTTGTAAACAACTCGTCTGCTGTAGCTGCGGCGGCACATTACGTATACGCCATGCGTGCCACAATTTTCGGTCGCGCCAGCTAATGCACATAATCAGTTTTGTAGTTTGCACCTCGTTGCCTGGCGGAGGCGAGAGTGGTGGTCCACTGCCGAACACTTCATCTGCCATATTTGCAACCAACCAACCAACCAACTAACCATCCGGCCTTCGTTTCCAAACTAATTTCAAATACGGCCCCGATGACACGGCCCAAATGCTTGTCAAACATTTTGGGCCAAATTTTCGTTGGCCCTACAGCAGGTCGCCACTAAGGCAAATATTACGGCCTGGTAGGCCTTTTCCAGCCAGAGCCTGGCTTGTGAAAATGTCCCTAAATCCTAAACCCTAACTTTGTCTTTAAAAGCTTCGAAGCTTCAAATATCTGTATTTGTTTTATGCCCTCCGGTATAGATTAATTCCTAGCAACTGGTCCTGCAATGGCTTGGGACTTGGGATTTGCCCTGGACAAGGAATCCCGATCCGAGAAATGGGAAACGCTATATGCTGCACATGCATACTTATAATCAGGCACACATTCAGACGCTGCATTCGATCCACAAAGGCTGGCTTATTGCCCGATGTTTGAGATTTCCGCTTCCGTTTGCATCATTACGCTTTGGCCCAGAGAGAGCTGGGAGCTGGTAGGGATTGGTAGGGATGCGTGAGCCAAGCTGATGCATACATAAGTCAAGTAAATACAATTCTGAGACTACAATCCGCCCACGCCCATGCCAAGGCCGGCCTGTTTAATATTGAAACTCGACCGAGGACCCGCAGAGTTGTGAGCGTTAAGCGAAACTTAAATGAAATCAAATAAAATTATTGCCGCAGCAGGAGGTGCCCTTTCGCAGCGGGCGCCTAATGTGATTTGTGTCTTTCCGCCGCCCAGAAGCCGCCGGCGGACGCAGGCATTCCCATTTCGTTTTGGCCAAATAATTTATAATAAAATTAACTTTAACTTAATGTGGATGCTTATTGTTTGGCCCGGCCTGGCTTGGTTTTGGCCCGGCATCGTTTGGCTTGGCATTTCGAAGCCTGCATATTTCATGCAATTAAGAAAAATGAGGCAGCTACACACACCGCATAGCAAATTAAATTAATTAGCAAGTTTCCGTTCCGCCACTTGCCTCCGCGACTCGTTTAGTACTCTCACTTCACTTTCCTTCTTTTTTTCTGCACTTTCTCCAGCGTAAACAACAAATTAATTTTGCCCACTAATGGGATACTGATAACAGCTCATTATTAACATGAGCCGGAAGCGGACGGACACGAACGGGCATTGGCCAACTGCAGGATATGCCGGGGCGCTGCCCGGGCACTGCCAGGTCCTGAGAGAGCCGCAAACTTTAGTCATTTTTTCCCGTCTCTCGCTCCCTAAGCCGCCGAAACAAATGAGCTTTGTTTGACGTGGTCCTGCTGCCAAGGACTGCATTCTTTTCGGAGCGTTCCGGCCATTTTAACTGGCCAGCTGCCCGTCCCGACCGAAACCCCAATGAACTAACTAACTTTTAACATTTCCACATTAATTGTATGGCCCAACTTTAAACTGCTTTGCTAATAAAAGTATACAAAACTTCATTTTTTATGTTGTTTAATTTGATAAAAAAAAATATACAGTTAATATCCTGCGGAATGGAAAAGTAACTGACTTTTAAAAATATCCAAAAGGATTATTCTATGCCACTGTGCCCAAAAGCCCTTCCTCTTGGCCAGGCCAAAATTTATGTTGCAACTAATTGCAGGCAGTTGCCGAGCTTCCGTTGCGGCAGGACGGCAGACAGTTGCCTGCTCCTGGCCCCAGGAGCAATCTCCTCCCCCACACGCCTCCAACTTCCACGGAATTTCCACATTTTGCCACCGACTGCGTGTGAAATTTATTGAGCGTGGAAAGTCATCGAACGTTAAGTAGGCATGTGTGAGTGCTGGGCGTGGCCCCCCCCCCCCAACTTTATAATTGATTGCTTTAATTAAATTTTGAAAACACTGTCGGCTGTCTGTTGCCTGTTGCCTACTGTAATATTCCAAGCCCACCTGCGATTTGTGGGGGTGGATCCAGGGTAAGGGCATGCGAGACGGGTGTAATTAAATTCTAAACGCTTACTTACGCCTACGAAAGCCATTAGGCAAGCTTTTTCGGGAAGTTTTAATAGAGAGATCTGATGTGGCTGAACTGGCTACTTGTGGTGCTGCTTTCGTCCTTCGTTTTGGGGGACACCATACGCCGGGAATGGCCGCAGCGACCCCTGTCCTGGTGGCAGCGTCAGTACTACCAACGGCGATGTAAGTTTCTCAGCCAACTAATTAGGGCTAACTGAAGATTTTCACTTGGAATATTTGGCAAGGGTATCCGAGGATGCGTTTTACGACCACCCCCCGGCCAGGTGCCACGGCCGAGTATCCCGAACTGCGAATGGTGTATCCTTGCTATTGCCACAAGCTACAACCCGGCCAAACAGACCTTAAAGGCTATGAAAGGCGATTGGTTGAGCCAGATGATGTATTTTTTCTTAACAGATAAACAGAATTATAAACCCAACTATACTTGAAGTTGCAATCTGGCTAACTGGCTGGGGAATATTCATGGCCACAACTGGTATTTGCTTTCTGATGATTTTTAGGATAACAAACAGATAAACATCACGCAGCAGCAGCAGCAGGAGCAGCAGCAGCAGCAGCATCTTGGCAGTCGAAAGCAATTTAGGTTTTTGCGAAAAGCAAAAGCCACGTAATCCTGGCCACTCCCTGCTCTCCCATTCTCCGGCACTAACTCAGCCACTAAGTGAAAATAGTTTGCTGGCCAAAATGTGTTTTTGCCATTGCAATCAGCTCCAGCTCCAGCTCCAGCTCCAGCTCCAGCTCCTGCTCCTGGCCATGCTCCTGGCAATGCTGTCTGTTTTGTCGTTGTCTTCTGCTGGCAGCAGCCAAGTGATAATTGCGAATTATGGATGAAGTAGAGTGGAAATGCAGACAACAACGATGACTGACAATAACACATACATATTGTATATTACTCTATATAGCATAGTATAGCATAGTATATAGTATATGGCTTGTTCCGTTGCGGCCATTTTGTCATAAATATCAAAGTGGCTTTCATTTAGCATCTGTCATTAGGCTGATGGCGCTTAACCGGAAACAGTGTGTCCTAAAAGCCAGAAACCATTTGAAATATTCAAGAGGACAGACAGCTGGTTTAACAATTTCCTTTAAACATGAACCAAAAATCATAGTGCCTTTGCCTTCAACTTATTGATCTAACCACGCTCCATGAAGCTCCCATAAAACTTGCCACCAACATTCAATTGAAAAAGTTTTCCCCGATAGGCAACGGAATACATAACTACTCGGGGAGGAAAAATTAAAAATTATTTAAAATACTCGGAAAACTAAAAAAGAAATAATGAAAAGATGATAGAGATGTGGTGTTTCGTGGAGAAAAAATTCAGTTAAAAAGACAGAACGTTATAAAGTTTCATAAGAATGTTGTGCACTTTCAACGCACTACAGTTTTTTGTTATCCTTTTTTCTTCCTTTTTTTTTTTTTTTTGTTTTTGGTTGCCCCAGTGCGTGAGCAGAATTCGAAGTTGAAAGTTGGTCGGACGATGGAAGGGATAGAGGCCCCGAAAAAAATTTCAACTAGCTCGGTGGCACATTGAACGTGCCACAACAGCCAACTAATTAGGGCTAAAAAGCTGGCCAAGAGCAGCCATTCAGCTATTCAATTACTTTTCCTGTTTCAGTTCGCCCCCGAGACAAAAGCCAATGTATACGAATCCTTCGAGTGCTTTGCTTTACAAAACTTCTTGCATCTTCCCATGCACAGTGAAAATTTAATTAAATTTCCAAATTAATAAGCGAGTTTATAATTGAAGATATGAAAGATATGGCTGTCATGCCTGTCAAGGGAAGTTAAAACTTGAGAAATGGATATAAATGTTGCCCTTTATTGTTTTCTGTGTATTTTGGCATAGTCCTGCTGCTGACAGTATGCAAAAAAAAAAAGAAAACTGCACTGTTGGCACCAAGAATGCCAGTTTGCAGTTCGGGTTCAAAATTTCCCAAGGCGCAAATTATTTATAGAATGTTCATCTGGCGGCATCCGTCAAGTACAGTAAAGCACATAATAACAATACTCACTTGAAGTGATAGGTTCCGTTCTCGTAGCCGAAAAAGGGAACCGTGTAGGTCAGCATCCAGATGTTGCCGCCACCGCAGTCGTAATATGGCTTCGACCACCTGCCGTCCTCGTACTTCACCGCCAAAGTGTCGTCCTCGATCCGCTCCTCCGTCCGGTTCGAGTAGAGATGAAAGGCTGCAATAGAGGGAGGGCGTTACATGGGCACATCCATTATGCAAACTGTAATTAAAGGACCCAAAAATCGATATGCCTTTCGCGGCGGCACCAACGAAATGCGCTTCAAAGGATGCACGGGGAGAAGGATTATGGAAAAGCCTTTCCCCAAAGAAATTTCAAATGCAGTTGGTCGTAAGGATTCAAGGGACAATAACTGTGCCTTTAATGGGGTTTCAATTAAGTTTAAGTTAAAAGTTTCTATGAACCTGGACCAGGACATTTATTTTCCTGAGTGTGTTTTGCATTGTCCCAGCCATTGTCCTGCGACTAATGACTTTATAAATGCAAACCCACGGCCTTGGGTTACCTAAGAGCCTTGTGTATCTGCCGCTGATGAATAAACCAAAAACGACGAGGCATTAAAAACGAATCAACACGGGTTATGCGGTCCTATAAAGCCACCAAATTGGCCGAGGAAGCCGCAAAGTTTAAGCAGAACTTGAGATTGAAATGCCGCTCTTCGAACGCCTGGAACCGGCTCCTTTGGACCAAAAGATCACCTCCTGGGATGCGTGTGCCTACTTCTATCGGACCGTCTTCGTCATGGGCTGGCTGCCGCCCAAGGAGCCCACTTGGCAGCGAAGGATCTACCTGCTGTGGACCGGAACGACTATGTTTTTGGGACTAATCTGCCTGCCCCTGGGACTGACCCTCACCTATGTGGTGCACCTGGACAAGTTTACACCGAATGAGTTCCTCACCTCCCTGCCGGTGAATTTCAATTGCATCGGGAATCTGGTCAAGACCATCATGACCTTCTCCCAAATGTGGCGGATGCGGAGAATGAACGAGCTGATTGCTCCGCTGGACGAGAGATGTGTCACCCCATCCCAGCGCAAGATCCTCCACGATATGGTGGCCCTGGTGAACCGCGTGATTGTATTCTTTTTGACCACCTATCTGGCATTCAGTACCCTTAGTCTGTTCACATCGGTTTTTTCTGGGAATGCTCCGTGGCAGCTCTACAATCCCTGGATTGACTGGCGAGAGGGAGGCTGGCGCCTCTGGGTGGCATCCTTCATGGAATACTTTTTGATCTGCATTGGAGTCATGCAGGAGCTGTTATCCGACTCATATGCCATTGTCTTTATATCTTTGTTTCGCGGTCATCTGGCCATTCTCCGGAATAGAATAGAGAATCTGCGAAAGGATCCTGGACTCAGCGAGGAGGAAAACTACGAACAGTTGGTGGCCTGCATCCAGGATCATCGTACCATTGTCCAGTAGGATTTCTAACTAACAAGACTATTGTACTCGGAACTATAAACTAACATTTCCAGATGCTCTGATATCATACGCCCCGTGCTCTCGACCACCATCTTTGCCCAATTCATGCTGGTGGGCATTGTCCTGGGCCTCTCCGCCTTCAACATGCTGTTTTACCCCAACACCATCTGGATGATCCTGGCGAATGTGTCCTTCATCCTGGCCATTTGCGCCGAAACCTTCCCCTGCTGCATGCTCTGCGAGTTCATCATCGAGGACTGCTCCAACCTGACCAACGCCGTGTTCCACTCGAACTGGTTGACGGCCAACAGGCGCTACAAATCGACCCTGATCCATTTCCTGCATCGAGTCCAGCAGCCAATTGTGTTCAAGGCCGGCGCCATATTTTCCATTTCCGTTCAGAGCAACATCAAGGTGGCCAAGTTCGCCTTCAGCATCATCACCGTGGTCAAGCGGATGAATCTCGGCGAGAGGTTTCTTAATAACAATGCCAATGGTCAGATGGAGGATACCCCACAACATGAAGGATACTAAACGCTTTTTTAAAGTCTTAAATTTCATTGGAAATTGAATCCAACTGCCCATCCCCGATTGAGTTGTTAACTGGGCCTAGTAATTAACTATTCACTTGGCTAATTGGCAGTTGGAAGGCTGCTCACTTT
This sequence comes from Drosophila varians, assembly GCA_018150405.1. NCBI lineage: Eukaryota > Metazoa > Arthropoda > Insecta > Diptera > Drosophilidae > Drosophila > Drosophila varians. Next base: position 17,409,381 of record JAECWK010000130.1, read on the forward strand.
GGCACCTTAGCACTTTGGCTTTTAATAATAAATCCGGGTAGCCTGCACTTACCTCCTGCCCCAGATAATTACAGGCAACAAAACTAGGGGGCGTGGCGGGGCAAGTGAATCGAGCACCTGCTGATTGAAACGGGCGTCCAGGTGGGGCTATAAAATGCAGGTGCCGGGCAGGAACTCAGGGACATGGGTAGACATGGTTGTCTTCAAGCTAATCAATGCGGCTCCACTCACGGAGAAGGTGCAGTCGCGCCAGGCGAACATCTATATGTACCGGGCCATGTGGCTCATCGGATGGACGCCGCCCAAGAAAGGCATCCTCCGGTATGTGTACCTCTTCTGGACCTGCGTCCCGTTCGCCTTCGGAGTCTTCTACCTGCCAGTGGGCTTCATCATTAGCTACGTGAAGGAGTTCAAGAACTTTACGCCCGGCGAGTTCCTCACCTCCCTCCAGGTGTGCATCAACGTGTACGGCGCCTCGGTCAAGTCCACCATCACCTACATATTCCTCTGGCGGCTGCGGAAGACGGAAATGCTTCTGGACATCCTGGACACGAGGCTGCAGAATGACAGCGATCGCCAAAAGATCCACCAGATGGTGGCCCGCTGCAACTACGCTTTCCTGATTTACAGTTTCATCTACTGTGGCTACGCAGGATCCACCTTCCTGTCCTACGCCCTAAGCGGCCATCCTCCCTGGTCTGTTTACAATCCCTTTGTGGACTGGCGGGACGGCTTGGTCAGCCTTTGGATTCAGGCCATATTCGAGTATATCACCATGTCCTTTGCGGTGCTTCAGGATCAGCTGTCGGACACCTACCCCCTGATGTTTACCATCATTTTCCGGGCCCACATGGATGTGCTCAAGGATCATGTGAGAAATCTCCGGATGGACCCCGAGCGCAGCGAGGCGGACAACTACCAGGACCTGGTCAACTGCGTCATTGACCACAAGATGATCTTAAGGTGGGTGGGATTTTGGTAAACCGATTTTATAATTCCATGTCCTTTAGATGCTGTGACATGATACGCCCCATTATTTCCCGCACCATCTTCGTCCAGTTCCTGTTGATCGGCTCCGTCCTGGGCCTCACCCTGATCAATGTTTTCTTTTTCTCGAACTTCTGGAAGGGCGTTGCCTCCTTCCTGTTCGTCATCACCATCCTCTTGCAGACGTTCCCCTTCTGCTACACGTGCAACATGCTGATCGACGACGCCGACGACATGGTCAACACGATATTCCAGTCCAACTGGGTGGACGCGGAGCCCAGGTACAAGGCCACCTTGGTCCACTTTATGCATCATGTCCAGCAACCGATTATTTTCATAGCCGGCGGCATCTTTCCCATCTCCATGAACAGCAACATAAGCGTGAGTCTCGTCCTTCCACTCCTTCACACTTTCTGACCATCTTTTATCGTCCTTTAGGTGGCCAAGTTTGCCTTCAGCATCATCACAATAGTCCGGCAAATGAATTTGGCCGATCAGTTCCAGTGATTCAACGAAATATGAAATGGCACTCGCTAGTAGCTTTTATCCTTCACCCGAATTGGCCACAAAAAGTCGATTCTTTATGGCCGCGATTTGCATAAAACTTCTATACTTTCGGTCTTATCTCATAAGATTTTGGCTGTTTTAGTTGGCTGGAATGGCCAGTGGCCAAAATTTGCAAATTGTGTTAACAGACGGAAATTACAACGGCCGGATGAGTAGTGAGTGTAACAACAAATAACAAAGTCTGGAGGGGAATACACAGGAAGTACATGTAACCGTTTACATATTGTATGCGATTTTTATTTAAATTTTATGTTAAACACGTGACTTGTAGCCCAAAAAAGCCAGAAAAGGCAGAAGGCGGAAGGCGGAGGCGGTGGCAGAGTCGGAGGCAGAGTCGGAGGCAGAGGCGGAGGCAGAGGCGGAGGAGGACTATAATAATACAGAAACGGATCGCCCAGCACGGGGTAAAAGCAAATATTATGACATATTTTTGCGGTTTACTTGCCACACGCGTCATCCTCCCAAAGGGGGAGTGGGGGTGGCGGCTCGAGTAGATAAACATGTAAAGTGGTTAGAGCCAAGTAGGATGGATGGACAATGAAATATATGCTCTACATTGGAGTGTGTGCCGAGTCTGGAGCAGACAATAGGATTCGCGAAGGACCTGCCTCTGGCCTGAATTCAATTCCATTTCTTGGCTCTATTCGTTAGGGACATCCTTTTGGATTGGCCACTGGGTGGATGTAACTTCACTTTCACTCTTTAAATATCCCTAAATTATGATAGTCAAGAGCGTCCTTAAACCGACACTATTAATCATTCCCCGAGCCTTAAAGGCAATAAAGCGAAATCGAAATCGAAAAGGCTATTAAAATCATTGAAATCGCTTCGCATTCGCAATTGCCAGCCATTTCGTGGCCGTGCGAGCAAAAAATATGATTAATTATGCGATGTGCAAAAAGGTAATCACTGTGCGAATTGACTTTTTGTCGGTTAATAAATAAAAAGACACAGCATTTGCACTGCCGCCGCAAACAAGTTGGCAAATTAATTGCGCACGAATTGCCCTCCAATCCCCCTCCATGATGCCCTTGAAAGTGCGCGAAATTTGAATAAATCCACAGCTGGCTGTCATTAAAGCAATTTACGAGTCCGTGGAGGACACCAAGAAAGTTCCGGCAAGGTGGAAAGTTTTCCTCCACGGCTAAACTTTAAAGCGGAGCAAATATGCAAATGCACATAAATCGAAAGTTAGGATATCCTGGGCCCTTCCGGGCCATCCTTGGCGCAGTTTTCAGCACGCCGTAAATCATAGTTTGTTGGGTGGCAGAGGTAGAGCTCCGCGGACTCTTCGTATTCGGAATGTTGGTCTAGATAAATGAGTTCCATGTCAAACACGACCGCCGCAAAACGGAACCACTTTCCCCCTTTTATTGTTTGAGCTACAAATATAATTTGGCAAGTTCGTATTATTTTTTATTATTCCATGTGACTGGCTGGCTGGCTGGCTATCGTCTTTTCAATTTGTCCATCTCGTTGGCCAGGCCAAAAGCGACGCCATCGTCAAACAAACGAATGCGAAACGGACTTTTATCTATGTTGGCAAATAGTTGGCTCAGAGCCTGCAATCAGCTCTTGGCCGGGCCGACCCAAAAACGCTATTAGTATGCATGGGTCTCAGTTTTCGGCTAAACGTCCTTCTGCCACTGACGCTGCCACGGCCGCTGCCACGCCCCCCCATGAACCAACTTGTTTGTTTTCGATTCCATTTGTTTTTCGTCACCTCCCAGTCCCCCCACTCCTGTGTCCTGCGTCCTGTGTCCTGCGTCCCAGTGTCGCTGCCAAAGTCATGCCGAACAATCGAACGTATACGTGGCGTATACGTAATACGTATGTGTAGGCACACATTTTTCAACGGCATCTCATGCATTTTCCCAAATGCAATTTGCAGGACCAGAGCCTGCGGCCACATCCTGCTATTGGATGAGGGGTTACCAGGGGGACATCAAGGCGACTCATCACAGCGCAAAAAAAGGATACGAATCAGATGGCAAAACACACACAGACTACTCTTGTACTCTCCAAAGATACCCCAAAGGTGGTTTTCTTTATTATTTAATATGTCTATGGTCACCTTTTAGTTTCGAGCATTTAATTCGCTCAGTGTAGACGCCTGGGGAATACCAAAAAGCCCATGTACTGCATAACCACGTCATTTAGTATTAGTTGTAGGGAAACTAACAAATAATTTGCATGCCAATGTGCCACACGCGATCCAGGACAGGAAAATGGAGAAATTTGTGGACTAGAGGCTGGGACGAGGCAGGTGCAGACCTGGCCGATGGCACCCTGATGGGGAGCAACGTGCAACGTGCAACGTGGCGTAACCGTAACCTTTAATTTGCAAATTATTTTGAAATGTTGCGGCATGGCCGTGTCAAGTGCATTTGTTTCTCGCCGATAGTTGGGCTGTGTGCGCTGTCGGACAAAGTCTAGGAGGGGTCCAAGGCAATGGGTTTGCATCATTAAAATTAATTGTGTTTAAAAATTGCGCCCCGAGCCCTTTAAAGCCGGAGGAAGCCTGAAGGTCGCAGAGCCAGGAAGCGTGGCCTGACTTGCACTGACTGAATGCCAAATCCTCGACAATGACGAGCTTGATAAGGAGTCGTCCTTGTGGCGACTCTGGCATAAAATTGGCTTACACGCATCACTGTCAAACATGGCCTAAACACACGGCCATGGCCACGACAGAGGGCACTGGCAATGGCCAAGGATTTGGATTAGATGCTCGGTGGAGCAAGCAGCTAATTAGAAAACGGCATTTGCGAGTCCCAAATTATTACCATTTAAAGAGGAGTTTCCACGTTAAAGGTCGAGTCGTCCTTTGGCGTTTATTTATTATTGCTTAATTGTTGCTCTGTCACGATAAAAGTACCTAAAATATGCGACTCCAGCATTCCAAATGCCGAAACGCAATTAGGCAACATCCTTCCCATTCAGGATCGCTATTCATCTGTCGTCTGGCCAGTGACTAATGAAGTCGCAGATTAAAGCCTCTTGGCAAATATAAATATTCAATGCCCCTGCCCTCACGCTTGCCCCTGCCCCTGCCCCACAATGAACATAAAAGGCAATAAGAGAACCACTGTCTCTGCTATCGGGGTGCCATAAATAAGACGAATAAATCAAGGACATTTCGGGGTCCCAGAAAAAGATACTTACACTTGAGATACTGCTCGTTGCGGGCTATCACCTTTTCGGCATTCTTGCGGGCCAGAAAGAACCACTCGGAGGTATTGCCCAGATAGTGATACTCCATGGCCAGATCCTTGGCGAAGACGGCGCCCAGATTTGGCGGCGGCAGGCGGTAGGCGAACGGGCAAAAGAGTCCTGGCTGGGCAGGATGCTCGTTCCAATCGAAGCAATTTCCGGCCGCGAATATATCATCGTCGAACTCCACCATGGACAGGACGGAGGCGTGCAGCAGGTTCACATCCTCTTGCACCGACCGACCCGTGGTCTTGAAGATCCTGCCGGAGACAACAACAACAAAAGCAACAATAAAATAATGTAAGTATATAAAAACAACACAAAGTCATTGCGATGCATCGGATATTAGTTGCAGAAAGGCGGCGGAAAAAGTGAAATTTATGACTCTGGCAGGCAGGAAATTGCATTGAAAATGCACGGAAAAACTGAGCGAAAATGTTTCATTTTTTTATACGCTTTCAAAAAATTAATATGAATTATTAAAGCAATAAAAGTGGGGTGTGGAAGGATTGTGCTCTTCCTGGAGAATAATAATTAATCGCATTTTATGCTATTGAAGAGTGAATAGTTAAATTCGAGGACCTAGCAAACACGTAGCTCGGCTTAACCCAAAAATAAATAAAATCCTTTTAGTTGGGACAGGACATCTTAATGACATAATAAGCCTGGGCCCCGAAAGTGGCTCACTGGACCAAAGAGCACCTAGAATTTGGTTTCCCCTTCGTTTTTGTTGGCCTGTCATTTTTATTTTTATAACAGGACGAAAAGAAGGTTGAGGAGGAGGAGGACGAGGGTAAGGGTGAGGAGGAGGAGGAGGAGGTGACCTGGACTGGCACAAGTGCATGCTTATAGGCGTGGCGCATTCGAGCCAACTCAAACTGTGCTCAAGTGTGCTCCTGGCTTTCTATTGTCTGCCGCCTGGGCCCCCGTAGGATGGGGCGGCATATCCTTCGTCCTCGTCGCCGTCATGGAAAATGGGTAAATGAGAAAATTACATTGAAGATGGTTGCCAAGGCGGGGGGGGGGGAATGGGCCGAATCACCTCCTTGTTATGGCACTGTGTCTGCGTTAAATTAATTAAATTGTTTGCTTTAAGAGAATGGGGGGCGAATGTGTTGAAGGAAAGAAAAACTTGTACAGCATTGACTTCAATTTCATTTTCCAATACATTAGGCAGGAGCATCTGAAGCGCCTTTGTTCCTTTCTTTCGGCTTCTTTTCGGCAAAAACAGGATCTTGTGACTTTCTCATGTGACGCGCTTGCTAATTGGGCGTGGCTCATTAATTCGCTTGCGAGCCTCATTTGTAAATGTCAACGGCATTTTGTCAGCCGTCGTCGTCCCCCATCGGACCCCAAATCCACCTCCGCAGTGCACCTCCCACGGAGCCACATCCATGCGAGTGTCCAAGGCCGTGACGCGGGGCTCAAAAGTCGCCTAATGATGATGACGATGATGGTGTTGGCGACATGGCTCCCCGGCGATAATGCTGACTTGGCCAAGGAGCTCAGCATGGAGTTGACAGCGCTTTTTTCCTCCGCCAGCCTCTCATTATTTATGGCCCACACTCGCAAATATCCATCTCCTTGCAACTTTAGAAAAAATCACACTTGCTGGCACACATGAGGGCCGATAGATTCTATTAGTTATTGCCAGATTTTGAGATTTATCCCTGAATCCCGTTGACAGTTTACTGAAATTAAAAAAACTTCTGGTTTCTTTGTGCCCCAATTAGCATTTCCGTCGACAGCTTGAAAAGTACGTGTGGTTATATAGTTTGGGGCGCTTACTGTTTCAGGAGCTGGCTGCTTTTCCAGCTCTTCCGATGGCCCCTCTCATGGCTCCTTCAGGTCCTTCCCCGCCCTCCAGTCGGCCAAAGTGTGTTAAAAACACTTTTCAGCACTTGAGTGCTGGGAAAGAGGTGGAAACAAGCGCAAAACAAGCCTCAGGTGCCAGTGCCCAGACAGGACGAGAGAGAGATCCTGGCGTAAGTAACTCACTAAGTACTCCAAAGTGCTCTCTCCTTTCTGGCCTTTGTCTATGCGTGTTTTTTTAGGGGGGAGCTCTGGGGGGAGGCAGAGGTCTAACTGAATAGTTGGCTTTAAGTCATACTTTTTGGGATTTCAAACTCATTTTTCCAACCTCGCTTGGTGGCCACCTGTGAGTTGAGGGTATCGGTGTAATTACAAAACTGCATCATCAAAAAGTTCTGGGCTGTGGGCCGTTTTGACGTTTAATTAAAAATATGTTGCTCCATCATTGACCAGGCCAACAGGACTGTCAGACGGGCAGACGGGCAGACGGGCAGACTGGAAGGCAACATTAGCCATTTTAATCCAAAGTGCTTTGTCAAATGACTGGAATCCCAAGCAAGGAAAGGCAGACGCCACAACACCCACCTGCCTAGGCGCTGTGAAAAATCTCCATGGGACTTAAGTTGGTTGTTTCACTTATTTGTTTAGCACATGATGCCGGAGCCAAGTCAGGCAGTCAGTCAGGCAGCCAGCCTGCCTGTCGGCCAAATAATAAAACGCGTATTAGAAACTCGAAGCTGCTTGAAGCTGGGCCAAGTGGGAGGGCACTTAAGCCGATTTTTTTCTATATTTTCTCTGTTGTTGTTTTGCTTGGGAAGGTCCCCGATCCGAGCCCACCTCCATCCTCTCTGGCTTGTTATACAAGGTCCCTTGGCTTTATTGATTTAAAAAATGCACAACCAAGGATACCATTTAAAGGCTACAAAATTGTAGTTAAACTATTAATAGCAGGTGCTTTTCGGGTAGCTCCCTTCGAGTCTTAAGTAAACACAAAAACAATGAATTAAAATGCAATTAGTTGTTTGAAATGAGCAACAACAAATTAATTATGTATTAATTTAGGACGAAAGTGGAAAATGAAACGTAATTTCGGATTTCGTCACCTGGGAAATTTATGGAAATTTAAGAACCAGGTGGGGGGTAACGTGGCCCCAATCCTGGAGAGCACTTTTGGGCTGCCAACGTTGGCGTGTCCTTTGGCCAAATGCCTCAAGCATCGGATGCTCTGTGACTGTGACTTCGTGTCGACATCTTAATTGAAAGCGAGATGCTCCGGTTTAATTATTCAAAGCGCTCTGCTCTGTCCCTTTGCCAGGACACTCTAACCGGCACCTTGCTCCTTGCTCTCCGGCAAAAAACAGAATCGTCTTGAATGAATGGCCCGGATGACGATGATGATTGGCTGGCTGGCTGGCTGGCTGGTTGTCGTGGACCTTTTTCGGCAGGGGAGGTCGTTATCCTGGCATCCTTTATATTTGTTTACCGGGTGCGCTTTTAATGGGCCATAACGGTCAAGGCTTTTTGCCAATTTTAATTAGGCCATAATTAAATGATCAAACGGTTAGGCCAAGCCAAGAGGCAACTGATAAGATACATATTTAGATATAATTCCCTGCTAATTGACTTCTCCGAATTATATTTCACAATGCCCGATTGGGCCAGGAGTCTGCACAATAATATCTTTAAAGGCGCATCTATTTTCCAGGTATTCTGTAAGGGGGAGGTCCTTACAAAAACATCAACAAACTAAAAATGGGGAGACCCACATAAATTAAAAAGTTAGCCATGCATTACATTAAATGGAAATTTTTGTAGCCTATTATGTGGAAAATTATCAAGGCTATCAAGGCTAGGATAAAAAAAAAATATCAAACATTTCGCTTGAAAGGATCCCTATGACATGGCAATGTGTGTTGTTCAATTATGAAGCGGCAAAAGGAGTTCAATTAATTAAAACTTGGACCACTTTGGTCCTGTTTTGCTTCCCTGGTTTTTGCCCATTTAGCTTGCGGCTAATTGAGCCACAAGCCACTTGCTGTTGACATGTTTACGCTGGCCACAAAGCCTGCCAGGATACCGGGTGGAGGGGGGGAGGTGCTCCTGCTGGAGCTCACGTCGCCCCTGGTTGCGTTGTTCTTTTTATTGTTGAAAAAATGCTTTTTGATTTAGTCCATTAATTGCTTTCAACTTCTGGTAACTTCTTTTCAACGTACTCTGCCACCCCGATGATTATTATTGCCAGACCGGGCCAGGCCCGGCCCTGCTGCTTCCACTCCTGGTGAGTGAAAGCGAAAAGTTGGCAAACATTTTCGACCCCTCCCCCCGCCAAAAAAAAAAGTTTCCCTTTTTGATTTCCTGCCGCCGCGGCGTTGAGCGAGCATAATGAGTCCAGAGCCCGGGCTTCGCACTCGCGCCTTCCATTCCGACAGCATCCTTGGCAAAGACAAACTTTGGATCCTGATCCAAATGTTTTTATTGTGCGAAAATAGACTGCAAGTTGCCAGGCGAGTTGCCATCAAAAAAGCATAAAGAAGCTAAAGGCGGCGGCGGCGGTGACTGCGGCTGCGACTGCGACTGCGGCTTTGGCTTAAATGTTACGCATACGCCGAGTGGGCCAAAACCACTTGGGAGCCACTGATTCGGCGGCTGTCCCCCTTTTCTCCCCCTTTTTTTTCGGGTGGCAAGGATGCTCGACAAGTTTGTTAAGCTGTTAAGTTATGGCAACATGTGTTGCACAAAGCGTGCCACAGGGATGCAGTCGTGTAGTTCTCTTCTAAAGGCGTAAATGGAGGATATTCCCCAAAAAAAAAGGGATATTTTCTAGGGATTATCCAACGGGATTAAGATTTAATTTTCAATTTTATATCCATTCAAGTTCCAAGACAGCCAGTTGGTGTTAGTGAATGGGGACTGTAGTTAAAGGACCTAAAACGAGAAGCTGAGAACCGCCAGGACCATTTACATGGTTAAACGCCGGCAGGCAGCAGACAAGTACTCAGCCCAGGATTCAGCTTTCGTCGGTGCAAGACCAGGAGTCAAGCCCAGATGTGGACTGAACTGAAATAAACCAGCTGGAAAAAAGGTGGTGCCCTAGTGGTGCTGGTTTCTGCTGGAATCTCTTGGCTCCCCCTCGCTTTGCTTTTATTTTTTATTCCACCATCCACCGCCCAGTGTGGGGCCACATAGCGGCGTTGGCCTACAAAGGCATGCATGTCCGTGTCAGTTGCAGTTGTGGGATTTCCTTTTCAATGGCAAAGGCAGTGGTGTAGTGGGTGCTGTGGGTGCTGTGGGTGGGGGCGTGGGGGCGTGGCGGGACGGTTCGGTTGAGAATCCACATTAGGATTGTTTTGCGCAAAATGAAAACAATTTCCATTTTGGGGCTAGGCAACTGCTAGCTGCATTCTGTGGCGGCGAACAATAAAAATGCCAGGAGCCCGGGCCCAGGGGTCGTTTGGGGGCTGGGAAAATGTTGGGGAAAGTCTCCGGAAAATGTGAGAGGGGCAAGGGAAGGGGAGGGGGGACAGGGTTATTAGCACCGCCCGCTGGGCAAAGCAGAGTCGAGTAAATCAAGCGGCACAAAGTCCCAAAGCCAGGCACACTGCAAGAAATCAAGTGGAAGACAAGAAATGAAGCTGAAAAATGCAATACCATCTACACAGAAAATAACTATTAACAAAAGTTTTGTAGGGAAAAAAATAAAGCAATATTAAAGGTAGCTACAAAATACAATAATTGAAAAATTCTTTTTATATTTTTTACAAATGCATTTTAATAGATTTTTTCAACTGTAAAACTTCTGCCTGAACATTGACTTGCATAGAGATATTTGTTTGCTTCCGTTTGGAGAACTTTTTGAAGGATGTTGACAATGACGCAGGATCTTCCGTTCCTGGGGGGGTGCGCATGTCCTTGCCGATGTCGCGTTTTATTGCCGTTGGCAATTGGAAACTGCATCGCTTATGCAGATTTCAATTTCGATTTGTTGTTTGAACTGAAAGCAAATGCCAACTGCCAACTGCCAGCTATCAACCATCAACCAGAAGGCAAAATTGAAACAAACCGATGGCAAAGCCAAAGGCAAAGGCAATAAATTATTGGCCAAGTTTATCGCCAAACTTGAAGCGAAAAACAAAATCATTGCCTGGCGCAAATAATGGAGAGATGTGCACTTGAAGCTACGCAAAGTCAGAAGTCAGAATGGGGGAAGAGTTTAGAATCGAATCGGGAAGAGACAGAAACCGGAAACTCAATTTCGAGAAGATTCAAAAGGAAAAGCTCCATACAGACAAATCACACCTTGCCACACTTGCCACACTTGCCACACCACACTTGCCCCAAAGACGGCGACGTCGACGACGACAACACATTTAAGTACTTAAAAGTTTTCCGATTCCATCCACCTTGTCGGTCGGCACACTTTTGTAGGTGACTGTGCCGGCACTGAGTCGCTTTTCCTTCGAGTTTTCCCGGACTTTGTATTTGTTTCTTTTGCTTTACTTTATTTTTTTTATTTTTTTTTTTTTGTTGGTCTTGTTTGCTGTCTACACTTTGGCGGCGTGAACGGAAACTAACGAAAAGTGGCCAAGAAAAGGCAAGAAAACAATTGAAGCTCGTAATTTCAAGTTGAATTGATATTGTTTTTCCTGCCGGGACAGCCCCCCCCCCCCCTTCCCCCCCCTGCCAGTCGTCCTGGCTCTAGTTGTTGGTGCTATTGTTTTCCTTAAATGTTATTCTTGTTTTGTTTGGGCAACAAAGTAAACCCAACCGTAGGAAATGTCCAAACACAAAAAGTGAGCAGGATAAAAGGGCGATAACAATGTATCAAAAAACAATAACTTCAATTAGTATCCATGTATCTGTGCAAAGGACCTTCCCCTCCTCCTCCGGCTTGGGCAAAAGTAATTTCCTTTCAGCGCCCGAGCGAAACTTTTCCGGCCACCCTTGATTATGTTAACACAAGAAAAACTGATTAAAACATTCCCTGGTTAGAGTACCGCCCCGGCCCCTTGGAAATTATGAACCAGGAGGAGGATTTGACCGTATCCTGGCATCGAATTTATGGCAGCCAAATGTGGGCATCCACTGAATAAATCAGTCCCGGCTTTTCACAAACAGTTAGCGGCTCCCAGAGGCCACATTCCTTATTGAACAAATAATGAAAACAAATGTCGGGCATATGAAACTAAATGCAATAATGTTGATCCCGATCCAGATCCAGCTACAAGGGGCAGGGAGCAATTTAATTTATTGACATTTGGCTGTGAGTCTTTGACATTTTATTGCTCCCCAGGCCAGGCTAGATTGTCCTCTTTTTTACTGCCAATATTTTCCCATTTTCCCGCTTTTCCCTCTGTCACTTAATTTGTCCAACTGTTCGTTCAGCCGGGTTAATTGTTTGTTTGTGTGTCCTTATTGACAAGCGGCATTTGTTCATTAGATCCAAGTCCTTATTTTCGCTCCGCACTTTTCTGTGGCTTTCAACAAATGGGCTTTCCGAGAACAAATGGCTTTGATTTCCTGGCTTCAAAGTTGTTATCGTGTCTTGGAAATTATGTCGCCGTAGTTGGAAGTTGATGTCCCTCCCAAAATCACATCCTTCGAGTATTATCTACTGGCCTGTTGCACGTATCTTGGCCACACCCACACCCTGGCAGCACAAAAAGTCAAGTTTCCAGTCCCTCGCCCCACAAAGAAAACTGGCCGTTGAAGAAAAAACTGAAGGACATAAATTCCAGGTCTAATGTCTGCCAAGAACATTCCCATCGACATTGACACATAGAATGCGTGTATGCAGGCAAGGACACTGGTCACTGGACAGAGGACACAGGACACAGGACACTCGACAGTGAACCCACATATGCCACATCTGAGGAAACTTTACTTTGTTTATTGTCCTGCGCTGCTGCAAAAGCAAAAGTAAAAGACGAAAAAAAACACAGAGTTAAGCCATGAAAAAATGCGAGAAAAACTTCTGCACAGGATTCATTTGAGACTTGCCACAAGGATCGGGATTAAAGCTACGGAGAATGTCAGTGGGCCTGTCAATTGGTCGGTTCCAACCAACTGAAATACTCCATCGATGACGGAATGGCCACATGGACTGGGAAAACATGAAGACAAAACCAAAGTTAAGCCCGGAAAACTTGGCCAGTTTGGACAGCTGGAAATTGTGGGAGAGAAAGCAAAAGCAAAAGCAAATGAATTGCCTTCATCGTGCAGGTAAATTAATGTCTTGGCTCTGATTTTCGGTTTTGGCCGCAAAAAAAAATGCCGCAAACTTTTTGCCCGGCACTCCCCTGTTCGTCTAAGTAATTGAACTTTTATCAAGAAATTGGAAAAATTGCACGCAGCCAGGCAGACGTAAAGGCAAAGAAAAAGGACGAAATGGGGAGTGGCAGGGGAGGAGGTAGTTCCACCAACTATGGCTGACAAGAAAAGCACATTATGCTTGTTTTGTTGTTGACAAAGGCCACTTGGCAATCTGGATGAGCACAAATTGGCGAATAACTACTGAAACGTGAATGGGAAACGCTGAAATTCCTGGCAACAGGATGGCCCATGTCAATAGCTCTCTTCGATAAATAAACTACACATATACTATATAATATGTTTTTTTTGGTTTTGATTATCATGTCAAAAATTCAGGGAATAAATTCGATTGTAAGGAAACACTTGCTGGGCAAAGGAGGGTGAAGTAGGAAAAAATGCCAACTATCCAGTTGCAGTCCTCCGATGGCGAGATTTTCACCACCGACTTCGAAACGGCCAAGTGCTCGAGCACCATCAGGAATCTCATCGAGGACTGCGGCCTGGAGTCGGAGGAGAACCCACTGATTCCCCTGCCGAATGTCAACTCTACGATCCTCAGCAAGGTCCTTACGTGGGCCAATCACCACAGGTCCGAGGAAACGGGAACCTCCGAAGAGGAGGGAGCGGTGGCGGCACGGGCGACCACTGAGATCAGCGCCTGGGATGCCGAGTTTCTGACCGTGGATCAGGGAACACTCTTTGAGCTAATCTTGGCCGCCAACTACTTGGACATCAGGGAGCTTTTGAGTTTGTCCTGTATGACGGTGGCCAATATGATAAAAGGACACACGGCCGAGGAGATTCGCCAGACCTTCCACATTCCCAACGACTTTTCGCCCTCCGAAGAGGACTTGCTGCACAAGGATTGGGAGAACGAGGTGATCCCGGAGGCCCGCGAGGACTCTAGCTATCCGGATTTATAAAACCATTAAATCTTTCGATTAATGTGGAATCTCCAAGTGACTTTGAAGTTGGTTTTATTTATAAACATTCAAAATATTGGATAAATAATAACGAATATAAATAATAAAGGACACGCCAGGTATTTCTGGAAATCCATTTCCATTTCCACTGCACTTGACCAGCGCATGGCGAAAACTTTCGATTGGAAAAGTTTTCCATGTGAATATTATGGGATGGGGAAGTGGCGGAAAAGTTTCCATGACTCTCACTCACCTGGTCAGCATATTGGCGCGATTGACGGCCACCTCGGCCTCCACTCGGAACCGGTCCTGGGCGTATCGGTCCACCACGCCCTCTCCCAGATTCAGCGAAGTCCCGGCCACACAATTGGAGCCCATGAGGTGCTGCTGCTCGATGTACTGCAGGAACTTGGACACCAGATCGATCTTGCTGTCCCGGGCATTGATCACACCGGCGGTGATTTGACTAGACTCCATGTTCTCGCTGTCCTCCACATCGCCGATGACCAGCTGCTTGGTCTTGTCATCGATCTGCACGTCCGGGGGATAGCCATCGTCCATGGTGACCTCGGAGGTATCCAGAACGGAGTCGCCGAGGTCGTCCCCGGCATCACCGCCGCTGTCAAAGCTTATTTGCTTGATCTCCATGCTGGCTGCCTGGGACCTGGCCTCCGCCTCGGGCTGGTTATCACCCTTTGAGCTCTCCTCATCTGTCCACTCGGTGGTCGTTTCGTTCAACAACTGGAGTTGGCCAAAGAGCTTACCATCGACCTCCTCGTCGAGGTCCAAGGCATTGGTTTCATAATCCGAATCGGACGAGGACGAGGTGGAAGAGAAGGTTCTGTGGGACACGGAACCAAGCTTATTCCAAGTACCATTTACGGCCTGAAGTCGGACCACCCTTGGCCTGGATGTGGTTGATGAAAGCTCCACTTCATCCTCATCGTCCTCGTCGTCGTCATCGACGTCCTCCTTCATATTCATCTCCTGCTGGCCATCCTCATCCTCCTCGTCCACCTCCTCCTCTGCCTGGTAATTGGCTTCATCACGCACAAATTGCCGATTTGTGGGGGGCGTGGCAAAGGATTCCAGTTCATCGGCCAGCTGCATAACCTCGCTGAGAGCCGCCACCTCGGCATCCTCGCTGGCAGGACGGCCTTGCAGGTGCTCGGCCTCCGCCAGGCTCCGATGGTTCTTGGGCGAATGCAGCAGGCCCAGGCTCTTGTCCACACTCTTTCGTATGCTCTCGTTAATTTTCTTCTTGTGCAGTTTTCGGATTTTGTGCGTGACGGGTGCACTCGATGTCCCACCCCCGCCCACTCCGTCCGGCTGCTGGGTGGGGGTGACGGGCAGGAGGCGGGTAACGGAGGCGGTGCTGCTACTGCTACTGCCACTACTACTGTTTGCCGTGTGGATGCGTTCCAAATGGGAACGAGAACGCCCGTGGCGAATGTTGAAACTGTCGCCCGTCATCAGGGTTTCCGTTTCCGCCTTGATGCGATTCCGCGGGGATCCGGCTGCAGAGCCAGCTGGGGCTACGGCGCCCGCCTCCACCTCGATTTCCGCCAGACACCCGCTCAGGACAGCACACATCACACTCATCAGCAGCGGCAGTTGGAGGGCCTGCGGCATCCTCATCCGCATCCGCATCCTTGGGCGGCAGGAGGTGGCTTCCAAAGTCGGCTATGTGGCTTAGTTGCTCGCCTTGATTGGCTGATCAGCACTCGGAGTGCTGTGGTTATCGATTTGACGCTCTGCTACTTTTTTTGGTATTTTCAGAAATCAAAGGGCGTCGCGGCAGTAACATCACGCATCCGCACCGTTGACCGCGCGCCGCTCCGGCCACTGGCTCCTGGATGACCGATTGCTGGACGGTGGCGTCGATTTCGTTCCGCCGGCTTTGGTTCCCATTTCCATTTGGCCCCTTGGCCCTCCGTCGTTTCCCCTGACCCTGGCCTCCTTCAATTTTCCGCGCCAGAAATCTGCTGCAACGGAATGGAGAAAAAAAAATCCAATGATTAGCTTTCGATTCGCCTTCAATGTGAGTGAGTGATGAAAAGCTTTGATGATGCTACCAATGGAAAAACAAGGCGATACATTTCTGTTTCAAAAGTGTATCAAAAAGGGTCTCAGGTTTAAGAAATGTGTGTTTCAATAATGATGCAAGAATATTTGGCTAAAGTTAATTGCGAATTTTCAATATCTTTACCATCTTCTCAATCTCACAACTTTCCCCCACTATTATCATTGTTTGTTTTTCGCTCCCCAATGAATTCTTTTTGTGCTTCTTGCCGGGAATCTTTATTTTCTTCAGTAAGCAAGCGAAATGTTTTCTTTGAATTATGCGATTTTTGTGTGTAAGTATTTTTTCAGCGCTCCAAGGTCTCCAAGTTCGCTTTTAATAATAATTCCGTTTTCGCTCCGGAGAGCAGAAAGCTGAAAGGACCAGCAGCACGAACCACCAGGACCAGGATCAGGAGCAGGACACACAGGACACGGCAAAAGCTAGCCAAGCCAACACAAAGTCATGCTCTCAGAAAATTCGCGTTAAAGCGGCAATTAAAAATTTCCGCATCTACGCAGCGGAAAAAACAACACAAATAAATAATTGTTTTCCCAGGAGTCGCCGCGGCGAGGAGAAAGCTAAATATTGCGCATACGCCGCGTGGCACCGCTGCATTGTGTCAGCCAAGGGAAAGTGAGTGAAAGTGGAATGTAAAGTGGACCAGGCCGAGCCAGGGTAGGGCCGGCCAGGGCAGGGTAGGGCAGGGTGGCGCCGCTAGGACGCAATTCCTGAAAAGTGCGCTTTGATTGTCAGCCAGGGGATTCTGCGTGGGCAGGGGGGCGAGGCGAGGGCGAGGCGAGGGCGAGGCTTGGGTCCTGGGAAGCTGGATGAGCAGCCAAGTGAACATAAATAAAAGTGTACGGCCGCAGCTCGCATAAATATTATGGTGCTAACAAATTATATGCCATTTAAATGTAATACTAATTCTGAGAAGAGAATCCACTCGACTGGTAGAGATTTCCGAGCTCAAGGCATAAACATTTTATACTCCACACAAAAAAATATATGTACAGTCTGAGGCACTTGGCAGCTCCAGTTCTAATTTCGAATTTTATGAGCCATAAAAATTGCTCTGAGGCGAGACCAAACATCAGCAGTGGCAACAATGGAATGCTACAAATGGACAAGAGGCCCGGAAGTAGGAGGTGGAAAGGTGTCCTGTAATGGCTAGAACAGCAAGAATAATTGACACTCCGACCGCACGGCAATGTGACTATCAATTTTGAGCCAGAAGTCCTATGGGATCATGCCGGATTTGTCCAAAAACTTAGCCCCTTTAAAGGATAGTTCCTAAAAAAAGGATACAACTTACGCCAAGCTAACATTGAATGTTGTATGGCCAAGTGCCGCGGCTTTTCTTCTCGCCACCATGGGATTGTGAAGTCAATCCAATCAGACAATAAATAAACAATTGAGTGCCAGGCAGGGCGAGAGCTGCACCCATCCATTATTCATAAATGCCAGGGCGAGTCATGCCGGGGCGGACATCTAAATCTGAGTTCTAACCGGGCGGAGCTTTACGGTCGGACAGCTGGAAGTGGTGTCTCCGGAGAGGTGAAAGTTTGATTCCGGTTCCGGGCTTTGGCCTAAATAGAAGCCACCCCCACCACCAACCACCCACACAAGCCCCACCCGGCCGGGCCGGGCTAATGCATTGCGACAAACGAGTTGGCCACGGGGGGGGGTTAAAAAGCAACGGGACGGCGGCAAGAGTGACACTCCCGTGCACTTAACCCTTGACACCCAATCCAGCCCACCACCCACAACGGTTCCAGCTCGGTGCTAACAGTTCCGGGTCCCAACAGATGTTAAGCCGCTGACAGCTCAAATTTCTCTCTTTTTCCACGGATGAGTAGCTCCTGATGCAGGTAACCTGACCCTTGAACCTTTCGTCCAAATAGAACACACGTGGCCCACGACGAGGTCCTTTCGAAAAACTTAAAATCCAATTTGTAGCGAAGGGCGAGTGCATCTTTGACAGGAATTCCGACTGTTCTCAGCCTGATTAATGCCCGACTACCGACTGAAATGAAAAAAAAGGACTTTAGTCTGGGTCCTCAAATATCTAAGCAAAAATCCTTTTGATTTTCCATAAACCGACAGCAACAGACATAGGATTCTAAGTTTTTTTGTCGCTCTCTTGATTCTGTTGCCCCGCCAAATTTATGTAAACACATTAAGAAACTCAACGCATTTGCCGTGCATGTACAGGATACAATGTGTCCTTGCTGGCAGTGTCCTTGCCAGTGACAAAGTTGGAGCGTTAAATGAAATTCGGGTAATTTTTCTGTCGTTGCCAGTGAAAAGAAAGAAATGTTTTTTGCTTTTGCCAGAATAGCAAAAAAGAAACGGAAGCGGAAACAGAAACCGTCAAAAAAATGGAGAAGATTCAGGTAACTGAGGTGCTTCCGCCGATTCTCAAAGCGAAGCTGAAAGTACTCTTGAATGGAAAAGTGTAATACTTGGACTTGCTTAATAATATTGAAATAATTTAAAGGAAAACACTTAGAGATAGCTTAGACTCCTTTTGGGAGAGAGTATTTCGAGGGAAACAGGGAAATGGAAATGTCGTCGGGCCGTCACCTTTGGCTGTTTTCCATCCTGCCAAAAATGTCCTTAGCATCGTCAACTCATCAGCGGCGTCACCTTTGTTAGGTAATTCACATAATGTGTCGGCAATGGCGTACAAAAAAAAAATAAGGATAACGAAAACAAACAAAGCACGAACGAAGGAATACCAAAAAAATGACATTTGACTTTTAAATTAGATAATTTTTTTCGCCTGGCAGCCTGGCTGGTTGCCAATCAACAGGACGAGAAGGAAGTGCAAAGGTTAAATGGGGCAGGGGGGAGTGGCAAGTAATTTAATGCGAGGAAAGTGTAATTGATTTTGGTCAAAGTTGATCAATATTAGGCCAGCTGCTGGCCCAACAAGAAGAATTCATTTATAATTTCAATTTCATTTTCAAATGTTTTCTGTATTGTGCATTGGCTCTTTGTGGCATGCATGAATCGAACAAGATGCTTCTAATTTGCATACAAATGATGCAGAAAGCACACACACTCCCCCTCCCCCCTATAAACACACCCACATGGATGCACAACACCCGCACTCGAGCCTCGAGCCCATCTGGGGTGTGTCCTTTACAGCCACTAATACTAGCTACAAAAATCACATAAAACGCAAGCAAATTGCTCAGATTATGAGCCACTTGGGCCTGGCTCGGCTCGACTCGGCTTGACTTGGCCTGGCTTGGCTTGGCTTGGCTTGGCTTGGGAAAAGCCGAAAAGCAGAGGTGTTTAGAGTGTGTGTGTGTGTGTTTGTATTTTCTGGGAGCTGCGTTTTTATGAGCTGGCAAACATGCTTTGAGAATTTATGAAAATAAAAATTGCCAAAGCCAGACTGGCAACTGTCGCTTTTCAGAGATTCTCGTTTTTTTTCTTATTTGTATACTCTCGAAGAGGTTTGCAAAGCTCCCAAAATAAATAGAAAAAAAATCCTTAAAATCCATCCTTACACACGTTTAAAATATATCCTTCAGGGTATCTAACCTTCGACCTCACATAATTCCACCTTTTTTAACTTGTTTTCCTTTCCACCTTCATTAGTCGCTATTTGTGGACTAAACCTTAGATGAGAGTCCTTTCCAGCTACCAGCTCGAATCTATTTATTTATTTATTTGTTTGTTTTGTCTGTCTGGCGGTGTTGTTGTTTGCTCCGAGTCCTAAATTATTTAGTCTTTGCTTATTTAATACAAGCGCCTACACATGTTTATCTGCGAGTTCGACTAAAGGTTAAGTTAAACGTTGATCACGTTTAAGTTTTCCAAAGGCAATATTCTCCTCAAAGTGTATAAGCCGAGATAAGCCAATAAAAACAGAGAGGAAAGCTCAAATAATTATGTTGCGGTGCAGTTGGAAATATTTCACTTATTATTCAAACATAATTGTTTTGCCAGAGAACCTGGCATTTGGAGGTTGCTCGGTGTGTATTTTTCTTTGTTTATTCGAGCGCCCTCTCGCATAATGGAATGCCATGAAAATGGATTCGGATTTGCACGCAGCTTAAAGACAGAGCGATAAGGATATACCAAGGATATGTGGGATGCCCGGATGCCTGGATGCCAGGGATGCCAGGGCACCAGGACGCCAGGACGCCAGGATGCCGGAGGGGCAAAGGACGGAACAATGTGCGAGTACGTGATGGCAGAAAAGCGAGTGCCAAATGGCAGATTATGTCGCCAGACATTAAATCACCGACAGCAGGTAAAATATATGCGATGCTTAAGCAAAATCAATTCTATTTATACGTGAGCGCATAAATTGCACGGTAACAGACTCCCAGGACACAATGCCCCAGGACCCTGAACCGACGATATAGGCAATACACAGGATTCAGCAATCAGGCAGACAAACGCTGCCATAATAAAATGGAGCTGTAGTCCTAATCCTGGCTTACAGCTTAAAAAGAAAACACCTTTCGAAAATACACCGCCCAGTTTTTCGCCCAGTTTTCCGCCCCGCCCACCACATCCCAGCCCACGGAAAAACTGTTTATTTCGTGGAAAATTTATAACCAGAATTATGTGCTTTATGCTGAATGCAAACAAAACTTTCCCCCCGAACACACAGGCGAAATGAAATTGCCAACATATTGGCGGATGTGTGTGGCGTTGCCCGGAGCTTTATTTTAAATATTATTGCCATGCATGACATTTATAAATTTAATAAGCCCGAAAGTCCCCAGGCCGAGAGCGGCCCTTCAGAGTCCCGGCTAAGACGGGAATTATGGTAATTATGAATTTTTTAATGGGAGGACATAAACAAACATAACTCTGAGCCAAATGAATGGCGTTTTTAACAAATTACTTTTACAATCTTTTCAATTTTGAAATAAAAACGAGTGAGGGTCTTTAATTTGATGAACGGCAAAAGTTTAGCAAAACAATCGGGAACGACCTTGCCAATAAATTCAAAAGCCAGACAATGTCTGGCCAATAAAAAGGACAAATTCCATATAACTCATACGCCATGTGGAACGCGACTTTAACTTTTCTAATAGAGTGGGCGCCGAAAACTTTTGCCTTAAAACCGTCTTAAACCTAATGGACAAAGTGTGTGGCCATAAATTGACCGAAGAACTTCAGACAAGAGCCGGGCAAAAACAAAATGAATATAAAATACAAAAAAAGCATAAAGTATAAATATAAAATAAATATAAAATAAGTGAAAAGAAACAGCAGCGGGCGTAAAATCGAAGGGCAAAGCCAGGGCCTCAGGCCGAAGCTCAGTCAGATGGAATTTGCCCTAATTTATGGGCCTCGACAACATGAGAGCCAATATAAAGCATGACGTTGCCCTTTTATTGACCAAACAGACCAGACCAGGCCGAAAACGAAAGGCAAATCATCAGCAAGGACTCGTCAACGCGGGCATTCTCGAAATCCCATTTACCTCCACCTCCAAAGTCCAAAGCCCAAAGCCCAAGCCCCACCAAATCCCTATTGAATGACCAAAGCAAATAGCTGGCGTTGCCAAAAGCAAAGTCCTGCCAAAACTATTAACTAAATTATCGACGGGCGGAGGCGGAGCAAGTGAAGTATCGTAAAGATATCGCAGAGATGACGCCATCGCCTTCCAAAAAAAGTTTAAAGCCAAACGCCAAACGCCGGAAATAACAAATGTTAAATGCTCATCAATAACACTTCCTTCCCCGCCAGCCACGAAGAACAAAATTGAAACTGAAACTGAAACCAGGACCAAGGAATTTTCCCCCGGTTTCCTCTGTTTTTTTTTTGTGGATTCTCTCCTTTATTTTTCACCAGTTCTGTTGTACGCTGGGTAATGTGATTTATGACATCGTTCTTTTTGTGGCCGATCACGCTGCTAGATGCTCCGCGTTCTGTTCTCTCATGTATAAATAATCAAATCCAATTTGGTTAATGGGCTTCCCTGCTCGCCGCGATTGCCGGCGATATGTTTAACCAATATCCAGTTGATTTGGACCCCGAAATTTCAGCCATTATTCGTCGAACTTAAAGCGGTGCTGTGCTGCCGTTGCGAACCTATTTTAATTTCCTGCCCATGTCAATCAATTTGCAAGGACCTTGAACATGAAATCTCTCTCTCTGCGCCTGTCTGGTAAAGAGTGTAAAAAGGACGCAAGGACTGAAAGCGCCACTGACGCACACGTGCCGTTTGGGAGGCAAGGAAAACCAGGTGAGTGTCAGGCCCTTCAATGGCCGTGTTTATGGACCGTGTATCTTCATCTCCATCTGTTACATAACTTTCGGCTTATGCACTCGCTTACAACTAGATCAAAGGACACTCCCGCCGCCAGCCCGGCCAGGGGTCATTTTCATTTGGTTTCGCTTTTATCGCAGCTCGTAAATTAATAAAATAGGCGAACAAGTGAAGCGGCAGCAATCAACGCAACAGCACCAACACACACACACACACACATACACATACACAGTCCAGGACATTGCCGAACCGACGACAATGGCCACATTAAATAATACAAGCAGCACGGCGAAAGGATACTCGTGTCCTTACAATGCGTTGAGCGTGCATAAGAAATACAAATGTGGGCATGGCAGTACTTAAACACACACACACACACACACACAGGCACACCCAAGCACACTCGCAGGACCCACAAGGAGCGATACATTTCAGACTTTTTTCGTGTTTTTTTGATTCGACGAAGGAATATCTTACATTTACGGTTTCCAATTAACAAACTACTTTCATGTCGAACTGTTCGAGAGCTTTTGTATCATGGAAAATGTCCTTTTGCCCCACAATAAAGAATAAAATACCTTTACAGGGATGTTTGCCATTTTTGAAATAACTCAACCAATCTTTTTGTGGGGGAGAAATAATCAAATAAATTCATAAAAAATGCAGCATACCCCAGCTTGGGCAAAAGGGAAACGTGTCCTGAAATAACAGCGGAAAAAGAGGAAAGGATGAAGGGTAGGAGTGGCCGTCTCACCACATCGCCTAGGTGGTCCTGGCCCTGGTGGCTGGGTGACGTTTCGGGTGGCGTTTTCACACCGACCACGCCCACACGCACGACTTGTCATTCAAGTGACGGTGAAATGCTTGTCTTTGCTTTTGGGAGCAGCCTCCGTGGCATTGTCCTTTGTGCCAGGACAATGCGCGTTAGGCAAAGGAGATGGAGGGTCGTCTGGGTCACACACAAATGACAATTTAAGGGGACAATTTTCGCGCGCGCGTGTCCTTGGTGGTGAGGAAAAGTCTGCACCAACCTTGACACTTGACTGTTGCTGAAGTTTGAGCTTCAATTGGATCGGAACTTGCCACGAGTCGGGAAATGTTGCAAGTGCTAGGTGGGAGGGGGGCTCTGATGGCCTGACAAATGATATGCTCGGTCCTGTTGGGCCATAACTGGTCCTCGGTGCAGCCTTCGCTTCGCCTCTCCATAGGCAGCTTAAAAGTTCCGCTGACAACTGTCGCCATAATTCACTTTTACAGGACCAACCAAAGGGCCAAAGGCAATCCTTCCCGCCGCCAAACCAAAACCAGTAACCAGTAACTGTGACGTTGCAAAACTAGATCCAGTGGAGACAAAACTTGGTAACGACACTTGGCCAAACAAGTTCCTGGCAGAAGCGGCGTCTAAAGGGTCCGGCCTTTGCACACAGAAAAAATAAAGGCTTTGGTTGAATGAAAACGATTCATCAGTATTTGTTAAAAAACATTTAAATCCTTTAGCCTTTGATTTAGGGTCCAAGTTTTTCCCAAGTTTTTGGAGCAATTTAAGGTATTAAAAAAATTGCATTGTTTTTTGTTGTGTGCCACCGCATTTGCGAACCGTCGGAATTGTTGCCATTTGCAAGTGTTTCAATCACAGTCGGGCAAAGAAAGAAAGCCTCGGCCCAAAGCACCTGCTGCCACCGGCAAATGGCAAAAAAAGCAGGACCAAGAAAAATGGCAAGAGAAATGCGCAGGAAGAATGGCACACTAATCATCTGCAGGGACAATTGAGAAGAAGGCAACGGAATGGACTGGCCAAGAAAGAGCCAGTCAGTCGACGAGATTGTAACTCAACTCTGGCATTCGATGGCAATTATTCTGTCATTCCTCCACTTTCAATATGGCCACCCACCAAAGCCCCAAAGGAATTGCATTCCGGTGGCCTGGCTATCGAATATCCTATTGTCCATCGATCCCATCCAATATGGCGGGTCAAAGAATGAAGGGCACTCAATCAAAGGCATGGAGTAAATAACCTTTTGGCTCCTACTAATTGGCGCTTAAATCAAAAACAACCAGCCCCTAATGAGGGGGTGTGTGTGTGTGTGTGGGGGGGAGAGAGCATGGCCCATGGCATGTGGCATGTGGCATGTGGTGTGTCACTCAGGGCGAGGTGGGCATTTAAAATCGCCTAAATAATTGATTTGTACGGTCGCACCGCAGTTGGGTCAATCTAATTAATGTTTAACACGCCACAATCATAACTAATTTAATGTGAATTCAACGATTTGTTGTTCTTGGCAATAAAACAACTAAATTGTTTAACTGGTGGGCGTGTCAACCAGGCAACTAGCCAGCCTAAGAAGATCAACATCCTGTCCCCCGCATTTCAATTGAGTTCGTCCAATTAGATTGATTGCCCTTCAGCCTGCTGAAATGAGCTGTGAACACAGTTGTCCTTAATTAATTGCTTGCATGTTAAATGGCCAACTGGCTCCAACGCAAATATTGGTCCATCCGAAACTTTTTTGTTGGCCAAAGGGTGGCCGCTCGAGTCCTTTTTGATTTAGCCATCCCTGGGGTATAGGGTTCCTTACTTTGTGGCAAGTAACTCGATGCAAAAACCCGTATATAGGACACCCTGCAAGGATTAGGCAGGGAAAGGGACGAAATTCCCACCTAGCTTATGGCACACATTTAATCAAATATATTCCATTTATTTAGGCTTTGAGCTTGTCGTTATGGTAATTTAATTTTTAATTGCATTTACATAGCATGTGGGCGTGGAAATGGTCAACTGTATAAAGGGATTAGTCGCAATCATAATTAAATAAAACACAAGCGCCGACAAGGACGCACAAGGACATGTTTTGTTTGTGCCCCAATACAAACATCGCATACGTAATTACTTTACCGAAGAAGAAGATTAACTAAGTGTACAAAAAACGGACCGAATTATGCAAACAATCAACGGCTGGCCATCGGAAAGGGGAATAGGCGACCGCAGGAACTTGAGAAGCGAAGGTTGCGATGGAAATATCTCAGCCCGAAAGAGTTTTCCTGAAACTTGAGCCCGAACACGTGGCGGCGGTTTCTTTGGGATTTTAATCACACACTTTATTTTCTGTCTTTTCCTCTTTCTTTTCTTCTTTAAATTAAATTGTGGAATATCTGTTAATTCCCAGAAACAAAATGAATCTAGGATCTCTTCGCCAACTAAATCACTGATAAAGTCATTAAGAAAACTAGAAATAATTGTTGTCCTGCAGAGGCTCCTTTTAAATTTTACCCAACTGTATGCAAATGTCCAAACTTAGACTGCCGGGGTATCTCCATCACTTCGCAGCATGGGTCAATGGTAATCTGCAGGCATCAGCATGGGTCTCAGTAAATTTGCATTCATAAAGCAGAAGCAGCCAGTTAGCCCATTTGTATGCAAAGTTAAGTATGGACAGACGGCCAGGGGTAAGTGAAAGTAAACACCAGCTAAGAGGTAAGAGCCAAGAACCTACAGCCCAAGTGGGCCGAGAGCGTGCAGGTAAATGTTACGAATTAAAACAATGGCCCAAAACAGAAGCTCAGGACTGTGTGGGTCGGGGCAGCAATTAACTGGAATGAAGCGAATAATAAGTCGGCTGAAGCTCGAATCTGAATGGTGGCAGGCCAGAAAGCGAAAAATGTGCTGACATCAAAGAAGCATAATTTCTTCATTTACAGAAACGGCGCCGAATTAATTGGTGACCGGAATTTTTCGAAACCTAACAAAGGAGTTTAATTAATTTACCCAGAAGAATGCTGCGAACCACATTCGCAGACAGAGCCTGGCCTTGGCTGTGGGTCAAAGACGCTGTGTAAATACAATTTCACACTCGGCCTGGCAGGCAGTGGCCACACGGCGTATGAGTGATTTCGCAGGACTTTTCCTTTTCCTAATTAATTGAGTTGCTCCTTCCGAGCTGAAATACTTGGAACCTTCGCCTGCAATATGGATATGATGCCCCCAAGGCTTCTCCTTTGCTCGCCCCAATATAATGGAATTTATTATTTGTTTTTATTTTTGGTTCTTCTGTACCAGTTCATATCCTTTGTCTGGCGGTCTCTGTTTGTAATCCTGCTTCATGTGCATATGCTGCCTTTAAAAAATGTCCAGTCCAGTGCAGTGAGTGCGAATTGTTTTATTGTTTTTTTTTGGTTTGTATGCGACTGTTTTCCTGCGGATTTATTTTATTTTATAGTTTTTGTTTTCCAGCTTTTGCTGATTCGGTATTTAAGTCCTCTCTGTGCAATTGAATCGAACCAAATGGGATTGACTTAAGCTGACAATGGCATTACGTATACGCCCCGCGTGCCGGCAAGCATTTGGTTTAACATTTTACAAGAAACCTTTAACTGTTTTTAAAATAAATAAATATTACCTTTGGCTTATACATTTAACATATGTTTTCCTGACCCTTTAAGCGTTACAAAGTCAAACGCAATTAATATTTTACCAAAACTAGCAGGTGTGTCCTTTGACTTACCTTTGGGATATATTCCGAATTCTGTTTGATTAAAATTAAATGTGAGTATTTGTCTAATCTACTTATTTTATTAATCTACTCTAACACTTTTATTGTTACTGCCATTTTCGTTATATTTATTATTATTATTTTAATCACACCACTTAGCACGCGATCCTTGGTTCGAAGAGATCGTATCGTGGGCTTTTTATTATTTTTTTTTGGGATAGTATCTCCAGGGTTTATCTCGAATGGCAGACAACCACGCCACGCCGCGTTTCAAAACGAACTGCCAGCCGCTGGACGAGATCCGAGCTCCAGCATTGAAGGGGCCTTCGTCTGGAGGAAAAATTCACCATGCCCCGAAAGAAATCGGGTAGCCGAGTGGCATCCGAGACCACGGATAACATCCATGTGGGTCTGTGGAGCAAACGGGAGAAAGTGAAAGCAGTTCTTCACACCGACGGCAGCATTGGGGCAGGTTAGTGTCCGCTCTCTTTCAGCGTCCATCCTTTCGGATATCCTGCGATGTTTTTGATAAGCCTGGAGCCTGTTATGATAGGGAACTCTTTTGAAGTTCAAAATAATCTGTTGAATGCCAGTATGGAGGCATTAAAAAAAATATATATTTTATAGCTTTTACAAAAGGGATATACGATATTAATATATTATTTTTAAACCTATTATTAAATATGTTTGGAAAGAGCTCTTCCAAGCTTGTTTATTTACATTTTAGGTATCCTTCCTAATGGAAAATTTTACAAAAATATTATTTATTTGATACAAGCTATTTCAAAATGAAGTAATTGTTAACTTTACAATATTCTATGTTTTTTTTAAAGACACTCTCCGTATCCGGGACATGCGCAGGATGCGAGCTGCTCTCCGATGGCGAATGTCCGGCATTTCGACACTTCGGGATTCCGGCGTGGTGAGTAGGAACTCTGAAAGGCACTGATAAGAATCGCTGATAAGAAATGCAGCTGCATCCCCAACAAAAGCAACACGTTGAGGGGCGGTAATTGCATAAGAAATTTATAATTAAGGGTATAGAGCGATAGGGTAATGGGAATGGAGGCTCTTAAGGGGGTGATTGGGTGGCCGTAATGATGGGGAAGCGCTGTGACCAGCAAACCACAAAATGCTAAACGCTGCAGACGCAATTAATGCGCACCGTTTTACAATTAGCGAACTGGCCCAATTATGCAGCTGCCTTCCTGCAGACCCCATGGAGGCCCCTGTGACCCCCATCGGGCCCCCAAATTACCCAGGCGCACAGCCTCCACCGTGAATCTTGGTCGTTGTTTTACTTTGTCCGAACGGGGGCTCTTAATAGCAAATTCATGGCCACTCTGACCGGTCGTTGTCATTTTTGTACCCCGGAGTTCACAGAGTATATTGTATTCCTTTACAGGGATATGGAAGAGATGGTACTCTACTTTAAACATTCGTCATCAACATTATTTTTATTATTAAATAGACTCTGATGACAAAGAAACTCAAGAGAGTAAGGAATAAATAAATGCCGGGTATCATTTCGTCTGGAAACTAGTCCAATAGACACCCCTCCTCGTTTTATTTGTTTTGCTTTTTGCTTTAGCGGGCACGTGAATTTTTGGTTTTTGGTTTTCGGTGGCTGAAACTGCCTTTTAATTATGATAATTACATTGTTGTCATTCTCATTTGCTGACAGCAGCTGGAGTGCAGGAGGGGACGTGCCACGAAAATTTCCACTTCATTGGGTAGCTCCTGCTTAATGCAGGATGCACATTTTGGGTCGTCTCTGGGGCGAGTAAAATTTTTAATTTATGCCGTGGGAGAGAATGTTTACAATTTTTGAATTTATGCGAGTTTTATGAACATTTCCTAACAACAAAAATTATATGTAAGCATTGTATTTAGAACATGGACAGATTTGAGTAAATTGGCCATAACTTTAGTAATACTCATCCCATCGAAGAATGTTATACCTTCCCGATCTTGTATTTTCCGGTAGCATCCATTTATATTAAAACCCTACCATCAAAAATCTGACCCCATTTTCGCAAATTTTAATGATGGTACCCCTTTCCTAAATTGCTAAAAAGTCTTTGGGTCAAAATTAGGAGTTTTTAGTCACCTTTTTGTTATTCTTTTCCACAATTTTCATCCGATTTCAAAAAGTAATGGCATTTCTGAATCAGGGATTTAATCCCCGTCGATCTTCATCCAAATTTTTTAAAAGTAGAAAAAAAAATATTTTTTAGATTTTTTGAAATTTATGAAAGGGGTACCATCATAAAAAATCGCAAAAATCGGGAAAAAATTTTTTGTTCCACTTTTGAAATATTTTGATGCAGATCGGAGCGGAATAAGTTCCTGATTCATAAATGGTATCCCGTTTTTAAATCGGATAAAAATTAGATAAATTATTGTTAAAAAGGTGATTAAAATCTTCAAGTTTTGGCCACAAGGCACTCATCACTATTTTAACTTGGCTAATCTTTTCCTCAGATAATGGCGGAACATGCTTAATAATAAAAGTGATTAGGAAACATATTAAAAAAGATGTGCAGTTAATATAGCACATTAACTATTATCTGTATCAAATATATGCCATTCAAAATGTATACATTTAATATCTATTATTTCAGAGCAAAAATGTACCCCCGAATAATAAATCGAAGTTTAATAACATTGGAATTTAAAAGATTATTTATAAATGTTTAATCTTCAGCTTCAACAATTTTTTTGTCAGTTGTAATCATGCTTTTAGTACTGCAGGGTCTTATTTATTTCCAAATAATACGGAGTGTGGTAATAAAAAAATATTCATAAAATAATATATAAAATATAAAAATACAAAAATTTTAATGCAGAGCTGTGAACCTCTGACAATTTACAAAACAACCAACGTAGAATGTGGAACTGCGCAAAATTACTCAGCAAATGCCTCGTGTCTCGTGAAAGCCGTAAACTGGAACAAGGCGGTGGCTAACATGGATGTTTACCTTCTAGGGCAGTTGAAAAATATATCTGTGAGTTACCGACAAACATCTTGAAATAATGTCAAAAGTACCTCCACATATACTTTGTTTTAGATACGATTTCAGGTCTTCAAAAGAGACTACACCAATAAAATGCAGCCTTGGTTGATTGATGTCACAGTCAATATGTGCGACCACATTGATCGAAGAAATTTTCTGGCCTACGGCAGAATAGTTTTTCACGTCTCGAAACAATTTTCCAACTTTAACCATTCATGTCCTTATTCGGTAAGAAAATCTCTCAAACACTCTTTAAATGGAAATATACAGATATTATTCGCAGGGTCACCTATTCGCTCGCGGTCTTTATTTGGATGAGAATTTCTTGCCAAATGTTTTGTCCCTCGGGCTTTATAAAATTTCAATTCTGATTTTTGAAAATTTCATGGCAAAACCCAGGGAATATGTCGGTTCAATAACTCTTTATTTCGAGGCGATGGAGCCGTTTAAGTCGAAGCGAAATAGGACTAGACCCAACAAATAAATATTAAAATATTTAATTAAAAGAAGTTATAGGGAGAGTCTTTTAATATTGGCGTGTTAAAAAAATGTAAAATAAAAATTAAATATCCATTACTGGTATTTATCATTTACTGTTTCATTGAACCAAGTTTTTAATTTCATTTTAATTGAGCTTTACTACTATTCACATTTTTATTCTGTTGCATTAAATAACATTCTGATTAGTAAGAATCATGTTTTCAGTATGTCTGGCTCTCGTTGCTTTCCAACTAATATGGAAAATAGTAAGTTAAAACAAATAACAAAAACATAAGGTTTTATCAACATAAAATTCTCACAAAGAGCTGTGAGCCTTTAACAATTTACAAAACAACAAATGTGGAATGCGGCACTGCCCCAAAGTACTCGTCAAATGCCTCCTGTTTTGTAAAGGCCATTAACTGGAACAAGGCAGTGGCCAATATGGATGTATATCTAGTTGGACAGCTAAAAAATATATCAGTAAGCTGTAAAATAATCTTTTATTAACTATTCTATAAGGGATTCTTATATTATCTTAGGTGCGGTTCCAAGTCTACAAGAGGGACTACACAAATAAAATGCAACCATGGTTGGTTGACGTCACAATCAATTTATGTGACATTATTGACAGAAGGAATTTTCTGGCCTACGGAAGACTAATCTTTCTCTTCACAAAAACCTTTTCCAACATCAACCACACATGTCCTTATTCAGTAAGTAAATTACTAAAAACTTGCAATTTAACGCTTTTATATGCTTGCAGGGTCACCTATTCGGTCGCGAAGTGTATATTGATGAAAACCTAATGCCAAATGTTTTGTCTCACGGACTTTATAAGTTTTCGATTCTTATATTTGAAAATTTTAGAGACAAGCCCAAGGAATATGCAGGCTCTATTATGTTCTATGCCGAAGCAATGGCACCATTCAAATCGAAAAGAAACAAGACTTTCTCTACTACAAAAAGACCTAAATAGAATATAAACTATGTATTTTTATGTAACATTTTGTGGGCAACTTATGTTAATAATGACTTTATAATTGCAAACTAAAAAACAGAAATACATATTTGTTTATAGTTGGCTACCTTGCCTTGGCTATTCTTATTTTTGAAATGAATATATATGCGGAGGCGATGAAACCATTTAAATCAAAGCGAAACAATAGAAACAATAGTCGCACTGGACCCTGAAATGTAATAAAGTAATTACAATATTTGAAGGTTAATGATATCGATGTAAATTTCTTTTTAGGTGATTGTGAACAAGTTAATGTAACATTATGATTTTTGCATATTTTTATAGAATTTTAAGGTTAATCACTTTATGATTATAATTAATATTTTTAATATTACCATCAGACTACAAACATTCGTTTAGATTCGTTAGTTGTAATCATGTGTTTACTCTGCATTGTTGTTATAGCAATCCACCTGACTTTAAGTGTGGTAATCATAATGTTTTTTACTCTTTCCATTTAATATTAAAACAATAAATAATTCTTTAGAACTGTGAACCCATAACAATTTACAAAACCACAAATATAGAATGCACAACTGCGTCGAAATACACTGAAAATGCTTCCTGCATCGTCAAGGCCGTCAATTGGAACAAGGCGGTTTGCATTATGGATGTCGACTTTATAAGGCAGGTCAACAATGTGTCTGTAAGTTAGATTATTTGGTGCTGAGGCAGTTAATAGAACTTATTACCCCAAACAGATCCACATTCAGGTCTTCAGGAGGGACTACTCAAACCAAATGCAACCATTTTTGGTCAATGCCACCTTCAATTTGTGCGACATTATCCAGCGAAGAAGTTACCTTCCCTACGGAAGGATGTACTGGAATGTGATCAAGAACTATTCCAATCTGAACCACTCGTGTCCCTTTTCGGTAACAGGATATGTTTTTTATTACACACTTATTAAGAATTCATACAATTACAGGGACATTTGTTCTGTCGCGGGATCTACCTTGATGAAAAACTGATGCCAATGGTTTTCCCTTCGGGAACTTACAAAATATCTATGGATTTTTACGAAAACTTTCCAAAGAAGGCCTGCGAATTTTTTGGTTCCATAAGTGTTACTTTTGAGGCGAGGTTTCCATTTATTTCAAAGCGAAACCGAAACCACACCAACGATATTTTGACTTGAAAAATGAAGTACAATGAAATAAATTATATATATGATATGCATTTTATTTTAAGCAACAATTAATTAATTTTAATACGGGGAATCCAATTGTCGTTTATTTCCAATATATATTTAAATATCGACGTTTATATACCCTTAAATGTCGCAATTACTGACTGTGATGGCTTTTAAAATCGATTAAAACCCAAATGCTTTTAGTCGATATTATATTAATGCTTGAGTTACAATAATTTAAAGCAGCAGCAATAATGTGCTTGAAATATTATATTCTGGTCGCCTTATTTCTCATCCGCAATATGGTACAGGAAACTAAAAATATTTAAAGTATTTATTAACTTATTTATGCGTTTAAAGTTCTGTGACCCCCTGATTGTGTATAAAACCACAAATATTGAATGCATAACAGTGCCAAAGTATGCGACAAATGCAACATGTGTCTTGAAGGCTATTAACTGGAACAAGACAGTTGCTAATATGGACATGGATTTTGCGAGGCCAATGAATAATATATCAGTAAGATAAAAAATACAAAATGAATATAATTATCTTTACTTTTCCGACAAAAGATACGTTTGCAGATCTTCAGGAGAGATTACACCAATCAATATCAACCATTTTTAATTGATGTCACTATCAATATGTGCGATTTTATTCTACGACGAAAGTATTCTCCTTATGGAAAAGTTGTTTGGAATATGGTTAAAATTTATACGAACTTTAATCACACCTGTCCATATTCGGTAAATATATATTTGTTTGCCTCTGGAATTATTTTAATTGTAATTTCATTCCAGGGTCACTTGTTTGCTCGAGAAATATTTATTGATGAGAAACTTATGATTGTAACTTTTCCATTGGGCCTCTACAAGTTTAGTGTCAGCGTTTTGGAAAATTTTGTAAACAAGCCCAGCGAATTGGCCGGAACAATCGGCTTGTATGCACAGGCCATGTTTCCAGTTAAATCTAGGCGTCCCAAAAAACAAGGCTTAATTAATTCTAATTAAAATTCACAATAAAATGTGGCATCATTTTTATGCGAAAAAAAGGAGTAGCATCAATTGAATAATCAATTTTAGCCAATTATTATAATTGTAATTGTTTCAATCAATTGCTTTTGAGGTATTTGTAGCTTAGTTGGGATTAGAAAATTACATGATGTTTGTATGAATATTTGTTTATATATTTTTTAAATGTTCAAGCATTAAAAATGTTAGCTAGTGAATAGTATAATTAGTTAGTAGATGGATTAATCATTATTAAAAGCTAAGATATAGGATGCTTTCACTGACTCTAGTAGTCTCTGATTGACTCCGAGAGCAGGACAATTAGGTTTCCGGCAGAATAAACAGGAATGCCCACATTGGAATGTCCCGACATTGATGGACCAGCTTATGCACTTGTGGCATGAATCGCAATTGGGTTACAGCATCCTAAATCCAGCCAAACGAAAGATTTCACATGCAATGAATGTTTAAAAGCGAAACTGTGGAAATGCTGTGCGAAAATGTCACAATTAGGACCTTAGATGTTGCCAGAACAAGGAATGCATTGCAGTTAGAATCCTTTATGTAGGGGATATTTTGAAACCCCGATTTATAGTCACCATAGTTTCTGTTTTTGGCTCGCTGCCATTTCAACGGCCATGCAACAATTTATGGTGCTGTCAACAATATGGCAACATGTTTTTTGTCAGCCTCTGCCAGCCAGGACATGCTAATTGCATGCACCATGCAAAAATATCGGGCGGCCGTTGAAATTTTTACGAAGCTCTCAATTTAATGCCCCATAAATTGGAGAGGGTCTGGGTCTGGGTTTGGGTTGTAAGCGTGTAAAATTGACAGCGAATGCACCATAAATTCCGTGCCACACTTTTTAGCGACAAATTTTGATGCACGCACTCACAATAAGGGACAAAAACCGCTGACAAAAGCAGAATTGGGAAATGTAACCTAAACGGCAATACAGATTTTTCTGTCATGCTTATTAATTACAATGAGAGGCACCTCACATCCTCTGTTCCATTCATTTTCGCCATTTTATGAAGAGTTGACCACAAATGGTGGCATTACAATTAGAATTGAGATACTAATGTGCATCCACACTTTAAAGCAGGCTTTTGCACACCAAATAGTACACAAATTTTTTCTTGATTTAGTTTAATTTTTAATGTATAACTCATTCCAACCACCTTTAGATAGTCAATCGGAATTAAAGTTAATCAGAGCCAGGTGTCTGTAATTTGGAATTCCTAATTGGTTTGACCACGCAACCTTAATTGTATAATTAGGCCGCCTTTTTCTCGGTATTTAAGGGAGTGATTGGTGTTTTAAAATAATCAAAGACACTAAACATGCCCGAAATTACGGTCGACAGTCTTGTCTTCTTCAGAAGCCACTGGACAGCCTGGAGGGTCCTGGGACTGGCTCACCACCGAATCGAGTCGTGGAGAAATCTCTATTTGATGTACAGCCTGGTGATGAACGTGCTGATTACCCTGTGCTATCCTCTTCATTTGGGCGTGAACCTCTTCCGGAACGGCTCTCTCACCGATGACATTTTCAACCTGACGACTTTTGCCACCTGCTCGGCTTGTTCGTTAAAGTGTTTGATCTACGGATACAACATCCAGCAGGTTTTGGAAATGGAGAAGCTTTTGAGGCTGCTGGATGGGCGAGTGGGTGGCCAGCAGCAACTAAATATTTACAGCCAGGTGAAAGTGCAACTGCGAAATGTCCTTTACATTTTCATTGGCATCTACATGCCGTGCGCCCTTTTCGCCGAACTCATGTTCATATTCAAGGAGGAGCGTGGCCTGATGTATCCTGCCTGGTTTCCCTTCGACTGGATCAACTCCACTCGATACTATTATATGGCGAACGTGTATCAGATAGGCGGCATAACCTTTCAACTCCTCCAGAACTATGTAAGCGATTGCTTCCCGGCCGTGGCCTTCTGCCTCATCTCCTCCCACGTGAAGATGTTGTACAAGAGGTTCGAGGAAGTGGGCAGCGATCCCGAAAAGGATGCGGAAAAGGAACTGGAGGGCTGCATAACCGATCACAAGCACTTGCTGGAGTAAGTGGGAAATATCTAGTTTTTACCTTTTAATAATTTTTTAATATTTCCAGACTATTTCGCCGCGTTGAGGCCTTCATTTCGCTGCCCATGCTGATACAATTCACAGTCACAGCCCTGAATGTCTGCATTGGCATCGCCGCTTTGGTGTTCTTCGTCACCGAACCTATGGCCAGGATGTATCTCATTTTCTACTCGATGGCCATGCCCCTTCAAATATTTCCAACCTGCTATTTTGGCACTGACAACGAGTACTGGTTCGGGAAGCTCCATTACGCGGCTTTCAGTTGCAACTGGCATCCTCAAAACCGGAGCTTCAAGCGAAAAATGATGCTTTTTGTGGAGCAGGCCTTGAAAAAAAGCACAGCAGTTGCCGGGGGAATGATGCGGATTCATTTGGACACATTCTTCTCCACCCTGAAGGGTGCCTACTCCCTTTTCACCATTATTATTCGCATGAGGAAATGAAAAACCTCTAGTTTGCTTTAACCTTTTGAAAGAATTTGAAATGAAATGCAGCTGACAGGACAAGCCTGGGAAGCCTGGGAAGCCGCAGGTGATCCTTTATTAAAATGCAATAAAATCGGAGACTATTAAAGACAATTACTTCATTGACAAATTTTGTATAAAAAGGCTTGCAATCCGTGAAAAGGTAAACTAGTTTTGCGAATCTGTCATGGTGGTCATCAACAGTTTGGGCTTTTTTCGAAGCCATCGTCTCCTTTTGAAGCTACTCCTTTGCGATCCTGAAAAGCTAAAGTCCCAAAGAGGATTCTATATCCTTGGCACTTGCGCTTTCAGTCTGCTCTTCACCATTGGATTCTCTTTGCACCTGGCATTGATGCTATTCCGGAACGAATCTAAGGAAATGGATATGATGAATATTGCCACATTGCTTCCCTGTCTGGGATGTCCTCTAAAGTTTGCATTTTATGCCATCGACTACCGGAATTTTGAGCGAATAGACCAGTTACTAGAGACATTGGATAAAAGAGTTTCCGGATTGGACCAGAAGAAAATCTATTTGAGCTTCGAACGAAAAGTAAAGGGGATTCTTTGGTTATTCGCTGGAACCTTTGCAACATTTGGCTTAGCCACGAGTTTAGCCATTGTTTTCAAAAGTCATGAGGAGCTTATGTTCCATGCCTGGTTTCCCTTTGACTGAAAAAGATCTCCAATAAACTACTGGCTTGCTAACTCATACCAGGAATTTGGAATTACATGCCTTTTTATCCAGAATTTTATGAATGATAGCTTTTCAGCGATGGCTTTATGTTTGATGCTCTATTCGCGAATCGAAGCTGTGGGTAAGGAGAGCCCTGAAAATGCGGAAAAAGAGCTGAAGAACTGCATTACGGATCACGAGAATCTTTTGGAGTAAGTAAATAAAATGTATACTCTAAAAAGCATTTACTTATCAAACACCAGTCTTTTCCAGACACTAGAGTCCTTTATTTCCAATTCAACGGGCATTCAACTTCTAATCACTCCAGTGACATTGTCCCTTGGATTCTCGGCCATGTTCTTTTTTTCCAGTGAGCCCAATCAAAAGATATTCTATTTCTTCTATCCCTTCTCCTCGGTGATTCAGATCTTTCCCTGCTGCTACTTTGCAACCATTTCGGAATACTCGTTTAAAAGACTTCCCTATGCCGCCTTTAGTTGCAACTGGATGGATCAGAACAGGACCTTCAAGAAAAACATGATGATATTCGTGGAGGGATCCTTAAGAGGCATCAAAGCCAAGGCGGGTGGAATTATTCCCATTTCGTTGGACACCTTCTATGCCACTGTCAAGTTTGCTTATTCAGTGCTAATTATTATTTTGCGAATGGATAGATAGAAATACCACGAATAAATGCAATAAATTGTGCATTTCAATTTCAATTAAGCTATGGGAAAGAGTTAGTAAATGGCCGCTGGAGCCAGGAAGCCATTTGTCGTTTGTGCATGCAAAATGGCGGACTCTCTCCTTCCGCTTCAATTCCCAAACGGAAGTCGCTGCAGTGACCGAAAGCAGAGTGAGATAAATAGCCGCAAAGAGTTGAATGCCACGATAATTGATATTTAGAAGCGGACTTTATTGATAGTCTCTATTTTCGATTGGGATTTTAGTGTCGCTTACCTTATTAAGTATACGCCACGTGTCCCCAGTCAGGGGATTTAATTTCGACTAATTGAATCACTCTAGGATATTTGCATAAGACCAAATCAATTGCTCAACCAGGATAACAAGCCCTGAGCCAAAAGCCATTGCTCGCATATTTATTTGCACAAGCAGTAGGACATTAAAAGACTTTTGCTTTTCATTCCGGAGTCGGAGCTAGTGCAGAATCCGGTCTCAATCCCAATCCCAAGCCCCTGGCCCTGGCCCTGTCCCTGTCCCTGTCCCTGTTCCAGAGTCGGTAATGCGCTTAAGTCGGCACAAAGTCCGTGTTGGATCTGGAAAGAAAGTGAACATTGTAAAATGGACAAAATGGACAGGGGCGGACGGGGCTCCGAAAAAGGACCCAAAAAGCTAAAATTTATAGCTGGCAAAAACTAAAGAGCAGCCTGGGACTTTGTATTCCAATCGATTTGATGACCGACCATGTACCATCCTTGGGCATTCAAACTTGATTTGAATTTATTACGGAACGCATTTACTTCTGTTTGCCGCCTAATTCCCCAAGCCGAGCACGTACACTAAAGTCCGCGTCCAATTCCGATTCCGAGTAAGAGTCCCAGTCCCAGTCCCAGTCCCAAAACCCAAACTCCTGTCCAGGACATGCTTAATTTTTAATAAAGAAGGAAAAAAAAATCGACTTAAAGTTTCTCGGCCAGGACCTCGGTACATTTAGCAGACTCAGCTGGATGCTGTCAGCCGGAAATTGTATTTGGTCACTTGGCTCATTTCGTCAGGACCTCGTCATCGCCATTATCATCATTATCATTTCTTCCTGCTCATCATTTCTCCCCCATCCGAGTTGAATCTGCAAGTCGGGGAAACTCTAACTGTGGCAAGTCCATTGCACTTGCGGCGGATGATTTAAGTTAGTTTGCTAAACTTTTACACTGCAAAAAATATTGGGGAAAGATTTTGGTTAGTTTCTCTTTGAATGTGAATGTATATAACTGAAACTGTATATATTTGAGCATTTGTAAACATTTTCTGGCAGTGCACAGCACTCAGCTGGAGTGGTTCATTGGCCACTTTCCACAACCGAATGTAATTTGTTGTTCAGCAGAACGTTAATACCGTTGCAACAGCGGCAAGCGGCAAGTGGCAAGTGGCAGCTACCGTTGCTGTGACAGCCACAAGTGGCCAACAGATGAATTTTGGGGGGGGGATGGGGCGCTAAAGACGAAGATCCTGATGAGGATTGCTTCCTCGTTGAGCATCAAGTGGTTGCCTTACGTGAAACCCTCGAGATGTTCGAAGACTTGCCAAACCCCAAGCCCAAGCCCCGGCCCCAGCCAGCCAACAGGTATATCAATTTTCCTTCTTGCCAAGTAACTTATCGTTTTGTGCCAACTTTCCATTTAATTAGCAATAATTTCAGGAGGAATTGGAAACCAAGAGAAACTGTATCCAAACAGCCCGCAGCTTTGACTTGAAATTAATAGTTTTCAAATGCTAGTGCGCCGAAGACGACGATGGGCAAGAAGTTTCCAATTCTCCAAAGCAAATCAAAAGAAAAATTATCTCAAACTTTGTTGGCAAAAGTTTTGTCAATGGCTTAACTTGGCTAACAGCCACATGCTTGTAAAGTCGTAGGTCGAAAGGGCAGCTGCGAAGCGGAGTACTTTTAGTAAATTACAAGGCTCTGGTTGTCTTGCCATATTGTGGCGCAGACTTATATAAATATGTTCTTACCTATAAAGTAAAAGTTTTAAAGAAAACATGGCTAAACGCTTTTCGGTATACATTGACAGAAAATAGTTTGATATTCAAAAAGTTAAAGAGTGGGTCTGGGTATCCATAAGGATATATCCGTACAAAAACACAAACTTTACAAGCGACATAAGACAGTCACTTAAGGTGGCCAATGGCACATTAAGTGAGCTATGAAGGGGGACTAGTGTGGTGGGTAAAAGTTAATTTTGGCCTCAAAATGTTAGCCATATTCGTACAAGCTTATA
This sequence comes from Drosophila varians, assembly GCA_018150405.1. Taxonomy (NCBI): domain Eukaryota; kingdom Metazoa; phylum Arthropoda; class Insecta; order Diptera; family Drosophilidae; genus Drosophila; species Drosophila varians. The sequence continues at coordinate 17,448,838 of JAECWK010000130.1, forward strand.
TGTATTTACGGCCAGGCAGGCGGCAGGCGGCAGGCATGTAGTGCGCCAGAGATTTACAAATTTAAGGATGGGCACAAATTTCTGGATCGTCAGTGAGAACATTTTGCCTAAACTATGCCATTAACATACAAAACTTTCACAGCAACCGGCCCCTGGCCCCTATCCCCTGTCCCCTGTCCCCCTTTCTGTCCCCTCTCCTCGGCGGGGCAGCCCTTCGAGGCACGTAAATACTTGCCAGAAACTTGCACGAATTAACAACAAAAAGTTTGTCCTTCTTGTGTGACGGAAAACTTGGATGGAATAACACAAGACTGACGCTGGCAAGTGACAATAACACAACAAAATCGGGCCCACAGCGAGGGAGATGGCTAGTTCCGGTTGGAGAGAGACGGATGCTGCGCCGGCAAGAGTTATAGAATGTTGCCAGGATTTTGTGGGGTGGGGAGAAAGGAGAAAGGATTTTGGGGGAATGGGGCAGTGCCAACGGAGCCAAATGTCAAACAATTTGTGGTCTTCTAAGCCAGCACATTTCTCCCACACCCAAAATCTTCCCACTTTGCTTGTTATTTAAAGCCCGGGTCTAAAGGCCTTCTGGCCTTCTGGTATTTATAGCTCAAAACTTTATGAGTAGCAGGGCCAGCCATAAAAAGCAAAGCACTTCGCCCTGGCATAATTGCTGCTAAAGACTGTTTGGCGTCCGATGTGGATTGTAGTCCAACTATAACTCATTACGGCTAATGAGCGTTATTTGTGCCCAGACGGACTCCCACCCGTACCAGGACCCGGACCCGGCCAACTCCATTTTGCATGAGACACGATGACAGACTGGAAAAGGTCGAAAATTAGTTTGACTTCTGACGACGCACTGGCAGACACACAGGCTCACAAATACACAAAGACGAGCTGGTCTTAACTCGGCCAAAGGGATTACGCTTAATTGACAGCGACAACAAGTGACAGCTACTGTCGACTTGGCCAAGGCAGAGAGAGACGGCATTGGTGCAGTAGAAAGGAATAGAGATAGCTGAACCCTGGGCCAGGCTTCAACTTGTTAATCTCCCTTTGAAATATTTGAAACTTAAAGTTTGTAAAGCAAACGCAAAGTAAATAGTTAATGATTGTAAAGTCTAACCAACTTTACTTAAAATAATACTAGTTTTTTTTAAGTTTCATATTTTAAAGCACTCTTTTAGGATGCTCTCAAAAAAGTAAAAAATTTCAAAAAATTTGACGTTACCTAAAGCTTTTTTTGGAATAGTTTGCTTATTTATTTATAATAAATAAATTTAGATTTAAAGTTAAAAATAAAATTACTAAACAAAATGAAAACCTTATCTATACTTTCTTTAGAAAAGATCGCGCCTGCAACAAAAAAGTCGAATCAATTAGGTTCAGCAAAGGATTCGGGAATGAAAGCGGTAAACGGATTTAAAAGGACTCTATCTATGCCTTTTACCTCTCGAAAATGCACTCGAACGCAGTAATTCCAATTCGGTTTAAGTTCGAGAGCTCCTTTCACTGTCTTTTCCAACAAAATGAAATCGTGGCATTGCCTAAAATAGCAATAAGCCACTGCCGAAGCAGCCGAAACGTGAAAATGAACCGGAAAATGCAATTTAAAGGACAACTCCGAAAATAACTTGTGTGGCCCGTTTGTCGGCAAGTCCTGTAGTTGAGCTTAATCGCAGTTAACACATCGTCGTTTAAATGCAAATGATGCGACCCAAACAGCAATAACGAACGTGGCCAAGAGGCGTTTCACATGTGTGGAAAATGTGAATGGAAATGCGGAAAAAAGCGCAGAGGACGTAACCAAGGAAGCGAAGAAAAAACACAGGAAAAAACAGATTTTATTCCAATCATTAAGCTGAAATATTCATTGGTGGTCCGAAGGGTTTAAATAAATCAAGTATTAAATATTATATTTCTATAATTATTCCCTCATCCCACGAAATTCCTTTCAATGCACCCAAATCTCTTATTATGAGCGACTAAGTGGGCGTGGCCGCCACACGTGCAGACCGGAATTGGCGGATTTTGGCATCGAGACGGCGGGAAAATTGAAAGTTTTAATGCTGCCAAATGGCAATGACAATAATAAAGCTGATGAGTCCGTGACGACGAGTATCGTGGCCAATCCCAGCCAAAGGATGACAACAATTATGCAGATGATGTGTGTGTTCCATGCCCCCTGGATCTTATCCAATTGTTTACTCTGGAATCTCTTTGAGGCAAACACGTGCCACTTTTGGATACAAGACACTGGATTATTAAAAGAACACTTGAATGTGATTTAATGTTTATTTTGTTGTCGAGTAAAACGATTTAAAAAGCATGCAATTTTGAGCATAAAGGAACTCCACAAAGAATCCAAAATTTGGAATGAAATACATATATCCCTCTGGTCAATGGAACTAAAAATTGAAGTTTAGGAAATGGAAAATCTGCAAGAGTTACATCTTGTGTAGCATATCTTCGGGGCAAAGGAGCTCCAGACCATGTCCTGCCGAATACAAATTTTTACGGTTCGTTAGACATAATCGGATTTGGATTTATTTTTTTGGCAAACTTTCGCCCTTAAATGCAACTGCCAATCCGGTGAACTTTCTTTTCCCGTAGTTACCAACAGAAATACGTATTCGGATTTAGCCAAAGTTCAAGATGTACAGACTCCAGTGAACAGGGTGGCCTTGACATGTTTTGGTTTAATGATTTGGTCTCGATTAGAGAGCTACGTGCAGTCCGACTAGATAAACATTTGTTAAAATGACATTAAATTACACGAATGTCGGCTGACAAGAGGCAATTTAAAACTAATTTTGCGATCATCAAATGCCACCACAGTCGGGGCACATGAAATAATTGCGCAGATACAAAGATATGGTAGAGCCGGGCCAGAGCCAAAAATGCTTTAAATTGTGGCAATTAGTTTAAGGTGTAGAACGATATTTGGCTTCCCACATACATACTTGAGGAGCCTTTGTGGCCAAATCATTATTATTCTCCCATTAACATCACCAAGCAACCTCAGACAGTTTTTGTTTGCACTTCATTTAATGCAATCAATCACAGGATGATTCGTATTGATTAGGCAAATGCCATAAATGATATAGAACGGAAAGTGCCATTGAAAAACTAATTGAATTATGGACATTAGACAATTGATGCTATTCGATTCCAGGCCCAGGCAGTTGTGACAGCTTGAATAAGTACTTTTGTTTGCGCTGAGCAAAGCCATTGAATGCTCCACCAATGTCGCCCAGAAAGCATTCAGCCCAAAACCCATTAAACCAAAACATGAGCCCCAACAAGCCCAACTCCACGTAACCCGAGATTTTGACTCTTCGTGTGTTTAAGGTCAATGCCGGAGCTGGTGACCATAAAATGCGTGCTGTAAAAATAAACTTGGATGGTAATATTCGGGTGTGCTCTGGCTGCCATCTCAGAGATTCGCGAACTTTCCAACCCAAACACCCAAACACCCGAGAAGCTGCCAAAAACCAAGCCAAGTTGGAAAGTTCTGAGCCACTTCCGGACTTCCGCATTTTTTGCTTGACTTTGTCAATTTATGAAACCCAAAGTTTGGGCCCTAAACTATTTACTTTCCTATACAGCTTAATAAGCTGTATGCTTAGTCTTTTATTTAAATTTAATTATATAGTTTGATAATATTATTGACACATGATTGTTAATTATTAAAGTCAGCTTCCCAGTGACTGAAGCTCCTCTACAGAATCGTAGATCCAGACAACTTTCCGAGGAGCTGAACAAAGATTTATGAACTAGGTTCCCGATTTCGGGATGCATTCAATTGAGGGATAATCCACACGAATGTGGCAAGAAGGATAATGGGGAAGAAACCGAAATAGATGGGGAAAATAAGCAATGACCACAAACCAATAATTGAGATGCCAAATGGATTCACGTGTGCGTCAAAAATTTCCCCGGCCTTCCCAGAATCCATCTGCGTTGGCAATTCCCTTCCTGGAAATCCTTCGGTTATTCAAACATTTCCGGAACACCAAATCGAACCTGCTTCCACAATAGAATCACGTACGAGTCCAGGACCAATTATTGTCCCCCGAAGACAACGAATTCAGAATGCAGGAAGTCTGGGTGCGAATTAAACTCGAATTTGATTTTGGAGCTGGCATGGGATTTAGTCCAGTATCATTAGTGATTGGATTTTGTTCATCTCTGGCCGGCCATTCGTCATGCTCTGATTGTCATCGAGTTCTCGATGCCATTTCCATGGATAAGCAATTAAAACTCGCCACCAAAGAATGGTTCAATAAATATCAATAAATTTCGCCGGCAATTTGGCGATTTTCCGATTTTGGCATAAATAACAATGGCAGGCGAGTGCGTCAATCAGTTGAACGGAGTTTCCAGACTAACGACCAGGTCAATATTAAACGCCAATATAGTATCGATAAAGTTAACCTGCACAATAGCAACTGCGAAGCGTCCGGCAAACAAATCGAGTGTAGACTATTTGCAAACAAGGTAAACTAACAAATATTCGCACCCAACTAGCTATAATATTGGGAAAGACCACGCGGCGTATGAGTGATGCACTAATGCCGGTGATGCTGGGGTGCAGTTTGACGCAACTGACTCATCTCGTTTTGAACAAATTCAGTGAAAGTTTGCCAAAGCCGTAACCGAAAACTGCATTGGCAATGTTTGGCGACGTGCATGGCGAATTGATTGCCGCATATGCGGAAAAGAAAGTTCACAAATGGCTGGCAAACACAAACACAAAGTGAAGAGACCAACCCACTGCCACTTCTAATACAGACGAGTACATAATCCCAATTATTTACTCAGCGGTGGCGAGCGGCAAAGGCAGCTAATCAGTTAGCCACTCGGACGGGCCCCACTGTGTGGTGTAGTGTGGTGTTGCCTTTTCGCACCACTCGGCCCGGCCAGTGTAAACAGAAGTGGATTGTAACAAAAGTTGCGGAGTTGAATACCCTCAACGCTAACTCAACCCACTGCACCTCTTAACTAATTAAGTTTTCAATTTATTCAAAGAAAAGCTTTTGTTTTTGATAAGCAAACAAAATGGTTGAAGTGCCGAGAGCAAACAACAGCAACAGCTGATGTTTTTAAAAATAATTAGTAATCTTTATTATATAAATGCCATGAATTAAGTATATTTTATTGGAATAGATTATTGAGATCAATATACATATTCTTTAAAATGTTACCCCTTAGAATCTAGTATTTTTTAGCCAAAATACAATTTGTAACGAAACCAATTTTATGTTTTTTGAAAGGCTTTTAAAGCAAGTATTAAAAAAAACGTAATAGTAGCAAAAGTAGACCAAACAAGAGCTTAAACTTATCATTAGACCGTCCATTAAATTGGACGGTCTAATGATAAGTTTATTAAAGTTTTATTTAAGTAATGATAAGTTTTATTTAAGTTTTAAATTGTATTCTGTGCCAGAATTGAAAGTTTCCAGTACACTGAGCGAAATGATTGCCAAGAGACTCGACTGGGGACTGCGCACGCGCAGCGCGTACGAAAAACAGCTGAGCTACGTGCTTGGCTACTTAACTGCCCAGCCGCCCAGCCCTCCTGCCTCCGGGCTCCACCGGGGGGCACCTGCCTTTGGCACCACCATCCGTCCACCACCCTTAATCCCTCCACCCTTGGGTCGGCCTATAGCAAACACGTTAGGCGCTAACAAAGCTGAGAAACTCGCCTGGCAACCCGCGCTTCTTACCCAAAAAAAAAAAAAAAAAACTAAATAAATAAATAATAAACAGCAACAAAAAGCTGAAAAGAAAAAAAAAACTGAAAACAGATAAAGATAAAAAACAACGAAAACGAAAACGAAAAGAAAACAAAACGTGAGACGCTTCGTTGCCGGCTTGAGTTGGCCGGAGCGTCAGAGCCAGGCTTATGGCTTGAAGCAGCTCGCGGGGCTCGAGTGTCGGGTAAGAGACTCTCAAGTGCTTGGCTCAGTTCAGTTGCGAATTTCATACAACGCGAGACGGTTGCCTTTTCGCCTCCGAGCGGCACTGTGTTCTATCAAAGCCGAAAAGTCTGTCGAAAAGTAGCTGCACTTTGTTTCAATTCCGCAACAAAATTTGCAAAAAAAAAAATATATATAAGCATACTAGAGGAAGAAAAAAAGAAGTTTCGCGTTTAGACGGAAATTAGTCAAGCAAATAGTTATCTAACTCTGTCGGTGTGTGTTTGAGTTTCTGCAACTCTCAAGTGGAAAGTGACTTGAATTCTTTGAATTTGGAGTATACCTGGTGATACCCAAAAGCAAAATGATCGAGAGACGCAGTCAATTGGATAAGGTAATAGAACCGCAGCTGGCCAACATAAATACCAAACTCATTTTACGCTAACTTCTCGGTTAACTTTTGCCTTTGACTGACTACTTGGTATTTGGACAACTTTTTTTCATGGGGAAATTCAGTAATTTTGTTTGAAAGTTTTTAAGCTGATGCCAGAAACGTGTGAATATTTTCGATGTGAATTTTAAACTCAACAGAGTTATTAAGTTTCCGTAAACAATGCAAAGGCAAAGCGGATAACAAAGTTTCATTTAAACGGATAAACAAAAAACAAGTTGGCTAAACTATTTGGTTTCTTGATTTATTTCGTTTTAGGCACAAAAAATTGCCAGCTAATATTAGAGTTAAAAATACAATATTTGAATATTCGTAGAGTATCCGCATCGTCGACCTTGGCCAAATGAATCTTACGATTTTGGCTAATGACTACCCCAAAACTGTTTGATATATAGTTTTAATGATACAAGACACAGAACATATTTATTTCGCCGATTGCGATCACTGAAGAGGGTGACGGACGAGCTTCGGATTCAGATTCACATAATAGTTCTCGGATGTCTGATTCAGGTTTTAGTTTTTTTTTTCTGGTTAAACAGACATGTGCGAGATTTTCTTCATTGGCTCGAGGGTTCTAGCAGATCGCACGATCTGAGAACTTTTGTTTGCTATTCCATGCTATTCTATCTGTATCTTTTCTGCTCATCTAGATATTCGCGAAAGTAGCTAATTCTAAATTCACATACTTGGAAATGACTCAGTCCCAGCTCCGCTTGACTCATTTGCATTTGTTTGGCAGTTAAAACTTTTGCTTTTGTTTGGCCAGCCAGTCTAGCGGCCGCTTCACAAATTTTCAAAATGTTTGAAATTCTAATTAATTATGTGCGTGTCAAATTACGTAAGAGGCTGCGGCGAAACGAAAGTAAACGCTTTAAATGTCTAATTTATGCGGATTCTCAGCGAGCGTTTCGATTACAAAGTATTTAAAGCACACCTCGTCACGACGATCCTTAAAATTCAGCGGAAGTTCGTCGGTATTTTTGGCCAACTGATCGATATAATATTATTTATAGGGATACGTCATTCGCCGCGGAATCTGCGTCACTCCGCATGCCCACCTGCATTTAGATAGAACTTTAAGCCGGGCTTACAGTCTCATTATAATAAGTTCTTAGAGGTTGGCCGTGATCCGTGTCACGTAGTCTTCGTAGGCAGGTGAACGCTGATTGATTGGGCTGGGATCCCCCTGCTAAACCCTCGCAGCTACAAAGTGGATAAAGTTCCATTATTAATGAGGCTTTAAGCTCTAAGTAAGCCATTAGTCAAATGTTTAAGCCATTTACTGAAGCAAGATGATAAAATTGTTATGAAAAAAATCTAAAACTTTAATCAGAGCAAATTCAATATTTGCCACACTTTATTAGAGGATAAACGACAAATTAAAATATATGCAATATTCATAAATTAACGCTAGCGAATATTACGGCGCAATAAAAGCTTAATGATAAACAAAAAGAACATTATTATTAGATTATCAGATTAACAGGTCGCTTTTAAATTAATCAAAACATCAACACGTCCCAGCAGAATGTCCTTTTTTTCCCCAGTTTATTTTTCAATAAACTCTTTAATAGACCGCTGCCTTTTTTTTTTTGGAAATTTAATTAAATGTTTACCTTTGCGTTGAAATGCTTTTTGTACACATATGTATTGCTTACATTATTCCTTCAAAAATGGCTTGAATAAATTAATTAAACAAACATATTGATCACTACGAGTTCCCAATTCGATTGCAATTCGTGCAATACATCAAATTAATTAAAGTGATTTCACTGACGTTAATTTCGACTTTCGAATGACTCTGTTTGAATGCACTAAAAAATGGGGGCATACTTTGTTTTTTACTTTTAATTAATTCAATTACTTTTTTCGTTGCTGTCAAATATTTTTACATTCAACAAACAAAAAATGTGTGGCTTAGAATATAAAAAAGTAGCCCTTCTTTTTTTTTTTTACTGTGTAAGAGCTGCTGCCACTAATTAGGTATATGATTAACGATAGCACGATTGCCCCGCCCCCCGGCAACCGCCCCTTGACATCAGCACATTTTAATTGTAGTTTAACTCTGCCATTGAACTTTGTTTATTTCTCCCAGAGCACTCGGCGTATAATCTCAATTACTGCCCAGCTAACGACAACCACTTGAAACAATAACAAACTTGGCCGTGTAATTAAATCAAAGCCGCTAAGAAGAAACGTTAACGTACAAATAATATATGTGAGAACATAAAAAGAACAACAAACGACCCAAACAACAAACGCAAAAGCCGCCAAATTTAAAAGGGAAAATAGTTATTGTTACGAGTATTTCTTTGGCTGATTTACCGACATTTATCTGCCCGTGTTCGTAACCGGAGTTGGGGGTGTAACAAGAGGCACTACTTATAAGAAATATCAGTCGATACTCTTTCTGCCAAAAGGTCACGTACCAAGCCAAGCTCAAAACTGGACGCCAAAAATCGAAAGAAACGATTCCCACAAACAAAATGTAATGAAATTAAAGCAGAATCTGGCAATCAAGCTAGAATTTTTTTATGGGCTTATATAGGTGTCGGTAACCCCAAGCAAAGTCAAGGGCCTTTCTCCATTTCCCCTTCCCTGCTCATTAACACCTTTTGCTATGCTGATTAGCTTCGGATTTAACTCTCACTTACCCTTTGACCTCAGTTCTGGGGTTTGGAAAATGGGAATTTTTCTTGATTTAAGTTTAAAGTTAAAATTAAATTTAGTTACAACGACCTAGAAGAAAGCTTAAGCCCTTAGCCATATTTTGTATACCGTCATTTAAAAATAGGTGCAGAAATTCGTAGAAAAAGCCAACTGGGTGATTTTTTATTATTGTTTGTTGTTGTTTCCCTAGCTCGTTGTTTGACTATTCAAATTTTATGCATTGTCAGCAAACAACAACACAAAGCCCAAACAAAATAGACAATTGTGGGCGAAAGAGGGCTGAGGTGGTTGTACCAGCTCCGGCCATAGCCAGCCAGTCGGTCGAACATACAATTCAATTTAACGCTTTATGGTACGACCCACCCGGCTATTTGGTTCTCTAGTTCAAGTTGAGGGTCAATAGCTGTTTCGGCTTGCATTTTAGCCGGGCTTTGTGTGTTTGTTTGCAATTTGTAAAATTGCCAAACAAATATTGAATGGCGAATGCAAACAGTCTCATCTGCTTATCCGACGTAGGCGAAAACTTTACTTTACAGATGCGCCCTTTCGCAGCCCCACCTTTCCTGTTTATATTTATATTTAGCCAGGGTTTCCATGGCGGGACATGGGGCGTGGGATTATAGCCAAAAGGGCGGAGCCGGTTCAACGTGATTCATACCAGGTTCATACTCATACATCTTTTTAATTAATATTTCTTTGTAATAAGAAGAGTTTAATCCCGTTGAAATTTTATTTTTAGAATACTTAAAAACTCTAAAAATACTCTGTGGAGAGGCTTAATTCCGTATTACCTTAGGTGTGGGAAGGTTATGACTACAACGTTTTTGTATAAACAGGAAAAAAGCGCTGGGATAGGGAAGGTTGCAAAACGAAAAGGGCTTTAACGAGATGACAAGTAAGACGAATGTACACGTGACTCGGTTTGCGGCAGATCAGTAATAAATTCATAAGTAGACTAGGTAAGCAATTACACGGTTGACTAAGATAAAAGCATTGCCTGGGTTAAAGTTTTTCACGGGTATATATTAACACACCACTTGAAAAGATTAATTAGTCAGAGATTCGTTAACTTTTAAACCCATTTGTTGGGGTAGATCAGTTTGGGCCATGAAATCTTTCACAGTTTACATTTCCTTTAAGCTAAGGACTTCCACATTGTATGGCTCATTTGTATGCCAGGCTTGTGTTTGGGGTCTGGTTCTGGTTGTGGTTATAGGATCCCCAGTTCAAGGCGGTTCCGGTCTATCCCCACTGCACTTTATCGGGTATCCGACTTGTCATTGGATTAAAGCCATATAATTTTAATGCCCCAGTGCACAGAACAATGAAACCTGGTATCCGAAACTCGGTCAGACAGATGAGGTGAGCCACTCTAGCGGTTGGTTTGCGAGCAACTGAGCCGGGCTTCTGGCCAAGTTCAGTGAACTGCAGCCACCAATGGCTTGGCATTGGGCGCAAGCGAGAGAAGCGACTTGGAAGTTATGGGGGCGAGAAGAGCTCGGCGTATAAGTGTGTCAGGCCGACAATTACACTGAAAGTAGACAGTCCACTTTTCCTGAAACCAGTTTACCAGATGCTGAGAAAGCTGGAGAACCGGAAGCAAGTAAAGAAATTCTCTCTTTGGTTTGCAAACTTCGAGACTGCAAGACTCTCGCCGGCAAACAGTTATTGCAATGGCCAATGTGTACATAAAAAGATACTTTAACCGATACTGTATCTCACGTTAAGTTTCGCAGCGAAAGCTGCAGTACTCTTTCTCTCTATCTCTTACCTGTACCACCCCACTCTCGCCCAACCAACCACCCATATGCATGGGCTTTCTCTCTTCTGCTTACATGCAGATCCGCTTGTAGTTGTAAGATGAGAGCAGATGAACTGCATGATCGACCGACCTCTCGATGTCACTGTAACCGAGAAAACAGGCTATAAAAGGGGGCGCAGGCGTCGCGCAGCCGCCATTCGCGCAGGTGCACTCGAAAAGAACACGTCGTCGCGTCGGCGGAAACGGGAACGATAACCATTATAGTGATAGGATAGTTCTGCCTCCCAAACGGCTTTCGAATCACTGCCAAAATGACAGCTAGAAGAACAACAAGCACGACACAACGTAGCGTATTCATCACAAACGAGGTGAGTTCCTGCTTTGCCAAAATCAGACAGACACGCAAAAGGCATTCGATGGTTTGTGGCGGACATGAAATAAATTATGGAATCCGCCGGGGGCACTTTTAATTCTGATTACGATTCTGATTCTGATTCCGAGTCTCAGTCTGAGTCTGATTTTGATGAGTGCCACTCGTCGCAAACTGGTAGAAACTGGCTGCTAATTAGCGCTGCCTCATTAAATGCGAGCCCCAGCGAACGAAACTGTTGCTTGGACACTCGAGACCGAGCTCTTCAAAAAAGTTGGAACAAGAACTAACCGGTGCACAAAGTCGGGAAAACAAATTTCTGAGTGGCACCCAGCCGGTCGCCATGCCTTTCGCCATGTAATTACGAAACAAAAGCATCATTTAAGCCAGCCCAAAGTCAGAGTTCATAGGGCTGGACCGGACTGAGCTGAATACCAGTCTGAAGAAAAAATATCCAAATTAATAATCAATGAAAACAATTAGCGAGCAAACAAACAGCAAACAGCGCGAAATATTCTTGGGAAAACTCGTTTTCAACACTTTTGCTCTTAGCCAAAAGCCTTTATCCGCCTCGTCCCAGAGGCCTAACGCAATATTGGATTTGAAATGATTAGAATAAATTAGTATTCATTTTCACCATTGCGACGGCGACGGGGGGCAAACAGCTCTGGGGCCCCAAAAAGCTCAAAAGAAAGCAACAGTAAAAAGCAAACAAACAATATCCAAATTTTGGCTTGTCCGCCGCAGGCCAAAGAAAAGGAGACGAGAAAAACAGAAGTAGAAGCAAAGTCGAATGCAAATTATAAAGAAATAATAATAATAATGTGGCTAATTATGAGTGAAATTTGAGAAAATCAAATAAATTATCAAATAACAAAAAAACAAAATAGTCCAATATTGCTCATGAAGTGATAGCGAGCTTTAAAATTTAAGTTTTGCTATAAACAGGGGTTAAACCTTAAAGATGTGAGTCCTGCGGCTGCGGTTACCTGATTACCAAAGTTAAATGAGATTGTGTTACACCGTCGCCCACTAATATGCAACCGAAACTATAATTAAGCTCAAGAGGCGCCAGTACTGGGAATCGCCCATTCCCACTAGTTGGCCCAATTTGTTGGCAAAGTAATTAACTTTTATTGGCTGCGGACAAACAGGAACATCGTGGGCGGCCGCTTCAAGTTGATGTACGTTGTATAGTATGTACATTTCGCTTATTTTCGTAAAATCAATCTTTTTGTGTTGAATCTGCTCACGCGAACATTTTATTCGAACATACATACATACATATATGAATGTAGGTCCTGGGCCACAGAGTGGGCGGCCACAAAATGGGAGCGAAGTGAGCTCTTGTGTTTGTTTGCTTCGCGTTTAGACCCCTGTTTGCACTTTTAATATTTGCTCGAAATTTCGAGTAAGAATAACAAAAAGATTTTTGCGCGCTCGAGTCAACAGAGTTCCAAGCGGGCACATCCACATTCAAGTATGAGGAGTATCGATGGCAACAATTACGGGCCAACGGGGCGTATGAGAGATACCGCTCATCGACAACGACATCGACATAGACATATCACGCATACGCCTAGTTGACAGACGGAAACGGCTTCGACCACAAAATGCTATCGGGCCAAGTCTTGGCCACAGACGCTCTGCCATTCGACTGACCGTAATTCAACTTGGCCAACTGCAAACAAATTGAATTTGCATTGCGAAATGCAAATGTCTGGCTAAAGACCCCCTGAAACACTTGCGTAGACAAAATGGCCAGAATGGAATCCCATGCACTGGCACAGGCCTGGCCAGAAAACTACTTCTTGTTATTCTCTCGATTTGTGCCCCATTTTATGTTGTGGTATTTGTGGGAAGTTCTTGTCATGCAAATGGAATCTCACATTTTTACACACAATTCACTTAGCAAAGACAGGACTCTCTCGCAGGACCCTCTGAATGCGAATTTGCCATAAATTAAAGAAAGGTCTCTTACCAAGTTGAGCCCTTAACTTGAGTCTGTAATTTATATTTGTTGGAAATAGTTTTTATAGGTTTTTAATTACACATTCACAACTTTTCCCATGGCTTCCCAATTATTGGAGGTATTTCCTGCCTGACCTTCTCCAGCAAAATGTTTTTATTTACTTTGTGCAGCATTTTGTACATATAAAAACTGCCCACAAATACGTAAATATATTTGCGAGAATGCTTTTACCATTTTCAATAAATCGCTCCCATATTTCATTTAAATAATTCCTGGCAAATTTGAAAAACAAACAATATTTAAAATAAATAAATGCTGTCTGGCCAATCCATCCCATTGATATGCGCATGATTATGATATCGGCGATTTAACGGAAAACAACATGGAATATAAATAAAAATCCCCTCCTTCGAGCAATAAATTTATTTCATAATAATAATAAAAACAATAGCTTTATTTTCATTTTTAAGACCAGAGTAAACATAATAACTGTTTGGTAATATCTTTCTCGTATTTTGCAAGGCATTTATGGCCATTTACAGTTTTCAAGTACAAACCAAACAGAATCTTTTTGTTTTTTTGTTTTTGAGCAGCAAGGGTCAGGGTGGAGATTTGTTTAATTATTTGTTTAATTAAGCGGCAACATGTTGGATCTGCGGTGCACCTTGCCGGCGATTCGTGTCAGGGCTGCCGCAGAATCTCTACGCGAATAGCAAATGTTCATTTAAATGCTTTTCGAGTAACAATTAGATAGCCAGCAATTGCAGGGTTAACTGCTGCCCCCTTTGGACCAAAGTCAGTGCCGCCCGTTGAACTGTCATGGCTGGGTGGACGAGGGGACGACTGCCCCCCCTCTTACTACCAAAGTAGCCGACCGGGTACCGGCTGGCTCTGCTTGACCTGCTCTGCACTTGCCTTTTTTATGTTTTGATTTGCTGTTTTACGATGGCCAGACCCCAGACAACAAACACAGACAGCCAGCCATTGATGGACGTCTTGGATACTTATTCGTACACACTTGGATACATTTTCGTAACTGAATGCGGGCTCAAAGTTCGTCGGATTTGAACCTTTCGCCTTGGACAGACATGGAAGGCTTTTGAAATGCTTTCGCAATTGCCGGAGTGGGGCGGGAAAATTCACCCACAGCCATGTGGAAAAACTCGATGCATCCACGCGGTGGCAGAATAAAACTGGTTACGCTTCGCAAACGGCACGCAGCAACTCAAGTTGGCCTTGGTCTAATCCACATTTTAGAATCACCAACAGGCAGCAACAGCAACAGCAACAGGCATTAGCAGCAGTCGAGCAGATTCTGTTTCAGCTTGGGCAGCCAAACTTGATTCTCAAGTGTTTGGCCTACGTTTAGCCATGGCTGCCCAGAACAAACTATCGTGGCTGCCTCTGGCCCGGCTAAATGCTCAACTGGTTGCATAGCTGCAACTTGACTTTCAGTCAGACCATAGCTCCAAACAAGTGCCGTTCAAGTGCGGATTGCCAAGATCAACGTTATGCGGTAGCATGACTTTCAACAATGATGTATGCCCCATGTTTGTGTGTGGCCTTTTTTAAAAATGATTTGCTATTAATTGTATATGGTCTCTTTTTTGTCCAACAGATAATCATCACGGCCATGGACCGCTTCGTCTGGTTCGTCCTGCTGGTGGTAATGTCGCACCTGGTCACCGAGTTTACACGCGTCTCGGGATACGCACGGGGCCAGCGCCACGAGCTGGTTCTTCTAAACGATGTAAGTATGGAAACTGGTTGCCCTTTGACGTAATCTCTCAAGTGTAATTAATGCCTGTGCCCGTTCTCAGACACTATTACAACCGATGCCCGTTCAAAACATGCTCCTCTATCCCAGCCAGGATTATGGGCACTACCAGCAACAGCATCCATCCTCTGCTGCCGCTGCCTCCTCACCGGTAAACAGCTTGCAACAGAATGCGGCATTACTGCTGAGCAGCCTGGCGGCCGGGGCAGCAGCGGGCGTGGGAACCGGAGCAGCTGCAGCGGCCAGTGCGGTTCCCGGCAGCAACGGGGCCATCCTGGCCCTGGGCGACACCCAACCAGCTCACACGGCAGAGAGCACATACCCGGTGTTCAGTTTGCGTCCATTGATCGACAGCATTTTCGAGGTGAGCTCGCACCATTGCCCCCGGCCCAGATTCCGTCATTGACAATTGTCCATTCGAATATTCGACAGATTCCGATTTCGACGCTGCGCGCCGTCAACAATTTGGTGGGTCGACTGACCGGTAGCTATCGCCATGCTCCAGGCCCGGAAGTGTCGCAGAAGTCCGTGGCAGCCGGCACTGCCCTGCCCTCGGGCCGCACCGCCAACCCACCTGCCCCCAATCCGATTCCGCACCCCGATTTGCAGCGTAGGCAAATGCGCGAGGAGATGGCGTAACTTTTGGGAATCAATTTAGTCAGTAATTCTTGCGTGGATGTTGTAATTATGTTTCAGTGTCTGTTGAATGTGTTTTTTGTCTGTTTGTTTGACCTATGTGATATATGTGAGCCTTCTGTAAGCCTAGATTAAGTATATTTATGTTTTAACGAAGTAAAAAAGAGAAAATAATATAATTTGCATTACTTTCTTAGCGACCCGACGCCACGTTGGCCTGGCATAATTAAGAGTAACTGGCTTAAATGTGGCATAAAACTCATGGAAAGTCTATACAGTCCATGTTCAATGTATTTTAAATGAATGGCAAATATCTTTTACAGGCATGTTACATGTAACCAAAAGCCCCAAAACCGACAATAAAAATTCAATTCCGAATAGACGGATTTATTGAGTTCCAACCAAAACTGTTGCATACTTATGAGCGCAACACAACACATACGAGCATGTAGAAAAAAATTGCTAAATTAATTCATAAATGCAAACATTTCCATGGGAATGGAATACAATTAAATAGTATGTTTTCGTTTTTGGACATTGTACAAATATTGGGAGCTATCGGCGAGTCAATAAACGCATCTGTCGGCACCATATCAGCACGCCGACCAAAAACACTTCCCTCACCGATTAATCTTGCAACCAAAATGAAATAAAATGATTATCAACTGGACGTTGGCATTTCCTAGAATGTAGTATACTTGCCATGTGCTATGCCAGCGATTTGTAAAATAAATATCTAGCTAGAGGAAATTAATTAATTTAAACGCAATAAGAATTTTAACTCTAGGGCACATAAAACATTTGCATATAATTAATGTCGAATAACACTGATGAAAAGGGGAAATCAAGTGATTTTATCATCGGAAAATTGTTCAGCCATCCGTCCATCACCTTTTTTTCTCCCACTTTTTTCCGACACCAAAAGTAATCATGCGTGGTGCAAAGGACCCTGTCCGTCCGCATCGAATCGTCATTGAATTGAATTTAATTATATTTTTTGCTGGACCCTAGTTGGGAGCCATTTGATGTCGGCCATCGTATTCTAAATTATCCAGCACGTGCGCTGCGGACTTGGAGCCAGAAGAGAAGACGGCAGAAGCCAGAGCAGAAGCAGCACATTAACGCGGCTGGAAGGCAGCTTTGTTTGTCATTTGAATACCTAATGAAGAAATGGTTGGGACAAAGGAAGGGAGTCCAATGCGGAGCGTTTCACCCAGCCGTGAAATGGCAAACCAAAATCATGGGCTGGCACTCCCAAATCCCAATAAATCCCAATAAAGAATTCCCAGTGGAAACTTTTTTCCACAAGAATCGGTTAAATTGAATTTGGTAAATCACACTCAGTGCTTATTAATTTGTCCAACTGCAATTGGCAATCGCCATTGGCCGGCAGCATCACTGAAGCGTGAATGAGTCCAAGCTCGACTCTTTATTTTTTTTATGGCCAACTGCAGCCGACAGCGACCACAAGCGGCCAATTGCCAAATGTTAAATGGCCGGAGGGGAGGAGGGAAAACCCCCAAAAATAAAGTTGCATATTCGCTATAATTTTCCAAACCGGTTGGCAGTATTTTAGCCATATCGGTTGCCGCTTTAATGGGGCGTATGAGTAATGTTTTTATATTGCCGCGAATCTTGGTTAGTTTTGTAATGGCCCAGGGAAAAACTGAAATTAATCTATATTTAATTGTCGGAGAAGGTTAATCGCCGGTTTATGGCTTTGAACTTTACTTAGTATTGGACTTTAGATTGTGGAAGATTCTCTATCTGTTATTTACATAACATACCACTTTTTGCCGCCTGGAATACTTCCAAATTCTCACCCGGTTGTTAGAACAGATGCCTTCAAAGTGCTAATAGGTCGTCGCCGCCTTAAAAAAATGTATACTATTGTCCGAAATTCTTGCATCATCATCATTGCAGCAAGCAGATTTCATTCTTCAGATGCCTTCGATTGAGAGATAATTAATTATAATAAATCAAGAGAAAGAGGAAGACGACAGATCAGACAGAATGTGTCGCCTATATAAATAGACGGCTGCATATTTAATTGCGACACAATTCCAGTTTTCGCAGCCAGTATTCGGTAGACGGTAGACGGTAGTCAGTGGATTCCATTCCCCCTTCGGAAAGGCAAAATTCAAGTTTAAGCCCGGCTCAGACACTCGACTCAAGCGGTGGAGTTCAGTTTGAGGCGAAAACGCGACGCGACAACACCGAACCACCGGCCGTTTATACTTAACCGACATAATAATAAAATCGGCAAGGCATCTACCGACAGGTACCTACCTGCCTACCCACCAACAACAACGACAGATTCGCTAGATTCGTTAATTAATCAGAAAAGTTGAATTCGCATGTGAAAGCCGTAAGCAGAAAGCCCAGGCACAATTATGCTCGGCCGCTCCCCAGAAAAGTGCGAGGAAGAATTCTGGGGACGCGTCTCGCATATAAAACGAATTCGATTCGGGGATTGTTTTAGCCACAAAGAAAAATATGCGAAAACAATGACTACTTAATGTTGAGTCCTAGGTAAAGCTATTTAATTCGATAATGCTGACACCCCCACTTTTCTCTCTGTGTATGTAGGTGCGCAATATGTTTATCTTACTCGGAGCACTGTGTCTGCTGCAGATGGCCAGCTTGGTGCCAGCCCAGGTGAGTTACCTTCAGTGTCCCCCAGTTCCTAGCAGATTCCAGTTCTTGAAATTAATTAAAACAGTCACTGCCGACTGACACCTGCCATCCAGCCAAGCCGGGGCAGTCCTGGAGGGCCCATTTTGTGGCCAGGTTTATCTTGGCCAAGCCAGTCGTTTGGCCAAGTGCGATTCGAAAATATTTTAATTACAACGCGGTCGAGCTGCTAGCCACTTACCATTTCTGGGGGAGAACATTTATTCGGTTAAAAGGAATTACAACCTAAAACCAAGTTCAAAACCTAAAAAACGTTAACGTCCAACTAAGCCGTATTTGTCATTATTTAGAAATTGTTATTCATGAACGTTCTTATGGTTTTGGTTTATTGTTTTAAAGAATAAGTATAAGAAGTTACTTCGCTTACAAGCTAATAAATTAAAAATCAAAACGGCAACAAAAATTCCGGCATTCCCTGTAAAACCCGGCCAATGGCCCCTTCCGATGTCTATATTTTGGCCAATTTTCATCCGATTCTTGAAAGGAACACCTTAAAAGATTTGTTAAAGGATTCCCCATTAAAATTATTAGTCCAAAATTAGAGTCCATAATTTTTTTTCGATTTTCTTCCATTTTTTGTGGGCCAACCCCTTGCAAAATCCGGAATGCCTTGTAAAACCTGGAATACCTCTATATGGCCCCTTCCGCTGTCTATATTTTGGCCAATTTTCATCCGATTCTTGAAAGGAACACCTTAAAAGATTTGTTAAAGGATTCCCCATCAATCTGCATCAAAATTAGAGTCCATAATTTTTTTTCGATTTTCTTCCATTTTTTGTGGGCCAACCCCTTGCAAAATCCGGAATCCCTTGTAAAACCTGGAATACCTCTATATGGCCCCTTCCGCTGTCTATATTTTGGCCAATTTTCATTCGATTCTTGAAAGGAACACCTTAAAAGATTTGTTAAAGGATTCCCCATCAATCTGCATCAAAATTAGAGTCCATAATTTTTTTTCGATTTTCTTCCATTTTTTGTGGGCCAACCCCTTGTAAAATCCGGAATCCCTTGTAAAACCCGGAATACCTCTATATGGCCCCTTCCGATGTCTATATTTTGGCCAATTTTCATCCGATTCTTGAAAGGAACACCTTAAAAGATTTGTTAAAGGATTCCCCATCAATCTGCATCAAAATTAGAGTCCATATTTTTTTTTCGATTTTCTTCCATTTTTTGTGGGCCAACCCCTTGCAAAATCCGAAATCCCTTGTAAAACCTGGAATACCTCTATATGGCCCCTTCCGCTGTCTATATTTTGGCCAATTTTCATTCGATTCTTGAAAGGAACACCTTAAAAGATTTGTTAAAGGATTCCCCATCAATCTGCATCAAAATTAGAGTCCATAATTTTTTTCGATTTTCTTCCATTTTTTGTGGGCCAACCCCTTGCAAAATCCGGAATCCCTTGTAAAACCTGGAATACCTCTATATGGCCCCTTCCGCTGTCTATATTTTGGCCAATTTTCATCCGATTCTTGAAAGGAACACCTTAAAAGATTTGTTAAAGGATTCCCCATCAATCTGCATTAAAATTAGAGTCCATAATTTTTTTTCGATTTTCTTTCATTTTTTGTGGGCCAACCCCTTGCAAAATCCGGAATCCCTTGTAAAACCCGGAATACCTCTATATGGCCCCTTCCGATATCTATATTTTGGCCAATTTTCATCCGATTCTTGAAAGGAACACCTTAAAAGATTTGTTAAAGGATTCCCCATCAATCTGCATCAAAATTAGAGTCCATAATTTTTTTCGATTTTCTTCCATTTTTTGTGGGCCAACCCCTTGTAAAATCCGGAATCCCTTGTAAAACCCGGAATACCTCTATATGGCCCCTTCCGATGTCTATATTTTGGCCAATTTTCATCCGATTCTTGAAAGGAACACCTTAAAAGATTTGTTAAAGGATTCCCCATCAATCTGCATCAAAATTAGAGTCCATAATTTTTTTCGATTTTCTTCCATTTTTTGTGGGCCAACCCCTTGCAAAATCCGGAATCCCTTGTAAAACCTGGAATACCTCTATATGGCCCCTTCCGCTGTCTATATTTTGGCCAATTTTCATCCGATTCTTGAAAGGAACACCTTAAAAGATTTGTTAAAGGATTCCCCATCAATCTGCATCAAAATTAGAGTCCATAATTTTTTTTCGATTTTCTTCCATTTTTTGTGGGCCAACCCCTTGCAAAATCCGGAATCCCTTGTAAAACCTGGAATACCTCTATATGGCCCCTTCCGCTGTCTATATTTTGGCCAATTTTCATCCGATTCTTGAAAGGAACACCTTAAAAGATTTGTTAAAGGATTCCCCATCAATCTGCATTAAAATTAGAGTCCATAATTTTTTTCGATTTTCTTTCATTTTTTGTGGGCCAACCCCTTGCAAAATCCGGAATCCCTTGTAAAACCCGGAATACCTCTATATGGCCCCTTCCGATATCTATATTTTGGCCAATTTTCATCCGATTCTTGAAAGGAACACCTTAAAAGATTTGTTAAAGGATTCCCCATCAATCTGCATCAAAATTAGAGTCCATAATTTTTTTTCGATTTTCTTCCATTTTTTGTGGGCCAACCCCTTTCAAAATCCGGAATCCCTTGTAAAACCTGGAATACCTCTATATGACCCCTTCCGCTGTCTATATTTTGGCCAATTTTCATTCGATTCTTGAAAGGAACACCTTAAAAGATTTGTTAAAGGATTCCCCATCAATCTGCATCAAAATTAGAGTCCATAATTTTTTTTCGATTTTCTTTCATTTTTTGTGGGCCAACCCCTTGCAAAATCCGGAATCCCTTGTAAAACCCGGAATACCTCTATATGGCCCCTTCCGATATCTATATTTTGGCCAATTTTCATCCGATTCTTGAAAGGAACACCTTAAAAGATTTGTTAAAGGATTCCCCATCAATCTGCATCAAAATTAGAGTCCATAATTTTTTTCGATTTTCTTCCATTTTTTGTGGGCCAACCCCTTTCAAAATCCGGAATCCCTTGTAAAACCTGGAATACCTCTATATGACCCCTTCCGCTGTCTATATTTTGGCCAATTTTCATTCGATTCTTGAAAGGAACACCTTAAAAGATTTGTTAAAGGATTCCCCATCAATCTGCATCAAAATTAGAGTCCATAATTTTTTTTCGATTTTCTTTCATTTTTTGTGGGCCAACCCCTTGTAAAATCCGGAATCCCTTGTAAAACCTGGAATACCTCTATATGGCCCCTTCCGCTGTCTATATTTTGGCCAATTTTCATCCGATTCTTGAAAGGAACACCTTAAAAGATTTGTTAAAGGATTCCCCATCAATCTGCATTAAAATTAGAGTCCATAATTTTTTTCGATTTTCTTTCATTTTTTGTGGGCCAACCCCTTGCAAAATCCGGAATCCCTTGTAAAACCCGGAATACCTCTATATGGCCCCTTCCGATATCTATATTTTGGCCAATTTTCATCCGATTCTTGAAAGGAACACCTTAAAAGATTTGTTAAAGGATTCCCCATCAATCTGCATCAAAATTAGAGTCCATAATTTTTTTTCGATTTTCTTCCATTTTTTGTGGGCCAACCCCTTGCAAAATCCGGAATCCCTTGTAAAACCTGGAATACCTCTATATGGCCCCTTCCGCTGTCTATATTTTGGCCAATTTTCATCCGATTCTTGAAAGGAACACCTTAAAAGATTTGTTAAAGGATTCCCCATCAATCTGCATTAAAATTAGAGTCCATAATTTTTTTTCGATTTTCTTTCATTTTTTGTGGGCCAACCCCTTGCAAAATCCGGAATCCCTTGTAAAACCCGGAATACCTCTATATGGCCCCTTCCGATATCTATATTTTGGCCAATTTTCATCCGATTCTTGAAAGGAACACCTTAAAAGATTTGTTAAAGGATTCCCCATCAATCTGCATCAAAATTAGAGTCCATAATTTTTTTTCGATTTTCTTCCATTTTTTGTGGGCCAACCCCTTTCAAAATCCGGAATCCCTTGTAAAACCTGGAATACCTCTATATGACCCCTTCCGCTGTCTATATTTTGGCCAATTTTCATTCGATTCTTGAAAGGAACACCTTAAAAGATTTGTTAAAGGATTCCCCATCAATCTGCATCAAAATTAGAGTCCATAATTTTTTTTCGATTTTCTTTCATTTTTTGTGGGCCAACCCCTTGTAAAATCCGGAATCCCTTGTAAAACCTGGAATACCTCTATATGGCCCCTTCCGCTGTCTATATTTTGGCCAATGTTTATCCGATTCTTGAAAGGAACACCTTAAAAGATTTGTTAAAGGATTCCCCATCAATCTGCATTAAAATTAGAGTCCATAATTTTTTTTCGATTTTCTTTCATTTTTTGTGGGCCAACCCCTTGCAAAATCCGGAATCCCTTGTAAAACCCGGAATACCTCTATATGGCCCCTTCCGATATCTATATTTTGGCCAATTTTCATCCGATTCTTGAAAGGAACACCTTAAAAGATTTGTTAAAGGATTCCCCATCAATCTGCATCAAAATTAGAGTCCATAATTTTTTTTCGATTTTCTTCCATTTTTTGTGGGCCAACCCCTTGCAAAATCCGGAATCCCTTGTAAAACCTGGAATACCTCTATATGGCCCCTTCCGCTGTCTATATTTTGGCCAATTTTCATCCGATTCTTGAAAGGAACACCTTAAAAGATTTGTTAAAGGATTCCCCATCAATCTGCATTAAAATTAGAGTCCATAATTTTTTTCGATTTTCTTTCATTTTTTGTGGGCCAACCCCTTGCAAAATCCGGAATCCCTTGTAAAACCCGGAATACCTCTATATGGCCCCTTCCGATATCTATATTTTGGCCAATTTTCATCCGATTCTTGAAAGGAACACCTTAAAAGATTTGTTAAAGGATTCCCCATCAATCTGCATCAAAATTAGAGTCCATAATTTTTTTTCGATTTTCTTCCATTTTTTGTGGGCCAACCCCTTGCAAAATCCGGAATCCCTTGTAAAACCTGGAATACCTCTATATGGCCCCTTCCGCTGTCTATATTTTGGCCAATTTTCATCCGATTCTTGAAAGGAACACCTTAAAAGATTTGTTAAAGGATTCCCCATCAATCTGCATTAAAATTAGAGTCCATAATTTTTTTCGATTTTCTTCCATTTTTTGTGGGCCAACCCCTTGCAAAATCCGGAATCCCTTGTAAAACCTGGAATACCTCTATATGGCCCCTTCCGCTGTCTATATTTTGGCCAATTTTCATCCGATTCTTGAAAGGAACACCTTAAAAGATTTGTTAAAGGATTCCCCATCAATCTGCATCAAAATTAGAGTCCATAATTTTTTTTCGATTTTCTTTCATTTTTTGTGGGCCAACCCCTTGTAAAATCCGGAATCCCTTGTAAAACCTGGAATACCTCTATATGGCCCCTTCCGATATCTATATTTTGGCCAATTTTCATCCGATTCTTGAAAGGAACACCTTAAAAGATTTGTTAAAGGATTCCCCATCAATCTGCATTAAAATTAGAGTCCATAATTTTTTTTAGATTTTCTTCCATTTTTTGTGGGCCAACCCCTTGCAAAATCCGGAATCCCTTGTTAATCCCGGAACACCTCTATATGGCCCCTTCCTTTGTCTATATTTTGCCCAATTTTCATCCGATTCTTGTAAGGAACACCTTAAAAGATTTGTTAAAGGGAATCCCCTAAAATCTCCATCAAAATTTGAGTCCATAATTTTTTTTTTATTTTCTTCCACTTTTTGTGGGCTAACCCCTTGTAAAATCGGGAATCCCTTGTAAAAATACATCTATATTTTTATCTCGGAATTGTTTTGTTTTAAATTCATTAACTTGATTAATAGATCAATTGATGAATTGCATTTACGGGTTCCATAAACTTTCCAATAGTTTTTATTTGTTTTTAGAAATAAGCACTTTTAATATGCGTATAAATAAATGCCATCAAATGCGGCTATAAAATAAATATTAATCAAAGCCAGAAATAATGGAAAATAATTCAAAATATTGACAATGGTTTTGTTTAGGGGTGGGCAGAAGAACTTATTTAGTTTTGGCCAAAGTGCAGCCTGGCCAGCTTTGTGGCTTGGCTAACAAATCGTTGCGCAATGTCCGGCAATGAAGAATTTTTAGTGCTCGATTGCTCAACACGCCGCGACTCTAATTACGATCCGAGGCAAAAGGCAGCCTTTTAGTTACCCGCCTGGATAGCAATTACCTGGCATTGTGTACCTCACGCCTTTCCCGTTGGCTGGCTTGCTTATCATTAATCTTGGCTTCACGAGCCGCGACCAACGATTATACATCATTTTAATAACTGCTACCGCCAGTGGCTCACTAGTTACCGCTTTAGTGGCCACCTTGAACTTTGCCCGCCTTGGCCAACTAATATCAATTTAATTGCATTTTTCGCCACTCCTGACCCATGCGTCACGTTGCACTAAAGTTGAAATTTGGGATTTTAAAGTGGATATTGGACTTGGGTACCCATTCGGAAGGTATTGTTACTTTTTCCAAAGGTGTGAGAATATAGGTTAGCATACATTCTTATATCTCTACGGCACGAAGCTTAAAAAGGTCTAAGCTTTATGGTAATCCCTGCCTGACCAATGAAATTTTCACACATCTTAGCTGAAATGCTTTTTTGGCCAGAACACTTTTTCACCCTTTGGCACCTTTTTCTATTGTTCTCGTAATTTGAGATTTCTTTCGTTTTGGCCAAGTTTATTTCTATTTTGTGGCTGGAGGGCTTAAAAAAATTAGATTTTAATCAACGCATGCATGAAATTTGCATTTGCCAGCTTAATGGAAAGAACCCAAATAATTTTTTGTTTGGGTCGTGGGAATTGAAATTAACAACGAACGTAAAAAGTCCTGAGATGGGTTTCCCTCCACAACACGGACTTATTCCTCGGTATTCATGCAAATTGCCAGCCAACGAACAAATCCTTTTTGCTACTTTCTTATCACTGTGGCTCGTGGCCCCGGCTTATGAATTTTACCAACTCCTGGCGGCAATCTTTAATCTTCCAGTGGCCATTACCTTAAATTAGAAGGGCCAATTGTGGCAGTCCACATCGCGATTCTTATCGGAAAAGTGGTTTGTAAATAATATATTAACTAAATGCACGTTTAAAAAGGTGTAAGCACTTGAACTATTTTTTGCAATTGGCAAAAGTTGTGCCTGCAGCTTGGCCAACAAACTTATTTTAATTATATTAATTTAGACTTCATGTATTTAGTTAATTATTTAAGAATTTCCTACCTTTCGATGAGATGAACTTTTGTTGGCAACTATAAAATAGGAATTTTTTGTATTGCAGAAACTTTAGACATTTATCTATAATGTAAATCACCTTTTTGAAAAGCTGATAGCCTTTAAAAACAACCTCCAAATGACGTTAGCGCGGTTTTTAATGTTTTAGAAAATATTAAATTATCAGGTTTCTAACATTTCAGTTTTGACAACAAAGTTCGCAGCTATAATTAAAGTGAAAGATTAAAGTCCCTCGTTAGCGGCATGGCATTTACACATTTTAACAAAAGTCAAATAAATGTTTTAATATTCATTAATCACTTTACATATACCTAATTAACTTTTTAAATAAATCCTTGTGTGTATAAATTTCTAATTAATAAATTGTATTTACAACTAAATTAGGCCACACTATTAACTTAATTGCCGCATTGAGGACATTTTAAAGGTCCAGGCCGTATATAGACACCTGTAGATGAGGTATTCCTGGGGAAGTCATGTTTTCCGGCCCCCTCCGGCAATTCAGGACTACAAACTTGTGGCCAATGCCCCCTCCGGTGATGGTAGCTGTTGCCACATCATCCGGTCCGTCGGTTAGATCCTGGACGTGTATACCCGTAATCCGGTAGTTATCGCTGGCATTCTGCCGGAGATTCCCAAGGAGATTAAGCAATTTGCAGGGATGTACATATATTGCGGCAAAGTGCTTGATATAAATCTCACCTGCGAGCCGTAGATGAGATCTCGGCCCGGGGTCCCTGGCGGTAGGTAAACATCATCGGTGTACAGCAGGCTGGCATATTTGTTGACATGTCCCCAGGTGACCGTGGCGCCGTCACCGAGCAACACCTGGCCAGGTAGCATCGCCAGAAGCAGCAACGACAACATCAGAGGCAACAAGAGGTTGTGGACTTTCAATTCCCACACCCTCGCTCTTGTCAACATGGCAGCGTACAAATGTCTGTCTCAGTCGCCGGATTCCAGCACCTTATTCTTGGGAATGCTTTCACTTTTCAATGAATTCTGGCTTTCCCATGTATACACCTACCCTACCCTCCACCACCCACTGCTCCTTCTCCACTCGGCTGGGTGTTAAACTCAAATGAGCTGGCGTCAGGAAGCCAAGTAAAATATTATCTCAATGTCTACCTGGCTGGAAAAACTGTTATCAACTACAGGTGTGGTGGAGTCTCTTATTTGTGCTCTTTTTTCCCAGGGCCATTTGTTGTGTGACATGTACGGTTTGATACCCTAACCCTTTTGCATTTAAATATTAATTCCAAATAGATTTAAGTAATTTTATTATCCTTCTACTAGGAGGATATTAAGTATTCTTTATTGAAAGGGTATAGCTTAGTCAGAGTCCCCAAACACAATTAGTTCTGTTGTGAGGCGAATGTCAACTGTCACAATTATTGATAACTTCCAGAGAACGATTCTCACTGCTCTCGTTCCCCAGTTTCGTTATCTAACTCTTCGGGCCCTCTAATTACCAGCCTCGCTCTCTGTCGTAGACTGTTATCACTGAATCGAAGCTGTTTTAGTTGGGTAAACCAAGTACTGTCTGCTTATCTATCGCTCTGCATATTAGAAATTGTATTCTTCAAACGCCGACAGCTAAAAACGACCTGTGTAAATATTTATCTGGCATACGAATAGGTTCCACCTTGACTTCCATCGCGAGCCGTTGAGTCTCAGCAATTTTGTTATAAATTGATTAACAAAGGCCTCCGGGCTCAAGGAATATTTATGAACTAACTTGGCCGCGCACGGAAAAGGAGCTTTGTCCTTCTGCCGTTGTTTTATTTTTCCTCCTTTGTTGGCCTGCCAAAAGTTGAGCCGCAAGTTTACAACTAAAACTGAAAAGCGGACCCAACATCTAAGTGCCAAAGTTTTTGGCCAAAGAACCGAGCGAAGGCTGAAACTTTCACTAGCATTACGCATACGCACCGTGTTCCCAACTTTCGCGCGCAAAACTCTTACATTTTCATCACGCTTCTCGCCAACAGCTGATTACCCTGCGCGACGGCAAGGTGGGCGTTAATTTCGCCGGCTACCATGCGTACGCCGGACTCGGAGGACTGCTAACCGGAAACTCGGCCCACGGCGGACTCAGCGCCTCCGCCGGAACACCTTGGGGCTCGAGGGCAGCCGCCGGCCTTGGCGGCAATCTGGATGGTAATGAATGACGGTTATCCCTTCTAATACATTCGATTTAACCCAAAAGGGTGAATATCCCTTTTTGCAGGTCGCACTGCTGGAGTGGGCTATGCCGCTGCCCAGGCTACTCCCTCGGTGGGTGCCAGTGCTCTGTTGGGCGGCAGCGTTGGGGAACATGGCTACATCGGAGCCGAGGCCCACAGTCCCGGCAAGACTCTGATTTCCTCCTCTCAGCACACCGTTCAGTCTGCCAGCAACGAGGCTGGCTCTCCTTCGCCCACGTCTGCTCCTGGCCAGGCACCTGGACTGCCCACCGTCCGCTCGCACATCCAGAAGGTGAAGCCACCCAAGAAGTACTCCCTGATCAGCCAAGATGTAAGTATTTAAAAGAAAATAATCTAAGGGGGTTCCTTTAAGGGACAACAAGTATGCAGAATATTTTAGTTTTTAAGTGGAAGAGTATGCCTTTTTAAGGAAAATATGAATCACATTAAATCAAAACCACAAAAGGCGAAGTTAAATTGCTTTTATCCAGCAATTCAAGTATTTGAGATAGTTGTAGCCACTAATAAAGTAATAAAATAGAATCAAATAGTACAGAAAAGTTGTTCCCAGGTAGATGAAGGTTTTTTTTCCTGTTTACGATTGAAAGTTTTATAGAATCCTTAAAGTTGAAAAGTTCTTTAATAAGTGTTTCAAAGATTTCCCCGAAAAGCCAGATAGACGTGGCGCTCAAAGTAAGCACCGAAAAACACCTGAAAAGTTTTTCGGTGAAAATTTAAATGAATTTAAGAATATTGGCTTACCAATTGCTGGTTTTTCAATTGCGCAATTCGTGGGAATTTGCGCAATAAATCCTCGCCGGCTGGTATTTAACTAGAAAGTGCGATGAGTGCGTGTGGTCGTGGTCGAATATTGATCAGCGCCGCTGTGGTGTTGGCCAGCCAGCAACAAGCAATCAATCCATTGGCCACACCCACTGCGCCATGCCCACTACCCAGCCGCCCAACCAATGGCCTCCTCCACATTGATGTTTTAGTCGGACCGCAGCGAAATCATTGAAAATCATGTTAAAACGGCCGCAGATGCCGATGCGGCGGGTAAACACGAGCCCCCGAGCCTGATAATTGTCAACCGACCACGCCTACGCGTTAAACGCCCCCGCCAGCGCCAACGTACCGTATACGTGATGCATCAGCAGCAGCAACAACAACTAATTCCGGAGGCCCAGGACGCAGAGGAAGTGGAGGAAAAGCAGTCGCCGGCTGAGGTAACCGTACCAACAACATGGAATGCGGTGCGTTGTGGCTAACACACATACATGAGCACAGCCGCACACACAGATACAAAGGCACGCTTACACACACACACACACACACCCAAGGATACACATCCTTGCAGATACTCAGAAACACGGCACAAATGGTTGGCTTTTTTGGTGAAGCTGGAAACAAAGTTTTGCTTTGAGACGGAATAACATTTTGGGGCAGTAATTTTGTTTTGTAAAACATGGACGGGGGCCTTGGGTCAGCTGCTCCTTTATTATTTCTGTGAATTATATTTTAATACAATTTAAATATTACTTCCCCCGGCCTTGAAGTTTTTCGTGCATGTGATGCTCTTTTCTCTTATTTTGAAAGTAATTTTCATTGTGATTATTTATCCGCAACTTATAAATATCTTTTTGCCATTCCCAGGCGCCGGTGAAGAGCGAGGCCAAGGTGGTGCAGAGCCACAAGTACAAGGCTGTCCAGCGACCCCAGCCGGTGAACCATCATTTCATTGGTCCTCAGGCCCAAGGACCCGTGGGCCTGGCCCTCGACGTGAGTTTTAAATTGCAAACATAATCATTAACGTGGAACTCGGCTTTAACCATTCCATCTGGTTCACTTGTTAATTGTTTTCCCGCTTCCTTTCCCACAGATTCCCATTGGTATCCTGCGCTCCTTGCAGCAATCCCTTGGAGCCTTGACAGGAGGAGCTCCTCAACAGGCCCCAGCCGTAGCTCCCCACAACGGCTAACCTGCAATGGGATCGAATAAATAATCTAGCTTCAGTATTTTTAAGCTATTTTTTTATAAAAAAAAAGAACATCAGGTGGTAAAATATGATTGGAAAAAATCTTTTAATTGAAAATAAACAAAATTTTTGTATTTAACTTGCATAATTTCTGATATCCTCATGGGAACCAAAACTTGTGCAGGATAATTAGAAAAGGCACTTTGTGGCTCTGACAT
Source organism: Drosophila varians (assembly GCA_018150405.1). Lineage (NCBI taxonomy): Eukaryota > Metazoa > Arthropoda > Insecta > Diptera > Drosophilidae > Drosophila > Drosophila varians. Next base: position 17,478,751 of record JAECWK010000130.1, read on the forward strand.
TTTCCAGTTACTATCTATCGGGTCAAGCCTATCCAACTGAACAGTTTAAACCGAAATGTTTGCTTTGATGATTTTCTCCCTCCAGAAACTGTAGAGTTCCTGGTAGCAGCCAGTGCTTGTTCCCATGTTTGTTGTTGATTAAAAAGGATCTCAGGCTATTAAATCAATTGCCACAAGGGCTGGGGGGCGAACAACAATGCAGGGAAATGAATTGAAATGGCATCCGCATTTGAGGACGACGGGCAGCATATTGTCGGAACAGGATCTGTGAAAATTTGGTGGAAATTCTAGTTAAAAGCCTGGCAAAAGCAAAATACCAAGGCACCGGGCTTGTTTATTTAGGAGAGCTTTACAGGCATGTGCTAGTGTGTTTCCGTGTCTGTGCGGGCGAGATGCAGACCCCAGACAAGATATGGCACACAGACACCAGCACGATTGGGGCCACACCACCGCCAAGTGTGAGCGAACAAAATATTTCACACTCTGCAACCGCAGGCACTTGGGTGCCCCAAATTTAGATGGAGGGTGCAAATAGGGATCCTGTATGGGTTTGGACGGGGTAGTCACACTTAAATGAATGCACGATACGGGGCAACATGCATTGTGTAAATGTGCTTAAATACTCCGAGGGCTTTTATGCTTTTAGCCCCTTTCTCCGGCCGGAAAAGCATGGCTAGTTGACTGCTGGCTGCCTCCGGGCCAGTCAAGGGTCAGTTTGTTTTGGTTGAGGGAGGGGGTGGTGGCACTCACATCCGCCGGCGGTTAGTGGCCGCTATTTAAATTTCTTAATTAGTGCCTGGCCGGAACTTTATAGCCGGGTTTTTACCTCAACGCAAACTGATACGAGCATTTTCCGGCAACAGGCCTTTTCAGGGCTTTTGCGTTTAGCCAACTTCATAAACAACGACGAAAAAAGTGGTCTAACAAAATAAAAAGGAAAGGTTTTGGAAAAAAAGGTTGATGGGAATACTCGTCATAGATTTTGAACTTTATTTACAAATGCTTAAAAGCATCTTCCCGCTGTTCCTGGTACTAATTTGTTATTAAAATTTGGGCTATAAATTTGGGAATAATTACTGGGAATAAATTCTCATGAAAAAGGAAATGGCCATAATTTTTGGCCTCTTCCACAAATCGTTTCCCACATTTCTAAGCCTCATTCATAACTTAAATTTCTTAAACAGAACACCGAGAGTGTATGTGTATAGTCCAAAGTAAACAGTGCCTTAGTTTCTTTTATTGTGTGTGTGTGTGTGTTATGTAGAACAGCAAAGTGTCCTGTAGCCTGCCCGGGGTCAAAGGCAGCGCAACTCGAGCTCGATTTGTGGGTCGCGGTTGCCTCATTAAATTTAACGCACGTGCCGCACAAATTATGTTTGCCCACACATTCCACCCACATACCTAACGCCCAAGTTCCAGGCTCAAACCTAGGCCCACTGACCGCCTCGAATACATTTAAACATTCTCCTAATTTAGAGTCTGGCTGGCACAAAGAATAACGTTAGTAGAAAATTGAAAAGGTTTTCGCTTCGCTTCGGTTCTGTTTGGTTCGGCTCTGTTTTATTTTATTTTATTTTTTGTCTACAATTTACGGGGGCCAAGAACGCATGAATAGGTGGCAGGTTAAATCATTCAACAAATGTGCACACCCATGGAAAAGAAACCACACACTCCTGCTTATTAAGTTGCCTTCTTTGGGACGGCCAAGGGTAGGAAACATAAAATTTCAGTAATTTGTTGAAGAGACCGCACTCTAAATTGATCCGACAAGCTTTAAGTTTTGAATTAAAATGTGTTTACTTTTACAAATACGTAAACTTAGTTAAAGAGCCATAATTTTGCTTACATTTGTGCTCATTTTTGAAGGACATTTAAGGAGTCGAAATTCTTTAGAGTAGTATCTCTTAGAGGACGAAAACAGATTCGTTCCCTCGGCAACGGTGCGTATGGTTTTTATTCAACTTGAATCGCCGACTCTTCCGCCGACTTCGCCAGGTAACTAACTGTGGCACTTATAAATATTCATTGCCGGGACTTTCGAGCAGATCGAGTGCCAACAGCTGGAGCATAAATATTCATAAATTCGACAAAATCTTGTATGTGATGAAAGTCGAGGTGCCGTTTTAAAACTTTCCATTTCCAGCGTCTACACGGCGCTTTATTAAAGTTGTGTACGAGTTGTCCGCATTTGCACCCACAATGTTTATATGCAGGATCCAAATATGCGCTGTCTGCATTATTAATGAGTCGACTCCATTTAATTGAAGCAATGTGATTGTGGCCGTGCGCCACGTGGCAAACGAAGGCGAGAGAGCCCATCCTGGCGGCTGGTGCGTTGATCCGGACCAGGCTGAACACACCTGTCGTATTTGAGCATATGCAAATTCGGTTTGCCACGTGCCACGGGCTACATGTCACGAAAGCAGGCCTTCTGCCTTCTACCTACTACCACCTGCCAACTGCCCCCGCATCCTTGTTAGCCGCCACACGACAGCCATTTTCAAGTGTCAACATTGGAAGTTTTGTGGGCCAACTGTGACTGTGCAACTTAAAGTGAGGCAGAAACATTAAAATTGCAATGGAAGAACCTGAATGTAATTGGCATTTACTTGCCACATTCAATTAAGTGACCATTTATTTATGGGTTTAAATTTGAATAAATTGAATTACTTTTACCTTTTACACAACTATCCTTTTCCACTCCCGCACTTCAAAGAGAAAGGACCTTTAAATATTTTATTTCAACACGTATAAAACAAAACCCCAAATAAAAGCACACTTCGGGGAACTCTTTATTTTCTGCGGCAAATGGAAAGGTAAACACTCCAGGAATACAACTCAATAAATCCTGCAACCAAAGTGAAAATCGTAAACTTGTGTGAGCTCAACTTAACCGCAAATATCCAGCTGCCTGTCAACAGGTCCTTGCTCCTGTGTTTTCAACTGGTTGTGGTGAGCGTAAAAGTATTTAATGGATATTTCAATTTCGAACATTATGCTGAGAAGTATACGCCCATCCTGCCGGCATACAGCAACAGATGCCCTAGGATCTGTGGAGGCTAAGAAAATTATGAAAAGCCCCCGCTATAAACCACAAAACAGAAACCGCAAAATCTCTTTTAGGCCCGAAATACATACACTTAAATCCGAACGAAATTATTTAACATGGCGATCGAATTGCAGCAATTTGTTTGCGCCATCTTGGATAAAAAAAAGGAAGCAGACATCCTGACAAAGGACTCGTTTTTCACCAAGAAAATGTGCAAAATCGTGGAGTTAAAAAATGTTTATTTCCCCTTCCCCTCTTGTAATAAAATCATAAATCCCCAGCCAAAAAGTTGAACGGAAAGAACGAAGAAAAAGGGGTAAAAGCAAAAGGAAACCCAAAAACAGAGACTCCGGGACAGGAAGCGGAAATTATGTTGACCTGTCTTCGGCTTAACCTTTGTCTTTTTGGCTTTTTGTAGTCATTTTGAGGATTCGTCGCCATGAATGATTGCAATTTAAACTCCTCGGTGCTTATTTTTACACTTTGGCAGAGTTTTCGTTTCGGGCCGCACCGTTTCCGCTTTTAGCGGAGCCTTCCATTTATGAAGCTCCTTTCTGCTTGGCTACATTTTTATAGCTGCAACAGCAGCATAATTAATTTCATTTTACGGCGAGGCGAGTTGCAAAAATGCATAAAGTCAATTAACTGAAAAAGCAGTCGGGAGAAGGCGGCAGAGGCGGCAGTTGCCAGAAGCATCTACCGAATGCCAAGATGGATCCTTGGGAGACCCGCCGAGGGTCCTGATGAGGTTGTAGTGGCTTAACTGAGCATGCTGCAAATAAATCAACGGGTGAAGTTGGTGTCCGACATAAATTCTCTGGGCCTTCGGCCACGGACACTCCATTATCCCAATATTTTCTTTTTATAAGTGAGGATTCCGAGATTTTATGAACTCTGCATGAGGAGTAAATAAATTTAAATGGTATTGGGTTATTTGGTAATGATTTACTCTTAAAAAAGTACATCGACTTTGTTGAAATCTGCATAAAAATTCTTAGTGAATGTATAAAAAAGGCCAGGTGTGTCACAAGAAAGGCTCGGTGTATTCCAATTTCAATCTAATCCATCGAACCTCTCTTTTAATCTTGAACTTTCTTTATGACTTGTAAAAATTTCTGACGGTGCCATTAAAAACACTAAAGAATAAATGAGAATAAAAACAGGTGTATTTGATTCTTAAAAGGGAGTCCTTAATATCCTGTTTAAAAAGATAAATTTTACGAAACCGTTATAAACAAAAGCGCTGCCACCTTTTCTTATAAAAGCTTCCAAGCGGTCACTCTAACCGAACAGCTGTTCACCAGCTGATGTCAACAAAGTAATTCTGTCGCCGGTTTTTATTGTTTTATTTACATTTGCGATTTTATTTATTAACTGAAACAAAGAAAAAGCCTTCAAAGAAACACCAATGAAGTATATTGCATGTACATAATCCCGATGAGCTAGCACGCGCAATTTAAGGAGTAAACAAGAACAAGGTGAGTGGGTGGTGCTTATGGAAAAGCGCAGGCCTCAGTTTGTAAAAATGAAGACGCGGCAATGTTTGAAAGAAATTTCAGACTTCATTCGAGTGGAAGCCGAGCAGCAGAAAGGACACGCGACACGGAGGTTTCTCGGAAACCTAAAAACCCAAACAAACCATAAATCTCAAACTTGAACCCGATTACAAAGAAACTTTTTTGTTTGCCATTTCAGAACCCGCGAAAATGGAGGACTTTAGCAGCATAAAACCGAACAGTTCGGTGGTGAAACTGGCCTCCTGTCTGGAGAAGATCTACACGAAAATCGTGGAGAGCCGGGAGAAGCAGGTACCTGAGCACCAGATCAAGGAAATCGAGTTCCTCCGGACCCAATGCAAGCACGAGCACATGCAACTGAGCCTGATGAGCTGTCAGACGTTAGTTCGCCTGGTCGACGAGGGAGTCCTTGAGGCCAATGGAGTCCAAAACTCGCTGCTCTCAATGCTGGGCAATTCGGGGTGAGAATATGCATTTAGGATACCCGCCTGTCTGGTTGTCTAGCTAGCCTGTAATCCAAACACACACCCTCTGCCGAAGCGAAGCGACCCACATAGCACAATTCCGCAGGGGTGCGCCTCTGAACTTCCGGAGTGCAGCAGCTATAGCAGGAGTTGCCCCCGGAGGAGCGGCCTAAGTGGAGCGCAGCGACTCCAATTGCAAAATTGCAAAATAACTCAAACAGAGTTGCATAAATTACTTCTCGGCGGTTTGCCCACTCCGCCACTTAATTAAGCCACCATTTAACGCTTGCCAATGCTCGGATTCAAGTGCTCCCAACATTGTTGTCCGTGTGTCAGCACGCAATCCCTCGCATTTCCGCTGGACACGTGCCCCCCCAGTGTTCCAAATTAATTGCCCAGCACTTGGCACGTCATGTGATAAATGCGAAAATGAATTATGACGCGGATTTCATGTTGTGCTTGGCATTGGCTCGATTTCCGGTTGGCCGCAATCCACAGTCCTCAATCTTCTGGATCAGTGCTATAAAAACTATTAGCCGTTTCCCGCCACGCACAGGGAGGGCCACTGCCCTTCCACCCACGTATTGCTTAGCCATAAGCCCGACCTTGGTTACCAAATATTTGATGTATGCAAAGCGACTGCTAAAGTCTGGCATTGAACTTGAAAGGCACAATAGAAATGTTTGTGGAGTGGCGAAGGACAGCCTAGGAGTCATGTAATGCCGGAATTAACCTTGATAAGCGAGTCGACTGCAAGTGCTGAGAAAAAGGATTGCATATTAATTGGCCTGCAGGGGAGCAACCACAATTAGAGGCCAGACCCCGTCGTCCGGTGGCCAGCGCGTGAATTGTAATTACCCCGTCAAACGCAAAGCGATTTACTCCACCCCCAACTACTGCAGCTCCATCCTTGACTGTTGATTTGGTGTTCCGGAAGTGGCTGCTAAACGCCTGTTAGAATTGTTAGGGGCTTAGTAACTTGCATTTTAATTGTTTGAAGACGATAAGTAAACTATTTACAACCGTGTTTTCGATTAGATACTTTGTATAAACGAACAATCTTAATAGAGAAAACCTTATTCTTTTAGGCCCATGCACTTTGCCATCATCACGGAGAGTATTCTGGGTTTGCAGTTGCTCAGCTTAAAACGCAAGACTTCCTTGTTGAAGGATTCCGAGACCTACCAGTGTCCCTATGGGCTCAAGACCCAACAACATCCGTTGATATCCCTGATCCAGTACTCCAGCGTTAATATCCATGATGTCGCCAATAAGATTATTGGCATCTGCCAGCACCACGACAAGAAGTAAGTGTAATTTTTTAGACTAACTTAATTTCATATTATTGTTTTATTATAAAGTATTCGAGACTACAGCATTGAGTTTTTGAGACCCGTGTACCTCTATGTACTCTGTAATCCCCAAACCTTGCATGACGTGAAGCCCATATGGACTTGCCTATTAAATCTAAGTGGAAATCGTCCAGAGGCACGGGCTCTAATGCAAGAACTGCTTGCTTGGAGCAAGTTCAACAACGCCTCCACTTGCCTATGCACCAGTATCCTCTTGATTGAGGCCATTGATCACTTTCTGCAGCGGGAGGATCATGCCCAGTCCATTGATCTTGCAATCTATCAGGCCTGCCTTCTCAAGCAACTGGCCAACTATGGCATCGATCCTCGACCTAGCCTCCAGTGCTTACTTAGGGCACTCTATGCCGCACGAGAACACACAAAGGATCACTACCACGTGCTCTTAATACTCTTAGCGGAGGTGGTCCATGTCCTATCACCCTTTTACCTAGCGGATCTGCTGCGCATTATCGTGTTTGTGGTCGTGCAGGAACGCTGTGGCCATGAATACATTCTGAACATGTGTCTGGACGGAATAATTCAGTGGATGTCTCAGACTGCATTCATACCCGCAGAGGGCTTGGCCTTGGCCGATCAGATAGTCCAAAGGGTCCTTGATCCGAAGCGATCTGAGGAGGAGACAGAGCGAATATCAACAGGACAATTGAAGCCAGCCCACATGCGCAACTATCACCCTGATATAGCAATCGCCTTCGACCTGGCCACCCTGGTTGAGTCCTTTGATGCGTCTGACAATCAAGACGTTTTCGCATTCGTGGACGCTTTGAATGTAAAGGCCAATTCCGCCTTCTGCCAGCGGCTGCATCTCTTCCTGAGAGCTCTCTTTTTGTCCCGAGAACCACCTGTGGACTGCTGGTTTAAAATCTACGAGGTTATCCTACAAATAATCAAGGTCAACGAAGGCATTGCCTACGACTTTATGATGACCTACATCTTTAAGTTGGCTCACGAAAATAGTCCGGAACTGCAGCTAGAACTACTGAGAGGGCTGGCCAGCTTTGCCGTGTCCAAAGTAATTTAAAAAACTCTTATCAACTGGCACTTTTTTAATATTTATTTTTGTTACTGTAGGACAATGTTCCCATGATTCTAAATACTATTAGAAATCTCTCCACCGATAATGGCACCTTTTGTGTGGATTTGTATATGCGTTTGTGGCGCGTGGAGACCCGTACTTATCCCTTCCTGCTGAAGCAAATTGCCCAGCCTCTTCCAGATGGCGATAAGCGATGGGAACTGCAAATAGCTCGCACTCACGCCATGCGCGAAATCTGCCAAGAAAAGTAACTTAAAAGATTTCTGGAACCCCATATATAGAACCTAACCATTTTCTCTTTAGACCAACTTTGCATGGCTCGGAATTGTTGCCTCATCTCAGCAATACACTAAACCACTTCTCCGATGAGGCGGGAGATTTAGCCACCTCCCTGGCTTTAGACGCCATTTACGCTCTCTGTGACAGCCACACCGTTAATATCGCCTCCACCTGGCAGGCAATCGGCAGCAAATTCCGAAGCGAACAGCGTCCCCATACTCTGAAATCGCTTTATAAACTCTTTGGCCTGGTTCCTCTATTGCAAACTCCCACGCTGGAGTACGAGAAACTTGCCGACGATGCCCTGGAGCAGCTTTGGCAAGCCGTTAGCCGACCGGGAACAGATTCCGTCCAAGTACGAAATGCACTCCTTGCTCTCAAAAACTATGAACCCGGGACAACCATAAACCTTCGCCATATTCCGGCCCAATTTCGTTTTGAAATTGTTGGAGGTGGGGTGGCTGGTCCAGGAGGACGGGAAGTTGTGGACCTGCAACAGGAGTCAATACCTGGTGAGGTGTGGGTTCAGCTGCTGCAAAAGATACGGCCCGAGTGCGGAGATGCGGCCGCAGACCTTATTGCTCATTACGTGTCCAACGAGATTGATGGTTTTCGGAGCGGAGTTTATCGGCTGCCTGAAGGTAAACCGGAGCCACGGAAACTGGTCGGCTTGTTCTCCACCAGCCCACTTCGGGCAGTCACCAATTACATTGTCAGCCAGGCGCGATTTGGAGACTATGTCCCAGAACCATATGCCGTGACATTTGCGTTGAGGTCGCTGTCAAAGAAGTTTCCCAAGCCCATTCCCCCACTAGACTGGAGCTGCCTAACCAGCTTTTTCCACCTGTCCTTTGATGCTCGAAAGTACTGCATCATGATAGCAAAAAATCAAGCTCTGAGCTCCGGAACCGCAAGGCGTTTATTGGAAAACTTCCTTGTGGACTTTGAGCCCAATTGCTTTGAAGAGGATCTGTTGTTACTGTTCTCGCTGCTTCCGGAGATTGCCAACAGTGTCAGTCTCCAGATTCTAAAGAATTTTGCGGAAAAGGTAGCCATCTACTGCTTCAAGGAGTCGCAGCTTAATGACTTTGTCGAGGGTATAAAAGTAATTTATTTAAAATTACAAAATTAAATAAACAATTGTTTTTTCAGGTTGCCTCTTTGAGAAGTTCCTTGAAAGCGTCAAGTATATTTTTACCGGACAATGCGATATACCCGAAGTTCTAGACGTTTTCACGCTGATAGTTGAGCGTTACATGGACTCAATGGACTTGGATTCCCGGCTGTTCGAACGCTATACGGAGGTGGTGTCCACATTGCATCCAAATGCCATTGATGGGCTCACAACCCCTGCCAATTGGTGGGAGACGCCAGTGGGAAAGCTGAAGAAGGCCACCATCATTCGCTGCTACTTGGTATTGTATAACGAGAAACTTTCCAATCCTCTGAAGTGGCTTACACCCATCATCGATGCCTATGAAAAACGGGAAGAGGAGCGTCCATTTTTCTACCGCCACCTGGCAGCCACCCTGTACGCATTTGGAAGCGATGAACATGCCAGTAACTGGATCTCAGAGATGTTTCTGGAAATTCAGATGCTCCTAGCTGAGGCCTCTAACAAGGAAAAAGTTAACCGAGCTTTATATTTACTGGACATCTTTATGTTAGCCGTAGACGTGCTCTCCGGCTGTGCAGTTCTCCTGGGCAGCGTGGATGTGGTGGCCACAAATGACAAGCAGCGACTGTCCCTCTTTCCAGAGAGCCTGCAATACCTATGTGACCACATCTTCTGGAAGGACCAGGAGGCCAAGGTGAGAAGAAACTTGGACAAGAATCGTTCAATACATTTGTATTCTATTACAGATCTACGAATTCCTCTTCAATCTCTACAAACTGGCTGCCATACCGTCCTCCTACTCGGATGTATTCAGGGAGGCAATCATCTGCTCCCGGAATAAACCATATTTTGACAACAAGGGCGTCTGGACCAAATACGTTGGCCTGCGTAAATGAGCACGACGCAAACGAACTCACCGCATTTAAATTTGTCTGCCCACGCCTGAAGTGCACTTGAATGGTTGAACCATTCCCTACCGTCAATGTTAGTCAATATTTTTATAGCTAACGCGCATACTTTGTTTTTTTGTAAGAGTTTAAAATACATTAAAGCATTTTTGCGCACAATATTCAAATTTTCTTAGGTTGCCACGGGGGCTAAGAATTTGGCGTATCGATAACACTCAAAAGGAGAACCTATCGACGGCCGATATCGTTTCAGACCCATCTCTAGTTTCCGTGGACATTCGCTGAACAAAATTATTATTGTTTATTCAAAATGCAAATTAAGTAGATAACTCTCGTGAATTTAATCTAAATAACAGGTTTCCTCCTTAGCTTGTGTGCCGGTTTAATTACAAAAAGACAATTCTAGCCGGTTCGCGTGCTTTTAACTCAAGCAAAGGGAAAACCCAATCAAAACGTAAACAATGGACGATATCAAGCTGGCCAAGGTTAGTTACTAACTTAATCAAAGCCCAATTAAGTGATATGGTTGCGAACAGTCGTGGTCATTACACGGGTCACCTGAGAGCTGTGAAAGAGTTGTGAGTCATCCTCTGGCTGCCCCGTTTATTTAAAATCGATGGTCCACCTGTTCCGTGGCATAAGGACCGGCCTCCTTCTGACCACCCAGCCTTTAAGACCAAAAATGTCAATTTATATCCATTAATATGTTTGTAAAACATGCGCACAGACTTAAACAGCAGATTAATCCTGACCTCTCTCTGTTTCAATCAAAAATACACCCACACGCCCAATGATAATGTTGCACCCACCCACACAGGCGCAGATTGAGGGGCCAAATTTTTAACCGTGAAAAAGGTGTTTCCCAAATCCACCGAAAAAAAACTCCCAGCAAATGAAGGAGTTTCTTTAAAGCCTTGCCTCGGAAGAGCCTGTTGCACTTTGTGTAGTTTAAGTGCGGAAAATATAGTAACTAAAGAAGTGAGACCCATTTTGATCCTTTGATTCAAATTATTGGTTTATTTTAAATTTATTAGAAACATTTAATAAATAAACTTAGGTTTAACGTATTTTACTTTTTAGGATGTCCTTTCTTTGGAGGGTACAAAATTGTTTTACTTTCTAATTGAGAGAATTTCCCTTGGTAAAATTTCCCCAACGCAAGTCGTAGCACGCTTTTAAGCGCGCGCCTTTCACTCTAGCAGCTGAGTCCTCCCGCGACGGTCGTGCCGAGCACTTCGTGGTTCTTACCGAGTCCCTTTTGGCTGTCCGACAAATAACCTCTCACCCAGGAAAAACACATAGTTTCACAGTGTATATTTGTGGCAGGCGAAAAGTGAAAGTCTCGAGTTATCCACCTCCCACATTCACGTGATTTTGTTTGCTTTACCAACCCGAAAACGGGAGCTCCTCCTTCGTGCTCCGCTAGCTTTCCGTTGCTTGTTAATTTAAAATCAATAAAATCATTCAATAACAAGTAAGCCACTTGGCACTTGCACCATGGACTTCACCAGATTCATGAACAAGTTCAACGAGATCGAGCGCCAGCTGTCCCCCACCTCTGCCCTCCGGCTCAGCTTTGACAACATATCGCCGGAGACGGAGGAGCCGCCGGATGGCAACAAGAGGCTGTGGGGTGTACCTGTGCCGCCCTTTGTCTCCGAGAAGGTGGTGTCCTGGATCGAGGAGGAGTTCAACGAGGCGCCCGTCTTCTACAACGGCAACAGTGTGCTCAAGAAGGTAACTGGCTTCCAAGTTCTCTCTCCCCGTTCTCATTATGCAAATCCCACGCCCAGGAGCCAAGCAATCCAAACAAAATCCGACTAATTTTCCATTTTACGCATTGCCACCGGCTACTGAATGGCCGGAAAATATGCAAATCACCATCAGGCTTGGGCAATATGTTCGGGTCTCCTCTCTTCCCCACTACTCTGCCCATAAAACCATCATGAAACGTATTTCGAATTGGGTCACATGCTGCAGTCCAAGTTCAATCTATCCTGGCTGCATCCGGGCACCATTTGCGTCACAATTCTGGTTGGAGTAATGGCAGAATTCCTCTTCCTTTCCGCCCCCACCAGTTCTGACAAATTGTTGCATTGTCAGCAGGATACTCGAAAGCGGAGCTCTGGCAATTAAGTGGATGGGTTTTCTATCAAAGTCACAGATACTGCTTCTGGCCGGGAAATTGCCATTGGTCATCAAGTATTCGCCACCTTAGGCAACAGCCTGACAACTGCAAGGATTCTCCTGATAGTAGCTTCTGTTTTATTAAAGATGTACGAATTATTATCCTGAAAGATACAGAATATCCTCGCTGGCTTTTTGGCCTATCAATTATTTATGGAAATTTGCCACAGTTTAAGAGGTTTGCTTTGCTTTGAAGTTAACATTTTCATGGTTCAGGATACTTGTACTCGAGATTTTGCATTATTTTCTTCTTTAATTTACATGTTAAATTGAATTGTCTGCCCGCTGGGCTGGAGTAATGAACTCCCACTGGCTAAATCAGACAATTAACTAACCTTATCTATCCCGATAATGGACCCGCCTCCCATAAAGGCCTCAATCTAAATGACATGAAAGGAAATTAGTCCGATGATGAACAGCTCTCGGGACAGACAATATGTATGCCTCCTGGGCAATAAAAACTGGTCCGGCTGGCGCTCTGAAATTGGAATGGGACGAGGGTGATGCTGGAACCTAAAGGACCATCAAAGGAATGAATATGCTGGCCGGGAGAACGGTTATCCTTAATGGCTGAATACCAACTAACCGCAAAGGGCATGCTATGGCTCTATTTGTTCAGTGCTTTAAAGTTTTCATATCCTGGCAGCCTGGATGAATTCTTGACGATGCATGTTGTGGGCCAGCAATGGATTCTGTTAATTGAAAAAGTTTCTTGTTTCTTTTATGTCAATGCAGTTTACTTTTTATCGAATACATAAAAGTTTCAGGGATGTGGCTTAAGAAAATAAGACTAAAATTTTTCCTTCTCGTTTTTTATTTCAGGTGGAAAATGTGCGGATGATAGATCGCTACAATACCAAAAATCCCACAGTGGGCACCCTCTATCTGACGGCGACCCATTTGATATTCGTGGAGCCCGACAGCAACAAGGAGACCTGGGTAAGTACCCCCATGATGACATCATCAATTCCGCTAAAAACGCTTTTCTTAGCGGGCTAAGAAGTTTTTCAGTTAGTGTAGCTCTTGGCCATATTTTTATTTTCGTGGCCTGGCGCACAAACAGTTTAGTGAGTCACCTCTGTGTCGGTCTGTTTCTACTTCAAGGAACGTGCTCAAATGGATTTCTGTTTGTGCCTCGGTTTAGGCCCGACCTCGGCTGGCTGTCAAAAAGTTTAGAGCCAGCCCAGCCCCTCTGCTGCACTTCCGCCTTCTCGTCAAGAATAATTTTCTAAGCATAAGATAGTTGTTGGCGTTTCAAGTTTGTGTTTACACAGAAATTTCATTCGCATCTGCAGTCGTGGTTAACAGAAAAGGAGGTTTTGCATAAGCGTGTTGCGTATACGCCACATTGCACAAATGCCCGAACAAATTGAATTCCCATCTCAGCTTTTAGGTACACAAAATGCACTCCACAATATGCGGAAAAATAGAGGGAAACTCTTTAAATTCCTCAACAGTAAAGGCAAAGAATGGCACAAAGTGGGTGAAAACAGCTTGTAAAAGCTGTTGCAGCGCCGAGTCCTCCGCTATTGTGCGGGAATAAAGGTCCTGAAACGCTGGCTTAGCGCGTTAGCTTATAAACTAAATCCCCTCAGAGCCCCAGAGCTCGTATCCTTTGATATGTGACCGTAAGCGCTCAAATCCCAGCCCATGTAAGTGCCACTAAATGCTTTTAATTATTCCAGCTGCCAACTGCCACCCGCGGCGTATACGTAATCTTTTTTTTCGCAAGGTACGTCGGAGCGAAGTCCATGCATGCATCGCATTTTAATTGCCCCGCCGAAATTGTATTAATTATGCAATCATAGTGAGTGCCACAAGTGGCCCTTCTCCCCGAGGAGGAGTCTCAACTATCCTGGTTAGTTCTCGACCAGAGCAAAGTGGTTAATTAAAAAGTTGAAACCCTCGACAGCCGAGTAGTCTGGCTGTTGGGATTATATCGATTTTGTGTGCCATTGAAAATTGGTTGCTAAGTTTCCCATAATCCAGCTCTGCCTTCCAGCTCTCAATTTTTTACTGCCCTCCACTGAGGCACATCAATTATTTAGTGGCGAAAGCAGTTTGGACCGGGCACGTAGTTGCCATCTCCCCAGCGGAGAAGGCAGGGGGAGTTCAGTTGAGTTGTGGGTCTTTATACTTTTTTTGGCGAGCATTGCATAATCGCATCCCTGGTGGAAGTCATGGTCATAAGCTGAGTTCTGACAAACAAAGGAAGCAGATAAAAAAAAAAAGGATTTTTTGGCCGACTTACTTCGAAAACTTCCAGGTCATGGAGATGTTAAAAGTAAAATTATTCTTTTTTTTTATATAGATCCTGCACATGCACGTGGCCAGCATCGAGAAGCTGCCCCTCAGCACCACCGGATCACCCTTGCTTATACGGTGCAAGACCTTCCTGTCGGTAACCTTTGTAATTCCCAAGGACTCCGAGTGTCACGATGTTTACACTTCGCTGCTGAAACTCTTCCAGCCAGGTTAGAATTCCCCCACGATTTGCAAATAAACCATAAACTAAGTAAATCCCCACAATAGTTTCCATCAACAAATTGTATTGCTTCAACTACCAGCCGGCCAAGGATGATTTCCCAAAGAATGCCGGATGGGACTTCTTCAAGCTGGAGGCGGAATTCAAGCATATGCTGGTGCCGAACGAGAACTGGACCCTTTGTTCGATGAACGAAAATTACGAGCTATGCGACACCTATCCCCGACAGATCTACGTGCCGAAGGAGGCCACCAAGCTGATGCTCATCAGCAGCTCCCGATTCCGGTCCAAAGGGCGGCTTCCAGCGCTCACCTATCTGCACAACAACAAGGTAAAAATGTCCTTTTCCTGATAAGCTTACCTTATTAAATGGTTAAAAATTATAGGCCTCAATTTGTCGATGCAGCCAACCGCTGTCTGGCTTTAGTGCCCGCTGCCTGGAGGATGAGCAAATGCTGGAGGCGATACGCAAAACCAATCCCAACACAGACTACATGTACGTTGTGGACACTAGGCCACGGGTAAGTTTGTAGGAAAAGAAATTCCCAAGCGGTTGGGAGCATATGCAAATAATCCACTTACCCTGTTTGCAGATAAATGCGATGGCCAACAGGGCCGCAGGCAAGGGATACGAGAACGAGGCCTTCTACGAAAACATCAAGTTCCACTTCCTCGGCATTGAGAACATTCACGTACAACGGACCAGCCTGCAAAAGGTTCTGGAGGCCTGCGAACAGAAATCGCCGACAATGAGCGCGTTTTTGAATGCTCTCGAGTCCTCCGGGTGGCTGAAGCACATTCGCTCCATATTGGACACATCAAGGTATGTAAACATTGAATTTTCTTGGGAATCAATTATTAATTCAAAGCATCTCCTTTTCAGTTTCATCGCCAATGCTGTGGATAAGGGCGTCTCTGTGGTAGTGCATTGCTCGGACGGCTGGGACCGCACAGCCCAAGTCTGTTCGTTGGCACAATTGATGTTGAATCCCTACTACAGGACGATCAAGGGCTTCCAGGCGCTAATCGAAAAGGATTGGCTGGCCTTCGGGCACAAGTTCAGTGAGCGATGCGGTCACATCCAGACGGATGCCCGCGAAGTATCGCCGATCTTTACGCAATTCCTCGATTGCACCTGGCAGCTAATGTCCCAGCGCAGCGAGTCCTTTGAGTTCAACGAACGTTTCTTGCTGATCCTGCACGACCACGTGCACTCCTGTCAATTCGGCACTTTTGTTGGCAACTGTGAGAAGGACCGATTGGACCTGAAGCTTGCAGAACGGACTTTCTCCCTTTGGGGCTTTATGGCCAACCATTTGAACGAATATATCAACCCGCTGTACAAGCCCAACGTGGACGAGTCCATCAAGGCTAACCTAGCTCCCCAGTGCATCAAGTATGGTTACTCTGAAAGGGCCTTATAGGAATCTCATTTTATTGTTTATTTTTCAGATTTTGGCGAGGCATGTACAGCCGCTTCGAAAGCGGAATACATCCCCGTGAGCCTCTTGGGGATCTGTTACTCGACAGCAAGGAGCACTGCAATTCGCTGGAAGATCATGTGCAGCATTTAACCAAGCGTATTGCCAGCTTTAAGAACTACATCTCCAAGTCGGCCAAAAAACTGCAGGATGCCACAAGCACCACTAGCACTAAAGTGAGCAAAGAAGCCTCCAGCGCCGAGATCAATGACAACAAGTAAGAAGGATTACTTCCAGGGATTAGAATTAATTGAATACCTATCCCACTTTAGATATAATTATGACAAAAAGCTGAGTGAACTTTCGGCAGCAGATGATGACCATCCCCTAAAAGCTAGCAACATGTCCTTTGCCAATTTATCCCTAAATGCCGAACAGTCTAGTCCTGCTCAAGCTCTGCCCGACGAGATCAATTCCGTGGCAGTGGACTGGAAGCCCATGCGCAATGTAACCACCTGCTCCTGCTCCACACCCTTTGATCAGTTTAGCAAAAAGGTGAGATCTTCCTTTCTAAATCCAAAACCTAGTTTAAAGCTAATCCTTTAACAGACACATTGCTGGCGCTGTGGGGACATCTTCTGCGAGCGCTGCATAGACAAGAATGTGGCTCTTCCCGGACACGATAGTGGAAAACCAGTGCCCGTGTGCCGCGGCTGCTTCCGACAAATGCAAAAGCATAGTCCGTAAACTCTATTCTAGTTCAAAGTTGGTTGCATGATTGGAATTAGCCATCGCAAAGGAACTTCTATTTAATTAAATTGTATGTATTTATTGTTGCATTTGTAGCCGTAGTTGCTTACAGAAGCTCATTCAAGTTGTTGCAAATGAAAACCCCAGATTGAAACCAAAATGATCCACTAGTGATTGGCTTCCTTAGCATCATCCTAGTCTATAAGTTGGGCACAAAACCGTATTTTCTTTTCCGCAAATAGAGAGAATGATTTGCCGAAACCCCATACAAACATACTAGCAAAAAGTACAATTAAATGTAAAATATTGTAGAAGCACTGTTATATCATATAACTATTTTTTCCGATCAATTTTGGATCACGTATGTACAGATCGGGCTAAGCCCACTTGCTGGCTTCAATAATATTCCACTAGCACTAGCAATTCGCCCCTAAATTACTACGAAAACTTGTTTATCGATTTGATCAAAGTGTAATAAAAATTATTTATTCAACAACTGCGACTTTTTACCGAGTGATCCTTAAATAATTACTAATAGCCAATATCAGGCTTGATGCGCAAAATAACTGGAACACTGGTGCAGGGCAGGATGGCGACCTCGGTAACCACAGCACTCACCAGCTCTGGCGGCGTAATGTCATAGTTCAGATTGAGAGGCATCAGTTTCCCCTTGGCCGCCCAATTATTCAGCTGGCATTTGTCGCCTCGCACCAACTGGTTGGGATCACTTAGCTCGTTATAGACGATGGCGTCTGTCTGGAACCGTTCACTAAACTTGTGCGTCTCGCAGCAAACCAGCACGGGTACGTTGTGGGCGTTGGCCACCAGGGCCACTTGGGCCGTCCCGGTACGCGCCATCACGTACCCATTGGCCAGCAAAGCGTGGGCTCCCAGGAGAACTTTGGTGGCCTCTGCCATCACATAACCCACAGCATTGATTAGCACATAAGTGCATGGGATTCCGGTAGCGTGCAGGCGGCGCAGCATTTCCTGGCCCTCGCATCCGGGACGGGAATCCACAACGATCACTCGGAAAGCCACCTGCCGCCGCTTCGCCTCCTCGCAGATGAACTGGATCAGAGAGGAGCAGGCAAAAGTGAGCAGCACATCGCCGTCCGTAATTTTTTCTTGGAGAAAGCCACTTATTGCCTGGGCAGCCTTGCCAATCTGGTTTTCAATGTAAGTATCAATGAAATGGCCAAGTAACTCTTTTAGCTATAAAGGAAAAAGGTAAATACGACGATATTTAAATTCCTTAATATCAAACCATTTAAGACTTACCTCCGTTTCGGGTGTGTCAGATGGCAGTTGCGTGAGTTGGTTTTTAAACTGTTTGTAGGCATTAGAGACTGATACCGCCAGTGGCCGGCACTTGTGAAGATGATCCACGTGGTGCTTCACCGCCGCGTCTAGACTCCGGCCAAACTCCTTTTTCGCAGGGGTCTCAAAATCCTGGACAACTTGGCGCAACGCATGCAGAAAAGCAATGCAACGCGCATTGGAGCCGACCACTGTGCGCTTGGCATATTGGACTCCCAGTCGTGCAATGGCTGGATGCACAAGGGGATCGTTGATAAAGAGACTGTCGCCCTTGGCGCACACCAAATGATTGAACAGTTTGACTCGGCACTCTGAATGGGAAGTTGTTTGTGCCGATTTGCTTGGCGAACTAATTGCTGTTGTTTTTGTGGGAGAGGCACTTTCCCTTTTCGGTTCTTTGCTGGACATGATTGTAGCAGCTGGAGGTGCCTTGCCACCTGGAGAAGCCGTACCGGCCGGTTGGGGCTTTTTCGCTAGGCCTTGGGCCTTAGCTGCACGTTGAGCTTCTTGAATAGCCCGACGCTCAGCCTTGGTAAGGGCTGGTTTCTTCTACAAATAAATATAATGGTTAAATATACTACTGAAAAATAGGAAAAATAGGACCTACTTTTTCCTCATTGGCTTCTGGCACACCTTGTGTAGCTTGCACAGCCGCTGGCGCCGCGGGGATTTTATCCGAGACTTGCATGTTGGTTAACTGCTGTGTTGCGGCCTCTACTTTCACTCCAGAAGCTTTGCCCGCCTTAGCGGCCTGCTTAGCCGCCTTCTTGGCTTCCCGATCGGCCTTAATTTGTTCTCTAGATTTTTCGCCCGCCTCCGCATCTTTGCCATTCTCTTGGATGGACTGGGGCATGTTATTTGAAGTCTTGTTTTCCTTGATTGCTGTTACGACCGAAGGAAGTTCCAGCTTCTCCTTGGCTGTGGTTGTTGTGGTGGTCGTCAGCTTGGTAGTGATAGTCGTCTGCTCAACTTCAGTTATGATTGTGGTAGCTGGGGAAGCGGCTGGGTTAGGGCTCTTGTGCTTCTTGGCCTGTTTGGCCAACTTTTTTGCCTCCCTTTCGGCCATTACTTGCTCGCGAGTCTTCTCAGTGGCCGTCGCATCCTGTTTTCCTGTGTTTTCTCCTGGCATTGCACTCGCAGAATCGGTGGTTGAGGTCTCCGGGGTTGTTAGAGTGTTATCTTCACAACGATTTCGTTTGTTCCGCGGTCGATTGCGTTGCCTTTGCTTCTTTTGCTTGATTTTTGCCGGCTGAGCGACAGTCTGGGAATGCGACAAATGCAATTAGTTATGCATCATAACAATTAAAGGGCTTTTAAATCAAAGGTTCTATGAATATTCAAATCTTAATCAAATCAGAAACATGCAAAATCAAAGTCTAAATTTTAACTACGTTTGCATAGTAGTTTTAAATAGGTGTCGGTTGAATTGAGTGAGGCTAGCTACCTGTGGCACCAGTTCGCCCGTCAAAACCATTTCGAATGCTTGAAAAGAGAAACACAATGCAATTTTATGGGAAAAAGGATGTGGCAGGCTGCATGTGTGAACTGCAGATTCAGCGATATAAGCTTCCTGACAGAAACTTTCCAGCTATTAGTTAATCTTATAAAGTTTTAAATCGACTCTTTACTTTTCGATTGCTTACCTATTTACCTGTATATTTACTTTCGTTTATTTGGCAATTTAAGTTTGCTCACGAAGGCAAAAAGTGGACATCCAGCTGTTTTTTATGCTGTGTGGCCAAAATTCCATCTAAAAGAGTTCGATATCGATAGATTATGGTAAACACCTGGCCAGTGGCCACATTTTCATGCTTTCCAACACTTAAAATACTGAATCCCTAATCCGAATCAAGTTGGCATTTCGATTGCTGTCGTTTATTTGTGAGGTACGTATGCTCGGCTCCTGAAAATTACATAATTTTTTGCATAAATTGGAAAATTGCACTGTTAAATTGCAAATCCCGCTGCAGCAACCAAATCATCAACCACAATGGCCGATAAAGCTGCTGCCGAGAAACCCGTGGGTCGCCCCATGCGCTATCCGTACACCTTCTCGGCGAAGATTGCCCAGTTCCCTATCAAGCACTACATCAAGAACCAGTGGATCTGGCGCTACTACTTCATTGCAGCTATCGCCTGCGTACCAGTTTTCTACAAGATCAGCAAATTGGGTTAGTTTCAACCACATTACCTTGTTTGCTAAATAGTTAAATCTTTATATTTCGTATATTTTAGCTAACTCTCCCGAAAACAAGAAGGCATGGGCTGAGTCGCAAGCTAAGGAGCACGCCGAGCACCACTAAATGGCCATTAATCTAGATTTATTAGTTGCATCAACATTTCAGAGCTGTTTGTGTTTGGTTTAACGTGAGATCGGCGAATAAAAAAGTTGAAAACTATAAAGAATTTTTTCAATCATTCTAATAATATATTGACAAAATATTGTCATCGAGAACGCTTTTGCTGGCCAAGAACATGCAGTATTATTCATGGTATTTTTCTTATCGCGAGGCTGAGCTTCCTATCGCCATCGCCCCATCCCTAAGGGAAATGTTTTGGTAACCGGCTGAAGAAAACGCGGATTATTTTGGTTCTTTGATTTTTATATTAAAATTGTGAAAGCCAGTCTTATCTTAACGCTAGCTATTGGGGATTGCAGATTAAAAACAAACATGCTATATCTCCTTTTTTCCGCTATAATTTGAAAGCCGCGACAGTGGCGGAAATCTCGACCACGTGAATTACGGGAAAAACAAGTCGCTGTGGCCATGGATATCTCCGACTTCGAGTTTAATATAGATCATCTTTTAAGCGCCCCCGTGCCGCTTGAAAGAGAGGTAATAACTTCTTACGGGCAGATACCGACGCCAAGGATCAACAGGGATGTCAAAGGAAAACGCAGCCGACTAGCTGAGCGGATTGCGGAAAGCGACGACCTCATCCAACAGCTGAAGCAGCTGCAGGCCCAGAACAAGCAACTGACTGAGCTGCAAAAAACCGCCAAGGAGGTCACGGACCTCTACCAGAAGGAGAAGAAGTTGCGACTCGAGTTGGAAGAGAGCTCCAAGAAACTGTCCTCCAACTGTGAAGAGCTAGAGAAGCAACTAGATGTTCAGGTTGCCACCTGCGAGAACCTGCAAGATGAGTTGCAAAGAAAGGGGCTGCCAGTGGATGCAAAGGATGTGCTTGGTATCCTTATGCTGTTCTCCCAGCGACTGGGTGAAGACTGCGTGCTTATGCGAAGGGATAACAACATTCTGAAGAAGCTGAAAGACTACTGCAAAACATGGGAAATACCTGTAGCCCCGCCAAGAAGCCCCAGTTCGCGCAGTAAGCGAAAAAGCCACCAGAACGGGGTCAATCAGTCTACCCAAACAGACGAGGAACCAGTTAAAAAGAAACCTTCTGTTTGTTCAGTGGCCGTTCAGGTAGGAAAAAAGGTGGAGACAAGAAGTCAGGGCTCGCAGCACAGCAGAACCACAACAACGAGGAGCACCACCACGGCGTGCTTCATTGAAAAGCACGACGTGGGCACCTGCTTTCCCGAACCGGTGCTTTCCCCAAAAGTGCGGCATATATTGGATGAAATGCTGGGATGGAGAACAGATACAGCGATTTCTCCACTAAGCCCGCTAAGCTCACTCAGTCCTGCTAGTCCTATGAGCGAGGAGGATTCGATTTGCCCTCCAGTTAGCGTGGCCACGTGCACAACTTTGTGCAACATTCAGCGAGACATCGACTATACGCCTGAAATTCCGCTACAAATTAAAGTCTCTTCTTCTAGACCTCCCTCGCGCACCATGATAGATAATGTGAAAGAGGAAATCCGGTACTCTTCGAGCAACAAGGAGTTTGCCAAGGAGTTGTTAAACTTTCTACCTCAAAACCAAAGCTGCCTATCCAATCTGTCGCCACAGGCTTTCGACGAGCTGTGGCAGGTCTTTGGCCAAATGGTGTTGGGCCTGTTGCAGAGGCGCTCGATTCAATCCAGCGTCAGCAATGCAGACTTCGCTGGTTGCCTCCATGAGCTCTACGAGGGTACACAAAGATATCCGGGGGATGTACCTACGAACAACACCAGCAAAAAAGGTAAAAGCGATAAAAAGTTAACCGTCAGTGGATTAATGCAGTCCATCCTCCTTTTAGATTTTTCTGCCAATACAGATAGCGTGGACATGGGCACGGATCCCATCATAGGATCGCCGAATATAAGTTACGAAGGAAATATCACACCCATTCGTCTACCATCAAAGCCCACAGAACGAAAGTCAAAACCGAAGAAGCGCAAGGCCACTTCGACCCTCAAGCGCTCTCCCAAAAAAAGCTGCCTTGAAACGGGCAAAAACAAAGAAAAAACTAAGCCATTTGTAATAATACATGAGAATGAACAAGAGCCAGAAACGGCTATACAATTTTTGAGCAATTTAAATACTTTTAACATGGCCAACTGTGATAATCTCAACATGGAATTAGACGAAGAGGAATTGTATCTGCTTCAATTGACTACCAATGCAAGGAGTCATGAAACTGTAGAACAAACCAGAACGGATTTTCTTGGTGAAGGTAACAAACAGCTCCTACGAGAAGAAACCAGTACTACTAATAGTTTACCTGCTGCCCAGAAGGAAAATTACTCCTTAAATGATCAATGCTATCAAGATATTCAATCTGTTAAAGATAAAGAACCTTTGCTTCTCCAACCTGAAAATAAAAATGGTTGTAACGAAATTGATAGTAGTGAAGAGTTTAGATCCTTATCTGCAGTAGAAGAAAAATCGAGCGCCGAGCAGAAGGTAGACTCCGATGTAGAGAACTGCAAAGATATTGAAAAGCAGCACGAAGGAATAACGGTATTCAGTTTATTCGGCAGTGATTCCGATTCCGATGGCTTTGAAAGTCCAATCAGGGATTCGAAATCTTGTGAAGAATACCCAAATGATGCTGATCTTTTACTCAGTCTCACCGAGCGCAAAAATGTCGGGTTTAGATCAGATTTCAAATCTGTCTCAAGTGACGAGCTGCCAAAGTCCACCGACTCGGAAGGTAGCTTCCCCGTTTCTATTTCAAGCGATGAGCTGGCAAAGTCTACGGGATCGGAAGGAAGTCAACACGTTTCTATTTCAAGCGAGGAGCTGCCAAAATCAACGGGATCGAACGAGAGTCAATCGGAAGATGATATCGGAGACAATTTTCAGGAGCTTTTGGATGTTTCTTTAAGCTCTAGTGACTCAGACTCGGAAGGTGAGAATAAGAATAGTATGGATGACATTCAACTCAATAAATACCACTTATCAGAGTTACCATCAAGCTTTACCAAAGTTCCCACTGTCAACTCAAGTCATAAAAATGACAAAGCACCCGAGGTCCTGTCTTCCCTTCTTCCTTTTCTAAGGAGCAGAACTAATAACGTCTATAGTTCGAGCGACGATTCGGAAGAAGCTCGTCTGATTATTGACGAAGACTTCAACAATGCATCTGAATCGGAAAAGGAACCGTCGCCGTTATCAACATCCCCAAAAGCTAAAAGAACCATAAAGCCTGTTTCCCCAAGTGGAGAAGTCCGATTAACCCGTTTAAGAGTTAAACAATTACAAACGGGTCAAATGGCAGCGGATGGTAGGACATCTCTGGTGGAACAAATAAAAAATTCGCTTATTGGCTCTAGCTGGGAAACCAATCCCATGGAAATAAGTTGTGGAGGTAGCAAAGATAATTTGGAAGGACAATCCTCCAACGTAAGCTCCGAAACCAAGGAGTTAAATACCAGAATGGAGGACGAATCCTACCCAGTACCTAATTGTGGGGACAACGAAGCGTCGCCCGCTTCCCCCATTCCCGAACCAATGGAGGAATATAGTTCGCCCATGAAAATCCCTCTCGAGCAAGATATACATCAACGAAGTAATGATCCACCTCAGCTTATCGAGCATTTGTTCTCTATGAACAAATGGCAGAAGAAACGTAAAAAGGCAGCCGCATCCCAGAAGCAATTAAGTAAAACGATAGAACAATATATCAAGGACACCATGTATCTAAATTCCACCCTCGAGGATCTGGCAAACAATATAAAGCAAAATAATGAAGACGAAGTTGTAGACGCGCTGATCACGTCGATTTGTCACATCGGTCTTGAAGATATTCCTATGAGCCGTCTAGTGAATGCCTTACAATATTTGAAGTTTACGGAAAGGTTCATCATGAGAGTAGAACAACGCTTGTTTGGGACTTTTAAAGGACGCCCCCAACACGCACTGGCCATGACGTATATAAAGCTATACCTGAAGGTAGCATCAGAAATGGAACAATTCGGCAATCCGACCCGGTTGTTGTTGGCCAAGATTCTATATTACTATGATTGGGATATGCCGGCCCTGGTGCTGGAACTCCTGACGCATTTCCCCACTGTTTTGCCGCACCGGGAGCAGAGGGACTACGACCACTCCGATCCCTTGATCACCGTTATAAAACACCTTTTGATGACCCGAAAGTATGATATGCAGGACCCCGAAGGTCCAGGGCGCTTGCTATTGTCCAAGTTGCGCTTCGAGTACCACTTTCAGGCGTTTGAACCAACTGGAAATCAGGTGCTGGAGAACCTGGTCGAGAAACTAAAGGCGGGCCGCCTCGAGGAGCTGTGCTATGCCTTTGCTCTCTTTTGTAGGCGCAGTCCGTACCTAAAGGTTATGGATAATGTCCTCATGGAGTATCTGATGCCGCTGGCCGCCAGCTACTGTGATCTCGCCACCCGGAACGAGGACTTTGACGACAGGCTACAGACTCTAGTGCAGTGCATATCGATGGTGCTCAAACCGCTGCCGCTGGAAACAAACATTACCGCCTTCGTGAGTCTCTTCAAGCGCCTCTTGGTGGCAGTGCCGCGACCCGGAGTCCAACAATCCGTTGTCCAGGCCATCCTCCGGCTCCAGCGATTCGGATTTGTGTATGTGATGGACGCCCTGAAAAACTACAGTCCCGACTATCCCCTGCAGCCCCTGACACGGGCCATGCTTCGGAGTTTCAGCGAGCGGCGAAAAAAATTCCTTTGCCAACGTAAGGGAAACTCTAAAAAGGATTAGTTTACCCTTGTATGAATTGCAACTATTTATTTATATAATTGTGTAATGTTTAGATTTTTGAATTAAACTAAATGCCAAATGCGATACGGATCTTTACAAATTTGAACTTATTACTAAAATACACAAATTGATTGCACTTAGGTTAAATAGGACGAGGGATATGCCAGAACATAGGGGGATTTAACGTAATAAACATTTACAAAAGTGCTTAGCATGAATTTGGACAGAAGTAGCTATAATTAATTAGTGGACTGTACAATAACATTTACCTATCTTGGGACTAATGCGAACATTGCTTCAACAACAACAACTCGAAATGCCCATCTGCCGGATGTGAGGTATAAGGTGCTTGATGAAATCCCGGGCCTGGCCTTCCGATATTCAAATGTGGTCACGAAGCGTGGTCGGGCAAGAGTCCCAGCCCCAGTTGTCGTCGTAGAGAGCCATCAGTTCGTGCTAGATTAATTTGTTTAGCTGGAAAATCAAACGGATTTAAAACTCTTTCGTGGTAAGGGTATGGAGAGTCATACTAGGGATCGGCGCTGGTGCTCCTTTTCCAGGGCAACCTGGGCCTGTTGCGGTGAGAATTTGAGAACTGCTGATATCACCTTGACCAGCGTTTCGTTGTTTGTGTTGCCGGTCAGATACTGCCAGGAAATCGGTGAATATTTATTAATTTTCA
Source organism: Drosophila varians (assembly GCA_018150405.1). Classification (NCBI taxonomy): domain Eukaryota; kingdom Metazoa; phylum Arthropoda; class Insecta; order Diptera; family Drosophilidae; genus Drosophila; species Drosophila varians. Next base: position 17,504,415 of record JAECWK010000130.1, read on the forward strand.
ATGTAATTAAGGATTGGTTTTGTGGCCAACTCACCTGGAACATGATATTCCGCAAATACTCAAACTCTGTGTTGGCGGGAACACTCTCACTGTGCTGCATGGATACCTGAAAAGTATATCGAAACTATTAATAGTGGAATCTTTTGGGTTTTTGGTCATAGAGCTCACCAATGTCTCATCCAATTGACGCGATAGCTTAGCATTTTGCAGCTTAAGTCGCTCGTTGGACTGCTCCAGTATCAAGAAGTTCTCGCACTTTTGCTCCAGGAACAGATTGCGATTGGTGACGTCCTGCACCTCGTTAGCTATTTCTTTGAGCTTGGCTTCCAGTTCAGCTTTCTCACCCGCTGCGGCAGCCTCCTGAACGTTTTTGGGCGCCATGCTAGCCAGCAGTTGCTGAGCCTGAATGCCAGCCCTCAAAACTTCCAGTTCGTTAATACGCTCGGCCATCTGTTGGTTGTTGGCCTGCAGCTCTTCGATCTCCTGCTGCATGCTGGACTCGGTCCCATTGCTCTTGTGCTTAAGATCTTCCAGCTCCCGCTGCAATCGCTCGTTGAGGTTGCGCAGACCATCCGAGTCAGAGGACGCAGTGGCTTGTTCCTTTAGATTTGATAACTCCTTTTCGAGAGTTTCAATTTTTTCATTTAGACTAACATGCACCTCTTGGGATTTCGTCAGGTCATTCTGTTTTTCCAAGAGTTGCTGTTGAGCCTGCAGGAGCTCCTTTTGAACCGTATCGCTCTGCTCAGTCACAAAACTGGCGTGCTGCTTTTGTCGCGTAAGCTCCACGGCCTGCTCCTCGATGGCCTTCTTAAGTTCAGCTGCCTCTGCTTTGGCTGCCTCGCTTTGGACCTCCTTCTCGGACATCTGGACGGCGTGCTGCTCGGCTTTTTCCTGCAGAACATACAATTCGCACTGGAGAGATTTAAGTTTCTCCTTGACTTCTTCACCCTCGGCCAATTCCTTCTCCAATTGTTTGGTGTGCTTATTAAGGTACTCATTCTCAACCTGGATCTCGTCGTATTTAGCCAGTTTCTGGGAATTTTCTGCCCTCTCCTGCAGTTGTCGTTCGCTCTCGGCCAGGATTTCCTGCAACTCTACAACGCGTCTGTTTTTCTGGGCCACGGATTCTTTTAGTTTTTCCACATCCTCTCGGTGGTTACCTTTCAACTGGTCCATTTCTAATTGTAAGGCATCGTTGGCTTCGTGCAGACGTTCCACATCGGAATTGGCAGCGCTCCAGCGGGCCTCCAAAGTGGCTATCTGGGTGGCGTGGGATGCACTGGCGGCATCAATCTTCTCCTGAATTCCCTGATCTGCCTGCTGGGAGGTTTCCAGTTGCTCCCGCAGATTCGTAATTGTAGCTTTCAGCTCTGATTCGTTTTCCGAATTTCGACTTTCTAGCTCGGCACAGCGCTGTGCCTGGTCCTTCAGCTGTTGCTCCTGTTCCCGTTGGCGTTCTCTCAACTGCAACAGTTGCTGCTGCTGCTCTTCCAGATTCTTCTCAAGATTGGCCTTAACCTGTTGTAACTCTTCGCTGGCTACTTGAAGGCAGTCCAATGTATCCTTGTTCAGTAGCTTCTCTTTTTCGTAGGCATCGCATTTATCCTGCAAGGTGCGGTGATCGTGGTCCATCAGCTCCTGGGCGTTTTGAAGCTTTGAGTGCTCATCCAAGACCTGTTGCAGCTTCATCTGTATCTTGCCAATCTCCTCTTGCTTGGACTGCAACTGTGACTCCAAATGGTTCGTTTGCTCCTCCAAAAGACAGTTGCGCTCCGCCAGTTTAGTGTTTTCACTTTGGATCCCCTCTAGTTTAGCAGCTTGGCCGGAGCTGTCCAACTGCTCCTGCAGAAGGGACTCGATGCGGGATTCTAATTTACGCTTCTCACGCTCCAATTCACCGTGTGAGTTTTGAACCTGTTGCAGATGCGCTTGAATGGTGCCGATCTCCTCCAGAATTCCAGTGACCCGAGTCTGCAGCTCATCCTTTTCGCTCTCCACCTTTTGACACTGAATTTGACTCTGAGTTAGTTCATTTTGAAGCTGATCCAAGCGGGTAGTTTGCTCGCTTACTTTCGACTGGTGCTGTTCATGTTGCTTCTTCAGTTTGTTCAGCTTATTACCATTAGCCTTTAGCTCTTTTTCCTTGGCTAAGAGGCTAGCCTGGCTGCTGGCCAATTCCTGACGGAGAGTTTCCAGCTGAGCTTTAAGAGCTCCCACAGTTTCGCTTTCCGAGTTGGCATGCTGATCGTTCAGGATTTGAATTTCCCGCTGCAGCTGCTCCACTTTCAGTCTGTGTTGCTCCTCCAGGGATGCCTTTTCTGAGGTTAAGGCAGCCACGGACTCTCTCTCCATTTCCAGGTTTTTCTCCAGCTCCAAGATCTTGGCGGTTAGCTCGTCCCTGACCTTTGCTAGCTGTCCCTCCCAGTCATTCTGTTGATGGCGTTGAACCATTTCAGTCAATTGATCGTTGTGCAGGCGCAAATCCTGCAAGCTCTGTTCGCTATCGGTTTGTAGGGTATTTAGCTGCTGCTCCAAGGACTCCGCTTGCTCCTCCTTGTCGGAAAGTACGCTGTGCAAGGCACTTAAACTCATTTCAGACTGAAGAAACTTGGTCTCAGCCACCTCCTTAGCCGCCCGCAGTTTATTTAGCTCTTCCAGTATTTCATTGGACTGCGAGTCTCGGTTATGGCTTTCCTGGCGCAATTTTTCCAAGTTCTTTTCGTTTTCAGTTTTGAGAGTTTCGAGATTTTCCTGTAGTTTGGCCAACTCATCCTCTTTGGCTTTGGATTCGTTTTGAATAGAACTTAAAATTTCTTCTGTTGCTGCAAGTTTTACTTCAACTTTCTCCTTGGAGTACTTTAACTTATTGAGCTGATCCTTTGCGTCGTTCGATTGGGACTCTAACTCATCCTTTTCTTGGCAAAGTTTATCTAGATTAGATTCGTTTTCCTTTTTAAGTGTCGCCAGTTGTTTCTCAAATTCCACTAGCTGGTCCTTTTTAGATTTCAAGTCGTTTTGGAGGGATTCCAGCTCTTGATCCTTTGTTGAAAGTTTCGTTACGGCATCCAACTTGGCTGCCTCTAACTTTAGGAGGTCCTCTTTGGAGTCAGAGGCTTGGCTATCCCTATCTTCGTTTTCTCTTTGTATATCTTTTAACTTTTGTTCGCTTTCTGCCTTGAGGGCCTCCAATTGTTTCTCGAGAGTGGCCACCTGTTGCTCCTTAGTCGTGTAGTTTCCTTTTAGCGTATTCAATATATGCTCCGTAGCTATCAGCTTGGCATCCACTTCCTGTTTTGCTGCCTGGAACTTTTTCAGTTGCTCCTTAGCATCGCTTGTGTGGGATTCCCGCTGGGATTCCAACTGTATTAGCTTTTCCTGCAGGTTTCGGACCTCGGTGTCCTTAAGCTCTAATTCCGTGTGGATCGCCTGCTTTGTTTGGGCCAGCAATATGACGTTCTCCTCTTCCTGCTTTTTCAGGGCCTCGTATTTCTCGTTAACCTCCTTTAGTTTCGATTCACTCTCCTTAATTTTCTGCTGCAAAAGGGTGACATCTTCACCAGAAGCACCATTGGCCGATAAAGCTGTCTTCTCATCCAGATCAATAAGCTTTTCGGGGTCCAATCCCTGGCCACTCCTCTCCAGCGCAGCAGTAATGTTGTCCGGATTCTCACCCAATAGCTTGAGCTTCGTTTGGTAGGCCTGCATCTTGCAACTCATATCGTCCATCTCGATGCGCAGAGCCTCCTCCAGGTGAGCCTTGGCCTGCTGCTCCAGCGTACACTGCTCTCGCAGCTCACTGATCCGTCTTAGAGCCTTGTCTTGCGTCTCTACAAGCACCGACTAAAATGCGATTTTATCAGAAACATCGACAACATACGCCCATCGATAAGGCAAAGATAAGATAGCATAATAGATACCCTCGCTTTGGAGCTGTCACGCTCTAGTTCCTTGTACTTCTTGGCCAAGTCCGTGTAGCGACATCGGTACTTGTGGTACCTGTCCAGGGACTTTTTGTAGGCATCGTACAGCTGATCCTTGGTGACGACATCCAAGCGAGCCGTCGAGGCGGAGTCATCGAACTCGCTACTAGTTTCGTCGAGGTCGGATTGAAGGTGGTAGACCTGTCCAATACAATTTTAAATAAGCTTTTATTTGGGATAAGAAGATGTAAAGCATTTTACGGCTGGGGCATCGTAAGAGGGCAGGCGGAAGGACACATCGCTGGCCATGGACGAGTTGGAGAGCTTCCGTGTCCTTGGCGTGGCTCCGCCTCCCAAGCCATTGAGTGATTGGGTTGAGGAGCGTCCCCGCAGCGATGTTGCACTGGTGGCCGGCAACTTTTGGATGCGATACGGGGAGTTCTGAGGCGTGTCTACAAGGGAAGCCTTATTATTCATGGTTTTGAGATAAGAAACTCCAAAGCTCACCCTCTTCCGTGATGCTAAAAAAGTTCTCACTGTTGCTATTGTTGGATTCAGAATTGGGTGTTGTGCTCGATGAGCTCACGGCGGCCTAAAAAAAGGCCAAAACAAATCAATGAGTAAGTGCAGCAGCTGGCCGTATCCACTGATATGGGTCAAACTGGGCCATAAAAATCACTTTCCCTGTCCCCGCACTGGGACATACACATCTGTTTGCGTCGGTGTGCGTTATGTTTTTCTTAATTTGCAATTTTCATCGAGCCCCGCATCCCCTCCCTTGACGAGAAAGTACCTGAGCAGCATTCGCAAATTGCTGGAATTTCGAGGGTGACGCCTTCACCTCCTCGATCAGCTTGTTCTTGAGGTTGGCAAACATGATGAGGCCACTGTTGCGCTATTTTTAACTGCCTCAGCTACCTGGTTCGAGCACTGTTTAATTTTTAATTAAAAAACACATCCAAACTTGTAAATACGTGTCTGCATTGGAAGTATCTGGACGACAACCCTGCTGGCAAACAGTGTGACCCCCCTACAGCTGACTCGAATGCATCCACAAGATACAGGATGGCGCCACCAAGTAGAATGTAAAAGATACATTTAAAAATAATTCAAGCTACTAGCCCTTAGACTGGATTTTCCTATGTTGTTATAAAGAAGTAATTTCTGAATCGTTTCTAGTTTTTATAATGACTTTATTATGATGAAATACAACCCAAGATCTGAATGAAAGCGGCACGAGTTTGCTAATTAGTGAATAACTTAGCATTTTAATTAACAAGTTGTTCGGGATTACCTCTATCATACAGAATATTAACACAGGAAGATGAAGCATAAACACCCTAAAGCTTGTTTTATTAAAAACAAAACCTGATTATTTCGAAAATTTAATCTATAAGATCTTTGAATATCAAGATGGGTTACAATTCTATATCAGTTATAGATGTTTTATATCTCTTTTCATAGATGAAAACATTTTTTAAGGTAGGATAAGTTATGGAATCCCCTTGTATCCCTTAAAAATGCTATAGCACTTGGTTTCTGAACCTGTTTACCTGTGGTAATACATGCCCCATTCCTCCCCTATTCATTTATATTCATGTCCAATTAAAGCCTTTAAAATATGGGTATTTTATTCATATGATTTTGTCGCATACAATGAACAATTATAGGGTTATTTTTTGAGTTCTCGATAAGCTAGCGAAGAACTTATAGTGCACAGTAAAAACACAATTGAGCTTGAAATGCATTTAAGTAAATGTCTCGAGTTAACACTTTTTGGGGATGGACACATTTCACTTGTGCAGGTTGTCGAGGAACTCCTTGTGGCGCTGGATGGCCTCCTCGTGCTCCTTGATCTGCTGATGATGGAACTCGGCCTGGTGGATCTGGTCGTTCTTCAGACGCTCCAGCTGCTCCCGTTGCTGCAACGAAAAATAAACAAAAAATACAAATTCCTAATTAGCTTGTGAATATCTCAAAGATAGAAAAAGTCGTAAAAAACTAATTACGGGTTAGGTAAGCCCGCCCCTTTTGGCGGCTCATCAATAATAACAGACTGTCATTATTAACAGGTTGTATCCATATACTTTTAAGAGGCTTAAAACGCTGCTCCAGAGAGCAAACAGTCGCCCCTTTGTCAAATATTTGGTTAAAATTTTTAGCACGAAGTCGCCGGCGTCACTTGGGTTTTAGTGACCAAGAAAGTGGTAGCACAAGCCCAAGCCCAGCATAAGGTGCAAAACTTTGGCTGTTGGACACTACCGGGGGAAAACCACCTGCCGCGCCGCCAACCTGTCAATGAACCTGAATCAGCATCTATATAAACTTTAGTCTGCGTTCTGCCTGGCTCTGTGCTCATCCGATGGCAAGCCTGTTTTTAGTCGATAGTTGGCTCTGACTGCGAAACGACAAAGAAAGTGTTGGAAGATCGGGGTCATTGTATAAAATTATTGCGCATTTCAGGCCGCATCTGGCCAAACATCAATATCAGAATACCGAGAAATCTACTAAAAACTAAGTTAAACAGGGCCTAATTGGTCCATATTCGCGATCTCCGCTCTTCATTCAATCCTCTCGAGCGTTGCTCTTCGCCTATCACAATCGAAAACCACCTAGAGTAGAGGTTGATAAGAGGCTGCTTATAGAGCGACCGGAACACATTTCCCCTCCGACTTTGCTACGGAATGGAGCAGCTACGGATTCTTTTAATCACCTTGCTGGTGGCTTTGGTCCAGGGCTACGGCCCTGGAGGATCGCGACCTGTGCGTACCGTGGAAACGCTAACGCAGTGGCGCCAGCTGGAATATGGCTTTCCCACAGCCCAGGATCGGGAGAACGCCCAGGCTGCTGGCAATCTAGTACCGGAGAATGGAACCCCCATCGATGTGCAGGCGCAGTATCTATCCAATGGCAAGATTAGGGTGTTTACTACAGTCCCTAGATTCGCCAATGGCATCCCTTATACACTGGCTACCGTTTCCGAGACGCAGGGCAGGAATGGACCACTTCTAGAGCCTTATCCTAGCTACTCATGGCACAACGGCAACGGTGAGAACTGTGACCAGATCACATCCGCTTTTCGAGTGGCTGTAAGTGTTGATTGCCTCCAAGAAAAATGTATTCCTAACCCACGAAATATCTAGATTACGGAATGCAACCAAATGTGGGTCATCGATTCTGGAATTATTGGCACCACCCAATACTGTCCGCCCCAGTTGCTGCAGTTCGACTTGAATACCGACCGCCTGTTGCATCGCTACCGTTTCCCGAATGAAACCTACATCCCTAGAGGATCCCTCTTCATCACGCCCAATGTCCTGGTGCAGGACCCTCCGCCCAGGGGCAGCTGTAGTCGCACTATGATCTATGTAGCCGATGTAAGTTACCACGGCTTGGTCGTATACGATCACCAGGCCCAGACGTCGTGGCGCGCAGAGAATCGATTCATGTACCCAGATCCGGATTATGGCCAGCACACGATCGCCGGAGAGAGCTTCATTCTGATGGACGGAATGTTTGCTTTGAACAATGACAAGCGGAACTTGTACTTCCATCCCCTGGCCAGTGTCAGTGAGTACTCCGTGCCCCTTACTGCGCTCAACAGGCAGGCGAACTGGGCGAACGGCCCGGAGGCTGTGCCAGAACAGTTTACCCTGCTGGGCAGGCGGAAGAGCGAGTGCGCCGCGTCCACCATCGATGGCAAGAACAACGTCTACTGTGTCACCTTCAATCCAATCAAACTTTTTGTATGGAATGTGAATACGCCATATAATTCAAGATATTTTGGCACTCTGCCAGCCAAGTCGGATGAGCTGCAATTTGTCAGCGGCATGAAAGTGGTCAAGAACTCAAGTGGGCAGGAGGAGCTCTGGATGATTTCAAATCGCTACCAGGTGAGAATTTCTATATTTAAATGAGGCTAAAATATTAATTTATCTTTTGCCTTTCAAGAAAATTGCAACTGGAACTTTAAATCCAAGCCAAGTGAACTTCCGGATTTTGAGGCGCAATCTGGATGATGTTCAGGGGGGAGTTTTCTTTGCCAACGACGATGACCTATCCAATCGTTTGGTTTTTACCTAGATAACATATAATCCTCAATATACGTTTTAAGCTGGTTTAGTTTATTCTTGGAAATGCAACAAAAACTTATGGAACTGAACAAATATCTATAAAAGATTGAAAGATATGGATATAGGGATTAGCTTAAAGATTGTGTGTTAATTATTGGTTAGATAAATTCTCTTCCCACTCTTGAATACTCTATTCCTAATCAACAGTTTATTCCTAGTCCCTTTTTCAAAGCTCCACTGTATGTAGCGCCTAATATTAATTTCCAAATCTCTCGAGGCACAAAAAGTGATGACAAAGTTCAGGGTCACTGGTTATCGCCAGACGATTGGGCAAGTCATCCGTCGCCCTGTTGAAATGAAAAAGTAGGAGGGCCTCCGAGATAGACCCTCTTCTGGTTCCGTTGCCACTGACCTTAACCGCTTGAATCTCGGCTTTTGCTAACACAGGCCGTTATTTACCATGAAACTGGCTGCGTTAAAAACCAAAATATATTGGATGGATAATTGATAACACTTAATGGGACGATGAACTGTTCGATCGGACCAAATGGGTGGCGTGCATAATTAGTCAACACCAGCAACTTGTTTTCCGAGGCGGTGTCCACCAGCGAACAGCGAGAATTTCAGCGCACCGAGAGCTACGAGTGTGCAATTAAACCAGTTACAAAAGCTGACCTGCTTAGCCTGGTCGACTAGCTGGATTAGAAAGACATGGGCCAGCTGCCCGCCGCGCATGCGCAGTATCCGCCTGGTCTTTAAGTGGAGCAGATCGCCCGAAAGTGAAAGGATTACGAAATGCAGCGCTACATACTGTTTGGGGCCTGTTTCCTCTGGCTGACAGCATCCTCCAAAGCGTTGGAAAGCGTTTTTGGGGCGTTTAACTTGGAGCTGGAGTTTCCCTCGCCCCAGGAAAGGGAGCGAGCCTTGCGAGAGGGTCTCTATGATCCAAGCAGTGTCATTCCAATAGATGTGGATGTTTATTACAAACGTAAGAGCCTCAAATTCATCCATAGGCGCTTTTAAAAACAATTACTTCATAGATGGGGATCCCACGCCCTCAATTTTTGTGACAATTCCGCGGTTTGCCAAGGGCGTGCCTTATTCGCTGGCCTATGTCACTAACGAGATGCGTCCAAATGGCACCCTACTGCAGGCCTACCCCAGCTACGAGTGGCACAAAACCCATGGAAAGGATTGTAACGGCCTGACTTCGGTCTACAGGACGCAGATAGATGAATGTGGTCGCATGTGGATTTTGGACAGCGGCGAGATAGACTTTATCCAGCTCTGCCCGCCACAACTTTACGCCATAGATTTGGAGAATGGACGGATTGTGCACCAGTATCGCATGCCAAAGCGACTGTACAAGGAAGGTGTTAGCCGATTTGTGACTCCAACTGTGGAACTGCATCCCCAAAACTGCGACGTGGGCTTTGTTTACATGGCAGACTCCATAGGAGACGGAATCGTGGTGTATGACGTGACCGCACAGCAATCGTGGCGCATTGAGAACAAGTTCACGTATCCACACCCGGACTTTGGAACATTTACAATAGCTGGAGAAAGCTTTCAGCTGTGGGACGGTACAGTGTCCATCACTTTGACACCCCATGGCCTGGGAGGACGACGCATGATGTACTTCCACTCACTCTCCAGCGAATGGCAGATGGCCATCCCCCTGGATGTGGTGAACAACGGCAGCAACTGGAAACTTAATGATGTAAGCGCCGCTCTGGATCAGTTCCAGCTATTAGGAAAGAGGGGCAGTCAATGCGTGGCGGCGGCCATGAGCGAGTCTGGATATTTGATCTGTGGCCTGGTCAAACCGGCGAGTCTCTTGGCTTGGAATATCGGAACGCCCTACACTCATCAAAACCTAGTAATGCTGGTCGAGGACGAGGAACGACTGCAGTTCACCAGCGGCATTAAAATCGTAAGGAATCACGAGGGAAAAGAAGAACTTTGGGCGCTGTCCAACCGTTTGCAGAAAGCTTTTGGTGCTGGCTTGGATTTCAAGGAGATCAACTTTCGCATTCAAAAATGTGGTGTTCAAGAGCTGCTCAGCGGCAGACCGTGCTATTAATTTTGTAATTGATCAATTATAGGAAATTGTTAGAAAAAGCTTGTGTTTGTTGTGGCTTACCTTCTTGTAGAAGTACTCCTCCTCGCGGGCAGCTTCCAGTTTGCCGAAGGCGCCACCGGCCTCGCGGATGGAACCGCCACCGCCGCCACCCTTGCCGGCTCCACTGCCGAGATCACCAACCTGGCTGCCGCTCATCTTGGCCAGCCTGAACGGATGGAGAAAAGCTATTTTATTTACGGTTTGTGGGGGATTTTATGAACAGGCAAGGGTTATACCCTTAAAATTCGTCAAGGAGTCACCTATGGCTACCCAAAGCCATGAACTACCTAGATACTTCACATAGCCGGTTACGCAACAATGAAGTAAGCATAGAATTCTCTCTTCCACACACACATACAAAGCATGGCGAAAGCCGCCCGCTGGCGAAAGCGATTTGGATTGATTCAAATTGTTTATCTTATCGCATATTGAGGAAAACTGTCGGCCCAAAGCATACATAACACTTTGTAATGTGTGAAGAAGCCATGCCCGCTCCGTTTACACTTTTTTTGATAGTTACTTTTTTAAGCCAATTAACAGGTTAGCTTCGATTGATATTTTTTTAGTACTTACTGAACTCCAGCTGGATAGAGGCGGGTGCTGCGACGAACGACGAACATTTTCCTTTTTATTTAAACTGCAAGAAAATAGCACAAATTAAAGTTATTAATAAGCACAATGCATTGCAGTTAATTCCAAGGCGGCAGCCATCAAAAGCCAAGTGCATTCAACTTTTGAAAGCAGCCAAGGCGCAATATGGCCAAAATAATGGATATACATATGTAGCTGTGCCTTTGTTTACTGTTTGCATAAAATATACTCTAGATTTCGTCAGAAGAATTGTTTTACTTATATAGCTAAACACCGGGAATATTCCGGTGCAGTTGGGCTCTTACTTACTTGATTTGAAGAACGACAAAAGTTTAATGCCGTGTGCCCGCCCTTGTTGCGTTTAAAGATACCAGCCGGTTCTTCTGTGGTCACACATCAGTGATGCCCAGTGTTTATGCATTACTTGTTGTTAACTATAAGAGTAATATATTTAAAAATAATGCTTACTTATGCGTCTTAAATAAACTTTTATAAAACCTAATATTTAAGAAACTGCTTTATTTTTAAATGGATTTTCAAAGGTACATCTCTAACTTATCGATAAACCAAAACATTTCAGTCGGTTAAAAGCAAACTCAGTAAAAGGAAATTCTTCAATGGCAGGTAAATCATAATACCAAACAAGAACTATATATTAAATCTATAATATGTGATTGCCCACAGACGATCCGAACAAACCCTCTACCTCCAAGAAGTCCGACGATACTCCACTTTTTCCACCCGCCAAACCTGGAAAACGAGTGGACTATGGTACAAACGACACACTGGAGCTGCTGGAAAGGATTCCAAGCCAAGTAGTGGATCTCAAACTGGACGATGTCCTCACTGCCGTCAAGGAGGTGGACAACCTCTGTGATTATCCGCGTTGCAAGACCAAGACAAGCCTCATGGGCCAGGACTGTCAACACTGCAAGAAGAGGTTCTGCTTTAAGCACGGCTTGCCGGAGGTACACGGCTGTGGAGAGGATATCAAGCGGGAGGAGCGTAAGAACTTCCTGCATCCTAAGCCGGTGAAAACGATACGCCAGGAGGAGGATGTTAAGAATGCAAAGAAACGGCTCGATGCGAAGCTGAAGGACATGCAAGTGGGACGCATGCAGAAGGCCACTGGCGGAGGATCCAAAAAGAAGAAAGGAAAATAAGCATGCATGGATATTATTCTTAAATTGTATATATTAATCAATCAAATATAAATTAAAAGTTGAAAACTCTGTTGCAAACGCGAACTATCAGCTGATGTAAACAAAAGTCAGCTGTTTTATGTTATCTATTTATTTACAAACGTAATATTTGGAATGAAAATGTTCTTATTACGCTCCCGGCAATTAATAAAACCAACAATTGTTCAAATTAACCTCCAAGCAATACGTAATGTACAATATATTCAGGGTCAGTCTCCGGAGCCAAAGATACGCGAATACTTTTACTACATTGACCATGAGGGAATGGTAGGTTGTGTGTTTTATAAAATAATCATTTTTTCAGATACTTTCTCTCCAGCTTTTTCTAGACGATGCGAAAATGAAGAACTTTACTAGTTGCTTCAAGGAAAAGGACTTTCTAAAGTTCTTTTTTACTCGACTACGGATAAACCACATGAAAAGATACGAAAAAGACTTTCCCTATCTTTCCCTTTGCGGCCGGGAGAGAAACTTTATAAGGTGTGATGATACGCCTGTCGTATTCACAGAGCAACTAACCAAGGATAACTCCGAAGTTCTCAGCTATGCCCACTCGGGGCAAGTCCTTACCCTGACTTACGAACCTCAAAAATTATACATGGATCCAAGAAATGGAAGAGTTTACCACCCAGCGTCTCCCCAAGTAGGTGGCATAGGACTGGTTCGCTCCAAGTTGGCCATAGAACTAAGTCAGCACTTTGAATTTCCGCCTGGCGATCCATCTCCCTCCCATTTCCGATGGAAAGGAGAAAGGCTGAAGCTTAAGAACGAGTGGGTCAAGGATACTAAAAGATTTCCCATGAACGAGGAGTGTATATAATATGGATTACAATTGAGACATTACAATTATATATAGCCTATGTTACTATTATTTACAATTTTTTTTTACTCAATGCTTAAAGGCTTGAATTCGCCCTCTTTCACCCAAGAAAGCCCTGTGGCATGTCCTCCATTCGCTTGCTGCGACGCCTCCCCAGCCTTATTCCTGCCGGCTTTGATGCGTTCCAAGACAGGTCCATGAACGTCTGGTTGGAACTTTTCGAATACTATGTAGTGCGGATCCTCCGTGGCTGGAGTATCATAGATGTGAGCTTTACTTTCCTGAATGTTTTCCTGAACTCTGGCCGCATACTCTTGCCTATTGTTCATGAGCAGCTCTGCAGCCTCTGTGTTTTTAAGTTTATCGGTTTCAATGCCCCTAATGCTGTCCACGGGATCTGAGAATATGGCTTGCATATATTTTAGCAACTGCCAGAGGTGATCTTCACCACAACGCCACTCAGGAAAGGCATGACTAATGTCCAACGTGTGGGTGAAGGGACAGACATGGGGATGCAGCACGTTTTGCTGAAAAATTATGGACTAGGGAGAATGGATTTAAGAACTGTATACTTTTAATAATATGTCGAACTTACAGGAAGACTTTTCTCGTCCGGAAAACGGTCGGGGAGCAAAATTGAGAAGCGGAAAACGCTTTCCACATAAAATCCCTGTCGTCCAAAAAACACACCATACCACTCTGAAAAACACGAATGATTTAATTTTAAGAGCGAAACTTATGTATGTTTCGGAACTAACGCAAGGAGTTTTCATAGCTGGGTATGACGTATATTCCACTTAACTTCTCCGATTCGATCATTTTGCTGAAAATTATTAGTTTATAAAAATTAAACTATTTTTGCAAGGTTCATATGTTCAAAACTCACTACTCGGCCAAGATTTTGTACTCTTGTTGGATAGTTGTTAGCAACTTTTCATCCTTTTTGCTAGCATCCAGATCAAGTGTCATTTTAAAGGATAAAAGAAAATTAAACACAAAGACTTTAAAAATAAACAAGGAAAATTTTAGTTTTCCTTAAACAGCTGTTCGTTATAGAGCTGCCACACATTGATAAAAGTAAACGAATTAGTTGGCATCTCTCAAACCAATAGAAATATTTAAAATGTTTACTTAAATGTTGGGATTTTACCTTTATTAGTTTATTGCCAAAGTGTCAGTGAATAAAAAAGAATATAAAATATATATAAAATAATCATTAGCGCTTCCTTTTAGTTGCTTCATGAAGAAGGAAAACCTATATACCCTCAAGCTTTTGCCGTACACGGTATATGAACAATCAAAGCATGCGGATTTTTAAATTCACAAAAACTTGACAACAATTGCGAAAAAGGAGCTATCGGACCAGATTCCAGCCATGGACGTTGCCCGAGAAGATACTAACAACCAAGAAGAGATAGAAAACAGTGGAGCGGTGGAAAATGCGGCGTCATCCAGTGGTCAAGCACCAGGAGCCACCAGAAACCTACAAAGCTCGGCGCCGGAGCCCGAGTTTTATGATAAAGCACAAAAATACTGGTCCGAAGTTCCTGCTACAGTGAATGGAATGCTAGGAGGCCTTGGCTACATCAGTGCCATTGATATCCAAGGATCCAATGTGTTTCTACGAGAGATTAGAGTTCCGGGCAACAAGTTGGCTCTGGATTGTGGCGCTGGAATTGGAAGAGTAACAAAGAACTTGCTGCTGCCGAGATTTAATCGCGTGGATATCGTGGAGCAGGATCCAGCATTTGCCGAAAAAGCCAGGGAATACTGCAGCACTGAGGGAACAGGCGGGTCTGGAGAACTAGACGAGATCTTCAACGTTGGATTGCAGAAATTTGCGCCCACAAAGCAGTACGACCTCATCTGGAGTCAATGGGTACTAGGTCATCTGACTGATCGGGATCTGGTGTCCTTTTTCCGGCGTGTGCGCCAGGGATTGGCACCGGGCGCCTATTTCTGCATGAAGGAGAACATCAGCAGCTCCAAGAAAACTGTGGAGGATAAGCAGGACTCCTCCGTAACGCGACCCCTGGATCAGTATGAGAGTTTTCTGAAGGAGGCCGGTTTCCGTGTCGTACGGAAGGTTAAGCAGCAAAGTTTTCCCAAGGGCCTCTTTCCTGTTTTCATGATTGCCTGCAAACCAGCTTCCAAGGATTAAAGTAGTCTCTAAGTCGACGTACAGAATGTACTCAAACTATTGGACCAGGAAATTAAATGTCACAACACTAGCTAGTCATCGAAATTTATAAGCTTGTAATGTTTTGTTCGATCGACCATTAAAAGACCATTAATAATATAAACATTTGTTAATAAGGCAACTGATATAATACGATACATGAAATTACAAAAAACTTTATTTTCTGGAAATCGGTTTTATAAACACATCTGTTATCTAAACAGATTATTTCAAGAAGGAAATTTTAATTAATTTTAAATAAACCGGGTTAGAAAACCGAGCTACCAGTTGGCAGTTCGGGCCAGAGTTGCCACCATTTCCGGTTCAGCTGTTGCTCATCCTCCTCGAGCTGATGAAACTTTGCCGCATTGCAAGTGCACGCCAATTGTGATTGTATCTACATACGTACACTAAAGAAGATCCTCTAAAATGTCGAAACGAGGGCAACCGGCGTGGCAGGCTCCCAAGGCAGCGGATCGCCCAAAACTGAAACTATTTAACAGCCTGACCCGGCAGAAGGAGGAGTTCGTGCCGCTGGACGGAAACAATGTAACGTGGTATAGTTGCGGGCCCACCGTTTACGACGCCTCCCACATGGGGCATGCAAGGTAAGCCGAGCGCCACATCAGCACCGAGGGTTTCATATCTTATCTCATCCGGGACTTCTTCCCTTTTAAAGATCTTATATTTCGTTTGACATTCTGCGGCGCATTCTGGCGAACTACTTTGGATACCACATCCACTATGTGATGAATATCACAGACATCGACGACAAAATCATCAAGCGGGCCCGGCAAAACCATCTATTCGAGCAGTATGCCAGCGAGGCCGAAAAGCTGCATTTGGAGCAGCTGCTTGGCCAGCAGAAGGAGGTACTGCAGAGGTTCCAGGCCACTTGCGACAAGAACACCGACCCGGACAAAAAGATAATGCTGGACAAGACCTTGCTGCGAATGAACGACGCCGTGGAAGCCCTTACCAAGGCGGTAAGCAAGGGTGACGACAAGGAGATATTAGAGAAAAGACTACACTATTTGAATGAGGCCAAGGATCCCATATCCGACTGGTTAGATGCCCAAAAGGGTGCCAGTATTAACGACAATGCGGTGTTTGAGGCTCTACCTCGTTATTGGGAAGATCAGTTTCACAATGACATGAAGTCACTGAACGTGAGTCATCGCAGAATCAAATCGCCGGTGTGATTCACTTAATCGAAAAGTTAAAATCTTTCAGATCTTACCACCAGATGTTCTAACCCGTGTCTCAGAGTATGTGCCTCAAATTATAACCTTTATTCAAAAGATCATCGACAATGGCTTAGCTTATGCGGCGAATAACTCTGTTTACTTTGATGTGAATGGATTTGACAAAAAGGAAAAGCATCATTACGCCAAGCTCGTGCCGGAGGCTTATGGGGATACCAAGTCCCTTCAGGAGGGCGAGGGTGATCTGTCTGTGGCCGAAGACCGCCTTTCGGAGAAACGGTCTGCCAACGATTTCGCACTATGGAAAGCAAGTAAAGCTGGTGAGCCCTGGTGGGACAGTCCTTGGGGCAAGGGTCGCCCCGGCTGGCATATAGAATGCTCTGCCATGGCGTCGGACATCTTCGGACCAACCTTTGACATCCATACTGGTGGGGTGGACCTCAAGTTTCCTCACCATGATAACGAGCTAGCACAATCAGAGGCTGCTTACGATGAGTCTGAATGGGTGAAGTACTTCCTACACACAGGCCACCTCACCATTGCTGGCTGCAAAATGTCCAAGTCGCTTAAAAACTTTGTAACCATTCAAGAAGCTCTAAAGAAGCACTCTGCCACCCAGTTGAGGCTTGCCTTTCTGTTGCATTCTTGGAAAGACACTCTGGACTACTCGGAGAACACAATGGAAATGGCCACGCAATTCGAAAAGTTTCTCAACGTAAGGATTCAATAACCCTTTTTTTTTTCTTAATTATTATTTTGCAATTTTTGTTGCAGGAATTCTTCTTGAACGTTAAAGATCTGACCCGCCATGTGCTATCCGAGGAGCCTCGCAGGCAGTTTGATACCTGGACAGAAGTAGAGGCAGCTTTGCAGAAGAAGTTTTCCACTGCCCAGGAACAGGTGCACGCAGCTCTTTGCGGTAAGCCATTTCACCTTTAGAGGTCAGTATTTTTATACATTTTTGTTTCCCCTGCAGACAATATTGACACTCGAAGCGCGCTTGATATCGTTCGGGAGCTGGTCTCCGCATCTAATGTGTATATTCGGGACAATAAGAGCCGATTAAATAGTTTATTGCTGAGAAATGTAGCCACTTACATCACAGACTTGCTACACGTGTTTGGTGCGATTGCCGGACCTCGCGGAGGCATCGGTTTCCCCATGAGCGGAGGCACAGGATCACAAGCTGCCGGCGCGGATTTGGAAACAACACTGCTACCTTATGTCCAATCCATGGCTGAATTCCGTAATCTTGTTCGAGAGCAGGCTAAGGCACTAAAAGCCTTTGATATTCTCAAGCTCTGCGATGATCTACGCGACAATGTGCTGCCCAACTTGGGAGTACGATTGGAGGATAAGGATGGTGGACAATACGCTGTGAAACTAGTTGACAGAGATTCTCTTTTGCGAGAGCGGGAAGCCAAACTGGCAGCTGAGGTGGAGAAGGCAGCCGAAAAGGAGCGTAAGAAGCAGGCAGCTGCCCAAGCAGCAGCAGCCAAAGAAGCTCAACGACGTGTAAATCCCAAAGAAATGTTCCTTGGAGAAACTGAAAAGTACTCAGCCTTTGATGAAAATGTAAGACCTTTCAACTTATGCAAAAAAAGCTATCTAAGTATTCCATTTTTAGGGTCTGCCCACTCTTGACAAGGAGGGCAAGGAGGTAAGCAAAGGACAGATCAAGAAACTGCAGAAACTTCAGCAGCAGCAGGAACAACGCTACACGGAGTATTTGGCCTCAATCAATGCGGCCTAAATCCTTAAAATCAGAGCACTTGTCGCAACGATATTAACTTAGCATTTAATCCATCGAAACCTTATGACACACCTTAAAACTTGAAAATAAATCAATGCAAGAGATTCCAGATTAGGCTAAAAACTGGATGGAAAATAAAACAGTTTTTTACAGTAATATCCACTTTTAATATTTGAGTTATTCAGGGAAATATGGTCTAAGAGAGCGTAAACTTATACAAACAAAATTTAACAGTCAACTCACATAAGCCAATGCAATCCAACAACTTATTTTTGCACTACACAACTATAAACCAAAGAGCATAAAGTATTTCTGAAGACAAGTCGTCTATATAAACAGAATCTTAACTATAGGTTTATGTGCTGAGTGAGATCTAGCAAATGGCTCAATATGCCCAAAGGATATGTTTTTCATATTGCGAGCCGATTTCGGAATAATATAGACATGCCACTACTGTTGCTAAACGCTATTCCCATAAGTCTTTGGTATTTCTCCTAATTCCAATGGAATGATGCTGGCTTACAAGCTGCCAATGTCGTTGTAGCGCTTCAACTTGTCTGGGAAATTGTCGCGGAAAAGTACGGGGTCTGCCCTAAACTCTACTGTGCGCAAGGGCATACGGCCGTAGATCTTGGAGAAGCGATCAATGCAGGCAGAACGCTCGCGCATGTGATTCAAATCGGCGGACAGCATCTCGGTGTTGGTGCACTCTGGGCACTTGAACTTCTTCCTTGGGGTAACCTTTATGGGGGGATTATTTGTGATATTGGCCACAAGGAAGTTCATGGCAATATCCTCGCAGTTCATGTGCTCGTCCACCCAATCCTTGATATCGCCCGGCATAGCATGGGTGTACATGTGACTCCAGAACTTGTGATGGAAGGCAGCGCCCGTTAGGACCATGGATATTTGGTTTGTCCACTCGGATTCGTAGTGCCAGCGCATGGTATTATTATCCCAAACGTGAATGCGGCTCGGAAAGCCTACTATATGGTCGGGAAACTCCCTCCAAACTTCATACCCGAAATCCAACTCATCGGTGGTCAGCATAATGATGTCATCATCAATGGTTAAGATTGCTTCCGTCTCTATTTCCGGGTAGGGATAAAATCGGTTGGAGAGCTTATTCTCTTTAGTTTGACGAATCTTTAGAGGCTTGGAGATGGAGGGAAACGTAGACACTAAAAGAAAGAAAATATATTAAAAAGATAGATACTATAGTTTATTCAAACTTACAGTGTGGGGGAGACTTTTTCTGGTTATTCCAAATAACCAAAATACTTTGCAGAGATGGGACCACGGATAACTTCTGGATCAGTAAGAACAAGCTCTCCACCCTGTCATATGTAAGAATAACTGCAGTAAATCCCTGGGACTTCGGAGCCAGGGTAGGCAAAAATAGTGGATTAAAGGTGGAGCGGGCGTTCGTGTCAATGACGTTCCACTTGCGGCTACTACGAGCCCTTAAGGGAAAGATGCGACTCTCTAGTATTTCCAAAGCTGTCAGTGTTACGGTTTTTAAATCTTTGAAGTATTTAGAATACAGCCACTGGACCTGCTTCTGCATTTCCACAATCTTTATATTCGAAATGGCTTGGAGCTTTTGCATCACGGAATGCAGTTCAGACTCTCGAATACGCACGGAGGCGAGACTCCAATCGATAACATCCTCGAAGGGCATTATATAGTTGTCCACCGCTATGACTGGAATGCAATGCTGGGACATGATCTCCACCAAATCCGGCTGACCCAATCGAAGGCTTCTGGTGATCAAACAGAATTTGCCGCGAGAAAGCAACCTAGGGTATTCAAGAGACTTGTGGTGCTGAGAAACTGGGCATCTGGAGGTCAGATCCAAGCTTTCACACGCGCCCAGGAGTAGCAACTGGTCGTTGTGGGCCACAGTCAACTCTTTTAGGGTTCTCAGAAAGCGAGGCAGTATATTAAGCTGCGCCACCAGTAGAAGAAATTTCCTCTGTGCTGTTACATGAGCGTGCTGAGGCACCAGACGTGGACTCCAAACGGGGATGGAAACATCAAAGCCTGGACGATATGACCAGGAGTCAAAACCACCACCAAAAATAATTGCATTATCTGTATTAACGTCCAAAACTGTGTTGTATGTTGGGGCCCCTCCTGGTAGCATGTTGAATATGATATGGTTTGCTCCACGATCCCAGAAGTCCAAAGAGGCCAGTGCAGCACCGGCCAAGTGCTTGTCGAAAATGTTCTGATTGAGCAAATCTAAGCTGGGAAGAAAAAGGCACGCTTCGTTGGGATTAGACGTATAGTAGCGGCTCTTCAGCACTGTTTCGAGGATCTGGAAGTACTCGGTGGACAGAGTGGTAGCCACCTTGTCGCTGCGTTCGTCCACGAAATCCTGCAACGGATATATATAAACCTTAAGGCGGTCGTGCTCGCATTTGTATATGTTAAGGCAGTCCCAAAAGGTGCAGTTTACGTTCCGTGCTCGCTGTTCGGCCTCAGGGTTAAGTGACACCTCCTGAATGTGAGCCAGATCCAGAACAAGATGGTAAGATTCCCTTTTACCATGAAAGAATCCATCACGTGGACTGTCAGAGAGGTCCCAGAGCAGAAATCCTGCGCAGAGGGCCACGATTACCAGCAGGACATAGGTCAGGAAGTTGAGGATCTGCTCCTTAGGGCTCGAGTGTGAAATGGACCGCGGCTGGGTCACCAAACTCAGCCAATACCGAAGTTTGTTCATTTTCCCTACACCACCTGAGTATGTCATATCAGGTGATTGTTTTTGAGTTGCTTGGATATCTACTTCATTCGCGTGGCCTGAGAAAGCTTAAAAACATATTTACTGAAATAAATAGCACTTTTTGAAAGAAATATCTAATTTCTTACTGGCTTAATGGCTCGTGAAAATAACAATCAATGATACCGTTCTGGCCCTTTTAGCTTGTTTTGGCCATTAAGCAATCAGCTGATTCTCTTAACGCATCGTTGCCACTTTTTAAAAATATTCAATATTTATTTTGAAAACTTTGGAACTCATATATAAATAATAATCTCATTTACATAAATTAAAAGAGTATTTTATTGATCATTAGAGGTTTATAAAACACAATCTTGCTGTTTGCTTCTTAATTACAGAACTTTGTTGGCACAACAACTGATAAACAAATCGACAATTCACTTATTTTTCTTGGGCTTTACCGAAACACCTAGCTTGGTGGCTTTAATATCACAGCTAGGCAGCATTTTTTTCAAACGGGCAGACACTTCCTCCATGTTTTTGACATAAAGCATGTCGAAAATAACGAGTTGTTGCAAATTGCTTAGCTCTCCAATCACTTCCAGACCAGAATCGGTGATGTTATAGCATCCTGAGACCTGTAGCCGCTGCAGCGAAGAACTGATGTGCCGCAGCCCTTCCAAACCGTCGTTTTCCAAGTGCTTGCACTTGTGAAAAATAACCGTATCAATGCTGTCGCAGCCCTTGAAGTGCTCCAATCCGATTTTCATAATCGAGGCGTTGGAAGCGTCCACTACCTTGATGGAGAAGCGATTGTCTTCCCCAGGCAGGGAGTTGTAGTCCTTCCACAGCCTGGTGGGGTGCTCTACAAATCGGACACCTCCTCCATTCTTAAGAATCCACTCTGCGCAGAGGCGATTGGGTCCCACCTTAGCTAGCCTGTCGGCGTCCACTTGGTTGAAGGCGACGGCCACATAACCCCAAATGCCGCGGGACCCATCCGAAGGCACGTAGGATGGGCGGTGGGCGGTTGCCTGGTCCTTTGGCCTCTGGATCTTAATCTGTCCTTTTGGATATGTGCGGAGCAGCTTACTTAACAATAACATTTCCCTGGTGAACCCAACAGCTGGTCCGGCGAGCGCCTCTCAACCCTGTTTTTGGGGCTGCCAGTTTTTCAATTTTAACAAAAAGCTGGAAACTTGGGACGAAATTTGCATGCTGGATCTTATTATTTTTGTCAAAAGCATTGAAATTTAAATGTTGTAAACAAAGCTTATTACAGAAAGACTTTTGAATATGTAGTATTTTATTTAAATGTAGCGGGCTAGCGGTATATACTAAATTTGAAAATAAGGGTTCGGTGGCGATGATATAATAAAGTTATAACAAGGAAATTGAGATTTTTTGAAAAGGATAGGATTTTATTGATAATTAAAAATTTAATTTATTTAAAAAAAAAGAACAGAGGGTGCTCAGAAATTGTTAAGACAGGGTGTTTCAAGAACAAACAAATTCTGACTTCCCTAATCAAAGGCTCTGGTCACACCGCGTCCAATTTTCATAGCCGAAGGTCGTCCGCGCGCGTCGTCGCTGGAAATCAATTAATAAAAACAAGAACGGAGTGAATAACTTTAATAAGCAATTACAATGTGCTAAGATTATCGGCGAGATCAAATAGCTTTCTATCGAACGCTGGCTAATCAGTTTAGAAAGCGAGTGCGTGTACGAGAAAGAATGCTAGAAGCGTGTACGAGCATAAAATCTCGGCAATAACAAAAAACATACATATGCTTGTGGTTATGATTAAAACGCAAACTGGCGTTTGTTTTTCGGCATGATAAGTGAACAAATCAAAGTGTTTTGATCGAAACTTAGCCTCTGCAGAGCTGCAGAACCAAACAAATAGCAACAAATACCGTCAAATCTCGATTCCAGTCTCGTTACGTGCGCCGTGTTGTTTTCAATGAGCGCGTGTGCCAGTGTGAGTGTTTTGTTGCGTGCGTGAGAGCTTGCCGCCACCGCAATTGAGGAAAAATAAACCCAGCACTAAGGAAAATAAAAATAAGTTCTGGCTGTGTGGGTGCCTTTGGATGGGCAGTGACGTTGCTGCCCCCCACCTCTGACTCTGCCTCTGACTTTGCCCCGACATAGCATCGAACGTGTTAAAGTGACGAATAAACAACGGGAAAAATCATTGCTAGAGATAGACAAACAAAACAGACACAACAGATTCGAATAGAACAGAGAAACAGACAGCCAAACATTTGTACATTTCCTTCGCACATACATCTGTGTATACACTATTCACGGCGTACGTAATAGTTGCCGCCGCAGACATTAAGGCTCTGGCCGTCTGTTGCTGACTCGTTTGCACTCTTGTATACACGCCCACACCGCCCACCGGGCTCCCCACCGGGTCTATAAACCGCTGCCATTCTGAATAGGTGAGTAAATGCCGCATTCCGCTGCCTAATTAAGTTAAAAATTGACTTTTGCCAAATTGTGGTTTCGTTTCGTTCACCTTTCCCATTTTTTTTTTATTTGTTACCTTTTGCTATTGATTCTATTTCTGGGCTTATAGTCAAACTTAACTCAACCCGCTGCTTCGCAAAACTTGCCCATTAAAGGCCTCTTATGAGACCCTTCTATTTTTTGAGTAATTAGCCCTCAGCTTTGTCTGTGATTTCGGCCATAGAATTTTCAAATTACACATTTCCTTCTATATTCTCAACTCCTAAGGCACCCAGCGGTGCCTATGCAAAAGATGAATGATATACGGCCCGGCCATGTTAGTTGATAAATGGCGCGCTATATTAAATGATTTATTTCCCCAGCTACCTGCCCCTCGTGGCTCCCGCTGGACTTCATTGTGCCCCCAGTTCTCCTCGCATGCTAATCTTTGGTATCTGAGAGATACATATTTAAGTTTTGAGGTAAATTGCTTCCAGCACCACACACGTGCCTACAAAGCCAAGCTCAGAAAAAGAACTCGAACCATTTAGGACTGAAAAGAACATAATTCCATCAATCAACTTTAAAACCTGAATAATACGCTTGGTCCTAACTTTTAGAGATATTTTCTGGCCATTATCTTTTACTCCCACAAATATCTGGTGACTTTTTCCGTACCAGTCTCCTTGAAAATCCCCCATTGAATATTTTATCCACAATCTATTCCCATGCTGAGTCAACCGAATGCAATTTTCCTCAATAACATTATATACTTTGTACAAATCGTAATCGCTTCCAATGGTTCTAATAACTTTCATACAGCAATTTCTAAAATATTTGTTTCCATTTTACTTTATTGTTTTTTTTCGCATTGTGCCAGTTATTCCTCGCCCAGTGGGCTGCAGCTATTGCTATTTCTGCTTTTTCTGTTTTCTAATTAGTTATAATTACACTTAATGCAATTTAGTTATGAGGTTCTGTTTCTGGGCCCACATTCGTGAGCTCCTCCATCTGGGTTTCGCGGCTGTTCGTGCCGTTTCCATTTTTGCATTTATACATTTTAACATTGATGGGGGATTTTATGATTAGTGCAACTTATTGTTCGTGTTGTTGTCCGATGCATCTGACTGGGCTTTCTATTACAAGGGCCTTTGAGATCCGGGGCGGGGTTGGGACTCACCAGGGCGATTGAGCGCACCAAAGCCACGTCGGACACCGCCAGGCGTTGATGCAATTTGTAGTTGGCCAGATAACTCTGCCAGGCAGCAGGAATTTCCCTAGTTCCTCCAAGCTTTTACTTTATTGCTCTATTAGGATTTGTGATAATTTGTTTTAGCTCAAGCCTCCTAGTCTTGGAGATACTTTCCTTCACTTAAGCCATAAAACTTTAAAAGCTTCCATTAAATGCTACCACAACTGAGACGTTAAATTAAATTAACATAGACGTAAAAAACCTTTTTGGATTCGAGAATTAAAAATACCTTTTATTTATAATAATATCTGCAATCCATAATTAAAGAAAACCTTTAAAATTATAAAATAACCATCAAGTAAAGGAGATATGTAATTTAATTTAAACATGATAAGTCCTATAATATATCCCTGCGGCACTTGCGCAACTGTTTCCGCATAAAAAGAGCATCCAGTTCGGCCTGTTTCCGTTTCTCCTCCTCCTCGATGGCCTGCCGGATTTCCTCGGCCTCGTTGTTGGCCTTATCGGAGATAAAGTGAACCTCGGGCAGAAAGTCCAAAATACCCTTGCGTATTAGATACTGGTAGTTCATGGAAATGGTGTACTTGATATCCTGGCCGGTCACCTGGCTAAGTTCCACCCAATGCACGTACATCCAGTTCTCATTTCGCAGATCCTGTATGCTATTATAAACCGGGACAAAGTCATCGATTTTGCCAATAAACGCCTTGGCCACTTCCATGATTTCCGCCTTCTCCGCGAAAATTTCCTTTGACTCGGTGAGCTCATCTCTAAGCTTCATTAGGTTAATCCAGACATCGTCGAGATCAATTTGCGCTATGGGATTACCCAATGTCGCCTCCTCCAGCTTCAGGAAATTGGCACAACCGTACCAAAGATTCTTGTACGGGGTGAAACTTTCGATTATGCTTTCGAGGAACTCTACGGATAGGGGCTCCAGTTCGAACAGCTCCTGACGGTACTGCAGCGTGTGGCTTATCTTCTCGAGCTCCTTGATTAGGGCCCACGTCTTCTTAATATCCACCGACGTCTCCTGGGCCCTATTGGGATTAAAGGCTAAGGAGTAAGCCTGCACCTCGTCGTTAAGCGACTCCAGACGCTCCTCAAACGCCTGGCACTCACTGCCGTGCAGTCGCAGAAACTCCTCGATGTCGATCTTTTGCTCCTCCTTTAGCGTGGACAGGCGCACTAGAATCTGATGCGGCCAGGCGTAAACATTCCACTTCATGGCGAACTGAAAGTCGCTGAGGTTATAGAAGAAACTGTCCAGCAGGTCGTACTCTAGCCACATGATCTGTATGTCCCCCCTCAGTTGATCCACCAGGTCGGGTACAGTGGCTCCAAAGTCGCGGATCTCAAATAAATGCTCAATGCTGATCGGACGCTCATTGATGCGGCGGTAGACCTCCAGGCAGCGGTCTAGCAGCGCCTCATTGGTCTCGAACATGCGGTCTACGTAGTATTCGAATATCCTCCTGACGATGTCGATTCTCTTTTTGATCATAAATTGCTTCATTATGTCCACGTTGATGTAGAAAGGCCCGATGGTTATAAAGGCGGGCAGGATGGTGCGAACCTCTTCCTTTAAACGCTTGTGCTCCAGGATGTCTCGCTTGACCTCCGAGGATGGTTTGTGGGCTGCGGCATAGGCCGCCATATAGGTATTCACATTGAGCAAGTAAAAGTCGATGAATCTCTCGTACATGCGGGCGTACGCCCTGAGGGGAAGCACAGCCTTGCTGTAGCATTCCTTAATCAAGTCGTTCTCGATCAGGTACTTATCCTCAATGAGCTCCACCGTAAGGATGTACAGATTTGGAGCGAATTTCAGAAAGGTCATCACCTCTGAATCTATCATCCGTACTCCAGCAGACTTTTCCAGGCACTTTTTGAAGATATCCATGAGGGCTGGCTGGAACTCGTCGGGGTCCGTTGAGTAGAACACCTTTCGATCCTCGTTAATTCCTAGCGTCAATGCAAAGACAGGCTTGTGAAAGGGAAACTCAGTGTCTATATAGTTGTTGGTCCACTTGTAGCTGGGCTTTAGTTCGAGAAACTGCAAGCAGGGATCGCAGACAAAGTGAGAAAAGTTTTTTAGCGACGTCTCCAGCAGGACCTCCATCGACTCCTGCATGCGGAACTTCACCTGCAGGATGAACTGCGAAATCTTGCACATGAGGTAGACAGTCCAGGTGTTTAGGGTTATGTCTAACCATCCTTTGCCCAATGCCCTAAGAACGACTGTGATGACCGTGGTCAGCTGCTGTGGCCAGTAGACTTTAAGGTACGTGGCCACATTGTCACTGTGCGCCTCCTGGGCCTGCAGAAAGTCCACAAGAGTCATCGGCTTGCTGAAGGTGCAAATGAATATGGAGAGCGTCTCAATGTATTGGCATTCATTGGCCACCCCGGCCATGGCTTCTATGCCACCGCCGCAGTAGAAGAGGCTTGCCTTGAGGAAATCGTAGCGCTTTGCCTGCATGGTAATGCCCAGAGCCTGCAGCTCTTTTCGCTCCTTGGCCGAGACATCTACGGCAAAGGAGCGCGGCAAAAATTCCTTGAGATTTATGTTTCTAAATTGCGGGAACTCCTTAGGCAACTTCAGGATGTACTGCTCCAGCTCGTAGAGGGCCATCAGGCGCTCGAAAACAAGATTGACCTCGGAGCGCAGCCTTCGCTTGCACTGCTCCGAGACCTTGGCGGCCTGCAGGATCGCCTCAATGGGCTTGAAGCTGTAAAAGACGGTGGACTCAATGTCCTCGTGCAGGACGCAATCGACAATCAGTTCCATCAGCATCAGCTGCTCTCCTTTATGTCGCTCGTGTACTGCAGCCTGGAGCCTTTTTATATACTTGTGTGGATCCTCGGCCATAAACATGAACTGCAGCTTCGGCACCGTGTAGGTGCAGCCATCCTCCAGGGAGAGCATGGTCCACATGTCCGTCTCCTCGTTGTGTGCCGTAACGGCCGCCATCACCCACTGGCAGTTAAGCAGGCTCTGGTTAAAGGGCAGGTAAGCCCGGGCTGGCAGAGGATAGTGATCGTTTCCAACTACGCCCAGCTCAAACCAGGCCGCTGGAGAGTTAATATCAAAGTTGCTATCGTCGAAGAAGCTCAACGGAAACTTGTGGGGGAAGGCGAACTCTGACATGACATTATATTGCTCCTCGGTGGGCTGCAGGACATCGTCGGTGAGCCCGGCTTTGGCCAGTTCCTCCACCAGATTAATCTTCTGGTATTGTCGGCGTCGCCGGTCCACCTCCACGTCCTTTGGCAAGTGCCGTTTGGGAACGAATCGCGTTTGGATCACCTTGGGCAGGATCGTGGGCAGGGGGAACCGGTGCGACTTGCCCATTTTGTCCACCAGTGTCAGCCAACGCTGCGCCTCTTGGATGGGATAGAAGACATCGGTTAGTTGGTTGCGGGGAATATACAGCTCCTGGTAGTTCATTTGAGCCGTGCCCGGCCGGGGCGGCATGATGCAGATGGCCTTCTCGCCCTCCTGCTTGAAGCGTGGAGCATTTTCATTGGCATTAAAGCCAATGGACCCAGCGGCACTGGCACTGTGTTCGTCGGAGTCCTCCAAGTCCCTGCCAGGAGATAGCGCTGCCGCATCCATGCTAAGGGTTTCCGTTTTGTATGTTGTATTAAGAGTGAATGGCTTTCGTTTCGAGGCCGTCTGTGTTCTTGATCCGTTTAGCATTGAGACACTTTAATTTGTTTCCAAACTTTACCATAAAAAGGCTGCGATCAAAATCAGAGATACTGTCCAACCTGGGCATAATTTATTATAAAGAGAGGTGTGAATTCTAGCTAAAGTCAGTATCACCTCCGCATCATATGCATATGAGCTGCAATTTCAGCCATAGATTATATCAGGTGGTCTCATAAATAAATGCATTTAATGCTCGGCTGCTTCGGCTGAGTGGAAAAGAACATGGGGTTGGGCTGGGTTTGGATGAGCTGGTGCCGGACCCTGGGGAACTCCACTGCAACACAGACTTGACCATGGCATGTCGCTTGTCTCACGAAAGCATCTCCCAATGAAGGAAAAGCCAGAGAAGCAGGACAAGCTCCTCATCATTAACAATTTGAAATGCACTCGCAGGGGTACGGTATGGAGTATAGAGTGTATCCAATTATTTCAGCATTTTATGGCGTAAATTTCCTTAAACCCAAACCATTTTTCAACTGAAACGAATCGCGAGGAGAGAGAACAAAACAAAAATCTTAGCTCGGTGAACGGGGAAGTGATGAAGAATAACGTATGCAGGTCCCGGTCCCGTGTCCCGAGTCCCGAATCCCAGAAAGGAGAGGCAAAAGCTCCAACGGCAGCAACAAATCTTAAAAAGGCATCAAGATTATTGCACAGAAAAATTCTTTTCTTCACACCTTGGCCAGACAACCCAACGTCGTCGTTTTCGCTCCTCAAAGGTAAACCCAACAACAACAACAGCAACGTTAACGAAAAAATGAACAGAATAAGAAACTCAAAGAATTAAATGCGACTTCAAAGAAGGGTACAACGACAACAACAAAAACATTAACATGCTGAGCTAAAAAGCGGGCACATGGACAAGAAATATGGTCAAAACGAAGCTACGAGCTAAGGCCAACACCACCAACAATGGACATCATGTGCAACAACAATAAAAACCAATTTAAGCGGCTTGAAGTGTGTGGCAGGAGTGTGGGGCAAGGCACTTTAAAAAATTTAAAGTAATTCTAGACTGAGGCTAAAGTGGATATATTCCATTCAATGCAACCATTTTTTTTCCAAGTGTATCCAATGTCTTTGGTGTGGGGACGAGTGTGGAGGGCAGAGGATTCCTCGTGGGCTTACCTTCTTGTCGGCTTCGTTTAACTGACTTCCCGCACAACAACGAGAACAACAACAACAACACCAACTACGGCAACAGCAACGCATACACACAATCAGTTTCAGAAATCAGATTCGGTTCGAAGTTGAATAGTTTCGCTGCTCGGGAATTATGTGGACGTACGTATGGTTTTTGTATCTACGCGGCGGCATAGTATCTTTGTCATTGCCCCGATCTATGCTGGAATTATCTCTGGTTGTGTGCGAGCGGCAGCTACGTGGACAGCTGTAGCATTGGATTAGGGATTTCTCAAGGGGTTTGCTTCGGACCTCTCACACAGAAACTAAAAACATTTACAAAATATGTCAAAGTAAATTTTTGGAAAAAGGGTTTTCGAGTAAATGCAAATAGGAACATGTTTTTGAAATGCAAGAATCTATCTGAAGATTTTAAAGATATTCAGGTAATCAAAAAAAATCAGCTTTAACACCTGCATCTGTTTTGTCTTTTGAATAAAGGATTTCCTCTTCCATTCATGTAAAAATAATAGTCACCAAAAAATGAATAGATCCCTGAAAAGGCAGGGCATCGCAGGGTCGTCCTTCAAGTCATTGTATTAAGTATCCCATTATTACCTATCCCAAGTACTTTCCAACCTTCACACATACGGACAAATTCCCAAAGTGGCAAAAACTCCAAAAGAGCAGCCAAATCCGCTCTAAAGAATTGAGGAAAAAATCCAAACGTATTCCAATCAAAAGACCTTCGCTCCCAGAAACAGATGCTCCCTTCTAACACGCACACATCCAAGGAAATACACAGTAAAGTATCTGTGTTTGACCGATCATATCCAGCCACAATGCAAGTGAAATCCCAGAATCTCTTGAGCGTTCGCCCTGTTCCGTTCCGTCTTTGGAAAACGAGGCCCAATCCAGTTTTGTGTTGGTTTTTCTGCTCCGTTCTGTTGTTGTGTTCCCTGCAGATCTCAAGTTGATTTCTTTTTGGCTTTGGTTCCTGCAGTTTTTCAGAATTTCGTGCTGTGCCCTGGCCCGCCATGGCCTGGCCTGGCCGCTTTTGTTGCTTTTGTGTTTTTATTTTTTCTTCACACCTTCGAAAAGGCAGCCAAACCGAAATTTTAACGTTGACTGGAAATCCAATTCAATTCCCAATGGCGGCCCAGCTGCAGCCCAGGGAGCAGTGTGGGAGCAGGAAAGAGATGGGAACGGGTGTGGGGGGCAGCAGGCAGGAGGGGATTCTTCCCACAGCCGGTTTTTGGTGTTGGTGTCGCGCTTGGTTTTCTCACTTGGCCCGATCCGAAGCTGGCTGGCTGACTGGCCTTTTGTATTTCGTAGGCCGCGTTCTGGGACCTCGATGGCTGACAGCTCCAAAGTCCCGGGTTCTTTATTATTTTGTTTTTGTATTCCCCCACCTTTTGTGTTTTTATTGGGGAGGTATAAAGGCTTTTAACGATATTTTGTATATTTAGAAATATATAGAGTATAAGAGTTAAACAATATTACATTTTTCTGATACGGACTCTTAGCAAAATTCGGTTATTTTTCCCTTAAGATAGTTTAAACTCTTTTTATTAATCTTTTGATTAAAGTTTCAGGTATCTGAAAGTCTTAACGTCAATCTTGTTGTTATGTTTCTTCTCTTTCGAATCTTATTTTGCAGGATCGGTTTATGGCGGTCTTGACAGTGAGCATTTTTCTTCATTTCTTTTTATTTCGTTGCTTGAATGGAAT
Organism: Drosophila varians; assembly: GCA_018150405.1. NCBI lineage: Eukaryota > Metazoa > Arthropoda > Insecta > Diptera > Drosophilidae > Drosophila > Drosophila varians. The sequence goes on from JAECWK010000130.1 coordinate 17,535,240, forward strand.
ACAATTTGACATGCTTGGGATTTTCTTGAGAGCACAAATAATCGGAAATTATGGCCGCTGCAGATTAATTTTGAATGCCCTGCTTGAGCTCCTTCTGCGGCTTTTTGCTTTTATCTGATAGTATCCGAATATACGAGCAGCTTAAGTCTTGGGGATTACATGTTGCCGTTTTGGTTCAAGGTGAGAGATCGGATCGGGGATTGAAACGTCCGTCGTGACACTATCTGGACTACGTGCGATGTACTCCCCAGCTCGTTATTTAGTATGGCGAGACCTCTCTGACTCTGCCTCTGCCTGTGCGACTGCCAAGTTTGACAAACAATAATAACGCACCAAACTGTAGTGGTATCAAGGGTGGGTCTGTTTATCATCCGCCTGATAACCACCTCACACATTTCGGAAGCCTGCGCCGGTTAAAATTGTGCAAGTCCGTCATTTGGCTTCAGGTGATATCACCAACGGACATCGTAAAGGCTTTTCTGGGAAATCGGTAGATGGCAGGATAAGATTAGTGGTCCAACCATAGTCCAGACGAGATCGACAACAAAGTTGGCCACAAATTATAAGCTAGAAACCTAGAAAAGTTTGCGTTTTTTTTTGGTTTGTTTATTGTTGAATAAGAAATTTATACAAATTTTGATAAAAACCGTATAGATTCTAATACTAATCCCTTACTAATAAAATTTTGTATATCAACATTTTCCCTTCTGAAGCTAAAGTCCCAAAAAGGACGCCGAGTTGCAGTTTGGTTAACCCTAACCCCTTTTCTTAGCCTGTCTCAATTGACGAGGTTTAAAGGGAAATATCCCCAAGTTCCGACGAGATCGTTGGCGATTCTCCCCTTCACGATTCGATTTGATGGCCGTGGCCACCTCCATTTCCTTATCATTATCCATATTGGTCAATCTGTAAAGCTTTCCTTTAATTTCAACGCAAGCGATGTCCACGATGGGGATGGGAGCTGACAAGTCCACTTTGGAGCCGCAGGTGGAGCAGGTCATCTTCATGTCCACACAGGAGCAAAGCTTATTCACTGTGGGGCTTGAGGGTTTTTGTTTTTCTAATACTGGTTGCAGGTCCTCGTCCCGATCCTGCTTCGGTTTTTCCTGTTCCTCTTTCTGTTTTTCATGTTCCTGGTTCTGTGTTTCCTGTTCCTGTACATATTTTTCCTGCAGCTTAATAATCCTTTCGCTTCGGCGTAGAATGATTACGTTCTGTGTATCCTTTGAAACAGTCCTAGGTAACATTTCAGTAATGCAACTGGCCTGTTGAAATAGAATTCCGTTACTTAAGTACCTTGGCTGCCATGGGATACTTACGTTAACTGGTAAAAACTCTTTGTTAGCTACTCTTTTCAAAAAATCGTCCATTCTTTAAGATTCAGTAAAATTGTGGAGTGTCCTATTTATGTTTTTGTCATTTCTATACGTTTTTTTTTTTTGTGATGAGAGACTATTTGTTATGATCCTGGATGTTGTATATTGAAAGTTACGTTTCGTAATGTGCCTACTTTTCTGTTTCTTGGACATTGATGTAGATTTTATCCCATTATTATACGCATTTATCAAGGTCAGTAGTAGAAATTCAAAGAATTCATTCACCTGACCGCCCACCACACCCAAAAAAAAAAAAAAAAAGATATGGCTAGGATACGATATTTGGCATATGATATCACAAGCTGCGTTGTTATCTTCACAATAAAAGCAACAATAAGAATAATAACATTTGTTGCGCTTTATTTATTCTTTATTTATGTGCCTTAGACCAATCAAGCAAAACGGTTTATCATTGAAGCGATAAAAAAAGACGTTAATTTATTATACACATACTTATGTATACTTTGTACAAGTACAAAGGCAAGTGAATGAATATATGTACATATGTTATGTATCAGTATAAACCGGCTGTGGGAAAAAGAAAATAATAATAATAACAATAAATGTTTACTAATTGCGCAAAATTGAACTTGAAAAAGTAAAAAGAGTAAATAGCAGTCCATAAGTCAGACAATGAATGGAAATGGTAGTGGAAGTACAGTGAAATTTCTTTAAATTGGAAAAAGCTTAAATATTTCGTTTTTCTTTAATGTTTAAATGCCTCTTATTTCCACTAGAGTTGCTGTAGAAGCTGGAGCAGAAGAAAACTTTCCGTGAAATGAACAAAGACCGCAATTATAAACTCTTTTTAGTTATTTAATTAGCAGGCTGTGAGGCAGGCAGGCAGGCTCTGGCTACGTATAGTACGTCTATCGTATCTAGAGTGGAAAATTAATGGCTACAAAATTAAATTTATTTTTGCAAAATGAGAAAAAAAAAAAAAGGAAACGAGGCTGGGACTGAGAAGAGAGGCAGCTAAATTAACAACAACAACGGACTTGGGCTGGCAGACAGCCTGGCAATTTTGTTTTATATTGGATTTTATTCGCACAGCATGTGTGTGTGTATGTGCGAAATTTATGTTGCTATTTGCGTTGCGGTGGCTGCGCCGTCAGCTGCGCTGCCTCTTATCGTGGGTTCTTGTTATTTTTTTTCTGCTTTTGTATTTGTTGTTGTTGCTGGCACGTTACCTAATTAGTTGCCGCAGACAGCGCGACGTTTTTACCTTTTATGCGATCGTTGTTGTTGTTGTGGCTAACAGACACACACTTTGACGTAACACATTACGACAAGCGGCAGTGGCAGAGGCAGAGGCAGTCGTCGACTGCACGCGGTTTCCGTTCTCCGCCCACGCAAATTCGCCTGACTTTCAGCTGCACACATCACCACAGCGGCAGAGCAGCAGCAGAGAGCCCGGCAGCAGAACAAACTCAATTGTAGTTAGAGATACAAGATAGAAAAACACGCGACAAAGCGGAGCTTTGGCAAACAATGGCAGAAAAAGCTAAAGTTGCATAAATAATAAGTCTGGGATAAGATCTACAAAATTCAATCAACTAATATCGATTCATTTCAATCATAGAAAGTATCTTTCTATTCTTCTGATTTTCATCAATAATACTTTTTTACTCAAACTAAAATAAACCATACCGTATCTAGTATAAGCCCCCAAAAAAATCCAATAATATTATCAAGCCACCCACTGTGTATTAGCTTTTGGCAGCATCGTTTTACTTTTGGTTGCAGCTGCTCAGCGGCCAAACCCCTGAGGTAGCCACCCCACACCACCACCCCTCGATTTACACCGCCCACCGCCAGCGTCTCTAGTGGTTTTTGGCTCTTTGACTCCGTTTTTTCTTGCTTATTTTTTTTTTAAATTTCATTATACGCCAACGACAACGAAAAGAAAAAAAAAAACACTTGAGCAAATGCAACAGTCAGCTTATTCACAAAAATATTGCATATGGGGTATATTTTTATTCGTTTTGGCAAAGGTAATAAAATGCTAAATGCTAGACGCAAAAACATTTAAATGGAAAAAACTCAGACGGAGATGAAAAACAACAAAAAATACAACAAATAAAATTCGAAAAAGCTGTGGGCGACAACAACAAATGCCGAAAAGCAAAAGCGACAGCCAGGGCCAATACAAAATTACCAATTTAAATGTTAAAATGGGAATCAACAGCCAGCCACTAAAAATTAAGTCAAATAAAAATGCAGCCACGGCATTTAGTGAAGTAAACTGCCAAAAAAAAGGGAAAAAGGAAAATGTATACTCGAAATGCATAGATACGATAATTATATAAACAACAAAAACTGATTGTCGATGGTCGCTGTTGCTATCTCCCTTTGAAAATGATGTCGTTCTTGCCCGACACTGGCTAATGATCATTAGAAGATACATTCGTCCACACGCTGATCATGAATATGTACGGATGCAGATACAGATACGGATACGGATACAAAGATACTTAGATACAGATACGTAGCATAAACATATGTGTGGCTGGGACCATTGTATACATACATACATACATACATACATATATCAATGGGTGTATTATCATATCATCATCGGCAGGCAACGGACAGGCGACAACGTCGACATTTTGTCGTTTTTATAAGAAGACAATACCCGGGGCCGTGTGTTATCTAATAAATTGTGAGGGAGTTGACAACGGTCGATCGCTTCAAAACCGAAAGCCACAAAAAACTCCAAAAAAATTCAACGGAGGGGGAAAAAAGCCAACGAAATCTGCATTTGGTCGTAAATTTCGGTGTTGTCTGTAAGCTGTCCCGAAATGAGTTCAGAGTGAAAGCCCCCCGAAAGATCTTCTCGATGGCGTGGGTTTTTCCCTCGACTTTAACCTTTTTTTTTTTTTTTTTCGGTTTTGTAAGAAGATTTTGGCTTATCAATATGCGAATTAGCCAATGATTATGCATGCAAATCAATTCAAAATGGTGGCAAATTCGTGGGCAGTGGAAATTAGCGCTCTCTGCTGATTGGTGTGTGAAAATTGAGCCAGAGATCGGCAGATAGCCCCCAGATATAGTGATTTAATGGCCCGCATTATGCTTAGGATTGTGTGCTGATCGATAGGTGCGAAATCGGTCCCATTGTTCCGATCATGATCGATTGGCTATCGCAAATTGGGGAGCTTGTGCAGGCATCGATTTATCAAAATGTTCCTCTTTGAAAGTTTTCATGGAGGGTCGAAAAAAAAAATGTTGGAACTTTTGGCTTTAATGGTAAACCTTTCATGGGTGTATTTCCTGTAGAAATTGGGTAAGTGGGAAGCCTTTAATAGCAATTTTCGATGGAATGGCAAACCCTTCTTTGGGTTAGGCACTTGCCCAATCAAATATTGACTGACACCCCACGATCTGTTCAAATATCAACAATTACAAACATTTTCCTCTGTAGATACCGCGATCGAAAACAGCGCAAACCCTTGATTAGATAATTGCAAAGCTTAAGAAAAAAACTTTAAACTGACAAAATGTAGAACATGTTGGGGAACGTGTGACACTCTTCAGATACTACAGATACAGATACTTCGAATTGGTGCCAAGACTTCTACTTATTATCGACTGATACCCAATCAAAACCTCTCCACTCGCCGGAGTCCGGACACTCGAAGTTTTTCCTGGCCAGCTTCAAGCACATAAAAGTAGCTGCCTATATATAGACAGGGCGAGATGCAGACATGGAGCGGTGGGAAATGCCCGGAAAGAAAACTCTTTGAAGAAAATCTTTAAACTAAAGTAAGCGGTTGCCGCTGCTCTTTTTTTTTTTTTTATTTGATTTCATTACGCTTCGGTTTGCGTTGTTGCCTCCGTTTGCGTGTTACTAAATTTGGTTGTCTGGGCATTTTTACGCGTCTGTATTTTCCGCCCCTGCCTCCCCATTCCCCAACAGACGTTTCCATTCGAGAGTGTGTGGGTCCGGACCATTTTTAGTAGCCTGGCTAGGCAACGTCTATATATGTACATCCACGCAGAAAAATCATATGATTTATCTTTGGAAAGAGAATGATACTTTCTCCCTTAAATTATAGACTTCTCAAACCGTATTACTAGTTTTCCGCTGTGTAAAAAACTATTTATGCTGAACCGTTGTGGTAATTGCAAAGCATTTTCTTTAATTTGTTGCTGAGCGTTGCCCTTTTTTGTGGGCCGGGCTCCTTTGGCCTGGGAAAGTGCTGCGCTCCAGGCCGTAGTCCGGAGTCCGCCGCCGTATCCGGGCCACTGAAAGGTGATAGCCGAGCACACCCCCCCAGCAGCCTGCATCCGGCAGTTATTCTTTATCTCTCCGGATTCCCACTGTCACCGAATTTAGCGAGCTTTGGACTCGCACGCTGTCCGCCCCATTGCCATCAGGGAGCAGTCCCCCCGTGTTTATTCGAAATAAAAGCTGCACACGCTGCACAATTCTGGAGTGAGATGAAGACATTACGTCTGAATTGTGATTTCTGTTTTCTGAATTCTGAATGCCTTTGGGGCCTCGACGTTTTCATCGTAGTCGTCGCCGTCGTCGCAGTCGTCGAAGTCGTCGTCGTCGCAATGGCGATGATGATGTTTTGCTGTTTTTGCAGCGATCTGTTTTGTTTTGTTTGCATTATAAAATCGTTGGCTCTGCGCGTTTTTTTCGCACAAAACATCCGGTCGTATTTTAATTTAATGAGTATAAATTCTGTGCTCGGCCAGAGACACTGGCAATTTCTGCACAATTATTATTTATTTATAAAGCATGAAAAATATATACATTTTTGGTCTATATTATTTTCCTTTCCTTTGCCATCATCAATAGATTTTTGGGACTTGAAGCTATGTCTAATGGTGTGACTTTTATCTTTATTTTGCAGACATCATGCACCTGATCGGAGACTGCGCGGCGAGTGGAAGGATCTGTCCCACACTTACGGATGCTGAGTGACAGTCGCTGTAGCGCTGGGACTTTAACGAATTTAGCAAATACCACGAAATGCACGTTTCGGCCATAAAGCGCTGGCCAGGATCCAGGGAGACTGATAGCAGTAGCCTCGAGTTGGACAATCATCGAGTATGCAACGGAAATGGAAGTGGGAGTAGTAGTAGTATGGCGAATGGTAAAATTTTAATGTCATGCGCCAAATGGCGACGTCGCCGGAAAGGCATCACAAACAACAACAACAGCAACAACACAGTACAAGCAGCATCGAGTCGCAATAATGATAATTACAATTATACTACAACCAATGATTTCAATAAAATCAATAAACTGCTGCTAATTACGTACATGCTGCTGATAACAGCGGCCACAATTTGTCAAAGCGCCGCCCAGTCGCCGTCGTCGTCGTCGAATTCTGGAGGAGCACGGGACGGCGAAGGAGGATCGCCGCTGAGTGCTTTTCTCAAGTCCGGCGGCGCATCGTACAATCAGCAGTTGCCGCAGCAGCAGTTGTTCGCCATGTTGACCAGGAATGGGGGAGCAGGATCAGGATCTCGAGGCAATCGAGGGAACACCAACCTCCAGCAGTTTGTCAACTTGCGCGAAGATGAATCTGATGCAGATGTGGATGATGAGGACATGGCTGCCTTGCATATCCCGCATCGATCTGGGACTGCAGCATCTCCCGTATCCTCCGTTCAATCAGGGTCCCTGGAAACTAATGGCTTCGTCTCGGACGATGGCGGCCAGTACGAGCAGGCGGAGAAGGCTTTGCGAGAGGCAGCAGCCGCGGCCAATAACAAATACAACATCGACTGCCCCAAGGATTGCAAATGTGTGGCCGGCATCTTCGAGTGCGACAAGCTGCATCTGGAGAGGGTTCCAGTGTTGCCCAACTATGTCCACACGCTGTAAGTATTTCAAAATCGATTCTTAGTCTCAAAAAAAAGTTTAAGTTTAACTAAAACTTATCTGATTTTATTTGCCAACATTAATCTTCAGTTGATTCTTTTGGCACACAATCCCCATCTATCCCCTTGTTCCTTTTTCTACCCCAAAAACCCACCATCATTGTGGAATTCGGCAGAATTTGAATCCACCAATATCTGGCGAGGGGGATGAAATGGGTAACAACCCCCCGGAACTAAGCTGCAAATATAAATTGCAGTGTGTCACAACCCCATTTGGGTTCGACATTTGCCCTCAATTTACCATTTTTTTTCGGGGGGTTGCGATTTTATCGTTGCGCTTTTAATCAATTTAATGCATGGCAAATTATGGAAAAGTTTGTCCGTTTGTTATCAGCGACTTTGCATCGATAATTACGCATAATTGGCATGCATTCGTCCAACTACGGATTTCATAAATGCACTCATTAATTTGTTTTTGTTCCACAGACAACTGGCTAACAACAAATTGAACGATACGACTGTTTTGGAAATACGCAATCTGTCCAATTTGATTAAAGTGTAAGTGTCCTTTAATATATTAAGCGAGGTTTAAACTATTTTTATTGAAACGTTTTTCTTTTTAGAACCCTGAAACGAAATTTGCTGGAGGTGATACCCAAATTCACTGGCCTTAGTGGTCTAAAACACCTGATATTGGCCAATAATCACATTAGCAGCATCTCCAGAGAGGCCCTTCTAGCTCTTCCATCGCTAAGAACCCTGGATTTGTCCAGAAATCAGCTGCACAGTATTGAGGCTAACTCCTTTCCCATTCCCAACAGTTTGGGCCATTTGTAAGTAATTCAAAAGACTTTCCTAGTGGCTTTGTTTCATCAAAATCTTTTTTATTTAACAGAATACTCAATTTCAACGAGATAACCAATATTGATGTAGCTTCATTCGTGCCTTTGAATAATCTGACGGACCTAGAACTGAATAACAATCAAATCGGCAACCTTCCCGTAGGCACGTTCCAAAATTTAACCAGATTGAAAAAGCTGTAAGTCGTTGAGCTAAATCAAGTAAAGAATTTTTACTATATTTCGTATCCACTTTTCAGATCCCTCAACTTTAACCATCTGGAGATAAACTGGTCCACATTTAAAGGTTTGGTGGCCGTGAAAAATCTACAGTTGAAATCAAATAGAATTCGAGCGCTGCAGGACGGCGTTTTCTATGTGATGCGGAACATTGAGTCCATTGATTTGGCGCAAAATCAAATAACATCGCTCTCCCGCAAGGAACTTTATAACCTGACGAAGCTGCGCCACCTTAATCTGTCCATGAACGCCATTTCCCATATCGAGGTGGACGCATGGGAGTTCACACAGCTCCTTGAACTGCTAGATCTTTCCCACAACGCAATTACCGAGTTCAAGCCTCAGCACCTGGATTGCCTGCAGCGACTGAAGACTCTGAACCTGGCCCACAACCGATTACAGTATCTTCAGGACAATACCTTCAATTGTGTGAAGAATCTTGAGGAGCTGAATCTGCGGCGTAACCGTTTGTCTTGGATAATTGAAGACCAAAGTGCTGCAGCGCCGTTCAAGGATCTTCGCAAGCTTCGAAGACTCGATTTGCACGGCAACAACCTGAAACAGATTAGCAGCAAGGCGATGAGTGGTCTAAATAACTTGGAGACCCTAAACCTGGGATCAAATGCTTTGGCCAGCATCCAGGCCAATACTTTCGAGCACATGATCCGTCTGAATAAGTTTGTTTTCAAGTCCCTAAATTTCATCTGCGACTGTGAGTTGATCTGGTTCCGTAACTGGCTGCAGAGCAAGTTCCCCCAGCACATGCAACACGTGGTGTGTGGGTATCCGGAGCACTTGCTGGACCGTCAGATCAGGACTTTGAGCGATTCAGAGTTGGTTTGCGGTAAGAAAGATTATTTCTCACATCTTTTTAAACAAACTAAACATATTTTCCTTTTTTCAGTGGACTCTCCTAAACCGAAACTGGAACAAGAGCCGCCAGAAAATATGCTGGCTGTGAATGGAGCGAACATAACTCTAGAGTGCATTGCCAGTTCTCCGGCCGCGGCTTCTCTGGCTGCGGCGGATGAACTAAAAATCAAGTGGCGGCATGACAACCAGCACGTTATGGAGCGACCGACGGCACTGCACGATGGCTCTAGCACCGAAACAAAGATTCACCATGACCAGGGAACTAATCAGACCTCTATCTACGGCTATCTAAGACTGACAAACGTTAGCTACGAGAGCGCTGGCCGCTATCAGTGCGTGGTGTCTAATGCATTTGGAACTACATACGCCCAGAAGTTCAAGATATCCATAGGAAGTAAGTTCAAAGGTTCCCAATCTTAAAGACTCCCATTAATCTTCCTTGCTTTCTCTCCAGTTCATCCTACCTTCCTCCAAGTGCCCTCTAACCTAACAATAGATGCTGGAGAAACGGCCAGACTAGTATGCTCGGCCAGCGGCGATCCAACTCCGGAGATGGCTTTGCAAAAGTTTGGTGGCAGCGAATTTCCGGCCGCCACAGAGCGGCGATTGCAGGTGATACGGGAGGAGAACGCATTTCTAATAACCAATGCCAAGCCGAGTGACTCCGGAATCTACACGTGCACAGCAGTAAGCGCCGCGGGCGAGATTAAAGTTAATGCCACGCTGGTCGTAAATGGTAAGTTACCCACAAAATTTTGTTGTTCTCTGTCATTAATAGTTTTCCAATGAAATTTTATAGATAAACCCCAGCCGAGTATTCCGCTGGTGCACCAAGAAGTGGTCGTCGGACGCACCTGTGTATTGGAGTGTCTAAGTGAAACAGCTAATACAGAGATAGAACTGGAGCTCCCGCATCGCGAATGGTTCAAGGAAAACAAGCCAATACATATCTCGGACGGGGATCGTTATTATTTCACAAACAGCAAGGAGCTTCTCGTGATACTGAATGCTCAGTCCAATGATGCCGGTCACTACCGCTGCGAGATTACCGACAATTCGCGCACGTTTACCCTTCAGTCCGAGCTGGTTGTGGTCAAGGAGAATCTTAACTGGGACGTCTTGCTAATGGGCATTATCGCCTTGACGGTGGCCTGTGTCCTAGTGGACTGCTGCATCATTTGGTGCACATTGCGATACCAGAAACGGAAGCTGAGAATGAGCATGGCCGCCGAGCGTTTGGCTGCTCGTACGCAGGCCAGTTTGCATTCGACGCTAGACAAGGATCAAACCCAGCTGACCACGCTTAACCGTACTCAAATGCGACCGCATCAGTCGCAGTTGGTCCTGGACGGCATCCCAACCCAGCATCAGGCGCAGGTGCGACCTCGCAGCCTTGCGGACTTGGGAAGTGACGATAACCAGGCGGCCCACAGTCGGCTTATTGTGACCACGACTCCTTCGTACGAGCAGCGCTGCCTGGAGCAGGGCCTGACGCTCAGTTATCTACAGCAAACAGACCTGGAGATCCAGCAGGATCACATGTCCAGCAAGGATTCTGGCACTGGATCCGATGCTGCTGTCAAGCGCAGCCTTGAGGACTTTGTGGTGGCTATGCCTCGGCACAAGCACCACACTGACGATGAGGACGAGGAGGAGAACGAACTGCAGTACGCTCCAACGCGGGCTCTGGGCATCTCCGAGTACGATGACATGGAGCTGTTTGAGCTTAACCACGCGGCGGCCGAACAGCAGCATTTTCTGCAGAACAACAATCACAACTACGATGGTGGCGGGGGTGGCGGTGGCGGTGCGACGGGAGCTGTTCCACCCAAAGTGCTGCCACGCAGTAACTACAACAGCATTCAGCAGCAGTCCACCGCCGTGGACATTTGAGCAGAAGGCTAAACCAAATGCAGCAGGATAAGCAGGATCACATACCAAAAACCCGCAACCCGCCCCCAAAACGAACAAAGACTGTTTAACTCATAATTGTAATTCGTAGGCCGCCTTATCGATGCCTTTGGGATGGAAATAGGACAGCTAGAGAAACATACCAGTGTCTTCGTAATTTATGAAATTAATCATTAGAATCGATTTTTTCTAAACTAGCCCCAACTAGTTGATAATCTATATCGTATATTTATAATTTTGTTTTGCTTGTGATATTATTTATTATTTTGATTGCCCGAGTTTTAGTCGTAATACCTCTGTATATAGGGCCTAGACTTTAATTGTAGTTCGTATTTAGATTCGTAAGTCAAAATATTTAATGCATATTTTTCAGTTACCGTAATTTTCTTTTTTTGGTTGAATTTGAAATTAATTTGCCTTACAATTGGCCTTGACAAGATGTGAAATTTAACGATGTGAAACAGATTCAAAATATTTAGTAAACTTTATGCATTATTCCAATATAAAAACATTACAATACTTTATTGTAAAAGTACAAATCTTTATTGGGACTACTTAAAATATGTACTTACTTACAAAATGCGTTAAGTAAATGCTTGGTCAGTTAGAATCCTCCGAACTGTCACTGTAGGCAGCTAAAAGGGACAGCCCAGCGGGCGCGACAGCCGGTGGATTGGGTTTTTTTGCTTCCGCTGGAGTAGGAACTATTGAGGCTGGTGGCTTTCGCTCACTTGAATAACTAACTGCAGGTTGCGTGCCACTAGAATTCGCCACAGCTGCTGTTTTGGGTTTCACCAAGACTAGAGGCGTCTTTCGCTTTACCAATGGTTGAGAGGAAAGTGCTTTGCTGGATGACGATGCGGCCACGGTGAGAGTACTTGGCTTTGCCTGCTTGGAAGGAGGTGGTGCTGGTAATGCGGCCTCTGGTTCCTCCTTGATTTCTTCAATGATTTCCTCTGCCACAATACGTGAGGCTCCCTCGGATTTGGTCTTGAAGTTGACGGATCTGTGTTAAGGGTAACAAAGTTACAAAAGTAATCTTAGCGAGAAGCTAAAATAAGTCTCACTTAATAAATTCTTCGTCTTCGCGCTCCTCCCTTTCCAATCGCTCCTTCTCCGTTTCCACCGTATTGTACTGCTGCAGCATGGTGGAGTAATCCACAGCCTGTTGGCGGCGATTCAGGTCGCGCAACTCTTCAAGGCTCTCGATCATTTCGATCTCGTTCCGCGACTGCTGTGTCCGGTTCTCCAGCAGCTTCATGGGATTGTTGGCTTCCTCTTCGCGTGCCTCCTGCTCTTCGCGACGGGCTTGTTCTTCGGCCAACTTCAGGGCCATAAAGTTTCGAGTGGCACCCGCCTCAATCTCGTAGTCCGTGTTTTGAGGGTCTGTTTTGAAGGAAATCTCCTGCAGGCAACGGGTACACTTAATGTAGAAGCGATAGATGCGGATGCCTAGGTACGTCTCGTTCTCCACATCCTCCTTGCGGGCATTGAACTTTTTCCCCTTGTAAATGTACTCGCCACAGGTCTTACATCGCATATTAAAAGGAGCCATCAATCGGACGGTGTACTGCCTGTTTTTGGCCAACTTCATGCGCGGAATCTTCGACGGATCGAAGTCCGGGGGATAGTATTTCTGGAAAGAGCAAGGTCAGGACGAGGCCATGTTTGTGGAGTGCAGAAAAAACTTACATTTAGAACTTTGCGCTCGGACATTTTGCTAAAAACGTAAAACTTTGTGAAAATGAACCCAATTCAATGTTGTTGATGTTCTTATAGCCAGGGATGCAACATTTTAAAATAGTGGCAGCTCTGTTTATGACTGTTAACTATTAACAGACTTTTATCCTACAACTAACATTTTGGGAAGAGGCTAAATTTAAAAATGGAGGATTTGTAATAATATTTTTAATTATAAAAACCCAAGAATATAAAAAAGAAAATTACTAATAGGTGCTGCTTAGATTCAAAGTATTTATTGACCTTTTTTTTTGCATAAAAATTACACACAAATTATGAAAAAACAATTTGAATTTGACGATAATAGACGTTTAATTTATAAATATGGGTAAAAACAGAAATTGTTTAGTTTTATACATATACATTTTGAAGATCCATTTGCTAGGCTTTAGTCACATTTCTTTGGCTAATATTGCTGATAAATAAAGGTCGTATAATACAATTTTTTAAATGACAATTTGTGCAATTTTCTGCCTCACATATTGGTGCTCGTGATGCTGATGGAATCGGAAGCGGGATTGCTCTTCCGCTGACCAGAGTACCGGGCAGGAAGCTGTAAAACCGGAACACCGTTTGCTAGGTCCGGATTGGGAACAGTTTCCACCAAAGAGTCCCCACTAGCGCTGGCCTCGACGTCCGGGAAGCTCACCTTTTTGGGTGCGGACAGTGCCGGCACCGTCTCCGATTTTGGACGCCCCTCGAGCTTTAAAGCCGCCCGGGGAATCTTGTGCTTCACCAGCTCGTAGGTGCACGCATAGAGGAAGGTGTACTGCTGTTGTGTCTGAACCATCTTCATGCGCTGGAACCTCAGCTTCTTGACCGTCTCGAAGATGTTAATCTTGGACTCGCTCTTCAGACGCTGCATGATTAGGTCCAAACCGATAAATGTGCCTGTCCTGCCCACACCAGCACTGCAATGGACCACAATGGGGGAGTAATTCGGACGCCGCTCCGACTTCACCTTTTTAACAAAGTTAATTAGGTGCATCGGATCCTCGGGGACACCATGATCCGGCCACTTCTTAAAGTAAAAGTGGATCACCTTCTCCTTGAGGCCGTACTTGTCGTGGACAACGCATAGCTCTGTGCGATCGTAAAGGTCGAAGCTTTCCTTGCTCTTCTGGGTCACATTCAATCCTCGCATTGTATATGGGAAGTACTCGTGGCATTTGATCTGTAATCCATATATTAGAGGGGATTAAGAGGTAAATTAAACTACTTACTATGTTGCCTTCGCGGAATTGGGTGACCTGCACAACTATCCGTACATTATACTGGAGCACCATGCGCCAAAAGTCCATAACGCTCTCCGGTTTGGGTCCTTGGGTGGCTATATACTCCTTTTTACGCGTGTGACCCTGTGGAATTGGTTTAAGTAAAGCTAAAGATTCTTTTGGGCAACGTAACTTACATCTATAAAGGAAGCATTGATGTAGTCCGAGCCTTCAGCATCTATGTCCAGGATAACGCGATTCTTGTCATCTGCAAAGAATCAATACCCTTGAGAATGATTAAAAAAAATATACTACAATTTTTACCCACAAGGATATATGTCAGCGTAGCGATTTTTGTGACAACCCAACTCCGAGGCAGCATAGCTCAGCTCCAGAGCCACTACGGTGATATCCTTGAATTCCCTGGCCAATTTCTCTGGCTTAGCTACCTCGGCATAGAAAATGGCAAAGTTCTTGGCTATGATGTTGCCAAAAGGATCCTCAATTCCCTGGCCAGAGTCGCGATGCCTACGGAAAGGAATCAATTAATAGTAAAACATACTTTAGGAATAAAGATTGAACCTAAAACTCACCATGCAATACGTTTTCGAACCCACAAGACCACCAATCCAATCACAAACGCCAGAAGCAGGCAACTGCAGACGCTGACTAGTATCAGGGTCACCTTGATGGCTGCCTCTGTTTTGAACTCCAACAGAGCAGCGTCACTGTATCCGGACGAGGTGAAGAGTCGCACTACCAGATAATACTCCGTATCCGCCAGCAAAGGACCGTTGCAGAAGCGATTGCTGTTGGGACACTTGTCCTCGCCGATGGTGAATACAATCTCGGTTTCAGACTCTATGGTATTATCGCGGCTCCTTTTGTACCGCACATTGGCCACCGGTTTCCAGCAAGCGGGAGTCGTCTGGTACTGGGCAATGCATCCTCCGCTGCCATCGCCACCCGCCTCGTCATAGGTCAGCGAGTTGGGCCACTCCTTGGATACTTCGAATCCCAATTCCGGCTGCGACATTCCGGGGCAGTTCTTCTGGGAGAGTAACAAGGCCACGTATTGGATTTCGCCTGACTCGGATTGCAAAATTTCTCCTGGTAGTCGGACCACCGCCGACTTTGTTGGGTGATTCGTTTCGTCGGTTTTGACCCGCATTTGACCCACCAGCTCCTCGCCCAAGCGTGAAGGCACTAAATATCTCAAGAAAAACTTAATGAGAAGGTTTTTTAAGGAAAAAGGATATTTTATACTCACATCCTGCTGGAGACTGCCACTGGCCGGACACTCCGCCACTCAGCTGCTCCACATTCACGTTTTTCACTGCCACCTGGACCTTGTAGTCGTACGCCGGCTGCATATCCGTCTCCGTGTAGGACATCCGACCCTTTCGGTTTTCAGTATCCAATGGAACCATCCTCTGGAACGCGATATTGGCGTAATTTGTGCGAACTCCATTGAATTCCAAGAGAAAGTACTCGATCTCTCCATTGGATCTACAGGGAACGGTCCACGTGATTGTGACATTGGCGAAATACTCCAGACTGGGATTGGGATAGGGACCCATGGGTGTCACAGACAGCTGAGTTACGTTGTCGGAAACTATGAATCACGATCTTGAAATGTATGTTTTTTAAATTTATTTAATTTGTGGTACCTGAGGGAAGAGTTATTCCGATTACTGGGGCCGTGTATTCACCCATTCCGAAATCATTTTGAGCAGCCACCTGGATGATGTACTTCATTCCGGGCGACAAGACCGAAAAGTTGGAAATGGTCAAGGCATTGGTCTCCGATTTGGACCATTCATCGATGGTGCAATCCTCAGGCATAAAATAGTTGGCCTCGTGGAGCGTTATGAAGACCTGGTAGAATTTGAGGGCTCCGTTTAGGTAGGTAGGTGGCTCCCAGCCAAACTGGAGGCTGTTGGCTGTCTTCTCCATGTTGTGCAAGTTCTCTGGCCGCTCAGGAACTGTAAGATAATAGGAAGTGACTGCCAAACTGCCAAATCCTTAGCATCCTTTATATCACTCACAATAGTTTGCGGTTTTTATGTTAGCTTGGTTGGCTTGATCCGAAGGCCCGGCCACGTTGTAGAGTATCACATAACAAAAGTAGGAGGTGTACGGAGAAAGTGGGCTGACAACAGCCTGGAAACCTAAAGGGTTACAAAGGAAATAAGACAAGTTTGTGATAGTATTCCTATCCAGATAAATAGCCACCTCTTAGAGTGTGTCCTTCCACGTAGCGATCGGCAAACTTGTAAGGAACATTCTCATTAGTGGAGCAGTTGAAAAGCGCATAGATCGTTGAACAGGTGTTATTAAAATCATTATTTAAAGCACTCAACTCCAGGCTGTGCGAGCTGGTGCTCAGCACTTCAAATTTAATCTATGATTAAAATAATTGATCAATAGATATCTATAGATTCCAACATTATTCCCACCTTTGATTGCGTTACAACTGCGGGTCGCGTTTCAACCGCAACCTGCATCGGGTCGCCATCGCTACTCTCTCGGGTGTACGGAATAATCTGGATGGTGTACATCTGGCAGGCCACCAGATTCGAAAAGGACACATTTGTGTCTTTTACAGTGACACTGAGGCTGTCCACATCCCCTTCCTCCGTCCAACCAGAGAGGCGATAGCCATCGATACAGAGATCCGCAAAGGCGGGTGTCCCCCAACTGAGTTCCAAGGAGAACGCATCTGGGATTACCACCGGATCTAAGACCATTGACGGCCCTGAAAATTAATAAAAAACTATTATAGAACTTGAAACTGTATATATTTTAGTGGCTTACGAGCTTCGCTGACAGTTCCCTCGCCTTGGTAAGCTGCTCCCGTGGTTCCATTTAACATTATCGGGACAATTTCCACCATGTAGATTCCACACGGATCCAGATTATCGAACTCAGCCGTTTTTTCCTCGGTTTCCACAAGGAAGGATAATTTTTCTGAGTTCTGATATGGTCCAGTCACGTTTACACTGTATTTGGCCACACATTTCGGATGATCCTGCGGCTCTGACCAAGTCCAACTCAGCTGGGTGGAGTTTGAACTCAGAGTGGGCTCAAAAACAACACTGGGAACTAAAGGATAATTATTAAAAATTAATAAAGATTGAATAACATTCATCCAGAGAAGGCTATATACATGTATCTTAGACGAAAAACATCAAATTTTTGAGGAGAATGTATTGAACGATTTCTCGATCGATTCTTGATTTGATTTCTAACAATGGAAAAGGCCTGGGGAGGATATCATATGGAAATGGCCCTCAGCGGGGCTGTATCTTTGCCGATTTGTATTATTTTTTAAAGGAGAATATCTTAGATACTTTATAGAACAGTTCCCTATCAATAAAAGAAACTAGGATCTTTGGTAAAATCTACAAACGTTTTTCCGCAGAGGTAAACTGTTGGGAGGCTTTGGCCGTAACGTTCTTATTAATGAAAATCTGGAAGGTGTGGGGCTCGCATCCTTGCAGGTCCATCAGCAAATATTCCCTCAGTTTGCCGTCAGAAGATGTGGCGCTCCAGCTACATTCCACTGCAAGGATAATCAGATAAATGCATTGATCCTTGTTGGATTAAGCCACTCACCTTGGTTGCCGTCCGAGTCATCATCCGGTGGATCATCCGTTTCCGTGGTGGTACTCAGGTCGTAATCCATGTCGGGTGTTGTCAGAGTAGTTGGCTCCATCGTAGTGCTATCCTGTGGATACGTGTCCTCAGGACAATCGTCACGCCGCCACTTGAATTCATAATTGCTGATGCAGTACTCCTCGTCGGGATCGTTCCAGGTGATTATCGTGATGCCGTTGGCCAGATTAGTGACGTTTATGGTAAGATCTCCTGGTTCCGCGTACAATGTGTTTACTATCCCCTCGTCTTTGTCCACCTCTTCGCTAGCATTGTTCCGGGTTACCAAAGTGACGTTGTGCTCGAGGCAGGCCTTGATGTCCTTCTCGAAGGTGTAAGTGCTCCTGTCGTTCAGCTGGACGACGTTGTAGCCGAAGCCCGTTGCCGGTGCCCTGGCAGTGATTTCGAAGGCGGAGACACAGGCCCGGTCGGTAGTCCTCCATGTGATCTCGATGGTATTGGAAGTGGGCTCCAGCGATGTCACAGTGGTTCTTGGCTCTAAAGAATATGGTTTTCTCTAATTTAAATAAAAGTTTTATATCCACTCACGCTTATACTCCGTGTTGGCAGTAATAATCTGATCGGCTGGAGGTGGTTTTCCGGCTTTCTTGGATTCAAAGGCCACCACACAGGTGTAGAATGTGCAGGGATCGAGGCTTTCGCTAAAAGGAAAGGCTTTGAGGAAATCCTGGATTATAAAGGCGTTCTCCTTACCACACATTATTCTCATTGGCCTTGGTTTCGTTGCCACTGGATGTGCGACAGGTGACACCACTGATGGAGAACTCCGTGTCATCGTTCAAAGTAAACCGAAGTGTATAGGCCGTTGCTGTCACATTTACCTCCGCTCCTAAATTATGGTTAAAAGAAAGTGTTCTTTATCCTTACTAGAGACTTTAATTTCATAGTCAATTACTGGTGTTTTGTCCTTGGGCCCAGGCAATCCAAAAGGTGAGAATCAATCCGTATACCCTGATCGTTTGCTTCCAGTGATTCCTGATATTCATCTTAGGGCCACATTGCTTCCGAGGCTTTTGCAAATTATTAAAAATAAAATTAATATAATATGAAACCGGTTTGTTCTGGGATTTTTTCCCTACAATAACAAATAAGAGTTCACTGTACGGTGTGAATCGAAAGCTGATTTGGAAACAATTTATGAACGAACTTTTCGAGTTTCTGACCAGCTCAACAAATGTAAATACTGGCGATAGCCAGTAGCATTATTTTCGTTTATTATCACAAATGTCTGGTCCCCCAAACAACTTATGTTAATTGCGAAAATTCCTTTAATAATTGAAAAATGTACACAAAGAACGAGGCAAGATATGGCTAAAAGTTAGTATCAAAATGTGGGTATTACTCCAAGTGAGTAGTCGATACGGGAAGAGACCCATTCGAAAACCAATCTGGCCAATGTCAGGCGAAAATCTTATCGGGGCACTTCATCCGAACTTAAAGTGGCCAGCAGATATAGCCATTGATAATAATCTGGCTTGTTGGACATATTATTGGTTGCTAAATATTAAAAGGAACACAGTGCGTCGAAAAATTAAAGCCCCAAATCGAATCAGTAATCAAGGCTTTGTTTGCAATCCTGTCACGCGTTTGAAAAAAACAATTGATTGCAAATAAAATAGATAAATATAGACGACGTGTGGGTGCGTCACTCCGGCTGATGCTCTAATCGAACCTATACCGCGAAAACGGAGGCTCTAATTACTAATTTCTGTTGTCGCAGCAATGGAAGCATCAACCAGAAGACGGCTCTTTAAGGTAAATAGAATTACACTTTTTAATAACTATTGATGGCCTCCGTTATCTATCTGGCCCAGCGTATGGCGAATATCGAAGACAGTTGGCCAGGTTTTTTTAGCCCTATTGGGTGAAGCAGTTAAACAAATCGCGTCGCTCCAAACACACCAATAAGCCAATAATAACATTTTAACGGTTACACACGACAAGCGGCCTTTATCAAGCGCCTATAATCGGAACCCACTTCCAGATACGGTGCATATGTTCGTTAAGCTACGACGGGAGTCATAAATTTTCATCTATTTCAGCACAAAAGCGCAATAAAGCCTTTGAAAATAGCCAGGATCAGCTTCTGTTTCAAATAGACTTTGAAATTAGACCGTTAGCTCAATGAATTTCCCCTTATCGGTTAGGGTAATATAAGAAATTGCCTGATTAATTCGATCACTGCGATATTGACGAGGCTCGAGTGCCTTAATTTGGGAAAACGATTTACATATTTTGGCAATTTGCACAATGAAATTGGCACTATACTTGGTGATATCAAAAACAACACTCACTGCTGCAATATCGTCACTGATTTTGTCGTTTACTCTTTTAAGGTGCGCGCGACCGCCAATATTCCACAATTTAACGATCGCGAATATCTGTCGAACTAATTTTAACCGTTTCCGCTGAGCGTTTGTTGAAAACTGAGCGTGAACGGGAATAAATAAACGCCTCTTGGTCCGAGTGAGCACTGATAAGGAAACCCTACTCCCAATGTATATGAGTAAGATAACATTCGCAGGGTTTGAACCAATTCGCAATCAATGAGTTTGAAATCGAGCATAGAAATCTTAAAAGACAATAGAATTTCAAATGCATAATATTCCTTTTTTAGAATACTTGTTTTTTACAACGGTATACTCAAAATTTTTTCGAAAAGTTACCGCCAATCAGCGCCATTTTTGCAGCCCTAAAAATGGCCGAGATGTTATCGATAATTATCAAAATACACGTACCTATCGTTAAGTGTTGGAAAGTGCGTAAAACCAAACGGGAACTATCACAAAACACCCATCTCTATCTCTTATCTCCGTCATTCTGCGTAATTCGTAATTCCTTCGAATAATTCTTGGTAAAAAAAATATAATCGTAATTGTATGAAGCAATAAACTAATAAGTGAATGTAAGTATGCATAGCGCATAAAGACATCTAACTTGATCGCCGCGAAGACAACCGAGAAAAAAACGATTTTCGCAACTGCGACCTGTGTGAAAAAAGCAATGAAAAGTGTCATATGTACGATATTGCTTGAGTATTGGTGCGCGCGTTATGTACCCCGAGTCGAAGCGAATAAAACAAATAGTTGAACAATAGCTTTATCGAAACTGTGCGTGCAATTGTGGGTTTGTCCTTTCCAATTTTGCATAGTGCCTTTTGAACTCTATTTTTTCTTGGAGTCCCCACCTCCCCCTCTCTCTATCCAAGATGGCCGTCGTAACAGTTTATTGTTGTTGGCATTGTTGTTATTGTGTGTTTGCTTTGTGTTTGTTATTGAAAAGAAAACGGGAAAACAAGCGAAAGAGAAAGAGTTATGCAAATTATGCACAATTTTGTTAAACTGAACAGTGCAAATCAAAATGAAAAAACGAAGAAACAAACATTACATTTTTGTACAACCACCAGAAAGCGATGACACATCGCTGTGATGCAGTATGTGTGTCCGTGCGCACGTCTGTGACTGCGGATTTTTGCGCATGTGTTGGGACTGTGTCCTCCCCCTCAAACACCCCAAAAGTCTACCCAGCAGGCGATTGATCGATTTTTACCCAACTCCCCGGTTCCTGGCAATAGTTCTGCCTAACACCTTTACATGGAATGGAAAGAAAAATGGCCCAAACCAGTTCTGCCAATGCCAAAGAATTCTTGTTTCATTTTCCCATTTGGCTATGGCCAGGGCGTACTTTTAGGTATCCAACGAGACCCGTTGTTTGCCATTTCCCGGAACGTGTGGAAAGCACTGTCGACGGTCTGTCTCTGTTGGCCTAACTTTTGTCTCCTAATGCCACCGCAAATGTTTTCTTTGGTACCTGCCCCTTATCTTGCGAACGGCTTATCTGCTTACCTGCTTTGTCAAAGTGGAAGCACTTCCACGTTAGCAGCATTGAAAGCTTGGCCCTTTTAACAAGCAAAATAATCTTTCACCTTCGTGAACCCAAGTTGCCATAACTCATTTTAAATTCAAGCTTTTAAGCCGAATTCCCCGTTCTCCTTTTTAAAAATTTTCTTTCTGCTCTTGAAATTTAGTTGCACTCGCCAACTGCATGTGTGTCGGTTAATCAATGAAACACGCAAATCGGGTGAACAAGCGAGAGGCAACAATCAAAACAACAACAAGGCAAGTGCAAGGTCTGTTGCTAAAACGGCAGGCGAGAAAGGAAGAGGCGGCGTCCTTATTGGGTGTGTTGCAGCCCTGGTCTTATGGCTCCCACGCCCCCGCGATCCATTAGCATTTTAAATTCAAATTCCAATTTGACTTGAGCAAGCGCAACACAGTGAGAATCTAATGCGAGTGCTGCCTTCTCCACCGATTTTGTAATATGTATTTCTAGCCAAGCGTGCGACCCAAACGCCCCTTCATATTGTGTTTTCTGGGTGGCACCGTTACTACTGCCACATAGATATGGATTTACGGTTCCAGTGCGCATGTCAGTGTACTGGAATGCTGGTTGCCACAACACAAAAGCTGTTGTGGACTCCGGAGGAGCCCTAGAAAAGGCATTTGCCCTACCAAATCCTCGACCTTTAACCTCACACCGCCCACAACCTCAGGCCCTCTGTTTCCATAAATACCCGTGACGCTGATGCTTTCATTGATTTTTATGTTTTATATTTAGATGCGCAGTTAGCTGTGTAACATAGCCACCTACAATATTTGAATGTGAATGCCTGTGATGAGCACAGAGTGCTTCGCCAGCTGATAAGGCGCAAGTCCCGCTCAATTGAATGACTCACGCCCATAGCCGCGGTCAACAAAATAGTATATCTTTTACGAAATGTAAAATTCTATAGTCTTTAGTCCAATATTCTATTGGTAAAGGCGCCTCTAACTTTGTTATTAGTTGATTAGATTTCAGGAGAATCCTATTTTTGTAAAATGCCACGTGCTATTTTTTTCACCTGCAATGTTATGAGTCAAACTCGTTTGGTCAGTTTTCGGTTTTTGCTAGTTTCAAACAACAAAAAATCGTTAAATATCATTTGGCCGAAAATAATTTGAAAACGTCATTTCCTAGTCAACGAGTTAAGCGTGTCTTTTGCGAATGTGTGTTTCTGAGTGGGTTGCCTCTTCCCTCTCCATCGCCTGCTCTTTCGCAGCCTTATTTACCTATAAGAAGTTTCTTGAACTACCGTTAAGTCCGGCTAATTGGCTTTACCTTGCCTTAGTTGGCAACGTCAGCCAGTTGGCCATGTTGTCCAGGTTGCCCGGCTTGCCCAGCTTGTCATGCCCAGCCAGCGTTATCAAGTACGCGAGATATGCGCTTGCTCGTTTTGTTTCTGATTTACTGATTGTTGCTTTATGGCGTGCTATACCTGTGATTCGCCCACCTTGAGTTGATTGAATTGGTCTTCCAGTAGCAACAAATACAAGTGTAGGTTTGTTTATAGAAAAACTACTCCAAGTTGTCTAATTCCATTCGGGGTGCTTGGATTTTCGCGATTAGTGGCCGACCCTTGAACTGCAATTTAATTGCCTCGGTTTCTAGCTTCCAACTTGGAACCGCAGTTTTTCGATTATTATTTCTGTCCAATTATTTAAGGTACCGAGAGAGATTCAAGCCGCAACACAAAAATCTGTGCCACAATCCAAAACTGCTCATCATAATAATGATGATGCTCCGTTTCGGTATAGAAAACTGCAAAAATAAAACCATAATGACTGGCCGAAAGATGAGCATAAAACACAAAGACCTGGGCCTGGGGCTTGATGCAAAAAAAAACCAAAGAATAACCCAAAAAATGTGGGTGACTTGCCCTCCATGAGAATTCAAACGAAACTCGCTGGCATTTTTGGCATTTAGCTTTTGCGAAACCAATTTCCTGTCTCCGGCTTTGCAATTCATCATATTGTTGATTAACTTTGTATAACTCGAAATCTCAATGTCGAATTCCGTATCGAATTAAATAATGACAATTCAAATATCAAATAGTGAACTATTTGCATTAAACAACGGATTCTGGGACTACAACTTCGCATAAAGAAAGTATCATATTAAGTTTATTCCCTCTTCCATTACAGAACTGCAGAAATCAAAGGCGGTTAACCAAATCGAACGAGATCACAAAAACAAGCCAGATTAGAAAACAGTATGAAAATGGTGTTGTCGCAGCGGCAGCGCGAGGAGCTGTAAGTTATTATATTCCAAGGATTGCCTACAGTATCCCTATTAACCTTTCTTCTCCATTTTTAGTAACCAAGCGATTGCCGACTATCTGGGTTCAAATGGCTACGCCGACTCGTTGGAGGCATTTCGTAAAGAGGCTGATCTCAGCACAGAGGCAGAGAAAAAGTTTGGCGGCCTGCTCGAAAAGAAATGGACATCCGTCATCCGGCTGCAGAAGAAAGTGATGGAACTAGAGGCTAAGCTGACCGAAGCTGAAAAGGAGGTCATCGAGGGTGCACCCACAAAAAACAAACGCACGCCCGGCGAGTGGATACCGCGGCCACCAGAGAAATACTCCATGACCGGTCATCGGGCCAGCATAACGAGGGTAAGTATTTCTACTTTCTCTTTTGTTAACCGAAGGTAACACTAATATCCCTTCTTTTCAGGTTATTTTCCATCCCATTTTTGCACTTATGGTTTCCGCTTCGGAGGATGCCACCATTAAGATTTGGGATTTCGAAACTGGCGAGTACGAGCGCAGTCTGAAGGGACACACAGACTCAGTGCAGGACGTGGCATTTGATTCCCAGGGAAAGCTTTTGGGTAAGAAAAGTCATATCTAAAATATAGAATTCTACTGATGTCAAGCATTTTTTTAAGCTTCCTGCAGTGCCGATTTGTCTATTAAGTTGTGGGATTTCCAGCAGACCTACGAGTGCGTCAAAACCATGCATGGTCACGATCACAACGTATCATCGGTGGCATTTGTGCCTGCCGGCGATTACGTACTGTCAGCTTCGCGAGACCGCACTGTTAAAATGTGGGAGGTGGCCACAGGGTGAGTTAGAAATAAACCACTCTTAAAACACTCTTAACCATTTTTCCATACCAGTTACTGCGTGAAAACCTATACTGGACATAGGGAATGGGTGCGTATGGTGCGAGTGCACATCGAAGGCAGCATCTTTGCCACATGCTCAAATGATCACACAATTCGTGTTTGGTTGACGAATTCGAAAGACTGCAAGGTGAGGACGAAAATGCAATGTACATTAAGAGGAAATGGAGATAAATTTTCGTTATAGGTTGAATTACGCGATCATGAGCACACCGTTGAGTGCATTGCCTGGGCGCCGGAAGCTGCTACCTCGGCGATAAATGAGGCAGCTGGAGCGGACAACAAGAAGGGCCACCATCAGGGTCCTTTCCTCGCTTCCGGCTCGCGCGACAAGACCATTCGCATTTGGGACGTGAGCGTTGGTCTTTGTCTACTAACGCTAACTGGCCATGACAACTGGGTGCGTGGCTTGGCATTCCATCCGGGCGGAAAGTACCTAGTCTCGGCCAGCGACGATAAGACCATTCGGGTCTGGGATTTGCGTAACAAACGATGCATGAAGACGCTCTATGCGCATCAGCATTTCTGCACCTCCATAGGTGGGTTACAACCTAGAGTTTTACGGCTTCACATTTTAATTTACTATCTTTTCTCTTGCAGATTTTCACAAAGCGCATCCGTACGTCATTAGCGGAAGCGTAGATCAAACAGTTAAGGTCTGGGAATGTCGTTAAACAAGAACAGTGGGCAAGGGTTCTGCTTACTTCTCAATTTAAACATAAATAAAGCTAATATATTAAATCACACACCAACCAACACACACCACGCCCACGTATGCGAGCAGTCTCAGCCACATTCGCGGCAGTTTATTTTCCAGGCGCTTTCTGTGTCAGCGTCCGAATGCAAAGTGAACATAATTGTATTTTAAAAATTGAAAGAAACTGGCAAAAACGAATTATTTATTTAATTGTACGACTTTCTAAATAACTAACTACCTACCAACCTACCTATTATATACAAAGTACATATACATTAATGCCTAAATATATGCCTACCTAAAGTAAAGCCGTGTCGCCGCGCCTCCCCCTGTTTTAGCTGAAAGTCATAGTCTCACTAGCGAAAGAGGCGCTAGCGGAGATTATCGTAGAAATCGTTTAAAGCGAAAAGTATTTGCAATTTTATAACAAAGTTCATTCGACAGAAAGCTGTTCTAGTGGCACGATTATGTTTTTCCATCCATAACTGTACCCGAGCACACTCACTTTTACACAATCGAAAATCGAAAAAATTCATTGAAGTTGACGTGTTTAAGTGTTTGAAGAACTAAGCATAATTATAGAAAAAATACGCTGAAAACAATTAAAGCGAAAAAAAAGTATTTCAAATAATTAGAAAACCTTGTAATCACAAAGATAAATTTATTATTGAGAACTACTTGAAATTGTATTCAGTATGCTTTTTACAATAACTGAGATAATTTACGATTTTGCAATAACAATACCGACTTCTTTTTACCGTATTTACACTACCCAAAGTCCTGTTTTGTGTTCTTTTTCGCGAAAGGATCTTCAACAAAAGCAAAACGTCTATCAAAATGGTTACAAGTTTAAGTTGGCTTAAGTTCAAAATATGATTTATTTTTACGGTTTACATAGTAGAAAAATGCTGCAAGTTTAATTTTAATAGTTCTTATAAGTGCAACGGCAACATATATATATATATATAATTATTATACAAATTGTGGAAAAATCGAAAAGTTCGTATAAATGTATGCAAAAACAGCCGGAAAACAAAAATGAACACCAATAATTTGAAGAACAAATTTTTGGATTCCATGAAATCGAAACACTGAAATCAATAAATGTTTGCTTCTTCAAAAACCCAAATGGGATGACTTTTTGTCCAGGGAATAAACTAAAAACTTGACTATTGCCTTTGATTGTCAAATTTCACAAAGCATTTGCTGTACTCGAGAAATGCTGTATTCCATGCACCATATTATTATAAGATATAAAAATGCACTAAAGCCAAAACAATCGAAATACACAGATCGCAAACCTGCTTTTCTCTTTCAAACAAGCTGCTTTAAACCAATGGCCTCAGAGATATAAATGGCGATGTATAGAGATCGCCTAAAATCTTATAACGACAACTACTAAAAATAAAACTACAATTTTGTTTGATTAATAACTAGACCGTTTACTTTTAAAAGGTTGGAACCTAGGCAGTTTCTTCGGATTTCTCCTCTGATATCTTATCCTTATCGAGTGACTCCTTATCCTTATCTTGAGCGCTTTGGTCTGGTGACTCTGATTTCAAAGGCTCCTCGCCTGCTTCGGTTGTGGCTCCTGATTTTTCCACGCTTTCCGTAACTTCCTCATCTTCAGTAGCACTTCCACTGGACTCTGAAGCGTTCTTTTCTTCGAGTTTCTTTACCTCTCGTGGCTTCTTTGCCCGCAGTTTCTTTTTTTGCCGCTTGGCCCTTTTCTTGGCAGTCTTTTCCTCGGCCGCACGTCGGTTGTCCTCCAGTTTTTGTTGGTAGGCATCGTCCGCAGCTTCCCGAGCACTCTGGTTCTGAATGTTCTTCTGGCGGGCATACTCCTTGCGGCGCAGATGTCGATAGACGTGGAACTCACCAGATCCAGCGCCTGCACTGCTTCCCATTACGTTCCTCACAAAAGTTGGCACCGAGGACATGTAGTCTCGCTCCTTCCGCTGCTCAGGGATCACCACGGGCTTATCCTGTATCAATAAAACGGTTCTTAATGGCTGTATTTAAAAGAAGTGCACTGCTACCTACCGGATTCTTCATCAGCTTCTCCAGCTTTAATCGTTGCAGGTCCGTAGCCGTTTTGACAAATGATCGCGGGGTTTTATCCTTTTCATCAGAGTCGCTATCCCCAGATCCCGCATCCTTTTTCTTTTTCTTATGTTTAATTTCGGGCTCTTGTATCAAGTTTTTTATCAGCGACATGTTTATTTATGCTTGGGTCAGTGTGGCCGAAACCGATAACAACGCAAGGCTTGACAACCCTTGGGTGGAAGATAAATAATCGATAACTTTATGGTTTTTCTGCCATCTCTAGTCCATCTTCAATTTTACAATTTTTGCTGGTCAGATGGAAAAACGACGCGAAAAATGAAAACGCAATATAGAAAATCAAAATTAAAGTGAAACCAAGTGCAACTACGTCGGAGTAAAAGGTGGCCTATTTTAATGGTATAAAATCATAGCCCACCTAGTGCGTGGCGCCCTGAAAAGTGCTGCTCCCTTGAAAAAAGAGAGCCATAAAAATCGATTCTTCAAAGAAGTCGCACGGACTGCGAGCGAGGCTTTTTCGCGCGGGCGGCGGAGCCTTTGCTTTTAGCCAATTTAGTAAGGGGCCTCGAAAAAGTATATATGTATGTATATACTTTTTTTTTCTAAGGGGTTGAGGAGGTTTATCTGTGCAAGGTGCATGCAGGTGACTGTGAGTGTGTGCGTGATTGCGAAAAGTGCGAAATAGAATATATCCGTTCCATTCGCCTGGGTGTACCTTGATTTGTTTGACTAAGAAAATCGGACAGGACACTCGAATTATATTCTTAATTAGCTAATATGTGGTAAATATTTAAGTATGCGTCGCGCAAATAACCAAATACCAGCAGATGACAATAAAACGTGTGTTATTTTGTGTGTTGTGTGCAGTAACAACAAAGCAAAAGCAAAACAAAGTGAATGACAAAAGTCGAGAATGAAATAGAAATCCACCCCATGCCCACCCCCTCTTACTCTCTTTTTACTGCCCCAAGTGCGCCTGTGTGGGTGGCGCTAATTGAAGAGCCCACAGAGTTCTCAATTTTTTTGGCGCTTCATATAAAATATAAATGAAATATATGTGTTTGTGAGTCAGCCTACAAGTTCCACCTGCTTTCCAGATTGCGTGCACACGATTCCCGCGAGGACAACAAAACAGCCAAACATAATAATAATAATAGTAGTAACGAGGAAGGAGCAGGCGCTGCCGACCCCCATCCCAGCGAGTGGTGCATGAATCACTCCCTAGCCCGCATCATCAATCGAAAATCATCCAGAAACCTCCGTCATGTCAAGTGATAAGATCAAAGTCGCGGTGAGGGTGCGACCCTTCAATCGTCGCGGTGAGTATGCTCTAAAAAATGTGAAAAATTTTAGATTATCTTAAGCCCTCCTTGCAAAAATTATGTCACAAGTGGAGAAGGGTTCCAAACTCCTTAAATAAAAACAATCCAATCACCCTCACCGACTGTTATAATATTGAATACACAATAAAGATCACCCGCTTCTGATAACCCCCACTGGGGTTTCCTTAAGTAGCCCCATTTTCGCACTTTCCCATTTCCCCCGATCCTTTTTGCTGAAGGGACACATTGTTTTGACGAATACAAAGCAAAGCACTGCAGTTTGCCTGCAATCAATAATGCAAACGGTACAGGCTGAAAGTGTTTTTTTAGGCTAACAAAATTTACATGGGCTTCTTCGCTTCCTTTGAAATTCGGTTTCTTTTTTCCACTGCTGTGACAGCGAATTTTTTCACGAGTACCTACTGCCATGGACTACCTAGGGGCTGGCTGGATGGATGGCTTGCTGGCTGGTTGGTCCGTCCCCGGGTCGTCTGACAAACGATTTTCGTTTCCAGCTAATTTCGCGTTTCCCACTGCAGCCATGAAGTGTTGCAAGTGCAAAAAACAAGACAGCAACAACGACGGCGTCAGCGTTTCCAATGTCAACACTGATCATTCATTTGGCTTATCCATGACTCACACAGCGTGTGGAGAGCGGAAATGAAGGATGACAGAAAAGGAGGAGTAGAAGGGGCACTGGGCTATGTGTTGTACACATGTATGCCTGGTGCGTGGGGCAAGGTCCGCTTGGATATTCGCTTTATTGATTGAACGCCAAATGTTCCTCAATAGTTACACATTTGTTTATATTTACATAAATTACGGAGACAGCGTTGTTTTTTCCTATTTATTTACTGGCAAATATCGTTGGATTACGATTTTTTGTTGACTCTTCCGATAAAATAAACAAAATCTAATTAGGTTAAGGGATTAAATAACGAATTTTGTTAAAGTTGTGATTTCCTGGAAAAATGTTTATAAATGTCAACTGGTTTTAGTTAATAGATTTATCCAGATACTTCAACTCATATAATGTAATCCTAGGAACTTTATTCAGTAATACAAATATAGATTGTGTACTAGTAAATCATTGTTCTTTTGACGCTTTAATTGGTAACCGAAAATATAACTCACTGACGACTAGATACATTTGTCATTTTGTTTACGAATATGGGTTTCCGACAAACTAAGTTGTTGCAAGTTTATTTTTAGGTGTTTGACTGTATTTTTGATTCCCCGC
Source organism: Drosophila varians (assembly GCA_018150405.1). NCBI lineage: Eukaryota > Metazoa > Arthropoda > Insecta > Diptera > Drosophilidae > Drosophila > Drosophila varians. The sequence goes on from JAECWK010000130.1 coordinate 17,565,284, forward strand.
ACATTCCCTAGTATTGGTATTCATGTTATTGACTTGTTTGCTATTTGCCATGATCCGTTGCCATTTTTCCGCCCGGAATAGTCACCCGAACGTTTGTGATAAGCCGTTCAGACTTGTTATCTGGCTGATAAAGTTTAATGATAAGAGGATGATGTTGGGTTACCGTGGAAGAGCTTCACGGTGGCAGCAATATATAACATTAGTCAATCGTGGGCATCGTATTTGGGCCATGTCCGTAACTAGTGACCTCTTCATGTTGAACGGCCACCAGAGCGTAAAATGAAAACAGAAACAGCCATCGCCATCGCCATCGCCATCATCGCAAAGGCAAAGGCAATTTCAAACGCAAAGACACACGGCAAAGACAGCGAAATGAAGTCACAGCTCTGACCGGAGCAGAGAGTTACTTACCAAAAAGCTTAACCTGTTTTCACCGTCTGTTTGTGTATGTTAATTTCGATGTTGGACAATAGCAAACGGTCCGGTCGGTCAGCGACAAGAGAGAAATCCATTTGAGGTTATATGGGGCCTGGGTTGCTATCAAATCAACTAACCAGAACTACAAATGAGACCATCACCATCATCAAATAATTTATGGCACGCCTTCGCCGGCCTATGGTCAAGACATACTGATGGCCACAGGACCTTTAGTGGCCGGAATATGCAAGGGCAGGGGGACGTCGACGGATTGGTCCTTTGCGGCTTTCATTTCCATGTCATGTCACGTTCTCGATTCCGTTCTTAGTTCTCGGTGTGTCGTTTTGTAATGTAAAACGGAACGGAAGTTCCAAAGGCCAGACAGCCAGCACACACCAGGATATGATGGGATATACACTGTATATTATTCCTCTGAACATGTGTGTTTGTGTGGGCTACAAAATGTGTCTGCCAGTCAGGCTGGCAGCCGGGGTTTGGCTTTTGACGTTGCTGTTGCCGTTGCCGTTGCCATTTCCTTCCCTTCATATGGATGTTTTGTATTTATTGGGTTTTTGGTTTTGCCTTGCCATTTGCTGCTCTCTGCCATTTCAGCTGAATGAAGTATGCGAAGGACACACGGGAGGAGGCATCGGAACAGAAATATTTTCACGATTTATTAGCCAGAACAGAATGAGGGGAACAAGGATATCAGCCTTAATATAAGCGTAACAAATTGACCATCGTTATAAAAATAAATTTAGAAAGTTACATGTCAGTATTTGTTAGATACAATTTTTGTTTGTTTAAAGCCGGAACTAGATTAGAGCAGTTGGAGAAGCTATTATCAAACAGGCTCGAAAAACCCACATAAATCTGGTCCCAAGAATGCCAAGGGCAATCGAAATTCGGTTTATAAAGCAATCTAATCATCCGTTCTTCAGGTTCTGCAATATTCATTACACTGACTGCTTAACTTTTTTGCGTAACTTTTTTGTTGGCCGGTTCTACGTTTGTTTACAATATATTTGAAAGGTTCTCTATTGAGATTATAGTGGCATTGGCCATTTATACCGTATATGAACATTTATCGCCCCTCTCGCTGTCTGCGAATTTCGCACATAAGTACGAAAACCCCAAGTTGATGAAATGCACACATGAGCATTTGAGTGCTATGTGCTCTGTGGGTATAGCAAAAGTATAAAATTAAATTGTTTTTGCCACTTTGAACTCGTTATCACCCCAAGCGCGGAATAAAGGCGAAATTATCTCAATTTTACACTCGTCACGAATTTATATATTCCGGAACCTTTTACTGAAAGTATTTTGGCTTACTTACAGAAATCGAATTGGGTACAAAATGTATCGTGGAAATGGAAAAGCAGCAGACTATTCTGCAGAATCCGCCACCGTTGGAGAAAATCGAAAGGTAAGATTCAGAAGACCGTATTCAGGGCCCTAAAAGACTTTACTTATAAATATTTCCTTTTTTTATCAGGAAACAACCAAAGACATTTGCATTCGATCACTGTTTCTACTCTTTAAATGCCGAGGACGACAATTTTGCCTCCCAGGAGACGGTGTTCGATTGCGTGGGACGTGACATTCTGGCTAATGCATTCCAGGGCTATAATGCTTGCATATTCGCCTACGGACAGACGGGTAGGACTCTCACAAAAAACCTATACAACGCATTATAAATTATTTACATCTTCGTAGGCTCTGGAAAGTCGTACACGATGATGGGGTCCCAGGAGAGCAAGGGCATCATTCCACGCCTTTGTGACGAGCTCTTTTCGGCCATTGCCAACAAATCCACCTCTGAGCTGATGTACAAGGTGGAGGTCTCATACATGGAGATTTACAACGAGAAAGTTCACGATCTACTCGATCCGAAGCCCAACAAGCAGTCGCTTAAAGTGCGCGAACACAATGTCCTCGGACCCTATGTAGATGGATTGTCTCAGTTGGCGGTGACGTCTTACAAGGATATTGACAATCTCATGACTGAAGGAAACAAGTCCCGCACAGTGGCCGCCACCAACATGAATGCGGAGTCCTCCCGCTCCCACGCCGTGTTTTCGGTTGTTCTAACGCAAATATTGACGGATCAGGCGACAGGTGTCAGTGGCGAGAAGGTATCTCGAATGTCCCTGGTGGATTTGGCTGGCTCCGAGAGAGCTGTGAAAACGGGAGCCGTTGGCGACCGCTTAAAAGAAGGCTCCAACATCAACAAGTAAGTGAATATTAGTTAAAAATCTTTGTTTGAATTGGTTTATTGCTGGACATGCAGGTTTTTTTATATGCGATTGGATTAAGCAGAGTAGAGTATACTTTTTAAGAGTGGCTTATTCAATCCGCATTGTAATGACCTTCAATTCTAGTGGAAAGCAATGTTATTAAGGTTCTTAACTAATTAAAACATTCACTAGATCTTTGACTACGCTGGGCCTGGTCATTTCGAAGCTGGCTGATCAAACGAACGGCAGGAAGGGCGGCAACGACAAATTCGTGCCCTACCGCGATTCCGTTCTCACCTGGCTGCTGAAAGACAACTTGGGTGGCAACTCGAGAACTGTAATGGTGGCCACAATTTCCCCCTCGGCCGATAACTACGAGGAGACGCTGTCCACGCTGCGATACGCGGATCGGGCCAAGCGAATTGTTAACCATGCTGTTGTTAACGAGGATCCAAATGCCCGGATTATCCGCGAACTGCGGCATGAGGTGGAGACGCTGCGCAGTATGCTGAAGCATGCCACTGGTTCGCCCGTAGGCGATGTCCAGGATAAGCTGGCCGAGAGCGAGAATTTGATGAAGCAGATTTCGCAGACCTGGGAGGAGAAACTTGTCAAGACCGAGCGCATTCAGAACGAACGCCAGCAGGCTTTAGAGAAGATGGGCATAAGCGTGCAGGCCAGTGGAATAAAAGTGGAGAAGAACAAATACTACCTGGTCAATTTGAACGCAGATCCGTCCCTTAACGAGTTGTTGGTCTACTATCTGAAGGTGAGTTGTAGACATTTCATAGATAATCTTTTTTAACCCGACCCTTTTATACTTTCAGGATCGCACGCTGATTGGCGGCCGAAGCATCAGCGGTCAGCAGCCTGATATTCAACTCTCCGGTCTCGGTATTCAACCTGAGCACTGTGTCATTACGATCGAGGACAGTGGCCTGTATATGGAGCCAGTGCAAGGCGCTCGCTGCTTTGTCAATGGATCCGCGGCAGTTGAGAAGACGCCGTTGCAAAACGGTGATCGTATCCTGTGGGGTAACCATCACTTCTTCCGCGTCAACTCGCCAAAGAGTAACAACACGAGCATGTGCGCCTCCGAACCACAGACTCCTGCCCAGCTGATCGACTACAACTTTGCCCGTGATGAGATTATGCAAAACGAGCTGAGCAACGACCCCATCCAGACGGCCATTGCTCGTTTGGAGCGCCAGCACGAGGAAGATAAGCAGGTGGCTCTTGAGAAACAGCGACAGGAGTACGAGCGTCAGTTCCAGCAGCTGCGTAATATACTCTCTCCCAGCACGCCATATGCTCCATATGCTCCATACGATCCGCTGCGGATGGGCAAGATCACACCAAATACTCCCACCTCGCAGATGCGAGTGGAAAAGTGGGCTCAGGTAAGCTGGTTTCATAATTGACTTTAGAATATTTATTTTATAATTGGCTTGCTTACAGGAGCGCGATGAGATGTTCCGGCGCAGTTTGGGTCAACTGAAAACGGACATAATGCGAGCCAACTCCCTTGTTCAAGAAGCCAACTTTTTGGCTGAGGAAATGGAGAAAAAGACAAAGTTCTCGGTCACGCTGCAAATACCGCCGGCCAATCTGAGCCCCAATCGACGGCGTGGCGCCTTCGTTAGCGAGCCAGCGATCTTGGTAAAGCGCACAAACTCCGGTAGCCAGATCTGGACAATGGAGAAGCTGGAAAACAAGCTGATCGACATGCGCGAAATGTACCAGGAGCACAAGGAGCGTGTTCTGAACGGACTGGTATGTTTTAATCGTTCGGTTGACCGATCGATTGATCTTTTCATTCACCTGTTTGGCATTGTGCTGTTTACTAACCATTTACAATTGTATCGATTCACACACGCATCCAATTAACCCCTGACTACAGCCCCTTGTAGAGCCATTCTCAGATGAAGAGTACGACGACAAGGTAATTAATCCCACAAACCACCACCCAAAACATCAACACCACCACCACGACTAAACTATATTGTAGATAGTATGGTTGGGATTGTGTATAAACAATATTTTATTTCCGTAGGACGAGGAAAACAAGCCACAAGACCCATTCTATGAGTCGCAGGAGAACCACAATTTGATTGGCGTGGCCAACATCTTTCTTGAGGTTCTGTTCCATGACGTTAAGCTGGATTACCACACACCGATTATAAGTCAACAGGGCGAAGTAGCCGGCCGCCTGCAGGTTGAGATTGAAAGAATTGCTGGCCAAATGCCGCAGGATCGCATGTGCGAATCAGTCTCCGAGTCCTCGGGAGACTCCAGGGACGAGTACGATGATCCAGTGGATCCCACGTCCAACCAGATTACCTGTCGCGTGACCATCAAATGCGCCAGCGGCCTACCGCTCTCACTTTCCAACTTCGTCTTCTGCCAGTATACCTTCTGGGGACATCAGGAGATGGTGGTGCCGGTGATCAATGCAGAATCCACAGCACATGACCAGAATATGGTATTCAAGTTTGAGCATACCAAGGATTTTACTGTGTCCATAAATGAGGAGTTCTTGGAGCACTGCATCGAGGGAGCTCTGTCCATCGAAGTGTGGGGCCACCGTAGTGCTGGGTTCTCCAAGTCGAAAGGCTGGGAGGTTGAGCAACAGCAAGCCAAGGCCCGATCTCTGGTCGACCGCTGGGCGGAATTATCCCGCAAGATCGAGCTCTGGGTGGAAATCCATGAGCTAAACGACAACGGAGAATACTCGCCGGTGGAAGTGACAAACCGGAATGAAGTCCTTACTGGCGGAATTTACCAGCTGCGCCAGGGTCAACAGCGGAGAGTCAATGTGAGAGTGAAACCTGTCCAAAACTCAGGCACCCTGCCCATCATTTGCCAATCGATTGTGAATGTAGCCATCGGCAGTGTCACGGTGCGGTCCAGATTGCAACGACCTTTAGACTCCTACCAGGAGGAGGATCTCACAGTGCTGCGCGAGAAGTGGAGCGAGGCTTTGGGTCGGAGACGTCAGTACCTGGACCAGCAGATCCAGATGCTGATCAAAAAGGAGGAGAAGAACGAGCAGGAACGAGAGCGAGAACTTAGTCTGGTGCACCAGTGGGTATCGCTGACGGAGGAGCGGAACGCAGTCCTCGTCCCAGCACCTGGATCGGGCATTCCCGGAGCCCCTGCCTCTTGGGAACCGCCATCCGGCATGGAGCCACATGTGCCAGTGCTCTTCCTCAACCTTAACGGCGATGATCTGTCTGCGCAGAACACCAACGACGAGCTGTCAATTGCCGGCATAAATTCGATCCTTTCGAAGGAGCACGGCCACAAGTTCTACACACTACAGATTCTTCAGCACTTGGACAAGGACGTGTGTTGTGTAGCCAGTTGGGATTCGTCGATGCACGACAGCCAGGCTTTGAATCGCGTCACCGAGGCTAATGAGCGGGTCTATCTGATCCTGCGGACCACGGTGCGTCTATCCCATCCTGCTCCCATGGATCTGGTGCTGCGCAAGCGATTGAGCATCAACATAAAGAAGGGCCAGACGCTGACCGATCGATTGAAGAAGTTCAGACTGGTGCGGGGCGAGAACGCTATCTGGCAGAGTGGCGTTACCTATGAGGTGGTCTCCAACATTCCAAAGGCCTCCGAGGAGCTTGAGGATCGGGAATCTCTAGCCCAGCTAGCGGCTAGCGGCGATGATTGTTCGGCGAGTGATGGAGAGACCTATATAGGTAAATATTTTGATTCTTTTTTGTTTTTAGCGAAAAGATTTACTTGGAATTCTTTTAATATTACAGAGAAATACACCCGTGGTGTTTCGGCGGTGGAGAGCATACTGACCCTGGACCGACTTCGCCAGAATGTGGCTGTTAAGGAGCTGGAGACGGCCCACGGACAGCCGCTGTCCATGCGCAAGACCGTCAGCGTGCCGAACTTCTCGCAGGTAAGGATAAGTTTCCATCCGACTTCTAATCCCGCTCATCCCATTGAGCCGCTGCCGCTGCTGCGCCGCTTTTGCACATCGACGCTGTCGCCGCCGCCGCTGCCGCTGCTGATATTTGTGCTTTCACTTACTCACCCAACACACTCGAGCAAAATTACCAAGAAAATTTGACTAAAACGCAAATTCTTTCTCTTTTCACACTTTTTTCTATGCGCTTTCACCAAACTAACCCCTCAAAAAAATCTAAAAAAAAAAACAAACAAAATTAACCAACTTTAAATTCGGCGCGCACTCCTCGCAATTTTGACTATAACTCTCTATGTGTGTGTGTGTATTGGTATTAACCTTGTCTTAATTTAAATGCTGTGTATGTGTGTGTTGAACTAAAACGCTTCTCACTGCGCACATAGGCGGTAAAAGACACCACCAATACCGGGAGTGTAAGTAACTAGTATCCAGTATTCAGTTTTCTGTTTCCTGTTTCCGGTTTCCGTTTCCTGTAACCTGTAGCCTATATCCTGTTTCCGGTATCCTGTTTCCTGTACCAAGCACTGTATATTGAGCTTTTGTAGTTCTTTTTAGTTACTGTCTATTCGTAGATTCTACAACTACAACTAAAAACTTGTACTCCAAAAAATATTAATGTGCGCCCTTCAGTTTGCCATTTCGTTTAATTTGTGTTGTTACCTTTTTGATTTTCATTTGTTTTTCGTTTTTAACTCGAACATTTTTATTTCATCCTGTTTAATAACAATTGTTGCAAATCCAATTTATGGTGCAAGAAACTCATAAATAAACTTACGCAGATTATGCGCTTCGATGCCTCGATGGAGTCGCTGCTGAATGTGGGACGATCCGAGTCCTTTGCCGATCTCAATAACAGTGCCCTAGGCAACAAGTTTACACCAGGTAAGTTAAGGATTCCATATTCTCTGGATAGTCTATGATTCATTGAATTCTTCTAGCTGGCCACAGTGCAGGAGGAGCTGGCGGCGGAGTCATCCGAAATCGCCACAGCTTTGGGGGCAAGGGAAGCAGCGATGATTCTCCAGGAAAAGCTTTTGGAATTGGTAAGTGTTTGTCTCAAAAGGACCCTGTTTTTTTCTACACCCGACAGTTTTATTTTATATACTCACCATTAACTTTTGAGCAAAAATGTTGAATCTATAATCCATATAATCGAGTTTTTGAATCCACTTTATATCCTTATTTAAACTAAGTAATTTCTGCATATGCTTATGCGAAGCCATGTTATTTATTACGAAAAACGGCGTGCGATCTAGTTGCTCTAGAGCAAGGGATTTATCTTTGTTTCATATCTCCACTTGTAATCCATCTATATTATATATCAGTATATAATCCAGTAAATTAATCAGTAAAGTCCTATATAACGTGTAGCTGTACTTGAGTTTTTTGACTATATCTAGATTAAATCGAATCAACTTTGACGGCAACAAGATAAATCCTTTTCCCAGTGTTTTGGTGCGTTCTGAGCACAGGACATGTTAAAAAACAAGTTTTTTGAAATTTTGTTATGCTTCATTTTGCTTTCTTCAAGCTCAAAAGAGCCAGCAATGTTACAAAAAAAAAATCCCAAAGGCAAAACTGCCATTCTATGTGAACCTTTCTATCTCTCGCCTTGCTTAGTTTTAACTTCCGGCAATTTAAATTAAGTTTCAATGTTTGCTTTGCTTTGATGCAACACCTGCAGCAACCAAGCAATTAGCAATAGCAAGAGCAACCACATCAACTCGATCAGAAGACTCGAGCAATTCTTCGTCCTGATGCACACGACTGTTCCCCATTTCATTTGCTTATCATATAAATTGACATGCATCCACTATACCATGAACAACCATACAGAATCATACCGAAGCCCACATACTATGTAGCTTCTTCAACGTACTTACTTACCGTATGGTTTCTCACGTGTCCAACTCTTTTCTTCGTTTTCGCTTTAACGTAAATCGTAAACAAATTCCACGGCCAACAGGCACAATAGCTCTGCTGTCAGGTAAAGGCCAAACTTATGCCTAAATAAATTCAAATCCGAAACGTGCATTCTTGATTGCTATTCATTGATTGTTAGTTGAGTTTAAGTTTGTCTGTCTATCTCCACTCACCACCAATTACACACGATCACTGTTCCAGTCATTATTGTCACACGTGAATCCACATCCCCGAGGATTGGGCGCCCCTCCCCGCCACCTAGAAGTGTTTTAATGTAGTTTTGTGTTGGTTCTGTTTGCTGGTAAATCTGTCTTTCAATCATACCCGAGACTCTCTTGCTCATCAATCTCCTCATCATTGATGGAAACAGGTTGTACATAGATCACCTGGTCACCATGCCATTCCATGCCATTACGAAACCACGCAATCCGGCGCACAACTCACACAGCAGCAAAGCACACAGCACGAGCGTAAATGTAGTGATTTTTGACTTACCTAGACCTTAGATCCATTGGTGTTACTTCTAATCTAGTGCGTTGCCAGGGATATGAACTAGTCCTGTCCCTGGCTAGTTTGATCACTCATCCACGACTGTATATTGCATTGTAACTAACCATAACACATAATCATTGTCTTTCCCCGCCCCCGAACTTGTGGAATGCAGCGCGTCCAACATTTTTGAATCTCAATTTGAACTTGAACACTTTGAGAAATGCGCCAACGAAACGTATGTGGTTTGTCTAGAATTAAGCCTGGATACATTTGCTAAGAGATCTTCCCGAAACTAATCCATGCTATTGATTATTTCTACAGCTTCGCCGGCAACGACCAAACTACTGGGAATGCGCATGACCACGCTGCACGAGGAGCCTCTCGGTGGTCACAGATCTCTGGATGAAGAGCCGGAGGACAGCTACAGCGACTCCGAATACACAGCCGAGTACGAGCAAGAGCGTCAGCAAAACCGAAGCTTTGCTGGCGGACGCTCCCGACTGACGGCCTCCAAGACCATGGACTCGTTTATGGATGTGAGTAACCACTCCAATCAGAGCTACTTGAGCTACACCTCCAGCGCCAATTCGAACATGAAGCATCTGACTGGCTTGGCCACGCTGAGCATGAGCTCATCCACCAGCAGTGGCTACGGCTCCCAGGCGGTCTCCTGCAACAATCTGAGCAACGAGGACATTGCTTCAATGCGTTCCATGAGCATTGATGAAACGCCAGGTGGGTTACTAATGAAAATTTTTAAGCTTAACAAACTAACACATTTATATTCCTCTGAATCTCTTTAGACTTTGATCGAATCAACTCTAATTCGCCACCAAACCGCCAGACACGTGTTAATCCCTTCCTAAAGGACATGCCCAAGGCAAAAACCCTCGAGCCGCAGGCCAAGAAGCTCCAGGAAACATTTACGCACCCTTTGGAGCTGCCCAAGGAAAACGCACAATCCGACGACGAAGAACCCGAGCAGTTGCCAAAGAATAACAACAACAATGTTGATTTGGTCAAGGAAGCTGAGCCCATGATCGTCGCGGAGATGGAACTGCAGGCTGATGAGCCGCAAACTGAAACACAACCAGAGCTTGCCACAGACAATCAGAACGGCAACAAGTCCGCGGAGGAGGAGGTGCTGGAAGGCGATGGCATCGTAACAGAAGAGCTGCCCGCTGGCAAAGTTGTGCGACGCAAAAAGTCCAACACGCAGCCACCGAACAATCTGAACAACAACAACACCAGCAACAGCACAAGTCAGGCACCACGGGTCAACCACCGGGCTTCGGTGGCCAAAATGGAAGGCCTGGCCTCTTTTATGGACTCCAGCATTATGTCCAGTAGCACAGAAGTCGATGGTAAGTTTAATAGAAGTTAAGTCTAAGTTCTTTTCTAACTTATTCGTTCCCCGTAACACTTAAGATGAGAGCAAAGATGTGGAACTTACCCTGCCCGAATGGATAGTGGTTGGCGAGTCGGTGTTGATCCGCCCGTACAACACAAGCGGTGTCATTCGCTTTGTGGGCTTCACAGAATTCCAGCCTGGTGCCTGGATCGGCGTGGAACTAGACACCCCGACCGGCAAGAATGATGGCAGCGTGAAAGGCATTCAGTATTTCCAATGCAAGCCGAAGCACGGCATGTTCGTGCGCTCCGACAAGCTGATGCTGGACAAGCGCGGAAAGGCGATGCGTGCGTACAAGGCCGCTGAGAAGAGCAACAGCATTAGCAAAGGTAACCACTCTGGCTTTGACTTGAAAACAGAGTTATTTCTTATACATTTTTGTTTGATATTGCAGAGATGAGCAGCTCCATGACTCGGTCGAAGAGCCGTGGCGAGTCACTGAACGTGGCGGCGCGAAAATGATTGTACCCGAAGTGTTCGCATCAGTTGCAGCGCTGGACTAATTGCAGGCAAGCCAGTGTCACCAGCAGCCGGCCAGCAGCGGCCATGGCAACGGCAACGGCACCAGCAACGGCGACAGCAACGTGCCACCGGTTGCGTGCAACTAGCGGCGCTGCCGATGCGAACAATCACGGTAAGAAGTGCAATGCCAATCGACGCTCGACGGCCTTCTAAGGCTGTCCGGTTAAAGGACGTTGATGAGCGTAGCCCGTCAAGCAACGAACAATGCGGAGCATAATCCACAAGCCAACCATATTCTAGCTTACTTATCTACTATCACACCAATGCCGCAAATGAAATGCCGTACACTTAACCCCCCCACGCTTCTCCAAGTAGTTTAAGGCGGTGTCTACAGCAGAACTAAATACTAATTACTAGCTAAACGAAACGAAAACGAAATCTAAGCTAAGCCAGGCAGTTCGCGTAGTTGCAATGCTAATCTTTTAAAAGCAAACAAACCGAAAATAATTACGAGCACTTGGGCAAAATCGTAAGAAATTCGTATAATAATGTATGTGTGAAGTGAACAAGTTTTGATTCCATTTTTTTGTGTTCGTGTAGTTAATTGTCGTTTTGCTTATGATTACCGATTAACCTATATATATATATATATATATATATATATATATATATTTTTTTGTAATGGTTCTTTGCCTTTAGTTTAGTTCAATTGTTTTTGATATCAAAGTGACTTGGTTAACGATGAGCTTATATTTTTAATTGTTATCGACTATATCCAATATATAAATCATTTGTATATATTTATAATTAAGACCATGCAATAATTTCGTTTCTATGATGATTCCTTTAATCTTACCGAGCTCACATTTTTCTTAGCGCATTTATATAAAAATAATATCAATTACAATATTAGTAATTAATGTGAAAGCAGCATATTCTATACACCGGCTGTGTCCAGGCAATGGAAGCCCTTGTCCTTAAGATGTACACATCTTTGATCTTAGTCCTCCGATTAAGACGCTTCGCTCTGGCGCAGTTGATATGTAAATTGTATTATTTTGATGTGATGTATTTATAATTTTCCGTTTATATATGCCTTAATATATAAATAAAATTGATTTTATCGTATGTTTACCTCTTTATTTGCAATTAGCGATTTATATTTTGAGTTCTTATCCCGTCCGGAATGTGCAATATAAGTGTTAGGATCCCTGAGTTGTATTTAATCAATGTTGAAGGTTGTGCGACGATGGTCGTGAAGCGTTATTAAGATACAAAAGGTGAACCCACGGTCCCCAGCTGTGGTGTTAGTCCATGAAAGCAATAATTGCATAAATATTCGATTTTATGTTAAGATATTGTAATATTCGTACACACAATTCCAAGATAAAGTAAGAGGAGGCCCCGTACTAACCGGCACCGGCTGACGATCGTTTGTACGTAAAAAACCGTAAACGTATCCATCCATCCATCCAACCAACCAACATCCAAGACACTCCAAAAACTGAGTCTGAGATAAATTGCAATTTAAAAACCAAAATGAAAAGATAAAGACGAACAATAAGCAGATCGATTTACACTTGGAAAAACCCAAAAGAAATATAACTATTACTAAAGTTAAATCCGACAGAAGACCCAACTGGACGATATACAGCCATTCATCCAGTGTATACAAGCATAAATATACACACTTATATTATATATATATTAGGTATATATTTTCGAACTGTTTTTCTACTTGAGTAAAAGCGAAAAGAAACTACCAGAATATACTTGAAAATACGTCCAAAATTGAAAAATTCAAGGTCAAGATACAACTACGATATATACTTACAATTGCATGGATATTCATGAAATATAAATATTAAACTTCATATTTACCAATGATAATCCTAAAGTACTAGAACTCTTAGTTTAAAAATTTCGAGTGCCACCTGCCCCCAGGTAGCATTTCTAAAATTATGGTGTGCAATGTGTGTGTGTGTGTTGTGTGTAGACGCCGCAATTCAATTCCGTTTGCCATTAAATATATTTAATTCTGACTTAATGTACATAGTGGGGCTAACTAATAATCGGCTAAATCACTCGCAAATTAAAGCATTTAACAAGCGCAGCAAATGGCATTCAACTAGAGCTTGATTGAGTAATGAAAACCGCGTCAAAAAAATTGAAAGTTAGCAGCACACATTCGGCTTTAATTGTAAAATAGATCGAGAATATATAGTTGTAGACAGATACAGATTGCATCGTAAAGATACTTAAATATGTAGCTGTAGGATCGATTGGAATCGCCGACAAATTGAATCGTACCTTGACGTTATTGACAAAAAATAAAAAACAGAAAGATAAATAGGCAGGATCAGGATTAATCATATTTTTGTGCTATCCAGTGCAGTTCTCCCACGCAATCAGCCCCCGATAATCTAGTTTACAATTTGCAAATAGCATTTAGCATTTAATGGAATGTTTAGGCACACACATATTAATGATAATGATTAATGATTAATGGGATGGAAACGGAAACTGTCTACAGAAATATTCGTAAGTTTGCGCACTCTTAGAGCTTTTAGCACGGTCAACGAATAAATGTTATTGTAAAACCCCGAACAGCACGCGAACAATTCCATCAGTCGTTAAAAATGAATTAATGAAAATAAACTAACCAGAGTTCAGCCAGAGAAATTAATAAACTAATCGACATGCTAGATCTGCTTTTATCACACAACAAAACATTCACAAGGCTAAACCATTGTTGAGGCATTTGTTTAGTTCTTGTTGTAAGTAAGATGATAATCCGAGTTCAGTTGACTCTTCACTTGTAGTAATAAAAAAAAAAAACGAAAAAACGATACTAAAACGGAACAGAGTAAACAGCAAAAAATGCAAATAAAAAGTATAGGTGTCAGCAGCGGAAACCATAAAGATAATTTTAGTAATTTACAATTTACAATTGTTTTACTCCAATTTATAAATTTTAAATGCAAACACAAACACACTTCAGTGAAAAATTCAACAAAAAACACATGCGCATTATCAGCAAATTTAAACAATTTCAGCAAAAAACAAAAACCAAAACAAAGAGAATATAAAATATGTACTTAAATCTATAAATAACATTAAAATATACAAACATGCAATGAATATTTTTCAATGGAGTTGGCTTTTATTTACCCCACTGCTGTCACAGCTGGACAACGAATGTTTGGCCAACAAGGTTTCTGGCTGGCCAAGCCTTGAACTCGGCCCCCATTTGTTACCAATCCACCGACTGGTTACATTTAATTATGCCAGGCACCAACCTTTGGCCTAGAGGTTTTGTACGAAATAAAGTCAGTTTTCTGATGATGTGCATCTTCCAGTCGGAAGAGCTGTTTTTTTTTTTTTTTATTGTATTTATGAAAACAAATGGCAAAAATTGATGTTAGTAGATAAATGCTTACAACACTTTTAGTTTACAGTTTACATAGTTGGTTTTTAATTTGCAGGAGCCTCGACTCCCGACTCTCGGGTCGACGCCCTTGCGGTGGAATGCTTTTGTGGCATCCTCATCGTTTCCTGATCACATGGCGACTATAGTCATCGGTGAAGCATTTACATAGGATGTACCGACGCTCTATGTTTTTGTTTATAACTTTTCTCTCTAAATATATTTAATTACACACACAGAATACACAACACACAGTTAATTGTTATTAGCTCTTCCCAAATGACTTGTTTGCGTTTGATTTGCTGGTTTTGATTTGATTTGATTTGCACTAGCTACCACTCCTTCTCTGTCCTTAACATACACGGGGGGGTGTATACAAAATATATAATTCTAGCGTTCCGTTTTTAGGTATTTACAAGATGATGTTCTAATCCGAATTCGAGTCAGTTTGCGTTTTGTCGCGTTAGTCAATATTTCTTAGTTTGGTCCCCATCCCTCATTTCCCATTGACTCCTCTTCCTAGTGCTGGATGAGCCATCTCTGCGAGTCGCTGTGGGGATCGCATGGCGCCACCTGGGCATCGTCCAGAGTTTTGAGGCCCCTGTGGTCCAGGCACATCCCAGTGTTGCTGTGAATCAGGTGCTGGCGCTCGTACCTCCACTGCTCATTAAACTCATCGTTCTCCAAGCACGGCACCATCACCACTCTGTACGGTGGAGATTCGCTATGCTGGACAGTCGCACAGCTCAGTTCGTTTCGTAACACTTGCGACTTGGTGAAGGAGAAGAGCTGCGACTTTTGCAGTACTTTACCACAAGGATACAGGCCTGCATTGTAGGGCTTCTCATTGTTCTGCAGCAGATCATCGAGGCAGAGGTTACCGCTCACGGCCTGGATCTTGCCCCAGGCATTCACATCATGATTGGGCACAAACTTCTCTGGATAGATGTTCTTCAAATACCACTCAAAGTTCTTGCAACGCAGCTTCTTGCGCAGCATCACACGGTGGGTAACGTCACCGATGTCTGCGTGGAACTTAAGATCCGGTCGGTTCAGGAAGAATATATTTATATACTCGTCCATCCACACCAAAGCCATGCGGGCTGTGTTAATGCCATGAGTGTCTCGATCATTGGGGAATCTACAAAAGAATTTAAATTAGATTAGTTAATAGGCGCCTTAATATCAGAGATCAATCTTAAATGTCCAAGGTCACCGGAAGGTTTTATGCTAATTGATTCGCTTCGCATTTACTTACTTGTAAGGGTGGAAGTCACGGAAGATATGGCCAACCCGAGAGCAGGGAATCGTCTCAATGGTGCCGCCACACTGCCAAATGCGGAAGGACATCTCCAGGTTCTCGCCACCCCAGCCGTCCATCTGCTCATCGTAGCTTCCCACCTCCCAGAAGTATCGGCGATCCATGGCAAACAATCCTCCAGCCATTGTGGGACTGTAGGCCGGACAGATCTCCCGTTGCTGCTTGCACTCCTGTCGCTGGCGTTGCTTCTCCCTCTCCGGCAGGTTGATCCAGTCGAAGTGGCCGTTCCACTGGAATCCACCCACCTGGAAGGACTTGTAGCCGTTGGTGCTGTACTGGAAATCATTGGCATCGATCACATCGATGATGGGCACCAGGACACTGGTCCGCGACTCCTTGATGCGCTGCAGAAGAGGCTCACACCAGCCAATGTTGCCCTCACAATGGGCATCCAAAAAGATGAGCACATCCCCCGTGGCGATTCGTGCACCGGCCAGACGGGCCCGGATCAGACCCAAGCTGAAATGAGAAAGGCAAAAACTTTCTTTAGCAATGCCAAGGGAATTTTTTAATGTAAAAACCCCAAAACAAAGAAAACAGATTTATTGGGTCAACCGAAAGACTTCGATCGTTTGCCAACCACGACTTACACTCTTTTACAGGGTTTGTAAAATGATAAACAGCTTAAGACTCTTAAGACAAGTTATAAAATGATTAATAATATTCATAGTTTAGGTTTTTCTTTGTGCTTCCGTTTGCTATGCTAATTTCCGATTTATAGGTCATAAATTAAGTCCAAAAAGCTTCCTAATATGAGTTTCATACTAGTATGTCCCAACAGGTTTCAATTCCAAGAGATACTCTCCGTAAAGGTTACTACTTTACTGGCCAGAAAAGGTGTCAATAATGGGCAAGTCATTAAAAAGTCTGCAAAGCACCCATGCTGCCGAGTGTAAATGCACGCAGAAGCCATCAGCGAGTTACAAAAAGTCTGGCCCAAGCCCGAAAAACACACATAATCGTAACTTGACGAACTGGTTTTCTCTTCATTTTTTAGTTTTTAGCCTTTTGTGTTGTCTGTGAACGTTTGTCGGCGGTTCTGGCCAAAATGAAGATGCTTCTGACATGGCAAACAAGTTATTCAAATGAGTTCATGCCGTTCCAACAATTCGATTAGCGGAATATCTGAACTTTTCCTAGCCCCGTGGGCTTTGGGATTGGGTTTGGTTTGAGGGTTTTTCACTGCCCCACTTACCGGTTCTTCAGCCTCAGAATGGTCACCTTGCCCGCGGGTATCCTCGTGCGTATGTAGTAATCCAGTTTTCCGCCCAGTTCGGGGTTATCACTGCCATCGTCGACCAGGATGATTTCTTTCAGGGCCTTCTCATTACAGGTGGATAGGGTGCTGTGCACGGTACGAAGTAAAACGGAGTAGGGTTCGTTGAAGAAGATGATCACCACACTGGCGGTGGGCAGGGAGGCTGCATCGAAACGCTCCGCCGCGCACAACGGATTCCTGTGGTCACCCACGCTCCTGTTGTACGTTAGCTGCTCGCTGAGTTCCTCGTTGAGGGCGATCTTCTTGTAAATGGTCTCCCCACGCTCCTTGGCCGCGCCGGTCAAGTGCACGGCCAATCCCTGCTCTCCCAGGCCAACACGTTGCTTCTGCAGGTCCAGCTGAATGCTCTGCTCGTAGGGCGATTGTGTGGCAGGTCGGGCTATCTCATTCTCACTGTCGCTGTAGCCCTCGTACTTGTCGCGTCCATGGCCGCGCAGTGCAGCCGCCCGAAGGGGTGGTGCCTCCTCGTTGGGACTGCTTTGCTGCACCTTGCTGTAGAGGATGAAGCACAGGGCCACCAGGATGAAGATGATTAGCTTCCCATAGAAGGATCTGAACCGAGGCAGCATGGTTTCTGGTTGGAGTTACTCCGGAGGAAAGGTGGGGGAACTGGAACTGGGACTGGGTCCGGCGTAGGTGGGTTTCTTGGAACAAGGTAGCAGAAAGCAGACGTGGCTCTGGATCGCGTGTCCACTGCTACTGCTGCTGCTGCTGCTTCATTTGTCACGGCGAGCACATACATTCAAGTGTCTGCATATATATATGAACGCAAAACTCTCGTGCATATGTTTCTTCTGATTCGGTTTCGGTTTCAGTTGCCCGCGGATTCCAGTTTTTTCTGGTCCGTCGCCTGGTGCCGCACGCCGCCGCCGAGTGGAGTGGCTTAAACTAGACTAAGTGGAGGTATTAGTTCTAAGCGCGACTCGCCGCCCATAACGCAAATTAAACAACAACAACGGTATCAAAAACGAATTCTTCGCTTGTTGCTTTCCAGTGTTGGCTACAGCAACCAGTGTTGTAGGTGCTATCCTATCTTTTGCTGTTTGAATTTTTTAAACATGTTTGCTCTTTAAAATGTATATTAACTTGTAAATATTATAGACCTAACAAGTTATTTATGAGATTTGTAAAAAATACAAATACAAAAAATGAAGCTATAATAATTTTTGTGGTATATTCTCTTGAAATTGAGAACGGTAACATGACGTTTAGTGTTGACTAATTCCGTGACAATTTTCCCTCCCACATTTAAAAGTAGCTTTCAAAGCTTAAAACCGAGGCTTAAACCAACTAAACATGCCTTTTATTTTCAATATTTGAATAAAACTATCTGTTTACCATGCGTCCTAAAGGAAAATGCAATATATTTCATAAAAAGAGGTTTAATTTTAAAGTTTTCGACAGCTATTTTGAATAGGATTATCTAAGAATGGAATGCTTGAAAACTAAAACTGTATTAAAGAATATAATAATTGCAATAAAAAAAAGAAAGAAATATAGCGAAGCAATATTTTCTTTATAAACAAACCACTAATAATCTCACTTTACAGCTTAAATCCAATTATGGCAGTAAACTCTTTCTTTTTGATTGATTTCTTATCTATTAAGTAACCGCTTTCAGGCTCCGAACCTTTTAGTTTATCGCCCAATTATGAATGCAATTCACCACAAACAAGTCAATAGCTCTCTTCCAACGCACTTTGTGGCCCAGTTGGCAGAGCAATTACCTAAAAAAGCGGAAATTTAAATCAAATAGAGCTTCCTGTTTCGAGTACCGTTGCGAGCTACAAATAAAAATGAAAACGAAAGGGACTGGCCCGGGCGCGCACTTGACACTTTTGGTGGCACTTAATGCACAAATGGCATGTTCATTTGTTGTTAAATCGAGACAAATGGGTTTCCTATTAAAAAACCTGTTGCGCCCAACATGCAACCACATGTTGCTTGTAAATCTCATTTTAATTCTAATTGAGATACGGGCTTTTCTACGTTCTCATCGCAACTTTCATTTGGTAATTCTTCGGAACGATGCCAACAAGTCTGTGCCCATTTTTCGGTGGCTGTGATTAATTTTGGCAATTAGCATTGGAATCTCAGTCTTTAATGCTGGGTAGCTCTGTGGGCCGACTAATTAATACGTTACGTATACGCATTGGTGTCGCTGCGGGAAACGCCACAGGCCAAATCAGCGGGCGGAGCACAAAAATAGTGAAATTAAAGTTCAAAGTGCTTTTCAGCCATGGTAATTGGAGTTTTCAGTGGGAAGCAACCGGTTAGCAGTTAGCGGCTGCACCACTGAACCGCTGAACCGCTGAAAGGTGGCAACTGTTTTTGCCAATCTTCGCCAAAACTCCCTTAATGGCTTCGAGCGACAAAAACTAGGAAGGAAATAAATTACTTTGTAGTCTTTGGGAGGATGGACCTGCTCGGTTTCAGCCTTTGTTTTATTCGCCGTCACACAACCAAATTGGATAAAAAATAAAAGTAAGAAATAGCCAAATACCAAGAGTGGAAGATGGGAAGATGGAAGATGGTGGAGTGTCGGATGGCTAGACCAGATTTTGGAATTTCATTTCGTGTGTGTCTGGCGACCTTAAAATACTAGTTTGTAAAATGTGCAGCAAAATCCGGCATTGAAACTGATTAGTTTCTTCGGTTGAAAAAATTAACACCTCTTAAATTTGAAATACTCTTTTATTATTATGGCGGCATATGGCCCCCGAAAACCCTAATATGCATTTTCAGCACATTTGTGAAATGGTTAATGGCCTCAGGTCGAATTAGTTGGCTCTTACGCGATATATGAGCCGCAACCGGATTGAACCACCATCAGGCCCCCAACCGTCAAGGGTCCACCAATGGGTTTGTGTAAATAGAAGAAGTACTCGATAAATAATTTTTAAAAATTACTCTATTCAATTATGAGTATGTTTGAAGCTGCCCAACGAGGTCTCATTAATACTTGCTACAATAAAAAAACAATAATAGAAGAAACAACTGAAAAACAGTTTAACCACCGCCGTCCATACGTGGACGTGGATACGAAGATTGTGGTTAAGGTGGCCGGCGTAATGATTTAAGCCACAAAAATCTATTAAATCCAAATGACCCTGAGGATCACACAAGCAGCCAAGAAATGGTCGACTTTAACGATCATCATCCATCAATGAAAATGGGCAGTCAGCGTCGGATAATAACAGAATTTGGGATTGCAATTGAAAAATGTCTGCCATAGATTTTACGGATTATGGATTGTCTGGCTTTTTTTTTTGATCACTTTCGTTTCGCTCCAAAAGCCCTGTTTTGCCAAATGTCAAAAGGTTGGGCAATTGGGATGATTGCGTTGCCAGTTTCATAAGTCCCAGAGGATGAGTACAGGTCAGATACGTCCAATCCGATCAAAGCTGGAGCAGAGCCTGAGTCCAGCGATGACTTCCCATGACAAATTGATCCACTTGGCAAGCGTAATGATGTGCCACATTATCATACGTATTTTCCAGCATGATTTATGATAGACAGAGTCTGACCGAGTTTAAAAAAGGGAACCTTGTTTACAACTAAATCGAAAGTGAAAGATTTCGCGATGACAATGCCAAGGCATTGTCTCTCCCACTAAGGTTACCCAATCCACAATCCCCAATCCCTGGAGTAGTGCCCTGGGTCCAATCAGCACGCGTCAAATGTGGCGCCAAATTGACGAATCAAATTAAGATTTGAATCGAATAAGCCCAGAGACGTCGAACAAATTATGGCCGGTTTATGGCGGTAGCAGGTCCGACCTTTTGCATCATCCCGGCCTGAAACACCCGCATTGTGGCCTGCTTATGGGCATCTTTATGTAAGAGCCAATTATGTGAGATGTCATCGAATATTTGGCCTGGCCTGGGTCGACGACTCATCGCATCGCCTGGAATGCACATCATGGGTTTTCACAATCCGCCACTGATCGCAGATCGACATCTATAGATACATCCGATTGTCTTTTAAAACCACATCAAAATCAATATCGCGTATCGATCAATATCCAAAACTGAGCATTGTCTCAATGTTGCCAACCTCCGATGTGATGATTCGCATCCATTCGGCTGTGATTTGAATAGGAGACCCAACAATAACCCCTACTCTTCATATCCGCTATCATTTATATTGCGGAGGTGGCTAATCCCAATTCAGCATTTCTTTGTTTGGTTTATGGCTTTTGACGAAGGTTGAGCAGAATCACTTTAGCTATGCCAACGAAACTTTTTAATTTAATTCACCAAAATCGGGCGAAAAATATGGAAATACATTCATAAATATGCGGTAATAAAAAAATAAAGTTTTTATGTTCCAGTGGATGTCCTGTAGCGCCTCCAAAAGTATTCCACCACAAAGCTAATACAGCTGACGGCTATTCCTCCAAAGTACATACCAAATATCCAGGAAAGATCGTACAGGTCAATGGGCTCGTCGTCTTCTTCCGGCGGGCTTAGGTCCTGTAGGGGAGTCAGACCCAGCCCAACCATATCGTAGAAGCTCCTGTCTATCCAGTGTTTCAGCAGGCCAAACTCCTTCTGGAGCAGAATGTGCTCCTCGAGGATATCCCGGAAGGGCAGATAGCGGCGAATGGGAAATGCCAGGAAGGAGAACCTGGTCAGGCAAAAGTCATCCGAGTAGTAGAATATGGGTCGGGTAAAGAGCTTCTGCTGTTCCCGGTAGATGCTCCAACGGACATCGGTAACCGGAAAAATGTAGTCGGTATTGAAGGAGTCTCGCAACCGGACAAACTCATTGAAGTCTTCAAACACCTGCAGGCGATCCTTGTGCAGAATTAGCATCTTGTGTCCCTTCGTCTTGTAAACCATGTCCAGCTCCACCTTGCTCACGACGACCTTGTATCTGGAGTGATCGACGTCCCCGAATGACACCAGCATTGGCTCCGGCGGAGGACTCGTCATAAAGGACTGCAGGTAGGCCTGGTACATGGTGGTGGTCATGAGGCTGGCGAAACATAGCAGGAAGAAGACCAGCTTCAGCTGCCGGTTGGAGTGCAAGGGGAAGGGAAACGCTTGGCCCAGAAATCCGCGGAGGCACTTGTCGTTGAGCAGAAGGTTCACCAGGCTTAATCCCCGCCAGGACTTCCTCTGGCTGTAGATGAGCAGCAGCGAGAAGATGCAGAAGAGCAGGAGGATCATGGCCAGGACGAGGGAATCCATTATCTCCATGTAGATCAGGTTGTACGGCACCTTTTGCGGCAGCGGCACCATGAAGCAGTAGGTGCATCCCACATACGGGTAGGTGAAAGTGTCGAAGTTAATCTTCTGCCATGTGCTATCCAGTGCCATGCCAACGTCGAGAACGTCCTCCTGTGTCCACTTCGATATGTTTCCGTAAAATATGACTTGTTTCTCATCTCTTAATTTCATCACCAGGGTGGCGTTAACTTTTTTGATAAAGTTGTTTAGCAAATTGGCCACGTAGCCGATCCATTTGGTCTCCTTCGTCTTTGGATCGCGATAGACCATAGAACGGGGCGCAAAATTATCCGTCAGAGTTCGGATTGGGGCGCCATGCATGTTTCGAAACTGATTGATGAAAACCCGTTTACTGCTGAACAGATCAACCTCCTCGTAATTGGGGCTTTCAAAGCAGCGACAGGTGTGTAAGGTAATCGATTGATTCGCACTAACATTAATCATGGCTACATTATACTGATCTTTGCGGGCATAGCTCCTGCACACCGACTCGGGTGGGATGTCCCCCTCGATGTAGACCAGTCGTTTGTTTCTCTGAAGCTTCATCAGCGTGCGATAGTTGTCCTCCTTCTCGTCCTGCCACCCACAGCTGAGCACCAGGGCCAGGCTGCTGAAGTTCCAGTCGAATCCTGTACTGCCAGAGGATACTAGAATAGTGGCAACATCTAGCCTCCTTGATAGGGAATGGAAAATACAATCCTCTCCGTAAACAAGCACTGTGTTGTAGTTTTCCTCTAGTTTTAGTCTTAGAAGAAAGTTCAATAGTTCTTTTTCCACCTTAGAGTTATTGTTTCCCTCCAAGAACTGGGCTCTCAAACTGCCAAGAAACAAGAGAATTATTATAATCCAAGCCATGTCTAGGTTGAAACTGCCAGAAACCAAGCAGGACCTTTAGTTTTTATTTTATTTTATTCAGTAGGAGTTTGGCATGCACTTTCAATGTTAACATCCCTTGGAGACTTGTCTGGCCCATTAGAGGCTACATTAAAAATGCAAATGATTTTGCCGACAAGGAGTATTTATTTTCCGAAAACATGCAAGCGATTGCACCCAACTTTGCTGCTCCCAAGCTCGAATAAAAATATGAAAAAGCTTACAAGCATAGCTCCCAGATACGCCTTCATTATCCAGGATACGTCGTCCATCAGGAGGCTTGGGGAAAAGGGCTTGGGCTGGCTCAGGTCCTCCAGGGAAGTTAGCTTAAAGGTCACCATGTTCAGGAAGCTGCGACTCCGCCAGTAGGACACCAAGCCGAACTCCTGTTGGCTTAGCAAATGGTCCTCGAACAGATGGCGATAGGGCATGTGGGGTCGCAGAGGCATGGTCAGGAACAGCATCTGGGTGAAGCATAGGTCCTTGGCGTAGTAAAAAATGGGCACCTTGAAGAGTTTCTGTTGCTCCTCGTACGAGCTCCAACGATCGGCGGTGACTGGATAGGCGTAGGTGTTGTTGAAGTTGTCCCGCAAACTCAGGAACTTCTTCCAATCGGGAAAAATGACTCGGTCAGAATCTTGGAGTAAAGCGAAACGGCTGCTGTTTAGACTGGAGAGCAGTTTCATCTCTACACCGCTGAATGCCACTTTCTGTTTAAATTTCCCCAAGTCCTTGAAGGTGCGAATGTGGGGCCCGTAGGGGGGACTTGTGAAGTAAGACTGCAGGTAGGCCTCGTACATTGTGGTGAACATTATACTCGCGAAACACAAAATCACGAAAACCAGCTTCATTTTCTTGCTGGCATTGAGGGGAAATGGAAAAGTTTGACCCAAGAGGCCACGGAAACCTTTGTCGTTAAGCAGAACGTTGGCTAGGTTGAGAGTCTGCCTGGAAGAGTTCCAGCTGAGGATCAGCAACATGGATAGTAGGAGGAAAAGAACAATAATAGTGCCAAGAACCAGACGATCCATAATAATCACATAAACCATGTTGTAGGGTATCTTTTCTGGAACTGGAAGCATAATGCAGTATGAAGACAGAGCCCAGGGGTAACTCGTCCCATCAAAATTTGTAATGAACAAAGAACTGGTTGGAACTATTCCAAAATCCAGTTTTCCTTCATCCACCAACTTTGTGATGACCAAAATGTCGGAATGGTTTCCGATGGTATTCATTTGCAATGTGGCATTTATCCTTTTGGCAAAATTGATAACCAGCATGGCCACGTATCCCATTATTTTCCATTTTTTCATCCTTTCATCGTAGTAGACTAAGGACCTCGGCGCCAAGCCATCCGTCATCGCTATTATCTGTCTTCCGTGAATATTTCGAAGCTGTTCAATGTAAATCGGCTTACCTTGTAATATACTAATTTCCTCCACACTGGTTTCTGGAAAGTATCGACAGGAATATAATCTTTTAAGGCGATCAAAGTCGTCCCCAATAAGTGCTATATTATACTGTTCCTTCTTCGAATAGCTGTCGCATATATTATGCATTTGTAGATTATTTTTAGTGACAATTAAGCGTCTATTTCTCTGCAGCTTTATGAGAGTGCGATAGTTCTCCTCCTTGTCGTCCTCCGATCCGCAAACTAGAATCAGTGTCTGGCTGCTGAAGTTCCAATCGAAGTTAGTGCTTCCCGAGGACACCAAAACAGTTGCAAACTCCATGTACTTTGAAAGCCGGTGGAAAATACAGTCACCTCCATAGATGAGCACAGTATCGTAGGATTCCTCGCTTTTCAATCTCAACAGAAGGGCCAATAGGTGTCCTTCATCATCAATTTCATCCTTATGGGATAAATCAATGGACTGAGACTCGGTTTGCTCAGAGAGAATGAGAAGGATAACCAGTATTGTCAGAGTCATCCTGAAACTAATGGACAACTCCATGGGGCACAGCCTTTTTGAAGAAACAGTGCATGATATTTACGTGTTAACATCGCTGTGAAGGTCGCTGGAAAATATTTAAATGGGAGTTTATTGTTAATTATTAATTACTTTGGGTTCGTGATTTCTTCCACTTCGAAAGGCGCATACACCACTGCCGTTGGATTAGAATCTCCAGGAAAAAGACCAAAATGCTAAAGACCATTGCAGTCACATATAGCTTCAATATTCCGGATATGTCCTCTACTAATATACTGGGACTACCATCCCTGGACTGGCTCAAGTCCCTGTACGGAACAACGCCCAAAGTTACCATTTCGGAGTAACTATTCCTCAGCCAATGACGAACCAGTCCGAATTCGTGTTGCCGCAGGATGTGAATGTCGAAGATATGGCGATAAGGCAAATCGATTCTCAGGGGAATGGACATATATATCAAGCGGAAGAAACAGAGCTCCGTGGAAAAGTAGAAAACGGGCTCCTTAAATGTCTTCTGCTGTTCCTGGTAAACGCCCCATCTGGTATTGGTCACCGTGTAGGCATAGGTGGTGTTAAATGTGTCTCGCAGATGCAGAAACTCATCCACATTGTCCAGGATGTAAAGGCTATCGCTGCCTAGTGCCAAAAACTCATCACTTTTCACTTCGATTAGGGCCTCGGTCTCATAGCTTGAAACTGCTATTTTTTGATTATATTTCTTAAGGTCCTTAAAGGAACGCACCTTTGGCCTATACGGCGGATGTGTGAACAGGGCATTCAGGTAGGCATTGTACATTGTGGTGATCATGATACTCGCGAAGCTCAGGATGAATAAAATCAGCTTCATGTGTTTGGTAGAGTTGATGGGAAAGGGAAACGATTGGCCCAACAGACCCCGCAGACTTACATCATTGACCAGGATATTGACCAGGCTAGGGTGTCGCCATTGTTTCCGACTGTAAATGATTAACATCGACAGGAAGTAGAAAATGACGAATAGAACTGCAACGACAAAGGGATCCAATATGATCGAATATAAAGTATTGTGAGGCATCCTTTCTGGAATGCGAAGCATTGTGCAATAGTTCGTTAGCACAAACGGATAACTTGCGATATCGAAATCGCAGGTGTTCGTAGGAGCCATCTCGAGGATGGCCAAGTCCAGGCGACCTTCTTCCACTTTTGGTATAATGTCTGTTACTTTGTTTTTGTGGTCCAATGGTATGATTTTCAAAGTGGCGTTCACTTTGAGGGCATAATTAATGACAAGATTGGTAGTGTATCCCTTCATTTTAGTTTCTCCGCTTTTTGCGTCCACATAGGCTATTGATTCCGGAGGTATTTCCGATGCCATTGCCAAAATCTCGCTTCCTCTCATATCATTAAAGTTCTCAATATAAATTGGCGTTTCACTTAACAAATTGATTTCTTCAAAATGGGGGGTTTGAAACTTGCGACAGGAATATACGGTGCTTGTTTCAAATAGATTTTTCCTCAACATGGCCACGTTGTGCTGTTCCTTTTGGGAATAGGACATACAAACTCTTTCAGGTTTTGCATTCTCATCGATTAAAATCAGTCGCCTTCTGATCTGCAGCTTATCGCGGGTGGCATTAGCTTTTGGAGTTGGGTTTTCTAGAGCCTGTGAGGAGTCACAGCCAAGAATCAGGGCCATACTATTAAAGTTCCAATCAAGTTTGGGGTTCTCAGAAGTTATAGCCACCACGGGGGCACCCAAGCGACTAGGCAGGGAATGAAAAACACACTCCTGGCCATATATAACCAGCGTGTCATACGCCTCCTCCCTGTGTAATCTCCTGAGTAGGGCTAACAAGGTATCCTCTAGATTGTGGTCTGTGGAATTTCCATCAAGTATTCCCAGGAAAGAACGCACCGAATGCGAAAGGCACAAAAGTAGAATAACCAACCAAGCCACGGACATAATGAAACTGTTCTGGAATTCTACAGTTTGTAACGTTTTGTTCACGTTTGTCATGATTGGAGTATTTTATTTTGTTTAGACATGCAATCCTTATGTTCCACTTGTGACTTGTGATAGGGGTAGAAAATCGTTTGGGGAATCAGTTTGCCTATGGATTGTTTTTAAGCTATAAAAGTATAATGATCAAGGCTTCCACTAGTCTTATGTTTGCTTTATTACTGAGCTTAATCTGAATTGATTTTTATTTACGAATAAAGAAGTTAAATACATTTTTAAATACTTTTCCGTATTCTAGAACTTCCAGTGCAAAGAAACAAACACTAACACCTAAAGCGACTGCATAAAGTTTGAGTATCCAGGAAATATCCTCCAACAAAAGGCTCTGTGCTTGGTTTTGCTTCTGACTCTGGTCCTGGAGGGATGCTAGGCCGGCTTCTACCATTTCAAAGTAGCTCCGCGCCTTCCAGAACTTGACCAATCCAAACTCGTGTTGCCGCAGGATGTGATCCTCGAAGAGGTGGCGATGTGGCAGATGCTTCCGCAGCGGTATACCGAAGAACATAAACTGGGTGAAGCACAGGTTGTGGGCCAAGTAGTAGGTTGGCTTCGTGGAAAGCTTCTGCTGCTCCTCGAAGCACTCCCATCGGTCCACGGTCGTCGGGAATATAAAGCTGGTGTTCAAAGAGTCCCGCAGGACGAGGTATTTGTGCCAATCATCGTATATCAACAGTTGATTCTTATTTATTTCTTTAAAATATGGGTTGTTTGCTCCCATCAGGACATTCACCTCGATTCTGCTGATGGATATGATGTGTGAGAAGTTTCCTATGTCCGGGAAATCGCGTATAAACGGCTCAGATGGTGGCTTGGCGAAAAAGGATTGCAGGTACGACTCGTACATGGTCGTTATCATCATGCTGGCGAAGCACAGGAGGAATATAATCAGCTTGAGGTGTTTGTTGGGATTGATGCGAAGTGGAAAAGATTGACCCAAGAGGCCTCGCAAGCTTTTATCATTGAAAAGGACATTGGCTATACTCAGATCTCGCCAGGATAGGTTCTGGGTATAGATTAGCAGGACGGAGAAAATCCAAAACGAGGCCAGAATGATACTAAGGACCACAGGATCCACAATCATTGAGTAAACCAGGCTGTAGGGCACATGGGCGGGTAAGGGCACCATGAGACAGTAGGCTGTCAGCAAATACGGATAGGATATGGTGTCCATTGTAGAGTGCTGCAAGGAGCTGCCCACTCCGATGGCAATGTCTAGGATATCCTCTTTAGCCATCCTCGAAACATCCGCTATGGTAGCTTTTTTCATTCCCATCTTGGAGAGATCGATGAACTCCAGGCTGGCATTTACTTTCTGGCTATAAGTATTTAGCAAATGGGCCAGGTAGCCCTTCATAATTTTTTGGTTTGTCTTTGGGTCTACATACGTTATGGCTCTTGGAGGCATTACGTCAGCCACGGTTCTAATGCCAGATCCTTTCATGTTGCGAAAGTTCTCGATATAAATGGGTTTGTTGTCGAAGAAGTTGACTTCCTCATAGTTTGGGGCTTGAAAGTAGCGACAGGAGTATATGGTATCCGTTTGATCAAAGCTGGTCTTAATCAAGGCCACATTAAATATTTCCTTTAGATTATAATCTTTACAGATAGATTCCGGATCAGTTTCTTCTGCGATAAAAGCAAGACGCCTGCTTCTTTGCAACTTTTGTAGAGTTTGTCTACTTTCTTCGAGCTCTGAAGCTATTTCACAGGTTAATATCATCGCGGAGCTACTAAAATTCCAATCAAAGCTTGCACTAGTTGAAGCCACTATCATCGAGGGAATCCTGAAGTGTTTCAGCAAGGAATGAAACAAGCAATCCTTTCCGTAGACGAGCAGGGTACTAAAATCTTCTTCCAGGCGAAGTCGTTGCAGTAAACGAATCAATCTTTCCTCCATTTGAAGCTCCCAAGCATTGTTTATATTCAAGAGCAATCCTCTCGAGTGAACCAGGCAGCACAGAATAACTGTAATTACAAGCCCTTGTGAAGCCATCCTTATACTGATTGCCAGTTTCAAAGGACATGCAGTTTTTGTCACATTTAAAAGACTGTTGTCAGTCATGCAATTTCCATGTTGCATTTGTGGCATTGTTGGCCCATTTGTGGGGCAATTAACGGTTGCACTTTTAGGTCTTCCTAACCAACAGCTATTTATGCGGGACCCTCGGACACGGACCCTGAGAATGTCCAGTCCCGGGGGCAAAGCCCAAGCGCTGGCCTTGTGCGTGAGACTGCCCCATTTGCATTTCTCGAAAGGCTTTTAACAACTTCCGCTCCAAACCTGCAGTCCCATCCAATGTGAAGCATGTTTGCAGATGAGAGTGAGTTTTAAACCGATTGAAAGACAGACAGTCGAACAATTCAAATGAAATTTTCCGGCAATTTGAGCCAAGTCAAGCTCATTGCATTCGATTTTGTGTGACTTTGGAGTTTGGGTGCCGCATCGAAAGTGTAGAAACGCAAACATTTAATTTTATGCTCTTAATTGCAGTGCTGTGCAAGTGGATTTCAATTATTCAAATGATTTGCTTTCCTGGCGTGCAGCCTGCACTTCCGAATTTTGCCATAAACCAATGGAAAAAATACCCAAAAATTAAATACTTGAAACTAATCTGGTCCAAATACCAGGGAATGGCTTTCTTGGGAGAAGGCCGGGTCGAGGGCGACACTGAAACACTGAATTTCTTGTGCTTCATCATTGTCTTGTGGATGATATCGTGGCTTTATCTCAGGTCTGGCTTTTGCCATTTGCCTCTCCAGTGTTGTTGCTGCTATTGTTGTTTTTGTTGCTTTTGTTGCTTTTGTGAATGACGTTTCAGCGAAAGTTGTTACGTTACCATCGACAACCATCCAACACCGAAAGCCTATGCAAAACCGGTCGGTCATTGATTTTCGGTTACTGCAAATTGTCTGGCCATGACCAGCTGTGGAGCACAACTCATCTCCATTTGCTGCAAATGCAACTGCAACTGCAACGGCAACGGCAACGGCAAAAATATCTCGTTGTCACTTGTCCCGGGCCACACTGCGTATACTTGATTTTGCCATAATAATGGCTTTTGTGCGTGCAACTGTGTGTGGCGAATTCGCAATTTATGGCTGGTGAGTGTTTATCGAGTCAACTAGTTGCAGACGGCCAGGCCGAAAATTGTTAAAAATATATTTAAAAAATATTTGTTTCTTTTTTTCTTTTGAGATGCCACCATCAAAGGCCAGCGAGTGTGTTTTCCTTTTTTGATTGGTTACACTTTTGTTTGTACGATGGGGGAATTACATTTTGATGTTATTAATAACCACAACGTTGCTTATTGTTAAAATGTATACTTTTCTTGGAAAAATTAATGAGAGACAAATTTCTGTATTTTTTTTCGTAACTAAACGTTTTTTAACATTTCCGGAGTCTGCCTTGGAGTTTCTTTGTTTTTGGTTTTGAGTTTTAAATCATAAATAAACATATTTTTCGTGTTTAGAATTTGATAAGCTTTTCAAGGATACAAATAAAAATTTATTAGGTAAATAAGCTTAGTTATAATTAAGTTATACTAATGTGACATCTTAAAGTTTAGCTGTAAAAAAGTTTTGAATAATTTTTCGCTAAATATTCTGGTTAAGTATTTTGTTTTGCTAACTTGACCCAAAAAAGAATGAGATTTAGTTTAATCGCATAAGAACGGTTGTATTATTATAATTTAAAAACTGCAAAACTCTTTGCATTTCCTTTCACCCTTTTGTCTGGCTTGTCAAATCGCTTGTAATCCATGGATCCATAAAACCAAGAGCCAAGAGCTAAAAGCCACCGAAATCTACACAAGCTGTTCATTAGGTCGTCGATTGTGTTTTTGTTTTCCAATTTTTAGAGTTTTTTTTGTTTTTACTTTATTTCTTCGGGCACGAGCATTATATTTTTGGCGTGGCTCTCTTAATGTGCCCACTTTTGGCCTTTTTGTTTGTCGGCCAGTTTGCCGGCGATTTTAACACACATTGTCCAGACAATTGTTAATGTTGTTGGATCGCTCTAGCTGGCGGCACAAATGCGGTTACTGGCTACTCTCTTTTTACGAGTATTTCCTCGGACATGAAACTGAAGCCAAATCTGAAGCATTTGCCATTGAAAGTAAAATCGATGGCAGATCCAGATTCACTTTCGATGCCATTTGATTGAGAATACTTGAGTCTGGTATTGGAATCGGCGAGTCGAGCTCCAAAACTCACCACGAGGTAGGCCCAGTGTCGTCTTCGGGCTTCAACTCTCTCGGCTCTTTCTTCTCCGGCTTCGTCTTCGTTTTGGCCAACTTGACGTCTGCAGACGGTTTCAAGTTTCAGTTACAATACGGCAGCGACTCGGCTTGGTTGCAATTCAGAAAGTTGCTCCGCGCGCGCCTCTGTGATTTTTCAAATATCCTGACCCGCGTTTAAGGATAATCGCCAGAAAGAAGTGGGTGCAGTGCCTCATTGATTCTTGCTTTATCTAATTGTTCTTTTCGTGTGTGCCGATTTCTTGCAATTCAATTTTTTTAGCAGCCAAACCTAAGAGACTCCGGATTACAATTTGCATCCTGTCGCGATGAGAACTCTGCCATTGCTGGTAAGTGATTGATTTCGGAAAGAAACCACAAAATAAGTGGAAAATTATGTAAGCACGAGGGCTCGTTAATCTTGCGATGCGAGGTGTTGATGCTTTGCTTGACCTGCGGCCTGTAAACCCTGGCTGGCGACCTCTTCCCCATCATTGACATTGACAAATTGTGTCATTACATTACGGGGCTAGAAACGAAGCCCTAGAGTCGGCTCTGGAGCGAAGTAAGCCAAGTGTAAATTGCCTTCCGGCCTGGTTGCCTGCCTGACTGCGACTCTGACACTTCAACTTGGCACTTGTTACGCGAAGAAATGTCGGCCTATCTCATGGATCTGATCCGTATCCAAGCGATGCACATGGCCCATGTGTGTGCAAATTGTCTCATTGTTTTCCTCGTTAGCATTGCCGTGGATTTGCACATTTCCCTGGATAAACAAATTCCCAAAGTCGAGTCATTGAGCAAATTTCATGCCCTTCCACTTTTAGATGGTTCGATTACTTGTCTAACTAAAAATTGTGAAACAATAAAAGGCATATCCTCATTTCATAGAAGACCCATTTCGTGTTTAACCAAAGCTCATTACCCAAATTACAATGTATCTCCAATCTTTAATCAACGTAAAATCAATTATTTTCCAACAGAAACACCAACTTCTTCCCCAACTACCCCATTATTTACACAATCACATCCCTTTTGCAATATCAAGTCACATGCAATCAGCCACCTGCTGTAGAATCGCTGGAAGGGGCAGCTGGCGGAGAGCTCATTTAACATCTTCATCTGCATCATCAACAAAATCAACATGAGACCCCCAAGCACATCTGGAACTGTCCTCCTTTCAATCTCTGCCTTTGTATCTGTATCTTTTTATTCGAAATCGTATTCGTATTCGTATTCGTCGCCGTCGCCTTTCAAAATCATCTCGGCGCCAATGGCCATCAGATTTTGGCTTTTGCAAAACCAAACCAGAGATGACTCTAAACTTTTGCAGCCGAAAAATCCCCATGATGATCATTAGCGATTGCTATTTGGATCATGGAATAAGGCGATGTGTGTGTGTAACCTTTACAAAAGCCTAACAAGTGACTTCGTTTATTGAACTTCTATTGCAATTTTTGGTTGAAAAGCGTCTGAGCTGAGATACAAATGCCAAAGTGTGAAAGAGTTTGGCCCAGAAAGTCATTATTTCAATTGTAAAGAAAATCATTTCATGGCTAATTTTCGAGTACATTTTTCATCAAAGAAAGAAAATGCTGATTGTCATGGAGCATATTTGTTTTGGGCCAAGAAGAATGGCTAGCAGGCTAGTTTGTTGGCTACTTTGACTTTCTGTGAGGCTTTTGACCAGAGTCTCTCTATTCACGACACCTGATTTTGGCTCGTCGTAGTAGTATTTCCCCAAATAGGCCGAGGTTGAGC
This sequence comes from Drosophila varians, assembly GCA_018150405.1. Taxonomy (NCBI): domain Eukaryota; kingdom Metazoa; phylum Arthropoda; class Insecta; order Diptera; family Drosophilidae; genus Drosophila; species Drosophila varians. The sequence goes on from JAECWK010000130.1 coordinate 17,598,238, forward strand.
ATATTTTAATATGCTGCACGCATGCAAACTGGCCATTTGGGTGGTTGGAGTGTAGAAAGTTGATTGGATTTATTTCGTCTTCTTCGGGACATCGGATTCGAATTTGGATTTATTATGAATTTGGAGTGCAGCCCTGCGACTCTGGGTATTATCGAGAAGGAATGCACCTTTCACTTCCAGTTCAATTATTTCCTTGCCGGGATCGAAATCGAAAAGATGCGCTGACTGGCTGCTGTCCAGCCACCGAAAACCAAACAAAAAAAAAATAAATACATGAAAAAAGGAAAACTTTTGCAATTGAAGACGAGTTGTTAGCAGCCAGTTTTTCGGCTGGCCAAATGTGAATGTACCATCCGCAAAGTCCACGATGAGTTTGCCGATGCGGCGACACACGAAATTCATATTTTGGAATGCGGTTTTCGACCGCAGACAATTTCTGTGCTTCGGCTCACAATTACAGCAAGTATCCGCAATTCGGTGGTCAGTGGTCATCCGAGGAGGATATTTATTTAATTAAATGTTGCCCAAGTGGCCGGCATCTCGAAATGCACGGACTGCACGCATTCCATCCGCTTTTCCACTCCCCCTAAATATTAACGATGATTCGAAATTGTTTGGATGTCGTTTAGCTGGTCCACTAATTTGTGGGGTTAACATGTTAGGCGCTTTTAATTATCCCAAAACTTTTCACCGGCGATGAAAAGGCGAAAGAGAGCATTGCGTAATGGTCGTGAATGCGGCCAGAGTTCATCGCGGTTCCGGCTGAGCTATTTGTGTAAATATTTTGTGGCTATCAGCGTCTGGAGTCTCGGCCGGGCTTGTTTAATTTATGCATGTCTTTCTTTCAGGGGTTACCGATTGTTTATTTGATTTGTATTTATTTTATGCAACGACCTTGCTCATCGCTTAGGTTAAGCAATTAAAAGTGAGCTATACCCTGCCACTGACCGCCCTCAACTCGAATTGGTTTGTTAATTTGGGATTGTATCATTTGATTGGTTTTTGCAGCCGTCCTCCTCCTCTTCGGTGGCTGCTAAATTAGGAATTGACTTTCGTTTGGTGGCACTAGTTCGTTGCCTAAGTCTTTTGTTTCTTCTGACGTTTGTGCCTCCTTTCGGTGGCAGTATTTACACTGTCCAATGGCATTGTTGCCACTCGGCGGCAAACATGGGCAGTGCCTGGTCATTCGTGTCTTACCAGCTAATTTGCTTGATTTGTCGTCGTTTGCATAACTCGCTGTAGTTATTGTTGCCTTTTTGTTGCTTTTGTCACATACGCAATGTTTGTTCGATTGCATTTCAATTCACTCATTACTGAGTAATTTGCAATTGACACATTGCAAATATTGCAAAAAAAAGTAACCATATCCATGTTTGCATAAATTATGAAGTGAAATGCAGGCAAGAAGTTGGTCAAATTACAATTGAGACCCGTGGTTGTCACAATTGCTGGTGCTGGTGCTGGTGCTCTTGTTTGAATGAGGAAAAGCCTGCAATCAGTTCGAGAGCTCCCCCATTTGTAGTGGAGATCCCTTGGAGTGGTTGGACAACTTTTACATTTGTTCGGCATGCAACGGATTCCAAAGTGTGCACGGCCTCATCTCCCATCGTTTGCCAGTAGTGCCCATTATGCAGATCAGCTTCGCTGGCGGGGCTCACGCACAGGTCCAACCCGCCGCTGGGTAGATTCATCCCAGCAGATACTTCCCACACCCGCCGAGCACGCACGGAGTTCCAAAAGTTGCCACTTGTCGGCAGGTGGACCTTCTCCATCCGCCTAGCTTTCTCGGAGCCAATCCATGTCACGTTGGGGACCATAAATACACACAGAAAATTAGTAATAGCCATGTTTTTCGGAAACTGTATCGTTTATTTTATACACCAATAAGATTTTATATCTGCCCAAATAATCTTATTAATTTATAGTGTCAATTTATGATAGATTTCCTTATCCAAACCGGATTTTGCCATTGTATTGGAAAGCTGGTATTTTATTAAATGTTTTCTAAACATAAACCTACTTGATTAGCATATAAATTAAACATTTAAACCTCAAATTTTTCTTTTATTAATACAAAAAGTATCCACAATCTCACTCTGTTATTTCTTTGTATGTACTTTAAACCCGCCTCAGTCGCAGAAGCAGCATAAAAACACTTTCATTTTTCATCTCATTTAATAATTCATCATATTTTTCACCTTTTGTTTCTCTTGGCCGTCATCGTTTTGGCGTTATCTGAACTGAAATGAAGTGATGATCCCCCAACCGCCGCACGCAGAAAGTGTTTATGGCCTGGTCCACATTTTCCCGGCTGGCGGTGTGTCGCTTACTTCCGTTTTCGTTGGCGGCGGTGTATGCCACTTCTAAAAAACACAATGACGCCGGAATGAAAACGATAAATGTTTTATTTTCGTACATGGGCTCTTTTTTTTTGTAAAGTTTCTACACCATTTAGTTTGGCACTGTGCTCGCACGCCAAGTTTGTCGCTTAAGTCTTTCGTTTGTTTTCGCAAGTCGCACATTTTCTACACCTCAATTTGAGGGCGCCACTTCCTTTCTTCATTCCTGCCGGCTGGCTGGCCTGCTGGCTGGCTGGCTGGATCGCTGGATGGCTGGTTGCGCTACAGTTATTCCATTTGGACAGCTGTCTCGATCTCCACGGCTTATGCAACCAGGGCCTGGGATTTAATTATAAGGATTTACCCGATTGTTGGCAATTTTGCGCGAAAACGAAACGCGAAAGTGACGCATTACTTACATCCGCTTCGGTTTATTTCTTCCAGCTCTTTTCTTCAAGGAAATGATGTCACTTATGGTTATATATGATATCGTGTGTGGGCTGTCCCAATGTTCTCAATCTCGGCATCTTATTTCTGCAATTTTTGCAACATAATGTTTTGCGATGACTGACAGTTCCTATCCACTCGGCTAATTGGCCTGCAGACAAGTTGCGATTCTTAACTTAATTTCTCACAGAGATGACTTTCATGTTGGTGGCCAGAATTGCCGGTGTATATATAGTGCCGTGTCAGAGGGGTATCTGCAATCTATTCACATGACAGAGGGGCCAAAACAATGGCAGATCATCTGGCACATATCATAACTGTTCATCATCAAGTGCATATGATTGCATGATTGCAGGTAGCCGGACTGTTTTTTATTCGAGTCTGGGCCGGGTTATGATGTGCCCCAGCTAGTTGAAGTCGAAAAAAATAAACACAATTTACATGAGAACCACTGCGAACAATTTGTCAGTTGCATTTACCCGACAAGTTGTATTCATCCAGCAGATTTCACTTGGCAAATGGCTAGACACCAAAAGCGAAAAACCAACCGCAAAAACGTGCCGCTTGTTGTAGCTGCCACTCTCGGCTCACTTAGCCACATGCCACAAGTTGTTAGTCCTGCGGTCAGCTTGTTAGCTCCAGCCAATGGTGCTGGTTTATCGCAATGACTTCTATGACCATCCCCCAACAAAAGCATTTACACAATTTAGGACATTACACAACAGCAGCAGTTAGAGGAGAGTAGCGGCCCCATGGACGGCCCCAAGACTGGACTTGATTTACACCTGCCCACTAAATGCTTGCCAAAAGATTTTTGTCAGGTTGTCTGGTTGTCTTCTTCATTTCATTAATAAATTTTTCTATTGCATAATTCTGTATTTTATTTTTTTAACCAAATGGAGGAAAACTCGCGCCGGCTGACATCAGATTTATTGGCTTGTAAACATTTTCGTTGTTAATGTGCGAGTTCAGCTGTCAAGTATTTTGGGGCTTTGGCTTGGAGCTCGAGATGAGATGAATTTTGATGGCTTTTTGCTCAGTAACTTTCTCCCATTGTTAGCATCTTTCTTTTCATGAACTGCTTTTGGCTGTCCGCCGTGTCGATGGTGCTGTTGATTTGATTATTTCGTATTTCGTATTTTCCATCCTTCCTTCCATATACATTTTTTGTTTCCATTATGAGTGTGCTTGGCTTTGTTTTGGCAAGTCTTTGACATTTACTCATTGTATGTGGTCAGCGGAGTGTGTGAGCTTTCTTTGGAGTATCGACTACTGGACAAACACTCGAATCGCACTGGCTATAGCCAAGGGTGTAGGTCAGTTAAGATGGTCACCGGTATGGTAATGTGACAGTTTCTTTGGGAAGTCACTGTTGAATAATCGCTTTGCTTGTGTGGGTTTTGATTAGCATATAGTAAATATTATGTGGCTCACAGATGTTATGGCATAACCTCCTCCCCCCAAAAACGGAATTAAGCCACTGAAAAGTGAGTGTATCAAAGTGACATCATTGCCGAGCGACCGACTGCAGTCTGCACATAATAATTGCAATTAAAAACAGTGTCATTAATCTGTCAAAATGCGTGTTAAAAACAAAAAAGCGAGCATAAAATGTGAAAACAATGTGAACACAAAAGGAACAGTAGGGCTGTCTCAAGAGCTGTCAAAACACGGTCTCACCAGCTTCCGTTTTGACATGACACTGGGCGGGACATGATGCGGGACATGGACGAGGCCCAAAAACAATGCCATGTAGATGCCATAATCAGCTAACACTACCGTGAGATACCGATGCCAATCGACGGATGGAGACTCTGATCTATACACCGAGAAATATATATACACATATTGATTTAATAAAATTAAATATAATTTCTGTTTAGAGAAGTTTAAGTGTCTAATATTTCCTATTATTGTTATGGTTTGAATAACCTATGCCAATATTCTCTTTAGGCTTGCTATTCTCTACCAATCCGTTTCGTAAATAATTACATTTTTAAACAGAATGCAAACAATTAACCAATTGTTGTTTCTTTCGGTGTCAAATAGTGGGTTAACTCTCATTGTCCGTCGAGTGTGTATTATTTTCACTTCACTTTCGGCCAAAGCCATCAAAATGTGTTATATTTGTACGCGTACTCTTTTATTATATAGATACAAATCAAATGTCAAGCGCGCCCACACACGGCATTTGCAGTCCGGGTGCAGTTTGGAAAGTTTGAAAAGAAAAATTAAAGACAGAATTGAGTTTTCCATTTCTGTGGCTTTTGGCATTTTTGCGTGGGCGTGGCCGAGAAACTGGCTCAGTGAGACTTGGCGGCTTTTGGGGCCGGTCAATTGAAATTCGTCGCCGCACTTCATGGCAACTTTCACGGCTAAACAAAAGCAACATTTTTAAAGGCTGTGTCGCTTTTTCCGCCAAGCAACCGATGATGATTCAATGCCGCAGCAATTCCCCGATTAACCGTATCGCGAATCGAGCCTGAAATGAAATGCTTGATTTGAGGTCGAGTCTTGCCTTTAACCCATCAAGCTGTGGTCGACATCTCAATCCCCAGCCTCTTTAAAAATCCATCCCCATCACCGTCATCTTGGTCATTTCAGCCGCAACTTGACATTGACCCAATGCAAAACCCAAATGAAATGGACAAAAACACGTCCACATTTGTTGGGCTAATTTGTTTGTGGCTTCGTTAACTGTTGGTGCTCTTTCGGGTTTATTGCGTTTTTAATTCGCCTTTTTTGGCCACCAATCCACCAATCCACCAATTTGCTTTGCCATCTTCTATTTCGACCGGGTAAAAGTATGTTTTCGACTCTGTCGGGGTCTCGACCTTGTCGAGAAAAAAAATAAAAAAACAAATAAATATCAATTAAAATATTTGCGTACAGGAACCACGGTGTAACTTTTATCTCCACGATTTATGGCATCTTTCAGATTTTTGACTTTGAAACTTTAACAATTTTCCCTAAAAAATTAATTTCGCTTTCAAGGCTGATTTTTATCTGTACCCGTATGACCCAATCAAATTTAATACGAGTTCCACGAATTTTTAATTAAATTATTTGTGCATTTTGTTTGCTTTTTCGTCGATTGTACTAAGACAAACTTTCTTTTCAATTTGCAGTTGGCGCTGGCGCTGCTGGCCATTGGAGTGGCGGCGGCTTCATCCTCCACGACGACCCCCACCACGACCACGGCGAAACCAAAGACCGAGGAAAAGTCCAAAGTTGAGGCCGAGAAGCCGACCAAAGAGCCAACTTCCACGACCAAAACTACACGACAATCGAAGGCCTTGAAGCCTGGTGACAATCGTGGCAAGAGGACTTTGTATGACTTTGGAAACGCCGGTTATTTGTATCCCGAAGTGGCCAGTCGGAGGACTGGCTACGTGGACAACACGGCAGGCTATTATCCCCAGACTGGCTTCTACAACGGACAAAATGCCATTGGTAATTAAAAGCCTTGAAAGTTTCCAAAACAATCTTACTAATCCTTTGACTTTCAGGACAATACTCCAATAACTTTGGGCCAGCCTATTCCCCGTATCCCCAGTACTTGGAAGCCCCTGAACCAATAATAGAGATCATCATCAAGGATGCGAATGAAACCCTGGCCGAGGAACCTGCCCAGCCCATTGTGACCAAGAAGAAGAAGAAGAAGGAGAAGGTCCACGTGTTCTATGTGAACTACAAAAAAGATCAAAACAACAAGCTGCATCTGGAATCGCCCATTGCCTCGCTGAACAACGACGATAACGAGGAGGAGGAGGAAGAGGAGGAGGAGGTGATCCAGTACCCGGCCACTCCACTGCCCCCCGTCAAGTCCACCACGTTGAGGACCATCATCCACCCGGACTCGGAGAAGTTCCACAGCAACTCGGGCATTCACGTATCCTTCGGGGCGGAGAACAAGCACCAAACCGGGCACATTCTCGAGGAGCACGATGCCGAGAGTATCCAGCGCCAGGTGGTGGCCCTTCCTCCATCCGTGAGCAACACCCGTGCGGACTACGGCCGGGAGAGCAACTTTGGTCGGGGATCGGGACCTTCTTCGAATCATTTGTTTGGAAACTACCAACAGTCGGGAATTAATTACCAACAACACCAGCAGCATCAGCAGCAGTTGCCTGTTCAGCACAGCAACAACTACTTCAGGCCACCACAGGCTCTGGTGGGTCCCCCTCCCAGCTACCCCAAGCCGGCCGGACCGCAACAGGTGCCGCAGTTGCAACAGCAACAACAGCAGCAGCGTCCCAGCATCACCCAGCAACAGTTGCCATCTACTTCGTCCCAGACAATATTCAACAAGTTAGTGCAGCAGTCCCAGTACTATATCAACCACAATCAGCAGTACCAGCCACATCAGCAGTCGCATCAGCAGTCGCATCAGCAGACGCATCAGCAGACGCATCAGCAGTCGCATCAGCAGCAACCACACCAACAACAGCAACAGCAGCAATACCAGAAGCCACCAAATAAGCAAGTTCAGGTGCCATTCTTTCCAACTGTTCCCCCAAAAAGCATCAGTCCAGCGCCATATCAGCCCATCAAGTTCAGACCCACGGCGGCCCCGGCTGTCCAGGTGAAGCCTCTGCCTTTGCCCGTTAAACTGGACAATGTGAACTACCAGCAACAGCAGCAAAAGCCGCAACTGTATCAGCCCCAGCAGCAACAGAAGCTGCCGTTGCAGCAACAATCTTATCAGTTTGTAAGGCAGCCTCAGTTCGTGCAGCAGCCGCAGTTTGTGGTGCGATCGCCCACTCCGCCACCGGAATATTATTCCCAACAGAAGCAGCAAACGCAGCAGCAACAGCACCATCAAAGCGGTCTCAGTTATTTTGACATCAAGCCCTCCAAGGAAACCGAGCTGCTCAAGTCCATTCCCAAGTTTGAGCAACACATTACCGAGACGGTGCACAATCCTGTCCAGAACTCGCCTCTGCCCCAGCAACAATACCAGCAGCAGCAACAGCATCAGCAATTCGCTTACAGCAGTACCCGCAATGAGGTGATCCACGATGTGCCCGCCCCCAACTTGGGTCCCACGGTTTCTGGACACTACATCACCGCCAGCTCCTCATCCGGAAATCAGCAGCAACAATCTCACTTCGCCAGCTTTCCCAGCGAGGCTTCGCCCCAGCCTCCAGTCTATGCTGAGTCCACCCACGGTCAGAAGGTAATGGTGGTGACCCCAGTGCCCCCATCTTCCAACTATGTGACCTACAGCCAGTACAACCAGGCGCCGAACGAGCAAGTGGTCCATGTGAATGCCCAGCCAGCGGCCGCCGCTCTCCAGGCTCAGGCTAGCACCAACTTTGCCCAACAGCCTAGGCAGCCAGCTGTCTCACAGATCAGTGCCACGTCCACGGACAACTCGCCATTCAGTGTGTCCACCTACCACTCGGATGTCTTCAAGGAGTTGGAGCAGCGGCATCAAAAGGATGAGCCAGCAGCTCCCAAAGCCGCGCCAGTTCCTGTTCCGGCTCCCACCACCACTCCTGCCACAGTTCCCAATGGAAAAGCCTCGCAGACCCTGCTCCAGCTGCCTGACGAAGTTCCCGACGATCTGCGCCAGCAGCTCTTCTCCTCCGGAATCCTTAACAATGCTGACATTTCCATCTTGGACTACGACAAGCAAGGAGACATTGCCTTGGAGAACCTGCCAGCCGAGCACTTGCAACACTTCTACGGAGCTGGAGGTGGCGCCCAGATCGCAGAGACCAACAAGGTTTTGACGGTGGTCAAGCCAAATGGCGACAAGGTGGCTCTCAGCGAGAAGCAGCTGGACAAGGTGAAGCAGACCAATTCCCTGCCACAGAAGCAGAACTTGGACGTGAAGGTGGTGCGATTCGATCCTGCCCAGGAGCAGAGTGTGAGTGACAAGTATTTGCGCACCGATGCCACTGTGGTTACACCCGTGGATCTGGCCGAGCGCCAGCAGTACAACCGTTACCTTCCCCTGAAGATCAATGGGGCTCAGTTCCCGATCCCCGAAAGCGAAGAGCTCCTTGGCAAGCGGATTGTAAGCGTGGTGGTCCTGGCTCCGGTTGAAGCCCAAGCTCCCAGCTCCGGAAGCAGCGAGGCAAGGAGTGCATCAGACTCTAGCAGGGAAGTCAAGTTCCTTGGGGGAGAGCTCATCAAGACCCTGGTGAAGAAGCCCACCAAGGAAAACTTCAAGCGCTGGCTGGAGAAGGAGGCACGTACGGATCTGGAGTTGCAGTCCGTAGTTCTACTGGTGGCCAAGTAAGTAAAACCTTCTTTGGAAGAATACGGAATACGGAATAAACCCGAAAAATAACTGAATCTTTCCAACTTCCAGGTCCAGTGATTCAGCGGAGCAGGAGATCTTTATGTACGACATTGGAACGGGAAGCATCAATCGCCTGAACGGTGAACTCTCCAGCACGTTTGTCAACGTGGCCGAGGAGAATGCCAGCACTGAGGATCTGGAGCATGCTGCCACTTTGGACCCCAGTTCGTTGGAGTCCATGATGCATCTGCGTCGCAGATAGAGATCGGAAACGAGTCGAGCCGCCGAAGTCCACATCAAAATGCCATTTAGCTACTCAACTAGACATTGATCATTGTGCGCCCCTGAAAATCTTTATCCTGATTATCCTTCTTAGGTTTTTTCTCCAACTTTAATCTATCCTCAGGTTGCACATTTTCCACAAAAACAAAACGAAAACTCGTTCACATTGATCACGGCATTGCATCCAATCCTCTCGTAGTATTTCCATTTTGTAAATATTCTATGCTGATGTTACAATTATAGTTATTTAAGTTAATTTACGTAAAAATATTAAAATAAATATGAAAATTCAACAAAAGTATTTCAATTAAAAGGTTTTTTTTTTGGTTATAAGATGATTTGAAAATCAATCAGATGTTTTAGATTGGGGATAAAGCTTCTTCTTCTTTGGAGCCGTTAGTCGAGTTTTATTTCCAATTTCTCATTTTGGAAAACGGTCTCTTTGTAAAACAGACTAAAATGTGCCAAAAATCGTTCAAATCTGAAAATGTTTCCAATAAAAACCCACCTACATAAAAAACTCAGCATGTCCTTTTACAAAAAAATTGATTTATTCTTTTTTCTATTTACAGGCTATTATATTGCGTATCCTCGGACTCAAATTTGCGATTCTTGTGGCATCCTGACTCCTGTAAACTAGGAAGCCGACGAGTCGCTGATCCCTGACGTCGAGAATCTAGGCGATATCCACGACGTTGGAAGAGCTGTTGTTTATTTACAGTTTGTTTACTTTATACAATCAATAATTTATTTAAGGTAGATATTTAAAAGTTAAAGCAATAGTTTATTTAGCCGTTAATTTATGTTGTTTAAGTATTCTATTGTATTTTATCACAATAAAAATGGAAAAAAAAGGAAATAATTGGTCTTTTGAACTGGTGTCAAAGGGAAAAAACGATTTTTTGTTTAATAAATTTGGGAATTTAATAGTTTTTCATTCATTTTGCGCCCAATCCTGGTCCGCATGGATTGAAGGATCTGTAAACCCATACCTATTAGGGAAAATCACGCCCCCCCAATAAAGAAACACAAATTTCTTTTTAAAATATTTTTATTGCAGTTTTTACAAAATAAAAATACAGTTTCATAATAACTATAATTATAAATTAATATAACTTAGATTAACAAATCGTTACAATGAATATAAAGGTCAAAGATGAAAGATACATAAAGGAAGTGGTTGTCCTTGTTGAAGATCCAATCCGGTGGACCACTGCTATACGGTTATGTTGCGTAACCTTGTTGTCATTGTATTCCTTGTTCTTATTTTTGTCCTTGCTGTCCATGTTGTCCTGGCGGTCCATGCTGTCCTTGTTTTCTTTGATGATTGTTCGATTCCTTCGATTCACCTGGGGAATAAAAACGATTTTAGAAAATTGATATAGAATATTTTGATGCACAACGAGACGGATTGGTGACTTGATTGATAAATGCTTAAACATTTATTAAAATTGGAAAAAATATTTGCAAAACAGTGGCTAAAATCCCACCATTATTGTTGAATGCTATCCAAAATGTTTTTATCTTGGCCTACAACCATTTTTTTCCTTATTAAATTCACGAAAAGGTTCATAACTTGGCTAAAAAATGTCCGATTGTGAAATGTTATACCTTCCCGATCTTGTATCCTCGAGTAGAACCAATTTCTTTCAAAATCTGGCATTCGAAAATCTGACCCAATTTTCGAAAATTTTGTAAGGGGTACCATCATAAAAAATTGAAAAAATCGGCCACAATTTTTTTGTTCCACTTTTGCAAACTTTTGATACAGTTTTAAGGAGATTGAAGCCCGGATTCATAAATGACATTCCTTTTTAAAATCTGACGAAAAATAAATAAAATATTACCAAAAGAGTGGACCAAAAGTGGGTATTTTGGCAATTGGCATCCCCCATTGATTTTAACCTGGCCATGGAGAATTGTTTGGCCTTTAAATTCACTAAAAGTTTCATAACTTGGCCAATAATTGTCAGATTATCAAATGTTATACCTTCCCGATCTTGTATCCTCGAGTAGAATCTATTTCTTTCAAAATCTGGCATTCGAAAATCTGACCCAATTTTCGAAAATTTTGTAAGGGGTACCATCATAAAAAATTGAAAAAATCGGCCACAATTTTTTTGTTCCACTTTTGCAAACTTTTGATACAGTTTGAAAGAGATTGAAGCCCGGATTCATAAATGACATTCCTTTTTAAAATCCGACGAAAAATAAATAAAATATTACCAAAAGAGTGGACCAAAAGTGGGTATTTTGGCAATTGGCATCCCCCATTGATTTTAACCTGGCCATGGAGAATTGTTTGGCCTTTAAATTCACTAAAAGTTTCATAACTTGGCCAATAATTGTCAGATTATCAAATGTTATACCTTCCCGATCTTGTATCCTCGAGTAGAATCTATTTCTTTCAAAATCTGGCATTCGAAAATCTGACCCAATTTTCGAAAATTTTGTAAGGGGTACCATCATAAAAAATTGAAAAAATCGGCCACAATTTTTTTGTTCCACTTTTGCAAACTTTTGATACAGTTTTAAGGAGATTGAAGCCCGGATTCATAAATGACATTCCTTTTTAAAATCTGACGAAAAATAAATAAAATATTACCAAAAGAGTGGACCAAAAGTGGGTATTTTGGCAATTGGCATCCCCCATTGATTTTAACCTGGCCATGGAGAATTGTTTGGCCTTTAAATTCACTAAAAGTTTCATAACTTGGCCAATAATTGTCCGATTGTGAAATGTTATACCTTCCCGATCTTGTATCCTCGAGTAGAATCTATTTCTTTCAAAATCTGGCATTCGAAAATCTGACCCAATTTTCGAAAATTTTGTAAGGGGTACCATCATAAAAAATTGAAAAAATCGGCCACAATTTTTTTGTTCCACTTTTGCAAACTTTTGATACAGTTTGAAAGAGATTGAAGCCCGGATTCATAAATGACATTCCTTTTTAAAATCCGACGAAAAATAAATAAAATATTACCAAAAGAGTGGACCAAAAGTGGGTATTTTGGCAATTGGCATCCCCCATTGATTTTAACCTGGCCATGGAGAATTGTTTGGCCTTTAAATTCACTAAAAGTTTCATAACTTGGCCAATAATTGTCAGATTATCAAATGTTATACCTTCCCGATCTTGTATCCTCGAGTAGAATCTATTTCTTTCAAAATCTGGCATTCGAAAATCTGACCCAATTTTCGAAAATTTTGTAAGGGGTACCATCATAAAAAATTGAAAAAATCGGCCACAATTTTTTTGTTCCACTTTTGCAAACTTTTGATACAGTTTGAAAGAGATTGAAGCCCGGATTCATAAATGACATTCCTTTTTAAAATCCGACGAAAAATAAATAAAATATTACCAAAAGAGTGGACCAAAAGTGGGTATTTTGGCAATTGGCATCCCCCATTGATTTTAACCTGGCCATGGAGAATTGTTTGGCCTTTAAATTCACTAAAAGTTTCATAACTTGGCCAATAATTGTCAGATTATCAAATGTTATACCTTCCCGATCTTGTATCCTCGAGTAGAATCTATTTCTTTCAAAATCTGGCATTCGAAAATCTGACCCAATTTTCGAAAATTTTGTAAGGGGTACCATCATAAAAAATTGAAAAAATCGGCCACAATTTTTTTGTTCCACTTTTGCAAACTTTTGATACAGTTTTAAGGAGATTGAAGCCCGGATTCATAAATGACATTCCTTTTTAAAATCTGACGAAAAATAAATAAAATATTACCAAAAGAGTGGACCAAAAGTGGGTATTTTGGCAATTGGCATCCCCCACTGATTTTAACCTGGCCATGGAGAATTGTTTGGCCTTTAAATTCACTAAAAGTTTCATAACTTGGCCAATAATTGTCCGATTGTGAAATGTTATACCTTCCCGATCTTGTATCCTCGAGTAGAATCTATTTCTTTCAAAATCTGGCATTCGAAAATCTGACCCAATTTTCGAAAATTTTGTAAGGGGTACCATCATAAAAAATTGAAAAAATCGGCCACAATTTTTTTGTTCCACTTTTGCAAACTTTTGATACAGTTTGAAAGAGATTGAAGCCCGGATTCATAAATGACATTCCTTTTTAAAATCCGACGAAAAATAAATAAAATATTACCAAAAGAGTGGACCAAAAGTGGGTATTTTGGCAATTGGCATCCCCCATTGATTTTAACCTGGCCATGGAGAATTGTTTGGCCTTTAAATTCACTAAAAGTTTCATAACTTGGCCAATAATTGTCCGATTGTGAAATGTTATACCTTCCCGATCTTGTATCCTCGAGTAGAATCTATTTCTTTCAAAATCTGGCATTCGAAAATCTGACCCAATTTTCGAAAATTTTGTAAGGGGTACCATCATAAAAAATTGAAAAAATCGGCCACAATTTTTTTGTTCCACTTTTGCAAACTTTTGATACAGTTTGAAAGAGATTGAAGCCCGGATTCATAAATGACATTCCTTTTTAAAATCCGACGAAAAATAAATAAAATATTACCAAAAGAGTGGACCAAAAGTGGGTATTTTGGCAATTGGCATCCCCCATTGATTTTAACCTGGCCATGGAGAATTGTTTGGCCTTTAAATTCACTAAAAGTTTCATAACTTGGCCAATAATTGTCCGATTGTGAAATGTTATACCTTCCCGATCTTGTATCCTCGAGTAGAATCTATTTCTTTCAAAATCTGGCATTCGAAAATCTGACCCAATTTTCGAAAATTTTGTAAGGGGTACCATCATAAAAAATTGAAAAAATCGGCCACAATTTTTTTGTTCCACTTTTGCAAACTTTTGATACAGTTTTAAGGAGATTGAAGCCCGGATTCATAAATGACATTCCTTTTTAAAATCTGACGAAAAATAAATAAAATATTACCAAAAGAGTGGACCAAAAGTGGGTATTTTGGCAATTGGCATCCCCCACTGATTTTAACCTGGCCATGGAGAATTGTTTGGCCTTTAAATTCACTAAAAGTTTCATAACTTGGCCAATAATTGTCCGATTGTGAAATGTTATACCTTCCCGATCTTGTATCCTCGAGTAGAATCTATTTCTTTCAAAATCTGGCATTCGAAAATCTGACCCAATTTTCGAAAATTTTGTAAGGGGTACCATCATAAAAAATTGAAAAAATCGGCCACAATTTTTTTGTTCCACTTTTGCAAACTTTTGATACAGTTTGAAAGAGATTGAAGCCCGGATTCATAAATGACATTCCTTTTTAAAATCCGACGAAAAATAAATAAAATATTACCAAAAGAGTGGACCAAAAGTGGGTATTTTGGCAATTGGCATCCCCCATTGATTTTAACCTGGCCATGGAGAATTGTTTGGCCTTTAAATTCACTAAAAGTTTCATAACTTGGCCAATAATTGTCAGATTATCAAATGTTATACCTTCCCGATCTTGTATCCTCGAGTAGAATCTATTTCTTTCAAAATCTGGCATTCGAAAATCTGACCCAATTTTCGAAAATTTTGTAAGGGGTACCATCATAAAAAATTGAAAAAATCGGCCACAATTTTTTTGTTCCACTTTTGCAAACTTTTGATACAGTTTTAAGGAGATTGAAGCCCGGATTCATAAATGACATTCCTTTTTAAAATCTGACGAAAAATAAATAAAATATTACCAAAAGAGTGGACCAAAAGTGGGTATTTTGGCAATTGGCATCCCCCATTGATTTTAACCTGGCCATGGAGAATTGTTTGGCCTTTAAATTCACTAAAAGTTTCATAGCTTGGCCAATAATTGTCAGATTATCAAATGTTATACCTTCCCGATCTTGTATCCTCGAGTAGAATCTATTTCTTTCAAAATCTGGCATTCGAAAATCTGACCCAATTTTCGAAAATTTTGTAAGGGGTACCATCATAAAAAATTGAAAAAATCGGCCACAATTTTTTTGTTCCACTTTTGCAAACTTTTGATACAGTTTTAAGGAGATTGAAGCCCGGATTCATAAATAACATTCCTTTTTAAAATCCGACGAATAATAAATAAAAAACTACCAAAAGAGTGGACCAAAAGTGGGTATTTTGGCAATTGGCATCCCCCATTGATTTTAACTTGGCCAACAAGATTTTTAGCCGTATTAATATCTCGGAAATTTTGAGAGCTTGTTAAACAATATCTTCGCTTCGTGCTTGTGAAACTTTCTTTCTTCGCAATAATATTTTGCGTAATTTTTCTGATATTGTTTAGCTATTAGAACAGATTTTTGTTTAATAAATACAACATAACGGTTTAAAATTTGTACATCTAGTACCCAAGTGAGATGTAAGGAACGAAGTAGTGACAATAACCGACAACTTTACAGACAGCGCCACTGTGCATGTAAGCAGTTACAATGTAAGAACCTAAAGCTAGCATTTAGGGGAAGAACACAAAAGTGTTTGTTGATTTAACCATGTTGATGGCTTATTTTGACCACTCACTAGTTCATGAATGTTCTAGAATCTTGACCTCTTTTAAGTTGTTCATGTTAAGACAAATGACTTCTTGGCACATGCGCAGATGTAATTTGTTTACAACTTCTGATCAGCCTCAATTGCCTCAGGCGGGCCCCTATATTTAGGCCAAGGTTAGCTGGTGGCCACCGCAGCCTCCGTCTCCGGCTCCGCCTCCACCTCCACCAGCAATCGCAAATTGGTAAACAACAAGAAGTTAAACGTGTCTGCGTGAGCCACTCGATAGCAGGACAAGATTTTGCAGCGCCCACAAATCACACGCATACGTGACCCAGCTATATAGTCATTATAGTTATCGGCCGACGTGACTAGAAGTTGGCTAAGAGCGGCACAGACTTAACCAAAAGTGGTGGAAGCTCTTGAATTCTCTTCGTGTCTTGGTTTCTCTTAAGCTCAGCTTAGCACTCAGTTGCTTGGCAAGTTGGGTAGATTGTTTTTTAACTTTTGTGTCGTTTTTGGGCATGGCTGGAACCACTCTCTGTAGGTGCAACAAGTCGCTGGCAGCGACTATAATTACATGCAGTTTATTTTTAGCAGCAACTACTACGCACGGCGGCAACAGCAGCAGCAACAGCAGCAACAACCATTGCCCCGGCAGCAACAATTACAACTGGAAACTCTGGCAACAAGCGACTCGCAACCCGCGTAGACTGGCAAACAGCCAAATGCAGCGATAACAGCACAAAAACTGCAGCACATACTCGTAAACCGAACCGAAAAAAACAAAGCCTGGTTTTTCATGTTGGCCATCCACTAACCGTACATATACCGGCTGAATTGGTGTTGCTGTTGCTGCTGTTGCTGTTGCTGTTGCCAAGAGTGAGTAGTCAGAGATATGAGGAGGCCAAATGGGGGAAAAGCGGCAAAAAGCGGGCCGGTGGCAATCCGTTTTGAATGTTTGTTTGTCTTATGCAATGTGCGAGAGTTTTTCAATATTTTGTGGCCGACGCTAGGAAAAAAGTTGAAAAATCTTTCAAACTGGCGCGAAAGTTGTAAAATCTTCGAGGGAATACATAAATTTAGCTGGGGGGGTACTTGCAATATTTTACAAAAAGTATGTTTTTGGGTTGTAAAGAATTCTAGTTGGCGGAGAGCTAAACAAACTACAACTTTCCTTTCACAAAACTTGGATAATGTTTTGACTGAAGTCCTGAAAGGCAAATTCCCTCAAAAACATTTGATTTGCCAATTAAAGTTTATTTCTTTGGAGAGAATTTCGCTGGCTTTATAGTTTATACGATCATATTTTTATTCAATTAGGAAGGAAAATATAAAGACCCTGGACTCAAGATTCCATTCGTGCATCCTTCTTGTTTGATTTTTAAATTTATGGGGATCAAGTCGGTCTTAACCCACTTTCAGAGCCCGAATGTGAATCAGTTGGCCTTGGCAGCGCATCCTGTCATCTTGGCGGGCTTAAAGGTAAACTCCAATTTGCCCCACACACAAACCGAGACTCTGGGGCAGCACCATGTGGCATGCATTCATCTCGTTCGGTTGAGATGTATTTTCGAGCTCTCATCCCCTTTTGACACATGTTGTTTGAACTGCTTTCGATTTTTTCCCCCCCAGACGAACGAGCGTCTTTTTACTGTAATTTTCGTATTCTGTCTCCCATATCCCCAATATCTTGTGTTAGTGTTTCTGTATTTTGTTTTTTGCCTTTTGATTTTTTGCACTGCACACTTTGTTCTGCTATGCATACCGACTTGACTCGTTTGAAAATTGGGTTACAGACCCCCAAATCCCCATCACTCCTTCGTCCCCTTCCCAAACACACACAAAAAAAAGGGGACCACAAAAAAAAAATATATGGCACACGGGCAATACCAAAAACAAAAACCAGCCGTATGCAAAAATCCGTTTGACGGCGTAAGCTCCATGAGTCAGAGGAGCTGCGCAGAATTGTTGCACTGATTGCTGCTGCTAAGTTGTTGTTTTAGGTTTTTTATTATTTTTTTTTTTCTTTTGGTTGTTGAAGGAGAACCTCCCGGGCCACCCACGCCTCTCCTTTTCCTTAACTATTCACGATTTCTCTTTCAGCTGCTTCCTTGGCTCGTGTCTTTTAGCCAGTCCGCCTGCTTTGTTAGTTGATTTGCGGCATTACAGTTGTTTACGGCTCATACACCAAGAAAAAAAATTAGTCCCTTATCTGTACAACAACACAATAATAAATAACAAGATTAATTTTAATTTAAGTAAAAATTGTGATTTTCTTATTGACGCTGATGTCTATTAATTTCCAATCGTATAAAGATATAATTATATATATACACTTTGCATATGAGTCTAGAACGACAACAACTATATATTCTATATATATTCTACTTCAGGTTTTCAAAAGCAAATGGAGCTGTTACTTATTTTAAAGACATTAGACAAGAAATTATTAATCATTAATCATTTTTTGATGAAATGACTATTCCGGGAGGTTAAATGCCAGATTACACATTAAAAAATTAATATATTTAAAACTCATAAAGCATCAATCTTCCGATTTAGTAAAATGGAATTTTCAGCACATTAAGTATACGCTCCGTAAGCCAACCGTTTTTTGTTTCTGTGTAGGCCATGGCTTCCAGTTTTAAGAGAGCCTCCACTCTGGCTAAGCTCTCATCTGGGGGCTCACGGTTCCGTGATCGCCATCCATGTTTCTGCTTCTCCGATCTGCCAAGCTCTGCAGAGACATCAACGTCGCCGCTCCAGCCAAAGCTGGGCTCACTATACTCCGATCAGTCGTCGCAGCAGGTTCGCCAGATCGCAATATCGCTGTTGGCGGGTCTCGAGCAAAAGCAGCAAAATTCTGTCGCCGCCTGGCTCGGTTTTTCGGCTTTGAAAAAAGGGCGCGCGAGGCGGATACGCTATATTTTTCGCGAAATAACGGATCTTGAGCGAACTAGTTTTAGAAGGCGACTATTGCGCAACTAACCGAGTGAATCGTACATAACTGTTTTAGTGCGAGATCGCGACGAGTGAAATTCGATAGCCAAGCCACGATCGACGGCTCTAAAAGCCGTTTTAAAAATAAAACATAAAGTAACTATAAACCCAAAAACCAGACAAAATGGCGTCCTGCGTCCGCTGCGCCAGAAGTCACCAAAACCAACAAAAGCAACAGCAGCCGCAGCGACGGAGCTGCGGGGCCGGCGCCGGCGCTGGCAGCCATCAAATTCTCCACATTTACAGCGCGTGGACGTGGATCACGCTCCTGGTCGCCAGCGCCGCCATGGTCCAGAGTGCGGCGGTCTCCTTTGGTTAGTTGCGAAAAATCCAATGAAAATCGGATAAAATATATAAGCCTGGGAAAATGGTCGTATTTTAATCAGGCTTCATTGTGTGCAAACTGTGTGAATCCCCGGGCCTCTGGTAAAATGGTGAAAGGGTGGGAGGATAGCGACATGGTTTGATGGTGGAAGCCTTGGTAATTGCGGCGCCTGGAGTGTTCGTTTTTTGCTATAATTGCGAGATCTCGAGATTTCGCGATTCGGGGAGTCGGTTTCAAGTATCAGATTGGGCCAGAAGAGGTACTTCCCCTCCCACAACCAGACGAAAACTTTCATTTCATTGTTTGTACAAACTTCTTAGGTGGAATCAGTTTAAAATATCCGTTAATAAGATCAAGTCTATAACACGAAACTTTCATTTTATTGCCAAAACTACAGTCGCAATTCCATTAAATTAAATATTAATAGTTGTAGATTTTTTTAATGGATCAGTTATATTCGGTAGAATCTAGAGGTCGATTAACTTATCAACAAAGTTGATGTTCAATTATTAACAAAATAATGCTAAGAAAGAGACCCCAACTTGTTTCGTTATTTGTGTTTTTTACTGTAGTTTCTTTGTGGTTTTCTAGTCTTAGCTTTTCTGTGAGTAGCATCTATTTTAGTCGTTTTTACCAAATGTGTTCCTATAGAATAAACATGTATTACTAACCACTGTCATTTGTTGTGTGTGCTTTTAATTTTATCACCGATTATTTGTGCTTTTTTGTGGGTTTTGGAAACCGGTTGTCTGGGTCCCAACACTCGATCTTAACCGCATTTGACCGACGCCCCTCCATCTCCATCACCGCCATGTGCACATGGTCTCAACAATGATTTGGCTTTAATTTGTGCCGAAAAGCCAGCTTCGATTACCAATTCCTCTGGCCCGCCCTCTAGGCCTTTTGCTGATAAGCGTGAAATTTTGTGACTCACTTAATGGATGAAAGCTATGGAGTGTGGGTTGGGTGGGATGCGGATGGGATGGGGATCCGTCCCAGGTTGCAATAAATATCGAGAAAAGCGAGAAACCGTAAACACGTCACGCGGAAGTTTCGCGGGCGCCAAAAAATTAAAAATAAAAATAATAATAAAAAAAAAAAACAACAATGTAATGCAAATAAAAAAAAAAATAGCTATTTTTGTGAAACCTAAAACAGAAAAAACTGAAAACACAATGAGGGGAACAGAAGACAGAAAACAGAAACGACTCGGAAAACGCAACCCAACCGCCAGACGACCTCATTGCCGCCATTGAAATACAGTTATGGCCCAAACAAAGAGGCAGAATGGCAAGCTGCACGATATGAATCTCAGTCTGCGACTTAATCTGTTGCAACAGCGGCCCCAAGCCGAGATCAAAGTACAACCATCGAGGGCCAGAGCTCCAGTGACATTTAAGGCGTTGCAAAAAGTTCAACAACCATTTGCAATTTTTGGCACTGTTCCTACTTTAACTGAAACTTCTTTCAATTTTAAATCTAGATTCTAGAACTTGAAATCCGTTGAATATGTGAACAAAAGTGCGCAGCCACGAGCTTCTGCTTAAATTTGAATCCAAATCTGTAAACGAATCTTGATTCTGGGATATTGTTTACGCTCGGAATACAATCACGTGGCGCGTTTCGTTATCCGGCGAACTTTTTTTGGCAAGCACAGCAAGCTTGGGGAGGGAGTCCGGACTCCGGAGTCGCGGCCCCAGTTTTGGAGCCGAGAGCGTAGCGTTATTTATCCGCCCATAAACATTCATATGTATATTTAGCCATAGCCCAATGTACATACACATTTACATACATATATGTATGTGTGCAAACTGGTTTGGAGCTCTGTTTTGCCGTTTCTGTTGTGGAATATCAAATAGAATTAACATATGTTGCCAGCAGCAGCCATCTGCGGCTTGTAGAAGTCGTCCCTCCAAGCTCGACCTGAGCCAGGCAGCTGCTTGCTATGCAACTCGGAGTCATATGGGTTCAATTGGTAGCAATACCCCCCGAAAATTCCCCAATTCCCACACACGCCCACCAGTTTTGCGATTTCAAACTCTCCCCTGCCGCTGAACTTTTGGCGCAAAGATCAAGAGACCGATATGGACGGGAAATCGCTTAATTAAAATGCAAATTGCCTATAAAAAAATAAAAATAGAAAAGCTTAGCAACACTTTCAGAAATTGTTTATAAACTAAAGCATCCATATTCCCCGATAAAAGTTCTTTAAAAAGTTTTTTTAAATCTTGATGCGGGGGCAGATATTTTTTTGCAATTATTTTTGCAATTCTACGTCTCTGCCAAGCGCTGAAATGGGGCTTTGATTTATGTATGCGGCCATTAGAAGTCATGTTCAACTGGCTTCCACGCCACTCTGACTGCTTGGCCAGTTAAGCAGCAACAGTTGCCGTTAGGTCTGGCTATGTGTTGCACGCAACAGCAGCAGCAACATCAGCAACAGCAACAGCAACAGCAGAATCAAGAACCACAGCAGCTGTAGCAACAAACGGCAAGTTCCTTGCCTGAATTCTTGTTTATAGTACAATTTATTTATTTTGTCGTTCTTTAGCTTGGCAAATAGACAAATGACAACGACAACTACAACCACGACAGCAATTGCAGCCATTGCAACAGCAGAGGGGCAGCGGCAGCGGCAACATGATGACACATTCGCTTGACCTATTAGGAAAATTGGCCAACGGGAAATGTGGCTCGCTGTCCGCACGTACGTGGGGCTGTAAAAGCACGGGGTGGGGCAGTGGGTGGTGGAAAAACGGGTAAGCGGGAAAGGTGCGAGGCCGGAGAAAGAGACGGTGACAGAGACACTAAGCGAGATAGCGTCAGGGAAAGAGAAAAGGAAGAGGGACAAGCACTTAACCCTTGCCATTCTGACTTTGATAGTTGACCCAATTTCTGCAGTTACACAAATAAAAAATAAAGCAAATGAAATGATTCTCGCCCAAGGCAGAAAATCAAATGCTCTAAAGATTCCGAGGAATCTCTTATTCAAGCCAGTATTATATTTTATTTATAATCTGGACTAAATATAACTTAAATGCTTGGAAAAGGAGCTTGTATTTACTTGAAAATGCATCATTATTCCTTAAGTTTCTTTTTGCGAGCTTATGAATTATTGATTTCTTGAATTGCGAGGGGAACTTTCAAGTTCAGTTAAGGGGTTTTATAGTTTTTTTCCGAGTTAAGAATAACGAACAGCATCTCCGGATTATTTAATGGATGCGCTTACAAGATGCACCGAATAGCATGCTCTTTAAGGTGGAGTGCCTCCGTTTTAAGATACTCAAGGGTCCTTACAACGAAGTAATATAAACAATACTATATGTGCCTCCACTTAAATATCTTAAATATGAAAACTTTAAAGTTGATTATTGGATGTATTATGCCTGAAATGGATAAGAGTATAACAAACTGCACTTTCAGACTGTTTTTGTTTGTTTCTGTTTGTGCGTCGAGTGGCGTTCACTCGGCTATGTGTGTTTGCTCTGTGTGTGTGTTTGTGTGTGCCAGCGTTGTGTAATTTTTAACAACAACTTTTTTTCGAGTGTCTCTCCATCGTGCGCTTTTACTGTTCCCTCCGCTCCAGGGCTTTGTACCATACCATACCGCCCCCTGGGCCTCTGTCCCCTTTCCGCAGGCAGCCGGGCGTAATTATGACGAGTGAGCAGAATTCGCAGCATCCAGGCATCCAACCAGCCACCAGTCAGCAGCCAGCAGCCAGCATCCAGCATTCATCCATCCAGCATGCAACACGCGTCCGCATCGCGTGGCAGCCACAGAATTTATTATGCCCAGTTGCCACTCAAAAAAAAAAAAAACAGCCCTCAAAATGCTTGACAATCTCTGCACGAGCAGTTGCAGTTCGCTCTTGGCCAAGTTCCGTTTTTGTCTAAATCTGAATCTAAGTCTAAACAACAACTCGAAACTGGCCCACTCGACTGCTGGGACTAGCTGGCTGGCTGGTTAGCTGCCTGGCTGACTGGCTCTCTGCATGTATTTAGATAGGGCTTTTTTATAACAACTTGTGGATCGGCATTGACTACGCATTTTAATGTGCCCTTTTGAAATTGAAGTGGCTCTGCTATGGCCTGCTTGACCTACACACTCGCCACACACTGAGCCAAACCAGATAGAGATACACATCGCGAGATATTGACAGATAAATAGACATACAACAGTTTTCTGTAGATTGTTCTCCATGTTTGTGTAGCTTTGTTCGTTTGTTGGTCTGTTTGCTATTTGTGTTGAGGCGAGTCTTCGACCTGACCTTGCTCAAACGAAAATGCTGGATATCGTTTGGAGTTACTCGAACTTCCACCTACCTGACTTTCCCCGGGAAAAGCGTTCTGCTTTCCCAAACGGAGTTCTGCTCTGAAAACTAAGACAAATTATTAACGGGATATTTAGTGGAAAAAATTGGGTGTAACTGCTACTGGGCTAGGCCCTTTCTTTCTTGCCGGCTGGGTAACCCCGAATTGTAAACCCATTTACAATGGGAACTCCCCTTTGGCCCTAATGTACTAGCCCCACTGATCCCAAGTCGGGCAGCATTAATTCAAATGTTGGACTTATGTGGACGAGTGTGTGTGTGTGCTTTTAACCCAATTAGCAATGAGGTTTACAGCTCTCTGTTGGCCGTCAAATAAGCCTTAATCATTACTTAACTGTATGGAATCCATTGTGCGACAGTGCTAATGGCTTTTCATTCTACAACAATTGTAACTAATTAAAGATTTTGTAGCTCGTTGTACTCAGAACTCATTGATAAGTGAATGGGTGGTACACATTATTGGAAAACATTCAGAAACCGATGCTTGATATTTTAAATTCTGAGTTGGCACACTGATCCCATTGGGATTGAACCATTTTTCAGAGATTTGCCGCTTAACTTCGCACAACCAATTGCTATGATAATTCCTCATTAAACGAAAATAAATCAAATGTAAGCCAGCCATTAAAATATTTATGGTGCGAAAATGAAAATGGGGGAAATTAAATTTTAATATTGCTTTTTAAAATGTAGCCATCCATTGAACGAGTCAATCGAGTTGCGCAAATATGTCATAATTGCCGTATAAAAGTGTCGAAAGAGTGTCATTAACCCGATTGTAATTGAGAGCGTTTAGTCTTAACAGTCGTTTTGGCCAAAACGATGATTGAAACTCTACGAAGCTAGGTAGCACGTGTAGACAGGCCAGACCAGACCAGACCCAGGCCAGACCCAGGCCAGGCCGATCCACATGGCTATTAATGTCAAGTTCGAAATGAGAATTAGCTGGTAAATTGCACCCCATATGAACGTGGGGAGTAAATGCAAATTGTTTTTACATGGGCAGGCGAATAAAATTTTTAATAGTTTGCAAATGCTGTGTGGCAATTGCCCAGCCCGGTCGGCTGAAAGGCTGAAAAGAGCGAGGGCGGCCGAAACGAACACAAACAATGATACACAAATAATAACAAATACAGGGACTGTTGCTGCTGCTGCTGCTCTTGGTGTTGCAACAACTCAAAGTAATAATATAATAATAGGGTACGTATGTGGTGCAGTCACTGACCCAGAATATGGATGGGTAAATGGATAAGTTTGTGGCATACAATGCAAAAGTAGTTTTCCTACACGACTCGCCGAGTCAGACAATAATGGGCCAGTGGCTCTGGCTGCGCTTGTATTTGTATTTTATTAATTGAAGTACTTAATAGTGGTCGTGTGATTCTTTAACCTTTGAGGCGCAAAGTTCGAGAGCGAGTGCAAATTAATTGAACAAAGAGCCCGAGCCCCTCTTCGACTACATCGACTACTGCTGCCACTTGCCTCTGTTTCAATTATCGTAGTGCAGAATCCACTCGCATTAATTGAATTTTGGTTTCATCACCCCAAAAATTTAGAGCGACACAAAGTAAAAATAAAAATAAAAAGTGGGGAACCTGATAAACACCTTTCGGCGCCATCCATCCATCCATCCGTCTATCTGTCCATTTCCATTCCAATTCACACAATATTTTCTATTTTTGGAGTTGTCACCGTAAAGTTTTTTATTTGCCCCGAGTTATTTATTGATTGACAACTCGCGGATTTCATCTGCATTGGATTGGGGGGATGGGATGGCTTGGCTTGGCTTGGCTGGGCTGGGCTGAGTTATGGCTATGATGGATTCCGCATACAAATGGCCATCCATCTGATGCCCCTCCGTTTTTGGCGTGGAAATTAACAGATCACTGTAAATTCGTATTCAAGGCATCTTGTCTGCTCCACTATACCGAACTCATATCGAAATTTATTTGTCTTTTTCAGGGGATCTGCTGTCACATCCGACTTTCAAGCCACTGTGCAGTGCCCAGCACGAGCACTTCATCGAGAGCGATGGAAAAGAATCTAGTCTCATCATCGAACTCAAGCCGGACTCCTACGGCATGGAGCACACCTCCTGCTCCCGCATCCTGAGCGCTCCAGCCAACTATGGCTTCATAGTGCGCCTTATCCTGCCCAAGTTGCGACACAATCCGCCTCCAGAGGCTGCCACCATCAGTCCGCCCACCAACATAATGGCCGCCTTCAATGGGAATTCCTCAAAGCTCCGGCGGACTGCTAAGTCGGGCGGAATGACGGAGGCTAGCCCTGCTTTGGAGCGGATCAACTCGACGATCCCGGGATCCAGGGTGCTGGGACGTACCTGCCCCTTGAACATTGTAAGTAAATGCCAAATAAGATGGGTTCAAGATAAAAAGAAACACTTGAGCAAAGTTTTAATACTGTTTCCCTAAACAAGTCAGTTGATTGAAAAGCCACTCCATACCAATCTTTTTCCGCACTGTAATCGTCGATGGGTGATTAGTGCGAGGTTGCCATTTTCTGCACCTTCCGGTGGAATTATATACCATTGTATATATAGTATCTGCCAGTTTCTTTTATCTCGATCACCTGCTCGAATATGCCACTTGGCTGGCTGGCTCGGCGGCTGCGCATGCGCGGCGGCATTCAAGTGTGAGAATCTCGACCGAAAAGTTCAAAAGTCTGAACTCATAAATACCTGGCCAGTATATTTCCACAATTAAGAATGCTCCTACACCTGAATCAGTATTCGGCGCTTCTTATGACTTCATCACTCATCAAATTTGTCATATTATTATATCACTCATGCATAGTTTATGCCGTGAAATTGAGAATTATCGTTTCCGATTTCATTGTCAAATAGATTAAGTTTTGTAGGCTGCAACATTACATGCTCGGAGCTATCTATCGGTTATGCAAGTATAATTTAACGCTTGGCATTGTTACTTTTTTGTGGCTTTCCTGTGAGACACTTTGACATCTGAAATTGTCTCCAATTACCGACTGTCTCACGCTCGGCAAAGCGAAAAATGTTTGTCGAAGCGTAATTCGTCAGCTGATCATTGACATTGTCAAGGTGTTCTTCATTAAATAAGAAACTTTCCATTAAAGTTTACCCATGTGCCATTGTTTGTGGACATTGACACTTAGGCAGGTGGAAATGTTTCACTTTCTGCCAAAGACAAAGCTCAAAAACATAATGCCATTCGAATTTGGGAGGGTAAACACAGATGGGGAGGCAAGTTGTAGTTGGTAGAGAGATTGGCAGAACTCTTTGGAAATAGTATTCAATTCTTGGTCACCACTATCACGCCCTGAACTGTCCACCCATCCCATCCCATTTGCATAAGCGCGCCAGCTTTAACCACTTTGCTGGGCCTTTTTTCATATTTGAAACACGTTTGTCTCATTTGGCCAGGGAAGCGAAACGCAACAAATGTAGAAGCGGCAACAGAAATTGCAGCAACAACAGCAACATCGTCGCCCGCAGCCGCAGCAGCAACACTTTCGGTTGGCAATGCCAGGCGTAGCCATAAATTCGTCGACTCGACTTCGACTGACAGACTCTCGGACTCACAGTTTGCGTCGCCATAAAAGCAAACTATGCTTTGGATTGGTTGGGGGATGTGGGATGAGGGATATGGGATTGGGGAACTGGGGTAACTACAACTATGAGGGGGACTGCCAACCACGTTTTGCATGTCAAGTATAGACCTCTTCTTTGTTCTGTCGACGGTGAGAAGTGCAAATTGATGCGTCGCATAATTACAGAGTTTTCTTCCTCCTAATGAGAAGACTAGAAGAAAATCTGGTAAATACTGTGATGCAATGCACGATAATGGTTGTTTTTATTCTTTTTAGAACTGGTTTAGCGACACACCTCTACTAATTGTTGTTTACTTACAATTTTACTTACAAACTTACAATGGGGACCACCTAGTTGGCCCGGCCTGGCCCGAGTTATTGAACTTGGGCACAAAGCCCGAGTATCTATACCTTATCAAGCGGATTGTTCACTCCGCACGTGACGCAACCAAATAAATACAAAACCAGAGAATCTGAAAACAGAAACATCGCAGATATTAATGGATATATCTTTTTATAAACACGGACTGCTCGTAGTACTCGGTTCTGGCGTGGCTTTCGCAGCTTTTTGTTTCGTATTTTTCCAGCGTAAATATTTAAATTTGCATTATGTGTGTTCGCCTGAGTCGTGGATTCGCAGTTTCGATCGTTGATCGTTGATTGCTGGGCACAGATCGCTTTTATTCAACTCAGCCATTCATGTCACGTCCGTATATTAATCGAGTGGGCGTGCCCAAGAAGGCGATCGTTTTAGCGTTTTGGTTCGATCGTGTAAACTGTTTGCTTCACGCACTTAGACACGCTTTTAGCCAACACCCCCTAATTATTAAGTTCTACTGGCCAGACTATTATTAATATTGTATATTTTTGCCTCACA
This sequence comes from Drosophila varians, assembly GCA_018150405.1. Taxonomy (NCBI): domain Eukaryota; kingdom Metazoa; phylum Arthropoda; class Insecta; order Diptera; family Drosophilidae; genus Drosophila; species Drosophila varians. Next base: position 17,626,091 of record JAECWK010000130.1, read on the forward strand.
GTTTAGCTCTCTGGACCCGCACACGCCCCAGTGGCGAGTGGATCCCTGCCAGCTGGAGGACACCGCCTCGGAGATGGAGGATCCAGTGCGTCTCTTTCACGGCCGTGTCAAGATCGTCTGGGAGCATGGCCTCCACACCCTGCGCTCCAAGCTGATGGTCACCGTGCTGGGCAAGGGCGAGCAGTGCAAGAATGGCAGCAAGCACCAGTGTCTCAGGATCGGGTGAGCTCCCAGTACTTTTTGTTTAACAACACCAGACTAACCTTACCTTTTTCCAGGGACGAACCGCTCCTGTGCATCTCCAAGGAGCTGGCCTGCGATGGAATTAGACACTGTCCGTATAGCAACGAGTACGACAGCGATGAGGACTATGAGCTGTGCTCGAAACAGCATCGCCCAGGAGTTGGCCACCTGCCAGCCGGACTGGAGTCAGATCTGTTCGAGCAGTTTGCCCTGGAAGTGTTTCGCAATCTGTTCGCCAACGACGCACCCACGGCTCCGGAAGAGCAGCCAGCCCGTAATGGCAGCAATGGAGCTGTTGATAACTCCACGGCGGTCACATCGACGACAACGCTGCGCAAAGTGCACACCAAAGACATGAAGAAGCCGGGCGGCGACGGGTCGCCCAACTCCATTGGCCCGAGCTTTACCACGGCAGCGGACGGGGAGTCCTCGCAAAAGCCGGATAATGAAACTGTCGACGTGGGCGGAACCGGAGCCGGAAGCGGCTTCACACGACGCAATTCGACGCGCTCCGGAGTGCACTCGGACCTGTCCAAGTACGGTCCCTGGGGCTACCTGATGCTCGGAATGCTCCTGTGCGGCGGAGCCCTGCTCATCTGCGGCCTCTGGGGTATGTTGCATTGCTCCCTTGTCTAGTCCAAGTAAGGCACAGTCATTGAAATCGTTCACTTGTCGCACATACCACAAAAAACTGAATCTATGACTCCTGTGCTATGACCGTGTCTAACTTTCCGTTCTGCTGATGCTAAAATTTCACTATCCTGTATCCCTATTTTGTAATCCCGTAACCCCGCTATCCCCCCTCTAGTTATCTGTTGTCGCTTGAGCTCTCACATTGAAACCATCCGATCCCTTGCAGCCTCCGCGTCGCAGCATGCGGTGAACAACGAGCGGGAGGCGGCGCTGGCCGCCGCCAATGGAGCTGGAGGCGGGGGCCTGGACCAGCTGGGTGCCACCTCGCCGCCCAACTACGAGGAGCTTGATCCACCGCCGGCCTACTCGGTGCTCTTCCCCAACCAGAAGGCGGCCAGCAGCAACACGTTGAACTTGGATGCGGCGGCGGCCAGCACGACAACGGCAGCGGCAGCGGCCGCGGCAGCAACAGCAGCCGCCGCCGCCCTGGCAGGAGCGACTGCTCTACCGCCAGCAGCAGCCGCTGGAGGTCCTGTGGAGCAGCCACATCCGCATCCGCATCAAAGTCCACACACGCAGGAACAGCCAACGAACTAGCCCGTAAGCCTGACAAGAAGGTGTAGCACCTGAAAAACGTAGCTTTAAGGACCCAAAAACCAACAAAAACAAAAAAAAAAAACATCTCTTTGACTGACTCTGATGCAATTAGCTTAAAACCAATTTAGTGATAGGCCTAAGATGTGACTCTATATATGTATATGTTAAATGTTTGACTACGCTAACCTAACGATCCTGTGCAACCGTCCTGTTCCAAGAGAATTGCGAGAATACCTGTATGATTAAATGGAAAATGTAATAATGATTGTAAAAACTGCAGCTGCAGCAGCATTAACTGACGAATCGACTAACCTTTGTATTTCTGTTAATTTAAAATTTAATGTGATATAAATTTAATGCTGAAAAAGTGAATAAAAAAATAACGAAATGTGTAAGAACTCACTCAATTGTGTTAAATTTAAATATACATTCATTTACTATTTCCAACAATAGAGAAATAGCAAAGCTTAGTAAATAATTGATGGACGCCAACGCCATTTTGCTTGCTGAGAGCGAACATAATTTGTTGCCTACTTTTGGGGAGGAATTAAATGGCGAGTCCATTCCGCCCACACCGTAAAAAATACAACAGCTGTTTTGTTTTTATTATTTTTTTGTCACATCGAATTGAACATCTTTTTTTTTATTTGCAATTCAGGTAAATTAACAGGGGTCGCTGCGTAGAAGCGGGAAATTGTTGATGGAACTGGAAGGGATGTGTGTCTGTTTTTCGTTTCACATTCAAATTGCAGGTGTGCTAAATGAGTGTTGTGTTTCTTGCTGGTTGTCAGCTCTGTTACTTGTTGATATATTACGTTGCACTGATATTATATTGTTCTCTGTTTTGTTTTCCTCTAGTTACTGTTTACATGTAAATGTTTGCCTTCCAATGTATCTCTGCCGCGCCAGGCAAGCCAGCCAGGCATTGCCCAGGTCCCAGTCCCAGTCGGGATGCAATAACTCTGGCTTAGACTTGGACATATGTAGCTGGTGGCCCACTGCATTCGCAATGCTTTGAATTCCTTAATCGTACCATATGTAAAACGAAAGTATACACTCTAAAAAAAACAAGAAGCAGTTTCGTGTTGGACTCGCTGCGCTCTACGATTGCAATTCTGGTTTGCTTTAAGTTTTTAGTCGCAAAAATTCTACTACATTGTACATATAATACATGCATATGCACATACTATAATAATCTATATACTTAATTGCCAATTTCAGCAGTTTTGATGCACGCAGCTCGCGATTTGGGGCGCAGCCAGCGGTTATCCTGTTTGAATTTAAGTTTTTTTTTTTTTCGGCAATTTTGTTCGCTTACATACTCATAAGATTTGGGCGTTTTCGTGTTTGTCGATTCCATTCATTTTACAATACAATTCGGTTCCTTAGTCTCTAGATGTGATCGTAAATACTCGATACTCGATAGATACATCGTACAATTAATTGGGTGCAGTATGTGGATATTTTCTAGATTGGTTTTTGTGCAGAATTCCCCCATCATTCGACATTTTTTCTGTACTCTCTTTGTATCCTCCTGTGTGGTCTTAGCGGGGCTTGGAAAAACACTCTCTTATTCACTAACTAATAGGCCATAGGGTACACTTAGAAAATAGTTGTTGTTCTTGTTGTTCTTGTTGATGTTGTTCATGTTCTTGTTGTTGTATGTGGTTCAAGAAAATGTTAAATAGATAAAAAACGATCTCTGATTAAATGTCTTGTTCATTGTTTTGCCTTGTATTCAAAAGTCATTAAAAATAAATTCAAATTCAAAATCTTCACGCACAAGGAGTCTTGCACTAAAAAGTTCTCATATATCCTTGGTATTGGTTGAAATTTTTGTTCATTAGTTAGCTTACACACTACAAAATACTCGATAGTTTGTTTGTCTATACTTGATAGTTTCGATTTTTGTCTAGAGCCCTACATTTAGTTATCATGTAAAATTGGACGCCAAAAAACAATTAACAAAAGTGACGCAAAGCCTTACACACTTAAATCTTTATGAAAATTCAATTGTAATCCTCAAATTGTTACTCTGGGGTCTATGTGTATCCTTGTTTTGGTGTGGATGTGTATAGTTGTTGGGGGGGGGTTCAGCTCTTGGTTTTTTGGTTACTTTGGTTACTCAATAAATAAGGCCAGTGGATACGCATACATCATAAAAGTACAATTCATATTTATCATATTCAATGTTTCACATTGCTATACAAATCTAGTTAGCTTACAAAAAGCGCTTCTATCGAGTTCTCCCAACACATACACACCTATCGATATACCATATATAATATTATATATAGCATATATGCCTCCTAACATAGTAGCCGCAAATAATGGGGAAAGCTTCTATCTTTAACGATCCTTGCAATTTCGTTTTAACTCTCGTTCCGTTTAGTTGATTTCAAAGTTGTTTGGTATAAAAAATAGAAAAAATTTTGCGACAATAAAAACGGTTATCCTCACTTAGTTACACTTTGCTCCTAGCCCACCAAGTGCCAGAATCCTTTAGATCATCTTCAGTACTAATAAAATCGCTTTAGCTTGCTACAGAGTAGGGTATACACTTAACTGTTCATATTGGATTACGAAACGCGATATGAACGACTTAATATACACACTTTCGACTTAATTCTAATTCTTGATCAATTTTAGTTTTCTATTTGTTCTATTGAATACGCTGTTGATTGCTTAAAAGTTGCTCGAAAATTAGTGTTTCTGTTGTTTAGTTATTTGGATATTTCTCATTGAACTGCAATGCTGCGACATTTGTAGCGATTTGAAGCGAATAAAAGCACATTGATTGTATACATACATGTGTGTGTTTTGTTTTGTTGTTCTTAGGGAGAGGGGACTGTGTGGATCTAGTGGCTCTAACCTGTGATCAAATCGTTTCTAATCCTAAAACTTTCATTCTCAAGCCTCGACATTTTTTGGTCATGTTGCACTTGCAACATTTGCTGATGTTGCTGCTTCTCTTCTCTTCTCTTCCTGCTGTTGTTGTTGTGCTGTTTTCCAATGGTATGGCTGTAGTTGTTGTTGTTGTTGTTGTTGTTCAAGTGGTTTTCCTGTTGCTGGAGTGTCAGTTTGTTTTTTGTTTGGTTTTTTGTTGGCGACAACGATGAGTTGGATGTTACATGCACATGCCCTGCTCCAAAACCAAAAAGCAAATTGTGCGGATGGACGACGACGGAGACGAGTGGGTGGAGTGGAGTGGAGTGGAGTAGAGTAGGTGGATGGGCTTGATAGACAACACCACCACTGCCACAACGGATGAGCCGGAATCCCCCGCCAGCTGGAATGTCGGATGGTTGTCTTGGGTTGTTTGGCGGGACCCAGTTTGTGCGTTTCGCAAGTCTCTTGGATAAGTTGCCTCCCCACAAAACATGCATATTAACAATAGTTGCCATTGCCATTGCCATACCACGGAAAGGTCCAGCACCATCAGTGCGGAAGCATCAGAGGCCTCGCCGTGCTACTCAGTCTGTGGTGTGGGGCCTTCTCCCCATTAACAATCCCACTGCCGCATCCGCCTCCGTAGTCCTCGTAGCTCAGCAGCGGCGATATCTTCAGGCCCGTCTTCTCCGGAATGATCTTGAAGTGCGGCTGATCCGCACTCACCAGCAGGGGTCGCTTCATCGACGAGTGCATGTACTCATGCGCATGCGGATGCGGATGCTGCACCGGAAGCGGATGCGGATGCGGGGTGGCTGCTCCCAGAGGACGCCGCGTGCTCGGCATATTCATCTTCTTGCAAGGCTCCGGCTTGCTCTCGAAGTTCATCTGGCAGTTCTCCGGCGAGTACTTGTTCGGCTTGTAAATGGAGAAGATGTTGTTGATCAGACTCAGGGCCGAATGGCCACCGGCGGATGGGTGATGGATTCCGGCAGTTGGCTGCTGGGTCAGCACGCTGCCCACCGTCGGGTGGCCATGCTCCGGATAGAAGTTGTTGTACTGGTACGAGGGCAGTGTGTCCATTGTGGGATAGACCTTGTGGCCATATCCGTAGCTGGGACGCGGGTGGTGGAAGGCAGAGGCGGCTGCGCCAGCGGCATTATCAAAAAAAGGATATCCCCCGGCGGTGGTCGAGGACTCACTGGAGTCCAGCTGGGGCGGCGAGGGCATACCTTCGAGCAGTGATTTCTTGATCATCAGTCGCTCATGCTCGCGGTCATGGAGGTCAATGGGTTGTCCATTGTTATAACACCTTACGTTCACATTCTTCACCTTGAGGCTGCTGTGCATGTTCCGTCGCATGTCCATGTTGATGGGACTGGGCGGCTTGTCCAGCTGCTCCCAGTACTTCTCTAGGTCGATGTTGAAGTCCTCCAGGTCGATCTCCGTGGTGTCCGAGCAGGTGTCCTCGTCGAACAGGCTGTTGCAGGTGGCTGTGGGAGGCTGCATCTCCAGCAAGGACTTACTGCGGGAAGGACGCTGATAGTTTGAAGCCGGATACCTTCTGCCAGGACTCCGAGGAGCAGCTGCCGCGGCCAGGTATCGCTCATCCTCGTCCAGGAACTTGTCCTGCAGCATCAGACGCTCTCGTTCCGCTCGAATGAAGTGCTCCAGGTCGGTGTCATAGCGGCAATGCATGTGCTCTTCCTCCTCGGCGGCCGGATGGTGTCCGGGACAGTGACCCGGCGGAGGAGCCCTGGAGCTTCGGGCCCTTGGAGCAGGTGGTGGCATCTGCCTGGACTGGCGATGACAGCAACAGTCATCTGCCGCCGAGCAGCAGCAAATAACAGTGGGAGGAGCAGGTGTCCTCTGCCGTCCCGCTCCTCGCTCCTCGAAGAGCCAATCCGCGGCGCTCAGATTGCGGTTGCTTCCCGTCCTGGTTCTCGGCCTCGACCCGGGATAGATGTCGTCCAAGAGGCAACGGGCACTGGTGCACTGGTCCCGAGCACAGCAGCGGTGGGCCAGGGTCCGCTCATCGAAGCTGCTGCTGCACAGAAGACTCATGTTCCGCCTGTAGGCTTCCCTTTTCTCGCGACGCGTGTTCGTGGCAGGCGGCAGCTCGTAGTCAATAATATCGAAAGGCATGGTCTTGGTGGTGGCACTAAAGGAATATGACTTGGGAACACCGGCTCGGTTCTTCAGTATGGATGTGGTGGGCTGAGCAGCGATTCCACCCGTCCCTGTTCCAGGACCGGAGCCACTGGCACTGGCCACTCCTCCGCCCGCCTCGAAAACATTGCCCTCGAAGCACCAACTCTGGGATTTGGGGTATTGGAACTCTTTGCAGCTCTTGGAGCGATGCAGTCCGTAGCCGGGAGATCCCTCGCCCTCGCCGCGACGCTCTTCTCCGGCACCGCCGCCGCCGCTCTTCTCGTCCAGCTCGTGGATGTCCCGAAGCGGACGCAGTGGCCCATACTTGAGGACGTCGGGCACATAGTCCTCGTCCATGTCGTCCGACCGATTCGAGTAGATGTTGTCCGTGTACCAGGTGGGATCCAGCTGCTTGGGTCGAGGCTTGGCCTGCATTAGTTTGTCCCGCTTGGACTGGCGGTAGCTTTCGAAGCAAATGCCCTTCATCTTCTCCAGCTTCTGTTCGCGTATTCGCTCCCAGTTTTCCCAGTTCTTGTCGTTCTTGTTCCGTCGTCCTGACAGGATTAGCACTTCCCGATCCTTGTCCCAGTCGGCACTGCCCTCGTCGCCGTAGTCGATGTTCAGGCGCTTCGTCTCAACGTCCGATTCCCTGGGTATCTGGTGGTGGTGCTGGGTGGATGTGGAGGCAGGAGGTGCAGATGGGGCGGGTGCAGCGCTACTAGTGGCTTGACTTTGGTTGTCGGTAACTACGATTCTAATCCTACGCTTGGTTTTGTCCGTCGCCCGCGATTGCGACGACTGCAGGGACGACTTGTAGGGTCTGTCCCGCTCGTCGGAGGGCGGCTCGTCCTCTTCTGGCTGTCACACCTCCTGCAAATACTTGATCGGGCAGTATCCCGATCCGTGTTCCGCGGCGCGGATCATCACCATGCCATTGACCTCATCGCCAGTCTGGTTTTTATGCGAACAAAAGATGCAGGAGATTGTATGATTAAGTGGATGCGTTATCTTACCTGGATGACAATCTGATCTCGTAGCAGGGTGAGATTCTCGCCTCGTTCGCTGTCGGAGACCTGGAGATTGTGGGTTACCTGCAGTGGCTTCTCGTTGGCGTTCAAACGGACACAGTACTTGGAGGGGAAGTAGCCGACGCGTCCAAAGACCTTGCCCTTCCACCAGTCTGGATCCGAATTGTCGATGACAGTTACCTATTTTTGGGGGAAAATGGTATCAGGATATTAAGCTAAAAGTCAAAGACCAGAAGCCCTGCTAAAGCCACTAAGTCCTCTTGAAAATATCAGGACGATGGAAGCACTTATCGATCCGTGTCGCAAATTCCCCCTGAAACCTTTCATAAAACAAAAGTTTGACTTTTCTATGCTCTTGTATCCTGCAATCCGGCAATCCTGAAATCCAGTCAGTCCGCGAACAAGGACAGAGCCCAAACAAAAGCTAATCTGTAAATATTGAACACTTTGCCAGAGGCGGCGTGGGCGTAGTCAGGGCGGGGTACTTGCAATCAGGGAATGTACACAAAAAGTCGGTAACTACTGTTATTATTTCTTCTTGTACGGCGTTTGTTTAACTCTGTTTGCTCAGAGTAGATCCTCTTTTTTTCACATATTTATGTACTGTTTTGTATGATAAATAAACAAAGTTTTGTTCGGCATTGTGCTCCTTTTAATATTGAATAAAGGACGCAGCAGCACATGTGCGTATGATTATATTTTCCTGATTTCCTGGGCAGCCATTGTGAGGGCTAAGCGCTCCGTTTAGCGGATTAAACAAAGCGCTTTGTTTATTATTCATACCCACTCGTTGTATGTAGGTGGAGTGGAGTAGATGGTCCATTTGGTGGATTAACTCACCTTGTAGCCAGCCTTGAGGTCCAGTTCGTCGGCATGCCTAGCCTTGAAGTTGTAGATGATGACGTACAGGTTCGTGGGCAGCAGGCGATGCGTTTTCTTAGCCAAATAAAAAGCAGGATTAAAGGACGAGAGTTTGGATTAGCGCATAGGTCGTGGGAAAGTGTCTAAAATGGAGGTCTACAGTGGTGGAGCAGGCAAAATGAAGATTGGCGGGGGGATTGGTGAGGGGACTACCTGGGGATGTCTTACGGGTGAGAGGCACGGCGAAGTGCTGGCCGAGGACTGGGACTTCTCCATTTCGTCCGGCAGGTCGACGCTGCCGCCACGCATTCCCCGGGTGGCGTAGAGCAGCTTGCGGCCCGGATGCGAGGGGCTCGATGGTGCTGTAATGGTTTTGGATGTGTTAATCCCTGCTCCAGGACAGGCTCAATTCGTTTTTGGTTTTGGTTAATCGAATGCAAGTTCGAAGGATGAACGAATAAAGAATACAAACAAGAAGAATCAGATACCGTGAGAAAAGAAAGAGACAATATATAGATTGATTGATTGATTGATTGAACAGGTAAATAATACACATACATATACGGCAAAAGATAGGGGATTGATAGGTGGAGGAGGATTACACATCCCCGTCGAAATTGTGAGAATGTGTGGTGTCAGCAGATGAAGTTAGTCTACGTTTAGCGTTAACTTTCAAGTGAAAACTTTAAGCTTCTATTAACTACGATTCGAACTACTTAGCCAAAGATTAACATTACTCGATTTGTACTCTTCAAGTCTTAGATTCAACATATTTACAGTAATTAATAGGAAAGTATTTTTAATTTAAAAGCATTAAAAGCGAATAGAAAAAGTCGTTGGGTGTCGAAAGAGTGTTAGTTAGAGTGTCGATATACGTACTATAGTTTGGAAATTAGAGAGATTTGGGGGGAAAATTCGTTACAGAGATTCGTTAGAGGAGGCCAAAAAGTGGGTGGTGATCGGAGGTGGTGCATCGTTCGTCGTCGGTTTCCGGAACCGGAGACGTTGTCAGAATCGGGCTTGGGACCGGGACCGGGACCGGGACCGGGACCGGGAAACGGAACTTACTGGTTTGCTACTTACAGTGCAGCCGGCTGTTGTTCGACGGCGGAGTGCTGTGCTCCAGGTGGCCTCCAGAGCCGCCATGGTAGTAACCGGAGCTGGCCGATGTCGAGGCCCCCGTGCCCGGAAGTTGGGCCCGACGCCTAAACTGGCCGTGCAGCTCCGAGGATTCGGGGGAGTCCAGGCTCAGGGATTTCATGCGTAAATTCAACTTTTGGCGACGCGGTGAGTGCGGTGCTGTTGTTGTTGTTTTTAGTTATACATATTTTTTTTTTTTTTTTTTGTATTTAATTTTGTTGGTTGTAGTTGTTGTTGTTGTTGTTGTTGTGTCGGATGTTGTTGGAATTGAATAATTCGATTGGACAATACACAACATGAGAGTTATTGGTTCGTTCGCAAAAAATGGCCGAGTAAGATGTGGAATAAAAATTATTTGATTTTAATTTCGTTTGTTAGGCATTTGGTTAAGTCTATGCGTCTACTGATAATCTAACCAAAACCCAAAGGAAATTAGCAAAAAAATATATATTTGGAAACCGAAGTCAAAACAAACGAAATCGAAACGTAAGCATAGAGTCCTTTCGACGACCTTTCGCCAGGACATCGAAAGATTTACTCTTAGAGACGGGCAAAGATATTTTCATGCCTTTCACTTTTACTTTGCCAGCCTCTTGAATTATTATATGTATACATTTTCTTGCTTGCAACATTCAGAGGCACGTTCAGAAAGAGACAGCAAGTGTATTATCCCGTTTCAGTTGCCACACAAAAAACAAAAAGCCAACTTAAGAATCCTTCTTAGCTTCATAGTGCGTGTGATTTAGTTTGTTTTTGTGTAAAAGAATGAAATATTAAAAGCAACTTGTTGTTCATCCTCGTTTCCATCGCCCTGTGCCAGATGAGTGTTTTGTTTCTTAAAATGAAATAGTACCATTCGCAGATATTAAATATCGATTTGGCATTTATTCGTGTTAATGTGTCTCGTTTATCGGGGTGATAGATATAGTCGGTTGTGGTGTAATCAGATATGACTTAATACTTTAATCGTAATATACAAATATTCGCAGAATCGAAATAAAAACTAAGATATACGAGAGAGGTGGTGTGTAAACATATATAATTAACAGGTAGATTTAACTAATATTGAGTATTTTATAATAATTACTGTGCTGCATTCAAAACATCAATTGGTCTAGATATCGTAGGGTCTAAAAAGTGGTATCCTAGGGCAATAATCAAATCAATAACTTAAACGGTACAACAGAAAAACAATAAATTGAATTAAAACTGATTTAAGTTAAGTGCTGGGCATCTCCTTGACAAAAACGATTTCGCCTGCAATCCATCAATTCAAACGGACCTTGCCCGGTCTCTTGCTCTTGCCCCTGGAGTCCTCCGCCCCTGGATGGGGCTCCGGGCTCTTGAGAATCGCCCGTGGCAGCATCAAGGGCTCGCCAAAGGGTCGGCTTGTTTCTGATTTCGCAATTGCTGATGCTGTTTCAAATAAATATACGTATACAAAATATATATTTCCTCAATATGTATCATTCTGTGTTAGTTGTTAGTGGCGTTTCCATTGATTTTTCAGTATTTTGGCGTAAAAGAAACACGAGAAAAACGGGAAAACGGGAAAACAGGAACCAGAAAATGTGAATCAAAACTAATTAAGTTAAATGAAGACATGAAGCCCAAAAGAAAATATTAGACATTAAGACAGTGTTCATGCAGAAAGCAAGCCAAAACAAACCGGAGAAACTTTGGAGATGGAGAAGGAAACGGCGGTGCCGAGTCCTGGCACAAGTAATAGAGCAGAAACATAATCCTAGCAAAATAAGTGCAGAGCCTGGCTCGGGCTCTGGCTTTCGGTCTTTGGGTCCTGGAACTTTTGCCGCAAGGAAGTTGAGAAAATATATACCAGCATGCAGAGCAAACGAAAGGCAGACCCACAAAAAGTACAAAAAAAGGAGAAAAGCGTGGAAAAAATAAGGAGCAGCGCAAAAAGATTGTGTGTCATAACAATTTTTAGCATAATTATGTTCGGCCTGGGACCGGGCGAGGTCCCCACCACATCCACTACTCCTCGGGTATCCTTCGCCCTTCCTTTCCCCCCCCTCTCGGATCCCCCTCAATCCAATGAGAGGCTACAGTTTCCTAAGACAAAAAGTTGGCGGCGCCGCGCGACTTTAACTTTAAACTTGTCTCTGGGCGCGAGTGGCATTAAAAATGCAGCAAACATTAAGCACAAATGAACTCGCGCGTTGGCGAAAAAGTTTTATTTTCATTTTTACATTTTGGTTTTTGTTTTTTTTTTGTTGGTAAGAGGGGCTCAAAGTCTGCAACATTTGTATGCAGCTGCACACCCCAATCCCAAACCCAAACCCCACTTGGAAGTTTTGTGCGGCGGCTGAATTTTTGCACAAAAGTTGACAATGGCTTGTAATTTACACGGCAGTCGTCCCGGGTCCGGGTCCGGGTCCGGGCCAACTGGCTGGAATTTTCAAAAAAGAAAAAGGAGTAAGTCCTGCCACTCCCTCTGCCGCTGCCGCTGCCTTCGTCTTCGTCTGAAGCATGATGAAGCTGCTTTCAGTTTGCTTTTCAGCTGCATAAAAGCAAAAAGCATCAACAGCATAGCCGGAACTCGGCCGTGTATATAAATGCAGTTGCTGTTGACGGAAATGAGCCATTTGCCAGGGAGTGTAAACTGGGTTAAGACTAATTGGCATTTAATCCGACCATTGTTTAATCGGTCTCAGTCTCAGTCTCGGTCTCGGTTTCGGTCTCTGAGCCCAGAGCTTAAATTAAAATAATTGAAACGCCTCTTAACTCCACCCGATAAAGGCACTTCACATACATACACTTAATAATACTTTTCTCGATGCAGGATAAACGCGATTAAGTTTAATATCAAATTACAGGTAAGACACACACTCACACACACAGAAAGAGACTTAACATCTAAATGGGACAGGACAACAGGTGAGTGTTTCTTTTTGAATCGAAATGGAAAGTGTGGGTGTTCTGGATGCATCATCTAAGAATATCAAGTGCTTGGGGGAGAGAAAGTATTGGAGTGCTGGCTGGGTGATGGAACGATAGAGGTGAAGTGGATTGTTTTAACCATATTGTCTATTTATCCCCACTCCCTTGATGGGCCTCCTAGAACTCCGTAATTACTTTCTGGCAGCGATATCGATCGGTGCTGCGACGATCGCTGCTGTCGCAATCGCCCAAAGACGGACAATGGCCGGATTCCGGCAAACAGCCGTCGCCGCAGACCCGGATCGTTCGGCGTATAACCGATGCTGCTGCCGCCGCTGGCGCTTCCGTTGTTGCTGCTTCCGGAGTGAGGAGCTGGCTGCTGCTGCTGCTGCTGCTGCTGCTGCTGCTGTTGTTGTTGCTGGTGGGACGGCGATCCGGTGGCCGAGGAGGTGGAGCAACCCGCTCCGCCTGTTGCATGTTGCAGATAGCTCATCTGCAGTTGCTGCTGCTGCAATGTGTTCGCCGTGTAGTAGTTTATCCCGATCCCATTGCTGATGTACGCCGAGCTGGACATATTCGATACGGGAGCAAAGAACTGACCGTAGCGGGGTTCTTTGTTTTGTCCCCATTTTGTTGTTTGTTTGATGTGGTTTGGTTGGGTCATATTTTGGTTTTTAATTTTTTTTTGGTTAGTTAGAGTTTTTGGCAAGCGAAACGAAAATTTGCAAAAAAGATATGGACACAAAGGAATATATAGATATTTATGTATATTAATTTAAGGCGTAGCTAGTAATGGTATTTATCTAAGATGTGAGTTGTGTGTACGAATCGAAGATTACAAATTATTTGGGTCAAATGGGAAACTAGTGGCGCAGCCACAAAATATCTGCAAGGGATTCTGAGGGCAATCTCCAATCAATCAGGGCCTTGCTGCATTTACACTTTCCTAATTGGAATAATGCAGCTGCCGACCGCAGGGAATGTGGCAGTTGCAGTTGCAGTTGCCATTGCTGCTGTTGCAGTTGTAGTGGCAACTTGCAACTGTCAGTTAGTGGCGGCAGTTGCCGGCTGGACGGAAAGAGGAGGAGGAAATGTTGCGGCGCTAATTATGTGCGCACTTGCCAAGATTTGGGGCACTTTGCTACCGCAAAAGGGGGCCGGTGGCCGCAGGGCGGGCCAGATCCTGCCCTGAAATGTTGGCCCTAAGTAGGCGACAAAACGGCAACGTCATTCCATGTGATTGCTCTTGGGGCCGCAACGAGGAATGTATCTTAATTGAAGCACATGAAGCACATTCGCGCCGCAATCCCACTCACTAGCACACAATTTGTTGAGTCCCCATTCACATCCAACCATTCACCCACCCATTCACCCATTCACCCACCCACCCACTCATTCATTCATTCAGTGAGTCAGTTGGAGGCTTGGCTCGATTCATTATTTGAGGAAATCAGGATGATATGCAAACGAGTACAAGTAAAACAAAGTGTTTGGCATACACAAATTAATTACGTTCAACTAAATATGATACGTAGATGCTACATATGTTCGGCTTATGTATGCAATAATTGATTTTGGGCTAAGCTACAAAGAATATTCGGCAACTGCTTTAGTCAAATTCAACGCTAGAGTAAGCTATTTATATAGTATACTATGTATACACAAAATGCATATTGGTTATATTTATTTACTATATTTGTGTATTCAGAGTGTCTGTCTAGATTGGTGTTTTTGTGGAGAAGAAGACATAAGATTCAAGATATGTTTATCTGGTTTGGTGTTCTGGTATTCTGGTGTTCTGGTGTGTGCTAGTTGGTGTAAACTGGCCAAAAAATCGCAAATCTAAATCGCAAGCGCGCTGCAGCAGCACAACTCCAAAGCGAAGCAGTAATGGACGCAATGGGGCGTATGAGCAATTATTTGGTTAGCGCAATGTGAATGAAATTGAAATTGTTTTGCCAAAAAACTAAATGCATATGTTCGGTTGTCATAGATCGTTGTTGCAATGAAAGGGAATGCAATTGTGTGTGTCTAATGCAGCTATGTGAATAGGGATGAACTACTGGTGGTGCTCCTGGAGAGACTAATGAAGCTACTACTAAATATTATTGAATATATTGAGTATATTGAATAAATCCAAAGTGATGTGTGATTTTTTCGACTGTTACTTTTGATGGTTTAAGCACTGAGGCACTGAGACGGGATGGAGTTCATGGGGACAAGGGTGGCAGGACGAAAAATATATAGAAGAGAGATATATTTAGAGAGAGACAGAGAGAGAGAGATAGATAGAGAACCGAAAACCGAAACTACAAATAATCTCTGACAAAATATGAAATGATTATAAACAAATGCAGACGACAGAGATCAAAATGTAAGAAAATAAGAAACGAAAACAAGAGCTACTTGGGCGACTTGTCGGACCTGAGCTACTAGATATGTCTTGGGTGGGCACCGGCAGCCCTCCGCGCTGCTGTTGCAGCTCCTGTTGTTGCAGCTGCACGCCCAGTATGGGCATGGCCACCGGCGGGGGGCGGACACCTCGTCCGGCCCTTACCGCCGCCGCCTGCGCCACCGATGCCAGGCTGCGTTGCGGATGTTGCTGCTGTTGCATCTGTTGCTGTTGTTGCTGCTGCTGCTGTTGCATCTGTTGCTGCTGCGTCTGCTGCTGCTGCTGTTGCTGCTGCTGCTCCTGCAGGGCCAGCTCCGATACGCTGACAATCGGTATATCCGTGGGCGGGGCCCGGCCCATTTCGCGATCCGGAATCGGGATGCCTTCCTTGCCCTGGACGGATTTGTCGCCTGCTGCAAGATTCGAGTGCCCGGATTTGAGTTCGCCGGCTTGTTTCAGCACGCGATAAATTTGATCGATTTCGGTTATTTCTTTTTACATTTGATTTGAGATTGAGTTTGGTTGGTGCCGCAGATTTTGAAGGGTCAGTTGACAAGTTGACAAGTACGGTGGTTGGTTGGTTGATGGAGGGCCATTTTCAAATTTCGTTTACACATTTTTCAAATTTTATTCGATTTTTTTTTTCAATTGTCGGTTTCGGATTCGGATTCGGATACGGATACGGATTCGGGTGAAGTTGATGTTGTTGATGATGCATTGTTGAAGTGCATTAGTAAATTATTGCAAATGGTTTCGATAATTGGAAATGGGCGCTGTGGCTGGTACTTGGGATACTTGTCATGAGTTCAACAATTGATTGATTGTGTGATAAAAGGGGGCTTATATATATGTATATATTACTGTAACTCTATTTTAACTCCATTGGTAAGCCCTCTCGATGAGCCAGCTCTAAGAATGTGGTGGTTTTTACCCGAGTTGCAACTCCCTACTTATCGTAAAAATCGAAACAAGTTAGCCAACACAACACTTATGCGGAATGAGGCGTGATATTGGCAATAAAGATCTAGTGAACTGTATTTAAAGTTTACTGAATGCTTTGATACTGATACTGATATTTGATACTGATTACTGATACTGATTACTGAATACTGATGTTTTGCGGCTAAAACATGCTCCACTACTTGAACTTTTGATTTCGTTTAGTGGCTGTCCCTCAGCTCTATTATTTTTGCTTCGATTTGCCAGACAACTGGGTGGTTGGGTAACTTTTGTGGCGGCAATTTAAGGTGTTTAGTAGGTGTATAGTGTAGAGAGTGTGTTTTTATTGGTCTGATTGGTTGATTGGTTGGTTGGTTGGTTGGCATTCGCTGATTAAGTCTCGCTAATTAAGTGAATCAAAGCGCAACAGTCAAGAACACAAAATACGGAACACAAAATCATAAGTTTAAGGGTTCAAGCGCATTTCAATCGAGTATCTTGCGCATACGAGTATACGTACATTTATATATATACTTGTATATACTATCAATATATAAATATAGTTTAAATGTCTTAGATGTACATGGCTCGGTCATGGCACATACTAGATATATATAGATTGAGTAATACTATTTCATTTGGATACCTAGTTGCGCAATGCGATGCATGAAGGGCGTCTTTTGACGAAATTTCGCATTTGGCACATTCAATTGATTTGCGCTGGAATTCGGATTCAGATTCAGATTCGATATCAGACTTGGATTTGGATTCAGATTCGGATTCGGATCATCTGGCTGATCTGGCTGATCTGCTGCAAGCGACTCCTGCGGCGAGGCTGTATTTGTTTTTTTCGGGGTATTTGTTTTTTTTTTTTTTTTCGTATTTGGTTGTTGTTTTTGTTTTTTTTTTTTTTTGGTTTTGTTGTAACAAAGGAATATGGAAGGGAAGAGGATTCATTTCATTTCATTGATTCAATCAAATAAATGTCGAGAGTCTACAGTTTGGAATTTGTGTGCGGTTTTCATAAACTACAGACTGATACAAAATGGCCGTCGCACCCCCAAGGTATGCAACAGATTCGATTCTCCGCATGACAATTGTTTACTGTTCATTGAGCAGGAAACGGAAATCATCGCCATCTTCATCACCATCTCTCAGGGATTTCTATAGATTAGAATTTAGAATTTGTGTGTATATGTATATTGTGTGTTTGTTGGTTATATGCTTAAGTGTACGTATGTCTATGAGCCGGAGAAAATTGCAAAAGTTCGTGTTCGCCGAGGTTTGGCTTGGCTTGGAGAATTGCGACACAAATCACAAGTGCCACCGCAATCTGTATACCCCGGGAGTGCCATAAATCCATTGTGAAATCAACTGATACCAGGCAATCACCGCCCCTGCAGCGTTAGGAATGCCAACCGTCCGCCCCGGCTTTCAAAGCTTTCCACCCACCCACTCTCGTCCCGTCTTTTCTATTTTTCTGGCCAACACGAATCAATAAATGTTTGCCAAGCAGCAAACAAAATGTTGCTGATGCGGTTTGGCCAAAAAAAAATTCAGAAAACACCAAAAAGAACAAACGGATTGGCCAGGTAAGAGGACGAGGAGTGGGACGGATCGGATCGTATCGGTGCGGAACGGAACGGAACGGAGAAAATTCGATGGGAGCATGCATGCATACGGATGCGGATTGAAATGCAATCTTATTGGAGATTCGGACTCCAGTCTCGGATGCAAAACACGGCTGTGGGCACACATTCGACCATTCGAGCAAATTGTTATTGGGGGAATTTTGAGTCAAGCTTCAGGTTTCATGTTTCCGCTCGCCTGCTTTTTGGCCAGCACATAGCACATTGCATTTCCCATGCAAGTCGTTAGCCATCAGATGCCATGTTAGTAGTGGCCGGGTGTATTCTGTTTTCTGCATTTAGTATTTTAGTATTCAGTGTGCTGTACTCTGTACTCTGTATTTTTGTATACTGTATGCTGTATGCTGTATGCTAGGGGCTATGACTCGAATGCTGGTGCGTTGGCTGTACTCACTTTCTTCCTCAATATCGACGCGGTTCTCCAGCTCCGAGGTGCTCTTCTGGCGCCGCAGCAGCTTCTGTTTCGGCTGGCAGCGCGGCAGGTTCGGAGCGCAGTCTCCATGGGCATTCAGTTTGCAGATGCGGCACCGCAGTCCCTGCCGGGTGTGGCCTGTAATTCGAGACAAGGGCTTTAGCTTCTACCACAAAGAATAATGGGCGACTCTCATCATGTAAAAGGCTTCGGCGGAGACTCTTAAACTTTAATGGAGTCGGAAAAATTCCTCTAAAAGAACTTTTCCTTATCCTGCCACATGGCAGGCAACGGTTTAGAAACCTTTCCGACATTTTTCGATTGGAATCTTGTATGACTTTGAATATGTTACAGAATTTCTATCATTATTAATCATGTTTTGGCATTTTTTGAGGAAAATGACTCGTAACTGAGTAAAAATCATGGAAGGTGTCTTTGGGCCAAAATTTCTAGATTTCAGTCACCTTTTTGTTCATAATTTATCCAATTTTTATCCGATTTAAAAAGTGAATACCATTTATGAATCAGGAAAGTATTCCGCTCCAATCTGCATCAAAAGATTTCAAAAGTGGAACAAAAAATATTTTTTCGATTTTTGCGATTTTTTATGATGGTACCCCTTACAAAATTTTCAAAAAATCGAAAAATTTTTTTTGGTCAAATTTTTAAATATTTTGATGCAGATCGACGGCGATTGAAGTCCTGATTCTTAAATGACATTCCGTTTATAAATCGGATCAAAATTGGGCAAAAAAGTTGCAAAAAGGTGATTAAAAACTCTTAATTTTGGCCTAAAGACACTCACCATGATTTTTGGCTAGGCTTTTGGCCAAACCTAAACATTTTAATATGAGCTTTGGAGTACTCACCTCTCAGGATCTGGGAGCAGACGTCGCATGCCGTTATCTTCTTGTAGGTGTATTCCTGCAGGTGGTGGCTGCCATCCAGGTTGGGTCGCAGCGGCTCGGAGGCTGTGCTGGAGGCTCCATTGCGCCTGTGAGGGAAACGATTCGATTCGAAGGATTAGAACTTGCCTTGGCCACTTGAATGGAGTCGATAATGTTGCACTTTTCCCCCATCTGGCCAGGCAAACAAAGTGGCCAAGCATATGCTCATAAATTGCACGGCCAGCTAATGGATTTGAAGGCTGCTTTTATGCTCTTATGATATTTCATGTATTTGTATATTTATTTATTTGTATATTGTATGTACGTTCTATGTATGCACAGTGACAACACAACAATGGCGAATGAACAATGGCGGAGTGTGGACAATGGAGCGAGGACATCGAGGACATCGGACATCAGACATTGGACAATGCACATTAATCAAACCCTCGGTGCGTGTGTTCTCTTCTTATTTTTATTTATTTGCTTGTTTTAGTTGTCGAGTGTGTGTATGGTGTGTGTGTGTGTGCTGTGTGTGTGTTTGGACAAGAAACACATTAAAAAGAATTGCATTTTAAATAAACACATTTTGTGCGGTACTCAACCTAATTGGATTTGCTGGAAATTGGTCGATTTATCACTGCCGCCAACAAATAGAGTGTTGGACGTATTTACATATATTTCACAGCCGAATGATCTCTCGTACTTGGACCAGGAGATCTCAATCCACGTCCACGGCGCTTATGCAAATTATTGTGTTATTTATATTGTGTACACATCGAATTCATTTCAGCAATTTCATTTCATATTTATACAAAGATACAACCAATTTGCAACGGCTTCCGTTACGCTTCCTGCCCGCCGCCCACTTGGCCCATTTGGCACTTTGTTTTATTTGCCAGGAAAGTGGATGGCAAGGAATGTACACAGAGGAAAATTGGTGGCACTAAATAATGGGATACACCATTTGAAACTGTGCAAATGGTGTCACTAATTTATTTGTATTCAAGTTTAATATAATACTTTGATACTTTATAAATCACTTTATAGTCTGTGCCGGTGTATGGAAAAGCCTGGGACGAACAATGGAGCAATTGTTGAGGCATAACCAGGCTCGGAGGCCTAGAAGCAGGGAAGCCGGGAAGCCGGGAAGCCGGGAAGCCGGGAATCGGACTGGGAGGAGGAGGCCACAGGCCGACGTTGATTGTTTGTAAGTGGCTTATGCACACAGATGAACAAACCGACACTGACTGGTTCTCGGCTGGCAAATAAATTCAGTTAAGCACACCAGCCAGTTGGCGCCATATTTATATAAAGTTGTTTGTTGCCAAATGCGTAAAATATACAAACAAAAATAAAATAATATTCATTTTCCTGGGGGGGGGCTGGCTGCCTCCTGGGTAGATGTAGAGAGAAAAAGTGCAACATTTCGATTGACAGCTACAAATGAACACTGGACATGATGACATTGAATACGAGAGAGAGAGACTTAAACTGAATATTGATAAAACTATTGTTTTGACTTACAATTAGCTAACAAATAATGCCCAAGGTGTGTTGGATTAAATGGGCAATTTACAACTAGGAATGTTCGACTCTGATATGTACAGTATCTGGGATTGTCTGGTTTATACTGGAGGGGATTTTAGTTTGAATGCAGACTTAGGGGGTTTAACTATTCAAGTTTAAATATCAATATCCATTAGGCTATGTTTTAATTTGGTGGCTTTAGAGGATGGGAGGTGGTTTGGGTGTCTTGTGTGGCTTGGGTGTGGATGCATCTATTCGCAAAATGCTAAAACCAAAGAGAAATGCACTTTAGCAATTATATTGTACATATTGTTGCGGCATGAGAAATGGTTTAATTATAGTAATTCTCATAACATATTTATGATTATTTGGCTTCGCAATGTGGTTGTGAACGCAACTTAAAACTTTCCTCCAACTCCCCAAATGAATGCAAAATTATTTAAATAAAAACGGAAAAGGGAAAATAATTCATAAAAACCGAAGCAAAGCGAAATGAGTTACGGGCCCGTTTTTGTGTTGCTGGTAGCGGTTGCGGCTTAGTTTTTCCGGCATCTGTAATTTCAGGCAAAAACTTTTGCAATATAACAGCCCGGAACTTTTGGCAGCGATTTTCTTGTCACGTTTGGAAAACGCATGCGAAGGTTGTACGAATATTTCGCCATGAAGTTTGAAGGGATAATGCCCACTAAGCCGATAATATTCCTCTTCGATTTTTCGATTTATCATCATTGGCTGTGCTGGCGTCGGAATTAAGTATTGTTGCAGTGGCAGTTGCAGTTGCTGTTGCAGTTGCAGCTAACTGGGGCGCTCGAGTGGGTGGCGACTTGAAAGCAACGGCACAAAATTTATAGTTTTGCAATTTTTCGCATATTTTTCAATGCTTGAATGCAACCAGGGCCGAATGGAATTTACTGTCTCCGGGCAGGGACCAGGAAACTTGTCCGGAACATATGGAACACAACCAGTAAACGAGCGGAGCGCCACATCCAGCGACACATTTATCCATAGTTATTGAACAGGGAAAAAGTTTTGTTGGACTGGACTTGGATCTGATCCAGGACATGCATATACATACACATACATATATACACAACGTATTGTCTTTGTGCCAGTTTAACTAGCTGCGGATTTTGTTGCAAGTTGCAATGTCTGCCTTTTAATTGCTGCCCCCAGAACCCCAGAACCCCAGAACCGGAGAACGGGGCGTGATTGATGGCCGGAAAGTGGCAGAGCACAGGTGCTGTTTACGGCGTTCGAAACGAAATTAAATGTGTGCGGGATTGAAATTTCAAATCGATTTTGGCCAAAAAAACAGAAGCAAATAATAATTGAGTGTCATGGGGTGGTGCAGTCGATGCGATATTTGAAACCAATTAGCCGGGGGACCAATATCAAGCGGGTTATACGTATCTCTGCTAATTCTACATGTATTTGCGTGCAACATTAGAGCAACCTTTTACTGCTGCAAAGGTATAATACATATATGGTATATAATACTTTATTATATATTGGCATATTGGCATAGGTATGTACACGAGTGTGTTAGCAACTAGAGCTAAATGCATTTGGCTGTGTGTTTGTTTTTTTTTTTGGGTTTTTTGTTGAATTTCGGTTACCTCAAAGTCAATACGGTTGACACAGCGTGGTACATTTGATTTTGTCGGGGTGGTTGGCTGATAAATAGTTCGCGATTTTTAGTTAACGATACATTTGATATTGGCAAAGCATTTTGAATGCATTTGTATTGTGTGTTTCGAATGGAGATGGTTGGTAGTTGGTAGTATATACGTAAGTAAATTTATATAGAGAAAATATTTAGAGAACGTTATTTCAATGGCAAATAGGACTTACGGACTAAACTTAATCTATGTTAAATTGGTCTTGTTAAGGTAGAGTGGCCGGGAATTGATATTGCAGCTGCATTGCATAATCGGAATTGTGCAAATATTAGGAATTCTTTTTGTAAGCGTGTAGTTTTTGTTGCGGCTGCTTTCTTCTCTCCGCTCCACTCCTCTGGCTGAATGCTTGAATAATTTTTCGCGTTTTCCACAAGCTTTTAGTCATATTAATGTGCGGGCGCTCCCATTCCCTATTCCCTTTACCGCACTATTTCATTTTGTATCTTTTTTAAGGTGGCCCTTGGTGTGGCAGCAGATACTCGGCTGCTGTGGTTTGTATTCGACTTAATGGGCTTTGCTCTATGTAGTATCTATCATCCCCCACCGCCCGATAATGTTGTGTAAAAGTTGGACAGGACTGGTGGAGGTGGAGACTAGACTGGTACTAGAGTGGTAGAGGGTGGTGGTTCTAAAGAGGTGGGGATGGTAGTATATAGTTTATAGTATAACTCACCTATCTGCTTGTTGTGCTGAACCAGAACCAGCAGGCTTTAGGCTTTTAAATGCTTTCAGCCACTTTGTTTTCATCGATGGCGCTGTGGCAGCGGAGAATTTGCGTTCGTTGCGCGGCGATGTCGGCTCAACTTTGCTCACGAACAGATCCTTCTGCGAATAGAGATAGAGAATGGAGGGGGGGGGGGGAGAAAGCGGAGAAAGCGCATTAGTCCAAATGCAATTTCCATTTAAACGTCTCACGTTGCAGTTTAATTACAAGCCATTAACACTCGCAACTCCGTTGCAGTCCGCCTCGAAACTTTGTCTACAGCCATTTGCCACCCGTTTTGATTTCCCTTTTAGCCCCACATATGCACACAATTACACTGAGAGAAATTCGTTTTAGCCCCAAATCGGACTACCACCGAAAGCAGATACTTTCTTTTTTTGAGTGGACAGTTGGGCCGTAATGGAGCCATGATTATATGGAGAGTGTTTAGGCAAAGGAATGCTTAAATATTTAACCGATACTATGATAACGCATTTGTGTCGCCTGCCAGGCGTTGAATAAAGCCATTTTAATTAATAATCAACACTTTGCCGAATGCCACAAAATGTAATTATGCCCGGCAACACACACACACACACACACACACACACATTCTGTAACAATAATTAAAACCACGTGTGACATTGGGTAACAGTTTAGTAAGCCTAGCTGTCCTTGCCGTCCTGTGTTGTTATCCTGTGATATTTGTCCTAGTTTGGTTGTCGGCTGTCATGTGCGTTGGGATAATTAGATGAGCTTTGGCAATGCATTTAATTTCCGTGTTTTTCATGTCCATTTCGAGTCCAAAACCAAGAGTATCGCGGTGTAAATGAGTTATTATTAACACAACAAAGCGTTATGGTTGTCAAAAAAGTATTTATTAACTATTTATGACGAGTGTTTTTTTGTTGGTTGGCAACTATTTGAGGTATCTGACATAAATATTCTGCCTTTTTATGGTATAGCATATTTTACAAGGATATTATGTTGTACATTGAAAACTTTTATTTCCCATGACCAAGGTTTGCAATACTCCATTTTTGGATGAACCAAATCCATTTCTGACTGACAGAGATCCCCATCACACCGTGTAAGCTCACCAAATCCATCAAGGGAAAGCGATTTTTGTACTTCGCACCGAATCGTGGCAGACAGCGTGATTTTATGATGTCAGGACAGAAACTGAAAAGTCAAAACAAGTTGGAAATCATTGCACTCAATGCAATTGCGGTATTTATAATGCAGCAGAACGCGCTCAGTTTCGGATTTCCGCTGGTGGCTGGCTGCCTCCTTTTTTTTATTGAGTTTTTTGTAATTTCAGATCGTCCTTTTTGTATTTCTCCTGGCTCGCTGGCTGGCTGGCTGGCTCCCCCATTTTCGACATGTTATTTTTAGCACTTTGACAGCCTGACAAAAGTTGGGGCGAGGCCAAACACACACACACCCACATCCATGCACATTGATGGCCTTTCGGTGGGAGGGGGTCTTTTTGGAGGACTGTGGGCGTGTCTCTCTCTCTCTGACAGGCAGGATATTAAGGCTGCCATGCATACGGCGCCATATGGATGGCGCAGCGCGATATCAAAATCAATGTATCAGCAAAAGCGAAAGCAACAGCAAAAGCAAAAGCAAGAGCAACAGCAGGACGACTGACAACAAAGGACGAAATTCAGTGGAATGCCATTTTAGTGATTGCAAAGAATTCGTTGATATAAAAATTAATTCACTCGCTGCGATTGCAATTAAAAATTAATTTCCCAACAAGGCCATAGCAAATGAGTAATTAATTTTAACGCAAATTCCATTCTACTGACCAGAAATGAAAATATTCTTCCCATTCCATCGGCGGGATTAAATTTGAAAACGCTTTTGTCGACGACGCAAAATTATGCTTGAAGAAAGGACAAGTTTGAGACAGGCAGCCGGAACGATAAGAGGCGCAAAATTCTTGGGGCACCAGCACATTTGAATGACGTTAGCCATCGCAGCCATCCGGCAATTCAGAAATCATGGCCTGGCCGGGAGAATCCACGGCCGAGTGGCGACGTCTCGGGTCTGGCCATAATGGACATGTGCCTGTCATGTTGCCTTTGTCATTGTCGTCGCCATTTGAAGGCGGGTCCCGGGCCATAAATTTATGCATGCAGTGCATAAAATTCAAATTAAAGGAGCTGCATCAGGGAGCAGCAGCAGCAGGAGCAGCAGCAGGAGCAACGGCACATCCTGCCAGCGACAAGTACACGTTTTGACACTTTACAACAGGCCAAGTCCCATCCAAAAGGCGATGTCAAAGCCCGCAGCAGCCAGCTCCCAAATGGACAGGGGCGTTACGGGGATAAGGGGGCGTGGTCGTTTGGGGATTTGGGCGGACAGCTGCTCGGTAATGTGGGCTTTCCGTCCCCGACTTCTTCGGCCCCCAGGAGCAGTGCAGTGCAATCAGGAGCAGCTGCTGCAACTATACTGAAATCAAAGGTTGCTAGGACCTTTTTAGGAAAGGCTTAAAGTGCCACCTCCCTCTCCCCGCTACCCCAATCCTCTGGCTTTCACAACTATGGTTTCCACTTTTCTGACATAAATTGCGACCTAATTGATTTCACTTGGCTTTTTAAGCTACTTTTCTAACCAGCTGGAGGACCAGGACCAGAAGGAGGAGCATTAAGAGGAACAGTTTAGGAAACAGTTTTGTTTTTATTCCTTCCAGTTTTGGGGAGGGAATGGAGGTGGGGGAGTTCCTTTTTTTTGGGCCGCTTTAATTATCTGCTATCTTTCGTCTCGGAGGAGACCCAAACAAAATTTATGGCTGTCACAATTTTTAATTATGTTGCCCATTGCTAGATTGAAACCACAAAGGTATCGTAAATTGCCAACTCGAGCTAGCCGGGCCAATGGAAATTTCCTCATTAAGGCCACAACAAAGCAGGCCAGTCCAACAAAGGGAGTCGGGTCTTTGTGATTCCATGCTTGATCTGCTTAACCACAGCCCGATACCAGATGCTGCGCATCCCCCCTTTCGCCGCCCGCCGCCCACAGCCACGCCTCCCTCCCACGACCACCTTGTAATAAGCATTTCAATTGGCCCACGATGAGCCATTCGGGGACTGGCAATATGAAAGCATATTTTATTGCCACTTTGATGAGCCAAAGCACCCGGGAGGATGTAGAAATAAGGAAGAGAAAAATATATATGGGCTACGATTCAGATTCAGTTTTAACCTATATTTTTCTAGCCCGTTGCAGTCCTTTGTAATCTAGAGTGAGTGTAAATGGGTGCAGGGAAGAGAATGGCGATGTAGTGGTTAGCTGATTGCACGGGGGAAACCCACAAGGACTTTTACAAGGACTTTTGTGGGATTTCATCTCTTTGATATCAATTGTCTTGATGTTTTTCATCGAGGGGAGGCCATAATTTTGACGTTTTTGGAAATATACCCCCACAGATTCCACGTTGTATAGCCTTTCTTATCCTCTTTTTTCACAAATATTTTCTCCCTGTGTTCCACTTAGTTCATGGCTTTTTAGCAGCTCCAACTAATTGCCGCTGCCGTAGTCAGTCTGGCTAAGGAGTCCAAGAGCTCTGCAAACAAGCCTAAGACAATTAAGCAAACATGGAGCCGAGCTGCGTTCGCTGGCAAAAATGGGATAAACAGGACACGGAGAAAGTGAGGGGGCGCGACTGGATAGGGTGGGCGGCGGGGGAGGGACAAACAAACATTTCCGTAAATTACACGCATTTGTCAAAACGAAACAATGCGCAAAGTGTTTATTTGTTTTAGTGAGTGCTTTTGAGCGCAAAAATGACTCAACACAAAAACAGGACAAACAGGACAAACAGGACGAGCATGGTGAGCAGGACGAGCAGGACCAACAGCAAGAGAAATTGCAGTGGCGATGAGATTTTAGAAAGAGGATAGAAATAGGAAGTAAAGGAGGGGGGTCTGCGGCAGAGCTGTTGCAACTTCTAATGGGTTTGCTCGTTGCTGCTGTGTCATTGTGCCGCCGAGTATGCGATCAGTGCAGCGCGAAATGTGGCACAGCGATTATGCAACCGCATCCCACTGACAACGCAGCATCGATCCAGCTCAGCATGGGACGCCATGGCGTATGCGTAATGCGAACGAACACTTTTCAATTTTCATTAACTGAGCTGTCAAATTGCTTGTGGCAACTGCAATTGCAACTGCCACATGAGCATAGACAGGATACTAAAAAGATGAAAGGCATCTCTGGTTACGACTTGGGAATACTTCTTTTGTTCTCCCTTTGTAGCCCTTCCAAAAAATTTATTCGTAAGCTTTTAAGCCACATTCAGATATCCCTGCACCATGGGTAGCAAAAGCGGCTGAAATTCTGAGGTGACACAGTTTGCATTTGACAATCAACAACTGCTGGTACATCCTGCAGCAACAGCAACAGCAACAGCAACAGCAACATCACCAGAACCGACAACAATAACAAATGTCACTTTGAGATTGAGGGAGCAAAGATTGAATGCCGAGTGCGGACGGATGACAGGAGCAAGTCAAACCTGTCCAGGTGGGTCAGCCTGTGGCCCGGGTCAACCGCAATTCGTGCCAGCCTGCCATATTTTCCCAGCACTTAATAAATATGTAAAGTCTGAATTGTCCCACTCCCACTCCCACTCCGACTCGTCCTCGCAGACTGTCTGCCTCCCATGGATGGGAAATTTATTGCCCACAATTAAAATTGCAGAATGTTGTTTGCTTTTGGTGCGCGGCAGCACCAAAAAACATATATTCGTGTGAGCTGATAAACTTAATCGGCCCACGACTTGCGGGAATTTTAAGGTCCTGTATTGAAGTCCTTAACCAGGTCCTCAACTCCTCTCCTGTTGCCTTTATTTATTTTCATTTTCGGCTGGAGAGCTGGTGTTTTCGCCCCTTCTGCCCCATTCAGGCTCCTTTATGACCCCATGAGCTGCTCTCAGTGAGGAAAAAAGTACAAAAAATAACGAAGAGGGCAAAGCCTTTCATTAAGCCACAAAAAAGTGGAAAAAAAATTCTCGAGGGCGGCTGAATGTGTGTGTTGGTTAAGCTGCGTGAAATGCCTTCTGATTCTTCCTGTAATGACACTTGCATCTTCACATCTTTTCCACCTCCGAATGTAATTTGCATTTGCTGCCCCGCTCTTTACTTTTTATTTTTATTGCTGGAAACAAAACGGAAAACGTGGGATATGTTGGATGTGGGGGTCTGTCCTTAGTCCTTAGTCCTCATCCTCCTTCATCCTTCGTGCTCCATGCTCCGTGGATGCTCCTCTTCACTACGTGACTGCCATCAATTTTCAGTGGCGTTGCCGCATCATTTTGCATACAAACAGGTGAATGGTAGTTTGGGGCAAATTCAAGGTGGCCACACACACACACTCACACACACACCCCCCGCCAACAGCTTCGTCCTTGTCCCCTTAACTCGATTTTGAATTGGTTTAAAAGGCGTTATGTGCAGGGACTGCTGATCACACCTCGAAATGTTCTGGTTTCCAACTGGATGTTGCAAGTGGGAATGCCGAGTTACGTTCTTTTTTTGTATGTACTTTTATTATTATTGCAAGTGTTAAGGCGGAAAATGTTGTGATGTGAGAGTGGAGTGTGTGTCTGTGGCAGTGGAACTTCTTGTTAGCCCAACTTCCGCAGCTGCCACTGAGCAAATTGATTTTCAATAGCTGAGTGGTTTTTGATTCAATAAAATGACATACTCGGTTTACTCCCGCAGCCAAGTAGCATTCCCAGTTACGTGCTTGTCATGGACATGGTTATTCCTTCTTTTCCTACGTCTATCCTTGGTCTCATCCTGCTGGCAATGCATGTACGGGCTGTCGGTGGTTTTGTGGTTGAGGAAAAGTTTTCGGTTTCCCTGAGCACAGCTTAATTCACTTCGGTGTAATTAAGATTGCTTTAATTCAATTTGCATGCTGAATGGAATGTGGCAAATGAATCACCGATCTGACCTTGCCAATCTACCAAATCTGTTCTTATTGGTTTGATAAATGGCCAGGACGTGTCAGCCTAAAAGCAATTTATCAATGGCCTCAATGGCCGGCAGTTTATTTTGGGTCTATTCGGCGCCGGCTTATCAATCAATATGCAAAAGTGAGAACAAGACCTCGTTGCAGGGCCCATAAAACTGGGCAACAAAAAAATTAAACAGAGTCGTAAGGCGTAGGCGTGGGAGGCGTGGGAGGTGCAGGGGCGTTGGCCAAGTCAAGTGAGCCAGTCAAGCGGAGCTCACAAAAGTTTACAGAGGCTGCTCAACTAGGCGCATGAATTTCTAATTAAAACGCTGCCCCAGACACACTCCCACACTCGTAAATACCCATTCCAGGCACTTACATCCTCCTCACTCGTATGTAAATTATCCTGGCACTCGGAAAAAAAAAAATATTAATCTGATTATAGTTACTGTGAAATTCTAAAGGCCCTTAAGAACTATTAATGATTTATGAGGATTTAAACTTTAAGAGGCTTATAGGCATCACCCATCTTTTTTTTGTTCGGTGTATGCATGCGAGTACATTATATATACATATCACGTATACGCAGTGTTGGCTCACATAGGCTGCTATCTACTTAATTACTTGGTGGGCCAGGCGGGCGAATTATATGCATAATTTAAAGTGCATGGCGTCCCCAAAAGGCCCCACAGAGTCCAGAGTTCCGTCTACTACTCCCGGCCCTACCCCTCTTCCTGAACGCCTTTCCCAGCTGATTAATCCTGCGGAGCAGGAGGAGAATACTCCACTCGTCTTCTAGGCAGCACAATTCACACGCAAACTTTTATTGCACTGACAAAGTGCCGCCCGCTGCGGCTGATTCTCTTTCTTTCTCCATCCCGTGTCCCTGTTCTTTCTTCTCTGCCTTCGGCGGGAAATGGAGCGGAAAATATTTGCGACAAGCGGGACACGTGAGTGCACACGCCCACCACACCACCCCCCCCGTTTCCGTTCCCCTTACCAACTTTTTCGCTTTCTGGCCAGCATATGTGCCCATGTGAATTCGCCAGGTTTTCATTTTTTTCTCCGCCACCAGAAAGGAAATCAAAATATTTCCGCAACTCAAATTGAAAATTGACAATTTTTTCCATCTTCTTGCGGTTTTTCCATGGAAACCAATCTTCTGCCTCTTGGCCAGCACCACCAAACCACAAATCGACAAATGGAAAAGCTTAAAGGACTCTGGGAAAGAGTGCATGGCAAAGTCTTAAAGTAAATGATTAGCCCCATTCGAAAGATGTATTTTAATTTCAAGAGCTTATCCCCTTTAATGCCCATTTAAAAGTTTATTTAATAATTTTTGGCATAGTTTTTCAATGAATTAAAAAGTAAAGGCCAGTCACTTGGTTAACACAAAGAGTTGACTTGCTAATCCTTTTCGGGCATAAATCCCATTCAACTTGTGAAAACCTCAATTTATTTCGATTTAGAGAAGTCGGGCTGCAGTGGCCTCCAAGTGAGCTCTGTACCGCTCTGGGGATTTCTATATATATTTGTTAGTATGTAGAGGGCGGGAATACAGAAAATT
Source organism: Drosophila varians (assembly GCA_018150405.1). NCBI lineage: Eukaryota > Metazoa > Arthropoda > Insecta > Diptera > Drosophilidae > Drosophila > Drosophila varians. Next base: position 17,656,262 of record JAECWK010000130.1, read on the forward strand.
CGTTTAGCCCGGGCTGGCTGCTAATAAAAAATCAATTAACTTGGCCTTGGCTCGTGTTTCGTGTTCAGGTTTCTGTTTCTGTTTCTGTTTCCTGCCTGCCTGCACACGAGTCGCGTTACTCAATGACAGGCTTAAGCCAACTTCATGGATGAAAATCGATGGGACCGGCTCACGTACCGAGCTGGCAGCTGAAAGGTTGGGTGCTAGGTGCTAGGTGCTAGGTGAGTGGGTGGGCGTGGGTTGATTTGTTGGGGTGAGATTTGGGTTTTCCCTGCTGCTTAGCTAAGGCCAGGCGCGATAATTGATGTCAAATGCTCGTCACATTTGTCTCCAAGCGAGTGAGTGTGTGTGGTGGGTGTGTGTATGGGTTGTGTGCGAATGCAGTCGTTAATCATCTAGCCCTAGGCGGGGAGTAGGAGGCTACATCGGCTCATGTGAATGTCAATCGACAGGGTAACTTAATAGGCACGAACCCAGATCCAGATACGGAAAGTGGAGGTACTTCTACCATGGAATGGGTTCATGAATCTACGTCTTCATTTATTTTATTAGCTAAAATTTAATTACTTTTTTTAAAAAAACTTTTTGAATATGTTACTGCATTCATTATTAATCAAGTTATGGGATTATTTGAGGAAAATGACTCGTAACCAAGTAAAAATCATGGAAGGTGTCTTTGGGCCAAAATGTATAGATTTCAGTCACCTTTTTGTTCATAATTTATCCAATTTTTATCCGATTTAAAAAGTGAAATAGCATTTATGAATCAGGAAATCATTCCGCTCCAATCTGCATCAAAAGATTTCGAAAGTGGAACAAAAAATATTTTTTCGATTTTTGCGATTTTTTATGATGGTACCCCTTACAAAATTTTCAAAAAATCAAAAAATTTTTTTTGGTCAAATTTTTAAATATTTTGATGCAGATCGACGGAAAATAAAACTCTGATTCATAAATGACATTCCGTTTACAAATCGGATCAAAACTGAGCAAAATAATGGCAAAAATGTGACTAAAAACGCTTCATTTTGGCTCAAAGGCACTCACCATGATTCTAGGCTAGGCTCTTGGCCAAAATGTATCATTTTAAGACAGAATTTTGCAAATAATTCATATAATTTTCATCAGATTTACAAAAAAAACGTTTATTGTAACGGGGTGTAACTTGTTAACTTTGTAAAATGCTAGTTTTGCCAAATGAATGCTAGTTCCCCACTGTATCCCCCGACACGTGGATAATTAGTGGGCTGGCAAGGAGCAAAAATTGATGGCAGCCAGCCCGGTGCCGTGATTGAGTGGCACAGATTAACAAATTCGTTGGCCCGAGGCCGTGGCGGGGCTCAAACAACAAACAAGGTTCGAGCGTACAAGTGCGATATGGCTGTGTGGCAATCACAGTTGTTGCCGCCGCATGTTTGTGCGTCAAAACACAAAACACACTCGAGGCGAACAATTTAATTCGTTTGGTAAACAGGACACGGACGGTCGGGGCAGCGCAGGAGGGCGCAGCACATCCTTGCCGGTTGTCTGTATAAATAGAGGCAAGTGTTGGACAGGACTGGGTACTATAGTAAGTAGCTGAGACCACTTCCTGTCAAGGCGTAAGCCAAAGCCTCAGCAGGCGCTCTTCCAGGTACCCGCACACCCGCACACCTTCACCACCCACACCACCCACACACTCTTATTCACGAGGTTTCGCACCTTGGATATAACGCCATCCTCCTCCTGATTCTGTCTGTCTGTTTGTCGGTGTGTGTTTGTTTGTGTGCTTAAATGTTTGCACAGGAAGAAAAATAGATTGGCCAGGATATTTATCAGTAATCGGTTATATATCCTTAGCTTTAAGGTCTGCGACTAAAAGATTTCAAGAGCAATTCTTGCCATTACTTTAAAATGATTTTTACTTCCTTACAGCATCATACTCTTGGACTGTTTGTTTTTGTGTCCCTGGCTGAAGTGGCTCAGTGGGTCCAACATGAAAGTTTTAGTGTCTCAGCCCTCGTAGTTGGCCCCCACTTTGTTCCACTTCTGCCCGGCGGGGTCGCGGCCATAAAAGTATTCATTTGTCATTGTCAAGAGGCGTGCAGGCTGCAGCCCAGACACCTTTTTGGTTACCTGCCAAATCGCTTTAACCGAAAATATCTTAAAGCGTTCAGCGCCCACTCGAGCGGAAGCTCGAGGATGATGGTAGGTGGGGGAGGGATGCTGATGCCAATGTCGGACTCATTAATATGCAACACTATCAGCGGACTCTTACTCCGATTCTGCCGGTGCGCCTCCTCCCGTGGCACTTGCAACATGGTTTTCAATTATTTAAATTTTCATTAAAATTCCAGCAAAAAATTGAAGCTCAGTGGGGGGAGGGGGGAGGGAGTGTGAAGGGAAGCTCGACTCAAGCAAAAAGCGGAAGAAGCTACTGCCTGCTGCCAAACCTGCTCAACCCGAATTCAGTTCGTTGCCTTGGCGTGGTGCCCTCTGCCAATTTCGTGGCCTACACGGAAATTTCGAAAAGTGTTAAAATCAGCACAAAGAGCAGCAGAAACCACCAACCAGCCCAACCAGCCCAACCAGCCCAACCAGCCCAGCCAGCTCAACCAGCAGGGAAAACCAGCAGGGAAGAAAAAAAAAAACGATACAGCAGCCAGTCGGGGCTGGAGAAATGTTTTGCCGAGGAAAAACTGCTGAAAATGCAAAGCTTGGCGGAATTTATTAAAAGGCCAAGCCAAAGAAAGTGCAAAATTGCTTTTGATAAAAAACCGGGCGAAACCGACGACAGCTGCCAGCGGTGAAGCGGTGAAGCGGTGAAGGAAATGCAGACAGGACGAAGAGGTGCTGCTGAGTTGCCAATATTGCAAATTGCATAAATGAAGTATTTTCTGCTTGGGGCTTTGCCACCTCCATCCTCAGGTCTCCACCATTTGAATTTCTGCTGCCGACTACCTGATCTCCCCGGTCACCCAATTTGGGATGCCGCAGGCGGAGCAAAAACTTTACCTATTTCCTCACAAAACAGACGAACACGCTGCGTATACGTAATCACCTTACGTACGGTACGTACGTACACATATACGTACGTAACTTTTGTCCGGGGCTTTGGCTTGGAGAGTGCTGGCCTGGAAGGCATAATCCCAGTGCCAAGTGCCAATAAGTCAGTTATAAATTTGATGTAAAATTAAGCAAGCGGCCAGGGCACCACCGGCGCACTAGCTCCGGTCCCGACAAATTGCTCCAAAGGACTCGCTGGCATCTTTCATACATTGTGCTTGGCTTTTGCTTTTAACTAAAGGAGAGTGTGAAGGAAAAAGGGTAATGCACTTGCCAAAATATTCTATTTATCTTTTCCAGAACTACAAACTTTCAAAGTTCAAACCTCTTTCAGTTTCTTAAAATCAATTGGGAATTCTCAGCCACTTTTCAAGAATTTAATTCCATTAACCAAATAGATCAAAAAATTGTTTCAAGTGTGTGGATGCAGCTGCAGCTTGTTAGCGTAACGATGCCAAAGGAGAGCACCCACAGGATACGGATACACACACACACACACACACTAACAACCCACACATAGAGGACAAACGCTCGCAAGGAGCTTTGGACGGAGATATGGCTGCCACACCCGCATGTATAAGCACGGGTATCTCCGCCTGTGGGCCCGGCAAATAAGTCCTTGTCGGACTCATATTTTGGGGCATCGTTACGAGTCTGCCACAAGCAGCACACAAATATTTGCGGGCCGTCCAACGTGCAGCAGCAAGCTGCAGGCCAACGGCTCTGGGTCCTTTAAAGTGTAAGTGTAATGTGGACGGGGACGAGGATGAGGACGATGTGGAAGGAAGGCAGCAGTTTAATAATAGTACAATTTATTGATTAAAGTTCGGCCAGTTAAGGGATCAGCAGGGTGGAGGGATGGCAGGACATAATATTATTATATGTTAACGCAACCCCGTTTGTCCATTTCGTCCTTCTTGCTGACAAATTGTTTTTGGTCGACGTCTGACATATTTATGATGTTGTCCAGGGTCAAATAGTTCTATTTACACTTTCTGCTAGTCATTTCTTTTTATCGATTCGGTGCGGTGTTCAGCCCTGCCAGTTCCAAACTTGGGAAATACATATTACAAATTTATGGATACGCTAAAGGACTTTCTCCGTTTCACAAATACCAACAGAATGGAAACTTTCTTCATGGAGTTCTCTAATCGATTGCTCGGCTCAAGGAAGCAATTTGATTTTGGTTGATTGATTAAATTTCGAGGAAGCCTGGCAAGCAGTCAGCGGATTTCAAGGACCTTTCCTTTGCTCCTTCTCGCTGAACGCAATTCGCAGCATTAGCACTCCTTTGAAATGGATGCGTCAATTAAAAGCTACTCCGCTTTCTCCACGTCCTTTCAGTGGCAATTGGTAATCAAATAGTTCGGTCATGGATACTCGCCATTAAAACACCCCCTCCCCCTCCATTCTTTTTGTGTAGCTGCTGCTCTTTGTCTTTGCTGTTATGTAATTGCACATTTCTGCTCCGGCGAATGGCTAACGAAACTATATCATTGACTGCCGAGCACCGCCAGCAGTGCCATTAAAACGTAAGCTGATATAACGCGCAACATTCTAGCAAATGGAATGTGTTCATCTTCCTCACTGCCTGCCACTATCCTGCCGCAGTATCCTTGTATCCCACTGTCCTTGTACCCCCAGTGCACTATTCCCTATTCTCCTGTTTATGGCCCCGGGCTTTTGGGGGGTTTGAGGACCGTGGGTGTTGGGTGTTGGGAGTGTTTGGTGTTTGAGTATTGGATAGTGGAAGCCAAAGGCGAATGGCAAATGGCGAAAGCGAAAGTGAAAGTGGGAAGGAGAGTGTCAAATTTCCGCTTTCACAGCCAGCCTTCCAGCTGCATCGACTGCAGAGCATGGGACCAGAGAATGGTGAGGATCTGGAACTGGAGGGCAGCAAACACTCTCAACTAAGCAAACAGTTGTCAATTTCTGGCAGGGCAAATATTTTTTCCCATTTCGCCTTTTCGCACTTGGAGAGGCTCACTTGGCCCCCACTTCTGTTGACTTCTATTCCATTCTTCTGTCAAATGCTAAAGGTTGTAGTTGCACTTCTTCGACTGCAGCCAAAGCTGCACTTGGCGAAACATCCACAAATTAAATAAATTCCGGACATGATTTGTCCATTAAATGGAACATACTTTAAAGGGATTATTTAGAAGACCCCTCCAACTACTTGATTCTCTTATTAGTTTGTGATTTGCTGGAGCATTCAAGTTTTTCCTAGTGTATCCTTAGCTGTGGAGTGGCAACGATATTGGATTTGGCCACAGATATTGGCAAAGTGAGCAACGAAGCGAAAAGGTGACAACGGCCTGAGAGGTTTTCCTGTTCCACGCGAAATGGCAAATTAAAATTGAGCCGAAGTCGCTTTTCGTAATCAAATCAATAGGCAGCTGATGCGCTCGAGCGTTATGAGATGATTCGAGGAAGGCTTAAGGTGGGCAGGACCTCCTTTTGGTGGCGCATTCAGGCGGGCAGGTTTTGCATTGACAACACATGTTCAAATGTTCAAGAACAATGACACTCAGAGCCACTCAACTGGATGTTTGTAAACGTTGCTCAGGCACAAGGACCTCTCTTCTGGCAATAAGCAAAGACGACGACGTGGAAGGCCCAGTACTCTGTTGTTGCAACAGCAGCCTGAGCAGGAGCAGGAGCAGGAGCAGGAGCAACATGAAAAGGCGGCAGCTAGAGAGATAAACGCATATAAAACACAGGCTCATCCAAGACAGGCCGAGAGAACGAAACAAAAGCTGTAAAATTCAGTGCAACGCACTCGACACATCCCCTGTCACATGTGTGGGTGAGTCATTTAGTGCAACATGGCCCACTCGGAAGCGACGAGGTTGAGGTTGCTCACAAGCAAAAGGACGACGACAAGCCGGCCGAGGAGGCAACGGCAGGTTGGCAGCCTGTCAAGCTGGTTTCACTATTTTTTTGTCTTTTTTTTTTTTTTCAAGAGAGAGAGATTGTGCGATATCCGGCATGTGAAGGATGTTTGCACTGATGCTTCAGCCACTATGTCCTCCCGCTCCTGCTGCTCCCGCTCCTAGTCCTGCGATGTTAGCATGTTAAGTTGCGATTATAGGCTGTTAGTGTAGCTGGCTGGCAATGACGAGGCTCCAGACCTCGCCCGCTCATCCATACTCGGCTCAGGGCAACCCAGCCGATGATTGAGCCACAGCAGGCGGCATGCCCCTTGTCCTGACACTCGCAAAATTAAATAAGGACACAGTTTTCTGATTTTTACAACTTTTGTGATTTGATTTTCCAAATAAAACTGGTTCAGTGTTCAGTAAAGGAAAAAGTAAAGATATCTGCCTGTCTGTGTTTAAAATTCTGTCGCAGAATTTTCTTCAAGTGCATTTGGCGAACAGATTTGCATTCTCAATTGGAGCACTGAAGAAGGGCCGACAGCATGTTTGTTTTCTGGCAGAGCAACTGCATCTGCTGCTGATTTTGGAGCAGCAGTTGGTGGAATATGAAATGTGGATCAAGTGTGCCAGTGTCCTGAAAAGTCCTGATCAGAACTCATTTGGCCCCTGTCAGGGGCTTGCCAAGCTAAAACAAACCAATTCAATCGCATTCTCAATTAGTTGGCCCAACGATTCGATTGCCTTTGGGCCTGCCTGACACTTCAGCCACTTGTTCTTCCGTTTCCAAGCGGATCCACGGTGCACAATGAACTAATTAGGGGCTCTAAAAGTCACTCCCCTCCAAAAACACACTCTCATTCGATTTGATTAAAGGCCGCCCCACTCATTAGCCATTCATTTATTAATCGCGTTTGCCACTTGAGCTGGATTGCCGATTGAAATTCCAATTTATTCGCTCCACCTCCGTCTCCTTTTTGGGCCGCGACACCCAGTCAGCCAGCCAGACAGTTCATTGTTAATTTCTCAATTTAATTTAGTCGGTGGTTGTGTGTAGCGCTCCGGCCATTGCAGATGTCAGCATAATCGCATTGAGTTGTCATTAGTGTGTGACATTAATTAAGTTAATCGCCATCAGCGGCGGCAACAGGAACGGCCCAAAGTCGGGCGACATCACGGTTTTTGGAGGGGATTGCGTGCGTGAAACAAGTAGAAAATCGAAAATCCAATTAGAGCCAGTCCATCGGCCAACCATTTAGTCATTCAATCAGTTAGTCACTCAGTCACTCAGTCACTCAGTCACTCAGTTAGTCAGTCAGTCAGTTAGTCAGAGGCTAAAGTCCGATATCGAGTGCCAGTGCACCTCATAATCTCATCATTAATTCAGATTTCAGAGACATCATCATCGATTGGTGACGCCTGACTTTTTCCAATTAATCTGATTTCATTCGAAAGGAGGATCCCAGGATTTAAGAGTATAGAAGAGTAAAATATTCCCTTAATCTGACAAGTAACTAGTGTAATAACAATAAATATTAGCCCAAAAGCCAACAATTTGATTTCAAGGCCTGGGGCATATGTGATTTACGGACTTGCCAGGCGCCTTGTTTGGCCTTCAAAGTTAAAGTATTTGCCATAATTTCACGGGCAATTTGCCTCCAGCCACCCACACAAAGTCAATTGCCCGTTAGAGTCGAATTTGGTGTGCGTGTGTGTGTGTGTGTGTAAAGTAATTGGATTTTAGTTTATGAGTTTCGCAGGAGTCTCGGTTGGGGAAGGGGGGCAGGGTGGACCTCTAGAATCCCATCACCTGTCAGGTAATTTTAACACGTTTCAACCTCCACGAAGGCGCATGTTTGCGGTTTCATAAAGTTATGTCATGCGAGTGCATTAATATTGCATCCTTCACATTTGCATCCTGCCGAATCCTGACTCTTCCACCTCCACTTTTCCAAGAGGAAAAGCCTCTAGATAAAAACAAAAACAGACAACAATGCTGTTACAATATTCTTGGAACCATTAACGCAAATCTTCGAAAACTTAAATCTCTCGTAAAGCCCTGATAAAAGGGTCCTGTTTAAGGAGAAAACATTCCGTGTTCGATTTTTCTGTGTGCATGGAAAAGTTGCAGATGGAGGCCAACAAGGAGAGGCGAGGCATTCATTATTCAATCCCAAGCTGGCATAAACGAAACCAATGTTGGCTGAATATGGCCAGTGATTCCTTGCCTCCTTTGGCCGACAGATTTCATATGCAAAAGGACAAGGAGGCAAGGACGGAGAAAGAAGAAAGAAGAAGGGAAAAGTTTTTAAAGTCAAGACTTCTGGAAGGCAAACTTAAAGTGAAGCTTGGCCAAGTAAAAAACAAAATAAATAGCAAGGGACAGGCCGAGGAGAGTCAGGGCCATGAATATTTCAAGCCATCCAAGGAACTCACACAACACACACACACACACACACATCCTAGTCACCCACACATACGCATCAGAGAGCGCTGAACAGTATGCTACGCTGCAGGAGAAGTGTCCTTTTTTCTGTTTTTGTTGCCTCCTGTCGTCGTTGCTTAAGCGCAAACAAATCATACGGCACTTTTGCCGCAACAGACAATTGAAACTGAGGGGGTATGTATGTGTGCGTCCACCCACGCACTAACACATATGCACATCACACATATACGTTAAGGATACAGAAGGATGTGTGTGTTTTGGCAGAGCCGGGATGATGCCACAAAGTGCACTCGAGCATCAAGAAATGAAAATACTATTTAAGCCATTTTATCAACATAATCGTAAATCATTTTGCACTTTTCGCATAAAAGTCGTCGCCGCCATTGTCGTCGCTTTCATCGTTTCCATCGCTTCCAGCAATAAAAGGACCAATTGTCTAGTGCATATAATTTGTTATTGGATTTCTTCAGCAGCTGCTACCAAAGTCTTGGCTCGGGTGTTGATTTTGCTGGATTTTGTTGCCATTGTTCGCCTGCGTTTGGCTTTGGATGTGCTTGTATTTTTAGCTTAACACTCTCCTCCCAAGCTCCAAGCTCCAAGCTTCAAGCTCCATACTCCAAGTCGCCCAGTGGCTTTGTTTTGCTCCTTTTGTCATACATTTCACGCTTGGGAGGACGGAATGGAAGACCACATCATTATACACACATATATGGAAGGACACTGGCGCACTCCCACACACGCACATGATATTTTAACCCGAGCACGAACGCGCTGACACATGGCACAGTGGCTTAGACCATTTCGATTTGTTTGATTAGCTGGAATATAATTGGATTCTATTCCAAACTTTTCTTAAAAAAAACGATGCCCTTTCATGTTTTATTACAATAAGTGGTTGCCCACAAACTATGCCACACTTTGATCCTTGTTTTATTATTAAAAGTTTCTCCTATTAGGATAAACCATATCGAATCACCTTTTGGCAAAGGCAACCACAGTGTGCCTTGGCCCATGTCCCATGTTCTCAAAAACTCTCGTTTATGGCCTGCCAATGTGGAAATGGAAGTTGTTCGTGCCTGGACCCAAATCGCCCACGCCTTTCCTTTGCATCCTTTCGACTCCTTGCCCCATGGCGACTCCACTCCATTCCATTCGACAATATGTGTTGAGCTAGGGGATTATCTGTGGCAGCACAACGTCTGGAACAACATTGAAATATTTGTCGGCTACTCGCAAATGAACGCCAGCAAAGCTGCTTAAAATCCCATGCTCGTGTCCTACACATTGTGTTTATGGCATAGTTTTCCTTTTTTGGCCAACACGTGGCCCCCACCCCGGGAGTCAGGAGCCAGGAGCCAGGACCCAGCACTCTGTCCCGTCCAAAAATCATCCAATTAAAATTCCATGCCAATGCATTTGCCGCACGAATCGTTTATAAATTGAGCTAGTGATGGTGATGGTTATGGTGATGGTGAGAAGTGAAAGCATGAACAATGTTTTCTTTGAAAATATTTTTGCTAACACCAGCCAGCTGCAACTCCGCATCACGCAGCACGCCCCCCCCTCATTTCCGCCCAACAATTGCGTTCTGTTTGCCTTCACAGGCAAATAAGTATCACAATGAGCTGGAAATTGAATCGATAACCGTGCCACGCCACGTCACGACACGTAAACTCTTTTGTATGTCCAGTCAGTGACCGGCCAGTCAGTGTGATCTGTTTGCATTCGAATCCAATTAAAAGTGCTTACAGAAGATCGAGCAACTGGCTCGAACGACTCCCTGAGCAATTGGAAAATCCCCTTGGCAGTGGCCTAGTTCTACAGGAATTTAGTATATAAAGTCAAATTACGACTGCTGTCGCTGGCAGATTTTGTAAAGAGAAATCGGGCAAGGATAAAAAAAAAAGGGGGAACCAAAACGAAAACTAAAGGATACAGCTGCGGAGAGGAAGCGCTACTATTTCCTTTTGGCATAATAAGCGATTTTCCGCTCGTTTTCTATTAAAGCCACATAAGATGGTAGACCCCAAGGCGATTTTTGCGGCTTAAATGCGACACGCCCACACAAGAACATTTCCGAACGCCCCATTGAAAGTGCTATACTAGTTATATATATGTGTGAATATATATGTATTTGTGGAGGAGTGTGTGTGTGTGGGCGGTGTGTAGGTAAAACCTGAACCAAATGTATAAAAGAAAATGCCACGTTCTGCGCTTTGTGGCTCAATGTGCTGCAAAAACTTTCGGCCTTGTACCAGTTGCACTTACTCGTACTCGCACTTATCCAAACCTCCAAGCCACCGAAACCACCAAAGACCCACCCACCACCTCCGCTATATTTATTGTATTTCCCAGCATATTTTCATGTGCGATGGAGGAGCTGGGAATGGGTTGCCAAATGAGAGCGACTTGGCAACTGTGAAGTTTCCATCCCAAAACGAGGCTTTAATTGAAGCTCAGGAACGTGCGAGTGGCAAAGTTTTCGGCAAAGCACCGGAAGCGCCTCTGAATTGGGCTGGGAACCCAAGCGAATCGAATTGAGATTCGCAATCAAGTTGTCACGACGTCAGCAACTGGCAGGCAAAAGCAGAGATTAAATGACATGCATTCTTGCAAATGCACCACAGCCACCCACCTGAACGACGTGCCACCCACGCCCCATCCTCGCCCCATCCACGTGCCACCCACTGGGGCACATTGATTTATCGCAAATTGATGGTGTCAGTGAATTGGCTTTCGCGTTCTTCATTTCGGGCCATGATCAATGCAAATCTGCTTGTCTATGCACATCACGTGGCAGCGTTTACCATTTACCAAAAGGACTCCCAGGGAAACACTGAGAACTTAGCCCAAGCTTTGATATTGTATTTAATGTTGTAGATCCTTTAAAGTAAAGACTTTTTCCCCGTGCAGGGAAGTGCCACCGAAGTAGTGCCACCGTAATAAAGTGCAAGTTTTATATACGAAACCTTCCCCCAGAGAGTGAGTCAAGTGGTGTAATGGGCCACAGCCCATCCATTCAGTCGTGGCGCAGCTATTTCATTGATTTCTCGGCACACACAAATTTGTGGCAGTTCCTTGGCATATTTCAAACGCTGCAAATGAGTGGGAAGCTTCGCCCGAATGGGACACATTTGTGCAGCTGCACTCCCGACTCCTAATAATATATGCAAAGCACTAACGACAGCAGTAATAAAAATGCATGAGTCTGTGGCCAAAAAAAAAAAAGGAAAGGAAAAAATTGCAACTGCGATAAAATATGGGAACACGTAGGATTGGCAGTGGGTGTGGCAAACACACATGAAGTCGGTTGTGCGAATGGGCACATGAATATGTAAATTTTTTCTACCATACTGGCCTGGCATTTTGGCCTCTGACGCTCTCCTGGGCGGGCTCAGGCGCTCGACCGCTCGAGTTAATTGCCAAACACATGGCGTATGCGTGATTTCCTCGAATTTGCCTCAAAGTATGCAATGGCTATTGACCACAGAAATGAACAGCCCTCCCGCCTCCCGCCTCCTGCTACTCCTGCTACTGCTGCTACTCCTGCTGCTACTGGCGCAACCGACAAATGCAAAAGGCAAAAGAAAAAGTTCAAATGCACAAAGTTCGCAGTTCAGACCACAAAAATGCCAGACACACAGGAGGCGGCGGGTGCTAGTGCGGGGCGAAAGTTTCCAAATTCAAACAGCAAAACAGCAAAACTAAAACTCACATGGAGACTCCCAAAAGAGGGAAAACACAGTGATAATTAAACTTTCGACAACGGGCCAGAGATGCCATGGAGAGAAACTGGAGAAGACCAGACACTCCTCCGGTTGTATCATTTCTGCTGCTGTTTTTCGGGATGCCTTTGCCATTATTCAACTATTTTACTGACACTCGTACTCGTAACACTTGTCGTGGGCGGCCAGCCATAGACAACGACATCTACATGAATGCCAAAAAGTAAAAACCCAAAAAAATATATAGAGAAAGGGCAGGGGAATGAGAGAAGTAAAGTTGTAACAACATCCTTATGCGATAACAAGCAGGCTGGCAACAATGCCAGGCGAAACTTATTTGCATAAATAAAAATTGAAAAAGCGGAAAATAAAAAGCGAACTCTAAGGGCAAAGGACTCGGAGCTGAGGGAACAACCAAGTGTAAGGCAAAATAAAAGACAAGTGCCAAGCAAATAGTGGAAAACTTTTCCTTTTGAAGGCGAAATGCAACTCGCTAAAGCAAACTAACACACATACTGCTGCAGTTGGCAAGGATGAAGGGATGTAGGCCAATAGGGATATAAGAGAAGGATATAGATTATGCGGCTCGTAAACGTTATTATTTTCTTTTTTCTTCTTGGCAGGCCAAAGTTTTGCTTATTGAATATGCAAGGACCAAATGAAATTATGGAATTTATTTAGACATACACTCCTCTCCAAGGATCAACTTTTCCGTTTCCTTTGTTCTCCTGTCCGGGAAATATTTTGACTCAGATAAATAGACCAAAACCGCAGCAGACCGCTCATTAAATATACAGCAGAGTGAAATGTCAACGTGGAAATTAATTAACTCGACGGCTCGGTTTGATTCGGTTTGGTGTTGGGTGCTCGGGAGCCCTCGGACTGCCAGACCATTTCGCGCTCATATTTCAATCAAAACTGCGACAGCTGCAAGTCAGCGGCATAAGCTTGAACATAATTTTGGCAACGGTCCATCAACGCTTGGCCCAAACGAGGACGACAATCTCTCCGGCCCGGTCGCAGCCACAACGCCTCATCAATATTTACAAGCGGCGAGCCTCGAATTTGTCACCATGGATGAGCGGCGGGGCTGGAAAGTTAATTGCCAAATGACACAATTAATGCCGAGGCAGTGGAAAAACGGCCACAAGAACACTGCCGCAGCCGCTGCCACGCCCACATCACTGCCACTCCTGCCACACAAAAAAACAGACGCCCACGCGGGCCCAATTGACAGTTCGGGGCTAAAGGAGGCGGCTTAACCTCAAGATTAATGTACGGCAATTAAACGTTTAAGTGTTGATTAATGTGACTTTCCGTTTGGAACTCAGATCCCGACCCCTGGGCACCCGCCCACCCGCGCCCACCCGGCCAGCTGCTCAGTCTGATTGTCAATCTCGGGGCGAAGAAGGCTCAAGCTTTTTTTTTGGCTTTCCCTCAGGCCCGATTGGTTTTCCTTTTGGCTTTTTCATTAAATAAAGAAGAAGTAATCATTTAATGAAATGTTAAACAAAACTGTAAGAAAAGGCCCCTAATATCTAATAGAGTTTTAAATTCTATTGCCACAACTATTTCTCTCTGTGATCTCGTGAAGAAATTCGGTTGGCAAATTCGGGTTGCCATAAATTCCTCGAGTAGGCACTGCAACAACTCAAACTCAAACGGCAAAGACATTCGCATTTATCATCTTTACGGGTTAACTGCCAAAAATGCTTTGAGGCACCAGCTAGAGAGTGGGCTGAGTGGGCGTGGTTGGTTAGCCAAGGACTAAGCAACGGGACAAGAAAGAAAGAAAGGAGGAAGGAGGAAGGTAGGAGGGTGGGGGCTAAGAGCAAACAGAGTGGAATTGCTCCATGCCTCACCGAATCCACAAAGTCAAACAATGTTGTATGCCTTACTAGTTTTATCATTGCCATTCCCATTCTCCACTCCCGAAGAACGTCTTTCCCCCAACACGGTCGGTCCCTCCTCATTTTCCTTTATCCCATTTTTCCTGGGAAAATTGTAGTCCTGATGCCGCTGCTGCGGTTGATGCTGATGCCACTGCGTTTATCTTGTTGAGAAAGGTGAGCAGAACATGAAGCATAAACTATGAATGTCAGATAAACAGCCGTCACTTCGGCCAAGCTCCCAAAAAAAAAATAGAAAAAGAAAATACCGAAAAGGATCTGAAGGGTTCGCATTAGTGGGGGAGCGCATTTTAAAACCATTAGGTGTGTCCTGCCATGGCCGAAATCCTTCTCCGGGCCACGGTCCACCATAAAAAACCAGACTTTATTGGCCCTGGAAAGCATAGCGTACTTTGACGCAATCGTAAATAACCATGCAACCGACTGGGGAGAAATAAAAAATGTTATTTGATTTGCGAGGGAAACGGTAGCGGAAAATATCAAACAATTTTCAAATCGTCATAAAGCTCCTCATATTGTAACAATTTGAAATGGGATTTACACTCTTCTATTGCTTAGAGCCAACAAACTGAAACTTTAACAAAACCAAAATACATAAAGTCCTCTGTTATGAGTACATGGCATTAGGAATATTTAATTTTCAAGTTTTACTTGGAGAAACTCTGATTGCTGTTGGTCCTTCTGAAGGATGCGGCGGCATCCATACATTCAGTGCTGGAACAGATTTATCTCTCCGGCAATAAAATATTCAAGACACAAGCATATCAAGTTACGATTTTGCCTGTCCTTGCACTTTTTCTACCAATTTCACAAATTCCCATCAACTTGGTTCCCGCTGACAACCGAGGAGCAAAGAGCTAGGACCAAGGACCAAGGATACAATGTGGCTGGCACAACAAAACGGCTAGAAGAGTTTACTGTAGCATTTTAGCTGATTTCCAAATGAAATTTTAATGAATACAATCCGGCAAGGGGCTGGCCCAAATCGAAGCTGGAAAGTGTTTTTGCGTCAACGAATTTTGAAATCTCCAGAGCGCCGAAACAAAATCTGCCAACTGTCTGTCTGTTGCAGCCAGAACGACCCTAAAGATACTTCCACTTTGCAGGATACTTCTGGGCCATAGTGTAGTGGCCCGCAGATTCCACTCAAATATTTATCAGGCGAAAAACAAAACTCTCCTAGTGCGAAATGCAAAACTGCAAAACATTTTGCCAGCATGCTCATTCACCAAATTAGTTGGAGCATACATCCTTTAGATACGCTGTAATGACGACGATGAGAATGCTGATGATGAATGGGCACGGGCATGGGTGGCCGATTAATTGATAGCGAGTTTCGCAAATGAGTTTCCATTGTTCACTCTTGACCACAACGGCGTAACTGAAAAGCAGGCCAGGAACGGGAGCTGGAACGTGACCAGGAGACCAGACCAGGATCGGGAACAGGTAGCGGGCAATTAAAAAGTCTGAAGGAAGCATTTCGCTTGTGATTCTGATTCAGCGCCATTGTGTGGCGGCGCTGATGCTGATGTCTTTAATTAAATTTGCCTTTAGCCGCAAATCCTTTTATGCCGGCGCCATTTTGCTTTGGCTTCCTTTGGCATTTGACTTTCTCCTTTATTTTTTTCTTCCATTTTTCTTGGCTGTATGTATGGGTATGGTATGGGTATGGGTGTGTGGGGATTCCAAGGATGCAACCGCATTTACCACCGAGGATGGGCATCCCACAACTCCAGAGGAGAAGAACAAGAGCGGCATTTTGTGATTTATTATTAAACATGAATATGAATTCCAGGATGTGCTAGGCGAGAAAAAGAAACCGCTGGCAGCCAACAGGACCTGTTGGCATTTTTATGCCAGTGTTTTTTTTATGATTAATTAAAATTTATGCCCCTGCGAATTATGCTTTCATAATTTGCAACCCAGCAAACATACACGCCTATAAATATTCCTATTCAGCGCCAGGGCATCAATTCCTCCCTTGGCCATCGTGTCGTGTGATTAAGATTAAGGGGATTGTCACAAAAGAGGAACCCAATTTGGACACGACAACTAATTGGGGCCAGGCTGGAGCGAGTGACGCGGAAAATGGAATGGAAAACTATGCCGAATGGCAAGGTCGCATAAAAAAGGAAGCCAGGAGGAGAAAAAAAGAAAGACGGAAAGTGGAGCGCATTTCATATTTATTAAAGCAATAAAATAAAGTAGCAACCGGCACGAGCTGTTGGCCAGATAACGTGTCAGGGCCCAAAAGAAATATCATTGTGACACCCACGCCTCCGACCAGCCACCCACCACACCCCATATGTACGCACACACGCATCCATGTCCTGGCACACACACACACACTTTCACATAAATTCTGGGAGAGAGAGCCTGGGCTATTGTGTTGCTTTGGTTGCGGTTAACGTGCAAATTTGTTGCCCCTCGCCCTCTCCAAAAGGACGATTGGCCTACGACGTCGCCTATTCCCGGTTCCCTTGGCAAGGATTTTGAGCGAATAAGTAAGAAGGGACGGGGCCATAAATTTAAAATTAACCCTTTAGGAGCACAGCTTTTGACCTTCACCCCCCTTCCTTGGCATAAATCCCAGGTTAAGATCTCCTCAAAGCCTTTCCCATTTCCATTTCCATTGCCAGCTGGCGAAATTAATCGCATTTGCAGGTGGTCGGTCGCTCGGTAGGTTGGTCTGTGGCCCAAGGTCCTTTGTGAATTTTAAATCGGTAAAAATAATTTCATTTCATTTCTGTCCGATTAATTAATTGAATGAGCTTCGATTCTCCATTGAAATGAAATAATTTCAGCATATTGGATTGCAACTGATCCGGCAAGCAACTTGTCAATGCAGCACAGCACCTCAGGACCAAAAAACAGGAGCAAGTAAGGGCAAAAGCAAAAGCAGAAGCAAAGAAAATGCAAAAGCAACAGCAACACGCCAAACAATAATAAATAAAATGGGGAAACACGATGTTGCCCTAGGCCGCTCAGAACACGGCCGTAAAGGAAGTCGAATAAAAACAGAAATAAGCGAAAAGAGCCGAAGGGCAACGATGAATGGGAAAAAGGACGTGACGCTGGGCGAGCGCAGGATGGCAGGGTATGTCCTGTCGAATCGGGGAAATGGCAGGTTCAAGTGGCTCCTTCGTCGCAGTCAAGACAATTTGAAAAATGCTTTTAAAAGGAAATCAGTAAAGGAATTTCGCTTATGGGCAACTGATTGTGCCATCGAATCGGGCAGAAAGTTGAACAAGTACTACGACTACAGGGAAACGGAAAGCGGAAAACGGAAGGAAGAGGATGCCACTTTTTTTTCATTTTTTTCGTATTTTTCGTATTTTGTTTCTGGCTGCCACACTTGGAAAATTGAATTGTTTTAGATTTTCCTCCATTTTCTCCATAAGAAGGCTCTCGGCGTGCTCCATTTCGGGCATGCGAAGCGAATAAATCAAATTGGATTTTCTTGTGCACTTAATTCCGAATGGCCAATCGGAAGTAAGCCCAAAACTCAATCAACGCTCCCCAAAATAAAAAGTTCATTAAGCAGGCTGCCGGCTAAACGTTCATTAGTAAATATATTTCTTAAAGACAATAGCTTGCCCACAATCCAACGAAAATTTTAGCTGCAAATCCTTCGAAAATGTCGTACATTAGTAGTCTGATGGGTTCGCGAGGCCGCTGGAATGGCAACCAGGACTCAACGAAAGGACTAAATAGCTGCTGTTACTTTTTCGACTTGAAATCGGGCTGCAAACTGATCGCCTTTTTCGAGGCCCTCATCAGTTTGTTGCACATTTACAGGATTAACGTTTCGGAAATGGTCTCGACGACCTCTTCAACTTCGGGCGACACTTATTTGGTGACAAGGGAACCCGAGGAGGATATGTTCGGTTCGCCATTGACCACGGAGACAGATTTCTTTCAAATGAATTCATATTTATCAAAGACTATCTGCTCGGTTACAGTTTTCAACTCTGTAGTACTTTTCGCAGGGGCACAATGGGTGAGTTGTCTTGGAGAAGAAAGACATATTTGAAATCATGGGATATACTTCTCTGTAGAATCATATATCCTGTCTTGCCGCTTGGCTTTGCATGACCGCCTTTACGGGAAGCTTCAGCCTGTTTATTCATATTTTCGGTGATATTTACTTTTATGATATTCTAGCCATAGCACTCTGCATTTGTAAGTGTCACTCCAAAACCTCTTTATTTAAGTTTCTAATTAATCCTCTTTGCAGGTCTTAAAATGTATTTCTGCCTGGTAGTTTTTTCTTTGACACGAAAGTTATGGGACAAAACAAATGGCAGTGTCTCGGAAACGGAAGTCCTTTACTCGCAAGCTTCAGAGGCTTAGATGTCCCTCCAAAAGGAGTTTTATAATCGTATGTTCTAGACTAATTTTTAACAAGCAATAGCAATAGCAAGAATAATTAAATAAATGTATTAATTAGATAAACAATTTGTCAATGATAACATGCCTGGCCACTACAACCAATTTTTGAGCTAAATATGCACAGATTGCTACTTAAACATGCTATTATTATGGCTAAGTAATTGCATTTGCATTTGCGTTTAAAGCGTAGCGCGTCGGGAGACCTTTTGGCAAACAAAAATAAAAAAATTACAAAAATTAAATGCATTTGTTTTCGGCATTGGTGGGCATTGGGCGGCTATCTCAAAAATTGATTGCACTGGCAAATTGAACAGGAAACAAAAGGCCCCGAAATGCTCGTTATCGCGATTAATATTGATGTAGACTGTGGAGCGGCATAACGAGTATTTCATCGGCGAAAATCGAAAATTGAAAATTGAAAATTGAAACCAAATATTGAAAAATATCGAATTTATTCTTACTTTGGCGTACGGCGATTTTTTGGGCGGCTCTCGCGAGGAGCTGGCCGCCGCCGCGGAAGTGGGCGTGCCGCGCTTGTTAGTGCGATTCTTTTTCAGAACGATAACGCGCATGGTGGGCAGATATATTTATATATTTATATATATATATATTACGGGGGGTGGTGGGTAAAGTTGTGGGTGGAGATGGGTGGTGTGTTGTGGGTGGGTGTGTGCGTTTCGGTTACTGATATTTTTTCTTTGGCAAATTTTTGGTTATTTCTATTTTGTTTCTATACAATTTCGCATTGATGTCCGTGCCGTGGTGTTTTCTTTTTTTTTTCTTTTTTATTGCTAGTCTCTTATTTTGTTAAGTGTTTTGGCAATTTCGGGGTGCCCCGTTCACAAACGGTTTTCCACTCCTCGCGACATCGGAGTCGGATACGGATACGGATGCGAATGCGAATGCGAATGCGATTGCGGATGCGGATACAGATACGGATACGGTGTGTAGGATGTGTGGGTGTACAGGTTACCAGTACGTGTTCAGGTGACAGGACACGAAATGACAAAATGCAAAGCCAGTCGAGCCTCTAGCTCTAAATAGAGATTTTTACATAGTTGTTTGTTGTTGCAATGTCTAATTAAGATAAGTTGTAACTACATCTAGATTAGTAATGAGTATTAATTCTTATTTACAATACATCTAAGATATTTTTTTTAGTGTTCAGTGTTTGATTTACTTTTGATCTGATTAGTGAACAATGTAGTTTTTTTTTTTTATATTTTTGGCCTCGAATTTCGACTACTTTTCTAGACTCTAGAGTTTTAGGTTTTCATTATTTTTTTAAGTATTAGAAAAGCAAGCAATAGAATTTAAAGAAACTCTGGCAGTGATTCGATTTAAAGTTATTGTATTTAAGGTAAAGAGAGAGACAGAGAGAGAGAGCGAATTCGCTGCTGGGCGCACGGTGCGTATGCGTGATTGGTTAATAAAGCTAAGTTTTATTTTACATGGACTGTCGACTATTTGATTCGATTTGATCAGTTACTTACGCTGACTCAACACTCAATTCAAAATATCAGAAAACAGAATTCGCCTCACGAATTTATCCTAGATTTATTGTTAGCCTGCCCTGACTTTTGCGCTCTATTGGAAAATGCGTTATTATTATAATCAAGAGGATAGACATATATGAATGGTGTCTGTTTTGGGGATAGATATTATTTAAATGTTAGTTTTTGGGTTTCTTCTGGATTTGATTCTGGATTGGCAGCCAATCACACCTCAGACGCGACGACCAAGCGACGACAGCGACGACGACGACGGCGACGGCGACGACGATACGTTTACGGCTACGGGTAACGGCTACGACTACGGTTACGGTTACGGTTATGGTTACGGTTACGGCTACGGCTACAGCTACGGCTGAGACTACGGCACTATGGCTACGGGTTGTTTGTCGTTGAACGGATCACCCAGCTGGTGAGGACTGAGCTTGAACGGCAGGCTGGCTGGCGAGGGCGAGCCGTGCTACGTATACGTAGTCGGAATGCAAGCACGTGACTGACTTGGAGCGACCGATGCACGTTGCTTTTATAAACAGGACGACTCGGCTCCCACTCAAGTCTGGCAACACTTTCCGTGCAATTCCTCTCTCTCTTTGACTTTCTCCCACTCACTGGCTTTCTCTGGCATTCGGCAACAGCTGATTCACTTTCTCGCACACACACACACACGCAAGCCAGAGCCTCCGAGGTTGAGGTTACATCTATCCTCGCCAAAGGACCTTTCCTCTAACGTAAACAATGGAGTTTCTGTTGCACCGCAAAAAAAGAAAACTGGATTCGAGAATAGCACCACCCAGGTCCTGGGGGCTAGCAAGGAGTTTACAACGGATTTCCGTAATTATTGCGGGCAAATATTAAATCATTAACGCCGCACTGACCACGCACAAGTTAATCTACCGCAGGACTAAGCGATGGCAAGGACAAACCTGCGGCTTCCTGCGAAGCGGAGAGCGCCAAACGCTCTGGTCACATGCGCAGGACTCGAATGTCAGCGCTCAGCTGTTTGACCTACATCCGAGCGCCAGTTCATATGTACTTTCAAGCGTGCAAAGGCGGAGAGGCGGTGGCCCTTATTACTCGGCCCGCCCACTCTATCTCGGCCATAAAATGCGACCTGAAAGCTGTTAGCAACAGGTCCGTGGAAAGCTTGTTCAGCTTTCGAGGTAACTCTCGGGTTTTGGCATAGACTCAAAGCTTTTGGCCACAAGATTTCCCCCATTTTGGTATCGAAAGCTTTCCGCCATCGGAAAATGTCCTACTCACCTGGGCTCTTATGGCCGCCAAATGGATTTGCTTGGCCCGCAAGTCGAACTTCTTCATTGACAAATCCTCCTGCAGCTCGTTGACCTTGTTGTACAGTTGACCCTCGATACCGCGCATTTGCGTGCGATTTAAAGCATCAATAGAGTCCTGGAAATATAAACAATTAAAGTAGTCGATGACCTGTCATTCTAAACGTTGAAAAATTCCAGCTCAGAAGAGGTTTACTCAAATCGGAATGGGAAAGCTAGGAAAAAGGATCTTTGTGATATTCTTGAGCATCGCAGAAAGGATCAATAAAGTCAAGAGATATGGCGAAGCCGTCAAACGCCATCGCATAAAAAGGGCATTTATTTTCCTGGAATTAGAGAAGGCCTGCAAGCTAATAGCACTCTTCGAAGCCTTGGTGGCCCTTTTCCAGATAATGCTTATCGTCCGGAAGGGAAACTATGCACCTCAATCGCCGTACTTCCTGTGGATTCCTGGAGAACGCGAGGAAATCGATTTGAATTTCCTAAACAAACATATGCGTTTGCGGACAAATTTCCACTTTACCATTGGACTGTCCTTAATAACGCTCTTGAATTCATTGCTCCTTTACATCGGAATCATGAGGGTAAGAGGATTTGGATTATTATCCGAAAAAAACTCTCATTTCTGTTAGTTTTAGAAATACTTGGTTTGCCTCTACCTATGGATCTACATCACAGTGTTTACAACAGTCATGTGCCTTCTAAATAATATGATTCGCAACAATAAAACGGAGCAATTATACCTAGGAGCTATATCGCTAAGTAAGTCGGGAGTTGGTTAAAGGCCTTTTACTAATCAAACCAAATCCTTTCAGTTTTTGAAGCTTACTGCGTCTGTTTGGTTGTGCATTTGATTTTGAAGTACAATGACCAGTTGGGGGACACTTCAATGCCGAAACCCGAGGAGCTTGAATCCGATTGTGAAGAATAAAAAGGCACTTTGTTTGTTTAAGAAAATTTTAATAAATTGGTAAATGGGGAAACCCTTTCCAAGCTAGGAACTCATATTTCTGGTTTGACTCACCTGCAGCTGCCGTATTTGCAATTCCAATTCAATGGCCTCCCGCTTCAGTGAATCCAGAGCAGAGCGCTGCGACAAGGTGGAGTGTCGGTCGAAGACCAGCTCGTTCCGAAGGACGGGCGTCATCTCCTGCAACGGTCACCCATATCACACCCATCACCCAAATGCCTGGATCAAGTCCTTTGGTCAGAGCTACTCACACTGTGGTCACCTGTCTCGTCACCGGGCTCGCCCTGGGGCGGGGCAAAGGGTCGCCGGGGTACCTTTTGGGCCTGCGAGGGCTGCGCCAGCAGGCGGACAAAGTTGAGCAGGTCCTGTTGTGGCGACACCGCGCTGCACTGGTTGGTCAGGCTGTTGTACCTCTTCGCTTGGTCATTGGCCTGAAAAATTAGACGTAAATATTATTTCTTTTCACCTACAAATGCGTGTCGGAGACATTTTCTAGACCCATTTGCCCCAACACCAACATAACTCGCACAGGACCTCCCAGTTTAGTCCCGAGCATTACGCAAATTACCAGAGCAAATTGCTACTCCGGGCAATTATTATAATCGTGTACAAATTATTTCCCAGGAAACAAAAGCCCTTGCAAAAAATTAACTCGAATTCCAGGTGCCTGGCTAAGTTACGCCAACACCCACATCGTTAATGCACAACAAGAAAACACGGATTAATAATTAAGGTACGTTTGCATTTAAAAGTTTTCCTTAAAGCTCCAAGTTCCTAAGGTCCAGTGCTAGCCACTCTTGAACTTTTTTTTTCTTAGTGTATGTACAACAACCACCTGCTGCAGAGATAAATCACTCCATAGTGCCCATCGACCACTCACCTTGGTGGCAATTACATCGGCGCCCTGCAACAGCGAATCGGACACAATGCCGCAGAGGTCGTTGTGAATCTCCTCCAGCTCCTGCATCTGCTGGGGCAGGGTGTCGCTGTGGTAGGCCTCCAGCATGCCATTAGTGGCATGCAGCTGCTGCACATAGGCGTTGTGCGCGTCGATGTATTCGGTGAGCGAGTGCTGGCTGGGATTCTGTCGATGCGCCATGTGGCACTGCTTGTAGTCCAGTCGGCACTGAAACGACAAATAAAAGTTTGGATTCGGTTGGTCAGGCCCCTCAAACAATTTATGGGCAATAACGGAAAAGGGTAAATGGTCCCAAAGTACGGATTCCGGAATCCGGAACCCGGAATACGGAATGCCATGCCATGGACAGGCTTTGACAGACAATTTTGGATTGTGTCTAAACGGGACCACGTTGCGTATGGGTAACCGAACTTAAAGGGAAATATTAAAGGGTCTTCCGATCCGAGAATCCTTTGAGGGGCTTCTTTTAGGTTTTTTTGGCTTAATTAGATGGCTCACCTTTGACAGCTTCTCTTCAGTCTTTGCGATAATAGTCTCAAAAGACTCCCTGTGTGTAAATATTTTACGGCTTTGAACTTTGCGATGAAAGGATTTATCCAGCATTGGTCGCGACACCTGTAGGTTGGGTGAATAAATTATGCAAACATTAATAATTCTCATATTCCATTAGGACGGACCCCTTTCCCTGCCCCTGTCCCAAAGAAAAAAGCCAAATCATCGTGAAAAATGAAAATTAAATTTGTAGGCCAAACAAACAAAAAAAAAAAGGAAACAAAGGCAGCACAAACAGAGGAGAGAAATAACATTATTCGGCACTCGAAAAACACATGTCATTTCCCAAGGCCCCCCAGCGGCCACGCCCCCGACTAATTAACCATAATTAAAGTCTGCTTTTTGTAATGCAAATTGGGAGTTTTTTGTGTGTATGCCACGTTCGGCTTATGTTCATATAGAAACGCGTTTGCATATGGTTAGTTCGGCCGATCGATGTGGTAACTGGTACACATTAAATTACCATACAATAATATTATTAGGAATCTGGCGTTTCTTTCTCTCCAAATAAATCATTTCACAAAAAATTCAATTAAATTTATTTGAGCCGCAGGCCAAGTTCTATTTTCATTTGGGGGTAACTGAATATTTCAACGGACACGATATGGCCATTAACCCATTTACCATTTTTGGGTATACATATATTTCGGCGATGAAAGCCGAATGACATTTGCAATTCACTTACCTGGCGGGAAAGGACGCTGGCCACATCGTTGCAGGCCTGTGAATCGGTTTCGACCTCCTGCAGGAATGTTTCCCATGCCTGAAAGATGGCCAAGTGGCAGGCGGGTCTGCACGCCACCATTAAATCGTATTATTTTAATTTCCCCTAAGAAAAATAAAAAAAGACAAAAAAGAGTTGCTCACCTTTCTTTGCGTAATTCGGCATTCTTTTTGCGATAATTGGACACTAAAACTTGTAGGGCAGTTGCGTGTTCCTCATACAGACGGGAAAGTGTTTCGGAGAAATCGGATACTGCAATTGAATTATAGAAAGTGGGTGAGTGAGAAGCGAAACTAAAAGGAAGAACTAACAATATTTAATAATTCATGGCAGTCACGACAGGAGACACAATAAAAACGGAAACGGATATGCACGCTTTCGAGAAGGTGGGCATTTCCGGTTAGGAAGCTCAAGGCTGAGAGCCTGTGATGGGTGTTTTTACTGCCAGAGTTTTAAGAAAGATATTCCGCATGCCCCTTACTTTGTTTTCGCAGCAAACACGACGCACTCAAACTTTATGTGTGCAGTAAAAGTGATGGGGCAGCCTCTTTAAGGAAAGTGCGTCTACCCACCCGCAGGATAATCCATCATATTTACGATTATTCCGGAATACATGAATATGAATACGTACTTGAAGCTTGGCTTTCACGCAGCTTTCACCTTGTTAGCCCGCCGGAGTGGGTCGTAAGCGTTTCATGAACCGCCAACAGGCAGCCTTTCAACAGGTGGCCATCGCCAAAGATATTCTTAAGTTTTTCAACTTTAACTCGATCAATAGTTTCTTCACCTGCTCGCTTGATTCCGTATGCAGTTCGGAGCAAAAATGTTATTAAAAACTTTTAATACACCCATCCACTCCCCGAGCTGCTGGCTGAACTGTGATCTATATCCTGTGGGGACAACTTGCTGTGACAGCACCGTAATTCAAAGTCAAAGTTATGTTGAAAAGTTGCAGCCAGCTGTGTGCTGTGTGTCCTGGATGTGTGTCCTTGTTTTTGGATAAACATACACAAGAATCAGATGGAATATTTACGAGGCTTTCGCTCCACACACGACAGATTTGTGCGTCTGATCTGATGGCATGACAAAGGCAATTGCCAATGGAAATCAATATGCCATAAAAGTGAGAAAAACTTCTCAAATAAAATGTTCCCACACACAAATTGCTTGCTTATTTTGCTTTGCAGGTGCTCTGCTGCTTTGGGCACAGCGAAAAACCTTCGTAGGTTTACGACTAATAAAGGATATAATTTACTCATCTTCGAATTAAATTAAAGCACGGAAATGGGGACACCTTTCAAAGGACACCTGGTCATTCCCTGTACTAGACAATTAGATACGTTTCTAGGTAATTATGAGTATTAATTTATTTTTAAATATTTATATTACATTAACCTCTAGTTCCTCATAAGGCAAATATTGAAAAGGTACCAATCTTTCACTTCCAATAGCAAACAAACAGGGAAAACCCCAATTTTTTTTGCCAACATTTTCCCGCCGTGCCACACGCTTCGTTTCGGTGCCACCTGGCGTGCGTGTCAGGTGGCAAGGGTGGCATGTTGGGGATTTCGCCGCCGAAACGAATTGGATATGACTTACAAACACACAATATAGTATAGTATAGTACATGTATTTACAACGACATGGCACCAAATAGATTGGCTTTGCTCACCTGTTTTAATTAACTTAAAGTTGACATTGTTCTGGGACTTGAAAGCCTCGTTCAGGCTGCTGTGACTGTAATCCTTGAGCACGCCGTTGTAGGACGCCATGGTGCCCGGGGGGCCAAGGGAACCACGGCGTGGTCCCCTCCACCCGAAGATTCTCCTCCTACGACTTCTTCGACCACTTGAAGATTTTACCGAAGAATCTGGCGATGGGCGACGGGGAGAGGCATATTATTATTTGTCTGCTTGAAGAATGTTATCCATTTTTTATACTCAAACCAAAAATTAATCAACTCAGAAAACCAAACAATTAAAGAGAGAAGGCAAACAGAACGCAATGTAAATTTTCAAGCCAAAACAAAACAAAACAAAACGAAAAGAAACGAAACGAATTGAATGCAAACAAATGAGATTTTTAAACGAAATGTGATTTGATTTCTGTAGATGGAATAAAGTATCTGTCAGGAATTATTTTGGCCACGCCGCGATAAATACACAAGCCAGAGTAGGAGACCCTCGCCCAAGAAAAAAAACGAAATTCCTACCCTCTTGGCCAATCAAACAGATCGCTGCCTTTTGTATTTATGCATAAATAATGAGCGAAGGCTTTCCCTCGTTTCGTTTAGGTTCTATTTTCATTTCGGGCCAAGGCGGAAAATTCAAGAGTCTCTGCCTAAGACAGTGCCCAAGTCCAATCCCCATTACCAGAGTCAACATACAGTTACGGTCGAAAATGTAATAGTTAATAGAATTAAGGAAATGGTATTTAATCAAAAAAGCCCCATATGATTAAAAGTGTCTAAAAAATGTGTTCTACACTTTGTGAACAATCTTCTATTTTTAAAAAAACTTGTAATGCCATTATTTGTAACTCTGCTGTAGTCTGTTAGCTTCCTTTCATGGCCAAAAGTCAAAGAGTCAGAGTCGAGGAAGGGCATGAAGGCAAGGCAGATGGAAGTCGGCTCATTTAAAATTCAATCAATAAATGAAGCGTAATTTCATTGCCGCGCGTCGAGAGTCGAGTCGAGATTTTGTTTGAACACATTCGCAGTTAAAAAGGCTCGAGGGCCCCTCGCCTTGCGTGTGTCTTGTGATTGTTTCGCCCATATTCCGCCCAATCAACCATTATCGTCCATCTTAGCCAAGTGTCCGTCCAGCTGTCCAACTGTCTATCTGTCTCTGTTGATTTAACCCCGGAACGAGCTCACACGAGGCTCAATTACGGTTGGCGGAGCTCAATGAAATATGCAGGAGGTGCATTGCATTGCCCAAATAAGTATGCTATAGAAATTATTAAAGGACTCAGACAGCCTGCTAGCAGCTGTCGTATCCCCTATCAAACAACTTCGAGTCCGTGTCCTGACCAATTTGAAATGGGGTAAACAAGGCGTGTCCGAGATTGCCAGAAGTTAGTCGCTGCGGCGATCACGTAGCTCTTGATTTACTTTGCCGCTGGTCATCAAATTTGCCGCGCTGTGAACTTTTAAATGAATTCGAGTGGGTGGCGCTGCTGTTGGCCTTAGAGTCGTGGCTTCGTGGATGGCTAGTGCTGGCTCACGTGCCAACTGCAAGGATGTCGTTATCGCTGTTGTTGATTACACTTCACGCGCTGCCAAGCTGACATTCATTTCGGGACGACAGTCACAGTCACAGGCAAAGGATGTCCCAAGCTCCTCCAGCTGTTTCTCCACCACAACGCCAGCTCAAGGAACAAAATTATGTGCGTGCCTGCACTCGGAGAATGCGCCAAAGGCACGCAATGCAGGTGCAGTCGTCCTGCATCCCCGGTTACGGGTAATCCAATTATGCATGCGAGGAGCACCTTTCGGCCCGACTCGAGCGATAAGTTTGCTGTTTGGCTGTGCGATGGATATGCAGATGGGAATGGCAATGGGCGGGCACAAAGTCAAGCATCCGAGGCACTTCTCACTGCACTTTTGTATGTTTCGTATTTGTTGTTTTTTTTTTTTTTTTTTTTAGTACTAAAAAGTTAACCAAGCAAGGACAGAACAAGAATGGGAAAGCGGGCTCCGGCAGAGCCAGAGGTTGCATATCCTTGAAAAGCGCATGGGAGACTTTTCATTGCCTTCTGCACGCTTTTGTGCTTTCTAACTCTACTAAGTAATCCGGCTGTGATTGCCATGTTTCGGCTTTAAGTCAATAAAGTATTAACAATGTAAATTCAAAAATCTACTAACGTTATTTTAAATTTCTAAACTTGTTATGTTTAGAACTTGTTATAATTTTAAGCTTCCAGTTAAGAGTTAAGTTGGAAACTCTGTGCTGAATAAATCTTCACACAAGTTTTAGTTAGAAGCTTTCTTTCAAGGATATGCTTTCTTTCAGATGCAGGACTTTAACTCAATTTGGAACTTGAACAAAACGCAAACGGCGATTTTCAACTTGCAGCAACTTGCGCTTTTGCTTTTCAATGTTCGGGCATGTTTTGGCTTTTATGGGAGGCTTTCTCATTTCTCAAAGGATTTAAATTTAATTAATAATTTTATTTTATTGAATAGAATTTAGGCAAAATAAAAAGGCAAAACATGCCCGACTGTTGCATGTTATGGCGATCAACTCAAAGGTTGCTCTACGAGACGCGCGCGGCGCAAACAACTGTAAACAATTGGATTAGCAGGTGCAAGAGAAGACTTGGAAGCCACCTGTCACCTTTGGAGTGTGCTCCGGAGGTACTGCCTCCGCCACCGCCGCTCGCTGAGTTCGATCCACTGGCCACCGCTCCTCCGCCGCCTCCGCCGTCGCAATGATCCGCACTCCGAGATCTGGCGGCAGCCATTCGTTCCCTCTCCTCGCGCGGCGTTCTGGCAAACAGACCACTGCCTCCCTTTCCCGCTGGACTTCGCGTCCTGGGCGAATCATAGACACCCGCATAGTTCTCCAGGGGCGGCGAATAGCCCCTCTCAGCGGGCGCACTGCCGGGCGTGCGGGGCTGCACCTTGATGACCGGCTCTCGGGCTTCGAAGAATGCATCAAAGTTGTTCTGGCGCAGGTTCTCGCTGCTGAAAACCGGATTCTCCACATGCACATGGACGTCCTCCCGCAGCCGATTGCTCTCCTTGGTGTCCGAGGAGGTGGAGCGGCCCAATCGCCCCAAGGGCAGGTGCAGTTTGGGACGCAGCCGCGACTTTCCGGTGGGAGACTTAGTGCCCGAGGAACTTCCAAAGGATTTTTCCGGCGGCAGATCCATTGGCGACATGGGTCGCCCCCATCCCGGTCCGAAGTGGGCATGAGTGGGATCCGGAGTCGGGGGCTCGAGGAAGATGCTGGGACTCCGGGATCGGTGGTCGCCATAGCCTAGTGCTGCTGCTCCCGGCTCCTGCTCCTCGAAAGCTGCGCTGCTGCGCTGGAATGGTGCTCGTCCTGATCCAGAGGCGTTGTTTCCATCATTATACATGTGGTGGTTCCTCCGCAAGCTGCTCCGCTGGCTGGAGTTGTGGCTATTGGAGTGGGTCAGAGAGGCGCGGGAGGTGCGACGCGTGGGCGTGGGCGGCAGGCTCTGGGACTGGTTCTGGACCACCTGCGTTGGCGGCTCCTCAAAGTTGAAGAAAGTGGCGTGCACCGGCGGAGATCCTGGATACGAGGCCGGAGACGTTGGCGATGGTAGTCCGGGATACAGCAAAGGCGGCGAGGGCGATGCCGAAACGGCAGATCCTTGTATATCCTGGATGGCAATGGGCGGAGAAGTCTCGAAATGGACAAAGGCGGCGGCGGCGGAACTGGGACTACTATTGGATATTGAAGCTGGATTGCTGCTCTTATTCTTTGGCAGGGATCTTTCCGGAATCTCGATGGGCACCTGGGGCTCACGTAGACAGTCGAGTGTGGGACGCGGTTTCACACGGGGCGCAAAGAAACCATATGTCATCAAGATGAGCTCATCGGCAGGATATATTACGTACATTCCTCACAGACCCCATGTGGCATGGTGGCACTAGGCTAAGTAGATCTCTTCCCGATACTTTCTGGCTTTTCAAAACTACTACAACCTGATTTGGGTTAATGTCTTTTATCCTCCTATTTTTCTTTTTACTTTCCTCTAGGTTAGCAGTGCTGTCAGCTGTCTGTCTTTTGTGGGTTGTTGTCTCTAACTAAAGTGCACTAATAACACAATATTCGTAATGGTTTATAGAGTCTAGGACTGTGTCTAACTAGGGCTAAGTTAACGTACTTCCTGCTACTCGGATATATCACAAACTGAGTTCAAGTTGAATTTATTTCTCTGGGACGTGTTGTCATTTGGTGCGCTGCATGTTGCCGATGCCTTTGCAAATCTGGTGCTGCAAATGGAAAATAGAAAATAGAACAAGAAATAGATTAATTAGTCGTAATTACGGAGATGTTGGAATTCGTTTTTGGCAACACAGAAGCAAAAGTTTGGCCACAAAACACAAGCCCCGTCGTGGGGCAAGCCTCATTAAAAACATTTCTTTGTGTCGGTGTCGGTCATTCATTCATGCGAGTCCTTTTGCGCTCATTAAATTGTTTCGTTTCACTCGGAGAGCAGAAGTTGCTCCTCCCGGTTCAGGGTCAGGATTTAGGTCAAACTTCTGGCTTCCTTTGTTCGTGTGTTGGCCAACAGAAAAGTTTCGCAGGCCAGGTTAGAGCATGGCCAAGGCCGTGCTACAAGTTCGCAATGGAGTCAGGTGGCTAACTGTACACTTGAAAAAAATATCTAGAAATTCTTTGAATATTCTCATAAAGTAAACAAAGGTATATAAACATTACTAAAAGTTCTTTATTCTAAGGAAAAAGTTGTATTTTATTGTAGACAAATGTTTAATGTCGAAAAGCTCTAACACAAATTAACAGAAATTCCCAATGACAGCCTGGGCTCAAAGTTTCGCAAGCCCCCCAACCACGGGCAGGACCACCAAGGAGACCACCCACCCTAGTAACTTAGTGCGTGTGGGTGTGTGAAGCCTTTGGTGTGTGTGTGTGTGGGTCTTGTGTGGGTTTGGGGGAGCAAATTACGAGCTCACCACATGCAAGGCTTATTATTATGCCATTTTATTGGCCAATCGATGGCCCCATATCAATTAAATTTGCATTAAATATTCATGAAAACCGATGGTTGCACGCCGCTTTAATTATCGGATCAGTGTTAACTGGATGAGCGATTATAGTTGGTCCTTATTCGGTTGTCTTGCCAGACAATTAATGGTCTTTTAAATTACCAGAAGCTCAAATCAGCTAGAATATAAATCTATAATTTTGAATTCATGTTGGACAACAGAATAAATATTAGGTTCATTAACAAATTGAAATCCCATCAACTGAAAATATAATTGAAAACATGTTAAGAGGCTTTGCCGCCGCAAATGAGCTTTCAATTGGAATTCATGTACATGGGAACCTGTGCTCTAGCCGAGCATAATATATTTACAATTTGCATAATTGACATACAATTGATACTGACCCAATAAAAATCGCAACGACCAAATGAAAATGCGGTCAAAATACGGCGCCTTGGCCGGCATTAAAAACGCATTACGCGAACGGAAAAGTGGCAAGAGGAAATCGGCCGAGATTAAATTAATTTTGAGGCAAGAGGCGACCTTGCGTGTGCGTGCGTATGTGAAAATGAGGAAAACCCAGAAAAAATATAAAGAAAACCAAAATAAAAGCCAAGAAAAAATACAACTTGTAAGGCGAATGCCAGATGAGGAGTACGAGCGGGGCCCCGGCGAGGATTTATTTCGGCAGGTATGAGGAAAGGCAAAGCCAAGACAGAAATTGCATTTCATAAATACGTGGGCGGGGACTGAGGGCGTGGGGGCGTGGGGGCAGAGGTGCTTGTGGCAAGGCGAACCGAAAAGAAATCACGCAATTTAATTCAATGTGAATTATTTATTAGCTGCCAGATAGGGGCGGGCGCATGAATAATTCTCCCCCATGCCGTTCAATGTGCGGGGTTGAAGGTTGGAGCTTGGTATGCAAAGGTTCACGGGGGATTTGCGAAAAGATGGAACGATGACACTAGCCCACGCAAATATTTCCCTTTCATCCGGGCTCCCACACCCACACACTCCTCGGATAATTGAATTGTTTTGCTGCACTTTACCAGCTCGTTAAATCTGTCAACATTGATCAATCAAACCAGGCGAAAGCCAAAAGGATGCCGGGGAAAGTGGACTCGCAGCCCGATGGCAGCATGGCAGCATGGTAGCATGGTGGCAAAGTGAAAGTTTTTCCATCCTCCAGCGTGAATTGGGCTTAAAGTTATAAAGCAGCCAAAGGAAGCGGGGGAATTCCTTCTCTGCCTCTGCCTGCGACTGGCATTTTAAAAGCCTTTCCCCCTTCCAGCCCCCACAAAGGAAAACAAACTGAAAGCAATTTTGCGAAAATGCAAGCAACTGACTTTGGAGACACAAAATTGGGGAGAAAAAAGAACAAGAAAGGGAAGCTTACTCGGGGTGAAGAGGAAGTATACATGCTCTTTGACTTATAAAGGAAATATAGGAAATATATACATACAATTAAAACAAAATTAAAGTTTATACTTCCTCCTGAGAGGATACATAGCAAAACAGGATATGATATGATATGATAGATTACGTATTTTCTCTCCGTGTCTCAATTCTCATCAGTGTTATAACTGCAACTGCAGCTGCGTCACAAAAGTTGAAGAGGTAACTATATTAAAATTAATTAACTACAGAAAACATTATCATTCAGGCTGCTGGTGCTGCAAAACAAGGAAACAGCCAGCAAAGACAATGTTATAAATAAACAAGCAGACAAAACGCCTTCTGGCCTCCGCCCTCTGTGCCCGGCTGCCCCCAAAATTTGGCAAGCCGAATTGGCCAAGATACCGAAGAGATGGCCCAGGAAAAGCCGGCCAAGCAGCAGCAGCAGCAGCAGCAGCAGAGGAAGCAAACTTGACTCAAGTGCATTGTCAAGGCGGATGAGCCAGAGGAGCAATGTGAAGGCGCCCAAGCGATGCCCGGCCATGCCATGCCATGCCATGCCATCCCATCCCATCCAATGCAATGCAATGCAATGTATCGCAATGCAATGCGATGCACTCGGACATAGACATACATAATTACATGGCAGTGAGCCCAGAAGAGGAGGATGCGGCACATATATTTATATTTGAATAACATATAAGCGAGTGTATTATAGTGTGTCTGCATGCCGACATATTCGGTGCTTGCTATGAGAACACAAATTAACCGAATTCTTTGAAAGATGCTAGGGAAAAAACACAAAACAAGCAAAGATCAAGGCAACTTCTGACCCAGGACCCTAAGTCTACAAAATAACCAAAGCGACACTAATTTAATTGATGGCTAATAGTTGCCTTTCTTCGCTAAAGCTTTCTATTACTAATTTTATTTTTATACTAGAATGGGTTTACTGTGACATTGAATATATTATAATTCGATCAAATTCTTTTGAATAACAAAGGAAACCCTGAAATAAAATCAAGGCAATCAAGGCATTCTTTTATTTTGACAATAACAAACATATATTATTCAAAACAGTTAATTTTAGTTATGTTCTAGGCTACGTTGAATGACAGTAAGTCTTAAGGGCTGTTCTTCTCCTGATGCCTCAATCAATTAAATGCCATAAAAAAAATTGTATACTCCCACCGAGAAAATGGCCATTGTATTATGGCCAACAATACGAATTGAGTGTGTGCTTCATGCCAATTTCTTAGAGCCATAATTCCCGGTGATTCCCATACAGAGCCATCAAAAGCAGATGCAAAGATACAATGATACAGGTAGCATAGACTTGAGATACTTATGGAAAAGGAAATTAAGGAGATGTATCTGGGTGGAGGAGGAGGCAAACAAAGCTGTTGAAAAGAGTAAACTCAATTTGTGAGAAAAGCGTTCCAGGAGGCAGCGGCAGCAACACAAATTGCGTATACGCAACGTGGGCCTCATACAGAGTTAACAGAGCAGCAAAACCGGCAGCCGGGGGGTTTTGCTTTTAGGATGGAACACCCCACTCCAGTTGAATTTCTACCTTTTTTGGGCCCAGACACCCATCCAGTCAGTCAGCCAATCAGTCAGTCAGTCAGTCAGGGTCGATAGATACATTAGGCTAATTAAACAGAGGGCAAAAAGGTAGAGGAACCTCTCGCAGGACCTATGGTGTGCACTGCACTGAACAATTTCCATTATATTAGATTACTAAAAATAATATAATCGAGTGAATTAAAAAACCGCAACTAATCTAATAGTTGCACCACATAAAAGCTGAACTATGGGCGGGGAAAAAAACTCACCGTTCAGAGGATTATTATGGAGCCTGTGATTTCCTTTGAAGTCGCTGGGCTGACATTTCCGTTTTTCACTTTATATTAAATTCGGTGCAAATATTTATTTGTTACCACAATGCTTTCTGTTGATTTTCACGCACAATTGTTTGTTTGTTTTTTTGGGGGGAGGGGGGATATTCTGAGATTGGCTTTGGGTCCTTTATTTTGTATTTATATTTTGTATTGTATATTTATTTCAAGGGCTTTGTTTCGTTTCGTTAGAGTCGCTTTTGAGTTTTTAGTTGCAGTTGCTGCTTACACTTCTGTTTATTATTTATGTATATTTTTTCCCCTCTATGTTGCACACACACACACAACAGCAACAACAAATAATAATAATAATAATGAAAATATGAAACAACAACATGAACTAAAAACACTCGTTGCTGCCGATCGACGACGAATTTAGACTGAGACTCGAGCAGCTGTAAGCATTGAAATATTTTGACAATTTTTGTTTGTGTTCCGCCTCTCTTTCTTCTTGCTGTGCTTTCTCGCAACTCTCATGGCTGCCCGACCAATGTTGCCGCTTTTGTTGCTCCCATTTGTGTTCCTTATATTGCTGATGCTGATGCTGCTGCTGCTGCTGCTGATGCTGGCTCTTAGCATGTTGCTGCTGTTGATATTATCATTCCGCTTCCATTTCTCTCTTGCTTTCTCTCTCCCCCCGAAAATACACTCGGGGAGGCAAAGTGCTCTTGATTGCCTTGGGTCAACGTGGCGTATGCGCGATATATGTATGGTATATGCCTTTTATTGGTTCAGATCAGCCAGACCAGTTCGTACCGCATCCGTGACGTAGCCGGAGTGGCTAGGCGCTTATCCAGCCAATGACGTCATAGTTGCCACCGCTGTCACAGCTGTCACGCGCAGAAAGTGTTCGAACACTATTAATAGATGCACGGCCTCTGCTACTGCTACTGCCTCTGCCTCTGCTACTGCCACTGCCACTGCCAGTGGTGCTGCTAATTTTTGCAAGTGTTTTTCTTTGCGCTTTTCTTGGATCGCATCTGAAAATAGAAAAGCCGAGGGTGAGAGGTAGATGAACAACAACAACAAAAAAAAAAAAAAGGAAAATTGTCGTTGGTTTTTGTGTTGTGTGTGAAGCGCGAAGCTCATTGAAATGTTTGCGCGTACTCAATTTTTATTCGCATCTCCATATATGTAGTATAGTATATCTTATATATAACGGTATATAATACACAGAACGATGGCAATCGATGGCAAACTGTGATTACTCATACGCCCCCAAAGCCAGAGCCGTCAACCAGATGCGAAATGTGCGAAATGCAAATTAAATTGCATACAAATGTTTTCTTCCCGCCGAGAATTCGTACAAACTCACTGCCGTTGGCTCGAATTTGGCTCAATCAAAATATCAATTATTATTTATGAGCCATCTCGAGAGCTTTCAATGTTCACCAATCAAAAGTCTAGCCTAATGAATTGTGACACTTTTCTCCGTTTAGCTGAGTGCTTCTGGTTTCCACAATGAATGTTTTTTTAAAGAAAAATTTAGCAGAAACAATTGTTTGAAAAACTAATTCCACTTGAATTCATTTTCATAAACTTGCACACTAATTAACTGACAGAAAGATCTCAAGAAAATTAAACTTTTGCAAATTATAAAACCAGAAGTAACTAGAATACCTGCTCTGATTTTACACTTCCTCCCCCTTTGGCATTCAATTTAATTAAATCACAAAGTGTCGCCCTTTTGATGAACAGTTTTTCTTTAATTGCATTAAATCGCTGGATGTGTTAACGACATCAGACAGAACTTTTCCATTATCCTTTTGCATTCATCCTCGATATGGCGGGCTGGGACCAGGAGCATTGGGATTGAAGGGCGACGGCCTCGTATCGAAAATGGGTCCCTGATGGCGATGCGGCTCCGCCTGGATGGTGGCTATCGGAGCGGTGACCATCAGTCCCAGTAATGCCACAAAAATCGCTCCTAGATTGAGTTGCATCTTTGCTCAGTGTCTTTCAATTGATTGATGCTCTGAGCAGGGAGCTTGTCGAGCTTTTATAGCCAAGCCCCCAGACCCAAGTCCCAGACAAACGAGCCGCAGATTGGGGACTTTTTATTTGAGTTTCTGCGATAAGCGCCGGCAGCCGAATGAATGACGGCCAAATGTCAGCCGGGGGCAGATAACCACTGGCGATTGTGGCCAGGGGGATTCCAGCCACCAGGGGCATCCCACTCTGACGGATTATCGCCAGAGACTACTGCTGGCCTGGTGCTGGTGCCGTGAAAACTAAATGTAAATATTACATTTCTCTCTGAATATTTATGTTCCTTGTTGTTTTTTTTTTTACCTAAAACTAGGTTTTCAGTGCCCTGACGTTTTTCTGCAATGCAAATTTCAGCAACAACAGACACATCGTAGTGCCACGCCCAGTTACCGACAAGTGGCGCCCTTCTGCTTCTAAGACCATCACAGGAAAAAACTAAATAAATTAGCTCTACTTTTTCGCTTCTAAAATGCCACAAAAATAAAACTAAGAACGGGGTATTATCAGGACCTTTCAGGGACATTCAATAATATCATTTATCATAAAGTCCCGGCCAAGTAGAGCCTCTGTAAAGAAAAGCAAAAGCCTCTAGGATTTTGTAGCAGTGCCTCCTCGAAAAGAGTACTTGGCAGGAGCCAAGGAATAGGAATGGGGAAAAAAAGGAGGTGTTGCAAGAGTGCAGCTGGTGCCCCACAGCAATTGCCCCTTGGCTCGATTAAAGCACTTTGTTAGTTTTCTTACAGCAGCTTTTGCGGCCAAAAAGGGGTGTTTCGTGTTTGTTGTGGGGTTGTTGTTACCCTTTAAACAGCTCGCCTGACATTTTGAGTAATTTTCCACTTGCATTTTATTATTCGAGCGTGTTTGTGTTGCCTTCCAACTCGAAAGGAGGTTATATTCATGGCTCATTAGGCTTTAAAGAAAGTTGGGACTTGGGGACTTGGGGGGAGAACAGCATAGATTGACGTAATTTGCGCTCCATCTACTACGCACACCCAAAAATTTGGAAAACCAGCCACCAAAAGGTGGAAATTAAACATAAAAAGTCTTGTTTATCAAAGACGATTCGAATTGATTTTCGCTTTCAAAATCGGTTTAGATGTTCCCTTTATGTTCTCTTCGGCGGCAATAAATCAAATACAAATCAAACAAAATTCCAAATAAATTTAATCCATTTTCATGGTTAGCTGTTGGCGGGGGAAAGCGCATTAAAAAATAAATGTTT
Source organism: Drosophila varians (assembly GCA_018150405.1). Lineage (NCBI taxonomy): Eukaryota > Metazoa > Arthropoda > Insecta > Diptera > Drosophilidae > Drosophila > Drosophila varians. The sequence continues at coordinate 17,693,825 of JAECWK010000130.1, forward strand.
GGAGGAACTGGTGCGTAAACAACTGAATAGATTCGAAATGTAAACAGCAAGGAGAGGAGACAGGCAAATTGAGGCATTAGTCAATCAATCATTTCTGTTGAACGCAGGACTTTGGACGGGTAATGGTTACCCCGGTAATGGCAAAAAAGTACACTTTCCGCCAAGAACTAGGCTAAGAAAGGCGAGCTTAGTTGGCCAAAAAAGAAAAATAAAGAGAAATGTTAACTTTTCCGCTGCCATTTCGCTTGGCATTCATTTCGTAGCTGTGCCTGACATTTTCAAATGTTTGTTGCAAATCGCTGTTGAGGAGGCTAAGCCAAAGTGCCACGCCTCCGCCTCTTGCCGCCTTACGCCTGCCGCCTGCCGCCTGCGGGGCTAACGACCGTAACAAGAGTAACCGCCCAGGCAGAGCCCCCGCCCATAAGCCCCATCCTCCATCTTATTGCCAAAAAAAGCGAAAAAAATTTTAGTAAGGATATATTTTCTGTTGGAAAAAATATCGCCGAGCTATGAGAAGTTGAATTTTGAGCCGATAAGAGCCCAGATGGGAGGCAATTCAATTGAAAACATGAAATGTTGTCAACCTGCAGAGTGGCGGAAAATGTTTTTTCGCACCGTTCCTAGGAAACGGATACCAGCTCGAAGGTGAAGCACTCGACAGGTTCTTTGAGCCAAATCGATACGGCCTTGACGCGCCGCTGACAGCTGACAAATCATTAAAAAATAAATTCTAATTATGTGTGTGCGGGCCAGGCCGAAAAGATTCTAAAGCAAATATTATGCAAAGTCATTATGAAATCAGCGCCAGTTCATTGTTTGCTAAAGCAAAAGCAAAAGCAAAAGCAAAAGCAAAGAAAAATATCAAAGACGCATTTCCACAACAGCGACAGTTGACGGACAAAGTTTTTATCAGTCAATAAACCCAAGTTAATTGGATGTTGTGAACCATTTGGACCTAATAAAATTATTTTTACCCAGTAAATTTCAATAAATCTCTCGTCCCGTCGCTTGGCTGCGAATATTTTGTTTATACGCTGGATAAAAAGATTAGGCCAGCATAATTGGTATACATTCTAATTGTGTCTTGACAGCTTAATGGATTTGGGCTTAATAGATTAAGGTCTGCATGCTAGTCTTATCCCCAATTTGTTTGTAATTTTGGCTTTTAAATGGGAATATGTAGCCTTTCAATAAGAAACTTGAACAAAAGCTAAAAGAGTATGAATATGAGTCGATTCCCATCAAAGGCACACAGAGCTCTAAAAGTAATTTAGAAAGTTAACATGTTGGAGGAGTTTTCAGGTTTATTATCGGCATCAAGTTCATAATTCAGGTGAAATGGCAGCTGGCAGCAAATGTTCTGAAATGCAAAAGCTAAACCTGCCCAGCATAAGCATCCTCGTAAATATGCATTTCACTCTTAGGGGGCACAATCATAAATAAGCGGAGGAGGATAAATAAGAGGAGCCCAGCATCCACCATCTAGCATCCACCAATTGGTAACCTGAAGCCTGGGCTATGGAATACAAAGTTCATTAAATACGTATAAGTGAGGGACTAGGAGAGACACAAAGATCCAAAGATACAAAAATTCAGGGGGAGCACGGGGGGTCGGACGAGGCACTAAATGCCAGTTGCTCGTCCCAAAAATGGCTGCCATAAATGCGCCAGCTCATTTCGAAGGGAAATGGAAGTTGGGAGTTGGGAGTTGGGTGGTTGTGTCATGGGGGAATGGAAATGAGGTAAATGCTTCTGTTCCTGCCCAGGTCCTGCCCCAAATGTTATTCAGACAAGATGAAGCACTTAGAAATACGTTGTGCCATGTCAGCATCCTGCGGGCGGAGGAGGAGGAGGAGGAGGAGGTGCAAATGGAGGGAAGTTGGGTTCGGGAATGGGTATGCACGTCGCTCAGGGGTATCACATTCGCTTTGTCTGGGCCGGAGGAGTCCGGACGGACAGGTGATAATGAACATACTTAGCGCAGCTCACACCGCCGCACATGTTGCTATTTAAGCAGTTAATGACGCGTTTAAAGCTAAATGCCAGCCACGAAGCCTCCGACTCGGCTACTCGGCCACTCGTTTATTAACTTTGCAATTTCTTTAACGGCCCCTGTATGCGGCCTGCCCCTGGGCTCCCCTTGCGGCAGCCGCAACAAATGCTTTTGTTTCACAAGGGCATATTTGTCCTGGCAATGTTTGTCTCCTTGAATACACAAATACTTCCTAAAATAACAAAACCACTGGGGGAAGAGACAATTCTTGCCAAAAACCAAAGCTACTCATATTTTATTACGAATTCTGGCCATTTGAATTCCACCCAAAAAACATTCAAATTAAATTATTCTTATTTTATTTAGATTTTTAATTTAATTTTAAATCAATTTAATAGGGCCTTGAGTAGAGCCATTCTAAAGGATATTTAAAATTCGATACAAGGCCTATAGTTTTTGGGTTTTTGAGTCATTTGTTTGCTTGGCTAACCGCGCGGAAAGCATATCTGGTTACGAAGTTAACGTTTCTATTGACATTGTTTTGCTTTCGCGGCATGAACAGAACCCATAACTTTTCCTTAGCCATCCTGACAGTTAATCAAAAAGTGTAGACTAGGTAGTGGGAGCGGGTTAGACAATAAAACGAGATCTGGCCCGGAAAGTGAGCATATCACTCAAAATTCCACCTTTTGCTAGTCAGGGCAGCTCTCGTAGCTCACAGCTCCGGCTAGAAATTCGATTTGGCCTTTATTGAGCTGCTTTGTGATTGCCACACGTCGCAGGCCTTACAGGACGTGCTGCCAGCTTTTCCATTTTTTTTTTTTTTTTTTGGTGCCTCTCAAAAAGAACCACCTGGCATGTGTCAGAGGGCATACAAAGTGGCCAAAAATCATGGCACAAAAGCAAGGCCAGGCCAAGGTACAATGTGCTCTTTGTTGGCCATTTTTCGACGGACTGGTGAGCGGCAACAGTGCGTATACGCAATGTGGCAGTGTATGGCGCTACGTATACGCCGTGTTTGCTGTGATGGGCAAAGCCGGCGTAAATCTAATTAAATTTCACCCAGCTGGGCAAACATTGGAGCGGACACTTGTTGGCATACGGCAATTTCGAGGGAAGCCCCGAAGTCAAACAACAGAATGGCATCGATGGCCATCGGGGAAGTTTACATCTCGCACACTCCGGGGATTTTGTGTGAATAATGTTAAAATGACAGGGAGCGAAACATGTTGGCGGGTCCAGCTCCTGCCTACTCTTCGCGTTTTTTGTGTTTGGCCTTTAGTGGCCATTCAGCAAGGTGGTTGTTATTAGCATGCCATCAACAACATCATCATCGCCGGCTGGGGCGGCAATTCATGTGAAACGTGCTCAAGTGGGCACGGTCGCGTGTCTCTCATTATTCCCCCAAGACCCCAACAGTCTCTGGGCACTGCGAAATGTTTTCATTTTCCGCAACAACACAGCAAAACACAACACAGCACTGTGTTGCCACAGCGAGGAGGGAATTCGAATCGGGTCAGCAACAACTTGAAAGTCACTTAAAGACAGCAGCAACACAGAAAAGCCAGCAAGGAGGCAGATGGAATAAATGTTAAGGTCAACATGAAAAGAGACCCAGTGCGAGAAGAAGCGAAACAGCAAGAGGAAGCTCGGCTCTGGGAGTCAAACCCAGAAGTCTCGAAATATTCACTTTTGTAATTGGATGCTGTCGTCTGATGTTGCCTGCTGCTCTTGCCGGCTGCATACCTTTATGGCCAAGATCACCCCCTAACAATACCTCGCTTCACACAACAAAGCCCGCCCACCTTCGGCCACCCACGGCTGGCGGCCATAAAACAGGAGCTCGAAAAGAATGCATATGAGTATGTGTACACCTGGAAAAAAACATCCGGTCAAGGTGATCCCTTTAAGGATTACCTCAGAAATTCTTGTTGAAAGTCAAACAGCAAAACATAAACTCTGCCTTCAATGTTTGAATATTATTTAAGTTTTTCTCGCTGTGCATTGATACGTATCAGCGTGTCCCTGTTCTTCAGCTTTTTATTTGTTGCGCTCCCATAAAGTCGGTTTGTTCGGGTATTTTGTTTGTGTGTGTGAGTGTGCCACCATTTTTTGTTGGCCCAGAGTTGAAGCGAATTGTCGTGTTTGTTTTATAGTTATTGCTTTTGTTTCGCTTTCACCCATCGCATCGCTCTATTGCCCAGCTTTCACTTTTCCCTCGATTTTTCCTTTCCTTTTTTTTTTGTGGGATCCTTTGTCCTCCTTCGAGGATGCCCACTTCCCTTCCCGCCGTGTCTCCTGCACCACCAGTTTATGCACATTTAATCTTATGACAGAAAAAATGTTGTAAAATTGTTTATGGCACTTTGCGACATGGTCAGTATTTTCACAGTCTCCTCCTCTGGTAGCTTCCTCCTTCGCGGCGGACTTTTCACATCGCCCGCATATGTTACGAGTGGAAGAAGCTACAGGAGCATTTACATGTTTCTGCAGGACACGGTTCGGATTTGATGAATGGCATCGCGTGAAGAGTTGGATTATGGCCGAAATGGATGGCTTTTGGCGATGTTCTTGGTGAAAAAACATCAACCGCGCTATTCGTAAGGTAACTGGAAATGTTTAGTTCCTAATTTTAAAATAAATAAATGTATCTTTTCACTTTAAAATATGTTTTTCGATTCAAAGCTGCACCTGTTACTATATCCTAGAGACTCCATTCATCACTTTTCTCCATAAAATAAAACAATCTTGCACCATAAATAATGCAGGTCCATGGAACTAAAGTGTTTTTTCCATCCCCAACTTAAAGCTTAACTAAAATTCAACATTGCCCCATAAATTTTAAAAGCATTCTTCCAATTCTTTCTCGTTTTTATGAAAGCAAAATAGTTTTGCGGTCGCTGAACAAAAGTTTTCAGCAGAAATTCTTTATTCAGTTTTTTTGGGAAACGAATTTCGAATTTATTTTATGTACTTCCAGGGCACTTCCCTTTGACTTTACGTACCAATTTGGGGAAATGTGTCGACAACCTGTTGGCTGCTTTTCCTTTTGCCACGGAAATCGCTTTTCGCCGAAATGCGAGGCTTATTGGCCTATTGTCGCCGCAATATATGAGTGTTGTTGGTGGAGACACTTGGCAAGCGATTTGGTTTTCGTGTCAAAGCTCCGTCCAGTTCAATTTGGTTTATATTTTAATCGAAATATATTTGCCAAGCTGTCTGCTGCTCACATAGCTCTCCGCATTTTGGCTATATACCCGCATTTATTTGGCTATATGTTCCCTGCGTGGCCAGCAGATGTTTGTTTGTCTCGCGTTTTTTGTTGTCGTTTAAATCTGAAAATTATTATTAGTAATTTGTTGGTCTGCAGACAGTTTTCGGATTCTCTCTCTTTCGCCTCCCCTCGATATGGGTACATATATGTATGTATAGCCCGTCGAGTGCTTCTTCTATCGTTTTTTTGGTGAAAATCGAAATTGGCTTTCAGCGCCTAAGAATTTTTATCACGATAATTTATGATTGGAATATGCGTGTGGTCAGTTAGCACTATCCTATATTCTCTAGTATTCCCAGCTCTAGTATCTGTAGTATCGGTAGATAGTATCTTCTATTGTATTGTATATGAGTGTAGAATAGGGCTCTCGAAAAATATATAGCTCTTCTTCCTTGTTCCTGTTCCTTGGTCAGTGGTACTAATTATCTCTCCTGCGAGGGAAGGGGAGGCGGTATGGTGGAGGGCTTGTCCAGCTTAGGGAGCTCGCATTATGGTCACGTTGAAACCGTTCTAAAACACACGCGCAGGCTACTTGTCGGTGAAACGGGTTCAAATTGCTTGATTGCATTAATTATTCAGTACAAACGACGTCGTCGTCGTCGCCGTCGCTGTCGTCGTAGTCGTTACTCGAACATCGCGCATGCCAAAGTTCACTTATGTAAATGTGCGCCGAGCGACCAAATAAAAAACTTTACAGAGTTTCGAGAGTTACAAGGGGGCTGCGAGTCCTGGCTGCCTGCCGCACAAAAACGGAACGAAAAGGATTCGCCAAAGCGCTGGCGATACTAAATATTTTAAAGCATACTTCGCAGGTGAGCTGCGCTTTGATTTGCATCAAAACACACACTAAGCAGCTAAGTGGACCACGCACACACTGGTACACTGCGTCACCAGGACACCAGGACACTAGCACTCACACGGACACGGACACAAACTCAAAACTCGAAACTCGCTGCGTGAAAGTGAAAAGAGAAAGTGATTTACTGGCTACCAAAAACACGAACACTGCCACTTGGGTTATGGACTTTTTGGTTAAGCCGAACCTTCAGGATTGGCTTAGAGTCAGAGTGCTCTTCTCACAATTCGATGGTTAGTTCTGTTTGCCGAGCTGCCCTTCCGGCCAACATCACGTCCAGCTAGCGACTGAACGCTGCTCCTGCCGCGGCACAACACTGCGTATACGCAACGTCCACAAGTTGGCTGCCGCATTTTCGGAATTCTCTTGCTGCGCCTGCGTCAAAATCGGTTAAGAGAGATTCCAATGGTCTCCGGGCCAGTGGCCACACAGAAAAGAGCAACTGAAGCCTGAGCAGCTGAAGAATCAAGCAAGTGGTTGGGCCAAAGAATCAAAACAATCTTCGTCAAAGCTAATCACCTGACGATGATGACGATTCTTCTCAACTCTCACAGAATTCCGAATGGAACTAATTAATTGCATTACAAATGTATTATGCGATAGCCTCATAATCGATTAATGGAACTTTGTGACGCGAGGCAATTTGTTTGAACAGTTGAATGACGTGCCACCTGTCCGCCCACCACTGACCAGGTCACAAGTTAATTTCCTTGTTCCCCCCACACACAAGCACCGTTCCCATCTATTAAATAATGGGTAACCATGTATCGGGGGAGTGGATGCCGCAACAAAGAACAATTAATGGAACACCCACTAAGCAATCTGTTGCACTTTTGCTCCGCATTGTCCGTAATTAAGTGTAAATTAAAACCACCTTAGCAGGTCGAGGAGGGTGCTTAACCAGGAATACCCTGTTAAAATAATGAGGTATACTACATGAAATATTATTTACCTATAAAACAGCTCACTTAAATTAGTAATTAAGCCTTGAGGCACGTTTGTTTAGGCAAAAAATTGCATAAACCAGCAACCGCCTTGATCACATTACAGTAATTATAAAAAGTTGGATTACTCCTTAGCCAAAGGACTCTAGCTAGCTGTCCCAGGAATCGGGTTTCGCCTAAAGGTGGAGCAAATACAAGAAACAAGCTTAAGCTTCTTTCAAATTGCGTTCAAAGTGAGCAGAAAATCGATGCAATCGAAGCGGACCAGGGGGGAGCCGCCACGGTAGCAACCGGCGAGAAAGGACATCCGATTCTTAACAGGAGCAGTGGCGAAGGAAGTGGGAGCCGGAGCAGGAGCAGGAGCCACAGCAGAGCGATTATCTTGGTTGGAAAGTGAGAAAAATTTTTAATTAAAATTCACACGCAATATGTTGCGCATACGCAGCATTGAACCCGACCAGACCAGTCCCGACCAGTCCCGACCAGACCAGACCAGGATTTGCCATCTTACCACAAATTCCTTGCTCATTAGCGTTCAAATTGTGCGCATATCATGTAATTTAGATTAGATTGAAATTGAAATTGTTAAGCGGGCCAAGTGGCTTTCTCTGCCAGCCACACCACTCACCTCCATCAAACGAAAATGGGGTGTCCTGGCAAAGATGGCGTGGTTGAGGGAATTATTACGGCTTTGGCTAAGCTTCTACTAGAGGGGCCGAGTTATAAATATTAATGAACCCAGAAGCGTTGGACCTTCGCCCTGCACGGACACATTCGTCAGGTAAATAAAGTCGTCCAAGAGCTGCCAGCAACAAAATCGAGAAAGTAGAAGCATGTAAAAAATTCGCCTGGATAATCTGGAATTTCTTTACTCTATAGCCGAAGAATTTAAAGACTTGAATGTAAATAATTAAAAGAAACTGATGTCGAGGTTAGAACAACATGAAAGGACCATAAAAACGGATACTATTATCTCTCTGCAGACCCATAAAACAAAGATATCCTTGTTCAAGGTATTTAAGCCTTCGGTTAGCAGCCATTATTCCTTCGGTTTTGCTATTTTTTATAGATACGATACGCAGGAATGGCTTACTTGTTGCTGAAAGGACACGTTCGCAGGATGCCTCATTGCAAATGCCGCTCGCATTCGCCACCAAAATCCTCTCACACGCATGGAACACACGCCTGGTGGCGCCACAAAGGTATGCTCCACCTCGATGTGCTCAATTATTGAGATAACTTGTGATTGGAAACTTCAAGTAATGGCAACTGTCGCAGATGCAATCTCGACTTTGACTTTGACCCATCGAGTGTGAACGAAGGCAAAGTTTTCGCAGGTGCGATGATTGCACTTTCGGGCCAGTAAATGAAATTTATCTACTTTGATGTGGCCACTTTGTCAACTTTGTAGCCACATAATTGAGTTTTAATTGCGGGTCATGGGGCAACGGCGCTGCCGTTCTCTGCCGCCGACATTGTGATGCACCTCCAGTGGCACGTTTGGCTCGTCTGGCAACCTGGAGGACTTGCACCCATTAGCCATTAACTATTTGAGCCCCGTTAACGGTAATTGGTCAAGTGGCAGGCCAACATTTTAAAGTCTATACTGTAGTTTCCCTGACAACGCGCGATATCCTGCGGAATGTTTAATTAGGAATCCAATTAGCGTTGCCACCGCAGCACCCAACGCCGATGCGATATTAGAATTATTAAGACGCTCAATTAAATGCTCATTTTGTTAGGGCAATCCCATTTGTTTGACTTTCTATCTCCTCCCCAACCAACCAACCAGCCATTGGCCTTCAATCAAACTTCGTATAATTTGTGTTTATTTTTGGTTATCCCCACCAGGACACCAAGGAAATAATTCCATGGAAAGCGTATAATCAATTTTATTTCCATAGGGATTGGATAAGTAATTGCGATAATGGGTTACATGATAAACGAGCTTAGAAATAAATAGATCCTGATATGAAAGGCCATTTCCTGCAGTGTACTTTCAGTTTGGTCAATCGTATCGATTTTAGTTAGCAATCAGAGCTAACCTCAGCCACTAATTATGGCCATTCCTGATGGGTATAATTAGGATTTCATATAGCCAATGGCCCATGGTGAGCGGAATCAAGTTAAATCCGAGTGACAGAGGTAAATCAGGGCAGTTGACGTACGAGCGCCAGTGATTCCGAGTCCGAAAGCCCGAAATCGCAAAAAGCCAACAACTCAAGCATCGGAAATGTGAATGACAATTTCAATTTAACAATTTCCATGATAATATTTTACGGGGAGGGGAAGGGTGGTAAGGCGGGGAAGCCTGGAGGGAAAAGAGCCGGAAAATCAACAAGGCACAAGGAGGTAGTCGGGGGTAGCATCCATTTGGATGAGCCTCCTCCATTTACCTGTCAGCACAAACAATTGAGCACGGAACGTATGCCAGGTGTGTGTCAGTGTGCCGCCAGTGTGTTTGTTATTTGACAAATGTGTTTGGGCTCTGTTTGCCTGGCACTCCTCCACTCCTGCCCACCGCCTCCCTCCACCTCCACCCCCACTTTTGTGGCAACCCATCGGCCGCCACCCACCGCCCTGCGTGTCTCCGTGTAGTTTGGCCGTCGCCTGCGGCACTGAAGTTTTCGATTAACCAAAAGATAAGCTCCCAGTTACATTTGCCTTTGTTAAAATTTCATTAAGCTGCCAACCCGGCACAAAGGCAATTATTGCGTGGGCTGGGCTGTTGCTCTTCGACTGACTAATTTACATATTGTGTTTTGCTTTGGCAGTTTCGTTAAAAGCCAGATATTCTTTATAAGCCCAGTGTTTGATTCCGACCACAAAGCTGGCAATTAGAGGCCACTGGCCCTGTTATCCTCATTATGATTATAATAAAATTATTCAAGAAACTCTGGCCAGAGGATAATCTCTTTTGTCCCATAGCATTTAAGTTTGTTTTCAAAACATTAAGATGCAGAAGCAGATTTTGGTCTTTGGGAATCCATGGAAGTATTCCATTGTTTGTGGTTAGTCCTCAGAAGATGATCTGTTGCAAAAGTTGGCAATCGAACACCTTCTGAGACTCGAAAACTTAGAGACGGGAAAGGGAAGTCAAGGCCCAGGCTGCAGGCAGACAAACTAATTGCAACACATGGAACAACACGGCGCCATGCCTCGACAAATGCCACTTGGCAAAGTTAAATGAGATGAATCTCTTGCCCTCTGCGAAGGATGTGCGGGCGTGTCAGTGCTGCACGTCCTCCACTCGAGAAAGTTATTTCTTGAAACTACGCAGTGAGCCGCAGTGAGGGCGATGGCGTAAATAACGTCCTGAAAATCCGGCTTAATGAACTGAAAATAGAATTAGGAATGGCGCCGAGCAGGAGCATGTGCAGCACTTGCTGCACCAGAAATAAGAGCAGGTTCAGGGACAATCTTCGCCAGAGCTCAACTTTAAATTGAATTCGTTTGTACTGGCTAACAAAAAGTTGAAAATAACTGAGCCAGCGACCTCAGACCCCACCGAAAAATATAACACAAAGCGGCAAAAGGTAAGCAAAACTTATCGCCAAAAATCTGAAAAAGGGAAACAAATTTTGGGTAGCCCTTTGGAAACAATGAATCCCCATCAGCTTTGACGAGGGGCCAGGCCGGCAACAGATGAAAGCGAAGCCCCCACAAAACTGGCAGCCTAATTAAAATCATGCAAATTCCTGCCGCTCCATCACAATCATGAAATCAAATTATCATTCTGGTCCATTTGATAGCTGCATCTCTAATATTCATCTGTGGGGCAATCAACAATGTGCGGCTTACAAATATGGGGCAGAGGCTGCAGGAGGCTGCAGGAATTCAAATGCGAATGGAAATTCATGTCATGCAATGTCGCATTTTACATTTCAATGTCATCCCATCCCAGACTTGTTGTCCCGAAACTTGCGAAACCCATCGAACCACATCTATTTGTGTGGTTTTGACAGAGACTGGCACGCGGTTGAACTCTGACATTTGATACGTACTCGGCCATGTTTGGGGGCCAATTAAGTAAATAATTCAGTCGACAAGATGGCCAAGTAAATCATAATGACCGAGCTGCACTGCAGCTCCTCCTAAATCAAACACTTGAGGCCAAAATGGCCACATCTAGCTGCTGGGAAAGTGTCAAACCGCATTACCAAAAGCTTTGGATGTGGCTTTTACACAAGGAACAAAATTTCTGGAATACATTTCATACAGTGGGGGAGAAAAAGTATTGAAACCAATTTATTTTTTGTGTATTATTTTTCCCATTTTAGCTTCTGTTTCAATGGCCATTTCTGCACGGTCACGTATTACGTGTTTTGTTAAACATTTCGATACCGTTCACGTTCCATACAAAATTGAATATGCTTATTTATTTACGCGACTCTTTTAATATGCAGGACATACGGAGCAATGGAATTGAATAGAGGACCGCCCAGGCGGATGGGGTCTGTCATGGTGGCCTGGATCAGGCGGTAATACGAATATACGAATGTCCGTCCGCCCCCACAAAACACTATGCATATTGGAATAGCAAAACTTTGGTCGGATACTTGCTGTTCGTGTGTAAACATTTGGACAATTAACAAATAGCCTGGCTGTCCTGTCCACCTGCTCGTCCCCGTATTAAATGGCATTTGTGATGTAATCGGGATTATATCTGTCAGGCTGGCATCTGCATTGCCAGCAGGAGTCCCATTGGGTGGTGGAAATCAATAACAGAAGAGTCCTGCAGCTCGAATCGAAATTGTTGGAAAGAATCTGAATTTGAGGGGCACTGGGAGTTTTGTTCAAAATAAATGTGTTACCAACAATGAATTCATCCTGTCACCTGGCCTCATATTAAGTATTTTCGGCTACGAAAGGAATTTGATCGGGTCAAAGGATGTAAAACCAGGCAGTCAAACGGGACTTTGCCATTTCATGTTGCTGTAAATTATTAATGCCAACACCCAAAAAAAAGTCCTTTGGCTCGATACAGGAGAAAAGCTAAACAAAGAATATTCCTTTTGACTAAGTAATACAATGGCAAAAAGTTTAAAAATTTGTCTCGTTTAAGTGGAATCCTTGCCAAACTTGTTAGAGTAAATACTCAGGTTTTACTTATCGAATTTGGACTGTCTTTGTTGGCATTTACAACGTAAGCAGGTTACGTCAGGCTCTCCTCGTCCTCGTGGCTGCAGTTGAAATGTAAATCGAAGTTTCATTCGGCAAGGACACACACAGCCAGAAGCAAAGGAGAAAAGCCGGGGGAATGGCAATCAAGCGAAGAGCTTGTAGCGCATACACTTTAGAATGACTTGGCTGGGTTATATTTAATTCATTGGCGCTCCACTTTAACAACAACCCCACGAACCTTTTTCGCCACAGGACCGGCCAACCTACGTCCTCCTGCCGCGTTGTCTGGTTTTGTCTATTCCGGGAAGAAGCCGCCAAAACCGATGTCTTTCTAAAGTCTTGGCTTGGTCTTTGGCCATTATATATTTACATTTTTGATGGCTTCTTCTGCTGCGGCGTTGGGCAAACAATTTGCTTTCTTTCTTTCTGCGCCGGCTTTGCCTGTTCTCTGGGCCCCAAAAAGAAACTAGAGTGACACTTCCGCCAACGCGTTGCCATCTCAATTAGTTGTGGCCCCAGACAGGCAACAGCGAACGGAAATTGTTTGCCACTTTCACAGTAAATACAAAAAAAAGAAACTAAATAGACGGAATATTTATATATGGAATGCAACAAGTGGAAGCAAAGTGGGCAGAATCGGAATCGGAAATGGGGAAGAAAGAAAAGAATGGATTGCAATCGTCTCGAGGACTAAAAGCCACACACCCCCGGACTTATAAGAGGTCCTTAGTGCACAGGGCGTGGGGACCTGGCAACCCAGGAACCCAGAATTCCATAAATCCACTTAAGCCCACAGAGAAAGCAAAATATGTAAATCAACACACACACACACACACATACACAGAGGGCAAAGAAAGCAGAAAAGAAAGGAGTCAGCTTTACAATTGAAGCTACACTGAGCACAAAACATAATTTCCAAAAACTAATGTAAGCCTTAAAGGGATGAAAGGACGAAAGGACTTAAAGCCCACGCTCTGAGGCAAACCCTTTTTTCATGAGATTTTAGTTTATAGTAGGAGGTGAAAGGGTTATTTCCTGTGCAGACTCTTTGGCTCCACAATGGAAATCGATTGCTTGGGGGCTAAAAGGGAATTCTTAATGGTGCATTGACATACGGCCAACTGCAACGACCCACACAAAGGCAAACAAATAAATGTCAATAAAAAATGAATGCGCACCGGGCACGGAAAACTCAACTCGGGCAAGAGAACAAAAATGGCAAACAAAGCAAAAGCCAGAGCAAAAGCCCAAGGAATCAAAGGAGAAATTCACACAAATTTGTCAAATTCTGACACATTCGTGTCGAGCTGGCAGTGGCAGGCAGTCCTCTCAAATTTTAAGCCCCACCGGGTCCATGGTCCGAAAAATAATAACCCAATACACAAAGGTATGTTGCCTGGCATTTCCGATTCAAAAGTTCACAAAAGGTAAGCCATTGAATCGAAACTTAATGCGATTTTATATGTAGAGCTCAAGTCGGTGGACCTTTTGGCAAAAAATTTAATGAGTCAAGAATCAAAGTCGATTTCCGATGAATAAAGAAAAAAAGATGTATATTTTTTAGGGAATTGATTTATATCCGCCAACGCCATTAGCAGCCCTTATAAAAGTCAGGGACATGTGCCACAATGGCGTCGGTAAATAATTGCCCGACAGGACTCATACACGCACACAGTCAACGTTATGGCTATAATTGTCAGGTGCCAGCGCCAAGTTCCGGCAATTTCCGGTTGCGCCAAAAAGTAACCGACAAATGCGGCATACTTTCGGCTATAAAACCAGGAAAAACGAGGGGAAATGGTGATGGGACGGTGGCTGATGGTGGGCAGCTTATAAATATCATAAAACCAAAAAAAAAATAATGATTTTCAACAGCGAACAAAAACCAAAAGTAAACACGCTTCTTCCATTAAAAGCTTAAACTATTGGCAAGCCATAAAAGTTTCCTTTTAAAGAATCATAAATTTTAAATGCTCTTACTTCTAATATTATTAACTCTCTGCCCTTTTAGCCATTAAACTTTGTATTTGTTTTTTTTTTTATAATTTAAGGTCAATATTTAGTTACCTTAGTCACAAAATTAAAATAATGTAATGCATGACTTCATGCTTCTGTGTTTGATTTAAATAAATATTGAATGGACTCTGCAGTCCTCGCTGACCCCTGGAAGTTAGCAAGCTCGTGGCCCTGATTAAATTAATTTTCAGCCTCGCAACAGAAAAAAAAAGTCGAATCGAAAAGAATTTCCTTAAGGTCCTGTCTCATCAATTAGCCAGCCCAAACTTTGTATCCTCTTAGCTCCCACCGCATAAAGTCTGGAAATTTAGTTCGGGTGCTACACGGGTTGACTCTTCAAGATAATTTACAAAGACATTTTATTCATCAAGATAAAATCCACATCCAGGGGAGGATGGGGGGGGTGTGAGGTAATTAGTCGGGCAACAACAACGAGATGGCTGTGTAGAACAGATCTTGGGTAAATATAAGCGGCGTACGTGAAGTGTTAACCAAAATCCGTAACGCCCCCGGCCGCTCCGCCGGGAATTCTACGTGACAAATTGAACGGCTGAGGCTGGGCAGCTGCCAAAGTCCGTACTCGCCCGAGCTCGGGCAACTGTCATGCAAATTGAAAATGTCAAATGCAAACAGTCGAACTGGAGCCGGCAGACAGTTCAACTGTCAGACCACAAACACACACCCACGCTATGCCAGGAGCCCCACACACACTCTGGCTACACAACGAAAAGGATCCTTTTTTCCAGAGAAATACGATATTCTGTTGGTGAATAAAAAACTGAAAGCTTTAAGATACACCAAATCAAAAATAAATTAATTGAAATGATTATATTAAAACTATTATTAGGGATTACTTTAATGAAAAATAATCCCAATCGTTAAAATTATTATCTAAATTATGCTTTTTTTCTGTGCACTTGCCACACCAACAGGATTGAATCGTTATGTGTGTCCGTATGAACAGATATAACAGTTTCAAGGTCGCAGGCTGGGGACTTGTGGGTGGTGGTGGTGGTGGTAGTGGTGGCCTTTAACGGGGCAGACAAACACACAGGGGGAGTCGCATGTGTGTGCGGGGTGCTTGGCAATTTCAAGTGCAAATATTTTAGTTAGGAAAAAAAAGAAAGGAAAACATTATGCAATTAAAAGGCAATTTCGTTCTTTGCCACAAACTGCTAACACACAGCAGCGATGGGATTAAGGGCCTGGGATTAATTCTAACTTTGAAATAAACAAATAATAATCCCTGCATAAAACTCCTGTGAAATGCCAGTTAAAGTACCTGAAATCCCAACCACTACTTGATAACGCCAATGGGAACTTTAAACTGTTAACGTTTTGTTTGTTCAGGCCATGTTCACGTTCTTGGCTTTGGCGCCTTTTGGGGAGAAAGCCAAAGTAAATATTGAGCTTCGATGGCCAAATAAAGGGCAGTAGAACAAAGGACCCAACTATTGGGGGGAGGGAATCTTTCTAACACATCTCATAACAAGGCGATTGGATGTGTGTTTGACAGCTGTAAAGGGAATCCGGACAAGAGAAATATAAATTTAATCAAGTGGCCATCGTTTATTTCCCTTTTGATTCCGACCAAATTCAATTGACATTCGATTTTATTATCTCCCCTGGCCAAGGCCGCACCTCCCCTCCCGCCAGTGTACAATTATTACACGCTTTGTAAATGCATTTCATAAATTTATGATGGCAGGACATGACCATTTCCTTAAGGGATTGCCAGGGACATATAATAAATACGATTCTGTCTGATTTACTCCGTTTCTGTGTTTGTATTGGAAATATTTCATATACGAGCACCATCATTTTTTTCCACATAGCTCGGATATCTGGGTATCATTCTCATTTTGCCATTTCAAGCGGGAATTTCTTTGGACGGTGGGACTGTTGTTTGCCCGAGTGTCCTTTGACCCACTCGACCCTCCGCCCGCCATTGAGGTTTTGCTGTTTGCCCCGCAAAAACAGTTTATAGCCATCCTGGCCAGAACACATAGATTTTAATTAAGTCCACTTTCCCCAAATTTAATATTTACAGAGATTGTGTTGAACAAGAAAACTTTGCAATGAAGTACTCCCCTGCAAAGTTGTGGAGATTCCACGGGCCCTAAAATTAAAGTTCCAGCACTCAGTAAATGGAAAGTTTTCGCTTTCAGTTGGGCAAAGTTGTCGGGGCATCTCCTTGGAGCCTTTAAACGCCAAACCAAATAACAAACAACTCCTTTAGAACGAAATTAAAAGTGCTTTCCCCACTTAAGAGAAATCAGTGGGTCAAAGAGTATGCTCTTTGGTTGGGCCGATTCGGAGTCCGAAACTGAAATGGAAATAAATATTTGCCCACAAGTGGTTGCTCAAGTTTAAAGAGAAAACAGGTGACAAGCAGGTGAAATATATGCAAATCAAGTTGGCGAAGAAAGGGGTCATCCAAGTGAAAGTGCATCTTGCCAGCTCCAGCGGCGAGTCGTGTGCCCCCAGATTTTAAAGTAGATCCTTTAACAAATCTTTTAAGGTATTCCTTTCAAGAATCGGATGAAAATTGGCCAAAATATAGACATCGGAAGGTGCCATATAGGGATAGACTCGATTTTACAAGGAATTCCGGATTTTACAAGGGGTTGGCCCACAAAAAATGGAAGAAAATCGAAAACAAATTAAGACTCCAAATTTTGATGCAGATTGAAGGGGAATCCTTTTACGAATCTTTTAAGGTATTCCTTTCAAGAATCGGATGAAAATTGGCCAAAATATAGACATCGGAAGGGGCTATATAGGGATATACCCGATTTTACAAGGGATTCCGGATTTTACAAGGGGTTGGCCCACAAAAAATGGAAGAAAATCGAAAAAAAATTAAGACTCCAAATTTTGATGCAGATTGAAGGGGAATCCTTTTACGAAGCTTTTAAGGTATTCCTTTTAAGAATCGGATGAAAATTGGCCAAAATATAGACATCGGAAGGGGCCATATAGGGATATACCCGATTTTACAAGGGATTCCGGATTTTACAAGGGGTTGGCCCACAAAAAATGGAAGAAAATCGAAAAAAAATTAAGACTCCAAATTTTGATGCAGATTGAAGAAGAATCCTTTTACGAATCTTTTAAGATATTCCTTTCAAGAATCGGATGAAAATTGGCCAAAATATAGACATCGGAAGATGCCATATAGGGATAGACTCGATTTTACAAGGGATTCCGGATTTTACAAGGGGTTGGCCCACAAAAAATGGAAGAAAATCGAAAAAAAATTAAGACTCCAAATTTTGATGCAGATTGAAGAAGAATCCTTTTACGAATCTTTTAAGATATTCCTTTCAAGAATCGGATGAAAATTGGCCAAAATATAGACATCGGAAGATGCCATATAGGGATAGACTCGATTTTACAAGGAATTCCGGATTTTACAAGGGGTTGGCCCACAAAAAATGGAAGAAAATCGAAAAAAAATTAAGACTCCAAATTTTGATGCAGATTGAAGGGGAATCCTTTTACGAAGCTTTTAAGGTATTCCTTTCAAGAATCGGATGAAAATTGGCCAAAATATAGACATCGGAAGGGGCCATATAGGGATATACCCGATTTACAAGGGATTCCGGATTTTACAAGGGGTTGGCCCACAAAAAATGGAAGAAAATCGAAAAAAAATTAAGACTCCAAATTTTGATGCAGATTGAAGGGGAACCCTTTTACGAATCTTTTAAGGTATTCCTTTCAAGAATCGGATGAAAATTGGTCAAAATATAGACATCGGAAATTGCCATATAGGGATAGACTCGATTTTACAAGGGATTCCGGATTTTACAAGGGGTTGGCCCACAAAAAATGGAAGAAAATCGAAAAAAAATTAAGACTCCAAATTTTGATGCAGATTGAAGGGGAATCCTTTTACGAATCTTTTAAGGTATTCCTTTCAAGAATCGGATGAAAATTGGCCAAAATATAGACATCGGAAGATGCCATATAGGGATAGACTCGATTTTACAAGGAATTCCGGATTTTACAAGGGGTTGGCCCACAAAAAATGGAAGAAAATCGAAAAAAAATTAAGACTCCAAATTTTGATGCAGATTGAAGGGGAATCCTTTTACGAATCTTTTTAAGGTATTCCTTTCAAGAATCGGATGAAAATTGGCCAAAATATAGACATCGGAAGGGGCCATATAGGGATATACCCGATTTTACAAGGGATTCCGGATTTTACAAGGCGTTGGCCCACAAAAAATGGAAGAAAATTGAAAACAAATTAAGACTCCAAATTTTGATGCAGATTGAAGGGGAATCCTTTTACGAATCTTTTAAGGTATTCCTTTCAAGAATCGGATGAAAATTGGCCAAAATATAGACATCGGAAGGGGCCATATAGGGATATACCCGATTTACAAGGGATTCCGGATTTTACAAGGGGTTGGCCCACAAAAAATGGAAGAAAATCGAAAAAAAATTAAGACTCCAAATTTTGATGCAGATTGAAGGGGAATTCTTTTACGAATCTTTTAAGGTATTCCTTTCAAGAATCGGATGAAAATTGGCCAAAATATAGATATCGGAAGGGGCCATATAGGGATATACCCGATTTTACAGGGATTGGTCCATAAAAAATAATGATTTGTAGTATTTATTTTTATTTTTAAATATAAATTGTAAACAAATCATTTCTACTCCGTTTCTATTAGGTTGGTATCGCAATAATCAGTGCTATTAAATTGAAAGGTAAGGTTAATGTCTCTGAACAGAAGGAATCACGGTTGACAAACGCTCCGGCATAACCACATTGCTTGGGTTGATACACTGAACAAAAATATAGTGTTATCTTTAGCTACAACAGTTTTTAAATAGCCAAGAAACACCCCATTTCCGTGACACTTTCTCAAAGTTGAGGCATATCCACCCACACAGACGCCACAATACAACAATGGAAAGCTTGACAGGACTAAAAGAGAAAGTGAAAGGATAGGAGGGGGTACTGGGGGAAGCGGGGAGAATCCGCTTTTGTTTATCTACTTTAAACTAACATCAAGCACTTTTGCTATCTAATCCTGACCAACCCGACAGCTACTTAATGTCATCAGTGTGCCACTCGCTGGCATTTTCAACAAGGACATTTGAAAGTGCACAACAATTTGGGCGTGGGGGGTCCTCTTGGATAAGATAGAGGGGGACTGGATAAGGGGAATAGGGGTCGGTCGGTGACGCTAAACGTTTCACTTTGGAGTTCGCAGGCTCAGATACACTGAGTGCAAATTGAATAATCGTTTGCGCTTCGCCTTATCTACAAAAAGGACCTTTTAAAAGTTCCCTTTGTCCCTTGTATATGTTTGTATGGGTGTGACAAATATCGATCATCAAGGACTAGGACACACAATTGTTTGGGTTTATTCTAACGCTCCAAAAAACTTCTGACCGAGTTGTCTGAAGAGTTTTTCTTTGCCAGTTTCCTTAACGGTTTTGAGTTTGGGTTCCGAGCCATGCAAAAAAAAACTTTGGTCCGTCTGTCCCCTGTTTGTCAAGTTTGTCATTTGTTGGACATTTATAAGCAAATCCAGATTCGAAATGTGGGCGGGTGGTGGTACAGGGACAAGGACAAGGACGTGGCAGGAGCAGTCTGCGGGTCCTGGTCTCGTTAGCATACGCATTGAAATCGGGCCTTGTGGCCAAACTCTCAAGCAAATGAAATTGAATGCCCATTCCAAAGAGTTCAACTCAACTGTGAGGACTTTAAAAGTATTTGCAAGTTTAGAAGTAGCAGGAAAATGTTTAATTCATTTGAAATGAACTCAAACGTATTTAGATGCTGTGGAATGGGGATGGGAAAAAATGGATTAATAAACAAAATGGCTAATTTGCTCTTGTTGAAGGTAATTTAATCTGATTAAAAATTATAACATAAATAATCCAAAAAGGATATATTCTTAAAGCCACAGTAAAGTAATTGTTGTTAAACTTAAAGCCACACAACAAATAAATATCCCCCATATATACATATATAATAGTAAACCAAAGAAATGCCAAGTAAATCTCTGCCTTCTCCTCCTGCTCGGATGAATTGCATCATTTTTCCACGCAATTCCACTTTGATCCCCCGCTTAGCAGGAGAGCACTTTTCACTTTGGTAAAACTTTGGCAAACAATAAACCAAATACCAGGAGCACACACATATGCCAAGTGAGCTCTTCGAATTTGTCTTAGATCGATTCCCGGGAGCCCCTGGATTCCTGTCCGAGAGTTGGAGGAGGCAAACGGCGGAGGACTTAACTTTCGCCGGATGCCATTGAGGCCACTGAGGAACCAGGCAACCTAGCAAACCTGGCAATTGCTGCCTCGGGCGGTGGCCGTTTCTCCTCGAAATCCTCGGCAGGTGGAATAGTCCCATGCCCCCATCCGTATGCGGCCGGTGTGCACCTGAGCGTTGAGATACAAAGATACAAATATGTGCATAGCATTTAACGAGTGGCCATTGCTTTTGGTTAGACATTTGGGTGCACGTGGGTCGGGTCACTTGGCTGGCAGATAAAATTCAATTTCGAGCCATTGACAAACAGACGTGATGAATTCCAGTATGGAGGCTATAACAGGGAATTAATGTGAGCTGGTCGAAGGTCGCAGCCGTCAGGAAACGAGTGTCCTGGCCACTCTGGACCGACGCATGTTTCCGCATTTTGAAGCAATTCGTTAGATCCTGGCTGCTTTGTGATTTTTATGTGGCCATAAATTGTCAGGATACAGCCATGTGTATCTCAATCCTTTGCTGGCTAAAATTTATGGCTGAATGGAAGGATGTGGAAGGAAACACTATTTATTCTTTTCCAATTTGTGTAATTTGTTGTTTATTTTGTTTATAACTACATCAATAAATTATGTATCGTATCGTATAATTCATAATTATACTCTTTGAAAGCGTGAGAACATATTGGAATTGCAATTCGGCAGCTGGGTTCCTAATCTTGGTACTAATTCACTTGGAATAGATCGATTGTTTTTGTTTTTATTTGAAACTCATGCATTATTCACTTGTGATATCTTCGGTTTTGGAAGTCTAGGCGATTTTCAAAGAGTATATGCGTAAGTATTATCGAGACATCGGCCTGCCGAAGAAGAACTTTCTGAATTCGCGTTTATGATTAACTTGATGACAACATTAGTAGATCGATTGTGGGTTACTATTTTTAGAACCGTCTCGCTTCTCATTCACCATTCTAGACCTGGACACTTCTAGTCTAATTTACGATTGATATCGGCTGGCGTTTTAGCCCTTCTAGTTTCAATAATATACCTTATTCTTCACATCCTAAAGTTTTGAGGTGTTTTTTCAATTAGCTTTTCGTACCGCGAATGGCTGGGGATTAATTAGTTAGTTAGTTACTGTGTCTTTGTGTGTGAAGTGTGGTTTCGAGTGTGGTTAGGGTGCTTGGTGTGGTGCGCAGAACCGAATTAATAAGGCCACTTATCCATATATATTTATGTATGCACTGTACTGTATATAGTAGTCAATAATTCACACAAAACACTCATCCCCTGCCGTGCAAATTTCTGCATTCCTGCCTGGCTTTTCTGATAATCCTTCCTAACTCCTGTTGGCTCCTCCACAACTTTTGTCGAATCGAATCTGCTACCGAAAATACGCATTAACATCTAGCCTTAACTAAAGTGGCCTTTATGTATGTACTTGTAATTATTTGTGTTTAGAGAGTGGGCGTGAGAAGTTCCATAAATTTTGTGTGGCTCTAATATTGATAAATGTGCCAAATTTGAGTGTGTCTCTGTGTACTGAATAATTTGCTACCCGATTATTGCAGTAATTAATTTGCGCTGGCGCTAGTATTTAATATTGAACAATACTTTGTTGTGGCGGCTACAATTAATTATTTGTTTACTATGTCCGATTATTTATTAAGGATTGGTTTCACTTGTGGTTGTTTCTGGTAGTGCGTTTGCTTTCCTATTTGAGGTTACGGTTTCACGATTACTAATTCCATTCCAAGTTTTTCTTCGATCGTCGATCACTAAGCCGAGGGTTAACTAATTAACTACGTTCTCATTATTGTAATGTTCAGCTCAAGTTCATATTCTGCATCCATGTACATTTCATTTTACATATGCTAATAAAAAACCATCCGATCGATTGGGCTCCAGTTCATTTAACTATGTACGCTATAAATGTATATATTTGCCGATTCGCCTCTTGGCTAAATGTACAGTAACAGATATTGTATGCCTATATATTAAATAGGCTTCCTTGATCTCAAATCGCTCGTTTTTACTTAAGGATTCTCGCTACAACTTGCTTGCTTCGCTTTAGCTGAATGGGGTCGAGCACTAGTGACCCTATGTACAGGATTCGGGGGGAAGTGTTCGGTTAGGCGGTAATACGGTAATACGTTTTATAATTTCATATGTAGCAACGAAATAGGTCTAATTGTCGATGTAAAACACAGGAAATAAATTAAGTGCTGGCGCTTATGTAAAACTAAATCAAATGGATGTTCATTAACATTAAACGTAGCTCAAGTGCCTGGAGCTGGGAGATTACAGACAATAAGCTGATTGCTGGCTGGCTGATGGCTGCAGTTCTAATGGTTGCTGAAGTAAAAGTTATTGTTGCGGATGTTGCCACGCGTTCGCCAGCGGATGCAGCTGAGCAGGGCCACGCGGGCGGCACGCAGCAGGATCTGGCCGTAGGCGCAGCAGGCACAAACCCGCCGCACTCGCTCGGCCAGGCTGCGGCGCCGGCAGCGGCGGTGGGCGGTGACGGGACGGTGCCATCGGGGCAAGTCCTGCCGGCGGCGCCGCAACTGATGTCACTTGCGACGCTGGAAAACGCGTCGCAGCGCCTTCCGCCAGAAGAAGCGTTGCGATTTGGTCTTGACATGGGGCGGCGCTTCGACCATCTCCTCCATCTCGGCCACAACAAAGTCAGCCTCCACCATACCCGGTTCGTGTTCGTGGACGAGGTTACGTCGTGTGGGTGTTGCTGGCGCAGTGCGCGCCATGGACGTAGAACTGGTTACATGCGGTTGCGGAGTTGGTGGAGCCGATGCCGTGGCCACGAAAGGCGGCACCAGGTACGGATGCGCCTTTAGAGCCGCCATAGCTGCTGCCGATGTTGATGCGATGGATGAAATGGACGCCAGTGTGGCCACCGAGGCCGAAGACTCCACAAATGCTGCTTCCGATGCTGTTCCTACTCCTGCTCTTGCACCCGATGCTCCTCGTCCCGTTACTACCTCTGCTTCCACTGCCGGCTGGGTGGCACGCAGCCAACAACCAGGCTGCATCGTATCTTATCTAAGCCACGGGTGCTGCAAACACTCCGCGGCGGTGGCCCGCTTGGCCGGATCAAACTCCAGCATGGGCTTGAGGAACGAGGCGAACGACTCGGCCTCGCTGTGCGACCACTCGTACTTCTCCAGCAGCACGTCCATCAGACCCCAGGGCTTCAGCCCCGTGATGTTTCGCAACTCTCCCTCGCGGTTGAAAGATTGCTGGGCGTAGGTGCCACGGAACACGATGCGCCGCGGGATGGGACCCAGCAGCTCGATGATGTGCGCCAGGTGATCCTCGTCGCGGGAGTAGTTGTCGCCAGAGTGTGGCTCAAACAGATAGTCGCCGGTTGCCAGCTCGAAGACCATGCATGCCGTGCTCCATATATCCGCAGAAGTGTCGTAGCCGGAGCCTAGGATCACCTCCAGGGAGCGGTACTGACGCGTCTGGATGTCCTCTGTGAAGTGCTTGTCCACCCAGCAGGCATTTCCCAGATCAGCGATCTTCACATCCACGGCACACTCCTCCAGCGCCGGATCACGTTTGGGGCGGTGCTTGGCTTGAGGTGGGGGCGGAGGTGGTGGCAATAGTGGTTCCGAATACGGTCCATTGCACCACGAAGAGTTGTCCACAGAGCCGCTTGAGATTTTTGAAATGCTATTGGAGTTGGGCTTGGAGCTCGTGTTGTTATTCAAAGGCAACTGCTGCTGCTTCTCCTGCTTGGATTGCTGCGACGCTTTCTTGCCATTTGATTGTCCCTTCAACGTGCCGCTTGAATTGCTAATGGAGTTGCTATTGGAGTTGCTTATGCTGCTGCTGCCGTTGGTCTGGTGACTCTTAGGCGCATTGCTATTGTCGCCGCTGCTCACAGAGTTCTCCAGTTGAGAAGACTGCTGACCTTGCGATTGATTTCCTTTGTCTAAAAACCAAACATTAATAAATTAAATTGTGTAAAAAAAATGTATTCATTTCGGAAACCTACTCTTATTCTTCTTTTTCTTCTTCTTTTTAGCCTTCTCAGTGTTCTCCAACTGCGGCTGTTGCTCCTGCCCGCCAGTCTTTCGCTCTTGCTGCCCCTTGGCCACCACAGGCTGGCCAGCAGCCTCAGTATCCTCATCGTCCTCATCCAAACCCTGTTCCTTCTTCACCTCTAACTCCTCATCCCCATCAGAGCCGCCAGCATCGCCATTCTGCACTGAGTTGTGATTAACACCAAAGTCGGTCTGCTCCTCACAACCATCCATGCCCTCTACTTGACCGCCTGTTTGCTCCAGATAGTCGCGCTGCTTCTTGAATAACTCCATGCGCCTCTTGGCCTTTTTCTTGAGTTTCTTCTTGCGATTTTTACTCATTTTGCCGGTGATGGGTGGCTCACGATACTCCTTTGGCGCCCGGCTGACTAGCGAAGGATACATCTTCGAGTTCATGCAGTACAGCTGGGTGGCTTCGGTGGCCAGAGAGCGGACATGGGGCTCGTCCACGCAAAGCAGCACATTCTCGGGCTTGATGTCCGTGTGAATAATCTTGCAGCATGTGTGCAAATAGTCCAGACCCTCGAGCACCTGGCGAGTAATGGTCTTTACATTGTTCAACGGAATACCGCGATAATTCGACTTCCGGATAAGCTTCAACAAATTGTCGCCGAGCACCTCGAACACCATGCATATATGAGTGCCATTAACACCGGATATCTTAAAGTCATCCAGCATCTGGACCGTTTTCTGGCGTCTCGGATTAGATGGGTCCGTCTCGCGCACAGTTCTGAGTATTTTGATCTCGTCCTTGGCCGTTTCGGCAAAGTGCGGAGCAGACTTGACAATCTTGATGGCCACATAGCGTTTCTCCTGCAGGTCCCAGCATAGCCAGACGGTGGAGAAATGGCCCCAGCCTAGCTTCCGGATGACGTGATAGCGACCTGAAATCAAAAATTCGCGAATTAATTTCTCCACAAGCATTCAAATGGTAGAGTGTGGGTGTCGCTAAAGGGAAAAGTCCAAACCACTTAGGTAGATGAAATCACAAATGTTTGACTGGTCTGGCAATAAATCCATTTTAATCGCATCACTGTCACAACGAGACTGACCCAACGGACAACTATGCTTGCTCTCGGCTTGATTTCAATTAATATCGCGTTTTGAGTGCAGTGGAGTGTTCATTGTGCATGGGTGCATTTTGGTTTCAGGTTTAAGTTTAATATGGAACTACATCATAATGGCTCCACCCTTTTCGAATATTTAGCTCAATCAGAGCTCCTCCTATTTCCAATTTGATATTTCCAACTATTTCCAACTATACTTGTTAGTTGAGAAAAGTAGCGTAAAATTTAATAGATTTGTTTGTTTTTGACCCTTGTACACATTTTATAAATGTACGCTTGTGTATTATTACTACATATATTATTACTAATAACATGCGAACTAATCTGGCACGCCAGAGATTGCTAAAGATTTCATCCCCTATATTGGTTCGTCTGTATCACAAAATAACAAAGGTGAGAAACTTTTGTTATATGTACATGTATGCAACACTATCAAGCAATTTGTTAAGCTTTGTTCTAACGCTATCAGGTCGCCTCTTATCGCCGCCTAACGATTGCCATTTGGATTTTCTTTCGGTCGAGCTTCTGAGCCTACAAATGGTGCGCACTTGGAATGCGGAATGCGGAAAGCTGGCAGCTGGCACCACCCAAAACGGAAAGACACCGGAGAGGGGGCCAAAGGAAATGCAAGCTCTGGGGGTGGCCACATCGTTGGAGGCGACATAGCCCCCATTTTACTGTTACTATTGTTGTCGTCACCACAACACAGACGCAGTCGCCCTCCCCAAAAAACGAACAACCCTTGCTCCGTGGGGGTGGGCCAAAATCCCCAGTGAGCACAAAACACACACAAACACCAAACCAACTCTGGCACGCATCCAGAGGGTTCGATTTATCTGTGCGCCTTTGGCAACCTGTTGTTGTTGGGTTTTTGTGGGATTTTTGGGGCGGAGGCCGTGCTTGAAATGCCAATATGGCTAACCAGCGCAAATGAGTTGGAGGTTAGTTGTAAGGTTGCTTGTTTTTCGTCGGACAAAAAAAGACAATAAACATGAAATTGTTGGAATGAGGTGCAAACAGGTGCCTTACCCTGAAACAGGTCACCGATGTTGACGGGGTGGTAGCCACCCTTGCAATAGTCCTCCTTTAGCTCCTGCTCCTCGTTTTCGCTGGCCAGCTCCGATTCGTAAGACTCATTGGAGGAGCTTCGCGGCGGCTGCGGCTGTTGCTGTTGTTGTTGATGATTCGGCTTCTGCTGCTTCTGATTGATTTTGGCCGGCGGCGCTGGGGCCTGGTATTGGTCCGAGGTGCTGACGGAGCCACCGCTAGATGTCGACGCTGTTCCCGTGGCCTTGCTGAAGGACGTGCTAGCTTTTGTGCTAACATTGGGTTTATTCCCGGCATTGCCCGAATGCTGCACTTCTACATGGCTATTATTAGCATTATCTGGTGCTGTCGGCCCAGAATTTGGATTGGGATTCGGCTGCTGTGGCTGCTGCTGTTCCTGCGATGCATTGCCATTCTGCTTGCCCCTCTTCTTGTTGTTCTTATGACGCTTCTTCTTCGCCTGAATGGCCAGAACGCGGCGGTTGACGTCAGCCTTTGAGTTCATGCTGATGCGGCTGCTTCTGCTACTTCTGCTGCGACGGCGACTGCGACTGTGGCTTCTAATCTATTGTATTTGGATTTCTGTCAGTTTCCCCACCAGGTGTAACAGCTGTTGTGGGGGAGCGCGTTAGCAGAGGTGGTTGGAGAAAAGAGTAAAAATGCGAAGAGTAGAATAAGTGGAATGGAAGTGGATGGCAGAGCAGGCAAAAAATCTCAATAAGGCAATGTATGAGGTTTCACGCTTGTCTCCATGTTTTATTTGTTGTTTTTGTTTTTGTATGCGCAAGCTGGGGGTACCACAAAAACAGCAACAACAACAACGTGGGGACTGGACACAAAAACAACAACATCGATATGGGACTACTTGCCTGGGGCTCCGCTTGCTCGAGAACTTAATTAATGTTCGAAACAACGTAGCGAAATGTACGGAATATGGCCAAAGGTTCCTCTCTCCAGTATTGCTTTTAAATCGAGTTCTTTTCACAAAAATTTCACCTAAGAAGAAAATCAAACAATTTTGCACAGTTATCGAAAATAGAACGATTGTCGAATAGGCCAAAAAGAAGTGCTATCTCTAACAATCGCTAGCCATCTCGCTCGCTCCCGAGGAGATAGATCCGCCTCGCTCTCGCTTATTGCCGCAGTTTGGCATTTTTTCACTCTGCAAATCGTACTGGCAATGCCCCAGGAAAAAGCTCGCACGCTACTTACATTGTTTTTCCAACTGGCCGTGGACTAGTCAGATCGCATCACGATTTGGAGCGAGCAGCGTTCCGCTAATCCAGGCTCAAACGTGCAAAAAACACGCGCCCAGCAAAATCCGCAAGGGGGAAAAAATCTATGTAAAAATCAACCCTGTGTGGGAGCTGTGTTAGAAAATGTGTCAACTAACAGCTGTTCCAAAAGTGTTGCCAGACTGTCAAAAGAGTCCTTGCAGCTGACATAACAGTGTTGATAAGTTATTGTCTACGGGATTGTGCAGCACTTAGGCGTTTTGGCGCAATTTTAGTTTTTGGAGGGAAATAGAAGCCATCCAAAAATCGTGGCCAGTTGTAATTTGAGCAGTGCTGTGGCACGACGTGGTAACTGATAAAGGAATAAAAGAATTAACAAATAACCCCAACCCGTTAATAAGTGCAGTGAATGCCCAGCAGAGTAAATAACCGCCGACGTGCCGAAACAAAGCAATACACAAAACTGCAATCAGAAATACTAAAAAATTGTGCACTTAAGCAATGGCTCAGCCCTCGGTAGCTGCATTTTTCACCAATCGCAAGCGTGCCGCTTTGGAAGATGCCACGACCATCAAGACCAGGGTAAGAGATGACCCCGAAACGTGCCCAGATACATTTGTATCTGTGAGTGCGTTTCTGAAAGTGCAGCCATTTTGCAATGCTTATTGACTTCCTTTTTGCAGCGTCTGGCGGAACCGGTCGAGGCTCCCGCTCCCACACAAGCTCCTGCCGTAGGGGGAGCACCCACTGACCAGGATGTGGACATAGACACCCTCAAGGCGGCGGCCAGCGGCATGCGTACCCGATCCGGGCGCAACGTCCGTCTGATCGTCACTCCACAGGAAAGCAAAAAGAAGACAACGTCCTCTGGCAAATTGGAGGCGCAAATCAAGCAACCCAAGCTGGTTCAGTTTATCAAGAAAGGAACCCTATCGCCTCGTAAACAGACACAGTCTAGCAAGCTGGACGAGGATGAGCTCCAACAGGGCAGCGAAATGACCCCGAAGATTAGTTTTACGGCTACCAGCCTACAGAATGCTGACAACATAGCGCGTGGCCTGCGAACACCCACCAAACAGATCCTTAAGGATGCCTCCCCCATCAAGGCGGACAAGGATCTGCGGCGCCAGCTCACCTTTGACGAGGTGAAGACGAAAATCTCGCGTAGCGCCAAGATGCAGGAACTGAAGGCAGTCCTGGCCCGAAAGGCAGCGCTGGAGCTGAAGCGCAAGGAGCAGGAGGAGCGAAATCGCAGACTCAAGGAAGCAGGACCATCGCCGTCGAAGTCAGGAGTGGCTGTACAGCTCAAGGAATTCGACACCATCGAACTGGAGGTGCTGACAAGGTAAGGATCACTTGTATCTTTGGTTTTCATTTAATATCCCTCAGTAGCTGCTCTGCATGTAATCTTCTAAAGATATGTGCCTGCCACAACAATTTAGACTGGGCTGGTGGCCTAGAATCGGCATAAACAAACCACAAAGTATGGCTTGGCTTGGCTTGGCCGGGCTGGGCTGTGGCAAAAAACCGGGTAACATCATTATCGAAAGGCCAGCAGTTGCTATTCCGCTGCAGTTCTGCCTCAATCGAGGTCGCTCTCCGGGTCTCCGTCTTCGACTTCGTCCAACCAACAGAGCTCTTCTGCTGAAGTTGCATATTTCCCAGCGTATAGTCACCGCTGGCTGGTTTGGCTTTGAGTATAGCAATTCGGCTGATTCGTGACGTCTGTACAACATGCCCATCTACTTGACTGACCCTCCCCATTCCAGCGCTAGTATGTGTCAGTGTGTGTATAGCAATGTTTACCCTTCGGAGACGTTACAATCTGGCCTGACCTTCCCTTTCCCTTAAAAATGCTTATTTCGTCGCCCGCATTTGGGGTGGCTTACTCTCCATCCCTCTCTGTTCCGAAAGGATCTCAACTACTGCATGGGAATGCACATTTTCTGTGTGTATATCCCCGAAACTCAGGTAGAAACCTTTTTCCGTAACGGTTTTTCGGGCTACAGGAACCTTTTTCGAATAGGAATACTTGTTACCATTGGAATGTGTAATATTATTTTCGTTGCTTATTAAAATTTTAAGATTTAAACCATTGAGGACATGAGTTGTCGAATTAAAATAATATTTTAAACACAGGCATTTAACGAATAGGAAATATTTACTTACCCGTCTTAAAAATAATAACAGCTGCTTAGCTGTACCTTCATTTTGAATAAAATATATTATACAATGGTTACAAAAGTCTAGAAATAAAACATTTAATTTCACGGCTTAATATTGAAGCTTATTAAAATATTTCAGAAAAAATATTCTGGTTTTTATCCCTGAACCCTCAACAATTAATCCCTAAAAACTAAATGACTACTAGATAAATATTTAAACGTATTTCTATTAATTTCAGCCCGCTTAAAACATTCAAGACACCCACAAAGTTGCCGCCACCCACTCCGGACAAACATGAGCTCATGTCGCCGCGCCACACGGACGTGTCCAAGCGTCTGCTCTTCAGCCCGGCCAAGAAGGGGTCTCCGGTCAAGTTGGTGGAGGTGCCAGCCTACAAACGCTATGCCAGTTTGCTGGAAACATCGCGCGCTGGTCAACTTCCACTGCCCTACAAGTATCGCCACCTGCTGGAGGTCTTCAAGGGACTCGACTCCGTGGTGGCCATGTTCCACAACCGCAAGGAGTGCATCACGTTCAAGAAGCTGAAGCCAGCGGTGCAGCGCATGCTCCGGAAGAATTTCACGGAAACGCACCTGGCCCAGATCAAGCACATCTATCCAGAGGCCTTCATCTTTAGCCAAATGAAGATGCGGAACTTTGGCTCCGTGTCCAAGGCCGACTACTTCCAACTTATCATCGCCCCCAATGTGGAGCAGCTGCCCGAGGAGCAAGCAGCTGCCGCCAATGAGCGATCGAAGGCCAAGATCAACGAGGACGATGTGCTCGCGTCGGCTCAGTCGACGTCCATGAATCCACATGTCATGACAGCTCGGATGCAGCGTTTCCAGGCCTTGTTGCTCGATCGGGTGAAGCGGGCGCATGACCAGTTCCTGCGTTCCCAGGATCCGCCAATCATCATCGAGAAAGCGCTGACACGTTGGCATCCGCAGTTCGATCTGGAAAGCTGCCCGGAGGTGGAGCTGGGTCAGCTGCCCCAGCCGCCGAATGTGGAGAAGTACTCTTCGGCCAAGGACATTCTATCCACTGCCAGGAACCTCTTTAACTGCGCCACTCCCATGGAGCGAGCCATGGATCGCTACGAGGCCAAGCTGGAAGCAGACAAAAAGGCAGCGGAAGCAGGCCAAAAACCAGAAGCAATAACCACTAAAACAGTACCAGGCACTAAGGAGACTCCAGGAATGCCAGACCCTCAATCCAAAGCAGAAATGCCTGGATCCAGCAAAGATCAAACCGCCACGGCGTCGCCGACCGTAAAGGAATGCCTCGCTCCGGATGCCACTTCCAACCTACTGAAGGGCTTGCCCAAGTCTCTGATCGAGAAGATCCGGGCCAAGCAAGCCGCCAAAGCTCTAGATGCAATGACAAGGCGTCCCTCGCAGGATCAGGAGGCCACCAAGTATTCCAGGCTACCAGAACTGGCGCGACACTTGCGTAATGTCTTCGTAACGGAGCGCAAAGGTGTCCTGACTCTGGAGATAGTCATCAAGAAGATCCAGAATAGCTTCCGAGCCAACCTCACGCCGCAAGAGATCGAGACGCACTTGAAGATACTAGCTAAGGAACTCCCTAGCTGGGCGTCCTTCCACGAGGTCCGCAAAACCATGTACCTCAAGGTGGCCAAGGACCTGGACATGAACAAGATAATCGAGAAGCTGGAGAACCTGGCCAACGCTAAGACCAATTAAGCCAACCGGAAAGGTAACCAGGACGCGGGAACCCGTCGATCATTGACCCTGTGGCTACATCCAGCTATACTTTTAAGTTCTTTTGTTTAATTAGCTAGCCAATTCCTAGGCTAAGCTCCTTGTTCCGATTTATGACATTTTTTTTATAAAACAAACTCCTTTGACTCACCAGGATTCATCATCACATTCGCAAGATTATTAACACAAATTATTAAATATTATAATTGGACTATTCGTTTATACAATATTATTTTTAGGTTTAGGTTCATTTCCATGTTGTAATACGTTGAATAAATAAATATTTTTGCTGGAATTGACATTTCTTTTGCTTCATGATGTATTTAAATAAATGTTTGTTAAATAATTTAATTCATAATTTTACCGGTGCCAGACAAGTTCCACCCTTAAACAGCGCCCTCTAGCTCTGAGGTTTATCGATGAATCGTCTATTTGGCGCGAATTTTAAACACGAGGCGGGCACACTATTTAAACTTTTAGAAACTAAACAATAAAATAATAATAATATAATCAAAAAATAAATGGATCAACCTGGAGAAACAGAAGACAATGTGGAACCGGATGTGCCAGCACCAACTACAGCTGCATCTGGCCAAATAAAGGCCATTGCCAAAGACACAGTACACAAAATATGTTCTGGCCAGGTAAGGAGCTCACTTTTGAATTGTTTAAATCGGTTAAGCTTTGCTTTAACTCTTAACAGGTGGTGCTTAGCTTAGCTGTGGCTGTCAAGGAGCTGGTGGAGAACTCAATTGATGCGGGAGCCACGCTGGTGGAAATTAAGCTCAAAGATCAAGGACTTCAAGGCGTGGAAGTGAGCGACAATGGGTGCGGTGTTGAGGAGTCTAATTTGGGGGGCATGAGTGAGTCCAAAAGCGCATCATTATCGTTTAAAGATTAATTAAATCTTCACTTTAAAGCTGCCAAATATCACACATCCAAGATACGCGAATTTGTGGACCTTCTGGGCGTGGAAACCTTTGGTTTTCAGAGGAGAGGCTCTCAGTTCCCTTTGCGCTTTATCCGATATGGTCATCCAAACCCGCCACAAAAACGCGGAAGTGGGTCAGTGGTAACACTAGGATACTTCTCCTCTATGCCTCTAATCCTTGCCCTTCTTCGTAGGCCTTAAAGTGGAGCTGGACCATGAGGGAAAAATTAAGAAACGGACGCCCTGTGCTCGAGGAATTGGAACCTCAGTCACGCTTTCTAATCTGTTTGCCACCTTGCCAGTCCGGCGGCGGGACTTTACTCGCAACATCAAGAAGGAGTTTACAAAGATGTGCCAGATCCTCCAGGCCTACTGTCTGGTAACCAAGGGCGTACGGATACTCTGCAGCAACCAAACGCCAAAGGGCGCCAAGACAGTGGTGCTTCAGACTCACGGCGCCCAAGATGTGCTGGCCAATATATCGGCGATTTTTGGAGCTCGTCAAGTAGCGGATTTGGTGCCACTGAAGTCGCCCTTCGAGAAGGGCCAGCTAAGCGAGGAGGGGATTGCGGGCCGATCTGGAGTCCTCTGCAGATGCTGCCGATACGACATTGACCCAGTTCAGTGCCGAGGATGTGGAGCGACTTAATCAGGCCGACTTTCAATTGGAAGGCTTTATTTCCAGCTGTCGGCATGGCGCCGGACGCTCTAGCCGAGATCGTCAGTTCTTTTTCGTGAACTCCCGACCCTGCGATCCCAAAAATGTACTTAAAGCTAGTTATTAGTAATACTCTGTGTTAAACCGTCTTTGTTATCCTCCAGATAGCCAAGGTGATGAACGAGGTCTATCGTCGCTACAATGTCCAGCAGCAGCCGTTCATCTATTTGAACATCGTGACCGCTCGCTCCGATGTGGATGTAAATCTAACGCCAGATAAGCGCCAGCTTCTGATCAATAACGAGCGAATTTTGTTGCTGGCTCTCAAGAAGTCCCTGCTGGACACTTTTGGTCAAACCCCGTCTACCTTTCAAATGCAAAATACGACAATTGTCAGTATGTTTGAACCAAAAAATTTTAAAAATAAAACTGAAAATGAAGAGAAAAATGAGGAAGCCAGTGAGTCCAGTAACATACTCCCTGAGGAAGAAGATGAGGACAATCTGGTTCCGGTTAGCTCTACCCAGAGATTCATGGATGTACTTACTCAGTGGCGACGAACTGGCGACACCCAAGGTACAGCTCCAAAGACCACCACCAAGCGTCGATGCACTGAAGCCGAGGAACTGGCCAACCGATCCAAGAAAATGCAGAGGATTCAGGATTTTCTCACCCAGGAGCCGCCAAAAGAGTCAAATCTGACATATAAATCGGAAAGTGAAGAAGATAATATTGTTGGAGGTCAAAAGGGTGCTAAAGAAACCAAAGAGCAGAGCCAACTCGACGATAGTTTCTTGAATCTCAAAGAACTGCAAAAAGATTCTGAAGGTGAGACAATAAAACCTTCAAAGTATTTTTCTAATAAGATGATTCTTTCTTATAGCCTACGATTTTATGACCCAACCGGTCAAGCCAGCCAATGTGGTTTGCAAAGTCTTGACTCCATTAAAAAACCGTCGAAGTATAGCGGAATTCAAACCGGAGGTAAAGAAGGAAAGAAAATCCGAAACCAAGTCGGATTCCGTATTGAACTTAAACATAGAACCGCCATCTCTTTCGCAAACAACCGAAGCCACAGAGGAAGATGATTTCGATGATGGCATTGAGTTTCCAACACGAATAGAGTTTGACCAGGAAGAGGAGGCGGATGAATCGATGTCCAAGTATGCCACTGGAGAAATACGTACGTCGCTAGAAGAGATCGCCTCCAAAATGAAAGCCCACGAGCAGCAGCAACGGGAGCGGAGGTCCCGAGCCAAGCTACAAAGACTGCGCTTTAAAGTTGAGATTAATCCAAACCAGAATAATAATGCAGAGGCTGAACTCCAGCGGGAGATTGGCAAAGAAGACTTCACCCGTATGGACATTATCGGCCAGTTTAATCTGGGTTTTATCATCGTCAAGCTAGAGGATGATCTCTTCATCGTGGACCAACATGCCACCGATGAGAAGTACAATTTTGAAACTCTCCAGCGCACCACCCAGCTAGAGTACCAGCGTCTGACAGTTCCTCAATCCCTCGACTTAACGGCCGTGAACGAAATGGTTCTCATTGACCACCTGGCAGTCTTTGAAAAGAATGGCTTCAAGTTCGAGATCAACCATGAAGGTGAGGTTATTATTTCTGTTTTTGGTTTCATTTATAGAAACATATTACGCCTCCAGCTCCTGCCACCAAAAAGATTAAGTTGTTGGGGAAACCGCACAGCAAACGCTGGGAGTTTGGAAAGGAGGACATCGACGAGCTAATCTTTATGTTGCAGGATGCACCCGAGGGCACCATATGCAGGCCGTCGAGAGTACGTGCCATGTTTGCCTCCAGGGCCTGCCGTAAATCCGTGATGATTGGCACGGCCCTAAATAGAACCACAACAATGCGGCGACTCATTACCCAAATGGGAGAAATAGAACAGCCATGGGTGAGTTTACCAAAAGTGAGATTTCAATATTTAAAGAAACTTTCAATTAAATATAGAACTGCCCGCATGGAAGACCCACCATGCGCCACCTCATCAACATAGCCATGGTAATGGATGACCCAGATGATGAAGAGGAGGCTCCTCCAGCTCCTGAAAAGTCTGATTAGTTAGCCCTTTTAAGACATATTTTTAAAGTTTCAATTTTTTTGTATTAGTTTTTATTTAACTTTCCTTTTGAGCCACTAAGTATACGTCATTGTTCTGTAAATGCTTACTTGATTAACGATTAAACGACAGGACCAGACTTACAACTAAAGACAAATACAAAGGTTATCACTTGAGTATGTCTAACAAGCTACTCGTTTTGTTGTTCTGTGTTATGGCTATCACTAGATCGTACTTTAATATACATATATATATATATATTTTTGGAGGTTTGCGTACTCGTTAAATATGAGGGTCTACATACGTATGGGTATATGTCAGCTATGGCTTTCTTTTCTTTTTTGATTACTAAATGCTGGTTTTGTTTAGTGGCTAACCATAACTAGAATCGTTTGAGAAAGTCAACGATTTGGCAAACAGTATCGGAACTACCAGAACCTCCTCCAAAGGTTGTCTTTACTTTCTTAGACTCTACAAATATATATATGTTTTGGGTGTACGCGTAATTTACAGCAGTTCTGCGATCGTAAGACTAAGGTTTAGTGTTTAAAACTATAAGTTTGCTAAGCCACAAGTATAATTAATTGCTACCTTCCGTCTGTTTAGTGTATAAAATGCATGGCACCCATAGGGAACAGAGTTCGTTGAGCAAGTTACCTTAGAACACATAACTACAGTAACTTAGTGACTATTACTACAGCTACACTTTGATTCAATGTTTTCTTTTCGATTCCAATTTTCCTTATATTCGTTTTTAGTTTCGTTTCATTTTTGCGTCGATCGTACATTTTGTAAATAAAAGGCAACTCATGAACATTTTCGTTTTCAACAACAATTGCGTTGATTTCCTCAATAACTTTTCTCGTTAACAAACTTTGCAGGTGGTTTTGGTTCTTAGGTGATAAGTTTGCTCTCTAAACATTGTTGGAAAATACATAATTACTTCCAAAATAATTAATAAACAGAGAAAACCAACGCTTAGTTCTTGGGATATAACCTTCATCCAGGATCCTTCTCTATTCTCCCTAAAGTTTAAAAAGGAATCACATTTGGCGTAATAAAAAAATGTACAGAAAATCCATAAAAAATAAGAAATTCTTCCGAACTTGGAGAGGATCTATCTCTATCCCTAGCACCCTTAGATCCACAGAGGTCCAATGGTGTCCACTATGATGTCCATTACATCCTGGCGCCCCATCTCCTTGAGGGTCAGCAGGAGATTCATGATGGTGTGCGAAACCGTATTGGAACTGTTACCGGGATTACTGTTCGTCCGGCACTCCCACAGGTTCAAAATCTGCTCCGTGGGCGAGGCCTTCGTGGCAAAATAGGCGATGTACCGATCCGTATTCAGCTTCCTGGCCAGCAGCCGCCAGTCCCGCTCGTCCGCCCGTGGAGGATCGAGGGCAGCGCAGATCAGACGCTTCGTGGCATGTGGCAGTTGGACAAAGTCCATCACACAGCTCTCGTTCACGTAGTTGCCCTGGCGGTCGATCGAGATGGTGGTGTTCGTCGTGGAGGCCAGCTCCTCGGCCGAGCCGCTCATCGAGTGGGCCGGAATGTTGAAGGTGTAGTAATCCGCATCGTCCTCACTGCCCTGGCCAAAGTCCACGCACAGGGCGTGCTGATCCTGGCGCCGCAGGCTGAACTCGCAGTGCAGGATGGAGTTGTTGCTGAGGATGTGCTGGTAGGGGATCGCATGCTCGTAGGGAGCAGCCGCCTCCACATCGACGCTGCGCACCCGGATATTGAGGTTCCGGCTGTTCAGCGAGAAGGGAAACACTTGGCTCTCGCCCAGGAAACTGCCGCCCAGCTTGGCCTCCACGTTGGCGCAGATGTCCCGGCTGTTGGGGAAGTCCTTGACCACATAGATCCGCAAACTGCAGTTGGCGCTGCTGGGCGGGGTGTGTTGGCTGAAGGCGAGCAACTTCATCTTGATCGATGGCTGCTGGATCCTCGGCTCTGCCACCACGGCAAAGTGGCCCAGCTGCTCCGTCATGATGTAGACATGCGTCGCCTCCAGTTGCACAAACATCGGAGTGTTGATGGTCTCCTCGCCCACGGAGACGGCTCTCCTCCAGTTCACACTCAGCTCATCGTGCTCGCTGTCGGCATGGTAGATGTGGACGTGCCACTGCTCCGGCGACACTAGGCAGTGAGGTATCTTTAGGATCACTGGCTTCACAAAGCTATAGTTGCGGGGGGCACTGTGCACCACGCTGCTGCACAGGATGGAGCTCTCGGTGGCGCAGGCCACGCGACTGCACTCATCGCTCAGAAGCAGCAAGGACACGTGCTTCTTCAGGTGCTTGCCAATGGCGTGTTCGGGCACGAACAGCAGCAGCTCTCCACCGTAGAGCCGCAGTTGTCCTCCGGAACCTCCCAGGAGCTCATAGCAACTGCTCTTTGTGGCATTCAGAATGGATAGTTTTCCATTCATATCGAAGGTGGAGTTGGCTGGTAAAAGTAATATATTCTTTATTTCTATTCAAGGACACAACGATTTACAAGGATTCTTACAGGTATCAGCGGTGGAGGAATCTCCGGTTTCCGACAAGTAATCCACGTTTAAATGGTCTATGGGGTTGGTGTAGCTAGAAAATGAAGGTCCTTATTATGATTTGTTGACAAATATATGAGAGAGTTTATAAAGATCCAATCTATAAGGAAATAGCCTTTGCTGAGGCCCTTTCCATGGAATCTTTGCAACTTTTTAAAGGCAAAGGACCCAAGTACCCGCTGCCAGGACATAAAAGAACTCCACAAGATATTAAAATATCTCAGGGCCAAGCTAATAAACTTCTTGGCTTATTTGCACACTTACTTGGCGGAGAGATTGGGTACGTCGTAGTGGTGCTCCGTCACTCCGCCGCATCCGATGCCCATGCCCATGCCGACGATGTGTTCTCCAGGCAAATAACGATGTCCGGGATTGACGTAATCGTATCCCATGTTGCTGGCCTCGATGTGCATCCGCATCTCCTTCTTTTCCACAACGCCGGGCATATAATCCGTGTCCATTACTGCAAAAGTGGAGTCAAAATACACACGATGTTACGATACGATACGGTCAATTGCTGATGCCTGGGTGGAAGGGTGGAAGGGTGGCTGGGTGGAAGGGAGTTACTCACCTGATCGGGCCATGTTGTAGTGGGGATTGGTGCGGATGCCGCGCCGGGCGCAGCAGATGAGGGCGGCCCCAAAGGCAAAGCACACCGCGGTGATGAAGGCCAGGCCCAGATAGAGGGTCCAATCGAAATCTGTAATGGCAAAACGGTGCGGATCCATATTAAACTGCTGAATTGACTGATTGTACCCTGTAATCCTGGCCAATGATGAGGGTTTAAGGACTTTTTGGAGGCAGGGGAAATTCATATTTTTATCACAAAAGTTTTCAGGAACAATTACTTAATGGGTTTCCATTCTTTCCTCTTTTGTTTACTGAGTTCCCCCCAATTAGGCATTAACTAATGGGTATGTCTGGGGGCTCATTCTCCAGAGTAGCCTCTAGGATTTCATTCACCACCTAGAGGACTGTCTAAATGGCAATAAAGCCAGCCTGCCTTCAAGATGCTGCCCCCCCGAATTGAACCCATTCCCATTGCCAATCTTTGTATGTTTGAGTATTAAAAAAAAGAGGAAGAAAGCAAGCATTTTCTGCGTAAATCCGCCACCCTCATGCTTTCAGGATGCTCCTGCTCCTGCTCCTGCTACGGCTCCAGCTCCCAGCTCCCAGCTCCTGCCAGGCGGAATCCACACATTCATGGACGTTGACTCAACCAAAACCGAACTGAACCGAAACTGAACACTGAACCGAACTTTTCCATAACCAAACAGGGTCGTCGGTGGCATCCTTCCACCCATTGTCATCAATCCCGAGCAGCCATGCGTATCCGTATCTGGCGCTTCGCTGTATGTCTGTATTTAATGTTTTATGTTTGTATGCTCATCCCCAGACCCCAGTCCCACTCCCAATCCCAGTCCGGTGCCGTCTATTTCGCATTATTATTCGCCACCGTCGCCGGCCCCCCGTCGCCAGCAGTCAGCTCCCCATCCCAGCTCCAGCATGCTAACCATTCCTGCCACCATGAAATCCAGTCGCAACCATTCGACTCCCATTGTTGCGCTGCCTGTTTCCGTTGCTGTGATTGTTGTCGTCATTGTTGCTGGCGCTGGATGTGACTGGTTCGTTGGTTGTTGGGCAAAAAGGAAAATCGCTGCAGCGCAAGGAATTACTCTGTATATATTATGATTATTATGCCAGTGTACTGTGAGTTTTAAGGAGCAGAATCTGGGCTGTGGGGCTGTGGGGGTGTGGGGGTGTGGGTGGACGGACCCATTATACAATGTATGAAATGAGCAATTATATTCGCTGTAAATCAGCGGCAGCATCGGAAACCGCCCTAGACTAGAAGTAACGTCGAATCCCTAGAAGCATCCCCAACTGGGATACTTTCCCCTCGCTTTTGTGCATTTTTGCATGCTGGTTCCCAGTTTGTGGTTTTTTTTTTTTATTTTCCATCTTCTCCATCTTATTTTTCAGCCTGCAGGAGACATCAAAAGGGGACTTCGTAGTCCCGTCGTTGGAGCAGTCGTCTCCTTGGCCTGACAAATACGCTTTTAATATCAGATGGCTGAGTACGAGGTACTGACAATGGGCCTTGATGAAGCCGCAGGTATCGGTGGCCCCAGGGATTTCAATGAATTGGTTTGGCTACGGTTTTGGTTTTGGTTTTGGTTTTGGGGTTGGGGTCCAGGCTCTGGGCCTGCCTGATAAAAGGTAATGAAATCGAAAATAAGCCTCAGTGTGTCACTCTTCGTATAAACTTTTCAACAGGGCTATCAAATAAATGGCAAAGCCTGCCAGAAATTCCAACCAGTGGGCCAAGAGGCCACCCGGCTGCCCGGCTGCCCGGCTGCCCGGCCACCCAGGCAGTCCTACTCCTTTTTGCCCTGATCTGATCCTTTCAATTACACACTGTGACAGCCATCTAATTGATCCCCATGGACCGCACGAAACTATGTTTGAGTTGGGTCAATCGCACTCGCACTTGGAATCACTTCACCCTCCTGTTGAAAATCGAATCGCAAACAGCAACAATGACACGGGAAAAGCTTCGGATGCGGAATCAGGATTGGATTGCGGGGTGGAAATTTCATCCAAAAGGGGGCTGGCCATGGGGTGGGTGGCTGTCTTTGCCGCACGCCTAATTATCTGGCAAAGCACATAAACCCAGAGCAGAACTTGTGGGACCTGGGACCGGGACCCCCCACTTAAATCTCAATTCCAAGTGCTGCTGCGATTGATTTGCGACCCTTCGATTGGTTTGGCACTGGCGCTGGGAGTTGGAATGGGTTCCAACTTGGGGGAGTTGGGAGACAAAAGTTTAGAGCCGGGGCTGTCCTTTGTATCCTTTCAATACTTCTATATACATTTATATAAATAAGCCCGTGGCCGTGCACAAACAAAATGCACTTGGTTAATTTCCCATTGTGACAATCAGCGCTGAGTGCTCAGCTTTTGTGTGGCCAGGATTCTCGGGATCTGGTCCGGGTCCGGGAGGTCTGGCTTTGCTACTGTGATTCTGGCCTGGCTGTTATTGTTGTCCAACTGTCTACTTTGTTGCCAGTGTCGCTGCCAGTTTGGGGCATGGACGGGGCTGGCATTCATCCTTGTCATAAGCACACTCACCATCCTTGCCAATCTGGCACTGCTCGCCGCGGCATTCTGCCGTTTGTGTGTCTTTTCCGGCACACAATGATTTGCCATATCCTGGAATAGTCTCTGAGCTGGGTCCAGCAGAATCACTAAGGCTTCCTCCGACTCCGATTCCGACAGCAACCCCGCCTGCGGCGCCAGGTCCCCCGGCGATGAGGGCGGCCATGCCCACGCCGGTGCCCAGGAGCAGATCCCCGGCCTCGTCGACATCAACAGCAGGAGTCTGGCTCTGAGTCAGACACTTCCGGCGACGCACTTGAATGCATTCCGCGGAACAGATGCTCCACTCACTCCACGCCGACCAGCGAGCCACTGAAATCAGAAAAGAGCACAGAGAAATACGGCGGTTTAGAAATCAAAAGTCATATTAACATGATTTAGCACACATTCCCGACAGCGCCACTCCCCGGGTCATATATCACAAGGAGAAGCCATGGACGTGGCATCCAGCTCCTATGCCCCCCATATCCTCCCTCCGACTGTGGGCTATGGGCAGCAATTAAGGGCTAATAGATGGTCCATGGGGAGAAATCGAAAGTTGATTCCCACCATAAAACTAGAGCGCCTTTCGCCCCCAAACGAACTCGCGATTGACGACGCCTCTGTTGACTTTTTGGGGTTTGGATGCGTGGGTGGATGGGTGGTTGTAGGATGGGTGAGGAAAAGTGATTGTCATTTTAATGCTTTTCTATTTTCGCATTTTCTTTGCTATTTCAATTTCCCTGCCGCATTTTTTTCCTGGAGGGAGGGAGAAAAACGGAAAGTCCGAAAGCCAAACAAAAAGGCCAACATTTTAGTTGGGGGTGGAGGTGGGGGTGCATGCCTATGGCAGCTGAAATACATGTTCGACAGATGTGCACTGAGAAAAACAAATCAAACGCCCAATATTGTAATTCTATTATTAAGCTGTCAGCGACTTAATGCCTTTACATCCTTAAATATTCCACTTAAATCCCCAGACATTTCAACACTCATAAATCCGTCTTAAAAAAAGTGCTCCATCCGGCTGGAGTTTGTCGCCATTAAGGATGCAGCATAAATTAGAGGACTTACGATTTGTTTTCCCCAAAAATTTCTCCAGATGACACTTTTCCCTCAGTGTTTTTTGAACACATACTGGTGGAAAATACATCGGCATTTGGCACTTCCTGTTTTTGGGAAACATAAAACCACCCCCAACAAAAAGGGCGAACTTGTCGCCAGCCATCATCACTTGGCCCTGGCATTTAGTTTCTCCCCTGCCTCGCCTGACGCATCCTCCCTCATCCCCTGCTCCCCAGTTACCCATCCGGCCGGCCCATCCCCAATACGTATCCTTTGCGACCCTTCGACCAGACAGACTGTTGCTCGAATGAATCAGAGAGCGTAAGTCGTGGTAAGTGATTTTTAAGTTGCTATCTGGACAAGTGACGTCATGCTACTCTCCATATTTCCGGGTAAGTAAGTCACTTCACTTAAAGCCCAGTTAAAGGGTCTAGTTTTTGGGGGGGACGATGCCGAGACGAAACGGATGACGCCACGCTTGGTTGGATCCTGATGTGGATGCTGATGGGCCTGGTTCGGTTTAACACGATTGTTTATTGGATTGTAAAGGCCCAGTGGAGTTGGGAGACGACCCCAACTAAAAAGTTTAACTGTCGTCGGCTCGTTAAGCATTCAAGTTTAACTGCTCGCCAACAATGTCGTATTGAATCCCCCCCTGCCGCCCCATTCCAGGACACCAATATCCTCCCTCCCTCCAGCCAGAAATGAAGCCTTTTGAGGGAAATGCACATTGTCAGGCTTTCGGTTCAACTTACTGCGCTTACTCGACGAAATGTCAAATCCATCAGGGCTCACGATTTGAGTGTCCTCTGTTGTTGGCAGGCGACAGGATAATCACAGGCGTTTGGACGGCATAGCCACGGTAGGCGTGGCAGGCGCAGCAGTAGCAGCAGCGGCAGCGGCAGGACCATAAGGTTGACACGGTTCCATGGGGATGAAAAGTCAGAAGATTGGAGAGGCGCACGATACGGAAGAACCAGAGAAACGGAAAAAAAACGAAAGCCAAGCGAAATTTAAAATTAATTTTATGACACACTTTTCATAGAAAAGAAATACGCCAGCCCACAATGGCATCCATCCAACCTCCCCTCTTGGCAACCGGAGTATGTCGCCACCCACCCACCGCCCAGACTCCCGGATTCCCAGTTTCCCGCTGCCAATCCCGCTTCCCATTTGCCCCGCTTGTCTGTCAACAATTGCTCATTGCTGTGCCCGCTGTGCCGCCTGGCCAAGTATCCTCTGGCCATGGTAGTGTGCGGGTGCGGGTGTGGGTGCGGGTATATCTGTGTGAGCACTACAATACAATGCAATACAATAAATTTACATGAATAAAAGTGAAGAGTCTCAAACACATGCCGCCCGTGCGTCTGTCAAAAAGAGCGCCCCAGCTAAAGCTACCACCAAGCAGCCGCCCATTCCACAGTCCCCCAGTCGGTAGTCCCATTCCGAATCCCATTCCCTATGCCAGTTCTCATCTCCAGTCCCTTTGTCACCATTTAGTCGGAGGTATGCCAGAGGCAGGCCTTCCCCACATCGGCCCAATCTATCCATCCATCTATATATGCATGCGGAGATATCTGTCGTCGGGCCAAGGCACCCGAATGCGTGTTTAAAATGAAATACTCAGCACTCACTCAAAAATGTATTATGCCATTGTACTGCCTGGGTATGGTCCCTACATGGAGATGTTTGACTCCAAAATAAAAACATCTTGAAACCATTAATTACCAAAAGAATAATTAACAGAAAGAATTTGTGCTAAACATTCAAAATCTTCTTTCAAAAGTCAAAAGATTCCCATAAGCCTCTTGGACTTGCATTGAATTCGGTTTTCATTTGGAAGAGATTACTCCGTCTAGCTAATCCCTAATCCCAAAACCTTTTTACCTACAGAGACCCAAAGGAATAGGCTAATAACTTTGAGTACCCAAAGAGTATTCTGGTTTCGGAGTGACCCCAGGAGCTTATCTCGGTTCCTTCCTTTTTATTTGTGTTTTTTTGTGGAAACGC
The DNA here is from genome assembly GCA_018150405.1 of Drosophila varians. Taxonomy (NCBI): domain Eukaryota; kingdom Metazoa; phylum Arthropoda; class Insecta; order Diptera; family Drosophilidae; genus Drosophila; species Drosophila varians. Next base: position 17,738,018 of record JAECWK010000130.1, read on the forward strand.
CCCCTGAACTTTTGCGTCGTGCAGTGCTTTGTGTTTGGGACTGTCCTTTCCCCCATTCCCACGTATTTCCCCGGTCCTCCGCCTTTCCTGGTGCGAAGAATACGCGTTGTTCCGAACGCTCCAGGAGATATATCGACACAGCGTCAATGGCCGGTCGGAGGGGGGCAAGGGCAGGTGGCGCCCCAGCTGTTAGCTGGAAAATCCGGCCGCAAATGCCATTTAAATTGACAATTTTGTTGCTGCTTTACAACAGCCTTAAAGTGTTCACTCAACCCAAGCCTCGGGGGCTACGGGGCGCCCAGCCCCTTCCTCCCCCTGCATCCATTGTGGGCGTGTTGGCAGCAATTTCGTAGCAACCACAATTTTGCGGATGACCGCAGAATCGACGTGTACATACCTGGGCAGGCGGCGCAGTCGGCGGACTTCTGAATCTGAGGACCCGGACACTGGGCGCCCCCATTCAATGGCATCGGATTGTTGCAGGTGCGTGAACGCTTGCGGCCCTGGCTCAGTTTGCCCGCACACTTGCATTCGCGCCACGGGCTCCAGCTGCTCCAGCCACCGTTCACTGCGGCATCAGAAATGGCATCAAAAATGAAACAGTTTAAAATCGATTCAATATTCGGAAATGCATTTAAAAGTATCCAATACTCGATTAAAAATTAAAACCATTCTGCACGGGGTTATTGCTTTAAAGGATACTATACAATCCCTTTTCAATCTTAAATAGCTTTATAATTAAATGAATAACTTGTATAATCCTTGAATTATAAATAAAGAAAAACCCAATACCAGGTGTGGGATACTCACCATAAACGATGAGCACGGCAGAGTCGGAGACGCGTCTCCCTGCTATATTCTCTGCACTGCAGCTGTAGTTGGCCATGTGCTGGAGGGCCACCTGGCGGAAGGTGAGCGTCCCGCCGGACACGCTGATCCCCGGCTCGGTGTCCGATGTGATGACGGCGTTGTTCTTGTGCCAGGTGAGCTTCGGTTCGGGGAAACCGCCCGGCGGCTCGCAGCGCAGTTCCGCCCGACTGCCCAGCTCCAGGCGAAGCGAGGTGGGTGACTGGTTGAAGGACTTGCGAATATCTGTGGTGGTTAAAAGACAGATGCGGATACCCCGATATTAATGCAGATACAGATATAGATTCAGATGTAGATAGAGCAGGCCACAGGCAGGGGTCAGTTGTTGTTGACAGGAAGCCACCCCTTCGTTAAAAAGGCTTCTAGCCCCTGCCAGGATATATATTTAAAGAACTTACAGGCTGTATGAACAGTTGCGGCCTGACTCTTGACCAGTCCCCTGGACGACCAGGCGTGGCATTCGCACTTGAAGGGACCGTCCCCGAAGTACTCGTCCACCAGGTCGCGGTGTATGGTGGCAGTGACCTCCTCCATGTGCACCCCCGTGTGTGGATCCACGTGCTTGTCGTGCGTGGAGGGCGGTGGTTGGGAGCTGCCGCTGCACTTGAAGATCACCTGCAGGGAGTGCGAGGCCTTGCACTTGAGGATTGCCGGCCGGTTCTTGACCACAAACACGCTCTCCGGCTCGCTTAGGAATATGGGGTAGCGTATTGCTGGCTTCTCCGCCATTCAGTTTGCTGCCCGTGAACTCCTCCAGGAGCGTGCCACTGGCTCCTGCCGCCGCCGAAGAGGAGGAGCCCAGGGGCGGCCTTGAATTCTCATCCTCGCTGCTGTTGCTCAGCAGCTCCACGTTAGTCTTCTGGGGGGAGGTGTCCTCGGTTACGAGGGAGTTGGCGAAGGGAGCCATCGCAGTCAGCGGGTCAATCGCATCCTCCTCCAGGGAGGCGGACATGCTGCCGTAGTCGAGCTGGGGCAGCTCACCGGATACGCTCAGTGACATCCATATAATGGCCAGAGCGGTAATCACACTTCCGGCTCTATTACTCACTGCCATGTTGAGCTGTCAGTTTTTTTGTATTGGCCAAGGAGTAGGTGTTGCTGCTAAGGTCCTGCTGCTGAGCTTCTTGTGTTGCTGTTGCACCTGCGATTGCAGTTGCACCTGCACCTGCACCTGCAATAGTTGTTGCTGCCGGCGATGTGGTGAGCTAGCCGGAGGCATTAGCATTAGCAGCACATTCCCTTTGTTGACGTGGTGAATAGTGCGATCTGGAAGGCGAGATAAGAAATGGCAGTTAGGAACCAGCACCAGGAGAAGGCAATTTGCGCACTTGGCAATAAAACCGAGAGCCCACAAAGCGGTCTTGTCAAGCCTCGAAAAGTGTCCACGGATTGACTAAAGTGTTCATATCTCAAGCATACACACGCTCAGCATTAATGGTCTTTGGGGTTTTCTCTTTGGATTTCCAGGTGACTTGCTAATGCCCTACCCACTTACCAAGGAATACAAACAGACAGGTGCTAGAGGTGCACACCTATCCGTTTCATGGGAAAAATAACACCTCAAGATGATCTTATTATTTTTTTATGACGCCACAGTTTCTCCATTAAATCTTTTTAACGTCTTAGAGACTCTCTTAGGATTCCCATAAGTGGTTGCCAGGTGTGTCTACTCTATTGGCTATCTTTAGTTCTTCCGTTTGCCAATCACCTTCAAGGATCAATGCCTAAACTGTTGAGGGTAATGAAAATGTATGGGCTGCATTTAGGGACACTTCCTGTCGCTATCCTCTGGCCACAATCGATGAGTTGTCTCCATCAATCAAGATACCCATACTCCCAGCCAGCTACACAACAAAATTCAAAGTGTTGGCCATCGGCCAGGCCAGCGCGGTCACCAGTTACAAAATATCCCATTAGCCATGCAAGTCATGCGTTGGCTTCTACGAATCGTTGGTACCTAATCGAAATATTAATAACAGGTATAAGTATGCTCCTCCACACTGCAGCACCTCTCCACCGGGCCGGGCCAGGCCAGGCCAGGCCAGGCCAGGACGTGGCTCTTGTTGGTTCTTGGCTCTGGCTTGTTAGTTGTTGTTCTTAGTGTTGTGTGGGGAAAAGCGCCTTTTGTCTCCCGGAGTTATTAAGTGGTCGGTCGGTGGGGGTGGCTGTTGGATGGTGGCTGTTGGATGGTGGAACAGGGACGGATGCATACCGGCACGAACAAAACTTGGCGATAAGTCCGGCCCCCGTCTTTGCCTTTGAGCCGGGAGTTTATGTGTTTGTCTTCGTAATTATGTATTAATCATGCATAAGTTAAAACTTGAAAGCCCCTACCCTACCCCTACCCCTACCCCTACCCATTACCCTACCCCATCCCAAAACTCAAATGAATTTTATAGCTCCCGACGTTGGGCCATTAAAGAAAAAAAAAAGGGGCATCAAGTAAAAGTCGATATGTAAATTTTGCGGAAACGCTGATATGTGAAAAGTGATTATGATTAGAGGGCTTGAGGGGGGGATTGATTGCACGGCAAGAAATCGAAGCGATATTGTTTATTTTGATTTGATATTTATTTACAATATGGCAGGGCTATTGTTTCCGGTGCACTCATCCGAATTCAATGGCCAGAAGCAGCCGTGACCACGGATCGTAATAAAATCTCGGGTAATCAGAAGTTAAAGGGAAATAATACATTTGATGGGCGTCCTAATCGACGTCATCATCAACGTCGTCATCATCGCCACTATTATCATTATGGACATAGGGAGCGAGGCTCGTTTCTTTTGGTTTAAGCGCCTTCATGTCTCCATGCCTCCATGCCTCGATACCTCCCATACCTCCATGGCTTTATGCGTAATTCAATTGGATTTACAGGGTGCTTGTGGACACTTGAGTGTCTGTCAATATTCTCCATCGTCCGTCTGGGATGGGTGAACGGGTGGTAGTGGCCGCTGCCGCTGCCGAATGGTAATGGAATATATGGCTCACATGTAACTGACCAGATTATAATAGTCTTTAAGGCAAATACTATTGTTTTGTGTGTGCATTCAATTATAGATGGATGGGATATTGGAGCTCGTTTTGTTTTCGATTTGTCTAGACTCTTGTTTGACGAGGCTGGCTGAGATTTGCCTGGCCTGGCGGGCCTGCCGGGCTGGGCTGGGCTGCTAAGCCAAATTACATTTCGGCTAAAAGTAAATCGATATATGTAGCCATCAGCGAATGTTGGAGTCTTAATTTATTACTGCAGCTTCTTTCGAGAATAATGCTCGATTGCCGGCATTTAAATACACGACGGGGAGATTAATCAAAGTCGGGCACATAAAATACCCCAGATTCAATCGATTTGAAGCCTGCCTTATCGTATAGATGGGATGGGATGTCATGGGGATGGGGGTATTGTACAATGTACATTACTTTTTAATAGATTTTTAATGAACTGAAGTAGGCCAAATGGATTGTGTGTGAGCTATCTGGCTCTTATCAGTGACATTTCATTGTCTGCCGGCGGTTGCGTTTTATAATCGAATGGATTTTATTTATTGAATGCAAACTTGTCGCCGGCAAATAAAAAACCTGGCATTGATTTTGGCACGCAAGCATCCGGCCGGGAATTCTTCCCCACCCCAGCTCTGGAGTTCTTCCCTTCCTCTGGCTGACTGAATGATTGACAAACTGAGTGTGACACACACGCACATGCACTGGGAGAAAAAAAGGTCTTAGGTCCCTTTTCAATGTGGCCCAACCGAATTTTGAAGGACCTTTTTTCCCAGTGCAGACAAAAGATTTATGGGCTGATACGCAGAATTGCGTGTGCATGTAATCATCTTATATTGTAAGGAAGAGACGCCATCCAAGTCCCGCTGAACTTTGATGATTTCCCAAGCTCTGGAGGTGGAGTAGAAGGAGGGGATGAGTTCTTGTCGCTCGGCACTTGCTTCCTAGGCAGCAGATTGTATGAATGAATGGATATGCGAATGAAAGACTGCGTGGGATAATCGGCGTCGTATTCAATTTAATTTCACAACTATTGCCGCCAAGACAGGGGAATCCGAGAATGGAAGAAGCCCTTCCTGTGCCAAACGAAAACTTCCAAGTGAAACTTCTGGGACGCGAGGACAGAGTACAGATTCGGCTGGCATCCGTATCCGGGGGGTGTTCAGAGGAGGCGGAGGCAGGGGCATGGGGAGCGGAGCAGTAGGGGCAGCACAAAACAAGTGAGCATTCTATAAAATAATTGATGACTGACTGACTCAGTTGCTTGGCAGCAATAATTTTTATACTTCTGGAGCACTCACGCACACACTCTCGAGCACTAAAATCAAATGCCACTCGAAACGCTGCGACTGCCCTGAAGTGGGTTCTGGGACGTGGACGCGGATGAGGATGAGGATGAGGATGGTGGTGGGGGGGATATGTGGGATGCGAGCGTATCTGCTGGATGTGGCAGATGCCGCTGCCTCAATTGCGTGTGACTTGCTGTGCGCAGCTCCTTGTAGTTATGTTGTACAATCTCTGGAACATCTGTAGCACAAATGAAATGAAAATGAAAATCTTTAATGCCCAAGGGTCTGTTCTGTGTGTTCTGTGTGTGCCGGTTACTGTGGCAATCGCTACCGCATCTGTATTTCACATGTTGCGCATTTTGCCCACACACTCCTCCAGTTCCTCCTCCTCCTCGTCCTCCTCCTCCTCCGGAGCCGATATAGAGGCAGCTATTGTGAGATCTCTGCTCAAATTTCATCTTCATGTTTTTTTTTTTGGGCTCTGACTTGCCTTGCCTTGCGCCGGTCTTGTAATCAAACAATTAAAGATGATTTTAATTAATCTATTTATAACGGAGGACGGCGCAAGCAAAACCTCCCCCATTGCCATCATAACTGCTCAAAATTGAATGGGACGAGCGTTGGTCGATCGCAGCAACTCTACGGGAAACATCTTTAAATTAATTAAGCGTAATTGTCGAGGAATTAGAAGTAGAAACAAAAGTTGCCATCCCTGAGTTCCAGCATGAGTTATGGGGCCTGTCACAGATGCAGATACAAACCATGTAGCTACATGATATCCAACAGATACAAAAAGGCCAGCCAGCCAGCCAGCCAGCCAGCATGCAATAAACAAATTATTTATGATTCCATCAGCCAAATAAGTGCCACAAACTGAACAACTGATGACGGCCCTTATCGTTTGGATCGTATTAGCAAAAGTTCTAATGTAACAAATGATACCCATGTACCATGTCCGTGGCCTAATTTATGTTGCCAAAACTGGCCATATGATGCCAGTCGATGATAGTCCAGGCCACAAAAACAGTGGCCCACGCCGGAAGATGCAGTGATAAGAGAGACTAGGGCCTGCCTATTTCGTATATAATATTGTATATAATATTGTATTAGTTGCTGGAGAGGAAACCCTCCTTTGAAGATACACAGATAAGCCGGGGGAAAGTTCTATCGTGCTACCTAGGGTCCAACGTTAATTCCCTCTTGATTCTCACCAACTTCCATCTGATCGGGTAGGCTCAATCCAGCAATTTACGACGCTCGGCCCAGAATAACCATTTATCAGCTACCTACTCCCTTGACAAAGGCCGGAGATGCCGAAAGTAAAAGAATCGAGCCTATTCTTTCACCTTCATCGATGATCGACATCTAATCCAGGGCTAAGTCGCGTCCCATGAACCCTAGGAGCCAACGGCTGCCGATAGGAACATATGTATGTTGTAGGAACCCTCGAACCGAATGACAATTAATCACCGCAGGAGTCAAAGATGTTCGTTGGGCCATCGTCGGGGTTCCCATGTCCCGAAAATCGAAATGCCAGAAACCAAACCCTTGTTTGCCCGGCCTGGGGAACAGCTGTATCTGACTGAAGTCGCCAGTATCTAAGTATCTGAATGTCGAAGAGTGTGAGTGTGTTGCGCAACCCCTAAAATTATGACTAGTCGCGAGTGTGAGAACTTGGCAAAGGGGTAAGTAAGAAGGTCGGGCGGCGCGTAAATTGTTAAAAAAGCAAAGACCAAAGTGTGAGTCCAATCATTACGTGCATTTGTCAAGGCCTGAGAACTGTTCCGAATGTCGCTGCTGGTTGTCTGAAACCCATACCCTATTACCATATAACCATATACCATATACCCTATACCCTATACCATATTCCATTTCGGCTGTCAGTCAGTCCGACAGTCACTCAGTTAGGACGTTTCGCCGTCCAAAGGGGATCATTATATGCCAATTGGCGATTGTTTGTTACCCACTCACCATTGCACCACTTTGACATTGGCGGAGGGTTGGTAATTGCAATCCACAATTCACATTTGAATTTACATTTGAATAATAACGGTGGCAGGGCGAAATTATTACTGTAATTGCGGCATGTTGATCGCCGCCAGAATTATAATTGTAGCTGCATCTTTTATCAATGAATTGAGTGCTGCACTCTCATGAGGGCTTCTCGACAGCCTCCCTCCCCCTTAGAGGAACCCCCTCCAAGAAACCCACAGTGGAAAAAAAAATGTTTATCAAATTTTGCAACAAAATATGAGATTCGTTCTAAATATATCAAGTGAGGCCCATTAATAAAATTGTTTGTCATAAGATAAGCTATATAATCATCCTCCATAGGCCCTATGACAGATGTTTGTTCTACTAATGGAACTTCAGCTGCTTTTTTCCCTGTGCACTCTCCACACACACACACACACACACACCACACACACATCAAATACACAGGGGCTAAGCGCAATCATAAAATACAAATAAAAATAAAAATACACGATGGCGTTCAAAAGGGCACGCTTTATATAATAAACATTAGCGAACGGCCCTAAGAGCCCTACCACCTCCACCTCCACTTCCACCCACACTCCCTACCCTCGGCGGTCACATGGTTCGTGGGTCGTCCGCTCCGCTCTAGTCGGTTCCGTTCCCAGCCCTCCATCACCTCCCCCACCTTCTCGGTTCCACTGTATTTTGCTCCTGGCTCGCTTGTTTGTTTGTGAATTGGTCGTCTTTAGTTACACTTGAATACGTTTTGTATGTTGTCGCCGGTTCGGTTAGCAGTGTGCTTACACCAAAAGAAAATAATGTGTAATAGATATCATCTATCCAAAGGATATTATAGGGAGATACAAGGAAAGAAGCGCTAGAGTTACAGGGTTCTACACGCGATATGCTTGAAACAGGACCCGAATTGTTAGCAGTGTATGGAGTGTGTGTGTGGGTTATGGTTTGCTGGTTCGCACTTCACCTCCTACTCAAAACTCAATGCACTTTGCCGTCCCGTCCGAGTGCACCTTAAAAATAGCATTGCAGTGGCATACTTAGAGGCGCAGGAAGCGTCGACCGACAACTGCAGTGTCCCCCTTTGTGAGTGTTTTGTCGTCCTGTCCGAGGGAGTTTCTTATTATAGTTAAGCATCGCTACTTACGAGGTGTCCTTCTTTTGTTGCTTCTGTTTCTGTGTCTGCTTATGCCTTATGCCTTTCCTTTTGGCTTTGGCTTTGCTGGTGGGTGACGGTGACGGCGATGGTGGCGATGATGGTGATGGTGGTGACCAAAGGAGCGGGCTGTTGTCTTAGGACCCAACATGTATCCAGATCCAGTTACATGCCCCTTCCCCAGCACCGTCTCCCTTCGATTCTCTGCAGGAATCTTGCCGTTATCCCTTCACGTGCGTGTGCCTGTGTTTGTGTTTTGTTTAGGGCATCTGTAACCTTATCGTTTTCTAGTTTTTCGTCATGTCTCCATTTACACTCATTATGCTCTCGGCACTTTACTTCGACTATCACTCAGGACCCGGAAAGGATATTCTGCTGGTGCAATATCACATAAACTCAAGGTAATAGGTTTTCTATCTTTCCCAATCCCGCATTCAAGCCTCAAGGATCCAATGATCTCGGCTTTGAATTTCACACGCGCGCTCCAAGTACGAAGGAAACAAACAACAACAGGATAAAAAAACAACCCGGCGAATACGTCCGTTCGGTTCGGAGTTCCGCGAGATACTTCGAGTCTTACGTCCGAACGCGTTGAGTTTTGAAAGCCAATTGGGGTAGACCCGAGTGGCAGTGAGCGGTGAAAGTAAAAAACTCTCTCGCCGATTGCACTTGGAGAAAACCTACCCTCTATTACCTGGGAGAAGTTTCTCAAGAGGAAGTCTTTTGTTCTATTTTGATCCTGAGATTCCTTTACATTACAAAATGTAATTAAACAATGATTTTAAAAGGCAAAGCTAAAATTGACTTTATTGTTATAACAAAAGATATAACATGTTATACATACATATATGTTATATCAAAAGACATTCATTTTTTGAAAGTGTATAAAAGAGTGTACGAGTTGGAGCCAGGAAAAAAGAGAGCTTAGCAAGCTCCCACGCTCTCTCTTCCGCAGCATCCCCACGATGGCTTGGCGTTGTTGTTGCTCCAAGCATATGTGCAGGAAGTGGGGAGCAAAAGGCGAAATCTCCTTACCGTTCGGACGCACTTTACGACGTGGATGTATGTATATCGCTCTTTCAGATATTTTGTATCTTTCCTGCCTGCCTATCACTGCCTGCCTGGCTGGCTGACTGGCTGGGCTATGTTGTTGTTGGTTCTAATTTTACGCACTGGGATTCCTGAGATACTTTCATATTTTCGTTTGATGATTTATTGACTGCAGCGGCAATTAAAGGCCTTTAGCTGCGCTTTTTATCAACACTCCCCCCAATGACATTGACGTGAAGTTTTATTTATATTTTGTTGTGCGCGCACCCACACCCGAACACAGACACGTACTCCCAAATAAGACATCACACGCACCTTCTGCAGCAGGATATTTTTGGTTACTATCTGCTCTTTTTTATTCTTGAATCATTTATGATATTTCACTTGAACTTTGCCATTGCTGGCCATTTTAATTGCACATTTTCCGCGAGACAGGCGGCTGCGTTTTTTCTCCTTTTATTTTTGGGCGGCGCATTCCTTTAGCATCACTCACAATCAAATCATTCAGCTTCGGCTCCAAAGCCAAAACTGAGCCTGCTCCCCAAAGTGTGACCGGTTTTTCAAAAGGGCTCCCATCAGGGTTGAAGGATTTGGAGCCCATTTGAATACAAGGCGCAAGCTTTCTCCTATAGTCCTTTATAGAAAATATAATTTTATAAAAAAAACCGTATTTGTTGGGGTTCTCCCCATCATCTTAATAAAATATTTATACTTTTAAGCATTTTATATATATCCTTTCTCTTTTGCCAAAAAACAGAAAATAAAGAAATTTGTGTTTCTGAAAAATAAATGTTTCGTTAAAACTTTACTATCTTCAATGAAAATCAAAAATTGTTTGGTAAAAATATATATAATTTTTGAAAATGTATTTTAGAACTGTTAAATAAAATATTGAATGCAAAAATTATAGACGAATTGGATCGAAAATATATAAATTTTTTTGCTAACTAAATCCAACAACAGAGAGCGCATTTATTCGCAAACTCCCCTATCGACAGATGAATGATACTTCTAGCCATGACTAAGGTTGCCATACGTACGGAAAATGTTGACATTTAACGGTTTTTCAAACAACCATAATATAACACTATTTTCCAATCGTTTTTTAATTAGAATTAATAGGATTGCAATTGCAATTACTCGAAATCCAAGTCTGGCGTAACAATCCAAAGCTAAAATCGTAAAAAGAAAGCTGATTTGCTATTAAACTTGTAAGAAACTATTGAACCCACTCTATTACACATTTCATCGCATTCCTTCTTTGTGTAGAAACGATTCGTATTCCCTTGGCAGAGGCGATATAGAAATTTCTTGCACTTCCTCCCAGTATTATTAAAGTACCAGGCATTGACTTCAACCCGGCAATTTCCGTACTTTATGGGTTGTAAGCAAATGGCTGTAATAAAACATTCTCGCTTTTTTTAATTTTTCAATGTTTGATTATTATATTGTCGAACCTTTTCTTCTCTAATGGTCAAAAAAGTCAATCTTTCTGGCTCCAATCATTACCATAACAAGGATTAATATTAAGCGGAAAAGCAAAGACTCCATTTTATAAATTGTAGTGAAGTTAAATCAACAAGATACCCTTATAAAGTAACTCTTCCCTGCATCGACACCCAGCTTATATAGGTAGCTCGAAAATTGATAACTTACTAGTATCTTGAATGGAAATGTGTTTCTACTTCAAATGAAACTTTTCCATATTGCCTCAAGTAATGATTTCCACATTTGTCATTAGGTTTTGGCAGCAGTTTTATAAAGTTAGAAATACTATTAATGTTGTTTCCATATTTGCCTTTTAATATTAGTATTTTCTTAATCATTAACCAGAAATAAATTGATTTATTGGAAAAACGGCAGATAAGGTTAATAATGTCATGATATTTTGCAAACTATATTAGGTATGAAATTTATTATATTTTTTTATATTTAGTTAAAGCTGAAGAAGCGAAAGAAAAGTGCATGGAGTTAAGTTTCCCAAATAAAAATACAATTTTGAAATATATAACAAAGTTGACCCATTATTTTGTTTAAAATTGTTTATTCGTTAAGCTTCTATTAATTTCACAATAAATTGCATTTTATAATTTTTTATAATTAATAATAATATCTTCCTAAAATTAACATATTTCAATGGTTCATTCGAATTATTAGAAAAATAATGAAATGTCGTCTCAAACGTTATCATTTTTCCGCGAAAAGAATAAATATTCATTGATAAGAATCCAACACGGGTTTAAGGGTAAGTCGGCTCTAAATTAATTAAAAATATTTTATTGTATTAATTAATGGGAGTTCAAAGTTTTTTAAACAATTCTATAATTCCGTATTTTAAGTTCTATAAGTAATATTTTATAAATAAACACAATCATGCACCTTATTTATCATTTTATTAAATCATCTGAATGGGGAAACCCTTTAAGCTTTCGAGCTTGTGATACTTTAAAAGCCGCAGGCCAGTTACGTCTTTATTTAGTTCATCCGGCATCCTCCAGCGGTAATCATGTCGCCGAAGATCGTCCTTGCCTTGCTCTTATGTGCAGGAGTTATCCTTTCCATTTGTAACGCTCAATACCAATATCAATACGATCCCAATACCGGTAGCTATTATCCCAATTATGTTTATTCTCAAGTAAGTTGCTATACAAAATAAGTAATAAATTGATAATAAATATTTGCGAATTGCAATTTCAGGTAGAAACTCGTCTTAATAAACCGAATGCTCCTGCAGTGCCAAATCCTATTCCCGTTGGTCCTCCGATAGCGTTACCTGGCAATCCCATAGCTGCCTCTGAAGAGGACATAGTTGCCCAATAAAATAATGTCCGTTATTGTTGATTTTGAATTTGATATTAAATATGCATCTCTTAAAGCAAAATATGGAAATATTGTTGTTGCATATTATTATTTAACAAGGTTTAAGGTTGATTAATTTCTGATTTACATCTGAAATAAAAATATATAGTCTGGCTTTAAATATTTTCCTAAAGTCTGGAAGCACTTACCCTTATGACGAAGTTGTTCTAGGTATTTCTTGATGAAAATGCTAGCCTGGGTCACCAATCCTAATATTTAAGAGGCATTAGGGAAATATATTTCATTCTTTTTTTTTTTAAATATATAATACCCTTAAGCAAAACTCCTCGCATTCAGCTTTGGTGACAAAACGATTCGAGTTTCCACCACAAAGCGCATACAAAAATCGCTGGCAAACCTTGTTTTTGAAATCGTAATACCAGGAGAAAACCCTGGCGCGGCATTTCCCAGAGCTCATGGGCATCTTACAAATATCTAATAATAATATCTTGTAATTAAGCAAATAATATCATATACAGGCACACCTCTATGCTTTTTGTAGTTCATGTACTCATCGTAATCGTCCAAGAAGCAATGGCAGCCCAGGATCAGAGCAAGGACAAACAGATAGCAGATAGCAAGGCGACACATTTTGCGATGGCGAGACAGTGTAGTTTTAATTTAAACTAAAATGGTTAGACCAGGAACACTTTCTTTTATAGACTCTACCTGGAAACAGAGACTCATTGAGGCGGCTTAAACCCAATTGGATAAACAGTGGAGTAACATAATCCCACATACTAGAATGGAAGAACATATCCTCTTAGGATCTGGGAGTTAATTACTCACTTCGCCATTAACATTCAAGACACAAAAACATATTTATTTAATATTCGAATAACTTAAAGCACGAGTTAACTAGTTCTTATACATGTCACAAAGCACCTTCTCCATGGGTGTGTTGCCAATAGTCCGCTGGAAGTAGATGGCCTCGATCTTGTGGGAACTGATCATGCGGAGTAGAGGCAGCATCAGGAGGAGTCTTCCAAACCTGGCTATCTGGGCCGTAAACTGGGTCTTCGTATGCTGCGACAGCATAACCTGGAAACGCATAAAAATAAATTAATTGATGTATTCTTTACAGTTGAAAAGTTTTTAAGAAACCTACATGAGCCTGATCCTGAAGGTTTTCGATCTGGGCGGGATCCTTGAGGCCACGGGTCTCTGGCCTGAAGAGGACAATGGCCTTGAGGCAGGCAAACTCGGCCGGATCCACCAGAACCGCCTTGTATTTGCAGAAGATCTCGTGCAGGGACCGGACATCCGCTGCCAGCTGTTGGTAGGGAAGTATCCAGTTTAAAATAGAAACCTCTGGAAGAGGTACTCATTACTCACCTCTTCCTTGGTTATGCAAGTGTCTCCATTGGCGTTGTTCTCCAGATTGTTGCAGTGCTCAGCCACAGAGAAAAGGGCACAGCCGGTGGGATCCAAGGGTATGCACCACTGGATGGCATTGAGCAGGAATAGTTCCGACCACGACTCCTCCAGCAGGATTACCTGTTTGTCAAATCTTTAGTGTCTGGAATCTTTATGCCTTCCCTTGTAATCTCACCTGATCCCGAAAGGAGAGTCGGGCAAAGCTGGGCAGGTTCTTGGCCCACTTCACGGCCATGAAGAGCAGCCTGGCGCTCGTTTCATAGACCGTCTCGTGCTGGTGGGTGTAGAGATTGGGAGACATGAACTGGGGCATGATGAAGCTGGAGTCGGATCTGCTGACCGTGTGCGGCTCCTCGTCATTGGTAACGTCTATTGAGTCGTCTGCAAATAGAATGTCAGTAAGCAGGTATTTCTTTTCCAACTCAGTCCATGCCCACCATCATTGTCATTTTCCATTGTGGGGCTGGAGGAGCTAATGGAGGAGACACTCCCGCCGGCATTGTTTTTCTCGTTGCCCGCCTCCGGCGCCGGAGAACTGGGATCGATGGAGTGATTGCTGCTGGAGTTGGTCGAGTGGGAAATGTTGCCGCTGCTGCCCATTTCCAATCCGTAGGGCTTTTCCTTTGGCGAATGATGCACCCCGCCACCTCCGCCGCCGGTGGTGAACATGGGAAAGCTTCCGGCTCCCATGTGATTCGCCGCCAGCTGCATCGAGGAGGTGAGGTGGTTGTGGTGCAGCAGCCGTCCCGTCGGCAAACTGCCCAGAGCTGTTCACAAGGTTTTCGGTTATGAAACTATCAAACTATTATCCTGCGAAAAAAAAACTCACATGGCGGGGGCAGGAGTCCGGATCCGTAGCAGGGCGGCGACAGTAGCACGGGTGGTCTGCAAATTGGAGTTGCCCGCAGATTTCGGGGCGGTTAGAAGGAATCTTATGCAAATGACAGCTAGGCCACACCACATGCACTCAACAAATAATCTCTAATGGGATCTTATGGAAAATTATAACAATAATGAAAAACAAGGAGTCTGGAAATTAGGTCAATAACATTCTTCCCACAAATAAAAAGAACCATTCAAAGCACTAATACACCCTTTTTTGTTTCAGTGCACTTACCCAAAAACTCCGACGGCCACGGCGGCCTCGCGCAATGCCCGCCCGTGCTCCATCTCCCGCAGCGTCTCCGGCCGTATAGTGGCCGTGTTGCGGGGCTGTCGCTCATTTTGCACGGCTGTAATTGGAAAACAAATGCAACTAACATGAGCACTCAAAGTCTAGTCCGGGGGACACGCCCATCCAGCCCGTGGGCTGGAGGTGATTGGGACGTGTCCGTAATGAGGAAATGTCACACTGACAAAATTGCTTCAAGCAAGCCACATCGGCCGGCACATCCGCGTGTGCCGCGCATTTTCTCATCAGCATATCGCAGCATCCTGCGGAAGGAAAACCCAACCAGCCAGCCAGCCAGCCAGCCAGCCAGCCAGCCAGCCAGCCATTGATGGCAAATTGGTTTTGCGGTCACGTGCCGCTCACGCCTACGAATTGTTTCGCCATTTGTTTATGCAACTTCCACCGCACAATGAGGTTGCCACAAAAAGCTACTTGACCGCTAATGGCGGATCCACAAATTGTGATAAACGCGATTTCCATGCTGATATATTCCGGTAGCAATAATGAAGGTGATTAAATGGATTGAAAGGATAACTATTGCTCTTTACGTTTGATTTTTATATCTATAGAGATGGATGGTTTAGTAAAGATTCTCAGAAGCAAACTGGAATTTCTTAAGAATCGAATGAAGCTTAATTCTTGGAAAGTTCGATGAGATAACGAATTTCACCGTAATATATATAATGACTGCACTGTACGATCAAGCGAATGCTGATAATGCCTTCAGAAGATTGCTATAAAAGAACTGAGCCCCAAGAAAAGTATATCAGTCATTCTCCAAGACCTGAGAAAACAGTAGTCCCCCAGTACTCCTCTTTGATCCGAAGAATATGTCGCCAAAAACCCTACTCGCCGTTCTCCTTTTGGTCGGAGTAGTTGCTGTTGCCAAAGCCCAATATGGATATGGATATGAATATCAGGGATATCAGCCATATCCTTATGGTGGAGGGGTAAGTGACAAATATTGAAAAGTCTCCTTTAAATATTAACCTAGTTTTTTTTAGGTTGGGTACCGGAACAACCAGAATCCGCCTCGTGGACCCCCTATTGCAACTGGTCCCGCTAGTCCTCAACCCGTAAATATAAGTCCTCCAAAAGTACATCGTCCTGTCACAGGACTTGACCCTGACTGCGATCCGAACACCTTGGGCGTCTCTGAAGAAGACGTTCAAGCCCAGTAATTGTTAAAATAAAATCCTCGTCGATTTTCTTCCCCTGCGACTGATTAAATAAACATAATTATGACTATAAAGGAGTCTATTGATTGCGCCTTTCCAAGTTTCAGGACAATGACGAAAGTTTCTGTCAAAATAAACAATTGGAGCTCAGTGAAGTGGCAGGACTAAAGCTGCATAAAATCTGTCAAAGACAACACTGCCAGCAGGTAACAAATCAATTGGGTGAGCAATATGTAAATAAGGAGCACCCGCACCGCAGAGGTGAGCCACCCCCGGAGGGGATGCTCTTTCCGAAGGGTTCTAAAGCCCTGGGAAAGGGGTATGTATATCCGAGAGATACATTTGCCTGACGTTTATGAACAAACAAAGTGCGGCACGTGTGTCGCTTTTACCCGGTTTTTGAGGTCCTGTTTAAGACCAATTAAACAGGCTTCAGTTCATTAGAGCGAGTTGGATGCGAATCGAGAGACGATAATGTAGTTTTTATTGGATTTGGTTAAGTACCCACCATCCTTGTTCATTCCCATTTGAAGGCACTTCTTGAGCCTGCAGGCCTGGCATTGATTCCTGTGCGCCTTGTCCACAATGCAGCGTCCAGTTCCCGCCTGGCAGCTGCAAATAGAAATCAAATATAGATTAAGATAGTGCCGGAGCGTAATTAAGTTAGCTTAGTCCTGCTCCAGATAACGAGATTTGTGGTGTCGTGTCAGAAATTGCAACATTTGTCGAATCCGGCGGAAAGGACAAAGCATCAAGTGAGCGGAAATTCCAGCCACAAAGCCTTATACAAGGACCTGCTTTCCTTCCCTTTGTGCACTTGTGGAACTTTAATCAAATCAGGGACAGAGTGCCACATCCCACCCATCGAACCACAAAATCACCAAACCACCATCGCCACTCGCACCATCGCACCACTTTCGGCAGACTAGTCATCGCTTTCCTTCCCTTTCACTCACTAAGCCTGCGCCAAAACTCAAAGATGGCGAACGCTCCAAAAGGATGCGAGACGTCTGTATCCCGTATCCTTGCCGTTTTATGTATTTTTTGGCGCCTCTGCCAGCGAAGCACTTAGCCAAATGTATCTTCGAATTGCAAAAGTATTTTGTGTATGCAAATGTCCGGTTTTCGTAAACAAATCTGAGATGTTTGGTGGGTGTGTGTATGTGTAAGGGTATCCTGTGGGGGTCTATAAAACTAATCAAATAACAGTGCCGTTGTGGCAACCATTAGGTTCCAGGAATAGATGATGAACACATCAGCGATTAGCAGAGATACCCTTCGGAGTTTTGGGTTTTTGAAACTTTTGATAGGTTTATTATTAAAATATTGTTTCTTATTTTAAGTATACATTGTGTAAACGAAATTTTTTATAAATAAACCCTTAAAGAAAATAGAATTATCTATCAGATTTACGTTTTCCAGACGACAGCTCTTTTGTACGTGAATTGAATCTATGGAATCTTTTCCATATTATTAAGCCATAAAAAAAATATCTGAAATTATTTTGGGGACACGTTTCTTTAGAAAGTTCTGATTGGAAGCAATTGATTATAATTGAAAACGGCTTAATGGGAGGACCACCACAGGCGACAAAGAAACAATCCTATAAAATGGGCCCCAGGCCAGCCTACGGCCAGATTGACTCTGTCGGCCATCGAAAACCCAGTCACGTCGGTGAAAATATACTGTACTGGTGGCAGGACCCTTTGCATCCTTTTTCCATCCATGCCGTGTCTGCCGTGTCTCCCTCGCCTAGTCAGCCGAGGGAGGATGTTGCTCTATTTTATTTAGAGCCACGGCGAACCGCCCCCGTTTTTGACTTTGTTGCGATTTGGTTTTGTCTGTCGGAGGACGAAGATGCCGGGTCACATTTGGCCAAGTGTTTTGCGCTTAAGCCCTCCATATCAATCTCATGGGACCGCACGGATATAGAGATTTCGACGTTTGTGATTTACCGCTTCTGCCGGAAATCTGCCGGGAAGCCGCAGAGCCAAATCTCCGTTACTGCATCATAACTTTATGTTTGCCAACATTGATTCTGTCGCATGGGCTTATGGGATAAATATTTCTGATTTAATGATAATTGAAAAAGAAAAATACAGCCTTTGATTCAAAGATTCACAGAAAATAGCTTCAATAGCGGCTCTTCTTGTTTGATGGAAAAAAACGTTAAAACTTTTAACGAAAACGCTTTAAACTCAATTACAATTGGAGTAGAATGGTGCCACATGATGCCCTCCCATCATCCTGGGCACGGAGTCACACCGAGGGCAAATATGCGCATTCAAAAGTTGACGCTCAAATCCCAAAGATTTGAATAATTGTAATGAATTCGGCTGAGCCTCGTAATCCGCCAGACGGGTCTCCGGGCACACTAGCAACCTCCCGTCCCACCCACAGGACCAACCCACTTTGGCTTGCGACAAATGTTGCAACGTTTAATGGAAATAAAAATGCTAATAGATGGATTTAGGGGGCATTACTGAATGGGAACCATGGAAAAGGTGATGTTTAAAACTAAATTGTTTGAATTATTTCAAAACTCAATGCAAGTAATGGCATTTACACAAAGGATTTTCGTATTTAAACCAAGGACGTTTACTTACCGATAAATAAGTTTCCTTCGGACACTTCGCTTAAAGAATCCTGAGCAGCCATTGCAGGCCAGGATGCCATAGTGCTTCCCCGAACTTGTATCGCCACAAACCACACAGATGAGACCCAGGTTCTGACCCTTGACCCTTGTCAGAGCCGATTGCTCACCATTGGAGGAGTGATTCGAGGAGTTGGCCGCCGCTGCTGCCGCTGCAGCTGCAGCCGCTGCAGCAGCACTGTGGTTCCAGCTCAGCAATCGTCCTGCCGGTCCTGTGGGTACGGCGGGCAGAGGAGGCGGTTGCTGGGGGGGCGGTGCCACGGCCGCTGCTGTCGGCGGAGGCGGCTGTCCATGCATCGGCGCTGGCGGCGGGGTGTAGCAATGTCGGCTAGGACTATGGAGCTCTAAAAAATCCAAAGGATTGTAAATGAAGTTGTAATAGAAAATGTATTGCCTTTTCCAGAAGTTGCAAATGGGGTAATGCAATAAAAAACCACTTATGTAGTTCATTTAAATTAAATCCCAATTTGTCAGTTGGTACCCGGGACCTGCCGATCTTATCCCTGCGTGGCGACATTGACGCCCTGTAATCCGCAAAATATATTTACACATTCAATTAGGGTGCCATTAAGCCAAACGGCTCTCGAGCCGAGCGTGCCGAGCAATCTGTGCGCAAAATTTGCCTCGGGGGACGATTGTTTTGCCATCACACCCTAATTTGATTGTAGTTTTCTTACTGATTTTTTGATGCACTTAACCCTCGGCCAAGGACGAGGCCGTCGGCAAGGACGGGGACACATTTGTTACACTCGCCACTTGCCGGTGCGCTCGACCATTTGCGTTCCTGGTTACTGGAGTCAGAAGGGTCTGGATCTGGGCGACCAGGACCAACTGACGCACCACTGCTGCGGTCTAATGCCGGCGGATTAGCGTCATATGCTTGCATTTTCCGGGTGCTCCGGCTTTGTTAATTTTACGAGCTCGTTGAAATTCACTTTGGCGTACTTATACACACAATGGTGTTAAAAGGGCGCTGCCGGTTGTGTTATGAATCCTTGAAATTTTTGGCGGCCTGACTCGGGAGTCTAATTTAATTTGGCGATTATCGCAAATTGAATTTGTTGGGCCACTCGTGCATGCCATCCAAAATTTGGGCTTCGATTTAATTTGTACAAGTGTCCTTCTCCTTGGGATTATCTACGAATAACTCGTTATTCGGAAATTGGTTATGGGAATTGAATATAATCCACCAGATCCATTGTCTTTCTTTGATTGGGATTTGGATTAAATGTGTATTGGGAACTATGTCTAAAAATTTATCTATATATTGAAAATATTTAATATATAACTATATTCTACATATCTCACTAGATATTCAATATATTTGAAACAAAAATAAAATGCTTGCCGAGTTGAGAGCCCGAAAAAGTAGGCAATAGTTACCCAAAGGTTTTGTTTACTGTTTTTGCATGGAAATAAAATAATTAAAAAAACTTTAAAAAAGGTATTTTATAAAGGTGATTGTTTGTTTTATGCCGCCGGACTTTCTTAAATCCAAAAACTAATATCTTTGTCTTTTAATCTATTAATTTTTAAAGATCCTTTCAGTAATAACTACACATTCTTTTGCCTTTTCCATTGTTTGTAAACCGTCATTAGGGTTAATTTAACGTAATTAATCCAAAAGTCTAATGGAAAAAAATGGTTTAATTATATTTTACAAGCCATTTCACTTTAGACGTGATGCAGACCCTAATTTTAACGTCACTTTTTTTCACTTTGTCATTTATATCCTTTTTTCTTAAGAACATAAAGTTATTTTCCTTATTTTTTATCACTCATATATGGTTATTTTATTTACCTTGTGATGAAGGACGCGTTTCTGGTAAACTTTCTTCTTTATTCATGTTTAAATTTTGTTAGTTTGGATTTTTTTGAGTAGTTTATTTAAGAAATGACACTTTCCACTTTAAAACCGGTTTATCATTATAACTCATAAGATTTTTTTTGTAACTTTCGCGACGGTAAAAGAGGTCCTGGATTTTCACTGATGAAAAGGTATGCGACAGGATGCGATGGGACTGCGAGTATGCGAGGATGATGATGTTAACGTCTCGATGTCCGATTCCAGATTTATCATAAAAGCATGACAGCAGCTAAACAGTGATGTGTGTCCACTCCAGGAGCAAAATACAGCCAACCAGCCATCCGGCCAACCCCGGAATAGGAAAAAAATCGGTGGATATAATCCGCGGTCGCTGAGTGGGCAGAGAATCCTTCTTGCTGTCTGTGAGGACAAAAAGCACAACGCACACACATGCAAACACCACTATAAGAGCAAGGAGCACATTCACATCCTCACAATCAAAGCCACATCCACATCCCACAGCCCACATCCACCCACCGAGAGCAATAAGAGCAGAGAGCAGAGAGCGAGCAAAGCAGCAGCTGAAACAACAACGTACAGGGGATAACCGCACCCACCCGCCGCCCACTTGAGCGCCCAGGACGAAGGACTTTTAGTGGCAACTCTGGTGGCGCATTTGCTTGTTGGCTTGCTTTGATTCGTTCCTTCTTGATGCTGCGGCATCCTTGCCAGCTAGCCTGTTTGTGTGTGTGTGTGTGTGTTTAAGGATGCGGGGTAAGCCAAGCCACAATCGGAATCTCCAATAAACACCCGGCTCTGCGCTCTCTGCGCACACACACAAGCAAACGCAAAAGAGCAGAGAGCGCCCGGCCGCCATCATGACTAGGACCATGGGAGTGGGAGTGGTAGGGCCTGGATGGGATGAGGAAATCCTGCCAAAGTACGAGTTAAAGAGGTGCACCGTGCACAGGACCAAATACACCCACAACATCCTGACGCAGCTGCGCGGCTGGCGCTCGTATAATCGTCTTGGGTTTTGACATTTTGTTTTTGTTTTATAATACCTTTGTGACGTTGGTGCTTTTGCCAGGGTCCTCCCACTCGTCCTGCCATTGCTTCCATCCTCTTTGCCCCAACTGGGGCTGCCATCTTTCAGTTAACTGTAATTGAATTGCACAGCAAATTGTTTTTTTCCTTTCGTTGTCCTGTGGCTCTGTTGGCACACATATAAAAATACTTATATCCTGTATCCTTTATCCTGTATCTTGTATCTTGTATCTGTGTCTGCATTTCTGCATTGAGTGTATCTTTTATGTACATCAGGTCATTTTTAAGCTATCTATCCTAGAAACTCTGAGGTACATAAAGTCAAAGCTAAAACTTACAATTTTCTTTTAACTAACTAATACTTTAAAGTAAAGGTTAGAGTTTCATATTTATAATTTACTTTATTCTCATATATTCATGTTTTCATTACACCTTTTTTTCACTTTATTCTTTTATTAGTAACTTTTTTATATATTTTAATGGACTTTTAAGATTATACCTAAAACATCTTCATTGATTTAAATGTATCTTTACACTTTCTCATTGAAATAAAAAACATATATTTTTAGATATATACCAAAATTTATAATAAAAACCATGTTTAGAATAAAACCTCTAAACAAGATGAAATTTGTTTGGATAAAAGACTTTTCAGAGTTGAGTTATACCTATAAATAATATAATAATTTCAAAATATCCTATTGAATACATAAATATATGTATATAAAAACCTATATCAATCATATACATCCGACATTATTAAGTCACTTCCTCACGGCTGATTGTAATTTATTCATGGGCTTGAATGCTCCGAACAAAGTGATTTAAGATGACCCCCAGGTCCACTAATCCAATAATCAATAAATGGGCAGCTCTCCGCCGGAATGTGGGGACCGCAACTGAAAAGGGGGGAATGGGGAATAAAGAAGAGCTTTCCGTTCCGTACTCCGATTTTGTTGTGGGGGCTTTTGGCATGCTTAATGCGCCGACATTAACTTTGTAACAAATGAGATGTCGGAATACAACAGTCAGGCTCCTGCCAAGCCGCAGCCTCTCCTTGCGCTTTCTCCACTCTCCCGCCCACTGCCTCCTCTTTATCGAGTGGGAGGCGGCTGGGAGGGAGAGAGTATTAGCAAGTGAGAGAGCTGTAGCGGGCGGAAGTTTATGCTCGCAACAAAAGTGAACAAACGCAAGTCACAGTGGCCACGCCCTCTTCGCCGAGGGAGGAGCGTGCGAGCGGCTGAGAGATAGAGAAAGGACAAGGACAGCAGCCCCGTTATCCTGTAACACTCCAGCATCAAAAATACTGCATGCCTTTCACCACGAGAGCAAGCGGGAGAGTCGAACGTGTGCGAGCGATACGGGTAGTGGCGACGGGGTTGGCTCTTGACATTTGAACGGCGACATTTCGCATTTTCAAATACAGACACAGATACACCACCCACACAGATACACCCACAAATCCCAGGACCACCCACCTCCCACTCTGCCGCAAAAAAAAAAAAGGATAGTGGGGATGGTGGCAAACCTCATCAAGTGCAGTGCACTTTATTTAATCAATCAAAATTCATGGGCTAGTCTTTTACACAGCATTCGGACATTACACAGGGGAAAATAGAGTTTTTTTCGAAATGAGATCCTTCATCCTTACGCCTTTTTCATCCTTTCCTTCCTTTCGGGTTTAAAAACTTCTCAAAACCTTTAAATTAATGATAATTTATAAGCGCCTAAGTTAGTCAAAGAATATACAATCCTATGAACAATGTAATTTGAATAAAACTGAAGGTCAAAAGTTGAAACAGCCTAAAAAATAAGCTATTAATCTTTACAGTGAATAAATTTTAACCTTGACTTTATAATTGTTTACATGGTATTATCTGAAAAGACAAAATCTCACTTTATACATAAACTTTATACTATATACGTTTGTTATTTAAAAGATTATTCCATTTAAATATTTTATAACACGGTGAAGTAGGCAGGAAATATAGGGTATTGATAAAGAAAAGTAAGAAACACATTTTTGTTTTGTAAAGAAAAAACTTGGTTATTTAATGTTTTATTGTTTAATTTGTGTTATTATTTGCTACCAAGCTAAAGTATATTCAAAAACCAATGGCTTTTTAGTTTTCCTTAATCAAAATTGAACTTATGCCTTCCAATTCATTTAAAACATTATTTTATTGAAAACAAGTTCAAATACTAATATAACAAAAAACAATACTAATTTTAATGATTTAAAAAATAGTTTTAATGTCTTGTTTGTCATCGTTGACACGTGTTTATAAAAGCTACTAATAAATTAGTAACAAAAACTGATTATTCATTTTCCTTGATGTTGCCGAACTTTAAAAAAAAATAAATTAAAATGTAATAAACAAAAACAATTGGTGGTCTTCCTCTGTCTGCGACAATAATTTTGTTTTGGTTTTCTTATCAAAATTTTGATTTTGGGTTTTTCAATAGGGTATTCGCGATTGTTTTAGAATAATTCTCTGAATATTATTTATTATCTTCAGCAGAACCTAAATAAATAAAGACAAACTGAGTTATCCATATACTATTTCAATGTAGATAAATTATGGAAAGATATGGATAGCCAGTGGGTGGGCCATCCTGGGATATTTCGAAGATAGTCCAAAAAGGTTTGTCCCATAATCGGTGTCGTATAGTCGAAATACTCCGTGTCCATCCGGTCCCGGCTCAGGTATAAAAGGAAGATTTTTTGGACCTCAAATTCAGTTTCGAAATTCTATTCAACATGAAGGTTCTGGTGAGTGATCTATTTGATGTGGGAAAAATTCCAAAAACACTAATATTCGCGTCCCAAAGATCGTGCTATTCGCTTTGGTGTGCGCTGCCTTAGCTATGCCTCAGTATGGCCAACCTGGATATGGTGTGGGTGGATATGGCAACCAAGGATACGGAGGACAAGGGTTTGGTGGACAAGGAGGATTTGGAGGACCCGGAGGCCACCGTGGAGGATTTGGTGGAGCCCAGGGAGGCTATGGAGGTCCCCATGGAGGATTTGGAGGTCACCAGGGAGGATTCGGAGGTGAACCAGGATTTGGTGGACACGGTCAAGGCCATCACGGTCATCATGGACACCACCGGGGCTACTAAATGGTCGAAATAATATTAAATATTGTTTAATTAAAAAGTGTTACAAATTAAAAAATACATAAACACCAATAATTAAGTGAAATAATTTTATATACTTACATACTTGGACAAAATATAATGTATAATCAATGAGAGATTGTTATTTCCACATCGGACATTGACCATCACATTTCAAAATAATTCTAAACCAATACATTTTGATAAGAAACATGAATGAAAATATTCACTATTCGTATTCATAAATACATCCACCCAAAATGACGACATACGATTGCCAAGTCCAGTTTTTGAGTTCAAGTCTTCATAAACAAAGGTAGATTTCTGCACGCCCTGTTTAATCAATCAGACTCAGGTAGAGTCATCAGACTGCTACCCCCCGTTTTGTGGCGATATGATGGCCTGGATGTGGCATATTTACTCTTCGAATTGAGCGCACAAAACGGAACCAATTTAACGGGCACAAAGTCAGGCTGGCTGTCATGGTCCGAGATAATCTGAAGGTTAACGGCTGACTCGCAGGGTCCAGGATCCTTCCTTACGGCTTGGCAAATACCCAATTCGAGGATTGAGGCTGTGGGGATGAGGGAAATAATGAGAGACCCAGACACACACACATTGAGGAAGGCACAGTTACTATTTCTTTATATTTTGAAGACTCAGTTTTAATCTAAATAGCAATCTATAGTTTTGTTCAATTGTTTGTTCGGTGTTTTCTTTTATTTTGTTTGTTGTTGTATATGGGCTTTAATTTGAATATTTATTTACAATTTATTTAAGACTCGTTACCCTTGTACAAGTCAAATATATAGTAACAGTTGCAATAAACAAGCTTTCAACTTATTGCTTACATGTCTCATCAATATAATTTACAAGAAAATCTTACTTAACACTAATCTCCGTTGATGTTTTGCTTTATATCTCTGTGCTTCACGCATAATTTATTTTACGCATATTTATCGGTTGCTTATATTGTTGATGCTTCGTTTATTTGTATGTGTATTTTTACTAGTGAGAATATTGGTTGGTTAATTGAGAGAATATATATAATAGTTATATATATAAATCTGACTTCTATACCATTTTTAACATCTTTTTCTGTTAAATTATGTACGTTCGTAATTACGAATTGGGCTTCTTTACTATGCGCTTGCGGTTTGATGTACCTGGTTTTCGTATAAATAAAATAGAATATTTTGCTTTTGCTTCGCATCGAATAATACATGCCATATACATATAAGAAAATGCTCAATTACGACTCTCATAACTTATGGTTCGACGTTAACCAAATCAGGCCCTCGGCCAGGCCATCGCCGGATGTGGCACATGACGGTTGTACATACCAATTGCGATCTCTTATTCTAGTTAAACCTAGTTTTTCCTGGACTTCATGGGGTTTCATTGCTGCAAAAAAGAGCGAAAAGGCTCATTAATAGCTGAATAGTAGTTGAATTAATGATTAGACTAACCATTAGGCAGATCCTGTTTATTAGCAAATATCAGTATGATGGCGTCGCGCATCTCCCTATCGTTAATTATCCTATGCAGCTCCGTGCGCGCCTCATCTACTCGATCCCGATCCGCGCAGTCTACTACGAATATAAGACCCTGTGTTCCCGTATAGTAGTGCCGCCAGAGCGGTCGAATCTTATCCTGTCCACCGACATCCCAGACGTTGAACTTGACGTTCTTGTACGTGACGGTTTCCACATTAAAGCCCACAGTGGGTATCGTTGTAACTGATTGCCCTAGTTTCAGTTTGTACAGAATCGCTGTGGAATATTGGGATAGTTAATCTTGTTTGATTTATCAATGGGTATACAGTGTGGGCTTGATGAAGTGATAAGGATTGTCAGGGGATCTTTAAGCGAGATCGTGACAAAAGTCTTAAAACCTTTATTTGTCCCAGGGGTAAGGACACTCACTTGTTTTGCCAGCTGCGTCCAGGCCGAGCATAAGAATTCGCATCTCTTTGTTGCCGAAAATTTTTGATAGTAGCTTTCCCATGGTGATGTGTCATCCATTAAACCTTAGCCAATCTGTAAGATGAGTAAAAAGCGGTTTTTACAAACGTGTCAACAGAGCGAAGGGGGCGGGGGCGTTGGCAGGGGCGTCGCGGCGGGATACGAGGCCCGACATGGCAGGGTCACTGAATTGCCAGATAATTCTTTGTGGCAATGCCAGATTCAACAGTCGACAGTTAATGTATCAATTTATGATATAAGCACGCCGCCGACAGAAATCGCGCGTCAGTGATACACACGGCCAGTGGGCATGGATGGGCATATTTATATATTTATGCCTGCCATATATGCAAGTCTATGTAGAATGCCGCAGCGGAAGCCAAGACCATTATTTTGCATAATAATTTCACTTACATTGTTGGGCGGTCAACTGCTGCCCAGTGGCGTTAAATTTCGAAGCGAAAAAAAACACACAAGAAGAATTTATCAGCACCGAAGAGCCCTCTCACACACACCCGCGCATGCAAACACTCTCACACACAGACAGATAGTACAAGTACAATTGGACAGATAAACACTTTAGTGTCGTAAATTAAGGCGGTGTTATCTCAATTGCAGAATTATCAGAAGTTGAATGGAAGCCGTTTAGCTTCTTGGGATGCCAATGCCATGGGATGTGAAGAAAGATCGTTTATTCGGTGGAATTTCCTTGCTCTCTCGCTTGCCTAACACGTCACATACACACACAGGCAAACCTATACACACCCAGATTCTCGACGTCCGCTGGTACGTCCCGCTTCCTGCTGCCTGGACAATTTGATCCGGATCCGCAAGCCGCCAATGTCCGCTTACATGTATTGCCAATTCCTAATAGTATAATTATAATTATAGTGCATTTGCCAGCACAGAACGGCCAAAAAATAATCTAACAACAACAATTTTGCACTAATCGGCTCAGCGTTGCCAGGCGTCGCAAGCTGACAATGGTATTTTTCTGGAAAATTTAATCGGTATTTTTCACGCAAAATTATCGATGCTTCGATGAAAAAAGAATACCAAATGAAGACTGGTTGAAACTACTGCGAAAACACCAGAATTATTTACAGATCTCCGATAACGGGAACCCCCCCATTCAATTTCTTTTAAATTTTGCAAAATCTTTTGACAATATTGAATTTTGAGACGCACAGCAGCTGCCTGGATGCCATGGAGCAGAGCTAGTCGCTACAGACGAGGAAATCTGAAAATATGAGTGGCATTTGTCCAAGGGAGGCGGTGCGCGTGAAAGTGAAGGTACGAAAAGCCAGACAACAAAGACACGAAACGATTTCATTTTCCAATTTCAATCCCCTAGAAATGCGAGCCTACACTCCGTCCGGAGTGGAGGAAGTTCTCCGTGGACCCCCAGATCACCACGCTAGAGTAATTGTGTCTCTGCATGCCCATCGATGATTATTTAACCGAATCCTTTTTCAGGGTCCTTTACTCCCTGCTGGCCAAGGCCTTTGACGTCAAATCGGACTTCACCATCAAATACAAGGCCTTCGATCCGGCTGGCAACGAAATCTACCTGGCCGTGCGCTCCGACTGGGATCTGGATGCGGCCTTCCTGCGCATTCACAACATATCCATTCAGACGGCCTCGGAACCCTGCCTGATACTGCAGATTGACGTAAAGCCCTTCACGGTGGTAAGGGAGTGCGAGTCCGATGTGTCTCCGGGAAGGTCCACAACGGGAGCAATACCTGCGCCGCCCTCAACAGCTGGCGCTGTTTCTCCTGCTCCCTCCCGTGAGCTTATATCGCCACTTCAATCTCTCGGAATGTCCCAGAAATACGTGCAGCACATGCAGACCAAGCTGGGCAGTTCCATCATGAACCAGATGGAAAAGACATTTTCTATCGTTCAGAAGGCATTCAATCTGTCGGATGAGCATATGGCCAACCTGCCCCCTCGACCGCCTATGTGCGATGGCGAGTTTCGACTATTTTTAGACGCTCTGGGACAAATTCAGCGTAAGGAGGAGCTCCACAGGGTCATCTTTCTGGGCGGCATTGACCCTAGTCTGCGACGCGTGGTGTGGAAGCATCTTCTGAATGTTTATCCAAGTGGAAATCACGGGATGGCTATGGACGGCCACCAGCGAATGGAGTTTATGCGCCGAAAATCGGAACAGTATGGTCGCTTGAGGGACACATGGAAGGCGGCTGTGAAAAGAGGAAGTGTGGCTGGGGAACTAGCCTATGTGACCAGCATGGTAAAGAAGGACGTGCTGCGCACTGACCGCCTCCATCCTTTCTACGCTGGCAGCGACGACAATCAGAACATTGCTTCACTTTTTAACATCCTTACAACATACGCACTGAACCATCCGACCGTTTCCTACTGTCAGGGCATGTCGGACATCGCATCGCCGCTTCTGGTCACAATGAACGACGAGGCGCAGGCCTACATCTGTTTCTGTGCGATTATGGCTCGTATGCGTGGTAATTTTATGCTGGACGGCATTGCAATGACCCAGAAGTTTGCCCATCTGACGGAGGCCTTGAGTTTCTACGATCCAGAGTTCTGGGATTACCTCAAGTCGCAGCAGGCCGACGATCTTCTCTTCTGCTACCGGTGGCTGCTCCTGGAACTCAAACGCGAGTTTCCCTTTGAAGATGCCCTCCGTATGCTAGAGGTCCAGTGGAGTTCTTTGCGATACGGGACTGGTCCCGGCGAAAAAGAGTTACAACTCTTCGAAAAGGTAAAATATTTTTTGATTATTTTGTGGAAAACTTAAAATATTTCCTTATTTTTTAGGAATTTGTACCCATTGCTGATAGTTCGGTACCCAACAGCGCCAGCACATTCTCAAGCTCATACAGTGCCACCCCGACCAGTCCGTCTTACCTGCTGACTAAGCCCCGAGAGAATCCATACACCAAGGTATGCGCTCTTCGCCGTCAGAGCTCCTCGGCATCTCTGAGCTCGCTGAGCTCCTCTTTGGGCACCACTGGCCATGCACTAGACAATACGAAGCGGCTGAATCACAGCCTGGATGACAATATTTCGCGACATGCGACTGCCGCCGCGCGGCGACAGCGACGGACCTCGTCAAAAGTGCATCAGAGCCTGGACGAAGCGAAAATGTTGGCTCTGATCGAGGGCGCCCTCGAAAGTGGTCCAAACGCCAAATCGGTGCAAGATGTTTCTGCCGGCGAGGACACTGAAGACGACGATGTGTTCGATAGGAAGGAATCACCGAGCTTCCTGGAAACGAATCCATTCAAAGATGATGCCCATAAAGCCCCAGAAGCCTTGAGTAAAGAAGCACCGCCCTCCTCTCCCGGACGAGCTTTCCTGTGCAGTTCTTCCTCCTCCAATTTAGACGAAGACGCCATCGATAGAAAGTCCAAGCTTCAGCACAAAAATATTCTGGCCATGAGCAATATTATCGCCAAACAGCTGGCCACAAACGCGAGTCAAGTGAGCGAGAGTGTGAAGCGAGTGAGCAATTCTAGCGGGGGCCACTTTAAAGATCTCAAAGAAAAGTTGGCGGCCACCAGTCGCATTGGTCTCTCCTTCGACGGAGAAGCAGAGGACGACGGAGGAGACCGAAAAATGCCGCCCAAACTAGTAAAGAACTTCAATGAATTCCTCAATTTCGCAACTATCAATAAGAACCGCATCTCCGATCGATTCGCCACTCAACAACCAACAGCTCCGGGGTCGTCTAGCAAGCCGGTGGTGCAACTGACCAAAGGGGGACTGGGTAGTTCCCTGGACGAGTCGGATTCTTCCTCGCTGCCAGAGACCAGCTGGAGTGCCTCCACAGCGGCTACGGCCATCCAGCAGGCGCAGGAACAGGAGCTTAGCAGCTACAATCTGCAGATGGACCTAGAAAGCACTGAGCCGGATCAGGATCAAGATCAGGATGGCGACCAGGAGTACTACCCCATGACAACGGCTATAACGAGGGAGCTACGACTGGAGGCCGAGAACCTGGACCGTCAGGTATTCGGGTTGCCTTTTACGGAAAACGAAAAGCGAGACGACTTTGAGTACGAGAAGCTGGACAAGGATGCACTGGACTTGGTGGAGGACCTGAAGGAAAACGAAATCATCCCGTGTCCAGACGTCAGCGAGCTGCACATGCGTCGCCGTCAACGGCTAGCGGCGAAGAGCAACAGCGTCCAACAAAGCGAGTCCCATGCGTTCAACCCCTTCATCGACGAGAGCCAACTTCTTCTGGATGGCCACACTCCGCTGGGTATGCGTAGCAGCAGTAGCCTGCCGGAGGTCATACTGCCTATTTCCACGGAGCCCAGTCTGGTCGAAGTAACACCGCTGGTGGAGATTGCCACAAATGCCGACGATGAGAGTGCCTACACCAGATCCCCCCAGCGCACATCCTCTCAAAATGGAATGGGCGGACTAAATGCGACGGCGGCTGCTCTGCCCCCGCCCGCGGAATTCGGAGGTGGTAATGCCTTCCTCATGTTTCTCTGCCTCACTTTGTTGCTGCAGCACAGGAACACGATCATAAAGGGGGCGATGGACTACAACGAGATAGCCATGCACTTTGACAAGATGGTTCGCAAGCATGACGTGACCCGGGTACTTAACCAAGCCAGAAGGATGTATATCGAGTACCTAAAGGCGCAGAGCAGTTCGCAACGTCAGCAACGTTCACCAAATGGCACTGGACCCGCTGGATCCAATCCCAACTCTTCGATGCCGGCGTAAAGGAAATCCATTTAATTTCATTTGACAAACTAAAGAGCTTGGTTACAGACTCGCAGAAACGAGAATTTTAACTTCTTGTCTCATTCACAAGGATATGGAGTACTCTTGCTCAAGGAGGCTGGCTAAATCGGAAACACACAACCAAAGTCCTTTTGTATTTTCTACTTTGAGTTAGTTTATTTATATTTGATGTACTTAACCCGCACTTCTGCCAAATGAACAATATTGCTTTATTTTACACTAGGCTGCTACAGCATTCCATGCCCTTGTAAAGTTTAAATTTTAGGCTTCAATACGCAGTTAAAATTTAATTTACGCAATTCAATTGTCGGAAAACTATAATCACTAATGTGTTATCTATAAACGATGGTTCGGCATTCTTATAAATCCTCTTAACCTCTCCAAAAACTAAGACATTTTGTAAAATAATATTAAAACCAAACGTAAGTTTTCGATAATGCTATGTAATGTTACGAAGACTTTAAGAATAATGAATAAAATAACTTGAAACCATTACAAAATAATGTATACAGTTTATTGAAATCCAAAAACCGATTTTTTAGTCAAAAAAAAAAAAACACGGTACACAAGACGGAAAAGAAAACATAAATTTTTAAAAATTATACTTTTTCTTGAGGCGCTCTCGAATAATTAGACCCTTGATTAGCTTTTTCCAGTTGCCGTAGACGCGATCCTCGTACTTGGCCTGCTCCTTGCGCGCCTGCTCCTGCTGATCCTCCTCCCAGGCGGCGGTTACCACCTCGCGGAACTCCTCGCAGACCACAAAGCCATCGTACATGGGATGACAGGCGCCTTGGTGGAAGTCAAAGCCAACTACCGCATTGGCGCAGTCTATGTTGAGCTTCTTGCAAACCCGCATCAGACCGGGAACTAAAATAAGTGGAGGTTCAGAGTCAGAAAATAAATAAATCCTAAGAATTGTCCTTACGTCTCAGGTGTACTGTCTTCTTGGGCAACATGCACGCCTTGAAGAGTTCCACATTTCCATAGGCATTTCGGGGGACGATTCCGTTCTCTGCCGTGGGTGGTTCGTAATCCTGCGTCTGCCAGTAACCAAAGATCTCCAGGGGCTGGTCCTTAATAACTGTGCGAGTCAACTGCAAAGATATTCCCATACCTTTAATTAGACATCCTTCAAATTGTCCAATTTGCAGCCTTACCTTGTCCCATTTTGGCCGCGCCTTGACTACTTTATACGGCTGCTCACCCAGCTTAACGACCCGTGCGCTCTTCAGCCAAATTTCTCTGGAATGCAGGAGGTGGACGCAATCTCTCGAGTAGACGGGCTCGCCCCGGATAAAGCCCAAGGTGGGAGCATCTGGCGGATACAGGCCCTGGAACTTAAGCAGATGCCTCGGCAGAACATACAACGGATGATCTTTGAACTCTGCTATGGACTTGGGCAGAGGTTTGTCGGCGTGGATGCGCCGCAGCTCCTCATCCTCGCGGATATCCCGCTTGGTGCGACGTCCCAGATACGGGGCGATTGTTTCATCCAGCCAGGCCTTCTCCACGCGAGCCTTGCGAACAGTGGTGCTCCAGCTGGAACAGTAACGGGCAGTTACATCTTTGAGGCTTTGATCATCTTGGAAGGCGAACACATAGGCCAGCCCTGCTGTCGCGTTTTTCTGGGTAAAAAAAAAGGGGCTTAGGAAATTTGTGGGAAAATTGATGGGGTTTGCTCACCCTTATAGTTTCCACACAGTGCAGCTTGCCCTTGAACAGGTCTATGCAGATCCATTGTTCCTCAACTTCGGACCAAACCTCTACCCACATGTCGGAAGCCTCTGGCTTCCGCTTGGGCTTCAAACCTCCTTCGTCATCCGTGGAGAGTACTCGCCGATCCTTGCGCAAGCTCTGCACCGCCTTGGGTAATACTGGAGCCTTTTTTGTGGGCTTCGAAGGTTCAAACACATCGTCGGAGTCCTGCGACCTCTGTAGCTTCTCCAGCTTCGGTCTTTTCTTCGGAAGTGGGGCATCTTCGGCACCATCTAGCTGAGGAATAGCCAGATTGTTGGACTTTTGCTGGCGATTTCGCAAATGCCTTTTGGTTTCTGCTGCCGCAAGGAAAGAGGGTGAAATCCGGGCTTTGGTATCCGGACTTTTTGAATTTTTACGTGGTCTTGAAGAAGAAACTGAATCAGGCGGAGGAGCGCCCAAAAAAGCCGAAGATATGCGCACCTTTGGTGACTTGCTCCGGGAACTCCTAGCTTTGGTCTCTTCCTTTACAGTAGACTGCGTATTTTCCGCATCCTTGTTGTTACCATTCTGCCTCTTGGCTTTGGGCAGAACAATTTCAGGCAACACGGGGGAACCCACTGGGGAGAACAAGCTGCTCTTCTCAACTACCTCGATTTTAGGTTTCGTTTGTGCTCTTCGAGTTCGGCCTGCCACGGGCGAGAAAGGATCCACAGGAGCCACTTTGGGCTTCTTACCTTCAATAGCTTCTGTGATTTTTTGTGTGGTGGCCCTTTTCAGGAGAGATAGGTTGGGCTTGCTCTTGGTTTCCGAGGGGGAAACTTGTAAAGCAGCTTTGGAAGTACTTGGTTTCTCCTCAAACGAGGTGTCAGAGTTTCGGGACTTTTCTGCTTTGATGACTTCTTTGCTGGCCAATTTAGAAGACAGACTGCCCTTTGAAATGTTCTCCTTTTTAACTGAATTTGACTTGGGAACATCTTCCTCATTTTTGGGCTGTTTGCTGCTTGAAGTGGGTTTGCTGGATTCTTTTTTAATAATATGTTCCTCCTCTTTCTTGGTTAAAGACGCTGATTTATTCGTCTCCTTCTTGATATTTTTATCACCGCCGGATCCTGATTTACTGCTCTCCTTCTTTATGTTTTTGTCGCTGCTTTTCTTTACAACCTTCTTGGGTTTCTCAGCTTGAGCCTTAGCCTTGGGAGATTTTTGCTTTTTAGGCTCGGAGTCCTCCTCATCCTCTTCGTCGGTCTCCACACTCTGGCTCTTGTTCTTCTCGTTCGGCTTAAGCTTGATAGGAATCAGATCGCTGGCCGACGGACGTAATGGCATCGGCTGGAGATTCACTATAAAGCGGCAGTGCATACCCATTCCCCGCGCAAGGATAATAAATATGAAGATCATATCCTGCTTGCAGCGGGCTTCCTTGCGTTTGATCTGCTCCAGCAAAGCCTCTAGGACCTGCTTTTTGCTGGAGACGGACTGCTCGGAATACAAATTGGGGCTGAGAACTTTGACGGCCGTTTTGAACCAGGTGACGAAGGACTGCAGATACTTCAGCTCAACGCCTCGCTCAGTTGGATAAGCATTCTTGCTGGGCAGGAGTTTCAGAGCGGCCTGCATCAATGCATCCGATTCACCCAGAAGGCGGTTGTACCTTAAGCTCCTGGCGATCTGGC
Source organism: Drosophila varians (assembly GCA_018150405.1). Taxonomy (NCBI): domain Eukaryota; kingdom Metazoa; phylum Arthropoda; class Insecta; order Diptera; family Drosophilidae; genus Drosophila; species Drosophila varians. The sequence goes on from JAECWK010000130.1 coordinate 17,772,669, forward strand.
ACATTAGGCTGACTTTGTGCAGCAGCAGCTGGCGGTCCTTGATGTCACGATTGAGTCGTCGCTTCAGGGCCAGCTCCAGCTCGTGCTGGGTCTTCTGTTCCTTGCTGGGACGCGTCTGAAGCCCAACATGGATCTCCAGGTCGCCGGAGATGTTTGGAGTGCCACCCTCCTCCTCGCTCTCAAGTTCAGCATCTAAAAAGGGATTAGGAATCGAGATGATGATTTAATTTCAAATAGATCGGTTATGAATCAACAAAATAAATAAATAATACTTTTTAAATGAATTAAATATGTAAGAAAAATGCAGGAGGATTGCGGGGCATGGAAACAGAAACCCCGTATTCTTTCAACATTTTGCATTTATTTTATTAATATCATTTTAAGTGCATTTTAAATTTCAATTATTGAATTAATTACAATCAACATTCACTAAATTGCGCTAAAATTACGAGATTCATTTTCATTTTTCATTATTGCATTGTTTACTCGAGTATATCGTTTATTTATTCCATTTAGATGTATTCTGCATGCTTCTGTTTTATGTTAAGTGAATACAATTTCGCTAAAGTAAATTCGTTAAACTTCAGTTCTAATTATCGTTAGCTACTTGTTAATTTGTTTGTGAAACACTTGCAATTGCCATAAAGTAAGTACACAAATAGTTGCCTAGACCATTCGACTAGCTCGTAAAATTATTACTTTTTCTATACTTTTGATTTGTTTAAAATGTTTGTCTATCGTCCAAAATTTGTTGTTGATTTCTTGTCTTGTTTTGCATGGAAAACGGAAATTGAAAACTCGCAAAACAATATAAATAAATGCATTTTCTGTGGAAAGTGTTTTTAAATCGGTTTTTCATATTTTCTGGTGTGCAGAGACATTTAAACCACGTCTAGAATTCGAAAAACATTATGTTTATGCTTGATTTTGACTTTTCTTCCATTAAAACACACACAAAGATTGAGCTTAAGCTAGTGCAAAAACGTTTAGAAATGTTTAGTTTGTTAGATTTGACATTTAACGAAATTCTTCATTGGTTGTAAGAAGCATTAATGGTGGATCTGCCTGCCTTCTGTGCTTTGATGATACATTTTCGATTACGGACTGCTGAATAACAAATTTTAGCTAGGATTCGATTTAGGTTTGGCGCATGCCGATGTCTCTTCAACTGGGGCATGCAATCAACGGACTCAACATGGCCTGGTTAGCAGGTATAAATAGGTTAGTAAGCCAAGTGTGTGGATAAAGCGTTTTCAGCAAGAGCCTTTTCGTACGCTAACTCCTCAGTCTAATCGACTAACAATATGTTACAGTAAATAGGTATATCGTAGATACATGACCAGTATTTTGTCTCGGCTCTGCCAAATATACATTCATCTGTGCAGTTGCGGTCTCAACAATGTCCTAGATACATACAATATATAGTTTTTCTTTTACTCTTCATATTTTTAAACTAATCAACAACAGTTTTCTTTAATTTACATTCAATAACCAATCAACTGACAAACCTATTTGAAGACATTCGGAATCAATCATTCTTTTACAGCCATCTGTTTTTTTGGTGACATTGTTTAAACCGCATCTGTATAGATAAGTAATCTCTATATGTTCACGCCGTCAAATAAACTTAGTACAAACAAAACTACACAGTCTCATATAGAGCAATTTGGAAGCTTATTTTGTTTTTGATCAGATACCAGAGATCCCAGCGCCACAACCAACTTTTGTAAGCATGCTCCACTGCCTCCGACTCCTCGACGACAAACTACTTGCACTTGCGCCTACCTGCCACTTCCTCAAAATCTGAGTCATCCGTATCGCCGGCATTCGCGACCAACGTGGAAACGGGCCGCGTCTTGGTGTGACGCTTGATCCGTGTCGACTTGGTCTTGCTCAGCCGCGGCGGTCCATCCAAGGGCGGAGGCTCTTCCGATCGAACTCCTGCACCTGCGCCCCTCCGTTTGTTCCCCTCAGGCTCTTCCTGCTCCTCGTAGTTCTGGTTCTCGCCCAATGCAAGCAGTGCGTTTACATCCATGGTGGCGGTCTGGCTCTTTGGAGGAGTGGCCGTGGCATTTCGCTTGGCGAGCGCATCCCGTGTGCGTTCTAAGCTGTTCGCGTTCTCCAGGAGACCCCGGAAATCAAACGCGTTGCTGGCCTTGTCTTCCATGCTGCTGTCGTTGTTGTCCTCCGAACCGGAACCAGAATCCGAAAGATTCGTGATTCCTGCATTGCAGTCAAACTGCGGCACCGGAGACTTCTCTTTTGGCTTTTCCTGCTGGCCGGCAAAGAATGTTGACTGCAGATCCAGGTCAGCGGGATTCACCAGGTAATCCTCCACGCTGGACTCGCTGCTGGAATCAGCCGCATCGTGGTGCTGATCCCGAGCTCCGCTTTCATTGGGCGTTCTGGCGTTTTTTGAACCCGACGCCGAGGGCGAGTTCTGCTGCTGGGTTGGCGATGTGTGAAAAGTTTTCGGCGGTGGTCGATACTTGTTATATAGCTTGGAACGCAGCGATTGTCCACTGGGCTTACGCTTCTTCACCGATGATCCCTTAATGCCGCTCGGCTGCTTTTGGTCCCTGCTAGAAAAAAATATTAGCATTGCTTTGGCGACTATTCCCATTAAGACCTACTTCTTTTTGGCTGCTCCAGCTGAAGAACGACCACTAGAACCGGGAGCTCCTGCCGCCCCCACCGCCTGCAGCTCGTCAAAGTCGCTGTCATCGTCATCCGACGATTCTCCACCGCGGGCATCCTTTGTGGGCTTCCACTCGTCCTCGCTGGCCGAGAAGCCCTCGGACACGGACTCCTCCTCCTCGTCAGACATCTTGGCTCTGCTTCCGGACCTCCTTTTTACATTTATGTATTTACGATGCGTGCCACTTACAGTTATTGATTTTTACTGCGCAGTTTTAGGACACCGAAATGTCTCAGTTTCACTGGCAAAACGTTGATTTTGATAGCTAATTTATGACCGATGTGTGGGCCTGTCTTTAGGCAAGAATTTAGTTCCAATTCAGATTTGGATTGCTAGCAGTGGACGATTTAAATGAGTTGCGAAATTCACATTTTCGCGGCTGGTAGGAAGGCAGAAGGCGAGAACAGCGTCGATTAAACAGTGTAGGTAAACGTCTCTTAGTTTATATCCCATTGGGAGATATTTCCTATTTTAAATTGATTAAAAAGATTTATAGAAAAATGATAATTAAACTATTGATATTAATCAAGCCATGTTGTTTTTAACTTTTATTTAAAATCATACTTCTTGTTATCATTCCGTCGTTCCCCTATAAACATAATTATTCAACACTGTCACTGTCACATCTGTGAGATATTTTGTTTACAAATTTAATTAAAATTGCAAGCAAAATGAATTCCTCTGGGGAACTGCATCCGAATTGGTTGGCTCTGACCACACTTCCCCTTCAGCTGAAGCGTTTCGTTCGTGCCGGTGAGCCAGAATGTGTCCAGGAGTCGTCAAAAGCGAGGAAACAGGAAATCGAAGGCATTAGTGGAGCAGACGCACGAAACTTCTACAAGGAGGTACTGGATACCCCGGCCACAAGTCAATTAGGCTGTCCTACTAAGAGAAAAGAACCAAAAAGAGTTTCAAGGAGACGCCTTGAACCATTCAACCGCTGTCAGTTCTTCAGGCTGGCCACCAGTAACAATGTGGAAGGCCTGTCCCAAATGGCCATCTCTCCTGAGGAGCTAAACACAAGAGACTCATTTGGCTGGACTGCCCTGATGATGGCTGCCTGCGAAGGAGCTGCGGATGTTGTAGCTTTTCTTCTTCAGAAAGAAGCGGACACTGATCTAAAGGATAAATCTGGAAACACTGCCTTGAAACTGGCACAAAGGAAGGCCCACTTCCAGACTGTTAAACTATTGGAAGCTGTTGGCGTCCCCGAAGGCTTAGACGAAGCAGAGGAAGAGTTACCTGAAGCTATTAGGCCATTCTACTGTGGTATTTGTAAACTAGACCTCAAGGAAACTCCTTGGCCTGTTCACCAAACCTCCACCGTCCACCAGTTCAACCTTAAGAGACTGCCCCCCCACAAATTACACAAATTCAACATTTCTGCGAAAAACAAAGGCCTGCAGCTGATGGTGAAGCAGGGCTGGGACCAGGAGCACGGCTTGGGGCCCAGTCAAAAGGGTCGTCTTTACCCGGTGAAGACAGTTTTACGCAAGCAAAGAACTGGCCTGGGAATCGAGCAGTCCCCGGCACGTGTTACCCATTTTGGAGCCTACGATGTAAATGCTGTAAGACGAAGGGATCCAGTACGGGAGCAGAGAAGAACTCGCAACGATATGCAGCGGGAGAAGGTACGGGAATGGAAACGTGAGCGACATCTACGTAGAGAATTAAGTTAAACTTTTTGAGATTTAAAAGATTATTATATAGACGATCATATTAAAATTAAGTTATTAAGGTTAAGTTATTAAAGTTATTAGTTGTTAAAACTAGGTAACTTTTTAAAATATTTTAAATATAAAGTTTTAACTGTAAAGTAATTTAGGACATTGACAATTTAGAACCCCAATTTAGAACTGTTCGATCTGATACCGTAGGCGGCCTTGCAGTCTTCTTTCCCCTTCCTAGAGCAACCTACTTGGAAATGCGGCGGGATATAGGCTACGGAAGGTGCTTAACCGGAGTGTGAGTTGGGATTTGGCAATGCTGTTGCATGTGTGTCCGTTCTCCGGCTGACTCTCACTCTCTCTCCCTGACATCCTGACCCTGGGGCCGCGAGTTGACACGGTTTCCGCTTTGCGCCTGCGTCCTGCTTCCTGCTATTTCTCCGTGTCGCTGCGTATCGTCCGGTATATAAGAAACTTCTCCGAAATCCTTCGCCTCAGTCGGGTTCGGACTACAGTACCGTTAGCTACTCTCGAGTTTGGAACTCCGCATATCCGGAAAGGTGGTCGCAGCAGAGCGGAGTGTCATAAAAACAATTTCACTGTGCGTGTTTTAAAGTTTTACTCTCTACGCGGCAATTAAGCGAAAAGTGGAAAAGGAGTGGAGCGGCAGAAGAGGGAGTGTGGGCCGTGTGAAGGTCGCCAGTCGTTTTCCAGTTAGGTAAACGCGAGTAAATTATTAATGCAGGGCAATTGTTTGTGGGTGAAAGTGTTCGCTCTCGGTCAGTTGGTCAAAGCCATTGAAAAACATTTTCAAAAGAACCGCCGAACGGTGTTAATGTGGCAACACTGGGCCGATCAGCAGGAACAGCTGTTGCTCGTGGGTTGCTGCTCTGCCATGGGTTTACACTGCGAATAACAAAACAAGGAAAACAACAGCGCGAAACAAACGTGTTCGGTGCTCCAGAAAAGATTTAAATAAATTAACAAAAACGCCGACGTCGTGCTTTTAGCCGTACGTCGTGTGCCAGTGCCATTTTTGTGTACCATAAAAAATTAAATAAATAATTTTAACAAAACTCAATGCAACATCGTGTGCCTTTACGCGTTGCAAATTACGCAAAGCCAGCAGAATAATTTAAAATATTAAATTGCGCATATAATTAAACTAACTACACGCCATGTGCTTGTGACGTGTATTGATAACAGTAACAAATATCCATAAATTAATAAATGCGATCTGCTCCCCTATGCCTTTTCACTTTATGATCTATTTTTGTAGGATTTATTTTGGTGATTTGTTTGGTTTTGCATTGAACGTGTACATTTTATTTTCCTCTCTACGCGATTGCTCTCAATATACTGTTTTATCTGGCTGAGATCGGTAGTCTGCAGCCTCCGCCACCCCCACCTCCCTCTCTCTACCACCCACGCCACCCACACCTCCACCCTACCTCCTCCGCTTCCTATTCGAACTTCGATCAGGGCACTCTTCCATGAACTTGTATTTTTGTTGGAATTTACGTTGCATTTCGATGTTATTAAAGCCAAACGTTTCTATTATTTAGACAACTCAATGCTAAAGCAATGCTGGGGGAAACTGGTGGAGGTGGGATTAGAATATTTTTATTATCTAAACGATTCCCTGGAATGTGGCGGATCTGTTCTGGCCTGCAAAATAAACATATCTAAAAAATCGTAGTTCTTCTTAGTTATTGTTTATATTTTCTATGGATATTCACTATTTAAATCACAGAGAAAATATTCAAAAAAAATTATATATATAAATAAATAGAGCAGATGCTCTATAAAAGTTTTAAGAAATATATGAAAAATTTACCTGTACCTTTGGAAGGCCAAGTCAAAGCAACATACTTAAGTGCTTGGGTTGAAACAAATCTCGTAAATCTTTAAAATCGTAAACCAAACAAATGCATAAGAACCAGATCGCAAAGAGCCCCAAAATGAAAATGCTAAATGTTTATTATTGTAAAATAAACCCAGTGAGGCGGAGGCCGTAGTGAGCCACCAGCTACCCAAGGAAAAAAAAATCTGAAATGAGATAAATAAAATGCCAAAAACTTCCGGGTCATTGCCTGAGAGGCAGCCACCAATGGCAATGGCAATGGAAAAGTCGAGTACTTCCACTCTGGGTCTGGGGCTCTTCTCTCCTTTCTAAGGGCACTTCAATTACCATTTTCCTTTGTGATGCTGTGCTGTTACAAACTAAAACCGAAAATATGTACGAGATGTTCAAATAAATTGCAATCAAACGATGCTCCCCAACAACACACACAAATATTAAATGATTTTAAAAATTTCTAATTGCAAAACATCTGAAATGTAGATTGTTTATCCCAGTTTTCAGGAGGAGACCGACATAATAACCATTAAAGCAATTACAACAATTATAAACAACAAATCGAATTCGAAATCGAAATTGAAATTGAAATGAGCAATACGAATCGCATGAACTTGAAAAACAAATATAAGCACTCATGATCCAAAATCCACCATAGCCACGTATTAATAGTGTCTAAAATAAAGGCAAGGTATCTAAAATAACAAGAACAACAGCATCTGCGGATTCCACCTTCATTCAGCATCAAATATACGGGGAATCAGGTATTACCCTGGCTGCTTTTCCGCGTGGCCCCATTTTTCGAGTGCTTTTCCGAGTGTTTGCCCAGGTAAGACTACTGCTAGATAAATGCAAATTAATTCGCAGGACTCTGGGTGGGTCATTTGATTGCACTGTGAGAAAATCGAAAGATAATATATATGTTATGTAGGAGCTTTTCTTAAGTTTTCACCAAGCTACCTTTATTAGAGGGGAGCTGCGTTATTTCTTCTCTAAACAGCTTTTCCAAATACGTTTTTTCTAAAATTTTAATTTTTAAAATCCCTTTCCTTTCTCTGTACGTGTGTGTGTAATTGGCAGGACTGAGCCTGGCATAAATCTCTTACCTGCAGGAATTTTCTAATATCGCGAAAGTGTTGCATACCAAACGCTGCTTGAAATGAGCAATTTGCCAAAAACTTTTCGCATAAATTGTTGCTGCCAAAAAACGAAGCCCCAAAAACGTTAACCCCATTGAGGGACGCCCATGTCTGTGTGCTCAGGGCCAAAAAAATTAACAGAAATTAGGCCTGAAGTTTGTTGGCAAGCTCGCAAATGTGTTGTGGCTTCAAGGGATAAAGAGCTTTGGCCTAAAGCAGCAGCAGTAATTAACATTAATAAGACTGAGGCCAGCTAGTGTGCCGGCTGGAGAAAGGAGGAGGACTCCGAGGATGGGGGGCTCGACTATTACGAGTCAGACTGACGGGCTAACGACTGAGTGACGGCCTCCACATTACTCACTTCCAGGACATTCCCATATACGTTTGTAGGTTTGTAGGAATGTGATTTAGTGGGACGGTCCCCCACTTTGCAGACAACTGTTTTTTCAAGGCTAAACATTTTGAAATATGTGCATAAATTAGAAATAATGTGCGTGCGACTTGTTTACACGCCCGACCCGAGCTGCCCCGAGTTTCCCGAGTCCTTTGGCTGGCACGCGAACTTTTCCGGGCCAAAACTTTAACCCCGAAAAGTGTCCTGTTGTGGCCAGTGTCAACATTTCAATAGCCTCTTAATTGCCTCATGAAGGGCTTGACATTCCGCCGAGTGGCTACTACAAAAAGATTGATACATTAATTAAGCCCTCGTGGACCGCTCTCTGGATTTTCAGGTTTTTCACATTGTTTTCATTGTTCAGTTTCTCCTTAATTGGCTTTCCCCGACCCGGAAAGGTCACCCAAGTTTGATTAAATTTCTTAAAAGCGGGGACAAAAAAAGTTAATTGAATCCTGATTACGGGTTAAGCCAGCTCTTCACGCATCCCCGGACAACTAGCTGGGAAAATGCGGAAATCCATGCCCGTTTTGTCGACGTTTTATTAACGTGCGATTGACTTTCGAGACTAAATGCGGCAAAAATGTCAGTCGAAAGTGGAGGCATTCGATTGAGCGTGTAAAAGTGGCTCCCGCCAAGGCGACACACAAAGCCTGGGACACTCAGCGAAAACTAATCCTTAAATATGAAAACTATTTCAAAGAATATCCTTACCTTAAATTCCTTAGACCTCCTTAAAGAAAGCTAAGAAAAAAGAGAATATCCTTTTCAAATAGTCATACTGAAGATTTTAACGTTTTTTTTTGGAAATCATTTTTGATGTGCGAAACGTCATGAACCGAATGACACATATGGCTTAAAAAACAGGATGCAGGACCCTGTTGCTGTTGTTTTTTCTCCGTGCTCCACTTTGGTCCTTGGCTTTGGCCCCAAGGCAAAAACCGAAACTTGCGGCAACAGCAACAAAATCCATTGAAGCGAGAAATCGACTTAATGCATTAGACTCCACAGCCAGAGCTAAAGCTAAAGCGAAAACCAAAGCTGAAGCTGAAGCTGAAGCTGAAGAGTGGAGGAAATGTCAGTTTGGTAATGCCCCAACAGGAGAACACGGCCCGAGAGACACGTAGAGCAAACATTTGCGGCTTACAAGTGTGTGGGTGTATGGATAGGTGAGCGGCATTAAATCCAGGATACATGGAGGTGTAGGTGTATAGCATAAAGACGGCCGATATAAAATTGAAAATTATGACAAGCTGTTGGCAACATTGTGGGTGCGAGACGGGGCCAAATGCAAGTTGTCTGCCACGACAAAGACTGCAAAATGGCAGCGAAATCCGGCCTGGCTAGAAAGTGAATCCCGCCCATTCACACGCCCACATCCAGACAAACACCCACTCGCATATTCATATCGCTTCATTGCTATGCAAGTTGATAAACTTGAGAATCCGACAACAACGGCTAGAACAACGTCAACAAGTCGCAATAAAACACAAGCAAACAAAACTCACAGCCCAGACAGAGAAGCTACACAGTACACAGATGCAAAGATACTTCTTCAGATTCAGATACAGATACAGATACAGATACAGAATAGAGTCGCTTTAGATGGCAGGCACGGAGCGACGGGGCAAACAGAAATTTCAAGGTTCCAGCTTTAGTTTGGGATGAGTTTCCTGATAAAGATAAATACACTGAGAACTAAACACACACAGTTCCAGCTACGCGGATTGCGTCACGAGAAAAGAGTGGTTCCTAACCGAATATTAATATTGTTTTATGATGGTATCCATCACGTGCACGCGAAGGCATTGTCTGTTTAAAGTTCATTTCCAATAGGAAAAAAGAAACTCATTCCGAAAGGTAAACAAATAAATCCGTATTTGTTTATCAATAGAGCCTCCAACTCGATTAATTCGCTCAACAAATTAAAATCTTTACCGGGTCATTTGTTAAAGGATTCAAATTGAATCAGGTGGATGGGAAATGAATCAATTTCATTGACATTGCCCGGCAGTCGTGGTGATACATTTTTATGCCAAAGGTTCTTGATTTTTGATGGCAATGAAAATTTATTTAATGTTTTTCTTTTTTTCTTGCAATCTCACGAGCCGCCACCGCCATAGATAAGGTCTCTCAGGCAGTGTGATAAAAAGCCTCTTATCTTCGCAAAAACCTTTCTATCCAGTTGTGCAATAAAATCAAGAGCGAAAGTTTTATTTTCAGCTTACAAAGCATCGAATTAAGTAAGAAAAACGTTTAATAAAGCCAGCAAATGGATATTAAATGGCCAAAACAAATGCACTTTATAGGGAATACTGCTGCAGTGATAAAGGGATATCAGTCTGGAGCACATATCCTTAATATCTCTGAAATTTTTGAGGCAAAAAGGCATATTTGGTTTTGATGCCACAGCTGACCATTGGGTCATAAAATGTGGACTACCTCGTTTGGCTTTTATGCGGGTCACTATACGCAAACCGCATCGAAAAATCTGTTAGCCAAATCCAAATATTGATGGCCAATCGAATGAATCTGATGTTAATGACACTGCATATTGCAAGTACCATTGTTCTGCTGGCCACTTATTGGCCTTCTTTTAGGCCAAGTCCATGCGAATTAGACCAGAATTTCCGAATTTCGGTCAGAGACTGCCGGAACAATAAACATTCGTTTCGATATCAAAGCTTATATGCAAATATTCACATATTTCATATGATTATCTGGCCAAAAATAATGTTATCCTGGAACACATTTGCTTATTGATTTTGTTGCGTTTATATATTTGAATTTTCTAAAGTTTGTTTAAACATGTATATTGTATGGAGTAGTCGCATCCTCGCATCCTGCCGAAAGTCATAATGCGCACGTTTTTATAACTTTATCAGGGAAGAATATTTAATACAGATGTGCCGGGCAAAATAAATTTGTCGCATGTCATAAACAGGGAATTTGGAGCTTTTTTCCGTACTTATTCGTTGGCCAAGAAGAGAGGGTCTTAAATTTTTAATGAAACACAAACATATTTTGTAATAGGTTTTATATACCGCTCTGTTTACTGTTTCCTGCACCTTCAGCTGCTTGGCCCGCCCACCAGCTTGATTCCCCAAAAGGACACACGATTCATTGTGTTCCGTAAACGCTTTGTGAGTTTTTGTGGGCCGGTCGAGAGTGCGGTGGCTATATGTATTAGCAAACATGGGGCTCCTGGCAGTCCGGAGTCCGGAGTCCGCCATCCGGACCCTGTTAAATGCAAATCCCAGCCAGCACCCCAAGGCCCCTGTCCCCCCATAACATTTATTCAAAAGCATATTGGCGATTTGGGCTTTGGGATTTCATTTGGGTGCCATTTCCATTGTGCTCGATGGATGGTTCCGTTCGGCCAACTCTGCAAATATGAAAATCGGTTTAAAGTTTAAACAAGCATTTCACATTAATTCCACAAATATTGCACACCTTGTGAATCCAGCATAAGCCGCTTAATGGCCGGGCTTTCAAATGCCTGGCAAGAAGACATCCACGTAGGCCGTGCGTCCAAAAGTTCTGAAAGAGGAGTGCGAACCCATTAGGCGACAGGCCATGTCACAGGACAAGGTGCTACAGCACAGGACGACATCCTTTGGCAGCGGCCAAAACTTGCACCTAAAGTTACGTGCATACGAAAGTGGAAAACTTGTTTCCACCACACGTCGAGAGTGCCAGTGCAACGAATGGGACAGCTTTTTAAATTTATTTATGCACGTGACCCCGTGGCAGGACAGGCCCAAACAAAGGATGTGGCTGTTCAAACATGGGGGAAAGGATAATAGAAAGCACAATTGTCTGACCTTGTGCGATTAAATCTAAGGATGTGTCAATCTTTTCAAGCTTTCTTTGAAATCGGGATAATCAAGATGGACGTTGCAGTTGGAACTGGCAGGGGGTGAAGTTTTAAAACCGAAATTTAAAAAAAAAGAATAATAAAACTCTAATCTATTTCATTTTATTAAAATTCTTTATAAAAACTTGCTGTTGTCCTTAAATCAGGATCCGTAATTGTGTGTTAAAAACAGTGAAAAGTTTGCTAGTTCATATTATTGCCATCAAAAGATCCGGTCGTAAACTGGTTGTTTGGTTGTTTGGTGGCAAATAAAATGCCTTTTGTGTTCCAGGAGGTTTACACGCATTGCCGGAATTGGACATTTTTATAGTCGGTGCTGCGTGGGCGGGGAAAATGAACTATTGGTCTGGCTTTATGGACATCGATGGCAGAATGTAGTGTGTACAATTAAGTGTCGTGACTTCATGACTTGAAAAGTATTGTCCAGCTTTATGGTCTCGATAAATTAAAGGCTTGACGGAGGCAAGGGTACCCTTGTTGGGCAAAACATATTTGTTTTTTTTTTCGGCTATGCAATTTTGAAAGTTTTGGAAACCTTTCACAGCAGTTGGCATGAAATTTGTTCTTGTTGTTCTTAAAGTTTGGCCTTCTGACCTCCAAAACTTGGGCAACCTCAATTCGCTGTTCCTGAGCTGGGAGCGTTGCATTTTTTGGCGTTATTACACAAATATTTCCATGTATTCGGTTGCCCTGATTTCACGACTTTTCAAATTGTCTGCCAATGTTCAAAATAGCGTATATATGTACGCCCATATACGTGTATAAGTTCCTTCGACTCCGTGACTTTTCATGGCACGTGATTAACTCACAGCTGGTGACCCTTTCACCCTTCTATATACCATATCTTTTACGATATGGGTGTGTGTGTTCCGGCACGGGGTCAGAATGCAAATGACCATGGTCCACCGCGTGTTTGCATGTTATAAATACCCTCGGTTTTGTTTATAGGACCCAAGCATTCTCCAATGTGTTTGTGCTCGTTTTAAAATGTGAATTTTACGCTTTTCACCTGCGTCTTTTCAGTCAGTTACCTGTTGTTTCTACAACTGAGATTGCATTTACATTTTCATGCTTTTCGCTTTCAACTTTAAAGCGCTGCCCACAAAAGTGTGCTACAGAAAAGTGTGAAACTTTCGCAACTTCTCTGGCAGTCCTTTTTTTGCCTTTGGCTTAAAGCTAAATCTATACAGAGTGGTAATAGCGATTAATAAGTAAAGTTTTTACAAAGTAGTCTTAATAAGTCTTACTTTTCATTTATAACACTTGTACTTTATTAATTTTCAGCGATTTCTTTTAAAATCCTTGTATCCTTGTTGACATATGGCATTCCCTTTGTTCTGGAAATCTGCTGCCTCCTTAATTTACATAATTATTTCGCTACACATTGTGCCACTTAATTATTAACAAGCACTCTGCTTTAAAGAACAAAAATCAATAAAAGCAACAGTTTGTCGAACAGCTCAATTCCAGATTCGATAATGAGTCTGTACGAGATAACGAGAGTAAACAGGACCTGCAGGCCAGGCGACAAGGATTCCCCAGGAAGGCAGTCCGCAATCGTTTGAGGTTTGAGGACCTTCGAGTCTCCTACACGGAGAGAAAAAACGATTTCTTTGTGATTGGATCCCAAGCTGGGGCTTGTATCCCTAGAGGCAAATATTGTAATCTTATATTCACCGAGACTATATGATTTTTCCATTATTATTGGATTATTTTGTTTTTTTTTTTGATTTTTCGAGTGCCGACAGGCCATTAATGTGCAGCTGTGGCACTTGCAACTGCTGGAGCTCAAGAGCCACCGGCGGCTGTAAATTTGCTGGCATTGTCGTCGACGCTTACAAATTGCCACCGGGAGCGCCATGTGTGCATGTAAATTAGCTTATTTAAAGTCGAAGGGACGAGGGAATGGTGTCCTTGCGGCGTCTATTGATTGCTGTTTAGTTTAGTGCGCCAATATCGATGACTGGCTGGCTGGCTGGCTGGTTGGGAGGCCCATGTGCCGAGTATCAAATGTGTGGTAAATGCAGTTAGCTAACCTTGTTCCAGTGTCCTTTCTTTGGCTCCTAAGCAAAAAGGTGCTCCTCGAGGCGAGGCTCTAATTAGCATAGAAATGGTGGGCCAAATATAGACACTCGCCACCACCTGGACAGGGTAATGGACTGATCGGCGATAAGTTGTTTCAGGTTCATTATATATAGGTTAATAGTGCCCGGCTTTGTTCACATACCATTAAATGGTTGATAAATCACATTCCAACATGGCAAGGACAAAGGAGCACAAAGTCATGTGCGACTATAAATTTACGGAGAGAATGTGTGTGCGGTGTAGCAAGCATTAAAGTGTTCTACAATAAACACAAAAGGACCTTGGATTGAATGCGAAAACATCGACATATATTTTAAAGTATGGTAAAAATACATTAAGTAATTATAGATTTTAATCGTCCGGGAACTAATTTAGCGAACTGGTGGCTGGAATGACTAAGTATATAAGTGCATTTGCTAATGCAAACAAAGGCCCGAAGTGCGCGATTGGATCTGTGGACTGAAAGGGGAACTGGCAGCCAAATGGCTACTCCATTAGAGCTAATCTCCGGTGCTTGTCGAATGTTTGCTTTTGGTGTTGAAACGCCTGCCACTGCCGCCAATGCTCCTGCTCCTGTTTGTTTTGGGGCTGACTCTGTGGTCAGGTTTGGCCTGGTCGGGTGCGAAAAGCAGCCGCAAAACGGCCATAAAACATTACCCGGCAATAATAATAACGAAATCAACCAGAGCTGAGCAAACACACTCATAAAACAAACAGCTCAGCCCCAGGAGGCGAATAGTTTCCATCGCAGCATATACATTTCAGTCTGCAAGGTTAACGAGTCTAAAAAAATGTGTATGGTATAAAAATTTAATAAGGGATTTAAAAAATGTTGTTGCTCAGACAGGAAAATGTATGTTTTTATGTAACTCATAAACCTTTTGGCAATCCCCAACAATCCCTTCCAATTAGAAGTGCTACCAGGAATTCAAGGATCAAGTTGTGCAATATAAATGCATCCTACAAGCATGTGCCCCATGACGCCCATTAGGCATCTCAGACTTGTGGTGGAGTGTCATTTAATTTCGGAAAAAGCGGACAAAGTGCGCTAATTGAAACCCACTCAGGTAGCTTCAGGTAGCCAGATCCCATATCCTCGAAATCCAGTTTATCGGGCTGCCTTTTGTTGTCTGTCATTAAAGGCGAATTGCTGTCGAATGGTTGCATAAATTGAAAGGGGCAGGATGGCTGCCTGGCTGACTGGCTGGTTGTCTTTGCTCCTCGATTCATAGAAAATTACGTATACGTATCCGCACATGTCGACGCAGTGGGATAACAGCCTCACATGTGCGTGGGCACACCGAATGGTTCTCCCGCATACATGCATGTATTTGAATTTGTGCTGTATCCTGCCAAAAATTTATTGCTCCTCCCCCATTGTCGTTATGGCAGCATTTGTTGCGCTACTTTCAGTCCTCCAATTTGTCGTCGGCCAACTCTTGGGCCCAAAAGTATTTTCTATTTATTTTGTCTTTGTCTGGGCCGCTGCTGCCCAACCGAGAACCCAACCCGTTTAAAAAAGGATTTCGGGACAAATGCTGGCTCACATCCGGCCTTCAATATCTAATTTTAGTCTAAATTTGAATAAAATGGACTCCACTAAGTAGAGCATTGTTGGCCAAAAAGGAGAAGGCTTTAAACTTGAGTCGGAGAAGGATTTTTCAATAATCCAATTGCTGGCAAACATAAAGTTTTTGTAATTGAAAAGACATATATTTTCCATAAACCCCAGTATGTCAGACAAGGACATACTCAAATATACATTAAACATATTGAAACATACATTTTTGAACCCATCATCATGCTTTGCAAATATCTAAGAGCCCAGGTCGACCAATTCCCTCTTATTTATGGCCAACAATGGAGAATGGCCCAAACCGCACCCGTGGCAGCTGCCAAAAAACCAGAAGCACCCAGCAAGGATGCCAAGCCGGGGAAGAAAAAGTTCGATCCTCCAAAAGGATGCCTGACCAATAAGAAAACCTGCTTTGGTCCTCTAAAGGACACGGATCGGATCTTTCAGAACCTTTACGGGCGACACGACTGGAGGTTAAAGGGTGCCTGTGAGCGCGGGGATTGGCACAAGACAGGAGACATCCTGGAGCAGGGACCTGACTGGATCATGGATCAGGTGAAGAAATCCGCCATTCGAGGACGAGGAGGTGCCGGGTTTTTCTGCGCCACCAAATGGGAGCTCCTTCAGAAGGCCAAATCGGAGAAGGTGCCCAAAATGCTGGTGGTTAACTGCGCCGAGGGCGAGCCGGGCACCTGCAAGGACCGGGAGATCCTGCGCCATGAGCCCCACAAACTCATAGAAGGCATCCTGCTGGCCGGGGTGACCATGGGCTGCGGCCGGGCTATTGTCTACGTCCGGAATCGGTTCTACAACGAGGCCTGCAACCTGCACTATGCCCTGGCCGAGGCCTACCACCACGGCCTGGTGGGGGACAGCGCCTGTGGCACGGGCATCAAGTTCGACATCATGGTGCAGCGGGGCGATCGGTATTTGTGCGGCGAGGAGACGGCCTTGCTGAACTGTTTAATGGGCGAGCTGGGAAGACCCCGACGAAGGCCGCCGTTTCTCACGGAGAAGGGCTACTTTGCCCATCCTTGTTTGGTTGTCAATGCCGAGTCCCTGTCCGTGTTGCCCTCCATTTTGAGGAGAGGTGCTGGCTGGTGGAGCGGCCTAGGGCGGAGCTACAACTCCGGGACAAAAGTGTTCTGCATCAGTGGTCAGGTGAACAATCCGTGCACCGTGGAGGAGGAGATGTCCATGCCCATGCGGGAGATAATCGAACGGCATGCGGGAGGAGTCCAGGGCGGCTGGGACAATCTGTTGGCCGTCTTTCCAGGAGGCCTATCCGTTCCCCTCCTAGATCCCGAGGCTTCCGGCGAGGTGCTCATGGACTTTGACTGCCTGGAGGCGGCTGGGAGCAACCTGGGCTGTGGCTCCATTATTGTGATGAGCAAAAAGTGCGACCCGCTGGCAGTGATGCTGCGATCCATAGAGTTCTACGAGGAACACACCTGCAAGCAGTGCACCTACTGCCGGGATGCAGCCATCTGGTTGCCGGAGCTATTCGGTCGCTTTGTCAAGGGCCAGGCCCACCCTCACGAGATCGACTGGACTTCGGTGATAGCAGAGAAGATCCGGAGCAGTCGACCAATCTGCGCTCTGGGCTTCAGCCAAGCCAGCACGGCTGACAGTCTGGTTCGCATGTTCCGGGAGCAGATAAAGGAAAGGATCGTAAAGTATGCGGAGGGGGCCGAGAAGCCCAAGGATAGCCAAAAATGTTAACTTCCTAAAACTAATTAAAGAGTGACATACTTGTTATTTAATTTGTTCCATATTTATCTTCCAAAAACTTATAAAATCATGGAAAGCGGAAAGTAAATCCCGGAAATAAAGGACCAGTAATCTGTCCGTAAACACTTAAATAAATTAAAATCCGGTTACCGGTATTAAAGCGCCTCTGTCCTACGGAATTAATGTACCTGAAATGAATGCAAAAGACAAATAAACCGCCCGGGTCAGCGATAGATAGAGATTTAATTAAGATGAATGGCACCGTTGGTCAGGGGGAAATAAATCTTTTGGTGCTTTTAGTGTCCGGTGCGAATGTTCCGGGGATTCCTTTGGTCCGGGACCCGCAAATCATTGATGTCCCAACGGCATCAACGGCGAATGATGACAGTTTAAACGAGTATTCAATTCGGGCTGTCGTCGCCCATCTTGTCCTTTAGTTAGTTAGCCGCTTGGTTGCTGCGGATTTCGGTTTGAGTTTGCGCCTGACGAGAGCCATTATGTCCTGCTAAAGGACGCGGCGACTGCCATGAATGGTGAATGGCGATTGGTGAATGGGGGAAATCGGACAAGCTGAAAATCGTGTGGTGTGTGTGGGTCAAAGTGGCAGAGAGACACAATGTTGACATAAACAAACACCAGGGCATTTGTCTGCGCTTGAATGATTGCAGAGACAACGGGTCACATATATGAATGGGCACAAAGATTTTTTCTTACCAGTGCTGTGTCCTTGTTGGCCCTAATCGTGTTTGTAGGTCAGTTTGCGCCAGTCCCCCCACTCCTTCGGCCTTGCCGAGGAGGCGGCTGCTTGCATTGGCAATAATCAGGGCTTGCCAGACATTTGCTGCCGGTCTTGGCCAGGCACTAATTTGTTTGGCTCGGACAGGCGCTAAAAAAAGGAGGAGAATAGAAAGGCATACTTAAGGGAAAGTGTTATTTTTTCCGTTGTTGTAGTTGGCACATGCCACATGGGTTCATTTCTCATCGCCGGAGGCAGCAGCCTGCGTCAGTCTTATCTCAATTAGGAATCCATTCATTCAGGCTGTCCGTCCGGCCACTCCTGACACTTGACGACACTGCCAAAGGGGCACAGTGTCCACAAGGACCACTCAAACTCCAATTGGCCATGACTGATGGCCCAGCAATTAACACTTTTATCCCCGGATTAAAAACGGCAAAGTTCAATAATATTTAATGGGTTTTCGGATGTAAACAATAAACAATTTTTGAAGTGGTTCAAATAAAACCTAAAACATTACTTTAATGAATTCTTAATGAAATAAAGATAATGAAAATATGTGTCTCTCCTTTTTGAAGGATATTTAAAAAAGCTAAGAGGATTAAAATCACGCATTTGTAAAACAAATGACGAGAACAACGGAGGATGATTTAAACAATAATGGAATGGGATCAGCCATGGACTCACTGTGCACATGCCGGGACACATTGCTGGTGGCTTCAGGGTTTCGTCCGGACTCCATCCATCGCTCCTTTCCGGCTCCTTTCATCCTTGAATGGTTTGTGGGGGCGGGGTAAATCTTTAAACAGTGACGCAAATGCGGGCTGGCGTATAAATTTCACACTCAGCTCCCTCGTCGGACTTGGCAGACTGATTGTGGCACTCAAGACCAGTCCTCAAGTGGAGGGCCACACCCCGCCCCCTGGCATCCTTGGCTCCTCGGCAATTGCCATGGCTCAGTGCAAATTACAGATGAAAACCGCTGGAAACTTGGCACTTCGGGAAGTTTGTCGCAAGCGTAGTTTGTGGTCTTTAATCCCCGATTGATAGGGCTTCGGTTGCACTTAAAGGGTTTCAATTTCCAGGATTTCTAATCCGTTAATAAAGGTTTTTATGGCTGATCCTGAAAATCGAAGAAAGCTTTCTTGGCTTGTTTTTTAATATACATTTTTCACAAGTCAAGTTGAAAAGGATATCCGTTTGGGGACCTGCCCTTCGTTAATCAACTGAACTCGTACTTCCTTTCATCTACCAACAAGTTGCAGCTCCGTGATGAATAATATCCAGCTGGCACAACAACACGACGCCAGTGCCTGGCAGGCAATTGCTTATTAAAGTCCAATTACAAGTTTGAGCAATCATTGAGGGGATAAGTCGGTGAACAACCTTGCCTCGGCCGGGGAGTGTCCTCCGAACTTGGCTAAAATGTCTTTTGTTCATGCATAAATTTAATGGCGCGTTATCTCAATTTTGTGCCTTACTGACTGCACAAAAGTTAATCACATGTGGGTGGAAATCGTATTTAGATATTGATTTCTTTTTCTACTAGCATTTTTTGTTGCTCTCCTCCGACGGACGACGGAGTCCGGACTGCACACATATTCCCATGGACTCCGCCTCTCCGGCCGGATTATAATGCTCGAGTATAATCTCGAATGAAAGCGAATGTCTTGAATTCCGCAAATTAAGAGCACCCGGCATAGGGCGATGCCGTCTTTGACTTTTTCTTCGGCATTACCCTGCCCTGGCCTTATCCCGCCCCTTTTCCGTTTTTCCCGGCTTTTCAAGCTTTTCCTGCTTTTCGCCTTTCGCCTTTGGATTTTTTTTTGTTTCTCGGTCTGCCGGGGTGCTCGTGTTATGGCACTTGATTCATGCTTAGTTGGAATACTTGGCATAACTTTTGCTGTTTCCAGCGCTTATTTTATTTCACTTTCTGGCCCGCCCACTCCCGTTTCGTCCTGGCCAGGACCTTCGCCGCCGCCCTGGCCATCTCGCATTACGGTAATGAAGAACAGCTCAGCGCCAGGCCCGGCCCGGCCTGTCACTCGAGACGAATCCAGGGTCGGAGCGGAGTCTGAGCCGGATAGGAATACGAAAAGGAGCGGAAGCCCAGCCTGGCCATGTGACACATGCTCACGCATCTGCTGTCGCCCCAAAAACAAAGGTCACAGAGAAGATGGCTTTATTGTAAATAGGAAAGAAATAAAGGATTAAGAGTCTTTAGTATTTTACACTTACTTTTAAGACGGACAGCCTGAGGAATTACGTTTTAATGAAACACTTTTACTTTCAGAATAACATCAGCCACTCCACCGCATAGTTGCTGTCACACATGTTGGGAAAATTCACCTCAAACCATGTCCAGGTATACCATCAGTACTCGCGACCAGTGCCCGTAAAGAAGCCCGTTAAGGTGAGTGTTCCGAAAATTGTACAAGGATCTGGTGTTTGTTTTCGTTACGTCTTGTTTCTGTATTCGCCTTGGCTGCTCTCCTAAGCAAACACAATTAGCATGCATTAACAGAAAACCCTTTCATTGGCATTCCTTGGAGAGCTTCATAATTGGGTGTCTCCGTCGGGGACAAAAAAAGGTGATGGAGGGGAATCCATTTCATTTCGGTGTGCGTGTATTTATTTTGTTTTGAATTTTGTTTGTGCCTTTCGGTTGTTTTTTTTTACGCTGCTTTTGCCCGACCCACACAAAAGCGGATTCTTTTCGTGGGGGCGGGGGCTTTACAAACATGCATAGATACATCCTAAGCTGGCGTTCGTATACGGGGCGCATACGTAATGTCCGGTAACCAACAGACCAACAGACCAACCAACCAACATACCCACCAACCGACTGGAGACGACAACGCATTGCATGACACGTGACAAATCCCTGGGAGCTAAGCCGAGCACAAATATCCTTCTGCATGCCTGCACGCCAAATACAAAGCGCAACTGGCGAAACAATAAATAATTGATATTTCATAATTGTTTTTCTTACCCCTGCAGGCCGAGAAGCCTGCGTGAAGCATCGAGAATTGAATTGAAGCGGAAACCGCCGCCCCTCGTCTGGCGTCCACCCCCCCACCGTTCGTCCTTTCACCCCGTCTTTTTCTCACTCTCGCTCTCTGTCTCTATCGGGTTTATGTGTGCGTCTCTGTGATGTTGAAGCAGAAGCGTTTGGCCAAGCAGAAGCCCAAAGCGAAACCGGTAAGCAAAATCGAATTACCTGCCAAACTGGCCAAAAGGACATACCTCTAGCCCCCCCTTCTCTATCTCTGTTTAAAGCCTATCTCCGCTTTTGATTTGAAACTTTATAAATATATAGAGAATTCTTCCCAATCTGAACTCTGATCTGTTTCTCTGCTCTCTGTGCTAATTGCTATTTGACTGACTGCCAAACTGCTTTGTTGTGGAAAACTGAACTATCTCGCTCTATATAATTAACTCTTGAGTTCCCCCACCAACCACTCACCACCCAACACCCAACATCCACAATCCCCCCCTCCATTGTCATCCTTCCTTTCAATGGCCTTGGAAACTATCTAGTTTAGTTTTGTAGCCAAAATAAGTATATATTGCGAGTTCTTGTTCGTAGTTTAAACATTTTGTCCTGTTTAACCGTAGCACTTTAGAGTTGGCTCAACTTTTTTGAGCGTTTCGAGTATTTCGTAAAATCTATTTTTTAAGTAGCTTGCTTTTCTACATCAAAATATTTGCATACTTAATTGGGCCGAGTTCTTGTTTTCACTTTTTGCCGCCATTTTGTTGCAGAAGTGAACTTTCTTCTCCTTCCATCCGTAGAATTAGCCATTATTAGAGGAGATAATCATTAAAAGTTGAATATTATTTTTTGAGGAATGCCAAGTATGAGTAATATTTTCATTTATTATTTAGAACTACAATTTTATGTTTGTTTTTTTTTAAATACTTAACTTTTACCAGTTTTATCTTATATTAAATATTTTTCAAAGTAAAATTATATCCTTGTAAGTAGGACAGCTAGAAAATTGGCCAAATAAAAGTGAAATCTTGAACAGGCTTTTAAAATTCAACAAAGAAAACCCGTAGAAAGCGACTGAAAGTATGCAGCTCCGATTGACTCTTGTTTAAAGTATCTGCGATCGTGTGTTATCTTTGGGCTATTTCGGTTCTGGCCTGGTCCCACAGTTGGAGCTAACCACCATTTGACTGACAGCTGCTTATCGCCGGTCTCCTACTAGTTGGGTTCGGGAAAAGCAGTTTGACTTATTCGCCGGGTGAAACTTTAATTGTTTGAGTTATGGCCACTGGGTGGTGGCCAGCAATGCAGGCTGAAAAACTTTGAGAATCAACATAATTATGGCTAGCATTTGCCCCTTTTTCTTTCCATTTTAATGCATATTTAAAATGCTTTTAAAAGGCTAAAGTTTCCCAGGAAGTTTTCCCCACACTTTTGTTTACTGAAACTGAATCCTCGGCAGATCGCTGAGAGCCATATTATCTTTACTTTCACTTGCCACTCTCCAGGTTTCTCTCTTGGAGCGGCTTATCAACGCTCTTGTTGATTTTTGTTGTTGTCTCTCAGTCGAGTTCGATTATTTTGCCGCTTTATTTGCGCCGTTAATTGACACCGCTCGCCTTGGCCGAGTGGAAAAGCTCCCGGCCCCCAGTGCCTCAGTGCTCGATGCGGCTCCGGTTGAGCCAAGCGCGACGCGGTCGCTTCGAAGGCGCCTACACCGTGAGAAATAAATGGCTTGAAGTTTTAAGAGTTTAAAAAATGAATGGTTTCAAAGTGTTATACTTTTTATTCCTAATTGAGTAACGGAAATTGGAAAAAAATGCAGTCATTAAACAAAGCTATTAAATAGAAAGATTTGTATTTGAAACGGGAAATCCCCCGCAAACAACAATTTTTGAAAGTGCGTCTATACAAAGCGCAGTTCCACGCAGCGATTAGATACTTGCCTTCGTAGCATGTGGATTCGCCCAACCCCGTTCGTATCCCACGGATTGGCTGCATCTGGAGCAAGTGCCAGCGACCACCATGTACTACGAGACCAACTGGGTATTTGTGAGTAGAATGGCTCTGTCATGAGTAATTGTAATTAATTGATGATTGTACAGCCTGAGGAGGAGTACTGCAATGTCTCGGGGGCTTTTCGGGGGTCGAACCGGTCTATTGGCGAACCGTTCCGACCGACACATGTATCTGAGCTAATGTTGTGTTATTGCTATTTTTGTTGATGTTTTTGTTGTCATTGGCGTTTTGTAGTCGCTTTGTGTTAATCAGCAGCTGTCGGAGAGCCACCAGTCGGTCGTTATCACTCTCTTTCAAATTGGTGGGGGAGTTGGGGCGAATTCTCCCGCCTGAGGTGACTCTTTAGCCATTTTCTCGACTTCGATTTTTGGATCATATGCTTGCATCTTACAATCTCCATTTTTGTGACATAAAGGAGACTCTTTTTGTTTCAATATCAATATGGCAAGGCATCACTGGTAGTCAGCGGCGTAAAAACTCCGAGAAAGTCAATTTCGCAGTGCCATTGAGACTCAGCCATGCAAAAGCGGCCCCAGCTACCCCCATCACTTAGCACCCCAATCCATCGTCACGGCGACGTCTTCTGGCATTTTTCGAGAACGAATGCGGCACTTCATCAGCCATGGCAACGGCCGCAACAGCTTGAGGAGACTCAGCAGCAGCAACGCCATCAATTTTCCACTTTGGAAAACCGCAAGTCAACAGCAGGTGAAACACTGAAGTACCCACCAAGGAGGCACTCCCCATCAGCCCCAGCTCACGGTCTACGGCATTATGCCATCGGATTGCATTATGCAGGAGGAGCAGATGAGATGTCGGGGCTTGATGTGGGTATTAAGTGCTGTTTATGTTGCACAAGTTTTATCGAGTTCGATAAGACGAGGCGACGCAGGAAAGCGGGGGCCAGGTGATCCGGCAAATTGCATCCTGCGGCCGAACATCGGGCCGTGCGGTTTAATCCTGCCAGCGGGCGCATACATTTTTATGCTCGATTCCGGATGCGGAGTTTAATTGGATAACCGCATGTGCCAGCTATTGGCTTTTAGTTCCCGGATCTCTTGCCATTGTGTTCCATAGATTTGATGTGGGAGTTTTGGCAGCAGATAAAGGTCAATTAGTTGGGCAATTTCCGGAAAGGGGTACAAGGTCCTTTCTCTGGATGAAAAATATTACTCCTGTGCTGAATTTTTACGGTGTAATCATGAAGTCTAATGAAGTGTTGAACAAAAGTTAATTAATTAAGTTGCCGTAGCCGCAATACTGTTTTATTTGTTTTGGTTTATTATTTTGATTTTCTTTTTAACTTGTTTTTTCTTTGCCATCCAATAGGGCTTCAATGGCTATTAGCCATGGCTATGGCTCTGTTGTTTCCAGCTCTGTGCTGGCCATTTAATTAATTTGAAATATGCCACAGTTCCTTCCGCATCAGCTGAACTCTGTTTTATGCCCACACAAAAGTTTTGTGGCTCTTGGGGGTTTCGCTGGAGGAAAAAGCTTTTATTTTAATAGACGCTGCATGAAATGGCTCCGACGAGATGCGAACATGCATCCCATATATGTTATATCCTAGAGTATCTGGATCTGCTTTATATGGGTGGTCCGTCGAATACCCAAAGGCCTTCGCTCTTTTTGCCACCAACGTTGCCCCAAAAGTTTAATTGCTTTCGCACTCAGTCGGAGAAAATGTTTTCGGTGCAGTTATGAGCTTGGATAAGGATAATGTACATCCTTGTGTGTGGTTGCAAGTTCCACCTGTGGTCGCCACCTGAGGCTGTCATTTATCTCATCTGTAAACAAGTGGCAATCTGCAAGTGGCTTCCTGTCAGTTGCAAGGACTTTGACAAGGTAGTTGTCTGTCTTTTTAAGCCAAGTTACTTGGCAGGAGCACTTGTCAGTTGATATGCAAATTAGCAGAAACAAGAGTCAATCAATAGTCACTATCAGGATGTAAGATCCAATAACAATAAGCCTTAATTAGTTTTAATTACACAGTAAACAATTGAAATTCTAAGCACAATAAATAATAACCAAAGCGGTCTGGTAGTAAGTCATCGTAGATTGTCCCCCAAAAAATTGAATTAACGGAGAGGAGCGAATGCATCGTTCCAGTCTTTCAACTAATTTTAAATCATAATATTTTTCTTCTACTTTCAACTTTGCTTTGCACAACACAAAAACCCCACCAATCAATAAATAAAACACTGACACGTCAATACCCTTTAAAAAAAAAAAAAAAAACACACACATTGTGGCCCCATATAAAATTGTCCTTTCTTTTACCTTGATTTTGGATTTGTTTTCTCTGTGCGACACAATGAACAATCCTAATTATACATTTATCTTATTGTGCTATTATATTTTAATTAATTAATTTGTGTTTTTCACACTCTATTCTCCCACTTCCACACCCACACCCACACCCACTGCCCACTGCCACCCACACTCCCTGCCACAAAACACCGAAAACCAACAATGGCAAATACAAATTGCCAACCAAAATTTGCAAATTGTTGAATTTTCAAAATGCACCACTTCGTGTATTATGTGTTTTGTGTGCGTACGTACGTGCGTGTGTCCTTCAAATCGAATTTTCACAAATGACAAAATAATATATGCGAATATTGAAACATCAAAAATAACGACAATCCCGACACCGACTCCTCAAACTCCCGACCAAAACCAATAAACAAAAACAATAATAAACAAATCTGCAATACGTTTATAACACGAATACGTTGAAAAAAAACCAACAACATCCTGACAATTGTAAAATGTAAATCTCAAAACATACGTACACCCATAAAAAACGAAAAAAAAAAAAAAAAAAAACAAAACAAATCAAATTATACGTAAACCCTTAAAGATACCATGGGGACTGAAAAAAATCTGTTGGGGTCTGATAAATATAACCGTGCCCAGGGTAAGCAATCAACATTTCAATATAATTTCTATATCATTTAATTGTTTTTTTTGTTGTTTGTCAATTCCTCACAATCGCTGTTGTTAATTATTTGTTAATTCATTCGTATTTCGCCTACTAATGTGCACCCAACAACGTATTGTAAAAATTAAACTAATATTCCAGGGAGACTTACCGACTTGCCGTCTTTCAGTGTTTAAATGCAATTAATTAGCCAAATTGGTTGGCCAAAAAGTCGATGGCAAGGCAGATACTCGTCGCCCATCGAAGCTGTCAATGAATTGGCAGGGGATTCAGTAAATTCAGTAAATTAAAATCATCGATATGGAAGCCATCACATTCCAGGTGGCCGAAGAATGACCTGGCCATCATTTATTTGTCTCACCAAGATGGCCATTAATTAAATGGCAATGCAGATTAGAACACCTAATTGCAAGTGTCTTGGACAGACCCCAGATTGCATCTAATAATGGCTCTAATGGACTTTGGCCAAAGGACATTTTGCCAGAATGGCACAATTGTGTCTTGGGTACACTGGGATTTAGTTTTGGTTGATCCTGAGTAGTTGATTTTGGCTTCAACCTGGTTAGAGCCAATCAAATATCCCGTTTCTGGCCTGGCTAATTTGTTTTGTTGGCCAATTTTCGAAAATATTTCCATACTTTTGGGGGCGGCAGGAGAAAGCTCGTAGAAATGATGTCTGAGCTTTGTACATACATAGATTGCCTGGCCGCCGGGCTTATCTAATTTGAAAGCTGGCTAAATGCCTCTCGCCTGCACCTCCAAGCCACCCGCACCCGCAACCGCTGCCACTGCCACTGCCACTGCCGCATTCAGTGGCTGGCGGATGATGCGGATATGGCCTCTCGCAAACAAGCCAATTGTAAATAACTCGGCTTAACCGAGAGACTCCAGAACAGAACGCAGAACGCAGAATACTCTGAACCAGAACAGGTGAGTGGATGGAGCGGCAGGTGCGTGCCAGTCGAGATTCGCCAGTCGCGGTATTCAGATGCCGGTGCGGATCCGTCAGATGCGGCGGCGGGCCCCACATTCCAAATACTTTCGCGGTTCGCGTAGCGTCTCAAATTCAATTAATTAGAGCACATTAGCGGAAAATAGTTAATCATGGTGGTAACATCAGCCGATTCGCCGCTGCCACCGCACAAATATCTGCGTCGCATTTCCAAGGACTTTTCCACGGTGCGGCGGTTCAGCAACACCCCGGCTGTCGTTTCGGTGCGTGCCTCCACATCCGCTTTCATTGCCGCCGAGGCAGCTGCCCACTTGCCCCGAACCGGAGCCACGCCACCGACCACCCCCGGAACTCCGCATGGGATACGCCGGCGGCAGCGGATGCGGAAACGCTCCTCGGTGTCCTCGACACTATCGAAGGTCCTTATACTCAATGTGCGTGATTTGCTGAGGGCCCATGCCGCCAGCGAGCCCGTGGGCAAAGAGGTAGGGATACGGAAGGACGTCATTTCTCCCCTCCCCTTTTCGCCGCGTTTGCCAACCACTCGGAATGCCAATAGCTATTTGAGGTGCGGATGCAGTGGAGCCTTTGCCAAAAGGTGGTGGCTAATCCTCCAAGTGCCTTCGGCATCGTCGACTCCAAGTGTTGCTCTAAAGTTTCTGGCTCTGGCTTTGTTTGCCGCGATAACTGCCAAGTTGCAGTTGGCCAAAGTTTCCATTCCGAATTGGAATCAATTGTGCGGATTTGCGAGGTTTTAGGACGCCATAAAACGTGACTACAGATTCCGGCCACAAGAGCCGAAGTTTACGGCGTAATCAGTTGCATAAATGTTTTTAGTTTGCCAACAAATCAGACGAAATCAAATGATTTTAGCTGAGCTTGAATGTAAAGTAATTTAATTAATTAAAGTTCCCGAGTTTAATTGAAAAACTTTAATGTAAATAAGTTAACTACAACCCGGTCGAGACTAAATCCATTGCCCCTCCAAACATTGTAAATATTTTATTTAGTAATTGCATTGCCTAATTTCTTAAATTCGTTTGCTCTCAGTAACATTTTTGAATTATTCACTATGGTTTATAATTTAGTGATGTTTACATAGTGATTGTATTGTGTCGTCGTTGTCTTTACTCACAAAATGTAATTACGAATCTTTGAATTAGTTTGAGATTTTAATGTAATTTAAAAGCAACTCAACTCTTAACTATTTTTACATTTTTGGTTACTTACAATCCTCCAAGACTCTGTAGCTGGAAATATATGCCTTGTTTTTTTTTTCGAAGTATATATTTTTTATTTCGATTTACTCCTCTAGCTGTATAAAGAGTGTATAAAGTGTAACTATGAGCATTCATTGACTTAGTATTTGATTGGTATACAATAACTAATTGGCATTACTTACATTATTTCATTCTTAAATCTTAAATTTCGAAAATATA
Source organism: Drosophila varians (assembly GCA_018150405.1). Classification (NCBI taxonomy): domain Eukaryota; kingdom Metazoa; phylum Arthropoda; class Insecta; order Diptera; family Drosophilidae; genus Drosophila; species Drosophila varians. Next base: position 17,800,776 of record JAECWK010000130.1, read on the forward strand.
GCACCAGCCGCGCAGTTGGATCGAGACAAACTTTCAGAAGCGCGAGTGCATTAAATTTATACCATGCCCAAAGGACGACACAAAGTAAGTGGCAACTAATTTAATTTATTAGCATTATATTTTGCATTTAAGTGCATCTGATGGGTGTAGAACAGGGGGGTGCCAAGGGCATAGACGCGAAAGTCCAAGTCCAAGACGAAAACATTTGACCCAGTTTCCCCCAACCATATCTGGAAGCGCTTTCGGTGATGCAGCCACTGGCCCAGTTCCCTCCCGGCCGTTTGTGTATTTTGTTTCGTTTTGGGCGTTAGCATTTATTGTTTATTATGACAGGCGCTGTCCCAAGACCCGGCAATTGAGATAAATGCGCCATAAACCCAGACTAGTAGTACTACCCGTACCCGTGCCCGCTCCAACCGATTCGGCTTCTGAATCTGGTGAAAGTTTTGCAGCCGAGATATCCCGGGAATTGTGCTGGGTTGATGGGTTTATGGCCCATCTTGACTTTACATGACTGGGTGGTTGTTATCAGGAATTGGATTGCCAAATATTTGCCCGCTGACCTAACTTGTTTGGAGTTTTCCTTAACCCTTTACCATGACAACCGGTGGCTGTCGAGACGACGAAAATTATAACTAAAGAAGCTGATTTATAGTTGAACTTTTCCTTATCAAAATTTGGTGAACTTTCAAAGTTAATAATTAATCTGTTTAATTTCTTTAATTCTTTAATTCTTAAATTGGTTCAAATATTTCGTGGCGTTTCTGCCCCACTGTTTTATGTGGCATGACTACCGCACATCAGTCAGGAAGCACCAGGAATGTGCCACAGACACGTGCCGATTAATTTGATTATTTAATTCTATTTCGAGTGATTTATTGGGGCTGCTGGGTTATCCGCGGGGGGCATCTGGCGACTCTAATTGAAATGCATTATTTAGCAAACACTTTTAAGCACCTGACAAGAACATCAGCTGGCAGACAGACTGTCGGAGCGGAGCGGATCGGGCGGAGCGGGTCAGGTCAGACAGGTTATTGCCTCTCTGTTGGTTGCTGCCATATTTTGGCTTTTCTTTTGGAGGGTGAGGGAGGGGATCTAGAACACACACACTCGTGCATAAATAACGCCTTATATTACACGTGGGCATAGCAAACAAAGTGACAGGTAGAGTCAGATGCGTGTGTGTTCCACCCACAAAGGACCTCCTTTGTCTGTGGGGGAGTGTCGTCTTGGCTTTCCTGTTTACCGAATATCATTTACACCCACAAAGCATCCTGACATTCAGTCAACAAGGTCGATGAAATGGTATCCTTTGATTTCATCCATGCCCTGCCCAGGACTGTCACGAGCAAAGTTTTAGGGAATTTAAAAATATCCATTAAATAGCGGTACAAAAGCCTGGTTAATATGTAAATAAAATTCGATAAAATTCGATGAAATTTTGACAGAACGTGATTGAGTGGCCTATTATGGCCAATATCCAATTACCAAACAAATTCAATCAAATGAAATTTCCATTCTTATCGAATTTGTGCGAATTATACTTACAAATGTACTTGCAATAAATTCTGTAAAGGCAATCGAACTAAAGCGTTCACCTTTTTTTTTTTTTGGCAGATGCTGTTGTGGCCAGGCCCAGATCACACATCAGACGATACCGGGCATCGACAGCGGCTCACCCGGCGACCTTTGGCTGCCCACGAAGCACACCCGCCCCCAGCCCACGGACGCCTACGGCACCATCGAGTTCCAGGGCGGCGCCCATCCCACAAAGGCCCAGGTACGTATATCCTTACATAGGCAATTTTCGTTTAGTGTGGTTTTTAATCATATTTTCGGGGGTCTATTTTGCTTGTGTATCTAGTTTTTAATATTCTTGAAGGATATATTTAAATATTATGGTTAAAAAAACATTATGAGAGAAAGAAAGAAAGAATTATATATAATATATCCTGAAGGGTATTGAAATTTTCGCCTCTTTCCAAAGAGCTATCCTAACTTGTTGGTCTCTTTTGCCAGTATGTCCGTTTGTCCTTCGATACGCGACCAGAACTCCTGGTGCAGCTATTCACAAAGGAATGGAACCTGGAATTGCCGAAACTTTTGATCACCGTGCAGGGCGGCAAGGCCAACTTTGATTTGCAGGCCAAGCTGAAAAAGGTGAGTGTGGAAAAGTTTTGAAACACAAGAAAGTGGAAGGTTTCTGCCTCTGTCACTTGCTAATTGAATGGCCTAGCCGTGGGAGCTGGACACGAAACTGAAACTGATTTCGATTCGCAGGAGATACGCAAAGGACTGCTGAAGGCGGCAAAGACCACAGGAGCATGGATATTCACCGGCGGCACCAATACAGGTGAGAAGGCAACGCGTTTCATTTAAGTTTTATGAAAGGACAGTGAGCAGGGCCAACCGGGTTTTATGGCCAACGATTACGGCCGGAACCCAAGTTAAATAAGCACAAAGAAAAATGAGCAAGGAAACAAAACAAACAAAAAACAAACAAACCATCGTTGGGCAGGAAAACTTAAAGGGAATCGCCGGGGAAAGTGCGGATGAGCGACCCCAGTCGAAAATTAAATAAATAAAATCCCAAGCGGAAATCACGCAGCCAGTGATTGTACTTCAACTGCTTACCAGTCAACATATTGTGTGCTACCCCATGGCCGGACATTCGGGGTATACTGGCCAGGAGTGGCCAGGATGGGGGCGGTGAGTTTCCTATCAGAAATAAATTGGATTATTGCCAGATATGGAAGGGTAGTCTTGGCCAAAGTCCATGTTTTTCCGTAGCTTTTTGTTAGTTTTTATAGATAATTCATATTGGGGAAAATCTCTTCCAGATAGCGTATTCCCTAGCCGCTATCCAAAAGCCTTCTCAATCTTATTCATTCGACTGGACTTGGTCCTCTTTTTGTCGTCTGGGTTTTTGTGCTTCAGTTGTTATTAAATTTTTAGACACGCCACCCCAACTAAGCTACAAAAAAGCTGCAAAAGTGAAAGCCGAAGGATGGGACTAAACTTATTCACCCACTCGCTCCACGTAGCCTGTCATTGTTCTCATTTCTTGATATTCTTTTGTACATTATTGCCGCACACAGGAGTCACCAAGCAAGTGGGCGACGCCCTGCTCCTGGAGGGCCAGCAGCGAACGGGAAGAGTGGTCAGCATCGGCATCGCTCCCTGGGGCATCGTCGAGCGAAATCACGAGCTCCTGGGCCACAACCGCGAGGTGCCATGCCATAGCATTAGCTCGCCGAGGTGAGTACTTTCCCCACAACTAATGCATATTTAACCGACACGACACCAATTGGGGCAACAAGTTGAATTGCTCCTCAAAGATTCATGAGTATTAGCTGTAGTTGCCGCATTTTGTACCTGTTGCAATCTGTACATGCACCTGTTCGTTTCCTGCCTTTTTCAGATCCAAGCTGGCGGTGCTCAACAACCGTCATGCCTACTTCCTGCTGGTGGACAATGGCACAATGGCCAAGTACGGAGCCGAACTGATCCTGCGACGCAAGCTGGAAAAGTTCATTTCCAATCTGAAGCTACACCCATGTAAGTACTGGGGACGGGAGTCATCCGCGAATGTGTGGACAGCTCGGCAGCACAAAAGGCCAATCAGGCGCCACATTGAGGTTCCTTGTCACCAGGCCATTGAGAGCCATTTCTTTTCATTGCCAATGTCGCCGCAGGCTAAGCTCTGAAACGGGAATATCCTGGCCGAGAAGGGGGTGGGGAGAATACCCGCATTACTATTACTACACTCGGATTAAAATTTGTCTCTGATTGATGATGAATAGTTATTGATTCGAATTGGCTCTTCTTTCATGAGAGTCCTTTAAAAATATTTTGAGCGACGTCTTCCGAAACTCCTTGTAAAATCGGGTATATCCCTATATGACCCCTTCCGATGTCTATATTTTGGCCAATTTTCATCCGATTCTTGAAAGGAATACCTTAAAAGGTTCGTAAAAGGATTTCCCTTCAATCTGCATCAAAATTTGGAGTCACAATTTTTTTTCGATTTTCTTTCATTTTTTGTGGGCCAACCCCTTGTAAAATCCGGAATCCCTTGCAAAATCGGGTATATCCCTATATGGCCCCTTCCGATGTCTATATTTTGGCCAATTTCTATCCGATTCTTGAAAGGAATACCTTAAAAGATTTGTAAAAGATTCCCCTTAAATCTGCATCAAAATTTTGAGTCACAATTTTTTTTCGATTTTCTTCCATTTTTTGTGGGCCAACCCCTTGTAAAATCCGGAATCTGTAAATCGGGTTTCCTATATGGCCCCTTCCGATGTCTATATTTTGGCCAATTTTCATCCGATTCTTGAAAGGAATACCTTAAAAGGTTCGTAAAAGGATTTCCCTTCAATCTGCATCAAAATTTGGAGTCACAATTTTTTTTCGATTTTCTTTCATTTTTTGTGGGCCAACCCCTTGTAAAATCCGGAATCCCTTGCAAATCGGGTTATCCTATATGGCCCCTTCCGTGTTTATTTTGCCAATTTTTCGATTCTTGAAGGAATACCTTAAAAGATTTGTAAAAAGATTCCCCTTAAATCTGCATCAAAATTTTGAGTCACAATTTTTTTTCGATTTTCTTCCATTTTTTGTGGGCCAACCCCTTGTAAAATCCGGAATCCCTTGTAAAATCGGGTATATCCCTATATGGCCCCTTCCGATGTCTATATTTTGGCCAATTTTCATCCGATTCTTGAAAGGAATACCTTAAAAGATTCGTAAAAGGATTCCCCTTCAATCTGCATCAAAATTTGGAGTCACAATTTTTTTCGATTTTCTTCCATTTTTTGTGGGCCAACCCCTTGTAAAATCCGGAATCCCTTGCAAAATCGGGTATATCCCTATATGGCCCCTTCCGATGTCTATATTTTCGCCAATTTTCATCCGATTCTTGAAAGGAATACCTTAAAAGATTTGTAAAAAGATTCCCCTTAAATCTGCATCAAAATTTGGAGTCACAATTTTTTTTCGATTTTCTTCCATTTTTTGTGGGCCAACCCCTTGTAAAATCCGGAATCCCTTGCAAAATCGGGTATATCGCTACATGGCCCCTTCCGATGTCTATATTTTGGCCAATTTTTATCCGATTCTTGAAAGGAATACCTTAAAAGATTCGTAAAAGGATTTCCCTTCAATCTGCATCAAAATTTGGAGTCACAATTTTTTTCGATTTTCTTCCATTTTTTGTGGGCCAACCCCTTGTAAAATCCGGAATCCCTTGTAAAATCGGGTATATCCCTATATGGCCCCTTCCGATGTCTATATTTTGGCCAATTTTTATCCGATTCTTGAAAGGAATACCTTAAAAGATTCGTAAAAGGATTCCCCTCCAATCTGCATCAAAATCTAGTCGCTCAATATTTTTTCGATTTTCTTCCATTTTTTGTGGGCCAACCCCTTGTAAAATCCGGAATCCCTTGTAAAATCGGGTATATCCCTATATGGCCCCTTCCGATGTCTATATTTTGGCCAATTTTCATCCGATTCTTGAAAGGAATACCTTAAAGATTTCTAAAGGATTCCCCAATCTGCATCAAATCTAGTGCTTTTTTTCGATTTTTTCCATTTTGTGGGCCACCCTTGTAAAATCCGGAACCCTTGTAAATCGGGTATATCCTTATATGGCCCCTCCGATGTAATATTTTGGCCATTTTTATCCGATTCTTGAAAGGAATACCTTAAAGATTTGTAAAGATTCCCTTAAATCTGCATCAATTTTGGTACAATTTTTTTCGATTTTCTTCCATTTTTGTGGGCCAACCCCTTGTAAAATCCGGAATCCCTTGTAAAATCGGGTATATCCCTTATGGCCCTTCCGATGTCTATATTTTGGCCAATTTTATCCGATTCTTAAAAGGAATACCTTAAAAGATTCGTAAAAGGATTTCCCTTCAATCTGCATCAAAATTTGGAGTCACAATTTTTTTTCGATTTTCTTCCATTTTTTGTGGGCCAACCCCTTGTAAAATCCGGAATCCCTTGTAAAATCGGGTATATCCCTATATGGCCCCTTCCGATGTCTATATTTTGGCCAATTTTTATCCGATTCTTGAAAGGAATACCTTAAAAGATTCGTAAAAGGATTTCCCTTCAATCTGCATCAAAATTTGGAGCCACAATTTTTTTTCGATTTTCTTCCATTTTTTGTGGGCCAACCCCTTGTAAAATCCGGAATCCCTTGTAAAATCGGGTATATCCCTATATGGCCCCTTCCGATGTCTATATTTTGGCCAATTTTTCCGATTCTTGAAAGGAATACCTTAAAAGATTTCTAAAGGATTCCCCATCAAATCAATTGTTCATTTTTTCGTTTTTCCATTTTGTGGGCCAACCCCTTGTAAAATCCGGAATCCCTTGTAAAATCGGGTATATCCCCCTCCGATGTACATATTTTGGCATTTTTATCGATTCTTGAAAGGAATACCTTAAAGATTTGAAAAGATTCCCTTAAATCTGCATCAAATTTTGAGTCACAATTTTTTTCGATTTTCTTCCATTTTTGTGGGCCAACCCCTTGTAAAATCCGGAATCCCTTGTAAAATCGGGTATATCCCTATATGGCCCCTTCCGATGTCTATATTTTGGCCAATTTTCATCCGATTCTTAAAAGGAATACCTTAAAAGATTTGTAAAAGAATTTCCCTTCAATCTGCATCAAAATTTGGAGTCACAATTTTTTTTCGATTTTCTTCCATTTTTTGTGGGCCAACCCCTTGTAAAATCCGGAATCCCTTGCAAAATCGGGTATATCGCTATATGGCCCCTTCCGATGTCTATATTTTGGCCAATTTTTATCCGATTCTTGAAAGGAATACCTTAAAAGATTCGTAAAAGGATTTCCCTTCAATCTGCATCAAAATTTGGAGTCACAATTTTTTTTCGATTTTCTTCCATTTTTTGTGGGCCAACCCCTTGTAAAATCCGGAATCCCTTGTAAAATCGGGTATATCCCTATATGGCCCCTTCCGATGTCTATATTTTGGCCAATTTTTATCCGATTCTTGAAAGGAATACCTTAAAAGATTCGTAAAAGGATTTCCCTTCAATCTGCATCAAAATTTGGAGTCACAATTTTTTTTCGATTTTCTTCCATTTTTTGTGGGCCAACCCCTTGTAAAATCCGGAATACCTTGTAAAATCGGGTATATCCCTATATGGCCCCTTCCGATGTTTATATTTTGGGCAATTTCTATCCGATTCTTAAAAGGAATACCTTAAAAGATTCGTAAAAGGATTCCCCTAAAATCTGCATAAATCTAGTGCTCAATATTTTTCGATTTTCTTCCATTTTTGTGGGCCAACCCCTTGTAAAATCCGGAATCCCTTGTAAATCGGGTTATCCTTATATGGCCCCTTCCGATGTTTATATTTTGGGCAATTTCTATCCGATTCTTAAAAGGAATACCTTAAAAGATTCGTAAAAGGATTCCCCTAAAATCTGCATCAAAATTTTGAGTCATAATTTTTTTTCGATTTTCTTCCATTTTTTGTGGGCCAACCCCTTGTAAAATCCGGAATACCTTGTAAAATCGGGTATATCCCTATATGGCCCCTTCCGATGTTTATATTTTGGGCAATTTCTATCCGATTCTTAAAAGGAATACCTTAAAAGATTCGTAAAAAGATTCCCTTTGAATCTGCATCAAAATTTGGAGTCACAATTTTTTTCGATTTTCTTCCATTTTTGTGGGCCAACCCCTTGTAAAATCCGGAATCCTTGCAAAATCGGGTATATCCTACATGGCCCCTTCCGATGTTTATATTTTGGCAATTTTATCCGATTCTTGAAAGGAATACCTTAAAAGATTCGTAAAAGGATTTCCCTTCAATCTGCATCAAAATTTGGAGTCATAATTTTTTTCGATTTTCTTCCATTTTTTGTGGGCCAACCCCTTGTAAAATCCGGAATCCCTTGTAAAATCGGGTATATCCCTATATGGCCCCTTCCTTATCCGATCGAAGGAATACCTTAAAAGATTTCCAATCTGCAATAGTGATTTTTTCTTTTCTTCATTTCCCTTGTAAATCCGGAACCTTGTAAATGGGTATTTTTTATGGTTCGATGTATATATTTTGGCCAATTTTTATCCGATTCTTGAAAGGAATACCTTAAAAGATTCGTAAAAGGATTCCTCTTTAATCTGCATCAAAATTTTGAGTCACAATTTTTTTTCGATTTTCTACCATTTTTTGTGGGCCAACCCCTTGAAAAATCCGGAATCCCTTGTAAAATCCGGTATATCCCTATATGGCCCCTTCTGATGTCTATATTTTGGCCAATTTTCATCCGATTCTTAAAAGGAATACCTTAAAAGATTCGTAAAAGGATTCCCCTTAAATCTGCATCAAAATTTTGAGTCACAATTTTTTTTCGATTTTCTTCCATTTTTTGTGGGCCAACCCCTTGTAAAATGCGGAATCCCTTGTAAAATCGGGTATATCCCTATATGGCCCCTTCCGATGTCTATATTTTGGCCAATTTTCATCCGATTCTTGAAAGAAATACTTAAAAGATTCGTAAAAGGTTTCCCTTCCAATCTGCATCCAAATCTAGTCGCTCAATATTTTTTCGATTTTCTTCCATTTTTTGTGGTCAAATCCGGAATCCCTTGTATAATAAGGAATCTCTCTTTCTTAAATCCTCTTGAAAAGTTTTGTAAAGTTTGGGGGCATAATTAGCATTCTAGGCAGAGTGCACCTGTTGATGGATGGCCACCTGTTGCAACTGCCCCACACGTGTGAATGTGCCTAAGCCGTGTTGCAGGCTTATCCATGCGGGTTGCCTGACACTAATCCGAAATTTCTGTGCTCCTCCGCTGCAGTCACACATTCCAGTACGCCCGTCGTCTGCCTGGTGATCGAGGGCGGCACCAACACGATACGTGCGGTGCTCGAGTACGTGACGGATTCCCCGCCGGTTCCGGTGGTCGTGTGCGACGGATCCGGTCGTGCCGCCGACCTCCTTGCCTTCGTCCACAAGTGAGTATAGTTTCAGAAATTCGCTTTAAGTTGCCCAAAAATAAAAGCTTATGGCGGGAGTAACTTAATGAGTAACCGCAGTTTGTGTAAATTTAATTAAGAATATGTTGGCATGTCCTTTGACCCGGCACGACTGTTGCTGTTGTTGTCGTTGTTGTGAGGCATGCGACATTTGGCAAATTATTTAAATTTACCCAACACAACCACCGCACACACAAACAAAAGGAAATGGAAATGGAATTGGACTGGGGAGTTGGGAGGGGGGCCACCCAATCCTCCGAAGTCCTGCGTCGAGTTCTGTTTACCTTACGTCGGCATGGGCGGACCTTTTTGTGTGCCACATTTAATTTTGTTGTTTAATTAGTCAGAATAATTGGGCGCCCTCTCGAGTTGTGACAATTCACTCCGGCAGACTCTCTAACTGTGTTTTTCTATGCAGATATGCCTCGGACGGGGAGGAGCAGCCGGTGCTGGAGTCGATGCGGGACTATCTCATTGGAACCATACAGAAGACCTTCGAAGTGGGCCTGGACCAGTCCGAGAAGCTGTATCAGGAATTGCTGCAGTGCACCCGCAACAAAAATCTGGTAGGTTTAAAGACAAGATAATATTTATTGACAAAGGTAATCAATAATGCCATTAAATTCTGGGAATCTAGAAAAATTCGCGAAAAACAATAGCCTTGTGTTTGAAAGAGGGGCTGCTTAGTATTCCCAGAAGAAGCCTTTGGCGTCAAATTGTTTCAAAAGCGGCTTTTCCAGCATAGTTCAGGGGCCCAGGTGTATTAATTATAGGTATGAGCCATCAATTAAAATCCCATAACCTGGAGCAGGGCAGAGCTTTGCTCAATTAAGTTGCCTGGAAGATTGGAGATTTAAATGAACCAGGCCAAGGTGTGGGGAACTCGGAACTTTTTAATCACTTGAGACTTTTGCGCCGGCGTTGCGATTTAAATTTTTAATTAATGCTCGTGGACCCGTTGAAATAATTAGGCTACAAAATTCAATTGAACGTGTAATGAATTTTAAATCAGCGCTTGCCAAAAGCCCAGACAGTTTCCTGTGACTTTTCGGTGAGTATTTTGTGGGGCAAGCAAGAGGTCCTGGCATTTCGTCAATTCCGCCGCAGATGTTATTAAGATTTTAATTGGTTTTTGAATGAGCACGAAGCCACTGCGGGATCTAGCGTGTCCTTGCCAGGGGCTCGTTTCGCTCCTTTTTCTAATTTTTTGTTAGCATTTCCAGCTAGGACTAAGAGGGACTAAGGCTAGGCAAACAAATTATGGGCAACGGGGGCTACATTAAGAGATACTTTGAGTTTTATGTATATTTTTTTTTATATTTCAATTTCTCCGCCAGATTACCGTCTTTCGCATACAGGAAAAGCCCGAGGGCGAGGCGCAGGAGCTGGATCAAACCATCTTAACGGCCCTCTTCAAGTCACAGCATTTGAGTCCTCCGGAGCAATTGAGCCTGGCCCTGACATGGAACCGGGTGGACATAGCGCGTAGCGAGATATTCGTCTATGGCCAGGAGTGGCCCAACGGTGGGTGAAGTCGAAGGCCCCCCAGTTCGCTTTTGCATTTATTTAAAATTTGAAAATATATCACCCCTCAGGCGCCTTGGACGAGGCCATGATGCAGGCCCTGGAACACGATAGAATCGATTTTGTCAAATTACTCTTGGAGAACGGCGTTTCGATGAAGAAATTTTTAACAATACCGCGCCTCGAGGAGCTCTACAACACAAAACACGGTCCGGCCAATACACTGGGGTGAGTCTCTTGCCCTTTACCTCCGGACCTCCGGATCCCCGAACTTTTCCCTTTACCTATTCCGTTTATACATTGCCCTGAAAATGTTTTCCTTTCGGCCTATGTAAATGACAACGTTGTCCTTGTGCCATCCTTCAGCTACATCCTGCGCGATGTCCGACCGCATATACCCAAGGGCTACATTTACACGCTCCACGACATTGGTCTGGTGATCAATAAACTAATGGGTGGCGCATATCGGTAAGTGCATTTCCATTTTGAACAGATCCTAAATTTAAATGGAGTACAGCTGCTATTGGGGCAGTCCTTTTTCATAAAAGTAGATCCTTATTTGTAAATAACACGGGTTTCAAAAGCTAAATGTTAAAATTTAATGAAGAGAAAAATGCAGCGAACGTGCCGAAAAAGACACCTCACAATGACGGAACCCAAAACTTTTTTGGTTCACTTTGCGTAAAGGATTCCCGGAGTCCTTTTCCGCCAAACGTCCGACTCAAAGCCCTTAAAGTGTGGCGGATTAAATTTGATGTTTCGAAAATTTGTCCATGAAAATGTAATAAGTTTGCACATCAAGTTAACAAGAGCTGGTATCCTGGCTGGCAGGGTGGAGCGGTTGCTCTGCTTTGTCATGCTGATGTACGTCGAGGAGGGCAAAAGTCGAAAGGAGCCGGATGCCAGCAAAGGACCTCCTTAATTATGCAGCATTAATATTTTGCCGGCACGGCGAAAAAACCCGGTGGCTGGTTAAATTTAGTTAACGCCGCTCCGGCGACCACAATGCCGTTTAATATCGCTCATAAGTTGCGGCTGGGCTGGTTGGGGAATTGGGCGTTGGGTGTTGAGGCTTGGGTTACTCCTACGGAGTTTGGGGAGCTGACGACCCGAGAAAACGGTTTGTGGTTTCAATAAAAACTCGTTGGTCAAGCCACTGACCGCCGACTGGAATTACTCAATTTAATTAAAAGTCAAGCAAAAAACCTTTCAATCTTTACATTTTACTTTAGCTTCTCAGGGTGCAATTTAATTAAATCGGAGGAGAAAAAACCCAGCACTATATTAAGTTGTGTAAACAGCTTTAGTGGCTGCTCTAAACCCTTACTGACTCAAACTAACTCACTATTAAACTGCCAAATCATCTCCGATGATGGACCGAAAAAGTCCTCCAGCCCGAACCCCCTGCTCCCCTTTTTTGATATTTAACTTTTTGGGCTTTAATCAAAGGACCTGGTCCGGCTGAAAGTTATCTGACAAATGCCCATCTAAATGGCAAAAGGCTATCTAAGCAATGAGCCGGCGTCAGGACTGATGTGTTTATATTAAATTAGGGTTTTCGGATCCGGACTCCGTCGTCGTTCTTTGGCCTTTTCTCGGTCGGCTGGCTTACCTACTGGCCTGATTTTTGGTTTGGTAGCTGCTCCTGCTCCGGCTCCTGCTCCTGCTCCTGCTTCTGCTTCTGCTTCTCCTGTCTCTTGTTTTTGAATGTCTAGAGTCTAGACTGTAGACACTCCAATTTGTTTTTGTCGTCAATGTCAGGAACAGGAGCAGTTTGGCCAAAGTGTTGCCAACTTGGGCGTAATTAAAAGCATTAAAGTTTTGTGATTTGATTAACATAAAATTCGAATGAGTTTTCCTGCTGCCAGAGTTGCCTTCCAGTTGCCTGCCTGTTGCTGGTTGCTTGGCTTCGGGTCAATTGATTTGGACTTTTATTTGTCATAAATAATTTATGGACGCTTTCGTTGATGTGCTGAATTTAATTGTTTGGCCCATAAAACGCCGCCAGGTGTACGCTTCTGACCAAAAAAAAATTGTTCAGGGCATGGCCAATAAATTTGAAGCTGCTGCCTTGAGGGGGGCGGGGCTGGGAATGAAAGTAAATGAAACTACAGTCACTCAAAAAAAGGACAGTTGGCGACAGTTTGTTTCGAAAGAAAAACAAACAAAATTACATTTACATTTAGGCGATGAAAATCTCTTAAGCTGTCCCCAAACAATGGCCGACAATGGCAGAGAAAAAATTGAATTGAAATGGAGGCGTTTCATTGTTATTCAAGTCCCGCTGCAGCGCCAGCGGATGTCCTTCAAAATGGGAAAACTGAGCGCTCCTCCAAAGCTGATACAATGCAAAATTACTGACGCAAATCGTCGGATGGCATTAGGCCCGAAACGGGAGAAAAAAAAAATGAAAACTCAACCATCTGACCACCCCACAGATCCTATTACACGCGCCGCAAATTCCGGCCCATCTACGCCAAGGTTATGAACAGCTATGCAAATGCCTGTCGCAAGTCCTCGACGTACCAGTACCAGCGCTATGCCGGAGCCAATTCCCTCAGCCTGGTCACTGGCCTGCTGCCCTTCACCTCGGAGATGGCCCTCTTCGAGTTCCCCTTCAACGAGCTGTTGGTAAGTTGGCCTTCACTTCAACCATCCGCCCTGTTGGCCCTACTAAGGCGCACTTTTGTCTAGATCTGGGCTGTGCTAACCAAGCGGCAACAGATGGCCCTGCTGATGTGGACCCATGGCGAGGAGGCTCTGGCCAAGTCACTGGTGGCCTGCAAACTGTACAAGGCCATGGCCCACGAGGCGGCCGAGGACGATCTGGACACGGAGATTTACGAGGAGCTGCGCTCCTATGCCAAGGAGTTCGAGAGTAAAGGTAAGACGATTTGCTGCATCCAGAGAACTGGGATAAGATTTTAATCCTGCCAAATCCTTCTTTGTACTTTTCAGGAAACAAGCTACTGGACTTTAGTTACCGGCAGGATGCGGAGAAAGCTCAACGCCTGCTCACCTGCGAACTGCACTCGTGGTCGAACCAGAGCTGCTTATCCTTGGCCGTGGCTGCCAACCACCGGGCCCTCCTGGCACATCCCTGCAGTCAGGTTATCCTGGCCGACCTCTGGATGGGGGGTCTCCGGACCCGGAAGAACACCAATTTCAAGGTGAGTCTAAACCACAAAAATGTAACCCGGGCAAACACTTATTTTGCGGTGGCAGGTCATCTTGGGTCTGGTGATGCCGTTGTACATCAGGCAGCTGGACTTCAAGTCCAAGGAGGAGCTTCAACAGATGCCGCAGACCGAGGAGGAGCATCTGGAAAACCAGAATCTGGACAACGACGACTCGGACCGCTCCCAGCCGGATGCTGAGGTATCAAGTCATTAAAATTCTTCACCTATTTTCGACGTTCTTTTGTTAATTTCTAACTAACCTTGAATTTGAATTATATTTGGTTTCGTTGTCTGTATTGTGCCAGTCCTATTTGTGTATCGGCTTTCAGTTATTTCCATTCATTTAACTAATCTAACCATATAACTCTGCTATTCATCATAATCCTAACCGAACGCTATCAAAATCCGAATCTATCTGTTTATAGAGCGCCCTGTTAAAAGCCAAAAGATCCATTTCCTTGAGATATAGGATGGGCGCGGGTGCGAATAATCGCGACAAGGTAGTAGCCACCAATCCGATCTAAGTCAACTACTTGTTGCTGTTCAAGTCGTCTATATATTTATGCATACAAATCGAAACACACACACCTACTACGTATTTGTTCTATTTACTGTCTCTTTCGCTGTCTTTCCATCTGTCTCTCTCTTCGAGACTGTCATACTTTATCTCTGTACTGTATGCCTTAAGAATCGATTTGTATTTCCCATCTATTTATGTGTTTAGTAACTCTTTGTGCTTTAACTGTCTCGTTATTTTGTGTAAACCTAACTATAAAACTTGGTATCTAGTCTAAGCTGATTCTAAACTGAAACCTTTTTCCAACCGAATCATTTACTTCAAAAGGTTCTACTCTTTTTTTTTATTGATTTTCTGCGAGTTAATTGTATTATTTTTAGAAAAGCCAATCGACAGTCGCCACGTGGCTGCTCTATTTTCCATTATTTTATTAAATAGTTTCGCCCCCGAGACTTCGGGCGATGGTGGGACTGGCATTCAAAATTCATTTAATGGCGCTAATCTCATCTCATAGTCTGGGAAACGCTTCTCCTCCTGAACTAACTATAAATATTATTTTTCTAAGTGCAAGCTAATGCCAGCCGAAAACAGTTCGCCCTCGTTCAAGAGTGTCGCCAATTCAACAGATGTAAGTGACCCTCGTTAGATTTGAGTAGCTTTTGCTTCTAATGCCCCTCATTAAATTGTAAAGTCCTCTTAAAGTCCTCTTTCCACCACCCGCCGCCTCCACGCTTGAATCGAATTGAGTGCGAATTTCCATTAGCAGTGTAATGAAAATCATTACCAGCCGTATCCGAGCTTGGTTTAAAGTTCAATTTAGTTATAATCTCGGAGCCAGCACCACATCCCATTCATCCTTCCCACAGCTTCGTGGAAACCCAAACAGAACCACATCAAATGCCACACTTTCAGGCAGCCAGACCAGCCCAGAAGCTTTTGCAAATATTGTTCTTCAGTTTCACGGCAACTGCACAAACTCCTATATATCTACCACACACATGAATACATTAGCTCCTGTGGAAGGGACTAGGACTGTTTCTAGTTCTGGGGCAAATCCCTTAATCGCAGAATCAAATTAAAATCTATTAGGCCTTGGTAGTTTGTTTAAATTTAGCAAACACACACAACGCTGTAAATACTTATCGGAATGCCTCAATGTTTGTGTCGAAAATTTATTGAAGAATATTCTGTAACCACAAAACATACAAGAAAACATACAAGAAAACACACGTATCTTACTCCTACACTTCTTCATCTATCTCTCAAGTACATATTTCTCTGTGCCAAGATCACTGCAAAAATAGTTTAGAAAATAAACGAAATGAATATCCTATCTGATAAATGCGAAAAATGTGCGTAAATTGTTCCAGGCTCTATTGGCGGATACTTACTCAGTGCGCGATACAAAAGTACACGAAAATGGCAAAGTGAGTAATTCCCAAACGAATACCAAAGGACATGAATAAACACCAAAACACCGACACATACCGCCTTTCATACACCCACCTCTATATATATATCCTTTTTTTGGTATTTGAATCCTTCGGCTCAGAATGCGATATGACTGCAATTTTACTCAAAAACTCAAAAACCATAAACCAAATAAGAACGAAGGGCCGTTTTCCCCTTTTGGGAAAAATATCCTTTATTTTTTCTTCTGTTTTTCGCAATTGTAGCTCGTCCCGTAGGTAAAAACCCTAGAAAACAATCCATACGACTTGTGGCATCAAGCATCGAGCACATCAGACACAATATATACAATAGATATAGAAACATTTCCTTGCCACACGCCCCCCACAAATTTCTAATGTTGCCCCAGTACTTGTAACGTATCCATTTTGCAGGTTAATCTCACTGCTGGAGCGGAAGAACAGCCCTCCAAAGTTAGTTGAACCCGTAATTCAATTTTATTTTCCTTCCCTCAACAATACCCTTACTTAATATTTGTTTACCTATTTTTTTTTTTCTTTGCTTTTCGTACGATGATTTGATTCCTCTTGGAATGTGCATTTCGTAGCTTCGTATTCAATAGTTCACCATTTATTAAATAAAAAACCCATTCGATTTTGCTCAGTAGCTCAGTGGCTTATGCTAATTTTGTTACCAGCACAAATAAGTATTGGAAGGACCTCCCCCAGCGGCCGAATGCCATATTGTTTTATATTCAGCTTCAATTAATTAACTTGTTCTGCATGTTTTGTCTGCTACAACTAAACACGCATATAAATAGCCAAATATTAAAATATCCAAATACCCAAATAGCCAAATAGCAATGGAGCCTTAAACACCAGCGCAAATTAATTAGAAAGCAAAGCAAATCACATTTGACACATTGCGTATACGCCACGTATTCCCCAATGTACAATATATCCTCACGTGGCCCCCTCCTGCCCTTTGAATGTTCATTGCACATTGATGATTTAATTAAGGCAAAATATATATATGAATATATTGAGAGCTATTCCGCATCCGTAGAGAACACACTGCCTCCAAAGGCGAACTAATATTCACGGTCCTTATCCTCGCAGGTCTCGCTCACGGACTCGGATCCAGCCCAGTTCAGGGAGTTCTTTAATCTGTCGGAGTACAACGAGGTTAAGCAGCACCAGCCCCTCCGCCTGAAGAAGAAGTTCTACGAGTTCTACACGGCGCCCATTACCAAATTCTGGGCCGATTCGGTAAGTGGCGGAAATTACAATCCAGTTAGCTTTGGGGCGATAGTGTGCTTCATATCCGATTTTTTTGCACTTGGGAAAAAAATGTAAAAAGGACATTTCAAATGGAAAATATATGGTGTCATAATTAATGGTCAGTATCAATTATCCAATTATTTTCATAAATATTTAAAGAGAAAAGGGCCAAGCTGGAAATGCAATTTATTTATACCAATATTCATTTATTTGTGGAAGAGATTTTCAATTTAATTATAATGATTGGGTTTCCCCATCGGGGGACATTTTATTTATTTTTTTTAGTGTAGAACTTCCGCCTCCATCATGTAACCTTTTTTAATTATTTTTACGCTATCTCTCTCCCTTTTTTTGGTAATATTTTCCGCCCTTTTTTCCAGATTGCCTACATGTTCTTCCTGATAATGTTCTCCTTCACGGTGCTGGTGAAGATGGAACCGATGCCGAGGTGGCAGGAGTGGTACTCCATAGCCTACATCACCACCCTGGGCTTTGAGAAAGTGCGCGAGATAATATCCTCCGAACCAGTGGCCATTACGTAAGTTAAGGACCCTCTATCTATGTATCCTTGTATCACAATTCGCCGATGTCGCCCAATGGTGTTTAATTGCATCTGGCGATGAGTGCAAATGAAGACAAAGCCTGCCTGATTTCACAGCTGTGCGCATTTCGATTACTTTTTTCTTTCCATCCTCAATATGGGCCTCTCACGCTTGAATTAATGCCCGTTCCTGCCATGGCGATGGGTCCTCCTTTAATGCGGATTCGCATTCGCCGGGCAGGCATAAATTCTCGGTGTGGGCGTGGAATATGTGGAATCCGTGCGACGGCGCTGCCATAATACTCTTTCTCATCGGATTGACGTTTCGCTTTCGCTTCAATACGATGGATATTGGACGAGTCATTTACTGTGTGGACAGCATCTACTGGTACCTGCGCATCCTTAATATCCTGGGTGTCAATAAATATCTGGGTGAGTTGGACACCTGTCTGATTTTAAGCTTTAAATGTTTAAGTTTACGATTTCTTGCAGGTCCTCTGGTCACCATGATGGGCAAAATGGTGAAGAACATGATATACTTCGTGGTCCTCTTGGCCGTGGTCCTGATGAGCTTCGGCGTCAGTCGACAGGCCATCCTCTTTCCCGACAAGCAGCCCACCTGGGGGCTAATCAAGGAGGTGAGTCTTTGAGAAGAGGGTCAATGATCCTTTGGCGATCCTGTAAATAAACTAACCCTTTGGTCTGAGTGTATGTGCGAATGTCTGACTCATCCAAAAGCACACAGAAGCGAGTGTGGGTGCCGTGATTTCTTTGCAGCTTTTAATAAATAATACAACAACAAAAAAATATATATAATATAATTAACGAAGCGGAGTACATACATTTACTTAAAATAGCAAGCAAAGCAAGTTTTTGGCCTGCGTTCCTCAGTAGTGGTGCAAGCGAAACTTTTTTTCAAGTAGTTTGGTCGATTGGTGCTCTCGATTCCATTTAACGTTTTACATTAAGTAGTTAACTTTTAAACAGATTCATATATTTTATGCTACACTACACTACAATAGAACTAAGTGAAAAGTCACAAAAATTGACTGTCTCGTATTTTGTATACTCTTCTTTCTTTCTTTCTGTCATTTTCCGTTTCCGTTTCCAAACGAACCAACAACAATCCATTTCGTACTCGAATTTCACTGTCACTGTCACTGTCACTATCACTGCTTCACTTTCACTTTATCCCATCAATATTGCATTCGAATCGCTTTTTGATTGTTTTGTTTCTCGCCAAATAATCGATGAATGCCAGGTTATTGCCGGCTCGATAGTAGCCCCAGGATTTTTAGGTGCTTTGGGTCACAATACCCGATCGCATAACGCCCGAGGAGCTGCCTTCGGACCCCATTTTAGTTCCAGCTCCAGCTCCTTTGCCGCCGGCTACCAGCGGGGCCATGCAGCAGCCAGTGGCAGCCCCGCTACAAGCACCGCAATGCCATCGCCATCGCCATCGCCACCACCAATGCCACCTGCAACACCCACAGCACCCCACAATGCAACACCTGCTGCTGCTGCCGCTACCGCTGCAACATACAATGAGCACTCGAATTTGGCCAGCGGGAACTTGACAAATGTAAAGCAAGAAGTGTCCTCATATTGGTTTGCTTACTTAGAGAGCCGACTGTAGAATGCTCTAGCTGCGTCTTCCCATAAAAAATATATATATATAAAAAATAATATATATAATATTATACATATACGCTGCATATTCGTGTGGTCTATAGTTGTTGTTGTGTCTTGATGGAGATCAGTGTGTCAAGTATTGTGTTTTTTTTTTGGTTGTGGATTCTGCCACCTTCTTCCCCCTAAAGTTCTGTCTATAATTCCCCTCAATCTTTAATATTTCTATCCCTATCTCTCTCTATTGTCCTCCCGTTGTCTCTTTCGCTTAATTCTGCTCCAAAATTATTATTTAAAAACTCTTGCAAAGTTGGAAAATAGTTTGCAAGCGTAAGGCCAACTTCGGCATGAGCCGAACTTTGACCCAAAGAATTATTAGCCCACCCCTCACTCTGCATGTTGTACAAAACTGAGTGTTTAGCCAAACTCTTTCGGCCTCTTTTTTAGGTAAATGTGTGTACTCTGTTTTCGCTTTTGAATATTTTACTTTTTGTGCACAATTAATTTGCTCTGTATCCTCGCATGCATTTCCAAATATGCAAATACATCCTTTTCCCAAGGCTGGCTTTATCGAAATAAATTTATGTTTCCCTAATGAATGACTAGCTCTAAGTGAGGCGGAATGAATAATGAATATTTTAGTCCAGGGCTCCTTTGGTTAATCGGGCCCCAGGTCCAGCTGTGATTTGTTAATAAGACGGGACACCCACCACAAGGTTCCAATGTATTTTGTGTATGGCATGCTGGTTCCAATTTCAAAAGAAACCTCCTGGAAAATTAGAATTGAAACTACACATACATTGCATTGCATCCCACCCACCGACACTTGGCTAAAAATAACCAAAACCAAACTGTTTCGATGTGTAAAACTTGCATTAATGTTGGACGACGGGCGAAAATTGAATTACGCCCGGGCGGCCATTTCTTGTTTCGATGGCAATGGCGATGTCCTGCCCCCCATTGCCACTGCCAGTCTGTTCGTCAGATGCCGGTTTAATGGTGATTTTAATTTATCGTTGTCCAGGTCACCTTCCAGCCATACTTTATGTTGTACGGAGAGGTGTTCGCCGGCGATATTGACCCACCCTGCGGCGAGAATCCCAGCCAGCCCAGCTGCGTTACGGGTGAGTATTTTTCCGGGCCCGGTCGGGCTATGGGAAAAAATTTGTTACCGTCACTAATTGGATTACAGGCCATTGGGTGACGCCGATAACGATGTCTATGTATCTGTTGATTGCCAATATTTTGCTTATAAACCTCCTCATCGCCGTGTTCAACAACATCTTCAACGAGGTCAACTCGGTGTCGCATCAGGTGAGTGCCGCCGGATCATTTATAATTATCTCGGACTTTCAGACAATTGTCGCAAAAGGACATCGTTTAAAATCAGCAAAATCTCTGCAGAAAAGCGCTGACTTGGCAACTTTTTTGTTTGTTGACAGGTCTGGATGTTCCAGCGATTCACCGTGGTGATGGAGTACCAGCAGAAGCCCGTCCTGCCGCCGCCGTTCATCTTCCTGTGCCACTTCTACTCCCTGCTCAAGTACTGTGTCCGCAAGGCGAAAGGTGAGCCCGGGATGAGCAAGTTTAGCTTTGTTCCCTGTGAGTCAATCGTATCCGAAAGCGCTTCTCGTCCAGCTGAACAAAAATAATGTACAAATATCTAATTCTCTCCCTGCGTGCCTGCGTGCCTGCCCCTGCAACATCAACTTGCAACGTCTGTGTCTGTGCAACATATACTAACTGCATTACGTATACGCCACCTTTGCTTCCTATTGTATTGATATCAATCTATGCCGCATTTGCCACCAACTAACAAAATCAACAATAACCACACCTCCTGCCTAATTGGGTTATGCCGAATAATTTCGTGCCAATTATGATTCCATTGTGCCCCCAATTCCCCCATGACATGGAGATGCTGTTATTGTTGACTAAACCACCCGCCTCCTATTGCCCTTAATCACCTGCCACTTGTGTCATCTTGATCGACATTCCGCAGGATTGGAGGTGCAGCGGGACAATGGTCTCAAGCTCTTCCTGGAAAAGGACGACCTGGAGCGGCTGTACGACTTTGAGGAGGAGTGCGTCGAGGGCTTCTTCCACGAACAGGAAATCATCCTCAACCAGTCGACCGATGAACGGGTGAAGAACACCACCGAGCGTGTGGAGACGATGGCTCAGAAAATCGAGGACATCAATCAAAAGGAGAACATCCAGACCGCCACCGTTCAGGTGGGTAGCCATCTGGCACTTTAGTCCTTCACAGCCGCCCACCCCCGCAACACTTTAACGTCCCAATCTGGTCTGTCCAGATTCTTATGTAAATTTCATGTGTGATTCGTGTTTACCAAGCTGACATGGGTAGTGACAGCACGTCTTCGCATCCGGAACTCGAATTGAAAATTGAACACGTCCTTCTGACCAGTCCAATGTGTGTGCAGTGGCCGTTGCAGGTTTCCTTTTACGACCATTTGTTCCACTCGCATTGTTTTCCCTAAGCCTGGACACAAACGGAATAATTGCTGAAATGCCAGATGATACTGAAGCAATAATTTGATGGCACACAGTTTTGAACTTTCCCATCATTTGCCACCCATTGTTTGTCCTTAATTCGAAGGATATTCGTTGTGACAAATTGAACTAGAAATATATATCCTGCATGTCGATATTCTCTCTTTGCCGTTGTTTAAAATGGAGTATCCCATTTAACTTGTCTTCCATTAAACTAATGAACTGAAATTCGTCCTGAAAACTTCACAGAACATCGAGTTCCGTCTGCGAAAGATGGAGGAGTCCTCCGAGCAAATACTCTCCCACCTGGCGGTCATACATCGTTTCATGTCCACACACACTGCCGGCACGGATGATTTGCGCGGCTCGACGATAAACATTCCGGGCGAGTTGCATCGCATGCGCACCATTTCAATGTCCGACACCGAAGGCGGCGGCATTGGTGGCGGCGGCGGCGGACCAGGACTCGGTGGCAACGGTGGTCCCGGAGGAGGAGGTGGTGGAGGAGGAGGAGCTCTGACACTGGGCGCCGGACTGAATTTAAATTCGCTGCAGGTGCGTTTGAGTTACATATTTGTGAAGTGTTGAGAGCAAAGAGAAAACAATTTTCATATAAAAGCTCACTGGACCAAAAACTATTTTTTATTTACATTTTAAATGAAAAGATAAATGTAAATAATTCAAAATATTAAATTAAAGGAACTTTTAAATTAAATAACTCATATTCCTTTAGCATTATTCATCATATATCTATAGACTCTTTAGCTTGCTTTAAAACCTCTTTAATGTTCTGTAAATATTTTAATCCTTTAACTATCCATGTTTAACAAGTACTTGTATTTTCCTATTAAAGGAATCGTATAGCTTGAAAAACATTTACTGCAAATTCCCTTTTTTGAGCTGTGACAATCCTGTAAGATAACCGAATCTTTGTGTTACCAACTTTTTCGAGTGCATCGGTGTTTATTGGAAAATATTCGTCCTGCAGGTGACCACACGGAGGCGTTTCAACCGCTCGCTGACCGAGGTCCGTCCAGATGCCTACATCTTCGACGAGGGCACCCACTTCGAGGTGGTGCCCCTGCCCGAGGAGCCGGACGAGGTGGTCAAGTCCCGGGAGGCCCTCAACGAGCAGATGGTGCGCAAGGCGTCCATGCAATCGGAGGCGGACTCGGACTTGTATCTGCCACTCTCGCAACGTCCCTCCACCTGTGAGACGGTGAAGCGAACGCCGTATGTCACCGTGCGCCAGGACACGGGGGCCAGCACGGAGAGCAAGGACACCCTGACGCCGCTGGGCAACAACGACGACGACCAGACCCTGGTCGGCGGGGACAACTCCGATGATGCGGCTCCCGACATCAGCTTTGAGGGTAATATCCTAGCTGCCACCTAATCATCCTCCGTGCTTTCTCTGTTGTGTTGTCCGTAATTTGTCGTTGTATTTTGTGTTGATCCTTGGCGATCCTGTGGCGAATATGCTTAGTAAATGAATCTTTCAATCGCATACAGCTGCCAGGCATCGGGCGATGCGCCAGCGCACAGTCTCCCTGTGCCGCCGGAACTCGGAGACGTACTCCCTGACCGGAGCGGACATCAACCGGTCGCACATCAGCCTCAACCAGCTGGCCTCGCTGTCTCGCCGCCAGATGAGCCTCACCCAATCGGAGCCGGACAGCGACAAGGACGCCCCGGCTGCCCCCCACCCGGGTATGTATAGATCCAACCACAAGTGGGTCATCCACGATCCCGCCCATCCCACTTGGCCTTTAGATTTGCGCTCTAAATTCAGGCTACTAACCCCGTCACGCCATTCCCATCTAACCGTAGTTGCCCCCCGTCCCTGTTCCCCAACAAACCAATCCAGCAAAACGATTTGGCCACCCGAAATTAGCATTAACCATTTAACCATTAACCGAGTCCAAGTCTACATCTTTTCTCTCTGACAAACCTAACCACGAACTCCACGAACTTTAGGTAAATCAGTATTGCATGCGAAACCCTCCAGAAATATCTTGCTGAAACTACACAGCGAGTACACCTCGATCACGGACGAGCTGGAGAGTGTCTGCCACATGATAGCATCGCCCACCGTCTCCCTGCCGAGCAACAAAGGTAAGGCCGCCCAGGAAGGAGTAGAGTACACAAGCAGTTTCCCCCATCTGACCCCGTCCAGTGGCCCTGCCTGGATCATCTTCGTGATCCTCATCAGAGCGTCAATATCTAACCGGATGACTTTGCACTGCCCGTATCATTGCCTTGCTTCCGCTGCCTTCCAAACGAAATAAAGGGAAACCCTTCATTTCCAGCTGGAATCCCTTCACCCGTGCAACCCTTTTCATGCTTGCTTTTCTCTAATTGCCCCCGACAGCTTCCCTGGACCGTCCCAAGACGGAAATGTCACGGGCCGAGGCGGCCGCTGCCCTGGAGAAGAAGCATCTGAAGGAGTGCGAGGAGAACGACTACAAGATCCTGGAGGGACTGATTGAAGCCCGGGGCTCCATCGACGCCAGTGCCCAGGCCTTTGAGGTGAATCATTCTTGACATTCGCACATTTGCTCCTTACTAATAAATATCCATTCAGATTGGGGTGTCCATAGACTACAGCCATCGGTATCCGCTGCGTCGTGAAACTGCCGTGGAGCTGTCGCCTTCGAAGCCTTCCGTCGAGGGTGACCTCCTGAGTGGCGGGGGAGGAGCCGACGGCGGCGGCGGTGGCGGAGATAGTAGCGACACCAGCGGAGCCGGCAGCTGCGGGGCCATGGTCGTCGCCTCCAGCGGATTCCAGTTGAAGAACGAACGTCCCTGGCAACGAAACTCTTCAATGGAGCAGCAGACATACCCATCACCCTTGGTGCCCACCCGGGCCACCAGTGATTTCCTGAATCCACCTTACGAGGGAACCGGACGGCTGTTCAAGAAGTCCAGCGAGAGCCTCCAGAAGAACTCCAGCACGGAGACGGACTACTCGGCGCATCCGTATCGCTTCATAAAGCAGAGCTCCAACGAGACGAACACCTCGCTGACAGGAAGCTACAACGTGGACACACCATCCCTGACGGCGGAGCCCTCGCTGGACGCCGGGGACTCGCACTCGGCGACGGGGATTAGCATCAGCGTTGGACCCGCCGGCGGCGGCTCTGCCACTGCGCGTTACCAGCCCATTCGAACGGCGTCCGTGGGCGCGGCCGATGGGCGGCGGCTGCGGGACGAGAGCTCCAGCTCGCTGGACCTCAGCTCGGGGCCAGTGACGACGCAGGCGCAGGCGCCGGCGGTGCCATCGCGACCGATGCTGCTGAAGAAACAGTTTAGCGTGGACCAGGGCAAGCCGGCGCAGGTATCCGCCGCTAGTTCGGACCCGGCACCCACAGCTGCTCAGACGCCGGAGGCTGCCCAGGTTGGGGCCAAACTGATTTCCACGCTGAAACCCTTCGCCAGCAAGCTGGGCATGAATGTGCTAAAGGAGAGCAGTTCCAGCACCGAGGAGTCGGCCGGCTCGACATCCGCCAAGAGCAGCAACCCGGCTCTGGCCATTCCCCAGATCAGCACCCATCTGGTGCAGGACGAGATCGCCAAGCTGTCGTCGAACATCAAGAGCAGCACCGAGTCGGAAAAGGATCCGCCCTTCAACGAGACGATGTGTTAGCACATTTCTTTGCGGGAATTACTTAAGAAAGCCGGGTGATAGCACTGCTGGATAACTAGGTTAGCCAGGCGTCGTAGGAATCAGATATCAGATTATAGATATAAATAGGAGTCGCAGGTTAGGCGCGTGTTAATGATTTTGACAATACATAGTTCAGAAATTCCCTGTATTTTTATACAAGTATTTATTTAGAGAGCGTCATTGTTGTTGTTAGTCGTCGGCAGGATCGTGTAGGATTTATGTATGTTTTAGTTTCGAAGAAACCACCAAAGAAAGGCCCGGCACATATTCATTTTGGAGAGCTCTCCTAGCTATAGTCAGTCCTGAACATATTGTTGCATGCAACGGTCACGGAGACATATCTGAAAGCATCCACACTACTTTATCAAGAATTCTACGCACTTACCTCAACGCAATTAGCAGTCCTTGTCCCAACACAAAAATATTACTCGGAGGATTCCAGGAATCCCACTTTCGTTACGATATCAACTCAACTCTCCTCCACAATATGGAATATATATGTGCGGCATAATCGTCTACTTAGATAGTCCATTTTACTTGCTTATATAAAGAAATATATATATATAGATCACTGTTGATGTGTATATGAGGGAAGAGAAGTTAAATCGAGTTTTCTGTGTACAAGTACAGCTGCCATTTTAGGCGGCGGCCTAGTTATTAACTATAGAATTATGTAAATATAGTGTAAATGTTAAATATGAAGAGATCGCTAATAAATTGTTCATGTTTGGCCAGTGTGTGCTAATACTATAATTAGTTTTTAACATCTTTTTCGAGGTTTACGATTAACAATGCATTTTAAAAAAGAAAGAATTCATGATTGTACTTATTTACGTTAAGGATTGTATGTTATTTTTATTGAAATAAATTTAATAACACTTTAAGTATTTGAAACAATGTACCGCCTCAGTAACTTGGTAACCCCCAGGTAAACTCTAGTTTCTTGGAATTTTTTACTCATTTATTGTTCATATCATTTTTAAACCTTTCTA
Organism: Drosophila varians; assembly: GCA_018150405.1. Classification (NCBI taxonomy): domain Eukaryota; kingdom Metazoa; phylum Arthropoda; class Insecta; order Diptera; family Drosophilidae; genus Drosophila; species Drosophila varians. The sequence goes on from JAECWK010000130.1 coordinate 17,827,059, forward strand.
CAAACAAACTTAGTGAATAAACAACCTTATCAGTTGACGGAAATGAGCAAAATTTTGTTTATTATGTTTATTTTTAACACATTTTAACTTCGTTCATGGTACATTACTAGTTTTATACAAAAATAGGTTTTACAATTTACAGAATATAAAGTCTTTTGCGTCGCCATGTAAATTAAATTACAGCTAGGAGGGAACTATTTAAACAACGTCCATTACACATACGAATTAATTTAAAGTGTTTAATAAATATTTACAACAAATGGCATTATGGCTGGTGCAGCACACATGGGACTCTCGTATAAATTAATTCGTAGACTACAAAATACAAGGCACTTAGCGTAAACCACTAGAAATTCAAACCAACAAGAACATTCAATGTTTCGGATGGTCCACACGTTGCACATACTCCTATAAGGTAGATATTTTCCCGTAATCGCTGATCGCTTTTCTTTTTCGTTTACTTTTACTTTTAGTTTTTAGTTTTTTGTTTTTAAATGCATGGGAACACACATAGTTCTGTAGGATTTGGTATCTCGACTCCAGATTGCATTTATAATGTGATGTGGATGCGGTCCGGTCCAGAATCCGGCACTTAGTTGCCGCTGTTGAGGTTCTCCGCCTCGGGTTCGTCCGGATTCTGCTGCACCAGGCGGTTCAGTTCATCCTTTTTGGCACGGTTGAAGAAACCAAACTGGAAATGGAAATATATTAGAAATATAGGTATATATTAAATTTTCAGGATAATTACCTTATACATGGTATAGGTCAAGGCACCCAGCAGCAGCAGACCTCCAATCACAGACACAATTATAATCCAAATGGGCAGCCCAGCCTCCAGATGCTTCGATATCACATTCGGCGCTATCCTCCGGTTAATGGTGAACGAGCTGGACGTGGGATCGCCCTTCTTGCTCAGCTGCAGATCGGTCAGGATGACAAAATACTCCCAGGGATCCATCAGCAGCGTATTGACCTCGTTCAGGTCGACGGAGTAGCGCATGTTCAGGTTGACGTACTTCTCCGGCCGGAAGTGCACCTTCATCTCGGCCCGGACACAGATGGTTATCTCCGGATCCCGGCAGTTGAAGACGATGGTGCGGTTTACTGGCAGAGTGTCCTTGAACTCATCGCTCAGCAGATCGTGCGCCTTGACATTGGAGATGCGAGCATACTGCTCCCGATTGGCGGTCAGGGCCTTGAGGTCCCGCCGCTTGCGGGACATAGAGGCGGTGGCCACCATATCCGGGTCCAGGTCGTGCATCATCTGGTGCACATGGCCGCTGTGGGAGATGTCGTATCCCTGGCCATTCTGGGTAATCACCGTCTTCTCCAAGCCGTCCTTAACCGAGGTGGAAATCTCAACAGTGTCCAAGAGGAGGATGGTATCATTGTGGTCGTAGAGATCGATGCCCAGCAGCTGCGAGTCGTAGGTGGCCTGCATCCTCAAGGTGGTTATGTTGATGATGGGCACCACGGCCGTGGAGCCCGGGACCTTGTAGGCGATTGGGATGAAGAAGGACAGAGTCAGCTGCTCTATAATACTCGGGCCATTGCTCTTGACCTCGTAGTTGTTGATGATTTCCGCGGAATTGGAGTAGTGCTCCAAATCGATTTTTCCGTTTGTTTGGCCACTGAAAGTACAACAAGTTAGGAAAGGATTGTCTTTAAATTCGAATTATATTCTTTACCCCGTGGCATCAATCTCCGTAAACTCCTTCAAGCTTATAACGTTGGTCTGTTTGTTGTCCATGGGATTCTTCTCGTAGCCCGTGCTGAAGACCTCCGCGTTGATGATCAACGACAAGCCTCCCAGTTGGGTGACGTCGAAGCTAATGGCGATGGAGTCACTGTCCCCCTTGGCCAAGGGCCGACCCCGGTTCAGGTCGCAGACCATGTGGGCTTCGGTGACCTTGCAGTTGCCAGGCACCTGGGCGAAGGGCAGACGGGAGGAGCTGGTGACATTGAATTGGGGCAGGTAGGCGGTCTCTCCGTTATTGGTGATCTCATAGTTGAGACGCAGGATATCGGCACTGCCCAGGATATAGGTGGGACTAACATTCTTGCTCTTCAGCTGCAGGTCAGCCACGCAGACTGCGGTGGCGCATCCTGTGCTGAAAATGATCTTCTCAGTGAAAACTTTGGGCTCCGCCGGGTCCATTGCCACACACGTTGTGCAAAATTCTACAGAACAATAATAAGGTAATCAGTAACATGAAATCCGCATTCTTTGACCAAAACTTACCATCCGAGTCTGGAATCTTCTTCGTGAGTTCGTAGTGCAGCTCCATGTCGATGGGTGTGAAGATATCCTTCTCACTGTACCTCACTTGGACCTCGAAGACCTGGCATTGATCCGTGAGTCCGGCGTTGGCCTTAAAACTCATTTCGTTGGTCTGGGTTTGGGCGAACTTCACCCGTTTCAGCTGCGTGTCCATGGCAATCCTTATGGCCAGCTCCTGCTGCTGCACCTTAGGGTCCTTCGAGGTGGTGCTCAGGCGATAGCAGGCGGTTATCTTGACCTTTTCCTGCTCAGGCTTGATCTCGCGCGCCTCCGACCTGACGGTGGCGTGCACCTTGATCACCGGATAGGCCCGATAGAGATACAAGGCCTCGGCATTGGGGGCACCGACGGCGAAGTCGTTGAATCCGTTGCCATCGATGTCGGAGCCCCGGGAGAGACCATGTCCGAACATGTGGGTTCCGTACTTGGAGGGATGCTGGGCATTCGCATCCAAGCGCTGGCTGGGCTGATCCCGAAGTCCGTGTTGGCTGCCCAGGTAAATGAACACTGATCCGTTGCCGGCAAACGGAGCTCCCACAGCAATGTCTAAATGAAACGGGAAATTATTAAAAATGTACTAAACTTTTGTGATTGAAGCGAATACCCACCGTTGTATCCATCATGATTGATGTCTCCCAGTCGGGAGAGAGTCGTTCCGAAACGTGCGCTGCTTCCCACTGGCGATCGCAATATCTTTCGCTCGAAATTGTACTGTAATTGAATACGGATTAGTCATCATTTTCCCAGGCACGGACCTCACCCCGAATCGAGATTGGGATTGTGCAATCAACGGGGAACATATTACTCACAAAGCCCTTGTTAAGAAAGACGTAGATGGCGCCGTTGTCGTGGGAATCCTCCAGGGCATACTGGGGTGCCGAGATTATCACGTCCGTCTTGCCATCGCCGTTGAGATCCTCCGCCACCACGGAGTATCCGAAGTACTCGCCGAACTGCTCGCCCCGGAAGGTGTAGTGCTTCTTGATGGTCTTTCCACGGACATCGAAGATGTAGGCTTCGCCGGACTGCTTGTTGGCTTGCGGGGCGGTGGCCACGTAGAGCAGGTTAGACTGGTTGCCGTCAAAGTAGCCGGAGCTCACGGCATAGCCGAAGTAGGAGTCGTCCTTTTGGTCCCAGCTCGTCGGTCTGGGGATCTCCGGGGCGTAGTTATCCGAAATATAGTCGTTTGTGTCCGCATTTCGCACTCGGCGCCGGGACTTGCTGCTCGTGTCCCTCCTGCTAGCACTGGGATTGTCAATGGGATCCACCTGCCGGTATAGCACCACCGATCCCTTCCACGTGTGAATGCCAGGACATCCGATGAGGAACTTGGAGTTGTCGTCGGAGACGTGGGCGCTCAGTCCCATTTCGGCGTAGATGTAATTGAAGTGCTTCATATTATCGGCGTCCTCGGTCACCTGCTCCAGCTTGAGGCGGAGTGGGGAGATCTTGGTCACGTGCTCCGGATTGCTGGACACGGTGTTCTGCACCCAATAGCAGATGCCATGCAAGTGGTAATCGTTGGCGGTCGGAGCATAGAATCGCGGGGCGCAAACCAAGAGCTTGTCGGTGTCCCGGGTTCCTCCGTCCATCGACATGCCCAGCCACTGGTGGTCCTTGTTCTCCGAGTCGAAGGTGTAATCGTTTGTGGGGGCCTTGATGTTACCGCGCGGGTCCAGGACATAGGGACTGCACGATCCATTGATGAGGGAACATCTATAGATGGCTCCCGTCTCGTTGATGTTTTTTTGGGACTCCAAGGTGGATTGTGCACGAGGAGCTCCCACAAAGATGCTATAATTGAGAAACAAAATGCATAGATTTATAAGAAAAGTTGTTAAAGTTGAAATGTAAATGGAAAGTCATTAAACTTTATTTTAAGTCCCCCGTAAATATGTCAGTTAAAATAAATATAGCTAGTTAAGTGACTAATAACCTGACAAATAAGTTTGATTTTGCTTAACAGAGGTGCCAAGAGTAAAGAAATGTATCGTGAATTATATTCTATTCATATATTCGTAAAGCCAATAGCCGTCGAGCGATATTAGTCAGCCATTGACTTCCATTTGGGGCCTGTGCCTCATCCATTACACTATTTTTCCGACTAAACTACTTAGTTAGTGGCCTGGCATTGGAAATCCGATAAGGTGGGGTGCCTGCAATCTTTGCAACATAGCTGCCGAATGTGATATATGCATTTCTAAGGTGGCTTTAGCGGAACTCCACTGTGACAGCCGCAATCTTATCGTAAATCGTAAAAAAAAGAACGACACTGATAACAAATTGGCATTGGCTGGGCTAAGCGTTCTAGAAATAAACCATTTTGTTATAAATTGAACTGACTTTAAAAGCCAACAAAGGGTCGCTTATGTAGTGGGTTAAATATTAGCATAACTCCCCACCCGAACCCCCCTCCAACCTAGGGAGCTAGACGCCTCCCTGTATTAAAATATTGAAGTGCCTCCCACCTCCTCGGTGCCAGAAGATAATTGATATTATGGGTATGACTTCATCGTTTGTACAAGGCATTAAGTGTCTTTCTCTTCCACATATTTGTCGTTTTTATTTTCATTTTCATTTTCATTTTTTTTTTAGCTGCCGGAGCATTTTTGAGAAGTTTATTCGATTTTACAGCTAGTAGTCGATGGCCGTTTGGCAGCGTGAATCATCAACGCTCATGCACAACCTGTTTACTCCCCGAGCGGAATGATTTTTGGAGTGGGTACACTCCCAAGATGCGGGATCGCATTGGGGCGGATGGGACGTCTTACCCATTCGGTCGCAGGCTCATCGTGAATCCGAAATATGACGCACGCTCTTTGGGCAGATTGGTGGCGAACTGGGGGTCCACGATCTGCTTGTTGGGACGCGGCGAGAGGTTGAAGCCGTTGGCGTCCATGGCCAGGCTGAGTAGTGCAACCACCAACACCGCCAGCGCCTCTTGAGGGCGCCCTTGTCGCACCATTTTTGCCGTAATTTGGGGCCTTAAGTTGTATAATTGAAACGCTAAATAATCTTCGCTATTATCACTTTCGATTTATTGGCCACGCACTGAACTCCACCGATCGATCGGATGCGGACGCGGATGCGGATGCGGATCGTACGAAACCCAACCGCTGCGATCAAAAGTGTTCGAGCAACTAACCGGGCAGGTTTGGAGCGACCTGCCACCGACTTGGCTCCCCGAGAGCCATCAAATCGGAGAGGAGAGCTTCATATCTCGATAGCTTCTGGGGGGAGAGCGTATGGGCCGCTTTGTTTTGACCGGGCTTACTCACTTTACCGTTGGGGTCTCGTCGTCGTCGTCGTCGTCGTCGTAGGCGTGCCCTGGCCCTGGCTAACATCTTCCATATTCGTACCCCACATAAAAAGAATATCGTCTAAGAACCAGTGTTTGTTTTTTGAAACGGTCATTATAAGCCTGATTCATGCCTCGAACCCGTTGATAAGGAGAACTCGCCTTACTCATCAAAATTGCATAAGTGGAGGAGCACTTGGAGATATGAAATGGCATATATATATATCATATATAAGTCTTTGATAAAAAGCTATCTATTACCAGGGGTAAAACAAATATAACCTACAACTATAAGTTATAAAATAGATATTTTTTCTACTTTAGTGGAATGTTAAAGCTTATCAATACTTTTATAGTTTTAGATTAGAGCATATGAGCCTTTTAATTTCTTCAACACGAGACACCACTGATAAGGAGATTTAATTAATTAAACTTGGGAAATAAAATATAATCAGTTAGTGTTAGCATAATAAAAAATTGCAAATTAGTGGCAAAGATTGCTGCTTTCCTACTACATTTCCTACTTTTTTGTATTTACAATTCAATGCAATTTCAATTGTAATCTTGATTGTTCTCCATTGATCTTCAAACATGGCTGTGACCTCTACATGATAGTTGATTTATTATGAAAAAAAATATAGACACACAAATGAATTCAAGCTTTCCGGAGCTGGGGGGACACAGCGGCTTAGTCAGTTCGAATGATGAGTCACACCATCCGTGCATCCATTCCCTGGCCCGATTTCGCTTGTAACTTTATACACTTTATAGAGCTCGAAGGCGGCCAAATAGTTTGGGCCTGATTGCGTGTAAAAACGCCAATTATTAAAAGCCGTCAAGACGTGTGACAAGCCCCTCCCGCCACTGTGGCTACCTGATCCGAGCTTCGTGTTTGTTTTAAAGGTAAAACAGAGTACTACGAGTTAGTCAACAATTGTTTTACCAAGGCAATGCCAAGAATTCGGCGTGTCTGACTGAGTTGGCCAAAAGTTTGGCTTGTTGTTTTGCCAGTGGTTTCCCAAGATATGACTCACAATCATGTAACAGCCATGTATCTTCCCCGGGCGGGTTTTCTTCCCCTTTATGTATGTACCATACATATTTTGTCTGAAATGCAGCTGAAGATGTTCGATGGGGCGGTGCTTTTGTTTAAATGCAGCGCACAAAGAACTGTTTACTGTTTATGTAAGCTGACAATAAGCCATGTTGCTCCCACCCGCGTCAGCCAAACAAAAAACAAAGAAACGCAGCAGTTTGTGGTCAACAAATTGTTAAGAACAAAAGCCACCACACCGCGAGAAAATCTGGTCAGGTCAAACAGGTGTTGGCATTAAGGGCAGTGCAGGGCTCTACAATATTGGATACTCGACCCCCGAACATTGATTCCCCTGGGTAAATAATTTCTCTGTGTACTTCTTTTCAGAATTCAGAATTCGGTTTAATGACCCAAAGCGGCAAAGCGGCTAAAAATATTCGTGTGTGGTGTCAGTTAGTTGGTGGGGGCAGGAGCGGATGCCCTGGTGGACTCCGGCGATGGCGCCTTGGCGGCCTGCAGCTGGGTCTGGATTCTCAATCCAAGTGCGATTGAATACATTCTGTGACTCACTTCGCCAGACGAATGACAGATGGGACTGGAAAAGGAATGGTGGAGTGCACTTTTCAGTGTGAAAGAAATCTAGAACGGCGCCCTCTTCGTTTTGAGGGATTACGCTTTCAATATTCAAAGCGTACCATACCAGTACAGGAAATCGTAAAACATTACTCCTACTCGAACTTTTTGTTCAAACTTCAATTGATGCGAAATAAATTACAGCTTGTCGTGATTTTACGCGCAATTTCCGTACATAATTAGGCGTACTTCGTAATATCCGAACAGTCATGGGCATTTTGGGGCTCTAAACTACCAACTGGCCATAAAAACAGAGGAGCCGGGGAGGAAGTTCCAAATTACCCATCCAGTGGCTTATGGAAATAAAACCTGGCCAAGAGACCTAGCTAGTTATGATCACGTACTGCATTCTAACGAGGTTGTACTTGATGTTATGAAAAAGATAAATTGTGACCCGAATACGCTTAATTATTTTGGAGATACCTCTCGCATGAGATCAGTATCTTAATAGAGAGTATCGCAGCTTCCATTTGGTCACTTTCGGCTTTTTCAATTAACTGTGATTTGTGGCGCCGCCGTCTGAGGTGTGTGTGATGTCATTGCTGGGTCCGGACCGTGCCTCCAGAGCCGCAGCCGGAGCAGCCGCCAATGGGTCTACATATCAAACTTCAAGATACTCGGTATGTAGGTCGCCCAAAACAGAAACTCAGTAAAGTGTTCGGTTCGGTTTTGTCAATTGTGCTGAAGTCGGAGTCGGAGTCGGAGTTGCGATCTCTCAGATCTGTGGCAATTGAAGCTGAAGTAGCCAGTTTTTTTGTTATTTTTAGAAATTTCGGTCTCAAGTGGTATTGTTTTTGAGTGGCTGAGACCAAGCCTGGCTGGGCCCGGGCTGTCTAATGTTTTTCTAGTCGACAAATCATTAGTGGAGCTGCAGAATATTTAGTGCAGCTGTCAAGTGGAACGAACGGATTCGTATTTCACTCGAAAATAACAACATTTTAATTTTTAGTCAAATAAAAGTGTGTTAATGGCCAATAAAACCGACACGAACCTAACCGAACCGAACCGCAAAGTCCCACTAATTTCGCCAAAGTCTAAGACAACTTCTGTTGGTGCCCCAAAGTTGGGTTTCCGTTTTGGAGCCAGAAGTTTAAAAATATTGACAGAGCTGGCTGCTTGAATTTAACGGAATAAAGAGAGAGGTCGGTTGTCACCCGTGAAAGGCAAACAGTAGATATCTTGGGATAACATTTCACACTCCACACACCCCACCGATAATATGCAAATATTGACAGCGACAACCCCTCACAACGCTAGCACTCACCTGGTTTGACGGATGACGAGCGTGTATCCAAAGTAGGAGCTCCGGCTCTGCGGAAGATGGAACTTTAGGTCCGTGGGGCTGTTAATCACCTGGCTGGGTCGGGGCATAAAGTTAAAGGCTTCGATCTGCGCCACCAGGGCCAACACAAGGATCATAATTGGTTCGCACATTTCCATTATATCAGCTTTCATTGGAACTCATTCAAAATTAAATTTTCGCATGTGTAATTTCGTAATTTCACTCGAGCCCCTCCGATGGGGCAGGCAGGCAGGCAGGCAGGCAATAAATCACAATTGCTCCACAGAGCCGTGCTACTAAAGCAGGATACTCCTCGCACGTTGGCACTCACTTATATATATTTATGATTTATTGAATTTAATTGACGCACTCTCCACACACACTCGAGAGATCGCCTTTGTGGCGGGCGGCGTTCCCTCAAAATAATATATTAATTTAATTAAAGCCGGCGACTTGGCGACTGCTTTCGCTTTGTATTTCGAGAGATCTTTCGGCAACAGCTGCGGAAACTAGTTTTTGGCATTTGTCACTGCCCTGGGCAACTGGACCATACTATCTCCACAAATATTATACCATATAGCACGTATGTTTTTCCGTAAACCAAGAGATCTTCTGTGCAACCGACGACAGCCCCGGACTTTGGACGTTTTCACTCTCTGGCGACTCGAATCGAAATGAATTCAAGAGCTGCAGCCGAGCTGGAAGCCGGCAACATTGCTGCCTTTTCGCGTCCACCCTACACACGCGTCGCTTTCGGTTTTCCGCATTCTACAGATACGCGTTTTGTATCTAATGAAAGTATCTTGGGGTACCATACTTCTAATAATGATATCTTGACATTAGAGAGAAGGCTCTAGGTAGTACCAGGGATATAGCTTCTGCTTTTCCCAATCGTTTTGTAATAAATTATAAGTTTTAGAATCCTATCATGAGTTCAAATTTATAATAATTGTGAGAGTTTAAAGAGAGGTTTCTGTACATTTTTTAAAATAACACACAATCCCTAGAATTTTTCCAAGTGTAAATACCTTAACATTTTGAAACTGCTGGGTGGTGGCTTTCCTTGTTCCCAACACCACTTGCATTTACACTCCCCCTCCCACGCATTTGCTGACTTTTCCCCACATGTCCGCATACACACAGTCACTCACATAAGTCTGTGCACGCCCCAGTGCGAGGAGGGACTGTGTGCAACACAAACACCATGTCACCATGGAGTTTCAACAGCGAATTCTACATTTACTTATTATAAGAGCTCCGAATACAAGGCGTTTTGCGTATATATTCATTAATCGTATTGCTCATCATCTCGTGTATTTCATTATAATTAATATTTACAATGAGTTTTGATGCCGGTCCTGCCCGGTCCGGCCCGGCCGGATCAGATCGAGTTTTCGAGGGGGGATGGGTCTGGGTATCATAACAACATATGGCGGAAATAAAGGATGCCGATCACGATTACCCAAACGGGTATCTCTGTCATTGAACTTCGCTGCAGTGCCTTTATTTGTTCAGTAATCAGGCGGCTTATCAGCCCGGCCAGGAGGTACACAAAATATATGGTATAGTAGGTACCGCGAGTAGCTATTCCACATTGGGGTAGGTTGCTGCGGTGCACCGCAATTTATGGACTTTACGATCCAGTGACACGGAATCAAGAATCGGGACCCAGCACGCGGGGTTCAAGTGTGGTTCACAAGTTCAATTGGCAGCGGCTGCGGCAGCGGCAGCTGTGGTGGGGAGTTCTTGACTTTTGCCCCATACCCCAGTCCCAGTGCCCAGTGCCCCGAGTTCCAGTGATAAGCGCGCTTAGATGGCTCCCTAGTTCTTTGTGGACAAGACTCCTCCAGTAATTGATTTCCTACGAGCATGCCTGCAGTTTATCAAGCCAATGTAACAAACAATAAATACTAATAAAACCGAAAGTGGGGTGGTCTCTGGCTGGCTGGGTCCGGTTGGGGCTTCTCCGCGACCGATAAGAGCAAATGTTAGACCAGATTACCCCGCCATAAAACTCTATTCACAACTTGTCGAATGCTCCCATTTCCATTTTCCCCATTTCATAAATAAAATTCTTGTTAAAATCTTCTATAAATCGAATTCGAATGTGTGTTTATGCGGCCGTGGTGGAGGTGGTGGGGAAACATTTCAAAACAATCGTCCAAAAGCCCTAAGTAAACATTAAAAGTCTTAAAAAAAAAACAACTAAATAGGGAGCTAATTCCGTTTCCCTTATTCCTCGGAGTGGTAAGTGTTTCGGGCCGGGCCACGCCCAGCCTCCCTTTTCGGCGTCAGTGTCTTGTGGAAAAGCACAATTAGGGACTCGCCAGGCGATTTGACAGCAATTACATTGCCGGCAGGGTGCAACACAAGTTGCAAGTGCAACTCTGCAACACTGCAACGCACGCAAAAGCAGCCAACTTAAAGGGATGGGAGGGGATGGGACTCTTTATGTGGCACATAATTGCAGTTCATGACCCAATGCTCGACGTCAGATACACCCTCACCCGATATCGAGGCCGTCTATTTTTGGTCTAGATCCCATTATCCAGATACAGGCGAAGCGGAAAAGGGGAAGAAACCGAACCAGGAGCAAATTGAGCTGTTACCCAGGCATAAAAGAACTCTTTATTAACTTGCCAGCGATAAAATTAAATGGAAGATACGATTCCCAAGAGGCATGTAACGTTACAAAAAATACGATAAAACATTTCTGAACGTTACCAATAAAGGATTATATGAAGTATTTGCTAACACGTGACATAAAAAATCAATTTTTGGCCAAAAAATCATGGTAACTGTTTTTGGGCCATAAAAAACAGTTTTTACTTAACTTTTTGCACATATTTTGCACAATTGTGATCCGATTTATAAACGGAATGTCATTTATGAATCAGGACTTTAATCCCCGTCGATCTGCATCAAAAGTTTTTAAAAATGGGAAAAAAAATATTTTTTCGATTTTTTGAAATTTAGGAAAGGGGTACCATCATAAAAAATCGCAAAAATCGAAAAAAATCTTTTTGTTCCACTTTTCAAATATTTTGATGCAGATTGAAGCGGAATAATTTCCTGATTCATAAATGCTATTCCTTTTCAAAATCGGATGAAAAATAGATAAATTATTAGCAAAAAGCTGACTAAAATCAAACATTTTTGACCAAAAGGCACTCACTACGATTTTAACGTGGTCTTTTGCCTCAAATAATGCCATAACTTGATTAATATTGAAAGTAATTCGGACATATTCAGAAAGTTTACAAATTTTTACGTTAACTGCCTGTTTTTATATTCTAGAGAAGCTATTTTCATTTAAGTTTTCATCCAAGTTATGAAAGTAAGTAAGTCCCAGAGTTGCCCTTGAAATGGATCACTTGGAGCCACAATAGCTATCTCTTGTTACACTGGGCGGAAGTTTCTGAACTTAAATTGCAGCGGGAGTAGCACTTTTATCAGCTCGCCGGGGCACTGCGATTACGCCGTCTAGTTGGACCGGAGGAGAGTTGGCAGAGTGTCACACAAATCACAAATCAACAATAATAACAACTGCTAAGGAAACACAATACATTATGATTGATAAGTTCCGAAACGTGGACGTGAGCTTGAGGTGGCCTGGAGTCCGAGCTTTGTTGCAGCTGCGACAATATGTTTTCAAGCGGTGCCTTATTTGGATTTCGAGGGGGCCAGGCTTCTCCATATAGAAAATGTCAAAGGGAAGTGTAAAATCAAGGCAGGTGTTCACTTTCCTGTGACGTCATATACCATATACCATATACCATACCAGGGTGTGTAATGCCTTACGATTAAAACTAATATGTACTTCCCAGAAGAAAAAAACTCAGTGATTGTGCAAGGACGAAATAATTTGTTTCCCGTTCTCGAAAATGAAACGTTCCAAAAGGATATGCAGATCATAAACCCTTGCAGGTAATGACCACCAACCCTTTCGGAACTGATGGAGCGCCGGCGACAGGTTCGTCTCATAAAAAAAAGGCCACTTGGTGATTGATCTGGTGGCCTAAATAGTTAAGGCCGAATGAGTGACAGACGACGCCCACATAATGCCGCCTTTCATGCGAAATATCGGCCATAAAAGCACTTTCACTTGCCATTGAGCCATAAAACTGAAGTGAATGAAACAGCAATAATATCGCATTTTTCTGCCCTTCCGGTTGTGCCTGAAGATCTCGTATTCTATCTCCAATTCGTCTCGAATTCGGAACGAAAAGATACATATATACAAAATAATTGTGTCAAAGCCGACGAGTGTGTAATCTGAGATTCGGACATGTAATTGATCCGCTAATGGTCTTTGCATTGAACCTTTGCGATCGTATTTGGGGGGATTGAGGGTTGTCCGAGATAATCTTGCATTCCGAATACCCCCGACAATGACACATTAAATCCGATCAGCTGGTGTAATTGTATGCTATAGCCCAATATTACGCTTGGCACGTTGTCGTCATAAAATAATGAAACTATCTCTTAAATGCTCTCGACAACATCACATAAAAAGAATGAGTGGCTGTCGTCGCCCGGCCAGAACGGAGACTGAAATTAAAATTCAAATCATGGAGCACTAAGACCCCACTCGGGCGTCACAAAGACGTGATTAGCTGCGGTTGCAGCTGCCGTTCAGATTTTAAAATGGAAAGTTTGTACGGATTTATGAATGCAAGTCAACCGCAACAAAGAGTTAATCCTTAATTTATGGGCATTTTTTTCAATTTTTGAGCCTTACAATGATCTTGGCAGTGCCTTGGGATTCTTAGTTTTAAGGTTAAATATTTGTTTTACTCCACAATAAATATATGAACTGGGTAAAATAGGATTTAATGTATTTAAAAATAAAATCTTTAGTTTGAATACAATCTTGATTTTTTTATTTTATAGCCATCTACTTGTGATTTAAGTGAGGCGCAGCGCCCTCTAGCTCACACTCTTGCTTGGGTAGGCGCTCGTGTAGAATTTGTAGTCGCTTTTAATGCCTAGAGAGACCGCTGCTAAGTTTAGTAAGTAACTAAGTTAGTTTTGATTTTAATAAATAAATAAAACTTAAGTCTTTTGTAAAAGAAAACTGGGAGGCTAATTGAAACCTTTAAAAAAAATTTCCCTAAATGGTAACTTCCTAAGAGTTAGTAAACAACTAAATGTTATAAAACGTAATATATTACTAATAGTTTTCGATTATTAAGTATAGTTATATCGCCCCAAGACAATGAATAAGTTTTCAGGAATTTCCACAGACCCTTAGAAATGATTTATAGTTCTTCCGGCGAAATGAGTTAATCATAAAGAAACAGGAACAAAATCAAAACAATATTATTCCCCATGCCAGCACGTACCGAAAACGCTGGCATTTCCTTAAATGCGAATTTATTATAACCCAGTTTAAGATCCTGAGAAGGAGCTGGTGGACTGGGCCTGGGAATGCAGGAATTAATTATTCATGGAATAGATGGTCAGCACTATCAATTACCAAACCGCAGTGCGTATGAATAAAGTTCGGTGCAGTTGCACACACAAACTAAATGGCCGAGGGGATTATAAGGCGCTGTCTAGCCAATTGCAATGGCTTTACTTTGATGTAAAGTGCCGACAGCATGGCAAGCCTAAGCGGACTATTACACACAGGAGCCAGGAACACACAAACTAACACTGGGCAGCTCCTGCCAGGGAAATCAGTCTAGACGGGGCCGGCTTAAACACAAAGCAATTTCTTTTTGTTATCGAATATCCTTGAGGCACCGCAAATTGCCGTCACTTAAGCTCCACCCCGCCTCCCAATCTACCACCGCACACCGCCCACTGGCTAATGCTAATTATCGTGAGAAATGTCAATATTATAATATTACACATACGCAGTGTGGGCTGGCATGCAAATTGAATAGAAAGGATATGAGTGGCTGCCTAATTATAGACCGATTTCATCCGGTTTGGCGGTTCAAATGTCAGCGAACATGCTTTGATGTGATTTTCACATTTGATTTATTTTGACGGGCGGAAATTCAAAAACAAAACCACGTATTTGTTCATATTTTCATTCATAAACTCAGGAAATTCTGACAATTTTAGAAACATATATGTATGTATGTTTTTTTGAATGATTTTAAAGAATCAGCGAATCAATGATTCATGGCATCGCGAGAATGCAATTATGGGGCAGCCAAGGCAGTGTCTCATTAGATGCACTTCCAATAAATACCCAGCAATGTGGCAGCCACATGCAGCCAACATCATTAGTGGGTTAAGGTGGATTTTGTACAAGGAGGAGGAGGAGGAGGAGGAGGAGGTTGCTGCTATCAGCGAGCGGCGGCTTAATACGCGCCCAGCACGCCATTGCCCAATAAAACGCTCCACGCCGTAATTGACGTCCAAATCCCAGGCTCAGGCCCAGGCCCAGACCCCGCGACCCATAGCGAGAGCCAGAGCCCGAGCCAGTCCCGGCTCTCCTGCCCATCAAATGTCTTTATTTCGCCAGCCAAATCTGAGGCTGAGCAACATGCAGTTTGTTGGCTCGGATATCGGACAATTAGATCTAAATTATGACGCTGTTTGCACCATAAAGAAATCGTTTTTCTCGGCTACGGCTACCCGGCTGCAATCGCTTTGCTCTTGCCAAACAATAGACAGTTAAGGTTGGAGATAAAGATATTCGCTGCATGATTTTTGCTGCATTTAATGAGCCCTGTTTGGCCAGTGTGTGTTGCCAGCAACATTCATGTGTCTCGGCCATATCACAGCCGGCTGGCCAACTTGGCCGGAAATGCATTTCCGGCAACATGTTGCTCAGAATGGTGGTTGAGGTTGAGCGAATCGGTAACGCATGTAACAACCGGGTATGGATCGATCTCGAACATGTTGGATGGCCTTACCCACAAAAGGCTAAGTATCTCAAACTCAAAAAGTATCTTACAGATACAAAAGTATCTCAACTTGAGCCGCACAGGTGCCTGCGAATTCGCCTCCGTTATAGTTATACTCAAATTTAAATACAACTTTGTTCTTAATCGAAAAAATATTATTTAAAATATTTCGGATACATTCACATCGCGTTATAAATATTTAATTTTTGAACAGGAACCCAGGATTCAAGTTTGAGCGCCGCATCGTCACATCGGGTTGCACGGACGGAAGGCACCAAATAAAATAAACGAATCTCGTGGCGTGCGGTTTGTTCTTTCTCGACCATCACCTGGAGCACACCTGGTGCTCCACCTTCGGAGTGTTTGTGTTGTGACCATTTCCGCGATTTCCAAAGACAAGAAAGGCCAAGAGAAATGTAAATAAACCTTTCGAGTAACTTACAAAAATCGAATAGCTCAGCGAATTAATATTGAAAATGAAGAACAAAAACCAACGCGATCGTTCTGCTTAATTTGATTTGAGTTTTTGTTTCAACAACAATTATTTTCTGTTATTTTTTTATAGTTTCTGGTTTTATTAAAATTGCTTTTATTAGTGCTAAAATCTGAAAATCTGAAAATCAGAAAACTGAATACCGAAAACTGACAAACAATTTGGGAAACAAAGTGAACTTGCCGATCATTTGGCATGTTCTACGCTAATTTATTGGCAAACATCCACGTCCGAGTGCGAAACTGAAAATTATTGCCTCTAAGCCCTGACATCGCTTGGCAACATCAGCTAGCCAAGGTGCATTTGGAAAAGGTGAGCTCACTTAGACTGAATAAATTCCTTCCTATGGTTCCGATTTTCTCAATGGAAATGGAAAGAAAACAGAAGGGGATCTATGCCTCCGTTTCGTTTCCGACTGACTATTTTGTTTCACAGACGGTGGCCATTTTTTTGGTCGTTGTTGTTGCGTTCATTATTATTATTATTATTTTTTTAAGCAGCAGCCGCAGCGGCAGACAAAAATATTTCCACGTATAATTGCACATCTCAGACAATAACAAAAAATTCTTGCATAGTTGTCAACAAAAGGCGATCGAAAGACTCAATAACAGCTCGGATTTCATGTGAGCCGATATTTATTTTTATTTACTCGGCGAGACGGGACTCTTTGCTTTTCGCCTGTGCTGTTTGCTGTGTCTGCGACTCGGCCAGAAGTCAGATTCTCCACCTCGCCCCGCTGCGGGGACAGTGGGGATGGGGGCCAGGGCAACGGGAACAACAACAGCTACGGCGTCCAGAATAAGCAAATAATAATTTCACGCGCGCGCGCGCTTTTTCGACTTTACTCCACAGTCCTGCAGATTTCCTGTTTACTTTTGGACATTTTTTGCGGCTGTTAATGAGCCATCGTGCCTTCTAAGCGACCAAAAAACAACAAATAACAAAAACAAAAAAAAAATGGAGAAAAGGAAGAGCAAATAGCCATCTCAAGTGCCGGCTTTTTTTCGGCCAACAGTGCGTATGAGCAACGCGTGACTTGGAGCGCTGGGAAAATAAACAGAAAGCGCGAAAGGCACTGAGATTTCAATTCAAATAAATACTTTAATTAATATTTACTTATTAAAGCGCATACTAAAGGGTTTATTATATCTTTTGATCCATAAAAAAATATTACAAAAACGATAAGAAAAGATGAGAGTCGATTTTTTTTCGTGTGTAACCAGAGGCAATGGATCACAGCATCACGTCAATATGGTCAGTGTCTGTCTGGCAGTGTGGGTGGGTCGGTGTTGGTCAGGCGAGCCCTCCCCCACAGCCGGCAGTCCAGCTGTCTGCTGTGATGCTTCTGCCGGTCAGTGCCCACTGATGGAGTAGCTACGGCCGCTGTCCCTCGGTTTGATTTGATTTGTTTGTTGGTTTATGTATATTTATTGAAAATTTACTGCTTGCATAACAAACAAGGCTTCTGATTCTACTTCTGCTTCTGCTGCTCTGTCATATGCAAATGCGTAAGTGGGCGTTTTGGGCCGGGGGAGGGGGGGCGTGACCGGACCGCAGCCCAAGTGTCATTAATCTCGCGCCAAAAGCGACACAGAGACAATCAGTTTACTTTGGCTGATGAGTTTGCCGAAAGGAATTTCCTGTTGTTTACCGAAAAAGACAAACTGTTTCCTTAGAAGCGCCTTTCATCTCGCAAAGTTTCATCCTCTACCCTTTTTATTATGCTTATACTCTTACTAAGGGTATTATAATATTATCAAAAAAAAAGTCTCAATCTTGATCCTGTAAAAAAAAAAAACAAGTTTATTAGGAGTTTTCCAGCTTGTCTATGGTATTTTTGACCTAAAGGGATATTTCAAAGTAACAAATCCCTTCTCTTTGAGAGAAATAGACATAGATATTAGGTCCTATTTTTCCTATTCTAACTTCAAGAGTATATAACCTTAGACTCCACCCAGATTTAAGTTTTCCTTTCGATCCTTTTTTTTTTTGGGTTATTAATGAAACCAAATACGTTGACCTTTTTTCGTTGCCGTTGTTTGTTTTGTTGCGATTTGAACCGCTCCACAGTTATACAGCTGGCGGAGACCAAGGTGGGGACCGGGCCCACAGGGTTCCGCAGAACGGACAGCGCTAAAAATAGCACCCAGAGCTGGGGTCCGGCATTCGCGATTGGTAACATATTGCGCAATCGGCCTGAATGGAGCCTAAAGTCGGTCGGTGACTGGATTCGGAGCCAGTCGATCGTAGAACTCAGACTAATCCCCGCACTGAGAAAAAATCGAGGATCGTTTTACCTTTGCGTAAGTTGTAACTGGATTTTGGGAGGCTTTTCCCCTAGAAGAGATAAAGTATGATATCCAATTCAAAAACCTCTTCACCTTTATATAAATATTTTTGTGTTTGCAATTCTAATTGTAGAATAACAGCACTTGTTTGGAAACTCTAGACATGTGTTTTCCAAAATCGTACTGTCTGGATATTATACTGTTTGGATCAGCTTTCCCCGCACATTATATGATAGGCCATGTAGCACGTGCTTGAGAGCATGCCCTACATGGCCCTACAACATGATACGCACTGTACTGTACTGGGAGGCTTAATCTAATACGTAAATGTAACTAAAGGCGGGCGGGATGAGTTGCTGGTGCATCGTGGAAAGCGAAATACCTGAGGGAACCGCAGTGAAATTTAGCACCACATTTGATGCAAGTTTTTTCGGCAGCTTGAGGTTGAAATTATGCACTTGTTGCTGAAGTGCAGCGGCAGTAGAAGACGCAGCACAAGATGCAATTCAATACAAACGAAAATTCGCAGGATGAGCAAACAACAACAACAACAACAACAACAATAACAAAAAAAAAAAACACAATTTGCGAAAATCCAGAATAAATGCCCAAAAACACAAAAACAGGTCTTTTGAAGAGGGGCGGCCAGCGGTCGGTCAAACTGCATCTCCAAGAAGGCATTCGCTATACCCACTATATATACATAACTATATACATATATAGGAGTATATAAGCCAGACTGTCTGCTTCTGGATGTGTACCATAAAAGTATGGTTTTGTGTGTTTGTGGGTATTGAGTTTGGCAATGCAGTTGCTAAGCTTGGGGAGAATGCATTTTATGTCTTGCCTGTTGTTGGTTTTTTTTTTTATATCTGTTTGTCCGGCGCTCCTTGCATTTTTTCTGGCTGGTCCTGTATGCTTTCGGTGTTGTTGTTGTTTATTGTGACTGTGCCCAAAAGACATTTTTTGTGCAAACACCAAAAAATTCGAAGCATTCAAAGCCCCAAAAATACTCTGGGTCCAGGTCCAGTCCAGCCAATGCTGGCAAGTTCCCCAGTCCCTGGTAGCCAAGAGACTCCTTAACGGATCGCACCAGATCGTAACTGCAATCTGTGGCATTATATCTTCAGATATTTCCAGGTGGACTTAACACTTTCACCACACTGCAAGGAATTTGTTAAAATTATGTATTCGAGCTTGAAATATATCAAGAAATCGTTGCAATCCTTTTATTGAAATTCGTAAAGTTTCGGGTATAAAGCTTGAAGAACTCCCAATTTTTTGTTGGTGCACCTTGGGAGTAGTTATCCAATCCGTGTTTTTTGGATCAGTCCGTTACATTTAGTCGTAACTAAGTTATTTGCGATACCGTCTGCAAAGGTTATAAAAACCCATTGACTGCAGCCGGTCTAAAAATAGCCCCCCGGCAGGAATGCAGCTTGTTGCAGTTGCAACTGCAGCTCCAATCGCCGGCTCCAAGGCAAGTGCGTGTTTTTGTGCCTCCTTTTTTTTTTTTTTTTCTTTATTTTTTGTGGGTCTGTGTGAGTGCAGACATCGTCTGGCGGGCAAACGTCGCGCCGGCTGGACAGGTGGACGAGTGGACAACCGCCGGATGCGGAGACGGAGATGGTGATGGAGACCGGCCGCCATACAAAATGTGGCAACGCGTGTTAAGGCAGTATTTATGTTTTTGACCAGGCCAACCCAGGCCAGACCTCGACGGACCAGGGGACATGAACCCATAACGCAGTAGGTCATTAATTGCCATCCAGTATTTGCATGCTCGGAGCAGCTGAAGTGGGCTAATTGAATAGGGTAGCAGGCAGGAGAGGCAGGAGCCAAAGCCAGAGCTCGACTCAAGGACGTTGCCAAATTAGGATACTCGAGCCAAGTCACACTCCAGTCACGTTCCAAACGGCATGGCAAGCCAAGGCAAGGCAAGGCAAGGCAATGCAAGGCAATTGTTGCATGTCTGGTTCTGTTCTGCTCTTTTCTGTTCCGTCTGCATATGCCTTGTATCTTGAGCACGTCCTTAGTGTCATGACGATGACACTGACAACAGGCTATACCCGAAATATGCGCAAAAGAAGCAACAAATTCCAAACTAGCGCGCCAAACAAACCGCAGAGTCACAAAACGGGCAAACAAACAAATAGACAGTAGACAGTCGAGTCAAGGAGGATTGGTGGAGTGGAGGGCAGACCAATACCGAGACCAAAAAGCCAGACTGCATAATGTGGAAAATGCGCCAAACCTACCATTGGTGGCAACACACCAAGAGCAACAGCAACAGCAACAGCAACAGCAACACCAAGAGCAACAGCAACAGGTTCTTTATTTTTAGTAGTCGCATTTTGAAAACCGCCTGCTCAATGTCAACTCAACGTTTGAGACTTAATTGTTGCCTCTTTGGCGTCGTTCTTGCAAAAAACATTCTTTGTGCTTGACTGGCTGTTCTTGTTGCCGGTTGCCTCCTGGTTGTTGCATCATGTTGCTGACTGGCTGGCTGGATGGCTGGCTGGCTGGCTGGCTGGCTGACTGCCACTTCATTCGAGTGGCTCCCATCCAAAAAAGACCTTCTGGATGGGTTGCGTTGTTGTCTAATTGAAATCATCCTTTGCAGCCGTTCCTTCTAAATTCCTTCTAAATCTCTCTCTCTCTTTTGTGTTTGTGTTTATCCACAGCCATCGCCTTGTCATGCCTCATCATCATCAAACGAACAGCCAGAACAATTTGACATTTCTAAAATCGAATTACAAATTCAAGCGCAGAGACATGCTGGCGATCCGCGCACTTCCTGCCGCAAAAGCGGAAGCGCGTACACCAAACCAATTAGCGGCAACAATGTCAAAGACGTCAGCAGCATCAGCAGCAACAGCAACAGCAACAGCAGCATCAGTAGCAACATCAGAAACATCAGAAAGACAACTGCCAGCAGCTATCGGGCGAGGCGAATGTAGAACAATTCTAAGTTTATTTATAGTAATCGCATGGAACTTTTTGCAAGAATCTCTGTCGATGGCCAATTGCCGGTGCCGGGGCTGGTGTTGGGGCTGGTGCCGGAGCTGGTGCCGGGGCTGGTGCTGGTGGTTGTGGCTCATTGAGGATGACGATCAGCATGGCCGTGACGTCAATGGAGGACAAGATTGCTCAGACGAGGTGTCAATGGCACGTGAACAGCAACAAAAACAGCCACACCAAGCGGCTAGTCCATCCGCACAAGGAGCAGCATCGGCATCAGTAGCAACATCGGTGCGCCCAGCGGCAACATCAGCTTCTGGCCAACATCAGTCGCAGTTGCTAGTTGGACAGCCATTGATGGCTCTGTTAATTGGATTGCTGCTACTGAATATGCGCCTGGTGTCTGGTGAGTATTGCCTTAAATAGTTAGATGCATCTCTCAGACACAATCCCCCACACAAAACAAAAGATTGCAGTCTAAACTATCAAATATTGCCGGGTTATTTGATCTTCCCTATTGGAAAATTCTGCAATAGATGTCTGAATAGTAATGAAATTTCTTTCGGTGCATCGAAAAGTGGCGCCTTGCACACATTTCCAACGCAGTTCATTCGCCTCGTCTTGATTGAACGATAAATGTGTCACATTATATTCAAAAATGACGCAATTTCTCACAGCAGTGCCCCTTGTTTGTTTATCCGGCATATCCCCAATCCGTCGAGGCCTGCCAAATCGATTTGATCACAACAAGCCAGAAGATCAAAATAAGCATATCACAAAAAAGAATCTTTCCTTTTTTTTTTTTTTGGTTTTTTACAAACTGCTCGCGCGAATTCGATTAGCAGCCGGCCGGCACATTCGAATTCCTGCCCGAAACTTGAAAGTAAACAAAAATATTTGTTTTGGTTATTCAAATACCTGAATGATAGACGAGCTTCTACGATGCAGGAATTTCCTTAGAAATTAGACTAAAGCTTATCCAGACTTAATCTCTATTTAAAACTAATCTTTGCAGCTGGCACTTGCTGGCAAACTCATCTGGGAAACGGCAAGTGCAGCCAAATCTTCTCCACGAACATGTCCAGGTCGGAGTGCTGCGGCACCAGGCAAGGATTCTCCTACACGGATCGAGAGCTCAGCAGTGTGGAGTACTTCTTTGCCACGGCCATTGGTGGCGGGGTGGAGTGTGCCCCCTGCATGGGTGAGTGTTGGGCCAGCCTAGTGTCAAATACAAAAGTAATCCCCATTTAAAACTCTTTCAGAGAGCTGCAAGGGCTTCGAGTGTGGGCCAAATCGAAAGTGTGTGAAGCGCAAGGGGCGGCCAAAGTGCGTTTGTGCCCCGGAATGCGGGGCAGCTTTGCGTCGCAAGCAGCAACAGTTGCAGCCACAGTTGCAACAGCCCCGCGAATCACGTAGTCTAAGTAGTGAAATTTCCAGCATAAATTTAGGTTTAGATGGCGATAAACGCCAACGTGGAAGCAGTAGCAGCACCAGCACCAGCACCAGCATAGCTGATAACCAAAGAATTCAGAAGCAGCAAGGGATTGGGAATCATCATAAAAAGGCATTGGGCGAAACGAAGCACCGGAGACTTTTGATCATAGACAGCAGCAATTTGAGAGATCAGCCCACAAACCCAAACGGTCGCTTTAGTGGCGCAGACGGAGGCGGAGGCGGACTTGCTGATGGGGACGTGGACAGGGGCGTCGGTGTCGGCGGGGGCCGTGTGGAAATGAGGGGCTATGAGAGGCGTGGACAGAGAAACAGGGCGAGAAACAGCCATGGCAAACACTCGACAAGATCAATGACGACAGGAGCCAATGACTCGTCCAAAGCAGACAAGACGCCTGCGCAGGCGACAGACCCAATCTTGGCTCCACTTCCAGCTTCAGCTTCAGCATCAGCTCCCGCTCCAGCTCAGCCCCAGTCTAGACGCAAGTTGGCAAATGCTAATGAACCCGCCAACGACATTAATAGACAGCAACTGCAACAGCAACAGTCGGATAATGCCAGATTCAGACACCAGCATGCCAGACGAATAGTAAATGCTCCACATTCACATTCACATCCACATCCGAATTCAAATACAAATCTCCATCGGAACAATGGTCATCGCCACAAGCACCGCCAGCAGCTCAAGGATCACCCCAATGTTGCAGCATCTGCGGTGAATACCACACTGTCTGGGCATTTGTATCTGCAACACGGAAGCAAAAACACTGCGTCATCGGACGATGACTTGGCCTTTCTGGGCGGAATTTACGAGCCAGTGCTGATGGTAAGTTTTCAATGGAATTTAAATATTGCCTACTCCTTGGGGCAGCTAACATTGGATGCCTTTTTCATTCCGAGAGCAGCACCAGCAGCACCAGCAGCAGCACTCGAATCCGGTTTGCGGCTCTGATGGACGCACCTACAACACCGAGTGCCAGCTGCGCAAGCGCGCCTGCCGCACCAACAACGCCCAACTGGAGGTCGCCTATCGCGGCAGTTGCAAGAGTAAGTACGCCAAACTATTTAGGAAAAATCTAGATAGAGAAGTCGAGACAAAGTCTGCCCAAAAGATATGGTCAAAGTCTTAGGAATTCAAGCTCCGAAAGCTATAAACAAGTCAGTGGAAATTGGAATTGGCAATGGAATGGGTGAGTCGCGTGCCAAAACGCAGCAGCGCCACAATTAGATTAGATGACAAATTATTGCACATTTCAATTACGGCCAACAACTTGTCGCCAGTGGTGGTGAAATCAAGTGGACTGGACAGACTGGACAGGGGCACGAAGTGCCTCCTGCCCCTCGGCCGGAGGGGCGGGTTAGAAATGTTGTGTAATAATTTAATGATACAGGAAGCACTCGCAAACATGCTCAAATGATCAATAAAAACGGCGTACAAGAACGATGAGCCGAGAAGCCAATGAGCCAAGGAGCCAAGGAGCCAAAGAACTTGTTGG
This sequence comes from Drosophila varians, assembly GCA_018150405.1. NCBI lineage: Eukaryota > Metazoa > Arthropoda > Insecta > Diptera > Drosophilidae > Drosophila > Drosophila varians. Next base: position 17,851,145 of record JAECWK010000130.1, read on the forward strand.
ATTAGCCGCAAGCACACAGCTACTGCAAGTGGCCAGCTAACGACTAACAACTGGCAGCCAGCAACTTGCAACCTGCAACACAACAAACCGGCAATGGCCGCCAGTAGCAATGTTGGCGCGTGCCCGTGCCAATATCGAATGGAATGCCCAATCGGCTAATGTCGATCCCAATACCGATCCGATCTCCACACGGCATCCACTCGATCGCATTCAATAATACTCGCCATCGCCATCGCCATTGCCGGGTAAGAAAATATGATTGCAATATTTCGCGAGTGTCACAGTTGGCGCCAAGGCGTTGCAAGTAGCAAGTTGCGCATTTTCGCATCAACGGCTCCGGCATGTCCCCATGATAAATTTCGACAGTTTATTGCCAGCCATATAAGCGGATATATCCGTGAACAGTTTTATGCAAGCCTTAGCTGGTCTAATCATAGAAATTGCCCAACAGCATATTTATAGGCACAATCATTGAGAGAAGAGACAATGTTGCAAGATTAATTCCGTCTACAGTCTAGACTCTAGACCTATCTAGGACCTAAAGTTCTAAAGTCTTTCCTGTCATTACAGCAACCTGCAATGGAGTCCAGTGCCTGAATGGCCTGACCTGCGTGGAGGATCAGAACATGACCCCGCACTGCATCGCCTGCCACATAGAGTGTCCCGAGGACGATCTGGATGCGGACAACTATGACGACAAGCAGGCCGTTTGCGGCGTGGATGGGCACACCTATAGGAGCGTTTGTGATATAAATCGGATGATTTGCAAAATGGGACGCTCCATTGCCGTGGCATATCCGGGACCCTGTCGAGGTATGTACCAAAAATTAACATATGAATATTCGTATGGGGATTTCGGCCACAGTCGGTCTGCGAAAATCAATCAAATTAATTGGCATGGAATGGCTTGTTGCAGTTGGCAAATTGTTGGCTACAGTTGCTCTGAAAATATGCTAGCAGTTTCTGCTGGCAGCCGTAGCGGCTGTGCAAATTTAACAACAATCAACAAAGAACCGCAATTTTGCATTTGATTGACTCGACTGAGGTTTCCAGCCAGCCCAGCCATCCAAGCCAGCCAAGTCACAGCCACAAGTGGTTGTTGCTATTGCTTGTTGATACACAGAAAGAGAATATGTCAACCTTGAAAAGGGTTTATTTTTATTCAAAAATATAGAAACCCCTTTCTGAAGAGTAGGGATTAATGATATGTTTAGAAATCCTTTCTAATTTCCCTCTTAAACTCAAGCCAAAACCTTTTTTTCAAGTGTACCATGTCGTTTTGCTGTCTGCAGCCTGGCCATATCAAGTTGCTTGGTGTCTCGGTGTTTGACTGAAATTGCTACATTTGCTTATACGGCTCCGTGATTGCCAGCAATTTGATTAGCCCGTTGCAGCGGCTGCTGCTGCTCCACTTTGGCTAGCTGCTCATCCATCCACAATTACAGCGAACACTCGCGACGTCAGCATCATTCATGCTTATTAATTTTGTGGTCGCCATCCGATTGATCGGCTCCGATTTCCAATTAATTATAATGCCCCTCATCGGCCCACGTTGCGATCCGATGCGATGCGATGCGATGCCATGCAGTTGGTAGCAACAGAGTAGCCACATCTTGGTGGCAATAATTTCCACTTACATTGGCCCCCCGAGGGCGTGGAGGGCGTTCCGCTGTCGCACCAAATCCGGACTCGGAGACGGAGACGAGAACCCCGTAAAGACCATGTGCTGAAAACTAGTTTAGTGTGCCAAAAGGGGGGCCCGGTGGACTTGGACTGCAATTGCCTGTTAATTGCAGTCTTTTGCCACAAATTGCAGAGCGCACTTAATGCGAAAACAAATGCTGGCCATCTCCGGAGTCGCAGCAGCTGCTGTTGACAAAATTCCCCATATTGGCCAGGCTCTATGCTATTATTATTTATCAATAATGTATCCTTCAGTGGCCCCAAATTTCCATGACGGTCATATGCCCGGAATGTGGGGAATATTTAACTTTTGTAGTGGTCATTCATTTTATTTGAGTCTAAAATTGTTGAATTATCTAGGATGGACATCCTTCCTAGCTCTCCCATCCTTGGTCACTTGAGTAATCTCTTTTAACGGTAGCCGGATTCTAAAGTAAATTAAGATCATTACCTATTATTCACTTTTGCTTTTAGCCAAGCCACGCAACTGGCCAACAAAATATGAAGTGTGCGTGCGTCTGCGCAGTTTGTTGATCTCCCAATCCCAATACCAATCCGAATCCCATTCCCGACCAGACCCGATCCCTGCTCCTTTCAGCTGCTTAATGTGCGTCTGTTACTCGTTATGTTACCTGGATCGTCTGGCGATAAGATAATGCTAACGTGAGCCTGTGTTGGCTGCTTTCTGGCCATTTTATCTTCATGGTTAGTAAGTTTATGGTTCTCGGGCATTTGTTTGTTTGTCTGCTTTCCCATAAATATGGTACGTTTTTTTTTCTCATTTTTTGTCTGGCTACGATCTTCGGGTGAATGGGGTTGGGGCTTGGGGTTTGGGGCTCGGAGCTCCGGCACAAGCCACGAAAACTTGCCGTTGGGGCCAAGAAATATGACTACACGTACAAACCATTAAAACGCCATTTTCGCAACGGCAACGGCGACGCAGGTTCTGTGATTGCAACTGCCAGGAGTGGAGTGTCCGGTCTGGTGTCTGGGGTGTCCGGCTGTCCGGTTGTCCGGGTGTCCGGCTGTCTGGCTGTCCACTCGTCCGGCAGTCCACCTGTCCAGCTGTCCACGTCGTCGCGACGTCACTTTTGTCTGGTCAAGCGTCTGGCTCTTCTTCCTCTCGGCTGCTCTGTAGTTTACGATCGTATTAAAATCACCTTAAACAACACGCAATGCCAAAATGGCTACACAGAGAAAAAAATGTATCCAAAAATATACAAAACATATGCAACAATCATTGCACTTTCAACCGCAACCTACGCAAGTTTTTCTCAAAAAAGCAAACCAAGAAGCATGATAAATTGGAGATTTTTTTAAGTGCAATTGGCTTAAATGGAACGCAGGCAGCATTGAAAATGGGATATATATATGACCCGCGATGCATCCCTATATGTGTACTGGCTCATGCCACACAATGTTGCAATAAGTTCCGCCAACAGCCGCCGGCGTTGATTAAACCACGTCGACATAACAAATTGTAGTTGGCTCCCCCTGTGACGGCATTATCAGCCATAACCAGCGATGCTGGCGGAGCTGCAGCTCCTGCTCTGGCGGCCACTGCCACATCCATCACAATCAACAAGTTGGGGGGGAGACTGGGGGGATGGCAGAGGGCAGGCCTTGCACAAAGGACGTATCTGCCTAAAGCTAAATTGGCAGTTGAAATTAATAAACTTTAACTGTTACGAATTGCTAGACGGCGGACTTTCACGCACCGTCTGGTGCGGAGATGCAGATGCGGAGATGCAGACAGCCAGACAACCTCGGCCTCCCTTGGCAATCGCCACCTCCTCCGCCGTCCCAGCCTTTTCGGCATCCACTCCTCCCCTGAGCAATTGCGATCGACAATGCCCGGGGGCTCTGGCAACAATGTTGCCAAGTCGCAGATCATGTTGACGATAAACACATATATTGCCTGGCGTTTGCGGCTGCGCACCGCTTGGCTGCTCCATCCATCCATGCTTCATCCATGCTCCACCATTCCACCGCCATTCCTCCACTGAAAAAGTGTTCCAGCCTTGGCTGGATATTGGCCGGGCCCGAAGATGCTACTCGTCTTGCGCATACGCCGCGTACTTTACGGGGGAAGGGTCTGCGTTTTTGCCTTTAAAGTGCATGGAGAGAAATTACTTATACAATTTTTTAATTTAAATTATAAATAGAGATAGAGATATCAGGAAATACTATTTTTAGTATTAATATAGGGGGTTGAGAAAATATCCTTTGGTTTTTACCAACATTCTATAACTACGATTTCCAAACTCATAATTTATATTTTAACTTAGTTTTCTGGAGAAACACTATTTTCCCTCAGTGTATTAATGGTCTTGGTCTGTCTGCACCATTGCCTGTGGTGTGAATAATGTGTCAGTTTGCAAAATTGCAGTTTCAGACAAGAGGCCAGAGCTCAAGTTGATGATCCATTGGGTGGCTTACCCTCGTATATCCTTCTGCTCAATTATGATAACTGTCAACATTACACAAAAACTGTAAGAGTTTAGGATGGATTTTTAAAAAGGGATTGCCTGGAGCTCAAGTACAAGTCTCATGTAATCACAGCAGCACCTGCAGAAGTTCCCACATGTGGGGTCGAATCTGGGAGTTTCTTGGGTGTGGAGACGCTGTTAAACCGAAATTGCTGGACATAAAAGCTGAAACTCAACCACAGGCAGCCATCATTAATGTGTTCTCATCGTAAACTTTATATTGCAGCCGGCCGTGTTAGTTGTGCGGACATCAAGTGTGGGCCGAAGGATACCTGCCTGGTGGAATTCCAGACCCGGATGCCGCGATGCGTGTCCTGTCGCTACAAGTGTCCCAGGAAGCAGCAGCGACCGGTAAGTTGGCCATTAAAGAATGTATATTCCATCCTTATGTGATCCAATTTGACTTTGTAGACCCACAAAATATGCGGCTATAATAACCACACATACAACTCGTGGTGTGAGATGCACCAGCACTCCTGTGAATCGCGATACTTCATCGGAGTCAAGTCCCCAGGCAGTTGCTAAGAGGAATATATAATATTTGAAAAATATAGCAAGCATATGTAGTCCGGGACGCGCAGCTCTCGTGCTCCTCCGTAGTTCCAGCATCCAAAGATTCTCGTTGTGCGTTCTCGTGCTGTATCCGGTGGATGGGCCCAAGGATATGGCCAAACCAAGAACCTTATGCCACACAATATTGAATACATTTTACATATGGCAAAGTATTATCAACCATACAACATAACGTATTGCAGCAAACTCTTATCCAGCGCATGTATCGCAAGAGAAACCACATATCTTAAGAGGCTTTTGAATTTAACATTATCATAGGCTACACGATAATTAATTTAAACAATTGGTTTGTATGCGCATTTCGCTCGCATTTAGTTTAGACACGTGGCGTCATATTTATTTAACATACTCTCTACTCTGTATTCTGACGTTCATAAGCGAAGCTAAATTAATTAATTGACTGATAGCTTAACCTTATAGCAAGATTTTTAATTAATATATATAAATATATATACCTAGAATCTACGTGTATATATACACTTTAAAATATACACACACACACACTTATGAATATGTTTGAATAATTGTTAATTAAATGTGTTTCCAACTTAAACGAAAATGATGTCTTTTAATCAACTAATTACTATTATCCGATTGCTCGAAGATGTCATTGGCGCGCTGATATCGTTCCTGTGTGATCTTCAGGTTGGCCAACTTTCGCTTGTCCACGGGTCGGGATGCGACGGATACGGGATCGGTATTTCCTAAGCCACTCGTACCTTCGTTGGCAACCACATTTATTGGCTCGAGGAGTCCCGTACTGGCATTTGTCTTTCCCAAAGTATTACCCTTTTGCCAGCCCATTTTGCTTAGCATTTTGAAGCCTTTATTGGAGTTCCCAATTTCGCTAAAATATAGAGAATGAATTGAATTGAAGGACAAATTTCTACTACACAAACTTACGTATTTACGCAAGCCACTTCGGTCTTCTCCTTGTCCGTGCTGCTCCCAACATTTACCCTTCTAGTTGCCGCTCTGTCGTTATAGTTCGAGTTTGACTGCCCATTCCCACTGGCATCTACAAATTCTACGATTCAGACAACCGAAAAGTAACTTCCATTCTTATTTGCCAATCTGTAAAGTACTCACTTTCATTTTCCAAGCCATACTTGCGCTGCAGCTTCTTCAGCTGCTCCCTGTGGGATAAAACAGTTCCCGTAGAGGCGTTGGCAGTGGCCGCCGTCTGAGCGTTCGTCTCGATAAGCAATCCTGGCTCACACTGGCCGCAGGTGCTGTTGCCCTCATGGACGTGACACAGCAACTTTGTCTGCCCAATGTTTATTACACTGCCATGCACCAAGTCCATCGGAGAGCTGGACATCTTCGAGCCATTGAGAATGGTGCCATTGCGAGAGCCCATATCGTGAATCTTGTAGACGCACAACTTGGTCTCATAGTGGAACTTTAGGTGGCACTTGCTAACGTTCACGTCCGGTATTATGACATCATGGGAGCCCTCCCGGCCCAAGGTGCCACCTTTGTATGTGATCAAATGCAGACTGCCGACTTTAAGGCCCTCCAAGCTGGTCTCCTGAACGACAATCCGCAACATGGGTGGGTACTTCTTGGCAATATCTGAAAGCAGAACCAGGAACCGTTGTAAATTTTATATAATTATTTCGCGATAAAAACGCGGATCTCCTAAAACCTTGGAAGCGTCCAGCGGACTTGAAGACGGGGACGCTGCTGTCTTCGGTGTCGCTATTGCTAGAGCTGCTATCCGATTCGGAGTCGGAGCTGGAATCAGAGGACTGCGAAATCTCCCCTTCCTCAGCATCATCCATGTTGTCGTCCTGACTGGTCCTATCCCCATCGGCATCCCGATGATGCTTCTTCGATTTCTTCCGCCGTTCTTTTTTGCTTTTCTTCTTGCCGTGTTTTTTGCTCTTCTTTTTCCGTTTGGCCTTTCGCTTTGATTTTTCGGCCCGATCCTTGGCCTTCTGCTTCTCGGATTTGATCTTCTGGAGTGTTTCCTGATCGGTGATGACGCCGCCGTGCTCGTCGAACGCCACCTCGAAGTCTTCGTCGTTGTCCGCCGCGGCAGCCGCCTCGTTAGCCTGCAACCAAGTGAAGAAAAGAAATCCGCGTTTTTATCGCACATTCTGGGCCTCGTTGCTTACCTAATGCATTGCTACGCATTCGGTCAAGGCTGAGTTTGTGAAAATCAGCTAAAAGTCTACTATAGGCGGCACAGGTGTTCTCAGGCTGCGCCCCAAAGAGGAGAAGAACGTTGTGGTTAATCAGTGGGAATCGCTTGCGATCGATCCGCTCGGCCGTACACCCACTCACCTGCACCTGGGCCTGCGAGTGGAACTCGAAAGAGTCCTTGGCGTGGTCGTAGCTATAGTAACATCCCGTATTTCCATCGTAGTAAAGGCGATACTCCTGGTTGGGGGAGAAGAGAGAACGATGAATTAGCTATCTAAGATCTCTAACAATTCGTGGCATTGATGCAGGTTCGCGGGCGGTGATAACCCCTGAATGTCATTCGCTGCACTGCGATGCACACACCCGCCTTCTTGCCGGAATAAAACGTAGCGTCATAAAGATTACGTCCGTGTTTATGGCATATTTACCGCGTTATAGTAGTACCCCGTCTTGGGATCGTAGTACATGCCCGAGGTTGGCTCGTAAACGAAGTTGTTTAGGTTCTCGGCATGCTTCGCCGCCTGGCGCATCTCGTCCACAAAACTGAATGCATCTGTTGCCGATACTGGAAAAAAGATTTAGTTTCGGAAACTTTTGAGCTTTTAAATCTACACAAACAATTCAACAAAAATTTTACAACAAAACCCGGATTATCTTCAACTACGTATACGCATATTTTGATTAGTTTCAAACACAATTTTTGTACACAAAATAGGTCAGACACATTAGATTCGTGTAAGGAAATGAGCTCACGACAAAACAGATTATAATTGGGGCTCGTTTGGGGTTTATTTTCAAAACTGTAATATTATTTTCCAAGCCCCTTAAAAGGATTAGTTTGATAACGATTGCATTCTTGTATTTCGCTGACTTTCATTTCCGCGGATTTCGGACCTGGTCAACTTATCATTTTCAAACTTGAGTACCATAAATCATGCATCATGTCGACCCACTTGTGCCAGCCCTAGGTGGCAGTGGGTTTGGCGTATTCCAGGGGTCTTCTGGGGGCAGTGGCGTTAGCCTATGTGACATTCCGGCGCTAATCTCAAGCACGGATGTTTGACGCACGCTTTATAATCCGGCCTGAGACCCCAATGATGGAACTGTGGGTGGGCCAGGTAGGGAAGAATAGCTCCCTTAAATCCCACTGCCTCTAACCCTGTTGTCAGCGAGCAAAGTGGAGCTCAAATGGACAGGTGATGGTTTATGACTTTTACAGCCTTTCAATGGCATATGGGCTTTAAGAACTTAACATTTATGATGTAATAGACGTTGCGCAATATTTTACTTAAAATATTTTGAATTTTCAATTAAACTTTCTTCTAGTCTTTGATTCAAAATTGTCTATTATTATCTCCTAAATTTGACATTGTTATTCTGCCGCCTCCCAGCATCCTAATCTCAAACTAGTGTCGATTATGTCGCCATACTCATTAATCTGTAGGGTGCCAAATCTGGAGCTATTGCCCGAGCAATTGACGATCCAAGTGATTAGCATATAGCGCAGTTGTATTCGTAGTCCCAGAATCAGCAAATCAGCTACTTAGGTGTTTTTTCGGTTTTAATTTGCTACGCAGCGGACGGATTGCAGTGCCAACAGTTGTTTCTACGTCTGGCGAACTGCATCCGATCGCCTCCAGCGGCTCTTATCAGGCCCATTTGGTGTTTAGTGTCGATCCAAATCGCGGTGGACTGGCAGCAAGGCGCCTGGTTAGTCGTTACTCATCGTTCGAGGCAAGCGGTTACAACCAAGACAGTCAAGAAGATTAGCCGAACAAAATGTTGGACGCGAAGGTGCGAGAACTTATGCAAGCCTTTGTGCTGAGCGATTACCAGGTCCAGGAAGTGTACAGTCGCTTTTGCCTGGAGGTGGCGCGGGGCCTTAAGCGTTCCACCCATCCCCAAGCCAATGTCAAGTGTTTCCCAACTTATGTCCAGGATCTGCCAACGGGCGATGAGATGGGCAAGTACCTAGCCCTAGATCTTGGCGGCACCAACTTCCGGGTGCTGTTGGTCTCGCTAAAAGGTCACCACGATGCCACTGTGGAGTCGCAGATCTACGCCGTGCCCAAGGATCTGATGTTAGGTCCTGGCGTGGAACTGTTCGATCACATTGCCGACTGTTTGGCAAAATTCGTGGACAAGCACAACATGAAGACGGCTTACCTGCCCCTGGGCTTCACTTTCTCGTTTCCCTGCGTGCAGGTGGGCTTGAAAGAGGGCCTGCTAGTGCGCTGGACCAAGGGATTCGACTGTGCCGGATGCGAGGGCGAAGATGTGGGTCGCATGCTGCATGAGGCCATCCAGCGACGAGGAGACGCCGACATCGCAGTTGTGGCCATTCTTAATGACACCACAGGCACTCTTATGTCGTGCGCCCATCGCAATCCCGACTGTCGGGTGGGTGTCATCGTGGGCACGGGATGCAATGCATGTTACGTGGAGGATGTGGAGAATGTGGACCTCCTTAACCCAGACTTCAAGAGGACGAAAAAGCAGGTTATAGTTAATGCCGAGTGGGGTGCCTTTGGCGAAGGTGGCCAGCTAGACTTTGTGCGCACGGAATACGATCGGGAAGTGGACGAAAAATCCATCAATCGGTCACAGCAGCTGTTTGAGAAAATGACTGCCGGCATGTACTTGGGCAACCTCGTACGCCTCATTCTACTGCGTGCCCTCGAGCGCAAGTTAATCTTCAGGCAGAGTAGCCGTCGCCCGGAGTTTGCCACTGTCCTTCAAAAGCATCAGGATGTCTTCGAGACCCGCTACATATCTGAGATCGAGGACGACTCCTTCCCAGAGTTCCCCAGCACAAGGAGCATTGTCAAGAAGCTTTTTGGCATCGAAAAGGCCTCCGTGGAGGACTGCCAAACCCTCAAGTACATCTGCGAATGCGTAGCCAAAAGGGCAGCTACACTGGTGGCTATTGGAGTGAGTGGACTTGTAAACAGAACGTCTAACAAGCGCGTGGTGGTCGGCATGGATGGCTCCGTATACAGGTACCATCCCAAGTTCGATGCCTACATGAGGGAAGTCCTGCACAAGTTGGTAAAGTCAGACAAAGCGTGGGATATAATGCTATCGGAGGACGGGTCTGGACGCGGTGCTGCACTGGTAGCCGCTGTGGCTAGCAAATCGAAGTAATCACTTCTTAATAGTAAATTAGAGATGTTAAATAATAAAGCGGGTGACTTACACTCATCGTTTTTTTCCTTAAGATCATCATTGACTTCTATAGGCTTCTCCTTAGAATTCTGTGCCCTGTGGTCCAATTCATCGGGCTCACTGTCCTGGTCGCGGAAATTCTTAGTCTCCTGACTCAACTGCAATTATTAAAAGAGATCAAACCAGAATTAGTGACACCTGTTGCTCTCACTTACATAGTGTCTCAGTTTTTGTTTGTAGGCTGCCAATTTAGTGTCATGTTTGCGGATAATCCCATGTAGCTTTTCTATGTACTGAAGAAGCTGCTGCTGATTGCAAGACTCCAGGTCCTGCGGCTTCTTTAAATCAATGAAATCGTGCTCGCTGTACGCCTCAGAAACTTCCTCCTCAACAGGGGACCCCGACATTGTTTATAAAATATCCTATTTTTGTAAATAAACGATAAGCAGATGTAACGACTAAACAAAATCGATAGCTGACTTTGATAACACGAACCAGGGCTGGAAATTATGCTTTTTGAAGTCATTTAAATTTTATTTTACAAACAATATAAAGGTTTTTAATATACACTTTTTTAAGATGGATAATTTTATAGTTTTATAGTAAGAATTCCAAATATTAGGAAGACAAACAACCTTTAACCGGTTCGAAAAATCTATCGATTATCTAGTTTGGTTAACAGCTGAGATTTGTTATCAATAAAACGATAAACAGCTGTTTCTGGACAGCGGCATTTGTTATTTAACCAGACATAATTTTACCAATCTAAATACAATGAATAACTGTATGAAACTACTGCCTGTGGCTGCCAAGTGCCAACAAAGGAGCATCAGCACATCCGCCGTACTGGAGGGAAAGCGGAACTTCCGCAAATTCGTCGTGTACAACAAACGAGGAACGCGCGTGGTGAAAGAGGCCCAGAGAACCATGGCTAATCCGCCGGTGCCCATCCACAAGCGCGGAGTTCGTGACACGGGTATCAAAGTCGATGGAAAATACATAGAGATCCCTGAGAAAATCCCGGAGCTCATTGTACCCGATCTCACCGGCTGCAAGCTCAAACCGTACGTCTCCTACAAGGCGCCGGACGTGGTCCAATCGGAATTTACCAGCCTGGACTTGTTTAATGCAGTCTATTCAAAGAAGATAATAGAGGACTTTAAGGCGGGCACCCTGCAAGCAGACGGTAGCGCCAAGGAGCCCTCCCCCAACGAGCAGCTCACTCCGGAAGAGGCATACCAGCGAGCTCGAAAGACGGGCACCGACATTTTCTAGGCATAGTTTTATTGATTGTTAAATACAGAGTCTAAAATCCCTTACTCCTGCATGTATTTCTGGCGGTAATTATATAATTTTCGAAGCCACTTTTCGGCCTTTGCATCGGGATCGCCAAGAAACTGGAAAAGTAAAACGCATGTGTTAATGGAGTAATAAAATTTCAAAGGACACACTCACGTTTGGATGGAATATTACATCTTCATTCCGTATTGTTACGGCCGGTTTGCTGGCCACAGTCACTGTCTCCTTGTTGAGATCTATTATAACCTTGTCGGACGTTTCCCTCGAACTAAAGAAAGCTGCTGGCTTGAAGGCATCCTCGTCAATGGTCTCCAGTGCTTTTTGCACCTTTGCGTCTAGCAGATCGATGGCCTTAATGCTGGGAGCAGCAGCTGCTGCAGCGGGTCCAGACCTGGAGTTGCTTTCGGAACTGGGAGCTCTAACGGTTCTCTGGGACGTGGATCGAGATTTGTGGTCCTGGCTGCGGCTTTTACTGTGCCTGCTGCGGGAGCTGCTCCTGCTGCTCGGAGTTGAGCTGCGGGATGAGCTCCTGCTGCTGCTGCGACTTCTTCTGGAATACTTCTTTGACTTTTTAGACTTTTTCCTCTTGGATTTGGAGCTGTGCCGACTGCTCCTGGCGGGCGATTTGGAGCGGTAACGCCTTTCGCGATCCCGATCCCTATCCCGTTCGCGCTCCCGTTCTCTGTCCCTATCCCTATCCCTGTCCCTGTCACGATCCCGATCACGTCTGTCCCGGTCGCGCATTATTTTATTAATTTTAAATAATATGCTAAAAACCTTCAAAACCTCGGCCAATCTTAGGGATAGAAAATACTAGTGGTGACTGGAAAATATTCGATTACTATCAACCGATAAATATGTATTCCAAGTTGGATTTTCCCGGCAAAAGCGAGGAATTTTGAATTTTAAGGATATAAAGGAGCAAAGCTAATAATTGTAGAATTTTAATTCTTTACCCCAAAAATATTACTTAACGTTGGATTATAAATAAAATATTTTGGCTGAATATGGCTAAATTTATTTTTGCAATTTAAACTTTCCAGCTTAAAGTTGATTTCTATTTAAATGAGTCCTATTAAAGAAAAACAAATTGTTATCCTGATGGGCCTTATTTTCATCCAATTATAATTAATCAGTAGCTATCAAGATTCGCAGAATGATAGTTGAAGTATCTGATAAGCTAGCCAGCCAGTTAAATCAACCGGAATCGAAATTCTCACACCATCTATCAGTCTTGCCAAATCAACTACGTTTGGTGGCAAAAATAAACAGCCATAAATTCGGGAGCCGAATCTAAAACTCCTTATCGGTACCTGGGGGGCATATAAAAGGCACAGGTGGCTAAATCGATGGTCAAAGCACCTGCAACCGTCAATTAAAGAATGTTATTGGGACAGGGAATTGCAGTTTTTCTGTGCCTGGGATTGGCAGCCGCTCTACCAGCCGATTCAGGACGATCCAGCTCTGTAACAACGGTGAGACGACATTGTAATCTATAGTTATTAATTAATAACATGAGAAAATTTACTTTGTTTTCAGGTGAGTATCGTCCAGGGCCATGGCTACCCGATTGAGGAGCACCGTGTACAAACCTCGGATGGTTATATCCTGACCATGCACCGCATTCCCTACTCTAAAAATACTGGCAATAATGGGGCGAGACCAGTGGCCTTCCTGATGCATGGACTGTTATGTTCTTCCTCGGATTGGGTTCTGGCCGGTCCCCATGCCGGACTGGCTTATCTGCTCTCCGAGGCTGGCTACGACGTCTGGATGGGCAATGCCAGAGGCAACACCTATTCCAAAAAGCATGCAACCAAGTCTCCGCTCCTCCAGCCCTTCTGGAACTTTGAGTGGCACGATATTGGCATTTATGACCTTCCAGCCATGATTGACTACGTCCTCTACTGGACAGGTGTTGCGAAAGTCTCCTATGTAGGTCATTCCCAGGGAACAACCGCTTTCTTTGTGCTCAACTCGAGAATTCCCCGCTTCGAGAGTCGCTTTCAATCGGCTCACCTTCTGGCCCCCGTCGCCTGGATGGACCACATGGAGAGTCCTTTGGCCAAGGTGGGTGCTCCTCTGCTAGGACAGCCCAACGCCTTTGTCGAAGTCTTTGGCAGTGCCGAGTTTTTCCCCAGCACAGAACTGATGAACATGTTCGGAGCTCTTATCTGCAAGGACGAGGCCATCTCCCAGTTCATGTGCACGAACGTCCTGTTCTTGCTCGGTGGCTGGGACTCTCCTTACCAAAATGAAACCTTGATTCCCGAAATCACGGCCACCACTCCGGCCGGATGCTCGGTGAACCAGCTTTTCCACTACCTCCAGGAATACAACTCCGGCTACTTCCGACAGTTTGACTACGGAAAAACGAGGAACAAGAAGGAGTATGGAGCCAAGACCCCGCCGGAATACAACGTCGAGAGCATCAGAGTGCCCACCTATCTGTATTACAGTGACAATGATTACTTCGCCAGTCTGATCGACGTGGATAGGCTCAGGTACACCATGAATCCCAGTTTCCTGAAGAGCGCCTACCGCCTGCCGGAGGCAAAGTGGAATCACATAGACTTCCTGTGGGGCATGAATATAAAGGAAATACTTTATGATCGTGTCATAAATGACATTAAAAATGCATAAGCTTTTGCAGCCAATAAAGAGAAATACGATTGTGATATTTTAAGTTCAACGCAAAAATTTCCGCGCGTGACAACTTAATCGGGGGTTTTGAGAGTTAATGGGACGATAATATATAGAAGTGGCCATAAATTCAATAAGAACATATGGTACTTGGTCGTGACAAAATAGTTTTAGACTAAGTGCTGATTAGACAGGACCAAGCTCTTACTGTCACCTATATTTTTAACCTTTTACGTAGGGTCATTTTCATGAATCAAGAAACTGAGCCAAGCCATTTTTAATATTTTATTATTTTATGCTTATTATTTTTTTGTTTTAATTGAACCTGAAGAATGATTGTAAAGCGAATAACATTTTGAATTGCGCGCCTTTTGACAGAGTTGCCCCCAGCGGATAAGCGATACCATCGATAGACATATCGATTTTTGAAATACAACAGTGCGCAAAAACGCTGTGCATACAACGCAGGTACATCCACGACTAAAAAACCTAATCGAGCGAAAAAATATTATTTCTAAGGGCCGTAAAATAGAAAAACCACCTTTGCCGGGGTTTTATCAAAGCCAATAAGATGACGCGAGTTACTAGAAGCGATATCTCGCTGGACATGGAGGTCTGGGTGGAGGAGCTGTCGCCGGCACAGTTGGCGTACTACGAGCAAATCACCAACGAACACAATGCGGTAAAGGGCGCCCTTAAAAACGCCGTGTCGGCCAATGAGGGCAAGGAACTCTTCAACGGACAGGTTTTTCAAGCCTACTCCTTCAAGGGCAAGGTGCTGCAAGACCTCAAGGAGGCCACTTTGCCCAAGAAGCCACCCAAACCTGCTGAAGCCTCCGTACCAGCCGCAGCCCCTGCCCCTGGCTCTGGTAGGGGGCGTGGTCGGCCGCGTTTATCTTCCAATATTGCCTACTTGGAGACGTCTGACGAGGGCGAGGACGATGTCCCGCTGGCCAAGCGACTGGCCCTGTCTGCTGGCAAAAAGGCGATGGCAGCATCGAGCACTTTACCCTCAACAAGTTCTAAGGTGGGCAGGCCAAAGGGATCAGGTGCGGGATCAGCAGCCTCTTCCTCAGGCAAAGAGTCACCAAAACTCAAGGCGAGCGGCAAGTTTCCTAGGGATTCTAAACAAGATTTGGATTCACCTCCGAAAAATTACCGTCCTGCTGAGGTTAATTCTGTGGGTGGTCTGGTGGTGGGAAGCTCGGATGACAATAAGGATAAGGACAGCAAAGATGGCAAGGACAACAAAATGCAGGGCAAGACGTATCCATCTCTCGTTGTGCTTGCCAAGCCATTTCTTAAAGTTAAGGACATGGCTGCAACGCGCAGTAAACTCGACTCGAAGGTCAAACTCGTGCTTATGCTTACACCCAACAAGTTCTGCGAGTGGCTGCTCCAGGAGGGACTTCTCAGAGCCCAGCAACATTGCATCAACCACCGCAACAACGAGCTAAAGTTGGGTAAGGATTATTATAAGTTATAGTTGAACGAATCTTATGATTTTCACCTCTTTAGGTATCTACTCGGATGTCACAAAGTTTCCCTATACTGGAGGATATGTGTGGATCAGTGATTGCTGCCCCTATCGGTTTGTTTCTGTTTTCAACAACTCCATTTTCGAAGGCGCACAGCATCCACCTACATTCCTGCTGAAGCTTATCTACCATTGGGCCTGCCAAACAAGCATCCAAAATGTGGTACAATGGGTCAAGGTGGACAGCGTTTATATCAAGGGGATATATACCTGGCTGAGAGCCATTTGTACTTTGGCAGTGCACCAGAAGTGCAAAAAACTAGGTGGTCCCGGAAAATTTGTTGAGGTAAATCCCATATTGCAAAAAATTATACAATAATTGCTCAGTATCTATTTGTTCCAGGTGGGTGTTATTTCTTTGGGTACGACTTCCCAAGACGGTTCACAACGCCAGGTAAAAGTCGAGGTTCTGGGTGTCTATGACTATACGGAGAAATCTATTCGTTTGAGAGCCGTCGAACCCATAACCGATGGCGATCGCAACTACAAAAAGCGTTTCCAAGCCATCCTAGAGCCACTGTCGCGTTGGGTGCACAAGGACAGTACCATTTGCATCGATTTAACGGTTGACAAGATCACACTGTTTAGCATGGGCTTCAAGAATATCGTTCAGGCAGCTGCCACCGACAATACGGCCAAGCATAACAACTCGGCAGTCATGGAATATTTACGCCGTATTGTGCCTCGCATGTTCCAGAACACTTTGTCCTTATTGTCGAGGCAAATGATTCAGCAGTTTCTGGACGAACTTGTTTGGCGCGAATCCTTTGGAACATACGCACTTCAGGCATTTAACAACATTATCATCCACATAGCGGAACAGACCAGAGTAACCACCAATGAGACAATCACCCAGCGGTTGTATCAGGTGAGTAAAACGTTGAATAGTTACGTGACCAATCACTTAATATTTCGTTCTTCTAGGTTGCCACGAACCCGTTTAAGGACTGGAGTATCCTGCCAGCCAATTATAAAGAGACCCCGGCCAACGCGGCACCCAAGCGGCTCAAGAAACGTTAGTAGTTTCGTAGTGTTTTAAAACTTAGGCCGTGAATAGACTAATCCTTAGTTATAAGATGATGAGCCAATGGCTGCGTTTCTCACTCCAAAGTGAAATTTTTCCTTCTATTTTAATTATTTTGCATATGTGTTCATTGAAGCCAAATGCAAAGCTCAGGTCAAGGAGGTCCACAAATTTATTATGCGAATTTTGAATTTATAAAAGAGTTTGAAGTTAACAATCGTTATTCTCGCAGTGTACTTTTAGTGTTAACTTATTTTAAAAACTCACACTTATGGGAAAACCTAAATAAACTTGCAACAAATTTAAAGACCTATGTTTTTCTTTAATTTATGTTTATAATTTGGAGTGATGAAACGCATACGCTTGGAAGAGAAGAAGTGTTTACTTTAATAATAGTAGATTTTGTTACCAAAGATTAGAAGATATTCTCACAGTTGTATTTGCTTCCAGCTATTAACGATGCTGACTATATAATTTCGGCAAAGATTCCCAAGAAGGAAAAAGATAAAGATCGTGAACGTGATCGTGAACGGGAACGTGATCTATTACCATCGGGAAGTAAGAGGAGAGGACTAAGTACTCCGCCTCCGCAACCGGAAAAGCGAAAGGGCCCTGGACGACCTCCGGGCAGTACAAACCAACCGAAAGGCGATAAAGCCTTGCTCCCGAAAATAATCGGACCAGCATCTGCTCAAAAAATCCCAGGAAAGATGGGTAGACCCCCTAAGGAGAAGGAGGAAAAGGGACCGGTGCCAATCAAAAAGGAAGATGAAGAGCTCAAGGGCCTGGAGGAGCTGTACTATGGCATCAGCGATGGAACCGAGGAGTTTCATGAAGCCTTCCCGTACAACTCACCCAGAACCGCTCAGGAAAATCTGGCCAAGACGATTGAGTGCCCGATCTGCCTGAATGGCGATTCGTTCGACTCCAACGAAAAGCTGCAGACTCATTTAGTATCGCATATTTCGCCGGAAGGCAAGCTGCACCAATTCCAGTGCCTTTTCTGCCTGGAGAAGCATCCCACTGAGTCCGTTCTGGCCAAACACAATCAGATCATGCATCCTACTGAAACGAAAAACGAGGGTTCGCCTTCGTACTACTGTCTCATCTGCCAGCAGCGCCACAATTCGCTTCACTTGCTTACGGCCCATCTGCAGAAGGCGCACAGCACCCTGGAGCTGCCATATTGGTGCCACGCCTGTGGCTACCGCTCGTCGTCTCATCGCGATCTAGTACGCCACTTCTACGACGACCACAAGAATCAGAACTTCCTCCAGTGTCCATATTGCCTGGATGTAAGTTTACTTTATAACTTTCAAAGAGTCCTTTTTATATAAAATCTATCCCTTTCCAGATCTTTTATTTCTCTAAGCGCGGTGTGGTGAACCAGCTCCGCATCGAGCACTACTTTTTGCATTTGGATGAGCACATTAACAAGCGTGATGGATCGCTGCGATGCCAGAAGTGCTCGCTATCCTTCTTGGAGAAGGGCGATCTGAAGCAGCACTCGGTTCAACACCATGTTAGCATGACCAAGACCAGCAAGCCGGTGCGATTGTTGCTGAACAACTCGCTGCTTATTCCACCGCCAAAGGTCCGCACCCACCACCGCGAGCAGCCTCCCTTCTCTTCCTATAAGCGTCCCGTTTTCTTCGCCTTTCTCGAGGGAAAAACCTGTGCCGAATGCAACTCAGACTTCGCCAGCGAGGAGACCCACTACACGTGAGTAACCTTTTAATTTATTAGCGAAAATCAGTTAAATCAGTAGCCAAGGGTAAAAATGAAAGTATTCACAAGAAAACACCAAACAAGAAGCGATCCATCCAAATGCCAAGACAATCCAGGCCAACCGCAAGGTATCCACATCGATTGCTTTAAAATCGAGAGCATTGTCAAGCAGTGTAACGTAGCCTGCCCGCATGGCATCGTTAAAATCGGAGATAAACCAGTGGGAGAGTATACCAGAGGCTTGAATCCTCATTATGAACATGTTGAGGGAGTACTCCAAGTGGCTGTTACTGCGCATCGGGTAACCAACTATGGGGGATCCCAGGCAGGCGCTAGAAAACCTAAAGATCGGTTTGAAAGCGTACTGCTGTTGCATCGCGAAGAATTGCCAGCGCTCCCCAGTAAAAGGATATGCATAGCTCCGATTGAAACTGAGCAGGGCGGACACCTGTTCACTGGCATCAACGCCAACCAGGAGACTAGTTACGCTATTCACCATTCTGGGTTCCACATGGCGCAGTAAAACGGGAATTTCATATTCCTTGACCAAAACCTTCTGCTGCTGGTGTACCAGCTGCTCTATGCTGTCTACTTGTTCTCCAACTACCAGGGCGGTCAAATAGCTGTCTAACTCGATGTTGTACCAACTGGTGACGACGAATCCAAGAATTGTCAATTGTAGGCAAACAAGCCCGTATCGGATCGATGGATGGTAGATTGTCGTTGGGGGGCAGATGAAGAGCAGCCGGCTGAACGCCTCCAGAAAACTTACTCCCAATCTCTGCGACCAGTGACTCTCCTTCCTAGTAGGGCTCAAACAAAAGAGTGCCCCTGAGGTGAATACCAGAGCCACGAGAAGAACATACCAACAGGAGTTGTTAAAGGGTCTTTGAAGATACATGTGCCGGGGAATCTCATTTCGAACTGGAACAATCAGGCAATTTGGGGTTATAACTAGAGGAAAGCTCCTTTCACCCCAGTCCCTGGGTACGTTAACGTAAGGATGCACAGAGATCTCCAGTTGATTGTCTATTATCAATGTTACAATTCGACTCATGTTGACGCTGCTGGTTGGACTAAGATTCGCGTCCGGATTGGTCACATGCAGCGAGGCATTGTGGCGATTTAAATATTCGACAAGAGTGCGGTAGGCGTATCCTCGAATCTTTCTGCATCCGGTAGCATTATCGTGGACAATAAACACTCTAGGTATGTCATTCTCCACTGGTGTAGACACAACATATCCATTGAAGTTTTGAGTCTCCGGGGCAAAGAGTGGATTTCTTTCAATGTCTATCTTGAAAAAGTTTATAGTTGGATAGGGAGAGTAGTCATAAATCTGATCTTTATGTAGAACGAGGACGTTGAGGAACTGAAGCTGCCACAGCCGCTTAAATATGCTTAATATAGCTTTGTGAGAACCGCTTCTTTGGGAGCGCAGGAGTACAATGAGGCGACTGCGGCGCAGTCTATTCAGGCATTTGTGAAGATGGAACCAAATAACATCCTGGCTGCTATGACAAAAATAGACACTTACGCCGTTGTCTACGGTAAAATTCACATTTCCAAGTGAATTGCATTTTTCCGGAGGACTATGCGGGTGTACGGTTAGAGTAGTAACCTCCAAGCTCTGGTGTAGCCACATTATGAAGCTATTTAGATCGTCGCTCTTGGTGTCGTGGCCCACGAAGATCGGTGTGTTTGTCCACTGCTTTTGAGTCATCAAGATACTCAGCACCGACTTTACCAGACTTATGTTGTGCCTTCCATCTATGATCCCGGGGACTAGAAGCAGGTATAAAAAACTGAGCACTTTGCACATGGTGGTGGATTCGAGGTATCTGGATAGAAGAGCTCTTCGACTCGGGCTTATAAGGGATCAGATAATCATTTTAATAGAGGTTAATTAGTTTTATCGCTTATCTAAGGACTCGCCGAAGGCGGGTGGTGTTAATGGAACCCCATATTAAAAATACTATGTAATTCTATTTGTAGCGGTTGGCTGCACTGTGTCAAGTGTAATTACCAGACCTGTTGTGAGCGCGCTCAGTTCCGCCATGGAGTCGACTGCAATGGGAACTTTGTGGACGCCATGGAGGTCAATATGCCGCAGGAGATGCATTGCATTTGCGGATTTGCCACAGGCAATGGCAACAAGATGGCTCAGCACTTGGCGAATTGTGGTCTAAGCACCTGCTACCCGAATCTGGAGGCCGCCAATGAAAATGCCGTAAAGCGCAATATGCTGGACATGTTGGGTTTGGTGCGACGCGACGGGGAAACCTCCGGCGAGGGGGCGGACATGAGCGAAGCCACTGACGAGACAGGCGACCAAACCAGTGAAATGATGCAGTCCCAGGACGATTCACAACTGCAACACCAGCCACTGGAGCACCAGCACCAGGTGCAGCAGCAGCCTCCAGAGCCGCAGCCTGGGCTGCAGCAGGAGTACTTATCGGCGCCGGTTCAGCATGAGCCTGTGCAGAATCTGCCAGTTCATCAGGGATTGCCCGTGCAGCAGCCAGGGCCTATTCAGTTTGGTGAGATGGAAGCAGCTCCTGTGATGCTGGATCCTCAGCAGCAGGTGCAGCCAACTCCGGACTACGCCCAGGTGTCTGTGGTGCAGCAGCATCAGCACCAGCAGCAGCCATATGGAATCAACAATTACGGGCAGAACACTCTCGCCACGGACATTGACATGCCGCTGATTGGGGAGTTGGCCGAGCCTAATGCTCCGCCCACTCCACAGTTCCTGGGAGAGGTGCACACGCCCATGTTTGATGCAGTGGCTGCGGCCGAGCAGCAACACTATCACGCCCAGCAGCACCACCACCACCCGCAATGATACAAGCCACCGGGAAAGCTAAAGTCTCGCGACTACACTCTCCACTGGCAAAACTACTAAAGGGTCAGCTTCCACAAAAAATTATTAATACATTGCAAACAGTCTCTAAATTTGCAAAAATTAAAAAAAAAATATACAAAAAAAAAACAATTTGAAGACATGTTAATGTTGTTGCCAACTGTATAGCATTTAGTTAAGCACTTTTAACGACAACAAATTTATTTAAATTTAATCTCAATTGCATAATGGCGGACTACACTGGAAAAGCATGTTAGAATTCCCTATCAAATGGAAGCAAAATAACCATGACCTGTGTAAGAACTCCTCCATTTCGAGATTCATAATGTCTTTTAAATTTAACCAACCCACATACATTTTCGATACTAACCATCTGTAAATGACGCAAAACTCATTAAACTTAAAAAATAAATCTATCTACAAGTCCTTAAATGAGTTCTCTTTGATTTAATAATTTTTTGGACTACTTATCGATCCTATTAACTTGTCAAGACTGATTTAATGAAAGCTAATTAGGCAATTATATTTATTAGCCACAATTTCAGCAATCCAATTAGTATAGAATATATTTAGTATAGACATTCATCGACGATGATAGAATCTCCAACGCTCGCAGAGCAAAAGCAAGACTGATAACGTCCATCCCCATCCCAGGACGGCCCAACTCAGTCGCAAAGCGTCCACATCCAGGGCATGGAATCCCAAGACGTTGTCCAGAAGCCGAACGTAATCAGACATCAGGGCGTCGTTGAAATCAGACACAAGCCAATGCTTAAGGATTCCCGAGTCCTGAATCCTCATTATGAACATGTTGAGAGTCCTCTGCAAATGGCAATCGCTCCTCATCGGATAACCGATAATGGGAGATCCCAGACAGGCCGACGAAAACCGAAAAATGGGCTTGAATGCATATTGCTGTTGCAACGAAAAGAACTCCCATCTTTCAAAGGTGAAAGGATAAGCGTAGCTGCGATTGAAACTTAGCAGGGCGGATACCTGTTCACTGGAGGGCGCACCCACCAAGAGACGAGACACCTTGTCAACCAAATGGGGTTTTACGTGGCGCAGAAAGGTGCTAATTTCGTAATGCTTTACTAATACCTGTTGCTTCTGTTCAATTAGCTGCTCCATGCTGTCCACCTGCTCACCCACCACCAGAGTTGTGAAGAAGCTACTCAACTGGATGGCGTACATGTTGGTCACGATAAATCCCAAGATGGTTAGCTGGAAAGATACTGCAAAATACCTTAAAGACGGCCGGTATATCCTCGATGGGGAGCTAATAAAAAGTACTCGGCTAATCCCATCCAGAATGTTAAAGGTTCTATGCTCTCGGCCCGGCCGAATCCAGTACATTATCCCACTAATATAAATCACTGCGACGGCAAGAAGCAGCCAGATCCACTTGTGTAAAGGCAGGTACAGATAGTCATGGCGGGGAATCTCATTTCTGACTGGAACAATGAGGCAATTGCTGGCCACTATCAATGGGTAGCTATGATCTCCAATGTTTTCCGGCACATCCACATAAGGATGCAATGATATTTCCAATTGGCCATCATGAATCATCTCTATAATCTTTTCCATATTCACACTTTGGTTCGGCGTATGATTTTGGTGGGGATTGGTCACGTGGAGAGTGGCATTGTGCCGCTGCAGATACTCCACAAACGTCCGATATCCATATCCTCGGGGTTTCCAGCCACCATTCTCATCGTTTACGAAAAATACCCTGGGAATGTCGTTTTCAATGGGAGTAGAGACCACATATCCTTGTAAATCATTAGTAGCCGCAGGAAAAAGCGGATTCGAATGCATGTCCAGTTTGTAGAAAAGGACCGCAGGATAGGGAGTATACGAATAAATTTGATCCCTGTGTAATACCAACACATTTAGAAACTGAAAGTGCCACAATCGGTTGAAAACCATCATCATCTTCTTGTAGGAACTGCTTCGAGTATTGGCCAGCACAAAAATCAATCGGATATGCCGCAACTTTCGTAGACTCCTGTCCAGATTAAACCATATAAGTTCCTGGCTGCTGTGGCAGAAAACCAAACAGACAGAATTGTCTGCTTTTATATTGTAGTTTCCAAGCCCAATCTGTTTGTGGCTTGGAGTCGATGTGTCCACCGTGTGACAGGTAACTTTCCAATCTTGCTGGAGCCAGATCATCAGGTCATTAAGATCATCCCTGTCGGTGTTGTGTCCATAGAATATCGGGGTGTTCTTCCAGGGCTCCCGCTTGCCGATGGCCCGTAACACAGCCTTTACCAAAGTCATATTGTGATCTCCGATATATTGGAGCTCAACTCCAGTGAGAAGCAGCAGCAGGATTGTAATAGTTCTGCGCATGGTGGTTGGTACTTTTTTGGTAGCACGGCTGGCCTACGATACACTTTTAAGGAAGCAAATAATTGATTTAATTATATATAATGATTCATTCGGCTTATCGGGCATCTTTCGTACATTAAAAGTAAATGCATTACGTGGTAAATTAACCAATCAGTAGTATTTATTTATACAATTTATTTGAATTCCTTAAATAGACTTTTTTGTTTGGATGTGAGCATTGAGATATTGCACAATGTGTGGACAAAAACATATTAAACTAGTAAAAAGACTACATATTTACGAAATAGACAGAAAAGCACATAAAACAGATTACTAATTATTGGAATTACCATGATATAGAAATTTAGAAACCTCTACCTTTGTATTGAAATATAATTAGGGGAATTTCGCGTAGCCACAAAATGTTAAATCTATGAAATCGAGAATTTTCCTTCAGAGACAAGAATTATTTTTGTTTGACCCGCTGCTTGGACTGCAAAAGAGCAGATAGAACTAGAGCGGTGTCGAGCTCCAACTGACTGCCCGGCTCATTGTCCAGTGATATTTCAGCGGCGCGTTCATGAAACCGAGCCAAAACCCGTGGACGATAGTCTAAAACAACGGATAGTAAATATAGAAATAAAAAATATAGACGTACAATGAATTTACCAACCTACACTGCCCGCCAGGGGGTTTCCAGTGAGTCGCAGAGTCTCCAGCAGGGGAAGATTAGCAACATAATCAACCTCGTCCAGATCTTCAATTTGATTACTGCTAAGATCCAGATTGACCAACGACAGTAGCTTCCGCAAACCACTGAGTGTCTTAAGCTTATTTTGAGCCAATTTTAGAGTAACAAGGTTTCCCATTGTTAAGTGCCAATCAATGCATTCACTTATGAGATTGCCGGACAACGAAAGCATCTGCAGATGTGGAAGCTCGGAAAGATTTTGGACGTTCCGAATGCGATTTTGTTCCAGCACCAGGCGGCGCAGTTTGGGTGCCGTCCTCACACTCCCATCTATTTGCGTTAGCAGATTACCGGTTAAATCCAACTCTGTGAGCTCCTGCCAAGCATCGGCAGTGACCAAGGAACCGTTGGATGCAGAGGTACTAGATGTAGTTGATATTTCTTCCGGCAGTAGGCTTGGCACATCGCAGTGCTTGTGAAGATTATCACAGAGCAGCACTTGATTGATATTCTGAATGGTTGTATTATGTACACAGATTGTCTGAAGCGACGGCTTTTGCAGCTCCACATCCACAATATTCTCCGTAGACAGAGCCGAGAATCTAAGCGTCTTGAGATTGCGAAATGCGTTCAAATTAAACTTTAGTCTGTTCGGAATAATGTTGCTTCGGCCTATAGGCACATCAACTGTATTGTAGTCCTGCGTGAAGCTGGAATTATCCTTAACTGGCGTCACTACCAAAGCTACTAGCTGTGTGCAAAAGTCCAGTACATGCGAGAAGTCATATTTGCCACCTTGATCCAGGCTAGGGGGACATGGAAGACTTAGACGTTCACTGATAGCAAAGACCTATGATAAGCAAGAAAGAAAAACAAAACAGATACATATAATTGTCACCTGTATTTGGAAATACATTATAAAGCTATTGCAGCTTTGATAAAAACGGATTTGGTGTCAACGTCCGGGTACAATTCCCTTTCCTCTACAGCCAAAAATCGCATCATTAGCTTGTATAATAAGACTATTCCTAAGTACTTTCGCTGCGTTCTCGTAAATTTCTCTTTGGCCGGACCACAGTAAACGCCTAACCGCCTATTAGCTAAGTGATTCATGCCGAGAGCGTCAATCATCGATGCCTCACGGGTCTGGGCATCTCGGGACGAGATCCTGTTAAATCCAGACAGCAGCAAGACACCTCGCTCTTCTTTCCAAAGAGACACAATTATTGCCAACTTGGGGTCTTTGGCGAACGCTATTCTATTATTATTTTGCAGCACTTTCTTGGCCTGTTGTAGGTGAACGAATGGGCGCAGAGCCTTGCCCTTTCCAACGTAGAATATGGATCGCAGAAAGGTATACCAGACTTCCATCTTGTGTAGATTCTCTGCCCGCTCACTCAGGCTGTCTCTTACACGAGGGTCCAAAAGCAAATAGTTGAAATAACTACGATTAAACTTATCATTTTTTCGAAACCACTTATTGTGCTCTCGCATATAACAGGCAAGTTTCTTTATGCGCCTAAAATTGTCCTCCGTGTGGAGAGTTTTTTCCAGCTCTGCTGAGAAGTTGGTGCTCCTTTTGTGGAGCGTACCTAGGGAGTAATTAATATCCCGAACATTGACCACGCTTATAAAAGGATTACTAGGCTGCAACAGACTATTCTTGATCCTATAAAACACCAATAATTTAGACATGATTCAAAGTATACGAGGAGCTACAAAACTGACTAACAATAAACACAAAGGGAGAATACAAACTAATTTTTTGACTAACCTCCAGAGCCGAAAGGTTATACTCCTTTTTAGAACTGAGAAGTGCATCGCCACTCTCATGAAACAGCTTGGCAAGATCCTGAAGCAGATAGATTATATCGTATTTATTGAAGTCCAGGAACTCGGCTAGGGCGCGGGGAAGCTCCGTCCGGAAATAGATGAGTAGCTCCTGTAGATAAGTCTGCAGTTGTTCGCGGCGTTGTTCCAGAAAAGCGGGTTGCTTGTTACCCACAAGCTAAAAGCAAATTAGGGTAAGACTTCTTCGCCATGTGTTTGTTTGGGGGCGTACCTTTTTAGGTGGGAGCAGCTTCTTGCTGATTGCCACCTCTTCGACGAGCTTGTCGTGGAGCTGAGCAAAATCTCTGTAGCGCCGTTCAACAAGCCACTCGACGCGACCCACCCGCACATTTATATCATAGTAGGTGACTCCGACGGATGTTTCATTGCAGAATTTCGGTACTGTCACCGAAGAGTCCTCGTTCTGTCGGTAATAGCAAGCCATGTCTGTCTGTTCCTCTTCCCTGAGATAGTGTCGAGCTTCCAGTGGACATTCATATGATTATCATCCTCTTTAACGGGTTTTGAGCGCAATTGTTGCCTAATAACAAGGCAATTTTCTAATTTGTTGCCATTAAAGGTTTCGAACAGATGTTTTCTGTAATCGGTTAGAGATGGGGGTGACTTGTACACAGTGACTCTATCGAAATCGATAACGATTGCTGGCACTCGGCGTTTTTTGTTTATATTTGCTTGTTGGCATTTTGTGTTCTTAGAACAATTGCTTTAAAAGTTAATTAATATGCAATGCCACTAGACGCGCAAATTAAAGAGTAGATTTTTAAAACATCCAGGAAAAACACGTGGAGCAAAATGGCTTTCCTTGGTGACTGTGTGATTGTTTTTGTTTCTCAGGTAGGATTGGCTCAGACGAATTCCATTTAAGAATGTAAATCTCTTATTGTAACCCATTTTAGATGATATTCTTTGCCGGCGGATGGCTCTTTTTCAACAAGGAACTCTTTAAGCACTATGAAATCCGTCACATATCCGTTCAGCTGATCTTTTCCTCCACATTCGCCCTGTCCATTACCATGTTTGAACTGATAATATTTGAAATCATTGATGTGCTGGAGTCCAGTTCCCGGTACTTCCACTGGCGTCTAGGCCTCACCCTACTCCTCATTATGGTGACTGCAGTGATACCTCTTTATATATGCTATTCTGTGATACACAGCATTTCCTTCTGTAAGAACACTTTACTTTTTTAGAGCCAAACACTTATCCATTATTCATTTTTAGTTTCCGACAGATGTGTCAAAATTCTGACCACACTCTCTTGGTTTGTTTTCCTCTACGGTCTGTGGCGTATCGGAGAACCTTTTCCCTTGCTAAGTGCCTCCAATGGCATCTTTACGATCGAGCAGGGAGTGTCCCGGATTAGTGTAATTGGCGTCACAGTAATGGCCATTCTTTCGGGCTTTGGTGCTGTGAACTATCCCTACACCAGCATGACCTATTTTATCAAGTAATTGGAGTGGCTACAAATTTGTTCTTATCTTAGTGTGACATGCATTTTGGCCTTTCTTTCTTGGCAGGCCCGTTTCGCGGAGTGACATCATACTCTTCGAGCGGCGTTTGGCTCTGACCGTTGACATGCTGACTGCCAAGAAGCGTCGCATTGCCATGGCTCTCTACAATCACAATAAACAGCATCCCGCAAAACCTAGGATTTGGGATATGCTGACGTCGGCAGTCCATCGCAATATACACAGTGGCGAAGGTACGATTCATTCCATAGTTTCATAAATTGTTTCCTGTTTCATATTACTTTGTTTTTATATTTAAAGATATCAATCAGTTAAAACAGGAGGTTTATGGCCTAGAGGAGCTCCTGCGTTCTGTCTTTCTGGAATTAAATTCTTTAAAAAACATGGAGGAGCGACAGAGGTGGTCACAAACATTAAAAGGAAAATACTTTAATGTTCTTGGACACTTTTTCAGCGTGTATTGCGTTTATAAAATATTTATGGTGGGTTAATACTTAAATATGTTTTCCATTTTAATAATTTTCATTTATTTTAAACAGTGTTGCATCAACATTATATTTGATAGAGTGGGACGCAAAGATCCAGTGACACGTGGCCTAGAGATAGCCGTACATTGGTGCGGCTTTGACATAGACTTGGCCTTTTGGAATCAGCATGTTTCGTTTTTACTCGTGGGCTGCATTGTAGTTACCTCTATAAGAGGTCTTTTGCTAACGCTCACCAAGGTTGGTACTGACGCTTTTTCAATTCAAACATATTCTAATTCCATACTATTTTGTAGTTTTTCTATCGCATATCATCTAGCAAGTCCAGCAACATCATTGTGCTGATCTTGGGCCAGATCATGGGAATGTACTTCTGCTCCTCGGTGCTGCTGATGCGCATGAATATGCCTGCCGAGTATCGTGTGATCATCACAGAGGTTCTCGGAAACTTGCACTTTAACTTCTACCATCGTTGGTTTGATGTCATATTCCTGGTCAGTGCCCTGACCACCATTTGTGTTCTCTATTTGTCGCGCAAGCCAGTTCGCGTCGAAGATTCCGATCTGCACTGATTAGATATAGAGGAAGAGAGCCCAATGGATTTGTTGTTAGATTTAACGTAACCGATTTAGAATCAGCTAGCCCAATTATTGCGAGCTTTAAGTTATGTAAATCCGTGTATATACCAGTGTGTATATTAACTGCAGGATAAGGAACTAATGTCATGTCAACGCACGAAATCAAAGCTAATTTTGTTTAAGTATAATAAATAAAGAAACTGTTTATCTATAGATAAAATCACGCTAGTTTATGCTAAGTATCTTTTCGAAATAGAGGGTATTTTTAAGCTTAAATATCCTAAAGCTCATTGCAAGCTTTCAACCTTTTTTAATTTAGGTCTTTGGGTTGCTGGGTTACCAGTTCCCTGGCTCAAATTTTTGAGTTGAGTATAAACATTGAGCGAATTTCAGAGGTTACTCTGCTATCCCAATGCCACAGTTCCTCTAACTAACATAGTAAAAGGTATTACTTGAGGTAAACTGTAAGGAATTGTTGAATAACATGGTGGGGGTAAGCTCGAAAAGGTAGGACCCGCGAGGTCCAGGTCCACGTTGGAGTATAGTGATTATTCTGGCGAACAAATAGTAAATGCTTTACATACTTTAATGGAATTTCACAGAAATATACTTTTGCTGAAACTTTAACTTATTCGTGGCAAAGTGCATACCATTTAAGAATACCTTTTAAACACCTGAGGGCCATTTTGAGGAAGATTTTCTCGTCACTCCATTTCATTGCCTACTGCCCGAGGCACTTAAGAGACTTTGAAAAAACGCAAACATAAAATCGCAATTACAATTAAAGATGGGCAACTTTTTAAAAGTACCGAAAAAATATAAAAATTGGCACCAGTTCCCAGTCCCGCATGTGCTATCCTCCCAGATAGGGAGCAAGGACTAAGGTCTAACCATATGCCCACATTTTGCTGGCGAAAAATGCCATTAAAATGATGCGGCTGCCGCAGATCCAACTGGGCGAAAAACATTTCGAGTGTCTAGATGAATAAATCATGAAATAAAAATGATTGAAGGCTTCCCACGGGGTGGTCGACAAATAGAGGGTGGCGGGTGGTGGGTGGTGTATCGAAACTGCAGTCAAAAGCGCAATATATGACTAAGAATCAATCAGCCGGAAACTCGATGAATTTGTAACTAAACCCCAGTGTGAGCCATATAATGCTTTGCCTAATTAGATACAAAAAGGGGTAGAATGGCGATTCTACCACATTTTCCACGCCGTATTTACTGTTAACCTTATCGATTTCATCGATTAGTGATTGATAATGTGTATTGGCCTGTTCCACTTGCTGTGCTCGAGTTCGTGTGTGTGTGTGTGTTGGCTGACTTCATGGCCATTATGCAAATTTGCCAAGCAATTGATTAGACTTTCTGCTACGTTACGCATACGCCCCGTATGCCTGGGCTACCATAATTAACACTGTATGCCCCAGTCACGGTCGGCTAATTAGCATAAATTCAATTAGTTTCCTTGTTTGCACCTCCGGTTGTCTCCTGAGTATCTAGGTCGTCGTTTTTCCTTACCCCATCCACCTTATGGTTTTATCCGATTGGCAGGTATTATATATGGCAGTGTTTGCTTTAAAGGTTTAGCTGCTCAGCCTGTATTTGGCTTCTCGTGTGCATATTTAGCATATTTCCTGCTTGACATTTGACCTTTTGTCTTGCAGCACGACAAATTCGCGCCTCACTGGAGGTGATGCCGAATAGGAAGTTGCGTTTGTGACTGCGGTTATCTGTCTGACTGTGCCAGTCTCGCCTTAAGGACATTCAAAACACATTAGCATAAGCAGGCAGCGTTTGTTCAGATTGCTGACAAGTTATGCAAAAGGTCTTCCCCGGAAGATGAACGAAATCCGGATAATAGCACTCGTGGGACTATAATTATATCATATATACATAAAATAATCAGTCAGAAATGCTAAAAAAAAGTTCCCCCAGGTTTAAATACTTTATTCTGATGATTGGTTACGCCATTAACTCGATCAGGTATATATTTATCCCTTCCCTCTCCGAGCCAAATGGATCTGGCTTAATGACCAACATTTCGCATCCGTTAACCTTTAGCAATGGCTTTAGCCCCATTTAACATGGTCGATTGCCTGCCTCCGATTCGGCGTGCTTCCCACCTAGCAACCAAGCAACTAATTAAGACCCATCTCCATCCACGTCCTGGGCAACTCATTAGTGGACGATGGCTCCATATAATTAAAGCAACGCTTACGCCGGGCCAAAATGCAACACACCAGAGCCGTAATCAAAGCACTTGGCAATTATTACATTGATTACTGAATGAAAGCCATAAATGCCCGCAGGACCCTCTCCAGTCCACAGAGGAAATTAAAAATTATTAGTATACCTTCGGGAATACTCAGCTCATTACGTGTATCGACGGATATACGATACAGGTATCCTTCAGAACTTTAAAGTGAATACAACACGAAGGTCCAGTGTCGATTTGCAATCAAATAATTTTCTGTATTAAATATTTAAAAGTGCTGCAACGCACTCAGAACATGAGAAATGATAGCCAGTCCACGCCAATAGGGTGTTATTTCCAAAGGATCAATCAATATAATCAATAAACTACCAACTAAAAGTAAAGAAATATATAGTATGTATTAATTTATTTTGAATATAGTATAAAGCTCTGAGCCTTTGTCCTTAAGTAGCACCCTGTTTGGTGAAATGTATTAACGGTTTTTGTTGCCCTAGCCTTGATATATGCGAATGCTCGTGAAGCCATTTTTTTTGTATCCCCCACAGAACTCAGCTGTGCCCAATCATCGTCGGCCATCATGATGCTGCTGATGATGTGACCGGGAGCTGAACTGTGAGCTGGGAAGGTGAAAGCTTGCTAAGGGCAGATATCAATAAAGCGATTCAATAATTTAATGCCGAGCCAAATTAAACATCTGAAATGGAGAGACAGGAGCAAGGTCGCCATGCCGAAGTGACCCACACTTTACTGGAAATTGCATCTATTTGTTATGCATGTGCTCGTCCATTTTTACCCACCAACATCCCATTGAGAAGCCACCTTTCACCTTCCACCCCAAACGCCCACTTTTACTTTGAAAGTGTGCCAAGATTATTGCTCCATTTTACGCTTCAATGCTTCTCGCAGGACTCACGGCAAAGTTTAGCGGGCACGTGAGTGAGTGTGCTTCCCATAAAAGTGCCATAAATGTTGATAAGATATGTTTGTCATAGGTGAGTCTATCTGTGTGTGTATGTGTGTGTGGGTTTGTCAGCACCTCCTGGTCCTCCTGGCACTTCTGGCACCCCAGGCAGCCACATCCTTCCCCTTGCATCTGTAAAATTGTGCTGGAAAGAGAAAAGAAACGATGTGCCAAGTAGTTTGTCTGCCCGATATACCAGAGATTGCTTTATTACCCCCGGAACGATGCCGTGTGCCATCCGTGAGGATTTATGATTTGCATGACAATTTGTCAGTTTATTAGGCAAGGTTGAGAAATCATCCTATAAGCCAAGGATGGGCTGAGACACCCAAAGTAGGGTACCATGGGCTTTAAGGACAATGGGACCACTTGCTTTTTTTTAGCATGGCGACTAATTTCTCATCCGCCACAATTGCTGCCATTTTTCCATTAGTGGACAGAGCACAACCCAGGCGATTGTCCCGCCAACTGGTCATTTGGCCATTTGCAGCGCCCAACCACTAACACTGTCAATGATGGCCTCAATCACAGCTGTCATAAACAGCGAAAGTGTCTGGTGTCCCCCCCTCCGGTTCAACTGGATGGCTACATGGTGGTCCTACGACAGGGACGGAGGCAGAACAGAAATGGGAATGGAAAATCGGGGCAGAAGGAGTGACACCACCATCGCTTCAGTTTTGTATTTCTTTTGTGGACCCATCCGGGAGTATTAATATGGAAATTATGCAAATTGAATTGACTTTTGCCGAGGAGGACTGAGAGCCATTAAGCGTTCTCTAAGTTGTTTTCTTTGGGGGAAGGTGTTTGTACACGGGCTTCGAGAGGATTAGGTGTTGCAGAAGATATGAAAAGCCCTTAAATGCCCACAAATGCTAAAGGGATACTGTTTACCTTCTGACAACACTTTTCTGGGCTTGAAATCTCACGTTTTCATTGTCAATACTGTCTCAGTCGTGGCACAACAATCCCAGACATAACATTAATTAAAGTTGAAAGTTTGTTAAAAATTTCTTCTATTACATATTTAACTTTGTAAACTGAAATGCCTGGCCAGTACAGAAACTACGTGTGCACCCGATTCTTTATGGTGACGCTAAAGTGCGCCTTATCCGGCCTGTATCTTTGGGTGATGCTGCACGCTGCTGCCATTATGCCCGTGATCCATGAGAGCCGGGAGACCCAGTTTTGGTTAACCCGCTTGAAGCTCTCCATCGGCTACAGGAGCCTGTTCTCCTACCAAAAGAGATCGGAGCTATTAGTCTACGTGCTGGTGGGCTGGATGTTGTTCTGTTTGTATTTTTCCTGTCACTGCAACTTCCTGGGAAACCGCCGCATCAGCCGAGGCAAGAACATTTCCCGACTGGGTTGTGGAACGTATCTGTCCATGTTGCCATACCTGACGTCCTTCGCTCTTTTCTGGACTCTTTCCATGGTGCGCACCCTGCCGAGGTTTTCGGCAGTGCTGGAACAAGCGAAAGTCGATGGCAACTACATTGTTCTATCCCAATTGGTAATGGCTTTGATTTTCAAGCTTCTCGTTTTGGTCAACTTCTACTCCACGTTCTTGCGCATCTGGATAATCATAAAGATGTTCGACAAGGAATCGCAACAGAACGAGATCGTGATCAACAATCATGACTTCGGCGAGCATTTAAACCTATTCTTTCGTGTTTAAACTGAGTTTTCAATGCTATCAAAAATTCCGAAATAAAGTTCTTCCAAAGCAACCAGTTCGTTAGGCGCACATCAAGCATTCGCCCCGTGGGCGCAAAAGTTTTTGTTGAAATTTTTAACTGTGACGGCATTATGGTAAGTGGAAGGAGCCAGTGGGGCAATAGGCCAAGGTCTGGGGGCGTTGTTTTAGAAAATGTTCCCATTTGGAGTTGGACTCGTAAATTATATAATTGAAATTTGAAACCATTCTTAAATGCTTCTTCTATTCTCCCCCAAGGTCCTTGACGCAACCTGCAATCAAATTTCATTGGATTTCTTGTATTTCTTCCATTTTCTATTGACGCAGGTGCGGTGGCTATCATTTATCATTCTATCCTTAGATTGCAGTCCCTTCTGAAGCTTTGGGGACTTGATGTTGTGCCGAGTGTTTGACCAAAACCTTATCGAATCAATGGAGAAATCGTTGGAAATTGGCTCATTCACCATGAAACTTTCCCAGATAGTTGTTGTGTTGATTGCGATTTTCCAAACGAGCCACGGAGGCAAACATACTTGCCCAGAAGGAAAGCAGTGGAATCCAAAGGCCAGGAAGTGTATTAAATTTTATTTCGGCCCATAGCCAGACAATGGGCCTCCGTACCGGTCGAGCCTAATGAAGCCAGAACAGCCCATTAAGTTTGCTGGCATTAATAACTATAAAAAACGGTGAGCCGAGACTATTAAATATAATGACAACTAATTTTGAGGTTGGAGGAGACAAAGCCCACTGGAGGAAACCCTAATTTTTAACATTTACATAACAGATAAATGAAAAGGACACACAAATATGATAAATTAAATGCCATTCATCGGTTGAAAAGGGTTTGCCGGACAATGAAAAGTGGAGAAACCTTTTTTCAGACTCTTTTGTTAACAAATACTCCGACGACTCTACTTTTTTGAAATAAACAGAAATATTTTTTCCGAAATGAACATCAAAACTTTTAGAAAGTTTATTTTTCAAAGGCGGAAAAGGGTTATTTTGTTCGACAGTCCCCAAAGAATCGACATTAATCAATGGAACCATTTTGCATAGGGTATGGAAAACAAACAGATATGGAGAAATGTGAATGGGTTTGCTGACCAGTCAATATCCATTGAAAGAGCCCAGTATTTTTACCGTTATGCATTCGGCCATCGCAAACACAAACAAAATAAATAAATATAAAGTGCCGGTGCAACAGAATATAATCAAGATTGTCTGTCAAAATATCCGCAAACGGCAGAACGTGCCCGTGGAAAATTCCGGAATGTTTATCGATTTTTTGCCTCGCAAAACGTTAGCTTTATTATTATTATCTGTGAATTTCCGTCTGCCGTGTGCAAATTGGATAATAGAGCGGTAAATTAAATTTTCCGCCCCCCTCCGTTGGGGGATTGAGTGAAAATGTGTAATTACAGGCAGACAGGTAGCCACAAAAAACTCTCACAGCCGCCCCCAATTGTCCTTTAGTTCGTATGATTATTTATTTATTTGACACGTGAATCCTTATAGAGGGTTTTGGTAAAAACTGTAACTAAACATCTATTATTTTAACAATATTGATAACTGATTGGTTCCATTTTATATGGCCTAGGTTTCGTAAATCCCAGCGTTTAATAGACATTTTTACACCTCAAGTTTGTAAAAAATCTCCATTTGGTTTCGTTGTTTCTTATTGACATAATGTTACTTATTTGTCTGATCCTTTTGGTCTCTGAGTCCTTGGCTCAAAGCTCTACCACCTTGTCTCCGAGCGCCACTAATGTAACTTGTTCTCGTGAGTTATTTTCAATTGTGATTGTCCTATTATCTATAATTATATAACTTATGAAAACCCTACTTAGGTGGTGAACACTTTATACCCGAGAAGAACAAGTGTGCCCGGCTTTCTAAAGTTGTAAAAGGATGGTCCGTTTCAAATGACACCGTGGCGACTGCGTGTCCCAAGGGATGGGTATTATTAAATCTAGCCTGTGTCCAAATCTATCATTTCAAAAAAGCGATAAAAACATTCATATGCCGTAACCCGTTGATGTACCACCTCTGCTTAAAAAGTTGGGGAGTACCAATACTTAAATATAAAAAGTCCGTTGAGTGTAAGCCAAAGGAGGAATGGGACTCTGATGCTAAAAAATGTGTGCCGAAGCAGAAAAGGGAACTGCCGGACGAAAACTTTGATGAGTGAAATTTGTTGAAAAATATAATTTATCAATTGCAATTATATCAAAACCTAAAAATCTAATAAAAATTATACAGAACCATATGAAAACATCGAATTCAAAGCAAATTTGCACGCAACGTAAATGGCCACAACCATGCCGCCATAAAAGTCACCGTTACCAATTTGGAAACACTCCGAGTTGGCCGAGACTCTTCGTCCTCTGGCATATTTTGCGGTCGAAATCCACACAAAAGGTGTGAACATTTGCAGCTAAAGCAGATGGTATTGCTGTGCCAGTTGCAGTTGCAGTGGCAGTGGCAGTGGAAGTGGCAGATGAAGATTCAGCTGTGGGGCGAGTGGGCAATACGGCCGGAGTAGTGGCTTCCGGTGATTCCAATTGGATGCTGTTGCTTATTTGGCACGGATTTTGTGGAGCCACCCACGGCTGCTGCTGCCCTGCTGCGACTGTCAACGCTAAAAAGAGGTTTTAGAAATTGAAAGTTGATGTGTGCGCCACTGCAAATGTGCGATAAACGTGCTCCTGTCGAAGGAACCTCAAAAAACCTGAATCGTGGTCGGGCAAAACGCAATTGCGGGTGGATTTTATTCATTAAAGTAAACATATTTGTGGGCTAAGTGGCTGCCAAAAGTTTAACTTTAAAACCATTAAAGCTTCGCAGTTTTTGAGTTATTATGGAGAGGCTTATTTTCCAACGAGATACATCCCTTATAAAGGACATCTCATGATTTTGAGCCAATATATTATTAATTAATAATGTTCCATACAGGAAAATTCAGGATACCTATCTTTCATACTTCAACATATTTTTATATAACGTATCCCTCGAACTGAAACACTTTTTATTTATTTTATTTATTTATTTTGTATTCACAGGATGGAAAAGGAGAGCCTGGACTGGAAACTAAGAGACCGACGAGAAGTTCCAGAAGTTCCAACGCGGGCGCAAGGGTGACGTATATACATGAATCCAGGTGATTCCCAGGATGTAGCAGATTGCCGAAGCAGCGAACCTCCAGTCGCAGGTCCTTGGCAATAGTTGTTTTTGGTTTATTATTACGTTAGAATTGTTGTATTATTAAATATACAATAATTAATTAAGATAGACATTTAAAAGTATATTGTTTAAGGAATATGCTGTGTATTATCCCAATAAACTTTAGCAATAATAATAAAATTGGTGTTTTCATTTGGTACTAAAGAAAGGGAATACGTTTTTATTAATTCAATTGGAAGGTATGGAGGTAAATGGAGGTAATGATTGGAAAACTCTAAAGAACTCTATACTATAGCATAATGCCATCCACAATGATTTTATCGATTTATCTTCACTAAAAATGTCATAACTTCGCTTACAGTTGTCAGATTGTCAAATGTTATACCTTACCGATCTTGTATTTTCGAGTAGAATTAATTTCAATGAAAACCTGGCATTCGAAAATCTGACCCAATTTTCGAAAATTTTAAAGGGGTACCATCATAAAAATTTTCAAAAATCGGAAATAATTTTTTTGTTTCACTTTTTTAAACTTTTAATACAGTTTGAAGGGAATTGAAACCTTGATTCATAAATGCCATTCCTTTTTAAAATCCGATGAAAAATATATAAAATATAACGAAAAGAGTATGCCAAAAGTCTTAATTTTGGCCATTGCCACGCCCCGTTAATTTTTCGCCTTTAAATTTCACAACAAGTTTTATAACTTGGCTTACAGTTGTCAGATCGTTAAATGTTATACCTTCCCGATCTTGTATTTTCGAGTAGAATTAATTTCAATGAAAACCTGGCATTCGAAAATCTAACCCAATTTTCGAAATTTTTTAAATTTTAAAAATTTTCAAAAATCGGAAATAATTTTTTTGTTCCACTTTTGCAAACTTTTGATACAGTTTTAAGGAGATTGAAGCCTGGATTCATAAATGACATTCCTTTTTAAAATCCGATAAAAAATAGATTAAATATTGGCTGTAGAGTGGCTAGAATATTGATGTTTTGGTCAATTATGTTCCCCATTGTATTACCTGGTCATCAAGCCATTAAAACTCAATTAAATGTTTACCCATTTGCTGTCTCAATTATTTTTGAAACAGTAATTCTTGGTATTTCAGACTTGGCTGGCATTGTACCTCCCAGATGGCAATATTGCCATATAAATTAGGAATTGGCGATCCATTTATTTATCCTTCTGTTATCAACACTCTCTTCCCTCTTGGTTACATTCATTTTCAAAGTACGCAATGCATTGATTGCTCCATTACGGCTTTGGGTGTTAGATGCTGCAGTTGCTGTTACTGTTCACTTATAGAACGCTTTGTTTTGAAAGCCTCATAAATTGCGCATACGCCACGTTGCACCGCACACCGAGCAGAGCCTGCAAGAAAGCCCCACCTCCCCTCGCGTTTCACACGCATAAATTCAACGGAGTGAAATATTTGTGAACCGTGAAGCGGCATTGAGGAAAGTGAGAAAGAAAAAAAGCAAACTGAATGCTCCGTAGCACTTTAGACATTCGACGGTTTGCCGGAGGAGGATTTGGGAATGGGGGTCCCAATTGACATGCACCAGGCAATGGAATGCAAATTTCTGACGCCATATATATCTTTCGGGCTTCTGCTGCCTTTTTGGTGGCAAGTTCAATTTGAAAGTCGCACCTACACTTGTCCAATTTTGATGATGCACTCTCCGAGGATTTGGGGGAATTTTACTGAGAATTTTCCGCTTGAAAATTGTCCGGATCTCCTTTGGGTATTTGGGCTGTGCATCAGTGTGTGAGTCTGTTTGCGGGAAGCTTAAATATTTGTTGGCTTTGACTGTGCCTGTAAACATGGCCGCAACGTATAATGCCGTGAAAGTCCCTTTACTGGTCCTTCGCTGACGTCTCAAGTGCTCGGCGTGGCCCGGGACTTGCCAGTGCCACTAGAAAATTTACACAGGCCCATCAAGTAGGTCAAGTATTGTCAGAGTCAGCCACATCAACGCCATCGCAGTCATCGTCATTGTCATGAAAATTTCTCGTGCTAAAACTGTCACTGAAGTTCATGTCAGTTGCGACAGTACAGTGGGCCAAAAATGGCTCAAAACTTGTGGCTTACAAACACCTGAAGAGTGCGGGTTACTGACAAAGTCCCTCGACTCTTTACTCAATACGGCTTTCAAGTTAGACTCACACATTCACAATCGCCCGATTATGTACATAGTTAAAAATACTGTTGTGCTCGTGTCCTTTTATTTTTAGAGCACAACCACCAGCATTTAAAATGTGCAAATGTCCTTGACAACTGACAGTACAGCCGCAGGATGGCACTGCAACGTCGGAGAAGTTCTCGAGGTATCTACACAAAAAATCGTTAAATGTCTCACAGAGTGGTTAAGGACTAATGCTAAACGGGCCAGAAAGATAATGTCACGGATAACAAACGAAACCCTTACCCTTTCCCCTTTTCGATTACACAAAACGCTTTACTCTTTATTGTATTTATTTTTATTACTCAATTAAAATTTAGTTGGGACATTCTTTGTTTTGGTTTCTCTGGTTTGTATATGGGTTTCTTTCTCAAATCGGGCTTCCATATCCATTTATCCACTTATAATTGGTTTTTAATCCACCCATTTGCTTGTTTTTAAATGTAATAATTTTTATATGCAATTTATTTTGAATTTGACTTTGTTGTTCTCTAATATAATTTCAATTATTTTCATTAGTTTGTTATTAATTTCCGTAGTTAATTGATTTGAATTTTAAAATATTTCTTTAGTGGCTTTTTTTTTTGGTTTCCACATGGTAACAGTTTATTTTTCTTCGGCATTTAGCTGAAAAAAATATTTTCCAATTCAACTCGCTCTAATACATGTTTTTATTTTTGTATAGGTATATATATATATGTGTTCAGTTTCAATTTTTTGTTTTTTTATTCATTCAGTTGAGTAGACAAATATGTAATACACTTGGTAGAAAAACGAAAAATTGTGCCACCAGATTAGTTTTCTTCATCATTTATCATTTATTCATCAGTTTATATAGAGCCCAGAGGCTGAAAAATTGTTGAGTTGACGTTTCGAAGCTGCTTCATGTTGCTTGGGTACCCCTAAATATCCTTAATCTGAAACAACATTGAGTTTCTTTGGTTTCTTCTTATTTTGTTTTATCGATCGATTTCATATGCATGTAGGTACAATTAACTTTTTATTACTTTTTGGCATTGGCCAGACAAAATGGAAATGTTTTCCCAAAAATTTGTTCAGCATTTTCCTTGCATTTGTCTTATAATTGGTTTCGCATTTAGTTTTCCTACTTTAAATTTTATGGAACATCGTGCCTTTTTATTTATCTTTCGGTAACATTAGGTTTTTCTTTGAAAATTTAACTTTACTTTTAGTTTATGTTTACGTTCTTCATTAGTTACTGTCTTGGGGATAATAATTAAGTAGCATAGACCAAAACATACAGTTGAGTGTATTTAAATATTAATTAACTGAGATTTATGTTTATTCTAAAAGTTGGTAATCAAACGAAACAAGCAGCCAACTTGATTTTTGTTAAAATTAACTTTGCAAGAATCCTTGCTTCTCGTCTCCTTGTCCTTAAAGCTTTGCAAATCATACTTAACTCCTGCCCTCGACTTAATCATATACTATTTAAAGTTAATGAGAATTAATTTCGGTTAAAACATATTCATTCACTAAGGGTTTTACATTTGTGTGCCATCATCTCGATCGGCCTTTTACACATTTACAAATTACCAATATTTTTTAAATCGCATTTCATTCGGCTTTAGCAGCCGTGACCAACAAAATTGAAGTGAGTGAGTTCCTTATTCGGTATTGGCCTCTTTACGGGTCTTGTGGCCGCGGAAGGAGGCCTGGATTTTGGTAGCAGCCTTGTTAAGCTCGGGATCGGTTAGGTCAATGTCCAATTCTTCGGCCACTTTCTTGGTTATCTCCTGAATGTCCTCGTCCTCGGGCGCATCCTTGTTGACCAGCTTGCGTGCCAAATGACCACGGAATGTGGACTGAATCTTCAATGCAGCATGGCAGAGCTCTGCGAAGGAAGGAAAGGAGTGTAAATTAGTGTTCTAGTTTCTCTTTTAAGTGCCCACTTGGCCAACACCCCACAAAAAAAAAAAAAAAAAAAACGAAATCGAACAATGGACTAAGAAAAACTTCTATATATATACAAAGGAACTGGAAACTTGTCTGGTGTTCCTGGGCCAATTGAAACTTTAGATGATACTCAAACAATTTCATGAATTTGTTGTAAACTTTTTTCAATTAGCTTCGGTTGGAGAGTTTTGGACACATAAGGGTTAACAGATGTTAGCATTTCCCCAAAATTTAATTTCTTTTTATTGGCATAGTTTTGATTTCGTATCTATGATTTCAGGGAGACATTGCCAGCAGAACAATGGCAATAAATTGAGTCCCAGAATGCTTGTAAAAAGTATATATAATGCAAGCCACGATTTGAATTATTCCCACAGCGCTCTTCAGAATGTTTAACAATTCCGATTTCTTTATTTTGCACGTCCGCCGACAAATCTCATTACGTATACGCATATTTCCTGCATATTTTATCCGCGCCAAGGGCGAAGGAATTGTGAGTGGGTGGGCACACGGAACTTGACCACAAATTAAGCTCCATTTGAAAGGCTCCCCAGCTGCCAGGATGCATGTGGTTGTGGTCAAGACACGCGCGCCCCTGGCACATCCTACGTGCCACCTCGATTGGCAAATGTATTATGGTTTCTGCTCCTCCATTTGGAACAAGCTCATTCTAATTAGCCCGTAATTGTGGAAAAACTCGTGCTTGTGGCCAAAGCCTTAGGGCCAAAGAAAGCATGTTTAAATTACGGGAAAACTTACGCGAAAAAAAACTCATTCGGATGACATTTTCTATTTTGTCAGCCACTAGATTACATCACTGCAGCTGCCATTTTCCCATTTTTGTCATTTTTTCTCATTACTCAGCAGCGTCTTCTTGCATTTATGCAAATGCTGAGAGAATTCTCGTTTAAAAATTTCGCTTTTGATTACATTTCGCCTGGCTTTGTTGAGATTTCGTCGTCGCTACAAAAATGCATACATTTAACTTGGCCAATTTCCCCCACCGAGAGTCTAGCGTTTGCCTGCGGGCCAAGTTTGCCCACTTTGCCGGGGCAAATATTTTCCAAAAACCGAGGATGGGATGGAATGGGATGGGATGGTTTGCGAAGCAGGGGCTTGCGTTAATTCGTTAAGCCTAATTGAAGTTGGGCCAAGATAAGCATTTGGCTAGAGACCCCGGGACCGGAAAGGAGGACCTATGGCATGTGCTATTTCATCAAATTACGCACACACGGCGTATACGTAACGTGACCGGAGCGAAAGGCACGTGCCATTCGCTGTTGCTGCATTTATGTTTATTTATAAAATATTTAAAAATATCTACAAGACGTGTAAATGGTCGTGCAAGCCCAACAACCAACTGTGTGTGTTGTGCTGTGACATTTTCAGGGGCGGAGGCTTTTTTTCCAGGACAAGAGGTCCCACTGGCTAAGCTGAGCTTTGCAGTTTTTCTGGTCAGTAATTAACTCGCTCTGGGGAATTACACTGAAAGAAACTATCGAACTTATCTTAACCAAAATTTGTATTTGTAGAAAATACTCACTTAGAGCTTTCTACTTCCTAATTGTTAGTATACCAAAGAATTTCCCTAAGCTTTTACTGTTAAATGTTATTCAACACCATCTTTCCTCTGTGTATACCCCTTTTTTGACTGCTCTGAGGCTTTGCTGATGTCCCCGGGCATGCAACACATGTTAAAAGCCGATCACGTAGGCTGCGTGTCCTGTCAGAGGACCGCATAAGTCCAAAATCTAAGCTTCAGTGTCTGAAAAGTTGTCAGCAAGCGACATGCATGTTGCTTTTTCAGCCCGCTCGTCCTGCTTTCCTTTTGCTATCTGCTAGATGTCCTGCCTGCTGGCGAGGCATACAAATTGAGTTTGTGTTTCTTCGGGGCGAAATGTCACTGCTTCTGTGGGCCCTTGCATATGCATTTCCGGCGACGGAAAAGACGGGACAGGGCCGGGCAGGGCTGGGCTTGGCACACCTTGCTGGATATGTGCCCAGGGATTTGCATGTCCACATCCTGGGGCAATCGGTCACGTGGCACTGATTGACTGACTAGCACGCTGCCAGTTTTTCACTCTTAATTTCCCAGCCCCCATACGTGGCCTTTTTGTATGCCTCCGACAGGCTTCTTGCATTGGAGTTTAATTTTGTATTTTTATTAAGCTTATTGGCAGCCTCCAATCAATGAAGTCCCCATAGTGCAAGACATCAAATGAAATCAACCAAGAGGCTGCACTTTTCACCTGGCCTTCGTGATGCAAATATTGAGTGTGTTGCCACAACAGACACTGCCGCATATGTGTATCACTTTTGTGTATCCCAGAGGGGGAGGGCCATCCAACGCTCTTGACCCACATTCTCATAACAATGCAAATTTATATTAAACAAACAAAAAAAAAAAAAAACAGAATAGGGAAAATAAAAACAAAGCTGAGCTATGAAATACGACAATGTGCTCGGAAGCGTGTGGGTGTGAGTTCCATTAGCGAAAGTGCAAATCTGTGACGTGTGCTTAGTAATTGTGTCAGAAATAATAAACAGGAGCCGTCCCCGACACGCACATAATGAGAAAAGGTGGAAAAAGCAAACATATTTATTTATCCAGATGTTCTGCCTCTTCCAACTGACATTAAATAAAGCTACAAGACTGGATTTAGTTTAGAAGGAGCTTGGAAAACTCTTTAAACCTTATTTTAGAGTATAATCCTTTAGATCCTGCGTTTGTCAGCTGTCATAGCTAGCTTGTTAAGTCCTTGCCGTAAATATTCATTTTTAATTACCAAAACACCCAACAGCTGGCATATGCGACTCCATTTTGATTTAAATCATACAAAATGGCCGCCACACTCATGGCACTTTTTGTGTTGCCTACTTTTGTGGGCATTTTCAAATAACGACAAATTGTGACAAATGAAGCACGATAATAAGCCGCTAAATGGAATTTTTAAGGCAAACGTTTTTTCCTGCCAAAGCGAAAGTTTTGCGGTTGCCAAGATTTTGTCATTTCGGCCATCCACATTTTTGGCCATCTACGTTTTGCTTCTTGGTTGTGACCCAACAACCGTAAAGACTAAGCCCATTTTTCAATTTCCGGCAGCACAAAGTCTTGTGGTTTGTTCACCGTTCTGCTCAGTTTCTGGGGCTTACTTTTGGTTTCTCGGTTTTCCCCCCTTTTCCATTGACTCCCTCCCTCCCTATTGGAGCAAATAAATCTCCTGGAAGGACAAACAGCCACCCGTTAAGACCAACTTATTGGGATTGGTTTCTCTCCGCCGTAGATCTCTAGATTTTGTGCAAATTTGCGTCCTGTGACGGACGCAAACAAAGTCCAAATAGCATTTTCAATTTATTTTGGTCGAGCATGAGCTACAAACAAATAATTTCGCCAGATGAGACCGACACTAAAGCGCTTTGGCCGGGAAATTCAAACAAAACTTTAATTAATATTAATCCCTAGTACTAAAGCTGATTATGGCCTTTTGTGCAATATGATCCTTCCAGGCAATGAAACTAATTTAAAAGTTGGCTTCATTTTACGTTAATCCCAGGCATAATTAAATGGATTAATACGGATCACTAATTGTGCCAGGGGATCGAAATTAAAATAAATAATGCACTTGTGAATTCGTAAAATGTTTGCCGATTAATTCAAACTTACACCAAGGCTTGGGTAGGTCGTATTAGGAGCGTATGAATTGTTTAAATCCTGCCCGAGGCGTCGAGTTT
Organism: Drosophila varians; assembly: GCA_018150405.1. Taxonomy (NCBI): domain Eukaryota; kingdom Metazoa; phylum Arthropoda; class Insecta; order Diptera; family Drosophilidae; genus Drosophila; species Drosophila varians. The sequence goes on from JAECWK010000130.1 coordinate 17,895,596, forward strand.
CATGGCTCGCCAAGCAAAACAAGCAATTAAATATTAACCAAGACAACTTTATCGGACCTCAATAAACAAGTTGGACAAAGGAGGGGCTTTGGAATTTGCCGACTAGGTGCTAACAATGTTGAAATATTCAAAAAGGACCAACAAACACGGTTTCTGGCTAAACATGTAATGGGAACCTGACCAGCGACCAGCGGGCAATATAAATTAGACCAGTTTCTTGTCTTCTATACATATAGTATTCGTGGGTGTTTTTCTCTGGGCTTTGTTGCCAAGAAAAAATCGCCAATTCAGCGGCAGAACATTGTTTTAGCTCGCTTGCTGCTTATTGCGTGTTTCATGTCAATGTTGTCGTTTTTGTGTGTTTTTTGTCGCATGTTCTCTGGATCCGCCTTTTTGTTCGTGCAACAACAGCAAGAGCACTTAACATTATACTTAAATGGCTTGGCCTGACATTGCCCATGTTTTTGTTGCTGGTTTTTTTGTTGTTGTTGTTTTTTTGTGGGTCTCCTGGCGGTGTAAATGGAATTACAAGCTTGCTTAAAACCGAAAATCCAATTAGGAGAACGCGCGGTGCTGCTGTTTTATCGCAGTTTTTTGATGTAGTTGCAAGCTCCTTGGGAACTAAAGCAACATCACGAAAAGGTCTTCATAAATTCTGGTCATCATTCTTTTTATTTCTTTTTAAGGTTACTACTCTTAAATTTAAAATGTTTTTTTGAAGCTCAAACAAATAAATTAATAATTTTAATTTATTCTCAACTCATTTATCAATGATATTATAATTTATAATCCCAAAAAAAAAGGACTCCAATCTAATTTCGCTCCAGCAGAGCTTCATCTATATCGCATTACCAATTAAACAATCTAATGCATATTCATAATTTATCATAATCGAACGGAATCCGCCAACAATTAATGCAGACAACTATCCGGATGCAGTTCAATTACCATACCGACTCTTGGCAGTAGAGGGGATTGTGGGTGGGAACAGCCACCATAAACAATAATTAGTGCGAGAGGATGATTATGGCCAACAGAATTAGGGCCACCACAGACACACAAGGACACAAACAAATTGGGCAAAAGGCATTAGGCCAGAATGCGTAGGTGATGTGTGTTGGTTTCTCGAACAAAGACAACGCCAGTAAGTCAATTCCTAGCAAAGCCGCAAACGTTTGGCCAAAATGCGAGTGTGCCCACAAGAAAACATCCTTTAAATGGCTTTCGATTTTCGTGTTGGCCTGCCCCTCACTGCGTACGTGCTGGTGTGTGGCCTCATTTGCATGCGAAATGGGCCAAAATCGCAGTTTCGGGCTCAGAAATTGCTTTTGCTTGGCCATTTGTTTGTGGCGGCTTGCTCCTTGTTGGCTTTTTCCACATTTTTTTTGCTCAACTCGTACGCGCCCAAGCGCAGCTAAAAACAAAGTTCTTTATGGGGCCTTTGTTTTAAAAATTTGCAATATGCTGGCTGCAAGTTTACAAACTAGGGCAACACCATTAGCATGTCGTTGTCGGAGGCCTCCATGCGATAACAGTGAATAATGATGAAGCTCCTCCAACTACACACTTGGATGCCCCATGGGGTGTCTGGCTAAGGCACGAGCGCGTGAAGTTCCAGCCGCCCTTTCTGGTCAAGGTTTAAAGTGGTAAAGCCCTAATAATCCTATTTAGTTAAAACAGAATTACTCCAGAGATTAGTGCTCTGATTATGATTTATTCGGTCAACGTTTTGGAATTAACTTTGCCCGAGCAACCCATTCATGGAGCCGGCTCCTTTCAACGCCTCTAATTGAGTATGTGCCCTGGGCCACAAAGGCGAAAGGACTTGTCTCCGTCCCGTTCTCCTTGGTCTTTGAGCTGGCAGGCGAGTCTAATTAGCCGTCGCACAAATGCACAAGTATGTATGAATGGCTCGGCTCACATGCGAGCGAGTATTGTAAGAAGGCTATGCCTTTTGAGACTGGGCCCAGTGCCACAATTAAGCCACTGGAGTGAATGGAGAAGAGGCTGCAGAGATAGAAAAAGTATGGAGGAGGATGGGATAGTGGCGCTGGCTCACACGTGAGCCTTCACAGACAACGGCAGAGAATCCCTAATGCGGTTGCGTATACGCCCCGTTGACAGCCTCTGACTTTTTAATGAGCCGGGGATGGCTTCCTCCTCTGGTTCTAGCAGCTCTAGCAGCAGGCCCTAGGCAAATTATAGCTGAAAACTGTCAGCGCCCGAAACATCTTAATAGGGTTAGGCTTCCGGGCTCTCACCCCGCGCCTTTCGCTTAACATTTTCATTATTTATGAGCGCAACGGATTTGTTAAGTCTGGCGATTAAATAACCAATGGCTGACATCGCCACCAGTAATCCTGCCTGCTCCGACGCTCAAAGTTTTCACAAAAGCCTCTGCCAAGCCCGGCTCCCCCGCCCTGGCTCCAGTCCATCATGCGCAGGCACAGAAACCAAACTTTTCCCACTGCCAAGTGACAAATATTTTTGTTGCCTCGCAGCTGAAAATATATGTATTAACACGTTGCGTAACATGGAAAGTTTGCTCTGAGGCTGGGATGTAATTTGAGCTTGTAGTCCCAACTGGAAGCCGAAATTGTGGCGTTGATGCGACGACAATGTGTGCCAGGGACTCCCAAGACCCAACATCCCAAAAGGGATCGGATGCATCGGAAGCTGGGAAACTCCAAAGAAGATTTGCCAGAAAGTTTTGGCTCCAAAGTTTGCTTTACACCTGTGTTTGGTTCTTCTTTAAATTTATTGATTAAAGGAAATCCTTAACAAATAAAGGACCGACCACTCAGAACTGAAAAGAGATCACTCACAAAGCTTGATTCCTTTGAAAGGGACCACTCACCCTTGTCATTTGGATCGAATTCAGCCTCGAGCTCGGCTTTGGTTGGCTCCGGGGACGCGGCTGCTCCGGCGGCTTCGGTCGAGGGAGCTGCTCCGGTGGCAGTGCCATTGTTGGTCGCGGTTTTGGTTTCCGATTTTTTCATGGTTTCTCTTACTTTGTGGCCTCGATAGACGGCTTGGATTTTTGTTGCGGCTTTTGCTGTAATTAAAAGTGGAAAGAAAAGGACCCAAGAATTTATAGAAAATTTGTTAGGTAAAGTTTCGATAAGAGTTTTCCCTCGTTTTTGATTGGAAATAGTTTATAATCAGAAGATGTGATTGCGATATTAAAATTTGATTAATTAACGGCCCATTTTATATAAAATCTTCCATCATATGTTCCTGTGTTTAATGTTAATACGAAAATGTGATAAGTTTTTAATGAATTTAGTTTGTGAAGAAAAGTTATGGGCACTTAAAAACTTCCTTTTCCTTATTTTCCTTTCCAAACTCGGGGGAATCGATGAAAAAAGTGGTTTATTATGGCAAGGCTATCATGTGTTGTGAACTTTCATGCAGGATAAACTTTCCTGCCTTGGCACATCATCGACAGTTCCTGAAACTTCGGTTGCAGCTTTCAAACAATTAACTTCAAAGGGGTTGTCATGGACTGGACCCCTCCTTCGGGCCAAAATTGCCGCCCCCACAGGCGACTCAATCGATTTTGAATTGAACTGGGGGGAAATTCTTGGAATTTTTGGCCTTTTGCCCAAAAAGAAGCTACTCGGCTGCTAATAAACTTGAAGCGCAAGCTTGCCAAGGAAGGACCAAAAGGAGCAAGGGACTCTAGCCCAAAAGGGAAGCGGAAAAGGCTATGTGCAATAAACAGAAATATATTGAGCATGTTCCTGTGTTTGGCTGCCTGGGTCAGCATTCATTTTTTATGGCATTTTTCACGCAGATACCAAAGAAAAAAAAGAAAAAAAAAAAGAAACGGCCGGCCTTGAATAAGTTATAATAAATTGACACGTAAGGCTTTCTGGTATTCGGTGTTCGCTGCTCCTGCCAAACACTATCAATAAGTAGAAGCGAAGCCGAAAGAGAAACCGTTTCTAAAAAATAGTTGTTTGTGCTTGGCACAAGGTTGTCCCACCCGATCCGGTGGCAAGTGGGTGGCAGTAGGTGGGTGGGGTGGTTGGTTGGCTGGTGTATTCTTTAGGTAGGTGGGCGATAAGTGCTGGCGCAGGGCGTGGCAAGGTTGCCGCTGTCAAGTGGCGAGTGCTATGCTTTTAATAGCTGCCCACTGCCGACTAGAGTGCTCCGGCTCTGGCTATTAAATCATCGACTATCCTCTATCTAGATGCGAACTAAACGGCATTGAGTCCTAGTAACGCTTTAAGGATTATTTAACTTTTTTACTGGATATCCCGCCCCATGTTTCTTTTTTTTTATTGAATTCCCTTGGCGCGGCCAGCAATCAAATAGGAGCATATTTCCTTCCCGCCTAAGGGGATTTGGACTTTGTATGTAGGAATGTGAATCTCATTCCAAATGCAGAAAATCTCTTTTTTATGAAAAGTCCATAAAATTTGTTATTTGTTTTTCCTATTCGAAGCAAAAAATGCAAATTTTACGCCAAATTGGATTTATTAAACCAACATCTGTTCAATATACATAAATTGCCACGGTCTATGAGGTTTAAAGAGACCGTAAAGTATAGAAATTTCTCAAAATTGCATTCTTTATTTATGTTGGAATATATATAGTTCGCAGAAAACAGCATGATACACCAATAAATTATAATTATAAACTAAAAGCAAGAAGTGAAAATTTATACCCGGGTTTTAGTATGACTATAAAATGCTGTGAATTATGCGTGGCAAGGTTATTAAATAAATTTTGCATGCGGCTCATTAAACCTGACAGCCGCAGAAAAATAAATGCGAGCCGCAACACCTTAATGGCAGGGGGCGAAAACTGGCAACAAAAATTGAATAAGTACTGGTGAGGATTGGGAGGATCCTTCGCACCTGCCACCTACCACCTGCCACCTGCCAACCCACGAGGGGTATTAAGTGCCTGACACTAAACGCAACACGCACCCAATTACCCATGTCGTACTCCCAATATACGATATGGTGCCAGGAACAGGCTCCGCACGTGGCAAGTCATCCAACTGCCTTCCTAATTCATTCATAATTCGCCATTTGCCAGGCCGTAACCCCAAAAGCATTTCCGCTTCCGTCAGGAAAAATATGATTAAATTTGTCAGGCTTCTTTCTGTGATTAAAATTCATCAGCTGAAGGCTCTAGTTCCGGCTTAGTTAGTATATTATAGAATGATTAATACAATCCTACAATAGCAAGTCATTTTCAGAAAGTTATTCCGTTTAAAACTAGAACAACGCTCAATCCCTTTCCATTTCAACGCCCACGAATCAAGCTGTCCTGAATAACAGGACACAGGATTGCCTGCAGCAAATTACGTGCAATTTATTATTTTAATTAAATTGTTGGTTGTCAGCCGCTGGTTGGTGCAATTTTATTTGAATTTTACTTGGCATTAAAACGTACACTCAGGTGGCGGCCCACTTTTCTAAAAGAAGAAATATTTGTAAAAAAAAATGAAACCAACAAAAAAATGGCAACTGGAGGGCGCACAATGCCTGGAGAATATTAAAACGAATGAGTTATGCACGAGACCAGAGACTGAAGACCTAAAAGGAGAAACTTGGCCCAGCTGTGTCTTGGCCTTAACGTCTTGGCCATAAACTGTGCGCTCAGTCGGGCCAGAACTTCAATAAATAAACAAAACAGCAAACGGCGAACACAAAACAGCAGGAAGCAACCAGATATTCGGATATCATTTTATTTAAACAGGACGATTTCGTTTATTAAGATTTCCTGTTTCGTCGTGGAGATGTTGGAGGGAAATAAAGGAAATTTAATAAAAGATTCCTGAGTTAGTTTTGTTTTTTTTTTTAAAAGCTTTTAAAAAGGAAAGGAGCAGTCCTCAAAAAGGATTTAACACTCTAAAACAATTCTAGGAAGCCCCAAAGAGTGCTTTTCTGGATTTCCCTTAACCCACATGTCTCATTAACCAAACCGCCTGTCACTTCTCCTTCACCCCTGACAGCCATTTAAGCCTGACGATGTCCATTAAATGCTCATATACGGTCTTGGCCAACTTTTCCCATAGCCAGCCACTTAGGTCCTGCCAGCACCTGGAGGGCCTGGAGGGCGACAGCGGCAGAGCTATTACATATTTGACATATTTTGGTGGCAAATTAATAGCACACAAATAACTTACTTATTTATGACCGAAACTTGGACGGGGCCTGGAGTAATTCAACTGCTATCTATCTGACACTCGACGTTTTGTGCGGCCATAAATTATTCGTTTGTTTCAGTTATTTTATTTATTTCCGTGACTGTCTCGTGCACGGTTGCCATGTTCCAGGTTGCTCTAATTCCAGTCAGACTTTGTGCAGTCCATGACCTTGGGTCGTGGTGATTAGAGAGAGTTTTGTGAAAGCCACGGAATGTTTGTCGCACGTGCTGTGGCTGCCACAAAACTGAATGAATTGGAACAGAATGCCAACTATTCTGATAAATCGTTGATAGCGCCTAACACCGAAACATTTGCGGCCTATCGATTGGGTATCCTTTTTGGAATCAAACTAACAGACCTGGAAGTGGGGTCTACAGCTAATTGTTGGGCTTAGCCGGTACAAATTATGTGCAGAACCCAGCGGCTAAATGTTCACATAAATAACAGACCCTTATCTGGGTGGAATGTGACTTACCAACACACTCTGTGCTGGCCCATAATGAACAGGCTTTGCATAATTAAACTCAGGCAAACCGCATTTTTCTATAAAGGACATGCTGGACAAATGGCATAAAAGGGAAAGTACACACTCCACAGAAAAAAAATCAAGGGAAATGAAAGGGAAAAATATTATTCATGTGTGTGCATTTCGATAAAAACCAATTTAAATTAAAATCTATTATAGCTCTTGCTTTATAGTCCTTCCCACTTATGAGCTTATCTATTAAAAACTCTCAGCCATTGAAGGACACACACCATTGATTTTTGCATCCTGCAGCTGACTGATACTGAAATTCATTGCGGTCCGGCAATTAATTTAAATTGGATTGTAAATCCATCTGGCAAAGAGTATTAAAGTTAGAGTCCTGCGGGGATAACTATTTGATATGCAAGGCGTCACTTTCTCGGGAATTATGAAGACGAAAGCCTAACAACACAATTGGGAACTCGTCGATGGCCACGAGCTGGTCACGTCCCACTTTAGAGAATAAAAAATAAATAATTCCATTATGTTGACACTTTGCCTACGTGAGTGAATAAACTTTGCTGTTTGATTAAATCTTGTTTACTATTTATTGTCCTTGCAATGTTCAAAACTGAGAGCATTCACATATTGCGCCGGAAATACTTTTTGCTTGCACTTCCATTAGCGTTTTCCGGTTCTATATACACACAAAAGTTGGCCAGCGTATGTAATATTTATTATTAAAATTCTACTCAAAATTCGCAGCAACTTTGGGGGCAACAAAATTAAAACAGCACAAAAAGTTCCCCATTAAAAACTATGGGAAAATTCATTCCATTTCGAAAGAAAAGTATTTTCTGTATGTGGCCAAAGCCAGGGTCGGTATCCTTGCCAGGGAACATGGACCTTCAACAACTCTTTACAATTATTAATAAAAAATCCACTTTCACGGAGGGAGAACTGTTTTCCTCCAATTTCTATCTTTCTGCATCCTGCCCTTTGCGCACTGGGTCCACCGAATTGGCCTCCATTGTGCAGGACAATTGAAATTGAAACTTATTACGCTGATGACGCGGAAAGCAGCAGGTAGCTACTAGCTACCATGTCCATAAAAACCAAGAGCAGGTGCAGAGGGATCGGCTGTTGGTCCTGTCGGTTCTCTTGGCTCGTTTGGTCCTTTGGCGGGCCAAAGGCCACAGTTCATGTCGACCTAACGGTAACTGGTTTTGCTAGCATGCCAAATGGCAATTTGCTGTCCGGCTCTCCTGGCTCTCCTGGTCAAAGGTCCAATAATTTCCAAGGCCTTTGATGCTCGACCACTTCGGGGTCATTGAGTTTGGTTATTAATGGATGGATGCGGGGGACACAATTTAAGCTGGGCTTATGAGTCTCTTGATGAAACCAAAGGATTATTATTATTTTGGGGGGATTGAAATCGATCTAAAAAGCCAATTTTAAGGATAAATGCTTTACGCTTTTAAGGCTTAATAGTTTCAATAGTTTCAAGTTGTGGCAACCTACAGAACTACATGAAAATAATTAGTTACTTAAAGGACATAGCCAGGGAAGAGGCTGAAGATAAATCAAAGGGGAATCTATTCCCTTTTTCATTATTTCCTAAAAATCTATCTACTGACTAGTCCAAAACAAATAGTCCCTTGGAAAACCTATCAAATTTTGGCTTGTAATGGTAACTGGGTAGAAATTAATTGCAAGCTGACATGCAAAAAATTAATTTTCACCTTTAATAAATACGCCTGGGCTTCTGTGTGCAAAAAGGAGGCCATTAAAAAACTTAACGAAGCGTCATGCTTACGAGGAAGTCCTTTACTTTTCCAGCCACGTTGCCATTTTCAGTTACATTATTTTCCTCTGCTGAATTTTCCTTTATTTTTTTTTTTTTTTTTTTTGTTTTTCACTGATGCGTGAGCTATTGACTGCCATTGTTGGTTTTGTTTTGTTTTGTTTGTATTGTTATTGTTGTTGAAAGTGTTTCCTGCACATTATTATTATTATTATTGTTGTTGCTGTTGCTATTGTTGTTGTTGTTTTTCTTTTATATTTATTGTGGTAATTTATACTTAAACTTTTGCCTTTGCCCGATTCCAGGTTTTCCATTTCGGTTTCGTTCATGGCTGTCACCTTTTGTTTGTTCTTAAGTGAAATGGTTATTGTTACGATTATGTAAAGGCTTATTTGTTTATTTGTGTGTGTCTGTGTGTGTGTGTGTTTGCCATTTAAAATTAACAAAACTGTCAGGTTGTATAAAAACAATAAACTTGGAAGGCGAAAGGAATTTGAAACTCATCCGACAGGACGACGAATGACAGGACGATTATTAAAATGTAGTTAAAACCCGTTCGTTATGGTCCATAAATGTCCATTAACCTACTTTCCTCTTAACCGACATAAGTCCACAATAATAAATATTGGGCCATGTCACAGATCTTAACCCCATTTCACATAATTCGGACTGTCTCGCAATCTCAATTAAACTAATTCCACTGTCAGTGTCACAAAACAAACGACACGAAGGAGGCTAAACCAAATTAAGTAGCTTGTCATGTGCGAGGATACCCGACGGAGGAGACCCAACATTTCTCTTTCATTTGGGCCAAGTTATGAGAGGGGTTGGAAAAACACAAAAAGCTTGGCCGACCAACCACTCAATTAAGCAAGAGAACGGAATACAGAATTAAATTAACTCATAGTTGGCCCCCAAAAGAGTCGTAACAAATGTGAAGGACCCCTTTGATATCCTTGCGTGTGTAGTCCAATGCAAACATGCAAAAGTAAACACTAAGTGGCCAGGAGACGCCTGGTCTCGAGTGTCATTTTGTGGTGTGTTGTAAGAGGGACCAGCAAAGGAAATGAAAGAACAACAAGCTCATCAATAGCCAAAGATACCAAACCAACACCAACAACCACAACTCACAGCGCGCCCATAAAGCGTCAGGACATAACCACCAGGATCCTGGAAGCAGAACGCTGAATAGAAGATGGAAACAATAACAAAAGGATTTCGGCTGCTGGGAAAACTAATTTTTCGCAAAAAGATTTTCACAAAGAAGAGAAAAATTATACAGAAAAGATAAACAAAAGGAGTTGACAGATTAAACTTTAACTTTTAATATTTTTTAGTTTGCCAAAAATAGTTTGCCAGGCTCAAAATATAACCCCGATTTTCCATTTGTTTTCCTAACCGAAAAGCAAGGACGATTTTCGAGCGTCAAGCAAATATGTGTCCTGAAAAGTACGCTTCAAAAATGTGGAAACTCTAAGCCTGTTGGAATTTCTATTTATGTGTTTGTGAGGTTGGTCGGGGGGAGGAAAGTCAACAGGACGCGGAGCCCCGAGTGAAAGGAGAAAGCAGCTGAGCTGAAAAGGAGCTTACCAAATTGTTCGTCACTCAAAAATGTTTGCCAAGTGACAACAAAGTTGTTTACAAGGACGAGAAAAGCATTTCCAAATGGCAATTCAAAAACAATTGGCCACAATTCGCTGGAAATATAATTGGCAAAATCTTTTCTTTCCAAGGATTGTATAGAAAACTTAACATAAATATGAGCATGTCATCTTAGAGACGCTCCTATCTGCTATTTATTTTAGTATCTTTTCAGGATGCTCTGCAGAACTCGGCTGGGGAGTCCTGCCCGCCCCGCCAGCGACCTTATGCAGTTTGCCAAATTGATTTTATGCTCAAAACTCTGTGAGCATATTTGCATTTCAATGTTTTCGCAATTAAATATTAAAATCAATTAAAGCTCCCTGGCAACAGAGCTGGGCTTCGACATGGAGCACAGCGACAGGTGAACTGGTGGCTTGGTCTTCTGCCAGGTAACCGACTGTTTACTCGTCATCGTTTTTTGAGACTCCCAAAGGGGCGGTGGCCGGTGGCGGATGCCGTCTAATGAGAAAATGCAGCCTTCGGCAGTGGTTTAATTATAAATGCCAACAGCAAAAAGCAAATAGATGCCAACATCTGAGGGATTAGCAAATGGTTTATATCCTTGCATCTCAATTAATTTTGATGAGGCATTCGATTCCGATTCATTGGCCATGAAATTATATCGGGCACTTGGAGTCATAAATCATATTCGAAATTAAAGCCGGGCAGTCAGTCCCCAGGATTTTTGAGGGAATTCCCCAAGCTGCAATCAGTGCCATAAATCAAGGGGTCCTCCGCACAACTCTTCTTTATGACTTCCTTCCTCCGGCCAAAGCACACATTTTATGTTTGCGAGGAATGTTGAATATTTGTGGAGTTGCCCCCTAATAGTTTGCGCTGTAAAAGTCAAATATGGCTGGGAAGTGGAGCAACAAAGGCGAAATACCAAAAATTGCGATGATGTGGAGCCGGAAGAGGGATCCTCACCGCTCTTTGTTGTTGAACCTTCAACCAGAAACATCAGAAGGAAAATAGTAGTCAGCTGCAAATTTGTAGCCTCAACAATTTCCAAGTGGAATGGAAAATAAGAAAAAAACCACCAAAAAATATATGCTTTGGGGGGAAAAAAGGAAGAAGGAAGAAGGAGTCGCAGGCGTTCGCTTCTCGCAATTTAAAAGAGGATAATAAAAACGGATTTACAGTTATGAGCGCAAACATGCCGTAAAGCAAATAAATGCCAGAAGAAATCCAACTGTAGGTGGTAATTTCTCGTATTTGCAGGACCTTCATCCTCGGGCCATACTCCGCACTCCGTAGACCGTAGTCCGTTTTCCGTGGGCTGCGGCACTTTGGGTCCGTTGGTCCTCTACGGTCCTTTGGTCCTGGATAAACACGACCCCAATCCCACGCCCCAATCCAATTAAAGTGAAAGCAATTTCACGAAAATCCATTCCATCCTTGAAGTCTTCTTCTTAAAAGCAAGATTCATTTGATATCGTCTAAGTAGAGCGCTTGGTCTAATTAGATACTCGTAGCCGATGACGATGGCCAGGCCAAAAGTGGGCCAAAAAGCGGACCGACAAGCTCTCGGAGCCAAACCGATTAACAAAGGCCAAAAGCGGTGGCAAGCGTTTCGTCTCGCATTGTCTTGAAGGCTTGAAGGGTTCGCTCGTGGACAGTGTTGCATTGTCAGCAGTGCAACAAAGGTTTGCAGCCCGCCTCCCCCACCCATGGGACACATGAGGCGAGGTGGCCCCGAATGACACACTTAATGCACTCGACAATTGAATGGGGAATAGAATACCCTTTGAATGGTTTGGTAACGAGACCTGAAGTGGCCCAAATCGTTGGCTAATGGCCAAGTTGCTCAGAGTCTTCGGGAAACTTATATTCCTTAGAAAATGTAAATCAAGTTTGATATATACATATACAGGGTATATGCTTCGTCTAGTTGATCCACTTTCCCTTTCGTCTGGGACTTTTATTTGAGTTTGCCGCCTTATCGAAAACGAGGGCGTTCCGACATTATCAGCGCTTGCATCGACGTCATTGCACATTAAAATTGCAAAAAGAATGCGACACAGTCGAGTGGCTCTGGGGCACGGAGGTCCTTCAGGCTGCCCCACCAATACCCATACAAAATACCCACACAAATAACCAAATACACACACACTCTTTGAACGGCACGTAAGACTTTCAATCAGAGTGCATTGAAACGAAAATTCTGCGCTGCAGCGCAGAAAGGAAGGAAATACATGCTCGACTGAAGAGAAGGACCAGCGGACAGGATCCAGAGTACTGTGTATTGACGGACTATTCTGGCTAAAGGACCAAACTAACTGTATCAAATAGCACCCAATGCAATGTCCCGAGGACAGCTTATGCGGAGCCATCTGATCTCAGTTTCATTTGGAAAGGGGCTGGAGTGGGCAGAGGGGGCGGGGCGGTGACTTCTTGGCTGCTGAGGCTGCCTGCCACATAACAAGGTTGCTGTCAGTTTGTTACTGTGGCAGCAGCTACGAGTGGCTATATTCAGTGGAAAGTAAAGTAACTTTCTTCCTCGCCACTGACTTTGCATACTTTGAACTTTGCCAATACATTATAGTTGCCTTTGGCTGTTTGCTGCTCGTTGTTTTTCTTGCTGTCTGCAGTCAATGTTGGTGGAGGAGGAAAGTCAAAAGTATTGACAGGATGTCTTGGCTTGGCTTGGCTAAAATATGAAAGGGGCCACGAGAAGGACTTGTCGGGATGGGGGCAGATTATCTGGCCCAGACCAGCAGCAAACTCGTTTTAAAACAGCCTTGGAATAATTGATGAGACTGACTTACCTCAGGATGAGTTAAGCACGGTTGCTCGCCTGTCACTTACCACATTTCAGGACCTCCTGTGTTCACCCAGAAAAATATCAACCGCTGAGATACATTTCTTCCCCTACGACTCACGACTCAATGCTTTCAATTTCCTGCGCGAAGTGAACTAATGGAGCCGAACCGGGCTCAAAACAGGAAAACTCACGGAATACAAATTCCATTTAATGACCGAAAATCCCTAACTGAAATAAATTTGATTTTATTGACTGCGAATCAGAGTTCAGCGAAAGCCGAAGGAGAAGGTGGAGCTGGAGCAGGAGCAGGAGCTGGAGGAGTACAAAACACGAATTTGAATTTGCCAGACAATGGGTAACGGATCTGATTTAGGAAATTACATTTTCAGCCCTCATTGTTAGGAGCCGAAACAAATGAATTATGATGTGGCCAAACAAAAAAAGAAGTGATTTCCCTTTTCGGAAAAGGACCCAACCCCTTGATGGGTGGTGGAACACGTGCGTGGCTCCTTGTCAACGGGGCGTATAAATCTTTTCAGCCACTCAATCCCAGCCCTTCGTCCTGCGTGCCGCAACCAGGCCCATTGCTATTAAATATTTAGGCAATTTGTAGATCTATAACGATTTGCCCCTAATGTGGGTTATATTTATGAGCATGCCCTGAATAATTCACCTTGTCCGGATCGGCCACGGAGTAGCTGGACCCTCTCTCTCTCTCACACTGTGACTGGACATTGGTCTTCGACATTTGTGTTTGCGTTTGCGTTGGGTAATTTATTAGCCACGTCTTTCAATATTTAATTGAATACGGTGGTGTCGCTGAGTTAGACAAATGGCCAGGACTATGCGTGCCACTAAATTGCAGGCCATCCAGACAGAGAGTGGCCCCAAATCGTAGCCAGCAGGAGGCATTCGTGTGTTTATTAATAGCCAGACAATTTGGCCAGCCCGGGAAGGTTACTGGGGACCAAAATAGATATGAACTTTAGAAGCGATAGCATGTGGGCAGGTTGACAGACCAAGTTCAGTGGAAAAGTTGAAATTCCATTGAAATTTGAGTCTGGTTTTCCTCCCATTCGTAAATCAAGGAAAATCCCACGCCAGAAACTTGGCCGCAACTTAAACAAAAGTCAAATTTATGCCACGAAAAGCTTCCAGGCTCAACTAACCATCAAAGATGTAAAGTCAACATAAGCAGCCACTTCCGAAGGAATGCCCCGAAAACTTTTGTGCGAACACGGGGCGTATGAGCAACGCGACTCAATTTTACGCGCCGATTGACTAGCCAACTCAACGCTTTTGGCCACAAGCGATGTCGTTAATTATGTGACACGGCCAGAAAAGTTAGATTTTAGAGGCCAGTTTGAGGTTGGCAGGATAATCAGTGTTGTGTGAAAGATATATGTTGGCTGATTATCGATTTGAAAATAAATGTGGCCACAGAATGAAACCGACGTGAAATGACAGAAGGTGTGCCGCAAAATGCCCTTTGCCGTTGTCACAGGATATCTGAAATTGAATTATAGCAAACTGAGTGCACAGCACAAAAGTCAGAGTCGGTGTCAACACACGAGACAAACACGTTTCCAATTTGTTACGAATAAATGTATTTACGTGAGTGCCCGAGAGTTGCTGCACTGAGATTAAATATTTTACAAAATGTCCAATAAAGGATAATGAATGGGTATAGGTGTAGGAAATAGTCTCTTTAGATAACCTTGACTTTACCATTTTCTATCCAATTTTCCCCATTTAAAAATGGAATTTTTTTCCAGTGCATATGGTAAAGTGGGCGGCGAGTTGGCAATCTGAAGGCCTGCCTCCTCGGTTGACATTTGTATAAACAGGGGACTAGGCGGAATGTATGTGTGTATGTACTAACATATATGAAATTCTGCCAGGACATGAATGTCGCCCATTCAGCTCTCTGTTTTGTTGTTATGCGCCTGAATGATTTCTTTTGTGAAATTGATAACTCTGGCAGTCCCTGCATGTGTGTGTGTGTGTGGTTGAAGGAGCATGACTGAATGTCCTGACTGGCGGATGCGTGTGTGTGTTTAAAATACTTGAGATTCAGCATGGCTTTGTATGCTGCCTCAAGGACTGCGGATTATAACAAATTAAAGTTGTGTAAGGCTCCGGGGCTATCACAATTTTTGACAAGGGACTCTCCTGGGCATATTTTTTGTCATTGTAGGAATATTGAGCAGTCATGTGGTAAGATAAAACATTACAGAGGCCCCACTAAAAAAGTTCTAAGGCATCTTCAGAAAGTCATTAATATTGATAAGAAGAAAAAAAACACCAGCTCCAACAATTAACCCGGAAAAAGGAAGAATCAATCTTGCCACATTCTCTGAAGGATATATTGTTAACCTTATTTTGTTAACAAGACTTTCATACTAGACATTTTAACATGTTACTTCCGCTTCCTTCGGAGAGCCATCCATCAAATTTCTTAATTTCATTTTGGCCCTTGGCGAATGCGATTTGGTAAGAACGAAAGATTGTCGTGTCTGCATTTGCATAACTTCTCTCGTTTATTTATTTTTTCAAATTATGCGCTAAGCGGGACTTGCCAATGATTGATTGGCCAAACGAAGGCGGCACGGCATTAGCCGAAAACACAAACACACATCCTTGACAGGGTCCTGAAACTGAAGCTCACGTAAAGCAAGTCATAAAAATATTTCACCGAATAATAAAAAGTGAAGCGAAGAGCGAAAAAACAGCACCGAAATAACAAAACGTTGTAGGTCATGTGTCATCCGCAGAGTTCTCAGTTCCGTTCCGTTCCGCTTTGTTTTGTTTTGCTTTGCCTCGGTGGCTCGTGTTGCATGTGGCATGTTTGTTTGCACTCTGCTGGGACATATAGTGTGCCACGTATATGGCTCTGGAAGAGCCCCGGGTGTGACGAACTTTAGCACAGAACAATTTTGTATCGTCCTGGCTGCCACGGGACCAAAATTGAATATTTAATTTTTGCTTTGTCGCGCTTTGAACACAAATTCTTATTCTCCTTTTTTTTTTTTTTTTGTGGAATACTGGAGGCTTAAGGCATTAATGAAATTCCTCCAAAGTTTGGACAGCTGATGCACGGGAGCAGATGAGACCGAATATTAGGGTTTGGGGCAAGTACTTGGGGCATAACTTTGTCGCAGTTTCAAAGCAAGGACAACTTTCATTTTTCGAATATTTTCGTGACAAGCTTTTTGATACTTTTGGTTTAATAAATTTTATAAATATTTGTAACTCAGTTAGTATTAAAATTCCTAAGCATTCAGAAACACCCCCATCCCCATCCTTTTTTTAATCCTAGAGCCCTTCTCTACTTATCCAGATCCCTTTAGGCGCCTTTTTTAATGCCACTTAATTAAATTGGACGCTTGCCTAGAAGTGCCCCAAAAAAAATAGACCGAAAACTGGCCAAAAAAAGGGGTCAACACACTTAATCACTAAGAGTTGTCAAGAAAAAAGAAATGTCGGCCACAGGATAATACACATGCAAAATAATTCAAACATATATGAATGAATATTTTATTCAGTCCATTGAGGAAGCCATAATTACGATTGTATGGCAATGTACATAATAATAAAATCAAATATGCCAATTTTGGGCGTCAATTTTAAGCTGATTAGATGCAAATAGCTGTGATAAAGATGAAAATACCAAATCAATATCAAACTAAGTCGTTACTCAGCTTCATCCTCCGCCGCTCCTCCAAGCCAGGCAGGACACTTCAAAACAAACTACACACAGCGCAGGAGGAAAGAAATTGCAAAGCACAGGCAGATTTTATGTTATTTTTATGTTAAAAATAGGGGATCCTGGCCGGGAAGGAAGAGCGAGGCCTCTTCCTCCTCGCCAGAAATGGAGGAGCGTAAAGGCGGAACACACAAAACTTTTATTTATTCATGGGCACGGAGGGTCCTGTGTGCGTCACAAGGACTGGCCAACTGAGATGTTATCCAACTTGATAGGAAAGAATATTTATATTACTATCGGGGAGACCAAGCCTATAGTGTTAATAAAATAATAAACTACATAGCTAGAGATAATATATTTTTTAATAGATTTTAATGCAATGGTAGAGAATTTACCTTAGCTCTTCCTTGACAGAAGACTCGGCAAAAAACACTAGAAAACTGTCAAGCTTTCTTCTCTTTTATAAATATTTAAATTCGCGCGCACTTTCCCTTTTTTTTTTGGGGATTTCAAAGGACTTCCGGCTGATTCTCCTTGATGAGGCAACCTATCGAACCGAACGCTCCGCTTGATTTGTGAAACTGGCCTCGTTTGGGCTGTGGGTTTGGTTAAAAACCTGCTTCTTTTGGCCCTGTTAACCGTTCGGCTGCCCGAACAAACCGAGTCAACCGATGTTGGCTTTGGGCCACTGTTAACTGGCGTTGAATGAAACGAGCCAAAAAGTAGGTGGCCCGTATGGGGGGGGGGATTGAGTGGGAAATTAATGGGGACGCCTTGAGTGAAGTTTCGAAAGCCCTTTGCCTTCGAGCTTTGCATTTGACACATTTTCCTGCAAGCTTTCACCAAACTTTCCCCAAAATTTCCCTGTTTTACATTTAAAAAAAAAAAGAAAATACCTGTGATTTGTACATTTCGGTTGCTGATTTTTGTTGAATAATTGGCAATATTTACCTGAAAATAAATATAAAAACTGAAATCAGTAAGAATTTAGCATACAAGTTAACTGTAATAACACATTTAACAACCACAAATAACGGTTAACTTTCTAATATAGGGAATTTTTAGAGAGAAGCTTTTGGCAAAGCTTTTTTCGGTTAGTTTGTTAGAGTGTTGCCAGCTAAAAAGTAGAAATTCAAACTCTGCTGAAGAAATATTTAAGGAGTATTTAGTTTTAAGAGTGAAAGAGAGAAAACATGCCAATTAAAAGTTTTCAAAATACAATGTTAGTCGGTTTAGAAAAATCTAAAAACGTGCATTCGTATTGAGGAAAAAGAACTTCTGGATTTCTGGACTACTTCAACGATTATATATTAAGGAGTAACAGCAACATTTAAACAACAACAGCAACACACAGATAGAATTAACATCAGCTAGGACAAATATTAGCTAGGGAATTTCCGGTTTCTGTTGTTTCTCTGTTTTGGCCGAAACAGAAAATTGGCAACAGACACGGCTTTTGGACCAATCACACACCATTTGTAGAATTTGACGAATTGGTTGTTGGCTAAAACGAATTGACATCGAATTTAAAGTCGAGATCCAAATTTTTCAACGGATTTCGACGGATTTTTTTGCTGCCATGATGATGATGGTGATGTGGTATGTGAATCTCCACTTCCGGTTCTTCATCAGATTCGGTTTTAACAATATTATTTGTTTTTTTTTTTTTTTTTTTTTTTTTGTTTGTTTATCGATTCATTTATCAAGTTGTGTGAGTACAAAGATAAATACAAAAGAAATACCATCAATATTATTGGAATATATATTCGTTTTTTTTTTTTGTTGGCTTAAATAATTATGTAAAATTATGCAATCAGGAAAAATAGAGTGATAGCTTGAGTAGGATAATGAAGTGGATAAATTAAATGGGTATTTGAAGCAAAGTGAAAGTCGAAAACAGTTGCACATTCACATTGACAGGACACACGCAATCAAAATGTGGGAGAAATGAATACGTTGCGTATACGCGATATTTGTTTAATACAACTCGATTTCAGCCAAACACGCACGCACCCCCGATCCGCCAGGACCTGCTGCTCCGCCACATCCTCTCGCATTCGAAGTGCCTTTTGTCACAGTTTGTTCGCATTCAACTCCCCCATCAACGCCTGGCAATATCATAAATTTTCAGCTAATTTCCTGCACACACAACTTTTTAATCATATAAATAGCAATAAAGAGTGCGAGTCGCTGGGAATAGCAGGAAACTTTCTTTTTATTATATGTCTGGAGCAATGAAAGCGGCAACTTTCCAAATGAAATGTGAACCCTTGAACTTAAGTTAGCTACTTTGTATTTATGTCTGCGTGAAGTGCCTTTGTGAAGTTACAGGATACAAAAAAAAAGGAGCAGAGTCAAGTGGCCAAAGTTTACCTTAAGGCTAAGTGCACTTCAGAGAATGCAATAAAAAGTTTGAATACCGATGAAGAGGAAAGCTAAGTAGATAATGCAGTTTTTTGCATACTATATTTTTAAATAAAGGTCTTGCTATTATTCTTTTGAATAAATACTCCAGGATGCCAAAATTTTTCATTAGATTTTAAGAAAGATACTGGACCTGGGCCCCCTAACTGCGCCCAAATTGTTGCTCTTGCACACATCCAATAAATTTTGAAACAATATCGATTATATACATATATATGTATAAATTATATACTCAACTACATTGAGAACTTTGCCTGTGGCCAGACATCAGAAAATTCATTATGGAATTAGCCTGGCTCCAGCAGTTTTCATTTCCTTGCGCCTGCCTTTGGGCCAAAACATAAAAGCATTATGAGCCAAGCTGCCAATGACAAGGCTCTAACACATGCGCACACCACCAGGCAGGCCCACACACACACACCCTTGAGCAGGACTGACAGGACTAAGTAAAGTCTACCGAAAGTTAGACATCGCACAGACGGCTGCCTGCCTCAACTTGTTTCCCCCAAAACTTTTAATCAGCCTAAAAAAGGGTCGAAGAGCCTTCAGCCTTCGCCTTTTTTTTGGGGGGGGGGGGGGCCAAACAATTATAGCCAAATTTGCTGAGCAACAAAAACATAATCAACTTAATTGCATAAAGAATGCTAGTCAGGAGCAAAGAAAGTCAGGAAAATACTTTAAGACTAGATAGGAACTCTGTATGGCTTTTTGGTTACCCTTTCTGGTTTATAAATCTACATTTGTAGCGATAATTTCTTATAGAAACTGATAATTCCAATACACGATACCTCAAGTTAATGTCCTGTCTGAAAACATTTCCCCCAAGACTTCTGGGATCTACTTATCAGCCCATCAGGCTTTTTAACGGCTTACAACCTTTATGCGGAATCGGATTTTAAATCAATTTGTGAATATTCAAGAAGGCTAAATAGGAGAACCCGACCAGGATGGCTTCCGGCGAATTTAACATAGGAAGATAGGGTACAGCGGCGCCAAGTTTATTGTCCTGGCGGCGCAAAACATAACCGTTTTCATTGAATGGCAGATAAGAGGGTATGGGTTTGGGGCATACATTATATGGTTCGGTTTAGTAGTATTGGTACTTTATGCTTTGGTGCCCCTGCCACATGTTGTTGTTGCCTCGGCGGGTAATACAATCAATTTCCGCTTTGTTTGTCAGGGAAACTTGGCTGCGAAGGAGCGTGGAAGTAGCCCACTGTTTTGACTTATTTTTTGTTTTGTTGGCGAAGCGGAAGCAACAGCTCAGCTGCCAATACTGCTCCAACATGACGTATACGAAAGGACCCAGGTCCTGAAGGCAATCGTCTTTAATGTTGTTAAGAACAGAGTACACAGTTTTTAATTAAATTTGCCATTTACGGATGTATGTGTATGGCCCAACGTATTATCCATTATTGTGTTTGGTAAGAACAATGGATGGCACTTCATTAGTCGCCTGTTTGGCTGCTCGGGGCCATTTGGCTGGAAGGGAACGGGAATTGGAATGGGTCTGGCATTGGCTTTGTGCAATTAGCCTTTATGTTGTATGCTCTTGATTAGGACGACAGCCCACACACACACACTCCCTGGCAAGGATACAAGGAATCACATAAGTGGAGCAGACACAAAAGTATTTTTCAATTTTTGGTTAGGTCTTCATTCCTGTCTGCGTGCCTGAAATTGTTTTCGGGCCATAGAAAGTTTTATAAATAAGAAATTTCAAACTATTTTTAGGGCCCTTGGCCTAGTTATGAAAAGGAAAGTGGAATACACTCTTTAGAAATGCAAGCGTCATGGAAAATGTAATTACTTATTTGGGATAGCTTTAATTTAGACACAAATTCAATTAAATATAAACCTCATGACGTGTAATGTTTCAGAAACCTTTTCGAAATCTTTCAATTTAATCTTTTATTTCATAAATTTTAATGAAAATCCTACCCTAAAATAAAGATATAACATTTAACAAGCAATATAGGTAATCATTTACCGAAATACTTTCATTATTAATCAATTTATGGCTTTATTTGAGGAAAAATTCTCGTTAACCAAGTTAAAATCGTAATGAGTGCCTTTTGGCCAAAATTGATAGATTTTTGTCACTTTTTTGATCATAATTTATTTAATTTCCAATCGATTTAAAAAAGGAATAGCATTTATGAATCAGAAAGTTATTTAGCACCAATCTGCATCAAAAGATTTCAAAAGTAAAAAAAAAATATTTTTTCAGTTTTCGCGATTTTTTATGATGGTACCCCTTACAAAATTTTCAAAAAATCGAAAAAATATTTTTTGTTCCATCTTTTAAAACTTTGGATGCAGATCGACGGGGAATAAAACCCTGATTTATAAATGACATCCCGTTTATAAATCGGATCAAAATTGGGCAAGAAACTGTCAAAAAGGTTACTAAAAACTGTGAGTTTTGGTCCAAAGAAACTCACCATGATTTTTGATAAGACTCTTGGCCAAAATTGAGCAAATTAAGTCACCTTTTTGTAAATGTTATATATAGTTTTATATATTCTAATGTTATATGCCGAGTGGAAAGCTTTGTGCTCTAATAAATTCGGATTTAAACATTAAACATTTCCATGCAATAAAACACAATGGTAACTGCCAAGCGATAGCAAATAATGATTCTCAATTATTCACAGCTCTGTTTCATAGTCTCTGGTGTATTCAAGAGCCATGATATCCCTTAAATATGAATCAGACCGGATACAAATTCAAATTGTATGCGCATACATTTAGATTCAGTGACAAAAGCCAGACAAAGGCGCAGGAAAATGTGTCAAGCTCTGCCGATAAGCATCATAAATAATGTTGGCATATCAATTGCTTGCTACATAATAAATTCATAAGCCAGTCGCCCAAATTCGGAGTAAGCAAATTCTGGTCGAGATATTCAGGATTCAGGTTTCAGGTGGTTATGCAGAAAAAAAGACACAAAAATCATAACGAATTTTGTGAATAAAGTTAAAATAAAACCGATTACTAAGCAGAATTTAAAACCAACGATAAGCTTCCAAATTTATGGGTATAAAAAGTTTGCGAAATCCTTTCGCGGAACACAATGTCAGGGCAGGGATGTCGCGGCAATTCCCAAAGGAGCATCAGCAGTCAATGTAAAAACAGAACAATAATAACGATTAAACGTGGAAGAAGGAGGAGAGGAGAAAGGCTCGATTGCGCACACCGGATACGGAAGCTCAGCAAAACGGGCGGGAAGCCTCAACAAATGTCAATTTATCATTTCCGATGGTGAGGCGCCGCAAATTGCAGAGCTTAGGAAATGCTTTGCGCGCCCTTTTTAAAAGGCATTTTAACAGGACAAACACGCAGACACCATCACACACATCGTAATACATACAAATGGGTCCTTCGTCCTAATGGCGAAGGCACACCCTCTCCCCCATCCCCGTGGTATGCATATTTTACTTTGTCTTGGCGCCGACATTCTTCATCCTAGAGTCGGGACCAGAGCTCGGATATTAAATATCACTCGGGCACGCATTTTCTGCGTTTGGTCCGTCGCTTTAACGCGACCCCAGTGTCCAATTTTATGCATTTCTTTCGTGTAAATATGCCACTGCCCAGGCCAACCCACCTCACCCCACCCCACCACAGCATTATTCATATATTTGTGGGCAAGGCCATTGCCAAAAATTTGAGTATTTTTAGACCAGGACGGCCGTCCTGGCCGGGCAATCTCCTCTCCTCTGCACCAAATTGAAATTAATGCGTTTGGGCCAACGCGGCGGATACGTGTTATTGGAGCGGCTGACTTTTCCGACCGTTCGGAAAACCAAATTGACTGTGAACGTTCTGCTAAATTTGAATTTTAATGTTCTTGGCTGGTAAAATGTAACGACTTTGGTTGCCCCGGTGTGAAGTTATTTTATAGTTATTGATTTTGGGTCTTGTCGTAAAAGGGAAGTGAGCTTTGGGGTTTAACAAATACTTTTCAATAAAAGTATATATTCACGAATTTTTAGCGGCAACTAATTGAATTCTTGTTACGCCTTTGAAACAAACAGCTTATGTCCTGGCCACACCCTGGGCTTGGAATTGCGCTAATTAGACTGACAACGGCCACGCACCACTCCACCCACAAGTCAGTCAACAACTGCGCCCGGTCCTGGCCACTCCCCTGGCCAAAGGAACGGTGTGTAAACAGGATACGTGCGGCCAAAGGAAATGATTTACTCAATAAATCAAACTGACTGCTCGGCGGCGAGTAGAACACCTTATTTACTCTCAATTAGACCAACATTAGCACGACATTTTGGGCATAATTAAATGGCTGATACGTGGGCGGAGCCTCAAATTGAAAAAGCTTCAAGACTTGTCGCAAAAATTTAATTAAAATTATGCAAATTGGAACGATAAAACTGCGTATTAGGCGCCTTATTTTATTTCTGGAGGAGACCAAAGGCATTGCCGCTTTTAATACTCTTATAAGAAGGATTAATTAGTTAGGCTGAGGAATTCCCTAAAATTCGCTCAATAAACATTTTTTATCTAATAAAAACGCAAATCCATTACAATTGGATTTAAGACCCGGACTATCCCCAGAAGAGCATCTTAAAGTCTTATTCCCTTTGATCCTGTGGGCGTGTGTATTCAGTTTAATTGCTTGTCTCTGGCAACAACAGAAACGCCAAGGATCTGAACTCAGACACTGGATGGGACTTATTTGCATTTCACATTAGGCCGAGGCATCTGAAAAGGAGCTTCCAAGGACTTAGCATGTTTCTCCGCCTCCCTGTTTGCTTAGGCTTAAGCTTTGCATGAGTTGACATCTTTATTGGCAATTTATGTCCTTCCACCTCAAACCCCTCCGCAATTGTCAGGTAATTCTCAGTCTGGGCGTGGTCACTCGTTTAGTGAATAAGGAAGTGTGATGGTCAGCGTCATCCACATTTCTTAATTAGCTAAGAAAACCGGATACCAACTACACCATCAAGGAGGATTTATGTTTTTCATTTATTTTCACTTGCCAACGAATCGTAAAGAGGGAAAATATTAAAAAATACAGCCTACGTGTTTGAAATACGGAATTTCTTTTAGCTGGAATCCGAAATGGTGGCCAAGAGCGAAGCCAAAAGGCAGTTTTATGGTTGATTTGGGCTCTTTCTTTAGTTTCTTTTTATGTTTTATGTTGGCCAAAGCCAACACGGTTTTCGTTTTATGCCTTTTGCATCAGAAATATCAGAAAAAGTTGCCAACAGCCTAAACTTTATAGTAAGTAACTTTATATATTTGGCAAACTGTAGTAAATATTTATGAAAAATAGGCAGAAATTGAAAATGTGCTCCAACAGCTTCGGCAACTCATTAAAATTTGTAGAACTTCTTCTCCGAAATTGCCTTAGTTCTGGGTCTCATGAAAAGTTCTAATTATCTGGGAAAGCCAAAAAGTGGGCGGCTTATGCAATATATTCCCAGAAGCCCCAAAAGGCGTAGCTGCCTATATATAAAATATATGGGTTTTTGGAAAATTAAAAGGAGCGTCGGAGGAGCGCAGAAATTGCTAAGCAATAATCATAATTTGTGGCATTAACAGGCTGACATTTTCCGAGTAAGAGCCATTGATAAAGTGTCGCTATACAATTTATTAGGACTCCCTCTGGAAAAGTGGAAAATGGGCCAGGGGACAGGTGGTGGGAAAAGCTGTGGCAAAACTGGGCTACATATGAGGCAGGAGGAGGTGAGAATACAGCAGCTAAACAAACAGCTACTGCACCTGCCACAGGGGAAAGCACGTTGAAGTAATTTATGAGTCATTCGCTGAAAACACTGTGTGCTTTTCTTTTTGTTTCGTTGGCATTTCATATTTTCATTATTTCATAAAAAAAAAAGCGAAAAATTCCGCAAATAAGCCGCACAAAGATGAATTAAATGTTTGTGGCGCCGGTTAGGGTCCTTTTTCTCTTTATTTGAGGTCTGAAAATGAAATTATCCAAGCTCCGAGTCCGACTTTCGGGCAAAGTGAAAAGTTATTGCGGCTGGGTGTGGTAAAATATATGCAAATGCAAAAAGTAAAATTAATTTTCGAAATTGCTTTCCATAAAGGAAATGCATTTACAGCGAACCGGGACTAGTTACTCTTTAATCCGGCGCCTTGAAAGCTTTAATGATGGCCCCAAGTCAACATTATTATCAACCTACTTGGCTTCGCAAGTCGTAAAGCCAAAAGCAAGCTATGGAATTTGTATTATGATATGGCCCATATCGTTGGCCGTAAAAAGCAAGTTCCGGCTACGCTTATTAGATAACATAAACAGTGGCCTGAACAGCGCTAGCGGGCATTAGTCCAGCCAAGGACCTTTATCCTGCCCCCTGGCGTTCGGGCAACGTGGCGGCTACTTAACAAAGTTAAGGATCTTACACAAATTTGCCATTGCCAACGCATAAAAGTGCCGGCGGACGCAGTGGCGTATAATGGAGTGCAGGGTACACAAATATCCTTATACTATATTTGTATATTTAATATGTATTATGTATATATGAACAATTCATATTTGCAACACCATTAAGCAGGGGGCGGTCGGCGCAATGGCAGGACTATTCTGGGGCAAAAAATGGAAAAGTGCGAACAGAAAGGCAACTGCGATAACGATGTGCGCCCAGCGTGTTGATACAGTAAACAATACTTAGGCTCCCGGCCACAGGATCCTCATTCATTCCCATTCCCTTGGAACAAAGGACACTTGGAAAAAAGCTAATAAATGTTTGGGTTATTAATCAAAACTTAGGCGGATATAATTCAAATTTTTTCGATCTTTTTAAAGAGAGAAAATTAGGACAAAGAAGGATGAAAATAATTTTATATTTTTAAAAGTGTCTCCACCCAAAAGAACACACATACACCCACGCAGGCACACACACCGAAATGTTAAGTTAGTGTTAATATGAATGTATTGACAATCAAGGATTAGATTGGCCTTACCTTCGTCCTCCTCGTCGTTGAATTCCGTTATCGCCGCCTTGTCGCAAGGACGGTCAATGCCATTTGTTGCTTCTGACCTGCCACTCCCGCCGCCGCCTGCGGAGCCGCCTCCGTTCGCCGCCTTGGCATCACCGTTGGAGATAATTGAATTTGATTTGGCGTGATTTGTATGACTATTCGAGGACTTGGAGCAGGACTCGCCCTCCATGGGCGGAGCACTCGGCTCCGCTTCCCCATTGCTGACCGCATCGATGGCGGCCCCGTCCTTCGTCTTCAGCTCCTGGCTGGTGTTGCAGCCCATTATCCTGGATTTGGCAATTTAGTCCGCCGCTCTTCGATGGGGTCTCTCCACAACCAGTTGGCCTAGGTTACTCGTTTTTGTTTAATCAATTGCCAACACACACACACCCACACACTGTAACACACAGCCAAAGGACCTTAACTTGTTGTTGTTATTGTTATTGTTATTGTTGTTGGTTTCTGTGCCAATTTGCACTTTGACTTTCACGGGGAGGAGAAACCTGTTTCCATAAAATTACTAGAAAAATACACGAAAATGTTGCTTTGTTTACAAAAGTCGGTAGAAAAAGGTGCACAACCACAGGTTACCAGCCAAAGACTCGCACGGAACCGGAAGCGGTAGCGGAAACCAGACGAACTCACTCGCAGAAGCTATCTGTCTCTGGCCGAAGCTCGGTAACAACTGACAACAGCCAGCGACGCGTCCTTACAGCGGATGCCACGGACCCGAAATGTCCGTAAATGTTATCCTGCAGGAACTGCGAGCTCAACAAGCAGCACCGGCACATAGCATTGGGCCTGGCTATCGGAGAGAGTACAGAGTTCTGAGAGTGGTTTTACTTCCTTTCTCTCATTTCTTCACGCTCTCGATGAAAGCACAGTGGGCTCAAAGGGACTAAAGTAAGCAACACAAGGATAATAAAAACGTTTATTTTATGTTGGTTTACAGGAGTTTAAGATACTTTTCGACATTATACTTGTACTAGAGATTGATTTAGAGAAATCCTTTTAAAATTTTATCAAAACCATATCACTGTGCCTTTGAATGAATTACCAAGAGAGGACCTTTTGTTGTTCCTGGCCCGCTCTGGCTGCAAAGTTTTTCGCAAATAAACAAACCGAAAGCCAGACCCGAAACAAGGATACACACACAAGCACACAACGAGGCTTAGAGGAGCTGCTTCTGCGGTGGCAGCAGAATCTGACGGGACACCAAAGGAAATGGCATCATCATCGTCCTGGCTGGACCCACACACACACCCACAGACACATGCTAGCCATCCATGAACTGGCCGAAACCCAAGCACCCACACACACACACTCCCGTAGTTAGCCAGGCGTAAATAGCTGAAAGAAAGAAAAGCCAACCAGAATGCAAATATATATATAAAAAAAAAAGGATACACCAAAAGCAGAAAACCTGACCATAAAAATATCAATGAATATGCTTTTTAGTCGTATCCTTTGAGAAGCAATTCATAAAAATAACTAGCTTTCGTCCTCCAAACGTCTACTGCTGTCACTCGAATTCCTTTATTGTTCCTTGTTGGTATTTATTTTGGGAGTTGGCTGTTCGACTCCTCTTCTATATGTATACCATCTGTGATTGTGTGCGTAATGTCCTTTATTGTGCCAGGACTTGCTCTCTTTTGTATATCTCTTCTGGCCAGCCTACCACCCAAGAAATTTCATATTACATTTTTACAAAGCCTCTACAGTTTTTTATCTACAAAAGTCCTTTTCCTTGAGTGCCTATGTTTTTTTTTTTGTCTTTACAGCAACTTCCATAATCATAAACTCAAAGTGCGTTTAGTCTAGTTGAAGTGCAAGCCACGAATAATCGTAAAGCCAGAGTCCTTGCTGAGTATGCAAAGCATATGGTAATTTTAATCAAACTTCCAGTAGGGCAAATATGCAAATTAGCTTCACATTGCAAATGTGGCATAAAATGACAGCCAACCCTACACATTCAGGACTCAGCTGCCGAAACTCCCACATGGTAAATAAATTAAGTATATAACAATTACAGGAATATATTCTTTTGTGCGAAATTCAGGAAAATAAGGATTTAATTAATATGTTCAAACAAGCATGTCCATGAAAAGTTAATTGCCTTAACGAAATAATTGAATATTGCATAAACCAACAATGGAACTCCATTTTTAATGGCTCTTTAAACACTTTAAGTTTGCCCACATTTCCCTTGACAAATTTAAGCCAAGAGAAATGCCAAAAAGGACAACAATTAAGTGAGAAAAACCAGCCAACAGCTGCTACGCCCACATCCTTTCCTATAGTTGCACTCGAACAAACAAAAACATGACCGGGACCAGAGCCAGAGAATTTGTCGTGGTTTCAGCCTTGAAAGCGTGAATTCGCACACCCCAAAAATGTCACACAAAGGACAGTCCATGGAGGAGTGGTGTGAAAATTCCAGAGTCCCTGGGCACTTGACAACTTCTTGGCGATGACAAAATCGCGCCACGCTACACATAAACCCTTTCAGGAGGCTGATAAAATGACTGACAACGCAAGACAAGAGTCTCGGGCCGTATCCCAAAAGTTTTCGCATCATTTGCGATGAAAAATGCCGGGTCATTATGCCGCTTCCATTCCAAGCCCCCCAAACAGATATAAATAGCTTTGTTTTTAGATAAAATTCTTGGCTTTTCGATTTTTTCCTCGCCTGCGTTTTTTTTTTTGGTCGAAGAATACGTATACGCCATGTTGGTTGTTGGGAAGGAACACTCGATGACATGCCCTTTGCTCTTCGCCCTCAACCTTCGCCGCCCTCCTCATTTACCGCCTTCTGAGTTCGGGTCTATTTTCCTTATTTATTTATTTTTTTCTGCCGAGTTTGCGACTCTCCCGGGAGTTGTGCCAAATGGAAAGTTTTTCGCGTCCTTTCAGCCCCGACTTTTTCAAGTCTAAAGTTCAACGGTGCGCAACAATTTCGCAGGTCTACGAATCCAAAAAAAAAAACCTGACAGTCTGAAGATAAATTTAAAGTGAAAATCTCGATGTGCTTTACGGATACGTGGCTTAAACAGGATCCGATTTTAAGCTTTTGCCGAAAAGTAGTTGCAAAGTATAGAATCCTGCCAAGTAATTTATTTATTTTTTCCTAAACTCCTCCGCGACCATTTCCGATTCCGCTTTCTTATTATTATCTTGTTATTCTCGCAAGACAATTTATTCACAATGCCGCCTCATTATTTATTCGACTTTCCACCTTGACCGGGCCACATCCCTCATATCCGTATCCGAATATCTGATGTCATGTGGCGATAAATGTGTTTCTTTTGTCACCTTCATCTCCCCGAGGAGAAGAGAGCTAACGGTAATTGAATTAGCCCCAACGTGATACATTCAAGGATATATATTGGCTTGTTCTCGTGTGACAATCCCAATTAATCATACGCCCCGTTGTCAGGCGTTGAACTGAAATATTCATCGTGCGAGTGATTTAATTAATTTCCGCTCAAATTAATGTTAACGAAATGTTAAAGCCAGCCGGGAAATTCCACTTTAAAGGATTGCTCCTTATTGCATGGATACCAACATTCATATCCGATATCCCATGCCTCATTCCTTAGCCATTTTTGGCGGCCTGCCAAGCCAATATTAAACGGCAATATGAGCAGACAATAGATGGCCAAGGAGTTGGCTGCGAATCGGATCGGATCGGTCTGTCTGTCTGGCAGACAAGCGGCAAGCCAAAAAATGACAGTTCAGATGTCAGGAGTCCTCAATGTTGACTTTAAAATCACATTCAAGAGCTCGCTCCGCGCACACTCAACCGGACCCATATAAGCAGTTCAATTACATGTCTCTCTGCTGCATGCCCCTCCCTCCACCTCATGGTGCACCAACCCATGCCCACACCCATCCCCATTCACATGGGCATGTTTATTGAAAGGTTACATGAATGACACACACGCCAGAAAAACTGAAGCACCCACACAGCCCCCGACATCGACCGCAGAAACCCGGAGGGAACAGTGGAGTAAGCCGGATTTGCTTTGGGAATTGAGTTATTCAATTAATATGGAAAAAAATTAACTCATAGCAAGGACCTTAAGCATTAAAGAAGCCTGTGGTTGCAGCAAAGGCTTTACTTAAACAAAGATTGGAGTGTTTTTTTCATAGGAACGGCTTGAAAAATATTCCTTGTTTTTCAAAAGTTTCTATATTTATCATAGTTTTATACTTTCATGTTAAATGCTAAAAATAAACCAGACATAACGTGGCTAAAATCTAAAACTTAGCCATCCCCTTTGGCCATAGCCCCTGCCCATGAACACACGCATCGCAACATTTGCATGGTCTGTTTGTATCATTTTCGATTCGCTCCTTTTTTGTTGCTTTTCATAGCATTAAGTGAATGTATCTGCATGCATATGCAACACGACAATAGACGTGCATTTATAAGGGGAAGCCGAGGGGGGGAGTCGTCGATTGGCAGGACGGGGCAGGCTGCAGCCTGCTGCCAATTGCAACAGACGCCGCCGTCTGGCAGCTCGTTACGTGCCATCACGATATCCTGCCAACTCCCTATGGGGCGGGCAACTTCCATTAAAGAGCCGTCAGTTCCGATTTAAGCTCGGATCCTTTTTTGTGTCGGGTCATTGCCTACTTTTTTGGGGTCCACGCGCTTCCTGTACTTCCTGTACTGCTTGATGGATGATTTTTGTGAAATTGATTGATGTCCGAATTTTAGAAAGTTGACAAAGATTGCAGATTAAAACGGAAACCGCAAAGTTTGTGGACAAGTTGAGTGTAAATGGGTTAATCGGAGATATGTCAAAGCCACATATTTTCAAAACAAAAATATTTTTCCCTCTGTAGGAAGAAAAATATCCAATTACTTATTTTCCCCAGCCAAAATAACGTCAAATGAAGGCATTAAAAATGTATTACAAACCTATATCGGATTTATGGCTGATGTCCATAAACTTATTTTCTAAACAATTTAACGATGTCCAATAAAAGGGTCGAACCCTCCTACGAGAATGTTTTTTATTCTCGTTGTTTTTATGACTCGAATCCGGCGCTTCAAACACGCTCTACGTGACCGCAGCGTCTTTTTAATTAACAATTACCACATCGGGACAAGCCCTGAGAACACGTGTCGAATGGCTGTGGGTGGCTCTGGGCCTTGGGTGCCTAAAATTAAGATAATAGCTGGAAAATTAGAGAGAGCGACCGCTGGGGAGTCCTGGCAACAGTAACTCCAACTTAAATCCATAGTGCGGGGACTCTCTCGTTTCTAATTCCATGGCAAAGGGCGCAACACATCAGGATATGGAAACCCGGCCGCACCTAGAAGCGCATGACGCAGCCAGGCGAGCACCCACGACATCTCTTTGGAGGTCCTGTGTTGAAAGCAACGGCTTGCATTTTAATTACGTTGTTCTTTACACCTTAACGTGTTGAAATGGCATAAAGGACAACAAAAGCAACCACATTTGAAAAAGAACAGCGTCAACAAAGCCATGAAAAGCACCAAAAAGGACTAAAGAAATAGTAGACAGGATTAAAATATAAGATACTCTTTAATAGATACTCTTTATTTTAAAGGATAAAAGGTCAAAGAGCTTTTATTTTTATTAACGAATAAAATAAACAATTACAAAATGTTGAATATATTTTTAAAGAGTATCCTTTTTATGTACAGTTTTCCAACTTCCCAATGAACTACCTTACCTTTGCAGCAATTAAAAGTTGCTATTTACGATCTCACATGGCAGGTCCTGCGAACCACTAGCCTCTCCCCATTCCCCTTCGAGGTCTCAGGTGTGGAAATGGCCAAAAACCAACAGCAGTGACTTTTGCTTAGTGTGCGTGTTTGCCTCCATTTGGGTTACTTCTCTGATTCTATTTGCTTTTCGCTGTCGAAGCGTGGGGTCAGCTGCGGTGGTCAATGATAAAAACGAAACGATAATTTCCGTTGGTGAACGTGGGGGCGGCAAAGTGAGCATTGACATGCAAATTTCCATTTAGGGGAAAGCTTTCTGACAGCACCGAAAGGACTCGTATTGGAAGTTTCGGCAAACTAAGCCAACTAAGGGATAGTGGACTTGGGGAATTGGGGCAGAGCCTCTGAAGGTCAGGGTTCACTTGCTTGTGCAGCTGCCTGCAGCTTCTTCTAATGAGTTACGAGCAATTACATAAATGTATATTGGTTAAAAATAATGATACCATCGAAAGGAGAACTACATTTGAGTAAATCACTGTCACAATCTACACAAAGATTTTCCTTTTGATTCCCGCAGTTGGAGTCGCCTTGGTTATTGTCCTAGGACTCCTCTTGCTTCTCCCGGTGGCTTTGTTTGTCGATTTTCAAATCTGCTTGGTGATACCAAGAGTCTTGGCTGTGCCTTTGTGCCCGAATTGTTCCAAAAAACCACAAATTACTAAGAAGCCGAGAAAATCATAAAACACAATATTTTTACACCTACAACGTTGTTTATTCAACGTATATCTTATTAAAAAAGGTACTGGGCGTGCAACTTGTTAAGTAAATAACTCCATAAAAGACAACTTAATTACTCGGTGTCCCCTGACTTAGGGGACTCTCTGTATAAAAGCTCCAGGCTACTGCCCAGCGCGTTGTGTGCCCCTGATGGAATTCCGTTGTGCTGACATTTGTCACGCCTTTCTCCTTTAGGTAATCAAGTATCCTGGGCACGTTGGCCTTAACGCCCAGCATCGAGGTGAAGATGCTGCAATAGAATGCGACTGTAAATTCAATTTCAGGAACTCAACGCTAATCAAGATTGACTCACCGCACGCGCAGCTTGTTTTCCAGGCTCTCGTCAACGATGCGCTGCACGAACTGCACCTCGCCACCCGCGCAGGTGAGCTCCTCCTGGCTTCCAGTCCTTGCATTGTTGGGTGCAGGTCGTCGCTCGGGATTTCTAGTATTCGCCCCAAAGGGATTGGGAGAGTTGGAGTCGAAAAACGGAGGATTACACAGGCAAAAGTGGTAGCGTTGGTCCTTGGTGTCATTTTCAAAGTAACCTTTGAATATGCAAGATTTATCTGGTTGGGCAAAGACTTCCACGAGCTCTTCCAGATGGTTCCTATTTACATTATCTATGGCGTATTTAATATTTTCGGCCTTCGATTCCAACGCGAGCATTTGCCAATTGTTCTTCTTGGCGGCCAACAGCGAATAAATGCAGGAGGACCCACAACCTATGTCTATTCCTTTGATTTGCTCCAGTTTAAGAGGCTCTAGCAAATCCTCCAGCCACAGAATATAATTCAAGCGCAAGGCCAAAGTGGGCACCAAGCTACCTGGCGCAAAATCCACATTTAAATCAAAGTATTCCTTTAACAGCATCTTTGTCAATTCCCGCAGAGTTCTCTCGTTGCGAAAGTTCACTGAAACCTTGCCATTTAGTTCCTAGTTTAATGAGATGTTAAATCAAACTTGACATTTAGGTGAGAAAATAAGGAGTCCTTATGAAGGACCACCAACTCACCAAACAGCACACATGTCGAAATTCCTTGTACTTAATGGCCAGTTTTGTGTAATCGGGTGGCTGGCGCAGCACATTGCGGGGATGCATTCCAAGCTTCTTAGAGATTTGTTTGTTTTTAACCATTTTTTAAAGGGTTTAGTGAATTTTGGAGACGAGAGTTTCAAGTCTTTCAGTTTCTCTAGATCAGTTTTTCTAGACCCGTCTTTACTAAAATAAATAAATGGAAAGGCAAAAAAATGAAATAAATATATAAGATTAAACCTACTTCAAACATATAAGATTAAACCTACTTCAATAAACGAACGAATATCTTACACTTTCTATTGTTTACAAACAATTTCACGCTTTCCAACACTGCAAACCGATAACAAATTGAAATTTTTTGGTATTTTAGAGCATGGACTTCCAAACACTTGTTTGATTTCTTATTTTGTAAACAAATCTAATGTCTTATCCAGGAAAACTATTAATTGCATACGAAAACTTTACTGGGGACTTGTCTCCTCTTGAAAATGAAAAAATACGTGGTGTGTGTTCAGTATCTTGCGACTGCAAATGCAAATGTTGCGTGGGAATCTACGAGAAATACGTGGCATTCAACAGGAAATCGAAATTGTCTGGATTTGAACGATTTCCAGTTGAATTCTCTGTCGGAGGAGGCGATGCCCAGAATATGATGCGTTTTAGAACCAAGGAAATGTTCTTGCTACTGCAGGCAGCCCAGACTCGCGATAATTTCTGGACCAATATGTACTTTAAAGCCAATCTCCAGGAGGATTATCAATTCATTGTCCAGGCGTTTCAGGATACGAAAATAATCGTCCACACGGAGAAGTTGGTGGAGATTTTGGACACTGTGACCACCGGCTATAGGAGCGCAATAGGGGAACTTTCCCCTTCTGAAGCCTATGGAGCCATGCGTCCCACAATGGCAGCTCCGTTTTCGGCAGGATCACGCTGTGGCTGTCAGGATTGCACGATCCTTCCTTGGCGCAAGCTAAGCCAGTTGGAGCGGCACCAAAGGGAGCACAGATTGGCTGACAATTTCCACTGTCGGATTTGCTTTCGCCGTTTTTATTTGCAGCACTCGTTAACTTCCCATTTAACCAGGAAAATAAATTCCAGCATGGACGAACTAATGGAAAACACTAGCTACAAACTATTTTTAGAGGACCTTAGGTTAAAGGAAAAGGAGGAACGAACTCAAATGCAAGTGGAAGAAGTAATACTTGAAGTACCAAAAGACTGCAACCTAGACTTTGTGGAGGAATCAACAAAAAGAGTTCTGGAACGAAGGATTTGTAAGTTCACCAAATGCCCATTTTGTCAGGAGAAGTATCGGTTCCCCTTCAGCCACCAGTTGCACATGATTAGGCACAAACTACAAGAAAAAAAAACGGAGGAATGCGATGCCGCTTTCTCATGTTCCACTTGCAATCGCTCCTTTCTGACGCGTCGGCATCTAAGGAAGCACCAAGAAAAAATTCGCTTGGCTTGCCGTGTAAGACTTCGTCCTTTCAAGTGTCGCAGCTGCTCCTGGAGGTTTCAACTGTGGCCCTCGCTGAAATCCCACGTCGTCCGCATGCATCAGCGGCGAAAACCCTGCCTGATCTGCCAGTTACCCACCTTAGGTCGTTGTTGCTGCGCCCATACCTCCAAGGAATGCAGAGAAGCCATCAAGAAGCATCGGGAAAAACGCCGTCTAGAAAGAGGACCACCAAAAGCAGACAGAAAGCAACCCAAGCCGATCTGCGAAACATGTGGCCAGACATTTGACAACCGGTTCCACCTAAGGGAGCACATTAACAAGAAGCATCTGAAGAAAAAGAACTTCTTCTGTGAAATCTGTGGTGCTGCTTTTTATACCCAGGGTCTGATGCAAACCCATCGGCAAGGGGTGCACTTGTTGACGCACACGGTCCACTGCGAGGTCTGTGACTTGACCATAAAGGCTAAAGGAAACTACCAGCGGCATTTAAAGTCGAAGAGGCACCTGGAGGAGCTGGCTAAATTGGAAAAACAGCCACAAAATGAAAGTGAATCTTCAAAAGTGCAGCAAAATGTGGGAGACACTTTTATGGAAAAGCCGGAGAAGAAAGCTACAAGTGCTTATCAAAAACCAGGCAGAATAGATTTCTGCGTACCATGCGGTCAGACAATTGTAGGACAAATTCTAAGACATCGTAGATCAAATAAACATAAACTTAATTTAATTAAATTTAATGAAAATATTCGATCAAAAGGAAAAGTTTGAAAAAACTTTTAATGTGCAATTTAAGTTATCAAAAAAAATATTTTTGTATATTGTATAAATAAAGACTGTTTATTTTTGGAGACACTTGTGCTTTTGTTCTTAAGTAAATATTAATATTCAATTTAAACAACTGGCGAAACTATCGAAGTATTGAATATTTTTGAATCTATAAATGATTGGGGTATGTTATCGAAAACCATATCTGGTTACACTGGTCGCCGCTTCTTTTCATAACATAGATTTTACCAATAAATAAATAGTTTACGGTCTTGGAAGAATAAAAAAGATTCAAAATGTCTGAAACTAGTTCCAAGGATAATGTCAAAACAGCCATGACATATATTTGTGGAGGTAAGAAAGGATAAACCATGATTTAGGAAAAAACAACTTTTTCAACGCGCACATGGCAACCTGGCGGTGCATTTTTCTTCCTTAAATTTAGCAATTTTATACTATTTATATTTAATTTATAGAGTGCCATCACGAAAACGAGATGCGACCACGTGATCCGATTCGTTGCCGAGAATGTGGCTACCGCATTATGTACAAGAAACGTACCAAGCGTCGTAAGTATTCGCTGCCCCCAGGGTCCTCCAGTGACTCTCAAACTGTACTGATGAAATCTTTTGTTTTAAACTTTCAGTTGTTGTCTTCGATGCCCGTTAAAAATCCCCTAAATTAATGAATATCCATCTGAACTACAGTTTAAGGAATTAGTTTGTAATCAATTTCTTCAATAAACCCAAATGTTTTAAATAAAAACTATTTGTGCATCGAAGAACTTTCTTTTGGGACCAACTTGTCCCAAAACCCAATTAAAAGCAACAAATTTATATTTTAAACTAATTATGTTTTATTTTGAATGTTTTGGAAATATATAATTTTAAACTAAAAACACTCACATTACAGTTATTGTAATTATACTTTTATTTTTGCAAGTTCTTTGCTTAAATAAAATTTAAAGTAATTCGGTTTTTTTTTTGTTTCCTTTCTCTTATAAATGTCTTTTTTCGTCTCAAAAATTTTGTCTAAATGGCTTGTCATCCAAAAATTTACTTTACTTAAGAATTTCTCCTCGTTTACGCTTTAGTTTAGTTCTTTTCGTGTAATAAATTTACGTTTTAGTTTACCACATTTAGCAAAAACACACATTTTACACTAAAATTGTTTATACCTTTATTCATATATGTATATCATATTTTCCCCGACACTTTTCAGTCAAATATTTCTTGTTCAGTGTGGTAAAAAGTTGTGTATTCTATCCATGTTTTTTGAGTATTTTCTATGTTGTTCTTGTGTTACATTATCCCTCTGTTCCTTCGCTTTCTCCGGCATTTCTTTTTTAGTTTTATGTTTTTCTTTCGATAAAATCATGAATACATCTACACGTACAGTAATATAGTTGGATCCTTTTTGTTTTTGTGTAATATTTATACGATGGTTTTTCCATATCTCCCATATTTAAAAGGTTTCTCATCTTTTGAGGGCATTGTGGGCGTGACTGCTGCTCCGAGGAGTAATAAATCAACTAAGAACTAAATGTATCTTCACGTTAAAGCTTAAATGATAAGTAAGGCAAACGGGTTCGATGAGGTTTACATTTGCAGTTCATAAATTAATCCGTAACTAAGTAAGTAATTAAAAAGTAACTAGGCGACTAAGGGCTAATATTTATGTAAAATCATTATTAGATGGCAATCATTACTCGTAACTAAACGCAAGCTTTGTAAATGGCAAATTAAAGCTTTGTTACTTCACATTTCATTGAATCAATCGAATACATGGAAATGAGGGGCCTTTGGGGACACATTTGATAAATGCTCATACCAGCTAAAATACGAAATCTTTAATTATCCTTGTGTGTATTATAATGTATTCATTGTGAGTGTGAGTGCTTTTGAGATAGTTGAATTGTATAACTAAGATAATGAAATACATTTGCATGCGGCTGCAAAAGATTATTTTGAGACCATTTGCCTGCATTTTTAAGTTTTTAGGTTTTTGTTTTGTTTAAGAGAAATCATATTTCAGGTACATCACAACTTAAAATTTAAAAAATTAAATGCAATTTTTTAAACGATTTACAATTTCAATGCCTAATGCATTCCATATATGGCAAGCAAACATTTTCCTTCTAATGTTAATGAAAAAACCGAACCGAAAAACCGAAATTACACGGCCACGGCTTGTCTGCCGCTCCTTTTCAGCAGAGCTGCCTGCAGCTGTGTCCTTCGCTTGGATGCAGAGCCCTCCGAGCGGTGTCGCCAGTAGCGGTGCAGAGCCAGGGAGCCCAGGGTGTGGTAGTTGAAGCTAATGGCGCTGTTCTTCCTCGATTGGTTGCACTTCAGGCACCCTAAGCGCTGGCGCACCATGCGATTCAAGTACTTGTCCCGTAGCATGGTCACGACCATGTCGGGAGTCAGACGGATCTTTTTCGGCTGCGCCTGCTTACGGGAGCTTCGCGCCTCCTCCGACTTCTTGCTAAAGTCCAAGGGAGCTGCCAGGTACTCCTGCTTGCTGGCCGCATCCGCCAGCAGAGGCAACAGGGTGGCCAGCTGATTCATGGTCTTGCGGGAGGCACTGGAGCTATTGTTGTGGGCCGGAGCCGCCTTTTTGGGGCTCCGACGCGGGACGGACAAGTCCAGCTGGCGCTTCAGCAGCGAAGTCTGTGGCGGCGATGGCTGCTGGGCCTTGGGGGCAATGGTCAGCGTAATGTCCTCCTTGTTGCGCAGATACTCAATGTACTCCTCCGTTTCGCTGAGCAGGCGACGTCGCTTGCCCGGCGACATGTTCTCAATGGCCGCGTCCAATTGCTGCTGCTGGCCTGTGGTGGTGGCCGTGGGCAGAGCAGCGGCAGCCGCTGCAAGCATTAGAGGCGTCTCCGCCGCATAGTACTTGTTGATAATGTCTTTGACGTAGTTCTGGAACTGGGTGCCGATGCGATTGAGATTCTGGTACTCCATCTGGGTGAGAAATGGGGTTTGGTTGCCGGTGCTGTTGCTGGAAGCTGCAGCGGCTGCAGCAGCGGCAATATCTGCCACGGCTGCGGCGGCGGCAGCTGCCGACTTGGATTTACTGTTCTCCTTGTCATCCTGGCGATGATGGTGAATGGCATTTCTGTGCGACGACTTGTCCTTGTAGTAGTTGTTGTTATTGTTGCTATTGTTGTTGTTCAATTTGTACGCGGGAGACGATTTAATAAGCTGCAATCGCTGCTGTTGCTGCTGGTACTGCTGTTGCTGTTGCTGCTGATGTGGCTGATGTTGCTGCTGGTTTTCCTGGTCCTCATCGTTGGGGTCCTCGACCTTGATCTTACGCTTGCTGGCCAGCAGCTCGATGGCCGTTTGCTCGTAGCTGGCCGCCTCCAGAAATGCCGTTGCCATCATCGCTTTGGTGGGCATCAGCTGCTCCTTGGCCGCATCCTCCAACTTCTCCAGCTTGACCGCATGACGCGACAGCTTCAGCGGCGATGTAGAGCTCATGTTGAACTCATCGCCGGAGAAGCTCGAGGACGAGGCAGACGATGGGGTGTTCTCGTCGTCCTCGCCGGTGGAATGTTGTCGCGCCCGCATGCCGAACTTTTGGCGCTGGGAACCGGATACGGCTGGGCCACCCATGCTGCTCAGACTGTAGAGCAATGCAGCAGCCTCTCGTGTCGTCCATTGCGAAGGCAGTTTATTGTTAAACAGGAGTTGATGATTGGCTGGTATTTTCAACTCGTGCACGCCTCCCGCCTTATGAAAATCCTGAGCGACCGAAGCGGTGTTGCGACTGATGGCGTCCATTTTCAGGAGACTGTAAAGGGAGAAATTAAGGATTATAAGAGGAATTTAATCATGGTGTAAGGTGGCAAATAAAACAGGTAATTATGGGTGAAGTTTGGGGAAATATTAAAATCAACAGCCGAAAAATGGAAGAGAGGAACGCAAGTAGAAATAAGTATTAATGGAACACAACGTAAATAAAAGACAATGGCTTGGATTAAAACAAACTGGAAACAATTAATATTTGTACAAATCAGTGCAACAATAACAACCATAAATGGCTTACAAAAAGGACACAATATTTCAGGTAACAAATATTTAAATAAATTGAAAAAGGAACAACAATGAAACCAACAAAAGCAGAACAACAACGAAAGCGCAATATGGATTGGGGGATATTTCTGATGCAAAAATACCGCGCATAGTCCTCCGGATCGCTGCCCTCGGCCTCGAGGTACTGAAATAGTCGCTCCGAGCCGCGCTTCTGTGTGGCGGCGTTAGGCAATCCGCCGGTGAGCAGGTCATGCGGCGGGATCAGCGAACCATTGGCGCTCAGCCGCCAGCCGACCATCGACGAGGGGTTCACGATGATCTCCTGGAGCGGTCCGCCGCCGGATATATTGCCGCTGACGCCCCCGCCGCCGCCGCCTCCACCGCTGGCCGCGACGCCCTCGTTGGTGGTGGTTGTGTAGATGGTAACGGCACCGCCGCCGCCTCCATTTGCATTTCCCACATTGCCACTGGAGGTGCTAAGCGAAATGGCAATGGCGATGATGGAGTTTGGAGTTGGAGATGAACATGGTGGTCATGATTGGGATGTCGATGGTTGGTGTGTTCGTGGAGAGAACGAGAGAACGAGGGTAGTAACTAGAGTTAGGAACGTTGTGCGCGCTCGTTTGGATTTGGGGGGGACAATTTTTTTTGGTTTTGTGTTGGTTTATCTTGGGATAGGTTTTCTGGTTTAATTTTTTTTAATATATATATTTTTTTTTTGTAAATTTTGGAGGGGGCAGGGCGGTCTGAGAATGTTACCCAAAAGCGTTGCCGGCATAGGTGTTCAGCTGGTTGTTGGCCACCAGGCTGTTGCCGATGGTTCGCAGCACATTGAGGTTCTGGCTGTGGCTGTGGCCATGGCCGCCGGCATTGGGGTTGCCGCCGCCGTTGCCATTGCCGCTGCTATTGCCGCTGCTGCTGCCGCCGCCGCCGCTCGTGTTGCCATTACCGCTGCGCGCCGGCCGGTTATCGTGCGGACTGGATCATGGGTTTACAGGGATCAGAGAATTATATGGATAACGTCCGGGGGAGAGAGGGAAGAGAGAAGAGTGAAGCGGGCGAAAGAGAGTTCAAAAGCTGTTTAGAGTTTTTCATCATTCCCATGGTGGAGGAGGGGGATAAGGATTATCATCGGTTACCGAGGCTTTCCATACCCTTGCAGAGGCCAAAACTACATTCTCGAAAGAAAGTATTACAAATCGGACTCATTTAGATTACATTTAAAAGAATCTCTGCAAGGATACTAACTAATATAAAAAGAACCATGAATACTTACTGCACATCGCTCATGTGAGCCTGGAATTCCTCCTGGGTGTCCGCCAGATAGGAGCACTTGCTGCAGGCCCGCTTATTGTGCACCTTGAGCACGTGGGTGGCCAGGCGCTCGGAACGCGCCGCCTTGTAGTCGCAGAGCAGGCAAACGAAGGGCTTTGTGTGCGTGTTCAGGTGGCGCTTTAGGCCCCACTTGTCCGCTCCAGACCAGGGGCAGTAGCAGCAGGTGAAGCGTTTCTCGCGTTTTGGCTTTAGCAGGCCGGAGTTTCCGCCGCCGTTTCCGTTGGCATGGCTGCCGCTGCTTCCCGAACTGGAGCTGGCCACGGGCTGTTGCATCACATGGAGGGGCAGCACGCCGCCACCACCATCGTCCAGCTTCTCCTGCTTGAGCTGGGCCAGCGGCATGTC
This sequence comes from Drosophila varians, assembly GCA_018150405.1. Lineage (NCBI taxonomy): Eukaryota > Metazoa > Arthropoda > Insecta > Diptera > Drosophilidae > Drosophila > Drosophila varians. The sequence goes on from JAECWK010000130.1 coordinate 17,937,006, forward strand.
AGTCGCCGAGGCCACCGCCTCGATGGTCTCCACAATGCTCAAGCTGGTCGAGGTGGGATGCCGTTGCGCCTCCAAGAAGGCATTGTCTATGTTTACACCGGTGGCATTAATGGTCACATTCCCGCGACCGCCGGAGTGGTGTGATCCGCTACCGGAGGAGCCGCTGCCCGAGGAGCCACTGCCGGCAGACACATGGCGTCGCGTCTTATTTATATCGTATTGCAATTCGCGGTGCATGCGGAGAAAGTGTTTCTTAACATGGTCAGCGCGATTGAATTGCTTGAGGCAGGCGTAGCACTGGAATGGCTTCTCGTCCTTGTGGATATTTTCGTGCCGGGTGTAGAGATCCCGACGGTCCGTCGAATACGGACAGTGGGTGCAGGCGTACCGCTTCTGGATGTGCACTCCATTGGCGGCTGCGGCAGCTGCTTGGGCCTGGGCCTTCTTGCGGCCACCGCCACCTCCCGAGGAGCTGGTGCTGCCGCCGCTGCTGTTGCTGGGCGCTGAGGTGGGTGTGGACTGGGCCAGGTTCTGGGCCGCATTGGCCGATGTCGAGGGGCTGGCGTAGATCAACTCAGCCGCATGCTCCTGACGATGTTTTCTGTCAAGCGATTAACATTATGAGTTAGTATTTAATCTTAGGTTAAAGGTGGGTCCACTTACTTGGACTTGGGTGTGCTCTGATGCGGCTGTTGCTGCTGCTGCTGTTGCTGGCTGACATGGGCATAGCTTTGCAGCTTACCGCCTGAGGTCCACTGCACTAGCTGTGGCTCCGCGGCGGCCCCCGCCACCAGACCCGATCCGTCTTGGGCCCAGCGCTGCTGCTGCTCGCCGGCCTTCAGCAGACCCGCCTGACCAGCGGCAAAGCCGTTCTGCATCAGGGCCGCTAGCCCGAAGGCTGTGCTCAGGTGGTCTTCCGACTTAAAGCCTCCTACTGCCGCCACACTGGGTGCCGGCACCACAGTAGATCCGCCGCTGCTGGCCGTCACCACCACAGAGTTACCCGAATCTGCCTGCTGCTGCTGTTGCTGAATTACATTCGCTTGGGAGGTGGCCACGTTGCCGGAGCCGCCACCGCCTGCCGCACTAGATTCGTATTCAATGCTGGGCGCTGCCGAGCGATCAAGTTGTTGCTATTTCGTGGAAGAAAAGCACATGTTTTTTATTGATACACAATTATGTTAATACTACTAATTATGAGGATAGAAAATTACTCACCAGATTGGTGAAGGAGCGCTGCTCGCCCTCGGGCACCGCTGTCGGCCCACTGGTGGCCACCTGAGCCACCGGCGTGCCGAGCGTATGCAAACCGTTTCCGGTCTCCTCGCCGTACAATTTGCGTGTGATTTCTTTAAACATATCTTCGTATGTGGCCTCCACATTGGAGGATTGTCCGGTCGCTGCAGGATGGCCGCCGGTTGTCGGTATTAGTGTGGCCATTGCAGGTGCTCTTTTTTGCCGTTGCCGTCGGCCTTGGCTAGCGGGCGCGATGCACTGGCTGCTCTCAGGGGGCGGCGGCTGCTGCTCTGGCTGTTCCCTTCACGTCCACTCGCCGAGAACTGGAAAATATCGAAACATATTGATTTCATTACATTATGTTTTAAACTTTTACTATTTTAGATTGATGCCTAATTAATCCCACTATCATAGAGCCACATCCGGTACCAAAAAAAAAACCCAACTTCTGGGAACGACTGCTGACACATCGAAGTCATCTTGCTGGTTGGTTTAAGTGGGGGAGGAGGGAATGCTGGGGGCTGGGACCGGGACCGGACTGCCTTGGGTCGCTTGCGTGGGGGGTTTCGTCTTGGGATTGGGCCTGTGCTTGGCTGGGCTTGGGTTTCTGTTTCTGTTGCTCGTCAACGCGAACGTCGTCGACGCAGCATCGCGCTGAGTCAGCTCCGAGCGGGCTTTTTGTTTACGAATCTCTGCCTTGTGGACCACCAGGCCACAAAAGTGGCAAAGCCATTTTCATTCAAGCCTCATCGTTATTATTCAAATAAAATTTTTAACCAAAAGCTAGAAGAAATGGTGGCACATTTAAATAAGTTTCGTAGGAATATTCGTCGCCTGCACCCGTTTTTTCTGCCTTTTTTTGGGGTCCCGGCTGCATATATTAATAAATTTACCACCTTGACTTGCCCAACTGACGAACCAACCCAAAAACCCAATGAGCGCCTTCCACTTGGTGGGTTGGACAAGATCATCAGCCCAGCATCTCACAAAAAAAAGTATGAAAAGAAAAAGAATAAAGACAAATTGCTAGAGACCTCAGTGGTTTTGCTGTTTTGGCGGCCTTTTTGTTCTTCAGTGGGTGGGTGTGGGTTGAGTTATCAGACTCTCTCTCTCTTTCTACACTTTGAGGAATTACTGACTGCAAAGTGTTTTAAAATTTCATTTGCTTTAGCCACATGTTGCCATGTTGCTGCGCCCTGTTTTTTTGAGATGATATGTTTATTTTTTTGCCACTTTGCGGCGACAAAATCGACTGTTTGGTGGCCTGCTGGGCCCCTGGGCACGTTCTATGGCCCAGCGCCAACGGGCTGCGCCCACCCACATCCCCAACCCACCCACTCACCCACCGCCACCGTCACCGCCACCCACACACCCACGACCGTTCCCAGTCCCGAAATCCGTTCCGATACGATCCGATCCCGCAGCCAGTTTCTTCAGTCTCTTTTGAGTTCATATTTCGTATCTGAGTTTTGCATATTTGATTTTTATGCTTCGTGTGCTTTTTACAGTGGGGTGTTGCTGCCACCATGGGGGCGTTTGTTGTCGTTGTTTGCCTTACTTCGAGGTATGATGGGGGGTCGGGTGATCTGAAGTTTGGCATCCGGGGCAAGGGGATTTGCCCTGATCTGCTGCTGGCTGGCTGGCTGGCAGGCAGGCTGGCTTGGCTGGCTGGCCTCTGTTCTCTGCGTGTGGTTTTTCAAGCCAAGGGCATTCGGTTGTAGTGGTTGCTTGACTTTGGCCACGCTCTCAAGATCATGCCGCACCATAACCTCCATTCCGGAGCTTGTTTTAAGACACCAAAAAGGAAGGAAAGTGCAAGTGTGGTGAAGGAAACCAGTTCTTGCCACCAAAGACTGAGAATGTAGAGCCCTAATGAAGATTTACAATGAAATTTTTGGGAATCTTCAGGTAGAAACCTTCAGGATGAAATGGAAAAAGTTGGGTCAAGAAAGAATCCTTAACGTTTGAAGTTTAAACCCCTCGCGAGATTGTCTATAACGCCCCACACCCAGCACTACCGCCCCCTCCTGATTGTGATAAGCGTCCGCCATGGGGTCAACTATAGTGGGCGAGACGAAACACATAGAAAACAAAACGCGACGGCGGAAAAAGTGTCGTGCGTTGCCAACAGCAACAACATCGACAAATATCGCGCGTGTGGGTGCTGGTGCTGGCTGGGCCTCCCCCTTTTGCGCCACCACCGCCTGCAACAACAACATCCGCTTTGCTAATAACAGACAGAGGCACCAGCAGCGAAAAAAAAAAATAAAACAACAACGGGAGTGGGCTGAAAATGGGCGCGCAAGCAGCGACAGCAACAAAATCAATTTACAACAACAGAGGAGCAGCGACAACAACAAAAGGCCCCCACCACGAGCACATCAGAACCGCGATCAGTGGACGCCAGCTGCGATGCCGACGTCGAATGTGGTGGGTGTGCAAACAGACGCCAACTTTGGGGAGTTGTGAGAGCGAAACCGGTTGGGCAGCTGAAAAATGCCGGTTGGGGGAATTTTCGCTGATCGGCTGCTGACTCTCACGTAATAAGTGAGAGCGTTCGATCCCCACTCTCTTTCTCTCTTTTCGCCCCCCATCGTTGGCCCCCATTGGGGCTGGCAGATGTCGCTTTTTGCAGATGCCGGGCCACTCTTAACGGTAAACGCATTATTGGCTCTCCCCATTTATGGGGATGCGGTGGGGTGACTGTTTTTATTAGCTTTTATGTACCTTTTTTGGGGTTTTGGGGTTTTCGCAATGATTATCGAGACCCTCGGATGATCAAGAGTTATAGCCTCTATTCGAGGGCGGTCATCAAAGTGCCAATTAACAGTGGTACATGGCTTTAAGGGACCTAAAAACAAAAGTAAGGTGAACCTTATTCAATGATAGGAATAATATGTATCTGCGCAGCTATGTAAGAACTGTGGGGTTTATTGGGAGTGGAGCCTATACCTGGAGAGTTCAAGGAAAGTAGGACTGTAGAGTTTCAAGACTTTTATACAGACACACACTTTTTAACACCCGTGGGTTGGGCCAAGCGATCTGGCAATCTGGCGACCTGGCAGCTCAGGGTGAGCCACAACATTTACTTGTTGTTCGGCGTTGTTGTTGCTGGTGCGGTGAAAGGCCACAGCCGCGACCGCCGAAAGGGGCGTGAAGGGGTGTGGGGTACGGGATGGGGGCGGAGTACCAGCAGCAGCAACAGTAGAAACAACAAAAAAACCAGCAACAACGACATCAGCGGACGAAACCACCAGCCTAATGACATGTTAACGCCGCAGTCCCCCCTGCCACCCACTCCAATCTAGTCAACTCCCCCTTTGGCCAACACCCCCTTCCGTTTCCCGCACGCAGTTATTAAAAAACGCTTTGGCCGATGACGCACAGTGGGATAGTTTGAAGGCCCAGGTGTGGTGTTGTTGAAGGAAGTTAAAGTGCAAAGTGCAAGCAAGTGTTCAAAGGAGAATCTATTAAAATAAATAATCCACTAAACCTAAATTTCCTCAAAAGATATGACCAATAGGTGTTTCCGAATGTCTGCCAAATTCTTAAGTCTGAAAAGTGAATCTCCACCCACGGTGACAGCAGCCACTAGTCATCAAAGTGGGTGGGTGTGGGTGTTGAACAACGCCACCACAACCACACCAACATCCAACTGACCGCAGCTGTCCCAATGATCCAAGCGATTCAACCAGCAACGAAATAAAATCGAAGATTTTATATGCGAGTCAAATTAACACCAACAGCTAAAGCCAGCCACTGCCAGCAACGGTATTCTCGCTGTGTCTTTCAGCTTCTCTTGCCTCTCCACGCCCGCCGCCCGACGCCCACAATCGGCGTTGACGACGACGCAGGCGCAGCTGGGTGGCAGCTGGGAGTGGACGGAAGGAGGAGGAGTGGGTGGCTGGCGACTGAGGCTGGGATGAGGTGAGGTGAGCTCAGAGCGTGTGTGTGGGCCGGCAGCTGTTGTCATCGATTGCATTTGTTGGCCAAATCGTTGCGTGGGTCAATGTTTCTTTATAAAAAAGTTGTCAAACCGATGGGATTTTCAAAACTTAAGCATAGGGCTTTTAATTAGTATGAAACCACCATTTCCTGTTTACTTAACTATTTCCTATTCAATGCTAACAAATACAAAGGAACCCAGAGCTACTCCATTCCCACACCCCATCATATGGCATATCCTTGATGCTTTCGTGGGTAAATGGGGCTGGCATCCTGAACAAAGGACAGCACTTTCAGCGACATGTATATGGGCGGCAGGTGGTACTTTTTGTGGCCAGCCATGATGCGACGGCAGCTGCTCCTTTTACTTCTTTTTCTTTTTTTTGGCGTCTTCTTCTCTTTTGAGCTTGTTTTTATTTTTCTTCGGTTTCTGTGTTTTTATTTTTTTTGGTTTTTGGGATTTTGAGGCGAATGGCCACCAGACAACAAAAGCAAATTGCTTTGGGCCAAAGTCTCCAGAGAGCTGGTTTCATTTGTTGCTTCATTCGAATTTTGGGTGGTTCGTCCGGCTGATGGTGGCTGGTGGAGGATGGTGGGCGTTCGACATCTTCAAGGGCAGGCCCTGAGAGACGAAAACGACGACGATGGCAACGACGACTCCGGCTTCGACTTCGACTATAGCTTTTGGCTATGATTGCCCACCACTTGGCTCTACTCCTCCTCTACTTTAACGGCGGCAGCTGTTGGCAGGTGCGCGCCCTCATATAATGGCCAACAACAAAAAAATATTACTTTAAGACGAAGAAAAATGCAGGCTGGACAGACGTTGCACATGTTCGTCTGGCCTTCGTGTCTTGAGTCCTGTTTCTTGAGTCCTGCTTCTTCGACCGAGTGTCAGTTGCACCCTCCCAGCTCCTTTTTCCTGTGAAATCTTTGCCTCGCATGCAACATGTGCTCGTTGCTGTCCGATCATCCATGGGGTAGCAATTTGTGCCATGTTTTCCATTCCCCGTTTTTCGTTTTAGGGGTGGTTTCTTCCACTCGATCCTTCGACTGCACAATCCAATCCATGCCGACAACAACCTGCTGGCCAGTACCAGAGGAAGATCACTTTTAGGGTTGCCCCGACGATGGGCTGCAGGTTGCAGCTGCCATTTACCACTGGTGGTTGGGGTGGTTGAGGGGCCTTTCGATGCCTTCGGCGGGATGGGGTGGGGTTTAAGTGCTGATCCTGTTGCTTTTGTTGCGGATGCGGACCAACGGATGCGATCGCCGACAAGTGAGGATCAGTTAGAACGGAGCAGAGGGGTGGTTTCGAGCATGATAAATGGATTTGTATTCGGGGTTTCAAGATACGCACTTTGGCGTGACTTTCTATTTAATTTTATGTGAAAGAGGATTCTTCTGGGAGGGAGGATTTCTTAGATTTCATTCATGGCATTTTCTGTATCTTCTGGAGCTGGGAAGATCTCTCCAACCGAAGAGCCACCCCCCCTCGCGAAATGGCGATCGGATTGAAAGCTTTAAGTCGGCGTCAGCAAATGACTGCGTTGGGGTTTCGTGTTTTGTACTTTTTGGGTTATCATATGAACAAATGGATTTCCGAGAAACCACCTACCTACACACGAGAAATGCCACAGCCCAAAAGTGAAGCCACCATCATCATCCCATCCCATCCCATACCAACCTATCTCATGCCGAACCGTCCCATGGCCAGCCTATCCGTGTATATATATCCAAGACAACCCAAACCCAAGCCCAGACCCAAAACCCAACCCAACCCAAAACCCAGCGCTGAAATGTTGACGCTGGACGCCTCTTAAAAAATAACAACAACCATATCCACAGCAGCAGGCAATCAGAAGAGTTGGAGGTGGAGGAGGAGTTAAAGAAGGAGGAAGAAGTGGGAGGAGAAGGCGATGGTTGAGGTGGAGGTGGAGATGGAGGAGACAGACCCAGACCCATAATGAAATTTCACAACAACCTTCAAGCAGACATCGTCGCCGTCTGTCGTGCTCTTCCTCTTCTCCACCATCATTTCGTTTTATTTTTTAGTTTTTTCGGTTTCGTTGAATATTGAAAAACGGTCGAAACGGTTGGAGGTTTTTTTTTAGGCAAATTGTAGTAGGAGGAGAGGTGGTGGTGGTGCTGGTTCGGTGGTGGGATAGAATGAGCCAGCGAAACGGAGATAATGATGATCGCCGGGCACAAAAACGAGACCAAGACGCCCAAAAGATTTTGGGCCAACAAAAGAAATATACAAAAAGCGGGCCTACCTCCCCCTACCCCATACCGGCTACCCCCCACCTAACCCCACCCACTCCCAAAACGAAGAGAAGAAAAGAACCAAACGAAATGAATCCTACGCAATGGGGTGGCTGTTGCTGCTGCCGCTGCAAAAGGGGACGAATCCCCGAATCCGAATTCGGATCGAACTCTCCGACACCGACGCCAACAGGTAAAAAGTGGAAACCTTGAAAGCCGCAAAACAAACAGCTGCTGCCGCTGCTGCTGCTATTGCTGTCCAAAAGGTGGAGAGGGCGAGTGAAAACAGGTAAGCGATGCGACGAGGCAGGTAAGTTTTTTCCTTCGACCAGGGGGCGGGTGTGTAACAGGAAATTCCTATGTGATTTTCGGCGAGATTGCCAACTGGGGTCGCATCGAATGGTATAGGATATAGACAGGGATCTGTGAAGGGATTCTTTGGATGATCGGCTGCCGCAGCAACCCTCTGAGACAGGGACAGGTACTCCGCCGCCCCCGCCGCTGCCTCATCCTCCCCTAGCTGCATAAAATTGCTCTACCGCCGACAAAACGGGAAGTGCGTAATTTATTTTTGCCCTTTTTTTGGGGTCGCTTTTTTCATGGGAACATGCCAGAGTCCAGAGACGGGGAAGCCAGCGTGGGCTGGGAGTTGGAAAGCATTCAAGGGGAAAGGCAAGACGAAAGATGACTCAATTCTGCAGAGAACTGGTGGTATATTAATTCCTCAACACCCACTTTGTAAGGAATCTACTCATACGAATAGTATTTCTTCTTTCCAACGTACATGTTTCTTGATCGCATTTTCCCATGAAGGAGCAAGACGTTCCACTCCCCTGGGCTGACAACCCTTTTTCTGCGACCGATCAAAAAAGTTGTTGGTAAGCGAGGAAACCACAAAGATGACTCCATAATAAACAAGCAAATAACAGAGGACGACCGCCGTGGGGGCGGCCTAAGGAGCGAAAGAAAGAATGAAGCAAAGGGGAGAAGATCAAAAGGGTGGAGCAGGCCGGAGTGGGTTGCACATGCAAAAGTCGCTGGCGATGGGTGGGTGTGCAAGGAAGGCGAATGGGAGGCGGCGGACAGCGTGATAAAGCAGGCAGCAAGAGGCAGGGGTCGATGAGCAACGCCAAAATAAGAACCTACAAGAAATCAACATTTGAAACAGCGGGCGTCGCGACGGTCAGTCGCCTCCTCCCCCATCCCCTCCTGTTCTTCGGCTTCGGCCTTCTTGGCAATTAAAGAGCGCAACAGGGCGAAAAAGAAAGAGCGCTAAGGAGAGAGTATTGGCTGTGGAAAGGGAAAGGAGGAAGAGGAACATGTGACAAAGAAGAACAAATAGGAGGCCATGTGAGTAGGCGGCTTTGCTTCAGCTACTCCAAGGCAGGCAAGATTTCTCGCATCACCCACTCACTCCGGGCATGTGTCTGGGTTTTGTGTCTCTGCGAGAGGGAAGATGATAAGCGGGAAAGAAAGTAGGATAATGAGGGAGGAGGCGAAAGGAGGGGGAGGACGCTAAACCACACGCAAGCTGCCAAGGATTGATGGCCCGCTGGTGGTGGTGGGTTTTGATCGTCCTCTGCGCGGGTTCCGAACCCCTTGCGGCGTCGCATTTGTGCGTTGGAATCTTTTTTTGGTCAGGAAAGGGGTGCCCTACCGCTTTTTTGTATCCCACTTTTTGGGGCGTTGGAGTGGCTGTTTTTTTCGGGTCTCGGCGTATAATTGAAAATTGGGTAACCGGTTCTGGGCCTAGCTACCTGTGGGTCGTTTGCAGCATGGCCTTCGAATTGATTTCTCGCTGGGTCGCCGATTGTGTGGGTTCGCTTTGCTTTTTGGCCTTTTTGTTCGCGTGGGGGATTCGTAATTAATGAGATGCACAAGGTTCAGAGGAGCCCCATTCTGGCAGGCTTCAAACTACTAACTATAGTTTACCTTTTGTTAATAAATGTTTGAGGATTCAGTGCTTCCCAGTTGGGCCCTTGGCCATTGCTCGGATTTCAGCGAACCAGCCGGCTAAAATTTGTTTTCCTTGGTTTCGAGTCACTGGATTCTCACAATTGGGCACTTTTGAACACTTTTCAAACGATATTCGATAGAACCACCAGCTGGGGGATTCCTTTTGTGATTTAATGTGTAATAACGATGTTAAAATTCGCGGAAAACGCGTTGCAATGTTATGAAAAAAGCAAGAAGTTTGTTTCAAAGCACCAACAGACGCGAGGAACCGAGAACCGAACCGCACACCACGAGAGTTATTGAGAGAATGAGACTCCTACAAACAGAAACGCGTCGCTCTGCCGGCGTCCAGTGCTGACACTTTGGCCTTTTACCGTCAAGACCTGTTAGCCCCCAAAAATAATATAAAATTATAATTGGAAAATTTTATAAAAATATAATACTGGTCCCTAAAAGTTTGGAAACTTTTATTATTTATAAAGGCCAAACAAAATATGAAATTAAACTTTCAGCGGTTATTTAAACGAAGAACATGCATTATTAATACACAATATTTAATAAATAAAAAATAATATATATTTAATTTTTTATTTCGTAATTTGTTTAATTTTAAATTTTTATATTTGGCATCACTAACGAGGGGCAAGGCAAAGCAAGGCAAGCCACCCGCTCATTCACGGATAGTTGTTGTTTTTATACCCGGTATCCGTGCGATGCAAGGGTATGTGGGTTTGTCCAATATTGGAATATATACTTAAAAGATATATATTTGTGATCGGCATTTAATAGTTTAAGTGTTTTCGACTTCCTATATAAGCGATTACGACAATAGATACTTTTTAAAGTATGAATGATGTACTTTAAGATACATTTCCAAAAAAAGGTTAAAAATGGGCGGTGAGCGGGTGTAGGTGGATACCACATAGTCGGTAGTTGGCTGACTCCCTCTCGCTTCAAGGGAAGTGGGAGGTAAAATGTGTCTGGGGCCGAGAGGCGAAGTGAGGCATCCTGCGTAGGGTGGCTCGGCCGAGAATTTCGGGCAGTTTTCAGGTCAGTCTGCGCCGGCGCAACTTGATTTCGATGTTGGTTTTCGTTTTTTGTTTATGGGCTGCTCGGGTTGGTAATGATCTTCGTGCATGTGGGTTGCTACAGCCAGGGGCGCCGTCAGCAGGGTGCCCCTGGGTACACTTCACAGTATCTCTTAGCTATAGAAGTTCCATGCTAGAAATTTGTATGCTTTATTCCATCAAAAATTATCCCGTAAAATCTGTCTTTTCTTTTAACTATATTTTATGTACAAATTAGGATTGAGATTTTAGCCCCTTCTATAGGCACCCATGGATACTGCGTTACTGTGGCAATGGAGGAGTTGGCTACGACTGTTGCGTTCATTAGCGGGCCGAGGCTTTTGGGTTTGTTATATGGCCAGAAGGAGGGCGTGCAATACACGGTTCAGGTAGACACATTATGTATCATACAGTAGAGATATTGTACATGTATCTGAAGCAAAAGCTCAATCAATTTATCGCGTATACAGAGTTTCCACTGTGGGTGGAAGTTGGGTGGCACAGCCCGCCGACTTTAGGCGTGGGAGTTATTTTAGCCACATTCGATTTCGGGTTCAAGACTTGCCATTCAACCTTTGCCGCTCCGAGGCTGGCTTGTTCCACAAATCTCTATACTATCTCCGGTCCAACGCCATGCAAATGGACATGACTCATAAATGGGAACTCCCGGCGGTGCAACAGTAAAAACTATAAGTCAATGAAATCGAAAGTTATATGCAATCAATGGAGCCTAGTGCATCATCCTGGTCGCCAACAAGTCGGCGATGACGCTGATTTTGATCGGGCAACTGGTGCATGTGCCCCAGCGAGAGAAAACAATAATACCTTGTTGCAAAAATGCATAAGGTGCCATAAGGTGGACAAGGGGTCTTCAGAGTTCGGTCGGACCGACACGAAACTGAGCTAACTTTATAGCCACATGAATATCTTTTCTCATTTTAACTGATACGCCCTGTCGGTAGGGTGCTGGCAAACAGGTTGGTCAGCGAAATGGAGCAGTGTGAGCTCACTGAGCACCCTACTTTGTCTCTCAAGTGGATGTGGAAGTGCCTGAAGATGATGGGCTGAAGCTGAGGGAAGAGCCAGGAACCGGTTCGTGAGCAGCCGTCACTGTTACCCGACATGTGGGCCACCATCTCGTGTCCCCTGAGATGTTCTGTCATTGGGTGGACCCGTTAGTCCATCCTTGGACCGGTGCAAGTTGTGATATAACAAGGGAGCCCGGAGCCCCGTAATGAGCCAGGCCAATTACAGCAGCACATGGCTTCCTTCCAAGCCGCCAGCAAACCTGTTGCCCCTGAAGATCATTCCGAAGCCCTTCTTTGTTTTTGTTTTTTTTTTTTTTTTTTTGGAGAAAGTTCCCTTGCCTGGATGGATAGGGCTTCCCACCTATGGGGGCGCCACTTTGTGAAGAGGAAATCTGCAGGCCTACCAAAGGGGTCGAAGTGCTTGCACTTTGTCACGTCTCATTTAACTTGGGAACCCCGGGGTGGTGGTTGTGCGATCCCACTGTTGGTTCCCACTCTAGGGATCTCCCTCCCTCAAAATTAAAATACTTGTTCACATTCAAGGTGTACACAGAACTAAATAGGGTGTTTTTTGGGGGCTCTCAAATAGTTTTTAGATTATACGAACTTGTCTACGATCAGTGTTTATTTTTTTTTCTAACTGTAGAATCACCCCTTGATGAGTGGGTGTGGAGCGGCCACGCATGCGCAATTCCCTCCGAACTCCCAACTCCACGCCGCTTTCTGTGAGTGGGTGGACGGTTTGAATGTGTGCGTTTCCAAGAGTGTGATGTGATGTGAGTTTGGTGTCGGGTTGGGTTGGGCTGGGTACAGTCTCCGCATGGTTTGGGTTGCGGTCGGGTGAGTCACTGGCTCTTGGCCCCTGGGTGATTTTTTAACCGACGATGTGGGGAGTATGAGAGAAGTGGAATCAACAGGAAATAGCCGGTGGCTAAGAATAACTTTGATCACTAAAGTATCAGTTCGCCATTGCTTACAGGCGATATCATGGACATCTACTAAAGGATAGATAACCATTCAACCGAAGAATTGTCTCTCCCATTTTCTGGATTGTTCCTTCTATTGAGTTCCTTCATTAAACTCTGGCTTAAAATCAATTTTTGTCGTCAAGTAAAAAGCAATTAAACTGTCAGTCTATGTAAGAGACTTGAAATACACAACTAATTTTAATACATATACGTTTTTATATGTATCTCTATTCCATAGATACGCCATCAAACAAAATTCCGTTGCTGGGTTTGGGTTTTTGGGAGCCGGTACACCCAGCTCAGCCGCAAAATATATACAATTCATTTATACATGTTGGCATAATCCCTGGCAAATGCAATTCGAGAGCATACAAATTGCATTTTCTATATAATAAAATATATATAAATGCATAAAATATGTGCGTGTGGTTATATTTTTATATGTGGCTCTTGAATGCAGTTATTTGCATTTTGCAGCAGACCCACACATCCCCGAACTCGAACCACCCACAAATTTTCATACATATATATATGTATAGCCTGACAACCAAAAACCACACATTTTTAGTTTCCATTTGACTCCATTCCGCACAAACGGAATTCATCAAAGGCAAAATAATCAAATACAAATTATATAATCCACATGCATATATTGCACACGTACATATACATATGTATGTATAAACATGTCGCATATGTTGCATAAAAACCGAAACCCAAAAAACCATATGCAAAAACCGCCCAACACCCCCCTGGAAGAGTAATTGCATTGGAGAGAAATTCACGGAGAGAAAGCGCAAGCCTGTGCCGTTATTTCCGTTCAAATGAGAGAGCGGAAGTTGAACTCTCGAAAGTGCAGCACAATTCCTTTGCACTTTTTTGATGTGGGTTGCGGGGGTGTGTGCGGCATGGGGGATGTGGGCTGAGGGGTGGGTGGAATAAAACAAAAATTGTTATAGACACAAAATTTATGATGTGCTCCGGCTGTGTGAAAAACAACCACCCACCCCCAAAAAGGGGGAGGCTCAAAGTCGTGGGTGGGTGGCTTTTAGTTTTCAAATGCCAAAACAGTTGGGCCATTGTTGGTCGGAAAATAGAGAGAGCAATATCCTAAAGAGACGGAGCAAGAGAGAAAGTTAAGAAAGGGGGTGGGTTGTGCATTGTTTGGGGGTTGCTATACAGTTTTAACGTTGCATAGAGCGCCTGCTCCACACACCACTACCACGGCGGATGCTTCATGTTTTCAAAGTATTGATGATGGAAAAATAGAAGTTGGCGCTTTTTAGTTGGGGGTTGTTGGCGCTAGTTGTCGTTTTTGCTCAGTGTATTTGTTTGCCTGTGTGTGTGTGTGTGTGTGTGTGTCTGTGTGTGGGGTGGTGTTTCTCTGGAAAAAGTGCATACCGAAAAATATACGCACAGGCACACACACAAACGCAACGCATTGCGGAAAAATCAATAAATCACTCGACTGGGAAAATATATTTTAATTGCTTGGAAAATCAATGAAAGTTTTCATATCTCTGGATTGTCACACATTCAGCGTTTTGTTCACGTTTTTCCAAAAAAACTTACCAACATGTTCGCAGAAATATTTCGCCCAGCCCCGGAGTATGCAACACTTTTGCGGCCTTTTCTTCACTGGGCCCTCAACTGCACACTATTGTTTAATTCGTTATCTCGTTTCCGTTTCCGGTTAACAACTTTTTAACTCACTTCCGTTTAGTGGTTAATGCACTTTTGCGATTTTGCGGAATCGAACCGCTTTTCTTCACAACTAACCTCATCAACACTCACACACCGAATGAGATTTTGTGACTGAATGAATTGCCGCGGAGGAGCGGATCCTACGGCTATGAATTTCCACCACCCCTTTGCCATCGGCGGGTGGTCGGGTGGTATGAATAGAGTGTGGCTGTGACTGTGGATGTGGGTGGGGGTGGGGCTATTCGAATCTCCTCACCCCCCTCGTGTCGAGCGTTGTAATACTGTGTAGTTTTGTTATTGCGCTGCGATGCGTTGTTTAGTTTGCTGTTGTTGTCGCACCGATTGCCTGTCGCGTAATAGTAATGCCGCTGCGACGTTGTGCAATTGTTGGAAAAGCTTCCTGTCTGCGCCGCTCTTCCTCGTCCTCGTCCTCGTTCGCCACCCCGCTTCTCTGATTTTCTTCCTTTACAAAAAGCGCGCGCATTCCACAACGCTCCCACGCATAACAAGTGAGTTTTCTTTGGCTTTCTCTCTAGCCTTTCTCTGGCACTCTCTCTCTTCCTGGTTTTGGGTTAGTCTCTCTGGTTAGTTGACTCATCCCCTGGCAGCCATGTTTATTTACAAAAAGTTTAACGGTATTTATGCGCTACTCAAAGGTCCTTTCGACTATTCCGGAAGAGTCGGGATTTGCATGTGTTATAGTCTTTAAATGATAGCTTTATTATACTTATGAAAGAATATTACGAATGAATAAGTTTATAATTTTTATGGTTATTGTTAATTGGCGTAGGATATACATTTAAGGATACGACCAATCTAATCTTCACTAAATATGGATATAAACAAAACAGGTTGATAAAAATAACAAAATAATTCATTTTGAATGTCGTGCCGACTAGTGTAGTTGCTTTTCAAGCGCCATCTTTGGTGTATACGATAAAACAGGGGAACGACAGTCAAGACACCAACCACAAGGACCTCCAGAAACGTTTAAAATGAAGATAAATTGGTTTATTTACTTAAGATTAAATAATTTAAAATCAAATAGAATATTTGCTTCCAAGAGCGCCAGCTTCGTTAACAGCCATGTTAACGGAATTTTTAATTAATTTAATTCATTGAACCTGAAAGCCAGAAGTATTTAGAGGAATCAGTCGACCTAATGGCTTCTACATATTTTAAAACATGTCCTACATATATGTATATCCTTAACCACGTTCATGTTCCGATTTTACAATTTTTTTTGTCACTTTTTCTTGAGTTGTGTTCCTGTTTTTTTTTTTTTTTGGTGGCACCCAAGTTTTTAATCAAATTGCACATGTGACCACATAGTCAGCCATAGCCCACACCACAAACCCTCAAACTCCTTTGCTAACCTAATTTTCCATTTTCCTTTACAGCTGCATACACTCTCAAATAGGGAAACTCACTCACACACACACACACACACACACGTAAACAATTTTCATCTCTTTTTGGAGAAATTTCTGCAGCGTCAACTGTCTCAAAAAGTTTTTAATCAACGTCACCAACAACAAGAACGGTGCTCCTCTTATTTTCCCTACTTACCAATTTAATTTTTTATTTTCTACCATATTTTGTTGGGGGATTTTTTTGTTTTTGTTTTTTAGTTTTCCACAAATGACCTCGATTTTTCCGGGTATTTGGTGGTGGAGATGCTGCCGCATTTTCACCGCAAGCAAATTCAATGCAATTAAAAAAATCATAATGGGCGATGGAGGGCTGAGACGCTTTTCCCCTCAGTAATTTGTCTCCAGCTGGGAAAATTAAAAGGTACATGAAAATGAAACTGTGGCACTTTTGATTCTTCTCCATCTGCTCTGTTATTGTTGCGAAAATAATGTATTTTTTTTTTTTTTTTTGTAGGCAACATTTGACGGCAAGCGGACTTTTTGGTTTATGCATTTAATTAAAAAACGAATTGGAAGACCCGAAGCCAAAGCCAGAGTCAAAGCCAAAGCCACAATGAAAACGCAATAAAAACGAATAAATATGAAAGGACTGACAGCGGCAGGAGCAAGTGCAGATTCATTTACAGATACAAATGCAGAAATAGAGATAGAAATAGACCTAGTCCAAGGCGTTCTAGCCAGACAGAGACTAAAGCTGCTTTGCTTTGCTTAAAATACGCAAACAAGAAACGGAAAAACTTATTTAGACGCCGCACCAGACGACAACAAAAATATAAACACATATACTACACATAAAAGTTGTTAAAGAGCCACAGGAAAAAAAAGCAAATTGTTTCTTTGGCTGCTTATGAAAATGGCGTCCAATGGCCTCTCACCCCCCCACACTCCCACCCCACAAAGAGGATGTGTGCATTTTGCAGTGCGTTTGTGTGTGGGTGTGTGGGTGGAACTCCCACGCCCCTGTTCCTGTGTATTTGTGTGTGAGAATTGGCCGTCTTTGTTATTTTTTTTTAACCAAACACAGCACAATGGGCCCTGGTCGCTTTATTCAGCCAAATGGCAAAAACAAAAAATGGTTTCAATTAATGGGATAATAAATAAGAGCACGGATGACCGATATTGTATTTCAGTCTCGTTTGGCCTGAAATAATGCCCATAATTTACATATTAATCTTGTACTGGAAAGGACTCTTTCGGCAAAGAAACAATTGCTGCACTTCTATCTATATTTAAGTTGAAATATTAACTCTTGAGGATGATAAATATAATAAGATGGTGAATATTTTGATAGAGAATTGATCTACAACTCATTTAAGGTATTCCACTTAAGGATCGAATGGGAACTGGTAAGGATATAGCCTCACGGTGGGCCACATTAGCCCTTCCGCATATCATTCAAGAACTCTTATTGATTGAAATGTAGTCAAAGCTTCCTTTCAAAAATGAATTCGAAGATTATAATAGAGATTACTAGAGAATCGATCTAGAAATATAATAAAGCAATCCCCTCAAGAATTTAATGGAAAATAGCCAAAAATGAGATGGAAATTGGCAAAGATATATCTTTCGAAGTAAGCCTTCATTCCCATTCCCTCCCCGTATATCTGGAAGAGTATTTAACCCTCGACTTCCCCCAAACAAGGCTTTCCTCACTTGTTTTTTTAGACTTCTTGCATGTGGCCAAAAGATTTTTGCCCTCTTTTGCCAGTATTTGATTGAAGCTGCTGTTGCTGTTGCCGGTATGGCTTTGGTATTACCAATGCCTGGAAAACATAAAACTACGAAACAAAACAGAAAATTCTCTCACTATTGTTTGGGGCGCGTGGGAAGCGTTTCCAATGTTTTGTTGCGTTTGGAAAACTTTTTATGTTGCTGTTGCTTCTTTAGCAGCCATTGCTGCTGTTGTTGTTGTTTTTTTTTTTTGTTTTTTTAGCAAGCTGAATCAGCAGCAGGACCCCGCCCCCCAGCCTCGGACCGCCCGAGGCCGCCCACTTCATGGCAACCCCATTTGCAGTTGGAAGAAATTATTAATACATAATTCATGTTTAATTGTTCACAATTTTTTGCTGCTTTTGATTCTGTATTCTTTTTTTTTTGTGTTGTGTTGCTTTTTCATCTTCATCAACATCTACATTTTCGTCTTGAGCGTTTTTGTTTAATTATTCGGGCCAGGAGATGGAGAAGAAGCATTTGGTCTAATGGCTGCCAAAGTTGATTGGAACTTTCGCTGATTGAGCTGCATTTAGTTTGCCGAGATTGCAGCGATCAATGTGCCCCATCCGATGACAGATGCAGGCGGGGAGTTCTGTTTCCATTGGCTAAAGGGGAGGTGGCGGCAGGGCGCGGATAGACAGACATTTCAATTAGCTGAATATTGTGGCAGGTGGATGGGGGTGGAGATGGTGGGATTGGGGTTGGGGGTGGTGGCACTTTGAGTCGGATTTTGGGGTCTTGGTTCCGTTGTCAGTTACAGTTTTGCAGCCTGCGGCCAATGAAATATAGATGAACGAGTTGACGGGTTGAACGTTGCACGATTCACTGCACAAGAAATAATCACAGGAGGAAGAGCTGGGAAAAGCGGGAAAGCGGGGTTGGGGGGCTATAGCTTAAATACACTACACCTCTTTTCCACACAGGGGTGGTGGTAAATGGGATACTTAGAGGGGGGTTTTAATTGAATAACTTTGGCGTTTCTTTAACACAATGGAAGATATTTAAATACAATATATCAACAATATAAAGTAAATATATATTATTTATAACTAAACCATTAACTTTAGTAATTAGTTAATTGAAATGTTTTTAAGCATTTAATTCCTTTGAGGACCCTTGACCCCTGTTAACCCTTTTCTGTTAGCCCTTGACAACGCACACATGGAGCAATATTTTCATTACCGCGCTGCGGGTACCCAAAAAAGTTGCGGGTGGTCAGGATTTTTCCCTCAACCCTCTGTACCATATCTCTTTCTCTTCCTCCGTTACCCTCTGTGCACCCCTTTCCAGTCCCTGCTCCGTTCCACAACGGAAGTGCACTTCTCATTTCAGGAGGTGGAGTGGTGCAGGGGGTGGGCAGCTGGTTGCTGCAGGTTGAAAGTTTCAAGTGCAACAAAAACTAGCGTCCAGTGAATTTAACTTCATGTCGACAGCGAAGTTATTGGCCCTTCAGTACTTTCTCCCGTCCCTCTCCTGGTCCTCTCATGCCCCATTGACTTTGCCCCGGCGAACCCTCATGCTACTGAAAATATTCGGTTTGCTTTTAGAATTATTCAGATTTTCATTTGGCTTATGGCAGTGAGTATGAGTATGTATGAGTGTGTAGATATTTTTGGTGGTTGGTGACGGCTACTTGGAAAGATTTCGGTATTTTTGGTTCTCGCTGTGGGTAATTAATTTGTGAAAACAAACGAAAATCGCATTTCAACGCCCAGACAAAGCAAATCTTATTGGGATTGGGTGTTTGGTGGAAGAATAGAGTCCCTTCGAGACAGGGTTAATCCGCTCCATTGTGGTCCTTTTTGGAATAAAGTTGGGCAAGCGCATTAGCCGAGAGCTTAAATCAGATACCAAGAGCCATAAAACTCAAATGAAAAAGATTACCAGGATATCGAGATGTGAGAGAAATTTATGAAAGATAATCTGCTGCCTGGCAGCTCTGAATAAATCGTGCAGAACGAATAAGGCATTCGAGTAAGCTCATAAGCTTTTAAATAAACTAAAATATGGAAAATTTTGAGTACAATTTAAAATGTTTTCATCACAATATTATCCTATATTTAATTCAGCGGCGTATGTAATTAAATGGTTTTTAAAAATGTAAATTTAATTTAATTCAAATTGATGTTTATGGAAAGCTTTGTTTTTCCTGATAAAACAAAACACAAAAACTAAACTCAAAAAGTTAAAGTTGTGTATTATTTTGCGCTTAAATAAATCAATTTTCGCCATTTTCTCTGGGGAATATTCCGCCATTTTTCCTTTGATTCTTGTTTGTTGTTTGTAGTTTGCTTTTGTTGCTTTTGGCCATGAGAAAGTTCGTTTGCCTTTCGCCGGCATTTCTCTCGAACCTTTTGCGATGTAAACAAAACCTGCCAAGGCAACATGAACTTTCTTTAAACTCCAACTTATAATTGTGCAACTACTACGCGAAACTGTTATATGATACCCATATCCAACTTATATCGAACTTATATTCAACTTATATTCCGACTTATATCCAGATTATAAGACCTTTTAATCCGGGACGTAAACCTTTCACCTGCAACTCCAACATTTTTGAGACCGTAGTTTGTGTTGCAACTGGTTCGACAGCAAGTGCATCGGCCGAAGGATGCCAATGCAGTTGAGCAAGGACCCCCGCATACCAGAAAACATACACCCACACACACTCGAGAATGCCGTTGCTCAAACTCACACGACAAGGGCGCAAAAAAGAAGGAGAGCCACTCGCGTGCGACTTTTGACTTTAGCTGGTTGGAAGGTTTTTTGCCATTGCGGCGCTTCTTTTTTAGCTGTTTTAATATTTATGAAAAAAAAAATGAAGGCGAAGCCGAGGAGCACTGGGAGTCGCGCGTTGCAAGCCACATAAATATCCACTAAGCCATAGCACACCCGCACACCCACCCATACCATATGTGGGGCTCAGAGCCACCCTTAAGAGAAGGCAGGCTGAAGCGAATCTCTTGGCCCCCGTATCCTGGCCACATTAAGCATTTTGTGTTGCAGCTCCTCGAGGCTGTCGAGCGTAAATTCAATAAATATGAATATAAGATACGCTCAAGTAAGAGGTGGGGCGGGGGGTGGCACTTGTTGTTACATTTTTCACTCACTTGGACTAACTTGGCTAACCATTACCGAGGCTGCTTCAGCTCCATCTGTGATGATGACGTTGCTGGAGAGTTTTTGCCTTTCCTGTTGTTATCCTCTTCGTCTTACTTACAGGATATCGAAATCTTTGTTTGCGCTTATTATTTGAAGCCTTTTCTTTTTTCCTCACTCATTGTTGTTGCTGCCTTGGACGTTTTACGATTGACAATGACAAAGAGCGATTGACTTAAGAGTAAACAGTGAAAGAAAAACCGAATGCTTTTTTCTAAAAGATTGATAACAATAACGATTAGAGGTAGGGAACCTATAGCTTAACCTGTAAGTAGACCCCTTCAGATAGCAAATTAATAAAAACCATTTCTTCAAGTGCAATAAACTAGTGTATCCAGGAGATTGGGTAGTAAAGTACGAGGAAAATATGAGAATAATTCATTGCCTCCGACCCACTTCCACTTCCACTTCCACTTCCACTTCCAGAACCTCGCCAGATCCTGCTCTGGCTTTTCCGGCTAAAAGTAAAAACGAAAGTGTGCAATCGACGACAGCGTCTAGCAATAAACTCAATGGAGCCATCAAAAATCTTCGAACGCATCGAAGCTAAAACTTGCCAAAGTGTCGCATCCTTGTACATATGGATGTGTGTGACTGGGTCGGATGGAGGAGGATACATACGTTTTACTATGCATGTTTATAGACGTGAGTTAATGCAATGTCCTCCCAACTGCTCGGCATCCCTCCTCCGCCATTGATGGTGGTAAATAATAAATAGAGCGGGACGGGACGGGAAAGCCATGATTAAAGTGAGAGCATCTTCACTTGGCTGGCAAGGATGGCAAGGATGGCAAGGATGGCGTTTCAGGATGAGTTGCACTTAGAGCAGAACTAATATAACTAATGGGCAAAGCCCAGGCAAATGGCAAATGAGTAAGCAACAAAGGCAAATACCAAAGACAAAGCACTCTGCCATGGCATATGGTGTTCGTCAGGCAGCGAATGCGATAAAAAGGTAAATTTAACCATTATAATTTTGTGTTTTATATTCCAGCATTTGAGCAAAATTAGTCTGACGGCTACTCCTCCGGATTAATGCCGAAATTAAAGACGCATTTCGGGGATTCTTAAGGATTCGGCCTGCCAAATGCCGTTTTCGCTGGAAAACATTTCTACTTTCAGCCACCCCTGGCCATGGGCAAGGGTATATTTAATGAAAATTTCACGAAAGCGACCATAACGAAAGGGTCCTGCTTGGCAACAAAGCTTACTTGGGGGCCATTGAATAATGTTCCTGTTTCTTATTTTTTTGTTCTATTGTATTTTTGGCTAGCCTAATAGGAAGTAAAGCCGAAAGGCCGTAGCAAGATTCGCATATGATGGAAAGATTGAACAAAGAAAAACTTTTGCATCGAAATTAAGCTGTCTGTGGAAGAAAGGCAACCGGGTGCCGAGAAAAGGGGGCGATTGTTAAAACGAGTAAACACCAGCCACCAGCCAGGCCGAGAGCTGGTAACTTTAAGTAATTCAAGTTGCCAACAAGGAGGTGTAGGCGATTCTCAAGTCCCCAAAGGACGAGACGGAGCAGCAGCAGCAGCAGCAACACTCCAATGAAAGGATTCAACGAAACTTGGCAAAGCAAAGAGGCTGGCTGGCTGAATCTAAAAAAAAATATATATATGGTATAGGAGGCGAAATGCAAACTTAGCAGGAGCGCGAGCTTTTCCAAGGAAATCGGAGCCAGAAAGTAGGCCAAAAACTTTCCTGATGAAGGCTGCAAATGCAATGGGATAAAGTTCCGGGTGTTGGCCAAGGAAGAAGTCCATTTCATAGATTTGCATGACTTAAAGGTCTCCAAAGATACCCCAGACACTATAATGATGGACCTCGCCTCTGCTTTAAGCTTCATTAAAGTTTATAAATACAAGAAATTGAAGAAAAGAACGAAAACAAAGAGTAGTAGCCTTGTAGTTACTTTTAGGATTAGATATTAAATATTCAATTGACTGGCAACTGGAATCCATTAGATCCTCTGACACATGAGATTAACAATTCGAAAAGCCAAATAACGAAATGAATCTAAAAAAAAAAAGGAAAAACAAAGTGGAAGGAAAAGCTCTAAAGTGAATCGGACAACAATACTGGGAATTATTCCTGGGTCAAAATGCAATAAACACACAAAAATCGAAGAGAAATAGGGCCAAGGGAGTGGTGGGCATGGGGGGGCGTGTGGCATGGAGAGTGTGAAAAATGGGTACAAAAAACTCCAAACCAACAACTAACGGCTGCTGTGGCAGAAATGGAAGCGGTCCGAAGCGGAGCAGAGCGGAGCGGAGGCAACAAAATGAATCCTAAACGGAAATGTCGATATTAGCATTGCCGAAGCAACAGCAACTAAAAGTTTAGCAATAGCGACCAACAACCAATGCCACATGGCCGACACGAGACGACGGCGACAGTTAGCGACACAGTCGCACAGTTGCAGTTGCACAGTTGCGTTTACAGTTTACACACATGGTGATGCAGGTTCACTGACCACACCAGCCCAGCGATGGCAGCGTGAGGCTTTAAAATTAAAGGGAGTTCCAAAGGTGAAAGGGGGAATTAATAAATTAGCTGATACATATTATTTTATATAGATAGAGTATATATGGTGTCCATCAATCAAGCCTTTGACATCTTGAATTCGGTATAATTCTTAACAAGTTCTAGCAATTAAAGCTATATAGCTCAAAGCCTGATTCTTGACAGTTTCTAAAATCCTTGATCAAAAACATATAATACCCAAAAGAGCCAAGTTTCTATCCAGAATTTCCTTTATTAATACCAACTACGATTCGAGGCCGATTCCCTCAGCATCCGCTGATACAATATGCATGGCCAATCCGCAGCACTCACGTTTGCATCTCCCGGCGAGGCCAAGCAGCCAAGATACAAAAAAAATATGGAAGGATGGATGGATGGAAAACCGGGGAAAAGCGAAACAAATGGGGAAAAGTGCGCCATATTGACCAAACGAGTGCAGCATGCAGCATTGCGAAAGCATTTCAATGAGACATGGGGGCGTGCTGAAGGAACAGGGGGGCGTGGCAGGAGGGCATGGGGTGGGGGTTAGCTGCCTATTCGTTTTGTTTTAGACAAAGTGCGCGAGCTGTGTTGACAAACGCCAGTGGTTAGCATGTGTGTGTGTGTGTGTGTGTTGGAGTCCATATTGCATGCGTGTGTGTGTGTGTTTGTGTTGGCAATTCAAAATGGCATGCACTTCACTAAAAACTGCGCATTTCCGGTCAAAATGACGACGACGACAACAAGAGAGCGAGAGCGAGTGGGAAAAGCAATGGCTGCTGACAGAACCGGCCGCATGTTTGTGTGTGTGTCCCTCCGGCTATCAGGGTGTGCGTATCCATATCTGTGTGTGTGTGTGTGTGGGAAAACTTTTTTACAGCTTTAATAGTTCCACTTGGCAGTTTTGCGTCCCAAAAGTTTTCGCAACTCCCCCCGCCATGCCCCCCCCTCTCGTCTCCGCCGCTCTGCACCAAAGTGCGTCATAAATGTGTGTAATAAAATATTTACTTTCTTTTAGAGCGGGACAGCTGCGGTGGGGGAGTGAAAGGGCAGCATACTAAACCATGTCCTTTTGGGGGCACGACCATATATTAGCTAAATCACATTCCCCCCACAAAAGCCCCCAAACAACTCCTCTCCGCCGATGCCTTGCCCTATTGGCAAATTGAAAAGCAAATGAAATTCAATTTTTAAGTCCTGTCTGCGCTAAGGATACAAACGAAAAAAAAAAAAAAACATTTACCCACATCAAAACAGCATTTTTCCCTCAACCTTTCCCCTTCTTCTTATTTCGCTTTTTTGCGCAATTGTTTACTTTGTTTACCCGGAAGAATCGCCCTTCTATTTTTGCGGCGTCTAGAAAACTTGAAGTTGGGTCTGACATGACGATTGCCAGCCTTCGCTCATTGTTCCGCTTTTGGGGTTAGCTTTTCCCCATTTTCCGAATGCATGTCAATGACAGTAGCCAGTTAGCCAGCAAACCAGTAACTCCGGAATGGCATAACCCTGAATATTTGCCCGTCAACTTGGCTTACTGGCGAGGCTTAACGCGTTGGTACCGCACCACCCCCCCGCCTGTAGGACAAAGTTTGAAGAAGGGGTTGGACTACCCTTAATGCGTAGATGTCGCTTACAGACTTGTTTTAGCTTGTTTCTCCTGGGAGGTGCTTCCACCTGAAGGATTTTCGTCCTGATTGTCTGCAACGTTTCGTTTGCCTTATCAAGATAATTGGCTGTTACAGTTGATGCCTGGCTGGATTCAACAAAAATATAGAAAATATCCTTTAAAGAGGAGTTTATTTCAACTGCATAAATATAAAAAAATCAAAAATGACAAATTTTTTCTAAAATTTTTAAGAGTTCCTATGCACTAATACTAATACCTGTGGGAAAAAGAATCATACAACCTGCATGAGACTTAATAACGAATGAAAAATTCGGTTGGTGAACTGAAAAAACAAATGAAATCCGCTTATGGAATTGCATTGCATCAATTAGAAATGTTCGGCAACCACGAGGAGTGTATCCTCCGCCCACAAATCCAGGCGAATAGCATCTGCAGAAAGGTACACCAGGAGCTTTTCAAAAATCCGAAACAAAATCAGCCAGAGTAAGCTCAACTATTCGCATATCCCTTCGCCTCGTCCTCGGCAAAAATCAACAGAAGCCCTGGATCCGGGCACAATGAGGAAGCCTATTAAAGGAACTTGTACAGTTTGCGGCTTCGCATGTTTTTTTTTTTGTTTTCCTCTTTTTTTTTGGGTAACAAAAAGGGATAAAAACAAAAATGAAAAGGGGAAAAACGCATAACGCAAACATTTTCCTGAAAATCCAAATACAACATGGCCAAAAGCTGGGAAACTCACTGAGCAGAGAGCGGTGCGGTGAAGAATTGCAGCATAATTGTTGCCCAAGCATTTTATTGTTTGGTTATGGCAAAGTTTTTTTTTTTCCCCCTCCCCTCCCCTCCAACTCTGGGCCCGGGAAAACTCCGGAGTTTTCCACTTCAGTCCCGCAGGAAAGTGGGTGGCTCCCGCGAAAGAGGTTCTATTGATAAGCGGAAGTTATGATTGACTTTTAATTGAAAATAAATGAAGCCCGTTGTTTTGGTTTAATGGCTACGAAACGAACCAGAAAACTGTAAGGGAAGCGACCTCGGAAAATGGCATTATGTACGCAGGAAAAGTTGCGAAAAATGTGGAAGCTTAACTATTAACAAGGATGTTGAAGAACCTTGAGGATTTTTTCGTAAATAGAAAATAAACATATAACTCAATGAAGATAATACGCACGAATTATGGCTAAAACCATATAATGACCTGGTCTCCCAATCCTCCTAGGCCCGTTTCTCCCATTCACAGATAGACACAATCAAAAGCGCGTATCTATGACAAGTTCAATATTATAATTTGTTTACGAACTTTCTCCGCCACAAAATGGGAGTCGGGAAAAAAAGGCGAAAGCGTAAGAAACGATAAGCAGATATGGCGAGCCTTCTTTTATATAGAATATACACACCAACATATATACAATAAAGGGAAAGAGAGAGAGAGAGAGGCGGTGGAAAGGACAACAGCAATAACCAAAGACGGAGAAAGGCACAAAACCCAACCCCGCAACGAAACGAAACTCAATTTTCATGAAATAAAATCAAATTTAAATAATACAATACGATTGCGAGGCGGTGGCCAAAGGAAGACCCAAGACACCAGCAAGGATAACAAGGACCAAAAACAACAAAAACAGAAGACGCAGCCGTGAGCGCGACAAGAGCAACAAGGACATCATCAAGTGTATCGCTGCTTATTTATCTTTATCGCAATTCGTTTGTCGCCCCTCCCCTCCATCCATCCAGCTCCACCAAGCCGGAATCTCGCCAACGTCTTAGTCCTGGTCTTGGTTTTCGTCCTTTCCTTTCCTTTCCTGCTGGCAGGCATACTCTTTTGATGCGGGTTGCTTAGCAGGGGTTACAATTTGTGAAAAGTGGAGAGGCCAGCCATGGGGCATGTGGCAGGAGGCAAGAGGCATGAGGCGTGGGGGCGTTCGCATCCCCGAGTCAAAGACGACATCAATATTATTGCCATAAGTTTCATATTTGCAGCTTTAGATGCCGTTTAAAATTTCGCTTTCGATGCCAAGGATTGCCAGGACAAAATATAAAGCGAAACGTAAAAGCAAGAACGAAAGGACTCGATGGGAAATGGCAATGGGGAGATGTGATGGGAATCTAGGAATGCTGGGCACACAGTTTGTTTTTCATTTCGCCGCTCTGTGGCTTCTAAGGATTCGTTTGCCTTTGCTCATGGCTTTCCCTCAATTTTTCCATTTCCCATTTCCCATCTTTTTTTTTTTTTTTTTTTTTTCCTCATGCATTACTTCGCATAATTTTTTATTGATTTATTTGGTTTATAGCCCCGACCGACCTGCTGCCACCCGTCTCCCGATGAAATGGAAAAATGTTTGCGGAATTATGTGGATGGGGATGGGGATGGGTGGGGATGTGGGATGGCACTGGTACCAGTAACCAGAAACCAGTATATGGAGCGCTCTATGCCAAAGGAGAATCAAATGTAGACAAGTGAAAATTTGAAACGATTTACGCGCAATTTACGGAAATTGCAGAGGGGCATATCAAATTGACAGGACGGGGGGGGCGAAATTTAAACAAGCGGGCTATAACGACAGGTATGGGTCGATAAAAAAATACAAAAAAATGATGGGATGTTAAAAATGTTTCTGCAAAACTAATACCAAACGAATGACTACGAAATGTCAACGTCAATGAGGAAAATTGAAATGATATTTCCATTAAAAAGTACTTACAGAATGGATGAAAAAAGAATGGAAATGGAGATGGAGATGGAGATGAGAGGAGGTGGTGGCATGGAAGTGGGGCAGGAGCAGAAGAAGCAGAAGCAGAAGAAGAAGAAGTAAAAGTGGCTAAATTCGAATTTGTATGGCTTGTTGGCAAGGCAACATTTTGTTTTTCCTTTGACACCTGAAGTCTATTCGAGCCATTTCATCCGAGACTGGCTCTCTCCATCGGCCATAACTGATATAAAGAAATGCAATTCCAGCACAATCCATTGTCCTCTCTGGCATTGCTAAACTGCTAAAAAATATCCAATTTCGGCAAATGCAACAGAGTCTGCATCCTGCATCCTTTGGCAGTGCCAGGATGCCGAGTCAAAGTCGAAGGAAAAAATGAAACAGGCATAAAAACAATTAAAATATATCTCGTATTTTCGCTTTCATCGTTTAAATGGAGACGTCGAAGAGCTCAAAATGTCATTACTCCGGAGACATCCTTCCCGCCCCTCTAGTCCTCTCGGCCTCTAATAACTTTCTTCATGCACTTTGACAATGGCCACGTTTTGGGTTTTGGGTTTTCATCTCGCTCTCCGCTTTTGTCCCTTACATTCTCGTTTTTCCTTCGTTTATTTTTGTGACTAGGGTTTCTCATATCAAAATTGGCTTACCACGCATAACCAGTGCCAGACTTTCCAGGGGGATGCCCTCCGTTTCGGCCCGGGGGCATTCTTTTAGCCTGCCTCAGCTCCTGCCCCTGCTCCTGGCCCCTGCTCCTGGCCCCTGCTCCTGGCCATGCTATGCACTTGAGAACTCAAGTCGCTGTGATTATCCTGCAATTTCCACAGGCTAGAAGGGGGCAGTGGGGGCAATGACAATGACTGCGTTCTCCTGCGTTGGTACACTGAACGAAAAAATTACTATAAATATAAGATATATTATTTCCTCATTAAAGTAAGTTAAAGGACCTTTATGTTCCTTGATTTAAATCCATTTTAGTTGGTGTATTTATTTATTTCAAGTTCTTTGTTACTTTTTTTCCAAGTGTAGGCGATTTGGGTTTCTTCTTGGTCCGTGTTGAGGCATTTGACGTCACGGTTACGTGTTGAGGCGTCGGCTTGCCATGATTATCAGCGACTTACGCTTCAATGCCTCCTTGCAGCATTTCCATGCCACTTGACTCCCCTTCGTGGAAGGTATATTAGGCCAAGGCAGGTGCGAAAGTAGCCCCAATAAATGACAGTTCTAAAGATACTCTTCGGCAAGAGGTATTATCAGGTGCGATTCGGTACATGACTCCTTGACTTTCCGTGGCAGGTAGACGGACTCCCCCAGCGTCTTTGACAGCGCGTCGCGTCCTTTTGTCTGCGCCGAGCTCCTTGGCTTCTGCATCGCTGCGTTTGTGTCTGTGCATTCTATTTGAATGCATTTCGGGCCAAGAGACTGCGTCCCTCGCCCTCGCCTTCGCCCACACCCTGGCCCAGGAACGTGTGTCTCGCTCACTTTGCTTAATTAACGCGGACACACACACACACGGAACACACGCATAAAGGTCGAGTCGGGACTTTGACTTTGGTTACCTTTACCTTTACCTTTACCTCTAGCATGGCTGTTGCTGTTGCTGTTGCTGTTGCCAATCATTGCTCCGTTTTCGGAAAAGGCTGCGCCATGACACTGACAATGGCAAGAGACCAAATAGACCAATAGACCGCATCACAACTGTCGCATCACGTTCCGTTGTTGGGTTTCCCAGGCATCTTTGAGATATCTGCTGCCTGTATTTTGGGCCACGTTTGTGCATTTTGTGTTTATTCAAGCCGAGTATTTGGCCTTTCCACAATGAGCTGCCATTGAGCGTTTTCCCAGTCGATGTGCGATGTGCGTCCATAATTTCGTTTGCATGTTAATTACCTTGATTATTGTACGACAGTCGTCCGCCCTGGACCCTAATACACCTGGGAAAATGCCGAGACTGGAAGCTGTATGAGTGGCATTTGTTGTGAAAGATGTGGAGTGGCAGCTGAGGAATGGATTTTGTGGTAAATAGAACTTCGAATTATGCCGAGCAACGATGTAAATATTTCAGCTAAAGACCAAATCATGGCTAATTGTTTTCGACAACTTGATTGACCCAGGACGACCTCTCACTCGTCACTACTGGTCGGTCGCATTTTAATTAGCCGGTAAGAAAATCTCAAGCTCGGCGACCTTTTACCTTTTTTTTCGGCCTTTTGAGGTTCCTTATCCCCGGCATAAAATCTGCTCAGGTTCAGGAAAATTGGCCTGACCCCATCCCCACACAGAGGGAGAGAAAAGCGAGAAAAACTCAATTAAAAGACGCCTCTTCAGAGGTCCGTGGGGCGGGGCTGGGTAATTTTATTTATTTTGAACAATTTCGTAATCAAAGACAACCAGGCAAACAATCAACATTACTTTGTGGGCCGACGGCGGGGCCAAAAGTAAAATAAAAGTAAAATAGAAACATTAAATGGGTTCACACGATGGCGAAAAAAATTGCGCCAAATTAATGAAAAGCACAAAATGACAAAACGAAGGAAAAGTCAAATGAAATCCGAGGCGGACAAAGCAAAGTGAAGAAATTAAAATTTCAAGCGCAGAGATCTACGGAAAGCGTAAATTTATTTGAATGCAAATGCAAATGGAAATGCTTAAAAAAAAGGCACTAAAAAATGGAAGGGAGAGGAAAGGAATTATAAGAATTAAATAAGTAATAAAGAAATCAGGAAAGTTAAGTTGGGACACAAAAATCATTTGCTTTCTTCGACAGCGGGCATCGGGCATCGGGGGATCGGGCATCGGGGCTCTGGCAGCCGCTAACAAAGTTTGCCACTTGTCAGAGATGTCCGACGTCCGAGTTGTCAGTAAATGTTTATGAGTTAATCAACTTGTAATGACCAAAAGCCGGACCGGAGACGGACATCTTCCAGTGCGGGCATCTTGGCGCGGTTGGGTGAAAAAAGTCGGGCATTCAGAGAGCAAACTGGAAGAAAAAATAAAACTTAATTAGCTTTCATTTAAAGGCAGACATTGCGATTGCAGTCCGAGCACAAAAAGCCCGGCCTTCCCCAGCTGCCCAGCTAGCCAGCTTTTTCGAGCTGCAATTGATAAAAACCCCAACATCAACATCAACCGGAACGAGCGGACAAATAAACAAAAGTAAAAGTTTTTAGCCACGTTTTCAGCGGAAATGCGCATTGCGAGTTGTTAGCACAAAAGTGTGGCAAAGACACAAGACAGCCGAAGCCGGCTCGAAGCTCAAAGAAGCCGCCACCCTGGAGTAGTGGGTGGGCGGAATGTCATCCAAAAGTTTCTGGCCCTGGCCATTTATGGAATTTGGGAAGTGCCAGGCCAAGCACAACCAACTACGTCCGACGTCCGACCCCTAGATCCCCACACTTCCGTTCCATCTCCACTATATGCAAATGATGCGAAAAAAGCCAGAATTTGAAAAGTTTTCCCCATAGTACCAGAGCGATATATGTGCTTGTGGTATCTAACCCTCTAAATGCCGGTTATAGTCTGTTTTAAAAACTTTTGGCGATATATTCATTTTCATGGAATTTTCCAGTTTGACAAAAATTTTAGAACAAGAAACTCTATATTTTTAGGACTTTCTTGCATTTTTAGTTTAAGGAGCTTTCCCGAAAATATTTATACAATTTGGTTTACTTTTTGAAGCTTATTTGTGAATTATTTTATACAAAAACAAATCCATTACATTATTTGTACAGTTTTTTAAATGGTATATCAACTTTTTCATTAATTTTGTTTTATAAAAAAATATATACCCTTTTGTATATCAAAAGGATGTAAGCAGAAAAAAATTTGATTGCAAATTCATTTACAGTTTTAGAGCCATTGATTAAAAAAATGTGCAATTTATAAAGTCCTTTATATGTAAAGTGACGCATAAAAGTAATAAACGTAACCAATTTATGGAAAAGCCACCCATTTAGTAAACCCCAAAACACTTGGTAGCAAATTCTCCGGCTTGTGCTCTTGGCCAAAATCCCTTAATGTGACTTTGTTGCCCCAATTAAGTGCTTGTCTGCTTTAATAACTGCGCCAAACTCCAAGCGAACAACTGTTAACCCGAAAACTGTCAAGTCGAAATCATATCAAGCAATTTGCAAGCCAAACATCGTGGGCTTCCGGTGCCACATTTCCCTGCCACATCGCATCCAACAAACGCCGCCAACCCGCCCCCCACCTTAGACCCAATAAAACGTTGAGAAATTTGCAACAAGCGTCGACAATTTGCTCAGGTAACAACATTAAACAGTTAGCATAGTTGCCTGACAGTTGCCCGGGCGGGTATACTATCCTATCCTATCCTATCCTATACTATATATACGTCTGGGTATACGACACCCCCCTCTTGAAGTACCCCCCTTAACAACTTGCCCACTTAAAGAGCTCCAAAGGTTTTTGACAACACAAAACACAACAATTACTTTTACGACGTTTCTGGGGAGGGAGTGAGCCGCAGGTAACAGTAGCGGTAGCAGTGGCAGGATCTGGGGATATCCCTCTGTGTGTGCACACTAATTTCTACAAAAGATAATCAAGAGTGATAATTATTTTTGTTGGACTTGTTGGCGATGCGAACCGCAGCTAACAGCGAACAGCGAGCACCTGCTGTGTGAATTACTTGAGCGGCGACAATAAGTTGGCACCCGAAAAGCAACATCACCCCCCCCCAGGCAAGGCCATCCACCTGGCCAAGCACCCACCCACACTTCCGCCACATAGTTGGGGTCTTTTTGGTGTCAGTTCTGCAGATGATAACATTTTGCCATAACGTTGACAACGGCCCGAGAGCAAAGCGTTCGCTGGTGCCGGGCTACAGCCAAAAACTTTTGTAATTACATAAAATTTTTCAGAGGCCAAATAACTTTGAGCCATGAACGGAACTGAACTGGCAAATGGCTCCAACTGGCTGATAGCTGTTGGCTGTTAGCTGTTGGCTGGGCACCTGCCAGTGGCTACACCGATTTCCGAAGGGTTCGGGTCTCTTTGGTTTTTGGTTTTTAGGGTTTTTGGGGTTTTTTCAGGGGTTTTCCGGGAGGGACTGCGGGACGCGGAGATCGCGTGACCCCATAAAATGTTCCCTAAGTGCGCCCGCACATTTTGATGTAATTAAAATTTCTGTTTATGTTTTTCCTCCACCTCCAGCTCTTCGACCATGAAAAATTGAAATCTATATAGACTATGGCTTCTCGGGAAAAACAGAAATTTATTGAAATAAGCATTATGCTTTAGTATGTGAAGGCATTATTCACGCTGTCGTTGCTTTCTCAAGAATTTTGTCTGGCCATTCAAATTTTTGTGGATTACACTTTTAATTATTTGGGACACTGTTGAATATTATTCGAACTTGGTGTAAATACTTGTTATAGATTTCTTAGAAAGAAAGTACGCTTAAAAAATCTCCATTTAGTTTCTTTTCAAAGGAAGAGTATACAAACTTCGTTGGATTTTTTCCTCCACTATCTGATTAATAATTCAAAACTCCCGCCTTCCAGTGTAGACGAATTTTATTGCTTACTCCATCCAGAATTTGTTGACCTTCCCAACCCTCCCCCGCCCCATCCCATCCCATCCACTTGCTTTGTCCATCACCGACTGACCGGGCTGTCTTCAATCATCAATCCCACCGCTGAGTCAGAGACAGAGTCGCGGTTGTTTGCGAAGAGCACGCGAGGCGCGACAATTAAATTAAAAATAATTAAAAATTATGAAAATGGACAGGCCAAAGGAACTCCAACTCGAATTTTAGCTTCTGTTCCATCTTCATTGCCGATGAATGAGGAGGATTGGAGGGCCGATGACCCATTAAGGCCGCGCCCTCCGTTTTGTATGTCCTGACATTTTACATCGACGTGCCGACTGAGACTCACACAAGTCAGTGGCGTTTAATGAAAATTTATTCTATGCAATTTGCTGCACAGCGAGGGGGGATCCATCGGTTGTTGAGTTGGTGGGCTGCCGGGTTGGTCAGCAACTGCTCCGATTACACAGTCGCTTCGCTTGTCTCGTGTCAATCCAAATGTCTTTTGCCTTAATTAGAATTGCTAGCTGGGCGAAGGAAACTGGAGAGGGAAAAGGCGGTTATTATACACTGCCAAAAACTGTGGGTACTGAGTGCTGAGCTTGAGTGTCTCAGGGATACTCAACTATCCCCTGATTGTTCCAGTGTAGCGCATTTCCAAGCGGAAATAATTTTATGCATTGGCAGGCTAAACGAGAGGAGGAGCCACTCCAGTGGGCGGCTGGCTCGGCTGCCCTTTGATGCTAAATGTCGCCAGTAAATTGTCGCCCCATGTGGCGTTGTTTTCTGCAATTAAATGGGCGTGGCACTTAGTTTTGCGGTTCCGTGTGTCGCCCTTTTCGCGCCGCCTCAACTTTGCGGTTCGAATCCGGGATCGGAGTTGGAAGTCGGGAGTCGGGAGTCAGAGTCGGAGGCAAAGTCGAAGTCCTCCGCCTGTTGATTTTATCTAATTGTTGCCGCCGCCGTCATCGTCTACTGTGGCAGTTGCAGTTGCTTGACCGGCGCCCCGCATCGCCAACTCTAGAATACTACAATTCCAATTCTATTTCCAGTTCCATCTCCGAGCCATCTCCACTTTCCACTTAGACCCTCAGACCCGCAACCTTAGCATATTGATAGTGGAGCTCCGATGTTTTGATGTGGTTCCGCAACTCGGTTGCGGTAAACGTTTATAGTTACTGGCTTGAGGATGGAGTAGCCCCAGAGACTACCATCTGTGCTCTTGTTAACGGAGCCCCTCGCCTTCGAAAAATATCCATTTGACAATATTGAAAAGTTGCTGCAACTCATTTGGAGGACACTGGTCCTATCCTTCACGGCAAACACAAATTATTTCCTCTTTGGCAATCTGTGTGACTTTGTCAAACAAAACTTTCAGTTTCCAGCTCAACAAACATTGAAACACAATTTAAAAATATCTATTCGAGTGTACTTTGGCATCAGGAAATGTTTATTAAAATATATAAATGCAAATATGCTTTAATTATTGGCTCTCGAACTATCCTTAAATGATTGCCAGGCTAGCCATGTTTAACCTAATGAAGTTTATACATATGCATTATTTTGGGGCCATCGAGAGCTGAACAACCACAGAAATTGCTGCCACATGCACATTTCAAATTAAACAAATGCATTGACATTTGAGTTATGGTCCCAGTCATTTGAAAGTTTTAAATTTGGCCAGGCCAGGCCCGACCAGGCCAGGCCAGGCCAGGGAAAACAACAGAAACCGAGCATAAATCAAACAACTGACTGCCGTCGACGGATGCATTCGGTTATGGCCATAAGGAGTAGTTTGTGGACCCAAGAGTGGACCCAACCATATCCAGAAATAATGCCACCTTTTGTCCTGGTTGGGTGCTTTGCACCTCAGCAATTCCAGTGACAACCTGTGGCTGTGGCCAGCCAACCTCCGGAAACATTTGGTCAAGTATATTCCAGTTGTGGCCCTTGCGTGTCCCGGTCAAGGGTTGTCAGAGGAGGCGTGGTCAGTTTAGAAACGAAAGCCACGGCTGTTTGACTGTTGCTGCCCGTTCGTCGGTATTCAGCGTTATAAATTCGTTAACCACAGAAACAATTTGGTGTAATTATATTGCAATCCTCCCCTGGAAAGCCTGGAGGAACAAACGAGGGTATATTAGGATCTAGTTAAGGCCAGGCTATTGATTAAATTACATGCCACATGACAGAAGGAGCTTTAATTGCCGGGGCTTAGGACCAGCTAAAGGATGGATAATTACTTTAATATGCAAAGGATTACACACATCAGAAGTATAGACAGAAAATTGTGAATAACTTTACCCTAAAGTCCTTTTAATTACAAGAGAAATCAATTATTTTTTTTATCTGATGAAGTTATTCCCCTTTGATCCTTTGTGTCTACGCCCTTGGTATCCATATCCTCAGTGGCAGGCTCATTATTTTATTTTGTTGCCAACCAGACACTCGTCTGTTATTTTATTACATGTCCTATACATATTACGGATCCGAATAATATTTGTATTATTATTACCCCGTCTGTTTGCCCGGCCGTGTTGGCTGAAACACTTCTGTTTGTTCTTTGTTATTTATGTTCGGCATTAACTTACCGACTCCTTCTTCGCATCCTGATCAGCCCCAAACTGTGAGGCTTCCAACTTCCATTGTCTGCTGCCTTAATACAACGAGAGCATTTTAATTAACCAGGCCGAGAGCAACATTTACATTTACATTCATTTCTTATGTGTACTTTTTTTTTTTTTTACGACCTTTACGGACTACTGGGGAAAGGGTCACGGGCAGTGGCAGTGGCAGTTGCAGTGGCAGGGTCAGGGCTAGGGGAGGCCACAATTATGGTCCAACCCCCCGGATAATGCTCGACCAGAAACCAAAAATACCCGTTCGAATCCCGGACAGAACTGAACCGCAACTGCAGTCAACCGGAGAGCACTGACAACCCAACAATGGACATGACCACCTGCAATCCAACGAAGGCTATCAACTTGTTAATTAAGCTAGTAAAATAAATAAAGTAATAACTAAATGGATTCGTTCAAGCCATCTTTCCATTCGGCAGAAATAATATCAACCAAAGTTTAGTTTCTGTTTCGGCGAAGATGTTGTTTGTGTTTAGTTCAGTGCTTTGATTTATTTCCAAGAATTATTAATCCTCCTCAATGTAATTCAACAAAATTCAGAAGTATTTATAATAGTTCCACGTAACATGAACTCTTTAAATATTTAAACTTTTGGCAAGAATTTTGCATGGCATGGCTTTAAACTCGGCCAAAACATGAATGCTTTAAATAGTTGGCCTACAAAATAACTTGAATAATATTATGTTTCTAGTCTATTTAAGTAGAAAAGAAGGCCAACAAAGTGGATTATAGTGTTTCTCATATTTCTCTCTTTTACAAGATGATGATTTCTTTTAAATGAAACTTAAAACTTTGTAATTGTGGAAACTCAGAGTCTATTATGTAGCCCGACTCTTGACTTATTTTATGCAATTTTTGGGTAATTCCATTTATTAAAGCAGGCCTTGGCATTGTTCCTGGACTCTCACCAGCTGGGTGAGAAGGCATCAGGCTCTGAGACTGAGAGTGTGTGGCATGTAGAGGTGTTCGGTCGGGGGAAATCATCAGGCTGGTGATGTTGCCGCTGAGGCTCATCAAGGCTCACGGCTCAGCGGCTGCATCCAGTCAGGAGGCCAGTCAGTCTGGCACGTAGATGCCAACAGAAAGCCGGAGTCCAAAATTGACAGCAACAGGAGCTGGGCTGCCGGCGAGAGTTTTCAAGTGCCCAACCGTCTGGCATTTGCATCCCGCGTCACCTCCATCATAGGGCTCACGGCTCAACCCTTGGATGGATTTAAAAAAATAAAAATAAAGAAAGAAAACATCCACTACCCAACCGAGCAGTGCAAACTTTTTGGATGTGTACGTGCCATGTCGCTAAAAATCATGGCCCGCATTCCTTGTTCACC
Organism: Drosophila varians; assembly: GCA_018150405.1. NCBI lineage: Eukaryota > Metazoa > Arthropoda > Insecta > Diptera > Drosophilidae > Drosophila > Drosophila varians. The sequence continues at coordinate 17,973,832 of JAECWK010000130.1, forward strand.
GTTTTTGCCCTTTGGGATTTTTGTATTTTTATTGTTATCCTTTTTTTTTATCCTTGTCCCCCCAGTAAGCATCGACAACAACCTACTGGCTCTTTCGCTTATTTATTTGTTTATTGCAAAAACGGAGGAAGGGATGTGAGGTTGATGATTTCTGCTTTGCTGTGCGTTTTTATGCGTTTTCTGATTTATATCAACAGCTATTTAATGTCAATATAAAACGTCGAGCCGGAGAGTGGGTGGCAGGTGGCAGGTGGCTGGTGGCTGGCGAAAATCCTTGCCTACTTTTGCGGGCAGGCGGCTGGCAGGATGCATTGTGCTAGTGTGGCAGAAAAACGATTGAAATGCGGCAGCACATGGGTCTACTCCTAGTGTTTTGGCCAATCAAAGCCAATGAATCGCCCGTGGAAGTGATTCCAATTGAATGTGGTCGTCATTCAGTCTAGTTTTCAACGCCAAGGAAACATTTAAATTCGTTTTTGGATAGTTAAACTTTTTATTACTTAAATATTTTGAAAGGCAATAAATAAAATTCATCAATTTTTAACTCAATTTATTATTTACCTTTGATTTATCAACTTTAAACCACAAAGTTTGTGCAATTTTTTGCCACTAGAAAATCAATTTTCATGACTGCGGCAAATGGGCCAAAGAAACCCTTGTTATATCCTTTTGACAAAAACTTAATTTGATATTAAACTTTATTTCAAGCCATTTACAATGTTTTTGCCAGCCCTGATTAACTGTTTATGGCGACAAAAAATTATAATTTGATACATTGGCGGGTGTGTGGGTGTCCTGTGGCAGGATTAACGTGTGTCCAGCGCGTGGGCAGATGGCCAAGCGACTCGTTTCGTGGTCAGACAACACAAATTCACATTCACACACCCTTTTTCGAGCTCATCCAATCCAGAATACCATCCGTTCCAGGGCAGTTCCAATTTCCATTACCATCTACGGAATGGCTGGCTGGGTTGGCTGCCTTTGTCAGCCATTGTCTAGACTTGATTCGAGTGCTGGCGTTGATTTATAATTATTGTTTGAGTGCCATCTGCCACACCTACTAGACAACGGACCCATCCTCCCAGTCACCTTCGCCGCCGCCTCCATTTTTCCACATCTTTGCCATTCGTCGCACGCTGACTAATAACCAAATTTCATTTCCTCAATTTTTGATTTCCTGCACTCTGCGGTTGCGGCATCAGCATCAGCTCTAACACCAGCACAAGGACAAGAATGGGAACGAGGACAGGGCGCAGAGGAGCAGAATGAAATCCTGGGCAAACAGCAGCATATTTTATTATTTTAACACGCGCCAGCATCAGCACATAGAATGCTAAATTTTTGGCACGCACAGGACGAGACCAACCTTCAAGCCATCGAACGCCACCCAAGCCACCCAGAAATCGCACGGGGCAAAGGGTTAACAGCTGCAGCCACGCCCCTTTAGCCCTATTCGGGCAGAGGCAGTTAGTCCTGCCATTTGTATGAGTTTGTCAAACTGAAAATAATTTTTTCTCTTCTCCTTTTGTGGGAGGGGGAGAGGGGGGTCTTTCCTTTTTATTATATGGACGAGTGTGTGGATGTTTGGTCCGGAGTCCGGACCATTGTTTGTTGCCAGAAATCATATTCATAAATAAAATTTGCATTTGGCATTCGGGAGGATGCGCGCATGTGTTGCCAAGGGGCAGGACCATAGGGCCAGCAGCACTGCCAGGACTAGGACCACGACCAGGACCTGCCTTGCCCTGCTCTGCCCTGTCCTGCCCTGCCAGTGGCTAAGAAAATTTGGAATTGAATCGAGAACGAGCAAGGACAACTGCTGTGTTGATTCCCAAGCCTCCTCTATGTATGTGTGTGTGTGTGTGTGTGTATGTGCGTGCGCTAACTGCCCAACATTATGGGACAATGGAATGTCCTTTTTAGTTACGTGCCAGGCTAATATATATAAATATGGTTTGCCCCATTCTGACCTGACCTTTCGTAATGCTGTCAATTTTTTCGCCTGCCTGCACTCACCCCCCTCCCCAATGCTTATGTAAGAAAACATTTAAATAAATAAAATTCCAATAAAAAAACGAACGGCAAACACTCTGAACGAACGGCTTGAGCCGTATTATTTTAATATTTTCTTAGGTCACTGGGACATTCACATTTTTCCAATCAACAGTTAATGTATTCATTCATTTCCCGAATTTCCATTTTATGTAGGGCATCCAGCATCCAGCAGGACGACGAACATTATGAATATTTTATACAAATAATAATACCTTTTCCATCCTTCCCTGTTTATGTCTAGTCGTTAAAATGGATAAAAAATAATAATAATATAAATTTGAGGATTCCCAGTCGGCGGGGCTGGAGGCTGCTGCCAATTCTTGGACCAACAAATGTCGGCTGGAATCAAAATCAGTTGTTTGGGAGCTGTTTGGGAGGCGAGGTGAGCAACCATAAGACCATCACCGGCAGCTGTCAGTGCCTGTCATAGGCACCCACAAATCCACCCACATCCCCACCCATCCATTCGAGTCATTCATGTGCAACAGAGTTGATACGAAAACTAAAACATTCAACGGCAAACTAAAACAAAAACTGTCGTGGCAAGATTTGAGCCAAGCATGTAAGTCCTTTCAGGACCTACATTCCAAATTCCCTGCGACACATAGAACAGTGGCAGTCTTCGATTAATATTTGGTCCTAAAAAGCAAAAAGAGCCGAGCGCAGGACTTTAAAGGGTTAAATCGCAAATTAAAAGAAAAATAAGAATTCTTAAACCGAAATATATAAATCCTTTCAAGGAAAAGGGAAGCATTTCTATTTAAAGCTAACAAGCTACTAGAAATTCAGCCACAGCCTCTTCAAAACTATATAGAACCACCAAGTCTCCCCCCTTTTCTATTTATATGATCTATAACTCTCCAGAACCCACTGTAGTGGATGCCACTTAGATGGTGGCCCAACCAACGGAACCGGAAGAGCGCGGCAGGCAACTCGAAGAACATATCAAAAGTTGTAGCGCGACTTTAATTAAACTTTGCAGCGAGCCGAGAGCTCAACTGGCGCAGGGAGGGCAGCACTTTTGGCAGTTCTGGCAACAACATATACACACACACACACACACACACACACACTCATATAGGGAGACACACGAGTTGCAAGGACTACTAGGAATAGAGCACAATGGCTATGTCTAGCTGGGGGTAACAATGGCTTAGAACTGGAGGCGGTTGCAGGAACCGAACAGGACCCAGAAGTTGGCAAAAGGAGCAGGACTTGTGCACCAGGTGCCACACAATGTCATCGTCGTCATTGTTGTTGTCGTTGTCTGATTTGAAACAAACTGTTGATGGCTTGTGGCAGGCTGAAAAGCAGAGGGAGGTCCTGTTCCTGGGCTCTGTATTAGGGCGACACCCCTAGACAGTTAAGGATTAAATAGTAAAATACCACAAATTGCTGAAAATGCCGCAAAGTTTGCTAAAATGTAGTGCCTCCACAGTCTTTCCATCTCGTGCTAGGACCCTTTCTGCCAGGACATTTTTGCGCTTGGCATGCTAAACGTTTGCACTCCTTCGCCGCGCTCTTGGATGTTGAATGTTGATGGCAGATGAAGTTTCGTCAGGGGTGGTTCGTGCAACAATGTCGCAAGTGCATAAAAAGAATACAAAAGCATCGAATTAGTTGCAATGTGTGCTGCAACTTTTTCGTCTTTATTGTTCTTTGTTTCATTTATTTTTCTCATAAGCTCTATTATACGGCTAATCTCTGGAGTGGCAGCTGCCTAGACCACTTTCATTAAGTATAGACTGCCCTTTTTCTCTCTGTGTATGGTATCCTTGTTAATTTGCTTCTGTCAATTTTCGGTTAACCATTCACTTAGCTTAAGAATGATAAACCTGAAAATATAACGAGGCTGTGCCTTAATGAAACCGGCAGCCAAAGGAATTTACTGTTTACCTCGTCCAGGGCTTTTCAGTTCCAGGACTTCAGAAACCAGGAAGTTTGACGAGCTGCATCGGCTTTCGTCTTGGCCTGGGTCTTGGTTTTGGTTTCGCTCTCGAGGCTCAGGCAGCACCTCATTGCGTGCTAAATGGTTTCACGCCGCAAAATTGCACCCAAGCATATACAAATTCTCTGGCTAACACAGACACCCACACACCCACACACATACACACACACACACCCACATTTGGGGCTGGAAGATAAACGGCTGCCACAAATAGGAAAAGGAACGAAGAAGGAGGAAGGATGCGGCAGGATTTGTGAGCGCTTGGATGCTTTTTTGTATTCCTTCATAAGCAAACATTTGCCTAAGAATCCACCGAAGCTGGATAACAAAGAAAAACTTGTGGTTTAGTAATCAATAGAGAAGCGAAGGACCTTTAAGTGCAGGACGAAGAGGTGGTTTATGGTAAAAGTTAGTTTCTATTTTGTATATTGAGTAATGTTTTTTCCCTGTAGAAGCCTTCAAAGCTTTTCCTTTCCTTCTCTTTTTTACGGGAAATCCTTAAATTTAAACATGGAACTGGTTCAACTGGAATCCATAGTAATTGATGGCCGGGTCCTGGCGGAGCGTCCCTAGAAATTCATTGAATATTCACGAACCGTTACGCACGGCAGGTGACCCAAATAGGATGCACCTTTCCAGATGGCAACCACACGGGTTCTTTGTCTCCCCGGGAGCCTGGGTTACCAGGATTCCCAGGATCCCCTTGATACCCCCCGGATCAAATCGTCACATTTGCATGCAACATTTAACCAGAGCGTTGAATACGGAATGATTTGGGAAAGGCAACTGCGACGGAAACGGCAACGGCAACGGCAACGGCAACGGCAATTAATTATGCCATTCTTTTGGCCAAAATTTGTGTATCCGCGTCGCTCCAAGTTGCTCCTATGTGGGCGGTGGGGCGACTTTGTCTGCCATTTGGAGCATGTGAAACTAGCCGAAAAACTCATTAAGATCTTACGCTCGGCTCGGTTGCGCCCTCAAGTAGGCAACATACACAAACTGAAACTGAAACTGAACTTGCAACTGAAACTGAAACATTTTCAGATCCGCTCAGCTTCCCTTCCTGGTCCAGTCGGCAGCCTTCAGCCTGCAGCCCCCTCGGTTGCCATGCAAAAAAAAAAACCAAACTCAAAAAGAAAACTTCATTTTAATTGTTTTCGAGCTGAGCCACTTGACTTGTACGCTGTAACCCTCCTTTTAATAAATAAAATTTGCGAGCGCCCGTTCAGCTCAGTGTGATGTTGAACGTTCTGCAGTTTGCTGTGCTGTGCTATGCTGTGCTGTGCTCAGTGCCTTGCAACAAAGTCAACGCCAGAGTTTAATGGAGTGCAAGCCGGGGGACTGGGCTGTTGGGGCTTTCAGGGGGTACGTTGGAGCTCTCTACTGCCAAATGGCGGCAAAGGATCAAGTTGCCAGCGAGCGGGATGCGAGCGAGTTCGGCGGGACTCGGGGACCCGACAACAACAAAAATATAAAATAAAAACAATGGCAAAGATTGGGAATAGTTCTTATTTTGGCAAGACGAATAACGGGATTCCCTATAAAATATATAAATCTGAAACGCGGATAAAACATTAGGTTCCCAGGTATTACATTATCTATCAAAAGTATCCCATGATTTTTATTGAAGTCATAGAAATATTCTACAAACGAATTGTAAGAATTGTAAAACCCTTTAAAGCATAAAATTCTAGCAACCTATGGCCAGGGTATATGGGTAACAATGTTGTCGTATTGCCGACTTGGCCCGGCATCGTTATTTTACGCTTAGCGTGGCGCGAGCGCATAAATTTTTGAAATTAAAAGCGGCAAAGAAAACATGAACCCGGGCAGGCATAGCCTGCGTCGTCGTCCGTTCGTCCTTGTTGTTGTCGCGCTTTGTTGCATCGCCATCCAGGATGACGGGGACGAAGTGGCCAGGCAGGAGGTGGTGCCACCACCACCAGGCAGCAGGACCAGCAGAGGCAGAGTCAGGCAAACACTCCAAGTCTCGCTTCCGGCTGCCAGGGCGTATACTTGATGCGACTGTTGCTCCTGTTTTCGGGCTTGCGTCGCGTTCGTTGCACTCAATTTTGAAGCGTTAAGTTGCGCATAAATTTAAATGCATATACAGTAGTCCATCCTTTCCCCTCATCTGCCTTCCTCTGCCCTGCCTCGCCCTGCCCTCCTCCTGCATAACAATGTTGGGCTCAAGTCCTGTGATTGGTGCCTGCGATTGTTGCTGCTTGAGGAAGGCGTCCTCTCTGGCATTCCTATTCGAGCAATTAATATTTTTTGTAAATTTTGCAGAGGCATTTTGATAGAGTAGGCAAATCCAAGTAGACCATAAACAACTTTTGGCCAGGCCATAAACATGGAAACTCACTTAGAGATTTTATTTGAAATTCAAATTCCTGTTTTGAGACAACCAGCTATTGTTTACTTTCTGGACACACTCAAGGTCTTGCTTTCAAAATCTAAGCATGACAATGTGTCTGATCTGCCAGACGACGACGACGACGACGACGACTAATCATCTTTTGTTAAAGGCCTCCTCTATAAACTCTAATCAGAGGCCCATAAAGCCGCACTCGGCACTCGGTGTTTAAATGGCATTCGAAATGGCAGCGAACAGCAATTAATGCGAGTTTATTTCGCCACTTAAAACAAAATCTAAATTCATTTAATATCGCTCATTAAGTGGGTGTCCGTGAGTGAGTCTATAAATTTATACACACACACTCTGTGTATCTGTGTGTATCTGGCTCTAAAATATATTCCGGGGGGTGGGGTAAAAGTTTTTGGGGCAGATTTTTGGTGAGCAGCAGGCAACAAACTAAAATTTTTGTGCAGCTATGCAAAAATGTTTGTAGTTAATTGCGCATAATTTATATGCTGCATGCCGCATAATTTATTACTGCAGCTTATTAGCTTTGGTCGAGAGCGGGCGACTCACTTAAATGTGAAATAAAATAAATGACAATAAATATTATTGTCCTACGGGTTGTTGCTCAGCATTTGTGGCATGTGTGTAAGTGGTCGAAGCCAAAAATCTGCTGACGCCTGCACATCCTTGTCTGTTGTTTTCTGTTGAAAATTGAATGGATTTATGGGGCGACACACTCACAAATCCCCCCCCCATTCTCATTCCCACACTATGAGTCTTTAGTTCATATGGTAACTTGATTAAAATCCAAATCAAGAGACAGCAAAATCCAGGACCAGATTGCCTTGGGTGCCTCTTGTCTGAACTTGGCTTTGTTTTTGCATTTGCTGGGCCAACAAATGGTTCTTCCGGTCTTAACTAAGCTATTTCTTTAAATAAAATGTGTGTTTCAGTTTTTGTAAACCTTTTCTTCAGAAAATCATAGACCCTAGAGTCTAAAGCATTACGATTTTGGCCATGGCCACGTGGCCATGGCCCCCTTTCATTCTAACTTGGCGGCTATCAATTTTTGCCTATTAATTTCACTAAAAATGTCATAACTTGCCTAAAAATTGGCAGATCGTCAAATGTTATACCTTCCCGATCTTGTATTTTCGAGTAGAATATATTTCTGCCAAAATCTGGCATTCGAAAATCTGACCCCATTTTCGAAAATTTTGTAAGGGGTACCATCATAAAAAAATGCAAAAATCGGCCAAAAATTTTTTTGGTTTACTTCTTCAAACTTTTGATGCAGTTTTAAGGGCATTGGAGCCCTGATTCATAAATGACATTCCTTTTTGAAATCCGATGGAAAATAGATAAAATACACTAAAAAGAGTGGATAAAAAGTCGCAAATTTTGCCTTGGCCACGCCCTAATTGGTTTTAGCTTGGCCAACAAGCATTTCTTGACTATTAATTTCACTAAAAATGTCATAACTTGCCTAAAAATTGACAGATCGTCAAATGTTATACCTTCCCGATCTGGTATTTTCGAGTAGAATATATTTCTGCCAAAATCTGGCATTCGAAAATCGGACCCAATTTTCGAAAATTTTATAAGGGGTACCATCATAAAAAATTGCAAAAATCGGCCAAACATTTTTTGTTGCACTTTTTCAATCTTTCGCTACAGTTTTGAGGAGATTGGATTCCTGATTTATTTATGGTATTCCATTTTAAAATCCAATGAAAAAGCGATAAAATATTGCCCAAAAGAGTGACCGTTTTTGGGGTATGCATTTTTCCATTGAATATGTTAAATTCTATATATATTTTTGGTCTTTATTAATTCATTTTCTTGTTAGATGGAGATCTTGTGGAGATCTATGAAACTTTCAATACTTGTAGGATTTTATTGCTGGGATTGTTGCCTTGGTAGCCAAAGGATTGTGGTAATGAGCCTGATGGTGAACTGATGTTGCTCCTGTCCCTGTTGTTGTTGTTTTTGCGTTGTTGCTGCTGATTCTGGTATAGTTCCGCTGTGGCAGTCGTTGAGTTGTGGTTTATGCCCACGGAGATATGGCACAACCATATGGGGCATAAATATATGGCGAGTGTGTCTCTGGTTTTTTTGGATTCCGATTCCTCCTACGCCTTTTGCTCCTTGTCCTGGTGCTGATCCTTCTCCCGCTCTTGCTCCCGGTCCAATTTCTGTTTCTGTTGTTGTCCCTAACTCGGGTGATGCTATGATGCCATGGGGTCCTGTGCTTCCGGTGCTTTTCTGGCCAGAAACGAAGTGTGTGTGTGTAGCAATAAAACACATGAATGAGGCGAGAGTTAGCCGAGGGGGTTGGATGGTAGTGGGAAGAAGGGAGTCCACTGACACTGGCAACCGACAGCTACCAATATTAGGAATGGCCACCAATGACAACAATGGTCCAAATTCACTGAGAAATAGGCCAACAATAAACGGAATACCAAATTATAGAACTTAAGAATTCAAAGATCATTAAAAGTGAAGTAAAGAATCGTTTATTTTTCCTTTAATTTTATTTAAGAATTAAAAGTATAGCTAAATTTTGTTCCAGTGCCCCAAAGCATTCACATTTTGCAGTATATGTGGTGGCTCAATCGAATCCATTGCCATTGCACATTGGCAGCAACCTCAACCTCAACCCATCCACCCAACCAAAAAAAAAAAAAAAGGAAAATCAGTTCCGAGTATAATGAGCAGTGCCCTTTGACCCCCGCACTCCACCATACATACATATGTACATATATAGCTGATAGTTGACCACCAAACTGGCCAGTTTACAGTCCAAACTGAACTGGCGTAATGAGCAGATGCTTTGACAGTTGGCTGCTGTGGGGCATAAACTTTTGGCAGCCACTGTGTGTGATTTATCGCCGGGAATACGGGGATCTGGAATCCAGGACATTGAGCATTATGGATGGACCTTTACTTTTTGGGGTATCGTTAACAAACTGTTTCGAGTATAACCGAAAGTTTCAGATTTTTAGTAGGCACTGTGCAGTATCTAAATGAAACAATTAGCAGGAGTCCTTGGTGGCCGTAAATTCCTTTTATCTGCAACCCACAAAAGCTTGGGGCGCAAGTTTATGGGGGACATTTTCAACAGGGGGGTTGGGGGGTGGGGAATGTGGGGAAACTTTAATTGAAATGTGAAAGTAAAGTCTCCTTCGCTCTTTTATTTTTTCATTCATCAGTGGCAGTTGCCTGGCAACTCGTTTCACCCTTTCACCAGGATCTCTATTCTGGCCATACAAATAGACAGGCTGTATATTCTGTCCTTGAACTTAACCATTCGCCATGAATTCGTCCCTTTGTCCTTTTCCCTTCAATTTTCAGTTAAGCCAGACAGTTGGCTCCGAAACTTCTCACAATGGCCTCGGAGACGCATTGTAGCGCATAATTAGCTCGATGAATAAAAACCGAAGGACAAAACCGAAAAAAAAAATCCATGTATATATTGTATAAAGGACAGAGAGTAGAGGGAAGGGAAAAAACAACTTTTACTTCAACGGAAAAGCTCTTGAAGCTTGCAGGAGATTTCTTGTTTTTCCCCAAAAATTCCCGATTTGCGCTAGAAATTAATTTGGTCGACAAGCAAACTAAACAAACTTCCTCAACGAAACGAAAATTAATGCCGAAAACAAATTTCGAAGCCAAGCCAAGGCAGAGCCGAGCCGAGGCTGAGTGGCAAATGAACAGGGACAAATTGATTTGCATAATGAAAAGTTGCTTAAAATCCTAGCTGGCGTATAAATTACTTTGTTCGCAAGTGGCCAAAAATTTGTATCGTTTGTATCCGCCGGAGCTGTAATTTTCAGGCAGGTCACACAACATTTTTAATGACACTAATTTCTTTTCTCTCTCTCTTGTGTTTTTTGCTGTCTTTTAGTTAGTAATTGAATTGGAGAATGGTTGTAGGGGAGGGGGATGGGAGGTGGTTTGTCGTGAAAAGTAGCTCACCGATATAAGAGCCAAATGACAGTTGAAATGGCCGGGACTTGACTCGCATCTAAACGCAAAAGAGGACAGCTGCCATGATGTCTATTTTGCATTTTATCTGAACGCGCTTTTATCCACGCACACATTCGCTTTAAAACCAACCAACACCAACGCACAAGTACACATGGCTATGTGGCACACCAAATGGCGTCGCCTGTAATAAATTACGTATACGCAGCGTTGCAGGAGACCATCTCCCGAAATGCATCCAGCCACCAACCACCCATCAACCAATTGGGGAATGGAAATGGAAATGGCTGTGGAAATGGTCATGTGAATGACAATGGTCATGTCAATTGGTTTGGGCTTTCTGGTTGAATTCTCCATCTATGTAGGTGGTACCTACTACCCGCTGACAAAAATGTTGACCCAGCATCAGGCATTTCATTGTTATTCTAATTCCTTTACCGTCAGTGCTAGTTCGCGCCTGTGGAAAGCGTTTAATTGCAGGACATTTGGTTTCTAGGCCGAAAATTTCCACTAAACGAAGCAGATAGGAACCGGAAGTGGACCTGATTGATGATGACAGGCATTAGCCAAAGGATAATGGTTGCTTTCTTTAAGCTTTTAAAACTTGGATATTTATTTAAAAAACTAAAGAGTTATTACAGGAATCGGACTCCAAATTATTTATTAGTATCCTTTATACAAATTATTGCTTAAGAAACTCTCAAATATTTGGTAATTTGTTTACAGATTATCCGAAATCACTTGCCATTAAAGCTTAAGCTTTTGAAATCTTTTGCATTTTTCGTTTCTGCCACACCACTTGTTAGCCAGCCTCACAGTTCTGAGGCATTTTTCTAACAAGATAATTCACTTTTGTTGCCCCGCCACCGCCACCGCCAGTCGCCTTGCCCTCTGCTCCCCGCCAAGGCTCGTAAAATGAGACATCCTGCAATCCTGGGAGCTCCACCTCCGAGCGCCCCAGCTCAATTAGCAGCCGTTTGGCTTCCTGGAACGAGGGTTGGATTCCGTTGAAAGCTTCCATCTGTGGATCATAAAAACTTTTTCTATATTTATACAATTAACACGGGGCCGAGAGTGACGGTGGCAGCGGCAACGGCGGTGGCAGCGGCAACGGCGGGGCAGGAAATGTTCGCTTATGTTTATCTTAAAGTCTGAATCGCTCCACGGTCTGTGATTAGAAAATTGCCAACATATACATTAAGGGCTTTTCTTGTTTTTCTTTTTTGGCTTTTTACCCCAGACTCTCCCCACTGCCCCTTCCCTCAAAGTTCTCGAAACGGAAGTTTATTTTCCTTTTCGCCGTTTGTAGTTGATTTTTGTTTTTTGTTTTTGGGAGGCTTTGTCTTGAATTTAATACTGATAGATGATGTTGATTGTAGAGAGTGATGCTACGGGGAACCAATAATCAACTAAGGACCGTTTTTCCACAAGCCCTTCCAGGCGGAGGTTAATGGTGCGTCGGGCCTGGAAGTTTTTTGGGAACGCTTCTTGCCGAAAATAAAATGCGTCCTTTCAGTCCTTCGACGTCGTTCATCTTAGCAGCCAAAAAACAAAAAAAAAAAATAAGGAACAGGGACAACTGAAAAAGTGGCACGGGAATGGCAGACTTCTTCTCCACGTTGCAAGAGCTGAGCAAGAAGGTCCTGCCACAAGGGCAGCCACAAGCCGCAATGTCCTGGCCCTGGGCATTGGTCTTTGCTATGTTTTTACTTTCTGTCGTTTTGGTTGTTATTAGATTTTGGGTATATTAGTTGGGAGGTTTAAAGGATTACAATATTGAAATGATTCTAAATATAACTATATTTTTGAAAGGAAAAAGGAAACATTTATTTTATATATTAAATTACCTTTGTTCTTTTTTATAGGGTATGTCCTTTTCTATGATTTTCTTCTCCCGCAAAAACAAGTATGGTGTTTTTTTGTGTCGTTTCGTTTTCTTTTGGGCCTGTTATTCATAGCTTATAAAACAATTCCCTTGGCTATTGCGCTCTAATGTTGGCCAAGCTTTTGGCCTGTCCTTGTGACTCCCACGGCAACAACAAAGCAGCAAAAGCAAAAAAAAAAAACACACACTGACACACAACAACCCAATTGGGGGAGAAGGCAGTGGTCGTATGACTACTTAAGGTAAATAGATGACACTACCCGGACACCCAGCTGCCCCTTCTCCATCATTCTCATCCATCTACCGAAGGCGGAGCTCACCTTACCGCTGTTGCTGATGATGATGTTGCTTATGTTGTAAACATTTTAAGCAAATTGTTTAGGTAAATAGATAAGACGTGACCTCTCTGACACGGGTAGAGCCAAATGCATTGTCAGTGTCAGTGGTGGATGGTGGATGCTACCTTTCCATTCCACCCACTTTCTTTTCTGTTTGGGGGTGGTTGGCTTACGGCTGGCTAATGTATTACTTAGCGTTATTATGCTTTTTACTTTTTCCCAAAACATATCTCCCAAGTATTATTGTCAATTATAAAAAAAAGGAAAGCACAATGCAGACACACACACACACACTCGCACTAGGCGAGTCCTTGTCGACTATTGTCGTTGCGGTTTCGGTCCTTGTCCGGGGGCTTTTATCCCGCCAACAACAATGCTGGCAGCGTCCTCTTTGTCGTCTTTAAGTTGCAAAATATGCAAATAAATAACGATAAAGTAGGTAAAATTGTCTGGCCAACAACCCGAGCCAGGTTTCGACGTGGCTTGCATCTGTGTCGCCCAACTAGACCCTGGGGGCCATTGTAATCACGAGGGCGGGGTCGTGCAGCTGGGCCTTATATGACCCTGGGGTCAAATGCCAAGAAGGCGTGAGATGGGCCCAGGATACAAGCACTTAGCCCCCGGAGATGGAGTTGAATTTCAAAGGTTTTGTTTGATTTACGCGGTTCGAGGCCCGAACGCTCCCAAAAAGCCCAAAAATCGCATTGAAAACACATTTCCAAAATTGAATCCAAAGGCATTATCTCGGCTCGGTAATCCCGCAATTTTATTCGCTCGGAAGCAAACTTTTTTTTTTTCGCCACTGTCTCCATGTCCTTGAAAACCACTTAGCCATCGCTATCTAAGTCTTTCATTCTAAGCCCGATATCGTCGGCCAGTGAATTGTTTTTTTTTTTTTTTTTTTGCCTGGCTATTTATGCGTCTTTGATGCCCCATCTCTGGGCTCTTCCGCGTTTTTTCTTCCTTGTGATTTCGTGGCTCGGCTTTTTGATTATTTCCATTCAATTTGGCCGTTTTGCGTTCGGCGCGTTTCGCCCTCAACAAGTTGTAGCCTTGACAATATCCCGAGGAAAGAGGAAGGGAAATATGAACACAAAACAAACAATTACCGCGGCAACAGGGCAACTGGCAAAGCCAAGGACTCCGACTCAACCCACAACAACAACAAGAGCCAGCGAAAAATTGGAAAAAGGAACTTCCTTCCCTTCATTGGGCTTCAATATTTTCTCGTTCATTTTTTTTTTTTGTATTTTTTTGTGCTTATTTCTTGGATTTTGCAGCTGCCAAAACAGTCAAGTGTTTCAGGCTTTGTTGCTGGTGTTATTGTTGGTGTTGCCTGTTTACCCTCCCTCGGCTAATCGAATTTGATTGCTTCACACTGATAAGAGCAGCTGCCATGCCCTCCGAATACATCCGATCCCGAAACCAGGATCCCTATCCCTGCCACACTCGAAAACCCCTGGATTTTTATTGCGTTTCATGTTTATTGTATTAGCCAAGGCAGCCGCATCCGAGGCATATGCTTTAAATATATTTATGTACATAATTTTGGTTTTAGTCCATTACCTAGAAAGGATATGATGGTCAAGGCTGCTACTAGGGTTGCTACTAAATCCAAAACAAAGTATTAATTACTTTTTTTTAATATTTCATTTTAACAAAAATCCTGTTTTCATCCTTTTCCTTCTTCTAACATGCTTTTCCTAATTTGTATCCTTAGAAGGTATCCCCCATTCGATCCACCTTTCAACCTTTTGAACTACGATCTTTTGTTGGATTTCGCATTTTGTTTACTTTGCTGATTTCATCGCCGATTTTTATGTGGCCCGCGTTTATTATCCTTTACATTTTTCGCGCCTCCTCTTAACCCCTTTATGCCATTTCCTTCCAGTTGGCCATAGAATTGGTTAGACCCTTCAGGACACAGAACGCGTGTCGAACGGAAATGCCTCATTTTTGTTCCAAAGTGTTTTGCATTTTTGTGACTTTTTTGTTTGTTAGATTTTTGCCTTTTGGTTATATTTTTTTTTTTACTGTGCGATATGCAAATGTCCTGGCAGTTATTTGTGCTGGGGATTTGTTTAAAGCGCCCCCCATCGCGCGTGTCCTTACAGAATGTGTAGTATGTGTGCCGCGTTACTCATATGTATTTGTGTTTTAGTTTAGTTTTGTCATCCTGTCATGGGATATGGAAGGCGCTTAGCTATGCTTCTGGATTTACTTCCATACAAATTGTTTTGCGTTGGTTTTTCGGTTGATTTATGCATTTCGAATGCAAAAACCTCGAGCTTTTTCCGATTCGATTTTGTTAAATAATTTGCAAAAGCAACTAAATCTTCTGGTTTGGCGAATGTAAAACTATTATGTTAGATATCGTTTGGAAATCAAAGATACTTGGGGAGACTTTCAAATCTCTCAAAATCTTACCACAAATTTATGGCCTCTGCAGTCAATTGGCCATCAATCAGGACATCCGGCGAAGCCACCAATCCACACGCAGTCCTCAGAGTTCATTGGTCTGTTTGACAGAATTGAAATCTCTGTGAAGGCTTAATGCGGCAGCCCCAGCTAGTAAAAGGCGAACGGAGGGAGCGGTTTGGCATCATAAATAAAAGAAATGAAATCATTTCGAGCAATTTGTCTACAATTTTGTGTCACACTTTCTGCGCCATTTCTCACATGCCATAAAAGTGTTCCACACACCCACGCACACACCCACACACTGCCGCACAAAGACAACCATCGATGGCACCACAGAAGGAGGCGGATTGGGTAGGAGGAGGATTTGAGAGTCCCAAAACCCAGGGCCAAGTTGGCCACCACCCGGCAAGGTGTCACGCTGATAAATGGCTCTGCCTTACTTACGCCAACTTCTTCACTCGGCGACAACCGACCACCCATTCACCCACCGACAATGCCTGGCCCCCGCCCTCAGGTGGCACGGCGGAAAAATCCCACCATTTTGCGTTTATTTTTCACCCCAAAAAACTTTACCATTTTTCGCCCCATTTTTGCCGTGTGCCAATTTCAAGAAAGATTTCCTTTAAGTATAATAAAATGCACTGTCGCTGTCATAAATCTATTCCGCTCGATTGTCACCACCGCCGCGCGCAGGACAACGAGGACGACGCGCCACAAAATTGAAATGCATTGACATTGAAAAATTCATAATAAAAAGCTAAAAATTCGCCAAGGGAGTGGGGGGGGGGTGGCACAAAGCGCTTCAAACTTTTTGGCATTTTGCGCAGTGTTAATGCGGAAATTAAATATTTTGAATAGCAAGAGAGCGGCGCTAAAGCAAAAATGCGAAAAAAGACAAGCCATACGAAACCGGAGAGCCCCGAAACAATTTCAAAACATTTTAGTTGACAGCGACCCAGGACGCAAACACACACACACACACACACACACACACACACACAGGCGCAAAAATAACGTATACGCACTGGTCATGTTTGCGAAGGAAAGTATGTCCTTATGCCACGAAAAACAAGCGATTTCGGTGACAGAAAGATGTTCTTGGAACTTGTTTCGCTGATATTGTTTCAAAGGAAAATCCTTAAGAGAGGAAGGACATCCTGATAGATGTACTCCTTTTTATTTGTTACAAATATTTTAATATAAATCCTGGACTACATTTCAATGCTTATTTTTTTCGCAAAGTAATAAACTCTCCGTATCGAAATTAATTTTCAGAACCTGTTCATTTTATGCATAACTTTTTCTCCCATACACACACACATATATAGTTTTGTGCCGGATGACAAAAACGTTTTTGCCAGTTGGCTTAAAAATTCTAATAACACAAATATTTGCAGATGAAAGAGGTACTAAAAGGCATTTGGCCGCATGCTCCACTTGTCAACTGTCGGGGCTAAAACGAGACAAAGGAGTCGCACCAGAGTTTATCCAACAATAACCCCTGATCCTTGCTTCCCTGACCCCCACTCCAGGCTCCCGTCCATCAGTCCGTCAGTCAGTCAGTCAGTCAGTCAGTCGGTTGGTTGGTGGGTCGCATCCTACGACGTTGGCACACTTTTTGACAACGTCAGAAACTGCGACAACAGCAAAAATGGCAAGAAAAACACGGAAAACAAGCCGCAGACGAACGGACAAGTAATAGCAACATACCAAAAACAAAACTGGCCAAAAACCAACACACTCTCTCTCCATTTTTATTCGTTCGTTTCCCTTTCTTTTCTATTTTCAAACGTAATTTTCGTTGCATGTTTGCTGCGTTTTGCACTTTTGCTGAACATTTTTCATCTGCTGGGCTGGCAAAACTTTTTGACATGTTGCAGTGCAAATTGAATAAGTCCACACAGACACACACACACACGCACACATACCCATTGCAAAATAATGGCCAACACCCACACACACACACACACACAAACGCACTCACTTGCAGGATCAGACTCTTTGTTTTATGTTTGTTTCCTTAGCTCCGGTTTGGCCCCCAGGTCAGAATAATCAAATTTGTTGCATCCACACACCTCTCCACACGCCACACGCCACATGCCACACTCCACACTCTACACTGGCAGTGGCTGACAGGTTTTAATCCGCTTTTTGATGCACTTTTATTTCATTTGTCGACACTGAGAAAACATCACAACAAAGTGCCAAGCTAATTTTATGGAAAACTTGTCCTAAAAAAAATGGCAAGGACCTCCTAACAATGGCTTACAACTTCTTTAAAGTTATTTTTCCAGCCATTAGCCCTACTTTGTTTGATGATAATCCGTATTTCATAAATTTTAAACAGCTTTGTGGTCACTTCTTAAAATAAAACAGAGAAACCATTGACATGAGTGCCTTGCCACTTGGCAAGAGCTATTAGCCTTCTCCAGGTATCCTGCGTAAGGGGCAAGGATTTGAGAGGATTGTGGCCATAAGTTCCCATGGAAACAAATACTCTGTACGCCATTTCGTGAATATTTGCCATGCATACGCATACCTTCTATGTTTAATACGAAATCATACTTTTGGTTTTTTCCTGGCCTGGCCCATTATAGTAGAAAATTTCCATTTGAGCAACTTTGAATTGAATTCATGGGCTTCCTTTCCCATTTCGAGGCTCGATGGAAGACACCCACAAATTCAATTCATCGCCAAACAAAGTGCATGGCTAGGAGTACACCCCACCCGTAGAAGCATCAATAAAAAGAGGTAAGTGCTTTTCCCTTGGCCAACATAGCACCCAGAATGGCACCCAGAATTTGCTCACCCAAAAGTGCCCCCCAGCCGTTATCCAATTTCTGTTTTGGCCATTGCCTGGCCTGGCCATGCCTAGGCTTGGTGTTCACTTTGTCTTGGCGATTTCGACACGATTTTTCTTCATTTTCTGAAATCAATCAAATGCAGGCAACGGCTACAGGACGGCAACGGTGGCTACCAATTGGTAGCTTCTTTTTTTTGGGGCCCAGGTCCTGCCTGTCAGCGGCGACACTCGATCCTATGGAGGGAGGTCCTTGTTTTCAGCCAGCTAGCCACGAGGCCGTCCTGCCTGCCTGCCTGCCAGCCAGCCAGCCAGCCTGCTTGTTGGACATTCATCAAGCCATTTCATCTATTGACTGATTGATAATATTTTTGATAAATGATTGGCGGCCAGGGTGTCCCAGTTTCCGGTGGCGTTTGGTTATTTACGGCGTGCAAAGCGGCAACGGCAACGGCAACGGGAGCGATGGCAATGGCGATGGCCAAAAAGGATTTATAGGTGAGCAGACGACGCCGCATGCAATATGCAAATTGATGGATCTTCGGCCGGGTCACGTCCAAATGTGTAAGCTTTAGTTTGTTCCTTGATTGAGCCACAGGGGGTCTCAATCCCACTATCCAACTATTTTTTTACACCCACTGGGGGGAGGGGGGCATCCAGCTGGGGCATGTGTGTTGTGTCAATGTCTTCATTTTGAACCATTTTTCATAACGAGACGGGCTAATAAAAATTAATTGATACATCAGTGGCAACACCATACTCTCCAATAGCCAAACGACAAACAGCCGACCGACCACCAGGCGATTAGAATCAGTTCCAGGACGGCGAGCACACAAAGGTGTTAATACCGATGCTTTTGCTTTTAGCCACGTTATTATTGTTGCTGGCTGTTTGGCACGCGCCAATGTTTACACGGCTCATGGCACAAGCCAGCCGGCACATGGCCGGCCAAAAGGTATGAGAATATATATGCCACAGTGCCAGGGAAGGCATAGGGCTCAAAAGGCGACACAACTCCAAACGCCACTCGACCATATGCGCCCGGCCAAGAATCAAAACAATCAGGCAAGAGGGGACTCAGAGTGCCAGGCGATACGCCCACATTTGGAAATGGCAATACCTTCATGGCCAGGTGAGTTGGCCAGCCCGAAGGTAACTAAATTCTTTCGTGCAGAACTGGACGGTGACGGTGACGGCGACTATGTCTCTGCTGGAAGCTAAAGTGGCAACTAAACGAGGTATTGCACAACATATCAGGGCGTTAGAAAAAAATAGTAAGCTTCTTAATACTTAAAAAAAAAAACATTTATTTATTTTACTCTTAATTTTTATTTAGTTTTTTACCAAAGAGTTCAATTTAATTATTTCCCTTTTCCCATTTTTAAAACTAATTAACATTATCCATTTTCCAAATGCTGATTAGACGATAAAAATGTCTAGACTTGACTGTAAAATAATTGCATTTATTTCACAGAAATTGAAAAGTTTTATCACTCGAATAATTTAAATATGGGAATAGTAATTATAATATAACTTTGACCCTTTGATTGGCCAGAGCATTCGAGGTACGGCTTTAGCCCCGAGGCCTGTCACCGCCACTTAATGTTGCAAGTTGGCTTTAGCGGGCTTCTGGCCCTGCTTTTCGGTCCAGTTAAGCGCCGCGTGACTTATTTGATTGTTAAACAACATAATCTGTTGCTGCCACCTCTGTTGCCTTTTGTTTTCTTTCTTATCTGGCCAATTGGCCAATTGATTTTTGGTTCCGACACCGGACACCGGACGCCGGACACAGGACTCTGGGAGTCCGGACACTGGAGTCTGGAGTCTGTAGGAGACACCTATCGATGGATGGGCAGTGGGTTGGGGCAGCCCGAGAGTCTCTGGGGCAATTCAAACAATTTGCAATAAGGCGCCGCAGACGGGCAAACTGTCTTTGAAGATGGGGCAAGTGGAAATGGATCGAGTGGCAGACAAAGTCAGAGTGGGGCGCCGCTCGCACCCATTTACTGCCTCGTAATGAAAATGCAGCGTTGCGGAAAATCGCACCGAAGACACCGGGTAACCCAGTCATTTTTTCCCATTTCTTTTTTCGAGTCTGGTTGTGTGTGTGTGTGAGTGTGGAAAGTGGAAATTGAAAAGTAACGAACTTCTGGGCATCTGGAGGGCAAGTAAACTACACTGGCCAAAAAAATTAAGAATTTTCTTTAGTCCTTAAGATTTATTTGCATCTTGATTGGGGGAAATATTTGAGTAGCAGATAGTTTTAGAAAGTTTTCTGAGATTTCTAGGAGTAGAAACCCTAAAATAAACACCAAATAACAGATAATGCTCCCAAGAAAACCCCCTGAAACTTTATTTTATTTCTAGATTTAATGTATATTTAAATATATTCAAAATATATTTTCGTATCTGCAAGTATTTGGCCAAAAAGGTATGAAAATTGTTGCCTCAAAATGCATGCATGAATTCAAAATGGTCCAGTTGGGGGGGAGGGGCGGAAAATGGATTTTTCGGAGGGCTGGGACCAAAGAGTCGCCAGAAGCTGAAGCCGACTGAAGTGGTTTTCATTTTCCGGCTCTTCGTTTCCATTCTCGTTTTTTTTTTTTCTTCTTTTTCGGTCAAGCCATGGATGGCGAGCACTTTCCGGCAGTCAATATTGCAGGGCGGACAATGCCATTTTAGGTGTTATTGTGTCAATGTCTCGATGCCACTTCCTCTTGCCCCGCTTGCCCAGCTTGCCACTTGCCACTTTGGTTCTCCCATCCTTGGTTATGCATTGAGTGGTTTTTGCTGTTGCAGCTGCAAACAGAATTGGTAGTTCATACATTTCACAGCAATTTCCATTTGGCCATATTGTCAGGGTGCACAGCTACGCTTTTGTACTTTTTCCCCCGATTTTTTGTCCATCTACAAAAAAATGGGTGGGTGAATGTTGCAGTTGCAGTTTTCGCAGCGACAACCATCCGGCAAATCAAAGCTAATTTCATGTAATCAGGCACATTTGTCGCATGTTGTCCGTTGTCAACATTTTCTTGCATTTCCGGCAATAAACTCTAAAAAGAAAGGATGCACTTGTACTCGTAAAACGAAGGAAGTATTGGTATTGGAGAAGAAAAAGGGCCTGAAGCGTGTCCAGACGGGGACAAGTACTGGGGTAGATATTGCAACTGGCCAAGGATATCATGATTTGCAGTTAGTAATCAAATATTTCCATGGTCGCTCACCAGCGCTACCACCAATATCCTGTCCTTTAGTTCTTAACCCAACTTAATTCAGATAAAGCCAAGAATCCCTGTTAATTTCTTTAATTTTATTTTGCAAATAAAACTGATGGAGAGCTTCATAAAAAGCCCTGGCCCAGACAGCTAATGTGCGCCTTTCTGGCCACATTAAATAGCCACAATGTTGATCAGTTCTTCTACTTTTCTTGGGTTAGTTCTCCCCCTTTTCCGGGCCACTTCCTTTAAGCAAATTAAGGCACGCCCTCCGCCGCCTCCTGGAGCCCCTCCCGCCAATTGGCCACAATCAAGCCATGCCCGGCCAGCTAGTTCCTGGCTAAAAATAAAAATCAGAGCCGGTCGGTAGGAGGGGGGAGAAAACTAGTTCTGCCTGAAGTTAATCAATGGGAAGGGAAGGGCAACGAAGAGAGAAGAAGGATCGGCCGGATGCTGGTAATAATATTTAGATTTTTAGCCCTTGATGCAAAACTTTATGCTTGTTTAGATAACATTATCGCCTTGGCCGGGCCAAGACTGTTGCAAACTGGTTCTGGTTTTCCTCCTGTGGCAATGGGGAGGAAAAGTCGGCGTAAAGTCAACTAATTTACGATTGCATTGTGCGCATCGGACTCGCTCATATAATTAGAGAAATTAATTTGTGGGCTTTGGAGCAGCGACACTACTACAATATATATAGCGGAAAGGGAATGGGTAACGAGCGTAAACTTTTTAATTTTCATGCTGCAGATAATGCCCATTAAAATATGCCGGAAAAGGGCAAACGTGATAAAGACAGGCGGCGGCTTTCGCCCAGGCGACAAACACCTGCCCAGGGAGGTCCTGCTGGTCCAGAGAAACCCCATCCCAATAATGCCGGCTGCTTGAGGCGCCTTTGGCCGCGTAGAGAGCTATGACTTCTCAGCCGCAAACTAAGTGCATTAAAAATGGCAAAAGGAAAATAATGCACCGCATGAAAAAAAAGTGGCGCGGCGGCAAAAAGAGAAAATCATTTTTTTTTTATTATGCAACAAACAGAAAAGTCGTCCTTTGGGACCAGTTGTCCAGACGTCCAACATCCAACATCCAGGCAAAAGCCAACAGCAAACAGCGAACAGCGATGCTTGACGACGACGGCCTTTTGAACCCGTAGACCAAAGTCCGGAGTTTGGAGTCCCATGGTCCCGAGTCCCGGTGTCCCGGAGTCCCGGGGTACGGAGTCAACGAACGCTGCAGAAATAAGCTGCAAAAAGTTGCCGCCTCCGGCTGTGGCCATTATGCATTATTATTATCCTGCTCCCTGCTTTTGCTCCTGCTACTGATTTTCATTCTCATTCTCATTCAGTTTCTGATTCAGATTCAGTTGCCATTGCCCCCCCCCCCTCCTTTTTCAACTCTACATAAATATATGTATATATATTTATATATATAGATATATAGAGAGGTATGGATATTTCATCCTGACGGCATCGCTCGTGCTGAAAATTACTGCTCGAAATCAATTTCATGCGATTGAAGCACTTAATTCTTACCAATTCATTAATTGATTTCGTTGGCCGTTCGTTCGTTGCTCCCGTGATGGCAAGGCAGTGTGTTTGTATTTGGTTGCCGCTTCCTGCCTGGCTGCAGCTCGCCCACTTGCCACTTGCCACTTGCCACACGCCGCCTTCTGGTTCATTGAGCAGCCAGGAAAATTATAGCCACCAAAAAAGGGCAAAGGGCGAGAATAAATGGCAGAAATCGCAGAGTTTATAATGAGACAGGACGATGTCCTGATCAGAGTCCAAAGTTTTTGGGTGAAAGAGATGATAATTTTGAAACGTTGTCTATAATAATTATGAAAGTCCAACTCCTTCGGTCAATGACAGGGAAATTGGAAGGACCTCTTTGAAGTCCTGCCACAGTTTACTGAAATACAAACCTTAAATTTTAAAATGCCAAATCGAATCTTTAATGGCATTCAATTAATCCTCAATGCCGTGTTGTTTTAAAACAACAAAAATGCCTGAACTGAGGAAAATAATGGTTTTATGTATTTTTATTACCGGAATTTTACAATTCGATTGCTTGCCAAGCCACAAACAACATTTGTGCAAATATTTATTTACATATTTGGCAAGCAGCAGCAACAAAAAAATGCATTTACAGTGTTTGTTTTATTTAATTCCTTTAATTATTCAATCGTTTTCAACCGTTCTGCCTTACAGGGCTTTAAAAATGAGAATTGAAATTCCAATTGAAATTCGAATAATTAATCATTAATGTCCAAATTGATTACATTAATGCGTATTTAAATGTCCGCTTTTCTCCTGAAAAGTATGTACCGGGAAGTCCTTAAGTGTGAAGTTTCCTTTAAATTTGAGGATACAAGGGCTACCACAGGAAACCACATTAAATATTGAGACCTTCTTATTGTTGCATATATCGCTCATCCATTATAATTTATTAATTACACATCACTTATCAAAATAATTAAAATTGTAGAGGCTCCTGTTTCAGCCAATGTGGTGGTAGCTTCTGTCAGCGCTTTGGGAAACCTAATTGACGTTGTTAAATACTTAAATTAAATAACAAAAAAATCACATTAATTAAAACCATCGTTTATTATTTCCAGCATGTTTAAAGTACACTCCGTTTTAATGCGAATTATAATCTGCATTGTTATCATATTCCATTTTTTTCTGTGGTTTTTTGACCACCAAACTTCAGTCCGCATATATGAGCATTAATTTAATTATTTTATATTGATTTAATGTATTTGAATTAACGTGATTTTTTCACAGACATTTGCCTATCCCAGTAAATCTATTTTTTACATTTTTTTTCCCCCAAAATCGTACTTTGGCTTTGGCCTGGCCAGTGCCTTTGAAAAGCCTTAATTTCCACAAACAATTCAGAGTCCATACGCGAATGCCATAATGATAGCCAGGAGAGGACGGCGGCTGCAGTCGATGGCGCTGACTTTTTAATGAAACGCTGAAGTATAATTTATGAATTTTAATGAGTTGCCAAATGATGCCGAAGCGTTGATTTTCCATAATTATTAACACAGACCATCGGCAGCCTCCCCGGCATCGAGGTGAGCATCAGACTGGTCTTGGCCAGAGCCTGCTGGTGTCTGGACGTGGCCGTAAACTGGTCGGAATATGCAAAAAAAAATAATGCAAACACAACCCCGAGAAAGGAGGCTGCAGGAAAAGGAAAAGAAGGTTGAACAGGTGGAACTTTAACCTTTTTAAAGAGTTGAATTCAATTAAAACATTTATGATTAAAATAGGGTTACAGGTGGTTTTGTTTACAAGCCCTTTAACTAAACGTATTTCAATTAATTATAATTTATAATTTAGAGTATAAATTATTCGTTTTTTTTTTCATTTTAATTTAATGTAAAATTTTTAAATGTTTTCCAATCGGCTTAAACATGTTTGTCTTATTTATTACGCCCTTCCCGATGTTTGCTGCCTTTTTGTTTATTTTAATTTCCAGATTATAGGGGGTCTTACGTAATTGAGTTTAAAGTTTTTAAAATGCTTCGCACAAAAGTGCGAAGTTCAATTAAATTACTGGCCGTGTTGTACACGAGAAGAGCTCGGGAAAAGATCATTAATACAAATTAACACATAATTCACGCACACGGTCAATAATGCGTGTGCACAAAGCCATGGCTAATATGCGAATGCTGCCGGTAATACCTAATTAAAGCCAATAACAATAACAATAATAATAACAAAATGGTGTGGTCGTGGGACAAAGGCAAGATATGGGATATATTGCATAATGAAATTAACTAAAATATGCCATGGCGCCTGCTTAATTAAAACGGATTCGCAGCCAAAGGACGCGATGGCTGCTTAAGCGTGTGAATGACATCCCAAAACACACACTCACACACACACACACATCCAAACAAAACACATAACGGTAAATATATAGAGTGGACACCTATATAATCGATTTTAATGGAAAGCGGCTTAGTGGGCTTACCGGTCACCTGATTAATTGTAATGTCCAGCATTACATTTTATGCAGAATTCGGCCTTTCCGGCCTCTTTCGACATTATTTGGCCAATACTCGATTTTAACTACTTTCAAAATGTCGAAAACAGTGAACCAAATAATCCATTTTAACTATTAATTGAAATACAAATGGCCGATGTGGAAATTTCATGAAAATGTGTTGAGCCGAATTACAAAGGCTTTGGCCAATGCTAATCTTTTGTACTTGAAGCGACTTAATTAATTAAACAAACCCGAAAGGCTGGAGGCCACAGAGTCTGATATTTAATTGTTGCAATCGGATGCTGAGATGAATTAATAGAGATTTTGGCAATTCATTTCAGTTTAAAACCAATTTTGTTTTAGATTGAATCAAAGACATTCTTTGTTTGGTAATAGATTTGAACTCCTTTGGACCTTAATCAAATGGAAATCCATCATCGCTCTATAGGTCCTGACCAGAAAGAGCAAATATTCTGGCCATCGGCAAGACCAATACTAATTTAAATCGGATGGCATGTCCGATGATGCAAGCCACGGGGCTTTACGACTTAAGGTTGCCAAATGGTAATGATAATGCCTCACAAAGTCAACACGTTGGCAGATGTGAGGTGTCCGGGCCAGGGCAGCTGGGGGTCTCTACTGCAGGATAATGCTTGGATACTAGGCCGGAGCAAATGAACTCGTAATCCACCGACACGTTTATGCACTTAAGGGGGCCAGAGGGGGCTGGAGGCGGATGGAGGCGCTAAATCTATGGACTGGGTGGTCGTGCCACAAGTGCGGCACATTTAGTTGGGCCCTAACGGCTGTCTCCGACTAACAGTAAACAGCAATCACTGCTAATGAGTTTTATTGTAAATTAAAATTGCAATCAGTGTCAGGCAGCTGCCAGGCTGAAGTGTTCGAAGAGGGGCATGCCCCTGCCCCTGCCCCTGCCCCGACCAGCAACGCACACATAGAGTGACGTTTTTGGGGTCGATGTGCATCCATGATAAATGCAATAAATGACACGTCGGTCGCCTGTGACTCAAATCCTTGCATAATAAATTTGCCAAATTGCAAAACATTAAATAAAGACAATGTGCAATGACAAGCCAGAACACTGGGGCACACAATGCCATGCCGCATGCCACAGAGATAGTGAAGTGATGTCGTTGCACAACAGCAAATAGTCAAAGCTGGTGGCATGCCCATCCATCCATTTGCCACATGCTGCCTGCCTAGTTGCTAGTTAGGGGGCACTAACGTTGCCTGATGGGCTTCGAACAGATCTAGCTTTCTTGGCTTTTTTTCAAGAGAATAAGGATCCTTTTACCACAAAAACTATTTAAAATATTTTTCATATTTATAACTTTAGATAAAAAATTATATATTGGTAGGGGATATATACATATGTGTGGATCCATTTTTGATTATTTGAAGGGGAAATCCTAGCAGCTATTCCGGCAGCACTGTCTGCCACCAAAGGACTCCCAGAATGGCAAGCACCCGCACAGGGATACACTCACCCACACATATGCACAGATGGACACATGTGATGTCATTAAAAAGGCATTCATCATCCCAAAAAGGGAAATGGCGGCGAGGAGACGACCAGAGTTGCACAAAATGAAGTCATGCTGGATGGCCGGATGACTGGATGGCTGACTGACTGGCTGACTGGCTGACTTATCGATATACCGAAGTTAATAATTAAAATCGCAAAATGCGTTAAAAGTCTATCAGTTTAATTGCCATTGGTGGCTGCAACTATCAGGAAACAGCAGCAGCAGGCGGGGCAAACCACCGACGCCGACTGCGACTGTGGCGTCGCTCCTGTCAATGACACTCTGATGAACTGCCGTCAGGATACTGCCACTGCCACTGCCCTGCTGCTGCTCCTCCTCCTTTTCGAATTCCCCCATCCAACTGATGCTGATGCTGCATTGATATGCAATTAACGACATCGAGGGGCCAAGGACTGCAGGGCAATTGACGCATTGGGGATTTATTCTATGGGCGCATGCATTTTTTATGATTAAATGATAGTTGGAGTCGTCCTTTTTATTCCCGCTGCGCCAGCACCAGGCCCAGGACAAGGACCAGCACCAGCACCAGCACCATTGCCACAGCCAGGATATGCCAATGATCCACAGAGCCGGCCGAGCCGCCTCTCTCTGCAATAATTGAACAATTGCCAGCTGTCAGTGGGGAATTGGTCGAAAAAAAAAAAGAATAATAGAGACAACCCAACCAAAAACTTCACAACTGCAGCTGCTTTAAGGGATTAAAGTATTACCGGGACATTGGCCATTGGGTGGCGTTTAATGGGGATTATGCAGACCAAAAGGCGGCACCGTGCAGCGCACTTTAGTTAAGCCCATGGGATGTGTGGGTAATATTGTCCGTTTTTTATCATTTATTCATTGATTCTGAATGGGTCTGATTAAATTAGCCAAGTGATAAAAACAAAAGCTCATGAGAAGTTCCCAAATGCCATTTAAAGGTCGTTAAGTTAATGTTTTTGAAAATGGGAATGGTGTATGTGGGTCAAAATGAAATTAGTGTAAAGATTTTTGGATAGAATTTGAGAGGGGATTGTTTTCCGGTGATATGAAAAATCATGGTGGTTCCCCTTTAATATTTCAGCCATTTTTTATCGGATTTTGAAAAGGGATATCATTTCTGAATCGTGGCTTCACTCTTCTTCGAACTGCTTCAAAATATAAATAGATATAGAGAGATAAAATTTTGTCAAATTTTTGCCAAAAATCATGATGGTACCCCTTACAAAATTCCGAAAATTGGGTCAGATTTTCGAATGCCAGTTTTTGATGGAAATTGATTCTACTCAAAAATACAAGATCGGGAAGGTATAACATTTGAAGATCTGACCACCATTAGCCAAGTTATGAAACTTTTAGTGAAATTAATAGTCAAAAAATCCTCGAAGATTAATGGGGGCGTGGCCGTGGTGAAAATTGAGACTTTCGGCACACTCTTTTGGTCATATTTTGTCTATTTTTCATCAGATTTAAAAAAGCAATGGCATTTATGAATCAGGATTCCAATCCCCTTCAAACTGTATCAAAAATTTGAAAAAGGAAAAAAAAAAATTTTTCGTCGATTTTTTAAAATTTTTATGATGGTACCCCTTACAAAATTTCCGAAAATTGGGTCAGATTTTCGAATGCCAGATTTTGATTGATATTATTTCTACTCGAAAATACAAGATCGGGAAGGTATAACATTTGACAATCGGCCATCTTTTTCCCAAGTTATGGCATTTTTTGTGAGAAAATCCTGTTGAAAGGACTTGGGACTAATAGTAAGTTTTCAGTTATCTTCTCATCTAGTTTCTATCAGGTTTAAAAAAATATATAACATTTTTTTAAAAGATTTCCTTAAAATGTGGGGTGTACTTTAGACTCCCGAAACCTTTTGACTTTCCCATAACCCATTAATTAATAAATCCCATAATTACAATGTGCCCCTCTTGATTGGTCCCCATTTAAATTTCGGTTTTTTGGTTAACAAGATATGAGTGTGGATTATGACAATCCCCTCCCATTAAGGAAGTCCTACACATACAAAAAAAAGAACCAAACACAATTTCGTGTTAATTTTCCCCGCTTACAATGTGTACATGGAGAGACTAATGAGCGAATGAGCTGAAATCCATTTAAGCTTACACAGAAAGCATCGGAATAAAAGAATGAGACTAAATCCATACTAAGTCGCATACCCGCCGGCTCCCCCGCCGTCCGGCTATCCAATACTCGAAGACTATTTATGCTAAATGAACAACATGTCTTAATCGGCTATTCATATGGAAATGCATGGATTATTATTCAATTAGTTACGTTTTCAAAGAAGACCAACTAGAATGTGGCTGGCTGGCAAATACGAAAGAAAAAAATGGGGGAAAAAAATGTGTATATAAAATGAAATCCATGAGATACCTACACACTGGAGAGGGAAATAAATGGGCGGGTAAGCAAAGTTGCTTCGCTTCAGTGAATTTTATTAATGAACTGTGGCCAACTGCGGCTGAAAAGTAACTCGAGAGCCATGGTTCAGGTATTGGCCACGGGAAACGGGCTAGAGATACACCTGCAAGCATCGTTTCGTGTTCATTATTTGCTTGGCCACTCCAAGCCGAGCCACCAAACAGCAAACAGCAAACAGCTAACACAGGGCAACCCAGTACCGTAGCAGCCATCCGCCCCACATGTTCAAGCTGCTCTCGTATCTTGTATCTTGTATCTTTGGCGGAGCATATTGCCAAAGCCGCAGCTACAAGCCAACAAAAACAAAAACAAGAGCGTAGTAAACGCAAATGGCCATGGGGAAGCAAACTATACTCGTACATGGCTGCTGTTGCCACTCTCATTCATTCATAAAAATCCCAAGCGCCAAATCCAGTTTGAGCCATGTATACCAGCCAGATTTCACACACATTCGCTTCCCCGAATCAAGTTCAGACTTTATGGCACAGTGGAACCAAACAATCGCCAAGAAGTTGTGGGAATTATCGGGGATACTGGGAACAATACAATAGGGTCTTGGACCTCTAAGAACTCTCCACAAGACTTGTAACTTGGTAATAGGAAGTAGAACTTGCGTGGGTGGACCTCCTTTATTGTTCGCATACCTGGATTAATATTTTCGATTTCAGGAGATTTGAAGTCCCTAAGAATAGGGATAATACCCCCCTGGGTTTTAATGATAGTCCCCCTGGAACTACTGTGCGTCACTGTGTGGGCAGACAGCGGATGTTCGGCGGCGAACATGAGACCAAGAACAACAAAAAAAAAAAACAGTAGATGATGATGGGGCTTTGATCTTCGGCTGAACCTGTTTCCGCCATAAAATATCCGTATCTGTATCTATAAGCTATAAGCTATAAGCTATAAGTATAACTTTTGGATGGCTCAACTTTTCTTTTTTATTGATGGAAGTCCGGCGCGTGGGCTGGCTGAAGAGTGGGCTGTCATTTTCGAGCTGGCAATTAATTATAACTGTTTGTGTCGGCCCATAAAGCGCGTGGGTGTCAAAATGTCGCCCCCTTTAACCCGATTTTTCGATACACTCAACGAAATTTGCATATCAAAAGCAGCAGCCACCGTTGCCGGGGCGTAGGTAGGGGGAGCTGAGCCGAGTGGGCGGTGGGTTGTTGGACTAGTTACGAGGGCGTGGCAGCTTATCAATGCGTTCTTTGTTTAGGCCCAGTCATATTGAATGAACAGCCACGCCCTTCGTGGCTACCCTTTTTTTGTTCTCTTGCCAGACACGCAATATGCAACTTGTGCGACTTTTCCCAGTTTTGCGCACTGCTTTTTGACGTATTTTTTAGTGTGTCTTTCTTTTTGTTTTAATGAATTTAATAAATGCTTGCTTGACTTTTAGCGGTAGTAAGTTTCTCAAGTGCCAGCGAGCAATTAGCGGCATGCATCTTCTTTGGGAACGGAAGCCTTTGGCGCACGCAACGAGCCAGTCGGGATGGGCGGTGAGTCCCAGTTATAGGGAAGTTCCCGTTTCGGGAGTTGGTCTACTACACTGCAAGAAACAATGCTCTCAAATCATTCGGAGGCTACTTCGAATCCAAAGTAACCCCAGAACAATATCTCAATAAAATCTTGCAGTTTCTTCTCCAAGTGAAATATGATTCTGCAAAAGCACAGAATTTGTGGGGTTTCTTCAGAAGTCGACGACTCCCTTGATTGCAGGGTATGAACTTAATCGCGAAGGCTTCGCCCCAGAACCTTAAAACCTGTACTGGATGTGCACTTAATCTCCAAGAGATAGGATATCTGATTGTCGTTCACAACCAACTACCAAGTACCAAGTACCAAGTATCCGTGTATACATATATTGTATTTCCCCACCGAGGCTTTGTTTTGATTTTAATTTGGTTCACACAATTCATTTGAGCTTGGCCTAGGCAAGTGTCTCGACGACTGCCAGAGAGTCTTGGCAGTGACTCGGTAACTTGGCTGACTTGGCTGACTTGGCTGACTGGGCTGACTGGGCTGACTGATGTGATGTGATGGGGAGTGACTTGCTCAAGATTCCCACATAAATTATGTGAGAGCCCAAGTGTGACCAATAAACCAACTGTCCAGACGCAGACGAATATGGATACGAATACGAATCCGTCCTCAGGGTTTCGTATTCCACCGCCACACCGACCTGCAATAAAATATGCTTGGGACGCGTCTTTAAGAAAAGACCAACCACAAGAACCCCATATAATATGAGTAGTATGTATGTATGTGTGTGTGTGTATATCCTGGTCCTTGCATGAACCCTTTTCTTAACTTAATTTAGAGCTAAATATTAGAAATTACCTCACGTTCGGGGCATCAGGCTGAAAAAGGGGAGAATAACTTTTAAGTCATGCAAACTTTGTTCCGCACTCGAATACAGTTTAGTTCAGTTCGGATGAGTTGAGTTGAGTTCTTGAGCTGAGTTTCGGTTCAGTTCGGTACGGTTTGCTTCAGTAGACTGGAGAGTAAAGGCAAATGTGCCTGCAAATGTCTTTTCAATTGGCAATCGAGGCTCAAGTGGGGGGCAGGATGTAGGAGGCGCACAAAAAGCGTTGCGGTAATATCCTTCCCGGCACATGTTAGGGTGTCGGGTGTATGGGCTTTGATGCGGTCCTTAACCAGGCGTAATCCTGTCAAAGTGTTATCGCTAAGCACAAACCCCAACACACCCATCCCCACCCACATACTCCGAGTCCGAGTTTGTTCTCTGACTTGCATGCAAATTTTTTTTTTTTGCACCAAACCCCACCGTCCTGATTTCCGGCCTTAAATATATTTTTTTTTTTCGATAACTCGGCCTGATACTTTCCTTTCTTGCCATTCCAATCCAATCCACAAGACCTCCACGCTCTGGCCCTTTTTTTTTGTGCTGACTTGGCTCACGATTTTTACGCTTAAATAAAAAATATCTACACTTAACACTTTTTGTTGCTCACCTGGCGGTGAAATCCTTTTCCTTTTTGGCAAGGAGTTTTCACGACTCTTGTATCGAAGAAGTCATCAGCTGGCGAATGGCAAATGGCAAATGGCAAATGGCATCGCTTGTCGCCATAAACTTGAACAAATATGCAGCCCCGAACGTGCCACTTATGCTGCCGCACAATCGCCTTCACATTTGCTCAAGGTGTGTTGTGTGGCACGTGTGTGTGTTGTGAGTGGTTGGGGTTTTTGGGTGGGCTTTTGGGTGGCCTGGTGGATGACTGGTGGTGGGTGGTGTCAAGTGCAGGGGCAAGGGCTCTACTGGGCTTCTGTCCCTGTGCGATGCTGCGCTTTTTGTTTGCACTGCGGTTTCTTGCCCCACAGTGGCAGAGGCGACGGCTTTGCTGTTTGCGCGGTCTGATTGAAGGATTGTCTTGTCCATCCACATACATATATCCTCCATGTTCTTGGCAACTGCGGTTGCATATGCCTCGGCATATATACAGAGATCTATACATATATACCTATAATCAGACACCCAACACCACGGCGGGGGATTATGGCTATTTAACCAGCAATCTGTGGGGAATGATTTACAGATGGCTCATTGAAGCATCGGAGGAGTTCCAAAAGGTATAAGGATATTAATAACAAAAGCTTCTTTAAACCCAAACTTAAACTGCAATACCTGTTACTGTCTCTAAGGATCTTCTCGTTGCTCTCGTTGAGTGTGAAATATTTTGTCCTAGAGTTTATATAAAAGCGATTTAAGGACACAAGAAGCTCTGCCAGACCAGGCAGGTCGTCTATCATGCGGCAACGGTATTCACTGGATGTCGTAATTAGCTCATCGGAGCTTGAGGCACGCCACGCAGAGCCAGGAACAGAGGCAACAGAAAGCTCATTAGCCGAGAGCATATATTATGGGGCCTGTCAGTGAGGAGGCCTGGTGCTATGAAACTGGCATATCATCAGCCTCATATTCCGATCCTGCAGGATCCAACAGGCTGTTGCTGGCGCGTCCGCCCTCCCTAACTACCTACTAAATGGGCTCATTTTTCAAATTTTATAGCTACTTAACACAACATCAAACAATTTTTATTTTATTAACATGCGCGCACACTCCACACCCATTTACATTTGACGACGTTGGGCTAGCAACTCAATTTTTTTCGGCAGGCTCAGCATCATATCTTGGAGATATATTTGTATCTATTCATAATAAGCGGCGTCGCTTGTGCTCGACTGACTTCAGACTAAGGGGCGGACAATGTATCGAAATAATTGTGTGTGCTCACACATGAACGAGTCGGCGGGGACACCAAAGGAGCCGGGATCCAAATAGATGAAAAAAGCAAAAAAATTGGGAGCAAAAGGATGATTGGATGAAGGCTACGGAGAAGGAGGAGGAGGAGGAGGAGGAGGATGGGGGCGGGTGGAGGCCAATCGAAACAAAAATCATATGTACATTGAACGATGTACGAGTATGTGTACAAAAATACACACTACATGCCCCAGAGGGACTCACTCAGGCTCCTGACACAACACACAATCCGGAGCGGCATCAATAAATGATTTCACAAAGGCATTTCGGAATAAGACGGGTGGAGGGAGGTGGGGGGGGGGGGGCAGAAAAAAAGTGAAATAAAGGAACATCGCATCGCAGTAGCGCAGTGAAATGAAAACCCCCGCAAAGGTCATGAAAACATCATTGTCAGAGACAAAAACACGAGACCCCGACCCCGACCCCGACTCAAAGGGAAACATATATAAGAAATATATATAACGTGTAGATCAAGCCGAGAGGCTGGCGTGGAAGGGGCATTAAAAAGACCCAGCGGGCGTGTTGAGGAATGTGCGGTTTAAAAATAAAAACGAAAAAATCCCAAGACAAGATTGTGCCACATGGGTGCTCGCTCCTTGAGCGACTTTGTCTCCTACGTCTCGGACCTCGGATGCTGTCGGTCTCCTGCCCAGGCTAATTGTAGCCCGCCGGCATTAACAAACACAAACACAAACACACACTTGAAGATATGGCATGGCATATCCTGGCCAATTTGGGTCTCTTATTTATGACCCACTGACATTAGTTTAAATTCAAATATCAACACATCGAAGGCCTCGGGTCTAGGGACAGACAAGAAAGTATCACATTGCCGGTTGTGACATTAATAAGTCAACAGATCGGGTTGCAGGACTCTTGACCTACAGGGCTAGGCGGAAGTCTCGGAAGGCTCCTCGGCTGATGTCCACTCGAAAAGAATCCTTTTGTGGTGGGATTTATGCAGATATACAGAGGTTTGATTGTTTATTTGAGGATCGTATTACAGTCGCCTTACTGCCCGGCCCGGCTCCCGTTCAATTACTTGTCCCTAAAAATAATAGTGAATAATCCTTCGATTTTGGAGGCATTCAATTTCATCGAAACGAATGTCTGGTAATCTGGCTAATGGGGGCCCAGCTTCGTGTTTAATCCTTCCTAATGGAATCCAAGTAAGCAGCTTAAGCACTGCTCGGTATTTTTAATTATTCCCATGAAAGTAGTTCAAAAAGTCTACATATTTTTTGGATAATTAAAATTGTGAATGGTTGCCACTGCGGCGACCTCAAAGACTCCCGGATCCTTGTTGTTGTTTCAGTATTGCGCAAAAATCCTTGCCGAATCCTTGCCGCTCATCAACGCCCGGCAGCCAAAGTTTTTCACTTTTTAATCCCGGCGAACGCCTCAAGTCCTTTTCCGAAGCGCTTTTCTTGCACCAACTGTTGTGGTTCTTGTTTTTGGCTTTTATTTCATTCAGGATATATATATATACATATATATATTATGTATATATCCGTTTTGTGTGTATCTGTGTTTGTATAGGAAAAGTATGGGAAAGAAAGCCCGAGCGCGCTTTTCATCATCGTCATAATCTCAACAGCAACATCAACAACTTGAAGTGATTTGTGTTTTTCATCCGCCTTGCGATGGTTAAGGCTTACCCACCTGCCGTCTCCTTGCCACCCCTGCCTACCAGTGGCCACCCATCCATCCATCCATCCTTCCACATCCTGTGGCAGTTTTCCTTTTCGCCACTTTCCGGCGCCCCCAACCAGCCGCCAGCCAACCGCCAGCCTTATCCTTCACCGCCCAACTCCTTGTGGCAGTCTGCCTTTTTTATTTAATCACCTCACAAGACGCTCGAGCACACAACACGGCTTTAATCTATTTTAATTAAAAATATAATTATTTAATATAGCACAAGAGGATGGGCTCCTTGGCTCGGGATCCTGGCTTGACTCTGGGCTCAAAACAGTGACTTGTTGCAAAGGATACTTGAGCCGTGATGTGAATTTGAATAACTCTACCACTTATTTATAAAATCCATTTAAATAATTATACTTGAAACAAAGTAGATACCTTCCGGTTGCGAGCCGAAAATAATCAACAACTTTTTCAATATGTTTTTTTTTCGAAAAGCAGCTTTTCAACTTTTTGAAAATACCAATCATGGCTCACTTCCTGTTAGCCGGGCAATTTAGGGATCGGGATCCTTTTTGGGCCCACACACGGCGGCGAGAGTCCTGAAGTCCCGAACACATGCCGACGAAAATTTCGCATAAAATTATAAAGTATCCTTGGCGAAGGGATAACTGGGGTAAGTACTTTGGGAAACTTCTTCTTTGCTGTGCAAATTTACGCCGGCAAATCTGTGCAGGCTTTTGTCACAAACTCCCAGCACATCATGTGTAGAATTCATTAAGGTGACTAAATACATTGGGCGAGCGAAGGCAGGAGGTGTCCTTTTTTTTTTTTTTTGGGTTTGTTCTGTTTTTA
Source organism: Drosophila varians (assembly GCA_018150405.1). Taxonomy (NCBI): domain Eukaryota; kingdom Metazoa; phylum Arthropoda; class Insecta; order Diptera; family Drosophilidae; genus Drosophila; species Drosophila varians. The sequence goes on from JAECWK010000130.1 coordinate 18,009,612, forward strand.
GGATAAGGATGAGGATGAGGATGAGGACTTGGCAGTTTCTCAAGCTGCGTGTAATTTGTAGCAAGTGGCGGCAGGTAAAGCGATGCCAAAAAGGAAAAGAGAAGCTGCACTGGCAGTGGCATCGCCAACAGATATTAATTTCGTGTTGCGAGAGGCAAGTAGAGGCAAAGTAACTTAAGCTTCAACTTGCAGAAAGAAGATTGAGATACAGGGGGAACACAACCTGGGCCTGCTGCTGCCTTTAGCTTCCTTCAGACACCTTGCCCTCGCAAAAGTTGTTGCTGCTGTTGCTGCTGTTGCTGCTGCCGTGCACATTAATTCGTGGGAATTAATTATTCTCAGGCCTGTGACGATTCCCAAGACACTCGCTCACTCATTCGTTCGTTGATACCCAGATCTGGCGGCCCATGCCTCCTCCTCCTCCTCCTCCTTCTCCTCCTCCTTGGGCTCTGCTTCTGCGGTAAGGCAAACATTTTCGTATCTGTATCTGCGGCACTTGACGCTCTCCTTTCCACGCCGGATAATCGGGTGGGGCACATGGGTACTCCGTATTCATTCGGATTTATATAACCGGAAGCGAATACTTTGACAAGACATTCACGGCGAATTACTTCCAAAATATGGAAGCCCTTATGTAAAGTAGGTAAAATCTTAGTAAGCTGTAACGGGTATCTCATAGTCTAGTACCGGGTATCTCTAATTATTTCTGCAAATGTATGCATGCCACACCGAACACACACTTGGCCAAAAGCTGATGCTGCTTCTGGCCCCTTCTCTGCTGCCACGGATAAGCGTCGCAATTACAACAGGGCCTGCTGCAAATCGCTTCATCTTTTTTTACGGCCGCCCTACAATGACCGTTTTGGGAATGGTCTTATGGATGGTCTGGCCCCGCTGGCCAAGACCCATAACAAATCATTGGGCCATGTTAGCGGGGTTATCAGTAAACTTGATGATTTGCACTTTTAACTTTAATTTGTTGTTCCCGCGCCTGTTGTAAGCGCATTTGCCACACATTAAACTAATGGAAATTTCAAAATTTTATCGCAATAAGCTGTTCGTAGCCATTTATATTTTTTGGCATTTTAATAGTAATTTTACGCTCAGGAAAATTCAATAACAAATAAATGGATGCTGGCATCTACCCCATATGCCGCGAGATCTGCTTTGTATTTTCTTTTTGCCACACCACATTGCATTATTTATGTACATGCTGGGGAAGGGGAAGGGGGAGAGGGCGGAGTGGATTTTTTTTTCTAGAATTTTTGTTAATAATTCTTACCAGCTTGTGAAAAACTCGTATATATATTTTCGCTTTTTTCATTCGGTGGCTATTAAGCTGATGATTTTAATGAGTGAATAATGTGTTTGCTTTCCCTTCGCGGCAACTGCCCCACGGACGCCTGCAACGGCGGCACTCCCCTCGTTTTTCTGCTTTAATTTTTTAATAACCTTCAAACTCTTGACTTCTTGAAGTTGAGGTTGCCCCTTCAGTTGTTTGGCTGTTTGTGTTGTGTTGTCGACATGTGTTGGACCCCCGGCTGGAAAAGTTCCCATTTCCATCTCGATTCGAGTGGAGCATTAAATTTGTCATTAGGTTTTGTGGTTAGCATTCTGAAAATTACATCAAGTAGTTGTTCTTTTTTTACCCTCCATCATACTCTAGATTGTAGATTTATCTTTTTAAATATTTAAACGTTCTAATTGGCTGACCGTCGGGCACTTGAGCCATTTCCAACTCCGAGTTGACATAGATAATTGCGCCGCTTACAATTATGTCGCGCAGATTATGCCACACAAAGCTGACAAATTTCTGGAGGCGCCCCAAAGGGACGAAGACTTATTGTGGAGCTTTCCTCCGAGCCTGGGAGAGTGGAGTGTGTGTTGTGAACTATAATGAGCCGGCGTTGACTTTTCATTTTGGTTTGGTTTTCTCAAGTGCTCTGGGTCTGTACATTTTTAAAAACGCTTCTGCACTGCACTTCTGCCCAAGTCGGGGGAGCTGTGACATCTTTTATGGCCTGTACTGATGTTTTGACCCAGTAATTTAATGATTCTAAATGGCGTGGCAGTTGATTGCCGGAACATGCGGGCGGGGCCAAAGGCGGCGATGGGGGGCAGTGGGAGGTGTGAGAAAGCATCTGGAGTGCAGCAAATGACAGCAAATTCAATTTGTAGCATCTTGAGCTTTTGAGACATTACAAAGTGAAGTGCAAGGGACCGTTGCCCGTCTACGATTCGTATCTAAACAGAAAAATATAACGGACGCTAATGGTATACGATACCTGGTACTTATTTCACAGGGCGACATCTCTCTCTCTCAGGTGAACAATATGCCTTTTACACTTTACAAGTTCCTAGTATTTCCATGTCACCGAGCAAAGGAAATCTCACAAACACATCAAACAACACATTTAACTTTACTCTCAGCTTTTCCCAGCTTGCCCCGAAACTGGCCGTTAAGGCTTAGGTTAAATGCCAAAACTTCACTTAAAGTTACTTCCTTTTGGCGAACTTAGAAGGGCTTTTGACCGACCCATCCTCCCCTAAAACAATTCTCATGTTGTCATCGTCCATTTGTGTTGGCCATATCGCTGCCCATATCGCAGCCACCGAAGAAACTGCATCTTCCTCTTCAGCTTCTGCCCTGCTGCACCACCAAAGGGACTTGGAAAAAGGAAGTAATCCATTCTGAGTGCAGTTTTCAATATCACTTTCCAGAGGGACAACTTCCTGCCCGGGCCAGGCCAAGCCAGGCCGGTCGCATCATCATCAAAAAAAAAAAATGGCAAAAAGGCAAAAAGGAAAAAGTAGAGAGAAACTGTTGGCACTTTGCATACAAATGTGCTACCAAGCCGAACTTATCGCAACATTTTAATAACTGGCGGCAACAGTAGCCAACTGCAGATGGTGCAGAAGATGGAGCTTCCGAGATGATATAGACGGCGGAGGCCAGGCCAGTCAGCTTTCATTAATTACCAAGAAAGGCGAGTTTTTTATTTCGTTTCGGAGTGGAGCTTAGGAGGCTCTGGCTCCTTTACGCTTTTCCTGCCAGTCAAGTATATTTTCCGCCAAACTGGCCGTCACGTCAACAGGTTGCTTCCCTGGCCCTAACTGGGCCTGCCAAACTGGCTCAGTTTCCCCTCCCCCCCTCCGCCACCAGGTTGCTGGCTAAAATCCCAATCCCTGGGCTGAGCTCGGCTCGGCTCTTATCTAGCTGGAGAATCAGGCAACAGGCGCGTAATTTTTATGAATGAAGTGTTCGCTTCCAGCCAGGATTCAGAATCGAGCTAGGAAACACGACTGGCCAAGCCGTCAACTGGTTTTTGGAGGCTCTGGCACTTAATTGCAATCGCACCTTGGCCAGAGCAGCAAGTGCAGCAAATGCTGCCTTTGCTGTTGCTGATGTTGCTGTTGCTGCTGTTGCAGTTGCTGCAGTTTGTCAGTCAGGTTAACAAATTGCGTTAAGGCAGACCAGTTGTTTAACCGGTTTGCAGCACATCTGTGCTCTATTCTGAGGCACTTGTTGCATCAGTTCCAACCTGAAGCTGGACCATCATCATCATCAGGAGCAGCAACAGCAGCAGCAGCAGCAGCAGCATCACACACTTGCAACTCGCTTATTAAATATGATTATGTGTTCGATTCTGAGCTCGTCTTCAAGTGGTTTAAACACTGAACAAAAATATGTGGTAATAAAAGTATATTTGTTAAATTTTAATACTGAAATGGGGGCTCCTTTTAATCCTTTATAGATCTTTAAAAATTCTAATTTGTTTAACTAAAAGAGTAGAAAAGTTAAAGCTTTCTTTTATTTTAATTGCACTGTCGGTAAAAGTACGGATGGTCACAGGAAGTGAAGCCGCGCCAGGCGTCGTCACATTGGCGGCCAGCCTCAATCTCTGCTCCATGCCCCATGCCCCAGCCCTGGCAGCCAGTGCCTGCCCCTTCCTCAAACACCAACTGCCAACTGCTGCCCACTTTTAATGAAGTTTTCCGTTTTGTGATGGTTCTGTTGACTCTCCAAGCCAGGCCCGGACCAGGCCAGCCTGATACCCTGAAACTGAGAAGGAGAAAGGCGCTGCAGCACTTTGTTTGCCAGGGCATTTGAAAATCGTCAGCGACTCCTTATCCCTTTTACCAAGTTTTATTGTTGGTATTGCCCGGCCATTGGCTGGCTAAGTTGCCGGGCAAAATAAAAATCCATTGGCCGTTCAAATGTTTTAATTAAAATTTAATGAATTCAGTGTACTTAATTATGCATTGTTGTTGTTGTTGTTGTTGGTTCCTCCTAGTTCCTGAAAATTAATTTTAATTGTTTTTATTTTTCAACTATTACACTCTGGAGTGACAATCGAGGCGTATATGAACCAGAAAAATGAGCTCGAAATGTTTGTGCAACGCAATTAAAATTGAATTTATTTCGAGAATAGAATTGATTATAAAAATATGCCAATATTGTTTCGGAAGTAAGCGGAACCTGAAACCAATCGCATGTTTATACATAAATATGTTTTAATTAACAGGCATTGCGTTTAGCCAGAGAGTGAACAACAAATACGAAAATTAACTTCCATAATAAACAATCAGAATTTAATAAATCTACCGGCCTGGCCTTGTGGATATGGCGAATCAATACAATATGTAAACAAATTATTTCATCGCCAACTATGAACATTTGATAGAAACCGAAATGCAAAATCGAATTCTGCAAAATTGATTACTAATTAAAATGAAATCACTGCCAGTCAGCAGAATGTAAAACAAATAAAATGTGTTTAAATAAATCCCAGTTTCTGGCATATTCCATTTTAAAGTTTAAACAAAAGAAAACATATTTGGAAAGGCTTGGGACCGGACCACCTTTTAGGTTTTGCCGATTTCTGGAGGCTGTGAAAGCCAGGTCTGTGATCCGTTAATTTCGCCTTTTGAAAATTAAAAATGAGTATTATTAAATTCTTCATTAATTAAGCCAAGCGGCGGGGCTATTAATTAATACGAGTCCCCGACCAAAGTGCCGCCACTTTGTCTGGCCCCGAAAAATAGAATCAATTAGGCGGCATTTAAGGTGCAAGTGGCCACGCCCACTCGGTGAAAGCCCTGGGGGCGAGTGGAGGGATGAATAATGATTGAAGCGAGAGCGCTGATTGATGGACACTGGACAAATATCAGTCTTTAAGGAAGCTGTGAAGAAAACCGACAGAGACTCTGTGAATTCTTTTCCCCTTTCCCCAAAAAAAAAGTGAAAAATATTTTAATTTGAATTTGAAAAATTTGTAATTTTATTCAAATACTCAATTTTCTTTGTTTAAAGATACAAAAATTGTTGTTTCTTATTTTTGTTTTTTGTGGTTTTTTGAATTTTTTTCAAGGTTCTGGTTAGCCTTTTTTTTTAATATTTTAAATATTACATTTAAATATTTACTTTAATGAAAGTTTTATACACATACTTAGCTTGGTTTTGTTGTTCGATTTCGATTTCAATTTAAATGCAAATGCAAATGCCGTTGAAGTCTAATTTATATAATTAACATTCTCATTGAATTTGTTTTTGTTTTTTTTAGAGTTCTTTAGCGTAATTTTTGGCGCTTGCGCGTGAATGTATCTCGTAACTTGTTTTCCATTTTTTAATTTTTTTTTTTTTTTTTGGATTTTTTTACCATGTATATAGTTATTGTCATGCATGATAAAAAGATAGTCGTTGAATGATGTAAATATTATGTTACTTCGAATATATATGTAAATGTATATCTCTTGTGTATGTCCCCTGTGTCTTAGGTCTAGAGAAAATCACACTTAAAAATAGCATTCGTTTCATAATTGATGTTTCTATTTTTTGATCGATTTGGTGATTTGGAGCTCGGATTCGATTTATGAGTAGGGGGGGCCCAAGGAGTGGTGTCTTGTGTATATTTGGAATCTAAATTTTAGATTTATGTGTAGTACGTATATGGATAAATATCGGTATGTCCTATAGCTTAAACTTGAACAACTGCTAATGAGAATGAGTCACGACTCGACAGACTCGTTAATATTTATTCTAAATGCTAAAATGCGTAATTCCTACTACTTACTATCGAAAAATCTTACTACAAATTAATATTTTGAGAGTAAAATGTATTCTTTTTATATGTTTTTTTTTTTGTTGTTCTTTTTTTTTTGTTTTGTGTCGTCTACTAATGCTGCTGTTTCTTGCTCGGATGTGGACTAAAAACTGGGTGGAGGGCAAGCATTTTGTAGAGCGGGTTGCGCACCTGCCCCGTGGCCAAACCAATAATCCCAATCATTTCTTCTCCACGGTTTTTTTCCTTTTTGGTTTTGTGGCTAACGTGGCCTGAGATTTGAGTAACGAGGTTTGGGGCCAACGTCTGCCAGAGCTTTGGGTACAGGTACTTATCACAGCCATCGAGCGCCGCATGCAAATGTCTTTTCTCAAAACACACTCGACATGGTTTCTCCATTTGCGCTCCGTAATAACCAACGTCATATAGTTATAATTACAAACATAAAATCCAAATAGAAATATAAATATTCAATATGTGGATAACCAGGGACGGCCAACAACCAAAAATCGCCTAAACCAAAATGACACGAGACGCGTCTTTCGATGGAAGTCCATCCAGTTCTTTGGGGTTTCTCCATGGATTCTATGGTTTCGATTCGTGTGTTCGTGCTTTTTGATTTTTCTCTGCAAGGTGATTATGAATGATGGATGTCAATCAGTCTAGCTGGGTTTGGCTGGGCTGGGCCTATCGTGCCCCCTTCCGTCACTGCGGCTCAGTAAGTCTGTGGAGGAGAAGAGCAGGCCGGGCGGTGTTGGTTTCATGAGAAATGCGATAAATACAGGTTGCTATAACAAGCTGTTAATTACTAGAATTGATCTGGATCATTATGTTAAGTATCTTTCAATCGGGAATATATATTTTCTGCTTTACTACAATTTCTCAGGGAAGGCATGATGATAGGCATAGGCCTCATCTCTAGCACGGAAATGGTTTAAGGCTTTTGAAACTTGAAAAACTTACCACTGGCGGATAGGACATGTATTTGTCGCTCATATTGAAGTAGGATCCATCGGCGGGAGGCGCCGGCGAAGGCGACGATATGTAGCTGCCCTTGATGACCAGAGAGGAGGCCGGCGACGGCGACGGGATGTACAGACCATTGGAGATCAGCATGTGATCGTCCTTGGAGCGCATCGGCATGCCCTCGATCAGGCCCGTGGCACTGTTCCGCTGACTGTGCCGCTTCGGATTGGGCAGGGTGCGGGTAAAGTCCGGATTGCACAGCGGATACGGCGGCGTGCACATGGAGCTCTCCTGGTACTTGGGCGGATACGAGGTCGACTGGATTATGTCCACGTTCTCCACGAGGTAAGTGGAGGCGGCGGCCTTCTTCTGCACATCTGCCTGCAAAGCAGTGATGGGCAGCTGGTTAGAATTAGCGGAAATCGAAAGGTTTCTCGGTGAGTATGTTAGATCTTAGCCGGGTTAGGTGATGGTGTCTTACCTTGTAAACCGACTGGCTGTCGTCCTTGGAGTAGACGTCGTCGTTGCTGGGCTCGGCCTCGCTCTGCGACTTGTTCTGGCGGCGGATCACAAACCAGGCCACCAAGGCGGCATTTAAGACCAACAGCACCATAGCCGCGGAGGTGATTCCAATTATCATGACATTGGGAAGCTCGTCCTTCTCCGTATACTCCGCCGAATGGGGCTGGGATCCCTTGCTCAGGGTCAGCTTGATGTCCGGCATGAACTTGCTGCCCCCGGCCTCGTTGGCCGCCATCACGGAGAAGTAGTAGGTGGCCCCGGGCTTCAGGCCATCCAGGGATATATTCAAATTGCCCGGCTTGGCGTCCACATACTTGTACTTGTCCTCGCCCTGTTGTTTCAGCCTCAGGCGGAAGTAGGTCTGCATGCCGCCATCGAATCCCGGCAGCCAGTTCAGCTCCACTCCGGTGTCACTCACGTTGCCCACCCTCAGCTGCAGAGGAGCATCTGGTCGAGTGGGCTTACTGAACTCCAGGGTGGTGGTAGCTTGGCCCAGGGCGTTTCGCACCACACACTCGTACTGGCCGTAGTCATCGGCGGCCGTGTTTTCTATCAGGAGCGCCGACTCATAGTTCAGGACGTCCACCTGGCGCTCCACGCTCTTGAACTTGTTCCTGCGCTGCATCTTGAGGTCCTTGCCATGGCGTCGCCAGATGAAGCTGGGCTGGGGGGAGGCCAGAGCCCGGCATATTAGCTGGGCCCGAACCCCCAAGCGGGCGGCGTAGCGGGTGAAGGCAGGGGTGTGATCGATTTCCGGGGAGGCTAAGGGGTTGTCAGGAAAATATTTATGGGGGATATTAGGCTTGGCTCTTCTACGTTGTTATTCAAAGTCTATAAAGGATAAGGTCTCTCTTTGATTACTTACTTTGCACAACTAGCAGGACATTTTGGGCGGCCGGAGCGCCACGCTGGTTGTCCACAATGCAGGTGAAGTTGCCGATATCGCTCCGCTCCACCCTAGCTATCTGGAGCAGGGCAGTGCCGTTCTCGAAGCTGGCCATGGTGCGGGTGGCCAGGTCGTAGCCGTCGCGGACCCAGCGCACGTGGGCGGCCTCCAGGGGGCGGGCCTGTATGTGACAGGCCAAGACAGCCGGCTCGCCGGCCACAAAGCTGCGTCCCTCGCTCACCGACGTAATCGCAGGGGCATCTGGAAGTAGAGGGGGAGAGAGACAAATCCCATAATTAGAAATAGATCTATTATGTGCTTTGGAGGTCACTGCCAGACACTCACATTCCACATCTATTTGGATCTCCAGCAGCGCCGTGCCCTGGCTATTTAAAGCCTCGCAGACGTAGACACCCGCATCGTTGCGGCTCAGACGGCTGATATTGAGACGCGGTCCGTCGGAGATCAAACGCTGGCCGCTCAGGCTGTTGCTGCTAATGGGCAGGCCATCCTTGGTCCAGGTATAGCTGATGGACATGGGATTTCCGCTGGCCACCAGCTCCACGTGGAAGGGAGCGCCCTCGACGCCCACGAAACTGCTCTGGGAGGTCTCAAACTTGGGGGGATCTAAAGCAAATAATACTTATATAAAAAATAAATTAATTAATAAATTACAAAATAAACTTACAAAGTATGTCCAGGCTGATGGTCTCGTGGACACTGCGCTGCAGGACCTCGTTGTGGCTCTGGCAGGTGTAGATGATCCCGTCCAGATCTTGGGTGATGTTCACATACATTTCCAGGGTGGACACCGAGCCGCCCCAGAGGCCTGGCCTGTTGGCCAAGTTGAGGCCCTCCACGGGAATGCCGTCCTTCCACCAGCTAATCTTGGCCGGGGGATTGCTCGAGCTGGAATCGCAAATGAGCTTGGCCCGAATCCCAGGCACCAGGTTCTTGGGCACCACACTAATCTTCACAGTCTCGGGGGGAACTGTTTTCGTTGGGCAATCAAAAATAAATAACCTTAACCCGCTAATTATTATTTTGATGAACTCACAATGAACTCCCAGGGTCTTGGTGGCGAAAAGTGGAATGTCAATGGCGGCGTTTTGCACCTCGCACTTGTAAATGGCATTATTGTCGGAGGCATTGACCAGGAGTGAGAGCTCCGAGCTGATTTTGCTGTCCACCAGCTTGGAGGGGGCGTTGAGTCGCTTGTCGTTTTTGTACCACTGCAGCGTGGGCGGAGGATTGCCGCCGGCTGAGCTGCACTGCAGCTTCAATATGGAGCCGGAAATTAAAATATCGCCATCATTGTAGCCCGTCAAAAGCGGCGACGAGGGGGCATCTGGGGGATGGGGATGGGGATGGAGGGTTTTCGGATTAGTCTAATCCTAAATTCCAGCAAACTAATAAATCGCTTTACTTACAGAGCACATTGACGGTGTGGGAGCCCACCACATTCTGGGTCAGTTCCGTGTTGAGGGCGTGGCAGACGGCGATGAAGGTCCTGCTCTGGGAGTCGATGGTCAAGCTGATGTTGGAGCTGCTGACCCAGCCGCCGTCGGAGCTGCTCGTGATCTTAAAGGTGCTGTTGGTCAGAGGACGACCGTTCAGGGACCAGCTAATCCTGGCCGGAGGATTCGAGGGAGCTGTAACGCAGCTGAGCTGCACAGAATCCCCCACCTTGGCCTGATTCGCGCCACTCAAATACACATCCTTGGGGGCATCTACACGGGTCGATTATGTATCTTATAATTAAATATTTAGAAGGAGTTTTAAAAAGGATACTTACACAGGACTGTGAGATTGAGTTCAGCGCGAAGAGGATTTATCGAGAGCAAGTTCTTGGCCTCGCACACCAAGTTTGCGCCATTGTCCTGGGCCGAGGCTGTGAACTTGTAAATGTTCTCGGATAGGCGGCCCGAGGTGCGTTGGGGGGAGCTGACAGCCACGCCGTTTCTGTACCAGGTCAATTGGGCCGGTGGATTGCCACCGCGACTGCGGCAGGCAATTTGCACATCCTGGCCGCGATGCAGGCTCTCGCCCTGGCTATAACCCTCAAAAAACGGTGCTCCAGGTGGATCTGTTTTATGGGCGGAGTGTGTTTTTTTTATTAGAAACTTCTCCAGCAAAGGCGAAAAACGAACTATGCCCCCGGGCACTTACACAAAACGGACAGCTGCACGGTGGCGCGCATCGGGACATCGGGGGGCAGGGCCTTGTGGCGTGCCTCGCAGGAGAAGTCCTTGTAATCGTCCTCGGCGCGTGGCTGCAGGTGCAGCGTGGAACTGGTCGTGAAACGTTTCGGTGCAGTTTGATTCACCGAGACAATGGGAGCTGCACAGAGAGAAAAACATGAAACATTAAGGATGGGCGAATATATGGTATAGGAGGGAGGGATAAACTTACTCATGGGAACTGGAACATCGCCCTGGTACCAGACAATCTCCGCCGCCGGATTGGCGTTCTCGGCGATGCAGTGCAGCGTGAGGTTCTGGCGCTCCTCCACCTCCACCTTGGCGTTGCGGGCATATCCTTCGATGACAATGCTGCTCGGTGCCGCCACAATGCTCAGCTTGGCGTTGGCCCGAATGGCCGGATTTCCCGCCGCCGGACCCACCTGGCACTGGTACTCGGCATCGTCCTCCAGCGAGGCGTTCTTGATCTGCAGATTGTAGGCCCCCTGTTTGATATCGACCAGGACCGAGTAGCGGGGGAAGCCCGGTATCACCGCCGAGAAGCCGAGCGCAAAGCCATCCTTGGTCCACTGCACCTTGCCGGCGCGGGCGGACACTTCGCAGCGGAGGAGGGTGTCGGTGCCCTCGAGAATTTGCAGATCGTGCGGGGTTACCCGAAACTTTTGAACCACTTGGCCGGCGGCTGGGGCAGGTGCCACCTGGGCAGCTGGAGTGGGAATCGGGGCCGTAACCGTGGTCATTCCATGACAATTGGTGGCAACTGCAGAGAAAGGAAATGATGGAAAATATCTTAGTAAAAGTTTGCAGGGGAAGTGTTTAGTTATTTGACTTCCTTTCTATGAAAATGTCTTCTAAGAACTCCTAAGCAAAGGAAAATGTATAAAATTTATCAAGTATTGTCTCAGTTTTTTTGCAGTGTATATTAAAACGAGAGGCAGGAAAATTCGCATGGTTAATCGGCACGTTCGACATTTGCGCACGTAGTTTGCCAAGTGCACCGTCAATGGGAACCGTTCAATTGGCATCGAATCGACATGGATGTCGACCTGTCACAGCGCACAGAGCACAGAGACCCTGTTCCGGAGGAGCAACTGGAGCTATACGGTTACCCAGTTTTACAGCCCACACATAAAATACACATTACTTAAGCGTAAGCCTCGACGACGTCGCTCAGTCACATCGCACTAATTTCGAACAACTTATTTTTTTTTTTGTTGTTTCCTTCGTTTCGGCTCACATGTGTCAGGGGTACTCTCAGGCTGTCATTGAGACATGGATGTATCTGTCCGTCCGTCCAGAGTTCTCCCCGCAGTCGGTTTGGCGCTGTATCGGCCCACACCTAAGCCAAAGTAGGTCTACAGCTTGCGGCTCATTAGCATTAAAATGTCTTAAAGAAACGACCGGGCCACGTTCGATACCAAATTGAACGGCCTACTCACTTGGGGCTAAGACTCCAATATATGCATATATATAGAGGTCTGCGAGTGTGTGTCATCGACGACCTAATCAGCATTAGAGCCATCTACATAGGTATATAAAAGTCTTGGCCACATTGTCTCCAAATCGTAGGAAATGGAAAATACTATGCCGTGTGGGTGACGCGGCGACTGGTTGTGTTTTGAATGGAAGAAAGTTTAGAAAAAATTACCAGCTCCGCCATAAATCAATACTCGATCAAGTTCTTATAAATTAGCCAACTAAAGACAACTGTCGCTTTTATCGGGCAATAAATAATTCGCCGGAGCAGTCGCATTTGCTTCGTTAATGAATTAGCCATTTATCAAGCTCTGCAAAATCTCTAATAACATTTTTAATACCTGATCGAAACAAGTTTAATTCGATTTGGCCAGGAACATTGCTCAATTAAACTGGTTTTTGAGCCACTGTGCTGCGTGACTCCCAATAGGGGGGGGAGCAGCAAATGGTCGGACAAATAAAACGAAAACAAACATCTCTGTCGTGGACTTCATCAGTGGATTAATTGATTATTTGTCTTGGAAGACATTGTTCGAGCGGAGATGGTCTTGAAACTAGTCCATCGAATAACCAACGGATATGATTTGATCAGAGCGGAAATGTGAAAATGTGACCATTGGCCACCCACAGGGTAAAGTTAGTCATTCGTTTTGAGGGCGCCTCGATTTGCATTCAGCCATTATTCTTCTGGTCTCTGGTCTTCTTCCTCGGCTCCCTTGGCCAAAGTTCAAGCAATTAAGCCAAGCGACAGTTGACCAACTCGGCACTGGCAGAACATTTCCTGCGGCAATTAACCAGCGACGTTCGTCGACAAAAAAGCCAACAAAAAGCAGCACAACTTGACAGGTTTTTGCTCTGACAATGACGACAAAAACACAGACACAGGCCGGAGGAGGACCGGGGCGACCCAGCCCACTGCAAATGCAACAACGATGCATACAACTCATTTAGTGTCATTACGGCAGGTGCACTCCAAGAAAATGTTTCATATTGTGATGTCCGAAATATATAGATTCTACTAAGACTAAGAAATTTAAGGATAAACCTATAGATTTGATGGCTAATAAAGATGTTCATTCAATTGTTTCTATTCTCTAATAAATTACACATATATGGAACCCCCCTCCGAAACTGTTGAACTTTTTAAACAATTCAATTAATTCACCAATTTCTCTCCCTTCGCCAAGACACTTTTTTTGTCGCCATTTACGAAAAAAACAAAACAAAAAACATGGCCAAGAGGGCAAAGAATCGTTTGGCAGGAAAGCCAGCCACCCCGCTGAAGCAAACAAAAGACAATAAGCGGCGGGTAATTGTCACACATATGCATGCAGTTGGCCAGGATGGCCAACAAAGAAATCCTTGAAGTGTGACAGTAGGAAGCGAAGAGGTAACAGAAGCAGTCGTCGAAGGAAGACGGCCAAAACATACACACACACACACACACAACACACAGCACACTCAGTCGAGTGGAGTAAGTGCAAAGTAAATGAAAGATGAGCTGTAGAAGGCTAAAGACCCAACCGGTTTAGCATTTCATTCATGGGTTTCTGGCCAGTGGTCACTGCAGGGAATCGGGAGGAACAGGAAGAGGTCAGAGTTGTGGCCCAAAGGCAGCTGTAATTGTCAACTGGTCCCACAAATTGTACGCAAACTAAACTAACTGCTTAACCGCAGAACGTACGTCCATAGTCGATGAAGATGGAGTTCCTGTGGATGATGGTGATGATGATGATCCTGGCGGAAGGGTGTCCTTTTTGCCATCCTAGGCCAGCTGCCGACAAAGCCTATGCCAGAGTCGATTCTTGGCCGCAAGCTAAGTGACTGTGTTGGCCTGTATTGGCCTCAAAAGCTTGATAGTAGTGTTGTTTTCTGTTTTTTTTTTTTTTTTGCCAGGACAGTCCTGCCAAAAAGGACTTGGAGATGGCTTGTTTTTGTTTAATTCGAAGGGAGAGAGTTTTGTGGTTTCACTTCAATATTTAATTGGTTATATTTTTGGCAATGTTTGTGGCTTATTACAACTCCCAACTATAATTAATATTTAAGTTTCAGAAATTGTCCAAAAACCTGTAGGATCTGGCCAAGAAGCCACTCTGCATGCGATCATCTATGGCGTGAGCTGTTTCGTGCGGCACAAACCGAGCCAAGCGCAACGCCGGATGTCGCACTAATGGTCAAACGCAACGTACTCGAGTTGTCCCGCACCCCGGTCAGTGTCCCTGACCACCACCATCGTCCATATCGGTGTGGCTTAGATGGCCTGCTGGCTGCTTTGTAAGTTAAACTATCTACAAGTCATTAACTCATACAAAGCCGGCAACAGTCGCAGAGGGGAGGCTGTTGGCTGTTGCCAGTTCTCTGCTGGCTGTGGAGAGCAATAGGGCCATAAGGCTATGAGGCTATATGGCTATGAAGCTATGAAGCTGTAAGGCCTAGAGACACCAATCGAGAATCGAGGAGGGCCCCGAATCCGGAATACACAAGCCAGAAGACCAGAATCGAGAGTAAAGTAAAGTGGCCTGGACCAAAAACGCAACGCACATTTTGCCTTTTGTTTTTTCTCCTTTGTGCCCTTTTTTTTCCTTTCTATATATATGTATATATTTTTTTTCCTTATCGAGACCTGTTTCCAGTTTATTCGCTCTCTGGCTGCCACTTTCTGGTAACTCCAGCGCGTTAATGGAAAATATTGTGGCATATCACAGGAAATCCGGTGAGGTTTCTGTTTCTTTTTTTTTTGTCCCTCAATCCGCCTCCTGCCTTTTTTCGGGCTTTTGCCTTAATGGTGGTGGTGCTCTTTGCACACTCCTTTTAGCCGGCAGGACACTTAGGCCAGAACAAGAACAACAATCAGGACAACACCATCTACTCGCTTTGACAAAATTAACGGGCACATAAATCTCTTACCCGGGTTTTGCGGCTTTGCATTATAAATTTAATTAAATTTTTTTTTGTTTTTTTTTTACTGCGCCTGTTAACCATTTTTTGTTGGCGGCTTTTCCCGCTGCTACTGCTGCGGCTTGCTAACTTAACAAATGTCTTTTATTATATTGATTAAAGCGGCTTTTGGTGTGTCAAATTTGTTGTCAGCCATGTTAAGCGTCCCGGCAAAGTGTTTCAAATTGTTTTAAATGGCAAGGGAAAGGATTTTCCAACGGCCATAACAATTATTTTCCACACATCCTGGTGGTGGTGGTGGTGGCGGGAGGGCTTATATTCCAGGCAGTTGGCCAAATTGTAAGCCAAGCCGCTTTTCTGCTGACACTTGAGCGGTTTTTAGCCACCCTGACATTAGGGCTTTCGTCTGTCTGCGGCCATGGAGATGCCAAAGGAGGCTATAAAAGGATATAGCCTTATAATTAAATTGATCGACCGATCACTAGTAGAGTTATAGAAAGTGGGATATGGTTTACAATACCAAGTAATTGTTGACTTTATTTATTGCTATAAAGATCCACCTAAGTAGGTACAAACTCCCAGCGCCGCTTTGAATAATTTCACTTTCCGGGCACTGCACATTTTGCGGCTTTGTGGCTGCCGCTTATGGCCAAGTTTATTGCTGACCCAGAGCCAGAGAGCCGCCTTAATCATCTCCGGCAACCCGGCAACCCGTATACCCGCCACTGGTGTGTCACCGACCAGGCACTTAATGTTCGCCTTGGGCACGCTTAATAAATTCACAATAAAACGCATTTGAGTGCCGCGGATCCTGGATCCAGGATTCAACCTACAAGGGGGGGCGGTCGCTCTAACGACCACCAAATGTTTGTTTATGGTTGTTCTTGTTTTTGGCCATCCTCCCTCCCGCCCCTCACTCCTCACCCCTCACACCCACCACTTTCAACACCCAAATTGCCGCATTACCAAGTCTCTGTATCTGTATCTGTATTCTGTATTCTGTAGATTTGTATCTGTATCCATCCGAAAGCAGTGTGTGTCCCGGCACTGATTGAATTATAAAATTTGCAGCTGAACAAATGCGGCCTGGCCAATATGAAATGCCAACAGAGAGATACTCCCATGACAGCCTCCTCCTCCTCCTCCTCCGACCAGCCTCATCGTCATCGACGTTAAACTAATCAACTAATTTGCTATGAACTTTGTGGTCTGTACAAATTGGAGCGTCCGAGAGACCGGAGACCGTAGACCGTAGACTGGTGGCAGGAGACCGGAGACCGGAGAAGCCCGGACCCACACCGATTCCATTTGAAGGCATTAACATTAATTATTTTCTGCTTCATGAGCATTTTAGATGAACACCAACCGACCGACCGACCCGGCCTGAATGGAGATGTGACCCCAGCTCTCTCTCAAGTGATTCCATAATAATTTGATCCCCTGCCTCCCCCCTCCCCTTCAACTGCCGCACTTTCGGGACTTTCATCTTTCGTTAATTAATACAAAAATTTTGTGGCCCCAGTTCGGTTGTGTCAACTATGTTGCCTTTCCAACTCTGCGATGGAATCATTCTAAAAAATATTCGGAAACCACACCGCAGCCTGGACGAGCAGCAACAGTATATATATAGCGACAGAAACTGAAAGTATTTTGCGGGCTGGTCTGGAATTTTTGGATCCAATTTTGACAAAAATGGCTGAATTTAAAGCTTTAATGAAACTATAAGCCAGCATTTTGAAGCCATAAAAAATAAGCGTAGAATAACTATAAAAACTGATGCCAAAATTAAACAATTTTCGTTGAGGCGGGAAAAATAAAAATCAATTTTTATCCAATGCCTGGGCCATAATAAAAACGAACCGAGAACACAAAGTGGAGTGGAGAGATGTGGATGGATGTAATAGATTTGATGATTTTATGACTATAAGCCACTCAGTTGATTTGTCCGTCCGGCTGGTTGTCAATCCACCAACCAGTTTTGTCAACTGGATGCGTGGGTTTTCGGTGTTGCTTATTTTTCTTGACAAAAAAAAAAAAAAAAAAAAAAAACACCCACAAAAACCTCTAACAGCTCACAAACTCTACCAGATAGAAAGAAAAATTGACAAATTTTATTAGTCATAAATTGAAAAACATAAAACTCGCTGAGAGCGAGCACCTCTAGTCGTCGGCCTGGTCTATGAAAATAAATTAGTCGCTGGAAATGGAAAGTTAAGTCGCGATGCTGCGCCCTAAAATATGCAAGAAAATATTATTTAGCAGGATCGTAAAACTTTGAGGACTCGGAAACTCTTTAAAATGGCCAAACTTTTTCCCTCCATAACTAGATTAATTTTTTTTTTCCCTGCTCCCGGCTCTGTTGTTTTCCCCGGGAGGATGTCCATGAGATATTTTAGGATCCCAACGGTCTTCAGATGGAAGATGAAAAACACACAAAGACTACTGGTCCGAATTGATCTCCGAGCGGCTATTTGAATAAGAAATCTAGCACTGGCCAGCTATGGTTAGCCAGCGCTGGTTGTAAAAAATGGTCCAGCAATAGACTCATAAAGAAATCAAAGCCAAACCAGTTCAAGAGCCTCGGCCGGGACAGGACGGGTCGGGCCCGACTAACTAACAACTAAGAGAGCCGTCGACACAACCTACGTGCCGTGAAAAGGCAAAAGATATATACAGATATATATGGGAGGGGAAAAAACTACGGGCTTATGAATGGTAACCCGCCATATGGATGAATGGCTACACAAAGACCACAAAAGACGTGGGCTTCGCCTCACTCTTCAGCGCCGCATATTAAACTGAATTTAAATTTTTCGCTGGCCATGGGTCTGGGCTGGATTGGAGTGGAGTGGAGTGGATTGGAGTTTGCAAACCCAAGGCACGCACCTGGAATTGGCCCGGCTTAGTTTAATGCCAGTACTGTATTGGCCAACAACGAGTCAGTCGATCGACGACAACGACGACGGCTGCACTTGTCGCTTAGCTGAAAATGCCAAGACAGAGTCGATTGCTGGCTTAGTCGGATATATGTATGTTTATATATCAGGCTGTGTATGTGGCAGCTGCATAATTATAATGTCTGGGCCCCAAGCGGTACATTTGCCTCACTTGGCCTGTCCGGGGCCTGTCTCGCCGAAAGGTCAAACAACATATTTCTGCCGTTTTTATTGAGGCTCTGAACTTTATGGACAGATACAGAAATTAGTTTAAGCCATCACCTCTACCACCAGCAGAATAAATGCAAAAATTCACTTCATTAAATATTCAATAACACAACAAAATGAATAATTTTTTTTTAGCGGATAAAGCAATTCATAACTATGCAAATGCGATCTTAAAATTAACACAGAAAAAATCATAAAATCCTCCGACACACACGTTCCGGCACAATATGTAAACATTTATGGTTTGCAGAAAAAGGCTAAAACCAAAATATGCATTTCCTCTGTCCAAATTATTGTCCCAATATAATCAATATACATAAACGATCGCATAAATTAGTGGATTATTTTTCTTTCCGATTCGGTGAAAAAGGCGGCTTACACTCTGCCCTTTTGTTTTTGTTAATTTTTCGCCTAATTTTGATTCGTTGGCGTGTGGGATTGTGTTTGGGCATTTGTTTTTATAAAACTTAATGGTCGACTGATTGCCGGGCACCCCGACTTCGAATATTTACTTTTTTCAAGGATGTGTTCATTAACTTTTTGGAGATTTATGTAGGCAGCGTGCGAACAACTGATGCGGGTCACCCAGCCAACAAAAAAACATGCAATTGGTTAGAGTTTCCCATTTCACAAAAGTCCCAAAACATCCAAATTTTAATGGTTGGGACATAAAACCCATTTTTTATTTTGCACTTTTGGCTCATAATGAGGTTTTATATGGCCACCACCAAAAAAAAAACAAAAAAAAAAACTGAGAGAACGCCGAATCCAGTGAAGCATCAAAGCCAGAAATACAAGTTATCTGGCCGCATATGTGGCTTTCCTCTTGAAAGTTAGATAATCGAAAAAGATACCGGTGCTGCATTGAAATAAGAGACACTATAGCCAGATTAATGGCTCCGAGCTGATTAGTTTGAGGCCAAGACAAAAGGCCAGCCAGCCAGCCAGCTTTGTATTGGCCGCAATTAAGCAGAGACAACGCAACATGGTGCCTGCCTTTGGCCCCTAAGAGCCCGAAAGTCGTGTGGGTCTTCGGTTAGTCAGAACATGTAAATTATAGATTAGCTGGCCTAGTGGCTTGCTCTACATGCCCACCAACCAAAATGTTCATTTGTCAAAATTAACACCGAATCAAAAATGCCGCCAGCTCTACCAGAAAGTCAACGAACAAATTTCCAATCATTTTTCGTTCCTCTCGGATCGGACACCAATCTTCTCCATAAAAACTAGGCAGTTTTTCTTCATTTTTCTCGAATATCCTTATCAGAAGGAACACATCGGTTTCGGAGCCCTGCCATTCCATTCTCACACCCTCATCAGTCATACGGTTTCCCCGGTTATTGTCATTCTATTAACTCCACAAACTGTCCGATATTCGGGCCATCAATCATTCGATTTTGGTTGAGTGAATGAAAAGTTCGTTAGTGCGAAAAATTAACTTTAAATTCTTGAAAATTGAAAATACGTATTTTCACTTTACCTCATTTTTTTTTTATCTGGCCAAGTGTTTACATCTCTTGACGCTTTTTTTTTGTTTGGCCAAAAGTTACCGTACACTTTTGTGGGTTTTCGACCACGTCCCTGGCAGTTTAATTGAGGTAGAAAAAAAAAACTATAACAAAAAAAAAAGATACAACAACTGGCGCTGTTCAAAACCGGCTTAGGTGTGTTTTCCCAATGTGTGTGTGTGTTGGCCATCCATCATTATGAAATGTTTGTTTGTGTGGGTAAGTGGTGCACCTGCTCGCATTTTGAGTTCCATGGCCAAGAAGGGGGCTCTGGGGGGGGGGAGGAGCAGAGTCCGGTTTTTTGGCCGGGTCCTCCTTCATTGATAGTTTCGAGTGCAACTTTCGCATGCGCGAAACTGACCGGACAACATATGCTGGCCAGATACTGGCTACAGATCCCAACAAGATTCAGTTCCCAACTCCCAAGTTGCCCAGCTGCTGGCTGATGCTTCTGTTTTTTGCCGTGATTCTGGGCCTGGTTTTTGAGTGAAAAGAAAAGAGGGGTGTATGTATATAGTATACTTATTTTTTTGTGCGCCCAGCGTAAGTTAATATGACTTGTAGCACGATGATTGCTTCCTGTGCGCAGCCGAAAGGGGCAGCCTCGACTTGAAAAACCCGCTGACAGGCGGCCAAGCGACGACAACGACAACGACAACGATTGGGAGCTTCATCAGTTTCAGCTTTTGTGGGATTTTTTTTTATGAATGAAAAATCTCGCAGTCTCTGTCTCTGTCTCTGTCTGCTGGCGGAAGTTATAAATTAATTGAGTAAATATCGATTGGCCAACACACACTCACCGTGTCTAGGGCCCTGCTCTGCCATGTTAATTGGCAGCACTTGAAAAGCAAACTCACAAAAATAAAAAAAAAAAAAACACCGAGAGCGATCAACTTCAGCTATTTGCATAGCCAAATTGGCTATCCTATCCTTCGAGGACCCCTACTGCCGGGTGTGGGTGTATCTATCAGTTACGATATATATATCGACAATACTCTATATTCTAGAATATCTAGGAAATCGTGTTGGAAACTGTTTAGCAGGCACGAGATTAATGACCATGGAAATCGTTGATTCAATTGCTCATCGAGTATTCTCGATTCGGCTTTGATAATTTATTGAAAGCGCTTCAAATGAATTTTTATGTTTGCCATGGAAGCACAGGAAGCGGCTTAGAGCTGCCGGGCTTCGGGCCATACGTTCGATTCGGCCCGCACTTTATGGCAAAAGACGCTTTTATAGCATACGCTCGCCATCAACTTGAGCTAAACTTTATTAATTACCCAGAAGCGTTATTTACCAATTATTTACTCATAGTCATAAATCGCATCTCTGCTCGAGTTTGGTGTCGTTTTTAACGATACATGCGATAATTAATGGCAGGAGATGGGGTTTGGATTCGATGCTACTTGGCCGTAATCTAATCTGATTCGATTTCTGTAGAAGAGTCTTGAGTGGGGCGAATAGTTTGATGGATGGCTTGAAGTTTTCTGGAGCTCATTAGCATAAACCGCCGTTCTCAAGATATCCAACTTCGCACGTTACACATCTTTAACCCAATATTTTCATATTCTTTTTTTTTTTTTTTTTTTGGTTACACACCCCGCGGCGGCAACTGACTGTGTGTCTTTGTATCTTTTTCTTTTTTTTATCTGCGATCTGAGATGGCGCGTCATGCATAATTGCATATATCAGATACAAACACCTAACAGTATACATATATATATGGATATATGTTTTCTGGCTCGTTACCATCGCGTCATAAGGAGCGACAACAATTGCTGCTGCTGCCTGTGTGTTGCAGTTTTGCAACTTGTTTGCTACCTGCCGTTGACGCCACCTAACTGTCAACTTTCTTTTTTCCAGCCCGGTCTCATATAATTACAGAGCTCTCTTTATATACGTATATATACATTATACATATATGTGTTTTACTTGCATGCAATTAGCATAAAAAAATATCAACAACACAGTTTGCATTTATATAACGCTACAAATTATGCATCATTGAAGCTGCCACCGCAGCAGCAAGCTGCAATGACGTTGAATAATGACCGAAAATGCAATGGCAACCCAAGCCCCCAAGCCCCAAGCCCCAAAACCCGAGACCCAGCCACGCCCCCCACCCCCACCCTCGCCTGCCACTACCCCGGACGCCCCTTTGAAGTGGCATGCTGGCAGTCAACAGTTCGCCAGCAGGCGCAGACACCGCAGCCTCAGTTGCCAGCGTCAGCTTCAAGTTGGCAACAGGAGACGCCAGGCCAGGCCTGGCCAGGCGGGGCAGGGCCTGGAGCCGTAGGAGTATCCAGCTTGTAAGAGACGTCGCCGTGGTAGGTGCCACCGACACCGACACCTTACGCACACCCGCCTCCAAACACGTTGCTCAGCCGCAGTGGCTGCAATTGCAACTCCAACTGCCAGGCTGGAGAAAGGCGAGTGCCGGTATTGCGATATTATTTCGCTGTGTATTCAGGTGCAAATGAACAAGAAATCATAGAGAAAGGTGTACCTTTGCCACCTGCAACACCTAGGATTATTAACAAATATTTTTAAATGAAAGTGCAATAAAAGTCGCAGGGCCCTCGAGCTCTTGAAACAATTCATAAAATCAATAGCAGCAGCACAAAATGAAAGAATAACAAACGCATTTCATAGAATAAATAAATCACAAGATAAATAAAAGTGATAAAAAGCTTTATGAATTGAAAGGAATTGTGATGCGCTTCAGTAATGGATTAAATAGCCATTCGCGTCTAATACCAATTGGCCCTAAATTCCGAATTAGCCATGGATGAGCGTTAGGGCCAACGATTATGATTTGCTATAAACATAAAGTACAACAATATCAATTTCATGAGCCGGGCTCATAGCCAGGCTCGTTCCCAACAAGCTCTCCAGTATAATGTGTGTTTTTGAGGAGGATGTGAAATGAAGGAGCCCTGCCTTTGGAGCCCTGCCTTTGGAGCCCAGCCACCCAAAACCCAGATGGTTGTGTGGCACGCATGAATAGACAGCAGCCGAGCTTTGAAAGCGCATTCGGAATCGCATTCACACTCATGCTAGGAATCGCATTCTCCGCTGCCGCTGAGTTTTCACTCACTTGACGTGCAAAGTACTGCAAAAAAAAATAAAACACGGAATATGTTTGTGAAAAAATAGCACAAAAAAAAGCCATGTTTCATAGAAAAAAGCAAATGAAAGCGCAATAGCAAAAACAAGAGGTGGAGCAAAAAAATTGGTTCAATTTAGCACAAAGACAACATTGTGGGCCTGGCTAGAATGGGCTTTGGGCCGGGCTTCGCTCATCTCATCACACGGGCCTATTGAAGAGCAGCCCCCTACTAGACAGCCAGACAACCAGACCACCCCGACTCCCAATCCCAATCCCAATCCCAGTACCAGTACCAGTTCCATGTCCGGATTCATCTCGTCGCTCCGTTTGAGTTAAGCAAACAACAACGGCAACTCGTTAGCACAAATTTCCACCGGGCTACCCCTCCCCTCCCCACCCTTTTTTGGGGAACAAATTTTTGCGGGGGGGGAGTGTCAACGCCTTTTAAATGGGCAGCTTCGTAGCTTCATAGCTTTTTAGCTTATTTTCTTTTTGGCTTTTTTATTATTTATTTATACATGGCATTTTTTTTTTGGTTGCGTTTCTTACAATGGCTCTCAGGCAGCGCCAAAAACAGGAAAAGTCACTCCACTTTGTTCTTGTTCACGGTGTTGATATTTTTTGGCAAATTTTCATAAACTGTTATTTATTTTTACTGCACAAAAGAAAATGGTCTGGGCAACGTTGAAAGCCAAAAGAAGTTGCTACCAATTTGCTGCTGCTGCTGCTGCTGCTTTTCGTTGCTCATTTTCGGTTTTCTGGCCGGAAGTGAGTTGGCAAAAAGGAGAAATAAGGAACATATTTTGCGCTTTTTGACCAAGCCACAGGAGAGAGAAAAAAATTAAAGCCCAAATAGAAATGTTTACACCAACTGAAAGTATAAACACAACTTTGGTTCAAGGAGATGGGAATTGTGAGTAAGCCAAGCCAACAAGCAGGAACTACAGCAGCAACATCGGCAAC
Organism: Drosophila varians; assembly: GCA_018150405.1. Lineage (NCBI taxonomy): Eukaryota > Metazoa > Arthropoda > Insecta > Diptera > Drosophilidae > Drosophila > Drosophila varians. The sequence continues at coordinate 18,033,370 of JAECWK010000130.1, forward strand.
ATCGGCAACATCAGCAACATCGGCAACAGCAAGATGGCAACGCATTTAATATATTTACATAAAAACAAATGACCAGCATTTTGTGCTGTTGGGGTCGCTGTGGGATGGGGCATATGGGAGTCTCTTCTCCTAAATGAATGGAAGGTAGCAACACCATCACCATCACCACCACCATCGACAAAGGCAAAGGCAGAGGCAAAGGCAACACCAGGGGTTGTAATTATGCGGCACTTTCCGATGCAGATGCAGGCTGATGGATATACACGTCCCGGGCCAGGAATGTGCTTGGGAAAAAGTTGTGGACATGAGGTAGCAAAAATGCTGCTGCTTTTTGTAGGTGCTCGAGCGGCAGCATTGGATGATTAGATGGGGAGTAGAATAAATAAAACGGCAATAAGACCGAGGCTGTAATTGCAAGCAATGAATATTGCACAGAGCGAAAAGTATGAAACCATTAAAGGGCAATCCCAGCACTTGGGCTCAAGGATTCCTTTGGACGCTATCCAACTGGAGCGCATACATCAGGCCATGCTCTTCTTGGCCAAAAGCAAATGCGGTCAGTTAGCAACTTGAAGAGCTGTAAGGAATATGTAGGCTAGTGCTAGTACCAACATCATTTCCCCTTTATGGCTTAGAGCTCTGTGGTACGCAACCCAGCCCGGCTCAACCCCATAACCTGTTCGTCATATAATTTGCACTCATTTTTCTGTGCTTTTTTTTTTTTCATTTTTAAACCACACTCCTACCTCGATGTCTGCCTGGTTTTTTGCTGGCTTTTTAATCAGAGCAAGTGGCTAAGTAGTCCGGCAGCAGAAGCGGCTAAGTTGGGCAACCGATTAGCCTGGGCTTATGCTCTTAGTTCAATGCGCTACACTTTTTGTGTTAGTTACCAGGTTTTGAGAAGGATTTATGCTGAAAAGTTGTGAGCCACGGCAGTAAGCCGAATCGGGTTTTAAGTCCACACTGTTTGCCGAGGTTTTAGCCGCTTTAATTCAATTTGCCTACGTAAATCGTTTGCGGATTATAAAGCAGTCAGTGTGCCAGTTGGATGAGGAGCATATATCAAGGGATTCTAATGCCGAATACCTAGTACCTAATACATAATACCTAATGCCAAAGTAAGAGCCATGTTCTGTGTAGGTAAAAGAGTTTTGTGAATTCCACTCGCCAAACCACATCCTCAATTTTCTAGTTGTGCCACAAATAAAAAAAAAGAAGCAAAACGCAAAAGAGTTTCTGTGTAGAAACTAATTTTGTAGGTTTTGTGCCCCTCGTGCTACACATGTTGAATGAAAATTCTCAGAGTGTGCCATGGCAGGTGTATTTCGTGTTTCGTATTTCGAATTTCGTATTTCGTCTTTTGGCAGCTTGACTTACCAACTTCCCCTGGGCTCTGAGCCCGCTTTCTTGGCGGTTGCTTATACTTTTTTTGCTGCTGGTTTTCGCCTTTTGCAGCTTGTATTCATTTTACACCTTTCCATCTTGTACATATACTTTATTTATTATATTTAAAGGGCAGCTGCTGGGCGTGCGCCAAAGAAAAATATCTGTCAGTGAAGTCTCGTAATGATATGGCCAACCTGTCAGCCAACTCAATGCCGGCCTCTATTTTAGCCAGACAGCTAATGTTTCTGTGAGTGGCTTAGTTCTGGGAAAATTCCCATCATTTGCCAGGCAAAACATAAAAATTTATGAGACTTTTCCAAGAATAATTCATGCCATTTGGGAGTCGGCCAATAGCCTGGAAATAGGCTCTCCCTCCCCGAAGTTTTCCCACCCGAAATGTGTTAATCGAATCATTTCTCCATGGCCACTAATAAATTCGTCATGTGGCATTAAGGAAATCAAACAAAACGCTTCGTGCCCCCGAACACTATACTGGTTTTTGTTAAATGCAACTTTGAGGCCCAAACAATTAGCACTACGGCTGATGCACGAATTTAAAAAAGAACTTTTAACTTTGCTGTACAAATTTGATATGCAAATAGTTTTCAATTAACAGATGAACAATAAAAACTCCAACTATGCGAGACAAAAGCGCCAACTTTGTCATCCACCGGAGCGGAGGCAAAAATAATTAAAAAGCGACACGGCAACAATGTTTGCCACTTAAAGTGTCTGTCCTCCATTCTGGCCGGGCCAACTCCCCTCAAAATGATGGCAAAAATTAAATTATGTGTGCCACAAAGTTCGCCTGAATTATGTCGCATAAATCAAATAAAACAGCAGCCGAAGCTATAGCTGAAGCTGTAGCTGAAGTCGAGGCGGAAAAAATAAAAGTTGAGGCTGCAAAAATTGTTGAGCAAAATAACTGAAACTGTGAAAAAATTTATACGAAAAACTTTTGCATGTAAAAAGGGGGCCTGGCCTGGGAGGCTGAGACTGGCGCTGTGGCTGTGGCTGAGGCTGAAACGGAGGCTGAGGCTGAGGCTGTGTGTTAAAGCAACACTTGGCTCTGTGGCAAGAAATTATTTTCTATATCTATTTGTTGTCAGGGAAAAAACCGCAGCACCAGCACCAGCACCAGCAGTGGCAGAGTGGCGGAGTGGCAGCCAGCTTCAGACCATGTTGACTGGATAAGCAAAAAACAAGTGTTTAAATGTCAACGGCAAACAAACTAAAAATCGCTGCAAAAACCGGCGAACAGTGGCAGCAGACAAAGGAATATCCACCAGCTCCATGGCCCCCTCCGGCCCGATCGAATAAGCCACCACCATTCATATGGAAAGATACGACTGCCACTGCGACTGAGAGTCTGGAGCTCATCTTCTATTTTTTTTCCATATTTATGTTTTTGTTGTTGTTGTCGGTTGTTGGTTGGATTTTATTTTATTTTTGTGTTTGGAAAATGTCGTGAACTTTTGCCTCAGACCGCAGACATTTTGCAAGCGGTCAACACAACAACAAAACACCACATAAAACACTCTCGCATCTATGAGATACATTCTGTGGTTCATATGTTTTCAATTTTTTTCGGACCTTCGAGCGAATGCGGCGATAACTTACCCAAAAGCACGGCAAATGTCAGAGTTATCCAAAACTGCATCTTGTAGGTTGCCTTCGTAGGTTGCCCGATGTTTGTAATTTGCTGTCAGATTGCGACACTCACTCACACACACTCTTTTCCCGCTTAACTTGTTCACAGTGTTTGGGTTTTGTATCTTTTAATTCGATTAACTTTTGTTTTGTTTAACAACAAGCCTTGGCCAGTTCTAGGCTTGGCCGGAGTTGGCAACTTATTCCCTTGCACATTCTCGAGCACTTTTTCCCACACTTGGGCACTACCAGTTAATTTTCCACACAGTCGTTGGGCAATTGGAAATAAATGTTTATTTATTTCTTGTTAATCGATTCGAGTATTTGTTGTTATTTATTAAGACGTATGTCGGATATCTTCGAGTTGAAGGTTTCGGAGTCGGAGTTAAACGCCTCCGCAGAGCGACACAGACAGAGACCACGCGCAGACCGAGAAAGACTAAACGCTGGCCATTCGTATCTGGCGGATTCAGGGCCCAGTCGAAGCGCGGCTCACGCTGGGCAAGAGTATCTGACGGATGCCGGCCAACTCGAACCCGGGCTGATCTCAGAGCCATGCTCAGTCCGTGGGGCATGCAACACGTGCTGGCCAACGTGTTTGAGCGCAACTTATACTTCTTTGTATTGCTTTTGGGGTTTAAGTCACAGCTAAGGCATCTTCTAAACACAAATAACACTTCTAACAACAAAATATTTTCTAAGCCTTAGTTAATAGAGGAAAACTTTAACTGTAAACGCCTTGAATTCCCTTTAATCCATGTTTATCTTTGGAATTCGATTGTTTTCAACAAATTTTCCCATGTACTCGCGTCCCGTTTGTATCTAGAACCATTTTGATTGCTGCAGTCTGGCCTCGTATCTTTAGAACATTGCCTTCGCGTGGCCTATCCTTCGTGAGGACTCGGTTATCCTCTCGCAGCATCCTTGCTTCGGCGCCGCACCGATTACAAACTCTAATAATTTGTGCAGAAGTACTCTTCTATGGCCCACTTTCATAGCTGAATATGTTTTCGAAGAGTGCGACTTCTGCTTATATTTCTACGAATAGAAGATGTATAAGGCATATAAGAGTGGGGTCAGCCGTATAATATCTTTTCGAAGACACTTGCCGTCAAAAGCAAACTTGTTCGAAGTGTTTGTTGTTGGTTTGTTGGCATTGTCTCAAGTGAGGCTTTTGGTTATGAAAGTAAAAGTATTTGCTGAGCTGCGGGTGTGAGATGGAAAACCTAGAAGAAAAACTTCAGGCAACAACTAGAAGGAAAACAAAAACGAGGAACAAAGCCAGAAAAGATTCTGGAACTTTTCGACTTAAGTGAAAGTGCCAGCGCAATGAGATGAATTAGAAAAAGTTTATTTCATGTTGGCTGAATTATTTGAGTAATAGGAAATGGATCAACCGAGATTTAGCAGGCAGTATCAAAAGTTATGGATGGTCAACTGAACATATTTAAATCCCATTGGAGTACGGATGTACTCGTCTAATTCTTGGAAAAAACATCCCAAAGAGGGAGGAACTCAGCGTTTATCTGGGCTTCTGGCTGCCTATCTTTAATCTTTTAGAGAAGCATCCTAAATGAGGGTTGGAAATTCATAAGCCACTTGTCTATGGTCTTTAATTATTCGATGACGGGCTACACATTTTTTAAATTTGAGTTGCCATTTGGTGGTGGAGCGTGGTAAACCCATTAAAAACAAAATAAATATTAAAATCATATAAATTCCAACACTTCAGCATGGCATAAATAAAGAATAATATACTCTCTTGGCTCGCATACTATTCTCGTTTGGTGGATTTATATTTTTCAAATTAATTAAATATCCCCAACACGAACACAAATCGCCATGCACTCGAGCTTTTGCTTTTCCAGCTGATAAATTGCAATAAAAATGCACTTCAATAGCCAAACAAAAATCGACTCTCGACAATCGACATCGAAGCCAAATATGCAGCTTTGGTGCAACTTTTCCACAATCCCATGGCCCCGACACCGGAGCCGGAAAAACAGCAAACAACCCGGCGAAGAATATCAACAAATATGTTTGTTTGTCTGAGCTACTGAATAATAAAAATAGTGAGCGGAATATCCAGGATGCCAAGGCCTTACCAGACACCATTTCCTTTACAAACTGGATAAAAATATGGTTTAAAAAATCAGTAAGAAACAGTTAGTTAGGTTAAATAATTATTTCGAGTTGATTAATGTCCCTTGGAGGATATACATATTTCAAGTATAATTTTTATTAACACACACAGGGGAGCGATGGCTCTGGGGGAAGCCTCTTGCCCGATTTTTGATGTGTGAAATGACCTGGCCCAGACAGACACATACATATATATGGCCGGCTTGTATATTATGGTGGCTCAACTAGTGCACAGGCTGGCTTTATTAATGGCTCATAATGACTTAAGTGAAATTACTGAAGCGTAACTGGGCGCGCTCCTCGCTATCATCTGCCCCATCTCTCTTTCTAGCCACCGTTGCCCCGTCTCTTTCTCACTGGCTACTGGTCCATTTCAGCTGCAACCATAAACGGCGAGAATTCCCACGCGGCATTTAATATTCTGTTGCCCAAGTAAATTTCAGTCCAAGCCCCTTTTAGCCCTCCTGCTCCTCCTTTTCCTCCTCCCCCTTCTCCACCCTCTTGACGTTTGTTGTTGTTTCTTAGGTGGTTGTTGGTGTTTCTCCTGTGCAAGTTGTTAAGGTCAGTTCATATATTATGCTTTGCCAGGCAAAAGGTGCCATAAGTCTGTGTTGCCCCCATGTGCTGGGTGTATAAGTAGTTTCTTCCTCCCCCCCCCCCCCCCCATCCCTATACCCATACCCTCTCTCTCTCCCTTTTCACCATTAACTTTTGTCTCTTTCTCGTGGCTTCGTGGGCAACTGTTGCCTACTTTTCTGCCTTCCGTTCCGTTTTTGTTCTATTCTGTTCAGTTCCCTTTTGCCTGCTAATTAAGCGAAATTTTGCGTAATAAGCTTGTCTGTAATTTGCGCCATCTTTTTGTGCCTTTTCTTTTGTGCCATCCTATGTGTGTGTGTGTGCGTTGCTACTTTCCCTTTTGGCCATCTACGGTTTCTGTTAACTGTCATCAAGGTGTTCATTGACTTTGTTATTACGCCTCAATGAATTCCCTGGCCTGTAACTATTTTGTGAGGCAACTCAAGGAGATGGATGCCAAGCAATTTCTTGACGAAAAAGTTACTGAGGCTCTTGGTTAGTGTGCCAGGATAATTAATTTATTTCAGCTTTAACTTTAAACAGAAATTTGATTGGTGTTCAACCATTACCCCACAAATGATACTTCAATTCCATTTCAACAACTCTCGGCTAATTTTTTGGTGAAGGACCTGCTTCTGGTCCTGTGAATGGTCCCATGCCTGGGCCTGGGCCTGGGCCAACTGATAAGTCCACATTATTTACGCTACGCCTAACTCCGTACACACACACGCATAATTTCATCAAAAATTCACACGGCAACCAGACAAAAAGGATATACGAGGATGTATGTGTTTGTATAATGAGTAAAAAAAAAAGGAGCTCTTGAAGCAAAAAATTGTAGATAATCATATTGTGAAATTTTTAACACCTGCCGCTTGTTGTGGTTTTGTTTCCCTTATTTTATTTTATTTTTTTTTTTTTGTATTTTACACTGCGAGTGGATATCAAGCAAAATAATAAGGACATTATTTACACAGGCTGGCTGGATGGCTGGGTGGCAACAACAAAAGTCAAAATGTCATTACACCGTCACACACACACACACGTACACTGGAGTGCTGGTGTTGTTTTAACAGATGTAAACAAAACCATTGAATTAAACCGAAAATTAGCATCGATTTAAGTCAAGACCCAAGCATATTATCCTCATAGCTTACCTTTTCCTCATCCTGCTCCCCTGGCAGCCGCGATTTGGCCCGCTTATCAGTTTCGGGCAAGGACCATAAGCCCAGGCAGAACGCCAGCCAGAAACCCCATCCGCTTTAAAACAAATTTTGAGCATAATTTAAACATGTGTTGCCTTCCACGAACTACCTAACAAGCCACCTACGACTACGTACACGCTGCGTATACTTAATTCCTTTTAATCCGCGTTTCGGCAACGGGCGCGCCTACCCCCCCCCACAACATAACCCCAACAAGGATACAACAGCAGCAAACAAAACCAGCGACAACACCAAGAACAACATCAGCTCAAATGCAAATGCAAATCGCGCCAGAGTCTCTGATAAGGTGGCCTCCAAACCAGACTGTCCTCCTTTTTTTTCGCCATTTTTTTGCGACGAGCGTTTTTTTTTTTTGGGGGTTTTCAAGTGGCTGGTCGCAGTTGTCAGCCCGCAGAGATTCTTGATAGATGAGAGTGGCTGGGAGTCCTCGGAATAAACTGAAGTGTGTAACAGGCAAGGAGGAGAAACTGCTACATGACATCCTTGACAAAAAACCCAACAAGTTGCTTTTGTTGCCAAGGTAGTTGGGCTGTGCAGTGTCTTCTACTTATCATATGCAAATATTTGACAACATCCAGCTCGCCCATAAATACAAACAAAAGTGTTTCGAGAGCATTAAATTATTAGCAATTCTCTGGTCCTCATAAATTCGAGAAATTCTTTAAGGTCTCTTAAACTTTAATAAAGTATTTTTACAGATGAAACTTTATATAATAATATTCAGAGGTATCTTAATATTTGGAAAATGTAATTCACTGACAGCTTTTAAAATTGTAAACTTTCCTTTCAATTTGAAAATTAATGGCTGAGAAAAGAAGATATCCTTTTAAGACACTGCTTCACATTGCTAGCCAAGCTTTTCATTTCGATTCTTTGGCATTTAGTTGCAAAATTTAATATATACAATATTAATTTCCATCGGAGAAATGAAAGAAACAGATTCGGTTACTGAATGCCATAAATGCTGCATGCATATACCGGGAGTGGAAGGAAAATAAAATAAAATTGCCAGCTCAAGAGTAGTAAACCGTAAAGCTCTGGCCAGGACAAAGACAGGGCCGAAAGCTGTAACACAATTTATGCATGGCTAAAACCCCCCTGCCCCTTAACATATCCCCAATTCTGTTGCATTCAACGCCGCCTTAGAGAGGCTCTGTACTTGCTCTCGCCTATTGTAAATGCAGCTTAGAATTTGTTGCAAATAAAGTGAAATGGCAACGGCTGCTACGAAATTCCACATCCTCGGGCACACAGCAAGAAAGCAGCATTTTTCGCTTAAATGATTAGGAGTTTCCTGGCCAAAAGGCTACGATATCGCAGGAGGTGAGTATTTGTGGTAATTAATTGAAGAACTTTAATAATAAATGTAATAAATTCTTGGATATTTCTTCCCTCAGTGCATCTGGCAGTCGGCAGTCACAAAGAAAAAAGAAATTCTTAAAATTGGCAATTTAACATTTGACGTTTTCTACGAGACTTGTTCAAACAATATACTTGGGAATTTGTTTTAATGCTCTGGCGGGGATTGGGGATTGGGTAGGTGCGAAGGGTTACTCCTTGGATTTTCTCCTTTTTCTTGGTGGACTTTCTTGGCCGGAGTGCCCTGGGCCCGGGGCCCCAGACCGTGCCCGAGCCCGAGCCCGAGGACGTCGGCAACTTGCAATAATGGCTTTAAATTTTTATTAGATGACGACGCTTATGCGCCTTAGTTGCCTACAGTGGCTGCTTCTACTTGCCCCACGGTCTCTTGCCCCCTTTTCGCTGCTAACTCAGTTGCATGCTGCCTGAAATGTTGAAATGTTGTTGAGAATTTTGGGTGGATGTGGACGTGTGTGTGTGGATTTCCCTGAGTAGTTGTTCACGTCGCACTGGCCACGTGTTCCGACATACTTATGTGTATATTAGTAGCCCAGTGGAGGGATGTGGAGCCAGTCCGAGCCAGCTCTCCACCTGTTCATGTATAAATATAAACACTAATTGCCAAAAATGAAGCAAATAGAACTGGTAATACCAATTTCGAAGCGAGTCCATAAAGGAATACGCTTCTTGCAGGTCGTCTCTGATTAATATCAGGATATTATGCAGGACCAAATGCCATATTTTGGTAAATATCCAGAAAAGGATATTGTGTGTCATGAATAGAAAGCAAAATGCAAGATATTTCTTGGTTCAAATCAATGAAATGGTCTCCCATATCCTGCCAGTCGATGTTCTTGAGCATTTATTTAGCATACTTTTCAGGGCGCATACATCCTTACTTGGCTTTTAAAAATATGTTGGCAGAAACATGAAATTGAAGTGGAAGTGGTTGTTGGAGTCCTGTGCTAGTCCTGATCCTGTTCAACCTGTTTAGCTAGTTGGCCCAGAGCGTATGCCAGACTTTATTTAATGTGGCTGTTTCCTGTCGCCTAATTCGCATAATTACGCGCTTATTATTTTTGCCAACTGTCGCCGTCTCTTTCTCTGCATCCCTACTCTGTCCCTTTCGTTCCCCGATGCCATCTCTTTCTGTGGCAGCGCGTAATTTTATTTAGCTTTGCGTGCAGAGATGTAATTGTGTTATTTGCTTGATTTTATTATTTGCTCCGGCCCAGCCGCACCTAGCGGCCATAATTAACCAAATAAATAAAACAGTCGAAAGCTCTCCTGGCTGTCCTGGCTGTCCTGGTTGTCCTGGGGGGAAGGAAGGAAGTGTGGTGTAAAACTAATATGGTAACATCTAGTATACACTCACCGCCGACCCACCCACTCACCAACTCACTGTATTGTCACATTTTTTAGGGGAGATATTTGTTGGATGGCCCGCGGTGTTTGTTTTGGGGTTTTTAATGTCCTGGCTGGCCTGCAGGCCCGGTCCAAAAGCAAATTAAATGGCTGTCAAATGTTGTTTTATTTCAGTTGGCTGGCATTGTGTTTGCGGGACTACTTATTGGCATGTTTGCGAATTCGGTTTTGGGAAAATTCAGTTTGCTTGTTTTGGCTTTCGCATTATGAAGTTGTGAGCATAACTAATTGAAAAGTTTTTTGACGCTTTTTGGCTGACGCTTCGGCTTTTGGCCTGGCTCAGTTGCCCCAAAATGTTCAAGGAGTTTTTCCGGACTCCGACTTTTAGTTTTTCTCACTCTTCTACGGCCACAGCCCAGTCATTCAGGAAGTTGGCTCATTTTGCGTATAAAAAGAGCTCAGTCCTTTGAGATGAAAGATATTCCCAACAAAAGCATAAATTAAATTAAAACGATAACTGTACTCTCATTCAAATACAAATTAATATCTTCAGTGCAAATAATTAAATGGCTTGGTTTTGAGAGCTACAAAGAAATGCCAATCACAAAACATCAGGGCTTATGACAATTAATTTAATCACTTAACAACCAAACATTGCCGAATTCTAACTTATTGACGGGCTTATAGTCAGCCGCAAGGAATATCACACACACACACACAGCAGCAGCAGAAAAGGGAAGTGCACAGGATATGCTGTTACGGGGGAAATTGAATTGCCTCCGACAGGGCTCTGGGTGGTGGCCCTGCTTGCTGCCAATAACCGCAGCAAATTACATTTATTTAAGTTCCGTCACATCAAACGTTTACGCCCCAAAACTTGGCGCAGTGGGCGATAGGTGTTGCGCCAAGGACCAAGGACTCATAACTCACACAGACACACAAACACACAGCCTTGAACCAACAATTGCCCATCTAATTCACTTGACTGCTTGAAGCTCCTACCTGTTACCTGTAACCTATTGTCTTGGCCCACATTGGTGACGTCACGATTGGCATCATCGGCTGAGCTCCACTGCCGCCGGCCCTGTTAATGTTGTCTGATTTCATTAGCGTCCGCTCTCTCTGCTTCCCCTCTTCCTTCTTCGTTTCGAGCTGTCGCAGCTCACCTGCTTCCAAGTTTAAGCCCAAAACGCTTATTGACACTTTTTGTCTTCGATCTTAACACTAAAGGTGGGTGAGTGGGGCTTTAAAGGAATGTTTTCATAAGGATTATGTCTAGGAAATAAAACAAATATATTTTTTAAAAAGGATATTCAATAAATTAATGTTAAATAATTTCTAATTTCTCAATAACCATAAGGTTTCAGCCACTTTTATGGGGTTAATACAACAAACAACTGTAATTTATCAGCCCTCTTTTTGGTTTCTTTTTCGGCCACCAGCTTCACACGCCAATTAGCCCAACCGCCCAATCGAGACAATCGTGGCCCCCAATCCCCGATCCAATCTCCGACCACCACCACCCCCCTGTGAAGCGTTTTACATGAACTTGAATGAGGTTATTATTGGTTTTGCTTCTCCTGTTGTTGATATTGTTGCTCCAATGGGTGTCAATATTATTGGCAACGATACTATAATCGCATTTCGTATGCCCCTCTTTATGGGCGTGTATGTATTTATTTATTTCTAAATTTCTGAATTTTCCCACCCATTCCCGCTGGTTGTGGCTAATTTGCTTTTATTATTCGCATTAAATTTTATGCTTACGTTTATGGATTTTTCTAATAAAACGTCAAGAGCCCAAAATTGAGACTTTGTGCGGGTCGATGGCGAATTAGCCGAAAGTGTATTCGCATCATTTTGCTTGGTGTTGTGCATTTTAATGGCCAGTTTAGGCCAGAGAGCCGAGAGCAGCTGCTGTTGCAATGGATTTGCCTGATTTTTCCCGAGGCCTATGGGCTCGACTATTAGGTTGTCGTCGATGGAGCGTGTAGAATGTTTGCCAATGCCATTCAAAAAGTGGGGGACAAGTTGTAAGAGGTCACAAGTGAATTGTTTCCGAAATTAAATTCTGTACTCAAATTTTATGGCTCCCCTAGTTTTAAAGCTCAACCTTGATTACGCCAGATAAAAATCTGTTTATTCAAATTTCAGGGCAGGTATTTCACTGGCGGTGCCCCTTAATTAAAACAGGGAAAAAATTTCAATTATATGTGTGACCTATCAGTGACAACAAATAAACAAGGCGACGGCAGAGAGTCAGAGGCCTGTCGCACACCCCGCACACAGATACACAGATAGAGGCAGGAGCAGGACTCCTGTGCCGCCTGCATTTGCATATGTGTCATAAAAACGGGCAACGCATAACTCCCCACCAAGACCTCAGATACTCGTCGACATCGTCGTAGTATTTTCCCCATTTCAGTCTCTGCCTCCGACTCTGCCTCCGACTCCACCACTGGCAACGACCTCGCAGCTGGGGCGTTTGTTTTTTATGCCACACCTCGATGCAAATCATTGCCACATCTGACGCACATGTGGCACGTAACATACACACGGACACGGACGGAGCGACAAGCTCTCGTTGTCGTGGTCGCTGCTGTTGCTTTTTGGATTTGTCTGTTTTGTGATTGTTGTTGTCGGCGACATTGGGGCAGGAGATTTAGAGTGCGGGATCCGCTGGCGCCTCCACAGACCCTCCCCAGCTTGCGGCTCAGCTTCTCCTCTGGTGTCCCCTGGACTCCCCCAAAAAATCCTGCCACCATCCATTCTCCATACTTTGCTGTGACATTCTGTAGGCGCTATGGCGTGCGAAATTGTAAATTTTTCGTCTGTGGCAGCTTCACTACTTCGACTCTTGCACTTGGAAATAATATTTATGGAATTATAACAAATAATTGCTAATAAAAAAATATAAGAAACCTAACTCCTCATTCTCACTCTTATATTTTTATGATCACTAATTTCTAGAGTCCTTTCGAATTCATCTTTTTTTGAACAGTGCTATCCTTGTTGTGGTTTTTTGGCGTCGATATGTATGCATTATTAAGAATACACTCAGCTGTCAGCAAGTGAACGTCTGGTGTCCCAATCTCTGTTTGCAGTTCGGCTCCTTCCACTGTCTGGGATTCCTTAAGCCTCCACAGACGCAGGCTCTCAGCTCGGGTTTTGAGTCCACACACCCAGACTTTGGCCACTGGAAGGAAGACCCATTTGAATTTTTAACATTATTTGCAAGGATTTCTTTTTTTACGCGACTGTCAGATATAGTGAAAGAGGTCCTTGCTCCACGGACAATTCCCCATTGGCTTATGTTTGTCTAGTCAAGGTCGTGAACTAGGTCTTAAAAGTGTTTGCCCAAAATGGCAGGCCTTAAAATGGCCTTAACACTAAGCCGTAAATTGAAAACTGAAGGTAGAAGCCCTTATGCGAATGGCCAAGATGCAAAGGGGTATATGGCCAATGAGAAATTGGTCAAAATTAACCAGTTTGGAACACAAACGATTCGAAAAAGACATTGGATGGCCATCGGCTATTGTGGAGAGTTTTATAGCCACTCTTTTGGTTATATTTTATCTATTTTTCATCGGATTTAAACTTAATTTAAAAGGAAACCCATTCATGAATCAGGGCTTCAATCTCCTTAAAACTGCAACAAAAGTTTGGAAGAATGGAAAAAAAAAATTTCGTCCGATTTTTTACAATTTTAATGATGGTACCCCTTTAAAAATTTTCGAAAATTGGGTCAAATTTTCGATTGCCAGATTTTGAAAGAAATGGATTCTACTCGAAAATACAAGATCGGGAAGGTATAACATTTGATGATCTGACAACTATTAGCCAAGTTATGACATTTTTAGTGAAACTTAAAGGCGAAAAATTATTGTTGGCCAAGTTAAAATTAATGGAACCCAAAAACCTGACTTTTAGGCCACTCTTTTCGTTATATTTCATCCATTTATTATCGGATTTTAAAAAGGAATATCATTTATAAATCAGGGCTTCAATCTCCTCAAAGCTGCATTAAAAGTTTGAAAGAATGGAAAAAAAAAATTTCGTCCGATTTTTGACAATTTTAATGATGGTACCCCTTTAAAAATTTTCGAAAATTGGGTCAAATTTTCGATTGCCAGATTTTGAAAGAAATTGATTCTACTCGAAAATACAAGATCGGAAAGGTATAACATTTAACGATTTGACAACTATTAGCCAAGTTATGACATTTTTAGTGAAACTTAAAGGCGAAAAATTATTGTTGGCCAAGTTAAAATTAATGAAACCCAAAAACCTGACTTTTAGGCCACTCTTTTCGTTATATTTCATCCATTTATTATCGGATTTTAAAAAGGAATATCATTTATAAATCAGGGCTTCAATCTCCTCAAAGCTGCATTAAAAGTTTGAAAGAATGGAAAAAAAAAATTTCGTCCGATTTTTGACAATTTTAATGATGGTACCCCTTTAAAAATTTTCGAAAATTGGGTCAAATTTTCGATTGCCAGATTTTGAAAGAAATTGATTCTACTCGAAAATACAAGATCGGAAAGGTATAACACTTAACGATTTGACAACTATTAGCCAAGTTATGACATTTTTAGTGAAACTTAAAGGCGAAAAATTATTGTTGGCCAAGTTAAAATTAATGAAACCCAAAAACCTGACTTTTAGGCCACTCTTTTCGTTATATTTCATCCATTTATTATCGGATTTTAAAAAGGAATATCATTTATAAATCAGGGCTTCAATCTCCTCAAAGCTGCATTAAAAGTTTGAAAGAATGGAAAAAAAAAATTTCGTCCGATTTTTGACAATTTTAAAAATTTTCGAAAATTGGGTCAAATTTTCGAATGCCAGATTTTGAAAGAAATTGATTCTACTCGAAGATACAAGATCGGGAAGGTATAACACTTGACGATCTGACAACTATTAGCCAAGCTATGACATTTTTAGTGTAATTTGTGGGCGAAAATTCTCCTCCGACTAAGTTTAAATATGGGTGAGTTGCTTTGGGCTGAAATTGGAAGTTCTTAGTCACTGTTTTGCAAATACTTTATATAATTTTTATCCGATTTAAAAAGGCGAAGGATGTGCTTCACTAATTACTGATCTTATTCCCCAGGTGTCACCAGGTGCCAGAATAGTGGCCGTGAGTTGCGGACTATTTTTTCTGATAATATCCCACTGTCATGTAAGTCCAATATCCTTGAGAGAGAAACACACTATTACTTTAAGATTTAATGGTTTTTATTCCCCAGATTAATAGGACAAATGTTGGAAGCCCCGACTAGCGACCGAAAGGAAAACAACGACAACCAAGACAACAAGGATGCGCAAGAACACCGCGTAAGAGAGACTGGATCTTCGAAGACAACCATATCCTTTCCGTATGCTTTAAGTATGTTATGTTACAGTTCTTACAGTTCTTACCGTTATAAATAAACTGTTCTTTATTTTGTAAAATCTAAAATAAAAATGTTTCAAAAAGAAAATGATAGTTTCTTTATTCTGGGGGTGTATTTTCAGCAACAGGCATGGGTTTTCCGTATTCTTTATTAAATATTTCCCAAAGTTAAAAAAATAAAAACGTTTTTCCGCCTTTAGTAGCAATCAAAACACCAATTTTTTTATTTTTGTTAAAGTTTATTGTTATATTATACAAAACATTTCTTAAACAATATAAATTAATTATTATATTAACTAATACAAAGTTATATTAATGAGAAACTGGTTCCTGAAGCTCGGCGTGTCATAGTATCCTGTTGGTAACAAATCATCCTGCAACATCCTAGACATCACCTGAATTCGTGTACGTGGCGCTGCACAGAGTCGTTCTGGGCGCCTCTTTTTCTCAAGGATCGGCAACTTCTTGACGGTCTCCCAGTTTCCGTGGCAGGACATTCTGTAAAATCAAAAATAAAAATATTTTAAAAGGATACAATAATTTTTTAGTTCGAGGGTATATTTTTTGCAAGAGAATGGAGGTTTGGAATGGTGGCCAAGATGTTAATGACCCAGGGAAAATATTGAACTCATAACTGACAGATTTCGGTTTTGCGCTTTTATTTCTCCCCAGTTAAATCATGAGTACGTGCCAAAACTTTTGCCCATGTTTTTCCTTTTTGTGTTTTACAGTTTTCCACCATGAAAGTTGAGTTTTTCCCACTAAGCTTGCATTTTTCACAGCTACCAGTGCCCCGTTTAGGAAAAAAAGGGCAGAAAATATAATTTTTTTTTTATTTCCAGCGCGGTGGAGTAACCCGCTGAGCGGCTGCTATGCTATTTGCTTTTCATTTATTAGAAAAAAGCGCGACTGCAACTTCCGCTTCTGGCCCGTCACTTTTGGCCATGGCACACGTGTTCACAAATATTTGCGGTACGTGGCCGGACACCTTTTGTCCAATAACCTGAACCACTGGAAGCCAACCGACCAACCAACTAACCCGTCGCAACACACAGCTCCCCAGCTCTGTGGCTTGAATAATTCCCCAACTATTTTCTACCATTTTTATACTACGATTTTAATAATCCAAGCCAGCTTTTCCGGCTAGCATTTAGTTACATTTAGTTTTTGGCCCAATAACTAAAATTTTGATGAATCTGGCCAGTGGCCATCGCTTTTCTATAAACACTTGATGGCTATTGAAGGCCAAAAGCCACCACGGGAGACTGGACAAACCATTTCTGATCTGATAATTTTGCGATTTTGATTCCAAACCGTGGCAAATTCATTCTAGCTTTTAGCTTTTAGTAAAATTTTTTGAGCTCGTCCTTCTATCGGGGTGATGTGGGTTGGAAAACCGTTTTGGCCGCCACCGAAGGGGAAATTTAATTTCGAGGTGGATCTGTTAAATGTTTGGGTTTTTGGTTGGGGGTCGACGGGACAACGGGACAACGGGACAACGGGTCGTATGCTTAACATTTGACGGTACTTAAAGCCAAAGCCCGTTCTGCGGTTATTGCAAACTGTTTGGCTTTGCTGCAGAATTTTCCTGTCATTTATCGTTGCCTGCTGTGTTGGCTTCGTGAAGGGGGGGAATGGGAGTTGGGAGTTGGGAGATGGGGTATGGCGTCCTGGTGAAAGGATACAGAACTATAGTAGTATGTGTGAACTGTCATTTATTGTTGTCTACTTTTCGGGGCAAATATTTGTGCTCGCCTGCTTTTCGACTGTCGTTTATTGGTGATTACTTTCTGCCGGTTGATTTTGCTGTTTACCATGGCGGACTTGCTGGGCACAGTTGCTGGGCAAATGCATTTTCTATTATCCTGCAATGTGTTTATAGGTGTTACGGCCAGGTTGTTTGCTTTGCGGCCGTTCCAACTGTATCGCATCGTTTTAAAAAACGCTTTAAAGCCAACTACCTGCTGGCGGTTGCTTTTATGCGGCCAACCTCTTTGGCCTTATGTTTGATGATGTGCTTTTAATTATTACGGATTAAATAAATTAAATTTAAGGGAAACATACCCAAGCCAAGTTTAAATACTCTTAAATAATCAGGATAAATGAAAAATATGCAAATAATTTCATGGAATAACTGAAGGGCTTTTGAATTTTGTTTAGTTGCACTTCAAATGGCTTTTACAGGCATGCTTTTTCCTGATTGCAAAGGGACAATTTTATAAACTAATATAATTTGAATATTAGCACGACCCACACAGCCACCTTAAAGCACTTGCGAAAATTAAATTAAAGTTTTTAAGGATCAGTTTTGGGACTCCTTCGGGGAGTCATGCTTTAACCATCAATTTATTATAGTGACTACGTTTAAGCTGGCCAATTTAATAGTAGACCCGGGGCGATTTTCCAGCTTTTTGCTGTTGTCTTGCTTGTTTTTTGTTTTCGACCAGGCCCGGCTTGGACAAGCCAGACCAGGCATCGGCTCCGGCTCCGGTTCCGGCAACGGCAACGGCTTATGGCAGATAGTGTTGTTGCCAGAATTTGAGAATGGATATTTATTATTGATATCGTTACCCTTTAAGCGCACACTTTATGGTATTTGGCAGTGTTATCTGTGTAGTCCAAGCACCTGGCTGACTGAGGAGGAGCTAACCTATTGCCAAACGTTGCAAATTCAATTGCATATTGCTGAGGCGCTCAGCGCTCAAGCGCACGGAAGCCGAAGGATTCGAAGGAATCGCTGGATGGGTTGTAACTTCTCCAGTACCTGCGCTGCAGTATTCACTGACATGCAAAGCAGCAGAAAAATTGTCTGGCAAAGTTGCCAGTCAGGGCAGTCAGGCAGTTAGCCAGTCAGGGCAGTCAGGCAAGGACTCAAGGAATCGTAGATAGACAGGCAGGCCAGTCAAACGCAAAAGCTGAAGCTGAAGATGCTGTTTGTATTTTTTCTCTGCACTTTTAGTTCTTATCCCATCTTAAAGATTTTTTAACCGCCCGCACACACCCACACAGTCACGGCACAAACTTGTCGAAAATATATACGAAAATTGTTTAACAAGTTGAAGGCTCCCTGGCAAACTTTTTCACCTGCTCAGCTCAAGTCAGGTAGTAAAGGTAGAAAGGCAACAGCAACGGCAACAGCAACGGCAACGGCAAAAAAAAATAAAGTTTGCAATGATCCATAAGTTTTGTCGTTCCGTTTACAGGCGAGAAGGAACATTCTCCATTCAACTTTAGCAGCCGTTTCAGTTTCGTCTTTTAATTAAATAATTTCTGCCAACAACGTCGGCCAACTGGTTGGAGTTATTGTTTGCTGAAAGGATATTTGACTGCAATACCTCCCTCATTCCATCCTCCTTAGAGTCCAGCATCCTCCATCTATCGTGTGCAATTATTTCGGCTTGCAAAATATTTAACTGCATTTCCTATTGATTTTTGTGCTTTGTAATCAGTTGCCTGCGAGGCAAGCAGGAAATTGCCGATCTCCTGTCATTGCATTGTTGCTCCAACCTACCTGAGCCGTAAACGATTCTGGATTGGATTCTGGATGGGGGGGTAGACACACTCCGGGCCAGGAAGTTGGCACAACTGCAGTTGTGTCTTCCTTTTTACTTTCTCGTCCCCTGCCTCTGCGAGTGTGTGTGTGTGTGTGTCAATAGTTTCAATGGCGCGGGGACTGCGGGGGTGCTTAGGTGAAAGTTGGGCGGAGGAGGTGGAGGCGGACCATCGTTTATAGCAATTTCATTTGACTTCTCGCTCGTGTTTGCGGATGGTCAATAAATGAGCGTAATATTTGGACTTTGATTCCTGCGGCTAAACTGACGACGATGAGGCAGCTGCAAGTTGCCAGTCCCAGGAAGAAAGGATAGGATGCCTGTGTCCGGTTGAAGGCTTCACAATACCTGTTATTATGAGCATGTGGAAAAGTTTATCCTTTGATTTAAACGAGTTTTATCTTCGGAAAAGGATTCCAAAGATCTACACAAAATATTAATAGAATATTCAACAGGAAAATTGTTCTTATCCCTTTCCCAGTTTCCCAGTTATTAAAGAACAAAAGAGTGTTTACTAAGTTATTAATAGATTTTGGAAGAGGATGCCAGGGATTTTCAAGGTGATTGAGCCGATACAGGATGTTAATACCCACATAATCCTTGAAAAGCTATGAGAGCGTGTCGCAATCAATGTTTTTGCGGTAGTTTGTATGAAAAATGGCATTTCCTTGATGCTTAGCTTAAGTGACAGGCCAAGGGCCAGTGGAAGGAGGATGAAGGTCGAAGGACTGCCTGAAAAAGCCACTTGGCCGAACTTACTTAACACATGGCGACACAGCTCAGCATGCACATACTTACAGGCAAGCCACGGGCCAGCCAGGTCCGGGGCCAGGACATAAGGTGTATCCTTGCTGACCATTCCATGAAGTTATGCAGCAACACTTTTGTGCTCTCTGTACTGCTCGGTCACCAAGACAGTGGTGGCCCGGGGGCGGCGGGGGTTAATTCACAGTCACCGTGCCCGGAATACAACAATTCTGGGCACCATGGACTACAACAACTGTGGCAATTGTAGCGCCAGCTTTTCCATTGTATTATGACAGCAGCTGCACCTGCAAGTATGCAGTGATTGTGATTTTTTTCCTTGCTCCTTTTTCTAGCTCGTTCACTTACCTAGTCGCCTGCGAAACCCCTCGAAAAACTGTAAACAAAAACCAGGACAATAGTCGACGGTTGGATGGGTGGGATAGGTGGTTCTGGTGGGTGGCATGGCATGGCATGGCATGTGTTCATTGTCCAAGAGCAGTTCATGCTTCGCTACGCATTCGCAAGAGTGTATGTGGCAGGGAAGTGTGGGTCGAGTTGGCATATCAACTGGTCGGACATGGTGTAAACACGTTTAATGTTGTTGCCGTTGCATGGCTGCAGTTGCTCCTGGCCAGGACTCCTGGAACACTTCCCCTGGCACTGACTCTAGGACACTAGTCCTGGCCCTGGCACTGGCTCCAGCCTCCGTGTCTCCTTTGCTACGTTTAATTTAATCTGCAGCCGCTACCTTGACACGCCCTGCACTTCAATCTGCATGTATGTGGGTCTCACAGGGGATCCTTCCTGGCTAACATTTTTCACAAACGCAGCTTTCAAAGTTTGAAGCTACAGTAGAAATTAAAAGCACAGTAAAAACTCCTTTAAACTTGGTTAGTTTCTATTTTGTAAGCTAAAAAATCAGGGAATGTTAAGATCCTAACTTGGAAAGGCATTAGAAAACCCTTTAAAATCAAAAATATAAAAAGCAAAATATTGGTTTGAAAGGACTAAGGCTACTGAAGATCCTAAATACGATTCAGCTTCTTGAGAACCCACTGTAGTTGTTTGTAAGCAGCCTCGAGTGCACCGCAAGTCCATTTAACTTGGCTTTGGCAATAGTGGTCCAGTCTACTAGCTAGCTGCCTGGCTGGCCTGCCTGTTGCCACTTGCCTCCTTGGTCACCCGATTCGGTGCATCACTCAAACGCCGGGTATCCGTCCCCGGGCCCTAAGCTCCGGCCACCCGAATACGCCGGATCCTGCAGCCCTTC
The DNA here is from genome assembly GCA_018150405.1 of Drosophila varians. NCBI lineage: Eukaryota > Metazoa > Arthropoda > Insecta > Diptera > Drosophilidae > Drosophila > Drosophila varians. The sequence goes on from JAECWK010000130.1 coordinate 18,054,043, forward strand.
GCAGCCCATCGTCGCCACCCCTCAGATCGAGGCGACAGGAATGCGTGTGCTGGGGAGTGTGTGGGCCAACGTAATTTGCATGGTCAGGCTTGCAGTTTTGGGACACACACAGAGTGGCAAGTTGTGCCTCGTCCCCGAGTTAATTGCATGCAGGAATAGCAACAGCAATGGCAGCCATGAGCCGGAGGGCAGCATCATCAGCAGCTTCAGAATCAGCTACATCGGCATTGGCATCGGCAACTTCATCCAATTGCTGTGGATCGTCGTTGCAATTTCCTGGCGTAAGCGATGCCACTTTAAAGTTCAGGTTTTAAGTCCTAAGAATAATACAAACGAAAGCATTTAATGGCCTAGAAGGAAGGTTGCTGGTGGGGGAAAAAAATTGCAACAATCTGACAACGATACTCACCTCCATTCCGGCAGGTGATTATGCTGCACGTGGTCCGACACATGGACCAGCCTCGTTATACGGAACATTACAAAAAGTGATAATAATGGGAGCGCTACACAAACGCTGTGACACGCAAAAAAATTAAAGGGATGCCCATGGCCCACTGTTTTTTTCGCCCACTGGACCGACATCGGAGTCGGAGTCAAAATCAGACAATGTACCAGTGCATATGGCTCCATATACAATCGGCGGAAAAAAATATAGCCAAGTTTACAAATGGCACAGCCCCTGGCTGCATAAACGACGAGATTTTTCAGATTCTCGCTAGTTTTTTTAGTTGGGTTTCGAATCATTTGCAAGCGATTTAATTTCAATTGCATGGGCGTTAATCAAAGGAAACAAAAGCCATGGGCTACCACAAAGCGGGGCTCTCCAAATTATTTATTCCGCACCCTAAAAAAGAATAATAGCAAGACTCTTAGTAGTGAAGAGTCTGATCGAAACGAAACAATACTGCAATTAAATGCTTTCAGTTTTTTAAATGTAATTAGTTTCTCTAACTTCTTCAAAATATAAGTTTAAAATATATAATTAAATGAGGAATAATTCAGAAGATATTCTTGATTCCTTTAAGATTATTCTAGTCTACATTTTGTTAAATAGTGGCATGCCTCTTCTCTTACTCCTAGCTTAGTCAAAAGAGTTTAAATTTAAAGTGATTTCTCCATAACATGGCTAATAAATGACAGATCAAAGATCTTTGAGCTTCGGTATAATAAATTTATTTAATACAAATAGAAGTTCATCAAGCCCCTACTATTTTATAAATGCTTTTTCTTTTCAATATTTATTATTTTCCAATTATATTTCTGCTATCATTGCAATATTATTTTGAGTTTCCCGCTTGGTCAGTTGAGAAACCGGCAACCTTATCGATAATGTTATCGATTTATTAACAATCGCGTGCGGGCACACAACCCAGAAGGCTCAGACAAATAAACAACATCATTTTTCTGTGAACTTGGCGCGAATTTTATTAATAAGAAATGAACGGGGCGAAAAAACCGAGGCCCATGAATACCGTGCGACTGGGTGATCTGCTTTATGACGAACAGAAACGGCTCCTAGTCCTCTGCCGTAGCTGCCAGCGGCACTTCCTGACGCTGCAGTCCTTTCACAATCACTTGAACAACTGCTCCGGATTAAAGCATATAGTAAAGTCTGCCGATGAGCTCAGCTTTGATGAGACAAGACGTGAAAGTCTAATGGTGAATGCTCGACAGGAGGTACAATTCATTGGATACAAATATCGATGCAACCCTTTTAATACTTTTGTTTTTCCAGGTCTTCATCTATGACATTGATGCGGTAAAGAACCCAAACAATTTAGTAAGCACCATGGACTTGGAAGCTGAGCTGGAGAATCCACGTTGGTATGAAAATGACAATGACAACCATAAGGCAACCAAAACATCGATGGTCAAGGATATTAAGCTGCAGCTAAACCTAGAACCCCCTGGAGCAGAGGAGAGTCCTCCGAAGCGCACCACTAGATCCAGTTATTCTCAAAGGCCGATTCTTACCGAACAGCCCCAGCAACGGAAGCGCTCCAGCCTGCCATCGCCACAAGCACCGACTGCCAAAAGGAAAAGCGATACGCTCTTGGTACCCAAAGTTATGGAGGAACTGCGAAGCTTCCAGGAGTCACCAAAAAAATGGATGCGCCCACCGCAATCTACTCAACCAACTTCAGCGCCAAAGCCAACGCCACCTCCCATGGTCCCAGTACCGGTAGACGACACGCAGATGATTCTCAACAAGCTGCGGGCCTGCGGAGTACAGGTAAAGCGGGGAAATACCCGCTTGAATCCCAGTCCTCCAGCCGAAAGCAACCAAACCAAAAACAAAGAAGCCCTGGAAATCATGAAAAAGTTGCAGTCCAAGGGCATCCGATGTACCAAAGTAAGCCATAAGTAGGGCCTTCGAATTAAGTGCTTAGAAATAGGGAGTTTTTACAATAAACTTGACTATTGTAGAGTATTGTAGAGTCGTCTTATTTTCAAAAGCCTTGAGAGGTATTTCCCCTGACTTGAACGGAGTGACAGTTCCGAGGAGCAACTATCGATTCCATCTATCGATTAAAACTGCCGCAAAGAGGAAGCAGCTTGTTGATTTTATGCGCGGAGCCGCACGCGTTTCTAAATAAAATTTGTTAATATTGACTTGCCGTGTGGCCCGGCAAATATATTTTGTATTCGATCGAAACACTAGTTCCCTAAATCCAAAAATTCGCGTGTGTCCACGTGCAAGAGCAGCCTATTTCCAGGTGAGTCAGCTGATTTTGCTTTGCGACAAATCGGGCTTACATAATTTGAGGCCCGAATTTTTGTTTTCGTTTCGCTTTTTGTGCATTCAAAATGACATCATAATTTGATTTTTAGAACGCCCATAGTTCTGTGTGGTTTCTGCCACTATTTACAATGCAATTGCATCACGAATGCCCTAAACGGCAACGCCAAAGACTGTTTCAGGTGGCCTGGGACTAGACAACTTTATATTGATTGTCCACATCTTATTGGTTTATTCCCTACAAAAATTGAGTTAAAATCTACTTTAAAATCATCGGAAGAACTCCAGACCTTCCCCCAAAGAAACATAATTAAAAATGGAATCTTTTAGTAAAAGATTCAGCCAAATCATCCAAGAAACTCCAAGCAATTCCCCAAAAAAACATCGTTAAATTTTGAATTAGAATGCAAATTTTATTACTTAAGTTGCAATTATAATTACTCGTGTTGCAAATACTTTTAGTCCCTTATCCTAGGGCACCGACAAAATCTATAGGCCATTAGATACCTTCCATTACTGATTTCTTTGAGAGTCTCACTTAGTTATCTAATTGAATTCGTTTCATTTCGACACTTGGATTTTATTCTATTTAGAGTTTCAATTCGTGGTATTTTTAGGCTAAACTATTTAGTGCATGTGCCCGTTTTCGTTTTAAACTAGTGAGTTTGCCTGGTTCATAGGATTTAACATTAACTTAAAGCTGCTTATTGTTTGCATATCATTCAAATCAATCCTTTCTTTTCGCTCTCTCAAATCACAAAACATTTACATAGTTAAAGTATCAACAGTGAGAAACAAGAGACATTAGATTAGAATGTAATCAACATTTATACGAAAATAGATGTATGTTTTTTTATGTAGGGTGTAGACTTATTGAGAGTGGTGCACTTAAATGCGGCGGTTAACGTTTTACAATTACTCATTACTAATTATTCATTTAATATAAACAAATCTGACGACATGGGGCTGGCAAACGAAGCCGCAGATGCCCCATTAACTGCCCACTATTCTAGAGAGCGCCGACGTAGCTGCTTGCGAACGCCCCCGAATGCAGCACTGCTGCGATCCAGGAGCTCGTTGGATAGCCTGGCCAGAAGCGGCAGCTCCCTCATTGAGACATTGACGGATGGCAAGGGTGCCAGCTGCTGTTGCAGCTTCTTAATGGGCGTGGGCGGTGCTAGCGGTAGGTGTTGGGGTGTAACTGGCAAGCTGGCGGTGGCAATTTTTGCCTGAACCTCGTCGCTGTGGCGTTTAAGGCCCTCGGCTCCCAGGGAGTCGGGCCGCTGCTCAATGGACTTCACTCGAACTGTTTGCGGTCGCTTGGACGCTTCCTTGAGCATCATCAAGTGATCCAATTTGTCGACCGTAGCCTTCAGCTCGTGCTCCCACACGTCGTTCTGCTGCTGGCCATCGCCTCCCTCGATGGGCCGCACTGCCAGGATCTTAACCTTTTGTCGCAGTGCCTCCAAGTCCCTTTCATCTACCACGCCGCGAAGTTCACCTGCCCCCGTCTCGTCGTAGTCGCAGGCATCCTCCTCGTCTTCGGTTTCCACAGATGTCTGGGGAGTCTTCGCACCCAAAGACATCTGACTACCAGCAATGGAGGGGTAATCGCACTTCTCCAGCTCCGTTTGGAAATCTGGCAGCGACGGAAGCGCGCTGGAGGTCGGCGAATTGAGCTCAGCTCCAACGCCCGGCTCGCGAGGTCCCGGTGGTGTAGGGAAATCGCCACGCTGCCTGTGTATATCCTCGCTAATCCGTTCCAGATTTCGCAGCGCCGTAGAATAAGTGCTCTTGGCACCAGCTACTTGCTGTTGCAACTCCTGGATGCGGTTTTTCTGGGTCTGCAGCTGATCCTGACAGACCTGCTTCTCTTCGAAATAGGGACGCGACTTGTTGATGCTCCGCCGGAAGCGATCCTCCAGCTGCTGCAGCTTCTGCTCGGCGGCGTGAAAGAGTCTAGTTCGTCGCTGATGTTCCGCATGGCAGTCAGCTTTCTGAGTTTCCGCGTCCATCACCTTCTGCGTGGCGTGATTCAAGCTCTCCTGCCAGGCATTATCGAACTGCCACTCATGGGAGTTGGACATGAAACGCTGCTCGGCCAAAGCCACCATTTCCTTAGCTGTTGCATGGATTTCTGGGGAAGAGGTTTGGGTTATTAAAGTTTTTGAAATATGTAGAGTGAACTCACCATTGGCTCGCTTGAATTTATCCGCTGCCTGCTGGCATTCGATTTGAGCCTCGCGAGCTTTATCCAGAGCTTCATAGTAAGGTCTGGCCTTTTCTATGCAATTTCCTAGTTTTTTGGAGGAGAGTTTTAAGCGTCGGGTGGACTCATTTAGCAGTATACGAAAGGTTGAATTGGCCTCCTGTTAACACAAAGTGATTAGAAAAGGAATTTAAATATTAAACGAGGACTAGCTTACCTCCAATTCGATTTCTAGTTTATTAATCTCATCTGTTGCACTATTGAGATTCTCCAGTTCAATCTGCAAGGAATAAATACAAACACATTAATATTTCTTCTAGTATTTAACTGAAACCCCTGCCCACCGAACTCCCGCAACATGTCACAGTCGCCGCGAGGCGGGTCCGCCTCCAAGGACAGCAAATACGACCTAAGCAAGATTTCCGCACGCGTGGATCGGGTCAATGTCAGCGGATTGCTGCGCACCCAGAACGACTACGTGATGAGGGCTGCCGATGGCCTGTTCAAGGCCAACAACTTTCAGGACCTAATGGTGGAGGCCATGTCCACCAAATCGTACCTGCATGAGTTAGGCATCTTCAAGGATGTAAGCGTGCACATTGACATTAGCCGAGGAGCCGATGCCACGCCCCAGGGTTACGAGGTTACATTTAAGGGTAAGGAATACACCCGTCTAATGGGATCTGCGGGCACTGAGATTGGCCAGAACGAAGGATCCCTGCGCACCGAGCTCACTATCCCTAATATCCTGGGCCGCGGGGAGAGTATTTCATTGCAAGGAAGCTACAGTAGCACCCGGGCCCATGACTTGCAGTTGAAGTTTTGGAAACCATTTTTCCACACACGTTTTCGAGAAAATCGACCAGAGTAAGTGCATTGAAATACTTTAGAATAATTCCATTACTAAACCTACGTATTTCTTTGCAGGGTGTCTTTTAGCGTTTTTAGACAGACTGATAGATACGATATCAGCTCATTCCAGACCACGAATCTGGGTTATTTGTTGGACTTTTCAGCCCACTCAATGCTAGGCGTTGATGTAAGTAAAGGATCTTCTAAAATAGAAACAAATATTAACTCTCCTTTTCCCTACTTCTAGTTGACCCATTCGCTGCAGTATGAGAACTCCATCAGGGATGTGGGACTTCTAAATAAATCAGTGCCCTTCGCCATACGTGACCATTGTGGACCGAAGCTGGCCTCGCTGATTCGCTATTCCGTGATTTTCGACAACAGGGATGGCAACGTCTTTCCCACCCAAGGAATCCTGCTAAAGTCCGTCAACGAATACTGCGGATTGGGTGGAAACATTGCCTACACTAGCAGCACGGCCCACGGAGAGGTGAATGTGCCACTGTTTTCCGGATTGGTGGCCCAGTTTTGCGGACGCGTTGGCGTCGTAAAGGAGACAAAGAACACCACCAAACTGCCCATTAATTCGCTGTTTTACTGCGGCGGTCCTCTAACTCTGCGAGGATTCAAGTTTGGAGGAGCTGGTCCCGTGATTGATGGCACGCCGATTGGAGCTCAGACTTTCTGGTGCACAGGTGCGCATTTGTGGGCCCCACTGCCCTTCGCCGGAGTCTTCAAGAACCTGGCCAGCCACTTCAGAATGCATTTCTTCTACAACATCGGCAACAGCAATAGCTTTAGCACAGGTTCGTAAACCGAAATTCCCATTTATCTGAGAAACTTACTTGTTTTTTCTTTTCAGAAAACATGAGAAGTGCATTCGGCATTGGATTGGCTGTTAAATTGGCAGAAAGAGCACGCATCGAGCTTAACTACTGCGTGCCAGTGCGTCGCCAGACCACTGATAAGGTCCTAAATGGTTTCCAGTTCGGCATTGGCTACGAGTTTGTCTAAGCCGGACAATCCCTCGCATCGATTGACTGGATTTAGTCCTAGCAAAGCCATGAGAGTCACAATCGACCCACAACCAACTATTATTTTCGAGTGTTTGAGAGATTCTGTTCTGTATTTGATTGTCAATGCATTTTCTTCTCCTCAGAAAATTTAATTGTAGTCCCAGCAATCATTTAAGTAGTTCCTAAGGCGTGTACATACTTAAAACGAAATGTTCAAGAAAAGATTAAAAACAAAATGTTAAACGAATTGAAAGGCTCTCTGAAGATTGATTCACACTGGCATTTGAAGTAGAAATATCAGATACCTACTAAATGGCTACATTTTCATGCATATGGAAAGAGTTTCAGCCAGCCAGGGGCCTGGTCATGGATCGCTGAACTCCATGCAGTTACAGCTTTTTTGTATGTTTAGGCTTTTTTTCAGATCGGGAACCATATCATTTTGTGGTCGAAACAAAAAGAAAACAGGTTTTGTTTATAATTTTTTTGGTTATTTTGTCTGGCTCTCTTTTATAGCAGCTTTTATTAGGGCTGTCCCAGTTTGATTTTTATCGTGTCCACTGAACATTTCTCCACATCCCGGACATGCCGAAGGCGGTGGGCGGCTCTTTGGTAAGGGCTATGGCCATGCTGCTCAAGTTTCCTCCGTAATCGTGATTGATTTAAGAGCCAAGACAAAGCCAAGTGCGAGAGCGAACCTACAAACTGGTTTCGGCGTCTTGTAAACAAACAAAACCAGTTTTAGCATCCGCTGCAGATGAACATTTCAACACTTGAACTTTCCAGGAATTTTTGCAGCCAAAGAAGTGAGTGCGAGGGGCCCGCCCGCCGGTAAACTTGTTTTGCCCTTTTGCTTAACGAACTTTTGGTTAATGAAAAGTTCATTTATTTACTCAGTACTTAACAAAAGTTTTCCGCCAACAATGCTGCAATGGCCAATTAAATAAAAAGATATAAATGGCTAATTTATTCAGCCTACGGTTTATATATCTTCCCATTTCGGTGAAACGCTGACGCAGCCAAAAAAGTAAATATCATACAAAATGCAATTCAATTGCAAATAATGGAAAAAAGGGTTAACATATTTGCCAGTCAAGGCAGCTGTGTGTGTATTCGTTGGAATAAAAAATATTTGATTATCCGCAAATAAACAAATAATACAATTTTTGTGGATAAATGTTGAAATGACGACGCAAATTGAATAAATATTTTTGCAACTTTGGGAAGAGCCTAAAACGAAAACGAAAATGTGAGAAATAATTGGAAAGAACTTAGTCAAAAAATTTCATGTTAGAAAACTCCCTTGCAATTATTGATTTATCACATCAACATCATTAAAGCCTCCGACAGGGTCAAAATCAAATGGAACGAGCTCTGCCCTCAAAACGTTACCAAATCACGCGATGTGCTGCGGCTTTGCCGCGTTTTGCATTCGTCAGAGCTATAAACGCTGGTTTAGTTGCCAAAGGGCAGCAGCTCCAAAGCTCAGCCTGAGTCACAGACTATGCGACTATGAATAAAGCCAATCGAAAGGGGAAAGGTTATGCCAAGGCGCGCCTCTTGGCCAAAGGAAGATGACGTGAGTGCGGCTCGTTAGGATCCAGTGTGATTTGTCAGACAAGGGGACGCCACCCGCACCGGGGTGGTCTCTCTGGTTTAATCGAGGATGACGCCTGCTTGGCTAGCAACACGTCAGACTCAGGTGATGTTTGCCAACAGACTGGCACTATAAATAAACGTCCGCAAATACAAACAATTCAGGGAGGGGACTTTCGTGTTTGACAAATCTCCAGTTTCGTCAGTCCCATTAGGGAAAAGGTTATTGTTTTCCAAATAATCAAATTAAATTGCTTTCTAGCTTGGCCTTGTGATACGCCCTGCAATTCGCTGAATTAAAATCCAGATGCCTCTCAACCCCTACTACTCCTAAACGTTTTATCCTTTGACATCTAAGAGCTAGCTGTACTTCCTATTCATTTTCCACCCTAAGTGGATCCTTTTGAGGACTCGTATGATTAGTTTATTAGCTTATCCCAGCTCCCTAGCTCTCTTCATCCCTTCAAAGGCACTCCCTACAGCTTGCTACGATACATTTCCGAGTTCCAAGCTCCGCAATGACGCCAGCTGCTTTTTCTGCCTCTGCCGGCAGTGGTGTGATGGGCAGACTGGGCGGACTGGGCTGACCTGACCTACATCGGGTGGTGGCGACAACTTTCGCCCACCTCCAGCCAGCGTGAGCCACCCCTGGCTTTGGCAAAATGGCAATACGAATATTGTAATGGAAGCCTACATAAAATTTACATCGATTTTGTTCGGCTTGTGTAACAAAAAGGAAGCCCGCAGGCACTTGGAGGACGTTCAACTCGGTGTAGTCGGAAATGTACGTCATCGGGTGGAATTATACAAAAATATTTGTGGGGAAAAAATGTCGCAGAAAGTACTTTACTTCAAGAAGAAAACAACAAGAGTTGCTCAAACAATATACAATATGTACTTTGTTGGGAAAGTCGTTGGACCGTTTACTGGGAGGTCAAAGAGATGGTTGTTATATAAAGATAATACTCCACTCCGATGCGTGAATGAATTTCAGGCGACCCAAAAATAAATAATACAACTCAGCGTAGCTTGACCACTTAAGCTTTTTTTTTTTTTTTTGTATTTTTAATTATGTCCGATGGTAGACAGAGAGTTATGTCAACTGGAGGGAAGAAACTTGATTCAATAAAGGCAATGAGAGCAAACTACAGCGTTTCGGCTACTGTTCCACTTTTCACAAATTATTTTCAATTGCCAGGCTAGGTAAAATCACTTACTATATGCTAGTAGTACAATTTCTCTGCTCTGAAAGAAATGATAAGTGCACCTGAACTCGGTGGAGCTCGTGAAAAGTGTGTTTATAATTTGGACAATCTAGCAAATGGAGCAGCAAGTTCATGGACTGATAAGATTGCCTCTAAACAACGATTTGATAAAGCAGGAAATGGCCACTGCACAGGACAAATGAGCTCAGCCATTGAATGTCATTAACTATTCAGACGAAAGCGCAGCTGGCAAACAAAGCAAAACTAAAGCTTAATTCATTAAGGTTGTAAATGTATGGAAAATTGTGTGCGGTAACTGGCCGCTTGCGACGAAAGTAGCAACTTTGCTATGCATCATTGACGGTAGTGATTACGATGGTGGCCCCCAGGGAATCGCACTCATTGGAAAGGTTACCAAACTGAGACGCCAACTAGTGGGATCAATGGCAGGCGTATTTATGCAAGTGTTGCTTCGGGCTGACTGATTTTTTAATAAACTTCCGACAGTTGTTTGGCTTTTGTTCATAAACAAATACAGAATTACAAATTACTTTCGATGAGAGGGGCCTCGGTCGCCGTAAATTCTATAGGGTAGCGTGGCCGAGCGGTCTAAGGCGCTGGTTTAAGGCACCAGTCTCCTCGGAGGCGTGGGTTCGAATCCCACCGCTGCCACTTCTGTAACTACTTTTTTTTACTATTTTTTTTTTAACTAGTGGGCTATACTAGTGGCAAACCACAAGCATTTAATTACTGCTTACAATGCAATTTCATTTACCAACAAGTCAATTTTATTGACAGGCAAGCTTATTAATTTGCTTACTGCAATACTAGATAAGCATATAGCATATCGTACCCCCAAGTTGAGTCACCTATTGACACGATTTTCTGATTCATAAACGCCTTCAATCGGGTTCTCAAACTCTCACCTTGCTTGCGTAACTAAACGCCTAAAAATCGTTACTCATTTTTATAAGAAACGCTATCGGGAGCTTGCCGTAAAATTTCCCTTGCTAATCTAATTATTATTATCAAATGGAAGAAAATATAAATTTATTTATAAATTGCCTTTTCCCACTAATTTTCTATCAATAAAAACCGGCTTCCATTGTTTCTCCATCAAAGCAATTAACGTACAATCGATAAGTGACGCTAAATTATACGGTTCCGTGGGGTTTAGAAAGTTTAAGCCAAAGAAATAGCTACGCCATCACGCAAGTAACTATTCTTCAGTCCACTGACGCGTGGGGGATGTTAGCCAAAACATAATAATAACGATAATATGCAAATAATATGAGAGGAAACTTAAAACATCTGTCAGACACACGATTTAAAGTAAATAGACTTTGCGCCATATCAATTTCTTTGTCTGTGCGGTTTGTCGTCATCAACGTGAAACAGCTCTTTGATAACAATTTTTGCACACGCGCTAAAAAGAGTAGAAAAAGTCAAGTATTACCATTGATAAATCATTGGCAATAGATGCCAAGTATAAACAACAAAGCCGGCTTGTCTAAAGAGGAAGTCGAGCATTAAAAATTGAGAAAGACTGCGAATCAATACGAAATATTTTGCCTCTTTGGTCGTTTTATATTGAAATTACCAAACCTGTTTCGATGAACATTTTAGCGAAACAAATTTTGTTGTTATAGGAATTCTAATGATTGTTTATAATACATTATCACTCCATCTCTCATTTCCACAGAACGTAGTACATTTCGTTCCCATACATATATTTTCAGACTTTATCGAGGGCCTCCAGTCACATGCTCTGGTATGAGTGGAAATCAAATGCTGTTAATGACTTTGCGCCCCGTGTGACGCCCCCCACTAGGTTTTAGCATTTAAAAATAAATATTATTGGGGATCCACAAAGGGGATATACTAGGAGGATGTGGGGAAAGGCTTATCAACAAATAGAGATGCTTAGATGATCACATAAGATCTATATTTAGAATTTATTTGAAGGCAACCACAAATACGGGAAAATGAATAAAGGTCAACGTCGCAAGGATAAATTCAGTTCGAAACAACTGGCACCGCCAAAAAAGGATTTGTAAATCGAAAAGAATATATTATCTATAATCTGTTAGCCGTTTATCGCCATTATGAGAACATAAAAGCTGTTCGAATTGCGTAGTTGAATAAACAACAAATCTTGATTTATGCAAACTGCGACCCCCGCCTCAAGACACTGTGTATTTTCATATTGTCTGCCGCGAACTGTTGCCTCACACAATAAAAAAAATATAAATCCAAATAAAAACAATGCTTGCGTGTGCGCTTTGGTATTTCCATTTATTAAATTTGTATGCATGCCTCTTCCGAAAAAAAGGAAAGATTGGAAGAAAGAGCAATAACCAAGCTGCACTTGAATCTGGCCTAGGTAAGCAAACTCGATCCGGTCGACAAAGGAAAATTCCCAAATTACGCCGGGAGACAGGCGAAATTGAATTACTGGGAAGTGCGTGGGATTAGAGGTCCCTTCCCTGGAAGAGGGACGAAACCACTTGACACTCGGTGAGCTCTTTGTGCCCCTTATTTGGGTTCCTCTTACAACAGCTGCTGGGACTGGTCTGAGACGGAAAAGGAAACTTGCAATTTGCCTAAATGCTTGGGAAATTGATTTTCTGGGTGTAACAAAGCGTGAAAAAGGGGCACGCAATGTAATGAGCAATGTATTGGAATGCAAACGCCCAAAAGAGACCTCTTCCCATTCCTAATTAAACAAATACAGAATAACAAAACAGCAATAAGTGCAGTGAGTGATAGAGGCAACTAACAAAATACAAGAAATCAACACAAAAACGTGCCAAGGCAGTCTCACTTCTGTTATTGTTGTCGTTTTTCTATACACAATAAAAGAAAACATTGCGAAAAAGTCGCTTGGCACTGCCAGGCACGTCCAAAGCGGTAGGGAGGTGGCCGTTTGGGAGGATGGGCGTTTTGCCAAAACACTTACCTGAATTTGCGGGTCCAGCTCGCCCTCATCAGCACCAGACATTTTCAATTAGTTCGATACCGCACTATGCTCCCAGCAATCAATCCAGTTAATTTTCACTTTTCTGTCGCCCGCTTTTCAATTGAAAACTACTTGCATTTGCATTTTCACTTGCATTTCGCTCAATTTGATCTCGACACACTCTCAACTTTCCAGGCCGTGTGTGTGTGGGTGTTTGCGCGTGTTTTTCGTATTATGTTTTGGTGTTTGGTGTCTCCAATATTATGTAAAAAGGCCCTGGGCCCTGTTTGCTTCACTGGCAACTGGCAATTTGTTGGGTTGTAGACTGATTCTGCGTTTCACATTTAACATTTAACAAAACACACGCCCGACCAACGGAAAGTGAAAGAGGCCACGGAGCGTGGGCGACAGGACGCACGGGGGACAGTCAAACGGTACAGTAAACACGGTTCGCCTTTTCCACGCTCAGCGCCCAATATTCAAGCCTCAATTACTCCGCGAATCACAAATAATGATAACTCGAACAGCTAAAGGGACGCGGTCCATCCGCGATGGAAGGTGCAAAAGGTGTGACCAGTTCGCCAGGTGTACTTTGAACATCGAATGAACGATAACATATCGAATATTTAATCGACTATCGGTTCCAAACCGGAAATAGGCAAGAATGTTTACCAACACTGACTTTGCGCATTTAAATTTAAAAATATTCTCACTTTAAAAACCCTATTTTCAAAAAGAGAAATGGAAGAAAAGATACAGAAAACCCAAAAGATAAAACAGATTCTTGTTTACTATGAAATTTTACTTTATTTGTTATTGTTTTTCTTCATTTCTGTATTTGCCCATTATGTGCTTTACATGTTTGTGATTTAAATTTATTTAATTTTCTTTATATGCGTTTATTAATCGAATACTCCAAAATTCCACTAATGATATGCGCACCAAACCAATTTCAACTGAGCGCAAATAACAGAGAACTAAAAAAGTAATCACAAATCAAAAGGTACATTTCATACTAAAGTGTATTTTATTTATTTTTTTTTTTAAATTATAAAGAAGAAGGCAATGTAAGTGTATACCTCGGAATTCTGTATCTCGTTCAGCATTCGTGACCTTTTAAACATAATTTATACGCTCCCTAATTCCGCATTTGTCGAATGCTCGCTTAATACAACGCTAATATAAGATTTATATTTTATATAATGCATCTTTTGTTTACTTTGTATGGAATAACACTTAATTATACATTCATTTCATATAGTTTGATTTTCGTTCTAATCATAACAAACAGAAAAATGTCTGTGCAGGCAGAATCAAAAGAACTGGTTAAGTAAAAATAAGTAAGGGTTAAGTAATCCATAAATGCAATTTGAAATTGTCTGAATAAGTTTTAGATAGTAGTTGTTGTTGTTGTCAGATCTTATTGTGTGTGTTTAAGAGTGTGCCGTGTGGTTCCTTTCTTGATTTCCATGATTTTGTTTTTTTTTATTTTTTTTTTTTTGTATAGTATCGAACCACTAAATACTTGTCCATATAAATGATTTTGTTTAAATATTTATTTATATATAGAATTATATATATATATTATGCTATATAATAACTATGCATACTTGCATATTGCGCTCTTCATTTCCGCTCATCGCTTTAGTTGGTTATTTTGTTTACTTTTAACACTTATATTTTGTTTGGGAATGGGACGAGAGTTTAGGAAAAGTACAAAAGTATACATGGTTCTTCCTTCGAAAGCTTTTCAGTTTTAGTTTACCTTTTTACTACACAACGTGTATTTTTAAGAAAAATTATATAAAAAACTCTACAAATTATTGCTTCCTCCTTCAAAGTTGGAACAAAAAATATAAAACAAGATAAACTTAAAGTAAAACATTACAAGACACACCACACAAGTTCTACCACAAAATTCAGCTACACTACGATTTTTGTTGTTTGATTGGAGAGTGTTTTGTTTGTTGGTTGAATCGGAGATTGATTTCCGCCCTATTCACTGTCGATATTGAGGCCCACGCGCTTCTCCTCCTCGAGCATGGCGTCCAGCTCGTCCGTGAGGTTGGCCAGCATGTTCCCGATATCGTTTAGCACATTCACCGAGACCTTTGGCGGAACGCCCGTGGTTAAAGCAACACTCGGAGGGGCTGCATCCGGCGAATTCAGCGCCTCACTGGCTGCTACCGCCGATCCTCCAACAGCAGCAGACGCATCCAGGGTGGGGGAGCGCAGGTGAAGGGCACTGCCGCCACTGGCCGTACTGCCCATGCTCTCACTGCGCGCCAGGGTGGCGTCGTGTAGGGAGCTGGAAGATTTCAGCGAGTGGAACGAGTGCGCAATGTTCGCGATTGTGTTCGTGGAGGAGGAGCTGGAACTCGAGCTGGAGGAGTGCAGGTGGGCGGGGTGGGGATTGGCGCTACCGCCCGCTCCGCCCTGCAGCTCCTGGCGATTGAGCAGGCGCTGCTTGATCGTCCCGGTGTTCTCGTTCGCGAACGGTATCGTATCAATTGAATCAATGCTGGAAGTTGACTTATTGTCGTGGTATTTCTCGCAGTGTATCTCCGCCGTTGTCTGCTGAATGGTAGCGTAATTCGCATAAATGGGCTGCTGATTGCTACCCGCTCCTGCCTGCTGTTGCTGCCAGTGCTGTTGCGCCGCATGGCCATAAAACATGTGTTGCGGCTGCTGCTGCGATCCTGCCTGTTGCTGGGCCTGCGTCACCGATCCCTGTGGCACTCCCTCTCCGCTCAGCGTGCGGGAATTCCGTATGCTGCAGTGACGACGCGGTGGCTCTGGCGCTATCTTCTTCCCAGTCAACGGACTGCCACTCATATAATTCTGAAAAATTACAACAGGTTAGTAATGAGTCCATCAAAATATTTAATAGGGGATTGCCTTCTAAACTTCTCTATCACTAAATTGTCCTCAAAAATTGCGTCAGTCTGATATTTAATGGGCTTGTTTTTATGACATAATTGTCACACAAAATACATTCTATTGTGTCTCTAATTTGTGGCTTTATCTGACCTTTGGCAAACCAAAGTCAAGGTCGTTTGGGGAATCTATCCACTTATTGGCAACCTACTAGATACTAGACTAGAAACTTACTGCTCCTCCCTCTGCACCGGTGGCTGCTCCGTACTCCGCCGCCGCCGCAGCATTCATGTAGTGATGGTGCTCCAACGGAGGCATCGTGTTCAGCACAGCCCTCTGGAGGATTCCTCGCTGCTGGCGCGGCAGCGTTCCACCGCCCTCCTGGTCGTAGAGCAGCTCCCGCGTAGCATCATTGGTGGGTGTAATGTCGCCGTCGTCGTAGGATCGTCGCCAAGCCATGGCGGCAGCATTGCTGCCCAAGAGCCTGGCGGCAGCCGCCTGCTGTTGTTGCTGCTGGAGGAGCTGTTGGTGGTGGTGCTGCTGATGCAGAGTGGCAGCAGCTGCCATGGCCGCCGCAGCCGCCGCTGTTGTGGGTGGCCCGAAGTGGCCGTAATCTGTGGTCGTGTAATGGCTGAAGGTCAGATGGCTGCGCGTGCTGTTGTCGTGGATATCCTCCAGCGATTCCAGGCTCTTGCCGCGCGGCTGGCGAACCTGTAATATACATAAGTTAGGAGTTAGTTATTAGCTAAGCATTTAAATCATTATAACTTTAGATTTATTTTGCAAAACAAAAGTTATAAAGAAATGAACAAATCATAAGAGTATATAGTCTTTTTCTTTCGTCCAAGTTACTCATTTTTGACTGTAGTTGGCACTTGAAAGTTGAAGGTTAAAGGTACTTCTGTAAAGGACCCATGCCCACCTTAATGAGCACCACATCGTTGCCGGAACAGCACTCGTGGTTGCTGCCCGTGCAGTAATAGGCATCTCCTCCATTGCCGAGGCTGGTGTTTAAGCAACTGCTTCCAGCTGGGGCAGTAGCATTAAGGACACTGCTGGTGGCATAGATTTTCGTGTCGTCCCAAGAGACGCGCGTGGTTGGCACATAGGATGGCGTACTGGGTATGGGCACATTGAATTGCCATGGCTTCCGCTGGTACTCCTGGTCAAATGTCGTCACAAAAACGAAATCATACAAGGGAGAAGGGGACAAAGAAAACCAAATTAAATTAGGTAAAAATGATAACAGAATAAAATAAGAAAATGAGCACTTTAAAATAAGATAAAGTAATGGAATTTATAGTTTAAAACGCAATCCCTACCTGCTGTTGATAGGCATTGGCGCCGCCTGGATTCCATTTTCCACTAATGATATCCTTGACCCGCTTGATGGCCAGCAGGATTTTCTTCTGGTGGCCCAGCTTGACGATGCCAATGTCCTCGAGATCCTCCCAAGTCACTTGGGTAACATCGCGCACCGTTTTGTAGTTCTGCTCGAGCAGAGGCTGTATGTACTCCTCCAGACGCAGCAGCTGCAGCCATTCCTCGATCGAGCCCTGGAAATCGGAATAGGAAATGTCATTATCATTAAAGTTTATTGGATTCCCGCAATCATTAGTCTGGCTAATCGTATTTGATTCATGTCATAGACACTGATCAGGCCCGACTACAAATTGTCCATGAACTAGTTCAGACCCCAAACTGATATGGCGCGGATGGGTTACATGTGGCTGTTGTCTCATATAATGAGCCCCACCCCCCAACTCCAAAGTCGCCATCGTTCCAGCTCTAATCAGTTGTAATTGATAAGATATGACATAAATCGCGTCAAAGCGCTGGCATAAAGAAACGAATAAAGCCCGAAACTCGTTGTTGTCGTCATTAAACGGTAGCAGCCTAGTCCGGCTCCAAGCTCGTAACCAAATGTCGCCATATCGTCATCTAGCCATATAGATATGTATGTACATACTCTCCTACTCTGGTACCCATAGGAAAAACCGGCAAGGCAATGCAGTCGAAAAACTTTATGTACATGATGTGTTAATCAGTTTTTCGAAGCTCGGAGCTCTCTGGGTGCCTCTGGGGGACTCCTCCTACTCCTCTGCTTTTTTCGGTCTTTTGACTAAATTGCTGTTGATTTCAATTTAATTAAACGTCTTGTCATCTGCCAAATGGGTGGTGATTGCTGGAAGACTTGGTCCGATTGAAAATATTCATTGAAATTAAATTTAATAAAGTTTCCACTTCGCAAACCATTTTTTTTATGAAGATTTGCTTGTAAATGGGTAAAGAAAATAGAAACTCTGGATAGTTGGTGAGCAATCGCTGTCCATTTGTTGTCTTGGAGAGCTCTCCAGTGGGGAATGCCACTCGAATGGGTATTTAATATATTCACCACAACTTCAAGCGAATGTCACACCAAGACAACAATCGTCTAGTGACTCTACAAATCCATATGCTAATCGAAATCCTCCTGCCAGAAGATCTCTAACAGGCACGACACATATTTTCATAAAACTTTAACAAAATATTTATCTAAATAACAATTTGGAGTTTTTTTTTTGGAGGTGGTGGTGGTGGTGGTGGTCGTGCCTTGGTTTGGCTTCTCCGAAATCCATTAGCAGGTAGCATATGGTATGACACTAAACAGCAGCGGCAGCCATCATTAGACCGGGCGAAAAAAACTGGTTTTCGAAAAGCAAATCGGGGACCAAAATATACAAAAACAGACAAACTACATAGGTACCAAAAAAAAATATACAAAAAAAAAGTTAAAGTGAGTGCGTCAGGCTGGAAACCGAATTCTACATTTTAGAGTCGGACCCAACTAACGGAGCCCGGCTAATAAAAACAACTTCCAGCGCCTTATGACCCTCAAGGTCGTTCGCTGATTGCGGTTTCTGTTCATTTGCCGCAAAACGGAGATTGGCCGGCGTTTAATAACTTTTTCCTTCCCGGGCTCGCTTTCCAGGTATTCCGCTTTGTTTCCTTTTTCGTCACGATAAAGATGTGTTTGCGAAAAAAAAAAGAAAGCTAAGAGGCTGTAGAATGTTGGCTAATGAGGGGCATTTATTGTTGTTGTTGTTGTTGTTGCCCCCCATCTTGTTTGCCTCCTCAAACTGACTGATTGCCGGAGAGTATCGCCATGGGTGATGTAAGTATGGAGGTGTATGTACTTGTACTTATGAAGTACGTACCTCCAACCACACCCCAAAGACAAAGAGTGCTTTTGCCGGAGATCAACAAATATCGAATGGAGCGATAAAAACCGATACACAATAAAAAAAATATATACTTTTATTGCTAATATATTTTTTGTATTCGCTTTTCATTCATGGAATGACAGGTGCAGCTTAGAAAATTCTTGCACCTGCCTAAGGATTAAGGGATGGTAACTGTATCTTTCAGATACTTCTGGTGTGGTGGCCAAATTTTGGACAGTGCACAAAGGTAACTCGACCAGAAACTTGGCAAACTTGCGAAAACAGTCACGGTTCCTTATATAAACAGCAAAAGCAATAACAAAAGCCACAAAATTCTACACAGCTAGTAAAATATTATGGCGCATTTTTCAGCTGAAACACAAAACCGTGAGTATACAAAAAAAAAAAAAAAAAAAAAAACGAAATATAATAAAAAAGAAGGCGGAGAAGAAAAAAAAAGCTGAGGTCATTGTGAATATTTGGAAAATTGCAGCTTGTGGCGGGAATATATCTGAAAAGTGTAGCAAATCGTTTTCGACCAGATTCGAGGCGGTGCGATAATGAAAAACCAAACTGGAGGTTATTATGTTTGGAAAAAAACATAGTAATTAACCGAAATCGAGCGGAATGTGGCTCAAGTCTGAGTTTCAAATATATGATCGATAAATGCGATAAATGCGCGATAAACGAGGTAAATGATATTTTATGTATTCGCTGTGCTGGCTGGCTGGCTGACTGACTGACTGGCAGGTGGGTTTACCATTAAGTCCAGTGGGTGGGGAATGCAGTTATATGTACCCACAAAAAGCTGACGAAATGAATCACTTGAAAACTTCTCTCAACGGCCTGCAGTTGAAGTTGAAGATTGTGGTCGAATGGGTGTTAATCGCTCTTGGAATGCATCTTGTGAATATGGAACTCATGCAGCGGATGTGGTGGTGGCTTCAAAATTAATGTTAATTTATGAAAGCATTTTCAAAGTTCATTTCCAGCCAGCTACGTTTCAAACTGGAGCTCTAGTTTTTTTGGTTTTTATTTGGAGATATCTTTGCTAACTTGGATTACCTATGCACATCGAGTTTTTTGGGAGGGTTAGTCATTCGACTCGAAAGCGTTGTTTTACATTTCGACGTGAAATGCATAACGATAAGATTCAGTTGGTTGCATTTTGTAAGTCACGTACGTATTTCCCCACCAATTTGATTGCAGTTTTTATTTTAAAACTAAATCGGATTTTCCCCCTACTTTTGAAGCGGAAGTTCCAGATGGTTATAAGCGAAAGTTCTTATATAATAACCATTCGATAGTGTTTAAGTGGAATTGCCAAAAAATAGAGGAAGTACTCCACAGTTTGTTCACCTCCAGAGTCCGGACTCATTCATCTAGTTTATTGCTTTTCGTTTGGCCAAAAATCTCTGCATTTGTGATCTCATTGTTAGTCAGGTGGAAACCTTGATCTGTCAGATCGATTGGCTAATGATCGGCTTCGATCCAGCGAGCAATTATCCGCCATGGAGCAGGTTGCCAACTCCGATCTATGATGCTATTTCAAGTTCAGCTTAATGTCACCCCAGACCGGCGGCGTCGCCGTCGCCGTCGCCGGATTCCATAACGAAGTCCGCACGAATGGACTTTTAATTTTTATTTATTTTCTCAGCTCGCCGTGTTTTTAATGAATTGTTGATGGGAATTAATGTGCGCATATTAAATGAAATTCTTTCATTAACAATAAACTAAAAAAAAAAAATACAATCCGCTGACGGCGCTTTTTCAAGTTCTCTTTTTCTCTTTCGCACTTCATATGGGAAACAAGTTTATTTCTTCGTTTTTTTTTTTAGCTTTTGCTTTTTTGCAAATGCTTTTTTAATGAAATATAAAAGATAAGCTGGTAACTAAACAAGCAAATAGCGGAAAGCCAACGGACTGGGGGAAGGGGGGGAGGACTACCGAGCTGGCCAAGATAAATATACAGAAAGAGAAAGAGTCGATAGGGTGTAGCCGGGCGCAATTAATGCCAATATGGCAATTTGCCAAGTTAAAATCTCCATCAGAGTGTGTGTGAGCCTTGTATCTGTGTTAACAATGACTAAGTAAGTTGGTCTACGTGATTGCAAGCCAACTTTTACAGTGACTGATCGCTTGGTTAAAGCCGCGAGAGCCATATCATCGGACTTTCTTTGAGATTTAGGGCTTAAAATGTTTAAAGTTTTATACTTTATCAATAAACCACCTTGGCTTATCAAGCTAATTATTTTTTAGATTATTTTATGGTCTACCAGCGAGTCTCTACTGTACCTCATCACGGGTTGAACTGGTTCCTATACTGATTAGATAGTTAAATATTTACCAAAGTGCTAACAAATATGGACAATTCTCTTAATTACACGGGAAATAATTTCTTTGTTGTTTCAAATCTTTTTTTAGGCAAAAACTCACCGGCACAAAGTGCGGAAGATTGTCCAGAACCTGAAGCTTATCGATGCGCTGCTTAATCCGCTCCCGATGATGCGGATTCTTGATGCCAATGGCCGTGAGATCCTCGGGCGTCATCCTGGCAATCGTCGGCAGATCGTAGCCGGCGGCGATGAAAAGCTGCGCGTACTCCTCGTGCTTCATCTCCATGAGCCAGTCGATGATGAGCTCGTCATTGCGCTGCCGGTCCACGCTCCCGATGGAGCAGGAGCTGACGGAGCTGCAGCGCGGCGAGGAGAGGGGCGCCCGAATGGAAGCCCCCGACGAGGACACGCCCGTCAGGTAGGAGGAGGCCCGGCCGGAGTCCAAGCTGGCGGTGCTGTGCCGCGATCCCGAGCCAGCGGAGCCAGAAGAGGAGCCTGGCGAATCCCGACCAGGGGACTGGGTCAGATCGATGCCCTGGTCCTCCTGCAGGGCCAGCTGCTGGTGGTAGTAAACGGCCGCCTTGTGGGTCAGCGGCTCCCGCAGAGTGGCACAAAAAACGGGTGGCGGCGGCACCATGGCCACCGCTGACTTTCCAGCCGGGGCAGCTGCGCCTGGAGCTGCGCTCTGAGCTGGTGGAGCTGCTCCCGGCGAGCCCTGGACTTCATCCTTGAGGCGCAGGGCCACGCTCGTCTCGCGCGGCAAATTGAAACCGCCCTCCTCCAGCGAGGGCGACGATACCATGCTGCTGCCGCTCATGCTGATGCCATCGTCAGCCTGGTGGTTCTGGTGATGGCGCAGTGGACCGCTCAGCCGGTACAGTGGAATCAATGGCTGGTGGCTTGGGTGATGATGATGGTGTTGCTGCTGCTGGTTAGAATGGTGTAGTATCTCCTGTGGCGTGTCGCCTGGAATCGTTGGCGGTTGCACCTTCTTAGCCTGTGCGGTGGTTGCATGCGGCTTCAGCGATCGATGCATGTTGCTGGCGGGCCTCTACTGGCCGCCGAGGCCGTATTTTCTTGTCCGACTCCTGTTTGGATGAAAAAAAAAACGAAAGAAAAAAATGAGTGACTGCAGTTGGCAAGGAAATGTGTCCGCCAGATGTGTGTGCCAGAAAGCGAGAAATCTGCATAATTGGTCATATACAGTTTTGATGTTCCTGCTCTAAAAATAGGGCTCCCAGCGGTGTTTACATGGCGTCGAGTCAATAAACTGCGCTATGGGTTCTCCAGTCTCCCTCACCCCTCCATCTGTTACCCCCCAATAAACTACCCAGCCTCTCGTATTACACTTTTCATTCACAAAATTTGTTCGTATTCCTAGATGATCAACTATAGATTACCCTGTAGCTCTTCAACCTATGGGGAATCTTTCTCAATTCGTTTAAAATTTATTTTATAATACGATAAGATTAAGCAGAAATAGTTTATTTGTCCAATATGCCCCAGATGCCCCAAAAACAAACACCCATGGACGAGAACTAGAACGCCGGGAAGAGACAGCACGAGGCCCAGAGAAAGAGAGAGACCCGGCGAAAGGGCGAGGGCCTTGGGGCAAGGGGCAGGGAGCTAGAGGGCTGTGGCAGTAGCACGAGCGCTGTGTCAAAGTTCGTTGACTGCATTTTGTGGTTTGAGTCGCGGAGGGGCGTGGCAGCAAGGGGGCACAAGGCAGCTGCTTACGGCTCTTCTGTCTAGCCGGGCAACGTCATAATACACTCGAAAAATGCACGGGCAGGCCTCGGCGCGGGCCAAATCTGGCGAAAAGTCACGAACAAAGCCCTCAACATGTCATTAACAGCAGGACGTAATAATAAAGCCACCGATTTACGGGGAAGCGATATAAAAAGCGAATTTCCTGGCAAATCCACTTCATTTTACTTACAAAGTATGCAACACTGCACTACAAGAAAATGCCTGGCATCTGGCATCTGCCTCCATTTATTGACCAGGCATGGCCACCTGTTCGATTGAAAGCCGGCGAGTGCCGAATCCAGGTGTCATAATCCACGAGTGGGTGTGCGCAATCGTATGGGCGGGTATAAAGGGGTGGGGGGGGGCTGGTGTTTGTGGCAGGAATTGCAGGAAAACGTAGCAAACTATAAATGCATATAACGGTAGCGGTTGTAAATCTCATTTACAAGCCATGCCTGCCTTGCCTGGCCTGGCCGGGCCTGGTCTGCCGTTTAATGAATTTTTATGTATGCGACGTATTAGGGGGTGGGGATTGGGGGGGCCAGGGCAGGTGAAAGAAACTGCAACCGGAATTTGCTCTGCAAAAGAGAGCGAATCTCCCTCGCCAAATGGGAGAGAGAGCGAGAGTCTCCGGCTTTCCCCGGAGAAAAAGAGAGAAAGGAGCGTCGCGAAACTCTGGTGTAGTAGGGTAGTATATCAACTGCAGTGCCGAATGTGGGTTGCGGTTTTTGTTGTACTCTGCCGCCCACACACTCGCTGCTGCACCCCCTCCCCAGCCATCCTCCACCCTTGCACCGCCCGCGGATAAGCAACCAACCACCCACCCACCAGATGTTGTTGAACCGTTTCATGCGGCCGGCATTGCAGTTTCTTTCAAATTTTGTCTTTGTCCCCCCGGTTTTGTTATCCCATTTTTATGAGTTACCATTGTTGTTAGGAGCTGTAAGTTTAATTGCAAACATGGCAAACAGGCGCACCCCCAAACGTTTTTAATCGGGGAAGGACGGAGCTACACAGCCCCAAAACTTTAACCAAAAATTTAACCAGAAATTTACTATGAAAATGACTACAAAATGGGATGCAGGAACTACATGTCCTATGAAAGTAATTTGTTTAATAAATTTGAAAGTTATTCAATTTATATTTCGGAATACTTTAGATTTTGTTTCGAGTGTAGCGTCCCTGGAGTTGTTGTGGGCGGTGAGTAATCGTAATGAGCATAACACTTGCTATATGTAGAACAAATGCCAGCTTTGACTTCAAAAATGTTGATATAAAATTCAAATCAATTTCAAATCCATTCAGCGATTTCCCTTTGGCGGGTGTTCACTGTGGGGGCAGCATAAAAACTGATTGGAAATGCAATTGGAGGCCTGGGACCTTTTTGGTGTTGGCAATAAGGCATAAGTACAACGGGGAAATACATAGTTCATTGCTTTGGGTTGGGGCGGGAAACAGGCTGAAAGATTTATTGATTGTCCCACACACACACACACACACACTCACACTCGCACAACACATCGATTGATACAATGAAGCAGAGTTGCGGTTTTGAAGTTGGCAGCAAAAACGCTGAGCAACTAAAAATAATTATGCTTACACCAGAGCCCTCTCAACACACTGATAAAAAAAAAAGAAAGGGTGTTAAAAGAGGGGTTGTGGGACACATTTTTAACTTTATGATACAAAACACCTTTGTTTAACGAACGAGTTTAACAAGTTCTGATATCTACACAAACTAATACGAATTTCTTTCGAGTTTCAGAAACTTTCATTATCTCTGGACACCAGCATGATATACCTTTGTCATATTTAATCTGATTTGTATCCCAAGAATGACAGCCGAAAAGTGTATTTAATCTTCGCTTTATAGTTTCCCCCATTTAGTGGCTCGTTTCTTTCTCCTTCGCAGCGTTTTTGTCGCTGTCGAGAGCCGTTAAAGTTTACTGGCATGAGTAATCAGCCAAATGGAGCGCAATAAAATGGCAAACGGTAACACGGCCAATCTATCACAAGCTCGGCCAGCTCCAGCTCCAGCTCTACTTCCGCCACCCACCGACCAGTAAACCACCCCCATATATCCGATATATGTATATAACTGCCACCACCATGGCATGGACGGGACGACCCACAGCAGGCGGCCGCCTCTAGCTGGCATCAAATGAGGCGCATCTCAATCTCATGTTTATTAACGGTGATCAACAGTCTGTGCTGGTGTGTGTGTGTGTGCGCTGGTGTCATTAAGCCACATAGATAAAGGAAGGTGTCCCCCATCCAGGCCCAGTCCCTGTCCCTAGTCCCCCGTCCCCTTTCATCGGTCGCAAAACAGCCCAACACTTCATTATTGACAACAAAAGGTTGCTCCTCGCCTCAGCTCCGTATTTATCGGCTGCGGGTGCTTTGCATATGACATCTTTTTTCCCCTCTCCACTCTTTCACTCGCTTTGTGGCCGTCTTTTTCACTACTGTCCCTTATTTTCTTTTTTTTATTTGCCCGAAATGCATTGGCCCAACTTTTGTGGTACTTGCTTTTTTGTGTTTACCACGCCCGAGAGCCCCAGCCCCAGCCCCAGGCCTGGCCGGGGATTCTTGAGTAAAAAGTCTTTGTACTTGGCAGAATATTTTGTTGAACGAAGATTGGAAGAAAGTGGCACTCGGAAAAAAAGGATCTGCCACATTGGAAAATTAAGAGATACTCTAAATAGGCCTCTCATTAGTATCTCTGGTTAATGCCTGGCAATATCTTATTTTCAAAATATATAGAGAATATATTTAATAATTTCCAAGCTTCATTTCTCTCTGTACCTCAAAGTAAACACCACAAACCGTGGAGCGAAAACAACTAATCCATCGCACAAAAGATGGTGTCGATGATGCTGCCTACTGCTGCCCCTGCCCCTGCCCTCCACAGCCTCATCCCATTCGAAAACCGAAAAGACTGTCGATAGCTGGAGATGTTGATCTTGCAAAGCGCAGAGACAAGCAGCAACCAAGCTCTGGCAACGGCAACGGCAACAATAAATGGCCAGAGGCAGTCAAAACTTGTTTTGCCTGTAAAAGGGAGTTGTCGCTGCTTTACTTGCTGCTGCAGTTGCTCCGCTCCGTGCATTGTCTCTGCGTTTTGTTTCAGGTTTCAGGCAAACGCCAAGAACAGGCAAAAAAAACAGCACCATAACAGCTTTATGAAGTAAACAGCTTCAAGGAGTCTGAAACGCAGGGCACGGATACCCTGTAGAAGGTATTCGAAACTTTTATCTCATTTCGGAAACCCATTACATTTCAATTATACGAAACTTTTCCAACATACTGCCAAAGAAAATTACTTTAATTGGTTTAATTAAATTGCCGTTTCAGTCAGATGCCAAGCCACATCTCTATGGATCTATGGATATGAATAAAGGATATCCTAATGGAAACCCAAATCAATACAAAATTGTCAATGGCCCGTCAGGAACACATGTTGGATTTGGAATGGCCAAATTAGGAGAGTTCTCCCCCCGAGATAGGCCAGGCCATTGTGTGAAATCCCACCCCGTTCTGGGAAACCCGCTCCAAATTCCTCGCACAAATCCGATATACCCGGTAGTACCCTTTTATGGCTGGAGTTGCCTGATTTTGGACAAGCGAGGAGGAGCGGTTGAAGCTCGTAGGAGGAAAATGCAGCGTTGAAGATGTGTCAAAAGTGTGGGCGGGCGGGAATCCACAGACGGATGGGGCGGACGGACGGACGGATAACTTACGTGCAGTTTAACGGTTAATGCAAACGAAGACGACAACGAATGCGCTGCGTTGCGCATATGGTACCACACAATGCAACAACAAGACGGGCTGGCAAGAGACGGACCAAATACGGCGGACAGGCACGTAGAGAAATGTACTCGTACTCGTACTCGGACTCGGACTCGGTACCAAAAGCGACCATCATTTCCTTCTTCAACAGTATTTCTTTTTTTTTTACGTTTTTGGTCAAGAAGAAAGGGGTAAGAGCAATGCGAACAAGTTGTAAGGCGAGCAATGATTGCAGAGACAAAGGTCGCACTGTAAAAAATATCGTATTCGATGGGTTTTGAATGGAATTACTTAAAGATATTTTATCTTACAGATACAGTCATCCTTTGGTACTGAAAAGGAAACGTCTAGCTTACTATTCCAAAAACCTCCTAAACCTTTTTTCTTTTCTTCAGTTACCAAAAAGTTAAGGAGGTGGAGGAGCTGGAGAAAGAAGTGGGAGGCAGACATGAATAATGGAGGGCGATTCGAAGCGTTTACATTGAACTTTTTGAGACGTTTTTTTTTGGAGCACTTGCCTCGTATCGCCTCGCCCACCGCCCACTACTCACCGCCTCCCCACTCCCCGAAAAAAAACGCGTATGCGGCTTACTACTACGCACACACACACCACCGCACACACTACACCCATACACAGGCACATGCGTAGGCCTTTTCGCGAAACAACTGTGCAAAAAATATGAAAATTACCATTTTCAGAGGCTGATTCGGCTGATGATTTTCACAAATCCCTTCGTGAGGCACTTGAAATGCACATTAGCACTCGATTTCACTTGGTTAGCAATTGATTTTTCATACGAAAATTCTGTGCAAAAATTTCTTTTTGGCCAACACCAACACACCAACACACACACACGCGAGCGTATACCGAACAGAAAAGCTGCTGCTTTTGGCTCTTTGAGTTGTTGGATTTTTGCTGCTGTTGTAGCTGTAGGTGGACCGGGGAAGCGAAAAAGAGAAGCGGCGACGACCGCAAGCCAAAGCGTATTGAAACGCGGCTCCAGCATTCGGTTTAAGCCAGGTCCGTGGCGGAAAATCGGAGTCCGGACTCTGGAGTCCTCGAAGTGGCAGCTCGCAGCGAGAGAGTGGCAGCAGAGCGGCTCCAACATACAAAAGAGCGCCGGCCAGCCAGTGCGCAACTTGTTTTCTGGCCTCTCTTGCGGCGAGGCGAGAGTCGCCTCCAATTTTGTCTGCGGCCTGACGGGCCAATTTGTTGCAATTGAAACAATAACAATTCCGCTGGGCAATTTGTTCGGGCCTGGCAAATTAGTTAGTTAATAAATGAAAGAAAGCGGACGGGGCATAAAGAAATGAAGAACAAAGTGTATAGCTTCGATGAGCAGGGCCAGAGCCGGGGGCTATATTCCCTTAAGTGGGTTGCCTAGGCAACTATGGAAATGCATTTGCCACAGTGGCTAGAGATACTTGGAGTTGAAGATACAATGTCCAAGTATCTGACGGATAGCTAGGTGTGTATGGTAAGCTTGAAATACATTGTAAAAGTTCCAGAAAAAGCCAGAAACAAAAGTAAAAAAGATAAACGCGCTATGTTTATCCACCAATATCTCAACTATCCCCACTGTGCGTTGAATGCCACAGAAAAGACAAACAAACCGAAGCACCCATACACAAACACAAAGCCAGCACAACCACTTTTCATGCCGCACAAGCCAATAAGAGAAATATAGAGTTTAGAGAGAGAGCTAGCTCCAAGGCTCCACATCGAGTTGCGGCAACTTTACCTCCAGATACTCAGATACTCGGATACGCGCAGCGCAGATGCGTTCTCTCGGATCGCTCTCGCTGTAATCTCTTATTGGAGCCATTACCCCACACACACCCCACCAGACCCATAATTCTAACACTTCATTGGAGCTGGCTCGTTGCGACAACGACATCAAGTTATTTGATTCCCACACAAATCTCAGCGCGACGACATAAAATCGACGGGATAAGGCCGACATCGATTCGCGGGCGTTTATGTCGTTTGAAAATTTTGGGGCTTAATTTTTAAAATTAATTAAAAATATTTAAGACTATTTTTTCCTATTGGAATATTTAGTAAATTTAAAAAAAATTAAAGCTTTTTTTATCCAATGTTGGACTGTACTTTTATGAAAGTTTTTTTTTTTCCAAATTTGTAGCTCAGAAAATCCCCATTTTAAGTTGGCTTAAAAAGGCAAACACACAACATAAACTAGCCGAGACTTTGTACTGTCCACAAGAGTTTATGGGACTCTCTACTATGCCAGTTTGTGCTGCGCTTTCTATTGATTTATATGAGTTTTATGGCGCAATCTGAGCCATTACAGCAACCAGGGGGAATGGAGGAGCACAAGAACCGAACGCGCTCCGCATTTTGAATTTAAAACAAGACAAAGCGGAGCGTTTAAAGGGCATAAATTATGCAAAAAATAGAATAAAGGCAAAGCATCTATTAAAAACTCCCCCGCTTCCCACGGCCAGAGTTGTCACGCGTCCAAATCCCACTCGGTTGCACTCGAGCATGACGCTAAAGAGGCCCGAGACCGAAACGAGACACGTGTTGGTTTTATTAATTACATAAGCCTAGTCGCTGCAGCTGCAGTTTTGTATTGTTTGGCCCTTTCTTTATATTTTTTGTTTCTGCTACGGCTACGGAAACCCAATTTCCTGCAGATGCTGAAGATGCCGCAAAATGAAATACACCAACAGCTGGCAACCCCCGGAAAGTGACAGATGGCGACGTCGACGCCGGCAGCGCAGGACGAAGCGGCACCAAAACAAAAACGAGAGGCGAAAGGCGAAAGGCGCTGCTTCCCATTAATTAGTTGAAAAGAAACACTTACTTTTTAATTTAAGCCAACTATTTTCCAACTTGTTGGACGCTATTTCTCCCGGTCGTCTGTGAGCCGAACAAATCACATTAATTACGAGGGCACAGCAAATGTAAACAATGTAAAATTGTGCCAGGCTCGTCGTAACTGTTGTTGTCGCTTAATGAATTTCACGTTTTTTATGGTATTTTCCACACAAACATTGCACGGGGACAAACAAAACGGGGAATCAAACGCACACACAAGACACAAGAGACTCTGAACGCACACAGGTCAACGTTGTTTGTCTTTATTTTATGTCTGCGGCGCGCGCGAGTAAAACATAAAAAACCAGATTAATTTCCAAGCAGCCGAAAGGTTGTCTTTTTCGTTTCTTTTAAGCTGTGCTTCTTGCGCAGTTGTTGTTTCTGCTGCTCATAATTGTTGGCTACGCCGCCATTTTTTTAATAACTTTTTCGCGTCACTTCTGTACACATTTTAATTATGTTTCACTTTTTTTTTTATTTATTCCTTGTTTGTTATTAGTTTATTATATTAAGCTTTAAATATAAGAATTCTTCGGCAGAAACCGCGCCGTTTTTCCGCTACACTTCTACTCACGACGACGTTTTTTCCGATTTTCAGGTGTTTCTGTTTTTGTTTGCATTTGTTTGGGGCTGCCACATTTCAAAACAAAATAATCGATAACCTTAACCGGTTTGCAACGATAGTCCATCGATTATGGACATGTATCGTTGGTAGTTTTACATTTTTTGGTATTTTTGGCACACGTTTAACTTGTTTAAATTTTAAACTCAGCATTTAACTTTCGATCAGGAGAATTCTTCTCTTTAAAATTTATATATACAAATTCCAAAATTAAAAGCCAGTGTTGAAAACCAAAATTGTTGTACTGTTAACGTGCAACCACTGTTAACAGTTAACAGAAACGACCCAGCCCTCGATAAATGTTACCTTATAAATATATCGTCTTTCTTTTTGTGACTCTTTTTCTTATAATTTTTTGTTTAAGCTGATTAATTTGTATTTTTGTATTTCCAACCCGAATAATGCGATAAAAAACGTTGTAAAATCATAGGAATAAAATCGTTAATGGCGCTAGCTTCAGTGGAAGGATATTTACAGCCGTCCATGCTTTTGAGACTTTTGTGATTCACAGGCTCCACAGGTTTAATTTGTTTAAACTTAAAACCTAATGAATTGCCAGCCATAACAATTAATAAAAAGTTTGCCAACGAGCCAGTGCCTTGATTAAAATGTTTGTGACTTTCTAGTTGGGCGTAATTTGTGTGTTTCGTGTTGTTCCATTGTCCCCGTGTTGTGTGCGGCGTTTTTCGTGTATTTTTGTGGTTAAACAAACCGACCCAGTGGCGTAAGTGTGCAAATACGGTGAAATTGTTTATATTAAATGGCGGTGATAGCGGCTTAAGATGATTTCGCATTCGCAGACGGCGGCACAATTAGAAAATGCAAATGAGTTAAAACAGGTTGTCGCACTCTGTCGCCCTCTCTTTCACTAACCCTATCCCCCTCTCTGTCGCACGCGTCGGTATTTGTTGCTGCAGCTGCAGAGGTGTTGTTGCCACCTAGATACTTTGGCAGTTAATTACGCTCTAAAGGCCGAAATACTCGAAGCCAAGATGCCAAGCAACAAAGTTGCAAAGTAAAATAAACTAATTTACACCGTTGCTTTGGCGTTCTAATTCTTGTGGTTTTTAGGCTTTTAATTTCTTTTTGGTATAAGGGGGCGTTAGCATGATTCATTGCCGTTTGTTTTCCGTCTTTGTGTTTATCTCCGCTTTTTTTGAGGAACACAAACAACAACCTGTGGAATGCACTCAGTTCTGTATCGTTTTTGTTTTTGTTTTTGTGGCCGAAATGTCAAAGTTGACGTCTACGAAGGCGGGATTTCAAATGAGAGCAACCTACACCGAGAGATTATTTCCATTTCCAAATAGCTGTATCTAACTTTTATCTTATTTTCTTTATTTGCAGTGTTTCCTGTTATCAATTCGCGTGTGTGTGTCTCTCTCTCTATCTCTCTGTGTTTCGTGTTATCAAATCTCATATTCGCCAGCTAGCAAATGCAGAAAATGCCCTCGCAAATTCTGAACGAAGGCAGCAGCGGCAGCTTAAACAGTGCCTCCCTAATGGCTAACACGCCGAACAGTATTACAGTGAAGACGGCCTACAATGGCCAGATTATTATCACCACCATCAACAAGAATATCTCTTACGAGGAGCTCTGCTATGAAATTCGTAATATATGTCGATTTCCCTTGGATCAGGTAGGTTTAAAGTCGTTATTAAAAAGAAATATTTTTAATCATTATTATTTTTTACAGCCATTTACCATCAAATGGGTCGATGAGGAAAATGATCCCTGTACCATATCTACCAAAATGGAGCTGGACGAGGCCATTCGGCTCTACGAAATGAACTACGATTCCCAATTGGTCATCCATGGTGAGTGAAAATTACGCATACGCCCTGTATACACGTCCTTTTAGGTCAGTTCTACTATCAGAGAACAAATACCACGAAATCCATCTTATCTGAACCACATATTTTATCTAATACCTTCTAATGGTCAACTAGGGAGGGGCCATCCTCCCACAATCATTCACATTTCTCTTTCTGATTAAATACCTTTCAATTTATTTTGTGCTGCGACCGCAAAATATGCAATGGGAAATAAATTGGCTTGAAGGGCTCCAATATTTAGCCAGGCCCATAAACATTTAAGCCTGATTAAACAATGTGAGAGCTCCATAAACTTGAGTCTTCCTTGCCATCCTCGAGGCATCGCCCAGAGGCAGCAGGAGCAGCGCATCTTCTCGACTTAATAACATAAAATATTAATTAACTCGTACACACACGCTCACATGTTGAGGTGGAAGAAGTATCCTGTCTTACGGCAATTGCCCTGAGCAGGCATCCTTTTTCGGTTTTTGTTATACTTCTTGTTTTTTTGTTGACTTTCCCCATATTTACATATAAATTCAGTTGGTTCTTAGCTCTCCGGCCTCATTTATAATTCATTATAATTAAATTGTTTGCTCCGTGTGGCTTTTAAGTTTTTCTCTCGTCCTTTTTTGGCGTTTTAATTTTCCTGTTTTGCGGTTTTTGGCGATCTCACCCACCCACACGAGCTCACCCATGTGAGTTTCATGCTTAATTATGCTAACCGCAAAAACAAAGGGTTTTATTTACCAAATGACAAACACAAAATCCTTTCTCACACTTAATTACTGGGAAAAATGTTTGTGTTTAAGGATAGGATAGGAATACACTATTGGATGGAGAAATAAAGGATTTTTGGGTTTGAAAATTAGTTACAGAAGTATTCCAGAGATCCTTTTTTCTATCTTTTCCTTCATTTTGGTTACTTTTAAATTAATTTTCCACTTTAAACGTCCCGCAGAGTATGAAAGCTGCATGTTATCCGCATTATCCTTGGCCATTCCATACCTGTGGTCATTCTGGTTTCTGTTTTGCCGAACGTAGCTCGGAAAAAAGGCAACTAACGGCCCAGCAGATATGATAACTGCCAGTCGCACTAAACAAAGTTGGTAGAAGGATAACCAGGGGAGGTGTTACAGTTTCCGCTTCCCGTTTCGGTTGCTTTGTTTTTGTGCTGGGACCAGGGACCAGGCATCCTGATATTGTGGCCATTTGGCTACCCGTCCCTTTCATTTGTGGCTCGGATATGGGAGGGAGAAAAAAGTAAAGAAAAGCGAGTATGGGGATAACATGTTATGTTAGTTGTTGCTGGTGTTTTTTTGCTGCCTTTCTGTTTTTGTTGTTATGTGGCCACGTGTGAAAAAATGCGGCTTAAAATGTATTAAAAGCATTCTGTATGCGTGAGTGTGTGGGGCATTGTCAAGGTATCCCGTTACCGTTACACGCACTCTCCTCCACACATATGTTTGTGAGCCATAAAAGTTCTTGTTGTTGTTGTTGTTGTTGGTTGTTCTGCCGTGCGGTTTTTGTTGTTGTGTTGATTAGTAAATGGCCGACATGTGTGTGTTTTGTGCATTTTTACAAGCCCTTGTTTGCTTTTTTTCCAACTGGTATATGTGCTCTTGGCTTACCTTCCGGCTTCATCTCCGGCCAACAATGCCTCGACTCTCCCCCGACCTTCCTTCCTTCTCCCTCAACCCACCCACCCAACCATCCCCCCACTTGCGCCCCGTAAACAAAACAAAACAAAACAAAAACCAGGCTCTGAAAGCTACCGTTATAATTTATGCGCCTGCAATATGGCAACGCTGCCCTGCGAAAACTTTGGCCAGGTCCGAACAAGTTTTTGGAGCCCATAAGGTCGATACACAAGATGCCGTTACCCGAGCGGGGATGGCCCATAGGAAAAGGGGAAAAGGGGCAGAGGACAATCGCCCAGTGGAGAGCATTTCCCCAGTCGTAACAAAAAACAGCTGAGCCGAGTGTCCAGGCATTGCCATTTTGTATGAGCAAAAAGGATATGCACGGATGGCAATGCCAAAAGCGCCGGTCTGCGGCTTTTAGTTGCGCTCTCGCTGGATACTTCGTAACCAAGGCGAGAGGTCTGCGTCACCTGACATTGAACACTCTCCGGCTCTTCCGTTCGCCCACTATCCTATCCTACCCGTCCACCATCCTCCCTAGCTTTAACCGAAACCGAAATTTCCCTAGCATACTTCTCTGCGTCGGAATTTCACTCGCGCGTTGGCCGCTCGCCTGTGTGGAAGTGCCGTTACGGATCTCCGAGGAAAACCAGAAAAATAAAGGACTCTTCGCGCTCCAAAGTCGCGTCGCACACACACACACACACACACCGCACAACGTATATAATTATATATATATACTAATACATGATTTGCACAAAAATACGTATACGACACGTAGCCAACGGCATAACGAGTTTTGACGGTGTGACGGTTTTAAATCAAATAACGGTGAAGAAAATGTAAAAATAAGCAGTGTTCGACAACATAATTTCATATAATTATAAACATTTCGGCTCGTCAGTCGCAGACGCTCCTTCGGCTGTCCCGAAAATCCCACGGAAAAAAATCAATTGCCCCCGGGCAACATTTTTTGACTGTTTCTGGTCCGCTGAAGTTGTCGTACATTCTTGATTAGTTGCTATACAATTTTTTTTGGTCCTTGGGGGGGGGAGGGGGTCCTCGAGGACCGAGAGGCAGGACGAGAATGATTAACATAAATTTGTGACTGTTCTGTGAATGGATGGTATTTGGCTGCTAATGAGGTAGAAACTTTTGAAGTGTTTCTACCCAAAAAGGATATGCGAGAGGATTGTGTGGGTGATATTTTCTAGTTTTAATATTATTTTGGGATTTCAAAGGATTGTACCAAGTGAATATTGGTTATTTGCTGTAAATTGGTAAGCCTTTAAGTCGTTCAACTTCCACTTTAATCCCTGCCTTTCCAAAGCCGAATCCAATTCGAACTCCCCATAGATTTCCCTTTTTTTTCGTGGCTTTCACTATAGTTTTTCCTGCTGCATGATTTTCCTTTTTTTTTTTTGTGGCTGCTGGACGCCAGACACTGGCAAACAAAACCGCACTCTCGCACACACTGACGCAAATAGCGAAATGTGACGGTGTGTGTCAGAGAATCCCCACCCTAAACTTGACCCCAGGCATTTGCACTTCATCAAGCACTGCTTGCACTTCTGCCACCGTCTGGTTGCCAAAAACTTGTCCCACAACCTACTCATCTACATATACTAGATGGATCCCCATCCTATATGCATATATGTATATTTTTCGGATGGTAAATGAGTCAGTGTGCTAGTGAGAAGCTGCAGGGCGAAACAATTTCCTTTTATTCTTCTCTTTTTTTTTTCTTTTTGTTTTGTATTTTTGGAAAGCGTTTTGTTGGCCAAGCTGTCGCCCTGCCATTTAAACTTGTTTTCTTTTCCTTTCTTTTCGGCTCTTTTCTCCTTTGGCCCGAAGGCTTTCACTCGTACCAGGTGTGTGCCTCCTTCGCAAAAGTTAAATCAGCAAATTTCCACTTATTCTTTTTCCTGCCCACTGTTTTTTCGTAGACCCTCGGGTTCTGTTTCACTTTTTTTCTCCCCATTTTTCCCTTTTTCCTTTTGTTTTTTTTTTTTGAGGCAACCTCTGGGAGATTTGGTTCTCTGTTCAGTCGCTGGCTGGGCCCATTATGATTGTTTGGCAAATTTTAATGATGCCATTGGGCTTAATGAAATTATTGTTAGTTCAGCAAACAAGAGCCGACCCTCCTTTTCCCCAAGAGGAGAGCAGGGAAAAGGAGGCGCCTGCGGAGGAAAATGTAAGCGGTCGAAGGTTGCTAGGCCCTGGAATTGAATATGCATATGACGTCCGTTTGGCTGCCTTTCGTTTCGCATCCTTCTCCATCTTTCATACTGCACAGGAAAAACGTTCAAAGATCAATATGTAATTGATACACTTATCCCTTTATTATCCTTTAGACCCAGATTCAAAATCATAATCCTGTTTATTTTTTCTTTGTGTACTGGATTTATGGCTGCTCCTTGGCCTCGCATCCTTTTTGTTATGCTGTGTGAAATTTTACAACTGGAGGCTGGGGAGCAGGTGGAAGCTGGCGCCGCTTGACGTCACTCGGAAAGCCAAATTGATGTTTAACTATTGATGCTTCTTGGCCAGACTCTCGTGTCGGGTAACTGCTGGCCAGAAGGAGGCTCTTCCGCCATCAACCATCGCCTGCTTGAGTTTGTTTTTATGGCATCGCATCCCAATCGAAGACAGGACCATGCCTAAATGGTCAATAATTTGGGGCGTGTCGGGCTAAATATCAAAATTTTATGGCTTCGTGATGCGAGACTCAGGCTTTATAAGGACCCTTAAAGTTTGATTACTGCAGCAAATATTGGGATGAATTGGATTACCTTAACGACAAATAAAGTATTCCTTTTTCCAGCTATTATTGTTCAATATTTTTGTTGGCCCATGTTGTTTGTCAATTTCCTGGATATTTGTCTAGGATATGCAATTCAAATGGAGACAAAACTAGGAGCAGGACCTAAAACAATATTGGGATTGTAAACAAAAGTGGAGGAGTAACTTGATTAACATTTTCATCAATTCTAAATCAGCTTTAATCTAGTTTAGTGCAGTGGCGCTTGGCACGAAGGGTTTGCGTTTGCGTTGGGGCGCCAGGATGTTGGTCTGCTATCCTGCCATTCTGGACAAACAAGCAG
The DNA here is from genome assembly GCA_018150405.1 of Drosophila varians. NCBI lineage: Eukaryota > Metazoa > Arthropoda > Insecta > Diptera > Drosophilidae > Drosophila > Drosophila varians. The sequence goes on from JAECWK010000130.1 coordinate 18,090,600, forward strand.
GCAACCAATATTCATGCTCCAATTGCAGGGAAAACAATGCCGGCGGAGTGTTTATATTTAGCAAGCGCTGCAGGATGCTACCCCTGGATGTTACCCCACCCAGCGATGGTCGCTCGGGATGGGTGGTCGACTAAATTTAATTCCGAAATGCATCAGCTCCGCCTCCTTGTTGCGCCCTCGCCACTGGAGACTGCACCATCAGCAGATACTAGTACGGAAAATAGATAAAAAAAAAAAAAAAACAGGAAAAAGGATGGGAGGGGTGGGCAAATGAGTGTCAAACAAAAGGATCTGCTTGCCCTGTCACGACAAGGCTCTTGTGTCAAGTGGATGCTGTCCACCTAAGGACCTTTCATCCTCCTCACAAGCAAGGACCTCCTTTTCGTTCGTCCTGCTCCCCACCACCGCACCCCCCCCTACTTGCTTTCGACCCACTTCGACCCTCGTTAATCATGCGAATTATGCATGAAAGTGGAGTACTTAATTTCAATTGTCTAAACAAGCGATTTCGATGCGAGGCGATGCGATGCGATGCTATGGCATCCTCCAGCGCTGTGACCTACCAATACACTTGAAGAAAATTTTCTATTTACACTTGACTGCATTGGTGGGCTGATTGGGGGAGGGCTAAGGTCCTTTTGGCAGCGGATTTGGAATCGGAATTGGGATGGGAAGGATTGGCCACGGGGGGATTGCATACTTAAAAGGACGACAGAGCGAATTTCCCTGCGCGCGTCGACTCGAGCGACTTCCTTCAGTGTCCTTTTCCATCTCTCTTTTGTATTTGGCGCTCTCTCTGGCTGCTCCTGGCATTGCTGCTCCTGCTGCTTCCTTTCACGCCTTTGACAATTTGCAGCAACTTGTGCGCTCGTTTGACTTGGGTTAAATTGTTTGTGATTGTCGCAGCAATGTCTCTGGTGTGTTTGTCTGCCCTCCGCCACCAGATTCTCTATTTGTCTCTGTGTGTGTCCTGACAGAGTTGTCAGCTGTTTCGCCTGCATTTCTCTCGCTTTCCTCCGCTCCGCTTCTCCGGTTCTCTCGCCTCGGCCCATTATTACACAATTTATATTTTTTTAGGTGTGGTTTCTGCGGCGTCTGCAACCGGCCACGCCCATTGCCATCCGCCGCCCATCGCCCATTGCCATCATGGCCATGTCCTGTCCCGCCCCACCTCCACCGCCACATCCACCTCCCTTGTAAGTGTGTGTTTTTTTTAATCAATCATTATAAACTGCGAGATCAGCGATGCGGGCGGGGAAAGTCGTTTGGCTTTGAAACTTTGCATTGCATAGTTTGCGGGCGGGACGGCCTGCGGTGCTTTCGCCATGTAACTGTAATTGCAACTGGGACCTTGTTCCGCTTTACTTCGTCCTTTCTCACCGCCCATGTCCTTTCCCCCGTGACTGATCCACTTTTTTATACGCTCCATTTGTGGAAGTTGGGTTGTCGAAACAGTGTCACGAAGTGTTGCTGCCTGGCAAATGGGACCAGGAACAAAGGACATTTATTATATTAAAAGGTTGAGGGATTCACAATTTAAAGTATATAAATTATAAGTGTAATATCCTTAAACTAAGTATTGCCCCAACATCATTCGAAAAGTTTCTCCTCAGATTATAACCTACATTAATAGGGACTCTGAGACTCGATTTAAAAAGCTTTTAATGCTCATTCCGCTCAAGAATAGAACAGAAAATGGAAAATATAAAGACCACGTGGTCTTTAATATCCTTTTCTCTACACTTTGAAGAAGTCTCTGCTTAAAAATAGAATCCTGAAACGTACAACTAAAGCCCAATATCCTTTAACCCAACAAACAACATTTTAGCCCAGTAACAACCCAGTGTGCTTCCTGATTTGATGAACGCGAGTGTCCTTGCTACTGCGGCGACTTTGCCAGCGTATGCAAATTTTGTGAAAACTTTTTGTAGAACCGAGTCAAGTGCAACATAACGGCGAAAAAAAACAATCAAAAACTTTAAACCCAATCAACAAAAGCGAAAGCGAGAGCCAAAGCTCAAGTAAATCGATTTCCGCGGCGCGAAGTTTCAAATTTTAAAACAAAGAAACATGGCTTGGGGCTATTGGTCGGCCACCACAGTGGATCGCGGGCGATCCCCGCGTCGCTTGACCCAGTGCGCCCCGCTTCCGGTTAACATAGTGCAGCAGGAGGAGGAGGAGGAGCAGCCCTGCCTGCCCCAGCAGCAGCAACAGTCGCAGCAACAGCAGCAGCAACAATCGCAAACCTGCCCCAGTACTCCATCGGCCAACCAGCAGGGCAGTGGCAATCTCTGCTACAGCCCCACCTGTCGATCGCGCTGCTCGAGTCCTTGTCCTGGATCGCCGTGTGGCTCCATAACGCCGCCGCCCCCGCCGCTGCTCACGTCGTCGCAGCAGCACCTCCACTCGAACAAAAACTGCCCAGCCGCCCAGCAGTTGATGACTCACCTGGATTACGCGGCCAGGAGACAATCTCTGGATCAACTGGACAGTCCACAGGTACATTAGGATTCCATAAATATTAGTCCTTGAGCGCCTAAAACTCTCTTTAAAGTTAAGATTCGGGGACTTCAAACTTTAAGCAGAGTTTGGCCAAAAATCCAATTAAGAATCCCCTTTATTCTCACCTCATTCTTAATCCACCTTCAGTCCAAGTACTTCGACATCCAGGCCAATCAGCTCTCGGACATCATGTGCCGTGGAGCGGTGGTCAGCTCCATTCAATCGGCCAACAACACCCTGACCAGGGGCGTCTCCCTTCACAGTCGGAGTGGCAGCGCTCATGGCAGCCACCATGGAAGCCACCACAGTCACAGCCACCACGGCAGTGCTCATGGATCGCTGGGCTGCCTGCAGGGTGGCGTGGGAGTGGCCACCGGCAGCACAGGCAGCATTGGCATGATGTCCGCTGGCCACATCGATACCGGGGACTACGATGTCCCGCATCCTCATCCGTACACGCACCACTACATGCAGACCACGGCCTCGGTGACGCCGCCCCACTCGACCCTGAGCCGTCCGGGTTCGGCGGGTGCCGTGTGCCAGGGCCACGACTCAGGATCGGACTCCAGCCAAGGATGCGGCGGATCGATCATGGGTGGCATGCTCGTGATGGGCCATCCGGGCCATATGGGCAGCCTGGGCCACCACAGCGCCGGCAGCGGATCGCTGGGCAGGTGCTCGAGTCGGTGCCACAACACCAACACCACAACGACTGATGACTCCGGCGGTGGCAGCAGCGGCGGCGGCGGCGGTGGAGGAGTAGGCGTAGGAGTCGGCGGTGGCAGTGGCTCCATGTCCGTGGGCATGCCGGGCATGCTAATGGACTACCATCATAGCCATCACAGCGGCAGTGCCGGAAGTGGCTTGAACGGATGCGGAGGAGGTGGCAGCATCGCCGGCGGCAGCATTGGCGGCAGGAGCAGTGTCCTGGGCACCATTCACAACGGGCACGGGCATCACCATCAGCAGTACCACCACGAGTGCATCCACTACGAACGCTTGCCCATTCCCGTGCCCATACCCACGGTGCCAATGGGCGTGGCCCAGCCTCCGCAGCAGCAGCAGCAAATGTCGCAGCACCAGCTGCAGTCGGAGGAGGAAATAGAGCCGGCCTACGCGACAGGTAAATGGAATTGCCGGAAAATTGGAAAACAAATAATTCCCCTAAGTTTTATGATTAATTTTGAATTATTAAGAATATTGTGTTCTTTAAATACTTTGTTTAAATTTTGATATTAAAAGCTTTAGTTATTAAATCAAGAAATTTAGACATCAAGCTGATTGGTCCACAAATCTGCAGAAGCTTCCACTCCTCTCAAGACTCTGCTGCATTGTGGGCCATAAATAAAAGCTTATCCATGTTTATTATTTCCAATAAATTATTGATTTTCCTCAGCATGCGGTGTACTTAATTTTTATGGAATTGCCAGCCCCCGATCTTATCGCCCGAGCTGAAGCCATTCGACGCGCTCTCACTTGGTCTGGCTGTGGCTTTGGCTTGCTCCCAATTAGAGGACGGCGGTGACAATTCAATCGGCCACTTGAGGCTGTTGCCGTTCTGTTTCGCACTTGATTTTATTGTTCTTTTGTTGTGCTTTTCGTTTCTTCTTCTGCGTTTCTTTTCTGTCTTGTTTTTGCCCGCAATTCTATGGCAAAACATCGCCACTGCGGTCTTCAGTTCGCAGTTGAAAGTGGCGCGGTGACGACGCTCCGTGCGTTCCACAAGTTTTAACCGGGCTCTGGTGACCTCTGAACTGACCACACACAAACACCCACCTACCAGCCATCGAGGCAGCAATAAAGACACAGATCACACAGGTCACGATGATCATCTGGAGCGGCTTCTGTGAGGCAGCCCAAATATATAGCACTCAGACGGCCACTTTCATGACCGGGGGTCCATCGTGTTAGTATGCCACAAATAGGGGGAGGATGTCAATTAATTAAAGTGAATTTTAACAAACAAAAAGGATACATATTTTGTATGTGAGATCTACGTTCTTTTCATTTAAATATTGTTTAATTTATTTCCGCTTTTAAGCGACCTTCAGAGCGCTTAGGCTTTATGACTAATATTGCATATCGCTTGCCTCACTCGCTTTTAGCCATACCCCTAGGCTAACTGTATTTCCCCATGGTCCTAGTCACTCTATAAATTCTCTTGGCCTTATCACAGCACGGGGCATGGCATTTACGGCCAAACAAAAAGAATAAACTGAAAATAAAGGCAATAACAAGAGCGCAGTCCAAACAAATTTCGTATCGCGTTTGATAAGCAAAAATATCTGGTGGAAGGGGGAAGGGAGGACACTATGGAAAAATGAAATCAAAAATTCTAGGTCAATGCAAGCCATGAGGTAATATGAGAGTATGGGTAGTATCTATCCATCTATCAATAGGGTAACCTTGGGGAGGGGACAGACTGAGTTGGTGAACCCTAAAGAACCTCCTGGGTAGACGACTCTTTAATTGAATTATGAATGAGCGATGAGCAGCGGTCGAATGAATATATATATATCTGATAGCTGAACAATTGGGACCAATTGATGGTCGGTCGGTCCGTCTCCCTCCCGGAAAGGCTTAATTAACATTACTTGGAAAAAGAGCAAAATCTCCTCCCTGCTCTCGCCCAACTATGCACATATCTCCCTCCCACTATCTCCGGTATCTTCGGAGTTCGGAGCTCCGAGTCCCGGACTCCGTTTTCGTCGTGTATCTTCTCTCCGGGGGCGCACTCTTTACTGTTTTCTGTACATGGTGCGTGGCGCGTCAGAGATAAGGTCCGAGATAGAGAATGCCACCGTACGGCCTGGCTCAGTCAAGGAGTAGGTGCTGGCATGCTAACAAGTCCCGGCTGACACACAATACCCCATATTAATTCTACACAATTCATGTGGCTGGGCAAGAATCCGTTTATAAGTAAAAAAAAAAAACAAAATTGTCAGCGAAACCTCATTAGGTTGATAAGCGAACCGCGGCAGGGAATCTGATTTACCCAAATGGGCAAACTAGCCTGCCGTAAGCATGCCCTCCTCTTGCACCTAATAACATGGAAACCTTTCCCAATCCTTAATAACTAACAAGGTGCTTTCTGTTCTATTCTTTTGCAGTATTCCCCAATGTTCCTCAAGCGCCGGGATTGTCCTGCGATGGCGAAGATCGTAAGTATTTGTTCAATATTTATTGGAACTCTTCTAATCGTAAATAGAAAACATTGCAATTTTTATATATATATGAAAACAATTAGCAAGTGATAAGGATTTCGCGATGATTCAATACTGATTCATATATAGCTCTGGTTGTGTACAAGGGAACCTATACCGATAGTTATATAAACCTTCCGATTCTATAAAGACTATTCCAGTCTATAGCTTATGCTTGAAGGATATATATCCTTTGAACTCCTTTAAATATGAGGCAGCTCAAATTTGTTGTGGCCAAACCTGGAGGAATATGTATATTATTATCACAAAAAAAAACTTTAAAAACTAAACATTTTTAACTTTTGCAGGCAGCATCTACCGACGCGGTGCTCGACGCTGGCGAAAGCTATATCGCGTCAATGGACACATCTTCCAGGCCAAGCGTTTCAATCGGGTGAGTTTCCAATCTTGATTTAAATTATACAATCAATTCTAAACACAATCCATCCCACAGCGTGCTTTCTGTGCCTATTGCCAGGATCGAATCTGGGGCCTGGGCCGTCAGGGTTTCAAGTGCATCCAATGCAAGCTGCTGGTGCACAAGAAGTGCCATAAGCTGGTGCAGAAACACTGCACAGACCAGCCGGAGCCGCTGGTCAAGGAGCGGGCCGAGGAGTCTAGCGATCCCATGCCTGTTCCCCTCCCGCCGCTGCCCTACGAGGCCATGGGCGGCGGAGCGGATGCTTGCGAGACGCACGATCATGCGCACATTGTGGCGCCACCGCCGCCAGAGGATCCGCTCGAACCGGGCACCCAGCGCCAGTACTCGCTCAACGACTTCGAGCTAATACGGGTGATTGGACGAGGCAGCTATGCCAAGGTGCTGATGGTGGAACTGCGACGCACTCGCCGCATCTACGCCATGAAGGTGATCAAGAAGGCCCTGGTCACCGACGACGAGGACATCGACTGGGTGCAGACGGAGAAGCACGTGTTCGAGACGGCCTCGAACCATCCGTTCCTCGTGGGACTGCACTCGTGCTTCCAGACGCCGTCGCGTCTCTTCTTTGTCATCGAATTCGTGCGCGGTGGCGACTTGATGTACCACATGCAGCGACAACGGAGGCTGCCCGAGGAGCACGCCCGCTTCTACGCGGCGGAGATTAGTCTGGCGCTCAACTTCCTCCACGAGAAGGGCATCATCTATCGGGATTTGAAGCTAGACAACGTCTTGCTCGACCATGAGGGCCACATCAAGCTAACGGACTACGGCATGTGCAAGGAGGGCATCCGATCCGGAGATACAACATCCACTTTCTGTGGCACACCCAACTACATTGCCCCGGAGATTCTAAGGGGCGAGGACTATGGTTTCTCCGTGGACTGGTGGGCTTTGGGAGTCCTGCTCTACGAGATGTTGGCCGGACGCAGTCCCTTCGACTTGGCAGGAGCCTCTGAGAATCCGGATCAGGTCTGTCCGGTGCCTATAGTTTGGCGATTTACTTACTGAAATCCCTTTTTTTCCTTTTTAGAACACTGAGGACTATTTGTTCCAAGTCATCCTGGAAAAGACCATTCGTATTCCGCGATCGCTGAGCGTCCGAGCCGCTTCTGTCCTTAAAGGTTTCCTCAACAAGAATCCCGCTGATCGTCTGGGCTGCCACCGGGAGTCCGCCTTCATGGATATTGTCAGCCATCCGTTCTTTAAGAACATGGATTGGGAATTGGTGAGTCCGAGGGCCATGTCCTTCACGCCTTGTCTGTGTGTCCTGGTGCTTATGTTTGTGATGATGATACTGGGGCAGGCTATTGTAAAATATGATTAGCAAAGAGGGGCGATAGCTACAAGAATAGGGTGGCATAGGTCAGGTTTGCTTAACCATATCCAAGATAAGTTTAAAGTACAATTAGAAATCCTTGTTGTCTTATCAGAGATATTAATGATATAAACGAGAACTTGTTTATTTATTATTGCGTGTACCAATCGGTGTTAAAGATAGCACAAAAGGAGGTGCAACCGCCTTATATACCAAGCCTAGACACTGGCGATCCCCATATGACAGACAACTTTGATGTACAGTTTACCCAAGAACCCGCAGAGCTAACGCCTGATGATCCGTAAGTCCTAACGAGATACCACAAACCCCACAAATCGATGGCAAGTTGTGTTAGTTGTTTTGATTCCTTGCATGACAAAACCCCCCAAAAAAAATATGAGATAGATCCAGAGCAACGACAGGTAATTGTGTTCATAACGACCATGTCCTCCTTTCCATTGCCCCCCCCACTTTCTGTCTTTAAGCTATAATCGTTTTCCCCTAAAAAAAAACAACAAAAAGAAAGTATTTTATCATCGTCATAATCATCAATGCTCAAGCCACACCGACATGAATGACAAAATCGAAATCTGTTTTATGTTTGCCAATTGGCCGAGAGTTTTTCTCCTAATCGTTTATGATTTTCTACTATCCTCATGCACCACCAAATCACGCAGCTTGAGCGCAAACAGGTCACGCCACCATTCAAGCCACGTTTAGACTCAGATCGCGACTTGGCCAATTTCCCGCCCGAGTTCACCGGCGAGGCCGTACAGTTGACTCCGGACGATGAGTAAGTTGTAATCCAATTCGTGGAATTTTTTACCTTTTCTCAAGGTTTTTTCTTAACAATTTGATGTGATTAATTTGTTGTATTTTGTTTATTTAGTCACGTTATTGACAACATTGATCAGAGCGAGTTCGAGGGCTTTGAGTATGTGAACCCCTTGCTGATGTCCTTGGAGGACTGCGTCTGACACCACGAAATGTGCGACTTACATCCGTACAACATGCGGGTAAGTAATCAAAGGGATACTTCTCTATCAGTTTAATAATCAATATTTTTTTGTAGCTCTATGGCGAGGATTCCAGTGACTATGATTCCGTGGCTGATGATCTGAGTCTCCTGCATTTGAATAGTGCAGCGGTGGCTGGAGGATCCATCAATAGCAATAACAATCTCAGCCAGCAGCAGCATTATCGTCAGCAGCAACAGCAATACCATCCTCATTCATCCTACTTACAGCAGCAACAGCAACAGTTGCAACATCAGCAGCAGCAGCAACATCAGCAACAACAACAGCAGCAGCAGCAGCAACACCAGCCACAACTCCATCATAATGGTAATAATAACATTCAAAATAATCAAATGCAAGTAAATAATAATAAAAGTCTACTGCAGCACATGTTTTGCCTTCCATTGAACTAATTAAAATAACGAATTAGATAAAAGCAACAACAGCAATGAGCCACACAGCAACAACAAGTAGCAGAGCAACAAAAATAAAAAACCATTTAAAAATTATATATATACAATCCTTTCTACAACTGACACAAGAATGTCTATTTAATATATAAAGCAAACACAACTAAAATCTGTCACAAGTTGCGAGTATTACACTATAAAAAAAGGCATAGAGCAAAACGATTACTTTACTATTTAAGCACCTAGGCAGCAAAATGCAAAATGCAAAATGCAAAGCAAAAGAAACCATTTCATAACTCAAATGCAAGACTTTTTCACCAGGAAACTTGGGGCGAGTGCTCCTCGAAGACGGATAGGAGGCAGAGACAACTTTTTAAGCTAACCATATGTGCATCAAATATGAATATAATTTTTAAAAAACTAAACTCTAAAATACATACATTTCAAAACTTAATTTTACTAGCCAGATGGAAGGAAGGAAGGAAGGAGGAGTGTCGAGTATATATATATTTCAAATGAATCAATCTATAATAACTAAGCATATATAAATCTAATGTAAAATGTGTGTGTGTTAGAATTAGAGAGCAAAGCATGGTTTTTAAAGACGGCAGCAACAGATCGACATACTATATATACATATATGTTTGTGAACTGTAAACAGAAATAGTTAAACTAACAAAAAACAAAATACTACACTTTGTAATTCCGAAATTCTAATTTTTACAATAAGAGAATGGCTAACCGATTTCCAGGCAAACGATTCTCTTTCAATACGAACAAAACCATATTTATTTATTGTATTCCTTTTGTATTATTTATTTATATAAAAAAAAAAACGAAAAACAAAAACTAACTAAATCCGTCTACTGGCAATATATATTTTTTTGTTAAGTATTAATGCAACTTTTTAGTTATTTTTTTAAATGCATTCCGCTGTACTTACAACAACAAAAGTATAAGTATATATATTTTTGTTAATTTATTGAGGCACATCTAATGCCATTTGAAGCGCGAGAGAAAGTCTATTTACAATTTTTTAAGTGATGGAAACTTTGGTCAAAAAAAAAATCAAAATGCTAATCTTTTGGTTACATCTTTTTGTGTACAATTTTAACTTAACCCATAAAGTTGAAACATAAATATAAACGTTAAACTTAAACAAAAAAGATTGTATATTATGTTTTTTTGTGACCCGCATACAAAAATATTGTGAAATTTATTAAAATTAGTGAGTATCGACAAAAATATCATTGTGTTGCAAAAGTAAATAAGATATTGTGTTTTTAATTGACAAACTCTAAAGAATCGATTTGAACGAAAATGTTACTTGTTAATGTATGAAAAGCAAATGAAAGACATAAAAATTATGCGAATATTGTTAAATTTCCAAATACAACGCAATCCAAAAAAAAAGCAAAAAGGTAATAATGATCAAACCAAGTTTTTGATTCAAAAAACAAATAGTAAGCAATCAACTCAAACACTAAACCAATTTCAAATTGCACTTAACAACTTATAAGCCAAGTTATAAACACAAAAACCCGGTTTATCCATTAGCCTTTACATTAGTTCTATTGTTGTGTTTGATAACCAAGTTCTACCGAGTAAGTTTAATTAGCGAATAATGATTTTAATTAAATTAACCAACCATTTGTACTTTCTTCAACTGATGTTTGCGACTAATTTTATATAGTGGAAGCACTTTTTTGGCACAACATTGCCGATGCTAGCAAAATGTCAAAATGAAATTGAAAACGTAATTAATATTTGCGTTACAATTATGCATATAAACGGAAAACGAATAAAGTATTGTATAAGAAACGAATGCTGCTCATTATTTCCTTAAAATGTTCAACTTTATTAACAACTCGTAGTGGGGGCGGGGCGAGACAAAAAAAATATTCAACAAATGCAAAACGTTATCCTATCGGTTGAGTGCCCTCAGTTGGCCTGTAAAATGGAGACCGGCTCTTGCATAATCTCCTGAATCTTTGCCTCCGGAACCGCCACACCATTGGCCAGCAGAGTGTGAACGATGCCGTCGTGTTTATTGCCACTTGAGCGTGCCTGGAGCACGAACTCGGTGTCCTGCAGCAGGAACTTGGTGTCAGTGCCGCCATGAACGAAAGCCGACTGCGAAATGGTAGGAGGTCTCCATAAAATTAGTGCACGGAAAACTATTCTGTTTATTCTATAGAGTTTCCTCTTCTCTGCAGGAAAGTGTTTCTAAAACAAACTCATTTCCTCTTACCTCTTCGGTTCGCAGCTCATCGTTCACATATAGACTCAACGTATCCAGCTTAAGCATTATCCTGTATTCCTGCGCCGTTTCGGCGGCTGTATCCTTGGAGTATAACCATAAACGATATTGCCGCGTCATTTCCTCGGTGTATTGTTCATGTGACTTGCCATCGATGTACAGGGAGTACTCGTATTTGAAGCCAGGCGCCGGATCCACGCGTATGATGCAGCGGATTTGATCAATATGGAACGTGTCCTCGCCCACCAGCTTGAACATCCAATCGCGACGCAGCACCTCCTGTCGGGAAAAGGATGCGAGTCAAATAAATTACAGTTTAGCCCACCAAAGTACAGTCCTTGCAGAGTTGGTATTAAATTATAATTAACCGAAGAACTCATAAAGATAAGAAGCCGCGGGGAGCCGAAAGTAATTCACTCTAAAAAGTGCACATACTGGCTCGGCTCGTAATTAAGTTCGCTTCCACAATGCAAATACTTGAAACCGAACCCACCCATTCGTCCTGCCACCCTCGGAAAAGCAACGGGAAAACTTACCCGTCCATTGACCCAAATCATGCGCCGCCCACTGGTTGTGCCATGTTCCAGCTCGATGCGGTACATCTAAGCAAGAAAAAAGTGAAAAACGGGGCAACAATTATCGCTATTTTCCATCAATTTGTGGTTTGTGGGAGGTGCCATTACCTTGCCATTGATGGGGACACACCACTGGGCCACTATGTTTTGTTTGTTGTAGCGCTGGTCCTCGGGCACATGATCCTGCGTCATGATTGGCACCGTCGACAGATTCTCCAGTCGAAGGGTGGGCGACAGAAAGGACATATGTGTCTCAAGCCGCGACTCGATCAGGTCGAAAGACCTTCAATTAGCCAATCAATAAATCCTATTAATATTTATAAAGCAAACCACTTTTTAAAGTGCAACCCACTTAATGGGTTATACAACTTTACCCTTTTCCCCCCCCCAAAAAAATATATAGTTCAAGTAGGTTTAATATATTAAAAAGTTCAAAGAACTTTAATTGGAGTTCGTCTTGTGTAATCTCTAGATCTAGTTTGAATGCACTTTGAACCCGCTCTTGGGCTAGAATTTATTCCGTTAGCCGAGTGGCCGGGCGGCGACAAAACCGCAAGAACGAACCGCACGTTGTTAGCACCAATGGCATACTAAACAACACACAATAAAAGCCAAAGGAGAAACTGAAGAAAAACTAGTTGGCCCGCCTGGCTGCCTGAATGCCTGACTGCCTGGCTGGCTGCCTGCCTTTTGGCCCGTTGGCTATGGCTCTGAATATGGTTCAGGCTTCAGCTTTAGCTTTGGCCGAGTCGCGGTCGTTTGTGTCGGTCTGCCAAAGTAGAGGCAAAGTGCAGGGCAACTACGCCGCATGGCGCCAAAACAGAGTTGATTTGTTTCCACTTGCCGTGCGTGTGGGTGTGTAAGTCCGGATATGGGAACAGTATTATGTCCTTTGAATGGAAAATAGGGTTTTCTTATCGAAAAAACTAGTTATAGTTTGTATTTTATTCTTTGGATTTCAGATACATCACTCATACGCACTGTTAACTGTTAACTAAAAACTTTAATATCAATATTACTCATACGCACTGTTGTCAAACAATATTACTCATACGCACCGTGTTCTTTCTTGAGGATTCAACAACAATTTGTATTAAATATATTTATCATTAAATTGAGAAAAATATATAAATAATGAACTAAACTTTAAAGTCCCCTAAAACACTAAACAAATTATTATTCATACGCTCTGTGGTATTTTCTTGGCTATTCAAAGCTTTAAACTTCTTGGACTTTTCTTAGTATCCCAGATACCTTGTCCCTTTTAACCAATATTCACTGTTCATCCACTTCCCGATACACCACCGAGTAGTTTGTCGTCGTTCGCATAAAAATAAACTTTTGCCTCGCCAAGTATGCAATTGTTTTTGCATTGCAATTGCCCCGCCTTGCCGTGCCTCTGCCTTTGAGTTTGCCACATCGCCTCCGGCCTCCAGGCCTGGGCCTCCAATTGAGCGAAAGCCAAATAATATTCGTGCATACATATTTTATTCGGGATGACAATTATATGGCCCATGGGGATAAGACTCCGCTGCCAACACACTCAGCCGTATAATGCCCCTTGCCACCCCACATGGGCAATCGGCGCAAATTTGTCGCATTTTGTTTTGTTGTCATGTTTATGGCGCAACATTTGCTGGCCATAAATACACGCCGAAAATGCTAATGACCAATTGGGTGGGCTGGGGGGTGCTCCTCCTTTTCTTGGCCGGCACATGGCCCGAGGCATTGCGAAAAAAAGACGTGAAGTCTTCCCGCCTCCGGGTGGTATTTCAATCGACCAGAAGCGATATTGATAAATGTATTTGGGCCAGATTGGATAAGGAGTCGACACCGAAACGGGCACATCATATGTCAATTCGAGTTCCTCAGGACTCTTTGCCATAAAGCCTTGCTTTGCTAAGCCACATAAAAAAAGGGATGGGATGGGATGGATGGATGGATGGATGGGTGGGTGGGTAAGAAAAACATATGCCATCGTCCCATCAGAGTTCCAACACGCGAAGGTCACTGGCAAAGCGCCGTTTGAAGTCGCTTACAGTTTTAGTTGATGTTGACGCTATCAAAAGGGGTGGGGGTTGGGGTGGTGTCTTATGTGGGTGTATTGGTGTGTAAAAAGAAAACAGTCACACACACACACACACACCACCCGCACACAAAGACACTGAGATAACGAAACATTTGACAAGGACAAGGGTGCCTGCCACCCGTGAACTCCCCTTTTCGGCACAAAAAGCTCCCATTGCCAGTGTGTTGGTGTAATTATTAGTGCCGTACAAAATAAATATGTATGTATGCATACAAACATCCTTTTTTTGACGCTCGCGTCCTTAGCTTAAGCACCGTGGGAGTTTTCTGCGTAAAAATTGCTTTTTTATATCATTTTCAGATTCGGGGGGGCGGACCACTAGTCGTATACGTGACCTACCAGACAGTGCTACAACCATTTCGAAAGAGATATATTCTTATCACTGGGTTTTACTGCGTCTTAGCTGTAAAGATTTTTATCTTCGGAACTGTATTATTTGGCCAAGCTGGTTAAGCCCACAGAGCAGTAATTTTCTGGTCAAATAAATGTATTATTTTCTTTGTTTTCAGGATAATTAAAAGTACTACAAGCTATATAAATAAATCACTTTTAAAAAAGTAATGTTTGCAGTTGTAATAATTCAAGGTAACAATTTCTTGGTACTTTCCCATTATCCTGCAATACGCTGACTTCGCGTGACGCCTTACAAAGTTCCGTTAATACCGCCTTTAGTCCCCATTGTCCTCGGTTGCGCTTTTCACGTTGCCTACTTTCCAGTTGAATTTATGAACCATTCCTCCGCCTCTGTAGACTTTTTATGCAAATAAATGACCAAAAGTGCCGCAACAGACAACATTCGCTGACGCTGTCGCCGCTGATGATGTTGCAAAAGTTGGAAGAGGAGCGGCCGGGTGGGATTGCGTGCCACGGTGGTGTCAGTCGGTTGGCACACTACAAATGTCGCCAACAATTAATTTCCATAGATAATTGCCTGTCGATAACGACAGCGGCAGCCCGGAGGACATTAATCAAGGGCCCGACTGTTGACTAGCTTTTTGACCACGCGCTTGTTCTTGGCCCATTGTGGTGGCCCCTTTGGCGGCTCGGACACGATTTAATCAAAAACTATGGCGAAATGACAAAGTGAAAGTTGTATTTCAGTGATTTGTTGTAACGCTCTTAAATCAAATTGAATTGGCAAAATGTGTGCGCTTGCTTAAGTTAGCTAAATTGGTAAATGTTTTGTGTATGAGATTGTGTGTGAGTTTCCAATAATGCATTCTCCTTGGCATGTGGATATACATATCTATCTATATAAACGTTATGATTCATACAAGTGCTCAACTTTTGAATAGATTCCATGTGTTAACCAGCTAAATAATAATACTGATCACAACGCCAATAGGGGGAGAATTCGATTGCTTCTCCATTCATTTTTGTCAACAGTTGCCATCGAAAATAATGATTGATATTTTACTTAATTGGGCAATAAATATGGAGTATACTTATTTGTAAATATATTTATGAATTCATGTATATATAGAATTTGTATTGCTGCACCATAACAACTAACATAAGCAGCAAATATCTTTTGTAATCAAGAAATTGATCTATACAATTGATTTTGGGAACAAATTTGAATAACGCTGGGCGTAAAATAGGCGATAGTTGTAGGTAATTTGTCTGATTATCGTGTGTTTATCATAATTGACACAACGTAATATTGCATTTCTTAATTAATAACTTAACTATGTACATAAGAATACCAATTAAATACTGAGTAATCAAACCATAACTAGAAAGACAAACTAATATCGTTACAATAAAATTATAAATGCATTCAATTGATTCGAAAATGATAAGAATACTTCATTTCAAGGCTATATCTACTAATTTTGGCCGTATTGTGGTAATATTTTCCTATTGAGTATAGATTTATTTCATCTAGCATCCTAGATATAGTGAAAATGGCAGTTTGGATTCGTCTATGAAAAGCATGGGCAATATTGTTCTATGTACCGTCAGTGCGGAAGGGGGTTAAGAACTAACATTATGATCCAAGTGGATTGGCTGACCGGTTACGGGCTAATGCAGCTTACTGGAAAAATGCGTTAGAAAAATGCACAAAAAGTCTTCGGTCTCGTGATGGGAATCGGTCTAGGTCCGTAACTAACTGGTCCATCATTTTCTCGACAACATTATGTTCATGACTGTGCCGCAGTTAAGAAGCACTCGTTTGGCATCGCTCAGATTGGCATTGGTCAGGTCGTAGCCGTCGATTTCCAACAGCTTATCGTTCAGGTTCAACAGGCGGGCGGCATTCGTATTTGGGGTAATAGAGCTGACAAAGATGCCAACCTAATAAAGAAAACATTATTAATAATTGAGTTATTTCATCAAAAAACCGCTGATGCTTACCTGATTAAGTATTTCGGCTATGTCGAAGCCAATAGTGTGCTCCCATTTGAGAGTAACTTGCTTGACTGTCGGATTCTTGTGAACCCCAAAGATCCACGTGGATTTCCTGCCGCTCATCTTGGAAGTATTGTTGGTGGCCGTGGAGTTCATAGAGTGCTGCGACATTGTGTCGTCAAGTTCCTCATCGTCCTCAGGCTTAGCATCTCCGTTGTTGCTTACGTTGTTTTGGTAGTCCAGCTGATCAACTGACTCTTCGACATCCTGGGCGCCGATCGCCGTGGTCTTAAAATTGCTATTTAAAGCGTCCTGGTAAATGGTTTGCTCTAGCTGCTCCTGTAATTGCTGCTGTTGCTGATGCTTGCGCTGCCGCATGGACTCATACAAATTGAGATCCTCCGGCGTTTTCTTTGTGTAAACCCGTGCTATGTGATATGGAGGCGGCTCAAGTCGCGGCGGAGGTGCTGCGAACTGCTGCTGCGGCATAGGCGATTGCTGTTGCAAAGGCTGCAGCTCGTAATCCTGATCTCCATTCAAATGCGTTGTGGGCAATGGTGTGCTGGCCTCCACATAGAGCTGCTGGTACTGCGCCTCATAACTTACCAAAGGCATCCCGTAATAATCCTGCGGTGCTGCGGGATGAGTCATTTGTTGTGGCTGCTGATAGACGCCGTAGATGTGCGTCGTCTCTGGAGCGATGCCGTATATTGCACTTGCTGTGGCCTGGTCCACAACATCCTGGTTGGCATTGCTGCTATCACAGTGAACTGGGCCACCGTTGGCCACCACGCGAGCCTCTCTAACTTCGCTGGCATTGGCGGAAGTGGTCGCCGCCTGGGCCTGCCTCACGTACTTGGCCATCTGGCGGAGCTCCTTGGGATATGGAGTGGGCGAACGCATCAGCCGCACGGATCCAGCCATCTGATCCGGGGTTGGAGTTGGTGGAGCGGCTACATAGCTCGAATAGCTGGGTGCCGGCTGCGCTTTGGCGTTGCTCAGAATGGTTGCCTCTTCAGCAAAGCAAATCCTCCTAGAAGGACTCACGTGTGGCGGCTGCTGTTGATTTGCGTACACGAATTCATACTGTTCCTGGGCTTGTTGCTGCGCCTGCATGCTGTTCATCTTGAATGTCACCTGCGGCAGCATAAAGCAGGTCAATTGTGTTTTTGTACTCGCATCCAGATACTGCAGGGGCACCAATGGCTGTGACTGGTTATCGCTGAGCCACAGCGACGTGAGATTAACCAGATTTAACAACGAAACTGGCAACGCAGTTATATAATTATTGACCACGTTGAGGACCCTCAGTTTGGCAAGGTTTCCAATATTCTGGGGCAGGGCGGACAATTGATTGTTGGCCACGCTCAACACGCTTAGTTCCTGGCAACTGCAAAGTTCATCCGGTAATTGACGGAGCTGATTGGCATCGACAAAAAGAAATCTAAGGCTACGAAGCATGCCAATCGTGCTGGGTAAGCGAATTAACTTGTTGTGGCTCAGCACCAGCTCTTCCAGCTGCTCCAAGTAGCTGATACTGTCGGGTAGTTCGGTAAGGCCATTTGATTCACACTTGAATGTAACCAGGGACTTTAGCATGCCCACGCTGAAGGGAAAGGCTTCTAGGTTATTGGTGCATATAGACAGCACTTCCACGTTGCGCCAGTTGCTCAGCTCATTGGGTAGCGTGTCTAACTGATTGCCGTTGGCTTCAAAATGCTGCAATTCACGCAGCTTGCCAATATTGGCGGATACCCGGCGTATTTGATTGAAATCGATCCAGAGTTCGCGCAGGGACTTGAGCTCCCCAACGACTTCAGGCTGAAAGATTTAAGGATTAAATTATCAAGATTTCATGGAGCTTAATAAGAACCAGACTCACCAGTTCTGTAAATTCATTGCCTCCAATATCCAATCGCTGAAGGTTCACCAAACGCACCATAGATTTGGGCAGCGTAATGAGATTGTTGAGTCGCAGCTCGAGAATCCGCAAATTGACCAGGCGACCAAAATTGGCCGGTAGAAACTCCAAGTAGGTTTCGTTCAGCAGGAGCTCCTGCAGGGATATTAGCGAGGTAATGGCATCGGGAAGACGTTGAAGGCTATTGCAGCTTAGATCCAGGTGGGTAAGGTGCTTGCACGACTTTATCTCATCGGGCACAGTGACAATTACTGAAAGGAAATCAATTAAGTGATCAATTCACATAGCAAAGGCCAGAAAGACCTACGATTCCGGTTCAGGTCCAAATGCTGCAGCTGGCGGAGACTACCGATGGCCTGGGGAATGCTCTCCAAGCTATTGCTGTTCACGTGGAGCACCCTTAATCCCTGGCAATAAAACAACTGCGGAGGCAGGGTTTGCAACTGCAAGATAAGCAAAAGTATCGTGTAAATATGGAGCTCAAACCAGGGTTTTCGAGTACCCACTCTGGTGGTGCTCAAGTACAGCTCCTCTAGCGTCCGCTCATGCTGCCACACCTCCGGAAAATCGGTGGAAAGTGGAGTATTGCTATAGTCCAGCTTGTCAATCACTTCCTCATGCTTGAATTTGAAGCACGGGAAGCATTTGCTTAGCAGCGGCATCTTTGGGTATGATTATTGCTTTTCGTTCGTTTGTAAGGCACAGATTCTGCTGTTGAAATGTAAATAACGGTATGATTATCGGGCTTATTGGGGTCGTAGTCGCATATTTCACCTGTGATTCATCGCCGCAGCTGGAACGCTATTGGTCCTGCCCCATTAAATTCCATGTCCATTGGCATTTTTGGGCTTGTTATTGTTCTGGCCACCAACACAGTCTCACCCGAACACGCACACAAGCACCCACACTCGCATACACAAAGAGATTTCAAGCCTCTCTTTGTTTGCACGGCATTTACAAACAATAAGTTTGTTTATTTAACTTTTCCATTCGCATGTCATCATATTCGAGAGCAGGTGATGTTTCCTGGGGCCATCAAATTGCGTTTTATTTAATGTTTTCCTCTTTGAAAACGACAAGTTGCAGTTTGCAGGTGCTGGTATTTATAGTATTTTGTTCTGTTTGGCTATAATCGGCTATCGAAAGTTAGCAACTCAGCGGAATATTATCGATGTTTTATTATAATTTAGTTTAACTATAATATTGGAGTTTAATTCTGTTTCTTTTCTATTCGGAAATTTTATGGAAATAAACTAAGAGGTTTAATGAAAGTATAGTACCCATATCGATAACCGATAACGATAGTTTCGAAATGAATACCCGCCTAATTCAAACAATAATATTGAGCGGAAAAGACAAACATGCTAACCGGGCTTGCATTTGTTGAAACCGCTTCACCCTTTGCTAATTAATATTTACTCTCCACTTCCTGGGATTGAATAGAGCTTAGGCAAACGACTTGCAGCTTGTAGTTTTAACTGTTGATATCGTAAGCGGACAGAGGCGTCAATAATGCAAATAGGAATAAGGTAAATCCAGCATTTTCGAAGTTGCAAAGTTCAAAAGGGTTATTGCAAATTCCGGCCAAGACAACCAATTAAATCTTAGCTCATACTTATTGTCTCCAGACTTTGACCAATTTGAGTGTCGTCAGGTTCCGTGTTTATGTAGCCGTAGACGCGGTGTGAAAATTATTCAAATAACGGTCTTTTTTTTCGGATTTTGTCGTTTTCGTGTCTTTTTTTTTTTGTTTTTTCGGCATTGCGGCGAAGCATTGACGAATTTACACTTCAAACAATTGTTAAACTATACGGCATAGTGCAAATAAGTACGTAATAAACAATGTGTTGTTGCGCGCTGCCCATTTGCAAGAGAAAAATCGTGGGGCTCAGTTTAGGTTTTAAAGTTGTTCGTTGCAGTCGGATCCGTGGAAGTGAGTTTGTCAAAATGCAGATAAGGAAACCCATACAAATATTATTATCTCCCAAAAATAAATATGGATATTTTCGGAATTATGAGCTGGCAGTTATATCCTTAAGTTCATTGAAGTGAAATCTATATTGTGAATAAAGTTACTTTAAAGTTTGAGAATATTTTTCAAAACTTTCTTTGATTTTTTAAAATTAAAGAACACATTGATTTAAATAGAATCCCTTGAATACAATAGACCCCTGCCCCCACGTGTACATTAAAAATTAACAAACAGATGTCACGACTTTCACGGGTTGTTATGAACAATTAAATTGAAAATCCATAGTTGGCACAGTTCACGTAGCTCAGTTATAATTGGAACCACCTGTCGGTGTTGGAATTATGTTCCCAGAAATCGACATTTCTTGTAAAACCCGAATGTGACTCACACTATTACGGGAACCAGGAACCCAGAGAGATAATACGAAGAGAAACCACCCTATCTGCGATACCACCCCCTCATCTTCATTCTCTCCCAGGTGGTCGCACTTTCAACCCCCCCATCGAATCGGGTATAGAGGTCCCGTTTGGGCTTATATCGGTTTTATTGTTTCCATATTCCCTTAGAGGTATCCATTCACATTCATTTGATTTCGCTTTCGGTTATGTCTTCGAATATTACTTCTTTTTGCCCTTGAGTTTCCTGCTGTCCTTGGGCTCCTTGGCGGCAGAAGGATCCATTGAGACAGCCGAGGCAGCAGTGGCAGGATCTGAGCTCGGCTTCTCACCAGTTACTTCAGCGGCTCCCTTCTTGGAGCTCTTGGCCGAGTCCTTCTTCTTGGTGGGCATTTTAGCAAAATTGGAACACTTTTTTGGATAAACATTTGAAATTTATTTTGAATGAAATACTTTTTATTTCGCTTACCTTTCCGAATTTTTACCGAAAGAAACAACTAAAACCGATTTGGGTGTTTATAGTTCGAATTTAGAGAACATAATGATTTGAAAACCATTTCCATTTCAACATTTCCACTTTTAAATCAACGCCTGTTTAGCTTTCCAATTTCAAAAAAAAACTCCTTTGAATTTATTTTTTAACCGATTCGGGGAATGAATAACGGTTTGCGCCTGCCCGGGGGAAACTCTCTCCGTAGTTTTCCGGCTCTCAATGTGTCTCCCTTTTTCCGTCCGTGGCCTCATTCCTTCCGGGCATTTGACGAAACTAAAGCCAAGCAAACGCACCGCAGGTCGCATAATTTTTTAGTGCAATTTCTATTTAAGTAATTTTAGTTTTTAGCGCAAAGTGCATTTCATTAGCTTAGGAAATTTCTACAATTTGAATAATAGGAATCGCGGAACACCTAGAAACCCAGTTCCATAAAAAAAAGCTTCTAAATCATTCAGCAGGCGACGCATTTTCCCACTAAATATCGATTTTGCCGCCTCTTGTCAAACGTCTGCAACTCCAACGGGCTGTGTAAATTATAGAAAAAGTATTTTTATAACTCCAATAAATCCCCGACTGAAGTCTGTGCAATGGCAGCCAAAAGGAACTCGGTGGCCACAGATGCTCCGGAAACTTTGCCGGTATCGACCGAAGGAACCGCCCTCGCCCTTGATCCGCGCCTCTCAAAACGCGTGGAGAGTGTTATTCCCAAAAAGCGGTGAGTTTTCAGGATATTAAAGTCATCCTTCTATTGCTTATAGTAGCCACTAAAAGTATTAATGGATTTTATGAGTGGAAAACACAAGCAGAATTTGGAAATTGCAAATTGTTTGCTTTTTAAAATGTGCAAATTGCCGGACAAACAGCCCGGTAATTACACACTGTAAACAGCACTAAAACCACAAATGTTTCATTAAATAAAATAAATAAGGAACCAAGTTCCGAACTCAGCTCGTAGAGTATTCTCCAGTAGCTAATATCTCTAATCTTTAACAGCCACGAGGCCTTGAAGTGGTTCGGTTGGGGCTACAACGACTCCCAGTTTTACGGACAGGATGGCATCATCTGTTTCCGCGGAGAAAAGTGAGTAGAAAATGGTAATCCTTGACATATATATTAACTCAAGCCTTTTGTAGATATCCTCTTGGAGGCTGCGAGCTACCCAGCTTCACCAAGTGGGTGGAGGACAAGTTCGAGATGAAGGTGGATCCCACCAAGCCTTTTCCCCAGCTCCCAAAAACGTATCCACGACCCGTGGAGAATGCTGCATTCCTGCACGAGCTGAAAGGCACCACCAAGCTGGACTACTCCCTCGAGGGGATCGATCGTCTGGTGCGCTGTCACGGCCAGACCCTCAGCGATATCTACAGCCTGTGGCACCACAAATTCCGCCGGATTCCCGACTTGGTGGTGTGGCCCCGCTGCCACGACGAGGTGGTCCAGTTGGTCCGCCTGGCCCACAAGCACGACGTGATGCTGCTGCCTTACGGAGGGGGAACCAGTGTGTCTGGGGCGATAACCTGCCCCCAGAACGAACGCCGGATGATCTGTGCCCTGGATACCTCGCAGATGAATCGGCTCTTGTGGCTGAACAAAGAGAACCTGACCGTCTGCTTCGAGTCTGGGATTGTGGGCCAGGATCTGGAGAGAGTACTGCGCGAACAGGGACTGACAGTGGGCCACGAACCCGACTCCTACGAGTTCAGCACCCTGGGAGGATGGGTTTCCACCCGAGCATCTGGAATGAAGAAGAATGTTTACGGCAACATCGAGGATCTGGTGGTCCGTGTACGAATGGTGACTCCTTCTGGTACGCTGGAGCGAGAATGCAGTGCTCCCCGGGTGAGCTGTGGCCCGGACTTCAACCACATGATCCTGGGATCGGAGGGAACTCTGGGTGTGATAACTGAAGTGGTGCTCAAGGTGCGCCCTTTGCCGCCTGTGCGTCGATATGGATCGTTGGCCTTTCCCAACTTTGAGCAGGGAGTGCTCTTCATGCGCGAAGTGGCCCGCCGGCGGTGCCAGCCCGCCTCCGTCCGGCTGATGGACAACGAGCAGTTCATGTTCGGCCAGGCCCTCAAGCCGGAGAAGAGCTGGTGGTCCAGCTTTGTGGATGGACTGAAGCAGCGCTACGTGACCGCCTGGAAGGGCATCGATCTGAAAGAGATCTGTGCCGCTACCTTGCTCTTTGAGGGCGAGGAGAAGGAGGTGCAGCGTCAGGAGTCGCTCATCTACGAGATTGCGGCCAAGTTCAAAGGATTTCCGGCTGGCGGACAAAATGGAGAACGTGGCTATGTGCTAACCTTTGTGATTGCTTATATTAGAGTGAGTACTTAAGGTTTCCAGACGTTTAAAAGATAATAACGAACATTCTCCTTGGGCAGGATTTCGCATTGCATCAGGGAATTGTGGCAGAGTCCTTTGAGACCTCAGTGCCATGGGATCGTTGTAGCTTGCTCTGTCGTTCCGTTAAGCAACGAGTTGTATCTGTAAGTATACAAAAGATTCCCTTACCAATACCCTATTCATATATAATCCTTTCCAGGAGTGTCAAAAGCGTAGTATTACCTTCTACACCATCTCTTGCCGGGTCACCCAGACCTACGATGCTGGTGCCTGCATATACTTCTACTTCGGCTTCCGAAGTCTGGATGTGGCCAATCCTGTGGAGCTCTTCGAGGCCATTGAACACAGTGCCCGGGATGAGATCCTGTCCTGCGGAGGATCCCTCTCCCACCACCATGGAGTGGGGAAAATCCGGAGTCATTGGTACCAAAACGCCGTCACCGAGACGGGCAGCGCCCTGTACTCCGCTACCAAAAAGCATCTGGATCCAAAGAACATCTTTGCGCTGGGCAACCTTTTGCCGGAGGACGATGCCCTACACAAGATAGAGGGAGCCAGCACTCCGCCAGCCTCGACGACTCCACCAAAGGCCAAATTGTAGAAGATGTTAGAGTGCCCTTAGTTCAAGTTCTAGTCTTAGATCCATTTTCAATTTCCTAGTCGCTTTTTGGGGGTAGACCTATCCCAGCTTGTTTGGGTTTCCAGATCATTTGTAGCGGGCTCATGTTTTCTATGGGTTTTGATAAATAAATACGGAATATTTCTAAGCGACTGGCTTTTGTTTCGGTGTAACCACGGCCATAGACACGGGTGATTTGTGTGTGCGTGCTTTGAAGACAGCTCTGATCATTGTCTTCTCATCGAAGTCATTTGCGGCTTGATGGGCGCACTGCATCGTCCAAGAGCAGAGATCCAGCCGGGATCGAAGCCCAGAGCCAAGAGATCAAATGTCATCAAGTTGTCAACTTCGTTAGCATGCCACAAGGCAGCGATCGAGCCTGTCTTAAAGATCTTTCTTGGCCTGGCTGGTTAGCATCTGTGCACTGTAAGAAATTTCTAAGAAAAGGATTTTTTACTCCTGAAGATAGGAGTCAAAGAATAAAGGTTTCTTAAATTCCATTGCTCTGGATCCTTTACATTTTAAGAGTTTTCTTAAAATATTTCTCACTGTATCAAAATAAGAAGACAAGGGGCTAGCCTTCTGGCTTATTGATGGCCGAGGAGAAGTCGTCGCCGGGCCTGTCTTGTTACCCTGCCATTGCAATGGATACCACATATGCCCCCTGAGCGCATTTCGGACATACCCATACCCACACTCACATGGGGTATAAATAAAGATTACAATCAGCAAAAGTGAGCAGAAGAGAAGCCTGTGTCTAAGCCCCGGCCTGCCGCCTGGAAATTGTCAGCAATTAACCCGCGGGTCAGTCCCGGAAAACGCTGCGAGTCCTGTGTCCAGATTCCCGACTGTGATTTATGCCACACAGCGGCCTTAATGCCAAAATCCCACAATCAAGGCCAGCGGGGTAGTGGCAGGGGGCGAGAGGGAGAGCGAATTACTATCCTGGCACGTTCGCCAAGCGAAAAACAAAGATGGAATGTTCTTTTACCTGAGGGAGATATGGACATAACTCATTTGCATTGAATGGAGGAATAGACAGGGGACTGGAGGGTCCTGAAACCTGGATCTAGATTCTAGAATCTACATTATAATTGAAGGCGTAAAGAAAATAATTAGAAACCCAGGACGTGCTTTTCAAAGAAGTGGGAAAAGGTTTTTAAAAGAAATTAGATGAAAGAAATGTTTGTGTTTTGAGATGTATTTGATAAAATAGATGTTCCTTGATCTTATCTGATACTTTTTGTACTATAAAAGGGTCTAATAATTTCCTTTTTAAATGTTTTTTAAACTGAAGTTTAAAACTGTTTGATTTTCTGGGGATTTGTTCGGATATACAAACGGAAAAATAGGTCATCTATTAATTATAGCTAAGAAAATATATTCGAAATTCTTCTCCCTAAAGAAATTCCCACTTAGTTTAATAGAAATACACAACATTTTCTTTAAGAAAACACAGAAATCCATCAGCAACCCGCGACTAACTGCAACATGTTGCTGGAACGTGCTCCCTCACCTGGCCAACTACCAACAACAACAGCCTCTAAGCCAGTTAACCCATTGAAGCCTACACGAAACGAGCTCTGCCAAGCGAAACTGCGACTGCGACTGCGACTCACTGCCTCACTTACCTGTGCTTCATTACTGAGCCGTAACACACCTGGCGCTCAGTCCTCCCGAGTGCGGCCAACGAGCAACAACGAAGAACTCGCTACGCGATTTGGATTCCTTTATAAATAAATTCAAAGCAAATCGGGTTAGAACTTTGAGTTTTGGGCAAAGAAATGGCCAGAGAGAGCGATAGAGAGTTGGAGTGAGAGTGTGGAGAAAGATCGGTGGCAGCTGCAATATTCGATGCTGTTGCTGTGGCTGCTGCAGTTGCAATTGCAACGCGTCGCTTGCAACATCGCAATATCGGATCGCGCATTTCGATTTCTGATTTCGTGCGGCAGCATTGTGGTTTGTTTTGTGTGTTGTGTGGGAAAATGCGGAAAATTATCCGGCTTGGGGTATTTTTTCTGTGACCATTAAAACGTTTTGTCGCTTGTAATTGTGCGGCAGCTGCTTTTGTTTTGCCTTTAAAAGAGCGGTTAACAGTGTAACAGGTGCGTGAGGTAAACCGAAACAAGTTACGGCCAAATAAAAACATCGAATCGGAGCGATTCGGTATAAAATATCATTAAAAGTTCATTAGAGACAACCTGCTGCCCAACCGTAGACTTACACACGTTTTTACAAAATCAAAAAAACACTATATATCCCCGGGTGATGGAAATTCTAAGGCCTTTCATCAGTCAAGCCGTCAACCCGTCACTCAGCCACTCATTCACTTTGTCAGTTTTAATGCACCTGCAATGACTTGTTAAAAAAATTAGTCGAGAGATGCCCCTTAATGTTTTCCGGACTGGCGGGACCACGGATCTCGGACAGAGCCAGCCGCCTTTGGAGTCATTAAAGAGAAACAATTTCGCACTAAAAAGTCAACCCACGTCAGGTTGCCAAAGTGCTTTATAAGACCAACAACCCATAAAGTGATCTCGAAGCGAGTGAAAAAAAAAAAATAAGAAAAAATCAGAAACACGCATTTGGTATATGATAATAATAAAATCTGGCAAAAGGCATTTGACTTTTGGCCAGTTGGAGTTATTTCGCAGCTGCAACGCCAACGCAAAATTCTTGGCCACGATATTTGGTTTATTAGTTCTGTCACTAAAGTGTGGGTTGCTTTGGGAATAACTTACGATTTTAGTCCACTTCTAACCTTGGAATTTACTTTGTGCTCTAGAGACTCATTTTGTGACCCCCCACGGCTTATGGAATTTCAGAAATTCCAGGAATATCCCATCCAAAGTATCCTTCTCGATTTCGCTTATAGTGTCCATGTCGTGAACGTGCCTTTAATTTATTTAATAGATATTTGAAACTGCTCATCAATCTGACGTTAAACAAATGTTAGCCATTAGAGGCATGTTCTGCATAAATGAAGCATGAATAAATGTTGTACCCAAGCGGCGGCGGCAACAACAATGTAGCAGAGGTATAGGAGCTGAGCTGGGTTCGGGCAAATGCAGTCAAGGCGCGCTTAATTAACATGCAACTGACAACGTTTCGCGTAAACAAAAATAACAACAGCCATAGTGGCCAATAACGACAACGACAAGCGTTGAAAAGGTGCAATCCGTAGGAAAATTCCTCGTTCTCGGCCAGAGAAGGTGACGACGACGGATACGACGACGAGCAGTCTAAGTTTTGCCAATCAGTCAGCTAATGATGCTGCACCAGCAAGATGCAACTGCGGACTCGCCCTGCAGCTGCTAATTAAGCTCTGAGGACAACGGGGAACCAAATTGCAGCATCAGCAGGAGCAGCATCAGCTGCAACATCGGCCTCTGCAACAGCAACATCATCAATCAGCAATTACTGCAGCAACAGCAATCGAGCAGGAGTCACATCAAGTTTATATAATGTAAGTACATAAGAGAATAATTATGTCTTAACAGCGGTCATTTTTAGAATTATTCCATTTAGTTCTTGAAACATTTCCCCAAGTGTATATTGACTTTATTTTGACTTTCTTTCGAGCTGCTTCAGTAGCAGAAAGAGCAGCAGCAACAGGAGCAGCCACCCAATCGACTTTCTAAGCCAGTTGCCAATTTAGTGCATTTGGCAGTTTTGGCCATAGCCAGGAAGACTGGCCAAAAGTGGCTGGGCTGTCGCCGATTGTTAGCCTGGGAGCTGGAAAGAGGCAGACCCCAAGCCCCAAGTCCGAAGATTGCAGACTCCAGACAAAGGCAGAGACTTCCACAGGCGAAGACTGGGTCGCGTGTTTGACACAAATGCCGCAAATAGTTTTGAAGGCGGTTTGGCCCCACTACGATTTATGGTCAAAACCAGCGCGTTGACTTGTCTCAAACAGAGGTGTGTGTGTGTCGGTGTGTGGGTTTCCTGTGACTGCGATGATTGCGTTTTAATAAGTATCTTGCAGATACGCTTACTCCGCGGCCGAATGTTGCATGTTTGCTTTAAGTGGCAGAAGAAGCCAATGAGCAGCCCAAGACAAAGAGGCACGAAAACTATTTGCCGGATGTTTGCAGAAGATGGCTTGTTAGCTCGCGTGCCCAAGTGGCTAAAGACACAGTGGGTCACAATGGGTTAAGAGATGCCCCTCAAGGCCCCCCTAGCTATCTTGATTCAATAGTTTTTCCATCAAAGAATTTAGGGTTCGGTTTGGAAGAACCAATCAAAGATACAAATGTATTTTAATAATTAAAAACCCATCGATAAGTCTCAAACAATGAGCCCATAAAAATTCCAATAGGTATTTCATGTTTTTATGGATTATTGGATTGAAATTAAAAGCCCTAAGTTGCTCAACGATTTGGCTATCGATCATGGGGAAACAATAGGAAATCTATTATTATTGTCCAGCAGCTGTGGAGTTTTCATTTTTCTGACCATTGTGCTCTTGGCGGCTCGGCTTTGATGGCCAAAGATCTGTGGTATGGGCCAGGGTTTGGGGCCAATCGCCTTGGCTATTTGGCAATTTGTCGCCGAAATAAGGCAAGTGTTCGAGTGACGGAGTGCAGATGCCAGGAATATCTTATTTTTTACAAGCTCTGCAGTTGCATTGCCCAAGATCGATTGGCTTCGGGTCGTAATAGGCTTGGAGTGATTGGGAAATGCGGTTAGAGCCGCATCGAAAACCATTCATAAGCCATTGGCCACGCCTCGCGTGGCGTGCAACGACGAGGTGACCCTCATACCGCATGAACTTGGCCAATCAAATAAACAAACAAATAAAAGTGGGTAGCAAAAAGTTACAGAGCCACTACAAGACAGCCAATAAATGTCCGACAGTGCAAAAAGGCCATAATAATAAACTTAAATAGACGCACAAAAAAGCCTCAGACTTAATGCTTACAAATTTGAGCGCTATTCCAGTTGCAGTGGCTGCACAAAAACTAAAAAAAAAAAATACTACAATAACTAGTTTTTTTAATGCATTTTGTTGTTGGTTGGTTTTTTTGCTTTGTTTTGAGCGGCACTCATTAGCCAGGTTATGAGCGGCGGTCTAAGGCAAAAACAGTAGCAGCCAAAGCAAACAACAGCTGCGAGAAGTACAACAAAATATGGCTTAAACGTTTAAGCCAGTGTGGGGACAGTAGCTTCTAAAAGTTTATTGCCAGGGGCTAAAAAATAAAGTAAAGTATTTTGAAAAAACTGTAAAAGGTTTCGTTAATAAAGGATTGAAAAGTCTCTTCTTAGAGGAACTATTGGTCTAAAAACATTATATAATCAATAGCACAGATATATAGACCAAATGTAAGTAAACTCTTATAAGGCACTGTGCCAGAAATATGATGCGTTTTGGCTGCGATTCACAGGCGTTTAAAAACGCCCCGTTCCCATGGCCCACCCAATCAAGCGTTTCCTGCTTTAATACGTTTCTTGTAATCAATTAAACGAAATCTGAGCCCAACTTAGCTCTGCCAAAAAAAAAAAAACAAGAAACAAAGTTTTGTGGGGTTTTCTAGACAACAAAGTTGCACGAGTCGTGTCACAGGCAAAAACAAAAAAACCTTAAAACTAAAAACAAAAAATTGGTTTCTCATTTTCTTTGTATTTTTTGTTCGTTTCGTTTTCTCATTTTTGTGGCATTGTTTGAGCGATTTGTTTGAATTTTGCCGACTTTGGCCGCCGAGTCTGGTGGAAGATGCCTCGCCAGCTTTTTGGATATTTTGTTCCCCCTTCCGAGCTGTGGAGGGAGCTCTGAGCTGTGTGTGGCTTGGCATTTCATCCCAGTCACGCTGCAAAGTTATTTGCGCCGTCGTGCAGGGACCCCAAGCCCGTAGTTCTCCTCCCTTCTCTGTTATTATGCCAGCCGGTTTTATCGTCATAAAGAAAACTACACACAAAAAATGTATATAAGAATCTGGCAGAGAACCAGGCAGAGACAAAAAACGTCTTGGCTTTGCAGTTTTCGTAATCGGAGCCTCTGAGCCTTTTTGATTAATGCGGTTTGGCTTGGCCAAAAATCGTTGCACTTTCATTGCTCTAATGTTTTTGAGACTTTTGGGGTTTTCTAATTTTCCAATATTTGCGGTTTGGGATTAAAGTATTTAATATATTAAACTCGTAAAGAATATCCTATACTAGACGATGAGAATAAATCCTTTTATTTTACAATATTCGCAATGTATTCTTTGTTTATAGGATTCATTTTTTTAAAGAGTCTTCCTAAAGTCGTCCTAAAAAGTTTCCAAAATATCCAATTACTTTAAATATTCTCTTCCACAGTCAGTATTCCTTCTTTTGTATGCATTTTAAAGTTAAAAAATTCTTTGTTTTTCAACTTTGCACTTGTTGAATTTCGATATTTTGTGGGAAAGCCAACAGGCTAAATGGTTTGTTGGCAACAAGTCTTCATTGACTTGCCAATTTTTGAGTTATTCATCGCTCGTCTTGTTTTGACTAAAAAGTAAGTCAAAAGCTCGTTAGACATGCAAAAAGCGTCTAGACCTGGGACTTGTGTGTTTGCAATTTGCAAGTAATTTCGTTTTTTTGCCTTTGTTGCTGTTGTTTTGTATAATGATGAATGAAATCGGCCTCAGCCTCAGCCTTGCCCATGGCTTCCGGGCCAGGTGGAGTGGCAGAGTGTCTCTGAGGTCCAATTATATTTTTTATACAATGCTGTCCACTTCAATGGAGCAGGTCCCCGCTCTCAGAAGGTTAAGCTTTTGGCGAATCATTATGTCCCGAGGGCATTTGGACTTGAAGTGTTAAGATACATGCCATAAAATTACTTCATAGCCATTGTGGATGGAGTTGATGGGCCTGGTTTCCCATTGTTGCGGTCAAGTAGTGGGCTAATGATGGTAACTCGAGACCCTCGTGGCTCCATAAAACCGTGATTTGTGTAAAATGGCAAGGGACACGCCAATTTATGTGCCATCCCCCGGAGCTGTCAACGGCATTCCATTTGAATTTCGATCCGACCCCTTTCGACTATCGAATATCAATTTTCGAATTCTATTTATGCTCCGACTCGTTTGCATATGACACACAAAAACATTGGACAAATGGCCACTTCTAACGCCGCCGTAGCTAAAATGTTGTCACCTTTTTTGCGTTTCTGGTCTCCAAATATTAGCATAAATATACTCTTTAAAAGGGTATTCAAAAATTTTGCTAATAGGATTAAAGATATTGTATTTATAAACCACTTTTTAAACCTCTTTAATATATATTACTTTTTGAGCTAGAAAGGCTATGGGATATGGGTTATAGGATCTTGTTAATATATAGTAGGGTATACAGGTAATATATTATTGTTTTATTTAGAAGCCTTCCTCCGTCACCTGTTCCTTCAAAAATACAGAGCCAAATGCGCAGTTTGAACCGGGAATTCGGCTTAGATAGAAACTGATTTTGGTTTATGTACCCACGACTTGACCGTAAAGTGGTCGGTATATATTTGCAATATCTGGCATTTACTTTCACCGCCGCACATATTGCCAATTGCAATTCAATTACGAAACACGATACGCCCAGATCGAGGTGGAAGTCGAGTCCCCCCATTGCCTTTGGGGAAATCAATGGAAAAAAGCGTTCATATTTATTAATTGGCGGCGGAGCCACAAAGCCGCCAAAAGCGAAATCCTACAAAGACCGGGAAGTGGTGGTGTCTAGCTTTTAAATGCCCGCGGTATTCATAAATATTTTAGGGTGTGCAAACGTATTTTTTTTTTCTCTCCGAAAACATTTATAAATGTTTGCGAACTTTTTCAATTGCTTATAGCCAACAGAAATTAATTGTATCTAGTTGGGTATCGTTTTGTTTCTATTTATTAATCAGTCAACTGATTAAATTTAATTATCCAACAATATATTTATCCAATTTAACCGACATTGTCGTCATCAGTTCGAGTCATTTTGTAGCTTGTAGTATGCAAATTGCGCATACGCCCCGTTTACGTCCCACGAATCGCGAATTGGCGAAATGTCAAGCTCAAAATCTGTCTCTCTATCTCTCCGTTTCTCTAGCGATTCCCCCGCATTGCTTTCCTCTCATTAATGGCAGATCGTTAAAATGTGTTTTGTCCGGTGGAGGAATATTTTTTGAGTGATGCAATGGAGAGGCACACGGCTTTGAT
Organism: Drosophila varians; assembly: GCA_018150405.1. Taxonomy (NCBI): domain Eukaryota; kingdom Metazoa; phylum Arthropoda; class Insecta; order Diptera; family Drosophilidae; genus Drosophila; species Drosophila varians. Next base: position 18,122,660 of record JAECWK010000130.1, read on the forward strand.
TTACAGTCCAGATACGTACGATAACCTCACAATTGAAGGCATTGAAATTGCATTAAGATGGTTGATAAATCGACGTATGAATTCTAAATCGGCACTGAGAGAAAATCTAAGAGATTTGGGGGAATTTGTAGATTCTATAGGAAAGATTGGGGCCTTAAATCGAGTATAGTTTAAAGGCTTTAAGCCTTGATCCTTTTTTTTTGTCTAGATAGTGGGTGATGATGATCGTCAAAGGCGATCACCTTTTCCCCTAACGATTACAAGCGTTGGCAATTAACTCAAATACTATATTTAAGACGGACCCCCTCTCATAGTCGACTTCATGGCTATAACATGGCTATATCATAATTTACAACTTTGACGTCAGGCTCCATGGCGCACGCGTTCACCGCAATTCTGTTTTCGATTATGCGCCGATCATGCCTCATGCCTCATGGCTTTTGGCAGTCGTAAGACTTCATCTCTTCTGCTCCTTCTGCACCCCTTATATATTTACCATATATATATCCATCAATGTATATGTATTGGGCCCCTCCTAAGCAAAATAAGAAACCAATCGTCCAATCTCCCGGGCTCAAGCTCCATCGCTGGCCTTGATGGCTTCCCCCTGGCGGCGTTTTGTATCTTGCGCTTGCATCTTGTATCTTTTCTGCTGCCGCCCGGACGGCCCGGACTGGCCGGGCCACATGGGGCGGCTGCTGCAAAAAATTTGTTAGCCTGTCGTAAACTGCGCCAAATCGCATAAATTTTAAACGCCATAGACCGTTTATCGATATGCAAAAAAAAAATATCATGTTGTTACCTTTTTTTTTTGGGCAATTTCTGGTGTTGTTGTTGCATCGAAAGTGTCGATGCCTCGAACGTTTTTTCTGTGCCTTGTGGCCAACAATTTCTTTTAATTGATTTTCAACAGTCGTGTGAGTTTGCCGACCCAGACCCCACCACCTCAGGTCTAGACTCTAGACTCTAGACAACGCCAACGCATGAGATGCGGCCCGGTTGACAGGTGTTGATTGAAATGACCCAAAAAGAACACTGTGGACGAAGGAACAATGGTCTGGTGGAGATGGAGACATGATTTTTACACTCTTCCCATGTTTATAAACAGCTGGGCTAAAGCATTTTGTTGGAAAACAACTCAATCACATTAATGAAGCTCTGGGAAGAAAATATCAAATGACTTGACGACGGGTTTCAAATACAGGTAAAAGGGGGAAAAATCTATTAAGAGCACTTCAAACTTAAGTGAAAGAGGAGTTATGTTTAAAGGTGTAAAACGATTTTAATCATAGAATGTAATTTAAGTAGAAGTAGGCAATAGAACTTGTCCCTTTAAGGACTTTGCAAGTACCGGGTATAAATACAAAATCAGCGACAGCTGTCAACACTCGATTGTGGGAGTCTCCAGAATCTAGACTCCACTAGAGCCCTTCTGCCCACTTTTTCCTGAAAATGTAATAAATATGTTGGAATAAACATATTGCCGGCTCTGACGCACTCGTACACTCTGACAGGCCGATGATAAGATAACACTCACTCGGAACACTCGGAAAACAATGTGTCAAACTGCATGTCATGCAAGTACGGTACTTTAGATCTATTTACCGAGCCTCGGGCAACATGCAACATTGCATGGCACTCGTGCCACAAAGCGGAAAGCTTCCCAAAAATAGACAACTTCAAGGGGTTATCATTGAATTGGAATCATTGAGCAGCTCTTTGGGTGAAAGTTGTTTTTTTGTCTATTTACATTGTAATAACATTCGAAAATTCTATTGTATAAAAATATATATATAAACGACGGGGAAACCCATTTCGAAATGATGGAAAAACATTGCAATATTGCATCTGAATGGCTGTTTCCATTAGAAAACTCGTGCCATTTAGGTTTCTAATCAAAATGTTTGCCAGCTTAATTAAATGTTGGCTTTGCGTCCCACAACTATCAATTGGTAATTATTTACACAACTGCCGCCTTATAGAGCGAGTCTGTCTGTGAAATGTCAAAGACTATAGCCTATCTGTCCCGGCGATCGATCGTCTATTGAACCCAAAGTGGCCGGCAAGTGGCAGTCCATGAAATGATCGTTTTATTTCATAATTAGTATTTCCCTCGAGCATTGATTTCGAAATTTATGTTAATTAGTTTTGGCGGAACTTCATGAATATTGTATTAGATTTTCGTAGTCGTAATGAGCCGAGAGCTAACGAATTTCATGCTCTATGAGCTGTCTGGGGCTAGAAATATATATTTCTCTACAAAAATTGTCAGGCAGAGGCGTCTATTTTTCTATTTTTTTTTTGGCTAAACGTGGAGCTCAAGTGAGCCGGTTTCCGTTTCTGTTGAATCCATACGGAGGAATTATTAAACAAGTTTTATGCTTCTAGCCAGCGGTTTTCACGGTTTTTAATTATGCGTTAGTGGTTAGTCTCAGTGCCTAAATGCGAAAATAAATTGCTGCAATTATTTGTGCGTCACACCCCATCGATTTCTATTGGCCAAAAGCCCACTCGTTCCCACAACGATGGAATTTATCAGAGGAATCTCTCTCGATTGTCTGTAATAATTCAATCCGAAGCCCGCTGAGAATGTTCAACTACTGGTTTTTGGTTTTTATTTTTTTTTTTTGGTAAACTTGGAAGTTGGAAGCCTGGGAAGTTGAAATATTAAAGTACTTTATGGATTACCATGTAAGATTCATTAAGTTGTTGTCAAAGTAAATTAGTTGCCAGCCTAATGACTTGTTTTTCTTCGCATTTTGAGATATTTCTGTGGCGGCTTCTGTGTGATTTAATGAGGCCTGCGGATGAAAGATCAAAAAGCCAGGACAGGGCGACACCTTTCTAACTTCATCAATCATGGCGGCAAATGCTTCCGCTGCCAGAGCACTCCTCAGATACAAAGATACAAAGATACAGTGCGAGGTGTAAGTTGGCTTATCGGGCGATTGGGAATTGCCTGGTTTGGGTGTTTCTGAAGCCGAAGCTCGTTACGAACTGGTTTTTGGTTGTTTGTTGTTTTTTTTTTGTTTCTTTTTGCTGCTAAGCAGTCACTTACTTATATTTATTAATTATCGTATCGATAGCTCTCTCGTTTGAGCTTAGCCTAGCCCCCTGGGGCCCGCGATACACCTGGCATTGTGTTTTTTTGGGCATTTTTGGGCGGGGGGGCTGTCCGATTGGTTTGGCGGCGGCAGGCAAAGTTCTTTTACGATCGTCAGCAAACAATAACAAAATATATATAAACGAATAACGAAAACAAACAGAAAAGATACACAACAACTACATGTCGGCGGCCCTCGGAATGAATACAATCACACAGATACTCGACTCGACCACACACTCGCACTCCGAGCATAAAGTTCAGGCCGTTCAGTTCGTGAAGTTTTTTCTCCCGACGCATTCATTTCAGTTCGATTCGAGCGATTTTCGAGCGCGGAGCGTTTTCACAGCGGAAACACCGGTGACAAAAAAATAAACCAAGACACCAAGATATTCCGATATTCGAACTAAATCTACAAAAAAAAAATGAGTCAGCCAGAAGCTAGAAGAACCAAAGACTGACTAAAAGTGCAATTGTGGCGATGAAAATATTTTCGGTGCCATGTCGTCGGAGTTAATTAATTTTGCCATAGAATTTCCATTAGCTGGGAAATAAAATCAAAATAGAATAGAGACGAAAAAGACAAGCCAAATGCCAATTAAAGGCCAGCCCAAAAGCCATCCACTAAGAGTCCATTAAGAAATTGCGTATGCAGTGGCATGAGTCGTCGCCCCAGCGATACGATGATACTGCCCCCGCCGCCCGACTTTGATTCGGGGGCCACCGGACTCTACTGCGGCTACGATGAGTCAAAGTTTGCCGAAAAGATAACCCACCTGACGCCCACCGAACAGGAAGCAGTCAAGCGCTTCTGGAGGTAACACAATAATGGGCCCCCGACCCCTACCCGACCCGATTCGATCACCGATCAGGTTGATATCCACAGACTCTTTAAGAGGAAGGAAGTCGCACCAATTGTGTGGGGGAATTGGGGAATTATGTAGTGGCCTAAGGTTGAAGTGTTTCTCTATCCATTATGGAGGTGTTAGAGGTGTGTGAACCAAAGTGCTTGTTTTGTGTGGCATTGAGATAATATCAATAAATGAATATGCTTTTTCCGGCCAACCTCTAATGGAATCAACAAATTAGTTATGCCTTTTTTTGCTATTTTTTTCTGTGGTGGCTTAATGGACGAATAGACTTCCAGTTTTTTGGCAAGATACGATTTTACATTTAGTTGTGACGTAAATAGAAATATATTTGTTCGATCACTTGAAATTATAGAAAGGGATCTCTGGGGGAATCTTGTAGAGCCGTGCATCCTCTGTCCCTGAGCCAACCGAAACCAATTATCATTAATTCTAATTATGACAACGATCCAAGTAAACAAGGAAAAGCCGCAACAAATTGTGGCTAGACCAAAAAAATACAAAACCTAGAAGGCAACAGAACATAAAAACAACAAGTTTCGTGTATCATAATCATAAACACGCATATTAATTTGGTCTGCAATCCAAAAATACGCGATGCCGCAACCGTTCCACATGAATGCAACCTGCCAGCCGTTGAAAGGGGATCGTGGGGCGGGCACAAATACTGGGGGGATCGGAGATGTCAGGCCTTTTTCATTCATGTAACATGCATCCAAACAAAAACAGGAAAATCACCAGCGAAACCGCATAAATCAGTTGACGCATAAATTTTCATTTTACACAAATTTTCAAATTCCGAAAAAAAGCTGAAAACGTGAAAAATGACTCAAAATTATGGGCAGCAAATTGTCAGACTTGATTCCTTGACGAAATATATTTTACTGTTTACAAATCAGCAAAGACAATTAAGCTCCAGGTATTGCTGGCTAATTGCATCTAGATTTTTAGAGAATAAATCCAAAACAAATTATAAATAATTGCAGTTTCCGCTTGCAGCAAAGTGGAAAACTGAAATATGCAGCACGCATGTTATGATTTTCCAGGAAAATCGACTGGGACTGGGACTGGGAGTGGGACTGGGACTGGGACTGGGAGTGGGAGGGATCTGGGCGGCAAAGTTCACTAATGAGTTCCTGGAGAGGGAGGCTGGGAGGAGAGCCATCCGGTAAGATTATTGGGGATTTTGTGGCGCACGCACATTTCCATTCCTAAAGTGTGTTTCCAAATACCAAACAAAGGGGCGACTTCAACAGGAACTCAAAACGCTGACACTTTGATATATTTTATTATAATTTCTAGCCGCCTGGCAAGTGTGGCAAGTATCTATATCTGTATCTTTTTGTATCTCAGCGAGCATTTGTCGCATTCTAGGGCTGTGCGTGTTGCATTGATTTATTTTTAAAATTCCGATAGCAAAGACAAATACCAACAATTGTGTTGGACAAAGCTCTTTCTATTTATTTACCGGCCCTTTCGCAATGTCCTGTTGTTTTCTTTACTCAAGATATTATATCTTGTTTTCTCTATTTGCCAATTTCCCAAACAATAATAAAGATCGTTGTGTGTTGTGTTGTTTCAGGTCGCTGGTTTTGCGAAGTCAACGCGCCTTCATTGAGGAAAATGGTAAGTAAACTAAAAACCCAGCGTGGGCCATGGCTATAAAAAAAATAAAATATATATAGAAACGTGTCTCGGGCCCACATGACTGACATTCTACAAACGACTGCAGATACCAGATGTGGGTCAACGCGGCCGCAACGCCCGCACAGATCCGCAAAAGCCGGGCCAACACCCACAAAAATCCCAGCTCCCTCTCGCTTCACACATGCAGTGTTAACTTGGCCGAAAAGGCAAATTTGTCACAGCGGCGCCCCAACGCACATTTTCGCCACCAATCTTGGCTTAAGAAATCTTAAGCCACCGTCCCACACTCGATTCCTTTTGGTTGGCCAAATACCCATGCCTCCTGGTCGCACCACCTCTCCGACTTTTAATTAAGCCAAAACCAAACTGGTTTGCGGCTTAAACGCAAATATTTTCCTCGCTATCAAATCAGAGATTTTTTGGCCAATTTATGAATAGCGGATGTGAGTTGACAGTTTGTGTGTGGCAGTGGGCGTGGCCGGTTTTGGTGGGTCATGTTTCTGCCGCTTTTGTGGACGGACTATCGGCGTTAATTGAAGCAATTAAATTGGGAAATGTAAATGGCAGCTGCCAGGCCGCGATTTCAACTCATTAGCCACACACGAAGTGTTTCAAAACGAAAAACTTTATGACACGTTGAAAATCATTAAAAGCGAAAACCATAAACCAAGGAGCCCCCACTGAAAGGGACAACTTTAATTGGGTAATTAAAATGCGGTCATAAATAGGATGATGCATTGCCTCTGGGGAGCACTTGACAAAAAAAATGGAGAGGACAGGAAACCATTAAGAATAAAATGGAACTTCTGGCTATAGTCGGGGGGAGATTTATACCCGGTACTCCTTACATTCCATCACAACTTTTAAAAAGTAAATCCATACAATTACCAAATTGTTTAGAACATGGTTCACTTATTAAAACAAATCGGTAGCCACTATAAGCGTATAGTTAGAGTATCTTGTTTATGGCTAATATACCCATTATTCACTTATTTTATTTTTGGCTATGGCACTTTTTTTTTGCTTTGAGCTCCCGAGCTGTCGAGTGAGCTGGGGCATGCAATTAGATCGAACAGCATTGCACGTGTTTTGCATAATTAAATTTTTGCGCTTTACGGTAATTTGTGGCTGTGGCAGCAGCTCCGGGGACCGTTAGCTTCATTAGCTGCCACAGCTGCAATGGCCAGCAAAAAAAAAAAAATTAAATAAAACATAAACCACCGCCTACCCCACATGTGAGTGGAATAACCAGTTTTTTTGGATTTGTTGAGTTTTGTGAATTTACTGAATGGCTAAAATGAGATTTGTTTTAATGAAAGTGCATACAAACTTCGTTTTTTTTTTATAGTAATTTTTTCTGAATTTCATTCACAAGTCTGGCTCATTTTGTATGCCGGTCAGCTTTTGAGCAGCATTCACCGAACCGAACGCCTACGCCGAAAATGTAGTCATTACAAGAAGTCTGATCAACATGGAAACGATCATGATAATGATGCCTGGGAATCATTCGGAGGCAGGGAGACACGGATACGTGCCGGCTCGTAACTCAAGCCGAGTTAATTTCTTAATTTTTATGTGAGTCGGGTGCGAGGATACGATTTATGTGATTATATGTAGGCGCCCTTATTTGTAAATTGAGTTGCCAACTTTTTTGACTAAAGGGTCTACCCTTTATTGGGTTGTATGTGTTGGCTTAACCCCCCATTAGTTGCCATTAGGGGAGCCGCATTCTTGGCACACCCACACCCGTGGCCAAATCCACACTCTTGGCCAAATTTAAATCTAGTGGCTTCAAACGATTAAATGTCTAGTGGTTGTGTGGGTGATCCTCATGATAATTAAGCCGGTGAACAACTTTGGCCGTGGCCATGGAGCCGCTTGCTAATTACGGCCACTCGAACCCATCAATAGCCACTTGGAATGGTATACGTATACGTGTTGATACGCCGTGTGGTGCAGCGATCCCAACACTTTCACAATCTCGACACGCCCACATTGAAAGCAAAGCGCTTCTTCTGCCCACACTTTTTCATTCGTTTTCGATTTTATGAATGAAAAGTGAAAAGATTTGTATGAATATTGACCAAGATTAGTGGCAGAGATGCTGATTGATAGTCCTAAAAAACGTAGATCCCTAAGATCCATTCCTGACCGTGCCTCTGCTTTATTAGTTTCCCAACAGATGGCGACAGGGCAAAGCTTTAATTAAACTCCTCTCTTTGGCAATTTGATAAGAATGGCTAAATGCCTCGTATCTTATCGCTTCCAATTTGCTGCATGATGAATAAAGCGAGTATTTGCTGTGTCCCCCGCCAGTTGGCCAAAGGCTTGCTGCGGACGCACTACCTCTGCTTGTTACCAAATCTTTGCCGGCCTCTTGGACTCCTCCATATCGCTGATCGAAGAATCCGAGGTCGGACTGAAGGAATTTCAAATGCTTTAAGTGCTGAATCGAGTTAACATAAAATGCTGTGGAATCTACTCTGGCTGGGGGTACTCTGGCTCTACCACGACTCAAAAGTGCCCCAAGAAAGTGAGTGAAGAACGGGGAAAAGCTCTCCGGGATGATGAATGCAAATAAATTGGTCAAACAAAACATTGTCGGCGTTTGCTTTGCGGTTTTAAGTTCGCATAGACTTTATAATGTCCCTGGTTAGACTCTCTAATGGCTATTACGGCTAATTATTTGCAATCATTATTTAATTATTGCTTTACACGACCGCCACGATCAATGCCACTAATTGTAAATATCTCGAATTGCCTCCGGGGCAGCCTCAAATGATTCATGATTCACCTGGTCAAAAGTGGTTTATCTAAATGAACCGAAAAATGGTTATTATAAGGCGCAATTAGGCATAAATAAGGCACGAATTTATCTCACGGATACACCGGCATTCCGAGAACTGCGTTTCTATACCTGTGCTCAGGTGCTCCGATTACCAAATCCCCGCACGAAACGTGTTTGATGGAGGGCAGGTGATGGCGACTCCGCCGTCTGCGATGCACAGGGAGCGATACATTCATTCTTTCTGTTTTTTCATCCGAATCTCTGACTCTCCGACTGGCCAATACCAAGAATCGACTGTCGAAATGACCTTGGTAGTGTCATTTAGAAACCACAAGATACTGAAACGTTTTTTATTTGTCTCTTGCAGCTCGTCCGTCGTCTGGCGGCGGCAGTGGCAGCCCCTCCTCCTCCTCCGCCTCGGCTAACCCCGCCCCTGGGGGCATGAGTCGCTCGGTGCGGAGTTGCAGCTGCTGCCCCTATGGCTACCACATCGACCTGGACTTTGTGCGCTACTGCGAGGCCCTGGCCCAGGCCAAGCCCAGCGAGGAGGAGCAACGGCGCAGGGATCGGCGCCGCTCCCGCAAGTCCATGGAGTTCATGCTGGGCTTCGAGAGCCTCTTCGGGGGCGACTGGCAGGCGGAGTCGCGGGTCCAGGGCAAGCTAACGGAGGTACGGTCCAAAGACTCCAATTAAATTGATTCCACGTGTGGTCTCTTTTGATCTCCCTAATCCGCAATTAACTTGTCACCTTCTCCTCCCATTTTTACATGCAGGCCGCACATGAAAGCGAACCGGACTCGCCACGCCCCCTTATCGCAGCGAATCTGTCACCGTCACAGTACAACACCACACCCTGCTACCGGCCACGATCCTCGTCGGTGCCGCGCTTCACTTACGGCAGCATCCCGCCCCGATCCGAGTCCCCTTACGGCACCGCCTCCTCCACCTGCTCGTCGCTGCGGGGCGGGGTGGAGAGCGACGCCGGGGTCTATCAAAGGCGTGCCCCGGCCATCAGTCCGCCGGAGACACGTGCCTTCCTCCACGAGGCCCTCGACGAGGTGTGCAGCGACTTTGAGCGGACTCTGGAGCGGACCTCGGTGAAGAGGCGCAAGAATCCCTACAGCGGCTCCATGTCCATGGATCGGAACAACAACAAGCTGAGTCTGAGTTTCAGCAACGGTTACGGCTCAAAGGATAGCCGGAACAATAATCGTTTTGGCAACAGCACGTGGGACCGATTCTTTGATGTGACAGGTGAGTGGGCGTGCCAACAAGCAACAAAAAGAAAGAAACCCCAAAAAAGAACTCCAAAAATAGCTAGAAAAGATTGCTCAATCTATTAGTTTCTTGGTCTGGGGAGGATGATTCATGGATCTGGCAGATACTTTTGCTTTCTTTTCTTAGCAATTAGCGATGCTGCCGCACATGTGACATTTTTACGCACGAAAGTGTGAAAGATTTCAGCGAGAATCTCCGAAGAATCACACAGTGGAAAGAAAAGTGAAAGTTCAAGTGAAAATAAATGGGAAATAATTATAAAATTGAATTGGTCCGATATCTTAGATAAGGCAATGAAAAAGTTGGACAATCAATTGGAAAGGGAAAGTAAACTGATAAGTTAGATAGAGTCCTTTATTATCCCACAGTTTCCATTAACTTGTAGTAGCAGCTGCCCTGTCAGATCAAAGGATATACATATATTTTAAAATCTATAAAGTTTTCAACTGACAATGTAGTCCATTGCAGTCACAGTTCAGTCGAGTTAGGCAACTCCAAAAGATACAGATACGAATACGGACTGTTTTGCATCTTTGGCATTTGAAGCTCAATTGGAAGTTGCAACAACGTGCGGCATGGGGCATGGGGCAACTTCAAGGCAATTCTCGAGGCGTTCGTATCTTAAATCAATTTGAAATGCGCATTTGGCGCTCAATTTGCATGCAAATTTTGCTCTCGATCGCCGGTTACTCCATCTCGTTTTTCTTGTATTTGTCGATGCCATAAATTTGCCATAAAGTGTGCGAAAAAAAAAAAACTCCAATTCAAATAAACAAATCAAATTGTCGCTTTTAAGTTCTGTTCGGTTGGTATTTCCTTTTTTTTCCCCCAGAGGACATGTCATTGATTAATGTGTATATATGGTTAAATGACCAGTTCCTTGGTAATAGCCAAGCTACAGGCCATTAATAATTGACAAATCCAATTGAACATGGCCCAAAGACAACCATTCCTTTGGCCAAAAGGCATTGGGCGGGGCCCAGAAAAGATTTTTTCTTAAATCTAACAATAGAATGAATGCCGAAATGTGTGTAAAATTGGCAAAGCCTTGAGGTACTTGCGGGTCCCAGGTTTTTTCCTATCCAACTCAATTTATTTTTATTTAATCAAAATCAATCAAACTATCCCACTCTTTTTAATTAATTGCCCAAAAACGATAAGTTATGGGATGTGGCAGGGAGTGAACTTTACGATAATGATGATTTATTCAAAGTTTTTGTTTTTGATTTTCGATTTGGCCTTGACTCGGAAATATCAAGCGTATCGAAGCCAGGCAAACTTTGAATGCAAATTGATGTGCAAATAGACGGATCAAAAATCAATATTATTTGCCTATCAAATAGTCCATAAGGCATTAACAAAGACAAAGTCAGAGACCTCTCTGTCTGTGGCTTGCATCCTATGGATTTTTGTGGATGCACTTGCAAGGGGTATTATGATTTATGATATATTATTATAATAAAAGAATATATTATAAATAAGGATGAGTTACCAGGTAGATGTAGTCCTTTCTTTAGGGTATACTTTTAAAGGGTATTTTTAAAGGGTACATCATCGTCTATTTAATATTTTTACCCACGCCCCTATCAGTTTTTGTTAATAATACATTTAGCTTATCGGAAAACGCACACACTCAACGAAAATATTGCCTACTTTTGTCGTTGGTCTTTTTAGTGCCTTTTATTTTGATTATTTATTTTGTATTTGCTGAGCTGCCTTATCGCCGGGGTGTCTCTTTCCACTCTCAGGCTCTCGGCCAATTGGTTTCCATTTTTTTTTTTTTCTGTGTTTTTTGTGTTAGTTGTTGTACACGCCTTTTGCACAAGAGCTGGGTTAAATAATAACACGAAAATCTCTACTACTACTAAATGGTTTTTCGTCGCTGTTCAAATTGCTTTTGCCGGCTGTGATGATGGTCGGAATGAACTAACGAAAAAATATTGGCCGAGAGCAGTTTGTCGACGACTTTCGAACGAACAGCATAAAAATGCGTCTCTCCAGCAGCCAAAATATCAAATAATTCAAATAATTTTACGAACTAACTAAAACGAATCAACTAATAAAAACGCGACGGAGACAACGATATCAATTAAAATAAATTCGATTCGAAATATGTGACAAGAGCTGACAAGACGATATAAAAAAAATTTATAAATCATCTCAAATATAAACGAAATAATAATAAAATAAAAATGCCTACGATTCTACGAAAACTCAAATATGAACTCTTACGAAGTGAGTGGGCATGTTCTTTGGGACGGCACTGTGACGGAGATAACATGTGATGAGTTTTCGCTCTGATCTGTCCCCCAGGTTTTGCTTCGATTGAAAAATAATTTAATATTGTTTATAACCCAACACGCTTTAATTAGCACCGGCCACGATAAGAGCCAAAAATAAAGTCTAACAAAATTGCCGCTCGCTCAGCTTTTGGCCTGGCCTTGCGAATAAAATACAAAGCCAAGTGCAGTTGTCTAGTGCCTTGGCCCATAAAGGCAGCCAAGTGCAGTGCTATGCTTTCGCTCTAACCAACCGAAATCAACTGAACAAATCAATAATAGACAGTAACGAAAATAAGTGCAACAGCTGCGATGTTCTACACGGCGGATGATGGCCTGCCGCCCCAGAGGCGCCGACGTTTGGCCAAGAGGAGCTCCAAAACGAAGTCGGACGGCAAGAGCTGGTGGAGCGACTGTACGTTCATTAGCTTAAGGAGGCTAGAAATCTTCTAGTTTTGTGACTTGGTTCTTTGCTAATTAGTTGGGCCATAAAAACTGATTAATTATGGCTCGGTCAATGCTACCAAGCGTCACGCGCGCGGCCTTTTTGGCCCAAAAGAATGTAGAAACTGCTCCCCCGATTTCCCCCAATGCTTCTTCACTAAATATTTATAATTATTTTTAAAAGAAAAGTTCATTGCACACCGAAATTAAGTAATCTGGCCAGCGAGTGGGCGGGAACAGCCCCCAAAATACTTGGCAAGGCTGACGTCCCCGAGATGAGTAACGAATTTTTTTTTTGGGGGGGGGTGTTCCACAGTGCGTATGAGGAATATTGGACAAGCGCAGGCACATAAATAGAAACCAAGTCCCATAAATTACACTTGACTTTAGTATGAACAAAAAAAAACATATATGCAGTTAAATAAAAGGCGAAAACAACCTTGTGGCTTATGTAAATCTAACCCGTATATATGATGGCTTGTGTGTCAGAGTGATAAAAACAAAAACTAATATTGAATAATGTCTCGCATTTCTTATCTTCCTCGGCCATTTGTTCATAATCCACCCATACTGGCAGCAAAGTATTATAAACAAAAATGTTAATCGAGTCATTCGGGGCTTTTAATTCAATGGCATTAAAACATAATTCAATGTAGTTTGTGTTTCGCTTGCCGCATTATACGAACTTTGGCACAATTTTATTAAAATTAGATTGCCAAAAAACGCAGTCGCTTTTATCAGCGAATTGGGTTTCTTTTGTTTTTTTTTGCATGAGCTTTTCGCGATTTTTATTTTCATTTTCGCGTGTCCAGTCGTTGGGAGCGAGTCCCCATGTCCGGTTTGCAAATAACAATCGTCTTGTCCAAGACAAGCGGTAATCCTTAGCCGTTCCTTGCCTACCTGATCCTCATAACTATTGCGATTTACAGATTCCTGTTTGGCCGGAAATCGATCGCCCTCCAGCTCGCCGCGTGCCCCCTTTTTGCGCTCCAAGACACTCCCATTGCAGCAACGCCCCAGCCCGGCCGAGGTGCAGTATGAAAGCTATGTCCAGGCCACGGTGGCAGCCAACGCCAAGTCCCCGGTGGAGCAGCTGGAGTCGTCCAGTCCCGCTGTGGGTGGAGCCACACCGCCTCCTCCCCCGCCACGACGCCACCACCTTGTGGCCGCAACTCCCAAGGACGGTAGCCAGCCGGAAAATGCTTCCATGAGTGGCAGTAGCTCCCTGCAGTCGCCAGTTAACTCCGAGGCGGGTCATCCCACGGCGGATGCCCAGGCCCTCTTCCAAATACGCGAGCAAATGGCCTTGAGCCTGAAGCGTCTGAAGGATCTGGAGGAGCAGGTGAAAGTCATACCCGACATGGAGGTGAGTTTGTAGAAGAAAAGATCCAATATTTATAGTCATTCATTACCTACCCCTTTCCATAGCTGGAACTCAATGCCCTGAGAGCCGAAAAACAGCGACTGCTTCGCAAGAACGAGGAGCTGCTCCGCGGACAAAGACAGACACCTTCTCCCCCCAGTCCGGGTATAAAAACCGCCTCACCTGTGCAGTTTACTCCGCAACGGATTAGTCCAGTTTCCCTGGAAAGCCTCGGAGCACGGATACGCAGCAGTTCCACCTCCAGCTCACCCTCGCCCAGTGTTGTCCGGCGAGATGTGTCCACCCAGGCGGCAGCGCGCTCGCCCGCCACCCGAGATGTGGCCATTGGCCACCAGCCTGTCACCCGCCATGTCGGCACACAGCCATCGGAAACAGTCTACTCCAAGGAGGAACTGGAACAGAAGGTGGAGCAGGCTGTGACCAAGGCGGAGAAGGACAAGAAGAGGAGACTCATCACTGTGGGCACTCAGATGTATGTTCCGAAGCGCGAGCAGCGCGATTCCGGCGTACAAACCCAACCGGAGAGGCCCAAGCTGAAGTACAATGTGGGCGTAACCGCCAAGCCAGCCACCAGGGAGAACTTCACGAGCTGCAAGCCGCATGTGCGGAGTGTGGGCAGCTCCGAGGATCGCCTGGATGATGAGCTTTGTGCCAAGTGTGCCGTGGCCAAGAGGAGTGTGGCTTCTGGTCCGGATTCCCCGCCGGAGAGGGTGAAGCCCGCGGCCCCTCCAATGCCCGGAAGGAGCAACACCTTCAGTTTGGGCGAAAACGAAACCCTGAGCATTGTGAGGAAGGCCGTTGGATGTCAGACCCTGGTGCCGCTGGTTCACTCGGCTGGCAGTCAGACCGCAGCCATCGCAGTACGCTCCACGGGAGCCCAGGTGCATCCCCAGCAGCAGCACTCGGGGATCCAGTGCGGAACCGAGCAGGTGTCCCGCCAAACGGACACCTCTGGCCTGCAGTTTCTCAGCCGGAGTCACACGAAGGGAGAGCAGGTGGCCGAGTCGGTGCCACGTCCCCTTACGAGCCATGCGGCCTGCAACACAGACAAGGTGAAGGAACCGGAACCGGTGAAGCCACCCGCCACCACCCACTCCGCTTGCAACACGGACCAGGTCCGGAAGCGGGATGTGGGCTGCGGGGACATCGTCAAGCCGCACATTTCGATCGCCTGTGCGGCCAACTACTGTGATTCCTGCAAGGAGGCAATCCAGGACCTCGCCCGAGGCTTCTCGAAGGCCAGTCCTCCCACCCCGGTGGCTGGGCGTCGCTCCACGTCGGCGGACTCACGGATTCCACGGCCCAAGCACCTCACCAGTCCCAGCCCCGTGCGGCGGGAATTCAAGCGGCAGAACACCTACACCCTGGCCACGCCCTCCCCCACGCCCAGCCCCCAGGTGGAGCGAAAGGCGAAAAAAAGGTGAGAAAATGCATTTTGACCCACTGTCCCAGCCAGCAACTTAGCCAAGTTTCGCCAAAAAGCTTTCGGCCCCAAAGTTTGGGCTAAAACCAAAAGCATGCTTTTGCGCAGTGGCACCCAAAAGTTAATCCGGAATCAAGCCAAGTGGGTTGACCTTCAGTCGAGTTTTGATTTTTGTTTTGCCAGAGTCGCGTTGCTGTCGCTTCTTCCCTTTTTTTGGTTTCTTTGAATTTTGGTTTTCCGCACATGGTGGTGCCAATGTTTTCCAGTCTGAGCAGCTTCACGTGCTATCCGCTGCTGGTCAGTGGATGCTCGGCTTTGCTGCTAACGTGGGTTTCTAATCTCCGAAGGCTTCTGCCTCCATGGAACTCATTTTAACCAAATAAATTCCCCTTTCCAGCACCCTGCAGGAGAAGCCACCGAGTGTGTCCAGCTTCCAGGTAGCAGATCCTTTGGCCGAATCCCAGAGCTTCATCCGGCAGCCAAAGAAGGAGTCGCTGGACCTCAGCCAAATCGGTGACAACGAGTTGATAGTGCGTGAGGAGAAGAGGGTCAGCATTAGCTGGTCGCGGGATGCCTCGCCCGCTCCGCTGATGACCTCGTCGGGCACCACCAAGTCAGAGTCCCCCGAGAATGAACCGCCCCTGACTACGTCCAGCGACTCGGGCAGTCCGCCCTTGGATGTCCAGATATCCCAGGGGGCTCGTAAAAAGTCCAGCACGCCACTGAAATCTAGTCAAAGCGAGGGCTCCCAGGTGACGGTGATTGAGCAGCCGGCCACCAAGGCCCAGCTGCATCAATTGGCCCAGGCGGACTCGGAGCCCAGGCAGAAGTAAGTAACTATTTTATCTTGTCCTTACTCCTTGACTTATGTCCTTTTTTTAGAGCTGAGCTGCCCAAGGAACTGAAGGATGCTCTCAAGTCTGTCAATGATTCGCTTTTAAAGAAACTGGGAGCCAAGCCCATTTGCTCGCTGAGCCTCAAGCCGGCCAAGAATATTATCCAGGATCATTGGTTCAAGATCTCCAGCACCCTGCAATCGGATCCCCGCCAGGTGGAGGACTACCTGGACTACTTTGAGTCCCAGTCCGTGCCATTGCTGGAGTATTGTGTTAACCAAACTGACAAAAATGTAAGTTTTCAAAACTGTAAAGTATTCATAATATTTATTAATATATTAATTATTTTTTAGGGCAACACAGCCATGCACTATGCCGTCTCGCATGCCAACTTCGATGTGGTATCCATCCTGCTGGATTCTAAAGTTTGCGACGTAAACATGACGAATAACGCCGGATACACATGCGTGATGCTGGTGTCGTTGACCAAGCTGAAGCAGCCCTCCCATCAGACAGTCGTCCAGCGACTCTTCAAGATGGCCGATGTCAACATACGCGCCAAGAAGGTAGGTAAGGGCCGCCCCAGATCTCCGGATGTTGCCCAAGAAACCGCTGACCCTTCTCTGTGCATCCCCGTACTAACCACACCCATCCCTCCTTGCATCCGCAGCACTGCCAGACCGCTTTGATGCTCGCTGTGTCGCATGGTAATGCCGATATGGTCAGCATGCTCCTGGACGCCGGAGCGGAGATCAATATCCAGGACGAGGATGGCAGCACGGCCCTGATGTGCGCCGCCGAGCACGGACGAGTGGATGTGATCAAGCATCTATTGTCCCACCCGGACTGTGATTCGCTGGTGAACGATGTGGTGAGTATCAGGCTACCAGGACATCCCATTATCCTTCTAATAATTTGTGATTCCAGGATGGCAGCACGGCCTTTAAGATCGCCTGGCAGGCCGGACACCGGGACGTGGGCCTGCTCCTGTATGTCCACGAGCAGATGCTCCGGAGCAAGATGCCGAACCGGGGCGAGCCCGCCAGGACCTCGTTGCGTTCCAGCCAGCTGAACAAGAGGCTGCCATCGGAGTAGAGGAGTGCCATTTCGTTAACCTGTATTAGCGGCCAAATTGTCGAACAAAAGCCCCTAGTTTTAAGCTCGAGAATAGCATTTTCGTAGGGCTGCCCAAAAAAAAAAAAACCAGACACATTCCATGTCGCAGAAAATGTCAAAATGAAAAATAACTAAAAAAAAAAAAAAAAAAGGAAAACACACAATGGCAGCTTAGAGTTTTAGAGATATTGTATATTTAGGATACACTTGGTCATATGTATTTTATTTATTGTATACTTAATATTAGTGCTAATGCGTAGAACCTTTTTCTAATTCGATTTTTAATCAACGATAGCAGCAGCAGGCGCGTCTTAAAATAATATTATTCAAAACCCTTTTGCAATCAAACCTTATGATTTGAAGCAGAAACCTACCATATCAGCAATCGACAATGCAAAAAACGATATATACTAACAAGGATTAACAATGAATCAAATGGACAATTATATATTTTAACAAATCCAAGCGGTTTGTCATTAGGACAACCATGTGTATTTAATAGAAATTAAACAAATCGCCGAATGCGAATAAAAATCTATTTTAAAACCATGTGTTTTTACGAAATAAATAAATTCAATAAATAAAATATGTGCCTTTCTTTAAATCAACTAATTATTTATACCTTTAATATATATTTAATTTTATTTTTATTTTTATTTGGTTAGTTGCCTTGCTGAGTTTTTTTTATTGCTTTCTAGACTTTGTTCATCGAGTAAATTCTTTTTTCGTAAAACTAATCATTTTTTTTTTGGCATAAACTTCATCTCTTGGCCATCTGATTTTTGGCTAAAAAGTGTCTTGCCTATTTTGGCTGAAAATTTAATTGAATTTTAATTAAACGGAAGTGTTTTAATTCAAGAGTTTAAAGAGGATTCCAAGCTTATGCCACAAACATCCAACTTACACCGCCCTCTCCTCGTTTCCAGGCTCTATGACTCCCAAAGGAGTAAGGGTCAACGCGATGCCATCCTCCAGATCCACCAGAGGCTTCCGGGTGTTCAAAGTAAACTCATACTCCGAGAGTAGCAGAGCCAATGCTAGTTTCAATTGCAGTTGGGCAAACTGGATGCCAATACAGCTCCGGGCACCTACTCCGAATCCAAACCAGGTGCCCTGCTCCTGCAGGGAGTCCCTCGGCCCGGACCAGCGATCCGGTTTGAAGGCCTCCGGATCCGCATAGATGTCCGGATCGTGGTGTATGGCATGTGTGGGAATGATGAGGAACAGCTCCTTGACCAGCACGTACTTGGGGTGATCCGGCACGGGATAGTTGTTGAGGGTGCGTCGCATGATGTAGGGGGTGATGGGATGCATCCGCAGGGTTTCGCTGATCACCTGACCCATAAAAGTCAACGACTGGATGCACTCGTAGCTGAGATTGCCGGCAAAACGCTCCGTGGCCTTCTTGACCTCCTCCCGCACCCTGGCCTGGAGCTGCGGATGCAGGGCCAGCTCATAGAGCACGTAGGACAACGTATTGGCAGTCTGCTCGTATCCAGCCTTGAGGAAGACAACCGCGTGGGCGGCCAGTTCGTTCTGGAGATGCGTCTTCAGCTCCTTATCCGCCTCGTACTTGTGAGTGATCTCCTCCAGGGCCTTGACCCCCATCAAGAGCTGCAAGTAGTCCTGCTTCTGGACCCTGGCCTCTTGGTTCTCGCGCTGCTCCACAATGTCGTTCAGCAGGCCCAGGAAGTAGGTCTCCACGGGCTTGGGAGTGCGCCGGAAGCGCAGCCACCGGCAGAAGTTGGGGAACCGGATCATCATTAGGTTCATCAAGTAGCCGTGCTTATGGCTGTTCAGGGCCATCTCCGTCATTTGCTCGAAGGTCTCGAACGGATATTTGAGCCTCTGCTCGGCGTCTAGGCCGAAGACGCACTTGGCCAGGGCGGAGAGGATGTACCTCCGCAAGATCTTCTGGATGTGGATGGTGGAGTGGGGCTGCTTCATCAGGGTGGTGCTTACGGTGAGGAGCAGCTGCTCCGCCTCCTCGTACAGGCACCCATACAGCCAGGACATGCGGTCCCCCTCGAAGCTGGGGTCCAGCTTCTGGCGCATTTCCTTCCAGCTCTCGCCCCTCAGGCCATAGAGGTCCCCGGAGAGGGGATCCGACTTCTGGTTGCAGTACATGCCGCGATCGTTAAAGTTCCAAAAGTCCTTAATCATAATCTGGCGGATCAGCTCCCTGTCAAGGATCAGAGCCCGAGGCTGCAGCAAAGCGTAGAAGCCGCAGAAGGGGCCACTTCCCTTGAACTTGGTGTAGATGTCGCCGTAGTGCTTGGCCTTCATGGACTCCGTGCTGAGGGTCTGCGTCACTATTTGCCTAATGATGGGCCATAGCTTTTTGGGCCTCTCGTGCGGAATGTTCAGATAGCGCCAATAATCGCGTTGATACCGCGCCGCTATAATCAGCAGAGCCAGCAGTCCGAGAACCACCAATCCAATGATCAGGAATATTATCCACATGTTTTGCATTTTTCTATATTATTTTTTGTTTGTTAGCTATTTGTTCGGAATCACATGCACCCTGAGGAGCTGGAGGGGGAGTTGTAGTCTCACTTCCTGCCCCGTCCGCCCGCTATCTCCTCTCCTTGTCACTCCCGCGACGATGATCTAATGCATCGTTCCGGACGGAATTCTCGAGCGGTTACGTTCATTACCAAAGCGCGCTTTCCGACTGAGAGTGTGCTATTGAGAAAAGTAACTATTTACGGAACTTGCTCCCCTGTCCAGGTGCGAGCTTTTAATTTCAATACATATATACTATAATTATTTTTTTTTTTTATTCGAATCTTTTCTTCTTTTCGAGTACGCTACACTGGGGCTACACCAGCCATAAGGTGGGCGTCTGACTGAGGCCAGACGGACGGATGATTGTTATTACTTTATTGTCAATGTTGGTGGCGCAACAAGACACTCGGACAGCTCTGGTTTATACGCATCTCAAAAGTCTGAATAAACATTGGGTTACAATACCATAAAGTAGAAGTAAACATCATTTAAATAAAGGAGTATCGGGTATGAATAGCTTCGATTTCTTCTTAACATTTCTCTCTATAACCAATAACCACAACAAAAACCTTAGATAATATCAATTATTTACAATATAGAATGTACTTTCAACCTTCTAAGTAGGACGTTTCCATGGTCACCTTAGAAGAACCCTCTGACCTTATCTATTTTTTACGCTTTAAGTTCATTTTCGTTTGTTATCAGGCCTAATAAGGTAAAATAAACATATTTTTTTTGGGGGGGACACAAAAAAAAGGCAATAAAACCCCGACAAAGCCGTAAAAAGTTCTAAACTTTTACTTATTATTTTAATAGTAAAAGCACTCACTGTTTCTGGGAATAATTTAGCATGTTAGCTGGTAAATTTTACGCCCAATTAGATTCCAAATGGCAAAAAAAACCAGTTAACAAAAGAAAAGCTCAGCCACAAAGCTAAAAAATAAAAAAAGCTATGCAGTTGTTGTTAATGACGATATCCGTACTCGAAATCTAATCAATTGTCAGCCAATTCTGGCAGAGAAACGTAAACAATATTTGTCATATGTCTACTAAACTGAAACAATTACAATGTATCTTGCTACGCTTTCAAAAATAAAGAGCCTAATCGTAGTTAGTAGTTACTATTAGGAGATAAAGATGATGGATTGATAAGCTGGAGGGGCTTGGCCTCCTACAGTGGTTACCAGATTAAGAATCTAAAGGCCTTTGCTCCGATCACCATGACTGTGATTCTTTCTTAAGGTTGCAGCAAACCTCCTATCACAGTGGCAGCAGCAAGTTATTTGCTTGATCATTTCAATTTTGCATCTTTCCCAATGGATTTTAAAAGTATTTAAAGCCGGAGGAAACCTCTCATCGAAGAGCATTCATCACAGGAGGCAGTCATGGAAGTGACTTTCGCGCTCCTCCAAGTGGTAGTCGCTTTGCTAGCGATTGCCAGCTACTTTGTCCATCGCCGGGTTACATTTTTCAAGAGTCGAGGCATCCCCCATGATGCCCCCCATATTCTAAAGGGAAACATGGATGGGCTGGGTCGCTCCAGGACCATCCACCAGATCGTTCAGGACTTTTACGACAAATATCGCAGCTCCAAGGTGCCCTTTGTGGGTTTCTACTTCTTCCAGAAACCATCGGCCTTCATTTTGGATCTGGATCTGGCCAAGCACATCCTGATCAAGGACTTTTCTAACTTCTCCGACAAGGGACTGTTCTACAATGAGAAGGACGACCCCATCTCGGCCCATCTCTTCAATCTGGATGGCCCCCAGTGGAAGACTCTCCGCAACAAACTGTCCTCCACTTTCACCTCCGGAAAAATGAAGTTCATGTTCCCCACAGTCGTCTCCGTGGCGGACGAATTTATGGCTGTGATGCACGAGAAGATTCAGGTGAAGAATGTCCTGGATATCCGGGATATTGTGGCCAGGTTCACAGTGGACGTGATCGGGACCTGTGCCTTTGGCCTTCAGTGCAATAGCTTGCGGGACGAGAAGGCAGAGTTCCTTCACTTCGGCAAGAGGACTCTGGTGGACAAGCGCCATGGTGCCCTGCTGATGGGGCTTATGAGTAGCTACCCAAAGCTGGCCAGGAAACTGCGCCTCGTGAAAACAGCTCCACATATTCAGGACTTTTACCGCCGGATCGTGACCGAGACTGTGACCTACCGCGAAAAGGAGAAGATTCGCCGAAACGACTTCATGGACATGCTGATTGACATGAAGAACAAAAACGAGATCACCTTGGATAATGTTGAAGTGGTCAAGGGACTGACCATGGACGAGGTGCTGGCCCAGGCCTTTGTGTTCTTCATTGCCGGCTTTGAGACCTCCTCATCCACGATGGGATTTGCATTGTACGAGTTGGCCAAAAACCCGAAGATTCAGGACAAGGTTAAAGCGGAAATCGAAGAAGTCCTGGAGAACAACAAGCTAACGTACGAGAGCCTCAAGGATCTTAACTATCTAAACCTGGTACTAAATGGTGAGTGAGACTCTAATAAGCGTTTAGTTATAGCCCAAGCTAACCTTTAAAAATCCAAGAAACACTTCGCCTCTACACCATCGTACCCATGCTGGATCGCATGGCCCACAAGCCCTATGTGGTCCCAGGACATCCCAAGTTTGTCATTGAGGCCGGCCAGTCGGTAATCATTCCCTCATCTGCCATTCATCACGATCCGGATATCTACCCTGAGCCCTACGAGTTCCGCCCTGAGAGATTTTCTCCGGAGGAGTCTGCCAACCGTCCCGCCATTGCCTTTCTGCCATTTGGAGATGGACCCCGGAACTGTATTGGCCTGAGATTCGGACAGATGCAGGCCCGCATCGGACTGACCTATCTGATCAAGAACTTTAGGTTCTCCACTTGCCCCCAAACTCCAGATCCTTTGACCTACGAACCCAAGTCATTTGCTCTCAATGTTCCCGGAGGAATTCAGCTTAAAATCGAAAGGGTGTGAGATTTATTCAAGTAGGAAATGTATACCAAAAATAATCTATTATCATATTACAGTATGTATTCTTAGTTTTTGAATTAATTCCCTTTATTGGGGTAGGTTATTGGACTCCAGAAAGTGATTCACACGGTCTATAACAAAAAACTACATAACAGCTTTATAACGATGAGTTTGAGTTAGATAATTAATATGGAAAATGCCAGTAGATAAGCAGTCTAGAGACTCGTTACAGTAGAGGCTCCCTATAAAGAAAACAATCGTAAGCAAGCTTCCTTGACAACCTCTATTGCCATACCCATTACCCTTAGGTTTTACCATAAGTACAACCTTTAGTAAATATAAGTTTCTGTACTTATTGTCTTTATAGACAAGCTTCCCTGTAATGTTCTTGAGAGCTCATACTTTATAGCGAAAATGTAAACAGAGCATTGAGATTAACTCTCGCTTTCATTCCTATCGCGATTTCTGCTCCGTCATGCCAGCTAGCAGGTTTTGTTTAAGTTTTAAAGGCCAAGACTGTTTGCTGGCCAGTCAGTCGCCTCCGAAGAGCTCCAAACACAGCATGGCTGTAACATACATTCTCTTCCAAGTGGCCATTGCCCTCTTGGCCATCGTCACCTACATTTTCCACCGGAGGCTGACATACTTCAAACGTCGCGGTATTCCCTACGATCCCCCGCATCCTATACAAGGAAACCTTCGGGGAGTGCTAAAGACCAGAGTCATCCACGAAATCATTCGCGATCACTACAACAAGTTCCGGGAGGTCAAAGCCCCCTTTGTGGGTTTCTACATATTCCAAAGGCCCGCTGTGTTTGTCAAGGACCAGGAGCTGGCCAAGCACATCCTGATCAAGGACTTCTCCAACTTCTCCGAGAAGGGATTGTACTACAATGAAAAGGACGACCCCATTTCAGCGCATCTCTTCAACTTGGACGGCCCCCAGTGGAGGCTACTCCGGAGCAAGCTGTCCTCGACTTTCACCTCCGGGAAGATGAAGTACATGTATCCCACGGTGGTGTCCGTAGCCAACGAGTTCATCGCCGTGATGAACGAGAAGGTGGAGCAGAACTCGGTCCTGGAAATCCGGGACCTAGTGGCCAGGTTCACGGTGGACGTGATTGGGACCTGCGCCTTCGGCATACAGTGCAACAGCCTGCGGGACGAGAAGGCGGAGTTCCTGCATTTTGGTAAGCGAACTCTGGTGGAGAAAAGACATGGCGCTGTGGTGTTGGGATTCATGCGGAGCTACCCAAAGCTGGCCAAGAGACTGGGCTTCGTGAGAACTGCCAAGCCCATTCAGGAATTCTACAGTCGAATCGTGACAGAGACTGTGACCTACCGCGAAAAGGAGAAGATTCGGCGGAACGACTTCATGGACATGCTTATCGACATGAAGAACAAAAACGAGATCACCTTGGATAATGGTGAAGTGGTCAAGGGACTGACCATGGACGAGGTGCTGGCCCAGGTCTATGTATTCTTTATTGCCGGCTTCGAGACCTCCTCATCTACGATGGGATTTGCATTGTACGAGTTGGCCAAAAACCCGCAGATCCAGGACAAACTGAGAGCCGAAATCAATGAAGTTCTAGAGCAGCACAAACAGGAGCTTACCTATGAGTGCATCAAGGACTTCCAGTACCTCCACCAAGTTATAAATGGTAAGGGGATCCTTATTATTACTCTCCAGTACATTAGATCTTCCCCGTCTTTTTATAGAAACTCTCCGCCGGTATACCATTGTGCCCCAACTGGATCGCATGGCCAAAAATCGCTATGTGGTCCCTGGGCATCCCAATTTCGTCATCGAAGCTGGTCAGTCGGTCATCATTCCGTCCACTGCTATCCACCACGACCCCGATATCTACCCCGAACCTTATGTGTTCCGTCCAGAGCGATTCTCCCCCGAGGAATCGGCCAACAGATCTTCGGTGGCGTGGCTTCCATTTGGCGATGGTCCCCGGAACTGTATTGGCCTGCGATTCGGACAGATGCAGGCCCGCATTGGACTGGCATTGCTCATTAAGAACTTCAAGTTCTCCACCTGTCCACAAACTACCGATCCCATAGTCTTCGATCCAAAGTCATTTCTTCTGGGCGTGAAGGACGGCATCTATCTAAAGCTGGAAAAGGTCCCACAATAATCTCTGTTAAGGATAGAACGTAGATTAAGTTTTCTTGGGATAGGCCATGGATTCTCTGCTTTGCATTCCCACCATAATAAATTGTTAATTCGAAGGTAGCGTCTCGGAGAAGTATGCCCATTCTTTGTGATTCCTTTGTGATTTATGAATAAATAACTTTTTCGTATTTATAATCAGTGAAGGCGTACTCTGTTATCGTTGTTTGAAGTTCAAAGAACCTTATCAGTCTATGAGTACCCCCAACTTAACAATCAAGTTCTATCTATACTACGGGCTTGTTAACCTGTTTCTGGAATAGTGTGTGCCGGTCACAATGACTACAAACTTTGGCAAAGTTTTACTATTAAAACACGACCGGAAAGCTTCGCCAGTCAGTTGGCTTCGAACAATGAACAGGTTTGCAAAGTGTTGTTTGCAAAGATCCAAAGATCCATAAACAAATAAATAAATAAACGACGTAATACAAAAGTTTTTAACGAAATATGGAGGTTGGAACGGTTCTGTTGACGGCGTTTTTGGCGCTCCTGGTTTACCTTTTGGTCAAGTTCCGCCAAACCATGCAGTATTGGCAGAACGAGGGCATTCCTTGCGAGGAACCTGACCTCTTCATGGGAAGTCTGAAAGGCGTACGAACCACGAGATCCTTTAACGACATCTGGACGAGTTACTACAAGAAGTTCCGCGGCACCGGACCCTTTGCCGGATTCTACTGGTTCCGGCGGCCTGCCATCTTCGTTTTGGAGCACTCCCTCGCCAAACATATCCTGATCAAAGAGTTCTCCAAGTTCACGGACCGTGGCTTCTTCCACAACCCCAAGGATGATCCTCTGTCGGGGCAGTTGTTCCTGTTGGATGGCCACAAATGGAAATCGATGCGCACCAAGCTGTCGCCCACCTTCACCTCCGGCAAGATGAAGTACATGTTCCCCACCGTCGTCAAAGTGGGCCACGAATTCACAGAGGTCTTTGGCGAAATGGTCGATAAATCCTCCGACGTCGAGGTTAAGGAACTCTTGGCCAGATTCACCACCGACGTGATTGGCACCTGTGCCTTCGGCATCGAGTGCAGCAGCCTGAAGGATCCGGAGGCGGAGTTCCGGGTGATGGGCCGACGCTCCATAACGGAGCAGCGGCTGGGCCCCTTGGGCATCGCATTCGTCAATAGTTTCCCCAACATGGCCCGTCGCCTGGGCATGAAAATGACTGCCGAGCCCATCGAGAAGTTCTTCATGCGGATCGTCCGGGAAACGGTGACCTTCCGGGAGCAAAACAATATCCGACGCAATGACTTCATGGATCAATTGATCGACCTGAAAAATAACTCGATGATGAAATCCGAAACCGGGGAGAGCGTGAATCTGACCATTGAGGAAATAGCTGCCCAGGCCTTTGTGTTTTTCGCTGCTGGCTTCGAAACGTCCTCCACCACAATGGGATTCGCCTTGTACGAGTTGGCGCAGCACCAGGACGTTCAGGATCGCCTACGAAAGGAGGTCCAGGAGGTTAGCCAAAAGTTCAACGGGGAGATTACATATGAGAGCATCAAGGAAATGGTCTATCTTGACCAAGTGATATCTGGTAAGACCTGGAAACATTTCCATTTGAAAAGGACTTACCAACATTGTTTGTTTTGCAGAAACCCTTCGCCTGTACACAGTGCTTCCGGTTTTGAATCGCGAATGCCTGGAGGACTTTGTCGTGCCGGAGAACCCCAAGTATGTGATCAAGAAGGGAATGCCCATCCTGATTCCCGCTGGACCCATGCATCGCGATGAGAGGTACTACCCCAATCCGGACACCTTCAATCCGGACAACTTTACTCCCGAACGCGTCAAGGAGCGTGATTCCGTGGAATGGCTACCGTTCGGAGATGGTCCTCGCAACTGCATTGGCATGCGTTTTGGCCAAATGCAAAGCCGGATCGGCCTTGCCCTCCTCATCAAGAACTTCAAGTTCTCCGTGTCCAGCCAGACAACAATTCCCATGAAGTACAGTAAGGAAATATTCCTTGTGGGCAGTGACTCTGGAATTTATCTGAAGGTGGAACGTGTATAAGCACGGGATTAATACTCAAAAAATGTATATAATAAATGTATAATAAAATTCCATAGCAAAATAGTAAAAGAACAGTAGTTTAATTACAAATTAAAGAACCAATATACAAAAATACGATATTTCTTTCAGTTTTGATTATCAGGAATAAACTGATTGGTATACCTGCTCACATGGTCTGTACAATCTGACGTAAAATAATGATTAGCATTTTTATTTAATTGTTTATTAACTATTTATTGGGTATAAATACTTGGTCTTTATTTGGAAGAATTGAGTCAAAGGCCTAGAAGTAGGCAAAAGTCTTAAACTTTTGACATGCCAATAAAAATTTCATAATAGGAAAATCGGGTTTCCTATTTTCTCTAAAA
This sequence comes from Drosophila varians, assembly GCA_018150405.1. Taxonomy (NCBI): domain Eukaryota; kingdom Metazoa; phylum Arthropoda; class Insecta; order Diptera; family Drosophilidae; genus Drosophila; species Drosophila varians. The sequence goes on from JAECWK010000130.1 coordinate 18,149,861, forward strand.
ATAGTAATAAACCATAAGCTTTAGCAATGAATAATTCATTTATAACTGAGTTTATTTTAACCACAATTAAACCGAAAAGCTTTGGCATATTCTCCATACTTGAGAAAATGTTTAAACAAAACTATCAAATATAATATAGAGCACTTTGAAATGTTAAGCTTTTATTACCTAATACTATAGAATTAGTCATAATGCATTTCCATACAACGACTACAACAAATTATTAACTTTTTAAAATAATCATTGAACTTTTATCTGAACTTAATTACTTGTAATAGCTTGTAATAATTCCACTAGGCCTTGCTGACTTTCAAATGGATGCCACTTTCCGATGCCATCAAGATATCGTCGTTCCTGTATTTGAGCGGAATTTGCGTCTTGGTGGGATGCACTTCAAACTTAAAGTTTCGGATGAGTAGCGCCATTCCCACAATGACCTGCATCCGACCAAATCGGAGGCCTATGCAGTTCCGGGGACCATCGCCGAAGGGCAGGAAGGTACAGGCCGGACGTTGCTTGACCTGCTCCTCGTCGAAGCGCTCCGGAATGAACTTCTCCGGCTCCGGGTAGAACTCTGGGTCATGGTGGATGGCGAGGGTGGGCACAAAGATGCCCGTTCCAGGTTCAATATAATATTTGGGATCGCTGTGTTCGTATCGGTGTGTGGCAATTCGAATCAATTGACCCACCACAGGACGTTTTCTCATGGTTTCTAAAAGGATATAAGATTATTTAGGGATAACGTAGTTTTTAAATAAGATCTTACCCTCGATGACCTTCTCCATATAAACCAACTCCCGCATGGTGTCGTAGTTAAGCTTGCCATTATGTTTATCCAGAACACTGTTAATCTCCGCTCTCAGCTTATCCTGCACATCCTGGTTAAGGGCCAGCTCATAGAGAGCAAATCCCATGGTGGTGGAGCTCGTCTCGAAACCGGCCAGGAAGAAAATGAAGGCCTGGGCGGCAATCTCGTCGAATGTTAGACCGTCTTGCTTGTTTCCGTTGTCGTACTTCAGTTTCATCTCGATCAGCATGTCCATGAAATCATTCCGCTTCACGTTGTTCTTGATGCGGTACTCCACCGTGTCCTTGATGATGTTCATATAGAAGTCCTCGACCTTTTGGACCGTGGCCTTCATCCGCAGCTTGGCCGCCAGCTTAGGGGCTCCGAAAAGGAAAAGGTCCATGGCTTTGCCGTGACGACGTTCGGTGATGGCGGAAACTCCCATTCTGACAAACTCCGCCTTGGGGTCCTTCAGGCTGTGGCAGTCCAAGCCAAAGGCACAGCTTCCAATCACATCAGCCGTGAAGCGGGCCAACAGATCCGTAACTTCGAGGCCATCGCCACTGGCGGAGATCTTTTCATCGAATACCTTTATTAGCTCATCGCCCACGTCCAGCACAGTGGGAAACATATTCTTCATTTTTCCGGACGTGAATGTGGGGGTCAGCTTCTGGCGAAGGGTTTTCCACTTCTGACCCTCGACGTTCACCAAGTTACAGGTGAGAGGATCATCGTGTTCGTTGTGGAATACCCCGCGATCGTGGAACTTGTCAAAGTCGCGAATTAACACAGTTTTCACAAAATCAATATCCGTGGGAACCAAAAACTTTTTAAAATAAAAGTAGAATCCCACAAACGGTCCATCGGTCTTGTTCTTGTACTTGTTATAGGTTTCTCCGGCAAGTTGCGCTATATGCTTTGTTTTCATAAATTCCTTAACATTTCCAAATGGAATTTTTGGGGCAGTGTGTGGAATTCCGCGACGCTTCCAGTAATTAAAATTTTGGTGCACATACCACACAACGAGGGTGATCACTGCCACTAGTAGTGCGATTACAACGGCCATCTCGAGACTATAAACTAAATCTGCCAGCGGTTCGGCCTTTTTATAGCAAGCACCTCGTGCGATCTAATTCTCTCTTAGTTAGTCACTTGTTTCTCTCTGCACGATCTTATCAGTAAAAGTGTGGCACCAACTGTAAACTTCTAGTCACTCTTACCTGGCGTTTTTGACTAATATTGGAAACTCCTGTAGATGGTCTTTCGTAGCCTTGTCACTTTCAGGTCCTTTCATTAAACAATTCAGTTCTTAATCTCCCCGTTTCCTAAATTTAATATTTTATTAAGTTTTCAATTAATATTTTAACACAAACTTTCCTTACTCTCTTATTTTGTAAAGAAAGAGTAAGATAATACAGGACTGATAAGCACCAGACTTACCTGTCATCCTTTGCTTGCATTTAAAGAAAAAACCCCTTTCCTAAACTAAAGAAAAACATTTTTTATAGCTTATTGACAAATTGAAAAATAAATTATATTTATATAATAAATAATATTTCATTATAGGGGAAAGTATTTCAGGAACTAAAAAATGCCAGTCAAATGCCGGTTTCTCAATCTCTCGCCAAATTGCAGCAAATCTTTACTCCTAAATATAAATTAATGTTAATAATAATAATGTAAATAATCCAATAACTACATATTTGTTTATTTTGTTTGTTATGGTTTATCTGACGTAACTTATGAATGAAAAAAATGATAGTCATGCTTACTATGGGTTTTGGGGCATACCTCAAGTTTTCAGCTTCCCCAAGGAAATCTTTTTATTCCGATAATGATGTTTGTATGTCCATTTTTGGTTTCATACTTAACAAGCTAATTTATCCATAAGATACCAAAGAGAAAAAAGTAAAGCTAAGAGAGATTTCTCTTTAGAATTTAAATTTTAAATAAACCAAACTGATACAACCAAACTGATATTTGTTTGTTTGTTGTTGAAGATGCTTATTCTTATTAGAAAAAAAGACGTTATTAAAAAAATTTAAAAAAAAATATGATTGTAGAAGAAATCTAATAAATCAAACAATGGCAGGGATGTTTAATAATATATTTACTTATAACTGAAATGGTTTTTAGCTACGAGTACGGTCGTTAGTTGGTTTTTGAAATATTAATATTAGAAAAAAGAATAAAATAAAGTGTCCCAAAAAAATATATTAAGGTAGGTCTGGGCTTTCAAAATTAATTAAGCGAGCCACATTGATCTCTTTTAAAATCCCAAGAGTGTAAAAAAGCCTTTGGTCTTTCTACAATTAGAATTAATAAAAATGAGACGAATTCTTCACTCACCCAGCTCTGAGCTTATTTTTCTATTGAGCTTTTTACACTATATTAGATTTTGCGAACTTGACAAGACGCATAGTATTATTTCAGTTGCGAAATATTTGATATCATGGGTTTACAACTTTTTCTAGTCACCGCAGTTGTGGTTCTGGCCGGATACTTCATCAATAAATGGCGTCGTAACCTAAAGTACTGGAAATACCTAGAGATACCTTGTGAAAAACCGCACTTTCTGTTTGGCAATTTAACGGGTGTGGCAACCAGACGATCTTTCAACGACATTTGGACAGAGTACTACAAAAAATATCGGGGTTCTGGACCCTTTGCCGGATTCTTTTGGTTTTACAGACCCGCGGTTTTTGTTCTGGAAACCTCGCTGGCAAAGCTCATCCTGATCAAGGAGTTCAACAGGTTCACGGACCGAGGATTCTATCACAACCCCGAAGATGATCCTTTGTCGGGCAATCTCTTTTCGTTGGACGGCCAGAAGTGGAGGACCATGAGGCACAAACTGTCCTCCACATTCACCTCCGGCAAAATGAAGTACATGTTTCCCACAATAGTGAAGGTGGGCTACGAGTTCCTCGATGTCTTCGGGGAGTCCGTGAACAAGGATAGCATTGTGGAGGTGAAGGACCTGCTGGCCAGATTCACCACCGATGTAATTGGCACCTGTGCCTTCGGCATCGAATGCAGCAGCCTCAAGGACCCCAATGTGGAGTTCCGGGTAATGGGTGGAAAATCCATGACGGAGCAACGCCACGGTCCCCTGGGCGTGGCATTCCTCAGCAGTTTTCCAAATCTATCGCGGCGATTGCACCTGAAGCTGACAGCCCAGCCCATTGAGGAGTTCTTCCTGCGGATAGTCCGGGAAACAGTGGCTTTCAGGGAGGCAAACCAAATACGACGGAACGACTTCCTGGATCAGCTCATCGACCTGAAGAACAATCAGAAGCTGAAATCGGAAACTGGAGAGTCGCTAAGCCTCACCATCGAGGAGATTGCGGCCCAGGCCTTTGTGTTTTTTGCGGCTGGCTTTGAAACGTCCTCGACCACGATGGGATTCGCCTTGTACGAGCTGGCCCAGCACCAGGACATCCAGGACCGGGCCCGGGAAGAGTGCCAGGAGGTGATTGAGAGACACAATGGCCGTTTGAGCTATGAGAGTATGGCGGAAATGGTCTATCTTGACCAGATTATATCCGGTAAGGACACACTCTTCCATTTTCAAACATGCTATTAAAATTTTCGTGAATTTCCAGAAACCCTTCGCCTTTACACAGTCCTGCCCGTCTTGAACCGCGAATGTGTGGAGGACTTTCCAGTTCCCGGCAATCCCAAGTATGTGATCAAGAAGGGAATGCCCGTACTGATTCCTTGCAGTGCCATGCACCGCGACGAGAGGTTTTATCCCAACCCGGATGACTTCAATCCGGACAATTTTTTGGCGGAGAGAGTCAAGGAGAGGGACTCTGTGGAGTGGCTGCCATTCGGCGATGGTCCCAGGAACTGCATCGGAATGCGCTTTGGCCAAATGCAAACGCGGATTGGACTGGCTCTGCTGCTCAAGGACTTTAGGTTCTCCGTGTGCGACAAAACCACGATTCCCATGGAGTACAACAAGAAACACTATCTAGTGGCAAGTGAATCAGGGATTTTCCTAAAAGTTGAAAGGGTCTAAAAGCCAAACTATATATGTTGAGGTTGATTTGATTGAATTCAATAGAGAAATTGTCCAAAGAAAAAGCTCTCCGGTCAAACGCCACTAATTAGTACTCTCAAACGCGCAATAAAGATATATATATTCTATCTGATAGTACGTTCTCTCCGCTTGGCTATATCTAGTGGATGGAAAAGCTTTGGACTCTCAGAACGTTACCGACGGTGAACGAATAACACAATGCTACTGCTACTGGCCGCTGGATTTCTGTATCGCTACTCTGGATCCATGGGCGTCCAGGCCTTTTTGGTATCAGTGGTGGCTTTGCTGATTGGTTACCTTCTACTCAAGTGGCGTCGGGCACTCAAATACTGGAAGAATGCGGGTATCCCCTGCGAGGAGCCCCACATCCTGATGGGCAGTCTGGCCGGCGTGCAGTCCAAGCGATCCTTTTTCGAGATTTGGGCAGACTATTACGAAAAGTTTCGCGGCACGGGACCCTTTGCTGGCTTTTATTGGTTCAAAAAACCGGCCGTTTTTGTTCTAGAGCCTTCTCTGGCCAAGCTCATCCTGATTCGAGAGTTCAACAAGTTTACGGATCGCGGATTCTACCACAACGCCGAGGATGATCCGTTGTCCGGACACTTATTCCTGCTTGACGGCCAGAAGTGGAAGTCCATGAGGAACAAGCTGTCGTCCACGTTTACGTCTGGAAAAATGAAGTATATGTTTCCCACCATAGTCAGGGTGGGTCACGAGTTCACCGAAGTCTTCGGAAAGACCATGGAGAAGAACAACGTTGTGGAGGTCAAGGATTTGCTGGCCCGATTCACCACGGACGTGATTGGCACCTGCGCCTTCGGCATCGAATGCAGCAGCCTCAAGGATCCGGATGCAGAGTTCCGAGCCATGGGCCGAAAGGCAGTGACAGAGCAGCGCCACGGAGCTCTGGGAATCCTGATCATCAACAGCTTTCCCAACTTGGCCCGGCGCCTGCACATGAAGATAACCAAGGAGGAGGTGGAAAAGTTCTTTCTGCGCATCGTCCGGGAGACTGTCAGTTTCCGGGAGCAGAACAACATTCGGAGGAACGACTTTATGGATCAGCTAATCGATCTGAAGAATAGTCCTTTAACGAAGACTGAAACCGGAGAAAGTGTGAACCTCACCATCGAGGAAATGGCAGCCCAGGCCTTTGTGTTCTTCGGTGCTGGCTTCGAGACATCATCCACCACGATGGGATTCGTCCTCTTCGAGCTGGCTCAGCACCAAGATATCCAGGACCGAGTGAGGAGAGAGTGCCGGGAGGTCCTTGGCAAGAGCGGCGAATTTACCTACGAAAGTATAAAGGAGTTGGTCTACTTGGACCAGGTCTTGTCTGGTAAGTGTGTCTGTCAAAGTAATTTAAATCCGAATTTAACCAAAAAATGTTTCAAACAGAAACTCTCCGCCTTTATACGGTGCTCCCAATCCTAAATCGAGAGTGCCTTGAGGATTATGTGGTGCCGGGCCATCCAAAGTACGTGATCAAGAAGGGCATGCCTGTCCTGATTCCCTGCGGAGCCATGCACCGCGACGAGAAGCTGTACCCCAACCCGAATGTCTTCAATCCGGACAACTTCCTGCCGGAGAAGGTGAAGGAACGCGACTCCGTGGAGTGGCTGCCCTTCGGCGATGGGCCGAGGAACTGCATTGGAATGCGTTTTGGCCAAATGCAGGCCCGCGTCGGCCTGGCCCTCCTGCTCAAGGACTTCAAGTTCTCCGTCTGCAAGGAGACCATCATTCCCATGAAGTACAGCAAGGAAACATTTCTGATTTCGAGTGAATCTGGTATTTACTTAAAAGTGGAACGGGTTTAATACTCGATATATGGACTTGTAAATAAAAGTGGCATGTGGGATTACATCACTAGGTTGCTGCCAGATTGCAATTAAAAACTACGAACTTACATTATATAATAAATTTAAACATTAACAAAGTACAGGGCGGTGACAAACTCGCCAGACTACAAGCCATTTTTTGATAGAAATCAATTTTCAATTTCCACAGATAATTATTATCATGTCTACATATGAATGTGCGATTACTCCGACTTTATTGATTTACTTAATAAAGCATTTTTCGATAATGACACATTTTTGGAACTATTATCAAATTATCAAGTCACTAGCTTGGTGACATTCAGGTGAATGCCACCCTCGGCACTCAAGAGAATGCTATTCACTTTGAACTTGAGGGGAATTGAGGTCTTTGTTGGGTGCAGCTCGAACCTAAAGTTGTGGATAAGCAGGGCCATTCCCACGATGACCTGCATGCGGCCAAATCGGAGGCCAATACAGTTCCGGGGACCGTCTCCGAATGGCAGGTAGGAGCAAGCCGGGCGCTGCAGGATCTGCTCCTCGTCGAAACGTTCCGGGATGAACTTCTCCGGCTCCGGATAGAACTCTGGGTCATGGTGGATGCCCAAGGTGGAAATCAAAACTCCAGTGCCTGCTTCAATGGTGTATTTGGGGTTGCTGGGCACATAGGTTTTGGTCGTAGTCCTAACCAAATGGGCCACAACAGGATGCTTTCGAAGGGTTTCTAAAATGGTAAGAGGTTTAAGGCTGTATCTAAACAAATAAGGATAATGGCAAACCTACCATCTATTACTTTTTCCAGGTAGGTCATCTCCTTCATGCTGTCGTAGTCCAGTTTGCCATTATGCTTAGCCAGAACAGTGTCCACTTCCTTCCTGACTTTGTCCTGGATCTGGGGGTTGCAGGCCAGTTCGTAGAGGGCGAATCCCATGGTCGTGGAGCTCGTCTCGAAGCCAGCCAGGAAGAAGATGAAGGCCTGGGCTGCCAGCTCATTGAAGGTGATGCCCTCTTCCTTGTTGCCGCTGTCGTACTTCATTTTCAGGTCGATCAGCATGTCCATGAAGTCGTTGCGCTTCACTGTGTTCTTCACACGGTACTCGATGGTCTCCTTGACGATGTTCATGTAGAACTCCTCGACGGACGGCAGGAGGCTCTTGATGCCCAGCTTAACGCATAGCTTTGGAGCCCCAAAGAGTAGCATGTGGACCAGCTTGCCATGGCGACGCTCGGTGATTGCCGAATTACCCATCCGAACAAACTCCGCCTTGGGATCCCGGAGGCTGTTGCACTCCAGGCCAAAGGCACAAATTCCAATCACATCGGCCGTGAATCGGGCCAACAGATCCGTGACCTCCAGCGCTGTGGGAGTGGCCTCTGTTTTTTCGGTGAATACCTGAACCAGCTCCTCGCCCACATTCTGGACCAGACCGAACATATTCTTCATTTTCCCAGACGTGAACGTGGGCGTCAGTTTGTGGCGCAGGGTCCGCCACTTTTGACCCTCGATGGTCGTCAGATTGGCGGTCAGGGGATCGTCCTTCTCATTGTGAAACACTCCGCGATCGTGGAACTTGTCAAACTCGCGTATCAATACGGTCTTTACAAAATCGATATCGGTTACAATGACAAACTTCTTGATGTAAACGTAGAAGCCCACGAAGGGGCCAGGGGTTTTGCTCTTGTACTTGTCGTAGGTCTTCTTGATAAGCTCCGCCAACTGGAGGGACTTCATCAGCTCCCTGGTGTTGCCGAGGAAGAGCTCCGGGGGATCGTGGGGAATGCCGCGCCGCTTCCAGTACGTAAAGTTCTGGTGCACCCACCATATGGCGAGGGTGCCCACACCGACTACTAAACCGATTAGAATTAGCATTTCTCGCCAACTGAGTACAGGCCTTCCCGCCAAACATTGTTTATATTCCGTCCGATTCTTAGAGCTTTGGACTCTCTTATCGGGGAACGCTCTTTTCGGAATGTGTGATTCATGATCCATGATGAAAACGGCTCCAAACTGAATGAAATGAAGCAAACATCACATGGAAGGCTGTTTCTAAGAGAAGTAAACGCGAGTCTCTTTTGGGTTTGGTTGCTTGTTTGGAGATCAACCAGTTTATAGCTTCTGGAGAATTACATATGTTAAATTAATGGGTAATATATTTATCCCCAACTTAGGGTAAACAATCCCAAAATAGATTATAGTAAAAACACCACAAAAATATGAAATTGAATCATAAATTGTACAACAGGTTTAAAGTCAAACTCGTAGGCTTTCTGGAAATCTAATCACCTTTGGCTTGTCAATCACAAGACTAATAAAAACATTCTTCATGTACTTAATATTATATTTGATTAATATAAGTTACAGTGGTTACCAATTACATTTAAGGGATAAAGAAAACAAACTTTAATAATATATTCCCATTAAAAAACTCATTTAGCAATCTTTTCGACTTTCAGATGGATTCCATTTTCGGCTGAAATCAGAATATTTTTGACCACAACTTTCATGGGTATTTGGGTCTCTGGAGCCACGCTGAACTTGTAGCCCCTGATCAGATAGGCCAGTCCAATGCAGGTTTGCATCAATCCAAACCGGAGGCCAATACAGTTCCGGGGTCCGTCCCCAAAAGGCAGCCAGGTGCAGGAGGGTCTGGCGGCAATGGCTTCCTCCGTAAAACGCTCTGGTTTGAACTTCTCCGGCTCGGGATAGATATCCGAATCGTAGTGGATGCCCAGAGCTGGTATGACAACAACAGTGCCCTTGGCGATGAAGAGCTTGGGATACTCTGGAGCAAAGTCTGTCTCGGTCTTCCTCGTCAGATGCGCCAGAACAGGATACTTCCGAAGGGTTTCTAGGCGTTAAAAGTTGTGGTTACTTTTTGTTCAAATAATATTGGAATGCTTAGACTTACCCATTACGACCTGTTCCAGGTACTTCATTTCCTTGACGCCCTCGTAGGTGATCTCATTGTTGTACCTTCCGAGTACTTGGTTGATTTCCTGCCGTAGCTTGTCCTGGACATCCTGGTTGAGGGCCAGTTCATAGAGAGCGAAGCCCATGGTGGTCGAGCTCGTCTCGAATCCGGCTACAAAGAATATAAAGGCCTGGGCCAGAAGCTCATTGAAGGTCAAGCCATCCTCCGAGTTGCCCTCCTGCTCCTTCTGGTACATTTCGATCAAACTGTCCATGAAGTCGTTCCTCTTCTCCTTCGTTTTCAGCCTGTAGTCGATGGTTTCCCTTACGATTCCGGTGTAGAAGTCCTCCACCTCTTGGACATTCAGCTTGAGATGCAGGCGGCGGGATAGTTTCGGGAAACCAAAGATGACAAAGTCGAGCCAGCCCCCGTACCTCCGGTCGGTGATCGCCCGCCTTCCCATGGTCACGAAATCGGCCTTGGGATTGTGCAAACTATTGCAGTTCAGGCCGAAAGCACAGGTTCCAATCACATCGGCAGTGAAGCGGGCCACCAGATCGACAACCTCCAGGACTTGGGGTTGTCCTAAAATTGTTTTCTCTTTGAAGACCTTCTCCATTTCCTCTCCCACCTTCACCACAATGGGGAACATGTGCTTCATTTTGCCGGACGTAAAGGTGGGCGTGAGTTTGTGCCTCAGGTGACGCCATTTCTGACCTTCGATGGCAAACAACGTGCCCGACAGCGGATCGTCGATCTCGTTGAAGAAAATTCCCCGATTCTCAAAGTGGTTAAAGTCCTTAATCAGGACTCTCTTGACCAGCTCCAGATCGGTGATCACAGCCGTTCGAGTGAAGAAGAAGTAGAACCCGGCGAAGGGGTACCCGGAACCTTTGTACTTCAGATAGTAGTCCCTGAAAATCTTGGCAATGTGTCGCTTCTTGGGCCAGTCCTTAATGTTCCCATACACAGGATGGGGCACATCGTGGGGTATGCCCCTCCGCTGCCAATATCCGAGTCGCCGCCGGGCAGCGAACAGAATCAGCGAAAAAATGACAGCAATCAGGGTCAGAAAAAGCGACATTCTAGCACGACATTCAACACGGTCTACTCTGAACTGAATTAAAATCGGCTAAACTACGATTAATATAGTATACTAGGTAGACTCTCCTAAACTCTCTTGAAAATGAGCTTTTTTCATACCCGTAATACCCCCTCATAAACACCTTTAAGAGGGTTCTCTTGGAAAGAATCATAAAAAGACGTATGTATATATTTTTTTAATTGAAAATATTCGTTATTTTTGCATACCTGATACTTACTCTCAATAATCAACCATCATGACGAAATAACAAATATTCTGATTATTCAATGTATTTATTAATAACACGGCAACAAACGGTAAACCTTATCTTATGTTTCGGAACCAAAAAAAAAAGGATTTTAACAATACCTGAACACTTGAACTACTATCTAGAAACCCTGAGCAAGCAATCTAATTGATATTGAAATATTTTATTGATTTAAATGAAATTTCTCATTACACAAATGATAACTCCGATCGATTAGGTAAGGAATCTCCAAAGTCTAGACTATGAGTATCTGGTAATATTACTTGGATTGCTTTTCCACTTTCAGATATATGCCGTTCTCGGAGGAAAGAAGAAAGTTCTTCACCACAAACTTGATAGGAATTTGTGTCTCTGGAGCAGGGCTGAACCTGAAATTCTTGATTAGGTAAGCCAATCCCACCTGTGACTGCATCAGACCAAACCGAAGGCCGATGCAGTTCCGAGGACCTTCCCCGAACGGCACCCAGTGCAGGAGGGTCGGGCTGCAATGGCCTCCTCTGTAAACCGCTCTGGCTTGAACTCCTCCGGCTCGGGGTAAATATCCGGGTCGTAATGAATGCCCAGGGAGGGAATCACCACAGTTGTTCCCTTGGCAATAAAGTTTTTATGATCACCAGGTGAGTAGTCCATCTCTGTCTCTCTAGTAAGATGCCCCAAAACAGGATACTTCCGGAGGGTTTCTAAACGATTTAAAATGTTTTAAATCCTGGATTTGATTTTAAATCGGTCGCTACACTCACCCATTATTACCTGTTCCAGGTACTTCATTTCCCTGACACCCTCGTAGGTGAACTCGTTGTTGTACCTTCCCAGCACATCGTTGATTTCCTTTCGCACCTTGTCCTGGACATCCTGATGGAGAGCCAGTTCATAGAGAGCGAAGCCCATGGTGGTCGAGCTCGTCTCGAAACCGGCCAGGAAGAATATGAAGGCCTGGGCCGCCAACTCGTTGAAGGACAATCCCTCCTCCGAATCGCCCTCCTGCTGTTTCTGGTACAACTCTATCAAACTGTCCATGAAGTCGTTCCTCTTCTCCTTGGTTCGCAGCCTGTAATCGATGGTGTCCCGTACGATTTTGGTGTAAAAGTCCTCCGCTTCTGGGAGAGTAATACCCAGATGCAAGCGGCGTGCCAATTTTGGAAACCCGAAGATTAAGATGTCTATTAATCCACCATATTTCCGCTCTGTGATAGCCCGTTTTCCCATGGTCACGAATTCGCCCTTGGGATCGTGAAGGCTGTTGCATTTCAGGCCAAAGGCACAGGATCCGATGACGTCGGACGTGAAACGCCCCACCAGATCGACCACTTCCATAACTTGGCTTGAAGCTGTCTTCTCACTAAATACTGCCTCCAGCTCCTTCCCGATTTGGACCACAATGGGGAACATGTGCTTCATCTTGCCGGACGTAAAAGTGGGCGAGAGCTTGCGCCTCAGATGACGCCATTTCTGGCCTTCGATGGCGAACAAGGTGCCCGACAGCGGATCGTCCACTTCATTGTGGAAAACGCCGCGGTTCTCGAAGTGATTAAAGTCCTTGATCAATACCTTCTTGACCAGTTCCAGGTCCGTCACGACAGCCATTCGACCCAAAAAGAAGTAAAACCCAGCAAAGGGATAGCCGGATCCCTTGTACCTCCGATAGTAGTCTTTAAAAATGAAGGCAATGTGCCGGGTTTTCTGCCAGCCCTTCATGTTTCCGCTGAACGGGTTAGGTGCATCGTGGGGAATGCCCCTCCGCTTCCAGTATCCCAGTCGCCGCCGGACCGCAAACACCACCAGCGAAACCAAAACGAAAATCAGCGTAAGAAACATCGTCATTTTGGAGGCACTCTCCGATTTAAACTGAACCCAGCCGTGGAAAGCTTCGATTTAAATAGTCGGAACGGTCTCTCTGCTATCTTTTTATTACGTTTTTAATTGTTACTATTTCAAGCCTCTTTGATAAAGGGAACGTATTTTTTTAATACTCTAAAAGAAAGTAATATTATTATGATTTCTTATCCATATTGTCTCTTCCGCCTAGAGTGAGCTTTCCGTTTTGATTTTATATTTTTATAAAATTCTTTAACTTTTAGCAATGTAATTGTTTTTTTAATGTTTTGTTAACGGTTTGATTTATTTATTGTTTATAGTTGAGCTAAAGTTACTTGTAGACTTTTAAAGTTAAAAGCTTTTACAGATTCTATTCGACTATCTTTTCTACTTTCAAGTGTATTCCATTTTCGGCCGAAATCAGGATGCTCTTTACCACAACCTTGATTGGAATTTTTGTCTCGGGAGCAATGCTGAACCTGTAACTCCTGATGAGGTAGGCCAATCCCACGCAGGTTTGCATCAGACCAAACCGAAGGCCAATACAGTTCCGGGGTCCTTCCCCAAATGGCAGCCAGGTGCAGGAGGGCCTGGCGGCAATAGCCTCCTCCGTGAACCTTTCAGGCTTGAACTTCTCCGGCTCGGGGTAGATATCCTTATCGTAGTGGATTCCCATCGCGGGAATCACAACAATTGTTCCTTTGGCAATGAAGTACTTGGGATCCTCGGGCGAAAAGTCCGTCTCAGTCATCCTTGTAAGATGTGCCAAAACAGGATACTTCCGAAGGGTTTCTTTGGAAACAATTGGTAACTGAAAATATAATTTATAAATCAAACTATTTTGATCATACCCATAACGACCTGTTCCAGGTATTTCATCTCCTTGATGCCCTCGTATGTGAACTCATTGTTGTACTTCCCCAGAACTTGGTTGATTTCCTCTCGTAGTTTATCCTGAACATCCTGATTGAGGGCCAGTTCATAGAGAGCAAAGCCCATAGTGGTCGAGCTCGTCTCGAAACCGGCCACAAAGAATATAAAGGCCTGGGCCAGCAACTCATTAAAGGTCAAGCCATCCTCCGAGTTGCCCTCCTGCTCCTTCTGGTACATTTCGATCAGGCCATCCATAAAATCGTTCCTCTTCTCTTTGTTTTTCAGCCTGTAGTCGATGGTTTCCCTCACGATTCCGGTGTAAAAGTCCTCCACATCCTGGACGTTCAGTTTGAGGTGCAACCGGCGGGATAGTTTCGGAAACCCAAAGATGAAAATGTCCAGAAGACCTCCGTAACGATGCTCTGTGATTGCTCGTTTTCCAATTGTCACAAAATCCGCCTGGGGATTATGCAAACTATTGCAATTGAGTCCAAAGGCACAGTTTCCGATTACGTCGGCGGTGTAGCGGGCTACCAGGTCCACCACCTCCAGAATTGCACCCTGACCTGCTGGCACCTTCTCTCTGAACACCGTGTCCATTTCCTCACCCACTTTGACCACAATCGGGAACATGTGCTTCATTTTTCCGGAGGTGAAGGTGGGAGTCAGTTTGTGCCTCAGGTGACGCCACTTCTGCCCTTCGATACTGAAGAGATTGGCGGTCAGAGGGTCGTCGATCTCGTTGTAGAAAACACCTCGGTTCTCAAAGTGGCTAAAGTCCTTGATCATAACCCTCTTGACCAGCTCCAGATCGGTGACCACGGCGGTTCGCGTGAAAAAAAAAAAGAACCCTGCAAAGGGATACCCCGAGTCCTTATACTTCTTGTAGTAGTCCTTAAAGATGTTGGCTATGTGCCGTTGCTTGGGCCAATCCTTGATATTTCCAAAGATTGGATGTGGCTGATCGTGAGGAATCCCTCTACGTTGCCAGTAACCATGACGTCGTCGAGCGGCGAACACAATCAGCGACAACACGATGACCACCAGCGACAGTAAAATCGACATTTTCGGTGCAGGTTCAGTTTGAAACTGAGTTCCAAAGTATTCTCTACGTGGGTTCGGTCCCCAAAAGCTCTCTTGCAATCTCTTAGAACCAGTTTCTGTATCTTATTATCTTTGTCAGCCGGTGAAATTTACTTATTTGTTTGGGATTTATTCCAAAGAGACTCAGAATCGCAATATGTTTGCAAAAATATTGTAAAGATACACATTTTCTCAAAAGCTTTTTGGGAAATCTAAATATGTATCCAACAAAGTTGATTACGTAATTTGTAGAACCAAAAAAAAAAATAAACAAATGAACAATTTTTAATTTGTTTACCATTTTACAAAAAAAAATGCCACTCATTCATCCATAAAGAAAATGATGTTTGGATTGATAAAAAATTGTGAAATTATACGGAACGTAGTTAGTAGAAAGTTGATAGCGTTTAAGGCCCCCGACCAATCTTACATTGTCATGCTCCATGGGCGTAACTCCAAAATTTATAAAAAATGGAACGATTTATTTCACAAGGACCAGAATCAAAACTTTTTCCGCTTACTCAGCTCTTGAACCTTTAAGAAGATGCCATTGGCCGGACACAGGAGAATATTTGACTTTACAAACTCGATTTTGGGCTCAGTCCGGGGGCAGACGGCGAAGTGAAAGCGCCTGAGCAGGTGAACCAGGGCAACGGTGGTCTGCATCTTCCCGAACCTCATTCCGATACAGTTTCGGGGCCCATCGCCGAAGGGCAGCCAGGCGGCAGTGGGTCGCTGGGACAGTTGGTCGGCCAGGAAACGTTCCGGTACAAACTTGTTGGGTTCCGGGTAGAATTTCGGATCGTGATGGATCCCATAGACGGGTATCAACAGCATCTGTCCCGGTTCAATGTAAAAGTGGCGATCCCCTTTGGCGGCATAGTACTGCTTGGAGATTCGGGTAAGCTGGGACAAAACAGGATACTTTCGAAGGGTTTCTGCGAAGAGGAAATCCATTAATATAACTTGGAAGCTGTTTAGTTTTCTTTACCAACCTGCAATGACAAGCTCCATGTAGCGCAAGTCCTGCATAGACTCGTAGGTAAACTCTCCTTGGTGCTGCTTCAGAGCCTCCTCGATCTCACTCCGTAGCTTCTCCTGAATCTTGGGCTGCTTGGCCAGCTCGTACAAAGCAAATCCCAAAGTGGAAGCCGAAGTGTCAAAGCCGGCGGCAAAGAATATGAACGCCTGGGCGGCTATCTCCTCCATGGTAAGTTCTCCACGCTGTTTCATCTCGATCAGGAGGTTCATGAAGTCATTCCGGACAATGCCCAGCTCCTCCCGCTGCCTCACAGTTTCCCGCACCACGCCCAAATAGAAGTCCGTGACATCCTGATGGATCTGACGAAAGCGGAGACGCCGGGCCAGATTGGGGAAGCTCTCAATGAACATATCCACCAGCTTGTTGTGGCGTCGCTCCGAAAAGGCCCGCCTCCCCATCTCGGCAAACTCGGACAGAGGATCCCTAAGGCTACTGCAATCCACCCCGAAGGCGCAGCGACCTATGACATCGCAGGTATAGCGGGCCATCAGACCGCCAACTTCCATTACGCCACACAGGGAGTTCTCGGCTATGTCGCCAACCAACCCAGCCAGCTCCACACCCACCTCGCTGACCGTGGGAAACATGAACTTCATTTTACCGGAACTGAAAGTGGGCGACATCTTGGTCCTCAAAGGCCGCCACTTGGGTCCGTCGATGCGGAAGAGATGACCCGTCAAAGGATCATCCCGTTCGTTGTGGTACATCCCGCGGTCCTCAAAGTTGGAAAAGTCGCGTATTAGAATCTGTTTGGCCACATCCAGATCCAGAATCAACACCACCGGCCGGAGCATTATGAAGAACCCCGCGAAAGGAGCTCCACTATCCTTGAACTTTTCGTATAAAGGGGTCACGATGTCAATAAAGTGCTTGGTTTTCCGGAAGCCATCCATGTTTCCCACTGGAAAACGCGCCGGCACATGTCCGATTCGGCGCCGACTCCAGTAGCTATAGCGTGTCCTCACAAACCAAAACCCCATCGCCAGAGCGATGAGGAGCACGGCCACAAAATCCCGCATCCTATCTCGATCCGAGTTTCACTTTCAACTGGACTGGGAGAGTCTCTATAATATTTAATGTCTAATCATCTGCAGTTCCAATGTAAACAAGCTCAACTAAAGCCGATAACCTCGTCTCGGATTAAAGCCACCAATGAAACAAATTGGAATCGGAGAACAGACATAAAGCTCTCGGAGAATGGAGCAAAGTCGAACGAAATGGGGAGCAAGATTAGAGAAAGAGGAGAGGAGAATAAAGCCTGCCTTCATCTTGATAAGAAATCTTTTGTAATTCAATTAACCCCATGCATCCAGTCTGTGGGTTTTTATTTATATATAATTTTAATTTAGAAAAAGTAACTTAGAAGATCCTAGTATTTTCTAAATTAATAGAGTTAATTTAATTCTTTGGAGAATATGTGTCACTGTATATACAGTAAGAAAATCACAAATCCCTTGACAATAACAATAATACCTCATTTTCGTTGTCTATATATTGGCCAATTTTCATCCGAATCTTGAAAGAAATACCTTAACCCCTTGTGAAATCCTATATATCCCTATATGGACCCTTCCGATGTCTATATATTGGCCAATTTTCTTTCGATTCTTGAAAGGAATACCTTAAAAGATTTGTAAAAGGATTCCCCGCCAATCTGCATCAAAATCTGGCAGCAAATTTTTTTTTGGATTTTCTTCCATTTTTTGTGGGCCAACCCCTTGGGATTTCCGGAATCCCTTGTGAAATCCTATATATCCCTATATGGACCCTTCCGATGTCTATATTTTGGCCAATTTTCATCGGATTTTTGAAAGGAATACCTTAAAAGATTTGTAAAAGGATTCCCCGCCAATCTGCATCAAAATCTGGCAGCAAATTTTTTTTTGGATTTTCTTCCATTTTTTGTGGGCCAACCCCTTGGGATTTCCGGAATCCCTTGTGAAATCCTATATATCCCTATATGGACCCTTCCGATGTCTATATTTTGGCCAATTTTCATCGGATTTTTGAAAGGAATACCTTAAAAGATTTGTAAAAGGATTCCCCGCCAATCTGCATCAAAATCTGGCAGCAAATTTTTTTTTGGATTTACTTCCATTTTTTGTGGGCCAACCCCTTGGGATTTCCGGAATCCCTTGTGATATCCTATATATCCCTATATGGACCCTTCCGATGTCTATATTTTGGCCAATTTTCATCGGATTTTTGAAAGGAATACCTTAAAAGATTTGTAAAAGGATTCCCCGCCAATCTGCATCAAAATCTGGCAGCAAATTTTTTTTTGGATTTTCCTCCATTTTTTGTGGGCCAACCCCTTGGGATTTCCGGAATCCCTTGTGATATCCTATATATCCCTATATGGACCCTTCCGATGTCTATATTTTGGGCAATTTTCATCGGATTCTTGAAAGGAATACCTTAAAAGATTTGTAAAAGGATTCCCCGCCAATCTGCATCAAAATCTGGCAGCAAATTTTTTTTTAGATTTTCTTCCATTTTTTGTGGGCCAACCCCTTGGGATTTCCGGAATCCCTTGTGATATCCTATATATCCCTATATGGACCCTTCCGATGTCTATATTTTGGGCAATTTTCATCGGATTCTTGAAAGGAATACCTTAAAAGATTTGTAAAAGGATTCCCCGCCAATCTGCATCAAAATCTGGCAGCAAATTTTTTTTTGGATTTTCTTCCATTTTTTGTGGGCCAACCCCTTGGGATTTCCGGAATCCCTTGTAAAATCCTATATATCCCTATATGGACCCTTCCGATGTCTATATTTTGGGCAATTTTCATCGGATTCTTGAAAGGAATACCTTAAAAGATTTGTAAAAGGATTCCCCGCCAATCTGCATCAAAATCTGGCAGCAAATTTTTTTTTGGATTTTCTTCCATTTTTTGTGGGCCAACCCCTTGGGATTTCCGGAATCCCTTGTAAAATCCTATATATCCCTATATGGACCCTTCCGATGTCTATATTTTGGCCAATTTTCATCGGATTTTTGAAAGGAATACCTTAAAAGATTTGTAAAAGGATTCCCCGCCAATCTGCATCAAAATCTGGCAGCAAATTTTTTTTTTGATTTTCTTCCATTTTTTGTGGGCCAACCCCTTGGGATTTCCGGAATCCCTTGTGAAATCCTATATATCCCTATATGGACCCTTCCGATGTCTATATTTTGGCCAATTTTCATCCGATTTTTGAAAGGAATACCTTAAAAGATTTGTAAAAGGATTCCCCGCCAATCTGCATCAAAATCTGGCAGCAATTTTTTTTTCGATTTCCTTCCATTTTTTGTGGGCCAACCCCTTGGGATTTCCGGAATCCCTTGTGATATCCTATATATCCCTATATGGACCCTCCCGATGTCTATATTTTGGCCAATTTTCATCGGATTTTTGAAAGGAATACCTTAAAAGATTTGTAAAAGGATTCCCCGCCAATCTGCATCAAAATCTGGCAGCAAATTTTTTTTTGGATTTTCTTCCATTTTTTGTGGGCCAACCCCTTGGGATTTCCGGAATCCCTTGTGAAATCCTATATATCCCTATATGGACCCTTCCGATGTCTATATTTTGGCCAATTTTCATCCGATTTTTGAAAGGAATACCTTAAAAGATTTGTAAAAGGATTCCCCGCCAATCTGCATCAAAATCTGGCAGCAATTTTTTTTTTCGATTTCCTTCCATTTTTTGTGGGCCAACCCCTTGGGATTTCCGGAATCCCTTGTGATATCCTATATATCCCTATATGGACCCTTCCGATGTCTATATTTTGGCCAATTTTCATCGGATTCTTGAAAGGAATACCTTAAAAGATTTGTAAAAGGATTCCCCGCCAATCTGCATCAAAATCTGGCAGCAAATTTTTTTTTGGATTTTCTTCCATTTTTTGTGGGTCAACCCCTTGGGATTTCCGGAATCCCTTGTGAAATCCTATATATCCCTATATGGCCCCTTCCGATGTTTGGCCAATTTTCATCCGATTCTTCCGGTGATCTTTTTTATAACACGAAAACAAATTTTCTCGATTTGCTGTTTAGATTTGTTTAAACTTCATCAATCATATTTAATTAAATAAAAAATTTCGAAAACTTTTTAAAATCTTTCGATATGGAATGACCGTTATCGAGGAATTATCGTTACATTTCGAGTTCGAAATTCGGCCACACTTAAATTGAAATTGTGCAATAGCGGTCCTTTATTTGTTAAATTTATTAATTAAAGTAGAAAAATGAGCGGTCGAGGTGTTAGTAGAATATTAACAATAGGTGCTACCGCCCTTGGAGCCTTCTACCTGGGCTCCCACTTTGAGCGACAGAAGGTCATTGATGGAGCAACCAGTGGGCACCCCCGCTTGCCGGGATTACCTAGTTTTGGGACTGTTTCAGCGGCGAGTTTGATTCCTGCCCAAGAGAGCAATGTCAGCCTGACGGCAACACCATCACGGATCGGACAAATCATGAAGTACGGATTCCCTGGATTGGATAATGTTCGCTCCCACTCCGACTACGTGCTCTCCTACGACCGCCGGAATCGAGTGCCACATTGGGTGTTTGAGCACCTCACCCCAGAGACTGTAGCTAAAAACGATGCGGTTGACCGGGCCAAGTGCGACTTCAAGCAGGATGAGAGCATTCATCCATACTTTAGGTCTCAAAATACGGACTACAGGCGCTCCGGTTACGACCGCGGTCACATGGCTGCTGCTGGGAACCACCGGTTGCACCAGAAGCATTGCGAGGAGACCTTTTACCTATCCAATATGGCACCCCAAGTGGGTCAGGGCTTTAATCGTGATGCGTGGAACACCCTGGAGATGCACGTGCGAAAACTAACCAAAACTTATCCGAATGTGTATGTCTGCACGGGTCCCTTATACCTGCCTCGAAAGGAAGAAGACGGTAAAACCTACGTTAAATACGAGGTAATTGGAGCCAACACGGTGGCAGTGCCCACTCATTTTTACAAGGTTGTTGTCAGCGAAGCTACCGACCAAAAGCTCCATATGGAGGCCTATGTTATGCCCAATCAAGTGATCAGCAACGATACGCCTATAAATGTGTTCCAAGTGCCCCCAGAGACAGTGGAACGAGCTGCTGGGTTACTTTTCTTCGATCAAATGAACCGGAAACAACTGGCCACAGTCAATGGCAAGAAAGTGTAGGATGTTATTGCTAACTTTGGTTTCTTGTAAATAATTTGTTTAGTTTTTCTACCACCACTTGGAACCAACCCGGAATCCCCGCAAATAGCCAAATTAGTTTTGGGTTTTAGTTTATTTGACCAGGGAGAGTCCCTTGTTTAATGTAATTTTTTTCTTTTCCAAAGAACTGGTGAACGTTAATAAACGTAATCAATTAATACAGATATACATAGAGATGAAGCGTTGCGCGGGTGTTCTTGATCGTGAGGAGATAGCAAAGCGAGAAGAGGATGCGAATCTGAATCTGTCGGGTGCTGACTGATGTGTAAGGTGTTAGTGGATCGATGGGAGCACTTTACATGCCACCTTCGTTCTTGGAGCGTACATCGTCGATCTTGAGTATCATCTTGACGAGCTGTGTGGAGAGCAGGATCTGCTGCTTCTTGGAGTGCAGGGACTCTACCACATTGTGGTTCTTCATGTCCGAATCTCCCGTCAACATGCAGTCCACTCCCAAGCTGGGCTTCTTCTCGGCCACCTGACTGGCCTTCAGCTCTGACAACGTCTCCACGGGATGCAGGCCACTGTTCTCGGCCAGGGCAAGCGGAATGCTCTCCAGGGCTATGGAGAAGGCACGGAACGCATACTGCTCCAGCGTGGACAACTGGTCGGCCTCCTTAGCCACTGCCAGTGAGCAGCTGATTTCGGCAGCTCCACCACCATAGACGATACGGGAATCCTTAACCAAGGAACGAACCACGCAAATGGCGTCGTGAATAGAGCGCTTGGCCTCGGCGATGATCATAGCGTTGCCGCCTCGCAGGAAGATGGTCACGGCCTTTGAGTTCTTGCACTCCTCAATAACCAGCATCTTGTCCTTCGATGTACCGAAAGCTAAGAAGAGGAAACGGTGTCAAAAAAAATACTTTTTTTGTTTATTTTGGTCATTTGAACTTACCCATTTCTCGTACGAGACCGGCTGTACCAAGCTTCTCGGCGGTGAGCTCCTCAAAACGCGGCACAATGCGACCTCCAGTGGCGATAGCGATTAGCTCAATCTCGGGACCTCCAACCCAGCGCACGGCGGGCAGATCCTGCTGCAGCAGCAAGTGGTTGGCTTCATCGTCGAAGCCCCACTGACAGATGGCCAAGGTGGCACCGGCGTCCTTGACTTGCTTTACCATTTGCGTGAACTTCTCCTGCTCATACTCGCGCAGCGCCCTGTAGTCCTCGGCGGAGGTCACATCCAACTTATGCTTGGTCTTGGGCTTAGGGGGCTCGAACGGGCAGGTGAGGATGGCCAGCTTGACGTTCTTCAGCTCTTTGGGCATTTGAGAGTGGCTAAGGGTCTTGTCCACGATAACACCCTTGACTAGCAAGGAGTCTTCCATGCGACCGCCAACCTTAGTTTCAATCTTAATGAGCTCGAAGTTCACGTCCTTCTTTTCAATGTCAGCCACGTTAAGTACAGCATCCACGGCCATTTCAGCCATTTGACGGTGGCACTTGTTCACAATTTTGCTGCCAAGGGTGGTCATGGCAATCTGGATAAGCGGCTCCTTGTTCTTCGGGTCCACGGGGAAGGGCTGGGCGATGGCGTCCAGCTGCTTAATGGCGCATTGAGCGGCAAGCTCAAAACCATCAGCGATACGAATAGGATGGATACCGCGATCGATCAGTCCCTCTGCCTGTTCCAAAAGCGCTCCTGCCAGAACAACAACACCAGTGGTACCATCGCCAATCTCGTCGTCCTGCGACTGCGATAGCTGCACCATCAGCTTGGCAATCTCATGATCCACCTCCATCAGCTTCATGATAGTGGCGCCGTCATTGGTGACGGTCACATCGCCATCGGGACTGACCATAATCTTGTCCAGACCCTTGGGACCCAGGGAAGTCTTTAGGGTGGAGGCGATTTGCCGGGCGGCCATAATGTGAGTCTGAGGGGATGAAGGAAATGGAGTATATTAGTAAGAATAAAAAGAACTTGTCTGCGAATCATTTCTACTAAAAAACATTCTGTTGTGCGCGTGACTCAGCCGGCACTGCAGGGAAAACATCTGTGCGGCGTTTTAACCTCAAAATTGTTCAGTGACGTCAGATTTTGTCATTTTTGACAAAACAAATGTGGTTAGTGGCAAAAACAAGCTGCCAATTCCTATTAAACACTTCGGTGAAGCATATTTAATACTTTTCATTAAATTTTGAAGTCGCTGGGCGATTTTAAGCCGGCTTCGGTGACCATCTGGAACCTTCCACAGACGATGCGTCATTGTAAGGGTTTATTTTTGAAATGAAATCGAACAAAGATTCCGTTGAAGAGTATATCCTGCTTTTCCTATCGCCCCAATGAAGAAAAAACGCCCACAGACATTCTAAAGCGTCCACTCCTCTTTTTCCATTTACCTTTATGGCATCTGTTCCTGTGATGCGCTTCTGGCGCTCCTGGTCGCGCAGAATGATGAAGGGCCGACCATATTCGTCGAACGCGAACGTTCCGGGAAAGGCGCTCATTGTTCTCGAGTGGGGTGGAGCACGATTTTCAACAATAAAATAATAAACTTCGAAAAAGGCAGAAAGAACTCGGATCACTCGTACCTCGTGGTGAGGTGTGCAAGCTTGGCTATTTTCCCGACAAATTTGGCCATTTTTAAGCAATGGCTGTTTAGCTATAATTTACATTCGATAGTTGGCAGCCCTAGATAGACAGTTATCGATAAAATACCGAGTCGATTTCGGAATATTCTTTATTTTCATTCCAATACAACCCTTTTATATCACTTTGCTAATATTTTGTAATTCTAAAATTTTTTTCAAAATTTTTGATTTCTATCGATAAAAAAAACCAAGTTATTCAAACCAAACCCAATACCAAATAATTTAAAAATAAACTTTGTGATAGAACTTTAAAATACACTTTTTATTGCATTTAATTTAGCGAGATTTTAACGAATTGATAAATAATATTTATCGGTACAGCGATTGCCAGTAAAAACATACCACAAAATTGCCTAAAAAATCCATAGGAAGAGCTATAAAAAGGCAGCCCGCAGTATTTCCGTCTGTCTAATCAGAATCAGATTTCAAAGCAAGTGCAGCAAACAACTTGGAGTTTAGTTCCAAAAAACATAAGCCAGTTTTCTCCACGAAAGCCTTTTTGTTCAACTCAATTCGTTCTTCTTTGTGCGTTTATTTGCAACCATTAAGTGTGAAAATGCCATCCAATATGAATAATAAACTGTAAGTTTATATGGAGGAAAAAGTGCCAGTTCGATTTTGTAGTGTGAAAAAAATTAGAAAAAAAGTGCAAAGGAGCTCGTAACACGACCCCTTCCAATTGGTGGCAAGTAGGCTTGGTTGTAATGGTTTGTTGTGTACTAGTTTTAGTGTAACCTGCTAACTAATTCGGGTACCGTGGTGTTGGTTTTTCACGCTTACACACAGCAGCTGTGTGCGTTTCATTTTTTTTACAATCAGTAATGACGTACACAGCAACAATTAACGGAACCGTTTTAAATGGTTGAAGGGCCCAGATAGGGCAGCACGTTTTGTAAGTAAAGTAAACAATTGATTTCAGAAAATAAACAGTGTTTTGTTTTTTTGAAATGTAATTTTTACTTTATTTTGCCCTATATTGTTTATTTTTGCTTGTTTTTGTTATTGTTGCTGGCCAAAATGGCCGCCTGCATGGTTGCCACCCTGGCGACAGAACAAAATTCTTTTGTTGATTGTAAACACAATTAAAAAATAAGCTGCAGCAGCATCCGCTCTATTAGATAATATACATAATCCTCTTGTTTGCAGCTTGTACACATATAAAACAATTAATTAAAGCAAGCTACACATCATGCTGGAAAATCTGGCAACTCCAAGTGCTTTTATTTACAGTTCGACCTCTTCCAATTATAAAACACACGGATGCACATATGTATCTGTATCTGTATGTTTTTCTGTACTTTGTTTACCTGTTTCTTACCGTTGGGTATTGAAGTTTGGCAAACCATTTGATGCAATGGACTAAAGGAACTTTCTATCATAACCTTAAATGCTATCCCATCGTTTAGGTTTGCATTAAAAACCTCGCACTCTAGCCAGTTATTTTCCATGTTGCAAGTTAGCCAAGCTTGCAACAGCATTATGTCATAAGCCCCCCCCACTCCACCCATTCAACGGAAATGGCTGTAAACAAAGGAAAATTCCACTCGTCATTGCACTCGACTTCATTGTGTTGTGCGGCAAGTCAGATAAGCGAGAGGGAGGGCAGCGATATTGGGTCATCATCTGGTTTCTAGCAGCTTCTTTCGACGGTGGGGCAGTTTAATCTTATCTGTGCCTCCCTCATGCGATCATATCCCTTATCGCATCTATTGTTCTGGGCCTGCAATATATCGTCAAGGTGGCCGTGTTTGTTTTATGACATCTCCAGCGCTTTTGCCTCAAATCTTACCTGTTTGTTATACTATTTTTTTTACTGCTGTTTGCACTTCTGCCTCTGAAAAGTGTACCCTGGTCCCCCAATATTTGTGGAGCTTACGCTTTCTGATGTGGTTACACAAGCGATCCATTTCGCCGGACTTATCACCTGCTAGTTATCTAGAATCTAGACTAGATCTAATCTAGTATATGGCTTGATTTGCTCTGCTTTGTTTTTATTCCGTTTTAGCTGCAATGCTCTTACAGGGCCAAATACTTTTATCCAGGGTTCGTCTGAAAGGAATTATGTTCACCATTTGTCTGCATTATTCAATAACACGTGATCCATATTGGAAGTTAAATAAAATACAACTGTAAAATAATACAACTCGGCTTCATGGGAATAATAAATACGCAAGCACAGTTGTGGACACATTTATAGTACTGCTGATTAGGGTAGAAAGAAGGCCTTGAAGCTAATTTCCAACTTGGTAAGATTAATTTGCGAAATACGGTTTAAGTTTCATACTAGTCATACTCAATACTAACTAAGCTGGTCAAAAAAATGTCGAATACATTTTTTAATTAATAATTTTTGGTTTTTGTGGCTACCTATAGTTAATTTATAGTTTAGCAATAATTTTTGTTAATATGCATATGTATATTCCGAATGCAGACAGGCTTCACTTATCGCCTTAATTTATTAACCATTTTATTTTGTTAGCGGCTACATTTGCTGGTTTATGACTGCCAATATTCATATTGATTTGTCATTGCTTTTATTTTGGCAAATGTATACGAAACCCGCCTCCAAACACTAGACACGTGCAGGCGAAAAAAGCTTTTTGTATTGTTTGGAATAGTCTAGATACATATGTATGTAAATCTTAAAATTTAAATTTCCTTCTCCCTCTGTATATATTAACAATACTGATATTTTTAGCCCTACCGCCTCTATTTTCCTCTTGAATTTGCGTATCAGGCTAGCCGGCCGACTAAATAAACACAAATGTGAGCTAGCCGGCATATTTTTTCATGCAAATTTAGTATAAATTATTTGGGCTTTGTTTCGCAATTCGCTTTCCCCAAACGGGTGTCCAAACCCCTCTCTATGGTCGGGCAAAAGGAGAATAGTTTGACCTTGGGCCCTCAGGCAGAACGGGCCCACTATTGAAATTCATTTTGAGATCCATATCTGAACGACTGTACCGCCGACAGTATCTCAAATAGTAAGGGTATATCTCGACGAGGGGCCTCCTCTTAGTAGCAACTTAATCACATAAATGATGCCACCGCCGTTTGGGTGTCGTCAGTCGCCAGACAACCGCTCAAAGCACAGCACCTCCACCTCACATATCAACTGAATACCCAGGAGCGAATTAAAGTAGAAAAGCAGGCCAGATTATAGAATTTTTCGATGTGAATCACAGTGAGCCCCGTCAAAGGACCGAAAGCAACGAAACTGTGATAGCCAAAGCACACAAGACAAAAATCCAAAAGATAGTGAACTGCAGCTGTGATAAATCTTTTTTCAACCAAATATTTACATACCTTTGTCTGCGCCAGAAATGACGACATCGAGCGACCATTTGCAGCCAGAGGACCAGACCACCGCTCAGGGGTACGTCTGCAGTCCTTTTTTGTTAGTTTTTTAAGGGAAATTAGAGATCACGCAAGGTCGTTGTTGGGCAATTTTAATTGTTCTGCACGTGCCATCGATTGAGATGTCATAGGCATTGCATGAGAATTATTGTGGGCCGACGGCCCATCCTAATAAATTGCATCCATTAAGCGCGATGCACTCAAACGCCCGGTTCCCATTCAGGCCTATTTATTTGCGCTCAATTCACAAAGCGCTGCCAAGTGCGCAGTTTGTTGATTTAATTGGATGTGTGGCAGGGAAACAACAAAATGCTTGGCATATTTCACGTCCGCCCTAGCCGGCAAAAAACAATATATCTATAGACCACTCAGTGGTGCGTTTAGTATACGTATCCATACGTATTTTGTGCCGTCCCCATTGAATGTTTGATTAACACCCAGAAAGATTCAAATGCGAATAAGTGAATAAAGAGAGCTGTCCGTCGACAGTCCAGATTCCATTAATACTGTCATGGAATTGCTCTCTTTGTATAATATTCGACGCTTCGCTCCGAAACTAACCCACTAACTTCGTTTTGTCCGACATAATCTGTCCGTTGTCCCACAAGGATACTCCACGAATAGTGAAATGAAGAGAGCTATCCGTCGACAGTCAAGTTAAAACAGATTGTAATACTGTCATGGAATTGCTCTCTTTGTATAACATTCGAAAGGCGACGATATCGGTGTGCTTAATTCGTTTTAAGCTAAGCTGTAAGCGTCTGCTGGTGATGGTTAATCGTTCTCTCTCCCTTCCAGGCAAATCCCACTTCAAAAATTATACATTGTTACATTCAATTTCACTTTGTATTCTTTGCTAGTGGCTGTAAAATACTTTACAATTTTAAAGTTTCGCCCGCCCGTTAAAAATATAGATCCCGCAACTTAAAGATTATCAAAAATGCTTTGTTGAGAAGGTAATTCCTACAGGCCGCCGCGTCCACGCCCGCCGGTGGGTCCACCCTGCCAGGCTCCTCGTCCGCCGGGTCCTCCCGGAGCTCCCGGTGGTCCGCCAGTGCCCCTTCCTCCACCAGGCGGTCCTCCTCGGCCTCTGCCCCGCGCTGAAAATGAAAAATTTATTTAGTTTCAATATAATACATTGGCACGTTTTCACTTACTACAAGACAAATCTAGTTAAATAAAATTTTAATATGCGTAACATGAAAATGAATGGACGTTTTTTATGCAAATATGTGGGAGTCTTTTTCCCAAGATTGTAGAAGACCCAAGATTCTGTCTTGCATTAAGTGACTTCAAAATGACAAACTTACCCTGTGCGCGTAGAATGGCCGCTTTGCCGCGTCCAGCTGTCCCACCAAGCCCCTTGCCCGTCTGCTTCTTGAACATCGGCGCGTTCTTAAGCATGTCCGGAAGAATGAGGAACCTGATCTTAGAGCCTCGAATGTAGACGTTCTCCAGACTAGCCGTACGTCCGTCCCGGTAAGTCACCGTGATCTGCGTCATCTGGCAGTTCATGTTGTCCTCCGCCTCGATTAGCTTGCCGCGGTACACCTCGCCGGTGATGGTTTCGCATGTGATTATGTGTCCCTCGGCCTCGTGTAGGACTTTAATGGGTACTCCGATAGACATACTTGCTTTATAATATGTTGTTTCGTGTCTTTTTTCAAGTTACTATTGATTTTCCTTGTTTTTTCCTATGCCGCTTGCTCTTTCGCGAGTTTTTCTTGGCCAAACGTTGTGGTTGGTGTATGTGTGCGGTTTGACAGTTCGAAAAAATGGCGTACTTAGAGTTGCCAGATGGCCGCCGACGATGTTCCATCTCTATAACCGCATAGCAGTATGTAATCGGGACTATCGTTATCGGGTTTCCGATAAATTGCGCGCTTATCTTATCAGTTCAAATTGTACACAAACAATTTTGCGTCATAAAGCGTATTTAATTTAATTGTTCCTGCATCGTTTGCTGATAAGCCACACACTTTCTGCTTCGTAGACATTTCGTCAGTTTTTCAGCAGCTATTGCGCCGTTCAGCCACCAATTGTCTTCAATCGTAACCATGATTAGGTAAAAACTTACTGGGACTGGGACTTTAATAGATTAAAACTGGATAGATAGAGCTTTACAAAATCGATCAGGCACAGAATAAAGGCAATTCATATATTTTCATCCAATGCATAATCTTTTGTCCACAGCGACCCAATGTTTAGTAGTAGTATCGTTAGAAGAGAGTTTAATGACAGCGGTATTGCCGATGGCAAACTCCGCACCATCTCGACTTCTTCTTGCGCCACGACCATGTCAACTGAGTCCTACCGCATCTCTCTCGGTGTAGGGCCTCTGTGGTGGTCCTGATGTCCCTGTCCACCACAGAACAGATCACGATAGGGCATCGCTCTTAACGGGTAAGTTTATCCCCAATTCATTTTCTTCCCCCAAACCTTATCCCGTCAATATTCTTACAGGCAGCAGCCGTAAGTCTTCGGTCGACTCGGCTGGTGGCAGCCTGTACGAGGCCGGCTCCAGGGCGTCGTCGCCGTCGTCCTCCTCGTCGGAAATCTCCGACTTGGGGTCGCAGGGCGACATCCATTCGCTATACTCGAACGATGATTGCCAGGAGGTGCTGCGCCAGATCTTGCAGCACGACCAGCCGGTGCACATTTCCATCAAACTGCATGTCACCGAGGACGTGTACACCAATTGGATGACGATTTTGAACCCGGTCAACAATTTGCTATATGCTGTTTTGCCGAAGGACTTGCCTCCAGCCGGCTCCAAGCAGACTTTCGTCTCGCTCCTGGAGTTTGCCGAAGACAAGCTGGAAGTGGATGGCGTCGTAGTCGCCATGAGCAAGGATCAACCGGACCGCGCTCATTTGATCGAGGCATTTTTGTTTATGGGTTTCGAGCCGCTGTCAAGAAAGGCACCCCAGGCCCCGCCATCTGCCATCAACGACAACGAGCATAACTATTTCTTGTACAACATCGAGGAGTAGTCAGGCGGCAAAAGGGGGCGATTTTCGCAGTACTTTACCATCACACACACACACACACACCAATCAATTAATCACAACAATCAATAACAATTTATTATCCAATTCGTAGTATCCGCAAACTTAAAGCTTAGTAACACTGACATATTGGCCCCAATGTGTTCAACGAAACAAAACAAATCCAATATTTCAAATCCCGGTGTTTCAGTAGTCGAAAATCGTTTTAAATTGTCTTCGCAGCGGCGAATTTCTTTTGGTAGTCTTTCAAATATGGCCAGCCACGTTAAGAGCCTGATCGCAAAATATTTTACAAATATATAATCAACAAAATATAGCAAAAACGTAAAAAAAAATATAAAACGAAAAAAATGTCACAAAAAAATAAAATGTATTTAACCGTAAGTTTAATCTTGAATCAATATTTATGTCATATTTATGTTTTTTTGCTTTCGTTGTAATCGTATTTTTTTGCTTTTCAATGTATTTTTTCAATTATTATATCAATGCGTATATATGATGGTTTTAATCCCGATTTCTTATATCTAGAATATACTTTATATACTTTTATTCACTTTTTGTATACCTATTACGAAAAAAAGAAACAAGAGAGAATATATAGAGAAGAAGATGCATTAAAAGGGAAGCACATATAATCACATACGCCAGAAGATTCAGATTCATATACGATATTCAATATAAATAAACGTAATAATCAATAGATTCCGTAACACACAAACAAATTTTTTCAATTTTTTCCTTATTTAAGTATGATTTACTTGATTCCAATAATAAAACGTATGACTTACAAAAAAAAGAAAAACCTTATTATTGTCGCCTTGATAATTCAAATCAATATTTATGACACGCCGGGAGGTTGATGGCGTATTATTGTTTTGCGAATATCTCGAGTGGAAGTGGCTGAGTTTTAATGGCTGCCTCTTCAGTTCCAGATAAGAAAAATGGTGGATTTGCTTTCTATTTGATTGACTTGAAACTTCCCAGCCAGATATGTAGAGTGGATTACCATGGAGGGAAGTTTCATTCAGTTTTAAGATGAAAGAAATTCCAGCAAAAGTTCCTTTCAATAAGAAAATAGTTTTAACTCCTTGAAAGTATTTCCAAATTTAGTTTTCAGAGGTATTCCATTGTGTGAAATGTGTTCTACAAGTAGTAACATTTTGTAGCTTAAACTTCAATTAAGTGTCCAGCCAAACAGAAAGCATGACTTGGAGTATCTTCCTTTGCTAATCTCGGCTTAGAAATCATACAACAGCTGCTCCACACCAAAATACATTGGCTCACTGTCTGTTTATGGGCGATAAAACTCTGGGGCACTCAAAAAAAGCTCCTATATACCCATCTATGTGAGATATAGGGGATTCGGTGGAGCACCAGCAGGTATGGCTACATATATAAAGAGATAACGATATAACCACCAGCGGAAGAGGTTCCGAAAAACAGTCGAGATCCGAACGCCGCGGAGTTTACACGAAAAAAAGGTTTGTAAGCGAAGTGAAGTCATATCCCCCAGGAGGTATCATCATGCTGAAGGCGGTGAGTGTACTTGCAATCGGTGGATCGAAAGTTATCTTATCAGGCTTATAGATAAGGGGTCTGTTGGTTTAGTTTCCGATCCTTTCCAATAATGTTTACCCAATTCGCCCTGATTGCATTGAATGTCACTTGCAGATTATTATTTTTGCTACGCTCTTGGTAGCCGTGGCCCTGGCCATGCAGCCTTTGGATGCCAAGGACGAAAATAGCCGCCATCACCACCTGAACCACAAGCGTCAGCTGTCCCAGCACCACCACAGCCATCAGAGCCATGGACTTTCGGAGAAGAAGGAGCACCTGCATCAAGGAAGACAGCTTGCCCACCAGGTAGCTTCACATGCCAAAGAAGGACACTCTAAGCTTCACAAGGATCACAAAACGCACCATCACAAGTCCCATGACGAGCACTCCCGCCGGAAGGCTCGCTCCCACTCCGGAACCCACAAAAAAAACAGTAACTCCAGACGCTCTCCCAAGCACCATTCGGCATCTCGTGGCCATTAGAATTCATATTTATATCCTAGCTTATGTGAATAAAAACCCTTTCCAAAGGCCAAAATAAAATCGGAGATTATTTAAAAATCTTTCCTTTCCGAACTTAAACTTATAGATTTATTCATAAATGGTCAGTAAGAACTTTGGCTTCCGGAAGAACTTTTTAATTTCGATAAGAAAAAGTGGCTAGGAATCTATTTGGTCAAAAACGATAAGAAAGTAAACTTTAAAGAACGAGGAAAATAATTCAGGAAATTAACATTCCAAGATAAGAAGTAAGATATTAATTCCAATTTCAAAAAAACCTAAACACCAAAAACAAAAAATATTTATTTTGCCACACAGCTTTTAATCAATAATGAAGCTTTAATGCTTCCAGGAAAAGTCCTTAAAGTGAAAAGTTTTTTTTTTTTTTTGAACGATGATACCTAAAATGGTACGATATCCACTGTAATCTCGAGCTTTCTTAGTGACCCCCTTTATGGCCGGAATATTAAGCATGTGTGGATCGTTAAAGCCCGGCCAAGAGACTGACTGAGCTGGGTCCAAGTCCCAGGTTCGGGTCGGCAGTTCAGATGTGTAATTACGCTTAGCCAACGCGGTCTTTTTGGCCGGCTTTTGTTACGTTGGCAGACCATTGAAATCGCTACAATTTCTTTGGAAGCGCCGGGCCAGGTCTCAGAAAATCCGGTTTAAGATGTCTGACAATTGAAATTTGAAAATAATAAGCCTCACATGCGTATGTGCTCGTCTGTGTATATAAATTGTTTTGTTTTTATTGCGATTATGCCGGTGTTAATTGTGTCTGGGGTCAAAAACACATCTGACGTCATCTCCAAAACATCAAAATGAGTTTCAAGACCCAGTGAAAGGGTTAATTTGTGGAGGGGCTTGTATAATTTCTTTGGTAAGAGGAAGGAAATGGGAGTATGCCAATGTTTCTAACCCCACACAGGATATATTCTGGGGCGGTAGTATCCTCCGTAGTATCTTCCATAGCTTCGGTATCCTCCGTATTTGTAGCCCCCGCCATATCCCCCACCATAACCGCCGTAGTATATGGGAGCTGGAGCCGCATAATACCCGTAGCCAATGGAATCGGCAGTGGCTAGGTCACCTTCTGCTCCAGCATTTTCGTTCTGGAAATTAAACGATGGATTTTAAGATGGATAATATATTTGTCAATATTGTCCTACCTCAACAGGACCGGCTGAAATGACCGCCATAAGAGCCATTACAAAAATAATGGAAAATAACTGAAAGTTTAACAACAAAGATTATGAAAATTTCATCTATGATTGACCTAATTTTTTCGTACTACCTTTGCCATTGCTGATCTTGTTAACAAAACTGCAAGGGGATTCACCGGGTCTTTGTGATTTGTGGCAAATTAGCAACTTTTTCGCAGCTAGGCTGTTCTGCTCTTGTTAGAAGCGTTGTTGTTCGTAAACTGTGATCCAGAATAACAGATCAACAATATTTATAGTCGACCAAACCATCCCGGAGATTGATTTCGCACATGATCATTGATTGGACAAACATTGGGGAATCTGGGGATGTCATTACCCGGTGGGAAATGAGCTGTCTCACATCAGGGTCAAATTGTGAATGATTTTAATTTATAAATCGGTTAATTTTTTGTCAAAACCACAGTAAAACCAGGTTTAAGAGCCCGAAGCCTCATACGAAATTTAAGTGTCCAGTTTTTTTATTATCTACTTTCTTTTTGCATCCTTTAAAGAATATTCCACTGACGCACAATCTAATCAACTTCCTAACTAAATATTTTAACATCTTGCTAAGTAAGTTGATTCAGCTTATTTCATTTTAATAATCAGGAAAATTTAATCTTCTAATTTCTACTAAACAAAATCGTTGTTTGAATATTGAATGCCAAAGAGTTTAAGCAATTTATTAGGTACATCATATTTTTAAAATAAAAAGGATTTTAATTAAAACTTAGATTTCAAAATAATTTGAAAAATAGATTTTAGATTTATAATCCTTTTTAAAATCGATTAGTCGATCACTTAGCATCGAAAATGGCGCTGCTGGCTTGAAATCGAAGGGTCTATCGAAAATTTCCCACCACTAGCGTGGCATGCTAGCGTGAAAAATACTTTTTCCTTTTTGCAAAGTTTTGAAATTGCCTTTTGCCGCTGAAGAAAGATAGTAAACTTGAAAAATAGGTAAAAATTCGGAAGCCCAACATAAGTTTTACGTTCTAAAAACGCAATTTGTTAAGCGGCGTTAGTTTTTAAGCTTTTATTTGTCGCTGAAAATATTGCAAAAGACCGCAACGTCGGCATCGTTTTTCCCCCATGGGAGGCGACTGTGTGCGTGCACATGCTAATGTGTCTCCTCTTTTTATTGATTAGGGTAGGACACCGGATATAATGTCCATTCCGCCGTACATGTTGCCGCAGAATGCCTGGGCCGCCCAGCTCATGGCCCAGCAGGCATATGCGGCTGCCCATGCTCAGCAGGCGCAATTGCATGCCCAGCAGCAAATGGCCAACCAAATCCAGCAGATTCCTCCGCCCGGGGCCCCGCTGCCTCCGACAAGTGGGCACGCTAACGGTGTTCCCATCGCTGCCAGCGGGCAACCGGGCTTGGGACAGATTCCGACGCCGAAGCCAGACATCCTCACAGAGGAAAAAATCCAGGAAAAAGCCTTGAAGTGGCAGCATTTGCAGTCAAAACGCTTCGCCGAGAAGCGAAAGTTTGGCTTCGTAGACACTCAGAAGGAGGACATGCCTCCAGAGCACATCAGGAAGATCATACGCGATCATGGTGACATGACGTCCAGAAAGTACCGCCACGACAAGCGTGTGTATCTGGGTGCGCTTAAGTATATGCCCCACGCTGTTTTGAAGCTGCTGGAGAACATGCCTATGCCCTGGGAGCAAATTCGGGATGTCCAGGTACTCTACCACATCACTGGAGCCATTACCTTTGTGAACGAGATTCCCTGGGTCATTGAGCCGGTCTACATTGCTCAGTGGGGGTAAGTTAAATATTGTTTGTTATGCTTTTAATTCTAATCAAATAACTTATGTTATGCTAAAGCACCATGTGGATTATGATGAGGCGTGAAAAACGCGATCGTCGTCACTTTAAAAGAATGCGTTTCCCGCCATTTGATGATGAAGAACCTCCCCTAGATTACGCGGATAACGTACTCGATGTAGAGCCCTTGGAAGCCATCCAAATAGAGCTGGACAACGATGAAGATAATGCCGTGTACAAATGGTTTTACGACCATCGCCCTCTAGTAGATACGCCGTAAGTTATAGAATGATTCATAATTGAATTTCGTTGATTACAATATTTTATTTTGCCAGATACGTTAATGGCTCCACATATCGCAAGTGGAATCTTTCGCTGCCCCAACTGGCTACCTTGTATCGGCTGGCCAATCAATTGCTAACGGATCTGGTGGACAATAACTTCTTTTACCTATTTGATCCGAAGAGTTTCTTTACCGCCAAGGCTTTAAATATGGCCATTCCTGGCGGACCTAAATTTGAGCCACTGATCAAAGATCACAATGTGGGGTAAGATAATCAATAAGCCTCACCCATTCGATAGCATTTGAAGGATTTCTTTCGCTCCTCAGAGATGAAGACTGGAACGAGTTTAACGACATTAACAAAGTCATTATTCGACAACCCATTCGTACCGAGTATCGGATAGCTTTTCCCTATTTGTACAACAACATGCCCCACTTTGTGCATCTGAGCTGGTAAGACGCAAACCAAAATAATTGTATTTTTCATATTAACGTGTAAGTAACGTTTCCAAGTTAAACCCCATGTTGGAAATGCTTCATGCCACGTGAGAATAACGATGAGCTCCCGGTTTACTACCAATATTGCGATATAAAAGGGAGCTGCAATGAGAATGTTCGTAGCGATTTTGGAGGATAAATCGATACTGCTGATAGTTGCATACATTTACGAATAAAACATTGAATAGTTGACTTTAAATAGGCTTTCCTTTTTTCTAATTTCAGGTATCACACTCCAAACGTGGTCTACATCAAGACTGAAGATCCTGATTTGCCCGCCTTCTACTTTGATCCCCTGATTAACCCCATATCCCATCGCAATGCCAACTCTAAAGTGCAGGAGCCGCTGCCGGATGATGACGAGGACTTCACTTTGCCGGACGATGTGCAGCCCTTCTTGCAGGATACTCCGCTCTATACGGACAACACAGCTAATGGTATTGCATTGTTGTGGGCTCCTCGGCCCTTCAATATGCGCTCGGGTCGTTCTCGGCGCGCAATCGATGTACCTTTGGTCAAGTGTTGGTATAAGGAGCACTGTCCCCCTGGACATCCCGTTAAAGTGCGCGTCAGCTACCAAAAACTGCTAAAATACTACGTGCTGAACGCTCTGAAGCACCGAAAACCCAAGCCCCAGAAGAAACGCTATCTATTCCGTTCCTTTAAGGCCACAAAGTTCTTCCAGACCACCACATTGGACTGGGTGGAGGCTGGACTGCAGGTGTGCCGTCAAGGCTACAATATGCTTAATCTTCTGATTCACCGTAAGAATCTGAACTACTTGCATTTGGATTATAACTTCAATTTGAAACCTGTGAAGACCCTGACGACAAAAGAGCGTAAAAAGTCGCGTTTTGGAAATGGTTAGTATATCCATGTTTTATATTTAAGCATGTTGATTAACGTAACACTCCGTTTTTTTTTTTAGCTTTCCATTTGTGCCGTGAAATTCTTAGATTGACCAAGCTCATCATTGACTCTCATGTCCAGTATCGATTAAATAACGTTGACGCCTTCCAACTTGCCGACGGATTGCAGTACATATTTGCCCATGTGGGCCAATTGACGGGAATGTATCGCTACAAATACAAGTTGATGAGACAGATTCGCATGTGCAAGGATCTTAAGCATCTGATCTACTACCGCTTCAATACTGGTCCCGTCGGCAAGGGTCCTGGCTGCGGTTTCTGGGCACCCGGTTGGCGCGTGTGGCTATTCTTTATGCGTGGAATAACCCCTCTATTGGAACGCTGGCTTGGCAACTTGCTGTCACGTCAGTTCGAGGGAAGACACTCTAAAGGTGTGGCTAAAACTGTCACCAAACAGCGCGTGGAATCCCACTTTGATCTGGAGTTGCGTGCTTCCGTGATGCACGATATTGTGGACATGATGCCCGAGGGAATTAAACAGAACAAGGCACGCACCATTCTGCAGCATCTTTCGGAAGCTTGGCGCTGTTGGAAGGCAAACATTCCCTGGAAGGTACCCGGTCTACCGATTCCGATTGAAAACATGATTCTTCGATATGTCAAGATGAAGGCGGATTGGTGGACGAACACAGCCCACTACAACAGGGAGAGAATTCGTCGCGGAGCCACCGTGGACAAGACCGTGTGCAAGAAGAATCTGGGGCGACTCACGCGTCTTTACCTAAAAGCAGAGCAGGAAAGACAGCACAACTACCTCAAGGATGGACCCTACATATCGCCCGAGGAGGCTGTGGCCATCTACACAACTACAGTGCATTGGTTGGAGTCGCGTCGCTTCGCCCCCATTCCTTTCCCGCCGCTGTCCTACAAGCACGACACCAAGCTCCTGATCCTGGCTCTGGAACGTTTGAAGGAGGCCTACAGCGTAAAGTCTAGGCTGAATCAAAGCCAGCGTGAGGAACTTGGTCTTATCGAACAGGCTTATGACAATCCTCATGAAGCGTTGTCCCGCATCAAGCGCCATTTGCTTACACAGAGAGCTTTCAAAGAGGTTTGCTTTTTAACTATTCAGTATTTTATTTCCATTTAACAATTTCCATTTTGTAATTATAGGTTGGCATTGAGTTCATGGATTTGTACAGCCATCTTATACCCGTCTACGAAGTGGAACCCCTGGAGAAGATCACAGACGCCTACTTGGATCAGTACCTATGGTACGAGGCAGACAAGAGAAGGCTCTTCCCGCCATGGATCAAGCCCAGCGATACGGAACCGCCGCCACTGTTGGCGTATAAATGGTGTCAAGGTTCGTTTTTGTAGGAATCTATTAGTGAAAATGTTTTCTGGGCATTTTTGGTGTGTGATTTGTGGCAAAGTGATAGGTATTTGATCATCCCCTTGTTGCAAACCTCACGCCAACGATGATGCCCAATATAGCAACGTTAAAAATATAT
The DNA here is from genome assembly GCA_018150405.1 of Drosophila varians. Taxonomy (NCBI): domain Eukaryota; kingdom Metazoa; phylum Arthropoda; class Insecta; order Diptera; family Drosophilidae; genus Drosophila; species Drosophila varians. The sequence continues at coordinate 18,187,959 of JAECWK010000130.1, forward strand.
TAAAGTGGAAGAGTTAATGATTATTCATTCCCACCATTCATAAAGTTCCAATATATTATTCAAAACAGGTATCAACAATCTGCAGGATGTGTGGGATGTGGGTGAGGGTGAATGCAACGTCTTGCTGGAGTCGAGATTCGAGAAGCTGTACGAGAAAATTGATTTGACCCTTCTCAATCGACTTTTACGCTTGATCGTCGATCACAATATTGCCGATTACATGACCGCCAAGAACAACGTGGTAATCAACTACAAGGATATGAACCACACCAACAGCTACGGTATTATTCGGGGCCTGCAATTCTCCTCATTCATCACGCAATACTACGGTCTGGTTTTGGATCTCTTGGTGCTCGGCCTTCATCGCTCCAGCGAAATGGCCGGACCGCCTCAGATGCCAAACGATTTCCTAACTTTCCAGGATGCAGTCACAGAAACGGCTCATCCAATCCGCCTATATTGTCGCTATGTGGACAGGATTCACTTGTTCTTTAGGTTTTCTGCCGAAGAGGCACGCGATCTAATCCAAAGATACCTTACGGAGCACCCGGATCCTAACAACGAAAACATTGTAGGCTACAACAACAAGAAGTGCTGGCCCAGAGATGCTCGCATGCGTTTGATGAAGCACGACGTGAATTTGTAGGTTTCCATTCTATCCAAGCTCTAAATTTATAATATAACGTCTGATATTCTTAATATATTTCAGAGGTCGTGCTGTTTTCTGGGACATTAAGAACCGTCTACCACGTTCTGTGACCACAATTGGCTGGGAGAATACCTTTGTCTCTGTGTATTCCAAGGACAACCCAAACTTGCTGTTCAACATGAGCGGCTTTGAGTGCCGCATTTTGCCAAAGGTTCTTTTAGCTAAACTTTACAAATAGGAATAGTTTAATATTTTACGTTTTCCTTCCACAGTGCCGCACCCAAAACGAAGAGTTCACTCACCGTGATGGCGTTTGGAACTTGCAGAACGAAATTACCAAGGAACGCACGGCCCAGTGTTTCCTGCGCGTGGATGACGAGTCCTTGGGGCGTTTCCACAACCGTGTAAGGCAGATCCTTATGGCATCGGGCTCAACCACTTTCACAAAGGTATGAAAACATAAAAAATTAATTAAAGTCTCAGTTTTTAATTAAAAATCTTCCCTTTCAGATTGTCAACAAATGGAACACAGCCTTAATTGGTTTGATGACCTATTTCCGCGAGGCTGTGGTCAATACCCAGGAGCTTCTGGATTTGTTGGTCAAGTGCGAGAATAAGATCCAAACTCGTATCAAGATTGGCCTCAACTCCAAAATGCCTTCCCGTTTCCCGCCCGTGGTATTCTACACTCCCAAGGAGCTGGGTGGATTGGGAATGTTGAGCATGGGCCACGTCCTGATTCCACAATCCGATTTGCGATGGTCTAAACAAACAGACGTGGGAATTACTCATTTCAGATCAGGTGAGCTTAAGCTTTAAGATAAATTGTAATGATTTTTTAATGTTTCTTTATTTTAAAGGCATGTCCCATGATGAGGATCAGCTGATTCCCAATCTGTACAGGTATATCCAACCCTGGGAGAGTGAATTCATTGACTCCCAGCGTGTGTGGGCAGAATATGCTCTTAAGCGGCAAGAAGCTAATGCCCAAAACAGACGCCTCACTCTGGAAGATCTTGAAGACAGCTGGGATCGTGGTATTCCCAGGATAAACACCCTCTTCCAGAAGGATCGACATACGCTAGCCTATGACAAGGGCTGGCGCATTCGAACAGAGTTCAAGCAGTATCAGGTCCTGAAACAGAATCCGTTCTGGTGGACGCATCAGCGACATGACGGAAAGCTCTGGAATCTGAACAACTACCGCACAGACATGATCCAGGCACTGGGTGGCGTGGAGGGCATTTTGGAGCACACGCTGTTCAAGGGAACCTACTTCCCCACCTGGGAGGGTCTCTTCTGGGAGAAGGCCTCCGGCTTTGAGGAGTCGATGAAGTACAAGAAGCTCACTAATGCGCAGCGTTCCGGTCTCAACCAGATTCCCAATCGTCGATTCACACTCTGGTGGTCACCCACGATCAATCGTGCCAATGTGTACGTTGGTTTCCAGGTGCAATTGGATTTGACGGGTATTTTCATGCACGGCAAGATTCCCACTTTGAAGATTTCGCTGATTCAGATCTTCCGGGCCCATTTGTGGCAAAAGATCCACGAATCGATTGTGATGGATCTGTGTCAGGTGTTTGATCAAGAGCTGGATGCCCTGGAAATAGAGACGGTTCAAAAGGAAACCATCCATCCTCGTAAGTCCTACAAGATGAACTCCTCGTGCGCGGATATCCTGCTCTTCCCCGCCTACAAATGGAATGTGTCGCGCCCATCGCTTCTAGCAGATACGAAGGACACCATGGATAACACCACCACACAAAAGTATTGGCTAGATATTCAACTTCGTTGGGGAGATTACGATTCCCACGATGTGGAGCGGTACGCCAGAGCAAAGTTCCTGGACTACACCACGGATAACATGTCCATTTATCCTTCGCCGACTGGAGTGCTGATAGCTATCGACTTGGCTTATAATCTCCACTCGGCGTATGGCAATTGGTTCCCTGGCTGCAAGACTCTTATTCAGCAAGCCATGGCGAAGATCATGAAGGCCAATCCAGCGTTGTATGTGCTCCGTGAACGTATCCGTAAGGCCTTGCAGCTGTACTCTTCGGAACCGACGGAACCGTATCTCAGTTCCCAGAACTATGGTGAGCTGTTCTCCAACCAGATCATCTGGTTCGTTGACGACACGAATGTGTATCGCGTGACCATCCACAAAACATTCGAGGGCAATCTGACAACGAAGCCCATAAACGGAGCCATCTTCATCTTTAATCCCCGCACGGGTCAGCTTTTCTTGAAGATCATTCACACGTCGGTGTGGGCCGGCCAGAAGCGTCTGGGACAGCTGGCCAAGTGGAAGACAGCTGAAGAGGTAGCCGCTTTGATTCGATCGCTGCCGGTGGAGGAGCAGCCTAAGCAAATCATTGTGACAAGGAAGGGCATGTTGGATCCCCTGGAGGTGCACTTGCTAGATTTCCCCAACATTGTGATCAAGGGCTCGGAGCTGCAGCTGCCTTTCCAGGCCTGCTTGAAGGTTGAGAAGTTCGGTGATCTGATTTTGAAGGCTACGGAACCGCAGATGGTGCTATTCAATCTCTATGATGACTGGCTAAAGACCATCTCCTCATACACGGCCTTCAGCAGGCTCATCCTGATCCTGCGTGCTCTGCATGTGAATACAGAGCGTACCAAGATCATCCTGAAGCCGGATAAGACCACAATCACCGAGGCTCATCACATTTGGCCCACATTGTCTGACGAGGAGTGGATCAAGGTGGAAGTGCAGCTAAAGGATCTCATCCTGGCCGATTACGGCAAGAAGAACAACGTAAACGTGGCCTCCTTGACGCAGTCCGAGATTCGGGACATTATTTTGGGCATGGAGATCAGTGCTCCTTCCGCGCAGCGCCAACAGATCGCCGAGATTGAGAAGCAGACCAAGGAGCAGAACCAGCTCACGGCCACCACCACAAGGACTACAAACAAGCATGGCGACGAGATTATCACCTCCACCACGTCCAACTACGAGACGCAGACCTTCAGCTCCAAGACAGAGTGGCGAGTGAGAGCCATTTCAGCCACCAATCTTCACCTGCGAACAAACCACATATACGTCAGCTCGGACGACATCAAGGAGACTGGCTACACCTACATCCTGCCCAAGAACATCCTCAAGAAGTTCGTGACCATTTCGGACTTGAGAGCCCAGATCGCGGGCTATTTGTACGGAGTCAGTCCACCGGACAACCCGCAGGTGAAGGAGATCCGCTGCATCGTCATGCCGCCGCAGTGGGGTACCCATCAGACGATCAACCTGCCCAATGCCCTGCCCACACACCAGTACCTTAAGGATATGGAACCGCTCGGCTGGATTCACACCCAGCCCAACGAGCTGCCGCAGTTGTCGCCGCAGGACATTACCACCCACGCCAAGATCATGCAGGAGAACTCGAACTGGGATGGCGAGAAGACGATAGTAATCACGTGCTCCTTTACGCCAGGATCGTGCTCGTTGACGGCGTACAAGCTGACGCCCTCGGGCTTCGAATGGGGCTCCAAGAACACCGACAAGGGCAACAACCCGAAGGGCTACCTCCCGTCGCACTACGAACGCGTCCAGATGCTGCTCTCGAACAAGTTCCTGGGCTTCTTCATGGTGCCTGCGCAGAGCAGCTGGAACTACAACTTCATGGGCGTGCGTCACGATCCGAATATGAAATACGAACTGCAGCTGGCGAATCCGAAGGAGTTCTACCACGAGCTCCATCGCACCTCGCACTTCCTACTCTTCTCGAACTTGGAGGATGGTGGCGATGGCGCTGGCGCGGATCGGGAGGATGTCTACGCGTAGACACGAATCCTTATTTGATTCTTAGGTTCTTCGTTTTCTCGTTTAGGGCATACAAACAATTTTATAAGCGTGTTTTCAAAATGCTAGCGTCTAGGAACATTTTGTAATAAAAATCATTCTTTTACCACCAAACCAAACCATATCGTTGCCATGGCTCTGATTGCTTCATTTATCAATCATTCATAACGTTAACGGTAAGTTTCATATATGACTAAAGTTAAGGCTAAAATTCTTGTTTCTTCGGTTGGGGTTCTTTTGGTTTCTAGGTACTTTAGATTGTTTGCTGACCCGCTTTCAGGAGCACTTCCACAGCACGATGGCCAAGTTTCCGGCAAAGAACAGGTATAGGATGTTCTCTGTTTCGTATGAGACCTCGAAGCCGAACCCTTCGCCCACCACCACATGCCAATAGATTCCAAACTTTTTGTCCATGGTCTCTTTGATGATCCTGGCAGCGTGCTAGCAATATTTAGGGATATTAAGGTATTAAGGATGTTTAGTTTCAAATTTCTGATAATTTATACCTCATAGTTTGAAGAGTATTTTTCACAAGCCGTGATGGTCAGTTCAATGGCCTCTATCCGCATCTCCTCGTTCATATCAGAGTGCTAAAGGATTTCCAAAATGAAAACATGCAAAGATGACCTTTTAAGTAGGCAGGATTATTAACCAACCTTCACCAGCGGATATACGTGGACAATTTTCTTTTCGCCCTCCTTGCCACCTTCAGCCTCATCCGCCATGCCTGCGATTCACTGCGACGTTTGAACTCAAGGGAAGCTATACCCGAAAAACAACTGACACGAAGCCAGGATAATGTAATAAAAATTGAGTTAAATTCCTATTTACATGTGACACACAAGTCAAGGTAAACGCTGCCTACCTCCCTGACAGGTGAATGTTTATGAATTTTCGTTTTTGCACTATTTGTCACGACAGGATTGCTATGGCAATTTCGGACTCGGACTCGGATTTGGGTTTGCCTTTCAGGCAGCCAGCCAGCCTGTCAGGAGCGAGGTTGAGCTGCAACTAACGACAACGATACTCCGCCGGCTCCGTCCTGACGCCAGCTCCATTAACTGCCAACCGCAACCGGAGTCGGACTCGGAGTCGGAGACGCAGTACCTTCTCCCTTCGCCAGGGGGAGTGTATATATATGTATAGTTTGGCTCCAGGGATATTTTTAGCAACTATGCTCGGTGTGCGCTGCGTTTGCGCCAAGTCTGCATGTTAAAATCGTTTCCTCCGCGCCGCTTCCTGCATCCCCCGTTTGAGTTGCAAACAAAAGCAATTTCCGTGCGGGTGCCACAGCAGGACAGACGACATGGCGTCATCGTCATCATCTTGGCGGCAACCCCAATTTTTGCAACATGGTCAGCGAGGGGGAGGATTAGGTGGTCAGTTGATGTTCTGGGAAAACCCACCCGCATCCCCTGATGCACTCAAAATGTCAACAGATTGTCACTAAGAAGATGGGTTTGGTTTATTTGATAAATCCAGTCGAGGATTAATGGACTGCGAAATAATTAGCTTATATATACAAAACAGCCTTTATATTTTTGATCAAGGATCTTCTTTTATATCCCAGCACTCTTCCTCCTCCGGCTCTTGGTCGGACAGTCTAGCCTCCTGGGAAAAACTATATGCTAAATCATAAGGATCCTCACAATTTGATTCTTCATCTGATTCTTCTATAATTAAGCAATCATCCTTCACATCCAAGGATTTCTCCCGAAAAAGTTCCAGCAGAATATCCTTGGTGGCCTCCTTCTCCTGTATACGAGCCAATAAGTCAGCAATTGGTATTTTCCACACCTCCTGGTTGGATTCGTATTCGAATTTATCCTGGCGTATTTTGAATTTGTGTATTTCAAACTCCACCTCGGACCAGACTTTCTCCTTGACTGTCCTGGTGTCCACGGAGAAGGGATAGTCAATAGAGTGTAGTAACTTGTAGGGCTCCCTTGAATCGATTGTGGGTGAGGGGACCAAAGGATCACACAAATCCTTATCCAGGAAATCCCTGCGAACGAATATGGCGATTTGCGAGACATTACCCACTGTTTTAAACCCGTCAGGAGGTTTTCCAACACCCATAAGGGAAAACATGTAGTTGGGGTACTTCTCCACAATTCCCAAGCACCAGGATTTAAACTCCTCCCGTGTCCACTCGAACTTGTGATCCAGGTGCCGAAATCCATTCGGTAAAAGGGAATTAAAACGTCTGAAGATTACATTAAAATCCGAATTCGGGGTGCTGAACACAGCCACTTTTGGCTGCATAAAGCCGAATATATTTGCCGGAATTTTGGCCAAAACATCATCATAAACATGTTCTATGCTGTAAATCAAATTAAATTCAAATAATTTAGTGTAAAAGCTCTATAAACTTACAGCTCCAGGGCAACTACCGCATCGGCGTTTAGCAATTCCTCTGAAGAATCAGCAACGTTTCCTTTAAGGATGTCCACATGAAGAGGACCCTGCCGATTTCTAATATAATCCGATACTAATGGATTTATGCAAGTTAGATTTTTCTTTAACAATTCCTCGTCAATATCAACCTGAAAATTTGAAACCACTCGACACCGTTAAAAAGTGGTGAAATAAATGGCAAAAAAAAAAAACATTTTACTGGAAATAATTCTTAGTTATGTAAAGACTTAGGTATTATATACACATACACAACATGTATTTTAACTATGTTGGCCTTAATTTTTTAAAAATTTAAAAATACGTTTAGCAATTAACCGGTTCGAAACAAACCTGATAAGGTTGAGGTGAGTTGGAACAGATGAGAAGGAATCTATCGATAACAAGCTAGTGCTACCGAAAATTATCGATGCGTCTGTGTTTTCTCCACCTCTAAGCTGGGAAGAATGTGTAATTGTTACGAAAATAAGTCAAATGGAAGCGGAAATATAGTGGCTAGGGAGTTGTGAAAGTGCAACTTCGCACCGTCGCACCAAGTACAAGACGTAAGCAACGAAATCACCAGAAAATGCAGTGAAAATGTGACTTGCACTGGGTTGGGGGAAAGAAAACTCAAAAACAAGAAGAAGAGAACCAGTAATACGTGAGAAAAATACATACTGAAAAATCAATTTGGCTTTGGGCCTCGAAAACGGGATGCACGTGAATAACGCATTATCTGTCGAAAATATTAGAATAAAAAAGTAACCAGTGAAGTATTTGATTCTTTGTCGTCCAATGCCGGCCAATAAAATTGATTTTTTCCCGACATTAAGACAATATACATATGGTGTCTGTATGTCTGTCCGTATGATTTCCAGACATGGTGGTGCGTTCGCGTCCGCGTTTGTTTGTGTTTGTTAATCGTCGCCTAAAATGTGCATTTTGCTGATAAAATACATCAGTACGTTAAACAAGGTTAATAAAGCGCGGGGAGCATTCCAGAAAAAGTTTAAATTGTTTGATTTGTTGTGAATATTTGTTGCAATATTGTATACCAACACCAACACATGTTACTTCTCTGCCTGTTTGTGTGTTCCATTTTCAACTCATTCCCCACCGTTCGGTAGACAAACAATAACTTAAAAAAAAAAAAAAAATAATAATCTTATAGCACAATGTTAAAATCGGATTTGCATGAAAACAATACCAGAGACTAACTCAAAATAGACATTTACTAATTGCAGTGTTTTGATGTTTTTTACAGAAATCCGCGAAAAGCAAGAGAAAGAGAATCAACCTTCAAAGCGGAATCGAAAACAAAACAACGTTCAGTAACAATTTGAATTCAACGTTCGTTTTCCAAAACTCGCTTCTTATTAAATATCGGGCCTAAGGAGCAGTTTTTCTCTTCCCCGGGTACACGCATTCTAGCCAGGGGCCCAGAATGGGCAAGCGGCTGCAGCTGGAGCGACCGCCCACAGACAGGAGCATACGAAAGCGAAAGCGGTCGGCGATCAAGGCCGTTGAGAAGCACCAGCGTGTGGACAGCCAGAATGGCTTCGAGTTTCACGAGAACGATGATGAGGATTCCTCCTCTTCGGGCTCCGCTGTCGGTCGAGCTGGGATGCAGGTGGATCAATTGGTTCCTGCGACAGTCTTGCACACTCCCCAGCCTAGAAGTTTGCTTCTAACAGGCGCCAGCTTCGCCAGCGACCACAATAACTCGAGTGTGACGGAATCACCGCGTCCGGTTTATACGCTGAGACCCTCGGTTGTAAATGGCACCATACTTCGGGACGTCCTTTCCAAGGCCTGGCGCTTGGGGCGACCCATAGGTAGGAGATCTATCTAATGTTTACAAATAAATTTCAATAGTCACATTTGTTCTCCTTTAGGAAAAGGCAACTTTGGCGAAATATTTTTGGCCTCGGACGACACAGTTTGTCCGACGAGCTCTGAAAATGCCAAGTATGTCGTCAAGATTGAGCCTCATTCCAATGGCCCTCTTTTCGTCGAGATTCACTGTCTGATTAACACTTCCCAGACCAAGGGTAAGTTCGAATCCCATGTGGTTTGGGTGATTTAATTGAAATTTGATTTCAGATCCATCTGGAACGGAAGAAAATGTCGCCAACCTGCCAACACAACAGTCCCATGCCCAGGGCCCGCCCTCGGGAATACCAAGCTACATTGCCTCTGGAACTCACTACTTTGGAGATGTTAGATATCGCTTTCTGGTGCTGCCCCGCTTCGATCGCGACCTTCACTCGCTGATCAGGAACTCGCGAGTGCAGCAAAAGTCACTGCTGGTGCTCGCCATCCACATAATCGATGTGCTGGAGAACCTGCACGACAAGGGATACTGTCACAACGATATCAAAGCCCAAAATCTGATGGTGTCCAAGTGCAAGTATGTTAAGAGGCATGTAGCTCTAGCGGGAGGAGCTGTCGCTGGTAAAAACAAAGGAAACAACTTCGACGAGCACTATGATGAGAAGCAACAGACCACCGACAGTGGCAATAGCTCGGAGCAGGAGACCAACGACGATGATTTCTTCCTAAAGAGCGAAAAGTTTCATCTCAAAAGAATTGCACATATCGATGAGGAAGACGACGAGGATGAGGATTTCGATGATGGTGCTACGACGAACAGTAACAACAGTAATAGCATGGATGTCTACCACACGCCTGTAAATAAGAAGCAGCGCGGACGTAATCAAATCCAGTTCAGCGGTTCCAATCCAGTGCGCTCGTGCCGTCGCGAAAAGCGGAACTCCATGTACGAGGAAATGGTCAAGTCTCATTACCTCCGCCCCACAAAGCGTATTAGCTATCGCGAAGAGTTCAACGAGGCAGGCGATCCCATAAAGCAGAGTGAGGATAATGGTGATGAGACGGCAGAGTCATCCGACAATGAATCAGAGGAGTTCCTGCCACCCTCAGAACGCCGCTCGACGATCAAAAGGACGAGGCGTACCTTGGCTTCTAGTACCAAGAAGGTATCCGCTTCCACTCGGGCTACTCGAAACCAGGAGAAGCTAAAAAAGGAGCCGAATGGTGTGCACAGAACACGAGGAAGGAGCAACAAACTGGTTGAGAATCAGTCTGCCCCTGATTACCGATTCCAACATGTAGAGGAGGAGCACGTGTTTCTTATCGACTTTGGCTTGGCCTCTAAGTATCAAGATCGCGGCGTGCATCGTCCTTTCATTATGGATCAGCGGCGAGCACATGACGGTACGCTGGAGTTTACATCCCGTGACGCCCATTTGGGAGCCCATTCGCGGCGCAGCGATCTTGAGTGCCTGGGATATAATCTAGTTTACTGGTCAGAGGGTTGCCTACCCTGGAAGGACGCAGCGCAACAGCAGCAGCAGGAGAAGGTACACCGCGCCAAGGAGCTCTTCATGACCGATGTGCCGGAAATGCTGCGACAATTTTATGGAAAGCAAGTTCCTAAATACCTAGGCGAGTTCCTGCAGCAAATAGGAAAGTTGGCGTACCAGGAACGACCAAACTACGAGCGTTATCGCAACATCTTCCGAAATGAGTACAGGAATCTGGGCTTCGATCCGAATCAAATGCGTCTGAGCAGCGAGGAAATCCAGCGCACCTGCGTGTCGGTCAAGGATGAGGTCGACGGCAGCAGATGTGACATTTTCGAATTGAATAACAAGATCGCAGCAAATGTTATGCGAAGTTCCACGTTAAGCACTCCCTTCCAAGAACATTCGCTTACGAATCGTGTTTCACCGAAAAATCTGCGCTCAAAGTCGAGCAAGAAGACGATGAAAAAGAAGTTCTCGTGGGCGGAGGTTCTGTCCCAGGATCCAGACCAAATAGCCCGGGAACGAGCAGTCAAGGAGTTCGAGCGGGAGGAGTCCATTTGCCCGCTGCAATCCCGTCTTCCGAGACGCTATGAAGGAAAGCCCACTTATGCGATACTGGCGGTTGAGCAGAGTCGTCGCGACAAGGGTCTGGTCGTTCAGGAGCATAAGGAAGAGGAAGTGGAAGATGACAATGACGAAGACGAAGAAGATGAGGAAGAAAACCAAGAGGAGGATGAACAGGAGGAGCAAGAAAAAAATGATGAAGATGAGGTGAGTATTGTATTATATTACTTATAATTGTAATAATAAATTGACTTTTTTCGTGTAAAGGACGAAGTGAATGGGAGCGAAGATTCCAATCAGGCCTCTCGGAATATGCGTGGCCGGCCCAAGGGCAGTGGTCGCAAAAGGACCACCAGCAAGCCTGGCCAAGCGCCACAACCGCTGGTGAAATGCAACCGCGGAGCCACTGGACGCTCTGTGCGGCTCAGCGCCATGAGTAAGAACCGCTCCACCCCTCTGTCAGCGGTGGCCAGTAACAAACGTGGCTGCGCCACACGCAAGGAGAACACCACACTAGCCTCGGCTGCCGGTGAGGCAGCGGGAGAGAGGAAACTGAAGGCGAGCCGAGAGAAGCCGGCGGTACACACTGACCGGCAACCAAAGCAGCGGCAGACGCGCCGCTGCCTTTATAAGACTGAATCACAGCTCGGCGAGAACGATGTGGAGAACAACGCGAGACTGCTGGAAGTGCAGAATATTTATGGCGAATATGATGACGAGAACAACTACGGCAAGGGGCGCCATGTCCACGCGTCTAGGCATTGCCGCAAATGATTGCTAGATGACATTAAGAACTAGGATTAGGATGAGACATGGACGAAGGAGGATAGAATCAGAGATGAAAAGCGAGGCGATGGCGGCGGCAATGCCAAACGCTAAAGCTTAAGCTGAACACAAAATACCTAAATTCGTTTCAAGTATTTTTAGTGGTAATTAAGTCAAGTCGGTGCAGGATAATGCACCCAACAGGACAAATCCTACTTATGCATATTATCGGCTTTACATTGTAATTTGATTTTTGCACATTTAACGTTTAAGAACCAATAATAGGAAGGTGCGCTCAGCTCCATTGGGAAGATATTGTTAAATTTTACATTTAAATACCATGTAGTCCCCAATTTTAAGAAATATTGTGTGTTTTTTAAATTGAGCGCAGGAGCGCAGTGCCCTGTAAGTTATGATTGGCCTTGATAGCAAAATCCTTGATTATTTTATTTTTATGAATCATTATTATTTGTTAGACCATAACCGATGTACGACTTCGTTTACAACCCCAATTTATGCAGCAAGGTACACACTCTCCTCAAAAAAGTATTTAATATAACTAGATAATGGTTACTTCATAAACATTGATAAAAGTCTAAGCTAGGATATATTTGTATAAACAAGCAGCGGAAATAAATAAATTAGAATTGTATTTCCTTAACAATTACCCGAACTACCCGAGTCTTTGAAACTTCATTTACACGTTATTTTAATTCATAAAAAAGACTTACCAGTAAAATGTTTTCAATTGTTTCGATGCGGCGCAGTAACTGGAAGAAACGCATTTCAGCACATCCGAACTCCACCACTTTCTTGATCTGATCCGTCCAGCGGGCATCCTCGAGGATTTGAATGGCAGCACAATAGCGCTGCTCGTACACAGGTGGGTCAAAGGTAATGCCGGTTTCTGTCATGGTTGATAATGTTTGGAAATCCCCGCAGGGGAGTTTGTACGAAAACATTTTGTGCGCTTTTCAGGAGGAGCTTCAGCGTGACCCTTCGTTGTAGCCGCCGTTGTAAGTGTTGCCAGTTTTGACAATAAACGGCTTTTGGCCACACTTAAATATTCAAAATGGCGTATAGTTTTGAAAAAGCTTGTTTTAAAACACGGATCTATCTTTCTTGTACTCTAAATATGTCGTACCTAAATATGTTGGGCTTTATTTTTAATATAATGTTTATGTATGTTTATACTTCTTGTAATAGAGGTTTCCAATCTTACAAACTTTATCAAGACTTTATACTGTTAAATTTAGTTTTCCCAGTTATACTTTTAAATTTCTCTAATATTTATAAACATTTATGAGATTTTTTATCAAAACGGGATTCATTATTTTTTTTATATTCCTAGCAATCATCTTCATTAACTATGAATTAAACAATTCTACGTATTTTTCCAAACTTCCATTAACAATATTGTAAAAATTATACTTGTAAGTACATTTTAGACATTTAAGACTTTTTCCAATTGAAACCTCATGGATTTACTTTTGTGGCCCGGGCAATCACGCAACTTCCGGCTTCTCTTCCGGCCAACCTTCGGTGCAGGTGTTTGGCTCCCAATGGGCTAAAAACCACTCCAACAACCGCACACCTGACTCGCTCCTCAAGTTAGCAGACAGGACCTCACTCTATATGTATATATTGATATAATGGCCGGATAATTTAAGCGACAGCAGCTCACACTCCGGGGTTTTAACTTTTGAAACGGCTGCCATAATTTCCATGATAATGGCTTTGCGTTTGAAATGGAAATTTACAAATCAATAACTCTTAGTGCTCCGTGCACGTGGATGTGCTGCGAGCTGGAGCGACCCCCTTTAACCTGCCAACCCACACGGGCTCCCATAATTATCCACGTCGCCTGCCCTGTCGCTGCCTTTTTGTTATTGTTTGCACTGAAAGACGTTACCCGGGGTTCTCATAAAGCCGTCAAAGCCCCCACAAAGTGGGGGGCAGGAGGGTGAAAGTCCGCACGGAAACCAAAAATCCAATAAGCCAACTTTGTGTGTGTGAGCGGGTTCCGGACTCCTGGCCTTGCGTGCCCGCCATGTCTTCGGTTCAGGAGTTTAGTTCGTATTCGTCAACCGTTGCCTCAAGTCTAAATGAACGATGGCCAAGCTGAATCCTATGCAGCTCTCCAATCCTCGGGCGAATGTGTTCCTCCTGGTGAACCTGGGCTGTGAGATGCTCTACGTAATTGATCAGCGGCTGAAAGCGCAGCACATTGCCGAGGAAAAGTCGATTCAGGGTAATACTTCAATGGGACATTTGTCCTTTAAGTTGGAAAATTTCTTCAATTATTGCAATCCAAGGGTGTCCTAACGACAAATTTGAAAACACGTCATCATAACTTGAACTCTGGTCTAGGAAGAAAGCAAACAAAAAAACTAAAAGGATATATTGGTTAACGGTATCCGAACGCGGGAAAATAGCTTTAAATCTTTATACATTTTTAAAAACTGAAGTAATTATGATTAGCTTTAAAGTTAAAAAATAAAAACATAGCTTCTAGTATATATCTCTCTAACATAGCTTTAGGTAGAAATATAATCCTTCTCTGAGAGAGAATTTTTCTATAATCATATATAAGCAACCTATAATCATATTCTATCCTTAATTTATAAAGTTATCCACGATATAACCACCGTGCTGCTGGAGCCCAAGTTTATAGACTCCCTGCTCAATGGATCCAAGCACACAAATGCCCAGCTCCTGACTGCCGAGCACTGCAAGTTCATGTTGAACGACATTGCCACCTGCTCCTTAATGCGCCTGGATGAGCAGTCCATGTCCAAGCTGTGGAATCTCATGACTATGGTATACAAGTGGCAACTGTTCGTGTCCCGCCACCAACATCACCTTTTGGAGATCACCTTTCGCCACCTGGAAGCCATTAATCGGCTGTATCCAGATGCCAAGAGGCACATGCTGATCGATTTTACAAAGAATACCCTCTTGGACTTTTGGAACGCCAGTGGAGAGGAAGCCCAGTTCTCCATCTATCAGACAAACAGAGCCTGGTTGCAGTGCTTCAATACCAAAATATCGCTGCTGATCCGCTTGGGCTTCCAGGCCATGGATGGCAGCTTCATACGGGACGTGGACCAAGAGTATTTCGAGGACTATGTGCAGTCGGCTGGAGACAATATCTACGTAAAGAGTGCTGAGCAGCAGGAGCAGAGGATAAAAAGGGAGCCCAATAGCATGGACCAGTTAGCGGCTCAGCTGAATATCCATCCCTCCTCCGGCGAGGATCTGCAGCCCATTAACGCCCGCCAATTCCAGCAGCAGTTCGAACAGACATTCGGCAACGTGCTCTTCGATGAGCCAACGTCCACGTCCAACTCCACCGGGTGTGAGTTCGTGCAGCTGCAGCCCACAACCCCATCGGGCGAATGCAAGGGTGGCGGATCCATTCTCAACCAGAACCTGCTCGACTTGTACAGCAAAATGCACTAACTGATCAGTTAGAAAATGTTGTATTTCTTGTTTCTTGTAAAGTAATTATAAAAACGCCATGGTTTGTATAGTTCTAGTTTCTTTTTTGTTTTGTTTTCATCGAAGACATTGTTGTGATCATAAAATAAATCAACGTTAGAATTTTGAGCTTGCGACTTGTGAAATGTGTGTGTGTGTGTGCAGGTATGGTGCAGGGTAAAATAGAACCGAGGGTCGAAATGTACAATTACAAATATAAAAAATTAGTGCATGCTGCCTATGCTACAAACTTATGGCAACAACATTAATAGTTATCAATTACTCTCCTTATTTGTGTGTGTCTCTTGCTTAATACGTTCTTGCTGTCAGCAAAGGAAAAGTTCGTCCGTGGTGGTGGCGGCGGTGTTAGTTGTGATGGTGGGCGGGCAGGGATCCGATTACATTTTCGCCTTTAGCGGCACTGCGTCCACCATGATATGCAGGGCCATCTTCAGGCACTCCTCCGCCGAGCTGATCTGCTTGCACGGATAGGCGTCGCCGTATTGCGTTAGGAAGTCGCAGTACTTTCGGTAATTGCTCACCGCAAAGTCATAGTTATAAGCACCCAACGACTTCATGTCCGGGTCGTCCGTTACCAGTGGAACTGAGGTCTTGTGCGACATTCGACCAAAAGTCGGATAGTCCAGTTCGCAGCCTTCGCACTTGCAGTCGAATCGATACTGCATTGACAGAGTGTCCTGCCGCTGCTGCTTGTTAAAAATGGCGAAGTGTGCGCTTTAAGTAAAAAGATATTTATTAAAAAAATGTTTCCCAAAAGATAATACTCATTTACTTACCCATAATTATCGTAGAGCACGTGACCCGCTTTAATCGGTCGCAAAACGAAGAGGTACGCCTTTGTCCCTTCGTATATTCGTAAAGTGTTTGGCGCGCACGAGTGGTTGAGAAGAGAAAGGAAGGCATAAGCCCCTGAAGAATGCGTCTGGTCGTCCTTTGTCTCATTTACCTGCTCCACCAGATCGATGCCGTGCATATTCGAGGGAGACGTCTGCAGATGCCGGAAAAGCAGGTCCGTGAAGAAATTTCGGCCGTCTTCGCCACCTAAATAGTCCTTAAGCGGCGTATATTCGATGATAAAGTGCTTTAGTACGGCACAAACTACGGAGCGCTGGAAGAGATCGGAGACGGAGCGCAGATGCTGGTTAGTCACCAACCCGTGGATGGCCCGGTAGTGCTCCTGTGGCGTCAGCTGCCCGTAGTCAAGATCGAAGGCGCATTTATGCTGGTTCTCTGGTTGTTCGCAGAAGGTCATCAGCTCTTCAATGGTCGGATAAAGGTCCAGAGCAGCAAGCGTGGTGCGTAGCGCGATGCCGTGAATCTTGTTGAACATTCGGTGCAAAAAATCAATGATCGGGCACTCAAATCGATGGAACGTTGACATTGCCTGCTGCTTGCAATCTTCCGAGCAGAACATCACGGAGCAGCAACTATCGCAGGGGATAAGGGTCAGGTAGTTCTCCCGTTTGCACGTGGCACAGCGGATGTACCGCATGGGCGGAAGTAACGTGGAGCAAAAAGGATGTTCCACGGCAACCAGATCACCGACGACCAGGTCGCGATTGGTCACAATAAATCGGCCTTCATCCGCAGACTCTCGAAGTTCCAAACAGTCGGCAATGTACGGCACCTGACCGTGCGCTTCAAAGTTAAGCTTAAACTCAATGGGAACAACGTCCGGCGGCTGCTGTTCCAGCAGTTGTTGGCAGTCCCTTTCACGTTTGTCCAGCTTGTGGCTCAGTCTCGCCGGGTAGTTTGCTTTCCGGGCCAGCTCGATGTTTGCCAAGCACTCCCGATAGCGTTTCCATTCAAACAAAACGGCTGAGCGGTTGGCGTAGCCTATGGACAGGTGCTCTGAATTGGGCTCGGCATAGCAGATGCTTTTGTTGTACAGCTCCAGGGCCTAAAAATTGCACATAAAGTATTAATAAGACCAAAATAAACTGATCCTGTACTTACCTGAAAGTACTTCCGATTCTTGAGGGAGAATTGCTCGTTGCCGAGCATCCGGAACTCCACACTGCGTTTATTGCACTTGTCCTCCCGCAGCGTCACATTCAGGAAGATCTTCTCCATGTATTTGAAGTCAATTAGCGCATGCTCCACAAAGTTAACCTTCGAATAGTTCTCCTTCAGCTCGTTAAACTTGCCGGATATGATGCCGATCAACTTCCAGTCATTCAGCTTTTTCACCAGATCGTCGCTCACGTCGTACACGTCCATATTGAGTTCCAATTTGCCACAGTGCCAGTTTCAGTGCAATTCCCGACCTTGGAGAGTGCTCCGGATCGGATCCTTCCGCGTGTCGACGCCGCCGCCTGTTTTTTTCAGCCGCAAAATCGGTTTGTTTGCCCCTCTGCCGCTGGCGCGAATTTGGTGGCTGGCTCACGTGCTTACCGGTAATTTGCGATTTCACAGACAGTTTCGGTTTTGGGCAATTCCGAATATATGCAGGGCGATTTAAATGTTATTTATATTTTCTGGCCAAATCTCCGCTAGAGTTCGAAGAGATGACACTTTTTTTTAAGAAATAGCACTATCGGTTACGTGTGTTTATCGATATACCGGGCAGCATGCACTTGCAGAGTAGTGTTATGGAACCTTTAAATCTATTCCACTTAAAGAAATGTCTCTTAGCAATCATAGACGTATAACTGTCGAAAACAACAGATCCGAAATTTCTACAATTCCTATAGTTTTAAGCTATTTCAGAAAGGAAGTGAAAATAAGAACCAAATACATATGTCTAAAGAATCCTAATGTTACAGTATGGGTTTTATTTATCTTGAGTCGGCCGAAGGATAGATTTTTCAAACGGATCTGGAAGTCATCAAGAATTAATGCCAAAGACGCTGGAAAAAGCAGACATAAATGACAGACGTTCGTTGAAGCTAGCGAATGTGAGATCAAATATCCTAAGAAAGATCCTAAAGTGGGCCATGCATCTCAGGAATAATTTTTAATTGTCGAGGAGGACAAAGGCCAACAATCGGAGGGCTGAGAAGTTTTTATTTCTTCCTTAACGTGGGCGACAGCACTCTGGTTGAGATAATGCTTGCTTCCTGCAAAACTGGCCAATATGATTGAGGAGGAAATTATTAAAACCTCTTAAATTATGTAATCTGAAAATATAACTTTTGAATGTTTCCCTGCGTCGTTACAATCTAGGACGCCTCTAGGATACTAAAATATTTCGAATAGTTTAAATTTTAACTTTTTCGCGCTTTCTAACACTGAACGGCAACATTGCCAGACTAACGACTTTCCTGGAAATCGAAAAATGGTCGTCCAGCCAAATAATACCAGCACATGAATATACCAAAAAAGTTTTCCGTTTAAAATTCTGATAAATAACGTGTCGCAGCAGGATTCAGAATCTTCAAGACTTATTAGCGCCGATCAAATAATTGGTTTAAAAAGCATTTCCCTTCGATTGTCAGGCACAAGCGGTTCAAGTTGAAGGCAAGAGAATATTATTTTTAGCCAGTAGGCCAGAGCTAAGTAGGCACCCGTGTATTTATTCTTTCGGCTGCGCCCCTGCAAATAAATCAAAAAGTTTTGAAGCAAGAGAAAAAAACGCTGAAAAGTAAGTAAAAATAACCGGGAACGCGTGGGTGGAGTTATGAATAGCCACTTAAAGCGCCTACCATTACAGCATGCCTATCATTCGGCTTGAATCGTCGGACAAGGAGATCTTCGACATCGAACAGGAGATTGCTAAGTGCTCGGAAACGATTCGCACGGCGCTCGAGGACTTGGGCGATGAGAGCGACAACAGTGTGCTGCCGCTGCCAAATGTGAGCTCGCTGATCCTGAAGAAGGTTCTCCACTGGGCCACCTACCACAAGGACGATCCGCAGGTGACCGAGGAAGACGAAAACAAGGAGAAGCGTACCGATGACATTTCCTCTTGGGATGCAGACTTTCTTAAAGTCGACCAGGGTACTCTGTTCGAGCTCATCCTGGCGGCCAACTACTTGAACATCCAGGGCCTGTTGGATGTCACCTGCAAGACTGTGGCCAATATGATCAAGGGAAAGACCCCGCAAGAGATCCGTGACACGTTCACTATCAGCAATGACTTTTCGCCTCAGGAGGAAGAGAAGGTTCGCAAGGAGAACGAGTGGTGCGAGGAGTAGTGAGGCACACAAAATAAATCAATGTTCTACTACAATAATCGGTGGACCAAGCTTAAAAAATTTAAACTATAAAATTTCATATTTCAAATAATTTCCCGTAAACCACCGTTTTTGTTTTCCATTAGGAATTTTATTTTTCTTTCACCAAACCTACAGGTACAATCCAATAGGTACAAACCTACAAATATGGGTAATGGGGTTGAGGAAAAGTAACAGAGGAATGTTTGGGGGATCAGCGTAGGATATCCAGAAGTATCTTCGAACCTTTGTTGCAGGCAGCGGTGGCAAGATTGACGACTTGGTCTCCCAGTTCGAAGAGTTGATTCGATACTTCACCAAAGTCCAGGTTGCGCAGGAATTGGAACAGGAAAAGACCGGCCACCACCACGATCACAGGCTTGACCAGCGACAGCACGAAGCGGACGGCGAATAGGAATACGTACCACGAGATAACCAGTAGAACCACGTAAGCGACCAACTGGCCAAGGTCGGAGGGCATGGACACGTTCTTGGCAACGAAGTCGTAGAAAACAGATGCGGAGGATCCATCCCGCCAGTCCTCAGGCTCCCGGGATCTTGAATGACAGTGACTGGAGTCCATGGCAGTGTGTGATTTGATATAGGTTCTATGTTCTGAATAAATCAGCATAGCCTCCTTGTTTTATTCACAAATTAGGGAATTTGTGTGATTCACACTTATCTGAAAAAATGTAAACAATTTCCATATTGTGAAATCAGCTGGCTTAGAAGTGTGGCCGCACTGCCAAAGCTTTTAGTGGTTAATTAATATTTTAATTTTACTGTCACACTTATTAATTTTAAATATTTTAAAATTTCATTTTTATTTAAACATTCTAAGTAATACACACGACTTAGAATTTGAAAATAGAGCTGTATAAGAAACATCTTTGGAATCTTTAACGCTTTAAAGCTAAAAATATATGTTTAGTTTTTAGTAAACTATTTTTAGACAAGGTCAACATAAATCATAATTTAAAGCAAGTTTTTAAAAATAGAAGCCATTTTTAGGTATCAACATTTGGAATTTATAGATTGTTTGAATTAATGAGACCTATTTACTATTTTCCCACCAATTTTAAATATAATTTTAGTTAAAAAACAAAATTAACAAACACAACAAGCTTTTAAATTCAGTTAATATTAATAATTTCTTTTAATAAAAAGATTAATGCAGGTATTTAACATACTTAAGTAACTACTTTAATATAAATTATATTGACACACATGTAAATCGCTATTTAATTACTTTAAATTACTTTTCTTAAGTTGCCAATAAAGCCACAAAAATTACTGTTACCCAAAGTAAAGGAGCAGCTAAAGTTAACCTGCCCATAAATCTTTATGTGGTGACCTTTCAACTCAGATGCTGTGCATTGAACTGGCTGCAGATTTACAGTAAACCAGATTTTTATATACAAAGATTTTTTTGGGATTGCTCCTGAGGCCATTAGCCCATAACAAATAAACGAAACATAAAAAAAAAACATGTAAAATGTGTGAACAAAGGCAATTCTTTCCTTTTACTTAAAAAAAATGTTTAAACAGGAAACCAAAAGTTTAAACGCATGTTAAAGGTGTGAGGGTATCAAAAAATATTTTAAGATATTCATTTTAAGAATCGGATGAAAAATAGCGTAGATATAGACTTCGGAAGGGTCCATATAGGAATACGTTGGATTTTACAAAGGATTCCGGATTTCACAAGGGGTTACCCACAAAAAATGGAAGAAAATCGAAAAAAAAATTTGCTGCCAGATTTTGATGCACAGTGGTGGGGAATTCATTTACGAATCTTTTAAGGTATTCCTTTCAAGAATCGGATGAAAATTGGCCAAAATATAGACATCGGAAGGCTAGGGATATATAGGGATATATAGGGATATATAGGATGTCACAAGGGATTCCGGATTTCACAAGGGGTTGGCCCACAAAAAATGGAAGAAAATCGAAAAAAAATTATGACTCTAAATTTTGATTCACATTGGTGGGGAATCCTTTTACGAATCTTTTAAGGTATTCCTTTCAAGAATCGGATGAAAATTGGCCAAAATATAGACATCGGCAGGGTCCATATAGGGATATATAGGATGTCACAAGGGATTCCGGATTTCACAAGGGGTTAGCCCACAAAAAATGGAAGAAAATCGAAAAAAAATTATGACTCCAAATTTTAATGCACATTAGTGGGGAATCCTTTTGCAAATCTTTTAAGGTATTCCTTTCAAGAATCGGATGAAAATTGGCCAAATATAGACATCGGAAGGCTCCATATAGGGATATCTAGGATGTCACAAGGGATTCCGGATTTCACAAGGGGTTAGCCCACAAAAAATGGAAGAAAATCGAAAAAAAATTATGACTCCAAATTTTAATGCACATTGGTGGGGAATCCTTTTGCAAATCTTTTAAGGTATTCCTTTCAAGAATCGGATGAAAATTGGCCAAAATATAGACATCGGAAGGCTCCATATAGGGATATCTAGGATGTCACAAGGGATTCCGGATTTCACAAGGGGTTAGCCCACAAAAAATGGAAGAAAATCGAAAAAAAATTATGACTCCAAATTTTGATGCACATTGGTGGGGAATCCTTTTACGAATCTTTTAAGGTATTCCTTTCAAGAATCGGATGAAAATTGGCCAAAATATAGACATCGGAAGGGTCCATATAGGGATATATAGGATTTCACAAGGGATTCCGGATTTCACAAGGGGTTGGCCCACAAAAAATGGAAGAAAATGGAAAAAAAATTATGACTCCAAATTTTAATGCACATTGGTGGGGAATCCTTTTACGAATCTTTTAAGGTATTCCTTTCAAGAATCGGATGAAAATTGGCCAAAATATAGACATCGGAAGGGTCCATATAGAGATATATAAGATGTCTCAAGGGATTCCGGATTTCACAAGGGGTTGGCCCACAAAAAATGGAAGAAAATCGAAAAAAAAATTTGCTGCCAGATTTTGATGCACATTGGTGGGGAATCTTTTTGCGAATATTTTAAGATATTCCTTTTAAGAGTGAATACAAAACTTAAATTGACAACCAAAATTGAAAGTTTTATTATTTTGAAAAGAGGAATATTTTAATAAAATGAAAACAAATAAGGAATATCCTTTTGCTGTGAGATTTCTTGGTTCAACGTACTGCGGCGAAAAAAATTCACCTTTTAGGGCTCCGTCGAATGGGCCACCCAAGAAAAAAGATGCCGGAGCTTTGGTTCTAAACTGAGGATGATCGGTGGGTGTGAAATGACAGACCTAATTTATTTTGCGCTCCAGGCACTTCCACCGAAATCGCAGTATCATTGTTCCAGGCTGCAAGACATTATTAGCCATGCTCTTTGGCTCCGGCTTGGGCTCGGGCCATGGGCAAACAAAAGTGGACAGTGAACGGTGGAAAGTGCAAACAGATGTCCGAGTTTTGTGCAGTTGCACTCAGGCTGGAAACGAAACTTCGGGAAAAGGTCTCGACTTTATGCAACTGACGGGCTGACTTTAACACAAAGACCTCCGAGGATACTCGATGTATAGGCGACCCAATGACCATGCTTGTTTATTTTCATGTGTGAGTACCAGTGATGTTTTGAGTTTAAATAATATTATATTAATAATTAAATATCATTAAAATTATAGATATTAAGAAAAAGGTTTTGTTTATCTTTCCTTTTCATATTTTGATAAAAATTACTCATACGCCCTGTTGCCTCAAACGAAAAATGTTGTTATCCTCCTTGCCTTAAAACTAAAATGTTAAAAATATAAATAATTTTAAATAAAATATTCGAAAACATTTTCGCATCACTGCCAGCTGTTAGTTAGAGAGTGGCAGAGTGTGTTTGACGTGTTGAAAGTGCAACATCTGTGTCACGCCTGGTTTCTGTAAACGACAAAGCGTGCAACAGTGCCGAGTGGCATGAAGGATGAGAAACTATATATGTATGTGGTCCAAGGGGTAAGGGCTTTGCGGGGACAACGACAAGCTTTTCCGCCAGCTTGTTATTATTTCTGACTCTTGTTGCTGACTTCATAAACGTGTTGTCCACGTGTGAGTGTGGACTTGTTTGTTTGATTGTTTTGTTTGCTTTTGCCGGATCTTTTGCTGGAGCGTTTCCGCTTCCTTTCATTTGCCATTCCGCCCACACCCCACACCAGTCCATTCTTTCACTTTCTCTGCCCATCCCCTGGTGCTAGATTTTCATTTGCCATGCAAGCTTCTGTCCGGGTATTTGCGTGACTAATTCTTGGAGACCTGAATACTTTATTGTTTTCGAAATTTTCGTCGCTCCCTTAAGTGGCTGGAGTTAAAGTTTTAAAATGTTTTTCATCTTGCTGTCAAGCTGGAAGAGCTGCAAGAGTATTTACCTTTTAAGGGTGAATGTATGGTAAATGTCAGCGTCGCCAAAAAAGTTCTTAGTGAACCGCACCTGTCGCTGACACCTGTCGCACCTGTGCATTAGACTGCACTTTCGACGCTAAAACAATGCACTTCACTCAGTACCTGCGTTCCATGGAAAAAAGCTATACAATTTTACGTAACTTTATATTTAAAAAATATGGGAAAAATTCATGAAAAAAAACTAATTAAAAGGAACAAAACAAAAGCTTCTTAATATAAACTTTTTCTTTTATTTTTTGTTTAAGGACAACTCTTTTGTTTTCTGTGCATCTGCCATTTGTTCCACTTCATCTAAGCAAATGACACGTGGCAGGTGGAAAGTGCATCGGATCCGGGAAACCTCAACATTGCAACTTTGCACTGACCTTTATGCACTCCAGTCTTGAGAGTCCTGCGAGTCCTGTGGAGTAGGGCGTCCCCGGCGATGTCGGATGCCAAAGGCAAAGCCATTTGACATCGTCAACTTGTGTTATATTAATGAGCACACCGAAAAAACGCGTAGAAAATTGCTGTGCGTCATGGGAGGCGGTTTGGATCGAGCAACAGGTGGAGAGGGCACATCCTTGCTCGGGGATGCGCCCAGGAAGCAGCCATAAAAGGCCACTTCAAAACCTTTTGGAGGAACTTTGGAAATGTTTCCCGCTCCCCCTGCCGTTGCCGCTGCTGTTCCCGCAAAAAGGGCTCATGGGCATAAGAAAATTAAAATAAGCAAAGGAATAAACAACAAAAAGGATGGGCATATCCTTTTTGGGCTTCGACGCCTGTATAAGTTTTAGTGGATTTGCCCAAAATTGTTGACCAACTTGAATCTCGTTGGCGCAGATTTTGTGAAAAGGACGTTATCCGCTTTTAAATGTCAGCGCGTTATGAAATTATGGGCCAAATGAAATTATTCACAAATAAATGAAATTGCGCAGTCAACGGAAATCATTTATGTACATTATTTTTACATTTTTTTTCATTTAATATTTTCATTCAATTTTCAGCTGTGTCTCCTTACCCCGCTTAAAATATCAAAGGTGAGGCGAAGGAGGAGGTCCTCCATAAAAAAAAAAAATACGAAGAGGAGTAGTTTCATCCGGAATTGGATCAGGTGAGTATTGGCCCAGTGGCAGAAGCAGGCAGGTGGCATGTGGCATGTGGCATGTGGCAGGTGGTAGATGGTAGGTGGTACGTGGCAGGTGGCATGTGGGCAAGGGGGCAGGTTGTCGTGTCAATTCAATCAACCGGCTTGCCTGCCACCATCCACCACATCCCCCTCGTCCGTTTCTTTCTCAAACTTAATCTTGATGTTGTTGCTGCTGTTTGGTTACACAAAATGAGAATTTATTGTATGTGCTTTATGCATGGCGCACAATATCGGGCACACATAAGCTGACTATATAATAAAATTTCAATTTGCCCGACAAACGATGTCGTCGACACTCGTTTGCCGCATAAAGCCGGTCCCGGTCCAAGACCCAGCACAAAGCAATCGCAAGTGTACGCAAATATTGTCGAATACCAACCTATATATGTATAAAAAATATTCCATCATGCGTTTTATTTACGCTTAAATGTCGTCCATGTTCTCGACTTTACCTTTTAGCTTGGCCAGTCGCCATTCGAATTGATTTGTTTGTAAAGTTAATTTTCCAGATCCTTGATAATTTCCAAAGGCGAGGGTGAAAGGTCAGTTAATCCCTAAAAGAGGCGTTTCAAAATGGTAATTTTTTACTCCATTTATAAATATTTTTGCATCTCTTCTGAGGTGCAAAGTTGTTTTGACTTGAAATTTAAACTTTTCCGATAATAAACTTTTATAAATCTCAAAGGTCAACTGTCTGGTAAGGATTAATAGGCGGGGAAAGTTCCCACTTAGATTGGTTTGCTGCGCTCCCAACTATCCCCAGAATCGTGAAAGAATCCTGGCACTTTTTTTTAAGGATGCCAATATACATTTTCCTTGCGACAGCATAAAAAGCGCATTAGCGGCTGTGTTCCTGGCAGCATCTAATGATGACCGGATGGCTTATGCACCACGGGTCATAGGTCGCTCACAAGAACTCCTATTTTTTAAAGGCTTTTGTGCGTAGAGATTTTCAATTAGACAATTTGACATATTTTAACTTTTTTTTTCCTAATATTGAAAGTTGAATGTTAAAAAGGTTTCCAGCTAATACCCTTTAAAGGGAGTACTCAAGCTTTGTATCTATTGATGTGACATTTGTGGCGGATCTGGGCGGCTTCTACAAATCCTGGCAAATTCAAAGCGCAATGACGTCACCGGAAGGGGGCGAGGGGAGTGAGCGCAGAGGCATGGGCATGGATGTGGAAAAAGCGTGGGTGGTTGGGCGGTGGAGGTCACGTAAAACATGCTCGTTAAAAATTGACGATGTGCATCAGCGTACGGCGATGTGGACTCTTAGACAAGGCGAGAGTGAAAGTGCTGGGAAGCAAAGTGTTTCGATGTTCGGATTGGTTCCATACCGTGGGGCTACACGTGCCAGAGACCTTTAACCCATTGACCGAGACGAACACCTTTCGCTCAGAGCCTTTATCGCATTTCTGCCGGCAGCATTTATGACTTTTTAAAGCCTTTGCCACATCTTGAAATCCATAAAAACGTTCAGCCATAATGTACCACCACACGAGCGAAATCCCCCAAAGGACACGCAAGATGCCATGCTCTGTATTTTATTATATATATGTATATATATATATATTTTTTTTGCAAAATATATGGTTTGCATACTGACTGCATGCCTCTTGACTTGCTCCTTGCCGCTTTTCCAGCCTGCCAGCATCCGACCCCGCCCCCGCCCCCGCCTCAGATATAAATACGTAATGCATGTCAGTTTGGTTTTGCGCTTTGATTTAACAGCGTTGATTTATGGCGCCAGCCCAGAGCAGTTTGCTAGCAAAAAGGACCGAAATGAGCGAGCGTAAAAATCAAATACCTACATATAACCAGAGGTCCTGGCAAAAGCGGATTTAATTAGTGGAAAGCAGACGAAAATGAGCCCTGGTTTCAGCACGCTCCGCTGCAAATGATAACGATGATGATATAACCATTAAATCGCCAACGAAAAGCGGCATCTACACAAAGAGAAATTGCTACAAACTGAAAATTGTATTAGTTTTAGTTTAAAATGTATCCCTAGGGTAGTATTGTTTAGTTAAAGATTTGATAAGATTTACTATTTAATAATAGTTTTGTTAATTTTTTGCTATGCACAAGTAAAAATAAAATCGTAAATGCTGGGGATTTTCGGTTCGCCTTAAAAATGTTTATGAACCGAATCAAAATCAAGCCAAAGGACCAGCCAGCAGGGAAGGGCGATGAAACTTTTGCCAAGTAGATCATTTCCAGGTTATTCACATCCTGCGCTTCCACTCCTCTCTGTATATCAAATTAATTTTTTTTTCTTTCGGCGATCAATGCAATAACTTTGACAGGAAACTTCTCTGTTCTGGGACACACAAAAAAAAAAAAAGGGAAATCGTTCGAGGGCCCTCTTTGGCACTTGCTAATTGAGTTTGTCAAAATTTCATACGCCATGTGGGACCGCTGGGGTCTGCCTTTGTGGCTGGCGCTTGCCTTGTCAACCTTTTTATTTGCTTCGGTAAACAGAAGGGCAGCCTGCGAATATTTATTTGTATAAACAAATATAAATATTTGCAAGGCAAACAAAGAGCCTAGAAAAACACTCGGCATAACTCATATAAACACCTAATAGAGTCGAAAGAAGGACGATGGAAATACAACTTTTAAGAATTGCCGGTTCCCACGTGTTTCGCCTTGTTTGGAGAAAAGCTTTTCATGCTAATGGAAAATTCAATGAGCCTGCTGTTGGGTGTCCTATATATGAGGGTGTATTGCGGGGGATTTCCGAGTGGCAAGTCAAGTGTATAAGTATATTGCATCTGAATTTGAGTCTATGGCGGTACTTAAGTATTCCTTCTAGCCGGGAGCACCACATGTGGCGTCGCTTCCGAAGCGTGCCGATTTCTAATTTAAAGTAAATCAAAGGGAACTCCCATTAAGATGGCCTTGAAAATGGGAAAAATGGAGAGAAAATGCTTCTGAGAGAATTTAATTGACGAAATTAATTACCGAAAATGCTTTTTTCTGCTAAATTATAAATAGCCAAGGGAGACGCATAAACAACAACGCAAATAAATCGACAATAACAACAGGCTGGCGCTTCGCAAGTGGGGAGCAAAATAAAAATAAAAATAAAAAAAAAAGAAAAGAAAGCGAAACTTAGGTTGTTGACAAAAAAATAACATGGCCAAGTGGAGAGTTGGGGCAAAAAACGTCGCCGTTTTGCGTTGTTCAAATATTCATGACAAGGCGGCACAAAGTGCTCAAGTTTATTGCAACGAGAACGGTAAACGACGGCGGCGACTGTTGCTTGCTCCTCCCCCACCATCTGGCCCACCATCCTCTCAGTCTTCGCCCCCCCCCCCCCCATTTGCCGTCTCTGTCTGTGTCTGCATCTGCCGCTTTTCCCTGGGTTTATGGTTTATCTTTTATGAAATATGCAAATATCCAAAGGCTGGCAAAATGATTTCAAAACTGTCAAATATCAGAGTCGGACTCTGGACCGGCTCTCTGGATGACATCAGTACGCTGGGCAGATGCAAATATCTAACGAGTGTTTACCGTTGCTTTCGGTCTGTATCCGTATCTGATAGATACAACTATTGCATCACACACATTTGTGGCAATTGTCAAAGTGCTGACGCATGCACTTTTCGGGGCGAATATGTGTGCGAATGACATCACTTTACACGCACGATTTGTGGCAAATGCCGCCATAATTTCTGACCCCCCCTCGACCCATCCAACCACCCACCCATACGCCCATACGCCCATCTATCCACCGGCTTCCACTGATTCCGATTCCGATTCCGATTCAGATTCTTTTTAGCCGTGCAAGTGGGCGCAGGATGACCAAATGCAAGAAGCTGGCGACGACTTCCGCACAAACGGAAGCCCCTATACTCCCCTTCTCCTCCTCCGCCAGGCTCCACCGCCATTGTCAACGTTTTCTTGGCCCACACACTGATGCACATTTTCTGGCTGACATCCAAAAGTTGAACACAAATTTTCGAGTACAGTCAGCAAAAAAGCGCATTTGGCATGGCAACTCCGGGCAGGCAAACGAATAGGAAAAGAGAAAAGGAATCGCACACCTTTATGAGAAAGTTCAGTTGTACATTCCCGGGGGCGACACCAATTAACTGGCGATGCGAGCCACGGATTTTGTTTACCCGCAAGGTAACATGAAAGCAATAACCTTTAAATTTTCCATTCCCGTATTCTCGTATCGGGTGACAGCCAAAATAATTGTTCCAGATGGTGTTTCGGCTTTAATACAACATCTAGGCGGGAGTCATTATAAATATTTGCTTGGCCCACGGACAATCAGTCAGGCAGGTAGGTGGGGAGAGGAGAGGTTACCGGGTAATACCTTCAATTAGCGAAGTCCAAACAATCAACAATTTTCCCTGAACTATAATTATGAAAGAGACACTCAAAGGACAATGGATTGACATGGCACATTTTTCATTATTCAACAGATAATATTTCCTATTAATTAATAGAAAAAGAGTTTTTTTTTAACCATTTCTTTAAGGTACTTTTATAATCTCATTTTGTCGAGAAAGTCCTGCTAATTTCCAGTGTCATACCATCACAAAGCTCCTGCCCAAAATCGTATAAATGCTTAATGAATGAAAGTGTTCCTGCGTTCCTGGAAATCGTAGTCAAGTGGGTTATTTAAACATTTTTCCGGCAGACGTGTCCCTGTCTTTTGATTCAAGCCAACCGAATGGCTGACATCATAATGGTGGCCTGGCCCCATAAACCTCTAAATTAGCTGAAAATGTTTCCCTGAAATGAATAAAGTCAGCATTTTAATGAAAATTCTAATGAAGTCATTGGCTTTACGACTCCGTTTTGCTTAATATAATTGAGAATTATAATTTTAGAATAGTTTTTGAGATTCCATTGAGGAAGTTTTTGTTTATTCCGGACTGACTGACTGAGTCACGTAGCGATTTCTGACCAAAAAAGAGGAACTTGGCTTATTGGGGGAAGGCGAAATACTCATTTTCCGGCAAATATTTTGGCGGCAAACGCCTACGCAACGTGCGCCTGTGCCCCTTTCATTGTCCTTGGACCAGCGAGTGGTAGTGGGCGTGGGTGGGTGGTTAGTGGCACTCGATTGGGGCTTGAAAAATCATTCATTGAGACCCACAATCTATACGCTATGGTATCCTCCATGGATGTGTTTGTGTTTCTATTTGGCAGTCAGCGTTGAGATTTTTCGCGTGGGCGTCTCTTGTTTTCATACTCCAAATATTTGTAGTGAGAAAATTCTTGTAAAAGTACTACCAACGGCTCTATTGAGCTTTCCCCCTATTTCCCTCTAGCTCGCCATTAAGTTTCATTTTATGACACTGTGGCTTGAGCTAGAAACAGTTGACGCAGCAGCGCCGGCTCCACTTTGAAAAAAAAAAAAAAGAAAATAGAAAGAGTGGAAAGGAAAAATGAATGGCTGGAAATTCCCAGAGAGCGTGGGCGTTAGAAGCTTCTATGTGTAGTTTCGACCACGCGTTTTCCTTATTGTGTATGCCTGTCGCGCTTTGCTGATTTTTCTTAATGGAATTTATGC
The DNA here is from genome assembly GCA_018150405.1 of Drosophila varians. Classification (NCBI taxonomy): domain Eukaryota; kingdom Metazoa; phylum Arthropoda; class Insecta; order Diptera; family Drosophilidae; genus Drosophila; species Drosophila varians. Next base: position 18,218,209 of record JAECWK010000130.1, read on the forward strand.
GAGTGTGAAATTTATGTTTGTGCACAGATACGGATAGGGATACGGAGACTGCGACTGAGACTGAGACTGAGACAGAGACTGGACTGGAGAAAGCGAAAACTATTCTTAGTTTTCGCGCTGGTGAGTGGAAAAACACACGCGTTGCCTACTTTTCAGCGCGCGTGTTTCCCAACCACCTACTAACCGCCCAGTATCCATTTTGCCCCATTAACCCCATGACAATGCGCGTGCGGTAATCGCCAGGACACCGCGCACACAGTTTTGCGGTAATAATTCAGATTGGCATTAAGCCGAACTTCCTGATCATGTCCATTAACTGTCAGTTACACCGATGAACCACAAAGTGTGTTGCATAAAGTCGTAAAAAACCGCCATGCAATCGCCTGCAGTTATGAATATTTACTGGCATCCTATTTTCCCATCGTCCCACCCACACACACACACACACACGCATACATACATACATTTTTATTTGTCCTGCGAGCGAGTGGGCGGGGCAAATTGCTTTTCAATCAATTTAGTTTGCAGTTATTGCACTCCCAAGCTAAAGGTTCCATATATATTACACATACGACCCGTTCGCCCATACAAGACATTTCGGGGGCGTCGGTTCATTCATACTCTCATGCCCATGTCCTGCCCCTGTATGACTCGCCTTTTGGGCTTCGATTTGTGCCATTGACTGGCAAAACGCCCTCGACAAGTCTTCTGTTACAAATGGAAATTTCTTGACTTTTGCCAAAATACAAAAAAAAAAAGAAATAAAGAATAAGAGAAGAGTAAAAAAAGACGGAAAAGAAACGGGCAATCGAAGCAAAACCCTTTGTCAGTGCTTCCGATGTGGGGGATGTCGCGGGCGCCTTTTTTGACATATTTATGAGTCAGCTGATAAATAAAATAAATTTCATTTAAAGACCATTTCGGCTTTATGGCCACTAAGCCGCTGGCCGGCTATTTGTGTCCATAATTTGGCTCGATAATAATGGTTCTTCGGTGGCTCCTCGTAATATCCAACGCCCTCGAAATGTACGACTTTATCCTGCAAGTGACGGCCTCGCGATGCAATCTGTTGGGGTATTGGCTAATGTTATATCTTCAGGAAGTTGAACAAGGACTTGACATATGTTAAATTTTATAAGAGCCATATTATGGGATACGTATTGCATCCTAGTGACTGCTGCGATTGCAAGTTCCCACCAGGACACGTACGCTACCCACCTGCTCGGCTCAGTCGGTTCATAAACTGAGGCATTCAGTTAGAAAATATTGCACCATGGAAGGCATATGGTTATCCTTTTAGATTGGGATAGAAGGATAGAGTTTGCTTGTATTGTTCATAAATTGAAATACTTCAATACCAAGCATAACCTGGGGAATATCCTTGGGATTATGTTTCATAAATTTAGATTTAAATAACTAGGCCCACTGTGGCTCCACTGTTTCCGGCCCACTCATTGCAAAATTTATGCTTGAAACGTGTGGGCCAAATTATGACAAACCGCAGTGAAACTTCCAAAAAGCGTTTTCAGCACACACTTAGCACCCCTCCACCTCCACACCTCTGGCTGAGGAAACCCGAAAAAAATACGAAAATAGCAAAAAAAAAAAAAAGGAAAAGTGGCGTACGTGCCGGTGAAGCCCACTCGAAAATAGATGACCACGCCCACTGGCAAAACTTTGCGTTGATTAAAGTGCGGAAATGTACGGGAAAACGTATGGAAATTTTTGTTGAAAGTTGAGGTCCTGTTCTTGGCAGGACTCATGGACATAATTAATGAACAAGAGCGCAACTTTAACTTGTCCGAATGCCAAGTGATGCATTATCTACACTGGAAAAAATTTAGTTGAATATGTATCGAAGGCATCGAAGGACTCTCCCCCGAATGGATAAAATAATTCCAGTGTGGCGGACAGCCAAAGGCATAGAGCTTGACCACTTGCTTTCCGGCTTTTGGGCTGGGATTAGTTAATTTTGAGATAATTCGAGTGTTAAGCATGTGGATGGGCGACTCTGGGGCAGTGGCAGGACCAGGAGCCCACACACATGTGCAGTACCATTCTCAATTAGTTGTCATTATGCGGCACGCTTGTAGCGGCTTTGGTGCGGCGTCCTGCTGAGCGCTGAGCGCAGGACAATCATCCCAGGGCCAGGGCAGACAAAGGATGCCAAAATTGTGTCGCCTGCAATCAGGATAGAGTGTATGTGTGTGATAAACAAGTCTAATTAAAGCTAACGAGATTAGACCAGCCCAAGACGCACTCGAGCACAGTTAGGGGCTTAATTAAATCCCCTGTCAGTTCGTTCTCAACTTGTCAATTAGCCTTGGCTTTACGCTCGAAACGTAACATTTATATTTATTTATTTTCGGTAAACGCTCTAAAAATAAGTATCCCCCCCATACCTTAATGTTGGGCCCATTTGCTGGGCGTTCGAGCAATGTAAATAAGCAAATGTTTGCCAATGAAATCGATCAACGGATTGGGCTCTTTGGTGGCAATGTGTGTGTTTATTTGAGGATACGCGGGTATGGGTATGGGTCCTCCCAACATATCCTATCCTATCCTATCCGGCATCAGGCCAAAGTGGAAGGTAAATAAAATTCTAAAAATAATCCCAATACGCATGTATGGTAATATATAGAGGAAGCGTTAAAATGATTCTTTTTCCACAAAAATCTTGGCTATGATTAGCTAATCTGGAGCTCCTTCAGCCGAAATAATTGCCTCAATCTAAGCTCAAATAATATTTGGACAATTAATAAAGATTTGGCATAATAAGCGTAATGGCCGAATGGCGAATCGAATGTCAGGACATCCATACTCTCTCATTACGAAAGGAAGAGTCCTTGAAGCGAAATTTAAATACAAAGAGCGCCCACGTAGCGAAAGGTAAACATTTGCTTCTAATGATCTATGTGCTTGGCTCCTCCTGGCTATATACATACCTCATAATATAATATACATTGTAGCTTGTCTTCTGCCATTTAACCGGGCTGATTGAATTATGTTGTTTGTCCTGTTGGCCTGACTTGTTGTTCCTGTAATTGCTTTACGTTTAGTTTTTGGCCATTGATTCGAAAGGGCAAAGACGTGGGCGTTACCTAATTTATGGGCGCACCTTCACTACCATATTATCATCATGATGAGCAGAATTATGCTAATTTACAAGTTTGTCCTTGCCGGGGATATTAAACGAAACAAAGCGAAAAAGTTTATGGGGGCAACAATTATGATCTAAGAGACATAAAGTTGACAAACAAGGAGCCGAGACACAAATAAAAGTTGCCCAAAAGTTTGCTTTTCGTCATCAAGAACAAATCAAGCAAACGGCAACGGCAACACAAACAAATAAATATCAGACTCATCAACGTCATCAATATGGCGGCAGGCTGACCAGGCCAAAAGCAACAGTAACAGCTACAAACAGGACCCAAACCAACACCAACACAAGCAACAACAACTGGTAATGGCTGTAATGAAATGTTACAGTTACAGTTACATTGCGCATCGTTAAGTGGCACACAAAGCCGGCTGCTAAGTCGCGTGGGAAAACCGAAGGAAAGGTCCTGCGAATAAGTGAAGGCCGAGGGGAAGCTTTTGTTGAGGTGGTAAAGGCAGTGTTGGCAACTTTGGGCCAAAAAAGAAAAGGACAAAGGGACTTTTGATTTACTAGAAATGCACACTGATCTCTTTGGCTTTTTACTATATCAAAAAATTTTAAAACTTTGGCTATTTATTTATTTATTTATTATTTTTAAAATATTCCCAATCACATCACTGTCACCGAAGCAGCCTCAACGGCCACAAAGAATTTGCATAAAGGGCAGATTGTCGGCATTGTCCTTGTCGCGTCGCCTTCTCCTCAGCAGAATCTGTTCCTGCAGCAGCTGCAGTTGAAATTCGATTAGAGCCATCCCCTTCCCCAACATCCATCCTTCCATTTCGCCTTGAACTTGCATTTTAACAACTGTCTGCAGTGGATTTGGCTTTAGCCCCACGCTCTGTGACAGCCACAGCCGGAAATTGCATTGCCCTTAAATTCACTTTTAATGAGGACTCCCTTCCCAGCTCCTAGACAGACTCTGACGCTTTAACATAACAAATCTGTTAATCCGAAAGCCATATAGTACACAAATCTCTGACCATAAATCTTTACCTTCAATAAGACAAACTAAATTACCTAAATTACAAATTAATGAATACGCGGTGCCCCCAAAGGATAACGAGTAATGGTCTGTGGGGGTGGGTTTGCTACATTCAACCCCCCCAATACTAACATCCTCCATTCGAGTTAATTACAAATAATTAGTTACGAGCTTTTTGATGTGTTGTCATGGGTATTAGGCCCCTAAACTCCTTTAACTTCAACTTTAATCATATTTACGAGGTTGTTTAAATTTTCATTTAACGCGAGTGGTGTTCGATTGATTGCAATTGTGCGTTGACATTTGTAGTGAGGGTCCTGGCTGATCCAATTAGAGTCTCTATGGCGATTAGCTTGTGCTGATTTGCACAAATCAATGCATCACGCCCCCAAAAAGACCGAAACCCGCCACAAAAACCACCCAGAGCCACCACCCCCCAAAAAGTAAACCAAACCAAAACAGCTGTGATGCAGAGAGAAAAATAAAACGATGGTTTGTTAGATATCCAGGGCCTCATTGCCCGATTTGGATTCTACCAAAGATTTCTTTCAGTGTTTTTGGGCCACAGGTCGGTGTGGAGTGAATGAATTACATTACGACATACTGCGGCGTCATACGGCGGTAGGCCATGCAAAAGAAATGTCATTTTGATTACTCGCACGCGCCAGCAACGGGGGGCGTGGCACTAGGAGGCATGGGGCATGGGGCATGGGGCATGGGGCATCGGGCATGGTGGGTGTGGTGCCCCCGATTTGTTGTGAGTTTGTTTATTGATTTCCCAACCAGATAGCATACACTGTGCGTAGGCAAAACTACGTAGTTGTATCCGTGTCAAAGGTGAAATCCAGATTTGTTGCACTTCACAGTTAAAATTAGATTTGTGTTCCCCTTCAATCGGTCATTTTCTCCAATTACAAATGACAATAATTAGGCGATTTCAAACTAAAGTCAAGTATCAGGCTCTTGGGTTAAATGTCAATGACATTGATGACTCACGGCGACCCTCAAATGGAAAGTAATACAACGTCTAAGGGTCGTAAATGTTGAAATAGTTCAAAGCACCGCCTTGTACTGCCTTTTAGTTTGTCTGGAAGGGTTAACTTGAATCCTAGAACAAGACAATTGACATATTTCAAGGTCTATTCTTAGATTTCCATTTATAGACTGTGAGGAAAAGTTTTGTGTGAAGGCAATGCATTAATGGTTGTACTAAAAATAAAATATATTCGAGTGATTTCGGGCAATCAAGCGAGTCCTGCTAGCATCATAATAGAGCCATTCAGGCGTCAATAGACCACTTCTGGGAAATTGCTGGCTTTGACTTGGACAAGATTCTATCAAACATCTTATTTAATACTTAAGGAATCGTCCTGGGTCTCTTACAGGAATTTATTGCTTGGATATTGGCACTTTTTCTGGGAATTCGCAGGAGCCAATGCTTCCAGTTGAGCGCCGGAAAACAAGAGGCTTGAGCAATTGCCGAGAGAAACTAATTTTGAAAGATCCTGTAAAACTGTGAAAACCACGGCGACATGTTTCATTGGCTGGCGGGAGGAAGTGGAGGCAGTGGAGGCGGCTGATATAAACCCGATTTGCCATTTGAAGCGGAAGTGACCCTTGAAGTTTGATTTTGTTTGTGCGGCCATTGCCAACAAGATTTTCCTGCGGCCAGGACTCCAATATCCTGTAAGTACATGCCCCCTCAACGTCTGTGAGTGTATATGTTTTTTTGTATATTCTGCTGTTATTGCGCCGCTGTTTCTTTTGCTGCTCAATTTTTAATCAACGGCTTTGATGGCGTTTTGGCAGCGCCTCGTAGATTCTATGCAATTTCCTGTTTGGCTGTGGAAGAAGTCTGAAAGACAAGCGGCGTAAAAGGACAAAAAAAACGAAATAAAATAAAAAGGAAAGGAAAGGAAAGGAAAGCGCCTGGCTATGCTATGAAGAAGGGAAGAGCAACGTTGTTGGTTGCCTATTTTTAGCCATTTTGGCCATATCCCACGGAATTCAATGTCAACAACACAGTCGGGAATCATCCGGGGGGGTTCAGCCGGATGCGGCAGGGTATGGATTCGAGGTCGGAAGCCGGAGTTGTCATCCTTGAGTGCCGACTTGAGCATAAACAGCACCCCACTGCTCCGTCATCGGTCATCCGATTAGGGGGCCCCCAGCCCAACTGTAGCTCTACTTAACGCTTTTCTAATTGAACTTGTTTCTTCTAGTAATTACAATTGCAATAAATCATGGGGGGGAGTCTGTAAAATAAATTCGAATGGGGGGGCAGGACAAAGGGTTATCCCACATAAAATGGATTGGACTAGCTTTTTGTTTAACCTCAATTTTTATAAATCATTTTTTGGATACTTTAAAAAGATTATCACTAAACCGTAAAGACAATATCCACCAAAGTTATTCTAAATAATCCCCCAATATTAAAATAATATTAAAATGAAATTAAAAACATTTGCCATTTGACATTTCTAAGCTCTTTGATTCAGGAATCTGCGCAAAAAGCCAGAAAGGATCTTGCCGGGTGGGCATGCGACGAGCCCAACTGTGGAATCGCCAATGAATCGCGGCTCCAAGGAGCCACCGTCCGAGACAATGGCCCGCTCTCGCTCGCACCCGCCTCCTGGCCTATCTGGTGGGTTCGGGTCGCTCCTCGTGGTCGTTGGACGAGCCTGCTTACGTCACAAAGCTGCGTAGGCGTCATCGTCGTGCGGCGCACCCATCGTCCTCGCCCTCGGTCCCAGCCTCTTCCCCCGCCTCCAAGGTTCGGGTTTGGTTTACTCGATTCCTCCTCGGGCGGCGGCTTCGTTGTGAGAACGACGCCAGCCAGGCGGTGATTTCCCCACGTCCACCTCCCAATCCTCCCAGTCCAGCCATGGTCTTCTATTTTACATTTCCATTGCGTGGCTTGAGGGCTCGCTCTCCGGTTTCCCCAACATGTTCGCTGGTGTCCTGGCCCGCTGTCCTGACTGTCTCCTGAATGAAAACGTTTCGCTTCGATTTTTGTTGTTGACGTAGTCGTCCTCGTCGCCTCATTGCTCTGCGCCTGCGCCATTGCCCATCGGAATCATCTGTTGTTGTTTCGCCGCCCCCCCCCCATGCTGCTGCCTCAACGTGTGGCCCAGGAGCCTCTGGCCCAGCAAGTGCATTTTGGCTTGTGGTAGGACCTTCTCGACACAGCAGCCAGGCCGAGCAGGAACTGGCTCAGCTGTTCGCTGTTGCCAGTTTTTTTTCCAGCGAATTGGGAGACTTTCCGAGCCATGCAACAAATTGGGTGTTCAAGCCGGCTTTTATTTTGGAGACTTTTTGAAGTGTCTAAAGGATTCCATAAATGCTTTTCAATATTTTAAGGATTCTCTGAAATATTATAATTTATGAGGTGAATTGGGAAAAAGTTCAAAATGGATTATTTTATAATTTAGAGTTTTGTATACCATTTCCTATAAGATTTCAAATAAAATATATTGATATCCTGCAAAAAAGGATAACCTCATAGCTATAGAAATACTGACCAGATACTCGCTCATTCAAAACTCTCCACAGCCCATTCACGTGGCTTCCTTGGAGCTCCCAATTCCAATTCACCTCGGCTCGGATATCGTTGAGGTGGCACAGGGAACAGCGAATGTATATTATAGCTCGCTCGTAAAACGTAAAAGCCACAGACATTGTGACGACAACAGGCCTCGTCCTGTCTCCTTACCACTTGCCCCTTGCCACCTGCTGTCCGCCTCCTCCTTCACCTCCGCCACCATCTCCACGTCCTTCCCCTCTCAGCTGTTGAATCCTGCATGAGGCTTTTGCAACAACAGCAAAGACCAGTCTGCAAGGAACGATGACGCCTCTCTCGTCGAAACGTGGCCAACAGAGTTCTCCTCCATTCATGTTGGTTTTTGGCCCCAACTTTCTCCTTTCTCCTGGCCCGCTGCTGCTCTCTCTCTGTTGCTCGGCCGCCTTAATGACTTGCAATTCATGTTCTCAGTTTTATTCACATTCTAATTCCGTCGTTGTGTTTTGGTTTTTGACTTCGTGTTTTGTCGCTAATGTGTGGGCGTTATCGTTTTCGAAATCCGCAGTCCCACATCGAAAAATTATTCGAACTCTGTAGGGGTAGCTCTTAGGGATAAAGTGGGGTAAAGCGATCTTTTGGGTGATACAAGGATATCCTTGAAGAGTAGTGAATTCTGAGTGTAAGCTTAAGCGTTTCCCAGAACTATTTTTTATAAATATTTAAAAATTATTAGAAAAGGATACTTTATAAGGAGAAGAACTGTCTAAGGAGAAAAATTCAACAAACCTTTTTTGTAGTTTTTAAGAAATTGGTTTTACAACTAGAAAAGAAATTAAATGGAAAAGGATTTTCTAATTGCAATGAGGTAATACATCCTCATGGCTTGTAGTCCTTTTCCCTATCTTTAGGACTTTCCAACTAGAATGCTAACAGGACTTTCCCCAAAAGTCTTATTCAGAGACAAAACCCAAAAACCATGCAATTAGGGAAATGTCCAGAGATGACAGGTATTAGGGATTACCAGCCAGACCCAATGCGGCTCGGAGCTGGGAAATGCCCCGCCAGACAATGGAGATTCGGAATCGAATAGGAATTCTAGCAACCCACGCAGAACTAGGACCGCAAATCATATGGCAGATGGCTTCCGTGGGTGATGAGGGTGGTGGCTGGAAAGTGGGAGGCAGGATGTGCGATGTGGGATGTGGGGGAGTCGTCGATGCCGGTAGCGGTGCAACCTGCGCAAGAGCAGACTCTCTCGCCTGCTCTCAGGGTCTGTGGCGGGGCTGGCGGTGCTTCGGGAGTAACTCTACACATGGAGGCATCCGAGGAGGCTCGGGCTCCGAGCTCCAAGCTCCGAGCTCCAAGTTCCGAGCTCCATCCGTGGTCATCCGTGGAGCAGGTTGAAAACAAGTGGTTGAGCGAGCTGGTGCTTAGTATTGAGCGAACAGACGCGACTGCCGTTTCGAGCTCGACGCTGAAGTTGACTGCGGAGCACAGGAAGCTGAAGAAGAAAGCAGGAGAAAGTGCTCCACACAGACAGAGAGAGAGAGAGTGAGTGAGCGAGCGAGAGGGTGTGTGTGCGAGCAGGCAAGTAAGAGTGTGGAGGACCCAGCAGCCAGTCGGTCCGCCGGAGGAGTGAAATTCGAGGCACGGGAAGGGGCAGTCATACCGCCGGTGTGACTGTGTGTGCTTGTGTGTGTGTGTGTGTGTGCGAGTATCATAAAGTTGAAATACGAAACGCCTTGAGGAGAGGCGGCAGGCAGTACAGACAGAGGCACCGGAGTAGTCCGAGGACGAGGCAGGAGGCGACACAGAACGCCAACAGAAGCAGAAGCAGAACACAGGAGCAGAAGCAGCGACGCCGGCAGCGACTGCGTCAGGCGGCCAAGCAAAAGGCAGACAAACAGGCAAATCCTGCTGAGACCATACGACGAGTCCTTGCTCGTCGGTTCAAACGTGCGGAACACTTTTGGAGGCAGCAAAAAACACACAAAACTATATAAAGGAAGTCTATTCCACAAAAAAACACCACTCACATACACTCTCACCCAGCAATAACAAAACCAACTGTCAAGTTTTCATCAACCGAAAGCGGAATATTCGAAAGTTGAAAATTTCAAAGAAAAGAAACCCAGAAACGAAATATTTTCGAAACAGAAGTGTATATTCCAATCGCCTATTTCAAAGAAATACATATATATTCGAAAGTCCTAGTGCAGTGCGAAAAGTTATTTAAATCAAAGCGAAAATATTGAATCAGTTGCAGTTCAAATTTCTCCCTCAATTGATGGCTAACACTGTGAATTTAAAAAAATTAATATACAACATAAAGTAATTTATATGAAAAAAGAAAAGAAACCGAAAAGAAATCGAAAACAAAGTGCCGCATGCTGAGAGCGCTAAACACGAAAGAAAGTGCTAAAAGTTCCTTAAACAAATATTTCAAATAAATAATAATACAAATTATTGTTACAACTACTTATAAAATATACAAATTATACAACATAAATTTTCTTTGCATTTTAACGAAAACAAGAGAAGTGAGTAGCTCAAATCGAATTGAAAAGGAAACCCAAGTGCCGCGGAAAACTTCAACCGAATCGCCTAAGCCTATAAAAAAAAACAAAATAAGAGAAAAAATAAACTAAAGTGACGAACAGCCAATTAAAGTATATTTATAGAGTAATTAAATCAAAACCCGGGGAATAGATCCACAAAGCCGACGGAAGACAGCAACTAGTGTGTTAGTTAGTGGGCCTGGACACCACCCCCCATTGGATAACTCGTCGTGAGCGAAAAGGGGCAGGAGGCGGATCACCCCCTCGATACTCGACACTCGACACGGCCCAGCCAGGTTCAAAACACTCTGCGGTGCTACTCCGCCACTCCAGCTCCCACTCCAACTCCATCTCCCACACCAGCTCCAACTCTAGCTCCATCACCAGCTCCAGTTCCGCTTGGAAAGTAGACAATTGATTATTGATTTTGTCTAAGGCAGGAGGAACTTTGCAGCTTAACTCGCCAGCAAAGCAAACTTGGCAACAGGGAAAGCGACGAAAGGCGCATAAAGAGCCCAGCCAGATATATAGTAGAGGCGTTGAAAGACAGGGGAAAGGTCGGTAAGAAGTTTGGAGAAAGTTGGGGAGCCCCCAGAGCAGTGTTGTGCAATGCCAGGCCTAGGCCGGCCCAGTATTGGTCAGCGAGGTGGGGCCTGAAGACCCACAAAAGCTGTGAGTAGACGCGAGGAAGCAGCGACGACCCCAGCTAGTAGGGATCGAGTAAAAGAAGAAGCCCAGCCACCCCCATTACCTAACTACCAAGCCAACAAGCCACCTAGCCACCAAGCCCCTCTTCTCCTACCCCACTCTTACCAACCAAACAAACCGCCAAAATAAGCCGTCTAATCGAGAAGCTGCGTCAGACCAACAAACGCAAGATGTTCTTCTCGCTGGCCCAGACGCTCTTCTGCGTCCTGCTGATCCAAGGCGGTCTCTACGCCCTCCACCTGAGCGGCAACGGGAACTCCAACGGCGAGAAGTCCCTTGGAGAGGCCAAGGCCGCCCTGCAGGGTGGTCTGCCCGCCCCCAGCCAGCCCATCGGACCCTCCGCCTCGTCGTCCTCCTCGTGGCAGAAGGCCCCGGCCCAGCAGCAGCAGCACCAGCAACATCCGGGCGGATCTCCGCCGGGCGGTGGCGGTGGCCACGCCCATAGATCTGCGGCGGCAGCCGCTTTCGACGCCACCACCGTGCGCCTGAACAAGGAGATCGCCGACATGGCCCAGCTGGAGCGGGAGCGACTGATGCTCCTGGCCCGAGCCAAGCAGACGGTGGAGACTGGAGGCGCCCCGGTCAACCATAGGGGACATCCCTTCATCGCCGGCCGGATACAGATGCAGCCCAGCGAGGAGCTGGACGTCGGCGACTATCCTGCCCTGCTCCAGCAGGCGGCCCGGGGATACATCTTTGGCAGTGTCCAGAAGCAGCCGCCCACTCCACTCACCGTGGAGGAGGACTACGAGCAGCTGAGGGATCTCGAGAACAGGCCCGTCAAGTACTACGGCCGAGTGGTCACTCCGGCGGAAAGGGAGGAGCAGGCGGAGTCGTTGTATGAGCCGCTGCACTCCTTCGGCGACTTTGACGACTTCTCCGAACTAGAACCCGAGCAGGAGCCCCATCTAGGCGAAGAGGATCTGCTCCGAGAGCTGGATGCCTACCAGTACCATGGCCTGGAGGAGGACCCGCTGCCAGAAAACCCCTACCGAACCTTGGAGCAACTGGAGCTGACGGCGCCCGAGTCCCTGCAACAGCTCTTCGAGCAGGAGCAGGAGCAGCGCGATGCCCCGTCCAAGGCTGGCCACTCCGGAAAGGTGCACGCCCCAGGGAACTACAACATACGATCGCAGCAGAAGTGGGCCAGGAAAAGAGCTCAGGGATCCCAAGCACACAACCAGGGAGCGGAGAAGCAGCTGCAGCGCCAGATCTTCGCCCAGCACTTCAAGCCTCAACGCAATGGAAAGCTCACGATTGCAGCCAACTCGGAGGCCACGGCCGGCAGCAAGCATCTGAAGGCCACCAGTCGCTCAGGATCCGTGACCGGCTCCAAGGATAATGAGAAGCCAGCTAATGAATTGGGAGGCAGCACAGCCGGCGGGGAGTCGCAAAAGTCGCAAACGGAACAGGACAAGAAGGATCCCAGTCACAAGCGATCCGGGGGAAGTCCTGGCGCCTCGGCGGGATCGCCGGGAAGCGGCTATGCGGCGCCACCAATGGTGTCCCACAGCATAGCCAGCCAGCTGATGCTGCGCACCGCCCGCGGTCAACGGCAGTACGATGTGCCACAAATCGGTGAGTCCCATTTTTGGATACAAACTTCTATATATTATTTACTATATTGGTTTTATCGGGTGGGACAATCAATTGGGGGTTGCCATGGATCGATTATTGACAGGAATCGACGGAACCAATCAAACCAAGTTGTCTTAACCCCTGACCTTTGGCCCATTGTCTGCAATCGGAGTGCAGTGTCTGCCATTAATTTGATCCAATCGAGGTCCACTCGAAGTCATAACTCTCGAAAAAAAATCATAAAGGGTTTGGAATTAAGGGAGTTTCTTTGGAAAGGTTCTATAAAAAAGGACATTATTGGAAACCATTTATGGGACTTTGATTGAATTAATAATTTTTCCAAACTTGCAATGGAAATCACAGTGTATGCGTTTCCTAATTACTTTTGGAATAACAAACAAATGTTAATTTAGCAATGCGTGATAGAGGGTTAAGGACGAAACAAACATTTACCCGCCGGCGGACAGACAATATCTCTCCAATATCACCACATTTCGTGTCCTGTTCATTTGGTCCGAATAAGGTGGAGCGGAACCCGCAGTTGACCCCGCAATTCGAGCCTCTATACACCTATGGGTTTGGGGTATTTGGTATTTGGGGTCGGGGGGCCAAAAATGTTGTGGCAAAGCAGCGGGCCAAGTCCCGAAGGACAGGCCATAATCGCTCTATTTCCGTTCGTTTTCTTTCGGACAATTTGTGTGTACCCATTTCATGACGCTGGTCCTTGTTATTCTTAGCGCTTTGGCCCGTATTTGGCCCGGTTCCTAAATAATTTATGAGCCACGGTCTCCTTGGACGGACTCCATCCAATCCCCTTTGGATTCCGCCCTGTGGCGTCCTGGCGCAGTTCCCGTGACTGGCTGGCAATTTAATCCTTTCAGCCGGGCGACCGACTCATCAATCATCAATCAGCCAGCGTTTAATAGATTGTCACTAAATCATTTGTCAACAATGGGGGCCAACACGGCAAAGTTTTTGCAGCTTTTTGCCGGCTATTTTCGGTAGTTTGGCTAACTTTTCAGTCTCTTATTTTTGGCGATGGCCATTGCATTTAGAAAATTAGTTGGAGGGGTCGCCGCCGCAGCGGGCAGAAGTTCGTCCTTGGCTTTGGCCCCACTCCTCGGTCCACTTGGGCCGTTGTTAATCACTTGGCTGGCTAAATTACTTTACAACAAGTTTAGATGGTTGCCATGAATACGGAATTCGCTTGGAAAGAGTTGAGACGCTCCGGGATCCGGGTTGGCGGACTCGGAGCCTGTAGCAGAGCCTCTGGTCTGGTCTGGCCTGGTCTGGTCTCGGCTGACAATCAATTTTAATTTTTAATTAACACTTTCAAGTTTAATGGCGACATTGTTATGGCCGTGAGCTAAATGCGATTTCATTGCTAGCCCGGCCAAGAGATGACTTGGCAGGGAATCAACGAGGAGGACGATTCTATTTTCGAGCTGGGGCTTGTTGTGCAAAACATTCGCCATTTAGATAATTCCCTCCTATTGTGTGGCAACAAATAATTTCAATTTATTGCCAACGAAATATCGAAATTTGAGAAGGCATTTCATTATTCAATTAAAAATATGAATTTTAATTGGTTCGTCCTGACATTTATTTCAAGAGTCCTTGCAGATGAAACAAGAAATCATTGTAGCTGATTAGCCAATTTATTTAAATTGGGTTAGTTTATTGCCTTTCTTTTGTTTTCGGTCCTTTTCTTACGCTTATCCTTTTATCCTTTCTCAATCAATGGATTTTCATTTTATGCGCATGTTTGCACAATTTTCCTCATCGTTATTGGTGGCATAGCATTTCCACTTTTCCACTTTTCATTTTTGGAATTTTTGTTTTTGTTTCCGCATAACGTCATCGATGAAGATGTCCTCGCTCCGCATATCCTGCCTGCCACCCGTCGCTTCAACATTCCACACTTCACACTTTCGCCGGGACAGAATTAGACATGTGTGTTCCCGCTACTGCACTACTCCCACTGCTCCCGGGATAAGAAGGATATGCCGCGTCCCGAAAGAGTTTGTCCAAAGTCCCGTCAGTCACACTATTTCCCGGGAAAAGTGCGGCTGCGTTTACAACTTGACATCATTAAAACGCGTTGTTCACAATTTACGATTCTGGCCCGGTCCGGTTTCCAACTAATTTAGTAACAACGCCCCGGGGGGCCCACGACCAGCGCGACCGGACAGGACGCCTCCGTTTGACAAGTCCTTGCTCCCACGCCCATATCCTGTATGCGTGTCCCTGTCCCTGTCCCGGTCCCTGCCGCTGTCGCTGTGTGTGAATGCCTGTGCGCACGCCTTTAATTCTCCGTCACACTGGCACTTTTCATATATCCTGGCGGTTGATTTAATTTGTAATTTGAGGCTCGCCCGGTCCTCGGTCCTTGGTCCTCGGTGCTCAAGTGGCCACTTGGCGGCGAAAAGATCATCGATTTGTGCGGACTTGCCCCCGTTTCCCCTTCTCCTACACTTTTCCTTCCTTCACCCGTCAAATATTACGCAAATTAGTTGGAAATGGATATTGGAGATGCGTCCATCAGACTGTCTATCATTGGAGGTCCTCCTTCTCGTCCTTTTTTCTCCTAGTCCCTTTTCCTGTCACATGCGTGGGCGCTGCAGCCGAGCGGATGGAAAATTTCACCACCAACACCATGGCCGCCACAGCGACAGGTTGTCTGCCACAACTTGTGGTTCACCCGAGCCCTTTCCTCTGGCACCCCCGGGTGCCACTCTCCGCACACACACTTCCAACTTTAAAGACATGCAAATGATGTAGAAACAACAAATTTGTCTGCGAGACAGATTGGGATTGGTAGACTGGTAGAATAAATATCTATCCAGTTTTAATGGAAAAACGAAAATTAAAGTGCTAAGGATGCTTGAATTTGTTGTGCCCCTTGACCTACAAGTGCGATACGTATACACAAAAATGTTGTTTTTGGATGTTTCACATCAATGCCAACGAAGTGGTATACACTTTTGACATTTTCTGGAATTTGCCTCTCGCCAAGAGGCAAATGGCAGGAGCGGGAGGGAAGCATGGGGCAAGGCCCTCCGAAAAATGGTGTCGTCCTATTTTGTGTTTGCCCTGCATCCTTGGGCTAATTAGGACGAAATTCCCCCAATTTGCATTGCAAGCAATGTCAGCCAAATGAACTGGAAGAAATGATGTCCATGCCCTGCTGCCCGGTCACGCCCACGCACTGAATTTGTTAATGGGACAGGGGGGAGAAAGAGGGGCCGGGCCAGAGCTGAAAGTATAGGCCGGAAAATTAGCCTTTTGACTTAATGCAGTGACCAAAAATAAACAGAACCGTGCTGGAAATGGACAGCGACACACAAGAATCAATAAACAATGACATCATCGCAACAGCATCCCGGCAGAGTGGGGCGAGTTGGTGAGCGAGATTTTACAGCATACACACAGGCGCTTAGACCCCCCAAAAAGCCCTACGATTCCTCCGATGCCTGCATATATAATTATGGCCTGGCCCACGACGTCGACCAGCCAACGAGGCAGTGACAGAGGCAGAGGCAGAGGCAGAGGCTGAGGGAAAATATTTACATTAGCGTAAGCAGAAGAGAGGGGGAGAGGGTTTCGGGCCAGGCCAGGCCAGGCCATTGAGCAGGCCAATTGTCTGCGTGTTGGTGCGAGCTGGCGAGGATGTGTGCGTGCTGGCGGCTCATTCAGCCAGTTTGACGACAGCAGAAGCTGGCCAAAAGCTAGCTTTGCTTTCTTCTTACGTCACAGAATCACTTTAGCTCTAGTCGGAGAGATTGATATACTTGCGAGTATATACTGTACTTACCAATCTGTGTAAATGTGGCCAGAAGTGCCCAAAGGATTGTGTGTGGCATGTGGCGTGTGGCGTGTGGCATGCTGCTGAATAAACAGTCGGGCCAAATATCCTTAGGCATGTCTAGTGTATAAATATCAACTATGGGACAATAATGAACATCGCAGTGCCCAGCCAGTCGCAGATTTTTGGCCGAAAAATCTATAATAAGACACTGGAGACATACATAATCCTTTTTGGCCAGTCAGCTCTTAGTCATCCCAGCAAAGGACGAAGGAGGCGAGAAAAAACTCTTGGCCAACAAAAAATGTGGCTAAGTAATTGTGTTTGTGTGTGCTAGAGTTTTTTAGTCAATGAAGCGTCAAGGATTTTGCTTATGATATATTTACCCAGGATACCGAAAGAGACAGAGGAACAGCGAGAAAGAGAGAGAGATAGAGAGAGAGAGAGTAATAGAGAGAGATAGTGAGATGAAGCGAGTCCTTAGCCACAAAAGATGATGCAATGCAATCAAGAAGGCCCAGGCCGAGAGGGCAAAGAAACGAAAGCGGGCCAGACACTGGCAAGTGTTGGTAGTTGGAAGTCTTCTTGGCCCTGTTCGTGCCTTCATCGTGCCTAATGAGTTGTGAGCTGACGCGGAATTTATGAATGAATTGCAGGATACATGTACATGTACATACACATTTGTGTGCGTCCTCCAAGGATATGGCGTAGGCAGTTTCCCCCAATTCATCCGGCTTCAGCTTCACGGTTTCAGCTCAAAGTGAGCATGAAATTAGCCAACTCGTCAGGCAGCTTCCCTTAATTAGTCTGCTTAGCATATGAATAATGGATTATTTATTGCCGGGCCTGCATGGGTTTGGCTTTTTATAGCCCCGTAATCATTAAGTAATTTTCATCGTTTTGAGTAGGCTCCGCCTTTCCTCACGCCCCCTCCACCCCCTCCACCCCCTCCACTCAATTTTAATTTAATTAAACACTATTTATTTGCATATTGATACGCTTGGCTTAATTGGCGCGGAAGAACTTGAGCGTTTAAATTGCTTTGCCGTCACGTCGGGAATGCGAAATGACGCGCATGTGGGATCTGAAACTGAAACTACAATCTGTGTAGGCGTGGGCAGGGAGACGATAATTTATTACATACAAACTGTTACAGTAAATACTTTAAAATTCATTCGATTGGCAACTCTTTAAGTGAAGGCCTCCTATAGAAACGAAAACGATTGTCCTTGAACCTAGTCCTGTAAAACGGGAATATTATGTGTGCTAAAAGAACGAAATCCAAAAACAATTGCAAGGATACCGGGGTTGGAATGACAAACGCTGACAGTTTTTTGGGCTATTCTTCGCTTTTGGAGGAATGGGTCCTTGTGCGTCACAGGTCATGGAAATCAAACGCAATAAAATCCAACAGACTAATACCACGACTCGTCTGTGAAAAGTGGAGCAGTCGGGGGCTTGGATGGCACTGTTGGCAAGGGCCTAGTCATGCTAATGCAAATTATGGCTTATTTAAGCCACAAGCATCAGAGCCTACTTTAATGCGTTGGTTGCATCACTTCAGCATGTGTCATGCATGCCAGAACTAGAAAAAAACTTGAAATAAAAAAAAAAATAGGAATATAGGAATATAGCGAGAAAATAGCAAAGAAAGTGGAGAGCTCTTGGAGTCCGTCCCTGGGCGGATTGGGGTTAGAGGCGGAAGGCGGGGTGGTGGCAAGTGGCAGGTGGCAGGTGGCGAGGAGGTGGTCGGCGGTGGCAGATGCCTACTTAAAGGCTTCCGGGCCGGCAAACTCGCAGCAGCCGTGCATAATGAGGCCTGGCACTCACACAGCTGCATGCATAATTTAGTAGAAACAGAAGCAACAAGGACTAGAAAGGATACGGCGAAATGGGATTGGAAGCACCCGACTTCACATCCTTCTCCTTAGTAGTGAAGGAAGAAAGCTGAGCAAGGCGCTAGAGCCTTTTCTCCCAAAAATAGCTACGCGACTGACCTTTTCCAACCGAATCGATCTAGTTTATGCAAAAATACATAATATTTTAATATTATTTTGAATTATTTGTAAATTAAAAAACCTATTGTAAAATATTGGATATTATTTCTTCAAACTCAAGACATAAATTAATTTTTATTAAAAGTATCCTTACCAACTTTTTCTTTCTGTGAACTCATTGCGTTTATGCATAATCATCGTCCTCATCATCTTGTAATAACTAAAATGGTCTGGGGTCCTGGCAAATTATGTAATATTCATGCGGGTTTCTGTTGATTTTAATTTTCATGTAATTTCCCTGGAATTCTCAAGCGAAGAGGAGAATTGTTTTAGCACTGCCTACGCTCCGCCAAGAGCAGTCCGGCCAAGTCTGCAATCAATCATTGGCTTTTTTATTTTTTTAAAAAAATATTCAGAATTAAGTTCCATATCCGATTGGGAGAAGGTGGGGCAGGCAACAAGGCAAACAAACGTAGGAAAATTTCCGTAGACATAAGAGGGGGCAGAGCTGAGGGGAAAATGGAATTGCTAGTCGCAACACTTGTTGCCTGTCAGAGACCTAGGGCAAGCATGTTGCCACACCTGACATGACTGGCTTGGGAAAAACCTCACAAAAGGGATGTGCTCTGTGGTGCTGTGTTCCAATTGTTCCAATCAGACAAAGGACAGAGAAAGTAGCCAGGCGGGCAAATTAAATTGACCTTTGACATTGGGCAACGCTAACGAATTCGCACAGCTGGAAGCTGATGCCAGATCTTTCAGCTCGAGTAAATCCAGCTCCGAGCTTAATCCAGACCACAATGTCTTCGGCTCCGACTCCGGCTACGGCTACGGCTACGGCTACGGCTCGTCCGAGTCCTGCTACTCATCCTGCCCCGAGGTCCTGTTTCTACTTGCGGTCTGCGGCGAATAAATGTCAAGCTATGTCACCGTCTGATCTCCTCCGTCCTCGCTCCATTCAGTCTTAGGGGAAATTGACAGGTGGTTTGCAATTAAATAAGATTTATATTCGAAGCGAGAAGGCTATGGCTTAGCAGTCACAGCCATAGTCACCGTCTTCGTCTCAATCTGTGAATGGGGGAACTGGAACTGGAACTTTCCACATTAATATGCCAGTAGGTGACTCCACCAAATGACCTCCGGCTGTCAATACGGGTCGTGTGCGTAAACCAAATATAGCCACGAACTTTGCTAATGGATGCACACCATGTCAAATTGAATTTATTCCCAAGGCAAGAATAATACTCTGGCTCCTGCTCCTGAAAGATTTCATTCTCATGTTTAATTTATTGCCTGTTCAGGCTCTGGTCGCTTTAAACTTTGCAGGTGTTTTGACACAAAACCGCAACAATAGCCAGGCTTCCAGGCTATCGAGCAAAAACTCAACTCTCCAAGCATTGTACTTATCGCCTATCGTCCAACGGAATAAACCACGGTCTCCTTTTACGGCGTATAGTTGAGTAAATACTCCGGCATAAACGGTGTCCTGGCCAAGGACTTGTGCTTGTGTTTTTGTAGGTGTATTTTTATCACCAGGACCCTGCCCGAATCCGTGTTCCATTATCTATACGGCACCAGCAGGGCACCCGACGATGGATGGGAATTTCCCCAGAAATTAATAGTTTCGGCTTTAAGGAGGGCCCTCTCCTTCAATAGGAAAAGGATATATCTCGACTGTCTTTATAAAAGTGTATTTTTGGAATGTGGAAAACTTGCTTGCTACGCACTTCCTCTTGAAATACTGAAAGGACTTACATAATTCCATTTTGTGGGACACTGGCTACATATTTTATGCAATGGCATCTAGTGAGACATCGAGTAAGTGACGTGTCCAATTCGATAACGATTCGGAATGGAATTTGTCTATGAAAAGAAGCTACCAAATAGGGACGGGACGGGACCGGACTGGACTGGAAAATCCCCCGCCGGCACAGGACACCCACTATGTCCCTGTCCATGGTCCCTCTTTCGCTCTGGCATTGTTTTCCAATCAAAAACTAAACAAAACGCAAACACAAGACGCAAACACTTGAGCCACTGCGTAAGCCATAAACAAACACGGCGGAATGACAATGTGAATGGGTTTTGGGCATGGCCAAGGGGCGCGGAAGGCGGGAGGAGGGGGATTGCTTGGGTCCTGGCCTGGCTGTGACAGTGGCAACAATGCGAAAGCCGCCGCCAGTGCCAGCAAAACAAAAAGCCAGCCGCTTCGGAACGGAACGGACGTTGTCCATGAATGGACATTCTGCTAAGGGTATGGTCTGGTGGCTATGAAAGGGGCAAGCGGGGGTGGAGTCCTGTCGCTGTGAACGAAGCTGGGCGTGGGACATTTGAATCCTGTTAGCCAGAGTTGGCTCAACCGGTCACTGGTACAGGATAGCTAAGGCATTGCAGTGATTTCTAACTTTTTGGAGAGGATTGCGTTGGCAAAACTTGGAAAAGCTAAAGATTCCTTTGATTAAGGATATGTAATTTCAGAGAATAGTATTAATGCCTAGTATTGTTTATTAAAAAACACATTTCCAATCCTTGCTGGAATCACAGTTTGGCATCACTGCCTGGCATAGATTTGGCCTATATCGTCCGGTTAGCATCTTGTTTAGCCATTAGCAACGCTTGACAGTTTTCTAAAATATGCCAGGACAGAACAGGACAGGGCAGGACAGGATAGGCCAGGGCAGGCCAGGCGACGGCGTGCGGCCGTCTAAATCCAGCTAAGGTCAGAGTTCAAATTGAGTTTGGCCAGGAAATTAAATGGGGGTGGCCGGTGGGGACCAGGCTTGGCTGCCTGCCTGCCTGCCTGGCAGGCTAATGAAAAGCTCTGCTTTTGACTACGTTTAACGGACACTTGGCCTGACGTTGGGGTTGCTGTTGTCAGGCTCGCAGGCTCACAGGATGGCAGGCTCACAAGGTTCGCCCTCGTCGTTTAGGGCGCCCCTTTTTCTGTGAAATCCCCCAACGACGACGAAGATTGCACTTGTCTGCTGCTCCGGCTGCACTTGCCTGAGTTGTGAGACCCGGGTCCCGGCTCCGCCATCCTTCGTCCCGGCTATTAATATTGCCAAAGGTGCGCACTCTTTGGTACTTAAGTGGCTGCCGTCTGGGAACTGTCAACGGGGGTCGCACTCCCCCCTGGCATTGTGTCATTTGACAGTCGACGTCGACTGCCCCCTCTGATCCTTTTGTTTTTTTTCACCCTTCGAAGCGGAGCCTTGCAAGGAGAAGAGCTCAGTTCCGGCCAAGTGCTCGAGGATGTCGCGCGGAAATTAAGTAACTAAGTAGCCCCGGAGATTCCGCTTTTCGGGGGATTGGAGCATAATCAAAACTTTTCATTACGCTTTAAGTAGAGAGTCCGAGCATATTTCACAATAAAAACTCTCATTCCGTCGTAAACATAAATAAGGGTATTAGGACCGGGCAAGGAACAAAAAAATATCCTGTATAAAAGCATATCGCCGAAAGGTAAGTTGCGTGGCATGCAAAGCACCCAAAAAAAATATTGTATTATAAAGCAAAAGTTTTATTGTCATAGCGCCCAAACAAGGCATAAACTTGCCTTAAAAGTTTAAGCGGCATTTCGCCCGCCTCCGGCCTTTGGGGGTGGCGCTTCGCCCAGCCGCGCCCCCGCAGCAGCAGGCACTTCCATTTTTTCGCCAACTTTTATGTGGCAAGGCAGGCAGCCTTGCCTCTCGCCACCATATATTTCAGTGCCTATTTTTAGACACTCGTCGAGATGTGCAGAAACTTTCTACTTTTACTTCAGGTCGGCCAGAACGGTACAGAGCCAGGACACGGCAGGGAAAAGGAAAATGAGTGTGGAAAATTACAGTGCAACATTTTTAATGAAACTTTTCTCGGCCGGGGCGCTTGCCTCATTGTTCATCGTGCACTTGGTGGCCGGTTGGGGCAAGGCGTTGTCTTGGTTGTCTCGGTGCTAATGAAAAGTCAGGACTCGGCAGCTAAGACAACTACGTGCCCAGCACCAGGACCACCAGGGCCTGGACAGCACCCAAAAATATTATTAATAATGTGAGAAATGCCCGTGGAAGCAACTAAGCAACTAACTGGTGGGGGATCGGTAAAGGGACTAAAACGTGTTGGCTTAGCAGCAAAAACTGTGGGTTAACTTTTTCCCTAAACTCACCCAAAATGTCGGACTCCCATTTCCCTGCTAACCGAAAAGAGCGCAAAAAAGGAAACCCTCGCAAGCAGCACTAAAAATGTCAAAAGTTATAAATAATTTTCCATATAGAAAAGTGATATGTTCAAAACATGTTGTCAGTGCACCGCAAAGTCCGAGCCATGTGGCCGCCAGGAGTTCCAGAGATATTCCTGTCCCAGTTAGCAAATTGCGAAAAATTGCCAAAGCAAAAACTTCAAAGTAAACAAACAAACACATCACCGGCTGCCAGGACGAAAAAAGGAGAGCCAAAAAGAGTCATGGGCGTCCGGGATGCTGGGAATCCCAGCTTCCAGTGTCCTGGTTCGGGATGCTGGTCCTGGTCCGGGAGTTATGTTGATTTGCACATGTTTATGTCCAGTTAGACGCACCTGCTGGCGGTGGCGGTGGCAGTGACGGTGACGGTAAGTGGAGGTCCTTGCCAAAAAGGACTGCTTGTTTTGCCATATGAGTTTTGGCAAAGTCACTGGCCAAGTCGTGGGGTGAAGAATGAAATTTTTATGGCCACCAATGGCAGGAAAACAATTGCGAAAAGTAGTTTTAGCCAAATGCGTCAGACACGTACCACACAGGAATGCTTACCCCGGGAAATTAGACCAAAGTGCCGCTGGGTAAGGGAGCGGGAATGTTCAGGGGAAAGAAAGGAAGAGACTTTAATTTTTCTTTTTTTTGTTTGGTCTGGAAATAAACGCCAAATGTATTTAGAATTTTGTATAAATAACTTGAGACAGGCCAAGTCGGGTCGTGGCAAGAACGCAATTTAAATTATTGAGCGGCATTGATTGCTGGGCCAGGTCGGGACTGGGTCCGAGTCCGAGTCCGGGTCTGGGTGCTGGCATTGAGGCCATAGAGGGTTAAGGCGGGTGCAACTGCCGATACACTGACGCAAATGCCGGGGGAGTCGTTCGCCGTCAGCCGCCAGCCACCAGCCACCAGTCGCCAACCGCCAGGATAATCATCATTAAAGCAACCACTGGCCCAAAATTATAACCATTACGGTTATAAATAAAATGCGACAGGACGGGCCCCCAAACCATGCCGCACCCCATCCCCTGGCCGCCCTTCCCAAAATAGGAGGGGTGGTGGGTGGGGAGGTGAGGAAAGTACAAGACCCAGCCCAGAGGGGCGTGTCCAGCACTTGCTGGCAGCGCACTCGCCTGTAATTACTTTGATTTGCGCCAAGGCAACTGGCTTTTGGCCGCCATCGGTGGCTCCCAGGCCAACGCAGGCCGTCGAGTCCTGGATTTAATTTGCAGCTGCGAAAAAAAAAGATGAAACCCACAAAATCCGCCAAAGAATAGATAATTTCTATTAATTTCCATGGCTACCAACAACGCTTCGCTGGCTTCCAGTCCTGCTGCTCCTGCTGCTGCTGACGTCATAGGTCGGTGTCCTTGAGGAATTGGTTTTTGAGAGTTGGCGGTTGGGGCACTTGTGGGTGTAGCTCGAGTGGGCTGTCAATTAGTACTGAAAGTGTGAAATTATGGTTTAAGCAACGATTTGGGCATGGTGCTTAGAAAGTAGTGCTGGATCCAAGCGCTAAAAGCCAAGTACTTGTGCCCAAAATTCGTTTTCACAGTCGAGTGCATTGCCAGCAATTAGTAAATGGTAGCTCTTCGAGGTGCACTTGTGTGTGGGGTGGCCCAAAGGATGTCTACTTTCTCATACTTTATTTCTCATCCTATAGAGATATATCTTGTTCAATTTCCATCCGATTCTTTAGCGGAATACATTCAGAACCTTTGTAATTCAATTCTGCAACAACGTTTAAATCGAAGGACCTTTCTCTTTCTAATGCTTTCTGTTGCACCGATTGCGCTTTGTTGTCTCTGCCACATAAGGCGCTTATCTTATCAGCGGCGATTAGACACGCTTCGCCATGATTGCCGTCTATTAAGTACTAATCGGATTTCGTTGCAATTCCTAGCCACTTACTGATCTGATTTATTCTTTCCCGCAATGCCCGTATAGTCAGAGTACGGCAAAGTTCCAACCAAAATTCCAAATTGCTGGCTTCGTTTCGGTTTAATTAGATATTAATTGGTTGTGCCGCAGCCAACGTTCAACAGGTGCCGCAAAACCAGAGAAAATTAAAAAACCTTTCCACCAAAAAAAAAAAAAAAAAAAAAAAAAAAAAACGAAAAACAGGGAAACCAAGCAAAGCTCACCCATTTATTCAAGGCGTCAAGCTAAGCGGAAATGACGCCGACGACGACGACGACGACGACGACGACGATGATGTCGAGGATAATGGCAGTGGGTCGAGGTGGCCTTTTATCCTTCGTATTGTCGTTCAAGCCAAGCGGAGGTTCAAGCCTTCGCGGATGTCAACCGCAACAGAATGTGCTTTTTGCTGTTGCTGCCACACGCATACAGTGCGTTTCATACAGCTAAGGATAAATATTTAGTGAAATATTAATTTTCGAAGAGACCAAGACTTTTTTCCAAACAAGACCTCTGAGAAAGCTTTAATATTTAATTTCAAGTTTCCCCAAAACCTATACTTTTGACAATAACTGTAGCCGTGTGCTTTGCGCTGCCACAAAATGAATGCCACATGACGTAGACAGAAAAAAAAGAGGCCGAAAAATGGGCCGCAGCTTTGTTTCTTTCACATTTCCGTCGCGCATTTTACCGTGACTTAATTGGTGAGCACCTCCGCCCTTGCCCCCGTTGCCATTACGCCCGCCCCTGGCACATCCTTCGCCCTCTGACCTCTTGTAATTTTCAATGTGTGTATGCAAAATACAAATCCGAGCGCGTTTGACGCTTTTCGACTTTTCTGTGTGCGCTGAGTCGGCCTTTTTTTTAGATCCTTTTCACTTGCTGGCTGCGCTTTTATTTAAAATATTTTTCGTCCTGTTATTTTTTTGGTTTTTTTTTTTTTTTTCATATTTTTTGTCGTGTTGCTTTGTCGCATTTTAATCTGCACAGAGCACGCGATTACCTTCCCCTTTAAGGCCCTAATGTATGTGAGAATTCCGGCAGCAGTCAGGCGATGGCAGGCTGGCAGGATGGCAGGACGGCAGGACGGCAGGACGGCAGGATGTGAGTTGGTATTGTCGCTGCTTAAACGCGATTTACATACAAATAGCGGGCTTCTTTTCTCTTTTCTGTTAACTTGCCGCCCCGCCGCACACAAAAATAACGCAACGCGACGCGACTCTGTTTTATTTTTAACACACCGCCAATTATAAACAATATAAATATGTATGGAGGTTAGCTGGCGTGTGTGTTTAGTCATTGTTCAAATTAAAATAAAAGCCTCCTGCTCATGCTCCTGCGCCTGCTCCTGCCCCAACTCCTGCCTGCAACAAAGGCAAGTTAATTTTGATTGTGCTGCAGTTCTGGCTACCACACAAGCAATGCAATTTAAATGCAAATTCTTACCGCCATCGTCATAATAGAAATGGGAAATTCTTGAGCCTTTCAGAGATTCATAGATTGAAAATGGCGGTCTATAAATAGGAATATCCTGCTCGGCTCTTCGCTTATTGAGATTGATGATGAGTGATGTGGAGATGGAATTCAATTTGATTTGCCATCTCATTGGCAGCCACAAACTGACAAGTTAAGTGGCAGAAAGCTCACATTTCAATTACGGCGAGAAATCAAGCTAAAAAACCTCATAATTAAGTCCATAAAAGGGGGGGCACGGGTCGAATTTCCAGGCTGGAGCCTTCTAGGATGCGAAGACTTAAGAAAACTGTTTTCGGCAACAGGATCTGGCCTATGAAAAGATTTTTCCAGCCACACATAAAATGTAACAATGCCAGTATTAGGGCCATTGGCATTCATGAGTTAAATATCAGTTGGTTTTGGGCACCGAAAAAACGTAAGAGCGTAAGGGTGCGTCCAGGGGTCAAGCCAGGTGCCTCGTCCTTGCCCAGGATTTCCCTCACATGCCCGAGACTACGTGAGCCAAAACAAAGAGCAAAAAAAATAAAAGGTAAACACATAAAAATTTGTAGCAGCAGTCGCACACAAAAAAAGAGAAACTTGTTTGCGGTTAACGAGCCGCCAACAGAGAGAAATACACTTAACAAAAAAATAAGTAGACGGAGTATAAGGGAAATAAAGTATATATAATTAGCTCCTTGGTGTTTCTCTCAGTGCATATAAACGGGGGGCATTTACCCAGATACTGCGGTTCAGTTTCAAAGGATCTGCGACCAGTGTGCCAAAGGCGACTTAAGGGGTCAGGTGGGCGAGGTCATGGCGAAAAACAGACAGTAAAAGTCATCGGGCGCGAAGAGGAGAGAAGACTCTGCCAGAAAGGGATGGGGCGATGAAAGGTGAAAGGAGGCCCAGGGGGAGGGCGCTAAGGCTGAGGCTTTCCTGCTCACTCCTGACGCCTTTGTTGTCATTTGCAGCATGAGGTCCTGCGACCCAAAAGTATCGTGTATTAAAATTGTAGTGTGCCAATTGTGTGTGTGTGTGTGTTTGTGGGTGGCCACAAATGACGCTCTGTTTGTGTGTGTGTGCGAGTGTGCTTTGTAATTGGCGTTTTAGGCCTTTGACGTCAAACCCAAATAATAACCGTTCGCACTTTTGTTTGCTCTTGCCTTAACACTTTTGTGGCTGATGGGGCAGCTTTTGTTGGGTTTTTTTGCGCTTCTTCAAAATCAAAAAAAAAAAAAAAGGGAAAACATAAGAGATACGCCCAGTCCAGAGTAAAGGAGTAAAGTGTGACCTTTGAGCGGCCAATTAAAATAATTACAATTACAATTTGAAATCGACCCGCCGTGCCCCTTTAAAGTTTTTCCGCAACACATCATTAATTTAGCAAAGGATGGAAATTTGTGGGGGTCCCGGTACTTCCTCACCCTGACCTGCCCCAAAAGCACTTTGTCCTAATTACGAGTAACTTTAATAGCAACTTTAATCACTCGAAAATTCTCTTTATGAGAGTCCTGTGGCAGAGCTTCTATTCTTAGTTACATTTGTTGGCCCAAAACTTTTAATGGCCTCCCCCACAGAAAGTGGGCGGGGCTCAAAAGATCTGCTTATAACACTTTTTAATTGGCAATTAAGAAGTTTGGCTCGGCGAGCCGTCCTCTCCCATGATTTTTGCATGGTCCTTGGAAGGATTTGGCTGGCCAATCGATCGGCTAAACGAAACGAAACGCGAACGAGGCGAATTGGCCAATTTGATGCGTGAAAGCAAAAGCCAAAGGCAGCATAAAAAAGTAACCAGCACGCGTTAACAAATTCATTTAATTTGGCCAAAAGAGGGGCAAGCGAGTGGGCTTGGGATGGGGGGGCGGTGAGGCG
This sequence comes from Drosophila varians, assembly GCA_018150405.1. Lineage (NCBI taxonomy): Eukaryota > Metazoa > Arthropoda > Insecta > Diptera > Drosophilidae > Drosophila > Drosophila varians. Next base: position 18,245,974 of record JAECWK010000130.1, read on the forward strand.
CCAACAAAAATATGAGTTTTTATTACTCTTGACGAAATACGAAGGGCGAAGGAAGTGAGTCGAAAAGAGCGAAAAGGAGCACACACCCACCGCGTTCCACAAAGGCGCAGGACACAAGGACACAGGCACTCACACATTGCCACACGATGGCTGACGATGGCTAAAAATAGAAATGCGCCTCCCGGCACTCCCTAAAAAGTGGCAACAGTGGCAGGCAGCGGAGACAGCCAACGAAGACAAGACAAGATTACAAATGTGTAAGCAGCAATTCCCAGAAGTTTTTCCCCCTTCGTCCTCATCCTCATCCTCGTCCTTGTCCTTGTCCTCATCCTCATCCTTGTCCTCGTCCTCGTCCTTTTCCCATTCACTCACTCGCTCACGCTTTGAGAACAGACGTCGCATATTAAACTGTTGATGGTTTGTTGCTTCGTTTATTTGTTGCTATATTTGGCCATTTGCTTTTCCTTCTGCCTTTGTTATTCCTTTTCCCCACTTTCTTCCTCGGCAGACGAGCCTCAGCCGTGCCCTTAACAGGAGCCCCCCGCCCTTCCGCCTTTCTTCTGTCCGCCTCCCGTTCGTGTGTGTGTGTGATGGAAGTTAATTAAAATATATAAACCAAACTTTAATGACACTGCCGTTGAAAAGGCATTTGGCACACTTTTAGCCAGATTAGCCAATCTTAATTCCATCGGCCAGTGGTGGGTTTTGATTCGGTTTTTGAAGCCGCCGCAGATAAACATTTGTCTACGATCATTTCCTGATTAGTTTATAAATATTGACTCGAAATATTAGCATTTAGTTGCCTCAAAACAAATGCCATAGAAATCTATTTTGGAATACTATTTTTTCGCTATTTTTGTAATGTAATCAACATTTTGTTGGCCCACAGTGCGTATACTTCATTTATTATTTTATATTGATTAAGTTTATTGGGTTTCCTTGCCACAACTACCTTCCTTATTGTCCATCCTGTTCGAAACCTTTAAAATGTATCGCTAGAGAATCCAACAGTGCGTATACGTAATGTGATTTAAGACTCTGCCTTCTGCCAGGCAAACACGGCGTATACGTTATATTCTCTTACTCTTTGTGGAAAATTTGCTATAACTAATAATGATTAGGTTTAATTCCCCTGAAATCTGTTGCCACCATCTGCAATATGCTTGCCACATGTAATAAAAAGTCCCTCAAGCCCCCACTTGCGCCCAGATAGTGAAAAAAGTTTACCCCACAAATGGGCCATAAACTATGAGAAATTGTTAGAGAGCCGCCGGAGGCATTCCTGGCCAAGCTGTAGACTGAGCATAAGTTATGGGCAATTTTAAATGCTCCAGTACAATATGCAAAATGTTTGGGGCTCTTGGGGGCTCCTAGTTTGCATGCAAACTAGGAATGTTGATGGCCGGTCCCGGGGCAAATGGAGTGTCTAAGTGTTTATATGGCCGGCGATGAGGAGTGAAGTGTCTGAAAGGTTTATTTCGGAGTATAAAGGCGGAAAATATCCAGATAATTAGATATTTTAACGGCACAAATGGTTACCTTTTGATACACGATACTTGGGGCTGCGGTGGCGTACCCGCGACCGGGGAGCTGGCTCCGATTCTGCGGCACATGGAGAGCTTGGCAAGCCACTTCAGTGGGAAGCGTTTTCGGGACGATTGCGTCCTAAAAGGTTTCCCGTGTCGGTGTCGTTGGCTAGGCACCACCTTTTCGTTGGGGCGTTTGATTTATCAGCTATGAATATGAACTGACGTGTAATGTGAAGTACTCTGCTTACTCACTGGCACTGCCACTGCCACAGCCTTGTGCCACCTACCTTCAGTGGAAACATGCAGGGGGCGGAAACGGCAATTAGCTTGCAGGCAACGCGTAGTCAAAGCACATTTTGTGAATTGCGAATTGGGAACAAAGTGAACATAGAAACGGGCTTATTAAATTACAATAAATGCGATCCAAAAACAAAATGTACCTCCAGGGGCTGCCGTATACTGTTTACGTCTCAGCTCTCTCTCTCTCTCTCGCTCTCCCTCGTCCTTTCTATAAGGAATTTTTACGCCATACGAAGAAAAACAAAGCGTGGAAAAGGAAAAAGAAAAACAAAAGGAAAGGAAAGCTATCCTGCGGCCATTTGATGTAAGGAGTAAGTGGGTGTAGGTACTTGCTTGGCAGCACAAGAAAATGTGTGTTAACTTTTTTGATGCCAAAACCCACCAGAATCCAAGCCAGGAGAGATCCACCTTTCAACAGGAGTCCTAAAATAATACAAGCTAAAAGTGAAAAATCTTTCCCTTCTCCTCATAAATGAAAAGTAAAGAGGAGCAAATTTTAATCAAAATGTTGTTAAGGCCAACCAACGCAAGATAGGGACGAAAAAGGCGTACAAATTATGACGAAACACCTCAATTTGGGGCCTCTATTCCTGCCACGAGGCCAGTTGACAAACAGGGAATCCATTTTTGATGAAGGCCAGACAGTGACAGATACACAAAAAAGTGGTTCTAGCTAAATACATGCATACCACCGAGGGAAGAGGACGAGATAGAGGAAGAAAAAAGGAAAGAAATGTGTCCTGAGCATAATTTGGGTCCAAAAAGTGAAATTTTCAACACGACAAATGGCCCGGAGATGGCGGAAGTCCCCAATTCTGCCAGGGGAATACAATCAATACGAAAAGGAGCGGAAGAGGGCCCAGGATACAGGACACAGAACACAGGACATTTGCCAAAAGAAATGCCCATCAATTTTGTTTGTTGTCATTTATAAATTTGCTGGGCCTTTTGTTTTATGCATTGTCCTTTGCTATTTACGGCAGAAATATGCATGAGCCGTGTGGGCGTACAGGGATAGCCTTTCATTCTGGCCTGTATAAAGACACGGGTTTAATGTCCCAGAATCCTTCTGCAACTCCTTTCGTATTTGCTGCTGCTACTGCAGCTCCGGCAGCTACTCCTGTTTCTGGTTCTTCGTTTGCCTTTGCTCCTGTTTATGTGCGCCACATAAAACTATCAATTTATTGCTGCAAAATCGTTGCGCGCTGTTTCCTTTGGCTGGCGCTTCCTGCATGCTGACGCCCTCACACATACACAGACGATTGCAGGATGCATCTGTCTCGGTGTGCGTGCAGTTTGCTCTCTTTTCGTGGCGTTTTGTTATTATTGTTGGAGTCTTTTGGGCGCCACTGTGACGAGACAACAGGCGTTTGCAGCTCTCATCCTTTAGCTTTTACATCAAATGCTCCTTCATGATAGTATGTATTTGTGTGTGTGTGTGAGTGTGTGTGTGTGTGTGTGTGTGGGAGCAAAAGGTTTTCCCACTACGCGAACTTTGTTACAAATTTTTGCGACTTATTTTTCGCCACGAACTCTGCACTCACACCACCACACCACCCCATCCGCCTGCCCGCAGCCTAGCAGCTTCTGCATTACGTATACGCCACGTATACGTCTGTCTGTCGTGCGACAAAAATAGCATCAGTTGGCACTTTTTGGCTCTGGCCACCCTCGAACCTCAGTCCTAGCTAGCTACTACCCAGATCCTTGGCTTGGCAACAGCCAAATCCTTTTTATGCTTTTGATTTTTTGACACCCGACTTGTTCTTCGGCTTCTTGTGGCTTCTTGTGGCTTCTTTTTGGCCATCATTGTTGTTGCTATTGGGTGTCTTAGTGTCAACATGCGTTGATTCCTTTAAGCCCCGACTGCCGTCAGCAGAGTCACAACTTTGTGTACAGTTGCCCCAAGCGTTCTGTGATTTGCATACTCGGATGCAGTCCAATTTCCATTTGTTGACATGTGATTATCCTTCTTTTTAAAGCTTCTCCTTAAAGCTGGAAAAGTATGGCCCATTTATGATTGCATAACACTAACGAATGGAACTTATTTTTGCCCAGCTAGTAGATGAAAAACTGTGCCATTCACCCTGCCCCAGATAGTAGTGAGCTGTAGGTGGGGTCGCTTATTTCGATTTATTGCAACAACGATAAGCACCACCCAGCCAAAGACCCACTAACACTAACAGAACCAGAACCAGAACCACCAAAACCAGCACCACCCGCCCGAACAGTTGCCCGAGGAGAAGAGCAGCAAAACTAGCAAACAAGCGCAAAAATCAATTTAAAGTTCAATAGCCTCGGTAGCTGGCTGAGTAGGTGGCTCAGTGGGTTTGGCGGATTTGTTGGTTGAGCCAGCGAGTGGGCGATGTGGCCCCGAAAAAAAAAACAAAAACATAACATACATAAAGCTTGGGGGGGAGAACTGAACTATAATACAACGTTGCAACAATTTGCAAGTTACTTGTGAAATTAAGTTCAAAGTACAACAGACGATGCAACGACGATTGAAACAAGGAACGATCCTTCTGGTAATAAAACTAATGGCATCCATGGCGTATGCGTAATGTATGCAAAAAGTGGCAAGTCAAAGAGAAAGAGACATCTGCATGCCGCGACAACCAACTCGAAACGTGCCCAAGTATCCATTGATGCAATTATGCGGCGACCAGCGAAGTTGATAAATGGCAATCGTCAAAAGCGCCTGTGGCGGCATTGGCGACATTGTCATCACCATTTCCCCATCCTTGTCCCAGCCATAAACCATTACCATTTACCATTTACCATTTGCCATTGCCGCCGATACTCTTTATGGATTCGAGTAGATGTGGGGCGCTCTTCAAAATGCAAATGGCTCTTTGGCACGACACGGCATTGGAGTCGCGCCTGGGCCCAGACAATGCGCCTAATGAAGCACACCTGGGGGCTACCAGGGGGTCTGTTCGGAGCTATGGGTTCTCATCAATTGATTCCATGCTGACAGCCGAACAACATTCCGGGCTGGCGGTGCAACCTGGCGGGGGGTCAGCTGCAAACAAACAGTCGAGTGTCGAGTTTCTCCTCTCCTCCCCACCGCCCCCCGCCTTATCGGGTAAAAGTGCAGTGGCATCTGGCTGACAAGTGTCGAGAAGCAGGACTCCTCCCGTGGCAGGTGACACTTAATTTTCGGCTCAGACACCAAGGTTCCCCCAAGGGTGTCCTGTTAATGAAATGTAATTCACTTCGCAAAGGACCCTGCCTGCCGGCTATAAATTATTTTAAAGTGCACTGAGAAAACACTTTGTAACTCAACACCCCACTGATAGTCCGGCTGATTTTTATTGCAATAATGATGGAAAAACACGATATATGCTAAGGAGCGTAGACAAAAAAGTGCAGGATGTAGCCAAAAATAGAACAGGAAAGTTTTCCGAGAGCTGAGTTAAGGGGGGGAGTTGGGGATGATGGGAATGATGGCAAAGGGAAACCTATCCTATACCGGGCGACTTGAACACAAAATCCCGATATACAAACACACATGTAGCAGCTAAACCGGAGGCGCCAACATGTCCTACAAGTGATTTATTTTTATGTATTTGTTGGTGGCAGAAGGCAGAACAGAAAGAGTAGAAAAAAAATGGGGAGAAAATAAAATGAAAATAGTGTACGAGAAATGGCGAAGAGGCGAATGCCACACAAAAAAATAAAGTTTGTGTTACAGTTTGTTGTAATTGTTGTTTTTGGCGGCGGTGGCAGTGGCAGTGGCAGCGACGACGGTGTCGTTGCAAGCCAACCGAAGCCAGATTTTCTCCTGCCACACCCCTCCCCCAGCCGAATCAGCCACAGAAAGTAGTAAAGTAGCAAACGTGAAACTATTTATAACGGCAAAAAACCTGCTAAGCGGACTACACAAACAAATGGCAGCCGTGTGGCAGTTGCAGCATGGCTGCCTGGATGGAAGGATGGGAAAGAGAAAAAATATATAGCATAGTTTTATGTTAACCAGGACGCGCCGCAGGGGCTGGGGCTATCGTTTGCAAGTTGCAACATTTAGACGCAAATCATGGCAGACATTAGCGTGTGCAAAAGTTTTTCACTGAACGATTTATGCGAAAAGTTTCGGGCTTCTTACGTTCGTTCGGTTCGCTTTTTGCTCTTACCTGGGCAAAAACTATTTTGACTGACTGTCTGATTTCATTCTTCGGTTTTGTTTTTGTTTTTGTTTTTGTTGCAGAGTGCCCCACCGCCATGGACGGCATGGAGCGCTTCGCCTGCCCCGTTCCCGACCGGCAGGGCAGGTACCGCTGCATAGACGATCATGTGCTGTGCGATGGCTTCATCGATTGTCCCGACGGCGAGGACGAGGACCGGAGATCCTGCATGTTCTACAAGACGGTAAGTTACTCAACACACCCTCCCCCCCCCCCCTGGCTGAGTCTCAAAACTAAATCCCCTTGTGGTTTCATATTTGCTTGGATTCTTGCAGACGAAGGCTCACTTGGATGTGTTAGCGGATGCGTTACTGCGCTGGGCGCGAGGGCGTTAAGCTCCACCACCACCCCCCCCACCAAGCATACAAACAAACATGACTTTTCCCAAACACCCACACAAACACACACACATACACACACACACAGCCACTATAGAAAACACACACCAGACATAATTACCAAACCAGACAATTAGTTTTTACGAATCTCAAGTCAAGCTAAAACCTATTAAGTTTGAAAATTACCGAAAAACCAAACATTTCCTCGAAGAGAGCAAAAAAAAAAAAAACAGAATGAAGGAAAAGGACTCCCCAAAGATTCAAGACAGGACACAACTGCAGCTCCGTTAAGAGCTGTAAGGATTGCCAAGTAAGAGAAAAACAGGATGCTATTGATTAAAAAACAAAATGAACATTATGACGCAACAGATATTCATAAAGAAAAGATATGATTATTATTACACTATTATTATTAAAAATTAACTTAATGAAAGCCCAAGAAACAAAACGAAGGAAAACCAAAATAGCGGTTATACATACTAATGCTAAATTTTAATTCAGCAAAAATCGAAATCAAGCAAAAAAAAAAAAAAAAACAAACAAGAAATTTGTTTAAAATGAAAATATATATTTTTATTTTTGATTTGGAGTTTTTGTTTCGCTGGAACAGAGAGAGCCGAAGTAATGAGGATAAACAAAATTGGGCCTAACTATTTTTAGTATATATTAAATAAATATATTATAAATATATCTTACTATATGAAATATATTTCGTGTACATTATTTAATTATACGTGTATTAAAGTATAAATGTTAAACAAACCAAAAATGAAATCAAAAACGACGAAAGCCGAAAAATGGCCGAAAAATGAAAATGAAAGGCAAAGGCAAGTGGCAAGCGGCAAGTGGCAAGGATAAAAATGAAGTTATATATACATATACACAGAAAAAAAGAGAGAAAAAAAAAAACCGAAAGCAGACATAAAAATATATATTAATAGTATACATATACCAATAACAAACAAATATACAATTGACGGATATATTGCATTAGGTTTTATTGCTGATTACTGAACAAGAACATGAATGCAATATAATATACTTATATACAACAAATGCAATAAAAGCAAGTTTAGCAACAAGAAAAACATTTACAAATTAGACGAGAAGCAAAAACATTTACATAAAGAAAAAGACTTGACTTCATCAAACCGATTTTGTTCAAATAGTTGGGGCTTTAAGCGTTTAGCGTTTTTAATTTCAAAATTCTCTCATACTTACTGATAACGCGTAGTTTTTCATCACTTGCTCATCCTCAATTATTTTTCTACCTTTTTAATCATGTGTGTAAATATTAATTAACTTATGATTTGCACTTCAAGATCTCTCTCTCTCTCTCTCTCTATCTCTATCTCTCTATCTCACCCCACAAATCAGTGAACAGAAACCAGGAACATTTTTCATTTGGTTCATGTGAAACGAAAACAGTTCTCACGGAAACGGCAGCTATCTGTAGTTAAGTAAATTTATTTACATTATTAAAGTATATTTAAATAACAATGGACTTATAAATATATACATGAAAACACGATAAGCTTGTAAGCAAAACGAAAGAAGCTTGTAAAAATGCTAACTAACCCGAAACCCCAAACTTTTTACTCGAAACCACACAATTGTTTTCATTTCGAATCTTTGTTTTGAAGAACGTTTCTCCAAAAATTTCCAAACATCTCGCACGTCTTTCCAATTGGAAACTCCGATTCAACAACCGGAAGTGAAAGTATTTTGATTCCAGCGATTCAGTCGTTATTGTGGGAGATTTTCCCAACACAATCAATCAATTATGAAATACAATCAAGCAAATTTTTAAGCCGAAAATTACGAATTAAAATTTTTAAACGGTTGTGTACGCAAACAAATAACGAAATAAATTCGCAAATTAAATCAGAATAATGAGCATCCCCCAATGGGATTCACATCCAACTGAAATCCAACGTCGTCTTATTCTCCAATTAAATCTTTTAACCATTTTTTTATGTTTCAACGTGTTTCTCCTATTTTGAATAGTGTATTTTTAATGTATGCATGCATTCTGCACACCCAAAAAAAAAACGTTTAATTATTTCTAAATGAAATAACATATGAAATTGCGAGCAATAAAATTTCATATCTTATACACAGTACGTATATAAAATTTCGAACAATTAATATATTATGATGATAAATCAAATTGAGTATATGTTTATGGATAAGTTTTTATTTGACATCGATCCCCCAACCTCCTACCCTCCTATATCAACGATCTTCGTTAAACTAAAAAACTAAAAAACTATATACTAAATGGTATACATAGGAGACAAGCCTTGGTGTTTTCTTTTAATTGATTGATTCAGTAAAATGTTACACATAAATAACTGCAAAATAACCCACCTTTAAATATAAAACAAAAAGTAAATTAATAATAACAACTTCTATATGCCATACGAAATCCAAATGGAAATGAAGAGCCAAGGCGACGTATGTGTAACTCTAAGTAAAAATAAATACCATAATGAATACTTATGTATGTATATGCAAGTAATTAATTGTAATCCTTGAAATTATGCACAAATTGAAATTCAAACAACAACAAAACGCGCACTAAACAACAACAACAACAACATCAACAACAACTACACCAACCAAATCAAAAAAGGAAAAAACAAAAATGGCGAACAAAAATTTTAATCACATTTTTTGATCGAGCGGCAATTAAGGTAACAAAAGCGGTATACAAAGCCACAAACACAGACATACAAATACATATATTTTTGGCCTATTTTTCTATAATCCTAAAAAGACAAGGACATTTTAAAAGCGATGCCTCTATAAGGACAAACCGAGACGAAGATACACAAGTTCGATTGTAAATAACAATACTCTAAACCAAAATATTTCGAGGAGTTTCATTTCGTTTCCAATTGAACAATATATCCTAACGAAGATCGTTTTAAACACTTAAGCTACCCTTCCTACTTACTTAGAATTTATTTGTTGTATTTTAATTATTGGTTTTAGCCTTTTAAAACGAATCGATTATGAATTTAGTTAGTTTGGCCCTCGCTGGCTGTCGCAGAAACAGTATTGTGTATAAAATAAAAAGGAAAATGTGTAAATAAACATATTACGGTCTAAATTAGTGTGAAAAAGTGTTTATTTTTTAATTTTAACACTTTTAAAAATACCTAGAGTTTAGTTTTAAATTTATTTTTTGAATACAAAAGTAACGAAAAACAAAAAACGAGAAAAGGAATGGGCGCTAAGAAAAAATCCAAACAAGCAAATACAGAATATTAAGCTATGAGAAAAAAAAAAACCAAAACAATTGTTAAATGTTAAAGAAAGGACATACACATATACACACACACAACCATAGGTACATACACACAAAAACATACAAATATAAACACATATATTTAAGAGTATATAGAACGCTCGACACCCCTTAGACTTGTATTTATTTGTATTTGTATATTTGCAGAAGAAATTGAAATCGAGAAAGCGAACAAACCAAAACATAAATCATAGAAAAAGATGGAGTTTATTATAAATTAAATTAATTATTAAAGCGTAAACGTGGCTAATGCCATTCGCGTACGATCGATTTCTCAATGATTTTCTGATTGTCTTACCAAAACCCAAAACTTTTATTAATTATAAGTATTTGCTGTAAATAATTTTTGCTAATCTTCTTTTTTAATCTCTTCATATCTGGCTCTATCTTTCTTAAACTAATTTCACATCTGTAGAGGGTCTATATATTTTTAGCATAATTCCCCTTCGTTTTAATTTAACGACCGATTTCTTAACTACTTATAATAATTAATTATACGATATACGGATATATGATAATGCAAGAAAATGAAACAAGAAAATACACAAAAAAAAAAAAAAACAAAACATTTAAAAGAGAAAACAAAGAGAAAATGGAAAACAAATACACAACTTAATATACACTGAAAACAAAACCGAAACATGCATTTCTGATTTTTACTTCTTCACAAGATTTTCAGAATACTTTCTTTTTCAACAACAATAACAACAACAACAACAACAGTAACAAGAATAAACAACACAAACGACACCAACAACTAAGAAACTGTAAGTCCTTAGAATACATATACATATGCATGCGATTATCCTTTTATATTTCATATGATTTGGAAACTTTGTGCACATATTTGTCCTTTTCAGTTTGAGTTTGAGTTGTGGCAAGCTGGGACACAGAGTCCTTCCGCAAGTCCTTGACTTTTGCTGACAAGGCTGGGCAGGAATCTGTTGAAGAGCACCTGAAACCATAAAGTTTGAGATTATACCGGGAATCCTCTTGTCGAATATGCCTTTGGTAAGTTAGTCTGCGGGTAATTCCAGCCGGCTAATAGAGCTCTTCACCTGGTAGTAGGAAAAAACTTTTCAAAATCTAGAAAATAGCAAACATTTTAACAAATAATTGTGAAGAATCTTAAGGAGAAGCACAACCAAACGTAATTTATTGCAAGATGCATAGTTTTTGGAAAGGAACAAGCCTCTTAATTGTGGTTCAAGCGAAAGGACAACAAAGGAAACGAGTATGAGTATAGAATTTAAAGGATATTATCACATATTAAATATATAAATGTTAGTTCATTTAAGAGTAGAGTTGCAACTAACTTAGTTACGCTTTTGCTTGGCACACACATGGTGGCCATTGCTTCAATTTATCCACAATTATTCACCAAGGATATATGTGTTTTGATGTAGATCCGTGTTTAGTAAAAGCTAAGGTACAAATATACACAAATATGTAAAGGAATTGTGTCCAGTGACAATTCGTTTTCGCATTGGAGGCTGCATACAAAGCCCAGAACAAACTGAACACAAACGCAAAATAGCTGCAATAATCTAGCATGGACTTAAAGTGACCTTTAATGGGCATCAGGTGTTGTATGCCATTGAGTCGAGCCAGCTTTTTCTGACCTCCAAAGGTCGCAACCAAAAGCCGCACTCAATGCAAACACAACCAGAGCCACTGGTGCAATTCAATGACACTTTTATTCCGCTTAAAAGGCACAACCACACCTGGCATGGTATGCCAACACAACAAGCCAACATCCTTAAATTCGACCAATTAAGACAAATAGTTTCCAGTTACTGTCTGTGGAAAAAGTATTTTGAAGCTTTGTTGCCAGGTTTTGTATGCAAATTGCTGAAAACAAATTGTTTGTAAACGCAATTTGTCAAAGAATTGACACTAAGTCCGTTTTGATGAGTAGAATTGCCGGTGAAGAGCTCAGGGTTTTCGAAGAAATTCTCTGGATAATTGAAAAGCCATCAGTTTCTCTTAATTTCTGAATATTTTATTTATCTAATTGGTTCAACATTATTTCCAGCAATTATCGTTTAACCTTAATTGATCCCATCGAATATGCATGCAATTCATTACAGATTCACAACAAACACTCACACTCGCTCCTGCCGACACTAATAAATAATTTTTAATTGACACAATTAGCGGTACCAGTTATGACAACACACAATTAGCATTAACTATTTTGCACTGCAGCACATTCTATGTGATAAATATATACGAAATCAAATCCAAAAAACCAAATTATATGTAACTATTTAAATGCACCACAAATGCACTCACCCGAAGCATTGTTGCTGACAAAGGATAAAAAGAGGAACACCTGAATTTCGTATTAGAGCCTGATTAATTATTAGAATATATGTTGATGTAGTTTTTGCACAAATCAGCACAAAATGATACTCTGAACCCGGGGGAGATGAAAACCCAGTCGCAGTCGCAGTCGCTTACTATATGTATTTCCTTCAACGTTGGGTCGACTAATTAGGCGAGAGCTTTGTTTTAACTTTAAACGAAATGGGGGGCAGGCAGGCAGATCAGTCTTCCACGGCACCAAACTCCGATTTTCCACTCATAGCAACACCCATTCTCGTTAAGCTTTTGGACGCACAGGGAAGGTCCCGACAAACCCATCAGGAAGAGCCAATTTTTAAATGGAGACAAATGAATATTTTCGAGCTATAAACGTAAGTAGTCACAAGTACCTTAATGCAAATCGTTGAAATGTATGTGGATGTGGATGTGGATGTGAATGTGGAGGACAGTGGCGAGTAGCGCTTCAGGATCAAGGATATGGATATGGTCCTACGCCCACTGGGTGATGCATACATACACACATACATTCCCCTAATAAACATGCACACAATCAAGGCTTAAAAGCAATCCGTCCTTAATTGAAACTTTTGAGCGGAATCTCCAGAAAAACTCAGACATGCCGAAGAGTTCGACTCTAATGTTTAATTAAGTCTACACTATCCACTCCCCCAAAAGACCATGCCCCTTTATTCACACACCGCACACCGCACACACACATACACACACACACGGACAAGCAAATGCACTTAAATTGTAAATGTTGTGATTATAATGCACCGCCTCAAAGTTTGCACCAAAATTTTTGACAAATGTATTTTTGCACCATTTTTAAATGCACAACCAATTATACTTAAAATTATGAAAACAAGAAAACCCCCAAAAAAAAAATCAAATGAATTTTATGTATTTTAAATTAATTAGATCATAAAGCGTTGAAATTTAACGAAAACCAAATACGAAACTTGGAGAGGGATTTTCTATTACTGTTATTATAATTATTTATGTTTAAATTGAATCAGGAAAAGTCTGCGAAATATTAATTCAAGTGACGCAATGTAAATACTCGTACAGAACAAAGATGGATGGAAATAACGAAGTCTAAATAATTTAGTAATTGTCACTATGTAAATAGACCAAACCGAACACAAATAGAAAGAACACCGACCGACTCCGAGACCGAGACAGGTACAGATACAGTTACGGAAAAAGATACAGTTACATTAACAGATACAGATACATTAACAGATACAGATACAGATACGAATTATGTAGAGCAAGTGGGAAAAAAGAAAGTCGCAACGACAAAAGATGTTTTTAACTTTAATTAGAAAGTGTTTTATTGTATGTATTATGTATGTATGGTAACCCACACAGGAAGTCCTACTAATAATTTCTAAGCCATTTAACTTGTAAATTATTATGGTTATAAATGTATAATATAATGTACGTTAGTCGAATACATATATATATATTACAAGAAATATATATATATATGCGACGGTGCCAGGAGGATGCGGAATGCGGGTGGCGCCCCAAATAGAAAGACAACTGCGACTAAGCCAACCACGATATATATAAATGTGTACATGTGTATGGTTATAAATGATAACTACTTCAGTTTGCCTACGATTCGAAAAAAAAATAAATATATATATAAATAAAATAATATAAAAGACAAACACGTATAAGGTATATAGCAGATATATATTTCAAAGAAAAATGCAGCTGCAACCAGATTCGAGTTCAAGCAAAACCCCAAAACAAATAGAAACCGAAACAAAAAAACGGATACAATTATTATTATTGAAATTTAATTATATGCATTTGCAGCATAAGGAGTAAAAAAATGTATTACCAACAACAAAATCTCTATATATATGTACACAAACAAACAAACAACTAATTTATGAGATTATATATATATACATACATATAACAACAACAGAAGTATATGTAAAATTAAATAAAAACGAAGCCTCAGTCAGTATAAACAAGCCAGTGTTTTATTTTCAACATTTCCAGCCAATTAATATCCCTTAATTCCAGGTAGTGTAATCCATTTGGAGCAAGGACATTATGGTTTCATTAACGGCTGGTTTTGTAACTTGTTTCTTCCGGTTGATGGACGTTTAAGTTAATTTTTATCTGCGCATTTTTATCCTCACCGATTAAGCGCTTTTCCAGGTAGCCACAGCCACAGTCAAAGCCAAGAAAAGCTCCAGGTATCTGTTTGGAGGAGTATTTTGTAAACAAACAGGTGTCGTAAATTTTAATTAGCGCCGGCCAAACTAATTTCATGTTAATAACCCACAAAAGTTACATAACAGTGTGGGCGAGGCCTGTGGGTGACGCGATGCCCTTTTGCTGGACCCTTCCATTGCACCCCAGCGGAGTCCAGAGTGCCTGATGAACTCGCTCCCCTTCGAAGGCAATCGACATTATCGTCTTGGAGGAAACCGAACCATGCAAATAAAAAGTCGAGCGCCGCGTTCCAACGGGAAAGGCGAAAGGTTAAGGGTCGAGGAGGCCACAAAAAAAGAGGAGAAGACCGGCGTGACCTTTTGCGGCAGTGAAACGGGAGCAGCTGGAAACCCTCGGCCGTTAATTAAGGTGCGACAAATGCAATCTGCAGACCAGTTAAGCGAGCAATCAGCCAAAGGCCAATCCAGTTGCTTCATTAAAAGGGGATTTAGCCGGGCCCACATCGGCCGGGTACTACACACATATGGCCAACATGGCGGTCTAGGCGCGATAAAACAAATGCCAAAGCCTAAAATGGCAGCTCCTGGCATTTGCCATTCGCCATTCGCCATTCGCCTTCACCATCGCCATCCGCTCCTAAATAAATTGCCCTTAAATCCGGCTGCAATTTGTTGCACGCCCCCCATCAAGCCGGTTTGGAGATAAGCGTATCCTGTATCGAGGATGTGGAATAGATACAAGGATGGATAGCAGAACCGAACGTGCCCGGAATCGACCTTGCCCAGGGGACGCGGAATTTTTGCGGGGATTGGCTAACGAGAATCTGCATGTGTATGGTAAAAATAACAAAACAATTCAGTTTGTTTGTCTCGCATTTCATTTTGCCTGCTTGGGTTATTTTTGCATCAAGCTGGAGGATTTGGTGCAATTGCCAAACAAGTTTTGGCAACAGAACCGAAGCACCCACTCCCGCTCCAGACTTGGCCAAGTAACCATACTCGTCGCCTAATGCAAAACGTTGCGGTCTGTTTCCATTAAAGCTCCTCTTAGTTGGCTCTTGGCAGTGGTCCTGCGTTGTCCTTGGCTGGCGAACGGTTTCCCCTTCGATATCCCTGTGACAGCTGACACATGCGAGCAGGAGCTATGTGTAAGCGCCACAATTTCCAGTTAGGAGCTGCACTCCGTGGGCTGGACATTAACCCATTTTCCCCCGCCCGGCCCCGGCCACGCCCCAGACACTGTCATTTCTCTTGTAGCCCCAAAAACAAAGAAGAATAAAAATACATTTTGACACAAAAAAGCGTTCCGTTGACATTTCTTTGTGAGTCTCGTAAAATCTGTTGAAATCATGGCCGCTCATTTTTTTTGAATGTCGCCCAGAACCTCATTTACTTGCGCCACGTTGAAAATTTTTCTTTTTTTTTTTTTGGATGAGCCGTTTTATGCGGCCTTTATTAATATTAATGATGCCCGCCACGGATGCTACAAAATATGTTAAAAATTTGCTTTATATTCGCCTTTGTTCGCTCGCCTCCATTATCCGCACGGGGTGGTCAAGCTGTGTAGTTTTTCGCACAACATGACGTATACGTGATATTCAAATTAACTTTTGGCCACCCCGCCTGGCCAACAGTCTAACAGTCAATCAAAAAGCCATCTGCATTTACCAAGACGACTAGCCCAGTCCAATTTGCATGCTGATCTGGGGAAAAAAGACTCCAGTCCTCATATTCTCGTAATATAATCATCAAACAGATCCAGGATCCAGAATCTAGAGTACAGGGTCCTGGTACATGGTCCTGGCCTGGTTTATTCTGGATGCCGTTGTAGTTTTAATGTCGGAATAGTCGGAATGGCAGAACCAAAGGGCCAACTTGGAGCGAAAGCCCTGGTGCATGGTATTTGGTATTTGTTATTGTCATTGGCTGCTGCCCCACAATGTAATTTGGTTGGGATTTTCACGACTTGTTGGCTCTCCCCCAGCTAACAAACACAAACAACGGGGAAAATTTTGTTAGCCTGGCTGTGTGCTATTTTGGTTTCCCAATTTATTTATTTCCAGGCACTTTCTTTGCTCTTCCCTTTTCATTTACAAATTCATCTACAATGAATGTTGAAATTAGAGGTCCGACTGCTCTTCCTTCCAGGAATCTTTTGATCCTTAGACATGTTATCCATTGCGTCGCTTTGTGCCTTTTTATTATTGATTTTATTTTAGAAACTAATTGAAAATCCCGTCAAGAGCATTTAAAAGTTTCTGTTGCACATCCTTGCCTGCACATCCTATTTTTATATCCCTTGTTTTCATTTCAACTTTCAATTCCAATTGTTTGGATTATTCTCGCTCGATTGTATGCGTGTGTGGATAGAAATTGTTTCGGTTATTTGTTGTGTCAACACCCCGAGAGTGGGATAGCGTCACTAGCACCACTAACACACCCTGCCCCTGCCTCTATCCGACACTTCCCCCTCCCCCCAGTCCCGTACATGTTGTGACGCTTTGATTTCGGTGGCAGACAATGGGACGTCGCTAATGTCCCCGGGGGATGCTGGCTGCAAAGTATATTGGAATTGTACACAAACAATGTGAGCGTATTGTATTTGCTTAATTATTTTGGTCGATTTAAGCGTTTAGCTTTTTGAAAAGAGCCGTCAAATTGCGACGTCAGGATGTCAGTCAGCGACATCAGCGAGAAACATCAACAATGCGACACAATGCCACAGAATAATCGCGCTAATTTCTCTGCCAGGAGGCATCGGATGACGTCTTAAAGTTTCCCCACCAACAGGTCGTCTTTATTACGCCCACATTGTTATGGTAAATGCGAATTTACATACTCCTGATTCCGGGTTACTCCTCGTCCCTGTCCTCGTCCTCGTCCTCCATGCCCACAGCCTTGTCCGGATAGAATTTCTTGAGTATCTTCTGCACCTCGGGCACCAGGCTCTCGAAGTTGGGAAACTTGTCGCGGCGCGGCGGGCCCTTGTCCAATCCCGACCAGATCTCATGCACCGAGGTGCGGGCATTCTGCGAGAACCCAATCTCGAAGGCTCCCTCTCTTGGCACCTGCTTTCCGTATCGGTTCTTTACCAACTGGAACTTTCGCTCCGGAATGCGTTGCGTGAAAAAGGCGACACACTCGTCGGCCTTGGTCTGGAAAATGGGACACTCGTGGGTGTGCTCCACGTAGATCATGGAACGCTCCTTGGTGAAGTGCTCGTCGTCGGCCCAGTCCACCTCCTTTTTTTGTTTTTTGATTTGGCCTTTTGGTGGCATGGCTCTGGACAAGCGACTCGGACTCCACTCTTCCAATTTTGTCTATCAGAAAATATATTTTGAAACATTATGCTAAGCCTATGGCCTCTCGATTTGTACTGGACATGCATTAATTTATAATTTCCTCTCTTGATTGATTGCTGGCCAGGATTTCTTATGATTTTTGTTATTTTGGCATCGCACAACCAATCCATAAATCTTTTTGCTTATTTTCAAAGTACCCAGCGCTGTCCAGAATGTTTTTATTTCGACCATTAGCCCGGCTATTTTTGAGCCGCATGACAATGTGAAAAAGCCAACAACTTTTGGGGACACTCACACCAAAAAACTTGCTTGTTAATTTGGCTACATTGACTGACAAAGCAGCCGCCTCTCGAGAGGAAAAAACAAACAAAAACCAAATAGATGCACAAAAAAGATGCTGCCATTGGCATCGGCGGTAAATATTTTTCCCAACACATATGGGTATATATAGATTCGGATATATACGTACTCTCATGCCCACAAAGTCTCCAAAGCTCCAATATAGACGTCAATTTATAGCACTGTCCGAATTCAAGCAGAACAGCTACTCAACAAATTCTAGGCATAACAACAATATATTGTTGGACACAAACATGCATAAACAATAAAATGGAAACATGAAAATAGTCATAAGTATTTAAACAAATAAATTTATTTGAAGCATACATTTGGATATGTCGACTAAGGGATATCCTCTAAGTTCATGAAACAAGTAATATTATGGTGGATGACATAGGGCCAAATTGTAGAGTTTTGAGCCACTTTTTTGCCAATATTTTTTCCATTTCTCATCGGATTTCGAAAAGGAATGGCCTTTATGAATCAGGACTCAAATTAGCTTCGTTCTGCATTGAAACTTTAAAAAAGTGGAACAAAAAAAATTTTCCCGATTTTTTGAATTTTTTATGATGGTACCCCTTACAAAATTTTCAAAAATCGGGAAAAATTTTTAAAGCTTTGATTTTAATGAAAATTGGTTCTATCATTCTACTCGAAGATACAAGATCGGGAAGGTATAACATTCAACAATCTGACAATTTTTAGCCAAGTTATGACACTTTTACTGAGCCTAATTGGCCAAAAATGGCTCTTGGCCAAATTAAAATCCTAATGAATAAAATCGATACAAAATGCAAATTTTTTAGCCACTTTTTTGCCAATATTTTATCTATTTCTCATCGGATTTCAAAAAGGAATAGCTTTTATGAATCAGGACTCAAATTAGCTTCGATCTGTATTTAAACTTTAAAGAAGTGTAACAAAAAAAATTTTTCCGATTTTTTGAATTTTTTATGATGGTACCCCTTACAAAATTTTCAAAAATCGGGAAAAATTTTTTAAACTTCGATTTTAATATAAATTTGTTCTTTTATTCTACTCGAAGATACAAGATCGGGAAGGTATAACATTCAACAATCTGACAATTTTTAGCCAAGTTATGACACTTTTACTGAGCCTAATTGGCCAAAAATGGCTCTTGGCCAAATTTAAAATCGTAATGAATAAAATCGACACAAAATGCAGACTTTTTAGCCACTTTTTTGCCAATATTTTTACCATTTCTTAACGGATTTCAAAAAGGAATGGCTTTTATGAATCAGGACTCAAATTAGCTTCGTTCTGCATTGAAACTTTAAAAAAGTGGCACAAAAAAAATTTTTCCGATTTTTTGAATTTTTTATGATGGTACCCCTTACAAAATTTTCAAAAATCGGGAAAAATTTTTAAAACTTTGATTTTAATAAAAATTTGTTCTTTTATTCTACTCGAAGATACAAGATCGGGAAGGTATAACATTCAACAATCTGACAATTTTTAGCCAAGTTATGAAACTTTTAGTGAAACTATTTGGTCAAAAATGGCTATTAACCAAGTTTAGATAATAGTTAACGACACTGGACGAAAATGTTGAGTTTTGCGTCCCTTTTTCCAACGAATTTTCCTAAGTGTTGAATCATAAATAACGGTTGTTACGGAAATACAGTATTACTAAAAGATATTATGGTTTTTATTCCCCAGGTTAATCGGACAAATGTTTGGAGCTCATAGAAGTGAAAGCTGGGACACGTTTTAGGACAACAAGGATACGCACAATCTTCAACAAGAACAACAACTTTATTTAGGTCTTAGTATCGATAAGTTATTGTTAGTTCCAATATGTTATAGTTTTAGTTTTAATAAAAAATGTTTTATACTCTATAAAAGCTGAAATAAAAACGTTTTAAAAAGGATATGAAGATATTTTTTACTGGGGGGGGGGGGTATTTTGTATCACTGGGTATCGTTTTTCCTCATCCTTTAAGCATTTCACATGCATGAACGCATTTTCCCATTAGTACCAATTGATAACATCAATTCTTTTGTTTTTATTTAAGTTTATTTTGGTAAAATACAGTCGATTTCTTAAACAATATAAATAATCAACTATTGCAATTCCTAAACTAAACTATTGTTATTATATTCAAAGGGAATACTTTTATAACTACTCCTAAAATTCTGCATCCGGAATACTGCGGCCAAGGATATAAATAGCATCTCGGGGTTAGCTGCTTCATTGTGCACTGTTTTAACGCCAACGTCATTATCCCGCAACATCCTAGACATCCTCGCTTAATCGTCGGAGCTTTTTCTTCGCGCCGGGCGCTTTTTTCCAAAGGATCGGCAACTGCTCTCACGGCTCTCCTGATTTCCAATCATGGCTATCCTTCCCATCCTGTAATAAAAAAAAAACAGAAAAATAAATAAATATATTATGGTTTGTAAATGCTTATGCAGAGTGTTTAATTCTGGGAGTGTTTTGAAAATAATATTTACATGATATTCGCTGAAACCAGATGAAAAATAAATAAAATATTGGCTCAATAGTGGCTCTAAGCTGAATACCCTCTGCCAAAGTTTAAAAAATTTTTAATTACATTTGAAAACCACCTTTGGTTGCTTTTTTGTTTAAAAAAGTGTTGGTTTATTGCTTTTTATGGACTCGTCTGGCGAATGGGTATTTAGTGCATTTTATGCCGCGATTCCGCGATTCCCTTGTGGCAAAAGTTGAATTATTTTTTCTGCCCCAACTGGACCTCCCCCGCGCCGCGCTGCTGACGACCTCTTAACCAAATGGTTTATTTATGCAATTTTCCAATTTCCTGGCCAACAAACAGTTAAAATAAAAACATATAAAATGCAAAAGCGAACAAATTTGTTGAGTTGACCAGGCGGCCGTTTTAATAAAGAATAAAAATGCAATTTGCAAATTAACAACAACAAAATGTAAGCACCGAGGAGTGACGTTGTATCCGATAGTTTCGACAGTAAAAAAAAAAAGACAGATAGAATCCAAAATCGCTGGCTTAGCCCGGATCAGGACCTTTGGTTGGTGCGACCCATAAATATTTATGTATGTGTACTTGAAGTGGGCAACTTTTTAAAGCAATATTCAAATGCAAAATATTTTTGCCGCAAACTGAACAAATGTATCTACGGTTACGTATCTGTATCTGCATCTGTATTTGTATCTGTGGAAAAATAATCATCGATGCTTAAATTGCGGCGTCAGTGGGGCAGCAGCGCCAAACCAAAATACACAAATTCAGAGTTTAAATATATTTATTTATCTGAATATCTGAATAGAGAATATGTATCGCGACGCGTCTGTATCTGAGAGTTTGCACACGCATGTCTGCACATATTTCACAGATATATTTTTAAAAAATCAAAACGACAATTCCACTGCAGAATTTTGAAATACAGCTGAGACGCCGGCGCCGGCGCTGGCTTTGGCTTCGGCACCGGCAGCGACGTCGTCGTTTCCGTCGAGAGAATACGATTTTTTTTTTCGGATTTTTCGGATGCTGCAGGCGATCTCGTACCGCTTTCAGTGCCCCCAGTGCCACGTCGTGTTTCAAAGCGCTCAGGCGCACCGAAAATCACTACACAATTCTTAGAATACTTCGGCGAGAGGTCTCGATCTCAAGAACTCTTTCTCCGTGACAGTGAGTGAGTGTGTGACGGGGTGTCCTCCGAAATAGAATATCCTCCAGCATCCTTTTATCCTTTGGCAGATACATACAAACAAGAGTAGCATCATCAGCATCCGACATGCAGGTCTTCGATAACAATATGGTAAGTGAAACTTGGCCTCCGGATAAAAAGCCATCTGTGTCCCAGAGTTCCATCGTCCTGGCCGTCCTCTTCGTCCTGTTTGTGTTTACCCAAGCCGCAGGCAATGGCAAAGCCAAATTTATTGTCGCTACTCGGGTTCTTCGGTTGTTCGGTGGCCACACTTAGCCCAGTTAGTTTAACCCAGAAATGCCAATACACAAATTCCATGCCCCACGCCCATTTTGGCCGCCGCAAGGAAAAGGCTTTGTCTGTTAACAACCGGAAGGAAGAAAATGAAAAGAGAAAGAGCAGCAGCAAGGAGAAAGGACATAAAGCAGCGAACCAGAGAGGGCCAGGAAGTCATGCGGTGTTCAAAACGCCGCCAAATTAATTAAAAAAATTCACTTAATGGCTAAGATCCAACTGGGTCAACGTACGTATGGGCCAACTAAGAATTGCATTAAAAATTTTAGGGTAAGAAATAAGTTTAAAATGCCGGAAAATGGATACTTAAGTGCTCGGTGAAAGCCATGTCATAAATGCCTTCAAAGACCTTGTCCCAACCAATTGCATTCGCATTATGGGGAATTACATAAGAAAACTATTTCGGATAAAATTCCATTGCTATTAAAGTGGATTTTGTGAAATAAAATTCACATTTCGAAATATTTTTGCAATGCCAGAAGCTTCCATTCCATTCGATTCCTCCACATTATCTAAAAATACATATCCATATCTTTATTAATAATAAAAAAAAAAAAAAAAAATAGGAAACTTGGAGACAAACCCACCGAAAATCCAAACCAAAACGAACAAACCACAAAAAGTATTCGGCCGATTCGTGATGCCGATGCTGATTTCTTGGCAGCTGAGAGTTCCCATTAAGTACATAAATCGTCAAACATATTCACATAAATAAACTTATGTAAATATGTATTTATATGCCGGTATGGCCGGCCAGGCCAGGCGCATGTGTGTTTATTCGAATTATATCCCATAGATCGAAATTCGTCTCGAAATTGTCGCATTTGAGTGGGCCGGCCGCCACTTTTTTCCATTTTTCCATTTTTCCGATGATTTCGATCCGATGTGTGTAAATTTTTGGTTACAGATTGCGGCATTAGTCACCGCGGCACAGTGCCACATATCCCCCGGCTAAACTAAATTACAAAAAACACACAAAAATTGGTGGCAAGGTCGCCACCGATGGTCGTTCGATGACGAAAGCGAAACCCAACAGGCACAATGACATAGTTGATTTCCTTTTGATATTTAACGCAGAACTAGGCGGGCGGCATATAAATAGAATCCTAGAACCCGGCCAGTTTTACAATCCAAAGTCCCGAGGAGGCGGCATGGAATTGGTTTATTTTGGGGCCGAATAAATCAATTGGCTTCTGTATTTATGCAGATGCCACCATTTGATTATTTCGCACTGTCGTTGATTTATGGCCAATGGCCAAAAGGATGTGGAGTGTGTAGGTAGTTTTTCCTGGCCGACTAGGGGCTGGAGTGTGAGGCTTTCCCATTCTATTTCCCACACATTTCCATATCCATTCCATTTTGGAAACCATTCCATTTTTTTTTTTTGTTGGACGAGAACATTGTGAACGTCATGTGTAATTGCTATATGTCAATGTCAGTGTGGGTTTGGCTTTGGGGTTGGATTGGTCTGGGTGGGAGGATACAGGCTGGGGAATGTGTAAGTGCTTGTGGTTGCAATTGGTTAGGTTTAATGAAATGGCGATGATGTATTGCTGCCAAAATAACAATCGATTGGGGGGAGAAACATTCCCAGAAAGATTGCCAAAAATCAAACGGATATCTCCAAGTCAATCAATGGAATGCATTGTATCCCACCTCTGGCGTAGATTTCTCTCTACATTCTAGACTTGAAAAAGAACATGAAATATTCTTTGATTGAATGCATTCTGCTCAAAGGCATTTTGTGCACCTGTCGTTGAGGCAATCCAAAAATTTAATTACCCATAACATGGCCTCTTCAAGTTGATTCACTTCACAGAACTCATTCAAACCAGTAGGGGCCTGAAAACCTTAACTTGGCAAACAAAATGTGTGCAAAAAGTTTCATGGAAATGCCTCTCTTTCGCCATTCAAATTAAATTAATAAGTTTATGCAATAATTTGCATGCTCGCATTGTTTATTGATCGAAACACAAACAGCAAGCGCTGGCAATTGTTTAAATATTTGCCAAACAAACATCTCGCCGAATTGATAAAATAACAACGCAGAATTCTGTCTGGTGGCTGGCTATTTATAATACCAGCCAGCCAGCCAGCAAATGAAATGTTAATTTGGCCAAAACGAAATGAATAATTAAATAGAGATATGTGTGCCGCCTCCATGTGTGTATCTATCCATCAATTGTATCTTTAAATCTGTTTTTTTTTGTTCTTTCTCCTCCATTAGCGCCGTGCCTCGCGACGCGCCTCACTGCGTCGAGGATCCATATCGGCGCTGCCACAGAAATCGGCGGAAATTCCGTGGGACATATTCGAGCGGCTCTTCATGCCGTTCCTCTTTTGCCAGGCGGCGGCCATCATCTCCTCCCATCTGCTGCACGCCCTCAACATCTCCAGCATCTCGACGTTCGCCGTCTTCGTCTGGTTCGCCCTGTCCACCGTGGGAGCCGTTCTCTTCTACCACTTTGTCAAGGTAAGTCCATTCGCCCAGTCCTACTCTAATCCTAGAGGGCAACCGCAAAAAAGGATCGGTCTGGCCAGGGCCTAAACCGAAGCCAAATCTAAATCCAAAGCCATATGGTTTCGGTTTCAGAGCCACGGGGCGGCCGTAATTTGGGATTCCCTCTTCCGTTTTGGCTCGCTTCAAGTGCCAAGCCAAAACCACAAGTGACGACAACGCCGTCAGGAGGAGTAGCTCCTCCTCCTCCTCTTTCTTCTCCTCCTCCTCCTCCTGGGGAGGCAAAACAAATCAGTGGCACTAAAAATAGTCACGGGCCACGAGGGCAACTTGGCCAAAAGCAGTCGGGACATGGTTTCTGCTTAACTAAAAGGAGAAAGGAAATCGGGGGACAAGGGGGAATCCTTGACTGTGGATTTGGCTTGATATTTTAGGGCTTACTGGCAGTCGAGAAAATGAAAATGAAAACAAATAAATAAGCAGGAAGGAGAGTCTAGAGGGAAGACCATGCAAAACTTGGCCTAACTAAAAGGGTTTCGTAACGAAAATAAATTCGCAGAAGAGAAATATGTTCACTGGAGACGCGGCAGGATGTCCTTTACGTTTTGTTATCATTCAGTGAGGATTAAATTAAACTCGCCCTAATCGATGGGTAATTTAGCTTTATTAAGTGATTACCACAGTGCGTATACGTAATGAGCCATCTAGAGTATTCGGATTTAACGCCATATCCTTCAATGCACATTTATGAGGGGGGGTGGTGGTGGTGGTGGGGATGGTGTGGCGCCGGCCAAGTCAGCAGATAATTCAAATTTGCGTGCACTTTAATTAGCTTTACTCGGCTGGCGAGAGCTGGCAGCAATGACATTGGCCATTTGTTGCCTGGCAATTACTGGAAGAGAGTCCCGGCTACGGACCACGGACTCTGCAAGCTCTCTGGCACGTAGCCGTAGTGTCCTGGATCCGTTTCCGGGGGTCGGCATTGTCCGGCCAATTGCAGCCTGCTTGCGGCAGACTCGTTGCAACGGTCAACCCGACATTAAGGTAATAAGCACGACGGCAGGATAATTAACAGCAACAGCAGCAGATGCAGCAACGGCATCAACAGGAGGTGGCCACTGGCCAGGATACGAAAGAGCAGGCAACGCCTGGCACAACCTGATTAAAAATATCGCCTTACGCGAGGACTGAAGAGGACTTTAAGTTTCATTGAAAAGTAGTTCTTTTAGTTTTCTTAATAAAAAGTTAACTGATTAACATCAACTAATAAATTAAAACAGCCAGATCCTTGTATCCTCCTCAGCAATGTCCTTGTTCTTGGGAAGAA
This sequence comes from Drosophila varians, assembly GCA_018150405.1. Lineage (NCBI taxonomy): Eukaryota > Metazoa > Arthropoda > Insecta > Diptera > Drosophilidae > Drosophila > Drosophila varians. The sequence continues at coordinate 18,271,556 of JAECWK010000130.1, forward strand.
GCTACTTAAAATACACAAAATTCTATGGATTCTATTTTTAGACACGGCAACAGACTTTGAGTTGAGGGCGTCAACGTGGCCACACTCCTTCCGAGACGGGAAAGGGGAAACAAAACATGAAATGTCCTTGCCTTTGATTAGCTTTTCGGCCCGAGCCTAGGCCGGGACCGGGGCGGGGGCCAGGCCTTAACTATTAACCTGATTTCTGTTGTTGCGGAGTAGATAAAGTTATTCGCAAATACATACATAAATGGATAGGTTTATGTATGTATGGTATGGATATGAGAGGCATGTCCTAGCTGAGCTGTTTATCCTTGCACAGCACGTTGTGCATTTCATTTTTATGGCACGACTGTCGAATTAAATTACACGCACGCACACAGTCGCCATGAATCGCAGGATTCGCAGGACCCGCAGATGAGGGCAACTGTTGACGCGACTCGGCAGCACAAATTGGGTGCAATGAAATGTAAATGCGCAGCTAATGAAATGCTCAACGGCAACAGAGTCCGCGGCAGGACTCCCCCTTCCTGGCCCTGTGCAACAAATCCCTTATTATTATTTTCACCTAAATTGCAACTGTTGCAAGCGCCGGCTCGGACTATTTTGGGCTGCGGTCGTCCGCACTCGATTCGGGCAACGCAAATTACACTCATCGTAATATGCATAATTAAGTCGATAGCAGGACCAAGCCCCCCCGGGGCCACCACACCACCACCATCACCCGTACTCCCCTTTGGCGGCAAAAACGGCAACGGCAACGGCAACAGTTTTCCGGGAATAAGACACGAAGATGGGTGCGGGGCTTTTTGTTGTCAGCTGCCAGAAACAGTGTAAATAATTGAATTAATAGCTTCGTGTGAGCCACGCTAATGAGCAGTTGCTCAACATCAGCAACGCCCACTGCAACGCACCGCCCACACATCCTGCCGCCCTCTCGTCGCATCACTTTCGAAAGTAATTGAATGTCCGGATCTTGGTTGCCTTTAAGGACACGCGCTCTTCAACTTTTCCGCCAGCGAAAGTTCTGGACTTCATCGGGCCATTCGAGTCAGCTGGAAGCCGCAGTTGATCCACTTGGGTTTGGGTTTGGGTTACCTTACGGCCATTATCCTGCCACTCGTGTAGAATATCCCGGAGACAATGCACTTGGAGAAAGTCTAGGGGCAAAGCTTTATTTAAATGTCTGTCCCTGCATTTGTTTTAGTTGCAAGTGATACAATGTCCTGGTGCCATGGTTCCATGTTTATTACCCAGTAAACCGACCACTTGGCTTCCCTCTTACTTTATCCTTTTTTTCTGTGTTGCAAAGCGACAGCTTCCTTTGCTGCACACTTTGTCGCATTAAGAGCACCATTAAACCTTGTCTATAGACAAATTTTACGCTGATTTGTATGTTGCAAAAGGCAAAAAGAAAATAAAACGAAAAGAGCGAGCGACTGCATTTGCAATTAGGCGATGTTGGAGACGGAGATGGAGCTGCGATGTGAAGCTGTGGCTAACCATGAAACTCAGGTCCATGGGCACATGGCACAGAGCAACCGAAGGCTATATAAAAGCCAGCCCACACCCGAGTCCTCGTCCCCTGCCACACACATACACACACACACACATTCGCACACACAGGCCATAAAAACTCATTATGTGCGAAGTTTTGTTCGCTTGTTTTTAACCATTCTCTGCGCTGCTCTCTCACACTTGCCCCCTGTCTCTGTCTCTGCATGTCCTTTTGCTCTTTTGTATCTAGCAGATACGTAGATACTCCGCCGTTTCTGTTCTGTTTCTGTTTCTGTTTCGGTTTTATGGTCCCGCGCGTGGCCTGTTGATTCACACATACACTGCCACAAAAATACACTGAGGACATTCAGAAATGGCAATGGCGTGCCCGGCCTGACAATGGCTGGCAATGAAGGACACATGGAACGCAGGACTTTGGGAAAGGCACAGGAGCTGCGGGCATTGCGTTTCTTAGAATTGCACGCCATTAAATCGCCTTCAAAACTCCCTCAAACCCGCATCCCCCAACTGGGTCCTTGCGGGTGGTATTGCGCATTTTAGTTAAATTAAAAACCAATTGCAGAAGAGCCAGCCATCCAGCCAGCCATCCAGCCAGCCAGCCGTGCATCCATCGTGCATCGCACATCATGCATCGAAGGCCGAAGGTCAGGGGTCACAGAAACCGAAATGCCACAAAATGTGGCAAAGACGGCGCCTAAGCAGGCAAATAATTCTTAACCACTTTGACATTTTTATCCTTTCTTCGTGGAGAAAGTTCTGGAGGATGAGCATTCAAGTACAGAGTCGTCCTTTATTGAAATTAGACGAAAAACAAAGCCCCCAGTCCTAGAAGATAAATTCGTTGAGGCATGTCCTGGCTGTCCTGGCTGGCTACACTATATTTTAATTAAGAAGCACTGCCTGGGGCAACATTTTTCGGCCGGAAACAATGGCAATTTAAATACAGATAAATTTCCATACGGAAATGATGGCCAGAGGTGGGGGCTAGGGGGGACTTGGGGTCGTAATCCTTCGTTTAAACACCCGCACAGAGATGTTGGCTAACACAGGCTGAGCTGCCATAATGGCTGGCTTGGCACAAAGTCAAAGCTTTGCGTGTTGTCTGCCACACGCACACACACTTACACATACGCGGCCAGGATGGCCAGGATAAAAAAGGAGTTTTGGAAAAAAAAAAAAAAGAGAAAGAGAAAGCTGCAAATTGGCCTAGGTCTCCGTTTGGTACAACGCGTGGTATGCGCAATGCGAAAAGCCTTTAATGCTGACGCTGTCGTCTGCCGATGGCGTGAAGTTGGCAAAGGACCCGCCCGCCACACGCCACCAGGATACATGCGTGTATCCCCTATACGCGCGCGCGTGTGTGTGTGTGTGTGTATTTTGGTTGAAAAGCAAAACACAGAAATGGTTTTTAACTTTCCGGTTAATTAATTTATTACAGCTTAATACGTTCAATGACTTTTGGCGCTCGCCACCCTTCATTCCGTTTGTCTTGGCTGTCATTTATGTTTTCCATCCACTCACCCACTCGCCCACCCCCCCTACAAATTTTTTAGTTAATTTATATTTTTGTGGGAAGCGCCCCGCTCCCACCAACGGCCCATACTACCGTTATCGCAGTTTATTTGGGGTCTATTTTTAGAAACTGATTTAATATGCGTGCATGCGTGTGCGTGGCTCTCTTTGTTTCGCATTTCTTCGCCTTTCTCCCTTTTTTATTTCTTTTTTTTTTTTTTTTGTATTTTCGGTTTTTTTTTGCCACATTTTGTCGCCTTGTTCACAAAAGCAGCACCCCAAAGGAGAAGGAGAAGAGGTCCTGGGGAGCTGGTGACACAGCGAGGACAATTTGTATGCGGTTTGTTTGCCATTTTTCACTTAAACTCTGACTCCCACCCTGGCCCGCCCCCTCGCCCCCTTGCCGCCTTGCCCCATGGCAAATTGCACCATTTCGCTTATGTAGATTTATTTCGGGGCCTCTCGAGCGGTCAAGCGTATCCCGTTTTCTTGAGAGCTTTATGCGTCTGTGCGGATGCCGTGGCCGTGGCAAGGATCTACGACTATAAGTATAAGGATAAAAATAAGATAATAAAAGCAAACTTTCTCGAAGGATAAATAAGGGACAGAACGGGTTCAATCACATCGAATTAAATCTGTTTATGCTCGGACTTAATTTACTTGGAAATGGGAAATGGGAATTCATAAAACTAGTTTCTACTTAAACTTCCTGAACAGGACATGGCTGGCAAAGTTCCTTAAATTTCAAATCCCCAATAGATTTCGGATTATTGATATATTTCAGCTGGATTAACTTCCGTACAAATATTTTGCCATACACAAAGGTCCTTTGGATCCTTGGCCACTGCCTGGACAGTCATAAATTTATGCACACAAATAAAGGAGGCCACAGGACCTCTACCTATTGTTGTTTACATTTTACACTCGTAACTTTCAGCTCGCCCACACAACGTTTGGATGGGCGGAAGGGGGTGGATGGGGCGAAGGATATAATGGGGTTTCCTTTGCGCTTTCAACACTCGGTTATTATTATATTTGATGAGGATGGGAATGGGAATGGGAATGAGAATGGTTAGGGGAATTCAGTATCTTAGTATCTTTGGTTTGGCTGCTAACTCGATGCAGTTTACACATTAACTTCCGCTCTGCACCCCCCCGTCGCCTTCTGCTTCTCTGACTTTTTGCGCCAGCATAATGCATTATATAAATATTGCGCATACGCCCCGTAGAACGTAGAGCCTTTAGCGAGTTAATGAGCCCGAAGCAAGCAGGTGCAGGAAGCGAATCGCGTGCCCTGCACTCATTTATCAATTGTGGCTAAAAGTCCGCGTAAAATGCTTCGTCTTTTTCCACTTTTTTTTTTTTTTGGAGGGGACTCGGAGCACTTGCTACCGCAGATAACACCTGCTGTTGCTGGCGCTCCTGGGAAGCAAATAAATCTTTACACTTCCAGTTGCCTGCAATTAAAATGCAATAAAGGATGCATTTAAAATCGCCTCTGAAAGGCGGGGATGGCGTGGATGCCGTGCCTGGGTTCGGATGCCCCTGTATTGACTTACTCGCTTCCAATGCGCGGCAGGCACTTCCGATGCTCCACCACGCCCCGAGTGTCCTGTTAAACGGAATGCCTGACATGCACCCGCCGTCATTTACCCGAAACTCGCCGCGCTTCCGTGCGCTATTTTTGGGGTGCATGCAACTTGGTTTCTATTTCGGGAAACGGCTTTACGAAAAAACCACAAGCCGACATGACCGCGTCGAGAGTTGAGGGGGGGAGGGAAGGGCTGAGAAGTGGCAGCTACCAGCTACCAGGTAGCATTTGACGGGTGGCAAGTGGCAAGTGGCAGGTGGCAGGTGGTAGTGTCAAACCAAGCACGTAGCCATGGCACTATCCAAAACTCTTTTACCATTTTTTCTACGGTGTTTGGGCCAGAATAGTTTTGCAGAGCGATATATTAGCCAAGGAAGAAGGTGAAAGCTCTGAAAGCCAAATCATAAACTTCTCTTTCCAACAATTAAAATATGGCAAGTTTTTGCTCTATCGGATTTCTTGCGAGGAAGCCACTGGAAGTCCTTTTTGTGTCTTCCTCCCCTCGATGAACTTTAATTGACTCTAAACATTTTGTGGCTCGCTTCTTGCTGGCTCTTAATTGCTCAATTCCGTTAAGACTCCAGCTCTCCTCTTACCAGCATTTCTTTCTTGTTTTTAGTTTGGCGGAAAAGTTTAAAGTAATTTATGCCGAACCGCAATAAATTGGGGTGCCGCCGGGAGGGAACTAGAAATCAAGAATGCTGCCTGCATTTTTAGCACAAAAGTTGACCGAAAGTTTGCGGGTATAGTACTAGTACTATATCTAAAGTAGATTCGCGTAAAAACTCGAGGAGCATAACTTGGCCGGGGACAAACTTGGAAGACGGGCCTGTGGATCCACGGAGTTTTTGTGGCGTTTGTTAGGGCTTAGGGGAAGGGAATGCCTGGGCTGTGGAGTGTTTTTGTGTTTTTATTAACGCCAAACAACAGCCAACAGATTTCGATAAGCCAAACACTTATGGCCACAATAAAATGCCGGCCAGTCTTAATGGGTGTCAACAGCACAGCCAATAATAATACACCCGTCTTGGCCCGATTCCTTCGCTTTTTTTTCCACAATTTTACGAGCACTTTATAACAGTTTAATAGCCCGAACAATGAGTAGCCGCCACCCACTCACCCACTCACCCACCCACTTTCAGCTCATTTTTTCCTCCAAAACTGGATTGACGCACACTATAGACTCGGCTCTTGAGCCTGGACGAACTATATTGGTTAATGGGATGATGAATTATGACACTATCCTGGCCGCAAAAGGAGGCTGGCTCACAGGGGACTCCAGTTTCCAACTGCCTAGGAGTTTGGAAGCCTAGGAAGCCTCTTTGTCTGTGTCCTATCCTGATGTCAGGACAATGTGGGAAGGTGTGAGTGTGTGGGCATGTGAATTGGCCAAGGCGCGTGTCTAAAGCGGAAGTATTAGTGAGCTCATGTCTTCCTGGCCGCCCACTTCAGCGTCATCATCACGATGGGTGTCTGTGAAAACCGTGATGAACTTAGACAAATATCTGTAACATGTATACAGGGTGCTGGCTTCTCGGTGCTGGGTATACATCCGAACAGGACTTACCAGCATGCCAGGGTGCCAGGATGCCAAGACTTTCGCTTTGAAATCGAGAGCTGGCGGAATGAATCCAGGGGAGGCGAAACTTTAATCGCTCTTGACAAAGTTGCCAACTGGCGGGCGGAATAGGTCCAGTTTGTGACGCGACTTTCAAGTGGCCATCCTTAAAGCCCGCAACAGACGTCACATCAGGATGGATGGATGGATGGACAAAGGACAAGGCAGGGCAGTGCAGAAAGGGTCAAAGGTCAAGCATCTGCTGCTGTCCCTCTCGGAGTATGCTAAGAAAACATGATACGGTGACAAACGAATACAATCTCGCTGTTCAATTGGCGACTAATTGGCGTTGCAATTATCGAACATTAATTAGCCGAAGAGTTGAACAAACCGACACCTGTGATTGCAAATTCCAAAAACAATTAATTTGATTATTAAATACCTTTCCTAGTTATCCAAACTATTAGTATTTAATCATTGGTTTCCCTCCTCAAATAGGTCTCCGCTTCGGGCAAAGGTGTCCTCATCACTGGCTGCGAGGCCCCCTTGGCCTGGTATCTGGCCAAGAAACTGGACGATCTGGGCTTCACCGTCTATGCCGGCTTCAACACGCCCATCGACGAGTCGGACGAGGCCAAGATTCTCAAGGAGGAGACCTCGGGACGCATGAAGCTGCTTCATTTGGACGTCACATCGGAGAAAACCGTAAGTCTACAGGAAACGAAGAAAGCTTTTATCCAATCACGCAACCGTTATTCGTTGTCCTTTATGCGCAGCTTTTGGAAGCTGCCCGCTATGTGACCCAGCACCTGCCCCACGGCGCCGAAGGACTCTGGTCGGTGGTGCACTGCGCCCACTGGATAGCTTTGGGCGAGCTGGAGTGGATTCCATTCGCCGTTCTGCGCAAAAGCTTGGACCTCAACCTGCTCGGTGAGTGTGGCGCCACAACGCCGCTTATGTGGCAACCATTTTTGCGGGAGTCCTGACTAATTTGTTGAATATTTCCAAAGGTGCCGCCCGCCTGACCCAAATCTTTCTGCCCCTGGTCCGTCGTGCCCACGGCCGGGTGGTCTTCCTCACCTCCGGCCTGAACCGCGTGCCCTCCCCGGTGCGGGGCATCCAGTGTGCCACCCAGGCTGCCGTGGACGGCTTTGCCGCCTGCCTCCGCCAGGAGATGCGCACCCGGGGCGTGGACGTGTCCGTGGTGGCTGCCGGAGAGTTCTCCCCCGGCAATGGCTGGCTAAACGAGACGGAGCTGCGTGACCAGGTGAGACCATTGGACTAGATATATTCAGCAGTTAATGCTTTCCACTTGGAGAAACTGATGAGAGCTAAGATGTAAAAAAAATAAGGATAGAGGAAGTGTGAAGTCCCTTTTTTTCTCCACCTGTAAAAGCCAAGTCATGCTTTTAGATTTTTACGATACGATAACTATCCAGGGGGGGGGGACATAGAGTGGGCGGCTAAGATAGTTGGCTGGGAACTCATTAACCTGGCCCACAACATTTTCTCATTCTCCGCAGGCCAAGCAAATGTGGAACGGACTCTCCTCGGAGCAGAAGAAGACCTACGGCGAGGATTACTATGAGGCGGCCATGACTTCGGTGGAGAAATACTCCCGCCAGGTAAATGCGTAACGATGGCAACGTTGGTGTCCAGATAACGAGAGTTTAATCCTGCTTTCCAGGCGGCGGACATTCAGCCCACGCTGCGTGTCCTTATCGATGCCGTGACCAGGACCTTCCCCATGGCCCGCTACACCCCAGTGACCGCCGCCGAGAAGCTGCAGATCTTCCTGGCCGAGCACCTGGCCCCCTCCCTGTACGAGTCCCTGTACGGCGAGCAGAAGAAGTTCGTCTACTGAGCCCTGATGTCCTGTCGCCGTCCGCCAACGTCCTGATATTGTTATTCGGAAATTTGTTATTCATTTATGATTTTCCTCCTGTATTCCCGCACTCGTCATCCTCCTTTGGTGCGCATGAAGGACATTGATAAAGGAGAACTGTTGCCAGGAGCGTCAGTCGATGAGCATTTACGTCCTTCACTCGAATATTTTTATCATTATTATTATTATTTGTTATTTTTTTGTGTGTGTGTTTTTTTTTTGGCGAAGGCGTCTGCAAAGCGTCTGCATAATATTATTTTCTTTAGTTGCTAGAACGAATTGTATAACGATGAATAAAATGAAACGGAAACAAAAGCAATCGCATTTTCATTCCTTACTCCTCCGGGAGCCTCTTTCACTTTCCACTTTCACCAATTCTCTTTGGCAGACTTGGTTGAATCCTGTTAATTGCTTTTGATTGACATTGCTGAGTGCCAGGGCTTAGTACATTTATGGAACTATGGAAATATATATTTGTGTCCCCATCAGACACATCGGGATGCACAGGCAAGGACTAAGGACTTTCAGCCACCTGGCTCGCTGGGTAACACTAAGCTTAAGTGCAATGCCAGGAGCCAGGATCCTAGACAAGTGACACTGCCACCGCCGCAGCCGCCAAGGAGCTCTGCGCATAAAAATAAATTCAATAAATTTTTAATGCCTTTGATTCAAAACAACAATGACATTTCCGCAGCGACAAGGACATTCCGCGCCAGCTCAGGTGTTGTGCCAACTCCCCGGGCCACCCAACGAGCTGTTAAGGTGTTAGCCAAGTTGTAAGGTAAATGCCATCGCCAAGAAGTGCATAACTGCCGCATAAATCAGCCATGGTTGTTAACTTAAGCCATGGCCATGTTTCACAGCCCCGGCCCCCATCTCCCCATCTCCACGCCCCCTCCGGGTGGCACATTCGAACTTTTGAGGGACAAATGCCGGGAAACTCAAAAACAACCAAACCAGACACAAAAAGTTGAATGGGAAATGAGTTGGTTAGCTAAAAATACACACCTGCCACATATCTGGCAACCAAGGTCGACCAACTCTGACCAATGCTTTCCGCATATGCCAGACGTTTTACCTTTTAGCTGTCAGATTTTCCGGAGTTTTTCTCCAGGACATCAGCGTCCACTAAGGAAAATATCTAATTACAATTAAAATTATTAATTGTGGAAGCGTTTGATGATAGGCAGCTCTTTTCTTCTATTTCAAAGCATCCTTAGATGGGAGAGTTACAGGGAATCACTTCCACACCCTAATCCTTACAAATCCCTTTGGCAAATCTCCTTTTTTTCTGTGTACTCTTACCCAGCCATGTGTGTAACACTTCCCCGGCTTTGAAAACTCTTTTTTTTTTTTTGTATTGTGATTAGGGAAAAATTATGAGTATTAAAAATTTGTGGCATGCCATTCGAGCGAGGGAAGCCCCCGGCGGAGCAGGATAAAGGGTCTCCGATATGATGGATTTTAATGTGGAAATTGGAATGTCCAGAGAATTCCAGAAAAACTCACGACCATTATACGTCATTTGAATAGTTTGGTTTCGCATTTAAACTTCAACGCATGGCAGGGGAATTCCGGAACATGTTTTGCGCCCAAAACTTTCGCATGAAAACAAACTCGGACTGCCGGAGGCATTCAGTTTTTCCTACAATGTTTCACAAGGCGTTAACATTTCTTTTTTCCTCTTTATTGTATTCAGGATTTAGTATAAGGAATTAGAGGGTAATGGGTAATGGGAATTAAAAGCGTGAGGATATGCAGGACGTCAATGGTGAGCTAATAATGAAAAGTGGATAGCTTCCACCACCAAGGCCAAGGCTTTTGGCATAATTAAAATAAACTCCACTTATGTTTGTAGTACAATAATTTTTAAAATTCCAGTTCGAAGAGTGTTTTAGCAAAAGTTTATCCTGGAATAGATGTGCGTTCTTGGAGAGAAAGACAAAAGCAACAATCAAAATAGTTTACAAGTTCCAAGCTCAACACAATTTATTGTTTTCGATAAAAAGTACTTTTCACACAATTATCCATTTATTTATTTTCTTCTCGTGTTTTTTTTTTAATCCGCTTTGTTACAAGCTACAAATACAAATTACAAATTACAAATTTCAATTGATTCCTGTAGACACAACGAAAATACGTAAATACACGTACAAATCGAATTAAAATCCTTTTGGAAAAGTGCAAAAAATAGTGCCAATTCGATGGAGTTTTGCAAATTGAACGAAAAACAAAGTGTGTGTGCCGAGTGTGAAGGTCTCTTTAATAGTTAATTCTTAATTGATTTAATTGATTTAATTGAGATACAATTGCGATAAATTGTTGTTGCTCCCTAATAACCCAGAACGGCCCAAGTATCCCTAAATGGGAAAATACCTACAACTATTCGCTAAGGTAGATCTTCTGAAGCATCTTCTAAAGTTCGTTGATCGTTCACTGAGTGAGGTTGGGATGGGTCAGATTCTAAGAGGCATTAGCCTTAGAGACTCTTCAGTTTACTTTTTGTCGTTTATAGCTATTGGTCTAGGAACAATTAGCGGCTGATAATAGACATTCGGGGTGAGTGTTAGTTACTAGTTAGTCTAGGACAATGTGAGCTCGAAAAATACACAACTTTGGATCTACGTATTGAGAGATAAAACCATCCAAATCCAGATATCCAAATCGATCGCATCAAGTCCAGTTGATTAAAACGTTCTCCAAAAATACCCGACATCTTTGATGTCGGCCTGCTCGGCATATAAACTCGTACAAATTCCCTATTTACATTTACACACATCCGTCAAAAGCGACCGGCCATCGTCCTTAACACGACAGCTCTGTGGATCTGCGGGCATCGCTTCTGGACGAGTACTCGTTGTCCTTTGGCTCGCGTCCCGTGATGTCCACCAGCGAGTTGGGATCCATGTTCGACAGCTTGTCCAGGTCGTCGTCGTTGATATAGTTCGGTTGCAGTTTACTCACCAGCTTCCGCAGCCTCTCCGCATCCAGGGAAGTGCGTCGCAGATTGGCGTTATAGTCACTTGGCTGAAGGATACGAAAGGGATGTGGCTTAAAGCCATGGATATGGGCTGAAATAGAACTTACGTCGCGCCACTGCTCGCCGGGAAAGACGGCAATCAACTCGGCATTTGGCTCCAGAGTGCTGAAGTATTCCTCGTCGTCGATTTCGGTGCCATCGCAATCCAGGTGAATCGTCGGCTGAACACGTTGAAATTTCGCTGACACTTTCACACGCAGCTCCGACAGCGTGGTGGCCACCACAGCCTTGCGAATATTCCGTGTGATGTCCTTGATCTGGAACGGAGGCCATGGCACAATCAGGAATTTCGTCACTATTGTGACTTGGCTCTGCTTTCTCGCAGTGTTCCATTATTTACTTAGTCAAAATGTTTGTCAGAGTCAATTGTTATACTGTCACACCCACGCACACACTTTGTCCATTAAGCTTTAACAACAAACAAATACGGAATTGAGAAGAAAAAACAAAAAAAACGAGGGGGATCAAAAACAAAAACACAAAAGCCTAAAACATTTGTTTGCTTTAATTTGCAAGGAGCCCCCCAGGCGATCTCTGCCCGTCCCGCCTGCCAATAAAAACAATAAGTAGCTAACGAAGCGCGGCGACAACGATAAGGAGCAAGGACTAAGCAGTAAGGACTCGTGGCAGGTTAATTGTTGGAGCGAGGATGCCACAAGGTGGAACAAGCAATGGCAACAACTAATCAATTTATCATTTGCCATAACAATAAAGCCCCCGAACAATGGCAGGTGGGAAGGTCAAGGAACAATCTCCGATTATATATACATTTGCAACCTTTTCTCTGTATTCTTTCCTCTTTTTTTTTTTCCCAGTCACTTGGGCCTAAAAGATTGCTACTAAAATATTTAAAGCATAATGCTGCCGATTCCGAACAAGGACGAAAAATGGATGGATAGATTGTATGGATGGCTGGATGGATGGCTGGATGGCTCAAGTTAAAGGCAACAGAATGAAAACATAAAATAAAGTAAAAAGTTGAAAAAGGAAAAGCTAACATTTTTCTTTGTTAAATCGCCAAAGGGCTCTCCTCCTTTTGGGACAGATCTGCAGGTGTCTCCAGGTGACAGCTGACTGTCAAGCGGTTTGTGGCCATTTAATCTGAGTCTGAGCCTCTATCCCAGTCATCATCAGATACAATGACTTGGCAGACAAGCCTTTCCAGCTAACCAACCATCCATCTACCCATCCATCCATCCATCCATCCATCCATCCATCCATCAAGGAAGGACACATCCCGCCATTGGAGTCTGCTAAACCAATTATACGACGCTTAGGGAATCCATCAAATGGCCAACACCTCCTCCGACGTCTGGCCGGAGTCTGGAGCGCAGTTGGTGGAAAACAACAATGAAAATTTATCATGCATTTAATGCGAATTCTGGAGGGCGGGATCCATTAAAGAAACATTAACCCCATGGATGTGTTCGGCTTTGTGCTTTTCGGGGGTCAACCACAACTGCTGAACCGTGGAATCAATTGTGGCTTTCTTCGGCGCCTAGAAAACTATTCAATCAGGACTCACCCCGGCCACCCGGGTCTGGGCCATATGCCAATGTCCTGCGGCTTTGTTTGCTTTCCACCTACAAACGTTTTTCTTTTCGGGGCGTTTCTGCTGCCAGAAAGTCATTATAGCCGGCGTGGCGGTAGTTGGCTTTCTTAACAATGTGCCTTTCTCCGAGCTGAACTTTGACTTTTGGTCAGAACCCTTCATTTCGGGAGCGAGTGTTTCCATAACGAACTCAAGGGCCATTGTTGATGGTTTTCATCGTCGTCATCATCTCGTCATCATGGTGCACTTAGTGTCTCGGTCTGATTTGTGGTTTCACTTTGGTCGAGTCCCTGTCCCAATGACACAACTGGACAGGATGCTCTGGCCCGCAGAAGTGGAGTGAAGAGTGGTCGGGTGGCAAATATTTGCGAACGGTGTGGTTAGGCTCACAGATTGGCCCTCGCATTTTTGTTTGCCATTGCAGTGTCAATATTTTCCCCAGTAAATTCCCCAGTTTGCACTCTACACTGAGGGAAATTTTGGTATAAAGGGGAGAGAATTCAAGGATGAAACTTATATGCAAAAGGAGAAGTTACTTGTTTCATTGTGTTTTCCTAAAAGAAACCCTTAAGTAATTATATTCAAGCAGAGTTTAACATTTTTTGTCTCCAACTATAGAATGTCTAAAACAAAAGACAAATAACCCAGGAGCTTGGCAAGGACAATGGACTCACTTAACACAGAAGAGACATGAATTTGTAATCTATGGAGATTCTGTTGTTCAAATAGCACTTAGAGACTCGGTCAGGAAATGCAAATTACCAGCTATGTAAGCAATTATCCGAAACCCATTCGAAGAAATTCGATTTCAGGTTGCAGCCACACAGCCGCACACCCAGCCAGGGTCCTTGCTGGGCCAGCCTGCGGCGGCCATTGTCCAGCCATTCATCGGTGGCACTAATTTCCCATGATTGTCATCAGAATGCCATGGCAACACACCGTGTGCTGAGGGGGAAATCATTAGCAGCATCATTCAGACATTGAGAGTCGCCATGCTTTCATGTCTCTCGTCACAATCCGCACTTACATGTCCTTATTAGCTTATTTATTACGAGTGGGTGGAGGAGCAGGAGCATGGGCAGGAGCATGAGGAGGAAGGAGGAAGGAGATGCGTGTTGTTAAGTTGCACGCTTGCCTGGACAAGGATAATGTTTGGGTACCTCAGTGCGCAACGTGGCGTATACGCAATGTCTCAACGAGGCGTCGTCCTCTTCACCCGAAATGCGGCATGTCTCTCGGTAATTTAATTTCCACCTCTCTGCCCTCTCGGCCCTCAGCTTCCATTTCAGGTGGCTGGCTCGGAGTTGATTTTGTTTATTTTTTAAGCCATTTGCATTGCACAGGGACCCCCGGATGGACCCCATAGGTGGACATGAAAAACGCATTTGCGCGTTAGCAAAAAGGATGAAGGATTTTACTCGCATCGCACATCGCAATGAGATTTGTTTCTTCTTGGCATTAATTTCCTGCTGGCACCACAAATGTTCTCTCGGCTTCCCACCGAGCTTCCTCTTGGCCAAATTACTCGGGAAAAGCAGCAGAAGTGGCAGGAAGCACATATAAAATAAATCGAATAAAAACTGTCTTTTGCAGTGCTATGTTTTATTGAGAGTTTCACAGGCAACATCAAAGGCAAACGAAATGTTTCTAAAATATGAAAACTTGTTTCAAGTTGCCGGCAAACCCATTTAAACGAGAAATGAAAGCAATTTACTTGCTGGAATTCGAAACTTAGTTGGGACTCCAAAAAAAAGGACCCATTTCAGAGGGGGATTATGAGTGAGTAGATTTGGCTCAAAGACTCCACACTCGTGACAGTTGACTGTCAATCTGTGGGCTTATTAATTAGCTGAAATGCGCCTGAATTACTCATATGATACGTGTGGGGGCCCCTTCCTCCTCCGTCCGGCTGTCACTGACAAATGGCACCGCATTTCGGCCACATCGGGCTGTCAATTAATTGGCCTGGGCCGTGAAATTTACAGCCACTTGATAGCTCGTTGGAGCTTATCATCTATTCACCAGATCCAGATCCATCCGGCCCCTTCACATTGTTATTGGCGGTGGCTCTTTAATGCCGTTAGCACACCATAAATCGATTAGAGGGTGCATGGTGGCCTGCGTGGCCGGTAGCCAGGAGCCGAAGGAGCAAGCGATGGGGGACAGGGACCCGGAACCAGAGACCAGAGACGCCTCGTTATCAGCCAATTGCCAGACGGGGAGGATGATGAAGGAGACGGAGGTGCTGGCTGGCTGCTCAATGATATACGAGCCACATTGGCGCCCGCACGCGGATGCTACGTTTCCACCGAGCTGGAACAGTTTAAACATTTTAATTAAATTTCAATTGTTGACCACCCACAAAATTGGCTTTGGATTTAGAAAGACTTTCTAATCAAATAGAGTTTGTAGAGAAGGGAAAAAGAGCAATTGGTCTGTAATTAAAAGGTGCCCTTTAAAGCTTCAAGGGATAATCATGGTCTAGGACTCATATACCGGACATGTGCCGGGACCATGAAAGTATTCCCTTTATCGAGGGTGTACTTGACCCCCCACCCTCGCCTTCTAACCTGCCCCCGTTTTTATTTGAGCCACAGCTTTTAGAACGGATTGAAAAGTTGGCTGAATGCTTAAAGGGCGAATAAAGCACCGGCAGCAACACTTCACAGGCAGCAGCAGCAATGTCGATGATGCCACTCAACGGCCAAGGCTTTCGAGTGGCTGCCCGGTGCACTCTCCGCCCGGAAAACCCTTCACTCTTTCGCGCTGACCGTCAAACTTTCCCATTTTTTACCCATTTAAGCTTTTTTTTCTTGGCCAACGAGGAGTATGGCTGCAACAACAGGGCAACAATAGCACCGCCGTAATCACTTAACGAAATGCCGGACTAAATGCCAGAGAAAGTATGGATCGGGATACGCACCTTGAACGGCTTGCTGTTGTCCAGCTGGGCAAAGTCCTCCTCGGCGATGGTGGGCGGCGGTGTGGGGGTGCTGCTGTGCGGCGACAGGGCCAGTTCCAGGGTGATGCTGTCGGCGGCGTCATCCCCGTCGGGATCCAGGAGGTCCATGTCGTCGCCGTCCGCATCCATTTCGGCGGTGCGTGTCAAGGTGCGCTGTCTGGACGGAGGCAGTGCAGCTGGGGGGCCAGGATCAGCGTGTGTCTCAGGGGCTGCTTCAGGTTTCTCCTCTTCTCCTGGATGCTTTTCTCCCGCCTCCTTGGAGTCCACCTCTCGTGGATTTATTTCTGCCATCTGTTATGGTTTTCCCAAAAGTTTTTCGAGTCTGCAAAACAGTTTTAGGCCATAATCGAGGCGTTCAGTTCTGGTTTGTTGACCGGAATCAATAACAAACCCCGAAAACTTTGCTTTATGATTTCAGAAATTTTCCCCAAACTCAGCAGGACATGCATTGCGAAAATTAAAAGGAAATTGTCCAATATAAAACGTATGAAATTATTAAATGAAAACAAACAACTCGGCAAGATTTTTGCTGGCGACGTACGATGGATTTTATTATTTGTTTTCGAGTTTGTTTGCAAAGCAAAATAGAACAACTTTAAAAAGCTACGAATATTGGCATTTAAGAAATTTCTAGAGAAAACACTTTAGGAACAATGCGTCCCAAGACTCTGAAGTCTCCACAGAATAAGGAAGAAAGTAGCCAAATATATTCCTTCAGAAAAAAACTTGTAAACTGCGTAAGAAATTAACATAAACAAAGTGAAGCTCTGCCAGTTCCCGATGGTTTGATTGTTTTTGAAACTTTTGCGAGTGGCACATGTTTTCACGCCGGAAACAAAGTGGGAATATTACCTCTTGCAGCTTGAGGAGTACTTTACATTTTATTGTTACGATTGAGCGAATTTTGTGGCCGTAGGATTGGACTATGCGAGTTTCGATTGATGTCCTTTTTTTCTAATCTTGTGGCACCGAAAGGCACCGCCTCGGAGCCGTGCAAGCGCCACAAAAGCCGGCCGAACTTGGAATAAATTGCCAGACGGCTGTGCGTGCTGTATTTAAACAACAGCCAACAGGACGACGGACGAAACGGTCGGGCTCGGCTCGAGTTTGCCGACAGGTTCGGCCAAAGCAAAAACACAACGCAAACACAGGACCCGCAAAGACACACAGAAAAGTCGAATCTTCGCGGAGCTTTTTGTGTAGAGGGAGAACTCTGTTAAGACACTGTTAGCTGGGCGTGTGCCAAAGGATAATGGATGGAGGGAGGACGGTTGCTCCTGGAATCTGGGATCGGAACCCTTTGACCTGTAAAAGTGGGCAAAAAGTTTACCAGAGCAGCTGCAAATAGTTCCACTCAGCCGGCACCGCAAAAAACACTAAAGATAAACACACACTGGCGATATATACGAGGCCTGGCAGCAAATATAAATATTTTAGCCTGAACTTTCGCAACTAAGGGCAAAGTTGAAAAATGCAATAAAATAAAGTTTGCAATTCGGGCCAACAAACTCCCGTGGACGCGAGAGGGCCTGCCCAAAAATGTCACAGCGGCATAATGAGATTTCCCGCCATCTCCTCTGTTCAGGTCCTTAAACTATAACTCGCTGGATGCATAATTAAAATGGGGGAATGGAAACGCAGTAATATTGGTAAAAGTTTTCCAACAAAGCCGAGAGATTTATTTGTCGATGACATTTGCATTTCGCGGAAATGGAATGCTTAAAATTCATGAAATTTTTCTATCCTTGTGGATGGATTTTTTGTCGGGTCGAATAAATAGCCATTCACACCGATATTTATAACCAGAGCCAGACAATATTGCGCATACGCCATGTACGCCGGGGTTAATCCGATTGCCTGGCAAAGCCAAAGCCAGGCGGAGCTGGGCACGTGATTGTCCTTGGAGGCACGTGTTGACAAATCGACTATCTGGTTATCGTGCTTAACGCATTGCATTTCAATCATGGCCCATCAATCGCATTCAATTGTCGTCCTCGGTGTCCTTGGCGGAGGCACACTATGCATATTTTTTTTTTTTGGACGGAATACATAGTCGCCCGTCCGGACATGGCCAGGGGGAGGGGGGGCAGGTGGCTATAGCCATGGGAGGCGGAAGGGTGAATAATTTATGGGCCGTGGTCCGCTAATTGCGCATTGGGGCGTGGCGAGAACAACTTTTCGCATATGCAGCAACATCGTCATCAATTTAAATGCATAGACCCCAGGCAGCAGCATAGCAGCATCAGCAACCCGACCCGGCCAGGCCAGGCCAGGCCAGACGGTGTGGCAAATTGAAATTTATGCGTCTGGCCAGGGGGGAGGGGCAAGGTAAGGGGCAAGGGAACGGAGATGTTGAGAAATTCCCTTCATCATCGCCAGCTGCCATGTTTAATTGCAATACACGACCTTCGCAGTCTGGGCAGTTAGATTAATTAACTCGCATGTCATCGCAAAGGTCACGCTCGCCGCATGTGGCAATGATTAATAGTCCTTCCAGCCAGTGTCTCCCGATCCGACATGTTGCACTTTTTTTTTTTTTTGACTTTTTTGGCAACCAGCCGGGTAAATGGCAAATATTTGCACTCGCTGCCACATCCACTTTGGTCCTGGCCTTTACGATCCTAAATGAAATTAAATGGGCAGCAAAAAATAATGCAAAAATGGAATTTCAATACCGCCAAAAAACCGGAAAACGAAATTAAAACGATGAACAAACATTTTAATTAAATTAAAATAAATGTGAAACTCGAAAGGATACGGATGTTTTGTCCTTGTACTCATGATGGTATGTAACAAGCAATTTACATTCACTTTTAATGGCATACTTAATTATTTCGTTTATTTTTTTTTTGGGAGGGGTGGTGGAGCAGGGACACATCAAATGGATTTTCATTGGCAGGCGCAGGCGTGTAATTGGTTTAATGGTTAAATATGTGCACAGCATCCGTCCCGCTTAATTTGTGTGTGTTTGTCCTTTTGTTTACTCACAATTCCCATGAAAATGGCAGTGGAGGGTGCAGTCGAAGTCGCGTTCGAAGCGATGGCACTCGGCCGACCTCTGATCCATACCGGCCCATATTAGGCACTGCTGTAGGGGGTAATGTCCTGCCGATCCCGCACAGGCTCCGAGAGGACTGCAGGCCGCAGCAGCGCCACCAACTGCATCGCGATAAACAAAACGGATAATTTCATATTTGTGTTTGGCCAACTTGGTTAAATTTTCATTACTGACAGCTGCTTCCAAGGCAGTGGTCCGGGTGGGCTTAGTGGGATGATAATGACTTCCTGGTGGCCACAAGCAAACACCCAAATGAGGCAATCTAAGCAGCAGTTTGCGACTGCCTGTGGCTCTAACTGCACAATTATGAACCAGTATCCCTCCGCCCGACCTTCCGCCCACACACATGCTTATGCATACATGTGCCCTGACATTATCCTTGCGTTTCGCTGCCACATAATGTGGAGAAACAGTGCCACGGGGCGCATTACTAATGCCCACTGCGGCATCTATTACAGAGCTGCTTGTTTATGTGCAGTGTCGAACTCACACATTTTTTTTTTCGGGGGGGGCAGTGGGGGATAAAATCAACAGCCTGCGGCCACTGCTGCTTACCAGCATCCTTCTGCCCAGCACAGCCTCCCCAGGCCCCATCCTTGACATTTATTTTGGAAGGAAATGTGAATGAAAATAAAATAAAAACGGAGAAACACGCAGATGGTGAAATACTTGATACCCTTTTAATAAACTACAAATAAAAGAGTAAGGAGTAAAAGGACATTTCTAGGTAGACTCTAAGGATAACTATGTTTATAAAATAAAATATCATAAAAATCAAAGGACTCTCTGATAGAGTATAAAAACGAAAAATAAAAGGCAAGCTGGAAAAAATTGTTGAGAATTATGTCCTCGTTTGGGAGCAAAAGAGTCTCGTTAGTCGACTCGCATATAGACTTTCCTCGATATGTTGTTTACTTTGGCCACGCCCACCAGCCCAACCCACACCAGCCGCCCTTGTTTTGAGACGTTTGACATTTGTGCTTTGGGGGTTTGACATTGGAATATATACTGTGGATATACTATGTGGATGCAACAAGCGCCGAGGAGCGGATTAGGGAATAATAATATTGCTGATGAGGAATGAATGGCCATAAAAAAACCGTTGAAACCTGATGCGATTATCGAAGGAATCACAACTCCATTGGGAGTTCAAAAGGACTTACTCAATCAGAAATAAATTAACAAACAATTTAGATAGTAACTGTCAATTGTAGACTTCTTTTGATCCTTTTTAGGTAGAAAGAGAAGAGTAAAGTTGAGGAAATGGCGACAATTTTCGTAGCCAAGACCGCACATCAAAAGCTAGTTACATTTTTAATATTTGTGTTGGGTTTCTTCCAGTCGGTGGCTTTTGCCTTTTCCCTTTACTGGCCAAAAAACGGCCTCAAGCAGAACTGAATTTTCCAGAAGCACAAATTAGAAACGCACTTTGCCTAGAAGAGTCAAACAAATGGAAACTAAAAGGGTTTTCTTTTGCGTTAATAAGGGGAATTAAAAATGCAAAAGCCACAAAACAAATCCAATTGAGGCGACCCTTCACGGCCACGCCCACATGGGCGGACTGTCGTCACGAATTTGGGTCATTCTGCGGGAGCTTTGAACTGTGTTAGTAGGACATCGCTGGCAGGACCTGCAAACGTCATGGCGTTGTGACGTCACGGCGCACAAGAAAGAGAGGCAGTGAGTCCTGGACTGTTAAATCAATTAAAATAAAAAGGGAAAACAGAGTAGTCCTTGCACTTCCTTGCACTCCGAATCCCCCTTCTCCCCCGTTCACTCTCTCTTTCCGTGGCACACTTTTGCTCTTTTGCAAGCAAAAGAGCAGCTAGAATTCCATACGCCCTGTTGCACATGGTCCTGGGTAGCACGTAACGCATACGCCCCGTTGCCAAAGACCAAAGACTTGGTTCAATCAACTTTCTTTAATATTCATTTATTTATTTAGTTCGTTTAGTGTATATAGTTGCCTTCGGGTGTTTTTTCAGTGTTTGCTGTATGCATTTTCACTAAATTTAATAATTGTTTTCTGTTTGCATTCTCGGTTTTCGATTTTGGGTTCGGTTTCCCATTATTGCTTATTCAAATTGTAGACAGTTACCAGGTTTAATTGGATTTTAAATCGGTTGCAATTGCAATTACAGTTATTGTGTGTTACTTCTTGAAATTTGTGTTACTCGTTTATTGTTTAATTCGCTAACAATGGTTGCTGTTGGCTTAAATTCATTTAGCTATAGATTGAGGGATTTGGCGGGGCAGGGCTGGCTGTGTCTCAAACCACACACTCAAGCCACACACAAAAAAACCTATTACACATAAATACAGTCAGTCTCAATTGGCCTTTTAACAAATGACATTCACAATGGCATTGGTCTAAAAACAATTTTTGATGTGCGTCTCCTTTGAATTACCTACTAAACATGGTCTACACGACAAGCAAATCATTTAAATCTCCGGCACAGATTCAGATCCAGATCCAGGTTGGGGTTCAACTCGGGGTCACACTCACGTTCGATATATAATAATACTTAAACTTCTAGCCTTTGATTATTGATCATCTATCTGCTT
This sequence comes from Drosophila varians, assembly GCA_018150405.1. Classification (NCBI taxonomy): domain Eukaryota; kingdom Metazoa; phylum Arthropoda; class Insecta; order Diptera; family Drosophilidae; genus Drosophila; species Drosophila varians. The sequence continues at coordinate 18,292,797 of JAECWK010000130.1, forward strand.
TAATAACGATTTCGTGTTGCTTCCTGTGTATATATTCTGTAATATGATTCATCCTTTGATTGCTAAAACACTCATTCCGCATCTTCTTTTTCAAATGGCTACGAGCTCTCCTTCGTATTGATTCGTTTCTCGGAAGTTTAATACTAGTACGTGTAATGTTCGTTAACTTTCATTTGCTCTTAGACACTAACAAGCATTTAATCGGTTGATTTTGTCTTCGTTTCGATTTCGTTTCGATTTCGTTTCGCCTAATTACATGCTACAAATACGTTGTATGTTAACCCAATGTTGCAGGACTGATCTTTCCCAATAACCTCCGTCGCATTTTTCGATCTCAGCTCTAATCCCTGGCTGGCAGACTTCACCTCAAGCTGCCCAGGATGGGCAGTCAGATGTCTCCGTTGGCGTGGCCGTTTCCACTCGGATTGGCGTTGGCCTCGTTGGCGGCCACCTCGGCCGCGGAAGTGACCACCGTGGTGGTGCCGTTGGTGGTGGTGCTGGTGGCCTCGCCCACCGTGATGGTTATCGTCGTGTTCTGATTGTCGCACTGCACCACTTCGATGGTGCGGGTGTTGCTGGTGGTGATGCTGCTCATCTGCCCGTTCTCCGCCTCGTTCAACTGTCGTCCAATCTCCCGGTCGATGGCCTCCGCGTCCTCTGGGTATCGCTCCGAGCAGAAAATGGCACCAGCCTTCAGCAGTTTCAGGAGATTCAAGCGGTCCTCGGCATTTCGTTTAGCACATAGAGGTCTAAAGGTAAATTACAATTAAGATCTTGATGTGGAATATTCAAGTATAAATTAAAACTCACCTTCCCGCATCCTTCAACTGTTCCATGAACTCCTTTCCGGTAATGTCCACCAGGGAATTCGGGTCCATATTGGACAAGGAGTCCAAGTCCGCGTCGTTCATGACGGAAACGTTGCACAGGTTGTGTTGCAGTTGCCCCACCAGCTGGCGGATGCGAGCCGTCTCCGAGTTGCTGGCATCCGTGGTGTCTCCAGCACCTCCGCCTCCGCCGGAGGAGTCTCCGTTGCCGGTCGGACCTTCGGTGCCATGTGGAGTGGTTATGGTCACGTAATGTGTTGGCTATAAACACGGGGAAGGAAATCATTTAATTTTATCTCTCAGTTTAGGTCGCTTTCGTCACGAAGCTCGCCCAGGGCATAATAAGGATAAAGCAATTAGTAATCATGACAGATAAAAGGACCACCCACAAATGAAATATATTATCCAATTAAGTGCCCCCCAGGCTCTTCGCTTTTTACTTTTTAAACCTTAAAGGTATTTGTCAGACTTACATCGATCCAATGCTCGCCGGGAAATACGGCCACCAGCTCCGTATTCTCGTCCAGGGTGCGGAAGTACTCCTCGTCGTCGATCTCCGTGCCGTCAGAGTCCAGGTGGATGGTGGGCAGGTGGTCGCACTTCTCAAACTTCTCCGCCACCTTGTTGCGAATCTCCTCAAGACTGGAGGCGCAGACAGCCTTCTTAATGTTGCGAGTTACGTCCTTGACCTGGCCATAAGGGAGAAAAAGAGCATAATAAACCATTACACGTTCACAATTACGAATATGGCAACAGTTGCACATGGCCCTGCTCATCAAATGAATAAAAAATTAATGTCAAAGGAGAAACAACTGTGTCCCTGGCATTGGGCGGTGGTCCTTTGAAATATTCATGCTGATGGCACTCAAAATACAAACGGAAACATACGGAAATGGAAGAATTTATAGATTTTACCCGAACGTGAACGGAATTCTGCAAACTATTGGAAAAATGTGAAAACTTTTAGCCTAAAAGTTTAGGCCTTTAAACTTCATTATCCTATACTTGTTTTGTGTGCAATACTTTTCACAGCATTTGGTCCCTAATCGAATCACACTCTGCCAGCTCTTTGCAAATGTAAACCTGCATCACGACCATAAAAATTATGGAAATGAATAAATAACAAACACGGGAATATTTGCGACCACGTCATGTCCTGCTGTCAAACATCCATTTAGTCTAATTGAGATTTATGCGTCCTGTTGGCCCACTGGGGAGATGTCACTTTGAACTGCAACCCATGTCCAATTTGCAGCATTTTTTTTGCAATGTGTATCCTGGAAGAGAACTGAGCTCCTTCAAAAACTCGAACCGAGTTTGACATGCACTCGTCTGACTGCGGCGCAAATATTTGCCCGTTTTGCCGTTTTTTAACCTTTTTGCTTGTGTGACAAGTTATGCCTGTCAGCATTTTATGTTGCATGCCCCGCGCTCCGAATGTGTGCTTTCTGTGTGCGCTGCAAGGACACCGTCTTTGCCAGGCTCTATTAAACTTGCATGCAATGTTAAATGGTGCCTCAGCACTAAGGTTAAACGAAACATAAATTAGACCCAGGCGGTAGGGGGGCAGGGACGGCAGCCAGGACGACCTGGATGGATGGGGCAAGAAAGAAAGTTGTCTGGGGCAGCGGCACGACTGCATTGCTAAGAGAATTTATAGCCCCGAAACGCTGAGAAACGTGCTACTCCTTGAGGTCCTTCATAAATAATTGAATTCGCTGTGTCTAAATGGAATTGTAGTCGAGTTTGCATTTTGAACATTTTATTTAACATTCTCGCAGCAGACAGAAGGCGTTTCCATCCGTTCCCAGACGGCTGAAAGGACCGCCATTAAAGCCAGCAAACTTTTGTGCTTTGCCAGCGCCAAATATTAATCATATCATGCCGAGGAGGAAACTTTGCCACAATGAAAACTTTGCCAAACTACTGAAGCATCGAACAAGTAGCGACAAAAACAATAACATCGTTTCTTTCTAGGACGAGACTTGTCGAAACTTTTAGCTGATCACATTAGTGGATTTCCCCAAAAGTTGCTGTCTATTTTGTTGTCAGTTTTCATTTCAATTAGGCTCTTTTTTAATTGCTCCAACAAGGACACATGAGTCCTTTACATAACTCACAGTTTAGGTAAATAAAGAAACCATACTTTCGATGCCAATAAATAATTCAATAAGAAAACCATGAAGGACTCTCACAGGAGAGATTTCCTAAACTAACTCGATACTTTCAATACACTTACGGTATCCTTCTTAATATGTTTACAGTACAGTTTGCTGCTTTTGACAGCTGCTCTGGGATGATGGCTTTTAAATCAAAACTAAGTCAAGCTCCTCAACTATAAGGACCCTGGGGTCCCAGACCTACACGTGCAACGACCTCCGTCGTCTGCTCTCTATTGAGGGGTATCCTTTGGATATGTGACTGGGATGAGGGACCGGGGACAGGGGAACGGCAACCGTCTTTCCATTCTATTCATCTGCATCTTAAGCCGGCTGAGATCCACAAGTCGCAAAGCTTTTAAATATTTGATGGGCGTAGCCGCAGATTTTCCAGCCGCTGGGGAAATTAGGCGACAACTTCAAATTGCTTTCCAACTATGCCATGAAATTATGTAAATTGTTTAATAAATTATTTATAAAATAGGGACGAGCGTTGGCGTGGGCGTGGTCGCTTGCTAATTACAGCGACATGCCAGGATGAAAAAGTTTTCCCAATTTAATGGCGTTTTCATGGCTGTCAGGGTATTTGACAGCTTTTAAGCCGCTTTATGTTCTGCGGTTTTTGAATTAATTAATTTAATAAGCGGTGACATTTTAATGGATCTGTTAAAGTTGCAGAGATCCCAGGAAATCCCCAAATTCGCGTCGAAAACAGCTTTGTGGCTCTTTTTGCAATTCTTGGAATGGGTTCTTTGTGTTGCAAGCTGCATGTTGTCTTTGTGGTTTGGCGAGACTCTTTGTGTCCCGGACCTAAGGCCATGTTGAAGCCACTGAACGGTGAAGGGATGTGCACACATTTTCTGCGTAAATCCTTTAAACGGCTTTGTGCTGTTTAAACGGCAGATAAACAAATTAGTCGACAACAAAGGCCCACCAGACATCCTGCAAAACAAATGCCAAAGACAAACAAAAAACAGAAAAAGTCAATTCAAAGCCAAGATTGTATGTTTGGTTTGTGTTTTTGGTTTTGCAAAAACACAATTTCCTACAGTAATGCCATTTTACTAAGCTTTTCTGAAAGCTTTAGCGCTTTCTCTTCTCTTCGCCAAAATTCTAAGAGAGTCCTGAAGTTCAACCCAGTTTCCATAAAGAACGATAAAAAAAAAAACAAGTATCGCAGCACGCGGCCAACAACAAAGGCAACACTTGGGGCGACACAACGCCCAAAAAAGGGCATGGCATCGAAAATAATGCACGTTTCGGTTGCCTTTGGCCTTTGGGAGTTTCATACCAAAGTAAGGACATATTTTAAACGTAAACTCACTTTGAAAGGCTTTTTGGATTCGCCAGAATTGCCTGTTGTCTCCATGGTGTTGCAAGCAAATTATTAATTCACACTAACAATGCACTATAAACCAGCTTTAAATCCTTGACATTGAATGGCTGAACTTATTGTTCTTCGTCACTGGCACTTTGTTGTGGAAATTAATAATCTTGAAATTCCTTATACAAGCTGCACTTCAAGTGGGGAGTCTTTTTTTGGCTCCGCTTCGGCGATAAGCAGCCCCAAGCTTCGATTGCGAATTGCAGTTTGCGAGCACCGGTTTCAAATGAGCTTTGGAGCTGTGTGGCATTCGCTTTTATATCGCAGCTTTCGCCAGCTGCTCTCTTTTCATTTTGGCGCTCTGTTACTCTCTCTTGGGGATGTTAATTTTGGTCTTAAACTTAAATTATTGTAGGTTTTTTTTTTTTAATTTTTCAAATTAATAAGGATACTCTGATGTTCTTAAAATCTATAGCACTCTATTTGGGATTTTCTGGCGCCAAAATAACTACCAAAATGGCGCCTTTATCTTTAATATCTTTCAAAATGGCGTATACTTTTAAAAAATGATAACAATTTTTTCCATATTCACTTTATTTTGGTATTAGGGACACCCATTCTATAAATAATATTATACTTTGTGCCCTTTTACTTGATTAAGTTATTCTAAAAATAAACTCAAATCAAGCCAAAGCTTACAAAAGAGATATCTACAAAAAAGAGAGCCCCACAGGACCTCACTCTCTGCTGAATATGTAGTCAACAGCATCCTTTAATAGAGTGTGCTAGAACCTTTCCCGAAAGACAAAGTTTACTGGCCTTTTTAATGGACAAATGTGTAAATCCCCACCTCGTTCTAATCCTATATTCCGCTCGGCAGGTTCAATTGAATTTAAATTGGTCCATTGCGCCGGGGACATCTTATCAGACCATTGATATCCGGGCGGTCAATCAAACAGCACAGACCCCTGGCACCCTGGGAGCCCCCTACTCCAGCTGGAACCCGCCCAAATGAGCAGCTAGACAAGGTTTAACTTTCTGCTCAAGTGGCCAACACCCATTTAAATCTATATACGTCTATTTCTATGCACACATCACCGGACTAGATAAAGAAGAGCAAAAAGCAAACTTTTGACAAATGGCCAAAATACATGAAAGGAAACCCAAAGCCGGAAGGTGGCCCTAGATTGAGTTGAGCTTAGTTGGGCTACACAGAAAGAAATCTTTACAAACCTAGGGGATTTATAAACTTTTATTTTAAATATTTGATTTATTTAGAATAGTTTTATGCGAAATTTGAATTAATTAAATGAAAATATAAATTTGAATTCCTATTATAAGAATATTTCTCTTGTATAGAAACTGGCTCAAAGGATTATTTGTATATACAGCCAGATCGGAGATGGGGGCAACCTTAAATTATCCTTGCGCGCGCCATTGGTGGCTGCATCTCCTGCTGCTGGCAGCTTGCCCCGTTTGCTGTTATTGCACCGCATAACTACATATCCAACGCAACAGCAACAAAGGACGCAGGACGAATGGGTGGAGGAGTAGGTGGCTGCAACTACATATTTCCAGCACAGGTCACTTGAAGAGGCAAGGGGACAAGGACATTGGACTCGTGTGGGTGGTTGGCTGTCGCCACAGTTCGCAGGTCACGTGTCATGTCGGAGCATTGACCACAGAGGCGTTGACACTCCGGCCGGAATCTGGGTTGAGGCTTCACTCGATGCCAGGTGACAGGTAATTGCTGCACTGCCAAATAGGCAATATCGAAGCGAACGAAGGAAGCCAATAAATCAACATCTGGCAAAAAGGATATCATGTTTTCAAGTAAGAGATGATAAAACTTTGAAGAGTTTTTACCTTTTCGATCTCGGATTTATAGTAGCATCAGTTTCTATTAAAACCTGATTATAAAAATTTACAAAATTAAACAATCACCAAAACCACTTATTTTCTTACTTTAATGACGCATATTTTACTCATTTTTCAACCGATTTGTAAGTGGAATACCAATTTTGAATCAGGGCTTCAGTCTTCATCGTTCCGCTTAAAAATATTTAAAAATTCAAACAAAAAAAATATTTCGATTTTTTGAAAATTTTTAAAGGGGTACCATCATAAAAATTTGCAAAAATTGGGAAAATTTTTTTCTTTGACATTTAAAATTTTTTGATACAGATCGACGCCAAATGGATTCCTGATTAATAAATGCTATTCCTTTTCGAAATCGGATAAAAATTAATTAAATTATGATTAAAAGAGTGGCTTAAAAAATAAATTGTGGCTAATGAAATCTCTTCAGTTTTAACTTGAGAAAGATCGACTTTTTGGCTCACGAAACTTGGCATAACTTGGCTTAAAATAGTCAGATCGAAAAATGTAATACCTTCCCGACTTTGTATATTCGAGTAGAATTTTCTTGCTAATTTTTATCAAAATCTGGCATTACAAAATTTTTCCCGATTTTTGCAAATTTTCAAAGGGGTACCATCATAAAAATTATCAAAAATCGGAAAAATATTTTTTTTTCTACTTTTGACTTCTTTTGATGCCTATTGAAGCGGAAGAAGCTCCTGATTAATAAAAGGTATCCATTTTTAAAATCGGATACAAATTAGAGAAATTATTTGCAAAAATGTGACTAAAATGTTTACATTTTGGCCAAAGGTTAACAAGTCTTTTCCTTAAGTTACGCCATAAGTTTATTAATAATGAAAGTAATAAGGTAAAATATTCAATCAGATTACAAATTTGTATATAAAATTAGATATTATTATAGTTTAGAGTAGCTATTTTCATTAAAATTAGTAAAATAAGAAAATTCCCAAAATGCACAATGTAAATAAAATACTAAATAATAGAAATTTACAGCAAAACAAGCCAGAAAAAATGGTTCTTTAAGCCCAGTTTTATGGCCAACAGCTTTCTCATGATTATTAATCATTTTCGCGACCCAGACAGACCCAAACAGCTGCCGAACAGAAAGGACACAGAACTAATTACACTGTAGGCCTTTAAAAAAGGATAACAGATGTTTACACGGCTAAGTCCCCTTTAGTTACGGGCTTAGGAAGGGCTTTGAATTAACAGAAACTCACGGATTTTAACAGGACCTCGTTAAAATTCAAACAGGACCTTCGCCTTTTGACTTTATTTGACCCTCTTCACATTGACATTTAATACATAAATATATGAATATGCAAAATACAAAGTAAAATTCAAGCAGTAACTAGACAGGTTTTTTCTCTAAATTTAAAAAAATAAAGATTTATACAAATTAAAAATGAAGTGTAAATATTTACAAAATAACAAGCACTTTATTTTCATCCACAAATCATATATTATATATGCAATTCAAAGTCTTTACTTTTAATAATCTTCCAAGATCATCTTTGGAACCACATTCATGCTGGTGAGCTCCTGGAAGAGCAGTTTGCAGGCATAGGGCATGGAGATTTTGGAGACATAGGCCGACGACTGACAGAAGTGGCACCAAGAGCAGTAGGCAAGTCTTCCACAAGTGCGGCACACATCCACCTCGAAGGCATCCGACGAAATCATAAGCCGCTCCATGATCAACATACTAGCTCCATACGAGATTAAACAATCCCGCTCCATCTCACCAAGACGCAGTCCACCTTCACGGCTCCTGCCCTGGGTGGGCTGGCGGGTGAGCACGGCCTTGGGTCCTCGCGCACGGGCATGCATCTTGTCTTGTACCATGTGCTTCAGCTTCTGATAGTAAACTGGTCCCGAGTAGATATACGCCTCCAGAGGCGCTCCTGTAATGCCCGAGTAGAAAAAGTCCTTGCCCATATAGTTGAATCCATGTCGTTCCAGCTCCGCCTGAATGTCCTGCACCTTTGAGCCGCCAAACGCAGTGCCGTAGTGAAACTTGCCCTCTAAGACGCCAGCCTTGCCGCCCAGCAGCTCCAGCGTCTTGCCGACTGTCATTCGGGAGGGGAAGCCGTGGGGATTCATGATCATGTCCGGGCAGATACCAAAATCATTGTAAGGCATGTCCTCCTGCTCAACAATCAGGCCTGTCACGCCCTTCTGTCCGTGCCGCGAGCTAAACTTGTCTCCTATTTCCGGGATGCGAGTTTGCCGCAGTAAGATTTTGATAAGGAAGTCTTCCTCTGCGTTGGCAGATACCATCACTCGCTCGATGTAGCTTGGCTCTGGTCCCTTGTAGCTAATGGGAACAGCTGTGTAGGGGACTTGCGGGGACTGGCCATCCAGTGGGTTCATTGATGTCACCGCCGGCATCTCCTTGTTGATCATGATCTGCTTGTTCTGGACCATTTCACCTGGTGCCACAATGCCGTCAGTATCTAGGACATCGTGCTTAAAGATCACCTTGTTGGTAAGAGCATCCTTCACCGGACCCATGATCCTGTCGAAAGTCTGGTTGGCATACCGCTTCACCGTGCACTTGGAGTTCTTGTAGACTAAGCAGCGCCCATATCCACGATCAATTGAAGCTTTGTTAAGGATTAGAGCGTCTTCTATGTCGTAGCCAGAGTAGCTCATCACAGCTACCGTCGCATTTTGACCAGCTGGCAGCTTGTCGAAGTTGGTCAGCTCAATAGTCTTTGATTTTACCATAGGAGCTTGCGGATAGACCAGGTTGTACATCAGCGAGTCAATGCGGTTCTTTTGGTTGTAGCCAATCATCCCCATCGCCTGCTTACCCATAGCGCATTGGTAGGTGTTTCTGGGACTTTGGTTGTGGTGAGGATAGGGCACCAGTCCTGCGCACACTCCCAGCAAAGTAAAGGGTTCAATCTCAAGATGCGTCGTCCGTTCTTCGATGTGCTCCTCATTCCACGCAATGAACGAATCATTCTCCTCGTTCACATCCAAGTATTCAATCAATCCGTCCAGCAGGAAATCGTCAAATTTGCGGATTCCACGGTTAAGTTCGTCGAGGTGGTGTTGCTTGACCAGCGGTCGGCATTTCTCCACAATAATATACGGACGGCACAAGCGACCACCGTCCGTGTGAATATAAATACAGCGCTGAGTGTAGGATGTGTGCACGGAAACGTAGCTGCCCATGCGACCCTTTCGGCGCATGTAACGAAGATTCTTGACAAGATGCCTGTGATTCAAAATGAGTCCGAGAACATTGCCGTTGATAAAAACCAGGAAAACATTCGGATTATTAATGGGATTACCGCTGACTTCGCGGATATCCTCTACGCCGGCGTTAAAGGCAAGAACCATCACCGGTTTCTCCTCCACCTCCGTCGTAATGTGCGTCATTAGGGCCAGGTTCTTCACTAAACCACAAGCCTCGCCCTCGGGCGTATCCGAGGGACACAACATTCCCCACTGGCTAGGCTGTAGGGATCGAGGGCCGGACACTTTCCTCGTCTTTTCGAATTGCGAGTTTACTCGCGTCATCATGCCTAGGGCGGAAATATAACTCAATCGGGACAGCACTTGCGTCACTCCCGCACGTTCCATCTTGAAGCGTTTAATTGTCCAGTTGCCAGAACTTATGGCCGATTCCAATCCAGCAGTTATCTGCGCTGCACGCATGTGCTTTACGACGTCGAACTGTGCAGCCTTTACTTTCGGGATATTCTTGTCGGCAATAGTTTTCAGTTCCCAATTCATCCGCTTGAAAAGGTCCTCAAACATGAGGGAAATCAGTGACCCAGCCAGTTCCAGGCGCTTGTTTCCGTAGTAATCTCGATCGTCAAAGAGCGTTTTGTCCAGCTCGGCGGCCATCACACGCCGCACCATCATGGAAACGTATATAGCCTTCATTTGAAAGTTAAAGTTGTCCACAGGAACGTGGGCCAAGATCGTGGTGAGAAGCAATTCTCGAGCCTCTTCAGCTGGAGTTTTCGTAGTGGCACTCTGGAAACGTTTGACCACAAGCTTGGAGCCTGCAAAAAGTAATACTTTAGAAGGAAAAGTCGATAGTAAAGTCAAAGAACTTACCCATATAGTCCAGAGCCCTTTGCTGGGTGAATACCTTTAAATTAAAAGCTTCCAGTAGAGATGCACCAAAACGATTCTGCGACTTGGAATCTATTCCAATGTGGGCCATTATTTCTTGATCAGAAACCACACCAAGAGCCTTGAAGATCACCACAATGGGAATGTCGTCCGTCATAGAGTTATGCTTGAGATAGTATTTTCCATGTTTGCTTAAAACCAGGGTCCGCGACTTCTTTTCATGAGTGGAGGAGGTGACCTGGCATTGCACCACGCCGTTGAAGTCTTCCGTCAGCATTTTGTTCCACGAAAGCTGCTCCTGGATGAGGATGACCTTCTCCTGGCCGCGTACAACAAAATAGCCACCCGGATCCAGCGGGCATTCATTCAGCTTGGACAACTCGAACTCTGACTTCCCTGTAAGGACACAGTTGGAGCAGCGCAACATGAGGGGCATCCTCCCAATCAAGAGGTTGTTCCTCTTAATTCTCTGGGTGCCTCGTGTGTACTCAATATCCACGGTAATTGGGGCAGAGTAGGTGGTGTCCCTTAGACGGCATTCGTGCGGTGTTGTGGCTTTGGTGATGTTGAATCCCTCGTCGATGTCCGGCTTCCCTACGCGCACGTCCAGATACTTAAGATAGAACAGGGGATCGGCTCCACTGGTCACCATCTCGTTGGCCTTGACAATCTTCTTAATGTCCACATTAATAAAGTGGTTAAATGAATCAATGTGCTGTTTGACGAGGCCCTTTACTTGGAGGAATGCAGGCAGCAACTTCCACTTTTCCTGGAGCGGCTTGATGGGTCTTGCCCATTCCTTGCTGTCGCCAGGATCCCAGGCACTTGCCTCGAGGTTGTGATCCCCCTTCTTTAGCTCCACCATGTCTTCTTATTTATTTAATTATATTATTCGGCAAAACAAACGGCATGGCACGCGGCCCTAGTGTTGAAAAACGTTCCCACCGATCAAAACATATGAAATCTTTTAGTGTTCAAAAATAACAGACTTTTCAAATTCATCGCGGAATTATCCCTTATCGGAAAAATAACACCTTAAATTATAAATAAGATCAAATGTAAAGTACGTTCCTTTTTTATTTTCCAATAAAAATGCAATCAAACAAATCAAATATATACGTCGCACAATTTTAGACTTTTTTCACAATCTGAACTACATCTTCGTCATTGAGTACATGCTCGATTCCTACTTTCTGCGGCTGATGCTTCACGGATGAGCCCCAAACAAGAGCACTAAAACAGAATAACCATTAAGAAATATTTAAACTATTCAGAGAAAGGTGTACTCACTATTTAAACTCCTTGGCGATGGACCGATGCAGTTTGTTGCAGAAATCCTCAATGCTTGTGCGTTCGTTGTGCAGCACAACAGGCGAGTTGTAGTCCGGCAATTGTCCCTTGGGTTTGGTGTAGATCCGCACCAGCCGCAGGTACTCCCACATCAGCTCCAGCAGGTCGTCAAAGTTCCAGTGATGATGCGCCGAAATGGGTACACAGTGCGGGATCTTGTAAATAACGTCCAACTCCTCGATGGAAATTTGATCGATTTTGTTCAGAAGATAGATGCAGGGTATGTAAATTCGGTTGCCTTCGATTACGTCGATTAGATCGTCACTGGTGGCATCATATCGCAGCGTAATATCAGCATTGTGTATCTTGTACTCCGAAAGAATGGTCTTGACAAGATCCGTATCCAGTTCGGACTGGGGAACCATGCAGTTCAGATTAATGCCACCCTTGTCTTTCCGCTTATAGTAAATGTTTGGGGGCTTCTTGTTTAATCGGATGCCAAAACCTTCCAACTCGTGCTCTAGGAGCTTTTTGTGGCCCAAAGGCTTCAGACAATCAAGTACCATGAAGATTAGGTTACAGGTACGGGCCACAGCAATCACCTGTCGACCACGACCCTTGCCGTCCTTGGCGCCCTCAATAATACCAGGCAAATCCAGCAGCTGGATCTTGGCACCCTTATACTTAATGCATCCAGGAACCGTTGTGAGGGTTGTGAACTCGTAGGCTGCTACCTCGGAGTAAACGCCAGCCAAGTTTGAGAGTAACGTGGACTTGCCCACTGAGGGGAAGCCCACAAAGCCGACCCGGGCATCTCCTGTCTTGGCCACCTCGAAGCCGGCTAAAAGAAAGCATAGAGTTAGCAACCAAATGAGTACGAATCATATGTCTTACCTTCTCCGGTGCCACCGCCGCCGCCTTTGGGGGAAATCAGCTCACGGCGCAGCTTTGCCAACTTTGCCTTCAGCAGACCCAAGTGAGCCGACGTTGCCTTGTTCTTCTGGGTGCGAGCCATCTAAAGGGTGAAAGGTGGGGAATCCGCAGGGGAGATGTGATACAGGTTAGTTTCATTATAATTCGCAGGTAATAGGTTTATGAAACAACATGCCTCCGACTCGATGGCCGCGATTTTCTCCAATATTGTGCTCATGGTGTTGTTTTAGGGCAAAACGTCAAATTCTATGCAATTTAATATCAACAACTTTTAAAAAAATAAATAAATGTAGATTGGGGGCAGCGTGGACAGCAGGACTAAGTGCTTACCAACACTGCTATCAAAACTATCGATAAAAAGTTTAAAATTTTTAATTTTACGATAGTGTTATGACAAAAGCTTTGACAAGAACCGTTAGAAATTATATAAAAAATGTTCGCTAAAGGTAAGTTTAAATAAAATATAAAAATTAGTTGTAATAGAATTCTTTTTGTGCCTAGGCAAACCGCGAACTCCACTTGGGAACTCCCAGTTGAGGCAAACGAAATTATATGTCTCGCAGGACAATAAACTTAAATATGATTTCGCTGAGGAAGCTCCAAAAATGCGTCCAAAGGAAGAATTTGTCTACGTACCGACCCCTCCACGCAAGGATTTGGAAAAATCTTGTCAGGAACAGCATTCAACCAACAAGGATGACTCTCTGATGTCAAAGTCAGGACGAGATTTAATAAGCTTAATGGGTCGTGTAGATTTCAGCCTTAAAACCCACAAAACTTATCCCCACTTAAACGCAATTTGGAACATTTATGGTGGGTTACAACTAACATTTATTAAACTGGCAATTCTCCCACATTTTGTATTGAATTTATGAAAGTTAACAAGACTAATTTCAGGAAAACTTATACGGATTATTGAAGGGAAACGTTGCGAGAATACTTTACTAATAAGAAATGAAAATTCAGGACCTATTCTTCTGGGAATTTACTATAATTTCGATGGCGATTTAAGCCACTTGCAAGCAGGTTGCTCTGTGCAGCTCGTGGGCAGGTTTATTGGCCAGAATCGATTGCAAACATTCACGGTTGCCCAGGTAAGCGAAACGAATTGGCAACAGCACCTTATCCGGATAGAAAGTGTGTCTTCATACATTTTAAATCAAAAAAATAAGCATCGGTAGTTTATTTTTCAATAAGGTATAGCCATATATAGATATATAGGGAATTTCAGCCAAAATGGAGTTTTTCAACACTTTTGTATATAAATACATAAACTTTTTCTTACATTTCCTGGCCTAAGCTGTAATTGAAACGTTTCATTTTGTACTTTACGATTATGATACAAAGTTAGTACTTAAGCCTATAATTTAGATACCTAGGAACTGGTTATAAGGTAAATTCCAAATGCCCTATGATGACTCCCCATTAGCTTCTCAGACTCATCCAACTCTCTAGGAGCATTGCACACTTATAAGGTTACAATTACGATTACATAAATACAAATTCAGTGATAAATTAAGTTCTAATACTGTTGTACTTATTGGACTATGTGGAAAGGGAGTGGGTTTCGCCCTGAATTCACGAAGAATATAAACCAAAGTACATAAAAACTGTGACCAGAACACCACACAACAGGGCGCACAAGTAGCTCAAATGTAGTGAAGAGTTCTTCTCATCGTGATATCTAGAACAACGAAGTATATTAATATTGATGACTCTCGGAAATAACTGACTGTCTCACCGCTTCTTGGAGCGTGGAGTGAAGGGCGAAGGTGGGTGGACTCCAGGCACCACGCTGTCCAAGTAAACAATACCGTAGGCAAATGCAGCCACTAAAAAGCCCCACAGAAATGGGCTCAGCTTGGAGCCCAGCTGGTGCTCTTTTGACCATTCCAAGGTGGCGTTCCACTGGCTCTGCACCTGTTGATTCCATTCCTGAACGGAATCGGCACTGATGAATGGCACTGAAAAAATAATTCGTTAGTATCTTGGCATTATATTGATTTCTGTGTTATCAGTGATGTGATAAATAAAGAAAGTTTTATTGGGCAGGGTGGCCTGAAACTGTTATCAGGGAAAGAAATTGACGGAAAATGTTTAATAAAAACTTTTGATGGGTTGTTTGTATCTTATTAGGAACTGTTTTTTCAATAAAACCTTTATGTTTTCCTATTGGAAAACGTCGAAGTAGGAACCCATAGAGTGAGGCACCCTAGTCTTTAACCTCTGGCAATTATCATTAGTTTTCTTTGTTGTCAGAATTCTAAATTTCGTAATTACTTCTGCTTTTCTTTAGCGGTACCTTGGCAGGGGCCATTCCGCTTATTTCTCTTTGTATTTCGCGTGACGCGACCCGAGGGTTTCTACCGTTGAACTCCCAACAAACATACTAACTAATCAAACAACTAAGTAGCTAATCACTCACTGGCTCACAGTATGCAAATGAGAGTTGTTGGCCAAAGCAAAATGCGCATTTTTCTGCCTTTATTTAGACATATTCATGGGATTGCAAAAGGGGCTGTCGGGTGGAGGAAAAACAAACTCGGCTATGAGATCACACAGTGTTTGCCTATTTATAAACGAAAAACGTAAAGTATAAACAAACGAATGAAGGCTAGGTACGTCACCGCAAATGCAACCTTCGATTGTCCACCCCCTCGTTTTCGGTTCCATCAAAAGTACCTGTCACTTTTTGGATTTTTTAAATAAACAAACTGTTATTGATGAGCGGTTAATTTGAATAATTCTTTTTTTTTTTTTAAGTTATAACAGTTACTGGCTCTGAAACTTTGCTAAGTCATGCACCACTTTTTATTTGCGTATATCCCTTGAATTCTATAGAATTTGTCACACTTACTGGTTAGGATGAGACTCTTGTATCCAATAATTAGGAAGGCAAACAAGAGGGCCACCGCTTTGATTTGTGGATCGAAGGTCAATACGCCCGATTGTCCCTTTTCCTTGGGCTCCAAAACTGCACCTCTGCCAAACCAATACGACCGCTTCGGAGTGGAGGTGTATTCGTTGTGAGGTTCCGCGTTTGTTTTGGATTTAAAAGCGGCTGAGAAAATCCTATTGTACGTTGTGCTCTCATCAGCCACAGAGGCGTCGATGGGCTGCCGAAGCGTAACGTCGCAGTTCTTGTTCACCATTTTGTTTTTTTATACTATCTGCGTATCTGTTTTCGAATTGCGAAAAGTATCCAATCAACGTTTCTATTTTAAGATAAGATTAAAATGGAATTTAACTGGGATTTAATTCATAAACAATCACAATAGAAAAATGAAAACAAACACACCCCCGCGTTGCACTTTGGCGTTGCCAGAAAATACAAGAAAAATCGAGCTATTCGATATTCGAAAAGCATGTTATCGCACTAGTGAGACCGCAGGTAAATACAAAACATATTTTCTGCATTCAAAAAATAAAAAATCGGCGATTTAATGTCGCTGACCATAACAAAGTTTAAAAAACCTTCTGGAGGCGGAGTACAAGGACAGCCAGTCGGAAATTTCCGGCCCAAGACACAGGAATTTAAGAAAATAGCCGAGGTGGGCAAACAGCTGATGGCTGGCATCTACGAAGAGTGGAGCACAACAGAGAATTACAAATATCCATTAACAAATTACCTTTACCATATTTTTGTTAAACAAAGTTGGAGCCGGATAATGCGACTGTTAGAGTGACCTCTAAGCCCATAGTTTCAAACCAGATACCGGCTATGATACGACCAAGTATGAAGAGAGCATCCACCACGACATCCGCAGGGTCCACACCAGTTGCCACTTCTCCTGTCGCACCTGGACGTAAGTAGAACCCGCTGGATGAATTCAAGTATTGTTTAACAGCTTTTGCATTTTCAGAAGCCGTGTCAAAGACGCCAAAGTATTCCCTTCAGGTTAGTTCCAGTAGCTATCCCGCATCTTCCAGCAGTTCGGTGCAATGGAGGGGCCGAAAGGAATCCCAGAGCTTGGGCGTAGCTATTAGCTCGCTGCCGCCAAACACAACCATTAAAGCCACCACGAGGGTGGCAGGATCGACGCCGGGAACATCAGGCATGGTAACGTCGCCACCAGCAACTCCATCGAGCAGTAGGAGCTCCATGCAGAGCACACCGACAGTTTCCAGGGTTTCCTCCGCCGTCAGACAGGCTGTGTTTATCAAGAGGGAACTTCCTCAGCCCCAGAGAACGATGCGAAGCTTAACATTAAGCCTTGTAGAACACGCTCCAATGCTGCACTTGGGGGTAGCAGCAGAGCACCTGCCCCTGTTAAAGCGACACGTCTGTCGAACAGCCAACATTACCCACCTAGACTGCTGCATAACACTGCGGAAACTACGTCAAAATGAGCCTTTTGCCCTGCTGGCTGAACACTTTGAACTGAGCGAATCTGATGCGGAGGACACGTTCAAGCGGACTCTCATTAAGTTGGCCCGTTGTTTGCGAACCCTAATCCGCTGGCCGGATGCACAGCACTACAAGGAGCGCCTGAAACACACGCCCATAGATTATAGAGCGAACCTGTTGCATGTGCGATCGGTTGTCGAGTGCGTGGAAACGGACGTGGACGAGGAGTTCCGATTGGGTAGCTCCACCTATAAATTTATAATCTGCATCAACACAAACAGTAAGTAAAAAAAAAACAATGAAAGGATCCTGAAAGTAACTTCCTCTATGCAGGCATCATCAGCTATGTTTCCAGCGTATTTCCCGGAAATTGTGACGATCTTCAGCTGTTCGAGGCCAGCAATTTTCGGGAAGTTATACCCAAGTACCTAATGCTCTGTGCGGAACCGGGCAAGGCAGTGCGGCGAACCAAGCGAATAGGAACAGACGAGGACTCGGCGGAGGAGGAAGAGTTCCAAGACGTGCCCAAGTCATCACTTTCGAAATACCATGCCCAGCGACTGACAGCCAGACTAGCCAGCCAGCAATCCCTCAGTGTAGTGGATGGAGCTCTGGTTTCGAAAAGGGCTGCGATGCAGTTGCCAACGTTAAAAGTTCAAGAACCCGCCTGTAGAGCTCAAATACGGGATTTGGTCGATGGTCTTAGGGAGTTCCGAATGCTCGGTCACTCCGCCATAGATCAAAGGTCGCTCCTAGGATACCTCGATGAAATGTTAATTGTGGTTTGTGCTCTGTGTAATCTTAAGCGTCAAGAACTACACTCCTAATCGATTTGAAGGTCCATGAGGAGGCCTGTTCTAAGGCCTAATACAATAAATGTCGACTTTTAATGATACTGTTAGACAGTAAGCGTTTTGTCGACAGACAAATCCGTATTCGATTCATTTTAACATTTCTATTTTAAACAAAACTAATTTTAATGTATAAATATTCTGTTTATTTTTAAGCATGACTGCTCGACTTTATTTTGAATTTATAAATGGGAATTTGTTTTGCTTTTTCGCAAAATGTCAAAAATAAAATTTTGAAGGCCTTACCACGAAACTAGTTTCGCCCATTTTAAAAAAGCGACTTGTTTGATCAGCTGCCCCATTCGATTACGGTTGCTAGCATATATTTGTTTAATAATTTTGCTTTATTTACTTTTACAAAAATACAAGCAAAATTAAGAACATATTCAACGAAAGTTGTTTTCAATATTTGAATTTGGAGAATACATCTATGTCGTATGTATATTTTTCGAATGGGTATTCCGGGAGGAGGTGCTCACTCATTCACTTTCCGTATTGTTTCTGTTTTCTTAGAGGGTAATAATTAAAAACTTGCTTAGTTAATAAGTGACTCTGCGTACTACTAGCTAAACATATTGTATATTGTGTGGTGTTTGCCCGACAGACGTCCAGCTCGCCATCATCTCATCCTGACAGTGTAACAAGTGCTATTATCGTCTCAGAGCTTCTGGATGATGTCGAACTTCTTCTTGAGGTCCACGGTCTCGTTCTTGGGATCGTACTTTTTCTTGGAGGCCAGCTTGGCCCTCATTTCGGCGGCGGTGAGTGGCAAGTTCAGGCTGCCCGCCCTATTTCCGCCCGTCGCCGAGGGAGGCGTAGTGGGCGTTGTCATGCCGTTTGTGCCATTGCCATTGGTGTTGTAGACACTTCCGTTGTTGTTTAATCCGGCCACTGTGGCGGATGGCGGTGGAGGAGTGCTCATCAGGGTGTTGTTGTTGATCGGCGACGAGGGTTTGTTCCCATTCTGAGCCACGGGCAGAGGAGCCACCACTGGGGGAGTCGCCGGCAGGCCCCTGTCCACCACATCCAAGTCGGAGGCATTCATGGTGCTGCCGCTCTGAATGCTGCTAGCGTTGGACGATCGCTTGGTGCTCACCATGCTGATGCTGCTGATGTTGGCACTAGCTCCGGGTATCTCCTGCTTGGTGCCCTCATATCCGTTCTGATTTGCGCTGCCACTTCCGTTGCAGGATGCTGCTGCTGGCGGGGATGACGGTTTCTCGATGGCCTTGCCGTCCACGTCGATCAGGAGCAGGCGCACCTCGTTGGCGATCGCCTTAATCCTGGCCACCACCTGCTTGTGGGTCTCGCTGCCAATGGACACCCCATTGACCTCCAAGATGCGGTCGCCCTCCTTCAATCCCGCTGCCTCTGCCGGGGAATCTGCATCCACTTTGCCTATAAACTGGCCGGGCTTGACCTTTTCCGAGTGCAAATTGAATCCGTAGCCATCGAAGTCGGGTCTTTTGACAATGTGGCACGTTTTGGTCACTCCCGGAGGAAGAGTGGGCGGAGTTGGTGTCTTCGGGGAAGTGGGTGTGGACATTTTTGGGGCTGTTGAAGAAAAATAAAGACTCTATTAGGTATGTTGTGAGGCCTTTTAAAGAACTTTGCGCCAACTGACTTGGAAGACGATAGCGGAATGGGTTTGGAAATGTTTGGAATGCTTAGATATCCCCTACAAGGGCAGAGGTTTGTAGGGTATATCCAGTATATATTTAGAACCGAAGAACTTGAATAATATCTAATAGATGAAAAGATTTAAAGATTGGTTGATCTTTATCAGATGCTTCTGGTTCCAATGACCTCTTCAGAACGTTTTCCAGGGTAAATATTCATCGAATAAAGCCCCCAATATTCCAGAAACAAGTCTCATTTGTAGGAGAAACATTTGCTGATAAAATTCAAGATTTAATGAGTTTCTGTTGGGCGATGGGAACAGAAAATGTTCCACAATATCAATATACTACCAAGTTCGTTATTTCTGGGGTAGTTTAAATGGGGACACCCAGAAGTGTAGGAGTAGTAGGAGTGGTAATCAGCAGTGTCCAGTGGAATATAGTAGAATATATTTTTATGGCCAACCACGTCGACTTCTGAATGATAACAAAAGCAAACTCTTGGTTCATTCAGCTTTCGGGCCACCTTATCGCTTGGCCGTCATTGGCAATATGTTGACCCACTTTACCTGACCCCTTGGCACGACCCTGGACCCTAGACCTAAACCGTCCACGTCGATCGGGATCCGGATACGTAGAACGTGTTTATTCGGCGGCTAATTTTAAATTGTCCGAGCAATAGTTTGTATTTGGGCATATCTTGCCAAGTACTTGCCATAAGTGTAATTGCTGGCCAAATAGCGTTTATGGCCGTGCTTAAGTATCGGTTTTTGTTTTCGTCGCTGTTCCACTTTTGGCCAGGGCTTTGGCCAACCCGCTAACAGGTAAATAGAAATTCCACATGCATGTGTTCATGGGTCAAAATTGATTTAGTACGCCCGCTTATCGCCCCCACTCCTTTTGGGTCGAAAGGAACGTGATTTTCCCGTAAACTTGGCAACAAAACAGTATCATATGTTGCTAAATATATTTCGTAATACCTATGTTACCAATAAACGTGAGTATATTCGAACAAAAGTCCTAACCCCGAAGATGAAACTTCCGATAACTGAATAACTCACTTAATTCCTGATGCGTTTAATATGCAAATTAGGCATCGTCATCGCGAATATCACAAATGGGATCTCCAGTATTAATTGCCCGTAATTTCCAGCCCACTTGAAAGCCCTGAACTTTTGTTTAATAAAAACTCCAGTCTCGGGCATTGCAAATTACAAAGGCATTTTTGTGTTCCGCCTTAGTACGAAATTTGTTTGCTTTTTATTTTATAATTATTTATGTTTTTGTTTTTGTTTTTGGTTTGCTTTTTCTGGAACTTGTTTCTTGGTTGAAAGTTGAATCATCGGCTCCAAGATTCATGAGTCTTGATGAGCACCCTACCCCCACCTCCCCCCATGTTTGGGGTCTAATTTATTGGGACAAGCTCGTCAAATGACCTTGACTTTCCCACCGTCAGC
Organism: Drosophila varians; assembly: GCA_018150405.1. Classification (NCBI taxonomy): domain Eukaryota; kingdom Metazoa; phylum Arthropoda; class Insecta; order Diptera; family Drosophilidae; genus Drosophila; species Drosophila varians. The sequence goes on from JAECWK010000130.1 coordinate 18,313,584, forward strand.
TTCCAGCTTCCATTGTAAGCGATTTTTAATTCAATACAAAGGTAAACAATGAGGCGCAAAAAAATTCAATTCAGAACCAACAATCAGACAATTTGTGGGTGGGGAGTGGGGAGTGGGGTCTGGGGAGTGGGGATGGGATTGAAATAATAATAAAAATAATAATAATTGTCCATACTCGCATGTACGTAAGTAGGTTTATGGCACTCGAACATATTTCTATTAGGAAGCGGAACTGACATTTGAAAAAACGTCACAAAACAAAGGTATCGTTAAATTGATGGACGAAAATTAAACATATTAATTGTTAATAAGCTATACAATTATTATACAAAAAACCATTCAAGTGTAATGGAAGAGAAGATGGTGGCTGAAAATACTAATATAATTAAAACTAAATTAGGAAATATCTTCCATAGTTTTTAGGCCATCTATATAATATTTCGTCAGTTTATAAATCGGTTTTATTGTTTCGTATTGGTACCGCCCCCGGAATCCCTGACTTTTGCTTCCAGTTTCTCCTCCAAAGCTTCTCTCGGGCTCGGAGAACTGTGCAAACTTTAATTGAATTTGCAATCAAGCATGAAGTACACACACACTGGCTCAATTATTCGTAGGTTTTATCATTCACCCGTTGGCCAAAAGCCCACAGAGCCCCCAACCCCCAGCCCCCAACCCACTGGTCCTCTTGGAGCCCGCATGGGGACAACAGACAGCCTCCATTGTTGTTGGCTGTTTGTTTACTTAAGCGGTTTCCCATCATTAAAGCAAATTAGCCGTTAGGCACTTACAGGTAGTTGATTTCGATTCGGTTAGGGATTCTACCCGCCCACCTCCCACCTCCCACTCTCCGTTACATCCGTTAGAATAGAAATCCGACAAAAAAAAAACTATAGAAGGTTTTGGAATTTTCTCAACGGAAACTTTTGCGACCAGGCGGCAGACTTCCAAGTGAAATCTAATTAAATTCGGTTTATTGTTAAATTTTCGCACATTCGAACGGAATTTAATTATAGCCTATGCAAATATGCAAGCTCAGGATCAGATCAGATAAATAAATGAGATAAGATATGTACATTTGGGTTGTGCTGAATTCGGAGGATTATTGCGGGTTTATCGCAATAAAGGCCTAATCATGAAAATCGCCGCCTTTTCTTGGGCGAGGAATTCACCAGGAAAGTGCTAAACACATGAGTCACAATGTGAGGAGCGGGGACTTTAGATATCAGTTCATGGGAACGGATTTGTAATCAGATATTATTAAGTTAACCCAGTCACTCCCTAACGATGCCGTCAAGATGATTTACAAATGCCTAAACCCATAAATATTTAGCTCAAACCTGCAATGCAAACAGATTCAAACAGGTAAGTTGTATATTTAAAGTTCCACCTTCTTTCCTAATAGGCTATAATAACGTTTAGTAACAAATTCCCTAAAATCTCAATTATCTCAGTCATAAATAGCTGAAAAGCGAGTTTGCTGTTGCATAATTTTTTACGTTACTCAAATGATACATCACAGGCCATTTAAAGACACTGTATTTCACAGGCATTTAGTAAAAAGAAGAAAAACAACAAAAGCCAGAATGATGATAATAAATGTAGCTAAAAGTTGTAAGCTACGCAATAAATTAAATAAAGACTGACGACATTCGCGAAATCACTTGCAGTGCTTCGCAGATTTTCATGAAAGTAATAAAATATAAAGAAATGTGAAACCCTGGCAACTGAAAGCCAAGAGCAGGAAGAACTTTCACTATTTTCGGATCGTGATCGGTGATATTTTATCCATTTCAATGTTGAGCCATTCAGACTTCAAGGCGGGACACATTTAATTAATTTCCATTTTTTGTTTTTACTGGGAGAGGTGCCCCATTATCTTAACGACTTAAGACACATTTTAATTTTTGTGTTTGGCTTTATCAAATATTGTTCTTGTTTAATAGATTCGGACCGTTATCTTATCATCGCCCAATTTTAATTAAAGAAATACTTGCCCACTGCCCTTGTCCGCCTTTACTCTGTTGATATGCATGGCTAATTATGTGAGGCTTATTTTGGGCGAGATGACGCAGCAGCGATTAGAGCCAAGAGTTTTGGGGCTCGTTTAGCACCTCGTCTTCCAATAGATCGTGGCGACAGTTTCACAGCCGCTCATGAATCACTTGCACAGATCTCCATAAAAATTCATTAGCAGCCTCCTAACATAGTCCCCACCTCAAAAAAAAGGCTGAGAGATTTGAGAAGTGAGATCCCAGAAGATGCGTCTTCTGACTGACTGGCGGTTGTTGTCGCCGCGGGCGTTTGAGAATAGTTAGCAAATGCCTTGAGTACAGCTGGGAAGCTCTGCGAAACTGGTTATGATTATTTATTTTTACCCATTGCCAATGCTCTAAGTACTGAGGGGATATTAGGCGAGCTCAGGTCAAAAGACCAGAAAAACTGGTTAGCCAAAGGTAGGTTAATCCTTCTCATTTCGGTTCAAAGGATATGGGTCTTAAGTTCGTTGTGGTCACACGACGACCACCATTTTGCTAGAGGTACTGAAAATTCGAATCCTGATAGCCATTGCCATTCTTAGCGTTTTTCCATTATTCAATGACAATGGCAAATGCTGTAATGTGAATGTAAATCTGGCTTCGGGGCAGGTTCAGAGTCTGAACATGACCTGCCTGGCCCCCCGGCTTAGAAACTGAAACTCCAACTCTGGCCAAGATTGAGACACCTGCAGGCAGGTACTTGGCATGCTAATCAAACCCCACAAATAGTAAACAAACCCACAAATTTTTTATGCAATTAAATACTTAAAAAAAGTCATTAGTTAGGGGACTTTTATGAGATTTTAAGAGTCGCTGGTCACATGCAACTAGGGTCAGGCTCACTTAGAAGCTTATAAAAAGCGATTACCCGGCCTACAAACTGCAAAGAAAAACCCTTTTAATTCAACTCGAATAAAAGATGCACAAGAACCCGTGTTTAAGTAATAATTATGCTATAAAAACCAAACTGAAAGCTGTTCAAAATTAAAACAATTCTTTGGAAAAAAGTGAATCTGGTAATTATGCCTTGCGGAAAAGACAAGAGAGTTCGGAAAAGAGAAACCCCCAAGAGGAGGCCCAGTCGTATATTATATCTTGGTGCTTCAGGTTTCCGTACAACGGATCTCTGGGCGTACTTGGCAATCAATCAAAACTTTAATAAGCAATTTGCAGAGTCGCCAAAAACACGAAATAATAAAAAAAAGGGGACCAACAACTACCGGAGCCAGCTGGGGAAATTACGTGTAAAAGTATAGAATTCGCAGCGACAAGAGGAAATGTCAATAAAAAAAAAAAAAGAGTTAAAACGCTGCCCCAGCAATCTTGCAGATGCAACAGCAGCGAATACACAAATTGTTTTTGGATGTAAGCCATGTAGCCGACTTGTTTCTGTTGCCGGCCTGTCGAAAAAAAAGCTCATAAAACTTGGCTGAAAAATTCTAGGCGCAATGTATCTGACAGAACGTGTGCATGTGGCACCGCACACATGCGCGAGGTCGCAAAGATACCCGCACACGGATGCCCAGATACAGATACAAACGCCGACGACACTGCGGGCCCTGGAGTACGAAAAACTTTTTAGCAGCCAGCAAAATAATAAAAATAAAAGGTATAAAGATCGCCCTAAGTGAGGGCTTGAAGGGCCAGTCGAGGGAGAGCCACTTAGAAGCAGTATCTGTATCTGTGTATCTGTAGAAACCTGGTCCAAACCAAATTCATTTTGATGCTGCGGCCGCCTCAAATATTTTTCGTGCGTTGAGCCGTCGAATATTTTCGAGATACTCTACGGAAAGGGTTTCAAAGTTTGTAATACACAAGGATCTCAAAATGTTTTTTTTAAGTAATAGAATGTATCTTAAAGTATACTCAGTAGATCTATAATAAAGGAAGGAAATGTAAGAGCTATTTTGTTTACAAACTTCTTTTTTTAACCAATATTTTTCGAGATATTTGGTATTATCTGTTCTTTAGAAACCCCTGTTTTTGAGAGCATTTTGGCTTCGGTTTCTTTAGATACCCAAAACTTCCCTTTTTTTGTTACGTCTTGAATTTCGTTTTATTCTGTTTCTGTAGTTATTTTTTTGGTTGAGCTTGAGAAAATAAAAATTGATTCTAGAACCTGTTTTTTGGCTTTGCCCTGGTCCGGCCTGGTCTTCTCTCCGTGGCTGCCTTTGTGCTGGCCTTTTGAAATATCTTTGGCTTTGTACTTGTTTCGTTGCTGCTGCTGCTGCTGCTGCCGCTGTTTTTAGGCGTTTCTTCGGATGTTGAATCTTGTTTGGGCCTTTTGTCCGAGGGGCCAAACACGAAAAAAGGGAGTTCGAGTAGGAAAAGCAAAACATTTTTGTGTGAGAGATCCCAGACTCCGGCTGGGGCCTGGGAGTGGGGCTTTCGTTTTCGTTAGTATGCCCCATCCATTAATAAAGCACATATTTTGTATAATTTATAAATTTTTTTACGTTCAGGTCTCGAGAAAGTTTATCAAAAGCGAAATGAAATATTTCTACGTCTTGACTGGAGATATTTTGGGAGAGTTTTTATATAATAATCTGCGTCGTGAATGTTTTCTCAGCTAAGCAAAGACCTTGAGAATATTATAAATTAACGATTAGAAAAAAAACGATGATCACCAGCTTAAGTAGAAATAATACAATATTAATGCATTAACAATACGCGTACCAAGTGTGCAAATGGCTGGCAACAAACACACTAACATCCAGAAGATATAACCACTTTTGAGAAACTTGAAAAAATTATTTATAGATGTATTCATTCAGGTATCATCTATTGTTTATTAAGGCTGCAATTGTAAATGTTTTCGCATGCCAGTCAAATGCAAATGAATAGATGTGGGAACCTTATGAGTCACGACTTTTGCTTTTCACCCAAATATGATAAGTAGCTACGAGGTTTGCCAATTCTATAGAAGATTGTTTATTTTTGCTAAAGTTATGAGCTAGACTTCAAGGCTATGAATTAAAAATGCGATCAAAACAGCCACGATCACTTTTTAACCTTCGAAATCAGCTGTTGGGAAACAAATAGAGATTCTCTGGGATCTATTAATCACTTAATTACCCGATTCATTAAAATATTTTTATGGGTATCTAACCTTTTTCCACCATCTTGATGGGGATTTTTGGCAAATAGATTCCCGGAAAACCAAGGTGTGTTATAGTTTATGAAAAAAACCCACATATTCTCGAATCCCAAGACAATCCCCTCTTTTCAAAGAACTGGTTGGGATCTCTTGATGGATGTGCCGACAAAATGTGTCTGTAACCGTGTTAATGCAAAGAATCTGATCGCTAAATTAATCGAGTTAATCGAATTAGCATAGCCAGTGACAAGCGCAGATCGGAAAAGATTGGACGGGCGGCAGGTGCCACAGAGCAACCCACAAAAACACACAGAAAAAGTTAAGATGTAGAAAAAACCAGAAATACACGCGACAAAAATGCACAACCAGCAAATCAGGTGAAGTAAAGCGGTGAATTAATACGCGTAGCAACAACAACAACAACTACAACAACAACCACTCGCTCTTCGACACTAAAATAAAACCAAAGTCTAAACAAAAACAGAAAAAAACCCATCAAAGAAACCTGCTTTGGGACATAGCTGGAATACCGGAGTCGAGTTGAGGTTGTCACTTGACCAAAATGTCGTGGCGGGTGGGGGCAGGCTGGTGGGGGGCAATGGGTGGCTTTTGGGGAGTGCCTCGAGATGCGAATTATGAATAAAGGCGCCGAAGAGAGGCCAGCGATAAGCGAAAGAAAGAGAAAAAAATGGCTTGCATGTCGCATTTGAAAAAGGCCTTATGCAACGCCATCCAAAGATCCAAAGGGGGTGGTGCGAGAAAGGGGGGAGAGAAATAAATCAAAACAATTATTATGTAAGGCGGTGTTGCTGTTAGTGCAGCCAAAAACAGTTAGCAGGGCAACACGTTTAGCGGGACGCAATAAAATCGTATTTTAATTTGGATTGGAGTTTGTTGATTCAGCTTGGATGCACAGGAAAAAAAACTCATCCAATTAAATATATTTATTAATGGTAATATATTATTAACTATTAAGAGTAGATGAAACAATTAGAAAATAGGATTTTATTTGGAAACCCTCCCAAATCATATGTTCCTCTGCACGATTTAATGCCCCCCCTTTTTTTTAAAGGCCCCTCCATAACTCTTTCCAACACGCTTTGCGTGTATAAATTGTTTATTTAATTTCAGTTATTGAAAATGCAATTTTGATGGTTTTCAATTTGGCTGGCTTCCACAAACGAAATAGATTTTTATTAACTTTGTTAAATCATTACAAATGATTCAATGATATGGTCAGTGAATTATTTTATGTTTAACACGTTTTATTTTTTTTTGTTGGTTTTCCAAATAACAATTCTAATTGAAATTCGAATCGCATTTTGGTCAAGTTCAGTGGCTCTGAAACTGTCTCAAGGCTGTAAACTGAATTTGTTTTCTCAACTTACCGCTTAACCAGAAATATCAGAAACAATTCCCTTTCGAGTAAGTTGATGAGTTTTGAGCTTAGTTGGGGTTTGTTTAGTGCACTTTTGGTTTTTCGTATGCAAACGTTGTCACTGCCACTCGCGAAATGTTGCTATTGCCGTGTTGTTGTTATTTAAGCCGCACTTATCTTTTAATGAAAGCGAAGGAGCCACGAAAAAAACGAACGACAAACGAACTCTCGAAAAAGTCGCACAGAAATCTCTCGGCTCTGTTGTAAAAATAACTGTTGACGGACGGGCGGTAAAGAGCTATACACCTGCTGTTGTTGTTATTGTTGTTGCACTCCTGCGTAATTATATTTTATCGCGCTACGGAGATCCGGTGGAACGTTGTTAACGCTTTGGCTACCAAATAGTTACTGATTTCCAGAGCCAGCTGAGAGACTAGGGCTGTTGATAAAGTATCTCTAAACCCATATTTCCTTCTGTGGATAAATTTTTTTTTTTTAATGCGATCTATTCTTGAAAATAATATACTTTTTTTAATAAATTAATGAGTTTGTAATTAATTTGTATTATAATTTTAGTCAAGACGGAATCGCACCTGTATGGCTCAAGTAAAGATACTTTTTTGAGATACTTTCCACGAAGCTCACCCGGTTGTTGGGTGAGGGCCTTCCAACCAGGTTCGAGATCGGTCGCAACCACGATTACCGGTTACCTGAAGGCAGGTAAGAGACTTCAAACTCCAGGTATCCGCGTCCACCTAAAAACAATTGCATACTTTCAGGTTACACATATAATGGCCGACGGATCAGTGTGGGGAGTTGCTTTGACGAAGAAGAACCTTAATTGTGTATTTAAATATTGACTTATCAATAAAGCGCAACACTTAGGTGTCACAAAATGATCTGTCCTTTGATATTGTAAATGAAATTAGACTCGGCCTATTTCGGCCTTTCAGAGATATTAATTTCGCTTTTAAGCACATTATTCCCTCAGAGCCTTTCACTTTATTGTCTTTACTTGCGAGCCGCTTTAATGCCCATTGTCATTCTGGCCTCTTATCGGGCCTGGCCAACGTTATTTCCAAGCGAGTGCCTTACCTGTATGGAAATCAATCAGAAGGATGAGCACACGAGTCCTTTTTTTGCGGCGAATGCATGACGAATCTGTTGGAAATGGTAGATGCTTCGACACATGTATGCCACAGACCATGAAAAAGTAATGAAATTGCTGCTAAATAATCGTAACAAAAGAAGTAGGAGACCCAGTGGTGAGCTCCAAAACCCCAAAAATGAATGGCTGAGGGTGGGGTAAGGTCCAGCCGCTCTATCAGAGAGATACGGACCATATGGTGGTCAACTGCACCTTTGACGTGACAGCTGACAACTGTCATTTTCGGCCTGGCTCACCTGACGTGTGCTCATGGAATTTATTTAATTTCCGCCCGGCCATTGAAGTAAATTGACTTTTGCCGCCCACTCGCCTCCGTCCCGACATGTGGGAGGCAAACAAAAGCCGTGTACTAATGCAAATTTGGTCCGATCTTTAGATAAATATCGTAGCGAAATGGTAAAAGCTGAAAACACTGAAAAACTTTGATTCGGAAAAAGATTTCTGCCGAAACTTTGTTACGATATTGATTGTTTGGTTTGAAATATAATAGTCGAACTATTAGTTTACTTTATTTAATGTTTCATATGACTAAAGCACTAGATTTTCGTTCAGTGTCTTGTTCCGCGGCGACATTTCGCTGCTTGGTTGTCCTTATCGTTTTAATTAGTTTTTGAAAAAGTTCGGGCCATCAGACCCTTGGAGCTGCAAGGAGAGACAGTTTGGCAGACAGTCGTACTGGCAGATAGACAAAACTAGTGCTGGCAATTATGAAATTGCTAATAAGTTCCCCACTTACCACGAGGCGATTGTATTTTAAAGCGCAACTCGACTCCTTTACATTTAATTAAGGCCAAGTGAAGGGCGCCACCTGGTCTGTTTTTCCGCTCTCCTGTTTATCTTTGGAAGGTGGCGGCGTTTTCTTTAGTCCTCTGCCAATTTGCATGAATATTTATAGGAAATGGGGGGCATTAAATGCAACTCCCTGGGAAAACGTCGCCGGATTAGGCACAAAATTTATATGCAAGAAAAACGAAAATCAACAAAACAAAAATAGCCAAGGAAAAGAAAAGGTGCAAATGCAACTGTCGTGAGATTTGGCCAAAAGTTTTTGGCAACCGGCAACCGGCAACGGCAACGGCAATAAAAAAGTTTCCCTTAATCCCCAGGGGGTTTTCGTAATAAATGATTTAAATTGCATTTCCGATGGAGGAGAAGAAAACTTAATGAATGGGGGGGGTAGCTCTACCAATATCTACCGACAAAGCCCAGTAGCTCTATGGGATTATTCGAAATCTTTTGAAAAAAAACCCATGTTAATTTTAACCGCAGTATTCAGTTGAACCGAAGTACCCCGCCTACTTATATGGTTTTTGATTCAACTTGACGGAACGAACCACAGGGTCGGGTACTCAAATGAACTTTTTCGAGACCGAAACCGTGCAAAAATCGTTCAATCTTCTTAACCAATTGGCCAGGGGCCCAGAAATATTCAGAGAGGCAACGGAACCGATTCAATCCGACTCTCGAATAAAACACGCCTTCAGAGAAGGGGAAAAAATAAAGACATATGTACATTCATACAAATTCACACGCCATGAATCGTAATTAGCCGGCACGCAAGTATATATATACATATCTGTGTATATATAAATGTTTGCTTTGTCACGGTTCTCTGCTTTCAGCTGCTTCGCTACGACCTTCAGCCGGCACTCGGCTAGCCCCTCCCCCCGAGACCATTTTATATTTTCGAAACGATCATGCGGGCGGTTGGGAAAAGCAAGAGAGAGAGTCTATAGCTTTCTAGTGGCTCCTGGTCGCCTGGTATACACATGGATCACTTTATCGATTTTACGAAGAAGCGAAATATACGATCGATTGTGATCTCGGAATCGGAATCATTTTCAGTCGCGCTACTTTTTCGGTGACAATGTTTTCAAAAGAGCATCTGCACCGATCTTTAGCAAAAATGTAAATGAATGAAAAGCAAAAAATGTACTTGGAGATGCCGGGGATTGAACCCGGGGCCTCTCACATGCAAAGCGAGCGCTCTACCACTGAGCTACATCCCCCATGACACATGCGCCGTCTAAACGCCTTTAGCAGGAAAGCAAGCAAGCTGTCTGTGAATACAAGCCACTAACTAGTTAGTTGCTTTAATTATAAAGATAGAGTAATGTTAATTTACGTTTACAAAAGTTTTAATAAAGATTTGTAGCAAATATGCAGCACCAAAGCATCTCAAGGCTGCCGTTGAACGGGAACAATTTAAACAAGTTTGTTTGGGTAACTGGACAAAAGAACATTTTAAATTGCAGAGAAAGACCCACCACCTTTGTTAACTCCTTTCTTTCTCTCTCACCTGGATTTTCAACCACCTTTCTCGTTCAGCAAACTCGTCTGTGCGAAATGCGTTTTGGGCAGAATCCTTCACAACGGGGATGTAGCTCAGTGGTAGAGCGCTCGCTTTGCATGTGAGAGGCCCCGGGTTCAATCCCCGGCATCTCCAAGTACTTTTTTGCCACTTTTTATTTGGTTTTTATTTTCTATAACGTTTTCTTAAACTTTTTGGATCCCTACCTATGTTTAGAGCCAAGAAATAGTTGTTAGCTGACTTGATTTATGCCCAACGAGGCGGCAATAATGAATTATTTATGCCGTTTTACGTCTGCCAGGCAGGTCTGCATGTCAATTGCCAGGAACAGACTTCAATGTTCTGGATAAAGGTGAGATGGGGCTGGTGGGTGGCAGCTGAAAGTTGAACGATTCTCTTAGCCAGTGTTTGACTTCTGGCAGCATTTAAGCCAAAGCCGTAGCCACAATGCAGTCAAGTGGTTAAAATGTGTACACCCGAAAGACTCGGAAAGGAAATTGGCTCATTCTCACTTTTGCAACATTTGCTCACTGGAAATTAAAATTAAATTTTGCATGAGCCGCCCACCATCCCACCAGCCCACCAACCCACCAATCCGCCCAGAAACCATTTTCGTTCTGAATGCAGAAGCACAAATATTAGCCAGGCTTGTGGACAGGCAATTGATTTTGTTGCGGTCGAAGGAAGAAGATTTTGACATACATCTTGGAGTCAAGAACCTTTTTCAAGACAAGCATATGGGCCATCAATTAGCAAAGAAATGAAAAATGCTAAATCAGAAATGCGAAATCCCAGAGCCCAGATCCCAGGATCCAGACACAAGTTGCATAAATAAGATTATGCCAGGTCTTGTGTTGGATTGAAATTAATTACCATAACGACGTCTGCCAGTGTCACTGTGTGTGTGTGTGTGGGATTTATTTGCTGGCAATAAATATTTTATAGCCGAGCTCAAGTGTGTTGGGCCCTGATGGACTTGAAGGCATAATTTGAATAAAAGAAAATCCAAATCGAAATTGTCACACAAAATTTATGTAATTGCATAAACACCGCAAGGACATTCGCTTCCATGAGTGTCCTGTCTCGAAAGGCCTCGATTGGTTTCTGGCCAGTCAGCCTCTCGTCCTGACTGCTAAATAATTGAGGCAACAAACTAAACAAATGACACAACCTCAATTTCGTGACGGCTATCCGGGGGTGTTGTTTGGGAAAAAGTGTGTGCCATATACCAGGATTTCCTTCGGAAAACTGACTTCATTTTAAGATATCGATTTCATGGGACGGTTGGCCTCAAGCTCCCATAATCCTGTGAAAATCAGTTGTCAAAGGTATTTTTAATTTACCTTAGCTATTCGAAGTATTTCCAACATTCTCAGGAGCTCCAAAGACCCCCTCGCACTCACCTGAACATTTAATATTAATCCGCTCAATTCCATTATGGTTTGCTTCCAAATTTCGCTGCGGCCAAGATAATCGCTTGGCCCAAACCCTTCGCCCATAAGGATTTCTCTCTAATTAGGAAACCACAAATGGAAGTGCCGATAAGAAATTGGAAGCGCATTCGTCCCGAAGCGTCCAGGCCTTAATGCCGCCTTAAGACCCGGCTTAATCACATTAAATGGACATTTAAAATTCTCTTTTCCGCATGTGTATATCCTGGCACCATCGACATCATCGTCATCATCAGCATATGGCATAGTATCAATGTCGGGGACAATTGCGAAAGTGAAAAACCAATATATACTTCCGTTTTCAGACAACGTGTCTCGGTATCGAAAGGAGGGAGGCCAAGGATGGAGCAAAGGACATCGGCCGTGAGCGTGTGCGTGTGTATGGTAAATTAATAATGCATTCGATATCGAAGCCACTTTGCATTCAAATTCAATTGTGCATGCGTGCAAATTCAATTCCCCAAAGCCCAAAAGCATAAACTAAATTATATTGCTGCAAATTTAAATGTGAAACTATTTCCATAGGCCTATGGGGCAGGATGGGGCCAAATGGAGTCAGATGGGGCAGGAATGGAAGTGGACTGGCAATTGCAATTGCAAGTGTCAAAAAAGGAAGCGCCGCAGCCAGCCAAAGCCTAAGCCATCCTTGCCCCTCATAAATGAAAAACCCCACACCCCCAACCTCGACCTAGGCGCAATCACGTTTCAATTAACAGCCATGGCCCGCACTGTACCAGGCCCTGTACCGTGCTGGCCATATTCGTATGTAAAACACGCACGCAACGGCTGCTCATCGGGCAGGGCTTAATGGCCAGAGTCCAGGACATCATAATTCCGGCCACAATTCCCAAACACCGCAAACACATGGGGGTCAGAGGCTGGTCAAAGGATGGGCTGGACTGGAGAAGGGAGGGGGGAGTGGGGAGGCCGAGCAGGGTCAGCAATTGCAGGCGCCGCCCGGGCCAGAGTTCTATGGGGCGCATGAACTAATTACGTTAATATGCGACAACGTTTTCATAGGCGAAAAATGTTTGTTGCACTGCAGGCATCCTACACTCGAACAATTCCCATTAAATAGTAATTGGAAAGGTGAAGGGGCTCCTTACTTAATTACTACATGGAGGATTTCGTTTGGGGCACAACTTTTTTCAAAGGGAACTCTTAGCCATTCTGATTTTCGCTGGGTTTTTGTAAAGTGTAAGGTCGGATGACCGTGTGCGATTGGATAACCAGCGATGGTGCAAATTTGTGGGGCAGGATGCACAGGGCTACGCTCGATTGGTTTTTTGTGGCTGCATCGCCCGATCTTGGCATCCAGGTATCCAAGGCGTATGTCTAGGATTGGTATTTCCCGAAAGCAAGCCTATTTTTGGAGAAAACAAGTGACTGTTGTGCATCAAATGTCGGTGGGCCTTAGGGGGTTGGTGTGTCCCGCTGGCCAGCTACATCCATGGTGGAGCTGCAACTGTTTGGATGCCTGACTATTAAGAATGCCAACACAACGGACCCAGATGAGCGGACGTGGACCAGTTACGTACGTGTTGAACGTCGGTTATCATACCTGCTGTAGAACACGCTAAGCCCGGCAGCATTACCGGGTAGCATTCCCCATCTCCATTCTCGTCCTTGTTCCTGTTCCCGCTTCTATATGCTCATCCCAGCAGAATCCCCAGCTCCGCGTGTGTGCATTCATAAATAAGACATCCAACGAGGCAGCCTCAGCAGGGAGCACGAGTCCTGCCTGACCTGTCCATCTAGGTTAACAGCGGCCAAAGTAGCCTCCCCCCTTTGGGTCACTAAGCGAAAATTATTGAATTAGGAAAGGAGAAAAATTTATTAAATAAAACCATTATGCTAATGAGAGGTACTTTGCAGGAAAAGGATACAATTTAATTATTCTATTATTGCATAAGTTTTCAAGCTTTGAATTTTCTCAGTGAATCAAGTCACACACACACTCTCACACATTCAATCATTCACTCACGTGCGCCCTCAAAGTCCTGCCTGCTCCCGCCTGCGGCAAATGGGGGGCGTGGCTGGGTGGAAAGTGAACAGATGGATGTTGCTTCCAGTGCTGCCGTTGACAGTGCCTGCTGTCATTCATTCATTAATGCATTTTCCTGATTTTCACTCATTTAACTCTATAGATTTTTCATTTTGCCTATTACGGGCCAGGACGGGCAAGGACTCGAAATAGAAAAGGGATCAGGTGGGGGTGGATAGAAAAATGGGAACAGAACTGAGGCAGAGCAGGAGCAGGAGCAGGGACATGGATGATGCCCAATGGCTCTCGCATGTCCTGGGCTCTTTGGCTTGGCCTGTTGGTTTTGTCCTGGCCCCGGGAGCCATGCTTCATTTACTTTGTTGTCGGTGGCCATTAGTTTTGACGCACTTTGGGGCCAGGACCAAAGGACCCGTCTCCACCTGGTGCGATGGCCACTGGGTGGCCCTGGCCCTGGCCCTGGCTCTGGGTCTGGCTCTGTCTCTGGCCCTGGCGGTGGTGGAATGTTTCATCGCCGAAGGCCAGAATCCCGTCCGGCATTGTGGGGTTAAGTGGGTTGTGCTCATTGCCCGCCTTGGGCGAAGGGTGAGCATAATGGATTGACAGGCAGCTGAGGTCAATCAAATCGCAGGCAAACTTTCAAACATATCAATGTAAATCAGCAAGCGATTCCGGAAGCGAATCGTCATCCGTAGAAAGTAAACACATTACCAGGATAGGGTTCGAAAAAAGTTTCTCATTACGGAAATTGGATTTGAAGGCTAATAATTTAGTTAATCGAAGCGAAGTTGGGTCCAGGACTCTATAAAAGTTTGTAAAACTATTTTAGTCATATTGTTGACAATCAACGTCGATTTGGTTATCAATTTCTAATCCTTTTTAATCCGTAAACTACTTTTTTCCCAATTTAACCGAATCAATCGTTTGGCTCGCAAATCCTTACGGATGTTTTGCCACCCTTTTCCATTTTGTATCCTTTGCAACTCTTATTTTTTCACCACTTGATACCGTTTCCGATTTCCTTTGGCCACCTCACCTGGCTGAAGTGTCTTCCTTTTTTGCTGTAGTCTTACTTGGACAAACACAGACGACACTTCTTCAGCTACGTTTTATCTTCTAGCCGATTTTCCAAGCGTTTAAGCAACAAAAACACAAACAGTTGAAAAGGACGAAACCAAAGTCGGACGGACTTGCCTGCAAAAGTGTTGCCAAATTTTGGACTTTTAATTACATTATAACCTATTCCTATCTTTAAAATTATATTCCTGCATATAATACAGAAATGAAAGGATATAATATACCTCGATCTTTTGCTCCTATTTGTTTCAAAAAGTTGTTAAAAATCCAGAATACTGGATTGGTTAGCCACAATTCCAATATCTGGCTAGAAAATATCCGTGTTGCCAACAATTTTCGCCACCCGCTGCATCCTTCCTTCCCTTTGCCCCTCCCCTGTCGCCACTAAATGACGCTCGAGGGCAACGACAAGGACTCGCAGCCGATGCCAACGCCGACGCAGCCGTCGCTGCCAGCGTTGAGAAGTCAAAAGGCCACGACTTGGTCTAAACTGACTTTGGCTTTTCAGGTATAATTAATCTTGTTTAGCTCTTGTTGTTGCCCAACTGCTCGACGCTCTGTCTGTCTGTCACCCAGGGCTCCTGTTTGTTTGTCTTTCCAGGAGGCCAGCTCCTTGAACAGGACATCGCCCCCCACCCCCTCACCCCCTGCTCGCATCCCACCGTAATGTGTTTAGAACGAGTTTAATTTGCTAGCCAGCACATTTTTCTGCTTTGGTGCTGCAGTGGAGGGCAGAGAGAGTGTCCTGGGCCAGGTTAACTATTAATTTTCGGCCCCTGAGCAAGATTAACGAGTGCATGATTGCCTCAAATTGTCTGCGAAAGGGGTACCAGGGGGGGTTCGAGTGGGTGGCTGTAGGTGGGGGGTGGGCGTTGGCTTAATGTCCAAATTCATGGCATACTTCAAGGCGCCGGCGACGACCCTAGACCGAAATTTATTTTCGCCCGTTGCAATTTTTTTCGTTTGCCTTGAATGAAAGTTGAATCACAAGGAGAGGGGGATTATCTTTCTTATTTTTTCAGTGCACTGCTTCTTCTTATCCCACCCACTGGGCGGTGGTAATTAATTTTGTTGCATGTCACAGCTGCTCGGTGAATTTATTTTGTTTACAGCTTATCCAGATAATTGCAATTCGGTTGGTTTCAAAATCATTTTTGTTTGCCAAACTAAATATAATATCTCTTTCCATGTTTCAACTTAAAACGAATCAGGATCTTGCTTGGAACATCCTCAAACCCTGTGAAATTAAGGAAACAATGCGGATTGATTTTGCAAATCTGAAACCTGGCACGAAGGACCTCTCCAACCTCTCGAAATTGAAAGCCAGACAAAAATTGCTTTCCACTCCCTGCCTTTGTTTTGCGTCCAAAAATGTTGCTAGTTTTCGCATTTCTTGCTGGCTGCTGTTAAGTAAAATGTTTTCATTGTATTTGAAATGCTGGCAGGCAGTGTGCAGGATGGAAGGATGGAAGGACGAAAATGGGGCAAGGATTGGCTATACCATGTTGTTTGTTATTGCAACAAAGCTGGATGTGTTTTTGCAGTTGACACCTGAAATGCAAACACATTTGCCACAGCCGCTGAACAGGATCAGCATCGGAATCAGGATGCCAGGGCGGTTTGAGGACCGAGGACTCTGCTCTCAGGACGAAGGACTCCAGATTACAGAAATGCAAATGCACCAGCTGCTGCTTATGCCTGCCACTCATGATATGTATGTATGTGTGAGTGAGAGTATATGCATGTGTATGTGCAGCTGACAAGGTGCAGTTGTTGTTGCACACGAAAGAGTTGGGAAGGCAAAAGTCCTGTTTTCATTTTCCAGAAACACGACAAAGTCAAGCCACTCTTTGACTCTCGAACTTCGCGTCGGAGGTCGCCGCAGGTTGACCCAGTCTGGCATGCGAATGATTTCCAATACTTTTAACTAAGACTAAGGCAAAAGGGATAACAGTTATACAAACGAACTACGTTTTTTATTAATCAATTTATGGCATTATTTGAGGAAAAAGACTCCATATCGAAGTTAAAATCGTGGTCAGTACCTTTTGGCCAAAATGTTTAGATTTTCTTCACCTTTTTGCAAATAATTTATCTAATTTTTATCCGATTTTAAAAAGGGATACCATTTATGAATCAGGAACGCATTCCGCTTCGATCTGCGTCTAAAGATTTCAAAAGTCGAAAAAAAATATTTTTCGATTTTTGCAAATTTTTATGATGGTACCCCTTACAAAAATTGCAAAAAATCGAAAATTTTTTTTTGTTCCAGTTTTGAAATATTTTGATGCAGAACAAAGGAGATTAAAGATCTGATTAAAAAATGACATTCCCTTTGCAAATCGGTTGAAAAATGAGTAAAATATGCGCCATCAAAGTATGAAAAAATGGGTTTTTGGTGAATGTTGAATTTTGTAAATTTTTATGATTCTTAAAATTTGCGAAAATGGGGTCAGATTTTCGATGGCCAGGTTTTGATAGAAATCGATGCTACCAGAAAATACGAGATCGTAAAGGTATAACATTCTTCGATGCGATGCGTATTACCAAAGTTATGGCAAATTTTCCAAATCTGTGAAGTCCTAAAATCGTTTCAAATATCAGGATTCAATACTGAGGAAAGGACATTCAATGTCTGATCTATCCACCTTTGAAATCCATCCAAAGGTTTTCGAAACATTGCTTTCGTTACAGAGTTTAATAACATACATATGTGGTTCGTTGCAGGATATTTATTTGATCCAATCCTTACACCCCTGAATCTGTGCTGCCATTTTTGACCAGCTCTCCCGCTGACAAGCTTCGACCGCATTTGCATTAAGTGCCGCTTAACACGGAATCTCAATATTTTATGCAAAGTACTGCCCTCTGCCTTCGTCGACATCTTCATGTCCTGCAGCAGTGCAGCGCCCAATGTCCTGCGGCGTTGCTCGTCCTCAATAACGACGTCTGCGAAAAGCCCATGAATCAGTTTGAGTCCTCCTGTGGCTCCAACTGAATGACAACGGGATTTGGTTGCATTCCATCTTCTCCATTGAGGCTTATGCAAACCTGTTCCCCACTCTTCATTTTCTTTTGTATACACTTTCAAAGGGTAATACGGATATTGGCCAAATTGGCAAGCCCATGTGATCTTTTTCTGATTCGATTTAAAGGCAGATTGATGAAGGATCGGTCACAAAACGTTTAGAATATATCTCTTAAGAATCAGAGAACTGGCCAAGATATAGCGCTTTAAGGAGTCCTTTCTCATTTCCTTAAGAAAGTTTTAAATGGCAAATGGAGTCTTTGGAAAACAATCCTTTACTTTTGGCGATACATATTTATATGATTATGAAGCTACCTAATAAGATTTTCTTTTAACCGCAAATCAGTAGTTTTTTAATCTGCAAGGATTCTTTCCTTTCACCCATTGTTGGTGGAAAGGAATTTGTGCATTTCGGCGATTGCCTAATGCAGCGTTGCATAATTTCAGGAAAAATCAAATATTTGAGCGCGAGTCCTTTGTGCGCCAAGTAACCTTTGCTTTGGCATCCTTGCCGTGCCGTTCCTGCTCTTGAGGTCCTTCTCTGCTCCCCCTCTAAACCAGAAAAGCACTGAAGCAAACGTCTGAAGGGCAAACAAACTTTTTGCCCTCGCCAGTTAATTTAGTCAATTCAGCTCCGGTTTCGCCAGCAAAAAAAAAAAAAGAAATATGAAGAACTTGCATTCCGGGAGCATTACGTTTCATTTGATTCAGCTGTTGAAATTTTTATGCGATGGCAGTGCGAAAATTTTACAAAATCAACAGAAATGTGCAGCCAACCTGCCAGGGGAGGGGCGCTGATTAAAATTTAAGTTAGTGAAGGTTGCAAAATGTTCCATTTCCCCCAAACCTAATTGGGGTTGAGTTGCATTTTCCCAAAAAAAAAAAATAATAATAATAAATGCCTGCATCATATTGGGTTGGCCGGAAGAGTCCTTCGGCTTGAGTTGTAGCAATTAGGTGAGTATCCTGATGGCTGGCAGCCTGGCCTGGCTGACCGAATGGTATCTTTAAGTCCGCTGGGACAGTTGGGGAAAATAAATGACCCGGTAAATTTCGGCCACTAAATCAGTGCAATTTTCATATCACAGGACATTACTCACAGGCTCTGCCGCTTGTTTATACGCAATGCATTTTTGTTATATATGTATTTGTAGATCTGTAGCATTCTGTGTACGTTCGGCCTCTGCAATTTTGCTAAGCAAACTTTATGTCCACCTCGGCTGTAACCCTCCAGTCCTCCCAGTCCTGCGCACCGTGCGGCCATATTTCTAGTTGGCCTGGCAAAAAAGGTAAGAAGCGAGAACCAGGAGCCAAGGAGCAGGAATGCAAATTTATGGTCAGACAAAGTTGTGTAGACGTTGCAAGCGGTGGCAGCAATTATATATTGCAAAAGGGGCTGCCTTGGGTTAGAGGGCGTGGCAGGGGTAAAAGTAAAAGTGCCCCAGGGTGCAACATAAAAATGATTAAACTTCGCTGCTCTCACCCCGCCGCATTGTCCTCTTAAATATCTCGTGGAAATTGTTAAGTTCTTTTATTAAAATTAATTGAGATACTTTTCCCTTCTCAACAGAATCCGTAAAACCCATGTCGATCTATTCACTTATTTATGTTTATAACTTTAGTCCAAGTTATTAGGCAAAGTGGTTTCGACCAAAACCGAAAACTATAAGCTCTATCACAAAGTTGTAAAAGCCGCCCTCTAATACAAAGCACCTGGAGGGGCAGGACGAAGGATTTACTTTGGAAACATTTCAATTAGGAGCACATTTTTGTGCTGATCAATAGGGAAAAAGTTTTACGGCCGCAAAACAATAGAAGCTCAAAGCCACAAAAACTGCCCGCGTTGGCTAAAAAACCCAACTGGATTTCATGCCAGAGCATCTGAGGTGGGGGGGGACCCAAAAGCGTAAGGGTCCTGTGGGTCCTGGCCCAGCGCCTCCTTCAATTTGTCGTTGTTATGCAGCCAAAGTGAATGGCTCCCATCTGAAGACTTCTCTCCTACCTTGGGCATAAATTACGCACGCACATTTGTCGCTTACCGTCTGGCTCAGACGATGGAAATCCCGCTTACTCCCATCCTCCCAGCTCCTTCGAGCCTCCCACTTCCGTTTCCAGTTCCTCTGCCTTCGCCTTTGCCTTCGCCCTCTCCATCGCCCTGGCATAAGTTAATGCGTCTTTATAGGCAATAAAATTTAAGTTTCTCGACTCTCTTGGCCGGCTGGTTAAATTTTTCATGAGAGATACGTTAACCCGAACCGCCGCTATCCCTCGCCCAGTTGGCCAAGTTAGTGTTCCACTACCGAAAAAGTTTCTCACAAAACTTAACAGAATTTAGTGGTGCATGGGAGTTGGATGTGTGTATGGTATGGGAGATTGTGGAGGTGGAAGTCGTGGTCGTGGTCGTCGTCGTCGTCGTGGTCTTGGCCATTGCCCCAAAAACTTGTTGTTCTTGTTAATTGAAGCGTTTGGTTAGTGCAGAAATTAAGTTTGCGGTGCTCCCGACCACTTTGCTTGGGTGTTGCGCCAGTTGAAACATAATTACCAGTTAATTTTTATTGGCCAGCGATGAAAAGTGGCTCGGCTGGCAGAGTTTAAGTTCGAGTTTAGTTTTTGGTTATTAAAAACTTTTCGGGGATAGCTTACATCTTCACAAATTGTAATGAATATCCTCAAAAGTAGACAGTATGTTAGCCCTTAGACACCGCTTTAATTCCTCTACTCCTGCGGGTAAACGAGCCCTTTAAATTATTACTAATCCCCGAAGGACATTTATTGACACGTAAATTGCTCCGCATCAACAACAAGTGTGGGCAGTTGGGCATATCCTGAAGCAGGGTGGAATGTTCCGGCGCGCTTGCAGAGTCCTGTAACATTGTTGTGCCCTGCAGGTGTGTGCAAGGTGAACGTGATGTGTAAATATTTTGTCTGACACTATTAAATTTTACTAAAAACAAACCGATTTCCCATTCTCGCTCTGACTATGTGAGTCTCTGAGGATGTTTTTAATTAACGTGATTAAATTAATTTAATGAGCCTTCGCCTGGTCTCCCTTTAAAGTCACTGTAAGCGACAATTAAATTTTCATGTCCTGTCTTGCGCCAGGATGTGTGTGTAAGGACCACGAGACATAAACATAAACGCCACGTTACGTGTTATGTACGACGGGAAATGATTTTTACGATGCTTCAACAGCAGCAACATGGGGCAACAGCAACAACCACGCCACATGTCTCATCAACGTCAGTTAGCCAGCCAAGGAGTGGGGAAAAAAGCCAGAGTGTTGCAAGCCAAAGGGGTTCCTGATGACGGAGCTGTGGGTTGGCTATTGGGGAGAAGAGGACACTTTGAAGCGGCATTATCATTAACAACATCATGCGAAAGTGGCTTGGACCCATACATATACGTCCCCCCATTGTCAATTGCCGCCTGATAAGGGGCCATAAGGGGGCGTGGCTGGGTGGCAGGGCGGCAGGGCGGCAAAGTGCCCGATAATAAAGCGATTTCAGTGTTAATTTGTATGCCATGACCGTGTCGCCCCCACTTGGCCTAATGGATGTTCTACGCGCTGATAGTGCGGTCACGATAGATATGAAGGATTATGCCCCAGAGGCTGGGGACAAACAAAAGGCCAACGGTGTAGGCATTTCTTCTAGTCGAGTTTTCAACTTTTGCCACCTCTCCGGGCCTTGAGGTGTTTCCATTTTGTCGTTGAGTAATAATCTCGACCCATTTTTCAACATGTTGGCACTATCAGGACGACCATTTTCACCTTTTTCGATATCAATAATCGCAGGACATTAATTACACTTTGGCGTTGCTGAAAATAAAAGGAAACTGGTATCGGGGGGGCCATATTTTGTGTGCGCTGCCAACTAATTGCAACAGTTACGACGCCATATGGCCACCAAGTCAGAGGAGCGGCGGCATGGTAGGACACTCAAAGGACCTCGACTCCTTCTCCTCCTCCATCGCCAAGGCAAAGCGGCGTTCGTTGGTGTGTGAAATAGACAACTTACGTGCCATTCTATACGCATTTGTGTTAGTGTGCAGCAGCAGCCTTGCAACTTACAAGGAAAAATGCACAGGAAAATTGCAGGCAGTGTGGCAAAGTTTCTTTGCCTTCCCCGCCGCCCCTCCTCTCGCTTTTTTGCACATTTTTCACTGCCATGTGCCAGGCTTGTGTCGTTTTTGCCGTTTTTTTTTCCATTTTAATTCCTTTTTTGTAGTTTTTCCAGCTCTGGAACTTGGGGAATTTCCGTGTGCTTGCATACGCTTAGTTTTCCATTCGAAACTCCTCTGGTTGAAGGGAAAGCGGAAAAGGGAAAGGACATTCAAGTTCCTTTTCGTCCACTTGGCCTTCTGCGGTTAAGTAGAAAAAAAGCAGGTGCGATGTGAGAACACCTAGGCGGAATAAAAACATTTTTTAAACCATTACCTTCATTCCGATTGTATAAAAATAAAATCGTTTATCGATTCGTTTTTTAAATTTATTTCTTGTGTTTTATTGTATTCATTGTTTTGTTCATTGATGTTTGTTGTTTTCATGTTTTGTTTTGAGTTCTTTTTTTTCCCATTTACTGCTAAATAACTTTAAATGTTGTATTTTCATTATCAATATAATTCATTCTTCTTGCCAGCATCTTATTAATTTTCATCTGCTTTTCATCATCATCATCATCATCATCATCAACATCAAGATCATGTCGTTGTTGTTGCATTATGCAAGATTTGTTTTCGCTTTGCTTTGCCTTCCTTGTTCGATCTTTACATGAGTAATAACTAAATTTGTTTCATTATAATAATAAATATAATAATAATAATAATAGGTAATAATGATTTGTTTATTAAATATTTTTAAAAAATTTTCATTTTCATTGTTTTGTTTTTGTTTTTGTTTTGTGTTTAAATTTTGTCGTTTAGGAGTACATGTATCATCGTTATCGATCGCTTATCGATCGTCAGAGTCGTTGCCGTCATCGGTTCTCATCGGTTTTCTGATTTCTAATTATTTCTCAGTTTTACTTTTGAGTTTTACTTTCTGCGTGCCGAAAACTCCATTCCTTAATATCTATTATTCCAATTCATCTTTATTTTTGTATATGTGTATAGTTAGGTTGTATATACTAGTTCATTAATGTATATTTAATATATGTTTAATACAATGTATATTTATAAAAAATCAAAGACAAACTAAACAATATACATGTGTGAACACAAAAAATAAACAACGAACAACAATTACGCTTAAAAACTTAGGCTTCCTCTTCTTCGATCCTTTCGCGACTATCACAAAACAAAAACGACAAAAGATGTAGAAATAATATATAGAAGAATAGAAACTTAACTGAATTACAAACAAAACATTAAGGGGGACAAAACATTGAGGGGGTTGCAGAGCAGAGTCCTGCCTGAAGAAAATATCGAAAAATTCGTTGATATCACCTGACAAAAATGAATAACTACTTACAGTACGTACAAACATATGCCGTGTATTATAGTGTTATTTCACACATTACGATTATTTTACCATCGGAGTAAAATTTCAGATTTTCTCACACATTTTCCAATAAGGTTCTCATATAATTTTCCCTTAACTT
Source organism: Drosophila varians (assembly GCA_018150405.1). Taxonomy (NCBI): domain Eukaryota; kingdom Metazoa; phylum Arthropoda; class Insecta; order Diptera; family Drosophilidae; genus Drosophila; species Drosophila varians. The sequence continues at coordinate 18,336,729 of JAECWK010000130.1, forward strand.
TCTTTTTCTCTGCTCTCAGTAGTACAATAAATTTAGTTTTCTTTCCTTTCTTTACGTTGCAACATTCAGTAATTGTATTTTTGTTTTTGTTTTTGTTTTTGTTTTAGTTTCGTTTTTGTTTTTACTTTCAATAAACACATCACATCATATTCACAATTAATAATCATAATGATCTAATATATATGTGTAAATATAAATTAAAATTAACAATAATAACTATGACTTACAATGAAGGAGATTCTACACATAACTACATTAATTCATTATCCTTCTTCCTCCTTCTTCTTCCTCCTCCTTTTTTTTTTTTTGTAGAAATATTTTCTTCTATCATTTAGTTTTCCGGTTTCTTATACCATTCTTTTTTCTTTATCGTTTGTTTTTTTTTGGAGCGCCATTTACATGCGTCAAGTGAGTCGGGTTTTCGAACCGAACCTATTCGAAACTATTCGAAATGAAATCAATGTATATTGGTGTATATATTGGTTAGATGTTAAGGCAAATAAAAGTTTCGTTTCTAGTTTACAAACTCGTGCTATTCTACACATACTAGAGAGATGTCAATTCGAACAAAATTCTGTTGAAATCTCCTATGGTACAATGATTCTATAGTGTCCTATATGTATGCAGTTAGTTTGCTTAGTAACTAGGATTTCTCATTTCCATTTACTTATTTATCTCTTCTCTTCTCTTTTCTTTTCTTTCCTTTTTTTTTTTTTTTTTTTTTTTTTATTTTTTTAGATTTTTAAGAACATATATATTTTTTACACAAAACATCATTATTTGTTGTTTGCCATTTTGCAGCTTATTGTGTTACTCATTTGTTCTTTATTATAATAACGGTTAGTAACTTTTAAAATGTCGACGAGTGTTTAGTTTGAGAATCTACGAGTATGTGTGTTTATAATTTATTTATTAAGTTTTATCATTATTTGTTATTTGTTTATTCGTTAGTCATTATTCGTTATTCATTAATCATTATTCGTTATTCAGTATTCGTTTACAACTGTTCCACTTGCTGTTGCATTCTGTCTGCTGTTTGTTGCACATAGATTTAAGGTCTGCTTATAATGGACGGAAACTTATTAGGCATTCTTACTATATTTGGAGTTCGGGAAAGATGCGACTTCCGTGTGTGATCGAGTAAGTGTGTTTGGAGGCTTTCGAGTTAGCGAGCTGAAGATACTACGAGTGGCTACGAGGTTAAGGTATGGTCTTGGATAGTATGGTAGGATAGTAGTGATTGATAGTGAAAAGTGATCGATAGCGACGAGAAAACAAATTTCCGTATATTATAGCCAGTCCTTAAATGTATATGGTAGATAATTCTGTTATTGCTGAACAATAATTTCTTTAGCTAGATGTCGAGTATTATTGGTGTTATCCTTATATAATGGAGATATCCTTACGCTTGCCTCGAGATGGAACCAATTTAAAAATTTGCAGTTTTTTTCTTGTTTTTTTTTTTTTTTTTTTTTTTTTACCTTTATCCAATTCTGTCTGTCCTCTTTAAATTATTATTTTTCCTTCACTTTTTTTTTTCGTTTCTTTAAAAGATCACATTTCATGTTTAGTTGCCATTAGTAAATATATATATATATGTATATATATAATCAATATATTTGTGTTAATGTATATTTATACGTGTTCAGACATAAATATATGTAGTATATATACATAGAGTGTATATACGTATGCATGTTTTGTATATAAGTAGTTTCCATTCTGAAATTTATTGTAATTGGTATTCTGTGTGTTCGAAATTTAATTTACTCGCTTATATAAAAAAAAACCAAGTCACAAATCTTAATTACAACAGCTGGAAACTGTAAACGATCGGTTAGTTAATCGGAAATAAGTTTGAATTCGCAAAGGTCGCATATAGTGGGTATATCTCTATATACATTTATAGTGCTTACAAATCGTTTGCGTAGGAAGATATATTATGGTACAATTTAGATTTCTTTGTGAGCTGGGCTTCCTATTATTCGGAATTTTGGGTTTGGATTTTATTATATTTTCTATAGAATTCAGCTAAACGAATTGTTATTAATACACTTTAAAAAAAGTCTCCGTTTTCTTGTGGTTGCAAAAATGCCTATCATTTCAGATTTGATTAATTCTTTGCTTGTTCTTTACTTAATTTCGTTTATTTTCAACAGTGATGTTTTTGATGCTTCCGTTTTGTATATAAAAAATATGATTACTCTTGCTGTAGTTTTTTCTGATTTATCCTGTTCGTTATTATAAAATGTAAAAAAAGGAGTATGGTTTCTGTACTCTGTTCTCTGTTACTATATCATTTTGCTCGGCTTTTTGTTTAATAAAACTTCCCGTATGCACATCTGGATCGCTTGCCTTCTTCCGCTTGTAGTAAATCGTTGTTGCAAAAATAGGACGTGACTGTACTTTATTTTCATCTTCATCCCTATACTCATCTCTATCGTAATCGTAATCGATATTATTATTGTTATTGTTGTTGTGTATTTATTATTAGTTGTTCTTGCCGCTTATCTATGGCCTATTTAGATTCTGTTTTTGATTAATTTTGACTATTTGCCATGGAGAACTGTTTGTCAGGCTTAAACTTATTTAATATTAACACTCCACCAAGTGTTTTATCCACTTTGATGTACCGTTATTCACTGTTATTTGTATTTTTACTTGCATTGAAATATGGAACACTAGAGTTTAAAATAGTTTGTAACTAATTTTAATGCAACTGCGCTCTCCACCTTCCTCTCTTGTAATATTAAGTTCAATTTATAATTGCTAATTTTCTCTTCTTTCGTTTTGCATTTAACAACACTCTTTTTTTTTTTTTTTTTTTAATTTAATTTTTTATCTTATTTGTTTTGGTTTTGAAATATTGTAGAGTCGTCACTCATTATTTTCCCACTAATGCATGTCACTTGATGTGTAAATCGAAGGCTTACACTTTAAAGTCTTGCTATACGTACGAAAAAGTTCTTTAGATTTTACTTCTCATTTCCCCCCCAAATAGTACTTTTTGTAAATAGTTCGTATCAACCTTTAATTTTCATCAAAAAACTTCAATTACTGTGTGTGTCTGTCTGCTTGTATTGTGTGTGTTTTTGGTATTTCAGAATGTGATTGTTTGAAGTTATATCTTTCTTGTTTACTAAATTAGAGCCCATTATCGGGGTTCTGATTTCGCTTTTGTTTTTTTTTTTGATTTGTTTTAATTCAGCTTTGAGAGCATCGCTTTGGGAATATTCAATGATTGGTATACGTATTGTGTTGCTTAGGTTGTGAGGAATATGCAATATAAGTATCTAAGTGATGTGGAGTTGACAAAAACGAGTATTACTTCAATTAGGTAGGTGAGAAACTTGTAATTCAAAAATCTATACGGTGTGTGTGTGCTGAGATCTTGGCAACTTCAATAAATTATGGGTCCCCCCCATTTTTAATGGAGTTTCCAAAAGTCTTTTGACTTTTTCAGATGCCACACACCGTTCTGACTTAATATACGATTATGTGAAAATGAGTAGAGTCGCCGCCCTCCTCCCTGCCGGCCGCCATCCTCTAGATGCATGTTGATGGAGCTGCCACTGTGGCCGGCGCCATGCTAATCGTAGTGGCAGGAATGGCTGCCACTGTGGTGGCCACCACCGGACCCATCTGCGACTGGTAGTGGTGCCCCACGAACGCGTGGTGCTGCTGCTGCTGCGGCGGCGGTGCCTGGGTGGTGTACTTGAGGAGATGCTGCTGCGGCGCCGCCTGCAGCGAGATGAAGGGCGCCGCCTGGATGGGGATGCAGTTGGAGTTGTAGTCGCTGCTCAGCACCAAAGTGGGCGTGGCGTCTGTGGCATAGTAGGCGGCGGGCGCTTTCAAGAAGGTGGCCGTGGCCGCCGGACCCGCGTACTGCTGCTGGGGTGTGGGCATGGTGGCCGTCGAGGTGGTGGAGAGGGTGGTGGCCGAGGAGAGGGTGGGCGAGGTGGCTATCGAGCAGGAGGAGGACGACGAGGCCGACGAGGGGGAGTAGGGCGAGCTGCAGTGGTAGGTGATGTGTTGCGGCAGCTGTTGCTGGGCATGGGGCTGCTGCTGTTGCTGTGGGTGATGGTGTTGCTGCTGCTGCTGGTAGATGTTGCTAGTCTGTTTGGTGGCATAGTAGTTGTTGTTGCTGCTGTAACTGAACTGTTGTTGCTGCTGCTGCTGCTGCTGCGGCAAAGGCTGCTGCGGTTGTTGGTGCTGCTGCTGCTGTTGCTGCGGCTCGATGATGATCAAGTTGCTGGCCTGGTTGTAGCCGGCTGGGGCCGCTGCAGGATTGGCGGTTGTGGTGGCCACCGCCGGCTGCTGGCCGTCACTGGGACTGGTGATCATGGCCGCCATGATGTTGGCCGGCGGCAGGACAATCGGTATATGGTAGTATTTACACTGTTTGCGACGGCACTGGCTGTTGGCGTGATCGCGGCACACAGCAACACGTTGATCAATCACCTCGACCTTGTCATCTAAATGGGTTTCAAGAAGCGGGAAAGAAAACAAGAAATTTGTAATTAGCGATTTGGTAGTTAGGTGGCTCTAACTGCGGGCTAGTAAGTTGATTGGCAGTAGAAAACAGTGAAAGCTTTTCCAAAACAATTTCATCTTTTACGTAACAATAAAGAGATTTCTTTACAGCAGCTGAGACTTTATTTCTTGCAATTACAATTGGATTTTATGAATGTGTCGCGAAGTCTTTTCTCTTGCTGTCTGGCTCGAAATTTATTCGTTTATTTTACAATTTATTTCATACTTTTGTGTATTTTTGTGTGTGTAAATATCTTGACGGAAAGCCAAACGTAAAACTAAAAAAATTGAAATTAAATTTAATAACTTTTGAAGAGCTTTTGGAAATCAGGTCTTCTTCCAATTGATTACAACTAAGAATAAATTGTTGTGTTAGCGTAACTACAACTTAGGACAAAATAAACGAAAATAATCGGAACAATTTCTAATCGTAGGATAGAAAGCACTAAAAGCATTTAGATAGAGATTTCGAACTAAATCCAAGAGTGGGAAATGAAAGTAAGGAAAGGAAGGGAAAGTATAGCGAAAGTGAACTAAGGAAAAGGAAGGAACTTAGGCACATGCACTTACCTTCAGTTAAATGAACGAATCTACAATTTAACCGACTGCACATAGATCTATTAAAATCTTGGCACACCGGGAGGGTGTCCAGTAACTATATAGATTGATTGGGCATGAGAGTTTTTGTTTGTATTTTGGTCGTGTTGTGTTTCAAACATATTTTCGTTATGGTTGTTTGTTTTTTTTTTGGGAGATGGCGGGATGCAAACGGAAACCAATTCAGGAAATCATAAAGAGTATGTAGGTATTGGTGTGTGATACGTTCGGGATACGTTTTTGGGGATTTTATTTGTATATATTTTTTTTGGTTATACATATTTCATCGGTTTTCAGTTTCGAAAAAAAGAGAAGAGCAGAAAAAAGAAAAGAAAAAGAGCACAAATTAGTTATATCTTATAATATTGAAATGGTTCACTATAATGGTTAATGGTTGGTTAGAATAAATACGGTTTCGGTTTCAGTTTCGATTTTACAATTGCTTGATGTTGGTGGATTTCCAGATGTTAGTCGTTGTTAATAGATCTAACTATATATGAAGGTAGTTGTTATGGTATTGGTATGTCTCGACCGTTTTTATCGGTGGTCAGATGGTACATTTATTATAGATATTCGTATGTTAAGCTAGTTTTCACTTTGACTTAAATAATCTAAAAAAGGCGAAAGAGTCAAATTATAATTTATGGCATTGCAAAATAAACAAAAATAAAATCTTCAGTATTCGGGTGTGTTCCTCGCATTTGAATTACATTCATTTTCATCTCTTTGGGTTTTGTTTTGTTTTTGGGGGAGCAAGGTGAGGGATTTTGGGGATACATCGTGTGTGGATGGGAACTTAAACGCATAGCTTAGAAATTAAGTTGGCCACGAAATAAAACACTCTGTGAAAGCAGCAAGTATTCGATCAACTAAAATTTTGCCAAGTAAAGCTATAAAAAAGCTTCGGAAGCGAAGCGCCTACGAAAGCTAACTAGACTTTTGGTCGCAAACTCACTCGTTGAGGAACTGATAAATGATCTCTGATCTGATCTGATCTGATCTGATCTGACCAATTTGATTGCTTTTTCTTAGGTTCTTAGGTTCTTATGGTCTATTGGGGCTGTACTAGGCGGTAACAATTACATATCCTAATAGGCGGCACTAGAAGTATAAGAAAAAAGAGAAAGAGAAAAGAGAGATCGTAATTGTTGGGGTTAATTTCTTTACCATCAAGTTCAAGGCGGCACAGAAACAATAATTTTGGGGGAAAACAAAAGAGCTGCCAAAGCCGAACTCAAAGTTAAAGCCTCAAGCCTTGATCCTCGCCATAAATCGCACACGAAAAGCTATTGCTAATGCTAATGTTGTTGCTAATGCTAATGGTAAAAGCTAAAGCCGAAGCTAAGCACACAGAAATCGGCCAAGAAATTAACCAAGTGTAAATCGGGTATACATAGTTTCGACCTCTGCATACCTAATAACGTAAAACGTGCCGTTCACTAGCATCGGACACTGAGTGTACATGAGGCCCCGCTCCGGTTGGGCTATGTTATCGAAATATATGTATATATAGAGAGAATACACAGTTTATATATCAATTTATATATATTTTAAGGACTCTTTTGGTGCGTGTGTGGGTGTATGAAGTGGGTAGAGGGGGAGTGTGTATGTGTTGGTGTGTGGACGGTAGTAAACAAACAACTGCTAACAGCTATGACACCCAAGGTGTGTCCAGTTCAGGACCCATATTATGGCATCTCCTGACATCACCATCAACGTCATCGTCCTTTGGGCCACGCCTCATTGTTTGCTCTGGGTCTGCTCTGTTTTTGTTGTCCATGTCTGAGGAGCGGCATTTAATTTGATTAACTCAGCACAGCTCCGCCCGCCCTTCTTTAATTCTACGTTTACAATTTATCAAAGAAACCTTGACTCGACTGATACTTGCTGCTCTATTTGTGTTTTATTTCTGTTCTATTGGGCATTCAGGGGGCGTATAAAATAGGATATCTGAGATGTGGGCTTTATCAGGGGGGACAAAAGCGGGCGCATTCATGCAGGGAGCCTACGCACAGCACCGATAGTCAGGGCAGACTGTACCTGGCCACTGGCATCCGTGTAGATGACACAGGAAGCGTTTAAGGGTATTTTTTGATTCGCTTTTGGCCATAAAGCCGATAAAAACATGCCTCGAATCAAATATGCAGAGATAGAGGCAAATATTTGTATTAAAATGTGTGTGGGTGGGTATGTGGTGTGTGTAGTGTGATAATCAAAAGTGTGTTTTTTCGGTGGGAGGCAAAAAATATGCATATGAGAAAAATATGTGGACATAAAAATATACAGAAAATGGTTTTTAAATCGGTTTTTGTTCGGTTTTTTGTTCCATGCAGCATTTTTGTATTTGTATTTCGATCCAAATCCGTGCGTGATTGTTGTTATTCATAAATTAAATATAAACAAATAGTTGGTTCATTTGGTTGGAGTTGCATGCAAAATGGTGAGAACATTGTTTTTATGTTTTTAACATTATTGTTGATTGTTTTCGATTAATTTTTGTTTGCGCATATGTGTTAGCATGTAAAAAAGGTAGAAAAATTAGAAGAAACAATTATTTTGAATAAATTAAAACGAAATAGATTGCATTAAAGACTTAAAATTAAGGCCAAAGCCGCATATGCGAAAAACAAGATACCAGAGGCAAAAAAAGCTCTATTATTTCACCATTTTCACCTATTTACTTTCTCCTTATGTTACTTTGTTAACTGACTCCGAATTGTACCTTGATTTCGAATTATGCAAATAAAGGTAAAGCCTCAAAAAATAACCACCGCTTGGGGGCCGATGGGTGCGGATGGAAAATAAAGTTTTTGGAGGCCACACGGGACACGAGTTAATAAATGTAAATGTGTGACACCAAACCAAGCCCTCCGTTGCCGTAGTCTGTCTCCCCCCTTTAAAATAACAATGTTTTCGTGTTGTAATTACGGCTTTGGGCCACCCCAGCCACCCTAGCCACCCCATCGTGTAATTAACTTGTTGCTGGCGGAAAAGTTTTTTCGGATTTCCGGCTTTGTTTTTCGCATATGCAAAAAGGCAAAACGCACTTAAAACTATAATAGATTAGTCCGGATTCCGTTCGGTTCGGTATGGTTGTCAACTGGGTGGGCAGCGGGCGGGCAAATTAGCAAATTATAAAACATAGCATACTTATTGGGGCAGGATGTTTTCTGGACTTTAACTGGTTAGTTGACGCTGCGAAAAAATTGGGTAAATCTAAAAATGAAAACTGTATTTAAGCGCAGTCTAAAGCCGATTTAAGCGGTAAACTGAAAAAAGCAGAATAATACATAAACATTGCAACAAATCGTAAATAAATAAATCTTTTTGGGGCAGCAGCTATTGCATTTGAAGCGCATTTCAAACTTGTTACTGCGGCAGCCGTAAATGCTGTAAATGAGAAAAAAGAAAACAAAAGGATAAGCTCGGTTCGGTTAACAAGCAGGGGACAAACGCTCCTCACAGGACATCATCACACAGAAACAAAGGCAAATACTTACTACATACATACAAACAAGCCTGGAAAATTCAATCAAATATGGTAGATAGATACATGTACATTTTGTAAGGATATCAAATTTCAAAGGGGAAACGCCAGTAAACTTTCACTAAATTCCTCAGGTTTACCAGTGTACTTTTTGTGTGTGTGTGTGAGTGTGTGTGAAGGTGTGGTTGTAGGTGTGACTGAGCTATAGACTCTGCTTCTTCCAGCGCGTAGTTAAAGCAGTATTTAAAATTCGTTTTAAGACGATTTCGTCCTTAAGCGTTTCGCAATTACATCAAAAACAACTTCACCTAGAAAGCTTCTCGCACTACAAACTTGCCAACTATTAAAAAAAAAATGTGTTAAAATGTAAGTTTCGGGTATTAGTGTGTGTGGTTGTGTATTAAATGGGTGCGTCTTGGTTAAATAATTGGCGGAGATAAGTCTCCTCTATGTTCAGCAAACAGTCAAACATTATATGGTACATTGCGGATTATATCTCCTGCTGTTATGAAAAAGAAAGAAAAAATCATTTGAAAAGAAACAAAAAAGAATTCCGGTTAATAACATTTTCTGGGCCAAAGGTGTATCGTTTATGCGTGTGTCTGGATCGGCGGACTAAGAAGATCGAAGGATAATCGATAATTGTTGATACTTTCGATCTCTCTTAACCTCGCCGATCAAAGCAATTATTAAGGACGAAAAAGAAATTCTACGCAATCGGGGGGAAAAAAAAGGTAAAATGGTGGGAATTAGACATACTTAGCATCTATATAGCAGATATCGTAGTTGTCGTAACTTTATCACTAGGAATAAACAAAAGCTTGGAATTTTTCTTGGGGGGAGGGGCGGTGCACCAGCTTACCTTAGAAGTGCTTTCACATAGCTTTACCATCATACCACATGCCTCAGAAGCCATACTCGAGAGTTATATATGTATGTGAACAAACGCAATGTACGAGTAGTAGTTATATCGGTCTCGATAGCGAGCGAGATTGATATATACATTTAATTATATATATACCATAGAGGGTAGAAAGACACAGCCACTTGCAACGTCACTGCTTGATAATCATACTCATAGTCATATCGGAATACTTGCTACAAAAAAGTTCGGTTTCATTGAGCACATGCTGAAAAATTACAAATTATGCTCCAATCGAAAAGATAGTACAACGATAGGAAATCAAACTAAAGAAAACTAGAAAGTAGAAAGTCCAACTGAATAAAATGAATGCATATATGATCTGATCGAAGAACAGCAGTTTTGTAAATGTCAGTTTGGTTCCCCGATAACTTCTCAAAAAAAAAAAAAGTATGAGAGTCCTAGATATAGAAAAGGATAAAGTCATAGGCATTGTCTGTTTTTGGTTGTTAGGGATAGAAAACCTAAGCTGCTCTTGAATTTTGTAATATCCTCAAAGAAAAGCTTCAATTTGAGTTCCGGTGGGAGACCATGCTAAGAAGGAGACATTTAAAATCAGACTGTAAAATATTTATCTGGTGGTTGCTATATCTAGATTCTAGAAGATATAGTTATTAAGTTGCTGGCTTGAAACAAGAGAATCCAAGATTAAAATAGATGCTGGCAAAATGTTGGCAAAAACTAAAAAGAGATTGAAGCATTTTCTTTGAAAACATTACAATAAGCGCTTAACTCTAGTGAGTATATTGAGTATATTGAATATATTGACAAATATATATATATATATAATTCAATTCCATACACAAGAACAGCTTTAGTCAAAAACAATACAGATATATAGGTATCTCTGGTTCGTCCAGCAAGCCAAGTGTACTTTGAGATCTACCAAAGGAAATTGGGTGTGTGTGTGTTTGGGTGTTTGCGTGTTTGTGGGGTGTGTGAGTTGTAGTAAGGAAAAAAATATATAGTTTTAGCGTAGAGCAGAGAGCACATTGAGTTGTACAATAGCCTAGACAATTACCACTGAGGATCGTTAATCAAAGAAGCGCTTGAGGAAAAGATATCGAGGAAGCTTGTCCTAACTAAAGTCTTTAGCAAAATGAATACGAACAAACTTAGGTGTAAAATCATAAATATACCAAATAAAAGGTAAAAAAACAAATTAAAAAACTTAGAAAACATTAATTAGAGAAACAGCCAACAAAGAGAGAGATAGATAGAGAGAGAGAGAGAAAGAGACAACGCACAGCAAACTGTTGTTATGGATTAGTAGTGGGTGAGAAAGAGAAATGTTAGTTTTAGTTTGATCACTTTCCAAGTTCGAGTAAAAGAAGCCAACAACTTGTTTTACGGTTTTTACAATAAAACGTATATAATATAATTTCAATATAATTTGTTGTCTTTATAATAATACGACTAATGTTAGCACAGATATAACATATTCATTAGTGTTTTGCTTGTGTTTAGATGTGTGTATAGGTAATGTTCATATATATATTCATATATATATTTCGTCATATATCCTTTTGTGAATGTTATGAATACTTCTTAGCTTCGATTTTCTTGCTCTGTTTGGAAACTCGCTTGGTCGACATGCAACTTGCCATACTTTTGTCGATGGGAGTGAATGCAATATGAGATCCTGGCTTCAAACCCTAACTCATTCGGTTTTTTTTTAATACAAGTGTATAATGTGAGTGTGTAATGTTTAATTTTTGGCTACAAATCAAAAGGAGGCAACTAGGTGGATGATACGACTAAACTATAATTTCTATTGGACGGTACGGTACTTCTGTCTGTTTACGTTTCCGACTACATTTGAATGGCTCTCTAAATGGTTCCATTTCATATTCATATAATTTGTTGTATATTCAAAATCAGCCTAACTCATTGTCCTAGTGTCGACTGACACCTCATTGCTATATTATTGCATTTCATTGTTAACATACTGTTTTTTCGGGTGTCTGTTTAGTTTGCTGTGTTTTCCATTGGTTTTTGTGCAATGCAAGGTTTAAAAAGAAGAAGCGGAATAAAATATATGAGCTCTTAGATTTGAAATGTAATTTAGTTATATCTTGGCGCCATGCAGTGGTGAGTGTGTTGGGGCTTCTTCCGCTTCTACTCCCATTCATAGTTCATAGTTCATAGTTCGAGAGCGTGAGTCTCTTTCTAAATTTAAGTTTCGTTTGCTGAAATTATGGGCCAAAGGCAACAGTTCTACAATTTTAACGAAAAAAGTAACCATACGACACACATAGTAATAATAATTTGATACTTTTAGGCAAGACATTGAGACATATGATGGATATATAGTAGGTATACTTTTATTTAGTTTAGCTTGCTATACGTATTTAAATGTTGATCAATATTGTATTCGGTTGCCACAGTCGGTCGCTGCATGTTTTGTAAGCATCTTTCTTATCGAGTAAATATAGTAAGCCAAGCATTAGCTGGCCATAGGCATATACGAGTATGTAAGTATGTTAAGATATTTGGTATATTTAGATTTTACAACTAATTCTCTACCGTTAGCGTACTCATTTTGCTTGCCATTATTCTAGGAGCTAAAACATATAAGGATGGGTATGAGAGAAATCTGGTGTCCCATCGGGACTAAAAGCAAGAGTGAGGAAAGCGGGTTAGAGGAGAGAAAGTCAGGCAGTCCTAGAAGATAGTGTCAGTGTTTCGGTGTGGAATCGAAAGGAATAGCGGAAATAAATATTAATAAGTTTGGGAATTTTCTCAAGCTCTGGCAGTGGAGTGGGAAAGTAGGAAAAAGTGCTGCTCTGCCCAAAAGCGGTCGGCGATGCTGGTGTTTTTGCCTTTTTTTTTGGATTGGATTGAAATCGGATATGTCTAGAAATATCATGGGATTTAATTATAAATCAGAGTGAAATGTAAAAGCGGCACAACAGAAAACGAATATCAAGTGAATACCATAATCAGTAAATCAAATAAAGTAAAATACCAACACACAATATAATATATATTTGTTTTCGTAAACTATATATTTAGATAAACACACTGTATTGTATTTCAAATAAAACATTAATAAACTATCAAAACTAAATTATAATTAGGATTAGAATAAGGATAAGAATTAGTGGCAAACATCAAATCGTTGTAAAACATTAAAGTCCTTCAATTAAAAACAATTTTACAGAGATTATCGTATATGTATCGATCGAATAGTGAAGTGTACAGGATGTTCTCGAATGTGAGGGATATATTTGTAGCAGGTGCAGGGCGGGTGGTGTAGGCGGGGGATCTAGGGCATAAGGTGCGCAAGTCAGTGGCAAATTTATTCTTGTATCGCATTGTATCTGGCAATTATATCTCGTTGGGGAACACACGTTAAAAAATAATATAATAGCTACACTAAAAAACGTTTTATTAAGTACATAAAATATATATAAATATCAACGTAAGGATTACATAGAAAAAACGTAATGAAAGAACTGATAATCACACGAGATCTAATATTAAAACTTATTTATGCTTGTCAATGATTTTATTTCTTGCTTGACATTTTCGATTACAGAAAGGAAAATATTTATAATACATCGAAATCGAAAGAGTGTAATGGTGGCATGGATGAAGGGTGGACAGGATTAAGAGATAAAGAGATAGAGAGAGATAGTCGTTATAAATCAAGAGGTTTTACATAGTTCTGGTCAACGGATCAAAGTTAAATCTTGATAACAAAACATTAACATAAATCAATTTAGCTGGCTTAAGTCTGAAAGTAGTGTGTCAGTGTGTGGGTGTGTTTCTAGTGTGTTAAAGTGAAACGGATAGAGAGACGTGATCGTGATCGTTATCTTGGGTGGTGACTGTACTGTGATCTCTGATTAGTAAGCTAGACAAACGATTTACAGATCGATCCTGGTCATGTTTATGCTTCTTTTTTTTTTTTCATTTTTTATATAATCTTTTTTGTGTGGTAGTGAAGGAGGATGAGAGTGTGCTAGAGTACATAGTGTGAGTGTATATATCGTATCGTATATGGGTAGCAGCATACAGCAAGTACAGCTAGGTGTAAATATGTATATCATATAGGTATTCTATATAAACTAGACAATATTCGTTATGCACTTATCGTTGCTCAACAATTTTAAACAATTACAACAGCATTCACGCTAGCTAACTAGCTAGTTAGGTATTATTAAGAGACAGCGGTTAAGGGAAAGAGAGAGAGAGACAGAGCATGATGATGAGCGGCAGCCATTGAGAAAGACAGCCATTTTAGCTACCGCCATGATTAAAGCATCCAGCAACAAGGACACACAACTGTACCCAGCATCGGCAGCACCACCTTTTCTATATCCTTTTGCCTTTTGGGAAAGCTTTTTCGCTATCACAGTTCTTCGTTGTGCTTTCATCTCTCTCGATTTCTGCCCCTTCGGTAATCGGTAATCGTCTTTAATTGTGATCTCCTTCTAAAAACTAGAGTTGACTAATTGCTATCCGAGAAAGGAACTTAGGTAGTACTATCAACTAACTTCTGCTTTGTTTCGGTTCGAGTGAGCTTTGAAAGCATCTGTTTTCGATTCTTGTGCGAAAATGGCAACACTTTTTAGTCACAGTGAGGTTATATAGTTCGTTTGTTTTTCTTTTTGTCGTGTAACTTAATGGCAAATTATCAATTCTTGTTTGTTATCTGCAAGATTTGGGCATTCGTTTAAGGTTAGTAGTATCGATCTACGATCTCTTCTTGCTATCGTGTCATGGTTCGTTGTCTAACGCTATGAGGCCTATGGTAAAATCTAAACTAAAGTCTAAGAAACGCTTCTCCCCCTTCTCATTCTCCAAGAAAACTGAGGCACATGATTTTACGTCTTCGATGTGTCTAAATCTAAACTAGTGTGACATGTTGTCTTAAGTACAGTTGTGTGGATTTCGGTTTTAGTAAGTCTCGGGTAAGCTCATTAGGAGGTCTTCATCTTTTTGTAGGGATTCAGGACCATGGCGCTGCCCTGGGCACCCCCCTGGGCGGCTGCGGCCGCGGCTGCGGCAGCTGCTGCTGCTGCGTACTGCTGCGCCGCTGCTGCCTGGTTTGGGGGCATGGCGTAGGCGGCAGTGGGGATCATGCCGGGATAGAAGTAGTTGGGGGCAGCGGCGTACTGCATGGGGGAGGGGGCGCGGAGTAGGGCAGCAGGTGCATATTGGCTGGCTGGAGTTCCGGCTCCGGCAGCTGCCGTGCGAACAGGGGTTCCAGGAACGGGAGTGGCCAGTCCAGAGCTGGGCAGCGATCCCAACTGGCGCAATTGGGCCTGAGCCTGGGCCTGCGCTTGGGCCTGAGCCTGAGCTTGAGCCTGAGCTTGGGCTTGGGCCTGCATTTGAATCAGAGCAGCCATGGAAACGGGCTGGGGCTGGGGTGCCTGAACGGGTTGTGGGGCAGCTGCACCTGTGGCAGCAGCCATGTAGCTTTTGTTAAGGGTCATGCCCGTGTAGGCAGCAGCCGCCGAGGCAGCTGAAGAAGCCACAGGCTTGGCGGCGGCACTGGCCACTTTCAGAGCGTAGTTCTTGTGGGCCACCTCCTTCGCCAGAGTGGCAGGATCGGGATAGTAGCCGGCGGCGGTGGCAGCTTGTGGGGCCAGACCTGCCGCGGCGGCGTAGGCGGCATAGGCCTGCTGAGCATAGGCAGCTTGGGCCTGGGCTTGAGCCTGAGCCTGGGCCTGCGCTTGGGCCTGGACCTGAGCCTGGGCTTGCTGCTGCTGCTGCTGTTGCTGCTGCTGGATCTGTGCCTGAGCATAAGAGGGCGTGGAGCTGGGCAGGCTCACCATGGAGGAGGTCACCCCTCCGTAGGCAGAATACATGTTGGCGTAGCTATAGGCCGGCATGGCGTAGTTAATGCGCTGCAGGTTGGTCTGAGCCTGGACCTGAGTCTGATAGGAAACCGGCGGCGCCGAGCTGGTGGGCGTGGGCAAGATGCCAGTGCTATGGCCATTGGCCGAATAGTAGCCATTCTGCTTGGCATAGCTGCGGGGGGTGGGGGGTGCTGCCGAGGGGGCGCTGCTGTTGCTAGAGCTAGTCTCGGACTCGCCGTTTACTTCATCCGGATTGACGGGCTTCAGATTATTGTTAATGTAGGACAGATAGTTGTTGTTATCGCTCAGGCCATTCGGCAGGGGCAGGAGGCTCTCGGCCACCGATGTGGTTGCAGCACCACCCGGTGGGGATAGCGAGGGAGGCGTATGAGTGCCATTGGGGGGAGTGGCAGGTGCTGCAGCTGCTATTGGGACAGTGTCTGATGTTGCAGTGTCGTCTGTAATGGGTTTCGTTGTTTGTGTTGTATTACAATCGTTGGGGGAACTGGAATTTTGACTCGAATTGGGATTCAGATTCGTCTCGTCACTGTCTTGATTGTTAGCTTGATCCGCTTGATCAGGGTCACCACCATCACCACCACCAGCAGCAGGGGTGGAGTTGTCGCGATCACTGTGATCGTGGTCGGTATCGGGTTCTTGGTCGGGATCGCTCCCGAGATCGCTTGGGTTAGTGGGGATTGTGGCATTGGCATTAGCATTGGCATTGCTTGCTGTTGTTGTTGCTGATGATGATGATGCTGTTGCCGTTGTTGTTGTTGTTGTTGTTGTTGCTGATGATGTTATTATATTGGTAGTAGCAATTACAGCGTTTATGTTATTATTAATATTATTAATCATATTATTACTGGCTGTTGCTGTTGTAGTTGTTGTTGTTATGGCGCTACTTAATTGTAGTTGTTGTTGTAGTAATACATTTTGTTGTTGTTGTTGATGTAGTTGTTGTTGTTGTTGTTGTTGTGGTTGTACTGGTAGTTGTTGTTGTTGTTGTTGGGGATACTCACATGAGACTGGCACATATGGCTGCATTAACTGCTGATAGGTGGTCGCACCGGGCTGATAAACTGGAATGCCAGACTTTTCGGCAGCTGGACGTTTGAACGGCACCATGCCAGAGAATTGCTATAATATTTCCCATAATAATTGGAGAATTGAAGAATTTTAGTGGAAGAAAAGAAATCGAAATAGTATTATTAGTTACGTTTGAATTTCAATGTCCTACACGTTGCTTAGTCTACTCATAACCATTTACATTCTAACAATTGCTTACAAACGAGCTTGCTTTTAATTAATTTTGATTATCCTTTGCTTGCTTTTTTTCGCCAATTTTTATTCGGTTTGGGTGATAAGTTTAAAACCAACAAAAAAAAAAATAAACGAAACAATACATTTCTTTAAACTAAATAAACTCAAGAGATTTGAAAAGATCTGAAACTAAATGGATCGAAAGTTGCGTGCAGTTTCGTGAAAAGTTAAAAAAGACATCAATGGGGAAGACATAAGCCTAAAATAGATTTTTTTTTTATAATTTATCCTTTTTTTTTTGTCCACCGATCTTTTTGTGTGTGTAAAGTAGCTTTTAATAGGCATTTATTATTGGCAACTCAAAGTTTATATGGTTTATATTTTTTTATAGTATGCGAAAATTATAAATTTTCATAAAAAGCTGTCCAATTGGCACGATTTTTGTAGTTCATTGATCGAATTCGGTTGATTTTGATTGCATGCGGCGATCATCGAAAGTCTGGCTGGTTAGTAACATATCTCGATATCTATTTCTTATCGCACTTTTAAGGATTGTCAGGCAGAAATCTTTATATGTGTAGGCTGCCTAGTATAAGTGTCGATTGTCATTCAGTTTGGAGTACTTACGAAGTTTTCATAGTAAATGGAACCAACCGTTTTAACATCCATCTTTTATTGCATTTTTCGATTATTGTTGATTATGCAGTTAGTGTATGATTTTTGGCGATGGTTGATTGGTGTTTGATGGGTTATCGTTATTTGATACATTTGATTTTGATCGATTGATTGATGATCGTATCGTATCGAATCGAATCGAATCGAATCGGGGTTAGCGCACACACATTTCGCATTTTGCAGTTATTGTTTAACGGTTTACGATTTCAAAAGTTGTCAGTGATATTGAGGTGGAGTTTGGAAACGAACGCAAAATAGTTTATGGAATCGAAGAGAGCAAATGAAGAGGAGAGAAGAACACAAATGAAATTAGTGGATATATTCTGGGCACGGTACAGGTGGAATTATCCAGAAACATTTTTTATATATAAATATATACATAAATGGGTATACACGGATAAAAATACAGATACAGACTTAGTCCTAATAGGTGGCAAATGGTGTGGATGTCTTTGATAGTCTTTGTGGGCGGGTGGGGTGTGAGAGAAGGCCGTGAGACGGGCGTGATGTAAACGGAAAACGGAAAATGGTAAATGGCAAACGGCAAACGGAGCAGGGATAAACAAAGTCGGCTGCAGGTGGTGCATGTTCAGCTAATTAACCAGGAAAAGCACTTAAACAATTAAGCTCGCGAATGCAATCAGCGGCGGAGGCAAAAGCGAAAGAAAGAAACTTACAGTTACCGTACCACTAAAGGGTACGACTACAGTTACAGTTACAGTTACAGATACGTCTACAGTTATAGCTACAGCCTTGGCAATTATCGGTTAAATCATTTTAATTAACACTTGGCAAGGTAAAATGTGCTCGTGTTGTGATTGTGATTTATCATATGCCACGTGTAATTGGTTAAACTCGCTCTCTTGCCAAAGCGAAAGGTGTGCTCTGTACAGGTATCTTTGTGTGTGGGTGGATGTGGGTGTTGGTGTGGGTAGATGTGGGTGTTGGTGTGGGTGTGTATTGATTAGTGTGCGTCGGTGAGTGTTTGCGCTTTTGATATATCGGATAATGACTTCATTTTGTAAATTAAATGCCGGGGGGGTGGTTTCATCCCTAGCCGAGTTGCCAATGCTGATAATAAACGTTAATTGATGGCACTTTGATGTGCATGTGACTGACTGACTAACTGAATGAGTGAGTGGGTGGGTGGATGAGTGAGTGATTGAATGAATGGGACGACTGATGGTTGATGGTCTGTGGTTAGGTGAAAGTTGAAAGCATTTTACGTCAAGGACTCAATACGGAGGGTTCATAATTTAAAAAAGGGTTTTCTTGATCTTATCAGATCGCTCAGGGATATCCTTTTAACTACCCGCCTAAATGCATGCAACAAAAAATATTAACTGTTTTCAACAACCAAGTTAGCCAAAATCAATTAAAACTAATCGAAACGAGTTAGGAAGAAACCAAGAAATGAACAAAAAACAAAACAAAATGGGGAATAAACTAAACCGGAAACCAAAACACAACAAATCGAAGGAAAAGAAAAATACCAGTGGAAACATATCAGTAGTGTCCGCCGCCCGCTTCTTGCCCACTTCCAGTGTATGACCCAGTGTGTGGTGACCCATGACGGCAGCGGCGGCGGCGGCAGCAGCGGCGGCAGCGGCAGCGGCGTTGTTTGTGGTTGTTGTTGCTGTTGTCGATGTAACTGCAGCACCTGTTGCTGCGTTACTGTTGTTGATGTTGTTGTTGAGCTGTTGTTGCAATTGTTGTTGTTGTTGCTGGTGATGGTGCGCCGTAAGGGGTGAGGACTGTTCGTGTTTCGTGTATGTATGGATGTGTGTTTTTGGCAAATTTTTCAAAATTTTTTTTTTCAATATTTCGAAAATTAAGAATAAATTTAAGACAGAGAGAGAAAAGAGTGACAAAGATGGCAAAAAAACGCATAAATATGCAAAAACATTAAAATATACAAGCATTTAAATGATGCGTCCATTAAACATTTGAAAGATTTCAATTTGAATTATTCAAGCGGCATTGGTGTCGGCATTTTTTTTTTTTTTATATTTTTCCATAATATTAATTTGTTTTTTATTTTTGCCATGAATAATTAATAAGTGTGTCCAATTTCAGAAAAATTTTCAATTGGGAAATATTTAAATTTTGAGTATTTTGGTTCGTGTTCGTGGTTTTTATTTTTTGCAGTTGAAGTGTGCGGTGTGTGTGGGTGGAAGTGTTGGGAGTGTTTGTTGATACCATCCATCGTAGAAGCGGTTACAGTGTGTGTGTGTGGTTGTGGGTGTATTGGCACAGGCGAACAGATGAAAAATACATAACAGTAGAAGAGTACGAAAGTGTTGTGATATCGATAAGTAAATAAATAGAAAAAACCAAATTTTACGTATATAGATTATATTTGTATATAGAGTAAATATGAATAAATCAAGTAGAAATCAATGGTAATTCAAATAAATACGATTTCCATTTGATGTTTCAAGAGTCTTAACAAAATGTCACAAATACCAACTAAATGTTGTTAAACAAATTTCGTTTCATGTTTTAGTTTTGAAAAAAAAAGCAAAAATCAAGTTAGTCATGTGTGAGTGAAAGCCTCTGGTGAGAGATTCTCTTCAGAAAAATAAGCTTGCGAAAGCCAGCAAAGTAAAGGTCTTGTTCTCTTACATTCTATAACTTATCGTCTCTCTTCTCAGCTTACAATCTAACTTAGACATCGCAAATTCATTGGCTCGCCAACAAAATCAATTGGTTTACCAATTCCACGCTCAATTGATTCGCAAACTTTGACTTGACACATTCGCATTTGGGGATTTCTTTTGTTTTTTGGAGGGGGGGCCAGTGGAAAAATAGAGACATGTCCCCATACCTACCGATGCATCGTTGCTGCTGCACATTTTTATATTAAAGCAAATAACTTAATCGGGCCACAGTGACCCAAAATCATATACCCCAATGTATAGTTGTGACCCCAATTTCCTTTCCAGGCTCAATGCTAATGCGTTTAACACCGCAATTGGGTTTCGCTTTTCCCGGCCAAACTGGAAACACATGCGCGCCTTATAAACAAAACAAAAAACCAAAACAAAACACACTTGCAAAAACTTAGCATACATTTGAGGGCAGGTCACATGAGAGAGTGCAAAAAAATTTGCATTTAAATGGAGCTGGGGAGGAGGTCCAAAGGTGCAAAACTTGTAACCCTACTCTTTTTTTCTTGATCCTCCTTTTTTTGTTGCTGTTGTTGACCTGCCCCGGGCTAGTGTCACTGGCAATGAATGCTACAAATGGATTAATTCGCTTGGGCGCGACAACTTCGTGGGGTGTTCTCTGTATCTTGTGTTTTTGTGTGGGCTTGTATTGGGGTCGAGTCCATAAAAAACCAGCAGGCTGTCTGGCTGGCTGGCAGGCAGGCAGAGCAGACTCCGGCGGACAATTCATTGGCATGGAAATCTCTGCTTTTAGTTAATTTTCCGGTTCAAACGTTATCCGGCCCGACTAATCCATGTCGTTCGTGTCCGAGAGTCCATGTCCGTATTCGTATCCGTGTCCTGTACAGGTTGACATTTACATTTTTGGTCAGTTCGGTTGGAAAAAAGTGGACTCCTGCCGTGTGTGCCTTGTCCCAACTCTGCCATCATCTCCCATCCCATCCCATCCCATAACCTTTGCTTCATCCCCACAATTTTCACAGTTTCACTTTTCCTCCGGGCTTTGGTTTTCCTCTTTTTTTTCCTTGTGGGGAAGGGAAACGCTCTTGTCACGCTTACATGCCGGGATTATAGTTTGTGGCAGGTGGCATATTTGGCAGGCGGTATTACACATCGAAGTTCGGGCCCAGATCCCCTTCGATACGGAGCTCTTTTTCTGACATATGGGACGTGGGGGGGACGACGTGGCTCCCTGACCCAGAATGCCAAACGGCAATCATAATAAACACAACTTAAACGCTTATCAACGGCAACCAAAATAACGCAGGGAAATTATATATACGAGGGTAAAATCATCATATTCAAAGGCAAAGTATTGTGTTTTGTCTGTTTTTGTATCTCGACTTTACATGAATATATATTGGGTTAAGTACAAATATTTTATGGACAAAGGGAACTTGAGCTAATCGTTGGAAAGAGTAAGTATGGGGGGGTGGGGGTGGAGAGCTTTCGGGAACTTTAGTTTCTAAACCGAAAGTAATTGTCTGGAAAATGTTTTCCTCTTTGCATGCAGGACTTGGATTATATACAAAGTTTATCAGGAGAATAGCATTTAACTTGAAACCAATCTACAAAGGTGGGTATAATTAATAATAAGGAATAATATAGCTTATGGACTATTTTATGATGAAACAGCAGCGCTGCATCGGCTTATTGTCTTGAACAAAACAAGCCAATAATTTAAATAACTTTTATTTTATTCACTTCTGACGGAATGACTCTCTCTCTCTTTAAATTTAAATTACATGATAGCTATTGTACAATATCAATGGCATTAACTTTTTGAAGGATATACAAATAATGAATGAATTACAACAGACAAAAAAAAAAAAAAGAAATTGTTGTCAGGTGCAATAAGGTAAGCGTTTAATTCCCATTTTTACCAGGGCCATAATCACATTAAACGAGCACCCATAAATACAATTATCGGCTGCTGTGGTGCGACAGAGAGCGGCAGAGTGGGAGCGACAGAGAGGCAGCATGTGTGTGCGAGGATGTTTGTTGGGTTTTCGAGAACATCGCGATGCTCGTATCAAAGAACATTTTCATACAATAATCACGTTTGTCGGGTCCTTCCGCTCCACGAGAGGAGCCTCGATTGAATTACGCCTAAAATGCTGCAACAATTTTTCACTTTATGCGATATTATGCTGCAATTATGTGTGTCATCCTTCGAGCCCGTCCCTCTCCAGCCGCGCCCCTCTTCCCCGGGCCCACGTATTTCGGCCAGGCAACAGGGACATCGTTGTTGTTTGTTGCGTCAAATAAATTTCCAGCAGAAAGCAATTAAGTCGCGAATTAAGTACGGCGCATAGGACACGCAGGATACGGCAGTGGCACAAACACAGACGCACACACACACTCACATGCCGGGGCAGGACATGAGGCAATCACGTACGCAGGCATATGTGTGAGCCTGCCATGTCTGCCCGGCTGCCTCGTTTTTCCGCTTTTCCAGCTTTTCCCGCTTTTCCGCTGCTACCTCCCCCCTCCTCCCACCCGACCCGACCTGCTGCGTGCTCAAAGTTTTAACGCGTTGTAATAAATGTTAATTTTGGCCCGACGAAAATCAACATTTATGGCGTGTTTTATGCGAGCTTCAACATATTTTCCGTGTTGCTGGATATTTTTGCCACCGCTCTGCTACCCGCAAGCTTTGTTTGCTTTCGTCTGGGCTTCATACTTAAAAAATATAATTATTTATTGATCTACAAACAAAATTAACATCTAAATGATACGATGGTGCAGTAGACCCGGCTCGACTGCGACATTTCATTTGCCGTCGACAAATATAATTAAGTTCAGTCAAATGAATTTTCAATTAACCGTAAAATTTTATTCAATTTCAATCGAACTTGCAGTTCCCGATGGGACTGTACCCTGTTTGCGAAACATGAAAGATGAAGATTTAACTATAATATCAACTATACTATCTATTATGCTACTTATAAAGGGTTACTAATAATACTTTTTATTAATTTTCTTTGCTTTTTTAGCACTGATTCGGGCTGTTTTGTGTAAAACTGATGAGTGCTTCATAATCCAAATGTGTCGCATTGAAAAAGGCAGAATTATTCGGATCATTGGTTTGCATTTTTCTATGTTTCGGGGGCAAGTGTTTATTGCATAGCCAGTGGCTAATCCATTGAATATGCAGCATAAATAAATGGCATAATTTGTGTTTTACAAATTTGTGCGATTACACACATTTTTTTGCTTTCGTTTTTCATCCAGCTTTGTGGGGGGCGAGGGAATCACAATTATTTGTAAAGAGATTTGGAGCTTGTGAGGGAGTGGGCGTGTGTTTGCATAAAGTTAATTAAATTGTTTGCATGCGGCATTAACTTCTAATTAAATTTGCTTTAAATCAATACCAGACAGAGATGAAATAATTGATTTTGGACATTTCTTTAGAGCAAACTTAATCAACTATTTTGGAACTAAGCAAGACGGCCTAAGGCCATCTCCGGCTAGATATATGTATACAGTTATATAGATATATATATATATATATATTTGTGTGGCGTGTTAGTGCAAGAGTAAAATTCTGTGTTGTATTTCTTTGTTGAGGTTATGTGGAAAACACAAACGGTAAACGCTATTCGAGCATCGTTTCCACGATCTTTTATTTCTTTTGTATTAAAAAGTTAATTAATTAACTAATTAATGACATCCTTGATGTGTCGCCAAAGAAATCAGTTCGTGAAAACGCGGCATTAGGCAAACATATTCGCAGAAAAATCAAAATAATCGAACGGAAAAATTCATAATTAGGCAGCTCATAAAAAACGAAAAACAGAGAACAGAACAAAAGAAAAACGGAATGGGGCAAAAATGTAAAAATGTATCGAACGCAAACGCAAAAGGAGAAAGGTTCGAAAAGTATAGAAAAATATATAGTATATAGCCATACCGCAGCTGCAGCAGCGACAGCGGTGGCGCGTGTTTGGGCCGCTTTTAATTGTGCCTGTAGGTGCAGGGGGGGATGGAAGTAGCGGCAGGGGTCGCGTGCGCACCTGCCCTTCACGGCGTCCATGCAAACCGTTATCGAGCCGTCGTCGTGCCTGGCGACGCTATCCTGCGGATGCGCGAACCGGCATTCCGATTCCGCCCGTTTGCAGGCGCCGCGCAGGAATTCTCGGCACACCTGGATCATCAGTCCACCATCATCATCATCATCGTCATTATCATCGTATATATGGGGGGCCAACACACACACACACACACGCAGGTCGAGGTTCATCGGTGGGCGGTGGGCGGTACGGTTCGATTTGGTTTTTGGATCATCAGCGAGCGGAGCGGTTCGGTTCGGTTCAGTTTTGGTTTCGGTTTTGGTTTTGGTTTAAGATTTGAGTTTGGTTTTTTAAATATTTTGATTTGGATTTGCAAATGTGTTTCGTATTTTGCACATTATCAGTTTTCATTTGGAGTTGCAGCATTGTTGCGATATCATTATCGGTTGATTGGTTGATTGGTAGATTGGTTGATTGGTTGATTGGCGTTGGGCGTTGGCAGCGGATAGCAAAAGTGGCAGCAGTTGTGGTTCAGAGTGGATCAGTGGTGTTTTTTTTTCGGTTTGGTGTGTGTGTGTTTTATATTTTTTTTTTAAGGCGGAGAAGGTGTGTGTATATGTGTGTGTTGTGTGTGTGGTTTTGTGTGGTTTTGGAAATAATGGAAGGATATTCAGTAAGAAGTTCATTTCTTTTGTTTTGTTTATACTTTTGATATTTTTGATTGTTTACGTTTTAGTTTTCATCAAAAGAAAAGTTAAGTATTTGCGCAAAAATATACGAGTATATATATTTTATCGATTCGTTCCAAGTCAATTGAAGGCAAGTGGTTTGGGTTTTAGTGGTTAGAGCCGATACGGATGCATTTCAAATTTGGTTTTATTCATGTTAGACATTTTGATTGACTAATTTTTGATGTTGTTTTATCGTACTTTTTGTTTTGTTTTTTTTTTTTTTTTTGTCGTACTTGCCCCTTGGAATTTCTTCTAGATTGGTTTATTTTTTGTGTTGATTTTAGATTATTCTACATGCCGATTAGTTTTCAAATGGTCTTGCTTATTTCTTTTTTGGGTGAGTGCACTTTTGAGTACGATAAAAAACACAAGGATAACACACGTAGCACAAACATAACAAAAGAGAACAACGGGAATGCACGGATTATTCAAAATCAAGACCAAAATAAAACACAAAGACGTTACGGGGAGCTCGGGTTGGACTGTCTGTAGATAGTATTTCGGTGTCTGCTGATTCTAAGTAAATAATGACTCGACTCTCCAAGGATAAACTAAAAATCAACGTCTAGAAACGACTACCACTAAAGAATCTCAGGGCTAGACGAGAAATGTCATCATATATGTTATTCCATTATAAGATTGTCTACAGGACAACGGAGCTACGGAAAATGTTCTGGGATTCTATGGGGGTCTGGAGAATGGAATGAAAAGAGAGCTTCCCCTATCATCAAATCAAAATATAGGCTTTGTTGAGATCTAGGCGACAAAAAAAAAAAAATCTAAAATACAAAATGAAATCTGCAGATATTCTGTGCAAAGAATCTTTTTCATAAATTTCGTATATATATTCCTTTAGAGCTATTTACACAGGACTCGAAAGCTTCCTAGTAAGCAGCTGCTGGGCAAAGCTGCTTAAAAAGTGCGATCGATCTTTGAATCGATCTCTTTGAGTTTGAATACTTAGATACTTTTGATTATATAAAAAAGAGTTTGAAAAAAATCAAAGTAATAGTAATAGAATCGTTAGACAATAATATCAAGTTTTGTGATTTAATTGGTATTTAATTTGGCGGTGTTAGACAAATACGAATGTGTGTCAGAAACGTTTTCGAATCAATTCTGGTTATTGGCGAATTTGGTTTTCGATCGCAATTTAAGCTTGACCCTTGGCAAACTGAAGAAAACTCAAAACTCTGTACAATGTTTTCGTTCGCAATGTTTTAGTTCGCAATAGTCGTAAACGTAGATTAATTCTAATTAGAGTTGTAAATACATGCCACGATAATAAATAAACACAATCAAAGTATAACTTTTTCGATTCGTTGCGTGTAAGTCTCGCCGGCGAACAAACAGAATAAATTAACATAAAACAACGTAAGCGTAAATTAAATCGCAGTAATTGACTTCCATGGATACATAAGCGTATATATAGAAATATATAGATGTAAAACAGAAGGATGGCGGATCGCCCGGAACTCACCTCTAATCTGTCGGAACGTGGTATTTTCTGCTGGGCCACCTGCACTGTCTGGGGGACCACGGGTCCCAGCTGCGAGGCCACGGCCGTATGATCCGGAGTCAGCAAGGTGGGCACCAGGTGTCCCGTTGCGTAGTAGGGACTGAACGAGTTGGCTGGGATGCCAGTCAGATAGGGATTTGTGGCCTGAAAAAGTGCAGGGAGACGGCGACGGTGGCCAGAGTTGGTCATTAGGTCATTTATCAAAATAATTCATCATCCTTCGGGGCGTAATTACATTAGCTGCCAGGCGCATGGATTTGTTGCAAATGTTTACTCGTAATGGATATATTATCTGCCCATGAATAATGCCTCCAATGTATTTCCTCTCAAACAACAAAACTGACAGACCCAGTCCTTGTTGAAGCCTAATGACTCAACACCCCATTGTAAGTCCTCCACTGACCATAAACTGACCCTTTCCTTTTCGCACAAATTATGCTTGGCACGCACTGGCTTACCCTTTTTTATTTTCTGGGCCCTTTTCGGCCAACGGCTATATCGAAAATTCATGCATTTTTCAGCAATCAACATGGAGGTCCTTGGAAAAACCTATGCCCCCTAATGATGGCTCTCGTTTAGCTGCAAATCCACAAAAAGCGTGTCGCAAATTATTTGAGAATTAATTTTCGATTTGTTATAAAAACGGGTAACGTCGAAACCATCCCTCCCTCATCCTCCTTAAAGGACCTGCATGAATAAAACATTCCTCATCCTCATACCCGTTGGCACCCCGTTTCGCGCACTTTCAATTCCCATTTTTCCATTTTTCCATTTTTCATTTTATTTTTCTTGGCTGGTGCGAGTATTTGGGATATTCATGGTCATGGTTGCAAGGAGAACTCCGCTTATAAATATTCATATTTCCCCGGTGGAAAACGCGTAATGGCAATGGCGATGGGGAATAAAGGCTTCGAGGGAGAATTCAATTAAAGTATTAGACCGGCACTTACCACGGCTGGCACTTGGCTCGATATAACCGGCTGGCCGGGCGCGATGCCCATCTGTTGCATCAGTGCATTCTTGAGGGCCAAATGATTGCGTCCATTTATCAATAATTGATCCTTCAGATGCTGTGGTGGATGAAAATATTTGCACGGCGGTTTATCACGATTACAGCGGCCCTGTGAAAGAGAAATTTCAGAGAAAATGGCTTAATACGTTTAGCAGATTGTTCATAAATCGCCTCGAAACTGACAGTCATCTCGGGCAACATGGGTCCCCGGTTAAAAGGGGACAAAGGCCAGCAGCAACTTGCCATAATTCAGTTTCGATTTGTGGCAGTGGCAATCTGGCAGGCCAGGAAGTGCTTTTGTCGCCCCGAATAAATTACTCGAAACAAATTTATGTTAATGATTTCGATGGTGTGGGTACTTTATGGTAAGTTGATTAACACAAATTATGGAATGCTACCTTAATTCCTGGCAAGTTTCCTGTTAACTCAGGCATAAATAATAAAGGCTTATCCTGCCTTTAGGAAAAAAGAATCTCTTGTAATTTGGAGTATAAATTGTTAGGAATTTCTGGGCCTTTGTTGAAATTGTGAGCTATTAAAAAAGTTTCTTTGCCTGCAATAAATGTTTTTCCCCCTATAATTTCGGTTATCCTTGGCATGACCCGGAGCTCTGAATAGCTTCGTGTTCGTGCTGTCAACACATTTGGCCAGAGCCCAGGCCAATTAACTGCATGCAAATGCGAATGCAATTTTCTTTGGGGCAAAATCAAGATGGCCGAATGCCACAGAAACATAAAACAACGCTGTAGCATACTTTTTGGGGCAATGCGGTGGCTGGGAAGCCATTTTTAATTGCGCCAAAGTAAAACTTCACTTCATTAGCAGGTGTAATTACGGCCGCGGATTAACGCGGATCGGAACGGCTCACACTCTCATTTTTAAGCCGAAATGTCAACAATAATTATAATGACCGAATAAAAATGGAATGCAAGGGAAGGGGTGAGGGGCGGCGGACTAATGCGCTCTGATGCATGCAACATGGCATGTGGAAAAGGGATTTCCAGGAGCAAACAAGGGCAGGCAGGGCCGTCCAGCAGTCCAGCCGTCCAGCTGTCCAGCAGGCCGTCAGGCAAACAAATATGCATGTAAATTATATTTAATTCAGACCAAATGAAGTTAACAAATATTTGCATACGGCGAGCGACTCAACTCCCGGCTTCCAAGCGCCAAGTGCAAAGAAAAAAAAAATATAAATTTATATGTAAAATGGGAAAATTGTGTGTGCATAAATTGATTGTTTGCTCTGGTCAGAAGGGGACAGGGGACAGAGCCAAGAGTAACAGTATTCCAACGAAATGCCAACTTGATTTGGGTTCCTTTCCTTCTTTTATGCTTTTCTGATTTTCTGATTTTCAGCTTTTACATTTTTCCATCGTGTTTTTTTTTGTGTTTTTTGCGCTACTGGTGATGGCATTTAAAATTTATGATGCTATGAAAGCTGTACAAGATTTATGGCACCCAACAACTGGCGCTAACTCAAAAATAATTGTTGGCGAACAACATTTCTGTTTACTTTTATTTGTTTGGCTGCGATTGTGCAAATATTTGTTAGCCCATTGACAAATGTGGGACAAACTAGCTGGAACAAGTTTTTAATAAACTTCAAACTATCGGGAAGTTAGACAAAGCCATAAATTTGGCTAATTAATTGTCAAATTCTCTGGCATCTCGGTCTATAGTTGTCTAAGCACTGGATAAATATTTGGAAGGACAACAAAATACTTTGAATTGTTGATTCGCAATTTTGATCAATACACAAACACACACAAACACACACAGCAGCAGCACACAAAATATTTATTGACAAGCTGCAAATATTTTTCTCCATCCTTCTGCGCCAAAAACTTTCAATCAGCAACTGTCGGTGGAAAATGGCAACTTTCAGGACACTCTGACTCCGACACTCAGACAAATGCAAACGCACATGAATGGCAGCCACTTTGCGATATTTGTTTGTGCTCATTGGCGCCATTGGCTGTAATTTAATGCTTCGCTTGAGTTTATTTAACAACAGCCACCGATTGCTGCATTTGTATCTGTGTATCTGTGTTGTCAATCCTTTCGCCTCTCCCCCTTTCCCCCTCTTTACCCGTTGATTGCACTAATTTGCCTTAATGAAATACTAATGCAATTTTTTAGAGCGCTCACTTGTTGCCTTGTAACTGGGCTAATTGCCACCTGATGGCCCTCCGCATCCAGTCAGCCAATTGAATTATCAGTGGAAATAAACGGAATGTGTTAAGTTATTGATGAATCTATAAATCGATTTGGCATCCGATTTTTTCTCACCATTCAAGGGCTTTGGCAACAAATTTAAATTGCATTTGCTGCCCACAATCAAATAAGACATTATTCTTGCAGTCCGGGGAAGATCCGTGCTAGGGAGGACAGACATTATCTCGGAGTGGCAAGCGTTTCCTTTTCACCTCCTCGCAGCAGGTCCTGCGGGCAATTTCGTTCTTGTGGCTGGCGCTCGTAGATATGCAACACTTTCTTGCCATTGCCACTGCCGCTTGACATTGCCACCGCGATTTCGGTCCCGTTTTTCCTGTCTATTCTCACTTTTTT
Organism: Drosophila varians; assembly: GCA_018150405.1. Lineage (NCBI taxonomy): Eukaryota > Metazoa > Arthropoda > Insecta > Diptera > Drosophilidae > Drosophila > Drosophila varians. Next base: position 18,366,528 of record JAECWK010000130.1, read on the forward strand.
TCTATATCCTTTTTTTTCCACACGCCACACTAAACATTTTCATGTCATTTCGATTGTAATCTGCATGACTGCCTCGCTCCTTCGGCGTGCAAAAAAAGAAAAAAATGGCGAATGAGGGAGTGAGAGGGTCAGAGGAAGAGGTAAAGAGGAGTCCGAGAGCGAGTGCGAAAATTGCAAATGGTGTCCACTCACGCACGCAGGAGGAAAAATGGCAAAAATGGACGATCCGGGACGGGGGAGGGGGAGGGGGATTGGAGCATATTTGCATTGCCGGCGTTCGCGTTGTGCAACTGAAACTGGAAGTGGAACCCTTTTTAGAGCATTCGGTTGGCTTTTTTGTTCGCAACGCTTCTTGTTTCACAGCTTTGGTCTGATGCAGATTATCCGCTTTAAATTGCAATGATTACTTTTTCGCTTTCCTCTTCTATTTTTTCAACTTTTCTCCTCTTTCGCCGCTTTTTTTCTTTTTTCTTTTATTTTGGATGGGATATAGTAGTAGTGATGGCATTTCAGAGCCATTTTTCTTCTTTTGCCAGGCCATTCGAAACAATGTCGCTGTCGTCTAGCATTCTGGTCCTGGAATGGAAAAATAGAGGAGTGGGGCTGGCAGGACAAGGGGACCGAGCGAGCCAGCATTGGCTAAGGAATTTCTCATGTTTTCATGCCAAGTGCAAGTCAGGTCCAGTCATGTATATCGTCGCGTATCGCATTGCCATTTGGTCGACATGCGTCTTGGGATGCCTTTCGTCTTGGTTCTTAGCCCTTCGCCCTCATTGGGCCCATAGTGGGGCGCAGCTGCTGCCCATCAACTGGGAGAAAGCCGGGATCGGGGATCCACAAGCCAGGAGCACTCAAGACCATGTCCTCGCCCTCGTTCTCGTTCTCGTCCTCGTCCAAGTCGTTGGGTATTAAATGTCATTTTGCATTTCGTGACAAGTTGGCTAATCTGACTCGAAAGTTATTTATTTCTTCTTTGTTGAGTGCAAAGGAATTTTTCTTACACTTTTTTTTTGTCGTCCTCCAGCTTCCAGTATTTTCATGGCGTTTGCTCAGGGTTTCTGTTTGCTCGGGACTCCTTCGCCCTCTGCCCCAGCCGGGGTCCCCATAGTGAGTTTAGCTACTTTTCTTCAATTTGGCGGCGATAGGAATCGCCTTTGAATGTTAATAAAACGGATTTTTATGCAAATTTAAAACTGTTTAGTGGTTCGACTTTGCTATGCATTAAGAGCAAAAAAAAAATGCGATCCCGTCTGGGGTTTTACGCCAAAATAGACAAAGAGTTGGAATAATGCGAATGAAATATATTCTCTGCGAGAGATAGTGCGGAATGGCTTTAAAGTTATACAGATTAGATTCTGGTGGGTTGTTCGAGGCCAAAATATTGCCGATATTCCCAATATTCATAAACTTACGAGGGCGTTGCTGGGGGCGTGTTGGAGTTGCGAACTTGTGATAAGCTACTTTGGCCCACTCACAAATTGCATGTCCTTCTCCGCCCCAGTGGAAACTCCATTTAAGGCTTTACATAAAACATAAGCAGAAAATGTTGCCGAGTAAAAATGAACAGAGAAAGAAAACAAGCATAATTCCTGACACTCTTCCGTTTTTTTATTTTCATCCTTGTTTCGGGCCAAGCCAGTTTCCAAAAAATTTAATGCAAACTAACGACACTACAAGCTTTAGCACTTTAGAGATGCAACCCACACATGGCCCTGGCCATGCCGAAAGAGACAGCCGGATGGGCATCGAAAGAGAGGGAGGGAGTATAGTGAAAAACTATTTTAAACGCTTAACGGAGAACTCAATTTATTTTCAGTTGGTAGTTGGCAAGGACTCACACTACGGGCACTACGGGGCTCAATAACACAAACAGCAAATAGAGATAATCAAAAAGCAATTGCAAACAACAAGCAAGCCTCAAAATGTCCTGAAGAGTGGAGAGGACAGAGAGAGAGAGAGAGAGAGAGAGAGAGAATGCTGTGTGGACACAGTGAGATATTTATTGTATAAATGCCAGCTACAAAATAAATTAAAAATGACAATTCACCGTAGGCATGGCCTGGGAAATCAAGGCAATTTTCCAATGTGCCACACACAACTGCAACACCAACAGCAACAACAGCAACAGCAATAAAAGCAACTAGATGCACCATAGTTTGCAGTTTAATTTTCAATATGGCTAACCGGCAGAGTCGGCCGAGAGCATTGAAAATGAAAATATTTTCCTGAAATGCAAACAAATTGGCAAAAGGCAAATGGTCAATATTTGCCGGCCATAGGAGCCAGGGAAAAGTGTTTGCTCGGCCCAGGACAAAACAATGGCTAAAAACTGGGATGCAGATGGGGGGCTGCGCTGCTCTGCGCTGGGCTGGGCTGGCAGGATTGGTTGTCTACCGACGGCGACCAGCGGCGCATGTTAAGCGATTTGCCTCAGACAAAAGGCAGCCAACGGCTGTATCTGCAGTCACTGAACTCCTCTAAAAGTATCCAGCGAAAAATAGCCATGCATGTGTGTGTCTCTCCTTTCTGTTTTTTTTTTTTTTTTGTTTTGTATCCTGGATCTCAATGGAATTGTATGGGTGGCAAGGAGAAACAATGAGCGTGCCTCGACTTCTGCGGCCATGTTTTTTTTCAATCATGCGTTCGCTTCCTCATTCATTTCATTCGTTCAATGGGGCTTTCCCCACTGCAGTTGCATTCTTTCGGGATTTCGATTCCCCACACGAGCCCCTCTCTTCCATCTCTTTTTCTCACTTTCAGGATAAATACGAGTGTAGTCCTAGTTGGCCCAGTGCGACAATCAGACTTGCTAGTTTCAATTTTTGAACCAGCAACTAAGGACCTTTGGCGAACAATTATCCCAGGGGAAGCCAGTTTTCAAGGGATTTGTGTTAATTGAAAAATTCTACACCACAATTTTTAGGGACAGGGGCACAGGGGTTTGCTTTAAAGGTCCTCGAAAATATCATTATAATTTGCAAATTGCGTTCCCAATTTTTTTTCCCCCCGATTCTCCACTTGATTTAAAATGGCCATTTCAGTTTCCAGCTGTGGCTCTATCTCGCTGCCGTGTTTTTGTTTCATTTGCTCATTTAACCTCTTCTCGACTTCTCCTCATTTCATTTGCCACTGCTTATCAGCCTCGAAATTCACTTAATTTAATTAAAGCGGAGAGCCAAAAAAAAAAAAAGTAAATAATAAAACGTCGAGAGCGCCACTCGCGAAGCAAAATGGCCAAAAATAAAAATGAAAGGGGGAAAAAAAACAAAGTAAAATAAGGAAGAAGAACGTTCCACATTATTTTTGCACACACAAACACTGATGCAGTAGTCCTGGTCGTGGTCATTTCGCTACCATCACCCCGTCATCATCATCATTCCGGAGGAGCCATCATCGGTGTGGACGTCATTGCTTCATTTTCGCCTGCCGGTTACGGGGCTTCGGCTCCGTTGCGCCCCCGAATTAATTTCCGTTTTGCAAACCAATTGAAAATCCAATTTTCAATACACAAACCATATAACGCCATGCTCGCCCAGTTTCCAGCTCCTCCTCCTGCCCAACCTGCCCATCCTGCCCGTCCTGTCCGCCTCGCCTCTCTCTGGCATACGTTTAACTAACGTTACCCTCGGAATGGCCGGCACACGTGGAAAAGTTTGCTCACATTTAAAGGGCTTTAAAAAAGTGGCTAGCAAATGGATGGAAATGGGGAGGATGGGAGAGAGGGCAGCCGGGCAGGGTAACTGGAGAACTGGAGGCCATTGGCCACTGCGCCGAAAGTAGGCAACAATATATATGGGTATTAAACGTAAACCGACTGCAGCCTGCAGGAAAACAGCCCCAGAGCTCAGGCACGACCCCCCTCCTTCCCATTAGCCCCCGTAGGGTTTGCATTGCCGTGTTTATTTGTACACAAACCCCCCCACACACACACAGACACGTGTACGGCCGCATAATGCACGCTGTGGCACCCGAACCGGGACTCCTGCCAGGAGAGGATCCTGCGACAGGCTGCGGTGCATGTGTGCGTGTTGTGGCACATTGATTTTTTTCCAGGGCCCAGAGCAAAAGGCTTTCCCGCTCTATGATTTGACCACATTGCTATGCCGCTTTACAAATTGCTGGGGACCCCAAAAACTGGGGCTGGAGGGACGCCCTCGCCCTGTTAGGGGGATTTGGTCCTGGTCCAGCAGCGGTACGATTAATCTGGTTGGCAGTATCTAACTGGAGGCTTTTGTTTAATCCCTTGGGCAGTGAAAGGCCTCAGGGGGGAATTTTTATTCTGCAATTGGGATCAATTTACGTTGCAGAATGTTTGCTTTGCAGTTATTTTGCTGTTTAATTCCATATGTGTGTTACGGCTGTGGACTTTTCAAAAAATTTCCAAAAAGGAAAGCCCCTTCCTTAAGCCCCTTAATATGTTGCGGTATTTTGTGCTTTGCCAGCCATTTTTTTTTTTTTGCTTTCCACCCAACCAACCGCACTTCCCCTCTTTTATGATAGAAATACATTTTTCAACATTCACATTTTTCAACTTTTTGACGCACCGACAAGCCAGGCCATATAATTGGGGTGGCGGGGTGTCTGGGAAGTCGAGAAGTTGACTGGGATCTTATCCTGGTTGCGAAATCGACACTTCCATAGACACACAAGCACACACATACGCAGGAGATTGGTATAAGCTGCGGCAACATTTAATGGCGAGCTTCGTTTTTGGCAGACATTGATGACTTTTTAACTGCAGTCATTTGCAAGGCGGCGTCGTTTACTCCCCCCCACACCGCCGCCACCGCCGACATAGATATGGCGAATGTTTGCCTAGGCACTCACCCACACTCGCACGTTGGTGTGGCGTTTCCGTTTCCGTTCCACGGCGACACTCGAAGAAATCTATTATAGATGCTCAAAAATTCAAAAAGCACAGGGTTTTTCTGAATTTTAAAGGGAAAGGACTTTAATTTCTGCAATGTTTCATATGAAGTATATGAAAGGATCTAACGCCTTGATAGATTTCGAAGATTGGCCATAACTTTGGTAATACGCATCGCATCGAAGAATGTTATACCTTCACGATCTCGTATTTTCTAGTAGCATCGATTTCTATCAAAACCTGGCCATCGAAAATCTGACCCCATTTTCGCAAATTTTAATGATCTTAAAAATTTACAAAATTCAACATTCACCAAAACCCCATTTTTTCATACCTTGATGGCGCATATTTTACTTATTTTTCAACCGATTTGCAAACGGAGTGCCATTTTTGAATCAGAGCTTCAATCTGCTTCATCCTGCATCAAAATATTTCAAACTTGGAACAAAAAAAAATTTTCGATTTTTTGAAATTTTTGTAAGGGGTACCATCATAAAAATTTTTAAAAATCGAAAAAATATTTTTTTTTTCACTTTTGAAATCTTTTGACGCAGATCGACGCGGAATACGTTCCTGATTCATAAATGGTATCCCTTTTTAAAATCGGATAAAAATTAGATAAATTATTTGCAAAAAGGTGACAAAAATCTTTCCATTTTCCCCAAAAGGCACTCATTACGATTTTAACTTGTTTAACGAGTCTTTTTCCTCAAATATTGCCATAACTTCATGAATAATGTCGTTAATTCGGTAACATATTCAAAAAGATTACAAATTATAATTGAATTACAAGATCGGGTAATTATTTTTCAAGTGTATTGTAAGCCATTTGAGCAGAAGGCGGCGACATCGGGAAAATATCGCGTGACGCGGCGATAAAAATAATCATCATAATGTAATATGAAAAGAGGCCAGCGAAACGAACACAAGCCCGCTTGCTTAATCGATTTTCCCTCTTTTCGCCTTGGGGCGTCAGGACCTGAGGGCGGAAGGGGCGTGGCCCCATTTAATGCGATTATTTGCGATTTCTTTACTGTGGAGGTCCGCAGTGTCCGCAAATTAACGAGCCCCCCATAATAATTTAGTCGCATGCCGTAATAACAGGCCGCAGGAGTGTGTGTGCCACGATTTGGTGTGCCGTTGGGGTGGCCCCCAAGGTCGTGGCACAGGCAAATTGATTTCTTTTCATGTTGTCCGACATATGTTGGCGACTTTTTGGCGCCGCAGCCGTCGCCCAAAGACATTTGCATGATCGTAAAATGAGAAATAAAAACGGGTTGTGCGCTGTGTGTTTTGGGGCTTGGCGGCTTGCCTTTAAATGAGTGGGTGAATAAAAAATTTTATTGCCCATATGTGCGTTTTGTCCCGGGGCAATGGTTTATTTACTTATGCATATATATTTTTATTGTTTGTTGTATCCTTGAGCGTCGTTTGCAATTATTATAGCATACTTATTGGGGCCCGCTGCCTATTGTGTGCAACTTTTAGGATCTCTGCTCTCTAACTCTCTAAACTTTCGCCACAATGGAGCACTTGACATTCAATACTGGCATGCCGAAGCATTTCAATGCGGCAAACTAATTGAAAAGGGAAGCTCCGACAACAGAGAACAGACAACAAGGAGAAAGTTTATGGCAAACACAAGGACACGCTTTTAATAAATCCATCACATAACCCGCATTATTAAAAAGATCCAAGTCCTGACACGAACAAGCAAAGTTTCGCTGGCAAACACAAACACATAGACGGAGACGGAGACGGAGACGGGGACAAACATGTCCTGGAGACAGAGACCGAGGAGGACGCATAGAAAGAGGAAGAGGGGAAGAAAGTCCACAACATACATGGGAGTGGAGCAGAAAAAGCGCTTATCAAATTTCCACAAACGATGACAATCAAACCGAAGGCAGCAGGACGATGGCAAAGCTCAGACCAGGACAAAATGATTGGACGTTGGCTGGTCTTGAGTGAATGTAATCGCCAATAAACTGCATAAAGCGCATATGAGCTGGACTGACTGACAATGGGCAAGCATGCAGGACATCGAAGGGATTCAATCAATGCGCAAACAAAAGGACAGCGGACTGGAGCTGGCAGACCTTCTCCCAGACGAAGACCCAAAGGCACATAAATAATTCAATTGTCAACACGCTCGCCAGTGCAACATTCGATAATATTACCCCTCCTCCACCACCCACCCTTCTATCCAAGGAGAAACTTTTTTGCTAGCAACAAAAATAAACTTTTTTCCTGCTACTGATGTTGCCAAGTAACAACTTTATCGATTTACACAAAATGAGCCTCGTTATTAGTTGGAGGGGCCCATGTGTGACCAACGAAAAAAATCGAAAGAAGGCGTAAGCATGGCTGGGAGACAGTTGCCACTGGCAGTGGCAGTTGCCATCGGGAAAGGAAGGAGGAAGATGTGGGGGGTATTTCCCAGGGACTTTTCACCTCAATTATAGTCTCGACTTTTGGCCAGCTGACTAATCCCGAGTCCTTAGACCAGGATCTTTATCTGCGGCAGTCGCCTTGTCCCTCCATGCCTCCCCCCATCCAATCCATCCCCCGGGCCAGGCTTGCAACATTTTTTATTGCCTCTTCCCAGCTTTTATGACTTGCCACAGCTCCCCCTTTCGATTTTTATGATTTGCTACACACCCGGCTACATTTCCTTTGCTTTCGATTTTAAAGGCTCACACATACTCCAGCGGGCGAGCGAGCGAGTGAGTGGTGTGAGGGAGCGAGTCCTTCGATATCCTGGCCAATTTTTTATTGTTAGAAAATTGTTTTCTCTGCACAGCGTTACGCAAGGAACAAAAATTGATTTCTTGTCTTTATGGCATTGTCCCTTTGCCTGCCTGGCTGCTGTTGGCAAATTTAATATGTTATCCTTCGATGTGAGTCCCCGCCTTGGCTGCTGGGTGTTGTTTGTTTGAAAAATATTGAATTTTTCGCAAAATAAAAAGGATAAAGGATAACATCTTTTGCCGTGTTTGCGGAAACCGAAGCAAACCAAGCCAAGCAATGACACAGCCGGAGAAAAGGAGGAGAAAAGGCGAGCCCAGAAAGTGGAAAATTGTCCCTTCGTTCCTTCGTTTCAGCCCTCAAAGTCCTTGCTTGTCCATTTTGTGGTTAACTTGCTTCGGTTTCCTTTCTTTTTGATTGTCCAACATGTGTTTTTCGCTTACTAAACATATACAAACACCTAACTATATACATATATGAAATAGATTTATATACGTAAGCCACTAGATCCGAGAGATATTTGATTTCAGAAATTGAATTGCATTTAATTTGCCGCCTCTGCTTTGAGAATGTTTCGGTCTCTGGCAGCTTATTGGCTGGCAATATTTTCTTTCAGGTGTCGAATAAATTATAAGAAACTTTCCACCTCAATAAATTTATCAAAAATAGTTTCGTTCGCATTGCATTACTTGCCGCAGTGTTTGGACTTCGTATTAGGTTTTAACTTTTAAGTGGCCGAGACTCACCTGCAAATGGAAAAATAATCGAACTTTAGACAAAAATTGTGACTTGTTTAATAATTGAAATTTAATTGGCAATATTGAGGGGCTATGGCCCAAGGGACTCTAGTTTTTTAGTGGATTTAATATAAATTTTTTTCAATTAAAGCTGCCTTCTTGGCTGCCACAGTTTCCTCTGCGGGCTGCCTGCGAGGCGAAAAATCCAACTGTTGAGTCTAACTGAAAAATATTATGAATATTTTTTTTTAAGCTCGGTCTCTGGGGATTTTTATATTTTTCGCTATTATTTTTTTGGTGCAACGTTTTTTGTTCATCAACAAAGCATTAGCGCTTGCCCGCTTAGGGACTTTCACAATGTGGTTTTTGTTCCATTTTTTATGTGTTTATTTATTTTTTTTTCTTCCCCGAGTGTGTGTGTAGGTGTGGGAGTGTAGGCGTGTCGGTCCCGGGGCCCTGAAGGGCAGCAAACAGACAAACAAACAAATAAACGGGGCAAATGATGAGCAGCGGTGGGCTGGCAAACAAATGAGAAAAAATTTCAATTCTAACAGAGAGAAAAAATCGTTAAAAATATGCAGAGGTGCCGAGGTGAGGTGGGGTGTTGGTTGGTTGGTTCGGGGGGTTAAAAAATACATAAAAAATAATATCATGAATGCAATGACTTTTAATGTACAGTTATTGCACAGCTGTCTGATATCTCATACTCTTTTACTCTCTTACTCTTTGCTCGGATATAAACAAATATATATATATACATTTTAATATCGCGTACTTTCTGGCGTTGCAAGGAGAGCATAAAATAAGTGCTGCATATGTGTGTGTGTGTGTGTGTGTGGCATGTGCAGTGCACCGTGTATCCTTTTTGGCAAGCTTCATTGCCACTTTGGCCAAAAAGGGTAGACCGAGAGTCAGACATTGGGGCGCCCCCGTCGCCCGTTGCACATACTAATAAGGCTAAGTGGCAATGACAAACACAAATGCACAAACGGGGCGAGTGGGGGTGCCGCCTGGGCGACAAATTTCTGTTTGGGACTCTGCGCAACCACAAAGCGACAATTTTACGACTCCTGAATGACCTCATAAACATGCGTGTTTATTCTCTCCACCCTCGACCCCTCCTATATAATGCTCTTCGTTTGATTTCAAGTTAAATTTTTAATTACCAAACCATTAGGGCGGAGTCCTTTGCAAACTTTCGGGAAATGCAAAAGTTTTCATTGTCATTTTGGCTATTTATTGGCAACTGTCATATTGCAAATTGATGCCTGGCACTCGAACCATTAGCCATAAGCTCCATCCACGCCCCTGGCCGGGAGCCATTTCTTTTATAATTCTTTCGTTAAGGGAAAAAATTGCAAGGAACTCTCTCCGTTCGTGTCCGTTCGCTCCTGCTTCCTCCTTGAGATCCTGCTGCTGCCTTGTCAAGCCATAAAATGTTATCACAAAAAGTATTTTCCAAGTCAGCGCACACACAAAAAGCATCTGAGTGGGTGGCCGGTGGCCGGGGGGAGGTGGGGGGTGGGAGGTGGCAGACAGACAAGCTTCAAAGCAAAAGTTCGGTTTCCACACACACACACACACACACACACACACATGGATGGCAGCCGGTGAAAGTTACAAATAGAGCTACCATAAAATTTCATATGCTTATCACGTGCGTTATACCTTCCTCCCGCCTCCCCGGCCACCGGCCGCCCACTTGAGTTCACTATCCCCCACCGACAGATGGCGCCAAATTGCGCTTGCATCGCCGTCAGCCCTTTCACACGTCACCTCCCCCGCAAGCAGCCCGCAAAACGGCCCCCAAGCTGCGTTTTTTGGTGGCAACTGTACACCGCATCAGTGTGGAAATATTTTCGCTATTTTAAGCTGACAACATTGCGTTCCAGAGGCCCTTGCTCTATGACTATTTTATTGTCATATTTATCTACAATCAAGCGCCATACCCCCGCCCAGACCCTGCTCCTCCTGTCTGGTCCATGGACGAAAATAAAGCATTGCGCTTCCCCTTGTTTTCGGCCAGCATCTGACAAAACCAAAACCGAAAAAATTCCTGGCCAAGAGTGCGTTTTCCACCAGACCGAGCGACATGTCACAGGGAATTGGCTTTCTTTTTTCTCCAGCTCTGCACAATTTTTGGCCCCTTCGACAGTTGACGCTTCGAGAGGCGGAATCCATTGTTTAGAGGCTGACATATTGAAGAGAGATGGAGGACCAAGTGGCGATAACGGTGGCACAGTTCACAATTTTCATCCAAGCCAAAAGCCATAAAACCCAGTCGGAACTCAATTAAAATTACATGGCACCGATAAGGTCCTAAAACTAAAATTAATGCAGACTTTTCTGGCATTGAAGGGATGCCCCCCCCCACAAGGAAAGCTGGCAGCGATTGCGCTATTTGTGGCCCACTTTCGGGACGTTTGGAGGCCGGAGAGGAGCAGCAAAAAGTTAACCAAACGGCCGTGCCCAACACATGTGACCCAGATAATCTTATTATGAACTCATTTGGAGCGCCGTTTGGCACGGAAAGCACAAAACAGACAACGCCATCAAATTAGATTCAATGAGGGCGCCCAGTTTTCCAATAAATTGTGGCAAATTATGCGGCCAAAGATTAAATTCGATTCTTATGTAAATCCAAGGCAACAGAACGACCGGAGGCTGGGCTGCAGTACCTTTAGCCTAATGCCAGGTGGCAGACAAGAAGCTCGCACCGACAGCTGTGAACTGACCCGACCCTCTAATCTGCATAATTTGCCCAGGGAAACCGAGACGAAGGTGAGGTCCCGGCGGCATTATAAATAGTCAAAGATATTTATTTGTAATGAGGACCAGGGGTGGCCAGGACTTTTCGGCCGGAGCAACAAACACCAACGGTCATTGCCAGTCGCTCTCCACGGGGTAGTTTGCCCAACTTGGACTTGGATTCGCACATCCAAGACTTTTTGTTCGATTAGAGGACACAACATCTGCTCTATGGGCAAAGTTCTTGGTCTAACGGCCTACGACCACTGAGTTATGCCCTGGAAGGACCTTTTTACCCATCTTCCCTCCCCTTGCCGGCCGAAAGTTGATTAAAAACTGCAGGCGGTGGGCAGTTGATTGCTCGGATGACTATTTTATGGTCAATTATGCCAAGTTTTGAGACCTGTTTTGCGGTGAATGAGTCCTGGACCACAAATGATAGTTCATTGCTTCATCAATATTTGGTCTAGAGGCGCAGGACGATTTATTTTTAAATAAGCATGACAAATGACCAAAGGATCGCCTCCAGACAGTGGGTCGAAGAAGTCCTTCCTTCCGCAAAAACTAAATAGTTCCATACTCCTTTTGAGACTTCCACTTGAACCTATTCTTTCTATTTATTTATCGTTGAAGCCTCAAATATTTATCGATTCCAAAGGAAAGGACATCATAAGTTTACGCTAAGCCTCTTATCCAGTCTTTTTATCCCGGCTCAACGTGTATCACAGTATTTTCCGCAATTTTCTCCCGTTGGGCCAATCCAAGGTCAAATTTTCCGAGCCTCCCCTCCCCCCCTGTCACATTCCCACCTCCATGGCGCCCACACACTTGACACGGCCCTTTGTTGTTGGGCAGCCACAGGAGCTCAGTCATGTGTAAGTCAAATGAATTTGTCATGAGGTTTTTCCCCACTGCTGTTATTGCTCCTGCTGCTTAGGAAACCGAAAAAGTGACAGCCCGTCCAGGCACAAACACACAGGGAAATGCACAGGGGAAAAATCAGATTTAGATGGAGATTGTATTTTACAAAAATGATAAAATTAGAAGGGTTAGGAAAAGTTCAGGACCTTTCCATCCATTTGTAGACCCCTAAGCTTAGAGTATTTCCTTGAAAGGAACCAAACAATATTTTTCAGTGCATACATAGTATATCTATGGGATATGGAAAGCCACTTGGCAGTTGGGCTTCGGTATTGGGGCGTTTATAAATGTAATGCCAATAAATAGGCTGGGACCTGTGAAAATCTATCGATTGCCAACCGTCTCGATTCAAAGGAGTTTCCTGTACCTCGTGTCACCGCCAGACCGCCCGAAGCTTGATTGCCAAATGCCGCAGCGGGTGGACTTGCCCAAAAAAAAAAACCCTCACCAATCCCCACCTCTCATATTAAGCGGCCTAAATAGAAAACTTGACAGGTGTTTGCTTCGGGCTTCGCCTTTTGGCCAACTTCCGTCTGACGTCTGGCATTTTTAAGTGCCCCAAAATACAATCCAAGAGCGCTTAATTATGCACGGTCCGATGTCCGAAAATCTGCAGGAAGCAATTACGTGGGCGGACTGAAATCGGATAGTGGTGCAATGTTATTCCTGGGGGTGGGATGACTCATTCACCATTTGGAGAACCCTCCTTCTCGCATGGCTGTTTTGATGACGTCAGCTTAGCAGAAACCCCCAAGGGAGCAGGATGGCCAGAAGCCAGAAACAAGTCAAAGCCAAAAACCGAATGGGAATCCAAAGTCAAGCACACACAAATCAAAGCCAAGAATTTTTGCATTGGCGAAGGCTTCCTTTCAAACTCGAAGCCGGAAGTCCTTTCCTATCAGACCCCAGAGAGTGAGAGAAGCTAGCAAAGGAAGGGTTGCCAGGACTGCTCCGACTTTGAGTCAAAGAGCGTTTGAGTGGGAATTAAAGGAGCAGCAAGGGTTTCGAGAGCGATGAGGTGAAAAGACTTTGTGGATTTGATCCAATTAGCCAGTAGAAAAATAAAGGAGAGCGCCAATTTCCCATTAAAAAAGGATTGAGGGAAATGGGAATGAAATGAATGGAAAGCAATAAAATATGGGATATATTTTGAGCTCATCAGGATATCTTTTACTCAACTTTATAGTTGAAATTCCTGATCCTTTATCCAATTCGTCTTTTCACCTTTCGGCTGACTTTAACTTTAAGGGCCAGGAAACTCCATTAAATCGAACCACAATCTCATTAGAAGTCGCTACTTTTTGGCGCATTTTCCGGCTCGATTACCAGTGGTAACCACCGACACACACAACGCATTCAAGTTTAATTAACAAGAACGAAAAAGTTTTGTGCAGCAACAAATCCCAAGTTTATCTGCCCCACGATTGACAACGTGGCGCAAGGCGCGGGCGGGACGCGTGTGAAGGCGCCGTAAGCCGAAGGAAAACTTTTACATTATTAAACTGGAACTGGAACTGAAACTGGTTTGAAATGTTGACAGCAATTTGACAGGACCAAAAGCCCAGCCCATCGAACACCGACAGACAACAGAAACATTTACACGGCCTACGAAATGAAACAATAATAACAATAATAGTAAAAAAGACACAAAACAGAGCTGACGGGGGTGGTGGAGAAAGAAAATGCCATGATTGCCAGGACAACGACTCCTCAAGGGTTGTGTGGTGTGTCCTACAATGAGCGTGGCAACAAAATAAATAAATAAGAAAATAAAAAAAAAGGGATCCTGGACGGGAACGATGAGATTCCAGGAGGGGAATGTAAAACAAATTTGTTTATTGTTGACACTTGAATCGGCAAACGGGATAAGGATAAAGGACGATGACACCTCAACCTTTCGTCCTCTGGCCATTGTTTGGGGGAAAAAGGGTTCGGGAACCTTGGGTTATCCTGTTATAGGACACCTTATAACGGTGACTGCTGGCTGCTCTTCTTGATTTATGAGCGTGTGCCGCTCGCCGCTTGCCGCTTGCGTCCTTTGTGCCTCATATCCTCTTAGCATGCTAATTGCGTGGCTTTCTTACGGGACACGTCTTTATATCCGCATATCAGCACCCCGCAAAATACAAAATACAAAAAAACGCAAAAAACCCGAAAACCAAGAAAAATCCAGAAGATGTGCAGGGACCCGAATTGGAAGCCCAGTTACGTGTGGAACGTGCCGCATAATTCAGGTTTGCCTTTCACTCCGCCTTATTGAATTGCCGCTTCCCATTTGGGACACTTTTGTCGAGTGCCTCCATCTCGGTCTCTTTGGCATTCATGCGGGTAATTTATGTAAATTTATTGTTCCTTTATCTGTTCTTTTTCAGGCATTTCTTTTCTGCGATGTCTCTTCTCCCGGTGTCTCCCTGGCGCGTGTTTGCTGTCAAAATATTGGGAGCCCATCAGAGACAGGCGGCAAGCGGCAAGCGGCAGGGACAAGCTTAATCAATTAATAATGAGAATGCAGATGTTTGATTTGGATGCTTGTTACGTTTTTGGTGGCCAATGGGACGAAATAAATAAAAAATCGTTTCTACGCTGTTGAATATTCAAACATCTGATATCTGAGGTTGAATGCGAGTCCCGTATGAAGTTTCTGCAACACTTTTGGACACCTCATTACCATAGATTACCCCTTGGATACTGCAATTCCCCCAACGTTTATTGATTCCCTGGCCAAGTTAACCCTCTAACGTCCGCTTACCCCAAAAACGAATTTGTATTTATTAATAGTGCTCTTGGGCAGAGCCACGCTTTCAACGCTTCCAACGATTTCAACATTTGGTTTTATTGTTTCATGCAAAGACATTCGCAAGCATTTGCAACAACCCCCACACAGCTGAAGCAAGAACTAAACCGAACAAACTCAATTACGTAATAAAAATTTATGAACGTCCCCCGACCAAAGGGACCAAAAGGACATTAAAATTGTTGTTTGCTCTTCGCCCCAGTTCGCCCCAGGAATGCTATTGATTTTGCCGCCGTCCCGTCCCGGGCTAAGCCCGAATATTGATGAACACGAATCGGGACTAGATCAGACCAAATCCTATATCATTAATACTTGTAAGCGAGAATGCGACAAAACCCCGCATTGACCCTCATTTGGGCGAACTTTTTGTGGGCGAGTGCGTTTATGTAATTCATCTCAATAAAACTCGAGAAATCCACAACACAGTCCGGGAAAGAAACTATAAAATGTCTCCAGGAAGTGAATAAATAACCAAGGGTCCGTGCCGAACGCGTGTCCCGTTTCGGAATTTATTATAGATTTATCCCGACTCTGGGGTGGCTGGGAATGTTAAGAGTCCGTCGACTTTTGGACCGATGGAGGACTAAGGAGTAAATGGTCACTCAACGCCAGCTGCTAATTGTGATCTGTGTGCGTGTGAACGACTTTCGTTTGACCTTCCGGCGGCACTGAACTTGTTATCAACGCCGAAAAATCAAACAAACCAGCTACGAAAACTCCCGAAAAACCTAAACAAGTTACCCCCAGCCTGGGAAAATAATGCTTCGAGATGGACAACCCTTGAGATAGCCCGAAACCCCCCACCCCGAGCGTTTCCAATATATTTATAAGCACATTATAATGCATTGTTGTGTTTCATTGAAAAGCGAGTATCCTTTGTCACATGCACAGCTCAGCATATTAATGATTTCTATTCCTGCCCAAGGATGCCGCACAGCATCCCTTGAAGGAGTTTAGTTTTCCCTCAAAAAAGGCAAGGGACAACAGGACAAGTATGTTAGAAGTGGAGAAGTTCGCAACCCTTTCGGCACATAAATTAATTTTCTTGTTCGTTGAATCTGGAGGAATGGAACGGAACGGTCCGTTAATGATGATCAGCATAAATAGTTGGCCCTAAGGTTCCCCGCTCCTCCTGTTCATGATTTGGGGAATTTTTATTATGTATGCAAATGATTATGCGAAATTCCGGTTAACCGACAAACAAAACATTTTACGAGCGTGTATGCTGCTGACACGAAGGCTTCCCAAATGTTTCCTCCATAATTGAAAATTACAAAATGTTTACTCGACTCGAGTGTCTTTGAATTAACTTACAGATACCCACATTTTTGGGGCCTAACTAAAGTTGTTTCTTGTTATTTACCTGCAACGAAAAGAAATGGGAATAGTTGATATTAACAAAAAGGACTTCCAACGAAAGCATCTATTAATATTCAATTTGAAAGTGGGTTTCGGTTTTCTAATGGAAACTGTTTTGGTTTAATGTTTGATTAGCCCGGAATAGGAATAGACCCTCGGACACTTGTCATCTCATAGCCAATTGCACTCAGACGCCCGCCAGGCACTTTAAATTAAGTCAAATGCCAAACAATGGCGATCGCCTAAAAGTCCGCAAACAAGGACCAACACACTCTCCTCCGCCTCCGCCATGTGATTCGGGTACGGTCCATTAAATTTGGCTGACCACTAAAATGGCCGGCGAATGCCGGAATGGGACTCGACACATCCGCCAGAAACCAGATACGTTTCGACTCGACACTCACGCTGCTTCCAGCTTCAAGGTCATTAAACAAAATACCGACAAGGGGCAATGCGATGCCGTGCTGGGCTGGTGGTGTTTGAGGTATTGCGGCAGAGGATTGGGCAATTTTTAGCACTTTTCACTGGCCAAATCCAAGCAAACCGCAAAAAGTCACGTAGCCCGAGATTCTTTCTGGGATTGGGGCAGGATGGAGAGGCTGCTGCTGATGCTACGAGCTGCCTAACAAGTCAACACAAAAACACTCGAGTGCAAAAAAATGAAAATGAAGCAATGTAGTTCGGTTTAAGGGAAGAAATGGGGGTGGGAAGAATGCACAACACAAAATATTGTCAAGATATTCCATCTTTAAGAATTTAATTTGTTAAACAAAAGAGTTTTTCATTTAACATTATAATTTTTCAATAGCGTTATCCTTTATTCTTTATAAGAAAAGATATCTTGGAGATACTTTTTGTCGCTGTGTGAGAAAGCGACTTAAGTGAATCCCTTAAAGTGCGACGGCGACGCTTTAAGTGCCACACATGTGTGCCAGGGGGTGGGGGCTGTGCCGGATTTCTCCGCCAAGAGGGTAACTAACGGTGTCCCGCATGGTAGGGGTAGTCTACCCAACGACATCGAGGCGTACGAGTGCAAACGAGAGGACGATAGCAATGAAATCCTAATGCCTTAATGGGCCACACAATCTAATTTAGTTTTGTTTGCCCTCTCGCTTTCGCTGGGTGGTGGCCCCCACCACTACTCCCTCCCTACTACTTTTAGACAGACCCAGTTCGTCCTGCTCTCTCACTCCCAGTCATTGGCACTTTTGCTATTTCAGTTACTTCTGTTTTGGCTTCTCGTTTCTCTGTTGTACTTTACTATAAATGATTTTTTTCGCTTTTGGGGTTTTCTGCCATTGCTAATGCCGTTAGCTTTGCTTTTTTCTTGGCATGGCCGCCCCCTCTGCCCCCCCTGAACCCCCTGCCCCTATTCCCACCCCATTTTCTTTGTGTTTTTTATTGTTGTTGTTCTAGTTGTTCGCCACTGTGCTTCGTAATCCTATTAACAATGGCGGTGCGTAAGTAGATACATATATGTATATCCAAACATACGGAGCTAATACATATTTACATATTAATATACCGTTATACAGAATGACGCCATTTTTCATGTGCTTCCTGCATTGATTTTTTGCCAGGGCCCTCTAGCTTTTAGGTTAACAGTCGCCTAATTAGATTTAAAGTGCATTGAACTACTGGAAATGTGTATGGCTTTGGCATTAATTTACATAATATCTTTATTGACTCGGCAGTAATTCAATAGTCATTTATTAATTCAGGATCTCCAATATTCCAAGTGACTGGAGAGCCCCGGGAAAGCCATACAGAGTCCTCCGAGGACCTGGGACCAAATGCGATGCCGTCTGCTTCTGTGCATTATACTAAAAATTTCCTACAACATTCTTGTAGAGCACAAAGACAGCTTAATCCCGGCTCACTATAAATCAAACCCACACACACACTCTAACACTAGCACACGCGAGGACGAAGGACGAAGACGTAGTAAGCTTCCCGGCGCATATCAAGTTGAGTTTTAAATATTATAACATTTTTTTTTCTCGAATTTTTTGCCTCGGCTGCTGCTGTGTGAAGCTAAAAACTCCCTGTAGCTTAACAAGTTTAAGTTGGTTGCACGGCACAGGGCCGGGCATCGGGCATCGGGTAAAAGCGAGCAAGGAAACTACTAAACTAAGCCAGAAAGGCGGGCCATACCAGAGTGTTAGACGCACTTTAGTTTCCAGGCAAAATAGTTTTAAATTACACACCAAGAGAAATTCTAATTTAATCCAAATTCCGGCACCCCAGACACCAGATAGTATCTGTATCTCTAGGGGGGAGGGAGGGGGCGTCTCAAGTTGCTTTGGCATTTATTTATATTTCATGCAAATTAACTGTGGCAATAAATTGGCAGTGCACGCTTTTAGCCAGGCTTGACAGATGCGATACACGTGGAAGCGGAGTTTTGACAGGCGCGGGACATTTTCTGCTTGCTAACCGCCTCAACTTTTGCCCAAAAAAGCAGACAGAGCGCGAAAAGAACTTTCCGCCGACAGCCTTGAGTTTTATCCACCTGCTCAGCTGAATCCTACCATCCGCCTCCCACTAGAGACTTCCCCGGGAGCTGCAACCTGTCAAAATCTACGACAGCCGCGAGTTAGTTGAAAGCCGAGACAGAAGAGTTTTGCCATTTTTTGCAACATTTTACTCCTGGCTATGATATGTGTACTGGAGTTTGGGCAAAACTTTCAAAAGATAGTTGGCAGCGAGGGAGGAGGTATTAAAATTAAATTAAAACCCCGAAAGTGTAGCGTGAAAAAGTTGCAAGTTTAATGAAATTAAAGTGCAGTGATTGATGGGGGCAAGGGTCCTTAGAATCCGTACGATTCCCGATTTCTTTGTACATTAACAGGCATAACTTAATTGGCCAACAGTTCCATCAGAGTTTCCATATCAGAATGAGGAATATATGGACCATACCATATGGCACATGTGTAAGCTGCTTGCGGATACTTCTCGTACAATATAATGATGCGACTTTTGCCCTCAAGTTGCCGCACTTTGCATGCCGAAGACATCGCAAATTTGTCGCGACTGCGAATCGCATCCTCGAGATACTTTACCGTCCCCCAGCCACCGGTTCGGTGGTGATGCTGCAGCATTGCATTCCTTCTGCCTTGACACGCTTGACAAATTCGCATGCAATTATTTATAGAAAAGTGCCAGAGAGACGAAGAAGACAACTTGACTTGACTCGACTTGACTCGCCGCCTGTCCCCATGAATGAATGAATGAGGGCGGTGCTGCCTGATGGATGAAGATGATGGTGGTGGTGGTGGTGGTGGTGGTGGTGGTGGGATGGTGGTGCTGGGGAGATGACGTCACTCGCTCCACTTTTTGGGCAATTTAATTATGCAATTTTGCAGCAATATAGCGAAAATATTTTTATACGAAACGGCACGATGTGCGGTGCGGAGCTCATAATTTCTGTTTCGATTTGGTATATGCCAAGTGTCAGACTGTCCCTCTCGCGCTGGCGCGCCCAATTGCCTTCCTTTTCTCTTTGGCCATAATAAATATTTATGCTAAATTTATTTGCATTTGCTCTTAGCTTTTTTGACATTTTTGGCAAACATTTCATGCGCTTGTTGGCAATTAGTGTCAGCCGAGGAGGAGAGCGAGACAGCAGCACGCACTAACCGTTTGTTAATTAAAAAACTTTCCGGCATTTGTTTAATTTTCATAATTTACACTGCGGCCACCGCTACTGCTACTGCAAAAAAAAAAAAAAAAAAAAAAGGAGCATAGCTAAGAGAGAGATAAAAAAAAATTCCAGTAGCCAGTTAAACGAAAAGTTCCCTGTTTTATCTCTCGTCTCCCGCTTTATCTCCCAGGCTCTTGGCTAATTAAACGACGCAACAAGTTAATTAGCCAGGACAAAGGCATGACTTTGGTCACTGCATAACAGGAAAAAAATGGTTCCCTCTCCCCCAATAATACACTTTTTATCCAACTCCATAGTTGGTCCAGTAGCTCGAGCTATAAAAGTTATTAAAAATGAGGAAAATGAAAGGACTTCAGTGGAGTGTTTTACTTGCAAAAGGGAAGCAGTATGCCAATGATTAGTTGCCGGGCTTATACAACAAAAAATGCTTTACGCCACGTGCATTGGCCTAAATTGGTCCTTTATGGATTGCTTTCACCGCCCCTCCCCCCCTCTACTTTCCGTTTGTCCTTTCAGTTAGTAGACATTCTCGTTTCTCTTTGCCGTGTTTAGTGCAGCTTAGCCATCTTCATTAGCCGTAGAGGAGACACAATCAGCAAAATGAACGGAAGTCTCCCATTTTCCGCTTTCGACCAACTAACCATGAAGACTCATGTGGCGGATCCTATTCCCTTATCCTGCAACTGCATTCGCTGACAATTTGCAGTCAAAAAAGCCAGAGAGCTCCGCAACACAAAGTAGAAACAAAATAAAAACGAATTTTTCTAAACCTTTCTTCTTCTCTACGGTTTCGTAATTAACTAAAATGTTGAGTTTGGGGTTTGGTGGGGTTACATAAATAGGTAAAGGCCCGGCGGAGAGTCGAGGATTTAGTTTTAAGCGTTGTTTAGTTGGCCATCGTTTTGAACTCTTTTTGAAGATTTTATTTTAATTTAATTTAACGAATTCAAGTGGCGCCCGGGGAGGGAGCCGCAAGCCCATAAGGTCAGTGTAATGCATTTGCTTGCACAGGAATACCAGGACTACAGGACTACAGGGCCATGGGGGAAGGGGAGAGAAAGTTTCGACGTGTGTCCACCATCGCTTAACCCCCGGGCTTATTACGTTTTTCAATTAGCAAAATTAAACTCGAAGGGAGTCCTCGGACTCGGACTCGGACATCCACACACCCACCCACCTATCCATACAAAAGCTTTCACTGCGATAAGGCGGCTGCCAAATTGTGGGCGGCAGTGGGCCCATAAAAAAGAATCTATACATATATCCCATGGATCCCATGGTGTTTGCGAATCTAGTAGCAGAAGCAAATCAACAGCAGAATCAACAAAACAAATTGCGATGAGCGCAATACGTGCAAGTGGTCTCCAATGGGCAACATATGTTGCCGAGGGTCCTGGAGGCAAAGTACCAATCGTTATCAGTATTTGTTGGATGTGAATTCCCAGAAAAATGCCATGTTTTATGGGATTATATCTTTAGTATGAGGGATTAATCGATTTGTGGTAGCCATCGGGGATTCAAGAGTAACTAAAAAGCTTTAAGTATCCAAAAATTTCCATCAAATCATATCCAACCCCTTTCATTTCATTCATAACTTTTGTTTATCCTTTTTTTTTCAGGGGTTTTTTTCATAAACCATTTACCAAATGAAATTCATCCCAGCTACTTCAGCCACCGACAGATTTGATCTGAAATCAAGGGAATAACCCGAAACAAGGACTCTGGATGTTTTTAGTTGCTTTTTATTAATTTGTTCAACACTGCCAGCCAAAACGCCTCGAAGCAGCGACAAATGCCCTTTTTCTGTCTGGTCTAGAAAACCCAAACAAAACGGAGAGAAACCCTTATACCAAAAAAATAAAAAAAAAATAGGAAAACACCAAAAACCGAAGCCAAAGTCAAATTCTAAACGACTGCAGGATATAATTTTTGCAGGATTTTTTCCCCACTTTTTTCGTCCCTTTTTTTTTGGGTGGGAAAACTCTCAGTTTTCAAGTTTTGTGGCAGTTTTGCGTGTTTGCTTATAATTTTGTTTGAGTTGCAGTGCCACGCCCCCAACCGCCCTTAGTGGGAGCTGGAAATGGAGTTGAAGTTGGTTGGAGGGCACAAAGCAAATTTGTAATTACTTTTTCATGCTGCAATTAAAAATGGCGTAAATAGCCAGAAGAGGCGAGATGGTGTTTGGGTGCAAAAGTGAAAGATAGAAAAATAGTGAACCAAAGTTCATAACATATAGTTGCAGATATTTGGTGTCTTTAGTGCAATCCGATATTCCGATAGTTCTCTCTCGTTAATAATTAAATTGTGTGAATTCTTGGCGGCTGAAAGTATTGATTTTTATATTATTCTATGGCAACGACGAGCCATAAAATTCACTTTTAATGACGGGCGGGCACAGGAAAAAGAACTTGTTATGCGGTTGTTGTTGCTGCTGTCGTCATTAGTGCAAATTACAAGCAATTAAACATGGCCAACACCAACACCAGCGCTATCCCATGTCAAATGAGGCTAAATGAAATGGACGGAGGGCGGAGAGAGTGGGGAAAGGAGCCGGAACGATGCATTAATTTAATTGAAAACATTCAGCGAAAACAATTTATAAAGCGCGTAATTTGCCATTCACATTCGCCGGGCTTCCTTTTCAATAAACCTGCAATTACTTAAAGTTCAGCACAAGTGCTCTAAACACGAAATTCTCATAAAAATTTACAGGATGTGAATGTGGAGAGGGTGGAACGTGCATGTTGCAATAAATAATTTAGCAGGGCGGAGGAGGGCCAGGATGCGAAGGATGCGAAGGAGGTTAGTAGCCATGATCTATGCTCTATGTTCTATGCACATGTCTTCGATTCCCCGAGGAAATCAACATAATACAAAATAGTTGCAAAAGACACGAGAATGCGAAGATACATAAAAGCTAAATCATTCAGACTGTCTCAGTCACAGAGGTCCTTCCTCTTCTCATAATTCCTAATTTAAACTTTAGAGTATCCTCTGGAAACTCTGGAAATGTATCCTTAAGCGAATTCCTTTTCAACGCCTCACCAAACTTTCGGTTAATTCGTCCAGCACTAATTCCACCGAAAACAAAGAACGAATTAACCGAGGGGGAAAAAAATACAAGAATTCTACTTTGTTGCGGCGCCTTTTGAGTTTCGGTGCGGCCTAAAACAAGGATAAACATCTGGAAAGGCGCTTTAGCCAGCATGTAAATGGGAAATGAAACGAACCACCCAAAAACCATACCCAACCCAGCCCATCTGTGGGATGTGTCTGTGTCTACTGTCTGTGCTCTTTGCCTTTTACCTTTTTGCGCATTTTAGTTGGTTGCCTTTGTTTTGTTCGGCTTTCAGCTTGTGCTTTTTGTTTTGGCCACTCTTTGCCATGGCAACACGCGTTAAATAACACTCACACACAAAAACGTTAAGTGGATTTGCCAGGGTGTGTGTTCCGAGGGGTAAAATATCTAACCCGCCCGTCACCCAGTAACCAGTAACCAGTCACCAGTCACCATCTACCAGCCACGAACCATTTGCCTTTGCCTTTAGTCCTCAAAGAATGCATGGTAATTATATAATTTTATTTATAGCAGATAAGTGCGGTGAAAATGCAATTAACAGGAGCCGCGTAAATAAATCAACATGAGCGGGGGGGAATAGGGAAAAAAAACTCTACTCAGTTCTATGGCAAAGAAAGAGTCCTTTAAATTGAAGCATCCCTTTAAATCCCTTTAGCCAAGTTTTAAATGAACTCTACCAGACAATCTGCCATTTATTTGCCGGCGCTCCTTCCTTTGCAAACAAACAAAAAAATGGCGAAATAAATGTATAAATTTATTAAACTATAATTCAGCTCTTTGACTCACACCTCGGGCACTCGCGATTGGCAACAAAGAAATGGCCAAGGGACCACAACAAAAGCAATGAGGAAGAAACAAAAACAAAAATAAATAAAAATACAGGGGCAGCAAACAAATGGGGGCGAACAAAAAAAAAAAAAAAGGACAATGCGACAGAAGGACAACGACGCCACACGTACATAAACAAGTTTGCATTACGCCGCGGCCAAGTACGAGTAATAATAAAAACAGAGCAAATATAAGCTCTACATAAGGGTCAGGACGAGGACGGGAGTCCTGCGGGGAGTTAGTTCGCGTGCTAGAGCCAAAGCAACTACATTGGGTAAAAGTTCTGTTTGCATGTCTGCGGTACATTTCCGCGACAGGCACCGGCAAGTTGCCTGCCTCGTCTTGGGCCCCCCAGCCATCGTATGGGCGCATATACCGACCGATTATATAGTATGGCATGTGTCCTGACGGCAGCCAACTACGGGGGAACAGCCATAAAAAAACGCTGAAACACGGCGCTAAAAATGCAGCAAATTATAGGCTAGCTCGCTAAAATTGTATCGAATAAATGGTTACGATTCACCCAAAATAACCTCGTGGGTGGCGAACAGCTGATGAATTTGGGGTGGAAAAAGAAATGAATTAATATCAATCAAAAAATGTACAGATAGTGCCTGGTTTGGGGGAAATATTTACAGTTTCCTGTAAACGAAAGGGTTACCAAAAAAAAAAAAAATGATTTGGTAAACAACATTATAGCCTGCGATCCTTCAACCCTTATAGAGCAACCCCAGAACGCTTTGCTCCAAATGCTCTCTCTCTCACCTATCGATTACCGGTAATCGCTAAGCCAATCAATGTGCCCATTGAGAATCATTCACTAATCTAATCAAGCAGCAGACCCCAAAGCAGCAACAAAGCACCAACTTTGTTTGCCTTAACTTCAACACTTTTGACCTATCCCCCCATCCCCCATCCCCCCGGCCACCTATCCATCCACTCCACCCACATTTGACCCGGGACCAAGGGCCGCAATGGAACAAAGCGAAAAATTTCGTATGCGAAGGACTTTTGGTCAAAAGTCCTGTGATGGGAGTAAGTCCCACATTATATTCCACTACCAAGGACACAAAAAAAAGGGGAAACACTCCCGACAATGTGACCGACTGGCGCCATAGTGGCGCCGCCTGTCCTTTTTTCTCCTCGCCGTGTACGTGTGAGTATCCTTTTACAGAACGCACACACACACACGCTCACAAATGTAAGGAAAGTTTCGTATACCTAAGCCAATGCGCTTTTTATTGTGGTTCCTGTTTGTTTTACTCGCAGTTGAAGCAATTGTATCGCATGCGTATGTATCCTTTGGATATAATGGTGTCGAGTGTTGTTTCTGGCATAAGTTTATGACCTGTTAATGGCGCAAGACTGCGAAAGTTAAATTCCATTTTCTCGGGAATAGATTCTAGGTTTCCTGCATTTGTTTTTTGACAAGATTTACCGCCCATATCTCAGGGCGAAATCAAAGGCTTTCGCTTGCCAAAATAATCAGAGACCGAAACATTTGAGATTTCATTGAAGGCGGTCCATTGAAGGCAACAAAAAAAAAAAGAAAAAAAGAGGAAATGATTTATTTGGCATGTCGATAAGCGGCCCAAGGAGAAATTCGAAACGCACAACGCAACAACCACAACTTTCTTAGCCACTTTCTTTTCTTGGCCGTCTTTTTTCTTGGCCGGAGAACAGCGTATAAAATTGTGTACAATAGATTGAACATATCCGGCCCCCGAAAAACATGTGTAGAAGTTTAATTTAATAAGTTTCCAGGACATGGGGTTGTATGTTAAACACGAAGGGACTTTCTCTCTCTCTTTCTCTTTCTCTTCTGGAAAAAATTGAAAGAAAATACAAAAGAAAGGAAAATATGTGCAAGTTTTTCGGCCTGCCTTTCCCTCAAGCTGATGGTTTCACATGTTTTGCTAATTTTGTTTGTTGTAAAGTTGGTTTGAAGAGGGCTTTCCCCGAGTACGGGGTGGCAAGTTCACATAAATCATGCGTAAACTTTATGTTAAGTTCGACTCGAGTTCACATATGTCGCACAACAATTTTTTAGAAAAGAAATTTATGTTTTCCAAGGCCCAGGCCCAAGGACGAAACTTTAAACCATATTGAGGTCTTCTAAGGGAAGTGAAATTGTAGCCTAATTAAATGTGTTTAGTTATCCGAAAAGTGCGACCTCATCATTAATAAGCATGAAAGCTGGAATATGAAGGCAGGAAGGCCAGAACATCCTGTGCGTCCTGGCCGTCAAAGGACTTTTTTGGGTTTCGATTTCCTTGCTCGCTAATTGCCAGGACCCTGCCCCCCACTCCGGTTCTATGATCTCAGACAAAAGGAGTCTCAAACAATTTGTTTCTCCGAAGCTTTCAAGGTTTCGATAACCTTTTCTGATGAAAGCGAAAGTGTTGATTTGTGCGTAACTCGAGGCGGAGCAGGTGCATCCTGCCAGCATAAAAATCCCTAGGCAGGACCTTGCGTGAGCGAATCGGAATCAAAGGCATGCCAAGGCAGGTCCCGCCAAGATTCGTCCTTGGTTGGAGGCTTTTGTTCGCGGCCAGTTTATTGCGTGGGAAAAGTTTGCCTCTGGAAGTCCTCTGGCAGTTGAGCAGGTAGCAGAAAGTCCTTTCTTGAAAATAATGATATGAAAGTTGAGTTGGAAATAAAAGAGGAACTAACTATTTCCATTGTTTACAGATAAATAGTTTTAAAATGATAATGGTAGAGTCCCCTCGTAGGCATATATTTCACTTCTGTTGTGTGGTTCGCCGTTCGGGCTGGATATCCATTCCTAACCCAATCATCCAGTTCCATATTGAAACCAATGTTCCATGTTAGAGTGGAGATGTACGAAAAGCACTTGTGCCTGCCTGCCTGCCTGCCGGCTACGCAGATGTTGCGTCAATTTCATGGCATTTCACCTCCTGTTTCCCCGCACCTTTTGGCCCTTCCCCCGCCACCACCACCCATCCGCCTCGTCCCTTTTAGCCATTTTCCATCCGCCAACCATGCCCCCTGCCAACCCTTCCACCCAGAGGCGCATGAAGTGAGCGCGCGGCTCCGGCAATGAAATTACAACTTGTCAACTCAATCAAGCGCGCTTTATGCAGCAATTTCCGTCACTTGTGTGAGTTCCCACACATACAGATGGCTGGAGCCCCCCAAAACCACCCACCGACACACGGAACCAACCACCTTGGCCCCCACCCACCACCACATCCGACGCACATAATCAGCCAATATTAAATCCGCCAGGCCCGACAAAGCTTTGAGCTAATAATCCTTTTTTGATTTCCAACCGAAAAGAATTAACAAAGAGTTCTCATCTCGTTCCCGTTTCCAGCCTCTTACGTTGTAAGCCCTAGATTACCTCAACGCCCGAAAATTGTATTCACACGGCAAGAAATTAATCGAATATTCAATTAAAGTGAATAAAAATTAAGTTAAAGGACGTTCAAGGACCAGCTAACATATCCTTGATACCTTATCAGTACAAGAAAAGTTGAAGAAAACCAAAGAAAAATACTTTTCTGTGCATTTCGAAAGGCTCTGCGCTTCTCTTTAGTATTTTTATTTTTTTGAAGGACTTAAAATTTCATGCTTCGGCATATTTCCTGCCTGGCAGCCGCGGCGAAGCCATTCGGTTTAGCAAGGACATCCGCCAGCGCTTCCGGCAACAGTTGCCAACAGCTGGCCATGTCCTGACGATGGATTCAGTTCCAAAGAAGCTCTTAAGACGCCGCAAAATTTGAATTGTTGGAGAAGATTTAAGGAAATGCAATAAACTTTCTTTAAAGCTAATTTTCCCAAAATGCTTCTCTATTTTTGGAATCTTTTTTGTCCTGATTTGTGGCCCGGTTCGTTTGCCGCATGAGAGCTCCCCTAATTGGAACTGTTATCAATTAGCAATTAGCTGGGGAATCTTCGGCACTGGCAGCGTTGCAGGATGTTTGCTTTGGCCAGCATTTAATTGCACGCATCGATTGCAACTCTGTGGCAACTCATGGCCACCCCCAAGCGCCACATCCACGACTTTCTACTTTCTCCACCCCCTCTTTCGCTCGTTCTGACCAGGCTAAGCCATCTAATGAACTCTCCACTCCTTTGCTCGGCTTGATCCTTCTCTAATTGCAAAAATCAACGGGGAACGAACCCAAACGCTTTGATTTATTCCGCACATGTGCGTGCCTCTACTGCCACGCCCACTTTGAGCTCAGCCCCCCCAACAGCCACTCCCCAAGGATGGCATTACAAAGCTGTATTTAGTTAATTACTGGCGAAGAACGGCAAAAACAAATTAAAGAGCGAGGGAAAGGGAATTGAAAGGCGATTGAGATGCGGGCGACTTTTGAAATTTTATGTCTCCGTGGCCGTAAACAAGGACAACTCCCCGGCGTATCGTTCCGAGGAAGGTGGTGGAGAGGACGAGTCCTTAAGGGGGTGAATATCTCCCTCTCGATCTCGGTGTCTCAGTCTCTATTTACGACTAAATTAAATGTGCATTAAATAACGGTTAACAACTGACAAAGCGCAAGCCAAGCCAAAAGCAAAAATAATGGCCAATGGCAAAAGTTGGGCCAAGAGATAGGGCCAAAACAAAGGGGGGCTGGGGAATTGGTCAAACACTGTAATTTGGCATTTAATGCGACACGTCTGAGGGAAAAGTTGGCGGAAAAGAAAATGGCAACCGGGGATCCAATATACAATGGAATAAATTAGTTGCAAAAACTCTTGCAAAAGTATAGAAAAACCAGAAAAAGCATCTTACAATCAAAGAATTTAAATCTAAGATTCTCCCTTAAAAAGATAACACTGGGCATGTACAAATTTTAGAAATTCAAGGGTTACCAAAAACGCATATTTTTAAACTTTAATGACGCATATTTTACTTATTTTTTAACACATTTGCAAACGGAATGCCATTTTCGAAACAGGACTTCAATCTTCTTCGTTCTACAACAAAATATTTTAAAATTGAAACAAAAAATATTTTTCGATTTTTTGCAAATTTTTTAAGGGGTACCATCATAAAAATTTGAAAAAATTGGAAAAATTTTTTTTCTTAGACATTTAAAATCTTTTAATATAGATAGAAACATAATGGAGTCCAGACTAATAAATGGCATTCCTTTTTGAAATCGAATAAAAATTATTCAAATTATGCACAAAAGAGTGACTAAAAAAAACACATTTTTGCTAATGACATTTATTAAGTTTTAACTTGGGAAAAAGTGACTTTTTGGCTCACCAAAAACTTCATAACTTGGCAAAAAATTGTCAGATCAAAAAATATAATACCTTCCCGATCTTGTATCTTTGAGTAGAATTTTCTTGTACATTTTTATCAAAATCAGGCATCAAAAAATTTTTTCTCGATTTTTGAAATTTTTGTAAGTGGTACCATCATAAAAATTTTTAAAAATCAAAAAAATATTTTTTGTTCTACTTTTGAAATTTTTTGACGCAGATCGAAGCGGAAAAAGTTCCTGATTCATAAATGCTATTCCTTTTTCAAATCGGATAAAAATTAGATAAATTATTTGCAAAAATGTGACTAAAATCTATACATTTTGGCCAAAAGGCACTCACCGAGTCTTTTTCCTTTAATAATGACATAACTTGATCAATAATGAAAGGAATTCGGGCGAAAAAATATTGGAAGAATCGGCTTGATACTTTGTTTTGTTTTTAACGAAACTTTGTTAAGGAAATCTTTCACAATCATGAAAGACTTTAATTGAAAGATTGGAAAGGTTCCTAAAACTTATTCGTTTTTAAGTGAGATACATTTACGAAAGACAATTCCCATTTCCGGCTCCACTGTCCCAATTGATTTTTAATTTAAATTTGGTGCGTTTTATTGTCCGGCCACCCACCACCCGCCGAGATGTAAACTGAAATGTCGTCACGTTGATTTGATTTTATTGCGCCCTGTTGGGCTGAACTTAATAGCACCGGACTGGATGGACCGCCCCATTTTACGAGCCCCCCAAGTCAGGGACTTGTGCATAATTTATGCGGCAAAAGTAAAAAAAAAATGGAGAAGGAAACGAACGCATAAGTCAAATTTAGAGCCCACTTAGTAGACCAATAAATACCTAAAATACCTAGGAAAATGCTAACCTTACACCCCGCCTAAGGACCTGGCGTGTAATTTTATGACCTGGCCGCAAAATTTCTTTCCTTTCTGGATGTTTTTCCTCAGCTTTCCCTCTCGCCATCTAGCCATCTCACTCTTATTAAATTTTCCAGCGGCGGGAAAAAAAATAATAATAATAAAGAAAGAATTTCTGAATATGTTGCAGCTTTCTCTGACTCTTCATAAAAATTTGCTTTATATGCTACACATACAAGAGGTCGTCGGTGGGTGTGGGTGTGTGTGTGAGTGTGGGTGTGGGTGTGGGCGTGGGCGGTTGAGGGGGTGGTGCAGTTAGTCTTGGGGCGTGGACAAGCCGCAGCAAGAGCAGCAGAAAACAACAATAACCCAAAATGCCAACAAGTATGATAACCGCACCAACAACAAAAACAACACACCCACACACTCGACTAAACAGGAGGAGCAGTTTTCGGGCGGCCTTTTCCGGGCGGAGTGGGATGGGGGAGTGGGATACAATCTGCAGACAAGAGTCCAGGCGACAACAAAGGCGGAAGGAGAGTGGGAGGAGCAAGGAGAAATAAAAAAGAAAAAAAAACGGAAGACAGGAAGATGTTGTGGCACATTTTTCCACTAAGAGTATTATGAAATTTTTATATATTTTACAACTTGTCTGTCTCTCAGCGTTTAGGTGGGTGGGTGACTGGTGCATTGATGCGGTGGTGCGGTGGTGCGGCGGTGCGGCGGTGCGGCGGTCCAGGGGTAGAAAGCAGACTGGCTCTGACAGTTTCGAGCTTGGAATGCTGCTTTGTTAGTTTCCCTCGAGTGAGTTATTTTTAAAGTGGGCAGATGGAGTGAAAAGCATAACAAAAATCCAGGAGTACATTTTAAGTTTTGGTCCAAGCCGCAGAAACTAAAGTTTTCGAAACAACCTATAATTGGTTAAAAAATAAAAATATGGCCCAAATAAGTATGCTATGTTTTTCAGCAATGATGCGTGCCAGGATTAATGGATTTCTCCAGCCCATTTCACCATTCAGCGATTAAAGTCGTAATTTCCTTGAATGTTCGCCCAAGTTCAAGTTCCATTACAATCACATTTAGCTCGAGTTTCTCCCATTTCCTTGTGGGCCAAGCACCAAAAACAAACACTTCATATGTTAATTTTCCAATTAGACTGCGAGAAATGGCACTAATTACATGCGCACGTAACACGGCTAGAACAAAAACAACAGCAACAAAGCCCAGCATAAAAGCCAAGAAAAAAAGCATTAAAAGTAGCCACTTGAAGGTCGAGACTGGGCGCCCTGGCCGGGGCTAACCCAAAAGTGGCTCCAGGCCCCTCTGCGGTGGTTCAGCTCGCAAAACACAGGGCAAGCGCAAAAAAAAAAGTAAATAAAATTAATTTTATACACCAACAGGGGCGGCGGCCTCGTCTTGATTATTGTAAAACAAGCCCAAAGAAATGCTGCAAATGTCTGGCCTCAAGTGGGGTGTATGGGTGGTTTGGGTGGCTTGGTTTGGCTTGGGTTTGGCTCGGGTTTGGTTTGGTTTTGGTGGGGCAGGGCATTAAAACGAGCGTTTGACACGCGACGCGTTTGCATTTTACACGCGGCAGCCAGGCAGCCAGGCAGGCAGGCAGGCGGCAAAATGGGCGGGGTTGAACAAGGATCCAGGAGCCGCATTGTGGGCATTGTTTCATACCCACACACACACAGACACACTCACTCGCACATTCGCAGTCAAGTGGGCGGATATATTAACCGCACTGTACAATTCTAATTACATTTTGCCAGTCGCTCACCTCAGCAGAAAACACACACGTACGTGCACCACCTTTAATTTTATTTATTGCGCAAAATTTCTACCTCGAGGTGTGAGTGTGTGGCGGTGTGTGTGTTGGTGTTGCCGCAGCATCGCGTGTCGCATTGCCATAAAATGCAGCAGCAAAAACAACAACCGCCCGCCCGCCTTGACTTCCTTTTTTTTTCCTCCTTTAACATATCACATACAAAAGTGTTGCCCGGAGGCTAAGCTTTAAGGATAAAATCCCGGATTTCTTACCCACAGGAGAAAGCAAATAAAAGGACTTGAGTAAGAAGACTCACCTGAAATGAAAAGAGAAAAGGATATTTTTAGTTTGGTTGTGGCAAATGATTATCAAAGGATTTAGTTAGGTGACATTATTTAATTTTTATTGCCACTCATTCATAGCCATCTGTTGCTAATTATTATCCTCCACAAAAATAAAAATCTCGATGACAAATAGAGGCGAATTTTACGCTTAATTAAACAGGTTCAATAAACCGAAAGCAACTTGCGACCGGGATGGCGTCCACACAAAAAGGATGCGAGGCTCAACCCTTTTTCTTTTTTGCCCATTCTCTGCACTTTCCTTTGACAATTTCGTCCTTTCAGTGTGTGTGTGCCAGTTATTGTTGCCTTTGCCTGCATAATTGCCAGCATAATTCATAAAAAAAAGGATAAAGGAAGTAGAGGAGATGAAGAGGAAATCATTGACTTTATTTTGAAAGCATTTTAGGCTTGTCCCCAGAAAAAAGACAAAGCCTGCCATGTCGTTATACCCTGGCCACCAATCACGCTGAGAAAAAATAATTGTTGATTTAAAAATGTAATATAATCTTTATATTCTACAAATCAGCAATAAGAAACACATTTTACTTTAGTTGAAAAATGTTAAAAATGTGTGTTTAAAAATCTTTTCTCTGTAAAATCTTTCCCGTTTAAAAGGAGGCACACAGGGGAACAGGACACCCAGCTGAGAAGCCATCATTATCTTTCTTCGCCCAACATCAAGCTCATCAAATGCACTGCACAGGCCACTTGCTTTTTAATTAAAATCCAAAGTCATTTGCATGCGCTTTGAAAGAATTTGCCATCCATTCATTCATTGGGTGGCTGGCGGGGCGTGTGGGTGTGGTGGTGGGTGTGGGTGGAGCATCTGCACCGGGAGTGGGTGCAGTGCATTGTAATGTAAGTAGTTCTCGGCGGGTTGAGGAAAGGCAGCGACCATTATAATCATTATCAATTGCCGAGCGCTGACAACGAGCTTAACAATGGAGCAGATAAATGGAGGCGACCAAAGAGACGACCACAAAACCGCCTGCGATGCATACAAAGTAGGGAAGTCCAAGGATCAAGGAGAGGAGTGCGGGCACACCCCGCCACTGCCAACTTCAAGTATATAAATGTGTATATGTGTGGGCGGAAGGAAGGAAACGGCGGCCAGAAGCGGAAACGGAAAGCCTTATTAAGCGGAAACATTTCGCCTTTTGGCTTCGTGCGTCGAGAGGCGAGGCTGCTTCATAATTTATGCCAATATTTTCACAAGTGCCCTTCCCCACCTACATTGAGAGAAAAAAGGGGGGTCATTGCAATACTTGCCTAAGAAAATCTTGCATATTTTTTCTGCATTATTTTTGCCTTATTTTTTGCCAATCAAATGCAAAGCGCCTGATATTATTGTCAGTGGGAAGGCTTTGGGGAGCCGAGCATTTGCCTGGGCTATCAGCTTCGCTCGGTGCCTGGGATATAAATTGTAAAATTGCAATTGACGAGGGAGAAATGGGGTGGAAGGACCCCGAAGAAAGCGAAACCGAAGCTGGGAAAAGAGCGCAAGAGTGTAAGAAACGCTCTCAAAGGATTCGCTGCGGCTTTTGAAGTGTAAATCACAGGACGAAGAAGTAATGACAATTCCCAGGCAGTTGCATCCGACTCCGGAGTAATTGGAGTATACAGCAGTCAATTGGAAAAGGGAATGAAATGGATGGAAACTGATAGTTAAGATTGGGGAAAGTCTAAGGAATAAGGCACAAACTATAGGCTCTGATGGGACCCCTTAAGGAGTCCTATACTTTACTCATGGATATATAAATCAAACTAACAACCAATGTTACTGGTTACAAAAAAATTAAAGCTAGAAATTCTGGCTGAATCGGCAAAAGACTGAAATCCACAATGCGGTAAACTTTGCTCATCATTAACAAACAAAATATTGAACAGGGCCAGCAGAAGACTTTGGTCCTGGTCCTGGTCCTGGTCCTGGTCTGGCCAGGCTTGGCAGGCTAGCTCGTTTCAAGTTTTTCCAGCAACAGCAGCAGAAGTTGCACTCAAGTGCCTATTTATCTTATTAAGCCGAGGCCGAGCAGCTTGTTTTCGGGAGCCATTGTTGGGCCAACTTGGCAAGGACACGCAGCAGCAGCAGCATCCTCCTCGCAGGCATCCGAATCAGCTTTATTCCCATCGTTGTGTCCTCTTTTTCTGCCCTGGCATTCAGTTTGCTTATTAGTTTATTTTGCTGCTTCAAGTAGTTTCTAAGTTTCTGGCATAGCTCCGTCTCCTGCTACTGCTGGTGGTCCGTTTGTTTTCTTAATTTGATATAGGAGGAGCCTTTGGACTTGGGGACGGAGCAAATAGTAGTTCCACTGACTTGTCATGGATGCAGGGTACATACGGCATGCGAGGCAGCGAGTGAGCAAACAAAGTGGAGAAATGCTTCTGTTGACATGATGCCATCATCATCATCATCATCGTCATCTTGGATGTTGGCTGCTCCTTCTCGGCTTCGTCCATTCCGTATTCATACGCTTAAAGTGCTGTGAAATTTTTCGGTTGCTTGTTTGATTTTGTCATCTGTCCAGCTACCAGGACTCCTTCTCTCTCATGGAAATGTATGCTAATTGGCTTTAGATATGCTCCCAGATAGGCGAGGGCTACTCCAAGTGCTATCTAATCCATTCTTTCTCAAGAATTTATAGTTATTTTCTACACTTTGGCACTTGGATGATTTGTGGGTTCTATTTGTGATTCACTCCACGGCAAAAGTCCTAAACAAGCGGGCTAAACTTTTTAATAAAACCAAAACATGCTCTCGCTTACTTAATTTATTAAGCTCCAGAGAATCTCAGATGCCAATCCTGCCGATCCCCCACTCATCCATTTTGTTTCCGAAAACTCCACACACAAAGGCTCATAAATATCGATTTCATTGGGTGGCGCATACATTTCACGGCTATCCGGCTGATGAGCAGTGGCTGGGAGCACTTCCAACCTATCGCCAGCGAATCATCCACACGCCATGACTAAAAGTTACTAAATTTTCCGGCCGTTTGCGTCATTAATTTCCAAAAAAGGAAGAAAAAAAAAAAAATAAAAGCAGTTGGGGGGAAACGCGTAGCCAAAACCAAAGTGGAAATGCCAGAAAGGAAAAAAAGGAAAGCCAAGTCGGAACAAGAGCGGGGGGGCAACTTGCGTTTTTGGGGTGTGGGAAATGGAAACGAAACGAAACGCAAGTAGAAATAATGGGACAGCAAAAGTTTCGCGACCAAACGCCGATGGCCGTGCCCCGATAAGGATAATGGATTTGGACTGCCGAGCAAACCAAAGCTAAAAACCAAACCGTCTGAATCGAGGGCGCACTGTTGCCTTGGCAAGTGGAAATTTATTCATTGACAATTGAGTTGCGGGCTGCTGAAAATTGAGTTTGGGTCATCATCGCCATTCCCATTTGGATGTCCTGTTTGAGGACCCGCCACTGATGGCGGCCATCGTCAGTTCATCGCAAGTAATTTCAAGTGCTGCATATTTATTTGCACAAACGCTTTGCTTTATTATTATGTATTTCTCTATTCCTGTTATTAGAGAACGAGTGCCAGCCATCCTGCCAGTGGAAGCCCGAACTGTACAA
Organism: Drosophila varians; assembly: GCA_018150405.1. Lineage (NCBI taxonomy): Eukaryota > Metazoa > Arthropoda > Insecta > Diptera > Drosophilidae > Drosophila > Drosophila varians. The sequence continues at coordinate 18,402,068 of JAECWK010000130.1, forward strand.
GTTCGCCGCGAACTTCTTCAAAAGTTCATCCGCTGAAGGACCTTCTGCGGCCGGGCTTCGTATTTGAAATATTTTCTCGCTTTGACGGCCCGAATAAAAAAATGTCAAGTGTACTTTTTGGCTTACGAAAGTATGCAAGAGTTGTGGGGGTATTGGGGTCCTGGGGAGTTTGGAAACCAGGGGGTGTGGTCTTTCAGTTCAACAGTTTTTGTTATAAAACCAAAATGAAGCAACAATCAGGTCTTGAATCAAATATTTTCTGTTTTTACTTCAAATACATCTACTAACTAAAGTCCTTGCTACAAATTTGTATACTTTTCTATTGTTGGCAAGGCCAGAACTTTAAGGAGATCCTCATTTGCATAAACTTGACTAAACTGGGAGTACATCCCACTCTATCCTCCTTAGCCGTATCCTTAGCCGCAATACTTAACATGGCCTGTTTTATTTATTTTTTATTTTTCTTGACTAAAGCCTCATTTTGTTTGGCAATTTTTTTTCTCTTCTGCCTGCAAAATTTGTTCGTCTTACTGCATGAAATGCTTCTCTTTTTGGTCGACAAAATCTAGTTCCTGGCAAATGCCACAAAAGATAGATTTTTTTGCCCCTCGTTCCTGTGTATTTCATTTGTTGTTATTGCAGCTGTTGTGTCTCGTTTTTTGGCCGACAGCCAGGAAAGAATTTTGTTGTGAGTGCTGCGGCGACGACAAGTCCAGAATGTCCAAAAATATCGCTTTAAGACCGCTTTCTGTTTAATAAACAATATTGAGTTGCTATGCTCAATTTGTAAGCAAAACAAGAAAAACACCGAGAGGAGATTCCTTGTTGTTTATTTTGTGTGGCGGGGCGGTAGCCGGAGCGGGGGTGGTGCTTGAAATGTTTTCGCATTTATTCTTAATTATCAACAGAAAGTTGTCTGCGCTTTTTTGCGCCCGCCGTCCTTCCACTATAAATCTAGTTTGCCACACGTTCAGTGTGGCTGTTGCAGCTTTCATTACCACTCCCACTCCTCCCGCCCCCTCTGCCGCGTCGGCTCTTCCTCTTCCTGCTACTTCCGCTTCCACACTCGACATACTTTATCATGACACGCGGCGTATTTCAACATATCTTCGCACACTGACAGATGAGCCAACAGTCAGTGGAAGGCAGACAGGACAGTACAGGACAGGACAGTGGACACCACACACCAGACAACACACACGCACGCATGCCGCTCCCCACTCATCCTGCCCCTGGCAGCCGCCGAGTCCTGCTGCCCATCCTGAGAGCTGTGTTGTTGTCTGTTTTTGAACATATGACAGTTTAATTTACTTTTATTTTGCTCTGTGTGGATTGCATTCCGCACAGTCAACTGTTTGGTTTTTGCGGCTTCTTCGTCGTCTTTCGTCTCTGTTTAAAGTTTATGTTTATGTCATTTAATTTCAATTATTTGCACTGAGTCCTGCGACTGGATAGAGTGCTCCCACTTTTCGGCCATTTTAATTATGCGCTCTGGTAATTTATGTTAAGCTCAGAGTTATTAGAATTTATGGCAAGCTGCTGGCAAAACTCTCGACAAACGGCGCGTGAAATGCTAATGGTCAGAATATATACATATACTCTTCAGCCATGGCTTTAAAGTGGCCCAAAAATGTTTTCCTTCTTGAATAAACTGCAAAGAGCTGGCTGGCTTGAACTGCAATATTGTATATGCCAAATAAATACACGAAAAAGCAATCAACTCTGCTGTGCCAGGACTTTTTTTTCGTGTTGGGGGGGATAATAGAAATTTGCAAACCTTTACAAACATTGAAACTCGAAAAAGACAAATAAAACTTTAAGGTTGTCGAAATTGGGCTACAAAAAATATTGAAATATTTTGGTATCCTTACTCCTTGGTATCCTTGGATAGAGTATTTGCAGAAAGTAATAAAGAGCAAAGTGCCGAACAATGACAGCGAGAAATCAACGCGCCAAAAACTGACAGTCGACAAATGAGTAGAAAAAATCAGTCAAGCCAAGGTTCGAGTTCGGGGACATCCATGGAGTCCAGACAATGACAGCAAGCGACTGACTAACTGACAGTCAGCAGGACGAGTTGGGGGAAAAACAAACGAAACGGTTTGGCAGCTCTAGCTTTCCGATATTTTTCGATAAACAGGAACCACAGTGAACCGCAAATTTTGGCAGAGTTTTTACTCCTGGTCCTGTGCAAATTCCCATCCACTCGCACATAAATTCCTTTCGCAGCTTTGCTAAATTTTTTTTTATTTTGATTCTGTGGCCCGGCTCTCAAGAGATTTGTTTTGTTTTCGTGCACTTGTTTACTGCGTCTTTGCTTCAAGAATAAAATGGGGGAAAAAAAGTGGCAGCAACAATGCAGGAAAACCCGCCTCTGGCTGCCACTTTTGGAACAGAACCGAACCGAACTGGGAGCTGGAAGGCTGGGAGGATGGGATGCTGGGAGCTGAGTTGAGATGAGATGAACCCCATGCCAGTAGAAGGACACACACATGGAAGCTTACTTACTTTGCAGCTCTGGGGGATTTCCTTCTTTTCCTTTGCCAGGCAAAGAGAAAATGTAAATTTACATTAGAAGCAAGTAAATTTAAATAATGCGCGTAAAATTTACTACTTTTCTCCACATTTTTTCTACTTTCCCGCTCTGCCAGATCCAGGCTGTAGCTGGAGCTGTCCTGTCCCCAGTTGTCTTCCGAAAGCAAAAAGCTTTAGATAACAGTTATGGTATCGTCCTTTTGTTCAGGCGCCATTTTGTTGGCGCAGCTTAGAAAATATGTTGACAAGCATAAAGCTGCTGCAGGAGTTTGGGATTCAGATTTCCCTGAGAAAGACCAGAGAATGTGACAAGTTATGGGATTCGGGTTTGGGGTTGCGCTTAGAGTGGGATAAGCTTTAAGAATTGCTCTTAAAGATGGGAAACCTGATCCCTCCGAGGCAAATATCGAATATGAATTAGCCCTCACAAACAAAGGACTTGCCAGGCGTAACCTGTAGCCCCAGTTGTCGGGGAAATAAGCCCGGAAAAAATGAAACCACATCCCTTATTGAGCCTCAGCCGCTGATCACAAAATCCACATGCATTTTTCATGCTTTGTCAAATAAACAGCATCTACATATAGAGCACATGGCAGCCCCACACACTCCAAACTCCCAACTCCCTACTCCGGAGACATTTTTTCAACGGCTAGACGACGGAAATTCGTGCCTGGGCTACCATTTTTTTATTCTCCGCAGGACAAAGTTTCCAGCAAGCGCTTGGCTCTTTCTTGCCAATTTTCAGGCAAAGACACAGGACGAAAAAGAATCAACAAGAGATGCTGCAACACACTCGCTGGCGCTGCTGCCTCCGTCTAATAAAAGTCTAGTCGACATTATTTTCAACCCTCGGCGAATTATACACAAGTTTGATCCATTCCGTTCCGTTCGGAAAAGCGACACAACCCCGGGATAAGGACGCGAGTCCTTTGGCCTGGCCCGGCCAATGCAATTTTCGTGCATGAAGCAAAAACGTGGCTTGAATAGCCAAGTGAGTCCCACATTATAAATAAATAAGCAGCCCAAGCACCCAAAACCAAGTCAGCCACGCCAGCCACCAGCCAGGACGACAAAAAAAAGTGAAGACTTCACCAAAAAAAAAAAAAAATAGGAATAGGAAAAAACTGGCAAAGAAACTACCCTCTCGATGGGTAGAATAGAAATGATATTAGGGCGAGCGAGGCAAACATTTTAACAAGTCAATAACATGTCAAGTGAAAACTTTTTTAATATTTTCAAATTGTTGGCCCCGTCCCCTCGTTGTCCTGACCCCCGAATGTCAACTCACTTTAAGCTGAATGGGGCGGAGCGGGGGGCTCTATGGCAGACGCGTGTCTGACAGAGCAATTAATCAAAAATTTACCATAATATTTTACGCTACTCAAAGGAACGAATCTGTTCTGTGACAGTTTTTGTTTGTCATGCATTTTTGATTTTTTTTTTGTCCAAAGGAGAAGCTTGTTGAGCTTTATTGGCTTACAAGTCGGTCCCCGTAAAGTAACATCGTCACAAGGATAAATATTGGGAAAAATTGAAGAATAAATTCAGTTTGTGTCCCATTTAGTTTAAATAATTTTCTTGTGGATTCAAAGTGGATTAACTTCGAATTGTGGCAGGGAAATCCCCTGGCTAGATCTCAAGTAACCCTTACAGCCTTTAACTTCCAATTACATTTGGCTTTGATATACGACTTTCGGGCCGACATCTTTGGCTCGTTGGCTTTTTGGTTGGCCCGCTGGCTCTCCCTTAACACTTAACTTGATTAGTTTCCGGCTGGAGTTTCATTGCCCACCTGCAGTTGCTCTCTGGCTGGCAATATTAATTTCAATAAATCAACAAGTGCATTTTTAAAATGAACAAACTTTGCACACAATTTTCGGAGCCCGAAAAACTTCGGGCTTTGGGCTTTGGGGCTGCATACCAAGTGGAATGGCTGGAGCAAAATCAGGCAGAAAATATTTGCAAAACTTTTCGCATTGAGCCGTGTTTACCTAATGTATTAAAATGTTTGGCTCGACTCCCATTGATGAGTTATATGGCTGCTGTAAGACATTACACAAATGTGGCAGGGCTTTGATTCCATTTCTAAAAAATAAAAAAAGTCCACCAGAGAAAAACGCAGAGGGCGTACAAAAAAGTAGCTAAATGTGCAGCTAGAAAGAAAAGTTCAACTGTCATTTTTTGTTTTTTTTTTTTTTTTTTTTTTGGAAAAAGTGCCACAGAACTTTTTTGCTTATGGACTTTTCTTTTTGTATTTTTTGCAGCAACGTCTGCGTAGAACTTCCGTTCTTCATCATCATCATCGTCTTGGGGCGCCGTTTAAAGTTTTTGCCATTTTTCTACTTCATTTTTTTTGGGGGGGAGGGGTTGCAGTGCAAGAATTTATACTTATATAAGTTATACTGCTCGAAATCAGAGTAAAGTTTTAGCTGCAAGTAGTACATAAACGAAACCAATATGCGTGCCTCCCCCCATCCCAGTCTGCCGTCAAACTTTTCCCCGGGGTGCATGTCCCTTCTATGTATAAAGGAGTATTTTTTTTTTTTAATATTTATGTAGCCTTAACCCTCAGTCTGTGGTCTCGAATTCCAGCAAAATATCATTATTCTTGTCGTTTTGCTGCTTTAAGCGATTTTCGTGAAGTCGTTTAAACTTGACGTCTATGAAAAATGTTGGGCACCCCACTTGGCCCGAAGGAAAGTTGCGGTTCGGAGTCGGAGTTGGCAAGAAAAATGCATTAAATAGTTTTTGACAATATTAAAAAAAGGAGGAAATCTTGTCGTCACTTACGAATGGTCAAGGGGGGACAGGGCGGGCCTCGGGACTGTCATTGAAACTTACCTGAAAATAGGAAGAGAGAACTTTTTAAGGATCATGTGAATTTTAATTAGATTTAGAGAATATTTTTGTGCGTGGGGGCCATCTTTAATTAAGTAACTTATTAAAGGTTAACCGACCGAAACGCCCACACACACTGAACTGTGTCGCACTAAATAATTGCTAATTTACGTGCTTTTTGCGGATCTGGATTATGTGAGCCGAGGTTATAGTCCTGGCCATCGTCTTGCTACACGTGCAAAAGTTTGCTCTGCAACTTATTGACCTTTTGGTCGTTTGGTCGTTTGGCCAGCCAACCACCCACACAGAGTAGCAGTTGCCTCTAAGGTCAACATTTGCGGAGCAAAATCAAGTCGGAGAGCTCTGTGGCACCTGGTCTAATTAGTTGGTTTTTGAGGTAACCTGCAAGTGTTTGCTCTTCGAAGGTGTGCGAATTGTGGGAGCTAAACGGAAATGCTCCTTTGGCGAATTCCCATTTAACCAACCTAATCACCATTGAGGGGCTTAGGCTTGGGTCAGGTTTCCCAAAATTCGGATCTGCTTACAATTGCATAACTCTAGCAGAGGAATCGAAACTTGCAATTCCCATCAACCAGATCCAGCATCAGCATGTGGTATTTGTTTAGCTAACAAACCAGGCCGTCAAAGTTATTTCACTCTATTTTTTCCCTCCCACATATATGTAGGATATATGGAGTATAGGAGTATAGGAGTAGTTTTCCTGGCCGTCTGGCGTTTGCCAAAAATCAAATGCAATCAGCGAAAACAAATAATGGCATAACGTGCCGTATTCCCGTGCGGCAATGAGTGTAGAACGTGTTCGGGCCTTCTGGAATGCAAATACAATGCAGTCGAGCTAATAAATATTGAAAGTGGTTTAAAACAAATCGGCAAATAACGCCCAATACGCTATCCTTTTTTTTTGTGCGCCTTTGTTTCAATAAATAAACGCAAAATTGAGCTGGAAAGTAAGGGTAAAAAATAAACTGCTGGCCGTATTAAAAATGCATCGATGTAAAAATAATAAAATCGATATTGTAACCAAAGTAAAGCCTGAACGGCATGAAAATTAAATTGGTAGCGCTTGGTAGCTACAAAATTCCACATGAGAGCTTTAAGAATAGGAAGTGGTGGCATATCCTTAAAATAAAATTTTAAAAGAGAATCTATGACATTTTCCTTACACATAAAATGATTTTTTTTGTCGAAATCATTTTGATAAAGTCCCCTAAACTATGGGTAGTCAGAAACCAACTGAACGACAGCTCTCTGGGAAAAAAATAAAAGGAAATGGAGCTGGGGAATGCTTGCGGCTTTCTGTATTTTACATACATGTCAGGGGATATATGAAAGCGTTGGTCAAGTCAGTGCCAGAGTGTGTGTGTCTGTTGTGTGTGTGGGTTTGTTGTTTTCATTTGGATGCTGCAACTGGGATTTACTTTTTGTGCCCCTGGCCTCTGGCTGGGTGGTTCGTTGGTCGGTCTCCCATGGAAATGGAACGATGCGCGTAAATTTAAATTAGCAGCAACACCACATACGCCCGAGTGTGTGTGTATAGTGTGTGTGTGGAAATTACGCATACGCCACGTTGCACCACATTTTGACTACTTCATTACCATGTTTAATCAGATCATTGCGTGTCTGCCACTGATGCCATCTCCTTTGCAACGTTCTGCTCCTGCTCCTGTCTCTCTCTGCTGCAGAGGCCAGTTCATCAGTCAACCGCACTTTCTGCCCCCTCCCCCTGCCACCGCAATCATTTAAATGCTGTGCATTAATATTTCACACACACACACATACACACACACCAAAAGCACTCTTCCATCGCCATCGCTGCTATCTTTGTTTTAGTGTTTTAAATAACAATTTGGTTTAGCATAAATTTACGCATGTTTTTGCATTGCCGAGGGCAACGTTAGTTTCTACATAATTTTTGGTGGCTTCTTGTTGTTGTCGCTGCCATTATTCTAATTGTTATAGTTGCTCTCTCACACTCTCCACCCTTCCATCGCCATCTCTTTCCAGGGGTCGGAAGTGCGGAAATTGGAGGGTAATGGAAACTGTTTGGGTTTGACTTTGGAATGCAAATGCCGAAATTGCTGACAGCCAGTTTAGAGTCGGCCAAAATGGAGGATTTTCTAGGAAAAAGGATTAAACATAGTAATAATAAGGCCTATAAAAATAATTATAAGGAAAATAAACTCCAAATACTACTTAAATGCTTGGGAATCATCAAAGGACGGGGCCTATTGTCATTATTGAACACGCCTCATTTCGACTGAATGGCATTCTGACATACGCCAAGTGTGTCCTGCCCATTACGGCTGCCAGTATCCTGGGAGTATCTGGTGGTGTTTTGCTTTCGCCTGATTTATGCACATCAATAACACGAAACGAAACGAAACAACAGGCATAAATCAGTTTCCGAGGCAAGACACGCACAGACAATGGCAAAAACAAATATTTGACTAATTTCGAAGATAGCAAGTGGGCCAACGGCCAATGGCCAACAATGGCGAATGGCACAATGGAGACAATAGATGGACGTCCGTCCAGGAGTAACCTTAAAACAAACTTGGCCAAACAAAGTTATGGCCTCTGTGGCTGACACATACTACAGCCAGGAAGAGGCAGGACACAGGAGCCAGGAGCCAGGATATTTTATAGACGCACGAACATAATTAGGAACGAGCTGTTTTAATTGATAGTTAAAACAAGCTCGGACTCTCTCACTGGCGAAAACTTTGCACTTGGCTTGTTTATTAATGCAGCCATGTCAGGCTGCTTATTTAGCTCATTTATTTTGAATGGCAGCTTCGGCTGGCTGATGCACTTGTGGTCAGCCGGGGGAAGTGCTCCGAGTCGACTCTGTCTCGGAGTCTGCATTAATTTCCAGCTTAAATTGCGCTTCAAACACGTACGCATACACACTTTTAGACCAGCTCTATCCGTCTCTCTTTCCTGGTTATACACCTGTCTCTCTCTCTCTCTCGGCTTGTGGTTGCTGGAAAATTTATTAGCTGCAGTTGAGGCTCCTGTCCTGGAAAAGTCCTGGCGCACCCCGCCTGCGGTTGCACCTGCATCTAAGCTGATTGCCAGTTATCTGTGCATCTTTGTAGCTGTGCAGATTAATTATAGTCTTGTTTAGTTTATAGAGTTGTCTAACGGAATTTGCATTTCGCTGCCGCTGATGTCAGGCACCCCACCCCCCTCCCCTGCACAAATAAATTCTAGGCTTAAACAACAACGAGTATCAGTCACACACACACGTTTGGTATTTGCACGCAACTAATTAGCTGTCAAAATAGCATAAAATCAACTGACAGACAGAGTTGGAAAAGTCGGGCCAGAAAATGGTGAAAAAGGCAAACACTAAGAGAAATTTGCGAGGCAATATTTTTGGATATTTTAACACCAACAATGGCCGCCTTTGTACCATTAAAGTTTCCGTTTGCATTGGAGCTACAAAGTCATCGCAAAACGAAGCCATAGATGGAAATGTATCTTTTGCACACAGATACGGCTATTTGTTAGCCTGTATTTGTGGAAAAGTCAAAAACTTTGCCCAGCGGTTAAGAAAGAGATGGGTATATGTGGGTTGCTTCCGTCTCTTTCACTGTGTGTGCATAATCGAGCGGATACAATCATTTTAATAGACACGCCGGTGTTATAATTTATATGCAAGCGTATCCGTTTGCCTTCGTCCTGCGTCCCCCTTCTGGCCGGGCAGGGCCCCCAAAATTTTAGCAGATACTAGGCTGGAAGGCTGGGAAAATCTGGTCGTGGACCTGGACCTGGGCCTGGTCCTGGACCACAATTCTATGCCATTTGCATATCTGCCCTGCCGACTTTTCCCACTGCTACCCTTTTGTCTCCTGTACGACTTTGTCTGGCCATTATTGTGTTAATTTTCAGTTTGATATGCGGACGGAGCAGCAGGACCATATGGAGGCTATATGTATGTATGAATGCATGCAGGACAATATGGTAAATGGCAAAAAAGTTTCCACTCTGGCAAAAACAATGTGAAATATTTGTCGCTTGTTGGTTGCTCTTTATGATGATTGCACTCGATAACAAACATTTGATGAGGACGCTGATGATGATGGTGGGGAGGGGGAAATTAGAGGAAGGACCAAACAATGTGGCTTTAATTCCGGGCTGGTGTTTCACCGGCTTAAATCAGAATTCGTCAATCCTAATTGTTAGGGGTTTTTAAAAATTAATACCATCATAAATCCTTTTATTTGAATCAAAACAAACAGAAAGCCACTTAAAAGCGAATGAAATATTTGATGTATAAAAAATATTCACAAAAGCTGCAATATAATTTAATTAACAATATACAGAGGCCATCGGGAAAACAATGAGGTATGCGAAATGAACTGCCAATAATAAAAGGGGAATGAAGTCATAACCGAAACAGCAATTAAAGAGAGTCAAATATTAAATTACAGAAAAAAATTAAAGCCCCCAGCGGGGTGGATGGGATGGAGGGGGGAGGAGGTTAATTTTAGCTGGGATAATTATGATGCCTTCTCGCTTGCACCGCGCAGGACAATGGCAATGCAATGAGAGATAAATATCAGCGATTAATTTGAAATTTATTGCGTGCATTTAATAATTTATTAGTGCGTGAGCGCGAAACGGGCTTTGTTCCTTGTTGCTATTGCAATTTATGTGCGGCACAGCAGAAGCAGCAGCAACAACAACAGCAACAACAACAGCAGCAACCATAACACCTTCGAAACACACATTGCGCATACGCCGCATTGTCCTGGACGAGCGATACAAACGTTAATCGTGCTCATCCCCCCCTTGGCAGGAAGGCAGAGAGGGAGGGGCAGCCGGAATGGGATAAACAATTGCATTTAAATTGCATGCCTCGCTGTTTGACTCTTGGCGGCCCAGTCATGGACATGGAGGAAACTTTTCGGCCCATAAATAAAACGCAAACAACTCAATTTACATTGGCCCCGAGCCCGTGGCACGGCAGTTAATACGGTAGCCAGTAGGATGCAACCTGTTTTTGCTTAATTCCCCCGTAATTATCTCCCTAAATCGCTTGCGAGTTGCCGCAATCTTCTGCCATCAATTGCTAATCTTGGCTAATTATACGAAACCAGCTGTAGGATTTCATTGCTCATCCCCAGAAACAAAGGCAACAAAACACAGAAAGCTGCACTTTCCTCAGCTCAGCTCAGCTCACAGTTCGGACGTTTTCCATAGATTTGAACAAAAAACTTTTTAATTAAAAACTTTTTTCGTGCTTCCCTTATTTTTTTTTTTGCTCTCTGGCTATTCTGCGTTGCGTTTACCAGATTTCTCTTACCCCGTTTTATTTGTTATTTTTTTTTGGTCTGCAGTTTTATTTTATTTATTTTTTTATGCGTCTTTTGGCTGGCATTTCTGTCTGAAAGCCTTTGGGGTTTCAACCGCAGCACAGAGGCACGGGTGGCGAAGAAAAAAAATAATCAGAGAAACAAACTCGATTTGTTGTTGCCACTGCTGCTGTGGCGGTGGCAACAATTAAAATTGCGCCACTGAGCGCCACTTTCGGCATTTCGCCCATCAGCGAAATTCGCGCTGGGCGGGGCAGCCGTTACAGCAACGCCACTTAATGTCACATTTCATTAGCAGCCGGGCCAGAAGAAATATACAAAAAGAATCACTGGAAGGTGGTGGAGCAGAACTCCAAAGAAAGTGGCCGATTGCAAGTGTTTGGGGCTAATAAGGAATACCTTTAATTTAATCTGTTTTAAAGAATAATCCCCGTTTAATGGCTTCGATGTTTGCCTAATTCAATTACCAATAATCAGGACAAATCTAATACTCGCGGGCTAATTCCCAAAATATAATTACTCACCAATTATGCACAAATCCATCAGAATTAACCACAATTAAGTAAAAACTTTGTTGCTCACTCGCGTTACTTTTTCGGCCTTTCTCGAGTCCTGTCCCCGCTCGCTCGCTTCATTTCAATTATTCAATTTTACACCTTGTGGCATTTCTCAGAACAAGACACAAATAAGGGTAGAGGATGGGCGGAGCGGAGGTGGAATGGGGGATGGTTCTGGTTCTAGAGAGAAATTCTAGGGAATTTGGCAGCAGAGGACTTTCGTTCTGCAGCACATTAATCGCCGTCGAAAAGGACCAACTTTTGTCGAGGCTTCTTCCTTCCCACTTTGGAATTCTGCGCCAATGCCAATGGCGAAAGCGGGCCGGGTGTCGTAAGACAGTCGGAATTTACAAGAAAGCTCTAAATGAAAAATCGCAAAATTCTTTAAGAAATACTCGACAAACAAAATGGCAGCAAATGGTTGTCCCATCTTTGCGGGCCAGTAATGACAATTGGAATTCGTTTAAGTAGTTATTTCATCCGCAATTTCTTGAGGTTTCTCCCTCTAGTGCTGAAAGTAAAAGCCATTATTGTCGCATAATTTCAATTGTACCAAGAGGCAGCACTTAGTTAGACCATCATTACAATCTTAATTCAGTTTTGTCTCATAATAAATGCATTTTTAAAAATACATCTGGCTGCGGGCCAGCAAAACTTGACTCGGAATAACACAGTCGCGAACTATAATTTGACACGAATTTATATTTAAGTGTTATTTTGTGTTTTTTTTCGCACTGATTTCCCTCTATGCCATGTGCACCTAAATTGACAGTTGCAAATGCAAGCAAATTTATAATTGAATTCAGTGCCGGACTTCAACTCGCAAACGAAATAAAGGCCGAATGAGAAATGTTAAATTCCCGCTTTTGGCCAGCGTAAAATTAACTCATTATAAAATTAATTAAACAATCGCTGGGTGGATTTGTGCACTCGAATGCGGAGAAGTGAGTGGTGGGAGTCAGATAATCATGTGTTCGCAATCGGTTTTCAAATCGCCAGCAGCCAGGAAACCAGCAACAAACAAAGCAAATGCAAGTCCTGCCTGTCAAAGAGAGGGCGTGTGGGGGGGGGGGCGCAAGCAGGAGTGAAAACAATAATAAAATCAATTTGTAATAAACCGCATGGGACGCATGAAAAACGCAATAAAAACGCACAGTAGTCGGAAAATTTGTTGTTGTTGCTGCGGCCAAAGCAGCAACCGCAAAAGAGCTTTAAAGTGTTGCATACTTTCCGGGGTAAACATGCGGGTCACTCCACCATTATCCACTGCAAAATGGCTGCCCCACGGACAGGAAGTGGGCTTAAATGTGGCAAAGTGGTGGATGAGGAGGGGGAAACAGCCAAAGGATATTGCCTACGCTTTAAAACGTTGACAGGCCGACTGACTGCCGACTGCCAAGCGGAGATTGTATTTAAATAATTTAAATATTCATAGGTGCAGCTTCCAATTTAATTGAGAGCAGCCATCAACCGTTGGTTAAGCGTGTTATATTTTATGCAATCCATCAATAAATGTTTAATGTGTTTCATAAAAAAATCTGGGACCTTGTCCCTTAAAGGCTAGTGGAAAATTGGCAATTGTGAAATAAATAAACTGGCAAGACGATTTATTTAAAAAAAATATTCATAGCGATGATCAATGTTACTAGTTGAATATCGATAAAAACTACATATATCGATAAAAATAAGAAGATTAAGAGTAGCTTTGCACACCAAGTGGCAACTTTAACAAGTTCAAGCGTCCTTCAACGTCCTTTTAACGAAACTTTATAGAAAATAAACTCTTTAAAGATTTAAAAACGAAATTGTGTTTCGTTTCAATTTCCTTTGGCCCAACCGAAACAACCTCCATCACACGACATGCAACACCAACTGTCGCTCAATTGTTGCAACTTTGTGCCGCGCTGGAAACATTTACTTGGTCTTCGCACAGGATGGAAAAGTACTCTCTGCCACCCGCGACATTATTTTTCCGCTGCCTTGTTATTATTATATTTACAACTCCATGAAAAAAAAGGACGGGCGCAAAGTCGCTGGCATAGACATAAACCAGGTAGGTCGTGTGGGGGGTGGGTGGTTGGGTTTTTGTGGCACTCTTAACCGCACACACCCTCACATGCAAAGTGCGACTTTGTACACAAACGTGACGGCAAAATAATAATAAAAAAAAAAGTATAAGATATATACAAATTGCTCCAAGGCCGCGATAGGCGGGGCAGGGGCGGGTTTGTCTTTCACCTGCTCGCCTTGGCACCTGCCACACACGTGCCCCAAAAGAGGGGCTGCTGTGGCAATTGTTGGGGAAAGAGTTGCCGTTGCCTCCCCCTTCCTGCCCGATGGTGTCACTGCCGCTTCAAGCCCACTTAAGCCTCACACTTACGCGTGTAGCTCGTGTGTGTATTTTTGTCTATAATTTTCATTTTGCCAGCGCATTTTGTAACTTAATTAGCATTTTCATACATAAAAATAACTTTTTTTTGTCGCCAACTTTTCTGGGGCTGTCAGGGCTTTAATTAAGTGAAAATTAATACGAGTTATGGAGGAGGAGGACGCTCAAAAGGCAAGAGATTGTACAAGAAAATTACATTTTAAATTATCCAAAAAGTATATTATTTTGATAAGATTCAACATTTTTTGCCAGACAATTATCGCTCCCTAATCTTGGATCTGTCACTCCTTGCCGTCCTTGTAAACATGACTTAACAAGACACCCACACAGAGCCAGTGGCATAAACATGCATTGGCATTTTCCAACTTGTCTTGCAATTTTGTTGCCAGAAAGGGAGGCGGATGGGGCGGGGCGGGGCGGGGCGTGGCATAGGGCCTGACACTTGTCAAGTCCCTTCTCCTGGCTGGCCTGCTCTTTTCATCTTGTTTGCTGCTGCCACTGCCTGGCATTGCATAAATGCCTTTTAAGTCGCTTTAATCTCCTTACATTTCAAGTTGTTTGCTGTTACTGCATAATTAATTAGTGAAAAATAGCAGACAACACGGAGAATAAAAGTGAAAGACGACGGCAAAGTTGGAGAAGCCGACTGAAGCATTTGACGAGTGTCAGGGAAATGGGGAAAGTGTTGGAAGTGTTGCAGTGGCAGCCTGTTTACATTCGTGGCAAAGGCACAAAAAGGATTCAGACACACACACATCCTCCTCCTCCATCGGTTTTTCCCGCATATTTTGCGTCACTTTTTCTGTGCTTTGTAGCTGATTATTTTAATGAAGCATCTCCTTCTCCTACTATTTGACAGGACTTTTTGTTTTGCTCCCAATGGTCCGAATAATATCACATTTTACTTACATTCAATATTTTTAGCTTAGAAACGGAAGAGATGATACATGTTTACATACCTGTAAATAAAAAGAAAAGAAAGACGATTAAGTAAGTTTATAAAATGGTTTTAAATTTTCTTAAATTTAGTATGAAATGCAAGACTTTGAGCTGCAGCATTTAATGGCCAACCAGGGCACCCTCAAACGACAACAAAGATTATGCACTTCATTGTCATCACCTTCTTCTGGCTTTTGCCTCCTTTGGGCCACTCCGCTTTCCTGCCACCATTCCCTTGGCTGCCCCTTCTTCTGGCTGTCATCAGCTTAAGCTGCATGCCTCAAGTGCACTTAATGTGCGGCAGACACACCGAGGCACTAACTAGAACAAAACTGGGACATCGGGCCGCCCGCAGTCTCAGTCGCGCGCGCTTTAAAATGTAACAAGAAAATTGGTAATTGCTGCAGGTCAGACCCGCCCCTTTCCATTTCCCCGTTCCGCCCACAAAACACCTAGAGAAGGACCGCAGCAGCCGCAACGACTTCAACCAACTGAAGGCATTAGCAGCAGCAGAAGGAGAATCTACGGCAATTACAACAAGAAGGTGGCCTTCTGCCGGCTTCTGACTTGGCAGCTGTCCCCTAACCTTCTCTTTTGCATTTTCATTAATGTCACAGCAGGTCAAGATGGCTAGAATAACGCTCAATCTAACTTCGATCTCGGGAAAGCAGGCGGCAGCTTCGATTTTCCCTGACTGCCCTCCTCTCTGGCAGATTGATTTCAGATTTTCCGAAGCTTGACTTTTCCAGGCGTCATAAAAGGAAATGTCCAACACAAATTGCCGGGGCCTTGCCGGGGCCTGGCCGGGGCCGGGACCGGGGCAGTTGGTGGAAAAAACTTTGGCTCACACACTTTAAAAAGCCATCGCACAAAGGCCACAAAATTGCTATGCTGCTCCTGAGCTTTTTCTGGCTGCCAAGTATTGTTTTAATGTTACTCGACAAAAAGGGAGAAGTTGAAATTCATGCGAAACTTTCAACTTGGGAGTCACTTAGAGGGAAAACGAGGAGGGTTTTAGAGTCCATTGGTATTTGCTTGTTCGTCTGTTCGTTTTTTATTTTTTTTTTGTTAGCTATCTCTCTTGGTTTTTAGGGGGGAGTGGTTTTTGGGTCGTCCTCCCCGCCCCGCTCTGCGTCCTGATCCCTGTGCCCAAATGTAATTTAGTTTGATGGGCGTGCCGCAGACTAGGACAATTCCATTTTACACCCCCTTCGCGACTGTCACATGTTGCATCATCATCCCCCACCATGGATTGTTCCACGGATCTTGGCAGCATCCTTGGCCGGCCACCCATTGGGTTTTATGTGTTTGTAATTAGTTTTTGCAGCGGGTCGGCTAATGCGGGGGGCGTAGCTGTCGTAACGGAAACGGAAATGAAATTGCTTGCAATCATTTTTCAAAAATAGTAAATGGAATATTTTGTAATTTGAAATTAGCGCCAGAACGGAGCTAACAGAAGAGGGGGAGCGATGGGGAGGGGCTGGGACGAAAGATAATAATAAACAACAGAAGGCGAAGTGGGGGCCTTGGGTTGGATTTTTGGCCATTTACAAAATGTGCGTTAAGCATTTCTCGTGGTCCCCAACGGGGGGCGGGAGTTTTAATGAATTTGCGTCTTAAAGCTGCAAGTAATGGCCAAAAAGTGTTGCCTACTTATCGCCCGATGGTTAATGTTTCTTGCCCCCTTTCCAAAGCGGAAATTGCCAGAGCCAGAGCCAGAGGATGCTTACGATGGATTAAAATTTCGGTAGAAAATACATAAAACCCCAACAAATTATTCGGCTTCGGGCAGCCATAATTGTTTGTTTTTATTAATGTGTCAAGGACGTG
Organism: Drosophila varians; assembly: GCA_018150405.1. Classification (NCBI taxonomy): domain Eukaryota; kingdom Metazoa; phylum Arthropoda; class Insecta; order Diptera; family Drosophilidae; genus Drosophila; species Drosophila varians. The sequence continues at coordinate 18,418,498 of JAECWK010000130.1, forward strand.
GAAAAAACAAACTTATTGAACCCTCATCGTGATCACCCAGACACCAAGCCTCTCCAATCACGTGGCGATTTCCGTGCAAACGATAAACCATCAATGAAAAACTTTCAGGGCCTCTTAAACAAGAAATTCCTTTCAACAGGAAGCAAGTGGAGAATATTTCCGCCCCCAAAGTCATGCCCCAAACATTATCATCATCATTAAATGTCATTATGTAAATAAAACCAAATAATGGGAGAGTCGCTTTCGATTTGGGCAACTTTTCGATGCGGAGTCAAAGGCACAAAGTTGGCCAGGCAACGTGAAGCGCCTAATAAAGTTTGGGGCCAGGCCAGGACCCATAAATATGCGTCGACAATTCCCGGCGGGCAGGAAGGAAACGCGAGAAGGCCGTGCGGATAAAGCGTGTGAGCTGTGCTTGCGTGAAGTTTGCGTGTGGCAAACAGCGAGCGTGGAGAAGACGACACAACCAAGCGATGCGATACGAGGCGATGCGATGCGGCAAGATTACGCATACGCCGTGTGGGCGCTGTGTCGGGCACAAAGACTGAGCAAATACGAAATTAGACGCACGCCGGCATCGGTGACACTTTCCCTTCCGTTATTTACCTTCTTTTTTCCTGCCGCATTATATATTGTCTTTGGCAGAGCCTGCGCCTCTTAAATGCTTGGCTGCGCGCAATGAATTTGTTATGAATTTATATCCGCGAACTGATGCTGGCGGAGCCAAATGAAAGTAATAAGTTCCATGTGGATGCATCTTTTGCCGACGAAAACGTGCGACAAACGACCATGATTACGCTTTGAGTAAGACAACAGGGCGAAGGAGGCCAGCGAGCGCTTGTCTGCCACACTTCCATGCCCCATTCCCCCTGCCGCTTTCCCTGCTACCCCGCTTCCTGCCAGGTTAACTCCAATTTGGAAGCACATAATACCGACAATGCTGACAATGTCGTTTTACCCCCGCATCCTTGGAGCCCCGCAGGCGGCGAAAACATTTCTATTTGGCATTGCTTTCGTTTTCAATTTGCCTGCGCTGCCGTCGTCATCTTCAGCAGCCAAAATCCGCCTCCAGCAGCTGTCCAAAATAAAACGGGGTGGCACGGACCCCAGACCCCACACCCCACACCCCGAACCCCGGACTGGCAGGACGTGGCTGTGCTTTTGTCGGCCTTTGCCGTGAAAAACAATAAATATTAAAATAAAATTCGTTAGCTCGAAGGAAGTGGGGCACAGAGTGAGAAATCCGTGCCGTAAATGCTTTAAGCATCCTGACAGTAATTTGAACTTGTAATTTGAATGTTACCAGGGACATTTCGCAGAGCAGGGGACGATCGAATTGTTGGGCAAAACTAAGCGATTGATTCCGACTCATTTGCTGGGGAAAATTCATTTGGCAGTTCGTTCGTTGGTATTCATAATGCTTAGCCAAAGCCATTAATTGCCAGGCTTATGGGGAATAATGTTTATGAACCGGTTTACGTAAGAGATATGGATTCGTTCCATTGAGAAAATATTTATATAAACAAACCCGAGGAGCACTCAGTGAAGAGTATCTTTCGCCCAAATTACGGGCTCAATTTCATGGCACAGGTTTACAAATTGCATAAACCAAATGCCGTACATTTAATTCGAAAAGATACAGACACCAGACAGTCGCACGGCCGCACAGAGATAGGAGACGCAGGAGGCAAGGCACTCAAGTTGTCCTTGCAACGGCGACCGGAGACGAGAGATGCTGTTTATAATTTTATCAACTTGTATAAATATGACAAATCGCTTTATGACTTCTCACGCAGCAGGAGCACCCGCCGAAAGGAAGCGAATGGATACGGCGCCCTGGCATAAGGACAAGGAATGGAGGAGGTGGGTGGTGGCATCCGAATGGCGTCTTGCAGATACCAAACGAAAAAAAAAAAACACCAGCTCAGCAGCAGCTTCAGGCATTCCTCGCCGACAGCAGCAAAGCCAAATAGAAAAAAAATGAAAACGAAAAGGAAAAGGACCTAAGGAAAACTCTATACGTATGTTTATACTAAAATAATCAAGAAAAATGTTGTGCACTAAATCAGTGAGGACGGCAAGGAGCTGGTAGAAGCAGCCAAAGGTTGCCCAGGAAATGAAAACCGCAGGCGGATCATGACGACGATGACAATGTCCTCTCCCAGATTTCCTCTACTCTGTATGTGTGTGTGTATGGATGGTTGTGTTCTGCGGTCGGACACGGGGCGTATGCGCAATCTTCAGTGTGCAGCTTATGCGCTTTTCCGCCTCACGCGCTTTTCCGACAGTTGCACTCCCCGATGCTATCGAAGAGCCACTGTTTTCCTTTCTCCTGGCTTCCTTTTCAGTTATTTTTTTTTTTGCACTTCCCGGCCGGCTGCCTTTTATTTTTTTCATCTCATTTGCATAATTATGTTTCTTTTTTCGGCAGGAGTATGTGTGTGTGAGCCTCTGTTTCTTTTTTCTCCGCCAGCGTTCCTTGTTAAATTGAGCGTTAAATTCGCTGCCTCAATATTTGAGTCAAACTTAATTAGTGTAGCCAGGGAACAATAACGCTTAAATTGTTTGCCAAGTTCCAGGACAGAGATGAATGTCCTGCAATTATAGCGAGTCTCCCCAGTATACGGCGGACATTTTAAAGCAATTGCGATTAGAGCTTGATTAAATTTCGGAATCTATGACTTAACTTTTTCAACTTCAATTTTCCATGATAGTCGAAAGTAATCTTCCAGTTCCATGACTTCCTCTGCTCACTCAATTATCGGCATCGAACATAATGTCGGGGATGTCCCTCTGGCTTTTGTGTGCCTCGCATCTTACCTGCCACTTACCTTGCCAAATGGCAATGGCATCTTCGGCTCCCCCAAAACCCCGCCCATGCCGGCCCCGTCCATCGTATGCTACATAATTTTGTCACTAATCCGGGCAATAAGATTGTTTAATTTTGCGCTAAACTTAACGCTTTCTTTGCCTTCCTTTTCTGGCAGCTTTCCCTGTTTTTCGGCTTTGCCGCCGCTTTTCCCGCATTTCCCACATCGAACCCCTTGGTTATTTTGCTGGCGTGGCGTGTTTTTGTTTGGCATTCCCCAGGAAGGAAAGCCCCCAAACGACCCCGCCCTCCTGATTTCCACAAAAGCTATGCAAATTGAGGCACGGCACACCTGCGGAGGATGCTGCCTGCCTGCCTGCCTGCCTGCCAGCCCGGCTGGTTAGCTGACTGGTTGAGAAATGAAACGAAATGGAGAAATGGAGTCGAGGTCTCGGTCTCATGTGCATTGGCATACATTACCTCTAGTAAATGTTACAATCTAGGGCCCGGACCGCCGCCCCTCCCCCTCATCGAATGCCTTATTCACGCGTCAGGATCCATGTCCTGTGAGCTTGTGTGTGCGCCTCATTTCGTTTGATTTCATGCCTGTCCTGGGCTTTGCAGCATTTTCTTCTTTTCTTTTCCATTTTTTACCTTGCTTTGTGTGTGCGATAATAAATTTGCCCTGGTCTAAGGCTGAAAGGAGACCAACGGGGGTCCTTGAGAGGGCGGTCGGAAGGAAAAGGGCGCCAAGGGAGTGAATCTGGGGGATCGCATGTGCCATAGAATCTCCTTTTCTCAGCTTGCCTTTTCGATGCTGCTCCTGCTGCTTCGGTCTTCCACTTTTTTAAGGTATTTTTATGCAAACAAAACTCGAGTGTATGCAAATATTTGAGTTTTAAGTGTGTTTGCCTCCCACACACACACACACGCACACACACACATGAAACACACTGGGAAGGGCAGAAAAATTAAAAACCGACACAAATGAAGCAAAAATAAAAGGGACAGGGTTGCACATGAATACCCTTTCAATTTATATCGAATAAGTAGGATTTGCCATTAACCAAGAAAGTATTTTGTATATTATGCATCCTCAATGTTCTAAATTATAAACAAATTATATTTTCAGACCACTTTTATGGCATCGTATATGTTGAAGACCCGTGGACTTGCCTCACTTTCTCTATCCCCCCTTCGCATTTGTTCATTTGGCTTCAATAAATGTGAAAATTATTAAATTAAGTGAGTGCCTTTCTCCAGGAACGGCTTTCAACATATGCCATGCCCATTGTCTAACCCCCTGTGCCCACTCACTTCTGGAATTCTTCCGGCTGCTCTTCGTCTTCTGGGAAACGAAAGTGGTTTTATGTTTATAAGCAAATAAATTACTGTGTAAATAGGTTAAGTCCCACTCTTCGTCGTTCGGAAAATGCCTGCCCGGGGCCCACGAAACAACAATTTCCTCCCAGTTGGGGCTTTTCCCCACCCACACATGTGGGCTCGTATCCCTCTGGTGTCTTTGGGGATTTGTTTTCGTGCCCTGCTCCTTCTAATTCCTTTTTGTCGGGGCTCCGTTGTGTCGTGGCATTTAATGTGACAATTAAATTCCATTTTAAATAAAATGTCTGTATATTATTTAGCTCTTTGTGCACATCCTTGAGGACCTTTAGGCAAATGTAAACGGCTTTCGTTGTGTCTATAAATACACAAAATCTCGATTCAATGATCAAAATTGTATCACTCGAGGGAGGAGGATGCTCACTCTGTATAATTTATTGGGGAAAAAAGCATTCAATTTAAGCTATAATTAACTTTTCTTCTCTCTTTGAAGTCGGACAAATAAAGCTTCTTGGGCAAAAGTTTATGACATCTATCAGAAAGCAAAAGTTCCCTTTAGTTTTCCCCCCCAATAAGCACATTTCTAATCATTTCTCATCGAGTCACATAAATTGTCGCTATATTTCCTCCTTGCCACCCGGATTCCCGACACTCCCGGGGAATGATAAATTCGCGTCGCGTGTGTGAGATTGCAGTGGGAAATTATCAAATAAAAGTGCTGAAATAATTGCAAGGAGTGGGGGGAGGGGGAGGAGACGACTGCGAAATTGTGGCCAGAGTTGTCCGAAATGAAAGAAAAGTAATTAAAAAGTGCGAACGAACGAAATAAAAACCCAAAAACGATGAGGAGAAGTGAAAATTAAAACGAAACGAGGCAAGGCGTGGCGAGGCAGCAGCTGAAATTCGTTGACGCTTCCCATTAAGCTTAAGGGAAGCTGCTGGCTGTCAACGAAAGGATTAAAGCCAAAAATAATGATAATAATAATAATTATGAGTGAGAGACAGATTGTCACAAGTTGTCAAAAGTGTGGAGTTAACCTTGGGCAGCTTGAATTTCCAGCCCCATGGAAGAAGGCACTCGAAAGGCACTTTAAGTTGGCTGCCAGCCAGTCAGTCAGCCCAGGCGGTGCGGCTTCATAAACATAACTCATACGCAGTGTAGGCCAGGAATGCTTTCATCGTTTGTTCTCGCCCCCAAAAACACTTGAGCCTGTCTGGGGAAGTGTGTGTGTGTGTGTGTGAGTGTGGGTGTGTGGGTGTGTGTGAGTAAACAAACACAAGCCTGTGAAGACAGGTAAGACTCAACGAGGTGGTGGCGAAGGAAAACTCAGGTAAGGACATACTTCCTGGGGAAAGGCTCTCGAGAAACTATTATAAATGTTGACAATAATGGCTTTTTAAGCCTATTTTCAAGCGCTGCGTCTGCCTCTCACCCCGCGCACCTGTGACAATAAATGTCATTTAAATGAATTCATTATAATAAGTCAAGTTGATAGATGGCACAGAGCGTAGGATTCCAGCCCGTTTCGTTTCGTAATTTGGAAGCAGGAAAACGATTTGTTAGGCGCCGCCTGGCTAGCTTTAAAAACCGCTATCAGGCATTATGATTCGTGAAAATTGGTATGGAAAATGGAAAATGATTGGGGATTGGGGATTGGGGATTGGAGCGCAGCCTGTTTTTAATTGGGCGCACAAAGCTTACAAGCGGATTTAAGTTGGCAAAGTCGCAAATCGATTCGATACGCGATTGAGGAAGAGGAATCGCCAAGAGTTAATCCACAATCCAGAAACCCAAAAGCATATGCAAATCATGTTTGACAGCATCAAATGGCACACACTCGGAGAAGGAAAAAAAAAGGAGAAAAAATCCAATGAAAATGCCACACACAGACACACACACACACAGTGACATACACTGGCTAAAGGAAGATGGAAAAGCCGGGTGAGGCAATCTATGATACATGACTTTGTGCAGAGATTATAATGCCCGCTGATTGTTTAATCGCTTGGAAAGTGATGGAAAAGTTGCCCATAAGTCCCCAACCCATCCACGGCGATATTCTTTGCCGAAAGAGAAGGGACTAGCAAACAGGGAAAGATATAGGTGTGGGGCGAGTGAAAGAGAGAAGGCAAAAGGCATTCGAGTGTGGCAATGATGGCAGCAAGTTAATATTTCCATATGCCACGGAGCGATAATGTGATTAAGGTTGCTTGCATGGCAAAAACGATAACCATAACCAGAGAGAGAGAGAGAGATAGAGCGAGGAGCCTCCACCCACCCACACAGTCATTGGGGCAAGTGGTAACAAAGTTGGTCCTAGCTGAAGGACTCTATTGATTTAACGAGCTAATGAGGAGAGCAGAGCCAGCTGAGACAGGATTACGATGCTGGCAAGTGAAAGGTATTTTTAGTTTAATTGATAGAAAAGAAAATATTTAATATACATTCCCAAGGACATGTACCGGCTAATCCGAATCCAATAATGTTGACTTAATCTCCGAGCAAGCAGCTAATAGTGGCGTCGCTCTGGAAAGCCAAAAACCAACCGGCATGAATGGCTTGTTGATGCAACACTCGAGCAATCAATAAGCCAGCGTTTCAAGTAGAAGCTTCTTCTCAGACCACAACAATGCCAAGCTAATGCCTTTTCCCCCCCACAGTCCTTGTAGCACTGAGTGATATAAATATGCGACCATTTTCAAATGGAGGACAGTATGGCGCCGGATGGATGGAAAATGTCTGGGTTGAAAGCCGGGTCGGGTCGTGCCGGGCTGGGGCGGGCTGGGCCGAAGCGGTATGATAGTTATAAACAGTAAAAATGTCTAAAACGTTTGCCAATCCAAGGGATAAAAATCTCTCTGGCCAAACGTATTTCTTTTCAGTTGGCAGAGACAACAAACAAACGACAGTAAATCATTCTCAGCTGCGAACGGCGAACGGCGGACGGCGAATAGCGAATGCGAATGGTATCCTTCTGTGGGCGGTGACTAGTTCCATTTAGATTTTTATTGTTGTCGCCATTTTTCTCCTTCCAAAGGCAGGAGGGGGGAGGGACTTTTCGCCTACTTTGTGCTGCGGCAGTAAACATACCGAAATGCTTTTTGAATTGTAATTTTTTTCCGCCGTCCTCTCCTCTGGACTTTTTCCCCAATCCAGAGTCCCGGCTCCCTCCCTCATCAGACCCATTCCAGATCCTGTTCTGCCGATGACGTTTGTCGATGAGCTCTTGCTCCTCTCCAGTCTCTGATAAGCGTGATTGAATTGATTTTCTATTTTTCTACCCCTCACAGGATGGCTTTGTTGCCGCTGCCGCTGCTGCCGCTGCTGCCGCTGCTGTTGCGCCACTTTGCTGATGGATATCAATTGAAACGCTTAAACAGGCGCTTTGCGCATTTTCAATTTCTCCTCGACTCGCACACAAAAAATACAAAAAATGCGAATATCGAACAGGAGAAGGATATTTGTTGATTTTGGCCAGGCAACTTAAATTGTGGAGGAGTAGGAGTTGGAGTTTGGAGATGGAGGAGCTTAGCCCCGGATTTCGATATTGATTTTGCCTACGTTCACATATGTGCGAAAAAATATCCAAATGACGGAAGTAATCTATTGAGGGAGCGACGGTAAGTCACTTTAAGTCTCAACAAAATATGAACGCCATCCATTCATTCTTAAAGTAATTTAATTTTATCAAGCACACCCATTTCCCAGGCCAGCCTTTAGTTTTATTCATTGAAAATATTTCATTTCCTTTGCCAAACACAAATTCCAATGAACTCTCGGCCCCAACCCCCAGCCTTTATCTATCTCATAATATGCAAATTCGATGTGTAAGCGACAGTACGGGTATTCCTGGTCTTCATTGTTCACTTTTTGCAAATATATATGTATAGGGAGGAGAAATGGAAGGAGAAAAGACGACGGGGCAGGGAGGGAGGGAGAGGAGAGGTCGTCCGAACACAATTCAAACATTTATCGATTTCATTGTTGATTAGCATTTTCCACTCCTCTTCTTCGGTTCATTTGATTTTCATCAGGAGACCGAGCGAATAAGATGGGCAAACAAAGCCAAAGGCGAGTTGTCCCGAAAACGTTTGTCAAGCAACCCTCCAGGAATATGATAAGCACCTGCCCCACTCCCGTTTCGGTCCGCCTGGCTGCCCCGGCACCTCTGTAATTTGATGACCCTGTGCGCCATCCCCAAAACTATTAGGTAAATTGAATATCTTTCTATTTTCCGTCAGCTTGCTGCTTTTTTATTTCCATCCATCTACTGGTCTTGGTTGAACCGAAAAACCAAAAATACAAGTCGAAGGAGACCGAGAGTGAGCCCGAGTCCGAGTCCGAGTCGGAGTCGGAGAGACTTGAGTTCTAAATTACACTAATGGACACCGAAATGTAACCGAGCAAACTTTTCAGATGAACTGCAAAATCTGCAATGGGAGTGAGTCGAAATGCAGATGGAAAATGGAGGAGGAGGAGATGGATCCCATGTAGTCATCATCATCATCAAATGACCAGCCCGGGGAATAGCTGAGGGGATTCTAAATAGCTGCGCTTCAAGTGTTTGCCACAAAATGTGTGCACAGGCAAACTTTTGACCATAAATTATGGCATTTATTCAAAAGGCAAACGCTCGCTCCGGAAGTCTAAAGGGAGTGTTATCCTTTCTCCATCCCACTTGGAGCCTCTGCCTCCCCCCCCTTCAGCTCTCTCCTCTGTGGATTTTCATTTATTAGCCACTCGCCCGGGCCAGAAAACTTGCAATCCCAATTGACAGACAGTCTCGAAATTTGACCAGCCGTAGAGAGAAATTGAATTTCTTGTTACGGGCACTGAGAAAAATTATAATTGAAAGCCGAGAGAATATACTCTTCATTTTTTCCATATAAACTATGGTTTTCTAGTGCTATAGTTGATTTTCTTGTGTTAATTTTTTCAATTATCCCCAGATTTTGTCTCTGTGGAAACGGAGTTGCAGTTTCCAACCCAAAACGGCAGCTGTCATGTAAAGCTCATTTAACAATGGCAACCGGGGCATCATCATCAGACCTCCCCAATCTCTCCACCCTTTTTTTTTTTGGCCTTAGCCCTCATATTAACCCATGCCGCCATCGTCGTTTCATCCAGGAGCATAAAAAGCGCAAGTTGCTTCATGGCGCGTGCAACTCGAAGGCGCTGCTTGCCGCATGCCGCAGCTTCATTAAAATTGCAGCAGCCACCAACCAGCAAAAGAAGAAAAGCCTGGGCACAGGGTGGGCCTGGAGGAGGGGGCGTGGCAGGAGGTGATAGCCGAGGGCGGGGACTGAGCCGAAGTGCCAGCAAGATGGCCTAACGACGTCAGCATACAATGGAGCACACAATGCGGATGTGTGCGACAACAACATCGGTGGCAACAGCAACAAGAAAACCGAAACGGCAATAGAACATTCCACAATACTCCCAAACGCCAGGGGCGCCAAAGGCGTGGGCGCGGCAGAGGTGGCAAGGGTGGCAAGGGTGGCAGCGGTGGCAGGCGGAGAAAGTAGAGAAAGCAGGCAACGTGGGCTTAAAGGCAGCGAATGACGTTGGCACTAAGTCGAAGACGATGGGGCACAGTGGTTGCCTTTTCCAATTGTAGCCTCAGTATGCCTAAATTGTTTCGTTTTTTAAGTACAGAAAAGTGTATGAATATTACATAATCACATACTTTGGCATATATGCCCGCAATATATATATTTCATAAAGGATATCCCGCAGAAGCCAATCCACTGTTCCAAGCGAAGGACCAAGCTGCAAGGACAGCGACAACATCTCGCGTGACCTGAATTATTGGTGGCATATTGCCACTCATTGACTTTGCCGCAACGCCCGAGGCAAAAGAAAATGCGCCACTTGACTGAGAGAGAGAGAATGCTCAGGACCCAAAGGCACAAGGAAGAAATAGAAAAAGGAAGGCGAACTGCAAGGAGCTGGGTCCATTGGAAAGGCTTTAAGTTTGCAGGGCAAACAATTTGCTGTGCCCGGCTTTAATCAATTTCGCTTCAAAAATGCAACAGTCAAGACAAAGGAACAAGCCGGGGAAGCCAAGGACTCACCAGCCGCCTGGCAACTGGCATTCTGGCACCGTGGCATCGTGGCATCCTGGCATCCTGGCGCAAGCGAAGGCAAAGGCGAAGGAGTAGCGACAAGGCTGACAATTGTTTGTCGAGTTTGTCAAGCGTGGGACAACGCGAAATGCAACAGGACCAAAATGGAGGAACAGGAGCTGAAGCAGATTGTACTGCTGCAAACTGCATTGTGGCTCCGTGTCGTCCTTTTGCAATCCTTACAAATGTGACGCTGCTTTGTTTGTTTGTCTCGCTTTATTTCACCACTCGTCGACGACATTGCGGTTTAATAATGTGTAAAGTCAAAGTTATTTGATATACCCAAGCACACTCGCACCCACTTCCAAGGATACAACCACACCACGCACTCACATATGGCTGCCAGCACACCACATTTCCTTTTTTCGTCCTGCCATGCCGTGCCGTGCAGTTAGTCATTGCTCGAGTCCCAAGCGCTGGCTTTTCTTCTTTAAATTTATTGGGTTTTCTGTCTGCCATTATTTGTTAGGCCCTTCCTTCCCGGTCCTGGCAACTCCTCCAGATCCTGCCTTCCCCCTTTCACACACGTCTCATTTCGCTCGCGAGTTCCACAAAAATGGAAAATAAATTGAATGACGTTTTTATTGATCTCGATTTTCGTTGGAAACGGTCCGTGTTTCTCCTTTTTTTTTCTCAATTTATTTTTTTCCTGCGCCAAGTTTGACGCTTAGCTGTCGTTCGAGGAGCAAAAAAAAAAGGGAGCCAGGCCGTCTCAGTTGTGGCTTAAAGCGGGGAAAGTCTTTAATATCAAGTTGGAATTTATTTCCCCAACTGAAGAGCACATAATTGTTCCTAGCTTTTAATTAATTTTCAAGTGACTCGGCGCTGCCATCAAAACTGAGTTAAAGGACATGCCATGAATACGTAAAACTTCGCTGGCGCATTCCAAGTTAATCCAATAATCTTGATTTTTCAATCGAAAAGCGTCAGTCCAAAAAAAAGTGCCTTGAGCTTTGATGGCCCAGAAAGTCACCTGTCTCCGGTCGGCGTCCTGCTGATTGACACTCGTATGAATATATAATCCACCAATATGTCGGCGAAATGAAATTGCAAGTCCAAAAGCGAAAAATATTTATTTGCCAGGGCGATATTTCCATATGCACTTTTGACACTTTCCTGTCGCTGACTGCATTAGCCGGGAATATCCGTTTCCATTCCCCGATAGCGGGTGCGGAAACTTGCGACATTTTTCATTCAATGGTATAGAATCCTTGCTCGCATTTATATTCATCCCGAATGGGCATTAGTTTTTGTTTGCCTTTGTCTTTGTCTTTGTCTTTGTATTTGCCGTTGCCGTTGCCATATGAAAAGAAATTGGCGCCCCGGAGCAGGGAGGACTTGTTTGTTGGTCAGAACGGGAAAGTTTTTCGGTCTCCCTTGTATGGGGAGGGGGGGGGCTGGGCAGGAGGCAGTCTGGCGCCCAAGTGCAATTTGTCAGGCTCGTGACTGGCTCAGAGAAATGCTGCTGCGGAATTGGGAATCCGGCTAAGGGGAAAGGAGTTGGGCACAAACACCTCCTCCTCGCTCCATCTTGGCTCGCTTCATTTGTTGGCTTAAGTAACTTAACAACTTTACGCTTGCAACTCGCGTACGCGACTCCTTCGGCGACGTCCTCTTGTTTATATTGATAATGTGCCATTTATTTTATTTAAGGCATGCGCTCGCCCGCTCGATTTGCAGTCACGTTCCGGCCGAGGGATGCCAGGAGAAAGGAGCAGGCGACTGGCAAGGCGACAGGACGAATGAATTGTGTAGGTTTCAGCAACTGCGAAATGGCTCAAACCCACACACATACACCCCATTCTCTCCCACGCACACACACACACACACACACACAGACATGTGTGCGAGCTGTGCAAGGACATGCCACAACTTGCTGTTGCATAATGCATTAAGTGCTGGTGGGAGAAATATCCTGGCTGGCTGGGTGGCTCCTTGCAGGAGTTGCTTTGCTGAGTTATTGACTTGAAGTTTGTTGCGGAATTTCCAAGTGCAACGTGTGTAAGGCATAACAAATTAGGCGCGCCTGGCAGCAGAATGTTGCAGCATTCGGGGGCTGCAGGGACCAGCAGGATAATGGCACTCGAAAACTGATTTCGGTAGATGCCTCAAGGCAGTGAGGGATTTATGCTACCTTATGTCACTTTAAGTGGCTTTAAACGCACTCAGATTGTCATCGGGAATTGGTCACAAATAGACTTATAGTACATCCTTTCCCCCAATTACCAAAAATATTGTCCTTGTTAGATTTCGATTTACTCAATGACAACCGCAAACTTTTCGCTACTCCTATTATTTTCGCGCATTTTGCCTTCGTTTTGCTTTCCTTTCATGATTTTTTGTATAACTATTGACGAATCTTCTCCTCTTTCATTTCGCTATATTTCCCATTTTCCGAGAAGTTTTATTTAAATTGGATTTACTTTTTTTTTGGGTTTATTTTGTACATTAAGTTGCTCTTGCCATTCATTTCTCCTGCTCGACTGCTTATTATTATCGATTTCAATGCTGCCGTCCAGCAATTTTTCATGGCAAATTGAAGGAGCGAAGAATAGAGAGGGGTCTCGTAATGGAATTAAAAATAATTGGATGACATTGGATGTATGTGGTGGGTGAGTAAGCGGAATCGGTGCAGAAAATTTCGACTCTTTTTTTTTCCAGCTTCCTGTTGTCTTTAAAATTTAATTACCAAAGTATTTCCGAAGGCGCTCCAGGCGGCGCGGAAATTCAAGCGTCAACTACAAAATTGGAATAAACAAGAGCGGAAAGGCCTGGAGGAGCCAGGCCAAGACCAAAGATGTCAAAGTAGTCTCCTTTGTTTTCAATCCTTAAATATATAAAATGTGTATGTGTATCTCTGTCACACACTTTTTTTTTTGGAGCGGAAGAGTTGCCATTTTCATTTTCTTTTGCGGGGCGCCATTTTCCTTTATTCTTTTCGCCTTTTCGACCATAATTTGCATGGCATGGGAACTTGACTTTTGTTACCCAGCCGAAGGATAGGGAATGGAGGGAGGATGGGGAGGCCGACGCGGAAAATATGTTCCAGTGGCAGTGTTGGGAATATAATAGAAAAATAAGGTGCCACACAATATGGCCGAGAGCTTTACAGTTGGTTAAGTAGCAAAAGCGCGCGAAGCGGCGAAAGGACGCCGGATAAAGTGGCACCAGTCGACCGGCAGCCCAGAAAAACTGCGCAGAGGAAAATGGGAAATGCGGGAAAATGGGGGAAGGTGGGTGGGAAAGGAAAATACAGATCGGCAGGGAAGGGACATTTCCACCGAGGCCATCGCACAGCGCCAGTGCATGGCGTGAAAATTGTGTTGACAAGAAAATTATAAACCGGAAAATGTTTTATGTTGTGGCTATGCGATTTTTCTCTTCTTTCCAAAAGCCCCCTCAGCCCCCCGCTCTCTGAACCTTCTCGCTTTCACTCTTTATCCAGCGATCCCTTTATTTCGCTCTGGGTCGCTTCCCGAGTGGCTTTTAAAGTTTCAGCCGGCTCATTGTGGCCAAATTAAATTGAGGGGAAATTACCAATGAAACGATGCCAATTTAGGGCCAAGGGTCAGGGGCCACTAAGCGAAAAGGAAACGCTCTGACGAGCTAAAAGCCAAACAGAACAGAATGCCAGGGACTGTGATGACAGTCTCGAGAATGTTTTTTAGTTGGAAAACTATATCCCTTGAATATCTAAAGCCCCTAAACATTGACCCAATTTCCAGTTTAGTTTGCTCTTTGTGGGGATATGGCATTTGAAAGTATATAATGCGGCAACGTAGCAATAAATTAGTGTCGCTGCCGTTGAGAAAAAAAGTTTAAACCCAAACACACAGAGGAGGGCAGGAGGAGCGCGAAAGGACTCGCACATAGGCCTTTCGTCCTCGAACTGGCGGCCATTATAAATATATACTACATGCTGGTTACTTGCCACGTTTAAGTTCGTTAAACATTTAAGCCCAGGTCGTTTTGTGTGTCAAGCACACACACACACCCCATGCTAGGCTATGTACTACCCCCTCGGAGGGGACAAAAAGAGGTGAAAATGAGTGCAAACACACTCGCCTACAATTACAGCAGCACTCAAAAGAGGCGAAGGAACACAACACAAAAAAAAAATGAAATAAAAGGGAAAATGCTGGGGAGACGGCTGCCCGGCGAACGAAATTGCTCGGCAACTTTACTGCATAGTTAATTAATAGGATAACACAATTAATTTGTGGGCAATGAATGTCTGAGCTTTATTTGCCCGTCCAGCCAGGCAAAAACTACCATCGCCCAAGGGTCACTGGGTTGTGTGTGTGGTTATTCCATTTCCATTCCCGGCTTGCAGCTGCTGCCACTTTTTCAGGATGCGGATCCTTCGGCCAGAACTCGCTTATCACGCAGCTGGGGTCTCGGATAATTGCCAAAAGGCTTATGAGATTTTCATGACATTGGGGAAAAACTTTAGCCCAAGACTGACCCTCTCCTCTTCCTGCGAGCCATCAAAGATAATTGGAAATGTTTGGGCCGAGTTTTGGAAAATGTAAATAAATTTAGAAATAATTTATATATTTTTGAGCAACTACAATCTATTATAAATAGCTCAACCGTTAAGATAGCCATCTTAATAAAGATAATAAACTTTGAAGGACTGATAAGCAAGTATCCCTCTCAGACGCCAAGGGCAAACAAGGAAGCGATGTTCCAGGACCATCCTAAAGCATCCAGTGGCTCAATTAACAACGCCTACTCACCTCCCGAGCTGGAGAGGAAAAAAAGGCAACGAGCTACTTTACAAAACATCAGTTTTAACTATTGTTTGCACACTCGACTCAAGAGCGACAGCGTGAAATGGAGGAGGGGGAGTGCGCCATTGTGGGGGAAAAGGAAAAGGACGAACTATGCCCAACTTTAAGGACCGACTCGCTTTGGGTTTTGTTAAAATAACAAAGGACCCGTTGGCCAAACAAGCGGCTAGCGAGCAACGCCTAAAACCGGCGACGAAAATTTTCAAAACGTAATTTTTTATGCTGTCACAAATTTGATGGTGAAGCCGTGCCAGCAGCTCCTGGTCCTGCCACGTCCACTGCCCCTGCCACTGCCCCAGCCGCAGATCCTGATGATGATGATGATGGCATTTTGTCAGCATTATGTAGTATACATAAATACTCCACTTTATGTTGCCATTCTTTGGCAGTTGTTTGTTTGTTGCGGGTAAAACAAAGAGCTTCATAAAGAAAAACTACATCCACAAAAAACACCAAATAGGCAGCTCAATTTTTGTTTTTTTTTTTTTTTTTTTTTTGTGTAAGTTCTCGTTTGGCCATTGTCCTGTGAAAGCAGAGCTCCTTTCACCCTTTTGTATCGACCCTGCTAATTTTCCGCGCTGCCTTTTTTCAGATTCCTGAAAAAAATTCATTGAAAATAGAATCCTCTTTGCCTCTCACTTGGCAAGTTGATGGGTTTCTCCCCCGCCAGGACATTAAAACAGAGGAATGTGTTTTTCTTAAAGCTAAATTATATTAAATATTTTAAGTTAAAGGGCTTTACCTTGAAGTTGTCCATGTCTAAGAGATGCGTAGCCTAAAATTCACTCGAACGGTGACAAGAACAATTTCAGTTATTTCTTTTGTTTTTAAAAATCGATTCAAGTGGTTCATTAGCAGTAAGGTTCTATACTTCCTCCCAAAGGATACTTTATCTGCTACTAGCTCTATCGATTGGTGGTGGAACTCTCTTATTTGTAAGCCAAAAGCCAAAGCCTTCTACTCGGGACCCAGGACTCAAGCTTCAAGCACACTCACGCACACACAACAACTAAGTCTATTTAAATTTTGAGTCGAAGCCGTCAGCTCTCACGCTCAGCCCGGCGCTTCAGCTGCATTATTTAATTTAATTATTTTTTTTTTTTGTTGTTTTTAGATATTTGTATATATATTTGATAGGCACTTAGAGAGACAGGCACTAGGTAAAGTGTGTATTAAAGATATATATAGAAGCACAGAGATACCAAAAACAAAATGGAGTTCATAAAAGCACAGAAGCACAAACAACAAAAGCGAGACAAGATCAGTTTTCGTTGGGGCCCTAGGTCAGGGAGTTGGTACTGGGTTTTTTCGTAGGATTATATAATATATTGTGGGATGAGAAATCAAAAGACTGGAAGCTTACGGTCTACGACTCACACGAAGCAATAGAGGAGAGGGGGGGGGTATGGTATTTTTGGGGGTCGAGAGGTGGGGGTGGCAGTGGTTGCTCTTTTGGGGGAATACTGACCTTGATGCTGTCGTAGCAGGCGGTGACCTTGCCGTTCTGGACCTCCACGTTGGCGGGGGGATGGGCGAACTTGCACTCGGTGTCCTGGCGCGAGCATTTGTTGCGCTGGAATTCGCGACAGACCTCCAGTTGCAGCCAGCGCGAGTCCTTGCCGTTCAGCAGGCTGTTCATATTGACAACGTTGGCCATCGTGTGTATATCGGGGTTATATATAGATATATATATAGCTATCGGATCTGGGTTAGCTGGATTTTAAAGAGCTGGATTTGTATTCTTTATTTTTGATATAGCCTAGCGACTAGAAAATGTTTTTTTTTTTGTTTTTGTTTTTGCCTTGCAAATCTTCTCTTCTCCGCGACACGCACACACACAAAAAACACTAAATTCAAGAGCACAGATCGGATCAGCACCTATATAAATATAGCATATAGCATCTATATAGTAGATGGTATGATTTCGTTTGATCGATTTTATCTTTAGCGTTTTTTTTTTATTTTTTGTGGATTACAAAGCTTGTGGGGATAGCTGATAGCTTGGGCTTTAATTTTGATTCAAATCGAACGCTTAGTCATATATATTTATATATGGATGTGTGTGTGTTTGTGTTTTTATATCTATAGATAGACGCAGTTATTAAATTTTTGCTTTTATTTTTACTGCTTTTTTGTGTGTAAGCTGATTTTACATTATCTGAAATGAGAATAAAACAGAGAAATAGAACTTTAGGATCATACCAACTTGGTTTAAGGTCCAAGATAGAAAAATTAAAATGGCGAAAGACTGGGACAGATAATAGTTGAAAGGGCGAAAGAGAGATAGAGACAGAGAAAGAGACAGAGCGACTCTAAATATAAAGTATGCATTGGTGATGTGGAAACTGATCATGTTTAATAGATATTTTTTTTTTTGGTTTTTTTTTTTTTTGGGTTAGTAATGCGCAAGTTGTTGGAGTTATTTTTTATGCAGAATGCAATGCTCGAAATGATAAAGACAAACAAAAGACAGTCGACAGACATATCCATTATAGACTATTAGATATATATGCATGTATTTCGTTGGATAAATGAGCGAATGGTGTGCAAAATAAAATTTCTCGTTCATACAACTTATGATATAGTCACTAAAAATAGTTTGCCAGATATACACAAATATATATCCGGTCGTACGTATGTATATATGGTAAAAATATAGAGCGTGAGCAGCGATTGGCGTCCAGTTTGCAGCTTTGCTGGAGGGTCGCGGGGGTATATAGCCAACATCCGATAGTCAAGAGCATTTAGGCCAAATAGCCATAGAGCCATAGAGCCATAGAGCCACAGCCAAATTTAAAGCCTAGCCCCTTAATCAGCAATTCAGCGCAATGCACATAGACCAAATAAAAATTAATACTACGAATAAATATAATCAACTAAAGTGCACTAAGTTGTCGCAGAGATAGACTCTCGTGTATCTCCATGTCCAGCCCAGCGGTGTTTAGCAATTTAAGTATTTGGGTAAATAAATTATTTGATTGTTTAGCTAAAGCAACATTTAAGAGAGAGACACCGCCCAAGAGAATCGTATTCGTGTTCTAACATATCTCGCAGATTGCAAAATTTCTTTTTATAGCAGGGAAATAAATTTGAAAAACGCACTTACCGCTCTTACGAAATATTAAATATTACAAAAGACTGAAAAAAAAATCGTTATATATGTGGAATGTAAATAAATTAAATGCATAAAGTAACTAAGTGAAACATTAGAGGAAAAGTGAATATAAATTTCGAAAATGATTCAATCATCGATGACGGCACACAATACGATATTTATATTTTGTTTATATTATATTTTTTTTTGTTTGACTCGCTTATATCTTTATTCACCGACTGCTGCAATTGTTGTTTTATTTGGGAGTGTGTTCTTAATCTTATCTTATCATTGGCAACGGCAAATGAATCAAAGTTTTTCGAAAAGAAAATCTATCAAAGCTTGGCGGGCTTTGTTTTTATTTATTTCTCGGCTTGGGCCACCAAAAGTTCTTGGAAACTACGAAAAAATCGACGGTTTTGCAATTGAAAGTTTATCGAAACAGAACGCGTCCTATGTATGAATGTGTGTGGCTTTTGGCATTTTGGAAGATATCGCCCCTACATATAGACACAAAATTATCTCAGTCAAGTCAATTTGAAAAGATAGCAGGAAAGACAATTAATGAACTTTATAGACCTGTGTGGGTATCCATATTTTTTGTTAGTATATGGATTTGTGGCTACGTCCGCATGATGTCAGCTGCAAATTGCTTTTCCGTATTTCAACTCGATTTCCAAACATATAAATTCTAACTTAATTTATGAGCTGAGAAATTGAGGCTCCATCATGTGGTAGGGGGGGGTTAATGTTTATGGCATGTATTAAAATAATTCTTGAAAACTTTTTCGGCTAAAACAAAAATCTTTTTACACACCGAAAAAAAAACGAAGAACACGCAACTGAAACTGAAACAGACGGACGCCCACGCAGGCGGACGTGGCTGGGCATCGGGCTCTATAGAAAAATATATACGGATAGAAGCTATTATGGCCGACAGCTACGGGAACGGAGCGGATTCGGGGATTCGGATACAGGCACAGAAATCGAAAACGAAATCGAAACGGCAACAGAAATTAGCAGCCGTGTCATTGACGCAGTACGAAAATTTATGGCCAGAAGCGGGTGTGGAAAATGCTGCACGAAAATAAACTTCCGAATAGTGTTTAGACGTGAAATTGGGCCAAGAATAATCGAAGGTTCTCCTTGCCACCGCCACCCCACGCACATGGACGTGTGTGGGCATAATCCGCCGATCGATGCATCCGCTGACCGACCTACAATCAACCTTCAGCCCGCTCTCAGACAGAAGGATACGGTCATCTCTCCGAGGTTTTCGGTTATTAAAAAATCATTAAGCAAAAAGACTTAGCCAACGCTGGACAAAAAAAACGATGCAAATTGATGCGGACCCAAAACCCCAGCGAGAAACAAGTTCAACAAGTTTTGATCGTAGGTTTTGTTTTCTTTTTTTTTCTGGTTTTTTGGTCTCGTATCAAAATGTGTTGTTTTGAAGGTTAAATATGTCGTACAGGCTCGGAGAATGATTTAAGCCAGAAGCCCCGGAGAGAGTGAAGATTAAAAACTGTTAATTCCCAAAGTTGTTAACGCAAACCTACTAAATATTTGTTCACATTCGAAATTTTATACTCGGCTTCCACGGGATGTTTATGTAAGCTGAGTCAACACAAAACCAGCTGTGCTATTGAAAATTCGAAATTTTTGGGCAATTATTACTGCATCTGGGATTAAGGGAGTTTCCACATACATAACTAAACTCTTGATCATATTGGCAATTGGAAATCCCTCTGGAATTAGTATGAAAAAAAATGCTAATTATAAATCAAATGAGTAATAACAAATTTAATTATTTCCGAAACACAATTTTCTGGCTTTCGACTGATAAGAAAATCAATTAAATGATAGTTAAGCCGATTAGATTATCAAATTGTAGGATTAATACTTCTTGAAGCAGCTGGTTGTTTATTTTAGAGAACTTTCTAACAAAAATGCATGTTTTTTTTTGAGCATGAATTGATATTGTGGGGTATTGGTGGCATGTCCTTTTATCTGGAGCACATATCGATTAATTTCGCACCCAAATCCCCACCCCCATCAATTTCCAGCCCCCAATAACTATCCACCCATCCATTTACCAGACACAAACGCCCCACCATGCCCCACATACTGACATACCGACCAAATCGAGAGCGTTCTGCTGATAAGACGACAACAAATAGAACCCCGTCACTTCACAGTTGCCTGTGAAAGCCCATATATGTACATATGTACATACATACATATATGTGGGATCGTATATATTGTATATGCAGTGTGTTGTTTTTTAGATATACGGAGGAGTCATAAAGAATTGCGACTATATTAACGACTCACGGGGAAGTTAACCCGTGCGGGCCAAACTTATGACTAAAGCCATACAACGCAATCCGCTGCAAATGCCGGAGGAGAGGGCCAAAACAACGGGCAAAACAACAGCAGACTTTTGAGCTCCTGCCCCGCGGGCGACAAGTTAATGCATTTAAAGAAACATTTACGCAAGCGAAGCCGTAGCAAAACATCGGTCAGTAACCGCTCCGTGGCTCTGCAACATTATACAACGCTCCTCTAACACCGCAACCAAGACCCAGGGCCCACCCCAGAGGTGTGACACATATATTTGACGAAGCCCATAAAAAAAAAGTGAAAGAAATGGGTGAAAACCAGACAGAGAACTGCAGAAAGTGGAAGTTGTGGGGGGGGGGTTTTGCTATCAATAAGTGCGATTAGATAAAAAGGGAGGATCGCCCTCTATTTACGCTGAATAATATGAATATTTTGCCAAACTACTTGGAACTTGGGACTCTTTCATGTAGAAGTTGGGGAAACTTTCCATCTTGAAACGAACCTTAACCAAAGCCATCTTTGGATGCCAAGACTTAAATGTCAGCCATAAAAGGTGATTGGTTAAATGTTCGGGTCGCGTCGGATTATGTCATACAGGTGGGCTGTCTAAGAAGCGACAGCCAGCCTCGTCTTGGCTTATTCTGCCAGCCGAAAAAACTGCTCCAAAAATAGAGTTTTGACTTGCCTAATTAATTCTCATTGTCATCCATGTGACTTGGCTAATTAATTTGGCAGTACACGATGCGTGGGCAGCTTTCCTCTGTTTAGATTTATCTCAACTTTTGGAGACACATCGCTGACTGATTTCATTGACAGCTATTAGTGCTTCTTTTTGTGAAATCTTTTCGAAAGTCGTCTCTTAGATAAAAGAAATACATTCGTATTCATTGAAGATTGCATCTCTCGGGCTACCGTCCCCTATTTGGCGGGGTTAAATAATGTGGCGAGGCTTTCGAATTGGTGATACTTTTTAGCCGATCTGCCGATCGGTCTATATATGGGGCCTTATAATTATGACTAATGTGGGGAAAAGGGAAACACAAAGAGTGCCGAAAGAGTAAATAAATGGGAGACGATGGGGAAGAGGTCTTGGATTTCACACCTCACAGCTAGCTCTCTTTTGAAAAGTAGAGATACGTCATCTTCTGTATCAGACCTTGCCCTAGTCCCAGACCCAGTCCCAGTCCCAGTCGCAGTCGTAGCTTCCACTTTTCCACCTGATCTCGGCTTTGTTAAAAATGATATTCATGGACGGTTGTCACGTTTCTCCACTATCTAACCGATTCATATTCAAATTTTGGTTCGCACAAACACAAATCAATTTCCTTAGACGTAAAACGCGATCACCAGCAATTACGTCAGGGGTCGGAAATCTATATAAAAACGAAACGCCAGAGAGGAGGCCGAAAAATAGAAGCGAGTGGGGGAAATCAGAAACAAAGATTCATAAATGAGAGCGAGGCTCCCGCCGATCTTGGGGCATTGGGACTTTGGGGCCTCTCCAACGCTCTCATATACTATTTTTCGGCACATTCATAAACTTTTGCTTATCTTAAAAATACGAGAGCGCCGCACAAAACGACCAATACCAACAGAAGCTGTATCTGTGAGTTTTGAGGAAGGCCTGAATGCTTCGAAACAAAATTTCATAGATTTCTGTGCCTAATTAATTTTTCTGGCAAAACTTTATTTTGTTTATATTTAGCAGAGAGAGAGAGACAGCGAGAGAAAGAGAGAAAAATGAGAGAAATTTGAAAATTCCTCAAAAATTGAGTTAATCTTTGAACTAATTGGTCGGCATAATCACATTGCAGACCCGCCTCACCACTCGTCTCCGCCCGACTGTTGCGAAAGGTTAAACAATCAATTCAGCGCCCAATTGATCTCAATTGTGCGTCGGCCGAAGGGCCAGTCAAGGGTTAAAGATGCAACACCCAGACGGTATTATGCAAAAGCGTTAACTCCCTGCCTCCCTGCCTGCCACAGAATCCTCCCGATGCCCCCACGTTGCATGGGAGAGAAAGATGGGGACCTATTTTTGGGACTGCAGCGCCGTTTCCAAAATGCTGCCAAAAAGTGGGCGGCCGAGGGAATCTTTGTATCTATGTGTCCATGTATCCAAGTATCTTTGCATCTGTGGGGGTACCTGCGACTGCGACAGTGTGCTTGTGGATGCACAGCTGCAGATACATCCAAAATGTGCGGCAGCTGTCGCTTGTTATGGGAGATGCCAGAGATACTCGAGCCACAACACCAGAGCCACCGACGAAACACGTTCAAAATTTCTTTTTTCGGTTCTGCTGCGTTTTGGCATGTGCTAAGAGGAGACCAGCAGTGCCAGGGTGTGACACAGCTTTATGGAATTTGTTTTCCAAAACATGTTTAGAACTATTCTAAATCCTTGAGTAACTCGGTGCAGAATCTCTAATTTTCTGGTTTTTTTTTTTTTTTTTAAATAGCCAGCTCGAAACATTTTGTGTTCCAGCCAGTTTGGATCACCCTGCTCCTGAATTCTCTCGAAAAAGATACAAGATACATGGATATTGTTTGGGTTTTGTTTTCTTCTTTCTTTTCGACTTGTTTTCTGGCTCTGCCAACGTCGGCGCAGCAGCTGCTCCTCGGCGCTTATTGAAAAAAGCCAAAACACAAAAACACAAAAATTATAGAAAACTAAACGCAGGCGAGGAAAAGTTTGGATATTTTTAGAAAACGAAAAAGACACGAGCATATGTTTCAAAATATCAAAAAAAAAACAGAAAATGGAAAGATAAAAACTAGAAAAAGGGAGAACTAAAATCTTTGGAAAGGAAACGAAATGTTTATATGCAAAAAACGACTCGAGATATTAAACAGCCGCCCAAAAAGCGAATGGCTGGGAAGCTGGGAATGGAAATTTCAATAGATTTCCTGGTGTTAATGGAAATGCATTTCTATGAATAGTTTGCCTTGTTTGGGCTTTCCTTCTCAGGTTAAGAGACCTTTCGTTTGAACTCGGTCACCTTCTTTTTGAGGGCTGTCATCTCCCATCAAACTTGAATCGCAAATAAACAGTGACTTTTCCACAACCTGAGGGGGTGGGGGGTGGATGCTGGGCTTCGGTTTCTGGCGATATTTACGACCTATTGAGAAGAGCTTAAAGCACAAAACACTCGTACTACAAGTCAAATACATACAACCCATACAACCACTTTTTGCGGCATGACTTTTGGCGAAAAATCGAATCGATTAGTCATGCCAGCAGTCCTCAAGTTTTCATCCGCGTCCCATTCTCCATCACAAAAATATCCAAAACAAAAAAAAATACGAAAAAAAAAAATATAACGTATAACGTCTTTGTGCCTTTCGTGGCATTTTTAGTTTCAAGTTTTTTGAGTTAAGATGTGGGGAGCAGTGTGAAAAAGTGAATGACTTGACAGAGTGTATTGAGCAAATGGACAGAAATAACAATTCATTTTGGCATTTTCCAAGCGATTTCTTTGACTCATATTTTTGCAGCCACACATTTTTGACACTTTTGTCGATGGGGCGGCTGAGGCTGAAATGTGTCAAACTTTTGCTTTTTCCTTTCTAGAATCTGAATCGATGGCTAGAAATTTATACGCTTGATGCCAGTTGCCAGCCAGAGCAGGCAAAGCTAATTCAATTTGCATATCTCGACCGGAGAAAAAACGAAACAAATCTGAAAAATTACAATAACAATCTTTTCGCAACTGAAACTCGGAATAAACATAAATTGTATGGGCCATTGGGTGGAGTTAGCAGACAGAATCGCATAAAAAACGTGACTTTGCTGCGAAAACTAAAACTAAATGTGCTTCGAACACTGCGTTACAGAACGAAAAGGCTTCAATTTCCCAAAATTCCAATATTCACTAATTAAAACAGTGACGGAGTGTGAATGGAATCATTCGAATCGGTATCGTTCAAGAAAATAATCACATTACTTTTAACAATCATGCCTGGTTTTCAGTTCCGCAGTCTAAAGTCATTAAGTAGCTTGAGAGGCTTTCGAAACAATTTTCAGAGGCCATTAATTCAGTTATTGGGTTTTTTTTTTCGGAGTATATATTATATATATTTATTATTTCACTGTCTATTGATGGCACTGAAACGGACTGTAATCCCACATGTGGCTTGGATTTTGTCGATTTTCGTGGCCTAGGCCTTGCCCGCCATTGCAGTTAAAATTGCAAAATTTGCATTAAATTCATACACGATTTTGAACAGAGTTAATTAGCACCATTTAGAAAATAAATACATGATAATTCTTAAAGGCTCTTGCCACAAATAATTTTTAGTGTGAAAATGCCGATAATTCTCCGGCGTATTTGGGCTTTTGCAATTTGTTTAATTTTAATTATTATTTCACAGTTCATTAGCCTCAATTTCAATTTGATTTTGGATCATTGAGCCTTTCAGTTTAACGAAATATTTCATTTTGCCGGAATAAGCATGTTGCCTTTTATTGGTTTCGTGTCTACATTTGTTTTCCTAATTTTTTTTTTTGGCCAACTTTTTCTTGGTTTTGGCCAAAATAACTTTCCCTAAATAATGACTTTTTCCTACAATAAAACCCAGAATTTCCGTCTTTTCACTCGGAGGCTCCAAAAATTCGACAACAGAAACAAACAAAACCACATTCTGTGGCGTTGGGGAAGTTGGGGAAGAGAAAAAAGACGAGAAGACAACAAATAAAAAACTAAAATTCAGTTTCGAGACCGAGGCGCAAAATGGAGAGAAAAACAAAATTAAACAAAAATAGAAGTGGAGTGCTGGAGGTGGAAAAAAAAAGAAAAAACAACGATCTTATAGTATAAACACCTTCGGTTGTCCAGCTGACTTGCTGTTTGGTTGTCCAAGTTGTTGGAGCTGCTGTATCTTTGTTGTAGTGGCTGGCTGGCTGCTGCCCGTCTTGACTGTTTGACTCCTCTTGGCCGCGTTGTTGGCGAATTAAAAACGTGGTATTAACCTTCTATTGTTGTTGCTGTGGATGCGATGCGGCAGTGGCTAAAACACGCGCTATGCTGCGGTTCTGTTGTTGCTGGCACGACGTGACGTCATTAAGTTGCCGGCAAAAACAATGGACTTTTCCGTACAATTTCCCTGCTGCTTGCACTATATATTCAATAAATTTTCCGGCTAGCACGACAGATTTTCTCCTCGACAACTTTTTTATCTGTCAAAAGCAGACAGAATGACCAACACACCAACACACTCGACTGGCACGCACACACACCGTTCTCGGGCTCACACGCGTTGTCAAAAATTGATTGTTGTATGGTTGTTGTTTATCTGACAGATATTTCGGATACTCGAAGGCATCGATTGCAATCAGAGCCGATAGAATGCGTTTTGTTTTTGTATTACAACACTGTTTCCTTCCTTATCGATTAGTTAATATTTTATTGCTTGTTTCGCGCGTTTTCAAAGTTGTTGCACAATTCGCTGGAAATTATTGTAAATACTTCTTGGCGGCGTTAGCAGAAATCGAAAATGACAACCTCTTTTGCGGTGACTGGGCAAATTTTCTTTCGCTGAGCGCTGCTAATAATTTTCCGGCAGCGATTTTCAATAGGTCTGCACAACTCGACGCTCAAAAAACAAACTCAACGAAATGAGCCAAAGCTGGCGGTTTTGTTCAGATTCAGATACAATTCAGACTCAGATACAGATACATTTGGCTCTCTCCCAATTGCTCAAACTCAACACGTTCCACCATTCACGTTCCATTCTTGGCTCTCCCCATGGCGCTCTTTTAACCACAATACTCGCCAATTGGCTCAAAGGGGCATATCTGCCGGTTGGACCCCCATTTTGTGGTAAAATAATTGAAATACTATTTTTTCATTTATAAATTGGAAATTTTTTACTGCTAAAATTATTGAAAGAATATTGTTTTGGGTTGGCGGCTTCGCAACACTCAAAATTCTAATTCACCACCACACAGCACTCATGCTCTCTCTTTGAGTGGAAGAGAAAGCAGTGGAATTTAACTCTCTCTTCCACCAATGTACCACCCGTGCTTATTGGATTATCTCAATTGGAGTTTCTTGGCGCCCCGAGTGGTTTTATGGGGATTTTCTTTTGTTTTTTTGTTTGATTTCATTAAAATAGGGAAAGAATAGGGGCATCGAGGTGGGCCAGAGGCGCCAAGGGGGTGTGGGCGAGTTGACAATCAACTAAAAGGTTAACTGCCCAAAAAGTAGTCAGACTGTTTAGCTTTTTGCCGTAGGTTGCGGAACATAAGGCCGCCTAGCAACTTGTGTTAACTTTATTTAAATTTTTGGTCAATTTGCATTTAGTCGAGTAGACAATAAATTTTATGTTCAAATACTAATATCAACAAAAGAGTGCATTCTTGAGGCTGAACTTTAGGATTTAAAGGCAGGAACTTGAGCTCTAAAGTCTATATAGGTTTTTAATAAACGTAATAATTTTTTAAAATTTCTTGCTCTGTCAATGTCACCTTCAGAATGTGTTCAATATGTTTTAAATCATTTACGTAAATGCATCAGCCATAACGGCATAGCCATATACCCAAAATGCAGGGCCAGAAATAGAAAAATGTAACGCACAGATACAGATGCAGATACAAATACAGATACAAATGCAGCTACAGAAGACTTGACATTTCTATGTCATAAATTTGTCTTGTTCGTTCTTTGGATTTTTTGGCAGCAAGTTCCGAGCCGAAACACCGAAAAACATGTTAACACCACCCCCCACATGGCAATTAAAATACACACAGTTGTGGGCTCAATGGGGCACAACAAAGTGCGGTGTGTGTGCGCCAGTGTGTGTAGGTTAATTGTAATAAAAAGTGAATGTAAGCGATTGCAAGAACGAGACATGGAAGCTGAAGGAGAACCGGCATGTGAAAGCCAGATACCCGGTGAAAGAGGGGGGCGGCTATGGCGGGGGGGAAAGAGAGAGCGACCCGACCAGCTCGAGAAACGCCCCCGCATTGATACCATCCAGTATCCCCCATCACCTTTTAGTTGGCTTATTATTAGAAGACCGTTTGGTGTTTGTGAGAGCTCACTATTTTTAAACGATTCGAAATTGGAGTTTTTTTCGGGTGACCCCGGAGGCGAACGAAATCGTTCGAGGGGCATTCAAGGGGGAGGATGTTGAAACGGTGCTCCAAGGTACACAAGTGAAAGGTTTCTGTCCGTCAATTATGCACAATGGATTACAATGTAACAAAAAGTGGAGTGAAGTATTGGCAAACATGGACAAAACAAATATTGCCAAAATGGTTCAACATTTTTGGGAGAGGTACAATATTAATTAACAAAACTTTATGCAAATTAAAAAACTAATTGATAAACAAGGATACTAATGCATTAGCCAGCCAAATCCATCATAATAAATACTGTCAAGGGCCAAGAATACCAAAGAAATCATTTAAAGATAGTTTTTTTTTAGGGCTTTTCATTTTTAGAATTAATCGGGGAATGACATCTTTTTCTTGGTAACCGAAACGCCCACTGGAGCATCTTGGAAACATCATTAAGAACGCATTTATCGGCTAGCTTGTGCTGCAGCAGCCTTGTGGGCAGCCTGCGTCTGCAACAGATACAGATACAGAAATGCGAGCCGAAAGATACACTCGCACTCGCACCCGTCCGTAGTCGCCGTTCGAAACCGGTTCCAGGCAAAATCAAAAGTTGCGCAGACGTCGCCGTCTCAGCTGCTTTTGCCGCTTTTGTCGCTGCTCTGCTGACCAAGCTGGAGTTTGGGAATCGAGGCTGGAAGCTGCGGGAGTGGGAGCGCGATCGATTTATTGGAGAAATAGAGGGGTACTCCAGACTTAAAAGAGTAAACAATAGCCTAGAATGGTAATAACTTGTTGGCAGAAATTTGACTTCTGTTCTTCCATATATTTTTTCTCTGTGTAGATGCTGCGAGTCCATTTTTCTTTGAGTGCCCGTGCCCGTGCCCGTGCCCGTGCCCGTGGCCGGTGTGTTAAATAGTGTAGGTAAATCAGTTTTTGGGGAGCCAGAGCCGGCAATAAAACGGGTTTGCTTCTCGTTTGTGATACACCTTTTGCGCCTGTTCCTTGTTCCGCACTTATGTATGTACCTCTGCCCCACCCCACCTCACCCCACCCCATCCACCCCTTCCTGAGCCCAGTTTCGTTCCGCCTTTGTTTCCAGCTCAAGAACGTGTTTCAAGGCTTTTCAACCAGGGTGTGTAACCGGTAGCAAAAAAAGCATCAAGAAAAAGGAAAAGGAGGTCGCCAAATGAAAAGATCTCGAAAGAGAAACGGGCACAGGGATTGGTTCCCGATCTGCCGGCGCAGCGCAGGGGGGTGGCTGGGGGCATAGCGATTGCTAGAGGGAGAAAGCAAGCAGCAGAAGTCCCACCCTAATCTAATTAGAAATAACGGCAAGAATAAGACCATAATTTCAGCGCACGCGATCGCCCAGCGACCGGCGAATGCATATAAATTGGCATAAATAAAGCAAAAGTCACGCCGATCCGTGCCAAAAACCAAAAGCCAAACCAGTTTTGAAAAAAAAGCCGAGTGGCGTTGGGGATTGGGTGGGAGGGGAGGTAAGGGGAGCTGGAAGGGGGTGTGAGTGGGAGATCAGAATTCCAAATCGGATCATCGTGAGCTCAACGCAACGGTGACGTCTTTTTCTGTTTCTCCGTTTATTGCAATCTGAGTCAGCCCCCCAGTTCCCCAAAGTCCACATCTCCACAATATGCTAAATATATCTCTCTTACCCGCAGACTAAAGAGATCGCTGGAGAAAATTGCGTGGGTGCCAAGCACTGAAAAAAATTTGGAGATTGTCTGGCAAAATAAAAGCTCTTAATAGAATCAACAAAATCAACTTGAATTAACATAATATCTAAATGATAAGAGACAATAATATTATAGCATTTCTTGCCCTGTAGCTGTGACTCATTTGGAATCCCCCTTTTTGAGAAGTTTTTGAACAGATCGGCTTACCACTCGACTGCTATGGGGGATATCAAGTTTATGCTCAAAATGTTGGGGCGACTCTTGAGTGACTCATGTTGGAGTGAAAGATACGAGACTGGCTATTGAGTTCCACCATGCGATTAAAAAGTGTTCCCACTTTTAAAAGGGTGGTCTGCCAGGAGTTTGTAGTAGAAGTGCTATTTGGGTAGAAGTAGAAATAGTAGTAGGCAACGGGGTGGTAGTAGTAGAAATAGTAGTGGACTGGTAGTAGTAGACAACGGGGTGGTAGTAGAAATAGTAGTGGACGAATAGTAGTAAGCGGGGTGGTAGTTAAAATAGAACTAATTCGATAAACACCTTTACATTTTTGTTAACCAAACACAAACAAGTGTTTTTTTTTTATTTATTTCCTTTTGGTTTTCACTTAAGCCCTCTGCTATTTATTGGCCCGATTTAAATCAACTTCGTTCCTATCGCTGCCTCCATTCGAATTCAAATTAAGCAAATTACCGAAATTTTCGTTTGTTTGCTTCTTCTTTTCGCTCCCTCCGCTTGTGTCCTCCGCTCGACATCCTTGTTGTGCTTCTTCGCTTAATTACTTACAACTAACTGCAGGGTGCAAAGTTTGTACAGAGACCTCCCACCACCCTCCCATCCCCTAGTGTCGACCTCGCTCCTTCTTGGATTGCAATTGAAACCAAAGTTACAATCGCATATCAAGCCCTAAGACAAAAGGCAAACATGCTTGGCTGAATATTCTACACTGTAAAAAAATAGTTTAGGCTGAAATTCCCCTTAGAAATATAAGCATGGGGTTAAAAATTTATTAATTAGTTTTTAACTGTCAATTAAAGTAACCCATTTTTCCCTGTGTAAGAAGCTTGGGGGCGTGGCAGCCAGACTGCATAGTCGAAGAAATTACGCTGATTGAATACTAATTTATTTGTTTGTTTGTTTTAACATTTTCGCCGCATTAGGGCAGAGGCTCCGGGGTAAGGAAAACGCAAGTGGAAAAGCGGATAAAAAGTTTTCCCTTTTGCAAGGTGAAAAACGCCAAAGGCTCTGCGTATGTGTTTGTGTGTGTGGGTGGGTTTTAGGGGGTGGCATTGGGTGGTGGCCCTGCCTGTGTTAGCATCTTTTGGCGTTTTGTTGCAATTTGTATGTGAGGCTCTTTGTCTGCTGCCACTGACGCTTTTTCGCTTAATTGGCTGTAATTGAAATTGTTCGGAAACTGAGGTAGCCAAAAGGGGGCCAAAAGGGGGCCAAAAAGGGGCCAAAAGCGGGCCAAAAGGGTGTCCAAGGAGGTGAATTCTAAAACAAACAGGTTTAATCGATTTCTAATTTGCAAGAAATTTAAAACCCTTAAAGACACTTTGATGGAAGAATCAGAAGTTTTCTGCCTTGCTTTTCCAAACAAGAAATATCGAATATTTTGGAATATCTAATATAGCTTCCCTTCTTAATCAAATACAAGTTTTCCAAAGCCCACAGACATTGTCAAACACGGCCTAGTGTGTTTTTTTTTTGTGGTCGAGCCTTGTTTGCCCAAAATTTCTGATGTATTTCCCTTTTTGGCTTTTTGGCCACAGTTTTGTTTCCTTTGGGCGGATTTTTTTTCTCATTTTTCCTTTTGGCAGTCTGATGTGGCGACCTTTTAGCGAACGTTTTCGCCATTTGCAGTTTTTGGCCCCTGGCAGCGCGAATGTCGCTTTCCCCACTCCCCACCCACTCCCCACCCACTCCCACCTTTCCCTTTTTCCTAACTTTTCCGCCTCTCTATCTTTTTTTTGGTATTTTTGCATATGTGCATGTGTGAGTGACCCCCTGCGATCTCTGTTTGTGTTTTCCGAGTACTTGGTTATGGTAATCGAATTTCAAATTATTGCCATGAGCTATATGGAATATCTGCTCTAGCCGAAAGTTGGGAGGTGGCATTTCCCCCCCCCCTTTTATTGCTTCCTTTTCGCTTTTCCTATGCCAAAAGCTTTTTTTTTTCGGCGTCGTCCTTTGTTGTTCTTGTTGCGGAAGATGAATCTGTTTTTCTTTTTTTTCGGTTTTCCTTCGGTGGCTTTTTTTCGCTTTGTGTTTATGTTTTGGCTAGTTGCTGTTGATGTTTTCCGTGTGTGGGTGTGCGGCGGGGGTGCAGGGGGGGTGCAGGGGGGGTGTCTGTATGTTTTCTGAGGTTTTTCCTGTTTTTCCATCATCGTGTTGCTGTTATTGTTGTTTACATCCTGTTTTTGGCGCGCTTTGAATATTTTGCGGTGCATGTTTTGTCATGCAATAATTTAATTGTCGGATTTGGCAGCTTAAAAGCAGCCGGCAGCCTCCCACTCTCCCACTCCCACTCCCACTCCCACTTGAAACGGAGGAGGGCGTGGCAGGTGTGGGCCAATTGTTTGTTTGTTTGTTTGTCCGCCCGTCCGTCCGTCTGACACTTTGTGCTTTATTTATGTTTGGATTCGGCTTGCTGATGTTGTTTGGGCTTTTGTGTTTTGTTTTCTTTTGACAAATTGCTTAAATTAGTTTGCTCAGGTTTTGAGTTCTTTTTTGAGTTGCCTCGAATTTACATAAATCATTTCTGATAATTTCATTTCAAGGTGAGTTCGCTTTAATTGGCTTTCGGAAATTCAATAGACATTAGTTGAAATAACACCCATTTTGCAGTAACTGAGCTAAGCTAGAATTTAGAGTCTTTTCCGCCTCAAGGAGCAGTGGCATTATAATTAATAATCAACAGCAGCTTAAAGATTTTAATTAAAATCAACGACAGACTGCAGCAGTTCAGCAGTTCCTGGCGCTCCGGTTTAGCTTCTCCATTCTCTGTTCTTTATCTTTTGCTTATATTGTCAACTGTGGGGCGTGACCTGGTCCTTGGAAGGGCCGAGGATGTCTGACGTATCCTGCAAGCACTCCCTCCGGGTAGCCCCCTTCCCACTCCCGATCGAGCTGCGTAAATTTCTTTTAATTTAGCCGCAATGACCTGCATCGAAATGCTTTTGTGTGCATGTATCCCGAGCACCATGTCCTCTGCTTGCAGGATACTCCTGCTTCAGCTTCAATTTTAGTTGCAATCCGTTTCCTTGGCAACTTGGCCAAGTTTCAGTTTCAGTTGCAATTACTTGGCGCACCTGAAGTGGACAACAACAACGATAAGGACTAAAACGGAGGGTCAAAGGTTAGTTTGTTTGTTTGTATTCGCTGCTGTTGTTGCGGTGACGTTGCTGATTCTATCTTTCCCCCCCTTCCCCCTCTCTCGCCCATCGTTTCACATATTTTCTCCAATTTTTTTCCTTGCCAGGTTACTTCCTTTATTTTTTTACAATTCTTTTTTTTTTTTTTTGCTATCGCTTTTCTGTTGACTTTGCGCTTTCTATTTGCGCTCTGCTGTTGTTTGTTGAATTCCAACTGCAATTATGTGAATTTTTACCGTGCACAGCATAAAACATTTCGCCCCGACTTTGGCTCCGACTCCAGCTCTTGGCCAGCAGCATTCTGGTCTCCAGCTCCGGGGGCCAGCAAGTTCTGGCCAAGCTCAAAGTCAAACAGCGCTGCGAAAGTAAACTGAGCTTGAAAGTCAATAAGCGGGCAGAGGAGTGGAGGGTGGGGTAGAGTACAGGGTTCCACCTGAGTTTCCCAAGGATCACACAGTCAGCCAGACGGTGGCTCAAGGAAGTGTTGGAGAATATCCAAAAATTTTCTCTCCCATTTTCTGTTAAACATTTTTTAATTCCTAAATGTGGAGTTATGAAGGCTTTGCCTTAGAAATCAGTTCGTTGTAGCCTTTCAATCAGTCACAAAAATTCTCCGTCGTCGTTAAAACGTTATAATTTAGAAAAAAAAATTTATAAATTTTGAAATAAAATTTTCTGCAATCACAAAAAAAGATGCCAAGGCGTGAAAGCACGGAGATGGTTAGCAACTCATTTGGTAAATCCCTAAAAGTTTCCTACATGTTTCATTCGTCCTTTTCTTTAGCGACTTTCTAATTTGGCCAAAGATGATGCGATTCCGATTGTAGCCAGCAAAAAGAAGGTGACAAAACCGAAGCTATCGACAGTTGGTGGAAGGATGGGGAGAAGGTCAATTCCTAAGCCACTCAAAGCCAGTGTCATCCGGCGGATTTGTCGCCTCCCAGCGGAAGTGTGCACCCCCAAAACCACGGCCGAGGTGATGTACGTCAACTCGAGATTCGGCCGCTTTCTTCAGGGTGATGGAATTCAGGAGCCCGTAGGCCGTCCACGTGCCAGGAATCCCCCCAAGACCAAACCCAAAAAGCAGAGGAAAACAAAAAAGCCCACCCCTCCGGCAAAGTCGCGCAGTTCCAAGCCCTCTAAGACTCCCAAGCTCCGGGCTCGGAAATCGCTTCCAGATTCTAATGCCGATTGATACTTAATGCCTTGATGGAATAGACTTTGTATAGTGTTTTTGCATTTATAGAAAATGTTTTGCCTCTCTTATTTTTAAATTAATAATTGGCAATGAAACTTTTAAAAAATTTAAAATATTAGCTTTTCCTAAATAAAAAATAGATCCGCCAAACCTCGAAAAAAGCCTTCAGTCAGTTTCAAATCCAGACTACGCAGGCCTTGTTCTTTCGGAGGAACTCTTCCTGGTCCTGGCATTCCATTGGTGTCACGTAGATTTTTCGTTTGCTTTGAGTTTTCAGTTACAAATTTTTTTGTGTTTTTTTGTTTTTTGGAAGGACGCGAGGCAGCTAAGCAATCACCAAATAAAAAGCCATCGGACAGTTGCTGAGCTCAGTTTCAATTTTCACTTAAAACAATGTTGGCAACCCGAAGGATGAGGCGCTACAGGAGAACAAAAACTGGCTGCACTGCCCTGAAACCCATTCACCTATCCTCTCATCCTTATAAGCCACCCAAGGATCCCATCGTTGCTGGGGCGTTAACAAAACGCGCCACCCCGGCTGCCAAATTGTTTTTGTCACGGCACTAAAAAAAATCTTTGATGGACTTTGGACTTGAGTTAAATATTTTTGAGAGGACTAAGGTGGTTTATCAAGAATCGATGAATTTATGGTTTGCTCTAGGTTTTTGTCAGTGTGGCTTCTGTGGGGTTTTGTAATCAGAGCAAAGTAGACACAGACACATGACGGAACTATCTTTCCTCTCCTCCTCGTCGGGCTTACGTGATTCCCAGGCAGCCAAATCACGGATCGGGTTGAGGGCAACAAACAGGACCAAAGGAAAATCAGAGAAAATAAGGAAATGCGAACAAAAAAATTATACTGCCAAGCCAGCCAAATATTTCTATGTGCTGTCATGATGAACCAGAATCGGCATGGTAAAAAAAAAAACACAGAAAAACAGAATAAAACTAGAGAATTTGGAGAACTAAAAAACGTAAAAGTTTCTGTGGCTCACGTGACATTTGTTTTGGCAAGTGTCCTCCTCCTTTATTGTCGGCAAATCAGCGAACGTACCTGCAATGAAAAATGTATAGGGCTTCTTAAAGACTTTATTTATTGGCAAATGGCTAATAAATTTTTGGACTGTGAAATGTGGATAATTAATTATAAATGCTATTTAAAGTGAAAACTGTTTCCACATTTAAATTAAGGTATTTTCCGTACATTTCAGTTAAACATGGCTTTTTGGGAGCTTCTCCGACAATAAAGCCTTTTAACCAGAACCGAGTCCACCGAATTTTCGGTAGAATATCCTTCTTCAGTAGGAAGAAGGACGTATCGTATCGTCAGGACCTATCGTAGCTTTGGCTGCTCAGTTGGCTTTACAAAAATAAATGGCATTTGTTACCGCACCGCAAATGATTAAAACGGTTAAGACTATTTATTAACAGTTTTCAATTAAAATTATTAAACTATTACAGTTTATTTTTCGATAAAATGGTCCTTGGTCCTTATGGACGTGTATGATCTCTTCCAAAGTTGTTATACTTCCAATATTCGCCCGTATAGAGAGTTGGAGGTCCCGATACCGGCGGCCTTGGAAAGTATTTTGGTGTCTTTGGTTTTTCGTTTAGTTTATCGAACCACTTTTTGAATGCCCCGGCTACAGTCGATACCCTGTACTTTTTGCGAGTGCATTGCTTCATAACCGGATGAAAGTAGTATCCATAGGCGCACATGGGAGCCCTGGGCTCCACACTATTAGAAATATCACCGGCAATCGCCACACAAACCTCCTGGTGGGGATCCCAAGCGAAATTTGTGGCACAAGTGGGATAGATCCCTGGCAGCGCCTGAGAATCCAAAAGAAAAGCGTCCGTGAACTCCATTTCCATCAAACTGAGGATGATTTTCTCTTGGCGATTGACTTTGACGTTCGTCACGGCTGCGTTTGTCACGGTGAAGTTTTTAAAAGATTCTTGAAATGTTTCAAACACATTGAAGTAAAAAAATCATAAATTACAATTTATTTATAATAAAGTTTAGAATTCAAAGGTTAACCCAATTTCTTCGTTGGCTTAATTCCGATGAAAGTTCTGTTCCATCTTTGATTAACGTGAGGACTTATGGCTGTCTTGTAACGATGGTGGCTGCGATGGATGCCATGAAGGATATTTTCGGTATTTTCAGGTGATAGGCGTCCGTGATCATCCGACTCATTGACTGCAAATCTTCCGAGGTCGACTGTCGGCGTTCTTCTCTCACTAAACTCGTCAGGATACATCGTATAATCAGAAGCACTTGTAGTGGGCCTTATAGTTGTCAGTGTGAACGTCCTTGTTGTAGGTGAAGAAGACCTGGTTCCCACAGTCGTGGATGGACTTGAAGTATTGTCCTCATCACATTGTTGTGGCACTATTAGGCCGGCAAGGATAAATATTCCAAGAAGTTGTGGCATTTCGACGCGACAGCTACATAATGAGTCCATACATATAGTATGCAACATTCTTTTCGAAGGGTATCTAATTTAATTATTTATTTTCACGGTGTAGTTCCGCCATTCGAGATACTCTCTCCTACACACACACAGTTTGTTTGGTTGTGCCAGCTTTTCATTATGGCCTTTGCCGCTTTTAATGAACATAATGAAGGAGTTCACTTGAATGTGGCAGCTGCTCTTCGAAGGCTGCCACAAAAGTAAGTAAGCTTCTACACCCGCCCCGGTATGGGCAACATGGCGTATGAGCAATTTCGAAGGGACGCTATTGTTGAGGGATATTTACAAACATTGTTATCTGGCAAATTAATTGTAAATCCATTCCACTTCCCTCCAAAAACAAGGCAATTTTCAATACCAAAGTTTTAAAAACTTTGGCCAGTCAAAAACAAAAAGAAAAGGAAAGTAAGGAGAAAAAAAAGAAAGAGAAAACCTTTAGGTGGCAAATGTCAAAGCAGTGGAACCTGGCAGCTGAAGGACAGCAGAAGTCTCGTCCTTTTGGATCTGTTTGTTTTTTGCTTGCCTCTGTGTTTGTTTGTTCGTTTGTTTGTTTGTGCCATTGTCGTTGGTGAACTGTCACACGGAAGAGAGTGCACTAAAAGTGTCGCCTTACGGCAACTGACTTGGAAAGATAATCACGGGGGTGTGATGGGTGGGCAGTGCAACTTTTGATAAAGGTTTATCTGGGCTGCTGCTGCAGCTTACTTTTTTATCGACGCTTCGTTTTTTTTTTATTTTTATTTGTATTCTGGGCTGGCTAAGTTGGCTTCAAGTTGCCACCGACGACTTGACTGACTTGACTTTCATCATCATCGTCATCTGCCTGGCAAGTTGGGCGACCAAAAAAGATGCAAAAAGTGCGAGTACCTTTTCATTCTTTTTGCTTCTGAAAACAGGTATTTTTTTTTGTCATGCCAGTATTTACAAAATCGTTAAATTTCATTTCGAATTATATCGGAAATATCGCTTGTATATAGGAAATTCTCTTGTATCGTTTTATTTTACGTAAACAAAGATATTTATTGTTCTTTGTGTGAACAATCGGAATATTTTCATATAAAAGAGAGAGAATCTATACCGAAATTTCATTTTGGCGAATACGAGGCTAGAGACTACATCATGGAGCTCAAGGTTTTGCTTTTATATATTTTTACATTTTTCGCAGTCTTTTTTTATGTAAACGCCTGCAAAAGAGCTGGAGAAAACGTAAGAATTCATTTATGACTTTTTAATTCATTCCAAATAAAGAATTTTATTTTAGTGCAATGATGATACGGATTGTTGCTCAAGGCAGTGCTCTCTGGCCCCCTTTCGGCATGGATGGACCTGCGCTTAAGCCATTCTTATCATTGGCAACATAATTGATTCCCTTTCGCAAATCAATCGTTTGGAAAGGGATCCCTTGAATAAAATCAAATGTCAATAAATTTAGTTTTACTTTTGACAACCTTAAGTGCCCCTCGGCTGCCATAAGTTGCAACATGTTTGCAGAAGGAGCCGTTTTGGTAGTGGAATGCAGGGAACCTGGGAATATTCTGGTAGACAACATCATCTGACAGTTTGGCTAACATTAAAAGCGGCAAAATGTTGCGGCGTTCCCTG
Organism: Drosophila varians; assembly: GCA_018150405.1. Taxonomy (NCBI): domain Eukaryota; kingdom Metazoa; phylum Arthropoda; class Insecta; order Diptera; family Drosophilidae; genus Drosophila; species Drosophila varians. The sequence goes on from JAECWK010000130.1 coordinate 18,456,406, forward strand.
CCAGATGACATGATTTCTCAGTTCTGATTCGGTTGCCATTCGGCAGCCCCCATCCTTGGCCCTGGCCCTGGCCCCGATCCCTATTTGCCGCACAGCTCCTCCACATCAACTTCAACTCAAGAACTGGGCGAAACTTTTGCTTATCTGCGTCACAGCCACAAAACCGAATCCCAACTCTAGCCAGCCAACCACATCGACGCCCATTTCCAGCCTCTGTTTACACTGGAGATCAAAAATATATACGAGAAATATCCTGGAGTCGAAATCTAAAAGATTATTACAAAAGTAACTGGAGGAAGAGTTTTAATTCGATCTATAACTCTCCCTATTTAAACAAAATATTCAGACTGTTTATTAGACTTAAATATGTTCAACGTTTTTCTAAAATATTCATATTTTAAATTTGGAAGCCACTTTAAGTAATATTTTTGGACTGTGCACATTTCACCATACTCTTTGCCAAATACTGCAACGTCTTGAGGCAGATTTTTGCTTTTGTTGTTGATATGTTTCCCTTTTTTTTCCATTTTGTGCTGCGTTTTCCTTGGGTGCATCAGTTTGTCTGGTTCTTGGATCCTTGGATCCTTGGATGGCTGGCTCTCCTTCTTGGTCCTGTTATTTCTACACATGCTCGCCCAGAAGTTGCTCAGCTTTTGCTTCTGTTGGTGCGTGTTTCATTTTATTTGTTGGCACAAAATTGGGTTTTAGTGGATTTTGTGGCAAATGATTTTTGCTGGCTGCCGTTACGCTTGCATAAACTTTAATTTAATTTTTGCCCAGCGCCGAGTCCCACAAGTTCGCCGAGTAGCTAGCTGACTAACAAAGAGCAGACATCTAAAACAATTAAAGCTTTAAAAGAAGTATACGGTGAAGCTACAATTCCCCAAAAAACATCCTTTCAATAGCTCACTTCTTGACATCATCTGTAAAGTTTTGCTTCGAGTTTTTAGCTTTTCCCCATCGGTTCCTTTTCCCAATCGTTTCCAATCAACAGTCGACACGTGAATGCGTATATTGAATTGAATATTTTTGCGAGCAAGCCACAGGACACGTTTCCATCAATTCAAATGTGTCTACCGACATCTGTCTATATACGGAGCGAAAGGAGGGAATATTTTTAAGAAATGCACAAAAGTGCAATTGAGTTGAAAGACGTGCCAAAGGGCGTTCACAAGCCAGAAAAGCCATAAAAATGGCAGCTAAACGTTAGAGCCAAATGGGTTCCATGGGCGGCGGCTGCCGCCCCTTCTCAGGTGAAAAATTAAAGCGTAAAATTCATATTTGATGACTTTTTGATTGCCAAACCGAGAAACTGTTGCCGCGCCGCCTCCACCGCCCGAAAAACGCCTCCGCAGAGCAACTCAATCCGTACCGCAAGCTGAACCTTGGCTTCGCATTCACACAGCCCAGCCACATAATGCTGGGAAAAGTGCTTTCAATGGCGTCATTGTCAAGCGTTCTTACCGCCATCGGAATCATCATCATCAACATTATTATCATCCCAGTCCATATATCCTTTCACCTGCACACGAACTGCACTTGCTCTATATGTAGTAGTTTATGTAGTGTCCTGATCCGAAGCAATGCCAAAGCTTTGCGATTAAGCTCCAGCTGGTTTTGAACTGGATGAATGGATGGCTGGATGGCTGGATGGCTGGTTGGTTGGATAGATGGTTGGTTGGCAGCTGGATGTCCTGGATTTCTTCTTTTCATTTTTCCATATTTCGTGCCGTTTGTCGTCCTCGAGCTCTGATGATGATGATGTACTCGAATTCTGATTGTGGCTGCAGCAGGGGACCCACCAGGCCCTCAACTTGGATTTCGGCTCTACAAGGATTCGAGGCTTGAAACTCATTTAAAATTCATTCCTAGCTCCAAGGATTGATGGCCAAGTAAAACAGGTTGAACACCTTACTTAGATTCCTTCCCCAAAAGTTGTGTTTATCGTTTATATTGGGGAATCCAAACCAGTTAGGCCATAAATCGGGAAACTTTTCAGCTAATTTCAATTAATGTAAAGGCACAAGGATAAATCCTAAACGAGCTCCACCACCTCCCTTTTTTTCTCACTTTCACAAATTGGTGTTGATGTGACGGGCCACGAATGCTGATGACACTAATGCCCACACACGCACAGGACTCGGGACTGAGGGCGCGGAAGGCGGGCCCCAGGACACACAGGACTGAGGACTAAGGACTAAGGACGTCAATGTGTTAATGACTCGATGGCATTGCATAAAACGGTGACGCTAATTTGCATTGTGCGGGTCTTGTGTGTGAATTGGTTGCTGTCAGCGAGGTCCTGGCCCTCGTGTGTAATGATTTGTGCCAGTTTTTCCAGCATGCCCCCCTCCTCCGCTCCTCACACCCCCAGCGTTTTGCTACCAGCCCAGCCGCAGTCCGTCGGGCTTATGTCATACAATTAATAAAAGTTTTTACGCCCAACGCGAAAAAAAAGGGAAGTAATGAGTTGGGCTGCAAACATTTTGACACACGTTGACCCTAATTACATGAACCTCTAACTTGGCGGCTTTAATGGCCCTTAATAGAGCTTTAAATTCCAGAGTTTAAGCCAGCTATTAGAGCTTCGTTATGGAGCTTCGAATGTAGTTAAAAGCTAAGTTTTGATTTGTTCCTTATGATGCAACACTTTGGCCCCAAAAGTCAAATTATTAATCAAGGAAATGGTAGACTCAATTGTGGTGTTCTCTCGTCTCTAAGCCAGAAGCAAATCCAAAGCCAAAGCCAAAGCCAAATCCAAATCCTACCCTGAACTGTGACGACAACAACAATTCCAGCGATTTTTATATGCCATTTGCCGATTTTACAACTTTGCTGGCGCCTGGCTTATGCCGAACTCAAACCAACTGTGGCGTTCTTATGGCCATGTTGCCATTTGTAGTTGTTGCTGTTGCTGTTGCCACTGGCTGTGGCAGTGGCGCCACAGTGGGCTGGCCAAAAAGCGGATTCCCAGCCAGGCTTTCGCTCTAGATTCTAGACCCATTTTTTTTTTCCCCCCCAGTCGGGGACGTCGCGTGCTTGGGCCATTTTCTTTTTCATGGCATTCGTCGCCAAAATGGCGTTGCGTGCTGCCGCGAAATGTTTGTTGAAAATTGCCCCGAAGTGGGATTAATCCAAGGATCCGATGCTACATATACCCTAAGGTCGCAGTTTAGGGTATAAGCTGGTCTATGCTATTATTAGGGATCAAGATTTATTAGACCTAAGGGGGACAAGGGACAACCTTTAAAGTTCAAGTTGCCTGACTTCCTTCTTCTAACCTTTCCCAATCCATTTAACTAATTTATATAATTTTTTCCAAACACTGTAAGCCTTTAAAAGGGTATTTATATGTTCCAAGTAGTTGCATAGATATAAATAAAAATTTGTATGCGTCACAATCATCAGAGTCGCAGTCGCAATAACAATCACTGCGAAAAGGACGAATCAAGTCATTGCCAAAGGAGAAGCTAAAATCATAAAAAGATTTATGGCGCTTTCAAAGCGAAACTCCCAAAGTATTCACAATGACAGAGACAACGTCGAGTCCTGGGGATGGATGGTGGAAAATTGGGCCGGAAAACTGCGTGAGAAAAGTGCTGGGTGTCCCTCCTCCCTCCTGTCGGGGGAAATACGAGCCATAGAAGCCAATAAAACATCTATGGCATTAAGGAGGTAAAGTTCATAAGGAAAATCACCAGAAAGTTGTCTAAGCAGAATGTCGCCATGATGATGCATAAATCTAGTTGTCAATGCTACTTTATGGACTCTTCCGAGGTGTGTTTAGAATGAGGAACTTAATATTTACCGGGCTCTATGGCTTAGCTATCTATTTCGGATTTTTGGGCTTTTCCACCGTACTTTTTCCTTCATCTATTCGAGCCTGGGCGTTGTTGGCATTGTTTTAATGCATTTGCAAACCAGAAAAGTTTCGGGGGCGTGGGCGTGGCCACAAAGTTGCTGGAAGGGTCCTGCCACCCTTCATTTTCATTGTGCAATTGGAAACTTTGGGCAACAATAAAATTGCTGCCAAAAAAATATATCAAAAAAGTAGAAGCGGGAGGCTAACAAAGCCGCCAGGACGAAAAGCGAGCAAATATAAAACAAAGTGCAAGTCGGCGGGGGTAGCCTACTTATGGTCGGTGCCAGTAGAGGAGCTCTGTGGGTGGATTTTCCTTTTCTTTTTTTTTGTGGGGGGGTGGAGGACGGAAAACAGACGCCACATTTAAACTCTCGACATCCGCGGCGACTTCCGGAGCGGTAAATTATGCATTCCTCGTTAAATATCACTCATTGTTCTCGCCACATCATTTTTTAATCCTGGCCAAGTGACAACGAAAATACTCGCTCATCCTTAAATATTTTATTTCAGGAATGATTAAGTTAAACAAGGCTTGGGATATATACGATTTTAGCCAATAAAGCAAAATCCTTAGCTAGTCATGGACATCGATCAAAAGGTTGCAGGTCGAAGCGGATGCCGTGTTGCTCATACGCCACGTTGCACACGTCCTTGTTTATGACTTCTCCGCACATAACAATCCAATTTCAATTGAAATTGCTATGGATCCGATACTGATAGTCCTGAGTCCTGACAGATTGAGGCAAGAGAAGAGATTTATGCATGCCATTGGATTTTTTGTGAATAAAACCACGTCAGCCAGAAAAAAGTTACCTTTCGAAATTGGTAAATAACCAGGGAACTCTTCTCTTCTCTTCTCTAGAGTCTCTTCATTTTGCAACCAAATTGAATTGTTTTTGTTTGAAATTAACACCAACTACATAGTGCATATCCATATGCAAAATCAGGCAAATAAATTTACGCTGCAAAGCAAATGTAAATTGCATTTGTTTGCTTTGTGTCATTTGTCGCTTGGCTGTTGGGGCTGGGTCTGGGGCTGGGGCTGGGGCTGGGTGTGGCAGGAAGCGGGGAAGCGGAGTGGCTCCAAAGGAAAACGCTCGAGTGGCAAATGTGACAACTTGTTACAAAATTCATCAGCTTATGAAATATAAATCACGCACTCCAGAGCTCCAGAACCCATAGCTTAGTCATGGCAAGTTGGTGGCTGGGTCGAGTGTCGAGGGTCGAATAGAAGATGATTTATTAGATGGTTTTCCTCCATCAAAAGCTGCATAGAACTCCGCTTTAATTTTTGCTCACAGAAAGTATAAAACTTCCCACTGTAACTATACTTAAAATAATATTTTAACCTGGAATAAACATTTTCTCTTGGTGTTCCTAATCCTAAAGCGTTCTTTTGTATTTTCTCCATCCAATCTTGGCCTTTCTGATCCTCTTAAACCCAAAAAGTTACGACAAAAATATATATATTTCTATGTGGAAATGTGTGACTTTATCCCATTGTACTTATAGCTCGAGGACATTTTTTTTCCGACCTTAGCAGGCCGATAATTTGAAATTTTGGGGCCTGGGGCAGCTCAGCGGCTACAACATTCATTCCAACGCCTTCACCCAAGCAGTAAACAACATATTTAAAAGTAAAATCACTCTCTTACCGCTTTCAACCAACAAATGTGAGTAAAGTGAAACCCCAAAAAATTAAAATAAATTAAAGTAAAGTTGTGCAAAGTGTTCCAATAACCAATTGTAACCAATCCCATATAGCGAAATGGGTGAAGAAGGAGCACCAGAGGGAGACGCACCAGCAGGAGCCCCAGCCGCACCAGAGACCACCACCAAGGCGGCCGACACGACCACGGCTGGTGCCCATATGATGCTGAACACCCCATGGCTGACGGCCGCTGCCGTGGCCATGTACGCCACCCGGGCCATGTGGGTCAAGTTCCGGGAGCTCGGGCTGGCCAAGCAGAAAAAGCGCCTCCGCAAGCTTCGCGCCGAGCAGTCGGAGGACAAAACTGATCAAACTGAGGATGGATTGGAGAAAGATGAGGGTGAGGAAGCAGAGTCCGATACGGAATCGGAGGACGAAGCGGAGGTCAATATCACACAGGATGATCTCAGACCCCAGGGACTGGATCTTATCAAAGACAAGCCCATAGAATTGCTACCCGTTAACATCTAACACATATTCAAGGACACGAGTGATGAAGAGACCCAGCCAAAACAAGTACCTGTTTTTTTAGTTGCACAACACGATTGATCGGGACACGAACAAGGATGAAGCTACCACTAGATACGAGACACACACACGGATGAAGAAAACACCAATCAGGACACAATTGTTACAATTGTTGTAATGCTTGCGAGTTTCATAGGGGAGGATCTAACCATAAAATCAGGAATACCCGCAATTCTCAAGACCTCCTTCCTTCTCTAAATATTTCGTTTCAAAATTCCGGACACTGTACGTTTGGTACGTTTTTAGACCGTTACACCCAGGGCCATTCAAAATTTTTCGTTTCAAAATTCCGGACTCTGTAAAGGAATACTAAAGCTAGTTTGATACGTTATTAGACCGTTACTCCCAGGACCATTCCAAATTTTTCGTTTCAAAATTCTCCAGGCTGTGCTGTGGATTAGTTATACTGGATTAAACCCCGTTTGGTACGTTTTTAGACCGTTATGTAAATAAATTTTAAAGTAAAAGTGAAAATATATATTTGAAAATGTATATATATGATGGTTTTTGATATACATCCAACACAAGCCAAACCAAAAATCATTGATTTCCATGATAATCAATCATTTAAAGAGTGCAACATTGGTGCAGGCAAAACGGGAAATTCATGATGAACAGCGACGGTCACGGAAACTGGGGCACATGCAACCGCCTGGCGAGTGTCGTCTGTGTGCTCGGCGTGTTTGCACCCGCCATCATCCTGTCGCCAATGGCCTCCCCCCCCACTCCCCTGGAAGAGCATCCGTTGAATGTCCGTGTTTGTCAATTGGCGATCGGGTGTTTAGGGGACAGGCAGAGGCTAATGAATGCCGCTGTCAATTAGGAATGGGCGTTGGTAAATCAATCGAATGAAAGTGCCATAAAATCAATGGGGAAAAAACCCGAAAGAGATTTCAATTAAAACACTCGAAAGGATTTTAATGTCGCAAGGAGCAGAGCCTACTTTTTGAAACGGTAACGTTCGACAAAAATTCCTAATCTCTTCGGCTAACTAATTTCTTCGCATTTCGCATTATTTAATTAACAATAAAAATGTGCCAGCTTGCTGCCTCTGTGAGCATTATAATTGTGCCTGCAATTTCTGTTGCATTTGCGGATTGAATGTGGCCGATGTTTGAATGCAACTTCGAATCGATTTCGTAACACGCCACAGAAACGTGGTCTAAATAAAGTAAAAATCCGCCGACAACCAACCAACAACTTTCGTTATGTACGGCGATTTTTTCATCGGCTTCTGGAGCTCTTTTTTCTTGTTTCTTGTTTCGTTTGCGTTTTCTTTTGCACACAAATACTCGATTTCCTTGACGGCTTTTCCTCAAATCATTTCTGCTCCTCAAGCCGCTCCAGCTCTCCAACTAAATTCAATATATATAAAGTTTATCTTTGGTTTCTTTTCACATAATAAACGCGCTTTTGGCATAATTGCCGCAGCGGCGGGGGGGCCAGGAGCTGGTCGCTTTTGTCGATAATTATGATGTTGCATTGTTGCTGTGGTTATCGTCATCGCCTGCCATGATAATATGCTGTTTGCCCCGCCAATCTCCCCGTCAATTTGCCACTTCCCTGCCCCCTGCCAGCCCCCCTGCAAGCCCCCTGCCGAGTCATGAGCGCTTTCATGTAATATTTGCTCACAATTATTGCGAGACGACGCAGCCACAGAGCGGTTAGTTTTGTTGCTGTTGCAGTTGCTGTTGCTGTTGCTGTTGCTGCCTTGCTAGTTGCGGTTGCATGTTGCAATAACAATTTCGCTTTCGCTTTCCAGCAAGGTAACTCCAATGGGTATTCAAGATCCCCTAGAAGTGACGTACCAGAAGGTGTACAAAAAGATAGCTTTTGAAATTCAAATAAGAATTATTCTTGAAATATTATAAATAAAATTAAATTTAATGTTAAAGAGTACAAGGGGTATCCCCCTAGTCTTATACGGTCTTGTTTATAGTTTACCGTGAATCGGTTTTAATTGTGACTCATTTTGCGAGGGGCGCGACATGAAAGTCAATGCACTAACGGATGCAATATTCAAGTGGGCCGTTGCAAAAAAGGGGTTTGGACCGGGACCGGGACCGGGAGCGATTAGAGCTGGTGTCGAGGGGGCATTGGTGGTGTGTGCGACAGCCCATTGGCGTTTTCCGCAACCGCCACACCGCCACACATTCTATGGCTTCATTTTGGAGCGTAAACATTTTACGACCATCGATACTTAGTATTTGAGTTATCCGGCGAGCTTTTAAAGTGTGTATCTCCAGAGTATGATCCGAAAAAGCCGTAGGCCATGCAAAGCTGGGAATAAAACACACAAATTTTTTCCCATTTCACTAATTAAATAAAAACAGTCTTCGCTGCTGCTGCTGTGTGGCTGCAACATATTTCATTTTATTCAAATCCATTACGCAGTAAAGTTTTCCATTCAAAGTTTTAATAACACCGAAACGCCGAAACGCCGAGGGAACCCGCGTCCAATCTCAGAGCCCCACAGCCCCCAGAATATTACTCGTCACGCACAAAACGCCAAACGCACAAAAGTCAAAAATAACTAAAATGACAAAAAAGAAAAACAAATGAGCAAAGGATTAAAAAAGTTTCTTCGCTCTGCGTTTTCCTCTTTTATTAATTTTTTTGCTCCCCCCAACTTGCCGGGTTGAATTCAATTTAAATTTAATTACTTCAAATGCGAACTTTTGACACATATTCGGGTGGGGCGGGGGGGAGGCGCAAAGTCAAGTAAGTCGACTTATTTGTCTGGCAGGCGCTTAGCCATTATTTCCCCGATTTAATTGTAAAGTCTATTTCCCCGTAATAGACCCGCGGCCAAAATCGTATTTGCCTTCGGCAGTTCCTGGCTAATCAGATCAACATTATTAGCAAAGGCAACAAAACAATTGCATACCCCTCTCGGCCCCATTTTCATTACAATTTGTCGTATCATTGATGTTTGCTCAGCTCAGAGCTCTTCTTGTCTGATATTAATCCGATTGTCTCCGGCATAATCTTTCCAACTCTGTGGGTATGGTTGTGGGTGGCTGGCTGCCGCCACACGCACCCGAACAAGTGGCAAGTGTTTATGAATTGTTTATGAGTCTCTAATGCCATTGTAGTTTAGATGCCGAGCATATTGAAAACTTTTATAATATTGGCTTTGACAGGTCGTTCGTCTTCCTGGCTCTGCCAAGTTGATTTAAAGATGGATTATGCATTATCCATATCTTTAAAGTGTCTGCGGAGAAACAAGCGAATTAAGTCCCATTTCAAAACTATGTTGCAAGTAACAAAATTATGTCTTTAAATAAAATTAAATCTGTCTTGCCGGAAAAGTGCATACACACCCGTCGTCCTGGCGCATTAGGAGCCCAGACATTTTCGAGGGGCGAAGGTGTGAAGGCGGCAGAAGGTGACTTTATGCTGGCACGGAAGAAAGGCAAGGCAACAAGGAATCGCCGGGGCGGACCAAAAGTAACATGTTGGCATCGTCTAGAAACTTACAAACATGACATTAAATGTTGCCCGTTCGCAGACACAAAAGCAGGTGAAAGGAGCAGCGACACGAAGGATGCAGGCTGAATTGGGAAAAAGTTTGCCATGCCTTGGTGGCCCAGCTGAGATGGAGGAATCCTTGCCACGTTGCGTATACGCCCCGTATGCGCCATTTAAATGCCTCCAGACACGCCAAACTTCTGCCACCTATGGGAATTTCATTTGTTGTTCATTTTTAAGCAGTTCGCGATTTGAATTTTGCATTCGCCTTTTCTCTTTATATTTTTGTCTTGGCTTTCGCCTCCTTTGTTTTCTTTTTATTTTTTTTTGTGGGGGATATGCATGCTGAGAGGACAAAGAAGGCCGCAGTAAATTTACACAATGAAATCTTAAGAGGTCCCCGGGGAAAACGGCAGGAGCAGGAAACTTTCCTTGAAAAACTTCCACACACACATACACATGTACACCTGAAACACACTTGGATCTGTACTTGAACAATACATATGGCATATGTTATGAGAGGGCGGAGGGAGCGGCAGCCTTCGCCATTTGACCGGAAGTTCCGCAAAAGTTCAAATTACACACGAAAGATTTTTCCAAACATTTAGGAAAAGAGGCATAGGTGGGGGGGAGGGCTGTTATTCATTCGGTTCTGCAAATAAATGAACCGTACACTAAAACAAACAAATTCAATTGAATCACTCTCCTGGGCATTACAATTGAATGTTCACAGGATTTTCCCCCTTTCTGCTGTCGTTCCGAAAAAGAAAATCTAATGAAAATGTTCAATTTGTTGCAAACAAACAACGGCACGCATTGAAACTTAAACAACAGCAAACAAATGGAACAAATAGAACAGGAAAAGATGTGGACCAAACCAAGTGGAGGCTGGAAATCTTTTCCACACAGAATACAAAATACAAAACGATTTGTTGTTTTGTTGGCTGTTGTGTTGCACTTGCCTGACATTATTTCCTGCAAATTAAATTTAACAAAAAATTAGGCTCCAAGACTGATTGGTTTATTATGAAAACTCTTACTTTCTTTAATAATTTGGTTTATGATCAATAATTAACCTTTGACTCTATCTTCCTGGCTAATTCTTTTACAAGATTTTTGCCTTTTGTGGCGTCGTTAAAGCTTTATGGCCAACGGCCATTTAAGCCATGAGGTGTGTCTGCTGCATTTTTATTATATTTTTATTTGTGAGCGAAGGGAGGGAGTGGCTTAATATTAAAAAAAATGGCATATTGTGCGAGGCGTTCGTTCAGCGCTTAATTGATGAGCACCATAAAAAAACTGGCCGACAGAGCGAGTGGCCAAAAAGTCACTCATAGTTTTGGCCATATATCAAGCGACCCAAAAAACTGCAAATGAACTGCAATTATCAAGGAGCACCCCAGGGACCGCCGAGCAAACAAGTGGAAAACAGTTTTTCCAGCTTTTCAGTTTCGTTGTTTACGTTTTGTCCGCAATGCAAATCATCATTAAATAAATTACTCATAATTATCGCCAGAAATCGCTGAAAACACTGCGCAGAGTCGTTCCTTTCCTCGATTTTTTTCGCTTGAAATTCGCGCTGGCCATTTGTCTAAGCCGAGTCAAATTTTGACTAATTTCCATTCCAGCCCCTGCTCGCTTTTCCATCTGCGAGTGGCTTTTCTCCCCTCCAGCTCCGGCTTCAGCTTCGGCTCCACCGTCGTCCTCCTTGCGGCAAGTGGGCGGCATTAAGTCGTGTAATTTTCTGTCAAATTTTGTATGATTTTGGCTATGATAAAGCATGGCCTGGCCTGGTCTGGTCTTTCCTTTTGGCCTCACTGGCATTTGCTTCCTGGTCTGGTCCCGGCCACTCAACTCAAACTGGACAGCTGTCCATCGAACACATTTCTGGCACTGCACTTCGCCCAGCACAATGAAAAGATGGAAAAAAGTTGCCATCGAAATTGGCATCTACTCATTGAAATTTCATTGTTTGTCCGGGCTGCGGACTTGGGCTATAAATGATAGTGGGCGTGTCGCTAATCAAGGCGCTGCGTGATGAATGAATGAAAAGAAAAACAAAAGCTTGCACAATACCCAGGAAAAAATCATCAACTTGCAGCCTAACCCACTTAAGACCCTGCCAAGACTTTTTATTCGGGATTTGCCATCGAAGTGCAGGTGCCAACACCAGATGTTAGGCAATCTGTGGTTGATGCTTAAATACCTTACGCTGTTACGTCTTTCTATATTTAATATTACTTGGATTCCATTACATTGCCATTGATTATTTATTCTGTTTAACATCTTGCTTCTTCTGCATTGATCTTCATCGAGGCAGACGCATCCAATGTGCAGTTGTTTTGGCCAGAAACCAAGCTGACCAAAGCCGACAAAAAAAATGTTTTCACTTCACTGACTTTTTGGGGTCTGATCCCCGATCCCCTCTGCCAGCCCCCTTTTCCTGTCCTGACCATTGCAATTTTCGCACTCAAGTGGAGAGTAATTTGCGGTCGTCTTTGGTAACATGGATTGGCTTCGCTTTTCGCATTTCGCTTTTTGCCGGCCAATCGGATAGTCGGACAAGTCCATTTCAAAGACCAAAGCTGAGTGATAGTTCATCGTCAGATGGTGGATTTTAAGGGGGGATATCTCAATGGGGGAAACCCCCTGAAACGCACATGCATGTGACATAATGATAGCCCAACATGCGGCCAACATTTGTTATAAAATCGCAATCTTTATATCCAATATGTTGTTTACACTGCAGGGCAGGGAAAATGTTTGTTTATTTTAAAGATATTCGACAAGTTTTCCTTTAGTTACACTTTGAAACTAACTTGCTGGTTAGTGTTTTAGTCTCGTAGCTGGGCTGTCAGCTTTCATCGCGTCGCAAATTTTCGAAAAAGAAAAACCTTTCATTAACAAGACCCAAATTATGAATGTCTGTCGCACTGCGATGGCGATGGCGATGGCGACAACTGTCAAAACAGGCTGAGTGTTGATGGCCAGGCTCCATTGGGGATTTGCCTTATATAATGCACTGACAGAGCGCAAATGATTTACACAAATTATTTTGCAATGTGCGTTGGCAAGTTGCTGCTGCTTAAAGCGGCCACCAGCCATCAGTCCCTCCCATCATCTGATGCCCCTGCGCTCCCATGGCTGGATGCTGATGCTGGATGCTGCCTGTCGCCGTGAGCCGTAAGTCAAACAAATCAGTCGTGCCAGAAGATTAATGGCGGCATTATTGTGTCGCCTGCACAGTCATCCTCATCGGCATCAGCATCGCCATCCCATTCGCATGGAGTTCGGCCTTCGGTCTTTACTTTTCCGGAGCACCCCGTTCCCAGCTTCCAGCTTCCTGGCACCCAGTTGCCATTTACCAGCTTCCACGGTAGCCCATCATCATCATTGGCAACTTCATCATGCGGCTGGTCAGTGGGTTTTCCAAAGGGGAAGCGCACATAACCCGCTCTCAATGCATCCTCACCCATGTTGAGCCCTTGGGGCTTCTCTGGACCTAGCACTGACACCGTGTCACGAAAATGTTATGGCCATCAGAAAATTCAGATATATTAACGCCTACTATCTACTTATATTTATAGGCAACCTAAGAATTCATTTGAGAACTTTATTTGAATTCCTTAAGTCACGCAACGCTCTCCAGTCCTTTGGACGGAAAGCCCTTGCCCCTGGCTTTTTCCTGGCTTTTTGGTGCAAAATGTTGCATGCGATTTTTCTTGCAGTAAATAATTTTTCATGCCAGCTGTCCGTGTTACGTCTGTCTGGCCTTCCTTCCCCTTCAGGCCCTCCATGCCTTTTTTCCTCCCAGTTCTTGGTACGTCCGTCGCATTATAGCCCATTGATCAGTTTGTTTTACTAGCTCCTGGCCACCCGATCCCACACCCAATCCCAATCCCTCGATTTCCTGCATCTCCTGCGTCTGGTATCTGGTTTTGTGTACATTTTGGATTATGAACTCTTTAAAGTCCTGTGAATGGGATGCCGTAGCAGATGCAAATGCAGATGTCGATGTCCGTTGTCCGATGGTCAGTTGGAAGGCGGAACAATCGATGGATCGAAGCGGGGGAGGAGGTGGCAGGCTTTGTGGTCGGAAAACGGACTGTTACTCGTTTGATTATGATGGATGTGGTTGGGCTGCAATGCCTCTTTGAAGTTCTCCAGAGGAACATGACTCGAATCGCTTTGGCCAAAAAAATGTGCAAAGGCTTTAAGTGTCCCAAAGATATTGATTTCATTTTTAGATGGTTAGAGCATTATGGCTAAGCGAAGAGTTGTAAAAACTCAATAATTGATAAAGAAAAACTACTCCATTTAGATGACCCTTTGGAAAGGCTACACCAGGCCACTGAAATGGCAGCCTGACAACTCGATGCCATTGTCCTGTGAGGCCAGGTCCTGTAGCTAAACTTCGGGCACAAAGTGCACTGCAGTGGCGCAAAAGTTTCGCAGTGCCAGGAGGCGAGAGAAGAACATTTAATTAAATTCCTTTGCACCTTTAGTGCTGCGCTAAAAATTCCACACAGCCCTCACCTCAGAGTTGGCAATAACAAATTAATCTCTGCGGCTTGCTGTTGGTCCGGATGGGGGATCTCCGGGTGTTTTCGACCCCGGCGTAAGCCCTACAAATGGGGCATTTGATTTTAAAACTAGCAGAAAGTTTCCGCGACAAAACGTTGGTGCCTCGCTTTATGTCGTCTACTGTCGCTTTTATGGCCTGCAGCGCCAAGCTACAACCTCCAAGCTCCAAGCTCCAAGCTCCGTTCAATCAACTGCTGAATTATGTTGACATGGCACGCACCACCGACCCACCGGCAACCACACTGAGTATAGCACAGTTTCGGGGCAACGCCGACAGCCAGCGACCGACAAAGTTTTCAATTTACGTTTTTAAGGCTTGGCCAGGTCCCTGGCTCCTGCGCCTGGCACTTCGTCTTCAATTTCGCAAATGCGCCTTAAAGTCTGGCCACGTAACCGGAAGGAAATGCATAACAAAAGCTTTTCTTATTAGCATGTGTGGGTGGGAGAAGAAGAGGCGGGATGGCAGGACCTTCCCAACCAAAAGGTTTCAAAGAGGGGGAGCCCTTTGGCGGTTTTTGCTGTTTAATCGATAATGTGGCTCAGAAGCTTCTCCAAGAAAACAATTTACGGCCTATTGTAAAACGTTTCGGGTCACGAAAATATCTTTTTTAATGGAAGCAAACATTTCTTGAGTTAACAGCAACTGAAAATCCTTTGGTTTGTTGCCCAATTTCTTAGTTGAAAATGGTAATCCCGCAAATTGCCATTTCCTGGATTAATCGCTACGGACGGTGGGCCAGAGAAACCATAAACCGATCTTCGGTGACAGCCGACAGCATGGAAAAAGCTGGAAAATCAAGCTCGAATCAATTGCCAAAAGCCAAAGGGCAAAAAATTGGGTGCAAGTGCGTGAGAGAGACGTCGACAAGCAGCAACTTTTCAATTTCTTTGCACGCACACCATCCATCTAACCATCTTCCGTCTCCCCTCCTCCCACCGGACACGCCACCCACAAGCCGTGTCCTTGCCCGGAGCAGCGCTTGACGGTTGTCCTCTAAGCCACTTGCCGTCTTTTGTCCTTTGGGGCAATCAATCCGTGTTAATGGCTCCGCAGCTAAATCAAAAAGATTGCCGCAGCATAAAAAGTGTAAAGAGGGAAAAGGGACGCTTAAGGACATACAGAGAAAAAAATGGCTCCTTATTGATATTTTTGTAAGGGACTTGGCATTAACTATTATCGTTTAAGGAACAAGAATATTCAATCTCTTAACACACTTGTTAATTTTTATCCCTTTTTAAGGAGCAACTTTGCACAAATATTCTCCCACTTGAGTTTGGCCAAATATTTGCTTTTAAATCTTCTCGGTTGCTGTGTTGTGTGTGTGTGGGGCAAGCTTTAGCTATTTAATTATGTAGCATCCTTCAACTTGGCCGAAATTCGTGGGGCACGGCAAACTTGCCCCGAACCGAATCGAATCAAGGCGAAGGAACAACTTAACACACGCACTCACACACTCGAAAGTTTACAAAGCCAGGGCCCAGATGATGCTGCAGGGCCAAGAAGAGGGCCAAAAGGGGGGCAATTGCAATTTGTATGCCCGTCAAATGCGGCTCGTTATTGCGAAATTTAGAACTGCTCGAAATAATTCCAGCAAATTTTCGTGCAAACGAGCCAGACGTAGTTACACCAAAACCGGCAACACACACCAACAACACCAGCAGCAACAGCAACAACAACACCAAAAAAGACACAAAGCTGCAGGAACGCTGTGCACCCAACAAAAGTTTCTAATTTCATTCTATTTAAGGGGATTGTTTTAGGGGGCTTTAATATTATAGCGTAAAATATATTATATTCTTATATTCCAATTTAAATACTATAACTTTCTATCTTTTCTTTTCTAGCTCCATCAAAATATTACAACAATCATTCCAAAACCTTTGTGGCCTGATCGAAGGCAAAGTCAACCTGCTAGCAAGGATCCCTTTGCCCATATTTCTGCGCCCACCCATTAACGCGCCACGTCCTTTGCCCGGGCACGTGCATTAAAAACTTTTAGCGCCAAAGTTGTCCTGCAAAATCCGGAGTCCAAAAGTCCAAAGTCCGGAGCCCATAGCCCCATAGCCCCATAGCCCCGTAGCCTGTAGTCCGAAAACGAGCCGATGCGATCCGAGGCGAACTGACACTGAAGTGAACCGAACCGACAGGCAACTAAACCAAGCCAAACTGTGTTTTTGAACCGGTGCAAGCCGGAAGTGGCAACACGGATAGGGGAGAAGGGGGCGTGGCATGAGGGGGAGGGGTATAGGTAGCCGCTTGCTACGGACAAGCTGACGTAGTTTAATTATGTAGAAATCGAGACACGCACTTTTGCAGCCGACACCGGTGAACGATGCACAGGCCCAGGCTCCGGTGGCGCCTCCCAGCACTGCCTCTGACTGCCACCCGCCACGTTTGCGTGTGCGGCGTGATGCAATCGACACGCCCACTTTGCGACACCCACGCTCATAACTTGAATTTTGAGTTTTTCTACCCTTCTACCCGAGAGGGTATTGGAATATTCCACCAAAGGGTTTCCGAATCATATTTGTGGCTCTTTGGGGTCTTCTTCAGAGTGTCCTGGATTTTGTAAAATCTTTTAAAAAGGATTTCCCCAATTGTAGCCAAAACAATACTTAGAAAGTGTATCAAACTATTCGCCACAACATCCTTCCACTCTCAATGATTTAAAATGCTGAGGAGCCCGTAGACCAATAGATTCAGTTTGCAGGAGCAACAGGGATACGAATACGGGATACGGATACCTCGTGTGCGATTATAAATTCTGTTGCATGTCAGTGGTTTTCAAAGTTGGAGCGATTCATGGCTCCAGTAGGTGCGCCTCCAGTCTGGTCCTGGCTGCAACCTGACAGGTGAAAATAATGGTGTGGCATTGCATTAGGCTGCTCCGCCATTGCCACTGCCACTGCCACTGCCATTGCCTGGATGGATGTGTAAAATTTCCCTAAAGCAAACACTTCAAGGCGGCAAGGACTTAAGAGAAACGGAAAAGGGCTGAAGAAAAAATGTGCAACTTTCAGCCTGGGAGCCGAGGCATAAATTTTAATAAAAAAGGCAACAGCAACCAAGTCAGTGAAAGCGGTGTCCAGGTCCTTTTTGCTACCTTTCTGATCTTTTCGTGGTAAACGCTTCCATTATTTTTTGTTTGTCTTCCGTATTACTGCGAACCGTAGGAGACAGTCGTTTATATCAATTAGCCAATGCGTCTGGCATTCCTTCCACAGGACAACCAGGACAACCAGGACAACCAGGACAACACAGGACAACACTTGCTGCAGGTCGAGTTTAAATGGAAATGGGTGTGGGACTCGACTTTTAAATGGGTGCAAGCGTCTCTAATTGATTTATTTGCGGATTTATTTTCGTTAAAGTTGGCAAATCAAGGCGAAAATATTTCCAGAAACTAAATGGCCCGGACCTGGAGAACCTCGAGCCCTAAACAATTCGCGTTCCCAACGCAATTTCACACTTTACCAGCTACAAATTGCACCATCATAGCTAAGAGAAAATGCCCCGGATACCATTCATTGGCCTTTGCCAAGATTATATAGATGACGACGACGGGCTCGTAATTTTATGATTTATGAGTCCGCACCCATTTCGCCTCCCTCCTGGCACTTTTTCCGCATCTCTCGGTCATCAGATTCGCCTTGGCTTGGCTTTC
Source organism: Drosophila varians (assembly GCA_018150405.1). NCBI lineage: Eukaryota > Metazoa > Arthropoda > Insecta > Diptera > Drosophilidae > Drosophila > Drosophila varians. The sequence continues at coordinate 18,474,227 of JAECWK010000130.1, forward strand.
TTCGCCTTCGAAACCGAAATTGTTGCATTTCTTTCTCCTTTTTTTTTTCCACCCAAATGCAAGTCCTTTCGGTCAGAAAAGGGCTCTGGCCGTGTGATAAATGAGTTTTCCCACATTTTCCCAGTATGGAATTATGGGCATTGTTCCCGAGCCCATATCCCACATCCATTGTCCTTCAATCCGTCAGGTTGCAAGCAAATTGATGCCACATCGAGGGTGATTAAAGATTTTTGGACGACTTTCCCTGGCCAACACCTAAAAGTACCCAATTTTCAACTTGTGATGCAACATTTAAAACATTTTATTTACGACACAGACATGGGGGAATCCTCTTTTTTCGACGGAGTTGGAGTTTAGAACATTTCAACTGTTGCGCGAGAGGATATTTTTTTTTTCCAGCTTCGTTATAGAGTGTGGGGAAAAAACGCATAAATTTTATGACTGAATGGCTCCGAGGTTGGTATGGAGTTCTTGGAATGGGTGGGGATGCAGTGTGTGCCACACACTCCCCCACTCCCACTCCCACTCCCACTCCGCCCGCAAAAAGAAACCATTCTGGCAAAAAGTGCGCTGAAATTTTCAACTAAATTATTCATTGAGCGCGCAATTGAGCTGGAAATGTGCACGGGTACAGTGAACGCCCCCAAAGCTGGAATATGAGTGCGAATGTGGACACCGATTCAGGGGGGAGGAGGGCCTGAATGCGGTTTGAATGTCTGGCACGTAGAAATGTCGACTGTTTGGCTTCCTGGCCAGGCTCCATTTGGCCGTTTTGCCATATCCTGCAAAGGGGGTAGGGTATCGAATATGCCACTTAAACACTTGACACTTTTTGTGAGAGATACGGAAAAATGGATGTGCAGAGTTAGGGGATACGGATCGGACATAAACGGAAGCATTTCGGCGGCCGGTCTTGTCAGAGAATTTTAAAATGTTTGACTTTATGGGGCTTTAATGGTCTCGGCCATAAAACGGTGAGCTAAGAGCCTAGATATTAGAGATATCCAGCCACCCAAACAGAGGAGGTTAATCGCCCAAATTAACCCCTTAACTAATCATTTGCAAATAGAGCCTCTATCTGTCATAACTAACTTAGTCATTTGAATACCAAATGAAGTGCTCCTTGCCGAGCTGGCTGGCAAGCCACAAGGATGCAGGACTGCATTATTAAGAACACAGCCAAAACTAAGTTACGTATATTGGCACAAGTCCCGACGACTCTACGACGGCGACGACGACAAAGTCCTGCTCAAATAGTTTCACTTCAAAAATCCACACAGTGTGGCCGGAGTTTGTCTTCCTAATTAGTGGGCAAGTTGGAGATTTGGGTGGAAGGATGTGGGAGGATGTGGGAGGATGTGGGAGGATGTGGGAGGAGGAGGTGGTGGTGGCGGTGGAGTGTGTTTGCTTTGTGGGGATTATGATTATTATACGGCAATTATGCGTTTGTGTCTTTTGTCAATTGTGTAATAAGTGAGATGGCCCTAAGTAAATTCCGGCAATGCCAAATTTGTCTCAATTTGAAAATGACGCCAGGATAAATTTAACATTCGCATTGCAATGCGTCTCCATTCCATCCCCATCTTGATGGCTCCACTGGTAGCTGAGTTATGCGATCTTGGGGCTGCTTTTGAATCGATAATTATCCGGAGATGCAGCAGTCAAATGCAGGCATTGTTTTCCCCTTTGGCCACTAACAATATGCCACAATTTGGGGGCAGACAAGCGGCCACTGTCCTGGGCAAATGTCCGGGGCACAGGGTCCTGGTTGCAGATTGGCGACCAGCAGCCAGGACGACTCACCTTCAATAGACAAATTAACATTTCGACAAAGGCAACCTAATCAAATGTCACAATCACGCATGCGGCTGTCCCTGGCAGCTAAAAGCGACCGGAGTCGAAGCCACTGCATGTCCTGGATCTCGCCCACCTACCCACCAGTTGGACCCCTCTTGGCCCCCCTTTTGCCCCGCATTTGCACTCCGACTCTGGCACTTTTTGTGATGCTGCCCTTCGCATAACTTTCACTCTTGTCAGTTGCAAATTACATCGCACGTCTGCAGCAACAGCAACAGCAGGATCAGCAGCTCAAGGGGGTGGTCTTGGGCCAAGGGGTGTCGTAATTTAAAGCTTATTTTGACACTTCACCCCTCACTGCTTCGCCCCTTTTGCCCCGATTGCCCCGTTTGCCCCAAACTCCGACGGCAGCAGCAACACCCAATTTGCATCTTTCAAAATCGTGTTTTGTTACATTTTGTGCATGCGCAAAAATTTGCATACGACAATTAACACTCCAAAAGGAGACTCACATGGCTCCTCTGCGCTATCTCTGTACGGGGGGTGTGTGTCTGTCTCTCTGTGCTGGTTGGGCTTATCCCCTGCACTTTGGCAAATGCAACAGGACTGGCTGGCCACCCCCGCCGTTGCCGCCCACGCTGCGTATGCGTAATTTTGTGTCTTGTGTTGCACAAGAAACAGTCGAAACATGAGGACTACCAAGATATGGCTGGAATATGAAAGGGAATCCAGCCGGTGGGATATGTTAATGGAGTTGCTGTTTGAAAAGCAAACCAGCCTAATGAGAATCTGTAAATATTTGCCCAACACAACAATCTTTTTGCCCCCAAAAAAAAGTCCAAAAGTGTCGACTGGCAATCATTAAAGTTTGATATTAAATGGTAATCATATTCATATTTTATATAAACTTTAAACAAAATACAATTGCACAATTCTTGATCCAAAGTTGACCCTTTTTCGGCTGGACTGCGAGTAAGTTTAAGCAAATTAAGGACCGCAATCAGCCGCAAACAATTCACACAGAAATCGAAACGACAGAAATCATTGCACAATCCTGTCCAAGGGTTGCAAGTGGAGCTGCCCGAAAGGGTTGAGAGTTCGGCGAAGGGTGGGCACCCCCTCCATCGTACATCGCTTGTTGTTTGATGGCGATGCCAAGAAATGTCATGATAAGCGCGATTACGGGGGATATTCCAGGGATGGGGGAAGGGGCTGAATGCTGAAAGGATAAGCGGGGAGGACCTGGAGACGAGAGGGAACGAGAATACCCTCAAATGGGAATGTGCACTCACACAGCCACACTTAATACGCTTAATTGACTTTCATGTATGCACGAGTGAGTGCAGCGACATGACAGCGCGAAGAGGACTCAGAGGGGGGGAGGACTCAGACGCAGGCGGAGGCAGAGGCGGAGGCGGAAGGCGTGGCAGCGGTCTGACATGTTGGCCAGGCTGCCACTGCTGTTGCCAACTGACGCGAACTCATGCGACTGGTGGCAGCATTAGCGATGCGAAATGGTCTCCAAAATTAGTCACAGGCGTCGCCAAAAAAGAGAGTAATCCCCAAACCCAATACACAAAACACAAAAAGCCAAACACCAAACATCCAAATAAGACAAAAGGCATGTCGAATGGTTTAACGAAGCACTGATCGACAAGGACATACCCAGGACTTCCATCAAATAACTATAAACCTCAAGAAAAGTCTCTGCCGTCGCTTAAAATAGTTTTTGGAGAAATTAATTTGCCACAAAAAGTACCTCCCCAGCGCATACCTGAAAGAGTTACCTCCATTCAAAGAGAAAACCAAACAAATCAACTGACATACCAGTTGTTATCCCTTGAGTATGTCGGATTCGGCAAAAAGGAAAAGCCGAAGAGTGCTAAATACAGGAATGCCATGGAAGGCATCGTCCAGGCCCATAATCACAGGCAAATCGCTTGCAAAAGGTTCCCCAAAAAGCACCAAAAAAGCCCCAAAAATCTGCTATTCCCACTCCCGCACTCTCTTAGGTTTTGCATTCAATCACCGATTCACTTCATTGAATCACTTATTCAGTATTTTGCTGCTGCAAATGCCGATGTTTCATCATTTCACTCCCCCCACATCCCTCCCACATCCCGCCCACACCCGCACAACGAATGGTGTTTGGTATTGTGTGGATTTTGTGGCTCTTTTCTAGCACCTCTACCCAGTTTTCGACTCGGCTCGATTCGATTCGATGTGTTTTGCTGGCTTTGGGTTTGTCAATCGCATTTGTCAGAGCGCAACTTGGCAACCAGGCAGGCGTTTCTTTTTATTCCTTTAATCCCGATTCATTTGTGGCCGATACTTATTATTTGTAGAAGTGTGGATAACTTTATTCTAAGCCAACTAATTTGGGGCAGGACCAGTGCAAGTTTCAAGCCTCAATTCCTTGCCCTTTCCCTGTCACGCCTCACATAATTCTTAAGTGCATTAAGACCCTTTTTGACTTCTGCTTGCACTTCAACAAATAAGATCTGAAACAGGCACATGCCACACTCCATCCCGGCATTATCCTTTCCCTAAATCCCAGCCTCGTTGCGTCTCCGTCTCAGTCGCAGTCCCAGTCCCCAGTTGTTTGTCTTGCCAACAGGCGTTGCTCTGAATAAAGTCAATGTCAGACGGTCGTCTGTTCGCCAAGTGAAACTCAATTACACACTCATACTCGTACTCGTACTCGTACCTGCGAATAAAACACACTCAAAGAATGCAAGGAGAGCAGGGACTCATGCATCACTTTTATTTATTTACATTCTCCAGGACACACAAAGCATAAAATAGACATTTTTTAACTCGGGCCAGGGCCTCTACATGGCATGCTCTTCTCTGGGAAGGAAATACGGGTTGTCCAAACCCGTACTAATTAGTCTCAATTAAATAGATTTTCAGTTTAATTGCATTTTGATTAGTGGACTACTCTCCGAATCACCTGATCGACAGCCTGTTTAAAGCAGTTTCATAATGGCTACTGGTTCATAAACCGAAACCGTTTCGAACCTATTAACCAACTAGTTTTGCGCCGACAAGAGATTATTATCCATTTTATCCATTTTCTGGCTCGCATTACCCCTCGATGGGAAAGAGTATCAGATGTTGCTTTCATTCAGCTTCCTTTGGATCAACAAAAGGATACGTAGACGCAAAAAATTTTATGCCGCTGCAGCTGGCGCATAATGAGCGCAAAAACATCCTGTGCTGATTGTGTCTCTGTGTCGTGCTATTGCACCAACAAAAAATACCTCTCACTTACACACAAAAAAAGGACAATGAAAATATGGACTTTATAAGATTTTTGTGTTTTTTTCAGTGCTCTTTCCAGTTCATATTTTGCAACGCTCGCCAAGCCAAGATTTGTGCGCTTTTAGCGATGTCGCAAAGTTTCTTGCCCGCTTCCTATGATTTTATTCTGTGTTTGCTGACTCCTGAACGCGGCCAGGATGTGAATGCGAATGTGTGTATAATATATATACATATATGTGTGTATTTTTGTGTTTAAATGAATGTGTGCCGTTGGTCCTCTCATGAGTTCAGACGGCGTGTCGCCAGTTTTGTTGACTCCCCGTCGAGTTTTAGCGACATGTGTCGCATTCTTCGCATCCTGCCAAAGTTAAATGGATCCCGTAATTGTTGTCCTCGCTCCTCGTTCCCCCCCAGCCCTGATTGTTTTCTTTCGTATTTTATAGAAATTGCGGTTTAATTGCTGCATTTTAAAGCCATTGAAAGGGCAGAGACATGTCCTTTGCAAAGAGGATGGCACGACGTCTTTGTCAAAAGACATTTTCCCAGGGGTGGGTGCTGTCACCTTTTGAACCCCCTTTGTGTGTCCTGTGTCCTGCTCGGCACGAAAGAATCTGGAGGGGCGGCAAACACTTGCCAGGACTCGAAAGAGATCCTGTCACTCCCCGGCACTAGTTTCGCGATGCGATTGAAAGTCAGCGTCGACACCTCTCAGGTGGTCAGCGAAGTCAATCGATTCGAAACGCGCGCCACTTGATGGATGGCTTCCGTGTTGGAACTTGTTTTGTATTTGGCAGTTAATTAATTTCGCCTGTGAGATAATACATTTAAGCGATGTTTAAGAGGCTGACGTGGTTTACAATATTTAAATTAAAACGCTTTTGCTTCATTTAATGAAATTGCGCCTAACAAGAAGCTGGCTCTTTGTGCGATTTGAGGCTCTGGGATTCGTATTGGAAATGCTTTTGCATATTTCAAAGTTGCTAGATCAATCCCATCAATGACGATTGAATGGCAACTTTGTGCATTTCTACCTCCACGAGATGCATTAAAAGCCAAATGGTTGGATGCTAAAAATCCATGCAAATTCTCCCGCCCCTGCCATCGCCCACGCCCTCGTCCTCGCCCTCGTCCTCGTCCTATCCCATTGGCAATTTTCCATGCAGTTTCATTCGAGTCGAATGCCGTTTCCCATTTTCCATCGCCAGTGCAGTTGAAATCATTTTTTTACGATGCGCCAACAGGAATTGTTGCTGGTAATGAAACGTCTATAAAACTCAAACGAATGCACACAAATCGCAAATCATTTGTCATAAAAGCGCATAGTGCATCGGAATCCCTCTACCATTCTACCATTCACCCACTGCTCATGACGAGCTTCAGATTATTTTTTGCCTTTTCCTGGGCTTTTACTTTCGCTGCTCCCAATGAATGCTCCGGCGAATGTTTGCTACTCCGGCCCATTGCTAATCAGAGACTTTTGTTCAACTTACCTGGGCAATTGAAGAGAAGGACTAGGCAGGACGAAAGACGATGGAACGCAGCAAAAAGAAGCTGCAAATAAGAATTAGAGATGCACCAGATGAGACACCAAATTCGAAAATTAGGCCAACGAGAAGCAGAACTGAAATTAGAGCAGCGGGGCTATAAAAAAAAAAAAAACGAGCTGGGAAAGCCGTCAGGTAACTGCCGAATTAATTATCGGCCCGACTCAAAAATGCATAACACACATCGGAGTGGAAATTAATTATTTCCCTATTAGTTGCCCCGCCGCGTGGCAGTTTCGGTTGCAACTTCGGTCGCCGGCTGTCGCTAAACACGCTGACAGATTGGCAGTTGTACACATTCGGCCTAAATGCCTCGCCTCCTCGGTTACCGCCCGTCGCGAAAGGCCGCTTTCTGATAATGGCTAGTTATGAGAAACACTTTCCCAGGCGTTGACTTGGCCAAACAACTCACAAAATAATCCTTTGATAAGTTGAGCTATCAGTTTACAAGCAAGTCTAAAAACTTTCCAATTACATAAATAATAAAACTTTTACAGGCGGGACTAATTTCTATTAACAAAACTAATTCGAAGCTAAACATTAAAAGACACTTAGCTAAGCACTTGGTATTTTACAAGCCAACCATAATGTTGAACAAAACCATCAGTTATATAATATTTTATAGAGACAAATCAATTTTTCAGGAAATGGTCCTTATATCCTAGAAAAATAATTTTATGAGCCATAATTTTTTGAAAAATGGCTCTTCGTGTGCCGAGACTTTCGCTTTGTCTTAGCGGCAGGTTACCCCTGGTTTTAGGTTGCACTTTTGCATTAGGGATTAACCACTCTCGAGTCATTAAGAAACGGCATGGCATGCGTGGGACTCATATTTCACCTTCCGCTTTTGGAGAAAAATGAACACTAGGGATCCCATTACACTTCCTGCAATCTAAAACTTTTGTCTTTTATAGGGAAATAAAATATAAATAGCAGTATAAGGGGGGCGGATGGTGTGAAATAACTAGTCGCGTGATAAACTTTAAAATCACTTGTTAGGCGACACTAAAAACTTAGCCAAAGGCCAAGACACAAATCTGCCGGCCAAGACACTCCTCCGGGTGGACACATGTGAGGCAGTTTCGTTTGGCAAAGGCGATGCCGTAAACAATTTTAGTGTCCGCAATTAATGAATACCGAAAGGAGCCGACGGACAGGACAGGATAGGTCCCCTTACCTATCAAATGTCCATCTGTCGGGTTGGCAGTCGCCTTAATTTACGACTTAATGCCCACGACTTGGAGCCATAAAAAAGCAAATCGCTAACCAGGATAGATTTATATAAGATAAGGCAGTGGATATACAAACCCGAGAGAGAGCCTGTCGACACTTTAAATGCAAAGTGCCTGGCTAGGTGAGGATTTGCAATAAACTTATCCAGATTTATTGAAAGAGGAATATATATCTTGTTTTTTATAAAATAGATTAATGACAGCATTTATCAGGCATTGAAGAAAAACAAAGTGAATTGATTTTGGACTTTAATAAATGCAGATTGATCCACATAAAGCCTTTGGAAATTTTTTGTTTGGCTAATTGTTTAAGTCCCCTGCAAAATATCTGCATTCAGTTGGGCGGAGAAAGAAGCTGGCTTATTGAAACTGGAACTGGCAACTTTATGGGCCAATCTACTGTTGCCAATGAACGGAAACAGCTCGGCACAGCTGGAATCTGCAGATATGGAAGCTAGGAGCTGGGTGGAAAATGCTCTCAGGGGGGGGGGGAGTGGTCTGGGTACACCAGCAACTTGCCAAAGGCAATGCGAATGTTGTTCAACAACAACTGCAACAGCCAGGACAACAACAACAACAACAACAACAACAACAGCAGCAGCAGCAGCAGCAACAGGAACAACAAATAACTTGGAGACTCTGGGGCAGCTATTGAAATCTGCTTTGCTGATTGACGTCGAATGTTGTGGTTTCGGTTACGATATTTGGTACCAAAATACAACCAACATTCCCATGATGATGGCGATGATGAAGATGCTGGCAGCGGCAATGGCAACGTCAAGGGGAGGGGGACAGGGCAAGGGGCAGGGCGGAGGGAGAATTGCGGGCGGCACAGCGGTGTCCTGCAAGTTAGTTTGGAATTTGTTTTGAGAGGGCAACGACGAAACGGCAACAACGTCCTTTGTTGCCGAGTTTCCAATAAATTAAAGACAAACCCAATGCAAATTTTAGCCGCCTCAAAGCAATGCAACTAATCAGTTGGCCGATGTCTCAAAGGAGGAATTTAAATTAAACAAAATGAATAGTTGAAATCAAAAGGATATTTTTTATTAAATCAATTATATTAAAAATTTAAAATAATATAATAAAACTTCACTTAAATATAAATTATGTAAAGTAAAGGAAAAGTAAATGTTTGCTTAAATTCTACATTTCCACTTTATATACCTTTATTTTTATGTTAATTTTTGTAAATGTTAACTAATTGCTTTTGTCACGCCAAGCTTAGCACTATTGTCTTCTCAAGTTCTTCACCAAAAAGTCCACAAGAGCCGTAGGGATAACGCTTTCGTTTACAAAATATTAGCACAACGTTTTGTGTTATTTTGGATTTGAAGATCGTAGATCGTAAATCGTAGATCGTAGATCGAAGATCGTGGAGGAAAAAATCGCGCGCGCAACTTAAATCGAAATAAGAGGCTATGGGCTAGGCTGCTGTTTTTTTTTTTTGGTTTTTTGGTTAAAATCCCGGCTGAGACAAAGCGGAACTGCAACTTGCGAGCGCAACGAACTACTAACGATAGATTCTAATTCTACGTTGACTTTCGAACGACTTTCGACTGAGAACCGCACGTAGACGAAGTCGACTGGAGACTGAAGGCAAAATCGCAAAAATTCGCAATCGCAATTCGCAATTCGCAATTGGTATCTGTATCGCAGAAGCGGCGGCAGAAGCGGGCGGCACTTGCAATCAAAGTGCGCTTCTTGGGCGGATTGCGAGCTGCTGGTTGCGACTCGGTTCAGTCAGTTTCAGTTTCGAGTTGCCAGTTGCCAGTTTCTAGTTGCCAAGAATCGCAGCAGCGACCAGATACGAAGACACATAGCCAGGCGCCAATAGTTGCACTCGACGCCGACGTCGCAGTCGCTGCAGAGTGCAGTTTGCACTCAACGAACTTGGCCACCAACTCGCCTTCATGGTTCTAGCTCAAAGACCCGAAGCCAGGCTTTCAGTAATGAGCCAAAAAGGAAGTAAAGGAAGCCCGCCCGCTGTTGCCAACAAAAAAAAAAAAGAAGGAGCCCGACAAGGAAATGTTAACTTAACAGAGCCGGAAATGAAACGAGGAAACGACTAAGTTCACTCAAGAGATGCCGCAACTCAAAGCTCAAAGAGAAATTGCCAAGTGAAAGTGAAAGAGATATAAGTTAGCACCTTTCGTTCTGTTTGTTTACCCTACTCATATTTATGCAATAATTGTTAAGCTATTTTTTCAAAAAAACATTTCAACACTATATGCTCCTATACGGTGCTACGGTGTTTGAAAACATTTAACACAGTGCTCTGGGTGTTGACCGAGCAAATACCAATATTTGAGCAATTTAGTTTAGGCCGACTGTTTCCATATTTTGCCATATGTTGTTTACCTCAAAATGCGGAGACAACAAACAACTCGAGCGGTTGTTATGACACTCTCAAGTGTAAAGCTCTTGGCTTTCTCTTCGTTTTGGGGTTTTCCTCTTTTGGGAAAGCTCTTAAGAGCTAAGCTTGACGAGGGAAATGTGTGAAAATTGAGGAAAACTGTTCCCAGTATTTTGTTTGTAGTTGAGTGAGTGCAAATGTTAGCCTTAAATGATGATGAAAATATTTTCCATTCTCTTTCACTTTTAGCTTCATTCAAATTTATGAATTTAATAAATACTGGTGGAAAAGAGTGGAAAAGAAAATGAATAGAACGCGCATTTTCAGTTGCTCAGTGAAGTCGAAAATAGTTTCCTTCCTTGGCGACCGCAGCAATTTCCACAGGCACTTGCTCATTTTCAGCTGCCAGTGAATTTGCATAGCCATTTAAATATTAATTTCAAATTGTCTAACGACACTAGCCTGCCCAGCACCGCCCCCTCCTTCACTCAGTCTCTCTCGGCTCCTCGCCTCGTCTCGACCAGCCATGCCCTTCCTTCGCAACCTGGCTTCGTTCTGGCTTTAAAGCTGGCAACAAACAAATTAATGGTTCTGCAGCTCAACCGCATTTTGCGGTTTTTTGGCCTCAACTTCTCTCTTACCACCATTCCTTGATTTAGCTTTTGTATTTGCATCCTTTTCGGGGCCTGCCACTTCGTCTACTGATGTGCTAATATAGGATAATTTGTTAGCAGCAAAAATAGTTAATCCTCGGGGAAAAAAAAATAATCAAGTTATGGCATTATTTAAAAAAAAAAACTCGTTAACCAAGTTAAAATCGTGGCGAGTGCCTTTTGGCCAAAATGTACATATTTGAGTCACCTTTTTGCACATATTTTCTGTAATTTTCAACCGATTTAAAAAAGGAATACCATTTATTTATCAGAAACTTATTCCGCTTCGATCTGCGTTAAAGTTAATCCAATGAAGAACAAAAAATATTTTTTCAATTTTTGCCATTTTTTATGATGGTACCCCTTACAAAAATTGCGAAAATTGAAAAAATATTTTTTGTTCCATTTTTTAAAACTTTTGATGCAGATCGACGGCAATTAAATCGCTGATTCATAAATGCTATTCCTTTTTCATATCGGATAAAAATTGGAGATACAGTTGGCAAAAAAAGTGACTCAAAATACTCAGTTTTGGCCTAAAGGCACTCATCATGACTTTTTTGGCCAAATTTGATAATTTTAAGCAAATAGTGCACATAATTTATGTTTTTCTTCACATAACGAGAGGATAAGCTTAGTTTTGACAAATTATATTTGTATATTGCGTATACGCAACGTATTGAAAAAAATATAGCATACTTTTTGGCAGGGAATAATCAGCTGAGAACACACACCTTTAGGTATTCATACTTTTTCTGATTTTCTTCCTTGGGTTATGCTCATCTCCTTGATCTTTGGATATTATAAATTTCAGTCATGTTTCTAATAACTTTGAATTAATCATCTTTTCCCGTTTCGCTTTGGCTGGAGTTTGTGAGCGGAAAAGGAAGCGGAAGTGAGGAGCAAGGAGGCAGGGTTGCGAAGGACACGCACACGTCTGGGGAAACTTCTTGGCATTCTAATGCGTTCCCAGGCGCTAGGTGCCGCCTTGGCCACACTTTAAAGTTGTGGCCTTTAGCCACAAGGAATGAATTGTAATCCAGATGGAAATTGGCCGAGCTTATGCAAAAGCCAGCAAAAATGTGACAAAAGCTGGGCCAAAGTATTTTGAGCTGCCTTCCGGTTGTCTGGATCTACTTCCTCCCCGCACCGTCGCCTTGGTCCCCATAATTTCTATCTCCCTTTATGCTGTGCATCCGGTGGCCATTTGATCAACTTGTTGTAACACCCATACACCCATACACCCACACCCGCACCCACACACACACACACTCCCCCACAAGATGGACAAAGTGACATTGGCAGACAATGTTTGTATATATTTTTTAAATGCAAGGCATGCTCCCTCTTAGCCAAGTGCCGCTCCTCCTGGCCCCCTCTTTAGTTGGTGTAAATTACAGCAAATATTGCGTATACGCCACGTTTGCCACAGCTTCTTGGGACACGGGGGAAAAAATGGATGTTCTTACCAGATGTTTTCCAAAGTATAAGTCTTGAAGTCTAGAATTTCCCCAGCAAGAACCACAATTTCTTCAATTAATATTTATTCATTTTTTTGAGTGTATTCCTATACGCTTGTACCGCTCAAATGAGATGCCTTGCTGCCGGCTTGTTTGTTCGTTTGTCAGTTGCTGCTGTTTGGCAAATTATTATTAAGTAAGCAGTCTAGACACAGCTCTTTTTGCACCCCTAGCCCCCCCCCACCAAGCTTAATAAATTTTTGTGGGTTTCGTATTTTGATAACTTGAAACTTTGTCTCATTTGGACAGGTGGTTGCCTGCAGAAGGAAGGTGCGGTGGGCGAGGATTTTGGCGCACTTTATCATCATTAGCTGGCGAGCAGCAAGTTCGCTGGGAAATAAATAATTTTCAGCTTCGCCCCCACCCCGATTGCGCAATATTTTCATTTCATTTAATTACCAAATTTGTCATTTATTTTTCGTGTTTTTATTGCAGCTGATTCTTGTAATTTATGATAATTTGTAAATTATTTATAGTTGAGAGCTTTATTAGCTGCTGAAAATTATGCGGATTTATGCTCAACCTGACCAAGATAGGCATAAATAATTTTATTTTTTTTTTTTTTTATTTTTGATAGCGATAGAAACTGAAACTTTTGCAACCCCCTTGCCACGTTTATACGTTTCCGTTCCCTTCTGCCGCAGCTACGTGCTTTGACAGTTGTAACCAAAGGCCATTAACAAGTTTTTTGGTTGTTACTGTTTGTTGTTTCGGCGTTGGGAAAAATACGCCGCAGGAATTTACAAGCCATCCGCTCGAGTGGCGGACACTTTAAAGAAATTGGTTATGCCGGGCACAAATGCTATTTTTGGGCCATTCGGGTTAAATAAGTTATGAAGCAGGTGTCGCGGGGTGCAGGGTGAAAATTAAACACGCGCCCATCAAATAAAGTTAACTTACGCCACCATTACAATTTCCCCAACCTTCCTGATTTTACTTAAAGGGGCTTCGGTTTTTTGGCAACCACCCCAAGGGTCTTCTACAATTCGTGGATACCTATAACAATACAAAACAAAGTCCACTTATTGGGGGTAATCTATGAATCAACCGGATCTGCCAGATCAGCGAAAACATTCAAGGGCCTTAAATAAAAGCGAAAAATGTCAATGAAATGAATGCCACGAAGCGAAACCGAAGCCAAGAAAGCGAGCAGCTGGAAAATTGCATTGCGGATTTTTAGATTTTGTGGCAGCCGAAAAATCCAAACCCCAAAACACAACCGCCACTGTTTGTGAGACAACATTTCCAATTACTCCGATCATTCGCGAAGGTTTTCCTTGTTTTTTAAATCAAATCTAAATCGAGAATTAATTCACAAGCAAACCCCAAACCTTGTGGGTCTAAAATACTTCTTAATTGACTTCTGACAGCAACAGGAAGGGAAAGGAGTCCAGAAACCCGGGAGTCCTGGAACCCAGGGGGTATACCCCTCGGAGAGCAAATATGGAATGTTCTATGACCGCAACGAAGCGTCAGCTTGTGGCATGCAAATGTTGTCCAGAGAAGCTCTATCTAACTCCTCCCTCGCCCTCCCCCTGGCCGTCGCCTCCGTCTTTTGGTGCCTGCTGGCCGACTAATATGCAAATTACACATGCAGAACGCGTATAATTTCTAATTAATTATGCCATAAATGCGCCTTTGCGTGTCTGTGTGGCTGTGTGGCTGTGTGGGTGGGCTTGTGACCGGTCATTTCCACATGCAAACATTTCATTCAGATCAGTATGCACATATTTGTGGGTTTTTTTCCGCCAGCCACGCCCCCAAGCGACCACCTTGAAGCATTTCGTCCTGCGAACGGCGTCAGGTGTGTTTTATTTTTATTGCAACTTTTGGCACAACTCTTTGCCGTTCGTCCTTCGTCCTTCTTGGGATTTTTGCAAGAAATTCGCATCAGTTGCAGCTGCCTTTACAGTGGAATTTAAGGACGATTATAAATTTTAATGTTTTTTATTTAAGAAAAGTTAGACTAACTATATAAAACATTAATCTTTTTTATAAAATTGTATGATTTCATCTTTTTTTATAGTTTTAAAGAAAGATTGTGCCAGATTTTCTCCATTGTCTTGCTACAAAACATTTGCCTTCTGAAAATGGGAAATTTTCCTGCGCTTTCAATTTCTGTTTTATGCTTTTGTCTCACAGCTTTTTTCCTGCAATATTTCCAACTAATGAGCTGCAATTTGTTGCAAATGGCAGCCGAAGGAAAAAGTGCGGCATATGTCGCACTTTCGACTTGAGGCTGCTCCCTATACAAATCGTATTAATATTTTATATTTTCAAAACGGAGCTTAAGCGGGAAGAGGAGGACTTTCTTTTTGTTTTGGGAAAGTCTTATAATTGGTTTTATGAGGGAGGCAACGTGTAAAAATAAAATATATAAGACAAAGCCTGAGGTCATCCGCAAATTGATGACAGCGTGTGAGTCACGAGGCAGTCGGGCGTAAGAAAGTCATCAGGAGTTGGCCGGAGTCCTGCCGCTGCAAGGACTCGGGCTCGGGCTGGGGCTCGGTGCAGTGATTCCGCCAAAGTTGAAGGACATGCGGCCCCAGTGACTAACGCTGATTGAAGTATGATGCGAAAAGTTCACCAGGAAAAACCCGCGGTGCCAAGGGCCAGGGGGAAACAGAAAAGGGAAGCCTGCGACAGGAAACTTTTCCGGCCAAATGAAGAGGTCGAGTCGGAGTCCGAGTTTTTGGCCTGATCGATGTGAGTGGCGTTTTTTGGGCCGTCGCCATTATTAGCCAACGGTTTTTACATCTTTACAGTGCAACCATACTCGTACATATACATACATATACATATATATATATACATATTTTTGTGTTGGCAGCGAAACTTGGTCCTGGCCAGAGAGAGAACCCGTTAACAGTTAAGTGGATAAGCCAATTTATGAGTTTCGAATTTAACTTTGTCACTTTGGCCACCGCTCCGGCTCTTTTTATCCTTTTTTCGCTGTGGCCGTCGTCACTTGGCACATTTAAGTGGATTTGTTTTGCTTTATTGGTTTCGTTCTCATTCTCATTTGGTTTGTTGCTGAATTTTGCTCTGGACCTTTGCCTCCTCTATCCTCTATCCGATGTCTGGCAATGGTGCTGACGTTTTTGGGCTAAAAGTTTTTAATTTTTATATATTTTTACAACTTTTGCAAGGGCCTGAAAGGCGTCAGTGCTGGGCCAACGCATTTCTCGTGTTTGTCCAGCTCAGATACACTGGCTAACTGGTTCCAAATAAAAGCCATTTTTAAATTTAAGTTAAAAAAGAATCAATATATTTATAGCAATTTCTGTAGCAGTGTAGTTTACTCTGCCGGCCAAAAGGCTCAACCCAATATTTATCGCATCTTCAGTTGCGGATTTGCGAACCATTAAAAAAACTGCCAACTGCAAAGTTTTAGCGTTCTCAGCCTTTCTTCCTGGCCTGACTCTGGCCAATTAGGATTAAGGCAAACGTTTAAAATGCTAAAGATTAGCGTGGCTCTTCAGAGAGAGATTATGGTCAACTTTTGCCCTTCAAGTGGCTGTCAGTTTTTATTAGCTTCTAGAAGCACGCACTCCTCTAGAGTTGGCCACAAACCTAGGGTCTACGAAACAAAATGAATACCGACTGATGATGATGATGAGGAGGAGGAGGAGGAGGAGGAGGTCCTGTCTCCTGTTGATCGTCTGGACCTGATTTGCATATTTGCCAATTTACAACAAAGAACTGCAACGTGTGCTGCTTACATATGCGACACAGGACCCGAAAGACCGACGACCCCACGATTTTAACAGACTGCAGCCTGCGGTCAGCTTTTGCGTATTCATAATCAGCGGATGGTGGAGATGTAGTCCTGCCAAAGCACAGCGAGCTCTTTCTTTTTTTTTTTGGTTTCCCTTTTTTTGGCCACAGACTGCAGTTCCTCGTTTTGGGGCAAGGCTTCAATTTCTATTACTTTTACTGACGTATTTCGCTTTGAGTCCGCTTTGTTGGCCACGCTTTATTACTTTTCCGACAGCCAGCGAGACAGACAGAGAAGATTCGGTCATTAGGTATGCATGTCGCGTTTCAATGCGAAACTCTACTCTATGCTTGGGAGGTCCTTTGCTCTACTTTGTGGAGAAAATTATTTTATTTTATTTCAACACGACCTCACACCAGCAGAGCCTAGTGACAAATAGAGTTTAAAAATATTTAAACGAGTTTTTTTAATCTTTCTTCATAGAGTATACTCTAGAGTATCCTTTGTACAAAAGGTCCTCTGCTTTTCAGGGTTCACTTTTCACCCAATTTGCAATGCATTTTCTTAGCATTGCGGCGACCAATGCTTCCTCCTTCGTCCCTTTCGGAATTCGCCTTGGCTTTAATAAGAAATGCCGTCTAAAGGAAATGGGCAGACACCAGCCCCAGGACTTGCAATGCATTTTCGGTGTGGAATGCAGCTGTGAAGGGGTGATAAAAATTAACGACTCCCCCAGGGGATGGCCAGGTGAAATGATTGCCACAACGAGGGCGAAGGGGGCCGGCCAGTCAGCGAAAGTCACTTTTAAATTTTTAAACATTTAATTCCGAGCAGAGGAATTTTATTTGATTTAAATATGCATTTAGCTTCTTGAGCAGCAGCTCAGGACCGACCGCCACCTTTGGCCATGCCAAATTGAATCCGCATTCGAGGAACTATTTGCGGAAGAAGACAGGGATGCCAGGGATGGGGGAAAAAACAAAATAAAGCGAAGGGCAAAGACAAAAATATCTACATAAATTATTTATGCAATATCTGAGAATGTGTACAGCACCGGGGAGAAATGGAAAACTAAGTTTGCTTGTATATTTCTTGTGCATTTTTATGAGAACCACCCGAGGCGGCAACGCTTTGTTTCTAATCCCATTTTTCCAAGATAATCCTTAAGAAGCGAAAGCTGGCACGTTTAGGCCAAAGGAAATCAACTTACCACTTGCTATTATTATTTGATTGCAATTGCAACCATTTGGTGCATATTATTGATATTGATGGAAAGTTCAAATTGTTGAAATTTTCGCTCCAAAACTGCAGTTGGAAAGCTTTTCAGTTTTAAGCTCGGGCATAAGGACACAAAGCTCTTGGCAGCTGTCCTTTAAATATTGTTGCAGCTACATCTTTATAATATTTAAAATTTAGTTTATTTAAAATACTAATACTATTCTTAATAAATAACTAAGTATTCCAATTAGTTGTACCACTTTTATATACACTTTTGTCTGAAAATTCTCTGAAACACTTTTGTTCACTTCACAAGGTTCCCAAATTGGGCCTCCTCGTACTTTTGCGGTTAAAAATATGTTTGGGGGATAAACAAAAAATTAGCAGATGCCACAAGAATAATAAAGGACAACAAAAACGGAATTATGCCACAGGACGAGCAGCTGTTTTGCAACTGAGAGCCGGACCGCGAAAGAGAATGCGAGTCCTGTGTGCGAGCGAGCTTTTTTGGGGAACTTCGGATGCATTCTAAAAGGATAAAAGGGTATATTCTTTAATAGGATAACTTGACATAGATTAAAACCTGCCATTAATATTCTGTACTCATTGTTCTATAATAATATATTATTATTCAAAGAGCTAACATGAATTATAGTTTTAGAATCCTTTCAAAAGGTACCTCAAAGTCGATCAAGGACGTGGTCATCACTCATTTGTTTGGACGGTTTTGCACTTTTCAGCCTTTGCTTTTTTAATTTAAATGTTAATCTGCTTGCATGTGCACTGTAATTCTTTTTTTTTTCCATTGTGAGCTGGCATATTTCTCATAATTCCCGCGGCAGGAGTTCCCCGCCTCCCGGCTCCACACTATTATTTGCATATGAGACAGCAGACTGACGCCAAACTTAAATGGCAGAAATTGTTAAAGTGACCCCCCCCCCCCCACACCGCGGCACTAGCGTACACCCCGGCACTTGCCTTTTTTCCAGGCTCACTTAAGTTTTTATATCCTGGCGCACACACACGTCGCTTTATTGTGTATTTGTCTTGGCTGCCGCAAATAAAGACGGTCTAAATGCAAGACGTCGCAGCCATGGAAATGTAGAATGGGCGGCACGAAACTGGAGACGCAGGACACGAGACGCAAAGGGGAATAAGACCAGGCTAAAGGAGAGAATTCATTAAAAATTAATCCAACGAGTGCGAGGTATATTTGGTCTCATTCCCGGGCCGTTCCCCTTTCCTCCTTTCTTCCTTATTCCTGCTGTCTGCTATTCAATTACGTATGCCACGGCAGCCATGAAAATGACCTGCAGCGACCCCCTGGCTCCTTGCCGGGCGAATGCCTCGTGGTTGCCCCCCTTCCCCACGAGCGCAGTAAATTCTAACAGCACTTTGGGTTCACCTTTGGCCCGCCCCCCTTACCACCCTTGTCAGCCCACCTTTGGCCCCTCACCTGGCCACCACCACCACCCCGCACAGATCGTTGGCTGCCGGGTTGGCTGCTTGGTTGGTTGGCAGTTTTATGTGTTTTGTCTTCGCATGCCGCATAAACGGAATTATTTACAATTTATTTTTACCTGAGCTAAGACTTGGCCAGCACTGAGAGAAGTATCTAGGGAGAAGGACTAAATATACCCATGTAATAAGGATATTTTTAACATAAAAAACTATCTTCTTTAAAAAAATAAGGCGTATTTCTAATAAATCAATGACGAAAATTTATTTTCAGTGTCCAGACCCAGGGACTAAGATGAAACAACAACCTCGATAGGGCAAGGAACACAAGAAACTGGAGGGCAGTGGCAAGTGCTGGCATTTGGTTTCCGCTTGTTTGTTTTTGTGCTATTCAAAATGTCTTCATTGCCGACCAGAAGATGCCAACCGACCTGACCAGGACCAAGACGGGAGAGCTGTCCTGACGGAGGGAACACGCTTGATTGCCTTTAATTTGAAGATGAAAAGTCTGCCACTGCTGCAGCTCTTTTAATTCCACCAGCAATATTTCCAAAGGGCAATTTCAAAAGTATCCCTAAAAGAAAAATACCTTTCGATAAACTTAACCATTCGCATTGGCCAATAAATATCTTACAGATAATTAGTATTAAATACTTGCAAACCATATTATTTTTGCGGCAAAGACAACGCCAGCTATTAGAATGATTCTTGCCAAAGAAATTGCTGAAGACGCCGATGTGGTCATGTCATAGTAGTCATAATAGTCTGAATAGCGTCCTGCCGTTACCATTGGATCAGCCATTTCGAAAGAATTTATGTTTTCCCTTTCAGGATAATTTAGACGAATGTATAGCTCCAAAAAATTTACTTACTTCCTTTAGTAATTTTGTATGTTTTGAACATTTCTATGTGATATTGTGACAATAAAGGCTTGCTCCGTTTCTAAGATTGCTACGATTGCTTCCAACCTAAATAATTAACTTTGATATGAATTAAAGGTAAGTTTATTAAGGTAACAACAAATCGTTTGCATCTCATCTCACAGTAAAGCTCCACAAGTGTTGGCTTACCTAATTGAATGGAATCTAGAGACGATGCAAATAGAAAAACAATTGAAAGATCCACATACCACACTACATACTACACACTACACAGCACCTACTAGCTTAGAAGCCAAGAAGACACTCTGCATAAATTAGTGATGGCTTAAATGCAGAAAGCCAGAGTGCTGCTAAACAGACATTAACGGCAAAGGATGCCCCACTCGAGGACTCGGTGCTCGGCAAGGTGCTCGTCCCTGCCTCTCCATCTCCTCCATCTCCGTTATCCTGCTCATCATTATTATTATTATCATCAGCATCATCGTGCGGCACTCATAAGCACAAGCATGAGCGATAATAAATCATTAGGGGCAACGTGTTGCGGGCAACTTGACTTGACAGCCACTGCAGCATGCATCCTCCCGGAGTGGGGCAGGTGCTGGATGGATGAAAGGGTGGTCCTATGGCTCAATGCTGATGGTTTGCTTTCAGTGATGAAAGCCATTTTTTTATGCAAAAGGTTGGTCGGTCACTTGTTTAAAGAATATTCCTATGGGAATTATTTAATTCATGAATTTCTCTCACTGCCTTTAATTGGCAAATTATGATCAAGTGTTCGATGGATATTCAACACATTTGTGTTTGGCAAATTTATGAGCGGAACGTGTTAAAGAAGGTATCCTTACCGCCTGACAGCACTCCCCTTTGGGAGGGGGGATGGGGGCTGGGACCCAAATGCATTTCAAGCGACCTTTTTCCGCTCGACTTTTCCGACCGCAATGCGACGCTCGTTGAGGAAATGCAAATAAGCTGAAAATACTTTTCGCTTTCGAAAAATTTGCATATATTTCACACAATCTACAAAACGGATTTGTAATCGTATAAACAATGGTGTGTCCTGGCTTACACGGTTTATGTTATTGTTTCAGTTACATAACATTAAAGCCTGTTTAAAAATATCCTTCTATCAGGCACTTGCTGGGGGAGCTCTGGTGTAATTAATCAGCGAACAAATGCAAATTGCTTTTCCGTACTTGACGTTGCAGTATTTGTTCTTGTTCTTGCTGCTTATTCAATTGGTTGTGAGTCGTGCTGCTAACTGTGTTAACCGGAAACGGAAATGTAGCTTGCATAACAAATGAATTTCGCTTTCGGGGTGATGGCAGTGGCGGTAGCGGTGGCTTCGTTTCTTCGTTTTGACAAGTCACCAAGGCCTCATTCCTTTGTCCTTTACCATTCAACCACCCAGGCCCCACGCCCCACGCCTGCTCCCATTCTATATTTTTTTCTTTGGCATAAATTGTTTTTCCACATATTGCGGGGGGCTTGGCTGAGTTGGAGGAGGCTCTTCATTCGAAGACAACTGTCGGTGACAAGCCTCATTTCCTTGTGGCATCCAGGGAGCGTTGAAATTTGAGGGCAACCAACAAAACAACAACCAAACCAAGTGCTCCTGCAATGAGGATTGCATTTTGTCGGCGGAAGATTTATGAACATCATTGCCATGCGTCAAATAAATGTCAAAAAGGACGCCAAAAGTGCGGCCATTAATGCAAAAGATCCGTGAGCCCAGAAAAATTCCGTTTGCCAACGCTGGACCGCAATAAAAAATTGCACAAAAATTTCAGCCTCTGTTTTTCAACCATAGCTGCCTTTTATATTTATATTTTTGTTGTTGTTTGTTGTTTGGCATGTTAAACACAATTTTTTAATGAATTTTCACGCCACTCGAGTGTAAAATGCCAGCCGGGCCAGGACTCTGGCAGTGGGGTTGCCGCCTCTCACTACTTTTTGAAATGCCATAAAACTAAAAAAGTGTAAAAAATATTTATATATTCCCCGGCAGCAGACAAAGTGAAAAAAAAATGGTTTTCGAAAGTTGGTAGCTGATATTCCTCAATTGTTGTTGCGGCCATCCTGACCATCATTTCAGGATGCCTTTGCCTGTCTGCCCGAATGTCTCTCTTTCTCTTTCTATTGCTTCCTTTGTGCGAAAATTCACCAAGACATGGCAATGGAGGCCTGAATGTCCTTACAGGACTAAAGGATCAATTCAATTCGTGTAACACTTTGTTGGCTTTTCCGTTTTATAAGGATATTTCCTACTTTTTAGCTTTAATTTTAAATGGGGCTTCCATTATAAAAAAAGTTAATAAATACGTTTCGAAACTCCACCTGCAGGGCATTTAGAGTTTCCCATGATAGGTCCTAGATATCCATCTTCCACTCTCTTCTGCCTTTATTCGGCGTGTGTTTTTTTGGTTTTCATTTCGATGCTTCAAGCGCAAGCGACAGATGATAATAAAAAATTTTATTACACACAAGCTCATCCATTTGACTTAATGGCGGTCGGAATGTTTCGGGCTTTTAATGTGCGTCAGGAACCCCCCCGAGGGGTCGAGGGCGAGGTGGGAGATGGGGATTCCCCGTCTAGGTATTGCGCAGCTTCTGTTTGAGCTGTTGATTGTTTAATAATTTTTATTTTTCGGTTATACGCCGCCGCGGTCTTCTCAAGTGGAAGTGCATGTAATTTCATTTGCAATTTGCATTTAATTTTTTTTGCCACCGAGGAGCAACGACAGGAGGCGGCAGAGATTTGTAGGCCGCACTGATTGCAGCTGTCGAGGCACCGAATAAAATAATATCCGCACCCCCCCCGCCGCAGCTGGCACTCAATAAATCAGCGAAATGTGCGAGCAAAATAATAATTAATGGGCGATTCTGGGAGCAGAATGATGCATGAAAATTTGTGAAAAATTACACAATTTCCGCACATCCAAAATTATAATTGCCAGCCAACCAAAATGAGCATTGGCGATGCACTCTTAGTATGCGGCACATGTAGAAAATAAGTTAAGTGTTAGAGCCTGCCCGGAAACAGACAGCACTTGGCTTAATTCCGTGGCCTCACTGTCTGCCCATCCATACTATTAAATATATTTCTATGTGTGAGTATGTGTCTTGTCGGTTTTACCCTTGTTCTTGGCTCTCCTTGGTCCTCTTTTCATCATTGGCCAGGGCTCATCATCATTTGGCACAGCCGCATGTTCAATATGATTCGTGACATGTTAGGGAATTAGTGCTCGAGTCCAACTACCACCCACTTCGTACACGGCGCAAAAAAATAGCCTAGTCCTTTTAGTAAATACGAAGTATTTGCGGTTGTTTCTTTCTGTGCATTCAACACCCGAGAGCTGCCAAAGTTGGGTTGGCTGGCCACGTGCGCCACATGTTTGTCATGCCAAGTGGCGCCAAGCGGCCTCATTAATGTGAGTTGCTTTAAGTTTTATTTATTTATTATTGGACTTTTTCCGGCCAGCTCTGTTTTTCCCCTCTCTGCCCCCCTGCCCCCTCTGCCCATCGGCCCCTATCCATTTCCCTGTTGTTTTTCCTCGGATTTGTGCTAGCTAATTGCTTTTTGTTTGGTACTGGTATCCTGACTCGTGCCGAATGAATGATTCTAAGGATATGTACTTAATTTTTTCGGGTTGTGACGCAATGTCGCTACGACTTTAATTGGCAGTGAATTCTTCTGACCTGAGCCTTCATGTAAGGATGCTACACGCTCCTCAGCAGTAACTATAATTGCCAGAAACTATCAGCTTACAGTCTACCCGATATCAAGTATACGACGTGTGGCCGTCGCCTTGAGAAGTCCTTCTCGGCTCTGAGCGCTTTGAGTTTCACGATAGCCGCCGCTGTGACACGCAAAATAGTTGTTGCCAAGTCCTCTTGTTTACAGTTTGAATTTAACAGTTTGTGGACCAAAGTTTGAGGCGTGTCTGGTTTCTACACGGGTCCCTGCACTCTTATCATGTTAGTTTGGGGGCTTTATTGCCCCGGAAGAGTGGCTCAGGAAGTGCGGCGACTATATCTAGTTACACGCCTCAGTTCCAGCAGTGCGTTGTCGCCTCCTGGCGTGTGTCCTTCCTTGCTTTTCTCTTGTCCAATTTGTAAAATTATTCGCACGTACTTTCTTATTAGTTCCTTTCGCCTTCTCAATTTGTTGCACAAAAAAGGCAAACTTAGCCGTCACACAATCTTTAAAACAGGACCTAAGGAACGGCAATGTTTATTCATTAATTATACTTATTACCATATAAATATAAAATGTACAACGTAAATTATTTTTGAATCATAACTTTATTGTCTTTTAATATGCTGGCAAACAATATCTGCCTACAGTTTTTTTAATTTTTTTTGTATGTTATATGTTTTGACCATGTTATAATCATAGTGGGCCAAAATGTAGAGTTTCAAGCCATATTTTTGCCAATATTTTGATTGATTTTCATCCGATCCAAAAAAGGAATACCATTTACGAACCAGTGTTTCCACCGCCGTCGATCTACATCAAACGATTTTGGAAATCAAACAAAAAATATTTTCGCGATTTTTGCAATTTTTAATGATGGTACCCCTTTCAAAATTTTCGAAAATTGGGAAAATTTTTTTAACGCCATATTTGAATAAAAATTAGATGGATATTTCTACTCGAAAATACAAAATCGGGAAGGTATAACATTCAACTATCGGAGGTCTATTGACAAAAATATGGCCAATTCTCTCAAATTTTTGAGTCCTATGTGCAAAAATATGTTGTATTATCATTTTTGTACTTTTGGTTAGGTTTTAAGTCAATTAAAATTGAATTTTTCATCCGATTTCCCAACGGAATGCCATTTACGAATCTGAACTTTGTTCCCCGTCAAACTGCAGCAAAAGTTGTAAACATTAAAACGACATTTTGTTTTCATTTAAAATAGTTTATTAAATGGTGATACAGAGATTTTTCTTAAACAATTTATTCAACTAACTATATTTAGATAATATGTTATAAATATAATAACTAATTCTTTAATTCTTCTTTCCAGGACTGCTCTTAAGGATACCAACCGCGTCAGGAACCTTTTTGCTTCATTGTTTCCTGTACCAACAAGTTCTTCTCTATTCGGCACCAATCAGGACATCTCAGCGTTTCCTGCGATGTTGAGGACCTGCAACTACGTGTCGGTGTCCTCGTTCCTCGGTACTACATCTCTGGCTCTACGCTGTCTCTACATCCCAGTCAGGACATCACAGGAAAGATTCTTTGTAAAAAGAAGAATGAATAAAGATGTATTAATAAATGGTTTAAAAAGGATATGATGTGTGTTTTCTTAGGGTGGGAGGGCCAGGCTTTAGATAGAGATTAGGGCGTCTGGAAGATACAACATCGACTGCGTTTTTTCAAAGAAATACCAGTTTTTTAATATGCACTAATGGTTTGCCTAATTTTGGTAACATTTAATAAAAACAAATACCCCAAAACATAAAATTATCATAAAAATGTTAAAAAACTACATTCATTGATAATTTTCGAATAACAAAAAGATACACAGTTACTTTAAGCTCTTTAATCGTTTCATGGAAATTGCTTAAATGTGTTTACGTTTGTTTACATTTGTTTCCAATACCAAGTTATGGCATTTTTACTGCTAAAATCCACGTTGCCGGAGTTAAAATCCTCGTAAGAGCCTTTAGCCCAAAATTTTGAGTTTTTACACACATTTTCTCCCATATTTTGATTGATTTTTATTCGATTTTTAAAAGGCATAGCATTTATTAACCAGTATTTCCAGACCCGTCGATCTGCATTAAAATATTTTTTAAATCAAAGAAAAAATATTTTCGCGATTTTTGCAATTTTTAATGATGGTACCCCTTTCCTAAATTGCGAAAAATCGAAAATATTTTTTTTTTCGGTTTTCAAAAACTTTTGATGCAGATCGACGGCAATTGAAACACTGATTCATAAATGGTATTCCGTTCTCCAATCTGATTAAAATTATTGAAAATATTTGTGAAAAAGTTACTCAAAAGTCTACATTTTGACTTAAAGCCACTACCCTGATCTTAACTTGGTCAATATGGCTTTTAGCATAAAAATGACACAACTTCGCTTTCAAAAGAAATAACGGCTGTTGTTTTGCATCGTTGGAAGCTTCGGGTAGGGTTTTGGGGAAAACAAAACGTACGGGAAACGATATTCCAAGCCGCAATATATATCGGCCTGATAATTCTGATATCGATAAGAGTAAATAAAAAACTATTTTGTGTATTAATATATGTTTAATATAGACATATTATTAATCCTGAAACTGAGTACATGGTGACCTAAAATTGCTTTATTTTCTCTCATTGGAAAAGAAAGAACGATAGCCATTCCCAGTTGCGATTTCCAGTTTATTTTGGTCAGGGCTTTGGGAAAACATGGCCAACCGCCCACTCAATCAAGCAAGGCCTTGAAAGTAAAAAACAAAACGCTCTACGGAAAAACAAGAGGACTGAAAAACCTTTAGACTACAGAGTATTTCCATTTATCAAGCCGTATAACAGCGACATTTGATCAAGATATTAGCAAATGTTCAATTTATTTAGAAAACCGCCGCAGCACATGGCCGCAGTCCGGGAAATAAAAAAAAAAAAGAAAAAAGGACAAGCTTGTGCAACACGGTAAAAGAAAAACGCAAACCGAAAACCTAAAACCAAACCCGAGCCGTAACCAAAAAATGCAAATCGAGCTGGGGGAATTAGTGACAGCCGAGCGGAAAGACCGACTCCACTTTCAGTTCCAGTTTTTCCCTCAGAGCTCTTCCAGTGTGACATTTGCAATTGACAGTCGCATCGAGTTGAGTTTTCAGTTGAGGTCGCAGTTGCACTCTCAGAGTGGAGTGTGGCAGGGGGGGCACGAAGTCAACTGCAGCCTTTCCTTTCGTTCGTCCTGGCTCTGCGACAATTTAAAACTGCGAAAGTTTTAAATGTTCGCCGCGCTCCTTTTTATTTTCAAGTTTTTCCTTCCTTTCGTGTGGCTTTTTCCTTGCGGCAAAATGTCAAACTGCGGCCAAAGTTCGCGTGCAAAATGGCGTCCCCGGTGGGCGTGGCCGCAGGACAGAGGGGGCGCAGAGGCCGGAAGGATGGCGGCGAACACGTGTGCAGTTTTCCCAAATAGTCCTTTAAAATTGCCCACTTTCTGTGATTAATTTAGCCAAAGAAAAACGTTTATTTTGTCAAATAGTTGGGTATTCTTTTCCCTTAACGACTAAATTGTCAATATCTTGGTTGCCTAATATTTTCGGTTTCCATTTCGGTAATTAAAAAATTCCACCTGTATTTACGTGGTAAGTGGGGACAGCACTTACTTTTAATTAGCCAACAAAACGAAAACGAAATCGCAAATGAAACGCCGCCGAAACCATCCTGAAGTATGCAAAACTTTTGTTATTGTCGCCAAATAAATTTCACCAATGCGACTAATGTGGGCGGAGAGGGTGTGGCTGGATCCAAAAAATAAGCTGCCCGAGGCAGGTGCGGCAGGTGAGGCAGGAGAGGCAGCAGAGGTAAACAAAAACAACAAACGGATAACAAAAAGTTCCACCGACAGTAAAATTATGTGGCGTCAAATGCGGCGCGTCGCCCGAGGGAAAAGCGCCTGAAACCGGAGCCTTTGGGGGCATTCAGGGAGGTGTGGGCGTGGCCAGGTGGTGTTCCGCTACCACAGACGCCCCTCCGTCTGCCCCACCGAGCGGTGCGGTTGCCGTCAGGCTAAAATTTATGCTCCTGTGTGAAATTTTACGCGACAGGTGGAAAAATAAAGGCAGCGACCAAGCTGCAGCAAAAAGTTGCATGCAAATTTCTTAATGCAGCAGGAAGTGCTTCAATTCTGTCAGAGTATCCTTCTTGATTCTACGCCTCCTCGCTTACAACTTCAACAAAAAAAAAGGTTCGCCACTTAAATATTTAAAAGGACTCGGGCCAAAAGGTCCTCACAGACGGGCCAATGCTCCTTTCCGTCTGGGTATCCTTCTTTAACACTTGATTAGCGGCGCTTCTTCATTTTAAGTGGGCAGAGAGTGGGCGGGGCATTCCGTGTTAACACTTGCCCGCAACAACTGTCCTCATTAGAGAAAAGGGTTCTCCGGCTCGTGACTGGCAACGTAAATCATCAATTAAATAAATTTTCCATTTGGGGGCAATGTTTGAAATTAATTTTTAAAATGAAATGTTTTGTAAATTATGAGGGTCACTCGAAATGAGTTTGGGTTTGAGGTCCACCCAGAAGGGGATGGAAATTTTAAATTGTTTTATGTGTTTAGTGCCTGTATGTAAGGAAGTCCTTAAAGTTATAGAATTTTGTAAAGATTTGGTTGTAACTGTTGCCCCCTTCTCCACAACACTGGCAGCCAAGTTAATGCCGCGATAATTGGTCTCTAATGTAAACTCGATTCCGAAAGTTTGCCGCCATATGCAATATTCCAAGTGGTAATTGCAACCCAGTGGAAACCTCTGATAACTTTGGACCCTCTACTACCCAGGTACCAGGGTGATTCCTTCGCTTTTTTTTTTTTATTTTGGTTTCACTTCCAGGAAAACGTTTACCCAAACCTACCCCAATAAGTGGGGGGCATATAAATTACGGGAATAAAAACTGAAATTGCTGCAAAAACAGAAATACACTTAAAATACAAAAGCATACACGGACACACTGGCAGGACGTGGAAAGCAAAGCAAAAACGGAATATTTATGAACGCACCACGCGACGAGGGAAAGCGAAAATGCGCCAAACGAAATTGTGGATGTGAAGAAGTCAGGGAATGGAAATGGGACCAAGACCAACGAACCAAGTCCGAAGTCCTATGTCCGCCGTACTCGGTCTGAGTCCGCCACCCCTTTCTACAACATTTTCTGCCAGCTACTGCCGGGCAATGTTTGCTGGCAGATAAAGCAAATGGCAAAAGTGTTTTCCATGCGCGATCGATAAACACGGCGCCAGCAAGGCGGGACAAATTTTCATAGTTCAAGTGGCGCCTAGTCGAACCAACCCACCCAGGCCACCACTCCACGGAGCCGCCGAGCACCACCGAACACCACCTCGCCACCATCAAAGTGAAATGTGGCCAAAGGCAGGCGGTAGTAAAAATTTTTCTCAAAGAGCGAAAGAGAAATAAATGCGATAAAAATTATTGCGGAAGTGCGCAGGCGAAAAAAATAAAAAGGAGCAACAGGATGGGGTTCCTTGACGCATATATTCCTTGGCCCACACACTTTTTTCACCTCACCGCCGGCTAGGTCCTTTGTGATTCGGTTGAATCATCGCCAAGGACGAAAAACAGGAATTGATATCACGTGCCAGTCCAACGTCAAAGTCACTCAGAGAGTCGCCTCCATTCGGATCTGATTTTATTTTACGATTTAGGCGTGTGTTGGCCTTTAGCTGTTGCCAAATTAGTTACAAAAATTAACTTGTCTATTTGCGTGGATTGTCTCTTTATGGGCCCGGCTAAGGAAGGCGACTTGGACTGCTTGATGTTGTCATAAGACATAAAAATGTTGACGATTTGCGATTGGGGATAAAGATGAGTCACAGTCACAAGGGGTTCATGTTCCTTATCCTGATAGATAGACCCAGTAATTAAGTAATTAATGAAAAGGAGTATCCAGTTTTTAGGAAATAAATTATTAAACCGGTTCAAGGCAATCGATTGTGCCGTGGTTTTTCCAATAAATGCATTGCGTTGAGACAATAAAACTCTATGAAAACTAAACAAACAAGGGACGGGAAGGAGGAGGCCATTGTGTGCTTAGATATGTGTCCAGATTGCCGCAACTAACGTTTGGCCAGGACAAATATTTACCCTGTCGTCTCGCTTTGCAATCCTAGCGGCCTCTCATCACGCACAAACGCACAAGTTGCAGGGGTCGGGGCGTGGATGGCATGGATGACGGGGCAGACTGCCTTGACCAGCGCGAACAATAAGCAATAAAATTATATGCCATATTATACGCATACACACTCTCGCCCAGCAATCCACTCCACATTCGCGCCAATATAATTTTGAAATCAGTTAAGCGTCTTACACTGAGCAAAATTACAGTCAACTTTATGGGGATGAGCACTGCGTTAGATGTATTTGAAATATTTCCAAGTGCATTCCCAGCCAGAGCTGTACTCCCACTTCAACTGCCACATAGCCAAGACAATGTCCTTGTCCAACCCTCGGAGTGGACGGCCAGGATGGCCGTTTGTTGTCGCGCAGTGTTGTGCGATGAGAAGTACATTAAATACGCATCATAAATTTCATTACATTATTATGGCGTTGTTTGCGACAACAAGCGAGAAGCCGGTTGCCATTTGCCGGATTCGACAATTTTATTGGATCGCCTCCGACGTTGCAGCGCCGCCAAATCTCATAAATAAAACTATCCGATTCCATTGTCTATCCATCTGACGACAGTCTCTCTGTTTTGTCTTTATTAATGCACTAATTATGGGGCGTGGGGTATATAGCCCCGCCCACAGCAATGCATTTGGAAAGCATAATTTATGGGGTCGTCGGGTCGTGGGGGGTTTTTCCCAAAAATCTATCCAAGGAGCGCCCGAGCACGCCTTTATTTTGGCAGGACATCGGCCAAATGACGGAATTGCGTAGGAAAATTATTGTGTCTTGCCAAAATTTAAACAAAGGCGCGCCTGTCCTTGTTGTCCTGGCCAAATTGATGGCTTGGCACTGGACGCCTAAACGTAATGTCTGGATGAAATATATGAGAGTTTGGGAATTTTTAGAGGAAGTCAAATAACAGATCGAGATATTTTTCTATATGGTTATCAGGATGTTCTGACACTTTCACTACAACTTTTAACTTGTAACTTCCTGCAGAAAACAAAATGTCCTGCAAACTGGAGCACAAAACTTAATTTGCCGACAAACATTGTCACTCGGCGGAGCCACCGAGAACCGCAAGAAAAAGCCAATCAAGCTTACAAGCTGACCGCTTACATGACAGGACCCATAACCAAGGCCATAACCCCTCGATACTCGCTTCGAAGTGAAGGCGAAAGTAATTTGCAAGCCACTTTGCAGACCCGTAAACGAGGACACTAAAAAGTATAGTACATCGGCTATGGAAATAATTGAAAAATGTTCAGTGCATAGAAAATCGAATTATGAGGAAAATGTGACGGTGGCGCTGGAAATATCAATTAACACAAGCCAGTGAGAAACCCTATTAAAAGCTTATTTATCCCAACCGAAAAATGCGGCATACTTCTGGGGAAAAGTGGGCAAAGGGAAGCCCGACGGACGATCCTATATAAGCGAATAATACGGAAAAAGTTTACACAAACAACCCTTGTGCCGTACCGAGTAGCTGCAGAATTAATTGCTTTATATGGCGTGATAATTTATTGAAGCCGGCGATGACCAACATGGGAGCGAAGGCAGAGTCCCGGCGAGGTCCTGCTCCTGGACTTTCCTGCCAGGGATAACACAAGTATTATGCCGGCAACGAGGCGTAAGGGTCAATCACATTAGAGACATGCGATTCGAGGGTGGTTGGTCCTCGTCCTCCTCCTCATCCTCGTTCTCGTACTTTTCCCTTGCCCCCCGATCCGAGCAGTTGGTCAAGGGTTGCCCCTTTGCATTCTGCAATCTGATTATGTGTCCGGAGGGTCGGGTAATAAGTTTTTCCCTGCATAATAAACATGCCAGAGCAGGTACTGTGTGTCGGTTGTGATGTTTGTAATATAGCCGATATTTATGATTTATCAATGCAGCAAGCTTAAAGGTTTCTAATTTTCCAAATTGGTAAGCTAAAAAGGAAGGACCTTGTCAAGAGTAGCGGGTATGCACACAGTCCATTCTGGAAACAACTATTTCCAATAAATATAATTAGATTTAGCATAACGTAGAAATTGCCATTATGACACATTTCTTATATAAAACAACTTTGCACTCTCGCACTAAGTACTTGAAAAATGAAACTCATTTATTTTGCTTTGGCTGTTTTGTCTTTTCGTTCCACCAAAAGTCCTGGAGGCGGCTAATAAGTTGAATAATATAATTGCTGCAAATTTAAAGGACATGTGATTAAATAAAAAAAAAACTTATTGTATTTGTTCTGCGAGTTTATTTGGTTTTCCCTTTTCTGGTTTTTGTGGCTTTGAATATAATCAGAGCATTCAATCGACTTAATTTCATTATGAATACCAAGTCAGCTAAACGTTTTTCTCTTCCACTTTTTTCCACGACTTTCCCCTGGCCAAAGTCGAGCTCATAAATAATCTTGCCAACTTGTCGGACAGGACACTCGCCGGGCTCAGTCCTTCCTCTTCCCCCGTTTTTTTTTTTTTTGTGGTTTTAGCCAGAAGCAGCTGCTCGAGTTGCAGTGGCCCAAACTCCAGGCAACACAGACTGCTTTGGCCGCTGTTGACAAACAAATATGAAACTAATCCTTGGTAATTAGTGCGCCAACTTTTGCTGCATTTTGAGCCAGGAAGGACGCCAGGACACACGGACGGGGACTTGTACTAGCTGCTGTTGGAGTTGGTGAGGGACTTTCTAGTTGGCTGCTCTTTCGGCATTTGAGTGTCACCAGCACTTGGCGAAAAAAACCCATTTAAAATTAATTAAAATTTACATTAGCTTTTATTTAGTATCCATAAACTATATTTTTTTAATGGATTATTATGAGTGTTGTTTGTTTTATCATCAATATCAATATTTTTCAAGTAAATCCAGATTTCGCCAAGTGCTTTTCTAGCTCCTGGCCATAGGAAGTTAGCAGATTCCTTATGCTTTCTGCTTTTTGCGGTTTTCCCGGTCGCATCTCGTTGCTGTTTTTTTCTCGTTTATGTGGCGGTGTCGTCGTTATTTTTATTGGAAAAGTTAAGCTTGTGTTTTGATAGGTTTCAGTCGTAAAGGGATTAATTAGTGCGGACTTCGCACCACCGACTCCGACGACAGGATAAAGCCGAGCCCAGTGTCTGGGGGCAAGCCGAACATGCCGCCCGGTGTCGCAATACATAATTAAAGCCAAAAATTCAAAGGATCGGGGATTGGAATAGGTCGCTACTTTCTATATATCAGATTCTTCCAGCCATTGTAAAACTCAATTTCATGCCTTCACTCAAGTTTATTAATTTCATTTGAAGGACTGAAACTCCTGGTATCCTGGTGGGATCCGCACAATGCGAAAGATATTTTCCAGTTGGAATTCCGATGCTGCAGTATTTCTGGCTGTTTTTTGGCTTTTTCTTATCTTTTTATTATGAACTGCAGCGACAATTTTGCCAGCCATGTCAGCGCATGATTTACGAGGCCGTGGCGTACAAATGAAAATTGTACTAAAAACAGGACAAGAAATTGGGAATGGAGGAGATCCAGGGGGTCCTTGGGCGGAGGGACAAACCTTTTTTGTGGCTCTGGAGTTTTGGCCACAAAACAGGAAGCGGAAATGAGTGCGCAGAACGACGATGGCGACATGTGAAATGTGTTTGCCACCAAACACAAAAAACAAAAAGTCCACAAAGAAAAAACAAGGACGAGAACGGGAACGGGAACGGGAACAGGACCAGCAAACACATGCAAAATAAACGGGTTCAAGTGGCGCTCGTGAAAAAGGGGGAGAGCGGGGGCAAAGCCAAAGGATAACTGTTGAATTGTTGGCTGTAATAACAAGGCAGGATACTCCCATGTGTCTGCGTTTGTGTCTGTGTGTTGGCTTGTCGCGTAGCAACTTGTGGCTAGCTTAATAGCAGTTAACAGTCCACAAAAAAAAAAGGTCAAAGGACAGACTGGACTTTTGAAATGCGAACTGAGTGCTTCAAAGTGCTGATTTGGTTAGCATATTAATTTATAACATTAAGTAGCGAAGGCTTGGCTAGAGAGAAGAGGTCCTGATTAAAAGGAGAGCCAGAGCAACACTCGAACAGGACTTACAAGAAAATGCGATTAAATCGAGGCCCCTCACTGACCCTGAAAAGAAAGAAAAACTAGCGAACCCCTTGCTGGGAAAACAATCCAATCAATTTATTAATTAAGCAAGCCACTCGAACCAGAGTACAGAGAGCCTGATATACGACTGTGTATATACATATATTGCTATATATATATATCCAGCCGATTGTCTGTCTGGCTGGAATGACCCTTGGCCCCTTCCAGCGGCCAGGATTCTGTGTGCGTCTATTTGTCTAGCTTTGTGCAATGGATTTTTAATGTTTTTGCTCGGACTCTGAAAGTGGGAGGACAATAATGTAACGCATTGTTAAGTCCGCTTGGCACTTTTCGCACGCCAGCTGTGTCCGGCGGCAAAGGAAAACCCCGAAGGAAACGCAGCTTAGCTGCGGACACAAAGGACGCGGCGTCCTGCGAAATAGTGGCGAACCAGCCAGTTCTTTAATGAGCCCCAAACTGCAATTACGCAAAACATTTGCCGCACTGCATGTGTCTCGATTTGGCCGTCTGAAATAATTTTAATTGCGTCTTGCTTTTTATTTTATTTTATTTTATTGCTTTTAGCTTCGTAACGATTTCGTTACGCCAGGGCAAGTTGAAGGAGAACCACTAATTTAAAGAATGTATTATAATCCATACTTGGCACGGGGGCTTATCAACAAGTAAACAACTTAAATTCTTCTCCAAATGTACTTACATAATACATATAATAGATTCCTATCACGCATGTCCATGCCAAATGTCATTAAGATTAATTTTCAATATAAAGCCGCTGCGAACTCGGAACAAGAAAACTTGAAAAATGAATCTAATTATTTTCGTATTGGCAATATTGGCGTTCAATGCTTCACGGGTCGAAGAAGCTGGTAGAAAATAATTCTCAGTCCAGTTTAATTGAATTTATGAAAATGTAAAAGCTATGAAATAAATAAGTATTACCTCTAATTTCGTGGCATAAATACAGGCTGTTGGGCTCTATTTAAAATTAAAAAGAAAAGCTTCAAAATTGTGAGCATGTAATATCCAATATTAACTTTAAAATAAAATTAACGCCGTGTCTATGTAAAATTTACAATAACTAACCATGACCATTACCTTTGATTTTTGGCTATAAATAAACGACTCCAATGTCCATTATTACTGGACTTTCTGGAACAATTTGAAGGAAGGAATCAATCGAAAATGAAGCTTAAGGTATTCTTCTTGGTCGCTGTGGGAGCCATTCTTGTTGCTAACATTGAAGCCATGCAGCCTAATTCAAATACAAATGAAAACCACATTAACATTGAAGGGTAAAATAAATCATATTCACCTTCTCAATTATTGAATCAATTGTCACATGAAATAAACAAACAAATTTAAATATAACCTGCATAAAACCTGCTTTGATTATTTAGTTTGGACTTTGGTTAATAAGGTGGGACATTAAGTAGTAGTAGTAATAGGTAGACAATCATAATAATCTTGCCAAAGAATTGTTTGAAAATCTCTAGCCAACAATTGAAACAAAATTGAAGGAAAGGCTTAGCCTGGAAAGTATGTAAAAACTTTATTTTTGTAAAACCCATCATTACAAAATAAAAACAATATAAAAATATCCCTTTTAATTATTTTATTTTATAATATAATATAATTTATTATATATATATTTTAAAATTGGATTTCAAGTGCTTCACTTTCCTATAAATGGCGGTGATCCGTATTTGGGTTGGCCGCTTGCAATGGCCAGAGCGAAGGCGGCGAAATAAAATACCGTTAACTTCATGATAGACTTTGGTTGAAAAAAAGTCAAAAGTTCGTCTTTTTATAGTCACTTAGAAACTAGGACCATGAAATCAATTGGTCTTGATAAAATATGGATGTCCAATCGATTGCCAAACTTTATCAATTGCCCTTGAATCCAATAACTTGTTTTCATCTTCATTATGTAAGATGCCTAAGCCAAAACAAGGAACATTGAGAGGTGCTAAGCCCTGTTTTGAAACAACATATTAATTGATTGATTAACAAACGTATAGAAGAAGATTTGTGGTTGAATTCATCCTTTTAGAAACATTTATTACGGCGTTTTTGTCCAAACTTTTGATGCAGTTTGACGGAGAACAAAGTTCTGATTCATAAATGGCATTCCGTTGCGAAATCGGTTGAAAAATTCAAAATTAATTGACTAAAAACCTAAGCATAAGGACGAAAATGATAAAACAAGATATTTTTGCACAAAGGACTCAAAAATTTGAGAGAACTGGCCATATTTTTGTCAATAGACCTCCGATCGTTGAATGTTATACCTTCCCGATTTTGTATTTTCGAGTAGAATTATCCATCTAATTTTTATTCAAATATGGCGTTAAAAAAATTTTACCATTTTTCGAAAATTTTGAAAGGGGTACCATCATTAAAATTTGCAAAAATCGCAAAAATATTTTTTCTTTGATTTGAAAAATATTTTAATGCAGATCGACGGGGCTGGAAATACTGGTTAATAAATGCTATGCCTTTTAAAAATCGAATAAAAATCAATCAAAATATGTGAGAAAATGTGTGTAAAAACTCAAAATTTTGGGCTAAAGGCTCTCACGAGGATTTTAACTCCGTCAACATGGATTTTAGCAATAAAACTGCTCTAACTTGGCATTGGAAACAAATGTAAACACATTTAAGCAATTTACATGAAACGATGAAAGTAACGGTGTATCTTTTTGTTATTCGACAATTATCAATGAATGTAGTTTTTTAACATTTTTATGATATTTTTATGTTTTGGGGTATTTATTTTTATTAAATGTTACCAAAATTAGGCAAACCATTAGTGCATATTAAAAAACTGGTATTTCGTTGAAAAAACGCAGTCGATGTTGTATCTTCCAGACGCCCTAATCTCTATCCAAAGCCTGGCCCTCCCACCCTAAGAAAACACACATCATATCCTTTTTAAACCATTTATTAATACATATTTATTCATTCTTCTATTTACATAGAATCTTTCCTGTGATTTCCTGACTGGGATGTGGAGAGAGCGCATAACCAGAGATGTCCTACCGAGGAGCAAGGACACCGACACGTAGTTGCAGATCCTCAACATCGCAGGAAACGCTGAGATGTCCTAAATGGTGCCGAATAAAGGAGAACTCGTTGGTACAGGAAACAATGAAGCAGAAAAGTTCCTGACGCGGTTGGTATCCTTAAGAGCAGTCCTGGAAAGAAGAATTCAAGAATTAGTTACTATATTTATAACATATTATCTAAATATAGTTAGTTGAATAAATTGTTTAAGAAAAACCTCTGTATCACCATTTAATAAACTATTTTAAATGAAAACAAAATGTCGTTTTAATGTTTACAACTTTTGCTGCAGTTTGACGGGGAACTAAGTTCTGATTCGTAAATGGCATTCCGTTGGGAAATCGGATGAAAAATTCAAACCTAATTGACTAAAAACCTAAGCAAAAGGACGAAAAGGATATTAAAAGATTTCTTTGCATATAGGACTCAAAAATTTGAGAGAATTAGCCGTAACTTTATTAATATGTTTCTGATCGATGAATGTTATACCTTCCCGATTTTGTATTTTCGATTAGAACTATATATCTAATTTTTGTTAAGATCTAGCACTAAAAAATTTTTTCCGATTTTCGAAAATTTTGAAAGGGGTACCATCATTAAAAATTGCAAAAATCGCGAAAATATTTTTTGTTCGATTTTCAAAATCGTTTGATGCAGATCGATGGCGGTGGAAACCCTGTTTTGTAAAAGGTATTCCTTTTTTGAATCGGATGAAAATCAATCAAAATATGTGCAAAAGAATGGAGAAAAAAATGGAATATTTACCAATTTTATCCATTATAATTTTAAGGTGGCTAAAGCGGCTTTTTGACTACATAAGTTTTACGAAAAACGACATAACTTGGCTAAAAATTGTC
This sequence comes from Drosophila varians, assembly GCA_018150405.1. NCBI lineage: Eukaryota > Metazoa > Arthropoda > Insecta > Diptera > Drosophilidae > Drosophila > Drosophila varians. Next base: position 18,511,720 of record JAECWK010000130.1, read on the forward strand.
AGATCGCAAAATGTTATACCTTTTTGATCTTGTATCTTTGATTAGAATCATCCATCCAATTTTTGTTAAGATCTAACGTTAAAAAATTTTTTCCGATTTTTGAAAATTTTAAAAGGGGTACCATCATTAAAAATTGCAAAAATCGCGAAAATATTTTTTGTTTGATAGCGAAAATCTTTTGATGCAGATTGACGATAATGAAAGCACTGGTTCATAAAAGCTATGCCTTTTTAAAATCGGTTGAACAGTTACCAAAATATTTGCAAAAAGGTGACTCAAAACTCTGAATTTTAGCCCAAAAGTGCTAACCATGATTTAAATTGGATAAACGCCATAACTAAAACAAAAAAAAATAAAATAAAAAAAGGATGAATTTTAAAAGCAAACCAGTTGTTAAGAATATTAATTACAAAAAAAAGTCAGCACGTTCTCGAACGTCAGGACTCTCACTCATGGCCAAGTAAATGCTCTTGAGTCGGTTCCTTGAAGCCAGCACTCAAGGACCTTTGTTTTTTACCCATTTGAGATAGTTTTCCCGGGCGCATGCGTCATTTGTAGACTTTTTTTGTTGGGAAAATCACTCAAAATTTAGTTGGTTTTCCTTTCTTTTTTTCTTTTTGATGCTTGCAATTTGTAACCCTCCAATTGGGGATGAATGCAATTGGCGAAAGGGGTAGGCAGTCGTGGGTTAAGGGAGGGGGATAGGTGGCACAATTGCAGCTAATTGGCAATAATCAGGCATCGAGAATATGCCGACCATAAATTGGCGTTAACAAGACCAACAAATCAGCGGGGCCCTGGCCGCTTGCCATTCCAAATTGTGATTGAGCTGGCGGCATAAATCAGGCAAATTGAATTACAAATAAAAAACAATAAGGCAATAAAATCTAGCAATTATATTTATTCGCGAGCCGGGTGATGTGTGCGTTTTTCCGGCCTCGCGACAATTTAATTACAATTGGCCATGGCGAGAAATTGCACTTGGCGTCGCACTGGCGCCACAAAATATGCTAATTTATATTTATATGGATATGGAGTTATTCCCTAGCCGGAACCTCGTCTACCCCAACCCCTTCCACTGCTCCCTTTTGGCCAAGCCTCCAAAACTTTGCTTCCCCAAAACTCCAGACCATGAGGCTGTGTGTGAAATATTTTCGGCGGCGACTGCGGTCGTAAAATTTATTGTTGCCAAATGCATATTTGTCACATTTTGCAATGTATTTGGCGGCCATAGAACAATTTATAAGCAACTTGGGACTTTGGCTAAAAGCCTTCCGCGGCTTCTCCTCCCCGCTTGCTCCATTCAAGCCACAAACTCCGCCAAATAAAAAGGAAAAACTAAAATAAACGAGCCGAAAGCGCTTCGGGTTTTGGGCTTAAAAAACAATATAATAAAAGGTTAATTGTTATTCTTTCCAGAGCGGGCTTACCAATTTTAACCCTTGAGATAATTAGTTTATTTTGGGAGAAACTGAATTATGGCATTCCTGAAAAATCTTAGGCCAGAGGTGAGGGATTCTGGGCAATAAGGTTTATGTTGTTGTGGTCAAAATAATTAAAAGAAACTGCCCCACAAGTACCACCAATTTTTTTTCGTTATGATGCTGAAAGCCATTGTAAATGCTTTGGGTTTCCATCGCGTAGCATTCCCCAAAGTCCACACATTTTTCCTGATTTTATTCCATACCATCAGCATGATAATTGGGAACCATTTCCAAGGAAAATATCCATTGCCTTTTGCCCCTCAGCTGTCACAACATACTCACACACCCACCACCACCTAGCACTTCACACCTCAGAGACTCGCCCTCGAGTCCTTGCCGAACAAAAGAAATGAAGTCATTTGTAATTAATGAGGTTTGTCACCCCAATTTGCCGCAACTTCCACAAACACAAGGCCAAACAGCACAAAAAAAGGAAACCTCAGACGTCGAGGTGGGAGGCGTGGCGGGAGGCGAGTTAATTCACCTGACCGTGTGGCATATTGAAAATCACAGTCGGCGGGCAAGAAACAAAAAAGCGCCATCCACAAAACAATCTAATTATATCGTTAAGCACACCAAAATTGGCAGCAGATCCACCCCTGAAAGATGCTTCACCCTCAGGTGTCGTGGGGTGGATGGGTGCAAGGTTGGATGGATGAATGGATGGATCTTCTAAAGTCCCGACACACAGACAGATAGACAGACGGACAGACGGACACATGCTTGACCCTGACAGACAGGCTGACTTTTGGGGTGACAGTTTCCGTTTGCTTGTTTAATTAAAATTATGTAAATAAATTTATTTGGCTGACAGTGCGCCGTAATTAAGTGCAAAGGAGGGGAGACGGGGGTGCATCTGTTGCCTGACAAATATTCGTCCACCTAGGCGCTGTCTTTGGCAATACTGAGAGAAAAGTGGTAGTAACTTTATTAGAACTCAATAATAAATATTCTGAAAAGGACCTCATTGTCAGCCATTCCACGCTATAGTTATTTATGAAAAAAAATTAGTATTAAAATTAACAGCAACAACTAATCTTAGACACTATTTTGTATCCTGTAGACCATCCGACCTCCACTTCGACACTCGCGTCTCTATATATGCTAACAAATTAGCCTTGAAATGAGCAATTTGCAGGCCATGGACGTGATGAGGGTGGGGGTGGCATTGTGGGTGGTATTTTTGCGTGGTTGGGTGGTTGGGCGGCTGGTTGGGTGGCTGTCTTCGCCGTGAATACAAACTGAGCTGACAGCTGCTGTCAGTGGCCTCTCGTCAATTCTTGAACGTCAGGCAGTATTAAATATTCCTTTCGGGTGGCGGAAGAGGCGTGAAAAAGCAATTAAGTGTGAAGTCCTTAAGGATCCCCAAGAAACAAAAAAAAAACAATAATAAAGAGCGGCAATAGGAAGAGTTTTTCTTTGTCCGAAACACGGCACCTACAAGCCACTGCCTTCCGGAATGAAAAATGATACCGGCCTGGTTAATGGCACTTCTTGTATCACGTACAAATTTTGTATCTTTAAGACACGGATACCCTTAACGCTGAGAGGAACGAAATTTTAAAGAAAAATCAAATTTAAACGACTCTGAACTTTGACATTCGTATGCTTTCATAATCCGTATGCAGACTAATGAAATGCCAAAAAGTCAGAAGGTCGCTTCATATATGTCAACCCATGCCCCATGCCATGGCATACACTGGCAGACACTCCACACGTCCTCGATTGATGTCGCCACAGTGAAACCATGTTGACATCAACATGGGGCAAATTGTTTTGATGAATGTGTCGATTTAATTGATGAATGAGTTTTTAAGCTGGCAAAAAATCGAATGCCATCTCGTTATTTCTGGCTGGTAAGTTCTCATTCGTACGCTGGAAAAAAATATTTCAGAATAATATCTACTCAGAGGGTTGCTTTGTTTTTTGGCAAAATTATGGAGAATTAATATAGAAAGGTATTCGACAGTTAAATTGGCCAAGGTATAGGATCCTTAAAAGGTATAGTTTTCAGTGATTCATCCAAATGTTGGCCTCGACAGGTGAGCTGGTCTTAATTGAGTAACTTTTGGGGCTGATCCCATAGAAAAGCTGAAGGCTGGGAAGAGGGTCGGGTCGGGTGGATAAATTGGAGCTTGGACAAGGCCAACAAGAGTGTTCTCCACAAATTCGAAAGCCAAGCGTACAGACAGCCAAAGCGCAACAATTGTAAGCCGCAAATATCAATAAAAAACCAATACAACATGGGGCTGTAATGTTGCGATTTGTTCGCTGCCCCAAAACACAATAGCTGCCACCGAAAAGGGGTGGGGCCGGGGTGTTCGGGCCGGGTTAACTTCAGTCTCTGGCATGCAATAATATAAATTCCAGTCAAAACACACACAGTCCGACCTTTTCGCTTTAATCGAGGTACACAGAAGGCACAACGAGCTCCACTCAACAAAAAAAAAAGAAAAAAAGGGAACAGAACACTGCAAATAAAATCCAACATCAAACTATAAATAGAGCCGGGCGCAGGATCCTCTGCCTTCCTGCATGTGCATGTGCGATGTTATTGGAGTGAATTTCCCAGCAAAGTCTTGTGGCTTAATCTACAACAGCATGCGGTTTGTTGGCATCCAGGAGCGCCGGCAATAAAGGCTCGAAACTGGAGCTGAAATGGTAGCCGCATGCAGGAGCGGTTAAATATTTAAAGCTTTGGGGTTACAAAACCCAACCAAAAAGCCAACTCGCAATCAGAAGATTTTGCATTCGACTGGATAAAAATAAACAAAGCCAGAGAAGCACAATTAATAAAGTATGATAAAAATAAATGGTATTTTCATTCCAATTCAGTTGGCCAAGAAAAGTACATCGCCAATAAAAAATTGTGCCACTTCACTTGACTCCTCACCCACGCCCCGACTCCTACAGATAAGGTTTCCCCTACTTTTCGGCCACTTGCCTAATGCCGTATTTCCTGTGAATGTAACTGGGCTTAAGTTAATTACAAGGCTTAACAGTTTGCTAGTTAAATTTCCGCCCCCCCACCGCCGCTCGCCGCACCCAATGCGACGCAACGTATAAAACTTAATGTGCCGCGTGCGCATAAAACAAAATTTCAACTGCAATTAGTCGTGCAAGGCACCGAAGGACATCTCTCCGTCGTCCAGCCTCCATTCTCCAGCCAGGACTCCTGCACTTCCCTTCCTCATCCTTCTCTGATAAAACCATAAAAATTTTTCCGCCAACATGGCAAATAATTTGGCTAACGACATTTTGTAACTAATGCTGGCCAACCGCAACAACAACAGCGATAACCATTAACACGCCCCCTTTTCTCGAACGCCCACCAAGTGGCAAGTGCAACAGTGGCAGCCATGGCAGCCGTGGCAGTCGTGGCAAAAGGCAAGAAAAGCAGCAGCCAGCTGGTCATTAAAAGTCCACCCATAACAGTTTATTGTAATGCGACCGCTTCGTAGGCCAACTGGACAAGTGGCCCGCCCAGGACACCACCACCCTCCGCCCCCACTTTTTTTGGGGGGGGGCGGCAACGTAGCGTATTCCGGCTACCCTGCGTTGCCACTTAATTAGAAAAGTTTTAGCGCGCCACGAGACAAAAGCCATTGACAGCCAGAAAAGTTCGGAAAAGCCCTGCGACCCCCTAAAAATCCTGCGAATTCATCGACAAACTGCATTCCACTAGCCCAAGGACCTGGGCAAATAATATTTAGACATAAAAGTAAAGGTTATACTCTCTGAAAAGGTTGGAAATTGGTCAGGAAGGATGTTTCAGGAGATTCTAAATTTGAAACTATTAGCAGCAATAAATTATGTTCAAGAGGGAAAGGACAATATTTATTTATTTTTGAGGCCAGAGCTCAATGTCTTGAAGGCATAACAACGGTAATGGAGACGCTGTGGCCATGGAAGAGGAATCGCAATGAGACTGTCTGTCGGTCGGTTAAGCCCACAGAAGCCACCTGCCACGGAGACGAGCCACCGCGGAGGTACCTCCTCCGATACCTCCGGAGCGTGGCATTCAACGCCACTCTATTTGCGCATTTTTTCCAATTAATTGCTTCTACGTGGGCGTTCGCTTCGCGAATGTCAACAAAAGCCGCGGCCCGCAGTACGTTTCGGCCTTGTGCCCCAAAAGGACCCCCCATTTTCCGTGGGCGGCAGCCCACCACCACCACTCCCCCGCTGACAGTGCTGACACAAACATATGCGAAGCCCACACAACCACCGGGGAAAAAAAGGACCCCACACTGCCAGAATATGGCGGGGAATGGGGAAGATATAGTCTCATCAATGGGTTTCAATTGAAAATTTTTGCACGGCACTAGCACTGGCACTGGCCCTGGCTCTGGCTGCCCCCTTGGCTTTCATTTGTTTGGAAATGGGAATTGGAAATACGAGTGCAGCAAACAATAAGCAGTTACAATCGCTTCGAATACGAGTGGGTAGGCCTTGGTTTCTTCTTCTTTTTTTACCTTTTTGTTCCTGGTATCCTGCAGCAGATGTTGGCCGCAAGTTTGCACAGCTGCCGGGCAAATATCTATGCAAAATTTAGGCAATATTCGCCAAATTGGGGTAAGTAAATGCTGTATTTGAGTTTCAATTATTTATGGCATTGATATGCAAGTGCAAGATGGTATGGTATCCCCTGAAACTAGAATGGATTAATATACTTTCTGAGTCTCATTTCATACTCGAATCGAAATGGGTGTGTCGCCGTTCAACTTTAACACCTACTTTCTCGAAATGATGGAAAGGAGCTCCTGGCACGCGATATTCTAACAAATACGCGACCATTTATCATCCGATGACACTTGCGGACGGAAGAGCGATATCTAGGACTGGCTGAAGCCCCTACTTTTTTTCGCTGTCAAAACAAAGACATCTTTTCTCTGTTCTTTTTGCCATCGCAACCACAAACATGCGAATTAGCCGCCCCAACTGCGGCATCTGGCATTGACAGGATCTAAAAAGGGACCGGCAAGGCGACCAGGAGGAGCAGCTCCACCAAGACCGTCAAAAGCAAGAACCAAACCCAATTGGCGGCTTAGGATCGGTGGCTGCAGTGGTGGTGGTGGAACAGGAGGAGCAGGAGGTGGGACATCTTCAAACATGCAAGTTGGCGGCAATTGAAAACTCATTGACAGTTGACAATGGAAAAAATAATAGAAAAGCAAAACGACAGCAACTGGTTGGTTGGTTGGTTGGATAGTTAGTGGGGGGACAAAACTCAATTGCAGTTACATTTCAATAAGGATACCCAGCATTGGAGGGATGTAGTCTAAAAATATGATCACCTTTGTATTTAATCAAAGAGAAACATACTTTTAACCCCTTTATAAACTCTGTTTATAGATGAATATATGATTTATAAACATAAATACTCTGACAAAAACAGGAAATCCTTCCTTTAATTTTCATTTATTTTATCCCCCAAGGCAAAAGCAAGATTATTTCCTGTTTAGAAGCCAGGGTATCGCAAATTTCCATACCCCTCGCATCCTGATTTGTACACTTTTTTAGCAGAACTTTGTTTTGCAGTTTGCCGTTGACAGGCAGCGTTTTGTGTCCTTGCTGTTTTCTGCTCCATTCATTTGTATTGGCATGCTGAGACGTTTTCTATTTGAAATTGTCAGCGGCAATTGATATGCATTGCTGTAGTTGAGTGTCTCTTTGTTTTGTCTACCGATTGCGGTTGGCTCTGCTTCAGGAAATTGATTTCCCCCCACCCAGTTCCAGTCCACCAAATCATCGCATACAAATACTATATATAAACATTTTTCCTACAAATGAAGCAAGCAATTAAAGCGAAAAAAAATCGCAAGGATAACTGCAATCGATGGGCGGGATATAAATTACTGCGCAGTCGAACGCGCGCCTGCAAGTATGCAATGCCAGAGATGCATTTAATTTTTTTGGCTGCAAAGTAAGTAGGAATTTTTCATTGTGATTTGATATTTAATGCACGTACTCAATGAAGAAATTCCAACAGCAGCGCATTAGTAGACAAGCCAAAAGGACGTTGGGACGACAGGACATCGGTACGAGGCGGGGACGAGGCGGCGAGTAACGCCTGCCAATTGCTTTTCAACGTATTTGATGCGAAGACGACTTTCGACATTTTGCAACTTGGCCACGTACAGGAAAAACGAAAAGAAAATATTGAAAATACACGAAGAGTGGGAAAAATCGTTGGCAGCAAAGTGCAAAACCAACAACTGCAGCTCCAACTGCGACTTTGGTTAAGCATACAAACCGTATATACATACATACATAAAGCCAAGTGGAGTGAAGTGAAGTATACGCCATGTTGACCCAACAACAAACATAAAATGTAATCGCAGCTAATAAGAAAACTAAGCAGATCCTTGCTGGTCACGATTTACGCTCGTTTCGCATTCGATTTGCGATGCGCCACCGCCACAGCCATAGCCAGAGCCAGAGCCAGAGCCACCGGATGGTCGATGGCCCGATGCACCACTGTCCACCCGGCCAGGACAGTGGTACAGAATGGCATTGAAAATGGTAAAGTTTTATGTAAAGTTTGAGGATAGCCAAGTGCCCCCTTAAAAGGCAACATTCCTTACAATTTTTCTTGAGATTTTTCCCACTGTTTGGGCCAGTGGACCTGAGCTGCCATGTCAATGGACATTTAATGGCGTTCCCCATTATGCGCCGCATCAAATGTGCCAAATACGCTTCGCTGGCAATAAATGCTGCATGGCGAGGCTTCCCTTTAGAATGGAATCTCTTTCCTGGCCAAGCCTTGCACGGCTCCGTCTACAGTTCTCCTCTGTTGGCCTCATCTGGTCGTGGTTGTCTTGGTCCTGGTCTCCGTCTCCGTCTCCGTCTTCGTTCCGGCTACGATTTGCAATTTTGTGTGCATCAGCCTCGCACTGCGACTATCGTAATTTTTCGTGAATTTCTTCACGTACTTGCATTCCATCTTCATCGTACCTCGTCCTGCGTCCATCGTCCTTCGTCCTTTGGTCGCTCTTTTCGGATCTGGCCATATCTCCTGTCTGTTGGCCAGTATTTGGCCCCGGCTGCGGCACTGGATTGTAATGGCATAACCTTTGAATAAAATTAGCATTATCGGAGCTCACTTTGGCGGCCATTTCGCCTTGCCTCTCGTCGACAGGTGTGTCTGTGTCTTCGTGTGTGTGAGTGTGTGTGTGCATCCTTCAGTCTTTGCATCTGTGTGCGCTTCGGGATCAATAAAAATGCTCAATGACTTTTTGAGCGCCATATGATGCCCGAAAAGGCCATTAAAATAAAAGCCAAAGTGAGGGGATTAAGCAACTTGGAACTAGAAATTCTCAGATAAAACAAGAAACATTTCTTCACATAAAAATATTTAAAATTCAAACAAAATTCAACCATGAATAAAAATAGCAGCCTCTGTGCAACCAATGTTATAAATGTTTTTGCAGGACACACACATCAATTACGAGCCAGCACCACCCTTCTCTCCTGCCCAAAAAACTAATTGGTGGAAAATTAAGTTTTTGCGCCAAAATGATGGCAAATTGAAATGCAATCGGGGCAAAGCGGATTATTGAAAAACTTTCATGATTGAATTCTGCTGGTTGGACCATCGCACCACCACCTCCATCGCCAACATCGCCTCCATCGCCATCGCCATCCATGGATTCAGGAGCACTCTGGCAAAAACTTAACCGAGAACTTAATTCCGAGCAGCCTACTCGACGTGTGTGTGTTTGAGCCACATATGCGATTGGCAGAGCTTATGTCTGTTGTTGTGTGCTTGCCAAAAAAAAAAAAGAATAGAAAAGAAAACAATGGAGAGAAGGGGGAAAAAACTGAGAGAGAACAGGGCCGAAAACTGTGGCCCGCACGGCGTTACAACGATTTATATTTTGCTACTTTCGCTATAAAAAATAAATATGCAATAAAACAAAACGACAACGACAACGGGCCCCGCCGACATATGCATTATTGTCTCGCTTGCTCCGGCTCTATGGAAATATTTGCTAGGAAACGAAGACATAAACCTAAAAAAATATATGGCGCATTTGGCAAAAACGAAGGCAGGCCAGGCACAAGACCAAAGACCAAGACAGAGGCATTTCTAAATGCCAGTAGCTGGAGCACACCAAAAAAAAAATGGGAAAAAATGTATTAACTATCTCAACTAATAGATTTTAGAATTCAATTAAATGTAGAAAAGTAAATACCAAAGATAAGTTTGACTTAAAGGGCTTAGAGGCTTTAATTTCACTCTTTTTTTTCTCCCAGTGTAAGCCTTCGTTTGCCAAAAAGGGAACAACGGGGCGTATACGTATCGTATTGTTCTACCAAATTGCGCTCTCAGCTGGCGCACGACTTGACTGCATCTACTTTGGCATTTGGCATGCACCACGAGGAATGGCTATGGGGCAGGGGAAGGCTGGAAGCACTTTATGAAGCGCGCATATGTTGCACCCCTTTTTCGAGAGCGGGGTTTGGGCAGCCTTCGGAGAAGTATAATAAAAATGAAGGACCTTTCGCCATATTCCCCAGGCAAATCACTGCAGTCCTGATCTGTGGCGAGGGTCATAAAGCAAATCGTTTGACATTCGTTGTGATTCTCCTTGATTGCTAACAATATCCGAGAGACATACATGACGGTATTTTAAGTGCATCGGGGGATGTAAGTCCCATAATAGATACCTCTAATAAAGAACCGCGTAGAACCCTTCAAATATCACTTACCCTTTCCAAAGGCATCCTTCATTACGGCCCTCATATGTGAGTTAACTGACCCGATTGACCCTTTTAAGGGACTCCACTTTCACGTTCAGCTCTGAGCCAAAAGGAAAGTTTCTTCTTATCATAATTTAGAAGACAATTAGCCAGTTCTGCTCCTGGCTGGCAAGGACTCACTCCCCCAATTCCGTATCGATAGCGGCGAAACTTCGTCCTGCGGCTTCGTGGCGAGCTACTTAAAGTTTACAGCCGGCGTTGGCCGGGCCGAAAGCAATGCCAGGCAATAATTGGCCAAATTTATTGTAATTAGCAGCATGGCACACGCAAGCACCGGGCATTCCATCCACCAGCTCGGCACATGTGTCCCGGTTGCGGTGTAATTATTACGGGTATCATTACGCCGGGATGCTTGTCCGGACGGTGAACGGAGAACGGAGGACGAAGGACTCCGGACTTGGGACTTGAGAGCGTGTTGTCACATATGTGCGTGGCGCGTTGAGAACGCGTTTAATTGCACAAAGCCTCTTTGCTCTTAGAGAGTTTTTAAATAATTTAGTTGTGTCGCCAGAGCCTGTGCCTTGGCCCCGCCCCTTTTTGTCAAAGGCATCTGGCAGGACAGGTCCAACGGGGCGGCTACGTAATGCAGTCAAGTCACGTCACACAGCATGTCGCTAATTTTTCTACCTTTTTTCCGTTGCCTTTTTGGCCAGAAAGTTTCTTTCCCTGCAATGCGCTGCTTAAAATTATCCTTTTTTTCTATTTAGTTTCTTTGAAAGGGCCCACAAGAGGGCATCTCAGGGATATGATAAATTAAAGGCACAACCGTGGCAAGGACTTGGTGGAAAGTGGATTTGTGTTGGATTAAAAAGAGATGCAAGTGGCAAAGGGACTTTAAATTTTATCCTTTTTATATATTTTATATTTGTAGCGCTTAAGCTTTTAGCTCCTTTTTCCTTTTTCTTTCAAGAATTCTCTTTGTTCTTTTAAATTCCTAAAACTGTTATTTGCTTAGCTCAAGGTACAGTCACCATTTTGCACGGTGAGCACGAGCTTAAGGACACATTGGTAACGGTACACCGACTAAGAAGTGCAGCATAGCGCAAGGCGCACGTTTCCTTTTTGTAAACTTTATTATTTCGTGTTAAAAGTAAATAAACTTAGCCCGCAACCTGCCCCCGCCCTCTGTCACTTTCCCCGCCGTCTAAGCGATATGGGGAAGTTTTGGGTGGTAGGGCACCTTTTACATTGTTTGCCATTTGCGGTGGACGGCGACAAGCTCTGTCAGCCAGCCAGTCCAAATTGAAATTGGACATTAGACATTCACACACATACCGTTAGTCAAACACTGAAAAAAAAAACTAGTGAGAAGGGTGGTGGTAAAAAATAGGATATACTGTTTGCGAAGAAAGTATGTAGTAACTTTCTCTCTAATTTTTCTTTTGTGGACACTACAAATATGTATATTATTGGTAATTATTTATTATTGTTTTGAAGAGGTTTTTCTACAAGTGTTTATATATTTGGATGGCAGCTTCTGTCGTCGCCGCGACTGCTGACAACTTGAACAACAACAACCACTAGAAGTAACAACAACTGAACACTAAGGCACACACTCATTGTGAATGACAACGCCCCTGGTACGTGATTTCATTTCCGTTGTTGCCTTTTGTGCATTCCTCGTAACTTGGCTCACTCCCCCGCTTTCCACGCTCCACGCCCCCTTTTTTGCCAAGACCAGTCACCAGCCCCCGCCACTTTCTTCTGCTTTCTTTGACAGCTTCCTTTACATTTTTTTTTGTTTTTTTGAGGGAGTCAGGCTGTGGCCCAAAATTAATAAAGCACTACATAAAAAAATCTAAACTACTGTCTAAAAAGTTAACATTTTAGTGAATAAATTAAATAAAATTTGAATAAATAAAGTAGAGAAAGCGGGGAAAATAGTGCTGAAAAAAACGGCGAGGGCCTCTTGAATACTACTAGCGAAAAGGACGATACATTAAGGATTCTATGGAGAGTTTTTGGTCACCTTTTTGCACATATTTTCTGTAATTTTCATTCGATTCGAAAAAGGGATACCATTTTCAAATCAGGATCTTATCTCGCATTGATCTTCGTTAAAATAAATCAAATGTAGAACAAAAAATATTTTTTCGATTTTTGCCATTTTTTATGATGGTACCCCTTACAAAAATTTCAAAAATCGAAAAAATATTTTTTGTTGCAATTTTAAAAACTATTAATGCAGATTGACGGCGTTTGAAACCCTGATTCGTAAATGCTATTCCTTTTTCATATCGGATGAAAATTGGAGATACAATTTGCAATTTAGTGACTCAAAACACTCGGTTTTGTCGCAAAGGCAGTCACCATTATTTTCAAGCAATATACGATATTTTTCAATGCATAACATAAAAATAAGAAGCGGCTATTATTTCCATTGTAAGATATCCCATGTAGGATCTGTTTATCTTTGGAGAGTCTGATAATCAATTCTCTTCACTTTTTTATCACTAATCTATTAACTAAAATATGTAAAATCACTTGGCATAAAAGATAAAATCACGATTCCATAATGAAAAATCTGCATATCTAATTCCAACGTTATTGATTCAAATGCTTTTGTTTGGCCAAGATAAATGAAACGCTCAACCAGTTCGATTTTTGTTTGAATTGTGGGAGCAAATCGTTGAACCAACATTGAAACCCATTCAAACAAAGGCTCATCGATGACATTTTCAGTTCAGCACCACGACACCACAAAAAAAGACACCCTTTATATTTGAAAAATTTCTCTTCCGACAGCCAAAGGTTGGACTTATGGGTAGAACTCGATAAATCTTAATAACGTGGATCACGCCAAAGACTGCCACTGGCTTATCAAAAACCGGCTAATATTCAAATATGTAAATTGGATTAATAAATCATATAATTGACCTTTACAGGGCTACTTAACAAGCCCATCCTAATTACGGGAAGCGAACTAGAAAAACCCCCGAACTATCGAGCCTAAATTATGGCCTACAGATGCCCGAAAAAAGTCTTACCAAAGTCAAGGTCGTGAAGAGGGAAAACGAAAACATTAGAAAACTAGTTTGTATATCTGACTGGGCCATAACAATGGTTTAATTGGGATGCGCCTCTAATAAGTTGAGGCTGATATGAGCACGGACAAAACCGGGCCAACTAGAGACAATAACGGAAGCCATTTGCCATGCAAATGTTGGGACAAAAGCCGGGCCTGGTATCACCGCATGTCTAACACGATCGGCATTTACATACACGAAAGATAAACAAATGCAGAAATAGATGCGGCTGGCTGGTAGTCGAAACTAAGCTTTGGAAATTAACAACAAGTTTTTAATGTTTAACTTGGCGTGGTGTGGGCCATGAATGCTGTGATTAACGTGTTTGCACTGGAATAACAACAACGACACGAGCGGCCGGCAAGTGTCCGAGTCGCTTTGCCCGGTAAACGATGACCGCAAATGGATTTTTTGACCTGTACGCGATTTAGACTCATATTTAGTTGCAATTTAGTTCCTGCGCCAGTGTTCCGACAGACAAATGATGGCATCTCTCGGCTAAATAATGGCGAGAGGCGTCTTTCGAGATGATGAGGAAATATTTTAGCCGCCGAGGAGCAATAAATATCTTTGCCGAATTAAATGTTATTCATATTATTTGAAGCACTAAGGTCTAAGCAATTATCTCAGGTGCGTATTATGCAATTATCGAATTAGTCCGCTATTGAATCTCTTCCAAGAATCCGTCGAAACGCCGAATATGTTGCAGAGACCTTGAGGCCGGCTAGGCATATCAATATTTTGTCTAGGCTCAGACGTCAGCCAGACCCATTTTTATGGCCATAATCGAAGGCAACTGGTTTGGGGCAATTAATTGGCGGCGTCCAAGGGTTTGTTAGTCGCGAGAAATATGAGCGAAGAAAATGTGTTTGTTTCAAAACTTACAGTTCCATTCGATTTGCATAAATTCGAATATGTATTTTTGGAGATTGTGGGCGCCGATTGAGACAAAAGAATCCATTATGGAGTCTGCAAGAACCCAAAGCCAAAGCTGTTGAATAATTTCCGATTAGTTTTTAATCTAGAACAATGGCTTCTAAGCATTGCCAAGCCAATCGTAAAAGCCAATCAGCAACCAGTTTCCCAATGTCTGCATTCGTTTCTAACGATTATTGCAAATTTCCGGCTACACCTGACGCATGTGCCAAAAATAAAATATACTAGCATGTATTATATTTAAAATCTATTAATCCGAGTATCGAATAAAATCCTATCGACTGCCAGACAAATGCCCATAAAACTTGCCGTTGGCATCTGTTTGCATTTGATCCACCACGCCTCGGATTAATGTCATCTAAAAGTCATTCGGGGTGTCGACTGAGCAGACATAGTGCCCATCCATATTTCTAACCATCTTCTAATCATCTGGTCGATCTTCACTCCTTGACCAGCCCCGTGAGGCAATAAACCAATTAAACACGATCCAAGCGAATGCTACTTCATTCTGGCGACCCCCAAAAACAAAACCAGAAAACCGAAAAATAAACAACAAATATGTGCCGCCTCGTCTCGTGTTGAATATTCAGATGAGCCGTTTTGACGATCTTCAGTTTCAGTTTTGAGTCGGCTCGGAAGGCAAGTTATTTTTTATTTTGAACGGCTTGCAGAATTTTTTTCGTGGGCTCGGTCTTTGTATAAATAGTTTCGCGGGCGAGGCTTTCCAATCAGAAGCGACTCATCCGCAGATCGTAGCTGTCATCATGGTGAGCTCCCCGACACGGCCCACAAGTATCAAGGATTACCTAACCTAAAACGTTTCAATATTTCAGAAATTCCTGGTTATTGCCTTTGCCGTTCTGGCCTGCGCCTATGGCGATGTCTCCCACCTGGGTTACAACTACTCACCTCCGGCTCCGGTTTACCAGCCAGCCCCGATTAGCATCCCCGCCCCGGCTCCGGTTTACCAGCCAGCTCCCATCAGCATCCCCGCCCCGGCTCCGGTTTACCAGCCAGCCCCGATCAGCATCCCAGCTCCTGCCCCAGCTCCAGTTGTGATCCCTGCTCCTGCTCCAGCTCCAATCTCGATCCCAGCTCCTGCCCCAGCTCCAGTTGTGATCCCTGCTCCGGCCCCAGCTCCCGTGAGGACCTATGTGCCACCAGCACCCATCAGCATCCCAGCTCCTGCCCCAGCTCCAGTTGTGATCCCTGCTCCTGCTCCAGCTCCAATCTCGATCTCAGCTCCTGCCCCAGCTCCAGTTGTGATCCCTGCTCCTGCTCCAGCTCCAATCTCGATCCCAGCTCCTGCTCCAGCTCCAATCTCGATCCCAGCTCCTGCTCCAGCTCCAATCTCGATCCCAGCTCCTGCTCCCGTCAGGTCCTACATTCCTCCCGCACCAGCACCAGCTCCAGTCTACGCCCCAGCTCCGGCTCCAATTCCCGTGAGCATCCCAGCTCCCGCTCCTGCTCCAGTTGTGATCCCTGCTCCGGCTCCCGCTTCAGTCTACCAGCCAGCCCCTGCTCCTGCTCCAGTCTACCAGCCAGCCCCTGCTCCCATCAGCATCCCCGCTCCGGCTCCAGTCTACCAGCCAGCCCCTGCTCCCATCAGCATCCCCGCTCCGGCTCCAGTCTACCAGCCAGCCCCTGCTCCCATCAGCATCCCCGCTCCGGCTCCAGTCTACCAGCCTGCCCCCGCTTCCGTCTACCAGCCCAGCAGCCAACAGGTCCTGGAGGAGATCGAGCCCGTGTCCGCTGATGGCTACCGCTACAAGACCGTGCGTCGTCGCGTCTACCGTCACCGCTTCTAAGTCAACCAAAGCCCCACCCACACAAACTGTTTCCTAACGAATTCCCAACCGGGAATTGAAAAATACAAAATTTCCGTCTTCGACTTGTTAAACAAAAAGAAAAATCTTCAAATTGTTTTCCAATCATGGCAAATCACACAAGATTCCCTGAGAAGGGAGGCGGCAGGGAAAGGGAAAGGGGGAGTGCCGGAAAAGTCGGAAAAACTCTTAAGTTTGCTCCGGCCATTTGAGTGGGAAATTTATGAAACCTGGAGAAATGGCTGGACTGTGAAAATCAGCTCGCCATCGGACAGATAGGGTTGCATGGGAGGCTGTGGGAGGCTATGGGGGCAAAGCGAAGGATAATAAGGAGTTGTGCGGGCAAGTTGCGGAACACACTCCCCAAGGACCCGATTCGATAGCGTGTTTTATGCAAGTAAACAGTCCTCGCCACTCCACATTTATCACGAAATTTATGGCCTGGAATGAGCTTTGATGATGTGGAAATTTTTTCTCGTTAGATTCAAAAGTTTTCATTTGCACTGCGAGAAAGTATATAGTATTTTTAATAAAATTTAGTCTATGCATTGATAACAATTCTCCTATTTTCCTATAAATTGTAAAAGGTATTTCTCCCAGTGCATATAAAGCAAATCGATGGTGCTGGGAATGCCGGAACTCAAAGACTGGAGACTGGTGCTGAGTGGATTGGCCTCATCAGAGACCACTGACCACTTGTGGCTGCTAACAAGTGGCAGGATGACGGGCCGTGGGCGGGGCAGGTACAAGGACATCGCCAGACATAAGACTCTGCAGAAAATTAAGAAGAAAATGCAGCGACAAATGTCTACGGACGGAGCTCCTTACTCCCAGTCCTTGCTGAAATTTGATTAGGGAAATGTCTGGCTGTGGCGGAGAAATTGAAGCTCCAGGACCTTGCTTTATTCTCTTTTTTTCTGGGGGGAGGGATAGATGTCTGAATGGCAGCCACAGACATATATTACACTTGCCACTACGCATACTAATTAAAAAGAACCAAAAACCAATAGCAAGGCTACTAAAATTAATTGCGTAATTAAAACAAAATCATTTTTTCTCCACCAACTACCGCGATTCGTTTAACCACAATGGATTGTCCTGGCTTATTTCGTTAATTGCATTTTGGTCAAATATTGGCAGCTCAATTAAATGAATTAAAAACACACATTTTTGCTTTGTATGGAATCCCGTAAAGGACCCTTTGTGTTGCATGTTGCAGGATGGCGAGCTAACTAAAATTATTTGACAGGCAATTACAATTTAGAGACGATTCCGGTAGACCGCACTCCAATCAGCTGTGATTAGTTTTGTTTTTGCAGGGAAAATTACATTTTTACAAAAAAATTTAGTTATCTGTTTCGAACAGAGATTTATAAATGAAAGCCCCCCACTCTTTTCTAAAATCCTCAATCTTTCTGTTCAGTTAATCCCTGCCAGCGATTAGTTAAAATGCAAATAGCGACTGCAATATGGGATTTATTGGGCAATTTTCAGCCTCATTGAACTTTACTTTGCCCGTCACAAGAGCTGCAGATTAATTCACAGAAAAAAAGTCAACCAGGGGACACCCAGGCACACACCCAACAATTGACAGTTGGTTGCATTTTCAACCGCACTTAATTAGCAGTTAATGATGCCTGATTAACACGCATTATGGCTCCAGCGCGTTGGAGCCGCGGGCGCATGGAGGAGCATCCCACCTGTCTCACCTGTCCCGCCGAAAATGTGTAATCAATGCTTTAGGCGGCGTGGATTACAAAATAATCACGAGACAGCCCGCCTAAAAGTATACAAAAGTCGCCCATGGAAAGCGAAAATGGATTGAATATTGTGGCCCAAAAAAATAGCCAAGTTAATGCGATAAACGAAGACTTGATTACCTGTATTTTCTTTGTGAAATAATACAAAGGACATGCAATCTAATCATGATGGGGAGGAGGCTCTAACGTTCTTAAATTTTCCCCATCACCTTAAAGCCCGGAATCCATCCAAAAATATGGTATACCCTCCGAGCCAGGCTCACTCAATAAATCGAACGTAAAAATTGATGGGGCCCTCGAACTCGCCGGCATCCCGGAATCCCAGACGCAGGCCGGCCGGCTGGCTTACGGCTTACGGCTTACGGCTTTAAAAATCGAACGTGCAGAGTGCACGTGGATATGGGACATGGATCGTTGGGAAATTGACAGTATCAACGTAATTATATCAGCAGTTGAAGAGGGGATGCCCCTCTCCACCAGCCCACTTCTCCCAAAACGATGGCCAGGGAGTGAAAAATCGGCAAGGGGAGTGGCACTGCCACTGCCACTGAAATATGCAAACGTTGACTGCCTTCATTTATTTTTACTGTTACTGCATATTGGGGCGACACAGAGCGAGGCGGCCAGGCGGTTAGGAGGGGGGCCCAGGGTCCTGCAAGAGGCGCGAAAATAATCGTTATCCTGGACAGGTGGGTCCTCAATTCCTCTCGCGTTCGATGCCAGCAGTTGCACTTCATTTGCAGCATTAATTTGTCGTCCCTTGATTTATCTGGCCCAAGTATATACACACGCTCTCAGGTATACATATTTATAAAGATATATACATTGTGGCCATAAATTTATGAGCTGGGGTGTCCACCGAAAGTCGATTGTTGGAAAATTGTTGTTGAAAATCGATGGGAAAGACTTTCCGGCAAACTGTGACGTAGTTGCATTTTGAATATTTATGAAATCCGTATTTTTGCACAGATATTGCAAAATAGTTATGCTAATTCCGGGTCTCGATGAATGCCAAATGAAACCTGGCTAACTCGAATCGGTTGGAAGCGCGTGTCTACATGGTTTTAGAAAAATATATATAATTCATTAGCCGGGGCAGCAGATGGTCTCCTTTAGATGGCTATCATTTATTTTTGAAGAGGTCGCTGAACCAATCAAGAGGTGCTCTTTAAGATTAAATAGTTACTAGTTTTATTTACTTTACCAATTATTAAAAAGTAAGAGTGAAAGCCTCTCCATAAACTCTTTTTCAATGCAATGCCATGGATTGGTCGCTTCTTTATTTTCTGCTAGGAAAATGAACTGCATATTGGGGCTTCCCATGTAGTTTCGCCCTCGAATGACGCCACCATGGAATGCATGTCAACTATTAAAAGGCAAACAACTAAATTACGTATACGCAGCGTTGCATGACCAGGGACCAGCGAGCAGGGAGCAGTGGATATATCCGACTGTCGTAGAGTGTTGTTTGTGAATTTGTTCAAAATACATTTGCAGTTTCGGTTTATTGGCGCTGCGAAAATAATGGAATTGTCAAAATAGAAGGGGTTAAGTGCTTGTTTGCATAGCTTTTTGACAATTCTGCTCCCTCAGCCCCCCACCCCCGCGGTGCATGTGCATGTGTTATTGGCCTTTATTTTTACGATTTCCACTCTTTTTGGGGGAAAACAAAATGCAACAGAAATTAAATCACTTTGGCGTCACTGAGTCTGAGTCTCCTTTGGCACCGACCCGAAAAATTCTTCATTAGCAATTTGCGCAATTAAAAAATTGAACCAGAGCTGAAGCTGGAGCTGGAGCAAGAGAAAGTGTGCTGTTGTCCTTCAAAGAACTAAAAGTCGTCGCCCCGACCCAACCATCCTTCCTGGCCGACTGGCTAATTTGTTTTCCGGCTGGCAGTGACACATGGCGGCGGTCTAGCTGGCGTCATGTTCAACTTTTGACCCGATCGAAGCCAGACCCATCGGCTTGCTAATTTTTGGCCTGTCCCCTTTCCCCCAATCCGACTGGGTTCCGTTCCATTCCCATACATAATTAAGCAATAGGCTCTTGTTTTAGCCACCTTATCGTGGGCAATCAGGCAGATTAATGACCGCCGCATGAACTCGCCATCCGTCTAGAGTTTGGCGACAAAATAAACACAAACAAATACCTCCGACGACGGCTGGGTAGGCCTGCTATGCTGGGCTGTGCTGTCGTTTCCAGTTTTGAGCGGCTTTACTTTTTGGTAGTTCAATTTGATACACTAAAGCATAAATGTTTTATGCAAATGATATTTAAATTAAAACAATGCCAATAGCAAGCAAGTACGAGCGACGAAGATGAGTCTCGGTTTGAGGGACTGTCGATGGCCCCTTTGCTTCACAGATAAAAAATAAAAATAACATATCTGACATGATTTTGTTGTTGATTTTCGTGTTGGACAAACAGACTGGAGGTTAAATATTAAGAGTTTATATTTTTATTGGATTTTTGAGATACAGAAACAATTGGGCAAAGCAAAAAAGTCAAGGATTACATATATTTGAATCCATTCTATTCGGAACGAATCTCTAAACGAATCTGTCTTCTGTGTCAACGTAGGGTACATCTGTTAATCTTGGCTTGGCTCGTAAAATTCTGGTTTCTGGCATATTAAGAGACCCTGATATCCGCACTTCTTCTTCACAAAAATAGTGTTTAACTTTGGTATCTGCACCGCGCCCAGGTTTTGGTATAAATACGACCCGGGCTATGATTCCAAAGCATACTAGAAACGCAAACGTTCCAAGTAACATATCAAAATGGTTAGTAGATCACTGAGACAATCGAGAATCCTGACTGATGAGTATTATCCTTTTTTGTAGAAATTCCTGGTTGTCGCCGTTGCCCTCTTGGCTGTTGCCCACGCCGATGTCTCCCACCTGTCCGGCTACAACTACGCTCCCGTGAGCGTCCCGGCTCCGGCTCCGGCTCCGGCTCCTCTGCCCATCAAGGTGGCCCCGGCTCCTGCCCCCGCCCCAGTGCCAGTCAACACCTACATTCCCCCAGCACCCGCACCAGCTCCCGTCCAGATTGAGGTTCCCGCCCCAGCTCCCGCTCCAGCTCCCGTGCCAATCTCCATCCCAGCTCCTGCTCCCGTCAAGGTTGCTCCCGCTCCAGTCAACACCTACATTCCTCCCGCACCCGTGAGGATCCCAGCCCCCGCTCCCGCTCCCGTCCAAGTTGAGATCCCCGCCCCGGCTCCAGCTCCAGTTGCCCTGCCCGCTCCCGCTCCCGTCAACACCTACATTCCCCCCGCACCCGTGAGCATCCCAGCCCCCGCTCCTGCTCCCGTCAAGGTTGCCCCTGCTCCAGTCAACAGCTACATTCCCCCCGCACCCGTGAGCATCCCAGCCCCCGCTCCTGCTCCCGTCAAGGTTGCCCCTGCTCCCGCCCCAGTTCCCGTTCTGGCCCCCCAGCCCGTTCTCGAGGAGATTGAGCCCGTGTCTGCTGATGGCTACCGCTACAAGACTGTCCGTCGCCGTGTGATCCGTCGCCGTTACTAGAGAGCAACTCCTTGAACGATCCAGTTGCAAGGATCTAAAGGATAGCGAGAAGTTTCCTAAATAAAAAAAAGAATTTAATACTTTAATTGTTGGATTGTTATTGTTGGGTACAAGCATGAGGAAAGGATGAAGAAAATGAAGGTCCTGGGCGACACACTTTCAAGCAACCCGGAACATCAAGCATACGCAGCGTTGCCCCTTGCCATCACTTTGGCTTTCCTTTTATTTCCCATGTTTGGCCCTAGTTTTAAATTCCCATGAAGCCTAAATCAATGCTCCAAAGAACTTTACTTAATCAAGTCCCAAAAAAGAAACAAAATTAAATCAAAAAGCGACACTAAAATAAACTGAAAAAGGCAAAGCCAGCTTGGGGACTGGAGTAATTAATTAGGATCCGAAAACAACAAATTCAACGCCGCCGACGGGCACTGTCAAGATCAGCATAATCTAAGCAAATTGAAATTAATTTTGGCATAAACTTGAAACGACGCCATAGGCCCGGCATATGGCGCTAATAATTTGCTCAACCAAAGCCGAATGGACACAAAATTCGAATAAAAATTCGAAAAAACAAAGTGAAATAATTAAGAAAACGTAAAGCCAATAGAGCGAGTGACCCGCGAACATTCATCAAATCAATTTTGTATAAAAAAATGAAACTATTATTCAACATGCAAATGTGGTAATCATCAACAAAAGGTTTGTTTGATCTAATTAAAGAAGATTATTTTTTTCCTCTTCTTTTCTTTCAAGAGTCGGTCGAACAAAAAACTAAAAGCCAAGTCAAAGCCAAGTTAATATCGTTTTTCTAAGCCAAAAGAAGTGGAAACTGAAACCGAAATGAAACCGAAAACCCGTCAAACTGCCTTGGCATTGGAGGCGGAGGCCCGTTGTCTTGTGTTTGGTTTGGTTTCTTCGACATATTCGACATATGCGTTTATCTTCCGACTTTTTGAGTGAGGCTAAGACCCCCATGTATCATGGGGGCATCATGCAATTAATTTAGCTCCGGTTGACCCGCAACACCGAAAACAATGAGCTATAAAAACCGAAGACACACTTCGAGTTCAGCAGCACAAATCAACTCGTGATCCAAGCAGCAACAAGCCAATCTCCTCAGCATGGTGGGTGGCAGGATAACACACCAGGCACCAAGGCACTTCTAACTTTTCGTATTTTTAGAAATTCCTCATCCTCGCCGCCGCCTTCCTGGCCTGCGCCTACGCCGATGTCTCGGAGCTGGGAGCCTCCGGCTACGACTATCCCCAGCCTGCCCCGCCAGCGGCTCCGGCCAAGGCCTACATTCCCCCTCCACCACCACCACCCCCACCGGCACCCAAGAACACCTACATCCCCCCGCCAGCGGCTCCAGCCAAGGCCTACATCCCTCCCCCTCCACCACCACCACCACCGGCACCCAAGAACACCTACATCCCCCAGCAGCCCCCGCCCCCGCCTACATTCCCCCCGCACCCGTCCAGGCTGAGGAGCCCATCATCGAGGAGATCGAGCAGCCCGCCCAGGACGGATACCGCTACAAGACCGTCCGCCGTCGCGTCTTCCGCCACCGCAACTAGGTCACAGAAGCCCCCGTTTTGTTGACTAATGTGATAGGCCACAGCAAATGCTCATTTGCTGCGGAATCTGTTAATACTTTGTTTGAAGATGCAACATTTTGTTGATTTATCTTCGCTGCGGTGAAGATGAAGAGTAGTAAATAAATGATGAAAAGCTAATATCGTTGAATTAATCGAGTCTTTGTCCATGGAACTGAATGTTTTTCCCACTCAGGGGCACCTTAACTATGAACAGTTTCAGCCACAAAAGAAGGCCCTGTCTAAGTTCTCAAACACGAAGAAAAAAATAAGAAACACTTGCTCGGCTGGAAGAATGCCACCCTTCAAGGGAAGGCAAGGACACCATCAGAGAAGACCATCAGAGAGGCTTGTCTTCTTGTAGGATGTGTCAGGACTCAGGCCACAGACAAGAAGGTGGACAGTGCTGTTTGGCCAATTGGCTACCGATCATTATGATCCTGGCCCTGTTGATTTGGGCCTACTACGTATTCTTGGTACAAGTCTGTTTGCAACGCGTTACAAGCCATTTGGTGGTCGCCATCCTTTTGATAATCTTTCACGTGCTTCTCGTCATGTTTATTTGGACTTGGGGCATGTGCATTGTCACTGACCCAGTTCCCATACCACGTCAATGGGCAATATCCGACGAGGATGTCCAGAAACTAAAGCGGACCGAAAGCCCTGAAGAGAAGTCCCGAATTTTGAGCCAAATAGCCAGGAGTTTACCTATAAGGACGTGCACGAAATCGGGAACGGTCCGGTATTGCGACATCTGTCGGATCATAAAGCCGGATAGAGCCCATCACTGCTCAGTGTGTAGGCAGTGTATCCTGAAGAAGGATCACCACTGCCCCTGGGTGAAGAACTGCGTCCACTTCCACAACCTAAAGTACTTCTTGGTCTTCCTAGTCCATGCCGAGCTGTTTTTGTTGTACATTACCCTTGTGATGATCTACTATCTGATTTTCTTGGAGGGCTTCGACTTTAACTTTTCGGAGTACAGCATGACCAAGGTGTGGATGGCGCTGCAGTGTGTCGTGGGCATTTCATTCACCCTATGTGTCCAGATTATGATGATAGTTAGTTTCTCCCACATGGCCATCAATAACACCTCGGTGGAAGCGGCCTATCCCCAGTACCTGTTCGACGGGGGCAAAACCAAGAATGCTTTCAGCTTGGGCTTCAGGCAGAACTTTCTGGAGGTCTTTGGAACGAAGTGGTACCTCTGGTTTCTTCCTGTCTACACAACGACAGGGGATGGACTTACCTATCCCATGGCCCCTCAAGACCCAAGGAAAGTCCGAGCCGGTGGTGGCCGTAATGTAAATCAAATTACCAGGACGCAATCCTTCAAAGAAAATGTCAAGACAATGCTGGGACTGCATGGAGGAGACATTGAAGAAGTTTAAATATTTTAAATATATATTTTTTTAAGACTCTACACATCTTAATGTACGAGTCATTGAAAAGTGCATCAGCATTGGACTCTATTGCTTCCCGCTGAGTGGCCAACAACGATAAATCCTTCGCATTCCGCACTCCTTCCCCCCATCCTGGCCAGCACCAGTCACCAACATCGCACTTGGATCGCAGTCGTTTATAAAACGCTTAACATTCGTGACATATTTCGCATTTGGCCGCGCGTCGGGCACAGAAATTTATAGACTTTATCCATTAGGAAAACAATTACGAGTGCAAACAATGGCCAATGTGCGATGTCCGAATGGATGGACTCCCTGGCCAGAGGCACTGCCTCGGGCATTGAGCATATGCTCCGATTGAGATTGTCGCGCCCCCCCCGAGTTCATTGTCCTGGGCAGAGCATGGAGTAGGATGGGCTAGTTTATATATTTTCTTATTATGCTGCGGCGACTTCTCGACTGCTGCAACACAAATCCAATTACCTTCAAAATAATAAACTTATGTACATACCAAAAAAGGCGGAGAATGCCATCCAGAGGCGTCCGTCCTACGCACAGTTGATAGACTCCGTGGGGAATTCTCCGTATGTCACGACAAAGAAGATGCTGGAAATGGAAGCTGTCTGCTCCTGGTCTCCGGATCCGGCTGCCTATCCTGCCGCCTCTCCACCAAATGCACTGAAACCATATAAACAGAAAGTATGGCATAGAAAAATGTCGCCTTGGCTTGTATTTCTTTCAGTGGCTAGACCATAGCTCTTTGGCTGATTTCGTGGCTTATTTGCTGCTCATTACTCGCCGTGGAATGGATCCGGAGACCCAGTCGTAGTTGGTGGGAAATAATTTTTGCCACTTGCATGTCATCAGCATAAAGTGAGTGCAAAATATGTGAGCTCGACGTCGAAACGAAGTTCGCCTTTGAGGAAAAAGTCAACAGCAATTGGCCAAATGTCTTGCAGGGGTCGAATGGGGGAATGCAGGACCACCACATGTCCCAAAACCACACCCACACCCACTCCATGATCCCTGTTTCCTTTCTTGGCTGCTTATTGAATTCGCATATTTTCCCATTTTGCATTATGGGCAAACATTTTTTCCATTTCGCCGTCCTTTGTTTTTGCTCTCTGTTTGATTTTGTAATCGAGGATTTGTTTGCTTTGGCTTGGAGTCAATCGAGAGTCGATGGAGCGGAGGATGGGAGACGGGGAGTATGGGAGGATGGCGCACTTTTTGTCCCTGCTCATTGAATGTTTCAGCAATTTTCGGTTAAGTCAAATTGGTCTAGTCGTCGGTTTGACCTTTTTACTGCCAGACTATCGGAGAGGGGAAGAGGAATCCATTGGAATGCCAGTTTTTGGCCAGGACATGTGTTTGGCCTTGGGCCGTTTGTTTAGGCCATCGACGGTTTCCACTTGAAGAGGGTTGGACGGCCAACTGGGGGAATACGTTTAAGCCATTTAAATTGCGCCTTTGACATTGGAGTTTGAACGTGGGAGATGGGGAAAATCTTGATAGGAAAGTTGAATTGATGTTTCGCGATCCGAAATAAAAAAAAACATGGTTTCAGATACAATATCTTTTAGGTTTTAGTCTTTTCTTCAAGGTTGCTCTCATTTCAACAAAATAAACAATAACAGAAGCCAGTTGGCTCAGTTGCGGTGGCGGAAGACGCGACGGCGGACGGTCTTGTAGCGGTAACCGTCCTGGGCGGGCTGCTCGATCTCCTCGATGATGGGCTCCTCGGCCTGGATGGGTGCGGGGGGGATGTACTCGGGTGCCGGGGGCGCTGGAGGGATGTAGGTCTCGACAGGAGCCGGGGCAGGAGCTGGCGGTGCCGGGGGAATGTAGGTCTCCACGGGAGCGGGAGCAGGCTGCTGGTAATCGTAGCCTCCAAGCTCCGACACATCGGCAAAAGCGCAGGCCAGGAAGGCAACGGCAATGATAAGGAATTTCTGTAAAAGTTAATTTTAGTTTATAAATATTTGGTCTAGTTTCTGGGCTCTACAACTCACCATGGTTTCGAGTGTTCAGTCAGCGCTCAACCAAAGATTTGTGCTGCGGATCCGATGGCTTCCCATGGCTTTTATATGGTCGAGAAACTTATTGGCCAACTTATGGGCCAAACGGCAACGGCAACGGCAACGCAACGGAAGCAACATTGGCCAGCATTGACTTTGAACTTGATCTGTGCTCTTTAATCGCTCACTCAAGACTTGATCGATGGATTCAATCGACTTGGAAGCTCAAACCGGTTCCACTTTTTCGATGCACAACCCATAAATTGTGATGGAAACGTTGTGATCACGTTTCGTGTGGCTTTTGGGGAGAAGACTAATGCATTATCCGTCCGTCCCATTGTCTCAAATGCTCGTCAACTCTTGAGGTCAACACTCAAATGTGCTACGATTTTGTTGTTGGATGGCACTCATAACTCAGATGTTGGCTCCGGACACCGGGGCGCAGCCCTTTAATTGATTTGCTTGTTGAACGCGGCCTTGGGTGTCAGCCCCCGCACGGAGCTTGATTAAAACCAAATTTAATTTGCATCTCCACTTTGTTGGTTTGCTTTTTGGCTTTGTTGTTATGGCCGGGTGGGTGCTTATTGCCGGACCTAACCCCAATTACAAAACTCGAACTCGCAACTGCAGTTTGGAAGTTTAAATGTCCTGAGGAGGAAGGATATCAGAGGGTACTGTGGGGAAGTCATGGTAGCATTTTAAAGAATTTTTCTATATGCAAAACACTCTTTATTCTACTCTATATTTCAAACTTCATTCTCTATAGTCCAATCAAAATTTCATCTATTTTTCAGTTCAACTAATATTGTTCATTATTTAAAGTTTTTCCCGCCCATTGTACCTAATTTCTTGCATTTTCCATCCTGATTTTCCACCTCCTCGTCCCCGGCGATGTTTTCATTTCATCTCGGTTATATTTTCTTGTTGAACATTTTCATTTCTCCGTTTGGGTGGGGGTGTGCCCTGTAACTTTTGTAGCTCTTGATAATATTGCAAATAATTTTCTTTTTTATGTTGATTATTTTTTGGACACCCTTTGCACGCCCAGACACCTGAGAACCACCTGAGAGCTTGCCCCCCCGGCCCCCAGCCCCCGCCCGCCCTTTACTACCGTTTTTTTATTAACTTCGTTTTCATTTGTTCCGTTGCCTTCACGAGCTCATCATATTTTAATGTGGAAGGGATTCGGCGGCATCGTCTTTTGGCTTTACCTTCCAGCTCCTTCGGCTCTATGTTTTAAATTATTCTCGAGAGATTTGCAGTCCGTGATTTTATGGCAGTCGAAAAGCCGCGGGGTGGAGAAGTCACACCCGCTTCCCTCCCCGGAAAGGCCACGAAAACGGGGATGGAGGCAAAGACATTGCCCGAATGCAATTGCAGCCTTGGCTTTTAATTACCCCGCTTAAGTCCGTATTAACTCTGGCCTAAGCCTTTTTTAATTTGCCACCAACCTGCCACCGCCACCGGCCAGCAGCTGTCGTAATTGAATTAGGAGGCAGGAGACAATGCAGCGTCGCTGAACCTTTCACGCTGTTATCCTTGATAATTAATTTAGCCGCCATTGTCCAGTACTCTCTCCGTTTACAGACTACGGTGTAGTCCGGTCCGCCTTTGGCCAAATCCTTTGGCATTTCACATCACGTGCGAGGCTCTTTCGTTTTTTTTCCCGTTCTCTTTTTTTTTGTTTTCATAAATCGCCAGGACACACACAAAGTTGTCCAGCTGCAAGGATGCGAGGTGGTGCCCCTTGCAAGCGAGGCAAAAGAAAATTCCCATTTTTATGGGGAAAAAATGAAGCGGCAGTTTTGACAACGCACGTCCAGGAGGCACTGGAAAAATAGGGATATTCCAAATGGAAAGAGGTTTCTATATTCGGGAAACTATAAGGAATCCATCTACGATTTTCTCTATGTGTACAAAGTCAGGGGCAGGTCGTGTGGCTTGCATATGGAACTACAATAGACAGGTACAAGATGCACACGTAGCACGCGTTGCCGGAGAGCCAGCCCCAAGAAACGAAACGAAATATGGAATCACCTTTTGTAAGTTCGGGGCCATGAAATCGAGTTTACATCCAGGTCCTCCCTTCTCCTCCCGCCGGCAATGGCCATAATTAAATGTCAAAAATGACGCTACGTGCAGGGCAAGCAAATCAGCTGATGACGAGTGCCGGGCCAAAGTTCGCCAAAAAAAAAAAAAAGAGGAGGTGCTCTTCTATGCCAAAAAGAATTACAGTTTATGCAACTTTCTTCGAAATAAATAAACTTATTTTGGGCAATCAACTTGTAAGGCTCTCGTCGAACTACTTGCCCTGTCCATGCTAATTGAAAGGGTCTGATGGAAAAAGGAGGTACCATAAGTCTTCTAAAAGAGTTTTTCCCTCACAACTTGATATCAATTTATAATTCCTATTATCAAGTATAGCCATTTGTAATCGCTTAATTTTGTGCCAGAAACTTTTACACAAAACGGAATACAAAATAACCAAAGCACTGCACAAAAAATTACTCTAAAAGTAATTTAACATTGGCGCAGTTACCAACCATCCCCCCCTCCCTTCGGGTCCGACGCATTTGCAAAACTCTCGAAAAAGTAGCTGGAACTATTTAAAGTTTCCCTTTTTTTTTGCTGCCTTGCCCCTCCTCAATGTGTATCGTACTTTTTATTGCCGTTCTCTATTATTTGTTGCCCCTCTGTTGTTGCATATGCATATTATGCCCCCGGGGCATAGGAAACCCCCTTACCAGGCAGGCCCCCACCGCCCACGAGGAAAGCCAGACAACAGCAACTCGGCGATGGTTATGAAAAAGTACTTAACGTGCACAAAACTTATGTGCCAAGAGATTTTATTTTTTAGTTCGTGGAAGAGACTGGCAAAGTTACAACGACATGCCAATTTTTCAAAGGACCAGGGGGGCAATAGGTACTCCTCCAAGGGAAACACAGGGGCTCTTGCCAAGCTTATAAAATATTGCCAATAATACGTTGTTAGCGGAGTTGCCTCCCTTAACGCAGGACGACGCATTTCCTCCTGCAGCCAAACTTTTAATGCACTCCAAGAATGCACAGTCGGAATTATTCAACCATATATACCAATGAAATTACAGAACATCAACAGGGCAGTAGAATTAACATGTAGCTTAGAAGGTACTACTATTATGTGTAGGATAAGAGACCCCGCATGCTTAGATAACACGTGGCAACACGGAAATGTTGAGATACATTATGTAGTAGCACTATAGTAGTTTTGGGGACTCATATTATGAATGGATGAATATGTTCAAATATGTGTTTTAATTTCAAATTTATTAGCATAAAAGAGGAACCACTCAGAATTCGCTCTATTCGTGTTACCGAGCGATCATCGAAGCCCGACGACCCGGAGGATGCGGACACCGAAGCGCCGCACCACAAAGGCCGCTGGACAAGTCCTCACGCTGCCGAATAGAACGATTCACCTCATCAACGCGGGTTTGCTTAGCTTTCATCTAATGTGAAAGTATGTGAAGACTGACTACAGAAATGATCCTGTGAAGTATAGTCTTAAAGATACACTCCAATGCCCGCCGGCCCTGATCTATAGATAGTCAAAACAGTTTGGGAATCATAAACATGCTAAAATGAATGAAAAAGTTACGCAACATGTTGCCGAGAAGTATGCAGAGTATCTTTTGCTACTTTGGGGTGATAATTCGTTCTATTTCTGATTTTTTCCAAGTCTTCTGGCTAGCAACTACCCACAGCGATCAAAAGAAACAAATATTCAAGTCAAATAAATGAAAAAAATCGAAAAAAAACACTTGGCAGCGGTGGGATTCGAACCCACGCCTCCGAGGAGACTGGTGCCTTAAACCAGCGCCTTAGACCGCTCGGCCACGCTACCTTGTTTCGTTCTATTGCAAATGTTCAACAAGAGCGACCGAAAAGTATCTGTATCTACAAGCGCACATTTGTATCTGTATCTGAGTGTTGCTCGACTATCTTTATTACGGCAACACCTTGCCTTTATTTTGCTTCGCCCTTACTGCGGCGCATATAAATGCTCTCATTTGGTGGAAGGGAAAATGTCAATCAAACGAAATCAATTTCTGGCGTAAGCCTTTGCCTTTGCCTTTTGCCATTCGGCGTTGTGCTGCATAAGAATGTTTATTATATGTATTTTGCAAAACTGTCAGCAGTTTTTCCGAGGCAACGTCAGCTTAGAAATGCGTTTAAAATTCAAATGAAAATGCGAATTTATGCGTGACAGGCGGTGGTCCCGTGGTCGCCTTCGCCTTCGCCTTCGCACACACATGCAACCGCAGCAACAATTTCCTATTGCTGCAAGCCATAAACTGAAGCCGGCGGCAGGCAGATGAAGCTGGAAGCTGGAGAACTGGATGGAGAGACTCCGCAATGAAATTAGAAAATTGCAATAAAAATCTTTGCACGGGACAACTGGGAAAACAAAAACAAAGTCTGCGGCTTTTGTAAGGGTGCTTTCGAGGGAAGAGCATCAAACATTTGCGGTTTCATTAAAATGCCACCGAAAAAAGGACCAAAAAGTCAGACGCCGCGTCAGCAGAGGAAATATTTTCCACACACGTGAATTAATACAAATTTAAAGGGACCTGGTCTAGGAATAATTGTGAAATTGTTCACTTTCCAGGCCAGACAACTGCTGGGAAAGTACAAAAAATCACGTACAACACAACTGGTCGGACAGGGCCTTTGCACCAGGTAGAAACGCTAATGGAGTTAATTGTGGGCATTATCAAGAATGTTGTGATGAGGCCAGCTATGTCCGAATCAAATTAAATTTCAAACAATTGACAAATAGAAATTCCAAGGCTGGAATTTAACAATGGCTGCATTCCTGGCGGTTTCGTCGATGTCCACTTATTATGCCGCTAGCACAGACCTGTACATTAAATGGATGAGTCAACGAAATAGTTTGCCCAAGACCGCAATTTAGAGAATTACTGGCACCAGTTAGGCAGCCATCACAATGGAAATAGTTTGAAACAAGAAGATAGAGGCTAAACATCCCCTGAACCCTCACCCTCAAATAGCTCAATGTGAGAGAAAGTTGAACAGAGCATTTCGCCTCGAATTCTTGGGGTGTGGACTGCTAAAAGCAGTTGGCCGAGCCTTAGCAACATGGTAGCGTGGCCGAGCGGTCTAAGGCGCTGGTTTAAGGCACCAGTCTCCTCGGAGGCGTGGGTTCGAATCCCACCGCTGCCAAGTGTTTTTTTTCGATTTTTTTCATTTATTTGACTTGAATATTTGTTTCTTTTGATCGCTGTGGGTAGTTGCTAGCCAGAAGACTTGGAAAAAATCAGGAATAGAACGAATTATCACCCCAAAGTAGCAAAAGATACTCTGCATACTTCTCGGCAACATGTTGCGTAACTTTTTCATTCATTTTAGCATGTTTATGATTCCCAAACTGTTTTGACTATCTATAGATCAGGGCCGGCGGGCATTGGAGTGTATCTTTAAGACTATACTTCACAGGATCATTTCTGTAGTCAGTCTTCACATACTTTCACATTAGATGAAAGCTAAGCAAACCCGCGTTGATGAGGTGAATCGTTCTATTCGGCAGCGTGAGGACTTGTCCAGCGGCCTTTGTGGTGCGGCGCTTCGGTGTCCGCATCCTCCGGGTCGTCGGGCTTCGATGATCGCTCGGTAACACGAATAGAGCGAATTCTGAGTGGTTCCTCTTTTATGCTAATAAATTTGAACATAGTTGATTAAGTAGCAATATCTGAGTATCTGAAAGATACACCAGCAAAGTTACTAAACATTTTTGACGTAATCGCAACTTTTTTGCTTGTAAACATGTTGAGTGCCTTGGCAACATTTTTATCTAAACATTTTGGAATCTGTTGCTAGAAGTACCTATCATTTAAGGATTCATTTCCTCCTCCCCCGCTTTAAATTCCAAATAATATAATTTAGTCCTCAATAATAAATGTCAATCCATCCAGCTTGCTGAACTTTCCGATTTAAACGCCAGTAATATTCCTTCAGCAACGCGTTGACTGCCGTTGTTTTGCAAAGCAATTAAAAGAGTCCTTGATGAACGACCCTTTTGCAGCTCTGGTTGTTGCCAGTTTCAAGGGCTTTGTTGCACGTTGACAGTCCCGTTAAAGGTGTCACTGGTGGGCAGGGGGGGTGGTTGCAGCAGCGGATGCTGGCACCCCTAGACATTTTGAAATATTTTTTGTTGTTTGAAGAGCGCTTCGTGCTTAAGACTCGACGCTGAGTGGTCGAAAAATAAAAAAAAAGTTTGTAATCAAATTTTCGCTAATGGGCGGCGTGGGAGCCGGGGGAATGGCGCCTCTAATTACTTAACGCTGCATGAATGAATGACCCTTGAGCGGGGGCGTGATTTTTGGCTTAATTCAAAGTTGCAACGATCTCAATTAGTGGATGATGATGACTACTTGGCAGCGACTCAAGTGTAATGTCCTTGGAGAACTTTTCCGTGCTCGTGTTTTTGGTTGTGCAATTTTCCCAACAGTCACATACGGACCACGACATAATGCTGTAGTGCATAAATATTTGAGAAGCTGCTGGTATGTTGCACGCAACAACAATTAAGTGTTGCCTAGTTTTTGTCAACTGGTCCTTTTGGGTCCTGCTGCCTCCCTTTTTTTTTGCCATTTCTGCTTGCAAACACTCACATCACGTAGTGAAAATTTATTTAAGCAAATACGAGTGAGAACTTTGGACAGTGCGTTCCATAAAAATAGAGGATGGCTTGACTAGAGATTAGGATTAATGCCAACTAGAGCTGGGATAGTCCAATATTTAGTTGAATCCCTCATGTCCCATGTTTGTCCCTTTCTACTTTGGATTTTGTAAATTCCTATACTATTGGAGGATAGTGTCTTCCTGTTTGGTTTCTCGTATTTTTTGAGTGCTTACATAAAAACACATTTGAAATGCGGTTTGGGGAACAGGATGAAGGGGGTCCTGGGGAAAAAGAACAGCAAGCACAGCAGCGGTGTTGGCGACACCTTGGGGGGCCCAAAATTGACATCATCATCGGGTTGTGGAGGGCCAATCGATGACGATAATGAGCCTTCGATGCTGATGATGATGCTGATGGCAATGCGGCTGATGTCGTAATTGATGTCTTTGCGACATGCTTTCCCAAAGTGTTTACGTTGGGAATTACCCATGTGTGCTACTCTGTGTAGAGTATGGGGGGCGTTAGGCCACGCCCCCAGCTAGTTGACAGCCTGCCGTTTACGTGCACTTAATGAAATGTGCCCCAAAATGGAAGCACGTACCGGGCATCTATTTAATGAGCCCGGCAAGAGCTTCTCCCCACGAAAATGGGCCGGGAAAATGGTTGTGGAATGCGGCGATGTACTCTATGCAACATACATATGTACATACATATATAGAGTGTGTGCTGAGCTCATGAAATTTTTAAATGTCGCAGCTAAAATTCAATTTAATTTGCAGCTGAAGAATCGTTGGTATCGCCATCCGGCTGACAGGATGCTGGGAAACTGCATTATTCAATGGCACTCACACGTAAGCGGCTCAAAGGAACCTCCTGAAAAAGTCCATACCCCTTTGCGGCTTGTGGCAACCGCAGTTTAAAATTCATGTGAGCTTTTCAACAATTTTCCCCAAAACAAAATGCGATTAAATGTGCGGAAAATGCTCAGCTCTTGTTCTTTCGGTTTGCTCAGCTCCTGTTCTTGCTGTTGTTTTTGCCCGCAAAAGGATAACCCACAATGGCGAGGCAACGTCTTGTTTGCACACATGTGTCGCTGGGGGGAGTGGCGCCCCGGACAAAAGTCAGCCGGGAAGTCGAAGGACTCACAGCCACATTCACATTCACACCCAAATGCCTAAGGTGCAAAAATGCGTTAAACATAACATGCTAATTCCTGGCGCCTGCAGCTTCAATCTTTCACCTGGCCAGGGCATCCCGGCCCCAAACCATTTGCATCCCAACCAGACCAGACTATCCGCCACCCCTTTTGGGATCCGAGAGTTGAATTTCTGCTGCTGCAGGACTCGTTGGGCATGTAATACGAGCGTTTTGTGTGCCATTTGCTGCTAAAGTTTTCTCCTCTTTTCTGCCATTTGACTTTGCACAAAATGTGTTTGTTTAACATTCCCTTTGCGAGGGTATTGTTAAAGATAAATAGAACTGGAACTACCTTACTTGATCGTTGATCTCCCAGCCCTGGTAAAATAAAAGCTTTAAAGCTTTTAGCTATTATTATTTATTCACGTGCTTATCAGTAGTCGCATCGGTTTTTGGCAATGGATAAAGTTAAAAACGGAAAAACAGGATCCCTCAAATACGGACCAGCTGTAAGGATTGGAATCGCAGTCCTGATCCTGCACACAGTGGGCTGGTTGGGCTGGAAGGCCGTCAATCAGGGAGCCGATTCCAAGGAAGTGGCTAAAATAGCAAATGCCAAGCAAGAAGAATTGCGAGCGGCTCTGCAGCAAAAGTGATGTAATAGTGTATTTTTAATAACAATTAATGAAAGTAATTTAACATATATGTAACTTGTAAATGCTGTGAATAAGAATAATAGTTTACCATAAATATAAACAAAATATAAAAAATACACCAAATAAAAAAAGCCAGATTGTAAAAGTTTTGGAAAGCTTTTAAAAGCAATAATATAAAATCGGAAAGTGATAAGTGTAAATGTAAATAAAATAGATATTTATAATTAACTCATAATCCAATATTTACCAAATGTAAGCTTCATTAAAAGAGTGTCAAATGCTTTAAAAATAAATTGAAAATGTCAAGTCAAATGACAATAAACAAAAATTATGCCAATACAATGTGTAAAAGCATTATTTGCTCTCTCGATTTCGGCAAAAGCTTTTTAGCTTCGATTCTTCTAAATAAAAGCCCGGCTTCTTCTGAGCTGGGCTTAGTTTCGCTTGATTTCCGAATCCGGAAGAACGGTTTTACTTTTAGAACACAAAAATGCTCTCCAAACATATTTTAATTATGGGACTTCTCATGCTGAGCTGGCAATGGGTGATCGCCATGCCCCACCATCCACCTGGGACGACGGTACCCCAGGGGCACCAAAAGCCGCCACTTGGTCCGCCCAACGACAACCAAGTCTACGAAGTCGTCAACTCTGTCCTAAGAACTTCTCCAAACTGCCGGAAAGGGACCCATCTGACAGCAAATGAAAGGTGTCGCGCAGATGCTTAGAATATATATATTTATTAGCTCATATTTTATTTATTATTTCTTATCAAGTCAATAAACAAAGTGTCTATAATTTAAAAGTATGTGTTGTGTTTTAAAAAATACATTGTAGCATTGGAGTTACTTTATGCTATTTTTCGGCAGTGCTTTCCCTGAAGAAGAAAGTTGGCAGGACACTTTTTGCTCGTAACAAGAAGACTTGCCACAGTGAGCAGGATAAAAAAGTTGATTAGACTAACTGGCATCGTTAAATACTCTCTGGCTGCTATTCAATCGAATCTTGATCCAATACTAATTAGTCTGTCGTTGGAATAGGTTATTACCTATTTCGTAAACCCAAGAATTTCCCTGCTTATCTCTTTCCATTCAGTTTTCTAAAAACAATGACCCTTTCGGTTAATACCTGTCTGTTTATTTCATGCGGCACCCGTGATGCAATTATTTCCAAAAGCGTAGTTTAAACTAAGTATAATTATGCAAACTTGAGTTTTTATTCAATTGAAATGAATTTTGGACAATAAAATTTAAAATTTAAAATCAAATTGATAGGCGGGATAGGCGGGAACATCCAAGTTGGCATTGCAAGGAATCGCATCATCTGAGAGAGTCTGTTCTTCTCCAATATGACACTATATACAACATTATGGGCAGAGAGTTTAGTCCTTAATCTAAATTAAAAATCAAATTGTTTCACTTTCTAAAATAGTAATCCCATTTCAAATAAACGTACGCTCCTTTATAATTCTTTGGCCCCGAGAATTGACGCAATAGCGCCCGTCCCGCCAGTAGAGTGGGGGACAGGACATGGCGGCATAAGGCAATATGAGCAGCCAGGATGGAAGTGTAAGAAAGAGCTTCATCTTAGAGAGTCGGTTCCCCTTAAAGACTTGGGATTCAATATACTAAAGCTAAATATATATGACTTAAATATTATATCTAAATAGAAACAAAAATTGATTCGTTTTTTTAAATTGATTTTATTCGAATCTGATGTAACTCCGTTTCAAAACCTATAAGACATTTAATTTTGTACTTTATTCAATAAAATCGTCCCAAGGCCGAGCCTTCGATGGATTATGTGGCAGATCCATCTGTGGCCGCTGCATCCTTACCACTTATGACCAAGGATGTTGGCACGATTTCGGGATAAAAAAAACCTATTTTTCCGAAATTGTTCGAATAAGAATAATATTTAATTCAATACAATATTATTTTATTGAATTCCATGATTTCTTTTATACAATATTATTTATTATATAAATGAAGCTACTAATTGCAAACTGTGTCTTCAGTAGGACCGCAAGGTGGCTCATTATTAATTGCAATTACTATTAAAATGGTGACGAGACATCCTTTCATTAGCTTCATGTCGGTTGTATTGCCTTCGAAAAATTGATGGTAAATATTTCATTTCATGGATTACTCAACGTTTAAATAGGAAAACATGGTGTTTGATTCGGTTAATTTGATTCGCAATGCCCAAAGTGACGCATTTATTTGTTGTTTTTTTTAGCAAATGAGCTCTTTGTTTTTTTTCATTACATAAACAATGTTATCAGTATTACTTTGTCTTTAATTAAAAATTTCTGTTGACTGAATAACTCGAATTCTGGCCCAATAAAGTATTACAATCCTAAGATGACGTAGAGGCCTCTTGGGAATTTTTATGCCGTCTTCCGGCAACGTTTCGACATCAGCTCCGTGCCATCCTTGCAGTGGGGCTCCGTATGGAAAAGATTGCGTTCATTGACGGACTGAGGATTGGCTTCCGTGGCATCGGACTTGGGATCGGATTGGGGTAGTCCTCCGGGCTTGCTCAACTCGGGCGACAGGAAGTCGTTGGTGTTGAAAATATCACTGAGATTGCTGTCTACATTTCCAGGAGATGCAGTTTGACCTCCAGGAACCGGTTGCAGAGTTTTCCCAGGACTCCCAGACCTCCCAGCAAACTCATCCTGACCAGGTCGAGGCTGCAGGGTATTGGGGGTCTGAAAGTTGAACTGTGAAAAGTCCTCTTCATTGCCAGGTCGAGGCTGGAGGGTGTTTGGATTGCCAGGAGTCTGGCCACGAGTCGGGAATCCCCCAGAACTTTGGCCGGGGCTTGGAAGCGGCTGTGGGAAGTTGGTTTCATCACTGCCAGCTGGCTGTTGGAATCCTCCTTGACTCGGTCGTGGCTGGAACGTGTTTCCGCCACTTCCGGGTGGTGGATAAGTGGGTAAGCTGTTACCTCCTGGCCGTTGGTTTCCGGGCTGTCCTCTATTTCCCCCAGGTGACTGGAAACCGGGCTGACTTGCGCCTAAGTTTTCTTCACTGTCTGGCTGCTGGAATCCTCCAGAGGATTGACCAGGGCGGGGATATGTTGGTTGTCCACCGTTGTCCGGTACTTGACCAGGTCCAGGATAGAAGGGAGAACCACTACCTGCGCCAGGTTGATTGAATCCTGGTTGCCTCGGGTTAAAACTGCCTTCACTGCCAGGTTGCTGGAATCCTCCAGGTCGTGGGTAGTTGGGTTGATTGAAGCCAGGCTGTCTGGGGTTGAAATTTTCTCCCTGTCCAGGTTGCTGGAATCCTCCAGGTCCAGGGTAGTTGGGATAGTTGTGAGGCCCTGGCTGCGGGAATCTGAATCCGGGCTGTCCTGGATGGGGTCTAAAGCCTTGGCCCCCTCCAAAGGATCCACTAGGTACCTGATTATAAGGGTACCTGGAGTGATGCCCCGTTGGCAGAGGCTGGGTGTTTGGCCCTCCCACTGGCCCATATCCAGGCCAGTTTTGATTGTTGTTGTAGCCATGATCGTGATGATGCCTGTGATGGTGTCTGGAATAGTTTCACATGTTAACTACAATAATCTCCGCCTTATCTCTAATCCATAGTTTTTCTTTTCATCTCCAGAGAAGTAAACGTATGAGTTACCTCCCGTGGCCTCTTGGACCGCTCTCGCCGCTTCCTTCGACGTAGAAAGGATTCTGGGGATAGGCAGCCGCTCTCTGGCCACAGACAGCCAGGATCAACGCCACAGCCCAGCCCAGAGATAAAAGCTGGGATGTCATTTTCCGAAACAGACTCGATTCCACCAACGTATTCGAATATTCAAATCAGACTGAAGGCTCTGGAGGCAACCTAGCAGCGGGAATATATATTTTGAAACGGCGATAAGCCGGGTTCATGACATCCGCGATAAGGCATCAATCGATCTACAAAGTCGGGATGGCAGGAAAACAATCCCAACTGAGAGTGCAATGAGTCACGAAGTGGAGTCCACACTGTAATTAGTTGGCTTTACAAGGTCTAAACTTTCCCATTGTGTTTCTCCCGCAACCAAAAGTGCCATTTGTTTTGTATGTTTGGCGGGGATTTCGGTGTTGCTGCTTTCCGTTGTGAGACTCTGAAAGTCGTTTTGAGAAATCACCGCCAGAGATTTCGCCAATCCATCATCAGCACTAGTTCTATCGTTCTATCGTTCTATAGCTCTATAGCTTTATAGCTTTATAGCTCTACATATATTATAGTTTATTAACATTTCTTGATCTTAGGGGCTAACCAATAATAATACTAAGCCGCCTTTCGACAGCGCTGGGCGTGCAGCTCGTAGCCGTCCTTGCATTTTTTCTCAGTGTCGATCAATATTCGGTTTATGATGATGGGCAGGATGGTGGTGTTGCCCCTGACCTCCTCCTCCGTAACTGGTATCATGGTGGACTCTGGTGTTGTGGTTTCGGGCTCCACGGTTGTGGCTTTGGTCACGTTGGCTTTGGGGTATGGAAACTGAAACGAAGGAGCCTCGTCCTCGTCCTTGGGAAAGACGATGCGATCGTCGCCACCAGGCCGGGATCGGGCCTCGCTAATGGCCAGGCACACGATGCAAAGCACCAATGGGTTAACCGACTTCAGCATCATTTCTATCTGGCAGATGCGCGCGTTTGGTTGCTGCGACGAAGCTTTCGAGACTGAGCGTTGGTGGCTATCCGGTGATCTTGCCATTCTCCCAACGATTCCCATTCCCATTACCATTTCCACTCCCACTCCCGCCGAAAAAAAAAAACCAGACAGACAGCCGGAGCCGGAGCTGGAGCCCAAACTGAAATATAATAATAAGTCCGAGAGGTACGATTTTTCTCTCCCAAAACCTCAAAACGTAAACAAAGCAGCCAGAGAAAAAGCTTTCCAGATATAGGTACCTATACTAGTCTACACTGGGAGAAATCTAGCTAGACTTTAACAAGGAAATGCCTTTGTTACTTTGTAGATCTGTAGAATTTAAGTTAAGCTTTGCTCTGATTAAAATTATATACTTTTTCATTAGCCATTTGTCACTTTGTGTTTACAAATTATCACTTTTTATATATTTTTTAGGCAATCTTCCGGCAATGTCCCTCACTTCGAATAGTTCCTTCCGGACAAACCCTTTGGGTTTCCAGCGTGATCCTTGGTCCAATTACCACACTTGGCTTGTAGTTGGTTAGATTGGGTTTCACCTCTTCCTCCCAAGGGCGCTTCTCCCCCGAAGCCTCTTCCTTGGCAAAGGTTATCATTTTGGAGTCGCTGGGATCTGCAGCATTTCTGATGGATTCGGTTGCATTTCTGGTTTCCTCATTAGCATTTCCTGGTCGCTCCGACCGGTTCTCGCTCTCCGTAGTGCGCGCCAAGCCCTTCCGCATTTCCTTGGCCAAGACCAGGCTAATGTTCGTCTGCCTCATCACCTCCCGCAGCTCCAGATCGATTTCCCGCTGCCGTGCCTCCACTTTGATGGATGTGTCATTGGATTTGGAGTCGGAGGGAAAGACGGCTGGCCGATCGCTGGGAAGACGAGCCGCCAGGCTGAGGTCCAAGACCAGAAACAGCCAGACAAACAAAAACAGCAGCTCCGGCCGGGGGAGCCGGCGTTTAATTGCCATCGCAATACGATTGTTTTCGGTGACAATGAATGAATATTTTGCAATCGAAGCTCAGGTAAACACGTTCACGCTCGCCAGTATCGGACTCGAGACTGAAGCCCGGGTCTCCATCTCCATCTCCGTCTCGGTCTCCGTCTCGGTCTCCGTCTCGGTCTCCGTCTCGGTCTCCGTCACGGTCTCCGTCTCTGACTCGGTCTCTGTCTCGGTCTCTGTCTCAGTCTCAGTTTTAATTTCAGTTTCGGATTCATTTAGAAAATCGTTCAGAGAGACAGTGGTCGGAAAAGAGACTTGTTGACTTGTTAGTTGGAACGAGCTTCCGTTGCAAATGTTTGTTTTGCCGATAAGAAAATACCGGAAAAAATAAATCGAAATCTTTTCTATAATTAACAATTAGCCAACGGTAGTTATGCCATTTTATGTAGAAAACAATTACCTTGTTAGGTTAACGGGGATAGGTCAGTTAGAATTAGAAAGTACTGGAATATCTCAAGTTTTAAAGAGACATTTTCAAAACAAGACATTTCATAACCCAAGTGGTTTCCTTTTTATTTCCAAGTAAAACAGAGACCCCTGGGGGGTCTGTAACCTGCCTAATAAATGTCAGCAATTTGGGCCAATAATTTTGACAATTCTATTGTCAGGCCGGGCCACCACCCAGCGTCATCATCATCAAAGTGCCGGGACGATGATGCTCGGGCGGGGGTGGTGGGCATAATTTTCGCGAAGTAAAAAGAAAAGCAACTGAAAATTGAAACATAAAAATGTCATTTGGCGGTGGGTGCGTGTGTGTGTGTGTATGTGGGTTAAATACTGGAAACCTTTTTTTTGTCGGCTGTGCTCCACATAAAAGTACATTAAAGTAATGCCTGTTTAGGTCACAGACAGCTGGGGCAAGGCTCGTAGAGTCATTTATTTATGACAACCACGGTGGCTCCTCCTCCTCCTCCTCCACCCCCGCCCCCGAGAGGACAATGCAAAATTTATGCCAAACACGAGGGGTGGAATCTCTAATTGCTGGGGTGGGGTGGGGTGGGGTGGGGTTGGCATCCGCGAGGTTATATCCTGACAAAAGGACAATGCGTCCGGGCGGCTGTTAATCAGTGCAACTTTCGGAAAGTAATCAGCAAATATTTGCACAGTCTTGTTGCGATTTCCTCAACCATTTT
Source organism: Drosophila varians (assembly GCA_018150405.1). Lineage (NCBI taxonomy): Eukaryota > Metazoa > Arthropoda > Insecta > Diptera > Drosophilidae > Drosophila > Drosophila varians. The sequence continues at coordinate 18,553,318 of JAECWK010000130.1, forward strand.
CTTCATTTTCATAAAAGCAACTCTTCTTATTTTTTTTTGTTGAGTTTGTTTTGATTGTCTGAAGCATTGTTTGCTTATTGTTTATATATTTTATTTCCCTCTGAAATGCAAATTGAAATCTATCAAAGCCAGCCTTGGAAGGCAAAAGATGTGAAGAGCCCTTGTGGCAGCCACCTGCCTTATAAGGCTCCGGCCACTTTCACAAATGTCTTGGCTATCGTCGAATCGAAAAGGTGGATCGAAACCAGGCAGTTGGCTTCAGTTGCTCTTGACTACTCTGCGGATTCGAATCACCTCCAGCATGGCATCGTGGTGTGGCACCTTCTTCTGCTTGATTCTCTGCATCCTGCTCCTGGGAGCCGTGGCCATGGACAGCGAAATTGTGGAGGCAATGGTCGACACTAAGGCCGACAATTCAACTGACCTTAATGAGTGGAATTCTACGGAGGCCTGGTCACAAAATGGAGCCATGCAGGTGAAACCCTACAACATCCTGGAGGATAATTGTCCCCAGGGCTATGTCCTGGCCAACAAACACTGCCATAAAAGAGTTTAGTTGTGAATAAATGTTGTAAAAACGAAATTATAATGATTTTCACTTCGGGAAGCCGCTTTTAAATTGAAATATTTTATCCCGGTTCCTACAAGTCCTTCCTTTTTAGCATTATCCTTGCTCGATTGCCACCGCCTTCCTCCATCTCCTTCTTGGCCGAGTATCAACCAATATGTTGTGGTTGGCAAAATGTCCAACCTGTCCAATTGCTCCTTCCCCCCAGTTTAGGTCACCTCTGGGACGACGAGGTGGCTCCTCGGCTGACCACATACATAATTTGCGACATCAACCGCAAAATGCGGCCGGACAGGATACCCACTCCGGCACTCGGAGTACGGCTCTGACTGATATGCAGCCCGGAGGCTGTCATTAGTTAGAGGTCCATTAACAAAAATGCAACCGAAGGCAGCTGGCAGAACGCTATTTACAGGTAGCAGCTGCATTGACAGGACCCCCGAAAACAGGACACGTTATAGGGACCGGAAATTTGCGTATTAATTCATGAGATGGCTATGAAATATGACAACACTCGGGGGTTCTCCGCCGAATGAGTTAATTAAGCGTCTCACAGTGAGAGACATAATTTCGGATCATTTGTCACCCAAATCCATGGTGTGGTGTTTGCAAATTTTGTTTAAAGGACCTTATAGTCATGGCTGATGGTCGAAAATCCGCAAAACGTTGATGGAATTAAAAATTGACTGAAATTTCTCTGTGTATTCTCTTTATTGGCGAAAATGGCTTGAGGGCCTACAGCTGTTCGCCCAGCGGATTGTCCAGCCACGGATAGACGGCAGGACACTTGTCACACACGTTCATGTAGCGCTCCTCGCCGGTGGATAGCTTCTGGACATGACACTGCACGGTCCGGCACTCCGCCTCCGGCAGCTGGGGGCACTCCTTGAAGGGAGCTCCCAGCACGGGACGCTTTACATACTCCAACATGCGGGAAATTCCAGTGAAGTAGACATCGGAATAGGTGTTTAAATGATTGATGAATCTGTGGATGAAAGGATACTTTAGTAAAAATAACTAATTAGCTTGGAAATATTACTTTTTGAAGGCTCCGAAGTGGCTGCGTCCTCGGGAAAACCAAGCCGCGTGCAAATACATTCCAAAGGGAGCGCGACTGCCCTCGTAGTGGCGATTGAAGTTCTCCAGCATCCAGTCGAAGAGCTCGTCCACGTCGTCCTCCGGCGGATAGACACAGGCATCGATCATGGAGCAGCTGTAGCCCTCGGTGTCCGTCCAGGTGACCATGGGGTTGACCCAGAGTCCGGGAATCGAGGCATCCGGGCAGGGTCCGATCTGGCAGTCCTGTTTCGATTGGTAGTCCAGGGTATATGGCCACATGGCCGGATCCTTGAACTGCTGGGTGGGCCAAGAGCTGTCATAGCTCAGGCCCAGTCGCCGGGCGGCCTCGAAGGTGTTGTTTCCGGAAATCTGGAGGAAGGGCAGCCTCATGCCACGGACGTCCTTGGGATCCACTTTGGCAAAGGCCTTTAGCATCTTCAGCTGGGCCCCGAACTCACGCTCGATGGTGGCCACATCCGCGGACCGCCAGTAGTCGGTGCCATCGCCGTGGGTCACCGAGTGTAGGGCGATTTCGTGGCCGGCCCGATAGAGGGCATTCACGCGGACGTAGTCGGTGTATTCGTGGGAAAGGAAGAAGGTTCCGGCTGCCGAACAGCCATCGGGGTTGATCAGTCCATCGAAGAGTAGCTCGTACTGGGCGTAGTTGACGGCGTTTACGGCGTCATCGAAGGTGATGGTGACAAACTGTGGGATCTCGCTCTCCTTGCCCTGGAACTTGGACCTGGGCAGAATGGCATCCGAACAGCGACACTCCGGCAGCTTGCAGCTCTCCGATCTGCAGGGCTCCGCCAAGGGAAGCGCCTGCTCCTTCTGCTTCTGCTTGTTTTTCTGTTTCTTGGACTTGGACTTGGCCTCAACCGCAAAGGCCAGGGCCAAGAGCAGCCCCAAAATTACCAGGGTCGAGTACTTCATGCTGGCAAACCAATAACGATACTCCTCCTCCACTTCGACAGGGAATGGCCTCTTATAACCTTCGGAGAAAGGTAGTATCTTATCAATGGGACAGAGGGCAGGTGGCCGCAGGGCGGAGGGCTACAAATACGATTTACTTGTTCAACATAAGAGGGTGTGTCTGGGCTTAGGGTGGGGCCGGTATCCGGAGCACTAGAGCCCGAGCTCGGGCAACCGAGAAACAGACAGGAACAAAACTTTCAATTATGAACAATCTTGGCAGCGATCGAAGAAGTGGCAAAGTTTGCCTCATTAGCATAACCAAGGAACTTAACAGCTGAGATTTGCTGCCGAAGTGGAAAACTTTTCACACTTGCTGCCGGCGCAAGCCGGAGGAGAGATCGCAATCGAAGGCTCAGACTGCGGAGCTTCCCTGAAATTATGACATCCCTTTTTCCCCAGATTCCCCCCCCCCCTTTCTAGACTGCACTTCAAATCGTAAACAAGTGCTTGAGGAAACTTTTCGGGGAAGGAAACAAAGCCTGGAGAAGGAGGCCCCCCTCCGAAAAATCTCAAACCCCAGCCAATCAAAGTGGCAAAATCCAGCAAAAACAGCAACTGGAAAAAGTCAATACAAGATTGAGGCAAAATCTGAAAATCTGAAAAGTAGTGTATGGGAGTACTCAAGGGAAATGTCCGGAGTTCACAGTCCGTAGTCCGCAGTCCGTAGTCCGCAGTCCGTAGTCCGCAGTCCGTAGTCCTGGCCCGGACTTCCTTCCGTACTCCGTTCGGGGTGCACACGCCCCGAATGCGATTTGGTCACGTTCCGGGGCGTTGCCATCTGGGTGCTAGGAGCCTCAGACTTTGGCTCGTAACGAACAGGCGGCTGGCCAACCAACTGGCACCGACAGCCGAGAGCCTTCCCTCGGAAAAGTGGCCGGAAAAGTGGGTGGGTGGCGCCGCCCCTTCGGCTCAGGCACCGCTTGTTGTAGGGGCGATGTTGCAACATGTTTGAGTGAGTTCGAAGCGACTGGGGGCACTGGCGGAAGTAGGGATACGGGGGTCTGAGTACGGGTCTTACATCACTCTACGGATTCTAATGAAGATTGAAGCTGCTCTTTGGTTTATTGAATCCTGATTGACGCCGAACGAGTCGAGTGTTCATGCATCTTCTCTCATTAGTGGCATCGACACTATGCGGAGGCGTTGAGGCGTAAAATCAAAGGCATCCGCATCCACCCACTCCCAGTCACCATCCATCCATCCATCCAACCATCCATCCTTCCATTCAACAAATGCGGCTTAATCAGACTTCGTCACGTGACTGAAACTGCTTTAAAATGCAAATTTTTCACGGTGGCTAATAAAAATGTTACTCATATGCGTGGAAGATTTCCCAAGTGCCGGAGGGGCCACACCCGTAGCACGCACGCCTGCCTCGGCAAACTATTCCGAGGGTTGTGGCTTTGCCTTTTTTCTCGGTGAGGGTGGTGGCGGATGAGTGGGGGATTGGTATCCTTGTGTTTGCCAATTTTCGCGATAATCACACAACTAATTTGCATAGCACTGAGACCAGCAAATCTGGGCTAATCAAATCAGCCAAAACCAGAAAACTCAATTTGCGGTAAGGGTATTAATGCTTAACCATGGCTGCCTTATTTTTTTGATACTCTATAAAAAGGAGGATGTGGGTTTCATTATCTTTTCAGAGTTTGAAACATTTTGTTGAAATTTTATGTTCCACCAAAGAGAGAGTATTCGAAATTCTATGCCATTTTCCCATCCACAAACCTCAAAAGATCCTTGGTCTTATGATAGGCTCAACCTTCATCCATCCTTCTGTTATTGCCTTGATGGCCAGGACTATGCAAATCTTTCCTCAGACATTGCCTGGCATTACATTTCAGATTATTTCGGCTTTCTGGCAACAGTCTTGGCAGAGTAGGAATTTCCTAAACAAAAATAAAAGAAATAACCAAAATTCGAAATTAGCGAAGGATGACGCACAGGACGCGAGGAGTAGCTCGAGCAAGTGGTGGAGTCTTAGCAGAAGGAACATCAACGGAAGCCGGCGAAAGGATAGTCATTATCCGGAAGGAGAGCCTGTCGAGCTGGGATGGTGAGAGGGCATCCCGTTTCTTCGGCGACCTGCAGGACAACGAGGTCCGAACCATGCACTATTTGGGCCTGGCCTATATGGTCCTGGCCAGACAGCCGCGGCTACAGTTGAAAGTACCCCTGGCCACCTTGAACTTTGACGATGGAGCTGCGGCAACCGGGTCGGGGGAACGTGGCGGATTCGCCCTCCAGCTGATATTCACCTGCCCGGTCAGCTATCCGCTCCAGGTGCCACATGTGGAAATAGTGGAGAAGCGCAACATAAGCGATGCTTTGGAACAGGCCCTCCACGAGGAGATTGCCCTGACTCTAGAGCAGCACTTGGGTCTCCAGATGATTGTTCCGGTGGTGACACGTCTGCAAATGCTGATGAACACGGAGATGCGAAGGCCTTCTTCGCGGGATTAGGCGTTATGTTGGTTGGGTGTTGTCCTCCTTGCGGTGTTTAGTGCAAAATCAATATGTTTTCGTGCAATTAAATGAGATCCTTCGACTCAAATAGTTTTCGGTATTTAATCCCTTCAAGGATCAATTTTAACTTGAAAAGTCTAGCTCGTTTATCGAGTTGCAAATTTTCCGACAACACTGTTCCCCCCAGCTAACGCAGAAATACGTGACTTTTTGGCCTTGGTCCTTTGGTCCTTTTGGTCCTGATGGTCCTGGTGCTCCTGGCAGCCTCAAGTGGGCGAACAATGTTAACACGTGCAGGACGACCCATTAATTGGCGACTTCTACTTAACTTATCTCCGGCTAGCCAGGACTCTATTTTTTTTTGTGACTGTGCATGTTCACATTTCCTTCCTGTTGCAGCAAAATAAAAATCCCCAAAAATAGCAAGTGTCATATGAAGAATAAGGAGTAGTCAGACTCCTTGGGGCGCTTCCTGTTGATCCTTGAGAATACATACAAGAGCGTCCTGCCAAGCCGGATGTCTCTGGGTAATTTAGATAGCTGCAGTTCTTGTTGCCGCCGCTCAAAGTTGCATAATGTCACTTTCAAAGTGTCGCAGGGCAAAGGCAAAGGACACCCACATCCACGAAAATACACACACTTACACATATGCAAGGACTTTCAGGACATGCAGACATCTTAAAGCAACGATAAGCTGGCAACGATTTTTATGAAATACCAAAGACTGCCGTCTTTTCCTCACAATCTTGTTTGCTTACAGCTTTTATTTTTATTATTCGGCCGGCCGGCTTGCAGCGTGGCTTTTTTATTTTATTTTTGGCTGCTTTAAGTCAACATCCTTTTTTAATGTGACTCTGTGTATGCCCAAAGGATTTGTGCGTAATGAAAAACTGTCACACCCTACATCGACGAGGGCGACGAAGCAGAAAGGAGGAAGGACGAAGGAGGAAGGATGAGTCTAAGCCATGTCGCAGGTATTTGTGCAGAAATTGAAAAGCGCTAGGACCTGGGACAGGAGCATTAAAATGGCAAATTTGTTAGCAGGACTCGGGCGCGGACATTTATGGTTGGCAGACGGCGACGACAAGGATATAAAAACAGCGACGCCTTCGTGATAAGCGCATAAATCAGCCAAAAAGGATAAATACATTCCTTGAGGAAGATCCCTCGAGGCGATTTTTAAAGTTGATTTGTTTTATGAATAATATATGAAACTATTACTCTAATTTGTGGAGGGAAAATCCTGTAGAATGTCCCTTGAACGAAACGCCTACAGAATATCTGATATGGCCGAGGAAAACAAAGTCTAAAGGACATTCCTGCCCCTCATTGTTTATGCTCGAACACGAAACAAATTCAAATTACAAATTATGTTTTCGTCATTGACCCGAATGGCTTTACGAGATTCCTTACTCCTGCCTTCTGTCCCTTCTCCTTCTCCTTCTCCTTATCCTTTTCCGGATGGTCAATGTCCGCGCGGTGTCAACTATTTAGTTTCCGGTTTTAACTTGGCCCATAAACCGGGCATTATGTGTCCGCCTTTATGGCTTCTAGCGGCGTTCTGGCTTCATTGTTTCTTAATAATCCGAGCGAGCGTCTTCGGAGTGCACACGTCCTCGCATTAAGGATGTTTATGGGCCAGACACTGTTTCCACAGGGGAGTACCGCCCCATCCCCCATCCCCCCCCTAGTTGCATGCCACACATACGTACTCCCACCATCGACCACGGCTGCGTTGCAGTCATAAATGCGCTTAATTGGCAATTTTTGTGTAAGCGTGTTGAAATTTTTATACCTCGCCCGGCTTGACTCCTACCAAAAGTTGCAGTCATAAATAGGAAATATGTTCCTGAAGTGCCTCGCTTTATGGAGTGGGTGTTTGTGGGGGTGTGGCTCTGATGTCCAGGTCCTTTATGGGTCATGCATGAATTTGCTGGGATTTATATGCCGGCTACATGACCTGGATTCTTATGGCCCACAACCAGAAACAGAAACATGCCGCTGGCTAATCAAAAGATATTTTAGCAGCCGCCATAAATGAATTTCCGCGACCGCAAATGGACTTCATTACTTTTATGCTAGAAGGCATTTATGAATTTTATTCGTCTGCCAAATTAATCAAAAGTAATCGGCAATAAATTAAGCATACGTTAAATATTAATGCGCCTTAATTTTTCTATACCATTTACAGAATTTATTTGTACAAAAAAAATTTTGGGGAATGATTTTCAGAGCACATCTATAAAGGAAAAGAGGATTGTAAAATATATAATTAATTTCTAATACTGCGTATCCCTTTACCCAATTCTTCGGCATCCTGAAACAATTGCAGCTCCTTCTTCATCTGCCTGGCCATTTGCTCCACCATGGCCCGGGCCTTCATGACCATTCGGACGATCTGCTGCCTGCCACGTCCCGAGCCCCTCAGCCTCCCGAACTCCGTGAGCATGAGGAGCTCCAGGAAGTCCGGGAAGTTCCTCTTCTTCACAATGCGGACCAGGGGTGCGGCGTGGGGGTATAGTTCCGGGCAAATGAAGAGCAGGGTGCAACCCACCCGGGGATCAGAGATACCCACCTGGTCGTAGTTTGAGGACTTCACAATGACCTCCACCTTGAAACGTGGCTGGGCCTGGACGATCCTTACAGGATATCCCAAAATTTCGAGAGTACGTAGCTCAGAGCTGCGCATCTTTTCGTCAGACCTCTGGGGGGTTTCGGGATCCATTTTGAATCCAAATAATTATTTAAATTTTTCAATGAGCCTCGCACAAAAACGGTAATTGAATATCTAACGATACTTAATAAAAAAAAAAGTAAAGTTGAGGTCCTAAAAATCTTGACAAGTTTAGCAAATAAAAATAAAACTAAAAAGTAGTGACATGTCCTGCAAAGAAAGTCGCCTCCTTGTCGATGATATAAAAGGCGAAAGGATGGTCTCCCAGAAAGTATTTGACTTCGTTGAAGGTGTGCGTTAGGCTGCCATTACCTGGAAATAATAAATAGAATATAGAAGTAAAAATTAAATAAATAATTTACCAACTGATGTTGGCGGAGGTCCAATCCCTTGTTCCTGGAATTCAAAAGAAACCACGTGTCTTACTCCGGATATTTGGAAAAACGCCTTTTTTTGCAACAAGGTGGTGAAGGATTTGCTGGCCACAAAAATGTCTTTAATGCCAATTTTCTCCAGGGCTGGCCTCAGGTCCAAATCGCAGCGGATGTGGAACTTGGGAATGGCCACAAAGACCTCCCTCATGACGAGCTTTCTCGCCAGGTCGTGAAGATCGAGCTTGGACAGCTCCTTTTCAAGATTACTCAAGCCATCCCAATGGTTGGGCCTAACCAGGAGCATGGCCAAGTCCCCCTGGGAGAACGGCAGTAGCACGGCGGTGGCCTGGAGCTTGTCCAGGACGCCAAAGGCAAACTTATTGTCCTCGTGCATCATGGGCACTCGAACGGTTCTTTCGCTGCTCACCCGAAAATCCCGGGCGTAGGTGGCCTCCGGATTGAAGGTTCTTGCCCAGCTGAGGTTGAAGTACATGGCGTTGACCAGGAGGCCCATGTTGTCCGGCTTCCAGGAGGACTCTCCCACCACTTCGCCCATCCTCTCGCCCATTTCGCTTTTGTAGAACTGATTAATTTCCTTGAGCTTCTCGGGATTAAAGACGATGTTCTGGGCCTTGCCTTCCGTGTGCCTCATAAACATTCGATACTCGGTGGACATTTTCAGGTTCTGTTTCACGAAAAAGCGGGTGATGCTCTTGGCCACCGGCGCATCCTGCCAGAGCATGTTGATGATCTTCTGGGAGTCCACCTTGTAGTCGGACAGCTTCAGGCCTTGGTAGTGCAGTCCCTCCTCCATCTGTAAAGACTCGTTCTTCTCCACTCCGACGTAAATGAACAGCATGCTGGATCTTATTATTTCGGTGGAGAAGATAATGTTTTGATCTGGAAAGGAACTGACAATCGCCGCATAGAAGGCATCGCTCGTGCCCAGTTCCACCTGGGACCAAGTTTCGGCGATTCCGAGGAGGACGAGAAAAACCAAGTGCATTGTTTGGCTAAGTAATCGGAACTGTAATCGGTCTGTTTCATTATTTAAAATTCCATTAGTTGGAACCATATAATTGTTAATAATTCCATAGAAATTGCAATTACTGGAGATGGCAAATCCCTTTGACTTCAACAGGTTTTTTCCTCCGAAATTTGAACATTGACTGCTGACTATAGACGGAGTATAAATCATTCCCCCAACACCCTGGACTGCCGCATCCTGTTTCGCAGTTCATTGAAAACTCATAGGCTGGTGCTGCAAATTGAAGCTGTCCTGGGTGTCCTGAATGTCCGGAGGCCAAGGCACGCACCAAGTTAAGTCCATGCACCCATACCCGACGCAGATTCTATTAAAATTGCCTGTCATTGCCGTTGCCTCGGCATCGTTATTGTCCGTTCGTTCTACTTGAATCCTGGGATCCTTAGAAGTCAGGGCCCTCTACCAGTGCCCTTTTCCTTTTATTTTACGTTTCGTTCTCCTTCTTTTTTGGGATGGCAGACATGCTTAGTCCCTTGGACGACAACGACGATGGCGACGTTGTCTTCTGGCAGGACCATTATTCTTCAACAACGTGCATTATATTATCCTTTGGCTAAAGGCATTTGTATGCTGGTCCCGGGCGCGAATTGCATTTGGGATCTGGGTGGTATCCGGGTGGTATCCGGGTGGGGTTTCTGGGTGGTTTTCGGGCTGCTCGGCTCTTTGGCCTTTCAGCTGTCGTCAGTGCAATTTGTATTGCCGCCCGTCGGTGGCGTTTGTAACTTGTTTTTTATTGGTTTTTCCGTTTTAAATTTCAATTTGGCGTCCTGTAAGCAAGATGTATGTACACGGCGCGACCCGACCCGACCGGCTAGACCCGACCTCAAGGCCTCCTGCCATTCCATTCCCCTCCACCTTCGTCGGTGGATCCAATGCATTTGCTTTTCTTTGCAGATCTGCAGAGCATATGTTGACATCGCCAGGTGCGCCAACGAGGAGCGATTTATTTGCGTCAGAGTTACGCCGGGTTGACAGTGTCAAGGTGTTGCAAGTTTGCTGGTTACTGCTAACTGAACTGTCATTCAGGTGGGAGGAAGTCGAAATATCGCCATTCCATTTCACACTTCAATTACAGGGAGAGAAAATACCCAAACGCTTTACTTTCCCATCCATCCTTCTAGCTAGGTCCGTTTTTAAGGATTTTTCTCAGTGCCAGGTTATTATGCCATTAGGGTCTAGGGGGTAAGCACATTTTACACCGCATTTAACCCAAAACATGCCACTTAACAGAGAGCATTTATCAATTGGGTGGCAAAAAGGAAAGTGTGAGTTTTTTTTTCCTTCAAACCTTACGTGATTCGCCGCCCTCGCATTATCAGCCATCGCCCATCAGGCAGCATCATCCTTAAACGTGTTAACCTCCCCCTTTTTTTTTTTTTTTGGTCTGTCCCTGCCACATACCTCATGCCCCATGCCACCATACATGACGCTGCACTCTGTGCGATTATCGAGCGTTTCCGTTTCCGTTTCCGTTTACTCGGCTCGTTGTGTGGCTTTAGGCCATGCCCCGAAAATTACATGCCTTTGTTTTTTATCTAATGCCAGGCCGCATTATGCCTAACCCAGGGTCTTAAGGTCCTTCCTGCTTCTGCTTCTGCTTTCGGCTTCGGCTTCTGCGTCTCATTCTTTTTAACATTGCTTTTCCCCCTCTTCACACATTGAGGGACGTGTCCTGGAGAGTTTCCTTGAATTCAGATGCGCAATTCGATCTTTTATCAGTTGTCATCGTCGGCAAATTCACACATTCGCATGGGCATTTGTCGCTCTGCTTGATTTGTGCCATCATATCCCTGGACAGTGGGATGAATTGCATAAATATTGTTTAAATCTTTATATGCAAACTAGAATTTATCCTTTAAAAGGTATAGATTACAAGTGTTTCTTCCATTAAATACTTTTATTACTTCTAGTAGAATAGAATTTTGCTTTTCTGGTAGCTTTTATCCTTTTGCCTTTGTCTCTGCCTTTTCAATCCACTGTTTCCCCCGCTCACAGGATTTCTCCAACTCCCTTTTGCAGGGGGAAGCACATTGTTTCACGTGCCATTTCGCAGCTGAAATTTGAACTTTTTCGAGCACCCGGAGCAAAGAACTAAACGTATTCGCAAATCCAGAGGCTGACGGGGCGGACGGATAGACCAGAGGACAGACAGACAGGATGGATGAAGATGTGTCCTAGATGCGTGCCTAAGTGTTGTGTTGCATTTACATGCGATGGCAATACAATTTGCGTTCAAGCAATGGGGAGTTGCGTATGTCCTTTGGCAGGATCTTTCAAAAGGGAGGTGGCCAAAACCAACTGGCGTTGAGGCGTGAATTGGATACGCACAAATCCAATGAAGCATCAGGCGAATCCGCAGGATGTTTGTGTGTGTGTGTGGGGCATATTAAGCAAAAATTAGCAACAGTTGTGGTCCCCGACATCGTCCTCGTCCTCGTCCGCGTTCGAGTTCCATTTACATTTCCGAATATGTCAAGTTAATTTAATGTAGCATGAAAAGGGGGAGTAGCTGGGGTGGGTGGGGGTGGACCATGTTTATCTGTGGAACGCCAGCTGTGGCGCCTAAATTTCCTCAGACATCATGTGTTGCCCGCCTACGTGCAATAATTTGTGCAATTACTTGGCAAATTTGTGCTGTCCTCCCCGGCCCAGCGACGTGCCACGCCACGCCAAACACCCAAAAAACCCAAAAAAAAAAATAAGACTGGAAAAAAGAGTAGAACAAAATTCTCAAATAAATTATGCCCTCGGCATTCAACGATTCTATTGCCAAAATTCTTGACTTTTTTGTTCGGTTTTCTGTCTTGCGTTGGAAATTATGCATTTAGTTTAAAAAACATGTGGAGCATGTAGAACAAACTACGTGAGGGGCATAGCCAAAAATGAAGAGCCAATGGCTTAGAAATATTGAAATATTTACATAGGCGAACGGAGAGTGGTGAGGTGGAGGGGTGGAGGGGTAGAGGAGCACTTGGTCCTGCATCTTCTTTGGAAATTTTGTAATTTTTCAGCTCGCCGACTTTTTGGCTCATAAAAATGTCAAATCGTTTACATACACGTCACTTTTGTGACAACTACTTGACAGACATTAATACACTTAAGCTGCCTGGTAAGAACACGGGCATTATCCTTTAGCCGGCATCCTGCCAGCCCACATCCTTGCACATCCCTGATCCCTTGAGCAAACGACAAGCGGATGCGATGGCGGCATGCCAACATAAATGACATAATATAATAAACCAACAGCGGAGACCAGATACGAAAATAACAACAAAAAATTTTCTCTAAGGACATACACACACATTTCCCCTCCCATGCCCATCTCCTTTGCCGCTCGAGAGATGTCAGGGGGGGCGTGGCGTTTTATATTTTGTGCCCTCTTAACAAATTGCTTTTGTGCAAATTTTTGTCAGATCACAAAAAACACACACACCCGAGCCAAGGGCCAAGATGGTGTCCCAGCCAGCTGGGACATCCGCCCGCCCGCCATTTTCCTCCGAAAGCTATTCAACTTCATTAGTGCATCGGATGCTTTACAGATCCTTGTCCATTTGACCGGATAATCAAGCCTGGCAATGTGGGAAATCTATTTCAAACAGTGGGAAAAATGCAATCAAATGTTAGGCCAAAAGAACAAACTTTTAGGATGATTTTAGCTCCATTAAGGCATACGTTGCGGGGCCGCCGAGCGAATTGCATTTAATTTTTATGTAAATTCCTTTTTAACATCGTCATATCCTTGGACTATGTATTACGGTTCATTAGATTCTCGCAGACCGTGACTGTGGCTGCTGTGTCCTGCATCAGGCCGTCATAAATTCTAAATAAATAGATTTGTCATAAATTTTTCGGTGACTGCCTCACAGCCAGCCACACAAGAAAGACGAAAAGCTATTTACATTTTGCTGCAAGGACAACGACAAGACTGGGGGATTGGCCACTGCAAAGGCAATTTATCATAAATATTTGTCAAGAAACTGCAGCGAGCTTATTTTACGCTCGGACAACCAAACAAAAAAAAAAACATATATATACAAAATAACTTAGCTTTATTTCCTAGATATCTACGATCTAAGGATGAGCTTGTGGATGGGGAAGGATGTGTGGGATGGGAGGATGTGTGGTATGGGAGGCTGTGTGGGATGAGAGGATTCCCTACAAGTACTGCCATATCAGCCAGACGGACAGAATGACGCCGAGCACCAAGTCCATGGGCAGGCTGAAGGTGTTGCGGCGGGCATGCTCGTTCCGAGCTATCTCGATGATCTTGTGGGTGGCCTGGAGCCACTGCTTCACCACAGCCGCCTCGGAGGCCACGAAGGCGTACTCCTCCCGCTTCCCACTGGCTGCACTCGATCCAGAGGATCCGTTCTCCTGCTGCTTCACCAGCAGATTGATGATCTTGTTGGCATTGGAGGTGGCCAGCTCCAGCGGCCTTTGCAGCTCCACGTGCTCCCAGTGGTAGTGTTGCCGGTAGGACAATCGCTTCTTCCGGATTTCCGTGCAAACCAGACTGCGGTCGAACAGGAACACCTTTGCCCTGTACTTTTTCCGGGTGGGAAAATGCTGGGCATCGAATTCCGTAGAGCGCCGGAAGTTTCCTAATTGCAGGAGGTCCAACTGAAAGGAAAACAAAATTCGTATTAAAAAACATTGAAAAACACTATGGCTCAGACTGAAGGCTCTATCTTGGCCAATTTCCACCCGATTCTTGAGCGGAATACCTTAAAAGCTTTGTGGATCGTTTCTCCATCGATCTGCCCTAAAATCTGGACAACATTTTTCGAATGGATTTTTTGTTAATTTTTTGCCATGAGACCCCTTTGAAAATTTGGGAAAGGACCTGGGAGGGCTAGTATGGCCCAGTCCGAAGGCTATATCTTGGCCAATATTGCTACGATTCTTGAGCGGAATACCTTAAAAGCTTTGTGGATCGATTCTCCATCGATCTGCTATAAAATCTGGACATCATTTTTTGAATGGATTTTTTGTCCATTTTTTGCCATGAGACCCCTTTGAAAATTTGGGAAAGGACCTGGGAGGGCTAGTATGGCCCAGTCCGAAGGCTCTATCTTAGCCAATAATGCTACGATTCTATAGCGGAATACCTTAAAAGCTTTGTGGATTGATTCTCCATCGATCTGCAGTAAAACCTGGACAACATTTTTTGAATGGATTTTTTGTCCATTTTTTGCCATGAGACCCCTTTAAAAATTTGGGAAAACACCTGGGAGGGCTAGTATGGCCCAGTCCGAAGGCTATATCTTGGCCAATATTGCTCCGATTCTTGAGCGGAATACCTTAAAAGCTTTGTGGATCGATTCTCCATCGATCTGCAGTAAAACCTGGACACAAATTTTTGAATGGATTTTTTGTCGATTTTTTGCCATGAGACCCCTTTGAAAATTTGGGAAAGGACCTGGGAGGGCTAGTATGGCCCAGGCCGAAGGCTATATCTTGGCCAATATTGCTCCGATTCTTGAGCGGAATACCTTAAAAGCTTTGTGGATCGATTCTCCATCGATCTGTAGTAAAACCTGGACAACATTTTTTGAATGGATTTTTTGTCGATTTTTTGCCATGAGACCCCTTTGAAAATTTGGGAAAGGACCTGGGAGGGCTAGTATGGCCCAGGCCGAAGGCTCTATCTTGGCCAATTTCCACCCGATTCTTGAGCGGAATACCTTAAAAGCTTTGTGGATCGATTCTCCATCGATCTGTAGTAAAACCTGGACAACATTTTTTGAATGGATTTTTTGTCGATTTTTTGCCATGAGACCCCTTTGAAAATTTGGGAAAGGACCTGGGAGGGCTAGTATGGCCCAGTCCGAAGGCTATATCTTGGCCAATATTGCTCCGATTCTTGAGCGGAATGCCTTAAAAGCTTTGTGGATCGATTCTCCATCGATCTGCAGTAAAACCTGGACAACATTTTTTGAATGGATTTTTTGACCATTTTTTGCCATGAGACCCCTTTGAAAATTTGGGAAAGGACCTGGGAGGGCTAGTATGGCTCAGACCGAAGGCTCTATCTTGGCCAATTTCCACCCGATTCTTGAACGGAATATCTTAACAGATTTGTGGATCGATTCTCCATCGATCTGTATTAAAACCTGGACAACATTTTTCGAATGGATTTTTTGACCATTTTTTGCCATGAGACTCCTTTAAAAATTTGGGAAAACACCTGGGAGGGCTAGTATGGCCCAGGCCGAAGGCTCTATCTTGGCCAATTTCCACCCGATTCTTGAACGGAATATCTTAACAGATTTGTGGATCGATTCTCCATCGATCTGTAGTAAAACCTGGACAACATTTTTTGAATGGATTTTTTGTCCATTTTTTGCCATGAGACCCCTTTGAAAATTTGGGAAAGGACCTGGGAGGGCTAGTATGGCCCAGTCCGAAGGCTATATCTTGGCCAATATTGCTCCGATTCTTGAGCGGAATGCCTTAAAAGCTTTGTGGATCGATTCTCCATCGATCTGCAGTAAAACCTGGACAACATTTTTTGAATGGATTTTTTGACCATTTTTTGCCATGAGACCCCTTTGAAAATTTGGGAAAGGACCTGGGAGGGCTAGTATGGCTCAGACCGAAGGCTCTAGCTTGGCCAATTTCCATCCGATTCGTGAGCGTAACACCTTAACCGAATGGGATATTTTACCTCGTTGAGCTCCTCAATATTGGGTATCTCCTCGGCCTGGTTGACCACATCCAGAGCTCTTCGCATGCGGGTCTCCAATTTGCAAACAGCCGTAAGCACAGGCTTGCAACTAATGCCACTTTTATAGAATTCCTAAAACAAAAAAACCATTTAGTTTAAACTTTTAAGTACAGGAGAGTTTCTTACCGATATAAATTGCTGCAGAAGCAAAGGATATCTTGTCAGTCTTTGGATGGGCTGAACTAGGAAGCTGTCGATGCCCAGCTTGTCTTTTATCGAAGTTTGATAGGTCTGTGGGGGGGGTTTCAAATGAAAATCTATAGTTCTGGATATTAAAAATGTGTAACTCTTACCTGAAGCCACTCCCTGTTGTCTTGTCGGAGCTGCATAGAGGATTTCTTGCCCATCGTAAAGCTTACATAGCAGTAAAAGTGATTTTTCTAAAAGAGAAAAATTATAAAATGAAAAGCTTGTGAAACCTTTGTGTCTCGGCCAAGTGCCTCAATCCCAACATTTGGCACATCGTTGATATTGTATATATATAAAATATATGGTGTATGTACACATGGTAGTCTGCCTGGTGGCGAAATCATAATTTCTTAAGCATTTAAGTCACGTAACTCGAGCTGTGAGGGGTTGCGGGGCGAAGCCTTGGCAGAGCTGGAGCGAAAATTTGGAATTCCTGTCGCTATCTGTGGCCAATGCCAATGCAAATGTTTTCCCAAAAATAAACGAAACTAGTGCAAACTGCAAAGAAAATTGCTTGTCTAACGATTTCCTTTCCATTTTAATTTCATTAGCTTTGCCTGGCTGCGGAATCAGAGCTCTCGAAAGGATATGATAATCATCTTGGTCTCATAATACTTCCCTTTCCCTGCCGGAGGTCTCTGTTTTGCATGTCTAATGCGATTTACCCAGCTCAATGCCTTCAACAATTGTTCCCCGACTGTCTCCCCTGGCCAAAGGTGACAATCTATTTTTGCATTTTGCCGGGGTGGGCGGTAATTTTATTAGCATTTCCCACTGCATCCCATCTAATTTAGTAATTTGCAGTATGTGTGAATGGAAATAGGGAATATAAAACGTAGACAGACATATTTTATATTATAAGTTGATCTTAAAAGCGATAATTTCTTAACAACCCATAAATATTGTCAAGAATAGAAGGTACCACAAAATCTTTTCGTATAGACAAAATTTATAGCGCCCCCTTTCCAAGTCATCTTCATTTGTTTATATTCCATAATAAACATCAACAACATCCCAAAATCGATTGCAACCAAACCCACTCACTCACATGTCAATCCGAACGAATTAAAAACTTTTAATTGATTTTGCGCCTCCGGTTGGTGAGAGATATCAGTCTAGTCTGATCGACACTTGATGTTTTGGCCATTTAAAGCCGATTAATTTATGGTCACTTCTCCGGACTTTTGTCCAGATACTAGACCAAGGTCCGACATAAATCAATAGTAGGCCTCTTTGGTCACAAAACATCAATTCTCGTGTCAGAACTAATCGATTTGGCAATTGCTTGTGAAAAATCTCATTAATTTAGCGAAGCAAAAGTCGAAAGAAAATCATGAGAAGGAAACTCATAACAGGGGTCTATTATATATTTTTACCAACAACAAGTTGTGTGCGTCTTTTGTTTATACAACATGTTGCCAAAATAAGCGGGCAAAAGAAAATATTTGAAAATATGTATAAACAAATTTCGAAACACTTTTATGATATATTTAGCGAAATTATTCGCTTAACGCTTGTCCTGTGAGTCAGAAAATCCGATTGGTCGGCAAAGTGGTTGCAGGAGGTGGTTGCAAGAATAACAAAAAAATCAACATAAATCAGTTCCGAAAAGGGGCTTATAGCATGTCTGTGGAACATTAATGCCAACAAGATGCCGAAAAACCCTCCGGGTGCACCAAACGGAATGTTACCTGCGATGGGAAGAGTTTTTGAAACTGTTCTGGCATTCATTCGAGATTTCTCGGAAATGCTGAGTGACATAAGATTGCGTCGGAAGAATTCTACGGAGCCGGGTCTCTGGTCCCGGGCCACAGACAATTTCAATTTAAATTGATCGTTCGCAGTGTCAACACTCAACTCGTGGCCACATGGCTCTTGGACGAGTGCCCCGAAAAAATCATTCCGCAATGAGCACTCTTAACGAGATCCACTGAAGTGTAATTCGTGTTGATTTGGGGATTTCTATATGGCCATATCTAAATGTTTGGGCACATATTGTACATACAATATGTATCTGTAGTTCCATCAATTGTCGACTCTCCCCGAAACGCAAAACACAGCCGACCAACCGATGACGTCAACTGCCGGCAAATGAAACCCAAGCCCAGACCCAGGCATTCAATATATTTAACAAAAAAAAATTAAGTCTGTTTGCCGTAACAATTTTCAAGCGATTTTCGTTAGTGAGTGCGAGCTTTTGTATTTCTTTACAATTATTGTGTTCTGGCGATTATTTCAATCTTATCAGGGGACTCACTGAGCCCCCCCATTCGTCATTCCGCAAATAATCCGTGTTAAGTTATTTTTTTTTTTGGCTTCTTCAGTAAATTAATTTATACGCCACACGCTGCGGCATATGAATGAGATATCGTGACAGAGTTGTACGGAGGTGTGAGCCAGAAAATATTACAAGGAATAAAATATTTCTTATATTAAAATCGTCAATTGAAATTCCCAAAGAGTTTGCGTAACCCACTTTGACAAGTGCTAAAATTTGCATTAACTCACAGCGACTCTGGCTAAAAACACAAAAAATTTAAAAAAAATATAAAATGAAAAAATGCTTAACCAGGCAGAAAACGTCACTCATCACTGAAGCAATCGCAGGTGTCAAGTGGTTCGAAAAAAAAATGTATAATTAATTCTGCTTTGAGTAAATATTTGGGGTTCGAATTTCGGTTTGAAGTGCCTACGGAAGACAAAAGAATAGATGATCGATTGGCTGGCGGGGATCTCGGAACCTGTCCAACGGCTACTTGGCCAGGTGACACGAGTTCGGCTAATGGACCCAACCCACACAGGCCCCCTCAAGCCGCTCGAGCCCCTCGTCGACTCACCTCAAAGTGTACGGCAAACTCATCAAAGAGACCTTTGAGATCCCGCTGGTTTCGCAGCATCAGCGGCAAGATCTCCTGCTCGTGGAGTTGCAGAATTTCCGCTATATTTCCTATAAGTAGCTTCTGCTTCTCCTCGCCGCTCAGGCCTTCCGGCACATTCTCCTTGTCCTTCAGCTGGCCATAGTTGGCCAGACCCTTCTTCAGGTTGTTCACGTAGTTGACCTCGGTTTGGATAAGCTCGTCGATGATGAAGCTGATCTTCTTGGAGGCGTAGATCTCGCTCTGATCGCAGGGAAAGAGATTCTCGAGGGAAAGCGTGTCTTCGTCCTCGTGGCTGTCAGGGAATATACATACATCGATGATTGAGTGTTAATTAGCAAAGTGGGAAAGACAATAGAATGCTAAACAGAATGGGTTTTGTGAACTTTATGGTACTTACTACTCGTCGCCCAGGGTCTCGAAGCTGAGGGTGTGCGAGGGGAAGGTGTGGAAGCCATTGTGTTGTGTTCGAAATGTTGGCGATGAGCTCGCCGGTGTGGCTGATGTTGTACAGGAATTGATGGAAGACAGTGAGATGCTGCTGGAAACAGATACACAGACGTAACAAAACACACACAAAACCAAGAAAAGCCATGGATATGGGAAAAGCCTTTCTGACCTATAAAGATTAGGTTCTTCTAATCATAACCACTTCCTATATAAAATCCAACAATTATTCATACATCCGTTGTTCATTACTCTGGCTAATTACCGCATAAAATGGCTTTAAAAATAGCTCGGAAAAGTCATGGGCCCACGGTGCGTATACGTTATCTTATCGCGCATACGCCCTGTAGGCTCTATGTAAGACAATACTTTTTGCTATCGACCAAAGGGTGAATAAAATCGTAAAAAACATCTGTCAAATGGAGTAGCCAGTTTAGACAAAGCCAGTTTCAGACTTTAAACCCTACCTATCGTTATCCAGCAGACTGGCTTGCTTCTCCAGCTTTCCGTTCGTGGGTGTTGTCGGTGTCTTGGGCGGTGTGCCTGAGGTGGGCGGGGAGTCCCGCGCCTCCAAGACGGGGCATTCCCTAACCGAGGCCCTGTCTACCACATCGACTGACTTGGCCTTATCGTCACTGTCGCTCAGGACGTGCAAATAGACGTTGAGGACTTGCACCAGGAAGATCACAACGAATGTTACTGCCACGGAAATCACATCGAACCAATCTAAAGTGAACAGTGTCAACTCCATGGTTGATTTCTTCTTCACAACTTTTTCTATTTCTGTATTGGGGTTTTTGATTTTCGTTTTTGGCTTTTATGGCAACCGCCGACGGTTTCGTCGCATTTTTTATGGCCAACACCCGTACCGATCCCGATCCACTCCGATTCAAATGCTAAACTTGATTGAGCGGCGGGTCTCGGCAAGCAGAATGCGAACCTGCAAAAAAAGCTTTTCAAGCTTTGGAGGTTTCGCTCTCAATCCCTCAATCCTTCAATCTTTTATTCGATCAGTGCTTTTTTGCTCTTTTCCGACTCGAAAATTCTCTTTTCAGCTGACCACGCGCCACACACTTTGTTTGTAAACATCACAAAACGATTGGAAACTGTGAAAATCGATTCAATGTCTGGCATTGGAGCACTTTTGCTTTCATCATGGAAACTGAAATAATAAAATACCATATGATTCCATATTTGCATGGCCATTTGCATAGAGCTTTGGCTAATGGCCGGCAATAACTGTAATTATGGCTGCTACCAATAATCATAGACTATCGTAGCAATACTACCTTGAACTTTCGAGTGATTCGTTTTGGGGAGCATCGATTGCAAACTGGTTGCCGCATTTTCTGGGCTTATAAATCAGATTTTTGTCTAGTTCTTGGGACAATAGCTTTTAGCTTTAATTCGACGTTTAAAGTATTCTATCCCCGCATTGTTTTGTCTAATTTTTGAGCTGATGATCTCATAGAGATCACCGGAAAACCAACAATTGTCGCGACTCTTTTGTTATTTGCATTTTTCGAGCATGTCACTTGCTAAATTGCTCACATTTTATTGGCTTTATTGTTAATACAATTGATTTTTTTAATGACAATCGAAAGAATACCGCGATGAGTCCGCAAAAGTTATGTGAATTATAAATAAACAGCGAGCACTGCTGGGGCGCGATTGATGAATAGCAGGCAAGCAATAATAATTGCTGATACTTATTTATATGCGCCATTTGTTTATTTTTATACATTTTCTTAGTGATGTCACAGACAGAAACAAGTATTGCGTGTCGTATCATTAACAATATTCAGATGGATCGGGGGATCCATGGGGGACTGCACAGCACCGGCTGCCTCACGTCGCCCCACGTTCTCATGACAACGCCGATGGCGTGCGACCTTTCCATGATAGATTCATTTGTTTTGACGGCTGTGAAGCGTGTGATTCCTCTTAGCGGAAGGTGGCAGGAAGTGGCTGATGTTTCTTCAACAGAAATGTATCTCGAAAATATTTCCCTAATGAATAATTGGGTGAAAGAAAGACGGTGGCCTCTTAATTATTATTTTCCATTTATTTTTATTGACATGACAACACAATAATCTTCACAAACAGGCACTGCAGAAGCGCAGAAGGCTCAACAAATTGCATTTGGTGACAACATTAATACAGCAATATATACAGATCCATTAAGTTACTAAACTTAGAATAAGATATTTGGTGATTTAGCATTTAAATCAAACGATTTTTGCCTCGCACTTGCGAATAACAATTGAGCCAAAGACTTGACTTTACAATTTCTGGCTGCCCCAAGGGCAGGCCCAGTTTTAAAGGGAAAGAGCTTTTCCTTTTTCCAACAACATGGATCCACTGGAATCCTTGATTTGGGGACATCTAGGAGGCCGCATACCAGGTGGTGCGATTGCCAACTGCATCCTCATCTGGCCGGGGCATTATCCAGATGTTCCCGATGCCACTGTCCGAACTGAAGCGATTCGAATCGCGGTAGAGCGAGAAACTGGGAGCCTTCCGATGCAGGTGATCGTTCTCCCGGCAGTAGCGCTCCTGCAGCTTCTGCCGCTCCTCCATGGCAAAGTTGTTGATCATGTCCCGGATGAGGTCCAGCCAGAGTGCTATCTGGACAGGATCGGCCGTGAACTCGCACTCCTGTTGCTTCCTTCGCTCGTAGTAGAGCGTGAAGGACTTGGTCTTGGCCGATATGCCGATGTGTTCGCACGGATAGCGACCGTGGAAGATCAGGTTCTTGCCCTTGATCTCCGTGTAGATGATGCACTTGTCGAAAATGAAGACCTTGGCCCGGTAGCTGCGCTTCAGCTTGTAGTCGAGCACCTGGAACTCGTTCACCTTCCGGAACTTGCCCTGGTAGTAGACGTTGAACTGGAAGTAGAAGGTGAAAGTTTGAATATCGCTGGATGATATAAGTCGCCGGGGAACAAACCTCGTGGCAGTCAACGATGTCGTTGATCATCTCCGATTCGTTGGTGGTGGTCAGTAGGGTGCGCAGGCGCTTCTCCAAGCGACAGCAGGACTCTATGAGGGGTTTCATCACGATGTCACGGTTCTTAAAGAAGGTCTATAAAGGATTATTAGACAATTGTACAAGGAACTAAAGTCCTTCGACTTACATTAATGAACTGCGTGAGAAGCAAAGGATAACGAGCCATGCGCTGGATGGGTTGGACCAAAAAGCTATTGATTCCCAGTTTGTCATCAAGTTCCAAACGGATACTCTGTGAATGATTAAGAAGCTCTTTTATAACTATTTATTTAATATCCTTTTTGTATATCCTCACCAGGAAGTAATTTTTGTAGATATCACATAGCTTGAGGGACTTTTGCTTGTTCATGGTGAAGATCACATAGCCATAGAAGCAATTTTGCTGAAAATGACAAATAAAATAATTAGATTTAATCTGGCACATGGAAGGTATTGATATTTACATCCAAGTATTGCAGAAACTCGTCAAACAAACGTTGCAAGTCGCGACGATTACGCTGCAACATGGGCAGGAACTCATCCCTGTGGAATTCGGCAATCTGTTCGATGTTTCCAAACAAATCATATTTCTTGCCCCGCAATCCCATTGGCAGGTCCTTCCGCTGGAAGATGTTCCCATAGTTCTCGATGCCCAGGAAGAGGTTGTTGACATACGCCTCCTCCGTTTTGATCAGCTCCTCCAGAATGGGATGGACGCACTTGTCGCTTTTGTCGCGCAGGATCTCATCCCCCTCAATCTCCCTAAAAAAGTAATTTTAATAAGTATTTAATGCTTACATTTTTTGAAAGGAGTACTCACTCATCTTTGGGCTGATAGACAGAGTTAAACTTGTTAACGACATGCTCGTTGGTGGTGCCAATGATTTCAGTCTTTCGTCTCGGCGTGGAGCGATAGTTTCTGGAAAGGAAGGAGAATGGGGCTCTCATTATAGAACTCGTTATCGGTAACCCCCCCAGACAATAAGAAAAACAAGCACGGCAACGAGAACAAATATGATAAGTTGTTTGATAAACCCCACTCCTCGCCAGAAGCTTTTGGGCGTGAGTCAGCCGGGTGGGAGGGCCCTGATAGTAGCCAGTAGCAACCTTAAGGCAGAGATAGTGAGTCAGAGACCTGAAGCTTCATCCCGGGGACTCGTCGTGTCTCGGTTGGGCTCTTTCGCCATCAATGAGATTGCTGCCCTTGTCCCCGTGGAATATTCGGAAGGCTTCCTCGAACGCCCTGGCGCACAGGGTCACCATCCACATTAAAAGGTCCAGTTGCATGATGAGAAACCAGGAGATTAGGATCAGAGCAACAATGGACAGGGCGGTGCCGATGAAGCCTGTCAGCTGGAAAATGCTTCGAAAAGTTGATAAGGACCTATGGCAACCGGGAAGCGATTCTACAGACCCCTGCCACCCAGCCGTCTGTACGGACATCCAGGGATCCTGTGGACCCTTGCCAGGCGTGGTCGCTGCTCTCCATACTAAGCTGCCTTCCGCTCCCTTCCGGATCCTCAGCCCTTACCCTGATAGTCTGGTCAGCCTCACTGGTCCTGTTTTTTGGGATGTCATGCCAACTAAAGGTTTCTGTTCGGATTTCCACCTCGACATCGGATACGCTAGTTCCTCCCTTACTTTCAAAGTCTTTTGGTTCCAAGGGCTGACTGGAGGGAAAGGAGGAGGAACGCTGGTATGAGGAGCGGGGAGAAAGAGGAGCACTCTCGGCGCTATCAGCACTATTGACAGCTGCCTTGTCCTTCCTGTCCGGCGGCGCTGGTGGCTTCTTTTTCTTGCGTCGCTGGGGAAAAGGATCATCGCTGGTGCCGGTGGCCTGGGCGACGTGGTTGGGACGGCGCGGCTCCGGAGGCACCTCCACCCAAACCCGCTCTTCGCGCTTCTGCACAGCCTCTTCGGAGACTTCGCTATCCAGAGAGCGGGCCGCCTCGACGTCATCGTCCTTCTGGCCTTTCAAGGATTCATCCATTTTCGAGCTGGGGCCGAATCAACGCAGCCTGCTCCCAGAGAGACATTTTCCGATGTTTGTCATTGCTCTCCAAACTAGAAATTGCCTGCTCTGGTGGCAATATATTTTTTTTTTTGGTCATTTCCAGTGGAGACCACCAACCGGTTTGGCGAAAAGTGCTCCAAAAACCAATTAACACTCCGCCAATTAAGCTTCGAGACTGCGAGTGCCACGAATAGTTGGGGCTTTTATGGCCAGAATCGCATAATTCGATTTTGACACACCGCTAAGGAGGCTCAGCGACCGCGAAATCCAGTTAACAAACTTTTGGTGGGAAGGCCAAGTCGAAGAAGGGGATATATTCTGGCTTAAATGGCGATAACTTGAGTGCCAAAAGCCTATTATTATTCAACCATAAAAATGTCCGAATAAAGTATTCCTTCTAAATGGGTTTAGTTTGTAGCAACTCAATACTATTTGGTGTAACGCTTCTAATACTTTTCTCTATTTCTTATTTATTATTTGCTTTTGTTTATTGTTTTTAGTAGAGAGAGTATATAGGAGACTGCGACAAAAACTAGAACAAAAGCACTTGTTGGACCTTGACTTTTGTAAACAAAGTAAATACCCTTTTTTCTACGTTTCAAAAGTAATAGACTCAAAGGGTCTAAACATAAGTTAAATAAATAATTAACAGCTCCCCCTGCCCATCCCATACGTAACGAAACTAAACACATAATTATATCCTAAATTTTCTAAATAAATCCAAAGTCTATAGTCTCCTGACTACCCCAAAAATAATAAACTTTTTATTCCAGTTTATTACTCATAAACCTTATCTTTTGGCAAACACTCACCTCGGGAAATCCTTATCGTGGCGCATTTTCAGCGGCATGGTCTGGGTCTCCGGATCGGCGCTAATGGATCGCTGCACCTGCTGTGGTATCGGGGATTCCCCGCTCGCCTCGACGGCCAGAATCTCCGAGGCGCTGTGCTCGATCACGTGCTCGACCGCCTGGGGATCCGTTTCAAAGTCGGATATCTGATCCACCTCGTCCTCGGATCGCACCTCGTCGATGCTGGTGTTGGAGATGATGTCCGCCCCACTGCCCGGAGTGCTGGGTATGGAGCTGTGCCGGTTGCTGCCGAGTCCAAGGAGGCGAATGCGACGTGGAGGCGTGGCCGGAGGTGTGCCATGGTCCCTGGCAAAGTCGTCGAAGGAGGGATGGTGACGGTTCTCCAGAAGCTTGAGACTGTGACGCTCCTGCTTCTGGAAGCGAATGGTGGTTTTCTGCGACTCGAAGCGGTGCACCTTTTCGCGGACATTGAGCCAGGCGGGATCGGGCGTGGTGGGCGACATGGGAGTGTCTGGATTTGGTGTGGCCTCGGCCCGCATCTTGAGCAGGGAACGGCGGTTGAAGGCGCTCTCCGTGTCCGAGTTGACCGAGAACGAGAGCTGGAACGAGCTGGAGCTGGAGCTGCTCAAGGAGGGGCTGTCTCGGCGTGCGGCGTCGCCGGAGTCCGGAGTGCAAGTGTCGAGCGTGCTGGAGTGGCGCTCCTGCTCCGCCGCCTGCTGGCTGATGCGGCGGCGAGAGTTGCGCTTGTTGAAGTTGCGATTGCTGAGGTTTCGCTCCCGCCGGAAGGGCAGAGGGCTGAGATCTTCGTCGGCCATTTTGTAAGCCTCTTCACACTGATAAGCCTTATCACAAGTGATTTTCCTTCTCTCCAAACTGTGCTCACTCGAGCATTTCTCTCTTAGCTTTTCTGGCTTTTCGACTCTCACAGAGTCACCACAAAAAACGCTCCCCCCACGCTCCACTTGACGCTTTTTTTAATATTTATTTTTTGTTTTTGTCACCGCGCCAGGCAAGTGTATATAAAATGTTTATCTTTTTGGCGTTTTGTATTTTTTTGGTGGAAACACGTATTCGTATCTCTGAGTACGCTTTTTTGCCTTTTTTCTTTTGATTCCTATTTCGCCAGTTTATTGCGCTGCAAAGAACAAAAATGTGTAATTAAAACGCTTATAAATAAATAATTGAAAGCGAGTTTCAACAGCTAATTAGACAATTGGACAATTAGGGGAAGGGGACTCAACGGTGTCAAAAATTAACAAGAGGCATAGATACTTTTTAGCCAAATACACCGACTTGTATAAGATTAAAGCTAATCCCCGATGATCTATGCAGATGCTTAAATATTTGCCTTAGTATATAGAACAAAGCTATTTATTTTTATGACAAATGACGTCAAGTTGTCGGAGGTTCCACTATACTCTCTGTGTAGTATAGTTAATTATGTGTGACGTTGAGTTTGTTGTTTAAATATAAAAAAAAAAAAACTAGAAAGCATTTGAGACCGCAAATGAGGCAAAAACACAAAACAAACGAAAAGCTCGAGGAGGAAGTACAAAGTTCCCCCGGCCCGGACCCGAACAAAAGAAAGTAACCAAATCGCAGAAATGCATTTCGAATCCGGAATCGGAAATTTGCATCCCAAGGTTCATAATTTCTCTTGAATCCCAGTCCCAGTAAGCCCTGTAATTTCAATTCTATTAAAGCCGTTTTCAGTTCCAGTATTTCAGTTTCAATTCGTGTTCGTACTCGTCAAGAGTAAAAGTTGGCAGAATCAAAAGTTTAAATAAAATTTTGAATAGTAAAAGTGTTGTGGTTTATCCCAAAAATGAATCGAAACATCTTTGAGAGCATCAAAAACCTGAAGAAGGCCAGCAAGGACGATATCATCTTCGATATTGCCGTGCGCCGCAATGTGAGATTCAACGAGCTGCCCAATCTGGTGGACAGCGTCTACGAGGCCTTGGAAGTCGGCCTCCGCGACGGGTTCATTAACTACAGACGGGGAAAGTACTTCCTGAACTGCGCTGTGGATATCCGTAAGAACTCCGGCTCCCAATTCAAGGCCGCAAAAGGGCGAAGCAAGAAAATCAGCAAACACCCAAAGACCAAGGACGCTGCAGTGGAAAATCCAAAATAGTGTCACCCCTTCTATATGACAAAGGAAAGGTTCTGGATGATTTTTTGGACATTATGGACCCTTGTTGTATCTAATTTTTCGTATTTATCAATAAACAGAAGCCCCAAAGAGCAGATATTGCGCATTTATGACCCAGTTAGATAAGATCCTAATGGGTCGAGCTGCTCATCACAATCTTATCGAGGGCCCTATGTTTGTTATACAACTGCCTTTATTGCATCCATCAACCGATGTGCACTTCCACGGAAAGTGTTTCCCCTCGCCCCATATAAAAATAACTATTCATATCTGATACTGTTAAAGAGGTCTTTCCGTAATTACAAAGTCTTGGTTAGTCATTAATCTGCCGAAATTCTGCAAGCGTCTTGGGGGGATTTTTCAATCGTTATTTATAGATTGCAAACTGGTTATAGCCGCCTAATTGGGCTTTTAGCGTCCCCGCATGCAAGTTCCATTGTGTTTACCCCTTAAGCTCCATCCGAACAAGGTATATTCATTTGGTTCTAATCAGCGCAGGTAATATACTTTTTGAGTACACCTCGATCACGCCTTTCATAATGTTTGAATGGGTTTTAAAGCCCTCTTCTCGGAATTTCCGGCCCACACTTGTAGAGGGGAAGTTTTGCGTTATCTAAATGGCTTTTATCACAAATCGTTTGGCAGAGTGCAATCAAATAGTGTGGAAACCTTGAATCGAATCCCCAATTTGATGATGTACCTGTATTACTGTTTATTCAGCCGATAAAAAAGATACAAATGCTAGAACTAAGCCAAACGGAATAATGGCTAAAAGTGGGAAAACGCTCGTTACTGACACGAGCTAGTACGACAGTTGGAGAATTTGTTTTGGAGTTTTAAAACAGATTTATATCCGAAAAAGAATGTGGAATAGACGTATATCTGGAAAATACTTGATTTATTTCCATTAGAGTTGTCACTTTAATCTGTCGTAATTACAATTCCAGTTTTGATATTTCACACAGTCTCTACACATTTTCCAGGCACGTGTTAATGAGACACTTTTGTTAAATTCGTTCAGCGTTTGCCATTTTTAAAGACACACTTTGCCATTTCCGGAACTTACATACATTTTAGGGCTATCTTTGCGGCAAATTCGTTTCGCTTGGAGGCCACGCTGCGTATACGCAATGTTTCTTTGGCTTTAACCGTTCTTGGCAGCGATCGTTGCCGCCGGAAGAGCGAAAGAGAGGGGGCGAGGCCGACAGACACGGAGCCGGAGAAGGAGACGGAGACGGAACGTTCGCTCACCTGTGCTTTTGAATTTGCACTGACGGCTCGAATTTGCACTGCAGCCAGGTGAGAATTATCAGCTCTTGCGATCTGAGGCTCTCTATTCATTCAGTTTTTTTTTTCTGTTCGCCTTCAACTCTCCCGCTCCCTGTCTGGTTTTAACTGTTTGCCTGGCAAGCTGGCTATAATCATTTTTTTATGTGCTCGCCTTTTTTTTTATTATTTAGATTACTCTCTCGCCGACTTAGCGGTCTCTGTCGCGTTTTCCACAGCAAATTATTGTCATAGTTCCGCCTGCTCCGCCTCCTTGCGTTCTTTGTTTTTTGCTCACTCTCCGCCATTCCAGGCGGCATGAATTCATAATTAGTCCCCAATCTCCAATCCCCCAGTAGTCTGTTCCACATAGATCATATTCCGAATCAAACCCAATCCAAATAGAAACTCTTCCCTCTGTCTAATATCGTTTTCAAGAGCAGGAAAATACCTTACCAGGTGAGTCCACTTTCCGTTTTGCCTGCCCCGCTTGATTATATGCACTCGTCAGCGTATTTGAAAGGTCTATGTTATCGCCCGGGGCAGCGTTGGTAAGGCGATTGCCATATCTTATCAAACGACGAGGTCTACGCGCAATCGAAACCGCCAACACGCAGTCGCATTAAGGCCACAAATCAGACATTTGCCGTGGATTTCGATTTAATTCTCGGTTGACTCTTCCATTTGTTTCTTTTCGGCCAAGACTCTTTAGCTTTTTGCACTTTTCTGCTTATCTTTGCGCATTTTCGAACGTCTGTAGGTGCTCTGCCCCCTTCCCTCCCCCGATCAAACTTGGCCAAAACGTATGGCATTCTTCCCACCCAGTCAGTGGGTTTTTTGGGGAGTCCCATGGGTCTTACCAGCTGCTCCAATCGAAACGGCATTATTGCATGCCTTTGTTGGGTTTCTCAGCCATACAAAAAAACGGAATCCCATTGGGATTGCTCTTCTAAATCTTCCATTTTTCATAATTTTTAAAATACCAATTCTACTCAAAGATTTTTCAATGGCAATGGCTCTCAGATTTTGACACGGATTTATGAAGAATCAAAATTCCAAATGTATGAGGTATTCTACACAAGAATTAAACGAAAATTGGCAATTGGAATTACCCTCCGTTGTAGAATCTGATGAAAATTAGCAAAGATATGGCCTTAGTTAGCTTTTCCATTAATACAAATTCGCCGCAGCTAGCCAAGTTTTTGGCCTTAGCCTTGTTCACAACCAAGCAAAGCCAAGAACCTTTATCCGAAATTAAACATGGCTAAGACGGATAAAAGCGAAATAAATATAATAATGTAGGCCTCAAAGGAAGTCTAGCTTGGGACTTTTAATATAAATTAATATTTATTGACACACCTAGTAAATTATATTCTGTTATTAAATCTTATTTATAGTCACAAATGTATTCCCTAACTATTAATCTTTCAAACTTAATCGGAGTATATAAACCCGTGACTAAGCCGACAACCCTGGATCTTGAACCTGAGATGCCACCCACATACCCAGACATCCAAGATGCACTCGAATTTCGTCGCCTGGCACCGCCAGTTCAGATCCAAATTAACCAAAGTCCAGGCCCCAGCACCCACCGTATGTTGGCGTTTCAAATTTCCTGGCATTGCTAATTGTCGATTTCCTATTAACTGTTTATTGCAATCAGCGAAATTCGATTATATATTTTCTTTCTATACAAAGAGGATCTAAGATGCAGAAACCCATCTGACAAATAGGTTTTTGGGAGGTCTTTCTTTATTTAAACAATAATTAAAATAGAGAGTCAACAATCCTAAAAGCACCAACCAATATTTGCTACCTTTTTTCGCAACTATAATTGGTTTAAATTGGAATTCTCTATCGAATGGCAGAGAGATAGGTGAGAAGAGGGCGCATGTTGGAGACTTTTGTGAGAACACAAGAACCTGGCTCCAAATTAGGAAGTCAAGCTTAAAATTTTGCATTCCGCCCATTAAGTGGGCCTGCGCTGTTCTGATCTAAATAACTGGTTAAATATATTAACTAATTCATTAATAGCGTTTCCTTTGGACGCCCACTTGCTGGCGTGTTGTCTCTGGCCTGCTCTCACCTTTAGTTAGCCGGCCGGCTTACAAACTAATACAAGTAAAACGGGGAGAGGCTCCAGCCGAAGTTGGGGCCGCTCCCCACTCTCACCATAGCCCACAATAATACCCCCGTGAGAGTAAAAAGTTTATAGTGGGGGTTGGACAAAAGAGTAGTACACCTAAAAAATGAATATACATTGTCCTTGTTAAATAAAAATATTTAAATAATTAAAGCTCCATTAAGCCATGACCCAAACTACCACAAACTTTGACTCTCAGCTTATGGCTGAGAGTCTACATATTTTGTAAGTGAGACGATAAGAGAGATAGTCTCTGGTATCATATTAAACACTTCATATATGACATGCGTATATAGCATTTCTCCCTGTGTGAAAGTGAGTGCGAGCGGTGAGTGCGAGCGGGAAGTGTATAAAAGCAAGGCTGCCGGCTGAAGAAAGTCACTTACTGTGAATTCTTTGCTGCGATCGGTTCAGTGTGAGGCGGCGGCAGCGAAAAAAGAAAAAGTGCGGGAGCAGGACCGAAGAACGCTAATTGCCAATTAACAGAACTGGGAGACCAGAAGTGGCCGTAATTTTTGGATTCTGTCTCGAGGTAAGGTAACAGATCCGGGTCCTGGAAAGTCTAAGGTGTGATGTAATTTACGCACTCGACAAACAAAAGAGAATAAAAAGGATTAGCCTTGCCTTGCCAAGAGTTGGAAGATGAAAAAGTTGGTCGATAAAAACGAAATTGTATGAATGCGTTCGGTTTGTTTCGGTTCGGTTCTAAATTTAGTTATTCATTCTAATTGGTCTTTGATTGATTTGTGGGTCAATCCATTCGAAATCGAAAAGTTTTGAACTCGTTTCACAGCCTCGCAGTTCGCGCAGATCTCTCGCCTAACTCGCAACTGGCCAAAATAAAATGTGAAGGACAGGACAACGACGTCAACCGATTAACTAGAAGCCCTCTTCTTCTGCCTAATCAGAGCCGATCGATCAGATCGGAACAAAATATAGAAACGAGCAAACCACCTCCGTCGACCGTGGAGTGCGTGAACGTATTTCGAAGCGTGAGGTACTCGTATCGGAACAAGTGGTGCCGTAGTTCTCTTGTTATAAAAATCAGGCTTACATAACCCCAATATTCTTGATACCTTCGGAAGGAAAAATAATTGAAATTGAAGAATATTGAGACAGCTAAACAAACTGACACTGATAATGGAAGTGAATGCCTTTAGCTATCAACGATCGGGACTAGGGGTCTCAGGGGTGAAAAGCCCCGATACCGTTCGGTCACTAAATGTCTAATCAAACCCCAAGTAAAAAGCAGCCCATCTGGCCCATCTGGATGGATTCACGTGCATCCATTTTTCCCAAGCATTGACGTATTTTGTGGGCCCAGTGGGTCCTTGACCCAATCCAATCTCTGACTTTCCCATGGATCGGATTGGATAATCTTCGCATCTAACCTTTTCCCACGTTCAAGTAAAATCATTATCTCTCGATTGTAGTGCCAAAGTGCCAGGAGATCAAAGAGCCAAAATAGATCAGAAAATCGAAATTTAATTAAATCATGACACCAAAACACAGGCATCGACTAAATTAAATTCAATTGAAGCTGTCACGGCAGGCAACAAGTGCTAGGGAGAGCAAGGGGGATAGAGGCTAGACAGAGGGGGGCACTATAGAAGGAGGTACTAGATAACGCCGAAAAGTCAAATCGTTTGTTGCAATTTGAGACACAGAGAAGAAAAGGCCCGAAAATTGCAGCGGAAGAGGCGGCCAATCAGGCGTTACTGGCAACCGAGGGAGACAGGGGAGAACTGAGAGATCTCAGTGACTGACTGGGCGCTCTGCCAAAATCTGCCAGCGATGCATAGCGAACCTAAAGATACAAAGATACTTGACTTGGCAAAAACTGGTTTGGATTCCACATGGCATCCACAGCAGGAGACGCCTCATCCTATCCCACGTCTCAATATTTACTCAGGGCGACCGAAAAGTGTCGACTCAATGGTTTGAGGGGCGTTCTTCCTGTGGACTCCTCTCCACCCTCTGGTAAGACTCTAGTAAGACAATTCCAGCAGCGCCAACGCCCCAACGATATTGAGTCTCACTTTTGCCCAGATCCGCAATAAATTGTTTGCCGAGGAGCACTGGTGCGTGGGTGTGTTGTCTCCGGGACAATCAATGCACTTCCGCCCGGGCTCTTTGGGGAAGAGAATGCATACATTCTAGATATTGCAGTTTTATGGTAATTATCTTGTCAGCTTTTGCCTTGAGTGAGCTCGCTTGATTTATTTTCAGTATTCTTGAGATACTCCCAAATAAGGCAGGCAAATAATAGTCTTTATAAAATGGATTCTACCCCCTAGGAAGTTTATTTACACTCTTGAGATAGACTGTTCTGGACATTCCACACCTTATCTGTTGTGATAGAACTTTTATAAGCCTTTAACTATCCTTATCTGGCACGCATTATCTGACCCAATTCAGTTACCACAAACATTCACCACGTTCGGCTTATCGCAAACATCCAGATATCGACTGATTAAAAAAGTTCAATCTCCCCACAAACATAAACAAATCAGCAATATTTCGCAATGATACGAAACCTTCGACTTCGAGACTATTCCAATTTTTGTTATGGAAAATCAATAAATTGTTCTTTTAGGGAATTGCATTGAGTAAGCGGAGAAATGGCCGATGAAGCACAAGCACCACCAGCTGAGGGCGCACCACCAGCCGAGGGCGAGGCGCCACCACCAGCCGAGGGGGCAGAGGGTGCCGTCGAGGGTGGCGAGGCCGCTCCTCCGGCAGAGCCCGCCGAGCCGATCAAGCACAGCTACACGCTGTTCTACTTCAATGTGAAGGCCCTGGCCGAGCCCCTCCGCTACCTTTTCGCCTACGGTGGAATCGAGTACGAGGATGTCCGTGTCACCCGTGATGAGTGGCCAGCCCTGAAGCCAAGTAGGTCATTGCCTTCGACACCTGGAAGTCACTAACGTTTCATTCTTTTCCGCCAGCCATGCCCATGGGTCAGATGCCCGTCCTGGAAGTCGACGGAAAGCGCGTTCACCAGAGCATCTCGATGGCCCGCTTCCTGGCCAAGACCGTGGGCCTGTGTGGCGTTACTCCTTGGGAGGACCTGCAGATCGACATCGTTGTGGATACCATTAACGACTTCCGTCTAAGTAGCGAACAATGTGTGCCTCAGTTTCATGTTCAGTGTCCTTGATTAACTCTGGAATTTTTAATGTATAGAAATTGCAGTCGTCTCGTACGAGCCGGAGGACGAGATCAAGGAGAAGAAGCTGGTTACCCTGAATGCGGAGGTCATTCCATTTTACCTTGAGAAGCTTGAGCAGACCGTGAAGGACAACGACGGTCACCTGGCTCTGGGCAAGGTAAAACCAATCAAGAAAGAATTTTAATACATTATTTTAACCTATTTCTCCCTTCTTAGCTGACCTGGGCCGATGTCTACTTTGCAGGCATCACCGACTACATGAACTACATGGTCAAGCGTGATCTGCTGGAACCCTACCCAGCCCTGCGCGGCGTTGTGGATGCCATCAACGCTCTGGAACCGATCAAGGCCTGGATCGAGAAGCGCCCCGTCACAGAGGTCTAAGCTACAGATTGTGAGACACTTGGGATGAGGAGGCAGGGAAAACCATCGCAAAACCCACTCAAACACAGCATGCACTTGCACACCAACCAACCAACCACCCACATCCGTACACATTTTGTTTCTTTATGCGAAGGATCCGGAAGGAGCAGCGGTCTTTCGCACGGGGCATAATAAATCCTTAGGAGTTTAGCACGTGTCATTACAAACAAATCGTATTTGTTCTACTACTTTCTTCGTTATAATTCTCTTTGCATGGCGCTATATACAATACATATTTCTATTGGAATCCGCAGCGGATCTCCATTCGTTAGCTTCCTATGAAATAATAATGATAATTCTTATTGCACAGTTTATAATAATTTTTTGGCTAATGTTTGAAACATTTAAAGGCCCCTTATGCGAACGCCTATTAATAGCTATATATAAAATTTGTATACATATACGAGTGGTTCATTTTTTAAAGGTATTCTATTATATTTAACTCACTGCGAAAAGCTCAAAAATATTTAAAGAAATGCAGCGAAAGCTGGATACAATTACAAAAAAGTTAGGTTTTCGGTTTACAATCACACCGTATCGCGACCCCACGAATTTTCTTCGTCTCATCCAATTCCCATTAGAATAACTCCTCTAATAAAAAAAGACTCACATCAATAGAACTGGAAATTTTCGATATTTTACAAAACCAATTCGGAAAACAGTAAAAGAAAACAGCAAAAACTGCCAAAATTTCAAATGTACCGAATCACACATACATTTATACATTTTATTTATGCAAATTTGTAATTGTACTTTTAAATATTTTCCCAAAACACTTTTAAATAAACTAAACACCTAAAAATGGAATGAGCACACTTTTCGAAAGCACGTCAACTCGTTTTATTTCAACGCCAAGGTCCATTATCCGTATTTGAAGATTACCTTCTAAATCAAAAACACCAAAATAAGGACTAATCAAAGGATTACGCAATGCCCTTATGGGAAAAATATCAACTTGATGTATTTACACAAACTCTTTAAACTTAAAACAAGATAAATGCACAATTGGTCAAATTGAAAAAGAAAATTCACAGTTCCAGTTCTCTTACTGGTGCTTCCAACTGGGAGGTCGCTTTTCGAAGAAACTGGTGATGCCCTCCTTAGTGTCACCCAACTGGAAGTTCTCACACATCTTGTCCTGGGCAGCTGCGAAAGCATCGGTTTGAGACATGGCCAACTGTTTGTAGAAGAAGTCCTTGCCGAGAGAAATAACAGCCCGACTTTTGGCCTTAATGGCACTTGCTATTTCGTTAATTTCTTTGTCCAGTTCCTCGGCAGGTACTGCTCTAGTCACCAGTCCAGATATGTACGCTTCCTCTCCACTAATTGGCAGACCAGTCATCAGCATATAGGCCGACTTTGGACGCGATGTGATGCGGGCAACAGAAACACCGGGCGTGGAGCAGAAAACCCCAACCCCGGCTCTGAAATAACATTTGATTCGGTAAACTGAAGATTTAAAGAAGGAAATTACTCTTACCCGGGAGTGGAGAACTTGCTAGTCCTAGAGCAGACCACCATGTCGCAGGACACGACCAGTTGACAGCCGGCAGCAGCCGCATAGCCATTAACCTTTCCTATCACCGGTACCGGTAGCTTTTGGATGTCGTTAATTACGTCGGTCAGCTTCTGGAACACCCATTTCTGCACCTCCGGATTGTTGTGGAGCTCCTTGAGGTTGTGACCCGCTGACCACACCTTTCCCTGAGCTGTCAGGACAACGCATCTCAAGTCCAGATTGTCTTTATCTTTCACAAGAGCATCCTGAATGGCACACATCATGTCCATGGAAAGGGAATTGAGAGTTTTTGGGTGATTCAGGGTAATCTCCCGCACTCCCTGCTCTTCCTTGACCAAAACCAGATCCGAGACACCACGAATGGTGGACCGAAAGGCTTTTGCAGGTCCATATTTGCATAATTTTAA
The DNA here is from genome assembly GCA_018150405.1 of Drosophila varians. NCBI lineage: Eukaryota > Metazoa > Arthropoda > Insecta > Diptera > Drosophilidae > Drosophila > Drosophila varians. Next base: position 18,589,618 of record JAECWK010000130.1, read on the forward strand.
AGAACGCAACAGGTGCATGTTGTTTGTTTTGATTAATCGATAACAGAAAAGTTGCCAGATCGGGCAACACAATCAACAGTTGCCTTCTTTTTGGAGTACAATTTAGAAAATAGAACGAGACATTGCAAGCGTTATTGCTATTTTCATCGAAGGTTTAGAATCATATTATAATAACTAAACCATTTCTAAAAGTAAATCTATTCAAAAGTGCTAAGAACTATCGTTTTTTTGGGCGCAGCCGGTCGAGCCAAAACAACAACACTGATCAGCTGTGAAACGCTATGTTTTTCAACAATTAAAACGTTTACGTGTTTCTTTAAGCTCTTCCGCGTTTGCAGCTGGACTTAAGTTGCTCCTAAGCCAGACGGACCGCACAGGTGACTAACCGCTGCCTTTGTTTGGAGTCGGAACCTAAAACAAAGCCAAACCTGCACTTTCTCAATCGGTGTGCGGCGACTACCACTGGGACAGAACTTTATCAGTGGCAAGCGATTTGTATTTTTCGCCCCACTTACTCTGATCCGGCGATCAGTTAGCGTATAGAGGCGCGCGAGTGCGGAACGAACCATTTGAACCAGACTACAGGCAATCCTTCTTTGTATATTCCAGCTGCCGAAAGATGCGTCCGTTCTCCGGCAGCGACTGTCTCAAGCCCGTGGCCGAGGGCATCAACCGTGCTTTTGGACCCAAGGAGCCCTGGCAAGTGGCCACCATCACAGCTACCACAGTACTGGGTGGAGTATGGCTCTACACTGTGATCTGCCAGGATGAAAGTGAGTGATAGGGAATGGCTTTCTTTGGTCAGATCACCCGATTCTGTTTGGCAAGGCTTGTCAATAATTTTAAGTCCATTAAACTATCTTATCTGGAGTCACAGGTGCGTTCCTGTAGAACCCCCCCAATATATACAGTGGAAAGTTAAATGACACATGTATTTATGTAGCTCTAATCATGATAATTATGCCATATGCTTTCCTTTGTACATTGGGTCTTATATAAGAAATGTGTCCAGTCGGCATGCACCCGTGGTATGGCCTCCCCGAACTTTTCAATTTAATCTGGGAAAAGAGATTACGTTAGATTATCGTCAAAATATTTGTTCAAACGTATAGCAACTAAACCTCGATGAGATATGTATGCAAAGTTCAACAACTAAAGCCTCCGGCTTCGATAAGATTAAGCCATCTTTTCTTTCCTAGAAACGAAAATAGTTTTTCTATTAAAAGCCAGACACCTTAATAAATAATTTTCGTATATTTTCTCGTATGAATTAGTCATTTCCTACAAATTAGGAATATTTTTTATCGACATTTTCTGGAATATGTACATATGTATGTTCGGATGATGAAATACGATAAGGTGTCGCGTATCGTGAGATTTGACAACTTTCTGACTGGGTAGGCGTCTTTGTTTCGGTTTCTTCACCTTTAGATAAAGGAGTTTATTGAGTTATTTGAAATGCATGGTCATTGCTAGTAGCAGCTTTTTCTTCTGAGAAAAGTCTACTTTTTTTTTTTTGAAGATCTGATCGATTTCCCCATCTTTTCTAGGTCTCTATGTACGGGGCAAGCGCCAATTCTTCAAGTTCGCCAAGAAGATTCCCGCTGTAAGACGCCAAGTAGAGACAGAACTGGCCAAAGCCAAGAATGACTTCGAAACAGAAATCAAGAAGAACAATTCCCATCTCACGTACTCCGAAGTTCTGCCCGAGAAGGGGCTCAGCAAGGAGGAGATCCTTCGCCTGGTGGACGAGCACTTGAAGGCCGGCCACTACGACTGGCGCGACGGACGAGTATCTGGCGCCGTGTATGGCTACAAGCCCGAGCTGGTGCAGCTGGTTACTGAGGTCTATGGCAAGGCATCCTACACCAATCCCCTGCACGCTGACCTCTTCCCAGGTGTCTGCAAAATGGAGGCTGAAGTCGTTCGCATGGCCTGCAATCTGTTCCACGGAAGCGCAGCTAGTTGCGGCACCATGACCACTGGTGGCACCGAGTCCATCGTGATGGCCATGAAGGCCTACAGGGACTATGCTCGGGAGCACAAGGGCATCACCAGGCCCAACATCGTGGTTCCAAAGACCGTGCACGCTGCCTTTGACAAGGGTGGTCAGTACTTCAATATCCATGTGCGCTCCGTGGACGTTGATCCCGAAACCTTGGAGGTGGATATGAAGAAGTTTAAGAGCGCCATTAACAGGAACACTATCCTGGTAGGTAATTCGTTTAATCATTCTCTAAATATCGGATTGTAATTAAACAAAATCGTTTCCGTAGTTAGTTGGCTCTGCTCCCAACTTCCCCTATGGTACCATCGATGACATCGAAGCCATCGCTGCTCTTGGTGTTAGGTACGACATTCCTGTCCACGTGGACGCCTGTCTGGGCAGTTTTGTTGTGGCTCTGGTCCGCAACGCCGGCTACAAACTGCGCCCCTTCGATTTTGAAGTCAAGGGAGTGACTAGTATCTCTGCCGATACCCACAAATACGGATTCGCTCCCAAGGGATCGTCTGTCATTCTGTACTCGGACAAGAAGTACAAGGATCACCAGTTCACTGTGACCACCGATTGGCCTGGCGGCGTGTACGGCTCGCCCACCGTAAATGGCTCTCGGGCCGGAGGAATTATCGCCGCCTGCTGGGCCACCATGATGAGCTTCGGCTATGAGGGTTACCTGGAGGCCACCAAGCGTATTGTGGATACTGCCCGCTACATCGAAAGAGGGTAAGTTTATTTAAAAACCATTTGATGATATAATGGTAATCTTATGGAATTCCCGCAGAGTCCGCGACATCGACGGCATCTTTGTGTTTGGCAAGCCTGCCACCTCAGTGATTGCTCTGGGCTCGAAGAAGTTTGACATTTTCCGGCTCTCCGATTCGCTGTGCAAGTTGGGCTGGAACCTGAATGCTCTGCAGTTCCCCTCTGGGTAAGATAATTGTATTTAAATTAGTCAAAATTGGTTCTAATTTGTTATAATTTTTGATTAGAATTCACATTTGCGTTACGGACATGCACACGCAGCCTGGTGTTGCGGATAGATTCATCGCAGATGTTAAAAGCTGCACGGCGGAGATCATGAAGGACCCTGGCCAGCCCGTCCAGGGCAAGTTTGCGCTTTACGGCATGGCCCAGAGCATTCCCGACCGTTCGGTGATTGGCGAGGTCACCCGGCTGTTCCTGCACTCCATGTACTACACGCCCAGCCAGCAGTAGGCGACTCAAATGCATTTTCTTCCCGCACCCACACCCACCCCACGGAGGCCATGTCCTGTGCCGTATTCAAAACCACCAAAACCACTACCCATCTGAAGCCATTTTTCTAACCTGCAATTAGTGCTGTAATCGAGGGTACAAACGATCGCTATGCGAAATGGATCTATAAACTAATCCCAACTATAATCCCAATCAACGTTCGTGGCTCTAGGGGCAATGTTATTGAAGAGTGTTTATCTGTGTAACTTTGCTAGTGAAATAAAGTAATATTAATTAATTTTTTTATACTCAGAAAAAAGAGGTAGACTATTCAATGATTTGTTAGATTTAATTTTATGTTTTGTTTACAGTTTTCCCCTTCAATTAACCATAATTGCAGCTGGCTGCGTGGGCTCCCACAATCCGGTTCGATCAGTTCCGATCTGATATTACTTTTCTAGCTTTTAGCCACGCGTCGGCGTTTAATTTAGCCGATCTTTGACACGCCCATTTCCTCTCCAGAGGAGGCTGCCCATGTAATTTACGTATCTGACAGATAGCTTGCCGAAAGTATCTCAAATAAATTTCTGTGACGGAAGCATTTATTTTGTGCGTCCCTTTGGGGCCACGCGTCGGATGTCATTTGACAAAGCAGAACAATTTTTTTTTTGAAAATTATTAAAAATAGCCGAAAGCTGCTGTGACACTTGTTTGTCGGACAAAGGTGGCGATCAATTGGTGGCATCCATTTCAGGCTGTCACATTAGAGGAGGGCCCCCACGCATTCCCCCCGGCTCCCGGCCCCGGCCCACCCACTTGGGCTGGCTGAAAACATTTCGGCTCAAACCGGGTTGCCAAAAAGAATGTATAAACTGAAAAATTCACATTGCTGTGACGTAGCCCCCGCCGATGGCGACGGCGACGGCGACGGCGATGGCGATGGTGACGGCGGCGTCGACGCACGAGCGAAGGCGGAGCAGCGACGGTGGAGCGGCCCAAGTCGGCGGCTCATTCGAATCGCGCTCGTCGAACCACCGAGACGTTCGGAGTCGCCTTCGTCGCGGGTGTGATAAAGATAAAAGCCACAAATAAATATATATAGAGCTCAGGGAAGAAAACCTGATTTCTTCTAAAAGTTGCATAAATAACAGAATTATAAAATAAAAAATATATATATACATATCAGTAGCTGGAGTTTTTGGCTGATCCAGGCAATTGATTCTTGGCCAAGTGGTTACATTTCCCATGGCATTATGATATTATGTATGTGCTTTGTGTAACGATGTTGATGTGAAGTGCAGTAATCCATCGCTCAGGTGTCTAAGCAATTTTCATTGAGTGCACCTTGCGGAATTTCAATTACTCAGGAGCACTCTTAAGGTAGGTTCCAAGTTAAACAAAAAAAAAATACAGGTAATAGTTACGATTCGTAGTTCTTGAGAGCGATAAGTCAAATAGCCTTATTAAATGGCAATTATTTAGTCACCATCGGTAACAACATCATCATCACGAATAGTTCATTAGCAGGTATTTGGCTATTTCGATAAGGTAAATAAGCCAGTACATAACTACAAAAATAATAGCAGAGAACAAACAACTTAAAAGCCAGAACTATACTTGGATAAACAGAAAAACAAATGGTTTTTTTTTAACAACCAACTTGATCTGAAAACTACGAATGTAACGTGAGATATATGGGAACAATTTTCAAGATACTCTCATCCCATTTATTTACAGTGTATAGAGGTTGGGATACCTTATTGAGGATTTAGAATAAATATACCTTATTATTGGCTATCCAAGTTATCAAATTAATGCGCAAAATGTATTTACTTAGCTCTTCTGCCATATCCAAGGCTCATATTATGTTTACATCTTGATATTCTCAGACCGAACCAAGCCAAGAGATAAGGTTCTATAAATTTTTTGCCTATTCTCCTGAATTTTTATCTTTCAGATAAGATATAGGGTAGTGTTTATCTCTCGGCTATATGGAAAACGTGCTCCACTTTTTGGTCAAACTGTGGCACGGAAGGGGGGCAGGATCAGGACCCTTTTTGGTTTATTTGTGGTGTTTGGTCAGATAGAAACTTTTGGGAGGCCCAGGCCCACATGACAACCCATGTGTGCATATTTCGCCATGGCAACTTGAACCGCCAACCCGTCCACAACAAGTCCACCACTCCGCCCGGACTCCGGAGTTGTTTGCCACCCACCAACAACAACGACGCGCCCGGGCAACCCCCTGTCCAAAGGACATCGGTTCCGGCGAGTGGCCAGCTGGGTGCGGCTTTATTGCCTGGCGTCATTATACCATTTATAGACCATGTTTCCCCAGAACTTTCGCTGCTCCTTTCTCTGTGTGTTTAATCGATAAAATGGCCCGAGCCGAGCCGGGCGAAAATCTGTTTGGAATTTCCCATTTTCATTGTGGAAAAGTCTTTGCCATTTGTGTGCTAATTGCAGATCGAGGCTAAGTAACTGATTTGTTTGTTTGGAAATGAAAATGGAAAAAAAAGAGTGAGGGCGGTGGCTTTTGGGCTCGTTAACTTGGCTGTTAATTATCGTTTGGAATTTCGCGACGCAGTTTTGGGCCCGAAACGACCGGTGGTATACCTTGAGGTAGGTGATCAGAAGTCACTGAAACTCTTTCCTTATTATCTCTGCCATATTTCCCTTCACTTGTGCATTTATATCTTTCATATTTCGAGATACTTTTTGGGGGGAAAAGCGAAACAACGCAAACCTACGAATACGAAGACGAATACGAATATTTCACAGTTGGTAAGCTATTTGCCATGCATACTTGCAACGCTCCAAAAAGTCCAATAAACGGCAATCACAAAGGCAGCAGCCAATGCTTTTCCATTTGCATAAAAAGCACTCAATCTAAAAACAAAGGCTGTACATTAAAATTAACATCAAACTCATGCCATTATTGACAAAGTCCCCCCACTCGCTCACTCGGCTTGGCACACTCGCTTCTAATTCTAATTTGAAATTGAGATCCGAACACGCCTCGGAAAATGAGCTTCGTCTTGTTTCCAGATCGGGGTATTCTGGGCAACCTTCACACGAGAGACTGGCTAGAGTGACGAGTTGACTGCCTGACTATGTTACTTCTAAAACAAACTGGCAAGCTCACAAGATGATTGCCAAATGACATCAGCAGCCTCCCAGACCCCCAAATGCCAGGCCCGGCTCGCGAAACAAAGCAAAAGCTATCGTCTCGAGGAACAGCCCGACTGTGACTACGCTTCACGGCTTTCTTCGGCTCCGGCGAAAGCTTCAAAATTATCTGAAAACGCCGCATTAATTATACGTCCAAATGATGATCATCTGTGGTTAATCGGTTTCCAGTAATTCGAGAGCCAGTTCGCTAATCGTGCGGTTTCTGCGGGTGTTGGGTCTCTTGTTTTTTCTAAGACAGGTGATTGTCTGACAAATTGATTGAAAACGCAGGTGCTCGGAGAGAAAAACAAAGTATAATTGCTCATGTAGATCTGATAGATCAATTAGCCATAGACCTGAGAAGCTGCCGAGTGGAACTATTATAATATAACCAGGTAACCCCCTCGGGCTATTACAGGAAATGCTTTTAAAAGTCACTCCTGAGTCACTTTAATTATAATTCAAGTTCCATGCTCCCCCTTTTTATAATAAAACCTTATATATAGCGATAATATCTTGTTGACTTTTTATGCAATTGCATTTATCAAAAAAAAAACACATGTTCGATAAGATGCCCATGCCCAGCGCTCCCTCCAAGCCGAGATCTGTGTAAACTGACACCTCCGGCCAACAAGATTGGAACTCAACGTGACCTTCGCCACACAATGCAGGGGACTCTTTAGCCTGAAAAGATACTTGTTCTGGGCCCTCGTATCCGTTACTGTGCCAAATCGAAAGTGATGCCTTTGAAGGCGAACTTGGCCAAATGGAACGACAACAACAGAAGAGGCTTTTGTTTGGGCCACAAGTCAGAGCTTAGCTGCTCCACATTTGTAACTTGGAAACTTGTGACTTGGGGTTCAAAAAACTCCCAACTTTTTGTCATCTTTATGGATCAGATATTTGAATTTTAAAGCGTGGGAGCTGCATATGAGATTTATATGAAGTAAGATCAAGATAAAGTTCGTCAACGTCTCGGAATGACTTGAGTGGGTGGCGCAAAGCGATGATGAAGAGATGATGATACAGCCACAAAAGCCACATAAAAACAGACTTTTGCGATATTAATAAATAAATATATTAGCTTAATAAGGAAACCAGTTTGGAAGAGTCTCGGCACGACTCTCCTCACTTACATCCATCGTATGCATAAGCACGGAACCCTAATAAAAGAAATCTCAGCTGGAAATTACTTACTTGATTCAGAGCACGTCCTATCCCAATATGGTCGATATGACTGGTCCTCAAGAGAACCACTTTGTATCGGGGAGTCGCTGGGGAGCAGCGGCAAACCTTTCAACTCAAATTATGCACAATAATCTTACATAAATTCTGGGGTCTTATCTCTATGCGTAGAAACCGAGGAAAACGGGTAAATTGGTTTTTTTGGTTTCTTCTACATATATCTATTTTGGTTGGGGGTGGAGGTGGGGTACATAAATTAGCGCCAGGTCTGGGGCAGGGGGCTGGTGTTTGGGGCAGGGGCACATGTAAATAATGGAAACGAGTTTATCGCTTCAAGTGAAACCAACAATTACCCAACAAACTTGTTCTATATAGCATATGGCATCTGTCAATGGCGATAAAAATTTATGGGTTTAGATGTCGCCAAACATAGATATTGACAAGCGTGTTGTTAGATTAGATTATCTTCTATATACTATGGCAACATCCTCTCCGTAATGCACTGGCTATTAAATCTTTGTTAGCCTTGAAAAGGTATTCCAAATAATTGATTAGTTCCACGCAAATATCTGGCCATTACTGGAGCCAAGGAAAAAAGTATAATTTAAGTTTTTTTCAGCACTTAATTGATGTATTAAATTACCCAAAAAAAAAAGAGAAAAAGTCTGCCACTTTTGATGTGCGAATTTTGGAAATGCCGAGGCTTTTGTGGGAGAAGTACTCCGCCACACAAAAGATCTTCAATTGCTTTCAATGTTGAGGCCTTTGGGGGAATGGGGTTCACTTTCATTTTGCAATTAAGAGCGCCCGATTCTCGGGGGGGATTAGTCAGCTCGGTTTCAGTCTGGTTTCAGCTGCTGAGCCCAACAGGACAGCGAATTTAGTGGCTGGCACGAATATTTAACGGTAATTAATTGGCTTATTAGGAAAACCAATTCAATCGCCCTTCCTCCCCCTTTTTCTTAGCGTTTGCGTGAGCCAAGCCCCGAAAGCCCAAGTCGCAAAATCGCAGTCTATGTTTGGATGATTTCATCATATTCTCTGTTTTGCGTATCTGTTGGATACACATTTTTTTTTGCAAATTAGCTAATATGAGCTTGGCCGCATTGGTACTAAAGTATAGCCAATATTTACCAACTTGTTGAGGAAATCTATATTTATACAGCAAGATGACACATCCTCCCAGTTCAACAACTTGTTTCAAATTCGTATCTCACGCTCTGACCTTTTGCAGATACAGATACGAGATACGAGGAGGTGCCGGGAGGAGCTGGAAACCCTCGGATATCTAATAGCAATTGCAGACCCAAAATTATATGCCAGACTGGCGTCATTTCCATAAGTTTTTGGTGGAAACTTGCAGCGAACAAAGCGAATTTCAAATGTGAACCAATCACAAACTGAAAAAAACCTTAAAAAATAGCGTGCATGGTGAAAAAAAATTGGATATTGTGAAAACAACAAAAGAAACATTAGGCAAAATCGTTTCCAAAGACTGTTGGTGTATTATTTTTTTGAAAGTGCAGTGAAAACGAAATATGATTAATTAGCAATGCGGCAAAATCATTAATGAATATTAAGTAAGCCACCGAAAAAACAAAAAAAAAAAAACAACGGCAAATAAGTGGAAAAAGTGAAGCAAAAACTTGCATGTGGAGCGAAGGAGAGTTTGGCGCGTTTTTAAACGCTGGCGACTAAAGACGCTCCAAAAGCGGAAGAAATCTTGGCCAAATTAAAAGCGAGTTCATTGCATCAAGTGTGAGTGTTTGAGAGTGCTTGTTAGTGCATGTGAAAATGGCAACGTCCGAGCAGAGTAGGAGGCCCCTGGAGCCAATCTTCATAGCCACGCCGCCCCACACTCCCCTGCTGCAGCACAGCTCCGTGACGAGGACCACGACTCCACGGGAAATGCCCACCATGTATCACTTTGATTTTGGTAAGTCCGCAGCCAATTTCTAGATATACACAAGTGCTTATCAATCAGTTCTGCAACTGAAAGCCCATCACCAAAGTGCGGCTAATTCAAAATACTCAAATATTCAAGCCACTTCCGCGCAGGCGAAACACCAAACACTTGGCATGCAGCCCCAGGCCAAGAAACTCCAAACTCCAGCTGAGTTGGAGGAAGTGTTTAGGAAACCACTTAGCCAGAGGGTGGGGGGGAAGAGGAAATGGGGCCTCTATGAATTTATAATGAAGCCAATAAAGCATGAAGATACATGGTAAACATGATATTCAAATCAATATGGGAATAAAAACCTTTACAGTTTCGAAACCCATAAAACCAGGTATAAAAGTTATTTTATTGGCATTAAAAAGTAAACAAACGGATGCAGGAAACAATGAGAAATACGTATAAAATCCATCAAAAGCCCCAGCTTTCTATCAAGACTTTAGGTAGATGACATCAGTCTTTATTGCAAATATTTAGCAAAATATGTTTGCAAAAGCTCTCAACCAAAACAAACACAAAACGTGAAAGGCATTTCAAATAAACTCAACAAATTAAATGCGAAAAAACAAGAAGCCAAGCAACAACGGTGGCAACTGACATATCTATGTCAATTTTCCATTTGCAGTAAACTGACAGAATAAGTTTTAATTAAATTAAAGACAAGCCCCAAAACGAGACATTCGGCCAAAGTTGGGATCTTATAGTGCTTTTTGCGCACCAATCGAGAATAATTCAATTAAAGATTGAAACAAAGTCAAGGAAAACAAAGAGTTATGGACCATATTCATAGGCCAGATGGGCTTGACAGAAATCGGGCGTTTCTATTCCTATTTTAGCCATGTCAGTCACGTCCGTCCCGGAGATTTGCGTGCCAAGTTTTAACAAGTTTCAACCGATACTGCCAATAAATAAGTACAAAAAACTATTTCAGTGCCAACCGACTGTTATGGGTTGTCTTCGTATAACAACCTATAAGGCCTAAACGATCGCCAGGTGGGGGCTTTTGACCCACTTCTCTCGGCCCACTCGAAAATAGCTTCCCTCTATCGATTAATCCAATGAATTTCCTTGACATTGAACCACATTTAGTGTCGCAGCTTGTCAGCAAGTCGGCTACAAACATAGAACGGATTCCAAAGTCAAAATCCCAACCAGTTTTTATTATTTACAATTCGAATAAAAGTAATTATTATTGTCTGGCTATCGGAGTGGTTTTCGAGTTGAAACCCGTTTTGCAAGTCATTATTCTCAGTTAGGGACGGACTTCTGGCATCGCCAAATTTGTCATTGATGGATTGCAGTTTCCCAATTAAATGTCCAATTGAAGTACAAATTTATTGCTTGAAAACCAAGCTTAAACAAACAAATAAAAGACGTCAAAAGGCGAAGCTTTTATCCAAGCTTCGCTACCAAAACAGTGTTGCCGTGCTACTGCTCTTGCTACTACTATTCGCGATTCGATTTGAAAGCGTTTTAAAATGAAATGAATCGAGTTTAGTGACTAATTCCTTATTAAACAGTTTACTAATTGAATTGTTAATCGATTGCTTATAATCAAAATCGAATTCGAAATTACCTGCCTCAATTTAAAGGCCCAATTCTCCTCGCACTTCGAGAAACAAAAGATTGAGATACTGAAAGAGACTGAAAGATTCAGATACAAATACACAAAAAGTATTTCACACTTTCTAAAAAGCAATCAACAATGCCAACAACAAACAAATCAACTTCAATTTGTTGCAACAACATCACAAACAACAAAAACAGAACAAAACGAACCAAAATTGGAGGAAACATGGAAACAGAGCGGGAAAATTGTGCAATCTGCAAAATGCGTTCGATGGAAACACAAACACCCAAAGGGGGCTGGGGGGAAGGGGAAGATGGGGCGGGCGCCAATGAACTGAAATGGTTTCATTAGATGATCAGGGCGGGATGGGGGGCAGGGCCGAGGGGCTGGCGACTGGAAGAAATAGAACTTAATTAGTGGAAAATACGGCAGCCTTATGTGGCCGATATGGGGCAGGTGGGGGGTAGCAGAGGGGGCTAAGGGCCACAGAAATGTCTCAAATACACTGACACAATATTTATAGGCCATTGTAGAGGATTTAAAGATATCTAGGGCTCTCCTGAGGTTAGTTTCAGAGTACTCCAAGGCATATATAGGGATTTATACCTCTAATTATTCCCTTTTTCTCACAGTGCGTAGGAAACATAAAATTTTAAGTTCACTTTGAAAAAAAAAATTAGTGACTAGTAGTATCTATTTTTTCGGTCGTGTCGCCGCCTTGCCCCCAAAATGCCATCCACACATCATCTAGATCTTCCGACTATTTATACGCACGCGCCCCTTTCAGTTTTCACTTTTCCTTCGAAGCTCGCCCTGTTGCACCGTGAAAATCGCCAGAGCGAGATATATCCCTCCCTATATGCAACTGCAACGGATCTTCTATTTTGGTTTTGGCGCTCTCGAAGCGTGACAATTATCAAAGATTATCAGAGGCTTGGTGGCAAGTCGAAGACGCGGCGCGTGGGCGACCACAAACGATGCCGCCCATGGGCCACCCCCGCCTCCGAAGGGAAGTTGTTGGGTCGATAAATAAAGATTTATATATAAACAGCCAGGAATTGGGGGGCCTGCTCAAGTTCATGACTCGGGCATTAATGTTTCCTTTGGCTTTGGCACGTGCAAAAATCCGAGAATCCCAAGTCAAGGCAACAACTTGCATAAGAGTGACGTCACTCCTCCAACTGGCAGGAGCGGATGCTGCAACGTTTTCTGATTTACGGCCCCAACAGATGGGGATACTCAAAAGTGCATTCGCATTTCAATTAAAATCCGAGAAGCAAAAAGAGCCCGAAAGAAGAGTCGAATATGGAGAGGCGGACGTAGGCGATAGACGAATATGGACTACACTGCAGAGGCCATAAAGTCTGAATGGATCACCTCCAGCCAAATGCCAGGGGCTAAGCATAAATTATAGATCCAGTTTAGGCACAAACTCCACCACCCAGCTGTGATGCCCTTTAGTGTATATGGAATAAGTCCCCAAACTTTCGGGGCCAGCTGTTTATTTCTGTGAAGTTTTGTGCCGGCAACACCGAATGTTGCTGCTGGCGGCAACAAATGTTGCAGTTGCAACTCCAACGGCGTCTACCTTTTTTGGCACACTTATGCAACTGATGTTTTTCATGCCCCAAAAGTGGACATAATGGCACACATATACAAGTATGTAGGTGTATGTGAGGGGGGCAACACCCATTCCCATTAGCCAGGAAATGGGAGCTCTTTGAAGTCTGTTAACTGATTGACTGATGACTGAGGTCGGCCGCTCCGTTCGCCAGTTGAGATTTCAATTTAGAAATGGCAATCTCCCCATTCTCCGGAAAATCCGAAGAGTCAGCAAAGCTTCGTGGCGGCTTTAAATAAATCAGCCGTAAAGACAAGACAAACAAGAGAAGGGAAACAGCCGGCAGACAATTGCACTTTTGTATAGAATCGTGGCGTGGCCTTTGTTGATGGCAGCCACAACGGAGGAACACAACAACACCACCCACACTGGAGCCAAAGAAAAACCTAAAGCCAAAACTGGAGTCCAACTATTTTTAATTCCATGCAAAATGCGCACCAGCAACAGTTGCTGCTCCCAGAGAGAGCAACTTGCGATGTTGCTGGTTGCTGGGTTGCGTGTTGCTGGTTGCTAGTTGCTGGTTGCTGCTCGCCAGCCGTTGCCTATTCATTCGGATTCATTCGGAGAAGCCATTCGGTTGGACAGAAGTGCTGCTCCGATTCAAAGATTTTATTCGAGCAGGCGGCGGCGTGAAAAGTTTAGGTTCGGGCAGGCGGACAGTTTGGTCGGGATGCGTTTAAAAATATATAAATAAAAGTGCCTTCAAAATGAGCAAGAAAATGTGGAATAAGATCTTCAAATCCAAGTCGCAAAAGCCTCAGCCTCTGGCCAAGATCAATAAGCGGCACAGTCGTGGCATTTACGAGGAGTATCAGCAATTAAACGATTTGCTGGCCGGTGAAAAAGCGCAACTAAATTTCAGCCAAAACGAAAAGGAAAATGACCATGGAAATGGAAATGGGAATGGGAATGGAAATGGCAACATTAACGTTTTCGAGCAAGAGCCGCAGCCAAGTTCTTTCAACTCGTTGCAACTTAGTGAGGCGCATCAGCAATCCCAGCAGCAGCAGCAGCAGCAACAGCAGCAACAGCAACAACTGTCAACATTTTCCCGCGTTCGGAACACATTTTCGCTGAAACGCAATAAAAAACAGGCAACTAATGCCAAGTCAAGTGAGTCGGACACGCCCTCGAGTGTGGGCGCAGCATCCAAAATTGATGAAATTGCAACTGCAGCAGCGGCAACAGCGGCAATTGCAGCAGCGGCAACTGCAACATCAGCAACATTAACTAACCAACGCGTCTTAATCGTTGTCAATAAGATCGATGTGGCCACTAACAGTCCAACTAATTACCATTTGCATGCCAATCCAGCAAAATCAACAGCTACTGCAATTAAATCAAGTAATTTTCAATGCAAATTAACAACTAATTTGTGCCACAGTAACCGTTTTATTAGCCATCAAATTGCCGGATGGTGAAAGCGGTGGCCAAAAGACGTTGATCCGCCCCACCAGCTGCTCCAATTTCGTGTAATCTTCCTCGGAGGTGACCTCTTGCCTGGCTTCTTTTTCTTATCAATCGCAAAACAAAAGCCCGAGCCAGATGATGTCACCTTCGGTTTGTTTAAATGAAATTGAAATTAAAAACCTTTGATTGAATTATATTCGCAGCTAAGAATGTGCCTTTCCAGACTGTTTATTTTCGCTTCAATTACGCGTCTTCAACTGAAATATTCCTCAGTGCAAACAAGTCTGGCCGTATGGAGGTGCCAACTCCTGGGCTTTGTTTTTAATGCCGGTTCAGGGGCTCAGGTGTCAGGGAGAGAGGTGAGAGTTCACGGCGTAGCCAAGAACCTGAAACGGCTTCGCATGGGAAATGGGAAAACTGCTTACCATATTGCACAAAGGCAGGCAGCGAACACATTTATGGCACCACCGAAGTCTTAAGTGGCTTATGGAGCTTGCCCAACCTTACCCAGCCCAAAATAAACTAGACACTAACGAAATCTTAGATGTTGCAACTTGGCAGTCATATTTGTACTTGTACTATATTGAAAGTGGCATTCATCACTCGCCTCAATGGCTTTCAACTTTTGATCTGGTAAACTCTTGACCATTTTCCATGCCTCCGGGGATCTGCTCAAAATCAGAGACCCAGTCGCTGTTATTTTTAAAGATCTCAAGTGGAATGGGGCGGCTGTGTGGATGCACAAAGTGCATCATAAGGCATAAGGCATCATTAGCACAAGACAGACAGACAGTCAGACAGATACATAATGGTTATGCTGCCTCCCGGGGACCCACTTCTCATCACTTTGGATTGTATGAAATATAAGATCTGCGTAACATACGACTCTGCATTGATTTGAATGAAAATGAGACAAGGGTTTCAAGTTGTTGCGGAAATTCTAGTGTGCGTGTCGCTGATTGATGTAATCGCCATCCAGATGGTGGGTGAGACTGGCCCGGCATTGTAATTGGATGGGCTCCATGTCTGTGATTAGTGGCCGCCTCCATTGATGCCTCAGCTTGCTTTCCATATGCTAACTCTGAGCCGATTCTAATTATTATTCCTCAATGCCCACACCATGTTGCTGGCTAGGAAGGTTCCAGTAGCACAGTTAAAGATTCATTCCGACATGGGCTCTACCAGAGGTAGAACGTTAGAAGCGACATTATCCAAAGGAAGTTTATAAAATAATCAAATAAAAACCACCTGTGATCCACTGATCTTTAACCATTTGCTCTTCGAGATCAAATACCCGCCCACGGATCACATTCCCAGTGCTTTTGGCGGCGACCAGCTGCTCAGTTTGGACATGACCACATTTCATCAGTCTCCGGCCGAGCAAAATCCGAAATAGTGGCCATAAATTAGACTCTGCTAATAGAGAAGAGCCCCCATTGTGTTTTTTGGAGAATTTATTTGCGTGGCAGACAACTTGTCGTACCAGAAAGTGCTTTTCACTTGGCTGTCAGCCATTTTCCGCGACTTTTCCTTGCCCCAGACTTTCCCTTTGAAGGGCCAAGCCCCTTACATTTTTCCCTTCCAACTCTGATATCATTTTGGATTGGAAGGGAGCAAGCCAGTCTCGAAAATGATTTCATTTGTATTCTTATTTTGTTAGAGTTGAGAATCACATTTATTTTTTAAGTCTCACATCACATCATCTACAAAAACATTGAAAAAGTGCTCGCAGCTAACTAAAAAACCCAAATAAAAATTAATTTCTCAATTTTTAATCCATTACATTTCCCGTTCTCGCTGTTTAGCTATCAACGCCACCACGGATCTGAACGCGGAGGTACCGATGCGGGGCACGGACGACGATCCGCTGTCCCCGCCCCCGCCGCCACTGACCTCCGGGATAGCGGTGCCGGTGCCAGAGCACGCCCCTGCCCAAAACAGTGACCTGACCCCCTGTCCCTGCTGCAGCCGCACCTTCAACCTGAACGCCTTGCGCAAACACGTCGTCATCTGCGAGAAGTCATCCAAGAAGCGCAAGGTCTTTGATTCGTCCCGCCAGCGCCGCGAGGGCACCTCCCTGTCCACCTATGTGCTGCCCAAGAACTTTGGCCTTCCAAATGCGGAACGCAATCCAGGGGTTCAGTCGCCTCCGACCATCAGCCGGGAGGCTGCAGCAACATCTGAGGTGAGATGAAGGATTTAAAGTCTTTAAAAAATTATATTTAATCTTGAAAAGATTTCCTAAGAATTTAAACCGTTTAAACGAACTAGAGAGCCTTCTAGAGTCCATCTTTTGGAACCCAGAAAAGTGATTCTATTGTCAATAATATCCATCCATTATATCTTCATTGAAATTAATGAATTTTTGATTTTTCAATTGCCATTTCCAGCCGATTAGCTCGCCAATACCCGTCCGTCGCAAATCACAAACTGAAATGGTCCGCTCCACAGTCCGGGCTTCGCTGCGCAAGGCAGCCTCCACGCTCTCGAACAGCTCGGCCGGGGAATCAGCTCCTCTGGCCACACCAGCTCCGGCTGCTGCACCACCAGCACCCCGGGAGCGGTCCTTGGCCAAGCGCATCAAGGGACCGGCCTGCGATAAGTGCCCCCATTGTGATCGCACCTTCAATCCGAAGGCCTTCGACCGACACGTGGAGTGGTGCAAGGAGAAGGCCATCCAGGCCACCATGAAGTCAGGAAACAGCCAGGAGACGTCAAAAGCAAAGGAACGCCTCGAAGCCCGGAAGCAGTACCGGCCCCCCAATCTAAAGTAAGCCTGGCGGGAACTGACACATGGAACATCAATATTCAATCCTCTTCAACATCCATACATTTATATTTCTGTTTCTCGTTCTGGTTACTTTCCAATTATTCGCAATGTATGGCAGGACGAAGCGATCCCTTGCCCGCGACAAGTACTCGGGCCAACACGAGGAGCTACTGGATGCGGGGGACATGTCTGCTCCCAAACCGAACATTATGTCTCTATCGATGACCTCGTCCGTGCACAGTGATAAGTGAGTATTCCTAGTTAGTGACTAGATTAGTTAGTCCTTAACCACCGCTGCTCTACTGGCATTGTCGTTGTCTAATCCGTAAACCGTAATCCGTAATCCGTAAACCGTAATCCGTAAATCTTAAATCGTAAAGAGTAATACGTAATGACAGCCACCGTCGTCTAGCTCGAGTACACACTGTAGTTAGTCTGCCCACGATCTTCACTCATGCCACGCCCTGATCCTCAGCAACCAAGTGGTGAGGGCTCGAACTCAGCCCGCACGCGGCACCACCCAGGTCACCCAGAACCAGGTGAGCCTCTACAAGACCCAGGAGGAGGACCCACCCTCCTCGCCGCCGCCCAGGGAGCGCAAGAGCCACCGTTCCAAGCGCAAGCAATCGGAGGCCTGCAACGAAATCGACGAGACCATGGACCGGCTAAGACGCAACCCAGCCGGAGATGGCCACCAATTGGCCACCCTCGACTGCATGGAGGCGCCAATCCTCAAGCCGTCCCGCAGTCGCAAGAGCGAGCGGTCCAAGCGAGAGAAACTGGAGGTGGGCGACAAGGAGATCAGTCTGCCCACTCTACCGCAAGTAACCATGACTTTCGAGGAGCTCAACGGGTTGATCAAGCGCAAAGGTACGGGTGGGTTTTGTTTTCATCTCAGGGATGGAGCCTCCCCTTCCACGGAGCATGCCGTTTTCCAATTAACTTCCGACACACTCTAACTTGTAAGATCTAAGAACCCGGAACGATTTCATGATCGTTAATTAGTGCGCCTCGCATCGGGGCATTTGGGAGATCAGCCAAGCATTAAGGTTTCCTATGGCGTTGGTCCAGGTGGAGGAGGTGCCTCCATTGGGTTTTTTTAATTTTTCGAAGGGGAAGTCAAGGGTAACGAGGGAATTATGGGGTAATTAGAATGCTTAGATATAGGACTGCAGCTAAGAGATAAAGTATCTCATATATATTTTTGTATTCAAAAAAGCTTTGATATTCCTGGGAGAAGTATTCATAATACTATACCTCAGATAACCAGGTATATTTGGGATTTCAAAGAAGGAACAAATCCTATTACTGGGGTTCCGTTATTATTCCGTTACATTTATAATAATAGTATTCCCATCCTGCATGCTGACCCCTCTCAGGTGGCACACCCATTTGCAATGTCAAAATGGATGAGCAGGAAATCGCCAGTTTGACAACCAAGTCCTCCCGATCCTGCACATCGCTAGTGCGCCAGGCACGTAGACGCCTCCGCACCCGTAAGAATCCGGATCTTGAGTTTCGAGCTTTGGAACAAGAGCCGGTGCTGACCAAGAATGTGGAGTTCGCTTCACTAGACTCCAGTCTGGTGCCTCTGCAGCGGATGAAACGCGGCACCTACACCGAATCCGAGGACGAGTCTCCTCGCGCCGAGATTCAGATAAAACTAGAGGCTACCACCATGCGCACAGTGTGCCGACCCAAGAAGCGTTCCGGACAGGCTAACCCAACTGCCGTGGGCGGCTCGGAGCCCTTGAGGGCCCTGCCTATGCCCCAACTGAAACAGAGTCTGGAGGCCATCAACCAGTCCATCGAGAAGGCCTCCCTGCCACGCTTGAAGCTGGGAACGGAGAGAAAAGACGATGATTACGATCAAGATGCAGATGAGCCGGAAGATGCACTGAGCGACCTGGACATCGAGGAGGAGTGTCTCCGAGGGGGAGTGGAGGAGCCCCTGAGCGAGTATGAGGAGGAGATTGAGACGGAGGTTGAGAAGCCACTGATGACTCTGCCGCCGTTGATCAAGCAGGGCAGCAATGTGAGTCGTCGCCTGGTGCTCCTAGAGCAGGATGAGAACGGCACCATGTACATCAAGTCGGCTCCCAATGCCAAGCGTCGCCTGAAGAGGTTTGTAGATATTAAAGCCAAGTGAATCCTACAAAAAAAATTTGAATCCAAAACAGACGACAGCCAGGCAGAGCAAAAAATGGGTGGTTTACTAATAATTTATTAACCATATTTTCTACCTAATATTTAATAACTTAATTATTTTATTTAACAGCGGCCTAGGCGATAAATACGATCCCTTCCTCTCGGCCAAGCGTCAGCTGGAGGAGCTATGCTCCCCCAACACACCGCCGCCGGAGGAGGAGGAGGTCCTGCTGACCACCTACAAACCTAAGACACCCACAGCCACATTGACAGCTACACCTCTAGCCGCACCCAGTATAGCCATGACCACCTCGCTGACCTCTTCCGGCAGTCGACCTGCCCCAATCACAGCTAAGGTCCAGCCAGCCTCCAACTTCAGACGCACTTCGTCCCTGCGGGGACCCCGCAGGACGCCGCTGCTGCCCAGCCGGCCGCTGTTCGCCACCAACTATCGGCCCACCATCCAAAGAGGTCTCTCAGACGAAGGACCCATCTCCACGAATTTCCTGAAGCCAGAAGAGTACGATGAGATGCCGGTCCGTGCGGCCTGTGGCAATGACTTCCATAGCCCTAGGGTCGTGCGCCGGGACACGAGTGCCTCGAATCGTAAGCAAATGATCAAGCTCCCAGTGAGTGGACCGTCCACGGAGGCAGGTCCAACGTCTCCTCAGCCAACCCGTAGTGTGGCCAAGACCGATTCCCTGGCCGTGTTCTTGAAATACGAGCACGACCTGGAACAGTTGAATGCCAAGCCAGCGGCCACAGAACTAGCCACTCAGTTGACCAGCAAGGATCTAAAGGACAAAAGCAACAATCTGAGCAAACAAAACTCAGCCAAAAGCCTGAGCCAGAGCACTCCCACCCAGCTACCCCCCTTGACTCCAGTGGCTCCCTCGCCGCAGTCCCCGATTGTGATCAAGGACAACAGCAGCTACCCACCAATAGTCACTCCGTTGCGATTGGAACCCATTAGCAAGCCTGGCACGCCTCTGGCTCCCATCAAGCTGGAGAGCATCTTCGGGCCCAGAAGAGACCAGGTCTTGGGTTCAGGTCTTGGATCAACGACTGCTTCAGTGGCCGGGGACTACATAGACCCCAAGCTAATCAACGCCTGCGATAATCTTCATGTGAATAGCGGAGTTTCCTCTGACGCCAGCTCCACGCCGCAGCAACTTTCCCAGAGCCGGAGCCGGAGCAGTTCCCAATCCACCATAATCCACGAGAGGCGGCAGTCGGGAGAGGCCAGGAATCTGCTGAAGCGCAAGATGCGACTGGGACGCAACCAGTTCTTGTACGATGCCTCGCCGGAGGATGCTGTGGATGCCAGCTCTGGATGCTCGGCGGATGATGAAGCCAATCGATCCTCGATGGAGTATGACGAGCAGTGCTGGCAGCAGCAACAGAAGCAGCTCCTGGCCTATCCCCTGCCCCTGGTCATGCCCATGGTGCATGGAAGCAGCAATATGCCCACCTTCGATGACTTTGACTTCGAGGAGTTCCTCTCCTCATTCGAAAACGAGAATGATGACGAGCAGTTCCCCCTGTTCAAGGACTGTCGCGAGTTCCTGCTGAATCGCTCGACGAGCCGCCAGCGCTCGTTCCAGAAAGCGACTTCGACGCCACAAACGACAGCCACACAACACCAACAACACATCCACCTACACAACCACCACCAGTCCCACAACAAGAGTAAGTCTAAAGATGTCCACGTCCACAGGTCCGATTCAAATATGTCCGGAATGACCGATGAGGGCAGCCAGCATGTGGAGAAGCCATCCCGCCTGGTGGAGATTGAGAAGCAAAGCCGCCTGGCGGAGCTGGAGATGCAGACCCGTCTTGCGGAGCTGGAAAAACAGAACCGTCTGGTAGAGTTGGAGACTCAAAGCCGTTTGGCGGAGTTGGAGAAACGTGCCGCCGCCGAGGATCAGCAGAAGCGAGAGACCTTCAATAGAAACGCATCCGAGGATCAGCAGAAGCGGGAGACCTTTAATAGAAACGGATCCGAGGATCAGCAGAAACGGGAGATATTCATTAGTATTGAAACTGAGGCCAATGCCCAGGGCAGATCCCCCATATCGCCCGAGTCCCTCCGCCACATGGTGGGCAATTCCCAGACACCCATCGATGTGCTGCACATCGAGAACGGCAACGAGCCGGAACACGCCAGATTCAGCAAGATAAGCGACACAGAGGACGTCGGCGAGGAGCTCGAAGATCGGTCCAGCCAATTGAATGCCAATCGACTGGACTCATCCTCGAGTTCCAGCACTTTGGTCCCCAACGTGCAGTTGAATAACGCCAGGAACTTGATCCAAAAAATGCAGAGCGATTTTCGGCAGCTTGGCGAGGAGGCTAGTGCGTCCATGAGACGCACCTTGATAACAAATGGTGGACGATCCGAGGAGCAGCAGCAGATCAGCGAGACCAGGGAATCAGATCCAAATGTACAGCAGCAACAGCAAACACAACAGAATCAGGTAAAAGCCACTTCTCCACTGACACCTTCGCCATCCGCGGACTCGGATGAGCTAAGCAGCCTGGACAACTATCCCATGTTCTCCGGGAAAACCGCACGACGTGAAGGCAGCTCTAAGATAAGCATGGATTCTGCATATGGAAGGTGAGTTACTTAATACTGATATATATATTGGAGGTTTGGACTTACGATTTCCTTTTAGCAGCATCCACTCACCGTTTAGCCTGTCACGTCAGCGCTCCAGCGAGCTGCATCCGGGTACCCAAAGCGCAAAAGGACTTTTACGTCCGCACACGGCCAGCGCCAAATTGGCCACCATGTCCGATGCCTCTACACAGGCACAGACCCAGTACGGCACCCTCAAGGCGCGACAGCGGCTCTTTGGCATCAACGGAGGCAGTGCAGCCAACAACAACGGGAATGAAGATGGCGCCGAGTCATCCAGCAGTGGATCGGAGACCTCTCTAGAAGTGCAACAGAAGCAACAACAACAGCAGCAGCAGCTAACTAGCAACTACAATTACCAGCAGCAACAGCAGCAGCACCTGGCCCAATCCCAGCCAGCTTACAACTCTAACAACAACAATAACAACTGTTCCGAACCGATGGCATTGACCACATCGCAGAACTCCCTGCTGAGCAGCACGTCCAACAATTCCAGCATGAGTTCGAGTATGAAAATGTCGAAATTCTGCCACGAATGTGGCGCCAAGTTCATCATAGAACATGCCAAGTTCTGCATGGAATGCGGAGTGAGGCGGATGGTACTCTAGTTCTAACTCCAAGATCACAACATAGAACACACTATCAAGATTAGGAGCCGGGCACCGAACACAGAACACCAGGAAAAATTAATGGGTCTTGAATATATATACCAAATGTAGTTGTTACACTCGCAGAAACATTTTAGAAAGCGTTAACCCAGCTTATATAAATAATAATATATATATATATATTTTAATAAGAACCATAAACAAAAGCAAAAAGGTTTTAAATCGAACAAACTTTTAATAACTCGACTTGGCATTTCTTTTGTAATTCGTGAGCACACATATTCTCATATAGATTTGCTTAAACTACAAAAAAAACAAAGCAAAATTGCGAACAAAAACATTTAAACACATTAACAAAGTTGTTAATTAACAAAGACTGAACGAATTTCAATGATGTAGCTTTGAAAAAAAAAAATAGAATTGAGTATGTACCATAATATGCAAGAACGAAACTATTTTTAAACATTTTTCGAAACCTAACGCAGCAACTCCATTGTATTTTTGAATCGTTTTACTAACTATGTAGACATTGCTTAAATATATAAATATATAATGGTATCATAATAGATCCGCATCGATTTCAATCACCGATCTGATGGAATATAAAACATGGTTAAAAAAATCAAACTTCGCCGTTAACTAAGCATTCATGAAACTCATACGTTTGTATTTCTTAAGTCGGTTAATCTTAAGTTAATATTCTTCTCCTTGTTCTTCATTTGCAGCCCTTTAAGTGGAATATCGGCGGTATTCTTCGTTTTGCAGAATCTCGAAAGCTGCATTAAGCTTTCTTAACAATAACTTACGTTTACATACAGATTAAAAAAAAAAATACAAAATCTTCTGTTTAACAGATGAAAGGCTTAATGTTTTTATGCTGCTCGTGCAGCAATCTAATTCAGCTTCTAGAACTTTCTTCTGGATTTGTGATTAATATCGTGGTCTCACTTTCATAACTTAAATCTAAATCTTACTTTCTTCAGCTTCTATATGCCAGCTTGTGGCTTAGGTGCGCAGTCGTTTTTGGAATTAAGCAATACTTTCGAAATCTTAGCTTCCAGAGCCTTGACATCCATCTGGAGGTCGTTTAGCTTCACTTTAAACAACGAGGATGGCGGATCAGTGGTGAAGCTGGTCTCGCTGTAGCTCCCATCTAGACAATCACATGATAAACAAAAATGCTATTATCAGAGGTTTTAGAAGACTTACCAGTAGATTCGTTATTGTCCTTGACAACGCTAATGTCCACTGGCATTCTAGCATACCACGGAGTAAGCTCTTCATCCTCCAGTTCCGAGCCGGACTCAGAGTCTTCCTCATCCAACTCCTGCAGGAAAGCCGGCAGCTGGTTGGATTTTTTCTTAAAGACATAAGTGCCTTGTTTCTTGCACTCTTTGATTACCCACAGAAAGTCGCGGTGGTGACGCAGGGTCACAGGATTGCCGACTAAAATCAACAGGGACTTGGCACGCGAAAGGAGAACGTTGACCCGACGAGGACTACGCATGAATCCCATATTGGCAAAAGATCGTACCAAGGTAGCTATGATTATGGGCTTCTCGCGACCTTGAAAAGTTTCCACACTGCCCACTTCCACACTGCCATGCCCCTGCTGTTGCAGCCGTTGGGAAAGGAGTTTGCCCTGAGCCGCGTACGGAGCGACTATACCAATGTCATCTTGACTCACTTGCCTACGATGGCCCAAGCCGTCGTTAAGGAGACGTTTTACATACCAGCAGACCACCTCCGCCTCCAACTGGTTGTACGAGCTGGTCGAGTGCTGGTCACGCAAAGTCCTTCCGTGAGTGGCCTGGAATATGATTGGAAAGTTTGCATTGGGTAGTAGTTTCCAATAAGCTGCTCGGTTAACTTCAGAGTCAGGAGCCAGGGCAATCAGCTCCCCGTTGTAGTACAACTCATTAAACATCCGCACAATCTCTGGGTGGGACCGATAGTTTCGACGAAGCCGCGTTTGCAGGCTGCGGTCATAGTTTCCGTTTTCGTCCAGCTTGTAGCAGTCAGAGCGAAGTAGCCGCTCCATCAGGGAGCAGCTAAGTCCCAACGAAGCTGCCCTGTTGCTCTTAATCACGGCGCCCAACTGTTTGTGGTCCCCGGAGAGGATCACGTGGCAGTTGGTCGTCTGCTTAACTCCCATTATCCCGATCAAAGCTTCGGGCTCAGTGGAAGCGCCCGCCTCGTCGATGAAAATGTGGGTGAAAAAGTTGTGCTTTCCAAGCCCATCGCTCACCAGTCTCCCAATAGTGCACAAAGTAGTCACCGTGATGCCGTACTCCAGAACTTTTGCCACTCCAAGGTGTTCGTATATATGCTTCGAACAGTTGGAATGCTTTAGTAGTAACGGCGGCACTGACTTTAATCCTTTGAGTGTGATTGATCGTGAAAAGATGCGGAGTAGCTGACGGTCAGACTTTGGACTATCCCGGCTGTTCAAATGCTCCCGTAGATGGGCATTGTCGTCTAAGTACTCACACAGCTTCAGGGCGATCGTGTCGCAAGCGGAGTTCGAACCGGCGGTTACAAGGATACGGCTTCGCGGTTGCTGAAGGCGCAGCTGTAGAATGGACTCCACAATGGTTGTAGTTTTTCCAGTGCCTACAGAATAAAATACTAAGAATCCCGTTAAGATAAATTGAATAGTCTTCCCACCTGGTGGTCCGAACACGATATATGGTCCTTGCGGACTGGGTCCAGCCACAATCCTCTGGACCGCCTGCAACTGCTCTTCATTGTCGTAGATGGATGGATTTAACAGAGAGAGTGACGACGGTGAAGCTGGTGAAGATGGTGGCGTCACTTCTAGCCAGTTTGGGAGATCCGGGCTTCCGTCCACGAGGATCTGCGATTGCTCCACCATTTGATTAAGCCATCCAGGGAAGGGGAATAGATATCGGCGCACTGAGGGTGTCTCCTGTAGTAGCTTGAGTGCTCGGTACATATATCGATATGGCGTACGCTTGGATCGGACTATCACATGGAATAGATGGTCGTTTATGTTTTTGTCACCAGGAAAATTGCCGCGGCTAAAGCGGAACTGCAAAGAACGTCCGTTAATCTGCTCTACGCTAGCGACATGGCGGCGCATCGGATCCTGCTTGTCCAGATTCTCATGAATGTGTGGCAGCAGTGACAATATAAGATTCTTTGGCAGGGGGGAAGCAACCACACTGCTTTTTGGCACCAGAACTACATCGTCCAGATTGGGTGCTATAATATCCTCTGGATTAGTTGTTGTCAGTGGAAGCTTTACTTGGTATATATGCTTTGAAACCCTCTGAACGGATACATTAAAACACATGAACTCGATATATTGCTCCATAATGGAGAGGTCCTCAATGGTTAGCAACGTTGTCATGACTGAACAAACGTTATAAAACTCCAATTTGCGACTGGCCAGGTAGTCCTCAAATATAGCATTATTAACGATCAGGGTATTGTCCGTGAATTCGGACGACAGTGCCGAAAGCATAGCGTCGGTCGGCGGATAATACGGAAGCGATTTCATCAACTTATGCAGGCTGATGGAAATCAAAGAGGATGTAAGCGATCCTTATCATTCTTTAAAAACTTACCGATTCTTTCTGGCCAGCAATATGTCCTGTTGGGGTTTGGACTGGGAGTCGCCATTTAGTTGCTTATGTTTAAGGTCAAAAAAAACATCCTTTTCCACCCATTCGGACGCATTTTTGCCAATATGCGAAAGCTGCTTATCCAACTGTAAAAAAGGTGATTGTAATAACAAAACAATTTATTAAAACGCAGATCTTACCAATTCCAGATCTTCAATGATTTGCATTGTTCTGCATTTGCTTAAAAAAAAGAAAAATGACGAAATTGTGACGATCACAGATGGACGTTCAAGAGAATTACGAAAATATATAGAACGTAGAAAATGTTATTCGCGGAAATTCGCATTTCGTTGGACGGGAAAAATCCGTTATTTGTAAATTACCGCCAGATTTTAATTTAAAGTCTTACCAACACTGTTATCGTTTTCACTTCTATCGATAAAATAGGTAGAAACGACCACAAATTATCAACACTTGCCGGTTTGTTTTGTTTACAAAAATGGACCAAACCTCCGAATCGGTTTTAATTGAGGAAATAGATAGTAATGATGTACCAGAAAACGAGCTGGGACAATTCCAAGAAACGGAGCCATTGCGGGTGGTGGACATCATCGACGAGGCGGAGGAGGAGGAAGGTGCCTTGATCAAGCGCTACGTCCAGGGCTTGGAGTTCCCTGACTTTTGCACAAAACTCGAAGCCAGCGATGAGGAAGACGATGAAGAGGAGGAAACCAACAAGGAGCAGGTGGAGGTGAAGCCAAGCACCTCGGGCCAGGTTCAATCCCGAGCAGAACAGCCCTCCAGCAGTGCTCGCTCGGGAGGTGGTGGTAGCGGCGTCCGAAAGAGCCAGCTGAGCACAGCCCTCCAGGGACTGATGGGCGAGGCCAACCTGAGTTTCGTCTACGGACGCTTCGAAACCGCCGAACGCATCTGCATGGAGATCATCCGTCAGAATCCGCTGGCCAGTGAACCCTTCTATACACTCGCCGAAATCTATGAGAATCGCGATGAAGTCAAGTTCCTCAACTTCTCCACATTGGCAGCGCACTTAAATCCTCAAGATAGAGACATGTGGATACGAGTGTCGGATCTGCTGGTACAACAAGGTAACCTGTCCCGCGCCCGTCTCATCTACACCAAAGCCATTAAAATGCTGCCCAAGGTTTACCAGCTACGTTTGCGAAAGGCACAGCTTCTGCAAAAGATGGGAGAGACGAACGCGTCTATGTTTACGTACCTAAAAATGCTTCCTCTGATGCCACATGAGGAGTGGAAACTGTGCCTGACTACGGCCCAGAATGTGGCTAGGTACTTCCATGTGCTGCGAAAGCACAGCCTGGCCCTGGAGGCCATGGAGGGAGCCTATAACGTATGCGGCGCTCGTTTTACCCTAGAGGACATAAACATGTACCTAGAACTGCTGATTCTTAACAAGCAATATGCAAAGGTCCTGAAATGCCTGCGGGAGCGTACCAATTTTGAGATTGAAAACGACCAAGAGGAGAGTCTTGAACTTATATACTTTTGTGATATACCTGATGATTTTATTCCGGAACTAAGGGCCAAGCTGTGTGTGAGTTTGATTCACATGAGGGCCCATCATTTGTTGGGCTACCTCATACAGAACGTACAGGAACATATAACTCTTACCGCCGATCGTGTCGAGCTCTACATGGACATCACGGAGGCACTAATGCAGGAGCACAAGTATGCGGAGGCCATTGCCCTTATGAGTCCCATAACGGATGGAGATACAGTGGAGTGTCCGGCCTTTGTGTGGCTAAGGCAAGCGGAGTGCCTGCGGCAGCTGAACCGCACCAATGAGGCTATTCAGTGCTATGAACGGGTGGTCCAACTGGCTCCGTTCTGCTACGACGCTCGCTTCACCCTTTCGGCTCTGCTCAAACAACAGGGTCGAAACGAGGAGGCGGTGCAAGCACTGGAACAGCCAGGCGACGGCGAAGGACCTCTGATTGCTCGACTTTTGTACGAACGGTGCGTGATGCTGCAGCAGATAGGGCGCATCGAGGAGTTTCTGGATGTGGGCTATGCGCTGCTCAGTCGACACTCTATTAAGTTGTACAATCGTGAGGAAATGATGGCAGCCGCCAATGGAGGCAGTGCTTACAATTCCGAGAGCTTGAAGACCATTATCCAAATGCGGAATATGGCCGCGGAAAGCTCGGCCAACGTGGAGCAGGAACAGCAGGTGAGCGCTTAGTATATTTCTAGTTGCTTTCTATTTATTTAAAACTAACAGGAGTCTGGAAAGAATGCAACCACTGAGAACTCCGACCTGACAGCCAAAAATGAGTACGATATCTTTGTGGAGCTTGTGCGAACTGCCCACAAGCATGGAATGTTCGGAGCTGGCGAAAAGATTTGCTTTGCCATGGTGACCACCAAGAGATTCGCTTACTACCACCACGAGCTTGAGCGCATTATGGTGCTGGTGTGCTACTTCAACGATGATTGCGCCATTGCGTTTTCATACCTTCGCGAATTGATCGCCAAGCAGCCGAGGCAGGCCAACCTCTGGAACCTGCTCTCCCTGATGATTCAGAAAGGGGACGAGGTGCGATACTATCGCTACATGCGGCGACTCATGCAGCGCTTCTCGGAGGAAACGAAACAGATGCGCATATTTCAGGGCCACTACCACCTGAACTGCGCTTCCTTCAAGTATGCCCTAAATATATATATGCCCATCCTCCGGGAAAGTCCCGATCCCATCGTGGCTCTCTGTATAGCGGTGGCCTTCAACCAGCTGGCCATGCAGAGGAAGGTGCTCCGAAAATCGGCGGCTGTGGGTCAGGCGATTGCCTTTGCCGAGCGCTACAAAGAGCTTCGGTGCTCGGGCACCGCTTTGGCGGAATGTGCAGCTCAACAGGAGATATTGTACAACATCGGACGCATCTACCACCAGGCGAACATACTGCATCTGGCGGTGGAGTACTATGAAAAGGCGCTGGCCGTGCCGCTTCACCCCCTGATTGCTGAGCACGAGTCCATTCTCGGTCTGCAGCACGAGGTGGCCTTTAATCTACACCTTATATACCGTTCAAATGGGAATAAATGGAAGGCGCGGCAGTGTTTGATGCGATATTGTGTGGTTTAATTAGTTTTAATTTAAAACTAAAACTGTTAATTAAATATTAAGGATTTGACTCTTATTAAAAAGCTTTAAAAGTATGCGATATTGGGAGGGATTATTTTAATTAAAAGTTTACCTATCCTGTTTCATGGATTTATTTCCCATTGCTGTCCACAACAACTAATTGTATTTCTAATATAATGTTTTTACTGTGCTTAACGTGCTGTTTTAGTCACTTGTCACAACTAAACCAAGAAATTACACCACGGCCCTTTTATTCTATTAGATCCGTGGGGAAAAAATATTTTAGTAGGGGAATCACATGATTGGTTTTTCTTATCTTTAAAAAATTGACGGTATTAACTTTAACGAAAATTTAAAGAGATAGAATTTCGCTCTTTGTAATGCAGTTTAATCAATGACAGAAAAAGCATTTTAGTGCTTTGGTTTTGATAAGAACAAATTAAAAACTGCAAGCATTCTAGCAATCTTATTAGAACATTCTAGACTTTATTTATTTAATTATTTTTATTTATTGTTTTAAAGCAGAGAATTCTATTTAAAATGCTCAAAATAAGAAGAAAGTTATCCTTAGAGTCCCTCCTAGCAGGGAGGCATGGAGCAAGGACGGTGCTTAACCAGCTTCTTAGAACATGGCCGACCTCCGTTTTGCGCCTCGCTGATGACATGGCGGCGGCTCTCCGCGAAGCCAGCGCCACAGCTTACGCTGCAAGCGGACCAGCCAGACCACTCGGAGAGGACACACTCCTTTGGGTATCCAGATACCTTGGTTCCTCTGATGGAATTGCAGGTGTGCAGGCAGTCATTCTCCGTGAGGAAGTTGTTCCGGTTGCCGCGACAGCCACCATAGTTGAAGCCATCACAGCTCTGGGACTGGGGATTGTAGGCGTAGCGCATGTAGTTTCCACGGCATGGGCCCGAGTCCGGGGCCTGGACACAGATCTCTTTGGCCTGCTCAGCGTTAATGTGACAGTCGGTGGGATTGATGCACTCCTTCTGCTGGTGCAGCTCCATGCGACGGGTGCAGTTCTCCTTCTCGGGGCCATTTTCCAGCAGCAACAGGCGGGTGCGGATGGTCACGCCCTTGCCGCAAGTGGAGGTGCAAGGACTCCAGTCACTCCACTGGGTGGTTGGGCACATCGGATCTGGAAGCTCCACCTGCTCGTAGGTGCAGTCTGGCCTCATGCATTTGTTTTTCTCCACCACCGTGATGTGGGGGCACCGTTTGCGTCCAAGGTGATTGAGGAAGGTTCGTGTACGCATGGTGATGCCGATGCCACAGCTAGCGGAGCACTCGGACCACACACTCCAGGGCGAAGTCCTGCAAAGGCCGGCGCCCTCGCCATTGTCTCCCACCAGGGACTGTGAGTTGGCCAGGTTTTCGCCCTCGTCCTCATCCCGATCTCGCCCAGAGACGGAGCCATCTACGCACTCGGGAATGGCCGCCACGCACATCTCCTTGCTGATCAATTGTCGACTGCACTGGGACTGCTCCGCCGCCTGGGCGTACAGATACTGGCGGCTGCGCATTCGGATGCCCTTGCCGCAGGTCACGGAGCAGGGACTCCAAGCGGAGAACTCACTTACCCGGCATTCGGCTAAAAAAATTAAGTAAATACATTTATTTTTGCAAGTACTAGACATCTTTTTCTCTAGTCCTTTACCTCTAGTATCCTGCTCTTCCGTATCGTCGGACGTTTCCACCTGGAGAGCCTGCAGGAACTCATCATCACAGTTGCGGGATACAATCTTCTCTCGACGCACATATAGCTTGGCCAATGGAGTCATTTCGCGACTTTTGGGATTGTAGAAAGGAGCACGTGGATCCTCGGGATACATGGTAGTGATCCGGTACATTCTTTCTGGAGGCTGTGTCTCCGAATTGGGCGACTAAAAAGATATAAATTATAGAATCTCAAAATAAGAGATATTTTTCTTACCATATAGGAAATGCCACTATCTGTGCCAGCATCCCAGGGATAGAGATCGAAGTCCATTGACTCCTTCCAGCTGCAGTCCTCAGTACAAAGGTCCACACCACTAATGCCCACCACCCAATCGGGGGAAGGACCAAACATGGATACCAGCGACACCTTCGGATGCTTTCGGTCCACGCGGAACTTAGAAGAGGTGTTCTGGTTGACATGCGGATACCACAAGCCAGCTGCCTTGATCAGAGTCCGCAACTTGGGGCCGTTGGCTCGCAGCTCAGTTTCCAAAGCCGACGGTGACCCCCACTCGGCCAGGGAACGGAAGCCTGCAGTAGCTATATGATTTTCGCCCCAAAAAGAAAAGTTCGACTCATGAGAGGCTCCAATCACATCGGAGAAGTGCGTCAGCCAAATGGCGAAGGGATAGTCCTTGGGATGGGTTTCATTCGACCAAATGCCCTCGAAAATAAACTGAAATTAAATTGAAATCAAAGAAAAATCTTTAAAGGATTTTCGCTCAAGAACCAGATGAAAACTGGCCAAAATATGGGCATGGCAAGTGGTCATATATGGGTGTACTGGGTTCCCAAGGGGATTCCTGGATTTTTGAAGGGAATCCATCAGAAAAATATGAAAAATTTCGATCCAAAAAAATGTTGTCAGGTTTTGATGCAGATCGAAGGGGAATCAAAATACAAATCTTTTAAGGTATTCCGCTCAAGAATCGGATAAAAACTGGCCAAAATATGGGCATGGCAAGTGGTCATATATGGGTGTACTGGGTTCCCAAGGGGATTCCTGGATTTTTGAAGGGGATCCATCAGAAAATTATGAAAAATTTCGATCCAAAAAAATGTTGTCAGGTTTTGATGCAGATCGAAGGGGAATCAAAATACAACCCATTTAAGGTATTCCGCTCAAGAATCGGATAAAAACTGGCAAAAATATGGGCATGGCAAGTGGTCATATATGGGTGTACTGGGTTCCCAAGGGGATTCCTGGATTTTTTAAGGGGATCCATCAGAAAATTATGAAAAATTTCGATCCAAAACAATGTTGTCAGGTTTTGATGCAGATCGAAGGGGGATCAAAATACAAATCTTTTAAGGTATTCCGCTCAAGAATCGGATAAAAACTGGCCAAAATATGGGCATGGCAAGTGGTCATATATGGGTGTACTGGGTTCCCAAGGGGATTCCTGGATTTTTGAAGGGGATCCATCAGAAAAATATGAAAAATTTCGATCCAAAACAATGTTGTCAGGTTTTGATGCAGATCGAAGGGGAATCAAAATACAAATCTTTTAAGGTATTCCGCTCAAGAATCGGATAAAAATTGGCCAAAATACGGGCATGGCAAGTGGTCATATATGGGTGTACTGGGTTCCCAAGGGGATTCCTGCATTTTTGAAGGGGATCCATCAGAAAATTATGAAAAATTTCGATCCAAAAAAATGTTGTCAGGTTTTGATGCAGATCGAAGGGGAATCAAAATACAAATCTTTTAAGGTATTCCGCTCAAGAATCGGATAAAAACTGGCCAAAATATGGGCATGGCAAGTGGTCATATATGGGTGTACTGGGTTCCCAAGGGGATTCCTGGATTTTTGAAGGGGATCCATCAGAAAATTATGAAAAATTTCGATCCAAAAAAATGTTGTCAGGTTTTGATGCAGATCGAAGGGGAATCAAAATACAACCCATTTAAGGTATTCCGCTCAAGAATCGGATAAAAACTGGCAAAAATATGGGCATGGCAAGTGGTCATATATGGGTGTACTAGGTTCCCAAGGGGATTCCTGGATTTTTGAAGGGGATCCATCAGAAAATTATGAAAAATTTCGATCCAAAACAATGTTGTCAGGTTTTGATGCAGATCGAAGGGGAATCAAAATACAAATCTTTTAAGGTATTCCGCTTACGAATCGGATGAAAATTGTCCAAAATATAGACATGGCTGTGGGCCATATATCCATATATTCTAATTTTCCAAGGGGATGACCTGGATATTATAAGAATTGGATGATTATGCCCATGGTGAATGTATGGCCCAGTGGGAATGACCCTATTGATCCATACATTTTTTGAAACCAAAAATTCCTAAAAATCAAAATACGTTAAATATTCATACTTACACTGTATTTGGCTTCATCGCAAGCACAGCATTCCTTTTGGGCAGCCGCTG
Organism: Drosophila varians; assembly: GCA_018150405.1. NCBI lineage: Eukaryota > Metazoa > Arthropoda > Insecta > Diptera > Drosophilidae > Drosophila > Drosophila varians. The sequence continues at coordinate 18,622,709 of JAECWK010000130.1, forward strand.
CATCCGGTTTCCTCTCACAGATCACCGTGGAAAGATGGCCATCATCCGCAAACCATGATCTGGGGCCTTCGTAGACCATTGCCGACAGGGAGACGCAGCCGGATCCGGCCTCGGGGGCGACCCACATCACCTGAATCTCTGTCTTGGGCAGATCATCGGCCTCGGAAACCGTGTTGACACAACGATCATTGAACTGGGTCAAGGAATCGCTGAATAATTGGAATCGGCCCACACGCCTTGGACTGGCTGCCTGAGGTCGCCTAGCTCCGGTGTGTGCTTCAGCAGCGATAGTAAAGTGGGTGAAATGCTGGATCTTCGAATGGGTCCGGGATCCTAGTAGGAGTACTGCCAAGAAAAAAACGTTTTAAACCTGAATTGGAACTCGCGCCCTGGTTATTGTCATCGAATATTCGATAGTTTTAAAATGGGATTTTCCAACACTTTAGTTTTTGATCGCTTGATACGCGCGAGCCTTGTTATTACAAATAATATTTTAGTTGCTTCGTTTTAAATATAATGACTTCGTTCCTAGATTTACTGGCGGGAAGTGATATAGAGTTTGAAAAGTGTGGCGATGTTGTAGTATCTCCGAAGGATAACATGGTGGCTCTGTTCTGCCACTTCTGCCGCGATATAGTCACAAATCTGCCGGAATTTATGAGACACCTCCAGTCGGCACACGGAGATGTACTTGCTTTTACCCAAGAACAAAATGTGTACAGTCTTGAGGAGCTCATGTCCTCCAGTGGGGTAGAAGAGGACCCCCTGACGGCGGGAAATAACACAAGCAAACGTAATCCTGAGGTGCACGGGGAGTTAGAAAAACCGGATACAAAAGTGGACAATGCGGAGAGTTTCCCAAATAAAGGTAAGGAAAGTACAAATTGGATGAAATTTTGAGCAAATATTAACCAAAGCACAATCTTTCAGCTAAACCCAAAGAAGAAACGGCTGGGAAAAACATTGTGGATGAAATAGAAGCTATGCTTTTTGAAAACGATGGCAACGAAGAGACCCTAGACCTAGCCAAGGAAAATTTAAAAGATGCCGAAAAACGCAGCTTCAAGGAGTTCCGAGGTCAACGGGTAAATGGAAAAAATTCCTTGAAAATCTGCGATTTGAAAAGCCACAGCATTGCCCGTCAGTCCAGGAAACGAATGACCCACATCAAGAAGCAGATCCTTAAAACCCTCAAAAGCAATGTGGTGGAGCCAACGGTAGATCCTGGGGTTTTTAATGTTACAACTACTACCACCAAGCTAGAGGCTCTTAGCAAATCGGTTAAAACTGATATGGCTGTTTTTCAATCAGAATGTAAAACGCAATTCAATACCAAAGCTCTGATAAAACCTCAGGGAAGCCTTTACCACTCGACGCTAAGAAAGTCCTATATAACCAGCGCTTCAACTGCTTTAGTAGAGAATCAGATTAGAAAAACGAGTTCTGCCCAGCAACTAAAAATCATTTCCAATTCTGCTAAACCTTTAAATAGCAAGGTTGATCCCTCCACGAGTCTGCGAGCTTTGTTGTCAGAAGTACCATTGGAAAACTTGGGTGCCAAGGCATTTGAATCCATAAGCAATAAAATACAATCAAACAAAATGATTGTGCAAAGCTACAAGCCAATAAAAAGCGAGACCCCGGACCAAAATATTACTAAGCGTAATACTGAAACAAGCAACCCCAAACCTAATCAAAACAACGACTTGGTTCTCCTAACAACTATAGGGGTAAGTTAATACAGATGTCTGAAAATGAGAAATCTTTATTTCTGGTCCTTTTCAGTTGCCCATTATCTACAACCTAAAATACGAGGATAAGCTGATGCTGGAAGAGGTGGATGATTTACGGAGTAAAGCTGCCACGTTTTGTAAGATATACAAAACGTACGATTCTGTTTGGAACACAAGGAAAATGAAAGGAGCCACCATTAGCATGTTGATTGCCAGTTTCACCCAGGATTTGAACCGCCAAATGGGATGTTCTCTAAAAATTAACGAGGTAAAGCGTTTACTCAATCAAATATCCTCGTGGTTTTCTGGACAGGTAGACATGAAGTTCTTCCACAAAATAGAACCCTCTGCCAGCGTCAGTCACTATTTAAATCTTTTTGCATTTATTCCTCGCTATAATCGCTTTCTGTACTTTTGTGATAGTTGCGAAGAATATTTCACTCTAGAAGCTCGTTTCAGGAAACATTTACAGAAGCACCAAGAATAGTCTTAATTTATATATTATATTATGTAAAACTCCAAAAATGTTTCCTACACAAGCTGTGTAAGATAATTCTCAGACTATTAATTGATTATTTTAACCATTCAATGTTTTGTACTAAAGAGCTTAAGTTTCAAAGATTTTTATTATCAATAATAATTAAACCAAATCAAGAATATAAGCAGCATCGTTTTAATATTATTTAAGCTCTGCTCTGGATTCTCTTATCACTGCGGCTATTCTTGTTTTAATTTTTCATGTGACCCCTCGCCACTGATTACGAAACCTACAGTATCCCCGACTTACAATTATATGTCTTGCCGGGCACATATCCGTTAGGTCCATCCGCGACAATTAGTTTGTATCCGTTGTCGCCGCGTGTGCGTCGACCGTGGGGCAAGTGGGTGGGTGCCCGGGGACAGGCAGTGACGGTGTTAATTGTCAGCCAGACGACGACGACCAAGCGGATAAGTAGAGGCAGCGATTGCCCCATCTTCGGCGCCTTTGTTTCCCACGTTATCACTTGAATTGATTGCGGCGCAAGCTTGATTGTAAATGTGACTGATGCGACCGTTTCAGGCGAGGCTCAACAACATACTAACCACCGAGCCATCGGAGAAGCGATCCCCAGAGCTATCTTCGCGACCCGAAGCCGGATGCCTCCGAGTGATCTTACGACGCTAGATTTCTTTTGAGATTTAAATGCTTATTCCTTTTCTATTTCGAATATATTTTGTGGTATAAATGTTGCCGTACAATTTACAAATAATATTACAATTGCCATATCATTGGTAACAGAGTCACTATCCATAGTTCGTAGTTTATAAATTTGTATAGTTCGATCCGTCTGGGATCCTCTTTAGGAAACTTAACGTTGGTCAAGAACAAAGCAAATCTATACTGATAGATTAAACTGAGAATGATCACATGGTTGGCATTCGATCGAGTAATACATGTGAGGACAATAAAGAATAACGGAATAATCACAATCGCAAATCAAGTTAATACTAAAAAGTCAAAATAGGCGTTTCCCGGTGATCCAAGAGATCTGAAAGGAAAGAAGTGCATCAAACAAAACGTAGGAACATATAGCTTTCGTATCTTTTACCCTTTGCGATGCTCCACCAGGGCAGTGTCACATATGTGAGGAATGCGTTGAGCGGAGTGGACTGCTGTCTTCGATTCTCCTTCCAAAAATGGAAGGATTGGGTAAAGCCACGACTGGTCCACAGAGGATTATAAGCGCCATCGTCGAGTTCTGCAAGAAAAACCACAAATATGGATTATTATAATAACTCAACATTGCAACTACTTAAAACATGCATTACATTTAGAGATATTAAATTAAAAAATAACCTTTTAGTGCCTTTTTGGGCACATCGCACCAGTAGTAGATGTTGGTGCCATCGGGAGTTCTCCGTTTGGGAACCAAGTGCAGCATCTTGCTGACATGAACCTGTTTTGCAGTTCTAGGCAGAGTGGCACTCGAAGCATCCTGATTGCCATTGGCCACATCCAGCATGGGCGTGAGTTCCGTGGGCGAGATTACTTTATTTTCTTCGAGGATCTCCAAGTTCTCATTGTCTTCCTTTGGCTGCAGTGGATGATTCTCCGATTCCACGGGAACCCGAACACATTTCTCGAAGCGCTTTGGTAGCGTCTTCGGGGATTCCACCACAGGCAGCTCCTCGCGTCCTCTGACACTAATCATAAGCTTGCTGTCGCTTTCACTTAAAATGGCCATTTTGGCAACTCCGGACGCTGCTCCCTCGGATTCGCTGCCATTCAAGGAAGTGGCATCGTCGGCTATTTCGTACTCCTCGCTTTTGGAGCTTTCCTCAGGCTTTGGATTGTTATTGTTAGCCTTATTCTTTGCTGGGGCATTCGTTTTTCCTTTCTCCCCATCGCTTTCCTTGTCCTTTTCCTTATCCTTGCCCCCCTTGAGTCGTTTGGGTGACATTTTGGACAGGAAACTGCCGTTTACCTTCTGATTCGAGGATTTCTTGTCGTTCTCCTTGTTCTTGTCCTTATCATTGTCTTTCGACTTATCCTGCTCCTTGGCTTTGGTCGAGCGTAGTCTAGGGGGAATAATCTTCTTGTTGGCCACTGGTACGCTGGTCCTGCGATCGGCAGCGCTTAGAGAGGCGCTCCTGGTTATGCCTCCACCCTGCTGTTTGCGCTTACTATCCGATGCCAGCCTGAAGCTACTTCTCTTGCCCACCACTAGCTCGCTCTCCACACTTAGAATGCTGGATGCCTTTGGTTTTAAGAGTCGCGTGGGTCGCTTGTCGGGCATCTTGGCCAGACAAGCGGGTGACTCGTTGGACGGATCCTCGCAGCTGGGGCAGTACACTTCAGACATCTCCGGAGTGTCGGAGCTCTTGCCCGCCGCCCAGCGCTTCTTACACTTCTTACCACCGAAGCAGTTGCATCCCGTTGAGGAGCTTTGTCCTGTTCCGTTACTCTCCCCGGCGACCGTGACTTCCACGGCACTACTTAGTGGTGGGGGAGTCACTGCCGGAACAGCAGCGGCAGCTGGAATCTCCGGTGAGCTCGCAGGAGACTTTTGAGATACCTTTTCTTGGTCACCGGAAGCCAGCTTGTGGGCTTCACAGTTCGGGTTTGGGTGCAGTTTTGCCGCGGAGGCCGAGAAAGCAGGACGTTGCTGATCTACAAGTAGATATAGATCGGTTTTGGCGTTTTTAAAAGCAAATACATCGCATATACACACATGTACAACCGAGGATCGGCCCAAGCAACTTAATAGATAATTCGCAACAGAAAGCGGTGTAAATAATAACTGAGAAACCAGCTAAGGGATCAACCAAGGGGGGTTAGTGAATATACAACCAAGCCACCACAAATCTAAAATCAAAATTTCTAGTGGGAGAGTCAATAGGATTATGAGGGATAGGATGAGTTGAATGAGGATGGCCTCCATTATATCCCTTTCCCTCGAATAATCGAAAACCAAAGCCAAAAGGAATATAATTTTGGTTGTCATTAGTGTATCATTTGTCCTGCTTTCTCGGCAATGTCTGGTGTTTTTCTTTATATATATACTCTGGAGTTTTGTTAGGGACACTGGCACATTATAAAGTATATATATAAATTCGATAGTTGGAAATTGTACTCGTAAAAGGAAAATCAATTGAACCACAACACATTACGAGAAGTAACTCAGGAATCTGAATAGAAATGAAAGGAGCAAGCGGAAAAAGCGGCTAAAACCACTACGGTAACAATTGCAGTACACAAATGTGAATAGCATGCAACTAAAGGATGCTCAAATGAAGAGGAAACCATGACATAAAGTACATATATACACAAAAGTAAAGACTGACCGTCGCGTAAGTCCCCAGCCTCGATCTCTGACACTTCGCTGGCCAGCGAATCCAGGCCCTCGTTCTCTGAGCGCGCCTTGGCTCCCACACTGGGACTGGTTCCGCTGCCCACCATGTCCGGATTATTTGAGTTCTTTGTGCGCCATCCGTAGCGGGAGAAGTTGTTTAGATTGGCACTTGGATCGCTAAGTCGTCTCTGGTGGCGATACGTGCAGTAGTCGTCGTTCTCCTCCTCCCACTCGTCCCACATGTCCGTGGCACAGAAGCCCGGCTCGCTGGTGGGCGTTTCCACGCCGGAACCCTTTGGCTTGGTCACTGCCATTTCCGCATGGCCCTTTCCCTGCGGTCCCTTCATCCGGACGAACTCGCAGCGAGTTTGGACACCAGCTCCGCTACTAAAAAGGCCAAAGGACATGCGTTGCGCCACCTTAGAGCTTAGACTAGATTGCTGTAATGGAAAAAAATTTAAAACTTTCTATGAGAACCACATTTTCAACTAACCCTGGCATCGTAGACTTTCTTCAGAGCATCATAGCGTATGGAGCCGAGAAAGATCACTCCCTGAACCGCTCCATCTTTGTCATTGGCTACTAGCTCCACACAGACCATCTCTCCATCGCGCACCAAGATGTCGCTAAAGACTTCATCAAAGTTGTCGACCATAAAGCAGATGTGCGGATAGGTGATCTCCTCTCCCTCGCCCTTGGTGTCCATCTTTCGACGACTAGGACTCGCATAGACACGCTGTGAATGCCTCCTTAAAACCTGCAGCTCTTTGGGAGAGGTCCTGGTACAGATAGCCAGGGTCAAAGTGTAGTCAAACTGATGGATCACCATGTTGAGGTATACTGTCTCTTCCCAATCTACGTCGGGATCCCCGATGGGCAGTTTGCGCGAGTCCTTGCGGAATACCTCCACTTCAGTCTGAAACAACGACATGGTTAAGGACCCAATATAAGATTGGATTTCGTTTTCTTACCTCAAATTTTGGCATGTGGCGCGAGGAGCTTTTAACGTGCTTCTTGCGAACAAAGAAGAGCAGATCGTCCGAGTCGATGCTGTGGACAGGCTCTGTCTGAAATAGGAAGTGACGTACGAACAGGTCCGTCCAGTAAGTGGTTCCTTGAAGCACCACAAATCCACCATCTGCAAAAAATTACGATTAAGGGGTTAGATTTTTATTTAATGAGGGTTGAATCTTCAGATACTGTTCCTCCAAATCCATATACTTGGGCAGATGGACTGAGGGATGCGTCCGACAGGTGAACAGCTGTTTGGAGCTGCCTCCCCCATGCCCTCTTCACTCATAAATAAAAGTAAAAGCCGCTTACATAAAAGAAAACAAACCGCAAGTGGAAAGTGGGGCGGAAAACTGGCATACACACGCGCATGAAGGCTATAACACTGCCTTGGGGGTTGGCCACTTGACAAATCGATAATGCGCAAATGTAGACAAATTTTCTCCGAGATTTTTCACGGCTCAGCTCCTATTGAAATGGGATTCCCACTAAGAAACTAGATTTGAGATACCCACCATCCTTGAGCAGCTGGCGCATCTCCTTGGTCCTCTGAAAGTTGATGTCTTCCAGGAGTTGCTGCAGCGGCGTCTGAGAGCCCTTCAGGAGGGCAGCTGCCGCACTGGCCAGAGCCATTTCTAGAGGGGATTTCCGCGGATCCGATGACTAATGCCCACAATTTCACAACGTCCAAATCATTTCCAGCGGGGGCAGGGCTTTGCGACTAGTGTCAATGTTTGATCAGCATTGTGGTTGCTGGGGATACTAGATTTGAATTATGTAGTTTTAAATCAGCCAGAGAAACGTATCTCCACCGCAGCGGATGTAAATCGCAATTGAGCGGCGTCTCTCGCCCTTCTCTGTTTTCTTCCTTTCCAGTTTCCAGAGGGTGGTTTGGACTTGTCTGCCATCAGCTGGTTTTTAAAATGCCAGTTTATTGCTCTTTTGTTTTAAAAATAGTTAAAAATTATAATTTTTTCGCTTCTTTTTATTTTGTAAATCTTTTGTTTAGCTTTTTGCTACTTTTTTTGCCTATCAGTCGATAGCAAACGATAGTTTTTCATTTACCAACACTAAAAACCTTAACTTTTTTAAAAAATTGTAACGGAAAAGTTTGAAAAGTTTTCGAAAACTTCAAGTGATTTATTATTATAATATATATATAATAAAAAATTAATAAAACCAAATGCAAACAATGTTTTGTTATTAGTGAACCACATCATCATTAGGCTCTTGAAGCAGCTTGATGTCATTTTGGAGTTCCTTTAACTCCCGGAGCATGTTACGGGAAAGCTGCCCCTCGGGAGTCGCCAAAGGCTCAAAAAGTAGCATACGCAAGGACTCCCGCATCATAACCTCCGTCTGTTCTAGCTCCACCTGGAAAATCTTTTGTTAGTTGACAATTTTTAAAATAATATTGGATTTAACCCACCAGAAGATCCCTGGAGCTCTGCTCTTGTTCGCTGTAAAGCTTTCTGGCCAGCTCCGCCTGGGTATTGGCCAGCTCATAGAGAGCTATAGCCTTCAGTCTGGAAATTCCCGGAGCCAACACTTTAAGAACCAGCAAAATCTCTTGGCACAAACGAATCTTGCGCTCGTAGACCTTTCTGTTCGGACGATGGGCCATGTTCTGCAGAATCTGGCGTAAAATGGAGGCTATATTCTGTTTGAGGTCCAACATAAGGTAGTGATTTCCATGAAGCAGCCGACTCAGCTTAGCCAAAAGTAGCTCCAGGCGGTAAATATCGTCCCTAGCATGAAAGATTTCCTCCTTGGCTCGCTCCAGCATGTTGGACACAAACTCCTGCTTGAGAGTATGCTCTGGATTCAGAAGACATTGCCAGATTCCGGTCTCCAGCTGCTGCACTATGTAGCCTCCTGGACACGAACAAATACTGCAGACAAAGCTGCTCATGTGCGTGCCCAGCTCTGTGGGATCCTGGCATCTGGAGCAGTTGCAGTGAAAACATTTACCAGATTTCAGGATTTGCCGCCGCTCCTCGGTGCCCAGAAGAATATTGGTGTAGCAGTTGTAAAGAATCTCCCCGGCAGCGACGAAACGATTCGCGTAGACCTTTATGCGCCTTTCCTCATCGATGGCGGTCACCAGATTGGGCATACAGCTGTGAACGAAGAGTCCTGCCCGGCGATACAGTCCCCTCATGGAACCCCCGGATTCTGGGGCTCGTATCTCAAAGGCATTTACGTCCAGGATGCCCAAAAGACCCTGCACCAGATCTTCATTCGCTTCACTGTTTAGTTGTTTAAGAACTCCGCTTGTTTCCAGGGGATCGAAGGCATGCTGCTGGTAGTTCTTCCAGATGTCAGTGCCTCTCCTGGCTGTTAGTTGGGTTTCCATTTGGGACATTTCCTCGTAAAGTGGTAGGGTCTCCGAATTATCCTTTAAAAGCAGGCACTTGATGGCGGGCTGTACCTCAGAATGCTTCTTTTCTTGCAGAAGACGCACTTGCTCATCGGAGACTTTCAGATCGCCCAGTCTTCTGCAGTCTCGTTCGTCATGCTCGGAACAATCGCCGCACAAGGCCAGAAGATGGCACTTTCTATAAGAGATTTATATTATTATGGAAGCTATAAGGTTTCATAAACCCACTTGCAAAAATCCTCAGTCAGCTTAAAGCACTTGGAGCAGCGCCTATCGCCGATGTGTGGTAGGACCAGGATGGGCTCCTCCAACAGCAGAGTTTCGCCAGCCCGTATATTGCCTCGAGCAATCACAAATCTATAACAGACATCGCTGGGATAAGGACATCCCATATGGGGGTAAGAAGGACTTACCTGCCCAACGTCTCGTTCTGCTTCACCTCGCACTTCTTGGCAAAATCATCCGTAACTGCAGCCATTATATTTGTACCCGTTCCCTTCGGCTTCCTTTGGCATACTGACAGCCAGTGCGAATGCAAGCGAATGCTTATTTTTAATTGAACGACAATTCTTTATTTATTTCTTGGTCAATGATTCCCTTTCCCATGCCCATTCCCATTCCCATTCCCATCCCCATACCCCCAGCCAAACGTTGAACCATGTCGCCATCGCACATTGTACTAAACTATAAAAAAGTGGCAACAACTAACGAGAAAAGGAAGACATTCCTCTTCTATTGGACTAATCTAATTTATTTTAAATTTAAAATCATGGCTGCGGCAGTCTTTTTCTGTCCTCTAGCCGCCGTACTTCATTAAATCCGAGTCGATGCGCTCCAACTCCATGGAAATTCGATCGGAGAGGAAGCCCTCGGCGGAGTTTTCCGGTTCGAAGCGCAGCAGATCCATCGCTTCCTTAGCCACCAAGCTGGCCGTCCTCAGTTGGGCCTGAAAGGGTTTAAGTAAGTTAAGTCATATAGGAATTTGCATCCTTGACTCACCCCATACTCCTTTTTGGTCAAATCACTTTCGGCAAACTGCAACTCCACCAACTCCAGCAGGGCCAGGAGATACTCAAACAGCCCGATGGCGTAGAGCTTGGAGATGCCCGGAACCACGGCCCGGCAGACGGGCAGCAGATCGGAGCACAGGTCCACCCGGCGAGCCAGAAGCTTCTTGCACGGCTGTTCCATGGAGTTCATCAATGCAGCAGCTCGGAGAATACTGGCTATGTTTTGCTTGATGTCCAGCAATAGGAAATGATTGGGATGGAGCATGGATTTGTACTGAGCCAGCAGGGACTCGTAGACCTGCAGCTCGCCCTGGGCCTCTACCAGGGCTGCTCCCACTTCTGCCAGAAGCTCATGGACAGTAGCCGCTAACATGATGGCCTTGCATTCCAAGCACCGCCAGTCGCCAAGCCGACCCTCGGAATTGATTTCGCAAACAGCAAACCCCTGGGAGCATTCGACGCACTTCATGCTGCTCATGTGGGTGCCCATTTCCGTGGGATCCATACACCTCGAGCAGGAGCAATCCAAGCGTCGAGTGAGACGTAACTGATGCTGCCTTTGGCTGGTTCCCATCAGGGGATTCGTGTAGGAGTTGTATATGACGTCGCCGGTCTGGAGAGGCACAGCAGCATACAGCTTCATGTTGAATTGCTCGTCCAGTGCCACCACCGTGTTGGGAACGCAGTGGTGCGGCAAGCTGGCTCCACACACGAATACTCCTTTTAGTGTATCACCGTCCCGAGCGGTTACCTCGAAGGCATTGCTGTCGATCCGGATACAGTGGGCGTGCAGCAAGTCATTTGTCAGATGCTGGCTGGAAAGGACTTCCACCAAGCCACTTGCCATCAGAGGCTTTACTACCTGCTCTTCATGATCCTGCCACATTCCGTCGCCCTCCCTGTAATCATCCAGGTTAAATGGTCTTTCCAAGAGCGCCTCGCAATTAGGTTGGGTGGCGGGATCCTCCAGGAGCAGAAGCAGCTTCAGCAGACCGCATATGCCGTAGTTTTTGATAAGTATATCCTTGCAGATGCCTTTTCCCGCGCCGCTGGCAAAGAACTCGCACTCAAAGTCATCGTGCCGGCTGCAATCCATGCACAGAGGATACACCTGACAGCGCCGACAAATGACATAGGACTCCTGAAAACACTGGGCGCATTTTAGCTGGCCGCATTCCCAGTGCGGAGTCACCAGCAGCGGTCGCTCCTCCAGAAGAGTCTCACCCGGTTCTATATTCATCCCAGCCACCAGGTGCCTGCAGAGGAACATTAGCTACAATTTGGTAGTTAGGAATGAGGCAGTCAAGGATCTCACCTGCCCAGTTGGTCATTGTGAACCTGCTGAATATTTTCACCGAAATCTGGCATCGATTACGTGTGCCTCGAACTTGCGAGGAGAGGCCCCAGTAAATGATTTTCACAGCAGCGTCTCCGAAAACGCACTGAGCAATTATAAATACACACACTCTGGCCAAGAAGGTGCCAGGAATTTCCCTCTTTACGGGAGCCCTGTCGCTTTGCTAAATACTTTCGCTAATTGCGTGGCTAACTCGAACGAGATGCTTTCCTATTTTTAGAACCACTCGCATTAGGTGATCGGATTTTCTCTTTACTGTTTTCGGGTCTTCGGAAGATTTGGAAAGACTCTCACCATTTGCTTCAATAACTATATTGTTTATTGTTCTTTATAAATGTATCAAACATTGTGTTTTTAGCAGATATCATATTCTTTAAGTCGATAATATGCATATATTTATATATGTATGTATTTAATTAGTTTTACGAGGGGGACATCGATAATCTTAACTCGAGTGTTATTGGTTCTTGTGGAATACATAATATGTTAAGAAACAAATGTAGCTACATTAACAATAGTAAAAGGCATGCTCTAAGAAAGGCTACTACTCGTAAAACGTCGTCGCCGCCCAATTCAATTGGACCCAGGCGCGCAGGGGCAAAAACAAGAACTAATATGTATTTTATACACAAAATTAAACAAGTCTCCTATTCCTTGTCCTCAGTACTGTTAACTCTCATGGCTCCGCTGTCTGGACTTGGCTGCTGGCGCTGCTCGAAGCCGTATCCTCCGGCACGGACACGGGCATGGCCATGGGCGTGGGCGTGGGCGTTGGCGTCAGTGAACTGTTGGATATGGCGTCGTCAATATCGTCATCAATCTCTACATCCTCAGCATGCATAAGTTTTGAAAGATCGAAGGGAGTTTCCTAACAAAATAAACAAAAATATTGATTAATTAATGTTCATTAAATTTTTTAATAATTTAAAAAGAAACTTGACCCCAAGGAAGGAATACTTAAACCATTCCTAGATTGATTCTCTATCAACTTAGTCATAATTACCTTTACTTCATCAACTCGCTGGCGTCCCAATTGCGCGCTCAAAAGCTCGCGAAGATGTTGATTTTCTTTGCGCAAACGCTCCCTCTCCATATCGCGCTCGTTTATTTTTGGCTGTCAAACAAAAAGAATTATTTTGAAATCCTTTGAGAATATAATAAAGCTTAATATCCTTACCAAAAGCAGGGAAATCTGCTCATTCAGTACGGTCAAAATGCTGCTGAGCGCATGACATGGCACACTTGGCTCGAGAGCACTCGCATGCTGGATGCGATTCGGACCACAAGTACTGCCCGATCCTCCAAATAACTTATCCGTTTCGGCTAAAGTCTCCGGAACTGTCTGGGTGGAGCTATCCACTAGGGTTCCAGAAGCCTCAGCGATCTGTAAAAAGTCATTTAACAAAAGATATAATACAATAATTATTATATTTACGACTGATTCGCTGACGTCAGGCTTATCCCCTGCGTTCTTGTCTTCCTTTTCCAGCGGTGCCTTTTCGTTGTTCTCTTTCTGTGATTCATCCGAAGCTTCTTTGTTATCAGCCTTTGCCGCTAAATCTTCAGCTTCTTCGGATGCCTCCGTTTCCGGTGTTTCTTTATCATCTTTAGATTGTTCACTTTCTGCTTCTAGCTTCGTTTGTGCTTCCTCTGCAACCTTTTCCTTCTCGACCGGCGACTTCGCCCGAGCAACTTCATCCGTGCTTGAGAGTTTGGCTGGCTCCTCGGCAATTTCCTTTGGAGATTTGGGCTCCGTTTTGAAGGGAGCCAGCGGGGTAGTGGGCATGGAGTCCTGCGACTTGGACGGAATCGCCGGCAAGCGCAACTCGTCAATCTCACAGTAGCCGTCGTCGTCTTCGTGTATGGCAACTTCGTCAAGATCCAGGGGCTGGAGCTTGGGCACTGGCCTAGCCGGCGGAATCTGCGGCTGTGCCTGCGGTTGCGCCTGCTGCCTATTGGGTGGCGGCAGAGGCGGTGGAGTATCGCTAGAGGAGGAAGTAGTGGCTACCACCGGCTTTTTGCGCAACTTGTCTTTCTCGTGACAGTGATTACAGACCACAGTGGACACAGCGGAGACCTCCTGCTCCGGAGTAACGTGCATGTATTCATTCAGGACCTTGGTCAGGGTCTGGATCTGATCGTAAGCAGCTAGGGCAATATCCGCAGTGTCTTTCGGCGCCTCTGGCATCATGGCAATGTCCACAATCTGGTCGTAGTGCTCCACAGGCAGACGGAAAATATCACAAATGATCTTCTGCTTCTCCAGCAAATCATTTCGAATCGACGCATCCAAGCGGCGGAGCTTCTCTCCGGGTGTCAAGAACGGTTCTGCCACATGGGCCGAACTACAACTGACCTGGATGGCCGTGGAGTCCACCAAGGGACTTTGCATCAGAAGGGTCCGCGTGTTGTTCGAATTGTTCGAACATATGATACTGGCACTATCTCTCTTTGAGTGTCCACCCACCATGCCGTAGGTAGAGTTCCGATCCTCACCAGTGGATCCTGGTCGAGATTCCCGGGACTCCCGAGCTGATTGCGAATGACGGAGAGTAACGTCGCCCGGCTCAGACCCGTTGGCACGGCTTGGTTCTCCACTGCTTCTGATAGACATGGAGCGATTGACATCATTCTGACTCAAACGCTGCTTGGGTGTGTTCACATAGTCCGCATCCGAATCATTTGTTCCCGCCTCCCGTTGCGGATTTCGCAGCTGTACCCCGGATATGGAGCTGGTGTTGCTCGCCGGAGCCGGAGTTACAGTGGCTATTGGTAGCATTGGAGCCAGAGGGGTGGTGGTAACCGTGGCAGTCGCCGCCATCGGTTGTGGCACATCGGAGGTTAGCTCCAGCGAATCTTTGGTGCTGGAATGGGGAATGGAGGCCAGCGCCGGATCGCTTACGCTTGTCTCATGGCTGCTCGGTGTGTTCTTGGAACGATTCTTCGAGTGAACGGCAATTGCATCCGAAATGTGCTTAAACCATCTATTTAATTTATATTTAAAACGTAAAAAATTATTTTCCATATTTAAATGAATCAATTTAAACTTACGTCTTGCACTCCGAGCTGCTTGGAGCACGCAGCTCCAGCATTTGTGATGACTTTGTCTTAATGAGGAAGAAAGAATTCTTATCGGCCGCCTCCTGACGTACCAAGGTCTCTGCATCAATGCTCATAATAGGGCTGACGGGCTTATTGCTTACTACCAAGGGGGTATGCAAGTTCTTCAAAAAGTACTTATCATCCTAGAAGGGATACAATTTATTTTACAATATTTCTAAAGTGTTTGTTTACTTTTCAAGTACCTGCTTGGTTAGCAAAACTATCATGTTTTCAAACAGAAGGCCGTGAAGCTGAACGCTTGGATTCTTCTTGATCGTCAGGGTTCCATCGTGGATGAGGCGATGCTGTGTTAGGTCCAACTTCTTAAACTCCTCCTTGTCATAGGAGGATTTGTCTAACTTGCGCTGAATATTCATCAATCTAAAAATATATTCAATTCGTTTTTTAAGTAACCAGTTTTTGAGGAAATCTTGTCGACTTACTTGTGAGCATCTTCTGCCGTCTTTACGGCCTGGTTGACCTCGACAAGAATCCTCTTCGAGGACTCTACAGCCCTCTGAATGGCCTCTGCTTCGGTGGTGTTCTCAGGTAGCACTCGCACAGTTACCTTGTAAAGGTTTTCAAACAATAAAGGGTACTTGGTGAGGCGCTGCAGCACAGTGGGCAGCAAGTCCTTTAGTTCAAGACGGCGGCAAGCCTTGTGCGACTCTGATTTCCTCAACAGTTTCTGCAGGGTTTCGTCCTTGTTGCGCTTCTCCTTCAGCGCCTCCAAGGCGATTTGTTGACGGGCACAGAACTGAGCCGCATATTCGCAGAGTACATCGCCCGATTGGCCGTCAAACATTTCAGACAACAGGTCGCCCAGATGGTTAACCACATGGTTGTGCTCAATGCGTCGCACCTTCAACTGCTGCTCGAAGGCTCCGTGAATCTCGCGGAGCGTCAGCAAGGCGGGCGGGAACAGGAGCAGCAAGTGATCCTGGGAAAGCAGGCCGCTCTCGTAGAGCGGCAAGAAAAACAGGCGATCCAGGAGCTTCAAGGTGCGCACATGGTTTCGCTCAGTTTGGTAGATTTCTGGGAAAATACATATTCTAAAAATTTCAAGCTTCGGTAAAAGTCATCCGTGCTTACCATTAATAATCTCTTGACGCTTCTTTTCGGCATCTGTTAGAGCTGCCAGCATCTCGGCGGCCACCATGGAACTCCAGTCCGCCTCGTTGACGTCGTCCTCATCGTCGCTCTCCATATTCCATTGCCTGGGCACCTGATGCCCAGCTCCCCAGAATCTATTGACTGAAACGCTTCCCGCTGATCCTGGCAGGCTGCCTTGAAAGGAATCCTGCTGGCAGTGCTGCATGGCGTGCTGCTGAATCAAGAAGTGGGGGTGTTGGCTCTGATTCAGGCCACTCGGCATGTTCTGGGCTCCACCCACTGCTCCGCCTCCCGCAGCAAAGTGCTCCATCGAGGTGCTGGGACTCTCGCTTCCGCCAGCAGAGGATAGACTAGAATTGGAACTGGCCACATAGTTTGCATTCGCGAGGCCCAAGTCCGCTTGCTCCTCACTGAATTGGATAAAATGTTAAAGGAGAAATTAAAAATTATTTAATATAGAAAACATTTTACTTGTATCCCTCAAAGTTCAGCGTTGTCTTGAAGCTTTTGCTGCGATTGAATCGAATATTTCTCTCCATTATGCTTGGGTTTTATTTTATTAATCCTGCAACTGCGATGTTTCGACTACAGAGAATTAAAAGCTATGACTTTCAGGTGTCGGAACAAGTGGCTCAAACAGTTAGTCAACAGGAAACTAAGAAATGGAGGTGGTCTGGCATTGGCTAACATCGCTGGACTGGCACTGGTGTGGCCTACTTTGCCGCGCTGCTGGCGGGACAGAGGATATAATCGATGTCAATGCCGGCGTCTAATCAACTATCCACCGTGACTGCTAAGCTAACCACATACATATACGATAATAGTCACCGTAAACAAAGGACAGGGGACAGTTGTAATGACAACTCGAAGGCGGGATACCCTGGTAGACTACTGTTCGCCAGAAGGTATTAATGTAATCATACCCTAATCATACCCCTGCCAAGCTTAATGTGCTTTAATTAAAATGAAAAACTTTACTGAATCTTTTCGAATGGAAAGTTTGTGGAAAAGTTTCGCAACAATGGAAAGTAGACTACATACGAGTGGGTATTGATTGCATTGCGGCGCAATTCACATTAATTAGTAAAATTAATATCCGGTTACTCGGGGTAGGAAAATGCTTTAGCTGCTAGGGTTTAGGGAGTGGTCTCGTGGCATGGAAGAATTTACTCGGTAAGCCAAGACGACGCACAACAAATAGGGATAGTAGGTCAGGAATGGGACTTACTTGGGTCGCGACGACAAACTTGGATCAGAGGTCTTGCGACGACTGTTGCGGTTCCTCTTGTTGCTCAAGCGCTCCTTGTAGGACTCCGAGCGATTCACCGACACGGGAGCACTCTTATGCTGCATATGTTGAACGTAACTACAAGAAAAACCATAGTTTGTGAGAAATGCTAAAAATTCGAAGATTATTTTTAGACTTACCGCTCTCTGCGTGCATCCTTGTCCACCGAATCCTGGGCAGTCAGCTCGCCAAAGCCACTCAGACCGGCGGAAACGGATCCGCTGCTCGACGGAGCCGTGGATGCCACGCTGGTGGACAAGTCCATGCCGCCAGCGCCGGTGTTAATACTGTCGTTGGCGCAGCTGCCGTGAAAGGAGCTTTGCAGGTCAGTGGTGTTTAGTGCAGAGGTGTTGCAGGATGTGTTTCCATTCGACCGGATTGAGATATTGGCATCCGGTCGCCGATCTGAAGGTTGGCGCACAATTGACGAGTTGCCACGATCTTGATAATGGATAGAATTAGATTAGTCAAGCTCTTAACAGAGAAGATTTTAAAACTCACCAGACGTAAAGTCCACATCCATATCCTCCTCATGCCGACTGCGTTTCTCGTCTAATTTTAAACAAATAACAAATATTAGCATGTCATGTTCCAAAATTCTTCAAAAATATATTCAAACTTACTTCCCATAGCGTCGCTGGTACGGGGCCGGATTTTACCCATCAGTTTACTGATTTTATCGTTATTTGCAGGACGCTTGGCTTGGGGCAAAGGACCGGGACAACTCTCATCAACGACTTTCGCGCATTGACGGTGTATATTCAATTTACAGTCTAGAATGGCGTGAATTGAGTTCGAGAATCGCACATTTAAGAGAGTCGTTTACCTGTACAGTGATAACCTTGCGGACTCACACCCCAGATTATCGTCTGGCAATGATTGCAGTGCGTCACTTCATAGTATTGACGTAATACCAATGGATGACCACGAACGTTCATCTATGGAGTGTTGAATTGAAACTTTTATAAATAACCATGTGCGGGATTTTTGCATTTAGATGCTCACCTTCCGATTCTTTCCAATGAGGCGCGATTTGAAGCTCTTGTCTCTGCTCACGAAATGATGCACTCGCTCCACAATGTTGCTGGGCGGAGCTCGATTGTTGAAAATGCGGTAAATCACCGTAGACAGGGCCGAGCAAAGGGCCACTTTACGCACATCCTCAGGAGAACTGCTTTCCTCTTCACTAAATAGGGTAAAATGGATTAAAGACTTTATTCTCCAAAGGGGTGGTAAGCTTACATCAGCAGCTGCAAATTGGGCATCAAATACTTGTCTATTATTTGCTCCCTTAGTTTATCAGTTTTGGCCTCTGCCAGCTTGTCGTCCGTGGGACCGTAAATGGTTCCCAGACCGGCGGTTCGTTTTTGTTGAAACTCGCGTAGCTGCTCGCTAATCAAATCCCTGGCACGCTTGCGACTTCGCAGGAAGACGGTGCGCAGGATCTCCACTTTGTCAAACTCAGACTGCAGCACATTGTCCACCTCACGGGCTAGGGATTCATCCTGGCGATACCACGACAAGGGAGCCCTTGGCACCAGAAACGTGGAGTGGATCTCGTAGGCCCACTTACGCATGTCCTTGGAGGTGCCCTCCTTGTAAAGCTCTGTAATCAGGTAGAAGAGCAGTGGCGCGGGATCCGAGTTCGAGATCACGTAGTTCAGGAAGATGGCCAGGAAGGTGACGTTCTCCGCCTCTAGGAGACGGGTGAGGTTATTAAACGGACCATTTTCATCGATGAAGGGCTCATCCGCGTCGGAGGAGTTCTCGTCCTCCATCGATATGATCTCCTTCTGCGTGTCACTCGACTGGGCCGCCTGAATGTGGCAGGAATGTAGAGAAGTCGGGATGGGAGACGTGGCCCCAGCTATAGGGGTGAACTGGTGCGACTCAATAAATATTCCAGCAGCCCCACCTCCGCGACAGTTCTCGTTGGGATCTTCCGGCACTGTCATGTGCGAACTGGTCAAGTAGGGTGGCGGCGGAGTACCAGGTGGCGTAACTTCTCCGTCCTTTTCAACAATCTCCCAGGAGCCAGAAGTGGTTTTTGTCATTCGATCTAGGAATGAGATCAATTTAGTTTTTGGGTTTAATATTTAATGAATTATTGAATCTTACCCGGGTGTCGTGGATGCATATTGTCAGGAGAAGAGCCAACGCGGCGGTGTTTATTTTTCCCCAATTTAGGCGTCTGTCCAAGGGCCTGTGGAAGTTAGCATATTAAATTCAAGTTAAGGTGAGAATAAATCACATTAAATGAATAACAAGAAATTCCCATTTTAAAAATAAATCAAATCCACTTTGGGCATAAAATATGAGGTCTATTTGAACCTGCAAATAGCTTTTAAAGACTACATTTGTCTCCCACAGATACACATAATGTCCTGAAGGTGACTCAAGTGTAATTAAGAGTGACTTGGTAGCTGTTAATTTCGCCGGCAGTAAGCAAATTAAAATTAAAATAATATTAATAACATTGGTAACTTATGATATAGCGTTGGTTAAAAAATCAAAGCAATGAAACATAAATAAATGTTAGGTGCGAAGGGGGGGTGAAAATTAATAATGTTAAAGATTAGAGATTAGGTTTGCAATTCTCGGTGGAGAAGGAGTCATCGTGAGATTCAGTGGCTACTTACTGATGTGGCCTGACCACCACCCATTTGATGTTGCTGCTGCTGCTGCTGCTGGTATTGCTGCAGCTGCTGGACAATATTGGGCCGCTGGGAGAGCGGAAAGGCGTTCTTCATGTTGTCGCCCTGAACGGCGGTTGTGGTGGAAACCAGGGGATAGTTAAATGATGTGGCCACGGAGTTCGGTTGATTCAGATTCTGGCAGCTGCCGCGACTCATCTCCTCGGTCATCATGCCAGGCAGTCGCGGAGGCAGAGGAGGCGGACCACCGTCGACTTCGATGGATCCCCCGGCTGCTCCTCCCGCGCTCGCCGATTCCATTTGCAGGAACATCTGCGTGGACATCTTTGGATCGGAGAGCGCCTTAGTCTTGGTTTTAGAGCGTTTGGACTTTGCGTTGTTGGGACTATTTTCATTACTGCTGGGAAAGTGATGCTGCTGCGCCGATCGGTTTAGTTGGGGACTCGTGGCCCGGTCCAGATCGGAAACGGGAGCCATTAAATGGCTGCCAGGTGATGCATTGCCGTTCTTCAAGTCCAGATTCAGTTGCCTTGGAGGGTTCCTCTGCGGCAGCGGCGGGGGCACATCTTCCTCGATAAGGCTTCTCGAGATAAGGAACTTGTTCTTGCTCTTCGACGAGGATCCAGAGTCCTTGAAGCGATGCTGCTGCTGTTGCTGCAGCTGCTGGTGGGGATGGTACTGCGTGGAGGTGGGTGTGGAACTGGTATGCTGGTGCAGGGACTGCGACATGGTGTCTGCTTGGTGGCTCATACGCTGGTTGTGCAGGAAGTCAGTTGTTAGGCCGAATGGCGACGATGTACCGCCGAAATCCTTGTCAATCTTGTTCTTGCGAGTGCCCAGCGACAATGAGGAGAGGGAACGCGGCAAAAGGGAGAGGAATGCGGGTGAGGTGTTGCTGCTTGGCTGCTGTGGTTGCTGCTGCGGGTAGTTGTTGTTGTGGTGGTTGTGATGGTGGTGGAGAGGATGGAATTGCTGATTGCTGTGAGTGGCGGACGCGGACAAGTGTTGGATTTGGTTGGGCGTTAGTAATGCAGTGTTCTTGTTTCCGGCGGCTGCCTGAAGTTTAACAGTCGGTGCATCCTGAGTTAGGGATTTCGTGGATGGATTCAAGATGGAAGAGAAAGAGAGAGATCATGTAGCATCAATTCGTTTTAACCGATCCCTGGGTTGGAGTTCTCGTTTTTCGGGTAATTTCGGGTAATTTTTTTACGCATCACAAACCAAAACTTTTGTTACGAACAGCGAGAGAGCTGGGTTAGCTTGGATTATATTAGCTTGGCCGCATATTAATTAGATTTTGTGGAAGGAGGTGGGATGTCTGGACCTAGCTTACCTAGAATTTGAAGGATAACCCTAGCAAAAGACCCCCTTACTCACCTCGGCGCCCACTTGATGCAGTTGCTCGCGCAGTTTACGAATGTTGGCCTCCGACAACTTGTAGCTTGGGTTGTTCTGGTCACCTTTCAAGCGCTCCAGGTTAAGCTTCTCCTGCTCCAGCATTTTCTGCAGAGTCTGGATTTTGTAGGTCTCCATCTCACGGCGTTTGATGCTCTAATTAAAAATATATTTGATTAATCCTTTGGTTAAAATAAACTCAAATAAATTTACATCCACTGGCTGGGGTCCTGTGATGGAAGCAGTGCGATCCCGTCCAGAAAGTATCGGCGTGGAGGGCGTCACCACACTCACAGAAGTGGGCCGGGTCATTTTTTGGCTTCGTTTCACGGCAAGCTCCACTGTAGTAGAGGCTGAAAAGATTTCACAAGTAAACCTTTGAAAAATATGCCGAACCATGTTTATGTTTTGTAACAAAATCCCGTAAACATTAAGAAACAACCCAATCAGTTTCTACGCAAAATTTAATCATGATATTAGGCAGATTCGTGAGGTTTTTGGTCTTCGCCAGCACCATCTACTTGGCCAAGGAGTTCGGTAGCTGGGATGAAGTCAGTCAACGCGTTGGCGCAGAGATTCCTGCGTCCGATCTCCCAATTAAAGACGATGAGCAGGAACTTAAAACAGTGCCAAAGGACCTAATGGCGCCAGAAAATGAACGAATTTTATTCGATGAGGAGGATAAGCGGAAACTAAAACGAGCTCAGGAGGATTTGGAGAAGAAGTTGTGCAAGCCACCCCTCTGCGAACCCACTCCAAAGACATTTACGGAAGCTGTTGGGGATGCCCTGTACGATACCTGGCTTGCTGTGAAGAAAATTCCGGACTTTTGGATCCGAGCAGCAGAGGATATTCAGGAGAGCATCAGTAAATGGTTTGATGGAGGTAAAAAATAGCAAGTGCCTGTTAGAAATTTTGCATTTAGGATATCAAAAGTGGGAAGTTCTAAATTTTTTGTGGTACAAAAAGAATGAAACCTGTGTAAAAACAAATAATTCTCCCAAAATACATAACATATTTTATAAAAGATATAAATCTTTAATCCAGTTGGCTGTTGAAATGAAACAAAAACTTAAAAATCCACAAAACACAACACACTTTCAGTCGAAAACAGGGAGAATCAAAATTACTACGGACATGGCTTTGAAGTTTCTGGGCGAGGTAACAGGGGTAGCGATGCTAGGGAGATATCTTGGGGACCAGGACAAGCCGGAGAATAATTGCCTGCAGCCAAGCACTCCAAAGGATTTTGATGGCAAGCCTGCAGAGACTGATTTCAAGCTGCTGGCCCCGCACAATTGCCACTTGGCCCTTCAGAGAGGATTCTATTTCTCGCTCCGTTTGCCTGACTGGGCCAAGGACTTTAAAGAGCAGACCCGTGACATCTTCCCCAGTCAGTTCGACGAATCCCGATCCAATAGTGTCTCTAATAGCGAGAAATACAAGCATTTCCACGGTGACCTTCGGCCGGAAAGATACGGCATGATTTTCTCGGAAAACATTGGCGCTAACTTCTTCGATGATATGCCGCCAGATATGCAATCTAAATCCGGAAGACCAGTACGTTCACCCAAGATTAAGGATGACGTAACGTGCAAAAAACGAGTTTTCACGTAGACACCAAGCATCAGCTGTCTAAATTCAAACAAAAATTTCGAAAAATCTCATTTGAGTGGGTTAAAATGGTTGTTGGCCTAATTGTAAAAGCGGGAATTGTGTATGCCGTGATCGTTGCCACCAGGAACTATGGCGTGTGGGGCTCACCGGACGATGCGCAAGAGGTGTACTCCGGAGCGCGGGAGCAGATCGGGCCATACGCGGAGCAGGCGCGTCGCCGACTAAGAATTTGCCCGCCCAAGCCGCCACCTCAGGGCGAGTTGGCGTTCTTCGGCATTCATTACTACAATCAGGTTGTGAAGGCAGTCTTCGACATTTTGAGCGTGGTTCCCAACGCCCTGACATCACTCTTTGAGAAGATGCCCTTCTATTACCACGCTATCAAGGAAGGCATCCGCAAGCTCCAGGTGCAAAAGAAGGAGATCAAGATATCAAAGGACCAACTGGACGAAACGCCGCTGGTCAGACCCAAGGGTGACCTGGTGCCGCACTGCCGCGACAGAAACTGTCCCAAGACTCCTCTGATTCCGCCCAAGTGCAAGCGGTTCGACGACGCTTTTATCTACGACGCACGACCGCCGATGAAGCCTTCGTGTAAGAACCCAGCTTGCTCCAAGTGCAAGGAACGCAAGCACCAGAGTTTGGCGGACAAGAGCCGCAGGTGCTCCGGAAAGAAAGACGTCGAAAATGAGAGGGTGTGCCGTTGCCCAGGTGGATCCAACCATTGAATCCCTATATCTTGGAACTCCTCATACAAGCCCACTCAAATAACCAAAATTTTTGTAGTGTAACCTAAGCAAAACTCAAATAATTTAAACAACATTTCGAAATTTGCGTTTCACTAAATACCTTTTATAAGAGCCACTACAGTGGGATGCTTCTCCAGTCGCACTTCGTGGCCATTAACCTGGAATGTAACAAAGATCAAGCTTTATAAATCTCCGTGTTCAGCGGAAAAGATTGCTCCACAGACCTTTAGTATCATATCGCCAGCTACGAGGCCTGCGATCTCAGCTGCCCCTCCGGGCTTAACGCTTTCCACAAACACGGGGTTGTCGCCGGAAACCTGAGAGATGAATGGGGGTACGATTAGGTTTCAATTTACACAATTCACAAACAAACTATTTCAACAAAATTTTAGTATTTATGGCACAAAAAAGGTAATTAATTGTTGTGGCTTCAGACTCCCATGATACGCACCTTCATGCCATATCCATTGCCATCCTTGCGCACAGTTAGGGTTAAATACTGAAAATTTTTTGGTAATACTATTCCCGGCGTCGTCACTGGAGTCGTGGGCTCCTGGGAATGGCCACCGCCGCCCAGGTTAAGGCTGCCGCGCTCTCCCGGCGTTTGGACATTATCCAATTGATTAACTGGCACACCTCCGGTCATTATGCTGCCGTTATTATTCGCATTGTTATTGTTGTTAAGGGTTGTGGGCGTGGTGGGTGGGGCCACACTACCACTGGATGCAGTGGTGGTGTCACCATTCATCTGGCCCTGCTTATTCGACTGCTGGTAGCTAGCTGGCAACGGCGGCGTCTGCGGAGGAACTGAACTCTGGCTATCGCGATCACGATCCCGGTCCCGGTCTTTGTCGCGATCCCTGTGACCACTCAGGGTGCTGGCCAGACTGCTTAAGCTGCTTGCCAGCGAAGGGGATCGCGGAATTTTCGACTTATTCGCCACCTGCTTCTGCTTCTGTTTGTTCTTGGAATTCTTTACAGATTTCTGTTTGGGCGCTGGCAACTCGGGTACCGAATCCACGGCGATGGCTGGCGCTGGCGCTGGCGACGAAACTCCAGATGGCCCTGCTGTTCCTGCTGTTCCCGATGTGGTGGTAGCTGCTCCAGTAATTGCTGCAGTGCCTGAGTTGCTGGCGCCGTTCGTGGACGTGCTTGGATTGATCGCAGATGACTCCGGGGGCTGAATACTTGTTTCTTCTGGCAGCTCCTGAACTTCATCGTATTCATGTTCATACAAATCAATTAGCCTGGTAAGAAAATGCATTTTATATTTTATTTAACTAACTAACAAATTGGACAAGGGTTCAGAGCTCCTTCTAGTTTCTTATATAGACTTCTCAAAACTACTTCCTTGTTTTATTGCCCTCAAATAATTGATGGAAATAGTTTGGTTTTTTGTTATTGCAATTTCGTGGCATTCATGGAATGGAGCAAGGGAGCCATGCAGATTGGCAATCATCTATGAGCAGCAATCAAAGCTAAATCATTTCATGACGGAACTGTTTCTGCTGTTCTCCACTTTACGACCAGATAGCTAGATTAGTGGGGTAATCAAGACCTCGACCAACCAACATGTAACGAAAGTCACGGCCAAAGCTAAAGCTTGAAGCTCGAGCTGGATGGGTCTCTTTTAATTGAGCTAAAATTAAATCAGCCAGAAGAATAGATACAGTTTAATTGCTGTTTATTTGATCATTTTGCATGTGAATGGTATGGGATATATGCATGTATGTACGTGCGGATTTGTCTATATACCGGACTATAATAAAAGCTCATTTCCCGCCTGGCGAATTCATCATGATGAGATATATCCACAACAGCCGGACAAGACCTCCAAAAAGCAAATGTTTACATTCAATTTTTTTTTGACTGATTGGCCCATGTCAATAACATGTCTCTCCATTGGATCTAAGGGAATTCTCTCCATCTATTATTAGCCGCTACATTTTCAAGAAAATCTCACTTGAAAGTCACAGTGTGTACTGCCTATTAACTGGATTTAAATGAAACCAAAGTTAAAACAGACCCAAACCGCATACACATACTTGGAAAGTTATTGGTTTCGCCAATCTACTCGTATTTGGGCTAAAACTTCCCCTGGTGGCAATAAAAGAAATAAATGCTAAAATGTGAAAACTGGCCGCTCCCTACGCTCGTTCATAAAGGTGTATGGTATTTGTCTGTGTATTAAGTCATCCATTTGGTAGTCGAAACCGCACAAAACCAACCCCAAGTCTGGGGAAACTATTGGTAGAAACGAAAAATCAGCAAACAGTGCGTTTCACAAATGTCTGACTTGGCAATAGCTTTTTTTATTCAAAATGTTAAGTGACTAATCATGGGTCAATTGACTTTGTAATTTACTACACAGCTAGCTCGATGATCTAATACTAAAAATGTTATTGATCCTGAGATATATCCTATACCTAGTTTTATATATAAATATAATATAATTAACACATTAAACCAACTAAAAATAAACGTAGCAACGCTCTTATCGTTTATAAAGCGGGGTTCCTGTTAGTTATCTCCTCACTATGCGGTCATAACTTTGCAAAACTTGATTAGCAATGTATCATTAACGTTTGAACTTTAAAGCTCTGAAAAAACTCGAAATAGCCCTTCATACTATTATAAATCGTATGTTATTTGTGCACAAAAGAAAAAAATAAAAAGTATTGCATCGTATCTGGAGGGAAATGCAACGGAAAAGATAAATTGTTATCGTCATTGGTGCAATTAAACTATGAGTAATATGGACTTGTATCTGGTTCCCTCGTAAAATCAGTAAAAACTGGCAGTATTAATACGATGCTGAACTCACCGCGTTTTTATTGATGGGTCATCCATAGGATTCCGTGTGATGGCTCTCGCTGGTGGTTGTGTGGAGACGAAAATGCAAATTCAAAGGCATGCGTAAGCCACTTGGATAATTCCAATAGGTGTTTTCCTCATAGGCCTTGCCCAGAGAGGGGCCGCACTTTATTAGATGGAATGTTTTTCGGAGCTATTTTTAAATGAGCTCGCAAAAAGATTGTTGTAAAAACGGCCCGGAATTATTCCAGAAGTGATTTAATTGCGTCGATTTTTGGTTGCTTTGGTGAGTATTGTTTTCTTTTATTTTTATTTCTTTTTCTTCTATTACACGCTTTTGAATGGATTCTATATTTTGCACTATACTTTGCACTTTACACTTAAACCTGTGCGCGCACAAATTCGTTTGAAGATTATTGGCATTAATGCATGTACATTAAAATATTTTTGTGCTTTGGGTGGGTGTTTGGCAGGGAGGTTGGGTGGGGCGAGGGCTGGACTGCAGGCAGCGATCTCCTTGCAGTTTCATTGTTTTTATTCCAAACAGAGCACACCCACACACTTTCTTTCTCTCACACATACAACTGCGGTCAAGATATTAGAAATTACGTTTGTTATTTATTGCTTAAATTCTTATTCTATCAGTTGGATACCACTATAGGAAACCGATTGGGAAACTTTTATGATAGCTTATGTATTTAAAAAAATGTAATTAAATGAAAAATATTATGTTTTTAAATATTATGTTTTTAAGCTGTTATATATTTTTCCTGAATGGACATTTTTGTTAGGGTGTTCCAATATTTCGACTGCAGTTGTCTTTATTTGTTCCCTCTCTCGCTCTCGCACTTCCGTTAACGTCTGCGCCCTGTGCTCCCCCAAAGCCGATGTTGTTGTTGTGCTTTTTGCTGACTAGTTTTCACGAAACATTTAATGGATGACGACGCTCTTGGGGGTTTGGGGGCTTGGGGTTTTTGGGGGAAAAACAAGTTTGTTACCGAAAAATAAAATACTAATGGGTCAAACGGGACAGGAGATACACACGCACATTTGTGCAAATCCGATATAGTTCTAATCCTGTTTTCCCCATTATATTGCGACACTTTCAATCGGAACAGCTGATTGTTCCATAAATTACCTTCCAGTCTATTCAATTAGCCTGGAAAATAGAAAACAAAAACAATAACTCTCTCCAGCCGATCTGATCTCACTTATGTTGACATACACTCAAAAAATAAATCAAATCTTGCAATTTCACCTCTTTATAATTAAACGCAAATATTTAATTGAATAAATATGTATACACACAACAAACGCCTATCGCTGTGTTGGTGTTTATGTGGGAGGGGGGCGCGAGTGCGATCATCGCCGCAAAAGCAAACGCATTTCGTGTGAAATATTCTCTGTATGCCTGCCTGCCTGGGCCTGGGTGGATTTGACCTCTTCAACCGTAGTAGTTGGGGGCTTAATTCGATTTTAGGGATGTGCGGCTTGGCGGTGCGTGCGGCGATCTGACTAATTAGCACACGATAAACAACTGGACGCCTTGGGTTCACTCCGATTTTGTTGTTATATCTTTAACAAGTGGCGGCAGCCATATTGTTTAGTTGTTGTTTTTGCTGTTGCCAACACATATGTACGTATGTATATACGCCGTCATACATAAAGCGGACTATGTATACGTATGTATGCGTCCGATAGGTTAGAGATCATTTTCCACTAATTTCGCGTACACTATCTCCTGGCGAACGGCGAATAACTTTTTCATTTGACAAATATGCACATCTGCACCAGCCCACAATTGTCTGTATATGCATTCATTGCTATAGCTCTGCTCCCGAGACTGTGTGCGAGTGCTTAAAATCATTTATTGCTTTTTGTGCAATGAGCTCACAGACGGATACAAACGAAACGAAAACGAAAATGACAACGAACGCGTAGCGGACTGCGCATCATTTTTGTCGCCTTCGCGAACCACTTACTCTACTGCACTCGTACTGCAAAATAATTGCTTGCACAAAGCAGGAAAAAATTGTTTTTCTTTTTTAGCGAGGGCACGGCGTTCTTTCCTCTTTTCTGTTTCACGCTGGGTTCGTTCTTTCTTTAAAAAACATTTGTAATTGAATCTGAGTTTTAACGCATTTGGTGGGCAGCCACACTAATTATCGAAAACGGTCTTACTCTTTTAGGCGTTGAGAAACACGGTACGGCTTTTACAACACTTGATCTTGCGTGTTATCAAGAAATCAAAACAAACCCACCCACACATGCCCACTGGCCCCTTTTTTATCGTAGAGGGATGATTCCAAGGACAGTCGAGGGTGCTAGGACCTCGGACCTAGGACCTAGGAAAATCAAGGCCCTGTCGAGAATCGAAGAAGAAATAAAAGGAATGAACTCTCGATTTGTCGTGTCGTAAAATGTCATTTATTTTGCGATTTCTTGGGTGGCTTGCCGAACAAAAGGCAGGACAATGCCCCCTCACCCACCGAGATATGACTTTTCGGTTGATTAAACTATATATACGAATAGTTGCCTAGGACAAATCGGGTCCTAGGAGGTAGAATAACAATACCACTAGGTAATAGATAAGTAAGCCTATAAATGCCATGTTGTAGGGTTCGCAATCCGGATTTGTGCGCCCCAAAGAGGCGCACCACTGGCGTCATGAGGTGTGTTCCTCAAGTATTGGGTCAGGCGGATCCAAATCAATGTCATGTGCCTTGCTGATCTTCTCCAGAACTATGTTGCCCACGACATCAGCTCCCTCGCTCTCTTCAGTTTGGCTTATTGGGCTTTCAATTATACGGAGATATTCATCATAGCGCAGGTCTCCAATCTGATCCAGGGAACGATCGGTAATCTTCTCCAGGCTACGTTCACGAATCCTTTGGTTATTTGGATCCAGCAGCACTAGGTGGTAGTAGACACCTTCGTCGTCTATGACATAGAACTTGGAGAAGGTGCTATCGGTAAAGAACTGCCGGGCTTCATCTCCGACGAACTTTATGCAGGCTAAAAGCTCCGGCCGGTCAGCATTGCCCCGCTTGTTAAGCCACAGTTCCACCTCCTTTTGACTGTCGGGTAGTGATTGGAGTGGCACCCGTGAAAGCTCGACTTCTGAGTCCGATGCAATCGGTGCTGCATCCACGGCATCTTCATGAGGCACACTGTGAAGTTTGTGGCGACGACTCCGGCGCTGCTTTTGCCTGTGCTCTCCTTGGTTGTTGCGCATATGCGTGACATTCCAGAAGCACAGCTGCTCGGCGCAACTGATCAGAAGCAGCTTGCAGGGGGAGAACCGCAGCTGGCGGATAGGACGCTCATGGACCTCCTGAATGCTGTTGACTAGCGTTATTTGCCTGTCATCCAGTGAGTACAGCTGTTAAAAGTAGAAATAGTTTATATTTTGCTCAGGTATAGGAAAGGAAAACAATTAACGTCGTACCTCTATAATCCCATTCTCATATCCCATACCAAACATGGTACCATCCTGGCTGGCCGTTAAGTAGGTAATCTTGGCCGTTTGTCCGATCTTCTCTTCACAAATCAGTTTGTAAGTCAGTTGGGAATTACTAAAGACTAGCCGGAACACCTGCAAATAAAATTTCCATTTGTGTTAAAGTGTTTAGGTTGCCATTTCAAATCTTACCTCTATAAGATTGTTTCCATAGGCAAGGAAGAGAAGTCCATTTTTAAGATCGAAGCCAAGCAAGGATTCATCAGACTCCTCTGGTTTAACAAAGGCTGAAGGGTTGGTCAAATCCAGATGCTAGAGGTCAAAAATGGTTTACTTACTTGAATAATAAATGTAAAAGATTTAAAGTACTTACAGAAACTCCATTGTCTGAAAACAGAATAAGAAATTGTCCTCCCACTAGACAAGCGTACTTGGTACCTATATTTAAGCAGAGGGGCCATTGCTCTTTATTCGATTCCTCCAGTTGGAACATCACAGTCTTTTGGGCTTCATGAGACGAAGCCACCAGCAAGGTGGAACTTACTTGCTTCAGGTAGGAAATGGGTTCGGTTATAAACTGCTGGGGCAATACCTCATCCCGATTGACATCGATAATCACGCCATCGGTGTAGCCAGCGAAGATATGCTCGTTGTCATGGGCTGATATAGCAGTTATCCTCATTTTGGTGGCCGCGTGAGTTGGTGTAATTGTGGACCATGTAGAAATGCTCGATCTGCGCCGAGCATTTGGATCCGTGGCTGTTTCGATCTGATGGATTCTCTCCTTCGAGTCAACGACGTGAAGCTGGGATCTTTCGGTCGTCATGTCCATCAGGGATCGTAGGTAGACATTGGGTTCGAGGCGGGCGCTCGTCTTGAGACTCGTCTCATCCGCACTATGCACCCAGACGATTCCTCGGCTCTTGTGCGGGTCAGAGCGCAAGGTGTGAACGTGAAGAAGCTGCTTACCCTTTGCCCCGCACAGAACGATGTACTTGTACGCAGGATCAAACAATTCATAGATATCCAAACACTCTATTTGCTCGCTGACATTGCTCCGGAGCACCGGGTCACCAGTGTTGAGGTCGTATACAATTAAACCCTCAGTTGTGCCCAGCAAAAGGTACTTTCCGTCCGCTGACCGTTTGCCACATGTGATGTTGTTTCCCTCTGAAATCCCCACCGCTTCCGACTTTAAAATAACCTTAGGTCCCGGGATAAAGTCCAAACGCCAGACGGAGTTTTTGAAAATTAGCAAGACGGTGGCTTCTTCGTTCCTCTCGTCGTAGGCCTCCATGGCCAACAAAGTGTCGTGACGGACATCGAAACCACGAAGATCTGGCTCGTCACCGGAGCTATTGAACAGATCCCAGACAGAAAGCTTAGAATCGGCGGTGACTATTACATAGAATCTCTTGAAAACCTGAACAATACATCGTATTTCCGATTGAAATGTTTTCAAAGTCGGCGTTTGTGATATTCTGAAGAGCTGATCGACTTCATCCCACTCTAGAATGTTAACTTCGCCATGACTGAAGGCCACATGTAGCTGTGTCTTATTGCCAAACTGCGAGCAATCCTCTTTCAAATAGAACGCTGTAATTTTTTGGTCAAAATTGCCAGTTATGCGTTTCACGGCGCTGTTCACAAGCTGCTTGGGGCCACGAGTCTCTGTGGGATTTCGAAGATGGGACGACGCTGGGGGTCGAACTCTTTGTCGGCTGCCACCACTGTGTCGTCGACCAGGACACTCGGGCCAGAGCGTCCAGAGCTTGACACTGCCGTTGCTATGCAGGGTTATTAAATGTTTTTGGTTATTAAAAACTTCCATTCTAAGGGTCTCGCTGGTGTCATTTTCGTCTTTCAGGAGGTAGGTATCCTCTGCTTCTAGCGATACGTCGGTGAGGAGAAGCTCCTGACCAGCCAGCGCTATAAGACAGAAGTCGTCGTTCAAATATAGAACCTTACGTACCTCTTTATTGCCTAGATTTATAATCTGGCGGTGCTGATGAAAGCGGCCACTAAAAAAGTTAAAATAATAAATTGATGTTTAACGATTTTCTGTTGTTTTTTACTTACTGATCTGTAAACCAAACTCGGTCCTTAAACTTTTGAACCTGCCGATATGCCTCCTCGTAAATGGTCCCATCTTGGTCCATGAGACCGATTCTAAGCAAGTCCGTAAACTTGGAGCGAATTAAATTTTCTTCTATCTTTGGCAAGAAGTCCAATATGGCATTTACTAGTTCTTCGAACTTAGGATCGTTGTCTAATGTTTATAAAATTAAAACAATGAAGAAAATTCAACTTGTAATTATTACAATTAGTTATAATTACCGCAAATGTGTGCCTTGTAAAACTTCAACTGATGCAATGTATCTAATATCGATCCACTGGCATTCCAAGCCGTTGTATCATGTCGGATCTTTTGTTCAAGGAAGCGAAAATCAAGGAAGACCTTACGAAACAGAGCCACCTTTTCCAATGGCTCAATAGCCATGAGATGATGTCCAATGTGACTGTAGAAATATCTGTCCAGGGAAGTCAGAATCAAGTCGTCATGGTCGAATGCCTTTGTGATGCTTTAAAAAAAGAGAATGTATTAATTGTTTCAATGATATATAAAGTGAATGACGTGTGATTTGTGATTGATGAGAATTTAATTTAATTTCTTTGTTATTTATTACTTACTTGTAGTGATCAACAATCCTTTGATGCAACGCGGCGGAGTCAACGCAATTAACTTTTAACTCCAAGTATATAGCGGGTATACTTATGGTCGATTCCTCAGGATGTTTCTCCACTAAAGAATATTTATGCAGCTTATTTACCACACCCATCGCATCTTGGCTGCTAGATTTGTCGTCAAACCAAATCAGAGATAGGAACTGGGATTGCAGAGATTAGTAAACAAATGACATTAAAAAGTAGAACGCACTTACATTGATGGGAATGTGGGCAGAGGGTGGAAATATGGACAGCCTATCAAACATTTGCCGGTAGCCAAGCGGCTCTAGAACTTTAAGCGCCCCTTCGATAATGGTCGTTAGTTTATCACAATTAACACTAAAAGAATTTTAAAAATTATTAATATATTGAAATAGGTATTTCATACTAACTGTTTCCAATTGTCCCAAGTGGCCAGACCATCCTTAATGCTCTCTGCAATCAGGCTCAACTTTCTCGGATTTCGTGTGGACACTTCCCTCGGTAAATCGTGCGGACTACAATGCGTGTGCTTAAGGAATAGGGATTTCACTTCGTCTGGCGTGAGCATCAGAGATTGGTCGTCTAAAGAAATATGAGTTGTGGTGGCCGGCGATAGAAACTGAGTGACCTGCTTGAATCTCGTGGTCAACAGGATTTTGCAGTTTAGGTTGAAGGCACTCCAAACTTTCTCGCTCTTGACGTTCCGTAGAACCAAAAGGCAGTTTTCGTAGGGCTTGCTCTTCAGCAGGCGTCTTAGCTCCCCTTGGGTGCTGAGGATCCGTTGCTTGATATTGCTGGCGGGGTCACTACGCTGTGTATAATTGGGATCTATTTGATGCTGTAATGTCTGCAGCATTTCCAGCACAGACTCCGGACTGGTGCAATTCTTCATGTTCAGCCAGAATATTTTAAAGTCCATAGCGAGCTGCACTTTAAATGAAGAACAGACGTCCAAAGCCAGCCACTGTTTCCCAGAACCCAGAGCTCCATCTATAAGCACATTTTTGGCTGGCCTGAGTTCCAGCAGAGCTTGCATCAGCTTCAGATACTGAAATTATAATATAAACAAGTTAATTTTTCTATTTAACCTTCGAATTATCTTACCGGGTGCAGGCGATTCACGTTGTATTGTGCAAAGAGCTGGTTGTCGTTGAAGAGGCGATCCCTCTGCTCCACGTACATCCTGGTTTCTGCACTGGGACGATGGTACTCCGCCTGGATAGCAGCCATCAGGAATTCGTAGTTTGGCTGATCCTTGGGATTCAAAACATCCTCCACGAAGTCCTTTATCAGCGATTCCGGTTTCGCCAGCAAGGCCCAAAACAGTCGATAAGTTGCCTTTTCGGCATCCTTGCTTTTGATAATGTTCTCGATCTCGTCCTTGGACATTATACC
This sequence comes from Drosophila varians, assembly GCA_018150405.1. Classification (NCBI taxonomy): domain Eukaryota; kingdom Metazoa; phylum Arthropoda; class Insecta; order Diptera; family Drosophilidae; genus Drosophila; species Drosophila varians. The sequence continues at coordinate 18,656,329 of JAECWK010000130.1, forward strand.
CAGGAGCGATTCCTGGACATCCTTGCAGTCGAAATCCCTTATGAAGGCATCCAAGTACACGAACAATATGTCTTTGTAGCGGTATCCGTACCTAAGGACCTCCATATTGATCTTTAAATGGCACTAGAATATAGGAAAATAAACTATTTTGAATGCTTGGCCATGGTAATAACATATTTTTGATAAGTAGATACAGATGTAAGGACGTCTATCGCTCATTTTCGGCGCCAAGCGGTCTTGACCCACTTGGAAACAATGTCCAAGCAGCAAAACCAGACATGCCGTCTCATAGTATGGCGAAATTAGATAAGAAAAGATTCTTTTGTAAGTAGCTCTCAAGGAAACAAACGTGATTAACTTTAAAAATCTAGAACTCGGTATACGTGACAGTCATGACACATCAAAAATGGCAATTCTGGTTGCAATCCTTGCGCCACCAAATCGGGATGTGAACGGATTCGATCGCTACACTACTGTTTACATGTTGAATTAACTCTTAGATAAGATGAAAGGATGAGTCATGATTTGCACCGAAAGAAATCCATATTGCAAGACTATGATGATTTTATTTATAAATAGGAAAAAAAATTTCCTGCAAAAGTGTCTTTTAGGATCCCCTGGTCATCATGAAATAATATGTTTAAATACAATGTCGTTGCTTTTTTTTGCCAGTGTAAGGTATAAACATAACAACAGATAAGTGAATGAACTTGGCGGTTGCGTTTTTCACACATACATCTATTGTCATTTGACTCAGAGACTGTTCAGAAAGGAACTAAGGGAACTTAACAAAAGAAAAACCCACAGTGGGGTATTCACTAGATTAGGATATGTCAGACTAGACTAGGACTCAAAAAACTCAGCAAAACTGGTGCATTCATAAGTAACAATTCGTCAAGCAGGTGAAATCCACCTGCAAATTGGCAAAAATACTCACGCTTAGTTTATTTATAACGAAATCGTCGCACTTATATTTAAAAAAAAACGTATATGTGTAAATATTGCACTTTATCTTAAATTAGTTGATGCTGCGGCTAGACACTTGTGTCACTTTCTTTGTGCTCACATGGTTTTGGATGTCAAGCACACTAAGCAAAGCTACGAGAATAATTAAAAAAAATAAATTAACCAAGCAAGCTGGCAAAAATAAGACAACAAACACTTGGTGTGGCCATCCTATGTTATAATTAAAATATCGAGCGGTTATAATTATCGATTAATAACACTTCAAAATTATACTTTAAACTCTGCTAACTTTCATAAAAGAATTAAATATATAATTTGATGTATGCTTATAAATAAAATAATTCCTTCTTTAAATGTCTGTCGATATTTATCAAAAGTTTCGTATAAATAAGAATTGTCTCCATCTAAAAATAGCAAAGAAACCAAATATTAACTAATTAACGTTTAGTTAGTTTTTGGGCATTTATAGTCTTGAAAATAAGCAAATCAAATCAAAAATGACCTCTAATTTACCTGTGGTACACGCTATCGATAAAAACCACCATGCTAGACAAAGTCAGGTAAATTTTTTTGCAAGCAGCATGCGGTCACACCGCACCCGACGGTGAAAAGGCGAAATATTAATTATAAAAATTGCATATAACGCAAATAATAGGTGCGTACCGATAAGCAAAACCTGGCAATTGGCCAGTAGTCATTTTGCATATTAATATAAGCTATTAAAACTTATCAGCCAACGAGAAACCTACGCAAGGAAGCGACCAGACAGACGAAGCAGGCGAAAGTTGAAAAGGTGACGACGCAAGCAACGAGAAAAAAGAAAATAGGCGACGTATACTCGTTCGGCTTTGACAAAAATCAGGTAGGCTTTTGAAATCATAGAAGTTTTAATCCGACAGGCAGCAATTTGGTTAGTGAAAACTGGATTTTCGAAGCGATTGTACGGAATTGGAAAAGAAAAAAAAAAAGTTGTGCAAAAGTAGAAAACAAAATGTCCGCAGCATTGGCGTCTCCGACGACGCTCGGAATTGTGAATGTGGATGTGGCCACGCTGGAGTTGCAGGCCAAATGTGATGAGCAATTATTGGTAACTAATCCATTTTCGGTTGATAATCCTATTCGATTTTAGTTGTCACCGCTACCGCAATGGAATGCCGCGCCCCCTTTCAGCCCGAAGAGCAGTATGAGCAACTACGCCGACCAAACGCCGGTGGTCCCGGTGGAGGAGGCATGCCTCTAGAGCAGCAGGCCCATCTTTTCAACGACTACGGGGCTGGAGCACGTCAGGCATTCGCCCAGGTGCAGGACTACCAGTCAGTAGCTTCGGGCTACCAACAACCAATACAGGCACAGGTCAAACTCTCGCCATCGGCCACTGTTTTCGTTCCTCGTGGAGGTGCTCCACCGCATCAGCGCCACCAGCCGCAGTACCAGCAGCAGGGGGGTGGCGGAGGCGGCGGCCATCACGGGCAGCAGCGCTATATGAATGGATACAAGCAGCATCACCATCAGCAGCAGCCGCATCACCAGCAGCAGTCTCACTACAGTCATCATCACAACCATCAGAAGTTCAACAATGACATGCACAAGCTGGCCAATTCTGTGCAGAATCGCTTGAACATTGGAAATCCGCAGGCGGCGGGAAACTTCTATCAGCAGCAGGTACACCAACCAAACACACACCACCACCACCAACAACAACAACAGCAGCAATCACACCAACACGTCAAGTTCCAAAGGCATGCCCACTTGAATAACTCATTCCAACAACTCGCACAGCCGAATCACCACCAGCAGCAGCAGCAGCATGCGCACCACCAGCACAATCAGCAGCAGTATTTCCAGAACCAGAACCATCAGCAGCAGCAGCCAAGTACATCGTCCGCTGCGGCATCTTCGTCTTCGTCCGGTAACTCCAACTCTAACGCCCAACCGGATATGGCTACAATTGCATTGGAATATCTTGACACTGTCATACATTGCCTTAACCAGGTGAGTATCTTTGAGTTTTTTGAGTATCTTTGGGAAATCAATTTTTTTTGGGGAAAGTTTAATTATTAACTGTATTATTAAATAAATATATTATACTTCCAAACAGAATCCGGGCCAATTTGATGCGATTGCTTCGCGTTTCCTGACTATCTTCGATGGTATGGAGAACAATAACTATGTGCTTTCAATCGCAATGGAAGACATTTTTGAAAAGTCGATCGAGCAGCCAAATTTCCGATACATGGGCGCCAAGCTCTACAACCTATTGCACATGCTCAACTTCAAGCCGGACTCGCTTTTCCACTCGCTGCTCAAGTGCAAGTTGGACTATCACCAGGAGGAAGTGACCAAGTACATGCGCTCCGGCGAACAACAGAAGGTGCGCGAGACAGCTCTTTTCCTAGCCGAGCTCTACATGCAACTGCGCGGCGAGGATGACTCCCGTCTCCAATTGATTGCAGTGAACATTGTCTACTCGCTGAGTAAGCTGCTGGCCAGTGAGAGCAATGAGAATGTGCGTTGCATTTGCCAGACTCTGAAGCTGGCTGGCTATGATCTTACTGCCGATTGCCCCAAGGACATGAAGGATATCATCATTGCTCTGCAGGCCATTGAGGCCAAGTCGCCGGGCAAGTACCCCATGGCAGCAAGTGTGATTTCCTTGCAGCAAAATAACTGGGGCCGGAAGGTGTCCAATTCTTTGGGCGGTGAGGACGATACAGTTGCTCAGCCGCTGCGTCTGAGTGATGAACCGGTCTTCTACGGACCCGATGGCCGTGAATTGACCGCCGAGGAGAGCGAATTCCTGGCCGCCGAGGACGAAGCCAATGGCAGTGATGGTGACGATTTCGATCCGCGCGACGGCGGAGATCTTGATCTGGACGCCGAGATGGACGAGGAGACCGAGCGCGCCTACAAGGAGTTCTGCAAGCAGGGCCAACAGAAGAAGACCTAGACTGCGTACCGTGTGACTATTACGGATTCTCAAGAGGCATGGCAGTTAGGCGGCATGGTAGTGGAGCATTTCCGAAATATTCTCGGTTGTAGAATCGATGATTACAGTTGCTTGGTTCAGAACCAATTGTGATTATCTTTTTAAATTATTGATAGCAAATTGTTTGTGATATCCTTCCAGCATATTATGACATGTGTTAACGATCTTGTTTGAACGCTTTTTTTTGTGTGATACGCCCGTTTTGTATCTGTATCTAAGAGATTCAATTCCAATTCATAAGTTTTGTCCTCTTGCATTCGTTTTCGTTTATTAGTTGAAACAGCATGAGTTCTAAATACTATCGAAAATGATAAGCTGGAATTTTAAAATATATTAAGCCACTGCCACGCCTCTGGACCGACCGACCGCCTGCACACTCACGCAGCTGCACTCAAAGACTCGTACTCATATGCGCACTCCCACTCTTGCATGGCACATATGCAGACTCATAAATGGCAGTAAAACTAAACCGCAAATTTCACATTCAATTAAACATTCTCTTGATCATACGAATCGAAAAACATAATCGAAAAACAAAAACAAAAAAAAAATCAATACAACAGCAGCCACGCCTACTTTTTAAATAATTGTAATTAATGTTAACGAAACCATGATTTAATTATAAATAAAATTTATCGAATTGCGTTTAAAATAAAATCTATGGGCTTAAAAGATTAAATCAAGTTTATGAAAAGGCTTGTATACTTTTCGTTTTAATTTTAAATTACAGCTTCTAATCGTTTTAAGACGAATAGATATTTTACTTTTTTCAAAAAACAATAGTTTTAGAAAACTTTAAAAGCTCATTTACGAACCGGTTAAGATATTAAACTCTATCGAACCGGGTATGTGAAGTGTTGGAAAATAATAAATATAGAAACTTTATCGATAGTCACGAAAAAACATAGCGTCAGCTGTACAACTAATAAAAATCATTTAAACTTTAATTAATGAGTATTCACTGGACTTGTCTAGTTTTATGAATTCAAGTCACTTTTTAATTTTCGATGGGCAAATCAATATTCGATAAGAATCGGACAGGTGATGCCACCTTTTCGAGAATTTTGTTAAATTTTATAAACAAGCTCCGCAGGTTCAGTTTTATTGCGCGGGCGGTTGATTGTTTTATTGACAACGGCAAGTGTGCCTCCCATGTATAGCGGATATAGCTATGGTCTACGTTAGATCGGAGCTACGAAGAAATCGGAGACCAAAACAAGAGTGACGTCATTATGGTGCTCGTTATGTACGTATGTAAGTATGTACACTCGCTGTATATACACAGTTTGCTAAATATTTGCCAGTGACATAAATAGATAAAAACAAAACTAGCAATAAGCTGTAATGCTCGCGAGTATTTATAAGAAAGACGAGAAAATCAGCAGAAAACAACAACGATGTGAAAAATGACAACTAAAGGTCACAAAAACAAATACTACGAGTTTGCGTGTGTGCATTTGTGCGTCGGTGTGTGTGTTTTTCGTTTTCAGAATTTTTGCAGACAACAAAGCGTCCAAGAATCTGTTTTATTGAAAAAATGTTTCCAAAACCTGCATATATATACCGAACGTGATTTCCTTAATTGCTGGCTTTTTTTTGCGCGTCTACGGACTGTAGAATTTCACTTTCCGTTGCGAGGGACCTTCCAAAACAAGTGCACTTGCAGTTTGCATTGGTTGCACTTTTTTTTGTGAATGAAGATTCATTGACCCAGAAAATACATGTATTGCTTAAGTTTTATTCGTTTTTTTAATCTGTTCTTAGATCACCCAATGAAATCTATCATATAAACACGACAATATGAATTAAGAACAGAAAAAACACAAAAAACAAGCAACGAATTGAGCCAGAACCGTGTCGGATCTAATTTTTATACAAACCTCGAGACGGCAACGCAAAACCCAAAATAAAGGCACCCATAACCCACTGACTACGATCCTCACCCGCTACAATGGCCAGCGTCTGGAAGCGATTGCAGCGCAACTTCAAGCGGGCTGCCAAATTCCAGTTCACTGCGTCCTACCACGATCTGCATCTGGAAACCACGGCCAAGTGGTAAGTAGACTCCAAGTGGCTTTGGCTGGGAGCGCTAAGTGCCTTTCAATTGAGGCTCCCCCATCGTCTAGTGAATAGTTGGGAGATCTTTTTGTTACGTATTCCCCGTAATTTGCCAGATACACTATATACTCTTGATCATATCAATAAACCCCTTGATAAAAAAGACGTAGATTGTTTCCACTACCAATTTATCAAGTCTTTATAGTTAGACATTGATTCTCAATCAATTTAAGTAATTGTTTTGCGAGGGACACTGTCCACGCCTGGTATACGGTACAATGCGTTTTTCTCCGTTTACTTTGTGGTATCATGAACAAATATTTACACTTCCTGTTTATTAACACATCATAAACCAACATTCATCATACATAAATTTATCAGCCGAAGGGGCCCTTACACATACATATATTATTATTATTGTGCCTCATCCGGCCTCCGGCCCTTGGAAATTATTATTCAAGGCGAAAATGTGTATCAAAAAGTGCAATGAACTTTTCAGAAGTTTAATGCTAGATTAACTATTTTCTAGGCGACCCTCAAACCTCTCCATAGTTTGGACCAGAAGATCCAGGCGAGTGGCCAGTGCACCCTTACCTTGGGAGCCGGACATGATGAATCCCCTGGTGGGAAACATATCCTGGCCCGTGCCCGACAATCACACCATATCGGTCACCCTTTTCAAGGATCCCCGCACACACGAGCTGGAGGACAAGGACTGGACTTTTGTCATTGAAGATGTGAGTTAGAAACAGAGTTTATTTTTTAATAATTTATTGATTTATCTCTCGATAGATTACACCAATGGGCAAGAAACGGGTGTTGGCCAATGCCAGCATCAATATGAGAAAGTATGCCAGCATTGAATCCACTCAGCAGAGCTTTACTTTGACATTAAAGCCTGTCTCGAAGAAGATCACAGCAGCCAGCCTGGAACTAACAATTAGTTGTGTGTTTCTCCGAGAGGGCAAGGCAACGTAAGTCCATCTAGTCCTAGTCTAGGCCAGGGACTAAGTTAGAAAACTCCATTCCAGTGACGAGGACATGCAGAGCGTGGTCTCTATGATGTCCGTAAACAACAACTGTGATGTGGCGCCCTTGGACGACCTGGAGGATATACCCGATCTGGAGAATTTTAGCGAAATCACGGACAATTTGTATGACTTTACTCAGCAACTGGAGCAGATGACAACGAGCCTCAATGGCTGCATTGATGTGGCCACCCCCCTAAGTGGTAAGGACTTCTTTTCATTCTACGCTCGTTCTAAGGTTTTGTGTATTAAAATGTACTTTGTGTATTTGTTAGTGTATGAAAATGGACTAGAAAATATCAATAGTTATGTACTTTGGTTAAGTAAATTGATAACCCAAGTAAATTTATTGAATTCACGAGACAGGCATATAATAAATTCCATATATGTAAACTTGATTAGCATGATCTAATTTTCACAAATCAAAATTTCACATTCTCTGAAACAGCAAACAATGGACTCTATTTATAGCTCTATATTTGTAGAAATTGTGTACAAAAGTTCCATCTCTCTGATCTTTTACTCTTTATCCCGAAAACATGTACAACACATCACGTATCTTGAATGATCCACATCCACTTGTAACTTGTGCGTAAAGTGTATATAGTCGATTGTACATTTTCTTTTTTTGTTTTCCTGTTTATTTGTTATTATGTAGTACCTTCGTTATCTGAAGACCCCACTCCTTTGGCCGAGTCCTTTAATCAATTGCATTTTGAACTAGACGCCGATGGCGAACGGGAAGCTACGAACAAGTTAGACTTGACCACAGCTTCATCTGACGGTTCTAGTGGGGCCAATGCTGGTGCTGCCCACGACGACTCCTTGAAAACTCCCAATGGAGTCCCGGCTTTGGCGGATAAGACCCCAATCAAGTCGCCAGGGGAAACAAAAACGCAACAGCAGAAGACACCAGCAGAGACACTGCAATCCAAGAGCGTAGAAGGATTCTCTAAATTAGTTACTTCTACGCCGCTGGAGCCCAGAGTTGACAAGGACCCTGTGAAGCCTAAGGTTGGAAAGGCCTTAAACTTTGGTGAAAAAGAAGAAGTGGTGGATATTTCGGTGGAGTCCATTAAGGATGACTCAAGCAAGGGCAGCACTATTAAAGAAACACCCAAGGCAGAGGCAAAGTCCAACAAAGATAACTCATCCAATTCAAAGCGCTCTGAGCTGCAACTTTTGAACTTAAAGAAGAGCTACGAACCTTCGCCAATACCTGCTCCTGCATCTGTGATAAATGAGTCCATTGGATCGCAGTCGGGTGTCAGCGGATCAGCATCTGTAAACAACAGTTTGAAGCCTGTAGAAAAAATCGTGCTGAAGGAGAACACTCCCGGGCAGGATCTGCTGGAGTGGTGTAAGGAAGTAACCAAAGATTATCCCAATGTCAAGGTCACCAATCTGACCACCAGCTGGCGCAATGGCATGGCCTTCTGCGCCATCATTCATCACTTTGTACCAGAGTTAATGTGAGTTAAAGGGTATTGTGGTTACATTTTATTTTCTTTTCCAATAATTTCTTCATATTTTCAGTGACATGTCAAAGCTGAGTGCTCATGAGGTGGTCGGCAATTGCAAGATTGCCTTTGATGCTGCAGAGTCCTTGGGTATACCTCGGGTCATTGAGCCACGTGATATGAATCTGCTGACAGTGCCGGACAAGCTGGCCGTGATGACTTATTTGCATCAATTGAGGGCGCACTTCACTGGCAAGCAGCTGAAAATCGAACAAATTGGTAAGAAAGTCAAGGCTGTATTGCAGAAACATCTGGATGACCTAAAAAAATATAATATTGAATTTTGTTATAGGTTCTACGGCGGATGAGTCTAGTTATGTGATTGGAAACTACAAGTCGGACAACTTGTCCCAGAATCGCCTCAATTTCTCGCACCTGAAGACGCAGCTGCTCCAGCAGAGCACTTTCGACGATGACATCTTTGGCCTGAATAAAACAGAGCCTTTGCCACCTAACAGCAAAAAGGATGTGAAGAATTTGATTCTGAATAACTCAATGAATATACTGGGCAAGGTGCTGTCGCCCACAAAAGACAAGAATTCGATTAACGCTTCGCAGCACGGCAGCTGCCAAACACCGCCGCCTCTGGAGGATACTCAGGACGAGGCCCCGCAGGTTGGCGGCAAGGAAAACAGCTCCTTGACCGTCCTCGATGCCCAGGCGGCCAATGTGAGTAGGAACAAGATTGCACCCTATATCGTTGAGTTGAAGTTTTCCAATGAGTTGTTGCTTTAGCTTTGGCGAATTTTTTTCAGCTTTTCAGTTCAAATATTTTATTTTCCCTCGTTTTGCTTCACATTTGATTTTGTTTTGTAGCGAATTTTAACCCGCCACAAGGCCATGAGCGAAAAAGCCAAGCTGATGATGGAAAAGCTACGGCTTTCCAACGGCAGCGATGCAGTCGACGTAAGTAGCTTCTTGCTAGAGAGAATGACCGCCGCCAGCAGCGCTATCTCCTGCATGTTTATTATAATTTGTACTTTTATTATTGCAATAGCATACAGAAAGCAGAAACCACACTAAAAACATTTTATGTTTATATTTTTCCTGCTTATTTTGATTGTCTGCCTTTCGTTTGTAAATATTTGTTATTTACCACAAGTGGTTTCTGTTATTATTATGAATCAATCGATTCCCTAAACCATTTCCTTTGCAATTTTGTAGAAAATACTTCCAGGTGTATGCTTTTGCAATGTATTTTACTAGCTCGTACACACCTCATTTATTTATCTGTAATTCTTGGCAGGAGGAGAGACAGCAGCGCTTGAGGGAGCAAGCCCGCCGGCTCATCTTGGAGACGCGTGTCAAAAGCGGCGGTTCCATCGAGAGTCCCACCAGTCCCACCAAGCCCAAACGGTTCAACTACTCCCAGGAGCGCACCATCTCGCCCATTCACAATGGAGCCGAGGAGTTCTTTGCGGAGCACGTCAAGAAGAAGGACGAGAAGGAGCCGGTCAGTCCTAGTCATAGATTAAGCGATCCGAGGGTAAACGGCAGCCCGCTGCAGTCCTTCAATGCGGTGGTGGACCGCATCTCACCAAAGCACGAGAAGAGGGTAAGTCAAGTGGTCTTGGTTTCCAAGATATTAGGTAAAAAATACTTGTCTTTCAGGGCGACAAGTTGTCGTACATCGAGTCCGAACTGGAGGCCTTGGAGAGGGAGCAGGAGGCCATCGACCAAAAGGCCAGCAGCCTGGAAGCCAAGCTGCGCGCAGTAATGGGCGGCAATCCAAGTAATAATCGCTCTAGAAACACGTTCCTTAGGCTAATCCGAAATAGTATTGGTGGTGGTGATGTGATTCGAATTAAGCTGCTGGACTCTGACGATGAGAGTCTGTTTGGTGGTGGTGCTAGCGGTGCCGGGAGTGGGGCGTGCAGCGAGGACGACGACATGGGCACGTCAAGCGACAGTGCTTGCGTCTCCGGCGATGAGATCCCCTCGCAATTGAGGGTGACTCCCCGGCAACGACCCCGCTCGCAGTCATGTTTCGTGAATCCGAACAAGCCGGCCCATTCATCGAGCATGACCCACCACTCGCCCTCCCATCTGCGCCCGCATCATGTACATCACGTTGTGCCCTACACCCATATGCTAGATAGCTGCCCGTCGCAGCAGTCCTCCTGTGATAATCTGCCCGCGTGCAGCGAAGATGACGATGTCCGGCGGAGGATCCACAGGCGACGCCGTCAGCGGCGTTCACATATGTGTATCCATCATAGTCACACTCATTGTGGTAAAGTGCGGTTCATTCCCATTTGCCTGAACATTGCGCTCCTTCTAATCGCTTCCGCCGAGCACTGCCACACCTCACCAGACCGCCTGACCGCCCGCCTGATCGCCCGCCTGCTCGCTCGCCTGCTCATTCTTTGTGCCGTTTGTTTGTTCTAATTTGTGTCTCTGTGCTTGCTTGTTAACTAGGCAGCCAGGCGGCCTTTATGTTCCAACCTGTTTCTAACATTGTTCGGACTACGTATTTATTTTGTGTCCCAAAATGCTCACTAATCACGGAGCACTCGCTCTGCAGCAGCTTTTGAAACCGCCAATGGACGCATTGATAGATTAAAACTAAACACCCTAAAGGGCCTGGTCCGGTTTTAGCTTAAATAACTATACAATTAACTAGTAAACTTAATTATGTTTCTGTCTTGTGGAAATCGGAACAGGTCTGCTTCGATTAAAACTATTTTATCACTCAACCCTTTATCATAAAAGCCAGCTAATTCTGTACTTTTCAAACATTCCACAGAGACCGAAGAAACCGAGGAGCAATTGTTATCGCAATGGTTTACCCTGGTCAACAAGAAGAACGCCCTCCTTCGACGACAAATGCAGCTGAACATACTGTAAGCTTGTTTAAAGACCCCACTATCTACTCGCAAGCCCTATCTTTATTTGTTTTTCCCCCTTTTCAGCGAACAAGAAAAAGATTTGGAGCGTAAATTTACGATGCTAAATCAGGAACTGCGCGCCGCACAATCAGTGGAGGATTGGCGCAAAACGGAAGTGCAACGGGAGAAGGAACGCCTGCTGCTCGAAGAGCTGGTGACTATTGTCGATAAGCGCGACCAGTTGGTCCAGCATCTGCACAATCAGGAGCAGGCGTAAGTTTACATACAGTTCAATTTTCTTTTAATATTTATTTGCTTATTTTGTAATTATAGGATCGAAGACGATCACGAGATAGCCAGGGAACTGGAGCAGGTCGACATAAGTGGGGGCAAAGACAAATGTGTTCTTCAATAGAAAACGAAATTAACCAAAACCCGACTGGAGATTATACTTACACTCAATCTTATCTATGTAACTAGCTAGATAACAACTATGTTTGGTGGCACGCGGAAAGGTCGCGTGGTTTTTGTGGTTCGGTGTCGCTTATGCAATCGTTTTATCCAACGACAACATTTACTTGGACCACTCGGTACGGTTAAAAAGCCAGATTAATTGCTTTTGTATCTAAGCAAACAAAAATTCAATGAAAAAGAACAAAACGTCCGTTAGTGAACTAAGATAAAAGAGAAATACAAACCCAAGAACAGACAATTGTACACTAATATTTATGATAATCAGGCTCTTGCAATTATTTAACATCCATTTGTAAATTTATGTTTGGTTCTTGTTTTGTTGTTGTGCCATTCTGAACCACATTTAAATTGGATAGTGAATGCAATTGAGGAGGCAATTCTACGATAGTTTTTACCTTAGCATTTATTCCGCAGTACTAGTAATGCTTCATCCAAAAATACAATATATAGAGAATATTTATGAACTACCTTTGTGCAAAAACCACTCTTACCATACTTAATTTAGACCCGTATTTTTGCTCTAAGTTAATGCAAAGCAAATCACTTTAATCATAATTTAAAGGTGGCTTATATACTTATATAAAACAAGTTTTAATTTAATTTGCCCAGGCGAATGTATAAAGAACTGTTCAAAACCAAGAAACCTAGCTAATAAAGACCAGGCAGATTCAAATTGTCTGCAACGATAAAATCCAAACCCTCTAATATTTTGTTTCCAAGATAATGGGTCAGCTTAAGAGGTAATCATTTCTTTATTCGATCAACAGGTTTTTGTACAAAAAATACATAATTTTAATACATTGATAATGATATTGCAAAGTTGCTAGCTTAATTGACTTTTTCTAAAATGATAATTTGATTTACTTGAGAATTGTTTGTTGGATTGCTTTTGCAGCAGAGATTCCATCACATTGTACTTATTACTTCTCTCCACGGGTTTCCTTCTGAAAGGAAGTCTTTACGTTACTCTATACATCTACTTTAGATTTTATCTATAAGCATATCGATATTGACACAATAGTTAACGACATGTGACGTCATGGCAAAGTTACCACTGCTCTAGCTCAGCGTTAAACAACAACTACAAAAGAAGCGAAATCAATGTTGAAAATACACGGCCACAAGCAAAATAATAGCGAAGGTTAGACTAACATTTGGCGCGGCTGGAGTGGAAGCGGCCCCGTGCGTCATTTCGTGGATCTCCTCGTCGGTTAAGGTCTGGTTGGCGGACTCGACCTTGTAGTTGAATGTGGCGGACACGGGTCGATGGTCGGAGAGCGTGTAGTCCGAGTGGGATTGATAAGACAGCTGATTGGCGCTGAGGACAATGCCCGGGTAAACGTTGCTCTGCACGCGATGCAGGATTCTATCGCACCAGGCGGGTCGTCGCTTCAAATCGTAATCATTTGTGCCCTCGACAAACTGAAAGGAAATCCAATTAGTTAAGAGCAAGGATATCTTAATTATGGACTAACTGGGCAAGTTAGTTAAGCTGCGACGTAATTACCGAGCTTTATCTAAATTGAAAAGTACCTTAAAAGTGGGCGCAAAGTCTGGCTGCTGTTCCTCCAGCAAGCTAAAGGCGTTGCCTTTTTCCCTTAGAAGATTTAATTGATCCAGCTTGAGAAGATCAGCGTAGCGTCCATTCTCCACATCTGTACGCACATCCCAGGCAGACATATCCCCGGACAGGCGGAAGTTCAGATCACCAAACCAGAAAACAAAATCGTGATCAAAGATCCTGCGATAGCCGCCGGCCTCATACTTGTGGTTGTCCACAATTTGGTGGTAGTCCTCGATGCGCTCCTTCAACTTATCGTCGTGGGCTGCCAAATGGGAGCAAACGAAAACAACCCCAGTGCCATACAGCGATAGCCGGATGCTGACGGCTCCTTTATTTCCCCAGAGACCTCCTAGTCCAGTTCGCGTCGCTTCCGTCTCAATGTTCTTCATGTGCGGAATGTGTTTATGCTGGGCAAACATCGTGATCAGAATTCCCTGAAGCTGTTTGGCCTCCACTTTGACGAACTCGTGCTCTTGCAAGGCACTGGCTATCTTGAGCACCCAGGGATCGTCTTGGAAGATTTTCAGCACCTGTTTGGTGCTCACCTCCTGCATTCCGATCACATAGATGTCTGGTAGCTGGTTTCCCGGGCAGGTGGTGGTTCCATTGAGGGCCAGCAGGGATGCCAACTGCTGATCCCTCGGGGAATGAGTTCCAACATTCCAAGTGAGCAGGAAAATGCACAAATCCGCTATAACCGTCGTCGTAACCATTTTCAGTACGCGCTAATTATCTATGATTAATACTTAGAACGTCACAACAGTATAGAGATGAGTTCATGGGCATCCAAATCCGGTTTTGAACTTCACCACATTCAGCGTCGATGCAATATAGGCTTTAAAAGGTTATTTTCATTGAGAGTGCCTCTAAGACTATACCATTAGTTAATTATTTAATGGGATTAACTAACTGAAGGTATTATTTTTAGATTTGTCAGCTGGCCGTTATTTATGTTTTTGTTGTCCGTTGCGTTGGAAATGTTTAGCTGGAAGTCACACGTGGTGTGACCAGAGGCGTTTGAAAAAATTGTAATTTAAAAAAAATTTAATATTTTAAACACTAGTTTACCATTCATTACGTTTTTAATGAAATACAGAAAGTTTTAAGTCCAAAAACGTTTAATTTTTCATTCTCTTTGTATGATAAATTATTTCAAATAAGCACACCCCGCGAAAAAATTCTTTTCCACCTGGTCACTCTTATCACAAATATTTTGTACACACTGGCAAAGGATTTTGCATATAAATAAACAAATACTTTTCTACCTATTTTTTAACGTTTAACACAAGTTAAACGCATGGCTAACAGCTACGATATACCCAGTTGGTGGGTAAACAATAAAAACAACAGTATTTTGTAGTTTTCATTTATTTATCATATGTTTAGGGCCGGCAAACCGCCCACTGGATTGCATCTGGACGTCCTGAAGGATGAAAAACTGGTCCAGAAACTCATGGTGGATGAGAAAAGGTGCTATTTATTCGGGCGAAATAGTCAGATGAATGACTTCTGCATAGATCACGCGTCATGCTCGCGGGTACACGCCGCATTTGTTTACCACAAACACCTCAACATCGCTTACCTTGTAGACTTGGGGTCTAGTAAGTGTTTAAAGCCGGCCATTTATTTAGAATCTTTAATATTCCAAGCTTTTTACAGCTCACGGTACGTTTATCGGCACCCTTAGACTTGAGGCTCACAAGCCCACGCAGCTGCAGATCAATAGCACCTTCCACTTTGGAGCTTCTACCAGGAACTATATACTCAGGGAAAGACCTTCTGGTCACCATACTAACATTATGGAGGACCTACCACTGAGCGAGACGAGCGATGGAACACTTCTCGGGCTGCCTGAAAGCCAAACCGAACTGGATGTAAGTAAAATTTAAAAAAGGAAAGCATCCGCAGCAATTTACAGCATTCCTCACCCTTAGAATCTCACCGAGTACAACACAGCCCATAACAGGCGCATCTCAATGCTGGGAATCGAGGACGACACCAATCTTCGGAAGCAAAATGCTTTAAAGCAAGGTCGTCGCCCCCGAAATGTGACTTTTAATGATGAAGAGATTGTCATTAACCCGGAGGATGTGGATCCCAATGTAGGTCGCTTCCGAAATCTAGTTCAGACGACAGTTGTGCCAGCAAAGAGAGCCCGTTTCGATGTTAACCACATGGGCATCCATTCGGGAAGTAGTGCCAACGCTGCTCACTTGCATCAGATGTTCCAGCAAACTCTGGCCGACATGAAACACGGAACACATCACAGGGAAATGCCTCCTCCCAGTGCAGTACCTCACTCACCAACAAATTCGCTATATCAGGGACTTCCGGCTGAGTCACATGGGAAGGGCGATCTAGAGCCTATATCGCCATTGAGCATTGGTTCCAAGCTAGGCCTTCTTCTACCCAACCCTGCGCCTGACGTTATGCCCGTTTTTAATGAAGCTGTGGAGTCCAGTTCTACTCTAGCTCAGAAACTGGCAGTAGCAAATGCAAATGGTAAGAATTTTTATGATTTTTTTTTTATTTTTGTCCCTAAAATTGTTTTTTTTTATGATTTAGTTCGACGGTATGTCGAAGATCCCCACGATTCGAGCGGCGAAGGTGATGCTCTGGGACCACAGAAAAAGAAATATGCCAAGGAAGCCTGGCCTGGTAGGAAACCCATGTTGGGACAGCTCTAAATGCCTAAAAACATAATTAAGAAAACAATAAGTTTTATAAAAATGCTTAAGCTTGAAAGCATCTTTTTAAGTAATAAAAGTTTATGACATTTTCAACAATAAAGTCCAACATATTTTGCACGTACAATAATAAATCACATCTTGCAGCTATGAGCATATCTGGGAAACGGTATTACGTCTCGAATGTTTTTAACGCCCGTGACTAATTGCAAATATCGCTCAAAGCCCATTCCAAAGCCACCAGTTGAAATTCCACCGTACTTTCGTAGATCCACATACCAGGAAAGATTTTTTGGTAATTGCGGGTGAGCGCTTAGGATGCTGGGATCACTTTCACGTAGGCTTCCACCACATAGTTCCCCTACAGCGGGCATAAGGAGGTCTAAAGCATGCACCCTATTTGGGTTTTTTCGCGAAACTTTCATATAAAAAGGTTTCTGACTAGTGGGCCAATCCACGACGAAAACTGGCGAAGCGAAGTGAGAAACTAAGAAAAGTTCCTGGTCTTTTGAGAACCCATCTTGAAGGCTGATAGGGGTTTTCAAGCTATCCGTATTTTCTTGTAAAATTTTTAGAGCTTCATCGTAGCTGACTATCTTCCAGGGTTCACTTAACCAGGCTAGATCAGCGGATGAGCTTGCGCTGCGCTGGCAGAAGTTAAGATCATCAGAGCTGGATTCCATTAAACGATTCGTTATTGACTTGAGCATTTGTTCAATAAATCCGGCCAACTTTTCCACTTCGTTTAGATGTGAAAGCTCTGCTTCAAACATATAAAACTCGGCCAAATGTAGTGGAGATTTCGAGTTCTCTGCCCGAAATGCTGGTGAGAAGGTGTACGTGTTTCCCAATCCATAGGTCATTGCCTCCAGGTGAAGTTGTCCGGAGACGCTGAGAAAAACCTTTTCATCAAAGTAACTCTGGTCTGCGGGGACATTGGGCTTGGCCATGTTTTTCAGCAACGCCTCAGAATCTGGTTGAACTCTAAATACCTCCCCCGCTCCCTCGCAATCATTGGTTGTAAACAGCGGAGTGTTGATTTGAACGAAATCCTGCTCATCCATGTAGTCGTGTATGGCCTTTTGGGCCTTGTGTCTTAGCCTCATCTGGGCAGCTATGTAATCCACTCGGGAACGCAGGTGTAGATGCTCTCTGACGTATTCCGGCGGAAGCTTTTGCTTAGGTGCGAATGGGTAGCCTTCCTGTAGATGTCCATCACCTGGAGGAAAGGAATTTTATTAGTGAAAACAATTTGGGCGAAGAAAACTTGGACAATTACTCAATGTTTCTACATGACTTGCATGCAACTCATAGCTGCCATTGGGTGCCACTTGGATTTGGCCCACTGCCGATATTACACTGCCGGGTGCGAGATGCTGGTTCTCCGGAATCCTGGGCACCACCACCTGGAATCTACTACTTGTGGAGCCATCGTTTACGTCCAAAAATGTGTTGTTTTTCAATCTCCTGACGTTACGTATCCAGCCCTATTAACATTAAAATGTTAGTGAAAAGTCCCACGAATCTGTTTTATTTTTATAGATACCTGAATACTTAGGGAGTCTCCTGGCTTGCTGGACTTGGCGACCTGTGCTATTCGTTGCGAGTTGCTGTAAAATCGTTTAAAAAACAACATTTTCCTTCTGATAATAATGCAACCGGTGATAATATTAGAGATGAGCGATACTTTTGATAACATAAACCCTATGAGGGGGAGGGTGGGTACATATATTTAATTATTTAAATAGCAGATAAGAATATTTAATAAAAAAATTATGATAATTTTTTATAAGGAAATGGAATTAATTAAAATATAAGAAACTTAAAAAATAGTTTTTAAAACCGAATTGTAATAAATCCATTTGCAGACACCTTTTATATCTGGATTTTACGACCTTTATAAGATCGTTATTTTCCAGTTGTAAAAATATACCTTTGAAGTGAACCTCACACTAAATATTTATTTTAAAACTCGAAAATACATATGATTTTTGAAACGTACATTAATTCCGCCAACTTTATCACTATTATCTCATCACAAAGAAAAATCGCTTTCCAACACTTTCAAAATCGCGTCTGTCATTGGCGCTAGCAAAATTCCAGTTTTATTAGATTTTAATGAAATAGCGAGCTAAAATGACTTCCTTGGACGCAGATACGGTGCTATTTAGCATATTGGCTCTGGTTATTGTGGAAAATGCCCTGGAGATCTACATTGCGCTGCGACAGGTGGGTCTAATGACTTTTTACCGGCACGTGCGAGTGAGATGGAGAAATGGGCGAAGAATTTTATCAATGCGGATGATAAATTTAGAGTCGCAAATGTTAATTGACCACTTACATTCCCCTTTCGTTGTCTGTTTGTCCACCAGGTGAGAGTCTACCGCACTGCACTAAAGGTTCCCGACGAACTGACGTCACACATGGGCGAGGAGACGTTCCATAAGGCTAGAAAGTATGGCTTAGATCAGGAGAAGTTTGGCATCTTCAAGGCGATTGTGGCCGACGTTGGACTGCTCTGCCTGGAGCTGTACATTGGATTGATTGCCGTCATCTGGAAACTGTCTGTCCAGGTGGTCGACAACCTTAAGTGGGACTCTTCGAACGAGATCATCGTTAGCTGCGTCTTTGTTCTGATATCGAATGTGCTGAGCACGTTTAAGTCGTTGCCCTTTAAGATTTACAAGATATTTGTCCTGGAAGAGACTCACGGCTTCAACAAGCAGACAGCTGGCTTCTTCGTGTGGGATCAGATTAAGGGCTTTTTCGTTACTCAAGTTCTGATGATTCCCATCACGGCGGCAATCATCTTCATTGTGCAGAGAGGCGGTGACAACTTCTTCATTTGGCTGTGGATGTTTACCGGAATTATTTCGTTGGTGCTGCTCACTATCTATCCCATATTTATTGCACCACTGTTTGACAAGTACACTCCTTTGGAGAAAGGACCGCTGCGTCAGTCTATCGAAGATCTGGCCGCCTCGTTGAAGTTCCCACTCACCAAACTGTTCGTGGTGGAGGGATCCAAGCGCTCCTCACATAGCAACGCCTACTTCTACGGTCTTTGGAACTCGAAGCGAATCGTGCTCTTTGACACCTTGCTGCTGAACAAAGGAAAATCGGACGATTCCGAACTCTCGGACGATGAAAAGGGCAAGGGATGCACGGATGAGGAGGTGCTTGCTGTTTTGGGACACGAATTGGGACACTGGAAGCTCGGACACGTTACCAAGAACATAATCATTATGCAAGTCCACCTGTTCCTCATGTTCCTTGTCTTTGGAAATGTCTTTAAATATCCACCATTCTATGTGGCCATGGGATTCCAGCCTGGAACTCGACCCATTCTAGTAGGCCTATTGATTGTCTTCACCTACGTGCTGGCCCCTTACAATGCCATTATGAACTTCGCCATGACTATTTTGTCGCGAAGGTTTGAGTATCAGGCTGATGAGTTCGCGTTCAAGTTGGGATTTGCTGAGCAGTTGGGTCGGGCACTCATCAAGTTGAACGTTGACAATCTGGGATTCCCCGTCTACGATTGGCTCTACTCCACCTGGAATCACTCGCATCCCACTTTGCTGCAGCGAATGGGCCGCCTGCAGGAGCTCAAGGAAAGCAAGAAAAAGAACTAGATAGCTCACATCACACCAGACCAAAGTTTATACTGTTCCCCTTATTTTACGTACAAAGAATAAAGTCGGGGGATTAACCCCAACACAATTTTTCATTTTCATATATGATATTTCGTAATATGCCAAAGAAATTTACACTTTGGGTAAACGAAACACGTAATCGTGTAGTTTAAATTCGATCAATCAGAACTCTTACGAAAATGATGACTTGAAAACGTTTCAAAATTAAAAAAAAAATATGTCTACAATGTCAAGTTGTCAGAGGAACCGAAAATGTCTGAACACTTCTGGGATGACCCGCTGCTAATACTTTATCTTCTCCTCGCTGTCCACATAACTGACAATCTGTGGGCCATTTATTTGCTGCTCCGCGAGGTGAGTGACTCTGCGATCCCTTCGTTAAAATTCTGTTGTTTGAAAGCCATATTTTTGTTAAGATACATTTGGTCTACAAATGTCACGAGGTGCCGGATTTGATTCGCCCCTATTTATCGCAGGAGCTCTTCAACAAGATGCGCCTTCACAAGATCCACAAGTCGTGGTTCATTATAGTCAATACTCTGATAATGGTGGTGATAATGGGGGTGGTGGAGCTATACTTTGGATTCTACGCATGGCTATGGGACCTGGCCACAAAGTGCGCCTTTGCCAACTGGATGAAGCTCGAGGCTGTCGTATCTCTGATATTTGTTTTCTTGCTGAGTATCTACTTTTGGATGAAGAGCCTTCCGGGCACCCTATACGAGAAGCTATGCATTCCGAGTTTGCACCAAAAACAGAGACATTCGGTGGTATCCATCATTGTCAAGGTAATCGTGGATATATTAGTGGGCATCGTGGTGACTACCATTATGGTAGTGGCTCTGGTGTATCTTGTCATGTGGCTGGGTGTGTACACTGCCATAGGCCTGTACGTCCAGTCGCTGGTCCTCACATTGGCCCTGATGGTGGTTGTGCCCTTTCTGATCGATCCCTTTCTGGGCAAAAGAGTCAACCTTGAGAACACGAATTTGAACGCGGAGCTGGAGCGTCTCACCCGAAAAGTCGGCTTCCCGATGCGACAGGTGCTCGTCATCAAGGTTCATGATCCCAGCATCGGGAGCAACGCCTTCTTCTATGGGTTTGCCTGCCTCAAGAGGATTGTGATCTTTGATGGCCTGTTGCTGAACCGTGGCAGGCGTGATCTTTCGGAGCTGCAGCCGGAGGAGATTGGAAAGGGCCTGCGGGACGAGCAGGTGGTGGCGGTGGTGTCCCACGAACTGGGGCACTGGAAGCACGGGCATTTCTGCAAGACGATAATTACCTTCCAGGTGTATTTGATAATCATGCTGGTCCTCTTCACATTTACCTTTCTCCACGGACCCATCTACCAGGCAGTGGGTTTCCGTCCGGGAGTCCAGCCCATCATCGTTGGCTTCTTCATAATCTTTGGATTTGTGCTGACCCCGTACCTGACCCTGGGAAACTTTGTCATGCTAAGCTCGAGCCGATGCTACGAGTACCAGGCGGACAAGTTCGCCTACCGACTGGGATACGCCGCCGAACTACGGACGGCTCTCCTGAAATTATACGCCGACAACATGGTGTTCCCGGTGACGGACAGGTGCTACTCCAGCTGGCACGACAGCCATCCCACCATGCTCGATCGTCTGGAGCGCCTGGACGCACTGATAAGGCGGAGTTGAGGGGATACATTTCATGTGGCTTGGCCGGATTTTGTACAAACCCAGTAGGTTCTGATTGATTAATCCCGCTCGGATATTATAGATATATCTTTTAATAGTTTTATTGTTATTATTTGCTCTTTGGGGGTCATGATCAGTTTAAATGGCATCCGAATACGACTTCTGGCCAAAAGTAAATCCTCTCATTATCCTTGTGGTCCTCTGTGTGATTGTAGTAGTTGACCGCGTCTGGGAGATAATACTCACAAAGAGACAGGTAAGTGTTGGGGACTCTACACCCCGTATCCAGATGATTAATTCATGGTGGGATCTTTGGCCATTCCAGCAACTTGTGTGCCTGAACTCCATTATCGTGCCGGAGGAGCTTAGAGCAGTTATCCCGCCGGAGATCTTTCACCGCGCCCGCATCTATGAGCTGCACAAAACCGAGCTCCTCATCTGGAAGCTCCTGATAGACCTGCTCATCAGCCTATGCGAGCTGATCTTCGGCTTCTATGCATTCCTATGGAGCCTGGCTTGCAAGACGCTGGCACCCCTCACCGAGGCGGAGTTGTGGATAAGCCTGGTCTTTGTCTTCTATCTGACCGTCTACATATGCATCCGATTCCTGCCGGTGCTGATATACGACAAATGTCTCCTGGAGCTCCGCTATGGCATGCGTAGGAAGTTTCCATGGTATCTCTACTGCTGTGTGGGCGCCGTTGCTGTGGTCCTGAGCCAGGCCATCCTCCTGCCGATCACCTTAGCCATTGTGTTTTGTGTTAAGAAGCTCGGGTTCTTTTTTTTCCTCTGGTTTTGGCTTTTCTGGGCCCTGTTCACCATCACCCTGGTCTTCTTCCTACCCTACTGCTGTATCCCGTGCATTGGCAGGCAGGTGGTCCTGCCGGAAGGAAATGCCCTCTACACAGAGATCAAGCGAGTCTGTGACGTGGTCGGTTTTCCCATGAACCGGGTATTCATCATCAAAACCAGGACGATGCAGTACAGCAATGCCTACTTCTATGGCAGTTGTTGCCTCAAGCGAATCGTCATATTCGACACTCTCCTACTCAACAAGGGACTGGATCCGAGCGAAATCCACCCGTACGAGGTGGGCAGGGGACTGTCTAACGTCCAGGTGGCGGGTGTGGTGTGCCACGAGCTGGGCCACTGGAAGCACGGCCATTTCTACAAGGCCACCTTCATTATGAAGATTCATTTTTTTCTCACCATGGTTCTCTTCGGGCTCTTCTTCCATTGCCCGTACTTGTACATGGCGGTGGGCTTCAAAGCCGGGATTTGTCCAATCATCGTGGGATTCATCATTGTCCTGAGATTCGCCATGACCCCGTACCTCACCCTGGCCAATGTGCTGATGCTGTGGAATCTGCGGCGCTTTGAGTACGCCGCCGATCGATTTGCCCACCAAATGGGCTACTCCATACCCCTTCGACTGGCTCTGGTGAAGATCTACGCCGACCACATGAGCTTCCCGGTCTACGACGATTGCTATGCCCGTTGGCACCACACTCACCCCACGATCCTGCAGAGATTGGAATACCAGCAGAAGCTGGACAGCAAGGAGAGCTCGAAGTAGTAGTAGCCTTTGACTTTGACTTCGTTAGTTTCCGTCCGCTTGTCTAGATTATACTGTAAAAAAATTGCCCGTATGATTCGAACAGAAATTGCCACGCCCCGCTGCGGGCCCATTACCAAATTGGTGGTCATCATTGGCAACGGGTGAGTAGTAAAATACTCGTGGATGGGCGCGCGGACGATGGATCATGGGGATTAACACTCACAGAATCTATTTAACCCGTTAAACTGAATAAAATTTTAATTGTCGTGTGTCTAGAAAGGATTTAGTTTTAAAATTGATATCCTTGTAATTATCCTCTTTATATCCTTAGCCAAACAAAAATTACTTACGCAGATGACTCGAGTCGCGCCTTTTGTGCAAATCCCTTTTGGCTGACATCGAACGGAAAAATGGTGGAGCTCAGTCCGTTGAAGGAGCTAACGCCCAGGGATTATGCCAAGGAGGCGGCACTATTTTTGAAACGACATTTTGGAAGTAACACACAAATAAGGGTATCGGAAGCAGCCAAAAAATGCCTTGAATCGTTGCAGATAAATGTTGAAACTCGAGACAGACAGGATTCGCAGGAGGTGGTGCCTTTGGTGTGGCACTCCTCGGCTTTGGAAGTGGTCGAACTACCGCCAGTTCAGATGGCTAGCACTGTGGAATGGAGGGAGCCAGTAAAGGAAACTTCAAGGACACTTAATTTAACTTGGCATTTGCAGAACTGCATGGCCTGGGAACTCATCAAAACCAACCAAAACTGGGAAGCCAAGTGGTAAGTGGGATAAATATTTAATTAAACTAAAGGATTGAAAGATAAAATTCCCCCAGCTATTGTCCTCGCATCAGGAAGATAATGGATACTATAAATGATATTGTTGAGCCGGAACTGCATCAGATGGAATCAGACGAGGATGAGGATTCCTCTTCGATTCCCGCCTTGACGGAGAAGGTCCAGAATGCCAGTCACATGCTGAAGAAACTCCACAATCTCCTAGAGCTTCAGAAGGAGGTCAATCTGCGTTACCGGGTTACCTGAAAGTGGTAGAACACGGATATCACTTTGAAAAAACAATGTTATTGGAGTGCTGACCCCTTGATGTCTGCATAGATTGTATTTATTTTATTAAAACATTTCTGCTGTATTCGTATAGTATTAGACATTTATCCATATAGATATTCGATATTCGATATTTGTATATTGAGAAAGTCCGTTTCGAAGCTTTACATGCAAGTGGTTTGAACAATATCTTAGGTTTAGCATAAGTACCATATAGAGTTGTATCGTAATTAGTTTATTTATATATTAAGTTGGCATTTTGTTGCATTTACGGTACAATTGTTGGTTTACCCAAGGTCTCATTTTTTCAAATAGTCCTTGCTTAATTACAAGAATGAATCCTTGGGCAAAGACCGTTTTTGTCTTGACTTTAAAGCTTAAGTTATTAATATGGGGGATTTCTTTTAGTTAGGCTTCCAAGAGAATTTAAATAAAATCAGATTCCGAAAGGATTTAATCGAGTTATGTATATAGCTATAGCACCTTGGAAAAAAACTCTGGATAGGTTTGTTGCATAGGTTTGTTTGTTAAGTTCTAGTATTCCGATTTGCTTGGAGGCAAGGAATTGAAATGGAATTAAATGGCTGCCAGTTGCTCTGAATCTCTGCCTCACAATCTACCTCTTGTTGCACAAAAACGGTTGTTGCAACACTCCAGCCACCGACAAGGACGAGTGTCTAACTGGATACATTCAAACAGCAGGTGGCATCTCCCCCTGTACGGCCCGACAATGTCGTGTCCTGTGGCAGGAGATGCATTTGCTTTTACCTGTATTAGGTGCGTCCACCCTCAGGGCTGTGGCAAGTGGCTCTTGATTGATTGATTGATGTTTGCAGGAGACATACATACATACATCATAGCTACACGTACAGTGTATATTTGTAGTGGTTTAAGGAGAGCCTTGGCTAAGAATTTCTGCTATGATGCAATGTTAAAAAGTTATCCGTTTTCACAATTATTAACAACAATTATCTACATAGTTTATACTTATATAATTCCAAATAAATCTTTACTGATTCGCTTCATTTCGCTTCTTAAATGTACGTAATTTTATTTCGAAACTTTAATTGGTAATTAAATAAAATACTTTATGCAAATACACATAGAAAATATAAATACGTATATAATATAATATAAAATCGATGTACTGATCTCTTTGATGTTATCTTTACTTCTTTTAATTTCTTATTTGTGTTTACTTTAAGTGGCTCGATTCTGAGTTGCAAATTGTTTGATTGAATAAATCTGCATTTTTTGTTGCTTTTGGGGAAATATACTCTCAACAGCTTAACGTACGATAAACATTTATTTAAGATTGAAACATTTATTATTATATTTGAGTTACCAATAGCTTTGTTTTCGGACAGGATCAGGATCCCCTGTCGCCTATACCAAAATCTCTTGCTTTCCTGCCCCATTTTTGGATGCAGTTCTAAAGTAAACAATTGCCTCAAGGCCCTCGATGGCCTCTCCTATGGTTTTCCCCACTTTTTTGGGTGACAAAAATAGAGTCTGCTAAAATCTTATTGGGATGTTTGTTGGGATCTTGGGCCCGGATCGAGCTTACT
Organism: Drosophila varians; assembly: GCA_018150405.1. Taxonomy (NCBI): domain Eukaryota; kingdom Metazoa; phylum Arthropoda; class Insecta; order Diptera; family Drosophilidae; genus Drosophila; species Drosophila varians. The sequence goes on from JAECWK010000130.1 coordinate 18,681,949, forward strand.
CCTCCTCATCGGGCGACATTTTGGCCAGTGTCAGCAGGATCATGGTCAGTTCCTTGCGCGAGATCTTGCCGTGCTTGTCGTGACCCACTCCCCGCATAATGGTCTCTTCGAAAGCTGCCAGGTCCTGGGCATCATAGTCGTCCTAAAGGGAGCAAAAGTATATAAAATCATAAGCTTCTTCTTTAGGTTCTAGAGCCTACCTTCTTGACCAGCTCCAGGAGATCCTTGAGGAAGCCCTTGAGCTCTTCATTCTCAATGGTGCCACTGTTGTCCTGGTTATCAATGGTAATTTTGAGTCTCATCTTAAATGGACTATTCCTTAAACTCACCCGATCGTACAGCGAAAAGACCTTTTCAATATCCTCCTTAGTTAGCTTTGTAGCGCCCTGGGGAAAAGAATTCCAACAATCAAATGGATATTCCCAAATATTCCAAATGTTTACGGTATGATTTACAATTTCCACTATTATAGATTAGCATAAAATAGGAAGTCCTTCCATAAGTTATGCTAACTCTTTAAATGACATTTAACAAATAAAACCATAAAGTCAAACTTGTAGGAATAATACCAGCTTTTCTGGCCAAGATTATTAGACAACCAACTGGAATAGGACAATGGTTTTACCCTCAAAACATTATCGATCTATTTTTACGAGGTGTGGAGTGTTTTGGTGCCATTTCTGATTAATTGATTATATACAAAGCATCAAAACTATGATCTCATGCAAAGGACATGCTTGTTTAATGGATTTGAACATTCAGCCACAAATCTTGCCGCATTAAGTCTCACAGGAATCATTTGAAATTTCATGCAAAGGATAATAAAAAACAGGTATTTAATATTCACACTCATTTGTTATGCTTATGCTTAAAGCCTAATTAAGCTGAACCGAAACACACACTGCCAATTATGGGTGTGTTTTGGCTTTGACATTCGCTAATTAATATGAATTATTGCAAAGGTACACAGATTTGTCTTTCCCATTCGCCTTCCTCATTGGGGAATGGCACGCCTAATGCGTTTTCCACGAGGGAAACACGAAATTTATCGATTCCATTTCCACTCGGCGAATTGCTCGAATTACTTCACCGCCCTGTGGCCCCCTTTCGTCCCTTGGACGTGTATTACTGCCGCACACATTCCCACACACCTACACATCCGTGCTTATAGTATATAGAAGGTCCTGCATTTTGTAATTTTCGGGGGTTATGCAATATGGCCAAGGTGGCGCCTCAAGTTCAAAGTTTATAGCAGGGGTGCACTGAGAAAAGAGGTAACCCGGTTGCTTAAGGGAAATCCTGGGCTAAGCTTATAATTTTATCATATTAGGATATAGTCTTAATAATCCTTAAAAGTATAGAAACCCTATTTCGTATTGGAAACAACAAATAGTCCTCCATTTCTTTTAGTGCTTCTCTCCAAGGTGCGAACCAAGGTGCTGCGCGAGTCCTTGTTTTCGTTATCCTTGGGGAGGTCTGATAACATTTGTTTTACTGGCGCCGGCAGAAACGCATTTGGCGCATTCCTTTTCCGTTCTTAACGGGATTAGAAACCCATTAAGTGGCAACCCTTTTGCCACATTTAAGCCCCTAAAAAAAACCGGGTTTAGCTTGGCATTATACAATTTCCACTTAGCGGTTGCAAAGCTCCTTAAATTGAATTTTACACCGAAATAAATAAAAGTATTCTTTGCTGTTTTTTTTTGGCCATCCTGGGTGGTCCTTTGTCAAATGGCTCGTACTTAAGTCGAATTGTGACTTGAACGTGATGTGCCTGCCTCTCGTCCTTGCCTCCCACACACACACACTCACTCACACACACATTGATAAAATGAAGTAATTATTTTACACTTCAACACTTTGAAAAGCCGGCGGCAGGAAGCGTGCCAGCCTGCGGCTGCCATTATCCATATGGCAATGCCGCAAAATATATATCCGTTCTTTAGTCCTTTCTCCAGGACTTCACCACTACCCCGCCCCGCACACTCAATGACTAAATTATGCAAAAGGTTCCCATGGAGGATGTAATTTGTGTGGACCTCACATCGTTACGGCCAAAGCTGTTCACGTACCCGGGCCCGGAATGTGTTAAGTGGGAAATGGGGTGGACCAATGCCATCAAAAGTCTAATTAGTAGCTCATAGCTATCATCCTGGTGGGCTCTGGTGCGGGGCTCCTCTGTGGCTACAAATCGACAAATCCTCGGGCTGAGCATCCTCAAAGTGTTTGAATTACAAATTGCCGAAACTCTTTCCAAGGACATAAAGGACTATTTTGGGCTTCAGTCAATCAAACGAAATAAAATAAAACTTTCCATGCTCATGCATTTCTATAAACATTAGCTTTTTAAGTGGTTTGGTGTCTGTCTCTGTTTAATATTTCTTTTGTTCTGGATGGAAAAACAATTAAACTACGAAAAAACAAAATAGAAATTCTTGAGTTCTCATCAAGTGTGAAACAAAAATTGAAACAATTTTATTGCCAGTTTTTTTTTTTGTTTTTAAATGGGCCACCAGTGTGTGAAAATTCGTATTTTCCCCGTGATTGAGGCGAGTTTTTTGTTTGATTTTGATGATTGGGTGGAAAATAAATACTTACATCAATGCCCTCCTTTATTGTGTGGTTTTTTTTATACATATATATATATATGTATGCGGGTATATATAGTTTTTAATGTTATTCATTTTATTTATTGGGGATTTGGTTTTGTTTGCAGGAATGTAAATAGTTCGTGTATTGTTTTATGGTTTGTTTTTTTTTTTTTTTTATTGTTGGCAGTGCAATTGGTTGCAGATTTTTGTAGATATATGCAAATATTTTTTGTATATACAGCGTATGGCCAAAAGTTGTAATTTGCGGAAATTGTTTAGTTATAGTTATCGTAGTTGATTCTCAAATTGCATTTGGTTTGGTTGTGAAATTAATTCGGAAGTTGAAGGTGGGCAGCCCAAAAGTATTTATTATTTTTTTACACCACGTGCACAGCAAAGTTAGTTTTCGATTTATATTTTAGTTATTATTATGTTGTTGGTTTAGAAACAAAAAAAATCGCAAGATTATAGAAGAGTATGCATAGATATATATTTTGTTATGTTAATATAGATACAGATGTAGTTGGTTAGGCATAGAGGAGAGTAGGCGGGGAGGGAAACGAAAAAGATAAATATATATAAAGAGAAAGTTAGAAAAGTTTGTAACTAAAATTAAACGTTTGGTTTAGTGGAAATCAAGGCAGGAGCTTGCTCAGAAAGCCTGCTTCGATTTGGTTTGGTTTTAGGCTAAAGTTTTAGTAAGCTAAGTGATCTAAGATCTGGATGCAGCCAAACTATAAACTATAAATGGAAAATATCAATTATTAACTAATCAAACGCATTACCAATCGGAGAGCTTGCTGTCGCGCAAATATTTTTTAGCTATTTTAAAAATAAAGAATAAACTGTGCCGTCACGGGGAGTCACGTTTTCATTTTGGAAACTGTTTGGAATTGTCCATTTTTCACCACAAAACTAAGGTAAAACATTCTGGACTTGTCCCCTCATCCTTTTTTCTGTGTCCCTGTCCGCACCTAGTCCTGCGCCACCGGCACCGGCACCGCCACTGCCACCGCCACGTCCATTTCTATTCGCTTTCCTGTTGCAGCACATTATGTCACCGTTCGTTGCGGTGCATGCGGCGTATACGTGATGTGCATTAGCATAACGCTTTCCGCCAGTTTTGGCCATGAGCCAGCCCTGGCTGGCATACACTGCGCCACATAATTGGATGCCCTAGGACAGGAGTTCGGCCTGGCTTCTTGGGGGCGTCTGTTGGATTCCGGAATGTAGCCGAATACTGCGCTGGGGGCTCCTTACATGCCTCTGCGAACCCTCTGCGGTTATCAAAATGCTGATGCATGTTCGGGGTTTTATGGCCAGCTCTGCGGGTACTCAGAAATTATATAAAAGTAATAACTGCACCTTGGGTAAATGTGCTGGAAATGCCTATTTTATGGCTGCCTGAGCTTTCCGCTGCCTGTTTTTTATGGCACTTCATAACGGCCGACTTACGATGACGCAGCCGAAGACGAGCCTGTTTTGTTAGCCAGGACCAGTTGGTGGATAAATTTTTATACAATATAAACGCATATCGGAAGCGGTCAGGTGGGCCTGCTGGATGGCTCTTACCTCTTATTAGAGCTCACTGGCTTGGAACTGAGTGAGACAGACAGCCACCTGGTCCGCCTCGCAGTTTTTCGATTAAAATCATCCTCGTTTCGCTACATTGTGATGCATGACTCTTGACTTGCAACATCGCCTCCCGCCTCCTGCCTCCCGTCTCCCGTCTCCTGCATCAATAAAACCCAAATAAAATGTCGTTTGTGCTGCGAGCTGTAACAATGAGCAAATATGTGGCATTCAAGCCATGAACGAGCATAGTTCGTTGTGCATTGCTGCGGCTTCTTGGTCTTTCTTGGTGTTGCACCGCAGAGTGCACATCCATAAAGCGTGCCACACACAGAAATAGAATTTCTGCCCTTTTCCAGCGGGATTTCCATTTTTACGAGCATTTTTCCAGAAACCCGAAATATGCAAATATCTAAAAGTTTTTCCCGTTTTACGGAAATATGCTTTATTTTTCCAGAGTTTTTTTTTTAGCAAAGGGACTAGAAAGTTTTGTTTTATATTTTGGGGTGAGAAGAGCTTCACTTTGTAGTTTAAATTCCGATTTAAAATATTTGATTTTAAGGATCCAAATGAATTGGTAGAAAAGTAGATTTTCATTAGCCGAATTCCAGGTGAAATTTCCGCTTAGTTTGCCAAACACGCGTTCGAGTGAAGCCAGCCAACAATGTGATTTAGTGCAATGGGAATCGAATTGAAACCCAAAACCAATACAAAGTGAGTACAGCTTGAATGCAACACTTTTGATTTCGATGCCACTGTTGTCGTTGCACCATCCCACCCTTGAATTCACCACCCATCCTGCCATCCTGCCGTCCTGCCACCCATTTACCCCGCTCCACCGCTTAACTTTTCCTTTTTTTTTTTTGGCAACTGCTGCCAATGAGCAATGAGCGTCAATGCGGCTGAGGCACGTACATTTGCAGCAAATAACAATAAGAGCTCTTGGCTACAATCCCATTCCCAATACCCCTCCTCAGTGGGTGTGTGCCTAACCCACTTGATTGCCAAGAACAACATGGATGGGTGGTCTCTTTGCTGTTCGATGTACTACACTCTCCATATATTTGTTACTTTTATGTGGGCGATGTGGTTCATGTGGCCACAGCGGGAGAAGCGAGAAGGAAATCCCAGAAAAAGGCGTGGAAAACGCTACTCGGAGAATTTGGTAAAGGGCTGGGCTCAGCAAATTCGAAGACACACCACTAGCCCATTACCTTTTTTTAACACTTATTGATTGTGGTTTAAAGAAAATATAACCCTTTAGATATCAATCTTGATCCTGCATAAATTTGGATATCCTTGCAGAGGGTATAAAATGGGTATATCCATCCTAGGTTTACTTTTCATCCAATATTTGGAATAATTATTGAGCTCTGCTAATTTATTTCATATATATTCCATATTACTTCAAGGATAGGCTGTCCTTAAGCGATTCGTTTGCGAAAACTCTGCACGAAGCAGCTGCTGTCCTGAAATGCCTGTTTGCTTTTCCCGATTTTCTTTTGAACAAAATGCTTAAAATGCGAGAACAGAAAACATGCCCGAAATACATATACTTCTGGCCAAGTTTTGGCCTGCGGCATGTTACGTGACATTCGGTGGCAGACTCAAATGCAACGACATCTCTCCGCTTCCCCCTCATTTAACCACATTTGGCATCATCAGCATTTGGCCAAGACCAAATGAGTTCCTTCAATTTCTCGGGGGAATTTTAAATGTCCCTTTTGGCTTAAACATCTGCCGTTTGGGCCCCGTTTGGCTGCCAAAAAAAAAGTTTGTTTTCCCATCACCACATGGCCCTTTCCTTGGCTAATTGCTCGGGTATCTGTCTCGGCGGGAAAACTAATATTAAAGTATTTAATGGCCAGCCATTTAAGGACTTTCCACCTTCTGTTTATGCAGTGGCTGCTGTTTAGCTTTTCCACATTTTACAGCCCAATTCAAATCGCATCAAATCTGTTGACAAACAGGGAATATTTTTGGCCAAAAGGGAAAATTGATTCCACGTATTTCATTTTCGCAGAGTGGGTGAGAAACACCTGACTGTTTTAGCTGAGCTTTCCTTTCTTTTCTTTTTTACGATTGTTGGCAATATTTCTTGTCTGCCGTTGTATTTCTGGCAGGATTGCTATTTTTGGCTTGGGCATGGAGAAGTCTATGGACATCCGGGAGCCGTTTATTGTGCGCCCAACTTGGCTCTTTTTTATGGCCACCAACTTTTCAATTTCAATGTTTTATTCCGGGTTGAATTTGTTGAAAGGACCTGCTGGGATCCAACACAACTCCCCCTAATCGGCACCACAAACAGAAAATATAAAAAAAAGTACATTTGCTGGCTTGAAGGAGTTGCAAAGCTAAATTAATTGAATTGACCAGGCTGCAGCTAGTGTTTAATTAAATAATAAACTCTAACCTAAGTGCTAAACGTGTTTTTCTTGCAATGCAAGCCGTGACGTCTGTTCCAGTTTCGTATTTTAAAGGAAAAATCGCGAATATCGATCGTATCTTTTCTCGGCAATTTCCTCAATCGAACGATGTTGTTCTGGTTTCGCTGGAAGTCATTGTCATATCGCTTGTCACTACTTACCTTGAACACCTGGCGGCAGAGGAAGTTCTCCTTAACCGGAAGTAATCTGCAATAAATAAGTTAGGATGCTGGCTGGCTGTTGGCTCGGAGCCACTGGCTTTAAGGACACTTACTTGGCCATTTCCGACAGCTGCAAACGTCCGTCCTTGTTGGCATCGAATACTTGAAGCTAACAAGCACTTGGTTAATAACTTATGGATTATGATTAGCTGTGAATATCCTACCATGGTGTCAGTGTATTCAATCAGCTTGTCCTCGGACACATCGTTGATCTTTTTGGCCTCTTTGAGTAAATCGCGCAAGAAGTTCTTCAGTTCGTCCGCCTCGATGTAACCCGAATTGTCAGTGTCGTACTCACGCCAGATCTGCCAAGGGTCTCAAATAATTAAAGGGAATTTCTTCAAAGGATTCCAGATTGTCGCCTCACCTTCATGAATTCAACACTTGACTCCAGAGGATTGTCGAAGCGGAAGAGCAAAAGGAAGTTCTCCTCCATGGGCAAAAGTTGAGCGAGCTGAAAAAATAATTGAAATATGTGGTGTGAGGAATTTCCATTGTCCCAATCCGTGACTGGATAACAAAATAGGCTATAAATAGGCGGATACATGGGGTCTCATCCTGGCGGCTTCCAACTCTGGAATATCTCGGGTGCATCGCGTGGAAACTCAAGGATACAAGGCGGGCTGCTGCACTTTCATTACGGCCCAAAAACTCGTGCAAAGTTTTGTCCCAGGCATTCGTTAAAACTTTGCGGAATAATTTAAGTGTCGAATCGCAAGGTCCTTTCGCCGGCAAACCCTTTCCGCTGTAATCATCTGAGGCCCGATCAAGCTCGTGGAAAACTTTTTAATTCGCCCTCCTCGAATTTGCATTTTTATTTGCTTTGGGTAATTAATGCACTATCGCAATTAAAGTTTATCCTGCGGCGCATCCCACGTTGACAAGCCGCGGCGTATAATGGGTTAAACAGGCAAATTATCCTCGAAGCCAATTCCATCGATTCTCAGTCGGTCGGCACAACAGGGCGTATGAGCAATGAACAGGCATGACAACATGAATTATGAATCGGAGTCCGGAGTCCGGACTCCCTGGTCCTTTGTATTCCACGAGACCTTAATCAGCAATCCATGGGGGCCCTGCAACTTGAACTTTTCACTTTACCCTCCGAGGGCCAACAACTTTCTTTTGGGGGCCGCTCATTTATCAAAAGTCCATTGTGCCAACCTGCCCGCCACCAAATGTGCCTTATTATTATTTCTACCATTCAAAATGTACTCAGGAATCTCCTTTCAATAGTCCGGGCCGCTGTTGCTGCTGGTCCAACTTCAATTAAAAACTCATTTAATGTGGGGAACGAGCCAGGGAAAGTTATTTTCCTTTCTTTTTTTTTTGGGGGGGGAAGGACCTTGCCAGAAAAGTTTTTACTTTTGGAGGGGAAAAACGGCAAATAATTTATTGACAGGAAGGCAGGAAGGGCGTACTCGAACTCGAGGAGGCACCGAGTCCCTCGTAGAGACATTTAAAAACCAATTTGAAAAAGGCAAAAGAGGCGCCACCGACTCTCAAGGAAATGTCATTTCAAATACACAAAAGCCATTCAGACAACATTGCGCATACGACACGTTGGTCGTTTTCTGTTTTCTGTGGGTCAGTTTTTTGGAAGGCTATACACAAAATTCTCTGGGGCCAACTAATGCCAGGGGCCAATATGCATCGATATGTCCATTACCCACCTCTCTGATATCGATTTTGCCATCCTGATTGTCATCGTAGGCCTCCATGAAGCAGGACTTTAGCTCCTCGAGCATGGTGTCCGTGACGGCCTGGGGGTTTTGCATATTAACAAGACACAAGAAGATTAATTCTGGAGATGCAGTTCGGAAATCCACTCAAGACTTACCTCTGGATTGATGTCTGTGGCATTGGCACTCGACACGAACTCCCGCAGGAAGCCATCCAGCTCGGTGCCTTCAATATAGCCATTTCCTAAAACAAATAGTGATGTTTTGGCTTTATGACTTCCGAGTTATGCGTCCCTTTAGTTACCATCTTTGTCGTAGTGGGCCCACACATCCATGAACTGGTTGGCGGACAGCTTCTTGAGCTCCCGCGACTCCGGATCGCGATATTGGCGCATGAAGTTGTGGGCCTTTTCGATTTGAACGCGCTTGGCGGCGGCGGCAGCGGCTGCGGAATCCATTCCTATGAGCTTCGGTTGATTATCCGGGAAGGAGCTGAAACGGAGCTGGAAAGGAGCAGGAAATACAACAATTAATTTGCCGCCATTAAACGCTATGCTCGCTGTCTGGGGAAAAGCCTGTTGTCAGCGCAACTGAAACTGTCAAATTAATAGCATAAAATAGAAACACCCACGGATTCCCACAGAACCCACGGAAATGCGGACCCACAAAAGTGAGAAATGGTCGCAATGGGAGTCTCGCTGCAAGACTGCATCTGTGCGAGTGCGGGGGCAGAATGGGATGGCCCCCCCCCCCCAACCCCCAAGTGACCCCCATCCACGCCGGTTGACACCGCCCCTGTGCTGCCTGTCACAAGTCATTGTGAGTTAAATACGCCCGCAGATGGAAAGAAGGAAAAAGGAAGGCACAAAGGAGAAACCAGAAAGAAATGTAAACAAAATCGCTGAACAACGTCTGTGGGGGCGGGGCTAAAAATAAGAAAGAAAGCTCAGGGCTTTGGCAAGGGTTTCGGATGCCATGCCAGAGAAGAAAACAAGATGCTGCTTAAAAGGATACACTCTGGAAAATTTCATTTACATCGAATTCCCTTCAATTCACATATGGCCCTTAGTAAATCCAGGAATTCCCTTGGGAACCCATTATACCCATAGATGACCACTAGCCATGCAAATATTTCGGCCAGTTTTTATCCGATTCTTGAGCGGAATACCTTGAAAGATTTCTATTTTGATTCCTCTTCGATCTGCATCAAAACCTTACAACATTTTTTTGGGTCGAAATTTTTCATATTTTTCTGATGGATCCCCTTTAAAAATCCAGGAATACCCATATATGACCACTTGCCGTGTCTATAGCTTTGCCAATTTTTATCCGAATCCTCTTGAGAATCCGGAATACCCATATATGGCCACTAGCCATGCCCATATTTCGGCCAATTTCCATCCGATTCTTGAGCGGAATACCTTAAAAGATTTCTATTTTGATTCCCCTTCGATCTGCATCAAAACCTTACAACATTTTTTTGGGTCGAAATTTTTCATATTTTTCTGATGGATCCCCTTTAAAAATCCAGGAATCCTCTTGAGAATCCGGTATACCCATATATGACCACTTGCCGTGCCCATATTTTGGCCAATTTCCATCCGATTCTTGAGCGGAATACCTTAAAAGATTTCTATTTTGATTCCCCTACGATCTGCATTAAAACCTGGCATCATTTTTTTGGGTCGAAATTTTTCATATTTTTCTGATGGATCCCCTTTAAAAATCCAGGAATCCTCTTGAGAATCCGGTATACCCATATATGACCACTTGCCGTGCCCATATTTTGGCCAATTTCCATCCGATTCTTGAGCGGAATACCTTAAAAGATTTCTATTTTGATTCCCCTACGATCTGCATTAAAACCTGGCATCATTTTTTTGGGTCGAAATTTTTCATATTTTTCTGATGGATCCCCTTTAAAAATCCAGGAATCCTCTTGAGAATCCGGTATACCCATATATGACCACTTGCCGTGCCCATATTTTGGCCAATTTCCATCCGATTCTTGAGCGGAATACCTTAAAAGATTTCTATTTTGATTCCCCTACGATCTGCATTAAAACCTGGCATCATTTTTTTGGGTCGAAATTTTTCATATTTTTCTGATGGATCCCCTTTAAAAATCCAGGAATCCTCTTGAGAATCCGGTATACCCATATATGACCACTTGCCGTGCCCATATTTTGGCCAATTTCCATCCGATTCTTGAGCGGAATACCTTAAAAGATTTCTATTTTGATTCCCCTACGATCTGCATTAAAACCTGGCATCATTTTTTTGGGTCGAAATTTTTCATATTTTTCTGATGGATCCCCTTTAAAAATCCAGGAATCCTCTTGAGAATCCGGTATACCCATATATGACCACTTGCCGTGCCCATATTTTGGCCAATTTCCATCCGATTCTTGAGCGGAATACCTTAAAAGATTTCTATTTTGATTCCCCTACGATCTGCATTAAAACCTGGCATCATTTTTTTTGGGTCGAAATTTTTCATATTTTTCTGATGGATCCCCTTTAAAAATCCAGGAATCCTCTTGAGAATCCGGTATACCCATATATGACCACTTGCCGTGCCCATATTTTGGCCAATTTCCATCCGATTCTTGAGCGGAATACCTTAAAAGATTTCTATTTTGATTCCCCTACGATCTGCATTAAAACCTGGCATCATTTTTTTGGGTCGAAATTTTTCATATTTTTCTGATGGATCCCCTTTAAAAATCCAGGAATCCTCTTGAGAATCCGGTATACCCATATATGACCACTTGCCGTGCCCATATTTTGGCCAATTTCCATCCGATTCTTGAGCGGAATACCTTAAAAGATTTCTATTTTGATTCCCCTACGATCTGCATTAAAACCTGGCATCATTTTTTTGGGTCGAAATTTTTCATATTTTTCTGATGGATCCCCTTTAAAAATCCAGGAATCCTCTTGAGAATCCGGTATACCCATATATGACCACTTGCCGTGCCCATATTTTGGCCAATTTCCATCCGATTCTTGAGCGGAATACCTTAAAAGATTTCTATTTTGATTCCCCTACGATCTGCATTAAAACCTGGCATCATTTTTTTGGGTCGAAATTTTTCATATTTTTCTGATGGATCCCCTTTAAAAATCCAGGAATCCTCTTGAGAATCCGGTATACCCATATATGACCACTTGCCGTGCCCATATTTTGGCCAATTTCCATCCGATTCTTGAGCGGAATACCTTAAAAGATTTCTATTTTGATTCCCCTACGATCTGCATTAAAACCTGGCATCATTTTTTTTGGGTCGAAATTTTTCATATTTTTCTGATGGATCCCCTTTAAAAATCCAGGAATCCTCTTGAGAATCCGGTATACCCATATATGACCACTTGCCGTGCCCATATTTTGGCCAATTTCCATCCGATTCTTGAGCGGAATACCTTAAAAGATTTCTATTTTGATTCCCCTACGATCTGCATTAAAACCTGGCATCATTTTTTTGGGTCGAAATTTTTCATATTTTTCTGATGGATCCCCTTTAAAAATCCAGGAATCCTCTTGAGAATCCGGTATACCCATATATGACCACTTGCCGTGCCCATATTTTGGCCAATTTCCATCCGATTCTTGAGCGGAATACCTTAAAAGATTTCTATTTTGATTCCCCTACGATCTGCATTAAAACCTGGCATCATTTTTTTGGGTCGAAATTTTTCATATTTTTCTGATGGATCCCCTTTAAAAATCCAGGAATCCTCTTGAGAATCCGGTATACCCATATATGACCACTTGCCGTGCCCATATTTTGGCCAATTTCCATCCGATTCTTGAGCGGAATACCTTAAAAGATTTCTATTTTGATTCCCCTACGATCTGCATCAAAACCTCACAACATTTTTTTGGGTCGAAATTTTTCATATTTTCCTGATGGATCCCCTTCAAAAATCCAGGAATCCCCTTGGTAACCCATTATACCCATAGATGACCACTAGCCATGTCCATATTTTGGCTAATTTTTATCCGATTCTTGAGCGGAATACCTTAAAAGATTTCTATTTTGATTCCCCTTCGATCTGCATCAAAACCTCAGAACATTTTTTTGGGTCGAAATTTTTCATATTTTTCTGATGGATCCCCTTATAAAATCCAGGAATCCCCTTGGGAACCCATTAAACCCATAGATGATGACTAGCCATACCCATATTTTGGCCAATTTTCATCCGATTCTTGAGCGGAATACCTTAAAAGATTTCTATTTTGATTCCCCTTCGATCTGCATCAAAACCTTACAACATTTTTTTGGGTCGAAATTTTTCATATTTTTCTGATGGATCCCCTTATAAAATCCAGGAATCCCCTTGGGAACCCATTAAACCCATATATGATCACTTGCCATGTCCACATTTTGGCTAATTTTCATGCGTTTCTTGAGCGGAATACTTGGTAGGATTTCTATATCAAAACAGAACAGAATTTCCAAATTGTTTCATGGGCAATCCCCAGAGAATTATGTTCACCGGCTTAGTTTTAATGTTTAATAAAAATAAATTAAATTTTTTGCATTTAATTTGGACTAGCAAAGGCGCTCTTTTAATTTATGGGAAACGCATAAATCTCTAAGCCAGAGATGCGGAAATGAATGTTTGAAATTTCAATTTAAACTAAGCGCATATTAAAATAGGCTTTCGGAGCCGAATTTGCTCGGATGCTAAGCTGCCATAAAATACACTTTGAGTCCTGGCGGTCGTGGAAGTGGAAGTCCTGGCATCGAGCAGGAGCTTGTTTTTGGCTTTGTTTTAGTGCTCATCTGGCCAGATGTGTGCGGTGGGAATCGTTGACAGTTTGTTGCGGTGGCTGTGGCTGCAACAAAGCTCAAAATAGAACCACAGTGAGTATAAATTTTCAGCATCTGTTGTCACTAAATGGAAACTGGCTTCCACATCATCACTTATAAGGATAACTTGCCTCGACAGTGAGTTCCTTGCGTGATTTTAATCGGAACTCAGACGGAAGTGGCGGGGATTAGGCCAGCTCGTTAATTTTAATTGGTCAACATTTAGTTTGGTGGCATAATCGCATTAGGACTTGCAACTTGTTGCCGCCATTATTGCTATTGTTTATCGAAGTCGTTGCCAATATTAAGTTTTCATTTAATTTGCAGAGAAAGTTGGCGCACTTTAGGAACTTGTGTTATCTGCTTTCGGAACAAGTTGGCGGCATTAACCGGCTCTGTGATGATGGCCATTACCTGCAAACGGCTTCTCCAAAGCCGAATATAAGGACCGTCTCCCGCTTCGCTCTGTTTTTTGCCGGGCTTGACATTTTATGGCCTGGAAATTGCATTACACCCAATGCAATGGCTCGAAGCCTCTTCCGCCTTTGTTCCCACTGCCATACAGCACAAACAAATGTCCTTTGCTGTTGTCCTTGGTGGGGCAATAGTACCACACAGGGGAGCGGAGGCCGAGGACTATGCCAGAATTGTATTCGTATTTATACGATTATGGCGGAATGCTGGTCGAGAACTTTTGCAATTCAGAGTGCAATATGGCAAATACTCCTGGCTCTTGGCCCGACTCCAACTGCCAGCTAATGCTCCCGCCCGGGCCGGGTCTTGTGGGTTAAGTTACGGCTTTAATATAAATTGTGTAATGAAGCGTCGACTAAACGTGGTCAAAGGGCATGGGCCAGAGGCAGAACGAATTTGAATCTTTCAGGAAAAACAAATTAAATTGGCGGAACAAACTTTTTGAGGCCAAACAGTGGGATAGCAGGGAAACTTTGAGAAAACCATAAGCCGCAACTTTATCAGGTATATGAACCATCTTGCCAACTTCATATTTAAATATTCTTTTTTCGGCAAAACGAATCAATAGGCTAAGGGTATTGGTATCGAATGGTGAATATTTTCGACGTCACTAATGGCCGCCTTGCATGGCAAAAAGCTAGAATAAAACCCAAGGAGCCCTCGAGCCACAAACGCAGATAAGGAAAAACCAAACTGTCAAGCCTCGTTGGCCGGATTGCATAAGCCGCCATGGTTTGGCTTACATTCTCAGTTATCAGTTCTCGGTTCTTGGTTCTCAGTTCTCAGCTATGTCTCGGGCGCGTGTTCGAGTGCTTGGGAAAAAGCAGGGAAAGCGGAGAAAGCAAAACGCACGACTTTCCACTGCTTACCTGTCAATGGGACGCCTCTGTCCTTGTGTCTCTATGTCCTTTCGGTCTGACTGTCTGGCATTGACAGTGGTTCACAAGGCTCTAAGCGACACGACCATCAAAGAAGGCATGCACCGCAAGAAACTTAGGGATGGTGTCCTTTAACTTTATACTAAAGATATAAATGTTTATGCATCCCTTAAAAGTTATTACTTTCAGTATCCTTATTGCCTTAAGTAAACTAATTAAAATCCCACGCAACAGTTATTTTTTTCTTCTTATGCAACGTTGCAGCGATGGTTGTCCTTAGGCATGTCCTGGCGCTAACTGAATTAAGCTCAGTTCACAATTTAATTCGAGTGTTTTCTCTGTTTATTAAATAAATATTTATTTACTTTGCACAACGGACTGGCACTTGCCACCCTTTCTCCACTTTCCCCAACACACACTTTCACCTAGTTTTCCTTCCGCTCTTGGGTTTCCTTGTAGCTTGTTGCTGTCGTGTCTGCCACTGGCGCAGGTCCTGTGTTATTATTTCTATTTTTAAGCACTTTCGCCCGACTGCGGCTTTCTGCCAAGTCTAAATTATGCATTAGTGTTTTGCGTTTGATTCGGTCCGATACCTGTCGAGAGCGTCTAAATATAGTTTTAATTACAAACTAATGGCCAACAAGCGCTCCCATAATTTATGGTCCTGTTAGAGTACGCTCCAAGATTGAAATTATGCGAATCAGTGCTATGTTCCTTAAAATCCATTTATGTTGGTGGTGATAAAGCCAAAGTGTGTGGGCTAATAGAATCGCACCAATGTCCTAATGCACCTAAAAATGCACTTAGGAATGGGTGTAACAATGAAAGGACTTCCGCCCGTATTTCCATTAGCCTTCGTGCTGCAGCGAATTTCCTGTTTACTACCTGACCATAATTTTTCCACCTTTACTGCAAAACGCGTTCACTTTCCGAGAGTTGTTAAACTAGAAGTGGCTTCAGGCCCCAAGTACCCATATAAATATATGTACCCTTACATACCCTTAAATGGGCCACAGGATATATGTATATTCAAAAGTCATATTCATAAATAATAATATGGAAAACCTGCCTGCTCTGACATTGAAACATGAACGGGCCAAATAGACAGACAGTCTGCTGTAAAATGTATTCAAGTGCACCAGCCAAGGGGAATTTGAATTAATGACCGACTGACTGACTGACTGGCTGACTGAGTGAGTGACTGACTGAATGAATGAGTGAGTGAGTGAGTGAGTGAGTGACTAGGTGACAGCCTGTTTTCCCAGGCTTGTAGGCTTGTAGACTCTGTGGAAATTGTTGAAATGTTGACACACTTTCATAATTAATAAGCCATTTAAATTGGTTAATAAACAAGGACTTCAAGAGAGACTCAACCATATTGATTTGCAGCTAATTTTTTGCAACAACTTTTTTAATTATAAGCAAAACACTAAAACATTCAAGCAGGCAGGACTGTGCTTAGCATTTGAATTATGGAAGAAGTGAAAACTTGGTCCTGACTGCCAGGACGTGCTGGTGAGTGTACTTTGACGTAGTTCTTTGTTTTTCTGTTGAATGTTTTGAGTGCAAGGGTTACGCGGCGGCCCTCGAGTCGAGAGTGCCTGCATTTTTCTGCGGCATAATAAACTTAGCCTTGGCTCGAGCCACTTTAGGCCACCAAACGAAAGAAAGAACCCAAGGCCCAAAACGATACCAGTTGACATTGACATTTGCTTGGCACGCCTCAAGAAATATGTTTATTTATGCATGGCTGGCCATAAAAGGGAATGCTCATCAGTTAATCCTGTAAGCTGGTTATTAAACCGAACGCCTACGTCCAGGATTGATTTGCATGTCCTCTTGCCATTCGCCCCTCCCAAAAAAAAAAATGTAAAGATTTATCCCAAAAGGCTTAGGAGATGGGTTAGGCCAAGGTTTAATTTATGGCCCAGAGTCCGGTGGTGGCAGACAATTTGTAAAAGGACCGACAACAAAAGCAACAGCTTTATTTATTGCATTACGGCTTATTTTATTTGGATGGCATTCTGTCAGAGCAGATTGGCAGGCGGAGGCGAATGATGTTAAGGATGTGGGATGTAGCCATCGGGCCATCATAAAAATGCAGTTAAAAATTTAAATGCCAATTTGTTAGGTCATCGTCAGAGCCAAGAACGTGCGCCGCTGATAGAGGAAAAAAAAAAGTTGGCATTAAGGAAACTTTTTCCTCGATAATTTATGATCCAATTGCGAAACTAGAACGACAATTTACGGGGTGCAAAAATAATTTTTAATTGCCCAAAAAGTGGTCGTTCCCATTGATATAATTATAAATCACATATTTAACATTGGCGAGTTCCCTTAATTGAATGGTTTATGCGATTTGATTTTAATAAATTGGTTTATTTATTTTTCCTTCCTCTGCTTTGACGATATATTTAGCACGATCCTCCGAGGGCATCCTCTTGATTTATAAATTCTGCATCGGCTACGCCTCTTCCTCTGGCTTTTGTAAACAATTACCGGAGAAGAATTCCTTTGTAATTTACTGTCTATAATCTGCTTAATTTGTATACTCGTGTTGGCGAAGCGATTCTCCTCGATTACAGCCATCAGCCGGCAAGTGTTCGATGATGATCTGCATAAACAGATCGAAAATGATGCACCTGGACTTAATATTTTCTTGATTTTTCCACCCAGTCCCAGTCCCAGTCCCAGTTCCTGATTTCCAAGCATTTGTCATGCCGAGCTGGCCAAGAGTTGTTTACGATCTGTTGTAGATTTGGCCGCTATTTGAAAGCTTTTGTGTATTTAGTTAGCCATTTTCCTCTAGCGCTAAAGAAAATGTGTGAAAATGTGCGGCGAGTGGGCCGGAGGGGAGGAAAATTTTAAAAGAAAAACTAGTGGCCGTGGTTTTTCGTCCATTTTTTTCCCCGTCCGACGCAGCTGCTATTTTATTATGTTTTATTACCCACTGTGGAGTCCTAATTAGCTCCTCCGGAGATGGTTAACCATTAGAATTCGTTGAATTTAAATTGAAAAATACTCGGCTAGGAGTTTTTTGCTAAAACATTTTTGTTTAGCTTTGTTTTTCCACCATGACACGCTTTTTTCTTCATTCTGTCTGGCGACTGCAACCCGCTGGGCCTTGGACATTTTTAATTAAATTCCCAAGGGGCAGATGGAAAGTGATGAAAAAACTCCGCATGCGGTCGATCTTGTGTATTTTTATTAGACAGAGACTGTCAGAGACTAGAGTTTGAACTATTGTTTTCAAAAACAAAAGCGCCTTTAAGGAGAGTTGCTGGGTTACAGGGTTACACACGGCGTATGTGTGATTCCAAATTTGTTTCAAATAAATTATAGTCGATGACAGATGCCGTGAAAGGGATATGCCAGTCAGTCAATTTGAAAATTGTCACCTGAGCCGAGAAGGACTGACAGTTGTGAGGGTCAGGACTGGAGGTCAGGAGCCCCCTATAAATCCTATAAATAACAGAGTAGAGTGTGGAACCTCTGCTCCCAGAATTCACATACAATTTTTATGAATTTTAAACAAAAAAAGTTGGATGGTTTTCTAGAAAAGTAGAGAGTGCCCCAATTAAGAAAATTGCAATCACTCAGAATGTGATGTAGGTATTCATAACTTTTCATACGAAGAAAAGCATTGAAAAACCAGGCAAAGTTTTCCCACTCCCCAAGTATTTTCTTTAAAAAACCTGCGTCATGTGTTTTTCTTTAGTGTTTTCACGGAATTCAGGAAAAAGCAGAGCCATAAAAAAATCACAACAATTGCAGCCAGTTAGTACGTGGAAATAAATACATATAAATTAATGTGGAATACATATACACGAATATTTACTTTTTGGGCTTTAATGGGCTTCCTTAATGTTTATTCATTTAATGACGTCACCAGGGCGGCCAATTGTTCAATTGTCCCGCCTTGTAAATGTTTACATAGCTAATAGAAGCCACTCTTTGCGCCTCTTTTGCGTAAATAATAATCAAGAAATAATAATAATAATAAATAATAATGGCCTGTAATTAACCAGCTGGGGGTCCGCGTGTGGAAAGATTTCAGACTCGGGCCAATACAGGGGAAAAAAGTGGAAAAGTGGAAAAACAAGCATAAAAATATGCTGATTGCTCTGTGGCGTCTCCAGGCCCTTCGGGTTTCTTTGGCACTTGGTCTGTTTGTTCGACAAAATACATATTTGACATGCCCCATGGGGCGAGAAGTTTTCCCAAAAAACGGCTTGTAATTAGAATAATTATTACCGTAAGGCGTGAATGCCGTTTTATAATGGCACTTTTCGTTTTTGACATTGTTCAAAGATAATTACGGTCAATACCTGTGGGCGGAATTCAAGTTTCGGGATATTATCTGAAAGGAAAGTGCCTGCCACCTGAAAAGCAAAAGTTTAAATGGTACAGGAAAGCGCTCAAAGGACATTTTCAGAAGGACATTTTCGGTCTCGGGAATTTAAAGAATTCGTGATTGAGGAGCCAACATAATGACAGCAACATTATTTCGAGCCAAATTTCTTGAACTCCCATCCACCCACACGGAACGTCAATCAATCTTGCTGCGTCTGAATAGTGGGAAATTAATTCAAATGAATTGCAATCATTGCTCATCTTTTGAGACGTCGCCATATTTAGTCTGTGTTTGTCTTTCGATTAGTCAAACATCCTTTTGGGAAATGGGCGGCTATTTATAAATGAAAATCCCCACTTCCTTCCCAATCCCATAACGTTTTTGGAAAGGCGAAACGCAAACAGAACGCCACCGTCAGTCTTGGCTTGATTTCGAGTAGCTCGTTTGCCCATTTTGGTCTAACAAAAGGTATTTATTTTGATAATTTTTTCGGTTTTGATACTCGCTATTTATTTATGCTGCCCCAGCCCCCAGCGTCAGCCACAGCGCGTGCACCATTTTCGCGCTTTTCGAATCGAGAGAAACGCAAACAAAAATACAAGAACGGGAAATGAGTTATTTTAATGATTCGAACATGCAATTTGTTGGATCGCTTCGCCTTACAACCACGAATATAATTAGCAATTTAGCAATCTTGTTG
This sequence comes from Drosophila varians, assembly GCA_018150405.1. Classification (NCBI taxonomy): domain Eukaryota; kingdom Metazoa; phylum Arthropoda; class Insecta; order Diptera; family Drosophilidae; genus Drosophila; species Drosophila varians. The sequence continues at coordinate 18,701,664 of JAECWK010000130.1, forward strand.
TCTTGGAGGACAATCTGCTTTGAACAAGCGAGAATTGGTTTGTCATCCAATTAATAATTTTTGGCACCATCCTACAGCCACGATGTGAAAGCCTTTAAAAAGGGTCATCATGTTCCAACATATTTATCAATTAGCCAGACGCCTTTCTTTATGACGATGAGTTGGTTTTCATAAAAAAAATTCCTCCTTTTATACCTGCGAATGTTCTCTTCTTGTAAACGCAATATTTCCATCTCTTAAAAGATTTCTATGCTGTAATTTAAACTCCTTCTGAAAAGGGTATCTATGCCCTCGACTTGGCCAAGATATAACCCGGTTATGTCATAATTTTCAATTTGCTTTATTATATAGTGTTGCATACGTCCTGGCGACGGCGTTGGCGGCAAATGCAAGAGCCTGCCACAGAGGCACAGAGGATTTATGAATGAGCATAAATTAACGTGTCTCGTAAATGTTGGCACGCAGCTCAACATGCCAGTGTCTGGCAGTGCCCATTGCCATGGCATTCCAACTCATCCCAATCCTGTTCATTATTCGTCCCCCTTTTGTGTTTAATTTTGCGTATGAATGGGCAAAGTCAAGGACACACAACGATCTTGTGGCTGCCATTAGGCATACAAATGAGGCCAGGCCTGTCCCCGATTTTTGCTCCTGCCTGGGCTCAACCTCTTAATTGAAAGCGGCTCCTTCAACAAGGCTCTGCCCCCCCGCAGCAAAAAAAGGCTTAGTCCCCTTGGACCCGACCCGAAAGGAGAAAAAAGTTCAGCCATTTGACACGCTCGAACCTGTCAGCGGGTCGACTATAAATGCCAAACATTTTTTCCTGTTGCTCCTTTTTTTTTTTTTTGCGTCTGCCTTCAATTTTCCTCTTAAAATGGGATTTTTTTTCTCGCCTAGTTGGAAAATCTGCACGGGTTTTGGCGGCTCCGGATTTCGAAGCTGGGGCTAGTTGGGGCCAGATTTAAAAAGCTTTTATCGGGAATTATAAAATTTGAATAAATTGATTGGAAATCACTGTTAAAGAGCATATAATAGGTAATCCCATAAAAATGAATGGATTTTTAGAGGAGGACAAAACGTTTTCAGTTTTTATAACTCATACTTTAGCTAAAGTTTTTTTCTTAATAAAGAAAACTTGAAATATCATGTAAATATATTTACTTTTTAAACTTTTGATGACTTTTGGATTTGGTATTTTCCCAAAAAAGAGTTTTTTTCACTTTGGTTTACACCGTTTTGCGATTTCGAAAAATTTCCCAAAATTATTTGAACGCACGCGACGATTGCGATTTGTTAGAAACTTGTCGGGAGACTTTTGTTTGAAGAACCGTTAGCGTCTAGAATCCTTTGCAGACTGTTTCGATTATGGCCAGGCCTTTTGCTTTTATCAATGTGAAAAACTCACCGCGAATCAACCTAGAATCCTTCACAACATTTTGGCCAGGTCTTCTTCTGCTTTTATCAATGTGAAAAACTCAACACGGCCAAGAGAGCGTTTGAGAGGGAAATCGAGTCGGGAGAGAGAGCCAAAATTTTTACCCGGGGCCAAAATGGAGCGTAGGCGCCCAATGTTGCTGGCAACATGTTGCTGTGAACAAACTGTTGAATTGGTTCTTGTTTTTATTATTGTTTTTCCTGTTTTTCTTCTGGCTTTCCTGGGCTTTTCTTTCGTGCGGTTTTCCAGGCACGCCGTAAACAAAAGCCAGCCAGCAGAGTTGGCTCGTTGAGAAATTCTTTTCATGGTTAAACCAGAATTTTTGGCTTTATATTTGCGATATGCAAAAGTTCTTAGAAAACAGTCCATATTTTGCTTTCTTTCATTTTTTTTATATTCTTGGCCGGCACTTATCCCAGAGGCGTGTGTGTATGGTGTATGGTGTGTTGTGTGGAAAGTGTACAAAGAATCATAAATATACATATGGAAATGATTTCCGGCAGTGTTTGGGGAGGCGCAGGAGGTGGGTGGTCGTTTTGGTTTGGTTTGGTGCGTGCCTCTCTCCGTGGGCGAAGGCTCTTTTAATTGTAGTTCCCCCCGGGCCTTTTGACTTTCCTTGTTTTATCTGCATGCCATATTATAATTCACTAGAAACGAGCTTCCTTAGGCTGATCCTTCGGGGGGATTGGGCCAGTGCGTGGGTGAAGGCTGTGGGATGTGGGATGTGGGACATGGAATATGGGATATGTGTGTTTTCTTTTCCAGGCAATGTCAAGTGTTACTCATGCCCGGCCGCCAAGCTTTTCCCTCCCCCACTTGGCCCGGCTGGCCTCTTACCTTTGGCTTTCTGGATTTTCCTGCTAGCGTGCGGCCCATTCATTATTCATTTTTTACTTTTTTACTTTGAGCCTTTTCTTCGTGTCCTATTACACATATGTGTGTGTTTTTTCCGCTTTGCTGGGTCTACAATTGTGCAAGGATTTATGTCTAAACCTTTAAAGTTAATTGTTATGACTCTGGGCACCAGAGGCAAAGGTTTTCCCTTCTGTGAGTGAAAACTAAAAGTGTTTATTAATCATCCGACCTGTGTGTCCATGTTTGCCTTTTAATCTTGGGGTCACATCAAAAGGGACAGTCCTCGGTCCATTATGCAATTGCCCATTGGCATATCCTTGGAACCTTGAAAAGGTAAGCATTAGGGACAGACTTTAAAGCGAAGTTTTTGATATCTTCACTTGTTGGATGGCTCACAAAGCCTCCTATTCTGTGGAATTAGCCTAAAACTTGACGCCTTTAGACTTTGAAAGCCAAACAATCACAGCAATCACATTCGACATGTCTGTGAAATCCCGGCATTAGCAACTCGGCTCATAAAATCCGGCAATGAATTTCCCTTTCTAATGCCCCGCTTATCACTCTGGAAAAGTATTTTTTACAGGGTCGTCGAATATGTTTGGAGGGGATGTGGAAGAGCCTTGGAAGGCCTCACATATAAACAAAGGAAATCGTGTGTTTGTGTTTTTTGTTCAATTAAAATAATTAAATACAAAATAAATGTGCGCAGACACCAGCAGGCACAACAAAATGCTCAAAAATAGACTTTTAAATAAGTGCCCTGGAGCATGCAGATGGCAATGTTTTTGAGAATTTTCGAGTATCTTTGTGTTTACGTTGCCTAATTGAATATTTCACAGATTTCTTGGCTTTGCATGTTTTTATTATACCACATTATCGATTTCCAACTAGGCAAACACAAAAATATTGAAAGTGTGTAAATTTGTTAATGGGATTCGGTGGGGTCGTCGCATGAATAAAACATTAACCGACTAAAATGTTGAAAGAAATTCAACAAAAATTTGCCATGCAAATATGTATACCCAGAGCAAGGGGGCCAGGACGAGGCCGGGACTAAGGAAGGGGGGCTTCAACACGCATTGGTAATGGTTACCACTTCAAATGCAGCCACAGGCTGACTCAAATAAATTTTCAAAAATTTATCCACACACCGCACCGCACACCCCAAAATAAACCAAATATTTGCAGAGAGTTTCAGTAAAAATTGGGGGATTTTTTTTTATTGTAAGGGTCCGGTTGTTCTGAAAAGTATTTTTTGTTTTATTTTCAAGAAATTGATTTCAAAGTGCCAATGCTTTGTTTTTTATTTATTTGAAGCAAGTTTTGGGGGAATTTCGTTTTGGGAATGTTTTTTTATGGCGATCAAGAACTTTTTTTCAGGCTAAAAGATTTCCCTTGGATGTGACTGCCAATACTTTTATTTCAGTGCTCTAACTTTGGATACTTTAAATATATTATCCAATATTTTTTACCAAAATTTACATTATTTTTCTATAGAATTTAACCTTGAGAAAGGGTATTTAAATCTTCGGTTACAACTCTATAAAAACTTCCTTCATCTTCTCAATTCCTTTTGTATTCCTTGGGCCGTCTTATCAGCATCCTAAGCTTATTGTGTAACTTGGCGGGAGGAAGTGAGACAATAGATTTAGTGGAAACGAGATGGCGCCCCAAAGCTTTATTTATTTCTGTTTACATTGCATTAAACATCTTGCAATCAAAGAAGCAAAAATAACAGAATCCCCATAATCAAATTCGGTTTAATTAATTCAAAGTGCAAACACATCTCAATATGTTCGAGTGGGCCGGCAGAGGGAGGGGGGGGGAAGGACAGCGGTGGGAGTGAGCCAAGGACATTGAGATAAGTAATAGGCAAATCGTGGGCTTTGGCCAAATTACCTTTCGGCGTATTTGGGGCGCAGGATATGGCGGCCTACCAGACGGGATTAGGCAGATTGCGGATCTGCCACGCCCCTAATGAAAGTTTGAAGGGGTTCGTGCGCCGACTTAGTCACTGCCTAAGATAATTGCTTTGCCTTAATTAGTTGGCCATTGTATGCCATGTTGGCTGTGTGCGTACGCGATAATTATAAATTAATGCGATTGACAGGCAGGACAATGAATTTAATAGGCCCGGCTTCCGCAAGCTCTGGGGGCTTGGGACGTGTCCTGTGTTCTGTAAAATTCAAATGAATTTCCTCGACAGTTTTTTGGCATTTTCTAATTGAACGCTTTTCACACGCAATGAACAGCTACACAGGAATGAAAAATGGTTTCGACTTTGCAAGGAATACATATCCTGCCAATTATTTATTATAATTCCTTTTTCTGTGTAATAGAACGCACATCAATCAATCATGTTTCCCTATCACTCAGGCCTTCAATCGCGAAAATTTCCCTTGGCATCCTTTAGTCGCAAAATATGTGCGTGTGCCAGGATATTTTTTGGTGGCAGTGTGTGGGTGTGTATGCGAGTGTGTTCATGTGTTGACATCTGCAATTGGCTGCGGGCTGACATTTAACGCAGCACGCAATCGATGGTTCTAGTTTTTCTTTTTTTTTTTCCTTTTTTTTTTTGAAAAAGTAACGCCACCGCCCCGATCCAGCGTTTGCAGCGTTCTGCGGGCGGAAATTTTGTCGTATTTTTGGTAGTCGAGTTTGTATTTGCTTTTGTCCCAGAGCGATGATTGAGTGAGTGCTTTGGTCGATGGTAAATGTTGCAAGCGGCGAATGCAAATATGTTGCAATTTGTAACTGGATTTGTCTGTGGCAGGCTGCCTCCTCTTCCCCCACTACCACGCCCCTTAATATTGTAATGGCCATTTGTTTGGGAATTTTTTATTTGCCGCACTCGAAAGTCAGTGAATAAATACAAGCTGGCGATCTGCGAGTCAATCAATCAAATGGAAATTAATTGGCAAATGTCCCTCACATTAATATTCAGTGAGTTTTTAATAACAAAGTGTGATGGGTTGTGGTTTATTAATTATATTATTGGCTCAGAGGAAGGAATCTAATTCAATGATGTTCTTCTGGTAAGCTTCTTCCGTTCCGTTTATTCCAGATTCTTCGAACCACTCGAATAATTACAAAGGAGGACATAAGCTCTCTACTAAAATTACCATCAACTTGCTATTTGCGATTCGACATTGATCCATTTCCCTTGTCGCCTTTCCTTTCATTGGCTTTTGCTTTACTCTTTGGCTTGCCGGAATTTTCCCGTTCATTTCTTTTGCATTTCTTCTACATCCCTCCCTCTACAATTCTCCTTTTTTTTTGCGGTTTTTTTTTTTGGCACTGACGAACCGAAGGCTTCAGGCCATTTTCATAGTCAAGGATGTGCTGTGCTCCGTCTGTTTGATTTCTCACTTTCAATCGGAGAATTGATTTCACATTTGTAATGGCTGAGGAATCGGGATGACCCAAAAAATTCGTGGCATGGGCAATCATTCGACATGTGGCAGTTATTGTGGTCTTGTAATTGCCACACTAAATCCCCCAAAAGAGCTCAAAGGCCCCGAGAAAGCCTGCAACATTAACAATGGCTTCGAGTGGATATTGGCATTGACACTTCTAAGACTTTAAGTTCTCCCTGAGAATGCTGGGAATGCTGGGATTAAGGGGAACAAAGCTACAAGGATTTCATGGCTGGGAAGTCAAATGAAATGTTGCTTCGTTAACACAAAGGCAAAGTCTCGCCTTCCGCCCTGCCCACATGACTCAAAACAAACTGCAGCTCATTACCACGCCCACCCATTGACGCCGTCACGCCCCTCCTTGAAGGGGCCACGCCCTCCACGCAGACCTGCCACCCTGCCCCTTTTGAATTGGGGAAACCACGTTGCATGCTTTGCTTTGGCAAATGGCTGGCACTTAATATGCCATGAGAGCCAAATAAAATTGACAGCAGAAACGAAGCAGCAACAGTTGAAGGATTAATTCAATAAGAATAAATTCCCTAAAATAGGGATTCGTTAAATTGTGATTCGAGGGGGTGGAGGTGTAGGTGGAGGTGGAGGAGGTGGCACTTACTGCCACCACGTCGTATGCGTAATATCCGAATAAAGTGTAATTTGGCTCCCCAACTTGGTCCATGCTGTTGGTTTCTCATCATCACGTGCTCATGTGCGCCAGGATGCTGCGTCCTAAATATTTATGCCAACGCTCAAGGACCCCAAAGTCGCAACATCCTCTGCACCTGATAATACCGATGTTCATGTGGCAGCCACAAGATTCCCGCTCAAATATTTACAGACAGTAAAGTCGCTCGAAAGTGCGAAGAACTTTTACATTGCATCTTAAAGAGGTTTTTGCATAATTATTCAATTTTTTTGCCTGGCAAACTCGGCGATAATTTACAAGTTGGCGCCAATCGATGGAAACTTTCGCAGCCCAATGGTAAATACCCCCATAGTTCCTTTTAGTTTCTTTACAATGCTCTTGAGCGAGCGAACTTGCTGAATAATGAATACATTTAATCGTTGTCGCGCCACTTGAGGCATAATTTAAAGTGACAGGCCGAGCTGATGCGGAAAAACTGTTGAATGGCCAATGGCCAACATGGCGTATGATTAATAGAGCGATGAAGCAACTTAATCACGGCGACTTCTTCCGGGCACTGCTAATTCCTGCCCTTTCCCTCCTGCCCAACCTCCTGGGTAGCCCTCCAGAGCAGGGCCGGCACTCGGGGCGTATGAGTAATCTAGCTTTCGTGTAGCAAATAACATAAAAATTGATGTATTTCGGCTTGCCATTTGCCCAAACACAAAAAATAAACGATTTTTATAATATTCATGTACGCTTATGGTTATGGGCTTGGCTGGTTCTCCAAATTGTGGGTGTGAACGACTTGAGTGGGAAAATTATATATATTTTGTGCAAATGGGAAGTAGTGTGATGTGCATGGAAGGTCCTGATGTACATATATAGCTTAGGCTGCATCCTTCTCGTGGGTTGATTCTTCATTAATTTCAGTAAAATCCTATTAAAGAGAGAGAGAGTCGGTAAGAGTATTCGATAGACTGTCCAAAAATGAAAACCCCCCTCCAGCCAATTCCACGAGTTCCGAACCCCATTATTCTTTAATTTTGCCATAAATTGCTTTAAAAATATTGTTTATATTTCTGAAATGTTCACCCCATAACAAAATAATGAATCTCCGAGCTAATTTCGTTGTGCCAGGAATTTAATAGACAAAGGCCCCCAAAAAACAAAAGTCAATCAATTGCGTGGGCGTCCCGGCACCCCAGAAAAGGTGGAAAGTTGGATGGACGGCAGGATGGGTGTATTGTCGGCCCAATGTATTGACGTGGCCATATCTCATTCACTAGTTTATGAAGCACTTTACTGTGGAAATGACTTCACTCTGTCCCTGGCTGATGAAATGTGTTTTTGTATTTGGCGTTTTGTGTTTTGTGGGTGGCGTGGCGTCTCTTCGATTCTTCTTGCCGCCCCCAAAAATCAACAGCAATGGAAAACTTGGCCTCCATTTTCGATAGCCAATTAAAAGCTTAGGGCTGCTTCTCCAAGGACCTACCGCCCAGCCCCGCTGACCACTTGTGGGTCTCATAAAATATGCGCGGTCAGGCCAGGCGGGAAAACCCTCTTCGGGTTCCCATTTGGATTTCCGCTCCCACCCCCCACTCGCCATTTCATTGTTTGTTTTCCCGGCTTCCTGTTTCAGGATTATGAGAATTTTAACCGCTTTTAGTTCACATTTACACAAACATTGTGGATATCCAGATAGGAAACAAAAATGTGGCAAAATTTCCACGGAAACTTTCTTCATTTCGGATAGAGACATCCTCTCGGTCCCATGTATATAAATTTAAATTGAGTTTTTTTCTTTCTGGCTTATCCTTGACGCTTTTGAAGTATCTCTTATTCATAATGCCCGAAGAAAATAATTATTCTAATTAAAAAAAAAAAAAGCTACAGCTGCTTTGAGTTCGCATTCAAAATGTATGAAAAAATAAATCCCCAAACGATTTCCTATTAAATTGCTTTTGATATGTGTCAGAGAAACGCGACTTGCAGCCAAAAATGTGCTCGGAGATTTGGGCACCGGCATTTACTGGCTTTTAAAATGGTTTCAATTAAATGTAATGGACTGTGTCATTTACATGAAAACCTAATTGCTTAATGGAGTGTAAGATTTTAATGGTAGGCGTGTTCCAACGAAGCCAACAGGTGGAAGAGGGATTTAAGCTTCTAGTGCAGGACTGACTACTTAGGCTTTTAATTTAAACACTTTACTACATTGTCAATTAATTTGATATTTCCCACTAGACGTAAAGCCTCTTTCATTGAATTTATCTTTTAATTGGTCAATTAGTTGTAATTTGATTGAATATTGATTATTGGCCCTGCGGAATTGCCCTCATTACCATCTTGGCCTGAATTGTTAATCATTTTTCATGAGCGATTGACTCGAATTAAAGGCATTTGTAGGTGTGTCAGGCGTCTGTGTTTATTTAAGGTGATTATTGCATTGTGGTAATTACGAGGTCCACGTGTCGTAAACCACCTTCACCGGAATGTCAAAAACAGGACTCCATCTCAATTAAGAGTTTAATTTGAAATTATCCGGCAGAAACCCCGAACTATTTGGTTTTGTTTGGTCCTGTAACAATGCCAAAAACGATTTAATATCAAGGAATGCGATTAGCCGCCTATTTGCAGATAATTTGCTTACTTGTTACTATTCGTGTCCTGTCTGTGTCGCTTGGAAGCCTCCCGCCTATCTCTCTTATCCTGCTGCCTTGTTTAACAAGCACTTTGTGTCTGTGTGTTGTCTCTGCTGTTATTATTATTACTGGGATTGTTTGGCTGGCTGGCTTTGTCTTACCCGCAGCATATTTACATTGCTGTTTATTTTTAGCCAAGGACAAGGACAATAGCCGGAGTGCATTCTAAAATATATCTCAATCCACCACAATTCCACAATTCCACATTTCGCATTCATGACGCTGCAGTATCTTCACAGTCCGGTATATGTGACTGCCAAGGACATTCTCAACAGCACCAGCCAGCGTAGAAAAATGGAATGGAAAATGCAATCCAAGGCTACACAAGGATACTAAACGGCATAATCAGAAAATTGGATTTCATTCATCTCGCTGGGAGTCCGAAAACTCGTTAGATGCGCAAACTTGGCCAATTGTCGGCCTATTAGCTCCCCGGGCCAACTCCATAAGCTACACATTCCCCCATTTTGACGCCCCCAAGGATGTTTGTCTAACAAGTTTGTTTGTCCTGAAACTGGAACTGAAAGTGAACTGCCTGTGATGTCTACATTTTGCAGTTATTTATCACCTCTTAGACCCGGGACACGCAAGCCCTCGACTTGCCCAAAAATTTCCCAGGCTTTTCCCAGTCCACACACCCGGAATTTGCGCCTTTAGCTGGCCAAAAGGGAGACTGTTCGAAACATTAAATACTCTACACTCCAAACTATAATCCTTCTTAGGGGACCTTCTCTCCCTATCATATCACTTTCTGTGTAAAACTTTTTCTATCGGGTCCTGAAAAGTTATCTTTTTGTGTTGCAAACTTTTCAGGACGAATGATAAAACGCTGGCAGGACCATAAAGTCGTGTGCACGTGCTTGTAAACAATTATTTATGCAAAAAGTGAAAGGGAAGAAATATCTTAGCCCCCCCCCCACCACACGCTGCAGGAGGTCGTGACAATGATAAGGCACCCCAAGTGCTAAATGTCATGAAATAAATTTTGTTGAGCCCATTTCCGGTATATCCTTCAAGCGATTCCCTTAATTTAATTTAAAAACTACAGTTATTCATCATCCAGCAAAGTGAATAATCATAAACAAAGATGTCAGGACAAAAGTGCATGTGTGTGCAATCAACAATTTGATTCAGAATTGTTTCGCAACTCGGCTTGTCAAATTTGTTTTTATGTTTGTTTTATTTTTTGTTATATTCGCCGCCAAGGAGTGACAGCGAATGTCTGCGGACTGACACCGAACATCCTTGGGCCCAAAGAAATTTAACTTGTCGGCCCCCATCATCATCATCAAGCTCGAACTTTGACACAAAAGTTGCTTCGTTTTTTGTCGCTCTTTTCCCCCCAAATAAAAATGAACAACAGCCTGAATTCGGCAGTGCCCCCCTGCCCGACTCCTTTGCATATTATTTAAATAATAAATGAGTTTTTGACAGTCGCAGCGAGAAAGTGAGCTGCCCGGATAAAGTGGAGAGGGGGGTGCTACTCTTTTTGGATTTTTTCGGCAATGGAGGAGCCGGGGAGGTGGCTGACAAGTGAAGGAATGCCTCTTGTTTCGTTCCGTTTCGTTTATACGCTTCAGAAAATCGCCGGGCACACACAATGTTGCCAGAAATAAATAAATCTCTTTAATGTCCCGAAGCCGAAGCTTCTGTTGCTTTGCCTGCCATCCTGCCATCCTGCCAGCCGGCCCCTTCCTGCATCCTGGTCCCACAACTCCTCGAATGTTCCTCCTCTGGCTGGTCATGAAAGCATATTTGTCGTTGGTGTTGCTGGTTCCACTGTCGTCATTATATTGTTTTAGTTGTTTCCTAGTTTTTTGTCCTTATCCCATGGTGTCCTGGTAGCTGAAAGAGTCTCGGACAAGTGTAATTGGTTTAGCTGGAAGCTTAACTTTTATGCTGTTTTCAGCTACTCTTCAAGGTAATGAAATTTCATGGCACTTGCCGCCGACACTCCCACTCCCAAGCTGTTTCGTCCTGGGCATCCTAAGCGTATACGTAATGTTGGTTTATTTATGGAGTGGCCATTGGCCATTGGCTGGGAGCAGGCATATATCAAGGTAATTACCACACCTGAACCCTCACATTCAATTAATTGTTTTTCTATTGAATTTCAATTTAAGGCAATCCCTCACCTGGCCAGCTTGGTCAATTAGTCAAAAGCCGCCAGTCCCACAAAAGGATAAGAGTTATACGAAAGTTGCTGAAAAAAATCCTGGAATTTAAGTGAAAACCTTGGAATTTGTTGTCATTGATTGGCATTTGGTTTTTAGGGAATGTGGTCAGTTGATTTATTAGAAATGCAATTAAAGGAATGCCAATGCCCACCACATTCATTGCTAGAAATTCATAGAATCCTTTAGCTTATTATGTGTCCTATACCCAGCAAATCTTTATCCTTTCGCTTTTTGTTGAAAACTCATTTACCAAGTTACCATGAAAGTAGCAGGAAACTTTCAATGCCAAACACACAAGCGGAAAATGTCATCTCACATCCGCAAAAATGCAAATTGAATTATATCGAAGTCATTGAATGGGTTGTGACTTTACTGGGACCCATTGCTCTTTGTCCCTTTCCTCCCATCCACCAACTTCGATGTGTGTTGCAACGAATTTATTGGCAAAAAGAGATATATTTTGGCCAGATAAGTCTAGGTTACGATTTTCATGACCTGCCAAAAATGCCAAGTTGGCCAAGAACACAAAAAAAAAAAATGGGGAAACGAAATAAACGACTCGCATCTGGCGCATTGGCTTTTTGATTTAATTCCAAGTTCTGGCAAGGACAATTCGAAATCCAAGCCACACCCCTTTTAGGCACTTGAGCGCACAATTAGCTGTCAGTTTGAATACCAAACGGGCTGAATCTGGCCCGGCTTCCTTTGTTCGCCAATTCTTTGTTCGCCCCAAAAATTTGCAGCAAAGCGCACTTGTGTTTGACAATTCAATTTGTAGAGGGAGTCCTGGAAAAGAGAGGATGGGATGGATGTACATACATATACATATATATAACATTTCGCAGATCCCAGATACTGCAGCTTCTCGAGCATGGTGGCTGAATATTGATCCCTCGGATAATCGTGAAGCAGCCAAACAACATTTTTCCACAACTTCCACTCAGCAGGCGATTATGGAAACTATATACATATAAAGTATATATTATATATCCATAAACCCAATGCGTTTAGGGAGAAGGAGAAAAGAAGTGGAGGCTAAGCTGTTCCGCAGCACACTGGCAGCTGTGGAAATTATGGAGGCACTGCGTCCTTAGCGCCAGGGCAAAAATCACCAGTAACAACAAAATGTAATAAAACAATTGGCGCTTCCGCAACATTTCTCAGGCGATTTGTTTTCCTGTTCAGCTTGGTTTAAGCCCGGTCTGCTTTAGTGTCCGATTTGGCCTTAAATACATTTAGACCAAGTTTGGTTCTGCCCTCTGGCTGGCAAACAAGTTAAAGAGGCCCTGGAGGGACATTCGCCATTGGTCGTTTATATGAGGAAATACACAAAAAAAAAAAAATGAAAAGGATCTATAGAGAAAAAAGTATTTAATAGAGGTATAAGAATAGGGCCTTGTAAAGATTATAGTTCAAAGATTTCAAGGATACAATATAATATCTATATTACTTTATAATACAATTTCTCAGTGATCCATGTTAACAAATATTAAAAGCCACCATTTCTCTTAATGTTCAATGAGTGTTGAAAAAGTGTGATTAAGATTAAGATTCGTTATTGCTGGCACAAACTAAGCTCTGGTGCAACTCTGTTATCCTTTATTTGAAGTCCTCGCTAGGTGATCGTCTTACTATATTCATTTAATTTTGTTGTACTCTTGTTTGAGGCCTCATGAGCATTACATAAGCCATATTTCAACACTTTTGCGAAAAGTTTTTTAGTGCCCCAAGCGGCTTTCACTTAAGCCGCTCTGGAAAATAGGATTCTGACGGAAAAATTGGTTATGCTGCTGCTCCTTTTGCTCTCCACTTGGTCCTGTTGGCCATTTCTCAACTGCCACTCTCAAATTTGAAAGTTTTTCGCATAAATTTCAAAGAACTGAAACGAAAGCAGAGACACCAAAGTAAACAAGCCGGCCAAAACAACATAGTTGCAAGGACTGAGATCCTTTAAGCGCTTGCCCCATGTATGGACCCGTTCATAAAACAAAAAGTTAAATTTGATGGGATTTGATGCGAGGAAATTTACCATTTATTGGCCACTATTTTAAGACCCGGGCTTAAATGAAACCAAAAGGTGGAGTTGGTTGGCTGAAATATCCAGGACTTGCAACTGCGGGTCCTGCGATTACTGCAACCATTTCGTAATCAGCGGCGGCGGCAGCGGCCCAAATTTCGCACTCACCCAACGGAGAGTTCACCACAGGACCCGGAGAGCCGAGAACAGAGAAGCTCCTTTCTCTCGAAGTCCTGCGGGGGCGTCAGAAAAAGTTGCCGGCTAACAGGCAACATGCTGCCAGTCGCAGGGCTGTTGCTTTGGCATCATAAATATTCAACGAAGTTAAGTTGTCATAGCCAGTTGAAGACCAATTTCCCCACATTCGAAAGGAGCATGTGTGGCCGTGGAATTGGAGATGGGTGACTCCACTAAAAGCCAAACTAAATAAATGTTCAATTCAATGGGTTTCCAGCCAAGTCATGGGAGGGCTCCGTCTTCCTCATTTTCTAGGCTCAAAAAAAAAGGAAACACTGTAAATAATTTGAAACCAAGTTGAATAAAATACAAACTATCAGGATATTATATATAAAAATGTATATGAAATATCATATAGCTTTTCTTTCTTTTATGAATCTTTAAAATCAATTTGTCTCCCTCCCTATTTTCCAATACATTTTTGTTTGTGCATTTATGTGAAAAGGGTCTTGAAGGAGTAAGGTGGCATGCCACACAAAGGTGAGTAATGACCCCTGAAGCTGGAATTTCTATGTCAGTTCAGGGGTGTGTGGCTGCGTAAGGACCTTTGGGCAGCAATTTGGCAGCCACTCCCCAATTCTTGAGGCCCCAGACAATTTGGGGCTGGGCCTACCCGAAGGTTATTGTAATTTAGTTCGTGAGAAGTTTTGTCAGGTGGTCGAAATTCGATTGATTTATATCCAACTGCATAATTATGTATGCACAGGACCCCATGTCCTGCCGCTCCAAGTTTTCCCCCTAGATCTACCTTCTGGGAGATCCTAGTAGCCTACGAAAGTATGTTCTTCCCCTTAATCTAGTTTGCCATTAGTTAGTTTCATGCCGTAAACATTTTTGGACAGTTTTTTATATTGGAAAAATATATATTTTTAATTTTTTTGTTTAGTTTTTTTTGGGAAAGAGCAAAATTCTAAAAAATTTCATGTGCAATTTAAATTGTTGGTAGCCCAATATGTCCGCGTTGGGAATCAATGGCTTCGGCCGCATCGGAAGGATGATAACACGCCTGGCTCTGATGCGGCCCGACGTCCATATCCTGGCCATCAACGACCCGTTTCTGGATCCAGAGTACATGGCCTACATGCTGCGCTACGACTCCACACATGGCCGATTTAAACACGAGATTTCGGTGAGCGGGGATATATTATGTGTCGCGGGAAAGAGTATTAAGCTGCTGAAGGAGCCCGACCTGAAGAAGGTTAAATGGTGTGAACTGGGCGTCAAAACGGTGGTGGAGTGCTCGGGAAGGTTTACCACCAAGAAGGCATGCCAGCCCCATCTGGATAATGGGGCCGAGAAGGTGGTCATATCCGCACCATCCGCCGATGCCCCGATGTTCGTGTGTGGAGTCAATTTGGACAAATACAAGCCCGGAACGAAGGTGATCTCGAATGCGTCCTGCACCACCAATTGCCTGGCGCCCATTGCCAAAGTGATGCATGATAACTTCGGGATAGAAGAAGGCCTGATGACCACCGTGCATGCGGCCACCGCCACCCAAAAGATCATCGACGGCCCCACCGGTAAGGAGTGGCGGGATGGACGCAGCGGAATGACCAACATCATCCCGGCATCCACCGGGGCCGCCAAGGCTGTAGGTAAAGTGATTCCGGATCTTAATGGAAAACTTACAGGCATGGCGTTCCGGGTTCCAATACCTACTGTGTCTGTAGTGGATCTAACCTGTCGACTCTGCAAACCGGCCAAGATGGAGGCGATCCAGGGGGCCATGAAGAAGTCATCCGCGGGGGATATGAAGGGTATCCTGGGCTACGTAGACGAGCATGTGGTGTCCACCGATTTCATTGGATCCACATACGCCAGTGTGTTTGATGCCAAGGCCTGCATATCCTTGAACGACAAGTTCGTCAAGCTAATCAGTTGGTACGACAACGAGATGGGATACGCTTCCAGGCTCCTGGATCTGGTTCTCTTCACCCAATTGGCTGATTTCTGTGCCAAGGAAGCAAAGAAGCAGAAGGATCCTTGTGCCAAAAAGAAAAAGGATCCATGCGCCAAAAAGAAAAAGGATCCATGCGCCAAAAAGAAAAAGAATCCTTGTGCCAATAAAAAGAGGAAAGATCCCTGCGCCAAATATAGGAAGCAGAAAGAAGCCGGAAATAAAAAGAATGATCCTTGTGCCAAATATAGAAAGAAAACAGGCGAGAAAAAAAAAGATCCTTGTGTTAAAAAGGGTGGCGCCAAGAAGAAAGATCCTTGCGGAAAGAAGGGCGGAGCCAAGAAAAAGGATCCTTGTGCTAAGTTTAAATCGGGTGAGAAGAAGGATCCCTGTGCCAAGAAGAAAGACCCTTGTGCTAAGAAAAAAAGAGACCCTTGCGCTATGAAAAAGAAGAACAAGAAGAACCCCTGCGGCAGCAAGAAAAAGGATCCTTGTGCCAAGAAGAAAAAAGATTTAAAAAAGAAAGGCGGTCACTGCAAAAAGAAGAAATAAGGATTCAGCTGAAGGTCCAAATAGATAAGGTCCAAAGCCCTGTGTGGGAATCAATCGGAAGTGAACCATCAAACGCTCGTCTGTTCACAAAATTAACGTCTGGAAAGCACTTTTACTTTGTTAATTTGGTTAGACATGAAACTAATCGAAATTTCTTTCCAAATGTGTGGAATTTAATAAAATTTTTATGAAATGGATTTAGGGTCATAATTTCTACATAACTGACTTAAATGGTAAATAATCTAGGAATTCTTTGGAAACTGGTTTAGACATTGCTAGAGTTTCTCTGAAAGTGTGCCGAAGATATGCTCTTAATTTCATTGTCCTCCATGGCATTTCCATCGCCGCTCTGGTGATGATCGGCCTCCACAATTATATCGTCCAGGGTGGGAGTCTTGATTCGGTTACGTATAATAAGATCCCTGTCCGAGGGCGCCTGCAAATGAAGTGGGTTGGGGGCCACTTCAGCGTCTCCGTCGCCACCTGCTCCCACACCGCCGCCTCCTTGCAGCCCAAGCGTCAAGTTAACTTTGGCATGCTGTCCTGTAGTGAGTTCACTGCTGGGCTGGACATTTTCCATGGTGGAAGGAGGACGCAGTCGAGCCGGGTCTAAGAGTGAGTGCATTTTGGTTTGTTTTCGAGGCGTTCGAGCCGGCGATGCCTTCCTTGAGTTGTAGTTTTTTAGCTGTTTAGAACTGAAACACAAGAGTAGTTTAGTTATTGAGTCTTCAATGAATTTCTTATACTCACGCCTCCAGTAATTTCAGTAGCAAGTGATGGTAGGCCTCGTATTCGTCCTTGCCGAACTCATTCGGATCGTGCCTAGCGTGCTCGTACATATCGCAATACTGGTGAATCATTCGCTGTCCAGCCCCATTCAAAGTTACCGATAGTGTGGTCAGAAGAAACGCCCTTAGACTTTCGGGCGCATGACGGGAGCTGCCATCCGCCCTGGCAATTTCAGACTCCAGCAGCTTAACATCATCTACCGCTTTCATACGATAATAGTAGGGCGGTAGAGGTGCCTCTGGCTCAGGCTGGACAATGTACTTGTCACCATCGTTCCACAAGAGCTTTGGCTCCTTCGTAATCTTTGGGATGCAGTCCAACCGACGTTCAATCTCCCGTCTGAGTGCCTTCTTGGCATCGTTGCCCACTGGGACATGCGGACCCCTTCGTCCTCGCAGCTGGAACCGCATTATCTGGCGCTTGGCAAAGATGAAAAGCATCAGGGAGGTCAGGACTCCTCCACTGATAATAATAATTATCATAACACCTGACAACTGCTCCATGTTTCCTCCTGCTTTGACCACCTTGTTCTGAACTTCCGGAGTGATAAAGTCTCCTAACTTGTGCAAGCGAAGATGGCCATCCATAAAATTCACAGATTAACTTGGAATTGAATAAAAAAACAATCTCCCCCGTGTTATTCTTTGTTTATCAATAGAGATGAACCCTTCTTGATACATAACCTATCGATTTTAATAATATCGACTGCTTTCCCGGGCAGTTTAAAATTGTTTCAAAACTATAATTCAAAATAAAACCAATTATGTAATTTATTTATCTTAAAATTTGTATCTTAAAGTCGATAAATATTTAAAACAAAGTCTAAAAAATGTCTTTTTAATATTTGTAAAAAGTTGCAAATTCCAAAGCAGTTTCGTTATAAACAAATTTAGAAAAAGCTATGCTTTTGGGCGCCCTAAAATTTTTTAATTATATATTTGGTAAACGCGGACGAATATTTACATAGTAAAAAAGCAATCCTTGCAGATGTACAGTCTCTTTGGCAATTAGCATCTATATGTCCGCCCACATTTCACGTCCATGGGTAATTGTTGCAGAAGCATACGGTTCCTATTAGACTGTATGCGGTGCACCAAACGAATAGAGCTCCCCCTGAGGAACGCAATTTCAGTTGGGCTAGCGTCTTGGGCATGTGATCCGCGGCGAACCAATAAAAAACGGGAGTGGCCGACGCCAGGAGACGGGTGGACACCTGGATATGCACAAACACAGTGCAGATGATGGTTAGAAAAGCGGCATGCAGGACAAAGGGAAACGTAGTGTGAGCCTTGATCATTTCTTTGTAATTGGCTAAAGTGGTTTTTGGCCAAACACTTTGGATAAAGTTCTGCAGGTAATCGTAGCAATGCCAGTGCATGAAACTCAACATGGGCAGGGCCAAAAGGAAATTGGGAAGCTGCTTCCACTTGTAGTAGCGCAGGAAACCTACATCCCAATAATGGGACTGCACGTAGGTATATGGAAACGGTAGGGTATACTGACACCAGGGAGATCCTTCAGGTCCCTGGCCGGAGACTAGGTATTTTCGCTCTTCGGCATAGTCCAAAACGTGCTGGGGATGTGCCACCGGCACAGAGGGAATACAGTAAAGTCTGTATATGTAGAAATAGTACGTGTGCAATATCGCAAGAGCTCCCAGAATCGTACCCAACATCTTCGTCAGTTGCCAGAATTCCCTTCCCTTCAGCACCAAATATCGGGCAAAGAAGTAGAGGGGAAATCCCAGAGCTATCAGTCCGTTGGAGCGGCACAGCAGGCACGCCGTTAAAGCAGCTCCCAACCGAAGGAACCTGAAGTTGTTGTTTCCGGGCTTCTTGCACTCCAGCATCAGATAAAAGCTGGAAAAGGCAAACATGGTCTCCGAGTACGCCGCAGTGAAAAATATTGTTGCCGGATTGAAGCAGTAAATCAAAGCCGCGTTCCAGCTTTTGTTAATGTCGTTGAACATCCTTTGGGTAAGCTGGTACAGTAGGTCTGCGGATTGGCAGAAGAGCCAGATGTTCAAAGCCACCGCCACCAGCAGCAGAACGGATTTTTCCGGAAGGTTAAGGCCAAGAGTTTGGCTCGCCAGTGCCACGTTTCGCACTAAAACCGGAAATAATGGATAGAAAGCTAGAGTGTTCTCGTACGTGTATAGGTTTCCGGCTATGTGGAGGAAGTACTCCCCGTCCCAGTGCTGCAATCCTCCCAGACAGCGGATCACAAGCCTATCCAGCCACTCGCAATACATCTTCTTGGACTCTTCCTCGGAAACCGTGGCCTGGGGCATTCGAAAAACATCAGGTTTGTGGTCGGGCAGAGCTCCGTTTGCCAGAAATTGGATCAGTAGTACCATGATGCGGCTGGTTAACGCCAGCTTCATGACTTTCTGTGTCATTCTGCTGATTTTCTGCTTGGTTGGGTGGAGTCGATTCTTATGTGATTCATTTCCCGACGTAAGCCTACCTCTGGATGTACCTTCTGTGGAGAAGCTCCTGGTTTCCAGTCTTGCAATGTAGGTATAGCAGAAGAACAGCTCTGGTATGGGCTGGGCAGATACCTTTTCTTATTTACTTTTAGGACAACTTAAAAAATTTGCCCGGCAACTCAAAAAAAACCAAAACAGAAGTCCAGTCCAGTGTGGCTATTGTATTACAAACATAAAAATACCTGATGAAGTGATTTAAAATTTAAACGTTTGTCCCGATGTTCTTAAAAAGTTGAAATATATTTTTTAATTCAGAGAAAATTTTATGGTTTGTCAGATTATCCTTTGGAAACGTAAGGTCCTTTTTCTAGAGTAGAAATCGATCAAATCTATCGATAGGCGCACGTTATCGAAAAATATAGTGGCGGCTGTTTGTGTACACATTGGCTGCGTTTTGTTTTGCAATTGTTTCATGTTTCGCTGAAAATTCCTTGAATAAATGACGAGTCGGAATGCCAAACAGCGCCAAAAAGTCAGAGCCCTCTCGGAGCAACAACTCCACGCCGAGAAGGGCGCGCAAGCGACGCCGCATAGACAGGCAGAGCCTTGACTCCCAGGTGGATGAGGATGTGAAAGATATGGACCGGCGGCTTAGGAAGGTGGCCCGGGAGAACTGTATCAGCAACGAGGATATGCACAAAGTAGTCCGAAGTGTGGTGCGCAATGACCATGTCTTGGCTTTGGTTACCCTAAAGGCAGAGGATGAGCTGGCCCGGGAGAAGACGCTAGAGGAACAGCAGAAGCGGGGCGCTATTATCATTACTGACACCCCATCGGTGGCCAAGCTCACCCGTGCCAAAGCCCGGGAGCTAAACTGTACCCCCGGCATCTCACTGCCACCATTGAATGAGACTCCAACGGATAACAATGGAATTGAGGCTCTGATACACGAAGAGTTACAATCAGACGAGGAAGATGAGGAGTACACCTTCAAGGAGGATGATTTTCTTGTAACTTCTTAAAATTGAAGTTGTCAAATTTTAGTTCCCTAATACTATCATTTGTTTTCCAGTCTGATGATGACCCAAGTACTGTAGCTTCGGACTTCGACTCAAATCCCTGTACACCCCAAACTCCACTCACGGCAGCCGAAGAATCTCCGGTCAAGTTGAGCGAGGATGGTTGCTTCAAGGTCCCCCTCGATAAAACTGGCACCAGCAAGGACGACTTAAGGATAGCCACCCGGACACGCTCCAAACTTTGCCTTCAGCAGACTACAATCGAGGACTTGCAGTCTGAGTTCATACCGCCTGATTTGGAGCCTAGCGATGTGATTGAGCCAGAAATTACGGCCACTGATGCCGACTGGATGCAGTTTCTTAATGATTTCACAAAGCCGTTGAGTAAGTTAAACAATATGTATAAGTTACTTGCCTTTATTAATATAAAATATTTTACAGGCAACAGTTTTCTTGGTGATGATGATGATCCCATCAACGATCCCGAGTATGTGGCCGCTGATAATTTGGACGCGGAGTACGAAAATGCTGAGGAACTTCGCGTTGCCAATATATCAAAGAAGGAGCTCACTGACTTGGTTTCAGAATTATTTGCTGGCTTGCTGCAGGAAGGAGTGTCCCTTGAATCTGTCGAATTGGAAACTCCACAGAAATTTATTGAAAGTGCGAATGTCTCGACTAATCCCATCGAACAAGTGACCCGCCAGATAAACTTTGATGGCCAAATGGCACAAGATCATCAGGAAATGGATGTTTTTCAATCGAGTTTGATATCCGCCCCGTGCGCAGCCAATGATACGTTTATGCCGGTTCCGCTGGTCGTAGTGCAAGAGGGAGGGCTGGATAAGAGCCCTGGAGGAACTCCCTGTAAAATGGTTAATATCCCAACAGATGTTCTTAACCAAACTCCAGAACTAATTGCAGTCCCAGTGCCAGGGCAACCAAATTCCTTTCAATTGGCCAAAGTAAAATCCAATGAATCAACGGTGTTTAATCCAATTCCTGAAAACGGGTTTTCACAGGACTACCCTCCTTTAGAGCCAACAAACTTCGAAGTACCCCCTGCCCTTAGTTTTACCAATGATCGCTTTACCAAACCTTATGATACCAACTTCACGTGGGAATACATTTCAGTGAGAAAGCACGTCTACTCTGAGTATGATGATAAATTCGAAAATCTGCGTTCTGAGATGCCTGCCAACTACAATTACCTTGCAAGAAGGAGAGGATTTACTGAGACACAAAACGATCTCCTCCAGCAACAGTTACGCATCCACACCCAGATGCTGACCCAGAGTTTTTTGCAAACCTACTCCAATCCAAATCTGTATCACTTGGCCAATAAGCCAAAGGAGATGCTGGAGGACCTTCACCAAAAGGCAAGCAAGAATGCCACCTACAACTGCTATAATCTACCGGAAGCGTTGAGCTTGATTAGGAAATGGGAGCATGATCTTTGTAGCGATGAGTACGAGGACGAAAACAGGAAAATGATGGAGTTCATTAACAAGGAAACCGATTTAACGTAAGTAAAATGTGCTTTTGGGCTCTCTAACTTAAAAAAAAAAACATATTTTCTTTAGGGACGGCCACACGCGACAAGTTCCCAGATTGGCTCCTCGCATAATGGATCTCATGCTGGATAGCAAAGTGTTTATGTATCCCCAGTATTTGCCACGCATGGCGTTTCAACCAAAACTTAACCCAACAGCTGCATTTGCACCTTCGGAGTATCAGCTTATAGCCATTGGTCTGGAGAAGCACATGGCGGCTATTAGAAATCCCAAAAAAGCTCTGCGAAAAGGTGCAGACCCTATTCGCATGGCCTGTAGAAGAATTGCCAAGGATACCATTCACGGAAAAACAGAAAGGAGAATATTTATGAAAATTGCGGAGCTTCGCGGGTCGAACCAATACAATCCAGTTAGATATTATTTCGATCGTGATCGTGCTCCGCCTATCAACCAAATAGTTTGGGGCTTTTTTAACGGAGTTGTCGAGAAACCCAGGGACCGCTTCTCGGAGCTACCCAGTGGATGGCAATACTTCATTCAGGTGAGAATTACAATTCTTACTTTTCATTAACATTTTTAATTAGCATTCAAAAAGGAGACAATCTCAGGGAAATACGTGGGGAATAAAGGGGTACTAGCCTAGTTAGCAGCCCACCCGATCTCTGGGTATAAGGCGCAGCTCAGATCCGTGCTTGAGGAATACATTTCCGGCTGTCTGCTGTGGGCTTATGCCGATTCCATCGTCTGTAATAATGGCACTCGTCTCCGCCGGCACCTTAAATTCTTCCGATGCGAATTTCAGCACAGCCGTGAATGGTGTTCCCTCTGGAACACTAAGCACCTTAAAGGGGAGCTTGGGGTCCGAAGTTAGCGTGATCTTGAAGGTTACTTTGCTCATTGTGGAATGTGCAGACGTGGTCAGTTTTGGGTTTCTCCCGGAACTACGTATTCTCCTTTGATTTGAACAGTTGGGCAATTTGACTCTGTATGGGAAATGTTTTAAATTATAGTTATTGGCTTATTTTAATATTATTTATTTATTCATGTTTTCAAAAACAAGTAATTGCTCAAGTTACCTTATGTTCGCTCAGAAGTTGCGATGGGTAGTTGTCGTTAGGGATGGGACAAAGGTACTGTGTTGATTTGTGACCAAGGATATTTAATCATAATAACTAACAATCAATAACAGTTAAGCATTACTTCACATTTTATAATTGAAGATTTATTGTTTTTTGATCATAAAATGCCTTAGTTGATTGAGTTAGTTAAAAGTGTACCTAAAAGTGTACCACCCTTTGCATAAATAACCTTATCAGTAATTGTTATCGATAGTTGCTTACCTTTGCTTCTCACATCTCTGGGTGTTTATAAATTGCGGAAAATTTTCAACTGCTACTTTTTATAGAACTCCTGGGAACCCAAAAACTCTCGGCGGCCTCCGAAAGCAGTAAAAGCCTCATCGGAAGCTAAGATCTCATATATTGAGTTTGTGCGCGAAGCGGTGGGTGAGGATTTGTTGCTGCCCGACTGCTTTGGACAGGCTGCAATCCCAGATGGCAGCGCCGCTGGTTCGGAACCCATTAAGGAGCGCAAGCCCAAGAAGAAACCAACAAAAAGAAAACCTCGCCCATCGAAGGAGAACCCCTCTTCATTGCTAACAATCAATGTAAACTACGTCTTTGGCGGTGAATCCAGTCCAGCAAATTTAACAGCGGTATCTGGGGTCTCGGTTCCTTTTCTACCCACCGGTGGCTTGTCTGACCATGTGAAGAATATCAATAACAGTCTGAACACCAGCGAACAGTGCAGCGGACTGTTGGCGTTGCCGCCGATTCAACCTCCATTGGATGACGACGCGCCTCCAGCGATAAATTATATATTGGACGAAGTCACAAATACGCTGCAATTAAGTGAATTTGATGCTACCGTCGATGGTACACAGCCGGACCTGTGTGCTGTGAAGGAGCTAAGCCGATCTTCAGGCAAAAGTTGTAAACGGCCTCGCTACCAAATCTTTAAGCCAAAGTTTCAATCTACCACAAAATGCACTAAGGGATCAACACCGTCGCGCAGTCGCTACCACAGATTAGTCGGGCGTTTACACCATAAACTGCGTAAACGTTGTCAGGCATTGATCACGTCCTATGGAGCCTACCTGAGTCAACAAAGGAAATTATATATAAAGTGCGAAGTGTTACATGTTGTCCACAGAAAATTTCTGGCCCTTGACCTGTACACGCAACTGCTAAGAGATTTAAAGATGTTCTGCAGTACGAAAGCCGTCACAACCTTTACCACCGCCGCTAGTACAACCCCAACCACCAGCACCACCACCACGAAAACAGCCACGCAACCAAAGAGAACGAAGGCTGATGATGAGGCGGCGCGTATTAGGAAGGCAATTAGGGAGGAGGAGATGCAGCGCCAAATGCTGAAGCCAGAGACTTGCGAAGATCGAAATCGTAAAGATGCCAGTAAGTTAAAATACATTTAAAAACGAAACTTCAATGTTTACTATTTTATATCCTTTTTTCAGTATTTGCCTTGAATTTCTACGACAAAGTGGAGGAGACCCTACTGAAAGCCGATCGAGTGGAAGATTGTAGGAAGTTCAACCGTTTGCTGAAGACCTTTGATCCACATAAGGACAAAGTTTCGGAATTGTATCTGGTAGGTATCCTTAACTTAGCACTATAATTAAACATGTCTGAAATACTACGATTGCTTTACAGAAAGTGGAACAAATCCTGATGCCCGATTACCCAGAGTTAGCAGAAATGTTTCTGAATTTTTTGGTACCTGCCGAGGCCGCTGAAATTGGAAAATTCTTTGAGCACTTCATGATAACCAATGCCACAAACTTCATTAACAAACTGAACGTTTACTTCAGCAAGCAGCCAGCTCAGATCAGAAAGATATATGCTTGCCTAAGCGAATTGGCCGAGCTACCCAGTGTGAGCATGAAGAAGGTTGAGAATAAGATAATGCCACTGCTCAAGGGAAATAAGTTTCTGTGCGACTGGTTTGTGCAACAATTTCCGCAAGGGAAACCACCGAAACGGTAAGTAATTAACGGGGACCCCGGGGTCTTAATTATATAAAACGTTTCTTGTTCTTTTACAGAATTTTAACTCCCGTGGAGACTATCAATCTTCAAGAAGTGCAGAACAACACCACTGGCGAATATACAGAAACGATTCACGAATTCTTGGACGTTCCGGCTTCACGCAAACCCAGCTGCCACCTAAGGTACATAAATGGACGAATTTTCTATGGTGCCAAGATGCTGCTGCCTGCCAAATTATCCTTTATGGCTGCCAGTATTTACAACGAGCAAGCTAGTGACGCATCGATGGTATCTGTACAACCTTTAACATGTGCACATGCGATTCGTACCCATGGACAAAAACTTATCAGTCTGGCATCCAATGTGGATAGTGATGATGCTACTGACCGGAGTGAGGAGGATGATGCTAGTCGCGCTTTGGTCATAGATACAACGAGCGACGATCAAAATAGCTGCTCCTCTATTGAGATGTGTGATGATGCAACCTTAAGAGCCCATGCGATTCGTTTGAATGCTAGCTTATACTCGAACTCCAGCTTTAGTAATGCTGCCACCAGTACGCCAAATGTAGGGAATTCCCTTGGTCATCATCACCCGCATGCTAAGAAAACGGCTATTAATTTTGGTGAAACATCTCCACGCAAGCAATCGATTAATAGCAATTTGGGTTTGAGTCCATTGACTGCCAACAGTTCCCCCCACGTGGACAAACGAAAGTCGCCTAGCAAGAAAGTGCGATCACCTCAAAATCAAAACCAAGGCAGACAGCGTGGTACTATTCAGCCCATGGTAGTGATCCACGAGTCCCAACCGTCGTCTTCGTCGGCTATTGAATGTGCGAAACGTTTACGCACCCTGATAGACCAGGAGAGTGTCCGGGATGCAACGGATACCAAGGCGGGAATTCGAATAATTGCACAGGCCAAACAGAAATCCATCACCCCGCCATCTGTTACCAAAATAGAGTTGGGTAGTCGGGAGGGAAGCAGAGAAAATCTCCCAATATTGACACCCATCAAAATGGATCTGGATCAATCTGAGGAGGAAATGGAGCCTTTGGCAGTGAGCTGCGGAAGAACACCGCAGCATGTTATAACCACGCAATTTGATAGTGATGAAGATTGCAAGCTGGACGTGGTAGCATCCTTGGCCAGTTGCACTCCTACTGCTGAGGTTCAAAGCCAGGCAGCTACAGAACCCGCAACGGCCAGTACATCATCCAAATCCAAGTCTACCAGCAGTATTCCGGTTCCTTTTACAAGAGAAGAGGATAAAGTGATTCTAATCGAAATGAAGTTGGGGGCCAAGGACCGGGAGCAGCTCATCCGACGGATGGGTGCCAAACTTAAACATCGTACGACAGAAGAGCTGCGTGGAAGACATCAGTTTCTCATGGATTTCTTGTCCAAGCTTCAGGGGAAATAGAAGACTCATTCTTGTATTACAAAATGTATAAAGATTTGCTGTAAAGAAAACCAAAACCCTATCCTGAACAATGAATATATTAGTATTTCCTTAAACGTTTTAATATTTGCATCGTTTAAATGCTGAAGTTTAAAAATTGATTGTATTTAATAATCGAACATTATTACATTTTCATTATATATTCTAAGATTAGTTTACTTTAGTGTTAAGGTTAAAAATTCCTTTAAAAAATTGTACTGACATAAGCATAAAAAAGTAGACATTGAAAAGTTGACTATAATCTTTCGTATCAGCATATCATTCTGGGAAAATTTAGAGGAGTTTTAAACAGGACTACAATTAACATTCTCAAAATGGACGACCTAAGGATATATGATTCTGCCACGATGTATGAGCCTGTAGACGGATGGTTCTTTTGCATTTTGGGCGCCTCTTCCGCCATTATATTTTCCACTTTGGGAGCTGCCTATGGGACTGCCAAGGCTGCCGTTGGAATATCAACCATGTCGATAAAGCATCCACATCTTATTATGAAGGCCATTATCCCGGTGGTTATGGCCGGGATTATAGCCATTTACGGTCTGGTCATTGCGGTCCTTCTGGCTGGTTCTCTTACCAAAGTTTACAGCGGCTATAAAGGGTACCTGAATCTAAGTGCTGGGTTGGCCGTTGGCATCTCTGGACTGGCGGCAGGTATCGCCATCGGAGTGGTAGGCGATGCAGGTGTCCGGGCCTCTGCCCAGCAGCCGAAACTCTTTGTATCTGTCATTTTGATATTGATATTTGCCGAGGTGTTGGGTCTTTATGGTCTCATAGTGGCCATTTATTTGTTTACCAAATAAATGTTGCATCGTTTGCTTTGGTAAAACCGGTTATTCTGTTTATCCAGTTGGATACCTGGCAGATGCATTAAATGTTGTCATCATAGTTTAGTTCTTCTTGAAACTTCAGTGGCTTTACCTCGTTCTAAGATGCATCATGAGTATTTCCTTGTTATTGGCTTGATGGTTGCAATATTGAGCCAAGTTCAGGCCCAGGAAAACGTCAATCCAGCTAATGAAACTCACGTAATACAAACAGAAATGTTAAGAAATTTGCACAAGAACCCTGACCAAGGAAATGGTACGATGCACATAGTCATCCACAAGGTTGTTCCAGGAGAACCATACTACAAGGTCTTCGATGGAAATGAAACCGCAGCCAGAGCATTCACCAATAAGATTTGGAGACGTTTATTAAATCGCTACCACACAATGCTAATATAATTAAATAAATATAATTAAATAACTAAGAATAATTAAGTAATTATAATAAAACTAGAACTAAAAATGGATTCCTCATCGGAAGCGGAGTCCTTGGTATGAAGACAAGCGCTGGATCTTGTGGTAAAAACCTCCGGCTCCTGGTGGCAAATATGGCCTTCCGCTACCTCCTCCTTGACCATGGTGAATGTGCCGACAGCCTTGCAATGGGCATCGTTAATGCACCCAGAGTCACTAGCCCAGCTCTCGCATCCGCATTGGGGAGCCTCATCCGCCGGCAGCTGCTGCGGCGACACACTGCTGACCACCGCTGCTCCATCCTCCGCCATGACCCGCTGGCGTCGACGCTGGAGTAAGCGTTTCCAACTCCGGAGCAGCGGTCGAAGACAGCACAATCCCAGGCAAATGTCCGAGGTGCCCTTCATGCAGAGGAAGAACTCTGGCATGAAGGAGGGATTGATCACGGCATAGACCACGATGTTGAGTGACAATTGCAGAGCATTCAGAGTGATGCAAATCACCTCTAGCTTCTCCATCAAGTTTTCATTCACTTTGTTGGTGTCTCCGCCAAAGAGCAGATTTAAGGAGCTCTTCCTGGAGGTCATGTGGGCGGGAAGTTCTCCAATCAAATAAAGGGTAATCACAATGACAATACTGATGGTTAATTTCATTTGGTGCTAGAGCAAATAACGGTAAAGGATTAGTGAAATGTCCCTTCTTAAAAGGGGTATTTTAAGGGACTACCTGATATCGCTTGGAAGTGGTGAGAGAATTGGCATTGTTCCCGTTAGATTGCTGGCACCTGAGGCTTTGCTTCGTCCATTTGCGAAAGGCTATGATGATGGCCAAGTTTCCAATGACCAAGAAAATGGCGGGCAGCAGGGCCAGCAGGACGAAGGTAAACCAGTTCTGCATCTTATAAAAACTGCAAATAAGGCAAATATTTACGTAAACTTTAACTATAAATTCCTCTAAACACTTACAATGTAAAATAAAACTGGGTGACATGACACGTACCATCGCCATCGACGTAGAAAACAAAGAAATAGGGCATATTAACCACCACGGATATGGTTATCACGATGGCAATCATGTATCGAGCCACTTTCCGACGACAAAATCGCGGTGCGCCATTGGTTTTTTTTAAACTGGACAGGTAGGTGAATCGATCCAAACTCAAACAGGCCAGAATCAGATTGGCCGCCCCCGTACTGATGCCGAAAAGGGGCGTCTGCCACTGGTAATCGTAGGCGATCCAGGTGGGACTGTAGTAGAAATAACTTCTGGACAGAGCTGTCATGGTTATGAGCAGACAGGAGATACAGTCCATCCAAGAGAGGGCAGCCAGGTAGCTGAAGGACGAGGGTGTCATCTTGGGTCTCATGAAAACCACGGCGTTTATGAAGTTCGTGCAGAGACCGAAGCCAGCCAATGTGGGGACAGCTAATCCGTAAAGGACGAATATCGACACCGTGGGCATTTTCCTTTGGAAAATACACAGGTCACTGTGCTCCATGTACTCCTCCCGAACCGGTAGTTCCAGTAACCCAGGCCTGGGGTCCCAGTTGAAGTCTGGCCTGGTGAAATTCACGGCAAACATGACAGATGGAACGATTCGATGACTGGCTCTATTGACGGACGACTGGCTAACTGTCTGAGTGGAGAGGATGATTTGGCAGCGCCTGCTGGACACGTCTATCTAATTGTTGCAAATTCTTGATAAGATTATCTAACGCTAACGGACGCATAAATGTTAATTTGTACGCAATCAAAGATAACGCCGCCACGCAAACCAACCTCAACATGGACCTCTGATCGTCCTCGTCCCTTTGTTTATCTACTAACTCGGTTTTCATACATATATGGTGTATATTTTATATATATGTATGGTCCGATGTCCTCACATACTGTAGTAAGTTGCATACTGAAGGAGAAATGCAAATATAATGATCCTTTTGAATTGGTTAGTATGAAATTCAGGATACTTTAAAGATTTTAATATAAAAACTCAATAATATGTACTTAGATTCTAATAAATTCTGCTTTTTTTTTTGGCTAAAATAACATAAAGACATCACATTAAGTTGTCGTTTAAAATGGCGTTTATTGTTATCGGATATCGGACGATAGTCCGCCATGTAGGAAAATCAAATAAAGACTGCAAACCCCCACAAGATAAACGCAAGTCTTTTGGAGAATTAGACGTATTTAGTAAATTTATTTACTCTCGGTTACTCGTAATGTGTGAGTGTGTTGTATTGAAAGCCATTTTGTTTGATTTATTTGTGTTTTTCTAGCTGTTTGGCTTGGCTCAATAAAATATAGATTACTGGTACAATCAGTTGTTGGGGTCTGTGTAGATGTACACTCGAATATGTACAAGTATAGCAAGGTCTAGAGTTTATGCTTATTCCTCAGGAAATGTGTGTGTGACTTTGGTAAAAGTAAAAGTAAAATTATTATTTAGTTTAATATTCGAATTCGATCGAGAATCCTTTCGCTTTGGAAGTTTTGATATCGTGTGGTATTATATCTCTAGGCTGAATATCGTATCTGTTAGGAGTAATTCACATCGATATATTATAGATATAAATATATATTTATGTGTATATTCTATTTGTTTTGTACTAATTTTAAGTTAATATGCAATAAAAATACATACGTATGAGATTTTGGTTTAAAAAATGACCATGAAAATTATCAAAATTACATTAATACATTATGCCTTGTAAAAATGTCGACTCTAAATAAAATATTTTTGCAGTTAAAGTCCTACCAATATGCATTTCTTTAATATGTATATAGTTCGATAATAAAAATTAATTTCATTCAAATTGTAATATTCTCAATATTCGAACAGACTTGAAAAATGTTTCTTCTTTTATTTTAGTTGCCGTAAAATTCATTAAAGTAAGTCAGACATACATACACATCTAAAGATTTTTGTTAATTATTTTAAGGTTTTCAATTTATTGTTAAAAATACGAGCAAATATCTTCTCCACCTTCAGGACTCTCCCTCGGCTTGAACATCCTTCGACTGCTTCTCATCGTCCTTGTGGTTGCGATTCGAGTATATCTTTTGATCTACTTTGTTGACTTAAAGCTACGTTTTGATTTCAAATTGGAGAGTTAAATTAAACGTTTTAAATGCTTCGAGTTCGGAGTTACATATTATTCATTATACTTTTAAGTGTATGCATTTCATATATTTTATTAAATTAATTCATACTACTTTTAAGCTAATATTTCGCTCATTTTACCAATTGTTTCCTATATTCTTCTGTTCAATGATATATTAAAGTTTTGGAATTTCCCGTTTGGAATTCTGTTTGTGCCCTACGCAGTTAGCTTGGCTAAAAATTCCGATCCCAACCTTTTAATATACATATATATTTTCACTATAAATATGCGTAGCCTCGTTTGGCAAGAATTCTTTTAGGGTTTCTTCTATGAGAGAAAGATAGCTACGAGAGGCACAAAAGCTTAGCTCGGCTGGCGCTAATTTTGGAAATCGGTCTAGGCTATATAGTATATATCCGTTGACTATAGTTTCACATGCTTATAGTAGATTGTCTTTTCAACATAGTTAAACAGTAGTTGTTTAGTTGTTAGCATCTAGATTCCGGTTTTAGGTACTAAAGTTTCCAACTCAAGAACAATCTGTGAATTATCGATTCTCGGTTCTCGGTTAGGAGCAAATACATAGATTTTCAGTTATTAGTTTTACAGCTTTAGTATTAAGTATTTTCTAAGCTTAACTTATTGCTATGCAATTTGTTAGTTATGGTACATTGAGACTCTATGCCAGCTTCATATATAGACGTGCTATATATAAGTGTGTTTGCAATTATCCTCCTCCTTCTAATCCTTTCGTAAATGATATTTAAAGTTAACTTACGCACACATTTATAAATGAATGGAATTTAAAAGTACCTCTTCTATGATATTTATGCTTAAGTATTGAATATGAATAACAAAGATTAAGTTCCTCCGTTTCTTCTTTTGGCAAACTCACCTAAACGCGTTTTCGATTTGATTATAATGCCGGGGCGAGCACTACAATCCAATGACGTTTGAACCTGGACCAAAACTTCAAAATCCTCTCCGGGTCTACACCCGTCGTCGTATTGCCTAATAAATATATTTGATTTGTCTACAAAAACACTCAGATATTTGCTATGAAGTTAACTCTCAAATAGAAGAATTGTAATTCTCAAAGATTGCTGAAATGTGTTGGTAAGTTTTGAAAGTTTTGACAGATTTGGAAAAGTTCTATGCAGAGTGAAAGGACATCATTGGGTTAATGCTATGGTTTAGGGTTGAAAATGATACTTTTTATTGCTTTCCATTTTGTTTGGCTTTAAGGTGAGACTTGATCTTGAACAGTATTCGAATATTCCACAACTAAAGCTCTGTTTCACAGTTACTAGCTCTTACAATTAACTCAAAACTTAACAATTCAATAAATATATAGATACATATAAACGAAAAAACTTAACAAAGGTTAATTGTATACACAACAAGATGTCTTTTTTGCATTACCAAAGTAGTTAGTAATCAATATCAAAAGAGACTTAAAGGACACAACTCGCAGCATGGAAATTAGATGGGATTCGGGACTTATGGGCTAAATACATATTCCGGATTCATGTAGGAGAAGCCAACGAACTCCGACTGATCTAGGTTCATCATGAACACCTTGTCCGTGGGCGTCAAGTCTGTTTTCTCTGATGTGAACTGCTTGTCAAAGTTGGACACATCCTTGCGGTGTTTCTGCAAAGGATTATATGTTAAACTGAGATACAATAGGGGCCAGTTATTGCCAGGCTTACGATTTTCGGCTTAAATGGTGGCTGTACTTCGCGATTTTCTATTTTCTCCCAGTCTATGCGCCTGAAGAAAGGATGCAGACGCACATCTTCCTCGCCAGAGGATCCGCAACCCAAACGCTTATTGGGCTGCTTAGTTAGGAACTACAGATAGAACAAATTACTAAATGTTTTAATCCTTTGATAGTCTCAAAAACTTACGCCCTTGCAGGCCTCTTTGGCCTCCTTGCTCAGGCTCTTCGGATAGGAAACATTGTGATCGGTGATGGCGGCGAAAAGCTCCTCCTCATCCTCGCCATCAAACGGAGGTTGGCCCACTAGCATTTCATAAAGCAGAACGCCATAGGCCCACCAGTCCACCGATTTGCCATAAGGTTGATATAGTATTATCTGAAAAATATGATTTGAAAGTTAGCTTTTTGCTTTAAGCAAAGAATTTATTAAATTCCCACCTCAGGAGCTATGTAATCTGGAGTTCCGCAGAAGGTCTTTGTTGTCTTGTCGCCCACAATATTCTCCTTGCACATTCCAAAGTCTGCTATTTTAACATGACCATCGGCATCCAGAAGGACATTGTCCAGCTTCAGGTCCCGATATAGTATGCCTTTGCTATGTAGATAGAAAAGTCCAGCAGCTATTTCCGCGGCGTAGAATCTAAAAGATTTACAAACATTTGTAGAAAACAAATCAAATGTGAAATAGTAAACTTACACAGCAACTGGCTCTTTGAATTTGCCAAACTGTTGGATTTGGAACATCAAATCCCCACCGTTTACATATTCCATCACAAAGAACAAGCGATCCTGGAACGAATAAATATTTATTAAGTTTTTGTATCTTTAAGGATAACTTTAAGGATAATTTATAAACTACCATTGTTTGAAAGCAGGAATGCAATTGAACTAAAAATGGTGGCTTTTCGCCCAGAGCCAGGACACGTTTCTCGATCATGGTGCATTCTACATCGTCGTCCTGAATGATCACATCCTTCTTGAGTATCTTGATGGCGTACAGCTCCTCGCTGCCCTTTCTCTCGGCTAGTAGAACCTAGAATTCCACGGAAATGTTAAAAATGTCATAAGGATTTAGGGTTTTCAAGATGACTTACCTTACCAAACGATCCCTTGCCTAGAACCTTGATGAAGTTAAAGTCCGTGGCCCGGATCATGTCCTTTTTGGACTGCGAGTGCGTGTTTGTGTCGCTGCGCATCACCAAGGGCTTCTTCTGGGATGGCTTCTGCTTGAGCTTCAGCAGGTCCTGCTGGTCATCCGCACAGGGAACGTTGTAGTACTCACCCTCCTCCTGGGTGAGCAGCTTGAACCAGCCATTGGTGGGATTCTTGATTATCTCCGAGATGCCGAAGGACAATGCGCCCATAAAGTCATTGCGAGAGGTGCGGTCCCAGTCCCAGACCTCAATCAGGATGCGGCGATCCTTGTCCTCCGGCTTTAGGTCACTTTAAAAGGCACGTTTTTACAAAGAAATTAATTCAGTTGTTAGGAAACCTCACTCACTAGGTTATGGTTTCGTTCCAAACAGGATTCAGGCAAGCCTTAATGGTGCGAGTCTTCTTCTTGGACTGATCCTTGTCATCGGGGATCAGCTTCACCTTGACGTACGGATCGCTGAGTCCATTGGGGTCCATGGGTATGAGATTGCGACCCTCCTTGACTGAAAGACAAGGTGGTTAATAATGTCGGAGCCTGGCAGGCAGGCAGTCAATTAATGCCCATCCTGGCTGAGTGAGAATTTGCAGCACAAAAGCCGCTGCGGAAATTACGTGAAATATGCTTCTAAGCACGAACAAAGGACGGTGTCCTGGGGGAGGGTCCTTTGTTCGGAAACTGCATTCCAGTTTAGTATTCATTATGTGGCATTTGCGGCTAACGAAGGGGAACGAATACAGAGAATTTCCTTAAGCGCGCATAATGAATTAATGCAAATCGTAAGCAATTTTCCCAGAAGCCCAAAGGACTTGCAACTTTCACTTGCAAAGCTTTTCACTACCGAAGGAAACAAAACGAAAAAGGAACCAAAAAACAGGAAACGAAACGAATGCCGATGGAAAGATGAGGAGAAATCCGAACACAAAGGCGGAGAAGATGTAACATTTTAAGCGTGTTGCTTGAGAAACTTTGCGGCTTCCCAGGGCATAATTTTTTCCACTTGCCCTTTTTTTTTTTTTCTTTTTTGTATATTCTGTAAACTTTTCACCCACTGGCACCCCCACCTAAGGCATTCGTGGGCAACAAAATAAAATAAAATCAACTTGGACCGCAGTGCCATAATTGGTTACAATACTTAAGCGGCTTAAATGTGCACGGGTATTCCCCTGACTTACTCTGGACAGTTAAGAGATTCTCCTTGACATTGATCTCGAGATTAATGCGGCCGCGGCGCTCCGTGTGATCGCATCCGCAAAGACTGGGCACATTCTCCTTGCAGCGGGCATGAACGTTCATGTCACATGCTGGATAACAAAACATTTATACAAACATTATGGATTAAAATATGTGTTTTGTGATCTTGTAATTCAGCTGCTGGGAGAATAGAAGACTAGGTTAGTGGGATTGGGTAGGCATGACTTGGATGTTAAGGTGGAACACAGATTGGGACTCTCACGCACACACACACACACACAGTCACTTTGAGGCACAGTCACGCTCACACACAATGAAGTACTTACCGGGTCCTGTGGGAGAAACTAAAAGTTTACCTGTGGAAATGCAGCCGACTAATCCCTTCTCAGTAGCTGCTGCGCTCCCTTGCAATCCAATCAGTAAATAAGCCATTCACCCCGCCACCCATCTGCCCATCAGACCCATCCTTTCAGGATTAACTTTTTTCCCTCGATTTTAACTCGGCTGCGGAAATTGACAAACTGTTGCACGGCGGCAGCTCTGACATCGACAAGTGGCAAGCGTTCAATTGGAAATTATTTGCTAAAATCGAATTGCGATTCATTTTCATGAAATACGTTTTGTTTTCAATTAAAGACCTTTGCCCCATCATCATCGTCGTCATCATCAGGCATCAATGGGCATTATCCTGTTTGTGCTGATTGCTTCAGTTTCCTTTCACATATCCGCTTTCCCTTTTTTCTCTGGCCCTACTTCCCTTGCTGCTACACTCTACGATTGTTTTCTTTCTTGGCCACATTCCGCTTTGGTCAAGTGTAAAATTACTTTTGGAAGGTCTTAATTTCATTGGAGCGCACTGTGCGTATACGTAATGTTCAGCTCCCGCTGCGTATACGTGATATTTAAGTTTTACGTTTGCGGAGGGCCCTGTGGCATGTCGGTCAGCGCAGAATGTGCAAAAATGTGTATACAAAAGGGAAAAAGGGTTCTCATTTTGGCATGGGTAAAAAAAGGGCGAAAGAAAAACAAATAAAACAAAAACCGAGCGCAAAAAACAAACAGATATGAGTGTTGGCTGGTGTGTACGTGTGTGTATACCCATAATACGGCCTTCGTTTTTCCTATTGCATACATTTTCTTCTATAACATTGTCCAATACAAGAGTTTTATATGGCCAATAAATATAAAAGACCAAGAAGCAACTTTAAGGTCATTTTTGTCCAACTCAAAGACTTGCCGCACTTAAATCGTTTTATTGGACATTATTATATTAGAAATTAATTTGCTACAGTGAGCCCCCAGTGTAAAGACAACACTTTAGGCTCCTCGAACAGTTGGTGCCGACGCGAACAAAGTTGCAGGGAGTTCTCTTGGTGACACAAGCTCCATCGGGGCCACAATCTAAAAACTTTAATTATTGCATTTTTCCTAGAAAGGAGCAAGACTTGAAAACTTACAAAAGTCCTCCTCCTGGCCATTTGAACCCTTTAACATCAACAACAAAAATGCCACAACAAAGAAAATAGTTTGTTTCTCTGCCATATTGGGTTTGCTTTTAAAATGAAAATGAAGAAACTAACACATGACGCTATGGCTTCGGTTTAATTTGATTAATATTGGCAATCGAAGCGTACAATTCATTAACGCATCTTACTCTTAAACGTGGGATGTTCCTTTAAGAAATGACGATCCTTTTATGGAATTTGACTGCAACATTTGTCTTTTTTCTCACAAATGGGCATAGTCAACTGTATAGGTCGCGTACATTTTACATGTTTCGCCAAGCAAAGTCCATCTTCACATCCTTGAAAAGGATTAAGTTTTAAGTAAGTAACAGTTTGAATGGTAAATCAAAATCATACGAACGTCTCAAACGAAAGCCTTGGCTACAGACAAGCAATCGTAGAAGAAACGCGACTATAAGGAACTTCTGGCCAATAAACATTTTGGCTTCTAACAATATTTATTGCCTGGATCAAATTGCTGCCAATTTCGAAATGTCAACATTTATCAAATCTGCGAAACAATAATGAAGATCCTAACATGGCTACGGTTTAATTGAATCAATGTATTTTCGCTCTTGACATTCAATTTGTTTACTTAGAGTTTCTGTTTTTATGATTGTTAGGATTAGGGTTTTGGAAAGGGTTTTTAAATCCTTGACAATAACCCAATAAGAGTAAAACAAGGGCAGCAAAAAGGAACTTTTGGTGAACCAACATCTTGACTGTTTTTATAAAACTAGAGAAGAAAATTGAGAAAAGCCTGGTTTTATTTCAATAGATTTAAACTGTGAAGAATTATTTAGTTTTGGGCTGTTAACCGGTAAGTATCAATTAGATCGCTTTTTTTACTTTCTGTATTTTCTGTATTTGATTTTTAGGATCTGCAACAGCGGTATTTTCCGTGACAAAGTCCCCAGCCTCGCCATATATCATATTTCTTAGGAACCGGGCAAGGCCATTCTTTCGGTTGACAAACTCCACCAGAGCAGTCTTTAAAATGATAAGAATATAACTAAGATGAGTTGTTATCCTAAATGTTAAAGATACAAACATTCTTGAGCAAGTCCTTGATAATCGGCCAACAAGAGTAGAACAATGGCGGCTAAGAGGAACTTTTGGTGAACTAACATCTTGGCTTCTAAACTGTTTATAAGCTTTGAGAAAAATTTTCTAACGTAGTTAAACGGTGACGAATTGTATAGCTTTTGGACTGCTAGAATCTGCTTGAATCTGATAAATGGTATTTAACCAGCCTTGACTTATAAATTAGACGTTATGTAAATATTGTATATTATATTGTCTGCTGATTCCTTTGTTCCCTTGAAAATTGTGGTAAATAATTCGACTTACGTGAATGGCGTTCCAGCATTTGGCAGTAAGCTTCGAGAAAGCAACCCGCAAACAAACAGCTTCCAAACAAAGCCAAACACAATCGCATAACGGCTTGGGGCAGGACAACAAAACAAGGGCAAACACAAACCCAATCGAATGCCCAATACTCCCCCGCAAATTTGAATTTTGCCCTCAGCCAGGTGCCATTTCATTTGTATTTGTTTGGTGTTATTCAGGTCCTGGGTCACCGGAGCGATGACGCGTAATTAAATGATTTGTTCGGAGCTGTTTGGGCCAGAAAGATAGCCCCAGTTGGAGCAAATGACTTGGAAAATTCTACGATAAATAGAGCAGATAAAGATGTTTGCTTGGAGAAACGGTTACAGGCACAAACACTAATCATTAGTAAGGATCTACTAAGTGGCTTTGGCCAACTAGCATGCATATGCAAATTGTGGCTAACAAACAAACAAAGTGAAAATTAGCAAGTCTTAAGCAATGTCAACACAAAAATTGAAAAGAAAAGCAAATGCAGGCCGTAAGTACAGAAGCAAACTCAAAAGGGGGACAAACGGAAAAGCGGAAAATGCTACAACGAACAATTTGCTCAAGTGTGCGAAAACACACAGACACACACACTGGCAGGTAACCAGCCCAACCACCCACTCAAACTCACTGCCACACACAAACGCAGACAAAGACAAGTGCACACTTGAGCTGGAACAAAGCGCCGCTAATTGTAAATTGCAACAAACTAAAAACTCTGCGGCAAACGCCACCAAAAATGCAAATGACAAGCGACATTTTCGCACAAACACAAACGAAAGAGACGGACTGAGGGCACGCGAAAGAGACAGGGGGGGTAGAGCGTTTTGAAATTACCTCGACACTTGAGACCCTTGTGCGTGATGCCGTGCAACAGGGAGCCACAATGATCGCAAAACATCGGCGATAGGAAGGCCACGTTCTGCCATTTGTGGGGCATTTGATGGGCCTGGCCGATTTTGATATCGAGTTTGATTTGGAAGAGAAAACTAATGGAAAATTAACGCAGGGCATAGGTATATGTATGTATAGGAATTAACGGGTTGCTAATTAAACTCACTAACTACGTAAACAGGTGCAAAGTTATAATATCACACATGATGGGCCACATAAAGCATTTTGTTAAAGTTTATATATTTAAACTAAATAAAATTTGTAACTAAAGAAAAGTGTTAAAGATGGTTAAACATTTCCGATTCCAAAGGATTTAAATGCATTAAAGTGAGTCCCCCCTACGACACCCAGGATTAGTCGAATCTCATCAGCTAATTAAAAAGACCAAAGACTAAAGTCCCCCCTGAGAGTTCTTCAAAGTTCCATCGGGTAAATGCAAAGTGCAAATGTTTTCCGCAGTTGCTGTTGCCCAGGACGCGTCCTGCTAATGAAATAAACGCGACGTTAATTGAGTTGCAAGTTGGCCGTCACATGTCACATCCAGCTAAATCAAATATACAGAGGGGCGGCAGCCGAGAGTGCAAGGGTGGGTGGGTGCTGGCAGGATAACATAAATATCCTTTCACGAAGGTTGCCCAACACAATTGCCAGCTAATCCTTTTCAAGGAACTCGTCGCCCACATGCGCCTTGAAACAAGGCACAAAAAAATCAAGAGTATCTCTTCCCCACACGTGACATTGACGGACAACTTTTAAAGTTTTCATTTTTTTGTATGGGTGTGGGTGTGGGTGTGAATGTCGGTGTGGGTATGGGTGTGGGTGGATGTGCACTTACTTTCCGGCGGCCCTGTCACAGACATATGGCAGGACCCGAACTCATCAGCAACATTTCAGCCTCGCAGCCCAACTTTCGATTGTTGTGTTAGTTTGCGGTAACCGAGTGGGTGGGTGGGTCTTTGGTTGCTGTAAGCAAAGACATTTGATAGCATTATGCGCATGCATGAGCATCCACTGAGTAGTACACATCCTCACCAACACACACACATATGCACGTATATTTATATTCTTTTCTCTTAGTTTTTTGGGGGCCCTGGCAATTTGTTGTTTGTCTCTGCCAAGGTTCAACAGCTGCTCAGCCATTAATATCCTTTGCTGCCAAAAGACAAACACCAACACAAAGCAAACAGACTCGAAATCACACACACACACACAAACACATACTAACACTAACGAACAGCCAACGACCTTGGCATCGACGGAACGTGGAAAAAAATTGTTGCATACTTTGGCGGGCATGCTCAAGGACTCGGTGGGTTGCGTTGGGTGCTTTTTTCGTGGCAAGTGAGCGGATTTGTTTGGATAAAATGCAATCAAATTGAAGGTAAACTTTCGTATGTGTATGACCTTCAGTGGGGCACGCTTTTGAGGCGACCCTGAATAGCCACAGGTGCCGCCAAAGCCTCGTCAGATTAATCAAAAAAACAGTCCCTGGAAATGCAGTTGCAAATCTCTTGAAAATATATATTTCTTTTATTGTTATCGTCGCTGTATCAGGCCACAAGGAGAGCTCGTAAACAAACCCTCCCTCCCCCCTCTGACACTTTTGCCAATAAATCTTTTTCCATCCAACACACACACACACCCACACTCGCATGTAGATAAAATTTCATTTGGCTAACACGCCCCCATTTGACGCCTACTTACTTGCCACGTGCCAACGCAAGAAATTTGAAAAAATATTTTCAGGCCAAATTTATCAAAGAATTCCTTGCGTTGCTGCCTGTCACCTAACAAATTTGTACCGCAGCCCCAGTTCTTGCTCCTGCAGGAGCAGCCAGCCCCCATATCGTGGTATCATCTAGCTGGATGGATGGCGGCAGCCTCCATTACACCATTGAGTGTAATTTTTGGTACATAAAGCGACGTCATATATAGCGATATATATGTACTACAACTGCCAGCATATTAACAACTGATGCCCGATAACAAATGTTGCGGGAGGGGAGGGGAGAGGAGGGGATGGGTCGCCAGGCGTTGGCAAATATAAATTGCCATGTCATTTATTCCGACAAGCCAGATAAGAGTCGTTTGCCGGCTGGATTCGCGCCAGAATGTGGTCAGGCTGCGCCATATCGGATGGAGCTGATAGACTTCTATGGGGCCAACTGCATTCCGATTTCAATCTTGGGGCGTTTTTTTTTTGGCCAAATTCAGGTGTGAATCTCGGCCAGAATTGATTTGCCTATTGCTTTCAATATAAATTTGATCCGATTTGAAGCGAAAGCAATAAAGTGGCAAGAATGTTGTCACCCAGAATGGCTTATAGGGCCAGATTGGGTTTCCTCGCACCCACACACCCCACACTCGAGATAAGAGCCACAATCAAGGGGTGCCTGTCTATGTGTGTGTAATTGATAAGGGCGGAGGTGGGGCAGGAGGCGGAAATCATAGGCAAATTTAATTCAGGGTTGCCATGGACAAAGTATCACACTTGATGGAGCAGATGGATGTGACATTCGAGTTTCGAATT
The DNA here is from genome assembly GCA_018150405.1 of Drosophila varians. NCBI lineage: Eukaryota > Metazoa > Arthropoda > Insecta > Diptera > Drosophilidae > Drosophila > Drosophila varians. Next base: position 18,742,585 of record JAECWK010000130.1, read on the forward strand.
CGCAGAATGTGGGCATTGCCTTTTGCATTTGGTATTTACACTTGGCTGCCTCTAATTAAGACAGTTGCCATGGCTATAGTTTTGGCTAGAACATGGCCTAAACCATTTACTATTTAAGGATAAAGCTTTGGAGTTTCCAGGAGAAACAAGAAAAGTTATTTCTAATGAAAAACCAGTAACAGCTTAGGTAAAAGTTTAAAAAAACAGGTGCACCTGGATGTAGAAAGGATCCTAGAAAGCTTAACTAGAATGACAATGTTTTCCCAAAATTTTGTATCTCAACAATTTGTAGCCAGAAAATACATTAAAATTATATTTATATCGGTGGAGAGAGAGTCGCACAGAAAATTCTATACAAATGACAGGCATTGTTTGGCAACTTAGCTGGCCTTCCACCCAATTTTCTGTGCGGACTCCTCGTCCTCGCCCTATCCCTGGCATGTGCATAATTATGCAAATGAATTGGTTGCAAAAAGAAGGAGGAAAGTGCTTTCATTTGGAAGGGAAGGGAATGGAGGTGTGGTCCGTGTATCCACGTGCCACACACAGAGAGAACTTTCGGTGCGGTTCGGTTACGGTTGGGGAAAAGTGAAAAGCAAGCAGGCATTGTACAGGAAACAAAACCCAAAAAAAAAGGAGTGAAAGGAAAAAGGGTTTATCGACATATTTACAAAGGTGCGGCCTTACATATGTACATAGATACATCTACATATACATATATATATATGTATTTATTTGTAGGTAAAACAATTTAAATAATTAACTTTTTGGCCCAGCAAAAGAAAGTTTTCCATCCAGGTTGTTGCTGCTGTTGTTGCTGTTGACCTGGTCAAATTGAGTTTAAAATTTAATTCCTACAAAACCCTCAAACACACACACACACACACCCACACACCCATATAGACACACACATTATCATCATTATTTACACTGACAGACAGGGTTTTCGGAAAAGGATTAAAAGTTAAGTGAACAAGAGACGCGGAAAAAGTTTTGTGATTAGAGATAAAAGATAGAAGAGATAGAGGGTAAAAGGGGTGAAGGGGTAAAGGGCTAGAGGGAAACACTTAAGGGTTAAAGGGCGAAACTTTGTAGGGTGTTTTTTTTTTGGGGGGGTTTCGGGGTTTTGGGGTTACCTGAGCATTTGAGACCCTGGTGGTAAATGCCATACAGCAGGGAACCACAATGATCGCAGAACGTGGGTCCTGCGTATGTGAATGGCTCGAAATTGTGTTGAGTTTTTGGTGAGTCCTTTTTTTTTTTTTTTTTTTATTCAATTTTTATTAAATTTCAGAATAGTTTTTTTGTGGTTTTTGGTGCGTGGTTTTCGTGACAGCGTGAGTTGGACAGCGAATTGAGTTTTTGGTTTTGATTTTGGTGGATGCACACATGGAAAAGAATACAAAGTACAAATTTTGTTGGTTCGGTTTGGTTTATGATAATATAACAGAGCACAAAATGACAAATAAACAAGTTCATTGTCCAGCTTACGGACCGCGAACATAACAAATGACAAAATCTACATAAAGTTAGTGTAACTATTTAGATACTCTTTGCAAATCTACTTAATTTTCTTCTTTCTGTGCATTTTCCATGGGCGAGTGAGTAGCCGGATAGTCCTTGTGTCCTTGTGCCGGGCTAGAAGACAATCCATCTGAGACCAGTCTCTCCATATTTTTAGTCCCGACCAGGAGCATATTTTGTCGGACAGACGGCAATAGGAGGTTGCATGAATAAATACACAATGTGTATGCGGAAAAATCCAAATGGCATTTTCCATAACCCAGCCAGTCAGTCGGAGGAGGAAAACTCGCATTTTTAGAACGAGTCTGGCTTGGCCGGGCAAAGCAAAGTTGACAGCTGAGTCGGGAAACGTGGGAGACCAGGACATGACAGCTGGGACACTAAGGACACTGGCTGGGGGTGGACCCTGGGGATGGAGAGGCATAGCATAGCCGAAAATCCAAATGACAGTTTAATTTGACAGAGCCCACAAAGACTAAAAGCAATGCAAATAAGTCTCTCCTGCCATCCTGCCATCCTGCCATCCTGCCACTGCCCTCGCAAATGGAAATGCATATTACGGAAATGTCAATTCACTTATGCACAACCATAACGGCATAAATATATATATGTATATATAATATATATCCTTTTTAGCATATGTGCTTGTGCCCACTTACCGAATCGATGCCTTTATCCTTTCCGGGGCAGATGAAGGTGACATACTCGTGGCAACGCTTGTGCACCACGTAGGAGCAGACTGTAAAGGCAAGTGTATTATATTTCAGTTTTTGATTCCTTGAAGGGGTCATGGGGTCTCTTACCTTGGCACTGAAATCCCTGCTTGCCAAAGCCCCTGAAAAACACGAAAATTAAGTGGAAAGAGAGTCAATTTGCATTCGCTCGATTTTCCATGGCATTCCTGGCATTACGCCAATTAGCATAAATATTTAATTTGATATTAATCAATATGCCTCGATGGGGCAGCGCCAGGCCCTCGGGTCTTTTCAATTTAATCAATACCAAAGAGCCGCCCCACAAAGGGACTATTCAAATGATACATTCTTCAAAATAAAATGCCACAATTAGGGGATTTGTTTTCGTTCTATATTTTTGCGGGAAATAACGAGGGCTTTTTAATTATTTCATTTATTATTTTCCAATACCCCAATAAAGGAAATTAGGTGAAGAATATGGCTCCATTAATTTGGAATTAGTTCGAGTTATTGTTATAATTAAAGCCAAAAACGTGGCTGGCTTTTACACAAATTTAAAGGCTCTGTTTAATTGTCGGAACCTGTTCTAGGTCTAAAATACTAGAACTTACGTGACTTGTTCTCACCATTTTTTAGTGGTCTACCCTCGACCATAAATGACTTGACCACAAACCGCTTTGCCAGCTCCCAGCCCTTTTGGCCAGCCTGCAATTTGGGGCAAGGCAAATTATTCACATGCACAGCCAGGAAAGTGCATGTACCATATTATATATATTTCTTAGTTTTGTTTAGTCTAAAACACACCAGGCATGTAATTTTTCAGAAACCTTTCCGAAATATTTTAATTGATTCATCTTTTAAGATTGAACGTGGAATTTATCGCATTATTTTAGAGAAAAGACCTTTTGATCAAGTGAAAATCGTGGTGAATGCCTTTTGGCCGAAATTTATAGATTTCCGTCTCCTTTTTGCAAATAATTTATTTAATTTTTATCCGATTTGAAAACGGAATACCATTTATGAATCAGGAATTCATTCCGCTTCAATCAGAGTCAAAACATTTGAAATTCCAAAAAAAAAAAATTTTTCCGATTTTTGCAAATTTTTATGATGTTACCCCTTGCCAAAATTGCAAAAAATCGAAAAAATATTTTTTGCTAAATTTTTTAAAACTTTTGATGCAGATTGACGGCTATTAAGCTCCTGATTCATAAATGCTATTTCTTTTTGAAATCGGCTGGAAATTAGAGAAACAATTTGCAAAAAGGTGACTCAAAACTCCAAGTTTTGGCCCAAACCCACTTAATTTTTTTTATGTCGCTTTTGGCCAAAATTGAGTCACCTTTTTGCAAAAGTTTTGCGTATTTTTCATCCGATTTGAAAACGGAATACCATTTTTGAATCAGGAATCCATTTCACTTCGATCTGCGTTCAAAGATTTCGAATGTCAAGGAAAAAAATTTTTGACGATTTTTGCAAATTTTTATGATGGTACCCCTTTCAAAATTTTCAAAAAATCAAAATATTTTTTTTGTTTCAGCTTTTTAATTTTTTGATGCAGAATGATGAAGGCTAAAGCCCTGATTCCAAATTGGTATTCCGATTACAAATCGGTTGAAAATTAAGTAAAATATGCACCATAGAAGTATAAAAATATGAGTTTTTTGTGAATTTTGTAAATTTTTATAATCATTAAATTTTGCAAAAATGGGATCAGATTTTCAATGGCCACGTTTAAATAGAAACTGCTGCTTCTGGAAAAATCAAGATCGTGATAGAGGGGATGCGTATTACCAAAATTATGGCCAATTTCCTCAAATCTAGGCCTAAACTCTTGGATAGGATAGTTGATCCGATTAGGTTGCCGCCCATTGGACAGGACAATCCAAACAAAATGGAGCAATTTGCTGGCTCGTTTCATAATTTTATTCTGCTGTCATAGCCGCTGGTTTTTCGCCCGTATTTTTCATTTAATTTTAATTCTTTTGTTTATCCAGGTTGTCTCTGTTCGTGGCTTTTTGCTGTTTTCTGGCTGTCGGTCTGCTGTTTTTTTTCGCCCGTTTTTGTTTGCGCATCAAATGAAGTGAAAAAGCAATTTTCCCGCGCCTGCAGTTATACTATGATTCCATTTTCGCCCCTTCCCACTTTTTTCGCTCCACCTTTTTTATGCTTTTCAATTTTTAATTAAGCGCATATTTTCCGCGAGACTACAAAAAATGGATGGCTGAAAAAACTATTACGGCACAAAGAGATGGATGGGGTTAAGAATGTTTGCAATTTGAGTTAATTAATCAAACCGAATGCCAAAAAGTGCAAAAGGAGGCTCGAAAGTTTGAAAGTCCAAAGGACGTTTTAAAGAAATTTATAGAAAGTTGCTTCTCTAATTATTTTATATTAATTATATAATTAATATATTAATTAAATAATATAATTATTGTGGGCAAGTATTTTGTATATATTTCAGGGTAACCAAAGGCTCCGCCTAACATTTCCATCGCGTCCTTTTCGGTTTCCGCGCTATTATGCAAATGACGTGCCATAAACATGGCAAATGTTTCACCTGCCGCCCGCAAACGGAGGCGGGCGACACTTTGCCAGCGAAACCCACCAGCCGGAGTGGCAGCCGAAGCCACCCAATTCCAGCTGGTGGAGCGACTACGTGCTTGCAACGCCTTTTTGCAACGCGGCCGATGAGTGTGCGTGGCGGGCGCCCCCAAAGGCCCCCACACTATTAATTAAAAGTCAACCCGAAATGTAACAGTGGCTGAAGTTGTTAATTAGTTGCAGACCCCCCTCCGGTCCCAGCCCCCGAAAAAAACGAGCATTTACACCAAAGTGGGCGTGGCATTGCTGTCAAAGCGCGTTAATTACGTGTAATAATGATGCACTGGCGGAGAATAGCGAGGCAAGAACCGAGTTGCTGCCGTTTTTTGGCCTCCCCATGTTGTCGATTGCTATTTGTTTGGCGCTTGTTTTCATTTTCGGAGGCTTATGTTCCCAAATCGAAAATTCGGCTTCCGCCTTCTATGGGCATAGATCGATGATGTCGGCCGGGTGGCGCATTTTAAACAGCAATTAATTTAATTATTGCCAAAATGTTTTTGGCCGACAATTAGCCAAAGAGCCAAAGAGCCAGAGAAGCAACAGGCCGCGATAACGAAAGACCCCGCCCCGGAACCGAAAGAGACGAGCTTAATAAATTGACTTGGATTAATGTCCCAGATGGGACATCTGCCCAGATTCCCGAACGCCTTTCGTATCATTCATTAGTCGCTGGCTTTAAATTGTCAACGCAACAAAATGCTCCGGCCTTCTGGCCTTACTTTGCGGTGGCACTCGACTCGGAGGGAGCCCTGTGTTTGTTTATTAAATATGAATTAATATCACTAGAATTGCTCGTCAAAGTGTCTGTGGTTAGAGGGCATCTCTGACTATGAATATAAAGTGCTGAATTAATTAATTTGTGTGGGTTAGACCACCGCCCACCACCCACACTCCATATCTTTGATATTGTAATGGAAATTCAATGAGATTTCAATTTCTGCTGCCAAGGATGTGTGTTGTGGAATTCAATTTGCTTATGAACACCCCAGGTAATGGTTTTCTAGCATAAATATTCAATTCAATAAGCTACCGTTTATGTTGTAAATATTCTAGCTTCTACTTCAAGTCCAAACTAAATAGAAATATAAATATATGTAATCGGAAATACCTACATCCAGGCATATCCCGACTGATAACCGCTGTAAAAATTGAAATCCTGTTAAAAAATTTTGCAAACTGGAGGTAAGGTAAGGTCACAGTTTTTTGTTTTTCGCTGTTCGTGAGGTGAATTTAATGCGCATGAAATTGATTTATAATCCAAGGGGAAGTTGAGGCCAGGAAGGCCAGGAAGTGACTACTGGGACCTGACTGTCAGGACTACCAAAAGTAAACAGGTTACCCGACATAATTTCAGTCTATTTTTTTGCTGGCTTTCTGTTTGTTTGGGGAGCAACAATGGATTAAGACAGATTTGCCTGGTTTTTCTTAAATTAAATATTTCACAGACAAGGATACATTTTTGAAAGGGTAACCTGAATATAAAGGAACTGTGACAAACTATTTAAATTTGTATATAAAAGTTTTTTAAGAATATCTGATTTTTAAGCCAGCCTAGAATTTATTATTCTTGTTGCTCTGTTTCTTCTATTTGTTCTTCCTTTGTGGCTTGGCTCTTTCACCTTGTCAATAGACATTTATCGATTCTGGCCAGTGATGTTATGTGGACGCCTGTGTAGACCCACAAGTGCCACATGGGGGAGGGAGGGGGATGTGGTGAACTACTCGCATACATAGTTTTATGCGGCGAATGGTAGGCACAGCTCTGGGACTCTAAAAGCGTCCCATATACATTTATTCAACTCACCATATAAAGTCCTTGCAGTGGGAGCAGAACGTGGGCTGCTTGAAGAACCGGGCTATGAAGCAGTGATCCTTGACATTAAAGACGTTCTTCTTCTTGAGGGCTCCTTTGCGGAGGCGGGACTTCATTTTGTTCTCGCCCACCGCCTCCCCCTCGGCGGCCCCCGCCCCCTGCTGGTGGGGATCCCCGTTGTTATCACTGCCCTCCGACATTTCCGTATTTCTAGGCTATTCCTCCTTTTGTTGTTTGTGTTATTTTTTTCAGCAGCTCAGCTTCTCCTTTGGCTTTGGTAAATGTTTTTTTTTTTTTTACCTTTTTCGTCGAGTATTTTGCAGCGTTTACAAATCGCAAAGGGTCTTTAACTTGCTCACTTGTTGTTGCCACATTTGATTGTTGTTGCTGGACGCGCACACTTTGTTGCTTGTTACGTATTTCTTTCTGGCTTTGTGTTTATTGATTTTCAGTTCTTGTTATTGTTGTTGACGTCGTCGTCGTCGTCGTGTGTTTGTTATATTTTTATTAGGCCTTAAATGCCCAACGTCTAACGTTAATGATGTCGGAGAGAAAGCAATAAAAAATTCAAAAACTGGACTTTAGAATATCGCTTTAATGCGCCCAAAACCGATTTGCATAATTTTTGTATTAATCCACACCGCTCGCTCGTTATACCAACTGGGCGTTTTCATATTTCCATTTATTTAATTATTTTTCACTCGCGTCTCGCATCGATTTCAAATTGATTTTTCTCGCAAAACATGCGCAGCAATTAAACAAAAATCAAGCAAATGTCACCGACGGCGACGGACAAACAAGCTCATAATTAGCATTAATTTTAATTCGCCGACAGTTAATTATACACAAAAATTGGGGCTAAACGGGCTGAAAGGGAGGCGACTGTCCGTAGCCAATATCTTAATAATTATTTGTAAATATTATAATTTTTACCACCTTGTTGAATGCGAGGGGAGATACGAATTCGAGGGAGTGCAAATAAAAAAAACGACATGCAAACGAAATAATTTTTATTTTTTGTTGGTTTTTGTTTTTTATTTTTTCTGCTTTATTGAAATTTTTGCCAACTGACACGTTCTTGCTGGCCAGTGCTCTCACCTGAGCAGGTGGCTTAAAGCAGGGAAACGAATTCCATTTACCCTACAAAGCAGGGCACATCCACGGAGGATGGAAACCAACGCTGCGTATACGTGATATCGTTTCAAAAATATCAAGTATACGCACTGTGGGCCCGCAAAGTGTTTTGCAGTAAAATCATTTTGTTTGCTTTCCCGCATCAAGTCTATGGGCCTACACTACTTTCACTTTGATTGAAGTCGAAAACACACAGAGATACGGGAAAAAAGCCCACAAAGGACACACAATTGTGGCTCTGTTGGCGAGAATGCGATTGTATTCGTGAGCGACAAGCAACAGTTACTATCATTTCCAAACCACTTTTGCTCACTTTATTTATTTTTTTTTTTGTCCGTCACGTTCCCCACACTCGGTTTGGTGTCGTTTATTTTTTATGCTTTATGGCTTGTATAGTTATGACCGCTTTTTGGTTACTGTTATGACGCTGGGTGTTATTAGCCAGTATATAGTACTGTAATTGACGGTTTCAAGCACTTGTGAAGGCGGCAATACGGGGTTTGAATCGTTTCTTGTTTACATTTCGAACGATGCCACTCTTGCACTGATAGATGCCACACACCACACATCACATGCCACATACCACACACCACACATCACATGCCACATACCACACGCACTCAAGACACGCGCTTCCAAGGGCAAAAACAAAAACGGCAACTGCCTCCGCGGGCCAACGAAATGATTATGAGTGAACCATTTTCCTGCCACCGAAAAGTCCAAGTCCGCGGCTAAGTGTGGTGAATTTTCCGGGCTCTCTCTCGCGACGATTTTCCTTCCCCTTCGGGTTACACAAGATTTCTTCTCACACACTCACGCTGCTCGTTGTTTTTGTTGGAAAATGTAGGGGCAACTTTCCCCAGGCCTGTGATTTAGCCTTTTTTTGGTTCGGTTTCTCAAAGGACCGTGTTCTTTTCCCGGCACGTGCGCTCCACTCGAGTCACAAACGCGTTTTGACCAAGCGTAGTGCCTGTTTGTGGAGCCCTATCTTTCGTAGCGAGCTTTCGGGCGCTCTGTTAACTAACAGAGCCCCACTGTTAGCCCGATTTGGGGGTCGGCGGGACTAATTTGCATCCCAGCCACAGCTGATTAACATAAGTAAGCAAACCCCAGAGGCCCTGGAGTCCGGCTCCAACTTTGATGACGCTGTTGGCGATCCGATCCGATCCGATCCGATCCGATCCGATCGTCGGATTGCTCATTTGGCCGCTAATTGATTCCACTGAACGAAACTTGTTAAATGGCTGAGAGTCAGCCGGTTTTGGACACCCATTCGCAAAGTCAAACAAGAAGTGAATTGAATTGGAAATCAAAGATACCCTACGATATCTGTCACATAATCGATCAGTTAAAGTTTTTTCTTTTATCTCAACTTGGCAATTGAATTGATTTCTATTATACCCACAAGCCCTTAATGGGCTTAGAATATTCAATAAACAAATGAATGACAAGGTTATCACTTTGTAGATAATAATATTGATAAAATTGAAAAACCTGATGGAATTTTTCTGGCCCAGTTTTTTATTACTTGTTATTTTTCCGTAAATTCTTCCTAATACCAAATCGGTGGGCAGCCCAGCCTAACCACAACCTTCGCTTCTATTACCTGTTACGTGCCACATGCCCCCGCTTCTTAGCCACGCTGCCACATCTGATAGCCAAGTGTCACGTTTCGCGGCCCAGCTCGAGATCAAACTCTAGCTGGGGCGTCGTAGCATATATTTGTTGGTGCCTTTGTATCTAGCCTCTAGACGTTTACGCGTTGCGGCTAATGCAATAATTATTTATCTGCCAGAGACACGAACGGACCATAAACTATCAAAACATTTTCGATTTTCAGTCGGTTTGGTTGCGTTTGGGTCTAATAGAAATACCAAATATTTTTGGACAAACGAACATAAATAACCGCTGCCCAAAATTGGAGATAGAATTTTGTGGTAAATTCCCATTGCCAATTGCTCAAAAAGCCATTTGCCGGTCGACATGTAAATGGGCATGTTGAAAGCCAAAAGGAATTCGGTTGCAAAGATACATTTAGAGCCGATAACGTGTGTGGCGCGATTCGGCCCAGTAAATAGATAGTAATTTATGAATAATTTGCTTTAGATATCACAAACATTGCCTAATAAATTTCAATTGCCGGGCCAGGCAATTAAAACCCGTTGCAATATTTTCGTCTTTGGTGTAATATTTTAGGGTATACGGCTTAGACCCTGACTGGCCAATAAACAACACTAAGGCGGGGTAAATCACGTTCGTTTCTCCCTGTTTTGGGTAATAAATTATCATAAAAAGAAATACTTAGCGATTCTAATGCAGTTTTTAAGTTTTAAGTTTCTTCCTACTAATTTATCACTCTCTGGAATTGAGTTGATTTTAAAACTCGGCTAACTTCTCCACAGAGCTCTTAGCCCAGATTTGAGCACTTGGCCAAGGGTCTCATGTGCTGCTGCTGCCATTTCGCCAAATCATTATTAAATCGATTCACAGCTTCCAATGGTAATTTCCAATCAGAATTCCACACTTTCACTTGGCTGCTCCGCTTTTATTTATTTTTTTTTTTTTTATTCCGCAAATTCCCTGAGGGGGCCACTTTTTCCTGGGGGTTTGAGGGCTTTGTGCAGCTTTAATTTTCTTTATCAGCCACGCACACAGAACACAACCACACAACAACACAAAACAGGCAAATTTCAATTAAAAGGTGGGCGGCGCCACAAAGGGCGTGTCACTCACGCATAATTGACGCAAATTGTGGCAATCAAGCAATCAAACTAACAAAAGCCCATCTTATCGCAATCTCTGTCTCATTCGGCCACATTTTATTGATGATTTGTTTAATCAAATTGAAATTGATATTTGGCAACACGGAAGTTTACACTAATTGGATGCTGTGAGATTTTCGCATTCAAATGTTCCAGCTGTTGGCCGGCAAAGGTATCCAAAACAATTAATTCGCCAATGAGAGTTTACATTCGTATTTATTTGACTTTATTTTGGATTTTTTTTTGATTTTGTTTTTGGCTGTTATATGCTTTTCGGCATTTTTCAATCGGAAGCCGAAAACCGATGGCCGCTTGCCATTTGACGCCTGCCGCATGCCGCCTGCCGGCTGCTGCTGTTTTTGGTGGAAAAAAAACAAAAAAAAATATTAAATAAAATGCTCCCGGCGACCCGTTCGTACTCGTATCTCTCAGATACAATTCACGTCTGTTTTGCCCCAGAAAGCGATCGCAGGTCGATTGGCTGCGCCGCTGCCGCGCCTCGGCCAGCGTTGCTCTTTTCGCGGTCGCGGCCACACCGGTTCTGCGGCTCCACACGCCCGATTCGGCCCACTGTGCCGCCCGGCAGTGATCACTTTTTTTGTCTTTTTGGTCTTAATTGATTGGCAGGGGTGTTCTGAAATGGTGATATATATTTCATTCTACGAGAGTAGCAAAAAAATTACAATAATTGGCTGCTGATTGAGCAGTCAGGAGTTTTATTTGGAAGCTGACAAGGCAATGATTTGTTTAAAACTTAATTGTTGGCTAAATATCTTATCTCTCAGATACATTCGAGTTCGATACAATATTATCTCCTAAGGTTTTTCTTTGCTTTGGTGATTACAATTTTTTACCTTATCTCTGGTAACTTTTAATCTCTTTAATTTTACAAAAAACTGATAAACGCATATATCATGGGGTTAGGGTTAGGGTATCTCGAAAGTGGGTATGCTTTCCCCTACTCTCTCTGGCGTCGTGAGAATTTATTGCATTTTCTCATTACATTCAATTTAGTTTACGGTGGAAGTGGCGTTGCAAACTCGTCCGCCGATCTCCCGAATCCCCAGCTAATTGGTGTTCGGTGCCCCAACCAGCCCCCCAGCCCCCCTGACACAACCCAGCCTGCCCCACCCGCCGCAGCAATAACAATAAAGTGATTTTAAATGCTTTTTCCTCGGTTTATCTTTGGCATCGCTGTTTTGCTCTCTGTCTGCCTACGGCCTACAGAACAGATGTGAAAATGCATCCATGAGATACACTTTGGCTGGCTGCCAAATATCCATGAAGTTGTTACGCCTAAAAAAGTGCAGGAAAAGCACCATGGGCAGCCGGCCTATCCCAATTTGTTATGGGCACGTCATCACCTGGTTATTGTCAAGGTCTCTCCCCCAAACAATAAAAGGAATTCCAATCAAAACAAATACGAAATACGAAACACAAAATACGGAATACGGAATACGAAATCCATGCAAATGAAATCTTTACTCAATGTATATTTTTGCGCCTGCCCCAGTCCCAGCCTCCTCTTGCCTTTGATGATGGTTTTGGTTCTGGGTGTTTTTTATGGAGTGCAGATTGCCGAGTTCGCTTGCAAAGTTATCAGCTAAAAAGCAGCTTCATGTAAATAAAAAAAAATCGGCTATAAATAATTCAACGAAAGCCATTCAGCGTTTCCCCATGTTCGTACATTTTCGGCTGTGAAATGGTTGATTTTGGGGCGGCTGGGTATTCAGTCCGGGGATCGAGGGAATTGGTTTCATTGAGGTCTTTGATTTTGCTCGTAACTTGCTTTTCAATTTTGTCTTTTTTTCCTGTTTTCGTTGAAACATACTTTTGGGATTGGGCCGAAATGCTTTCGAGGCAAGTGGACAGTCACGGTGGCACTTAAAAATGCTGGACAAATATTTACATGGAAATTCGATGAAAAAAGTTTGCAAAAAAACGAAGCGACAGCGGCATGTTGGATTCAATATGCATTAATTAAAAACTGTTAAAGCAACCAAAGACCAAACAAATCGCTTACCAAGTTTCCCCGTCTAGCCTGGAAAGAATATAAAAAAAAAAATGTAATGAAAAATGGTGGCCACCACCTCCTCCTCCTTCCCATCTTTTGACCAAACTTGTCAGTGGCGCTTCAAACATTTTGCTGGCAAAGAAAGTTTGCCAACTTTCGGATCGCTGGCAGGGCACGATTTTCTGTTTCTTATTAAATTTCAAGGAAGCCAAGGATGGCCCGCGAAAATTATATTTATTTAGAGAACATTTTGCCCATAAATTGCTTGGAGACCTTCAAAATCGTCAGCATCAGCGCCATTTAATGAAAACACTTTTTAATTAATGGCACGAAGGGGTCCTTGGGTTTGATTGGTGTTTTGTAATTTGTGTGGCCTCGCCTCCAAGGATCAAACTCTAGTTGCTTTCAAAAGTTTTGGCATGTGTCTCTCCAGACTCTTTTCTATTTTTGACCCCGGCTCACGCATCCTGGCCCAGGCACTTGGCCCGACCAGAAACTGGCTAGAACAATGAGCTCCCTCATTGGCAGCATGAATAGCTGAAAAGAAGGGGGGTGGGAGTCGAGGTGGAGGCGGAGGTGGAAGGCTGGAGATGGCTGGGTGGCTTATGGAGACCACAATTGAACTGTGGTGGGCATCGTAAGGCCGCCACAGCTTTTGTTGCCATGCGGATGACACTTTGAACGCGTGTATGTGGCAGGTCCTGGCAGCCCGGCTGCTGCCTTTGCTCCCACTGATAATGAGTAATGTGAAATGTGAAATGGAAAAGGGACAACCGAGTTCAGCTTCAGATTAAATGAAAGTCAAGTTCGTGGAACAAAGGAAGCCCATTGTATGGATGTGGGTCAACTTTGAGGAGGTCTTAATTATCCCAAGGAATTTCAAATATTTTAATTGGGTCTTTCCAGGAACTCTAGGACTTCTCCTAATAGACCGCCTCCAATGATAGCATAAAAGTATCGCAGCAATCCAATTCCTCGAATTAATCTCAGTCTAAACACAAGTTTCACCTGTCCGCTCCGCTAATTGACTGCCATCAATCTTAATCCTCGACTGTCGAATGTCCTTGGCCGATTACGTCTCGTTGAGTTAACATTAAGTACCATTAACGATATTATCATCACTGTCATTGTGACCAAAGCCAATACACTGACTGCAATAAGTGGGCCCACACGTATTCACACTTGGGCCGAGCAATCAACAAGCAGATTACAATAAACCCACAATCGATATCCAGATTACCCGCAAAACGCACATTTACATTCCATGGCCAATTGGGCATTTGTGTAACGTTTACAATTTGCAAATTTGCCAACGCCCACGGCCCACGGCCCAGGGCCCACGACCCTCGGCCCAAAGCCACGCCCCCTCATTAATTATGCGTGTCCTGGAAGGGAATGTTTACTGCATATTTAACCTGACAGATCGGTCCTTAGTCCAGCCACCGACAAATTGCTACTCCTTTTAAAATAGCAATTTGTATGCAAAGTTTCTGCGCTGGCAAAGCCGGAGATTTTCACAAAAAATTAATGCGAAATAATTTTGCAGTTTTCCAGTTTGCAGGAATCAGAGGGGGGGTGGGTTTTTCCTTTTAGGCATGTTTATAGCCCGTTTTCTGGATCTCTGGGCAGTCGTAAAGGATTCAACACGTGGCAGTGACTGACTGACTGGGGAGGGCGGCATGGAATCCTCATTTATCGTTTGCCAGCTACTAATTTACACTCAAAGCACTCGAAATGAGCAAAAAGGACGAACAGGATGCGAGCGGAAAAGGGAGGCATACGTTGAGCACTGCGGTCGTGTAATTAAAATGGAATTGTAGCGCGTGCCAAGGCGCACTAAATGGAGACGAGACGAGACAAATGAGAAATGCCGAGCACTAACTGGGCCACCAGGACGAATACGTAATGCCGAAATGCAGGGCACATCACGTATACGCAGCATAAACACGCATTAATTTCGTTCCCCACATCTGCAATACAAACCTGCCACTGCCACTGCCACTGCCACAAGTCTTCCCAAAAAAAAAAGAAAAAGAATACAGTTCCAGCTTAGGTGGCACGAATTGAAAAAGCTTCTCCCTTTCGGGGTATTAATTCAACTGTCATGTCCCAGCAGCACTCAGAAGTTGCAATGGCTTTTAATTACTCCCAATAAACCCGCAAAAAAATGGCCACTACAGGCGAAAGTTTCTTGTGGTAAATAGAAAGTGAAATAATTGAATTCCCCGAACCGGACAAAGAGAAAGTTTAAGCTATTGCATTGCAGTTTGGCAGCTTTTGAAAATTGCACTTTCGAAAATGGTTTAGTTTTATGGTATTTTAGTTTGTGAATTGTTTGCTTAATCGTCGGTTCCTTTGCTAGTAATTACCTGTCACGAAAATACATCCCAGTTAAGGTTAATTAATTACTATGCTTTCCGTGTAACAATTGGAATCTATGGGACTTCCAGCTAAACGCCTTGGATCCAGGACATTATTAATTTGATTCGGTCAAGTGTGTTAATTGCACACGTATGAGAAAAAATCATTAAAATATTAATACAACTTTTTAGAAATGTCCTTGCAATCTTTCGCTGAGTATTGAAATTTCTATAACTCATTTGGTTTCGCTTTTTATCATGAATAATTAAATACTTCGCTGTGCTTACACAGCTGTAGAACTTCTGGCCGGAAAACAAAAGTCAAAAGCCCGCCGAAAGCGCCAAAAAGGAGGCTAAGCAGAGGCGTAGCCTCCCCCCCTTTCCAGCATTGTTTTCATGGCAAATTTCACCTTCGACAATGTCTCTCTGTCTGTCGCTGGCGTTTCCCTTCATCGGTTTTGCTTTCGCCTCTCCTTTCTGTTCGTCTCACTTTTCCTTTCTGCCTGTGTCAAGCGGCAGTTAAACGGTATTCGACGTTTGCCAGGACGAAGGATAAAGGCGGAGCTTGAAACAAATGCCTAATGCCTACAAAAACAGTCAGCTCAACTGTGTGGGTTTTTGTGTGTGTACACTGGAGAAAATTGTCTGGATTTGTGGTGTAAAGTGTTAGGGAATTCAAATGAAAGGCATCACAAGGATATTTTAATATTTCGTAGATAATTTCTTTCAGTGCCAATGTGCCAGTGTGTTTATCCTTGTTTGCATGCCCTTCTGTCTGTCCATCAGTCGCCCCACTCTGTTTACTCTCGTTGGCTTCCTCCTCCTTTCTCAGCCTCTTAGTTCCGCCTTTTCTTTACCATTTTTTGGCCGTAAATTAAGCTGGGAAGATGGCGGGGCAGGCAACATTTAAGATAAATAAAAAATAAAAATCCCGCTCAAATCAAGCAAAAGACAGGACAACAACAAGCAAATGGCAAAGTAATTAAGTATCCTCCCTACTCTTATTTCTCGTATTTTTTCTTTTATTTTTACAATATTTTGCACTTAACAGACCGAGACCGAGGCCGAGACCGAGACCAACATCGTTGTGGCTGCCATTCTCAGTAGACTAATTATGATTATGATGATGCCCACTCATCCGTCCCATCCCGCCCAGTGCCTGGCCTCGATTTTCCACTTCAATTTGGTTTGGCAGCTGACTGACATGGAATTTTATGGGGCGGTGGACCGGAGGCTATGGTAGCGGGACAAAATGTGCGTGGCTGCCGCATATTTGTTGCACGGCACGTTTAGCACATCGTTACCTGTGCGTAAGTGGTTGGGTGCCTTCGTGCCTTGCGGCTGGTTGGATGGGTGGGTGGGTGTATGGGTGGCCGGCCAGCCACCGACAAATCAATATCAACAGGCCGAAAATTGTGTTTCAAACACAATGTCCTGGAACGGTTAAGTGGTTTCCAAAAGCCAAAGCGACTGTTGCGGTTTTATATCCCAAATTAGTTGCACAGCGAAAAAGCGACAGTTTATTCTAGAATTTAAACCCGCTGAAAATATTTATGCACATTGTATGTGGCAGGAAAGTGGGCCAGTTCATTAAACTGCAAAGCCAAAGCAAACCGTTGGCTGGATGGCACGTATCGCATTTCCGTCGCGGTCTAAATTGTGCATATCAATATTTATAGTCGCCGCCCCATCCCCATCCTCGCCATCGCCAGCACCACCGCCATCGCCAGGACTCCCAGGATTGGGCTGCAATATTAACACAAAATCAATAAAACCGTTTTAGAGCTCATTGAATCGTTAAAGGACAAATAACGAACCGAGCCCAATGACTTATAAATACCAATACAGACCGACCGCCGACACTTGAGGGCGGTCCTGGAGGAGTAGGAACCATTAATCATATATTCCCTACCAAGACAGCATTAAAAATACATCAGAATGTTTCGGGACCGGGACTCGCCATAAGCGTAAACAATTTATTATTGTTCAGCTTACTGCAAGGACATTTCCATAACCATTTCTATAACCAGCGCAGCAGGCAGATCCCTCTAAGCCCGGTGTAATCCTTCTCGGACGACTTCTGATGATGAATGGCTTAGACATGTACGCTCTTCCAATGTTCGCTTAATTAAAGCTATTAATTTGTATCCTGCCATCAATCATTAGCCGAAGAATGGGATAACTTTTGGTCTTCGCCGTTGGCTACACTGGAGCATCATTAGGTCAGACATCATGGCCCAAGGACCTGTTGGTCTTACATGAAGATAGGCCTATGAAGAAAACCATAGCATACTTATCTGGAGTTGCGGAGAAGGTCCTGGATCGCTTTACAGGTAGATGCCTTGCTTTTATTTATTCAGAATCTCGTCGTGTGGCATAAAAATCAAAGCGGATATCGCGTTGGCATGCTGGAAATCTTTAAGTTACTTTCATCTCCTGGCAGCATGGATGTCCTCCTCGCAGCTGCCTCGTTAATGCGCCACGCCCCTCACGTTTGCCCGAAAAGCACATTGTTGGCCCATGTGTGGCACCCCGTCGACGTGTGGCATTACATTCATGCATCACTCGTCCTCGCACCCTGCCCCAACTTACTTTCTTGCAACACAGGCACAGGGCGCAGTCCCAGTCACAGGATACAGATACAAATACAAATACAGATACTGCATGTGCCAGTTGGAGGGTAAAACAAGCACTCGGCTGGTGGTTCCACTGTCATTGTTTATTATGCCAATTTGGCCGGGAGCAACAAGCACACCAGAGGAGGACCAGGACGAAAACCAACTGCCATCTGGGGCACCAAAATCGAACCATTGGCACTCCGGCACACCCCCAAACATTTTCGCTTTGGTGGAAAATTCGAAAATGATGTTTTCCCCGATGACTGGGCCTGTCTCTGGGCCAATTTGGAATTCAACAAAAATGGGCTTACAAAGAGAGAAAAAGCAAATTATTAATATGAGTGATGTGGGGGCGAATGGAAGTGCCTCGGAATGTTTTTTTTGATAGAAAGACGAAAGGAAGAAATGAAAGGACTTGCGTTAAAGCTTCAATAATGTAAATTTGCAAATCGTTATCTGCTCGCCTCCATTTTTGCCATAGAAAGTGCTGCAGCTGCATTTGCAATTTGATAAAACCAAACAAAAGCCAATGCCAATGCCGGGCTGATGGGCGACAATGGGTTCGGTTTAGTTGTTGGCATAAATCAAATTTATTTTCCATTTTTCCCCCATAAACACACACACACACACGCACACACCACAACAGCAGAGGATAGCTCGGCTCACAGGAGCCGAAGAAACTTGAACTTACTTGAGGAAAGTTCCGAGCTAAATAAATATTGAAGGAACGAAGAACTTTTGCCAGCCAAGGATGGGTAAGCAAGCCAAACAAATCTGGCTCAAACATATTGAATTGAAATGTAAACGCTTCCCAGGACTTTAGTTACCTTTTTGCCAAGCACCAAGGACGCTGTATTCAAATCACTTAAGGATGCTGTTGGGGGGGCCATTTGCTAATTAGAAACCAGCATTGTGGAAAACTCATTTCAATAGTTTTAAATACCCTGCGGCAAGGTGTTAAAAGACCAATTTAAATAAATATGTATTTTAGACACAAGAAGCGAGTGCGGTGAGTGGAAAGCATTCACCTATAATGGCTTTTATGGCACACAGGATCCAAGTGTATCTCGAGTGTCGGTTAAGTGTCTTTTGGTTGCAGGGCCAAGTGTTTATGTGGATGCGAGTGCGCTCAATAAGACAAATGAGTGTTGTGAAAGTGGAAGCCGGGCAGGAGGCCTGTCACCTGTCCATCCCAGCCCCCACTCGCCTCCCGTTTCCATTTGCCCCGACAAACGCCTTCTGTCCAAACGCCTGTTGAGGGTCATTTATAACCGGGCTAGGCCAGACGCCAACAAAACATTTAAATTGTTTGCCAAACATGCAAAAGTTTTAGGGCTGCTGCTTGTCTTTTTTTTCTACTTTGGTTTAAAGTATGAAATGGCCAAGTAATTGGCCAGAAACGACTCATGCTCATAGGAGATGGCTGGCACATCTCCTTTTCTCGGCAAGGGGCTCATTATGACTGGATTGGAATCGAAATTGAATTTGCCAACCATTAAGCGAGTATTCCATTTCAGGCTTACACATATATATATAGATTTTTCCCTGGTATCCTGCCATCGACTTTCATTGGCAGCCAAGGGCTTTGGGGATTTGTTTACCCGCCTGATTGCAGTCGCCTCGTAATCAAATTGCCAGCCCCAGAAACAGCTCAACTGGGAAGAATCCTAGGCTAATGAATCTCAATCTGTATCCGAATCCGAATCCGATTCTGTATGAATGGCTCCTCGAGGAGAAGGTCCTTGTTCAGTGATTTCAAAACTATCAGCAACAGATTGAGCCTGAATGTCCAACTTAAAGCAAACTTTACTTGGGGTCAAACATCTTTCGCCCCGCCGCTATCGATCGGGTCCTTTTTACACTTTGCTGACTTTAAGTGTCCTCCCAGCCCGCCGCTCCTTAAGCGCTGTCGTTGTCCTGCTCGTTATCTTGCCCTCTCTCACTCTCACTCTCGTTCTGACCCCACGTAATTGCATGGCCAGGACTATTATTATGTGCTAAAAGTGTTATGGCTGGAGGAGAAGCCGAAAGGAATATGCCAGATAGCAACAAAGAGCAGGGCAGAGCCGAGCAGCATTAACATTATAAATTGTGTGATGTCCTGCCTGTGTTGAGATGGGGATGAAAGTACGAAGAAACTCGGACTTTCGACTAGCAATTATCCTAGGATTCTAAGATTTTAATAATTATATACAAGTTTGAGAAATCATTTATTGTAGAATCATATTTCTATCAACCATTGGAGTTAAATGAAAAGAAAAAAATATTTCCAAATAAAATAAACCCCTGAATAAAACACACATAATATCCATTTTACAACCGTTTTTATTTATTATTTTTTTCTATTTACAGGATGGGAACAAATCGCTCTGAATGGTGGAAGCGTCCTAGAGTTGCCTCTTCAGCGATGTCCTTTCACTAAAAAGAAGCGTAGTTGCAGATCCTCGATGAAACGTTACGTCCACCGGCGTGTAGCAGAGTCCAGGTGATATAAAGGATGTTGGAAACAGGACACCATGCAGCAGCGAACCTCGTGACGCCGTCCTGGAATTGCAGAATTTCGAGAATAATAAATGTAGATATGAATATTAGAAAATCTAAATATAATTCCTATTATGGTTAAGGTAAATGTTTATGTTAAGTGTAGACTGTCTAAGAAAAAGCACTGTATTGAACCACAATAAACGTCAATAAAAATTAAAACTTTGTTTTTTTATAATTGGTACTTAGGGGAGAAAAGGGGAGTTTTTTTCTTTTTTTAGTTTGGGAAATAAATTATTCTTTTTAAACTAAAACAATCAAACTGCCTTTTAATGAAAATACACCCCCAAAATAAATAAAAACATCAAGTATCTCTTTAAAAAATTTTTATTCCAGTTTACTCAGACTGTAATACACTTTTTTTATACCTTTACTTAAGTATAACAGATTGAAACACACCTTAACTAATCTATACCAAGAAGAATTTTAAGCAATTTGTTGTCCTTGGTGAACATCCGGTCCTTTGGACGAGGCTGAAAATTGTGCCTCCCTTCCATATTGTCCCTATTGTCCTTGATTAACCTTGGGAATAGAAAAGATAAAATTATAATATAATATTGGGATTCTGTCTTAAGGATATTCATTTACCCGGCAGTGAAGCACTAACAATTTTAAATCCTTTTATGATTTTAGCCATCGATCCATTTTTGCCCTATTAATTTCACTAAAAATGCCATAACTCGGCCAATAGTTGTCAGATTGTCAAATGTTATACATTCCCGATCTTGTATTTTCGAATAGATTTAGTTTCTATCAAAATCTGGCATTCGAAAATCGGACCCCATTTTTGAAAATTTTGTAAGGGGTACCATCATAAAAAAATGCAAAAATCGGCCACAAATTTTTTATTCCACTTTTTCAAACTTTAAATGCAGTTTTAAGGAGATTGGAGCCCTGATTCATAATTGCCATTTCTTTTCAAGATCCGATGAAAAATAAAAGAAATAATTACAAAAGAGTGGGCCAAAAGTCACCATTTTTGGAATTCCACACCCCCAATAATTTTAACTTGGCCATCGATGATTTTTGGCCGTTTTAATTCATTAAAATTTTCATAACTTGGCTAATAATTGTCAGAATGACAAATGTTATACCTTCCGGATCTTGTATTTTTGAGTAGAATCGATTCCGTTTAAAATCCGGCATTCAAAAATCTGAGCCGATTTTCGAAAATTTTGTAAGGGGTACCATCATAAAAAAACGTGAAAATCGGGAAAATATTTTTGGTTCCACTTTTCGAATCTTTAGATGCAGATTTAAGAATAGTAAAGCCCTGATTCATGAATGCCATCCCTTTTTAAAATCCGATTAAAAATATGCCTAATATGGGCAAAAGAGTCGCCCAAAAGTATCTATTTTTTCCATTGCAATAACTTAGATTTCAAAATGTGACAAATGCCAGTAAATCCAAAAAATGTTAAGAAATGCTTACAAGCATCTAAAATAGGAAAAATAATATAATATAGGAAAAAGGACGAAAAGTCCTCATTGCCGATATAGCTCCTTGATATCCTCTTTATTTTGCTGGCATATGTGTGGGCGTGGGTGTGTGCCAGACTTTGCTTTTATCTGGCAATTTCAGGCACTTGATTTGAATTTACGATTGGCGCTTATTGCTTTCTTTTCGGGGTCCAGTCCAACGTCCTCTAGGCTCAACAGTTGCTCCTTTCGGATTGATTACGAGGCCATAATTACGCATGCTGTGCATGGCTGGCACTGAGCAATGAGCAATGTCCTGTGTAAGTTATGGCCCCGAGGAAAATTGTTCACTCCACATCCATCTTGCCCCTCTCTGGAGTCGCCGGTATATCTGATTACTTCTCGCACCTGTTTGTTCCTGGCCTTGGCATTATTTAATTGTTCATTTAGCAGATAGGGCCTGGCGGTGGGCGGGGATGAGCCCAGAGCTCGTCCTTACAGCGTGGCGCTGAGGTCAGCACAAAACGGTCTATGGCCAAAAAGTAATTAACAAATGTGGCAGGGCCAAGTCGACTCCCTTGGCAACTGCCAGATCTCATTTAGTTCAACACTGACAAAAATATGGGGTCACAAAGGGCAAAGGTAAATAAATATTTGGATAGTCCTTTATGCCATATTTTCCTTTCAGTGCAAACGTTTTGTGTATTTGAACTTGTGGGCTTAGAGAAAAACGAGTGGAGCTAAAGCCTAAGAGTTGAAAGCTTAACATCTCAGTCCTGTTTTGGCCACAACATGAAAGTAGTTTCTTTTTGGTAAATCCCACACGCCATGGTCCATATGAATTTATTGATTTTCTTGGCTAAAATATCCTCCATAGTGCCCCTACTTCCGCCTCTTTCTTAAATTGTGTGTAAAATTGGCAAGGGCCGTAGGTGGAAACCGGGGCAACCTAGAAGGGATAAGCATCTGGATATTGACAGGCTGCCAGCACGCTTCGTTGCTGGATTTCCTTCACTGCCTTGACCTGTCACCCACACTCACCGGGCCGCCACATGCCCCTTGGCCCTCTTGGCTTATTATTTCGATTATTGATTTCATATGCTGCTCCCGAAAACGGAAGCACTTAAATTCCTGCGGTGTTTCCGTTGAGTAACACAAGCGAACAGCATCACCAACGTCCTGGCCACGTGCTCTTGCCAATTCTTGAGTATTGACTGGAGGGCCTGCCTCCTACCAGGGCCTAAAAATCATGGCAATCATTCGGGCTCATTGTCACACTGCTGCTGGGCATTGATTGGTCTGATTCTTTCGCAGCCCGGAGGGGCAGGACACGAAGGACTGGCGGGGCAACGGCGGTGCAAAGATGATGCCACATGCGGTGCACCGCAAATGAACATCATGCTGGCAGAAAGCTGGCCAAGAGTTGGCATTGGCAACGCGTTTTCCCTTCTTTCTCCAGCTTCTGGTGCTCCGTCGGCTCCAGTTGCTGTTGCAGCAATTGTTCCC
Organism: Drosophila varians; assembly: GCA_018150405.1. Lineage (NCBI taxonomy): Eukaryota > Metazoa > Arthropoda > Insecta > Diptera > Drosophilidae > Drosophila > Drosophila varians. The sequence goes on from JAECWK010000130.1 coordinate 18,765,575, forward strand.
ACTTGAATCCGGAAACCAGAATCCGTTCTCGCACACACATAGTGGCCGGGTTTGGTAACACAAGTAGGATGCTTTTGTGTGTGTGTGGGGGGGGGAGGGGCAACTCTTGCATAACCTTTAACCCCAGGGATTAACATTTCATTATGCTGACACAAAAGGTCAACACAATTCCTTGGGAAGTTCCTTTTTAGGGCATTAACATTTTCGGGATTACACTTAGTGGAAGTTAAATAATTTAAATTGTTTATTGAAATTTAAATTAATCCCTATCTTGATTTGGTATCAAGGCAACTATTCTCCAATTATTGGATTGCTTTACAGGATTGGATAGGATTGCTGTCATCAATACGTCCTGGCCTGTTCGCACCCTTGGCCATAGTTTGTGGTTACTCTAAGCCTTGGTTCTCCCAGGGCTTCTCCCTTGCCCACTCAGTTTTCACAGCCTTGAAGCGTTTGGTTTTCGTTTTCACTCCGGCTTGCCATTTCTCTTTGAGTTTCCCTTTTTTTCCGCCCAGCTACGATTCTTACTTGACAACAGCCAACATGTTTTGCTTACTAACGGGGCTTGTACGTTGTTTGCCCACAGCCACACACAAATAACGGTTGCTTTTTTTTTTTTTTTTGGGTCCGAAGGGAGCGAAAACTTGCCGCCCCCCGGCACCGCAAACTATGCGTCCTTGTTACGGATCCTGGTTCTTGTACCTCTCCGTCCTCCATCCCATTCCACCTCAACATCCTGGGACGAAGAAAAAAGGAAAAATAAAGGGAAAAGAGAAGAACCTCGCTCCCTGCTTGGGCCTCATTTTCATTTAATGTTTTACAGTTGAACTGTTGCTTCTGAATCTCCTGCCTACCTCCTACCTCCTGTTTCCTGTTCCGCTTTTCCTTTTCGTCCTGCCTCGCACAGTTACTCGCTACTCATTTCCGTTTCCGTTCGGCCTGTTCGAGCTGTTGGCAGCCATTTCTTGTTGTTATTGTTGGCCGCCCGACCTCCCCCCAGGCCCGTATCTTGTTTGAGAGCTGCCACCTGCACCTTCCGCTCCGCCTCCTGTTACTGCCCCTGTCCCGTTCCGCCGCCTTTTCCCCTCAATTAACTCCAAAGTCATTTAATTTGGCGCTGCCTTGCAATTATTTATTGCAGCAATACTGCAAAGCCCGTTTTGCATTTAAATTTTTAATAATTCTGCCAATCGCTTGCCATGATTATAAAGCCACCTTAATGATTTTCCTCGGCGACTACATGTTAAATTTATTCAGGAAGAGATTTTTCATTCCAGTTCCCTGGCACGTTTCCATACACTTCAATTGTTGCTTCCTTGCCGCGCGTCCAAGGACACCCACTAACCGACTCACACGCACACTCACACTCACACTCGCATAAAAAACTTTTCTATTTCCGAAACCGAAAACTTTTCCTTTTTTTTTTTTTGAGTGAAAGGTGGACGTGGCGGCTGCTGCTGCTGCTGCCGTTTTCGCTTTCAATTGAGCAATTTCAGCTTATAAAAGCCAAACGAAACGAAAACTCACAAAAAATATGAGAAGTAGATGAAGAAAAAAAGGAAAACCGAATATTTCGAAACTGAAATTTGGCTTCCATCTGAGTGCCAGCAGCTGATGCAGCATCCTTATTTTTTGCCGTCCCTTTATGGTGACAACGGCGATGATCAGGATTCATATTCAATTCCATTTTCAGTTGAAAGTTTTTATAGTGGCTGGCAGCGATTTGTTGGAGAAACTTGTCAATTGCTCTTTAAGCGATTTATGCAAGAAAATTGCAGATTATCCTTGATGAACATAAACTTTTATTGGACGGCCATAGATGGGGATGGAGATAAGAATGTGGAGTGTTGAGCACAACAGGCTTTCTATCCACCATTTAAATATTTATCCTGCCGCTCTTTTTCATCTCCCGGCCTTTTCAATTATTTCAGGCAAATAGAGAGATTTTCGTAACCTTTTCACTTTGACCTGGGCGTATTTGCTTTCGTTTTTTGCACTTGACCTTTTCGCCACTTCCCAAATTTGTCGGGCCCGAGCTGATTTAGGCCTTTACCTGTCGATTATTTGCACGCAACATTGGCCGGGAGATGCTCAGCTAATTCCGTGCGGCACTCACTTGTGAGGATAATTCCCTGGAACACCAATATGCTTTAGTTCCGGCACAACTTTCATTATATGACATGAATTTTTAATCAAAAGGAGCACAATCAGCAACAGATGTGGCACGTGTGACTGAATCTGTCGCAGTAACTGGATGTTTGTGTGTATTTGTGAAGGATGTGTGGCTTACTGGAAGGAGTTGCCTTGTTCCACTCACTTATTACTCCATCCTTTAGCCTTTTTACTTACGTATGTCTTTTTGAAAGGATGTCTAATATTCCAAGGATGGTGTGGACAGGTTATAGGAAATAGCTAAACCCCCTTTTTATTAAAAAATTCTTCCATAAAATATCTATTTTGTTAAGTAACCCTTATAATGGCCCATTTGCAAAACTGATTTATATTATTATTTTCTAGTAATCCCGAGGAAAATCTCCTCGATACAGGGAAACCAGAACCATTTATTCGAACCCTCGTCTCATTTGTATGCAATGCGCGTGTTTCTCCCACTCAATGCTCTTTCTCCAGAGATTCTCGTTCTCGCTAGTCCTTTTCCCGGGAGGAGCCGGTCGCGAAATTGAAAAAAATTGTCTATCTTCGTGGCATATCTTTTGTCAAGGCAAATTGGCAGCCGGGCTTAAATGAAGTGCTCGATGTGGGTGTCCTGGAAGCTGGCTCAAGTGCACGGCGGGGAGTAATTAGATGTCCTTGTCCTTGTCAATTTGCAAAATAATGCGAATAAACTGTTTTTTTTTCGCCAAAATAAAAGGAATAGCCCGAAAAGAATGGAGCCTTTTCGAAATTTATGGCCGGCAATGCATAATGTGGCATCATCACTTCTGTCTGCCACAGTGGCAATAAACGCCAAACGATTGCCCACTTAAGCGGGATGCCATTTTTGGCCAGGCTACGTGGCAGGCAAGGTGTACCCTCATCCTCCTCCTCCAGTTCAAGGATATGATTCTGCTCGTGCACGAGTCCAGAAATTTATGTGCATTTTTATTAAACTGTTTAGCAGTCAGTCGCTTCTGGCTACCAGAATTCCAGCATCCACCAAAAATATCTTTGTAGTTGCGCTTGATTGGGTTGCAGGTTCAGGGGGCGGGGGCATTATAAAAACAAAGTTTTTTTTAATAGATTGATAAAAGGATATACTCTACGAAACGGGTACTTTAGCTTAATAATATGTTTTAGTTTGTTTTAAAGTTTGCCAAGTCTGAAAATTATTTATAAAGTCCTTTTTTAGGCGTATAAAGGACTGAAAACTCAACTCCGGAACGAGATAAAACCAAAGCCTTGGGAAAACAAAGCCACCTTTTGATTCTTTAGTCTGGAAATCAAAATGAAATGAAAGCAGAGATGCGAAAAAACTTAACTTAACCGTTAGGTGGAAGACAATCAGAAAACACACACACCCACACGCTCGCACAGAAGGACACTCTCGCACACACGCACACATCCTGCGAATGGGCTGCGCTTTTGAGTTGCAGTGAAGCGGAACGAGCGCAACGACCGTTGGCAAAAGTAAAAGCGCCAGCAAAAAGGATACACGTCGAAAGGAGCGAAAGAGAAGTCGGAGAAAGTGGGAGAAAGAGAGAGTTAGAGAGAGAGCTGTAGAGTGGAAGCGACCGACTTAAGCGACTTACTTTGTCTATTTTATTGGACAAAAGCCTGCGTTGACGCGCAACAGTTTTATCTCTATCTTTATTTTTATTTTCATTTTCATTTTCATTTTCATTGTATTGTAGTTTATGACACGAGCCAGCGAACTGTGTCGTTAAAGCTTTTCCCACCCCCCAACTCCAGGATATACGTATGGTTCCATCACTTATTAATTAGAGCACAAGGACTCGTGGCATAACTCGCACATTTTGATTTTTTTCCATTGTTCCTGTGGATTTTCTGCATCTTATAAATATCCTGTTTGCCGGAGCGATGGCAGAACTAAGCTTTAATAAAACATTGCTCCGATATGCATATATTGCCTGAGAGTCCTGGCCCACCCACTCCCACCGGTGGCGGAATAATTATTTCATGCGCGTTGTTTGCATTGGGAATAGCCAAACTCCACTGGACCACACGGAAGGTAAAGAGAAAGGACAAGGACTGAGGCACTAGAGGGGATATCCACTATCCTTTGTGTCTGTGGTGTAGCCGCAGAATCTTTTCCAGGGGCGCTTTAAAGGAGCAGAAAAATCAAGTTAGCAACTCAAACTTTTTATATGGACAATGTCCTTTTCGAGGCAGGCAAGTTTCCCAGCCAAGTTTTTCCCCCGAATGGGGAGCCCTACGCCCCTGGCTACTCCCAGCCCACTTTCCCAACACGTATGGTCTATAAAAACAGCTTTTGCCTTATGTGTGTATTTTTGTGTACAGTGTAGCACATACATATATGTGTGTGCCCCTCCTCCTCCTCCTCCGACTCTAACGTCTATTTATGTATTTTGTTTGTGTTTATTAGTCGCCTGTGTGTCTAGAGATTGATGGCATGTGCCAAGAAGAAGCCTTGGCCGTGTGAATTTGCCTTAAATGGAAATCCACCTTTTCAATACTCGGTAATGTCCTTAAAAGAAATTTTGTTTGCCTGAAAGCAATCTGTTGAAAAATTCATTTCCATAGAAACATATAAACGCTTTTAATTACTTAAATTAACAAGTCTCAAGTGTGGAGTATCCTTTAAAAAAAACTTTAAAATACTTGAATTTTATTTCCCCCATTCGTTTGGCCATAAAAACGATCACCTCTCCTGAGAAATGTGGCTGTAAACATTTCCCTCTTGGCTATTCCGGATCCGGCCCTATTTTTTTATAGTGCCCCATTTGCCACATTTTATTGTGGGTTTCCTGGATTATATAAATATTTTTATACATGTACATGGACATTTTTTTACATCAGTGCCATCCAGGGTTTGTTCCCTCCATTTTTATTTCACACATTTGTGCTTTGCACTTGACTTGTTCTGTAATTTATTTGATTATGGATGGAAATGGTAACATAACGAAATACCAGATGGGTAAAGTAGTTTTTCACACAGCCCTAGTGAGATAGGAAACTAGATCCCCCACCGTTCCGGATCCGTCCGAGTCGCGTCATCATTGAAACTGGAAAACGTTTAAATTGTTGCCTGCACTTTGCATCTGGGCAACTGCCAAATGGCACACAGCTGTGAAAAAAAAAGGCAACAAAACAAGGATAAAGGATACGCGAAGGCAGGGACAATGACTTGCACACACACACACACAGCCAAACACACTGCCAAACACGAGGGGCAACAGTTTGTTTGTTTAAGTGCTCGAAACTGGCGCCACGTGCAGCTGCCAACAATTCCGCAGGCCATGTTTGCATTTTGAATGAGCCCGCGATCCGGATGGGAGCCGGATGGCTGGGGGATCCAAGGCGCGGGCACGGGGACGGAAATGCAACAGGACAAACGGAGTCGACCCACCTGGGAGACGGTTTAAATATTTAGCCAGGCCAAGAGACTCACTTAGCTGATAAATCCACTCCGGCATCCGGCCAACAATGAAATTAGGCGTAAGAGGAATCATCCGGATCCCAAACCCGTACAGTGAGCGAATATTTCGTGTAGATTGTAGTGTCCTTTTCAAAAACTTTAGCTCTCAAGGTATCGTATATCATATAGTACCTCTTTCTGTATCTTTTCTAACAACTAATTCATTGATTTAAGCCGAAAAAAGTCCCTCTGTGGCGTTTGAAGGCATCATGCAGCTAATTCATGACAATATTGTGCGGCTTTTGTGGATTTTATGGGCCTATCCGAGCACCAAAACCATATGCATGACACTGCCGTTCCAGTTCTCACTCAAATTGCCATCAGCAGCTCATAAGGACGAGGCCGAGGGACTCAAGACCCGAGCAGTGGCCAAGTGCCAAAGCAGTTAGTGGCAGTGGCAGTGGCAGGACAAAAAATTGGCCCCCAATGACGGAAGGGGGGAGACACATTGAGTCCGGGTGCTCAGGCGGAAACGGAAGTGACAGTGTATGAAACAGACAGATAGCAAAGGAATACCAGGCGGTGGGAGGAAGGGAGGGACAGGTCCTGTGATGGGGCAACCACAGGTATTAGGTGCAGGAGAGCGGCAGGACCACAAAATAGACATGAATAAGAAACGCACTTGGTAAGGCGTAACAATTTCATCGTTATCCTGTTAGGACATACTGTACATATATTTATTCTGTATATAAATTTGCATTGGAATTGAGGCAAGACAACGGCCAACGAAGTGTGGAAAACAGATTGTCAGGCCGAGTATAAATAACTTGGCCCAAAGAGTTGAATGGGTAAGTCTTTAATGTTTGCCAATTTGAAGGCAAAAACCGTTTTATGGCAGACACTGACAGACTGCAGGGACAACTTCCAAACATTTTCAAGGCCCCCAAAAGTTAGGAGTTCAATACAAAATACTTGTATTTGGATTTTGAACAACTTAAGGTCAGTTAAGGCCAACAAAGGATATACAAATACAAGGCAAGTCCTGAGCCGTGAATAATTGGGGTTTCAAATGGATAGATTGTTTCAAAGAGAGCTTAAAACTGAGAAATAAATAAGCTGGTCAATAGTCTATTCAAATTTCAGGTTACAAGAATAGATTGGGGTCATCAAGTATTGAGACCACAGGCTCTCCCCTCGCTTCCTTAATCATCCGCCCCTTGGAAATGTACTTTTCCGGGGAGAGCTTTTCTTTCGTGCTTATCGAGATCCTAGATGGCTGATTTATAAGCTGACAATTTGGCCACTCAAGGCCATGCTCCGCAAGGACGCCTCAAGGCTTCATTAGCCTGGGAGTTAGCAAGGACATGCTGGGAAGCTGGGTGACTGGTAAACTATGCTGGCAAACCGAAGAGATTCTGCTGCGTTTTATTACGCCACAAACAATCTATGTATCTGCGAGCGTTCAGACCATTATTTATATTGTGTTAAGCACTTTAGTACATCCTAATGCCTTAGTCAAACTCCAACATGGCCGGGACACAGGATGGATGAAGTGAGCAGGGGCAGGCTGCGGCAGGGGCTGCGGCTGCACAAGGACATCGGCGGTTGCACTGTCCACAGACATTGGAACGTGTCTAAAAGGCGTGAAGAGTGCACGTAAACCCGCAAATTGCTGCTAATAGAGTGCAAACAGTTTCGAGCAGGATGCTGTCACCGCGAAAGGAAACTGCGAATGGCACAGGACATGGACACAGGACAAAGCCAGGACAGCGGAAAATTGCACTTACCTTAAAACTGTTTCGTAGGTCGCTTTTGATGAATGCCCCAAATCGCAAATATCCTGCTTAGCCAGGAGGCGCCCCGCTCGGGGAATTTCATTTTTGTAATTCTGCCAAAGACATATTTTGCGTGCCAGCAGGAAACTATTTGCCAAACCGAAAACCCTTCCTTCGGCTCCTCCATCGCATAGACGATGTGCCAGAAACGGAACGATTTTCGAAACAATTTTACGGTCGGTAGACAAATTCGCGGCATCTGTGGTTGCCAAAATGCCTGCCTTGGGAAATACCTATCTCAACGCCGAAATTTCATTAGTTCCCATACGGAATGCAGCAACAAGTTCAAGTTTAGACAGAACTTTCTGGCCACCAGCAATCATAAACCGAAAATTCAAGCCAGCTTGATGAGCTAAGAGTCGCGGCAAAGTTAGTTAGTTAGCCCGGCTGGCAGGAGTCTTGAAACTTCCTGTCGAGGGCCTCCTCAAGTGCTGCACACGCGGCGTATGCGTAACTAATCCAGGTGCTCTCGTGTGGTGACTTTCCCCTCCACGAATCGGAGGAATCTACCCAAAGAGGCAAAGGGAATATACAATCAGAGTCCTGAGAGAAACAGCTGCTCGTCCGGAACTGTCTCTGTTTTCTTTTACTATCTGGGCTTTGCCTGCCCAAAAATGTTGCCAAATGTTACCTATTAACATTGCAAGCTCTCTCTTTAATGAGAGAAAGTTCCACAATAAAACAAGAGTATCCTTTCATGTAGACAACAAAGCTATTTTCAAAGCTTTAACATAGATTTTGCCAGGACACAATAATATACATTTCTCAGAATTTCTTTTCAAACCTTAAGCTTTTTGTTAACTTTCCCCAAAAGCTTGTTTAGGCCACGTTTAAATGATGGTTATAAACTCGGGATTCATGAAGGAGAATCCAATAAAGTCGTTCTGGTCCAGATTCATCATGAAAAGCTTGTCTGTGGGGGTCAGATCCGTTTTTTCCTTGGTGAAAACCTCATCAAAGTTGCTGATATCCTTGCGATGTTTCTGGAAAACAATTTGTAAACATTATAACAATATTAATATCCTTTCTGAATGTCTAACAATCTTTGGCTTAATTGGTGGATCCATTTCGCAGGCTTCAGCTTTATCCCAATCAATATTCCGGAAGAAAGGATGTGTGGTTATTTCCTGTTTGGCATAACGTCCTGCCCCCAAACGGTTATTGGGCTTCTTGGCCAAAAACTTAAACGATAACAATGGAAAAGAAAAATAAAAATTTTTCTTAAGGTTTCAAGCACTCACACTTGTAATTATATCCATGGCCTCCTGGCTGAAGTGCTTGGGAAACACTGCCTTCTTATCCTTGATGTTCCGGAAGATGGTTGTCTCATCGTCGCCTTCAAATGGAGCCTGTCCTGCCATGAATTCGTAAAGCAAAACACCATAGGACCACCAATCCACGGTGGTGGAATAAGGATCATAGCTGACAATCTGGAAAAGTAGAATGTAGAGTCAAAAAAGAAAGATATCTGAAGACCCACCTCTGGAGCCATGTAGTTGGGGGTTCCACAGAAAGTACGAGTTCCTTGGCGATCGGTCACGCCTTCCTTACTCAAACCAAAGTCCACTAGCTTGACGTGCCCCTCACCATCCAACAAAATATTGTCCAGCTTCAGGTCCCTGTAGATAATGTCCCTTTCATGGAGGAAAAATAGGGCAATGGCTATCTCCACGGCATAAAAACTAAAAAAAGTGAAGCATGTTTATCAATGAATCTTATCCTTTACCTTTAACAAACTCACGTGGCCACCGACTCCTTGAACCTTCCATATTGCTGCATGTGATACATAAGATCGCCTCCTTTGCAATACTCCATGACGAAGAACAATCGGTCCATGGTCTGGAAACAGGAGTGCATGGAAACAAGGAATGGAGGACGTCCCGACAAGGCCAAGATCCTTTTCTCATTCATGGGCAGCTCCATATCGTCCGTCTGGATGATGACATCCTTGCGTAGGACCTTTACGGCGTATAATTCATCAGTGCCACGACGTTCGGCCAGAAGGACCTTGCCAAAGGACCCTTTTCCAATCACTTTGACGAAGTTAAAGTCCGCAGCTCGAATCATATCCCGCTTGCTCATATTATGCGGCATGTCCTTGTTGTCCATGCGACGTTTATCATTGGGACGCCGATCGTGCTGGGGTTACAGATTATGAAGGATATTTCTGAGGAACTCTGGCACTTTCTTACCTTGACTTCATCGCGTAGACGAGCCATGTCATTGATGGCATCCACACAGGGAATGTTGTAGTGCTCTCCTTCGACTTGGGAGAGAAACTTGTACCATCCGTCGATGGGCTCCTTTTGCAGTTCCTCCATGCTAAACGAGAAGGAGCCCATGAAGTCATTGCGAGAAGTTCGATCCCAATCCCAGACTTCAATTAGGAGACGCTTCTCACGATCCTGTGGCTGCAGTTCACTAGAAATAAATGGATTTTCCAATAAAATACAAATAAAGTTGAGCAAAAAATACTCACAAAGTTATGGTTTCATTGAAAACAGGATTCAGGTTCTTTTGAATGGTCTTGGTCTTCTTCTTGGTTCGTCCTGAACGATCGGGATGCATTTGCACTGCAATATAGGGATCGCTGAAGCCGTTCGTGTCCATGGGAATCAGGTTGGCAGCCTCCTTGACTGAAGGGATATTAGAATTTAAATGTTTCATAAAAAGGATACACTTACTATCCACTTTCAGATTGTTGCCTTTGAGCTCCACGTAGAGCAGGAGTTTACCCCTCACCTCGCTGATGTCCGCACCGCACATTGGTGGCACCATCTCCTGGCAGGTGTGGTGCACATTCAGGTTGCAATCTATGGCAGCATTTATAGCTTTGCGTATGAATAAAAAAAAACAAAAGAAAAACTCACTCTCGCACTTGACTCCTTGATGGGCCACTCCATGGAGGAGCAAGCCGCACTCGTCACAGAAAGTGGGCGTGGTGTAGGTGGTGGAGATCCAACCATGCTTGACCTTGGCGCAGTCGGCATCAAAGTCCGTGTCCTTGCCAGGACACTTGAACACGACGAACTTACAGCACTTTTGATGGATATTGAAGCGGCACTCTGAGGGGAGAATATTCAGCGATATCCTTGTGAGGAAGAGAACTTTCAGACCTACCCTCGCATTGATAGCCTTGCTTGCCAAAACCCCTAATCCCGTCCACGAAATCCACAAAATGCAACAATGCGAAACGGAAGACCAGCCCAGAAGGAGGGAAAAACAAGGGAAAGTATGTCAGCCAGCAGAACGCTAATTAAATTAACGATGGTGGACACATAAAGCCCTGGCGAAAGTTTTACGCAACACGAAACCCGTTCAGAGTCGAAAAATCTCACCATATGAAATCCTTGCAGTGGCCGCAGTAGGTGGGCTGCTTGAAGAATCTCACTCCGAAGCGATGGCCGTTGACCATCTCCAGGCCCTTCCGCTTCATGGCCCCCTTCCTCAGGCGATTCTTCATGTAGTTGACAATATTCGCCTCGCCAGTGATGTCCAGTAGGTTGGCAGGACCCTTGCCCCCAGCAGCAGCTGCCCCGGCGGCTGGAGCCTTGGGTCCTGGCGGCGCCGCCGGTCCTGAGGGGGGTAGCACCGTGGCCCCCGGTGTGGCAACAGCGGCGGCAGCCATCTAACAAGGAATCAGCAAGCTATTAGCTATTGGCCACAAAAAAAAGCTGACTCAGACCGCGCGGCTTCAGGCCTGTTTGGAAACTGAGAACATGACCTGGCCGGCCAGGAGAAGACCCAAGACAGCAAGTCAGCCAAGCAGCCAACCAAGTGCAGACACATGGCTAATAGAAAGATATTGGCTAAGCAAAGGGGAGGTGGAGGGTAAAAAAATGTATTTAAAAAGTAGCTATACCCTGTAAAATACAGAAAATAATAATTAAGATTAACTCTCTCCAAAGCCTATAAATATTATCCTTTATGTCTCTGTTTTAAGGTGAAACCCCCACTAATCAGCACTCATCATGCCACAAAAAGAGGCACTTGCCGCACAAATCATCTCTAAGGGCAAACCACTCCGACGACAACCTGTCAATCGAAACGAGAAATCAAGAATTCGAAACTAGAAAGGCTGGCTGGCAGGGAGGTCCTTGCCAGCGATAAGTGTAAACAGTTTGGGAAAGGTCAAGAAGGTGCTTACCTAGCCAGAAGACAAACACAATATCAACATCCGTGACATCTCGGACAGGACAACTGCAGCGCTGTTGTGACGTCAATGCCATGGACCGCATGCACAAATGGCCGAAAAGGACCAAAAAGGTGGTGGCATTGGGGGAGGGGAAGGGTTTGCTACTTCGGCAGTTATGTAGGAAAGTTTATTTGACGTTTGCCGATTGTTTATTTATTCACTGGCAGCACTGATTAATTTATGCAATTGCCAGCTAGGCACAATTTCTGTATGATTTACGCCCCCAACCCCTAGACCCTTAACGCCCAACCCCCAATCCTTAACCCCTGACTGCCTTCGCCACCCGTGGCCCTTGGCTAAAAATAGAAATAGAAAACGCAAAATTGAGCACAAAGTGCACACAGGACACAGAAGGACGCTCGCAAGGCAAACAAACTAAAAGCTTTGCGCTCTGCTTTGGATTTCGTACTATTTTGTGCTGCGGTTAGCTGAAATCTAAACCAAAACAACTCATGACGTGGCAACAACATACATATATATATAAGTGTCGAGAATGGAGGATGGGGAAAAATGCATTTAAGCGGAAATGGAAACCCTTTGTCAGCAGCAAATGTCATTAGAGCACGGCCTGGACCAATACATATCTGGGATATGCAGGACGCGTATCTGTATCTCAGAAGTGCACTCAGTGAGTCGACAAATATGCACCCGGAGATTGCACACCTGTCGGTTAACAGGGGGCAGCCCAAGGGCGGCATGGGCGGCAAGGGCGGCAAGGGGGGGTTAAGGGAGAGTGTTGCAAATAGATTCCGTTGCCGTACCAGCTTGGGTTTCAATTTACGTCATCATTTCCATGGCGTCGCCAAACAATTTTCCCTGCTGCCCTTTTTTCTCTGTTTGCAATTTCACAAAAGCAGGCCAAGCCACAAAGATAGAAAGTGAGCGAGCGAAAGCCAACCAGAGAGTGTTATACGGCCCCTCTCTTTGTATAACAATTTTCCTTGCGGTTCACTTTTAGTTATTATTTACTTTGAATTTACTTTGCTTTCCTTTGATTTTGTTTGCCTTTGGCCCTAGGTTTTGTTTTTCTCTCTCATTTGAACATTTGGCAATTCCGCTTGGCTACTTGTTAGCCAGCTTTGTTGTTGTTGTTTTTATTTTTGTTTTTGGTTTTTGGCCATTCTTTGTTGACCTGCGCCCTTAACACCTATTGATCTGCATCACACCTGTCGGTAGTGTCTAAAATTTGGCAATAAATAGGAAATTGATCGTGGAGAATATTTACCTGAAAAGGATATTCTCTACGGAAAAATGTTCTGAAAACTATAAAAATACTATAGAAAATAGAATAGCAACTAAATTCCCCTTATATTCTCTTCAAAATTTCACCATACTTTTAATTTCCTCCAAAATCCCAGTCCTTACAAAGAAATGAATATTTTTGCCATAACAATCCAATCCCATCCGGGGACAAGAATACAAGCGACGTGGTAAAAACCGCAGCAATTAGCCGAACAAGAAGCAAATGGCCAACCATAATTAACAGTGCCACATAAAATTGAACAAACACAATTGTGTGAGCTGACAAAACCGCAACAAAACGGCCAACTGGACAATGGCCATCAAAGACTCGGGCAAGAGCCGAGGAAGTGTTGGCCCCAAACTTTGTGATTTGTTTGGACGATTCGCGGCAATGTCATGACGTTGTGCCGCAGACAGAGACGGCGAAGGAGCGAGAAAGCGGAGTAAACAATAAATTGGCAACATGCTGACGGCGCTAGAGCCGCAGCAAGGGCTGCCGCGGACACCAGGTCGTATACGCAACGCAAACTGTTATACCAAAAAAGTCGCCGGCAAGGCTGGCATGCGCCTGCGCCATCCAGCCAGAGAAAAAACTATCCCTCAAAAAAAAAAAAAAGAAAAGTACTTTGTGGCTCTGGAAAATCCTTGCAGGCAGTCGCACTCAAAAACGCCAAGGTGCAGGTTGTCGGACGGCGGAACACGCGGCGTATACGTAACGTGGAAAACGTGGAAGACTTTGTTGTCGTGAGTGGAGTGTTGAGCGGAACGTCGAAAGTCCACGAGTTGGCGTCGTCATCGCTGTTTTTGATCAATTAAAGGCCGACACAGACGGACTGACTCACCTGGATTTGAGGCCAAAAGTGGCAAAAGGAAGTGCAAAGCGCTTTTCGTAAACAAAACGTGTCCATGTCCTGGAAGTGCCACTACCTCTGCCTCTCAATCTCTCTCTCTCTGTCGCTGGCTCACTTTCTCTTTTGGGGGGGCTCTCTGGAAAATGCGTCTAGCTCACGCAGCTTCCATGACGGTTGCGTGGGAAATCGCCGAAGCCACTCTGCGACATTCGCCGTTCTGCGTTGGCCCAAAGTGCACGTGGGGCCAACTCTCCACTTCCGGACTCATTACCGAAAATACCATATATCCTCGAGAAGAAAAAACCTCCCAGCCAAAGCTTGTAATCAGCCAACTAATTTTCCTCCTTATTCAGTGCGTGTCGGGCTCGGTGATTCGGCTTTTGTGTCACTTTCCACCATGTAATTGAAATTAATGATCATTGTATCCTGGCTGGGACTGTAATTTCGGTTACCCTGCCCCTGCACAACCCACCCACAAGGCAGAAATATTTATTCGAAATATAATTTTAATGCTCTCAGGTCTCGGGGAGATCTCCGACACTTTGCTTTATTAAAATGTCGCCCCAGGGGCATTGGAATCTTTCCTCAAAATTCCGCAAATTGATGTGTGACAGTCAGGTGTGAAAGATGATTCGGGGAAAATAGAGTGTGTTGTCCTTGGAGGACCTGTCATAGTGGGAAGTCGTCCTCTAGGGGCCTTGTTTGTTTATTTATTTATGAGAAGAAACGTGCCGAATGCCACTTACAAAATACAACCTCAAAATGTATTTTACTTCCTCTTCGGGGAATCTCTGCTTTTGCCATCATTAAAACCACACTCTAGTAAGGATTTTCAAAACGTTTTATAGAATCCAAAATTGATTGCAGCTCCTCGGCAGCAGGACTAATAGGAACAGTATGCGAAGGAAAAAGAAAAGTGAAAGTGAAATGAAAGCTAATCTGGACCAAAGTCGACTCTAAGCACGGGCCTAAAGTCCAACCGAGCCGTGCAAAATGCTACTAGCGGTCCCGCGTTGTCTGTGTCCATGTTGTGATTACATAATGAGACGCTGCTAGAAGTCCAACTGAAAGGAGAAGTCCAAGTCGCCGTCGCAGTCGCAGTCGCAAAGAAAAAGTGCCAAGTGTAAGCAAAACCCAGCAAGTAATAAATATCTCAACTCGCCACCAAGTAGCAGAGGCAGTAGCAGGAGCAAACAAGCAATAGTCGAAGGACCTCAAGGAGCGAAAGGATGCCCTTCGGTAGAAAGTCACCGCTGGAGGCGCTGGCCCTGCCCGGCGTGATGCTCGCCTACAAGTACAGCCAGTTCCGGCAGCGCCGCCGGGAGGCAGCCAGCCGTCGGGTCACCGAGCGCGAGCTCTCCGCCCTCCACCACAAAATCGTGAGTACAAATAGAAAGGATACGAAAACAAAGTTATATTTTACATATGAATAAGAAAGTATATAGATATGAGGATAATATAGTAAAGAAATTATATATGTTATGGGTTACAAGTTGGTTACAAATAGAAAATAAGTGATGTAAAGATTTGAGGGATTCTAAAGGGAATAGGGAATAGTGAAAAGTATAGGGTATTCCCTTAGTCCTTATACCCATATAACTTTTTCGTCCTTGTTTATGTACCGGCTTCGTAACCCCGCCTCCCATCTCTTCCGGCTTTTCCCCATAAAACGTAACGCAATAAAAGAGCGAAACGAGAAAACGGAGGCGAACGTTTATCAAAGCGGGCGGGCTGGGCATCATTAGCCGCAGAAGAAGGGGGAGCCCCTCGAAAGTCCAAACCCAGACCCAAGCCCAAACCCAGACCCAGAGACAACAAAAATAACACATCCCATTCGAGGTCCTAAGTAGCCGCGACTGCTCTGCTCTGTCGCTGCTCTTGGGCCTTTTTAGAGAGCAGCTCTTCCTGCTGTTCTGTTTGTGTTTTTGTCCTGGCCTCTCGCATTTACAGCTGGCAAATAGTTGTAAAAATAAAAAGGACCAAACGCGGCCAAGAGCAAAAAATGAAGCACACATCAAACAAGGTGAGGCTTAGTTCGGCTTCGTCCTGGCCCGCAAAAATAGGCAATAAAAAACACTATAACTTGTACGACATTCCATTCCACATGTGTGTGAGTCGAAAAACTTATTTGCATTTTAAGGGTCCATAAAAAAATGTCCAAGCCAGCAAAAAAGCGAAAGGCGAAAAAGTTTTAGAGTTGAGATTTCGTTGGTCATTTTGGCGTAACATAAACTTATTTTTATACGACATGAACGAACTTATCTTGGCCACAATAGAATATTTTGCATCAATTTAATCAAGCCATTTGCATAGTTAATTATTATATGCCTTAATCTCAAGAAATCCTTGTATGTCCTTAGTTTCAAGATGATTTAATGGAGCAGCCATATGAACGGCTTTTGTAGAAGAGAAACTCATTTGCATTTTCCACAGGACCAAAATGTGCAACGCGACCGAGCCGACTGCAAAGTGTTAAGTTCACTTGAGATTTTACGAGACTTGTTTGAAATTTATGACTTTCAAAGCCATAGACAGCCACGCCCCCTTGCCAAACACACCCATACACTCATATCTGCACTCTCTTGTCCGCACTTGGGCACTTATATAAGGAGAACACAAGTATTGCAAAGTGCACAAACAGAAACAAAGCAGAAAAAAAACACAAAAACAAAAGCAGGACTAAAGCTTAGCTCAACTGTTTTGCATAAAATCTGACGCGTGACTGTAATTTTTGTACGGCGACCTTGAAAAGTACACACACAGATACTCACGCACACCACCACCCAGTTACATTAGCAAAAACTGGGCAAACACACGGCAAATGCTTTTATGCAACATTAAAATTCACAAAAGCCTG
Source organism: Drosophila varians (assembly GCA_018150405.1). NCBI lineage: Eukaryota > Metazoa > Arthropoda > Insecta > Diptera > Drosophilidae > Drosophila > Drosophila varians. The sequence goes on from JAECWK010000130.1 coordinate 18,782,109, forward strand.
TCCAGGCTACCATTTCCAAAATGCCTTCACAATTAAATGGCCCTCTCATGGCATTTGTTTTCTGCTTTCACAAGGTATGACTCAGCCAAGTTTTCATTTTTCAAGTAAATAAATTAAAAGTTAGTTTTGGCAATTTATAGAGCAGTCAGGATTCAGGAGTTCATGGCTTTTGAAGCTTCTGAAAACTCCCAAAGGACAACGAAACCCACAATAAATAATATGCCAAAGCCAATCTCAATCGAATTGCAATGGGTTATGGCAAGTAAGTCGCAGATCCTGGCCATAAACACGGCCCCTAAGAACCTGACACAACCCACAAGTATTCCAGCTGAGCTAAGCTAAACCCATGTAATCCTGCCGAGAAGAAAGCCAGCCAGCCAGCATGTTCCATGCCCCATGCCCCATGCACTCACACACGCACAGTTGGTGTCGTTTCGTAATCCCCAGAAGCAGCGACAAAATTGTCATTTACTCCGTGCCGAGAGAGCCGGAAAAGTCGGAAAATTGAGGAGAATGCCGGCCTAGAGGGGCCGATATACGCAGATGTGTGGGTGAGGAGGAGTCCTCCGCGATATGTTATTAATGCAAATTCGCATAATATATAACAAGTTGATTAGCTGAGCTGCGGTTCCGCCACCGCTGGGGGAATTGAAATGGAAATGGGCATGGGCCTCGGGAAGACAATCCTTTGGCGCTTAAAAGGAAAATGCTGTCAAAACTAGACTCCCACTACTCCAAAACCTAAAAAATTAGTCGCGTGACTGTCCGACATCAGCCAAAAAAGTTGGAACCCCTCGGCGAAACCTCCAAGAAGGACCTCTAACTGGACATTTTTTGGTCAGGCAATGAAAATAAAATTTATAATTTAGTTTGCGCAAAGGACAGCGGGCGGAAGTTGTCACCTGGTGCGGTGGCATTGGAAATAGGTGCAAATTAATGAACCCTCGGCCTGCCGGAAAGGTCAAATCCTGCCCTTTTTGCAACCGTTCTTATTTTTTTCCATTTCCTTTCCTTTGCGAAAAACATGATTATTAGCTGCTGCAGTTGCTGCAGTCAAATGTCCTTTGAATTTTTCTCTATCAACTTGCGCCACACGTTTCTCCCATTTTTTCCCGTTCACTTTTCGTGAGTCCTTTGACTTGTGAGTCTTTAGCAATAAATGACCACACAATTTGACTTGGCACTTGCAACGTGCTCTTAAAAAAAAGGAAATAATTGGGAAAAAAAGGAATCCCGCTTAGTCATCCAAAAGCCGTAGCTTTTGGGCTTGGTTTTCGGGGCTTGCCTTGGCTTTCGTTTTTTAAAGGGTATTCCGGTGAGGTATGAAAAGGACATAAGATATAATATACAAAGGTGGGATTGTATGGTACTAAGCTATAGAATAAGTTTCCTTTTTGGAATAAAAGATTTTCAGATGCTATATTTATTTCATGTTTTAGGGTATTTAAAAGTCCTTTTCTCCCCTTCTGCAGGAACGGGTAGCAATTTCCTGTGTTGTTTCTTTGCGGTCAGCTACACCAACAATTTCTATTGCACTTTGCACCACCCCCTCAGCCCCCCTGCAACCCCATCCACCCATCGAATAAACTCAAAATCGCTCGGCCATAAATCAGACACAAAAAGCATTTGAAAGTAATTCCATTTTGAATGTCCGTTTGCCATGTGCTAGGACATAGCGCCTGGGGTGTCATTGGGCTTAGTTTACCAGAAGGCAATCGAGGAGCCACACTGTCAAGCCACTATTCACCGATTTACGGAGGTCCTGCTGCTGTGAGCGGGGGAGGGGCCACTGCCCACTGGAATAAATCATAAGGATGGGGAGAATTAGTCAATTTAATGAAGGCTGAGCCATGGCCATTTAGCGGGAAAATGGTCATTAAAATAAAGGGAAGAGAAATTGTCCCAGGATTTGGCACGCAATGCAGAAGCCGGATATCCTGTCTCTCCTATACTCGCCTATTGGCTGCCTTGTTCCAAGAAGTAATTGAACTTTTGTGTCGCGGCAGACACGCAACTTTTTCTGCAGGATAATGGCAAACGACGTTGTTCAACTTGATATGCGAAAATGTCAGCGTGTGCTCCCTTTGTCGTCTGCGAACTTCCGCCTCTGGCCCCGTCGCCCTGCAATTAGAGTGCATTAAACTTTAGTGTTTACGCATTCGCTGTGAGATTTTCCCTTCCTTGGGCCATCACGTGCACCAACAGCACCGAAAAACAAAAAAGGATTGTGAAAAGTTCCCATTTCTCGGTCCTCCGTCCTCGGGGTGTGCCAGTGCATTAGCGCAAGTCACGCGATGTCTGCACCATTATACAATATACTTTATACTATATACCATATACTTTTATATATATATCAACAAGACTGGTATGGGGGGAGGTGGGGAATTTTCAATGTAGTCGGCAGACGTTTACTTTAATTGCATTGATTGGAGCATTTAGAGTGGCCAGCCAGTCGATGTGGGACACAGGATACGATGCATGCAATTATTTCCGAAGGCTTTTCGTTTCCATTCAAGTCACACCCGATAAGCCAGTATTTACAAAGTAAAAAAGCCCAAGCAATTATGAATTATTCATGGATTAAATACAATTCGCAGCCAGCTGAACACATCCTTTAAAGCTTCACTATTTTCAAGGGCTTAAGCCTTGTCACAATTCATTACGCGCCGGCAGAGATAAGACCGCAAAAAAGTTGTATGCCCCCAACGGGATGGGGGGCGGATGGCTTCTATGCCACAAAGAATAAATAAAAATTCAGGCAAGATAATAAAAAATGGCAGGGACAGCGAAAAATAACAGAGGGAGAAACTACAATATATATAGTCCATATAGGAATAAAGAAAAAAGCAATGACAGGAGCTCAAGGGGCGGATGCGAAATTGGAACTGCGCCCGCTGCACCAACACAATGCAGGACAAACATCCCCACACACCCACACACACATACAGAACTTTGTCCTTAGGCGGAATGCGTTTCGATGGTTTTAGCACAAGGACAGATTTCAATTAAAATTTATTGTTTGTGCCAAAATGAATTTGAAATAAATTGAATTGTAATAAAATCGAATGCGCGTTTTATTCTTAAATGGCGTTTCGCGTTGGATGGAAATAATCGTTTTTAAACACTCGCCACTCATTCAAATGGACTCTCAGCCAAACATAGTCGTGGGTGAAATGCTTTACAGCTCAACACTTTATCCTGGAGCCCTTCAAGCCTCCTCCTTCTCCTCCTGCTCGTCCTTCTCCCGCCTACCATTACGGCCACTGAACATTTACAAAAAAAAGGCAAACAACTTGTTCCACACATGAGCTGCCTTGAAAGCAGCCTGGAAATAGAAATATCCCAAGTGAAACTTTCAAAGGGTCCCTCGTCCGCCCTCACTTTTTTAGCCATTTCACCTGGCCAACTGCATTCACACACACACTGGAGGATATACACCTCCTGTCTGCCACCCACATTTTGATTTCAATGAGTTGCCATCCGAAAATGGCATCGCTTCGGTTTCACTTTGCACTTTTGTGTTAAAAGCCCTAATTACACTCTCAGCAGCCATCCACCCTGACAGCCATCCACCCACAACACATCCTGCCACATCCACATGTGTCTAGTTGGCAAATTTGACACTTTTGTCATAATTTTGTATGGCTGGCAAACAAGTACATAATGCACACAGAGAAAAATCCACTAGTTTAAGTCTTAAACTTTAAGATCAAAGTCATGGAAATGTAATAGGAAAACAAAGCTATCGCAGCCAGGATATCTCTTAGTGTACTTCCAACTCAAAGAGTCCTGTTCTCCTGTGTTGTTTTTATGATATCCTTGTGTCTGAGGCAGAGCAGCTGCACTCACCAGTGTGTGTGGTTCGCCAGCCTGTTTGTGTTGGCCAGAGTTTTGCAATTAGCCCACATCCTGACAATTGATGGCAGGAGGAGTACGGGACCGGCCCCAATTAGTTGTCAACAAGCCATTCTGACCTCGCACACGGCTGCCTATCGTTTGATTTGACTTTTATGGTTTATAATTGGTTTTTAATGTAGCTGGCCATTAGTGGTATTGGAACCATCTTCAAAATTAAATATTCTTCTCCACCATTTTTCCAACGACATCTTCTTAAGGATAACCATACTTGACATTGAAGGATGTGTGGCGTGGGATGATGTTTATATTAAATGCAATAAATTCACTTAGCAGCATGGGGGCAACCAAGGAAAACGCTAGAAAATAAGTGAAGATGGAAGTTGTCAATGGAGTAAGGACAATGAAGTATCTCTTCCTATTTCGAATATTTAAAGAAGAAAATCCAGGAGTTTCTCTACCTTACCTTACTACTCCTAGCCCCTCTCCTCCTTCCTAGTAGTAAAGTATCATTAATTACAGGGTATCAAAAACCCTATCACATAATCCATACCCACTCGAGTCGCTGACACGTAAACGCTGCTCCGATATAAATGCAATTTCTCTTCAGGACAATGTTGCCCCAGCTAGCTGGCTTCAAATGAAGAAGTGAAAAGCCGGGCGCCTGGGTAGAAGGGGCGGAGGGCCTGGGAAAATGGTGGAAACTTAATGGAATTGTTGGGGCCTCGGCGCGGCAGTGGCATGCCTCCACTCGCAATTATCGGCGCATAAAAGAAGGAGAGTGCTGCAGCGCCACAATAAACAAGGGAGGCAACATCGCCGGGCAAGGCATATGCCAGCATGTTTCCACGGAATGAAATGTGAAAGGATATCGATTTAATTAATTTTTCTATGCCTTTAAAGCCAGCACCTGCAGCAGGTGTCGAAAACTGAAGGATTGACTGTGGAAACTGAGTGATTGAGTGACTGATTGTTCTACATGCAAACTTTTGTGAGGGTCTCTAAGTTCACCTACTTTCGGGTGTCAAAGTGTCTCAAAGGATAATAACAAAATAAAGGTGGAAAACACAAGAATTTCCCTTAAATTTAAAACCTCTTTTCGAAAATTATTAAGAAGCAAAGTAGACTTTTATTTAGCATTTGATTTTCAATGCCAATCTCATTTTCTTTGGCAAATGGCATGCTTTTAGCTCCTTAAGATCAGTGTTTGATAAAAGTGAAGACTCTTATCGTGAACCTGCCAGTCTTCGTTAGCTGAAAGAGAATATAACCACGACGTATCACACACTCAGGTGTTTAACCAGAATGGCCACCAGACACGGTATTAATAATCAATTCCAACCTCAATCAATCAGCAATCGCTCAGTTTAGCCCCAGCTCATTGACAGCTCCTGGAATTTGTCATCTCACCCACTCCTTCGCGAGGTCCTTTGAAACAGTAAGATAGGACAGGGCCCCCCTCCAATGCCCAACCTCATTAGCCTCAACATTTTTTCCTTTCTCTGAGTCAGCAGCGAGTCGTTCGCACGTGTTTTTCATGGCATGGCTGACAGCCATTCAGGGGGCACTGGGAGGGCTAAGGGTGGCTAAGGAGTGTTTTCATTATTGGCCTACTTTGCCCGGCCGCCCACCGCGAAAATGCCCATAATTGACACCCAGACTGAGGTGGAAAAAAATACGAATATGCCAGAAATTGCGGGGCCCGTAAATCAATGCGTAATCAAAGTAAATTTATTGAATTGCTCAATAGGCGAATTACGCAGTATTTATGGGGACTTTCTATTATTTAAGGAAACGCGAAACAATCATAGTTTTTCTCTTGAAACCAATTGGGTTCTTGGCCAGACATACCTTCGATCTCAATTTTATGAGCCCAGGAAAGTCGTAAAAACAGATTAGTTTTAACAAGCAATTACTCAAACCCTAAATAGCGATTTAACAAGGACTTTCGTCAAGCCCGAGCTGGCCAACTCGAACACTCGAACATTCGAGCACTGGGACCCCGGGGGCATTGTGCAACTCTTTATCGATTCGAAAAACCATTTAGATGTGGTCGCTCATCAAGGCCTGGCGGCTATTAAATATAAATTCGACAAGCCATTCATTCGGCCATCTGCAGTTGACCCAAAAAGCCACTCGTCAGGGGAAAACTAAAACTCACCAATCATTGGACGGTTCGAAGTGGAAGTGTGCAGATACCGAACGCTAACAATTTCCCGAAATGCAACTGCACTTTTTTTTTTTTTTGGGAGGAAAGTATGGCTCATTAATAATGCAGCTCCCGCGTATATATGCATATGGAGCTCCGTTCCGCCCACTTTGGCAACCACTATGCCTTCCGGCCGGCCACACCAACTTCCCCGATCCAACTTGGCCGCGACTTCCGCCGCTCGTTAGGCGATGGCTTGTGAAATGAGCTCCGACGTTCATTGCACATTATGGCCCACGTCCTGTATGGCTTCTGTTTCTCTTTTCCAGCCCTCCTCTTTTTTTCTTCTTTATTTTGCATAATTACATGCGGCGGCTGCATTTTAAAAAGGACCCCGCCGACCCCACACACAACGCCCTTCGAAGTTAATAAACAATTTGCACTCCTTATGGCCGAGAGGCGCCTCCTTGGTTGCGCATTATTCGTTAATTACTTTTTAATTGCACAGGCAATAGCTCAAGTTCGAGCCAAAATTTTCCTTTTCGTCCTGACCTCGGTGCGTATACTTAATATTTCTCCTCGGGGATGGATGTGTGTGTGTGGATTTTTGGTAACTTTTCTAAGGTTTCCCGTTGCGTCATAGGCGTATCCACTTTGCATGTCCCTGCGGCGCGGCAGGAGAGCCTTTTTTGTGCTTTTTTTTGGAAGGTTGTCAGGCGGGGAGTCAACTAAATTAAATTACTTGCCTTTTAGAGCGATTGTCAGGATGAGTCACGGCTAAAAGTGTGCAAATTGTTGAGCCTGCTCGACAATGACGAAGGTCCTGCTATGCTACCTGAATTTTAAATGAAATTTGAGAAACTTAAAGCCTTTATAGAATGCTTATAGCATCTTAAAGGCTAGTACAAAAATGTTAAACTAACCTTTACTTCATTTTCTAAAGCTCTAAAATCACCAGCCAAGTCATGATTGCAATTTCCGCAAAATATGCTACCCGTTCGACTATTTACACTTAAGGATATTTATTTAAAGGACTCACAAGCGCCCTGGTTACGTGCTAGCAATACTTAAAGGAAGATCACAAGAAACAGTTGCCCTCAATTGCAACGTGGAGCGCCATCATCCATCGGTGGCAGTGGGAACGGACATTGAGTTAATCACGCCGCCTGCCCCCATAAATCTGGGCCGATGTTAGAGGAGACTCTGGAGAATTCTCATTCCCCGTTCCCCCAAAGAAACCCCTTCGATGTCGGTGGAAATTCCGTCACGTCACCAAGAAGCTGTCAATGTTGTTGCTCAGCGTGTTGTTATCCTCCTGCTCGTCCTTTTCATCCCGATTGCCCTGCTGGCCCGAGACCGTAGGCCAGCGATTGACAAGCGTCTGTCTGGTGGCATTTGGTAGCAATTTGTAGGCGATGGGCAGTCGAGGAGCCAGCGAGACAATGGCCCTCGGCCGGCTGTTCTTTCCAAAAGGCTTGGCATCGTTTGTTTCCAGGAAGAATTTACCTCGTAACCTGCCGGAAAAGGATATCAGAATATCAGATAGGGATTTGGGGGAGTGTTGGGTTGCCTCACCTGGGATCTGCTCCCATGCCCATGAAGGAAGGGCGGTTTCCTGGCTCCCGACAGGCGCCAATCGATTCGGAGGACTCGCAGCGCTGGGCAGGAAAACTTTTCGGCTGGCCCACACTCTCCACAAAGTACTCCCAGGCCCGCTGGTGGCTGCAACCAACTGAAAAGTATATATTAAAAACAGTATATAAAGTAATAAAAAGCTGGAACTCACTAATTATGCCCAGCCAGCGATTATTGGCAATTTCCTGTTTGGCGCAGCCCGGCTGCAGGGGTCGGCCCCCATTCGGATAGAAATCTGCATGGCCCATGGCCGTGGGGTTGCCCAGAATACCTCCATCCGTATGGATGACGTCCACGAACCGGGCATCGCTGGGGCTCAGGCGGCGATTAGAGCTGTTGCCTTCGAACAGAGGCAAGGCCGGATCGAGGGCCGTTATCCTGGTCAGTTTGATGCCCCACTCCTGGAGCTGTTTTCCGGCAAAGCCGGCCACCTCGGCGCCCAGGCTGAAGCCTATCAGATGGATGTGCTTGGCCGGATAGCCCATGTCTATGAGGTATCGCAGAAATCGGGCCAAATACCGGGCAGTAACAGGGAGATTCTCCACGGAATTCGAGTACCAGGGCACCGCTGTCATCGCACTCCAGTCCACCAGAATGACATTATAGTTGCCCCGTCGCAAAAATGCTGAAAAGCGATGGGAGAACTCAGGGTTTTTGTATTGTTCGAGGGACTGCCAGGGAGGGAGGGAGACTCCCCACTCACCGTCCTTTAGCTCCTGACTGCTCTGTTTTTCGCCGGTGGCCGATTCCGAGAAACCGTGCAGATAGATGGCCAGCGGGTAATTGAAATTGAAATTGCTCTGCGCCAGCCGGGCATCGTCGGCCAGGTGCAGGAGCTGGGCGGCGTTGCGGTTTCCCCTGAAATAGATCCGAAATTTTGATGGCCCCTCAATATGCATGAACTGTTCTGTCTTTCAATTTGTCTTACCTGGTGTACAGCATGAACTTGATGTCCTCGCGCTCCTTAATTGCACAGCAGCTGGCGCAGGATCCGCGCGGAGCGGCACTGTAGAAAATGGGGGAGCCAGCTGGAATTGAAGGATATAAAACGTCTCCTTAATCAGTCTTTCTTCCATTTCTAAGCGGAAGTCGAATTTGTCAAGTGGCGAAAAGCGAACAAGTTTATTTAGAGCCTCGAATCGAAAACTAATTGATTCATTAGCTTCATTAACTGTTGGGCAGCGCGTGCGAAAGCCAGGTAGCCAGGTAGTCAGGTAGCCATAACCATAACAATAACACTAACAAATCGTAACAAGCGGCACAACATTAACAAAAGTCAAGCCCAAGTAAAAACAAAAACGAAACTGGCTCCACTTGGCCCTGAACTTGAGTTAAATTAAATGAAGTGGAATGGTAAATGCGGTAGAAGCGATTCCGGCCCACAAATGTGGCAGAAACCGAACGTGGCAGCACGTGACGCATACGCCGCGTGTTACGCAGCCAAAAATATTCCGATAAAAAACAAGTTTTTGGTTTTTATTTCATTCTGGCTGGCATTCGATATTCACACGGTCAGAAGATAATTCACGTTGATGGCTTGTAGTAGCACCACGTTCAGTGGGTCAACCTCAGCGGGATGTCAATGACACTGACTTTTATCATATCTCTGGTATCATCGGCCTTTTTTGTTTTGCTACACATATTTGGCTTTAACTGGATACGGATACTGGTGTTGATTAGATGCCAAGTAACAGCGACGAGGATGGCCTCAGCCAATGCCAGGTTCATTTGCAATTCTGGCCACCTATCACCTTCCGTTTTGTGAGACTCAAATGCGAAAAACAAATTGAAACTATAACAACTTTTGAATGGTCTTTTCTACTCAACAGAAAATTGGAAACCATTTAAATAAATATAAACACTACCATTACAGTGTATCTTTAGTACTCATAATTATTAGTTATCGTACTTTAATGTCGATTTCCTTATTTTTTAATACTCCAAATTTTATGTATGTAGTTTAAATATTTTTTATTTATGTAAATTGTTCTGCTTTGGCGTCTGAGCGGAAGAGTTTGTCGCGCTTATTTATGAGGAATGTTTTATAGTTGTTGCTGCTTTTGCCATTAAAAATGTTTTTTTCATTTTTGGTTTTCTTTGTTTTGTTTCCCTCTGCCTTTGTTTCCACTTTGTTTCGCGACGTCATGCCGTGCATTTAATTTGTAGTTCTTTTTTTTTTTTAATTATCACGCCGCTGACTTTAATAATTAACAAGTTTTAGTAAGAACTTTACGGGTACCGGCTTTATGTTTCTGGCAGAACTGTGATTCCCAAACTGACATTGAAGTCGCCAAGAATGGCTTTATGGCTTTATAGCAATAACTCAACCATTGCTTGACCACTAACAACGGGGGCTTTACGTATACCATCTGGATAATGTTCCCAGTACTTCCCCTTTTTCCTTCACGGCCCCCCAGTTTTCCTTCATGGCTCAGTAACCAAAGAAACTGACCTACCCTAAGGCAAACATGGTCGTTGGTCAACAATTGAATCTTTTGAGTGCGCGTATCAACAAAGACATCAACTTGTTTGGACATCTGCCCCTCCTTCGATTTACTAGCCACTCCACCTTGAACTTATGCAAGTACCGCCCCTCCGCCCACCGCAGACACGATTTCCCAGCTGACATTGAGGCAGTATCAATGCTAATAGCTGCCACAAATACGGCTTCGGTTACCAATCAACAGATCTCAACTTACCCAAGACAAGTGCAAACATTTACAATCATATTCTATGGCCCATGCTGTTTAAACTTAAGCTTTGAAATCCAAAATAATATATGTAGTTCTTTAAAATTTTCACTCTTGTTCAAAGAACTTCAAATTCATCTTTTTGTATATCTTTCAATACCATTTATCCATTGTTTAATCGTTTCATTAAATCTCCTTAATTAGCATTGAATAACTTAACTTACCAAGCAGAAATGTAAACACATTGCATAATGTCGAGGCAGCCGGCAAAACCATGGCAAATTCTTGAAATTAGTTTAAATATTAACACTAGATTGGCGGCGTTCAATGAACCCTTTTTTCAATTCACTTTCCGGCGACAAAATCAACATTCAAATCGGTTTCCGCATTTGGTTTTGGGGCGTTATTTTTTTATTAGCCTGGCTAGGGGCGATAAAGGTGCGAAACTATAATACGAAAAATCACGCAAATCCACAAATCGCGATATCGATCGATAATGATCGCGACGGAAATTCAAGCCACACCGTTCTCGACGAGCTTCAATCAGAAACTGAACGATCGGAACTCTCAGTCCTATAAGCTAGACTTTCTGCCAGCGTCGCTGCTTCGGCTGGTGCCGCGGCCGGCGTCGCTGCCGCTCTGATAAACAGAATTTCGCAAAGCCCTAGCAGAAACGAAAGACTCAGGCGACAAACTTTAAAGGCGGCTGTAAGCCAAAATGCGTTCTGTATTTAAATGAGTTGATCAAGCATGCGGGAGACGACTGCGATCGTATAATAGTTTTCGATTTCCTGATTGTCGTGCGCCCATCCTCCACCTGCCACACACCACCCACCACCCACCACCCACTACTCCATGTTACGCATTCGAAATAGCCAGCAAAGCCCACCCAGGTGATCGATGTCTCACCTGGAACCAAAACAAACAAAAAAGGTGAGCCGAAAAGTTCAGGCGGATCCATCTGACAGGCTGTTCGCCTTGACCAGACGCCGGCGACTTTCCGTTTCAATTCACTTATCGCCTCTCGATCGGATCCAAAAATCCAACATCCAACATCCGACAGCCTCAAGTCGTTCTGGCCCATCCTCGGCGGATTGGATCTCTTGTGTTTGTGCGGGTCAATTAGTACGGCGCTGAGAGGCACATTAATCATAGGATACCCATCCGAATGCCCTTTCTAAAAACATATTATTTTAAAGCTTACAGGAATTGCTTTTGGTTATAAAAAAAGGCAAGGGTAGCGGTGAATAATACACATTAAAATCTCCAAAAAGTCCCCCATTTAAGTATTCTTACAAACCTTGCCACTTTCAAAACTTCTTAAAACTGGTTTTCAAATTCATAAAGTTAACCGTCTTCTTATTAAGACACATAACTTCCTGACTTGATTTAGATGTTAGGGCATTAACTATAATTTTAACTTTATTCAAAATTATTTGAAATGCCGGCGTGCGACTTGGCGGCTTTATTTACCTTTTTTCTCAACTGTCAGATGTCAGATGCGAATTTTGGTTTAATAATCCTACGATTATTTTCTTTCTTTGCTTTTGTGCAAATTCCAAAGAAACCACAAGTCACCAAAGTGTTCCAGATTTATTTTTGGTTATTTTAATTTATATTTTACAACTCCAAGATGAATAAAAATAAAGTAAGGTACTTGGAATGACTCTGAAATGTGGGCAATGATGCATAAATCCCTCAGCTGCAAACGCAGATCGTGACAGATGATTGCGAAAAGATTCTTGGGACATTTGCGGTTGCGAGTCGAACACTTGATTGATTTGCCATTGGTTACACAATCCGCCAAATGGCAATTAAAGTATAGGTCTTGCAAATACATTACAGAAATCCAATTAAAAATGCAAACCTTGGCTGGCGAACAACTTGCGCGGTTTTCCAGGCGGCATTGAGGAACCACCAAGTGCAAGGCCTTTGCAGCAAAAGCCACTCTCAAGGTGTACTACATAAATATATGGCCAAATACTTGCATTAAGGTTCTACGTTCTGAATCATGAGCAAAACTCATTAGCGGCACTTGCACTTGAAGGCGGTCGAAATGTTTATGGGAATTGCATTGAAAGTTTGGAGTGCAATGGCAACCATTTCTGAACAACTTCCTCAAGCCTCGCCATGTTTATGGCTGCTTTGTTTGGCAACAAAGGGAGCAGCGCCCAAAAATAGCCATAGAAGCTATTAATAGCTTAATTCGATCGTAAACCAGTCCATTCAATCAGCTCTTTAAAAGCTGCTGAATCACAAAATTAATTACTGCCCGACACAATGGATGGTGTAGTTCTTGAAAAATGGCAATATTCAATATTGATAATGAGTATAATCTGTTCAACAATCCGCCTGCCGTCTGAGGTCGAACACCCAAGCTCTGGCCTCAGGATAGCATCCGTCTTCGATAGCAAAACAAAACTAAAGACTCAAAACTTGGATTTGCATAATCACTCGTTAATTTGATACGAAATCAGACCGTTAGGCAATGCAATCGATGGCTAATTTAGCATTTTAGAAATTTCGATTTTATGGTCTAAAGTGTTTGGATCTTTATGGGCATGTCAAATGGCTTCCGGCAGTGGCCTTGGGTGGCTGATGCTGAGCTGCTGCCATGCCATGCCATCATTTACAGCTAAGCAGCTGTAAACCGGGCTGTCGCCACACTGAGCCAAGTCAATATCTGTCATATGTGGTCAATTAATTATGGCCTCTTGTTTAACAATTTATGGGGGTATACGGGAGATTACTAAATGCTTTTAGCTTTGCTTAGTTAAAGGAAGTTTTTTTTGAAACTTCTACTAAGACTTGGAGCCCCATAACCAGCTTAAAATTGAAGTACTCTTTCCCTTTTTTTAATCCATTTAATAAGCTTATCCTTATCTTTTACGAGAATGAAAAGAAAATATATAAATCATTCCCCAACAAATAAATATAAGCTTCTTTTTGTTTTAAAAGCAGTCTTGCAGGCGTAAAAATAAGCTGAAAATTCGAAATAAACAAAAGCCTGCTTTTAAGCCAAACTTACATTACAATCCATTCATATTCTTCGCTTTTAGGACAAGCTGCTGAGTAAATTGGAGGAGGAAAACGAACCGGACCCTCCCACATCCCAGGAGGATGAGTGCGTGATCTGCATTAATGCCCGGGCCACCATGCAAACATCGCCTTGTGGCCACCGCGTCGTCTGCCGTCGCTGCTTTGTGAAGACCATCCAGAGCGCGGTGGCCCAGCGCCTACTGCCACTGCGTTGTGTCATCTGCCGGGCTCGGGTCAATAGACTGACCTCCTCCTCCGGCACCTGGCGCATCCAGGAGTCGGCCAGCAGCTACTCCATGGGCGCTAAAAGCTGGGCCTCCGCCGGAGTGGCCGCCGGCGGAGTGGTTCCCTCGGCCAGCTCCTATTCCATGAACGATGCGCACAGCGGACACCACACCTTCCATCAGCCCACGCTGCACAAGTCAGCTGGAGGAGGCGGAGGAGGAGGCGGTGTTGGAGGGCGGCATCATCCGCACCATTACGGCCATCGGAATGGTAGAGTCACCCAATCGGACAGCCTCTACTCAATGAGCTCGACGGGTTCGGCGGGCTCCTCGGTGTCGGGCTACTCACACTACTCCAAGACGTCTTCCATATCGAGCAGCGGTCCCTGCTCACCGGCCTCGCCGGCCGTGGCTTCCAGCTCCTCCCATCACCTGGCGCCCCCCTCGCCTACCACTCACCATCATCCGCATTCGCCCACGCCTTCAGCATCCTCGGGAAGTTCCCTATCTCCTCGGGAAAACGGAGGCTCCCACTCACATCACGGTGGCTGTCCCAGTGGCTGCTCTGGCGCCGTGCCCAGGAAACCGCTGCACACCCTCACCAACTGCGCCTCCACATCCGCATCGGCTTCTGCCTCGTCCTCCAGTGGCAGTGGCAGCAGCGGAGGCAGCGGGGGAGGACAGGCACTAATAGGGAACAGTGGCATGATGACGCCAACGCATACTTACCCGGGAAGGCGCCACGTCAAGAACCGGCTGATGGACATCCACAATCGCCTGCCACCCATCAAGGAGTTCCGTAGTCCGGCCAAGGTGCCGCATCCTTCGCCCGTGCATGTCAGCAATCCCAGATTTCGGTAAGTCTGTAAAAAAAAATGTTTTGAATATTCAGGAAACGTTTTCCATTCAGTTACTCCACCTACACGAAGTCCAGCGCCCATGAACTGGCTCCTTTGCTGAGGGAGTCCGGATCCCCGCCGCCACCACGTCGTCCCAGTCCCATGAACATCCAGCTAAGCTGCTCTGCCCTGGCCCCGCCCCCTTTGAAGGCGGGCGGGGCAAAGATCTGTCCAGTGACCTCAAAGAATTCGCTGCCCAAAAATGCCTACACAATGCCGAAGGACAAAAAGTCGTCTGGATCGTTGGGGGCCAATGGAAAAGTTGGTGGCCCTGCCGGAAAGAGTAATCCGCCAGGATCGGGAGGCACAAGAGCATCTACGGGAAGCGCGGCTGCCAGTGCCGGGTCAAGTGGATCAGGATCTGGATCGGGAACGGGCTCAGGAACAGCCAGTCATCTCAAGCCCACTTCAAGCTCTTCCAGTCGCAGTTTTCCGCTTTTCTCCGCCGGCAGTAATCAGAGTGAGTCCTTTTCTTTAATAATTTCCTGGCCTGTTGGGTAACCTAATTAATTTCAGGAGAGAAGGCTGACAATAAGAAGAACGAATCCGTTGAGCGGAAAAAGAAGGAGGAGAAGCTCAAGCTAAAGGCCGAGAAAGAAGCCAGAAAGGTGAGCAAACTATATGGAATTTTGTAGTCCTTTGTCGAGGAAATGCATTGTTTCCCCCGTCCCCCCGAAAAAAGACGAAACCCCTGACCCTGGTACTGACTATTTGTATTGTTTGTAATTGGCCTCGTTCCCCTTTTTTTTTGTGTTTTCCAGCTGCTGCGGAAAAGTTTTTCATTAATCGCGGGCGAAAGGGTGCTTAGGGCGGGGTGGCAGGACTTTTGTGCCGACAAAGCATAAATTTCCAAACTTGTGAGCAGGCTAAAAGGGGGCTGCGACTCATAAAGCGCAAGCAATTCGAATTTTCTTCTTTATGATTTCCAGTGCATGCAAATAAAGTTATGCACTGGGAGAAACCTTGCCGGGCGAATAGGAAACACACTCGTTTCATGCTAATTTCGTATTTTTGCAGGAGGAGAAGCGACTGGCCAAGGAGGAGGAGCGTTTGGCCAAGCTGCACGGCAAGGAGGAGAAGAAACGCGGCAAAAAGGAGGCCAAGGAGCTGCTTTTGGCCAACGATGGCAACAGCAAGAAGTGAACCGGAGTCAAGAAACCCAATTAGCCAGCAATAATGCATATTTCAAGTTGCAATTTTAGGATTAAGCCCATCACACAGTTTCCAAACTATATCAATTCAGATCACATCGGAAAACCATTCCCATAAAAGAACGAGCTTGATTTAGGGATAATATTTTGTCAGTTAGTCGTAAATCGATTTGAACAGTTTCAGGCCAACTATTGGTTCGAATATTTACTTTTAGCTTTTAACTGGCTTTTCAGAAGAAAACGATGCCAAACCTTTGTATGAATGATCATACAATCTTTGGCAGAAACTGTTTCATTATTCCTTCGATATTATTTCCAATTGGTCTTTAGTTAAAACTGACAACTTTCATAACTCTTGGAGGACTAGAGATATGTTAAAAGTAAGATAGTATCGCTACCTTTTTTTCCTCAGCTCCTCAGCTCATCTGTCTCATTAGCAATTTAAAGGTTGTTAACAAATATTTCAATTTAAACCGATTCGGATAGATAGATTTCCTATAACAAAGAACAATAGAGAGATTAACTTTTACTTTCCAGTTTCCGGATACTAGACTCTACTATAAAACCAATATATCCCTACCTAGGAGAGGGTCACCACTCAAGATATATGAATAGAAAATAGAACCAAGACCACAATAAGGCCAACTGATGTTAGAGCCAAGCTTTAGCAAAAGTGACGTTGAATCCGGCTAAATAATTAACTACGTACTAACAATAATTGTCGATCAACCAAAGCAAAGTGTTAACATGTTGACTACCAAAATAACGAAAATGAGAGCATATTAAAGTAGTTTTCATATACCCCTCTATATATATTATATATATTATATATATGAATCTGTAACTGTAACTAAATCTATAGATTCCATACCTGTATTGGAAACTGTTCAAGCGGCAAACATAAGCAATGTTTCGATGTATGTACTATGTGTAAATGTATTACCAAGATTGTTTTAAAAACAGGAAAAGAGAACAAGAAAATGGAACCCAATAAAGGATCAATTATGTTACAGATTTGTCTTTCGATTTGGTAACGGACTTCTTGGCCAGGCGCTGCTTGGCATTCAGGCACCGCTCGAAGACCTTCTGGAAGGTGTAGGGCAACTCATCCCGGCACTTGATGTTTCCCAGCTTGTGGAGAGCTCCAAAGTCTAGGCAATCGATGACATCATCGTTGTTGCAGTCCTGCCCGTGCTTGTACATGTAGCTCTGGATGGTGTTGGCGGCGCAAAAAGGTTCGTTGACGCAGTTTGTAAAGGCTTTGATGGGGATAGAGTGCATGATATAGAGTGTAGAATATTCGGTATGCCCGGACTTACCATCGTTGGTCAGAGTTGTGTCACTGGGCAGAGTTAACTGGCCAGCTTCCACCCAGTAGCCCCAGGTGATGCGGAATATGCCACAGGCCCCATTGACGCAAATGGCCGAGGAATTGCAACCGCTCATTGTTTCGCACAAACAGTCCAGGCAATCTTCCGTGACGGGCTTGTGCGGCACTTTGGATACACAGAGCAAATAAATGTAACAAAACTATTACTACAGGCTTTAAGCAAACCACATTATTTTCTATGAATCTGACTATATTTCAGTCGGGAATAAACACAAATTACCATAGTAATTACGTACCCTCATAACTGGAAACACAGTTCAGCAGTAGCCACAAGCCAGCCAAGTTAACAAGTAACCTAAACATATCCAAGCTTTTCCAATTGAAAACAGAGAACCCGACTTACTCTCGCCGGTTTTGCGGCTCAACTGATCCGAGTCTACTGCCGGACACTGGTTTATTAATCAAAAGTAACACCTATTTGAATTAGTAATGCCATATTCGCACATAAATTATTGTTGCTCTTCCTCATAAAGTTAGTTACTCAAAATCTAGATAGAATCGTTTCCCAGAAGCTCATCAATTGGCTTTTCAGGCGCAATTCTTCCTGCCGGATAGCATTCCTCACACACCGTCTAAAAGTTGTCGCATAGAAGTAGGGTAGGTCCTGCTTGCACTTCCAGGGACCCAGGTAATGGATAGCCCCATAATCGTAGCAATCCTCCGTCTTATCATCGTTACAGTCCTGGCCAAACTTGGCCATGTAACTCTGCACGGTATCCGCGGCACAAATGGGATCATTTGCACAGTTTATGAAGGCTGTCAAAATACATATTAAAGCCATGGATCCTCTATAAGGTAAGAGCTTAACTCACCATCATCGGACAAAGGTGAATCCTCTGGTATTGTCGGTCTGTCGCTGTCCATCCACTGATTCCAAGTAATCCGAAAGATGCCACATGCCCCATTCACACAAACAGTCGTGGCATTGCAGCCGCTCAATGCCTCACAAATGCAATTGAGGCAAGTTTCTGTCACCGGTTTTCGCATCTCGGCATGAATTCCAATGGCCAGGCCAAACAAAACAGCTAAAAGCTTAAATACAAAATGCATTGTTGGGCTTGGAGACTTGCATCCACTTCCGATTCGATGCGATTCGCGATTGTTAACTCACTGAAACGTACTGAAAAATGGCAACAGACTTTTATAAAACACTAACCCGGCAAAAGTAATTAACTAGCTAGTATAGATTGCTCTTGGGGGCGATCCCCGACATTTATTTATAAACTTAGAACATAGAAAACCGCATTACGCCAAACCCTCTTCTTCGTATTTCTCAATGCAGTCTTCGAAAATACTTTGATATTTGTAGGGAACTTCCCCATTGCAACCATAAGCTCCTAGCTTGTGTATCCTGGCATAGTCGTGGCAGTCCATCTCGCCATCCTCATTGCAGTCCTGATTGAATTTCTTCATATAGTTTTGCACCAAATCGGCGGCGCAATGAGGATCGTTGGCACAATTGATGAAGGACTTTTCGGAATGGGGATTTTCCCCATTTATTGTTAATTTGCCGGCATCCACCCAATAGGCGTATGTGATGCGGAAAATGCCGCAGGTTCCCTTTTCCGGACTGGTGCAAATGGCCGTGGCATTGCACCCACTCACGGCCTCACAAATGCAATTGAGACACAGCTCCGTCACGGGTTTATCCAAGACGCGACCTGATCAATAGTTTCTTTATTTTTTTTTGTATTTCTTAGAACTTTCATACTAACCTTGGCATTGTACCAAAGTTGGCAAAAGCGCCAATAATAGATATATGTTGTATCCCACATAAGATCTCATTATTTCTAACTTGAATATTATTTTTGACTGCCTTGATTCTACTGCCTTAGCATCTGATCTGCGAATGAAACTAACTAGCCCCTCGGAGTGAGTACTTACCTGGGTAATACGCCAACCTAGCGGGAAATACTGGTTTGTAGAGCTCATTTACACTAATTGTTTTAAATTACGGGCTTTTTCTAACATAAACAATAATGGAAATCGAATAAAAGAAATACGAGAACGAAGTTTCAAAAGTTTTATTAACCGTTCTTGTATTTTCTATAATAATGTTAACGAGTATACAGGAACTCTTTAAGTTTTGCTTGATTTAACTATAGAAGATGAAAAACTCGTTTTTATTTTATCAAAAAGTATGCTACATTATACTGACTCTTGTAAAGAATATATTTTTTTACATGACTTTTCTCCCGAAAAGCGGCCATTGGCCATAGCTTTGGTAATACGCATCCCATCGAAGAATGTTATACTT
The DNA here is from genome assembly GCA_018150405.1 of Drosophila varians. Lineage (NCBI taxonomy): Eukaryota > Metazoa > Arthropoda > Insecta > Diptera > Drosophilidae > Drosophila > Drosophila varians. The sequence goes on from JAECWK010000130.1 coordinate 18,801,398, forward strand.
TCTCGATCTGGTATTTTCCAGTAGCATCAATTTCTATCAAAACCTGACTATCGAAAATCTGACTCCATTTTCGCAAATTTTAATGATCATAAAAATTTACAAAATTCAACATTCACTAAAAACTCATATTTCCATCTTTTGATTGCGCATATTTTACTCAATTATTTACCGATTTCTAAACGGAATACCAATTTGGAATCTGGGCTTCAGTCTTCTTGATTCTGCATCAAAATATTTAAATATTGAAAAAAAAAAAATTTTTTGATTTTTTGCAATTTAGGCAAGGGGTACCATCATAAAAATTTGCAAAAATCGGGAAAATTTTTTTTCTTTAACATTCAAAATCTTTGAAGGCAGTTTGAAGCTAAATGGATTCCTGATGCATTAAAGCTAATCCTTTTTTAAATCGGATGAAAAATACGTAAATTATTTGCAAAAAGGTGACTCCATTTTGGCCAAAAGCGACATAAAATCAAGTCAAGTTGATTTAGGCCAAAACTTGAAGTTTTCAGTCACCTTTTTGCAAATTGTTTCTCTAATTTCCACCCGATTTCAAAAAGGAATAGCAATTATAAATCAGGGACTTAATAGCCGTCTATCTGCATCAAAAGTTTTACAAAATTGAACAAAAAATATTTTTTCGATTTTTTGTAATTTAGGCAAGGGGTACCATCATAAAAATCTGAAAAAATCGGGAAAATTTTTTTCCTTTGCAATTTGAAATGTTTTGACAAAAATTGAAGCGTATTAAGTTCCTGTTTCATAAATGCCATTCCTTTTTCAAATCGGATAAAAATTAGATTAATTATTTGCAAAAATGTGACTGAAATCTATAAATTTCGGCCAAAAGGCGCTCGCCAGGATTTTAACTTGGTTTACAACTCTTTCTTCTCTAATAGTGCCAATAATTTATATAATGTAAGTTTATGAGTGCCAATTTCTTTTCTAGAATCTCTATCATGCTTTAACCGCAAAATCTTTTTATTTTCAATATCGATTGTGCAATCTTATTCGAGCTCCAATGCATTGCCATAAATTAATAATTTTTAGATTAAGTGTAAGTGTTATACAGAAGTTAACCAGAAGTGCGAACATCAATTTGCTGGAACTGATTGAGGCAGTTTGTCAATTGAGTTTGGTAGTGGTAGCCAAGCTCGCCTTTGCATCCGTATCCGCCCAATTTGTGGATGGCGGCGTAGTCGTAGCAGTCGACGGAGCTGTCTCCATTGCAGTCCTGGCCGAACTTCGTCATGTAATTCTGGATCGTGTTGGCCGCACAGTATGGATCATTCACACAATTGGCATAAGCTAGAAAGGGAAAGGAGGAATTCAGAATCAATAAATCTTAGCTGTGGAAGACCTGAACTCACCTTCCTCCGACTGGGGGCTCTCGTTACCCAAGGTCAGCTTGCCTCCGTCGGACCAGTAGGCCCATGTAATGCGAAACAGGCCGCAAACGCCGCCTCCACAGTACCGGGTCTGATTGCATCCACTGATGGCCTCGCAGATGCATCCCAGGCACACATCCGTCACCGGCTTATCTGCTTGAGGGGAAGAGATTAAATATAATCAGTTTAGCGCTTTAAATCAGAAACAGATTCCGTTTTATTTAAAGCAAAATATTATTTCATTGAGCTTTTTATTTTTATGTGCCTATATTCATTCCAAAGAGCAGTCACAAAACTGGAATTGTATCACACATATTTCACAGGCCATGTCATCGCTTTTTTCAGATCATTTAGTAATGTTTTGATTCTTTAGAGATCAATATAATATATAGAGATCAAAATACCTGCTAAAGAGATGTTCAATCTTATCATTAAACTGTCTAAAAATACTTATTAATTATTAAGCATATTGGATACTCAAGAAGCTACTCTCTGGCGTCTGTACGCCCATGAACCTGAGAAAACCTTTCCGCTGAATCTGTCAGACGCAGTCTTCAATATAATTTTTTATCGAACTAGTTTTGCAACTTTCAATGGCAACATTGAGGCATCTCCAAAGATCGGTCCCAGCAGCAGCCCGTAGGCGAGAATGAGTCAATAAATTCGACGTTATCAGACCTTGTTCTTGTAATTAAATATTTTTTAACGAGTTTTGAAAATTTGCGGGGCCGTGAAGTTGCTGGCTAGAAGTTCTCCATCATTTTAGCTCACCCACACGCTTTATATTCTTTGGGTTTCTGGGTTCGCTGACCTATGTAGAATAATCTTGAAAGTCCCGAAATCAGGTCAAGATTTAAAATAGCTTTGATCTCTAGAATATATTCGAAAAGCAACCAAAAAACCAAGTCAAAACTTGTTAATAATTGTTTAAATTTTAATTAAACAAACATGCTGGTTTATATTGGGATTTTCCTTGCCCTGAGATAACCCACACGCAGTCAGAGATAATGTTTATAGACAAACGTCATCAAATCGAGTTGTCACGAAGGTGGGAATTCTATTTCGGCTCTATTTTCCAAACAATAGACCTCTGAAAAATCGGGGAAACTCGGCTTAAGCTACATCCTTTTCGATAATTCATAGCTAATTATTTGATTTGTGCTAATGCCCCTTTTAAGCATTTAGTTTATTAAGTAGAAATCCAATGATATCACCACAAATTATACAACTCTACTTACTACCATTGATTGATAGCTAATTTCAAAGATATTTAATGTTAAATTAATTTCCGCGTAATGTAATGGGCATATAAACATCGGAAGTAATTTTAATGGCATTATTGTGTTATTAAAAAAACCGGCGCATTCAATGGTCCGTGTTTCAAATGATAGATTCTCCAATAATCTTTGAAACGAAATTGATCCGAAAACACCGACCACTAATGGATGTTTGTCAACTTCTCGGTGCTTGTTGTATGCAAATGCGGATCCGTGAGACAGATCTTTGTTTCTGGGAAATCCATCTAAGAACGAAACATGTCTTGTCGCAGAACAAAAGAAGCCAATACCAAACAAATATCAACACAATTGCTAATTAATGTTAATGAATGCACGAATCCAGTGGAGCAGACGAGCAGGTATTTGTAGTTCGCTTAGAAGCTAATCTACACCAAATGCGTAACAAATTTCGTAGCGTAACAATAATAAGAACGGAAACGTTCCTCCCAAAATAATACCTATAGATTTCGATTTATTTTGACTCACCCTGGGCTTGAATGAGAGCCGCGAATCCCAGGCACAACAAAGCCCCAATGGCCAGAGTGCAGCACAGCTTGTTGGCAGCCATTTCTATCAATACTTTTTTGTCCGAAATATATATTTTTTCGACTGCAACTGCAGGCACTTGTTCACTACTTTTAATGGTTGCGAATATATTTATAGTTCCTCGTCGATCAACCGAAAGTTTCAGTCTGAAACTGACGGGCACGGGGCTTCACTTTTTTATTGAGAAAAGCTTGACCAAAGCTCTCAAACGAAAGACTTAAGCTGGGAACTTTTGAGAGGAGATCTAGGAGATACAAGATAAAATTTACTCTTCGGGCTAAGTTAAAGTATACATTGAGGGGCTACTGATTTAATCCATGTATTAGGCGCTATACAATCTGATGCTCCAGGCAGTTAAAACTACTTATTTGTTACTCTGCTTTGTTGAATTTATTCAAAATATAAGAATCTCAGCATTTAGATCTTGTTGAAGGCAGCAATGTCGACGGACTGAACAAAGTCCTCGAACTCCTCGATCTTCTCCTGCAGCAGATCGATAGACACCTTGTCGTCCTCGATGACGCACATGATCTGCAGCTTGTTGATGCCATAGCCAACGGGAACCAGCTTGGAAGCGCCCCACAGCAGACCATCCATCTCGATGGTGCGAACATTGTTCTCCATCTCCTTCATGTCTGTCTCGTCGTCCCAGGGCTTGACATCGAGCAGCACGGAGGACTTGGCAATGAGGGCGGGCTTCTTGGACTTCTTGGCGGCGTATGCGGCCACGCGCTCCTGCTTAATGCGCTCGGCCTCGGCGTCCTCCTCGTCGTCAGATCCGAATAGATCCACATCATCATCATCATCGGCAGCTGGCTTGGCCGGAGCGGCCACGGTGGGCTTGCCGCCGGCCAGCTGGGGCAGAGGAGCTCCAGTCCACGCGGAGCGCTCCGCAGCCTCGAAAGATGCAATGTGACGGTACCAGCGAGCAACGTTCACATAGTCTCCAGCTGGAGCTTTGCCCAGAGCATCGAACACTGACAAATCGGCCTTGCTTGGGGTGTACCTGAAATATATTAATAAGTTTTAGTTAGAAAGTTATTATTGGCAATATGCCGACGTGGTGGGCTGAACATAACCTCACTTGGCGTGCCGCGTGCTTACCCGTTGATATAGCTGTTGTCGGCCAGGAAGTTGTTCAACTCCTTGAGTCCCTGGGGGGTCTTAACATCACCGAAAGCCATTTTAAATACGTTTATTTATTGTTTATTAACGATTTAACGGTCAATTGCCGTGATGCGGTGCTCTGTTCGCCGTGAAAGAAGCAGAAAAGAAGGCCGTTGTTCGAAAGATGTGGAAAAAGGGCCCGGATTTCTTGGCTCCAAATAAGCAGCCACACTTTTTAACAAATTTTTAAGCTTTTAAACAAGATTTTAGTTTGGAAATATAATTAAAACCGGGAAAAATAATTTCAAATTGAGCTGGACCAAATTTTCAAAATACAGCAGTAATCTTTATTTTAGTTAAAAATAAAACAAATTATTACGTGAATTTATGAATTCACATTTAATAAAATGATTTACTCTTGCAATTATGATAGACGTAATAATAAAATAATATTATTATACATCGAGTTTAAAATGCAAAACGTTAAAAAAAAAGATAAAAATAAGCCAATTGGCAGTCCGATAACCATAAGTTCAGTGCTGGGAAGCGGGTTAAAGTTCAAGGCACGCGAAAGTACCGAGCATTTTGCAAATTTAGTGTTGAGAAGAAAACAAGAAAAATTGACGCTGAAAAAATCACCGCAGGCCGCAGAAAAAATATAAAAACGTGGTAAAGTCGCGTAAAAAAGCCAGCTAAATACGTAAGAAACACGGCCAACTGGCCGGCGATTAAAAAAAATACAATAATATCGATTTAAATGTAAAAACTTTTGGCAGCGGCTTTTGAAAATCTCGCCCCCTTTTGGTTATTGAATTTTCAACTCGTGGAGAGGGAGAATCGAATTCGAAGACTGTAATATTGAAAGAAAAAACAGAATACCGTGTAATATCGAGATGAGTGACTTCCAGACGCAGCAGGCTAGCATTAGCCAATCCCAGGCGCTAGCCCAGGCGATAGAGCGTGCGAAGCAGGTAAGAGGCGGTTGTGCAAGCCCGAAACAAGAAAGAACCCCTTCAACATGTGTGTGTATGCCATAAATTTCCTTTGCAGATTGCAGCCAAGATCCAACCAAGCCAGTCCGCCGGACAAGTCGGCCCATCTCCCCCATTTTCTGGACCCGGATCGGGCGGCGGTGGAGGTGGAGGTGGTGGTGTTGGTGGTGGAGGCAGTAGCGGTGGCAGTGGTGGTGGTTCCGGCTTCAAGCGTCATAACGATGACGATAGTGGGCCTGATTGCAAACGCTCCTTTGGCAGTCCTCTGGCGGATTACGGCCAAGGAAACAATTCCAATATGAGCAGCGGAAGTGGTGGCGGTGGAGGTGGATCCGGTGGAGCTAGTATGACCCAGGCGATGGCTCAGGCTGCGGCCGTAGCAGCGCGATTGGCCGCATCGGCAGGCACTTCGTGTGAGGAGCAAATTCGTGTCCCGGAGTCAGCCGCCAGTGGGTTCTGTGGCCGTGGTTCCAACGATACCATTACGCACATCCAGGCGGAGTCCGGTGCCAAGCTGCAAATGATGCAAGATCAAGAGCGCGTGATTATGCTCCGCGGTCAGAGAGATACGGTGACCAAGGCTCGGGAAATGATCCAACAGATGGCCAATAGAGCAGGTGGTGGTCAGGTGGAGGTGTTACTTACCATCAACATGCCGCCACCAGGTCCCAGTGGTTATCCGCCGTACCAGGAAATCATGATTCCTGGTGCCAAAGTTGGTCTTGTCATAGGCAAGGGTGGGGACACTATTAAACAGCTTCAGGAAAAGACCGGCGCCAAAATGATAATTATTCAGGAGGGTCCCAATCAAGAGGTGATCAAGCCACTCCGAATTTCCGGAGATCCACAGAAAATTGAGCATGCCAAGCAAATGGTTCTAGACCTTATTGCGCAAAAAGATGCCCAGGCTCAGCAGCAGGGCGGACGTGGTGCAGGTGGAGGAGGTGCCGGCGGTCCTGGGCTCGGCTTTAATAACTTTAACAATGGAAACGGCGGCGAGAGCGTCGAGGTGTTTGTACCGAAAATAGCTGTGGGTGTAGTTATCGGTAAAGGCGGCGACATGATTCGAAAAATTCAGACGGAATGTGGATGCAAACTGCAGTTCATTCAGGGAAAAAACGACGAAATGGGAGATCGAAGATGTGTGATTCAGGGCACCCGGCAACAAGTTGAGGATGCTAAGCGAACCATTGACGGGCTGATTGAGAACGTTATGGTATGCGACTTTTTTCAATGATTTTCATAAGTTTAGTTTCATTAATTATGCGACGTTTCCAATAACTTCACAGCAACGTAATGGTATGAACCGGAATGGAAACGGAGGTGGTGCCCAGGGCGGTGGCGATACTGGAAACTCGAACTACGGCTATGGATATGGCGTAAATCACGCCCAAGGGGGACGGGAGGAAATCACCTTCCTGGTGCCTGCTTCCAAGTGTGGCGTAAGTTTTAAAGTCTTGCCCTTACGCTTCCTCCTATAGCTAATGTTTTTCTTTTTTTAAAAGATTGTAATTGGACGAGGAGGAGAAACGATTAAGCTTATTAACCAACAGTCTGGAGCCCATACCGAAATGGATCGCAATGCCAGCAATCCTCCCAATGAAAAGCTTTTCAAATCCAAGGGTACAACCGACCAAGTGGAGGCCGCTCGCCAAATGATCTCCGAAAAGATTAATATGGAGTTGACAGTGATCTCGCGGAAACCAATCGGTGGCAGCGGTGGTCCAAACAACGCACACCACAATCAACAGCAGGGCGGTTATGGTGGACCCAATCCAATGCAGGGTGGAGATCCGAACCAGGCCGGCGCCTACCAACAGCAACAGCAGCCTTGGGGTCCCTATGGACAGCAAGGGTGGGATCCGTCCGGACAGCAACAGCAACAACAAATGGCCATGGCCGCCAATCAGGGCGGAGCTGCTGCCGCTGGAGGAGGTGGTGGTCAGGACTACTCGCAACAGTGGATAGAGTACTACAAGTAAGATTAAAAGCCACAAAAGAATGGGGCAGGATATTTAAATTTTGTTTTTAGGCAAATGGGCTGCCATCGAGAAGCTGAAATGATTGAACAACAAATGAAAGCGAAACAGTCTGGCGGAGTATCAGGTCCAGCCCAACAACAGCAACAGCAGCCCCAGCAACAACAGCAGCAGCAACAACAACAGCAGTCACAGCAACAGGCTGGAAACGCAGGAGGCGGAGCCGATTATAGTGCCCAATGGGCGGAGTACTACCGAAGCGTGGGCAAAATCGAGGAGGCAGAGGCCATTGAAAAGACGCTGAAGAACAAAGTAACTTAGATGAGACTGCTGCCACCAAAACAATCTTTATCTATTTTATTTAAAGCAATCACAAAATGGAGCACCGGGCGGTGGCCAGACCAACACTTCCAATCCCGGCCAAGGCGGTCCCAATCCCGGGCAGCAGCAACCCAATCCAGCTGCAGCTGCTGCTGCAGCAGCAGCGGCAGCCGCCGGCGGATATGGCCAGAGCATGACGCCCAGTCAGTACGCACAGTATTCGCAGTATTACGCAGCAGCAGCTGCAGCTGGTGGTCAACCGTCACAGGGCGCACCGCAGCCTGGTGGCGGGCAAGGGGGCGGACCTCCAGCCGGTTACCCCGGAGGTTATCCAGGTGGTGGATACGCAGGGTATCCCGGCCAGCAGCAACAGCCTAAGTCGCACAAAAACGATAAACACTGAGAGCCCACGGAAGAGTTTAGGACAAGAGGGGGAGGAGCAACGGAATCGGGAAGAAAGAGCATGTGGGAGTGGAAGAAGAAGCCGAAGTGGACGATGCTGCGTCCAAATGGCGATGCAGGTGCCTTGCATGGGGTAAGTTCGTGTACTAATAGAGTATGTAGGGGTGTGTTTTGTGCCAATCGACTTAACTATTCAATTGAATTCGCCACGTTTTTTGCTTTACGTATCTTTGCTGTTTCTGTATTCCCGTGCCACTTAAAATGCAATCCTTTATTTTAGAGATCAATTATCAATTCCTTGGTCCATACATTTGACAAACAAAAACATCCAATTCAAATTAGCTGTTTACTGATGATGCATATGTGATATCCTAACGAATTCTTGTTTACCATGCGTATAACTCTTTGCAGTGATCTATTGTTCTACTATGTCCTATGTCTTTTATCCCCCAAAATTAGCTTAACAGTTCAAAAAAAAAAGGCAAATACAATTATTTTCAAATGCAATAAAAAATAGCAGCTAAAGAATACTTCATCAATGGGACAGCACACGGGAGAAGGAACGGAGACGGAGGCCAAAGTCAAATTCACATGTCGTGGGCGGAGTAGAAGCCGAATCAATCAGCCAATCAAGCGGAGAACGGAAAGCAGAGACAGTGTCGCACCTTCGCATCATTAATGTAAATTATATAATTCACACTGTCTATTTGAATATTGCGTATAATTTTTTCACTAGCCTGTAAGAAACTTTCCCTGAGATCTTAAGTCTATTACTATATTCTAACAAATTAATAGAGAAGTAATGCTCTGCAGATCATGATCATATTTCCCATTTACACACACACTCTGAGATTAGACAATTGAATCCGTTTTGGGTGTTTTGTTCTCCGATTTGACATACTTTACATCTGCATACATCTTTTGAATATTTATTTTATTTTTTACCGTCAATTTAGGCAAATCGACCCGAACTGAACCGCAGTGGATGTTTAAATCATGAAAGACAACATTTGCGAGAGTTCTCAAATGCAATAACTGAATTACTATAACCTTAGTGGCAAAAATTAGGTGATTACGATACATTTTTATAAATCAATCGAGTCTCTCTCGTAATTAGCTTAGCTTAGTTATAATGCAAAACCTATTGAACAACATGATCAACGATATCGACTGGTCTGGTAAGATTTTAAACTTGAAAACTGTATAAAAATCATTGTGAAATGTTACTGCTGCAATATTTATGAGTTCTTGTTTAATTAATCTGACCTTTGCAATATAATACTTTCACCTTTCAGTTGTGGGCAGTCCATAATTACATTTATTTATGTTGTAATAAGGGAAGCCGAAACTATCTATAAAATTACAATTCCCTCTCTTTTTGAAACAATAAGTCTGGAGAATATTCATTCATTTAGGCGATAAAATAGTAACGATTTAAAAATCTTTATTTCCATATGCAAACATAAGTATGTACTTTCAGAGGCCGCTCGTCAGACCAGTTCTTAAAAGATTACCGAAAGCAAAACCCCAAAACTTAATCACACTCTATAACAAAAGAAACATGAACAAATTCAAACAAGATATTGTCAAACTTGGTAAGATCGTGTATTGTTATTACTGTCTATAGAATTATTCATACTGAAAATCTAACATCTAAATGAATATACTTACCCAAATGAATGTAGGTCTACCATTATTTATAAATGAAACTTTGGTATAATCTAAACTAAGTTTTACGTCTCCCTGAATATCTGATTGTTGCTACAGCAGATAACCCATATTGTAACCGTTGGCCGGAAGGGCTGGCTCAGATCGGACTCTCTATCCAGACTCTGGTCCTGGTCCGTCCTTAGACCGGCTTAGCATTGAATAAACATTTAATATACTATATAATATATATTTATCAGATATTGCTAGCATATAGCACTCCGGTGCTGTGCGTCATATTGCGTTTCTACTTAATGCATATTTATTTTCTACTGTTGTTTATATTTGAAAAACGTTTTTCGAGCGTATTTTCAGGGGCTCTGGATGAGATCTGGGGGATCGGGACGGGCTTTAACTTTCCTTGTCGCTTGATTGTCACATTCGGTATGCCTTTAATTATATTGGAGTCATATTTTACCAAACTGCACATTTATTATATTGATGATCGATTATCCTGAATATTCTATATGCTTTTATCTGTGTGATCTTTACTTGTATACATATATATATATCTATATATTTCCCTAGCAACTGCAACGATATTCGATTTCCATTTCCATTTCCATATTCAGTGCTGTAACTTTGTGCAATATCGTTTCAAGGTATCATTTCTTGCTATTTAAGCGGTTTACATTGCCTCCCACTTATATCATATTTTTATATATATTTTCCTCTACTATTTATTGACTAATAACTCCTAAGATAAGCGTGTGGCACTGACTTAAGATTAGACAACTATCCAAAATGAAAGTGGAAAGTTTAATTTGTTTTTAACATATATGTGGCAGTCGGAGTGCGAAGATATTTGGTTATGGGAAGTCGTTCTCTTTTTAATTCCAGCAACTTGTCCGGAAACCGAAGAGGGAAGGGGGTAAGTAAGTATGACTACCCAGGAGTAAAGTCATAGATTTAGTTCAACAAGTCGCTCCGTTGAGCATATCCTTTGGGTCCAATGTCAAGCCGTTTATTTTGCGATCGAATGATATTTTTGAAATTGAAAACAAGCACTTCCATTTATTTTATTTTAATTAAGAGCTTTGATCTATTTGCAGGACCTATAGAGTGAAAGATTATTCACCCATTTATTATCCACATTGACGTTATATTTTTGAGTAGAAATTTTCTAAAAGTGAGAAATATATTTTTTTTTAATAAATTATAGTTATAACCCTGATGCTTTATATATTTTTAGAATTTTTAACTGAATCATAACTATCTGTATGTTACAGCCTCATGTTTGCGCCGTATCCTCCAAAATCCATCCTGTCAATGAGGGGCGTGTATATTTTAGTGTTTTCAATGCAAGTTTAAGGAAATTAGATTTATTTCGATAACTACATCTCAAATGTGATATTTATTCAAGTTTTCAAAATAAATTTACCCTTTATGAACAAATGGAACGACATATTTAATTGTTTAACTTACCTCAAAGCCAGGTTATCCCAAGAAAAACAGTTTTTCATTTATAGATTATCCTAAATTTTTCTCTGGCGTATTAATTGTTGCCCTTTGTAAAGGTAAACCTCTATAAACCACTAAAAAAATCCCTTCCATCTGTAAAATAAATATAACAATTAACTTAATTTGTAGCATTTTATTGTGAATACACTGCAATATTTTTTTCATCCCTTTAGTACTTTGCAGTGAAATATTCCAAGTCAAAACAGAACGTAATGCACAAAAAGATAATATAGCTTAGTGCCAAATTTTGGGCTAAACTATTTTACTTCATTTAGTGTATTGGGGAAATTCAACATACATCGAGTTACGAGTTAATTATTTACGGGTTTACTACAGAAAACTTACATTGAGATGCGGCTTTTTAAGATTCTAACTGATTTTGTTCTTTTCTGTTGCTTTTTGATATCCAGATGTTTGTGTTTTTACTTCATTCTTTAAAATTAACATACATCTATTTTACTTGTTTATATCTAATATTTATAATATTTAACTTTCATTTTTTTTTCAATTTTCAATCTTCTGTTGATTTTACTCACACTTGGGTGTGAGCGTGTCTCTAGTTGCGTTTATTTGCCGAGAAACCTTCCTGTCCTCAGTTACTAAGGCCCGAGCACTCAAGTTAAATATATTGGGTTTCAGGGGTGGGGGTGTTGAAGTTGGAAATCTGACTGGGGGCTTCCATTAATCACTTAGACCACTAGCTCCGGCTTAGGGTGTGTCAGGGCTTACGCCTTTCTCGCCCACAGCATAATTTTTATAATTTTTTTTTTACATTGCCAAAAAGGTTTTGCAATTATTTAAATTTAAAAGGATATCCATTTTCGTGTTTTTGTACTGCTGCCAGTGTGTGAATTTCGATATATATTTGTAACCTTTCCAAACGTTAATTTTGCCTTTGTGTTTATTATTTTTCGTGCTTAAGTTTAATTACATAAATCCTTCTTGAACGTCAAATGAAAATGCACTACAGTTTTTGTTTTCATCGGATTTTTACAAGTTTCCCATTTTGCATTAATTACACACATTTGCTGAACTGCCGCCGAGAGCACTCTTTAACTTTCAGAAAAATAGACATTGATGCGTGCATGTGTACTGGTTGGTCAAACAAAATTTTTATATATACAAATGAATATATATTAGAATGGGTAGTCTACTGCTGCTGACATTTGGTGTAGGTTACTGCAGGTAGCTTTTAGGATAGAAGTAAAATCATATACTTATAGGACATCTACAAGAGCTGCTGTGTTCACGGTTTTTCGAACGATGTTCCGTCTTAACGACCTTCAAAAAGCGGCAACCCACTTTCATTTTGTTTTATTTAGCTTGTCTACCGGACATGGACCCTTCCCCGGCTTCAAACCGCCTGCTTCTCTTTGTTGTTTTATGTTGCGATTAACTAAAATTAAATTAAAATTTAAATACGTTACTATGCGGAAGTTTGTAAAAAGCTTACCGCTTTGACTGTGGCCTTAATGAAGTCTTTCTTTTCTGTTAGATCAAAGTCTGGATATTTCGCGTACACTTGTTTGCATACTGTTTTCATGGTTATCTCTTCAAGATTGGCTTTATCCAGGATTTCTTTTACATAGCCGCGTATTTGCTCGTCCTGCCAAAAGATTGTTTTGTAAATGTAAAGTATGCCAAAAACAATAACATTAAACACTAACCGTTGGGAATGCCAGTTTGCCCTTTTTGGTTAGTGGCTCGTCTTCGTCGGATTCATCTTTGTCATCTACATCATCATCCTCTTCCTCCGACGATTCTTTCTTTGATTTCTTGGGTCGACCGTCGGCTAAAAATAAAAAATAAAAATAAATACGTTTTCAGTAAATAGTAAACTAGAGCCGTCTTACCCTTTCCAACTGGTTTTGACTTGTTATTAGGTTTGCTTTTTTTCGCAGGCGTTGTGGGTTTCTTACTCTTCTTTGGACGTTCATCCTGCAACAGGGAACAGTTGAAATTTAAAGTCATTAATATTGTTTGGTAACATACCTCGCTTTGATCGCTTCCAAAATCAGACAGATCCTCCTCGTCTTCATCTTCAGAAATATCGTCTTCTTCGCTATCAGAATCCTTACGCCTCCGCGATGCCGCTCCCCGACCTCTTCCTCTTCGTCCAGCTGCCGCTGAAGCTGCTGGTCGTCCACGCTTGCCAGCCGGTCCTCGCTTGCGCTTCGGTACCTGTAAAACAAAATATGTTCTTAGCTACAAGAATCGCCTTTCCATAGGCATGCTTACATCACTGTCTGCATCAGAAAGCTCTGACTCTTCTTCCTCCTCGGAATCAGAGTTTCTTCGGCGACTCTTGCGTGCCGGTCGTCCTCGACTTCCGCGTCCGGAAACTTTACGACCAGCTCCTCCAGCGCCGCCACCGCGTCCAGCGTCCGAGTCAGAATTGGCCGAGGGATTGTACTACGGGTGGACAAACAATTAGTAATGGATTACACCATAAGAGAAAGTAACAAACGTCGGAGCCAGACTCGGAGTCATCGTTGCGTCTTCTTTTAGTCACCGTCACTTTGTGCTCGCTCTCCCCAGAGCTGGAGAAATCGACATACGCGGATAGCTCTAATGCGAAAAATTACAAAAAATAAATAAATAAGAAAAAACACACAAGCATGAGCTCTTACTTTTTCCTGCCGTAGATCGCCTAGGACGTCCAGTGGAATTGCGTGCCGAGCCTCTGCCAGCGGCACCACCCGACTTGCCGCTCTTGCGCTTCTTTTCCTCCTCACTGGGAGGATCGTCATCATCGTCGTCCTCGTCCACATCCTCATCCTCGGGATCCTCTTCGTCCTCCTCGTCGCCCTGCTCTAAGCACAGCGATTCATCTGGTTCCATTAGGAATTTGAGCACTCGCAGCACAATCTCGCTCTTGCTGCCCTTGCGGTCTAAGGTGAGAATCTCACAGACATTTCGCAGCCCTTTGTTGTCCAACTTCTTGATTGCATCCAGTTTCTTATTGTATTCCGAAGAGTCCTTAGCAAACTCGAAGCCGGCGAAAGAACGCAGATTCTTTTTCACCACATTATTTTTACCCTGAGCACCAAAACAAATCTGTAAGAAACCAAATATTAGCAGGTTTAGGTCAGTAAGTTGACTCACAGCTTACCGCATGCAGAGGCTGCAGCCCATCCACTCTGGTCTTGTTGATGTTCTCATTGATTCGATCAATTTCCGCCAGAGCAACCACATTCTCATCATCTTCGGCCACCTCGTTGTTTTTGTCCAGCCCGTCGTTTTCATCCTCTTCATCATCATCAGCATCATCGTCGTCCTCTTCATCATCCTTCTCCACTTTGCCATTCTTGGCCTTTACTTCTGGTTTCTTGGATTTATCTGCTCCCGGCTTGGCCTTGCCTTCGGCATCCTTTTTCTTGTCGTCCACTTCAGTTTTGGCTTTCTTCTCGCTCTCCTCATCGCTGGCTTTATCGTCCTCCTCATTATCATCGCCGTCTTCACTGTTTTCATCATCTTCGTCGACATTATCGTCCTTTGCATCCTTTTTGTTGTTAGCAGACTTCTTTGCCGCCGGAGGTGACTTTTCCTTTTTATCAGCTACGGATTTATACAACAATCAATAGGTATTTGTAGAGCAAAACCATTAAATACTAAATATTTGTAAAAAGAATGTCTTCAACCTTGGGAAGTCTACTTGCTACTTTGTTTGGGATCGCAAGGACTATGAATATTGAATGTATGCTGTACCTCGGCGCTTACTACACAGAACCCACTGGAAAAGGGTTTAGTATGAACAATAGCCAAGGATGAAGTATAGGAAAAGTAAAGTAACAATTTCATAATTTTCCGAAATATTTTTATAAACATTTTTTCCAGAGCGGGACTCGAACCACATGCTTCAAATTATAAACAGAGCGTCGCGTTAGCCGACTGCGCCACGAAGGTGCTCCGGGACCCACAAAATATCTCCAATAAGAACCAAAGAGGAACACACACACAGATGCAACTCAAGAGCTCCCCAAAAAGGGTTGCCAAGTAGATATTTAAAACGCAACAAACAATAAATAAATAACAATTCAAAAATTAAATAGAAATATCTACCATAAAGTAAATATAACAAAAATGTTTTAAATGTTTAAATACTCAGTTAAGGATTTCTAAATTGAACTTTTTTTTAAAACAAGAAACTAATTTAAGGTAATGTTAATGACATAATATGTTAAATGTAATATTTTAATAAACTTCTCGGCTTTAGGATAATATTGCTGACAACTCTGTTTCTGAATCGCGCGCAAATTCATTTTATGATTTTTGTTTTTCTCTCTCGTTCTTCACCAACACACCCCAACTTGGCGGTGATAGTATGGGGGGCCTTTATTTACCTGCATCCGATTCGGGAGCTGGAGCTGCCGCTGCGTCTCCTTTGGTTTTTGGCTCAGCGACGTCATCAGCAGCGGCGCTGGCGGCAGCGGCGTCGACGTCAGCAGCCCCAACGACTGCGGTGGGGGGTGTCGCTGCATCGGGTGTCCCCTTTTCGGATTTCGCCTCCTTCTCGGCGGCTGCATTTTCTAGCGCCTTCGGGTCGCTTGCCTTATCGGCGGCTTTTTCGGTGGCTGCCGTTTCTGCCGTTTTGTTAGCATCCTTGCGGGTGGACATGGACATGGAAATATACGAAATCACAACTGTATTACACTTTATAATTTTTGGCGGCTATTCAGTTTGTGCGTTTTGCGTTTCGTTTTATTCGGCAACGAGTTTGTGTATGCGTGTCCGTCGAGCGCAGCCTCTGCGGCACAACGACGCCATGTTTATACACAGAAAAAGAGCGGGGAGAGAATCCGTTCGGCGGGCGGAAGATTGTTGCGCTTATTTACATAAAAAACACGCCTTCAATTGAGCCGTTTTCACGTCCTGCCAGTCAATCGAGCATTTACGCGATTTTTTAAACACTTCAGGGATTTACATACCATATTTCTAATGGTTTTTCTGTTTTTTCTTCAGCCGACACACATTCAATGGTCACTTGCTTGTGTATGCGTGTCCGATATATAGATATCGATAGCAATAGAAAAACAGCACTGCTTATCTCGGTTTCAAACCAACTTAAAAACGATATAATGCAGTATTTTTTTCCGTTTTCCAACACTAGCTTGATCATACGGCAGCACCGGTTGCAAAAATAAAAGCGCGCGGCGTGTTTTTACAAAACAAAACATTATAAACAATTGTCCTCCCTCCAAAAACTATTAATTGTGTTGTTAACTTACTCACAGCACACCAGCTGCCATGGGAATTTTGGGCTTATCAAAGCTGATTGCTGATTTGGCCCCACAGGCCATTCGTGAAAGTGAAATTAAAAATTTTTTTGGTATAAAACTTAACAGCTAAATAATACAGTTTTTCCTAACTTATTTTATTGTTTATTTTAGGTCGCAAGGTGGCAATTGATGCCAGTATGTGCCTGTACCAGTTTTTGATCGCTGTGCGATCGGAAGGAGCTCAACTGGCGACCGTAAACGGAGATCCCACCTCCCACTTGATGGGAATGTTCTACCGAACTATCCGGCTTCTGGACAATGGGATCAAGCCCGTGTATGTTTTCGACGGAAAACCACCAGATCTAAAGTCCGGCGAGCTGGCCAAGCGTGCCGAGCGGCGGGAGGAAGCGGAGAAGGCCCTGAAAGCAGCCACCGAAGCTGGCGATGATGCCGAGATTGAAAAGTTTAATCGACGGTTGGTGCGGGTAACTAAGGAACATGCCCGCGAGGCCAAGGAGCTGCTCAAGCTCATGGGCGTTCCCTATGTGGAAGCCCCGTGCGAGGCAGAGGCGCAGTGCGCGGCATTGGTGAAGGCGGGAAAGGTTTATGCCACAGCCACGGAGGACATGGATGCTCTCACTTTCGGTTCCACGAAACTACTGCGATATCTCACGTACAGCGAGGCTCGCAAGATGCCAGTTAAGGAGTTCAGCTACGAAAAGCTTCTCGACGGCCTTGGCGTTAATAATCGGGAGTTCATCGATCTCTGCATCCTTCTAGGCTGCGATTACTGTGAGAGCATTAAAGGCATTGGACCAAAGCGGGCCATCGAACTGATAAACAACTACAGGGATATTGAAACCATTCTGGACAACCTGGACACAAGCAAGTACACGGTCCCAGAGAACTGGAACTATAAGGTAGCCAGGGAACTCTTTATCGAACCGGAGGTGGCCAATGCGGATTCTATAGAACTCAAGTGGACAGAACCCGACGAGGAGGGCCTGGTAAAGTTTCTCTGTGGCGACAGGCAATTTAACGAGGATCGTGTACGCAGCGGAGCCAAAAAATTGCTCAAATCCAAGCAGTCCCAGACCCAGGTGCGTTTGGATAGCTTTTTCAAGACGCTTCCTAGTACTCCTAATGCCAACAATGCCGCCAAACGGAAGGCCGAGGAGGCCAAAAAGAGTGCCAACAACAAAAAGGCCAAGACTAGTGGCGGTGGAGGCGGCCGTGGTAGGAGACCAAAATAGAGTTTTTCTGAAAAAACGTACAACTTTTTAATAGTAAACCTATGCGTAATAAAAGCCTATTCTACATTAAAATTACATCTTTGAGCTTAAGACTAATTGGTCTGCTTGTGGGCGTGGGTGAGGTTTAGGTTGGGATGTTGAATTATGAATTGGGATTTTGAATTTTGCATTGGAGTTTTTTTATTTTATAGGGGGCTGCGACTACAGCAAATACTGCTTGGCCAGGGCGCGTAGGAATCTCGACTTTCGCACCATGGCGCTTTCTCGTTTGATCTCCTCGTTGTTATTCGCATTCAGCTCCAAGGTACCCATCATAGAGATCTGAAAACCACAAAAATTATGACTCACGATTCGCCTATAAATAGCTTATCCTTACCGCTTCCAGTTTTCGACTGTGCTCGCCTCTTTTCGCATGCAGATTGACGATGAACTCCAGCAGCGTTGTGTCCCAAATGCAGCTGTAGTAGGCATCCATAGCATCCGTAAAGTTTGAAGACTTCTCGCTGAGATTCTTGAAAACGATGCCGTAGTCGATCTCGTCAAGAAACTGGCACAACACTGTGGCCTGCATATGGCAACCCAGATTGGCAGCACACCGGATCATCTTGCGGATGACGTAGTCATCGGCCACATTCCTCTGCAGCGGCATGGTGCAGTAATCAGTACCAGTGACCAAAGCATTTACGTAGCACCTCATGGCTGACTCATTGTTGCCGATGGCCAGGTCCAGGTCGCCCTTCATCTTTAGCCAAGAAATTGTCTGTGGATAGTACGTTAATGCCTCGGAGAGAAGCCACTGCAGCGTTTCAGAGACGCTTCTCTGGCTGTAGCTGATGGGACTGAAAAAAAGAAACAAAAAACTTTAGCCATGTAATCTCTGGATATGGGCATGCACCTCCGCTCACTTATTAATGCTGGTGGGCCAGAGCTGCATGTACTCGCAGCTCAGATCGTGGTTGGGGTCGTCCTTGAGGATGTTGTGTATTTTCCCTATCATGGAGATGGACAGACCAAACACGCTTTGATGTCGGATGCGCTGGAGGAAGGCCTGCAAGGAGCTGGCACCGCCAGAGGAAGCTCGTTTGGGAACGTTCAGGAACATGCTAAGCATAAGATCCCAGGCATCGCGGCACACCTTCTTGGGACCCTTCATCTTTTCCATTTCGACAAAAGTGTTGGCAAATGCAACAGGTAGTTCCAGGGCGCCCGATCGCTTGTCCAAATAAAGTAGCGGGGAGAACTCTGTCAGGTTCAGCAGCATGATAGCGCAGCTTTCGAGGATGTCCGGCCGGGGAATAATCGAATCACTTAAGCACTGTTTGCATCTACCGCCAAGCGCCAGCAGATCCAGGGGCTTCTGGTGCCATTCCTCCAGGGATTGCGTGATTTGAATGTACAGGATTTCCCAGGTTAGCAATTTGCACATTAGCTGAACATTGGCCGCCATCTCTTGGCGCTGCGTCTCCGATTTAAGGACACTCAACATGGCCACTGCATCAATGTAGTTGCCTCTGAGGGCCAGTTCCCGGGCTTTACCCAATAACACGTAGCTAAAATCCTGTAGAAAGCTAACCGGCATGGCCATGATCAGATTTTTCAGCGGTTGAGGTATATCCCAACTGGGATTGATGGCCCAGAGGGGTCTACCAGGCGCCGTGCTACATAGTTTCACCAAAAGAATTCGAACTGTGTTGGCGTTGGTGCAGCTTATTAACTGGCGTTCCAAAGCAGCCACATCCACACGTGTCACTAAAAGGTAGGAGAGATTATAGATTATATACACTTGAAATTATTAAATTTTCTTACTTTTGGAATGGCACATCCAGTCGGAGAGTGAGGCCAAAGAATTGGTAGGCACCGGTGGCGCAGCTTGGAGCATCTGCTCGTCCAGGTCCTGCAGTTCTTCCGCCGAGAATAGACCGAAACCCCGCACCGTCTGCAACAGTTGTCTGGATTGTCCGCCCTGGTGGAGCATGCAGTCGATGAGGAAATGCTTCAAAGCTATTTGTTCTTTTAGACTACAGTGTGGCAGGATCTCCTGCAAACCTTCCACCAACGGTGGCAGACAGTCTAATTCCCGGTACTTTTCAAAGTACTCCACGCTTCCGAAAATGCTGCCCCACTCGAAGATATTTCGTACCACGTTCAGGGCGGCGACTTGCAGCTGTAACTGAGAGGGTTCCTTCAAAATTCCAGAGGATAACGAGCCCTCAATGTCCAGTTCCAGCTGCCTTCGGCTCACTAAGGGTATCTCTCGCATTTTATTGTCCAGTTTTAGAATGGGAATCATCTCTGCATAATTGCTTAGCAACGAATGCTCGAATCGCTCGAGAAGCGTCTGCTGTTGGGCGCTGATACCGCAGGCTTGCAGCAGACCCTCCAGTTCCACTGGTTTTATGTGACAAAAGTGAAACGTCGTCTGCGACGGTATGGCCTGGAGATTGGTGTTACAGGCGGCTGCTGCTTCTCTGGCCAAAACATACTGCTTGGTGTACAGGTAATATTGGGCCAACTCGTACTGTAACTGCGCTCTCAGCTCCTGGGGCGTGATCAGATGCATTAGGTCGTAGTTTTGTCCAGTTCCCAGATCATCGCACTGCAGCGTCACGAAACTGTCGTAGTGGAAAACGTAAAACGGCTTTCCCGCACTGCATAGTTGTGTAAGATACTCGATGGACGGCTGAGTGGGTGAGTCCAAAAATTGCTGCAGTTGGTCTACGGTTTGGTACATGGTATTCGGAGGCCGTGGCGTTTTCAGCGCTTGTTCCTTGATGAGTTGCATGCGAAGCAACAAGCGGTGATAGATTGTTAACGCAAATCTAGCTGCCCGTTCATTACCAGAAGAAGCTAAAGGAATCAAAATAAGTATTATTTATGTATCGTAAGACAATCGTTTCCATTTTAACTCACAAATCTTCATATCAAACTCGCTAGGCAGGGGAATACACAGGGGACGACCGTAGCTAATGGTACAGAGATCACGAAGCAGGGCCAGTTGCATTAGCACTGGCAGGTTCTTTTCCAAGGCATCCAGATCCCACTTCAGCCAAGTTGCCACCTTGAGCTCTAGAATCTTTAGAGCAAGCTGTTTTCTGGTCAACTGTAATCCATTCTCTCCCAGCCTCTGGGTAATGGGAGGAACATTTAAAGCCGCCGAGGCTGCAGGAGTCGTGGCATTGGCTCCTCCAACCACGCCGGGAATGGGTCCTGATCCGGGTCCGGTCAGAGACGCCAGGTCGCTTCCGGGTGTGACAACTGAGGGAATGGCCGTGTCCGGCGTCATACTGATGAACTGCATGATCAGCTCCATAGCACTGGGCTCTAAAAAAGAGATTTTCGATGTAGTCACCGGAAACAACAGCAGAGCCACAAGTGGATTTGCTTACCTGGCTGGGGACGCTGTAAGTGCAGCGTTATCTTGTGAGGATCGAGTAGAAACTCGAACCACAGCACCGTCTCGGCGGCCAGTGGCACTGGTTTGGGTTTGAGGGGATCCATTGGCTTTAAGTCGCAGGTTGGTTGGAATTTTGTGCAGTGTATTTCTTATTTACAATCGAACTGATTTAACCATCAATGTGTTCGGGAGGCGCAGGCATCGCCTTTTAAAGGATTGTATGCAAAGGGGTCATGTCTTACGGCACAAATATGTTGGCAATGGTTTTTTTTACCGCATAAATGGGCTGGCAAAGTTGTTTTTGGGGGCGAGTGTGACCAAATTGGACACAATTCGCTAGACACAATTCGTGGATTCGCATCCAGTGCTCTGCAATGGCCATTCTGGCCTTTAAACGTTTTTCAGCACCATTTTTGAGTTATCGATTGTATCAATCGATAGCTGATCAAACCGGAAACGGAAATGGGAATAAATATATAAATGAAAGGTTTTATAAACTAAAGTTAAAACAGTTGTATTTACTTAAAAGTTTTCGTGACTTTGACTGTCTTATTATTTAGTACTTGTTGGCGTTTTATTAACCTGATATCTTTAGGCTTTATAATGCTTGACCTTCTTATACGAATGATACGTTTTCTTTTTTATTAAACTTTTATTGGATGTTATGAAATTCTAATTTATAACCCATTTACACATAGAAACTATCAAAGGGGAGTATCTATCCGTGACATACTGCCGAAGACATTTTTTCCTGTTCATTAAAAATGTAAAACAACCTGAAAATCTATTCCGGTAATTTATGCAAATATTTATGTTTGATGAATTTCGATTAAGGTGCTCACTCTCTCTCCAGATCTGCATGATTTCGATGCTTACACTGTTGAAAATAAAAAAAAATTTTATTATTGGCTTTTTTAAGAGCTATCTGATCGTGAAGTTTATGAGCATTTCTCGGCTCAATAATCTGAATCTTAATAAAATATTTAACGTTCAATCAGGTGATTTTATGCAAATGATATGTTTCCAATTTAAATGGCATTTTTCATCTTCTTATGGAGACTTGTTTGTGTGCAAAGTTGGGCCTCTGTCGATGGATGGATGAATGGGTGGGATGGAGGAGGGCTTCTAGCCCGTCAAGGCTTCTAGAAAGAAATCTTGAAACAAAAATATATTTTATTTCTGGGGTCACAAAGAGCGATAATCTTTTTACTTTGTTGTCTCGCCATTTTTCCTATAATTATGCAATAAATTACGCGCTCCTCTAGCAGCAAAGAGACTTAATTTCCAAATGCTTCTTCGCATAAGAATCGGTACAAATCTTTTTTAGTTGTCTTATTTTCTGAGGGGGCGGAAGAAGGGGTTCTCTTTTTTGGGGGTGGCCCATAAAAACGTCAAATGGGTAAAAGTATTATTCCGATTTTCGTGTTAATATCGTCATAAATTTTAATAATAAATTGACATCGAAAAAGAATAAACCTTTGGCTAAAATTAGCAGCTGCCTTGAAGATTTTTTGGGGTCTCTACTTGCTTAGTTGTTCATTCATGGTTTCTCCAAGCACCTAAAATTCCATTGGAATAAATACCTCTTTCAATATTTCCGATTCGACAATTTTCCTATCTCATTAGCAAGTTCAAAAGTTCTCCCAAGGAATGCGCCTGTTTTGACAATTCAACTTGGGACTATTAAATGCTAAACGTTAGCTAAGTCATTGCTAAATGGCGTTGATTAAGCGCATGATCTGAAAATGTCATCCGGGTTATCGTTTCAGTACAGAAATCACTCGAACATTTTCGGATCAGTGGCGTTTCAATCGAATTCTATGTCAAAATCCAACTTATACTAGGCCAATGGAATTCTACTCTCTGGAACCTCTAATAAGTATGCTCAGGCCGATTGGGTAATTAAATAACCCAAATAGTTTTCATTTCGTTGCTAGGGGAAGTGCCACAGTCTCGACCTGTTAAATATTAGCATAATATGCCATACTTTGTTCACAAATTAATGTAAATTTCGGTCGGGCCAGTGGAACACCTATTGGCTCTAGAAAACCAGAAAGCTTCCAAGCCCGACTCGATCGATGGCCCAAACCGAATAGAGGAAAACAAAGGCCGAAAACAGCTTTGAAACTCTATTGATTGGGGTCGTAAATTTGTTTGGTTTTGGGGGTTTCTGGCGCGGCTTTTGTCGGACTCATTTGCATTTTATGCAGGTGGATGTGGAGCTCGTGCCATTCACAAGCATCGATAGAGACAATCCCCGCAGTATTTATGGCTTTAGCCTAGCTATCATTCAATAATCTTTGCATAACTAAGCTGACCCAGTGAAATTGTCTATTGTTTGAGACATCTTCGAAGTTTTGTGAAGAGATCGAAAAACCGTCCATATACTCTGAAAGCGATCTCTATGCCTGGTGTATATACCTTTTGGAAAACCTATTTTTTGAAGGGTCCCATGACTGGTGATAAGGCATGGGAGAAACGAAATGATCTTCCACAGAGTTTATATCTAAATGATAACAAAAAAACATAATATTGAACTCCTATTTAAATAAAACTTTCAATTGCCTAGAATACTTTAAATAATTTGATTGTCTTTTGTAGATGTATACTTTTTGTTAGGTTTAAGAAGAGTATCTTGAGTTCCTTTCTTTCTTGTTACTTTCTTGTTCTGCATCCGGAATGAGCTTAAAGAAATTTTTAGCAAGTTCTATATATTTTTTTGTATCTCTGTTTCATTTTCTCTTTTAGATGTTATTAATAATGCCATAAATTAACAAAATTCATTGCTATTGCTAAATCTTTTTACGTACGCACCGCCGGACCGCAAAAAAATAAAACCACGAGAAAATATTAACAAAAAATTTTAAGAAAAAAAGGGGAAAAGTTTTCGAAATGTGTTTTCTAGTCGAAAGAATTCGTGTCTGTCGTCTGGTGGCAGGCGGCATGGAAACAACGACACGAAAATCTTTCAGCAGCGGTTGACACACAGTGCGGAAAACCGGACGGACTGACACCCCGAAGACACACCTACGCAACTACTCCTCTGTAAGGAGGGATGGGGGTGGGGCTGGGTCTGGGACTGATACTGTTCTTCTGGTTCGAGGAACATCCTCCTTCCCCAAAACTGACTGAAACTGAAATGAAAATTGTGGTGAGCTTTTCGGTCGCCGTGTCGCCGCTGATGGCTTATGAAATGGGGCAAAAGTTGGGAAATTCTCTTCTCAATTACGAGACAGGAGAAGAGGAAATCATTTGGGCCATTTTAATACCCTAAAATCAAACATACATTACCCGAAAACAACTTGGGATACTTCAAAAACTTTAAACTTTACAAGAGGTATTTTTAAAATTTTATGACAATCTCTCCAGAGAAAGTATAAGATTCAAAATCCCCGATGCTCCTTCCCAAAAGTTAGAGCATAATGAAAATATATTTGTCGCCGCTTTGGTTTATTTCGTGTGTTTTTTGGAAAAGTATTTCAAAATGTGATGGCATTTTTTGTAGAATCTCTTTGCTGTCGCCACAATGAAAGTTGTTTAGGATCCTTACCTATAAATTTCGTGCTTGTTGGCTGTCGCATTTTGGGTCTCCAGAAGAGTCATGGCCCGGATTGCCATCGGCTGTTTATTGGTATCATTTACCACGTAATGATTTCAATTGAGCGTATTCTATTTTTGAAAACTGTGACAAATGTGTAACAAAGACTGGCCCCAAAAAGACTTCCACAGAAATACAGATCAATTGGACCAAAAAAGAAGCTGTCATTTGCCCTGGGACCTGATCGATTTGCTGACAACGAGAGTTTAAGCGATAAATGTATTTTAGAAATATATGTATCTTCAAGTTCTACGAATCGAAGAGGTACCTCTCACTGAATGAAATTCCATTCATTGAAAGTTACTTCGGCATCGAATGGTTTCTGTTGATCTCGATGATGCCGAAGATGATCTTCAGATTGCCAGTCACTTGATTTGGTTTGGTTTGGTTCGGTTTTACCATTTACCGTTTGCGGCAGCATTAATAGCCCAAAAATACACCTTGCCTTGCCAAACAAAATCGAATTCGTATTCCGATTTGGATTCGGAGAGGAAAGACTCCAACGATCGTGTGTCTTTTGATGGCCCAGCAATGACACACATTTGTCAAAACGGGTTCACTTCAAAAGACCCGCGTTAAAGGGAAAGAAAAAGAGAGCCATGCTGCCAGCAGCCACCAGCCAGCAGCCTCACAATGGAAAGAGATGAATGGTTGAAGGTGCAAGACAAGACGGTAAGCCAACAAGTGAAAGACAAATGTGCGAGCCATCAATTGTCAAATGTCGAATGTCGAACAGGAGGTGCTTGTATTGAAAATCAAAGGAAATGATCGCCAGAAATTGTTTCTTCATTTTCAAAAATGGGGAGCACTTCTTTCAGTGTAGGAAAAGCATCAGCAAATGATGGATTTCCCGCTGATGGTGTGGAAATTGTTGCACAATTCCATTGCCTTTCGACTCGTTCAGCTTCTTGGCCTTGTCAAGTCACGAGTCTTTGTATTTTTTTTTATGGGGAGCCTTCAAGTATTTCGATTGTTCTGTTCATTTTTTTGTTTGCCTAGCAAATATTACGCTAAACCCTGAGACAAGGTACCAACTACCAGACACTTCCACTTGGAACCCCAAAAAAAAAACATCTGGGGAGAACAAAAAAAAAAAGAAACGAAGGAGCCAACTCATTTGTTTAATCGTTATTGAAACAGTTGGTCTGGTTTTCTGTTCAATTCCGTTTAGGCTCCAGTCTTTTCCCTTTCCTGGAGTGAACCAAATACATTTATTTCTTTTGAAAGCTTCCCAAATTTTTAGAGACTCTCGAGAGAATCGAATTTTATAGTGACACTAGAAGAATTCAAATAAAACTTTAAGCAAAAGCCAGATAAAAACAGGTAGTAAAAGCAGACTTTCCCCCTGCAACCCGACTCCAGTCCTGTCCGCAGTCACTTCATTTTGTATACACCCATGGAGTTTATGAATATGTGAGCAGAGAGTGCCGCACTTATTAGTCTGTTAGTCTGTCTGCACTTAAATAAATCCTTCAGCAGGCTCGTCAAAAACTGTTTACCATGAAGAGCGTAAGTGGATTTGACAACTGTCAACTGGTCCCCAGTGGTGCCTTCTGGCTGGATATCAGCCAGTGTCTGCCCCTTGCATGCTAATGACTTCCACGAGGGGTCTGTTGCACTTGCAACTTGCAAGGCAGGCAGGCGGCACTTGACATTCCTGTCCCTGTCTCATTTTCCTTGGCTTCTTCCCATCCGGGCAATCCTATCAAAATTTGTATATTCCCCCCACTAAGATCCCATAACAAATGGGCAAAGCAAGAGATACAAAACAGGATTTTGTATATCTCTAAATGGAGTTTAGGTTTGAGTAACTCTAGCCTATAGTTATCTCCACAAATACCAGCTATTAACCTAAGATGACCTACAATTTGGCTTGGCTTGATCAACTTTGACCCGGCTCAAAACACTTTATAGTTCACAGAATTGGTCACACACACTAATTCTCCCCAAAGATTATGGTCCAGAGCCGATCAACAGGTGGACGGAGCGGAGTTTTTCAGAATTTATGAAACTTTTTAATTAGGCCCCGTCCAGAGGGCGACTAATGAATTGAGTCGAAGCGCAGTGGCCATAAATTTTAATTATGCCCCGAGCAGCCAAATAGCGTGGCATCCACCAATATTTGGGAGAAGCGCAAACGGGGCTCTTGGTTAGAAGGACCGCCTGAGCGTCATGAAATTAAAAATTCAAAGTAGCTGCTTGGGTCTTGGGATTCACCAAGTCACTCGTAAATAAGTAGGAACCATAGAGAGACCCCAACCGAAGATTATCGCTGATGCCATCGACTTCGATCCGGACCAATGACCTTTTCCTTCTCCTCAAATCAAGCGTGTCCTGTCCAATGGTTTTCTCCAAGCCTAATCTTAGACACTTGTCCTAGGTGTCAGGTTACTCAGAGTCTCTTTTTTCCATTTATTTTTTAGTTATCAAGGAGGGACTTGAGCCTCTTGCGTGAGAAAATAATCTACCAGAAATTTGTCAGAGTCCACCAGTAGAAGTAGGATTAAGTCTCTTCCTTAAGTTAATACAAGCCAACCTGTTTGCTTTTTATTACAAAACGTAAATCAAACAATTTGTCCTAAATAAGTCACGTCTGCATATTTGAGCGTTTCGAGCTGTGTTTGGAGTCTGCGGTTTGGATTCATCTTTGGGATTTCGATTGGCCAGGTACCCATTGTTTAAGCTCGGCTTGCAAAAGGGTCTTGCCATCTTTTATTTATGAACTCCGGCATCGGCTCCTTGCGGATCCTTTTTTGGACATGTGGCGCGTTCCTCTTGCGGTTTTATTTCCCCCTTTGTTTGTTTTGTGTTCGTTTGTTGCGCCTTTGTTATCGGCCGTGTTGCATCTTGGGCGCTTGTGGCTTTTAACCAATTGCCTGGCACTTGGCGGTGGACGTTTTAACAGGCCATAAATCTGCTTGGCCGGACTCAGGTCTTAATACCGGACCTGGCCGGGCCAAGAAGTCTAGCGAATCTGACAGGCACTTGACCGATTTGATGACTCAAACCGATATTCATCGATCCACCCATCATCAAAGGTTGGCTTTGGTGTTTGGAAACTGAATTTTTCTTTAATAACTTGTTCATTTCTTTCTCTATCTGGCTAAGTTCAATTCACCCCAATCCCCCGATTCATATATATTCATTATACTGTCAGATTCTTTGGTCTTCTTTGGCGGAGTTGTGGTGGTTGTGTTTTTCATTTTTGCGCGTGCGCGGCGGCGGCGGCGTTCATAAATTTTTCACACCCCATGATTATCGTGCAGATTGGCCATCGTCTGCCGACCACTTGGGAGAGCCGCAATTTAATAAATACTTAAACCATTTTTTCCAATCCTCCTTCCTGACTCCTACACAAGCAAAACAGGAATTGGAAATCAATAAAAACAGGTTATTTGACTGTAGGATATCCGATAATCCTTCTTAAACTCTAAAAACAGGGAGGATCTAGGCTATTTCTTCTACCAAGACGATAATCAGGAAGTTATAATATATTTTTCTTGGTGTAACACAAGTTTGTTGCGTGAACTGGAGTTCAAACCCTGGACTCCGGGTCGAACCTGTTCCCAAGTCCCGGCAATATTTATGCTTATGAATAAATTCCTTGCTCATTCTTTGCGTATTTGCGATAAGCCAGCCAAACGGAATTACTAGCCGTTCTCCCCTCGACTCTTCAGCAATTCTTCAGTTAAGTTCAGTTCACTTAAGTTCGTGTAGCGCCGTTTGGGTTTCTTCATTTGTTTTATCGACGTCTCGCTTGGCAGCCTTTGGGCATTTATCAGCATTGGCCCCGCCCCTTTTTCCTCCTTCTCTTGCCACTGTGATATTTAAATGGATTTTTTTCCAAAGTATCTCGGGCACCACTGCGGATTGCAATTGATTTTCAACTTCTTGAGGAAAGCGTCATTAGAAAAGTCTATAGCAGCTCTGGGTACCTTTTTTATTTTGGGCAAATGTTTTCCGTTTATTACTTTAATAATTCGATAAATCAGAATATTCTTTCTTCAGCATAGAATCCTGATGTTTGAAACGATATGAGGATATTGTCCATATCTTTGATAATACACATCCCATCCAAGAATGGTATACTTTCACGATCTTGTATTTTCTAGTAGCTTCAATTTCTATCAAAACCTGACTATCGAAAATCTAACCCCATTTTCGCAAATTTTAATGATCATAAAAATTTACAAAATTCAACATTCACCAAAAACTCATTTTTCCAACTTTTGAATGCGCATATTTTACTCAATTGTTTGCCGATTTGTAAACGGAATACCATTTCGGAATCTGGGCTTCAGTCTCTTTGATTCTGCATCAAAATATTTAAAAATTAGAACAAAAAAAATATTTCGATTTTTTGAAAATTTTGAAAGGGGTACCATCATAAAAATATGCAAAAATCGGGAAAAATTTTTTTCTTTGACATTTGAAATGTTTTGATGCAGATCGAAGCAAAATGTATTCCTTATTCATAAAAGGTATCCCTTTTTTAAATCGGATAAAAATTAGATAAATTATTTGCAAAAAGGTGACAAAAATCTATATATTTTCGCCAAAAGGCCAAATGCGTCGCATGGTTCCACAAACATTACAAAATGAAAGGTTTTTTTTACAGAGATCTTACTGAAAACTTTCAAAAGCATTAAGGACTTTTTTTTACGAGATTTCAGAAAGGTTTCTGAAACGAAACATGCCGGGTGGGTAATTAGTTAAATGAATGTTTTTTAGGAATTGTTCTTAATCTCCTATTATCTTGAAAGCCTGTTTCTGCTAATTGAGAATTTACATATCACAGTATTTACTCTCCATTGGATTTGAATATATTATTGATTCGAATCATTACCGGCGCATTGTTGTCGTTTTAACCAAATTGACTTTCAGTTAACAAAATTTTAAAAGATTCTTTGGAAAGTAAAAGGAACACAACAGTGCTACTTTTCGCAGGGATGCCAAAAAAGTTATAATTTTAGAAGGTTAATGGCCCGAGTTAGGCCAACTTAATGTAAACTGACCACTTAAAATGCACTTAATTAAAACTATGATCTCCGACTGACATGAACCGGCCATGGATCGGTCAAAAGTCCCGGCCAGGCAGCTGTCGTCCGGCGTCATAAGAAGACGAGACCAAGAACCCCAGAGCCCCAGAGACCAGAGCCTCGTGCACTTGTCACTGATCCCTCGGCACTCCAACCTGCCAACTCCTATCCCGCCTGCCCCTCCGGCAATTCATTATCTCCGTCGGGAGCCATTGAAACCCTTTATTTGTTCGCTGCTTTTAAGCAAATTACAGCCTTGCCTTTGCCATCGAGCAGGTTGCTGGAGGTTGCGGGTTCTCCATTCATTCGGCTACCTGCCAGCCAGCCAGCCAGCCTGGAATACTCACTACCAATGCCATTGCCATGGCCGAGGGCGATGGTTCACATGCAATTCGAAGTGCTGGCCAAGGAGTTGGGGGGACCAAGGCACTTTTCACATTTGCATAAGTCCAACATATTTCTAGAGAGGATCTACCAACTCATACTAACTTTGAGAAACTTTGTATTTTAGCATTAGGTTTACCACTTCAATAGCCAAATATCCTAAGCCTAAATCACGCTCTGCCAAAGTCAACAAATTAGTGATCAGATCATAGATTCTTTTCCATAAACCCACAGTTGGCCAAGTGCCCAAAGTCCAAAGAGAGGCCACTCAGGCCAATAGGAGCCAGCTTTGGGATTAACAGAGTCCTGCAGATAAAAAAAAAAATATTATAATAAAGTAATATAAGAGAGATACCTTTAGCGTATTCGTATCCTATATACATTCCTATTCCTATATACATTGATTGGCTGAAAATTATATTTTCAAGAAATTTCTTCCAGTATTTCTCGAGGGGTAGAAGCCCAATTCTTAAGTCGCACAGTTAAACGCTTCACCTGTTCGCGCAAGGCGTGTGCTTGTCTTACCATGGCCATAACTCTCAGGCCCCCTTCCCCATGACCACCATCCGGGCTTAAGCCCCTCTTGGAGTGCCAGAGGATCGGCTTGAATCCGATCGGATCGGATTGGGGAGGAGAGGCGTTAGTTATTAAAGCAGCAACGGAACGGCCAAAAAGCCAAGTTGCGAGTCTGGCCAAGACGCGCGTGCTTCCTTGGCTGACTGCCTGCCTGGCTGACTGTATGGCTGCCTGGCTGCCTGGCTGGCTCAAACCAAAAAACTCGTTTCGATTATGAAAATTCCAAGCATTAATAACTCTGTTGGCCTGGCCTGTGCGACTTCCACTTTGCCATCGAATATAAGTTGGACTTGGTCGCTCCGCGTAGTCGGCAAACTTGCTACAGAATTCTGCGCTATAAATAACAGGCGAAAAATTTCATAAAAAAATAAGAAAAACAATTTCGGTTGTTATGGCCAAATGCAATACACTGACCAACAACAGTAGCTGGCCAGCAAATTTTTGTTTAATTTCTTTCGCTTAATTTTTCCATTTAATCTACACATGCAAGTCTTTATTTTTCGTTTCTGTTTTTTTTTGTTTTTGTTTAATTTGAGACCGTCAGCTGCGGGTTCAAAAGTCTACGGCTGCCATCAGTTAGTACAACAACTAGCATGCTAATAATTACAACAACAACTTGGCCAACAGCTTGAGCAGCAACAAAAACAACGACTACATTTTAATGACTACACTAGACAGCAGGGAAATATCTAAGAAACTAATTGAGGCTTTAAAACAAAATAAAAGGTACATAAAATATATCACACAAATTATTATATTATTTTATTTTTATAGATATAAACTTGGATATTAGTAGATGTATGTTCTTCAGTGTTAACATTAACCTGTTGCTCAGATGTGCTGCCACATACGAGTTAAGGTTCATTGCAATTTCTATGCAAATTTATATAATTTTTTACGTGTTAAACGTCTACGTACATAGCCATAGTTGATGGCTGTTAGGCGTCTGGGTTTGCGGCCATAGCTGGCCATTTTTTGTTGCCATATTGTGAGGGGCGTAGAGTTCACTTATAAAGCAGTTGTAGTTGGCCATCCATCCATATTCATGATGCCTTGGACCAGCCTCCGCCGCGTTCTCTAAGCCACTAATTGCTCAGTGATTGTGAGCTTTCGGGGAAAGTAATAGACGTACTTGTACTACCAATACCTATCCTATCCGTCTTATTCCTGGAGTAGCCTGGAGTGCGCTGTAGCCATCAGCCTGTGTCTGGCATTCCATCTAAGATAAAGCGTTTGCTTAGCCAGGTTATGGCGCCAATTATTCCATTAGTTCGAGCTATTAATGGGGGACAGGGACGGAAACCCAAATAGAATGACCGAGCTGAAAAGTGGACTTTTTTAATTACCAACTCGAACTCGAGTCGCCGTAGCCGATTATCCATAGCCGTAGCCGTATAGCCAGGTGGCGCTAGTGTGGCCCCGATCTCCACGGTATGTATATTCATGTATTGGATAACTAATGCAAATTACAGGCACAGGCCAGGTTATTAATGCTCCACGAAATATAGTTTGCCATGGCACCGGGCCCCCATGTAATTGCATTAACCAAGTCGCGTTTTTTCCATTCTGTCTATATGGGATAATCCATTGAGCAAGTGTGTCACCTGTTTGGTAAATAAGTTCTATCTTTGGGGCAGGGGTTAAAGATAATTTCAATTAAAAAGGCCATTAAGTTGAATTCAATTAATTACCATGGTGTAGCACCTTTTTATTCATAAATATCTGGTATGTAAATAGTTTTAGTTGGAATATTATAATCCATATGTGTTAGGGGAACTTTTACAGAGTATCTCCAGATACTTCTCCAGTCAAGAGCTTCCGGTTTTAAATTCCTTGGAATAAATGTTCTTCAAGAGAAAGATTAATGTAAAGGATAAATGATGCATTTTTTTTTATTATAATATTCCATATTTAACAAGGAAATGGTAGTGATACTCCTTCTTCAAGTACAGTCCCCCCTCGAAGTAAATTTTCCGATTTAAAAGCTCAGTAGCTTTGGGAACAATGATAATTTGATGCACCCCAACGAAACTGAATCAGCAGACCGGTGAACATGTCCATGCCCAGGCCCCCAACTTTGGCTGGGATACCAAGAGCACGGAAAGAAACTCTTGGAGCCCCTATTCTTCTCCTTTAAACAAGATTGCCCCTTCTGAAATCCTTTTCTTTTGGTGTACTCCAGACTATCGCTAAAGAGCAGGCGTGCCAAAGAGCCATGGGATGCACAGTAGCTCAGGCGGAGTGGATGGGCTGGAGTCGCACTCGGCGGAATAGGAGTTGGAGGCAGCGTTCAATTACCTGTGGCCAAGAGGCGCTGAGTTAGTTGCGCTAGCTTTGCTATCTGAGAACCAGAAACTGGGAGACGGAGGGCTCTGGGAGTCGTCTCCTTGTGGCATGGAGCATTGTTTTTGATGGCAACGGTGGCACGAGTCACTGTTTGGAATTCCCCACCTCCTTTGCTCAGGTGGCGGGGGGCAATCAATGCAATCAAGTTGGGGCAACAGGAAATAGTTTTCATTGCCCTTGACTATGAGGCATGAGCTTGCATTTTTTGTTTCACCCGCCCCAACTCTTTACGATAATAAATTGGGGAAATCTAAGCCATAAAATTACTCGAATCTATCGAATTAAACATCAAGTATTGCAGAATTTAAAGTTCAGCACCATTTTGTGTAATTTTTCACAAAGTTTCTTGGCCAAAGTTTATAAATGAGCTAGCTGAGAAGATCGTTAATGCACAGTTAAGAGCCCGGAGGGGCTTCGAGGGGCCCGTCCCGGCCCGTCCATCCCATCGTTCGACCACCAATCTCTCGGGTTTCACATGATCGCATCGCCGGTGCCGGTCTAGGCACCAAGGTATATAGCTTCCTTGTACATGTGTATGGGTTGCATATCTTTTACGGGTTTTCGGACTTGGCTAGTTAGGGTTTTGAACCTGTTCTTTCAGCTTCGGTTACAGTTTTGTCGTCGTAGCTCGCCTCCATCCTCCATCCACTCCACGCCATGCCACACTCCGGTCTGCTCCCTCGAAGACGATCGCTCGGTATTATTAACGATCATTATGAAGTTTTAACTTAAGTGGTCAATTAACATTTGCATGACTGAAATCGGAATTGGAAATTAGTGTATAACTAATTAATGCACAAAAAAGAGTTAAGTCAAGCCACTAAAACCGCTCTACTCCATTTCAATATCTTCGGCGATCGGCGAACATGTTAAGTTCATTAGGCTACATCCAAGCATTGAGTCTGAACCATTTTTGAATGCATTTTCGGTAATATCCCTTAACTGTGACACCATCAGCTCAATGAATGACCATGCATGACGCTACATAAGTCACTCAAGTTAGTCCGTCTTCGATCATAGTAATCAGGCTTGATTGCTTTGTTAGCCTTTAATTGATTTACGCCCATTCATTGCCCCCTCTCTGACCTTACGTGTGTGTGTGATGGACTCCTATCACAGCAGTTCATCGTCTTTCCGGGCCCCTTTCTTTGGCTGGGCTTGGTCTCCATCCCCCCTGGGATCGGCTTGCTTTTGTTATCATGTCAAGGCGCATTATATTACAGCCCGTAATTTATAAATCATGCTCAATATTTTGATTTGAGCTCGTTTCCAGTGGCCAGTCATAGTCGTCTGTCCGTGTCTGGCTGGGATATTTATGATGACACAGAGACAGACATTGGCAACTGAGGCTTTTCGGGAAGGAAAAGCAAACTGAATTTCAAACTAAATAAGTTATTTTTGTAATCCGGTGGTCAGGAAAAAAGAGTGTACATAACGCTGGTGGGCCACTTGTAGTATCTGAAACGGGCGGAGCCCGATTAGATACTCTCCTCACGCATTTCTGGATCGCCAGTGATTAGATACTCCCGCCTTAGGCCCTGATTAGATATAGTAGCTCTTGACTACATGGCCGGCCATGTGCAATGAGTGACACTTGGGCACTTTTTCTTCAGATTTCGGGACTACTACTTCCAGACCCCAAGCCCAATGACTTATTGGTCAATGCTGGCCGGGGCTGATTAGGTTTTCAATTAGTTACAAATAATTAGCTGAAGAATTTTATTGGGCCAAGCCCAAGAGAAATCCGACTACACACACACACCTGGTCAACTGAAATCTGATGTCGGAGGTGAGATATGCAGCCATATGAAATTAATTTCAACATTTTCGCCCCTGGCCACTGACAGACTCGATAGTCGAGCTTGGCTGCCTGAAATGGATTGGCTTTGTGTGACTTTGAATCGATCGTTATTGTTTTTTTTTTTTTTTATTCCATCCAGTTCAAGTGGGAAGTGGGGGGTTTGGTTTTGGTTTTTTTAGGTTTAGGTTAGTGTGGTGTGGTGTGAATGCGACATTATCGGGTGTATAGCCATGTGGATATCAAGTGTTCTCGGACCTATTTCGATTAACACTCGCTCCATCGATACGCCGGGACCGGCCCGGCACTTCTCTTTCAGCGCCTCTGGGTCGACTCTGAAGTGTTCCCCTATCAGACTGGACCCTCTATTGGCCGATTTAAATTGTAGATTGGCCAACACGGACACGGCTAGCCCGCCATTAGTTGTTGCTTGTGAAATTGTCACACGATTGCTGACTTGGCACTTTTCAGCCATTTCATTAGACCGTGATGTACACTCTTTTTTAGATTGCTTACTATTTTTAAGCAAAATTATGAAATAGTAGAATCGGGGAAAAGTTTATTCGAAAAGTATTGACGGACTCCGTAGTCCGGACAGTCAAAGCTCTTTGATGGACTTATTTATTCCAAGTCATTCACTCTGCACTCGCTCGGATTACTACGAGCTCTAATCTGGAATATATTACGGCGTGATTTAAAACGATGGATCAGCTCTATATGCATTATTCAAAGGGACAAGGGACGGCAGAGCTTTGGCTGGGCGGGGCGAGGTATCCCGTGGCTTTAATTGATTTATGCAGCCTTTTAATAAAGAGAAGAAAAAAAAATAGCAGTTCGAATGGGTTAACTTTACGACCTGACAACAGGGGGACTTTAAGGAAGGAACGAGCGTCCAGGGAGGGAACATAAAGTTGAGGTTCCCCATAGCAAAGGTGTACGTATTTCATTAGAGTCGCTGCTAAGTTCATTAACAGGTGTTATATTCGTTCTGGTTACGTTGGTCGTTCCGCCTTTCGGGGGATCGTTTCGACCGGGCCAGACCGAAACTAACGCATTTTTCGTTTTCTGATTAGATTAACCCCCCGCCACCCCATCTGGCCGGAGACTTTACTTCCCTAACTATACCCACTATGCCACGAAACTGTAAAATTTAAAAGCCCTGTAAACGGTTTTACGATCCCTATTCCTTCGGCACTTGTACGGACATATGTTTGCCTCATATATCTCTCTTTGTTGTCCGTTGGACTCTATTTAAACAGAATACAGTGTGTGGGTTTTATGCACTCTACAAGTATAGATTGTACTTGGGCCTGTAACTCTGGACACTCCTGACAATTGACTTGGTTGTTGCCCAGGTGGCACTCGACTCATTTCATTTGTTTTGATAGTTATAACAGATACATCGGTTTGTGGTAGCTACAATACAATCTCTGGCTGGAATCAGCCTCCTAGTTGGTTTTTATCTCGCCTGGCAGGGTCTTATCAATAAGCTAGACATGTTTCAAGATTCAGATATTCAGATTAGGATAAGGGATTTTCATATCCTCTTGGACGCTACTATCATTTGGAAATCCTCAAAATGGCTTTTAATATCTTTCAAGTTTGTCTCAATTAAGCTAAGCCATGTTTTCTCCGATCACGTTTCGGCAATTCATAAGCGTTTAATTATTTGATTGCCAAGCTTATGCCGAGGTTTCGTATTTCACATTTCTCTAATTTCGAATTGTGAACATTTAAGAGCCACGAATGCGAGATGACAATAAAGAAAAGAAGTCAAAACGAGACTTAGCCAACCTGCTGCTTTGGCTAGCCGACTATAATCGTAAATTTGTGGATAGGAACCACTTCTATGGGCAGAAGAGGGCGGGTCCGGGGCCGAGGTATCATAAAAAGAAGACAATTTTTGTCACTAAACGGTGCCGAGAGATGATATTAAGAAACCAGACGGCAGCAGCAGCAGTCACAGCATCCACTCCAAGAAGCGAGGGGTATCATAAAATATATTTTTTATAGGTTCGTTCTTCCCTCTCGCTCCCTTTCTCTATAAATGTTTACCTGTCGAGTCAGCCGGGTCCGGGGAATTGAAAATGGGTATTGGGAACGATCTCTTCTCTCTTTTTTTTCAATCTTTTCTGTTTTTTTTTTTTTAACTGATGTCATCCAAAAACGCGGTGCGGCTGCTGCTTGGCTTGGGCTGCAAAAAAAAGAATTTATGACCAATTTTCTGCCGCTTGTCCACATCATATCCAGCATCCAGTGATCTTTTCCAGTCTTTTCTCCTTTTTACAAAATCCCCCTACTTGGCGCTGAATTGAAAAACTTGTTTCTCTTGAGGCAAACTTTTGTCTTTTGATGGATAAGGACACGGACGACATCTTTACCTGACAGTATTAGAGTTATCATAAAGGATCTAATGCTGCCCGGTAAGATGTGAACAGATGTCCTTGCAACTTAGCAAGATCTACTTTACTCCAAGTGTATTTTTATTTATATTTTTTTAAGGTTTAATCGCTTTATTATAATCTTTTTAATGGCAGCTCAAAGTCCCCAAAGTTTTTTCGAGAAAACCTTGGAAAATTGGCCCCCAGTGGTCGTGGCGATAAGGAATTTTTGTCCAAGTTTCAAAGCGTTTTTATTTGGTTTATTTTATTGTGATTTTTTGTAGTTCAGTGGCGCAAGCTTGTAAATTTAATCCCATAACGAGTATTGATTTTTTTTCCGGGCTCAAGTGGGTTGACGAAAACGAACCCCAGCTCCATTAGTTAGCTGCAGTGGATGTGTGTGTGTGTGTTTTTGGAAATATATATATATATATATATTTATAAACGAATATATAAATATGTATATAATGTGGTGGAGATGTGGTGTGCGAGTGTGTGACGTGTGCGTTACCCAACAAACTTTAACTTTGGACCGGCGCGCGTGATGACCCAAGGGAGCTGGCTGGGGCATGGGGCGTGGGGCCAAGGGGAGGCTGCCGCAACGCCTACTTTGACAAGTTTTTTTTTTTTTTTTTGAATACGTAGTTCCTATTTTGATGATGTTATTTATAATTGAATTGAAGCTGGCGCCAGTTGTCGGACACCCGATAAATGCAATTATTATTATTGTTACGCGAGATGCACCTACAAACACACACACGCACACACACTGTGGCACTCTTTATCGTTTGCCTGTTTATTAATATAATAATTTCTGATTTATTTATTTGTTTTTTCTCTTCGGCCACCGGAAACATGCACAATAACGCCCGCGCACACACAGAGCGGGGGAGCGTAACGCGATGCTCTGCCTAAATGTGTATAATTAATTGAAATGCTGGTCGCAGGACTTGCTGGTGTCTCTAGGAAGGATCCGCATACCTTACCCCAAGGCAAGGTAAGGTCTGCCGGCGTTCGCGTTTTGGATTTAGTCCAGTCCTGCTCTCCCGGTCTTTGTTTAAAAGTTAACGTTCCACGAGACGCGAACCGCCACGATCGAGCACCAAAAAAGAATTAAATCGATTAAAAAGAATTGAAAGCCGAATTGAAATCGGGGGCTGCCCCAGCAGCGACGCCGGCAGCGCTGCCCGCGATCGGGTGACGCCGACGGCGCTGCTTCAAACATGTTGCATCCGCCTGGCCTGGAGGTACTTGGCGTTTACGTGCGATTTGATTTAAACTGTGACACATTCCTTTGTGGCTTGTAACGGTTTCTCGGCTTCCTTCTTGGGGCGTCGCTGCTCTGCAGCGCCGTGGCAGCGCTGCCCCCCACTATCAATTAGCTGCCCCAACCGTTTTCCCTTTCCTCCCTCTTCTTCTTCTTGATTTCCCGCCTCTTTTCTCGTTAAATTTGAAATTGAGCTCCAAAAAGAGGGGCTCGAAAGTTTTAAAGGTAAAGCTATATAGATTTTCTGAAATCTCGCCCCATAATATGTTAGTTTAGTTAACACCTGTTACCTTGGCTTACTCATTTCCCGGGATGTTTGCCGATTATAAAATCATGACATGAAGTTCGACTTCCGTCCACGATTACAAAATTCTTGATGCTTTTTTGGCTGCTGTTTTCATTAACACATTTCGATTGGCGTTATTGTTGTCGTTTCGACTGGCTTTCGACTAATGTTGATGTTAATCAATTGTGGAAAATTTGCTTAATTGCTTTTAATTCCTTTTTTTTTTTTGGCTACCAGAAATACTGAGTCAGAGCCGGGGACACGTGTAAAAGTTCTTCAATTCGCGCGTTTTTTTTGGGGAGTTGGGCTGGGTGAATGCTCCGCAAAGCTGGAAATGTGTGAAACACGCGTTTAAAAGACGGTAGGTGTTAAATTCTTAAACACTCGTACACACACAGATCACAAATTAGAATTCATTAGGTTGCTGGACAACTTATTTGGAATTTCTCTTAACACTTGACCGAGTTTTGTTGCCGTTGTTCGTGCCGCACTTATGTCCATCGCTTTCCCAGGGCTGTGCGGCGGCTTGGCAGTGTGGGTTTTCTTTATTTTTAGCTTTCCTGGAGGAAAACGTCCAAGCACGATCAACTGTAAATAAAAAATAAAAAATAATGTATAAATTGAAAAAACTCAACGGCGAAATCTGAGGGAACGCCAACGTCGACGTCGGCCGAGCGCGGTCAGACATGTTGCGCCTCGCACAGCTGTTCGGCCGCTCCCTCTCTCTCGCTCTGCCTTTGGCTTTATTTGTTGTCGCATTTCTATTAGCCTGCCAGTCGGTGGGTCTGCTGCTGGCGCCGTCTCGCTTTCACCGCCGCCTGTTGCGCCCAGTTCTCAGGCTATCCCGCTCTGCCGAACATGTTGTAGCGAGCATGTTGCAACCGCATGGTTTTCGCCGGAGTTCAAACTATCCTCTTACGTTGTGGCCTTACGCTGTTCCTGGCGGTTACGTAATGAGATGATACATTATTTAGATATTTCGATACTTACATATTATATAACTATAATTTTATGTAAAAACAAGTAATAAACAAATTATAAAATCAATTGAAAGCAATTAAAAAACAAAATTATAAAAATACGTATCTTACCTTTCTGTCTTACCTATAATTCCCATGTATTTCCAACGGGATACCCTATATCTTCTATACTTTCTATCCAATTTCAAAATGGAAAACCTCTACTGAAGTCCATATAATTTTTTTTCAAGACCACCGTTAAAATTTTCTTGACAGGAATAACGGGCTTACAATTTTTTCGCCTTGTGCCAATGCTTCCAGGAGGAATAAAATGGACTAGACCCGGTGCTAGAGAATGTGTATCTGATAATTAAGGGCACTGTAGGGGTTTTTCGGTGTCAACATCGGCCACAACGCACAAATTGTC
This sequence comes from Drosophila varians, assembly GCA_018150405.1. NCBI lineage: Eukaryota > Metazoa > Arthropoda > Insecta > Diptera > Drosophilidae > Drosophila > Drosophila varians. Next base: position 18,841,505 of record JAECWK010000130.1, read on the forward strand.
GGGTCGAAAAGCTTTTGGGATCTCTTTGGTTAATTTTTGTTGGTATTCTTGTCTTTCCCGTTTAATGTACATCATGCCGAATCTGCTTAACTTGAAGGAAACAGGGGCCGGGAGTGATTTGGGGAAGGGAACGAGCCTACCTGCTCAAGCTTCCGAGCCCGAGCCCAAACCCATGCCATTTCTTATTCCCATACTCTTTTCAGATCTGGTTTTCAATTTTTCTTGTATTCAGTTTGCTTTGCTTTGAATTTTTGGATTTTTTTTCCAGCCGGGTTGAAGGACCCAACCGAAACCCTTTTCCTGTTTTTTTTTTTTTTTTGCCAGCAGATTTGTATGCCAGCGGCTAATAATTAAAAACAGAAAAAAAGGAACCCTCGTGAAAGGAAACATTGGCATGAAAACCAGAATTCTCCGGGAAAGATACATATCACTTACGATCAGATGTATACATATGTGGGTCAGTTTTGCCAAAAAAGATAAACGACGTGCCTTATATCGTTTAATTTATTTATTAATTCTCCAAAAGGGACCATTTTCGTTCGTAATAAATATAGAATTTGGACTTAAATCTGAGAAACATCAATAGAGGGAATGATATCCTTTGGATGGGACTGTTTTGGAGGACTCCCCGAATTTCGTAATGGGAGTTCCGCCCCCGAACCTTATGTTTTCGTTTCCGTCAACAAGCTTGGCATAGTCCGCCTCGCCGTCGTCCTTCTTATCCTCACTATCGCCATCGGCTTCTTTGATCTTGGATCCTTTTGGTTTGGCAAACACGGCCAACTTGGAGGAACCTCTAGTGCGACCTTCAGCGGGCGACGCTTCTCCTTCTGCGGGTGGTTCGCCGCCCTCTGACCCACCCTCTGACCCGCCCTCTGACCCACCCTCTGACCCACCCTCAGAGCCACCCTCAGAGCCACCTTCTGACCCACTCTCTGAGCCACCTCCGGACTGCCCACAATCCACATATCGGACGCAAGTCCAGCAACATTGCGGAAAGTCTGTGCCCGTGGAGACACCAGTCTCGTTGCACTCCGCAAAGGTAACAGGTATCTGGCAGCTAGAAAAAGGCATTTTAATTAAATAATTTAATATAACCTTAGACTTACTAGTGAATCAAAGCGTCTCCATTCGTGCTTTGACAGGTGTAGGCCCCGCACACGTTTGGGTCCTGTTCGTAAGCCCCTACCTTGAAGTCCTTGCCATTGGGCGTTTTACAACCATTCACTAAAAGTTAACTTTATTTCATTGACTTAATAAACTTTATAGCATCCCACAAACCTCCTTTTTCCAGCTTAATATAATGTACCAGGGCGTAAATAGACGTAAGGCTGCTAAAAACGCAGGAAATCAGGAGGAGGATGTACATCTTCGAAATGTGGAAACACTTTGAAGACTAGTCAGGGTGATTGGGCTTTTTATAGGGCTTATGGGCTTATATGGTGTTACCTGATCCAAACAACCTTCATCATGAAGAGGTTATTTGGAAAAATCTTGGTAAACAAACTGTTACTGTTTCCATCTGGGATCGGCTTATATACATTATTGATTACTTTCCCTTTACAGAAAACAGTTATCCCAACGAAAATAGTTTATGTCACCAAACTAAACATTTTTAAAGAACATTAGCATCTACAAAATATAAACTTGTTTTGAAATCGTTGACCAGACGGCGCGCTTGGCTCCCTCAAAGACCTGATCCTCCTGTTCAGCCGCTGGATGCCCCTGTCGTAGGAATAGAAGGCAGGGACAAAGGACTGGGCCGCTTTTTGCTTGGCCTCCACAGCGGCACAGGCTGCCTTGTAGGCCGCCGCCTTGGTCTTCTCGTAGTCCTCCTGGGCAGAGACCAGCTGCTTCTGGAGGATGTTCATCCGGTTGCGGGCAGCTTCTAGGAGCTGTGTCTTCACCGCCATCTCGTTCTGGGCGCCCATTGCCACTGACTGGATGTTGGCCAGATTGTCTCTCGAAGTTTTTTGCAGCTCATTGATGGTCTCGTACTGCATGGTGGCCGCCCTGGCCGCCTCTACGGCGGCGTTCATATTATTTTCAGTGGCGTGCAGGCCGTTGGTCTCCTCCTCGACGACGGCATTGGCCTCCTGGACCTCCTGCTCCAGCTGCTCGACCATCATCTGCTTGCCCATCAGAGCTGCCTCGGCGGCCTTGGCCGACTGGAAGGCCTTATCGGCCAGCTCCAGCTTGATGTGAGTGGCAGCCGCCTGTCCAGCCGCCGATTGCGCTTCACTGGCCGCCTTGGCTTCAGCCGCCGCCTTTAAGGCTATGGCCGAGGACTTTGTCTTAGGATCGCCGGGCTGAATGATCTCATTTACGTTGCACTTCACGCTGGACGGATTCACACATTTTTCCTTCTCACCACCTGCCTCTCCTCCGGCTGCTGCTCCAGGCATTGGTCCGGGCATGGTATTGATTAGAGCACCAAAGTCGCTATAGAGCTCACGTGAATTGGCCATTCGTCTATGTAGGTGGGAGTGCCTCTGTGGGTTTCTGGGGTTAAAGAGGTTTGTATGTGTTGCCTTGGCCAGGACGTGACTGGTGGTACAGTGAAACAGCAGGCGGAGGACTACCAGGTAGACAGCAAACAATCCTCGCATTCGCATGAGAAATGATGAGAGCTACTATTTCTTGAAATCCCTTCCATTTGGGGTTGAAATATAGTTCAAAGGAGGGAGGTTTTGAGTTTAAATAAATATCTTATAGATTCTTAAAATGTGATCGTGGAGAACAACACAGAGATCCTCCACTGTTTGGAGTAAACTTTCAATACAAATATATGCTAATTAAATAGAATCGCCATTAATCTATATATTGACAGGTTCTTAATCTGTTATTCTGATGTGAGATGTGCGAGCACATCTCCCAGATACTAGATGCATTCTAAAGTGTCTGCGCGTGATGAGCACGCGGCATTTAGAGATCCCGGACCCAAAACAAAGAGAGCATCGCATCCCACAGAATATATAACGCAGAATGTGAAAGAAGGCAGATACAAACCATATAGATACGAATTGCTACAAAAATGCCAGCTATGCCAGCTAAGTAAATGCTAAAACCAAAGGCGCAAAACCAAGTGACGGCTAGACAGAGGTGGACACAAATGAATCCGGACACCCGGACACATCGACTGTCGGACGGATGGGGGGCAAAAATAGTTTTGGGAGCGCCATTTAAAAGGGACAAGAAAGCATTCAACGTGGTCGATTCTTTGGTGTCTTCCCAACTAAATGTCACAGCGTTAAATAAAACTTATTTTGGCTAGTGCTTTAATTTTTACTTTTTAAATAAAATAAAAATTAAATGATTAAAAGGAATTATATTTCGTTTAACGACCAAATTGTATTTTAATCTCTTTTCGAGTTAGTTTTGACTCTAAACTATGAGTATATTCGGAATTATAGTCATGTATCAATTGCATTTTCTAGCCCAAAGTTCAGCGGGGTTCAAGAATAGACTCCTTCTCGTTTCTCGTTTCTTGATGGGATTCATGAGTTGAAAACATGCCTGTTGCCAGGAGATGGGGAGGGAAACGGTCAGGAGGGTGGCCAGAGATTAGGGGCTTCATGGCTGATAGCGTTGGACATACGATCCGATTGCATAAGTGGGGCCAGTGCCTGTCGAACTATGTCATATATGCCACTATAAGATTCCAGCACCAGCCCCAAACCCAGGCAGCTGCCTTTTTTTCGTTGGACTAATAACACTTACTTGCATCGGGAGTTTTTCGGGGGATATTGATAACACAACTGGCGGCAGGGGTCATCCAGACTGGTGATAATCCTCCGCCGGAATGGGGCACAAGTATTTATTTTTAATGCCCTATTAAAATAGAATTTTGAAATGTGATTACGCGTATTCAAAATTCAATTTTCCTTATCGGACTCGCAGAAGTCTGTTGCTGTGAGCGAAGGATGCGTGTCAAAGTTCACCTTCCCCATCCCTCCGCCCTGAACCCTGGACCCCTGGCATTTTCCTATCGACTCTGCTGCGATAATGCCCCTGATTAGCCCGAATCTTTGGAGCTGTCTGGTTTCTCAAGGGAAGCGGAACGAACAGTTCCCCATTTTTATAGAAATGTTTGTAAAATTATGAAGCAATCAATATGACTATCAGAAGACGTTCCAATTAAATAATGTCATAGTGCTACCTGCTGTGTGGCAAGTTGCTTTGTGGCAAGTAACGGCCAAGTGACAAGCGTAACGAGGTGGTCCATAGTGGATGCTGGGGCTACGATTTTAATTACACGTAATCTTTATAAATAGAAGCAGCCGGGAAAAGCCAATAACCGCAGAAGATCCTCGTCGCTCCAATAAAAAGAGCAAGTTGAATGCATAAATCAAAGGATACACTGGGGAAACGTGTCCTCCATCTAAGAGAATGTCTTGTAAATAATTTTAGAAATTTTGTAGAGTGTAAAAGACAGATACCAAGCTCACACAGAAGTCGAGAGCGAAAAATGCCGGCAAGCCATAAATGAGTAATTGCTGACAAGCCGGCAGACCTTGTCCAGTAGCCTTGGCTTGGGCCTTCTTGGCCCGCGGTCTATGATGGATTCCAGTGCCGTTTTTGGCCAGGACAACAAACCATAAATGAGCCTTTAGACTCACTAGGCAAAGAGCCAAAAAAAAAAAAAGAGTGGAGGTGGAGAAGATCGAATAGGGGATACCCCCCTAAAGGTTAACTTTTTTAGAAGATTTATTTAAATAAAATGTTTCATAGCATTAACGTGAATACTGATAAATTTGTCTAATTAATAAATAGTATAGGGTATATACCATTAGATAGAAGTAGGGGTATGCCTGGTATTCAATTACATTGACCATGCCTCTGGACTTTGGGACCCCTCGTCTATGGGTCTCCGCCTTCTGGGCGAACTTCTGCAGAAAAATACTTTGAGTTATGGACTTTTTGGAGTCGGCTTCCAGGTAAAGATGCCACCAACTACAACTCGAATGCCTCTCTAACGGTTTCGGTATTGCGTTAATGATACTTGTTTGTATCTGTATCTGGCTTTTGTCTGGTTCTGCGATGCACACACGCCTCATGTTGACAAACTCACTTTACAAACAGTAATTTTTCTCGCTTCATTGGCGTCTCGTCTCGTCTCGTCTCGTCTCGTCTGGCCTGGCCTGGCCTGGTCGGGTCTGGCCTGCCCGAGCTGGCCTGGGCTGGCCTGGCCTGGTCTGGTCTGGCCCCCTTTCCCCCACCCAAATCGTCTTCTTCTTCTTTTTTTTTTAGTGGTAAGAAGAAGCCTGTAAAGCGAGCATGCATGCGGTTTGTTGGCCGACTCAAGTCTGCCAGTTAAATAAATTGAAAATATATTTTACGAAAGCCGCAGCGGCGACAAAAAGCTAGTCTTCAGCACACAAAACAAATGTCTCACCCCACGGGTTATTCGTTTAATTATTCATAAATTTATGTTTGAGTTATTTACGAGAATTCTTGCAGTGTAGGCCTACGTACTTGGCATTTTCATTGTCGCTGACCGATTGTTCCATGTTTGACTTGCTCTACAGTTCGATGGCTATAGCCAAACGGATCGAGGGGATCTCTGGGTGCGGCATACTTTATAAGAACACGAATAAAAATAACGAATACAAAACAAAAACAATAAAAAAAAAAAAAAATTAACGAATAAAGGAAAAACGTAAATTAAATGAAATGCACTTTGCCAGCGCCAGCTATTTCACATTATTAGAGCCGGTATACACACATGTACAACAACACTCAACAGCATAAAGTAATCTGATCCATAATGGTTTTTGTGTACTTGGCCATATTGATGCGAGTGTCTTGTTGCCCAGTGTATGAGTATTTTAGCCCCAACGGGTGCAAAATCTAGAAAATTACATGCAAGCTGCGACACATTATGCGCGACGCGACAATAATATTTCTATTGGCGAAAAACTTCACACTTAATGCACTTTCGACGGAGAGTCTCCAAATAAAAGTCAATTATCAACGAATATGCAAATGCTCTACAAGGAAATACATTTTGCAATAAAGCCCTACTAGAGTCAATCAAAATGTTGGGGATATTCAGTTGGGAGGTCAAGGAATTTCCAAACGGAGTTGGAGCTAAAAATATGATTACCCCGAAAAAAGAGTGCTATCAAAAAAACCAAAAACTTCGAAAGTAGTTGCATGTGTTGCACACTACACCCCCTGAATTCGGGTGGGTGGGGGCGGCAATGAGGCGGCGGTGGGTGGAGGGGCGTGGAGGGGCGTGCCAGCCAGCAGACGGAGACGCCGACTAGTCAACGCTTTAAGGAATATGCCAGCAAATAATTAAAACATATTTATAAATAGTTTGCCATATGGATGACGATGATGACGACGCCCGGCTGGGTGACGTGGTCAGGCCTACACATGTCCCACTCCTCCACCCACCCACTGCCTGGGTGCCTGGCTGCCTGGGTGCCTAGCTGCCCGCGCCCCCTGGCATGCAACCCCTGGCAGATGACAAAGCCAACAAAAAGCAAATAAATATTTGTCTGGCCGTCTACGTCGCTGTGCATTGACCGTACCACACTTACTATAGACATGCAGATACTTAGATGCTCGCACTCACAGATGCAGATACTCGCGGCACACTTGCAGCTGCATCAGTGTCCAACACCCATCCATCGCCTCCATCCCATCCCATCCTATCCATCCATCCATCTATCCGAGATCTACCAAAAAAACTGAAAAATCCCATCCATTTGGACTTTGTCTCACTCTCTGTTGTTCGTCTCTGGTGCCAAGTTCAAAATTTTATGCTCTGCACTTTTAGTTTTTCCCCCTTTATTTTTTTTCCATAACAAAAACTAAAAACAAACACCAAACAAACGGCTAAAAATCATTTTCAATTTGTACTTTTTGAGTTGCGTTTTGGGCCTGGCCGAAAATAGTTGTGCCAGCCAAGCATTAATGTTATTGCTTTAGTCAAAGTGGCTAAAAAGTATCTGCCAACATGACTGGCTGGCTGACTGGCTGCCCGACTGCATTTGTATCTGCATCTATGTAGCTATGTATCTTTATATCTTTGTATCTGAGCCTGAATGTTTCTGTTGCGATGCCGGGCCAGATTTATTTTCATTTTGATTATATTTTCGGATAGTTTTGTTTTGTTTTGTTTTGCGAAAAAAGTTACAAATGCAAAATGTAATATTTTCGACAGCAAACAAATTCTAGCTGTCTGTGTAATGCTTGTTTTCTTAAATCATGTTGGGTTATTTATCAACTAAGTACAAGTACTACCAGATACGTTTATCTTTTAATTATTTAGAAATAAATAGCCATTGGATAATGCAATCAATCAATCGCAATAAAACGTTGGAGAAAATTCATTTTAAAAACTGAAAGGCGACGCCATTTGGCGCCACATCATGATTGATAGGAGGAGACAGATAAGTGCACTTGAAGGAAAACAATATAGTTGATATTTCAGAGACTTGTTTTCAATCTTTAATATTTTCTTCAGGTGCAAAACTTATAAGTATTCGCAAAGCGTCGCTGAAATCGCGGCACTGTGTAATGGTTAATAAATTACTTAGACAACGCAGAATTACAAATCGCTTTGATTAGCAATTAAAATTGAAAATTGAAAAAAAATAAACACAACAACCAGCTGAGAATCAAGCCGAGTGCATCTGGGCCAGGTCGACAAATCTCTTAATTACTTGCCAGTTTGCACTCGTTCGATGGCAACAGGTGCTCTCTCAGATGGCTTATTAACTCATTATAAAAGCATTTGCTTTTATTTGCTGAATGGAATTTCAATTGAAAATTTTCAAATGCGTGTTGCCGGGGATTGTGACCTTCAATTGATCTGCCATCGAAAGGGGTTATTGGCTATAAGAGGAACACTTTCTTTCTCTGGGCTCTGACATTTTCCATCTTAAGCCTTAAACAAACTGTCATTTGTTTAATGACTTTAGCCAACTGGGAAACTTGTTTTGCATGAAAAGGCATTTATTGCCCGTCAACAGTGTATTTCATCTATCATAATTTTATCAAGTTAATGAGAATTTTTTACCAGAGATTCATCGGATGGAGAATAATCCCCCGGTGAGTATAATTCCACGCTTGTGTGCCAAATGCAAATGCCAAGAAAAAGCCCAGTCATGGGGATTATGGGGGGGATTGGTGTTACTTTTTTGTGTATTTTTAACGGAAAGCCCAGTGGCCAGGCAGACTTTCCTGCGAATTACGGCCAGTATTCGGTATTACATGAAGCCGTAAGTGATTCCAATGAAAATTCCAGGTGGAAACACAAACCTGGAGGATCCAATAACGCATCGATACTTCCGCAGCGAAGCTATTTAAACGAAGGGAACGTTCCCACCGCCAAACCTTCTCATACATTCCCGAATTTTATGAGTTTTTATGGCATTAAATATATGTTTCAAAGGCGATATGCGATACATTTGTCATACTGTGGAGAAACTGCCGAGATCAGCTGATTCCTTGGGGTCTCGCCATGAATGGGGAGATTTTGATATGATGTTTCGCGTTTAATTCCTTCACTTGAAAGTTGTCCATTGTCCGTCAATTGAGTCATCATCATCACCATTAACATCATCATCAGTCCGAGTACGAGTATCAGTGCACCCGAGCAGAGGTCCGATAATGAATAACAAAAGAATTTGGGGGGCTACATCGGTCTGGGGACTGGGTCTGGACTCTATTGGATACCCCAGCGGATATACAATACTCTCCCCTACAGACTTTCAGGGGCAGGAACTGGCCGGGCAAACGTTTCTCATAAACAAACAGAACTTGAACTTGAATATGGAAATAAATGCTCCGAGAAAAAATGCTCCAATCAGCGATATATGATTTGCTACTTTCCAGCACCAAAAACCCATAAAGGTTACCAAGCTCCCAAATATATTTATTTTCGGACTACCATTTCGATCGCAGCATTATGGTAACTGATTTATAGCTGTACGAAAAGCCATGCCAAGATCCCCAAGTCACGCCCTTGGCAAATAGTTCGGGGTCCGTATAGTTCCCACCCAGATAGGCACCGTTTAGATTGCTAAAAAAAAGAGATAATGGGGAATAGGGTGATAAGTTGATTGGAAACTTTGGTGGAGTATTACCTGCCCAGACAATCTCTATACCACCAACCACCCAGGTACGTGGCCGCACAGTTTCCTTCTGGCCAGAAGTCATTGTCCTTGTCAAAGGTGCTGAAGGGCTGGTACAGGTGATAGCTGAGGCTGTCCCCAGCGGTTCCACTGTACGCTCCCAGCTGGATGATCGAGTAGTTACTGTAGACGTCGCCCAAAGTGAAGCGATCGTAGTACGCGTAGGCCGACTTCCCCTTATAGTCCTCCAGGTGGATGTAGAGCTCCTGGGGTTCCGGGGTCGTGACGAGCTGGATCTTCTTTAGACCAAGGAAAAAGTTTCCCTTGAGGTTGCCAAAACCATTCTCGTAGGATGTCCAGTTGCGGAAGAAGTTCTCCTCGGCACTGACCCTTCGCTGGATGGTCAGCCAACCCTTTCCGGCTAGTTTCGATTCACAATACACCTCCAGGACGTCCTGGCCCACTTGTATCTTCTGGACGCCGCTCTTCTTGGGATTCAGAGCCTTGCAGGACGAGGAGTAGTTCTTATACGGCTCTGGCTCCACAATCTCGCCATTGGCCCAAAAAACGTGGAACAACGAAATAACAAAAAGTGTTTGCCAGGTGGTTCTCATTTTGTTGGCCCGAACTGATACTGACACTGAAACCAATTGGCCAGGAGCAGGCTTTATATATTTGCCTGGAGCTTATCGTATTTTTCCCAAAACAAGCATGGACCAAATAAATAAATCCTATCTGATTCAATCACTACTTCGAGACGATAAGAGTATTACTCATAAATAGGAAGCTTTTCCTTAGAATATTTTAATCTAAGCCAAGGTGTTGTGATCACCTGTTGGAGCACTTTGACACCTGATACGGCAGTTTTTTTGTTTTACATTTTATTCAATAAATTAGTAATCAATTTATGTAGCTTAGAGCTTTGATCGCACCATCATGGTCACAGTTTTGTAACTATAGGAGAAGCCCTTTCCCATCGCCCAGTTAATACCCTTTCCATAGAGTTCGGGTTCCGAGAAATTTCCGCCCAAATAAGCGCCATTCAGGTTGCTATTAAAAAAAATCATAAATAAATAGAAAAAACATAAATCTTTCATTTAAAAGTATTTACCTGGCCATGCAGTCGTTGTACCACCAGGCCCCAGAATATTTGGCAGCACAATTGGTGTAACTACGATCGTTATCCTTGTCAAAGGTACTGAATGGCATTCCCAGGTGGTAGCTCAGACTCTCCCCAGCAGTTCCGCTGTAGGCACCCAGTTGCATTAGCGAGTAATTACTGTAGACATCGGCCACAGTGAACAGGCTGTAGTGGGCGTATTTGGCGATGTTGTTGAAGTCCACCAACTGAATGTAAAGTTCCTGGGGCTCCAGGATGGTAATCCTATTCAGGAGGTTGAGTCCCAGGAAGTAGTTGCCCTTGAGGTCCCCGAATCCTGACTGGTAGGTAGTCCAGTTCCGGAAGAAGTTCTCCTCGGCACTGACCCTTCGCTGGATGACCTGCCAGCCCTTTCCGGCAATAGTCGAGTCACAATATACGTTCACTTTGTCATTGCCGATTTGAATCGTTTGGACTCCGCTTTTCTTGGGGTTCACAGCCTTGCAGGAGGACTCATACTTCTTGAAGGTAACGGGTTCAACGAAATCCCCATCCTGGATCCCCAAACCGGCCACAAACGCGAGGCACAGCGAAAAAACTGATAGAACAATCAAAGTGGCTTTCATTTTGTTGGCTTGATTAAAACTAAAAGGCCAAGAGGAAAGGGTTTCCTTTATATAGAAGTCGTGAGTTTTAGGTTCTTTTTCATAATCTTATCAAATTCATATCAGATTTCGCAAAAAAAGGCAAGGTAGGAACCTCTTTCCCTACGCACATAAACGCTATCTAATAAAAGTAGAAGTCTTATTAAATGATAAGGAGTTTGGTTACTCATAGGTTTGGGGGGGTTTTCTGGGAAGGCTTGATTATTTATGGGATTGTAAAAGAAATGTTTTCGGGCACTTGACAGCAATTTGTGGGTCATTACTTTATATCCTTTAAGGAACTTTATTCTTTCCAGCTAAAACCTAACACTGATAGTCTTTTGGGCATTAAGATATACGGAAATACTTTGTTTGGAGTCGCGGACAAATATTTACTTGGAATTCATTGCTGTGGGCCCACACATTTCCTGTCTGTTTGGCAGTTGGATGCACTTTGGACAAGTGTCAAAAGGTGTCACCGAAGGTGCTACTCCCAGCCATTGGTGTGTTATTTTTTTCCGATATTTTAAATTCTTTGTTGCTTCCCCGCTTTTGACAACTTTTGGAGTAATGTGACAGGGCCTGTCGGCTACCAAAGTTTAGCTTTTGTTTCAGCAACACCGAATGGCACCAGAAATAGGAGCCACCTACAAAGTGTATACAAATACGCCGGGTACTGGGGTGTACTATCCAACTCCCACTCCCATCCAACTCTGTAACCCGCACCCCGGATTGTTGTTGTCGTACCACCATTCCGAGCCACCAACAAACAAAACAAACAAACAAACAAATGAACAAATATTTGCCATCAAGTGCGAGCCAGAAGAACGCGAGAGGAAGACGATTGGGAGCCTGAAGAACGATAAAATGGCATTTATGATAAATACATAATACTCGATGTGTACCCACTCACTTTGTAACATATGCATGCACTGTAAATAAATAGTTTCACTAATGACAGTTAAATATTAACCTTTTTAAAGAGCGAGTTGCGTGCGAATGGAGTTTCGACTCATTTCTTTCAGTGTATGACAAATAGGCTACAGACGTCTTGTCTACGCCATTTGGCAAGGCAACAAAGAATGGAGGTGTTCTGGGAGCCATGTCTTTAGAAACAGAAACAGAAACAGAACACAATTCAAGTGTCAAAGTGACAGTTTCAAAATTGATTGCAGTGTTTGGCTGATAAATAAGGCTTTAACCGACTTAACGGAGAGTCATTGGGTTATCTAATAGAGCCAGAGATAATGGCATCCAGATATACCTACTTGTATGTAGTTAAGGGTGCCCTATATCAATATCAACGTGTCCGGATGATTGACATACGCCACGTGGTCGGTCATCTATCCGGAGTTCCTCGCTCTCCCGGAATGGAAAGTTTGTATCTCAAACGATTATCGCGATCACGTCACTGCATTGTCTGCCTCCAAATGCTAACCTAGCCCATTTCCAGGTCTATGTCGCCCATAGAATATAAATTTCAAATTGGAAAAATGCATAAATTCTTGGCATGCCTACGCGTTTGAGAAGTGAATCGATACCAATCCCCCAAAGACCCCACAGCCAAGTGGTGGTCCGAAAAGTTATTGGTTCTTCGGGACGTAGGCTGTCAAATTTTTGCCAAAACACATTTGAAATTTTTAAGGGGGAATTGAAAACTAACGAACCTTACAAAGCCAGGAGAATAAAGGCAATTTATGATCTTGTTTCCATTGAGAGCACGAGGTGACCACTTGGCCCCAAACACCTGGGGAACGAGTCGAGGAGTCTCCTTTAGCGGCGTTTCCGGATATTCATTTTCCTTCAGGGGAATGGAAAAGGCCTCGAAGGCCGCTGGGCAAATCGGCCCACGAAAAATGAAAGAAAATTGAAAAATATATTCATTGCCAGGTTTTGATGCAGTTTCATGGGGAATCATTGTACAAATTTTTTAAGGCATTCCTTTTAAGAATCGGATGAAAATTGGCCAAAATATAGACATTGGAAGAGGCCTTAGAGGGATTCCTAGGACTTCCAAAGGGATTCCGGATTTTACAAGGGGTTGGCCCACAAAAAATGGAAGAAAATTGAAAAATAAATTGGTTGCCAGGTTTTGATGCAGTTTTGTGGGGAATCGTTTTACGAATCTTTTAAGGTATTCCTTTCAAGAATCGGAAGAAAATTGGCCAAAATATAGACATTGAAAGGGGCCTTAGAGGGATTCCTAGGACTTCCAAAGGGATTCCGGATTTTACAAGGGGTTGGCCCACAAAAAATGGAAGAAAATTGAAAAATAAATTGGTTGCCAGGTTTTGATGCAGTTTTGTGGGGAATCGTTTTACGAATCTTTTAAGGTATTCCTTTCAAGAATCGGAAGAAAATTGGCCAAAATACAGACCATGGAAGGGGCCTTAGCGGGATTCCTAGGACTTCCAAGGGGATTCCGAATTTTACAAGGGGTTGGCCGACAGAAAATGGAAGAAAATTGAAAAATAAATTGGTTGCCAGGTTTTGATGCAGTTTTGTGGGGAATCGTTTTACGAATCTTTTAAGGTATTCCTTTCAAGAATCGGAAGAAAATTGGCCAAAATACAGACCATGGAAGGGGCCTTCGCGGGATTCCTAGGACTTCTAAAGGGATTCCGGATTTTACAAGGGGTTGGCCCACAAAAAATGGAAGAAAATTAAAAAATAAATTGGTTGCCAGGTTTTGATGCAGTTTTGTGGGGAATCTTTTTACGAATCTTTTAAGGTATTCTTTTCAAGAATCGGATGAAAATTGGCCAAAATATAGACCATGGAAGGGGCATTAGAGGGATTCCTAGGACTTCCAAAGGGATTCCGGATTTTACAAGGGGTTGGCCCACAAAAAATGGAAGAAAATTAAAAAATAAATTGGTTGCCAGGTTTTGATGCAGTTTTGTGGGGAATCTTTTTACGAATCTTTTAAGGTATTCTTTTCAAGAATCGGATGAAAATTGGCCAAAATATAGACCATGGAAGGGGCATTAGAGGGATTCCTAGGACTTCCAAAGGGATTCCGGATTTTACAAGGGGTTGGCCCACAAAAAATGGAAGAAAATTGAAAAATAAATTGGTTGGCAGGTTTTGATGCAGTTTTGTGGGGAATCGTTTTACGAATCTTTTAAGGTATTCCTTTCAAGAATCGGATGAAAATTGGCTAAAATATAGACATTGGAAGAGGCCTTAGAGGGATACCTAGGACTTCCAAAGGGATTCCGGATTTTACAAGGGGTTGGCCCACAAAAAATGGAAGAAAATTGAAAAATAAATTGGTTGCCAGGTTTTGATGCAGTTTTGTGGGGAATCGTTTTACGAATCTTTTAAGGTATTCCTTTCAAGAATCGGAAGAAAATTGGCCAAAATATAGACATTGAAAGGGGCCTTAGAGGGATTCCAAGGACTTCCAAAGGGATTCCGGACTTTACAAAGGGTTGGCCCACAAAAAATGGAAGAAAATTGAAAAATAAATTGGTTGCCAGGTTTTGATGCAGTTTTGTGGGGAATAGTTTTACGAATCTTTTAAGGTATTCCTTTCAAGAATCGGATGAAAATTGGCCAAAATATAGACATTGGAAGAGGCCATACAGGGGTTCTTAGGACTTTCCAATGAATTCCGGATTTTACAAGGGGTTAGCCCACAAAAAATGGAAGAAAATTGAAAAATAAATTGGTTGCCAGGTTTTGATGCAGTTTTGTGGGGAATCGTTTTACGAATCTTTTAAGGTATTCCTTTCAAGAATCGGATGAAAATTGGCCAAAATATAGACATTGGAAGAGGCCATACAGGGGTTCTTAGGACTTTCCAATGAATTCCGGATTTTACAAGGGGTTAGCCCACAAAAAATGGAAGAAAATTGAAAAATAAATTGGTTGCCAGGTTTTGATGCAGTTTTGTGGGGAATCGTTTTACGAATCTTTTAAGGTATTCCTTTCAAGAATCGGATGAAAATTGGCCAAAATATAGACCATGGAAGGGGCCTTAGAGGGATTCCTAGGACTTCCAAAGGGATTCCGGATTTTACAAGGGGTTGGCCCACAAAAAATGGAAGAAAATTGAAAAATAAATTGGTTGGCAGGTTTTGATGCAGTTTTGTGGGGAATCGTTTTACGAATCTTTTAAGGTATTCCTTTCAAGAATCGGATGAAAATTGGCCAAAATATAGACATTGGAAGAGGCCATACAGGGGTTCTTAGGACTTTCCAATGAATTCCGGATTTTACAAGGGGTTAGCCCACAAAAAATGGAAGAAAATTGAAAAATAAATTGGTTGCCAGGTTTTGATGCAGTTTTGTGGGGAATCGTTTTACGAATCTTTTAAGGTATTCCTTTCAAGAATCGGATGAAAATTGGCCAAAATATAGACATTGGAAGAGGCCATACAGGGGTTCTTAGGACTTTCCAATGAATTCCGGATTTTACAAGGGGTTAGCCCACAAAAAATGGAAGAAAATTGAAAAATAAATTGGTTGCCAGGTTTTGATGCAGTTTTGTGGGGAATCGTTTTACGAATCTTTTAAGGTATTCCTTTCAAGAATCGGATGAAAATTGGCCAAAATATAGACCATGGAAGGGGCCTTAGAGGGATTCCTAGGACTTCCAAAGGGATTCCGGATTTTACAAGGGGTTGGCCCACAAAAAATGGAAGAAAATTGAAAAATAAATTGGTTGGCAGGTTTTGATGCAGTTTTGTGGGGAATCGTTTTACGAATCTTTTAAGGTATTCCTTTCAAGAATCGGATGAAAATTGGCCAAAATATCAGACCATGGAAGGGGCCTTAGAGGGATTCCTAGGACTTCCAAAGGGATTCCGGATTTTACAAGGGGTTGGCCCACAAAAAATGGAAGAAAATTGAAAAATAAATTGGTTGCCAGGTTTTGATGCAGTTTTGTGGGGAATCGTTTTACGAATCTTTTAAGGTATTCCTTTTAAGAATCGGATGAAAATTGGCGAAAATATACACCATGGAAGGGGCCTTAGAGGGATTCCTAGGATTTCCAAAGGGATTCCGCATATGCAGCATAGGTATGATCCTTATGTGGATTATATATAATATTTAGTGTCCCCTACATTTATTTACACGTTTTTTTATTAAATATGAAGTAGGATTATAAAGAAAGAGAAAACAATTTTGTGGTAAACCATTTCTGATTGTGTGGCTCCGCATGCATTCTCCTACCCTCGGCTCTGGATTGTTTAGCTGTTGGGTTATTTGGTATCCATTAGATACAAATCGGCGGGACTGTTGCGGTTCATTAATTCCGCAGCGTTTGACAAATGCAGCGCCAGGAAACGACAACCACAAAACCAAGGCGACCGACCCGTGGACTGATTTGAATACATCGACTGCCGCCTCTGACGATGTGCGGGCCATTTGCATTTTTAAACGATTTTCTCATTTGGGTTCTTTGCCTGCTTTGTTTGGCTTTATGTTTTAGTTTCTGATTTCCCTGACTTATTTTTATTTTTTTGGATTTCTTGCCACCGCTTCAATTATGTAAAACGGGGTCGACTTTGTCTTCCATTTGGGCAGTGGCAGTTCCACATTCGAACCCACCGCAAACCATCGATATCGAGGGTAATCAAGAAGAAGATATGTACTCACATAACTGCACATGTTGCTCCTTTTTCTGGCCACGCCCCTTACATATTCCCAGCATACCAAAAACCAAAAAAAAAAAGCCACAGCAGCCGCAGATAAGGGGGCACAAAAGATACTCCGGGGCGGGGTATTATTTATTGGGGGGGGGAGGGTGGTGGCTGTCGGTGGCCAGCGCATGCGCTGCCCCAAATAGACCCCCAACACTACGTGCCCGGCAATGTATGAAAATTAATGTTGGCAATCTGTAAAATCCTGTAAAGCGTAACTCAAACTCGCCATCCACCAAAAAAAAAAAACGAACAAATACACGCGAATTAATAGGCAATGGGCTGCCCAGTGATGGGAATTTCCTCTGCGAATTCCACTTGTACTTCAAAAAAAATGTTTATTAAATATAGTTGAAGATTTTTAAATAATATTTATCATTAATTAATCATACATTACTCGTCTACACTTAATTTATAAACCGTTTAATCCATAAACCAGATTTATTAAATACTTGGCTTCTTTAAAAGAATACAATATTATTAAAAATAATTATATTTTTAAGGCAACTTTTGGAGGCTATCATATCTTCTTAAAAAGTTACAAAACTCATTTGTATTATTATTTTTAGAATATTTTTATTCAAGTCTGTTGCCAGGCATGAAATCTATTACAAAGTTGCCATTTATTTTTACACCTTTTGAAAATCAAACAAAGGCCTAAAAAATTAATATATCAAAAACCTAACAAAGGCAAGAGAAATATGAAGATAATTCAAAACAACAAAAAATTGAATACCTAAAAATGATTGAAAATTACTTTAAGATTTTGAAATATTTTTCCCAAAAAAAGTGCATTGCATTTTCGGTTCTGTCTGTCTTGGGGATTTTTTGAAAATTTTAATTAAAATTGTGGCCGCGGAAATTTGTGCGCCCATCGGTGTGGAAGGAAACCCCGTTCCATCGTTCCATCGCGGCCCCCACCCAGACCCCACCCTTTGTCGTTGTCACCGGGCGAGTTGCAAGTTGCATGTTGCATGTGTTGCAGGTTTTACAAGACGAGCGACAAGGCTTGTTCAACATGCCTGTTTCTCCTTTTTATTTGTACATATATGTATCTGTATGTACATATATATATATATATATCTTTTATATTTTTTGCATTTTTCACTCGCACTCACACTCGCTGGCATCGAAACGAAATGATCGACGACGTTGCAAAGTATTAAAGTCAGCGCGACACAATCTGCATATTAAAAGAAAACGAAAAAAGAGATGTAGCAACAACAACTTGTTGCACAAACATCAGTACAGGCGCAACGACTTGTAATGGAAACTTGAGTTGGTTTTCAGGCTCGTAAGACTTGGCCAAAATTTTGGTAATAATCATCAATCAATTTTAGCATCAATTTCTATCAAAATTTCTATCATTTTCGTAAATTTTAATTATTTTTATATCTTTTCGGATAAGGTTTAGAAAAGTTATTGGCAAAAGGGTGACTAAAATCTACAAATTTTGGCAAAAAGGCATTAAATCATAAATCGCGAATCTTTAAACGACATTTTTCCAAAATCCAAGATATCCAAGCACCACTGTTTTGGTGCACATACAGAAATTAATACACTCCTGACGGGCTCACAATCAAATGAAGCAGCCACCGGGGAACCGGCCAAGACTAGACGGGATCCGAGATTGGAATCAAAGGGGCCGGGGCCGGGGCAGGATGGTATTTGATTGGGGCAGAGGGACCCAGGGGGAGATCAAAATGGAGACTGGACCCAGCCAAAGCCACTTGCAGGTGTTTGGTGCTGTTGGCCCGGCCTAGAGAACCGGAAGAGACTGGACAGGACATTGCTCTCCGCGGCCACAGCTGATTGGATTAGCTGTGAATTGTGCCAATTCATGTTGTTATTTTTCTCGGTGTTTTCCTTTATTTTTATATTTTTTTTTTTTGGGTTTTTTGTTTCCACGTCTCATATGCATTTGAGTGAACTTTTGCCACAACTTCCGCTGCGGCCCGGCTGGCGGGAGAGACAAATTCAAATTAAATGTTGCATATGTAACATATGCACGGAGTCGCCCCTTCCCTTCCAGGCCATGTAAGAAATTTATTGATAGTCTTTGCCAGCTAAGAAAAATAAAAAATAAAATAAAATATAGGAGCTCCCCAAGCACTCGCTCCTTGGATGTTATGGCGGTTGTTTGTTTTCGCATTTTGTTTGCTTTTTTACTGCGACTGTTGCCAAGCAAAGGTCGCCAAAGGTCGCATATTTATGGGGCCGGGCTTATGTTTTTCGTAAGTGGAGCAGAAACCAAAACAAGCTAACCAGCCAGTCCAAAGCTCACACCAGAGCTGGGGGAAAAATTACATTTTTTTACGATCGATTTCCATATTTTGCATACAAACAGGACAGTCGTAAAATAAGTTAGTTTATAAGGGGAGAGGTCTCTGGGTCTAGGAATACTTTTTCTTTTGATTTTAGAATAGTAAGAAATTTGAATTAAATTTTAGTAACCCTATTTTAGGCACCAAGAATGAGTCACTGAAAAACATTAGCCTGTCCAAGAGGATTGCCAAGATGTTGTCAAAGTTGAAAAGGTGGAAAAGTATCTCAATCGCTGACAAGATACAAGTCACACCAAGTAAAAGGTATTTTGTTGATGACGCTGTCGCTACATTTGCAAATATGCGAGATCTTCGAGATGCAAGATACAAAATGCGAGAGAGCAGATACATTTCAGCGTTACAATTTCCGAAATACTTTTCAATAGAATGTCAACAGTTGAAAATGATGCTGCTGTTTGCTTTTCTTACTTTTTGGATTTGCAGTTGAATGCTTTTAGTTTGATTTGGTCGTGCCACTATGTATCTTTTTATAAATGTATCTTTTGGCTGTGTCGCTGCTGCTGCCTCTGCCTGCTGCCACTGCCTGCTGCCTCTGCCTGCTGCTGCCGCCTTTTGTAATGCAATTGAACTAAATGTGGCGACTGCGTGTGACATTTTTCTCCTGCAGCCATAGAAAAACGCCAGCAGCTGAATCCGAATCCGAATCTGAATCTGAATCTGAATCTGAATCTGAATCTGTATCTGTATCTGAATCTGACTCTGGGGCCGATGAGCATGTATGTATCTGTATCTATCAGAGCGTCGCGTCACTGTCGCCGCTGTATCTGTATCTGGCTCTGCCTTGTGGCCAATGTAGCGCAACCATTGATGAAAGCTGAAAGCGACCCAAGAGTTGGTCATTGAACTGGCTACCCCCGTCACCCCCTTCACTTTTCTTCAAGAAACAGAACCAAAAAAACTAAAACATTTAAGTAGTTCGATGGGGACAACATGGCAAATGGCTCTTTTGCCGCTTATCTGCTCGTTAATTGTTTTGGGTCTTTTTCGATGCCGTCCTCCTGCCCATGCTCCTCCTCCCCAAAACTGAACACCACACAGCCACAGAAAATTTAAATATCTATGCAGTTGGCATAGCTGACATACCCTAGACCAAAAAAAGGAAAACTTGGCAACGCAACGTTTGAAGTGTCAATTTTGAAATGTGACTCGTTTCCAACGATTTTCAGCGGTGGGGCTTCTGTTTCCTTCCATCCTTCTGGCCCGTTGGCAAGCTCACAAAAATGTATGAATAACATTCTGGGGAAAATGTGTCCGGGGTAGAAAATAGATAAGCCCCAACGAAAAGGAAATTCAACGCCACATTTCAATTTGGGGTGGAGTTCATTCGGCGAAAGCTGCCAGCAAACCTTTGCACTCTAGTTTTTCCTATTTTCCCTTTTTTCTTTTTCTTTTGGTTTAATTCAATGCAACGAGGCTTTAATGCAACTCAAATCACCGCGAAACCATTTAACATTTCAATGAACTATTTGAGGTAGCTCTCCCTTTTTTTTTTTTCTTGGCATATCAATTATTTTGGGGCCCAGTATTTTAAAATACATTTCAAAACTCTGCATACGGAATGGGTGCTGTGTATGTAGGTTTACTTGGGTATATTAGACAGTCCTGGAACAATTTAAATTAATTATTTAACCAACTATCAACACTCTTTTTCTTACAAATAGACTTTAGAAGGTTTTAATAGGCTAAGAATTTGGAAAACCTACAGAGTATCTTGTATTCTGGAAGAGCAGAAGAGGCCCACTCACTGATTCATTGGGGCATTTTGGTTTTGTGGCTTTTAGTCGATTGAATATCAAAAGGCACTAGACAAACTTGCGGAGCAGAGAAGGAGCACCTGGGCTAACCCGGGCAGTCGACCTGGACAGGCATAGGCACAGGGACAGGGAATGAGACAAATTTCAATTCCATGGCGTATGTGTGTGCGTTATAAATTGCGTATGCGGACCCATTTGGTCACTATTTTTTTTCTTTCTTTCTTGGTTTTGAATACAAATCTACGCGTTTTACATAAACGAAAGAAACGGGGCACCCTTTGCTGCCCCCAAACCTGTCCCGGCCCCCGATTTTGTTTTATGGTAAATGAGTTGAATGTGTAATCAATTCTAAGCCGACAACCTGGCAGAGTACTTTTGGCCCTTGAGCGGTTCGGGGAAAGACCAAGAAGGAGACGGAGGCGGAGATGGTGATGGAGGCTATTCTGGCAAAACCATAATTAAGATTCAATTCAATGCAATTGCAGTGCCATAAAAAGTAAATTGCATTTTAGGCCTAAAAGCTGGCCGGAATAATTGCGTATGCAAAGCAGCATCTGAACTTGTTGGTTAATAAAACGATATTGAATCGAATTGAATCAAGTTGAGTTGAGTTGAATTGAATTGAATTGCATTCGAGTTGGAGTCGGTGGCATAACCTGAGCCCCATTTCAAATTGGATTGGCTCCGGTCGATGCGATTGGGAGCAGGCCCGAATCTCTGGCCAAGAAGAAAGTTCCGTACCATTCCGATTGTGATTCGTTTGTGTTTGCTGTGCTAATTGTCTGAATTGATAAAGCCGATTGTCACAAATTGTCATATGATCCAATTGGAATATGAAATGAATAGTTAATGCTTTAATGGGATCGTCATTATAGCGGCGGTGAGCAATCGAGCCAACTTTCGAAAATATGTGGCATTCGGCTAACTCAATTATGTGGCTCCTCCAACTTGTATTAATTTTTTTTTTTGTTTCTCAGCGGCCTCTGAGGTTGCGGACACTTGTGGGCTTTCACTTTCACAATGCCTCCATAGGAGGCAGATACTCCGCACTCACAGAACAGCCCCAGGGCAGGGCCAATAATAATAACAATTGACAGTTATAGATGTACACATGTATCTTGTATCTTTTACTTTGTAAATGTATCTGTATCTGTATCTGTATCTGTATCTGCATCTGTAGCTGCTAACAATAAATGCAGCTGTCAACCAGTTGTGCGGTTCATTGGCTTCTCGGCTGCAACGACAACAAATAAACCAAAGAATAAAAGTTATAGAAATACTTTACTATTCTATACTAACTAGTGACTATGTATCTGTTGGATATTTGCCTTTTTCCGTGTCCATGGGGCCGAAGAATTATGACCATGCAAGTTATTAATCATTTACGTGTGACGTTGTAAATGTTTTTTTTTCCATTTTTTTTTTCATTTTTTTTTTCTGTTGCTTTGAGCCACAATCCCCAAGCCCGGGGCGTGAAAGTCATAATAATTTACTCAGCATAGACACATAATTTTTAGCTCTTTAACAATGCGAGAGACCAAGAGGCAGGGTCAGTTGTAAGATATACTTTTTGGGGGCCTTAAAATCCAGCAAACAGCACGTGCTCTCCAAGCACGCCACATCCATAAATAAATAATAAATAACTTACTACAAATAGCCGAAAAATGTCCATAAATTGTACTCGACACCAATTAAAATATGCGCCATACCTGAACGAAAGCTATTTAAATTGGAACCCAAATATGTTTGTTGCTGTCGAGGCATTTGTCCTCTTTACGTGAGTGTGAAAAAGTACAACTTGCAAGGAACTTTTTGGATATTTTCATAATATTTATTGAACTATATGTCATTGTAGTAATGACATTTGAATGAGCCAGGTGTTTTGTGTTGGGGAATATGACAAATTATCAGTCGAGTTACTCCTTTCGGACTGCAGCTGCTTCTGGGCCAATGGACCTGGAAACCGTATCTAGGCAGCGTCAAAGCAATTGGAATAAATTAAAGAAACAACTTTTGATACAGGTGAAGTCCGACAGACACCAAAGCGACCAAAGCGACCAATGAGACCAAAGAGACCAATGAGACCAAAATGTAAATGAAAGAAACACCGAAAAGCCATGAGATACAGACACCAGATACATTGAGCACAAAATCTGAATTTGAATCCAAATTGAGGTTTAATTTTCATTGTTAAGCGGGGGAAATATGTAGAAACAGAAACGAAAACCCGTTCTGATTTTGAGATCAGCCAAAGTCTTGGTCTTGGCAATACCGGCCCGATCCCCCCAGTTTTTCCCCTTTATCGCCCTTTTGCCATTAGTGGTCTTATTTTTTTATAACCATCCGCTTTCGTTGGTCACTTTTGTTGACTTAATTTATTGACATTAGTGTTTCTCTTTCCATTTCGTTATTTTTCGGTTGTTGTGTATTTTTGATTTCTGTTTTATTTTATTCGATTATAGCTCTTGATTTGCCTTTTATGTAAAGATATTTCTGTGTTCGTGCATTCTTGACAAACACCTGACTGCGATAGGTGCCTCCAAGGCAACCGGTTCGCTTTTAAGCTATTTATTTTTTTTATTTATGTTTTTTTTTTTTTTTTTTTTGGGGTATCCACCAGCTGTTGGTTCGAAGAGGAGACTTGCAGATAGAAAGATACGGCCATAGATAAGGCTAATGAGATTATGTCGTTATGATATTCAATTTGGTCGTGGACCACGGATAAATAGAGATTTGGATACTGATATGGTCGGACATAACGGCGATCGTATAATAAATTTATATCCCCAGAGTAATTAATTTTATACGATTCATTAAATTGCACAATTCTTTGATGAAAGCTATCAAATGGCCAATGTTCCCCCCTGCCTCACCTGGTGGCATGTCTTACCAACCACAAACAGTTCGTTTCTCTGGGCTTCTAAAAATACCCGCAGACATAAAACTTTTGGGACTTGACAATAAATGTTTTTAGTGTTTATGAAATTGAGACAAAAATTAAGCTTGTGACTCAAGTGGTCAGGCATCGGAAATACTCCTCAAAAATATAGTCACCTAACCGAAAATTCTAGTTTTCGCCCCACCCATCATACCCCCAGTTAGCTGAGTGCGTTCGTATAAAAAGCAACACCCACGCCTCGGCTTTAATAGTTGAGGGAAATTAAAAGTGAAACAAGAAAATGTCAAATTTATTTATATTATAAACTTTACTCACCTCCTTGGCCACCTTCTTGGCCAACTGGAATTCCTAGCAGCCAGAAACTATTCAGAAAAATGTTTCATCTCCTGAGTGGTTTCGGGCGTTTTTTCATCTTGTTGTTGGAATTATTTTGGTTGACAATTTATTAGCGTAGATTAGTTAGCTGGTATTTGTTGTTTTGTGTTATTTTTTAGCTTAATTTTTGGTTTATTTGCAAGTGATTGTGATTGTCACGGGAGGGATTTGCACAAAGTATGTTTGAAAAATCGCCTGCAGAGTTTATCTGGCCTGTGTTTCGGGTGACATAATTTGTCGGCAATTTGCTTGGAATTTGTCAGATCAGATACTAACTCAGCCATAATTGTTACAGGTTTCGGAATGTTTTTCACATCGAGTAGCATTTGGCACTAGACGCTCATTTCAGTCAGGAGGATCTGCGGCGACTGACTGACATCCTGCCAACTGTCCAGGCACGAAGTCTCAGGGTATCAGGCCCAAGGACTCGTTCAAGTTCCGCATGCAATATAATTTTATTCGCCAAACCAGGCAAACCACCAGCAAAAACGATGACGAGTGCCTGGACGACAGAGGACAGGTACGGAGTCCTGGAGAGTGTGTGTTGGTATTTCGCCTTTGGGGCGGATTCAACGCCTGCGCACTCATGCCACCCATGCCACTCTTATTTGCATTTGCTTGTATTGTGTTGCAATACGAGAAAATTTCCGCATATCATGTTAATCGCCCAGTTACACGCAATTGTTTTACCTGGCCCGAAAGTATGTCGCATTTATATTTCCTTTAGCGCTGCGTCGCCGTTTTTCGTTTCCTCGATTTAGCAGTCCTTTTTTTCCCTCCTTCCCTTCTTTTTTTGGCAAATCAAAAGGATTCCCCTCTACGCCCCATCCGCCCCTTTTGGCCGCGAAAAGCACAGCCCCTAGCTGGTGGCCCTTGGCAGGAATTACGTTATTACCTGTAATTAATTTTTGGGGCCACCGAAAACGCATTTGAATTTATTTAGTTTGTCGCACGTTTTGTTTTTGCATATTTTTTCCTGATTTCCCGAGGTCCTTACTAATTTCTGGCAGCCTTGACAGGAGTTGTTGACCCTGCTAGCCAAACAAAAGGACGAAATTCTAAATGTATGCAGATTGCAAGGATTTTGTGTCGTCAATATGAGTTTATGCTAATTCCTAGTTAGACGTTGAATACTTCATACCAATTGGATAAATTAAATAATGATTAAAATATAATAAAACATCAAAAATTCGCAGTAATCAGAAATTGAGGAGTTACATACATTAGTTGGGCAAAAGTCTGTGGATTATTATATTACTAAAACAAGGGATAGTATAACTATTCCATAAACAAAAGGACGATAGTTAAATAACTGTAATTAAAGCTAAGCTAGAAAGATGATGCCAAGTGGCCCTTGATTAGCATAATTTGTGGTTACTTTTCGTGCGGGCGTGCCAAATGTGGCCAAAAATTTGGGTCAAAACAAATGGAAATTCCCTTTATATTAGTGAGTGTGTCCTTGGGGAAATTACGCATATGAGTGATACTCTAAATAAAACTAACAAACTCCTTTATTTTATGAATCTTTACAAAGGAAATTCGTGACCATTTTTGGTCTCTACGATTCGGCTCCTTCCGTTGACAGCTTTTCTGTTTTGAGACTTGTAACTGATGGAAAATGTCAACGGTTTGTGGGTTTCCAAATTTCTTTATGCGGCTTCATTGGGTTCCAATTATTGACGGACCAGGGGCAAGTCTATCCCAGATCCAATTCCGTTATCCTCCTTCCCAGGCAACAGGCACCAGGACCGGCTCCAACTCCCAATTGAAACATTAAACGACGGCAAGTGCAACTGGCGACTATATAGTTGAGTTCCATGTCCCGAATTAATTAAGCAGAAGGATAAGATACACACCATGGCAGACAGGATATGGGGGTGTGGTTTTCCCTTCATAGAGAGTTCGTGTCTTTGTTAATTCAATGTACTCCAAACAGCTTGTTGACTCCCTACGCATCATTTAATTACGTTAATTGGCAGCGGGTGGTGGCTGTCCAGTTGGCCAAAAAGCTAAACAGTTATACATAGCTGGCTAGTTTCCCGATGTTGGCGATGACGTTGGACATTTTGTCACCCGGCCAGAGTTCACTGAATACGAAATTGCTGGCGCGAAGTTGACCCACATGTGCACATGACCAGTAAAGTGACTATAACTATTTTTAAATGTGTTCTAAAAAAAAATTAAGTTTATTTAATGAAAGTTTTGGGAGGGTAATGATTTCATTAAATTTAAAACAAAGATGATATCTAAAGGGACGGGAGGCCATTTTGTGAAAAGAAAATACTCCCTTATTTGAATTTCCCCTGGAAGTACTGCGCAGCATCCATGATTTTAACCCTCTAAATCAGAAATAATCCAGAAGTCACCCCAGGGAAAGCCCAGCCAAAGGCAGCCATTAAATGCCTCGAATTATGGCCAAAGGCAAGCGAGTCAAACATTCGACTTTGAATTCCTTTGCCATACATTAAATCACACCAGGCGTAGACAATAAGTTGTATGGCCTCCTGAAGAACACTACACCTCCGTACTCCCCCGAAAAAATAAAAAAAAAATCAGGATGATCACCCACCCAAAGTTGAGCTAAACATTTCTAATTTATTGATGTTTCCGTCGCCGAGAAGGTTCTTGTCCAACTGCCAAATGTCTTTCGCTCTCTGTTGGTGGAACTAACACACAAATTTATGATGATTAAGAAAAATCACAAAATACTTAGGCAATCTATAGATAGGACGATATATGTGGCCAACGTCTATGGCCAACGTGTGCGCCTGTATCTCTGCTGTCGCCCATTTTCACTCTCATTCTCATAATTTGTTTGTTGTTTCAAAAATAGACAGACTTCGAGCAGCTCAGACAACAAGCCAACAACAACAATTTTCGTGGGGTGTGTGGGCGGATGAATTTTGGATGAGTCTACAGACTTCTGGATCGGCCCTCGCCACAGATCCATCAATTTTCAGGGGAACAGCTGAAAATGTAATCAGCCTTGGCAGGGTTAATATTCACAATCCCAGCCAGAGTTGTAAATGAATATTTATTTTCTTGCTGTGTAGATGATTCACCCGCAATTAAGTTAATGCCTTTGTGGAAACTCAAAACATTTTTTATGAAATAAATATTTTGCAACCTTCGCATTCCATTTCCATTTCCCCTTGAGGAAAGTTGTCAACTAGTTGAGACCGAGACTAAGGCAAAAAAAAAAAAAAAAATTTGTCATTAAAAATGTCAACTGATTTATGTGAAAAGTGTATATATTTGTGTATGCTTGATTTTTCCTTCTAGTCCTTAGCATTTCTGTTTGAATATTCTCGTTCGGATCTCTTAATGAGTTTCTTGAGAGTGTGTGGAAAAACTATTAAAAGATTTTAGCAACTGGCCGAACAAATAAATTACTGAATGAACTGGAATCGAATAAAAATCGACGGGACAAACAAAAAGCAGCAAACAGTATTTGGAGTTATTGTTTAGTTTCTTTTTTATTTCAACCGGTAAAGTAGGTTTATGGGTAGAAAAACACAAACACGGCAAATGAGTGTAGATAAACTTTAACTACCCTAGACCCAAATGCGGCACGAGCAAGTGAAACAAAATAAAACAAAAACTAAAATCAACAAAGCCAACCCAAACGGAGCTGAAAAACCTGCAAATGGAGTTGCCAATACCCCTACCTCTTCCCTAGGAGTAAACAATTTTCCCACTGCCTTTGGAAAATTAACATTTTTCAAAATTTAATTATTATTTGGGACATTCAGAACTTCCATATATCATCTGATGTTTTATTGTATAGCCCTAAAAAAGAAGATAGACTTCCTATAAGTGGCTTAACAAGCCGATTCCATCTTTCATTTTCGATTGATAAATCTATGAAAGTAGATTTTTCCCTGTCATGTCTGCGATATTCTTCTGTCAAATTGCATGCCAGAGGCAGTAGAGCGAATCGTTTTATTTAAACGACCCGAACAGCTCCTGCTTACTTCTTTTACCATCAGCAATTTAGGCCCTAGTCCCCAAAACGTTGACATAGTTTTGGCCCAATTTCCCATCCCCGCAAAAGCTAATTTCGAACACAGTTTTTCAGTTAGAATGAAAACAGCCCCATAATCGGATACACTTTAAAAAAGACTTTACATATTTCGAAATAAAAAATAAATTTTCAAATTGCCTTTCATGGAAATCAATGATATTTTTAATCCAAAATAGAATAGTTTAATTATTAAAAGAGTCTTTAAAATGTTTCTTGGACGTCCTTAAAATATTTACAGTGCCTCCTGTTCACCTTGCCTTGCATGTTCATCGTGTATATATTCGCCAGGACTCTACAAAGGATGTGGAAGCAAAAACAACGCCGACTGCCAGTTGTCAACGCATATCCATTTCGGTCTGCTAGGGAAACCCCCTGGAAAGAGCCCTCCACCTCCTCTTGTTTGGTTTAGCCAAATAGCAACAAACGAAGCCTGTTAAGTGTCGCCCTTCCTCCCACCCCCGCCTTCCGTATTTCCAGGACCCCCTATCCCGGCATGATCCTTGTGTATCCCCGTGGCATACACAAATTTTCAACATTTTCGCTAATATTTCCGCTGCCGTTCATTTTAATGTGAGCCATTTGTTTGTTTTGCTGGTGTGTCGGGAAGTTGGTTCTATGCGGGTCAGTTGGCTTCCTGTCCACCGCGGTGGCTCTGGGTTTTTGGGTGGTGCTGCGGTGGCCACGGTGGCCACCCCTTTATGTTGCGGCGCTTATCGGCTATTTGTGGTTTTGTTTTTTTGTTGATTTACTGGGGCAGCCTGTTGAACTTTTCGCTCGAGTGCGGCGACAGTGGCCACACCCAATCCTGGCCCTCCTCCCATTCAATACCCAAGGGTACACCAGGACACGCCATCCGGAGCCACTCTAGTTGTCCCTAAGCCACTCTAAATCCAGTTTAATATAATACTCTAAATTTTCTTTGCCTTTCAGGATGACCTACTTCTGGTCCTTCTTAAAATACATTTTCAATCAGAAATATTTACTTTATGCTTTGTTTTCTCTACATTATGTTGTATTATATTGGGAAGGCTATTTATTTTTATTTTTTAGTTAATATTTGAAATTAAAATAAACGTTTTTGTTTGTAAAAGCTTTTTATAAGCAGTGGCGCCATCTGAGGAGGTCTGAGAAAGCTTGGATGCGGTTATTTTACTTTGTTGTTTGAATTTGTAGACATCAGAGGTCGCTGCTTGAATATTTTATTTAAAGCATCTTAATTTTAAAATATTTTAACTAATATATATACTAACAGACTAGTATATATGTAATATATTGGGTGTTTTAAATGGATATAGGATGTTTTGAAAGAGAGAAAAACTTTAGAAAACTTTAGAAAATTTATTATGTGTATAATATTAATTTAATAATAAAAAATAATTTAAAACTCATTTGAAAAATCTTGCAATTTGTTGGAAAGCGTCTGTTAGTTTACCTTAAAAGGGTGATTAGCCCTTTTTGTGGGGCTAGTTTTTAATAGATTTGTTTTGAAAACTTTCCCTGCGTTGGAACATTGTGACGCAATAAGGAAAACTCGACCGGATTTTCCAGAGCTGGTCCGGCAGGCGCCTCCTGGAACGATCATCTTTCCACTGGCAAGTGCATTTTTATATATTGCCAGATGAAAAACTGGATATCCAGCCAGATGAACGGAAACGAAATTGATTGGCACATATGGTGTGTGGATTTTTGAGCTCCCCAACGTCTTTGGAGTCGATACTCTGCCGGCTGTGACGGCAGCGTCTCCGCCAACGCCATCGCTAGTGCCACCACCAGAGCCACCGCCACCGACAGTGCCAGTGCCAGAAAGTTGTACAATTATGCAATCGGCGATAGCCGTTTTATTTTTTTGCATGTCCCAGTCAATTGGCGAGCGTGACTGCAACTGACCGATTGAAGTAAATCAGCTACTGGCACTCGCAATCTCCGTTGATCCAGATAGTTAGCAGCTAATCCGACAAATATCTATATATTAGGGGTTTGTTTTGAAGAGTCCGCTTGCAAATGGAACTCCCTAGACTTGGCCGATATCCGGGTTATACATTCATTTAGCTTTCAACTTAAAGGATTCATTCGTTATCCCAAACAACTTTCAAATACTTTAATTTCTATTCATCCGACAACTTCCCTTCACAAGTCTTCGCGTTTATAGCATCTTTCGCAGCTCCAATGACTTTTAATTTTTCGAATTCAAACCTTACCATTGCGGCTGGGTCAGTGAACTTGACGTGAACCAGTTTTTCCAACTGCATTTCCGCAACCGTCCAAGTGACCCGCGGCGCCAGTGCGTCTTATTATGCGATCTTTATGCTGAAAGCCCGATCGATCGACTATTTATATATGCAAATGACAGACCAGAGCGCCGCCAATGGCACTGGGCCATAACACAGACATAATTCATGCAGTTGCTTTGTTATGGCTTTGAATTGCATGCCAGGTTCGTGCCTTAAGTCTTTTGTTTTGTCACAGAAAAACCAACGGTTTCAACACATTAAAAGTGACCTTCAGGAGGAAATGTTTATGGATTAAAAGGTAAATCAAATATTTTGTATTATTTCCAGGAATGGGCGGAAACTGTAGCAAAACGCCAAGCAATTGGGAAGCGTCCAATTACGGCGCCCAAACAGGCGGGCCAATTGGCTATATATGGCTGGGACATGGTAACAAGATAGGTGACAGCCACATCTCTTGGTGCGTTTTGTCAA
The DNA here is from genome assembly GCA_018150405.1 of Drosophila varians. Lineage (NCBI taxonomy): Eukaryota > Metazoa > Arthropoda > Insecta > Diptera > Drosophilidae > Drosophila > Drosophila varians. Next base: position 18,872,087 of record JAECWK010000130.1, read on the forward strand.
ACCAATTCGTCCAGCTTCCCTGGCGGCATTTGCTTATTTTTCGGTGGACAAGCAGGAAGCCGATCGCACTCAATCGGAAGTAAGAGGACGACAATAAAAAAAGGTGTCAGTTCATTGGCATGTGTGCTCGACTATGTGTGACTATGTGGGCGAGAGCCACGCCTCCGCCCCATGGGGCTGACGAAGTTATGTGGCTCGAGCCCACATCCACAACCACACCCACTCACAGCTGACAATTTGCGATCGCTGAGGCAATCGTTTTGGCAATTCAAATCAGCTCGGTCGGGAGAGCAAGGAAATGCATGCCAAATGTTGCTCTAATTTTCATGCCGGAACCAATTGCACATTGGCGCTACACTGAAAATAAATAAATAAGAATTACTATAATAAAGTAAAATACTTTAAAGATTTAAACAAACCTTTCCAAGGCTACCCTAAAAATGACTTAAAAAGGTCTTTTGTTTCGGGGGCCTATTGTATATCTTCTTTATTTCCCCAAAAACTATTTTCACTGTGTAAACAACAACAACACACCCTTACAGCTCTACACACATTGACCGATTACCGCCGACGATAAGATGAATAATCATGAAAGGCATAAATAAATAAATATAAACCTCACATCTCTCCATTGGCCAAACGGGGCGGGGGAAAAAGTAAAAGTGGTTCAACATAGTCTACAGCTTGGAGTTTGGAGTTGGCAGCTCACAGCTTGTAATGGCCAAAAGGAGGAAAACTACAAGCAGGGGAGGACTTGGTCTAAACCAAACGCATGGCCATGGGCAAGTTGTTACGCATTTCAGTCCAGTCCAGTTTGGTGGTAGGCACTCCACTTCCTGAAAGGGGACACACTGGCCACTCTATATACGTATCTATCTCAGATTGATGAATATTAATAGGAATTCAGTGAATCATGTTTGGCACTTCCTTGTACGGAGGGTGGAACTAGCTGTCTGAGGAGGGAATTTATGGCCAAATATTAAGGGAGACAGGCTAAATGCAGTGAAAGTGCCGAAGGAGAACCCATTCCCGCAGACACCTGTCGCATCTAGGCTTTTACTTATGGCTTTTCATGTAAATATTATGCAATTTGCCATTGACTGCTCACTTCCCACTAAGTGTAACGGAACCAGACCAGATATACACGCACCTGGAACTCCATAAGCTGGCCAACAGGTGAGGCATGGTGAGGCCCCTTGGGCTGCCCCCCTGCTCATTCAATCGAAATTAAATCAACATGCAATTAACTTGCTTTTGGCCAAATGAATCGAACCATTTAAAGAGAGGTATTCCGCATGTCTTGGCTTGGCGGCTCGGCGGATCCCATTGAAAATGTGGCAGGAAATGAAACAGAAAATTAAATGAGAAATGGCGGCTATTGTCTTTAATGGATTTCAGCTATTTGGCCAAGTGTTGCCACAGCCCGGGTTGCACATGCAAAATTGCAATGGATTATGGATTTTCTAAGCCATAGACACGTCCACGAGCATTGCCCTTAACCGAATTAGGGCCGCGATGGCCACCAAATTACATTAAAAACTATCTAATTAATGCGACACCACCTGGCATATCAAAACTTACACTTATGCCCATCAGACGTGACGACCTTCGATTTTTCGGGCGATTGGACAATAAGAATTCCCATAAAAATAAATAACAATAATCACAAAAAACCGAAAACAAACGCAATAGGCCGATATTGGTATTATATCGGTGGCTTATATATTTCGTTTATTTGTTTCGTTGATTTCCCATTGCGTGCTATTAATTTGCATTACTTAAATGCAGACTTTTTTGTTTTTTCGCTTTATTGAGATTTATAACATTTATGGCCATAAGCTTTGGGGGCGATTACAACATTTTGGTGAAGCCTGCCAGGCGAAGTCACGTCTCCAGGTCCAAAGAAAGAGTTACACAGAAAGAAATATAAATTACTTTAAAGGGATAAATGTGCTTTAAAAAATAATCTATGAGGACTAAAGATATAATTGAGGAACTATAGTATCTATTAAAAAAATAGTTTTATTTCCAGTGCATCAAAGAAAAACAACAAGAGAGAGAGAAGCCGGCTTGAAGCTTTCGGGCCAAAGCTTTATCATTGTTTACACACGAAACCGTTATCAGAGAATTCAAGGTCTGGCTCAAAACTCACTCTCGTTTTCACTGGAGACAGTGGGCAGAGAGGTAGAGAGAGAGAGAGAGAGAGAGCATGCTCTCATTTCACCGGCCCGGCTGCACCTGCGCCGTGTGTATTTAACCGTAGGTGGCCGATCTTCAGTGCGACAGTCGATTCCACGAAAGTGGCCAAAGTGGTGGTAACACAACAGCCACCCAAAACCCAAGAGTGGCCTAAAGTGCGATATTTTTGAAAAAAAAAACACCCAATAAGCCAAATAGTGCATAAAGAGATAGTGTTATATCTTAAACGTTTCCACCAGCTGTAATCGGGAGCCATGAGGATCCATCAGCATTTTGTGGTAATTAAAAAAAGTTAACAATTGAAAAAGTGTCGCGAAATGGAAATTAAGTTAACAACGGGTGGGGGCGGTGGCTGCTTGGTGGAACTAATGGCAACATTGCCTTTAAACTTACCTCCCCAAGTTGCCAAATTTGCGTTTGCAAAAAAGTTAAAAGGGATTTATGCTTCAGTTAATTCTGTTAAGTAAGATTTTAAGCCACGATTTGTATTAGGAGTTTAGTTTCTTAAATATATATTTTTTTTTTATAGTTTTCTCCCCTGATTTCCCTTCAAGTAAAACACTTTCCTTCAATCATCCTGCAGTTGTCAACATCACGATGCAGTTTTTATTGATTTTAAGCCCGGCTTGTCGGCCCGCAGATTCCCTTCCGTCTTGGCCGCATTGTCAACAATTAAAATCGCGATCGTTTCATTAGCGACCACGGGACACATTATCCATGGGGTGCAGTGCCCAAGCCCAAAACTCTTTTCCCTCACGACCGATGATCCAACTGCAGGCGAAAACCAAACCAGTCGCCGCAAGCCGGTCGCTTTCACTGCCCACCAGGGAGGCTGGGTAATCCAACACGATCGATCTGCTACAATTAGCACTACCTTTGGGTTGGTGCGATGAGATAATTTTTTCGCTGGTGCTAATTTACATTTCATAATCGGGCCTCGTTGACATTTATGCGCAAATTGATTGGGATTAGATCGTGGGCTTTAGGCATCGAAATTGTATCCATTTTGCGAAATCAAAAAGACAGAGGCGTTGCTATGACCTTGTTGGATTCTCCAAAAACAGAGCAGATCTTGCAACACTGCCAACGAGTTCCAGGCAGTTCCATATTTATCATTACAATACAAATACAAGACTTATTTACATAATAAAACAAATTGACCAAATAAAGAGGGGCGCAACCTAAAAAGTCTTTGCCCTGGCGTCATTATAAGAGTTTGTCATCGGGCTAGGTCTTGACCCAGGTCAGGCATTGTACGGATTTATAAACAACGCGGCGATTATGCAACATTTCTCTCGCACAATGCCAGACTGTGACCCACTTAAAACTCGTTTCCAGTCACTCACCTTTCTTGTGGGGGAGAATATGGAATTCATTAACACGAGATGGTTGCGAATTCGATTTGAACATGCTTTCTTCATGCCCGACTCTGTTTCCCAAAACAAATTGCTTGTCGAGTTCGTTTCCTAAGTCTTTTGATTTTATCGGAATAACGCCGCCACTGTTTTGTTTTGGTTGTCCATTCAGTTGGGTCTGCTCGGTGTGCTTTCATTGGCCATCGTTGGCAGCCACTCGAAGGCTGTGGCGGATCAGCAGCCAGCCGGCTCTCAGGTGGACAGCAAGTCCGTCGCCCAGCAGAGGATCGATCTGGGACTATCCGATGCCGTCATCCACGAGCATCACGTACACGAGCATATCGAGCACCATGATCCAGGCTATTGGAAGAAGAAGGTGACCTGGAAAGAGGGCTGGAAGAAGATCTGGAATCCGGCCAAAAAACAGATATGGAATCCATCATGGAAAAAGGTAAAAAATACATAAGAAACCATAACATCAAGTTAACTTTGTGTTTGCTTTGCAGATCTGGAAGCCTCATTGGGTAAAAGTACCGGGTTGGAAGGAGATTCAAGTTCCAGCTTGGAAGCAAATCTGGGTGCCGCATTGGAAGGAGATTCTAGTGCCTGCCTGGAAGGATATTCAAGTTCCCGATTACAAGCAGATCTGGACACCGGAACTAGTCAAGGTATGTCATACTATACTTTATATATTTTTTTTATGAATATAATAAAAAACTGTCTCTTTAGGTTGGTATACCTGGAGAGAAATACCTGGGCAAGGATCATGATGGTTGGGAATACACTAGCCACGATCTGTGGAAGAAGGTTAGTAAAAAAGCCAATCCATTTACTCATAGTCTAATATTTACTTTGTTTCTTGTAAACCCCACAGAAAGTAGTTTGGAAGTCGCACTGGAAAAAGATCTGGAAGCCAGCCAAGAAGCAAATTTGGGTGCCAGAGAAGAAACTGGAATGGAAGGAGGCATGGAAGCAGTACTGGAAGCCAGCCAAAAAGGAAATCTGGACTGACAAATTGGTGAGTTTACAATGAAATACATTTTCAAAGCATAAATCATATTCTTCTTTCCCTAGGAATGGAAGGAGGCATGGAAACAGATCTGGGTGCCCGGCTGGAAGGAGATTTGGGTGCCTGGCTGGAAGAAGATCTGGAAGCCGGTTGTCATATCCGAGTGGTTCCCCTCCCCAGACCATCATCATCATCACCACGAACATGGCTGGGACTGGGATCGCAAGGATACAGCTGCCGCGTCAGGCAAGGACAAGGTGGTATGGAAACGGGATGACACAAATGCCGCTGGAAAGCCAACTCTCCTGCAACCTGTGGCCAGTGCTGATTTTCAGGCCAAGTCTCTGGAGGCGGCCAAGTCCCCAGTAGCTGCTCCCGCAGCCACCTCGCAGTCATTCAAGTTTCCCGGCGCGTAGGAGGCATAGCCATTGCATCACTGGACTGGCATTACATCACCGCGAATGGCCAGTTCCAGGCTCCTTGTAAATAGTCGTAAACCAGTCGCTAGCTCATAAGGCCACCCATCCAATCTCTTCCATTTGCCTTGGCGCCACTTTAAATTATCTCTAGACTTTAATTACCAGCCGAAAGTGAATAAACTATAAAAGTAAATAAATAAACGTACAAACTAAGTTCAGTCTTTAGGAGGAGTGGCCCTTTTCCGCCTCCCATTCGTTGGGGGCATTGGGCAGGGGCACCCACTCGTTGTGAATGGTGGGTGTCCAGACCTTTTTCCACACCGGCTCGTATATCCTCTTGGTCCGCCAGTACTTCACCCACCGCGCATTCCAAGTGGTCTTGTTCGCCCAGAAGCCGTCCGCGTGGGGATCCAAGGTATCTGTGTGTCTGACGCTATTTTCCAACGGGGAAAGGAATTGGAAAGATTAGTGAAAGGGGTCCAGTGGACGAGGATTGTGCAATCCTCTTACATGGTTGTGATCTTGCCGCCCAGGCAAACGGCGATGTAGAAATTCAACAGCAGTGCCAACATCAGCAGGGGCCTAATGCTAATCCATCGCTCCATCCTGTCACCGCTTTTCGCCCCTTTCATGTTTCGCAATCGACTGGCGGCGCCATTAACCAATCTTCATGGTTTTAAAAGCCTCCAGCTCCCTAATTGGGATTCAGTGCGTCAGCCGCTGTGAATGAATTGCAAATTTGCAGCGCTTTGCACGATCTGATTCGTTTGTAAATAGCCCTAGATATGTACCCTTTATATAACAAACATTTCTTTCCTTAATTTTTTTGTTGTTTAATTTGTTTTTTGTTGCATTTCTTTCTAAAACTAACGTAAAAACGCTGCAAATCAAAATCTGTATGTGTGACACAGCTTAGGAGTTACAATTCACGATGGCCATCGGCCATTTCGATACAAAAATTAACATTAGTTTCGTTTCCTACAATTCACGCATGCAAGTTATAAGATACGCATAGTTTATAGTTTTATAGTTGTATTAATGTCTAGAGTGCATCAACTTAAGGCAGATATATATACCGATTAACAGATGTTGATCGTGATATAGTGGTAGTGATAGCGATACAATATTAAAGCCCTTAGTTACGCGTTGAAAGTTCGTTTGCTTTTTGATTCTTTGTTACAAAGTTATTCGTCGTTCGATGTGTGAACACAAATTTAGAACTAATATGGCACAATTAGCGCACAATTAATATGAGTAAATGTCCAAGTAATTGACCTAATAATAACATGAATGACAAATACAATATAAATGACAGCACAGAAACAATAAGTCAGCCCTTTTCGTTTCACATTTCGATATAAAAGAATCTATAGCAGCTATTGATTGTAAATTATTCCGAAATAGGGCTTGCGTTGTTTTAGTTTTGTTTTTGGATGATTGTGTGGCTTCCTTTGCTGTTCTCTGTTGGTGTCAGTCTTTTGAAATACCATTATGAAATCGATTCATTTTAATGCAAGCTGCAATTTGTTCGTTCGTTGTGGTTTTGGGAATGTTCTGTGGTTGCCTCGTTCCATGGACTGAGTGAGTGGTTTGGTGGGTGGTTTTGTTGTTTTGTTTTTTTTTTTGGCTGTGCTTATTTCCTGGGACAAGCTAACTAAACTAGGGCTTCTAGGCTACGCTGATGAGTACAATAGATTCGAGTTCCTGTTTCCTTAGACATAAGTAATTCCTTCTCGACTACTCGAAGGACATTAGGTTGGCCGGCAGAGGCTTGGGCGCTCGCAAGTTGGCCAATTTGCAGATTGCATTCGACCAGAGGTGCGACATCTGGGGACTGTCCGTCCGGAAGCGATACACAGTGCCCAGGGAACGGTGGCAGAGCTCGAAGGTGTTTTTATGCTTGGAGTTGTCGCTGACATGGGCGTACCAACCGTCTAGGGGACACACTTTGCACGGCTCCCGCTTAAAGTCGTTCCGCTCGCTGCCCTTGAAGGATTTCGGCGGGAAGTAGACCAGTGAGTTGGCCCAAATCTGCAGCCAATAGCGCTGCCAAGAGGCCACCGCCGGCTTCCGGCCCTCTTTCTGGACGGTTTTCCTCCGGACGCATCCCTGCATGGCGGCCGCTGCCTCCGGCGACATCAGATCACAGTCGCTGCCACTGAAGTCGCATAGGATGCCCTCGGCGCTCTCCAGCGAGGTCAGATCGGCCTGGGAAATGGCGTCGCTGTGCTCCAGGACCGAGTCGTCCAGCAGGTGATGCCGCTGTGGCTGCTGCCCGGCCTCGAGTTCCAGGTGGAGGTGGTGGGGGTGTCCTTCGACATGGTTATGGGGAGCAATCTTCCCAAAAATGCTGTAAAAAATCACTCAGGATTAGTAGAGTTCTTCATTGTCAGGATGGGGATACATTCATGCTGCTTTAAAGTAAATGAGGAGAAATCAAATTGCAAAAAGCAAACCAGGACGAACTGCGTGTGTATGTGTTGAGCAGGATAAGTCGATTATCGACAGAACCCTTTAGACTATGTTTTGGGAAAGGATGTGTGTGATTTTCGTATTAACAAAATGAAACCCCAAACAGAAAATGTGAACTGTGGAAGGTGTGTACCATGTGTTTTTCGTACAAAGCATTTTGAAACTCGGGTCCGTGCAAAAGAAAAATATGAAAACATGATGAAATGAAGACAAGGCATCTGAACAGATTGATAGCGGTTACGGGCTGGCATTACACATATCGTAGCTACAGGACACTGGACTCACCGACGGCATCGGCAACGCTTGTTGGAGATGGTGCCAATGCCAGGAGCGATCATCACAATGCAGCACTGGCACTTCTGGGCAAAGTTACGCGGCAGGCTGCTGCTGCGGAATCTTTACGAACACACACAAAACGAAAGCAAAAGCCAAAGCAAAACGTTTGGGTGAAAGGCATAGATCGAAACGAGACGAGGTTATAACGATTAATAAGGACCCGGTGTACACAATTGTTCCAATTATTGCGCAGTGATTTGAGGTGGTGGTGGGGGTGGAGTAGAGACGTGGTCAACAAAGGATACCAAATGGATGGCGCAGTGGGAATCGGTTCATAACTTACTTGGTGCCCAGGCTGCGGCACTTGCGGTGGCCAGGAACGAACTTGGTGCCGCTGGCCAGGCGCATGGAGCCGATGGTTTTGGCGGGCGAGAGATTCAGGCAGCCCAAGGCCGGCGTGACAGTCTCCACATTGAAGGACTCCTTCGAGCTGCAGGACGATGAGCTAGGGCCAGAGGGCGTGGCGGGTTCCAGGCTGAGTGAGCGTCTAAAAAGGAAAATTGTATAAGTTTCTAGTATATTATATTTCTTCAGAGGCTCCTTACTGATACTGATCCTCCACAAAAATATTCTGCAACTCCTCAATGTATCTAATGGACGTGAGGTACTTCTGGGCAGCCTCATGCTTCTGCAGATGCCGGTAGTCCGACTGCTGGTAGTTGGATATGACCCGCAAAATATTGTTCATCTTATTGCGACGCTGCTCTGGCTCCAAGCCGCCTTTATGGGGATGCGCCAGATCGATGTAGATGAGGTCGGTGAGAAAAAGGCCCAAATAGGGAATGCAGGGCAGGCGCAGGCTCTCCAGGTAGGAACGCAGGTTGGACCAGTTGTCCTGCTCGCTAAATATGTCGCTCAGTCGGTCAAAGGACTGACGATCCTTCTTGGAGAGACACGACCAGGTCTTTTTCAAACGATAAATACTGGCGCTTTGCATGGCCGAAATAATGGCAAACAGCGAATGCAGATTGTTAAGCTCGTGGAGCTTTTTAGCCACCTTTCAAGAGTTTATTAGTTAAATTAATAAAATAACTTTAATTAAAAATATTACCTTGATAAAATGTGTCATTATTTCTGCTCGCTGCTTGGGCTGTTCGCCAGCTAGAATTTCCTGCACTGTCCAAAAACTGGTGTGATTAAAACGCTTAGTAAATGCCACAATGTTCGGTGTGTTGACATGCTTGTCCTTCTTCGTCCAGGCACAACTGCTCAGCTCATCCGGCTGGATCATGGCGAACACGGGAAAGTCCAGCAGAGTGATCTGGTTGGCCAACACGTCGGCGGGTACACGTAACGCGCTCAGGATAACCGCATCCAACTGTTTGATGGATGCATGGGCCGGCAAACTTTGCGACTTGGACGGCGGTGCTGCCGAGGCTCTAAGAAGGATAATGGTTTTGTTAAAATATTTAGAAATATTAGAATATAGCTTACGCCATGCTGTAGTAGCAGCCCGGCGAGTCTGGCGATGAGGAGAAGCTGTTCAAGCAGCCAATGGAATTCTTGCGGCGCGTGCTCTTTATGTTGAGGGTTTTGCTGGCCTGTTGCTGCGATGCTGGAGGCTCCATTTGGCCATCCTTTTGTGCCTTCTCCTGGCGCAAACAGGCCATAGTGTGGGCGTTTCCATTGGGATTGGGACTGCGTTGTTTAGTGGGTCGAACTTGCTGCTGCGGAGGAGGGCTCTGCTTAAACTGGGTCGAGACGTAGGCCTGACCTGAACAGCCATTATACTCCGTGGTGGGTTTTCGGCTGAGCTATAGAACGAAAAATATAAAGATTAGTTGGGTTTCTAAATGAATTTTGCGTTAAAGTTACCTCTGAGTAGCGCAGATTATCCGTGGACAGGTCGCGTGAGATTTCCGAGTATCGCATCATGGCAACCAACTTCTCCGGCCGACTACTGCTACTATGGACTTCGACCAGCACTCTTCAAAACTGCAATGAACGGAGATTGGAGTTAGGTTTTGTGATAAAGTTTCGGCTGTCGGTGTTCCGCGCACTGGGCAGAGTCTTTTTGTTGACTGAAACCGAGTTTGTTTTCCTCTGTTCTGCATTGTGGCTTTTGTGTTGCACGAACGGTAGTAAAACTGAATCGAAAACTGGTGGCAAGCTGAAGCGAAGCTTCTGGCACGCTTCGCTGCTCGATTTCCAATGAGTCACGAGCGGGACGCGGAGGTGGCCTGGCCCTGCTCTTTTATGGTAGCATTCGACTACCGGACCGAGTGGTCAAATGACTTTTTCGGGGGTGCAACTGGCTGATAAAAAACAAGTCACCCGGCCAGAAAACCAAATTGGTTTCAACCCAGTTCAATGAACTCCATGTCATGGAGAAGGAACAGCAGCATATGTGACCCTCTCAATCCCAATCCCAATCCCCATCCGAAATACCCAAATGCAGTGAAAACACGTGTCTCTATAGAAATTTCTCTAAGGCCGACTGGCTTGACCCCGTCTAATTAATTTCAATTAAGTTATAATCATTCGAAAGCAAAGGCTGATCAAACGCAGTGACGGCCACTGGGGTCTCGGGGGTTCTGTCTGCGGTTTCCTTCGATTATTATTTTGCGCCACTCGGTGGAGAAACTGAAATGATCCGCCTTTGGAATGGCAACGCAAATAGCTGCCGGGGAGGCGTGTGGGCGATAGTCGGATGAAACAAGCCAAAGACGGAAGAGGAAGGAATCACTTGGGAAAGATATGAGCGTTCTATTGTCTTAATTCTGTTTTTGAACAGATAAATTATACTCTAATCATATGAGAGAATTCGGATCCAGCCTCAGTAGCATCCTCCAAGTAACCTCATTCAATTGCAGCGCATTTACGAAAATATACAGCCAGATAGATAGATATATATGGTAGAGACGGAATCTATAGATTAAATGAAAACAAATTGGGCAGAACAAAAGCAACTGAAAAAGGCGAACAACACAAATTATATTCCAAAATGCCAGACGACTGCCTCAAGTTTTTGAGCAAATGGACTTTATTGACTATTTGAACTATTCCGTATACAAATATAGATGGATCTTGGTACATATATTCTCATGTGTATCCGCACATTTTTCTGCCTCTGGAGATATCAAATGCAATTAAGGAAAAACAATTGTCGGGGGCCCATGCGAGAGATATGGCCCATAAAGTTGCGACTTCCCATTTTCGTGGGGGGATTAAGTTGGTAGGATGGGATATGTAAATAATTCCGACCAGACAGCGTTCCTTTAATGCGAAATTGTAAACTTTTGATGGGCCAATTTGTTTTCGTGGTCAGGGATCTGGAAAACACATATGCGTGTTTGTGGAGGCGAAATGTGCCGCCCACTGCAAATCGTCCTCACTCCTCCCTCATCCCTGCCACCAGATAGTCCGGTGTGTTTATTGTTTTTACATAAATTTCTTGAAAGAAAACAAACAAAACAGCTGCAGAGTTCGGGGAAATCACATTCGCCTCTGCCTAGCCTTTTGCCTTTTTGTTTATCACGCTAACAATTGTATTTAAATAAAATACAGTAGATACATTTCTAGATAATCGCGAGTGTGTGGGTTTGCCCCGAGCAACCTCAAAGATATTTTCCCGTTTCTTATTGTGTTGGCGTTTTCCATTGATAAATTCTCTCTCCAGTGTGTGGGCTGTGCTCTGGAATTCGCAGTGATTGGCCATCAAGAGAATCTGCAGATGAACTTTTCCGCTGACACCAACTGACCCTCACTCTAGTCCGCCAGGGGCCATAGATCTCTAGAGCAACTTTCTTTACAGTGGCGAAATATTATGCATATATGTATGTACGTTGGTTGAAATGGATTTACAAAATGATCATTCCACAAGGTCAGCTGTCATCGGTGATCTTGGCTTGTTCTGCTTATAAATATTCTGTTGTCAAGTTCATTAACCGCCCCGCCGCGAGATTGTGATTAAAAATGAGGCATTTTTCGCATTTTATTCGATTAACCTTCGGCGTTTGGAAATAAGGAGGGTTCCCAGTTCGAATGGGTAAACATTCGGCTAATCTCCCATTGAGAATGGAGGGGCGTTATCAACAATCATCCAACTACTTTGCACACACATGCCAGTCGGAACAAATAAATGTAATTACGTCCAAGAGGAGAAACTGGAAAGCCAAGCAAGAAAACCAGGTTTTGGATTGAAAAGCCGAAGCATTGGATACTTTTTAAAAACTTTTACCATTGTATCAATGAATGATTAGGGAGAACTAACTATACTATAACTATTCTCTGAATTAGTCGCCAGATATCAACAATACCCCCTCGTAGAGTATTAAATTAAAACAAAGCAAAGCCAGCGAGGCCACAGCACACCATACCATAGAGCTGGGGTTTCGTCTTTCTTCTCAAACTACGTCTTGTCTATTATCGTGTTTTGTATTTGTTCCAAAGCTTACATGCATGCGATCCCCACACCACATGTGAGCCACCAAAGTGGGTCACTTGGTGAGCATCCAGCCCGTCCGGGGAAATGAACTGAGCCTAGAAGTGAGCCACTTACCCAATTCCTGCTTCGAGTGGCTGTACTTCAAACTCATGGAACCCAAGGAACAAAGGCAATTGGAAATAAAATGGAGAGGGAAGCAGGAGAAACCTTGAAAGACAGCATCTCTGCATCTCAAGCGAAAACATCTGTCGCACATCCTGTTGGGCAAGTCGCACAGAGAGAGAAATGAATGATGAAATGGGATATCCTTGGATGGGATATGCAAGTAAAACAAATGAAATAGGGGATTATCGTTGTTTAAAACGAAAATGAATAATTAATTAGCGATTGGTCACCGACTAAGACATCGCCCATGTGACAAATGGAAGTTTTAGAACCTAGAATTTAAAAATTAAATAAATTTCGGGAACTATATTTCTCAGTGCCTTGGGAACTGCAGATGGCACTCGAAAATTTACAAGGGGCGTTGCACACTCTTTGGGGTTTGTGTTTATCTCCTTATCATGTTCTTATCACCCGATCTAGCGCCGAACGGAAGTGCCAAATGGACATTATTGATCCGACGACCGATGATTCATTGTCTGAGACATTATTTCCACCGGCTAAGGAACAGAAACGGAACAAATCAATAGCATTGAACACGAAAAAAGTGTAAAAACAAAAACGAAGCCGAACATAAACACGGATACAGATACAGATACACAAAAACAAACACACAGAGCACTTCGCACGCAATTTGCCTTCGTCGAGGTTCTAAGCTTATTGTATGCAAAGTGTGGGGCGACCGCCACCCAACACCCACCGCCCACCGCCCACTCACCCGTCACCCCTCTTTTTTTTTTTTTTTGTCTTTCGTAATCGGCCAGCGGTTGGCGTGAAAAGCGAAATTGCACTTGATACTCGGTTGACAAAAGGGTAGCGACGCCCAGGACGAAATAGCAATGCACAGGCGGCGTTATTTATAGCAAACACAAAAAATTCACTTATTTGAGACGCCCCGAAAGGGACTTACTTAGTTGGGCCAATGGACCATAATTCAACTCGTTGGGCCGACGATTTCAATTCGCTGAGATACGGAAGGGTGGCTCGCGCACGTCGCCCCCCAATAATGAATTAATTAATTATTGCTCCGCGTCCGAGAAGCATCTATTTTATTTTGTTTATTTTTTTCACCCAGAACCGACGCGGTGCTGCCGAGTGGTGAGTTGTGGCTGTGAGGTGATGCGATAGGTTTTGGTATTTTATTGTATCTGTAAAATATATCGGTAAAATGTATCTGTCAAATGTATCTGCGAAATATATCGGTAAAATGTAGCTGTAAAATTTAAAATTCCCGCGAAAGAGGAAAATATCTGAAAATTTATGGACAAATAGGCGTTGACTAATAAAACTAAGAGTTTAAACAATATTTAGAATCAAAAAAACAGTAAAATAAAATTATAAATGTATAAAAAATATTAATATTTTAATATATTTTATCATAATATCATATTTAGAGAGAAATCGAATGTTTCTTAGTTTTTTTTCTTTCTCTATTATCAACTTTGAAAACATATGTTAACAATTATTCTAATTTAAATTTGTCCATTTATTTCTTATCTTGCTTCTTTAACTTATTTCTTACCTTATCTTATCTTTTTCATCATTCTTATCACCCAAAACAGCACCAGAAGGGTTTATATACATATGTATGTACATAGTATTACCTCCTTTAGTTACTATTTAAAAATACAATTCTTGATTTTATATAAAAATATATATTTAATTCCCTTACTTATCATTATCATTTCATTCTTTTTTTGGGTTATTTTTCGCACTTGCATTTACAACAACTGGGACTTACGACTAAAAGGAAGTGAGAAGGTTAAATGGGCAATGGAGGACAGCGAGGAGGAAAGAAGAATGGGATCGGAAAAATGCCGGAGGATGAGGACAGTACACAGTTCTAGAAAGTCTTATCTACTAGATATATTGCTCTACGTCTGAAGAATCTAGCTAAGTGTGTCGGGGAGTCCGTATTTTCCTAGTACCGGTAGCCGCTGCCGTCGTTGTCGCCGTTCTGGCCTCCAGGACCGAATCCGTTCCTGCCCTGGCCGCCTGGCTTTCCGCTGGAGTAGCCCTGGCCGTCCTGGTTGTCCTGTCCGTTGGAGCGACCGCCGCCTGGCCGGCCACTGGAGTAGCCGTCACGTCCGAGGTCCTGGCCACCGGGACGTCCACCGGAGTAACCCTGATCGCCGCCATCCTGTCCGCCAATGACGCGACCACCGATGATCACGCGTCCATCACCGTTTCCATTTCCACTGCCATTGCCGTTGCCGTTGCCGTTTCCGTTGCCACCAGGTCTGCCACTGGAATAGCCACTAGGTCCAAAGTCCTGGCCACCGGGGCGACCATTGGAGTAACCGCCAGCACCCAAGTCCTGACCGCCTGGACGACCATTGGAGTAGCCACCGGCTCCCAAATCCTGGCCACCTGGACGTCCGCCGGAGTAGCCGCTAGGACCAAAGTCCTGACCACCTGGACGACCGTTGGAGTAGCCACCAGGGCCCAAGTCTTGACCGCCGGGACGTCCACCATTGCCGTTGCCAGGGCGACCGTTAGAATAACCATCTGGGCCCAAGTTCTGGCCTCCAGGACCGCTGGCGCCACTGCCATCGTTAGCATCGCCCTCGTAGCGGATCTGCGGCCTGTAACCCTGCTGATCGGCCTCGTACTCCACAATCTACAAGAGAAAAAGATAGAAAAGAATGGAGGGGTTAGGAGCTGGATGCAGGACGAAGGACAGTGGGTGGTGGGTGGATCCACTCCTGTTGCCCGCCGTGCCACGCCACGCCGCGCCGCTTACTTGCTTCCTTCCGTCGGGCAACAGGACATTGTACTGGCCGGTGGTGAAGTCACCGTCGCGCATCTCTGAATGCCCGAACGAGAGTCCGCTGGGCGCGTCCTCAACCTGGTAATTAAATTCGTACTTGGCGGGCTCCTAAGCGCCGGAGAATGGAGAATGGAGTACGGATTGGGGCGTGTGGAGAAAGAGAGAGAATACACAGAGTGATAGAGTGGCTGGGATCAAGATTGGGTATTGTTTGGGTGGGATGCGGGGATGCTAGGATACTTGGGGGGAGCAAGCTGGCGGTGCAGGTGAGCAAGACCATCGAGCAAGTGCATCAAGATCGCAAGTGTGCAGCGTGGACGGTGGAGCGGTGTTCCGTGTAGTTTCCACCCCGAAAACCCATTTTACAAATCCTATTTTACGTTTCAAACCACCGGGCTACTCACATCGTTGTCGTAATCGGCGCCACCGCCACCTGGCAAACCGGGTCCACTGCCTCCAGCTCCGCCGGCGCCAGCTCCCGAGGCCGGAGGTCCGTAGGAGTCCGAGGGACGGCCACCAGATCCGGATCCTGGAGCTCCGTAGCTACTCGAGGGACGACCACCGTTACCGTTCTGTCCTGGGGCGCCGTAAGTATCCGAAGGTCGTCCTCCAAAGCCTCCCTGACCGCCTTGACCCTGACCGGGAGCACCGTAGCTGCTAGAGGGGCGTCCGCCGTTGCCACCTTGTCCAGGAGCACCATAAGAGTCCGAGGGACGTCCGCCATTACCACCCTGTCCAGGAGCACCATAAGAGTCCGAGGGACGTCCGCCATTACCACCTTGTCCAGGAGCACCGTAGCTGCTTGAGGGGCGACCGCCGTTTCCATTGCCGTTTCCGTTTCCATTGGAGTATCCGCCTTGTCCCTGACCAGGAGCTCCGTAGCTGCTAGAGGGGCGACCTCCATTGCCGTTACCATTTCCAGGAGCGCCATACGAGTCCGAGGGTTTGCCTCCAAAGCCTCCCTGTCCTCCACCCAAACCGGGAGCACCATAACTGCTGGAAGGTCGACCACCATTGCCGTTGCCGTTTCCATTGCCATTTCCGTTTCCAGGAGCTCCATAGGAGTCAGAGGGTTTGCCACCAAAGCCGCCACCCTGACCTCCGCCCAAGCCAGGAGCACCGTAGCTATCCGAGGGACGTCCACCGCTGCCGCCCTGACCAGGAGCTCCATACGAGTCGGACGGCCTGCCACCCGCACCCGACTGGCCACCTGTTCCACCTCCAGGACCACTCTGACCCGGGGCACCGTAGCTGTCGGAGGGCGGGAGGTAGGAGTTGACCGGCGGCTCTGGCCTTCCAAGGACCACGACCGCCATTAGCAGCGTCAAACCGAGTAACTTGAACATATTCCACTTGGCAGGATAACGGATCGTAGATCGTGGATCGAGGATCTTAGATCTTGGACTGGATGTAGCGCTTGAGAGCAGCGCCGGATTCTGACTGATCTGTTGGGGCTGCCGCAAGGCGTATTTATATGTGGCAACTGCAACTGCAACTGAAACTGAAAGTCTAGGATGCACACACGAACTCGATTATGAGTTGGAGGTGGTGGCTTCGGCGTGTGGCAACCGCAGCGAGCAGCTGCCTCACATACGATCGTCTTCGGAGAGCTGTAGAGATTCTATGGCCCAAAAGAAAATCTCAATCTTGACTCCATTCTCCTCCTCCACCTCCACCTCCACCTCCAACGCCGCCTCTTGATGCGATCGCACGTGAAGGGTGTCTCGGTCTCGAGCTGATTTGCCTTCTTCTGGCGCACATCTTCTCGAGGTGATTGTGCTGGGCTTTTAGCAACTCCAGTGATCCGAAGTAGTCTACTCGGTCGCCCCGGGTGAATGTGTCGGCGGCGTCTGTGCTCACTCCTCGGTTCCTCGGCGAGTGGTTCACTGTAGTTGCTGCAGTTGACAAGCGCCGAAGTTTCCATTTGTTTGTCTTGTCTTGTCAGAAAGCCAAAAATCCAAGCGACTAAGCCAAGTTAAGATCGTGCCGGAGGCGACCCCGATTTAGAGTAGGATGCGCCTGATAGAAGTCTTCAATCAATCTGATAAATGGTAAAACCTATAATAAGTTTTGAAAAATAATATTTCAAGGCCTTGTTTAAAGTTCTACGAAATATAATTTTTTTTAGTATTATATTCCAAAGATAGTGTATCTGAAAGTTGTGGTTCCTTAATCTGTTACATTTTCTTTTAATTGAAATCGTTCCAATCGAGATCATTCAATCATATCATAGAAGTGAGAAGACTTCAAGCACCTCAGACAGATAGTAAAGGTTTCTAGATCAATATAATCAATTAAAAACCAACCCGTGAAGTTGGTAATCCCATTCTGCCTCCATTCATTCATTGATTTAGTTATTTGGCTCATCCGAATGGTAACCCAAGCCCACACAATGAGATTCCCGAACCTTATGGGAAATTAATTGCGCTGATTTTTCGCAGTCCGCCCACCTTGTTAGCTGATTTGTCAGTAGCGCCATTCACAGATCTCGGATCTTGAATCTCGGATCTCTCGGCTTGGCAACCGCCAAATGGGAACGTGCAGAATTAATTGCTCTGCAACGTGCCCGGCCATGGGAGTTACAAAGTTGCCAATTCAACATCCTGCTTCCAAGCGAACGTGTGGGTCAAACCCGAACATCTTCATCTTGGCCAAGACAAATGGGTTAATTAACTTACTTACTGTGTAGTAGCTTTAAACATATTAATTTCATTTTATTTAAGTTTTTATTTAATCATATAGAGACGCTTGTATCTTCTCAACACCTCCAGAAACAACCAGGTTTGTATAATATAAATGGTAACACAAACTAGACAGCAATTGTAGAAGACAAAGGCCAGAAGGAAACCCAAATAGAAACAAAGGATCAAGGTCAAGGAACAAACCAGCAATTGAGCCAAACAAAGCCAGCGATGTTCAAAAAAGGCTGAAAAAAAGCTTATTTAGTAAACTTAAAAATGAAAAACATATTTTGTGCTCAAGACTTACAGCTTAGGAAATATAGGAAATAGAATGCGCAACCTATGCCTCCATTTGGATGATTAAAAGTTTTGGGGATTTGTCCTTCGAATAACTTTGAATTGAGACCGAAATTATCTCCATAGCTGCGAAAAAATGCCCATTAAAAGTGTATAAACATTATATTTTATAGTTATATACTTTGATTTGAAAACCAAAGAGCAGCTAACATAGTCCCCCACATCACACATTGGTCTGTAGTTCTCGTCCTTGCCCAGTTTGAGTTTTACGTACAAGGAATACAAGGATATTGCCAGCCCAAAAGCACAAATCCATCGCAGACGAGAGGAGGTTGTCCTTGCCCGGTTCATGGCGAAGTTCCTGGTTAAATGAGCTCATTCCAGAACGATAGCCAAACGCAACCTGTTGGAGAAAGGATCCGGCAAAGGATGCTGCGAAGTTGTTATTGATTTGACAATTTTTCCTGGCAGCTGCGCAGAAGAGATTGTTTTTGGATATACTTCCTCGGGGTATACTTATATATTTTAAGTCTTTTAGAATAGATTTAACATAAAGTTTAAATTTAATATAATACTTTTAGTAATATCCGAGGCTTTTTACTTAAAGTTGATATGAAATCGGCATCCTTTCTCAGTTTTTCTTAGAGTATTCTTCATATCCTTCTGCAGATTAGGATTTCCCTCGTTGTTTTCATAGAAGGCTTCGCATAAATTTCCTTCCTCGACTTAATTGGAGGTGACACAAGGGCAACAGGTAATAAACATAAAATGCGTAGTTTGGTCTTAAAGAGTGGGATCAAATGGGAGGATAGGGAAGCGTAGGCCATGGGAACCGTCTCCTTCGTCAAGAGGAACATGCTCATGCCGCATCAGCCACCAAAACATGGAGCGGCAACATCGCATTAAGCCATGCTCGGTTGCATGCATATGAAATTAACGACAAATCCAACTCCTAGACGGGCCAGAGACATCTTAGCCGGGCCAAAATCAGAGTACAAGCTCATGAGCTCCATGATGCGACTCTCGGCATGACACAATGATGTGGCCATAGCCCCCACCCACTCCACCACCACCGCCATGCTGTGCTCCATGTCCCTTTTTAATTTATAGCCTCACGAATTTGGATGCCTCGGTGTTTAGGCATTTAATAAAATATATACATGTGATATATAAATCCACGTTAGCCATGAGGTAACCGAATGGAAACAATTTGCAAAATTGCAGTAGCTCTCTCCCTCCGCCCCCCTCGGGAGTGAAGTGATGAATTTACGCAACCTTGGAACAACCAGCAGCGTTAAAAAAATGGAAATAAATAAAATAAAAAACAGTCACCGCAAGCAGCGACTTGGCACACATTTCCATTTGACATGGAAAACCCTTCCAAGTGGTTGTCAGCTTGATTCAGGCTCAAAATCCAACCTCACCTGGCTAGGCCTGGCTCTGGTCTGGCTAGGCCTAGCTCGACCTGGCTCGGCGTAATAATTTGCCCCTGGATATGGGCCAGAAGGTTTATTGAACTTTACACTTCAAAACGATGCACTTGGGGAAAATGGTTACAGTTTTATATAAAATAATTGAATAGAAGATTCCATTCCCAAAAGATTTATTTCAAAAATAGTATAGATGCTTCTATAACCTTGATGTTTCTTTCCTGTAAGACCATCCTAACCAGAGGATAGCTATCCTAGATAGATGGAGCTAATACTCCCAAGTTCCCAAGTAAACTAGACATCATCTATAAGGTTTTCTTTCGATGTATTTTGAATTCCCAGTACCAATCTCCATACGATCACAGATGCTCGGATGCGTTTAGAAGGGCTAATGCTAATGCAGATTCAGATTCGGATTCGGATTCGGATTCGGATTCAGATGTGGCTTTTGGATGCGGCACAGCTGCTTCTCTTCAAGCACGCGCTGCTTTGTGATGTCTCCAAACAAATTTAAGCGTGGATCTGTGATCGAAATCAAGTGAAGTGCTCAAAAAAGCTGAAACGCAAACAAAAGCAGCGCCTCCAGCCTCTCAAGTGCAGCTGACTGGAAACTGAAAACTAAAAACTTAAAAATAAAAAATAAATGAAAATAACAACGGAATGATGGAGCTTGACGATTGCAATTATGAAGGTGAACTGCAGCATGGAACTTTGAGCTGTGGAGCTGAAGCTGGAGATGGAGCTCAGCTTGGCGCTTGGCGTTGCACGTGCAACTGGAAGGAAGTTAAGGTTACTGCGTTCGCGATGTGGCAATCTATTATGCGTCATTTTGGCTTAATAAATTCACAATTAATTAGAATCAAAATGCATCGCTTGTCAGCGTAATATGATGCTAATGATTCTGTTTATATGAATATTTTTAAGGGGGCATTCGCCGAGATTACGGTTGCTGCAGATGGTTTGATTATGGGATCACAGATAGGCCTCATAATACCCAAAAATTGTAAGGCCTTATGGTCCATAACCTTGAACCATTTTAAATCTCTTATTAATATAGTTTTCCGGACGTTTTATATCTTTAATTTCAACTTAAAAAATATATATATAATATATAATAATATATAGGAAATTAATCCAAAAATAGCTTCGTTGCTTTTAAGAGAGATCATCGAGGAACTCCTCTAAAAGCATTTACGATGGACAATGGTAGGACCCACTTCCTCGTACTCCCCAAGGTCGATCCACATGTTTTGGAAACTGGTGAGTGATGCCAGGACAGAGCCACCCGTCCAAACAGAGAACCTCCGCTCCGGACTGGCGGTGATCTTGATTCTAATAGAGGGAGGGGCCATCTCGGTGAGGTCCTGCAGGAATCGGTGCTCGATGTTGCGGAACATGGTTGTGCCGCCGGACAGGACTATGTTTGAGTACATGTCCTTGCGCAGATCCATGTCGCAGTGGAGGATGGAGTGGTAGGTGGCCTCGTGGATGCCCATCACCTCTTGGCCCAACAAACTGGGCTGGAACAGGGCCTCCGGACAACGGAATCTCTCGCTGCCCAGACTGATCTTCTGGCCGTCTGGCAATTCGTAGACGCCCTCTCGCTCTGTTAAGACCTTTGACTCCTTCAGGCTTCTTGGCTGCTCCTGCTCGAGGCCCATCTCCTCGGTATAGTTCATCGACACATAACAGAGCTTCTCCTTGATGTCCCTGACGATTTCTCTTTCCGCACTGGTGCTCATTTTCAAGCCCCTTTCCAGGAGCAGCTTGCAGAGGTAGTCCGTGAGATCCCTGCCAGCCAAGTCCACCCGGATGCAGGCGTGGGGCAGAGCATAGCCTTCGTAGATGGGCACCGTGTGGGTCACCCCGTCACCAGAGTCCACCACTACGCCCACAGTGCGTCCGGTGGCGTAGAGGGAAAGGACCGCTTGGATGGCCACATAGAGAGCCGGAACCTGGAAGGTCTCAAACATAATCTCCGTCATCTTTTCACGGTTCTTCTTTGGATTTAGGGGAGCCTCGGTCAGCAGCACTGGGTAATCCTGGGAATCAGCTCGCAGTAGCTCGTAGGTGTGTTTCCAGATCTTCTCCATGTCATCCCAGTTCCTGACCACTCCGTGCTCGATGGGGTACCTCAAGGTGAGCATCCCCCTCTTACTGGCAGCCGCCTCCCCTATGATACTATCGTGGATGCGGGAGTCCACCAGGACATTGAGGTGACGAGGACGACCCACGATGGAGGGGAAGACCACACTGGGAGTGTTCTCACTGGAGAACCCCGCCTTGCAGACGCCAGAGCCATTGTCTATGATCACGGCTGTGCTACGCGTAGTGCTCTCATCATCGCTGCTCATGTCTCCAGAAGCTGCAGGACGAAAGTCTTGAGAGGATCTCATCGGATTAGATTTAGTGAACTTACATAGTAGAAATTTGTAGAGAATGTTTTGTGCCCGCTTATCGGTTATATCAATTGTAATATGAGAAGGAACTTGAAATGTAGACATTGTGTGCTGTGTTGTGATGCTTTTCCACCTGTCCGGATTACTTTTTGGAGACACAACGAGTAAAGTACATTTTAAAATTGGCGCCCCAAACCAGGGCTCCGATGCCTATCGATATATTGAGTCAGCTAAGTTTGTTCTTTCAAGTATTTCTTCTTGTTTGGGTTCGTTGAATAATAAATTGATTAAGTAATATGTTATTTTACTAGACAATTGTATTTATTTTGGAAAATATAGCAAATATTTATCGCATAAAACAAAGTGTTTGGCTACCCTAAGCTTTTTAAGACGCATCTCTAGTTGTCCGACATTAGTAAAAATAAGAACGTAAGAGCTTTGTTTTACTCGTTTCTAGAGTAGAAAAATAATCAATTATCTTCTTTTATAGTCGAATTAATTGCCGAGATGTTTATAGCACGCAAAATAACCCAGACAGCCAGGTAAGCGCATAGTTTTTGGAATGAATTTGAACAAAATCAATGCCGGCCCGGCCGATTACATAAATAGCAATAACAACTATAATTATACACAATGGCGGCCCTGAACTTGAGGATATGCGTCTAAAATATACACAAATCCGTTGCAGCCAGTTGGTGCGGGGCAAGCACTCACTGCCCAAGCTGCCTTACGACTATGCTGCCCTGGAGCCCATCATCTGCCGGGAGATTATGGAGCTGCACCATCAGAAGCACCACCAGACCTACGTCAACAACCTGAACGCCGCTGAGGAGCAGCTGGAGGAGGCAAAGGCCAAGAGCGACACCACCAAGCTGATCCAGCTGGCCCCAGCCCTGCGATTCAACGGCGGCGGTCACATCAACCACACCATCTTCTGGCAGAATCTCTCGCCCAACAAGAGCTCCCCCAGTGATGACCTGAAGAAGGCTATTGAGTCGCAGTGGAAGAGCTTCGACGACTTCAAGAAGGAGCTGTCCGCCCTCACCGTGGCTGTTCAGGGATCCGGCTGGGGCTGGCTGGGCTACAACAATAAGACCGGCAAACTGCAGCTGGCCGCTCTGCCCAACCAGGACCCCTTGGAGGCCTCCACTGGCCTGATCCCCCTCTTCGGCATTGACGTCTGGGAGCATGCCTACTACCTGCAGTATAAGAACGTGCGCCCCTCCTACGTGGAGGCCATTTGGGACATTGCTAACTGGGACGACATCTCCTGCCGCTTCCAGGAGGCCAAGAAGCTCAGCGGCTAAGTGCGTATTCAAGCTGTTATCTATGTCTAATTAATAAGAGCCAGAGGATCAGAGATCCCAAATTGTAGTCTGAGTTGCAGGTAATAAATATTACAAAGTTGGCAACTTATCTTACATTTCTTGTTAAATTAATCATGGTTTTAACTTACAGAAAATAGAATATTGGTTATTCAAATTAATTCTATTTGTT
This sequence comes from Drosophila varians, assembly GCA_018150405.1. Lineage (NCBI taxonomy): Eukaryota > Metazoa > Arthropoda > Insecta > Diptera > Drosophilidae > Drosophila > Drosophila varians. The sequence continues at coordinate 18,895,500 of JAECWK010000130.1, forward strand.
TATATAAAGTAATCGTTTTACAATACTTGTTATCGGTCTAGAGCTCCCATCACTAAGCATCCACAATCAGCTGTTCCAAACAAAAACAAAGCCACCCGAGGGGGCAGAAAGGAAAATTCGCCCTTTTTTCGTTTTCCAAGCTTGCTAGAGCGCAGCTGCAAACAATTTTCCATCACATGCAGCACCCGAGCGGTGGGCCAACTGTCCCAATGGCTGGCAGAGTCGTTTGGTGCCTGTTCGCGTAATGGCCTCCGTGGAAAATCGGCTAAAGATTTAAAACGCAGCGAAACAACAAAGGAAAACAACAGATTTTCCTCTGCGGGGTCAAGTGATAAAGGCGAATACAAATAATCCGAAAAACTAACATTAATCAAGTGCAATATAAAATCAAACAAACTGTGATTGTGAGAGAGAAATCCCCTGACAAGGCTCAAAAGGGGAGTTTCCATAGTATCAGTTATCAAATGTGAGTAAATTCTTGAATTGAAGCTATTAACATTCAAAAGTCTTTTGTTTAATTTGTGTGAAATGCCCCAAAAGGCCGAGTGAAAAACTCCAATTGGCTGTATTCGGGAAATTGTGTGAAAAATCAATATTCCATAGCTAGTTGGCCTGCCAACTGCGCACGCATCTCCCGCAGGGACGCTTCCACATTTATCCTGTTGCGGCTCCTTCGGCTCCAGATACTTTAGCAGCTGTTGTGGGCGGGCCACGCCTCCACCCCTTGAATACTCTAAAAATAAAACCTCTTGACTGTTTGCAAATTTTCGCCGAGCATATGTTGCAACCTGTCGTCAGAGGGCTCGCAACTCAGAGCAGACGCATTTCGGTGTCCACCCACGGCTTTTTGGTTATCGCCTCGCCAATTGACGTCAGGAGTGGAAGTTGAGTTACCAAGCCGGGGAGGTCCACCAACTATATTCGTCATGGATCCCTCGAGGGTGGGATCGAACCCAAATGTTTGCAGAGGCAGCATGTCAACCTCTGACCTTTGAGAGAGTCAGACATCAGAATAGCCTTCACCTCGTTGCGACGCAGAAAGTCAGTGCATTCCCATTGAAATGGAAGAAATGTGTGGGCAGATATTACACCTCACAAGGATATCCGACAATCTGGGATGTCCGACTGTCTGTCTGCATGACTTGTGTGGGCGTCTCGATGGTCTTGGCTTTCTCTCTACGGTTTTTGCGCAGCGTTGGAAGGTCCACTTTGAAAAACCCATGGAGCAGGAGTGGAATTTAAGATAAATTTAAGATTTAAGGCTATTTTATAATTTTTTTTGCCTAACTTCCTTATCCTTAGATAGTGAATCATTATTTTTATTCTTATAAGTTCCTTTGTTCAAGCTAAGTTATTTTTCTCGCTGTAAAAAGTATGCGTCATGGAATCAGCAAATCTGTGGTATGATTACAATGTCCAGTATAATTGATATATTAAGTGCGCAGTGGATTACTAGGGATTTGTGTGGTCTGCTCTGTAAATAGAAATCGTAGACAAGGCTTAGAGGTCGCATATACATAAGCCCCCCTGGGAAAATATTGTTTTGCCAGCTTAAAGTCCTGGCTTTTTGAAAGAACGCAGCTCAAGCGCCATCCATAAATTGGTTTCCAGAGTGTCATGAATAAATAAGGGAAAATACTTGTATAAAAAAGAAAAGCGTAAAAGGATAAAAAGAAAGGCCCTGGAGGAGAAGAGTGCTAAGCGGGGGGGCTAAGCAATAAACATAAATTTCCGCCAAGGAGCATTAAAAAGGAAAATGGAGAGCCAACCGCACGCAGCGTTGGCTAAAATTCACCTGGTCGCGAAATGGCTTCCTATCCTGGCGATTTTCCCTAGTTTATTATTAATTGTGTTTGACAACAGAAAAAAGGACCAAAAGCCTGCGGTTGTCCACAATGATATACGAGTGGTTGCACTTTTAAGAGTTCCTCTTCATATTTCCAAACTTGCAATATCCCATTTTTCCCGGAGAGGCGTGTCGGCTGCCCATTGCGGTCTACTACATCACGTGTGGTCAGCCCCGTTTTGTGGCATGAAGCGAAAAGCTCTGGGAATGGAAATCACTTGCTAATCAACGTGTCCTGCCAGGCGCGTGTGTTGCAAATAATATTCTTCGTATATGGAGCGACAACTTGGCACCACAAGTTACAACATTCCATGCCAGCATGAAAAAAAGAAGCAGGCTACACTTGAAGAAATATAAACTAGTTTCTTGGTTTCTATGTTATATTTGCTTTCTTCTTTATTTATATATTATTTAAAGGTTTGTAAATCCTCCAAAATTAGTTTATTTAAATAGTTTATGATATTTGATTTTTGTGTAGCCAGCAAACTGTGTAAACAAACCTTGAAATTATGAGAAACCAAAAAAAAGTGGGCGGCTTTCCACAAAGGACATGGCTTGGAAGGAAGAAAAGTTTGCCTCTTGAAAGATGATTCACCATTTGGCTCGCTCTTCCTTCCTTCCTTCCTTTCGATTCCATGCCTTTTGCTCTATGGCAGTCCTTTTTTGCTGGGAAGCCACTGTGGCCAGGTTCCACACTCCCAAACGCACACAAACACACAAAGCTTGGCACGAGTCCTTTGGCCGGATGAGTCATCCGCCGTATTATTCCTTACAATGTATTTGTGCGACTGTGGCAGTTCCTTTTTTGCGTGGGGCAGGCTTTCCCCTATCCGTTCCCCGCGATTTTTCCTTGTTTTTCTTACAATTTAAAACAAATTTATGGTTTAAATCCTTTAAATTTGTTTGAATTTAGTAGGTTTATTTTATTAAAAAGAAATTATATAAATTAAGAACGCCTTCATCCTTGATTATTAAATTCCCATTCAAGCATCAAGAGTCCTGGGGACTTTAAAAATAATTATGGGATGATATTAAGGATGCGGCCACGTGTCTGCCTTTCCGAGAGCTCTCACATTTCGCCCACGCAGGCCATAAATGTCATTCCGGCCCCCTCTTGGCTCTTAAATTGAATTTAATTTTATTTTCTGGCAAAGCCCGCAGCTAGAAATTTGCGAAAATAATCGAATCTTTTTATGGCCACTCTTAGATGACGCATACGCCGTGTTGTCCATTGAAGTGTGTTATTTTAATTGCTTGATCCAGGATGGTGGAGAGAAGTCAGCGAACCCATTCCTTGAGAGTGATGCAGCGGAAAAGTTGAAATGTTTTGGCTCATGAACTGTCATTGACATTCGCTGGTGGCAGGTCCTTAAAGCTGGGGGAGTGAAAATGGAAAAAAAAGAGGAATTGCGCAGCCAACAATAAACGTCAACGACCCTCCCGAATTACCCAGTCCTCCTGGGTTCAGCTCCTTGTATTTGCTTTCCACACACGCTCGATATTATTTGGGTTGGTTTTCGTCTGTGTGTGCTTTACCATTCCTCCCCAAAATCTGCTCCCCTTAGTCGGGGCTCCACTTGGAACACATTCCTCATGAAAATTCTACGCAGTAATGGAAATTTATGAAGTTGAAATCCCCGAAGGTGAACTTGATCTTAGACAGAGATTAGACATGAAATTTAATAAGTTACCATCCTAGGAATCTCATTAGAATCCTTTAGGATCCTAAAAAGCGTTATCTATAAGCTACAATTATAATACTATGTAACATCTTTACTTTTAAGATTGTTCCCCTAAAGGTTTCTTGTTACTTTAACAAGGATACATCCGCGCAAGATTGTGACAGACAGTTTTAATATCAGCCTTCAGACCACACCCCCCACGACTTTCTGCCGCCCTGTCAGCTTCAGATTTCAATGTCAATGTAATTACGCCGGAGAAGTGCCAGTATACAAATGAAACTACCGAGTAACATAAAAAGCCAGAGCTTGTCCTGGGAAATCAATAGAAAAAAAATAGAGAAGGAGGCATTTTACGTCATCGGCGTGGGGTGGAAGCCAGAGCCAGAGCCACTGGCTGCCGGCAACGATAGTGAATAGCTCATAATAAGATCAAACATCCAGGGATGAGAGTGCCCCGGAGTGGCCACAGCCACGTCCGGCAATAGTGAGCACACCTTGGAGTATTAATGAAATTCTTTGTGCCAGCGAATGACAGGCCAGTGTTTTGTTATAGCACTGGGCATGAAATTTATGAAATTTTTCGCATACCCATATACACCTCGCTACACCCGCTTCCAGATTGGGACCCCCCCCCCCAATCCTCCCTGGCGCATGCGCATGCGCTTGGGCCGAGGGCTGGTCGCATATCCTGCCAGAAGCTCTGAACTTTCCCAGAGCTCACTGTGTCGTCTACCCTGAACGGGTGCAGTTCGTTCTAGTTCCGAGACGTGCGTGTTATTTTTCTCAGGCCCTCCGCTGGCTGGCCATCGATTTTGTGCAGAAAAACCCCATAGTTTTCCCAAAGCCAAGAATTTCGCTAAGAAACACTCTCGTAACGCCACAAAGTAAAGAGAATATTCGAAAATCAATGAAACTAATCAGTGAATCGAAAGTTAACAAGCTATTTAGTCCTAATCCTGAAATGAAATGCAAAATTTTCGCTGTTATAGAGAAAGGCAGAAAGGCATACACACATATATAGATACATGTATAATATAATATAATCCTTTGACCAACAAAGAAGAATTAAGCAACGCGAATGTGCGCTTTTGGTTATTTATTGTTTTTCGCCCTATTGTTAACCACAATTCTGGTGCTGTCGATAATATTCGCCACCACTTCCAAGCGATCCATGTTGGATAGCTTTATCCTTGTATTCAATTACACTCAGGAGTTGCAACACGAACACGAAATGCAGCAGCAGGATCTACAGCAGCAACAACAGCCAATGGACTACCAACAGCAGCCCCAAATGTTCTTGAAACAGAAAATATTTTGAGTTCTATAAGTTCTTAAAAAAAAGACCCCCCGATACAAAAAAAAAAAAAAATCAATTGGTAAATGCTTCAAAATATATGTTTGCAAAATTCATCAATTCGTTCGATCAAACATTTCAAAATTCTCAAACGCATAGCCCATTATCTATTGTTTTACATAATTTTCGAATATCCTTTTCCATTTTTTTTACATCATATTCGTGACAGTGGCCTCCAGAAAGTGTGAACAGTGTAGAGTGTAGAGATGTCCTGGCTCGGTGTCCATGGCAAAGGCAACATGAAAATTTATTAATAAAGGTCAAGACGACCCAAGCGAAGGATATTCCGCGCTGCGAAGGATATTCGGTGTGTATGTGAGTGCGGTTGGAGGTCCTGCATATGGCATTAAGTATCCGTCGTGTGGCCCCGCAAGAAGCCATAAAAATAAAAGACTATATGACGCAGGACCTCGAGTATTTTGCTTTCGTCTCAAGGGCCAATGAGGGTTGACACTTCAAGCCAAGCCAGGACACCAGAGGCAGGACCTTCTTAATAGACAGAAAGGCGCCAATAGTTTTTTTCACCTTTTGCATTTCGTCCTTTGTAATTTATTCATATCCTTTTCTCCGCCTTCAATCTGCGTCAGTCTGCATATCATAATGTATATAACTAAAAATTACACAAATATTTTGCATATTCACACTCACTTTCTTTCCCGCATTCTCTCTCTCTCTCTCTCTACGTCTGTCTTTCTATTCTCCGCTTTTTCCACCATCTCCCGCGTCTGCGCGTATCCTTTTTGTAGACTTTTGCCTCTGGATCACTGCAGGCTGTTGCATACTTGCTTTGACAGTTTCGTTAAAAATTTGATAGAAAAAAAACATAAACAAATGTCCTTTCACCAGGTAAACAAAGAGAGAGAGAGAGAGAGAGTGGGGGCTGAGAAAGCGAGAAATTCTCACAGCTGCGCATGAGAATCAATCTCAAGTAGAAATCACTGGAATAGTTTCAAGCCTTTGCCTTTCAATATTTCAGGACTCGAGTGTGTTCTAGTAAAAGAATTTCATTGTGAATTGTGTTTAACAAAGAAACTATCAAGTGTATTAAAAATAAAATAATTAAACAAACATTACAAAAAAAACCAAAAACTTAAAATATAAAGTGCAAGTGATCGTCCTTTACAATGATTAACTCAAAGGATATAATCGCCCTTTAAGTCAGCAATTGCTTGACTTTTAAACTTAAAGGTAATTTGAACTGAACCCCCTCTGGCAGGGCAGGGTCTGAGTGTTGTCCTTTATTTAGTCCTTTTGTATTTGCCCGATGAGTCATTCGAGTGTCTGAGCGTTTATTGGAAGCATTGTGGATTGTGGAATTTTTCCCTTGGCTTGAAGAGTGTGTGTGCCACTTGGGGGTAGCATAAATAAAAGTCAGAGAAAGGCGGGTTACACAAAACTATTTGCATAAAATCAGAGTTCAAGAATCAAGTAATATATGCTTAAAGTAATGAAAGAAAGAATTGGATTATCCCTGCCATAGAAAATGCATCAATTGAATTATTTTCATTTATTTCCGACTGTGGAGCTACAGGATTGGGGATAGCCCCACCCCAGGTTTCAATTGAAATTTCCCTGGCGACTTGCCGGGGCATGACTCATAGTTGGAAGCCACTACAAAACCCAAACCTATACACCCCTTAAAGTTGGAGGCAATTGCAGAGCTGGTCTCAAGCCAATTTACAGCCCACTCGAATGAATTCTCTTCTGGTCTGTTCCTTCCACTCCAGTTAACCGGAAACCAGGACAGGACACCCACTCAGAGGCAGCCCCAAGATGTCGTCGGTTAAGGTGGCGGTGCGAGTGCGCCCCTTCAACTCCCGGGAAATAGCCAGGGAGTCGAAATGCATTATCGAGATGAGCGGAGCCACAACGGGTAAGACCATTAAAAAAAATAAATTGTAATAAAAATAAAAACTAAATTGTTGCAGCCATAACCAATCCAAAAGTGCCGCCAAACACCAGCGAGTCGGTGAAGCGCTTCAACTTTGATTACTCCTACTGGTCACATGATGTAAGCCAAGCCACATGGTTCTCCACTCCAACATCCAATAAATATACATTTGTTTTGCAGCACCACGATGCCGACTTCTCCACACAATCGATGGTCTACAAGGACATTGGAGAGGAGATGCTGCAGCACTCTTTCGACGGCTACAACGTCTGCATCTTCGCCTATGGCCAGACTGGCGCTGGCAAGTCCTACACCATGATGGGCAGGCAGGAGGAGCAGCAGGAGGGAATCATACCCATGATCTGCAAGGATCTTTTCGGTCGCATACAGCAAACAGAGACCGATGACCTCAAATATTCGGTGGGTCTTGGACTAAAAGTTCATTCAATAATCATTCGATTCTTAAGCTTAATATCCATCGATCGACATTTGGCTTAGTGTCCTTTCTAATGGTATTTTATTTTCAATAACAGGTGGAAGTCTCTTATATGGAAATTTATTGCGAGCGTGTCCGGGATTTGCTAAATCCCAAGAACAAGGGCAATCTGAGAGTCAGAGAGCATCCTCTGCTGGGTCCATATGTTGAGGACTTGTCCAAATTGGCAGTTACTGATTACCAGGACATACACGACCTCATTGATGAGGGGAACAAGGCGCGGTAAGTGTCCTTCTCCTTGCAAGTTTATCCTTTTATTTCAATATCCTCTCATTTTAGAACTGTGGCCGCCACCAACATGAACGAGACGAGCTCCCGTTCCCATGCGGTCTTTACCATCTTCTTCACCCAGCGCCGGCATGATGCCATGACCGATCTGACCACAGAGAAGGTATCCAAGATCAGCCTGGTGGATCTGGCTGGCTCGGAGCGAGCCGATTCCACTGGAGCCAAGGGCACTCGTTTGAAGGAGGGCGCCAACATTAACAAGTCCCTGACTACGTTGGGCAAAGTTATTTCCGCTCTGGCGGAAGTGGTATGTTTTTATTTAATCTTTAATTCGACTTTAGGTTTGAATATTTTAATTAAATAAATTTCTCCATTTGCTGCCTTGATTATTCACAGTCTGTAAGTTTTAAAAACCTCCGAATTCATTTTATTCCCGATTCTAAAATGTATATTTTACTTTTTTAGGCCTCCAAGAAAAAGAATGCCAAGAAGGCGGACTTCATTCCATATCGTGACTCGGCCTTGACTTGGTTGCTCCGGGAAAACTTGGGAGGCAATTCCAAAACGGCTATGATAGCAGCCATCTCCCCGGCCGACATCAACTACGATGAAACTCTCAGCACACTGCGGTAGGGATTAACTTTATAATCCTTTAGAAAAATGTATATTTTGTAAAATTTTTATAGCTATGCGGATCGTGCCAAGCAAATTGTGTGCAAGGCTGTCGTCAATGAAGATGCCAACGCCAAGCTCATTCGCGAACTCAAGGAGGAGATCCAGAAGCTGCGGGATCTCTTGAAGGCTGAGGGTATTGAGGTGCAGGAAGGTAAGTCTGAATTCTTTTCTATAAAGTAAAACTAAGCTAGAATAAAACCAAGCCACACTACCAAAATTACTCGCCACACCCGAAAACCCGAAAATAAACCACAGCTTAAGTTAGACCTAGTTCTAGTCTAGTTATGCTAGAAATCAGAACCGAAACCAACCAAAAACCAAACCTATTTCCTTTAGGACCCGATGGCAAAGTGGTGTGTGAGAAGCGCGATGCGAATAGTAAGTAAATGCCAAAGAAATCAGCGCTTATCCAAAACCAAAGGCTTTACATTCAACCAACAAATATGCAATGCGACAGTACAGTGCGTTCCAGAGCTTGAATATTATTTCGTTTAACTTATAGTTTTGAAACGCACTGGTTTCGTAGCTAATAACTAAACATTTTTCTCTGTGTGTGCGTCTATATTGTGCTGTTTTGTGTCGCTTCTGGACGTATATAATCGTATATATATTCCATATCCAATAATCACAGCCAAGTCCTCTTTATGTTGCCTTTAAACTACACCACAGCGCAATAGGGGCTTCCACTCCAGGACCTGAACTCCTTTAGCCAGGATCTTCGGTCGTGTGGAAAGATTTTGTACATTTTATTTGTGTTGCCAAGGTCCAAAAACAGAGGCAGGCACCAACTCCTCGCAGTCCGCACTGCTTTAGGGCCAGACGGTGGACATGCCAGAGTTATCCCAGTCCTTAGACAATCCAAATCAATTGGCATTTGCTTAATATATATATTATATACTTATAATCCAAGCTATATCTTTATGTATTCCATTATCTTGGTAACCTTAGCACGCTTATCACTGCGCTTGTGATTTTAAAGACTGCTTCGAATCCTTTTGCTAATAGAGTTGATATTTTTACAGAGGACGAGCTCACCAAGTCCACGGTGATTAAGTCACCTACCAAGTCCCGTAATCGCAATGGATCCACCACGGAAATGGCAGTGGATCAGCTCCAAGCCAGCGAGAAACTCATAGCAGGTGCGTTTTTATCTCCAATATTTTATTTTTCAAATCCAATAAATCCACATCCTTTACAGAACTCAACGAGACGTGGGAGGAGAAACTTAAGCGCACCGAGGAGATTCGTCTGCAGCGCGAGGCGGTCTTCGCCGAGATGGGCGTGGCCGTCAAGGAGGATGGCATTACAGTGGGCGTCTTCTCGCCCAAGAAAACCCCCCATCTGGTCAATCTCAATGAAGATCCCAATCTATCAGAGTGTCTGCTCTACTACATCAAGGATGGCTTGACGCGCTTGGGCACCCATGAGGCCAACGTGCCCCAGGACATTCAGCTCTCCGGGTCGCATATCCTCAAGGAACACTGCACTTTCGAGAACCGCAATAGCACGGTTACCCTGTTGCCGCACAAGGATGCCATCATCTATGTAAATGGCCGTAAGCTGGTAGAGCCGGAGATCCTGAAGACCGGGTCGCGTGTGATTCTGGGCAAGAACCATGTCTTTCGCTTCACCAATCCGGAGCAGGCTCGCGAGCTGCGCGACAAGATCGAGACCGAGACCGAGGCGGAGAACGAGGTTGAGAAGGCCGACACCCAGCAGGTGGACTGGAACTTTGCCCAGTGCGAGCTGCTCGAGAAGCAGGGCATCGATCTCAAGGCCGAGATGAAGAAGCGCCTGGACAACCTGGAGGAGCAGTACAAGCGCGAGAAGCTCCAGGCCGACCAGCAGTTCGAGGAGCAGCGCAAAACCTACGAGGCGCGCATCGATGCCTTGCAGAAGCAGGTGGAGGAGCAATCCATGACCATGTCGATGTACAGCAGCTACTCCCCGGAGGACTTCCACCAGGAAGAGGATGTATACAGTAAGTGGAGGACACACTTCGGATGCTATGGATTGGTTTTTAAATGATATCTTATCATCCTATTCAGCCAATCCCATGTACGAGTCCTGCTGGACCGCCCGAGAGGCTGGCTTGGCTGCCTGGGCCTTCCGCAAATGGCGCTACCATCAGTTCACATCCCTGCGCGACGACCTCTGGGGCAATGCCATATTCCTCAAGGAGGCCAACGCCATTTCCGTTGAGTTGAAGAAGAAGGTACCGTCGGAGACTTGGGGATTTTTGAATCTTAAATAACATCGTGATACATTTTAGGTGCAATTCCAATTCACGCTCTTGACCGACACCTTGTACTCCCCCCTGCCGCCTGAGCTGGCCTCCAGCGTGGCCCCGCTGCAGCAGGAGGACGAGTTTGGAGCCCCGCCAGTCTCCAAGACCTTGGTGGCCGTGGAGGTGACCGACACCAAGAACGGAGCCACCCACTACTGGTCGCTGGAGAAGCTACGGTAAGTCAGTCTTGAATCAGTGCTCCAGTGGACATCCTGATCCTCGCTCACGTTCATTCTTCTATGCACTTTTTGTTGAAAGTTTGAGAAATTCAATGCTGCCTTTGATTTGAGTTGTATTTGTGATTATGTTTGGTTTGGAACGTGCATGGTGGTTGTAGTTCATGGATTCTAGTTTCTAGTTTCGCTAGCAAATGCCCTAGAGTTGGTTGGAACTAATTTGCGCAAATTAACAAAGATCACGCCGCCACCATTTACGCCTCAAGTATCATCGCCATCAGACCCTGACCCGCTAAGTCGGTTAGGATACTCGAACAACTGTTGATTTGTACTTTTTCGGTTCTCTCGCCAATCCCCCCAACCCGTCATCCGCCATCCCGATCCCCAAATCCGCCTAAAAACCCATATCATGACCCAGCTATCGCCTCGAGCTGATGCGACAGATATACAATGTCGAGAGTCCGCCATCATCCATGCTTTTCGATACGTCCGGCATGGATACGATGTCCGGATTTGTTTCACCACCAAGCCAGGACAGTCCCCAGCAGCCGGGGCCGGAGCCGGAGCCGGAGCCGCCGGTTGAGGCCAATGAACGGGGCCGGCTCACGTTGGCGAATCTGATACCGTCTAGGTGTGCTTTCGACCACAGGTTTCATTTTGTATAATAGTCGTGTAGAAAGTACTATCCTTAGTTGTAGTTGCATGGCTTTCCATCTTTTCCGGGGGACTAGCTTGCTGTGATTCTGTCCGCACTTCTCTTTCAAAGCAACTATTTAAATATTCTTAGATTTGTTTTTTTCAAAGTCTAATTTTCTATATTTTTCAGGCAACGCCTGGAACTCATGCGCGAGATGTACCACAATGAGGCCGAGATGAGCCCCACTTCCCCGGACTACAACGTGGAGAGCCTAACTGGCGGGGATCCCTTCTACGATCGCTTCCCCTGGTTCCGCATGGTCGGCCGCTCCTTTATCTATCTGAGCAACCTGCTCTATCCCGTGCCCCTGGTCCACAAAGTGGCCATTGTCAATGAGCGGGGCGATGTGCGTGGCTACCTAAGGATTGCCGTGCAACCGGTCCTGGATGAGGAGTCTATTGACTTTAACAATGGTGTGAAGCAGTCGGCCCGCTTGGTCTTCAACGAGGACGATGCCAAGCCGAAGTACCGAGCTCTCAACGAAAAGGACGATGTCCAGAGGTACATTGACAATGGTGGTCTGGACAGCAAACTTGATGGTAAGTATATCAAGCCTGCCTCGAAAAATCGAGTCCTATAACTTGTTTACTTTTCAGCGGAACTGGAGGATGTAGATTCAGGTCGTGGCATCGATTCCAACTCGGCTTCCGAGTGCCACGAGAATGCCGAGGAACCCGGCGAGCATCTGCAAGTGGGCAAGGAGTTCACTTTCCGCGTCACCGTGCTCCAGGCCACTGGCATCGGAGCTGAATACGCAGACATCTTCTGCCAGTTTAAGTAAGGAACCTATTATCCAAATTGTTGGGGATTCAATATATTTATTATCCCATCATCAGCTTTTTGCATCGCCATGAGGAGGCCTTCTCCACCGAGCCGGTCAAGAACTCTGCTTCGGGTGCTCCCTTGGGCTTTTATCATGTTCAGAATGTAAGGATACCCCAAAGTAATACCCAGAATTTAAGCTAATCCTTTATCTAATACCTTAGATAACTGTCCCAGTGACCAAGTCCTTTATCGAGTATCTGAAGACCCAACCCATCATGTTCAAGATCTTTGGTCACTACCAGACTCATCCTTTGCACAAGGATGCCAAGCAGGAGTTTGTCTCCCGGCCACCACCACGCCGCATGCTGCCCCCCAGCATTCCCATCAGCCAGCCGGTGCGCAGCCCCAAGTTCGGACCACTACCATGTGCCCCAACTTCTACGGTTCTGGCCAAGCACGATGTCCTGGTTTGGTTTGAAATTTGTGAATTGGCTCCCAATGGGGAATACGTACCATCGGTTAGTTTCGCTGTAAAATGACCTACCTTTGCACCGTCTCAGAGCTTATTTCTATTTTAAAACCAGGTGGTAGAGCACAGCGACGATCTTCCCTGCCGGGGACTGTTCCTCTTGCATCAGGGCATCCAGCGGCGCATCCGCATCACCATTGTCCACGAGCCCACAGCTGAGGTCAAGTGGAAGGACATCAACGAGTTGGTGGTGGGACGCATTCGCAATACTCCCGAGTCATCGGACGAGCAGGACGAGGATGCCTGCGTCCTGTCGCTCGGCCTCTTCCCCGGAGAGTCGTTGGAGGTGCCCGGAGACGATCGCTCGTTCTACCGCTTCGAGGCGGCCTGGGATTCCAGTCTGCACAACTCGGCGCTGCTCAACCGCGTCTCCCAGGGCGGCGAGACCATCTACATTACTCTCAGCGCCTACTTGGAGGTGAGTTTTCAAAGGCATCCCAAGGTTCGGTCTAATGAAGGACCTTTCAGCTGGAGAACTGCGCACGCCCGGCCATCATCACCAAGGACCTGAGCATGGTCATTTACGGACGCGACGCCCGCACCGGGCCCCGTTCCCTGAAGCACCTCTTCTCCGGACAGTACCGCAACCCGGAGGCCAACCGCCTCACCGGAGTCTACGAGCTGGCGCTGCGCAGAGCATCCGAAGCAGGTAGTCCAGGTAGCAATTCTCATTGTAGTTGTTCTCGAACTCAGTCCGCTTGCACTCGCTTGTCGAATCCGGGGAACCCACTCCTACTCACTCTGTTTCCCAATGACTTCCCCAGGTGTGCAGCGGCGTCAGCGGCGAGTCCTGGATACCAGCTCCACGTATGTTCGCGGTGAGGAGAATCTGCACGGCTGGCGGCCAAGGGGCGACTCCCTGATCTTCGACCACCAATGGGAGCTGGAGAAGCTCACACGGCTGGAGGAGGTGGGACGAATGCGACACTTGCTTCTGTTACGCGAGCGCCTGGGCATGGACACCAACCCGAATCCGACCACCAAGACCGAAAAGGACGTGTGCAATCTGGCTGCCAGGGCGGCCACCTCTCCAGTTCACATGGTGATTCCACAGTCGCCGCAAACGCCCATCAAGGATCCCCAACAAATCATTCCAGAGCGGGAGTACAACCAAAGAGAGCAGGATCTCATGCTCAAGTGCTTGAAGCTAGTGCAGGGTGAGTCTTCACTAAGTCTCTAATGAATCCTGGATACTCATTTCCTTAATAATTCCCAGGACGCTACACCAAGAGCGAGGCCAACGACACACAGACCCAGTCGGATGTCTCGCCCAGCGACGAGGGCTGCGCCGACATGACCGTCAGCTGCATCTCCAGCAACTCCATGGAGTAAGTAGTCGCCTAGCCATCCTATTCTCAAACCAAGCCATGCACCATCCATCTCCGTAGTTAGTTGCCATCCATCTGGCTTTCTTGGTTTATTAGAACAATCGAAATTGGCACAACAGCACACCACAGTACATACGAATCCCCCATCACATCCTCACAAGAACACCCAGCGGACACGGGACTTGGTCTCGACAGACGCACCGACTTCACCGAAGTAGAACTGATTCTATATCAGCTTCCTCTCCTATATCCCTGCCATCTGCTCCTGGCCTTGGAGTTCCTTAGCCCTTCCAAGTCGTTCAATAGGTTTGGGTTTTTCGTTATCGCTTTATAAAACTTGGCAGACATCTACGGTGCGGGTTGGCACATAAGAAGCTACTTAATCTCCCATAAAAGCCCAGATTTTCCGTGAAATATTTCATTCGTTTGGGTCCACTACATTGAATTAAAATACAAATCATAAGATATTTAATCTTTATTGTTTAATTGGCTGTGAGAGACTAAGGTCCTACTGGAACACCCGGTGCGTCTCCACAACTTGTTGCTTTTCGTGGTCAGGACAATCCTTCCTAAGGATGCACTTCAAGAGCTGGTCGCCGAAAACGTAGCCATCCTTGCACTCACAATTAACGCCACAGTACTGGGGACACTTCAGGGACCTAAAGAGACAGGTTTCCGGGCAGACCCCGGCACAGGGCACCATGCTGGCGTTGGGGCCACAGTTTCCGGGAAAGGGATTCCAAATGAACGTTCCCCGGTTCGGATCGGGGTCTTTTTGGTGGCTCAAAACTGGCTCCCATAATGGGTTGTCGGCCATCAGGATTTGGATATACAAAGCTGGCAGCAGCAGGAGCAAATAGCTGGAGCACATCATTCTCCCAATCTGGCCAAACTGAGACTGACCAAAAGCAAGCACGATTTCCATTCTCCGCCAGCTGCCAGTTTCAGTTTATTGCCTCCATTCGATCATAATACGACACCCATCCGCCCAACCACCCATTCACGTTCCTAATAACTCGAGAAACTCAAAAACAAAAACTTCCAATACTTTGTTTGTTTTCCTTTTTTTTCGGTTTTCTTTACACAATTAGAAACAACAAATTTGTAATTCGACGCAGGTAATTTTCTGTTCTATCCAAAGAACCTAAAACTTTCAAGCCAACTTTCCATCGGGACATCTCACTGACTTGAATCTCTTGTTAACCACCAGATTATGTTCGCCGGACCGATCCGATGCCCCCAATGGATGGGAGGCACCTGCTCCGGCCACTCAGCCGGCTCTGCCCCTACGCCTCTATGTCCCGGAGCTGGAGGAGATTCGCGTCAGTCCCGTGGTGGCCCGCAAGGGTCTCTTGAACGTCCTGGAGCATGGCGGCTCTGGATGGAAGAAGCGCTGGGTGGTAAGTCATGAAGCCATACTCTAACCATTTGCCAGACTCTAATGGAATCTCTTCAAGATTGTCCGTCGCCCTTATGTGTTTATCTACCGCTCGGAGAAGGATCCCGTCGAACGGGCTGTCCTCAATCTAGCCACCGCCCAGGTGGAGTGCAGTGAAGATCAGGCGGCCATGGTCAAGATTCCAAACACATTCAGGTGGGTTTCTACATACTAAACGATTTTCTAGGTTAATATGTTTATGTGTGTCCCTGCAGTGTGGTTACCAAACATCGTGGCTATTTGCTGCAGACCCTCGGAGACAAAGAAGTCCATGACTGGCTGTATGCCATCAACCCCTTGCTGGCTGGACAGATCAAGTAAGTTTCCCTTTGCACAAAATAAAGGATAAAATAATTGTTGATTTCCCTTAAGGTCCCGCCTGGCGCGAAGGACTTTGGAGCCGGCCAGCCAGACGGTGTCGCAGATCCAGGCTAACAACGCCGCGAATGCCAGCAGTGCGAACAAATGAGATACGATCACGATGGAGTCCGTTTTGGTTTACTGAGACGCAGGCTATGGCTGGCTGCAGCGCCTCAACATCGCCCGACACCTGATCCGCAGGCGATCGCTATCAGGATCAGAGGCAGGAGCTGCTGCTGGCAACTGAACGACATGGCCGGGAAGGATTCCATCGAACGTTTGTAGGAGATTGAGGAAGAGAATAGGAGAAGAGCTGAGAATAGGAGAACAATGATAATGTTTAAAGAGAAACCAAATGCAAAGCGTACGTAATTAATAAGTAGTTCCACAACCAGTTTATGGATTATTATGTATTCGTGATTAGTTGGCCCAGGCCCTTAAAGATGTGGCCCAAAGTAGGCGGAGTAGTCGTTCCATTCAAATACTGTAGCCTACGTTTTGAAAACCGTTTCTGTTTGGTGTTTTTCGGACAAGTTTTGTAAATAGCTTTCGTTTCCTTGGATTGTATAAATGTTTGGTATTAGTTAAAGAATCTAATTATTTAGTTTGAATTCCCCCCGTGATATTATGTTCAGTTTAGAGTATGTTTAGTTTTTGTCCAAGTACGTTCTAAAAATTATGAATTGCTTTTAATGCAAAACTCACACACACGTATATGCATTTTAATGGAGCAAACTAAAGCAACACACAGACATATATTATATATGAATATATATATATAAAGAAGGATCTATATATAATATAATGAATTAATGTATAAAACCCTATATATTTGCTGTTTATACACAAACTTTCATGTACTTGTATCTTGTATTGTATTGTTTAACTGAGGAAACAAAAAGGAGAAGAAGGGCCGGCGGTGGCCAGCCAGCGAATAACGATACCAAAAATAATATGTGTGTGTTGCAAAAAAAGACCGTACAGTATATAGGATATAGGAGTCGGCAGGTGAGGTGTAAGCTCAGCAGAATTGCGAAATCTCAACAAAGATAACGATTATTGTTAGATCTATATATATATATATATATACATAAAAGCAACCAGAACTATATGCGAATGAAACTATTTTACACACCAGAGTTATGAACCATGAAAGGCGCTTCTAACAAAAAACCAGATGCCGCCCCATATTGTCAACTGTTGACTGCTTTTAAGGCTTTTTCCCCCTCACAGATATGTGTACACCCCTTGAAAAAAAAAAGAGAAAAAGGATACAAAAAGAAAAAAAAAAACAGTTTCGCTTCGATATAATGCTCCCACTCGGAACCACCTGCAAAAGCTTCAAGCAACATGTTTATGGAACAACCAATTGTAGTTTTGATAAGAGTCTTAAATTAGTATGCAAAACGGCCACCTGTACATTTCCCCGAAAACCCCTCAAAAAGGACCCCACAAATTAATGCTTTGCTTGCCTTTCAAGAGTTACGATTATGAAATTTAATTTGCATTCAGCCTTCGGTTGGAGGACGAGCTTAGGTCGGTAAAAAGGATCAATTTATTTTGGGGGAGACAACGGAGCTAGACTTGTGCCAGGATCACAAGTCGCCAGGCTCGCCACGTTGTAGGAAGGACACTTTCGTCTGTGTCCACCGAAAGGACACAGCACGTTAAGTGATCGCTGCTGGATCGGATACTACCAGTTATCCTGTATCGTTTGGGTTTTTGGAAGCGAGTCTTGGGTTTTGAGTTAATTGTAGCAAAATGTAAACATTTGTTAAACTATTGAATTAATTTCGAATTGTAACATATTAGAGAATTGTAATTACAATAATCATTATATGAGCATATATGATATCTATGATGTAATAATCTTTTTGGCCCAGTTTGAATTAAACAATTGCACACACGAATCCAAACACAGAGAGCTATTAATTAGCCAAAAACCAAAAACCAAAAAATCAAAAAAAAAAAAGTAAAGAAAAGCGAGTTAACGAGCAAAGAAACTCCACTTATATATGCGTATATAGTACATACAATACATTTCAAAATCTATCCAAATATATATACATTGGCTATATAAAAATATATATCTTTGTGTATGTATGAGACGATTGCCTGGCAACCATTTCGAATATGGGAAGAGCAGAACCAATGCGGATCATGCGGAGAATAAGGCGGCACTTATCGGAGGATTTGAATCCGGAATGAAATGAAAACCTATGCTATGTGTATGTATAATCCAAAAACAGAAAAACATTGATATATGCCAGGGCGTATCACTATTAAAGAAATATAAAATAAAACGGCTTTAAATAAAATCTGTAAATTATGCATTTTTTTTTCAATTGCCAGCGTATGGGTTTTAACCTTTAGCTCAGATTATTATATAACTAGGACGGATTGGGTAATTGGCCACAGCTCCTTGTGGCGAAAAAGCGAAGAAAACTAATTATACTTTCAACATATAAATAGGGTTCTTTGCCAAAGCCTTCTTCCAATTCGCATAGAGCTATACAATGGGTCTTCGTCGCAACCAAGCTTTCGCCGTTGTCTGCAGCCTTCTGGTAAGCCAATCCACGTATCCTGAAAGGACACTCGGAATATATGATTAACCCACAGGTCCTGGGCACCCTGGTGCCCGTGGATGCAGTGATTGACCTGAAAAAGGTGGGAGACTGCGTCCATCTCGCCATCCAGGCCGCTTCTGCCGGAGCTCTGGTTGCGGTTCCCACTGTCCGGACCGCTGCCCAGTGCGCCGAGTACAAGGCGACCAAGAGCACCGGCCTGGACGCCAACGGACTGCTCCTGGAGGCCTTTGGCTTCCTGGGCAAAGTTGCCCAGAGCTCAAAGTGCCTGGTTGCCGTCATTAAGACCTACAACGACCTGATAACGCCATATGTTAAAAAGTTTAACGATTTGCAGTGCATCTAATTGGGGGCCTAATCCCAACTAGCCGTACAGAATCGATGCGAGGAGAAGCTGCTTCTCCCAACAGCCGAATAAATAATCAAATCTGGCTGTATTCTCGTCTAGTAACTCATTTCATCATCTTGGGTATGGAGTCTAAAAGGATTCTCTCTGTTTTCTTAGCCTTTTCGGTGAGATTTTGTGTCCTTGAGATTCTGTAGTTCAAAGGATCACGTAACTTGTTTCAGGTTTTGGGCCATAGCTTGGCTGTCGACTACGACATGACCAGGATTGGCGTTTGCATCCAGGTCTACTTGGATGCCGTGACCGTTGTGGCCAAGAATCTATCCCCCCTAGTCTCGGATCTGAGCAAATGTGCCAACTTCAGTGTAGTGTCTGATCTGGAGGAGATTAACATGGGCATGCTCTCCCTGGAGGTCTTCAGTTGGGTGCAATCATTGGCCAAGTCCATGAACTGCCTCTGGACATTGACCGATCGTTTGGGCGTTATCCTGGCCCCACACTATGGAAGGTTTACGAAGTTTGGATGCAATTACATGGGTGTGCCCCCCAATTGCGTGCCTAAAACGGTGGAGAAGGTTAATTTCAGTTCCTAAACCTTATATATAGTTAAATAAAACCATGAAGTAGTCAGTCAGTTGAGGAGAGAGTCTTCCAGAATGCAGAATCCTAGACCGGTGTGGCTTTTGGGCTTTATTTTGGTAACCAAAATCAGGAATTTAAATAACAAATAGTAATTCTTGCCTCGTCCAGGTTATTGGCCCCAGTTTGGTGCAATCCCAGATCTATAGTCTTCCAGAGATTGGCAACTGTGTCCACATTTACATGGAAACCATTTCGGACATTACCGGCAAGATTATGGGTCTCCTTCGGGAGTTGGTCAAGTGCGTCAATCTGGTCACCATATTCAACTTGGAGGCCCTCGACTATAGCTCCTTTAAAAACGTGATTAACGAGTTTATGCTGAGGCTCTCGTCCTCGCCCAATTGTCCCATGGACCTGTCCGACTCCCTGAAGAAGATAATCAAGCCTCACATGAAAAGGATCAAGTCCTACAAGTGCGCCTACTTGGGAGTGCCAGCCAAATGTGTTCCAAAGCAATGAAATTGGGAAATAAATTCACGACTAAAAGGACTTTCGATTTCTTGGTTGCGACTTGTTCATTTTTTAAAACTGTATAATAGCTTAACAGATTTTAAACAGCATATTAAATGTTTTAATTTCTAAATATTTCCGCCTTTCAAAGCTAATTTGGCAAAGCAAAAAGTAGAGACAGTTTGTAAAGAATCCGCAACATGCCGGGCGTAAGGTTGGCTTTGCTTTTGACTTGTATATTTGTAAGTTAATTTAAATCAATAAATTAAATATTAAATTCAAAAAGTTCCTATTTTGTTTTAGTTTATGCACTCAAAGGTAAAAGCTGAGCCGCCAAAAATTAACCTCATCAAAATATCAAAGTGCCTGGATGTCCTGACCAAACTGGCGTCTGATTTGACCAAAAAAATAGTGCCCTTGTCTGGCCAAATGATAAAATGTGTCCAGTTTAGACCCGAAATCAGCATTCGCCGAGTCAATGTGGGCCAGATAATGATAGTTATTTACCAATTTATAAAGATGGCCATGAGGGGCGACAAGGGCTCCTGCCTCATAGACACCTACCTATCCTTTTCCGCCATTGTGGCTCCTCATGCCGACAACCTGGACTCCTTGAAGTGTGCCTATTTATTCGTAGAGGAACCTTTGTGTTAAAAACTGTAGAGTCCATATTAAATGTTCTTAATTTCCAATATTTACGCTTTTGATTATTTAAATTTGAGAAACCAGAAAGCCGGGCCAAAGTTTCCGCAACATGCAAGGCGTAAGGTTGGTTTTATTTCTCTCTTTCGTTCTTGTAAGTGGTTTTTTTTTATATTATTCTATAATTATTAAAACATTTTTGTAATTTAGCTTAATCTAAACTCTGTAAGATCCGAGCAACTTAAACTTAATCTTGTGAAAATCTCGAAATGCACACAAATCACTTTGGAACTCATCGGAGAGCTAGCCAACAAAATTATTCCCGGAATCAGCAAACTTATATCCTGTGTGGGCTATAAACCTGAACTGAACATTCACAGAGTTGGTTCAGCCCATATGCTGGTGATTATCTACCAGTTCTTCCAGGAAGCCACCAAGGGCGATTGTTTGATAAATATTTACACTTATATATCCGCCATTGTGGATCCTTATATGAGACAAAGAAACGAACTCAAGTGTTCCTATTTGTTTGCCAAGGAGCCATTATGTTGAAACAGATCTAACTTTGTAATTAATAAATTATTCATAATATAAATATTCGCTTTTCTATTCAAAATTTATAGCAAGAGATGTTGGAAATAGAAAGAGAATCCAAAGCTAAACGATTAGTGTAAGACAGACAAAATCCTCTCAGTATTCCCATAACACCTGGTGGTGTAAAATCCTTGATTAGATTTGCATTAGACCAGATACAATATGATTATCCTGAGGCCTATAAATAGGGCATGAGACCTTCACGGCCCACAAAGTTGGGTCCGCTGCTGGCTAACCGAAACCGAAATGAAACTTTTAAAGATCTCCCTGTTGCTGACTTTGATGGCCGTAAGTAAAGCCGTCAAATCGATTATTTTTATAAGCTATAAACATTTCAAATCCAAACAATTAGCTGGTATTTGTGCCTCAGTCTAGTGCCTCTAGCTGGGACAAATTCTTGAGCTGCACCTCACAGGGCACCAGGGCTACGGCCGGTCTCATGCGGGAAGCCATCCCAGCTCTTCGATCTCTTATGATATGCATGGATTACACGCCCCCGCCGAATGCCAGGGGCTCCTACCTGAGGCGCTTGAAGGTCACCTACGAACTCCTAAAGCGAGGCGCCTTCGAGAGGCCCAACTGCCTCATAGACCCACTGAAGGGCATTGTCAGAACCTTGAGGCCATATGTCCAGCAGATCGATAGCCTCAGATGCCTTGAATAATAATAAATACTAAATGATAAATGTAAACCCTAAAATAAAGCTTGGAGCATTCAGAGGGAATTTTTGGCCACCCCAAAATAGATAGAAATCTTTTTTATTACTTTATAGAAAATGGTAGAAAAATTAAAAACATGGGTCTCCTTTATCAATTTTAATAATTTCTAAAAGTTTTCCCAAAAACCAATCAATCTTATTATATGATTATTAGAGAATGATTAAAATGAGAACCTGAAATAGATTCCCATATCCACAATCAATCAAATTAAATGCTGAAATAATCGAAATTTGCTATTTAAGCTTCTATCTTAATCCATGACCGATTCACCTTATGCTTAAATGTAGGATGAATAATATAATTAGCAAATAATCCTATAAATAGGACACATCCAAATCCAGATTCCCAAAGGCTGTTCCGGTGACAATCGCTTACAGAAAAATGAGCGTGATCAAGTCGATGTTCCTCCTAAGCCTCTTGGCTGTAAGTAAAATTAAATTTAATTATAAAAATGATCATATAAATATAAAAATATGTTTTTGTATCCTCAATAGATCTCCTTTGTGCCGCGGGAGACAGAGGCCCAGGCCATCTATGAGCCGGAGTGGAGCAAGTTGGCCAAGTGCGGCCAGGTGGGAGTCGAGGCGCTCGCAAAAGTGGCCGTTAGAGTCATCCCCACCGTCTACGAGTTGAAGAAATGCTCCGGATTCGAGACAATTGATGCACCAAACGGCCGGCGGAGGATCACGTGGTATCTGAGAAACATTTATGAGTTTGGGAAGAGCCTGATTATCGGAGAGCCCAAGTGCATGCAGAAGCTGCTAACCTACATTGGCAACACTATTAAGCCATTTTCCGATCAGATCTCCGACCTGGGCTGCTTGGATGAGGATGATTTTCTAATTTAAATAAAGTATAAAGTGTACTTGAAAAAACTGCAATAAATGGAGAGAATAATTCGGTCTCAAATGTCAGCGAAAACATTCTATTTCATTGATATTTAAAGGGTTTACTTTTTAAGATATGTTGGAATGCTATTATTAAATATAAATAACGTAGAAACTTAAGAAGATTTATTTATTTACAATCTTCTTAAGTTAAAAAGTCCAGAATGGGTAAAAAGTTGTCTCCCAAGGTTATCTGTATCGAATCGAAGACGGATTTGGTTACGGATTTCAAATGGATATGGTTGAGGAAAGAATATTTCATTTGGGCTTAGCAAACCCAATTATCCTGAGGCCTATAAATAGGGCAAGATGTCTAGGTGGCCCCAAAGTTGGGTCCACACACGTCAAGCTGAAAGTAGCTCCAAATGCATTCGATCAAGGTTGCCTTATTGCTTAGCTTTTTGGCCGTAAGTAATATTTTCCCAAAGCTTTTTCCAAAGTGATTCTGAAGTGAAACCCTCTTTATAATAAAGCTCTGCCTACAACCTCAAGTCGATGCCGCCCTGAGCTATCGCACGGAAAGGTACCTCCGGTGCCTGGAGGTGGTGGCCGATGCGGGTGCCGTTATCATTGAGAACTCCGTTCCGGCGATCAAGACCCTGTCGGAATGTGTGGAATTCGAACCCAAAATCAAGTTGACTGGCAGTATTCTGAGATACATAAAGGTGGCCCACCAGTTCCTCAAGAGGGCGATCTTTGAGAAGCAGGCCTGCTTGATCCGGATAATTAGTACTTCGGTGACTTTGGTCAGACCCCTGGTATCCAAGTTCGATAGCCTTAACTGCTTTGAAGATTAAGTTTGTTGCAAATAAATGGGGGAATGTCAATAAAAGTCCAGAGCTTAATACGAGCTTGTCCAGCTTAGCAAATTCAAGAGTCCGGATAATGTGGTTTTATTTGGAGTACACATTTCGAAAACAATTATTTCAAGAGCTTAGCCTTCGTTTTATGTACAAAATCCGACTGTTGTCGAAAACAACAATCAGTAGTACCAAGATCACTGTTGGAGAGAATAAATGTTTAAGTGACAAAATTTAGTCTTTCCCCTTCCCAGACTTACATAGGTTCCTAAATAGTTTCATTTCGAATGATTACTGAATCTTTAGCATTCACGGGTAGCCCCTTTTTATAGGAAAACCTTCCCCTAGTCGTGATTTAAATTATTTTTTGCAAAGATAAAACCCACAAAACGTGAACACAATTATAAACCTAAGCATGACTCGGACATTCTACCAGCTTGCCAAGTAATGCTGGAGTTGCAAGTGACACCTGCTAAGTAATTACCTCGATTCCATGGTCCAGATCCCTTCCATTGTGGCTATGAAATTCCTTGACAACAAAAGCTGGCCATGCTCACGGATGCAAATCCCAGACAGAGTGCCTGGAAACTCTTGAGCTCTCCCCAGTGCTAAGTGCTACGCTAGAGTAGAGGATTTGGAACTGAACAAATACACATTTGGTCAGCAGCTGGAATGGCCAAATATCTGCTGTAATTAGCCAAGTTGTCGCTGCTGTTTGGCATTTGCCGTTTGCCGGGCTTCCACCATCCATTTGCACTGAGAACTTCTTCACTTTAGTTGGGACTCTAATTTTTTTTTAAATAGTTTATTAGTTAAAGAAAAAAATACCCCTTTTATTAAGAAAAAATGTTGATAAACGAAGCTCCTGGTTTATTTTTTTCCCTGTGTCCTCGTCGCCTTGCAGTTTTATTTTATTTTTTCGACCCAACCAAATGAATAATTCAATAGGCCAAGAGACCAGCAGCAGTCTCGGGTCTTCGGGTCTCCCAGAGACCAGCTCCGGGCCATCTCAGTTGCATTGTTGGCCAACAGCAGCCATAATTGAGGTCAGTGAAATCAAATCGCTTGGACAAGATGTTAGCACTTGCTCAGTGGCGTGTGGAGGAACTGGACTTGGCCAAGTTGGTTGGCTGAAATGGTTGGCTGCCGCCGATCCCTTGGCTCTGGCCGCGGCTCCACTTTCAGTGGCCAAAAGGGGCCATGGCTGGGCTCTCCTTCCTCGTTGTCGGCGGCTTTTGTTTCCGTCAGCCAAAATCACAGCTACTAAAAATAGACAACAATTAAATGTAAATCAATTGCATTGATTCTTCTTCATGATGCACAGTGGGGTGTGATTAGTAGGAATGGTAGTCCATATTTTTAGGGAAAACTTTACAACAAAAGAATAGTAGAGGTCTGATGTAGAGTCTTTGAAATTTCAGAGGGAAGTGCCTTTTAGTTCCCTTGATTATTTTGATCTTAAAGAATTCCCACTGTATTTGGCAAATCAATTAAACATTGACATTGTCCCTGATTTTGCCAATACTCTTGCCAAATTCTCGCCTATAAAAGCCACCTACTTCGGCCACAAACGCCAGACACTAAACTATTCTACGTCCGTTTGAGTCGGTTGGGGATTCAGCTTCATTCTCTTGATTTCCAAAGGGCCAATCTCACTGTTGAGTTACCATGGTGTTCGACTCAAAGATTAAGGTGCCCAAGTACGAATCGGAGGCTTTCGACAATGTCGAGTTCGAGCTCCAGATGACGTACACCGTGGAGACGGATCGCCGGATTATGAGCTTCTACGACAGCATGTGGGGCATGGAGGTGTCCGGCGGTGTAGACCAGTTCGAGCCGCTTACCATCCTCAATGTCTCGCCCACTGGACTGGCCAAGAGGGGAGGGATGCGGATTGGCGACGAAATCACCCAGATCAACGATGTGCCAGCCCTGCAAATGACCTTTAACGAGGCTCTCCAAATGTTCCGGCAGAACTCGCGTTACGTTCGCGTCTATGTGAGAGGGTAAGTTTAGGGAACCAAGGTAGGACTCATATTAATAGCTTATTCTATAGCGATGATGATGCCCCCGGGGAGGAGGACTGGACGTGCGACTGCTGGTTCAAGCCCAGGAAGCCCTGGAGGCGCGACTTCACCCCAATTCAGTGGACCTTCCCCTGGAACGATCGCCGCAAGCCCGTCTACAAGGAGTCCAACTGCTTCATGGTGCCCAGCAAGATGGAGGAGAAGATCCGGGCCAGACGTGCTGCCACCTCGGCGGTTCACAAAAAGGAGGAGGGTGCCCCACACACCCGTTCTCTGACTCCCACTCCCCGACCAAAGAACCAGCCTGGACCCAATCTGTTGGAGACTGTGCTGAGACCTCGTGGTCCGCCACCCAGGGACTAAGTAGGCGATCCTCAAGATGAAGCTGGATAAGCCACAGGAAGGACCGCAGGCAGCGCTGAATCCGCTGCAGTGTTTAGTGTCCTTCAGGATTCCAAAGTGGAAAGAGAGGCAGACAGCCAAGCAGTTAGCTGAAGTGCCGTTTGAAAGCTCGTTGGAAAAGTGTTTTCCAGAAACTACTGTCCACATAGTGCTACGAACTTTCCAATATTTGCTGCAGTGCTTTTGGAAATTTTGAGAAAATGACAGCTGGCAGGAAACCATTTGAAAAGGTATCAGTGCCGCACAAACTCTCTGAATAATAAAGCTGAAAATTGTGTTCAAAAATACATTTTCAGGCTAAAGTATTAAAAGTATTGAAGTTTTAAAATTAAAGATCATATCGGAAGTTTTAATTCATGAATTATAATGAAAATAGATACTTAAAAATACCAAATTACTTTCATTAATAATGAAGTAATGGTATTATTCCAGAAGAAAGACTCGTTAACCAAGTTCAAATAGTGAGTAGTGCCTTTTGGCCAAAATCTATCGATTTAAGTCACCTTTTTGCAAATAATTTATCCAATTTTTGTCCGATTTGAAGAAGGAGCACCATTTATGAATCAGAAACTTATTCTGCGTTAAAAGATTTTAAAAGTATAACAAACATTTTTTTTCGATTTTTTTAAAATTTTAATGATGGTACCCCTTACCAAAATTGCGAAAAATCGAAAAAATATTTTTTGCTCGCTTTTCGAAAACTTTTGATGCAGATCGACGGCTATTAAGCCCCTGTTTCAGAAAAGCTACACTTTTTTGAAATGGGGTGAAAAGTAGAGAATCTATTTGCAAAAAGGTGACTCAAAATTACCTGTTTTGACCCAAAGCAACTAGCCTTGATTTTATGTCGCTTTTGGCCGAAATTGAGTCACCTTTTTGCAAATATTTTACGCATTTTTTATCCGATTTAAAAAAGGATTACCTTTTATAAATCAGGAATCCATTCCGCTTCGATCTGTATTCAACAATTTCAAACGTCAAAAAAAAATTTTTTTGCCGATTTTTGGAAATTTTTATGATGGTACCCCTTTAAAAATTTGCAAAAAATCGATAAATTTTTTTTGTTTCAATTTTAAAATCTTTTGATGCAGAACGAAGAAGACTGAAGCCCTGATTCCAAATTGGTATTCCGTTTACAAATCGGTTGAAAATTAAGTGAAATATGCGCCATAAAAGTGTGAAAATATGAGATTTTGGTAAATGTTGAGTTTTGTACATTTTTATGACCTTCAAAATTTGGGAAAATGGGGTCAGATTTTTGATGGCCAGGTTTTGATAGAACTTTATGCTACTGAAAAATACAAGCTCAAGAAGGTATATCATTCTTCGATGGGATGCGTATTACCAAAGTTATGACCAAATTTCTCAAGTCTATGAAACGTTTCGGAAATGTTTCATCCAATTTGTAGAAACGTACATTATTTGAATGCCATAAGCCAATTGATTAGCTTCGCTTAATGAATTAGAGACTTTCCACAGTCTAATCTCGGCCAGTTTGACCAAGTACTCCTCTGAACATGAAGCTGTTGATCCTGCTGGTGATCGCCATCGGACTTAACTGTCAGGAAATAGCTCTGAGGCACTGCAAGCCGCCCATTGCCTTTGACTGCTTCAACTATTGCCACTCCATGTGCAACGCGAGCAACGTCCGGGTGTGCTACCATCGCTGCCATTTGGGATGCGGTTGCAAGGCGGCCTCCGTAGTGAGAAATAATGGAGGATGCTGGATAATAAGAGAGTGCAAGGATTTTTACGATTCTGCTGAGGAAGCCGATACGACTGTACAACCCACCAAGACTTCGACTAAAGGGGACACCACTGACTCAGGGCAGGACGATCAGACAGCCGAGGTTGCTTTCAATGAGACCACCACTGAATCAGGCCAGAAGGAAAAGTCAGAGGAAATTCGTCTCAAAGAATGCGAGCCATCAAAGTCAGGTCAAGAGAAGAAAATTACCAAAACAATAACCGATGGAATCAAGGTGGTGTATCCAAGTTGTTTATAATAAACTTGTTTCCACTATTTGTCGGCATTTATCTCTGAAAAATAAGTCAAGAATAAAACCCAATTATAGCCAATTGGCGCAAGTAAACATTAATAACTTGATTATTGAAAGTGCTAGGGATCCTCGGGCTGTCTAAGGAATAAACAGAAAACAGTAACTTAATTTTATTGGAGCGCCACAGGCATTTCAGCAATTAAATGATAATTATAATTGCTCTGTTGACTAATAAATACAATTTTCTGGTACGACTTCGTCGATCTTAAATGTTTATGGACTCCAAGAACATCGTTCCGCCTTTGTGTAAATTAGTTTATTAATAAAATTAATCGCCTTTGGGGCAATTAGGCGGCGCTTAAGGACTCAAGTGAATGCATTCAACCGATTTACGAATCCGAATTTCTGCTCCCCGTCAGCAACGAAATGCTAATTGGAGCTTTGAGCCAAACACAAACAATTCTGCATAAAGCATGTATAGTCCATGAATCCGAAATGTATGTTGGCAAACAATGGCAGATGAAATGCAAATCGGACGAGGCCGCAAAAATGAAGAACAACTTGAAGGGGGAAGGCTTTATTAAGCATATAATTCAATTTTCATTATTCTGGAGGAAGGAGCAGGGCGGTGGATGCTTTCAGGCTTTAAAAGGATGTTGGATTTTCTCCCTGCATACGTCGAGTAAGGAAAGGAGATATAAGCACTGGGGAAAATACAAGGATAACAACTAAAGGATAAGGTAGAAACTCCAGTGTGTTTTCTTAGTCTTAACCCATTTCTCTCAGTCGAAGTCTCTGGCTTTTCGATAGAACGCTTCCTTCGGAGGTCTTTGAATTTCGCCGTGTGCCAGGTAGTACCTTTAATTGAATGAAATTCAGCGGCTTCTAACGTGATGAAGTCCTTAGCCCAAGCTGCGGTCGTTGCCACCATTTCGTTGCCAACTTTGTTGATAAAGGCCAGCCAAATGGCTTAAATGGGTTAAAGCCACCACAATGGCCAAGGCAAAAGGCAAACGCAATCGGAATCGGAATCGGGATTGCAATTAATATTAATTTAAAAGGAATACCAACCGAGGGAGGCAAGTCGAGGAGGGGTGGCAAGTAAAAATGAAAATGCTTCGAATGAATTTTTAATTGGAGGGCAGAACAAGAAAATTCCGGGGAAAAGTCGACTTTGTGCCCCTAATGATGACGATGATGAATGCGCAAGTTCCTTTGCGATTTTTCGCTCGAGTTGAGTTTTGATTAATGGTTTAATCGAACTGGAATTGATGGGAGTTGAACCATATTTTATTCTCCCCCCTGGCCCTCCACACTTTCCATCAATAAACTTATCAGAGCACTCGGAGATTGAATTTTCAATTCGCAGCGCCAGGTAAAACATTTTCTCTGGTCACTTTCTTTCTTTTCGGCTGATTCAGCATAACAGATATCTTGGCAGAAAAAAGTTAATATCATCCTAATCACAATAATAACTGACACTCCAGCCAAGCCATGGACAAAATTTCAAACAATCTATGCAGACAAAACAAAAACGATGGAAAAAAGCGAAAATAAACAGGTTCTTCATCGAAATTTTCCAATGACGATGATGAAACCGTGGGAAGCTTGTCCAGCCAAAAAGCTGAAAACTTGTCAAAGTGAATGCCATGGAAAATTAGCAAAAATCATTGCAAATCAAATGGAAGACATGACGAGCCACAAAGAAACTTTTCAGCCATCGGGCCAGCCAGCCAGCCAGAGAGCCAATAACCAACTTTACAGATTGAGGGCCGTACATCAAAGTTCAAAAGTGTCAAACGATGTACCCATCCGCCCATTCCTCATCCTCGTCTATACCCCCTCTGGATATTGGGGGTTTGTTGCTGGAATCGAGATCCCGGAATGGGAACACTCTCCCAAAACTGGTTGAAGCTGGTCTGGAGCCGGAGCTTAAGCCAATTTATAGTTTGTGTGGTGCTGGGCGACATCGATGCTGTTTGCCCAATGCCATCGGCTTGGCCTGGACTCTTTAAAAGTTTGCTTTGGCCAATGACACTGAGAAAAACCAATCAACGAGTTTAGAGGTGAAATAAACAAAGAAACAAGTTCTTAACGACAGTTTTTAGAATTTTTGTGGGTGTACTACTTTATTTATAATATTTTATGTACTATAGCATAATCTTTTTTTCCCAGCACAGTTTTCTACTACAGCCTTTTCCAATTTTGGCCAACAAGGTCGTGAGGTGAGCTGTGAACTGAGATCTGGTAGCTGGTAGCTGGGACTATCAACTTGGACAAACATGGAACTACGGTCGAGTGTGCTTCAAGTGGGCATGGGGAAAACTTAAGCTGTGTCAAATGTGGGTCAATCTTAAGCTAACCAAATAAACGATTTGTCCGGATACGGCTCCAGGAGCCAGTCGTGCAGAGAAGCAGCCAGATGAGATTGAAACACGATTGCGGGGCTCTGGAAAAAATGCGGAAAGTGTCCAGGTCAAGTTTAATTGGATTCAGCAGAAATATTGTTTTTATTGGGAATTGTCAATACAAGAGTAGAAAACCTTAATAAAATAATGGGAGATGTGAAAATTCTTTTAACCAAAAGTTTCGTTCATATCTTCGTTATAGCTTAGATGGAACTCCTAGATCAAATTTCAATTCAGCCACAACACTTAGCCATAGATTAAACTTTAACCTTGCCTCAGAATCGATGCCTGTCATCGAGCTGCAACAATTGCTGGCTGCACTCCTCAATTTCCATCCACTCTGGCTGGCAGCACAATAAATTCCGAAGCCGCTCGATGTCAGCCACAGGCCCAGGATCTGGGTCTGGATATTCTGCCACAGTGACTCCTCCAGGCTGACAGCATCAGCATCAGAGTTGGGTTTGTTATTCCTTTTTTTTTTTTTTCGTTGTTGTTGTTGTCAGCATGAATATTTCATGAATGCCACTTCTCGCAAATAAAGTTGTTGGCAGTCACATTTTGTTGCTGGTGCTACTGGTGGTGGTGCTGGTGGAGCGGCTTCCCGTGTCAATCAATTCATGCAGACGAGACCCCTTGACTTTGGGACATATATTCATCCGCCCCGGCATCCTATTTCCCGCCGCCTCGTCTCCCCCTCCACGCTGGCTGCTTAAATATTACGCATACGCCGCATAAGCCGCTGACTAAACACGCCAGCGGAAGGGGCAGAAAGGGGCGAGCCAGAGCGAAACATTTTTATCGCTGTCAGGAATTCAGGAGCACAACCAGCCACAAGAACAACAAAAGCATCAACATGAGCAACAATTCACTTTGGTCATTAGCATAAGCGATGGCCTGAGGGGGCAAGGATGTGGGAATGGCTGCGGCTGCCTGGGGCAGTGATGCTCTTAATTACACATTCCTAATGTGGGTCAGCCACATTGGTCAGCCACATGGGTCAGCCACAGGTTTCATCGCAGCAAGAACCGGAAATTAAGATCTATCAGGGTAACAGGTCAGATTAAATATCACAGAGATGCTCGATTTTGGGTGATAATGTAAAAATCCTATTATTAAGGATCTGTAATCTCTCCAAAAGGGGGCAAAAGGGCATTATTGACCTATTGGCCCTATCACTGAAATAAATCCGTTTGGCAAATATTGTCTTAGGTGGCTAGAGTTGGTTCTGCTTTAATAAGGCAAAACGAAATGAATTCCCTTTTAAAAGGTCATACTTTCTACACCAGAAGTAAGAAAAAATTATATTTTCCTTCTTATTTTTTCATCCTACTCAAACTTTCTTAGCTTTCCTTAAAACCTTCACCGTAGTGCACTTCATTAACGCCATATAAATGGATTTTGGCTCTCTGCGGTAACCGCCTGAACTCTGAACTCCGAACTCTTTATTCACCAAATTCAAGCTCTGGCGAACGCAAAATTAATTAACGTTTCGGCAAACTTTTGCCACTACAATCTTTTGTCATAGTTTTCCTTCCAGTTCCAGTCGGTGACCCTCTTTTTGTGCCACCACCTTTCTTCTCAAGTTTCCCAGAACGGAAAAATGTCACGCAAATAACAAGACTAACGTTTTGGGCGGCAGAATCGGTAATGGACCAGGGCCAGGAAGGCGGGGGTCCAAGGAGCTGAGGGTTTTAGGCAAACAAAACTTAAAACTGGCTGGCAGCCATTTTGTGCAAAGTGTTCCACTCCGCCCCCCACTCACCACCCCTGGGGACAGTCTCCCCTGGGGACAGTCTCTACTTTTATTTTCCTCGCAGGAAAAGCGGAAAAAAACGCGGGACATTTCTTCTCGTTTGTTTTTTCATCATCGCGTCGAAGAAAAGCGAGTCCCTTAATTGTTTTTTTGTCTTTTTTTTTTTAAGAAACTTTACAGTTTTAAATGGACAATTAAATGTTTAAAACTGGAAGTGGAATATAAGTAAAAAAGGACATAATTCATTGGCCTTAAACTGCAATTGCTGCGTTTCATTTGCTTTATCCTTATGTTTTTTGTTTGTTGTGTTTTTTTTTCTGGTTGTTTGCTGCCGAAATTGAATTTCTCCTCCACTTTCTCTCCCCCTTTCTCCCTCCAGCTGAGCGGAAAACAATAAACAAGCCAAGTGTAAAGGCGACGGAGCACAGCGGCGAGAAAGAGCAAAAGATGAATGGCCAAAAAAAGCGAGAGAAAGCGAGATAGAGCGGAAGGAAGGAAGCTGCCAGCGGAAGGAAACCAAAGGTAACAAAGTTGCGTATACGCCACGATGCCCCGTGCTGACTTTTGTTCTTATGAACTGAAGGGGTATTTTGATTTGAATAGAAGTTTCAAGAGGTCCTCCGAAAAGATTTACCAAAAAAACAGTATGGTGTTCTGTTTCAGTTTATTGAAATAGTTTCCAGTCAAAGCTAGATTTATAATGGAAAAATAATATTAAATAAATTGATTGCACAATTACTCTATAATTTGACTTTAACTTTTGTTAGAGTATCTGGAAAATCACCTTCCCAAAGAAATGTATTTTCCTTACTTCTTCCCCAGGGCATTTCGCTTGGCTCGTGTCGCTTTTCTTGGCACATTGTTTGCCCAAAACGGAAGGAAACACTTTCATTATCACTTTGGCGCTGCAAATTTATGGAGCCAGCCGAGCGAAGGCGAAACTCCTGCGAGAGAGCGAGAGAGAGCGGCAAAAAGCACGTATCCTTCGATTACGTCCTGTGCGCCGCTTGGGAAATGTAAAGTGAGCGTTAAACGATAAAGGCATTACCATGGATGCGTGTGCGAGTCTCCTGACCAATCGATGTCGCCTCCGAGAAAGTCTTAGTGGGATTACGGGCTGTTCAAGGCAACTCCAGAGAGTTACTCCGCCGTGAAATGATATTGTGCAAGCCAGGAGCATGCAAGAACCGGAAATTAAGGTTTCTCAGGGTAACAAGTCCGATTAAATATCAAAGGGATGCTCGATTCTAAGTGATAATTCAAAATCCTATTATTTAGAAGCTGTAAACTCTCCAATATGGCAAAAAAGAGCCCCATTGATAATTAGATTTAATACAGATTCATAAACTGCCAAATATTTGCTACATAAAACAAAACAAATTTCACTTTTTTAAAGGTGTATTAAATTCTCCAGTGAACAAGAATCTGTTTGCCGTTTCAATGGCAAAATAAAATGATCGATTCATAATGACTACCAGCTTAGGATCACGTTTCACATCTTTAAATATTGGAACATCTAGAAATAAATATTATTTTAAGAGTAACGTCCAGCACTTGAAGTAACTTACCAGTTGTATTATTAACGCCTTTTTGATTAATGCCAAACTGATCTATTCTAATGGAAGTGGCATGTATCAAGCTGGACAACTTTATTTTCTCTGTTGATAATTTTTTGAACGCGTCTTCCTCCAATAACTTGTCAAATTTCATTATCTGTATGGGGATCGGCACAAAGTCTCCACGAAATTGTAAATCTACAATGGGTATCATCACTGTCATGTAGCGTTCGGTCTCCTTACCATGTTGGAGAAACGGCTTACGCATGGTAGGTCTACGTTTATATCCATGATATGGAACCGATTTCTCAACAATGCGACCATCAAAAATTGCGAGAGTTAGGTTGTTCATTAAGGGAATTCGAACAGCATTAAGTCCACCTTCATCAGAATGGGAAATTAATCCCTTTAGGGAGATCATTCTAACTGGCACCTCTTTCGCACAACTGTAGCACAAAAAAGGCTCCAGTCTGTTGTGTTCCTGAACTTGTATTAAATCTGGATCCCATCGCGCTGTAATAGTGGCAGTTGACACTGAAATTGCTTGGGTATTACCGTCCAAAGATTGGCGCTGCAGAACCTGGGGAAATGAGCCCAATAAATGCGGAAAGGACACAGCCGCATTGAAGTCCTCCAAAGATTGTTGCGGATCCACGAAGTTCATGAACTTTAGTGCAATTCCCATTTTGGAAAGAGCTTCTCGACTCGAATTTAGCACGTTTGTTCCAGCTTTCAATATTAGAGTATTGGTGGATTCGATACCCAAGTTGGGATCCGGTGCTTGGCAAGGGAAAAAATGATTGTTCAGATTCTGATAAGCTCTATCATCATTAAATGAAGAAAGAGCTCTGAGAGCATCCAAAACTCCTTGGGGATAAATTACGATTCCCGATAGAAACTTAGAGCTCAGAGACACGCTCCTGTGGATTTCTGGTGCAGTGAGCATTGCGAATGCCACTGGAACACATAGTAAGACTACCAACGTAATGCTATGATCTCTAAAATGTGGCCATTCATAATTTTAATGTATTTAATAATATTATTGCTTGTTTACCTTTGGGCTGCATGTTTGTAAGATTTCCAATCTATAACAATAACTGAAAACAGCTTAAATAAGACCAGAAATTAGTTTTGCATTACTTAAGCGAAGAAAATCAAATTCCCCGTTAAAAATAAAATTTTTACCATTTGGTTACCTAATAGGTAACACCTAATCCATTATAGTGTTTCAGCCTCGGCGTGCTCTTATCGCAAGCTAAGAGCATGACATTAAGGACAATAATAACCATGATAATTGACTTTTACAGAAAGAAAAAGAGTCGAGGTTGAATAACAGGTAGTCTACGTTTTATAATGGAACTGTTTAATGGTTACGTACGGCTTTTGCTGCTAGGAATTGTCCTGAGCTCAGGAATATCACAGGGCGAAGAAACGGATTACAATTTCGCTGGCGAACTATACAACCTTGCCAGGGAGACATTACCGCCCAGAGTGAAACCGTTTATTATATCCCCTTGGGGGATTTTAAGAGCCCTTCGCTTTCTCCTTTTCGCCGTGGGACCAACCGCTGCTGCCCAAATCAAAGCGGTTTTGTCTAAGTATAATGAAAGCTCAAGCGACAATTTGTTTTTGCCCAGCCAAGGCTCCGGGATTAACGAAGCTACCATTGCCTTGCTACATCCTGAAACTAGCATCGATCGTCAATTTTTGAAGAATGCCAGAAAAATGAAAGCCTTTGTGTATAAAACGCTTTTTATGCCCTACCACGCGGAACCACTCTACAAATTTGTGCACAATAAAACCAAACTAAGGCCCGATACGCACTATATGAACGACAATCTCTTCGAAAGCTTCATGTATAATGCCTTGAGTCGCATTGTTTTTGTCAATTATGTACACTTTCAAGGACGTTTTGAAGCCTCCTTAAAAAATGGCAGACACTCAAAGATTCTAGCTCCCTATGCGCACATCCCAGAGCTGAAAGCTAGAGTTCTAGGCTTACCATTCAAGGACAGCAAAAGTATCCTTTTAGTTATGCTGCCCGATACAGAGTGCGAGGAGGTGGAACAGGCTTTGCGATCCGTGGACCTCAGGAATGTAAGGAGTCGGCTGAATTCTACTCTCATGAATGTAAGAATGCCCAAGATCACTTCTTTCTTATGCGACAAAAGGTATAACTTGCCGGAAGTGTTGAAAAAATTTGGACTTAATTTTCTACATGATCGGACCAAAGTGTATTTTCCAGTTTTTGGAACAAAGCGACGCCTGGATGATATTATTTCCTATTCCACAGTTGTCATGCATGAGGACGGAATAAATCACATTTACAAGCCCCCATCAAATCAAAATCTAGATAACTTCGAGGGACAAGAAGGACTGGAGTTTAATGTCAACAAGAGGTTTTTTTACGCAATTGTGGATCCTGAACATGTTTACCTAATGGGAAACTTTCGATCCGATTTATATTAAAGTTTCACCTAATAAAGTCAAGCGTAAATAATTGCCTAATTTGCTTGACAAATCGATGATACCTTCAAAAGTTTCGTTTTATGTTTGGGTCTCTTAGACTTTAGTTAAAGTCCAACCATGAACGTCTTCGGTGGTTTATTTTTGGTGCTTCTTTTTGCGTTCTCGGATGTACTTATTGTCTCCAACGGGAATCTACCTCCGACACTCAGAGTACCACCGAAATATACCCCCCTGCCGCCAACACCAAACTTTCCGGGACTAATATACAATATTATACGTGAAACCAAAGTTAGTAATGAATCCTTTATAATCTCTCCCGTGGGAATATCACGAGTTCTGGGACTGCTGCTTTTCGCTGTGGATCCAGGTACGGCTGAGGAAATAACTAAAATCCTGTATCCGCATCTGGGAAATTCAAGTGGGCTTCCACCTCGTCCCGAGATCCTGCCAGTGCAAAATGCCACATTCAAGGAGGCCACAATTTATCTGGTGCATCCCGATGTCCATATAGATCCCGAATTTGTGAGGCAAGCTAAAGACCTCGACGCCTTTGTGGTAAGGACATTCTTTACCAAACAGGATCTGCCTCGGCTAGATAGGTTCGTTGACGCAAAGACCCAACTGAATATAAATCAAGTTTTCACGCGTTTTTTCCCGGTGGATGTGTCAAATCGCAAAATGATCTTCAATTATCTTACGTTCCAAGGTTATTTTGAGAAACCTTTACAGTACTCGCCGTCATTCGAATCCAAGATAAACTTCAATAAACTATTAACATTGTATGGCCACATTCCGGAGCTGAGTGCCACAGTTATTGGACTTCCTTTAAAAGACAGTAATGCTCTCCTCCTCCTCATGCAGCCCGATGACCAAATCTCGGATGTGGAAAAAGCCCTGAGCACCGTGGACTTGACGGAAGTTCGTAGTAATCTAAAATTGGCTTTGATACATCTTTGCCTACCTAGAATCTACATGCACAGTCACTCCAATTTGAAAGAGTCCCTAATCAAGACGGATATGGGACACATCTTCTTTCCCATAACAGACGTTCCCAATGCACCCGAACCGGAGGTGCCACTGGATAATATTCGGGTCTCGACTCACTTCTTCCTGCAGGAGGATGGGATTAAATTTAAAAACTATTACTCTGATTCTGAGAACACCTCCCAAGTGCCTATAATTGAGGAGCCAAATATATTTATGGAGGATACGCCACCTACGAAAATAATTCTGAAGAAATTCATTTACGCGGTTGTGGACACCCGACATGTCTACTTAATCGGAAGATTTCTTAAATAAAAGGTTCTGGGTTTAAGATACACTCTTAATATTGCAGTACTTGCTAAAAGAATAAAGGTCACCAGCTTTATTTCGTATTATTCGTCTTCTTTTTCTACATTTGAGACGCTTTATTCAAGGGCCATCCATTCGCCTGTCTGGTGTAACAATTTGCGGAAATTAGCCAAGGTGTTTCATGGTCGTCTCCATCAGCTTAGCACTTCATCCTCCGCTCCATCATCGCAGTCATCCAATCTGCAAGTGGATTGTTGTCCGGTAACGTGAAAATGTTTACTTTTTCTTCGGTTTGCTTTTCCGACACCCTCTCCCGCAGCCCTTGGTGAGCTGCCTTTGGGGGCTTTTTAATTGAGGTCTAAGCTGTAATTAAGCGGCTCGGCCTTTTGCCATGTGCTCTAATTCTATTTTTGCAGTTTAATGAAGTCCTTGGCAGCAGGACGTAGTACCTCCGTTCGTTACCTGTCACCTGGGCAAATTGGCTAGCATTATTCATTCACTGTCCTTTAAAGCTCTGGCCCATGCCGATGAAATACACAGCCAGCTGGCCAGGCAGTCGTCGCTCCGGCCCGGCTTAAATGCCAATATATCACCAGCTAACAAAGCAAGTGGCCTATGCCACAGCCAAGAGGAATCAAGTAGGACGAGGATTTCAAAACATGTCCTTAACTTTGAACAGAGAGAATAAGACGCTTTCTCTTTAAGAAACTTCCTTCGTATTACAGAAAATCAATATTTTATTAATTTATTATGTTTTAAGGACTATTTGTCGGAACACAATTGTTGGTGTGACTGTCAGGCTGTTGCCGTTGTGGCATATAACATGTATCACATACATCTTCTCAGGATACTAATTATGATTGCGGTGGCATGGCAAGGACACTGAGGAGCCTGGTCGTCCTTGCACCTGCATCAGCTAGATGAGTTTATACGTAGAGTGCATAAGTATGTGTGCATAAGCGGATGTCCGTGAATGGAAAGCTTTAAAGGCTTTCACACAACTTCAATAAATGAACACGGCAGTGAAAAGATTCCTGATCCTCCTTCCTTTGAAGCTGGAAGTGAGCCGTTGAGCAGCTTTTCTTAATCTTCTCCCCGACTGGCTCATTAAAACGTTTTCTCCATCCACTTTTTGGCAAGTGCTTAAGGTGAAAATGAGGTAATGCCTTTAAAGAAATTCCAGACACTCCAGTTTCATCACATTTACCCTCCAATTATTGCCTATTATCCAGGGCAGGCCATTTTATGGGTATTTCCATTGAACCCAACAAACGGAAGCTCCAGCCTTTGGAAACTTGGCAACAGCTCAGCCAGCCCTTGAGGATTTCAATTTAGCCTGGTTACAAATGGTGAGCTCCCTCCAACCCCTTCAATAAAGAACTCAGCCCGGACCCGGGGACCATCATAAATTTTCGTCATCCTCAGCTGCACCTTTGGGCGGATACAGCTTCACCCCTTCGTCCCGGCTTTTTACCACAAAACACCTGTATTCCCACACCCACCTGGCCCCGCCCCATCCTCTCGAGCCATTTGTCAGAGTTTTTCGCGGGAAACGGCAAGGGTTTTCCAAATAGGAATAGCTGCCAAGTCATGTCATTGCCTGCTCATCTACATACACGCAAAGATCCTGCCAGGATATGTGCAGAGAGAGAAGGGGTTTGTACTTTTAAGAGGGGCTCTCAGTTTGTAAATATTTTCCGTGACATTGAGAGGAAAATTATGTTAAACGTCCAGACTATATGAAGGGAAGGACTTTATATTTGCAAAATATTAAATTTTTTTCCAAGTGTATTAGCTTGTATGCTAAAAAGTACCTTCGTGACTCTGCGCCAACTACGTGTCGCTTGCCCCTTTTCCCACGTTTTCCCCATTCGCGACTTATATTTACTGTTTTTCAAATTGCACTTTCCAACTTTTTGGCTGGCGGCGTTTTTTACCCCCGATGTAGATCCGGACTGACACACCACTATCCGCCGCATGTGTTTATGGCCTCTTAATTGTGTGCATTTTTGCCAAAAAAAGCAACTTTTTTGCCAGCCAAAAAGTTGGACGTTATTGTTTCGTGACATTGACGGTTTATGTTAATCCCAGTTGTGGGTGCAGGGCTGTGGGATATAATGCCCAGTAATCATGTTGATATAAATGGTTAAACAATGATTAATTACCCGTCATGTTGCCACATATTCCTACCGTGTCTATATATTGTTTTTAAAAATAATTAATACTTTTTATGCATTCGATTGGTGGGCATAATTAAGTTGCTTAATTGGGCGTGAATTGAACAATGAACAGGACTATTGATAAAATGATTTAATCGAATAACAGAGAACAAGGAAATACACTATGGACCAATGAATTGATTATGCGATGCTGAATAATGCAAAAGTTGAATTAAGTTTGATTTATTTTTATGCATTCCTGGCTTTTTGGACTTAAAACATTAACTGGCCAGAGTGTGGCTTTAATAATTCATTCTTGGGTTATAAGCAGCCCTTTGAGCTTGCTTAGTAATCCCCAAAAGGACTTAATGCCAGTGCCGTCTTGTTTGTGCTGGCATTTTAATTGGAGGCCAAAAATCAATAATCAGCAATGCGGCATAAACTATTTATGTGTGTCAAACATCCGCCGCACAAGTTTAAGGATGCAACTCAGCCCAAACACTAAAACAAACACAAACATTGGCTCAAATAAACAAAAACAAGAGCAAAACCGACTGAAACTCGAGTCAAAAGTTATGGCAGGCAAATTGACTTGAAGAAATTTTCGCCTCGACGCTGGAAAGTATGCTACGATTTTTTGGCACTCCATTTGTGTTGGTGTGAGTGGGTGGCTGTGTGGTTGGGGCTGAGAACCCCCCGTTTTTCCCATATTTCCGTGTATGTCTGCCAGCTAAGTCGAGTCAAAATCTAATTGGATTTGTGCTCACTCAATGAACTGCAAACGAAAAGTGTTTTATATGATTATTCCACTGGCAGCGCCTGCAGGGACCCAAGAAATGAACATTTTTATTTCCATTTGCAACTTTAGTCCATTAAACCAAAGTGCAAGTGAATGCAAAATATATGAAGCTGAAGGCTAAGGAAAACAATAAGACGTTATAATATGGGAAAAGCTCAACACACCTATAGATTGTGTTCAAGTGGAGCTCTATGAAAATATTTTGTTGAGCTCTTATTGAGTTCTCTTGTTATGGCAGGCAACAAAATATTTGCCACGCGACATTTTCCTGCAATTAGGCGTAAAAACACGTAGCCAGGAATGGCTAGTGGAATCCCGAAGCATGCTTTGCTTTATCATAATGGAAAATCAGAGACAGCTGGCAAAAAAAAAAGGAGCAAAAGGCAGCAGGGTAACCTGCAATCTTTAATGAGACGGAAAGCAAGCGCCAATCGCTGCAATTAAAATTAATTACAGTATTTGTCAGCTTAGCCGGGCTAACTAACTAACCAACTGGCCACCAGTAGACCAACTCAGACCGGCTAAGGGGGCAAGGAAGTGTGGGAGAACTGCTTTGATTGCAATCGCGATCGTTAATTAAATGTCGAAAGGAATGTTGTTGTTGTTGCTGCTGTTGCTGTTGCTGTTGCATCGTGTGTTTCTGCTGCCGCCTCCTGTGCGTAAAGATCAGCCAGAATGGATAAGGGCCCAGTTGCCTTTGCCTCTGGCTATTTATATCTGCAGCACGTTGTTGCACGCAATGCAATGTACATATACAACAAAACTCGGCTTCTCCGGTGTTGTTACAGCTCTCGACTGATATTTTAGTTGTTGCTGCTGCTGATGTTGCTGCTGGTGGTGCTGTTTGTTGCTGCTGCTGCGGGCATTATCGCCCTTGATCTTGGCTAAATCGAAATCGCCGGCGTTGCGTGAAGTGTTGCAAATGAGTTTTTGTCTGGGGCGTGCATTGCATTTTCAATTGGTCGGCAAATTGGCAGCGCCAACGAAAACAGTCATCAAATCAAAAGCACAGGTGGCACAGCTGTATTCAAAAATGAGTTTTTGGTTAACATTTAGTTAATTATTTTGCCTAATTGTTGTTTTTTAAAGTAAAATTCATTTAATGTATGTATTTATATCAATTAGAATGCATTACCCAATAATCAGTCTCCAGACTTGAAAACACTCAGAAATATGCCATTCACTTGGTCATCAATAATTGCAATAGCCATTGTATAAAGCAAAATGCAGTTGTTTAAACAGAAACTCGAGTTACGTCAATAGATGACGAGAAACTGGAAAAAAACTTGGGGCCAAGAAGAACTTTTTCGCTGCATACAGAAAACTAATGAAAAATGCAACACAGACGAAAAAGTTGAT
This sequence comes from Drosophila varians, assembly GCA_018150405.1. Taxonomy (NCBI): domain Eukaryota; kingdom Metazoa; phylum Arthropoda; class Insecta; order Diptera; family Drosophilidae; genus Drosophila; species Drosophila varians. The sequence continues at coordinate 18,937,142 of JAECWK010000130.1, forward strand.
TGGTGTCGTCCTCCCATTCTCGGTCCGATATCGCTGTCTTCGCCGCCCCCAAAAACTTGGCTATGTTTCGATTGAAAGAGCCAAACAAAACCAATGAAAAGTCCATAACGAACGATGAGACAAAACGGGGGCTGGCCAAAAGGAGGGGCAGGAGCCAAAGCGATGCAATTGAAAAACAGTTTCCGTTGGTGTTGCGAATTGTCAATTTCGTGGTATATTTTTTTTTCCTTGCCCTTGTCAATCGTTGTGTCAAATCCATTGAAACTTGCTAACCGAAAGTTCATAGAAGTCCGGGGACGTGGTGGTGAGTGGATCGAAAACTAAGTTTAAAACTTGTTTGAAAATGTTAATTAACATTCATGTTTATGGCTTAAAAAGCAGGAATTTAAAAGGTTGCCAGGGTCAGGAGCTAAGGGGTGGGGAAAACTTAAAAAACAACACAAGGGATATAACACTTGTATGGAAAGTGGCCACGTGCATAGCAAGAGGGCTACAACGACAGGTGCAGTGGCCAACATGCTCGAGTCTGATGTTGGAAGCCGGCACAAAATAGGGTTAGTATGGGTTCGATGTTGCCACAGAGATGAGCAGGCATACGAAATAGGAGTAGAAAAGTAGCAGAAAAAGTACTAAAATGTTGCCTTTTAAACTGAAATAGTTCAGTTCGAGATAATCTACCTGCTTTGGAAGTGGCAAACCCACTCATTTTGACGTTGATTTATTATGCTTTTGATATTGGGCCTTTTCTGATAAGATTTCCTATTTAAAATTGCAATCTCTTCGTATGTTAAGGTAGTAGAATTTCCCTATGGTGAATTTTTTCCCTAAAACCTTATCCGATCATTGGAAAAATCCCCCATCTAGACAGGGTTTGCCCGTATACGGGCTCATTTGTCATGTACATGCGCCCGCCCAACAACCACAACAACAGACAACAACAAAGGCCTTTTCTGTGCGCTTATCAGCGACGGTTTATCACAAGCAAGAAGTGACCCACACCCACGGAGGCTCCCATCGAACACGTCGCGTGCAGAGCCCCCATGGCCCCAACGACGTCGAACATGTTGCAAGGCAAGTACCGGCTAAAACCTCTGCCCCAAAATCTGTAGACTTCAGTCACTTTTTGACTGAGCGGCGGAACGGCAGGAAAGAGAAAAGGTAAAAGGAAAAGTGGGAGAGCGCGCGTGCTAAAGTGAATCCGTTGCATTTCTCTCCCTTGGACGCGACGTGCTGGCCCCCACACTCCCCCCCACAGGTGTGTGTCGGTGCGAGAGTGAAGGTGTATCCGTGTCTGAATTGGTGTTGTTGTGCGAGTGTGTTTAATTCAACAACATAAAAATCACAGTCAGCTGTGAAGTTGCTTTCAACGTGTGAAATAAATATGCAAATGGAAATAAATAATAAGCTGAAATAACAAATTATTGGCGTGAATATTAGTCCCGCGTCCACATCGAGGCATGCCAAGCGAAATAACTCACAGCAACTCGACTAATCAGAAGAATAATATAATAAATAAACTCTAAAACACAATCCAAAAGCTTCAGTAACCACCACCACCCAGCAGTATTTACACATTTTCAACGATATTTAAATCGTTTTGTTTCTATGAAACCGGAACTAGGGAATTTCTGACAGCAGAATCAAGGAGCAAACATCCGAGGAAAGCGGGGTAAGTTGGCCGAAAAAAAAAAAAAAAAAAAAAAAAGAAATAGGAGTAAACGACGGAGGGGAGAGCTAGACAATTGTTGTGAACACGCGACCAGGTGGCATGCCACTCGCGCTCTCTCTTTCTGCACCTGCCGCTGCTGGCGCCCAGTCCTCCCCCTGTCCCATGTCCACCCCTGTCGCCTTCTTCTGTTTTCCTTTATTTTTTTTTTTGCTTGACAGCAGATCAAACAAAACATTCTCCCATTCGTGTTGTTGTTTTGTTGTTTATGTTGCTTTGGTGTGCGTGTCCCGTTAACTTGGGCTGACATTTTACAATGCCGGCTGCCCCCCGCCACCCACCATTTTCTTCGCCGTTTCTTGTTCTGGCTCTTCCCAGCGAATCTCTTCCTCATACTCGCCATGTTTTGACTTTGCGGGCTTAAAGCAACAAAAACACCAAATATAACAATGCGCTTTGTTGTTGTTTCATTTTAGCAAGTGGCTAAAAAGACACAGACGAGAGATTTACATTAAGACTAGGAACCACTAGTAATTAAATTTAACCTCATTCAGAAGAAGATACTTTTATTCGAAGAATTTCAAAAGTATCTCAATCAATCGGGTTACAAACTAGATTTTTCTTGATTTGATTTATTCGATTATTACTAAATTATAGGAGAGCTGCTTTGATTAACTTTTCCTTTGAATATTTCACATTCATCATTTGATGCAAAGAGCCATAATTAAGAAAATCTAGACTTGATTTGAATGTCAAAATTGTACATTTTATTAGCCATTTGGCTGTTTGGCTTTTTTTGGCACTGGCCACAATGCATGGGTCTAAGAAAAATCAATAAATTTCATTTGATTTTTATAGCCCGGCTTGTGCTCTCCTGGCAGCTGTGTCTGTATTGTTTTTTATATAAATGTGTGTTGTTCTTTCGGTGGCTGGTATGTGTGTGTGTGCGGGTGTGTGGGTGTGTGGGTTGGAGAACCCTTGACTGAGCACGCTTTGTTTTTGCCTTTGGCTTTGCCATGGCAGCACTTGGCCACCTCTTGAACTCCCACTTTTTAGCCCTAAAGGCCTCCTGTTTCTTTTTTTTTTTAGTCTGTCTGCCTGCCTTCGTGCGTTTTGCCGGTTTTTGTTTTGGTTCAAGCCTGAAAAACTTTCTGGCCTAGAATCAGAATTTTCGCCTTTTGTTATTAATTATCAAAGGCGGGCGGACGGCTGGTTCGTTCGTTAGACCCGCCTAGATTAGACGGTTGATTCGGGGACGGATTGGTGTCACGGCTTTCCAAAAGCGACGAGTCTAATTAATATGAAATGTTTATTTTATTTTGAATCTAGTACTGTTGGTCAACTCTTTTTTCGACTGGTTTGGGAGACACTGTCTTTGAAAGTCACCCATGTATGCGAATAGATTAGATAAGATTAGGCGGCCATAGATATCTTTTGAGGCCAAATGCCGTATATAAAATACGTATCTGTTAAATTTTGATAGGAGAAAGACTTGGTTATGGAATATTTTGTTGGGCAAATAAACATAATTACTTCCACACCCAGCCAGCTCGTATATCATATGCATAATTTAGCAATTTCAATTAAAGCAGCCGTGTGACAAGTGTCATTTGTTTTACGCTCTTTTCGCCCAGGTAATTTCTGTACTTTTACCTTTCTTTCCAACATCCAGCTACTGGCTTTATGCTTATTTCCATTTGGTATTTGCTCAATTTCATAAAATTTACCGTCGTCGCTGTCACTTGACGGCGAGACTGCGCTCCATTTCGTTTAATTTCATTTCCATTTTCATAAAAACGGGTTCCCTGCCCATTCTCACCTGGGTTCAGAGGTCTCTCTGGCTCGTTTGATGCTCGGTTGCATCATTAAGAAGCAGCAACGGCAATTAAATTTAATTATTTATGTCGGCCACTGGCGTCTGGGTGGGGTGAAAAAGGGGTAAAGGTAAAGGCAAAGGTCTGGCCAAGGGGCCGAGCAGCCAAGGGGCCACCTGTGGTGGTCAGGCGGTAAAAGTTAAAGCCGTTGCCATTTATGTTAATTTCAATAAATTAATCACTGTGTATATTAGTCTTCCTTTCGACCTGGCTTACATCACGGCCCGTTCTTTGTTAGCCATTCTTTGTTTAGCATAATATTGAACAGGTGCCGCATGATTTCATATCTCGTCGTGTGGCCTCTTCTTCTCACAAATTTCGCACGTTTGCACGTTCTCTATTGAAAATGGGAAATAAGAACTAGCAATACAGTTTAGTTTGGGGCAAAAACGAGCAAAAAACAGTTGTCAAAATGTGGTACATGGGAAAAACATTATACAATATTCTTTGTCTTTACTCTGGCTGCACGTCTTGGCTTCGGATCGAATTACTTTGTAGCTACTAGTATCAGTATCTAATGTTCGGAATGTCGCAGGAATTGATGGGGGGGCTCTTGTTTCTCGGGGGTGGAACGACAACCAAATAGTTCAGTCGTCGAATGGAAGTGCTTTGGGGCACGTTGTGCTGATAAACTCAACCTTAACCCAGTTTTAAGTTTCGCAATGATAAGTCACAGTGCCCATACAGAGAAGCATTCGATTTAGAAACAAGTGACAGGAGTAGGAACCCCTTTTTATTTGAGGATATCCCATCGCTTCAAGTTTTATGAAGCCAAGTTTGTGTTGGATAAGTGTCATCTTTTCCAATCCAATTACCCTATTAGTTGTTTTTCTTCTAGCCTTTTTCCTTACCACTGACCTACTAATTTCTCCAGCCAGGAAAGTTTCTCCTTGGAAGATTTCTTTAGAACAAAAGCGGATTCGTAACTCTTCCTCCAAGCCAAAACGAGATCTTTTGTCAAAACTTGCAGACTGTGTGTGTTAGTCTTTTGCCGTGATTTTGGGTTTATTTTTCATGTTTATGCTTTTTGTTTGTTTCGAGGTTGGCCCCTATATAATTTTGCTTCCTTTTGCTGATAACAATGCAGAACAAAAGTTTTTAGGAGGCTTTTATGCACTCCTCTCGTGCTCGTACTTATTCATTCCCGAACTCACACTCGAGCTGGGAACTTCCTTTTGGTTTCGGCTGCTCGGCTGGGCTTGGTTGCTGGTGGAGCATTTTTGGCAACAGCTTTCAGACGCTTTGCCTTTTTGGCTCTTTCATTGTTGGCAGCTCTTGAAAGGAGTGAGGAGAGCCTGACGCGTAATTCATTACTTGTTGAGGGTTTGTTCTGGTTCTTTGTGCTTGCTTTGGCCTTTTCCTCCAGAGATGCGGAAGTTTCTGCTGCGATATCGCACAAACTATTTGTATTTGCCGAGTTGCTCATATTTTACTTGCTCTCTGCTGGCCCACTACCCTCCTCTAATCTCCGCCAGGCTCTGCCTCCCCCCATTCCAGATTAACCACTAAGTAGTGTAAACAAAGAGGCTACAGAAAAATTTTCGACGGCGATAAGCACTTCTTTGGCTACAATATATGTATACAAATAGTAGAATGTTTATCGCAACCAGTCTAAATCTTCGAAGACTAGACAGAGTTTTGTACAATATACTCTATCCAATGTTTTATTCAATTTAATCTCGTGAGCTGTAAGATGTACATATTTATTCAATTATGCTGTCACCTTAAATCATAAAATGCCCTTAAGTTGCATAGCTGGAAGACCTTTTTAAATTCAACGCATAAATTCTGTGCTCTCATTTTGAATTCATAAATTGCCGTCGCATATTCCCCATTGAGGGATCCCATCTCCGACCATACAACCCAAATGAATACAATGTTTGAGCATTATGTCGGGCCCACATGGGAAGACTTTCTTCATAAATTCATAAAATTTCATACACATAAATTCGCCGACAGTTTACATTTTGGCATGTCTATGGCCGGGTCGGGCCACTCGAAACCCTTTTGTTTATATGATAATGAGAGCTTCTGCGCCTCTGATCGCTTGGCATACGCTCCCCCACTCCTTCCACCCCTTCCAGACAATCTATTTGGCCAGGGTTTTTGCCTATTTTGGCCAGAATTCCTTGCCGCTGCCCCCAAGCTTGCCAAGCTGCCTCTCATTGTGACATGTGTGTCGGGCAGCCAGCGCGCTGCCGGCCAATTTATGGCCATGGATACTATAAATTGTGGCCGGGCTATTGATTTGCTGTTTGCTGTTGGCCATTCTGCTGCTGCGTGCGCTGACAGTTGACAGCTGAGTTACAAGGTCATTAAGAGCGGCGAGTGGGAGGCAGGATAGCGCGACCCAAACCCGATTGTGCGTCATGAAAGATACAAATGTTGCCGCCGCTATAGGAATGTGTTTGCCTGCACAATTACGGTTAATGCCCGGAGCGTGGTTTCATTTCCGTTTTAAAATGAAATATATATATTTTTTGTTTGAGATTTTTGATTGATTGATGGCCCGGAATAGAGCGGCTGAAAGGTCACCGCCGTGACTGGCAGCAATCCCTCATCTTTTGTGCCACTCCATACAAAAGGAGCAGGCCAAAGATGATCCCTCGGATTGAGTTGTTCTGAGAGAGATACAAATCTTTTGTGAGTTTTTTTCGCTTTTAATTCTTGCGGCTGCTGCTATGCTGCTGCTGCTGCTCCTGATGCTGCTGCTGCTGTTGCTGCTGTACCATTAGATTACCATTTCTGTTTGGGTCAATTAGTTTGTTTGGCCAACTGTTTGACACTCGATGGCGGGACTCGATAAGGCGTGAACTAGAAATGGAAGTAGGTCGACATCGCCAATGAAAATGCAATGCGCACCTCGAACGCTTTCACCCAACTCGAGTTGGAGAAGCGATGCGGAGATACTCGTGTGTACGTACAAGATACCAGATACATATACTGACAGCTACTTAATCGAAGTAGCCGCAGTCTAAAGTGAAATGCTGCGTTGATTTTTATGCATTTGCAGCTGGTCAGAGCAGAAGAGTGGATGCCCGAAACCCAACATCCGAAAGCCCAAGATTCGAGTCCCAAGATGAGTCTTGGTTTTCAGGGCAGATGACTGCCGCATTCCACTTGGCCAAAGATGCAGACCCCGAAAAAATACTCACACACTCGCATATGTGTGTGGATGTGCAGGCCAAAGTCTCGTCTTGGAGTATCTTTGTTTTTGGTGGATGCAGGAGAACCTGTTTGGTTTGGGATTTGGCTTCTTTTTTTGTATTTTCGTTTCTTTTCCTTTATGTTGAAAATTTACGAGTTTGGCGAATACCCAGCGAGAAGAATTCAATGAACTCGTCTTCTAAGTTGGCTTCTCCTTCCCGTCTGGCAGCTAAGTGGGCAGATCCCAGACATGGACTTAGGCCATGTAAATGGGGGTTCTCAACAGCCCCAACAACATCCTATGCGGCCCCCTCCCACTCCAATCCGCCCAGAAATTGCTTTCGAATTGGATTAGCTGCATAAAAAGTTTCTTTTGAAGGCCCACAAAACTTGTATGCCGCATGTTGCTGCTGCTGTTGCAGTCGTGTTGATTTGTTGTTGTTGCTTGTCCCAACATTTGTCTTGTCATTGCAGTGCTTGTTGCTGTAGATGATGCACTCGGAGAAAAGGGCTAGTTTGTCGTCCTTAACTGGCCAAACCGAGAAGTAAATATTATCCGCAGTGCCCCCAATGGCCGTAGGCCATCGTTTTGGACAGGGTCCGATGGCAATTAGCAGCAGACTTTTGCTCCACTTGCCCCATCATCTGTGACCAAAACAAATCTCCACAGCCCCCACTCGCCAAAGATATATTTTTAATTGTGGACAACGCACAATTAGTCCTCAAGTTATAATTAAATGTAGCCAAAGCTCTGATGGCCACTAAGCGACACTAACAGTCGGGCATCTAACTTTTAATTGCCGTCATTTGCTGAAGTGCCTGAAATGGCAATGAGCAGGGGTTCTACGCATTCTACTCCGGGGGGGAGTCACTATAAATACATTTGTGCCAAAGAAGAGTTTGGCGTGTGATTTGAATGCGAATCAGTTTGGAGTTGCAAGAAGCTAAAGAGGCTAATGAGGATATTCTTGGAAGTTTCCTCATCTAAAGATGAACGGGTAAACGCCTATTTAAATTGCCTTATAAAGGCGAAAGAAATATGAAAATTAGTACAAACTAAAACTTAGCTGAAAAGTTTTCAATTCAAATTAGTTTCAAGACCAAAGCCAAAATTCATAACAGAAAATGCTTCATAACAGAAAATAAACAATTGCTTTCGATAATTGTTTTTAAATATTCAATGGCATTCAAATACACACAACTTAATTCGAATTGAAAACGATGAAAACGAAGAGCACTAAATTGAATGAATATTAAACAAAAGCTTTTGTTTATTTTCAAAGTTTCGATTTATTTTCATGGCAAATCATTTTTTTTTTTTCCTTACCATCTCAAAGGTACTACTCAGCTAGTTTAATTGTCAAAACAATAGATGTTTTGAAGCATATAACTACGTAAATATCGCAGAACATAAATGCGAATAACGAAAAATTATCTTCAATTTATGGCCAACAGAAGCAGCTCTAATGGCTCGAACTAACCTTCGGCTACAAATCATGGCTGTCAGAAGCGGCAGCAAAAAATGAAAAAAATAAATATACAGAAATATAAAATACAAATACAATGGCTAGCAGAAGATTTAATAAAGCACCACCGACACCACCGAAAGGCCAATCAAGAGAAACCTGTTGCAAGTCTCCCTGCGCCGTGTGTCTCCCCATCTTGGCTTTTTGTTTTATTTTATATAGTTTTTGTTGCAATTGCCAAGAGTTCTTCTGGCTCTTGTTCACAGTTTTTCCTCTGTTTTGGCATTAGGAGGCATGAATGTTCATTAAACCGTAACCGCAGCAGCAGCAGCAGCAGCAACAGCCGCAGCCGCAGCCGGAGCCGGGGCAGCGGCAAAGTTGTCAAGCTTTCGAGCTCACCTGAGCCGAACATTGCCACAAATGCCAATGGAAAATGCCTCACCTGAGCTGAGCTCACCTCGACCGAAGAGAGCCGTATCAGTGGCATTTAACCAGGAAGGTGCCAACATCACTTGGTAATATAAAAAACGAATTTGGATTACACTTCCAAGATAAAAAAAAACCATAAAATTTTAACAACTTTGAGGTACTAACATATGAGTATGTAGGCTAAACAAATTGTTAAAATAGCTAAAAAGAGCATTTAAACAAAGTGTCTGATTTTCTAAGCCTATCAATCCATCAGGTCATTATTTACTGGATGATGTAACTAACAAAATTTGTTTATCACACCTCAATTACATTTTTTATTGGCAAATAGCTGGAATAGCGTTTGGCCCTTTTCTAGGCAGATGCTCAACTCATTATACCCGGATCCTCGTCAGCCGTCAAACACAGAAAAGGTTTCAGTTTACAACTTTAGCAAAAATAGAAAAGGAAAAATGAATACAACCACTAGAGTCAAACGCGCTTTTGGCCTTCGGGCATTAAACTTTACTTAGCCCAAGGGGGCATTGAGTTTTTACCCGTAACTTTTTACATTTGTGGCAAATGTTGCATCATCATTAATGCAGAAATGCGGCAGACGCCACAGCCTCTCAGTCGATGGAGATGGTTTTATCCTTTTATTTGATGTAATTTTGAATGTCACGATATTTGTAGTTAATCGTATAATATTTTTCCATTTTCCTCTCCTCAATATCGACACTTTCCAATGCAAATGACAGCTTATCCTCCATTTTTCCACATCTTCAAATTGTTGAACATTGAGCATTTAGGGGCATTGGGGCTCAAATGTTAATGGTTAATGCCGAGCCTATTCCGAAGGTGCAGTTGGTGCATGAATCATCCTAACCAGAAAATGTCAGTCTGATGAAAGAGCAGAGGCAGGAGTGGGTTAAACCTGAAAATAAGAAGAAAAACAGTACGAGAGTGTATTGAAAGAAACAGGCTAAACCGAACTGACTGCAATTTATCACATGTTGCAACAGAAAAATTTGTAAAATGCATTCAGGTGCCGCAAAATATTTAAAGCATGCCACCACCATCTCTGGCTTTAGTGAAGTCATTAAGCTGGAAGTTAGGTAACCCATTGGATGGCGATGGGTCGCCATGAGGCAATTTTCCAAGCCCTGCAGCAGCAGCGCAGCATCAGCTACATCAGCAACATCAGCAGCAACAGCAGCGACAGCGGCAGCAACATCCAACAATCAACATTCAACAGCCAACAGCTGAAGCTGATGTTGAAGTTGCAGTCGGGCCCAGTTGATTGAGCCGTAATTAGGCGTCTGCTTCATCGGATCTAGCCAAGTTTTTCTTTCTTTATTTTTTGTTGTTGTGTCGCTGTGTGTGTGTGTTGCAAGTTTAATTAGATGAAGCCGAGTTGTCAGTGGTTATGTGGGTCGGCCGGTAATCAACACCCGCAAAATGTGTTACAGATATACGCAGATAAAAGTATAATTTGAAAACCCCCCACCAGGGAGCCGGCCAAAAAATTGACATGGACGGCTGGGACTCATGAAGTGGAATGCCAGGCACGTTGGAAATTAACCAAAATATAAAAAAAAAGAACACCGGGTGAAGAATGAAAAACATAACCAAATAAAACTGGGCACGGTCCAAAAGGTGTTGCGGCGTCGAAAAAAAAAAAAAGCCAAGACCAGGTGAACAACCGTCTGATTGCCTTTTGGAGATTTTTACAGCTATTTACTTATGCCAGTCTCGCCCCTTCTCTTTCACTCGCCGTATACCCGACTCTTTCTTTTGTTTTGTTTGTTTTTTTTTTTTTTTTGGGTCTATTGTCAGTGGTCGAGGACACCTGTTTTGTCTTCCAACATGTTGAGCACTCTAATTGCATTTGTTGTTTTCCTTTTCTGTTTACAAACAAAGAAAGTTCAAACACAAAAAAAATAATAATTAAAGCAATACTGCGTTGGGTGGAATATCTTTATCAGGTTGCAATTAGAGTTTAACCAACTGAGAGTGTAATTTAATGGAAATAAAATCATTATGCGCGAATTTTTTATGCTTCTCTAGACTTTTAATGAAGTTAGTTTTTAATTTTTTTTTAAGCCTTTTGCTTGTCTTGCCCTTTGTTGACGCATGATTGCACTTTTTGAGTGGATATTATATTGGAATTAAGTTTTTAATCCTCGCTAATTATAAATGGAAGCTTGGACAACAAAATCCATGCTTTCTTTGCATAACTTTTATCAGCATTCGCGGAACATTTCCCGTTCCACATCTCATAAGTCATGATTATATATATTTTTCATATTTTCTTTTGAACTTTGCTAATTTTTGGCTTTGTCTGGAGTTATGTAAAGCTAATGCCCGGCTCCATGAATGACTTTTGTTGAGCTTTTTTTGTGCCATCATCATCACCATCTGCCACATTGGATCACTTTCACTGTCGATGATGCCCCCCAGGCTAGTTTTTGTTTGTTTCTATTATTATATTGTACTTTTTTCCATGTTGATATCATCCATAAATAATCGCGATAACTGTTTTTTTGTTATAATTTTATTCGTGGTAATGTTTTTTGCCAATTTTGATAACGATTCGCTTGGCAATTTGGCGCTTCTCTTTGTTATCTGTGATGAGATATAAAAATTCATTTATGATTTCATTTTTTTAGAATTCCTGGAAGGCGGAATTCGGCATAATCCCCCCGAATTCTATGAAAACAAAAGGCACGAGCTTTACCCCTAAAAAAGATAAATTTGCACAGCAGTTACATGAATTTAAATAAATGTAAACATTTTATTTTTGAAAGGAATACGTTTTATAGTATATATATTAAATGCAAATATGAAGTTCATTACCAGGCATACAAAAAATGAATTTATGCAAATAATTGATACGTTGTCGTTTTGTCTTGTGAAATATAGACAATCTGACAGGGTTTTTTTTCCATTTCCTTTCGCTATCAAGCTTGTCAAGCTTATTCGTGGAATTTCAAATAAGTTGGCCAATTGATATGACTTTATTGGCTAAGAATTTGTATATATTTGATATTTGATAAGAGTGGCAGCGACTGGCCAAGGCAATAAATCAAAAACTATAAACTTTTTTTTATTAAATTTAGAAATAGATTGTGGAGTTTTTGTCACCAAACAAATTTAGTAAGGCTGAAGTACCTTCAGATATGAGCTCTGAGATACAAATGCAAAAGTCTTAGTGTAGAAATCGAGGCCATCGCTGCCGTCAGTATATCGCTATATGGACCTGCTATATGGCGTTGCAGTTGTCGCTTCGCCTGCAACTTTTACAATCGCAGCTAATTAGCAAATTCATGCTAATTTCAAGTTGTAACAAATAAAATTACATCGTGCACGTGTCGCTTTATGTAATTAGTTGCAACATGTTGGCAAAAGTTTTAGCCTCGCAGAGACTGGCTGCGATAAGCACTTCTTGTGCCTCGTTTCGGGGTGATAAAATAAAAGTTATGTCCCCTGGGAACGAGAATATGGGAAGCCTCAGAGATGAGAACTGGAAATCTGGGAATCTGGGGAAGCCGAGAAACTTGCAAAGCGCATAATTCATAATGAAGACGTTGTAAAGACCGATCGCTCCAAAGTCTTGACGAGGGGAGAGCTCGTTTATCACAATGCAAAAAGGGAGCTGCCAAAAGGGACTGGGTCCTCGGTTCCACCAGGAGGATGGGCCCGCAGTTGAGAGGAAGTTTGAGCAAAATTACAAGTCTGGGGACTCCGCCCTTTTCTATGCTGCAATGGGGGCTGCCCAAGGGACAAGCTTTAAGAGGCCTCTAAGCCACAGGGCTGTCTAAGCACACAGAGGAAAAAGTCCTTGTAATACTCGGAACTTTAAATTCTTAGTGTGTATTGTTTTTTAACGATTTTTTCCAACGTGTCACTCACACGATGCCATTCGAACCAAAACAAAACTGCTACTGAAGGCCCACTATGGCCCGAAATCGATTTTAGTTATTGATTGTAATGATTCCTTGGGCCCCATCCTTCAAGTCTGCTTCCTCTTTGTCTCCATCTGTAATGTCTATCTTTACCTCTCTGGCTGCCTCAGCGATGATTAATTTTTGTGTCGAGTCAGGTTTTGTGGGCCTTTTGTTGTTGCCATAGCCTTTTGTGATTTGAAAAATTAGTGCAAACTGCAAATGATCATAAATCAAACAGTTTTGTTGATTGCATTCGAAGTGCCCACAAATTGCATGATTTTGCAATTTCTGGACTGCATCATCTCCACACCGAACCTGCAGTTTGCATTCCCCGGATGCTGCTGACACGACAACAACACCACCAGCAACATGGGCCAGCAACATCGGTGTCTTGTCCTTTGGAAACTAAAGAGGCGTGGGGGATTGGGACTTTGGCACAGGGGAAAGGGCATTCCATGGTATTCCATGTCCATGGTAGTTCCGTAAATAATTCGAATTTTTTTTCGAAGCGAAAACAACTTGCGAGAAATTATTACTTGGCATTTTTATGTTTTTCCGTTTGTTTTAGGTCTTTCTTTTTTTAGTGATTGTTTGTTGGGGAATGTTTATAGTTTAGACAACCTGTGAAGGTAGATCCCCAAATAATTGCTTCTCTTCAAAGAGGGGAAATTAGTTTGGCAACTTCAAAACCCATCTTGCGGTTATTAGAGGTTATTTATTAAATGCTCCACAGCTTGAAAGAATTTCAAGGAACCCGACCGCCCCTAAGCTATGGAAAAAATCCAAAAAAAGAGCTAAGCTCGTGGCTAAGATGACGAGGCCTCTGATAACTGGTTTTCCAGCTATGTAAATCTACGCTTCGGCTTAAGTTAATACCTGAAAGAAGCATCGCGTGTGTAGTTATAGCCCCGTGACCTTCGCTCATCGATGATTATGCGGGATACGGCATTGGGTACTGAGCATTGGGCACTGAGTGGTCATAATACCCCAAGACAATTGCACACAAAATATGTTATGGACTCTGATGATGATGGTCTCTGAATGACGTAAGCCACTCTTCCTCAAGAGCACTTTTTACCGCGATCATTAGCAAATAATTTACGCCATTTATTTTCGGGAAGGGAGCTGACGATTCTGGCCTTTCGGCAAAGCTGGGAATCGTTCTTGTAATCGGCTTAAAGTTTATGGACCACCATTTACTTTAATGAACTCGATGCCATCAATGTTTTCAGTTTCAGTTTGGGTGGTCGGGTTCTGTGAGTAGTTTTAAGCTGATCGCCACAACATATTGTTATCGCTCCTGTGTGTACTTTGTTGCCGGGCTGTGATTTATCTGGCCTTTGTGTTGCCAAGGGAAATGCAGCTACCATTTTAGACTATAACTAATTAGTGTTGCCATATCAATTAGCCTTCAGATATGTGGTTGCATTGGCTCTTGGCTGGCCCATATATCTGTGTGAGTCGGTCACTTACACTGCCCACATTATTTAGCAGCTCCATGGTAAGCGATTGGATCTGACTTCTCTGCCAAAACGTTGTCCGCCCGTTTGTCAGTCTGTCCTCGTGTGCCTTGAAGTGGCTGCATATCATCGGCCAACACCTAACCGGTTTGACACTGGGGGAAAAATGGCAAAAAGCTGGAAAAATATGCGACAATATGGGCGCAGAGCATGTGGGCGTTTGAATTGAACCCAGGAGAAAGCCAAGCTAAGTGGAGAAAATGTCTGAAACCCCATGGCGGGACACTAAGCCATATTGATTAGCTTGTGACCTAAAACGAAAAAAAGAGGGTTTGGGAAAACTCTAGAATCTATTACATATACCATTTCTAATTATATATATTTATAGTTATATTCACGCCATTAATAATCCACTTAAACACTTTTTACAATAACCATAAATAAGGAATATACATTTTATGCTGAGCCTAATTTGCGAATCGCTTGCATTATTATGGGAAATTTTCCAGGTGCGTGGCCAAAAGCGGAAATGGAAACTCCCACGGCAAGCATATGGGCCGAGTGTCATAAATTTCTATATAATTAAATGCATTGTAATCTAAAAGCTGAATAATTACTACATTATCTGGTTGTGGGCTGATAGTCGACAATTTAATAAAACATTTGGTTCCTTTTGCGTATTTGCAGCTCCAAGTCGAAATCCAAAGTTCGGAATCTGGGAAACGGAGAAAAAATTTTATGGAAAGGTAAGTCAACAAATGGAGGGAAAAGGAACAAACAAATTTTCAATGTCAATTTGTAGCTGGAATTTATGATAGCCATTGTTTTGTGCGCCAAATATGGCTAACAATTTCACTGAACATGGCCGGCTACTTACCCAACTTGGCCAGCTAACTGGCCAGGACCAGGTTTCATTGTCTCGACTTTGGCTGTTTGCCTTTTGGGCCTTTTTGCTTTTGTTTGTCCCAACTTTTTGTGTGTGTGTGTGTGTGTCTTGCGCGACAGGGCCGGCTCTCGCGCTTGGCCTCGTTATTGTGCCAAATGGCCATAAAAAGTTAATTGGGTCCTTAGCAACTCGGCTGCAACAAATAATGCAGGCATTCCTTAGACTTGGGCGACTGCTCTTCTCCCGGTTTCTACCTAGGCGCGACATAGAAAAATCTTAATTAGTTAATTAAAACAACAACCAAACTGCAAGTCGCAACAAGAGATGGTCAACTGAATGGTCTTTCCTGTCTTCTTCAGGTCTCTAGGGTATTACACAGAGAGAAAAACTAGCTGGACCAAAAGGGCTTGCCAATAGTTTTCCTGCCAACCAAACTTTTACCAAGAACATCCTCGTCTTAGAGCCTTGAAATGTTAAATGTTTAAAAAAAAAAACTCTAATATTTTGAGATACTTTTGCTCTGGTGGATTGCCTCTTCTTTGTTGGCCAAGGACGGACTACAAGTAGTTCACTTGGGCTACTGCATAATTCATTCGGCTTTAATGAAAACGAGGCGTGGATGCTGCTGCACTTTGGATAGAGACACGTTGTCTGGCTGGCCCCTGCTTTATAGATCTCTCGCCTTTGGCTCCTTTGGCTCAAATCCCTGGAGGTGACATTAAACTATGAAAGGCATTTAGTTTAGCGATTTATATTGGCGACTTTTTGACAGTTTTATGTCGCCCGTGTCCAGAACCAGATCCTCAGATAGTCCGGGGATAACGAGCTGCAAGAAGCCTTGTCGCTTTCCTGCTGCCTCATTAAATGGAGCGGCAAATGTTTGTATTTATTGTATTTTCTGCAGCTCCACAAATACTCGTTATCCTTTGACCATCGTCGATGCAATTGCCTGGCAGCGATTTATTTGCTTTTAAGCAGTTTGTAATTGCCATATATCCAACGTGCAACATCGACGTAATCCGCCAGCGATATGTGTGTGTTCGGTGGCAGGGAAAACGCTCCAGGGTTCAATGATTCCGGAGAGGAAGCTTAGCTCCCAGGGGATTCCAAATTGATTTTACTTTAACGAACGGCACAGCTGCAAATATATTTAACGAGAAATTATACCTACGTCCTCCGATTTACTTTGGGTAAATGAATAATTTATGGAAAATTCCGTTGGAGCCTTTGAAAAGTTTAGCTAAAGCAGATCAAGTTCTCAAAGCCTTCGCCGGCAACTTGTATCCGATTTCCATAAGCTTTTTAGGCAATATTATTTATGATCAAATTTCACTCAACTTCAATTTTCCCATTTCTGACCTTTGCCAAAAAATATTCGAAACTTTGCTTCCAGCAAATTGCTGGACATGGCAAACCTCAGCGAAAAATTCCAACAAATGTTATTTTCAATTTCTTTCTCAGTTCCGCAACTTTTATCCTTTTTTGGAGCACCCAAGCTCCATTTTTGACCTTTTTTTATTTGTTGACCACAAAATGTGGGGCCTAATCTGCTGCGAACAAAAACGAGCTGGGGGGGGGCAGCAAAGGACGAAGTAGGAAAATAAATATATAATAGAAGCCAGCTACGAGCCTAGACAGGGAAAAATGACCAGCAGCGATTAAGGGAAAAGGAAAATATACGAAGGACACCCATTCAGAAAATGAAACCATTTTTGTCATTTGACAGGCAATTTTCAGGCGTAACATTTTCGATTTTTCTAGCCTGTCCGGGACTACTACGCTTTTCATTTTCCGCCACATCGAAACCGAATTATCTCCCCCCGCAGAAGGGGCCCATAAAAAAACGACGCTGTCCATGGGTGACCCAAAAAAAAATATTCTATATAAAATCTGACTATGATAGTTTGCTATTCGTGCCACCCTCGCATGTGTTTTGGCCAAAATCTGTTGCCATTTCTCATGTTTCATGGCCGGGGCGCACCAAACATTTTTGCACAGGCCTGACGCCGCTGGTGTTCTGGTGCCAATCTGCAGAATATCCGCCATGGTGTGGAATATTTAATCGAGCTGCCACATTGAAATATATTGAGTGTATTACCGAATTCAGCAGCAGCTCTTCGCTCGCAACTCAAATCAAAGCTCTGGGCAATCATTTGATTAAATCTAAATCTGTTTACGAGCC
Organism: Drosophila varians; assembly: GCA_018150405.1. Lineage (NCBI taxonomy): Eukaryota > Metazoa > Arthropoda > Insecta > Diptera > Drosophilidae > Drosophila > Drosophila varians. Next base: position 18,954,178 of record JAECWK010000130.1, read on the forward strand.
GCAATTTTCCTGCCCGGCCTCCACACTATCCTTTTGCAATCCTTCTGCAAGTAATAAATTAATTTTTCTCTTGCCGGCTAGTGTTTTGTTTTTTGTGTTTTTATTTGTTCTGTAAACCTGAACAAACAGAATTAGCGCTGATAACTTTTTGTGTGGTTCATTATGTTTGACCAGTTTGGCAAACAGTTTTTTCCCAAGGAATTAAAAGGTATTTGTGGATTTAACGAAGCTAGAGAATTTGGTTAGAAGCAAATAATAAATTGTGTTGTTTTTAGCAACTATAATTTAATAACATAAATTAGTCATATTTCATAGTTGGGTGAAACTTTGGGTCCCATCAGGTATTTGTCGGTCCGACAAGTCCAAGACTTCACTTGGAAATATTTTACTGTTTGTTGGAAATTAGTTTCTTATTCAATTTGCCAAAGTTGATGGCCAAACTGGCCAAGGGCCAAGCCCGGCCCGGTCCGAACTGAAAGCGGCAAATGCGATTCCCTCTGTGAAGTGGTGGAAAAACCAACAAAAATCGAAACTCAAACAAAAGCCGAAATGGCCAAAAAGGCAGAAAAGGCTGAAAAGACGAAAATGCATCGAGAAGCAGAGTAAGCGTGCAAAAAAAGGAGAACGAACCGTGAAAATCGTGAAGATGCCGCCGACCGGTCAGGTTGAAAAACGCCGTGGAATGGAAATGGAATTGAGGGCCTCCGGAACAGCTTTGACTTCAAACTGAAAATGGGCTGGCGGCGGTGGTATTGCCATTGCCCCAACAAAAAATTCCACAAAACAAAAAAAAACAAAAAAAGTCGAAGCGAAAAGGCAAACAAATAAATATTGAGGTCGTGCAATAAAACAGAGGGAAATGCGGAAAGTGGACACTGCAGGTGGAAAATTCATGCATATGCAAATGAACAATTGATTTCCTTGCGGCTCATTTCGAGTTTTATTCGATTCGAGTTGTATTTTAAAGTTGGCCCGCGGCCTTTCCTTATTTATTTTTATTTGTTCTGTCCAACTATTTTGGCCTCAAATTAGTTAGCGGCTCTCTCGCTCTGGCTTTTGGCAAAGCCTTTAAGGAATGCTGACCTTGTTTCTGAGTTTTGCAAGTGCAAGGTCAGCAAAAAATGCCAAAAGCTGAAAAAATAGAAACCGAGTTGGTCTAAAAACCAAACCAAAGCCGAATCTGGGGAATTCAGATTGCGTTTCATTTGGATGCTTCTTAGATTTCTTGTTAGTTGCGTTAGTAGTCCGATTTTGGGTTGGGTTTGGCCAACAAGTTTGGCAAGTTTCTGTCGGACAGCTCGGGCTTAGTTGCTGAATGAATTAGGCGGAATTCTGTTCTGACTTTTTGACAAGTTTCTGGCCACAAAGGAAACACATTTTGCGGACCAGTCGCAGAATTTGATTGGAAGTCTGGGTCGATAATTATGATGATATCTGATGGGCAGGTTCATTCAACTCCCCAGCCAAACCAAACAGATGGTAAAAGCTTTCCAAACATGTAAATTTGTTTATTCGTTAACAATGCCTCTCTCCGGGGAACGGTCCATTGAAGCCATCCATCTTCCTGAGTGGCAATTATTTAATTGCAGTTTAATAGCTATCACTCGCTCATCCAAAGCTGGACAAAAAGCGATAGACCATCAGAGAGAGAGAAAGACGACACAGATGATGATAGAAGAAAAACATTTAATTACATTTTCCCATTTTGCAACGGGGCGGAGGTAAAGTGCATTTTTGTTGCGCTCCCGTTTGTCAAATTAAGAGCCACAAAAAATGCCGGGCATGCCTCCAATTGTCGGTCGGGATCGTAAAAGATTGCCCGATGAGAATGCAGCTCCAACTGGTCGGTCGCCCAGTCCTGTGGTCCGTGGCTCAAACTGGTTGCCTTGCTCGCAAATTAACAGTTAAGCGCCAACGGTAAATAATTGTCAAAGAAAACAACCAGGCTAAAAAGATGCTGCCTGCGAAAAAAAAAAAGCGTTTCGTGATGCACCGGGCTCAAATGAAGTCGATCGTCAAGATGAAGAAGTTGCGCCGCGCCGGTTGCATTTGCCATCGCAAATGAGGTCTGACTGGTTTCCGTGACATGAACCAAATGGCCAAAAGGAGTTCTGCCAGCTTGGCCAAAGACGGTGGGCACTCGGCCCGCAGAAAAATGGCCTAAAGGGTGGCAGTTAAGTGAATCGAATTAGAGTTCAGGGAAGCTCAAAGGTTTGTTTATTGTTTATGTTATGATATTACTTATGAAAGAATCATTTTCTTTAATATTTTTCCTATATTGTTGGGGGTAACCGCTCTGCGCCTCATCAGTAGCACCAAACCAAGTCAAATTCAATTACCATTCGCTGAGATTCCAATTTGCGTGACTCTGCTGTGATTCTCACTGTACCTGCTGCTCGCAAAAAGAAGACCTGTCTGTCTGTTTTCAACAAACCCATACATTTGCCCCTGCCACACTGCCCCAGCCCCAGCCCGTGCCCCTGCCCCAGCCCCAGTCCCTGCCACCGTCCCAATCTTGGCATCTCCTCCACAGATGCTGGTCTGTTTCTTAGACTGGTAATTCTAGTCGCCTTGGCAACTTTACGCTGCTGGCGGATGTGCAAATATTTTGATTAAATTTTCTCCATGGCAACTTTCTTTCCACGAACCGAAGCTGCAACTGCAGCACCAGCACCAGCACTAGCCTCATCATCATCAATGCTGGCGAAAATGGTAGTAGCAGTGGCAATGGCAGTGGCAGTGGCATCTATCTACCAGTTTTCTGGCTTTGGGATTCTCAGCCACTTTGGGGTCGCATTTTCCCCATTTCCCGTATTTTCTCCATAAGCTGGAACACGTTTTTGAGTTTCAGGGGATAGAGGAAACATTTTCATAGAAATTATTTTCAATTTATTGATGATATTAAGCCGCTCCTTTTGTGTTCTATAAGAACTGAAACTTATGGAGGTTGACTTATGGGATGGACATAACTCCCAAAAAAGTTTCGGGACAAACTGTGACCTGTTCTGACACAGCTGCGACTCATTTTCAATGCACTCGAGACTCGAAGATCTCATTAGAAACTGAAAACTTTTCATTTGCCAGCAAATGCAAATGAATATTAAACGAGGCAAGCAGCGAGGAAGGCGGGGGGTCGGTTGGACGTTTCTTGTGGCTGCGTTTTAATAACTGTGGATTAAGTCTGCATAAATAATAATGATTATAAACTGTGTGAACCGCAGCCAGCGTGAAAATGCACAGCCATTTTACCGACACACCAACCCATCCCCACCGCCCACCGCCCATCGCCCACGAAAAGTTTCTGCATAAGAAAATGACAAATGATTGCCAAGGAAAAGTATTCAAAAAGTAGCTAGCAGAGTAGGAAGAAAAACCGCGACAATAAACTTTTTCTTCGCCATTTTCATGTACTATTCTTTTGGCGGAGAAAATGCGAAAAATTCTTGGACTTTGTTATGCGTAATTTGAGGTTTTCCGCGGCCGAGGGCGGGCTTTTCCCTGCCGCTTTAATTTGCAGTTAAGTGTTCGACGAATTATCTCCGTAATTATTTTTGAAAAGGGCTGATTAATGTGGAGTCGCGATAAGGCGATCCAAACTAAAAGCAATTTTCGTGGAACACTTTTCAATGCCGCTTTTTCTTCGGCTCAGCTACGTGCCTAGCCATTCAATTTAATAGCAGGTATCTTATCGCGGAAGCAGAAGAAGGAAAATACTAACTAGACTCATCAGGGAACGCACAAATTGCTCGACTCGCGCTTATCAGTCAATTAGCCGGGCGATAAGGCGGAACACGGGGCGAAAAACCGGCGAATAGGCAGATAAGACAGGTGAAAAGGGTGAGGCCCAGCCGACAAGTGGCCCCTGGAGAAAAAAGCAGAGAAGGAAACTCCGGCTGTCATCGCCACAATGGCAACACCAATCAGCTCTTTACCAATTTCCTCTACTAAGTTTTTGGGTTTATTACGGCTTCCTGTTTCACGATTCGGTTATCAACGAATTCCGCAGTTCTGTCGAGACGGAAACATGGTTTTCAGGCGGCCAAATCAAAAACAAGGAATTCGAATTTGTGATAAGCATTCGAGATAGCCTTTTGCTTATTGGGAATAATCATAATTACAATCCGAATTAATTGTGATTTTGTGGGCTAGGCTTAGTTTCTGCCAAACTTGTAATTAGTTTTAAAGCCGAGATAAAAATCACACTAGTTTGTTTTTAATAACCAGCCTTAAGCCAAACTTTATTGTGTGGTTTATTAGGCTAAGCACACATTCTAAACTAAAAATAGAAAACCTAAATAGAAGCGTGCATTAAATGGCAATTTAGAAAAGACCATATTCCCCCAAAGAGCCATAAAATGTTTTCATATCAATGGTATAAATGGTTCGATTGGAATTTACTGAAGCCCGAAACAGAAACCAGAGCGAAACCAATGAAACCAAAACATTGCGCATACGCCACGTGGACCGCAGGGAAACCAATTCCACAATGACAGCAGCGCATTTTAATTAATAATCAGAACTTAAATAGCGATGTGACATTGTTTGAGGAATATAAGGAGTTAACTGGAATCTGGCCAGGCACTTGATTTATTATGAAATTTCGTGTTTGCCTGGTAAATGGTTAAGGAAATATAAATGACTGCGAATCGAAAATTCAGAGTTTATAAATTGATGAAATCCGTCAATTAGCGTTGGCGGTCACTATTTTCAGTTGGTTCTGAAAATAATAATTGCGATTGTCAACATTTGGTTTGGACATTTGCCCCTTTTAGCCCGTGCCCGTGCCCGTGCCCGTGCCCCTGCCACTGTCCATGGCCCCTAACGACCTGTCTGCCAACTTTAATCGCTCTATTTTGCCAGAGCAAACCTAGTGGGAGTATGTGTGTTGCTGTTTTAACAGCTGAGTGAGGACATGACATGCTGTTCCCTATCCCAGCCCCTCCTCCCATGGACTATTTCCCTTTTGTTTTCAATTTATAAGCGCATACAACGGAAATTGCTAACATGGCATAGGGAGAAAATCATAGAGGGTGGTGGTGGTAAAATGGCATGGGGTCCCATACCACTCACCACTCACCATCCACAACCCACCGATGGCACTTGAACCCAACGAGCCATAACAAAAGGCACACGAAGTAATTAACTTGTATTTATTGTATGCACACATTGTTGCCATAGTAGTTAGTTAGTCGGCTGTGGCTGTGACTGTGGGTAAAAAGGCTATTGGAAAAAGGGGTTCCTTTCCTGCGCCTCTCGAATTAATAAGCCTGGCGTCGCATCTGCCCCGGAGCAGGCCCTCGATCCCCAGCTGACCCTGGTTGCAAGCCAGCGAAATGGGCAGTCAATTAGTCGGGGCCACTCCAACTGGTGCAGTCTCTGGGCTTGATGGTCAAGAAGAAGCCTTCAATGGGTTGCGATCACGGCCCTCTTTAATGTTTATTAGTCTTCATTTTCCATTCTTGCATAATTTTCTCCCTTATGGACTGCTGCGTGTTCGGTTGGGTAGCCAAGGCTATACAATATAATGCAAATTGGGTTGGCTCCTAGTCTTACACTTTGCAAAACAAAAGAGCTTTCAGAACCTGACACATTCCTCCATTTCCATTTAGAATTTCATAATTTCAAATATTATTTTGGGGAAAATTTGATGCCTGGTTTGTTTGGCAAACTAGTTGGCGTTGGCCAGGGTCGGAAACTAATCCTGCCGACTGTTCAATGGAAACCACTATCAAATTCAATCTCAAACATTGACCATTCACGTAACCCACTCTACTCCACGCAGTCGCTAATTGGATTAGCATCGAAGGGTATTCAACTGCGGTTAGGCAGGCCAGGAAGGGAACCGCAATTTCTTGTTTTGTGGCTCTTTTGCCGCATTTGCTTCTTCAACTCGGTGGATGCGATGCGCCAACCTGACACGCAACTCGGCTCTCTGTGGGGCAAGCACTTACCACACTCCCCATTGCACTGCGATAAACAATAGGCCTCTTTAACGAGTCATAAAATGCGAAATTTTTCTTAAAATTTAAAAGGGAACTAATATATTTTTCTGTGTATAAACATACTGGCCCGCTTAGGGCATGGACTCCAATTGAAACTCCAACTCTGGCCCGTTCTGACTCGTTGGCTTGGAGCTCAAGTGGCGTGTCCATGTCATTTACCTGGCAGCCACTCAAGTGGTCACGGGAAGCCAGAGAGGCGAGGCTGTACAAAGTTCTGATGCGGTTTTTGCTGCAATTATATAATATTGACATTAGTTGCATGTTGGCTGTCGCTTTATGTTTGTGCCGAGGCCGTAGATTGAGAGCTTGAATCTTAATTGCAACAGAAACGCAGCCAACAGCAGCCTCAGAAGCATCGGCTTTGGAAGATGAAGATAAAGCCGAGGCACCTGAGAAGCTGCCGCCGCATCATCAGCAGAAATCAAAAATCAATATTATCTTTAATGGCTCAATTATTTGATTTGCGTTTCGATTTAATGGCTTAATGCAATAAATTAATTGCATTCACCTGCCCTTGAGGTCTGACCAATTGAATCTGATTCCCCTTTTCTGTTTGCCTTTCATTTGCAGGATATTTCCAAAGGAATCTACACTGCTTCACACATATCCACACGGCTCAGACTGATTGACAGCACAGACTGCTATAAACCATATTTGATATCTTCCAAGAGGACAACACATATCGGAGAAGAAAAAACAATTGGAGAAGGAGAAAAACATATCCTGAATCATAAATCATTGCCAGGCTTTGATTAATGTTGCGTATACGCAATGTTGTCGGCCCCAGAGTTGGTCTCTAACTAAGTGAAAGCTCGAATCGCTCAAAAACACAAAGGAGACGAGAGACTGCGAGGAGGATTGGAGGAGTGATAGCTGCTTCCATTAGCACCTTCTGGGAAATAACAACATCATTCAGAAGCACCACAGAACCCACATCTCCGAAACACAAAGATGGCCTTCATCTGGCGACGACGTTCCACCACGATTGTGAAGCTGGTGGCCTTCCTGGTGGCCATTTGGTTCTGCATAGCCTTTCTGGTCTACACGGATGACACGCGGCGCAGGGCGTCCCAGAACGGGGCGAGTGGGATTGGCAGCGGTTTGGCCGCAGGAGGAGGCATGGGCGGAGGCGGAGGAGCGCCGGCTCTGGGTGATCCCATTGCCTTGCCCCTCAGGAACGCACCCGTCGGCGAAGACTTTGGCAACAACGGCAACGTGATTGGCGGCATAAAGGAGGATGAGGCCGACATACCACCCACGGTGGGCAAACGCAAAGTGGAGCTGCAGGAGGACAAAAATCCGCGCAAGAAGCCCTACGAGTCGCCCAAGGTCAAGCCACAAGATGGTGAGTAGTATCTACTAATATTTAGTTTTTTTCAAGAGTCAAAAACAGTTTCCTTGAAATAAGCCTTTTCCATTTTTTTGAAGGATTTCCTTTGACTTTCCGCATTTCTGACCCATTAGCATCCATTGGTGTTTGCCTTTCAGGAGCCCTTTCTGTTGGTCCAACAATAAGGGTTTCCATTGAAATCAGTTGCACATTTTATTTCCGATTCAGTAGCCCCGCAATTACCCTTCGGCCCTACGACCTATTCAGATGACATTTTCCGCTCTTGTTGTCGGGAATTTGCAATCCCCTCGGATTTCGCCTTGTACCGAGTCTAAAAGTTGCGTTTTTTGCACTTCATTTCCACGCAATCGCTCGCAACTAATTCCCATCAATTCAAGGAACACGCAGCCCCAACTTCTCCTCCTCCTCCACCTCCAGCGATGGCTCCTATTCTATCGTCTAACCAATTTTTTATTTATACAAGCTCGTATTTTACGGTCACACATCCTCAATCCTTGTTGGGAGATTGCATTTTGGGTCAGGAGATGCTGAAAAGAGACCGAACCGAACGGGGGATAATAACACATATTGCTTTCCTGTGTTCGCTTTTCTCCTCACGATTTTCCTCCGCATGCACTGAACGAAATACAGACAAGCTTTGTTCAAACACAATACCCAATACTGCCTTCAAGGGAAACGAAGTAGTTGTTATTTGTCATTTAATACTCTTGTTAAACTTCGAACCGATTCGAAACAAAAAGTGGAAAAACTAAAAGATATTTTAACTCTGCAGAAAACTTGCTGCTGTCACACTTCCTTCTTTTGGCCACCGCCTTTCTGTGCCTTTAGGAAAATTTCTAACAAGTTTTACAACAATGTCGAAGATGCTAGCGGCAAACACTAACAACCCGAACAACCCGGACAACCCGGACAACCCGGCCAACTCGCACTTAACAACTTGGAATTGCTGCCAAGCAACATTTTCAATGTCAGGGCCAAAGACGGAGGGGGGGCCAGTGGCTGGGATAGATATTCGCATTAAGCATTGGCGGGAGAGAGAAATAATGTTACTTACTAATCAAGTCGGAGGCTTAGGCGCTGTGCCTGGGATTTTTACTCAATGGAAATGGACACTTGACTGGCCGCCCAGGCAAATCAATGAAGCCAGACCAAAGTCAGCCAGCCATGAATATCAAGGGGGGGATCCGGGGATCTGGGCATCTGGGCATCTGGGGATCAGGTGGGGATATACATACACCCTAGGCCCGTAGCTCTTGTAGCTTCCTGTACGATCTGGGCCCGCCTCCTTCATCATCTATTGCCTCGCATGTGGAACAAGCATTTAAGATTGCATCAGCATGTGGTCGGTTGGTCGGCTGGTCAGTCAGTCGGGACTGCGACTGGGACTGGGGAGCTGGGAAGCTGGGCAGCTGGATGGGAAGCTGGGAGATCTACATCCAAGTTTCCGCGGCAGACAATGCACGTATTTGCAATTTCGCATATCATGTTTGCATCTCTCGTATTGCACTCCTCGCCATCCTGCCGCAGCATCATCGTGCCCCATCTGGGCTGAAGAAGAGGTGGCAAAGCTACAAGTTGGGCCCGATCCCCATGCTCCTAGTCTGTCGGAGGCATCAGCAGCTGCCCCATGGCGTCAAAATTGTGTGCAAGCCTACAAACGTTTACCAACACTCCGAGGCAAAGGGCCAACTATTGATTTCTTGGCACAGTGATGTAAGCCCGGCTCAAAACTTAAATAAAATCAATCCGCAGATACTCCATAAAAGAGGCTAAGCGAGTTTTATATTCCGATTTTATAGGGGGACTCTAAAGAAACTTTACAAGCTTTTAGCAGACGTTCTTGGCCAAAAGTTCATTAGCTTGTTTTTATGGCTTTGAAAGCCAAACTCTTGTCTGGAAATCCATTGGCAAAGACTGGTCTAGCTAGACCTGGAATAGATCATCCTTTTGGGGGCTATAGCTTGGAACTGGAAGTGCATGAGAATTGAAAACGATTCCCAATGGGGGGCTATTGTTACCACTGTGGCGTGGCTTAAGGGCCTCCTCCTGCAACTTGGCCAACTTTTGCGATTTACCCATAGTTGCTCCGGTCTGTGTTCATAGCTGGTAATTAGTGTTGTTGTACTTATTGGCTTTGGCCTTGGGGCGCGTTACCACCACCGAAAGATTCGATGGGAAGATGGGCCGAGGGTTTGCAGTGGTGGAGCCGTGGAGAGCGTGGTTGCAACACGACGTTTATCGCGCGCTAGCATCGAGCTCTTAACCAACCCCACACTCTACTTGGCCATACACTGCCCGAAACGGAGGACTAAGTTATCAGCTAGCATATGAAATTTCATAATTATTGGTGCCCTTTTTTTTCAAGTGTTCCAACTCTACACACCGAAACCTGCCTTCTAGGCATGCTATCTTGATCGCCGGCCCGATCCTCCCTTTCAGCCTGCTTATTTTTTGGTCTGCTCTTCATATATGCATAATTCTTGTTTTTACAATTTAGCAGCGATAATGATTTTATATATACATGGCAATGCGGCCACGCCTCCCCACCGGACAGGCCCCCCCTCGTGGGACACGAGGCAGATTGATTTGGCCGTTTCTCCTCATTACATTTTTTTTCCCCCTCCGGTTTCTGGTTTTAATCAATGCTGATCCCTGAAATGGATTCTCATCTGTTGTTTGCATGTCTATTGCTATTTATCGTCCTCTGCCGCCCCTCTACTCCCCCCCCCCACCCCGAAATCTAACCTCGTTCATTGTGCGAAATAACGGTACTTTGGCATATTATGTTACTTTTATGCGGAAAACATGATGATGAAACATGCACGCTGGCAACTCTGGCAGCCATGTCAGATGCCATCACACTCGCACACACACAACGGCACACACACATGCACGAGCACACACTCAGAAAGGCATTTGTCATGTGGCCACGCCCCCATCCACCCAAAAGCCCTCCTGCCCGGCCCTACCCTCCTGTTTCCACCTGCTATTGCTGTCTATAACAAAACATTTATAGCTTCCTGTCACGCTCAGGCGTGTCCCTTGAGCTCTGCTCACTGCGATTGTCTCCCTTTGTCTTCTTCACAGGACAACCCCCTACCCCATGGCCCACTCTCCTGCCACCCACCGCCCCACAGCTGCCAGGACATGGAAATATAACGTATACGCAGTGTTGAGCGGAAAACTCGATAAAAAAAAACTGTCAATTTCGATTTCCTAAATGCATAAAAGTTGAAGTAATTTCAGGATTATATTGGATGGAAGCAGAAACAAAATAAAAAGGAAATTATTGAATTTTGTCTCGAACAAATATGAATAAATTTTCAATAATGTGCGGATAGAAAAGACTTCCAGAGAAACTCTGCCATCGAAAATGATTAAAAAAAAACTCGTCAAGATTAAATGAAATGATTTGGTCGTAAAAAAAATCAATACCTTGGCGAAAATGAAAATTATGTATACCTATATCGAAATATATTGCCAAGGATTTATGGCAATGTAAACTGTGAATGACTTTCCATAAAATACAACTTTGTTGGACTCACCTTTTGTCCCAGGGCGTGACTATAATTGGGTTACCCCGAATCGGAGGGGGCAGCGAGAGGGATAAGGTGGCCGCCTCGCCGCTGGGGCGGAATCATTAATATCCAAAGAGGCTATAAATATGCTACAGTGAATCAATAAAAGACATAAAATCCAGTTGCAGGCCCTTCTCGCCGCCTCCGTGTCCTTGTCCAATATTATTTTTTATTGTTTTTTATTATGATGATGCGTGTGCGAGCCCAGCATGCAAAAAAGTTTCGTTACGAAAGGGGTGTGGCCTAGGCCCAGGTCCATGGGGACGGAATGAGAACAGGATCCGGAACTAAGGATGCTCCCACTCAGTCCTTAGTCCTCGGCACACGCGTGAATATTCCGCAATGAAGTTGTAACTACGGCAACCGGCGACAAATCATAAAATTTATGTGTTCCCCGACTGCCCGACTCCTTTGAGCCGCCGCCGCTGGGCCATTTAATGGGTTTTCTCTTATTTTCCATTTTTTTGCGAACAAATTTATTGTCGGCTGATTGGCCTCTTGGTTAGCCAAAGCCTTCCCCTCTTCCCCCAGCCAGCGTGTTCCTTTTTATCTGTGACTAGCATAATGCGGTCTGTGTCCTCTCGAAAACCCTCCCATGCATTCCACTCACCACCCCACTTATTCCTGGCCTTTTATGGCTTTTTATTTTCCAGCCAGCTTTTTATGCTTATTGAAATTGAAATGATTGTGGTAATTGAAATGTTTTTGCATGGATAAAAGTTGACCGAGGAGGATGGGGACAGAATATGCTGCTTCTCAATTTGGAATGGGAACGCATTGATTGGGCCAGAAGTTTTGTGGCCATCCAGAAAAAAGAGACTGAGGCAACCAGTTAAAGTCTTCTGTGGCCAAGAATTCAGTTAGGTTTTTATGGGCTTTTAATTGAACCGGTTCTAGTGTGTGTCATGCATTATAAAAATCTTAACAGAAAATTATAGGAAGTATAAATTTATGATTCCAAAGTGCCATTAATTGAGTTGGAAAGATTCGCAGAAAAAAAATCCCAAAATTGGCTTTGAGTTCGGGGAATCCGTTTAATTAAATTTTAATCCCTTTAGAAGAACGGTTGCCAGGTTGTTTCCATTTTGCCCCTGGAAGTAACCTTAATATTGTCCCGTTTTCCAAAGGACAACGAGCACACGCGCAGGACACACAGACAGACATCCGGGCGATGCCCAATAAGTGTCACTTGTGGCTGACAAATCGCATAAAAAGCAGAAAGGAGCCGAGCACCAGAAATGGAAGCAGCTGAGAACAGGAGAATTTCATATTTCCATGCAAATGCAAATAACAAAATAATAAAATGCACAGCAAGGACACAAACACGTACGGGGTACGGAGTGCCGGATGAGGCAAAGAACATGGGTGTGGAGCTTCTAGGATCCCTGCTCCCATCCTCCCGGACTCGCACACATGAAGGCATTTGCAAGGCAAACGATTTTTCATGACCCTGTGAAGGAGCATCTCTGATGATGGCAACTTTTCATGTGCAATGCACTAACAGGAACTGAATCCTGTTTGCCAACGCGTGTGTGCGTCCCTCCGTACCGTATTTTGTCGTAAATTTCACGCATAACAAAGCTTTATCTTCAGCCAACTCACCTTCGACTCACAATTTTCGAGGCAAATAAAAAGTTATGTCAACATTTACTTAACATTTCTCCCTGCTTCCTCCGCTTGCAGATACCAAAAAAGTGATTGATCCTCCTGGCAATTTCGAGGAGAATCCTGGCGAGATGGGCAAGGCGGTGAAGCTGCCCAAGGAAATGCCGGATGAAATGAAGAAGGCCGTGGATGATGGCTGGACGAAAAACGCCTTCAATCAATATGTCTCGGATCTCATATCGGTACATCGTTCCCTGCCCGATCCCAGGGATGCCTGGTGTAAGGACTCGGCTCAGTATCTTACCAACCTGCCCAAGACCGACGTCATCATTTGCTTCCACAACGAAGCCTGGACGGTGCTGCTGAGGACCGTGCACTCCGTGCTGGACAGGTCGCCGGAGCATTTAATTGGCAAGATTATCCTTGTCGATGACTACAGCGATATGCGTAAGTCTACAATGAATTTTAATTGGGTTTTGGCCTAATTTCCATTGGTTTGCCTTTGTTTCAGCTCACCTGAAGAAGCAGCTGGAGGATTACTTTGCCGCCTACCCCAAGGTCCAGATTATCAGGGGCCAGAAACGCGAGGGCCTGATCCGGGCTCGCATCCTGGGGGCCAACCACGCCAAGTCCCCGGTTCTCACCTATTTGGACTCCCACTGCGAGTGCACAGAAGGTGAGCCTGGGGCCAATAATTAAATAGTATTAAATATTCAGGCCGCCTAAAAGTAGTCAACTCTTTCTCGTTTTTACTGCCAATTCGAGGGCCTCCCTGTCTGCCATTTAACGGTTCAATTTGCAATTTGGCCAATATGCTAATTGACCAAATAATGCCCCAAATTCGCTCTTAATTGACTAACCAACTTTTGTTTCTCAGTTTTGGGTCATAAAAGATTCAGGCCAAATAAATATTTTAATGTTAGCTGCTGCCAAAAGCCAGCAACAATCCGAAATCAAAGTTAAATGTGCTGTGGGATAGAATTATTTTTTGCCTCCGCAAAACATAGCCTGTTTTACAATCTTCTGGCTAACTGAGATTTTCCTTTTCCCCAACGGACGACTCTCGAATCTCGTTTATGGCCTTGTCCAACGTTGTGTGTGATACTCCGTTTTGATGGCCATCAAATGAAATCCGTTGGGCCGAAATTGATGCCAATAAAACAAGGTCTGGGCTGCACAAAAATCTTTTAATCTTTCGAATTAAGCTTAGTCCGAGGAAGTTTTTCATTTGCTTGGTTTTTTGCTTTTTTTTATTAAGAGTGAAGGGCATGGAAGAGAAGGAATCAATTAAGTTTATTAAGATGTATTGACCGCAGTCCTGCAGGATAGAAATAATTATATTTCTGCAAGTACTAGGTACTGATGATGAATGACCGAAATTTACTTTAAAACCCAATTTCTACTACAGGCTGGCTGGAACCCCTTTTGGACCGCATCGCCCGGAACTCCACCACGGTTGTCTGTCCCGTGATTGATGTGATTAGCGACGATACCATGGAATATCACTATCGCGATTCGAGCGGCGTGAATGTGGGAGGATTCGACTGGAATCTACAGTTCAGCTGGCACTCTGTCCCGGAACGTGAAAGGAAGCGTCATAACGTGAGTAGTCTGGGGCACAATTGTATAATTCTCGGGGTAAATGGGGATTATTATAGCCGGGCTAGCCTGCCAGCCTGCCACATGCGAAAAGTTTTCGCTTTGGGGTTTTAATGCGGTTGGCTTAAACATACCCGGGTATTTATTCCGTCGTGTGTTTGCTTTTAGTTATGTTTGTTTTACGCGTTGGTTTCCATGGTTATATCCCAGCCCCTCGGTTTCGGGGCTTTCTCACCTACTCCCCGCCCCGCCGTCTCCGCAGTTGGAGTGCCGAAAACATGAAGCCGCTTAAAGCGCCCGAACGTGACTACAAAAACTGAATGTTTGCCGTGAAAAGGGAATGCGGCTGTCAATACAAACACACCAAGTGGCAGGAGGGTTGGCAGGAGGCCAGGATGCGGACCATTCTCACGTACAGGCCACAAAAGTGTCGTTTGCAATATGAGCTATTAGAACTAAGAGTCCCTTTCCCATCCGCGAATGAGCTTGCAAATTTATGCCAAGGAGATGCAAAAGTTATGGCCTTAGTTAGGGTTTTAAGGGCCAACAAAATAGCGAAAAGGCGCCGATAAAAAAATAAGTTATAGCCACACCTTGGGAAAATGCGTTTCCAACGATTTTATATTGAAAACTTATTTGGAATTTCTTATTCGAGATATAGACGCATCCTTTAGCTTATCCCTGAAAACACGCAGACATCGTTTCCGCACTTTATGACCGCGTTCGGCACGTACAAAGTTTTCCCATACACTGACAAGCAATTAGATACTCCCACTGGCACATCCACGTTTCAAAAATGCTTTGGCCTGGCAGTGGGCAGGGAATTTGGGCTAAGGATGGGCTGGAGCGCAACGAGAGCTCCACAAATGGACATTCGAAACTGTCGATGGGTTTTTAGATCCGCTGACAGCTGCTGCCGCTGTCCATATGCCACCGAGCTGTTCCAGTATCTGTGTCTGAATGGGAAAACCTGCTCCTTGGCTAAGCCATTTTCCACTTTTCACCTCTCATTCCATTGGGCAGTGGAATGCAATCAAGGACTGCCGGTCAGATAGCCCCATCATTTTTTTTCTCCTCTTATTGGTTTAACGTTTTAATTAAAAGATCATAATTACAGAGTTCGTCCTTTCTGATTGTGTGTGATGATGTGTGTGTGTGTGTGGAGCGGCTTAAGTACCGACACTCTGGCAAATGTAAGCGATATATTACGTATACGCCACAGGGCCACAAATTGCAAATGGGCGCCGCGAAGGGGCCTGGGAAAGGGCAGAGTTCAGCGGGCCACGACACTGCAATTAAAAGCCAAAAATGTTAACAGCAAATTTTCGTTGTCTGGCGCTGGTGTTTTTGCTCCGTTTCTGTTGCTGCCACGGTCTCTGTTGCCTCTGTTGCATTGCATTGCCTTTTTGCGGCGTAAATATCTGGCATAATTGTTTTTACAAGCGCCAAGGGGATTTATGGCAGTGGCGTTGCCGAAAAATCCTTTCGCTGGCTGCACGGCCCGAACGAAATTGTTGCTGCTACGGCTGCTTCCTGGCAACATGCGGCATGGAATTCTGTCTCCATGCCTTGCCTCAAGTTGCACTTAGCAGCTAAATCAAGTAAAGCATTTCCTGGCTGCAACAACAACATTGGCAATTTGCCGGCTCGAAAAGCGGATGCCAACTGCTAGGGAGAACCCATAAATGTTGCAGCTCGCTGGTGTAGCATGTGAGTGCTGTATACGAGCTGGGAAATGATAATGGCCGACGGGTGGAGGTATCTTTCTCTTTTTGGCCACCCACCAACCACCACACCACCATCGAAATCCCCAGCTAAACTCTGTAAATGACAGTAGAAAGTTTTTGCTGAAAAATTGAAAAGGCTTTTGCCAGGCAAAGAAGAGACTGCGGAAAACAAACACCCGCAAGTTCCTATCAGCTTATAAAGTTTAGGATTTTAATATCTTAAAGTACACATGTGCCGCCCCGACTTTGTGAGCTTCCCCCTTCCAAAAAGTAGGCCAACAATTGCTAATTTCTAATATCTGTTCAAGTTAAGCTTCGCCAGATGGCAGGTGGCAGGTGGAATAAACAAAGCTCAACAGCCAGAGACAAGCTCAAATATATCCTCGGCCCCTTGCAGGGATCTGGTGTTGGGCGCAGCTGTTGACAGTCCCAAAGCTGCCTCACGAAAATCCTCCAAGCAACTTCTGATGTCTGTCCAAAGTTGCTTAACTTGTTACGAGTTGGCAGCAACAAAAGGAGTTTAGCCAAAAAGGAGCAACAACAATAATAAACATGGCTGGGGAATCAAAAATACATATTCGTTATGGGCAATACCATTTCCCCCTGAACTGAAAGTTTCCGCTCCAGCTTTTGTTTGTATTTCCTCGGTGGGTCCTGCAGAGCCCCGTCTGTCCTTCCTCCAAGGTAAAAGTTGTGCCACTTTTTAGCAGGGATATATATTTTTATTTCCCTGAAAAGTGGAAGCAGCCCGTGAAGGAGATATGAGGCGGGAGGCGGATGCCGCTTCTTTGCAAAATCCATCAAATTCAAGTTTAATAAAGAGAAATTCCGACGAATAAATCTCCGGGAAGTTAATCAGTTTAAAACAGCTTAATATCCGTTGCGAAAGTTTTCATTTCTTTCCTTCAGTTTCACGAAACGGATATAACGACTTTTTAAATATTTAAGAATCCCCAGCAAATAACATAAAAACTAATTCGCTTCGTTGGCAACACACCGCAGGCGGCAAAAAAAAGGAAATATATAGATATATATATTTCTATATGTGTACAAATCGTGCCTGGCAAAGCAGTGAAAACTAATCCGCACAGAGGAGAAAAAAATCTGAAACAGAACTACGAGCGCAAACAAATTCATATAGAGTAGATCCCCAGGGTCCCAGGGAGGAGTTGTGGGGCGGTGGGGTTAAAGGGGGTGCTGCTGTGATGGGCGTTGAAACACTAATCCAATTATTTGAGTATAAAGAGTAGCAGCAGTAGCAGCAGTAGCAGCAGTAGCACAGCAAAGGCACAAACTTATCCGATAGCGTAGCCAGGGCGTATGCGCAATATGCGTGTTCCAACAGCCAACGGCACCGCACACACAGCCCTCATACGCCGTGTTGGCCAAAGCGTTTAACTATACATAGAGCGCCCAAATACACATCAGGAAGGATGCCTGAAGTGGCAAGTCCCCGCAGCACGCGCCATCCGCCTGCCCCTCTGGCTGAGGGCTTGGTAAATGAATCCAAAAATACAGGACACCTTTGCTAAGTGGAAATGTGATACCATTCCCTTGCTTAGCCTTAGGTTTGTAACTATAATCACATTTATTTATTATGAGGCATTTTTAATATAATTTTGGTAACTCAACCCCTGTGCCTCTTCGAGGAACTCCACTGTTAACCAGAAATTCGTATCCAAACTTTACCTTTAAAAATTGTTTAGGCTGTCGTCGGTTTAGAGATTCCAACCGGCACGTGTAATGGGGCCTGTGCGGCAAGGTAAATGCTTTCTAATATCCTTGGAGGATGGAAATTGAAGAGGTGGAGGCCCTATCCCGGCAGATAGAGCCGCTCTCATCTTGGCCATTGCACGTTTCATTTCATTTCTTTCGTTTCTGGTTTATTCCAATCGAATTGCCTGTCTGTGCGTACGGAGCTCTCCACTTGAAGAGCCTTTTCATGCCTTTGTCTAGGTTTTTTTTCAACGTTCTCGCTTCACTGACAAATGTTGAGCAGTCAATTCTGTAATTTTCGGGGGCTTGGAGGGGGCAGCCACTCTGGTGGCTTTAATGACGCAGCCGATTACGATGTATTTTCTGTCAAAGTCAATCGGATTTCGGCTATTCATCAGAGCATGGAGCCCGAAGCGCATAAGTCACAGCCACTGCCTGAATATTCCCGAGAGAATTCCGTTTGTGCTACTTCGGAGGAGGGAGTCAATAAATTATATTCCCCAGCAGGAGGAAATCGATATTTAAGGACTGGCAAAAGGGAAATAGGGAAGCGATTTTTAATGGCTACAAAAAGCGGGAGAAAAAGCAAAAGGACCTAACGTATATAGTATTATCCTTAAAGCCACCCTGTCAAGCTTCATTTATCGCCACCCAAGCACTAATTCTCAAGCACACCAATTATTCCATAAGGTTCTTTATTAACATGATAATTCTTTTTTGTTATTTGTTCCTTTGACAAAGGACTATATTATAAAGTGGTCAAGTGGGTATCCTTTTAATTAACCAAACGATACTTGACAGCACGCAGGATGGGATACTTCTCTGTGGTGCACTGGCCACGGAAGTCGTCGTAGGACAAGTCAAAGAGGGCCACTCCGCCCAGGTTGTTGTTGCGGACATAGCCGGCCTTGTCGGCGGCGGTGTCGGGGTCCTCGTAGCTCACCCAGATTCCGTTGTCGCCCTTCTTGTCCGCCGCCCTATAGGCGTAGGATCCGAAACGCTTGGCGGGATCGGCGACCTTGATCAAGGGGGCATTGGCACCCTTGGAGTAGGCGTTGTTCTGGTTGGGCAGCAGGGCACACACCTCCGGCCAGCTATAGATGCCGTGCACCTGGGTGTTGCCACCCACTGGTGCCTCGTCCTTCACGTGGGCAACGGGTGGCACTCCGGTGTCTCCGGAATCGTCAGTCAGCTTCCAGGGGCGGCCATAGGTGGCCACGCCCACGTTGATCTTGCTGCCCGGGCAGCTGTGTCTGAGCCAGAACTTGACCTGGTTGTCCACGTTGAACTCGGGATTGCGCTCGCTGAGCTCGTAAATGGGAGCAGAGTAGTCAGCCAGCTCGGGGTTGCGTTGGGGCGTGAAAAAGTCAAAGGCTCCCAGGTTGACAAAGTCCAAATAGTTGATCACAGCCGGGATATCGTAGAACACTGCAAGAACAAAGCTAATAAGGATTCCATTTCCCGACACAATTATTGTTGTTGATACTCACATGATGAGTTGACATTGGGCAGGACAGTGGTGGAGAGCAGGAGGTTGTCCGGACGGAAGGCGTTTTTCACATCACGGAGCAAGGCGGTGAACTGCTCCTTGTGCTCCTCCGACTTCTCATCGACAATGGAGTCGCCGGTGAACACCTTCTTGAAGCCCTTCCAGAAGCTGCCCAGTCCACTGTGCACCTTCTTGGGCTTGTTCTTGGGGAACTGCCAGGCCACATCGAGGCCATCGAAGCCGTAGGTCTTGACCAGCGAGTAGACGGTGTTGACGAAGCGAGTGCGACCCGTCGAGCTCTCCAGCAGCTCCAGGTACTTGTTGGGCAGCTCCTGGGCATCCTTGTCGGTCTCGATGTCCTTGTCGCCGCCCACGCTAAGCAGGATCTTAATGTTGGGGTACTTGCGCTTCAAGCGGGTCACCGTGCGGTACAGGCCCTTGCCGAGATCCAGGTCCAACTGCTGGTTCAAGCTCACCGCCTTGTGGGAGTCCCGCTCGATTCCGGCATAGCCGTAGACCAGATAGTCGCAGAATTGCAGGGCCGGCTCCAGTTCATCGATCACCAGTTTGCCAAGACCTAGATCAGATTACACATTAATAAGCAAGTGCTTAGACTTATGACGAGGCTTTTGTTTTCCCCATTTATTATCAATTTTTTCTTTTTGTTCACCCCGAATGACGTTATCGCCGCCACATCCGACTAAAATAGCAAACAAACTTCTCAAATATTTTGATAAGCCTGGATGGATTTTATTTTCGGTTTCGCTTTCATCACTTCCAATTAACAACTGTCGGTGCGGTGATTATATAACCTTTTTCCGACTTCCGTTTGCCAAGGTACAAGAGCTACACGTTGCTTACCTTCTTTCACGAAACTGGCCGAGTCGTAGAAGCAAACCAGATGCTTCTTGGGCACCTGCGGCTGCTGCTGGCCAATCTTGGAGGCCTGAATGCTGGCCAAGCACAGCGATAAGATCGCCAGGGTTTTGAAAATCATATTCGAGATGTTTTCTTCCGTCGAGTTGTTTGCCGCTCGAGTGTCGACTTGGAACTGAATCTCGAGGTGGACGGAATCCCAGCTTGTCGAAGGTTGAGACGTGGTCGTTGTGGTTTTTGTTGTTACTGGACATGTTGTTGTGGGTTGAGAGCAAAGTGTGAGCTGATAAACAAAGCTTGGAGCTAAGGCGATCATTAGAAGTGAATACAGTAGAGATTCGTTGAGAGGGGAAGGAGATCTCGGGGGTTCCAGTGAAATCTATTATAAGCAGTCATAGCCAATCCTCACTTTATTTAGACGAGTACGTTAACGTGGGCATCTTAAATTTATTTAAATTTTTACGACTTGCTGGTAGAAAAATTTCAATTTTTGTTGTTTTCCTCTTTCTGTGACTTTTTTTCTTTTGTTTCCCCTGTAAGTTGTTGGTTTTTTGCCCATTCTTTGTCTAAGCTTCCTCGTTTTCTGGTCTTATCAAAACTCAGCCCCCGTTTTCGGGTTTTTCAGAATCCTCAGCTGCCATTCCATCTCTTTGTCTGGACCCTTTCTTCTCCGTTCGGTTTTGTGCATAATTCTTGTGTTTACCCGCCCTAATCGCTGTTCAATCCACTTGCTTTCCTTTGTTTGAAGTCCCTTACGAAACTGGAAGAAATTTCTAATTAAATTTGATAGTTTTTGATCATCATCATAGTTTTTGCCTTAAATATAATGGACTTTAAAGGCATTGCAATTCAACATTTTTGATAAATGAAAAGTAAAGCTTACTTCATTTTTTTCCTGTGTAGAAGCTTTTTGGTTACTTCATAATTCATGTGTTGCCTGTGGGAGAGTGTGTTCACTTCATCAATTCCATTTATTTTGTCTGAGTCGCCTTTTTTGCTCCTTTTCTTGAACTTTGAATCCTGTCCTGTCCCTGCAGTCTCTCTCAAATGTCGAGTATTTTTTCTAGAAATTCATGGGCGTATGTGAGATGTTGCATTGAAACCAAATGGAGACGACAAGCCTCATCTATCATTTTTTTTTCACAATTTCTGTGAGTTCATTTGAATACGAAGTGCTGTAGTCTGTTTGATAAAAGGTTTTGTTTGCCTTGCTCCACGCCCGGCACTCAATTATTTTTCTGTGCAATTTCAATTTTGTACATTATCAATTAACAGTCTCGCTTTCATCTGGCGTTTTTTTTTTTTTTTTATATTTCTGTGGTTCCAGGCGTGGGGGTGTTAATTCACAGAAACGTTACAAAAAAGATTGGGGTTAAGCTTTGGCTCCAAAAACCCAATCACATGCACGAGCGGTTTCGACCAAAGGCCCAGGGGCTACGAGAAAAAAAAGGTATGGGCCAGGGATTTTCCTAATTTTTATTTAAGCTTTTCTTTTTTCCCTTTTGCTTTAAGCTTTTTGGTTAATTAATTTTTCGCCATGCGCTTTCCTCTTAGTCAGCGCCGGCAGAATATTACTTACACATTTTCCTTGTAGTCCGCATAATTACGTGCACGTTTAACTTTTAATTGAAATGTTGTAACATGCCTTGATGAGGGGGGAGTGGGGAGAGGAATAGGTGGCTGGGTGGTTGGGTGGTTGGGTGGCTGGGTGGCTGGGCGGTTGAAACTAGAGGCAAGCCGGCGGGGACCTGGGGGGCTTGTCGTGGCAATTTATTAAACTCCTTCTGGCTCCCCGTCTGTCCCCGTCCGCCGACTTCCCAGTCTATATTTCAGTTTATTATATCGAGCCAAAAGCCGGGGTTCTTTAATTAAACGTGCAGCCGGCAGCCGGCAGACCTCCCCACTGGCATGGAGCACCAACATATATAGATATTTATATATACATTTTGATATTTATGAGCAGCCCCGAAGTGTGCTGCACTTTAGTGGATTGAAGCTGAAATGGGGAAAGGCAGTTGCCTGGTGGGGCCTGCTATTCGGCAGACACTAATAATATCCCGAAATAGTTGCCAGAATACCCAGGCAATTGAAGTCAGCTTTAACGAGTCAAGTACTACAGTCAAACATCAATAAGATGGCTTGTCTGAGCTCAACTTTCCTCAAAGAAACTCCAAAAATAAGGCGGTCAAGGGATGAGCAACAAGTGGGGGCTATATCTTGGACAAAAGCCTTTTGAATCTTGATGGGAATACCTCAAATCCTTTGTGAATGGATCCTTTACAAATATATCTACTTTTGTCAAATTCCATTAATGGATACTTGACTGTTTCCATATTATTCTTATTTACCATTGCCTTGCCCCATAATTTTGCATATTAAGCCATGTGCAGGGGGCAAAAAACACACAGGAGCGAACAGAGGAAACTTTGTTGCCGGCTCGTTTGTTTCTGTTCGCAGTCAGGCAGCCACCTCCCCCACACCAAGTTAACCCATGATAGCCGGAAAACCGCAGTAAAGGCAACAGCCAGGCAGCAGCAACACCACAAACACTGCAACAAGATCGCAGGGCCTCGCAAGTGTATTAATTTGCACCCAATGGCGAGTGACGAGGCAGCCGGCACAACAGGATTTTTCGGAGGAAACCCCAAACTAACGACCCCTTGGATGGACCTAGGGCGCTGGGCGGAGGGCAATGGGTTGTGGCGGGAGTGATTTGTGGATGTGTGTGGTGGCCAAAGAGACAGATGCAAACCAGGGCTGGTTATGGTCTTATGATGAGATGCATATGGAGCTGGAGTCCCCTTTCTTTTCGACCCGCCCCGCCCCATTTTGGCTACTAATTGGGCCAAAGTGCATTTGTGGGTGGCGAATTTTCCAGCCCTGGCACTCACAACATATGCAAATCACTCACTCTGCCGCCATAAGACCCACACCCACGTTGAGAGGGAAATGTATCCTGTGCATGAAAGTCAGCTTACGTGGCGCATGATTTATTAAAAAACGCTCGCAAAAATGCACAGCACACTCGACTAGCAAAAAATAAAAGATAAAGAAAGCTACTGCTGGAAAAAAAAATGCAGCTTGCAACATCAAAGGCAGCGTGTGGCACCACCAACTAGAGTGTGATAGTGGGAGGACACTGCTGCCGTTGCAAAAATGCATGAAAAATAACTATGGAAATAAGCAGAGCCAGATCCATAACAATAGAAGCACTAAAAATAGATATGAAATTTTTAAAGCTTCTTCCTTGCTGCTGCTGCTGCTGCTTAACCCATGAGGCAACCCCATTGCCCCCCCGCCCCTGGCAAACACTTAACTGCTTGTGATGAGAGTTGTGGGCGCGGCTGTGCAGGATGTGGGTATATATAGGGGGCTGGTGCGAGCCAAATTTTCTAGCCCATCCATCAACTGTCAGAGACGGGTTCATTTTTAAGCAATTCTACCAAAAGCCGGACATTCCTGATGGTCCCAACTTCAAACTAAAATACATGACCAGAGAAAAAGCTTCACAAAAAAAAAAAAAGAATCATTGCAAGAGGCTTTTGCGCAATATTTCATTTTCCATTCATAGAATATATTTAGATATCTATGAAGTGTTTCTCCAAGTGCACATGCATAAACTTTAAGCCAGTTCTGATGGCGTTTCTCAGCCACATCCCGCCATCATCATGGCGTCCATCCTGCATCCTTGTCGTGGTCGCTTGGCAATCGGAAAATTGTGAAACGGCAGCCATGTTTGGTTTTCATCGTCAGTTCCTCCCCGCCCAGTCCAGCCCAGCCCAGCCCAGCCGGCAGCGCAATTTCGTATTATTAATTAGCTGCCATTCCATATTCCGAGGTCCATACCGCCCTCCCGCCATTCCGGCTTCTCCCTTTTGGAAAAGCGTCATGTCCGTGGCACATTTGTTCTGGTTAGCGGCGAACTGTGGACTTTGGAGCCCGGAACAGTGCCAGCAGCACAAATTGCCAGTTAACCCAATCCAATCCGGCCCAATCCCAGCAGAAGCGAACTGGGCTTCATTTGCATACCGTCATTTTAGGGGAATATGTCTTAAGCCCCATTTACACCAGCTAATGGATTTGGGGCAATTTTAAACGACATACTGAAATGATAAATGTTGCAAAATTTAGGCCATGCTTTTTTACTATAAAATAGGAGAATAGTGAAAGAATTGAAAGAATTTTGTGGAAACTCATGATTTGTGTAAGTAAATCCAAGTCCCTTCTAATAGAGACTCCTCAGCATAATAATTCTCCCAAAGTAGGCCAAAATAAACGAGCCTCGTGCATTTTGTTAACTGCTAATAACTGCATATTTTTCGTGAACGGAAAGTTACTTCAAATTGCATGCATAATTTATGGAGCACTTGAGGCGCACGGCCAGCGTCCATATTCGCTCATCAACTGGATGTAAGCACGTAGTTAGAGGGTAGTTACCGGCCATCCATCCATCCATCCATCCAGGCTCCCCCACTTTACAGACCCGCACCTCCTACGGCCCCCAGCCCATTAAACATCCATCTGCCGTTTACAGACCATGCAAATTGAGCACGCGTTTCGCATAACCAAAAATTACACTTTCATCAAGTTTGGCAGAGGGCGGAGGAGGCCTTGGAAGTGGGTGGAGGGGCTGGCCAAGTGCCAGCGGGTGGGAGGGTCGCTGCCCACGGATGTGGACAAGGCCACATCCCAAGGTAAACGTGCCTCCCTTCTTTCGGATAATCGCGTAAAGTTCATCGCGGAAGAAAAATATGTATGCACTGCAAAATAGAAAAGAAATTATAACGAAAAATTAAGAATTCGATTTCGTTTTTACATATTTTCATTAAAAAATAATTCTCTTCATGTCCTAATTGTTTTTTTAACTCGAAACTTTCCCCTTGCTTTTAAAACTTGAAGAGCATTCGGGAAAATTAAATAAGCGCGAAAACTCGACACTGGAAACATAAAACGTCCTTGGGTGGGGTCAAGCACGTGCTCCTGGACAGGCTGCCATTTTGACAACGTAATTTAGTAATGTCCTGGGGGGAGCGGTGGCCGCTAAGATGGCGGAGAAAAGCCTGCCAGCAAGCAGTTGCCATTTTCTTTTAATTTTCCAACAGTTAAGCCGTGCGCGGCTCGGCTCCGCCCTTTCGGCCGCCCCTGGTGGCCGTTTCTTGTGCGTTTCTCTACGGCGGATTTTACTGCTTAATACGCAAAGTTGCACTTTGGTTTTTATTGCACTTGGTCCAGGGATGCCGCCGCTGCCAGGATGGCAGGGCGCATCCTGCTGCCGCGTACTAAAAACGTACAAAGTTTTGTGCACGCGCTTTCGCGCCAGAAAATCGCTGCTGCGTTTTACGACACCCCCTTGTAAATGCCATGGGCGTAGGGAAATGGGGGGCAAGAGATGAGATTTAAATGGAAATGAAGGAGCGTTTATATCTGGCATTTACTTAGCGCTTGAGATTCAGGTATGGCAAGGATTATTAGGATTATATTCCATCCTACTTCAAAATGTGTAAAATCTTTAGTTTCTTTTTTTTAAACTGGATCGAAAATCTACGCACCTGACTATCCGTTTTTTAGTGAGCTGCTAAGGGGGTTTGTGCCGGGGGGAGGATGTGGGTGGTTAAGCATTTGCTAACGGTCCAGTGAACCGGTAATCAAAGCAAAATCAGCAGCTCCCTGGAACAACTTTTTTATGCTAATTTCTACCTTAACCCTTAGCCCCCTTAACCCCTTTTAGTGTGTGTGTGTGTGTGTGTGTGTGTACGCTACATTAAACATTTAAATACGCTTTTAAGCTGGCTGATCCCTTAGCCAAAGGACGTCGAGTGGGTTGAGGCAGGATTCGAAAAAGTTGAGAGCGCTGTGGATTTGCAGCACTCGAGCAATAAGCCAAATTGTAGCTCAAAGATACACCCACGCAGATGCAGCGCCACTTATCCAGCCGGCCGGATGTCCTTCCCCTTCCTGGCTTATCCCCTCTCTCCCAACTTTATCACTTCTTCACCCATTGACCTGAAGCATTCCTCAACTATTAACTTTGGCGAAGATTGCGACTTTTTGGTGCTTGACTCAAAATGCAAATAGCAAGAGGAGCGGCTCGGAGTGGAGTGGAGCGTTGGAAACTCTTAAGTTGGCCCCGCTAAGTTGCCACTTTACCATCGCACAGATACAGATACAGATACAGATACTGTATCCTTGTATCTGGTGGGTGAACGAGGGCCCGAGTGTGTGTTTTCGGGGCCGTCTGCTTTTTGGCTCGTGTTCCGTCTCCTCCCAGGCACTTGTCAAAGTCAACTTCACATTATGTCAAGCAGCGTTATATTCATTTTTATTCCGGTTCTGGTCTCTTTTTTCGCGCGTGTCTTGCGCTTCCCTTTAACGACTTCTTTTATTCCATTTAGACGGTAGCAAAGGACTCCATTAGGCTCGCACAAAGGGACGCTAATGTCTTAACTTTAATAAATACTTTTACATGGAAATTTATTGAAAAAGTTGAACTGATTTCAATCGAGCCAAGTTCTAGGCAAGTCTCCCTAGACACCCTCATATTAGGGTATTCCTGGACAGATTCCCTGCGATTCTCTTTTTTAAACATTATCATCACCCGCTGCTGCCCGGACCGTTGCCTGCTGTGAGCTAAGAGACCCATCGGCACTTGGAGCGTGTCTAGGGAGAATCCACCCATCCTAAAGCTATGCTCTGCTCCCCGACATTTACGATATTCCTGGGCATATTTTTTCGGAGCCTCCTGCCGCTAGACGTGACAGTTTTATTTGATGTTAATGTGGATATGTTGATGCCACTCCCGGCTCGGCTGGGCTGCCAAGAGCTTTTGTGGGCCGAGGCATGGAGGGTGCTTCTGCGAGGCGTCTCAAGTCGCTTGAAAGCCGCAGCAGGTTGGCACATTATTCACAACAGGCCGAGGCCTTTAAAGCGAGCCGCATTCTGAGGTTTCGCTTGCTTAATTCGCGGTGGAGCCTTAAACCACCCAAGGACCAACCACCCAGGATCCGGTCTCCATTTCTCATCATAAAATGTGTCACACACTTTAACCATTATGAATGCCTTGTGATTTATTTTGATTTCCAAATATGCCAAGTGAATGGGAAATCTTCTGTTCCTAAGTTACTTTTGACGTTTTGTCATTTTAAGTCCTAATTCCTGAACAATCTTGCCAGAAAAAGTGGATTGTTCTTGGCCAAAAAATTTTTGTTTGAGCAAAGGTATTGGCTGTGTGGGAAGTTGGCCAAGTTAACTCAAGTGGGCCTTATGCTGGGATTAGGGACAAATAAATGGGCTCAAAAGAAAACAATGTGAAAAGCATAAAAAATGTCTTTGGCCTTTTTTATTTATCGGCATTTTTTCTTTGTTTTGTGGTATTTGCGGCTTTAATGGTCGATTGAAAAATTCTTGTTTGGCTTTTGTTGCTGAAATATTACACCTTTTGATTAATTTAAACTTTTCACGGCATTTTTCGCATCAAAAAGTATACTTTGTTTCAGAACAAGGATATTGTTTTTGTTTGAATATTGATTTGTGTTTATTACAAACTAATATTATATCTTCAAATGGGTTTCAGCTTTGCTAGTGGCTGTTTAATTTCCATTTTCATTTTCAGTAATACTCTTATTTGCGTCAAATTTCCTTTGTTTGTCCACGCCCACAAATACCACACGATGTGTCCATAAAGCCTGCGTCTATTTGCCCGCTTTTAAATCATTTAAGCAGCATTATATGTAGCCAATGGCAAATACTGAAAAGCGGGCCAACTGAAAAACTGAAAAGGAAGGGGGGCGTTTGGGGGGATGTGGGGGTGTGGGGGATCGGAAAAGCGAAAAGTTCTGCCGCGTTGTTTGCACAAACAGCAACTGCAACTGCAACTGCAACGGCAACACGCTTCACTCATATTTTCGTGTATATTTATTTATTCAGCTCTGCATTTTATTTCATTTCATTTCAGTTTATTTTCACCAGAGCGAAACTTTTCCTTTTTTTTATACATATCAACATTTTTTCCTCCCCTTTTACTTCCATTTCCTGAGCGGAGAAGGCGGAAAACAAAAACGGATACACACACAGGAAAAGCGTAAAAAGTAAAACAGAAGCAAAGTCCTGAGCACTGAAGTAGGGTACGGGGGTTGAAGGATGGGGGGGAAGTTGGTTTTAACAATAAAAGAATCTTTTTTTTAACGCACATGCACAAACCACCATCGCCGGTCGTCCCTGCTCCGAAACCGCCTTGGAGCCTCTGGCCTCTCTTGCTATTTGTTCTGTCACTTCCGGTGACAACAAAAAATGGCCGCCCGCATTCCACACCGGAACAAAAAATATCGAAAGTGTTATCCCGAATGGTCACTATTTTTCTTAGCTTATGACTTGAAAAGAAATTATTTTACCAAATATGTGTTGTCCTTTCTTTTTATTTGTTGGACATTAACAATTTTTTAATCAGACCAATTTTTTCTGTTTTTGTAAACCGACAATGTCCAAACCTTCTGTGCGTTTCGCATTTTTGTGCACATTTTTGTGCCTCTTTTATTTGGAGTCCTCCCCCTCCCCCTCCCCCTGCAGCTTTTGCTGAGCTGTTGCGTTTATTAAATGTCACACTGCGAATTTGCCGACAGACCTGAAGCCCTTCTCTGCACTGTCCTCCTGGAAGGACGAATATTCTGGCCCATCCGCCGTTTGCCGCCCAAAAGCACAATGGCACTTGTCGCGTTTGGAGATTTCGCTTTGTTGTCCGGTTGCCGGATATTTTTTTTTTTGGGATTTCGGACTTCTTGTTGACTTTAAGTTACACGTTTTTAGTTGTCCCACACTCATCCTGAGCATCCTTTTCTGCCCTTTTTGCAGAGCCTTTCATGCCCTTTGGGCTTTCACAGTGACAATTTCATTTATTTTGCGATTTTCCGTTTTACGTTTGTCAGCATTTTCTCCTCATGAAACCCAATTACTTGGCTGGAAATTGTATTGCCCGGCTAACCCGGGAAACGGTAGCAGAAATTTATTTGTTTTGTTCCCCTGCAGCGTGGCGTATGCGCAATAATTACTGCTGATGGCCTCAGTCGGACTTTTGCATAATTTCGTAATTGTGGAAATTATTATGATGTCTCCCCAGTGAGTCATCCATTAAATAAAATGCAATCACAATAAATTTATTATATACGAATTACAATATACATAAAATGAAAGATAATGTAACATTTTTCATACTCTTCAAAGGTAAATATCAATTATTAAAAAATAAACTACCTCAAAGTGTTCTATAATGAATGTTTTTATGGAGATGTGAGATTCTGCAACTATTTTAATTAATTATTTTAGGTAATTCCATCTTCGTTCTCTCGATAAAACTTATTTTCTGTGATTTTTTATTGCACATTCACATTCCATTGTAAACTTATTTCCCATTTCACAACAATTTACAAAACACAATAAAAAAACAAATGGAAAACTTTATTTATTTTTAATTATTTTACATGCAACACAAACCGACTAGCAGCTGCTGCTGCTGGTGGCATAAATACAAAGTACCTCTGGCACAACAAAACTCTCGCAAATTCAGCCGGAAACTGAGATACCAGAAATTTAATTCCACTAAAATTAAATTCTCCAATTAAATGCGTAAAATCATGCTCTCCAAAAAAGAAAAAAGGAACAGCTCTGAAGTATTCAATTACAACAAAAATTTCATGTTGCAAAAGCAGATATAAAGTGTGAATGAAGGGGGCGGGGGAGCAATGAAAATGCTGTACTAAATAAAACGTTGCCTCAAGTATTTTGTGGCAAGCTGTTGAAAGTAGCCAAAAACAAACAAAAATAGGAAAAAGAAAACTTTCTGCTGCCGAGGGGAGATGAAAAGATTGGGCTACTGGATGGCGGATGAGTGGGCGGCAGCAAAAAGTTTGCCCAGGTGCGGCTTGCCTGCTGCTTGCCACTTGTGGCACATCCTTAGTGTTTATCTGTGCTGCGGCACAGCCAAGTATCAATTAGCAAAATGAAATTTCTCTTACCCTTTGGCTAAACCAGACCATTTCCATTTCTTTTTATTTTCAGAACTCTGCCGAGCCAGTCTACTCGCCCACCATGGCAGGAGGACTCTTCTCCATCGACAGGGAGTTCTTCGATCGGCTGGGCACCTACGACTCCGGCTTCGACATCTGGGGCGGCGAGAATCTGGAGCTGTCCTTCAAGACGTGGATGTGCGGCGGCACCCTGGAGATTGTTCCCTGCTCCCATGTTGGACACATCTTCCGCAAACGCTCTCCCTATAAGGTGAGTCCTCCCACGCTTCAATATTGAAAAGGATACGCCGGGGCAAAGCCACATTGATTGACTTTCTGCTCATTAAGCGACGGAACTTGCTTTCCAGCTACAAGAATTTAAAACTCTTAGCCAACATGTGTACGGTCCGAGTGGTCCTGCTTTTTTTGTGGCCAGCCTTTTTGGCCAGTTACTAGTTCAGAGATTCGTGTTTGGTCGACAATGACCACACCCAACTCCCACTCCTGACCACCCCTGCCCACCCCTTTGCAAACGGCAGCCGCAGAGCGACAACATGGCGCACATGGCATAGACATGAGGGCAGATACAGATACGGATGCCCAGACATGGACATGCATTGCGGCTGTCTTTGCAACATGCTGGTGAACGAAGGAATCCCTGAACACCGTCCAGTCCCTCCCAGCATTGCCACACACATTTTGGGGCAGCTTCAATTATCAACGGTTTACGCTTGACAAAAGTTTGGCAACTGTTTTCATGTCAATAGAGCTTAAATTCTGCCAGCCTGAAACTAACCAATTGGGCACCTGCCAAATTCCAGCAAAGTTTGTTGTCTCTAACAAAAAGGAAGGAAAAAACCAAGGATTGTACAACTTCAGGAAAATATTTAAGGATGCATACGGCATACTGATACTATATAACAAATGAATAATTTAATTGTAAAAGGTTTAAGTATAGGCCTCCATGGGGTCACAGGAATTCTGTAGATTCTACAAATCTAAACAATAGCTACAAAGGAATGGCAAAGTTTATCGATTTGGGGAAAAGCCTGAACAGTTTACAGCTTTGGTCGGCAATTTCAATAAATGTCAGGTGCAAACACTTACCCCACATCTCGTGGCAAGTATTTTTGAGGTGACGGGGCTGGGTGGACTCCTCTCAAGTGCACAAATGCCAGAGAACACAGTTACAGTGGACTCATAAATACAGAACAAGGCACAGTGTAGCAAGGATATAAAGGAGGATACAATAGATGGCAACAATAGCTAGAGAAGAGAAGGATATCATTTATGTTTCAGGTTATTAAAATTGTTTTGAACAATAAACAAAAGTATGTGGAGAGAAAAGTGTTTCCAAAAGTCTTGCTGATTGAGTTAAATTGTTTAGTGACTTGAAATAGAGTGCTGTAATCCATGGATAGAGATGCATTGGAAAAGAAAATAGATTTCTGAGCTGTTTCAATGAACTTGCCATCTCTGGCAAGGACTGATAGTCCGGGTTAACCGCAAAAGGCTGCAGCAACGTAATGGCACTAAGCAAAAGCTACTCATTCAGGTAATTAGGCTTTGTTGTTCACATTGCCCCACCACCCCACCACCCCAGCCCCTTTCTAGTGGCCACCTCGCCTCGTCCCGGTTCCGTTGTGCGCTTCCATCTGTGCGGCATTGTTCTGCCCTCCGCCTTGGTACTCTGTTTGCCGACCAAATATTTCCATTGACTCCGGCACCGCCAGCAACCGGCCAGTGATTGTGCCAGCTCGTCTTCTCCGTCGTCTGTCCACTTGGCACTGGCCACTTATCCACCTGCCACACCCACTCACCCAATCTGTTTCCCTTCAATTCCAGTGGCGTTCGGGCGTGAATGTGCTGAGGAAGAACTCCGTGCGCCTGGCCGAGGTTTGGATGGATGATTACGCCCAGTACTACTATCATCGCATTGGCAACGACAAAGGCGACTGGGGGGATGTCACCGATCGCAAGAAGCTACGGTAAGTATAGGATATTATAATAATAATAATCATAAACTCATTCCTCTTTCAACCTTAGCTCTGATCTCAAGTGCAAGAGCTTCAAGTGGTACTTGGACAACATCTATCCCGAGCTCTTCATCCCCGGCGACTCTGTGGCCCACGGAGAGGTAAGTGTTCGGTGGTGTTTGGGACTTTGGCCTAATCCAGCCCCCATCCTTGACCAAAACTAAAATGTTTAACAAACTCTGAAACCCCTAAAATGTGAATTTAATTCCATGCGCAGATAAGAAACTTAGGTTATGGCGGTCGCACCTGCTTGGACGCACCTTCCGGAAAGAAGCATCAGAAGAAGGCCGTGGGCACATATCCTTGCCATCGGCAGGGAGGAAATCAGGTTTGTTATCCGGCGTTCAGCCGTTCAGCCACTCAGCCGCTCAGCCACTCAGCCTCTCAGCAGACCTGCGACCGCCACAAACTCCGTTCAAAATAAACCGTGAAACCGTGAAATTATTTCCATCGCAGATCGAATTAAACAAATCACTTTCCTTCTTTGACTTTTCTCGCTTCTACTAAAAAAACAGTCTCCCCTTAAACTAAACTGTCTCACTGGCGATTGGGTGTAACCCCCTCTAAGAATTCACTCAGTTAGATGGAATCCGCTCCTATATTTTGAACTTCATTTGCAGATCGCCAACCTGCCCACGGGCATGTGCCTGGACTCGAAAGAGAGATCACAGGAGGAGGATATACCGGTTTCTATCTTTGAATGCCATGGCCAAGGAGGAAATCAGGTATCAGGTCCACATCCTCAGAACCCAAACTCAGACAACTTTTGGCGGCGATTCAGAAACTTGTATTTTTCAAATGCTTTGTGGAAGATTGGTTTTCCAATTGGTGGTCTGCTTTGGTTTCTGATTACTCCTCTTTATGATGTGATGCTTTGCTAATTGTTTCTTTCTCTATTTCTGGTTGTTATATCTTTGTTTGCTTTACCTTAAACTTACAACCCCAACTTACACTAAACAAAACACATAAACCACTTAACAACTTACTACTCTTAAGACCACCATCTCATAACTAAATACTTAAAGAGCTTTTGGAATTAAAACAATCCCTGTTTTACGGATTTTGATTTTGAAATAGCTTTGGCATTAAATAAAAGCCCTTTCTATATTATTTATAATGTTAATAGAAGTAGCTGTATCATTTCCTTCCCTTCAGATAATTACCAATTTATTTTTAACCGCACAATTCAGTTATTTTTTCTTTAATTTGTCTCAATTACTTTGGTAGTTTTTTTTTTAACTAGTTTCCCGTAATTTCTATTTGCTTTTTGGTGACTGTTGGGAAGTCCTGTTTTCCACTTCGATCCTCATTGGAAAGGAAACAATGAATAACAATAATTATTTTGACATTGTTATTTCCATCCTTGTGATAGTCCTGCGGTTTTGAGCACTAATTTTGACGGAGTTTGTGGCTGCAATAACAAAATTTTAGTAGAGTACATCAATAATATGGATTTATTGCTCCCCGGCGAACGTTTCATATTCAATTTATTTGCCAAGCAAAAGTGAAAGTATTCATTGACAATTTAACAGTTTTACAGGATACAAGCGTGCCAACTCACACACAAACACACACACCCACACACACACTCAGACAGACAGCACACACAGATACTCTCGAAACAATATCTCACAGATACAACAAACAGCGACAGAATTGCATATTTTGAATATTTTTGGTCGATTTATGCCGTGTCACAAAATTAATTAAAACGCAATCATAAATAAAATGCCGAATGATAAATCATTTACATGGCTTTGGCTTAGTTTTTATGTGCCTGCTAAAAACAAAAGACCACAAAACACAGTCGCAGCTCGAGCATAGAACATAGAAAACAGAATACTTTGGTTAGTACACTAAGGATGCAACAATGAAGGAACAAACAAAGCAAATGAACTGCAACACACAATGCCCTCGCTTATAGACAGACAACCTACAAAGCCTCAGATACTTTCCCGCTCACACAGATACAATGCGAGTGTGTTGGATGTTGGCATATTGTATGTTGAACATTTTAAATGGGGGGGAAAAGTGTTGACCTCGTTCCGCTTACTCTAAAATCGTCCTAGACACCCGCGCCCGCTACAAGCCCCGCCCCGCCCCGCCCCCTGCTACAAGCCGCACATTTACGGGCCAAAGGGAGAAACTCACGGAAAAGATTCCTCCAAATGTTTGTTTTCACTCGGAAATGCGGATGCGGCTGGATAAAGTAATCAACATTTGCAACGGGGACACAACAACACAAACGGCCGCTGCCAAAGGAGGGGGCGTGCCACTTTCCTACGCTTTTTTGCACGCAAATTTTAATTTCGCACATCGTAAAATTTTAGCCAGCGAACCAAATGCGAAAAAAAACGAAACCGCTATTGACAGCCGCGTCAAAGGATGTATCTGCAGCTAAAGGGGGGATGGGGCATGGCGGGGAGAGGACTTAACTACTACTAGCCTGTCCCCATAATGAAACTATTTCTCTCATGTGGAAAAAAAAACGCGTCTCGTCTAGGAAAAATATTTGTGGCACTGGCAACAAACAAAAAATTTATGAAAAAC
Organism: Drosophila varians; assembly: GCA_018150405.1. Taxonomy (NCBI): domain Eukaryota; kingdom Metazoa; phylum Arthropoda; class Insecta; order Diptera; family Drosophilidae; genus Drosophila; species Drosophila varians. The sequence goes on from JAECWK010000130.1 coordinate 18,988,702, forward strand.
ACTAGATAAAAGCTGGGAAAGTAAAAACAAAATAGGAAACGTAAAAAAAACGTAATTAAAAACGCATCACGCACACACAGAAAACGCAACAGAGCCCGCCGAAGGATAAAAAGAAATGCAAATTGAGAACACGAAGGACGAGAGTCAGAGGACACGGGACACGGGAGGCAGTGGGGGTGGATGGTGCTGTAAGCCTAAACAATAAACGAGGATGAACACGGAGTATAAACGGTGCACCCAGAGTGCTGCGTCCTTGGAATGGCGGGTGAAAGTGTGCACTATCCTTTATGGAACGTGCCTTTATAGTAATCTCGGGTCCTGATCAAAATTGTAAAATAGTTAAATTTTACGAGAAGTTAGAGAAAAAGCCAGAAGCAGACTTTAAGGACCTTTCCAATTGGCTTAATTGAGCGGGTCGGACAATATCTGTAATTATTCATGGACATACAATGCCCCGCTTGTCCTGGCGTTGACCAATCTCATCATTATTCCAGCCTGGCATCATTATAAACAATATAAAGGGCCGCTATCCGGTGGCAGGCGGTGCGGAAACGGAAATGGTAACACAAAATGGCGGCTGGTCACGGCTCGGTGACAGAAGGGGCAGGACGACAGTGTCGACAAGGCGGCAGAGCGGCAGGGCGTGGTTATGGCCACGAGCCACAGCAAACAAAGGCAGTTGCAGTCGGAACGAAAACTCATGCCATCTGGCATTGGCAACGTGTTTTAAATTATAAATAATCATGGCCAGGCCAGCGAGTTTCAGGCAAATCCAGACTCAGACACACACCCACAAACGCAGCACCGACACATACATACAAGAGACTTTTTTACATATACGTACACCCGCAAAACTGAGCTGCTGCTTTTTCCAGCATTTAATTGAATAAAACATTAGTGTGTAATAAGTTGTGTGCGATTGTAGCCCTGGCAAAACTTTTGGCAACTGGCAAACACATTCTCTGCCTTTACAATTTATATTAATGTGTTTTTCCTCGCCCTCTCCCCGATTCTCCATAGTACTGGATGCTGAGCAAGACGGGAGAAATACGACGAGACGACTCCTGCCTCGATTACGCCGGCAAGGATGTGACGCTCTACGCCTGCCACGGCGGCAAAGGAAACCAGGTGAGAGTGTGCCTGAAATATCCAGTTGAGTCTACACAGGCTACAGGATTACATTTTCATTATTGATTCCTGAGTATTGAGAAACCTTAACGGAGTTCTTGGAATTATTTTTTTGTGAATATGCCTCTAACCGGATCCATTTCCGTTTCAGTTCTGGACGTACCGCGAGAACACGAAGCAACTGCACCACGGCACCTCCGGCAAGTGCCTGGCCATCAGCGAGAGCAAGGACAAGCTGCTGATGGAGGAGTGCAGCGTATCTCTGCCCCGGCAGCAGTGGTCGATGGAGAACTACGACAGCTCCAAGTTGTGAGGCTACTTCTACGCGAGGGGCAACCTGCTGTTGCCCACTTCGCGGCGACCGCATCTTCAGCTGCTCGAGAAACAAAGGCAGGCGCACCGGGCATAGCAGCGACAGGATGGGGAAGGAGCAGAAACGGAAGTGGATGTAATGGAGTGGCGACAGGAGGTGGAGTAGACAGGATTCCCCGGCGGCATGTGCAATAGGGAGAGATGGGAAGGATGTAGCAGCAGCATTACTTGCCATGCTATATAAATATTATTAAAATCTATATGTTTCCAAACAAGAGAATAGCCGATACATAGCTTTAAGGACATCACAAAAACACAGACACCTAACACACACACACACACACACAAACAGACACTCGAAGGATAATGACTGCTGTACAGTAGCTGTAAGTTTATAAGTTTTTGGTAGGCCTAAAACACAGCACTTAGGATTAGGCTAATGGAGCCAGGCTGGCCAAGGCAGGATGGCCAACGAAAATTTAAAGTCGTAGCGCAATTTTTGCATTTAAATTTGTAACATTTTTAGCACAATTTGTATGGAAAGTGTGAAACTTGGTCTTTGTGTGTTTGACTTACCCTCCAGGCCAACGGAAAGGGCGCAAGATTTCCGAAATATTTATGAATTTTACAAACGTCATCAAATGGCTTTGCGAAAGCCTCATTCCAAATATATGTTTTAGTGAGTAAGCCGTAGGCTAAGTCTGAGTTGGAAAGCATTTGGTGATAGCCTTTGTTTCGCCTATAACCCTCCCCCGCATTCCTAACGAAAAAACGAAAATACTGCAGTTTTACAATTTATTTATTACATATTCCGTTGTAGGGCGAGACATGAGTTTGTTTTTAATTTAAATATTTAGTCTAGCGGAGCGTTGAAAATCTTATGCCAAATTATGTTTAGATGCTTAACTTAACTTGTGTTCTATTTGAAAGTCGGTTGCATTTCTCTATGTTGGATTCTTAAGACAACAACATATCCTATTTGTTGGACACAGCCAGCTTGTAGTACTTAAAAAATATCAGTTTCCGAACTACCGATATCACATATAAATAGAGTTAGTTTCTAGTTATTAGACCTTACCGCGAATGTGCATAGTGCCTTCTATTTGTAATGGACGCATTCTAACACACATCCATGTAACCGTTCATCGAACTCTTCTAGATCTAGGCTAGGTCGAAACCGCAGCAAGTGTGTATATACTGTACCGTACAATTTCATATCGCATCCTGCAGAAACTGTACATAACTATCAATTAAACTCTGTTTTATTCAAGACTTGAACGTACATATTATATCAAGATGATTGCCAAGATGATGGATTTTGCGCATTAGTTTCTTTTTTTTTTTAGATCAGTTGCTATATTTTATTCCAAACAGCGAGCTTCACTGTAGGCGGCATTTACATTTAAAGTACGAAACCAAAAGCCATAGGACGTGGTTGATCAACTTTTTTAAATCTGAACTTACAATAACAGACTAAGCGCTTAGTAAATGTGTAGAAGGGAAGTAAATATGTGCGAAAAATCAGATACAATTATAAATAAAAATAAAAACTATGTGAATTGAAAATAAAATGTTTTGCTTTCTAATTTTTATTGCGGGCCAGTTGATCAGTACTCTCATCAATTACAATTTTCAGTTAAACATTAGCGTTTTGTTTGATCCAGGAGCGCAGGGCACCCACATAGGTGTACATGGCCGGACGTCCTTTGGCCCCGCAACCGAATCCCCAGGACACCACCCCGAAGAGCTTGCCGTCGACGGTCAACGGGCCACCGGAGTCTCCCTGGCAGGAGCTCACCTGGCCACTGGGATGCCCGGCACACACCATGCGATCCGTGAGTCCTGGAATGTTCTGGGCGTTGCAGTAGTCCCGGCTCCACAGCTGCACTTGGGCAAACTTCAGGCGATTCGGCAGCTGGAGGTTCTGATTGATGGCTCCAAAGCCACTGATCGTGGCCATTGTATCGGCGGCATAGTTGGAGTCAGAGTCAGCTAATTGGATGATCTTTACGGCTCCTCCCATGGCCACCGGGCTGCTGAGTCGAATGAGCGACATATCAAAGTCCTGGCTCTGGGGGTTGTACTGCGGATGGATGATGAACTGGGCAATGTTAAAGGTTTGGCCATTGCCGGCGCTCAGATCGTTGGTTCCCACGATGGCCTTCATCTGGCCAGGATTCTGGCCCATGGTACAGTGGGCAGCGGTCACGATCATGGTCTCCGAGATCAGGGATCCACCACAATGATGACGGCCATTCAACTGCAGGGAAACCTGATGAGGAAACTGCCCCTGAGCAGCAAACTGGCCTCCTATGATCCGGGACTCTTCGGCCGACTCGATCTGGCCGCGTACGGAAGTAGAGGCAAGGAGCACGATCAGAGGAAACACTAGATTGTTAACCGAAGACATGGTTGGTGTTGAATGTGTCGAATGCTCTGATTTTTTTGGCTATTTATAGGTGGTTGAAGCCGTTCTTTTTGGCTGGTTTTATCGACTCAGTGGCACACTTTTATGTAAAAGAAGAGCTGATAAGAAGAAAAGTTGGGTGGTGTTATGCTATTTGACTATTATTATTTTGTCCCACTTCCTGAAGGAGAAATTATTATTTAATAATCATAATATAGACTACAAGCTATCCCCAAGCCCCTATCATTCCGGCCCAGTTGGAGTTCGAATTGGCAACGATTTCTACGTATCTGGGCCAAACAGCAGGGGCTCGGCCCGACACAATTTGTGCGAAATTTAAATTTCTGCCACATAAAAATCAAGTTCACCTTATCAGAGAAATGTATTTAAGAACCTCAAAAGCTTAGTGTGACGATGCACCTGCGGCTTTCTTAGAAGCACTATGTTGATGTCCGTTACTGATCATCCAGACATTTTTCCAGATCTCATGCTTGAAAACATTGCGATAGTTTTGAACAGAAACAAGAAACTCTGGACCAAAAAGCGTTTGAATTAAAACATTTTCAGCTGCCAGATTGCGATTGGTCGTTGAATGGACAATCACCAAGGGTGAATTGCTCTGGAAATGTACAATATAAATAGTTAAGGAATATAAAAGTCTAAGGTATAAAAGTATTACAGGTATATCTTCCCCTTCGCTTTCAAAACGCTGGTTGGGATCAACATGCCGGCAAAACCAATTAGTGTAAGCCATGGGTATGTCATTGTCCGGGCACAAACATTTCTGCAATACAAATATGCATTAAGATTTATACTTGAACTTGACTAATTTAAGTCTTACACTTCGGTTGACCAAACCCAAATTGAGATTCTCTTCGCCATGCTTTAGCGACAAGTATGTGGCATTGACCCCCTGCATCAGGTTGCAGCGTTTCGGTCCACTGTACACCATTATGGGATCGCTTTCCGAGGCCATGCACTGCAGGCGGAATTTTTGTCCATACTTAATCGTTTCCCCTGTCCGGTCATGGTCGTCTCCACTGACAATCCGAAAGGAGTTTCGCGCACACGGGCGTCTCGAAGGTGCCACTGACAGTTCGCAATCTTCGTTAATGGTTTGTGTTTTCCGCACCACCTTCTCATTGATCACCACGGACAAGGCTGCATTCAAGTCGTCAGAGTCCAGGTCCTGAATGTTCATAACAATTGGCATAAGTTGTATCACAGCCCCGAAAAGAACATTTTCTTTGGGAGCCGCCAAAACGATTTCCTTGTGAAAATTGTCATATAAAGTGCGTGCCTTTTCCACCAAGAGTTCACCACGATCGCGCTGTTTCTTGAAATTCACCAGTTTGTCCTTAAAAAGGACGTATATTAGAATACTTTGATTAGAGCCTCTTTTTCCTCACCTCTTCCAAGCAATTTTCCTCTACCCAGTTGCCAATCCTAACACTGGGTTGGTAGCGGGAGGAACTGGAATCTGTGTCACTTATCCTACAAGGCATTGTTAAGTCTTCAAAAAACAAGCAATTTTTAAAGGAGTAAGCAGTGTTCTACTTGAATTGTTATGTTCAAAAAGTAATGCAATGCAAAGGTTACTAGACGTAGCAAAGAACACTATTTTTCGCAGCATACTTTTAGACATTTTGGAAAAGACCTTCCATCTTTTGAGCAAACATGGCAGACGTTACTCATACGCCCTGTGATTTAATATTTTGCGCTGGCACACACTTGCCAGTAACAGAAGTAATCTATTTGTTTAGACGGAGTGACTACGGAGTTGGGAATCTTGACGGACAGGTCAGACAGAGCGGACGCAAGTCGTCTCCGTCCGTTTGGGTGTGCCCCATCATCATTTGCGAATCTTTTGGTTGTTTGGGCCAAATATCGGTGACAAGATAAGGCCGATTCCATAAACATTTAGCACATTGCCCGCCGCTGATTGCCTTAGCTGCGCTTGGTTATTCATTATCGCTGATTTACCCCTTTTTCCTGCCTCTCGCTGGTGGGCAAAAATACAATATTTAGGTGTACCGCACTCGAGGCTAATGGATCGGCGTGCACATCACGTGAACGTGAGCCGGCGGCTCGGCCGATTTGCGGCACGTTTCTTATCTGGGCACTCGATTGCAATGGGGGCTATATGCGATATTGTCGTCGAGCCTCATGTTTTATGATCATATTTACCTCCACTTTAGCTGGCATGCCTTCTAATCGAGTCTATCAGTCGAGGCATCCAACGTTCAGCTAGACACTGATTTATTTCACTTGGATTGTTCAACTTTATTTCACAATTTTATCCCATAGTTGGCACCAAAATAGGGGACACTGCTCACCTCGTAGGACGGCACTTCCACCTGTTTCTCAGTGCAGTCCTTCCGCAGGACGCAACCCGCTCGTTGCTCATCGATGATGTAACCCATCCGGCAGACGCATGGTCCACCGCATATCCGTGGCGGACAGCCTCGGGATTTGTACAGACACGTCTCCTCGCAACGGGAGGAGCAGAATGATATGGTGGCATTTGGAGGACACTGCAGGTTCGTGGGATACGGTAACTTAGGTGGTCGGTAAGATATTACCAAACTTAGGAACAGCACAAGCAGTCCGATTGCTGGCAACATTTTCTCAGTACTAGAGTTTTTCAAATACTGCAACTTATCCACTTAGTTCCGCTTTGCTAACACTTATTGAGTTAATTAAATCTTATGTCAATAACAATTATAATTATTATACTGAACAACCTTCTTTAAATGCGAAGAAAATGTAAACGAAAGAGTTTATTTAACGACAAACGTTTAAATGCACACTCTAAAATATACAAATTAAACTAACTAACATCTTTTATCGTTTGTTAACGTTTGATTACTTTTGAAAGCCAAACTATGACCTTTTTTGTGGACCGAATTAACTAAGTTGACCAAGTCGAAATCATGGAGAGTGGCTTTAGGAAAAAATTTGGAGTTTTGAGTCACCTTTTTGCAAATAATTTATTAAATTTTCATCCGACATGAAAAAGAAATAGCATTTAAGAATCAGGACCTTAATCGCCGTTGATCTGCACCAAAAGTTCTTAAAAACCAAACAAAAAATATTTTTCGATTTTTTGAAATTTAGGAAAGGGGTACCATCAGTAAAAATTGCAAAAATGGCCAAAATTTTTTTTGTTCGATTTTTTTTAAGTTTTAATGCAGTTTCAAGAAGATTAAAGCCCTGATTCAGAAATGGTATTCCCTTCCAGAATCGGATAAAAATTAAATAAAATATTTGCAAAAGAGTGGCTAAAAAAACGATATTTTTGCTAATAATGTATATTACGATTTTAACGTGGCTAAAGCAGCTTTTTGACTCAATAAGATCCACCAAAAAATGGCATAACTTGGCTAAAAATTGTCAGATCGATAAATGTTATACCTTCCCGATCTGGTATCTTCGAGTAGAATTTTCTGCCAAACTTTCATTAAAATCTGGAGTGAACAAAATTTTCCCGATTTTTGAAAATTTTTAAAGGGGTACCATCATTAAAAATTGCAAAAATCGAAAACAAACTTTTTTTTCGACTCTTGAAATCTTTTGCCACATATCGAAGCGGAATATTTTCCTGATTCATAAACGCCATTCCTTTTTAAAATCGGAAGATAATTAAATAAAATATTAGCAAATAAGTGACAAAAAAATCGTAATTTGGGCCAAAAGCCAATCTCTATGATTTTACCTTAGTCAAAGGGGTTTTTTTCTTTAACAATTTAATGAAAATTACAAATTACAAATAAAAATTCATCAAATTAAACTCCCGGATTGCTCATTTACAGTTCTTTACACTTTTAACAGCGTGCTTACTGTTAAGGCACGCTTTCAAAACGTAAACAAACGATTTAAAGAACGCCTGAATTAACGGGACTCCCGCCCAAATAAACACATGTAATATCGTTTTCAAACCATTTATTAATCATTTTTGTACATTTTTCTATTTACAGCGCTGCCAGCCCGTGATGTCCTGCCAGAAACGTCCTACTACGAACAAGGAGCCCGGCACGTAGTTGCAAATCCTTGGGTTGTTGAGAATGGGATGTGGAGAGATCGTTGGAGGAGAGATCGTTGGCACCAGGAACAATCAGGCAGCGGGATCCTGTCGCAGTAGCTTACCTGAAGCGCACACCTGGGAAAGCAGAATTACAGAATTAGTATTGATATTTATTTTTATTATAGATAGTTAAGGTTGACTTTTGAAGATTGTGAATATAGCTATAGAAAATATGGCTAGATATTAAATAAGTTTTATAAGAACTTCTGTATTACCACAATAAAGTTTCATAAAAAACAAAAATCTTTTCAGTTTTTACAATGGGTGGGAATGGGGAATGAATCTTTAATGGTATTTCGTTTTAAATCAGTTCGAAAATATTAAATGAACTGTATTAAAATTCTGAAATTGCAGTTTAAGTTGTTTAAAATTAAAATTCATAATCGACTTACATTCATTTATAAAGACACAATGCGAAAATTTGTCGAAATCTTTAACAACACCGCTACTGTGACATATTATATCGCTTGTTAACATTTGTTTACTTTTAAAACGCATGTTATGTTATTGATTTTGGCGAAAGCTTCGTTGACCAAGTTTAAATCAGAGGGAGTGGCTTTGAGCCAAAACTGAGCGTTTTGAGGCCTCTTTTTAGCGTTTTATATCTCTAATTTTAAACCGATTAAAAAAATGAATAGCAATTATGAATCAGGGATTCAATGGCCATCGATGTGCATCAACAGTTTTTGAAAAGAGAACAAAAAATATTTTTCGATTTTTTGAAATTTAGGAAAGGGGTACCATCAGTAAAAATTGCAAAAATGGCCAAAATTTTTTTTGTTCGATTTTTTTAATGTTTTAATGCAGTTTCAAGAAGATTAAAGTCCTGATTTAGAAATGGTATTCCCTTCCAGAATCGGATAAAAATTAAATAAAATATTTGCAAAAGAGTGGCTAAAAAAACGAAATTTTTGTTTATAATGTATATTACGATTTTAACGTGGCTAAAGCAGCTTTTTGACTCAATAAGTTCCACCAAAAATGGCATAACTTGGCTAAAAATTGTCAGATCGATAAATGTTATACCTTCCCGATCTGGTATCTTCGAGTAGAATTTTCTGCCAAACTTTCATTAAAATCTGGAGTGAACAAAATTTTCCCGATTTTTGAAAATTTTTAAAGGGGTACCATCATTAAAAATTGCAAAAATCGAAAACAAACTTTTTTTTCGACTCTTGAAATCTTTTGCCACATATCGAAGCGGACTATTTTCCTGATTCATAAACGCCTTTCCTTTTTAAAATCGGATGATAATTAAATAAAATATTAGCAAAAAGGTGACAAAAAAATCGTAATTTGGGCCAAATGCCAATCTCTATGATTTTACCTTAGTCAACGGGGTTTTTTCTTCAACAGTTTTAAGTAAATTATAAATTACAAATAAAAATTCATCAAATTAAACTCCCGGATTGCTCATTTACAGTTCTTTACACTTTTAACAGCGTGCCTTCTGTTAAGCCACGCTTCCAAAACGTAAACAAACATTAAAAGATTTAAAGAACACCTGAATTAACGGGACACCCGCCCAAATAAACACATGTAATATCGTTTTTAAACCATTTATTAATCGTTTTTATACATTTTTCTATTTACAGCGCTGCCATCCCGTGATGTCCTGCCAGAAGCGTCCTGGGAATGGGATGTGGAGAGATCGTTGGAGGAGAGATCGTTGGAGGAGAGATCGTTGGAGGAGAGATCGTTGGCACCAGGCACAATCAGGCAGCGGGATCCTGTCGCAGTAGCTTTCCTGAAGCGCACACCTGGGAAAGCAGAATTACAGAATTAGTATTGATATTTATTTTTATTATAGATAGTTAAGGTTGACTTTTAAAGATTGTGAATATAGCTATAGAAAATATGGCTAGATATTAAATAAGTTTTATAAGAACTTCTGTATTACCACAATAAAGTTTCATAAAAAACAAAAATCTTTTCAGTTTTTACAATGGGTGGGAATGGGGAATGAATCTTTAATGGTATTTCGTTTTAAATCAGTTCGAAAATATTAAATGAACTAAATCAAAATATTGAAATTGCGGTTTAAGTTGTTTAAAATTAAAATTCATAATCGACTTACATTCATTTATAAAGACACAATGCGAAAATTTGTCGAAATCTTTAACAACACCGCTACTGTGACATATTATATCGCTTGTTAACATTTGTTTACTTTTAAAACGCATGTTATGTTATTGATTTTGGCGAAAGCTTCGTTGACCAAGTTTAAATCAGAGGGAGTGGCTTTGAGCCAAAACTGAGCGTTTTGAGGCCTCTTTTTAGCGTTTTATATCTCTAATTTTAAACCGATTAAAAAAATGAATAGCAATTATGAATCAGGGATTCAATGGCCATCGATGTGCATCAACAGTTTTTGAAAAGAGAACAAAAAATATTTTTCGATTTTTTGAAATTTAGGAAAGGGGTACCATCAGTAAAAATTGCAAAAATGGTCAAAATTTTTTTTATTCGATTTTTTTAATGTTTTAATGCAGTTTTAAGAAGATTAAAGTCCTGATTCAGAAATGCTATTCCCTTCCAGAATCGGATAAAAATTAAATAAAATATTTGCAAAAGAGTGGCTAAAAAAACGAAATTTTTGCTTATAATGTATATTACGATTTTAACGTGGCTAAAGCAGCTTTTTGACTCAATAAATTCTACCAAAAATTGGCATAACTTGGCTAAAAATTGTCAGATCGATAAATGTTATACCTTTCCGATCTGGTATCTTCGAGTAGAATTTTCTGTTAAACTTTCATTAAAATCTGGCGTAAAAAAAATTTTTCCGATTTTTGAAAATTTTTAAAGGGGTACCATCATTAAAAATTGCAAAAATCGAAAACAAACTTTCTTTTTTACTTTTCAATTTTTTTAACACAGGTCAAAGCAGAATATTTTCCTGATTCATAAATGCCATTCCTTTTTGAAATCGGATGAAAATTAAATAAATTATTAGCAAAAAGGTGTCAAAAAAAGTTCAATTTTGGCCAAAAGCCTCTTACAGCATGGGTTTGTGTGTTCTTTGTTATTATGCTTTGAATAAAATTATAGGAAAAGTGTAAATGTTTATAATAGGACATTTTTAGGCGAACTGTATTTTCAATAAAAATATATTGAGGTAGAAATACCATGGGCCTGCTAAATCTTGGCAGTTGGCAGTTGAAGTGCATTAAATAATTAAATACATATTTAAAAAGATTAAGTAACTTTAATCGGGTGTATAATCAGGTACTCACAAAATAAATTATAATTTGGTCAAACTCTTCAATAGGTTTTTCCTCTGTAATGTGACTCACTTGTCCATCTCATCGACGTTTTTTGATAATACGAAATTATATATGTTTTCACCCATGTTTTGCACCTGAATGTATGACAACCGTTTGGTTCTTGTTCACAGCCCACGAAAAAGTGCTTTGTTATCTTGGTCAAATAGAAATAAAAGCAGATGAGGGCCAAAACGCACAAATAGCTGGTTTGATTACGTCAAAGGACGGGCCTCAGTAAAAATAATGATAGCGAATCGGCGCTAGTATCATCATCGAACTGCCAAATCGCTCTTTCCCATCTCGTATCTCCAATTTTAAAATACAATTAATAATGAGATAATAAGCCCCTGCCAGTAAACTGAAACGAACTGGTCAAATATGATTTGGCACAGGCAATTGAGTGCCACTCGTGGCTGTCATACACACATAACCCGGGCGATAACAGATCTTCCAAAAGGTTATTCCAAGACGGTTGTTAGGCTAATCCACTAAGCCGCAAACCGCAAATCATGTGACTGCCCCCGCCGATCCGAGCGCCTCTAATCGCCCATTCTTGGGTCGCTATTAGTTAGTATCATATACTATATGGTTTGGGCCAGAAGTGTTGCTGGTCAAGATTGTGTTTTACGACTCTTTATAGACCTAAAATCAGTTGATATTGGTTACCTGTTACCCGCTACCTGCGGAAAATAAAACTGGCCTTAAGGCCTCAAGACGTTATCGCTGGTCAAAGTCGGTTTATGGCTCTTAAATATGCAAAGAACTGTTAAGGGTTTTCCATCTTTCGTATTGGCAAAAATAAAGTCCAATTAACATCTCAGAGATTGCGTACAAAAAATTTCCTCTTTGACTAAGTTTTCTATTTTATTCTCTTGAGTTTATATGGAAATCAGAGTTACTAAAGCTGATTCTTCGTCAGAACAACGACATGTGTTTTCTCATCTAATTAGTTGACGTCAGCAATTAAGGCCTAAACGTCCCGCCTGTAAATCTTTCATTTAGTTTGTCAATTTCTTAGTCAACATTGTAAAAGGCCCCTTCCTTTGGTCCATCAGCCGTACCTCTCATGCGCAGAGAGTTAACCTTTTCCGCTGGCTTCCAGCAGTTGCGAGAGTCTCACGTGAGTGGCACACGAGTTGTGGAGAGCGAGCACTCACCCACCAACCGGTTACCCGTTCCCCACCTAGGTGGGAGGATCTCTATTAGGTGGATCCACTTCAATTGTCACCCATTTGGCTTGTAAAACCTTTATAGCATTGACCATTATCAACTGTTGGGTGGGCGGTCATTCAGGCTTTATCAAACCGTTGGGGCTCGGGAGGGGAATCAAATCGAGAGCTTCGGGTTTCCTCTGCTCCACCTAACGACGACGTCGCTGCTCCAACAGCTCTGCCAGCGAGGTGAGTTAAACACCAACAGAATTATAAAAACGTTCAATTAGCCGGTGTAGTAAGTCATTACAGTTTCAACGCTCGTTGCGAAAACAGCAACTCCGCCAAAAACGGCAATATTTGTTTTTATAAAGAAAGTTTTTGCAGCGATTGTTAGCGGGAAATTGTGCGGAAAATTCAGCATAGGCCAGGAAATTTCTTCGATCAGTAATCTCAGGTAAGGCTCACCCACAAGGTGTCATCCAAGTAAATAGAATTTCGCTGTGTTTTCACTTTTCTGTCGCACCAACTCGTTGCATTCGTTTGTTTTTGTCTGAAAATTCGCTGAGGTCCAGTTAATTAGCCACATGTAAAAAGTGTAAATTAAGTAAAGCAGAAATGGCAAAACAGCTGATTCGTAATTTTGAAAAGTTGTATTTTTTTGTGGCTGCGAATGCGTCTTTGTATTCAAAGTGAGGTGAGTGAGTTTCTGATTAAAAAAGCCTGCCAATTAAATGCACAAAAAATGAAAAAAATAAAAATATTCTGGCAATAAAATCCATACCTCGTCGTATGCAAAGTACACAAAGACGTTTTTGAAACCAGTTAAGTAAGCAGAATAATAAATATGTGCTAAAGCCATTGTCAAGGCACTCGATTAAGGTGAATGAATGATTTACAATCCAAAATGATGAATTATTTTTCGCAACTTCCTAGCCCACAAGTGGCGATTGCGATTGCATGGCTTACAAAATCCACTTTCAAATCTACTGCCTCAAGTGCAAAAATGCGCCAAGATAAGTTTTGGCCAAGAGACCCCATGAATAGTACCAGGTATTGCCGGGCAATACAGTTTCCCACCTCTCGAGAGCAATAATAACCATGTGAGCCCTTGTCTCAGGGACCTGGAGAGCTACACTTCAAGCTGAATACTATGGGCTTAAAAAATCATCCATAAATAATACGGGATTCCTTGTAATTATTTAACATGTTGCCAGTCAGAGTGAGAATTTCGGAGAATTGAATATATTACCGTTTCCAATCAAGTATTCCAATTAGTGTCACAAAATCATATGGGCTTTGGAAAGCCACTTAGTTATTTCGCTCAGTGCACAGAATCCATTGCAGATGCACTCGGGCGAATCGAGTGCGAATGGTTTGTCTGATTGTATGTTGAGGTTGAGGCCCGGGTCTGAACTTGAACTTGAAAAGCTTAATGCAAACGCTGGCTAACACCTACACACACACTCACACAAACACGCACAAAAAGCGGTGGAAATAAAAATGAAAATGACTGGAAACTCGAAACTGGAAACTGGAAACGATGTAGAAAAGTTGGCAACAATTGGAACAACAAGTGAATTAAATTAAAATAAATTAAGAGAATCTGCGTTGAAATGCCGATTGGCCGGAGAAACCGAAGCACGGGTGGAAAATTTGCCACTGCCATGTCACGAATCCATTGTATATGTGACGAAAGCTGGTTTATGGACCGCGATATAACTAATTATGATACAATTAAGGCAATCTGATATCAGACGTCTCTGCTTTCCCAGCGCCAACATCCACCAATCACCCGAAAAAAGGGTGAATGGAGAATAATTAGCACGTGTTGTGGGCCAAGAGGAAATCTAATATACGGCTATCTCCTTTCATGGGTAATTCCGGAGTTTGGACGACCGTGCCGTGCAATCTTCGAGAGGTGGCCCACTCAAGGAAGGCGCTCCGATAAGGGTATTTGATTTACGGCATTAGTCGAAACGATAGCCGTAGTCTCTGCCCCCATTGGCAACCGATTCCGGAGAATTCTTCTCCGCAATCCGTCAATAAATCCGTCTGGCTGACAATTTACAATTACGTGGTGTTTGGCTAAGAGCGGGTGGGGCGTTCTCTTCTGGGCCAGAACGAACTTTGGCAGCCTCTCTCATATTTTTTTTTTTTAGCCACTTATCTTTACGAAATTTCCGACACTCGAGCCAAGCGCACTTCTCGGGCCGATTAAACGTCGTTAGTGATAGCGATTAACTCGTAAATTTTTTGTTAGCCCAATGCATTAAATATGGTCTTGTAGTGGCCCATAAATTGCTGCCTTTTATTATTATTTACTAATGCACTTTTAATGCCAGCAAAATGTGGCTGTAAACCAAGGGACGGAGATGATAGTAACTGCGCCGTCGACAATTAATTTATTACAATATTTATAAGTCAGATAGGGAATCCCTGGGGGACTTTTTATTTATTTAAAGAGGGCTTACTGCCACGAGCTGGGATTTATATAACACCCACAACCGATCCAGGAGGAGCGCTTCCATCGCTCTTGACTGTTTTCTGCGATCTGCGGTTGGTTAGCAGTTTAGAAAAATGCAAAATCATTTCGTCCACGTTTGGTGGCCTATGTTTACCCGAAACCGTTTTTGCTAATTGTTTAAATTGATCAATATTTGTGACAAAAAACTGCGGCAAAGGAAACTCGAGCTTTGCGCTACCTTTATCATCATCTTATTAAATAACTTCGAGGAGATCACGTTTCTATTTTTGATCAGACTGGAGCGATTACTGATTAAGAAAGGAAAATTGATATGGAAATATGTGACATAACTGGGTGTATGTTTTATATAAATAGTTATGAACTTATTTTTATACAATCCAGCAATAATATTTGCCAAGTTTTGCTATTTTCTGTTTTCTGATTTCTGATTTAAGTTTTTATTTGTTTATTTGTTTGCCAGACTTTTGGCGCATTTGAAAGCCCAATTAGGGAATTGTGTGGGCTTCATTTCTTAGAAATCTGATCAAACAGGGAGAGCAGGTTGTTCAAAAGGCCGCCACAGTGTTTTTGCCGACTTATGAAACTTTCCAAAAACGTTTTTTTCGGTCGGCTCTGACGTGCAAACAATTCGAATAACAATTGAAATTCCGCTCACACAAATAACTCAAGTGCGCAACCGTCTGTCGTTTTTAATTTTATTTAAAGTTTTATCCGTATGTGTGCGTATTCGAAAATAAATGTAGAATCGAAGCGCTGTTATAAACCATTTACCTAGAAATGAGTTTGGCGAACTCACAACCCGTTTCCCCAAACCAAAAGGGAAGAATTAAAAAAGTTAAAACGATAAATGATAAACAAATTACATCATCGGGAGGGTGTGGGGGCCGAAAATTGTCAATATGTGAGTGGATAAGCTTGGAACGAGATAAGTAGAGCTGTAAGGTTAATTACATTGCGATCTGAGTGAGATATATATTAAATAGTAAACTCGTCCGCAATGCAAATGTTGAGTTAGCCTTGCCACAAATTGAATACAACTGCCAAGGTCTACCCACGCAGAACTGGCTAAGAAATCGGTTGGCAAACTGTACCCCAAATAGATCACTAAGGTCTATAGCTTATCCCGCTCAAATCCGCCAGATCACGGCCAATATTCCAATATTTAATCGCCGGTCGCTGTTAACTGGGGAAACGTGCGTAGGGCGACAGACTCGTAAAATCAAAAGCCAATGATGGCGGGATGACGGTGGAAATTTCGCGTTTGCCTAACCAATTAAAGGCGACAGCCTGCTAAGTTTATCAAACTAATTTGTTGACCGTCTCTCTGCTTTCAGATTAACAACTTGATCTGCCGATCTGCCAGGTCTGCTGCTCTGCGGATCATCTATATATCCATATCTATATCTATATCTATATCAGTATCTTGCTATCGGTATCCCCGAAGACCGTGTGTCAACAAGCCGGGACAAAGCTGCAAAACGAAACAACAAATGAATCGTGTAAACAGCCCAGACCGGGACTGAGACTGAGACGGAGACTGAGGCTGAGGCTGATTCGGGGCTTATTTAAAGGCCCGCTACCCACTGTCTGTCACTCAGAACAATCCAAGCTGCCAGCGGCAGCAGATCGCGAGTGAAATATACTTAAAAAGGCAAAAGAAAGCATCTTCTGAACAAATTAAGCTTATCGCGGAGCGAGCGAACGAGCTGAGACAATAAATAAATTAAATACCGGTGGGGCGAAATGCTCGACACCTTGTAAATACAACTTACTTCGCTTTAACGCTTCATTGCACCTCAGTTGAAGTTTATTTTCTGCAAAATTGTAAGCAGTATTGTGATATTTTAACGCCTGCCTGCGCCACCTGCAGCGTCGTAATCAATTTGTTTTAACACTTTGTGTTAAACTAAAACAAAGCCCTTTGAGCTCAAGCTTAAGCCAATCAACAAATTCCAAAATGTCTGCGTCGAAGGAGGCCATTTGCGCGAGCACGGAAAAGGATCTGGAAAAGCCGGCATTAGGTGAGTCCTTCATCAACTTCCTTCTATGCATATCTCAATCTTAAGTGTGATTCCATTATAAGACAGTATTTGTGTATAATATTCGCGATAATTTTCAATTGAATGTAGTTGCACTTTTTTCCCAACTATTATTAAGGGTGACATCCAACAAAAACATTGCAAATAACTAATAAAAAGTAACATAAAGTGAAAGTCTACAAAATTAATTTACACAATAATATAAAAAACAAAACAGGAACTAATTAAATAGCTCGAGATCCCAGTAATTTGAATAATATTCGAGCACACCCTCCATTTCTTCGAATAATTAGACGCTAGATTTGCGATTCTCATGTGGCAAAGCCTATGATTTGACTCACCTCGTAATTGGGCCAATTATTGCACTACCGCTGGGCCATATAATTTAAATTTAACTAAACTAAACGAATTACCCGAACAGAACAGTAATCCTAAAGGCACGTACTCCCTCGCTATTTTTCAATCGTTAAAAATGACAGTTGAATGGAATTCTCGACGCTTTCGAAGCTGGCTTCTCCAGAGGAATCCCCGCGATTTCAATAAACGAAAACAGGCCAAAAATGTATAGGAAGGTTGCCGCTAAACGGAAGTTATTTGTTATGCAATCAAAAAAGAGCAGAAAAATAAAATCCATTATTAACCAGAGTCGCCAACGCGTGAGCCAAATATGCAATTAATGTGTGACACATGGATTGCACAGAGAAAAACATATTCATTTGGCTTGATTAAATAATCATTATGACTAAATAAATCAGTTAGTTCTTATAGATCGCTATGGAAATTTTTACCGTGTAGTGGGCGTTTTGTTACCTGTTTTGTCCATTAGCCAACCTTTTTCGGACTGAGCCCAAGTGGCTTGTTTATAGTCAGTCTCTTCCCTTCCTACATACTTTACACAGAAGTCATCTTTTCTGTCTGGCTGACACTTGACACAGTTTGTGCAAGTTCCTGGTTTACCATTTTCGCGTAGTTCCAACTGGCCGAAACCGGTTACCGGCAAAAGCGCCCAAAACACAAAACCCAAAACAGGCTAAACAAAAAATAAAAACATTGCCATAAATCTCCGAAAATGCCAAATACTGTACGTGTTTATAGCTGTGCAAATGAACTCTGCAAGGCGATGACAAACTCGTTTTAATTGTTTTCTTCGGAGTCTAGACTCCGGGGTCTTGAGATTCGCGGCTAAGGTCAGTTGTGGAAATGCCTATTTCGCCTTCACATTCCGACGAGAACTTTTCCCCTTTTTACTTTCATTTGCGAATTGCATTACAACTTATAGAGCTCTGCTGGGTTTGCGTGATGAGCATGAGCAAAATAAGAACAATTTTCGATCTGGCAGCTTGACAAGTTTTTCAGCAAGTCGCTGGCTTTTGGCCCTGATATTGGCATTTGAATGTCCGGCCCGGACCAGCCCCACTGGCGTTTGTCATCTTTAGACATGCCACCGGATAATTGGATGAAAATATTCACATCTATTCAATTTCCCGGCCAACGCCTCGCCAATTACAAATTATATGTAGTGGGTGGCTGGCTTGGCTTTAAAAAGCCCCACAAAAAAAAAAAACTAACAATAGGGCATCCAGAGAATCAGCGACCTGTTGAACGTTGCGCTTGAGTTGAGCCCCATATCCGTTCCAAATTTCTATGGGACAATACTATATGGTACCACACGGCGTATGCTTGACGTCTCGTAGTCCCCCACTTGCTAAATTAGAAAATTGCTTTTACACAAAAGAGATCAGACTCATAAGAGAGATGGCGAAACTTTCAGAAACCTCCCAATTGTAAAGTGGAAATTCCTTTTCTTTTTCTGCTCTTGAGATCGTGACTTTTGCGACATTTTTTTGTAGAATTCAATTTGATTTTTTTTTTTTGTTTGTGGCAAGGAAATTACTCATCCCGTAAAGAGTGCGCTTGTTACTATTTTTATAGATTACCATTAGCCCCAAAATAGCAAAGGCATTCATTCAAAGAATGCATATCACAAGCCTTTCACCTGCCCCAGAGAAATTGAAGCAAAATTATTTAGCAATTAACCCGGTTCCACAGTAGTTACTCTCTCAGATGGATTCATCTGATAGGGGCAATGTGAATACCCGCCGTCTGACATCAGCCCAACCTTCTAAGGGGCACAAAGCTGGCTCTTTTAATGGCTGCAAATATTTGACAGAGTGTTTTGCACCTTTCAAGATCCGCGATACCAGGAACCCTTATTAAAGGCGACGTATAGTATGTTGTTTATGTTTCAATTGAGCTGAAGTGCAAACAAGCTCCCATTGTGGTTTATTATTGAAACTGAAAAGTGGGATCTTCTGTATCCAGAATTCCCCCGAATGTTCCCACACACATGGCATTCCATTTTTTTGTTGTTGTTGCCTTTAATGGCAGATGAAAGCAAAAGTTCCAATCAAACACAGTTTTCTTACGTTACGTTGCTGGAAAGCTCACCCCAAAAGCGCGCTACGAAAACGTAACGGCGGGCAGCGTAAAAGCTATGTAGAATCTTTGTAGAATGGTTAACTATTCACGAAGCTCATAATTATTTCAATATTTAATATTCGTTGTAGTTGGTGAACGCAAATAGAACCGAATGGCTGGCCGACAGTTTGAAAAATCACTTAATTGCTTTGAGCGGGCACAACTGTACCGTGGCATGTTGAATAACTTTTCCATTTGAGGGCCTGCCAAAAAAAAAAAATGGCGCACCTACACATCGACAATAAAATGGCGAATGAAGACACTTTCGCAATGGCTTCCCAGTTTATGTCACGAGAGCTTAGAGCACAATTGGGAGAAGCCTTTTAGCACTTTTCCTTGAATATATATTCATATTTCCAAATTTCCTTGAATAGATCAAATTTGCATCTATAGCTCATTCAAAAGTCTATAAAATCGGAAACAATTTTGAGAATTGAACTTGTGAGTGGAAGCAGGCGACAAACACGTGTCCGTCTCAGCCGGGCGGCAAGCGCCGACATCGCCCCATACAGGAATATATATTATAAAAACATAAACAAACAAACACTTGTGTGAGTCAAGCGTGACTGTAGCTTTTTTTTTTTATAGCCCCGCTCTGCGGTTTACTGAATAAAGACAACAAGTTCTAACAAAAAGCCAGAGCGGTGGCTTTTGTTTTTGCCATTTCGGTCTATGTCAAAATTAGCAACAACTTGTCAAAGCAATTATTTAGCGTAGCGTATATATTTTGGCATGATTAGCAGTAATTACGGCGAAAATAGTGCACCTTGTGGGGGAGGCGCCTCCACCAAGCAGCAGGGCACTTCTATGACTTCATCCATTGGGGGGCTGTCGGGCCGGGGAGAGGGGCTGTTGAAGAGGGGCAAGCCTAATCTTTTTTGTGTTGAATAATTTTAAATTTGTGGTGCTTAGTAATTTTCCAAAAAGTGCGATGGATGCCCTCATAATCACTTAGCTATGCATATTTTAAGCAGCGCGTGTGGACCGCCGCCTTCCATGTGCCGCAAGTCAAGTCACGAGATGTGAGTGTGTGCCATGCTTACGTCCATCCGAATATAATTAGACATTTATACTAGAACGAGTGGATGAATGGAGGTGCGGAGGATTGCTTTGGGCCGCGAGCAGAGAGTTCACTCGCCCAATTGACATCAATCACCGAAAAATGATGCATTTTGCAGTGAGAATTTTCCATTGCTAGATTTAATTAGAGGGAAATCTAAGCGACATCAGCGAAACTGATGTAATTGCCACGGGGAGAGAGTATAACGCCGGCGCAGAGCCGCCCAGCCTGCTCAGGCTATATTCGAACCCAATCCCCAAGCCCCAATGCCCATCGCCCATTCCCGTGTACCCACAACCATGCCCGTTTATAAATGAAGGCGACGCAACAGTTGGCGCTCAGTACAAAAAGCTAAAAGCAACAAGCGGCAGCTGAAAAGTTCTGACTCAGTTGAGCGACCAATATCGTCGGAGGCACACCGTTCACCGTCCACCGTTCCGTATCCGGCGTACTATCGCTGCCCTTTCTATAATTTCAAGCCCAAGAGTTTGCCCTAATCCGCGATATGTTTCCGTTTCTAAAACACCAATTCGAAAGATAAACCATGAAATGGTTTAAGCGTGTCCGCAAAAAGACCACCTGAGCTCGAAGAAAAACAAATCCGAACTAGAGATAATCGAATTTTAATTAAATAGTTTATAAACTAGAGTTTTAGTGCAAAAATAGCAAGAATGCCTTTCCGCCGCAGCAGTTTGAAGCACCGCCACCGGGATGGCCATGTTTTGGTTTGGAATCAGAGGCATCTCCATGAATCGCTGGACCAGGAGCCGAAAAGTAAGGCGCTTTCACCGCCCACACGGCGTCGCCAGAGGGGGGGGCTCTGTTTAAGCCAATTTCGCGCGACATACACGTGCTTCACCGGAACGCCTTCGGCGAAAGCAAACGCGACGATTGTGCAACACGAGACTTTGGTGGAAAATTATGGGGAATCGCGGGCTGTGACTGTGGGAGGCGATTTACCGCTGGGTGCGCACAAATAAACAGTCACCACAAACAACGAAAGCTTTTCAAAATTTAATTTCGAATCAGCAATTTTCTTCCTACTCCGCTATTGTTTATGTCATACCTTTTTTTGCGAATTTTTCTGAGCTAAATTCCTAAGAAGCTGCCGGGTTATTGAACACGAATAGCTTATCACACACTTTCAAGGGGCAAAGTTCGGGCTAGTTTTGAAAGTGAATTGCCTCAATTAAATCCGATGAGTAAGCGCTGGCAGCCTTGAACTTTTTAGAACGACCCCCCCCCATATTTTAGAAAGCCCAGCACAACTGTACTGGAAACACTTTTAACCTCACGTGCACAAAAAACCTATAACAACAATTGCATTTGTTGGTAATAACAGCTACTGCGATTGAAATGGCATATTTTCACGCAGGTAAAGTTTGTTCAGTGCCTTTGGGTCTGTGCTCTAGTTTGATTTTGTGAGTAAACTCAAAGAAAATCTTATCTTGTGCCGGCAGCGAACCTTGGGCTGAACAAACCCCAGAAAAGATTATATCCCAAAGATACTGTCTCGCTGTTAGCCTCGGATCGCCTGGGCTATTTCTGCATTTCCGAATAGTGTAATTCCGCCGCCAACATTTATATTTGCTGGCAAGACTTCCGCCTGCTTTGGGCAAATTAATTTATTAGCCCCTGACGCACTCGCCGATTAATACCCTTTGGGATGTAGGAATGATTTCTTAATAATATGTGTTTTTCTCCTTGTAGGATGCTTCGCCACGCGGTACTTTGTGACCTTCATGCTGTTCCTGGGCATGGCCAACGCCTATGTGATGCGAACCAACATGTCCGTGGCCATTGTGGCCATGGTCAATCACACGGCCATCAAAACCGGTGAGGAGGTGTACGATGACGAGTGCGGAGATCGGGATATTCCCATCGTAAGTTCATGCCTATCCAAGATTGCGAATAAAACTAATTGAAAAACATAATTTTAGGACGATTCCCAGGATGGAGAGTTTGCATGGAACTCGGCTCTGCAGGGCTATATCCTGTCCTCCTTCTTCTACGGCTATGTCATCACCCAGATTCCCTTCGGCATTCTGGCCAAGAAGTACGGCTCCATGCGATTCCTGGGCTACGGCATGCTGATCAACTCGGTGTTCGCCTTCCTGGTCCCCGTGGCTGCCCGCGAGGGAGGAGTCTGGGGTCTGTGCGCCGTGCGATTCATCCAGGGTCTCGGCGAGGGTCCCATTGTGCCCTGCACCCACGCCCTGCTGGCCAAGTGGATTCCCCCCAACGAGAGGTCCCGCATGGGAGCTGCCGTCTACGCTGGAGCACAGTTTGGAACCATCATCTCCATGCCGCTTTCCGGTCTGCTGGCGGAATACGGTTTCGATGGAGGCTGGCCCTCGATCTTCTATGTGTTTGGTATCGTGGGAACGGTGTGGTCCATTGCCTTCCTGATCTTCGTGTACGAGGATCCCTCCACGCATCCCAAGATTGACGAGCGCGAGAAGAAGTACATCAACGGTGCTCTCTGGGGCACTGATGTGGTCAAGGTGAGTTCTACCTAAAGGCTTACCTAAAAGACTTATGTAAATTATTAAAAACTTAATTCTTCCGTAGAGTCCACCAATTCCCTTCAGGTCCATTGTCAAGTCGCTGCCCTTCTACGCCATTCTGTTCGCCCACATGGGTCACAACTACGGCTATGAGACTCTGATGACTGAGCTGCCCACTTACATGAAACAGGTGCTCCGCTTCTCCCTGAAGTCCAACGGCCTGCTCAGCTCCCTGCCCTACCTGGCCATGTGGCTCTTCTCCATGTTCATCTCGGTGATTGCCGACTGGATGATCAGCTCGAAGCGATTCTCGCACACGGCCACCAGGAAGCTGATCAACAGTATTGGCCAATACGGTCCCGGCCTGGCCCTGATTGCCGCCTCCTATACGGGCTGCGATCGAGCTCTGACCCTGGCCATCCTGACCATCGGAGTGGGCCTCAACGGTGGCATCTACTCCGGCTTTAAGATCAATCACTTGGACCTTACCCCGCGCTTCGCTGGCTTCCTGATGTCCATCACGAACTGCTCGGCCAATTTGGCGGGTCTGTTGGCGCCCATTGCCGCTGGAAACCTGATCTCCGATCCCAGCAAGGTGAGTTTCAAGCGGCAAAAACTTTGTTTAACTATACTGACCTCCTGTTTATTGTTTGCAGCCCGTGATGGGTCAGTGGCAGATCGTGTTCTTCATCGCCGCGTTTGTGTACATCATCTGCGGTACCTTCTACAACATCTTTGGCTCCGGCGAGCGCCAGTTCTGGGACAATCCCTCTGAGGACGAACAGAAGCCAGCCCTGGAGGCCAGCAGCACCACCAACCCACCAAGGCTGAGCAACGGCAGTTCGGCGCCGCGGGCCATCTCCAGCTCCTAGGCTCTCCGGCCGTAGTATTAGCCGTAGTCGTCCGTCATTGCACTACCCGTAGTATGAGATGTTTAGCTTAGTTATTGTTTTAGTCACCTACCTATTAAGATATTAAGCAAAAAGTTGTTGTACCGATAGTTAGCCATTGATTATTCCTATGCCTGTAGCGATCCGCAGAATGAAAGACACATAGTTTCCAATTGTAAATTAAAGTGTGAACCCACAAAAGAAACACAAACAACCTAAACCAAACCAAATCGAGCACAAATCGTCAAATTGTAGTTAGGAAAATCGAGGTCTACCATTTTGAATGCGTAGTTTTTGTATCTTATTGTGATAGAGAAGGGAATTAGTTTTCTCACTGATTTGTTTTGAAGCGAAATGATCCGCTCAGGCGACCATTGCAACCAAATGTATGAAAAGAAATAAACTATTTAGTATAAGGATATTTCGGAATTTGTTTTTGGGGAACAAGGGAAACCAATTGCTGGGTAGCTCCTCGAGGTGGAGTCCTAATTCGTTAATAATAAGCGGTTGTCAGGATATCTAAACTGACATCTTGTCTATCGGGTATGTGAATACCAGGGAGCAAGGATATGGCCATCAGTTGGCAATTGAAATGGGTCACGAAGAGGAGCTCAGCCCGGAACAGGTGGACCTGAAAGTGTCCCCTTTAAGGGCTTCTTTAGGAAGAACTTGGAATGATTTCTGCGCCACTAGCAGTATCCATGGACTAAGATACACCCGCGACGAGGATACTAACCGGATTGTTCACTTTGTTTGGCTTCTCATCTCTTTAGTTATGTTTATCTGTGCCGTGGTTATGGCGCGCACCTTCTACATTGATTTCCGCAGCAATCCAACTCGGATGAACGTGGAAAGTGATAATACCCCAGTCGAGAATCTGTACTTTCCGCCAGTCACTATTTGCCCGGATGTCCTGTTTAATATGCAAAAGTCAGAGGCTTTCCTGCAGACACTGTAAAGGGACATTAAAGAATATATGTAGTTTAGAAAATAATTTAATTCTTTAACAGACAACTGCCCGAAGGAACCAATCTGAGAGTAATACTTCGAAAGCTCCACATCTTTTATGGTTTTATGCTGGATGACGAACGATACTCGGACCAGGATATCAATCCAATGGAGTCCTTGTTGTCCCTCAACAATCTCACACTACAGCAGCTGGTGGAGCATTTGCGTTGGAATTGCGATGAGATTCTGTATCGCTGCAGATTCAAAGGACAGATTCGAAATTGTTCGGAGCTTTTTCAATTGTCCAAAACCTTTTTTGGCCACTGCTGCTCTTTTAACTTGGTTCAAAAGGGGTCGGTTGGAGATAATCCTCTATCTATTATATTTTTATATATATTTCTTAATATTTCTTAATATTTCAGTCTAAACTTCACCGCCGAACGTGCTGTTGGAGGTGTCAAGTATGGACTTTCTGTGATTTTAAGATACAAAGACGACAGCTATGATCCTGTTCAATCCTATTCCTACGGTGTAAAGCTACTCATCCAGGAAGCTGATGCCTTTCCAAGTGCCCATGCCTCGGCGAAATTTGTAGCCTTCAACTCGGAGGTCTTTGCTGCACTTCGTCCCCAGGAGACCTTTTGCTCACCTGCCGTGAAAGCCCTTTCCGTAGAGGAGAGGAACTGCGTCTTCCGCAACGAATTCAAGATGCGTTATTTCCAGAATTATGTTTATCCAAACTGTGAGCTCAACTGCAGGGTCACCAACATGGTTAAGTTTTGCAACTGCCACACCTACTTCTTTGACTTTAATAGAACCACAGATCGGATTTGCACTTTCAAGGATATACCTTGCCTGGTGGACAACTTTGGTGGGCCTAGCTTTGTTTATAAACGAGTTAATCTTAATATTATTTAACTTTTTTGCAGCTAATATCATAACCAGGAAGAGGAGTACTCAGTGCTATTGTCCTTTGACCTGCGAACATTTCGATTATGATGTGCAGATCTCCGATTTCCCTTTGATACTCAATACGCCTGTGGTTGACCAGTTCTAGTGAGCACTTTCCATAAAATAAATATTCCATTAGTGTCCTTAATTCTCTTATTAATTCTTTAAAGCTCTGGTATATCCAATAACGATGGCATATTGCATGTGTTTATAAACTCCTTCAGCTACCGTCGTTTGCGCCACGATTTGCTCTCCAACATGGTTACCTTAGTTTGTAAGTGCCTTTAATTAATTTAGATCCTTTTAAAAAAAGTGTGAATATTTTCCAGCCAACTTGGGCAGCGCCTTTAGTCTGTTTGTGGGAATGAGCATGCTCTCCGTGGTGGAGATCATCTACTACTTCTCCGTAATCCTGCGCAAGAACTACGTCTTGGAGTGCGAGGCCCGCGGCAAGATGCTCCACAAAGGGCCAAAGTTCGTCTGGCCCAAAGCAAATGACTCCCACAGTAAACACAAGAAATCTGTTTTCATAATTCACAAATCGTAATCAGTTTGGTGGCAAAAAAAATTGCCATAAATTAGAGCAATAAAATATCGTATCAAGTTGAAGGAAGAGAAACCAAAACATTTGTATACCCTTTATGGGGATTTTCAGGCTCTTCTGGCAACCATTTTTAGAAGGGTATTCGAATCTTCACCAGAAGCAGAATCTAATTTAGGAATGTACAACGGCTCATGATGTTCTGGGAATGCCAAACCAGTGGCAGATATCTCCTATTGCCATAGGTCAACCGATGATGACCATTGTAAATAATATTATAATCGAAGTGCGACCATCTGCTGGTCGTAAATCGGACCCAAGCAGACTAAAGCCGCGATAAGATTGCCCCTCGGGTATAAAAGTGGAAAGTCCGCCGCGATTACCTACAGTTTGCGGTCATGTTCAAGTTCGCCTCAGCCGTGATTCTTTGCCTGGTGGCGGCCAGCTCGACGCTGGCCCAGCACAACCCCCACTGGTGGGGCAATCGCAACACCATCGTCCACTTGTTCGAGTGGAAGTGGGACGACATTGCCGCGGAATGTGAGAACTTCCTGGGACCCCGTGGCTTTGCCGGCGTCCAAGTTAGCCCTGTGAATGAGAATATTATTTCCCCCGGACGTCCCTGGTGGGAGCGGTACCAGCCTATTTCCTACAAGCTGACCACTCGTTCTGGAGATGAGCAGGATTTCGCCGACATGGTTCGTCGCTGCAACGACGTTGGAGTCAGGATCTACGTGGACGTTCTCCTCAACCACATGTCTGGGGACTTTGATGGTGTTGCCGTGGGAACTGCCGGAACCGAGGCGGAGCCCTCCAAGAAGAGCTTCCCCGGTGTCCCGTACTCCGCCCAGGACTTCCATCCCAGCTGCGAGATCACCGACTGGAACGATCGCTTCCAGGTGCAGCAGTGCGAGCTCGTTGGCCTCAAGGATCTGGACCAGAGCAGCGACTGGGTGAGGAGCAAGCTGATTGAGTTCCTGGACCATCTCATCGAGCTGGGCGTGGCAGGATTCCGTGTGGATGCCGCAAAGCACATGGCCGCCGATGATTTGTCGGTGAGTTTAGAAGCCACTTCCTTTCGGACAAGGTATTCCAACCTCTCTTCAGTATATTTACAGCAGCCTGAGCGACCTGAGCACTGAGCACGGCTTCCCCCACAACGCCAGGCCCTTCATCTTCCAGGAGGTGATCGATCATGGCCACGAGACCGTATCCCGCGAGGAATACAACACACTGGGCGCCGTCACCGAGTTCCGTTTCTCCGAGGAGATTGGCAACGCCTTCCGCGGCAACAATGCCCTGAAGTGGCTGCAGAGCTGGGGCACTGGCTGGGGCTTCCTTCCCTCCGGACAGGCTCTGACCTTCGTAGACAACCACGACAACCAGCGCGACATGGGCGCCGTGCTGAACTACAAGTCCCCCAAGCAGTACAAGATGGCCACCGCCTTCCATCTGGCCTACCCCTACGGCATCAGCCGCGTGATGAGCTCCTTCGCCTTCGACGACCATGACACCGCCCCGCCCCAGGACGCCCAGGAGAGGATCATCTCGCCGGAGTTCAACGAGGAGGGAGCCTGCGTGAATGGTTGGATTTGCGAGCACCGCTGGCGCCAGATCTACGCCATGGTGGGCTTCAAGAACGCCGTAAGGGACACTGAGCTGTCCAACTGGTGGGACAACGGCGACAGCCAGATCTCCTTCTGTCGCGGCAACAAGGGCTTCCTGGCCGTTAACAACAACCTGTACGACCTGTCCCAGGACCTGCAGACCTGCCTGCCGGCTGGCGTCTACTGCGATGTGATCTCCGGCAGCCTGGTCAATGGCTCCTGCACCGGAAAGTCCGTGACTGTTGGCAGCAACGGCTACGGCTACGTCCACATCGGATCGGATGACTTTGACGGCGTGCTGGCCCTGCATGTGGATGCCAAGGTCTAGTTAGGTAACACAGAAAACTGGGCTTTATTTCAAAAGTTTCAAATTACAATAAAAACGAACGCACATAATGTTATGAGGTTTTTAGATCTAACTATTCGAATATGTGTGTATATGATGGATCGATTGGTAACAAAGTAGGACATTAAACGCGATTCAAACTGGAACTGGACTTAGTCTAACAGTGCCACAGCGACAGCGACAATCCCTGAATACGAATCTGGTTATAGTGGGAGTCGGGAAAAGTCTGGGTAACCGGGGGACTACCGATCCACCTCCGATCCAGCTGGCACACTGTAAAATCGCTCTGCAAATAGAAGAAGTTGGCATTCGTGAAATTGTAGTTGGCTGCTCTGGCCAGGATGGCGTCGCTGAATATATGTTATAATATGGATCTGGTATAATTTTTATATTAGCGATCACCTCTCGCAAGCATTCAGAGGAAACCGAAAATGTCAAACCGATCAAGCGAGTTTTTAGCAGCGGCTTTTAATCAGCAGTTTTGTCTTTGTTAGTTTCGAAAACAAGCAACTACAAATCAAAAATAGCAACATTTCTACTGGCATTCCGATTAGTTACGAGTGTATATCTGAATCGATTCGCATCCGCATCCACATCCACATCCATCTCCAGATCCGAGTTCGGAGGGAGGACCGCTGATGGGGGCGAATGTGGCTAACGTTAATGTGGCTAACGTACTTAACGATTAGTTACCATTTAGTCGGAATTAAATGCTCATGATGCGTAATTACCTGTAAAATGCTGATCTGATCTCTCTTCATCTGAAGTACTCAATACGCTAAAAAGCCAACGATTCTTTGTCACTAAAGAGTTATTACATACAATGTGTATATTTTTTTTTGTAAATTATGATACTTAATTCGGTCTCTTCTTCAAAGGGTTTCCGTCTAACAAACACAGAGTCCAAAAATTCTGCTCAAACTTTAACATTAAATATTAATTTCTGGTAATACGTTAATTTTTATGCTTTCTTTGTTTTTTTTCGATTTTAAGATTTAAGTACGGCCCCAGGTCCAGCTTTAATTTACACGCGGATGCGCACAATTTCTTATCAGATCTTAGTCTTAGGATTTAACTAAAAAACGTCTCTGACCTTTCGCGTGAATAGCAGCGCAGTTCGGTTACATTTAGAATATTTAATTTCTTTAGCTTCTTAAGAATCAGATTATGTATATGGATTATGCCATCAAAAATTTGTAATTTATATATTTTTCATATATAGTTTATCTAGAGCTATATAACAGGAACCACGTAAAAATGCACAAATACTTAGCTTACATCTTACAATCTTTCTAAATGTCTTCTCTCTGAATGACATTTTCACACCAACTACAATACA
Organism: Drosophila varians; assembly: GCA_018150405.1. Lineage (NCBI taxonomy): Eukaryota > Metazoa > Arthropoda > Insecta > Diptera > Drosophilidae > Drosophila > Drosophila varians. Next base: position 19,018,244 of record JAECWK010000130.1, read on the forward strand.
ACATCAAAGTGTGAACTCTTATGCACATTAAATATATATAAACTTTGATCTTTTCTTTTATATATATATATATATTTTTTTTTTATATAGTAGTCAGGTAAATCGTGGGAGGAATTATTGTTGCGCATAAGTTTGTAGATGATTTAGAATATACATCGAATATCCGTTTATGTGTAAAGACTTGTACATATATGCTTTGAATATACAATGTTTAGATGGCTAGATGACTAGATGACTAGATGGCCAGATGCCTAGGCAATCCGTGGATCTAGCGAGGGTTGCTGGACAAATCAGCAGAGATCATAAGTACCAGGACTGGCTTCGGTGGGCCGAAGCGTTTGCGTTTTGGTAGAGCTTTTGAAACGGCCTAAAAACCAGAACCATTTTATAAAGTTTGATTGCCGAACGCCTCCTGTTCGGTATCGTCCTTAATCCTAACACTTGCGAGCATTTCTGTGTATTGTTTCAACATTGAGATTGTCAAAAATATATCTAGTAATAAACGGGAATGCTTCTGAGGTTTATTTTGATTGGCATCAGCGATTGATGATTATTGGTTTTCCTATTTTTCTACAATTTTCATTTAGTTTTTTTGTTTTGATTTCAACTTGTTTCTCATTTCAATGTTTTATAGTTTTCATTCGCAAACTTTCAATCAAGCTTTCATTCGATTTTTGCAATACTTTTTGTAAAAAATTTAAAATCCTTTTCACCTTAAACCCTTTACGCATGGATGCTGCATCTTAAAAACTCTTTCCCGCATCATGGATGCGCTTCCTGCGACTATCCCGCCTCCTGTACCGATCGATTATCCTCGAGCGATGCCGCTCCGGACACAAGGCCTCCGGAGAGCTGTCCACCTTCTTCATCACAATGCGGAAGGTAAAGGTGTGCTTGGGCGAGGCACTGGCCGCCCGCCTCGGCGACGGAGGCTCGAATTCGCTGCCGCTCGAGAAGCCGCCCGAGGAGAGCGGCCCGGGGTGGGGCAGGGGCACCGGCCCGGAGGAAACAGCGCCTGGAACACGTGGTGTGCCATTCGTATAACCCGACGGAGTGGACATGGAACCCGTGGACAGTTGCTGGGTGAGCACTGAGCTGGGACGAGGCTCGAAAATGGAGGCGCATCTCTGGTCTGTGCAGAGGAAGGTGCGAACCTCGCGTTCCTCCTCGCCCTTTTGGCGGACAGTCAGGGGGAAGTGCTTGCGACTGGGATCGCCGTATGGACTCTTCTGCGGCTCTGGCGGATAGCCGTAGCCATGCGGATAGGAGCCGCTGGAGTCGTAGCTGTCCCTGGAGCTGTAGTTGGAGGAAGTCTGCTGGGAGAGGGGACTACGTGCCCGGGAGAAGGCACTAAACGGGGACACGTGCAGCTGGCGGAAGTTCTCCGTGCGCTGCTTCTTGCTCATCGCCGGAAACGGAAGGCTGGGAGACTTGCCACCGCCCTCAGTGGGCGTGTAATCGAAGTGGGTCTCCAGGGAGGACTTGCGGCCTCCGCAGGATGAGCCTGACCTTTGGAAGGTCTCCGCATCCACCAGTTCTATTGAGCTTTTTCGCAGATCAACAGCTCTCCTGCCCTGACCTCGCTCGTCCGTGTCCACGATCTCGAAGCTGGAGGTCTGATCATCGTAGCTGGTAGACTGATACCTCGAAATCGAGACATCGAAGCTGGTGTCCCTGGAGGAGTAGGGGCAGTCGAAGCTGGACTCGCCGCGACTCGACTTGCTCCACTTGCTCTCGACCAGCTCGAAGCTGTCGCCGCCAGAGTCCAGGCGCTGCAGGTTGATCAGATCGGTTTCGGTGTCCACCCCGGGACTGCGCAGTTGCTCGAGGAAGGGGGAACGCGGCGGATCGAAGGAGGAGCGCCGCGACGGTGGCTCAAACTCGATGGTAGGACACTGCAGCGGCTTCTTCTCGGGCACCTCGGCCGCTGCCAAAGCTGCAGATTCGTTCTCGGCTTGGACAGCGGCGGGGTCCGGCTCTTCGATCTCCCGCCGCAGCGCCTGCAGATTCACATAAACTGGTTCTGGCGGGTAGGCCTTCAAGATCTCTACCAGCTCGGCCCGCATCTCTTCGGGTATCATCAGGTCGTTGGAATCCGATTCCCGCTCCTCGCTGATCCGTGGTTCGATTGGCTCTCGGCTCTCGGATCGCCGGGTGAAGTGATGCACTGCGACGGCGCCTCCATCCCCATTGAGGGCCACCACTTTCAGGGAGTTGGTCACCTCCTCCACGAACTGGGCCATGGCGGCATCGGTCTCCACCTCCTTCTTGGCCTCTGAGACTTTGGTGGCTTCGGTATCGGGCTCTCCCTCCGCTTCGAATGGCTCCTCCAGTTCCCGGAGACGTTCATGCTTGATATAGGACTCACCTACCTTCTCGAAGTGGACGTTGGCCAGCTCGAAGGGCAACTCCTCGGCTGCACTAGCTCCACCTACCTGCTGCTCTGGATGGCCCTGACTCAGGTCCGCGCTGGGCCGCTTGGATCCTGCCGCCGATCCCTGCTTCTGCTTCTCCTTTTCCTTCTCCTCCTCCTCGCGCTTGGCCGACCGCCTCAGCTTCAAGGACATCTTGGTGTAGTGGGCAAACTTCAGGGACATCTTCGGCTCGAAACCCACTTCCGACATTTGCTTCTGCACGGCACTCTTGGCGGCGGTGGAGGATGCCGCCGGACTGGCGGAGAATGTGCTTTGCCGGATCAGAGGACCACTGGAGGATCCGGACTCTGCTCTCGTGAAAGCGTTGGCAAAGCGGTTCGTCCTGGTGCTAATGTGCTTAGATGGCTTCCTTACAAAGGCCAGGATCTCTCGCATCACACTCTTCTTTTCCTGCTGCGGTTGGGCAGCTGCCTCGCGTTCCTTTTCCTTCTCAAGTTCCCTGGCAGCTGCCTCGGCAGCCTCCCTCTCCCGCTCGGCACTCTTGTAGGTCTCGGCAGGATTGGATACGGTTATGGGCGGGATGGGACCCATGGGTGAGCGTTTCTCACTGGCAAAGTATATCGGTGTAAACAGGCTGATGGAGGGTCTCTTCATGCCCCCAAAGCCAAAATCTTCGGGCTCTGTGCCCATGTCCTGGACATGAACCGTGGACGTGGGGCTTCTTCGGGAGCCCGGGGCTCCAAACTGGCAGCCAAAGTCGGTGGGAGCCACTGCACCCAGGGGTGAGCGCCTTTCCTGCGTGTGAACACTGAATGTGGGACTGCTGCGACGCGGTTCTCCTGTGGGACTTCTCATCGTCGGGCTGGCCAAAGGATCGTTGGGTGATCTTAGGCCGCTGCTGGGAAACAGGGGACTCCTGCGACCCTGGGGACTGCGATCGTTGAGGCCGACAGGACTTCGCCTGCCCTGCGTCCCCAGGGAAATGGAAAGCTGGCCACTATTTTTCCGCCGGTTTGAGGCCCGAAGAGTTCCTTGACGCGACAGGGAGGTGGGCGTTTTCTGGGAGCTGCTCCCCGGACTCTTGGACTCAGGAGCCGGCACAACTGGACTCTTTGGCGTCAGTGGACTACGCTTCTTCTCCCCATTAGCTCCGGTCCCGGCTGTCAGGGCCGTGTTGAAGGTGAGATTCGGGGCGTTGTTGGGACTCCGACGTTCCGAGGGACTGCGACGCGTGCGGAAGGACTGTGACTTGGCCTTTCGGATCTTGGGCAGCGACTGGTGGTGGTGGCGGTGGCGATGGTGCTGGGAGTGGTGCTGTTGCTGGGACGAGGAGGAGGAGGAGGGGCCGTTCAACTTATGTTAGTTGCTGTGATGCGGTCCGCTGGTGGGGTCGCTGCTGCCGCTGGAGCTCAGCGTGGTGTTCGATCCGTACGGATCCAGTGAACTCTGCACGGACATCGAGCGGCCCTGGTTCTGGCGGGCCCGCCTCACTCGGCTAGAGTTGGGAGAGAGCTTTCCGGGGTCGATGCTTTCTGGGTCTGCCTGCAAAGTGTAGAATCAGACATAAAGGGGACAACAGGATGGATGGATGGATGGAATGGAGTGCATGGACGTTGACGAATGTCGGTTGGTGGATGGTGGGTGCCGGATGGGTGATGGAATGGTGGGATGATGAACGGAGAAAGACAGATGAACAGATAGATGAAGAGATGGCGGCGTGAGTGACTGAGTTAAACACCAAGGAAGCAGCGCAAAGCAATCTAGAAGCACAGTGCAACCCACCTGGTAGGCCAGAGCATTCATGATGATCGTGTATGGGACCAGATTCAAAGGATGTATCTCCCGCATCAGGACGTTGGCAGGTATCTTGTGGAACTGTATATACTCCACAAAGGTCCCGAGAATCTCCTTGATGTCAATGTTCTGCAAAATAGCTTGCTTAGAATATATCCGATTCATTTTAAAAGTAAGCCATACGGGATTGTTGTCGTAGTATTTTTTGCTCCACATGAGAGCCGCCTGGAACTTGGTGAACTCATCGGCTCTGAGCTCTTCCCTGGCCAGGATCAAGCGGACCACGTGCTGGGGCAGCAAGGTGAAGCTGCCCAGATTGAGGACCTCATTGCCATGCTCGTCCACAAACTCAAGGACCTTCTGGACCAGGGTCTTGGTGCACTTGTACTGAATGTAACGCTCGGCGGAGGCCAACAGGGCGCAGACAGTGTCCACGTTGATGCAACACTGAACGAATCCTGCACAGGCGCGACGCAGCTCCTCCAGGCCATAATAATCGGCAGCATTCATGACACCTATTAAAAAAGTAATATTGTTAATTAACGTTTATCACAAAGCCATTGTAAAACTCACCCAATAAAGTGCGAGGCTGAAGAGTCACACAACCCGTATGGATGTATTCGATTAGTTGGCGAAAGACATCCGGCTCGAACTCCTCAATAATCAGGGTTTGGTGCTGCTGACCTGAAGGCTAAATATTCAACAATATAATTTATTAATTTGTTGTAAAATGAAAATACATATCAGCTAACATAACAATAACAGCTTAGCGGGCAGAGACAGGTGCAAAAAGTATTAGTTTTATAGGCATTCCAATTGTGAAGTTCAGGCAAACCCAAAAGTAACTCAATTGTTATAGAATTCAGAAGGTTTCTCTATTTTTTTTATTGAGCAGAAAGTTAAGAGGTTAGGAAGGTTTTGAAAGGCTAATAAATTCGAGGGAAGGCATTCAATAACTAAGTAGCTTCGCTCTAACAATCGAACATTTTGGTTCACAAACTCATCTCTAAAGTAAACATTAGACATTTGATCCACCCACCCGGCATGTTATGTTTCAGAAACCTTTCCGATATCTTTCACTACCGAATTACTTTCATTATTAATCAAGTTATGGCATTATTTGAGGAAAAAGACTTGTTAACCAAGTTAAAATCGTGGTAAGTGGCTTTTGGCCAAAACTCATAGATTTCCGTCACCTTTTTGCCAATATTTTCTCCAATTTTTATCCAATTTAAAAAGGGAATACCTTTTATGAATCAGGAACTTATTCCGCTTCGACCTGCGCCAAAAGTTTTCAAAAGTAAAAAAAAAAAATTGTTTTCGATTTTTGAAAATTTTAATGATGGTACCCCTTGCAAAAATTGCGAAAAATCGGAAAAATATTTTTTGTTCAATTCACACAAACTTTTGATGCAGATCGACGGCCATGAAGCCACTGATTTAAAATTGCTATTCCTTTTTAAAATCGGGGGATTATTAGAGAAACCATGAGCAAAAAGGTGAGTCAAAACTACCAGTTTTGGGCCAAAGCATCTTGACTTTATTTTATGTCGCTTTTGGCCAAATTTGAGTCACCTTTTTGCAAATATTTTACGTATTTTTTATCCGATTTGTAAAAGGGATACAATTTATGAATCAGGAATCCATTTAGCTTCGATCTGCGTTCAAAGATTTCGAATGTCAAAGAAAAAAAATTTTGCCGATTTTTGCAAATTTTTATGATGGTACCCCTTTAAAAATTTTCAAAAATTCGAAATATTTTTTTTGTTCCAATTTTTAAATACTTTAATGCAGAAAGAAGAAGACATAAGCCCTGATTCCAAATTGGTATTCCGTTTACAAATCGGTAAAGAATTGACTAAAATATGCGCAATAAAAAGATGAAAATATGAGTTTTTGCTGAATAATGCGGTCAGATTTTCTATGGCCAGGTTTAGGTAAAAATTAAAGCTACTATATTCCAGTAGATCGTGAAGGCATAGTGTACTTCGATGGGATGCGTATTACCAAAGTTATAGCCAATATCCTGATATCTATCAAGGCGTTAAAACGTTTCAGGATTCAAGCTTTTGATGCGTTTTATTCGAAACGCTGCATACGTATCGCTTCAGAAATATTTTATTAAATTTTAGTAAAGCCACATGCCGGGTGGGGAAGTACATTCTAAATAGACATTTATATTTTATTTCTATTTTTTTGTTGATGCTTAAGAATCTTCGTATATCCGAAGTAGAATATATCCTTGCAGGAATTGCATTAAAGAAAGTTAAAGAAATGTTTAGATACGGTTTATTTTGCAGACCAAGGGAAATATATAACGAAAATATTTAATTAAAATGTTATATTTGGTTTCAATATTATACTTATTAGAGCCTGCAAGGATATGGGATAGACTTCATTTAATTACGACACCCACACGTTTACAATTACAGATACACATACACGCACAGAGGCTGTATTTGATGCTTGGTTACCTCGGGTATCGGAGCTAATTGTTGGGTGAAACCGGTTCTCTAATGGTTATATGGTTACGGGTTGCGGGATGAGGAAGATGGAGGTTGTCACAACAGAGAATGCACCAGAACATTGATATCAGTTAAATGGATTTCGATTTACACATCATATTTATACAGAACAAAATGAATGAAGGCTCAACTCAAAAGGTATGTTAGTCACAAAAATAGCCCCAATGATGCAGGACCCACGGCAAAATGCAAAATCACACCATGTCACTCACACACCGACACACACAAATGCGGGGGGTTGGGTCCGCCGCCCCTTACGGAGGAGGTTATTGATTATAGATGAATGAATATTCCCCAGGATAAATCTATAATGTAATGGCAGGGATGCGGATACGAACCTGTTGTGCCGCGTTCTGAAGGTTGAGCAGCGGCTCCGAGGAGCGCTTGAGGAAGAGACGCAGCTTGTTCTCCTTGGTGGAGGTCTCCCTTTTCCTCTGGGGCGATGGGGCAGCATAGAGCATCTTGGCAAAGACCCGGGATCGAGATGCCAGCACGGCCTACAGGGAGTATAGAATATGGATTAACCTTAGTAAAAAAATAGAAAATTATTAACTGTGTATGAAAAGGGCGGACGCATTGTGGGCAGGAGCTATTCAAAGGGAATGCCATTCAAGGGATATTGTATGCCGGGAAGCAGGGCGCCGATTACGCCGATTACGCAGTGACCTGGTTTCAATGCTCGGCCACACAGGATCACAAAGTACAGGGCTGCTGAATACAAAATACAAACCTTGACGGCACAGACGGGCTCGCGGGTATCGCCCACCAGGAAGGTTACATCACACAGCTCGGGCATGGAAGCCAGGAACTTCATGTCCTCCGCCAGGCCCGTCTTGTTCTCGAACGTCGAGAGGTCCGGCTCTGCGTCAGCCATGCCGGGTAGTATCAATGCCTCGGGCATCTGGGTTTACTGCAATTACAAATGTCAAATGGTTATCTCCGGCTCTGTCCAAACCAAACATGGAAATCTTCAACTTTATAGGGAATTGTACCATGCAATCATAATCAAAGAAGGATAATAAAATGGTGAGTGATTTCCCTTTGAATTTTAAAATCAATTTAAATGGGAAAGTCTATAAATAATTCCGTTATTATCCAGGCTCCTAGTCCTAGTCCAAAATCCAAAAAGCCAGGAAAGCCAGAAAAGCCAGAAAAGCGCCCACAAGACCTTGTTGTAATTAAATTGTAATTCACTTCCACTTTTGGCCTCACCCAAGACTCGCGTCTGCGCCAGCCCATCTTCAGGGAACCTCCACTTCCCATCACCATCACCCTCGCCCTCGCATCACACCCTTCAAAGCCATCGAAACAGCCTCCGTGAGTGTCCTTGAACAGGGCTAACTGGCAACTAAATTACAATTACCATAAAGGCGGGTAGAACGGAAAAGCGGAAAAGGCAAAAGGTAAAAAGGCAACCTCAAATGCCAACAGACAAGGTCCTGTCACAATCAGCTACGCACAAACAACATCAACAAAGATCAGGATGGCCTTGTCGTGGGGGCTGGGTGGGTCGTTGGGTGGTGCGGAAAATTCAAGACAATGCAGAAAATTACTGCACACTTGGAGACAAGTTTCTTTGGATGGACGAGCAGTTGGCAGGGAACATGCATTGGAAATTGGAAATTGGAAAAGTTGCACACAAGACAGGAGAATGGCAAAAGTTTAATTACTATTTTTTTTTTACCTGTAAAATCGATATTTGAAAATATGTTGGAAAATATGTTGTTCAATCTCACCCTTGCTAGACTTACTTACCTGTTGCAATGTGAATTCGGGTTCTGGTCCCACTCCCACAGATTTTCTTGTCATAGATACTCGTTTGTTATTGATACACATAAAGTTTTAATTGAAACGGATTCGGAACATCCGTTTGCAAGCTTAATATTAAATCATTTTGACTGCAAGTCCATAAAAAAAATGAGCAAAGTGGGAAAAAAACGATGTATACAAAAATTCACTTGCCAAGACAATCCAAAAAAAGTTATGTACAAAAGTGTTCAAATATCAAATGTTACAAAGTAGTATCGCATCTTATTTTACAATTTACAGCATGCCAAGATTTTGAAGGTTAAAACGTGGGTGGGGGGGGGATACCAAAAATTGTGCTGTGTATCGGGAGGAGGGCTTGGGGTGGAGCAGGAGGAGAAGGAGGAGGAGGAGGAGAAGGAGGAGGAGGAGGAGAAAAATGTGTTATATAGGAAAATGGTGTATGTGCCACGCATAAATCATGGGGGTCAAGAGAAAAAGAGAAAGTCGAGTGGCTTAGAAGGCTATATGTATGTGTGTAGTATTAAAAAATCGGATAACGCGTGGAAAATGGCTGAAAACTTTCGCCTCGGTTCAAATGGGGGGGTTTTCCACTAACTTTTTTCCAACCAAGAGTGGTGCGTCAAGTGCGAAATTTTTCAGAGCTGTCCGATTTCCGGGTCGCTGGGGCGTCTCACTTTCACTTTTTCACCAACCGCCGTGCTGCGACTGTGTGGGTACGTGTTTATGTCCTGTTGTGTGCGTGGATGTGAAGCAACCAAGGCAACAGAAGCGACACTGGACACACTCACTCACTCCTTTGTCCTTGCACTCGCCCAATAAACTCTTCAACTACAAATTATAAACTAGCGTTTAAAGCAAAAAACAAAGTGCTGCTGCTGTGCTAAAGCAAATGGCCTGTAATTTGATTTTTCTCTACTCGGGCTTCTGGCCAACACAGACACACGCACTTGCATAGAAACACACACACACACACACAGAAAAAGCCCAGTGAGTGAAAGCAAAAGCGTTTTGCAGGACGAGAATTTTGAACCGTTTTGCACGAGGCTCGGGAGCGTTCTGGCCAAATAATTGTGTCTACATCCGAGGAGTCCGCCCTGCGTTGAGTCCTGCCCTGGCACGCACCTCCTGCGCATGTCCTGGCCCCATCGATCCGCTGGTGGTGGCAACAGATTGCTCTGGCGCCTCCGCCCAGTGCCCACAGGACAACGTGGCCCGCAGCCACTTGTTTGCATCAGGACGCATGTTTATGCCCCATTGCGCAGGTCCTGGCAGCAGCAGCAAACGTAAACAAAGCCAGGACCCGAGCCTTTGACAGCTCGCTGTTGACAGTTGCCTGTTGGAAGTTGGCAGGACAATCGCTCCACTTGACATGCGCTCCTCGGGCGCCTTCTGGCCACTCGAAGGCGTTCATCCTGACGGTGGCAACCCTCGCAGGCACTTGAAAAAATATTCCCGACCTCACAGGCAGTTGGGTTTCTTATTCGGAAATATGTATGAATGATTAATGAGGATTTTTTGTGATATGGAAGAGTGAGGGGAGTATCAGCCTCTTCCAGCCTCTACTTGCAATCTCTTGCAATCTGCAAAGATCGCGAACTTCCGTTTTGCTTGAAGTAGCAGCTCCCCTAGCCACTTGCCCCAAGCGCATCCGTGCCCCAAGACAGAACCATTAATTACATTCACAGTTCCTCCACAGGCGACAGAGAACGAATCCAAAAATAGCTCTCCCTTTTGCCACGACAGAGCCATAAATCTTTCGGTCTTTCGGTCGATCGGCTGGACGAGTTGCAACAGCAACAGCAACCGCAGGCAGGTAGCCAGAGGTCAGGGGTCAGAGGCGGGACTGGACTGGAGTGGACGATGTCCTGACGCCACCGCCCCGCTGTGCCCGCTGTGCATGGTGAACGGTAAACGCACAAGTCAATTTCAATTGCATTACCCACTTGACACGTCGCGACGAAAACAAATAAACAAACAAGCCAGCCAGCCAGCCACCGAGAGCACACAAGGATGCGGCAGCCGTGAGAAAAAAAATCAAAGACAAGGCAAGAGGTGTGCGGAGGAGCGGAAGACGCCTCCGCAGTCTCCGGCGACGCGTCTGTGGCTTCTGGCCGATCTCAGCTGGCGGCGAATGCGATTCTCTTGTCAGTTGTCGCCGAGCCGTCGTATCTCACGGATGTCGCACAGCCAAAGAAAAAGAATCTCAGAGTCCGAGCAGCATCCGCGATGCTCGTACAGCGCTGTATCCATCAGATACTTGTGCGGATTTAAGTGAATATAATTGAAAGACCCCTAGTGTTATAAATAGTGAGATAAACTCTTTCTCCACCACGTCGACACGTGCCGGGCACGCTTCTCCTCCGAACTGTGCTGTGTGAGTTCCCTCCTAAAAATAAAGACACAGACTTGCCAGCGAAGTGCATCTGTTGGATGCGAAATGCATCTTCAAGTTGGATGCTTTTATGTTCCGTTTCGGGGGCAGTTTTAAACATTTTATGGCCGCGTTTACTGTCGCAAAATAGGGAATTCGTGTTTCGGCCAGAAAGAGTGACGAGATGAAAATTATATTTTTATAAATAAATTGGATTCCTTCAGATCGGTCTTTGACGTTCTGCCCTCTGCGCGGCTGCCTCGTTGCTTTTCTGCAGCTTCTTTAAATATATATATATATACACTCTGATATATATTATTGGATTTATGTACGTATCTATATCTGCACATGTACTTTCTCTGTGCGATTCTATATTAATTTTCGCTTAGTTGTCGCCTCGACCATGTCGCCCATTTCCGTTTGTTGTCGTCATAAGTTGGCGTTGTTGGGTTTCGTTTTAATTTATAATAACAAAAAAACATTTGCCAAATTAGAAACATCAGTTTATTTTTGTGGGCGAAAATTATGTTTTTTTTTTTTTGCTGTTTTCTTGGAAAAACTTTTGTTCAATTATTTGTTTTTTTTTTAAACTGAAAATTGAATTTTCGTTTATCACATGGCCATATTATAGGGCTATGTTCCCCTCACAAATTTATATTTAATTCTTAAAAGGAATACCTTAAAAGATCTCAGAAAAAATTCTCCATATACCTGCATCAAAATCTATGATGTTCCCCCATTTTTAGAGGGGTCCTTGGGATATTTTACAATTTCTATCCGATTTTACTACAGAAGACCTTTATCTAATCCGGAAACACCAAGTCAGAGTCCTATTTTTAATTATCAGTTTAGGATTAACACCTTTAAGAACTGCACCTGTTGGATTTCAATACTTCCTGCGCCAGCTTATCCAATTGAAAGTGAAGGCAACCGGAAGATAAATCAGAAGGGCAAGAAGCTACAAGGATTATGAGGTAACAAGAGTCTCGAAGACCCCAAGTTGGGGGCCAAGATAAATGCATTTGTGTCGCATCCGCGGCGGTGATTAGGTGACATTAGAAACGCAGGAGACCCTGACAGGATGTGGGGAGGATCAGGTCGCTGGTCCTATTGCCCCGCAAATTGAAAAGGGAAACGCAGCCGGAGGTGAGACCGACGCTGGATGGCCTCCACCGACATTGCCCCACTGACATTTCTCCTTGCCACTGCAACAGCGGCTGCTGTAGTTAAATTCAATTTCCAGCAGTTTGCATTAATTTCCCAGCTTACGCCTAGTCCCCAGCCTGGCCCAAAAGCCCACCCACAACTACCTACTGTAGTATAGCCCCCTGGCCCCCTGGCCGCCTGCTGCATATTCAATCGAATCGCAGGCAAAAACAGCAACAGCTTTTGCCGACCGTCAGCGAGAAAGTGGAAGGAAAGTCGAGCGAGTGAGAAATTTCCTCCGAGCATCGAGCATGGAGCATCGCAATGTGGATGTGTGTGTATCCTGGAGCTCGATTTCAGCGCAGGATATTCGTTTAGCCGCCGACGTGAGATGCCATGATGCTGGCCGGGCATTGCGAATTTCCCCACATTTCACATTTCAGTCTTCGTTTGCCGAGCGTCGTGCGCGCAAGTATCCCACAGATACGCGGATAGACGGCCTCCAATCCAATCCAAAAAAGAGAAAAAAAAATAGCAAAGCAAAAAAAAAAAAAACGACAAAAAGGAGGAACAGTACAGTACAATAACAACTGTGTTTGAGAAAAAAATGTTACAACGGGCAGGAGCCATTATTAAATATTAGCAACAGCAAATGAAAAAGAAGAGAAAACGCGAAATGTTCTTAGCGAAAATTGGCCAAAAAGTTGCAAGCCATTACGGTTTTCGTTGACGGAAAATATATAGATATTGGCCAAGTACTATACATAATTTTTGGGGCAGCACAGCCGCCAGCTTTGAAAATTTTCGGGCCACGAAAATGTGTGGCGTTATGGTAAATGCGATTATAGATTCAAAAATAAATATCATATCCCGAAGTGGAAAAGCCAAAGTTTCAAAAATCATGTGAAAAATATTGAAAAATCGAATGAAAAATTCGTTACCCCCCTTTTGTGGATGTGTGTAGTATCTTTTGTGCGCCTCGGCCTCCTATGTATCTGTGAGATACGCAAAACAATTTGTCTGCGCCATTAGTAGCGAAGAGTTCCATCTGTGCATGTGTGTGTGTTTGTGTGTGTGTGTGTGTGTGTGTGTATGTGTGTGTATCCTGCGCAGTCAACGAAACTGAAGCTGCGTTTCGCATCCTAGCAAATCCTTGGGAGCCAGCCAAGGGTCCTCTGGACCACAACCAGCAGCAGCGCAATATTTGCGACGTTGACGCAGCCTCCACTCGCTGCCTGCCTCCTGCCTCCTGCCTCCTGCCAGCCCCTCCACGCTTTTTGTTGCTTTTGCCAAGGCTGTGTGTGTATCTGCAAAATACAGATACTGGTGTTTTGTTGCTTGTTTTGCAATTTTGTCTAAATCATGTTTTTGGAAACAGTATTTTGTGGCATCTTTTCGAGTTGTACATTTTTTTTATTGTCATTTGGAGAGGATATTTAAAGTAGGATTCTTCTGTTGGATTCTTCAGGGAAACCTTTCTGTGGAATATGGTTGATTATAAAGGATCATTTTAAATAGATTTTCTATAAAAGAGTTAACAGAATCTAAGGCTTTGATAGCCCTATACTTACGTGCTAATCTCCATTGCTTTTCAATACCAAAATCATAGATAGAAAGTGGTATAGGCTTTGTTAAATAATTCAAAAAAGAAAGGTAGTAAAGTAATTCAGGTAATTCCACTTAAAACTAAACCATAGTTAACCTTTTCTTTACTTATTCCTATTTTCATTTTCTTTCATTCAATATTTCAATATATTTCAATGCTCTTTTAAACACCTTTATAGGCATTTAGTTTCCAATCGTTTAGATTTGAAAACATTCCCCTCCTAATCCCTTTACATAGCCGAGTAATTATGCTCCAATTTGGAGTCCCCGCAAAATAAATTTCTGAAGTGGAATCTGCTTTACTTCCAACTTCTGGCACTTGTCCGGGTCTTGAACCTTTGCCTCGACTCTCAAAACTCGCTTCCTGCTCCTCGATGATCCTGGGTAGCCTATATCAGAGGGTTGGGTGGGTGGTTGGGCTGTCATTTTGCTTACATGTGTGTAGTTTTCAGTTAGTTAGCTTGCCCTTTTCCCTAAACTCCCCGGCGCTTTTCCGCTCACTCGCAGGACTTTCAGCTTCAGTTGCGTTTCCGTTCTGCACTCGCTGGAATCAGAGGACTAGCAGCAGGACTGTTTCAGGACGAAGGGAGTGAAAAGCCGCGAGTTCTCGCTACTTTTTTCCATTTTCGCTTTTCTTTTTTACGAGGCGTGTTTTCCACCCTGAGTGTGTGTGTGTGTGTGTATTTACAATTCCGTTTTGTTGTTGTTTTCGCGAACGCCATTTTGTATAGGACACTTTGCGTACTATGAAGTTACAAACACACACACACACACACTCATACGCGTAGAGAGTCCTTTTGGCTGAAAATTTCCCAACTTTTTCGCTGCTATCCCAACATGGAATATATTTTCCTTCGCTTCGCTTTTCTTTTCCTTTTTTTTGAGGGGGGGAGGGGGGGAGGGGAGACCAACATAATAGAAAATACGAATCGAACCCCAACACTCCATCTCTTTTCCACTTTTCTGTCTAGTTTTTAAAGGACGAAAGAAAAGGTTGCTGAAAAATCAAATCCCCGATATCAGAAAATAAGTAATGATACTCCTAAAGGATATATCCCTGTGCCTGTATATTTTCCTGGCCAGGCCAAATGCTGAAAGTGAATTTGTGCGACGGCCCTCGAACTGAAGAAGCTGCCCGTGTCTATACACAAAGAGAAATATATTCCTCCGAAAGGCCTTAATAATTATGAGGAAATCCATTTAGACATGGGCATGTAATGGAAATTTTATTGAGCCAAAATATGAATCGCTTTTAATCGCCCAATCAATCAGCAAAGCTATCAGAAACATTTCAATTGATTTTGGTTTTATGAACAAATGTTCAATTGCGTTTTTCAGAAGAATTCGCAGCCACATCCACATGCATATGGAAATCGTCTAATTTTCTCTTTGAATAACAAAGATGATTGCCTTCACAGAAGACAATTAGAAGTTCTTGGAAATGAAAACAAAGTTTTCCCAAAAATTGATATTAACCTAAAAAGGCATTATCAGATTAAAGTAACAAAGGACCCTCAAGGATGTCGGTAGTTGGCTAGAGAAGCGTTTTCGCAAATTGAAAATTGCAATCTGTACCTGCATCTGCATTCCTAAGTTGCCAGTAGCGGCATGTTGCCTCTGGCAAATGTCAGGTAATCGTAGATTTCGTCATCGATTTTTGTGCCTATCCGGAGGGGGATACTCGAAAAAGGGACACGTTTTCTAATAAAAGCGGCCATATTGCAATTCCTGGCCTCGAGGTCCTCAAAAGCCAATTGTTTGCCTGCGGGTTAAATGGGGCAAGGCAGGAAAGGGGGCTGGGACACATATGAGTGTGTGGGCTGCCCGAAAACCTATTTATGCCCCGACATTATGAAATGTCATTACGTGGGCCTTAATTTATCATCCGAAGGCAGACGTCAAACCCACCATAATTAAAACGCATTGTTTTTCAATGTTTCCTCTTGCAGAATCAACCGGAAACAGGAAGCTGCAATTAATTAGGACCCACACTCGGACTCACCTCTGGGTGGAAACTCTAGCGATGAGCTGTCTTCACTTGAAGAACTTTAAACGCGCCAATTGGTGGCCAACCTTACCAAGGAGCTAAGGACGTTTCCTCCAAAGGAATATTATTTACAACTCGAATTTGAAGAACTATAATTTGGCAAACACTTATTGCATCAGACAAGGATACTTCTTGGTCTTTAAACACAAAATCTATTTGAGAATGCCACCTCTCAGGCAGACGGTGGTGCAGCTGGTGGTGGTGGTGGTGCTGCTGGTGGCTGTGGATCCCTCGATGGCCCAGCGACCGTTCATCCTCAACCACACATTCAGTTCGCTGCCCATGTCGCAGCATCCGAGCTTCAACACCTGGCCAGGATCCTCCGGAAAGCAGCTGCGAAACGGGCGACTCCACGAACAGCCCTTGCCCCTCCCGCAGCCCACGCTGCCGGTGGCCACCCAGTACGAGGACTATGAAGCAGCCCCAGCAGGATCTCGACGCCAGGACTATAAGCGCCGCCAGAGCCTGGCCCAGCTGGCTGCCCGTCCCGGAAGCGGTGGACGGCGTGGCATCGAGTCGCTTCGGAAAGAACTAATGAATCCTTCGGTGGGCGGACCAGGAGGCGGCATCTCTGGACACGGAGCTGGTTATCCCTCCTACCAGGCTACGTCCACGATAGGACGAATCGATGGCCTGGGAACGATCGATCGATATGGCGAGCCGATAAGACAGCCCACTGGAATGGCCGCCATGACCGCCGGACCCTACTCCACGCGGTTTCCTCCAAGCTACGGCGGAGCTGATGATTTGCCAAAGCGAATGCCTCCGCGGAAGAACTCCATCAACGAGCTATACAAGCTCAAGAAGAGCCTCAACCAGGCGGACGAGCCTGCTGGCGGAGTAACCCACGGAAATCTGGATGGAGACCCTCAGTCTGCCTCCGCAGATCCTTTGCAGGAGATCAAGGATCGCATCCGAGACACGGATCCCAATGCGGTGAGTTAGATCTCAAAGAACTCTGGGCTTATGCCTAATATTCCTTTACTTTTAGAACACCTACGTCCCCCACACGGATGCCACGCCCTCTACGGAGTACGAATACGAACTGGGCGTTAAGTGCAACTTCGAGTCCCCGTGCAGTTGGTCTTGGGTGGAGTATCCAGATGGCTTCCAGGTGATCAGCGGCACCGAGCTGGCCAAGAAGAATCTGACGGGAATGCATCCTGGACCTGCAGCGGACAGCATAGACGATGCCACTGGCCACTTCCTGTACGCCCGCGTCCAGCCCAACTCCAGGCCGTTGAATCTCACCTCGCCGGAGTTTAGCACCACCATGGAGAAGTGCTATCTGGAGGTCTACATGCACCAGAGCGACATGAGCCATGGATTGTCCCGCGTCGTGGTGGAGCCTCTGCACACGCAGGAGAGCAGCTGGGTCCCGGCGGAGATCCAGGGCGATAATGTGCGCCAGTGGACCCGGAAGGTATATCGTCTGGGTCGAGTATCCCGGGATTTCCGCATTGTCTTCGAGATTGTTCCCGATCTGCGAATGGGCCAGAAGGGCCACGTGGCTCTGGACAACCTGCGGATGGTGAACTGCTTCCCAGAGGGCACCAAGTCGGAGAAGTGCAGCACCTCCCAGGTGAAGTGCACCTCCAACAAGGTTCCTGTGTGCATTCACCTGCCGAGGATCTGCGACATTACCAGGGATTGTGACGAGGCCGAGGATGAACAACAATCTTGTGGTAAGAAAGCTTTTTGAATCCCAAGGGATATATATTCTAAATATCCGAAATCCGCAGACAAAATACCCTACGGAGGACGCTGTGACTTCGAGGAGGACTGGTGTGGGTGGCGGGACTCGGGAAAGACCATTCTGACCTGGTCTCGGCACACAGGATCTTCGCCCACCCACGACACTGGCCCGGACGGGGATCACACCATGCAGCACCTGCTGAACAACACCAGCGGCTACTACATGCTCGTCAACATGAACCAGCACATGAACAACACCGAGAAGAACTCAATCATTGGCTTTGCCAGCAACGCCATTATGGTCAGCAAGACCTTCAATCCGCCACCTTCGGTCCATGGGAATCCTGATTCGCCCTACCGAAACTCTTGCGTGGTCAGGTTCTTTATCCACCAGTTTGGCAAGAATCCCGGCAGCATCAATCTCTCCGTGGTGGAGATGAAGGAGAAGGAGAACATAACCACCACCTTGTGGTGGAGCACCAAAAACCAGGGAAGCGACTGGCTGCGGGCGGAATATGTCCTGCCCAACATAACGTCCAAGTGAGATTATAAAATCCTTTCCTTGGAGGACTCCCTTCTTATGTTTAATTCCTTCTATTGTAGATACTATCTTCAATTTGAGGCCCGCATGGGCATGAGGATCTACTCCGATGTGGCCGTGGATGATTTCTCCCTGAGTCCGGAATGCTTTGGCCTAAACATACCGGAGGACCACTTGAATGGCTACAACTACTGGGATGTTCGGCTGAATCTAAAGAGTCCCACCTTCAAGGACTTTGAACATACCAACTGTAAGTTTATTTTATCCAAAACAAAACTCCATTATTAACGTTTTTAAATATTCTTCAGATCTTGAGCTAACCAGCTGCGATACCAGAGGCATGATAGGACCTACTCAGGCACAATGCGAGTCATCCTACAGGGAGCAGAACAAGTCGCATATCCTGCGGGAGGTCCATGTGGTTGAGGATCAAAGCACCTACAAGGGCATGCAAAAGTGGAAGGTGCCCCACGAGGGACATTACACGTGAGTTTTCAATTAAAATATATCATAGAGCATTTATTAATAAGCTTAATCCTCTCCAGGATCATTGCCAAAGGTGCCAGTGGTGGTCTGGGCTCCGGAGGAGTTGGCAGCTCCCGCGGTTCGGTGGCTGTCGCTGTTCTGGAACTCCACAAGCACGAGGAGCTCTACTTCCTGGTGGGCCAACAGGGCGAGAATGCCTGCATTAAGTCGATGGGTCTGATCAAGGAGCCGGGATGTGGCACGGATCACGATCTAGACTTGGCCCAGTACAGCTTCCGTTCCAAGCAGGACATGGTGAAGAAGATCTACATCGAGAACGGAGCTGGCGGCGGCGGCGGTGGCTCCTATGTCTTCCTCCTCAATCAGGCCAAAAACGAGGCAGTTCCCCTTTTGGTTGCCGGCGGAGGCGGTGGCCTGGGCATTGGCCAGTACATCGACGAGGACTTCCAGCACGGCCAAACTGCCAAGCCAAACCAGTCCCCGGAAAGCGGTCAGATTAATGGGGAACCTTTGAACAAAAAGACAGCAGGTCCGGGAGGCGGATGGCGTGCTAAGGAGGATCAGGCCTTGAGTCCCACGTATGGAGCTGCCCTGCTGCAGGGTGGACGCGGAGGCCACTCTTGCTACGTAGAACTGGCGGACAACGGGACTTCCGTCCACCGACATGGCCAGGGAGGATTCGGCGGAGGTGGTGGAGGCTGCAACACGGGAGGAGGCGGCGGTGGCTATGCCGGTGGAGATGTTTACCTCACGGAATCGAACGGTGAGGGCGGCAGCTCGTACATCAGTGCCACTCGCAGTCTCCGGGAGATCAGTGACGTTCATGCGGGAGCCAGTAGTGGAGCAGGTGCCATCATCATCATCCCAGCCATCGAGGGATGTGGCTGCGACTACAGGTGTGTGGCTCTGGACGAGTTCCGCTCAACGGTGCGCTGCATCTGTCCGGATGGCTGGAGCCTCAAGCGTGACAACAACACCGCCTGCGAAATCCGCGAGGAGGCCGGCAAGTCATCCTTCCAGTACCTCGTCTCCGTTCTGATGATATCGCTGGCCGTGCTCTTCATCTGCATCGCAGCGCTAATCTTTATGTTGTGTAAGTTGGATCGAGGTATATTCTCCTGGCAAATATTTGTTAATCTTGTAACAAATCTCTCCAGACAATCGCTATCAGCGGAAGAAGCAGTCCAAGAAGCGCCACAAGATGCTGGTGGAACAGGACCTGCAGCTGACGCGTCTGCGGAATAACATTGACGACTCCAATCTGAACAACTTTAATCCCAACTATGGCTGCGATGGCATTCTCAATGGCCACATCGATGTCAACAGCTTGCCCCAAGTGGCACGTGATAGCTTGCAGTTGGTCAAGTAAGTAGCCCATTAATCTCTGATATCTGATATCCCTCTGATTAACATCCTTTTTACCCAATTGTAGTGCCCTTGGCAAAGGAGCCTTCGGCGAGGTCTACATGGCACTTTACCGCCACCGAGACGGCGATGCTGTGGAAATGGGCGTGGCTGTGAAGACATTGAGGGAGGATCCCAAGCGGGAGAAGGAAGAGGACTTCCTCAAGGAGGCCGCCATCATGGCCAAGTTCAATCACCCGAATATGGTGCACCTGATCGGAGTCTGTTTCGATCGGCAGCCGTACTACATAGTTCTGGAGCTTCTGGCCGGCGGGGATCTGCAAAAGTTTCTCCGTGAGAACAGGAACACGCCCGAGCGACCCTCCTTGCTGACCATGAAGGACCTGCTCTTCTGCGCCCTGGACGTGGCCAAGGGCTGCCGCTACATGGAGAGCAAGCGATTCATCCACCGCGACATCGCCGCCAGGAATTGCTTGCTGAGCAGCAAAGGACCCGGCCGCGTGGTGAAGATCGCCGACTTTGGCATGTCCCGGGATATCTACCGATCGGATTACTACCGCAAGGGCGGCAAGGCCATGCTGCCCATCAAGTGGATGCCTCCGGAGGCGTTCCTCGATGGAATATTCACCTCCAAGACGGATGTCTGGTCCTTCGGCATTCTGCTGTGGGAAGTGTTCAGCTTGGGCCGCTCCCCATATCCCGGACAGCACAATACCCAGGTGATGGAGCTGGTGGTGCGAGGCGGTCGGCTGGGATCCCCCACCGAGTGCCCCGTGTCCATCTACAAGGTTATGGCCGACTGTTGGAATCCCACGCCCGAGGACCGACCAACATTTATCAGCCTGCTGGAGCACCTGACCACCTGCACCCAGGATCCGAGCATAATGAATGCTCCGCTGCCGAACATCCTGGGACCGACGGCCTCCGAGAGGGATGACACCGTCATCCGGCCGCCGAACGGCGAGGAGTTCTGTCTGGCGGTGCCAGACTACCTGGTGCCTCTGCCACCGGGTGGCAGCAACGCCCTCGGCACTCCACAGATGGCCAGTGGCTCCAGCTATGGACCGGAGTCGCAGCGCCAACAGATGAACTCCTGCACCCCGCCGGCCATCACCTCACCGGCAGCACCACATCCGCCGCGGACCATGGATGGCGCAAATCCAGGCAGCGGCGATTGCTGGGAGACGTCCTTCATTTTGCCCAACTCCAAGAGGGAACAGCCGAACGGAGCAGGCGGAAGCAGTAGCGATAGCAAGGACCTCCCCCTGGCCTCCAACGAGGAGGCCAAGCTGATCAGCCTGGACACGCCGCAGGCCACGCCAACCACCATCCAGCCGCCGCTGTCTTTCGCTTCGCAGCTGGACGGCATCACCTTGGATCCCTCCACCTTGTCGAAGAGTTTGCCCAACGGAAGTGCCAAGCAGTCCTACGCAAATGTCCAGGTGAAGAGCGATGCAGACGCCAAGGTGTCCAACGGAAGCGCCCTGGTGGGCAACGGATCCGTGATGAACGGCGACCTGGCCACGGGAGCGGGGGGCGCGGACTCGCCTTTCACCATTCAAGGATATGCGGACCGATACAAGGACAACAACAATCATTCCGAAATCAGTTGTTAAGGTGCTGGGTGCCTAAAAACGGGAATACTTGGGAGACACTTTGGTTTTGGTGAAAAGATTTTCAAAATCTTAAATTCAAGAATGTGTTGATGGATTGTCCAGTCGAATCATGATTTCTGGTTGGGGACAACGGCCGGGAGAGCTTGTCTAGTTTTTTGGGCCAATCACAATTTGTTTGCGCCTCACCAGCGCATTAAATATTAATTCTTGAGTCTTGAAGGGTTAAAGCCAAGAACATATGGTATAACAAAAACCGAGTGAGAACTTCACCAAAAATAAATTGTATTGTAATTACAAACATACATTTGTATTGCGCGATTTGTGTAGTAATCGAACTTGAAAACAAAAACATGGATTAACATTAGTTGGAATGCATAGTTTAGTTTTTTACAAACAAATTAGTTTCGACGTAAAAAGTGAAAGGGACATTTTCGCAAGAGGTTGTATATATAAATTGAAGTTTTAAATTTACTTTTTGGTCAACTTTTGAGTTATTTGATTTGACTCTTTTGTTCGATTTTAAGCTGATGACTGAAATGCCAAACAATATTCCTAACGAGATGAACAGAAAAATAAATTAAAGAGAATAAAACGTTAGCTTATTTTTAATACACAGTCCAGAACCGGGAACCAAGATGCAAACTTAACATAAAGTAGTCAAAAAAAAAAAAAAAAAAAAACGCTCGTTTCAATTTCGCAATAATACCACAAATGTAGTCACAAATGCCAACCGAATATGCCAAAACACACACACGTACATATGTTTTTAAACGAAAATAGGGATATATTTTTATGTAAAGGTTCTCAGTTATTTTATGGTTTGATCCAAATGTGAAATGAAACATAGTGTAAATACCAAATACCAAGCTTCCGTCGTAGCGAATTACGTATGTATTGTATGTATTTATGGTAAATAATGTTAAGAGGAATAAAAAAAAAAAAACCAGTAGCACTTAAAGCGATAGAAAAAAACTACAATTTACAGGGTGATTTTTATGAAAATTCAGTTGTATGTTTAAAAAACAGAAATTAGAATTAGAACAGAACAGAAAACGAATAATACATAATACAATATGCGGTTGATGAGCAACAACTTTCCAGGCCAGAAACGTTGTCAAATATTCTTTTAGCACAGCCCTGTATCTCTGGTATCTGTTCATCATCATTAGCGATCTTTTTTCAGGTGTTGATCGGAGGTAATTCGAGATTTTTGTACATTTAGTTGGAACGTAACGAACAAGCTTTAAATTATATAATTTT
Organism: Drosophila varians; assembly: GCA_018150405.1. Classification (NCBI taxonomy): domain Eukaryota; kingdom Metazoa; phylum Arthropoda; class Insecta; order Diptera; family Drosophilidae; genus Drosophila; species Drosophila varians. Next base: position 19,040,840 of record JAECWK010000130.1, read on the forward strand.
TATAAAGATATATTAACGATATACAAGTGGGGCGACAACATTATATATTTAATCAAGTCAGAAAAATAAATAAAATATACAAATGGCAAAGAGCGGATGGGAGCGGATGGGAGAAACGTTTGATTTACTAGACTTAAGAAAATTGAGTGTGTGTTTAAAACAACAAAACGAAAGAATAAGAATTATATACATATATTAGATAATGATGATACCGAAACCGAAACATACAAATATATATATTATATACCTAGGAGGGATAAAGTTACGTCTATGTTTTGCTTTATGTAAAAGTCTACTGTTATGTGCGCATACATCCATATACACGCAAACATATTCTCGTATATGTACACATATTTATAATCAACTAATATATTCAATACACTGTAATGTATGTACGACTAAAGTGAACCGTAAATTAAAATGCTGAATACGCGGAAACCAAAAACACATGTAAATTAAATTTAAAATTATATTCGTAGGTCTAATCAGCCGCATTTCCCTTTCCACTCCATAGCTTCATCATGCTTGATCGATAGCGGAAATGGGGCTGGGTGTGAAAACTCTACCTTATACTCTACGTTCAGTGCATAGAGACATAGAAAACCAGAAAACAAAACCTGTACAAAACAAATAAATTAAATTTATTGAGAATAAATCGAAGGTAAATAGAAATAAACGTCTACCAAGTATGTTGTACGCTCACAATGCTCAATCGAATGCTCAATTTAAGTATGAAAATATTCGAATATATCTCTGCATCCACAGCTAATACTTAGTACTTAATCGAATCGATGATAACTAACATTATTATTTTGTTGTATGTGTATCTAATATGGTTGTGCCGAGGCATCTCAAGTAAGGGAAATAAACTTACTCAAATGCATTACACACAGAAGACTCGAAAAACAAAACATCTACCGCTAACCGGAAACCGGAAATCAGGAATCTCCTTTTCAGCAAAATGGAGGACTTGTCCCTATACATGCATATGTATAAAATACGCAACGCATACATACATACACACACACACACACACACACACCTCTACAAACATAAGGGATTAGCAGACATTTTTGTACCCTGAAACGAAAGAAATAAATACCTTGTGTACCTAAAGCCCAGAACCTGAAAAAGAAGAGTTACATATGCATATATATTCACAGATCGTTGTCGGTTGATTGTTGATCCTGGTTCGGTATCGAGCTAAAGATTGGACTTTAAAAGGTTCCCTAGATCAGAGCCAGAGCCAGGTCAAGGCATTTACTCCACGAAAGAGAAATCATTTTAATGGCTTAAACGACTTTTGGTTGGAACATCCTTCAGGCCGATATCAGTAGTTTGGCACTTCATTCCTCAACAATAAAAATTCGCAACGAAGTTTAGAAAAGAAAAACTTATATATACATATATATTTAAAACCAATTTAAGACATTAAATAAGTATAAACAAAATCACACAATAAATAAATAGTATTTTTATATACTACAAAAATCCCAAAAAAAAAGGCAAATTTGAATGCAAGTTTAGTGCATGCGAAACAGGCTTAAACTTAGTTATAGATATAAAAATATAAATTAAAACAATTAATGGTTTTCATTTAAAATCGTAAAATTATTTAGTTACATTTAAAAGGTAAAGATGAAAAAGACAAAAAAAAAAAACAAAAAGAAAATGAAAATAATAAACAAGTAACAGAAACGCAAAGACTAGAACAACATTTTGTATGCTGGATTGATAGAGTGATGGATGATGGATGGATGGATGGATGGAGGTGGCAAGTTATATACCATATAATACAAAGTAAGCAACTAAGCAAATCAGTTAAGAACAGCAACAAAAAGTCCATTTAGAGATGATACCACACTCTCCAAAAGATAAGATCGATATATCTTCGTCATAACTTGCTGAAAAAAAAAAAACAAAACAGAAAAACAAAGAAAAACTAATGGAAGAAAGAAACCAGAACTTGTAAAATGGAGCTCACATTGTATAATTTTGAATTCGATCGATCTAAGCTATAGAATATACCAGCTAAGAAATGTATTACTGACACTTACCATGCTCGTACTTCCTTCACAGTCCACCTAGAACTTTCCCCCGTAATTCCCCCGATTTTCACATTTTTATCCTTTCTTCTCCCGCGCGAGTCGAGGACGAATTTGAAATTATCTTTGAACATAAGCACATCTTAAGAAGCAAAATCGAGAATCGAAAAAGTATAAATATATCTCAACAACATATATATTATATTTGGAGCATTTGAAGAGGAGAACAATTTTAAAGTCGGTGGCGTGCAAGCGCGCTGGAAATGCGAAATGACAAAAAAACCACAACCGAGAAACTAAGAAAAATAATAAAATGAAATTCATGTGTACAAAAAAACAAAATTTCCACGTTTTTTATTCCATTAATGGGTGCCGCCCTCTGCAATGAAAAGATTATACACCAGTTTCTTTATAATTTCTTTTATTGACTTCTTTTTCAGATTGAATTATTTTCTGGTCTCCTGTGGTCACCGATTTCCTTACTTAAGTTAGTTTCTTGTCATGACCAATACAAACTGAAATGTGTATGTAGCTTACAATTTGTTATATAGGTTTAGTTTGTCTTTTTTTCAAATATTATTAGATAGTTTTGACTTTATCTAGAAGCTAATTTTGGGATAGGAAAATAAAAGAGAACGCGTACGTATATATTTATATTATTATTTTGGAAGTGTATTTTATTGATGTACTGCAATTTACAAATCGATTTAAAAATAAAACATAATAAATTCTAGGCATAACATAAGACATTTAATAATTGCACGAAAACGAACCCGAGAACGAACTATCCTGGCCGCAACCATTATAATGGCCAATATCAATACCTGGCCCATATCGATCAAACGAGGCGGGAAGCAAAAGTCCAAAGTGGAGGAAGAGTTGATTGGATGCCCGATTTTCTACTGACTGGATGGAATGTTCTTACTATATGTGTCTTGGTTTCTGTCTCTATGTGTATGTGTATTTTTTTTTTTTTGTAATATAAATTTCATAATTATGTTTTCTCGAATTGCGTTTGTCTCAAAAAACATTTGTCATAGTTTATTTTTTTTTTTTGGAAACTCCTTTTCGGCTTTTCGGCTACGCTTAGATTTAGGTTTTAGGCTGCAAATGCTAAGAAATTATGTTTCAGATTTTCATATATATATAAATATAATTTTTGTTTTCATAAATTTATTATTATTATGGTTGTTTGTTTGTTTGTTTTTTTTTTGTTTTTGTATTCGTTTTTTGTTTTTGTTTTAGTTGTCTGCCCTTTGTCATATACATATACATAAATTGAATTTTGTATATCTGAATTTTGTCTCCATCCGCTCCTTCTGCATTTTTTTTTTTTCGTTTATATAAATTGAAAACTTAATTTTAAATGTAAAAATGTTAAAACTACATTTCAATTATAAATAATGTTGGTTTTGTTTTTTCTTTGTCGTATTATTTATATGCAATGTTCGCTCGTTACGTAATAATATTTATAATTAATATTAATTAATTAGCATAGTTTACGTTACGTTTATGTAATTTTTAAAGCAATAACAAGCCATCTCATTTTTAGTTTTTATTTAATTTATTCTCTTCACTAATCATTGTTGTTAATCGCTCATTTTCTCATTTTCTCATTTCGCCTTTTGTCTGTGTGTGTCTTTTATAGTTTCGGATGTACTAATTCATGCAAATTGCTTCTCTATCGATGAATCCCGACCACAAATTCACTCGACTCCCTCACCATCTCATTATGCAAAAAGGTGGAATTCGCTCCTACGTTGGGTCTGCGTCTGGGTCTGGGTCTGGGTCTGGGTCTGGGCCTGGGTTTCTCCTATCGCGTCTACAGTATTTCACAAAAATTTTACAATCTCGCAGAAGGAGAGAAACTAGCGGAGACAACAACCGACACCGACACCGACACCGACACCTGGCACCCACCTCGCCCACCTCAACACCTGAATAAATGTGGGTGGTGTTGTGCATACCAATGCCATTTAATTACCCCGTTCAGTTATAAATATTTAATCTGTTATTTTGCTGATGTCCATGTTGTCTATGTTGGTTTGTTTCCTCTATTCCTGGTTTACTTATGGGTTTGTTGGGGGGTGATTGTGGGTGTTTCTGCTGTTTTACTCATTTGTAACATATATAAAAAATATGAATATAATTATTTGCTAAAAACCTCTAAGATTTACGCCATTTTGAAGCATTTAGAAATCGCAATGAAGAAGAACATCGCAGATCCTACCAGATCCCAACACATACACGTACATATGTCATCCGCAGTTGCTGCCTCCTAACTTTGGAATCCCCATCGGTCGCCATCCTCTAATTAATTAATTACAAAAACGGTATCAAACGCGCCAGTTTCAGCGCGTTGTCCAGGAAGGCGCTCCACAAGTCGTTCAGGCGCTTGGAGCGCGACATCAGGAAGCGCCACGTGAGCAGCACCGCCACCAGTTTGGTCAGCTGATGCAGATAGTAGAGCCTAAAAGGGGGGATTATAAAATTAATAATTAATAGACACTGGGATTACTTGTGACGGTGTCCCCAAATAGAATAAATCATCCTCCTAAACACCTCATCTACTGATCGTTAAGTATCAAACTTAATTGATGTTTTAAACTCCATCACAAAAACCCTATCATCAGATATATTCTCAGAATCTTTACCAAATAAATTAGAGGCTTACCTTAGCATCCGCTTTCTGCTGGCGGGCAGCGACTCGGGTCGCTGCTTGAACAGAAACTCCCTGAATCCGAGCACGTAGCGCTCCACATACTTGTCCCAGTTGATGTGACGGACATCGAAAACGAAGACGTCCCGATCCTTGGGACTCAGCGTGTTCAGCAGGGCGTGGACGTTGTCGTCTTTGAAGCGCCATTGGCGTGTGGCAAAGTACTCTAAGCATTCCACAGCTTTGGCAATTTTATTTTGTACGCTAACAACGCTATTATCCGTAGCGAAAACAAAAGTTAATAAAACAGATCTCTTGGGAGCGCAATAGAGGCGGCTACTCACAAGGGTTTCTTGCCCATGATTCGAGCCACTCCGTCCAGAATGTAGGCCGGTAGGAAGTGTTTGACTATACAATTCAGCGTGTTCATGGGGCGGTTCATGCGCAGGTCGCCGGTCGGATACCACAGGCAGCCCTCTACGGGGGAGAAATTAACGAAATAAAGAAATTATGGTAATTATGTTTGATGGGGTCCCGTCGCCAGAATCTTACCCAGGGGATGCTTGCGCACGCTGGACATGGCGTGTCTGACAAACTCCGCCCAGACGATGGGATTGCGCTGGCCGGTGCAACAATTGTAGATGAGAAGGTTGTTGGACTTGCGGGTAGCAGTGCGCCAGGCGGCGGCAATCATCAGGTTAATCACAATATCGACAGGTACCAGATCGGCCACATAGTTCTTCTCGCACATCATCGTGCGGAACATGCCCTTGGCCAGCGCCGAAACCAGGCCAGTTGGCCCGTTGAAGTTGTCCACCCACCCAGCAAAAGGCTCATTCAGACTGGCAGTCACTAAGGGGAAGATGGAGAATTTATTAATAATTGCAATGTAATTAATTTAATATAATCAAAACTTACCAATCGATGGCCTCACAATGGCTACGGGCAGATTACCAGCCTCCTTAAGTAACATATGCTCCGCTAAGGCTTTTGTAAATGTGTACGTATTGGGACGCTTGCCAATCAGACGCGGTGTCAGCTAAAATTTTCAATAGTTTACTTAATAATTAATGTTTAAAGAAACGATCAACTACAAACCTGATCGAGTATATCCTCCGGAAGCCAGTTGATTAGTGAGATGATATCGTCGGGATTATAGGGCGGCGCATAGATAACCTCGGACACATCGGTTCTATCGCAATTGCAATAGGCAGTGGAGACATGGATTAGTGCCTAAAAAAACCACATTTCATAAATTATTTAAAACACTGTTTGTGAATATTTTAACTCACGTCCAGTGACAGCATACGATGGCAGAGCTCGACAAGACGTTTCGTTCCCAACATATTTATTGTGACAGACAGTTTGAGCTTCTCATCGAATTTCACAGTTGCAGCCGAATGAAAGACCACGGAGACATTGCGACACAGTAGGTTCTAAAGGATTATTGAATTAGAATATATGGAATTCAAAAATATAGGAAGTAGACCCACCTGATCCTTTTCTGAAATGCCCAGTTCCTCAGATGTAATATCGCCCGAAATAGGTATGACTTTGCTGAGTTCCTTCGGCTTCTCGCGACGCAGTGATTCGAAAAGCTATAAAATAATGTCAATTGCATTGATTCTAGTTTATTGAATTTATAAATTTTTACTTACTGGTGCATTCAACAGTTCCGTGAGACGTGCAGAAACTTCTTGACCGCGCTTCGGTCGTATCAGAAGATATATGTTCCTTATGTCCGGACATGAGCGCAACAACTTCTCCACCAGAACCTGGAATGGTTATCGAACCAAAGTGTAATTAGTCATCTATGCAATGCATGGAGCGAGTTAACAGTAAACGATTAGTGTAACGCCCCCACCCAGGACACACTTGACCCACTTCGATAATGTCTGCGGCTTGGCTTGACCTGCCACTTTTGGGAAACTACTTCCCCCTGGGCAGGGGCACGCCCCAGAAACGATGTGAGAATTGTATCGGAATTAAGCGAAAACAACTCACGGCAGACAAAAAAAAAGGGTAGGTGGCTTCTGTGGATTGTTCGGAGTGGGTGGCTGGCTGTGTGGATGGGAAGCGGTGATGGGTGGTGGGTGGAAGGCGTGCCAGGAGCACAAAATCGATGAACAACACAGTGCTGTGAGCTCAGAGTCTGGGCGGCGCCGTTGCGATTTCATGTCATAATGACGCAGTCTGAAGCTAGCGACATGCAATGTGCACAGAGAGAAAATGTTGATTGAGTTTTAAAAAGGAATATAAAATATAGGAACCCATTTTTTCTTATTTCTTAGCATGTGCATGGCATTAGACACGGAAAGAGTCTCTATTTGAGGAATGAAAAGTTGAATATTAGTCGCCAAAGCTCCTTGAGCGGCAATTAGGTGAACCCCGAGTCCTAGACGCACTTGCAACATTATGGGGCATTCGCATGGCAGGCGACGATGAGTCAACCCTGTCTGGTTGCACCCAGCTAAGCTCTGCTCGAGCGTTTCGGATAAAAAACTGAAATACAACTTAACCAAACCAAGTCAAGCACACACGCATATCGGCCATAAAAAGCCAACACGAAGTGCATCTAAAATTCAGTCTGGCTGCGGGGCAAACACTTCAGCACTCCAGCACTCCGGACTCCAGCCACCCAACCACCCGCCACTTTATTGCCTGACGTTTTTGTTTTGTTTATCGGCACACACACAAATATTTGTGCATACTTTATGAGCGAGAGCACTTCGGTTTTCAATCGAGCCCAACCAGGCCAGCCAGCGGGTTCAATAGTTCAATTCAAAGCCAATAAACACGGGGCGTATGCGTGACGTGAATGCAGGAAACGGGTCGCGTGGCCCCAAAAAGTATGCAACAAATGTGACAAAGGCGTCAGACGATTGAAAATTAAGGACATTCAAGCTATTGGCTTTAAGTGATTACTAACTTATTTAAAGAGGGAGGTCTTATGGGGTTGCAATCAATAAATAATCAAATAGTATTTAGGGCAAACTCACCTTTCCCATGAAGCCAGTGCCGCCCGTAATGAAGACACTGCGTCCCGCGTAAAACTGGGCGATGGGCACATAGCTGGTGTCGTCCGCCCGGTAGCGCTCGTACGGCATCTGGAGGCCATTGCTGCTGGGCGGCAAGGGCAGCGCGGTGGAGGGCGCCACCGCGGACAGCAGGTTGGAGGCGACGGACGCCGCCGCGGCTGCCGATGCCGACGAGGATGAAGTGGCACCTGAGGCTGCTGAGGAGGCGGCGTGGGTCAAGCCATTGGTTCTGGCCAAACTGCCGTTGAGGAGCTTGGCATCGTGACTGCTATTTGCGGGCTGGCTGTTTGGGGATGACTGTTTGAGGCTGCTGTTTGTGGCCGCTTCCGTTTCCGCTTTGTTGTTGGCGACCGCGTTTGACATGTTCGCTTGTTTTTGTGGTTGTGTGTGTGCTGCTGCTGGTTATTATCCTTCGAGTTTCCTTCGCTTAAGTTAAATTAGGAAGCAATTTCTTTACATTTACAGTGTGCGCTCGAGTTTCCCTCGTTGAATGATTCTTCTCGGTAATTTCCCTTTTCTTATATTTACTTTTGGTTTGGAAGTCACTTTTCCGATTTCCCCGTCTACTTTAATTGGAAGCCTTTGAGTTTTTGTTGTCACATTGACATATAATCCTTGAACTAATTCTGATTGCTTGCGAGCGGGGGAACTTATGCATTCAAATCCGTTGAAAAGCTTGCTGAATAATATCGTTGTGCTGCCGGTGAGCGCTTTTCCATGTTTCCATTAGTCAATTGTCCTGGAGGTTTGCTTTGGGTCAGTTTCGGAACAAAAAAAAATTCAGCAGGATGTCCTCAGGTGTAATCTGTGGATTGGGTGGGGGATGTTGTGAACAAGACAGATTTACGACAACAGCTGAACTGTAAAGAAAATACATAAAAGCAATTAGTTAATTGGTTAATATTGATTTTCATGAACTATAGATTCAGTCAGGGATGAAGAGTTTCCTTAGAGAATTATTGATTAGAAATTATAATCCAACCCCCATCTCTCTCGTGTCCTCGTTGCTCATCTCCACATCGACTGACACTCAATTAGCCGAGGACATGGAATATTATTCCACCAAAAACCCAAATCAAAGTCGGCTTCTATCCATCTATCAAAACGTCATTTATCCTTCGGACCGGGCTAAAATTAGCAGCCACTTGAGCACCAGCTGATTGGCAACCCAAATCCGAGCTATGACGTCTTTGGGCCATCACTGGCAACTGGCCATCACAGAAAGAGGATATGCAAATGACGTCGAAGGATACGGGCACGTAGAAACAAGTGTCTATCTTGCGAGTAGTTTGCAAACGAATTTAACGCACAATAGAGCTAAATATGCAAAATCGGCTTAAGGCCTAAATCGGCTTACAGGGCGACAACTGCTGAGAATGAAAGGCCCGCGAATAGTCCGGAATTGTACGACTCGAGCGAACAGAACCGGGGAGACGATACTGTCGATAGCAGTGACAGTTGCCGAATGCTCACAGTGCCGCTGGGAACACTTCATTCTATATTAAACGATTTTTACATCGGCTTCAGTTGAGCCGAGTGACAGACAGCGGCATCTACGTCTGGAACGGCGACCCGCCTGATCAAGTGGCACTTAAGTGTGTCACACCTCACGTCTCCTCCCGTGGCGACCAGATTTAGCACCGCTGGATGCCCTGCGAACTGCATTTGACGTTCTATAATCCATTACAAAAAGGCTAATGAGGCTGGGATGTCAGACGAATCGATCCTCAACCCATAAAACCGGATTTTTTAGTGTCGAGGGAATATTTCTCAATCGGAATCGTTAACCTCTACCCGGAAGGAAGGAGGCGGAAGGTGGGGAGAGTAGCGCGTTTAGCTAGTCCAAACAAAAGGTATCCATATCGACGCAGTTCCTGGACTCTGTAGGGTTGTAAAAAACAAAAACTAAATGAATTTGTCAACAAAAGAGGCTTGCTTACAAGTGAAACACAACAGGGCCGGCTAAAAGGGAAACTAGCGGATAAACAACACACCGTATTTGTTCCTCCTCGAAGTTCATCCCATGATACAAAATATTTGGATATATGATAGGTATCTAAGGGAAGGGTCTGACCTTCGAACCCTTGCATCAGACCATCCACCATGTCTCATGTAATTCACTGAACGCCTTGCTAATTGAAATTCAAATTGATTGTTGACCAAATATTGATCGTAACCAGGAAATATGGGAATGTGTGTATATATCTGGCTAGATTGATACGATAGATGGGATGGATGGCTATACTTATGGGGTGTGACGTCAAGCTCAAATGACACCACTGATAGCGATGATGATGGCTTAAAGCTCAAGCTAAATAAATTTTTGGAGGTTCATGCCGCTGCTGCTGCTGCTGCTGCTCCTCTTGCTGCTGCCCATGACTTTCACTTTTTATTTTTCGGTTTTTTCTTCTTTTTTAAATATCTAAATTCCGCAATATTTCTCCCTTTGCCTGTATTGAAATTTGTTGTTGTTTTCGGTCCAAACTTTCGTTTTCAATTTTTAAGTTTGTACAAAAATCTGGCGCTATTTCGTTTTGGTAATTTGCATTCGAAGGTTTCTTTTACCGTCTTGACTTGGCAAAAACTTGGTGTGTCTTTCGTTCGCTATGTTTCTCTATGTATCCAAGAAATGTGTTAAGAAATTGGCACATTTGTTGTTTATTTTTGGCCGCTTTTTCGAGTTTTTGGCCCTAGTGTATGTGTGTGCGAAGATGTTATCAAATCTCTGGGCTATATCCGCTGAACTAGTTGAGACTGTGAACTACGGACTGCTGGCGAAGCTCTATAATTAAAGTTTAAACATCTTTCGAGACGGCGGCAATCAGAGCGGCTTCATCACGTAACTGTAAATTTATCAATGAAGCCACAGAGCCTCGGCGAAGAGACCTGGCCAACTTCGTTTACTGGTTCTTCTTCATTCTTAAGTGAAATTTCTTGAAAATCAACTTTTTCCCACCTCCCTCCTCCTCCTCCTCCTCTAGGGGGACCCGGTTGTCTTACTTCGGCTCTCTATTGCCCTGCTTGTGTCCCACCAACTGCAACGAAAATTCGCGCGCCAGCAATAAGAGGCAAATGAACGGACAACGGGCCATCGCTTTGGCCCAGCCACGCCTCTTAAAGCGCCCTCCGTCAACCCGCCACCTGCCCGTTTTGGCCATCACTGGGAGCGTGTTAACCAAACATGAAGACCGAAATGTATCTCTGTATCTGTACCCGTATCCGTATCCGTATCTGTATATGTATCTGTATATGTATCTGTATTCGTATCTGCGTGTGTGCTGTTAAACGGTAAACATTCAACCTGCCTTGACAAGGTAGTTACACACCAGTCTTGCTGCCCGTGTATTGTCTGACCCATTTCCTATAATCGTGCCGCATTATCATCATTAAGCCCCAACCTCATCATCATTATCATACCCATCCTCATCGGCAACCTCAACTTCGTCATCATTATTGTCATTCTCAACCTCATCCTCATCGTCATTATCATTATTAAATTCTTCGTCATCGTCATCGACTTGGCCAGCTTAAGTTGCCGCGCCGGACATTTGGAAAATACCGCTCTACCCCCTGGAATTACCAATCTATCAAATACCCTATGGCTGACCAAAGGATTGATGTGTAATTTACGGAGCAATTAATATGGTAATCAATTACCAATTAGCAGTCTACAAAATATAGTTTATCCATGAGCTTAATTATTATTATTTAAGAAGTAGATTTCGTAAATTTCCAATAAAATCCACCTAGAGTATGAGTAATTTCGGTCATGTTGGTTTTCTTATTAGTAGCCCCATGCCTGAAGACACGTCTTTAACCGTGTTTCTTCTTTGCGCTTTTCTACACTGTCACCTCTCTCCGGGCTCTCACCCATATATCGCCTGTATATATATGTGTACCTGAGCCCTGCTGTTTCCTCATTCGGAGCTTGTTGCTTTCGGATTACGAGTCTTTAGCACCCAGGGCTACAGCCGCATCGAATGCTTCCGCATGCGCAATCTCTATTAGGTACATCTGTAAGATACGGATGGACTTCCCGTAAGATTCTGAGGGGCCTTTTAAGGTTTTGGGGTCGCCTGCTTGCTTTGCCAATTTGGAAGTTCATTCGGTTCAGTTTGGTTCCAGTTCGAGTCGCTTAGCTTCGGATCGAATTCAATTTAACGCAAACGAAAGTTCAAATATGCATTTTCACTTTTCAACAATGGGAGGCCTCTCATTATGTAAACCCGTAGACCCTGAGCCACGGCGGATGCTCAGCTTGTGTTTGTGTGCGACTGTCTGTCCATAATGGGTCTGTGCCCTCTATTCTATTGAACCTTTGAGTGTGGCGGCTCTGGAAATGTTGCTCGTCGACGTCGGTGGTTACCGCTTGTCAGCTGTCCCTTGTCCACTGTCCACTATCCAGTATCCACTGTCCGTTGTCCGTTGTCCGCTCTTACAGTTATCGTAATCTATCTATGCTTTGTGTGTAATTGAATAAATCTGTAGAGGGTTGGATAGAATGGATCTCGGATCTGGGATCTGGGATCTGGGATCTGGAACCTGGCATCTGTCTCCCTCTGCCCACTGCCCATAATTTGTGTGCCTTGATTAACAAACAAAAGCGATTTCGCAGTTTACAGCATAAAAGTTAAATTTAACTGTGTATAATGGGGGCTTGCTCCGCCAGCGCCCCCGCCACCCGGTATCCCCTATCCGGAGGTAGTCACCAGATTAGCTACCCAATTTAAAAGCTCAGCTGAGTCGAGTTAAGCCACCATCCCTCTCACACCCTCACGCGCTCACTAGATATTAAATAATTCACAATTATAATATACATTTTAGTTATTTTTGAGCCGCTCACACGAGCTAAGTCTACGGGCCCAATTAAAATATTTTTTTGGTCCTCCTCCCACAATTAAGAATCCTCGTATTATCTCTCTTTCGGCTAATTTGAATAATCAAAAACAATTTGGTCTTTGCAGTTATAAGATGAAGATTTATGGCTGACATAACCTTAAGATAAAGCTATAAACCCAGTCCATATATGGACGATTTCGAGGGTTAGATAGTAACATACATATATAAAAAAAAAAACAAGATAGGGTTCTCAAGAACCACTCAATGAAGGGGTTCCCAAGGTTTTTTTCTCTCGAAATTTGAGGGGAATTTATTATATTCTTGAGTAAATAAAAGCTCGATTTGAAGGAAGTCGATATTTAAAGACTCCCCTTATTTACCAGCGCCAAATACTCCTATAGAGACCTCGCCTCAACTTTTCGCTTTACGTCACAGACTGCGAAAGTGTGTGCCCAATAAACAATCGATCTGAATGCCAAGTGACTGGCTTAATGGCTCCGTAACCCATTTTGAGTAGGATTTTAAGCCATTAGCCTCGTGGCCAAGCCAAGCCAAGCCAAGCCAAGTAGAATGTAGAATCTGGCCCAGAGACGCGAAAGTGAAAAAGAAATTTCGGATGGCATTCAAGTAAGCCAGGCACGTAATCGATAGAAATGTGTCGTCTGCCTCCGCCTCCACCTCCACCTTCACCACTAACAGCAGGGTTACTGCAATGTATATCACTATCTGGCCATATTAACTGACCATGATTGGGCTGAGCTCAGCGCTTGCTGTCGATGCATTTGCGCATGCGCCTCTTGGCCCGCCATTCCATTCCACACTCCAATCCACTCCACTCCACTCCCAGCCGAAAAATGTGGGTCAAGTCAATGTGGGTTCGCAATCATGACACATTGTCCGCGAGACAGATATTTACCCCACAAAAGCAGAAATCGTTGTAATGATATTTGTAAATGTAAAAATTAAATAAACAATCCGGCGCTGTCTCTCTCTCTTTCTATCTATCTCCACCTCTCCCTGTCTGTCTTTCACTGTCACTCTTTTGACTTGAATTTTTTAGGGTTTTTCGGCTATTCGGTTTTTTTTTTTGTGGCCTTTTGGTTTTTTGCAATGTGAGATGTAGTATCTTTGTATCTTACTATCTTTGTATCTGTTAACGTGTGTGTGTGTGTGGCCATGATCCATGTTTATTTATTATGCTCCGTCGTCTTTTCGCTGTCGTTATCGTTTTCGTTTTCGTTTTCGTTGTCGCTAGTTGTTGTCTCGTCTGTGTGCAAATTTTATTTGTAAATATGCAATGATTAATATTACAAATATACAGCAACAAAAATTTCGAAAATATTTGTTGCCTTTTAAAACTTTCTCGCAGCGACAGCCGCCGCCGCAGTCGCTGTCGCAGCCGCAGCCGCAGTATGGATTTGGTTATTGGACACAGTCCAACATCCATAAGTCCAACGGCCAAAACTATGTTAATCGATTCCGAGCACAAACTACAAATTCCCTAAAAATTATATCTGCTTTCTGATTGAGCCCTTCATGGCCACCAAAAGTTGATAAAATAATTGAAAGTTGCGACTCTGAGAAGCTCCACTGAGGACGGACTTCAAGCGGGGGTCAAATATTGGCTAAAACGGAATTGCATAACCCGACGAAAAAGAAACGGCTCAAATATTTGTGGGCCAAGCCTGGCTGGCACTTACTTGTCAGGCAAACATGTGGCCAATAATGTTGTCTTTAATCGAAGATGATGATGCTGCGGCAGCTCGTTCGATTCGATTCGACTTGATATCAATTTCCCCCCGATTCCTTTTTTGCGGGGAATACCGAATTAGGTCATTGGCTTTGGCTTGCAATCCGTAACTAACTGATATTTGTTGTGGAACTTTAGCACTTGCGTTTAGTCGGGGCTCGGGCGTGGATTGGGTTTGGTCAAAAAAACTGAGAACTGAGAATAGACTGAACGGAAACGATTCGATTCTCGTAGACGTTGATTCTGCAGCGATTATTTTGTATTTGCCGTTGACACTACAGGCAAGGCAAGATACGAGTATTGTTAGTACGAGTATTAATACCTCCTGACACACTAAGTAACTCCACACCAGTGGTCCGAAATTCTTCTTCTGCGCCAAGAAATTTCTCCAAATATTTTCACTTTTGCGACGTTGCAGACGGAGACGGCGGCGCAGACGGAGACGGAGGCGGAGGCGGAGACGGCGAGAGGAGCTGAGACCGAGAGCTGGCTGAGACCGAAATGACCGGAGAGGTGCCCGTTGCGCATGCGCAAAGAAATCGAATGCGAACGACTTTGGCTTAAACGGCTGCGGCGGCTACAACGGCGGCTTAAACAGAGCGAGCGAGAGCGGCTCTGAGAAGAGTCACGGAGAGAGTGGTCGCGGAGAGAGTTCACATTTGGTTCTATGCTGGCTTTCTTGCTGCTTTTCTTCAGGCTTTTTAATGGCTCTTCGCTGTTATCTTTTATCGGGGGGCTTTCTTTCGACGCGTGCGCTTCATCGGCCGGCTGGAACTGAACTAAACGTGGCTGCCGAAGAAGTGAAAGATTTATGCAGCCGCCGCCGCCGCTGCCAAAGCACAGTGGCTGGGCTTGATGGAAGCACTTGATTGATTCAATCAAAAATGCCAAGAAAGTGTGCTATGTTTCATTATTAAAATTCCTTTATAAGACACCTCACTAGAAAAAGCTCTAGATTTTCTAAACAAAAAAAAAGTCTGATGAAAGCCCATACTTTTAATATTATATTTTTATATTCATTATTTTTTTTTTTTCAATAAGAATCATAGAGGTATTTAGATCCACTGTATCCAAAGCTGCGCTGCCAAGAAAGGCGCACAAAAGAAAGCAGTGTGGAGAGCGGTGGACACGTAAACCGAGCCGAGCTCAGATCTGAGATCCACCTGCGGAGAGAGACAGTCAGGCGGCCGCGACGCCAGCTGAGGCAGCATGCAACAAGCTTTAATTGAAAAAGCCGCAAAGAACGGTGCGTGGAAAAACAAGTCGTGGAAAACGGAATGGTGGTATGGATGGCGATGGCGATGGCTATGGCGATGGAAATGGTAATGGTAATGGTGGAGAATGAGATGGGAAAAGGCCAAGAGAGAAAGAAATTCGATATGTGGCCAGGCACTGACATTGACCACTCACGATGACGTTGACAGAGACGCCGGCTGTGGCAGCAGCGGTGAAAGAGGTCAAAGTACACACACATGGTGGCAAGCTTCAACAGTATCAGGTATCTCTTTTGATTCCATCGCGTGCGTGTGACTGCATAATCGTGCACTTGCCACCAGGTAAACTTCAGGTAGAAAAAAAAAAGCCTTACCCCCAAAAATTGCTCAACACGAGAATTTCTTCTCTAATTGGAAGTCAAGTCACACTTGCGGTTAACGAGAAAGGTTGGGGCAACCGAGGAGGAGGTGATTAAAATGACCAACTAGAGGAACTAATTGAGTACACTGGCCAATAATCTACACAGTTTAATCTCTACGAAAACATTTGTTATATTAAATTTTCTCCGTGTACAACCAAATAGCACATGCTACAGCTATATTTCGTTTTTTGGGTAGTGGGTGTGTTTCATTGATAAGTCTGCCACGTGCCCCCCCAAATCCTGATAATTACTCAGGTCAACATTTGAGTTTTTGATTGATTTTGCATAAGCCACTTCTCACATTCTGTTCTCACATTCAAAGCTGCCTTCCAAAATAGTCGGATCGAAGAGTTGGCCAAGCGTGGCGACAGTGCCCCATTGTTGTACATGCCACCCCGCCCCCCATTTCTTGCAGTGCAAAAAATACATACATATAAGCAAAAAGTTTCTGGGGAGGCCATAGAATTTATTCAGTGGCAGGCAAGGAAAGTGCTCGAGAGCGCGGGAGTGCCGGAAGCTGGGAGACCCATTTGCCTACTTTCAGGCTGAGCAAATAAATTTCCATCTAACCGGAAATGGCCCAGCATAAAACAAAAGTATTTCCTGAATGGAAGCGAATGTTCGGATTAAAGAAAAAAATAAATTTATTGGCTCTTGTATTGATTTACGAAGCACGTGACGATTTTTATCACTTTTATACACAATTATATATTAATATTGATGAGATTATGTGGAAGTCCAAAAGTCACTGTGTGTTATCAATATTAATTATATTATCTTCCAACATAGTAAGTGGCTTAATATACACACCCTCGAACACCTCCCGCATCCTTGTACGTTCTTATTTTTTTAATTACACAAAGTTACGGCATTAGATGGCGCCCTGTTGACAGGACGTCCTCGTCCTCGTCCTCGTCCTTTATTCTTTTTTTTCTGGGCTGTCAAATGGCAAACACTCACACACATGGTCTCGCTAGCAGAGGATGAGGGGGATGGTGGGTGGGAAGGTAGACAACAAAACGGGGGAAAATGACATAATGCACTTGAAATGTTATCGCCTTGGCCACGAGTGCACCATCACACACACACACACACACACTCACTCCCAGTGTCCTTTACACATGAGACAAAGATGAAAAATCGGCCGATTAAATCGAAATTATTTATGAGCCGAATTAATAGCAAGGGTGCCAGCAGCTCCATTCAGTTGGGAGCATACTTCGAGGCGGAACCACCATCCCCACACCACCCCCATCCATGTGAATTTTCCTGAAGCTTTCCGGGCGGGCTAAAAACTACTCACACATCATTTATTTTATGCAATCAGCGCTTGTTCGAGGAACTTCTCCGGCACTTTTCACGCATTTTCGGAAACATTTTCACAGCTCACAGGAAGCAATTAACGACAGCGAATTATTCATAATTTTTCTTAAAGCTATTTGGTGAAACTTGTATCGATGGTAGGAATGAGCTCGCGTCTACCGCCTTGAAAATCAATTGGAAAATGCTGTTTCATTTTTTCCTCCTAAGCTGTCCAAGTTTATTTCACGCGCCTGCTCTCACTTGGAGAGAGAGAGAGTTTAGTTCATTGGAGGGACAGCAAGAGAAAGTCCTTGCGAGAGTGCGAAAAGAGTAAATCGCTCTTTCGCTACCATTTTCTGCTACTATTTTCCTGGGTATCTGCCGGCTTTTCCGGGTGGTTGCTATAGCTATGACTGCTTATATAATTCCCAACCAGCTGACTCAGCAGCTCTGCGAAATTTAGATAAGATAACCCTTTATCGCCTGGAGTGCTATCAGTGTGATATTAAGGTGTTAAATTCATTTATCTATCGGCTCTATATCTTCGATGGGGAGTACAGATTATGTGTTTATTAAGCATAATTTCGGGCTGCGCTTTTTTTCGGCTCGGGAAACTCAGCAACACTGACTTTCTCTCTGGCCTGGCTTTCTCCTTTCGCTGGGCTTCCCTTAAAGCTCGTCTTCTCTTAGCGGAAACACGAAACGGAAATGTTAGATTTTCTGGTAAATTTTTTACAAGCGTCGACGCCAAAAAGCAGCGACATTCTCCGGATGAGATAATAAACCCAGCGACATACATTTTTTGTAGGGAGCCAAATAAAGTGCCGTGAGGGCGGACGAGAAGGCGGGCTGGGGAGTATACATGAACAGGGGCTGCTGCAGGGAGGGGGCTAAAAATAAATGGCGAGCAAAAAAAACATCACACAAAAAACATGTTCAAACTAGGCGAAAAAATATTCTAAAAATATGTCGAAAAATAGATAGGCAAAGGGGCAAATGGGGAGGCTGGACTGGCCCCCAAATCATTTTCTAGGGCGTGTACGTACCGGCTCCAATGAAGAAAGTGAGGTTAGAACAGCGTGTGGCTGGGATGCTGCGGCCTGAGTTCGGAAGCTTCACAGGGTTTTTTTTTTTTTTTTTTGGGGGGGGAGGGGTTTGATTTTCTTGTTTCTTGACTTGATTATAACACTCACACACTCACTTTGATAGGAATTTCGCGACGCGTTCGGTTATTATTTCCCGTGTTATTTATTTTTTTCTATTATTTGTGAAAGGCTTTTCCGGAAATAGACCGTTTTTATCGGCGCTGAGAAGAGAGCAGTACTGCTCGAAATGCGAATTGTGACTGAGGTGCGAAGAAGAAGAAGCTTGTGGCGAACAGGGCCGCCTGCAATTCTCACCATTAACGGGCCACCCTCCACCCTCGCGCTTTCTCTGCGGACCTCTCTCCTGCCGCAGCCGCTCTCACCTTTCTCCCGGTCCGTTTCCACTTTTTTCGGTGGTGAGTTGAGACTCACGGGGCCTGGCGTATTCTGGGGGCTGATTGCTATGATTTTTACCCACCACCTTCCGCTTTTTGCTATTGAATGAAATCCACTTTGGTCTAGTTCTTCTTCCTTTGCTGCTCCTCCGCCTCCTCGGCATCCGGCTTCTCTTCCTTTCGCGCCTGCGTCCCAAACCAGAGAGGAGAAGTCTCGCACACCAAACAATTCGGAGATTTTCGCACTGCAATTGCCAAAACAAGACCAGTCACCACTTTGAATCAGAAAATCGCCGCTTGCTTTTCAAAACGTATCCAAAGTTGCCAGCCAACGGTCGACTAAGGGTGCCACTTGGCGGGAGAAATTCAAATTCGTATTTCCGATACTTCTTTTAACGATTGATTTAGTTTATAAACTGGAAGATGGAATGGAGAGTCTAAAGGCTTAATAAATTCATCATTATATAGGGTATAAAAACCCTATAAATACCTGCAACCTTCAGCGAACCAAATATTTGGACAATAACTTTAGCAAGGTCGTTCGCCAGTCGATTGCAGTGCCCCAACATAATATGAAAATCCAAACAAAAAGACAAAAAAATCGAACCAAAAATGCATTGTCATATAGGCAGTGTGAGGGGGCCTTAAAATGTCAAATCTACAAGCCAAGGGGCGACGAGGGGGCCAGCTGCTTAACACTTTGCATATTAATCAATTTTTAGTTGGTCATTGTAAATGCCTGGTGATAAATCTTATGGAAAAAGTGGACTTATTGATGCTCTTCAATAATAAGGAGTTGATGGATTAGTGCGGAAAAATTGTTAAAAGGGTTTATCTTAAAAAAAATTATAGAAGGTATAACGTTTATGAGTCTTTGATCTTGATATAGCTTCCCTAGTGCAACATCAACGGCTTTCCGAAGATTTTTTAAAGGGCCTCATGGCGAAAAGGTTACCCCTCAAACCAGCGCCCCTGAGCATAATCCAAATCCAGTTTCCAGTCACAGGTGACTTCAATGCGATAACAAACAGATGAAACATCGACAAACAAACAAAAGCCAAACTCATTACTCATGCGCACTAGGTGACGTAGTTTTGTGGCCAAAAAGGGGCTTCGGCCAAGCCCAGAAGTGCGATAGCTCCTCAAGATTCCACTTCCACCGCCAAGCCCCTGCCCAGCCACCCCACCACCTGCTGTCTGCCGTCCAACCTGCTCCACTGCGGCTCAGTCAAGATGACTGGGCACAAAAAAATCTGAGCTAGCGTTCAAAATTCCCAGCAAGTTGTCGGCTCAAAGACTAGCAGCCAAGTGGCGCTGACTAAGTGGAATAGCGATTAACTAACAAGAGCCTTTTTTGCGGTTTTCCTGCAGCCAATTTGGTTATTTTTTTGTTGTTGAGGAAACTGAATTGAAGACACGTTGCCAGGTACTTAAGTCAAAGATAATTGAAAACGGCATTGGTAATGGGCTGGATCGATTTGTTTTTTGGTTTTTATTGAGATGGCAAGATTGAAAATGGGTAACATGAGTGCCGTTATTCATACAGGTTTTAAAGTAGCCAACAAATAATTATACTAACTCAAATCCATTAAAAGAACCACAAATGATTGTGTATATATTTTTGTAGTTGTCCATAACTTTGGTAAAATGCATCCCATCGAAGAATGTTATACCTTCACGATCTTGTATTTTCCAGTAGCATCCATTTCTATCAAAACCTGACCATCGAAAATCTGACCCCATTTTCGGAAATTTTAATAATCATAAAAATTTACAAATTCACCAAAAACTCATATTTCCTTACTTTTATGGTGCATATTTTACTCAATTCTTTACCGATTTGTAAGCGAAATACCAATTTGGAATCGGGGCTTCAGTCTTCTTCGTTCTGCATTAAAATATTTAAAAATTGAAACAATAAAAATATTTCGATTTTTTGAAAATTTTTAAAGGGGTACCATCATTAAAATTTTCAAAAATCGGGAAAATTTTTTTTCTTTGACATTCGAAATCTTTGAACGCAGATCGAAGCTAAATGGATTCCTGATTCATAAATTGTATCCCTTTTCCAAATCGGATGAAAAATACGTAAAATATTTGCAAAAAGGTGACTCAATTTTGGCCAAAAGCAGCATAAAATCAAGTCAATTTGCTTTGGCGCAAAACTGGGAGTTTCGAGTCACCTTTTTGCTCATCGTTTCTCTAATTTCCATCCGATTTTGAAAAGGAATAGCAATTTTAAATCAGGGGCTTGCTGGCCGTCGATCTCCATCAATAATTTTTGTAAATCAAAAAAAAATATTTTTCCGATTTTTCGCAATTTTTGTAAGGGTACCATCATTAAAATTTTCAAAAATCGAAAACAAATTTTTTGTTTTACTTTTGAAAACTTTTGGCGCAGGTCGAAGCGGAATAAGTTCCTGATTCATAAAAGGTATTCCCTTTTTAAATCGGATAAAAATTGGAGAAAATAATGGCAAAAAGGTGACGGAAATCTATAAGTTTTGGCCAAAAGCCACTTACCACGATTTTAAATTCGTTAACGAGTCTTTTTTCTCGAATAAATGCCATAACTTGATTAAAAACGAAAGTAAGTTTAAAAAAGGTTCAATTTTTAGATTTTTAAGGTTCAAAGTATTGGTTTGATATTTTGTTTACATTTTATTAACCCTTCCGCAGAGTATAATATATTTTTCACAATAAAAAATAAATCTATTTTTAGGGTTTTTACTAAGGTTTTATACTAGTTTTACTGTAAGATGCAACTATAAAGTCATTAGTTGAATGCAAATTTTGTAATTTAATTATTTGTGGATGCGGTTTTCTCTGTAAAGATTCATCACTTGAAGATGTTAATTTTCAAAGTGTTTGTTTTGTGGTCACCGTTTCCCTACGGCTCCCTGGAGACTTTCCGTTGCGTGTCATAGAAATTATTGCCAATTTGGACATTTCTTTTTTCGGTTAAGAAAAAGAGTCATATACTCCCCACACACACACACGCACACACCAGTAATTACCGCTCTGGAGGTACACACTTGAGGTGCTTTTGGCCAGGTGGTCTTGGCTGCTTAGGCCTACAAATTTGGCTTCAGTATTTTCCATTTTATTTTGTTTGTTTTTACCCGTAACTAGGTCAACTGCAATTGAACCCGCCCGAGGGAAAAGAGCAGAAAAGAAGAGCTTGTCTCCGTGGAACGAGAGTGAATCGGGTGGGGATCAGCTTTAAAGTTCGAGTTTTGAAATATTCCAACTGATTTGCATTTTTTGCATTGGGGTGGCATCCGCATCCATAGGGCACCTATCACTCAACCAGCTGACAAAGCGTTTTGCATAATTAGACAATCAAAACGTGGTTGGTGACGCCCCATTCGCTATATGGGTGTTTTTCTTCCCCACATTATGGCCTCATTGACTATAAACTCGAATTTATAGAATCAGCAAAATGTATATATAAAGTGCTGGCGTGTTCTTGGCCGCAATTTAATGCAGTTCTCAGCAAACTAGATTATATGTGGAACAAAACAAAAAGTCTCAGCTACAAAGTAGCCTCGTAAATAATTCGTAGATAGAATTGAGAACAAGGAAAACTTATGTTATTATTTTTAAATATAATAATCAGCTATTTTACAACCCATTTAATTATATTTTACAAGTCAGAGGCCTGGCCTAAGCGGAGGCTTTGAGTCGGAAGCCAGGTCGGATAGGCATTGCCAGATCCACTCGAAAGATATACCACGCACTCGTAATAGATCCACGGATAGAAGTCGTTAGAGGGGGGTTTGGGGAGCTGGCCAAATGGAGAGCCAGCCAGCTTTCTCAGTTACCAAAAACGCTGCTTGGCTTGGTTGGCCACTCAAAACTCTCTCGTGCGATATTTACTTATTTTTTATATATTTTTTTCTGTTATATTTTTTCGCTCGGCTGCTGAGTTTGCGGGTTTTGTTTCTCGAGCTAGCTCTGGCTGGGCCTGCCTCTTGATTATTTTCTGTTCCGATTTTCATTACGTGCCTTGAGGTCTTCGAGAGCTGAGCTCAGAGACAGTGAGGCGAGTGAGTGATTTTTCAGCATTAGCTGCTATCGTACAGTATTGTTTTCTGAGCGCTCAGTCTTCAGCGAGCGTGCGTCGGCATTGGCAGCAAGTTGGCTAAAAAACAAGTGATTCCTCCTTTAAAGTGACCAGTGCCACCTGCCTCCTACCCACCACCCACCACCGTCCCCGATCTCTCTAGTTCTCGACCGATCGATATTTTGGTTAGTTTGCACTTTATCTTAACACCTATATAACATCGTGCTCCAAACTATTGAACCAAGTGCCAAGTGAAACGCTCCGGGGCAGTGTTGCAAGCAAAATCAAAGGAGGAAAATCCAATCCAATCCAATCCATCAATCGCCCAAGTGGTTGCAGCATTCGAAATTTTGAATCAATTGCCAAACAATTGAAGCGGAAGTGACGAAAGAATTTTGTTTGGTTAGAAAAGTGCCCATAAAACGCATTGTTTTCTTATTGATGTTTTTGCGGAAAATGCATGGGAAAAGCTGTTGACTTAGCTCTTCGATTTTCACATAAATGTTTGTTTTTACAGCTTTTCAAGTTATCCGCTCTCGCCGTCGCTCTCTTTGCGGGAATTTTGTGATTGTGTGCGCGGTTTTGAGTTTTAAGTTTGGCTTAGTTTTTCGCGACACCGATCTGAGTGAGTAGTTTTCCATGCGGTTTTTCCACCGCTTGCTGGAAATTTCATGGGCAGCAAAACAAACTATTACGTTACTGAGAATTTCATAAGAATTGTTATTTCTTACTGGCAATATCTTAAAACTTCTCAAGTGCTGACGCGTGGCCAACTTTGGTCAGACATTTCTTCCATAATTTATTACACTTTTATTTCATTCTTTTGGCTGACATCGAAGTTTATGCCTCCAACCGGTTTGCCAAATGGCCCAAAAAATACGCAATAAATACATTTTTGTCTACCATACAAACTAAAATGAACAAACAAATTCAATTGGCCAAAAGTTAAGAGCAAAGTGCGATGCTCGGGCTAGAGCTCTTCTCAAGTTCGTTGTCTAAGTCTTTTGATTGTCATTGAACAACATTTTGATTTTAAAAACTCTGCCCAAACAAATAGGTTCAATCAGCTGGCTTTTTTTGCATTTTACTTGATGGGGATTTCAATGTTAAGGTCCAAAGCAACAATTTAATGATAATGCCCAGCCCAAGTGCGAATTGTTCGCTGTTTTTTGTTGTTGTTGTCTGTTGTTTTAATGGCGCATTGAGTCGATTTCGATTCCCCTCGACCCGTCCACGTTAAAATGTTCATGTCTAGCATAAACAAAACAAAATTATTGTTACACATTTGGTTGCCAAGGCGGAAATAAAAAAGCGAAAAAAGCAAAAAAATCAAATCAAATGGGATCGCATTGAATGAAATGAAATAAAATCATAACACATGAAGAGAAATCAATGCTTGGACCGAGAGCAGAGAGATCTGTTCATCGTAAAATAGAAAGTGACCAAAATGGATCTTTAGTAATAAACAAAACCCAAAAATTCGTCACACTCGGAGGATACCCTAACCGCCCCGAGAAGTCACTCAGCTGCCCTTTGTTAATTTTTTTGTCGTTTCTTCATTAGGCCATCCACTCGTGCGGTTTTTTCTTTATTTTTTTCTGTTTTGCGACAAAAATCGCCTAAGGCTTAAATTCGATATTTGGCATTTAGAGGCTGCAAAAGAAATTTCCAAATATTTAATATGCGGCAAACAGTTTCTGCTCAACACACACAGATACGGATATGGATACGGATAGCCAGGCGGAACTGGGGTCTCTGGTCTCTGTCATTTGTCTAAACAAAATTACGAACAAAGCAAAACGCAGACGTAGCAAAATTATGCAAATCTTAGGGCATATACACAGTCCCAGCTATATCTGTAAATACCTCTGTATACATATATACTTTACTATATTCCATGTGCTTCGTTAGTCAAAATGCAAACGAAGAGATGAGATATGGAGACAAAAGGCATCTCCTGAACGTCTCATTGCATTCCACTTCATAATCGAAATGTTTTAAAAGGCAAACAAAAATTTATTGATTGCCGTCTGCGATGTCCCACATTTTGTGTAGATATTCTAAGAGTGTTTATCATAATGATGCGGATATTGAATTTCCATTTTAAGCTTACTGCTTTTGCATATTCATTCGGCTGCATTAAAGAATTATATAACTTCCTTGTCTCTTTGGTGGCTAGAAAAATCCTCTAGGTCCACCTCAAATCGATCTTTAATCTTACAAGGTCTCTGTCCCATTTAAGAATACCACAAAAAAAATTTCAAGTTCAACGATCTGCCAGCCCTCCGAAGCCATCCATCCATAAATCAAGTTGTCAATCCCTAATCTCCGAGACCGAAACCAGTTGGCCCAATCTAGCGAAGAACTTTACGAAACTCGGCAAATGTATTACAAATGCGACATGGAAATATGACAAAAATGTTGCTGGGCCAGGCTAAAATGGCGATGGGTCTTTGAAACTCCAAGATCGAGGAAATGAAATGCAAATCATTTGAATAGGAGCCAGGCCAAGAGCACCAAAACCAGTTAACTCCGATCGATTGGTTCAATGTCGGCCGATACGGCGGCATTCCGTCTCAGATCCCGGGATTCTTTCTAGCCACTTCTCATGCCTATTTGCATAATTCTGGATTTGGGTTTTGGGCCACATGGCACTATATTTATGTATGGGTTGATCTATGAAAGCGAAACACCTTGAGTTGGCTTGCAGACTCGAAAATGTGTTGAGTCAGCGATTGGGTGTCGAGGTATGGAAAAGCCAGCGAAGGTTTCTGTGGGTTGTCCGATCTGTCAGTTGGTCAATTACAAGCGAATCAATTAGCGCCTGGGTGTTAGCCTCCGAAGCAAACACCATCTATAACATTAACATCTCTGAACTTGTCAAGATGTCAGTGGTTCGATCTGTTTCTTTGTGGGATTCATCTGCATGCGAAGACAACATCTCTAGAGATCAAAAGGCGATCTGACTCTGACCGTGACCGTGCATTTTGTTTGGACCTTTTTGTTTTTTTCTTTTTCTATTTCTATTTTTTTTTTTTTTGTGTTCGACCAAACACCCGTGATATTCGGTGGGGGGACCTATAGATCTCCGGCCGAAAAATCGGACAACTCCACTCGAGATCTCTGGCTGGGCGGCCTTGACACAAATATGGAGGCACACACACCAAAATATGTTCAAAATTAATCTCTCCTCCGACAAATTGTTACGCATTTCGTTAATTATCTTTTCCACCTGTACTCTTGGCTTGGCTTGGGCAACGGGCCGTGTGAGCAGATCTAACTATAAAGGTACATACGTAGGTACATCGCTTATGCCTTGCTTTGATTTCTTCAATTTTCTCATTTTATTTTATATTATTTTTATTTTATATGTGCATACGAGGTTTTTCGATTTCTTTTTTTTCGGATATACGCGTCATTTGCCATTAATTAGTCGAGCTATTGAGGGCCGCGGAAGGCGGCGAACAAAAGACGCTTTTGTGAATGGCCTTTTTTACGGGAAAGTACAGTTAACAGTGTTGGGCAACGGCCATGGGTTGATTGAAAGTGTGGCAAGACGAAAGTTGGTTTAGGAGGCCATTTAATTACCGTAAGCTTAGCCAGTCTAATTAGCGAGGTGATTAAAGTTAAAGTGACGGAATACGTTATTTTATTTTTTGCTTTATGGTTTCTATGGCCCCACAAAGACTTCCACTTCATCGCCATTGAGAATCGGATCGAAAGATTGAAAAAATGGAGAACTTTTGAAGTATGGCCCCCAAGTTTTAAGCTTCCTACCCACACCAAGGGCATCCCCCTTAAATATTGACAAACACTAAGGTGATGAAACGATAATACTAACGCCCCGTTAGGAGCCCAGCCATCTGTATTTTTTGAAAAGGCAATTCACAAAAATTTAGCCATCTAGTAGAAGGACCCCGATTAATTGGCTTGACCATTGGCGAACTGGCGCCAAATCTCACTGACCGAGCGGCGGAGCCCTCCCGTGTATTCGCTGGGACCCATGGTGAGCGGCTGCAGGGGCATCTTCCCGGAGTAGCTGCTCACCGGAGCTAGAGGGCGTGCCGCCGGCTGGCGGGTCTTCACCGTCATCCGGAACACTGGCGGCTGGACTGAGCGCCGTTCCAGCTTGCGCCTGGGCTTCTTCTCCTCGTCCTCTCTCTTCTCATCCGGCACCAGCCGCTTGGGCATGGGCATCTGAGTCTGAGCCTGCGGTATCTGCAGCTCGGGGAACTCTGGCATCCATGCCTCGCGGATCTGGCGGGCGAACTTGTGGAACTGCTTCTCCAGGGACGAGGGACGGCGTTTGCGAAGCATTAGAATGGTGCGGGGTCTGAGGCGGAAGGCGGGCACCGAGTGGAAGCCGCGGCGCAGGTTGTCGCGGGGGTAGGCGGGTGGGTGGACCGCCACCTTCTTGCGGCGCAGATGGGGCTTCACCTCCTCGCTTGTCTCCGACTCCCGGCAACTGGGGCAGGTCTCCCACCTGTGCCAGTACTGACTCTCCTCCGCCTGCTGCTGCTTTTTCAGCCAGGCGGCACTGCCTTGATATTCATTGGGGCTTTGTTGGACTCGTTGCTGCTGACGACTACTCTCCTGCTCGGCCAAACGCTCCTTCTCCATCGCCTCCAGCTTCCTGGCGTCCATGCGCAAGTTGATGCCCGCGTTGTAGCTCTCCCGCTGGGCCTCCGACCGGCTCATCCAGCGGCGGCGGTTCTTCTCGATGATCTCCAGCTGACGCTTCTGGTGCTCGGCCGGGTCCTGGTGGACGAGGCGCCTGTGTAGCTCCGGCTCCTGTTGGTTCACGAAGTGCTCGTGGAACCTCCTCTTGGCCGATTCCCGGCGCGTCGCCCGCTCCTCGGCGTACTTCCGGTGGGCGTCCCTGTGCTTGTTCTTGGCAATGAAGAGGCGATCGTTGCAATGGGCCTCGTAGCCCTGTTCATCCAAGCGCTCCGACATGTTCTCCGAGCTCACGGTGTCCTCGCTCCAGGGTTCCTCCGGTCCCGGGTTCCGGCTCAGTTCCTTGCCGTAGCGATTAATGTGGGCCTGGGTGGAGTCGTCGATGGTCATGCGATAATCGCTGGACTGCCGCTTCTGCTGGGTGATAGGGGACAGCCACCGGAAGCTGAAGGGCCTGATGGAGCGGATCACCAAATGGTTCGTCCTTTGGCCGCAAAGCCACCAGCAGTGATTCAGAGATCGGGCCACCTTGAACGTAGTGTTCATGTTGCTAAAAATTTCAACTTTGGTTCACTTTGTTGGCAAACAATTTTCTCGGGCACTACGAATTTTGGTGTTCTGTGTTGTGAGTTGTTGATCTGAGCTTTTGTCCAAAATAAAATTTCCCAAAAATTTGTACTTTAGATTTGAATTTGAAGGCTAAAAATTTCGGATCCAGAAAAAAATAACCAAAATTTTGTGACTGAATGCTTCGCAAACTGGGAGTATTATGTGTGTTCTGATGCCGAAAGGGTAATGCTCTCGTTATTAAGCAAAAGGCAATGGTGACTACGTTGGGAACCTAAGCCTGGGCAAAGGCTAAGGCCTACTTGGCTTTCCAGAAAAACAACAGCGAGCTTAGTTTTCCATTCACCTGGGAAAAGTCGAAGGGAAAGGCCTGGGAAAGTCTAGACACTAGATTCAATACCAATTCAGGTCGTCACCTCACCGGCAGCTCCAAATCCATCTAATTTTGATAAGAGATTTATATGGTGATTAGGACAGAGCGGAGCTTGGACAGAGACTGCACTTCCGTGGTATCTTCCGGCAAGATCAACTTGACACACTGAGGAGCGAAGCGGTTTGTGGCCTCGATCGCTGGCCGGGCCGGGCCGGACCGGGCTTATTGCATTTATCACACCGATCTAGTTGGTCTAATGGGCTAATGAACTTGAACCAACCGATGTCACGGCTCGTTTCCTGCTCTTCTCTTTCAGCTTGCCCGACCGATTGCAACGCTCAGCAGCAAATTGGCGCCGCCGACGAATCTCGAGCCCTACACCATGGCTGTCATCACGGAACATGGCGGCACCACCTCTCCCCCTGAAAACAACAACAGCATCGTTGGCAACGGAAAGTTGCGGACCAACTCCAACTCCAACACCGCCAGGCAACAGTTGAGCTCGGCCCTGACCATACCGGAGTTTTTTGCCCACAAAAATATTTTCGTGACCGGCGGCACTGGATTCCTCGGCACTGTTCTGATCGAGGCCCTCCTGGACACACATCCCAACATTGGCACCATCTACGTCCTGGTCCGGGGCAAGCGTAAATTCGATGCCAGCGAGCGGATTCGTCGTCTCCTCCAGAAGCCGGTGAGTCTGGATGCATTTATAATATTTGTTTTGTCACTTTGTCCAACTGAGTCCGGGGGGGAGTGTCTCCGGGCCACCACGCCTATGACACGGATCTGCCCCCAGAGGCGCCGTCTACACGACGTGTTATTAAAGCCAATTACGAGCCTCTTTATGGGGCGTTAATTTGTCAAAGTCGTAACCCCAGCGACCTCTTCCGCTCTGCTTTCTTGGGCCAGTGTGTGGAGCTTTTCTTTCTTCTTTTTTAACAATTTTCCATTTAGAGATTAAATTTGACTGCAGGGTTTGGTATTTCAGTTTTTGCAGATATAGGCTCTATAGGAATTATTTATGAAGAAAATAGAGTTTAATTGTTTAAAGATAATACAGAGTAGCAACATATTCGACTCTTCTAGTTAGTCTATCTCATTATGCTTATACTCTAGCAAAAGGTATATATTATAATAGTATTCAAGCAAAATATAATAGTAATTGTTTCAGACCTAAAGCCTCTTTAGGGTATATAATCCGCGACTCTTCTCAAAGTCAGCTTCTCCGTTCGCTTTATTATCTTACCGGACTCTTCGCATATTGTTAATTATATTTTTAAACAAATTTTTAATGGCGTAACAAAAGCCGCTAACAGCAAATGTTGTTTGCTTTAGAAATGGCTTGCAGACGAGTACAAGTGTTTCCCAAAAACGGAAAAAGACAGACGAAAGTACTCAAGACTAACAATCATAATTTGTCTGGCATTATGTAGGCGTATATGGCTGTCGGACATCAGACATCCAACAAATTACTCCTCAGCAAAGAGATGCTATTAAAATATATGTAATTCTTCCCCAAATATAGATCTTCGAAAAGTACTCGGAGAAGACGCTGGCGAAGGTTGTGCCCGTGGTGGGTGAGCTGAGTGAGCCCAACTTTGGCTTCGGACCGGAGCTGCTCCAGGAGCTGATCGACAATGTGAACGTGATCTACCACAGCGCCGCCACCATCAAGTTCAGCTCCCCGCTGCGCACCGCCATTCGCACAAATCTGACGGGAACGATGCGCACCATCGAGCTGGCCAAGCAGCTGAAGCACCTGGCCGCCTACATCTACTGCTCCACGGCCTTCTGCAACAGCAACAACCGGGGCCTCATCGCCGAGGAGGTGTACAAGTCGCAGTTCGATCCCTACGAAATGATGAAGATGGCCGAGGACGATTCCGCCTGGGAGGACTTCACCGATCAAAAGTGCAAGGGATATATCCGCGATCATCCCAACACGTACACGTTCACCAAGAACCTGTCGGAGAACCTGCTGATGGCCGAGATGTCCGGATTGCCGGCAGCCATAGTCAGGCCATCAATTGGTGAGTTAGGAAACCTTTAAAGATTTCTCATTCTAAAAAAACTTTAACTATTTTTTCAGTTTATGGCACTCTGGAGCATCCGATGAAGGGCTGGGTGGGCAATGCCAACTCCGGACATCTCGGCTTTCTGGCCGGATTCGTCAAGGGCATTTTCCGAACCATGTGCGGAAGTGCCAACGCTGTGATCGATATCATACCATGCGACTATGTGATCAACTCCTCGCTGGTCATGGGCTGGTACGTGGGCACCCGCCAGCTGGAACAGCCGGAGATTATTCACTGCACCTCCGGAGAGGTGAATCCGCTGACCCTCTCCGAGTTCTGCACCATCATCAACGACAGTGTGGAGCGGCATCCACCCAATAGCTTCGTTTGGAAGCCAGCAACCAAGTTGCGAAACGGCTGGCGCTACAATCTGTTCTTCTATCTGTTCCATCTACTACCAGCCATGGTCTTTATCATTCCCGAAAAGCTTTTTGGCATCGGAATGCCACAGCATACGTAAGTAACTCCCGCTTCTTGGATTCACCGACTTGGCTAAGAAGCTTTTTCCGAATATTACAGGGCCTACGAGTATATGAGGGTCTTCCAAAAGGGCACCAAGGCCTTTGACTACTTCCTGGACAAGGACTTCCGCTACTCCCTGAAGAATGCGCTGAGAATCTCGTCCTTAATTCACGACAGCGATCGGAAAAGATACAACTTCGATGCCAGCCAGTGCGACTGGTCGGAGTTTATTGATCGCTGCCTCATTGGCATCCGGCGGTTCTACTTCAAGGAGTCGGCGGTGACCACCGAATGGCATCGCAACTACTGGAAGGTGTAAGTGTATCCCCAAATGATAGTATCCCCTTGCCCACTAACTCTATTTATCTTTTAGGTTCAATTTCCTGTACTATGCCGGCTATGCCGTCATCTTTGCCGTCCTCTTCTTCGCCCTGACTCCGTTCCTGGGCCTGCAAATAGGACTTACGCTGGCGGTTCTGATCTGGGGCTTCCTGGTCTGGTTGTAGTCCGCCCCCCTGCACTCTCTGCCCCGACCGACGCCCACTGGATTGTGCAATATCCCCGCCCCTATCCCCGGTCCTGTCCCGCACACAAGGTTGTTCGACTCCATCCGTAGTTTGTTCTTAGTAGGGTATCATGTATTTTACTTTTAAGTCCCTTTACACAAGCCAAGTACAAGTCAGAAAAGTGTATCATAATAATAATGAAAACGATCAAAACAAACCTAGACACGAATCTATTCACACAGCAATGCAAAAGTAGCCCAAAACTTAGTCACATTAACTAAAGGTAATCGTAAACGTCGTCATACACGATTGTAGATTGTTGTTATAATCATCCGGTTTTTAGTAAAATAGTCAAAGAATACGAATCTAAATCGTAAATGTTTAACTATGTAACTATTATTCAAATAAAAATGAGTTTAATATTAAGGAATACCTGTGTGGTCCTACTTGTGGGATTCGATTTCAAATTTTTAATGCTGCCGCCTCACTTTTTATAGGTAAGCTATCGGAAAGTGGACTGACTGAATATTTCGCCAGTTCCGTATCGTTGTGACTTTGAATTTCTAATTCCAATGCAAAGTTTTGCATTTGATTCAGTCCAATAATAAAATACATTGGAAGAACGGGATTTTATTTCTATGTCCATATTAATTTTTGAGTTAATTTTGTATTCCTTTCAAATACAAAATGGAGTTTATTTGCAATACATATTTTGCATTTAATTTTCATAATTAATATAACTTTAAAAAGTGTATTTTGAATGGGTATTCTTTAAATACAAAGTCGACACCTGATAAATGTAAAATCGGAGGCGACACCTTTTGTTACGTTTTCGAAACTATACAGTGAAACGTCCATATGATTAACAAATTCAGCTAAAAGTGTAAATGCTGTTAAATACTCTAATGGAGCTCTAAACTAAAAAATATTAAGCCAAAAGTATGGAAACTAGAACTTTCCAACTAATTTTAAAAAACATCACACTTTCTCTCTTAGTTAAACACTCTCTTTGCTGATATCTGAGAGAGTACAGTGAGCACTCAATAAAGGCGAAGGGAAAATGTATCTGATAGACATGTGGACATATAAGAGACCCCCTTTTTAAGACGCCTCTGTTAACTGGTTTTGATGGTACTGCTCTCGAGCCACGGGCGACTGATTTCGGTTGGAATATACCTGAACCTCTCTCGCAATGTATCTGAATCTCCCAGTAAGCTGGCGGCGCGAGTACTGTGAGTACAAGATATTGTATCTGAGAAATTGTATCTCCGCGGCCGAGCATTTGTATTTACGATTTTGGATTTCGTATTTCATTTGGAGTTACGAGTTGGCCGGCATAGGTTCGAAAATCGGAGGATCGGATCTTTGAGTTTCTCGCCACAACACACAGATACGCGTGCAGGTGCATTGGTGTTTGTAATTTGTTTACAGTCCCATCACAGCAACAACAAAATAATAAACCCAACAACAACATCGGCGGAGTAAAAGATATAGAAAGAAGAAAAGGAAGAAGACGAGCCGGATAAACCAAGAGAAGAACGCGAGAAGAGAGAAATTCCGTCGTTCTAAGCCAAGAAGAAATAGTATCTGGAAGTGCAACTGGGCCTATTATCATTATTATTGTTTATTGGCTGAAGGAAACACACCTGCTGAGGAGCCATGGCCAGGTAAGTGTTACTCAATTTGGCCGAAAACAACGGTTTTTGGCTAGCCCGTTTGACAACTTTCAGTCAGTCGGTCTTTCGAGCTTATTTCTCCGTTTTTTGTATCTTTCTTCTTGCCGCTTTCGAGCTCTCGTTTTGTGAGGTTAGAAATGCGATGCAAAGTTCGAAATCCAAAAGATACAATCTGCCTTAGCCAGGAGATACGTCTGCTAAATATATCGCTAATATCAATTTGAACTTTGCCATCGACCGTGTTAACATTTTGCCCCCAAAACAAGCTTCGAAAGTGCACCTCAGTTTTACTTCCCTCCCGACAAGTCTAAACCAAAAAAAAAAAAAATAGAATTACGATCTTAAGTCGAAATGTTATGATAGCCAAGCAGGTCAAACGTATACGTAGTAGTTGCCAAATGTTCCCTTTTATTATAAATGTATATATTGTTTTTTTGAGAAAGTTCAAAGCGTATATTAATTAACGAACGCGTTGGCGACTAATTCTATTTTATTGCAAGCTGCCAGCAGGTCATTAAGTCAGACACTTTCTTCCCAAACGAGAATCTATCACCTGAGAGGCACCTGCACTCGCACACAATGGAAACTTTCATTAGCAACTGGTTTGCTTTTTGAGAAAATGAGATGCAGATACATTGTCACGATTCCCCAGTCCCGGCGACACCAACTTTGACCTGTCAAAAATCCCCTTTCTCGTACCTTGGCTAACCCTTCCGTTGATTAATGACGTCAATGTGGTGGCCAGTGGCCAGTGGCCAGAGGAGCCGGAAATCAAGCGGAAAATTACAGGTTGCCGATTGGCAGGAGCCGAAGGGAAACAAGATCATTACATATTATGGCCTGGCCCCAGTGTCCTGACAGGTTGCAAAACATTTTCGAAACGTTCATTAATAACCACAAGTATGGAGATTTATGGGCCACCACAAGGTTGGCAGCAGTTGGTAGGGTCAGTAACCCAAAGGGCCCAAAACGGTGGGGTGGGACCAGCTATAAGGGATAATGATATAGGAGTTCTTGACGCCATTAATGGATAGTTTTCTGGATTACATAGAGTATTATTAATACACCTTTTAAAATGACTAATTTCAAGGTGAAGCAAAACCTAATTTCAAAGAAATTTCAAGTGGCTACGCCACCATAAATCGTCTTACTTAATTAGCCCAGATATGAGCCGGAAAATCTAATCTCAGAAGCGTACTAGCTGATGGCCAACTGATAAGAAGGCCAATTTCCAGTAGCCCAGGCGGAGAGTAATGGTAACACATCTGGCCTACGAATTATTGTCTTGATTGGGCTCCCTATTTCTTCCATCTCTTGGCCACAAAGTGAAAGCTCAGCTCACCAACAAGCTCTTCAGCTCTGAGCCTGGTCCAAGCGATGACTTGCCTTTTTGTTTTGGTGGCAAACACCTGGAAAAGCTTCAACTCTGATGTGTTTACCATCTGGAGGGCCTCCTTTAATTGCTCAAATGGGAGATTTGCATTCGCTTTTTGCGACACAAATGCAAATATAGTATAGGAAATGTTGCAGTCGCCGCCATCCAAAGGCGATTGGTTATGCAGAAAATTATATCACGCACTGCCGGAGACGGGGGGAATCCTAGGGGAGAAATAAACAAATCATCTTCAATGGATGATTATAAAATTATTTGGCATAACAAAAAGCGGAGACGGCGAAATACGATGGAGGTCATTAAAAGAGAAATGCGCCATGAGGTTGGCTAATTGAATGATCATGTTGCGTGTCCGAGCCCCTCTACGGGATTGGTAAGTCGATCGAAATAGTTGGGAAATCGTGTTACAATTTTCCATTACATTGTAGGAGGATAGGAGGTGGCTGTGCCACTCCCCATATAGTCCCCCTCATTAATCCCTAATGATCGAGTCACACTCAAAAATCATGCATTTTACATTAATTAATAACTAGCCGAGTTAGACTCCCTGGTTAATTGGCGACAAGACGAGTTTCCAGTCGAGTGGCGACTCCCACATGGTGGCTTCGAATTCCACCAATGACCTGCCAGCCGACACCTGCTAACAAATCATTAGTTGGATCAATATTGGGGGTTTCGTCAATGGGCACTTAGAACCCAGCCCGCAGTCCCCAGCTCGGGGAAACAGGTTTTGGCCGCGAGACCCTCCGCCACCCCGTGGGTTTCATGGGTGAACTAGTGTCGTAAGCAAAGCCATTTGAATGGGCGATGAGAGAAAGTTTGGTTCATCTTATATGGCATCCGTAAATATAGACGGAGTCGCCGACATAGTGGTTACATAAACAGAGAAGCTAATACAGAAACTCTTCTGCCAGTTCACCCATCACAGACTTCTATGCGGGACGCAATGTCTTCATCACGGGAGCCACTGGCTTCGTGGGCGTCACCATCGTGGAGAAACTGCTTCGTGACGTTCCCAACGTGGGCACTCTGTACCTGCTGATGCGTGCCAAGAAGGGCAAGAGCGTCCAGGAGCGCCTCGAGGAGCTGAAAAAGAACTCCGTCTTCGACAAGTTCAAGGAACTACAGCTGGAGTCGCGTCTCTCCAAGATTGTGCCCATCGAGGGCGATGTCGGTCTGGAGAACCTGGGCATCTCCCCGAAGGATCGCCAGACCCTGATCGACAATGTGAATGTGGTCTTCCACTCGGCCGCCACCCTGGACTTTTTCCAGTCCCTCAAAGAGACCACCAACATCAATCTGCGGGGCACCCGGCGAGTGGTGGAGCTCTGCCAGCAGCTGACCAAGCTGGACGCCCTGGTCCACGTGTCTAGTGCCTATGTTAATGCCTACATCACCAAGGTCGAGGAGAAGCTCTATCCCTCCCCCGATGATCCAGAGAAGATTATCCAGCTGGCAGAGACATTAAATGACGAGGCTCTCAAGGAACTGGAACCAAAGTGAGTGATTCAAATCTTATTTTTTCTAGAGTTTCTATTTAAAATTTATCCTTTACAGGCTTCTGAAGAATCACCCCAATACGTACACCTTCACCAAGCATCTGGCAGAGCACGAGGTGGCCAATGTCTCCAGCAAATTCCCTTGCGGCATTGTCCGTCCCAGCATGAGTGAGTTTCCAATTCCTTTCCTGGTAACCCATTCAATAATAACGGGTTTTGATCCTCTCCAGTCACTGCTGCTTGGAAGGAACCCATTCCCGGTTGGACCATCTCCAAGAACGGGCCCCAGGGCTTCTTTATGGGCGCCTCCAAGGGCGTTCTCCGTCGTCTGCCCCTCGATCCTTCCATCATTATGGACTATATCCCCATCGATGTGGTGGTAAATGGAATAATAACCACCGGCTACTATGTGAACTCCCTGCAGGCCAAGAATGGCGGTCGTCCGGCTGAGCTGCAGATCTTCCACCTGACCTCCAGCACCTACAAGCCCTTCCGCTTCGAACTGATGGCGGACAAGATCAATGGCTACCTGCACGACTATCCCCTGAACAGTGCCGTGTGGTATCCCAATCTCCGCCTGGTCAAGAGTCTCTGGCTCTTCAGGCTGAGCGCTATTCTGTTCCACTTTATTCCCGGCTTTATCCTGGACCTGGTCACAAAGATTGGAGGTGGTAGACCCATGTGAGTAGCTATCTTTTCAACATTTATTTAAAGATTAGATTTATTTAAACCCCAACTCCATTATCAGACTTGTCCGTCTTCACAAAAACGTGTGGAATTCTCTGAACACCCTGGAACGGTTCATCTTCACGGAGTGGCACTTTGACAGCAAACGTCTCCTGGCCCTCTCCAAGACCACGACGGCGGTGGACAAGAAGAAGTTCTTCATCGACATTGGGGAGCTGACGTGGGACGAGTACTTTGCCAATACCATCTTGGGTGTCCGGCAGTATCTCAGCAAGGAGTCGCCCAAGAACCTGGAGAAGGCGCGTCGCAAGGATAAAATGTAAGTGGAAAGAGGAAACACGTTATTCCGGCTACTAATATGTCATAATTGTTTGTCCAACAGCCTCCTGGGTCTCCACGTTGCCCTGCAGCTCTCCTTCTGGTATGGAATCTTCAAGCTGATCGTTTGTGTTACGGGAATTTCCGCGGCTAAGGCGGCTCTGATTCTGCCAGCTCTTTATTATGTGTTTGGACTGATTTAGGGCGGCGATTTTCTTATTCTAAGTAGCTCAGCATTCTCCAATGTTATTTATGCTAAATGCAATTTGTACGAGGTTTGGTTTTAAAATAAATTCAAGAAAACTGAAAGCATCAATTTCGTTTAAGATGGACAGTCAAAGTAAGATACTTTTTTATATTTTCAATTAATTTACACTTGGAAAAAGTAATTTTTAAACGATCATATAATTTAAATTAAAACTTATAAACTATTTTTAAAATATTCCGCCGAAACACCCAGTGTTGGAAAACATCAACTCGAAATTGCGGTAAGACCGTGGATTTGGTTTGGTATTTTTGGCCAATACAACATTCAACAGCTGCATAATTGCAGGAAAAGCGCTTTCCCGAGGAAAAGCAGGAAAAGCGCTTTCCACCTTGACCTTTCGCAAACACCCAAACAGAAACATTGGCCTGTTGGAGTTGGTAGCAATGTTTTGAGCCGCCTTAGGAAACAAACAGCTGAGAATGCGGCGTCCAGAAACGGAAAGCGAGCCCTCGGACACGGACTCCTCAGGGGCCTCCAGCCAATCCAGTTGGGAGGGGGGACGGCGGGCAGTAAGACATCAGCGGGGAAACTCCGAGAATGCATACACACTGAAAGCCATGGCGCCCAGGTGAGTCAGGGACAAGTTCAAAGTTCCCTTCCGGGGCTTATCTTCAAAACAAAATCTAACATCTTATCTCACCCACAGACCTTTCGCTGGCCCGGGCGGCTGGCTTTTTCTGCTGGTGCCGCTGGCCCTAGGAGTTCGACTGCTCCACTCTCCTTCCCAGTGCCAAAGCCAGGCTTGGATGCAATGGTTCCTCACTATCGCCGCCTCGGGCATGGCTCTGGAAACCCTTTGTTTCTATGTCTACGCCTTTGTGAAGACAGGCATCCTGGTCAAGTGCCTTGTCAGCCTGCTGCCTGGGGTGGTCACCAGCTTGTGCTTCTACTTCCTGGCCAACTCATCGATCATTTTTGCGGGGATTGTGGGCTTTGTGCTGACCGCCTCGTATCAGCATCTGTATATCAGCACTATGAGGGGCTTTGAGAAGTCCTTCACCTATGGAGAGGCTTCCGTCTTTGTCCAGGGTGTGGTTCTATTCGCCCTGAGTGCTCTCCATCGTTTTTGGGAGCTGTTTCGTGACGGGACCTGCGATGCCGATGACTTTGAGAACCTTAACATGATCATGGTGGTGAGTTTGTCCAGGTACTCCTTCATTCACCTTTATCTAATGCGTTTTAATAATCCATACAGAATGCTCTCTTCTGGTTGCTGAACTTCTGCGTGACCCTTGTTGTGTTTCCGAGGATGCGAAAGCCTCTTGTTTTCTATCCATTGCTCGGAGTGCTCTTATTGGCAGTCACCTGCATGCCAGTGACCCATCCAATGCCTCTGATCGCCCTGCTCCAGTTCCTGCTACGCGACTACAATCGCCTT
This sequence comes from Drosophila varians, assembly GCA_018150405.1. Taxonomy (NCBI): domain Eukaryota; kingdom Metazoa; phylum Arthropoda; class Insecta; order Diptera; family Drosophilidae; genus Drosophila; species Drosophila varians. The sequence continues at coordinate 19,079,537 of JAECWK010000130.1, forward strand.
GCCATCCTAGGCTTCTATCTTCTGCTGGTGGTTCTAACCGCCGTCACCGTGTCCTGGCAGCTTGGTAATTCCTCGAAGGCCAATACGCGAGTACGCAAAATCTTCCACCTGTTGATCGTCCTTGTCTTTGTCCCGGGCCTGGTCTACGAATGCGCCCTGCTCTACTTGGCCACTGGAGTTGCTCTGGCGGCATTTGTGGTTTTGGAAGTGCTGCGACTCCTGGAGATTCCCCCGCTAGCTGGACGATTAGCCGAAGCTTTCCGCTCTTTCAAGGATGAAAAAGATGCGGGTCCTTTGGCACTTACTCCGTTTTGCCTGCTCATTGGCTGCTCTATGCCCGTTTGGCTAACACCTAGTCCCTGCTCCGGAGCCGATACTTTGGCCTTGCTTTCGGGTGTCCTGGCTGTGGGCGTGGGAGACACGGCAGCGAGTGTGGTGGGATCCAAGTTGGGACGCAACAAGTGGGGAAGTAAGTAGCTTTAATTTATCATGTATCACGTTTAAACGAGTGAAATCCTTGCAGGATCTTCACGCTCTTTGGAGGGCACCATCGCCTTCGTGGTTTCCATCTTAGTCTCTATTTGGCTGTTGGACTTTTTCGGCCTGCTGGCCATGACCCAGGCCAAGTGGTTCGCCTCGGTCTTTGCAGCCCTAAACTCTGCCTTGGTGGAGGCCTTTACTGACCAGGTGGACAACCTGGTGCTGCCCCTGATATTCTACATCATCGTCGGCCTCGCCTGAAGCGGTGGATGTGGGTGTAAATAGTATGTGATGATCACATTCCTTGGATAATTTTATATATACAATGTTAGAAATTAATCATTAAAATTCTCAATGTTAGCGGACAGCTCTGTTGAATAACATTGGGTAGGGTAGAGTTAACAGAGAAAACAAACTTGAGGGGAATAACATTTCCCTAGAGCGCGTACTCTTAAATACTTTTTAAATAAATGTCGCAATAAAACAAATAATAATATTTGATTGACTTGTGTATATAATTACATATATAAGTTGTATAAATTGATTTTGCTGCTGTACAAAATTTTGAAATTGTATAATGCATTCCTGAACTTTGTGTATCACATTTCGATTGGAGGACCACCGAACGTCCTCGAGAATCGTTTCACATTTAAAGGGTATCAGTTAATCGGCAGTTAGTAAGTATACGACGCGACACAGTTTACACTTAGCTTACGACTACAAACATTTTAAGGTATTCATTCATCATTACGGACCCGTACAATAATTGGGGAAAAAAAACAAATTGCTTCACTACGCTTAAAGGAACATTGTAACAAAGAACAAAGCGACTCTGCACCCATATTGGCAGTCACTTCCATTTCTTTTTGGGATGGGATGGCCTGGCCGGGAGGCTAGAGGTACTCCTGCTGGAAAAACTCGTGCTCCAGACAGGACAATGCTGGAGGACGCGCTCTAAAGTCATAGGAGAGCATTTTCTGGAGGATAGAAGGACTATTAATAATCTTATCTCCTTTTCCTGCCAATATCCAGCACTCACATGCAACAAATCATCGGAGTACTCGCATAAGCTAGAGCAGAAATCCTTGGGTCTCTTGGGAAGCCTTTGGGGAAACTGCTCCCTGGAAACTGAAATCGTGGCGGGCCAGTCCTTCTCCGAGGGGCGACCTGTCAGTCTGAAAAAGGAAGACCTTAGAAGAGAAATAATTAGAGAACTTCTCCCAATAACTCACTCGAAAATGCGATCCAACTGATTCTTTTCGGAGTTTCCCGGAAACAAAGCCCTGCGATTGAACATTTCAAAGATGATGCAGGCGCAGCTCCAGATGTCCACGGTGCTGCTGTAGGACTGGCAGAGGAGTACTTCGGGAGCCCGGTACCACAACGTGACCACCACCGAGGTGAGCTTCATCTCCGCATCGTAGGTCTTGGCCAGGCCGAAGTCGGCGATCTTGAGATGGCCCTGGGCGGAGACTAGCAGATTCTGCGGCTTCAGATCCCGGTGGACGATGCGATGGATGTGCAGGAAGTCCACGCCCGTTAACAACTCGCGGGAGAGGCGCTGAAGGGGATTAGGATGTGAAAAACAAGACTTCGATGTTAAAGAATAGAACGAACCTGCACTGTGGAGAGTGGCATGCCAGTTTTAGGCAGACTATCAATGAAATCCGACAGATCCTGCTCCAAGTGCTCGAAGACCAGAAGCACCATCAAATGACCGTCCCGCTCCAGAAACTGGCAAACTTCGAAAAGTCTGAAAAAAGGGGAAAACATATACTAAAGTATTCCTATCTGTATTAGTTTTAGTTAAATATAGAGGGGCAATCCAGCGAAGTTATCGGAAGTGGACGAATATATTATTTCTGTTGTTATAAAATGTTGCTTCTTTGTTAGCGCCAGTGGCCATGCTGCGTTATATTTTGGAACTATTTACATTCTCACGCTTACGATCTAAAGATCGAAGAGCGAATAGCGTAGAGTTGGAAGAGAAAAATATTAAGAAACAATGTAGGCAAGTGTCGGGGATAAGCTTTGCCATGTTTTTTAAATATTTTCTAAGACAATACCGAGTATTTTTCTATAAACATTTATTTTTTTATAAATCAAAACATTGAACCAAGAGTTTTGTAAACAACATGTTCGAAACTTAACATTCTGTTGTGTGATCGCGATGTTGCCAACATACGACATTCGCTCCCGCTGCCTATCGACTCTCAGCAACATGTGGCTATCGATCTGTAAGGCGCGCGCTCTGTTAATTCAAATTTAAACGGCTGCCCCGCATATTACTTAATATCAATACAAAGCGGCGTTATCAAGCCAAAGCAGAACGGCGCCGCTTTCGACTTTGACTGGCATATGACAGCACTGAGGGGAAGTGGGTGAGCTGTGGGAGCACCTCCAACCCCAAGCTACCGGCGGATCGGCGGAATACTGCAGCTATATAGTCGGACAAGATAAACACCAGCGCCTGACATTGTCGTTAGGCATTTTTTTTTTCATTTTCAAATTACTTGGCAAATAGTTGGGGCGCCACCTCGGCCCCAATAGCAAATGGGAGTGATAACACAGCGCAGACACCCCCCGTATACGCGAAAGCCATTCAACTATAATTTAAATTTTAAAACTTAATTGCAATACACACTTGACAATGTTCTCATGATCGCTGGCATTCAGCTGTTTCAGCAGGGATATTTCTCGCAGTGCGGACATGGGCACTCCGTTCTCGTTCAAGGATATCCTCACTTTCTTTATAGCCACTATGTTTCCGGTTTTGGTGTCCCGGGCCTTGTAAACGGTTCCATAGGCCCCTGAAAGAAAGCCGAAAAAAAAGTTCCAGAAAATTAGAGAACCCATACAATGGAAATGCTAATCAGAGGCGAAAGAGGAGAAGTGCACAGAAAAGCGAAACCAAGGCTAGACCAGATAAGAAATTGCCAAAAAATAAAAAATAAAATTCGCATAGCTATTGTGGGTTTCGGCGGGGGGGCGGGTGGAAAGGGGTGCGGGCGTAGCAAGTGCGAAATAAAAGATAACCAAAGTCAGCTGTGCTGATAAAATTTCCGAAAACTATTCCAGTTTGGCAATAGGAGCACGGAGAAAAAATTCCCCGAAATCGTCCACTCCAATCTTATCTTTGCCGTGTATTTATATCAAAAAATATTTATGAAATTATTAATTTTGTGTGACATCTGGAAACATCGAATCGAAATGGAAATGGTACAATTCTTTAGCTCTCTGGCACGGACGGAGAAAGGAGAAAGGCCAAACGAGAATGGCAAAAGGGGGAGCATCCCAATCAGAATAAAATGCCAGAGACTAAATGTTGTCACCGGAAATTTATCGCCCATCCGGACGGGCGAATAGACGGACGGAGACATGCGTGGGGTAACCTCCAACCAGGCCAGACCCCGACTATTTCGGGCGACATTGACAACCACACCGGAATACCGAAAAGGGGGAGTCATCCCCCCCCCGTCGATCACCTGGCTTTTATGAACTGTGCCGCTTTATTTTTCATTTTTTTTTTTGGCTTTTTTGAGTGGAGAGTCAAGCACAAGGCCGTAAGCACGACTTCGACTCGTTTTGACTTCGGCTACTGGGCTAGCGATTTGCTTTTGTCGAAAAAAATCGCGAAAAATTGCGCAGAGACTTGGAGCGAAAGCGAATGGCAAGGGGCAATAATTGAATGAATACGACACAAAAAAAAAATTAAAAAATTAAATAAAAACAGAAACAGAAACAGACACTTGAAAATGTAAGTGTATTCCGTATAACAGATGAAAAATACAAAAGGGGGGTCCGCTCGAATGTCTCCCATGAATGGTTAACCAGCCCCCCTTTTTGCGCCGCATGGGCGGATGACCAGTAACAAAATCCATCATTAGTATTCGTTTTTTTTTTCATTTCTATTTCCACCCCGATGACGTTATGGTTTTCGGGCTTATTTATATTTATTTATATAGTATATAAGCGATTTAAAAGTGTTGCTAGAAGAAAGATCGGAAGCCACTTGTCAGAGCATCGATCCGCGATGGATTAAGACAAAGAAACACGTGGCCCCTGAAGAAACCGAAAAAGTATGCAAGGAAAATGCAGTTTGGCTTCAAAGGGCAAAAGGATTGGACTTTGGAGTCGATTTTAGAGGCTACCTATCCTGTTGGGAGGTCCTAACTCAAACTAATGTAAGGAAAACTCTCAAAAAATCATAGTTTTCGAAGGTTTATTTCAAATAAACTTGAAAACTAAACAAAAAACAAGTAATAATTCTTGTTTAAAAAACAAAGTAGAGCGAAAAAGTATTTAATAAAAAAAACAGAACCAAACTATCAGAAAGCCAACTTGTAGCGACCCGCACCCGACCTATCCCAACAACAAAATCCGCTTACCTGTTCCAATGACGTTGAGCTCCTCATAGCTGAACGGGTCGCCGCATCCGGATCCCTTCGGATTGGACATTTTCTGCCGCTTCATCTGGGGGGATCCCGACATTTGGGCCGAGCTCATGGGGTCCATCGTTAGGTGTTTCCGCAGAGTCAGGGTTTTGGCATAGAGTTTCGAGTCCTAATCTAGACGCTGCAAAGGGTTGAGTAAGGTTATCGAGGTCCTTCATCCCTGAAGGAGCAAGAGCGGAAGAACACCCTGTACCCATGTACCCTGTACCCTCGGTAGCCCCTTCGGGCGATAAGGCAAGACTCGCGATAAAGACTGGTGCGACAGGTGTTAATGGGCCTAAAAAAAGAGCCTTCGCCTTCTACATGCTCTGCTATGATTCTTTTCCATACATGCTACACATTATGAGAAGCCAAACACATGCAGAGCTTGGGGTCGTTGAACCCGGTTAATGATTTCGTGTATTTTTACTTTTATTTTATGTCTAACCGATCGCAGCAACTCTAGTTATGATTTATGCATGTTTTTTTTTTTTTTTTTGGTTGTTATTTCTTTATTTTTTTCTCCCACTGTCTGTGGCTCCCCTTTCGTGTTGCTGCTTCGCTTTGCGGCTTTTTTCTGGCGTCCTGTTACCTTTTACACCCCACAAAGTGATTAATGTAATCCTGTTTATTTCTCTCAGTGTGGGAGTGGTAACAAAAACAAAGAGAGAAGCCGCATTATTGTTGCTGCCGTTTGCCAATTAATTCTAATCGCGGGCCAACAGTAACCGCAGTAACAACAATAACAAACAACGCAACAACAAACAGCGAAAAAGCAGCAACAAGTTAACAAAGCGAGTGGGTTTAGTTCAGGGAAAAAAGTATTACTACATAGGTGTTTAAATATTGTTGCAATAGTGGCTGTCTTGCTTTCTAACCTCTTTCTACTGATAACACGCACTTGCCCCTGCCCCTGCCCCTAGTTCTCGTTCTTTTTTTTTCAGTGTATTCGAATGCTCATGTTTTTTGGGGAACTTTTTTTTTGTCGCTTTTGCGTGCGAAATATATTAGTTAAATATTAAAAAATGTGTTTTTTATTTGCCAAGACCGCACTCACATACACACACGCACACACACTCGCACAATAGCTTAGTGATCTTCACATACACAGACACACGTGTATAAATTTTTTAATGGGCTTGACAAAATTTTTCGTTTTTGACATTTGTTAATAATCAGCGAAGGGGGCCACGATCAAAGGCGCTCACGAAATCAGAAGCACACAGGTGCCTTCCGGCGACGGAATAATTTGTTTTTTAAAACACTGATCTAAAAATTTACCAATATTCGTAAAAGACCGATCGGCTAGGTTGTTTTGGTATACTCGAAAAAAAATAATCATCATTTAGCTGTTCGCGTTTAACAGAGCGAAGAGAGCCTAACAGCGATGCCCGCTTTTAACATACATGTTCGATATCGTAGGCAACCAGGATTTGGTTCGGGTTAACACTGTTAGCTTAACATATCTGTTATCAGTTGACAAAATTACGATATCGGCTACAGCGCCTGTTATGGGGCATTGGGCCAGACCCGGCTACATTACACTAAACTACAAGACAATAATTGTTCAATATTTAATAAAGTTTTCATTGCAGCATTTTCGCAAGAATTACAATAGAAAGACAATTATATCATTCCCTAAAAAATGTTCTTTATTCGTCAAATTAAACAGTTGCGATGACAGGGAATGAAAGTATCCTGTATTATCCTGAGGTCCTGGGCCCATGTTGGCCAAGAAAGCAAAACATTCTACATTCGAATTCAAAATAGCAGCCATCTAGGTCCGCGACATAGTTTCTTCAATGTTTCCTTTTCTATAGATTGAATTATTTTATACTCAATTTTAGACCTTTTTAAAAAGGGACAAAGCATTACAAAATATATAAAAACAAACTCAAAGAGCGAAAAATTTAGCTCTGAAATGAGTTAAAGTTGCAACAAATTTCTGGCGATCCAGCAACGCTGAAGTAAGCAATTTCGAAATCGAAAAAGCGCGATCGGGAGGGCGCCAAAGATTTAAAACTAATTAAGAAACATTCATTATAAAAGTCGGATGCTATTTAACACAATTTGGCCAATCCATTTACTAATTAGACGTGGCAAAATTTCCATGATCTTGGGCCACAACATAATAAATTAAGTCCGAAATCAAATTAGAGCTTCGGGAGTGGAAAGCGTGTGACGCAGATGGTGTTAATTGGCCAAAGACCAGGGTGTATCAGCCAAACCAATCCGTAGATGACGTACGTCCCAATAGTCCCAAGTGAAAATGCAAACAAACAAAGTCCAAAGGATGGGGCCAGGCGAAATGGAAACATCAGTGTATGGGGACGACAGGCGGAACGTGCCTCTTTCTCACCTTTTTGGTGGTGAATCAATACGACCGGAAAGCGCATCCAATCTTGGCCAATTAGCACCTCCTCCGCGAAGGAAGTCGACGCCCAGCTTCCGATGTGTGTACTTTATACATAACTTTTCCAATTAGAGCGCCTGCATTTCCGACTAAATCGTGAATAAACCTTTGGGAATTGAGGTGATTCAGGGGCTCAGTGGATGAGCAGGGCTTAGAATTCCTAACTCAGGCCGGATTCGGTTAATAGCGAATATTATTGATGGAGCCAACGCAAGCACCGTTCCCTGATAAGCATTTTTATTTTGTTTTTCACTCTCTGACATTTGTCGGCCTGCGATGGCCCCGCTTATCGCCGGGCCGGGCCGGGGCGGGCCGGGCTATTTGTCTTATTGCGTTTCAAACCGGCTTTCGGCCAAAAAACTAATTAAACGAAATTTATTTAACAAATACCGAATGGGCGCAAATCGATTCGGCAGCGGATTCAGCTAAAAATATCAAATAGAAAAAAGAACAATGAAGAATCAAACAAACAGAGACGCAAGTTGTGAGCCCCTTTTGTGGAGGGGAGGCAGGGAGGGGTGTTGACGGGTAATTTGGCTAAATGTTAGCCAATTGAATAAATCAGACCAGGCCTGCATGAAGCCAAACTAACCGGTTGGCCATTGACACGGCCGCAAGACAGGTCTTGGGGGACCAGCGTCACTAGCCACTTAATGCTCGGAGCCATTAGCTCTTGACGTTTGGGGACCCATTCGCAGATCGATCTGCTTCTGATCTGATCACGTGCGACGGCCAGGGGCAGGAGACCGCGGGAGACCGGGGGTGGTGTACACTATACTCATGTCCATCTAAATCTGAATCTTTATCTCGGGGCAGTCGAGCGTGGCGGAGGCTGTCTCATTACCACTGACAAGAACACTCGACCTTCGGCTTCCCCTCAAGCATGAAAGCCAAGCTCAAGTGGGTTGACAATTTTCCAAGCATTCCGAGCCCCAGCGAGACATGCGTCATGCCGAAATAGCCAAAGCCGTCAAACAATTTGCATAACTTAAGCTTACCACTTACCATAATGATCTCCACAGCCATTGGTTCCGATCCGATCCGATCTGATCCGTTCCGTTCCGAGGTGTTGAGAGCTTTACGACTCCCCTTTGGCTTCCGTGTCTAGAGATTTGGATTAAGATCTCAACATACACTTCCAATTCCTGGCACCCAATCCCAACGTCCGGATCTCCACGGATTAGTGTCTTTGATTAGTAAGTGCGTCATGGAAAAAAATTAATTAATTCGAGCCGAATCGAACCGCAAACAAATATATCTGACGCATATGTGATACGAAATACCAATCGATCCGTATACCCCTGGGAATAATCGAAGGCGTTAATTACGTGACCAGCTGGAGTGGCCAAATCTTGGATGCAGCCGTGCCAGTGCCAGCTATTTGGCAATTTTGGCTCGGATTCAAAAGCCCCTAAAACCACAAATTATTTATGCGAGACAAAAATGGACTACAGGTCTTAATCTATAAGTAATAAAAGTATATTATCTTCTAGATTATAGAAAGCCTCCTGTAATAGTACACTTTTCTTTAGGTGCAACTTTTCCTCCCCCCACCCATATAGGGGGGCTCCGCCGCGATATCGGCAACAGTTAGCGACTGAAAGCCAGGTTCAAGTCCCATCCGAAACCCGTTCGACGTACAGAAAACATACAAGCTGGCCGTATAAAAGTGAATTGTGACAAATATTCTGAACAGTTGAGGCGCACGCTTAGTGGCGACAACATCTCGAGAATCCAAAGCCAAATAACCAAATAAGCCCGCGGGCCAACAAGGTGTTAAGCCATCGATTATCAATCACTGATAACGCTCGATCATAATATAGACATTCGCATTTCTCAAAACCCTCAGTTCGAGTCGAACGTTCCGCGAGTGAGCAGCCAAAACGTGATTAAAGTGATTCGAAAAGGATAATCGCCGATTAAGAAACCCGACAGCCATTAAACGGTACCTGGAGCAAAGATGTTTGCATACACTTGGCAAGTGAGTATATCATCCATATCCATATCCAAATCCAAATCCAAATCCGAAGCTGAATCTGAACCGAAATTTATGAGCAAAACAAAGAAACGTGTTTCGGCTATTAACATTTTTAACGAAAATTCACAAATCAAAGCTGCAAAACGGACAGGGTACTCTGATTATTTGGCCGCCGGACAAGGCCAAGCGCATTATCGAATCAAGTTATTCTATTTCTATTCCTCTCGATCTTGTGATCTTGTGATCTTTATGAGGAAGTGTCATAAAAGTTCGGCTTTTATGGCAATTGATTCTCAGATATTCGAATAATCGTACACTCTGATTTTCTGTTAATCAACATTTAATTTTTTTTTTTTTGGCTTTTGGCTTTTGAATGGGCAATCCTGTTGGAAGCCTTGATGGTTGAAGCTTAACCCTGAACCACAAAAAATCCAACCGGTTACAGCTCGCAATCAGCTTGCTCTCAATCTCAATGATCTTCTCCTTTTGCCCAAGCTGCTGATTGAAATTAATTTGTTTTGTCTGCGGTTAAGGTTTTACATAATTCGAAATGAATAGCCAAAAAACCAGAGAGGCACTCCGACTTTCAGGAAAAGTATCTGCAGCCAGCACAAAACATACAATTTCCTTAGATGAATTCGCAAATTTCGAATTCCGAGTCGTGGCACAACATTACCCTTTCATGTTAGCTGTCATAGCCACTTAGAGATGATCAGCTCTTTGGGTGTAGCCAGCATAAATTAGAGGCAGTGCATCCGGTTGGATGGGTATGTCTGGCGGCGCCTGGCGATCAGCTGGGTGGGTTGGGTTGGTTCTCGGTTCATGCCCGATGACGCCTACCAAAATCGAGACGTGCTCATGAATATTTTACGTGCGACTATAAATTAGATTTGATTGCGGTTATATCATTGACTTGGCCCGTCTCCAGTCGGTTAATTTAAATTAATTATTGTATGCTAATTCGCAGCATAAGCGCTAAGAGCAGCGGACAGGTTCTGGTTCTGGCCTCCACTGGCTATTCACACCTCCCATTCGAGTCATGACTCCAACTGATTGTTCTTTCCACTCTTCCAGCTCTCCGCAGCGATCCTGGTGATCCTGGCGGCCCTGGCCACGGCACGGCCCCAGCTTCAGGAGGTCCCACACGCCCTGCTGGACATCGAGACACCGAACCAGTTCAGCTACAGCCCCTCCCCGCTCTCCCAGCCGAACAGCCTGAGCTCCAAGCCGTACTTCGACTTCCTCAGTACACTGTACGCCCACGACACGGCCAAGTCGAACCTCTTCCGGCCGTACTCCGGACGCCAGCGCCGGGATGTCCAGCCCCAGAAGCTGGAGCGCAAGCGCAGGGCCATCGTCTTCCGGCCGCTGTTCGTCTACAAGCAGCAGGAGGTGCGCAAACAGGAAATCCAGGACAGAAAGGACGCCCAGAGGCGCCATGACCTGCAACAGCTCTATCGCCAGTAGTCCTGCCCTAGCAGCAGCACTGTTATCCTTATCCAGCCAAGCAGGACGTCCGCCCCAGGGCATCCTCCTTGGCCTTCTACAGGGTCCTCTAGCACTTAGCCTCCCACTGTGTCCTTAGCCTTAAGTAATGCACTGCAGCACGACTAAAGAGAGAGCACTCATCGCTATATTATTATGTATACGTCATTCGCACCATCCAGCCACCACCCACACATCCTCCTAGCCTAAGTCCCCCGATGTTTGTTATTCAATTGTTATCTCCACATTTGATTAAAGCTAACAAAACTGATTTTTAAATGGGCACGCCTACTTATTGAATCTTTCGGGGCTAGGAGCTTTATTTGAATAGGAATTATTGAAGCTTTGAAGAGAATACAACGGAACGATCCTTAGGGAAGTGCCTTAAAAGTTCCCTTGAAATATATTGAATATGTCTTGGGAGGGACAAGGGGAAGGGCCCAATTGGATGGCTACATATTCTAATTCTTGGCGGGAAGGCCTTACGGCCAAGTCTCCCAGTGGCAGGACACCAAGCGAGGTCAACATATATCTTTGGTATTTGAGTTTATTTCCACAACGATCTAAAAAACATGTCATTTATGTTCCCCAAACTATGCTCTCGATCCAGTCGGTGTACAGGTGCACCCTGGTGTAGACACTCGGCAGCCCCTGGACGCCACACACGATTCCGTAGGAGGTGATGCCAATAATCTGCTTCAGGCAAGCGTATCTGGGGTGTTGGACGAAGACGGGTCCGCCAGAGTCACCATAGCAAGTGTCTGCAATGCCGGTTCTCGACCCCGCGCAAAGCTGAGTTCGGATGTCTATCTTCTGCTCCAACCTCTCGCTGCACAAGGACTCGCCAAAGCGCTCCAAGGTCACTTTCTTAAGATGCGAGGACGTTGGTCCGCTCTCAGCGGTGGCTCCCCAGCCCGCCGCCGTCACCAGAAGATTTTCATTGCCACTGCTGGGTGGCAGGCAAGCCGGGGCGACAAATTCGTTTAGAACAGCGTTCCTATCCAGTTCCAGTAGGCCAATATCGTTTTTTCTGCTGCCCGTATCGTCATCCTCGTCGTATCCGGGATGCACCACATAGTTGACCACCATAAAGTCCTGCGGCTGGGCGTCGTCCGATTGGCTGTTGTAGTCCAAGTCCCCAAGCCGCACCACGTACTTGGGACAGTCGAAGTTGGGGTCTAGTCGTTGACTTTTCGTTCTACAATAAATAAAATATAATTCTTCAGTTTCTCTTTCAATAACTCATACGCCCCGTATCCCATTTCAAATTTAGTTTCGATTGCAAATACATATTTTCACCATGAAACTAAATACACTTGATATGCGACAATATGTTCCCTTAAGTTCCCGGATTGGAAGACCCTCCACTAACTCGCTTGTCTCCAGGCAATGGGCGGCGGTGAGCACGAACTTTGGATGAATCAAAGTCCCGCCGCAGTCCCAGTCGATGTGGGAGGCGTTTATTCTCCGTTGACCCAGGAGGGCCATGAAGGGGAACTCCCGGCCGGAAGCTCTCGAGCCACCCACGATCAGCGGCGTAGAACGGCAGGAAGTTCTAATCTCGTTGAAGCTTCTACATTCTTTTGAAAGCAAAGAAACATGATCTTTCAGATGCAATTCTTTTGTGAATCAAATACTTACCTCTTTCAAATTTCCTCAGGCTATTGATGGGGAGCAAGGACTGCCTGTTGAGGGGCAGAGGACAGCAGACAATGTCGTTGAACTCGTCGCAGAACTTCACCGATCTGCCAATCCAAACCAGGTTGAAGAACACCGCTGGGCAGTCTTTGGCAGACAGCTCCTTGCATTCTCCAGTGCCATTATCGCAGAGCTCCGACCACGCCCTGGATATCAGAATCCCAAAAAGCAACAATACGTAGGGAAACGTATCCATATTTTTGACCGATCCAAGCCAAGCTTAGAGTAAAATTATTTAAAATGGATAGTAAAGTGGCCAGTTTTTGGAAAACAAACAGAGTGGCCAATATTGAGAAATGTTTTTCAAAAACGGATTCAAAATCAGACTTTCGAGAAAGCGTTTTAAGTTTCTTTATTACAATTTGTATTTAAATAGTTTGTTTACTACTATATTACTACTATATTTAGTAGTTATTCATCGAATAATCGCCCACCGGATATTCCCTGGGATTCTCTCGGCCCATAAATACAGGATTTTCTCTTTCCGAATTCGGAAAGTTGTCTGTATAGTCCGTATTATTGTCCATATTGTCGGGTGCAATATTTCCCTGCCTTTTTTAGTGCGTCCTTCTGCCTTTTCCTGTCCTTCAGCTGGAGGAGCACCTTCATCTTCTGCATCAGTTGGAGGAGGACCTCCATCCAAACAATCCACGAAAGTTGTGCATATCCAGCAGCATTGTGGAAAATTCACTGTGGTTAGAACTCCTTGGGATGAACATTTCATAAAGGTAGCGGGCATCTGGCAACTGATACGTTTTTTTTTAATTTTCTCTTCAAGTTTTCTGATCTTACTAGTGAATCAAAGAATCCCCTTTCGTGTTTTGGCAGTGATAAACTCCACACATATTGTCGTCCTGTACCGTTCGCCAAACTTTAATTTGCTCTCCTTTTGGTGTTTAAGTTTGTTTTGTTTACAAACCTTTGTCTTTTCTTTTGTCTTTTCAAACTCTATCAAAGCTTTTAAATTGACATTTTTTATGTTGAATCGAAATCTTTCACTTAATTTCCAATAAATTTATACTTAGGAATAAGATATAAACTATACGGTTCTAACAATTCCAAAACCATTTTTAAATTTCCCTCTCTTTTAATCGATTATTTTTAATACCAGTAGTATATTTTAAAAAAATGTTTTATGAGCCTTTTGTAGTTGTTAATAAGAAAGTTATAAAAGAAATGTAATACAAAATGAATAAGAATACAAATTAATAAATATTAAATTTACATATTTTGGCTATTTTAGCCTTGATTTCCGAATTTAGCCAGCACTACCATTATCAGCTGGTCACACAGTCCAGCTATAAAGTGAAAAATAATGAAAGAATTGTCGCAAATCCGCAAGTAGAAAGTACGAAACCATTCGACGGATATAAACTGGTTTAAAACGATAAATAAAGGCCCCCCAAAGTAAAGCCAAAAGGATTATTATTTATTTTTCTTATGTTGTGTCAAAGTGTGTTTGTGTGTGTTGTTGTTTTTTGTGCCCTTGGCGAAGGCTGAACTTCCGAAATGCCCCCACCCCCGATTGGGTCCAAAATTTCAGAATATAATTGTTTTTATTTAGTTGGATACGGGAAAAATAATCAAGCTATCCGCAAACCCCGGTTTCTGGCTAAAAACATTTCTTAAATGCTAATATTTCACAAAATATGCAAGCGAAACTATGAATTTCGTATCGATATCTCGAAGTGATTTATCGATTTCTGGACGGGGTGCTATATCGAAGCTGCTTCCATCACTAAAACATAACACCAAAGCGAGGCGATTTAGCAGGGAAAAATACGAATAGGTTTAATAGTTGGAGAAAGGGCGCGGGTGGACGAAGAAAAGGCAAAAGCACTGACGGCAAACGTTGCGCGACGCACCTGATAAATAAAAAGTGAGCGAGCGGGCGGATGAGGTAATTTCGTATCTCTGACTGCGTCTACAGTTTCACGCCCATTCGCCGATCCAGTGAATCGGTAATCATCAATGAGTGTTTAAAACTCGGATCGTGCGCGTGTTGTTTACAAATTCCGGGCTATATTGTTCGGATTCAAGGCGCCAATGCAGCTATTTGGCTTGGCTTTCGGGTTTCGCTGAGATTTTGCCAAATTAAACGTTAAACGGGGCAGTGGCTGTGAAGAGGGGGCGGAGAAAAGGCCCAGAGACCAGCTCACAAACACTTGGAAAAAGACGAGACACACTCAACTCACACTTACGCACGCTCTACGCTCTTTTGTCTACGTCTTTGACTTTTTCTCGTTTGTAATCATTTTCCTCCCATTCGTACGTGTTTTTTCTACAAATATTAGAGCTTGCGAGCTGCTAATTAAATTATAAAACATACAGAAGCGTTGAAGACGTCGCAAACCAAGCCCACAATCCCCGCTCGTTGGCCTATTTCGCTGGACTAAAAGAAAGATATAGGGAGAGAGTGTGTGTAAAACGACACGGCTGGCTAATAGGTAAGTCTAGTTAAAAGTGGGCTGCTGTCCGGGTTACCGGTCACCCGTTCCCCGGATTCGATCCCCCTTCCCTCCCGTCACCTTCCACTTCCAGTCCAGCCGCAGTCCATTTTGGCAGCGGTCCCAGTTCCATGCTGTCCGAGCCCGAGACTGGTGCAAAGCCAATCAATAGACTCACCGAGCTCATACCAATGAACACATGTACGACTTGCCCACTCCGCAGCTTTCACCAAATCTAGTTTTCCTTGTTGTACTCTCGCCCAGGAGCTCAGCGCACTATGTAGAAGTCCGACTCCGAGCCAAGGGGAAACCAACTAGCGAGCAGCCGTAGTAGAAGCATCAGAATCAGAGGAAAACTAAACCCCAGCCATGTCGCTACTCACCAGCCTTAAGAAGGTCTTCCACTTCGGTGGGGGTGAGGCCAAGAAGAAGCGGCTTTACAACAACATCAAGATGGATACCGACCCGGAGGAGTTCTGGGAGATGGTCGGTGAGCTGGGCGACGGGGCCTTCGGCAAAGTGTACAAGGCCCAGCACAAGGAGCAGAAGCGCTTTGCCGCCGCCAAGATGTGTACGCTGGAGGACGAGGAGAACCTGAGCGATCACATGGTGGAAATAGACATTCTCTCGGAGATTAAGCACCCCAATGTGGTGGAGCTATATGAGGCCTTCTCCATTGATGATAAGCTGTGGGTGCGTATGGGCTTACTAATTTTCATTGCATTTTGCGTCATAATAATGAGCTCATCTCTCGTCAGATGCTCATCGAGTACTGCGATGGCGGAGCCCTGGACAGCATCATGGTGGAGCTGGAGAAGCCACTAACTGAGCCGCAAATTGCCTACGTGTGCAAGCACATGACCGAGGGTCTAACCTTTCTGCACAAGAATAAGGTCATCCACCGGGACTTGAAGGCAGGAAACGTTCTGCTCACCATGGAGGGTGGCGTTAAGCTGGGTATGTTTGATGGAAACTTGGTAGTTTAAAAATGGCTTCATATGATTTCCTATTTTCCAGCGGACTTTGGTGTTTCGGCCAAGAACAAACACACGATGCAGAAGCACGACACTTTCATTGGCACACCCTATTGGATGGCGCCGGAGCTGGTGTTATGCGAAACGTTCCGGGACAACCCCTACGATCACAAAGTGGACATCTGGTCACTGGGCATAACACTCATTGAGCTGGCCCAAATGGAGCCGCCCAACAGCGAGATGTCGCCGATGCGTGTGCTTCTCAAGATCCAAAAGAGCGAGCCGCCCAAGTTAGAGCAGCCGGCCAGGTGGAGCAAGGAGTTCAACGACTTCCTCAAAAAGTCATTAGTCAAGGTGAGACCACTTGGGAGGCAAAATTTTTAACCATTTCTAACCAAGATTTGTTGAATAGGATCCCCAGCAGAGGCCTACGACGGATGTGCTGCTGCAGCATAGCTTCATCAGTAGAAATTTGGACGCCAAGCCCATCAAGGACCTGCTGCTCGAGTACAAGGCTGAGGTCGTGGAGGAGGTGGTGGACGATGAGACCGAGGTGAGTGCCATTCTTAGGAATTTGGATCCGTGGGCCCCGCTCTGCACCCTAGTAGTCCAATGCTAGATGTGATGATAATCTAAACGTTCTCTCACCTCTCCAAATGCTCTTTCTTCTTTCTTACACGCTGCCGCCACAACCCAACCAAAATCAAAACCGAAAACGTTCTCGCACCATGCGATAAATTCTTTTTATATTGTTTTTATCTTGGTTTGTTTTCTTTTTTTATTTGTTGCCTTGCGTTTGCGTTCCATTACTTTTTGCTTTATTCCGCCAAAATGTCGCAATGTCTGTGCTTATCATTTTGTGTGGTACTTCGAAATAATTGATATAGAAGCTTAAACGCCAAGTGAAGCGGCGCTCACTCTATCAGAGGGTTGGTAAGTCGTTCTACAGCAACACGTCCGCGATCCGTCCGACCCACTGTCCAAACTGGCACCCTATCCAAACCCCACCAACTTATCCGGCACTGCATCCTGGCACTGGTCTTTGATAGCAGGCGCACAATTAGTTTACTTATTTTATCAGCATTGCCAAATGCTTATCACTTGCCTCCTCCTACGGAGACTGCCCTCCTTGCAGTGTGTTTGTGTTCCACCGTAAGCCCTTGCAGTGCTATCAGTTTCTTGTGGTAATTATAGCCAGCACCTCTACCATTAGACGGGGTCTCAAATGACTAATCAGTCCGATCAGCAAAACTGACACTTTCTATTGTCTTTACCTCAAAATTCCGATAATGTTTATGGGACAATAACAAAAATGTGATGTAAACAAATCCGAATAGGTGGGAATGCTGGAATTTCTAGTAACTCGTTTGCTTATTGAGTTTCGAAGTAGAAAAGTCAAGTAGTCAATGCTAGAAAATGCCCTAATGTAGGAAACAATCGAGGCAACAAAATTCTAACAAGGTTTTATTATTTTTTACCTTTAGGAACCCCGCAACTCGGCGCTCCAGCTCGACCTGGACGATGACTCTGCTTCGCTGCAGAGCCAAGACATTGACAAACGTATGTTTTCCTATAAATGGTTTTGCATAATAGAATCTAACAAAGAAAATTCGCATAAAATAGTTCCAGGTACACCTACATCCATTTTGCGGGATGCCAAAGAGCAGCCCCAACCAAGTAGCAGTTTACCAACCGCAGCAGCAGCAGCAGCAGCGGCAGCGACAACTGCACCCACAACAACTAAAGCCACCTCTCCGGACAGACCAAACCACAACAAGGATGACAATGTTGAACCGGCAGCCCCGCAGCCGCTGCATACCAAAGTGCCTGCTCCAGCGCCGCCGTCGCCCCAAAAAACACCACCACCCCCACAAAACCAGCAGCCACTTCCTGCAGCAGGAGCAGCAGTCGCAGCTGCGGCGGTGGCACCTGTTACAGAGGCAGCTGAAAAAGCCGAGTCCGATAAAAAGGTAAAGATTACGTCTGTTCTTTATGAAAGTCCCATCTAATTTATGTGTTTTTCCAGCACTTTGTCAAGAAAGAAAAGGGTAAAGCCCCACCACCACCCTCGGCCATTGCAGTTGCGGCAAACGCAGCCAAACAGCCAGTTAGCAACCCTCAGACTTCGCCCAAGAAGGTATCCACTCCCGAGCCAGCTTCGCCAGTCACCACAGCTATTGAGGTGACCATTGGACAGGAGAACATGGAGCAAAAACCGCAGCCACCCTCGCCCACAGCTTCGTCCATTGTGTCGGTGCAGTCAGTGGCCTCTTCGAGCTCTTCGGGAAGCGTATCCAATGTGAGAACACTCAGCTCGAGTACCTCTTTGATAACCATTAACAGCGATGCCCCAGCGCAGCCACAGCTGCCACCTCAACCTCAACCACAACCACAGCACGTGGTACTGCCAAATAGCTTGGAATCGGTGAGCCAAATCACCGTAGTAACCAGTACTCATCCGCCGGTGATTATCGACAACTCGGTGGCCCCATCAGAGGTGATTATCGTGTCCAATGACCTGAACAAGAGCACTCACCTGAACGAGTCCTCGACGGACGACGACTTCCCATCGCTGGACGACAGCCTTGGCGATTCCGGAACGCCACCATACAAGCAGTCCTCTATGATATTGGCGGTCAATGATCCGGTAGGAGTGGTACCATCTCCTCCGCTGCAGCCTCACAATGCGGCTGCCACCGTACACGCCCGGAAGCTGGACGAAAGCGAGGTTTTGATTGTCAGTCCCTCGTACGCGGACGACGATTCTGCTTACAACACGGCGTCGGGCAGCCACAGTCACGATCACAGTGACCAGCTAATGGACACCAGCCACGTTTCCGTCGTCACAGTGGGCGATGAAGGGGTTAAGGTGAAGGACAGCAGCAACGAGATGGAGGGCGTCAAGCGCCAACCAAACGGAATTGTGCCGGAGGATGTGAACATCATTGTGAACCGTTTTAAGCCGGAGAAGCGGTCGCCGGACAGCTCGTTGAGCGAGAACGGCTCGGTGCGCGGTCGACGGGGCATCGAAGTGCAAGTAAGCGGCAGCGGAGGCTCCGACGTGGACAGCGTTGGCACCAACACTAGTCATGACAGCCGCAACGAGGTGGATCATAACAACAAGCAGCAGTCGCAGCAACAACCACCGGCGGCAGTACTGATGCCGCCTCCACCACCCTCTGTGACAAACAATCACAATCATATGACCATCGACGAGGAAGAGGAGGTGGTGATTCGACCCAGGGCCAGAGCTCCGCCAGTGGTCAAGAGCGGGCTCACCAAAGAAGAGATCGAACTGCGAAACCTGCGCAAGAAAACGCGCAAGCGAACTCGTAAGTTCGAGATCGATGGCGTGCAAATGACCACAACTACCAGTCGGGTTATTTACGGGGACGAGGAGAACGGACGCATCTATGATGATCATGACTTCCGTAAGCTGGAGTTGCGCGAGCTGAAGATGCTCCAGAAGCAGGAGAAAAAGCAGCAGACTGAACTGCACATAAAGGAGCAACAAGCCAAGGAGCAGCAGGACCGCCGCTTCGAGCAGGAACACGCTTCGCTGGAGAAGACCTACGATGCGGATATGGATATGCTGGCGCGACAGCACAAGCAGCTGGTTGAGAAAACTGAACAGACGCAGGAGAACGAGCTGCGTTCCTCGTCAAAGCGCATCCGCTCCGAGCAGGAGCAGGAGCTGAAGATGTTCCGAGAGAATCTGAAACAGGAGATTCGATTGCTAAAGCAAGAGGTGGACCTGTTTCCCAAGGACAAGCGCAAGGACGAGTTTAAACAGCGCCGCTCGGCCATGGAACTGGATCACGAGGAAAAAGAACGCGCTTTCCTCGATTCGCTAAAGGAGCGGCATGAACTCCTGCTGAGGCGGCTCAGTGAGAAACATCGGGAGCACCTGGCCAGCATTAACCGGAACTTCCTGCAACAAAAGCAGAACGCGATGAGGACACGCGAGGCCCTGCTCTGGGAACTGGAGGAGAAGCAGCTGCACGAACGCCACCAGTTGTCCAAGCGACACGTCAAGGAGCTCTGCTTTATGCAGCGCCATCAAATGATTATCCGGCACGATAAGGAATTGGAGCAGGTGAAGCGCATGTTGTTGCGCAAGGAGGAGGATCTGGTCAAGAAGCAGACGCTGGAGAAGAGAGCGCTGCCCAAGCGAATCCGAGCCGAGCGCAAGGCACGCGACCTAATGTTCCGCGAATCGTTGCGCATTTCAACGAATCTTGATCCTGAGATCGAACGCGAAAGGCTAAAGAAGGTACGTATTTATTTTTGCTATTTATTTGAATTTCTTTCCAATAATCCATTATCTACAGTTCCAGGAGCAGGAGAAAAAGCGGTATATGCAAGAGGAACGCCGCTTCGAGGTCAAACATCAAAAGCAATTGGAAGAGCTGCGTGCCACACGTGAATCCGCCATAAGGTAGGTCTGCGCTTTTAGTTGAGGATCAAGCTTAAAGGTCATCGTTTTGCATCCAACAGAGAACTGGAACAGCTGCAGAATGAGAAGCGCAAAGCATTGATGGAGCACGAGCATGCCAAGCTGACCGAAATCGACGACCGCCTGAAGGCGGAGCTGCGAGAGTGGCGCGAGCAACTGGCGCCCCGCAAACAGGTGTGTATGCCCATCCCATCCCCACTTGATATTCGAATAAGAAACGCTCCCAGAGAGCTCGTTCGTTGGTGTTTTGTGTTTTTCCTAAATGTATAAAGTAGATCAACAACAGTTGATATAAGTTGGTAATGATAAATATTGTATATTAATTGGTTTTCGGTGAACTGTGGTGTCATGTGCTCCCTTCTCCTCAAAAGAAACCTATCCCGTTAAATTCTTTGCAGCTTGCAGATGAGCAACACTTTAAGTTTGGACTATTCATGATAATAAAACTCGTCTGATTCATTAATAATGGTCTGGTCCCTGACTCATTCCTACCTAACAAGTGTCGAAGCGCTGATGAATCATCCGCCGAATAATTTAGATTATTGGTTTAATGAGGGGATAATTGTTAACTGAGACAAAGACTGACCACGTGACTAATAGTTTGCTCATCTTTAAGCTGCAGTGACTTGGTCCAACCAAGGCTCGACTAAATCCAATTATTTTTTCAACTTTTTCTCTCTCTTTACACCCACGCAAATGCATTCACTTTGGTGGCCTACTGTACCTACTACTACCTACAAAACTAAACCAAAAAAAAAAAAATACCGAAACCGATAACTGATAAAAATTTAAATAAATAAAATGCTTACCGCTGTGCTTCCCAATTACTAACCAAAAAATAAAATATAAAACCAACCAATCAATGGACTTGGTCATGCATGTGTTTAACAACCAAATTGAAATCGAAATCGAAACCAATACGTCTGTGAGCGTAGAAACTGAATGATGCCATCAAGGCGGCCATTGATCTTCATGAGCAGCGCCACGGTCTGGTGGTCAACAGGGAGGAGTTCGAGGATCAGGAGGTAGAACTGCCCGTGCGTCTGCGGGGCATATTCAACGAGCGTACTTCGCGCCTGATTCCGCGCAACACCTTCATCGATACCCAACTGATGCCACGGTCCCGATCGTCGCTCCTCTTAATGGGCGGAGGAGGCAGCCGGCTGGCTAACTTCCGGGGATCGGCTCCAGATCTGAGCCGTAGTGTGCCCAGCACTCCCATCTTCCACAAGCAGCAGCGCTCCCAAATGATTAGCGACCTGGTCTTGGAGGAAGACGAAGAACAGCTACTGGCGGAACAGATGAAGCGGGCCAGCGTTACTACTTTGCCAGCCCAGAACCAGCTGCGCCTGATTACCCAGGCGCCGGCCAATGAACTGGTCAAGGTGGTGACCACCACACCGGTTTTGAACAGCGCAGAAGACGCTAGCTCCAAGCCAGCCATGAGCACGTTTAGAGGAAGCAGCCCACCGAAGACGCCCGACGACCTGGGCCTGGTGAACAACCGATTCAGTCGCGTAGATACCAAAGCGGCAGCTGATGCCAGCGTGGAGCTGCGCATCCATGAGGGACCTGTGCTGACGGCCCATACCCAGCGGCTGCTGCACTCCACCTCGTTCGCCATAAAGCGACCCTCGCTGGCCAGTCGCAGCAGCGGCCGATCCTCCCTGAGCAGCGCCCAGTCCATGTATAATATAAGCGAGCTGACCACTCGCTTCACCAGCGATGCGGACCTGATCTTTGATTCCGGACGCAAGGCGGCCGCTTTGCTGGATGAGGTGCAGCCGCAGTTGCGATCCTCCGTGAAGCCAGGACACAGTCGCCAAAACGGAAGCGTTGCTTCAGCTGATTCCGCCGCCTCCTCAGACGATTTCTACTATGATTTGTACGCTCCGAAGTACAGATTGCCGAGGATCAATCAGCGACAGCATAGCTGCGAGGAGGACTCATCGGCGATTTAGGAGCGCAGAGGAGGACTGCTTGCCTCGTCCCAGCGCCCGGCCCCGGCTCATGCACCTCGGCTACTAACAAACCAATTAAACATTTCTACTCACACGTACTAACACTGAAACCAACTGCTTTTTACTCCCCCCATTGGTGCTTGCTAACTGCACATCCCCACTAGTCCCTCCACTAACATATCATCTTGCTAACAGAATCTGTAAGGATTACCCTAACCCTTTCTGCTCTGCATCCGCATCTGAATCCCCATCGGAAAACGCCATACATTCTGTCTTGCCAATGTTTCACTATGTTTGCAATTGCAATTTTATTGAAAGAAAAACATTCTAATTTGTTATGTTGAAAGTATTTTATTGACTTGGATCAGCCTTCCGCCTCCAAATACATTCCATTTTAGCAGTATTATAAAGTACTTAGTAAAAAGAAAAACAAAACGAAAAACAAAAAACAGAAAATAAAATCGACATTCCATATTTAGCAAGATGCCAAGCATTTGTATAGCCATATCGTACTCTAAACATTTTTATAAATATTTACATAAACGCATTATAATATCATACTGAAATTTTCATGATGCTTCACTGTACTGTACACACACCCACTCTTGAATAAATACATTATATACACACACATGCAAAACAACAAAAACGCGCTGCTATCGAAACAAAAAACAAAACAAATCGAAACCAAACCAAAACCAAAATCTATATCCGAAAACTTTTCTTGCCGGCTCTCCTCTCCTCGTAATGTGTAAAGCAACTACAGCAGCGGCTGCAACAAGAGGTTAGTCCTTTAATCTATCCTTCAGGGCGTTTCGTAGCCAAGGGACATTCTTTGACAGCGAAACGCCCTGCTTTCTACTATGTAAATTCCCGTAGCTCTAAATGTCCTACTAATGCATGCGCTACTTGGCCATCTCTCCAACTAGATATCGTTTAGTTTGAATGTTGTTGCTCTTGCGATTGATTCCATTGTTTTATGGTCTAACCGAATGTTTTATTGAATCCCCAGCGCCTGGAGGAGACTTTTGCCCAGCAGATGGATGAGATGGAGTCCCTGTACGGTGGTGCCCTGATTGTGTCCATGCCCTCGGATACCCTGCAGCGAGATCATTTCACCGGCTCGACGCGCAGCAGCCTCAGTTCCTATTCCGAGGGCTGAAGGTCCTCCGTCGAATGGGGGAACAAACAATAGAAAGCGGCCGAACATCAGCGTCGACAGTGTGACAGACAGACAGCTATGCAGAATGCAACAAAATAGAATTGTCAGCCATCCATTAGGGCTTCCGCCAGAGAAAAGAATGAGCGCTTCTTATATAGAGAGTATATACAGATAGATATATACAGATATTTTAGTTGGACACGTTCGTATGTAAATGTCGTGCCAAGCAGCGCGTCAGGTCAAGCTTAAGTTGTTCGTGTCGTTAACCGTAAACCGTAAACCGTATGGTATAAGTTTAATTTTATGATTTTGCATTGTATGTTAGCTTATTATTCTATTAATATTATTACTGTGTACATGTCTATCGATCTGTCGTCGAACAATCCAATTCGTTGAATTACCCTACCTATGTTGCAAGTACAAGTACGTGTGTATTCGCATAGGTATCAAATATGTTAAATGTGCACCAATCGTCGCGAGAGGAATTAAATCTACTTAATATTTATCTATGTTTAACACACAAAATACAATGGACAAAACATACATACGTACACCAAACAAATATTTTTGTTGACCTTATCGCTATTGTAAATATATCTATTAACATACATATATGTATCTTAACTATGCAACTTTAGACACACAAACTACACACACACACACACACACACACAGCCAGACACTTGGACAGATAGACAAACATCTAAGGAGGAAAGTTTAGTAAAAGTTAATGTGGCAACAAGAGAAATATGTGAGATGTTGGGATTCCATAAAGCAAATTGTGTGAGAGTTGGAGACGGACGTAGATATGGAGATGGATGATAATGAGAGGCCGTCGGGTAGCGATAAAAGATATTTATATTTGTAAACGTTTATGCTTATATATTTTATATATAAATATATACATATTTAAATTTAAACAAGAACAATATTCAAAAAAAAAAACAATAGAAAAATTTAAATAACCCATCTTTTTATTCTCCGGAGCGGCTCTTAATTGCAGAATTCGAAATTTGTTGGAATTTTATTGTCTTTATGCTAATTAATCGGGGCTTTGTCTTATTTGAGACTTTCTAGGCCCTCCTAACGCCTTGAATACTCTTCAGCTTTTTGCTGCCATAGGCTATGGGGTTAAATGGAAAAACTTGGCAACTAAAGTTTGGTAACTCAACTTGACTTTAACCATCCAAATACTTCAAGGGTAATGGCGCTGCCATGTTGGAGCCGAAATTCTAAACTTTCACAAGCATCTGCTCACTCAGCTTGACAACGCTCGCATAACATCGGCCAACGGTGCGTATGGATTATGCGGCAGGAGCATGAAGAATTTTCCGGCTTCCTAGAGAGTGTCGCTACCAAATTCCAGCATATGGTTGCACTGGCCACTGATAAACCCGACCCCCGATTTCAGGCCATTTATTGCAGTAGTTCTTGGAACTGAGCTCTAAACCACACCCAGCTCCCAACTACCAGCTTCTGGTCCACTCGCAATCAATTCTCCCCCTAATCCATGTTGTCCCTAACAGGCCCTTGCCCCTCTTGGCCGCCCAGCGGCACAGAGCTCTTACTCATCTTTCCTTTTGCATTGTCCATTTATGTATTTTTATATCATATATGGTATGACGAGCATATAGAAAGTATCCGCAGACCTTAACACATGCCATGCCCAGGGGGATATGTGCGGGCTTGTCGGTTGGCAGGATTTGGATGGGCAATCCAAAGTGGGTGGTGGGTGGGGTGTGCGGTGTGGGTCACTGGGGCCACTGCCATTGCCAGTGCCAGTGCCAGTGCCATGTCAGGCGCGTTAGATCCATTGTTGTCCAGTTTAAACGCAACATGAGTTGCTATTAATAAAGGCAAGGCACTTGAGGGACCCGCTTGTAATTGAACCAAAGGATACGAATTACAAATACTGTAATGTAATTACATTTTCGACCAATTTCATTTTTGTGTCTCATAGACAGGAAGAATTTTAATGTTCCATAAAAAGAAATAACCATTAGGGAAACCTTGTTTGGATTAAAGGTAATGGAATATTAGATATACACATAGTTTTAGTTTAATTTATCCTAAAAACTCGTTCCTACTTGTGGGCATTGCGTATACGCACTGTTAGCCACTTGCCTTTTACTTTCTCTTGAAAAACTCTACCTTCTGCTTAACTTTTATATCCAAAATCCTTCCTATCCTTCCTACTTGTTGACATTACGTATACGCACCGTGTACGCAACGCCTTAAAGTTTCGCTTCAACAAACTCACGGGTTCCCTGCTCTTTCAATTCAAAATTGATACCCGGCCTAGCACGCCCATTGACCTGCCAATTTAGAACAACGCTGCTGGTATTATTTAATTGAAATGTGAGAATGCGCTTTTCCAGCGCCACTGCCAGCGCCACTGTCAGTGCCCACTTCACACGAACGCCCTCGCAGCCGCACTCACACTAACGTGTTACACTTGTTCGCCCAGAGTCCCATTGAAAAGCCAGCGGACACAAGTTGCCGTTGTAGATATCCTTGTTGCTGTTGCTGCTACCCCTCCTCCTCCTCCTCCTCCTACTCCCGCTCCTGCTCCTGCTCCTGCTGTTGCTGCTGCTGCTCCTGCTGATGCTGATGCTGATGAAGAGCGCACACAGCAGTCGTAAGCTACAAAAGATGGCATGGCAAGCATGCTTGAGCAATGCCCGTGGGCCTCGTGCGGACTTGTCTTCGCCACCTGGAAAAGCCCAACCAACCATCCAACCAGCCAACCAACCACCCACCCACACCCGCCACCCCCTTGTGCCTGTCGTGCAGTTGGACTGTTGCGGCGGTTTCATTCATATTCATCCATTAAGTTCCGCTGCCAGCACATTTTCGGCTGTGCAGCATCCAAATACACAGATACACCAACACAAGCATTCCTGCAGGCGCGCAGTTTTCCGCTTTTCCGCTACACGAGCACACACATTCGCATATCCTTTGTGCGAGGGTGTTCGCCAAAAGGATGCTCGCAATGTTGCCCAACAAACACAAATTCCAGCACAAAGGCCAGGAGCCGAGTTCGGCAGGCTTCGGCTGTCGGCTCTCTCGGGTCTCTCGCCGCTTGGATGTACCGTCAAGGTATATGCATGGAATTTTCAGCTTCAGTCCCGGATGAGATTTAGCAACGTGCGCTTCAGCCTCTCTCGGTCCGAAACGAAAAGATACATTTGAAAATCACAGATACAACTAATCGCCCAGCGGACGCGTGCAAAACGCTTGCCAATTTTTATTATCTAGCTTAGTGAATGTTGAATAAAACAAAAAATCGCGACTGCAAGCAATAATTAAATATATAACTAAAAGCAAATAGTTGAGAGTGACCTGGGAAACTGGGAAGTAACGTGTATCTATAGCGAAAATAATAAACTTGATTACAATGTTAATGTTAAATGTGGAAACTTTGGGCACGCAAAGCCGAGGAGCGTAGACGCCGACCGCGGCAGAGGCAGAGGCAGCGGCTGAGACAGTAGCAGCGACGCCGGCGTCGCAGTTCGCATTGTGTATAATAAAATTGGCGAAAGGCGAAATGAATTGAGCAGGCCAAAAGCAAAGCAAAGGAGCCGGAGCAGCAGGCGGAGCTGGAGCAGGGGCAGGGGTAGGACCAGAAAAAGGAGCAGGAGGGTAGCCAGGACTAGAAAGCAGAGCCAAAGATGTGCGCGCACAATACAAAAAATTACAAAGCATACTTCTGGGAGCGTCAAATGGCCGAAATCAACAGCGACAGCGCAGCAGCAGAGGCCAAAAGCAGCGACTGCGGCAGGGGCAGCATCAACAAAAACAAAACCAAAAACAAAGCCAAACCAACAACAGCAATGTCAACGTTACAACTGAAGCCGATGCTGAGCGGGCCCAAATAAGCAATAGGTCAGAGCGAGAGAAAAGCGAAAGGAAAGTGGCGGAGAAAGCGGGGAACCGTACTACCGAGAGAGCATCCCAAGTAAGTGTGTCCTGTGTGTATGTGTGCGAGTGTGTGAGTGTGTGTGCGTTGACGCCGGCAGCGCTGCTTTCTCCGTTTCCAGTGCTCTCGTTTTGATTAAACTTTGTGCGAGTAGGTCGGTGGGGCGCGGCCAGCCCTACTTCGTTTCTCAGCCCTTAGCCCCTCCCTGGGTCTCTGCCGCACCACCCACCTCGACCACCGCCCACCAGCTCGCGCAACCTCACCCAATCCTGCAGAGAGAGAAACTTTAAGCCAATTTTACCAACAAGGAAGCATATTAGGCAGTTTTTTGGTGGCTTTAAAAAGTGAAGAGTTGAAGCTTTAAATTCTTTTTTCCAGATAAAAAATGACTAATTAATCAATCACACTATGTCCAACTTTAAGTGGAAAATGTAGGTCAAATTGTTTCAAAAATATATATTTTATTATTCTTATCCTGTGAAACTTTAAACCCAAGAACTCCATTTCAAACCTTACTAGTATCCTTAAATTTTTTCTCCCTGTGTGGACACATTTTCGCATGGCAATATGCTTAGCGTGCTGCCCCAGCGAGCATAAGGTGAAAGCCAGTCCAGCAATTTAATTTCCGCAAACAAGCCAGGCACCCAAAGCCAAAGCAGAAAAGCATCCAACCTCCAACATTCAGCATCCGCTCGGCATCAGCAGCCATGAGGCAAGCAATTAAACTCGCGCAAAAATTAACATAAGCCAGCAGAAACGGCAAAGGGCCCAGAAAAAGCCCAAGACGGGGTCCACAAAAGTATGCTGCAGCTAGTTGGGCTTTCTTCTCCTTTCTCTGTGTGACAGTGTATGGGCGAGTGGGTGGGTGTAAGGGTGTGTGTGTAAATAGGCGCGTGTGCGGGTTGTAAGGGTGTGTAAGCGTTGACAGAGCCCGCATAAAAGGAGGCGAAAAAAGAGCCAGAACCAGAAACCAGAATAACCTTAGCCAATGCAAAATAAAGCCGACTGTTGATGAGCTGATCAAAAATACACATAT
The DNA here is from genome assembly GCA_018150405.1 of Drosophila varians. Lineage (NCBI taxonomy): Eukaryota > Metazoa > Arthropoda > Insecta > Diptera > Drosophilidae > Drosophila > Drosophila varians. The sequence goes on from JAECWK010000130.1 coordinate 19,107,979, forward strand.
TCGCAGTGACAGTGGAAAGTGCCTAAAGGACTCTCTCGTAGGACATGGTTGCCACGAGCCGCCTTCGAACTGTATCGGAAATATCAAGCCAATTGATGGTGAAACATTTGATAAACGAAAAAACTTTCAATTAACTGGGATTATTAACCGGTTTGCCAGAATTGTCTGATAACAAGAACACAGTCAATCGGCCAGCAGGCCACTTCACAATAGGCCTCTACTTTCCCACGGAAATCGTATGACCATGTGGCCGGGTTAGCCCCTGATTTGATTAGCGGTTACTTACTGTGTTTACTCCATCATCGTTCCACGACTCGTGGCTGTGTCATAAAAATAGCCTAATAAATGGCAAAACAAATCCTGGCGGATCGCGGGTGACGGGTCGGGGGTCGCGGCTCGGGGGTCGCGAATGGCAGGTTGCCCATGTGTTGGTTACTCGACGCATTTGATAATAAATCCATAAATCCTTTTTTTATGGCAGCCAAAAAGCGAGGCACGGCAACAAGAAGCCCAATTCGATTACTTTCCAGGGAGCGGTGGCCTGACAAATTTGAATGTATCGTAAAGCTGACAGGCTATACGAGCGCCAGACAAACTGGTTATCAGTTTCTAGTCACTAGTTACGCCCAATTGACAGGCCAAAAGTCGGATGTTTTAACTCCCCGAAACACAGGCTGACGTGGCAAAGTCCAAAGCTCGACCGAGTGCTCCTATCTCGAGTGGTCCCCCCTCCTCAATGATAACCATTTCTCTCTGTGCATAAATAACGATGCAACAACTACTGTGACAGGACGAGAAAGAAAACATCTTACTATTAAGGATAACCAGCCAAGCAACGAAATACTCTCGACTCCGGCGATTTGTTTTTCATTTATTGGAAATGTTTTGCCCTCTTGAAGAGGTTGTTGTTTCTGGTTTTGTTGTCAATACGATACGTCGGCTCAATTTATGGCGCCCCATTGGTTTTGGCTCCCCTGCCCCCCTGCCCCCTTTGTTGGCTTGTGTTTTGCAATTGATTTATACGTGTGTGCGTGTTTTCAATGAGATAAACAGACGGGTTTTGATTGATTTATTGGTTAACGCTGCATTTAATTGGGCATCCGTTTGAGTTTCCATAAATAGCCGAAAACAAGAGCTAACCGAGCCCGACATGAGGTCAATTGAACAATCAATTTTATACATTTCGGTTCTGCTAATTCCAAGTATGTAAAAATATGCCAATAGGATGTGTTTAAATGATATATAAAGGCCGCAATAATTGCAAACGGCCAGGACAATGTGCGAACCTGAAAGTATGCAACAAAATAATTACACACTCGCTGACAAAATGGCGGGCGATTAATTTTGCTGAAAATAAGTATAGAGTTGTTATTTCAAAGCTAAATTAAATAAATAAATCTTCAGCTAATACTTCTTTACAATTCGCCGTATTTGACCCTTTTGTCGAAGCCATAGCATAGAAAAAGCCAGACCCAGGACAATGGGGAAAACATTGTGAAGGAGCCAACAATGCCGTCACATTTATTGAATGCGAATCAATCATGGGCATTTCATTGTGTGCACATATCTCGGCCTATCAATCAGGTGGCCACCATGGCGTATGCGTAACTTAGTTTCTCATTTAAAAACTTTCCAAATCAAAGTCGCGCACACAATGGCTGCCAAATGAATAGGGAGTCCTCCTTAGTCCCTAGTCCTTCCCGGAGATATGTATAGGCATATGGCCAATGACAACATCAATAGTTTTGAAAAGTGTCAGAGGAAGCCGCCCGGAACATTTCCGTGCCAAAGTGTCGGAGCCTCGAACAAGGAGCCAAGTTCCTTCTTCGACTGTTGCATGTTGCTCTTGTTGCCGCTGCCGCCGCCGCTGCTACTTCTGTTGCTGCTGCTGTTTTTCTGCCACAGCCACTGCCACTGCCATTGTTGGCAACAGTAATAAACGGACAACAAATGTTGTGGGTGTGGCTGAAAATGGAAATAATGGAGGCGGCATGGCATGGCAGAGGCCTGCCAAGGAAACGCATTCAAGCCGTTTTCATTTACATTTACGTTTACGGTCTCAGTTTCGTTTTCATTTTCATTTCCATTAAAACAAATCACACAGAAAATGTCATTTTGCAGAAAGGACAAAGCAAGTCAGGCCCCTGGCATTGTAAATATATTATTTCGCTTCCTTTCCCACGATTCTCTGTCCAAGAAAACCGAGATATATCAAAGGCCTGTGCATCGGACAGTTTCTCATAAATCTCGCCATTCACATTTTGTTTTTGTGTGATTTTAATGCCTGGCATTTGTGTGGCTGGGCGTTGGGGAATTGTGTCATGCAACTGCACTTCCTTGCCACATTTCCAACGGCATCATCGGAAGGATAAGCTGATTATAAAACAGGTGTTAGGACCAAGTCCTTGAAGCTCCATGGGTCCCTCGTTATTAAATTGAAATTGAGTTTGATTTGAAACACACTCCTCTCACCAGAAACTAAGGGCATTTCCCGGTCGCATTAGTCTGTAATCCCATTTAATACCCCATTTTTTATTGCTTGCAGGGCCTGGAGGGAAAATGGCCAACGCCTTGCGTGGGTGCAGCCAAAAGGATAAGCAGCGGATGAAAGCAAACTAAGCGACACACACACACACAGCCCGAAAGGGACGGATAGACCCACATTAAATTAACAAGAAAGAGAGACACAAACAGAGAGAGAGAGAGAAAGAGAGAGAGAAAGAGAGAGGAGGCGATACCAAGAAAGAGATAATCGCAAGCCCCCACAGCTGCAAAACAGATAAAATCACGCATACGCCATGGAGCCAGTGATGAGTCTGGCACTGGCCGCCCACGGACCGCCCAGCATACTGGAGCCGCTGTTTAAAACCGCAACCACGAGCACAACGACCACCACCACGACGACGACCAGCACCACGACCACTACCAGCAGTCCGGCGGGACTCTCGCCCACCGGCACCACCCTGCTGACCGCTCTGCTGGAGAATCTGACGACGACGGCGGCCAGCGGGATGTACGATCCGTATTCCGGGGTGTACGGCAACCAGACCAATGGCACCATGGGCTTCGAGACGAAGGGACCTCGCTACTCGCTGGCCTCCATGGTGGTCATGGGCTTCGTGGCGGCGATTCTGAGCACGGTAACGGTGGCGGGCAACGTCATGGTGATGATCTCCTTCAAGATCGACAAGCAGCTGCAGACGATCAGCAACTACTTCCTTTTTTCGCTGGCCATAGCGGACTTTGCCATCGGAGCCATATCGATGCCCCTCTTTGCGGTGACCACGATCCTGGGCTACTGGCCCCTGGGCCCGATTGTCTGCGACACGTGGTTGGCCCTCGACTACCTGGCCTCGAACGCTTCCGTGCTGAACCTGCTGATCATCAGCTTCGATCGCTACTTCAGCGTCACGCGTCCACTGACATATCGGGCCAAACGCACCACCAACCGGGCGGCTGTGATGATTGGGGCCGCCTGGGGCATCAGCCTGCTGCTCTGGCCGCCCTGGATCTACAGCTGGCCGTACATCGAGGGCAAGCGGACGGTGCCCAAGGACGAGTGCTACATCCAGTTCATCGAGACGAATCAGTACATTACCTTTGGCACGGCACTGGCCGCCTTCTACTTCCCGGTGACCATCATGTGCTTCCTCTACTGGCGCATCTGGCGGGAGACGAAGAAACGGCAGAAGGACCTGCCCAATCTGCAGGCGGGCAAGAAGGACTCCAGCAAGCGATCGAATAGCAGGTGAGTTTGTACAGATTTTTTCTTTAAGATGCGATCCTGTAACCCCAAAAAATTAATCTCTGTTTAGTGACGAAAATACTGTGGTTAACCATGCTTCTGGTGGACTGTTGGCCTTCGGCCAGATGGGCGGCAACGATCACGACACCTGGCGGCGACCACGCTCCGAGAGCTCGGCGGATGCGGAGAGTGTCTACATGACCAACATGGTCATGGATTCCGGCTACCACGGGATGCATTCGCGAAAGTCAAGCGTACGTTTATCCCCCCAAAACTCAAAGTCCATTAAAAAAAAATTGTGAAATCCTTGCAGATAAAAAGCACAAATACAATCAAAAAATCGTACACCTGCTTCGGCAGCATCAAGGAGTGGTGCATCGCGTGGTGGCACTCCGGGCGCGAGGACTCCGACGATTTCGCCTACGAACAGGAGGAGCCGTCTGATTTAGGGTATGCAACACCAGTAACAATTGAAACTCCTTTACAAAGCTCCGTCTCCAGGTAGTAAAAACAAAATCAAAATTCTGAACTTTAATCGTCTATTTTGCGTAAGCCGACACCGCACCCCACCGCACCGCACCCCACCCCACCCCACCTTTCTCTTCACCCAGGCACGCACACATATTTATGGGCCCGTGTGCGTGTGGCATGCCTCAAATTGCATCAATTGCACCCAAAGCACTTTCCCAAAAAATCAAAAGAAAAACAAACAGATAGCGCACTGAAAAAATGTTTGTTGAGGGATTCGCACCAAAAAATATTGAGAGAAAAATAAAGTAGCCACACACCATCGCAAGCCTTACACGATGCACTTCCAATATCCTTAATACCACTAACCCCCCATGTCCTCCAGCTCTCTATAAAACTCAGAGGCGAATCCATCAACGTCAGAGCACCCCACTAAGCCACGTAGATGGAGAGAAGCTTTGCACCACCACACTGCACCACCGCACAAACACACTCACAATTGCATACTTGCACGCGGGCTGGGTGTGTCCTGGGATGGAAACTAATTGAAGCTTTGAAGTCCTGGCAACTGGTAACAGTGGCACTCTGCTGGAGGGTTTCTCGATTCCGATGTCAGTAATTAATTCGCTCGAAATGGGTTTTAAAGAATTGATATGGCGGGGATATCTTAAGGATATGTTTGAAAGGGTTTTATTCATATCTTTTTTTTCGATTAGGGGCTATAAAAAAGTATCATTTAACTGCTGAGTAAGATACACTTTTGTTTAAAATACTTTTAGAAAGTTTCGGTCAATTATAAAAAATATTAGAAATTTAATTTCTGTTTTGAAAAGGCCCCTATCAAAGGTCCTTGTACAATTCACATTCCCAAAAGTATTTATTTCATAACAAATATCCAAACAGCATTTAATAAAATTCCAGATACATTTGCATATGTAATTAGGGCTCATGGGAATGAATAGCGAGTGCATTCGGAATGAAATGGCAAATAGAATAAATTAAGGAAATCTCGGTTTCGAATAGAGCCGGCAATCAAATGGCAAATAAGCAAATAGCCACGTTCTACTAATAGCCCGAATATGGAAAGCCATAATTAGACGAAAATAGAAATTAAATAGCATTGTGGTCTGCGGGGGGATTCGACCAAAACGCAGGTCCAAAGATAAAGGATAGTGCCCGACCGCAGGACATTTTAGTTTTCAATTTATGGGCGAGCATTCGGCTGAGTAATCGATTTAAGTTGCGATTTCCGGCCACTTGTTTCCATCCCAAAACGCACTCTACAAATGCATGTGCCACTTGGTTCGGATGTTTCTGTGTATCTGTGAGGTTGGGGCATGCGGCGGCAGCCAGTTAGAGAAGCAGTCGCATCCTGAGATGCCCCCGAGTTGTTGCCTGTCAGTGTCAGTGCGGTCCACTTGTGTGTTTGTGCCTGTGCCTGTGTCAGTGTGTGTGTCATCACGAGTGTGCCTCTGTGTATGTGTTAACATGCGATACCAATGCCACATCCTTTTTCTTCTCCCTCTTCTCGCCCCTCTCTGCCACAGATGCACCTCGATGAACGTAATGCGGGACAACTACTCGATGGGCGGCAGTGTCAGCGGAGTGCGGCCGCCCAGCATTCTGCTGTCGGATGTCTCCCCCACGCCCATGCCACGCCCCACGCTCGCCTCCATTTCGCAGCTGCAGGAAATGAATGCGGCCACCGCTGGCGCGGGTGGGGGTGTGGGTGGGGGTGTAAGCTCGAATGCGATGCCCAGTTCCCAGACCGCCAACAGCAACCACAATGCCAGCAACGGCATCAACATTAACATCAACAACAACAACAACAGCAGCAACGCCAATGGAGCAGCGACAGCGAACGGAAGTGGCGGTGGCGGAAACGGAAATGGAGGCGGAATCGGCATCGGACTGGGACACGGGCATGGACACGGCCACGGAAATGCGGCGCATCGTGACTCACGCACCCTGCCCGTGATCAATCGGATTAATTCGCGTTCGGTGAGCCAGGATTCCGTTTACACGATACTCATCCGCCTGCCCTCGGACGGGGGCTCCAGTGCCGCGGCAGCCAACGGCTCGAATGTGGTCGCCAGTGGTGTGGGCGGCAGCTCCGCGGCAGCTGGCACAACCCTGAGCCTGCAAGGCGACTGTGCACCCTCCATTAAGATGATACACGAGGATGTGCCGCCGTGCTCGAGCACGGCCTCCAATACAAACACAAACGCAAACCCAAACAGCAGCACCACCGCCCCTCCGCCCACCCGGCGACCTCTGCCGTCGCGCGACTCTGAGTTCAGCCTGCCACTCGGCCGGAGGATGTCCCATGCCCAGCACGATGCAAGGCTGCTTAACGCCAAGGTCATACCCAAGCAGCTGGGCAAGGCGGGTGGCGGCCCTGGGGGCGGGGCCGTGGGGGCACACGCTCTGCTAAATGCCCGCAATGCGGCCAAAAAGAAGAAAAAGTCGCAGGAGAAGCGACAGGAATCGAAGGCGGCCAAGACGCTGTCGGCCATCCTTCTGAGCTTCATCATCACGTGGACGCCGTACAACATCCTGGTGCTGATCAAGCCGCTGACCACCTGCTCGGACTGCATACCCACGGAGCTGTGGGACTTCTTCTACGCGCTGTGCTACATCAACTCGACGATCAACCCGATGTGCTACGCCCTGTGCAACGCCTCCTTCCGCAGGACCTACATCCGCATTCTCACCTGCAAGTGGCACACCCGCAATCGCGAGGGCATGGTCCGCGGCGTCTACAACTAGATTTAGATAGAGTATCCCAGCAACATGAACATATTTATAGTCACCACCCCAAGTCCACCTCCCCAGTTAACTAATTAGTAGTTGCAAACAGTTTTGTCCTGAGAGAGGAGGAGAGAAAGAAGTTCAGTTGGCGGGGAATGCGGAAATTAGGTTTAGGGATTAACCATTTGGAAAGCCGTACTGATTTTTGATGTCTAGCCCCCCCGACTATTTATACACAGAGAGAATAGAAAATGCATTCGAATTCCCAGTTCCGGGCTGCCAGTGATTTCTTCAGGATTGTTTCCGATCGAAAAGAATTTTCAACTGAATGATCTCATTTATATAATCTTAGATTTAAATACTTTCGGCAGCCCCTACACCACTTGATCAGTAACCCCCTCCCCCAAGTAATCCCAGGAAAATCCCAAGGACATTAACGAAGGATTCCATTTTTGTTAGGCGTTTACGTACTGTTAGGTAGGCACATGCTCCATGCAAGAAGAATTTAATACAAATATAGTGGATTACGATTTGGAATTCATATATACATGCATATATATATATAAATATATTTACTATATTATTATACACATGGCAAAAAGATGAGTTTAGCTTAAGTTGTTGGCAGGAAGTCGGGCTAAAACCAAAAAAGCTTTAATACCAGTTCAAAGTAGGAAAGATTAAGTTCCGCAGGCAACGAATCGCAACGCGGATCGCTAACGATTTTTGGCCAACCAATGGGAATCGTTCTGTTCTCGTTCCGATTTTCGTTGAGTCGGTTGGGTGGGGGTCGGATATATCATATCCGATATATCCGATATATATTTATTTGTAGCGCGGGGAAATTGTGATTGTACTGCTCGTTTTTGATAGTTTGAATCAGTTTTTTGTACATGTGCGTAGTGACATTTGTAAGAGGCCAACCGAAAAGGATAAGAGCATCAAATTTGTGGCAACATACACACCTGCTAATGTATCCGAATATGTGTGTGTATAAAATTACGATTATTTGTATGTATTAAGAACGTAACCCACCATGGTTCAACAAGTAAGAACAAACCTTTTGTAACTGACGACGATTAACTAATTGAAACCGAAATCAACGGATAATATGTATGTAATTGTAAACCAAAAATGTAAAAGCAATAGATCGAGGCGTTGTGCAGCGCAGAGATGGCCCCATCGATCCCAGACCAGATGGTATAGTATTTAGACAAAACAAAAGCCCCCTAGGTTGTGTTGAAAGTTGCCAATCCATCGACTGGCGGACCATCTCTCGGCCACGGCAACACCCTCGAATCGTACCGTACACCAACTCATAGTTATTAAACCGAAATGCTTCTTCGAAGTGCACCAATTCAAGTAACTAACTAAACAACTAACTAACTAACTAACTAACGTAATTAATAGTAAACCGCAAGCATATTTAAAGCATATGAGAGAGTAAATTAAAGATACATACAGTCTAAGCGATAACGACATCCAGGTACTACGAAAGGACGACGACAAGGACGAGGCGAAGCATTTTTAAATGAGTGTGTATGTATGTAGGTAACTAATTGAATGATCTAACAAATTGTTGGCCCCCATTCCGAGGGATAGGGAGTGGGAGTCGTATAGACGCAAATCAAGCCGAAATCAAAGCGAAGTTTGTAGTGTCTGTGACACGAAAGAAAACTGCATATTTATACCTAAACGATACGATATATACAAAAATATATGAATACGATGTTTAGTAAGAAATTAACAACCAAGCAAACAACCAACAAATCCAAAAGACATGATTTACAACAACCACGCACACACATCCTAAAAAGCATATAGTATGGAGATCCCAAAAATATATTCGTACTATATGTATATCCGATTCAAGTCGAGCAATCCAATCCGAAATACCTACTTATAGCCTTTAGACTAATATAATTCCGGACCGGAGCAGGGCCGGACCACTTGATGATTACAAATACCAAATAGATCACGTTTTGAATACCAAAAAGGGTTTGACAACACATATACATAGGCTAACTAAAGGACAAAAGGATATTCAGAGCAAAAACCAATGAACAGCATTTTGATGATGAGAGCAGATTTAATTGCATACAATCTAATTGTTTGGAAATATACTACGATATAAAGTAATACATATATAATTTAAAGCTAACAATAAAGAATGTGAATGAAAAAGAGTTCTCAGTGTGCTTTCTAATTATCTGGCTTTTCCTCCTCTCCATCCGGATGTTCATTTCCCCCATTTCCGGCGGCATCCTCTCCATGTCCCCACATCAGCATTTGTGCATTTTTCTGTATAATCTCCATCTTCTGCTGCATCAATTCCTGGCGCCTCTGCTCGGCCTTCTGCTGCTTGTCCTCCAGCTCCTCCAGCGTCGGGGGCTCCGCCCTGGCCGCCTCCTGCATCATCTGCTGGATCCGCTTCGGGGGCTGGCGCAGAGTCTCGTTGAGCGGCGTTTCCGGATTTTCATTCTCCTCCAGGGGAATGGTAAAAGCCTCGGAGGCCGCTGGCAAAAACGATTTAACAAGTATGTGAATTGCAAAATAATTAAAATTAAATAAACAGAATTAAACTGCAAATATTTGTAGGCATTTCTTTCAAAAATCTGATGAAAAATGATAATACCCCGTATTTTACAAGGGACTCCAGATTTTGCAAGGGGATAGCCCACAAAAAATGGAAGAAAATCGAAAAATAAATTTGTTTCCAGGTTTTGATGCAGTTTTGTGGGGAATCGCTTTACGAATCTTTTAAGGTATTCCTTTCAAGAATCGGATGATTTTTGGCCAAAATATAGACATCAGAAGGGGCCTTAGAGGGATAATCCGGACTTTCCAAGGAATTCCGGATTTGACAAGGGGATAGCCCACAAAAAATGGAAGAAAATCGAAAAATAAATTTGTTTCCAGGTTTTGATGCAGTTTTGTGGGGAATCATTTTACAAATCTTTTAAGGTATTTCTTTCAGGAATCGGATGATAATTGGCCAAAATATAGACATCAAAGGGGCCATAGAGGGATAATCCGGACTTTCCAAGGGATCCCGGATTTTTCAAGGGGATAGCCCACAAAAAATGGAAGAAAATCGAAAAATAAATTTGTTCCCAGGTTTTGATGCAGTTTTGTGGGGAATCGTTTTACGAATCTTTTAAGGTATTCCTTTCAAGAATCGGATGATAATTGGCCAAAATATAGACATCAGAAGGGGCCTTAGAGGGATAATCCGGATTTTCCAAGGAATTCCGGTTTTTTCAAGTGGATAGCCCACAAAAAATGGAAGAAAATCGAAAAATAAATTTGTTTCCAGGTTTTGATGCAGTTTTGTGGGGAATCGCTTTACGAATCTTTTAAGGTATTCCTTTCAAGAATCGGATGATAATTGGCCAAAATATAGACATCAAAGGGGGCCATAGAGGGATAATCCGGATTTTCCAAGGAATTCCGGTTTTTTCAAGGGGATAGCCCACAAAAAATGGAAGAAAATCGAAAAATAAATTTGTTCCCAGGTTTTGATGCAGTTTTGTGGGGAATCGTTTTACGAATTTTTTAAGGTATTCCTTTCAAGAATCGGATGAGAATTGGCCAAAATATAGACATCTGAAGGGGCCATAGAGGGATATTCCGGGATTTCCAAGGAATTCCTGATTTTACAAGGGGATAGCCCACAAAAAATGGAAGAAAATCGAAAAATAAATTTGTTTCCAGGTTTTGATGCAGTTTTGTGGGGAATCATTTTACAAATCTTTTAAGGTATTTCTTTCAGGAATCGGATGATAATTGGCCAAAATATAGACATCAAAGGGGCCATAGAGGGATAATCCGGACTTTCCAAGGGATCCCGGATTTTTCAAGGGGATAGCCCACAAAAAATGGAAGAAAATCGAAAAATAAATTTGTTTCCAGGTTTTGATGCAGTTTTGTGGGGAATCGCTTTACGAATCTTTTAAGGTATTCCTTTCAAGAATCGGATGATAATTGGCCAAAATATAGACATCAGAAGGGGCCTTAGAGGGATAATCCGGATTTTCCAAGGAATTCCGGTTTTTTCAAGTGGATAGCCCACAAAAAATGGAAGAAAATCGAAAAATAAATTTGTTTCCAGGTTTTGATGCAGTTTTGTGGGGAATCGCTTTACGAATCTTTTAAGGTATTCCTTTTAAGAATCGGATGATTTTTGGCCAAAATATAGACATCAGAAGGGGCCTTAGAGGGATAATCCGGACTTTCCAAGGAATACCGGATTTTACAAGGGGATAGCCCACAAAAAATGGAAGAAAATCGAAAAATAAATTTGTTTCCAGGTTTTGATGCAGTTTTGTGGGGAATCGCTTTACGAATCTTTTAAGGTATTCCTTTCAAGAATCGGATGAGAATTGGCCAAAATATAGACATCAGAAGGGGCCTTAGAGGGATAATCCGGATTTTCCAAGGAATTCCGGTTTTTTCAAGTGGATAGCCCACAAAAAATGGAAGAAAATCGAAAAATAAATTTGTTTCCAGGTTTTGATGCAGTTTTGTGGGGAATCGCTTTACGAATCTTTTAAGGTATTCCTTTCAAGAATCGGATGAGAATTGGCCAAAATATAGACATCAGAAGGGGCCTTAGAGGGATAATCCGGATTTTCCAAGGAATTCCGGTTTTTTCAAGTGGATAGCCCACAAAAAATGGAAGAAAATCGAAAAATAAATTTGTTTCCAGGTTTTGATGCAGTTTTGTGGGGAATCATTTTACAAATCTTTTAAGGTATTTCTTTCAGGAATCGGATGATAATTGGCCAAAATATAGACATCAAAGGGGCCATAGAGGGATAATCCGGACTTTCCAAGGGATCCCGGATTTTTCAAGGGGATAGCCCACAAAAAATGGAAGAAAATCGAAAAATAAATTTGTTTCCAGGTTTTGATGCAGTTTTGTGGGGAATCATTTTACAAATCTTTTAAGGTATTTCTTTCAGGAATCGGATGATAATTGGCCAAAATATAGACATCTGAAGGGGCCATAGAGGGATAATCCGGACTTTCCAAGGGATCCCGGATTTTTCAAGGGGATAGCCCACAAAAAATGGAAGAAAATCGAAAAATAAATTTGTTTCCAGGTTTTGATGCAGTTTTGTGGGGAATCATTTTACAAATCTTTTAAGGTATTTCTTTCAGGAATCGGATGATAATTGGCCAAAATATAGACATCAAAGGGGGCCATAGAGGGATAATCCGGACTTTCCAAGGGATCCCGGATTTTTCAAGGGGATAGCCCACAAAAAATGGAAGAAAATCGAAAAATAAATTTGTTCCCAGGTTTTGATGCAGTTTTGTGGGGAATCGTTTTACGAATCTTTTAAGGTATTCCTTTCAAGAATCGGATGAGAATTGGCCAAAATATAGACATCTGAAGGGGCCATAGAGGGATATTCCGGGATTTCCAAGGAATTCCTGATTTTACAAGGGGATAGCCCACAAAAAATGGAAGAAAATCGAAAAATAAATTTGTTTCCAGGTTTTGATGCAGTTTTGTGGGGAATCATTTTACAAATCTTTTAAGGTATTTCTTTCCGGAATCGGATGATAATTGGCCAAAATATAGACATCAAAGGGGCCATAGAGGGATAATCCGGACTTTCCAAGGGATCCCGGATTTTTCAAGGGGATAGCCCACAAAAAATGGAAGAAAATCGAAAAATAAATTTGTTCCCAGGTTTTGATGCAGTTTTGTGGGGAATCGTTTTACGAATCTTTTAAGGTATTCCTTTCAAGAATCGGATGAGAATTGGCCAAAATATAGACATCTGAAGGGGCCATAGAGGGATATTCCGGGATTTCCAAGGAATTCCTGATTTTACAAGGGGATAGCCCACAAAAAATGGAAGAAAATCGAAAAATAAATTTGTTTCCAGGTTTTGATGCAGTTTTGTGGGGAATCATTTTACAAATCTTTTAAGGTATTTCTTTCAGGAATCGGATGATAATTGGCCAAAATATAGACATCTGAAGGGGCCATAGAGGGATAATCCGGACTTTCCAAGGGATCCCGGATTTTTCAAGGGGATAGCCCACAAAAAATGGAAGAAAATCGAAAAATAAATTTGTTTCCAGGTTTTGATGCAGTTTTGTGGGGAATCATTTTACAAATCTTTTAAGGTATTTCTTTCAGGAATCGGATGATAATTGGCCAAAATATAGACATCAAAGGGGGCCATAGAGGGATAATCCGGACTTTCCAAGGGATCCCGGATTTTTCAAGGGGATAGCCCACAAAAAATGGAAGAAAATCGAAAAATAAATTTGTTCCCAGGTTTTGATGCAGTTTTGTGGGGAATCGTTTTACGAATCTTTTAAGGTATTCCTTTCAAGAATCGGATGAGAATTGGCCAAAATATAGACATCTGAAGGGGCCATAGAGGGATATTCCGGGATTTCCAAGGAATTCCTGATTTTACAAGGGGATAGCCCACAAAAAATGGAAGAAAATCGAAAAATAAATTTGTTTCCAGGTTTTGATGCAGTTTTGTGGGGAATCATTTTACAAATCTTTTAAGGTATTTCTTTCAGGAATCGGATGATAATTGGCCAAAATATAGACATCAAAGGGGCCATAGAGGGATAATCCGGACTTTCCAAGGGATCCCGGATTTTTCAAGGGGATAGCCCACAAAAAATGGAAGAAAATCGAAAAATAAATTTGTTCCCAGGTTTTGATGCAGTTTTGTGGGGAATCGTTTTACGAATCTTTTAAGGTATTCCTTTCAAGAATCGGATGATAATTGGCCAAAATATAGACATCAGAAGGGGCCTTAGAGGGATAATCCGGATTTTCCAAGGAATTCCGGTTTTTTCAAGTGGATAGCCCACAAAAAATGGAAGAAAATCGAAAAATAAATTTGTTTCCAGGTTTTGATGCAGTTTTGTGGGGAATCGCTTTACGAATCTTTTAAGGTATTCCTTTCAAGAATCGGATGAGAATTGGCCAAAATATAGACATCTGAAGGGGCCATAGAGGGATATTCCGGGATTTCCAAGGAATTCCTGATTTTACAAGGGGATAGCCCACAAAAAATGGAAGAAAATCGAAAAATAAATTTGTTTCCAGGTTTTGATGCAGTTTTGTGGGGAATCGCTTTACGAATCTTTTAAGGTATTCCTTTCAAGAATCGGATGAGAATTGGCCAAAATATAGACATCTGAAGGGGCCATAGAGGGATATTCCGGGATTTCCAAGGAATTCCTGATTTTACAAGGGGATAGCCCACAAAAAATGGAAGAAAATCGAAAAATAAATTTGTTTCCAGGTTTTGATGCAGTTTTGTGGGGAATCATTTTACAAATCTTTTAAGGTATTTCTTTCAGGAATCGGATGATAATTGGCCAAAATATAGACATCAAAGGGGCCATAGAGGGATAATCCGGACTTTCCAAGGGATCCCGGATTTTTCAAGGGGATAGCCCACAAAAAATGGAAGAAAATCGAAAAATAAATTTGTTTCCAGGTTTTGATGCAGTTTTGTGGGGAATCATTTTACAAATCTTTTAAGGTATTTCTTTCAGGAATCGGATGATAATTGGCCAAAATATAGACATCTGAAGGGGCCATAGAGGGATAATCCGGACTTTCCAAGGGATCCCGGATTTTTCAAGGGGATAGCCCACAAAAAATGGAAGAAAATCGAAAAATAAATTTGTTTCCAGGTTTTGATGCAGTTTTGTGGGGAATCATTTTACAAATCTTTTAAGGTATTTCTTTCAGGAATCGGATGATAATTGGCCAAAATATAGACATCAAAGGGGGCCATAGAGGGATAATCCGGACTTTCCAAGGGATCCCGGATTTTTCAAGGGGATAGCCCACAAAAAATGGAAGAAAATCGAAAAATAAATTTGTTTCCAGGTTTTGATGCAGTTTTGTGGGGAATCGCTTTACGAATCTTTTAAGGTATTCCTTTCAAGAATCGGATGATAATTGGCCAAAATATAGACATCAAAGGGGGCCATAGAGGGATAATCCGGACTTTCCAAGGGATCCCGGATTTTTCAAGGGGATAGCCCACAAAAAATGGAAGAAAATCGAAAAATAAATTTGTTCCCAGGTTTTGATGCAGTTTTGTGGGGAATCGTTTTACGAATCTTTTAAGGTATTCCTTTCAGGAATCGGATGATAATTGGCCAAAATATAGACATCAAAGGGGGCCATAGAGGGATAATCCGGACTTTCCAAGGGATCCCGGATTTTTCAAGGGGATAGCCCACAAAAAATGGAAGAAAATCGAAAAATAAATTTGTTTCCAGGTTTTGATGCAGTTTTGTGGGGAATCGCTTTACGAATCTTTTAAGGTATTCCTTTCAAGAATCGGATGATAATTGGCCAAAATATAGACATCAAAGGGGGCCATAGAGGGATAATCCGGACTTTCCAAGGGATCCCGGATTTTTCAAGGGGATAGCCCACAAAAAATGGAAGAAAATCGAAAAATAAATTTGTTTCCAGGTTTTTATGCAGTTTTGTGGGGAATCGTTTTACGAATCTTTTAAGGTATTCCTTTCAGGAATCGGATGATTTTTGGCCAAAAAATAGACATCAGAAGAGGCCATAGAGGGATAATCCGGACTTTCCAAGGAATTCCGGATTTTACAAGGGGATAGCCCACAAAAAATGGAAGAAAATCGAAAAATAAATTTGTTTCCAGGTTTTGATGCAGTTTTGTGGGGAATCGCTTTACGAATCTTTTAAGGTATTCCTTTCAAGAATCGGATGAGAATTGGCCAAAATATAGACATCTGAAGGGGCCATAGAGGGATAACCCTGATTTTAAAAAGGACTCCTGCTCATCTTCAATAGTGTATTAAAATTAAAATCATAGACAAAAAGCACCCATCTACTCACGGTACTCCTTCTTGGCTTCCATTTTGGTTGACTTGGCTGAAACGGGGGCTCTGATATCGTCTGCTGTGGCCGTGGACTTGGAACCCGAGCAGCCCATGCTACGCCCACGCAACCACTCAGGCGCAAGGCATTACGCCTAAGACTTCCGTTTTAGGGTTACCTTTGCCGTTACTTTCCAGCGGAACGATAAAAACCGATGCTGATGTGATTTCCTGCTGCAGCCGCTTGGTTAGACTCAACATTCAATTTCCGGTGTCGCTGGCAGTCAGCTCATTAGACTACGGACGAGTGCAGCTGAGGCCAGGTTTAATGGGTCATTAGTATTGATTTTCTAGGGATTTTCCGAAAGTGATTTTCAGGATGTCGCCTTTGCAACAAGAGACAGGACAGGACAGGACCGTCAAGGAGGCGCACGACCGTTTGTGGGGCCAACGCGATGGCAACTGACTTTGGAAATTGCAATGCAAAGTTTTCCGCGCGCGTGACCATTATTAATAATCGCCGCAGGACAACCGGGCAAAAGGATCAATATTCACATGAGCTTTGCGTGGGTGCGGTTAATAATGATACCCCCACACACCACACACACAGAGAGTTAAACCAGACTAGACTAGACTAGCCCACGAAATGTCAATCAACTCTAGTGGCCATAATCAACGCTAATTGCGGTTTCATTCGCAAACACAGCACAAAAATCATTCCCAAGTTTAGTGACCCACTCAACTTTGACCACGGAGCAGTGTGGGTGGGAGGTGGGTGGATAGCCTTAGCCTTTGATTTCCAGTCACCATTGTCAACACATGGCCATAAAAGCTTGCGGGCCCAAAACACTAACGTCTTCCGGCCAAAGGCCGAGAGTGGCCAAGAAGCTAGGGGGCTAAGACAACCTGCCCGCGGAAGCCGCGGCGCGTGCCAATCCGCCGCCCAGGTCGTCCACATTTAACCGAATGGCCAGTGGCAGCACCATTAGTATGTGCCACACGTTGCGCCTTTTGTGTGCCTTCGGCTGCATGCAAAGTGCCTTCCCCGAAGCGGAAGCACACCTCCCACTCCCACGCCCACGCCCATGCCCCTTCCTTGGGCCCAAAGAAAAAAAAAATGGAAAAAAGATCAATGAAAATATACGAGGGCCTCCTTAGCCCCAATCGAGGGCCATAAGCGGTAACAGGTGCTAGACGGGCACCACCACCACTACCTGGACGACTACCAGTAAGTAATGAGCGACGTTTAATTAGGTTAAGTGTCAATAAGATTATGTCGTCAATCAATCAATCGCACAATACCACCACCGTGGACATCCATCAAGTGGATAAATACCAAAAGGCATTTGCCCGTCGACGGTCGTCGCTCTCTTTGTGAGTGTGCTTGGATTAAGCACTCTACTGTGGATACTAGATACTGGATACTCGATACAAACTACCAGGAGTGGTTCACTAAATTAAACACCAATTATTGATTTTTATGCAAAAAATGTGGTTTATATGTATCCATGGTATTGTATAATAAAACAATATAAACTAGTAACAAAGCAACATGATCTCTGCGGTTTAGGAACATCCATATCATTCTCATTTTCCGATCATCATCATCGTGTAAGTGTAATGCCTTTGACCTCCAAAAAATCTTTAAAACTTACGTATGTAGATATATATCTTGGGGACCCAACTCGCGGGGTGGTTTTTTTCCTCATTTTCATTCAGTTTAGGTATAAAAATAGTACATGTATACGATATAAAGTAGATATAGTATGACTTAGACTTAGCAGGATGACATAAAATAAACTTTGGATAGACTTTAATAGAGAGTGCTCCTGCTGAAGGATTAGGCCTTGGGTTTGTGGATAAACGCAGTTCTCAGTTTCCAATTCTGGATAAGCAGTGTGTGTGGCTTCGGTCGCTAATCGAATTCCTGTTTGATGGTCACCGGTTTCTCGGCACTTGGATCCGTCTTGGTGGCAGTCGATGTCCCTGATCCTGTTGCTGTTCCGCTGGAGGTTGTTAGTTTGTTGCTTTTGATTAGGTTGGCCGCTGTGGAGCTGAGTGGTATGGTCACATATTGGTTGCCATCTGCAGGAGATTCAAAAAAGTTACATACATTTTCTAGACAAGCCAGGCTTTTGCCCGGAATACTCACCCTCTTCAGCGTGCAGTTGCAAGTGTCCGGTTTGGATCAGTTGCCGCAACATTTTGGGCGGTATATTGGCAAACGAGGCAGCTGGGTAAATGTACTTGCTGTCTGCCGAGGGACCTCCTCCCGATCCTCCCGCTGCAGCGCCTGTGGACGTCGAAGGTCCGTTCTCAGTCTGATAGTTCAACGCCGGCATGGGCTTGGAGCCCGCTCCTGCGGCTGGGGTTGCAGTCGCCGTGGCTGGTGGGACTGGAGCAACCTCTGTTTTGGTGGCCACCTTGCCGCTGGCCGCATCTATTGGCACCTCGGCACCCGGCATTTCCACGTCGGAGGAGTCGTCGGACTCGTTGCCCGACGATGTCGGCGATCGCTCATCCTGCAACAAATCAAGTTAGACAGACAGTCGATTAGTGGTGCAGCCAAACAGTCTGGTCCCGATGATCCCAAGGCTTAGCCTCGAGTTCTAAGATCTGCGCTCCAGCCAGATTTGCCCCGGAAAGCTGTTCTATATGCCAGCCAAGTGCTGGGTGCAAAAAGACAAGGTAGATACTTAAAACAAAAAAAATAAAAGAGAAAAAAGCCAATATGTTTGAACCAAATATGGCGCGAAATTGCGTATAAGTGCTGGCCAGGCTGTTTGCCGGCACGCATCCCAATGAGCTGGCGTTGCCTTAAATGTGCACACGCGTTAAAGAATTTAGAATATTGATTTCTGACTCTCTGGCGAGCGACGTGCACATCGCCATGTCTGGTATCGTTCGCGTCATTTTAATTTTGATTAGTGGCGGATGGATGGGCGGCAGGGACGGAGCCGGAGACGAAAAAAATAAATCAAAATAATTGCAAACTGTAACAATGCGATCGCCATTTTGTGCGAGGGAGATCGCAAATTGCATTGCGCATACGCCGCGTGCCCCTGCCACAGACTTCCAATGAAATTGTAGCAGCCACAGCAACAGCAACAGCAGCAGCACCACCAGCACCACTAGCCATACACAAAAGGCAAAATCGCATTGTTGCCGACTGTCGACCAAAATGGGCGTCGTCATCTCGCCGTCGTCTGCTCCGCCGCCAGTGGATCTGGCAGCGGCCGGACGACCGCCTTTTGAGTGACAGCACCAAGACATTTTAATTAGCAAAACCAGCGACGACAAACTGTCTCCAAGTTGCCATGATATACTTGCAACAGCAACATGTGCAACTGTTGTTACGCTCGCGGTTTTCCGTTCCAGCTTGCAGCTTGCAACACACAAAAAAGAAGGCGGCCACCGCTGAAAGTGGAGCTGCTCATGTAAAGGTTACTATAAGACCAAGTTTGCATTTAATGTGGCCTCAAAGATGATCTGGCCCCTCCATAAATCATTTTTATCTACAGCAACAAACAATCGAATTCCAATTAGTGGAATATGTCTTCTTCCGACTTATCTAATCGCTTTTTTGGCCTGTGTGTGGAATTCAAACTGGAAGCAGACCTCCCACAATTTTGTGCGATTTCACTTTGTTAATTATTGCCATTTGAATTCGCCGCACAAATCTAATAGGAATAATAATCCAAGGAAGCTATTAAAATTAAAAAAATAAATAAATAGAAAAGTAAAAAAAGTTGGATACGCCCCCGGGTGGACTCGAACCACCAACCTTTCGGTTAACAGCCGAACGCGCTAACCGATTGCGCCACGGAGGCTCTTGAAAGCGCCCTGGCAATCTGCCCATCAAACCTCTACATTCCCCGTTATGATTGGATTAATAAATAGCTTAGTATATATTTTAGCAGCTTTAGTTATAAATAAAGTGCTATCATATTTAGTTTTTGCAAGAAAGTGTTCGTGTTTACCTTTTCAGTGCCAAAATATTATGTTCCTATACATTTTTTGTCTATTTCTGGTAAGAACATATAACAAAGAACATAGTTGAACAGCAATGGCTATAGCTTTTCCTCCATTATTCCCATTTTGCCAAAATGCAGAGCCATTTTCGATTTGTACTTCATCAATTTTGAATTAAGTTTCTGTTTCAGAGGCAGGAGGAGGCTTCTACTGAAGCTGCAACTTGCCAAATTGATAGTCGTGTGTCGTGCGCAAATGCCGAGCGTGTCTCATTAAATGACAATTAGAGTTGAGCCTGGCAAAAAAAAAAAAAAAAAAACAATCGGAGCGAAAAGCGAGAGCCCTCCTTGACCCCTCCTCCTCCTTCCCCTTTGGGGCAATTGGCTGGATGGAATGCCACTGGCCAGGCCAATGGCATGCAATTTATATAAAAATAATGCCTGGCATTGTCCGGCCTCGGTGGCTCCGTGTGGAGCTCGGCTTGGTTCGGAGAGCCTGCGATAAATGCAATTATATAGAAATTTGTCTTGCTGTGATATGTGCGGCATGTTGTTGTTGTTGCTTTAGCTGTAGCTGTAGCTGTGGCTGTTGTTGCAGTGGCAACTATTGCTGCTGTGGCCATCGACAGCTCCAAAAATAGGCAGTTTGGGAAAGGCTAATAATAAATGTTGGCAATAGTCAGTCAGCGAGTCGTCAAAGCATTGAATGAATGAATTTTCAAATTGGCTAACTGACATTCACAACCAAGGTGGCATTTTATGTGCCCCAAAAGTGAATGCGAGTCAATTCGGTGGCTGCAACTCCAAGCTGCAACCAGCAAACCCAGCAGCCTGCAACTCGTGTGGTGTCGTGTGACCTACACCACCGCCAACTGGCTCAGTGATTGACGGATGGCACATTTGCCAATTGATTAGTTGTTTTTACCAAAATGGTTGCTGCCACAAAACAAAAGGCGACAACTTTGTGGCAGTCAGCACCCGCTTCAATCGCTTCAAGAAAAAAATAAAGGAATAGCCGCTTAACTTGCAACGGCGACGAAGCCAAACCAAGAAACAAAACAACCGTGTTGGCCCATTCTCAGTTTAGGCCGGCTGTGATCGGTTCAGTATTTGGCCAATAAACATTTGCATTTTGCATGTTGTTCTCAGTTGTTTTCGCTGCTGCTACTGGTACTGCTGCTTTTCCTGCTACCGGTGATTCCCGTCTACATCTACCGACACTGATAACTTAAAGCCAACAACGAAAACAAAGGAATAGCCAAATGTGCCCAACTCGCCGGCCAGCGGGCTCCATTGATGCTGGCGCTTTCAATGAAAACATAAAAATAAAAATGCAAATTAAGCCTGGCAAACGAAAGCACTTAAATCTAACGCACAATTGCCCAGGGAATAGGGCAAGAAGGACAGTGGCACAAACACTTTCGAAGGGGCACCTTAAATTTAAAGATTCCCCATAAAAATAATAGAATTTTTCAGGATCATAGTAGTAAAGAATTAATAGATTCCCCATTTACCCAATAAACTTTAAAATTTAAACCTCTAAAAATGTGATCCACTGTCCTTGGGGATTTTGTAGGAGGAATTACACAATCAGAACTACAGGACAACGGCGGCGGCAGGCATTCTCAACAGGAAACGTAAAGGCAAATGTTATGGGATGGTTGGCTTAGCAAAATGGGGCGGCTGGGGCGGCTGGAAACAAAAGCCGAAAGCTAAGGCCCAAGTCAGTTGACACGAAACGGCAACAAGCGAACAACCACATCAGCGGCAACACAAGTAGCAGGCAACAACCAAAAGAAAAGAGGCAGCAACGGAACGGACGGAGGCGGACGACACTGCGTAGACATTTGCCAGCTAAGCTCGAGAAGGTTGGCCATTTGGTCTCCACAATTGTCGCTACTGTTGCTGTGTTGTCCGTCGTCGTCGTCGTCGGTCGCATCCGGGCCAGGCCAGGCCACAATATGGAGTTTTAAAGCGTTTATATCCGCAAAGCTTTCTTGCCGGCTTTTCTGTTTTTGGTCAAATCACAGTTGTGGTTACACGGATTCACGCGCAAAGAAAGCAGCCAGGCCGGGCCAACAGGAAGTTGAGGAGAGTCTCCTCAATACGAAACCGATTCAATTCGAATTTCGAATCGAGTCGTGAGTCTTTCTCCCGAAACCCAACAAGACTCCTGCGTGGAAAGTTCAAATTCATTAGCTTAGCTTAGCTTAGTTGAGGGAGCCCAGTTATGATGGGAATTAGCATCTATTTAAATGTCATGGCCGCATTAAGATGCCACGATTGCTGCGAGAGTACGAGAAACGAGCTTATTGTTTCCACTTGGCAATTATTTGGCCAAATTGCGAGGGCTAACCTGCTGCCACAACTAGCCTACACTGAGGGAAACACTATTACTTCTAGTATCTACTATTATTTTTTGAGTATTTAGTTTCTTTTACATTTCTTTCGATGCAACAACCAAAACGATTGTCCTCAGGCCTAATTATGCGTGCGCCGACAGGCGAACAAGCCGCCACAGGACAGCAGGACAGCGGGTCGGAGATGAAACGCCACCGATTAGCCTCGGCTAGCCACTGCCCTGTGTACTCCAGTACTACACTCCCCCTTAATTCCTGCAATTTATGATGGGCACTAACAACCGCAAAAGCTGGCCAAAACAAATGAAATGGAGTTGGACGCAAACAAGCGGGCGAACAAACAGTTGAATGGAAATTGCAATTATACGGATACCAGGAGCTCGACTCGGCCCGGCCAAGTGTACCCCAATAAGGAGGGTGGGGGCGCTCGATGTGGGTGCAGGACAAAGTGAATTCGATGTTCAGCTGGATTTAGCAAAACCTGCAGACATCTCCGACTAACTAACCATACAATCTGGAGCTGCTGACAGCGATTAAACTTGAAGAGGAGTGGAACGCCATTTAATGATTTACTATTAAAGCTTTACTTTTAGATATTTAATTACAGTAGTTTCGCCACTTTGTCCCACACCTGGGCTGGTCATTATCATTCTCTCGATTTCATTAAAATTGTGTCATTTTACTGAAATGAACAAATCTAACATGAGACTGAAAGACATCTATAAGATCTGATCGGATCAGGTCGGAGCGTGCCCACGCCCACAACCGAGTCGAAAGTAAAATATTTCCATTGCTGATTTCATATATTTTTTTGTGTTTCGCTAAACAACAAACTGGTTACACCCAACCAAACGCCTGAATAAATTTCATTAAATATATACGAGCATGTGGAGACACAAAGAGATACGTCATTTTGTAGCAGGCTGGTGTAAATTGAATTTTCAGGCCGCGAAGAGGAGGACTGGGACCTGGGACCACTCATTTGTTTGCCCATTTGTCCCCACGCAGCCAATGTATATAAAGCCCGGCCCAAAATGGAATTGGTGAGCAAGTCGCAATGCCAGTCGCCGCAGTCTATAAAATCTAATACGCACACGAGCGAGAGCCCAGCAAGTCCCGCCCACAGGTCGGCTAGCTTTATATACAAACGACTATATAAAATATAAGTGCCTAATCAAAACGGCGAGAGTCGGGCTTAAGAGAGGCTCCCAAGAGTGGGGCCTATGGGTGGGAGTGGACTGGCAGTATATACCGTTTAGCTCGCACCAGGCCCCTCAAGTTGGGATCGTTCTCTTAAGTCTCCGCAAAAACGGGTTTCTTATCGGGTCTCTCAATCCCAGCTCAAGAGTTTCGGTTCCGATGGATTCGTTTTCAGTCCGTGAGTCTTTTGTAGTTTGTGAGTCTTTGAGCATCGACGATCGAGGAGCCAGGTCTTTCCATTCTTCCAACGGCAATCGAAAGGCGTGAAAAGTTTAGGCCAAGAAAAGTGCGAAGAAAATTAGTTAAAAAACTTTAAAAAATGGTGACCTGAAAATCCCGAGAGGTGATCTAAAAGTGATCTTGAACATAGTTATGGAATCCTAATTGGAAGGGTAAGTGCAGAATATAAACTATATTTAAAAATCCTGTATGAAGTGAAAAGAATTAAATCGTGTTTTATGTAATTAAGTATAAAGTTAAATTGAGATTAGTTTAGATTTTTTTAAAAGTGGAAAAAGAGTTACAGACTGGCCCTTTTTATAGAATATCAAAACGTACACAGTTATATCGCTCAAGTCAAGGCTCTTCTGCGGAACTTTGTTAATAAATTATTGGAGTACAACACTTCCCATCTAGTAGATCATTGCCTGACCTTTATAGCCACATGATAAGCTAAAAAAAAACTGAAATTATGGCCGACTAACCGAACAGCTGGGATGCAAAGCAGAGATAAGCCACTCGGCGAACTGCAAACAGTAGCCCCAGCAGGCCGACAACTCAATCACAAGCCCACAATCATAATCAGCCAATGCAATCACATAGGAGGCAGGCAGGCAGGGAGTCACTGGGGCTCTCCATAGGCCAGAGTTGGCCTATTGGGCCCGCCACTGCGGCGACCAGGCCAGTCCAGGCCAGGCCAGGCTAGCCACATTTCATAAATCAGCACGAACAGTCAAGGCACTTGGTTAATGGAAATGGAAATGTGTGCTGGCCATCGATAGATAGATGGAGGCGAAGTGAAAACCGCCTGCTGTGAGTCCTGGCTATTTATTGTATTTTAACAACATTATAAACGAGCGTTTAAGTGGCGAGTGTTGGGATTGCTGTTGGCCCGTTTTGATTTGTGTTAGAATGCAAAACCAAAGACAATAACCAAATAACCAAATACCCCCTCTCCGATACCGACAAAGCCGTTTCATAATCAGTCGGGACTAGCACAGGCTAGGAGGCAACTTTCTGGCCGAAAAGCCCCAAGCAACATGTGGCCAGGCCAGACCAGAAGACCCGGGGACCCGGAGACCAGGCCAGGCTATAGCGCTGTGTCTGTCGTTTGGGCCGGGTCAAATGTCAGGCACATTATTTTTGTATTTACGTATAATAAATATAAAATGCATGATGCATTTTTGATAGATTTTCATGCCAATAAACAAGCTAAACGTACCGCTAGAATGGTGTTTAGGCCAACACCACAAGCAGCGCGACTCCAACCACAACAAAAAAGTCCAAGTCGGCGACGGTTTCTGCGATTCCTCCAACTGTTTTCCTTACCCCATTGTGTGGGTACATAAATTTTAAACCAAAACAAAAAACAAAAAAAAAAGGAGGAGGGAAAAAAGACCAGGAAGCTGCGTTTTGTCGGTCCTGGGCCACGGTCTCATATAATTTTGTGTCTATGCAAATGTACGCGCTTGCATTCGGTTGGATTTTGCATTGGCCCGAGCCCGACTTTGGTCTGATGTTGAAAAATCGACGACGGACGATTGGATCAAGTCTGTCAGTTGAGTCAGTCCTGGGCCTCAAAACTTGCTGTCCGGGATGGAGCCTCTGATAGAGGATGGAGGAGACCAACCACGTTGACGTTTTGCCAAACAATGCCTTGTTGACACTGATGGAAAATCTGCGTGTCACAAATATCAAAAATGCAATCGTTAGAAAGCGCAGGCAGGACGAGGCTCTCGCTCCTTTCTATGACGGTTATAGTCCCGTATCATATATCCCATTCAACGATCAGATGATCCGATTCCGAAGGCGCGGCGGAGAAAACTGTCAAGACTGTCCAGCGGGCTTAGTTATAGATCTTTTCCCCGATATGCTAATGCTCGATTGGATGGAAATGGCAAGTAGCCGCAACTTAGCATAACCGTTTGGGCGAAATAATTACAGTTTATTGACATTTTTCGCAATTAGAGGAAGGGCTCTAGCTAATGCTGTTCCCACAGAAGCAATAAAAGATTCGAGTAGAGTTCGATAATCACAAAACCAAACAAAAAATGAGGAAAAATGGGAAAAAATGGCCAACTAAATTACTTAACAAGCCGCTGGGCTTGGGACATTCACGTCTGGGATGATTTACTTGTGCGTACATAATAATGCAACGCCCGCAATGCTTCTGGCCAGGCCGAATCATTCCGGCCAGTGGGGCTTCTCCAAAACCGAACGGCGGAGCAATCCACCGCCTTCGCCTCCTCCTCCGCCGATTGCGAGGCAGGGTAAATGCATGTGAGAAGAAGTATAACTGGGAATGCGCCTCAATTTAAAATGCGAATTACATTATCTGATCAAATGCATTCTTCAGTGCGCTCCGGGAGGAGTATTCCTCCTGCCAGTACATTTGTGTGTGCTGTGCTCTGGTCCATGTGGACGAGCCACTCCACACTATGGTGTCCAGTCTGGGCAGAGAACGAGGATCCCCAGCACCAGCATCGTCATGATTATCGTCATCATGTGTTTGCGGAGGCTGCACAAATAAATAAATTTTAAAATACAAACAAGTAGCGCGCGCAAAAAGCGCCGAGTGGAAAATTCGTGACAGCAATTGTTGATGAGCAGCGTGTGAACAGCAGAAGTCCCATTCTACCTCCCATACTATACTCCTTCCCATTGCTCTCGATCAAGAACTCAAGATCACAGAAAAAAAAAATAAAAACAATGTTGTCCGGCAAAACGCGTAATATTGAGCGACTAATAGCTGGGGCTTGACTTGAAAGCGAACGACCCAACGACGACAACGGATCCGATCGCTTCGACTCGAAACTGGGGCCGTACACCTCCGCAGTCTAATTAACTCCTACGAGCAGCAGGCCACGGTTTTTAATTAATACACACACACACACATATATACACTCACGCGGAATACTTTTTATTTATATATTGTTGATTCTATATAACAAGAATCAAATGTATATTACAGTCGAATAGCAACAATAATAGCAAAACAATCAAGCGGGCCACTAATCGTGGGCAGCTAGAAGCTAAAAGCGGCCAAATCAAACAAAAGAATTGCACAATTACAACGATCTTTAAAGTTGTTTGGGAGTACTTGAGAAATACCAAGAACTTTTGGATTGAAAAGAATTGAAAAATTAAAAGAAAAATAGAATTGAATAGAAAAGCCCCTCTCCTCCTAGACTCGCATATCAATACTATTCTATATTTGCTGAATCTTCTAAGGTATGTAGGGTAAGTCTCTGTTCAAAGAAAGCTTCTTCCCTTTCTTTATATATTTATAATAATTTCGTAATAAAAATATATATTAAAATGTAAAATTAAAGAGAAAACCAATCCCAAGAGCCAAGTAAAAGTTCAGTTCCAAGGGAAAATGACATACGAAAAGTGCGCAAATTGTGCCAAGTCCACTCCTGCGACCACCGCCTCCCTGAAACCAATGGACAGAGGGACTCCTGGACGGACAGACCAACTGACTGACTGAACGTCTGACTGCAGAGACATCAATCTAGAAACGGCAGGCAGAAAGATAGCCAGCCAGCCGGGACAGACGATTGGCAACTCGTTGAGAGTTGACAATAATGACGATGGGATGTCGTCTTGGTTCGCGTCTGCATCGCTGACTCGATGACGATGATAGAAAGTAAAAGAACAGAAACGATCTCTGCCACTGCCACTGGCACTGCCACAGCCACAGCCACTGGCCTGCTCTTGCATTTTAACTGCAATTTTAATGAGACGTGGGAAAAAGCCGTCTGCCAGCCTCCATCCTTTTGGTTCGTAATTTGTAAAACTCGCACGTTGCCGGCATTAAGGACATGCAGATTTCTCTCCCTTCGGCCTCGCGTTTTATTGATCAGCATTTATGGCTATATTTTTAGTGGCAAGAGGCTGCTGCACGAGCAGTAACAAATTAGCACTGACAGGCTGGCTAGCGCGCCGAGAGAAGGAGTTCGCAGTCTCGCTTCCGAGAGACAAAAGACCACCGGCTTGGCCTGCCCATTGTCCGTTTTGGTGGCACCATGTGGCCAGCCATGTGGCATGACCATGATCGGCGGCGATTCTAGCCAATTGGACGCCTAGCGTGAGCTTTCTAGGTGGCATCCTCGGCCCAGTGGACAGGCGAAGCTTGTTAAATGTTTGCCGCCAAAGAGAACGGTTCGGAACAAACAAAATGTGTCGAGTTAGCAACTTGCCACTAGTCGCCACTGGCCCTTTCCCCAACCCCCAACCCCCAACCCCCAACTCCTGATACCACATTTCCAATTCCAATTCCAAACAAAAATTCGTGAGCGTCATTTGAATGGTGTGATAATTTTTGCGCCTTCTTGTGGCAGCTTTGGCAGTGAATTAATTGCGTGCCACATTATAAATTTCGGACTCCCTTATTAAAGTTTTTCCTGCCTTTAAACACACATGTAAAATTCTCACACGCCGCAACAGCGGCGAAAAATTCCAAAAGTGTTGTGGCATGTTGCAAAGTTGTTGGGTGTTGTTGCCGCCGAACGTGTGGGCATGTCAAGGCGTTGTCGCGTAAGTGGCAGCCAAACTGTGTGCCTCAACTGGAAGTTGGTAGCTGATTTCCCAGATCTTACGCAAATATTGCGCATACGCCGTGTGGTCTTTGGGTCTTCAAGCAGAAAAGATTATGGAGGAGCATGAAACTGGAGCTGTTTTTGTTTTTTGTTTTTTTTTTTAGAAAGTTTCAAGACCAACTTAGTGGCAGGGTTTAATCCTAGTTCCGTATATTATTTTACCGCGTCTATCCCTCCTCCACTTGGCGTGGTAGGAACCAAAACAAGCCAGCAACAGATACGATAATTCTGCTTTTCTTTCTTTTAAAAAAGCACAAAATTTGCATATCAAACGCAGCCACACAAACCAAAAAGCAAGAACCACAAAACAGACGTCGCCGCCGCCGCGCAGTCGCCTTTCATAACAACAACATTGTCTGGGGACATGTATGTAACTAATGCATGGACAATGTTTTCCTCCACGTTTTATTTTGCAAATTTGCGTATTCAGAACGATTCGAAATTAAGTAAATTACAATATTGTGCGATGATTGTCGGATAGTTGCAAGTTGCTGTCGCTGTCGCTGTTGCTGTTGCTGTTGCTGTCGCTGTGCTATATTTGTGCGAAATTATTATGGCAATCGATTTGGGACCACACACAGAAGGGGGGGAGGCAATTGTCGATAAAATTATTATTGATTACTCATACGCCGCGTGTAACGGGAGGCATTGCCATGCCATGCCATGCCAGGCAATTGGGGAAAACTGCGATGAGCTTTATACAAATAATCGATAACGCTGACGATGACGCGATCGCCAGTTAAAGATAGCTATAGCCAGCAATTATTTTCGTCATAAGTCAGCCAATGTGGCGACGACTTGGACTTGCATTCGGCTTACAGGGAGAAAAAAAAAGTAGCATTTAAAATATATATATTTTTTTGGTGGGAGTGTTAACGGTTTTTTTTTGTTAAACTAATTCAAGACTAGAGTGTTTCTTTGAAAAATATATATACATATATATTTATAGAGCCCTAAAATTCCTGAACGGAAGGATTTAAAAGGTGTTTAATGACTACAAGAAGGACTTCTCAGGTAAAAACTACCATAAAGTCCTTGGAATAATAGTATTTTTGATTAAAGAAATTAAATTTTTTGCCATGTACTTCAAGCTCGGCTCTGGCCACCGACGCCGTTGCTGCTTTTGACGTTGTTGTGCTGGTTTTTTCTCTTTTGTTCAGTCGTGTGAGTGCCAACACAGACAATCATATATACAAGATATACGTATATAATTGCTGAGCTCGCACACAAGCTTCCAAATAAGGGACGGCACATGTGAGCTGAGGAAGCTATAACTATCGCTGCAGGCTACGCAAATCGGTGGCGTTTCCACTTTCGCATAGATTTCGATGGAAACCAACGCCTGCCGACAGTCTGAAGTTCAGCGGGTTGATGCAACTGTCACAAAATTGGTTCAGTTGTGCCAGGTGGTGACAAGCCACCATCCACCAGCCAGCAGCCAGCAGCCAGCAGCCAGCAGGCCACCAGGCAGGCGGCAGACCCCCAGACCCAGACCCAAAAGCGATCAGTGCGCGGTGCGGCCCGGTCGATCAATGGCGACCAGGAGTCGTCTGTTTGTCGGTGTCGGTGTCGCTGCTTGCTTATTGCTAGTTGCTGGTTGTTGGTTGCTGCTGTCGTGCAACATATGGCAGCGATGACAACGCATGTTAACAGCTTTTTAAAGTCGTTGCACAACGACAACAAGAACAATAACACAATTCCCAGGCCGATAAGCTTGAATCGATGTTTATTTGTTTATCCGAGAGCCGAGCAAAAATAAACAAAAAAAAAAAATAAAGCGTTAACCTTTCGAACCGCAAAAGGATGCCAAATTTGGTTGCAATCCGATATGAAATGTTCCAAAAACTGAAGACAGGAAATCTCACGCGTGCCACCAAAAGCAGCACGAGCAGCAGCAACAGTGCAACACTGCAACACTGGCTCACTGGAGCGGATGGAGCTGAAGTATATTATCCAAAAATGCAGTCTGGCGTGCCTTTGAATTAAGGTATCGATTTAGCCCAGTCCCGTCTCGGCCAGGCCAGCCCGGGCCAGGCCAGGCCAAAAGCCAGCGGGCCAAACAAAACCAACTCCTTCTGGGGTTGGTCATCTCGTCAGTCATTTTCATTCATTGTTGGCGCGCGCTCATTGTCGGTGTGAAATTTAGCACAACCAGCAACAGCAGCAGCAACAGCAACAGCAGCAGCAACAGCAACAGCAACGGCAACGGCAACGGCAGCAGCAACATCTGCAACAGCAGCAGCAACAACATCAACAAGTGACTGCGGTTGCAATGAATCCGCATAACAGACATACAACAAACGGACGGACTTAAAATGCGGCAAATATTTCTTACTCTTGTTGCTGAAGACCGCACAAAAATACTTTTTAAATGCGCTGAAGCGTCAAGTTAGCCCAGCAATGCTCCTTTCAACGGCTTTCAACGGATACGCTCAGGATCAAGTGTTATAAATGTTAATTCGCAAATAATTGCAGCAGGAGAGGCCCGACTCTTGAATTTCTTAATCGGCGCCAATCAGACAGGCCCGACCCTAGGTAGGATGGCCAGAAAAAACTCCAGAGCCCAGCAGCTTGGAGTTTAATTGAAAATTTATGGCACTTTCATTAGCGCCAAGTGGAAATATGGAATCGAGTTCTAGCCCAGCAAATAGAGGGCATGCTTCTACTTTTCTTCTCGAACTTATATACGTTTGATTACACATATGTATACAGGGGGTATAGTATAGTAGTATATCAGTCACATAAGTTGTGTTGATTTCAACATTTTGATTTTATTGTGGGCAGGAAATGAGCTGAACCAAGCCGAACATCGATTGTTGTTAACTTTTGTTAACCGCGCTGGGGCCTGGGACCGACTGTGGGCAGAAGTCGGCTTGCCATCGCCCGTGTGGGAAGTCCGCGTGTGCTTCATTATATAATGGATTGGGAGATGGGCACCCAGTCCCCACAATCGCAATCACAATGAAAAAGAAAAAGGCAAACAAGCCAGAAGTTTTTGCCTAGAATTTATTACTAAAGATGTTTTTTCGCCCAAAAGTACAGTTGGCCGAAAGTTTTTATTTTTTTGCTGAAACTTTCAGGCAGTTTGGATGTTTGAATAATTGAAAATCCGCGAAAGCCAAAAGTTTGACAATATTTTGCAAGGTCTTAGAAGGTTCTGCATTATATGTATATATGAAACTCTCCCAGCAATTAGGCAAACATTTTCATACAAAAAGAGATCCACACTATGAGGCAACCAAGACGCTGGGGGCAAGAAATATTCTCAGCCATAAATTGGTCAGTGAAGCGGAGCTGCCTTTGCCTATATAAGTAGCTAAGGCGGGGAGCGGATCGTTGCCTCTGCCACGCTCCACTGAATGGGCGTTGCATTGGGCGTGGCCCAGCGGCGCTAGAAGAAGTGGATGCCGCCGCCAGGAGCGGGCGACGGAAGGTGGCGAGGAAGGTCGTCGCAGAGATTTCAACGTGGATAGCAAAGAATTTTGATTAACTTGGAAAATCATTGGAGTAAGTCGACAGGGGCTAGGGGTAGAGGGAGAGGCATACACAATGTACGCATTATTTGTTTGCATTGCAGCCAATAATTGCTTAACTAAATGTGAGTCCTGAAAGGCCAAAAGCGCCTCGTTAAGGTCTCAGTCTCAGCGGCTCAGAGCCTCAGCCTCAGAGCCTCAGAGTCGGGCTTTTAAATAATCACAATGAAAGCAAGACAGGCCACTAGCAGCGGAAAAAAAAAAACAAAACAAAACACAATACAAAGAAATAAAAGAAAAACAAAACGATACGAAACGTACCGAAACTAAAGAAAAAAACGCTCACAAATTGTCATTTCTTAACCTTTTCAGATTGCGAAGGCGGGCGGCGCAGAAGCAGAAGCAGTAGCAGGAGCAGGAGCAGAAGATTCAAGGCACCAGCACCAGGAGGAGGCTGAATGTTGCAAGTTGCGAGCTGGCCAGTCGCCAGAAGTTGCCGACTCACAATGTGTGTGCGGCGGCGCGCTGCTTTAAGAAATGCCGAATTCCAGAAGCTGCAGTACAATCAGTTGAATTAAAAAACGAGCCCACAGACAGAGGACGACGGCTGGGATCTTCAGGGGATATACAGCAAGCATGTGGGGGATAAGGGGTGACCAGGAGTGGGAGCTGGATCTGCGATATCATCGCGTATGGAGAGACGGAGCGCGCGCGCAGCTGCTGCGGCTAGGAAATTAAGAGGACATTGTGGCGGCATGCGGTTAGAACTTGCAGCGGCGGCTTAAACACAAAATCCGCAAGAGGCACCGCATATTGTGGCCCTGTGGCAAAGATTCCTTGCGTGGCTGCGTTGTTGGTGGCTTTTGGACAGCTGGACGCTGCCTGACAGAGGTCGCCCTCGTACGTAATCGACGAGCATTGCAAATGCTTTAGCTTTAGCTTTAGCTTTTGCTTTTGGCTTGGCTCTTTGTCCTCCGGCTGCTGCTGCGCACGTGGCCATGTTGGTGACGCGCCTGCCCCAGCAGCAACCACAGCAGCAACAGCAACAGCAACAGCAACAGCAGGAGCCGGACTTGGAGCAGGAGCAGGAGCTGGAGCAGGAGCAGCAAATCATTGAAATGTCGTTAGAGGCTCGAGCGGCACGCAGCATCGATAGTCAGCAAAACCGCAAAATGCTTTTAATTTCTCAAACTGATATGCACCTCCTTGCCCCCTCAAGGAAGAAATACAAACAACGGCGGCAGGGAGACTTTGCTTGTTTTTCAACAGAAAATTAACTAGACAAAAGAATACGCACAACCCCAGATTATTCCTTAATTTATTCAAACAACTATTAAATCTTTTCAACAGCTCAGAAGGAAATTAATCAAACCAAATATGGATGCGGGGTTTACTCTAGAAAATAATTAAATTTAGAATTGATTTTGTGGAAGCAATCAGGGAAATACGATCAAATGTCAAACACTTCTCTAGGCAAACACTAAAAGACAAATAAAATTATGGAATTAATGCTAAATCGTAAAAGCCAACAAACTTGCAGCTATTTTATTTTATTTGACGGGCTTTGGTGGGCGGATGATGATGATGATGCGCAGGTGAGTGAGACCATAGAAGGTAAGCCTATGTAGCCAAGACACCCGCGCAGGCTGATGGATGGATCGTACTCTCGATACAGCCGCGATATACATAATGTGAGTTGGCCAACAGCCCACTGCAAGTTGGCAATTAACCTTGGCTGGACAAAGAGTTGGCGGCGGCGGTAGAACGACCTACAGCAGCAGCGGGCCAAGTTATGAATTTTATCAGTCAGTCAGCTGGCGGTAACCAGAAGTGCACTGGGAGAAAATAATGAATCTATAAGCAGAGTCATGGAGAGTATAAAATCAGATATGTAGCTGGGTTTTGTCTTGGTGTATTGGCACAACTGATGACCTGAACCGGCGTTGGTGTCACACCCACTACATTTTGGCTTTCATTCATCGCCCCAGCTGAATGGAACGATGGAGCCACCGAAAGAGAGGGTCTCAGATCGTGGCACACGTCATCGGGGCAGCCAAGAGGCCAGCCGCCGAGCCAAGAGGCAATGCCTACGCCAAAAGTTTTTTTTTGGCATTGAAAAGTACGAGCCACAAACGCGATTTGCATGCCAAGCGGAGAAGAATGTGGGGCTTGGAAGTGGCAACTGGCTGTTTGGCTGGCTGGCTGAATAACTGGAAGACTGAAAGACTATAAGACTTGGTGGTGCATGACGAGAGTCAATGGTGGCTCTGATCGATTTATGAAGTCGTCGTCGCCAGCATTGTTGTCATGACGTCACAGGCCTCCCAAAAGAAGCCCCCGCAGCCAAATAGCTTTTCTCGTCGAAGCGGAAGCTCTTTACAACATCGAAAGGAAAACAGAAATGTATGCTTGAAATAAAAAACTAAAAAAATACAAAATTCATTCATGGAGAGCAGCAGCAACAGCAACATCGTCCCACTCGCTAGCTTAGAGATTATTATTTTCAGTGTGTAGGCTAGAAACTAGAAACTTTGGGGTTTCGGGGCTTGGAGCCCAGAGTCTGGGGGCTTCGAGCTTGTAGCTTATCTAAACGCTCTTAACCTTGCTCTTGAAATGGCTGAAATAATTCAGTTTGGGTTCAGTGTTGTAGTACTTTTACATTACATTCTGTAATATGCGTGTTTTTTTCTGGTTGGTTTCTGTTTATTGTTTTATAATATTGCGCTAAAAAATATATATATATATATTCATTCATATAGGTATACGATACTATTTTGTGGTTTGTTTTTTAAACATATTTCGATTGCTTATGAAATAAATTGCTTTATGGTTATTCGATTTGCGGCGCATTGCACGATCAACTAAATAATAGAATTTAACTAGTATTAAGTTATTACTTTGCTTTCTGTTTGACAGAAATGTGATCGATCCTTTCTCTTCTAATCGATATAAACATAAGGTAATAAATTAAATTTAAACTGCTCGTGATGTGAGAAAGGGGGAACGCTTTGAGAACGCTTTGAGCTGCTCCTAATTTGGTATTTAATTTGAAATATACAATAAATATTAGTAGGGAGTCAGAAGCAAGCAGCTCAAAGTTGGAGTATATCGTGGTTATGTTGCGTTGGATAATCTATGAATAACTTGAATTTGTCATGCAACATTCCAATTAGTAATAGCCGAACAAATTTGGAGGATACTAAGAGCCAATGGGTCAATCAAATAAACATAACTATTAAGTTGTAAATACTACTTTAACATTAAGCTAAACGAGTCCGGAAAATACGCTTATACCATATCTTTATGGAGCACGCTCATCAAAAACACAGATGCACACACATTCACTTACACACACACTCTGGCACACGCTCGCAGGATAATGGCCGCCGGCGCATTCGACAGTCGACATTCGACCTTCGACCTTCGACATATTTATTTGCTATCAACTTGTAACTCTTGTAAATATATGTAAGTACTGCAAACGCACACTTTAGACTCTGTACAGCAAAAAATGTTTAGGAAAAGTTCCTACAGTTTGTCTTTCTCCCCATCCTTATACGCCTACTTCTTTATCGTCTCTATTTCGCTTTTGTAAATATTATTGCACTTATTGTTTAATAAAAAGGACTAACTAAAGCAGTCTCGGCTGTGTCTCGATGTGTCGTCTCTAGTGGTTCGTTCGGTAGAATGGCACTGGGTTAGAAGCTGCAGCTAGCTGATGCTATTGATGACAATTGATCTATTGCTATGGGAATTACACGTATAAGTATATATGTATGTGTATATGTATGCTTCAGGAGGAGCTGGAGCTTTTGCTATGGCACAGTCGCCTTCAATCGCAAGTAAGAGTCTTGACTAGTAAACAAAAACTTGTAAATTATGCATTAATCAAAAAACACAAAACACTTCGATAAACAAGAACAAAACGAGCGGCGATCTGGAGATCTGGATCCTATAGTTCGATTATCGAAATTCGATCTAGCCATTTGCTGCACTTTGGATCTGCTAAACATAAAAAACTGCTCTTTCTAACTAAACTGGAATGGTTGGTGCGGACAAATCTCTCGAATCTAAATCATTTTTCACTTCTACATATAAAGTTTTGAAGGTTTCATAAGAAGAAAAAGTTCCCCCCAACTGAAAACCCCACCAACCAATTTCCAGATATTGCCTAAAGGACCTCAAGGATATCAGGGGGCGGTCAAAGCATCAATCCTAACGCTGCGCATGCGTGTGCGACATATGCGAGTGCGTCGAGTGCGGCGGCGGCACGTGGGGCACGTGCGCATGGTGCGCATGTCCGCCGTAGGCCTGGGCATGGGACAGAGGCGACGCCTGGCCGCCACTGTAGCCGGACTGCATCAGACTCTGTTCGAGGCTGTAGTGCGAGGGCGGTGCCGGCGGGTGTGCCAGATGAGCGTGCCCATGGTGACCGTAAATCAATTGTCTTACTTTGGAGTCCTCGTCGGCGATGTTGTAGCTGAGCTCCGTCTCCTCGAAGCCGGTGGCCGACATCCGCTGGTCGCCGCCGCCTACGCTCGGCGGATCCGGCGAGTTGAGGCAGGTCTGGATGAGCTGCTTGCCCGCCTCCGAGGTGATCATCGGCTGCAACTTGCGCGTGGCAAATGTGTACACGTGGCCCGTTTCGCTGGCCACCAGGAGCATCACCTGCGTTCCGGTCAGTGTCGACAGCTCGTAGGCCTGCAAGAGAGCAAAGGGAGAACGGGGAGTTAGTTACCGTGTTAAGTACTCCGATGGTATCGCCTCGGATAGCCAGGAAACTGTCGAAGCGTGTGTTGCCCGAGCGGCACATAAATTTCCCCACCAAACTATGCGATTATGTTGCAGCGATAAGATGGCCGAGGCGAGGACGGCCATGTTTTCAAATTACCAGAGATGGCAGCGTGATTTTTCTTAAAATTGCAATTTAAAATCTGTTTTAAGAGCTAATCGTTGTCCCACTTTGTAATATCGTGTTGGTAAAAACATAATAAAACCATAACCAGATCACGCCAAAATCCAAAATCCAAAATCCATTTCTGTGGCGTCTTGGTTCAGAGAAATCAGTAAGTCACACCGCACACCCACGCAATCGGGCCAGAAGTCACGCAACCATCGCGATGGAGCGTTCCATGCGCCGTGATAACACCTCCTCGGGCCACAGACCGCGTTTTGGTTTCTGTTTCTCCACATTAGACGGTAGACGGTAGCCTAAGCTGCCTATCAACAGCTCGTAATTACTATAAAAGCGATAAAGTCGCTGTCTGGCTGTCGGCCAACATTGGCTTTTGCTACTTTGGAGGCTAAGGGAACAGAACATAGCGCATAAATAACTCCTGCCGCTCCACTACGGTACGGTCCGGTCTGGTCCAAGAAACTCTCCGGGAACATTTATTAATATTAATGAAATTGTTGTACACATTGTTGGCGAGTCTGGGATTGGGATCGCCTCGTATCGATTCGGATCGGATTGGTTTCCAATGGCTTGCATTGGATTGGACTGGGGTGGGGGGGTGTTGTAGAGAGATACCTCTTCCAAAAAA
Organism: Drosophila varians; assembly: GCA_018150405.1. NCBI lineage: Eukaryota > Metazoa > Arthropoda > Insecta > Diptera > Drosophilidae > Drosophila > Drosophila varians. Next base: position 19,145,172 of record JAECWK010000130.1, read on the forward strand.
AAAAAAAAAAAAAGGGAAAAACAAAACAAAAATACATCGATTGGCTGCCAATTTTATGTGTAACATGTGTAAATGCAAACAATTGACACGGTCCGAATGCGGAATCTGAATTCCATTTCGATTCAGAATCTGAGTAGGTGTCGATTGTGCTGGGCTGGGCTTTATCCTGTGGGGCTAAGCCTAGCTTAGCGATCCAGAACAGGCCAACAATTCATGTCAATTTGAATTTCGAACAAAGACAAAAGGACACGACACGCGGCAGAAGGCAGAAGGCTGCAGTGGCTGGAGAGGATTGGGCACGGTTACCAAAGCGTTGACAGGACAAGAGGCAAAAGGTAGCCCCAGAGACCGGAGGCCAGATGGAGAGTCATTTGTTAGAAGCCGATTGTTGCCTGTTTTGCGCTGTTGCTGTTGCTGCTGCTGTTGCCTGTGTTGCATGTGGCCAAAAGGCAAGCCGACGAAGGCCAGCCGTGGCGGAGCCTCTTGGCCTGGCTTTCGGGGACTTATCTGGGCACAATCTGCCGCGAGTATCAATACGCTTCCGTGCCTGCCTGGCTCCCTGCAAAACAATTCCCAGCGAGCTTCAGACGCGCTGCTGCTTCTGCTGCTGCTGCCGCTGTTGCTCCTGCCTCGTGATTTCAATTTAACACCTTTTGGCGGCATTTTGCGCCTGTGTGCCCTTTTGGCCAGGTCCAATTGTCGGTAACTGGCTGGGAACCTACCTGGCAGCCAGGCAGCCAGGCAGCCAGGCCGCCTTGCCTTCTTTTGCATTGCATTACATGCAGAAGCGCTTTCGCTTCCAGCCGCTTAGCTCAAATCGATGCCAGGCGATGGGCCCACGCACTTTGGGCCAGCAAATGAGATCACTTCTGGACATTAGCTCACTTTTCACTTTTGTGGCCTTTTTTGGACTCCGTCCGACCGAGCGACCGACCAAACGCCCGCCCACCCACGCCACTCGCGGATCCGTTGGCCAGATCGATATGACCAAAATTGGCCAGTGGAAAGCACGCGAACAGGTTGTCGCTGGCCGTCTGTGGGCCAAGTTCATTGGCCGCAATTTGTTGGTAGGGATTGCGGATTGCAGATTGCTGATTTCTGATTTTTTTTATGCTTTTTAGTGCGCTTGGTGGAAGCGCCAACTCGCCAACCCATTGTCTGCCTGTCAAGTGTCCAATATCTGGACATTGGACAACGATGAGGGACCGCATCAAAGTCACCAAATCGATATTATTCCTACAAAGGCTCGTCTCGGGCGTGCGCCTGTCATAAGTCTGGGTCCTCGAATACAGAAATCTGGAGCCCTCTCATGCCATCCCAGGGGTCAAATATCGTGTATACCCCAAAAACAAAAGCAAAGGATCAGCCATCTAGTAAGGGCATTTCAAAATATATGGTAAAAACTTAAAATTTTCAAGCTGCTGCCCGCGCTTGGCCTGCTTGGGTCAAATATTTCATAAGATTTTGTGACTTTGGCAAAGATCGTGCTGGGATCGTGATTTAGCGACGCGATGTTGATGCTTTTTTCTCTGATTTCGATCGGGCGTTTGGTTTTTTTGGTCCGAGAAGTCTATTTAAAAAATGTGAAAAATTTCATATGCAGCCGCTGGATCGTTGGAAAAGTCAGCAGGAGCGGCAGCAGCAGAAGTAGGAGCTGCTCCTGCATTATGTAAGTTTGCGTGTGAAAATTGGTCATTTGAAAATGCCAAAGACCACATCGAATGGGTCTCCTCGTGCCGCACACCCGAAACTCCTCGAGGAGCACGCATCAATTGTTGGGGGAGTTTTTTTTTGGCCAGGAGGCTTAGGGCTCCTTTTCAATGCAATTGCGGCGGCAAATTAACATTTTATGAAGCCGAAAACAAAGGGAAATGCGGAATCGTGGGCTACCGCGCTTACACAACGCCGCCAAAGGAGTCACAGTTGGACGATATACCCGAGGATCTTGGGCTACTGTTCTGGTACAGTGGGTTCATGCTCTTGGAGGATCTTCCTATACAATGGGTCCATCTAAAATGCTTCTATTCTTAGCTTTGAATATTGAGGAAAGTATATCCAAAGAAGGAGGAGTCTTATAGGAGTTCCAATAACTATCATTTCTATTGAAAACTCGAAATAGAAACCACTGTGCCGATGGTCACATGACGATAAAGCACCGCCTGGCTTCGGAGACGGAGAGAGGAGTCAGAACAATGCCAGCTTTGGAGCTTTGGACTGGGAATGCGACTCCTCGAAGCATTTATTAATTGCACATGCGCTCGAAACGTGGCCCAATGTCGACATCCCAATTCCGTAGCCAATCGAAGAGGAGCAGGAGGTGGAGGAGGTGCAGGAGCAGTAGCAGCAGGGAGAGAGACTATAGCCGATCTTACCTTCTTCATGATGCCCGTTTTGCGCTTGGAGAAGGTCGTGTAGCGACGCAGCTTGTTGTCGATATATTCCATTTTGATTTTGACACGTCCCTTTGTCTTCTTGCCGTTGGCGGGCGGAGATTTTTTGTTTGGCAGCGGGTTATAGCCATCCACATTGTCGTCCACGCCGGCGCTGGTAACGCTCCCGGCGGCGCCGCAGTTGTCCAGGCCCTGGAGCGTGAGTCCACCTCCGGCGGACCGATGGTGATCCTCATAGCAATCGCTTCCGGATCGCTTCAGACCCCGCTGTTGCTGCTGCTGCTGCTGTTGGTGTTGCTGCTGCTGCTGCTGCTGCTGTTGCTGCTGCTGGGAGGCATGCTGCGGGCTGTGATGGGAGGTCTGACTGTTGCCCAGAGTCTGGCACTGTCCAGTGGGTGGACCGCCGCCACCGGCACCTGGGTTCGGCCGCTGCATAGTGGGGCCGCCCATATTTTGCAGTAGGCCGCCGGAGGGAGGGCGGGCACCCAGGGCGGCCACCGCCGGATTGCCGTACATGTCGGCCTGGTCGGCCAGACTGAGACCTATACTACTCATCGAGTAGTTGAGGTTGTAGCGCGAGTCGCCCCGCGTCGGATCCATTCTGAGGTAAAAGTTCTCCACCGTGGAGCCGTAGAAATCCAAGGCACCGCGCGCGTCTATTATTGCTACCTTGCTAGCAATCCGAAATCAGAAATCCGGCCGCGGCACACTTTGCCAGCCGCCTAGCACCCGTATTTGATTCTTAATTCCAAAAATAACACACAAAACACACACTGCTCGCACACAACGCGATACTCTCTGGGCGCTGCTGCTGCGCTGCGTTGCGTTGCTGCGTCGTTTGCGCCGTTTGCCCGCCGTTGCCTGGGGGCTAACTGCCGCCGGTGCAGGCTTCCCTGTTTTGCAGTCTTTTGGCCCGCTTTATCAAAATTATTAACAATTTCGGAGGGCGAAACGCGAATTTTTTGGCTGCAACACCGCAATTTTGCAACACGCTCGTACCCGCAACACACACACACACAGCCGTGGGGGAAACTTGACAGCTGACAGCCCGAAACCAGGGATGCAGCAAAAAACGTTCAGCGAGTGTTGCAAAAGCTTAGCGTTTGGGCGCGAAATTCAAATGTTTCCTTCAAGCTTAAGTCCTTTTCGAGTTCTTGATCCTTTTAAGTGTTGCTTTCTTTAAAATTTATTCGCTTTTCATTTGCTCCTTTTGAGTTAAGTTAGTTTTTTTTCGGGGTAGAGTTTTTGATAAAGTTTTGATTTTGTTTCAAGTTTTTGTCGCCTTTTTTAGTTTCCGCTTAACGGTTGTCGCTTGTTTTGTTTATTTATTGACAAAAATTACTTTATTCATGTGTTTAGTGGACTTATTTGTCACTGTGGCACTTGTTTGGACCGTTTACTTTATTTGTGGCGATTTTATTGTTGTTCATTCCAAATACGATATCGGATCGAGGCGACGAACGGTCGAGAGCTAAACTTGCGATCGATGGATGGCGTTGTGCTTCAGATGGCGTGCAAATAAAAAATAATACGTATACGTACGATCGTTCCAAACTTGGCCCAAACCCTAGACCCGATCGGGTATTTACAATTCACCGAAGATTTCCGAAGCTTCACGAAGAGCCGTCTTCTGGCAAGAGAACGCCAGTTTTTCGTTCTCTCTTCGCTCGGCTCTAAAGAGTACTTTGTATATAATGTTTTTACGATTTTTTTTCTGGTTCCGTCTTTCATTTTGCAGAGGCGGCTATGTTTATGGCTTAATTAATTAGATATGTCACGGATATAGTATCTGTGTGTGTGTGTGCGAGTGTGTCTCTTGCCACGCCCCCATATGCATACTCATCCATTCGCTGCGCAGGCGCATAGATATCGGGGTTTTCGAAAGATAACCCAAACGATGTAGGCTCCTCCCCCTGAAAAGTTCGTGATTGAGTTTTGTAATTACATTAAACGCCATTTTAGCATCAGCCCCGCCGCTTATCAGACCGTCTGATTAAGTTAATTTGTTATTTTGTATTTTGTAATTTCTTACTTGTTTCCCCCAAGTATTCGTCAGCGCTCTCTGTTTTTATTTTTTTAAACATTCAGTCCCCGATGACAACAAAAAGCGATACACTTAAACTATGCCAGGAATTTTTCGAGCTGGCCAATATGGTCAGAATGCTCTAGAGGATTTGCGTGGTGGGCCCACTTGTACACAGGAGCACGAGTATTTCGCCATGTCCTTAAATAGAGGTTCGCAAGAAAATTCTGCAGAGGATGGTGGGGTGGTGGGCTGGCCAATGGCCGATGGCTGATGGCCGATGGCCGATGGCCACTGGCCACGTGCAGTGACTAACAGATAGCCGGAGAGATGTGGCCTCTAGCTGGATGATACACTCACCCGGGGCCTCCAGCCCCCTTTACCAACACCCTTGGCCGCTCCAGCGGTGATGATGCATTCCACGCTGCGACTTTTCCCCCAGCTGGAAATGGTCATCGTTGCCTTTTCCAGCCACCAAGCAGCCAGCCAGGTCTTGTCGCCAGCTTGTCTCTTCCGCGAATAGGCCAGCTCGCAGCCTGGATCTGGGTCCGATTCCAGGACCAAACACCATACACCAAACACCAAAGACCAAAGACCCCAGACCACAACATCAAACTCCAGATGATGAGATGATGTCCGATGTCGAAGTCGAAGATGATGTCGTCCCGCCGCCGCGCATTTAATTAGAATGAAATATAGGAACTGGCAACGCGGATCGGATCGGATAGAATCTTGGAGCTTGGAGCTCCTCCTCGATGGTTTGTCTACCTGCCTGGGCTGCCTAATGATTTAAATTAATCATAATGACTGTCAAAATAGAACGTTTGCCGCTGGCCTCGTCTCAAATAAGGATTGATACACGCAGCGGGCACCCGGTCATCTGCCTTCCAGAGGCACTTGGAGAAAAAGTGTGAAAGGGAGTTCCCTATTATCAAGGACCCTTAGGATATTAGAAAGTTTTAAAGGAACAAGTATGCGTTTGTTCTTGGATTCAAAATACTTTAAGGATATAGAAATGAGATCTTTTTCAAAATCCTAAATATGATAAATGAAGATGAAAAACTATCAAATGAAATCCAGTTGTAGTAATAGATTATCCACACATTATAATGGATAACATGAGTTCCTTATATTTTCTCCAAGTGCCTTTGGCTGCAGCTCCTGGTCCTGCTCCTGCTCCTGACATTTCATCATACTCACACGGCCCGATACTGGTGCCGTGGTTTTGGCCTGGTCTAAGGTTCTCACAATTGTAGACGCGTTCTGTGCAGCGCTTACTAATTGGTTAGTTGGCTGCAAGCTTCAGGCTGCAACGTGGAGGCTGCAGAGTCTCCTCCATAGTCTCCCGACCCCTCGCTTTCCACCCCTTTCTCCGGCTCTTTCGCTGGCTCCAGAGCGGCTGTCTTTCTAGGCGAACGTCAGATTGTCTGGGCCTTGGCTCAGCTGGGAACAACATCGGCAACATGTTGCCGTATTTTCCTTGTTTTTTACCATTGAATTTTCCATGGAATTTTGCTGCCACTGAACATTTCTAATACTTAATTATTTGCGATCGACGTGCCATTATTTGAGCTATTAGGGTCTGCCAAAGGTATTCCGTATTATGCAATCCTTATAACCACCGGGTTCACCTTCAACAAAAAAAAAAAAAAACAAAAGTATTTAACATAGTCGTGTATATTCCCGAAATATATTTTTAACTCTGAAAAAAGTTTGTTCCATTTACGATTTCGAACACAATTTTTGATTTGCCGTTTTAGTTTGGCCCATGCAGCCACAAATATATACCCAAGTATTATATATAGACGTATTTTTTTACTATTTATAGAGTTTCTTGGGCATTTGCCATAAGCCAAAGCCAAAGTGTTTTAAATAGTCTAAATATGTAAATTTGGTTTTCTCTTTTTTTTTTTTTTTGTAGTGGACTCAAGTCGCCAAGAGGAACGACAGACGATATGTAGGATAAAATGAGCTATTAAAAAAGTATATGCATTATAGAAAAATAGTCGAATAAAAAGTCAAACAAGTAAGGCACACAGCCATATAGAGACGCGATTCAAGATCAGAGAACACTCTCAATGCGAAATGAATATCTGATTGAATGGAACAGCGCGTTGCAACGTGGCACTTGGGGCACATGCATCGCCAAAAACTCAGGTGTCTAATTGGGCGCTGGGGTGACAATGAACCACTTAACCAGAGACTAAGCCCAAGCCGCAGATTGACAATGGCATGGGGAAGAAAACCGCCAACGCCAACGGCCATCAGGCAAGGGGCCATCAGGCCATCGGCCAAGTTACCAAGCCAAAGCCGCGAGTCGAACCAATTGGCAATTGGTACAGGCGATCGCAATGTTACTTGCCTCATGAATAACTCATAAGGATGCGACTTGGGGCCCTGGATCTGAATCGAAATCGGTTTCGGGATCGAGCTTCTTTTTTCGGGATCTTTTGGCTTGGACCAGGCCAATCGATCGGGCACAGCCTTTTGTTACAATTTAAATAAAATTGCGGCTCCGGCGAGACAAACTGAAACAAACTGAAAGAAAATCAGACATTACCCCACGCTTGGGCTGGCACTCTTTGCCTCTGAGGGCTCTGAAGTACCGTTCCGTCTGGTCATCCGTCCGGCCACAGGAAACAAAAGCACCGCTACAATCATAAAACGATTAACAGGTCGTGACCATTTCACCTGATTACCGGCCACCACGGCCACTCATTTGCATGCAACGCGTCGATTCCTTGGCACTGTGACAAGTGCAGGCGTTGACGGAAGTTCAGACCCAAAGCCAAAGTCGAAGCCCTACTCCCTCTTCCGTCCTGGCCAACTTCCTCGCCAGCATTTTAAATCACACAATATTTAATTATGAAAATGAAGAAGCAAGTCAGAGATTGCTGCGTGCTTTGCATGATAGTTGGACGTTTGACTCGGTGACTTTTTGCCGTCGGTTGACGTCAGTTGGCTGGCTAGTTGGGGGCAAAAGACTGGCTTGGGACCTCTACAAATTAGAACAGAATTATCCCACGCATCTCGGATAATGTACGCGAAATACTTGATCGATTGCCAGCGATCTATAGTCTGTTGTTGCAATCCGGCAGCAGCAACGAGCCATGTCAGACGACGAGGATCGTCGCAGACAGTCGCGAAATCATCAGAAACAGAAACAGCAGCTTGGGATCGTTCCTCGATGCCACAACAAATTTCAGCGCGTAGAACGGTAACTTATTTTTTTTTTATTTTCAACCCGCTAACTAAGCGGTATTAAAGGTAGTTTGGGCTTAAAATAAAGTTGGTTTAAATCAAGTTGGTAAAAAGGCAGATGGCGTAACAAGTAATGAAAGGTAATCCCCATTCGAGTATCGACCCCGGACTTGGATCCACTTATTGTCAAGTAAGCCCGAAGGAAGAGAGAGGAGCAAAGGGGTCCTTGGAGGAGGCTCACACAGCGATGTCTCCAGCCTGGCTGTGATAAAATGTGCGTAAGTGATCAGTTGGAAGACAACGACTCGGAATCGGAATCGGACTTGGACTTCTTCTCAGTCTCAGTCTGGGTCTTGGAGTTGGACTTGGTCTTGGACTTGGACTTGGGCAGAGATTCAGAGTCTGGCTGACTCGAGATCCGAGTCGTTCTGTTGCGTTGGGGCTAAAATTCCTGGACTTCTCGGATTCCTCGCTTTTTTCGCTGTGCCTGAACGTTTTTTTCTGAGCTGCTGCTTTCAACTCTCTCGGCACTCGGTAGCATTTTAAAATTACAAGTATGTAATTTTACTGAAATCAAGCGCTCATATGAAAATTCCACTGGCGGAGCTGTCGATCGATCGATCTTGCGGGCAATTGTGGAGCATTTTTAATTTGTGCTCTGCACTTTTGCCTGGAAATCAGAGCAGGCCGGTCGCTGATGGGGCGGTCAGGAGCAAGGTGGCGATGAGTCAGGGAAGGGGGCGGAATCTCGAGGAAGAGTGTGCAATGTGGCCTGGGACTGGGGACTGGGCACTGTCCGGCGACCTTATCGCGCCCACTGTGCACAAATGCACACACAAAATGTCAATTCTGCGCACGTCGCTCCACCAGGCATCCCAATCAGTCGTGCCCGGGCCACTCTATGCCGTTCGGCCCCTGCTCCTCCGCCTCCTCCTCATCCTTGATAGTGCAAGTGGGGGAGGAGGGCTGGTAAATGCAGCTCCTGGTCTTGCTCCTTCTGCTGATGCTGCCTGGATCGAACCAGGCTGGCTGGCTGGCTGGCTGGCTGACTGGCTGGCTGCCTGGCTGTGGCAGCTCGTCATCATTATCTCTGCGCTCTGCCAACATCACAAATAATATGAGGAAAGCACACAAAAAGGGGAAAAGAATGGGGGTCGGGGGCGGGACTGGGTCTGTCCTGGTCAGGGCTGGGCAGGCGGACTGGCCACAGGTCGAACCTGGACCTGCAAATAAACTATTTCAATCAATGCGTTTGTCGTCTGGCCATCGCTCCATCGATCGCATGCCAAAGGTAGTTAGGTAGGATGAGTTGTGGGCCCTTCTGCTTGGCTATCTTCAGGAATTTTCGGTTGAGAGGGGAAGGAAAACGGTCCTGAAGGTGAGAGGCTGCCGATGTCATACTAAAATTTAAAGCTGTTTCATTTTCAGAAACATCTGTATATGAAATTAACATTTTTTTTCACTTATCTTTTCTAAACTTGACTCTCTAAGCAAAGTACTCCCATGCTGATCATCTTTTGCATATATTAAAAATAATATATTAATTAGGTTGGCTCCTAATTACAGCTTACAGCTAAATAATTTCGAGTTTTTCCAAAGTATTTAGAAACTTCTATTCAATAAAAATTGTTGTACGAGTTGTGAAAATAATATTACACTTAGCTTCAAGTTAAAGGAATTGCCAGACTAATGGGTTTTAATTTACATTGGTGTTATGGATTTTTTAAAAATAATATAGAATAGTATATATATAATAACAAAATAATAATATTTAATTGTTTATTTAAATAAAAACCAATTTGTTTCGTAGATATTGTAGACCATTTCACATTTGACGCTGACTTTTCTTTTTACATTTAGCCAACTCACAAACCATCCATGAAAAAAGCAAGACACTTATAAAAGCTATTCTGTAAGCTTAGGAAAGATTAAAGATACAAACTATATCTATACCTATTAACAAATCCGATTAAGTGACTTCTTCATTTTTTTTTTTAATATCCCAAAATCCTTTAAAGGAATGTCATTAAAGATTCGTCGGTAGACTTATTATCAATCAGAATCAAACCCTGCAAACCAATTCCAGAATCGGGTTTCTTTAAATTTTTGTAAGCCAACTCCTTGTAAGATCCGGAATCCCTTGACAGTCCGGATTATCCCTCTATGGCCCCTTCCGATGTATATATTTTGGCCAATTATCATCCGATTCTTGAAAGGAATACCTCAAAAGATTCGTAAAACGATTCCCCACAAAACTGCATCAAAACCTGCAAACAAATTTATTTTTCGATTTTCTTCCATTTTTTGTGGGCTATCCCCTTGAAAAATCCGGAATTCCTTGGAAAGTCCGGATTATCCCTCTTTGGCCCCTTTCGATGTCTATATTTTGGCCAATTTTCATCCGATTCTTGAAAGGAATACCTTAAAAGATTCGTACAATGATTCCCCACAAAACTGCATCTAAACCTGGAAACAAATTTTTTTTTCGATTTTCTTCCATTTTTTGTGGGCTATTCCCTTGAAAAATCCGGAATTCCTTGATAATCCCGGAATATCCCTCTATGGCCCCTTCAGATGTCTATATTTTGGCCAATTTTCATCCGATTCTTGAAAGGAATACCTTAAAAGATTCGTAAAACGATTCACAGTAAAACTGCATCAAAACCTGGAAACAAATTTATTTTTCGATTTTCTTTCATTTTTTGTGGGCTATCCCCTTGAAAAATCCGGAATTCCTTGGAAAGTCCGGATTATCCCTCTATGGCCCCTTTCGATGTCTATATTTTGGCCAATTTTCATCCGATTCTTGAAAGGAATACCTTAAAAGATTCGTACGATGATTCCCCACAAAACTGCATCAAAACCTGGAAACAAATTTATTTTTCGATTTTCTTTCATTTTTTGTGGGTTATCCCCTTGAAAAATCCGGGATCCCTTGGAAAGTCCGGATTATCCCTCTATGGCCTCCTTTGATGTCTATATTTTGGCCAATTATCATCCGATTCTTGAAAGGAATACCTCAAAAGATTCGTAAAACGATTCCCCACAAAACTGCATCAAAACCTGCAAACAAATTTATTTTTCGATTTTCTTCCATTTTTTGTGGGCTATCCCCTTGAAAAATCCGGAATTCCTTGGAAAGTCCGGATTATCCCTCTTTGGCCCCTTTCGATGTCTATATTTTGGCCAATTCTCATCCGATTCTTGAAAGGAATACCTTAAAAGATTCGTAAAACGATTCCCCACAAAACTGCATCAAAACCTGGAAACAAATTTATTTTTCGATTTTCTTTCATTTTTTGTGGGCTATCCCCTTGAAAAATCCGGAATTCCTTGGAAAGTCCGGATTATCCCTCTATGGCCCCTTTCGATGTCTATATTTTGGCCAATTTTCATCCGATTCTTGAAAGGAATACCTTAAAAGATTCGTACAATGATTCCCCACAAAACTGCATCAAAACCTGGAAACAAATTTATTTTTCGATTTTCTTTCATTTTTTGTGGGCTATCCCCTTGAAAAATCCGGAATTCCTTGGAAAGTCCGGATTATCCCTCTATGGCCCCTTTCGATGTCTATATTTTGGCCAATTTTCATCCGATTCTTGAAAGGAATACCTTAAAAGATTCGTAAAACGCTTCCCCACAAAACTGCATCAAAACCTGGCATCAAATTTTTTTTTCGATTTTCTTCCTTTTTGTGGACCAATTAAATCCTGGAATGCCTTGGAACGTCCAGGTTATCCCTCTAAGGTCTCGTTCGATCGATAGTAGAGGCCCATAGAAATACTTCTCCAAGTTTTCTATTGAAAAGCGGTCAGTAAGTTTTCTCATTTTACTCCCAGAGACATTTTCCGCAAACCCCAGTTAATAAAAACTGAGGTGGTTTCCACCTAATTGCAGTGTACTTAACACCGTTCGAAATGCAACCAGTTCGACGACCCCAAGCTCTTTTGCGAAGGGGGATTTTGGCCGTTCTTTTGTGTCTCTCACTGGTTGGTGGGCTACCTAGTGATTCGGGTTCTACCTTCACAGAAAGCGAACCGTTCCCTGCTCACCTTGTGCTGATGACAACAGAAATGAACAACATTAAATGCTGATTCCACGCGATTCGGCAATGAAAGTGGTCTACTCGCTCTTCAGCGAAAACTTTTCGCTTCTCTTGCCTAGAAGTTGGGGCCCCGAAAGTCTTCCCCAATATCAGGGCCGTGAGAAATACCAAACGCGAGTCACCCAACCCCATCGACTCGGGTTCATTGCGATCGAGTTCAAATTTAAGGAAGTAAATAAACGATTTTGTGGTAGCAAACGATATCACTGCGTCACAATTGCTGATAAGGTGACTAATCGCATCGAAGTCTAAGCAAAACAAAACGAAATGGCCAAAAGCCATTACTCTCCATTAAAGCCATGTTATTATGAATATGATTTCTGTCTGATTTTTCTCGTGTGTCAACTCTTTTTTTTTGGCAGAGTGCAATGAACGCCAAAACTTTGTTGCTATTCGTGTTTGTTTTGTTTACGCGTATTCGCGAATTTTGGCCTTCTTATCAGTCGTTTTGCCAAAATATAAATACATTTTTTAAGGCATTGCTCGTGGCCGTAGGTGGCTTGGAGGTAAATACACCCAAGATATCTGATGTGAGAAAAGTATTAAAATAGATCAGGTGGACAAATAGGTCTAATCTGTTGTCGGCCAGACATTTAATAATTTGTATTGCATTAACAAAACATAAAGGATGGAAGTTTCTATTAATTTAATGTGTTAAAGGAGTCTTTGCTTTGTTCGTGGATCTTGAGATTTCTCAATAACTACGATCTTGCCTCATCTACATGTAGGATTTCGTCATTAAGTACAGCTGATAAGCTAAAACCGATATCAGATCATTGATTGGCCAACGCCTTCCCACAATGCAACTGCCAAGAATAATAAGGGTGCAGCTGGTTTTGAAATTCGCACAAGGAAGCGACTTGCAACTGGCATTTGCACAATCTCCGGCGATGTAGTCATCGATATCGATTATACTCCTCGATTCGGTGCAATATCTTGACTGATAAGCCGTTTTTTCCTGCCAGAAGCTGTCCTGTCATCGACATGGTCTGAGGTCTCTTATCGTCCAACTGCACCCGGGGCGTATGATTAATAAGATCCAAATACACAAAAGAGAAAGATACTGCGTGACAGTGGGGGGGAAGTGGGCAGGAGGAGAGAGCAGCCAACACACACACCTTCGAAAAGTAAACGACAACTTGACCTAAATTAACGGCACGAAAACCCAGGGAGTGCGGCAGGAGAGAGTGTCTGCGGAAGAGGGAGGGAGCCAGTTGGAGCCAGTGACAGAAACAGAAAAAGAAACAGAGACAACTTTTACAAATCGCTTCATTTAAATAAACAAAACTACAAGGCGTGCTAATTTTTATGAATTTCATAACATGATTTTAATTTTAATAAGACGCAAAACGAACAGTCCAAACAGCCAAAGAAGCAAAGAAGCAGCCAACACTGCGTATGTGTTACGTGAAAGCTCTCTGATGCGTTGCAACGTCGGCGGCGACGCTGGCTGCTACGCCACGCCTCCGCTGGCGCAGTCACGCATGCGCGCCAAAAATAAACCCAAATCCCAGTCGTAACACAAATGCACCTCAAGCTCTTCTAAGTCTAAACACAAATCGGAGTGGGCCAGGCCAGGTAGCACCTCTGGGTGGTGGTGGGCTGAGTGGGTGGTGCAGGGTGTGGGGTGGATAGTGCCGGTTTCTTCGGGCCTGGTGTTGTTGTTTTTTTTTAGCTTTAGCTTCTCCTCGAGCAAACGAAAATGAAAGCGAGAGACTCTCATCGTCTTTTATTGTTGTTTCTTTATTGGGGGGTCTCTTTGTGACGTCATGACGTGTTCGTATGATGGAGCCAAAATTCCTCTGGCTAAGGTGAAACGAGTTCTTGGAAAAATATAAAACTGCAGTTTAAAATAAGAAGAAATAATAATTTTGTTAGAAATTTAAACTTTAAACTTATGTCTCTTTATTAAATAGTACAATATAACAAACTTTTTAAGTAGTCCTTAAAATAAAAGTATACACTAAAGTTAATTATGGGTTTTTGTTATATTAATAACCTAAAAAATGCTAGAAAGATTCCTTAAAATATGCAATTTTAAAACCCGAATTCCCCATTGACGGCCCCCCTCCCCGCATTTTTGGCCTGCAGCAGTAAAAACAAGAACTGCCAAGTGAACTGCCTTGCAACGAGAGTAAAAGTGATTGGGAAAAACTTTTGCTTTTTACCAGATCGGGTCTCTGGCTCTCCTGCCGTGTCATTCTCAAGTCTTTTGGCTCTCTGCTGGCGCTCATTCCACAGGTAGTTGCTGTAAAGTAAACGCAGCGCGGCAGCGACGACGTCGACGCCACTTTTGGGGCTTTTGTGGCGTCCGTGTGTGTGTGTGAGTGGGGGCCTGTGTAAGTGTTACATGCGCGTTGGGGTTTGTGGACGGCGCTGCCGGCGTCGCTGCTTCTCATTTTCTTTGGCTCAGGCCGCTGCTTTTTGTTTCGTCGCTGCGCCAAAGACTTTTTCACTTTGCCGCGTTCGCATTTTGTCACAGATACAATTTACCAATTGTAAGCAACGGACGCACAGCTCGCTACTCGAACGGGGAGTACTGGCCACATAAAGATACAAATAAAAAAAATACAAAATTGTAAACTGAAAAGCTCGCTCTCCACGGGGACCAGCGACTAACGGTTCTTCAGGAGCTGGTCTGCTTCTAACACTCGCACACCGAAGCGTCGGGCCGTCTCGTATAAAATCTGTTGCATCATTTTGCGGCACTTCAGTCGTTCGCGTGCGGCCGGAGAAGTGCAGTGCAAACAACAACAACAACAACAATAATAATAATAATAATATCGAAATCGGGAAAGCACCAACGGCAGCAACAACGATGCTATCCGAACGGCTTAAGACGACAAAATTTCGGAAGTTGTGAAATAAAAATATAAGAAACTAAAAGTATAAAAAAACATTTCCAAAGACCAACTTACCTCAGTGCAATGCCACAGGCATAAAAGAAGTTTTTTAAACACAAAATAAGAATTCCAAAATTCCAGACGAACTCTGAAATCCAAGAAAAACCTCCAAAATTAACTCGCAAAAAGGCATCAAGATTTTACCCTCGTTCGCGCAACTGAAAATGCTGAACATGGAGTCGCCGCAGATGTACGCTGATGCCGTCCAGACATTGGCCCAGCTGGACCTCAAGAAGGAGCAAGCGCCGCTGCAGCAGGCTACCATCGGCCAAATCACCCTCACGGCGATGTCCAGTGCCCAGCAGCAGCAGCAGCAGCAGCAACAACAGCAACAGCAGCAGCAACAACAGCAGCAGCAGCAATCCCAGACCACGGACGCCAACAACAACACGTCGCAGGATGCGGCACTCCTGGTCAAGCAGCACGCCATGCACCAGATGCAACAGGCTGCTGCCCTGGGAAATGGCAACAACAACAACAATGGAAACAACAACGGCAACAACAGCGTGAACAACCTGCTGCAGAAGCAAATGTTGCAACAGTACTCCACCCAGACGGATCTCGACGAGCTGACCACACAGGAGATAACCCTGGACCTGCAGCATCTCATCGACGACCAGTTCCGGGACACGGAGACTCTCGGAATATTCAGCGACATGGTCACCAGTCCGGGTGGACTCTCGGCCACCCTGCCGCCCAGTGGAATGGTCAGTGCTGCAGCCAAGGTCCTGCAGCAGCAGACTCTCAGGAACCAACACGGCTACGGGGGCAGGGGCGGCGGCGGGGCTCTGGCCTACATGCCACAACCCGTGCACGCCACCTACAACAACTCCAGCGACGAGAATAGCTCCGTGGGCTCCGATTCCAGCACAATCAAGGAGGAGCCCATTGACCCGGAGTACAGGCGACACCTCCAGGAGGCGGCCAACCAGCAGGCGGCCTTCATGGGAAACGGAGGAGGCCTCTACAACGGCTACTCCACGGCGGGCAATGGGCTGGCCGGGAACGGAAACCCCCTGAACGGAAACACCACGCCGAGCAGCAACGGGAGCAACGGCAGCAATGGCAGCAGCAACGGCAGCCAGTTCACCAATCTGACCACGGCCAATGTCCTGGCGCACCACAATCTGCCTCACCTGGCGGCGGCGGCGGGGGCCCAGCACCTGTTGAAGCAGCACAGCAAGTTGCAGCAGCACGCAGCGGCCCAGCAGCATCAGCAACACCAGCAGCAGCAACACCGGAAGCACAGCAACAAGCACGTGGACAAGGGCACCGAGGAGTATCGCAGGCGGCGCGAAAGGAATAATATTGCGGTGCGGAAGAGCCGCGAGAAGGCAAAGGTGCGGTCCCGGGAGGTGGAGGAGCGGGTAAAGAGCCTGCTGAAGGAGAAGGACGCCCTGATTCGGCAGCTTAGCGAGATGACCAACGAGCTGCAGCTGCACAAACAGATCTACATGCAACTGATGAACCATGCCAATCCCGAAGTGAGTCGCGTGTGCCGCAGCTTCCTCAACACCAACGAGCATGCGCTGTAGCAAGGATAGTATCTGACGGATACTACCAGGACACCAGTCCTGGGAGACGAGAGTGTGTGACTGCCTCTGAGTGTGTGAATGATGTAGAGTGTGTGTGGAAGTGTGTGGATATCGTGTGCTTGGAAGAGACTCTGTTAAATCAAAGATTCAAAAAGCTGTGTGGGTAGCTCGTAAGATACATATATATTTTCCACCTTGTTCTATTCTCTATTCTTAATCATCTTCTACATTTTTTAAACTTAGTCTGCCCCCTCTTGGGCGCTCCTTTGTACATTTTCTTCGATTTCCCCTTGTTATCGCATTGTAAAGCATATTTTTGTACTTAATTTTTAACGACTGTAACATATATTTCGCACATTTTTTATACATTTAATCTTAATCATACACCTTATCATAAAGTTAAGCCAAAGAAAAATGTTAAAAATATTTATATAACAAAAAAAACGCAAGCAGGAAAGCGAATGGAAAATACGACAGAATGAAAGGTTATTTATGCAAAAGGAAATCAAATATAATAATAAAAATATAAATAATAATGATAGTTTATGTAAATTAAATTTGTACATTTCTTGAACGGTGTGTCGCTTGCGCTATGCTTTATGCCACGCCCACGGCCAGCCCCCTGCTTTAAGAACACCCAACATTAGCAACATTAGCAAATCTTTAGTCGTTAAGGCGAGATCCCAGAATGCCCAGGACATCAAGTAACCGCTTTACCTGCACTCCCTCTTCTTCGGCGACAATAAGCGGGAATTTTGCTTTTGAGAGAGCGTAGAGGATATGAATGCTATTAATTTGTAAGGCCAACGCAATGTTCTCATTTTAATTTATATATTCGTAAATTAAATATACACACAAACTACAAAGAAAACCTGTAAAGCAAATCTAAATAAATTAAATAAAATTTACAGCATACAAAGAAATTGCAAGAAATTTATTTCCCACTCGGGCGATCATTCTTGCAGCTCGACCAAATACATAATAAGTACAATTCAAAACCACTAAAGTAATTCATATTGTTATCAATAAACAAGGCTCTCTCCTATGCATTATGGCTTCTTGGGCTTCTGTGACAATTTTTCATTTTCGCAAATTAGCCGCCAAGGTGTAATTGGCTCGAGAAACAATGTGCAGGGAACGACGAGCTCTGCCAAAATGTGTCTAATAAAATGTCTGCCATATTTAGGCGATCGCGGGCTAGAAAGGGACACACTTCTAGCCCATGATAGAGAAAGGCAATAATTTTCTTTCAGGCTTCTGCCTTTCGATGGGACAACCAAGACAAGGCAATGCATTTTGGGCTGCCAGACCCGACAGCTGAGCCAAGGGCGGCGGCAGGGGCAGTGGCAGTGGCATGTGGCATGAGCAGTGGCAGTGGCAGGGGGCATGGCAGACCCCCAGACAATCGCCAGGCGGCCGTGTTGACACAATTTGACAGTAAGACAAACCCGAAACGAAAAGCAAATTTATAAACGACAAAAGGCGAAACAGAATTAATGCAAGTCAAAAAACCGACAAATTAACGCGCCAGAGAAAGCCCAAATACGCGGAGATGAAGGGCATAAAACGGTCATGGGGCAGATAATCACTTACAGACATTTTTGTGTCCGGGCCTCTCGGGGTAAGCCCTTTTGGCTACCCAAAGGCGGTGGCTAAAACTTTCTTTCCATCTGTATCTCGTATCTGTATCTTGTACCTGCGGCTACCAGAGCTGCTGCGGCTGCTGCGTGCCTCCGATTTGTCTAGCTGCATTGTTGAGTACTTTGATTGATGAAAGCTAATTGCGCATGCACTTTAGACTGCAGCCTGTCCGAGGGAAAAGTGAAATTGCTTTGAACTTGTGGGTGGGTGTCTCTCTCTCGTTGGTAGCCACAGAAACAAAAACGAAAAACATCAATTTAAAGCCCGACTTTGACAAGGGTTCTAAGCCGCTTACGGGTGAAAGTTTATAGCTTGCCCCATTGCCCCAATCAAATGCCACATCGGATGCATTATGCTTTTGGCAAGCGGACAAAAATTGCCGCACAATTACTGCCAAACTAAGCGCCAAGCCGTACACGCAGCCACGGGGCGTATGAGTTATGAGCGGTGGCAGGAAAAATGTGATAAATTCGCAAAAACTGCAACAAGCAGATGGGAGGCAGCGTACAATTTGGTAATTTTTTTACCTGTCGCACCTGGGCGATGGGCTGATACATTTTAATTACCTTAATGAAGATGGAGGGGGTTTTCTGTCAACAGGATATTAATTAGGGGAGAGATTGTTGAAGGATTATAGGAAGATTTGTGGCCTAATATAGTTTTTTTTTTTGTTTGGTTTTATTCCTTATATCACTTTTTAACTCTTGGAGCTTATAGTGTATCGATCCAGTTGTCATTCAATCCATCTTTCACACTCCAGTTCCACTGTGTCTGTCCCCAGCTTCGTCATCTTAAATCTTCATCTCCCTTTTTTTAGCCGCAGTGACTATAAAAAGCATAACGGAAAAAAGTGGGTTACTTCATTTTTATTTTCAGGCCCCCAAGACAGGGAAAGAAAAAGAGGCAGAGATAGAAAGATAGAGAGAGGGAGAGAGAGCCAAGCTTTACATCTATCCATCTATCTTTATTTTTTTTCTTTTTAGCACAGATTGAGTAATAGTTAGTTGTTGGAGCCCCTGTTTGGCTTATATTTTTAAAGCCAAGCTCCGTTCCCTCTCTTTTGTGTTGGTTTTCGTTTTCGCCTGACAACGGGCAACTGACGATCGTGTGGCCAACTCGGAGCGGTTTCACTTTCTATGCCGACTATCTAATACAGCGGTGCGGCGCGGTGTGGTGCGGCAACAACAATGGCCCATCCAGTAACAGCAACAGCAACAGCAAATAATACAGCTCACCTCTTTTCCTTTGCGCTTTGTTGTTTTCTTTCCACAATACATTGACTATTTTCTTTACGACGCCATGTTTAGGCCCCAGACTCAAGACCCCAAAGACTCCAAGACTGAGATTCAGCTTCACTCTTGGCTTGCATCTGTATCTGTATCTGTATCTGAGTGTGGGTCTTATGTAATATCCATGACTGCTATACTGCTGTTGTTGTTGTATCTGTATATTTTTTAAAGATGCCTTTTCTTTTGTTGTGCTGTCTGTACTGCCTGATGACCAAGTTAAGATATTATGTTCGTTATGTTGCGCTTATTAACGTGGCCCACAAAAATTGTTTAGCGTTTTGTTTTGCTTAAACGAATTTTCCGTTGTAAATCAAGCGAGCCACGCAAAATAGAGACATTTGTCTGCACGGCCAGATGGTAAATAATCAAATAAATTGTCCAACCAAGCTGGCCCAAACGCCCCGGTCTTTAATCATACGATGCTCTCCCTTTCCTTACGCAACTTTGGCTGGAAAATGCAGTGGAAATGCAATATGTTTTACCTTTCCTTCCCAAAAATATTTTAAACAATTAAAAAATGAAAAGTATCTGCACATAATATTTAGTCCTGAGGAAAGAAAGAACCCAAGAAAAGCCAGATCAGAAAAAAAAGTGAGACAAAATAAAACCAAATCTGAACCACTCACCCAAAGACCCATTGGCCTACTTTTCTTTCAGAGGCCCAGCAACAACAATAAAAATATAAAGAAAATACAATAAAAAAATGCTAGAAAATAATCTCAACGCCAACACACGCACACATTGCTAATCAACGAAACGTATCTGTGTGCGAGTTTGTAAAAATTTACAAGGGGGCGCCCTTTTGAAGAAAGAAAAGCTACGACGTCTTCCAAAAAAGCTGCGCGCGCTTCTATTTTCGGCAGCGCGTTGGCGTCGACGTCGACGTTATCAATCTGGGGTGGGGGTGGCCCGGCCCTGCCCGGCCCGGCTCGGCAGCCCGTGGGGTAGGGTGGGGCTACTTATCTTAGGGCAAGACCCGCGTCCGCGTCCCCGTCCGTGTCCGCGTCCGTTCGAGGGGAAAGGGCCAGACACTTGTTGCAAGCAGAGCGGCGACCAGCAACAACAAATTGACCCAATTTTCGTAAATTTTTTCCCTTTAGAGCACACACATGCAAACAGAAAACAGAAAAAATACAAACAAACCGAAATATGTGCCCTGAAGTCATAAAGAATGAAAAAGAAATATACGTATGCTCCCTTAAATTGTTTGCTCTGCGGCATTGTTGAGTTGTTTGCCGGGGGGCAGGGGCCGGGGGCATGGGCCGGGGGCCCTGGGGGCGTGCAGCAGCCCAACACCAGAATTCACTTTCAATTTTTGTGCGTTGGGCGCATTGAAAGAAATGTTCTATGCTCCAACAAAATTTTTCTTGACTTTGGGCAAAGTAGGTCAGCAGCTGTAAAATAGACTCCACCAGATGACTAGGGCTAGGGCTGCTCCTCAAAGACCAAACACCAGGCCCACCCCCCATCCCCGCCCAAAAGAAATGGAATGAAACAGAAAGAGCAATCAAATTGTGTGTCTGGATATCTGGATATGTGTATCTGCGATCTTTGACTCTGTTTAGACGGTGTATTTATCTTTTGGGTGTTCTTCCTTTCCGTCCCCGGAGACGGAGACTGTGAAGTAGGTCAGCACTTACCGCCTCCCGATCCGCAAGAACTTTTCATTATCATGTGCAGTGCGGCGGGCGGAGTGTGGCAAACAAACAGGAATTTAAGTATCCAAATGGTTTTGTAACATCGGATGGTAATGGCAAAAGGAATTGGTTCCTGGGCTTTTATGTCTAAACAATGCAGTGTTCCCCCCTCCTCCATAAAATGTGTCTTCTCCTCCAAAGTCTGCAGGAGATAAAAGAGTTTCATGGGATATTGATGGATCACCATCCGCCGTGTGTGTCTTTACTATAACTTACACAATGTAAGAGTAATGGGTTTTTGTTTATTTTGCGAAAGCATCGCTCTCTATAGCATTTATGTTCTCACTTTCTTTGGCTTGTGGCTTAAAAATAGAACCAAAAAAAGGTGCAATACGATAAAATCGACAAAAATGTGTGATTTTCTGCGTCGCATTTCCCCGGCCAAAACTCGGCTGCCAACTAAACAAATAAATAAGATTAAATGAATTACATTTGCATGTAATTAGTATAAGCATACGAATCTGCAAATCATGTGTTTTATATTATGCCAAAACATGTCAAGATCCCCAAGGGTTTTCATATCAAAACGATTGGTGGGCTGGGGGGTTCGAGGAAGTGGGGCAGTGTGTGGTCTGTGGACTAGATTTTGAAGAAAGTAATCAGAAGTGGCATTGTGATAATGCGATTGCCAAGTAGGTCAATTGCCTGATGACTTCCTGAATCAGCCAGCTTTGTTGTTTCTGGTTATTGGTAACTGTTTTGGCGCCAAAAAATCATAAACCCACAGCCACCGCAGCGAAGTCGTTTGAGCCGACATTGCATTGCCATTGCCTCATTTCGCCGGCTCGACTCGGCTTGAGCTTGAAAGTAAAAGTGGTTTGGCTTTCTTTTGTGGCACACGCTTTTGGCGCTGCTTTCCAACGACAGCAACAACGACAGCAACAACGACAACGCCAACAACGACAGCGACGACAAGTTGCCGTGTTGAGTCCAAGGTCAAGAGGAAGACTTTGAAAATGCCCCTGCAGTGTGGATGGGGATGTGGATGTGGATGTGGCTCTGATTGTGGATGAATAATGCAAAAGACCAAGAGTGAGAGTATGTATGGTATATATGGTAACTGAAACTGAGACCTGGCCTGTTCGGCTGTTTACCGTTATGCGGGCCAGTTCCGGTTTACGACTGGTTAGCTGGTTGGCCGCTGGAGGGGATCGGATGGGATCGGATCATCTCGAAATGTAGTCCATGTAACTGGCACAGCCGGCGATGACGACGGGTTTTTGGCTTTTATGATTACGCGAAAAGCAACAAAATGGAGAGAAGAAATCATTTATGGTAAGCTTGGGCCTCAATGTATCTGTATCTTTGTATCTTTATCTGTTGTCGCCTAACTCCGTTTTCGGAGCGAAGCGTTATGCATAATTAATAACCGTTAACGGAACTGCAACCCGCAGGAAAACTAAAACTAAAACTGAAAATAAAACCAAAACGAAGGGAAAGACAACAATTAAAACAAAAATGAAATATCTGTTGCAATCGGCCTGAACTAAAAGAAAAGTGCATAAACGCATGTAATATTATTACGATTGTATATTGTTTCTTTTTTTTTTTTTGGTTTTCTTATTATTTTTCCTTTTTTTTTTGTTTTGGTAGTTTAAAACAATTAAATATGTGAGCGTTGACTTATATAATCGCTCGCCCTGTTAGCTATGACTGCCCCATGTTATTTAATTGCCTCCAGCCAACGAGAAAAACGAAAAGAGCCAAATAAAATGTGTTTTTAACTGTTAATGCAACTGCTTATGAAATGAGGTTGCCACGACAATTAACTCCAGTCTTGGCCAGACCTTAGAGCCTGGATTTTATGCAAATGAGCTGCAATAGTCGGGAGTCGCGTGGGCAGAGATGCTTGGCATTTGATAGCGCCACAAAACACTATAAATTAAGTGTCAGAATCAACGCTAGGGTTTAATTCCTATTGGAGTTTGTCACCCAGCCCGGTGTCGGTAGCCAAATGATTGACACTGCTGACAGTGAACCACATATCTACAAACGTTTTATTGTCGCCCTTTGTTAGGGTATCTACAAGAGTTATTGTTTTGATTTTGAAAAAGCGAAAGTGGCCAGGCCGTCGCAGTCGACACCTTTTCACTTTCAAGGCCGCGTAATCAAAACGCTTCGAACGTTGTCAATGCGACTTGTGAGTCTCGGAATAAAAAGAAAATAACACATAAAAAACCCGAACACACACCGCCGCCACCAGTCACCACCAGTCACGCATGTGACCTAAAGCACGGAAGTCGAACGAACACACAAAATAAAATTAGAAATAAATAAAATATCTTCGAAGCGAACAAATAAACAAAAGATATTGTATCTCTATCTGGGTCTGTCGACCAACTTTTAGAATCATGAATGGGATGCAGTTTTATGGGACACACACACACACACACACACACGCATCGAAAACTGTTACTAAGCAGGTTATATAATAAATGTTAAGTAGTTGACGCAACGGCGAATGACTTAGGTCAGTTATGTAAGCCAATTCGGAAAGCGTTTGGGATACCAGATACGGGCTTTATCTAACGGATGCGCCTCGGCTGAGAGCGGAAGTAGTGGGCTGCAAAGATTAGATCGAGGAGTTTGATTTTAGTAAAAAAAAAACCTTAAGCATCCCCCCGCTGGGCTTCTTTCACCTCCTTGTTGGGTTTTCCCCCCGCCCATATCGATGAAAAGTGCAGCACTCGGTGGAGTGCTCTCTGTGTGAAAATTGTGGAAAGGAAATACAACAAAAAACTTGAACTCAAGTGTTGAAGTGTCTTGAACAAACAAACAAACAACAACCAGTACAGATCGACACCAGACAACGACGCCGACAATCAGCCGGGGGACACCCCGCGGAAAGGATGGTGTGGGGCATGGGGCATGGGGCAGCGACAGCCACACACTTGTAACTGCATGCTAACATGTTTTACCTAAAAAAAAAAAAAAATGTATTTATTTATTAAACGCAAACGAAAAAAAAAAGATAGATATATAGGCAAACTTGTTTGGGATTGTTGTTGCTGCAGTTCGCATATTAAACCCAAACCCCTTTCGGCCAAGCTACAAAAACAAATAAATCAAACAAGAAGAGAAAAAATAATGCAAATGACTGAGTTTATATATGTAAATGGGAAGCTCCGGCTCCGGCTCCGGCCCCGGCCCCGGCCCAACCATCCGCCTAAATTCATAAAGTTTTGACTTGGCGGCGGTTACATCACCTTACCGTTATGCGTATGACATTAATTTTCGCATTCGGCGACAGCCATAAATTAATTTCTTCTCCAAATGCCATAAGAAAAACTGTGAAAACCACAGGAGTAGCCCAGAAGACACCTCTTTCGAAGGGCGGCGGCAGGTTTCTTCGCTTTTCTGCAGCGCCTTCGGGGCCAGTCACGCTGGCGTGGTTGTGGTTCTTTGTTGGACGCTTGCAAAATGCCTCGAATTTGCCCAATATTTACCATTTCCTCACCAACTCGGGCTTTTTCTTCTACGGGGCCGGTGTGTGTGCCCCGCCGGTGGCTCAGTTTTCCTTTCGCTTTCATTGACGCGTGAAGTGGCTCGGAGCGTAGGGCAGGAATACATTGGCTCGGCTTGGTAGTTGAATGGCCAAAACAGCAGCCAACCACGGCAAGAAACGGGAAATCTATTTGAGAATTTTATGAATTTGATTATACTCTATAAACCGTGGGCTGTTTGGGCAAGTGCAGCAATAAATATGGATATTATGAAATATGTATATGGTGGTCTTACATATTTAGATGGGAAGAAAATGATTAACTATGGAATATATAATATAAGCTAGTTATTAAAGTTGAAAGTTAACCATAAAAATATTACTCATACGCCATGTGGGAAAATTGGTCAATGGAGGAAATATTACGCATACGCCTCGTATGCCTCTTAAGGAGTCTAACACGATAAAAAATAAGATTTAAGACACACAATCGACCAAATGCAAATATTACTCATACGCCATGTATGCCAATTTGTTCCTAGACGAAAATATTCCACATACGCACTGTGGGTTTTTTTGATGAATGATAAATGTTTCTAAGCTAAGAGACCCTTCCTATAGGGCATACAAAAAAAAATGCTTAGTTAATGTGCATTACATTTTCGTGATTCTGATCGATATCGCCAAGCGAGCGTCTCGTCTCCGTAGTTAATAGAGCTTTTGTTGCAGACATAATCACCGAAGCAGAAATATGGCCCACTCCAATCTGGCCCCCGTCCCCCAAACCCCCCAAAACTTTGCCGTCATCGTTCCACTATCCGGTATTCCGTCCTTAGACGCCATGTGCTGCTGAATTGTATTGTTTGTCTTCGGCGGGGAGGGGAGGCAGTCTTTTGGGGGCCCTCCCCCTTGATGACCGGCCAATTAAGGCGAAATGCATAACCACCAAAAGCGATCCCCGAACTTTGTTTTCAATTATTTGTCAGAAGAGGCCCAGGCCAGGCCACATGCGCTGCCTTATATCGGGCGATCGGCGTACGATAATTGATAATGGAAATATTTGGAGATTGGGGACTGGGGAGCTCCTCCTCTCCTTTCCAACGATTAAACTGCATAAGAAATCGAAGAAGAAGGAAAAAAAAAAACGAAAAAACTGTATAGAGGGGGGCATGCGGACGTCGAGGCACGAAACCAGCAAGAAAACCAGCAACAACAACGAACCATAATAATATTAATTCCAGTGTGTGCTTCCACGTTCATTTGTAGTTGTATGAGAAACTGGGTCAGCGTGTCGTTTTGTGCACACAAGCACACAAACATAGCGGACAAATATATGCACACATGTAAGTGGCCGTTGTTGTTGTGGGGAGCGATAGAAAGTGAAAACGAAGCAGCAGCAGCAGCAACAACAGCAACAGCAGCAGCAGCAGCGACTACGACAACAAAATGGCTATGACGAAGAAAAATCACATAATCGACGTCGACTGCGGCAGCGGCAGTGGCAGCGACGGAGGCAGCAGCGAAGACGAAGAGTAATCGGCGGGGCAGGTAGACCCAAAAATGAATTATAATTTAGGGAAAATTATGCACGCAGCACTGTAGACATAAATAAATAAATAAAAGCCATAAAAAATCAAGGCACACGTCGCCAAATGAGGAAAAAAATCAAACAAATTTCTTTCAAACCTACTTTTGGGTGGCCCTTTCCAAAAATTAAATCCAAACAATTACTCTAAAGTTTTTAATGGCTTTAAGATACATAAATCAAAAGCTATCACATAACACTCTATGGGGATTATGGGGGAAGTGGGAAAAGTTTCGCAGTCACTAATCGAATTAAAGTTAATAACACAGGCTTTGAAAGTGGATTAATTAAAGTTTTATTTATTTTAATTATACATTTGCTTTGGGATACTTGATAATCCCCTTTTCTAAGCTATTTCCAACTGATATTACTCATACGCCATGTAGGATATTGGTTTCCTGTCAGAATGGGAAATCCCATTACTCATACGCCATGTTGGCCATGTTATATTCTACTAGCTAAAGGCTCTAATTCTGACAATTAAGGATCCTGAGGATCATAGTTATAGAACATTTTCCTGTTCTATAATGGCACTTTTTAAAAATCGTCGATTAATAACTTGTTTCTTTTTAGATTCCGAATAAAGAGAGTGAAATATATTAATGGAATCTCGTCCCTCTTGTAATATTATTACGTATACGCCACGTTAGCTGCACAAAAAGAAAAAACTTTGATAGCACCATTCCAAAAGCAACGATTGCACAAGTCAGGGATCCCTATGACAATATAGATTCAAAATAATAGCAAACTAGCCGAAAAAATCAATTTAATGTGAAAATTAGCGCACGTTTGGGGACGTTTGTTTGCCTTTGAAAGGCTCATAAATTGATGTGGCCCGAAACAAACGGAAAGGGAAGCCAAAATAGATAAATATGTCAACGGCAATACAAAGGGAATCAAAATAATCCCCCGATCGACCCAAACATATCCAGCATATCGCGATAGCGGCCACAATCAAAATCGTGACAAGGCAATTACTAACGGTAAAGCGAAAGGAAAACAGAAGGAGATAGAGATGGAGATGGAGTTGAAGAAGGAGAAGCCTATAAGCCAAAAGCCAAAGAGCTGAAGCTGTAGCTGAAGCCTTTGAACCGAAATCTCTAACCGATCGAGCGGTCAAAATTTGTGAGTGAGGTGAGGAGCATATAGGATTTTAGTTGTTAGTAAGTAGCTGGCCAAAGCCAAAGCTGGCCAAGCAATTCAACCGGTTCAGGATAGGCCCGCCGGGACCTGAAAACCAAAAACCGAAAAGACGAAAAGCCGAAAACCACACCCAAACAAAAAAGCGCGTTGAAGATTACAGGCGCGTGATTAGGCCAAACAAATTTTGAATGCGTCTATGAGTGGGCAGAACTGCAGCCCCGAAAAAAGAAGCAACCGTCGACCAAAATAGCGCTGGACTAACTGGCTAAGCTGCAAAAATCAGCGAAGCGCTGCAAAAAAAAAAAATAATTAAATATATACAAAAAAATATATCTAACAACGGTGGAGGGATTGCGAAAGCCTGCGAAGATACTCCAAGACAAGCCGAGTCGTAGACAGAGTCACTGCTTCTGCGATGGAATCATCCTGGAATTTCGTGTCACGATAACTCCTTCTCGATTCTGGTTTATTGTATGGATTGGAGGATGTATTTTTGTATCCGCTATTGATTCTTTTTTTAATCTTTTAAGCATATATTATAGAGTTTTAGTCTGTTGACCCAAATAAATGAATTTCGTGACTGCTTTCCCGCTAATCACGCCACACTTGACGCCCTCGCTTGCATCTCTAGCCGCTACTAAGTCACTAAGTCAGTCTGTCAGCCGGCCCACGGTATGCGAAGCCCTCACCCCGGCAGCCCCGTTAGCCCCTTTCGCCCCGTTAGCCCCACCACCCCGAAGCCATTCCAACCCACTCCTGCCCCTGTTCGACGAACGCGATCCCCCGTTTGGCATACATATTTGTTAGTAGCTGAGTTTTGTTTTGTTTAGCGCTTTTGGCCTGGGCCTGGTTATATCATCGAGCACTCTTACGACGTGCCGCAGCCAAATGGTCAACAGCTTGGCCGCTTGGCTGGAGCCTCGAACGGCTAAGAGCCAGAAACAGATACAAAGCCATAGCCCGAGTCCAAGTCAAAAGCACGGGTACGAGTTTTACACTTTGAGAAAACTTTCTGACAATATCCTGGAATCCTCATAGTAAAGCCAAGCTTTAAGGAGGGGCTAGCTAATCGTTAGTATATCTAACTAATTTTTAAGAATTCCTATTTATTAAAATATGTCTAGCACTTATTTTTCTCAGTGTTTAGCGCGCGCTTTATGCATTTTTGAAGCACTCCGTTTGGGGACGGGACCGGGACGGGATCGCCGTAGCAAACGGCGCTAAATGGCCGAGTACCCGACTGGTTGGTTGGCTTGGCTTGGCTTGGGTTGGCTTGGCTGGCTGCTTGGCTGGTCAGCTGTCCGATCGGCGGATCGTCGGAGCGTCCCGCCGTCTTCCGCCGATCGCCGATCGCCGTTCGCCCCACTCTCACTATTCATTCATTCAGTTGTGCGTCGCTCCGCTGTATTTGAATAATGTTTGACCCAAATTCGAGTCGCTGTAGCTGTAGCTGGAGCTGGAGCTGTAGCTGGAGCTGTAGCTGTCTCTGTTGCTTTTTATGTTTCCCTCCTCCTTGGACTGGCTGACAAGAAAGTGTTAGTTACTAACAATAGCCCGGCCGAAAAGTCAACAATGTCTTTTATTTCATTTTTGCATTCAAGAGGCTTTTATCATTTTGGCTGTAACAGACAAACGGCTGCGTGCGAAAAGTTGTCAGAAATCATGGTTTTAGCTTTGCTAAAAGTTGGACATTAAGATATCCGCCAAAGACACCCAGAAATGTGACACCAAAAATTCCAAACAGTCACCAGATAAGGCTTACATGGAAAGCTCCAGGCCAAAGTATGCGAGAAACGCACTCGGATGAGTCAACAATGTAAACAGCAATCGTCCTTGGGCCAAAAGTCAACAGTTTATAAATAAAAAAAAAAAAAAAAAGGGAGAAAAACAAACCATTAGCAATGGGAAAGCTCTTGATAAATATTCCATTTTGTTCCGGGCTATTCCCCAAGGGCTTGATCTCAATTTTTTTCGTCGCTTATGGAGATTAATTGGAGAAGACCATTAGTAGGAAGGTATGATTGGGAGTCTTGGGGCATAGAAGCATCACCTGTTGTACCATTCAATCTTTACTTTAAACGTGATAATTAATTTTTGTTTGTTCAATTAGCAAGGCTTTACAACAGGCCGGGAGTATTACAAACTATTAATGATATTAACACTTTTCCTGGACATAATATTGGGTAATCCATACCGCAGACTTGGTATATGTTTTAGGCCAGTTAGTCTGAAAGGCACTAAATCTGCTGCATCATTGTGGGCCGTTAAAAAGCCATTTTTCATATGACATAAAATAAAATAAGAGCCATCGAGCCATGCGATCGTGCCCAACATATTTGGCTTAAATCATGAGGGAAAAGAGAGCGCCGGATGGCGGAGTCGAGGGCTCTTTACATGCAGTTAAACTTGATGAAAATGTCAAATGTTTTTAGTTTAAGACAAAGGCCACAGTCATACACAAACATAATGAACAGGAGAGACAACAAACAGGCGACAAGCGACAAAAACAACAGAAACATTAAGCAGATACGTGAGCTTATGAACGCGGCTTTGAGTGTCAAACGTGGGCCAAACGTTGGGCCCTAAACTGGACTTGGAAGTGAATCACTTTACTTGGCTTAAAAAATAAATGAATGTTTTTAAAGAAGCGGGAGTACATTTAGTCTTTATTAATCTTTTGGACAAATATCTGCGCTGATGACTAACAGACTATCATGATTCAGCCAATTCGATTAAAATATTTCTGCAAAATAGTTACACAACATTTGCAGATCGATTCGAGCTCTGACAAAGACTATCTGGGCAGAATAAGTTATGGGGCCTGAGTCTTCCCGCGATGCTCTTGGCTTGCCAGCCAGCCAGCTTGTCTTGGCCAATTTCACATCACGCCTGAGATTGATGCCACAAATTGGTTCACATGGCTGACTCCTCTGCCACCGCCGAATACACATGCATTTAAAGCACACTGCTACTTGCTACTGTTGTAATCTTACAACTTTAATTTCTGTTTTTCTTGCCTTTTGCCTCTCCACTCTTTGCATTTTTTTTTTTTTTTGTCTTTCAGTTTTTGGCTAATTTCGGTGCATTCTCGTGCATTGAAGTGCCGACGTATGTTTTGTGATTGTTGCATTTTTTCTTTTCTTTATTTTTTTGTGCTGCCTTTAGTTGGTATTAGATTGTGTGTTAATTAACTTTGGAATCGGATGGGGGGGGGCGTGGCTATTACAGTATAATCTCATACATAGTGTTTAGAGGCAAGAAAGCTCTTCCCCGGCCTTCCCCGATTTTTTATCGCCCGCCAATTCGGGGAATCTGGCCATAATGGCGGCGGACCCGTGGTCCGTCTGGAGTTTCATTTTGGCCGGGTTTATTAACCGTTGACATTTGTATAACGCACGTCGCTTAACAGTTAAGCTGGCATTTAATTTTTAAAGACTTTGTTGGTAACAAAGTGCTACTGGCTGTTGTTCCGTTATGGCACATTTTCATGTTTTATATTCCCAAGAAAGGCAGGCGACTCTTCCACTCTGCTCCAGTTTCTGGCCGCCAGGCAAACGCATTACAAAACAGCGACTCGCGAGACTCGCGGCCCGAGTGGCAGACACTTTTTCTTCTTTGGCCATTTGTAATTGCAATTGCCTCAAATCAATCAAATCGAAGCTGGGCAATTTGTCTAATGAGTCTCGGGTTGCACAGGTAGCAGCAGCAGCTCCGTCAAGTAGCCAACTAGGTGTTAACTATTGCCAATTGAATGAAATAAAATGGAATCGAATCGAATCGAAGTGTCCAGAGCCCAGAGTCCTCATCTCATCGTGGCAGCTCTGCGGTGCGAATTTGCAATGCGATTTGATGAAAATGCTAATTTGATTGTCGCAGCACATTGCACTGTTGCTGCCGCAGCCGCAGCCGCCTGTTGCTTGATTGATTGCCTTGCCTCTGCGTTGCCTTGCCTCTGCCACCAGGCAGATACATAGATACAGAACCAAAATGCGCATTTCGATGAAGCCGCCACCGCCACAGCCACCGCCGCTGCCGCTTAAAGGAAGCAAGTTCTTAGACTTATCGCAGTCGGCATATATTGAACTCTTTGGCTGATAAACAAGCGATACAAATAGAGGAATGCGGTGCATATTTATGAGCCAAAACATTGTCAATTCTAAAAAGTGCAAGGTAGTAGCTGTGCAGCTATTTCCAGAAGCCGTGGTAGCTCTTGGCCCACGAATTCTAAACTTACGGAAGGTGATTAATGGAAACTATCAAAAGTTTATTAACCCGCAAGATACATCGATTTCAATTCAATTCGTCCTTGGCTAAAACATGGCTTTTAACGGATTTAATTTAACCAATAATTTGCATGCAGTGGGCCAAAGCTCTTAAGACTTTTCATATATCATTTGGGTTATTAAAATCTTGACTGGGCTAAATTCGGATAGGTTGGAAGGCCCAGCCCAGACAGGCCGAGACTCACCTGAAGCACTTCCGCTGCACTTTGTTTCGGCCGCACTTGTTGGCCAGAAACTTGGCAACGCCGCAAGTGAACGTCTGCCAACATATGCCAGGCCTGGCTCTGGGGCCCGGATTTTCGGGCCTAGACGAGAGCCCGTGTGCGGTCGCATCAATGACCAAGTCAAGCGTGTATTTTCGTGTGGGGGTCTCCGTCTTCGTCTCCGTCTCCGTCTCCGTGGATTTTCTTAGCTGCAATTTGTCTTGTTATTATTGTTGTTCTACTCGTGTTTGTCTGCAAACCACAAAAGACAACAGAGAAACTGAAAGCCTAGAAACACACAACAAACGCATGCACCCAAAAAAATAGGATACGTTTTTAATCAATTTATTATTCC
This sequence comes from Drosophila varians, assembly GCA_018150405.1. Classification (NCBI taxonomy): domain Eukaryota; kingdom Metazoa; phylum Arthropoda; class Insecta; order Diptera; family Drosophilidae; genus Drosophila; species Drosophila varians. The sequence goes on from JAECWK010000130.1 coordinate 19,176,970, forward strand.
AGTTTAATTACTATATCAAATAACTTTAAATTAACTTTGCCACTAGTTTTTTTTTTTTTTTTTTGCTAAAAAGACTAGTTTTTTTTTTGGCTGTGCAGAAAATTGATGGCAGAAAATCAAAATGCAGCATAGATCGGGCCTAGCCGACGTTGTCTAAGTCCAATCTAAACTAGTCGAGGCGTTTGCGGTGGCTACCACAGAGTGCATTGACGTGTTGTTTGCATGTGCCGCTGGGCCTGCCCCCCAGCCCCCCCAGCCCATGTCTCCTTGCCACTTTTGAGCAAGTTTCGTTTTTTAGCTTTCTGAAGAATCGGCAACTAGCAGAAAAAACAAGATTTTTTTCATTTGATTTTTTGTTGTCTTGTGTTATGTTTTTCCATCTATTTTTTTCTATTTATTTCTTTTTTTTTTTGCAGCAGCAGCAGCAGCAGTCACAGCGAGTGCATTGCACTTCCCCCAAGCAAGTCCAACTCTCCTCCAGCTTTTGATTTCGGCTTCGGCTGCAACTTCACAAATCGCAGCAGCTCCGAAGTCAGTCAAAGAGGATCGGCGGCAGGTATACCCGGGTATACTTTATAGGTATAGGAGGTATATATAGGTAGGTTGGTGGGTTGTTGTCGTCTTGGAAAACTGGGTCAATCACTGCTGCGCTGCCTCGTTTCGTGTTTTGTTGTGAGCTGCCTCCTTCTGGCTGACTGGCGGACTGGCTTTTTGGATGACGGCGCCAAATGAGTGTAAGTTGGCAACAATTTTATTGCTTTTTCATTTGCCTATTTCAGCGAGATGCTGCTGCACCGAGAGAAAAGGGGGAGCATCCAATAGCCGTTGCAGTTGCAGTTGCAAAGGCTTCTTTATTATTTTCTTGGCCCAGTTTTTTAGGCTTAGTTCTCAGCCATAATAATGGGGAATTTCCGCTCTGGATAACCCTTCCTTTGACCTCTTTGGGTATGACTTAACTAACGGTTAAACGCACTCTAACCGGTCACTAAAGTCGCAGACGGAAGAACGTGTTACAATGTTTTGCCGGCTTCCGAAACGTTCTCGGCTCAAAGTTCTCGCGTCGTCATTCAAAACGCCGGCCGGCTCCGGCTCCGGCTTAAAACGCAAAAACTGGTTCTCTCTTCTTACCAATTTTTTTTTTGTTCCGTATGTCTGGGGTTTTGTTCTTAGCCGACTTTGTTATTGGTTTGTTTTTAATGCTAAGCTTTGTTTGTGTCACGAGACCGCTTAATACGTTTAATGGCTTTTAATTCTGGCGAATTGGTAGCATATGAGGTCTGAGAGAGTGTCAGCTAATGGAAAGGTTTGTGCGACAATCAGATCCACCGAAAATATGGACTGCCTTTTGTGTGTGGCACGTTGGCTTTAGATGGGAAAGATTTCGGCCAAAGGGTAGCCCTTTGCTTTGGAGGAATTGTATTCCCAAGGGCCAAAAATAGCTCATATATAACTAATAATCTTCAAGACCTATCAAAGGGTAGAAAATGTAATTCCTTAGTAAAGGGTCTGTGGTGTTGTATACCCTAAAATATCATTTAATTCTATTTAAATTTAAATTCAAATTAAATCTCTAAAAAGTATATTTTACATACAAAACGTCGAAGCAGCGACCTCTGCCGGAAGATAGCTACGAAATTCTGCCGCCATTAGCGTCTTGTAAAACTGTAACACAAAGTAAAACTATTTAAAATAAAATTTAAAAAAATTGCTAAAAAATATAAATAAAATCAGAACTTCTTTTAAAATAAATAAATCTAATGTTTACCCATAGACGACCCCCAAGATTTGTTTATAAATAAAACAAAGCATACTTTTCAGCGCAAAATCTTTTCTTTTATTTAAAAAATAAAAACAACTCCAAAATAAAAATATAACTAACTTTAAACTAATAATAATCGCCTGTAAAAAGGTCTGTCCCTTCCCAGCTCTTAATCCAAAACACATACCATTCGGAATTGAAAATAAACATTAATTTTTTAGTTTGCCAAAAACCATTTGCCATTATTAGTTATTTATTTGGGTAAAAAGTTTTTATTTTATATAAAACTACAAGAGAAAGTACTGCACACGAATACAAAATTAATAATTGGTGCCCTAAGATTATGTAAATACAATTGCGGATGATTTTAGAAATTGCCTTTATTGGAGGATCTCAGAGAGTTGTCGATTATCTTTGGATAAGCTTGTATCGTCGCTTCTATATAAACTCTATATATATTAATATATTTGATTTTATTGCCAGACTGATCGATCAGTTGTCAGTCCTTGGACATTTCTCGAGATTTCTGCATAAATTCGCTTTTATTTGAAATACTAGATACTTGTGGTTGTCGATAAATAATCGTATTAAACTCAAGATACGGTGAGTTTCCTAAATTAGTGAAAAAATGTTTGGCGAGAGTGGGTGGTAGAAAGTGATAGAAGAAATGGGTGGGAAGAAATGGGTGAAATGGCTGCGAGAAATGCGATAGACGTGCCTCCGTGTAAAGTGTAAATAGCGTAGCGGAGGGTGACAAAGAGATTAACGAAACGATGATGAAGATGAAGATGATGGCAGAGGTGACAGATGCGAAAGGAGTGATGATAGATGATAGTGGTTAGAGATACAATTAGAAAGACAGGGGGTAGGGAGGGGTGGGGGGTAGTATGAGCTTTTTGGAACATTTCCGTTTGATGTTCTAACTACGCTTGACCTTCCTGTGGGTCTGTCGGGGTGTCTCCGTGTCCGGCTGTCAGTTACTGTGTCCGTGTGCTGTGTGTCAGTAGTGGTGGTGAGTGTATCTGTGTGTAGTCTGGTGTCAGAGGATGCTGCAGTGCTTGGCCGACAGCTGCTGCCGCATGCCACGCAGAAACAGGCGTCCCCCCTCATCACGCACGCACCTCATTCCTCTGGCCACACCATTAAATACAATCGCCCTCGACCTCCTCCTGATTAACGTCCGGATCGAACTCGTCGTCGGCGGTGGCCTCCTGGTACTGCTGGTACTCCGACACCAGGTCATTCATGTTGCTCTCCGCCTCGGTGAACTCCATCTCGTCCATGCCCTCGCCGGTGTACCAATGCAGGAACGCCTTGCGCCGGAACATGGCCGAGAACTGTTCAGAGATGCGCTTGAACAGCTCCTGGATCGCCGTGGTGTTGCCAATGAACGTCGAGGACATCTTCAGGCCCTTCGGTGGGATGTCGCACACGGCCGTCTTCACATTGTTCGGAATCCATTCGACGAAGTACGAGCTGTTCTTATTCTGCACCGCCAGCATCTGCTCGTCCACCTCCTTCATGGACATGCGGCCACGGAAGACGGCGGCCACTGTCAGATAGCGGCCATGACGCGGATCACAGGCGGCCATCATGTTCTTTGCGTCGAACATCTGCTGGGTCAGCTCCGGCACGGTCAGGGCCCGGTACTGCTGGGAACCGCGGGAGGTGAGCGGCGCAAAGCCGGGCATGAAGAAGTGCAGACGCGGGAATGGTACCATGTTGACCGCCAGCTTGCGCAGATCGGCGTTCAGCTGGCCGGGGAAGCGCAGGCACGTGGTCACCCCGGACATGGTGAGCGAGACCAAGTGGTTGAGATCCCCGTAGCTGGGATTCGACACCTTCAGGGTGCGGAAGCAGATGTCGTACAGGGCCTCGTTGTCGATGCAGTACGTCTCGTCTGTGTTCTCCACCAGCTGGTGGATTGACAGGGTGGCGTTGTAGGGCTCCACCACCGTGTCGGAGACCTTCGGGGACGGCACCACCGAGTAGGTGTTCATGATGCGGTCCGGATACTCCTCGCGTATCTTCGAGATGAGCAGGGTGCCCATTCCGGAGCCAGTTCCTCCGCCCAGCGAGTGCGTCAATTGGAAGCCCTGAAGAAACAGTATTAGCTTAGGACTTAAGATAACCATGAGTGGGGATACCCACCTGCAGGCAGTCGCAGTTCTCGCACTCCTTGCGCACCACATCCAGGACATTATCGACCAGCTCGGCGCCCTCGGTGTAGTGACCCTTGGCCCAGTTGTTTCCTGCTCCGGACTGGCCGAACACAAAGTTGTCGGGCCGGAAGAGCTGGCCGTAGGGTCCGGAACGCACCGACTCCATGGTGCCCGGCTCCAGATCCAGCAGAATGGCCCTGGGCACATACTTGCCCCCCGAAGACCGGCTCACCGCTGTTTAATCGGGATTTTAAATCAGAAAAACCGAAGGGATTATGATTGTAAGGGTGAGCCTTACCTGATGCCTCATTGTAGTAGACACTGACGCGTTCCAGCTGGAGATCACTGTCGCCCACATAGATGCCATTGCTGTCGATGCCATGCTCCTCGGAAATAATCTCCCAGAACTAAAAAGGAAGAGTTATCAGTTTAGTATTCCTATGGTTTAAGCCTTTGACTGACTATTCATCAAACCCTTAGAGTTAAGCTCTTTATCTCAACTCAAGGCGTTACTATATATTTTCGAAATCGTTTATCAAATTGAATTACAGTGCCCACCCAGCCGTGTCAGAGTTCATGTTGAGCCTTGACATATGGCCGCAGCCACAGAATGCAGTCGGAGGAGGAGGAGGATGAGCAGGCGGCGGAGGTGGTGGGAAAACCCTCAACCAAACCAAAATCAACAACTAGAACAACACAGAACAATTCTAACAATTTCTGTTTCTGCCTGCTCCGATGTGACAATGTGACAAACAACAAGGCGCAGCCGCAGCCCATAAAGTTTGAGGTTTTTTTTCGGTTGGATTTTTCGAAAAATATACAAAAATATACGTATATGTTTGGGATATGCCCATATAGGGGGCCTGCGCCATCAAAAGTGAGACAGATTGCCCAAAAAAAAAAAGAAAAGGGAAGAGAAAATAAATTTATGTTTAGTTTTTCCAACGTCAGTTTTGGACGCCGACGAACATGCCCTGATTTAGTGCTAAATTTAAAAGAAGCGATGCCGGGATGCCGGCGGAAAAAAAAAGAAAAAAAATCGTAAAAAATAGTTGCCCTCTCACTGTATGGGACAATATTTCCACGCCACGCCACGCCACGCTCCTGGGGTGCTCCTCTGCAGTAACCTTACGGCACAGGCGACGAGAAATGCACTTAAAAATAGACCAGCCCGTGGGATGGCACAGCCCGAGGAGGAGATATATACTATATTCTATATTATAGTGACTGCTGCTGACTCATCATCGGGGACGTTTGACTTTAGGGAACTGCAGGCCAACGACCCACTACTACGAGACATCGTTAGAAGAGGCTCCCCCCAATCCATGGAATTTGAATCCAAATCGGAATGCCATTAATTAAGTAGCTCATGGATACACAAACAATGTAGCAATATCTAGCAGATTTATTGAGGAAGCGCTCTGCAATTGTTGTGCTGCGTTTAACAAGGAGCGGACCAAATTTGGTAAAATTAGTTGTTCATTAGGCACTCGAATTGGGGTATATATGGTTTTTGGAATGGATTATTTTCGGTATTGCCTATGGGAGAGCTTGTCGAGCGAAACGCCGCAGCTTGCTTGGCAACTGTATCTTTCGGATGTCTTGGGTGTATCCAAAGGCACATCCGAGACAAAGGGGAGTAATAAAAATGTTAGCAGTCCCATGCCCCAGCCCATGCCCAGGCCCAGGCCCATCTAAATTCCTGGTGTCTTGTCGCCGCTGCGCTGCGATGTCTGAGTTGTTTCCCTTTGGCACTTGAACTTGACGTGTGCGACTATAAACACCCGAAAGGGGGGTTCTTCTCCAACTCCAACTCCAACTCCAATCCGAATTCAACGGCGTCTGCATTTCTTTGTTTATTTAAAAAGAAAAGAAAAGAATGATGAAGAAGAGGAAAAAAGTAAATCAACAGAAATGAATCCCCGGCGACTGCAATCTTAGCAAGATCATCAAATTTAATTGGAGTGTGGCCGCTGCAATTATGAAGCTAACCATAACAGCTCCAGCAACAAAGCTCGGTCTATAAGGCCGGACGGGCCTTAACAACAAATATGAAATGAAAAACTAAATTAGCACACAAAACTGTTGAAGTGAAAAGTCGTTTTTCATGTGGCAGAGGCGGAGGTAGGTAGAGAGGGGGGCTCCACCATTGCCACTCATTTCCCATTTCCCCCGGCGATCGTCGATCGCTTTACTTTTACATTCAACTAATTTTTCACTTTGATGATAATGGCTTTGTCGGAAAAATGACTTTTTCGGCGGTGAATGTTGCCGCTTGCAGTTGCAGCTTGAGGTGTGACTTGCTGTTAGATTGTAATTATAGATTGATGGCTTTTTTCGGCCGCATTTATTTCGGTCAATCACGATCTGTGGCTCTGAGAATGCAATCATGGCTCAATCGAATCGAGAACCGTTCGCTCACCAATTTAGTAAAATTTAGTAATTTCTGTTTATAATTGAAAAATGTATTAATTTCGTGTTTGTATCACTTTTCTTCTCCTTTAAAATACGTTTTCCAAAGTCTTCTCCAATTACGGGCAACATCTGCTGCTGCCCCACCTCCCTACATACATACATACATATATTCGACTATTTTCTTTCGTGTAATTAATTTCAAAAGCTTTGCTGCTGCTTGGCAACTGGCCCCCAGTTCCAGCCCCCCCAGCCACGCCCCTTGCATGCGATCATCTGGCGACTGGCAATCGAGACGCCCTCATTAAGTGTTGCATGTCTGGAAGCCGCCAAGAAGACTCCTCCACCAACAGCAACAGCAACTGCAACAGCAACTGCAACTGCCACAAATGCCCTGCCGCTGCCCCTTTTTTGTCTATTCGAATCGTGAAGAAGAAATCACTCGGGCATGAACTTGGAGCCAGTCTTTCTTCTTTCTCTGCAGAGGATCGCTGACTCTTCGCCCATGGAGATATGCAAAAAGACAGGCTATTCGCGAGACATAAAACATTTGGCATCAAAGGAGATTCTTTTAATTGAAGAGGGGTGGTGGAGTGGTGGGGTGATGGGGTGGCAAGGGCATTTGTCTTTTCTCCCCCAGCTGTTCTTCGGGTGTCAAAATAATAAAAAAATAAAGGCGAGAGGAGATAAGCTGTGGGGTTTATTGACATGGCCTGCCTCTCGAATTCTATATAATCTCGCTGGCCTTTCGTTTAATATGCAATCATCGTTTTGCGGCTCGAAACGGAAACAGAGGAATTAATCGGAGAATCATATGCCATGTATGTATAGCTTGTAACCCCGATATCCTGTAACACTATACACTACAGCCTTTTCGCCCGGCCTGGCCCGGCTGACTCATTTCCTATTCCTGCCTGCACTTGTGCGGTTTTCAAGACCAATCCCCGCATCTGTATTCGAGTGCGGACTTAGGCCACCGCTTGTCGCATTCTTGTCTGCCTTTTTTTTTTTTTTTTAAATGTCCACTCAGCTGTTCTTTTTTTATGATTTCTTTTTTTTTTTTTTTTTTTTTTTTTTTTTCGGGTCTCACATTACGGGGAGGTTGGCTGCTCAAATTACCAAGACAAACACTTCCCATCGTACCTCGGAACCTCTGTTTGCGTAAAGTTCGGGGCTTGCTCCATAAAACCATTACTATTGCCGAAATTCCGGGAAAACACAAAAGGCAGGCGAGTTTACTTTTAAATTGAAGCTGCTTGCTCACTAACTGCTGACTCTGCCTGCTCATTCTCCACCGCAAATTGACTCATATCAAATGATTAAGATTCGCCGGCTTATCTTCTCCAGGTCGTGCCTAACGAAACACAAGATAATTTCATATTTTTCTTCTTATCGGCATTAGTTGGCGCACTCAGAAGGCAGCCAGCGACCCACTTTGCATGGGGCGGTGATTGGAAGCAAATCGCTGAGCATTGACATTGGTGCCACAGAAAAATGCACTCGTCTGGGGACCCACTTGCCACAAACTGGTATTGCCAAAAAGTCTGAAAGCTCACATCCAAGACTCGGTTTCAAGATGGAGAGGCTGGGTTTTCGGGGCCCGCTGATTGAGTGGCCCATCCTATATATAGGAGGTAATTGAGAATGCCCGAGCTCTGATTCTGATTCTGATTCTGATTCGTTTGCCTATCTCAAGTTTCCGTTTCTCATTCATTTTGATCGTCCAAAGCCCAGTGTTAGCATTCAGTTTATCCCCATCAGTCACCGATTCGCGACTGATACTGAGCCACTGTGGAAAACAATTCTAATGAATTTTTAGTTGGACTTCCATCAAAGCTTTCTTTCCGTCCGATTCACCATAATTTCTGCTCAACGAATTTTTTTTGCAATTTCTTGTGGTTTCGGAGGCTCAACCTCAACCAAAGCAAAAAGATTTCAGCGACAGATTATTCGAGAGATTTCCCTTCGCGGCAAAGTGCAAGACCAACTCCGTAGCCCTGCTCTTCCTGCTGATTTGCGCCTTTATTTCCAGACTGCCATAATTCTACCAGGTCCCAGGTTCCAGGTCCCAACCCATCCCTCAAGAACTCCCCCGGGAGGGTTTGCAATGAATCACTTTTCGTGATCTGCAGCCGGCCCAACCCGTTTTTTGTGCCTTTTTTTATTTTTGTATCGAACATTTTTGTTTTTGAGGAGCAGAAAGGGCATCGTGAGTGCCAAATAAACTCAAAGTTAGCTCTGCTGCTTGCCCAATTTTTTTGGGTTTGCACTTTGCATTTTATTCGAGATTTAATTCTTTATTTTTCGCTGGCGTTTTTTGTGTTGTCAATTTTCTTTTGCTTTAATTGCTGAATGCGCTGAAAAAGGCGGCGACATCGAACCGATCGTTTTGGAAACTCATTGAAAAACGTTTTCGGTCAATGTGAATAAATTAACGCACCACAAAAACGCAAAAACGCAAAAAAAAAAAAGCTAAATTAAATAAAAAGTAGTGGGTCTTACCTTAGCGCCGATTTGGTTGCCGCACTGACCGGCCTGCAGATGGACAATTTCTCTCATATTTTTTATATATTATTCTTTTCGGGTATTTGTTGAAGAATTCAAAAGCGATTGCGTCTGCGCAGCCCTGCCTAATATTTCGTTTCTTCGATCTGCTCAGCTATCAGGAGTCTCAGGAGTCGCAGGAGTCAAGGATGCACCGCACAGTTCGAGTATCTTTTGGAAGTATCTTTACTTCACCGCACAACGCACAAAACTCAACTGATCGCCGGACCTCGGAGTCGCCGACGATGGTTTTTGTTCTGGCGAGTCGATAGTCGAGTCGACACCACTACCACTCCGACTGACACACAGATACTCCACACAGCCAAGCGGCACAGTGGGTTGGATGGGAAAATGTTTGACAAAAAGCTTGCATAACATTCAAGGTGTATATTATTGTGTTTAACTCTCATACTACTCACGGCAACTTTATTAATTATATTTATTATTATTAAATCCTTTATTGGAGACACTCAAGAGTAAATATAGAACATTTTATGGCCCGAAGCTAATAAACTATTTTATGGAACATGAATCAAAAAGACAAGATACTTTGAGGCTGAGGCATGCGTTAATTATTGAATCCTTTTGTTGTAGACTTTATTGACGCCGCCGTTGTTTATGTACTGCCAGGCACTTATACTATATATAATCGGAGGATATATACGTGCGTCTGCTTTGGTATTAAGCTGTTCTGTCTGGTGGAGAGCGACGGCACCCCGCCGACGTTTTCCTGTTTCTAAGTTCACACATTTTTACGCTGTCAACTGCAGCGACTTTCACGTTCTAATTTTATCCGGCAGAATGCACAGGTATGCAGCTCGACTTCCCGTATCCGTGAGATACTCTATGCGTCGTATGCATTTAGTTTGGGGGCCCAGGCAGTATGGGTGTGTGCACTTCCACAAAAGTGTCACCGCAGTCATTAGAAATGTTTCGTCTCCTTACATGTGTTTTTGCTTTCATTTGTTGGACTCCTAATGCACTCGGGAGGTAAAAGGAGATGTATTTATAGACGGGACCGGCTCGTATCGCTTGGCTGCTGCTGTTTCTGACTCTAAAATCGGGGATCTGCTGTGTCGATTTTCCCCATTTCCTTGGAAATCAATCAATGCCCCGGAGGCAAGACAATTTGTAGTCGTTTTACTTTCTAATTGCATTCAAGTTGAAAGACCAAGAGCAAGCCAGAGTGGGCAAATAGATGGCAATGGGTATGGTATGGATATGGGTTTGAGGTATGAGGTAGAAGACTCCTCAAGTGCCTCTGTCAGGCCTATTTTCATCTCTGGCAGTCAAACCGCAAAATTCACTTTAATTTCGAGAGGAACGAGATACGGCCCGCTGCCTGACTCCCTATCCTATCCTATCCTATCCCATCCCATCCCATCCCATCCCATCCTCTCCTATCCGTTCTGTCCTTAGACTGTTTTGCTAAATTTAAATAGTATGTACCACAAAATAATCTCGAATTTACGAGCTCGAATAGATAAAATGTTGTACATTCATGCGCAACAAGAGAACTACAAACTAAATGCTCAATGGGGCTGCGGCGACAAGGATTCCGATCTGGATAAGGGATAGGGGACGGTACGGTGCGGACACCATCACTTGGCCATAGCCAAGAAGATATCTTGGCTAAAGGAAATTGTCCAGGTCTCCGGATTTCGGACCAACGATTATTCTAAAAATATTCATGGAACATTCGTTTAGTCAACTACAAACAGAAGCAGGCAGAGTTTTTCTTAAAGACGTAGACTGGAAGAGTGTTAACCTAATATGTATGTTATAATCATCGAGCTATAGTTAGTCACCATCATTTAGTAATACTTTAAAGCTTAAACTTTAAGGAAAATATTCCGCACCTGAAAGATTAAACTGCTTTTGCTGAAACAACTTTGATGTTGTGGAATAATAAAGAGAATATTTTGAAAGAGTTGTCTGCCCCTTTGGCGGATTTTATTCGTCGAGGACTACGCTTATGCCAACACACGCAGGACTCCCGCACACACCCTCTTATTGCCACAAAACTCACCAATACCGATGCAAAAACGGTGGCCTGCATCGTGTCCTGTGTGTGTGTTTTTGTGTGGTCACAGCCCCCATGCAGTTGGGCCAGGCCTTTCGTCCCTGGACCCACACAAAAAGTAACAAATGTTTTTTTAGGATTTGTGTTTTGGGAATTTTTGCACTTGTGTAAATGTAAGCTCTATACTCCTGCCACGCCACGCACAAAAAGCACCCACATTCGCACACAAATTTATCCATCTACGGCATTTAGGCAAAAATATATAAAACAATATTGTAGCCCAGCATTTGTCTTTTTCGTATTTGCGCATTAACATAAATAAATGTATTCCTCTACATCTGTGAATGCCAGCGTGTGGGCGGGCGGGCTGGTTGTCCTGTCAGTGTAGGTGTGTTATTATCCTGTTTACATAGTCGCCTTTACGCATGCAATTAGGTTTGATTGATTTGCATCGAAGCAGCATCGAATATTTCAATTTGTTTTTGAATTTTCATCTCTTAATTACAATTTATAATTGGCATTTTAATTTCTGCCACTGACAAACTTTTTTCCTTCATTTAATTTGTATACAAAATTAATTTTGGATAATTGCATTTTGGTTTTCCCATGTTTTTCACCTTTTTTTTGTTTGACACTTTGTGTGTGTGTGTGTGCGGTTTTTTTTATATGTTCTGGCAGCATTTTAATTGAACTTGATTGATTTTTGCTGATGTTGTTGATGGAAAAATAATATTGTTGTAAAATCATAACAATTTCGCATGAACGAACGGCGTTGGCACTTGCGGCTACAGATTTTTGTGGCGAAAAAAGCCCGGAGCTTAAAAAAATTTAACAAAACACCTACACCTGGGGCATTCTGGGTACTTTTTGCATCGATTTTTACAAGAATTGGTGAATATTTAATTACATTTAAGGTAGAGGCTCTTCTAGGGGCAGATTCAATATTTGTTTAATGCAATTTTGTATGTTTTTCCATGGACCGCTGTCAAGTAAAAACATTATACCATTAGCCACGCCGCTTTGTTTAAACTTTTTCTAGAAATTTATGAAACTAATTTTTCTCGTCCTTTTTTACTGAGCCCAGCCATTTCACTTTGCTAACTGGCAGCTGCTGCCGCTGCTGCTGGCCAATAGTTTTTGCTGCCAATTAGTTGTTTTAATTGCAAAAACGTTGCCAATTATGCAACACGAGGCGAGACAAGTAGCAACAAGCGTTGCACCAACGAAACGACAATTTAATTGTTGTGGCCCATAGCTCCTTCCCTTCCTCCCTTCGCCCGCACAAAACAATCTAACACTCACCTCCAGCCCGAATATCGCGTATACGCCATGTGGCCGGTGGCTAAAATTGCCCGAGGGGGACGTCTTGCACCTTCGCCTGGGACGAAAGGCGACATCCTCCGGGGGATTGGCTTGCGTTTATGGACGGGCTGCCGCAGCAATTTCAATAAATCTTGGCAATGCCCTAAAAATATTAGCATAATAAAAGGCGCGACAACAAAACAGAAGGGTCAAGTCAATATCGGAGGAGCTGGTAAGGCTCCCAGCGCATTTGGCACATTTACACAGACAGACAGACAGACAGCAGAAGCAGCAGCAGAAGCAGCCTCAAATTTATGTCGGCAACAAGCTATCAAGCAGCCGAGATACATCCGCCCATTCCCCGCCCGGCAAACGACCTTAATACGCATAATTTGGGCGGTGGACGGGGGCGTTGCTATGCCACATAATATGCTGCAGGCTTCGATCAGCAATAAAAATTCAAATTTTGCACAGAGCGCACAAAAATGTAGGTTGTCAACTGTGGAGGAAATACCCTGGAGGTTGCCATGAGTAGTAAAGGTAGTAACGCAACCAGGACCCTCCAAGGAATTGGTTCATTTCGTAGTCCTTGAAATATTTAATATGTTTTTTTGGTATCCTTAGTTCTCGGTCATACAAATCTGCATCACCTGAATGTTAGACATGTCCCGTTTGATGTCCTGCAATTTTGTTAGATATGTAGATTCGTCGATAGACGTATCCTGGCTCAGCTCGGCTCAGATCCCGCCTTCACATTTTTGCCAATTGGCCAACAAGTGTTGCCAAATTGCGTTGCGGTTGCTGGCCATAAATAACGGTACTTTTGTCATTTATACACATAAATTGCAGCAGACGCTGAAGCGCGGAAAAAAGGCAACAACAACCGAAAGCCAGTAAGCCAGTGCAAGGGCCGTTACTGGCCATGTTCTGCTTTGCCCTGCTGTTGAGCAAAAATAACCAAAAAAAAAAAATAAGTCACAGTTGTAGCAGAAGGCCTACTGCTCCTGCTATTCGTCCTGGCCAGCCAGGATACTGCCGGATACCCAATGCTGCCACAGCCACTGATGTTGCTGCTGTTGCTGTTGCTGCTGTTGCCGCTGCCCACACTAACGACATTGGCGACACAACGCAGCTGTCGCTTGCCATTTGGCAATAATTGTTTAATATGCGGGCGCATAAAGGCGGTCGGTCCATAAAAAACGATAACAGCGGGATTGGTAGCGCCAGCTGGGAGCGTCCAAACTGAAATGGCGGAAATGCTTAGCCCGCTCCCAGCATCCCAGTATCGCAGCATCCACGTATCCTTTAGCCTTTGGCCCGTGTCCACTGGTGCAGCTGTCACGTACACCGTATCAACTTGATTCCAAGGAAAAGTTCCAAACCCAATCGTTAGTTGAAACCAATAGCAAAAGTCTGCGCCAATAAAAAAAGGAAATAAATGGAACGGGAATGGGGTAAAAACTAATTGCGTTACAAAATGCCAATGCCGATTGAGGCGCCCCAAGTATGCAGCACATTTTCGCAACCGGATGTCGACACTTGGGCTGCCCGCGATGGCGGCGCTGCCTGCCAATGCCGCACATGTTGACTGCAGTTAATTACAAAACTGTCAAATCCAAAAGGTGCCACGAATCAACGGGCCAGCGATGGAATGCGGGGCAAGCGAAAGCGAGCTAACGAACAAACGACTCTCGCTTTGCCACACAGACACACGGACAGAGCCTGCCACAAGCAGCAGGACGAAAAGTAAGGACGAGGGGGCTGCAAAGGCGACGGCGATGGGCAAGGGTTAGGGCAAGAGCGAGGGGGTGGCCACCGAATAGGCAGATCAGCCAACAAAACATTCCAAATTCCCAATAAAAACAATGGAAAAAAAATAAAGCAAAACTAACTCTGGAGTCTAGACAAAGCCGAAGCTTGATTACACTTTGACCCATTTAATATCAGGAAGTAAAGAAGAGATTCAGGATATTGCAAAGCCTTTATACCTTAAAATATTATTGGGTAAAATATTTCCCAAACCAAACAGCCTGTTACAGAAAAGTATAATCTTATTTATGTTTGTATTTTTTTATATTTACAGGAATCCCTCGCGAGCCAAAGGACTAAAAAGACTCCAAAACTAGGAGATTGACGAGAGGTTTAAGTCCCCGAAGGAAAATGTCGGCATCGTGCAGAGCCATGCAGAATACTGGTGACTTCAAGGATCTTGCAGGACCCAACGAACCACAACATGCAGTTGATAAACTTGGCCGCAGTCCTCGATTTACAGAAAACCAGGATTAATTATGAATTTTTCAAATGATTCCAAAAATTAAGCAGTTTAGGTATAATTTCAATAGTGAGATAAAAAAATGTTTATGTAATAGTTAATTTAGATATTAATTTAAATTGTTTAAGAAATGTATTGCATATTACCAAAATAAACTTTGATAAAATAAAAAAAATTGATTGTTTAAATTGAGAGAAGAGAGGTTTTTTGTTTTCTTTGTTTGGGAAACTTTTATTTTTCTTTTTGTGGCCTTTTGTGGAATAAACCCAGTCCGTTGCTGAAACAATACCCCAGGATAAAGTCATCATGTTCGTTTTAAAACCTTTTTATTTCACATTTTACAGAATATAACACAGTTTTCTAGTATCTATAATTACAAAATAACATATAAAAAATATATTAACTTATAAATCCTATTTTAAACAAACATATACAATGAGATCTTTGTTCTGCTTGGAGTAAGTTGTCCTTGTTAAAGATGCGATCCCTTGGGCGATGCTCACGCTGTGATGGTGCGTATCATTATTGTTCCAGCTTCCAGCTATCTCCAGTCGCAGTTAGACACACATTTTCCAGGTTCCAGCTATTTCCAGTCGCAGTTATTTTCGATTATTCTGCGGAATGTAAACCGTAAAATTCTTAGGTTCTGTATTGCTGTTGGAAAGATATTGACTTACCCGGTACAAGGACCCTAGCAAGTTTGATTCCATCCTCCGTTAATCTCCTTATGAGAAGCAGTGCGTCACGTCGTGTGGCCGACATCCATGGCCACATTGCTGGCAATACCTGGGGAAAGAGAAATTTCACCAATTTTTTCAATTTAGAAAGCGGTTTCCTCAGGGAATTGAAGACCTGATAATTAAATAATATTGTATTTTCAAAATCAGATTAAAAGTTCAGAAAATACTTGCAAAAAAGTCGCGCAACCCTTTGCATTTTGACCCAAAGCCACTTCCACGATTTTAACTTGGCCATAAGGGCTTTTTTAAGCTTTTATTCTCACGAAAAAATGTTGTAACTTTTCTAAAAATTGTCAGATTGACGAATGTTATACCTTCCCGATATCGTACTTTCGAGTAGCATTTTCTGTCCATTTTCTTTTAAAATCTGGCCCAAAAAAAATTTTCCCGATTTTTGAAAATTTTGTAAGGGGTACCATCATAAAAATTTAAAAAAATCGAAAACAAATTTTTTTTTCACTTTCCCAAACTTTTAATGCAGATTTAAGGAGGTTAAAACGCTGATTCATAAATGACATCCCTTTTCAAAATCGGATAAAAAATGGAGAAATCACTTGCAAAAAAGTGGCTAAAAAATTACCTTTTTGGCCGAAAGCCACTTCCATGATTTTAACTTGGCCATAAAGGCTTTTTAAGCTTTTTTTCTCACGAAAAAATGTCGTAACTTTTCTAAAAATTGTCAGAATGTCAAATGTCATACCTTCCCGATATCGTACTTTCGTGTAGCATTTTCTGTCAAATTTCTTTTAAAATCTGGCCCAAAAAAAATTTTCCCGATTTTTGAAAATTTTGTAAGGGGTACCATCATAAAAATTTTAAAAAATCGAAAACAAATTTTTTTTTCCACTTTCCCAAACTTTTGATGCAGATTTAAGGAGGTTAAAGCGCTGATTCATAAATGACATCCCTTTTCAAAATCGGATAAAAAATGGAGAAACCATTTGCAAAAAAGTGGCTAAAAAATCACCTTCTTAGCCGCAAAACTGTAAATTGGCCAACGAGGCTATTTGACTCGATAATATTCACAAAAATATTTTCTAAAAAGTCCAACGCAAGTCCTTTCTAACGCAAAACAGTTAAAATATTGACTGGAAAGTGTCGGGGAATCATAAGACCCGTTAGAAGGGTGTAAAAAAATAAAACAAAAGGCTGTCAAATGGGGCGGGTTGGGCGTTCAAACGCAGAGCCTGCAACAAGCAGCAGGACGAAAAGTAAGGAAGAGGGGGCTGCAAAGGCGACGGCGATGGGCAGGACGAGGGCAAGGGTTAGGGCAAGAGCAAGGGGGTGGCCACCAAATAGGCATATCAGCCAACAAAACATTCCAAATTCCCAATAAAAACAATGGGAAAAAAATAAAGCAAAACTAACTCTGGAGTCTAGACAAAGCCGAAGCTTAAACACACTTTGACCCATTTAATATCAGGAAGTAAAGGAGAGATTCAGGATATTGCAAAGCATTTATACCGTAAAATATTATTGGGTAAAATATTCCCCAAGCCAAACAGCCTGTTACAGAAAAGTATAATCTTATTTATGTTTGTATTTTTTTATATTTACAGGAATCCCAAGCGAGCCAAAGGACTAAAAATACTCCAAAACTAGGAGATTGACGAGATGTTTAAATCCCCGAAGGAAAATGTCGGCGTCGTGCAGAGCCATGCAGAATACTGGTGACTTCAAGGATCTTGCAGGACCCAACGAACCACAACATGCAGTTGATAAACTTGGCTGCAGTCATCAAATTACAGAAATTCAGGATTTATTATTAATTTTTCAAATGATTCCAAAAATTAAACAGTTTAGGTATAATTGGAATAGTTACATATAAAAATGTTTATGTAATAGTTAATTTTAATATTAATTTAGATATTAAATTGTTTAAGAAATGTATTGCATATTACCAAAATAAACTTTGATAAACTAAAAAAAAATTGATTGTTTGAATTGGGAGAAGAGAGGTTTTTTGTTTTCTTTGTTTGGGAAACTCTTATTTTTCTTTTTGTGGACTTTGCCAGTAATCTTAGTATCCAAATGGATTTAAGGATAGGAATAAACCCAGTCCGTTGCTAAAACAATACCCCAGGATAAAGTAGTCATCATGTTCGTTTTAAAATCTTTTTATTTCACATTTTACAAAATATAACACAGTTTTCTAGTATCTTTAATTACAAAATAACATTTAATAAAATATAATAATAATTAATCCTATTTTAAACAAACATATACAATGAGATCTTTGTTCTGCTTGGAGTAAGTTGTCCTTGTTAAAGATGCGATCCCTTGGGCGATGCTCACGCTGTGATGGTGCGTATCATTATTGTTCCAGCTTCCAGCTATTTCCAGTCGCAGTAAGACACACTTTTTCCAGGTTCCAGCTATTTCCAGTCGCAGTTATTTTCGATTATTCTGCGGAATGTAAACCGTAAAATCCTTAGGTTCTGTATTGCTGTTGGAAAGATATTGACTTACCCGGTACAAGGACCCTAGCAAGTTTGTTTCCATCCTCCGTTGATCTCCTTGTGAGAAGCAGTGCGTCACGTCGTGTGGCCGACATCCATGGCCACATTGCTGGCAATACCTGGGAAAAGAGAAATTTCACCAATTTTTTCAATTTAGAAAGCGGTTTCCTCAGGGAATTGCAGACCTGATTAATAAATAATATTGTATTTTCAAAATCAGATTAAAAGTTCAGAAAATACTTGCAAAAAAGTCGCGCAACCCTTTGCATTTTGACCCAAAGCCACTTCCACGATTTTAACTTGGCCATAAGGGCTTTTTTAAGCTTTTATTCTCACGAAAAAATGTTGTAACTTTTCTAAAAATTGTCAGATTGACGAATGTTATACCTTCCCGATATCGTACTTTTGAGTAGCATTTTCTGTCCATTTTCTTTTAAAATCTGGCCCAAAAAAATTTTCCCGATTTTTGAAAATTTTGTAAGGGGTACCATCATAAAAATTTTAAAAAATCAAAAAAAAATTTTTTTTCCACTTTCCCAAACTTTTGATGCAGATTTAAGAAGCTTTAAACGCTGATTCATAATTGACATTGCTTTTCAAAATCGGATTAAAAATGGAGAAATCATTTGCAAAAAGGTGGCTAAAAATCACCTTTTTGGCCCAAAGCCACTTCCATGATTTTAACTTGGCCATAAAGGCTTTTTTAAGCTTTTATTCTCACGAAAAAATGTTGTAACTTTTCTAAAAATTGTCAGATTGACGAATGTTATACCTTCCCGATATCGTACTTTCGAGTAGCATTTTCTGTCAAATTTCTTTTAAAATCTGGCCAAAAAAAAATTTTCCCGATTTTTGAAAATTTTGTAAGGGGTACCATCATAAAAATTTTAAAAAATCGAAAACAAATTTTTTTTTCCACTTTCCCAAACTTTTGATGCAGATTTAAGGAGGTTAAAACGCTGATTCATAAATGGCATCCCTTTTCAAAATCGGATAAAAAATGGAGAAACCATTTGCAAAAAGGTGGCTAAAAAATCACATTTTTGGCCGAGAGCCACTTCATGATTTTAACTTGGCCATAAAGGCTTTTTAAGCTTTTTTTCTCACGAAAAAATGTCGTAACTTTTCTAAAAATTGTCAGATTGACGAATGTTATACCTTCCCGATATCGTACTTTCGAGTAGCGTTTTCTGTCAAATTTCTTTTAAAATCTGGCTCAAAAAAATTTTCCCGATTTTTGAAAATTTTGTAAGGGGTACCATCATAAAAATTTTAAAAAATCGAAAACAAATTTTTTTTTCCACTTTCCCAAACTTTTGATGCAGATTTAAGGAGGTTAAAACGCTGATTCATAAATGGCATCCCTTTTCAAAATCGGATAAAAAATGGAGAAACCATTTGCAAAAAGGTGGCTAAAAAATCACATTTTTGGCCGAGAGCCACTTCATGATTTTAACTTGGCCATAAAGGCTTTTTAAGCTTTTTTTCTCACGAAAAAATGTCGTAACTTTTCTAAAAATTGTCAGATTGACGAATGTTATACCTTCCCGATATCGTACTTTCGAGTAGCGTTTTCTGTCAAATTTCTTTTAAAATCTGGCTCAAAAAAAATTTTTCTGATTTTTGAAAATTTTGTAAGGGGTACCATCATAAAAATTTTAAAAAATCGAAAACAAATTTTTTTTTCCACTTTCCCAAACTTTTGATGCAGATTTAAGGAGGTTAAAACGCTGATTCATAAATGGCATCCCTTTGCAAAATCGGATAAAAAATGGAGAAACCATTTGCAAAAAGGTGGCTAAAAAATCACCTTCTTAGCCGCAAAACTGTAAATTGGCCAACGGGGCTATTTGACTCGATAATATTCACAAAAATATTTTCTAAAAAGTCCAACGCAAGTCCTTTCTAACGCAAAACAGTTAAAATATTGACTGGAAAGTGTCGGGAAATCATAAGACCCGTTAGAAGGGTGTAAAAAATAAAACAAAAGGCTGTCAAATGGGGCGGGTGGGGCGTTCTGTTGCATTGTGTGAACTTTTGATGTGTCTGCCAATGTGTGTTTGTGTGTTTGTGTGGGGAAAATAATTTTGCTGTATTGTTGTATTAAATGATGTCAACAACAGCCGTCCAGCTGAGCTCGAGTTCGGAGTCTCTAGCAGTCGAATGCCCGACCAAATCGAATTTAATTGCATTGCCGCCGCACGTTGGCTTTTAATTAATTTTTGCTGCCTTCTGCTGCTTCTGCTGCTGCTGCTGTTGCTGCTGCAGCAGCTCCCCAAAAAGGCCAAAACCAAACAAACTAAGCGCACACACTCTGCCACACGCTTAAACCCGCAACAGCAACAGCAACAGCAAACACAAGCGACAGTCGAAGCTCGACAGGGCAACATCAAACGTCATGCACAGGTGCAATGTAATTAGCACGAACTGACAAAGCTTTCCAAGGACCAAGGTGGGTGGGTGGTGTGGCAGAGGCAGTGGCAGTGGCAGTGGCAGTATGAAACATAAAAACAAAAGCAAGCAAAACCTTTAAGCCCAAATGCATACAAGCAAAAGCGTAGCGATCCAAACCAATTCAGCCAACAGCGAAGGCAGCAGGAGCAGCCATAGCCAGGACAAAAGGACTAACAGAAAACGTTGCATCTAAAATTACCCTCAAATAAAAGTCGGGACTAATATAAAACAACTGCATAGCTTCTTAATTAAGTAGATTTTAGAGAATGTTAGTTATTTGTTTAATATTATAATATCATAACAGATCTCGCAGCCTAGAAGCATGCTATAAAACATTTACCTTCTTGGTTCCACGATTTCCAATGGGAAACCATAATGCAATCCTTGATTAAATCATGCAATCCTTCTCGAAATACCCCATTTCTGGTAGGGTAGAACAGATGAACGGCAACAACAGCAGCAGCAGAAGGAACACTGGTGCCCGTTTGGTCGTAGCTCCACTGGCAGCGTTTTAATAGCTTTGGAATTCCAATGGCAGCTGTGGCGCACAGAGACGATGCCACCATCCACCCACCCACTCAAAGAGCGCCCTTCGGCTGGTCGTCCCTCCGCCCGACGTCCGTTCGTCTGTCCGCCGAAAAAGCTTTCTAAATGAGCCCAAAAACGGAGCGCCGCAGGAAGGGTGAGAGGAACAATGGCGTCGGCGATGGCGACGGCGACGGCGACCGGCATTCTTGTCAAACATTTCGAAAAATTATTGAGAAATTTTTAATTTTCCCACTTACGCAGGCCAGGATACGAAACAGGGCCAGGCGCACGCGAAGTTACAATTACAAAAACACCAAAAAGAAAAACAAGGAGCAGGAACAGGAGCAGGAGCAGGAGCAGCAGCAACACTGGCTGTTGGTGTCAGCTGCAATGGCTGTTTTTGTTGTTGCTTTTATTGTTATTAGCTATGCGAACGTATTCATGCACTCTGCACCCGCAACTGCCATTTTGTTTATGACATCGACGATGGTGGCGCGAAAAGGGGGGCTGCAGCAAGGCCCCCTCCCCCTGTTTCGGGTGTTTGGCAGCTGCTGCAGATGCAACTTTATGTGCATTTTTGGCATACGATGCTTTCGGTTCCTGTACTCGTACATTGTAGTTTGTGCGAACATTTAGAGCCTTCTTTGCAAGGATTCGGCAGCCAAAAGGATACGCTCGAATATCAATTAGGAGTCAGCGTAGCAAACTCTGATCACGGGAAGCCTCTTACTTGCCATCGAAGATGCCCCAGGCAAGGCAAGGAGCTCGCTTCCAATCGCCATCCTGCAACGCAAAATGGCGCCCAGCTTTGTTTGCCATTTCTTCGTTTTTTATGATTGCCTGCCACAACTTTTTCGCCATCGCCAACGCCATCGACATCGATATTGGTGGCCGTCGTCGTTGTTACTGCTATTGTTGCCGCTGCCACTGGCACGCGGAGCTTGCGGTTGCAATGCCCTATTGTTGCTGATGTTGTTGCAACTGTTGCAGTTGTTGTTTTGTATGGATTTTGCACATCGTTTATCTTAGGCGACGGGCAACGGAGTCGCAGCTGCCGCTACCGAGCGGAAATGGCGTTAATGTTGCAACAGCAGCAACTGCAAAAGTAGCAACACCAATAGCAGCAACACCAATAGCAGCAACAGCAACAGCAACAGCAGCTGCCAATGAGCGAGAACTTAATCTTGGGGATTTAACACTTTCGATATATCTTGTGGCGGTAGCAGCGGCAGGCAGCGCAGCATCTTCTGGCTGTAAAACGTATTGGCTTCCATTATCGGTTAAGCTCCCATTTTATGGCCAAGAAACGCGCCCGGCTTTTGGTAGCGACGCGGAGCGCACAGCGCAATGGAAACATCTTCATCACCATTGGTATCAGTCGTTGTTAAAGCGTTAAAAATACATTGAACACAAAAGCATTTGACTAAATGTATGTACAGAGGAGTGGCTGGGCGGCCAAGGACACGACCATGTCCTCAGAGGCCTGCGCTGCCAGAGCGAAGCGCCTCGTACTGCTCCTGACTCAGCGCTCGGTAGATTCCATCCCGATTCAGGTAGTATATGGGATCGGTGAGCTTTTTCAGGTCATAGCCGTCCAGAGCCAGTTCCCGTTTCTTCAGCTTAAAGGTCGCCGTTCGCGGAATCTCGTCCAGCAACCGAATGAACAACGGGCGGGCGTAAGGCGGTAGACTTCCACGCAGAACTATAGACAGATATTCCATGTCCACTTTCCGGGTGGGATCTACTATCGCTGCCATGCCAGCCTTGCCCTCCACATGGGGGATCTGGAAAGATAACAAAATCGATAGTGAGAAATCTAGGTTTATGGTGTGTTTTAGGTGGGCGCGTTATCTAAATATTTTCGGGTGATTCAGAGCTATCTTGGGAAGTTCCGGGTAGATTTCTCACCTGGACTCCATATACAACGCAGTCCTCCAGGCCGACGCAGTTCGTGATGATGGCCTCCACTTCCTGGGTGGCCACATTCTCTCCCCTCCAGCGGAAGGTGTCACCCGTGCGATCCTTGAAGTAGAAATAACCCAGGATGTCGCACACCACCATGTCACCAGAGTTGAAGAAGACATCTCCCTGAGAGAGTACGTTCCGCAAGAGCTTCTGCTCGGAGGCGCCCTTGTCCGCATATCCGTGAAAAGCACTGACTGCCCGGCGGGCATCCACCTTGCCCACCAGCAATCCCGCCTCGCCAGGCTTACATCTGATGCAGTAGCCCTGTGGATTCTTCAGCAGCTCCCCCGTCTGCTCGTCGCATCGCAGCACCTGGACGGGATAGAGGCGCCTGCCGTAGACAGGCACGAAGCCGATGGCCCCCACTCGATTGGTAATGTTGATCAGGTTGGAATTTCCTTCGGTGGCGCCATAGATCTCTCCGATATTGGGGACGCCGAAGCGGCGAACGAACTGTGACCAAATCTGTGGCCTCAATCCGTTTCCGTACATCAAGCGCAGGTTATGTTTTTGCTGCTCGGGAGTGTAAGAAGTGGCCAGTAGGTATCGACAGAGCTCCCCAATATACTGAGCCACCGTGCACTTGTAGCGATTGCAATCCAGCCAAAAGTTTTTCGCGGAGAACTTCTTGCGAAGAATCACCGTCGATCCATTGAGGATAGCGTTGCCTACTCCCACTATTCCACCTGCCGTGTGGTACAGGGGCAGAGGATTGTAGACCACGTCGTCGCTGTTCAGCTTCAACATATAAAAAGTACCGGCTGACATGAAAATAAAGCGCAGGTTGGTGATCACAGCCGCTTTGGGCAACCCAGTCGTTCCAGAGGTATAAACGTAGAGCAGCTTCGATTGGACTTCTTTGGATGAGGCCTTGGGCGGCAGCTCCAATCTCTGCTGGCTCTTCAGAGCCGAGTTCAAGTCCACAGCGCTGGGCAGCAGGTCGTGCCCTGAAGGGTTTCTTGACTCATCCTCCGTGTATTGGTAGATGGGGAGGTCCTTAATCTCATCCTTTTCTCTGAGCGACTGCAGTCCATCGATTAGTTCGCTTCCAACAATCAATGCCTTGGCATTCGCCACCTTTATCGAGTGGAGAAGCGATTCACCGCGCAGGTTGGAGTTTATTAAGGCCGTAATCACACCCAGCTGGGACAGGCCTAGCCAAATGCAAGGGTACTCCAGGCGAGTCTCCATCAGGAGAGCCACGCAGTCGCCTTTCCGGAGGCCGCGATTCTGGAAATAGCCGGCCACCTTCTGGCTGAGCTCCAAAGCCTCTTCAAAACTCAGCTGCCGGTCATCCATTACAAAGCAGGCTTTCGTCGGATGCGACCGAGCCTGCTTGTGGAACCATCGGGCCACGGTGAAGCTCTTCCGATCCGTATTGAGCAGGTAAAGATTCAGGGCCACGAAACGCTGAAAAGCCCTACAAAGGGGAGATGGGTTAGGGAGGGGATTCATGGATCTGATCCGCGTACTCACATACAGTCCCTGGAGGCGGTCATCACCAAGGCAAACACGAACATGGGGCTGCGCAGGAGCAGGGCCACCACAGCTCCGAGCGTGAGGCTGGCCAAGGCATTGTCGTAGCAGAACGTCGCAAAGATCACCGTTGCGGCTAGAAGGATACCCGTCCGGGTGGCCAACTTCTGCTTGATGTTCAGCTCCAGCAGAATCTCCATTTTCTTGTCGCCAGTCTGCTGGTCGTCCAAATCAGGGCGTTCCTCGTTCCCACTCACTTTGAAAGGCAGACAGCAAAGGCAAACATGGTGGAATTAGTTACACAATTTATTTGCTTTGACTATTGTGACAGCAACGTCGAGGTATGATTTTTGTGAATTACAGAGTGGCACAACCCAAACCAAACCCTTCCACCTGCCTGGGGCAACTGACGGCGACCAAGGAAACATGAAGAGACCCCTGATAAGCGTGACAAAGCGTTGTCTGATACCGATTAGTTTGTGGTCGCGGCCTCTTATCAGCTGTGTGAACCATAAACGGGATTTGGAGGGGGCGGCTATCGATGGGAGGCTAGCGCTAAGTTACCTCACGTAAAACCCCCAATTACTAGTGAATCAATGGCACTACAAAAAAGGCTTGAGTTAATTCAATTATTCGAGTTCATTGCATTAACTCGAAAGAAAACCTGTTGATGCAGCTGTTGATATAACACTACTCTTAATATGTAAACTTTATACTTTGCATTTTAAACACGACTAATTGAAACTGAAAACAAAGTAACTAATTTGTAAGAACATAAATTCATAGGCCAAATAGAAAGTATTGTAATTGCATTAAAGCTTTTTTACAGGGCATGGAGGTATAACTATTTTCCCGAAACAACCAGGTTTGAAATATGAATTGAAATATGACTAATTAGTCCATTCACACACATCAAACATTAATGACCTAACCTAATAGCTGCCTTTTAAGTGCCATAAACAGTGCTCCTATGGAAAGTTTCGGACCTCTCCAAGCGGCGGGGCACTCGACCCTAATCTAACCAGCTATTAAACCATGTCTATAGGTTAAGTGTTGGCGTCCAGACTTATCAAATCGTAAAAACTGCACCGAGTCTCTTAAACCTGCCCTGGTGGCAGCAGCTGATATCACAGAGAGAGCCCAGTTCTTTGTTTTGACGGCTTTTCGTATTATCGTATTATCGCTTAGTGGGAAAAAAACTAAACAATTGGCAGGTGGCAGACCCAGTGCAACCATGACGCAGCGCTTCACGTGTGTCGTTATTTTGCAATAGTTTGGCAACAAGGGTTAAGAAAGCTATCAAGTGACGCAGGCCGCTCCAAAGTTCATTGCTACTTGCCCGGCGTCCAACATGGACACGGGCGCTATCTCCAGCGCCATAAGCAATTACTAGAATGTATGAGTTATGCTGGGACTGGGACTGGGACTTTGTCTGGGACCTTGACTTATTTCGTATGCCGGGCACAACAATTTGGACGCGGCTCTGCGCACACGCAGTTCTTGGCAGCGGTTCTGCTAGTGCTTGCTTCGCTTTTAAAATGGGTTTACATCACTTTTCGCTATCTTGACTGTCAATCCACCCAGCCCCCCCAATCAATGTAATTCAGTTTTTCAATGTCAGTGCAGCTCCCCCCGTTTGACATACTTTTTTTCGCACGATCACACACAGTTCTTAGCACGGAAAACCACAAAACAAGTTGATGAAAATAAACAACACGACGGATACGTAACGACGTGCACCCACGAAGTTGAATCTCTCGACTGGTGGGGCTGTGGGGATCGGGCCCCAGTTTATATGCATAGCTCGTTCTGGAGTGGAGAGAATAAGAGAGCAAGAGAGTGATCGCAGCTCCACAGTGGGGGCCATAGTTCTCGGAGATCGGAGAGTGGATGCTGTGCCATGTGTGGTAATATTTATTACTCTCTTTGTTTTGAATCAAAGCCTTGGGAGTGACTTAAACCACTCTCCCTTAATTGTTTTACCATTTAGGTTAATTGACAATTTATTAATTAATTTTAACCAATCAACTTTTCCATGATAGATGTAGGTGTTATATCCTGCCAATATCCTTTTTCTTTTCTATAAACACTCAACTTTTTCCACTTTCAACGCCCCATTTGGCAGTTGGTGGCATCCACCTGTTACAGTGCTTCCCAAAAATTTTTTTAATTAAACATTTTTTATTTGTTTGGTGCCATGGGGGCCATGGCTGAGGGGACAAACAAAAGGCGAGAACCAATTTTATTCTTCTCTCCTACTTTCCCCATTTCCCCAGCGCCCACAAATTAACATAGGGGGGCGTGGGGGCGGAGCAGCTGGCGGCGACGCCGGCATCGCTTAGCTGTCAAATGCCGGCAGCGCAAATATAAAAAATATGTGCATACTTCGGGGCCCGCATATAAAAAATGTGCTCATACTTTTTGGCAGCTTTTTGAGTTATCGACGGTGTGAGAGCGGAACTAAGTGAGCGCATATGCAAGTGTGTGTGTGAATGTGGGTGGTGGGTGGTGGGTAGTAGGTGGTTGTGTGGGGTCGTGGGGCCGTGAGGCCGTGGGGTCTGGGGCTTCTGTGTGTGGGTGCCTGTAATTGACACATGTTACGCGCACAAAAGCGGCTGGCTTCGTCCTGGGGCTCAGTCCATCGTTATTATCGACAATGGCGCCGCCGAAAACACACACCCACACACACCCTAGCCTCCCACTCGGCCACACACTGATGCCGTCACATGCCTTTGCTGCACAGCCTTCAAATGCAGGCTCCCAGACTCGCAGGCAGGCAGCTCCAGCCTCAGTCAACTTTGTTTGTAGCCGGCGAAAACAAAAACACACACACACACACTGACTAGCACAGAAGGAGGCCCAGGACACACAGGGATTGGGCCTGGGCGAGAGAGAGAAACACCGGCAGCCGCTGCCTGATAACGTTAACGTCAGCTGTGCGGCACTTTGGGCCACACGTGAGGCCCGGGTCTCTTTCAGGGCCACAAGGATAAGGACAGCAGGGAGGGAGGGGTGGGGCGTGGGGCTTATGGGTCGGAGGTCCTGCGCAGGCAAGCGTCAAACGTTTGTACCTTGGGGCCCACGGGCGACGGCATCCTTGCCCCTCGCCTCCTTGCCTCCTCGCCGCCATGCCTGGGTTTGGCATTTGTTTGTGTTGTCAACAAAAGTTTCTTTGAAATCAGTAACAGATGTCGATTGAAATGGCACAATTGCTGGCAGCGGCGCTGCCTTTGCCTCCTCGCCTCCTCGCCGTTGTAAAGCCCGCCACTTATGCTGAATATTTTTATGCCAGACACACACACACACACAGGACCAAGATATCCTGCGAGCCAGTCACCCAAACAGCCAGTCAGCAGGCTGGCGAGCGGGCTCATTGTGCGCTAGTTGCCTGTCACATTTTAATTAAAATTTCTGCGCCCAAGTTTTAATGTTAATGCATTGGTAATCGATTAAGGACGAAATACAAAACAAAAGGTTGGAACTTTACGCTGGGAGGTGAGTGAAGATTGGAGTTCCAGCTTCAAAAGATTTTTAAGTTGGACAAGGTTTAAGATTATATTTGTAGATGTGTAAAGTGACAGATGTCTTCAGGGGCAGATGTTTTACTTTATAAGGAAGTGTGTTTATCCTGAGATAAGAGCAACTGAAGGATATAATATCGGTTTCGTATTATGAGGGATTAATGTATCTAATTTTCAAACAAGGTCTACTTACCCCATCTTTTCAATAGGATTAACCACATGTGACCTGGTGCAGGAATCCCCTGAAGAGCATTTGGGCTTCGACGTGGAATCCCAACCCCTTTCACATTTCTCCACGGTTGACAACCTGCCCTGCGCCCGAGCTCGACTTGTGGCTGCCGGCGATAACAAACGATAACTGCATGTTAAATAGAAGCTAACGAATGGCTATCCGAAGGCAGGGGAAGGATATCCACATCCCAAAGCTGAGGGGCATGGGGCATGCAACCTGGAGGATGCTGGACGTGCTGCCATTTGAATGTGCAGAGGGAGCCGGGCTTTAGGAAATCACTCAGGTAGCAAATGCCACCATCATCATCATTGTTGTTGGCTGAAGGGTTGCAAAAAAGCGCACAGCATCCCAGAATCCTAGACAAAGGCAAAGTTGAGGCAGCTGCCGTCTGTCTGAATGATGTGAGTGTGTATTGGGGTGTGGCGGTGGGTGTGGATGTGGATGTGGGTTAGTGGGAGGATGTTTTGGGTGGTGGGGGCAGCCGCAGGCCATGTGTGCGTGTGCAACAAATGTTGTGGGCGTCTTTTGGGGACGAGGGCACGAGGGGCGGGCTAACGAGCTTTTACTTGCTCGCTTGCCTCGCCAGGCTTGCAATGCGACAGCAGCAGGTGTGCCATACATGCACACAGCGCAGCTGAGTGACGATAATTGAAATTTCATCACAGTAGTTTGTGGTTTTGTACGCCCACCCACTCCCATTTCCTGAACACAGGCAGGATCGCACTCGCACCCACACTAATGCGCAATTCATGCGCCCGGTGTGTGTGTGTGTGTGTGGGTGCTTCCTTCTTTTAGGCTGCCAATCGAATTGTTATTTTCTAATTTGTATTAGGAATCGGCAGAGGTCCTTTTCTTTGGTTTAAAACACTTTATTTCTTGGATTTTTCTTTGTAGGCGTGCAGCCTTGGTTTTGTGTGGGTTTAACATTTACTTGGTATTTGTTGTTGTTGTGGTAAAAGTACATTTAGTTTTTTACTTTAGTTTAAGGAATACAATAAATACTAATCAATAAATTAAACTCAATCAATAAATTAGCCATCATATCCGTAGTAATATACTGTATTGTAATAATAAAATCTACTATGTTCAGTTAATGCTTTTCTTACGCTTTCTTAATTACAGCTTTCGACTGCCTTTAATGATTTTACTTGCTTATGTATTTTTTAATAGTGTGCACATAATGTTTGTTAATAATATTGATGTATTTATGCTTTTTGTTTTTCTATCGAGAAAGTGCTGCTGCTGCTGCTGCTAAACTGGAATCTTCAATGCGTCACAGACTGGATGATAAATCTCTTAAATCGTAGCGAGTAATTAATCGTAAAAGGTTAACCGTTCCTAATCATCCTAGAGAAGTTTATCGTTTATCCTTTAGACATTTACCCTTAATCCATTTCTGCTAAAACATCGAAATGCATCAACTATTGCGAAAATGCACATCAATCTGAATCTATTTATGCGTTTTTGTTTTTTTTGTTTTTTTTTGGATCCGAAGCATCATCTAAGTATCCCCCGCTTGTCTTTAGAGACGATGCCGACAACTGGTTTTCAATCTTATGGTTTCTTTTTCGTTTTTGGTTTTTGGATAACTCTATATTAGTTGTAATAATTATGGGTTCCGGTCCACCCGCTAACCCCCTCATTTATAATTTGACTAGCACAAGTATTTCTTCTTCGGTTTCATCATGCGAATGCGTCATTTGGAGCCCAACCCATTGGCCACCAAAGATCCCGGTGTGGCAGCAGCCACGGCGGCAGCCGAGGCCCCTCCACCTCCTCCGCCTCCACCTCCTCCAGCGCCGCCGCCACTGCTTGCAACTGCGGCTGAAACTCCCGCCCCTGGTCCTCCAACGCCGGCACTGGCGGCCCCAACCACCTCGCGGGCTCCCGCCGCTGCCGCCGCTGCAGCAGCTGCTGCCGCCTGCAGATGCGCCGCCGAGTTGGGGGTGGGTGGCGACCGGGTGGCCATGGCGCTGCGCAGGCTGCTGGCCGAGTGCAGGTGCTTGGCACTCAACTCACTGGCTCGGGAGTTGCCACAAACCTGAAAGAACATTAAACAAAGGGTAAGTATCAGGTAAGTATTAGGCTAATCCCTAATAGGTCTCTATTATTAACTAATTTGTTGGAAAACCCACCTGGTGATGACTGTCCCAATCTCTGTACTGGCAGGAGGCGCTGCAATAACGTGCCATGTTGCATCCCGAGCAGGTTTCCGTGGCCTTGCGTCCGCAGTTCCAACACTGCTGTTGCAAATTGCAGCCCTGAAGGATAAAGCAAGGGATGAATATTTTACAAGGAAAGGATTTGAAGGAAAACATACATTCTGGGCAGTGGTCATCGAGGGCGACTTGTTGTCCAGGTCTCGCTCTCCACTCGAGTGGCGGCTCATCTCCATGAAAAACTTCTCCATGCGGAGGCGTTCCTGGGTCATTATTTCCGCTGCCCGTGTTTCGGCGGCCACTACGGCTCTCTGGATTTCTATGACAGCTTGGCGTTTAACCTGGAAATGCAAAGTCAAGGTTAGTTACGGACTAATATTGAATGTCCCATAGAGGACTCACCTGTGTGACTGCATCCTCGGCGTTCCTCTTGAACTCGGCCACCTTCTCCTCCGTTTGGCGACGCAGTTCGGCCATGGCTGCCGGAGTTACCTCCTGCCCACTGTTGGGATGCTGCGGCTCGATGCCCCTCTGCTGCAGGATCGTGATAGCTCGCTTCGTCTTGTCCACCATCGCAGAGATGCAGTTGAGCATGGTGTGTATATTTTTCCACTCCTCTTCTCCTCCAGCACCTCCACCTTGGCCGACTGGAGCAGCTGCTGCGGGATTGGGGTTGGGGTTTGGGTTGGGATTCGGGTTACCGCCTCGCTGCGGGGGTGCCGGATGCCTGGCCTGAGGCTCTGTCATCCGAAGATCTCTGTCGTCGCGTTGCATGAATGCGGCTGCCGCGGGCAGGCCCTCTGCCCCAACGCCATACTCGGAGTAAGCCACGACGGAGTGGGCTGGGTGCAGCGACAATCGCTTACTGGGCGGTGGTGGGTAGCCTGTTCCCCCACTGGCCATGTACTCGCTCCACTCCTGGAGGCCGTTGTGGCCGCCATGTTCCATCATCGAGTCCGAGGAGCGGCGCTTGAAGACGGCGCTGCTGCCATTGGATGTGGGCGCCTCCAACTGAACGAAGATGTCCCCGAACTCGGCGCTTGCCACTCCATGGGGGGTGAACTCCATCACCGCCTGCTCGTTGTTGGTCACGTACTGCAGGGCGGACTGGTTGGTGGCTCTTGCCAGCGCCAGGATCTCTCGCTGGACCAAGGAAATACTGTTTTTCAGGAGCGGCACAACATAGGGCCGGAGCGGCAGGTTGATAGCCTCTTGCAGGGCGAGCCGGAACTCCTCCACGGAAATGTTGCCGCAGCAGAGCGAGAGAACCAGGGCGCGAACCCGCTCGCTGACCTCCGGCTGACCCAGCTCCTGGGAGAACTGGACCAGGGCGCCGAGAAACTTGCGCATCTTTGAGACCAGACGAGCCTGCTCCACGTGGGCGGCTGCTGCGGCGGCGGCGGCTGCTGCCAGGGACGCGGCATGCTGGCCAGCCGGAGTGGGTGTTGGCGAGGTTCCGGAGGATCCTATCCCACCGCCATTGACCACAGGCGAGACACTGGCGGTGCGCTGCGGTCGCTGGTGAAGCTGCAAGGGGGAGTGGGGTGAGCGGGGGGCCAGGCTGCGAGAGGAGTCCGGTGGAGAGTCCGGCGGAGTCCGGCACAGGCGATCCCTCTCCCGTTCCCGTTCCCTTTCCCTTTCCCGCTCACGATCCCTGTCGCTCCGGCTGCTAGATGTGTTGATGCTGTCCTTGCTGCTGCTGGAGGAAGACGAGGACTTGTCCCCGCCGCTGCTGCTGCTGCTGCTGCTGTTGCCTGAAAAGCAATAGGAGAAGCCGCATGTTAGATGCTATATGTCCTGGCTATAAACATGGGAAACAAGTCCAAGTTCGAGTTCGAGGCCCTGGACAGGATGTGCAGGCCAGGCGCATTACAAATGCATTAGCAGCGTCATTCGGTGGCTGGGGAACGGAAGAGGAATATGTACTCATATGTATATATATTTCACCGACCACAACAAGCTACAGCACTTGTCCCACAGAATGGAGGCAGTGAGGCAAGTGCATCCTCCAGCTCGTACTCGTCCTCGTACTGTTTGTTCCATGCAACCAGCCAACCAAACGACCAACCAACCAACCGACCGACCGACCAACTGCCGGCATTAACAAATTTGTTTGAACATGGGAAATAAATTAGCAAACATTTTTGGCCCACCAGAAGTGTGGTGCCGTGTGGTCTGAGCCTGAGCCAGTCTGAGTGAGAGGAAGCAAATCAAGCACCACTACCAAGCCACTCCACCCCCCACCCAGCGCACTAATTGCAAGGCTAGAGGAGGGGATGGAAAGGGACTACAACCAACACATTGTGCTACGTGCCACGTCCTATCGCATCCTGATCCTGCCAGAGCGATGCTGTAGCTCAAAAATGAAAAGCTTAACGCAAATCCGCAATGCGCAGCTGGACTGCTGGGAGGAGCTGCTCTGCCAGGCGACAAAAGTAAAGGGATTGAGTTGGTTAAAGGACAAAAAGGGATAACTTTTGATTAGATTAAATATTGGAAGAAGAGGTATAGGAAGTTTAAATACCTTTTCAATTATTATTATTCTTAAAAGGAAATAATATAATATGTATTTTAAAAAGTATCATATAGCTAGATCCTTCCTTCAACTCTTTTATCCAAACACCAGGGAATACTAATTAGGAAAAACTTGTCGCCTGCGATGGCCAAACACACACAAACTTTGTTTGCACAAGCTAATGGAAATTGTTTATGGGTGTGGGCTAGCAGGACGGCGGGGAGGTTGACAAGGGACGTGGACGTGGACGTGGGTGGGTGGGTGACAGACTCACTCTCTCCGTGTGGGTGGTGAATGTTGCTGCTGATGACCATGATGATGAAAACGATGATGACGACAACGACGACTACGACTACGATGGAAATGGCAGTCAGTTGATGTTGCCGCTACCGCTGCCACGGCTCCGGCTGCTGCTGCTGCTCCTGCTGCTGCTGATGTTGCTGTTGCTGCTGTGCGGCTGCTGCACAGTTTGCTTTTGTGATAATGATTGTGGATACAGCTGCAACTGGCTGTGTTTTCACAGCCATTCAGGCAAGCCACCGCCATGCCAATCGAAGGGACACACACTCCATTCCACCATCCACCCATTCCGCAAGCAGGAGCCGAGGCATCACTCAACCAAGTCGGCGGCTCTTATCAAACGCCACACATAGACAATGATGGATCACATGCTCGTCGTTCCTCCCTCACATTTTTTCCCTTGGCCCCACTTGTGCCCCTTGCCGGTTTAATTGGCTCGGCTCGGCATCCTTCCGCACCCCACAGAGCCTTTCCCTGGGTGTACAATTGTAAAATATTGCACTTGACCGGGCTTAAAAGTTTTGGTTTGTTTTGGTTTGCTTGTTGTTGTGTGGTGGAAAACCTCAACTGACCCAAAGTTAGCAGTCCCAGCAGCAGCAGCAGCAGCAGCTGGCCAAGAAAAGCCACGAAAAACCGAAAAACTATTTACGAAAATTTTGTGTTGACAATTCACATATTTTCTAAAACATAATGTTTTCGCAGGAGTGCGAGTTGGTGGGTTGGTGCGGGAGCAGCAAGGATTACCAACTGCTGGCTCAACATTTGCCAGCATCCCTGCCAGTTCTCTGGCATCGATTTAAGGTTACGTATACGCAGTGTGGTCCCGGCCATCCAGCCATCCAGCCAGCTAGCCAGCCTGTCTCTGTGTTTGTGTATATTCGAGTGTGTGTGTGTGTGTGGCTGTGTGCGTTTTGAGTATCTGTGTGAGTGTGTATGTGGGCAACAGAATTTGCACAGCTGCGTCCCATAGATTGCAGTCGAGCGAACAAAACGAAACGTTTGCAAGTTTAGTCTGTTGTTGTTGTTGTTGTTGTTGTTGTTGTTGCTGTTGTTGTTGCAACAACTGATGCTGTCATTGCTGTTGCCGTTGCCGTTGCCGTTGCCGTTGCTGTTGCTGTTGCTGTTGCTGGCATAGTCATTTAAGAAAACAATCATTTTGGCAAATATTCATCATGCACTGCTTCTGATTATCATCGGAAGCATACAAAGGATGGGCCAACAGCAACAGCCTGTTTCGGGCCACAAATCGTTCTCGCAAAATGCTAATTGCTGCCAGAAACGAAAGAAAATTCAAGCGACTTCAATTCCGCTCGGCTCGGGTCACACATCATTTCGGCCTGGGAATTTTCACAGGTAGCAAGCACTGAACTGAACTGCGGCGGCAATCAAAGCAAAGCTGCTGGGCACCCCTCCTTGATCCAGCCCCGAAAAGCAGGCTACACAATGCTCGTCTGCGTGCGGGCCGAAGCTGCTGGGAACAATGCCAGAAGCGGTTGCCATTTTTTTTCCCCTGTTTTTCCTCCATTTACCAAAAATGGGGGAAACTATCCAAATGCTTTTGGCCTTTTTCGTTCGCAAATTCGTGGAGTTTCTGTCTGGTGGGTTTGCGGTCTCCACCTCCGGAAATAGCAACGAATTTCAAATGCTCTGATGCCCCGCCCCGAGATGGGGATGCTATTTTTTAAAGAGACTTTCAAACACCTACAGCTGCTGGATTTCACACCATTAAGCACAATGTTTCCACCTTGAGGAGGCTTCGAGGGGAAATAATAGGACAGAAGTGGAAAAGGATACGCTTACCTTTGAGTCTCCGACTAATTGTGGCCGCTGTTGCTGCTGCTGTGGCTGGGTTGTTGTTGGACGCCGCCACCGAGGCCGCTGTCGAGGCCGCTCCCGGGGCCGATGAGGAGGCGGGCGGCACCTGGGCAGCCGCTGCTGTGGCGACCGCCAGGGCGGCACCCGCTGCCACCGCCGCCGCCGCTGCTGCCGCCGCGTCATAGGCGTCCTTGTCTGTAATCTCCTCCTTAATTATCGCCTTGCCGTCGAGCGCCATCTGCAAGTGGTTCCAAATCGGTTAGTGAACGGGAATAATGAGTGGAGGAGGAGGTCCTCCAATCCCCAATCCCCAATCCCCGATCCCACCGCCTAGCTAATTTTCCGGGGCAGAGTGTGTAGGTTCCCAGAGCTGCGTCGGCGACAGACAACGAAAACATCAAGTGACAAAGTTCTCACATTATGTTTTCAACTTATTTGATTTCAATTTGATTAAATGGTTGTCTGACATGCAAATTGGGCGCGCCTGTACTCAGAGTCCCCTGCCCAAGGACCTCGCCTCTTTGTGTTTTTGGCCCGACGAAGAAAGAACAGCTGCCGCTGCTTTAATTTGGCCAAATTGCTTTGAAGCGGTCTAAATGCATTAATTTCAAATATGCACTCGCCATTAAATAATAAAGCATTGTCTCTATTATTATCTTTTCAATACAAAAGGATCGTTAATGTTTTGACATTCAATATTCTTCGACCTACTAATTAGAATAAATTCCTGTCTAGGCGGAACAAGTGTCTCCAGCTGGCGGGGCAAAAGCTCCCACACCCAAGAGATCCTAGTTAATGAATCATTCTTCTCATCTTCTGAGAAGGGGCTAGCGTCTTGCTAATTGACTTGGCAACTGCATTTCCTGTTTACCAATCATTGCAAGCCACTTCCCCAGGAGTTCCGCCACCCACCATACCACATAACACCCACATCTATATCCACCTTCTGCCCCTGGTTCCGTGCCCAGCTCGCATGAGGGGAAAACTTTTCTGTGTGTTGATTTTTATCACTAAAATATGTAAATACCTCTGCGGACTGTGGGAGTTTATGCAGCTTGCCGTGCCTCTGCGTAAACACGAGGGGGAAAAACATGAAGCAGACCCTCCCGCAGAGGGGCGGCTGAGCTGATGAGGGGCGTGTCCGTAAACCTGTTCATTTTCATTCATGTTTTCGATCAATCTCTGCTGCCGTTTTATTTTTCCTGAGGTGCAAGAAATGTTTAGAGCAATTGTTTAAAGTCAATCGTCGGGTTTGGCAATATTTACAATCATTTTGGAGGGGGTATGGAGGGGGTATGGGATGTGATATGGGAGGTGGAAGGTGAAGGCGCCCCGGCCCCTCCCACCCGTTGGAGCAGCTGTTTGGCATCAGAGAAAAATTACACACAAATGCCGCAAATGAAATTCTATTAAAAACAAACACTTGACACGCCGGCAGCTGCCATTTGCCAAAGTGCCGGGACGACTAATGACGACCCGACCCTGTCCTCCTTCGCCCCCTCTCATTTTTGCTGGGAAAGTCCAGATCTTAGGCCGATGCACCGAAAGCCATTAGTGATAACTATTTTTGTATCACAAAAAAGTTTGTTATCTCCAAGAAACTCCCATATTTTTAACTTCAAGGAGTATTCTTTTGTATTTCCTAATTAGTTTGTTTTAATGACCTTAACCTTTTAATGATTTCATCTTTCAGTGTACTTCAACTTCCATCATCCCAGACGAAAAACACTTGACAACTGTTTTGCGAGGTCTTTCCAGAGCAGTTTGCAAAAAAATACTACAGAGAGACACAACATGCGTAAGGTGGCTGGCAAAGGAAGGGCAGGCAAAGGGAAGAGTGGCAGAGGCAGTGTGGGTGGCTTGGCTGGGGCAAACAACAAGTGTTTGTGAAAGGCGGCAGGTGAGCGTAATTGTGAGCAAGAAGGCCAGAGGGCCAAAGGGGCCACAGAGCCCCCTGACTCTGACTCACTTAATAGCCAACGAACGTTGCCAGCCGGCAGCTGCCGCTTTTGGCCTGGCTATGACGAATGAATCAAATGTCAGGAGCAGCCGTGTCGTTGTCGCTCAAGCAGCTGTCGCCTGTCGTCGCCAGAAGGCGCCCCCTTGTCCCTGCGTCTCCGGCCTCCGGCTCTTGGCGCCCGCCGCCTGGCCCCCTGTATCCCAATCCTCCACCCCCCTATTGTGTGTAAGGCAGGCACTTCAAAGAGCTGGAAGCCTCACAAGCTTCCATCGCAGCAAAATGGAAAATGTCGCCCGCAGAAGTTTTTCCCACAAAACTTGGGCCAGCTGAAGCCGGCAGGAGCAGGAGCAGGAGCAGGGCCAGGAGCAGAAACTGAGGCCGATGCCGAACTGAAACTGAAACTGAGGCTGCGACGGCTGTTGGCGAAATTGCCAAGAGGAAAAGTAATTATTTAAGCGGAGGCAGAACAGTGGGATTGCAGTTGAACTCAAGTTTTAGTTATAGAATTTCTTGAAAACATTGTAAAGAATAGAAACTAAATGGAAACTAAATAAAAACTAAATAAAAACTAGTAATAAAAATAATAATAAACCCATATGAACCTAGAAAAAGCTATGAATTTTTAATAATCCTATTAATACCAAGTAAAAATCGTGGTGAGGTCCTTTTGGCCAAAATTGCTATATTTGAGTCACCTTTTTTTAAATAAATTTTGTAATTTTTATCTGATTTTAAAAAGAAATACCTTTTATGAATCAGAAACTTATTCCGCTCCGATTTGCGTCAAAAGATTTGAAAAGTAGGACAAAAAATATTTTTTCGATTTTTGCAAATTTTTATGATGGTACCCCTTACAAAAATTGCAAAAAATCGAAAAATATTTTTTGTTACATTTTCAAAAACTTTTGATGCAAATCGGCGGCCATGAAGCTCCCCAATTCATAAATGCAATTCCTTTTTGAAATCGGGTGGAAATTAGAGAAACAATTTGCAAAAAGGTGACTCAAAACTCCAAGTTTTGGCCCAAAGTAACTTAACTTTTTTTTATGTCGCTTTTGGCCAAAATTGAGTCACTTTTTTGCAAATTTTATACGTATTTTTTATCCGATTTGAAAAAAAAATACCTTGTATTAATCAGAAAACCATTTCGCGTCGATCTCCATTAAAAAATTTTAAATGTTAATGAAAAAAATTTTTGTCGATTTTTGCAAATTTTTGTGATGGTACCCCTTACAAAATTTGCAAAAATTCGAAATATTTTTTTTGTTTCAATTTTTAAATATTTTGATGCAGATCAAAGAAGATTGAATCCCTGATTTCAAATTGGTATTCCGCTTCCAAATCGATAAAGAATTGAGTATAATATGCGCCATTAAAGTTATAGTTTATGGAGAATGTTGAATTTTATATATATTTTTCTTTTATTTGCGAAAATGGGGTCCGATATTAAAAAAAAAAAGTTATAGTTTGTGCGAAAAATCGGAGGCAGCCGCCTGTCTGCAAAGTATTTTTCAAGTCTTGGGACTCCACCTCCCTTCCAAGGAGTCCCAGAAATAACTTCAACTATTAAAAGTCCTTGCTCAGTGATTTGACAAATGAATAGCGAAAGGCGAAACACATTTACACAGCATAATTTTCAATTAGGCTGCCAGAAATCATAAAAAAGGCCAAAATTCAAAGGACATTCGTTTAATTTTTCAGAGGAGGAGTTTCAGAGGAGTTCTGCGTGGGTGGAATGGGCTGGGATCTCCATGTGCTGGACACCAAAGTATTTTATACTTTTATCCCTTTTGCTAACAAAAAACACACACACACACACACACACACACACAGAGAAGACGGGTGGCAGGACGAAGAGTGTTTAACGAAAAGGCGCGCCAACTGAAATAACAACAACAAAAGCAAAGGGAGGGAGTGGGTGTGGGAGTAGGTTTGGGCTTGGATGTGGGAGTGAGTGGTTGAAGGCCAGCCGGGAATGAGGTGGTGAGTGGGGGGGGGGGGGGGGGGGCCGAGCAGATTGGACAGGAGCTTGGAAAATCACAGCACAGCTGCATGTGCTTTCCCGGTAAGCTGCCCATTTTCGTCCTGCCATACGCGAGGATGTGTGTGTGTGCGAATGACAACCAGCCGGACCTCGAAACTCGAACCTCGAACCTCGGACTCCTGGGCACTTTGTATTGTTGTTGTTGCGGCTCTGCGGAGTCCGCATTGTGCGTCATTATGCGCAAGTGGCGCCCATTTCCCCAGCTCCTGCCGCCTGCCGCCTGCCTCTTGCCTCGTGCGGCTCCTGCCTGGGAGAGATTACTGGCGACGACACCTGTGCAGCAGCAACAGCAGCAACAGCAGCAGCAGCAGCAGCAACATCAGAGTCCCAGTGTGTGAGTGTTTTACAGTTAAAACTTTTTTGCAACTTGCTGCGTCAGCTGCTTCATTACACATGAAGCTACAAATGTATGCTGGCGATGGCGATGGCGATGGAGAGAAACGGGTTGGGCGAAGAGTTCTCCGCCGGGGGAGGGTCCTGGTAATTAGCATTAACCCTCAAAGGTTGCCGGAGGGCTTTCGTGAGGGTTAATTATACGGTTAGCACGAACAATTACAGGCGTTTCAAGTGATAATAGTTGGGAGAACTAATAGATCAAGGTTTCCTTTTAAATCGATTTGAGTTAAAAGGCTTTAAATAAAATTATTCCTTGATATACTTTCACTAAAGGATACAAAAGACTATCCTTGTGCTATAGTCACTTATTTTCACACCTCCAATCAAACTGCCAACAAAGGCTAATTAATTACCTGGTTTAATGGCGAGAAGTGCAGGGGCAACCCTCGTCAACTATTTGCTAAGCGCCTCTCAGTCTGCCACCGAGTCCGTGTGTCTGTTGGCAACGTGCCGCAGCATTGGCGTCATTTTAAATTACACATCACACACACACACACCCGGACATCACCAGGCCCAGGACCCGGACCCAGACAGTCAGCAACAGGACGGTTCGGGTTGTGTGGGGGTGGCTCCCCGCTGGCCTCTTGTTCCTGCAACATCAACATTTTTGCACTACTCGCCGCACGTGCGATGCCTCCTGCCCCATCCTCCCTTTGGGTTCACCCTTCATTTGCAGCCTGTGCGAGGCATAATAAGATAATGGCATGTCACAGGACAACAACAGCACCAACTACTGGGGAAAAAAACAGTTGAGCGAGTGTCGCGCTTAATCGGCTTTATGGTCTGTTTTATTTCCGATACGAACTGCTTTACGTCCCACTCTGGACACGAACAGGGGGAACATTTGCCTGCCACATGTTGCCCACAAAACGTATTTAGGCATCCCAATTACGCCAGTCCAGGCAGCAGCAGCATCTGATGCTCGCCAGCTGCCATTGACTCTTGCCTCCGACTCCTCCTCCTGCGGCGATTTCGAATGCAATTTTCCAGCATGTGTTGCTGCAACAGAAGATTTTCCAGCTGCCACGGCCTGCCGGCACTTCTCCAGTTCTTGTTCTCTACGTCTCTGATTGGAAAATGATTTTGCCAGCCTTGTGGCACGTGACGCTGTTCAGGTTTTTGTGCCTTCGAGTTAGCCAGGTTGTCTGGCACTGGCAACTGCCACTCGCAGCAACAACTGGCAACTGGCAACACATGTTGGCACGTGTCGGCGTTGATGTCTTTTGGCCAAGTCTGCTCTAGACAGGCAGCAACAACAGCAACAACAGCAACAACAATAACAACAACAGCCAGAGCCATAGTTAGAGCCACAAAAGACTCGGCGACCAGTGCCGTTTTCAATTAAAAATTGTGAATGACAGCAGGTGCTTTTGATGGCCCCGACGGCTTTTCTCATATCGCAGCAACTGTGCACCTGTGCACTTCTAACTAATAAGAAGCAACTTTTTCCAGGTGCCCGCAGGTGCAGCAGGATGGTATGTCATGCCTTTCTTGGGTCTCTTGGGTCTCTAGTCTCTCTAGAATCGATGCAACACATGCCATTGCAGCGGCAATCCTGCCCCGTTTTTCCCCTATTTTTTCCTCCTTTTTTTTTTTGGCACAAATCTGTTCCAGACACTTGAGGCAGCAGCTCAAACAACTGTGTCCTGACAAGTTACAAGCACGAGGGGGGCAGGGGCAGGGGCAGGGAAGCAGCTGCTGCCACTTGGCGGGCGCTGTTTTTCAGTTTTGAATGTTTCTGTTGCTGTTGCTGCTGCTGCTGCTGCTCCTGCCGGCATCATCTGCGTTTCATCTGGCGTAAGAAATATTGCGGCAGCTGGGCCAGCTGCTTCGTTTGTCGTTTTTATCCAAAGTCCACCCCCCATCCCCCATCCCCAATCCCCCATCCCCTATCCCTTGAGGCAAGGTCAGCCCAGCCGGCCCCGTCTGAGGCTGGAGATTTAAGGCCAACACTTGTACCGCATGGCAAATTCAATTCAAATGCTCGAAGGACTCGCCGGACTAGTTAGGCTGCGGGGGCGGACAATTTCATTTTGGTAACTTGCCAGGGAATGTCGCCTGCGATTGTTGGACTGGACATGCGGCACTCGTGGACACAATTTTTTTTATTTGAACAAAATGTTTAAAACATAGGAGGGCAGCGGAAACGGAAACGGTATAAGGGCCGCAGCTGACACTAGGGGTTAATGGTATTGCCAAGGGTTAATAAATTCAAATTCCCAAACTAAATAATTTGTTTCGCTTGGAGAACTTCATTCATATAGACAAACCATCCCATCGAGGCAACCTCGTTGTAGTTTCTTCATTGTTTTGGGGGGAAAAAAGTGGCTCGTTTTTTGCGCTAGGTCCTTCTATGACATTTTTGCTTGCCCCCGAAACATTTTGCGCTTTGCTGTGTGGCCCACGTCTTTTTAATAAGCTGCCACTTGCAGCGACAACAATTTCGCTGGCAAAGCCACAACACAGCAAGAGCGGAAAAGCGATGAAAATCGAGGGAATTGTGGGGGGAAAACCAGGCGAACAAAAAAAAACGTAGAAAAAGGAAGGCAGTCAGGCAGTCAGGCAAACAGAAGAACTAGGAGTTGGTTGTAGGAGAACGACACCGAATTTTGTTTTTGACTTTTTCGATTAAGCGTATGCAACCACAGAGAGAGGGGCGGCGGGGAAGGCTGTTCTGTGTGTGACATTTGCGCGATTTTTTTGGCTTTATTTTCCGCCCCCCCCCAGGACGAAAAAACGGAGGGAGATGAGGAAAGCGGAAAAACCATCTTCCGTTTCGTTTGCAATGTTTGCTTTTGAGCTTTGAGCCGAGTTTTCTGCTATGGATTTTCTCTTTTCATTGGTTCCTTGGAGCTTGTGCCGCCGTTAGTCTTCTAATAAGCAAATTGACTTATTTCCGGTCGCCATGTTGTCTGTTGTCTCAGCTGGTCCCCCGGACCGCAAACAAAATGGCGTCTCATTAGTCAATGTCGTCTAGGCGGGCGCCGGAGTCGGCATCTTAATTGCAAAAGGTGTGAAAATCCAAAGTTTATTCTGTTTGTTTTGGCTTTTTCCTCCCACGCTCTGCCTCTCCCTTTTCTCTTTCCTCCATTTTGCTTCATTTTTTGTTTTTTTTTTTTTGCGGCACAAAGTTTGCACTGCTAATGATTGATTGAGCTCTTGATGGATTGCCATAGGACTGGGATTTGGCCATGGCAAGGAGAGGGGGGGAGCGGGGCGGCGCGTCACATGTGGCCGGGACTAATTTGATGCCAACAGCTGCACTTGTCATGTGCATTTTCACCTGTTTCCCCAACTTTTCCTGCCAGCCTTCCAGCCTTCCAGCCATCCAGCCTGCCTGCCTGCCTGCCGTCGACTATTACGCTAATAACTTTGCCCTTTTTCGCCGCTGTCCATTTTAAATGCAATCACCATGTACCATGTGGCGGCCACCCATTCGGGAGCAATGCATTATTTAATAGGACTTTGTTGAATGCCTGATTGCCCGCTGATTACTGATTAGACAAGGCCCGGGCCCAGCGGCTAAAACAGAACTAAATTGCTGACACTAATTGGATTGCTTCTGGCCGTGT
The DNA here is from genome assembly GCA_018150405.1 of Drosophila varians. Taxonomy (NCBI): domain Eukaryota; kingdom Metazoa; phylum Arthropoda; class Insecta; order Diptera; family Drosophilidae; genus Drosophila; species Drosophila varians. Next base: position 19,219,580 of record JAECWK010000130.1, read on the forward strand.
TGAGGGGCCTTACTTGAAATATTGCACACGAGTATTGGCAGTTTAAGAATAAATAAATGCTCTAATTGAGTGGGTTGCTAGCCTGGCATTATTGAATTATCCTGGTTATCAATTAGCCATACCCCTTAATTTGGGGCAAACTCTCGAGACGTATTCGCTTCTTTTGCGGTGTCTGTTGTTTAATGAGCGGCGGAAAAAATGGTGAAAAAAACTGAAAACTGAAAACTGAAAACAGAAAACAGACCGCGGAGCGAGCCTACAAGCTGTTAAAATGTTTATGCAGGTGTCATGGCAGTGACAGGCAAACTGGTGCAGGAAAGATGCGGACGAGGAGATGGAATGGCAACCGCAATAGCCAAACAACAATACCATCTCGCTGCCATGATGCCGCAGCTCGGCTTCGGGTCAAGCAACATAAATGGCGAAAAAGGCCAAAAGGCAGCTGGCCTCACACTTCTCACTCACTCCATCTGCATCTTGGCCATCTCCCCCATCCATCCAGCCAGCCAGCCTTTCCTCCTTCTCTTCTTTCTTTCTTCCACATTTGATCATCAATTGCAACAGCTGCCCCGGCCAAGGCCAGATCAGCCAGGTGATTTCCAGGTGAGTCACTGCGCCAGAGCAGTCATCCCCAGAACTTAGCGATCCTTAGCCGGTAATTTGGACAGGTAAATTATATCAACTAGATAAGGCGATGGAAATTAAGAGAAACATGGGCTATATTAAGGATCTGGAATATTTGCCAGAGATATCCCGTTAATATTTTATAAAGGATTCTAAAAGGATTTCAAAAACTTTAATCCGTTCTTCGTCCACTGGCCATATATTTGTCATATATAGTAGCACCACGACGGATGGCAGATGGAATCGACAGACGGCGCAGCAGCGGAGGCGACACATGGCAGCCAGCTGCAATTATTTGCAGTTGGAAGTTCTGTTTCTGTTGGGAACGCGGGCGCACAAGGCCATCAGAAACAGACGGCGGCCAAAGTCATGGACCAAAAACGCCGTGGATGTTGCTTCCGGCCCCCTTACCCACAGAGCCCAGAGCCCAGAGCTCCGCACCGGAGGCCAGGAGCCAGGAGCAGCAGCAAAAAGATGGCAAATAATTTATAATTTCGCACGTGAAACTGACAAAGCAGTGGGAGAACGAGATTTTCCAACCCCAGGCGAGGATGCCCGTATCTTAAACTATTATTTGGCCACTTGACAAACGAATTTGTATCTCTGCATTTGTTTGAGCAAATAAAAAACAGATGTGACCCGGCAGCCGTCCGGAGATATACATAGTATGGATATGTCTGGATGTGGATCTGGATCTGTGCGTATATGGGGGCCAAAGACACTTTGAGTGGCAGAAGACAGCTGGCCACAATCAACATGTGTTGGCCATAGCCCGGATAATTGGCATCGACTACTCACCATTTTGGCCCGATCTGTGTATATGGGATATCTGCTGGGTTTCTGGCGAATCGCTATATTTTGATTGGGTTTGTTTGGTCGCCGAAAGTCAATACTTCACCGTGGCACTCAATGTTTGTTTGCGGATCGAGAAACAATAACAACCTCGGAGACGCAAACGGTGGCTAACACGTAGACGGAGACGGAGGCGAGAGCTGCGCGACTCGCGAACCGGCATCTCGGATGCCTGGCGACTGACTGACTGAATGGCGAAAGTATCTTTTGAATGGCGCGCTGCAATGACACTGAGATACTCTGTTACCCAGATACTCGGATACGAGAACACGCGGAAGTGGTTGTCGGAATGCGATTGAGATTGAGGGACGTCCGACCAGTTGAAAGTTGAGTTTGTTTGTGAGCAAAGTGGCCAGCCAGGTAGCGATGGTTCGTTCGGCTGTTTGGTATTCGAGGGACTCGTGTCTGGATTCGGATTCGGAATCGGGTTTCGAGGCGCCTGCGCAGTCGCAGATGGAACAGCTGTTTTCAGAGCCCTCAACCTCAACCCTCCCCGGGGCGCCTCCGCCTCCGGCATCTCCTCGGCCTTATCGCTGGGCACAGGCAACAACTGCCAGACATTTGTTCTTGTTGCTGTTGCTGTTGCTGTTGCGACGTCGCCGGCATTTGGCCCGCTGGGCTATTAACATCAGCTGCTGCTCCTCAGCCACGGCACCGCCTCACTCCCCTGGGCCACCGAAATAAACCTCCTTGGCGGCAGCTGAAAAATTCCTTTTTGGCAGCAGCCTGTTTCGCTCTCCGTTCCTGCCTCGCATTTATTTCGCTGCCTTGGCATTCCAGTTGGCATTGCGTTTCCAACTGCGTGCCGATATTTAAATAAATTGCCAACCAATTGTGCACACACACACACACACACTCCCCCCATCCTGACTGCCACCCTCCTCCTGGCAAGTCCCTGAATGTCCTTATGCGCGTGTTCACACCATGTCAAATGCTCACCCTCACCCCTGAGCCTGGTCCTCTGGGAAACTCCAAACGTCTAAATGAGCTGGCAAATTAGAAGCCATTTAGTTTGGTTCGCATCCGAATCAAATCCCGCTTCCATGTGGGATCTCCAGATGCCAATTGGTAATGGATGTATATCCGGCGGGCTTTGGGAGATCAGTGCCGAATGCAATTGGATTTTGGGAACAGTAGACAGCATTTGTTGTTTACTTTCCCAAGGTATAACGGTGAAGGACCTCTTGAACCTGATTGAAAGACCCATTTATTGTAATCCTGCTTATCATTAGATGTATGGGAAAGAAAAGAATAACTTTCCATGATTATAATTAGCCAGTGGATTGACACGTCCAACCCACCCACAGATGCAGCCATCGAGAGGAGCCATCTGGTGGCACCATCAATCTACGCCTGCGAAGACGTTTCAATACATTCCTACAAATTGACCACCACAATTTAAACAAAACCCGCTTTTGGCCAATAAGTGGCCATTCATCTTGTCCAGCCGGCTTCCACTCCCAGTCCCCCGTTCCCAGTCCTGGCTTGCCACTTTTCCCAAGGAAAACTTGCCACAAACGAACAGCACCCGGAGCACCCCAAGCCGCAAACTTGAACGTGGAGCGAAAGGGATAGAGCGAATATTTGGCACTCGAACCGGGTCCGGAGAATCTAAGGGGGTGGCTGGGTGACTGGGTGGCTGGGCAGGCTGCTTCTTTTACTGCTGGCTGCCACTTGGTAGCAGTTGGCAATGGCAGCATCAGGCGGCAAATAATGTAAAACGCCATTAGGCGAGATTTTCTCATACAAACAACAATTGTGCATTGGCACACCAGCCTGACGTCGTCGTCGTCGTCGTCGTCGTCGTTGGCGTCGTCGTCTGCGTTTCTGCTTCTGGGGGCTTAAATAGAGAGGAGGCGGTGGCTGGGAGGTGGTGGCCTGCTTGTGGGCGTTGGACACAGCATTTTTTTATGCGCATTTCGCACAAGCGAATGGAAAAGAGAAGGAACGAGGCGAGTGGAATATTCTCATGAAACGTAGCAAACGAAAACAATTTTGGGCCGCGCTGGCTGCCTGGCTGGGGTCTGGCTGGGGTCTGACTGGGGGCTGGCTGGGGGGGGGCTGGCAAGTGGCAACATTTGTTGCTGCTGCTGCTTCTGTTGCCGCTGCGACAAATTGAATGAAATCACGGCAATTTGGAGTGGCATACATCGGCAGGGAACAGCTGCTGCCAGTCCGTGTCCAAAAGTCCGCTCCCAAATGGCCAGTCGCAAAAATACAACAATCGGATAAAACAAAAAGCAAAAGGAGAGCTCTGTTTGCCTTGGCTGTTGACGCATAATTGAATTATTAATTTTTATTTTAAACAACGAATGACACGTTGTTGCTGCTGCTGCACATGCGTCGCGTTGTTTATCCGACGGCGGCGTGTATCGCACAGATAAGGAAGTTGTTTGCTCAGCGCCGATTCAGCAGGCAAATAAAATCAGGACCCAGGCCTCCCAGACCCACCCTCCCGTTTGATGCGTCCTCTGGGCCAGGAGGTCAGAATGAAGCTGTTTGTTTGGGTCCCTCCCCGCCTCAATGGGGTGCGAATGTGGGCCGTGTGGCATTGACTGACTTTTGATAATGGTCGGGGGGGGAATGGCCAGATGGGAGAGGGTGCTAGAAGATAACACTTCCCAGAGGGGCTCTAAACTGGCAGGATGACATCCCACTGGGCCGGGCTTATTAAGTTTTCTCACGCCGTCTCTCTCTCTTTGGGCTCAGCGGAAGTCCTGTCCAGAAGTCGCGCTAAAATTGTCGCCAGGCCCATCTATCCAGGCCTGCCAGTCTGCCATTCTGCCATTCTGCCATCCAGCAGGCAGCCTGTCTTGGACATGAAAAGCCAAGAAAGGACTCGGCTGCCTTCTCGCTTCCAAAGTGAAGAGCGCAAAACTGCAAGTGAAGTGCGGACAATGCCGTGGGATTTGAGAAAAAAAAGGGGAAAATACTAGACAGCCGGGCGATGGCAGCAGCAATTACACACTTTCCTTGGGAATCAATCAAGTCTCGAAATCCTTGTAATTACGGGGTTATATTGAGGCTGCTTCTCCGACAGGACATCATCGGCAAATACTTGAAAATCACTTAAAGCGAAGACAAGCGAATGACAGGAGCAGAAACACGAGGCAGCAAGTAGCAATTGCAAACAGCGGCAGCAACAGCAATAGCAACAGCAACACAGCGGCAACGACAGCGGCAACATCTATTTCAACAAAGCTTTAGCCACAACAGTTGTATGCCCCAAAGACACAAAAACTGTATAAGGATAACAAGGATGTGTGTGAGGCAATAGCAATGGCAACTGGCAGCTTTCACCAGCAGCTATGGCAGTGGCAACAGCAACAACCAGCAAGAGTAACCGTTATTAAGGATTTTGAATACCTAATTATGAAAATGTCAGAAGCAAAATCTTTTTTTTTTTTTTGTGTGTTGATGTTAAAAGCGGGAGGGAGGAGGCAGCGGGAGGGAGGGACAGGCAGGGGCATAATCTCCGACAGGACTCCTACAACGGGACAGGGATGGGTGTGTGCTGCTGGATGATATTGCTGGCAGGCGTTTGGTCCTTGCGTTCATTCCGCTCTATGTTGTTGCCACTAGTATTGCGGCTAACAGGCAAAAACTGAACTGTGTGTTTGTGATGTGCCTGGCAGCCAAACACGCTCCATCCCTCTCTCTCTTTCTCTCTCTCTTTCTCTTTCTCTGGGGAAAATATGAAAAATTCCATTTTCATGTCACTCAATTGAATTTCCATTCAAACTGTTTTTCTTTTTCCCAGGAATCTCTCTGCTCCTGTTTCGGTTTTCTTTTTTTTTTCTGCATGCGACTGACGCTGACGCTGCGTCGACGCTGGCGTCGCGGCGTTTTTCCATTTCCCATTTCCCCCGCTCCACCCCCCCTTTAATATTTTTTGCCTATTTTCCGCATAGACCTCATACATGCGGGTGTGTTTTGTATTTTTGGGGTTTTGCAGCCAAATTAATTGCCTACGGATTTGTAGTTAGTTGCCATCGTCATCGCTTTTGTTGTTGCTACCGAAAAAGCTCAAACACAAATACAAGCACAACAAAATGCCTGCCACACACACACACTTTCGAAAACACACAATGGCTAGCCAAAAGTCCTTTTTGCCTTGACTGCATTCGGGTTTATGGTAAAAATAAATAAATTTCGGGTTTATCTCAATGGCACACAAGTCATTTGCAGCTGAGATTTTTTTGTTCGCTTTCTATCTCTCTACTATTCCATCCCCATCCCCATCCTCCCCCCGCTTTCCATTCCAGTATTCCCATTCCTATATTTTCTGTGTCCTCCCCCGGACTTGTGATTATTTTTTCGTCCTGCTCTTGCTCTCCCTTGCGGTTGCCTTTTGATGGCAAAGGTGAGCACATGTGATGATTCTGTGTGTGTGTGTGGGACAGTGGAACAATATGTCCGTTGTCCGTTGTCCGTTGTCCGTAGTCCGGAACAATTGAAGCTTGTCGTGGGGATCTGTGGATTCTGGACACGAGCTTACATCGGATTAACATTGTGCTCAAGGCGTTGAAGTCTGTCGAATTGAATGCATTAAGCTTCGAAGGACATTGAAGATTCGATGATAAAAATTAGCTGTAAATACCAAGAGTTTCCAAAAGGACCTCTCCTTTACACAGCCAAGTGTCCTGCGATATTTGCCCTAAAAAGCCGGAAACGGGGGTGGACGTATGTATGTAAAACATTTCCGGCTTTTGTTTAGTGGCCAACAGCGATGCCAACTGCAGTCACATTCCAGTGGCTCGTGGCCCAAACATACCAGCCATGTTATGCCTCGTGCCTTCATGTAGATTTATTTATAGAATTTAAATTTAAACAAAAGCAGGAGCAGCCAGAGCTGGGAATGACCAATGCGCCAGCGGCTTTGCAAATCCTGAATCCAGAATGCCGAATGCCGAATGGCGAATGGCGCCTGCTCCTGACAAGCTGACAGCCCTGCTGAGTCTGACTCTGGATTCTGGACTCTGGACTCTCGCCCAGGCGACATTTTCACTTGTCATGCTTTTGCTTGAGTAATTAAATATAATTTTCTTTCCGCGCTTTACACGATGCGTAAAAAAGTGGAAAAACAATAGCGACAAAAGCATTGACAGTCGCTGGAAATGACGCTCCGGGCCATGGCGCTGGTGGATTGTGGTTGACATCTGGATAAGAATATTGGGGGTGGAGAAAGGGAAAAATTTGTGGAAAGTTAATGAAAAGGCACCTCTAATGTTAAGGTAGAACTCCAAACAATAAAAAGTATTTTTTTAAGTTTAATTCCTGCAGTCTGTCTGGGGTTGAGCCAGCCTCCCACTCGTGCTTGTAACAATAAATACTGTGTTGCAGCTGCAGCAACAGTGGCAGCAACAGCAACAGCAACAGCAATGGCATCAATTTTTTGTAACATGTTGCCAAACATGGCCCGAGCTATGGCCCCAAACAGACTCCGGCTGATGTGGCACTGGCTTTGGTGGCACTGCTGTCCTGCCCCTGATGCTGCTGCTGCCGATGCTGCGGTGGCCACTTAAATGTCGTTATGTTGTCGGGTCACGCGCCGGGCTCCAATGTCCGATGTCGATGTGCCCCAGGGCCATGGCCTGTGTCCTTTTTTGGGGGCCAAGCGGGAAAAAACAACTTTATTGCCGCAGCAATTATGCGTAGCTAATAAAAATGTGCGGAGGTGTTTGGCCAAAAGGGGAATACAGGGTTGGCTGGAAACATATATTGAGAAAAGTCCTGGGGCAGGCAGCCATTGACAGCAGGACGATTTATGCATGCGCGAATAATTAATGCGTTGATTTATTTAAAAACGTGTTTCGGCATTCAAATGAAGGCGCTGATTCTAAAAAGGCTCCAATCGAACTCAATTAACCCATTGGTACCGAAAATCAAGGACTCAAAATGGGTTTTTATCAAGAACCAAAGGCTAAGGATTTCCAGGAAGAGTACTTTGTGATCCATTTTATTGACCACCGCCTGTCAGGCATTAATGGGTTAACATGTGTGAACTCTCAGCGGGTCCGTTGAAATGCAAATTTATTTTTTATCCTGCCAGCCTGACAGCAGCAACAACCAAAACAAACATTGCTAACAAAAAATTGGCGAATAAGTAAAAAAGAAATTGGTAAAGGAAGAAAAATCAAATATGTTAAGCGGCATTTAAGCGCGGCATCCAGATCCTGTGCCTGCCACATGAGATAATGCCACGCCCCCGTCTCCCCTGCCCTGGGCTTAGCTCCCGGCTGCCTTGTTTGTATATTTTTCTAAAAATTTGCACGCATTGCATTGTTGTTGTTTTTTGGGGTCTCTCCCTGTTTGTTTGTTTGTTTGTCGCGTCCACACACATGTGTGCGGTTCCCAGCGGCAGCGTCCCTTGCAAAGTATGCAAAGAGCGAAATCAGGAAAGGAAGAAACAAAAAATAAACGGAAATCGGCGCACGCCATTTGTGTGTGCGAGTGCGAGTAGAGGTTGTGCGGGTGTGTGGGCGGTGTGGGTGATGTGGGAAATGTAAACGGAATTGTTTTGCCAGCCCGATGCTGGCTGGTTTGGGGGGGGGCTTTGGTGGGAAAAGGTGCGGGTGCTACTGTGTGTGTGTGTGACAAAAGGATAATGACTGGCAACCAGGGCACCCATCGAAACGCACACACGCTCACCGCGCTGCGTGTCTTATCACCAATGAAGGAAAACACGCACGCCCGCTCAACAAGCTGAAATCAACTCAAGGCAAAGCTGCCACTGCCACTGCCACCGCCACCGCCACAGCCGAAACGGCCACTCGGGCGTATTGACATCGACTAGGATGCCCCCTCCTGCTGCTAGCTGGAGTTTGCTCAAGGGACTAATATCAATCCTTCCCGCTAGGGTGGGGGTTCCCAATCAACTATGAGAATGCACAAAGAGCAGGTAACATTAGATGCAGGATTATAAGATATTTTTAAATTGATTTTATTAATATATGCTTTTGAGTAATTCCAAACAAACCATTCCACAGATAATACTTTTTAAAACAAAAGAATTAAGTAAACAGGAATACAGGCCAATAAAAAACTCTTTTAAATCTTTTCGCCTCACAAAATGGCCAATAGCTGAATTTGAATTTCCGGCGGAAGCGCGCCAGCCATTACGTTTTACGTCGGCCATTTGCAGCCCTCGTCTGTGCTCCCTAACAGCACTTCCTCTGTTAAGCCAATGTTAACACTTACATATGTTAACTAAAAAATACGTTTGCCAACACTACACCAATTGCCGCCTTCCTAAAATTTAATTTAAATTGAAAAAATCGTTTTTCCTAAAATAATTGCACTTTATTTTGTATTATAAGCTAGGATTTCATTACAATTAAGAGTTTACAAATTAGTTTGATCAACAACTTGGATTACGTAGATGGGCGCTCGTGCCAGGCCCCCCAAAATGCAGCAGCATCGGCAAAATCAACAACGACTGGAGGCTATTACAATTAAATGACTATTGTTCACTGACTCAGTTTCTCGACAAGGGCACTGGGGGAAGGGAGTGAGGCTAGAGGCTAGCGGGTGATTGCGACATCTTTGCATTAACGTGAACTTAGACGAGTTTTAAGTACTAATTATCACATAGTAAACTTATGGGGTAGGCGTTTTTCTCCTCACATCGGCATTGACTTGATGGCGGCGATCAGCGATATCCCAGCAGGTATTTGGGCAGGTAGGTGATCGAGGACAGCAGGCTATAGCTTTTTAACGGGAAAAGTGGATTCAATAAATAAATGGGTATAATATTTATTAAAGTGGAAAAGTTACAAAGCGCCAACCACCAAATATATACAAAAACTCAACCACCGGCATCAACAATCACCACATCGAAAATAGTCTGGTCCTCCAGGGGAGTCTTCTCCTCGGCTCTGTTTCAATATTAGTTTCGTGTTTTTTTGTTGATTTGGGAAACCACCACACCAGTGCAGAAAATAAAATGAATTTGGTTATTATCGCATTTTTAAATTAAAGTTTGTGAACACAAAATGTTATGTATGGCAACATAATTAGGCGAGTAAGAACACAGAATAAAGCAACATCTACCAGAGAAACACGTAAATCTTTTGCTTACGAGTTGGTCAATCCTCGATAGAACCACGACTTCCACGACTTGGACGACTCCTCGTCTATTTTCGACTCCACTTCCGTGCAGAAATGCTTCCGATCGTGGGAACGTCCACTTCTGCAGTCGCAAATCAAACGCTTTTTGCACTCGGCATCGCAGGTGGGTCTGGCCGGCGAGTTCTTCCAGTAATATCTATAGATCAACGAGGAGCTATAGTTTTTTCAGGATATAAACAAAAGGATCAACTCACTTGTAGTAGAGCTCGAACAGCTCCTGGTTGTTGGTGAGCTCGTTGAGCAAATTATTCCAATCACTGGGACGCAGGGCCTTCATGTTGTAGGCCGCCCTGGCGGTGTATAGCTTGTACCAGATGGGGTAGCCATAGAGATTGGCTTCCTTCAGGTTCATTATCCAGGACTCGTGGTCAATGACCAGACGAGTGGTGGAGTCATGATCCCCATCCACGTAGTAGATCCGGTAGCCGGGATTGAGGTCGTAGTAAGGCGATACCGAAGGACCAATATAAGCTATGCTATTGGGATGATCTGAAAGGAGAAGTGTTCCATGAATTCCTTGATTTTTTATTTCGTTTTAAGGATTTCCTACTTAGATCATGAGGATCGTAGAACATCTCAAACTCGTCGTAGTGCGTGTGGCCGTAGAACTGTGCCGTCACTGTGCTTTCATAGCGGGCTATGATCTTGTAAAAGTTCCTGGACCAAACTTTGAGGCAGTCGGAGTGTCCTGGCGGAATGTGGCCTATGACATGGACCTTCTCGTTGGAGAACTCGGCACTTTGCAGCTCATAAATGAACCTGGATATATAATCAATATTTTAAATAAATCCTTAAGTTTTTGAAGTAAATTCTAACCATTGCAATTCAGTTGCCGGATCCGTGGAGTTGAGCAGCAGCCACCAGTTCTTGTTGTTGCAGTAGTTCATGTTCATGGAGATGATGCGGAAGCCAGGACGCACTAGGACCGAGTAGAAGGCGCCCCGTCGCACCGTGGGCGTCACACTCTGCGGCAGCCAGCGCCGCCACTGGGCATCCAGCTCGTCGTACAGCCAGCTGATGGAGATGTCCACCTGGTTGACGTATGGAGGCGGAAAACTGTTCACCGGAGCACTCTCGTGATTGCCCAGAGCCGGGAAGATGGGCACGCCGGGAAACTTCTCGGCCATTTGCTTCACTGTCTCCTTGATGATGGCAAGGTTCTCCTCTTTCGTCTGGTTCCAGACATCGTGCGGCGGCAGATCGCCCGTCCACAGGATGTAGTCGATGTCCTTGTGCGTCTCGGCGATGTGCGATAGCATGTGGTCGACCGTTCGCTTGGGGGTGTCGCACTTCCGGTAGTCGCCCCACTTGCCGGCGGCAGCGTTGGGCGTGGCAGGGCGTCCGCTGCTCAGCCGGCAACAAAGCGGCTCGTTGCAGTCGGCATTGGAGCCCTCCGCGTAGTGTGGATCGTAGTGGGTGTCCGAGATGTGCAGGACCTTGAAGAATGGGGCGCCGTCCACGGGAATGGGCAGATCGGCTAGCCGGGGGGGCTTGGGCACTGGCGGAAAGATCACCTCCCACTCGTGGTAGGGATTATAGACGTCGGCACAGCCATCGCCAATCACAAAGCTGCAGAGCTCGTCTGGACTGAGGTTGACCCTCTTGAGGACATAGATCAGTTCGCTTCCGAAGAGCTGGGCAACTCCCTGGCAAACTCTGGCACTCTGGATGTTCAGATTGGTGCAGTAGTCGGTAATCATGCGGATCAGCTCGCCCTCCGTCTTGCCCACCTTGATCTGCTGCTGCAGCATCCCGGCACCGGCGCGGCAGGCCGTGCACGTGACCTTGGACATCACGCTGTTCTCTATCTCGAATGCGACCTGCTTGAGGTTCAGCAGCTTAAGGGCCTTGTCCACCAGTGGCGGATACACGAGGCCATCCCCGCCGGCCACATCGTACCACAGCATTCGTCCGCTGGCGGTCTGATTCTGGCGGAGATTGGCCAAGCGCTGCAGGAACTCGGCGTCGGAGGCATCAGAGCCGATGGCCCGGTGAGTGCGATTGGGATGCAGGACGGGTTCCAGGTGGGGCTCAATGCTTCTCGGCTGGGCCTCAATCACCCAGTTCTCCATCTCCGGCTGAGTCCAGTTTATTTCCGGTCTCCGCCAGGTAAACAGAAACGGCATAGCTCCAACTGGAAAGGGAATTCTCTTTAGTAACTTGAAGATGTCTCTGACTCGTTAACTCACCATCTGCCACCAATTTGAAAGCCAAGAGGAGGGCAATGAGCCAGCAGTTTCCCCTGGGAATGGTCCAGCGCTGCTGTGTCATAATGCCCCAGCTCCAAAACTCCTCAGAGCTTCTCAAGACACCACAGGTATCCACAGGCTGCTTGACCTACATTGATGGGTTAAACCAAAAAAAAAAATACGAAATAAAAGTAAGTAAGAAAGCGTACTTTCTGTAGAAACGAAGGTCATAATACCCTTGCAGTTATATAAGAAATAAAGGATATCATTACAAAAATATGAAACTTAAAATGTAGAAAAATGATCCTTTGAAGTTGTAACTTTTAATTTTTTCTTTAGAAAGAACCGAAAATATATAGTACCCTATAGTACCGCAAGGGTAAAAAAATAAATACAATTCGAAGAGTCATTATTTTGGGGAACGACCTGGCCAGAGGCTTGTCAACGTTTCTGGTTATTTTGGCTTTGTGCCGTTTCGTTTCGGCCTGAATATTTATGATTTATGTAATTTACAGGACGAGACATAAATAAACTGATGGCTGTCGTAACTTAATTTAATATCAGGCTCTTAAGGCCCGAGTTACCTGGCCACTTGTGGCGAGATATGCCCTTGGGCCCTTTGGCTTTAGTCGCATTATGATGCAGCTCCTGCAATCGAAGGACCTGGAATCTAAATTTCATTTTCAATGTGTGTTTTTGCTGGCTGGTACATGTGTATGAGTTTGGGGCTTTCATCAACATTTGACAGCACTTAAAATCTCGTTAGCTGTAAATGGCAGACATGTTTGAACACCCACGCATGCCCCCACACATGCAACAGCAACATCGACACATCAGCAACATCAGCAGCAACATCACGGGAGCCATATCCGCGCCAAAGGGGGGCAGCTGGGGAGCTGTCACCTCCCGATTGCGATGCATGTGGCATTAGATGGAATTGTTGCAACGCTTTTATTTGGATTGACAGATACATTTGTAGCTAACTGTTCGAGTGACTCACATATACATATGTATGTATGTTTGTTTGTAGTTTAGTGTGTGATGTGATTGTTTGTTTAAAGCGCAGTCCAGCGGACTGTTGAATATCACAGTCCCCCGGAGCATTAACTTGTCCGTTTACTTACTGAGATGGCTTTATCAAAACTGCCTTATCAGCATCTGTCGCACAAATGCGACGAATTTAATGAAATCTTTGCTGCCTTTATTTGTTTTTTAGTTGTTGTTCAAAGGGTTATCTCGATTAGGAGCTAAATATGTATAAAACTATATAGAAATTGTCATGGAAACTCTTAGACCTCCATCCTTTGTAGGATAATTAGCCCCTTTGTATTCCCGACTCCCCCTTCTACACGACATTGGATGAAGACTCTGCCCAGCCAATTGCCAGACATCGTCACATGACACCCAATATAAAAAACAACCCAACAATAATGGGCAAGTAAACAAAACAAGTGAGGCGAATTGATTTGTTTGTGGGGGCTTTTGGAGCCTCATTATGCACTGCGACTTGGACTGGGGCTCAATGCCATCCAGCAATTGGCATACCGCCGACAAATCGGCCGGGAACATCATATCATCTATATGTCGCGAAGGTACATTGGCCTCGCCGGGTGAAATCGTCTTGTAATCATCGGAGGTCTTCCATCTCGTCTCGTCTCGTCTCGCCAAGATGCTTTTTATTTGCTGTTGCGATTTGAGCGAAAATCGAAAGTGTCTGCCACAGGGCGGCGGGTTCATGCAAGGTGCATTATTATTAACATATCTAATCCAGGGGAGAGCCCAGGGGCAGTGGCGGTGGCGGTGGCAAACTCGTTTCGCGGACAAGGTTAGCCGAGGACAACACTAATTTCCAGATGAATGCAGGTCAAGTTACAGCCATCAAAAAAAGACATTACAAAACTATCAAAAACACAGAAACTAAAGTCGATGCTTTTGTCAAACCGGTTGGTTCATGGGCTTCGGGATGCAGCACGTGGCTGGTGGCTGGTGGAGGGCTGTGGTCACAAAAATTGGATTTTTAGCACAGCCTGGCGAGGCACATCTGCATCCCATTTAGTTCTCAGCTTTCTCATTCACGTATAGATTTTGTTTTTTTTTCTTGGGTTTTCATTCAAGGCACGATTCCCCGGAGACCTAAAATAAAAGGGCCACTCCACGCAACGGCAACCCGAGACGGCCCGAAAAAACTTTCACTTTCTTTAGAAATTATTTTTGATAATATAATTTTTTTCACTTTTTTCACGCATTTCGGGTTACTTTATTTCTGTGGTGCTAAATGGAGTGAAGTGCGCCAGGTCCCACGCCCAGGGCTTAGGTAATTTCTGTCCAATCTTGTTGGCTTTGTCTCTTAGTGAGTCCATTGTATAATGGTGCAGTAGTCGGTCACGCTGCATGTAATGTTTTAATGAACATTTCTTGTTTTATAATAATTAGGAGAAGGAGAAGGAGAAGGTGTGCCAGCAGATTGTGGTCTGTGAGAAGCGAGACGAAAACGAAAGTGAGTTTCTTTTCTTTTTCCGGAACACATTAGCCGATGGAAAACTGGCTCGCGGTGATTCATGGCTCTGGGGGACGGGTCGAGAGCCTCAAAATCGATCGATTTGTCAAATGAAAGCCAATTTCAAACACATTTTCAATTTGTTTTGAGAAATTACTCGCCATTCCAGGCACGTAATATTCAGAAAAATGTGGCATTTTATTGAGAGCAAGTGCCTTCACGATCACTAGATCTTCTGGACTCATTGCTTTTGGTAGTCGGCCTCGTCATGTCCAAATACTTGGCCTATATATATTTGTTTTTGTGCCCGGGGACAATTTGGTTAGCGGGGACTAATTAAACATGCAGCACAGACCACAAAACCACCTCAGATCTCAGCCACTCATCGTGGCATAGTCGACACGCTCGTAGAATTCCCAAGATGGTTGTAAATATCGAAAGCGTAAGACTGCGTAATCTTTGTCTTTGACACTTGGAGAAATGATGGAAGTATAGCCCATAGAATATCCCTCGGAAAAGTGACAACACTTTGGCAGAAAATTCACCAAAGACGAGCTGCGCATGCGTGACTGGGCCGTCGAGTGAAATGTGCAAACGTGTTTTTCCTGCCGCTGCCTGAAGCTTCTGACGAAATGTGTAACAGTAAAATACATATAGCCAAGTCAAGACAAGCAGCCAATCCAACTACCACAACTGGTTTGACGGAAACCCATAGCTCAGAGTTAAATCAAAAACCAAAACATTGATCGCCGCTGACAGTTCGCATATGTATGGCTATGGGGTTACACCTACCTGTCTGACCAAAAATCCAAATCCAAAAGGCACTGCCGCCACTTAATTCACAATTTCCGAGTCGAACTTTCGTTCTTGACCCACAACGAACCGCACTGAACCCGCCTTTGTTCTTTGGCGTTTCGTTTTCCTTTTCTTTTCTTCTCGTCTCTATCGGCCTGGCCACTTTTTCTTTCTTACGGTCTACACTACACTTTTGTGTATATTTTTAGACAATATTTTATGCGATAATTCGCATCTCTCTTTCGGTGATTGGCCTCATTTATTGACGATTCATTTGTTTGGCTCACGAATACGAAAAACGAATTTCTACAAATCGCACAACTGAAGCCCAGCTCTCGTGGCTCACAATATATATTTCTTTTTGGCATGCACTCGTCCAGTGTCGGACTGGATTCTCCCGAAGATTTCACCCGCCGTGTGTCTGTGGTTCACAAATCGCGTTTGCCGCTCCGCTGAGAAAAGTCCAACCGCTCGTCGCGAGTCGCCGCCACCAACTGACTGAAAGGTTTTCTCAGCTTTTGAGCCGAGCTTAATAAATTCATGTTCTCTCTTGGAAATGAGATCTACATTTCCAAAACAGATAAAAAAAAAGAGAGAGAGCAGAGCTTTTCTTCCCAAAAATAATACAGTTTTTGATGAATGACAACGTTTGGCTTTTAATTGGTTTTTCTATCTCAAATGATACCTTGTTGGCCATTGTTTGAAAGCGGAAGTGTCTAGTATAGATCGAAATATTTGATATAATCTCTTAGTCAGATTTCTGGAAATACATTTCGGGCTTAATTAATAACTAGTCTAAAAATTCTGGTCTTAGTCTAGTTCTGTTTAAAATTCCTCTTTAAGAAACTAACTTTTTGGGAGTTTTAATAAAAAATCCATTTCCTAGCATAACTACCTTGACTTGAGACCTGTTCCTCTGATAATAACTCTGATAATTTCAAGGCACCTTGGGAGCGCAAAATTTAACACCTTGTTGCCTTTCAACAAGCATTACTTTATTCATATTTACACATTTAATAAGCTAAACAATATACGTGCCTCTATACATTCACATATTTCGATGCCTGATAGCCCCCCACCAACCGTGACACACTGTTTTTCTGGGGGATTGTCAGGTGGAAAGTGGGTGGGGGGGGACACCATCACCATCAATCAAGTTCTGCTAACCGTTTGCTCCCGTATCCGACAAATGCAGCCGGGTGATTTATGATCGGATTGGTCGCCTATCAGGCAGAGGATTCAATTGACGCACTCGAAGTCGAGTCATCGCACTGCTTGTAAATGGTGAACACTTCGTGCTTGAAGCTCAGGATGCGTTTCAGGCTGGCCGGCTCCTCCTGCCGCACTGCCCCACTGGCAGAGTCCTGCACTTGTGTGGAGGGTGGCACGTTCCTGGCCAGGTGGCAGCGCCAGGTGAAGGTGGGCGGTCGCAGACCACAGCAGTATCGTGACCACTTTGTTTCGTTCACCTCCTCCGTCGGCATGGCGGCGTCTTCCACATTCCCGGGAGCGCAGCCAAGGAAATACCGGATTTTCTGCTTCACCAGCGATGCCGTGCGTATCGTTTGGGTGAGGAATGTGTAAAATATGGGATTGAGGGCGCAGCTGAAGAGGTTAAGGATGCCGAAGCTGAAGTACAGCAGCCAGTCGATGGGCTCCGAGTAGGATCCGTACAGTCGCATAATCAGAAAGACCCAGGCGGGCAGTCGCAGGCATATGAAGACGGCCATCATCAGCAGCACCACCACCACCATCTTCCGATGCCTCGCCTCCCTGGCCAGCGACGCAGTTGTTGTTTTCTTCACGGGATTGGTGGAAGCGGTGCCGGAGGGCAGCGATATCTTGTCCACGGCAAAGGGCAGGGCCACCCCGATGGCACTGACCAAGCTCGACGGCAGCAGGTGGTCGCCATTGGCACCTGCCGAACCCAGGGTCTTGAACTGGCCCTCCTGGGGCTCCTGGTGGCGCCCTTGCTGCTCCTGGTGGAAGTGCCTCCTCAGCCAGAGCTGCCTGGCGATGGTGGCATTCAGCCAAAGGAAGGCCACGATACACGGCACAAAGATCAGCGTAAAGAGTACAACGTAGTAGAGCCCGACATCATGCTGGAATATTTATAGAATTGCATAAATTGCTTTTTCACACACTCGCTGATAAGATAGGGAGAACATTGATTCGACCGCATGGATCAACCCAATCCAGGTCCCCGTTAATCAAGCGATAATCCCAGCTGTTGACTTACGTCGCCGGCCAGGCACATGTGCACCAGCTCCAGTTCGGTGACCACCAGATCCTCGGCCACTGCGGTGGTCTTGGCCTCGTCCTCCACACTGGTCTCCTCTGCGTCCAGCAGGTAGACGCGCTGGTAGTCGTAGATGCCCAGAAGGGGCCCCGAGGCGCCAATGGAACAGGCCCACACCAGCAGCATGCTGACCACGCTGAACCGGTAGTCTGGATTCCAAAAGCCCAGCACTGGCCTCATAATGGCCAGATAGCGGTCCAGGGCAATGGCCACGAGGGTCAGGCTACCGGACAGCACGGAGGTGGTGGTCACAAAGGGCACGAATTTGCACATGAAGCCACCAATAGTCTGGCCAGGAATTGTGGTCACAAATCATAGAACAAGGAAATATGTAGTCCAGTTTTTGGCTCACCCAAAGCTGCAGGTACTCGGCGTTGAACTGGGCCATGTAGGAGACTGTACAGAAGACCGTGGACGCGAGATCGCTGCAGGCCAAGGAGATCAGGCAGGCGCGAAAAAAGGGTCTCAGTTTACGGCGCGAGTTGACGTAGAGGGTGCTTAGGTTTGCGGTGAAGGCGAGGAGGAAAAGGATGCCCACCACGGCGGAGAAGGCGTTCCGCTTGAAGCTGTTCAGCTGGCTGAGGTCGCCAATGAAGATGCCCGGATACGGCTCAATGGTGGGGGCGGGGGTGAACTTGCCGTGCTTGCTGAGGGCCCACTTCAGGTACAACTGCAACTGCTCCAAGGTGTAATGAAGAAGGGCCATTTCCAGTTGGCCCGAAAGTATGCCGCAGATAGGTCCGAACTGGAAAGCTTTCGCCAATCGACTGGGCGAGAGATTTATGGCTGGTGGGTACCTGGTACGGACGCCATTATCATGACCGCTTATCGTTTACCGTTCACCGTTCACCGTTAACCGTTCACCGTTCGGCAGTTACCGTTAACCGCCCAACTGGAGTAATCCCCCCCAATTTGGAGATTTGGAGAGCTTTTTGGATTTACGTTAGCTGTGGTGGCCCTTCACATTTATTCGTTTCGGAATCTCCCTTGTCCGATAGCACATTCTGTTTTTCTTTATTGTCCTCCTTTCGGTTGCATAAGTTTAGCTTCAAAAAATACAACGCTTTCGATCCGTTACGACTACTATATAGAGCTAACACTCGTAAGCTTAATGTATAAAAAAAAGGACTACAAAACTCTTTGTTTTAATGTTAAAACTTAACAGCAAAAGCCTACGACAAGAACTAACTTAGGTATAAACAATTATTCGGTAAGCAGCGAGGGTGAACCAATCAAATATTTTATACAAACTTTAATAGCTATCTAAATATTACGAAAACTAAGCATTCGATTCGGAAAATCGAAAATACTTGGAATTTGTCCGGCAAACACAAACATTAATCTCACGCACTCACTCTGACTCACTCTCACTCACTCACTCATCATTTGCCACAAACATTTGAATATGAATACATATATCCTTTGTATATATGTAGGTATATATGTAAATGGAGATAGGTTTATAGTCTTTTAACCAGCATATAGTACTTGTAGGATAGTATAGTAGTAGTAGTAAGGTAGCTTTACAACGACGGATAGTTTGGATGCGAAAATGCAGCTAAGCTTTTGGGCTGTTGGGCTTCGGCCAGGCTAGTAGAAGGACTCGTGCGACTCGTCCAGGCACTGGCTGGCCATGTGGAGTGTCAGGGTCTGGTAGGGCAGGGGCTTCCCCATGGACAAGTTGGCTGTTACGTAGACCAGGTAACTGTATCCTGGCATTAGATTGGAGATTAGCTCCGTTTCTATGTTGTCAATGCTTTGGGGACTACAAGAAAATAAAATAGTTTTAAAATAGAATCCTTAGATAGGAGATATGTATGTCCTACCTCTGTTGCCTATCCCTGCAGTTCATCGAGTAAAAGTTCCTGTACTGCTCCACCTGCTTATGGGAAAAGTCCATGCAATAGTTTGTGGCATCCACAACGCTGCGATTACGTTGCGGCAGGTTGAAGACAATAATGCAGTAGCTTTAAAAAATAACCAATATATATATTTTAAAAGTTTCAGGATAAAAAAAGGATGTATAACCAGGTCTAACCTTAACTCTCGCTCATCGGGCGAACCATTCCAGGCTATGGTGGCTCGATTGCACCTTGTCCTTACATTGAAAACGGTTATGTTTTTGGGAAGTTCCGGCAAAGTCCGGAACAAAGCCTCGCTGCTTAGGGCCACCTGTTGCCCAAAAAAAAGGTTAAACAACTTTATAACTCATCCAACTTCCTTACTGACCATTACTTTCTGAGCCCTCAGCGCCTCGTCGTCGTTGCTGGGCTCGAACCTCATCTGATACCGCTGGCCAGGCATCACTCCGTTCTGTCGAATGTACGTGGGACTGAAAATGGGATCGGACTTCCCCACCTCGTTGCGCTGCCTCAGCAACCTCACCCGGATCTCACTCCCAGAGCATGGAATCAACAAGTGCCGCATAAACGGCTGCTCCACTGGCGGCTCCATCTGCGGCACCTTGAAGCTGTAGATTTGCGTTCCATGCTGGCCACCGATCTTCAGCAGGGCCAGTGCCTGCTGCCGCAGAGCCAGCGGCTGGGTTCGGTTGAACCTCACCTGGGTGGTGGCCAGCCGCATGGTCAGGTTCTGCCTCTTCTGGTGGACCCCGAACAGGTCCAGTTGGTAGCTACTCCGCGGCAGCAGGCGACGCAGCATCTGTTGGCGCCGCTTCCCCGTGCACACCACATTTATGTTCTGGCGAGGATTCAGGCGACGCTCCCGCTGCGGGGGTGCTGCCCAGACCAAGTCCAACGGACTCACTCCCGAGCAGACGGGACTCAATGGCCGCTGCTCCACAAAGGCGGCCACCGCCTGGCAAAAGTGGGTGAATGTCAAGCGAGGCGTGTCCTGGACAAGGCGCTGAACCACCAAACAGTAGTGCATGGCATGATAATCGAATTTGCTGGCGAATGAGAAAATAAATGAAGTTAGGAATCGGATGCATATTGGAGGGCCTACCTCCTGTCCCACTTGACGATCATCTCGCGCTTCCGCACCCGGTTCTGGGTCCGAATGGCGATCCGGTGCGTGGCATTGAGAAGGGGCCAGTTGTGGTGGGGATGCTGGGCCAGGGCGTCCACCTTGAGAGCGCCGCTCTGGCGGGCCTGGACGAAGAGGTCGTACTGACCGCGCAGGGCGCAGGGCAGGACCAGGGAGTCCCCGGGAATACTCGGCCCAGATGCCATCGCCGCCGGCCTCAAGGCGCTGCCTGCAAAGGGATTAATGGTTAATGGTTGCGGTGATTCTCGTGGAGAGTCCTCCAGCTCTCGGCCTTACCTGTCTGATTGAAGTACATCTTGCGGACCACGGGCGCCGAGAAGCGAATCGTCAGCGGCGTCGTGTCGTTCAGGTTGAGCACAAATCTGCAAGACGAGATGAGGGCCAGTTTAGGGGCGGAGTAAGTGAGCTGTTAACGCCCTTTGTCAAAAATGATGACACTAAATTATCACACGCAATTTGTTTCGCCGCCTGTCCGGACCCGGACTGGACCAAATGAGTCAGCGGGTTTTGGGTATACCCTGGATCCGGGATGGTTCATTGAAATCCCGAAAGGGTTCACTGATTTCCATTTACTTTAATCACAAAAGAGTATCCTTTATTCGACTGGGAGGCAGCAGAGGAGCAACTTTATTTATCAATCTCCTTGATGATGCTTTTGCAACTTTGTTGCAGTCAAAGATTTGGTTCAAGTCCTCCGACCGCGCCCCGGACCCTTTCCCCATCATCTTACTTTCTTCTCGCTTTTGAACTTGCACAGTTTTGTATTGTAATTAAATGTGAAATTTACGAGCAATTTTTCTAATGACAAACTGGTAAGACAAATGAGCTACCCGATACACCCACACCCAGCTCCCAGCTTCCAGCCGGGGGCAAGGATGCACTGGAGGAAGTGGCGGAAGAGGATGCCATTGCAGTAAATGACTCATTGACTTGGCTTATGGCCGGCCATCTCGAGTTTTATTTTTATGACCGGCTACTTCCGGCCAACGCCATTCGGACAATGGACAGTGGACGACGAGGCAGAGCAGAGACTGGACTGAAGTGGAGTGGCGTGGAGTTTGCCAATCCCCCGCAAAACTGAACCAAACAGAAGTAAATACGCCATATAGTCGTAATTTTGGCTGCTCTGCCAAAAGGTTCCCGGATAGGATTGGATCGGATTGATGGAGTGTTTTAATGCATTGTTGGTGGCGGCGCCGCGGCGACTGTGCAAATATTTGCTTTAATTTAAGGCTTGCATGTTGCAATGGCGATTGTTTGTTGCCACCACGCCATGGCGATGTTGTTGCCGTTGTCTGCCCGATGACAGCAGTCAATTATACAAGGCAAACATCAGCCAAAGACGAAAGTTGAATGCGCTCTAGCCGAAGTGATTTAATGGATTTGGGACAGGCCCTCCTCCTGCCTCCCGAACAAAAAAAAAATAAAATAAGTGTTTAATGGAACGGGGCTGATGGGCTCATGGGCATCGAATTACCACAGAAAATAAATGAATGCATGCCCGTATCCTTAATTTTATTATCCTGCGAAGATACATATGCCACCCGGGCTAATTACAGCGCAACAACCGCATCACATGCCCCATCAAATTGGCACCCGCCACAGTTAATTCGCAATTGCCCAACCTGATGGACACACAATGCGTCATCTTTGGGCTCCTGCTCCTGCTCCTGCTCCTGCTCCTGCAGCCTGGTCGTTGCATAGTGAATCCTGCAAATGAAACCGCGAATATTGTGATTACCATGCTGCCAGCCAAGGACCTGGGTCCGGAGGTCTGGAAGGCCGGGGTCGATTGCCTGGACAGCTTCTCGCAGATATTCTTCTACCGCAAACCGGCCGAGCGCTTCACCCGAGCCTACAACCTCATGATGACTCATGCCTTCAACCTGTCCACTCCCGCGGATCAGATCCAGCAGGGATTCTCCAAGCGAATCAATGAGGCCGTCACCGATCCCACGGAACCAAGGAGGTCGGAGCTGTTCCAGCTGAGAGTTACCTCGGACCATGGAGGCAATGTGAAGAACAAAAACTTTGGGGAACTGCTCCTGGTGGACAACTATGTCCTCATTGTGGACTCTGTGGAGAAGCTGCTCAGCCTAATGAGTCGCTACGTGAGCAGGCTGCGTTCCTGGAATCCGGGAGCCAGAGTCCTGGTGCTCTTCCACAATCCCCAAGTGCGGAATCGGCCCTGGACAGTGGCCTCCCAGATTTTCAACGAGCTGATGCACAGCTTTTACGTCCATCGGGTGGCCCTGCTGTACGCCAACTCCTCCACGGACTACAACATCCTGGTCAACGACTACTACAACGACTACGACTGCCGGGTACTGAATGTCCAGAGCGTGGGCCAGTGCCATAATGGCGAACTGTATCCGAGTCCTGGCTCCGTTCATGCCGCCATGGTGGACTATGTGGCAGGATTCAGTCCCAAGAGCTGCACCTTCTACGTGTGCGCCTCCATCTCGGCGCCTTTCGTGGAGGAGGACTGCATTGTGGGCCTGGAGATGAGGATTCTGGGCTTTATGAAGAACCGTTTGAACTTTTATGTGAGTTTGGGATACGCTCCAAGCCTCCATAAACGTCTATAATTTATCCCCGAACAGATAAACCAAACCTGCAGCCAGGAATCACGTGGGGAAGTTGACGCCAATGGGAATTGGAACGGTCTGCTGGGCAAGGTCAATGACAATGAGTGCGACTTCATAATGGGAGGCTATTATCCGGACAACGAGGTAGCCGAGTTCTTCTGGGGCACCGACACCTACCTGGAGGACGCCCACACCTGGTACATCAAGGTGGCAGAACGAAAGCCCGCCTGGCAGGCCATGGTGGGGATCTTCGAGCCCTACACCTGGCTCTGCTTTCTCCTGGTCCTGCTAATCACCTGGCTCTTCTGGTTCGCACTGGTCAAGATCCTGCCCGAGCCGAACTACTATCAGCAACTAAGCCTCACGGGAATCAATGCCTTGGCTGTGACCATTTCGGTGGCCGTGCAGGAGCGTCCGGTTTGCGAGGCCACCAAAGTCTTCTTTATAGCCCTGACCCTCTACAGCCTAAATGTGGTGGCCACCTACACGTCCAAGATGATAGCCACCTTCCAGGACCCCGGCTACCTCCACCAGCTGGACGAACTGACCGAGGTGGTGGACGAGAGAATACCTTATGGTGGCCACGAGGAGAGCCGCGATTGGTTCGAGAACGACGATGACATGTGGATCTTCAATGGGTACAACACCTCGCCCGAGTTTACTCCCAAAACGGAGAACCTGGTGGCCGTGAAGAACGGGGAGCGCTGCATCCTGAGCAACAGGATGTACACGATGCAGAGTGCCCTGGGCGACGACATCTACGCCTTTCCCCAGAACGTCTTCTCCAGTCCACTGCAAATGATCATGAAGGCCGGCTTTCCGTTCATCTTCGAGATGAACTCCATCATCCGGTTGATGCGGGATGTGGGAATCTTTCAGAAAATCGACAAGGACTTTCGGTACAACAACACCTATTTGAACAGGATTGCCAAGATGCGGCCGCACTTTGCGGATAACGCCATTGTCCTGACCACGGAGCATCTGAAGGGGCCCTTCTTCATACTCATTGTGGGGGTCTTTTGTGCGGCACTCACATTTTTCGGCGAGCTAATGATCCGGAATTGGCGCTGCCAGCTGGTCAGCAAGCAGCAGGAGGAGTCGCCGCCCCCCAAGCCGAGAGGGAGGGCCAGAAAGAGGAAGAGACGAGGCCAGGTCATGCAGTTGAGCCAGTGGCAGCGACAAGTTCAAGTGACTCCGGTCATACGATTTACGCCAGTCAAACGACGCAAAGTTTTTCAGTGACAAACAAGTCAAAAGTAAACCAACTCTCCGCCCCCTGGCTGCGATAAAAATTGACTCAATTCACATAAATTTGCAATTGAGAGACACTGACTGGCAACCCAGCATCCTGCAGCACTCCTCCTTCCCATTCTATTTTTTTTTTGTTTTCCGTCTGGGTCTTAGTCTTGTGTCTGGTCGCCTCTGTTACTTTTCACGCGAAATACTTAAAATCAGAGACAAAAATTCTATTTTTGCAACTATCACACAGGCAAGCAGCAGGGAGTCCGGGAGCCAGGAGCTGGGGAGCTGGGAGCTGGGGAGCTCCGCAAATTGACAATCAGCTCTAGCTCTTCCCCAACAACAGAGGCGAAAAAACACAGAGATAAAGAAGGAGTTAAGATACGGATACTCCCATAAGTGGCACCGACTCCAGGCCATCCGTACAGGAAGTTACTGCCAAGCACCAATATCAGATGTCCCACGTATCCAAAATATAGCAAATGGAATTGGAAAAAGTTTATCCAAGATGCTTCAGTCTTTCTTTTCAACTTTAAAAGCGTAAACTTTTATATTTTATTAGAAAAATCATCAAAAATTGCCTTTAGAAATTCGAATAAATCAAATTGATTCATTTATCATGGAATTACTCATCCAATGAGGTGGAGGCCACCACCCACCTCCCACTACTCTGAGGGTCACATTTCAGTTTGGCGATCCTGCTTTCTTGTCGGCCAAGAGCATAACAATTATTCGATATCCCTGTCATGCGGCAATCAAGTGAATCTGCGAGTGATTCACACCCAAAACAATTCCCTCAATTACTCACACCGAAACGGGCACAGAGCACTTGGTCTTTGTAATTTGAAAATTGCTTTTCCCTTTCTTTGAATTTAGTTTTTCAATTTTTTTTACCAAACAGGAAATTTTAGACCATTGAACTACGAGGCGTTTGGGACATCGCCGACTAGAAGGACCAGGAGACATCGAATCGAATCGAGCGACGCCCCTCTGTCTGTTCTGTCGATTCCCATTCCCATTCCCATTCCCATTCCCATACCTATTCCTATAAAGATTCTGATTCCGATTCCAATTTCAGACTCACAATCAGTCTGCCAGCGTCTGGCCTGAGTATTTTTGTATTCTGTCAATTGCTAAAAATACTATAGCCACTACATTCGTAGGAGATCTTCTTTTCTGGCGGCGCAAAACGATGATGCTGATGCTGATGATGCTGATGACGATGATGATGATGGGGCATTGGTCATTGTGCGAAATTTCCCCAACGCTGCAAGGTCTGCGTAGTTTCAGCCAAAAGCCAAACAAGAAAAAAAAACACAACATACACAAAGAATTATGCTTCGCATTTTATGGCAATTTGTTGTGGCACTGCCGTTGTTGTGGCTCCTTTGATGCGCTTACAAATAAATAGTTTCACGCCAAAAACGCTGGAGGAGCCAGAGTAGCCAGAGCAGCCGGAGGAGCCGGTGGAGCGGCGGTGTGGGAGGCCGGCCGAGTGGCCGAGTGTCGGGCCAGGCAATAAAAGTTGTTTACATCGCCTGAGCCTGCGGCGCACATAAAAATGCAACGGCAACAACAATCAAACGGCAGCATCAACATATTAACAACATTTTGCCTTCATTCCCTATAAGAAAAACAAACTGGCTAGAGGTGGAGGGGGGGGATATAGTTTCTAAGGATAACTTGGTAAGAGTATGAAAAATATTCCCCACAGAGTAATCTCCATAATCCTTTTTTTGAAATAAAGATTTTAGAGAAACACCAATAGGTATCCCTTCTTCGATCATTTCCGAGAGACCCAATATAATCACCTTTCTGCCAGTTTTGGGGTTTGTTTTGATTTGAGGCCACTGACTGGATGACTGGATGACTGGATGACTGGATGCCACAGGTGGCAGCTGGGGCGGAAAGTGGTGGCAATATGGTGTCCAGAATGATCGAGTTGCGAATGGGAATTGCGAAAAGCGGATAGCGAATTGGGAACTGGGAATTGGGAATTGGGAATTGGGAATTGGGAACGGGAGCGCATATTGCGCCGTCGAATTAAGTCGTAAAATTAATATTTATGATTTGTTTGCGCAAAAATATTAACGCTTGCCCCGTCTTGATTGGAGGCCGCCGGAGGGAGGAGAGGTGGCCGGGGAGGCGTAAAAGGTGGGGAAAGGATACGCACGGGGCCACTGGGAATGGTGGATGCTGGATATGGACGTTGTTGATTCTAGCAAAACGCTTAATGGCTGCACGCGCCATAAACGCGACTCTTGCCTTGCTCTGGCCCGGCCCGGCCCGGCCTGGCCTGGCCACATCCATAGAAGCCCCAATGGAGTTTGCCCCTGGCAACTGGCTCCTTTTCACACGCTCAGCAAAGCGAACGTCTTGAGTCTTATGTCACGTACTCCGGTTCGGTTTCCCGATCTCCCGGGCCTGGTACGTTTTTTTTTCGAGTAATTAGAACACTTGTTGGGGTCGCGCGACTCCAATCCGGATGGGGTAGCATCCCGAAAAAAGTGGAATATGAGCACCGAAAAAGGAGCTGACGACAAACCACGACATTAATTTCAATGTTTGCCGGCGAATGATCGAGTGTTATACGAGAAGACCATGCCTCCCCTTTGCGCCCGGAATGCTCGCACGTTCACTGGAGATGATGGTAACCGAAATCCGGGACCAGGGAGAGCCTAAGCGAAAACGTGACGGGCCCCTTTTGACCCAGACCCAGACGAAAAACCAATGAAAACTTCCCGTAAAAAAATAGCCGAGAAAAAAGCAACGAACATTGCTCATACGCCACGTGTAACGCAGCCGGAACAGTGGTTGCTAGGGAACCTTTAGTTTCCAGAAGCCAAATGAGTTTGCTGGCCATTTGTTGGCTTTTATCTGTAACATTAGTCATTGTCAGTTTTAAGTTGCATTGAGGTTTTAATTACAAAAACGAACAGGAACTCTGCTATCCCCTTAGTCATTAAAGCAGCATTTTTTAGCGTTTTTGGGGCTCAAATATTTTCGATGCCACTGTTCTAGGGATGGCGGCAGCTGTGGCAGTAACAAAAACGCACACACTAGGACACACACAGGACACACACAGGACACACATTTTTATGGACAACTGTAAAAAGTCTGGCTCTGGATGGCTTTTTGTTTGGCCAGCCACACGTCGTGGTTATAAATTATTTTTTTAGCCTTCTTGGAGGATCTTGGAGGCGCCCCCCGGCCGTGTTCGGTTTTGGCCATCTTCCTATTTGTTTGGCCATAATTTGATTTGTGTGGCAGGCGGCGTCGCCATCGCACTTAGCCATATTGCCCGCCCGGACTCACCGTTTCTTCTGACGCTCTGCCAAAGCTATGTGCACCGGCACGTCCACATACAGGTCCTCCACGTCGTCGATGTCCTTCAGCATCTTGCGGTAGCGCTGCAGCGACAGACAACGCTGCGGTGGCACTGGCGTCGATGCTGCCACTGGCACCGCCACCGGCACCGGGGGCTGCGGCTGCGAGGACTGCTGCAGCAGCTCGTTTGAGTCCAGGAGGATGCGATTCCTGGCCAGGGGCAAGTGGGAGATCTCCGCCAGCAGCGGCGGACTGAGCAGCATCAGGAGCACCAGCTCAAATCCGGACAACATGTTTGTTTTTGGTTTTTATTTTAAAAATTTTGTCACTCAAAGTGTTAATAGTTGCTGAGATTTTTTGGCTAAATTTTTGTCTAAAAGGGAAGGAATTTCTTACTAACATAACAGGAGGAAGTATGTGTTTTCTGATAATATTTCTAAAGACAAACAAAGTAATTCCCCTACGATTCCGTTCTAATCCCTAAATCCGTAGCCTTCAACTCTTCTTAAGGCTCCTGCTTTTTTTTCTGTTTGTGCCCCGGGCCCTCCCTTGTTGCCCCTGCCACAACCCCGCGGCTTTTCTGTCCTCCGCACAATTAAGGCCTGTCAAACCTTTGACACACGTCGCCTGCTACACGCCCCTCGCCACAATTTTCGGCAATTTCTTTGGCCAACAAAAATATACATTTATTCCCAAACGTTTTTTCTGATTTTTTTTTTTTTTTTTTTTTTTAGGGGGAGGAACTGTCGGCTCGTCTTTAGTCTTTTTTTTTTTGGTTTCTCTCTTTTGTTTTGGGGCTTTTGATTGTTTCGGGGGGGCGCCCCAATTAATTGGGGGCTGCAGTGAATCGATTCTCGGAACTGTTAGATTTGCTAATTGCGACTGCTCCCTGACCTTTCCCCCCCTCCCCAAATTAATTAAGCTTCTCCGAATTTGCGTGTGCCTCTGGTCTGGTGGTGCTAGGTGGTGCTAGGGGATGCTAGGATGGCGGGTCGAAAGGGTTTGGCCACCTGTGGCTGCTGCCACACGAGCAATTAGCCGAGCACACACTGCCAACACTCGCGAGGGCACTCTTACTTTTGCAAATCACACGCACTCGCTTTCATAGATTTTTATTTGGATTTTGATTTTGATTTTGATTTGTTTGGTGGCGCACGCATAGTTGGGATGCCTTTAGCGGGCTTTTTGGCGTTTCTGCGGCACACGCGACCACGTTTCCCGGGCACGGATGCGGCCGATGCGGCGGTTACGGCTTGGAGTACGGAAGCTCGACACTCACTCGTCCGCCTGCCTTGACGTGCAAACGCAAAATGCCGAGAGTCGTGCGCAAAGAAACCCCCAAAAGCCCCAGCAGAGAGCCAGGCAGCGGCTGTGGCAGCGGCAGCGGCTGTGGCAGCGGCAGTGGCTGTGGCAGCGATGCCAGCGCTGGCAGCGCCCAGGAACGAAGAAGGCCCCACCAGAAACCGAAGGCGACCCGAAGTATTCCCCACGCACACACACACACACACACACACTCCTAAGGGTGGGGGAGGGGGACCACTAAAAACAATACATCCACAAAATCTTTTATTTTTTTTTGCCTTAATTAATGCCTTTTGCTTCTGGGCCATGCCCCATTGATGGCTTTGTGTGTGCTTTTTGTCGCGCCAACATTTTTGATTTTTGAATTTCGTTTTCAATGAAAACCAAACCAGAACAGAACCGAACAGAACAGAGTGGAGTCCATGGAGTCCATGGAGTCCATGGAGAGGCATGCTGTGCGTTGGTTGGATGTTTTTTTTTTTATGGGCCGCACGTGACTTTCGGTGCAAACATTGAGCGCCACTCGGCCGCATCCTGCCGCCCTCGGGCCGCAGCACCCCCGCCAGATGTGCATGCAAAACCGAAGAAACCGGAGCCGGCCAAAACACGGAAGATAAACATTAGATCCGAGAATGGAAATGTGCAACATGCGATGAGTCGGTGCCTGGGCCACGCTTTGACATTCGAGTGTTTTGCAAGCTTGCAACATGGCATTGAGGTATTTTCCCCAAAAGCCTTTCCATTCCAATTATTATTTTATTTTACCAAAGTTGAACCAATTTTTTGCTGATTAATGTAAATGCCTCCCCTCTTGGCTGCGTTCACCTGGCCGGGGGAGCTGGGCTGGGGGTTTTCCCGGAATTCTGACAGCACGGAGCTGAAACAACATTTTTGCCCTGTGACAGGAAGGAAATGAGTTGCGTCTGGCTGGCTGGTTGGCTGCCTGGCTTCCTCGGTAGCGAGGCAACAAATTAACAGCAAATTAGTTAGAAAAGCAGGCAGCAATTTTAGTGACTTAATCAGCGGCAGCCTGACAAAGACGAGGACCAGGACCAGGAAGGCAGGAGGTTGCTCCCTCCTGAAAAAAAAAAAAAAACATCGAGAGTTGACAACGGCCAACCTTGAAGGCGCCCCTGCCGCGCATTACTCAAGGGTCTCCAGTTCCCGGCTCAGATTCTGGTCCAATCTCATGCATAATGCAAGGCGCTGTCCGCCTGTCAGAGCTACAGGGCAACCTACTCCTTCCCAGTCGGACGCTGATGGTGGGCCTCCCATCCGCCAGTCGGCGTTTCATTTTCAACAAATTAATTATTGGCAAAGAGGCGGAACAAGTCACTTGGCTTCCACAACTTGTTAGGCCTCCAAATATATATGCGGGATGATGGCACTTTATTTAGTAATTAAATTAAAATTTTTGTGGATAAATTTCATTTATTATATAAATGTTTATATTTTTTTCCCATCCTTGTTGGGATGTAAATCAAAGTGAATGCATTTCCCTGTTGACACAATACTTCAGTTCGCTCCATTTGTGTCGCGATAGAGTCAACACGCTGCTCCCGACAATCGATCAGCTCCGTAACTGAAAACGGGAAAACATCCTGGCATCAACAATTCATTCCCAGCAGCCCCATTGACTGAACTTATTGGTACAACATTTTTGCCTCACACTCGCACTTCATCAACGCAAAATGATTGGCATGCCAACGTCAAGCGACGACCGACGGCCGACTACCGACTACCGACAGAAGCTATATGGCTATATGGCTCTATATAGCTCTTCCAATACAAAAAAAAATGAAAAAAGAAAAAACGAAAAACAAAAAATATAAATAAAGGAAAAACAACATGAGAAGCAACAGCAACGTTGGCGGCGAAAGCCTCCGACATGTGTAAAGGAATCGTTTAAAATAAATGACAGGCGAGCCCCCGCACCCCAATCTCCTGATGCTTCGGCATCTGCTACTGCCCAACTCCCTCAAAGAGTCCCCTGGCTGCATAATTACCCCCAGAGCGGAGCACACGGCAGATCACAATAATCAATACGGCCAGGCCAAGAAGCCCATGGCCGGAAGGGGAGGCTCCTGGCCGAGTTTTGTTTTGTTGTTTTTTTTTGTTGTTGGAACCTCAACCTGGACGTTCGGTGTGTGTGCGTGTGTGGTCCGAGTTTTCGTCTTTTTTTTCCCCCCCACTTTTGTATTTATTTTTTTTTTTTTTACATGTTTTCGGTGGCTTTGGCTTCGTTTGAACTTGGGCGCTATTCCCTGGCCAGGAGCTAGATTATTTGCTTACACGCATTCCCGCAACGAGGCTCTAGGGTTGGACACCCAAAACAGTGACTAATGGGTTTTTGGGGAGATGAAAAAATATACCATTTATGGAGCAATATGCAGGGGATTTGAGGCCCAATCTTTAAGATATTCAACTCTCTAATAGGAGAAATACAATCCCCTCATGCAACCATTATCCTTCGCAAAATGTAGGTCCCCCACAATTACCAACAATAAATCAAATAAAATCCATATCTATTGAACATAATCTGATGAAAAGAAACCCATGGCATGGCCCCATCCCTGGCCTACTGAATTATATCTGGCCGAGCAAAGCCTGAGCCAGAGCCCAGAGCCCAGAGCCTGGCACAAAAAGGAGCCGCTCAAGTTTTTAGCACATTACAACACCTTTGAATGGAAAAGTTTGCCGCGGGCTGGTGCCGGAGCCGGAGCCGAGGCCGGGGCCGGGACAACACCTGGATGCTGGACTTGGACTTGGACAAATTGCTGGCACGCCTCCTTTCACCCGCCCGTTGATTGACAGGCAGGGCGTGGCTTTGACTGAAATCAAAAACTTGCAAAACTTTCGGCTTATCCCTTATGCTTGGAGTGGCAGATTCGTGAAAATTGTCAACTTGGCACGCATTTTATTAAATGAAGGAATTTTCTTTAGCAACAACTGGCTGGCTGGCTGGCTGAGTGGATGGCTGTTCCTTTGGCCGCTTGTGCTGTCAAACTAACGCAAAACAAATCGGAAAAGGCCAACTCACACTGGCACTCTCACAAAAGCAGAAGCAGAAGCAGAAACAGAAACAGAGACTGGGAAAAGCATTTTCCTCGACAAAGTGAAAATTTTTTAATTGCATTTTTGCCAACTGTCGCATCGGATTATTGGCAAGCAATTCATTCCAGTGGAAATTGCAGCGGAAAATCTTTTCGCATCGCCAACACAAAAGTTGCATTAGGCTCCGCGCCCCTGTCCCTTCCCTTACAATTTTCCTTTCCAGAGGAAAAGTTGGGAGGGAAAATTGTGCATTCGCCATAAGCGAGTCATTGTGCAGTTTCCAACATTTTGTTTCTCCTGGTCTTATCCTCCGTAAAAGCAAAAGGATATTGCTACTTATGCTAATAATGAATCGGAATGAAAGCGAGCTAGCAAAAGGACACGGCACTGCCCCTTCAATTTCTTGAATAGTATCCCTGGAATCCAATTAAGTGTTTTTTTTTTTTTTGTTTCTCTAATCTAAAGTATGGAATCTGTCGTCCCTGGGTCATGTTGCGAATGTTTATGAAGTCACTTCAGATCTGCGGGGAAAACTCTATCCTGCATCAAAAGGAAACTTTTGCTTTCATTTCAAGATTACTTTTTACAACTTTTGTGCCAAATTAAAGCCAAAACACTTGCCAAGACACAAAAACTCTTGCCAGAAAATAAAAAGAGATAACAACTTTTACTCTGTTTTTGTTTTGCCATTCCGACAATGTAAACAATGTAATTCGGTTTGCGTTAATTATATATATTTTTTTGAAGATATTAAAGATATAGTTGTCTTACTTGTTTACGCTGTCGGTGGATAT
Organism: Drosophila varians; assembly: GCA_018150405.1. Lineage (NCBI taxonomy): Eukaryota > Metazoa > Arthropoda > Insecta > Diptera > Drosophilidae > Drosophila > Drosophila varians. The sequence goes on from JAECWK010000130.1 coordinate 19,252,276, forward strand.
ACATCATACCAATACAAAATCAATAACAAAAACCATTTCGCCCGTTTTGTTGCCTGCTTTTTTTTTTAGTTTACCAGCTTGTTTACCACTTTTTTTGGCCTAAACGTTCCGGCCGTTTCGGCCTGTCATGCGATGAAAGAGCTTTCCGTGTGTTTGTGGGACATGTTATGCGTCGCCACCCAGAAGCTCAAGTTTATAAGAGCCTACATATTCCATCATTATCGTCGTGATCATTGGGACCCGGCTCCCGGCTCCCGGCTCCTGGGTCCCGGGTCTGGGGAGTCGGGGAGTCCTCGGGAAGCCGCCTCCGATAAGTTGTTGCTGCCACGCAACCGGCAGGGCAGCCGGGGAGGGACATCCCCCATAATGATGATCTCGTTGGCCCCATCTCGACCAGCTTCATCATCGCCGTCCGCGGTTGCAATGATCATGATCGATGCGAATGCCGGCAATAGGAACTGAACTTGGCCCAAAGGCGACGGCGTCTGGGTTTGATTTGTTTGCTGCCGCAGCAGCTCCAGCTACTGGCCATTAAAAGTACAATGACCAGCGAAAAATAACGTTATTAAGCCATCCGCAGGGACAACAACAAAAGGCACAGACCCCCGAAAAGGCACAAAAACCCCGAATTGGGATCAAAACAAGGTAACCGAGAATTGGTCCACACGCAATCCTTTTGACTCTTGGGTATCTGGGATACCCATTAAAGAGACCTTATAAGGGGTGTATGTATGTCATTGAAAAATATATTATTATAACATTTTTATAAAGATATTCTCTTGTAAATCTTTTATAGTATCCTTTATGTGCTTTGTATCTTAAAAATAAAAACAAACAATATTTTACAGAGCATCTTTGGGGTCTTTTCTGCATTATCCTGTAGCGGTTTGAACCAAATCGAAAGCGAAATCGTTGGGGGTCCCAGAGTCTTGCGCAAACAAACCTCCCGAGCAATAAAAAATCAAAGAATTTTCGTTATATTTTAGCCAAAGTAACTGTTTATCACATGAGAGAATCCAACTAATTGACCTAAAGCTTTCTTTTGATTAGAAGACCAAGCTAAACAAAAAAAGACTACTTCTAATTTGCCTAAACTGGCCAAGAGATTCAGCTAAAAGCGGGCTTAAAGTTTTTAGTCAATTTCCATGGAATTTCCAGTTTGGTAATTGCAGGCAGTCAACTGCAAAACGGCTAAATTGGTTACCCTTATGTCGCTTTGTCTCTGGCTTAAAATTGATTGAAATTATCAGCTTTGGTTTTTGGCATGTCCTGGCGTCCTGCCGCCCACTGCCACCCTCTGTCACTGCCACTGACAACAACAGTGTCTGTGCAACATTAAATGGGTTAAACGAGGCAATGTGTCGTCGTTGTCGACATTTGCCAAAAAGGCTTACGCTTGTTACTTAATTGGATTTGGTTTAAGCTGCAAAATTACAGACCACACTGCTCGCAATAACAATAAAGTTCTAGTTAAATGGCTCTGTTTGGATGTGTGGCAGTTTGGTAATGAAATGATTGCCTCAAATCTCTGCCAGCTGCGCTTATCACAGCTCACATACCCCCACAAAGCCGTCAGAAATCCGACAAAAAGTCTGCCTCACCATCGCTATAGCCATCGTCATTGCCATTGCCATTGCCAAATTGTAATTAGCCATGGCAGCAGCATGGCCCAGGCCATATCTCTTGAAAATGCCAAAAATTAAACGCTTTACAGAGCCACAAAATAGAGCAAATCAAATGCGGGAATCAGGACCTCGACAAGGCTTTGTCAATGGCAAATATCAAATACAATTTTGACAGGACTCAGCCAAAGGACAAAGATTACGCACGGCTTTGGCTAAATAATTAAATTGTGGAAGGTCCTTGGCTGTTTATTGCAGCCACAAAACTAAAATGGTTTAGTTAATGGCTTTGGAGCAGGAATACTTTATTCCTGGAATGCTTGCCATTCAAATTGCAAAACTAATGCCGCTCGAAGGAAACTGGAAATTTTTGACATTCCTTTTTACATTTGTAACAAGCTCCTGCCGAGCCAGCCGGGCCCGCCCCTTGACTCCTTGACTCCCCAGACATGCGGTCGCGTGGCCAAGTTGCAAGTTTTGGCATAAGGACGACCTACGGTACTAGCTTCGCCTGCCATCCTGCCAGGATGCGTCAGTCTGTCATATTTCCTAAGACGTATAAAATGTGTACATACATATTTCGGTTATTTTCGTAACTGGGTTTCTTGTCGGATCTTTTGTTTTGTTTGTGCCTCGCTGTGGCAACATATTTCACTGCATAATTTCCTAGCTGATGTGGCTCTCTAACTCCCTGGCCCTCGTCCTCGTCCTCGTTCCCCTTGTTCCGTGTCTGTTGTAGGAACGCATGCAAATGACAGGAGCAACATCCCGAGCGGGAAAAACAAGCAACACTAAAAAAGTTGACAAGGGGCAAGCCGCAACAAACGTCCAACTGACAGTTGTCGTTGCTTCCCCACAATCTATAAAATATATGTCTTTCCAAAAGGTATATCGAATAGCCGCAATCGAAGGCAATATCTATAAATTGATTTATGATATTGTGAAGTAAATAGAAAACTTGGTCAAGCAAGGGTCACTGTCATTGTGGGACTTTGTCCATTTCTAGGATACAAAATAGTCGGGTTAGATTTGCTTTTGGCAAGCGTTTTCCTTTCCTATTTTTTCCCTATATTGTGCGCTTGGCTTGTTATCATTTTTTAATAACATTGTTGCGCACAGCGGTGAAATTTGCATAAAACACACAGCGGGCGACTGACGGGCCAACAAACGATGGCTCCCTCCGAACGGGACGAAGGATGCCGGAGTGCCGGAGTCGGTGGCCAACATGTGGTATGAGTAATTTCTTGCTTAAGCACAAGACAATGACATGAGCGGGCTTTATGAGTGCGTGTGACGGGATGATGGGATGCCGGGATGGCGGGATGCCGGGATGCCGGAATGACTGGATAGAATAAAACAATTTTCATACAAATTCCGTGCATTTGCATAAATTTCATGCACTCCAGAGTCCGGACGTGGCGGCGATGTCGTCATTTTCATCTACTTACCAAAGTGCGATGCAATCGCAACACCCTGCCTCCAGGTGGGTGGTGTCAAAAAAAAAAAACAAGGAAAATAAATAGAAAGGATATGGGAGGCATCAGAGCATGACATTCAACTCATCTCCACCACTGCTCCACCATTTCGAGGTCCTCCGGATCCACTTACACACTCCTGCGAAAGTTTTTGCGGCACAACTTTTTTGTCGCTCCTCTCCGACGACGACAATAATCATAAAATTTCACTGCATATGAAACAAAAAACCATAAAAACTGTACGGAACAAGAAGAAAAAGGAGCGTGATTGCAGCATAAAAGCGTCATTTACATGCCGTTGTCGTTGTCGTTGTCGTTGTCCTTGTCGTTGTCGGTGCACTTGCATCACTCTGCGGAATGTCCTGGCATCCTGTCGGGGTCCTGGTCCGTTGGCGCATGCGTTGCAAACTTTTCCGTTTGCCATTTAGCGCCTCAATAGTTTCTAGTTCCACCTCATACCCCGCCATGCCTCCTCCACTTTTATTGAGTTTCTTGTTTTTTTTTTTTTTTGCTTAAAGCTTTTAGCGTAGTTTCCATTTTTCGGTTGAATTTTTGGGTTTTTTTTTTTTTTTTTTGGGGGAGAAAGAGAAGATTATTCGTGCCCATTCCCCTTCATTTGGCCTGGCCAAAAAAAGTTTTTTCGGTTGTGTGTTTGGCCGGCAGCATTTTTGCAATTAGGCAACAGTTCTATACGAGAGTACATTTCTTTTTTGGTCGCCTTTTTTCTTTTCTTTTCAGTTTTTAGTTTGCCAAATGCAATGCAATGGAACTTTTCATTGCTGGCCACAGTTGCCGAATTTTCATTGCTAACAGCATTCGACACACAGCCAGATACAGAAATTGGTGCGTAATTGAGACCGAATGTAAAGTTTCAGGCAATAAAGGAAACATTTTTTTTTTTTTTTTTTTTTGTTTTGTTTCAGCCATTTTTGAGAGGAACATTTATTAAATTATGAGTGGAATTTGTGGGGGAAAAAGCATTTGATTGGGAAACGAAACTCATAACTGGACTGCTTCCCCCCCAAAAAGTATGCTACGAAAGTTTTGATTTTCAAGCCACAACCTGCAGGATACACTCACTAAGCATCCTTGTATTACAAGGCACTTCAGACCATTGAAGGCCGAGCGGAAGCCTCATCAATATGGCGGTCGTGTCGCATTATTAAACGTATTTATTTGGCAAACAGCTAGAGCAAAGCCCAGGACATAAAGATAAACTAAGACCCAGACTCTTATCGCCCCAGATGAAAGCAAGAAAAATGGCAAAGGAATTGCCAAGGATACGTGGCAGCATAGCAGGACATTGCGGATACAAAAATATTGCCCACGTTGACAGCTTAACGTACATAATTAATGTGACAATCCAAGGGAATGCCTGTGCGTGTGTGGGTCCACGCGTTCGGTCAGGTTTTGTGTTTGCAAGGACATTAATATATGGGCATGGAGCCAGATAAACATGTTGCCAAAATGATCAGCCCGGCAAGCTGGCATTAATTACGGCCGGAATGTTTCCTGGCCACTGCTCCACTAAGGCCGCCAACTCAACTCATTAAAGGAGCCGACCAACTTTTGGCACCACGGCCTGGCCAACAGGCCGTATGCGTGATGCGAAATGCCAAATGCGAAATGGGAAATGAAATTGAGAGACAAACAACAAACATTAAAAGTTTTTATTGTTCAAATGCGATCCAACCGCAAAAAAAGGCAAAAATATTTTATATATCTACGATACGAGAGAGTCTAGTAAAGGACCGAGCGAAGGAGGCCGACAACAAAAAGCATTAAATTACTTTATAATCCGTTTATAGCTTGGCCCGGAAGTGGCCCAGACACAGGCCGACAAACACTGGCAAACACAAACACCACCCAGCCGGGCACCGGGCAGGTCCTCCTGGGAAGGCAGCTCAACAGCATAATCAAATCAAAGATTACGTTGAAACATTGAAATTACGTCTAGAGCAGGGGCCGAAAGCACTCATAGTCATAGACACAAACACCCAAACACACATGCAGGACGGCAGGATGGGAGGATACGAGGTTGGCAGGATGGCTCTTCTTTCATCCCATTCATGTTGGCCGAAATGAAATTGTTGTTGGGGCTTCAGTTACAACTAATTGGTACTCTGGGTATGCTGGGACATCGACTCGAATAGTTTGAAGGTTGAAAAGGTCAAGAGGTCGTCCTTAAATTATAAAACATAAAAAAAGAAACCAATTGATTTTCTTATATGTATATAAGGAGCCACCTTCCCAGTTCCCACTTGATAAAAGCCCAATTAATTACGCCTCGTAAAAGTTAAAAACCCGCCGCTATACCCAGTTTTCGGCCTCCCCACCGGAGGTCCTTCTAACATGGTGGCGTCGCTCGGTTGCCGCTCAAACAATTACAAACATAAAGCGAAAGGCTGTACAACTTTGACCCTGGGAAACGTAAACAGCAAGGACTACGGAACTATGGCATTAAAAACAAAAAAAAAAAAAAACAAGAAATACGAGGAGACCGTAATAACTTTACTTCATTCATGCACACAAGGTGATTCATGTGGTCCTGCGCACTTTCTCTCTCTGCCGCCATGCCGCTCTCTCTCTCTCTCGGCAATGGCCGACTCGTCCTGCCTCTCTCTCTGGCGAAAGTCTGGCAGCCCTGCCACAGGAAGCTACGCGCAATTGAAGCTGCGACTTTTATCAGTCCTGTGGCTGTTCTCGTCCTGTGAACTTCGTCGCGCTGCGAACTTTCTCAGAAATGTTTCAAAATTTCCCTCTTTTATTGTAAATGCGTCGAGTGTGTGGGTGTGTGTGGGAGTGTGAGTGAGGGCGCCAAGTTTTCGGTGAGACTTTAACCACCAGCCAACCAAAATAAAAAAGAAAAAACAGCAACAAGGACAACAGAAAACTGAGACATTGAGCAGCAAAAAAAAAACAAACGAGGAGGGGAAGGACAACAGAGATACCCAAGCAAAAAAACAAACAGGAAGCGCCTGTGGCGGCAGAAAGTTGACACAAAACCGCAATCAAAAATAGTAAACAAACTCTCGGAAAATTGATAAAAGCGAACAAAGGACGAAGGACGAGGGACGACGCCGCCAAGTAGGCAACCAATTTGCTGCTAGCCAAAATGGAAATGGACGTTAATCGCCCGCCAGGCCGCCATGGCAACCTAATGACCATATCCGCCCGCTGTTCCAACAACAATGCAACCACGGCAACCACGGCAACAGCGACGACGGCAGCAACCGGAAGCGAGGCAACGCCACCGAGCGGCTGTTGCGGCATCTTGAGTCGCCTCTTTTGTGTGAGCCGCCACAAAGCCACGCAATCGGTGGCCGGCAGCGATCCCTTCGCCCAGCTGCAGCTGCCACGCAAAGGTGCAACAACGGCGACGACGACAACGGTGTGCTCCGGCCAGCGAAGGCGACGCACGCCGCAGGAAATCTACTTCGAGAGCCGCGGCAAGTCCTGCAAGAAGCTATTGAAATTCAACGGCACTTCCAACAAGGTGAGCAAGGATATATATCAGCCATGGTGGGTGGGGGTGGGGGGGAATGCTTCACAAAGAAATGCTGATTTCGCAAATCCTGCCTGGCGAATATCAGAATACAGTTCACGAAGCGAGATAATCGGGATTGTCGAGGATTAAATTGATTTTGCCAGCTGCTTTTTTCCATAATTAAATATTCAAAAACCCAGGCTTAGATGTAATTTAATTATTATTGAATATTTAATCACTTTTCAGCTTGTATCAGGATTAGTTTGTTTCTCTGTAAACTAATTATTGGAAATATCTAAGCAAAAGCCAATTATGAATTCCTTTTTTGAGCGACTGGCTTGAAATTAATTTTGCAACCTCCGACATTGGAAATCCTTTGTTATATTGTAAAACAGCTTAAGAGAATCGCAATGCTTATCGCATAATGGAACAATTCCCCTTTCGAGCGCATTGCAAACAATCCTAAAAGTGCATAAATTTTACAGTCTCCTGGCTACATTGTCATCCATTTGGAAGGATGCTGAAGCAGTAGCTGTGGCGCCAAAGTGCCATGAGCCATGAGCCATGAGCCGTGAGCCGTGAGCCGTGAGCCACTCAACCGTAAGGTAGCCAATACCCTGGGGATTCCAAGGACCTCCCATCACACACACACACACACACACACACACACACACAATTATGCATGGATATACGTGTGCCTTTTGTTATAAATTTTGGAAAATTTGTAGCCAAAGCTGGTGGAGTGAAGTTTCGCTCGATTGCTACCGGTCTGTTTGGCCTAGGTAAAATAGGGAAATTGGTTGCATCGAGAGGGGGGCGGTGGAGGGGGAAGGACGAAAATAGAGGCCACCAGTGGAGCATGCCACTTTGCATATAAATCATCTGGCATTGTGGCCAAAGCGCAATGCGCTTATGAAATATTTCGTTTGTATAATGCGCCATAAAGGACAACAAACCCGGCCTCCGCCCCAGCCCCCGCCTATAGAGCCCCCTCAACAAACGCTCGCACTCACTAATTAAAAACGTGCAAAAAGAAAAGCCAATCAAACAGGTCGATGCACAACAAGGCATCCTGCCAATTTCTATTTCCCAAAAACTCAAATATTCGAGTACGAGCGAGTGTGCAAATCAAATGCCCATTTCGGGCAGCTCACAGACACTGCCAATCTTGGGCAGACAATGCAATCTGCTGGCCATCACGCACTGGAGCGCCAGCAACAGGATGAATTTGTTAAACAACAAGGAGTGAAGGCAGGAGCAGGATCTCTGGGAGTAGTGCATGTGAGAAGTGAAAAATGAAAAACCCATTCGCGCTATCAAGTGACATCATCAATTTCAGTCTATTTTGCACACAGTCGACTTGTGGCCCCTGTCCAGGACTCTTCCAGCTCCTGCTCCTGCTTCTGCTCCTGCTCCTGCTCCTGATACTGCAACAATGCCAACGGACATTAACACCAATCCGTTGACAACGGGTTGCCTTTTGCATGAGCTAACTGCTGCAGGACCTCGTCCTCGTCCTGGTCCTGGTCCTGGTAAAATTCAATTCAAAAAGCTCTACCTCGGTCATTGAATCAACCGCTTTTGAGTCCAAGTTAAACTAGAGACTCAGTTCCTTTGATTATCAATCTCATTAACCCCTTGGTTCACACTCAAAAGGGTAGTTTCCACCCCTCCGCCACCTCCACCTTCTCCCCTCCCGATCGATTTTATTGTAATGAAGCTATAGCTTTGGCTTTGGCTTAGTTTTAAAAATAAAAAACACTTTTGCTTGCCCCCGGTTAGGGGATGTGGGGCAATGTGTGTCGGCGGCGGGGGTGTGAGAGCGAAACAAAATAAATTGTATCCACTTGCAACCACCCACAAAATAAAAAAAGGGAAGCAGGAAATCAACCCCCAGATGAATTTATTTTTACGGATAATGTTGCAATGGGAATCGGAGTGCTGGAAAAAGTAAAGTCTACCCTCTTCACCAAATGCGATAATGCTGTAAGAGTTGAATTTCGGGGGAAAGTTTAAAATCAGGGAGTGGATGAAATCCCTACCCCCTTGAAGTCTCTCAAAATTTGTATTACTTAATCTTTGGCTTTTAATTTAAACGCTCTTTATGCCACATAATTAGTTTTTTCCTTTGCAAAGGCAACTGCAATCAACGGCGGAGTGAGCTCAGACAACCAGAAAGAGTATTTTGCAGGCAAGGCGGAAGTGACTAGCCACTGATCCCCCCACCCCACTCCACTCCACTCCCATCCACTGCTTATCCATTTTTCCGAATGTCCTGTAAGCTGCTGGCTGTCTGTGAGCCTCGTGTATGCATAAAAAAGGAAGAAAATGCCATCAACATTGCAACGTTGTAATTGCCAACAGGCAATGAAGAGCCGCAGCCAAAGGAAGGAGGAGAGGAAGGAGTGGCAGGACTCGGGGGGGAGGTGAAGTATGGTAAGCGCAGCAAACTGGCAACTGCCACATGTCCTGCCAGCTCAGCTTGGCCAACAAAAACAAGAAAAAAGTGCAGTCCTCAGCCTGGACACTCAATAGGAGCGAGAGGTGCTACCAAAATAGTTCGAGCCTATATAGCCTCTTAGTTATATAACAGAAAAAGGATATAAATAAGTGATCCTGCCAATTTAATTACCAATTTGTTTATTAAATATTATTTGTTGTAAAATCGAAGAGGATCGTTGAAGAAACTGTGTTATTCTGGTTACTTCCTTTTTGTTTAGAAGCTCCTAGAAAATCCTAGAAGCCCAGGATCAACCCTCGGATGGAGAGATATGTGCGTTGAGCCGGCCCTGTTGTGTGACATTTTTAGCACACGGCTAATGTGTTTTGGCCGCCGCTGATGTTGCAACAGCACCAGCTCTCCGCCAGTTTCCAGGGGCGGGGATTTGGGCTGGTCAGGACGGCAGAGCAGGAAGTGGAATAACGAGGGGCTTTGTGGTCCACTCCCGGCAACAAACTGCACTGACTGACTGATGAGCTGGCCGACTGGTGTCTGTCTGGCTTTGCCGTTTGCCGTTTTGCCATTTGCCGGTTTTGGCCAGCCCCAAAACTATTCATTATAATCAGGCATCAGATTATGTCTGGCCAAATGTTAAGCAGGCCAAGTCAATCCGGGAGTGTATTTATTTAACTGGCGGCGGGTAAAGTCGGAAAAGCGGAAAGTAGGGAGCGATATATATTAAATAAAAAGTCATAAAAATGAACAGTTAATCCAAGTAGTTGAGAAAAAAGGAGGGGGGGGGGAGGCAGGCAGGGCAAGGACCCTTTATTCCATTTTTGGGAGGGAAGGAAGATGAAGCGGTTGCCAGATTCCCGACCCTCGGCGATGACGATGACAAGGGTGCTTTGCCGCCTCACTGACTAAATAAAATTGGAATTTATTATCATGATTTGTAGCAAGAAGAGGCGGCATAAAAAGCACAGCAGCGATGCCCCCAGTTGCCCCAATTCCATTCCTCCTCATCAGCTTCAGATCCCAATGCTCTGACTCATCGGAATGCCCCACAACCCAAAGTCATAGACTTGGATAAGTAAGCGGGGCATTCTTAAATTTATATTCCTTCCTTTCCCGGCCGAGATTTAAATTGCTTCGGTCAGAGAGTTGAAGTCAACGCCTACGGGCGGGTGTGGTCGTGGCAGGACAAGGCACAAGGCACAAGGCACAAGGCACAAGGCACCAGGCAGCAGAAGGCTTAACTGTGCACTTTCTTGCTGGTTTATTAGGGTTTTCCCCACAAGCTGCTAAGGCGATTTGCTGCCATTCGAGCTGATGCAGCTGGCCACGGGTCGTATGCGCGATTTTGCTGAGTAGTCCCCCGGACTAGGCGCCTGGCCCGGCTCTTTTGTGGCAAGTAGTTGGGGGGGGGTGGCAAATGGCAAGTGGCAAGTGGCTGTGGCAGCTTAAAGCTATCAATGAGCAACTGAGTGGCAGGTTTTCTAATTGCGGCGACTGCAACATGGGCGCAACGATTTATGTGCCACCCGAGCCAGATTAAAACCAGAGTTTAAAGAAGGACTTTAAGGATTCTATACATTTTGTAGCCAAAACCTTTTGTATTACAATTTCCCGTAACAAGAAAATTCAAGTGGAAAATGCGTATGTAAGATTCCTCCTCCGGCTGTCAATGTCTTCTAGGGAATTTCCACATTTCCATGGCACATTCATACATTCAAAGTTGTGGCTGAATAAAAGGGAATAAGGATAAGCCAAGGCTGGAGTGGAACATTCTCGGCAAAGAAATGCAGCCCCCGCATTTCACTCCACCTGTCAGCTCAATGTTTTCCACCTTCCTTACACTTTTGTAACAAAAAAAAAAAAAAAAAAGGAAGCGGAGGCCTGCAGTTACCTTTTTTTTATCTGCATAAACAGAAATACACGTTTCTTGCTTATTTTCGGGCCAAACTTTTGGTAGCCAGCTAAGCTGTCGGCTCTCCGGTGTCTGCCCTGCTGTGACAAATTGCGTTAATGCCAAGTTAAGCTGCTGGCTAAATGGCAGGAGAGTGTTGCTGGCTCAGCTCCGACCTTTTTCACTTTATCCTCACTCCCTCTGCTTCGGCTTTGCCTGGTCCTGGTCCTGGTACTGGTCCTGGGCCTCGTCCTGGCTCGATGCAGTTAATTATTGTTGCATCTATTAAGCCCATCTGTCTGGCCCTGGAAACTATGCTATAGCTTGTGTCAAATTGAATTCTAAGGAATTAAAGTCCTTAAGTGGAAAGTATTAAGCTTACATCATGTAAATCCAAAATCAATTGTTGCTCACAGGACATGCTTTTCCATGTATGCTTGGCAGGAACTTTTTGGCTCACAGCTGCCGCTTGATTAGCTCCAGAAAAAACAATATCCTTGCGCCACACATGCTGTCAACATTATTTGGGAGGCAGGACCGCCCACATGCAGAAGCAACACCTTGCTCTTCTATGCAAAAAAAAGGAGAATTAAAAAGATATTTGGTGGCGAAAATTAAATGAAATTCTCCCACACCAGCATCCTGCGCATCAATTTAATTCAATTTATTATCTTAGTCCTTGTGAGCGATTGAGCTAATTCAATGAAGTAGACAAGAAAATAAGTTAGAAAGTTGTTGCCCCTTCCGAGAGTATCGGCTGCTTTAAAATGTCTTGATACAGTCCCGACAAAATGGAGTGGAAAGTCATCCCCCATCCTCGAATTTTAATGGTATCCTTGGAGTCGTTGGAGGCACGCGAAAGGCTCGCGTGGGACGCGCAATATTTGATGGATGGCATCGGTGATATGCTAACGTGCTGGCAGCCAAACAGAATGCGAATGCCAGTCAAGGACATTCGGGCGGAGGCCCACAGGACGACGACGTTGGCATGATGCCTTTGATGTCGACATCGAGCGCTCACATCTCCTCCCGGCACAATGGGACAACTGGGTCGAACACAATGGGAAACGGCATCGGGCATATAGGCTTAGAGGCCGAACAATGATAGGGGCTTTTAAGTTTTGTGATTGGAAATTGTTTGCACTTGAGAACTGGCATGATTTCAATTGAACTTTTCTGTCAACTTTTCTCGAATTCATGGCATTATTATAAGGACCTTTTCTCTTATATTTAATTAAATACTTTTAGCATCTCTTGAACCAGAGTTCTTGCCCTGTAATGGGTTAATGTCTAGGAGCTCTAAAGACAATATCTTTGGGTCTTTAAACCAGACTCGAATAAAATTCTATTTTATGTTAGGCATGCGGCGGAAATGAAAAAGACAGGCCAGGAATTTGGAACCGGGGGGGGGGTAGAAGGATACTGGTACTGGTTTTTATGTGCCGCCATATAAATTCGGTTTGCTCCAGAGTCTCGCATTTGCTTCCAAGTACTTGAAGCTCCGCATTACGTTTATGGCTGCCTAAATTAAACACAAGAAGCCAGAAGACGCCAAAGTGGCAACAGCACAGGCAACGGAGGAGCCTCGGCCTCCAAGGACCCAGAGGGGACTGAGGACTGAGAATGTGAAGGAAAAGGACCCGAGAGCATGGGAAATTGCTACAAGTTCCTTTATTTTATGCGCATATTTGCGCATATTACTCATACGCCCGGCTGGCATACATCTTCATTTAAGGCAAACGTCTTTAGCCCTGGAGGAGATTGGTCGGAGGGAGGCCCGAGTCGTATACTTTTATTTTATTAAATTTTCATTTCATTTCGTCTGTTAGACACTGCCATACATTACACGCTCAACATGTTGCATGCCTCCGACCTGCCTGTGAGCATTTCCCGCTCGCTTTAAGATGATGATGGCGGGAATTGGAATTGAGGATTGGGCTTTGAATTGGAAAAGAAAAGTTTCTCAACAGGCCGCCGGCTCATTAAAAAATAAGCGAGGGAAGAAGGAGGCGTTTCCACGCCGATTCGTTGATTGCCAATGAAAAGCGCAGATGTAGAAGATTTATAGGCTCTGGGGGGGATTGGCATTGGCTTTCGCATTTCCCAGCCACCCAGCCACCTGATTTATGTTGCTCCCCAGTATAAATGGCAAAGTGAATAAAACTGGGCTCACAAGGATATCAGGCTCAAAGCTGTTTCCGTTTCCCCAGCGGGTAAGTCGTGTCGTGTCCTGACCTCTCGCTTGCCTCTCCGGCGTCTATTGAGTATCGCACAAATGGGTTATTGATGAGCTATTCTGTTCGGTGACTTGCCACAGTGGCAAAGTTTTCAGGACTCGCCTTTAGGCCGGGCCGACTCGGTGTATTGAGGCGTGACTGTAAGGAGTGCCTGGCGGTCCCTAATGAGACCTTCTGCTTTGTATTCCTGAGGCACGGATTATAACCTGTCTAGCTTCATTTTTGGTCTTTGCCACTTGCAGGTTGCAACGTGAAATTGCCACGGCAAGTAGCTCGAATTTCATTAGCGTTCCAACTTTAAAATTGTGGCACATGCGTGGCCCGTTTTCCCGTCGTTCTTATCCTTATTCAGCATTTCTGTCTCTCCTGTCCCTCCTCGTGGCTTGTCCTCCTCCTGCTCCAGCTCCTGCTCCAGCTCCTGCTCCTGCTCCTGCCACGTTGCTGATGTCGCACTTGTCACATAAATGTGCTTAATCTTTTACACCGGCGAAACCCATCCTGGGAACTGACAGTGTGTGCTTCGCTGCAAGCTCGAATGAAATCCTGCTGGCAGGAAATTTGCCAACGAAAAATTTATGAAAATTAAACTTAATGGATTTTTACTGGGCGATGATGTGCAATTACCATAACGCCTTGGCTGGTTCTTTACAAAATTATGGGGATTAAGGTAATATGGAAAGATTAAATTTAAGGATCTTCTACCAGGCCTATGGGATACTTTTTGAGTTTGTAAATAGTTGGTAAATATCTTGAAATCCTTGCAGAGTAATCCCCTAATAAACGACGGCATTTGCATGCTTGAACTGAAAGCAATATCTATATTTCCGCTTGCGTTAGCTTGGCAACTCTGGCAATACCGATATTTCCTTCTTCCGCTTCCTTCCGCCAAAGTTTGCCAGCATTTATCGCATCGCCCATGGTGCAGGATTGTAAGGATAGCAAGCGCATTTCCATGTCCCAGCCCAGCCCAGCCCAGCCCAGCGCAGCCCGGGACTTGTCTAACATATCAAATTTGTAGCTAGTAGCTAGTAGCTACGCATATCCTTGTGCGACTCAACATGTCAACCGGCAGTGAGGACGACGAAACTTTTGGCCGCCACTGCCTCGTGTAGTTTGGCAAAGAACTTTAATTTGTGCATTACGGGCGACGCCGCAAGGACTTGCCGTCAGGAGGCGGGACGGGGCGGGGCGAGGTGGGGAAAACTTTGCCCAACATAAGTTTACACCAAGTTGCGGCTAAGAGTAGGTGGCAGGTTCTTCGCTTTAAGTTGCCTCGTAATACAACTCATTAAATTTAGAAAATACTCGCAGCGAAAGTTGAGCGAAAGAAAAGTTTCGCCCACGGGGGGGGAGGCAATGGAGGCCATGGAGGCCATGAAGGCTGTGGTGGAGGCCCATCCGTTGACATCTACATTTGCACAGCAGCCAGCCATAAACTTGGCCAAGAAAACAGGGCCAAGACATGGCCGAAGGCGGTCCTAGACCGGAAATTTAAGTTCCCCTTTTTGCAGTTTAATTGCAACGGATGTTGGCGTGTAAATTATTTTGTCTGCCCGCCGCTGCGATGGCCTCATTTTCTGTGCTAATGAGCAACTTATTAAAAGTTTCCACCATTCCCCACCGCCGTTCCAGGATCAAAACTGAATAGCTTCGGACTACGATTGGGGCGATTGGCATTTGGGACAAAAGGATGCGAATGCTTCGATGCTTGGATGTTTGGATGGTGGAGCGCGTGAGGCGAATAACGAAATACAAACAGAGAATATCTGAAACAATTGGCTCTGGCAATTGAAAACAAAGCCGAAGCCAGCGGATAACTTTTACAATCAGCCGAAAAACTCATTTACGCTCTCCTTGGAGGATCGAAGGATAACTTCCGTTTCCAATGGGTTGCAATGAAAAAAGGATGAAACAAAAGTTTGAAGAACCAGTTCAGGTTTTCAGAAATAATTAAATTAGCTACGGTTTCTATATAGAGTTTTTCTTGTATATCCTGCCTTCATTTGCTTTAATTTCTAGGCATTCCCCATTGACAGGATGGGCTTATAAAAATCCTTCAAGGGTGTTAACCTCTCCTGGGTGGATGCATAAATGAATGAGTTGAAAGGGGGTGTTGGCATGGAAAACCCATCCAGATTGGTCGCTCCTCCTCAAGTGCTTAGACAATCGTGTTGAAGCTTTGATTTTCGAGCTTATGCTGGATTTGGTGGCACCTCCCCACCACCCCCCCACAGGCACCAATCCAATCCTCGCTCCGCATCTGCAGTATGCTTATGAGGGCGGGTAATTAAGTTGAAGTGCCCAAAGATATACACGAACACAAAGGCAATTTGCCTAAGTAATGCTTGAGTCGATGACAGACCGACAAACTGGCAAAGTGACAGACCCAGAGAGTCCTGGCTGACACACCGAACGACTGGCTGGCTGACTGACTTGGTTGGCTGGTAAAAGTGTTGAAATGTCTGCGGCAGGACTTAATTAATTAATGTCGAGCGAGGCAAACGGGCAGGCAAACGAAATGAGAAAAGTTTCCCAAGACCTCGGGGGGGTGCCCTGGGAAAGTTGGCAGCTATTTGTTAAGTTGCTGCCGTTCAATATTTGTCACTGAACTCATTAAGCAAATTAATAGACAAAGTTGCCAATTGCTGACAATGGAGGTTTCGCCCTTTAGCGCGCATTTGCCATTTTATTTACCGAATCGAATCGCAACCGAAGTTGGCCAGGAAGCCACCTAGAACGGGGACTCTTGGCTTTTTGTGGTGGCAATAAAATGTCACGCAATAAAAAACCCAAAGTCAACAAACAATTCCACGGAAGATGCCAAGGCAATCGCAATCGCAGTCGGAGTCGGAGTCGCAGTCCCAGAAATCGATTATGGACGCCTTAAGGAATCGACATGGCGACCCAGTCCTGGCCACGTTTTCGATTTTGCCATTCGGCATTCGCCACCTGATGCCCGTTGATGCTGCTGCCCCTGTGTTCTGGCACATACACACACACACACAAGTCCCCTTCCCGTTTCCCATTTATCTCCTCGCCCATGGCTGCGAAATTGCCAACGTTGCAGCTCAAAAGCGGAAGTGATTTCCCAGCGTGTACGTGAGAGGTCCTTTATTATTTTCGTGTGTGTGTGTGTGTGTGTGCGTGAGTTGATGAGTGTGTTGATGCGGCTGGAAAAATGTTACTTTGAAAGGATCTTACAGTCCTCAAAATGAAATATTTAATGTAATTTTGAAACATTGTTAAAAATATTTTGCGACATAAATACGGAAAATAGGATCAATTGAAAAGTCTTGATCCTGAGACCACTTTTGATCCTTTTACAATTACTTTCCCAGAGTCACGAAACTGTTACTCGAGGAGCAGCACTGTCCTGCACTGTTACGAGTCCCGAGTCCTGAATAAACCCCCACATCCAATATGTGTACTCAGCAAGCAGCCGAGGGAGGAGGTCGCGGATGGCAGTGAAGGATTTTATGACCCTTGATAGTGGCAAGCGATTTGTTGCGTGCATTGGTGGCTGCCGTTGCATTTTCAATTTGGCGCTGCGCACTTTTGGCATCTTTGAATAATGCAATGGCAATCGGGGTCACAACCGACCACCTCCTCCCTGCCACAAAAAGGAACCGATTCCTCGCAAATGCCAAGCCATCTGCTATACGCTACGACCTGTCTTCACTAAGCTTATTTTGGCTGCTGATTAGGAAGCCAATGGGGAATTTTTCAGAGTCTGCGACTGAGACTGAAACTGTAGTCGTTCCATCCAATTCTGTTCCGTTTTTATAATTTCCAAACACGGGCGAGCAATTCGAGCGCAGCTCCAACTCGTGTCATGTGGGGCAAGTTGACAAATATGCAGCACGTGCGCTGGATTCGCCCAGAGGCCCAGGGGCGTGGCTGCCACCGCCGATTGATGGCGAAACAACAACCCCGTGATGTCGCACAAAATTTGATTTTTGTTCTCCAATTACTGGAAATCTCATGTTTGTTTCCCAACAATTGCCTTTTAATTGGAGGAATGTTCTCTGACAATATGGCTAAGCCACAAAGGCTCATTCGGACGGCAATTGGGATCAACACTCGTAAGATCTGGAATATTTCTATATGGCACCTTCTTTTGTTTATATATTGGCCAATTTTCATCCGATTCTTGAAAGGAATACCTTAAAAGATTCGTAAAACGATTCCCCACAAAACTGCATCAAAACCTGGAAACAAATTATTTTTTCAATTTTCTTCCATTTTTTGTGGGCCCCTTGTAAAATCCGGAATTCCTTGGAAAGTCCTGATCATCCCTCTATGGCCCCTTTCGATGTCTATATTTTGGCCAATTCTCATCCGATTCTTGAAAGGAATACCTTAAAAGATTCGTAAAACGATTCCCCACAAAACTGCATCAAAACCTGGAAACAAATTATTTTTTCGATTTTCTTCCATTTTTTGTGGGCCCCTTGTAAAATCCGGAATTCCTTGGAAAGTCCTGATTATCCCTCTATGGCCCCTTTCGATGTCTATATTTTGGCCAATTCTCATCCGATTCTTGAAAGGAATACCTTAAAAGATTCGTAAAACGATTCCCCACAAAACTGCATCAAAACCTGGAAACAAATTATTTTTTCGATTTTCTTCCATTTTTTGTGAGCTATCCCCTTGTGAAATCCGGAATTCCTTGAAAAGTCCGGATTATCCCTCTATGGCCCCTTTCGATGTCTATATTTTGGCCAATTCTCATCCGATTCTTGAAAGGAATACCTTAAAAGATTCGTAAAACGATTCCCCACAAAACTGCATCAAAACCTGGAAACAAATTATTTTTTCGATTTTCTTCCATTTTTTGTGAGCTATCCCCTTGTGAAATCCGGAATTCCTTGGAAAGTCCGGATTATCCCTCTATGGCCCCTTTCGATGTCTATATTTTGGCCAATTCTCATCCGATTCTTGAAAGGAATACCTTAAAAGATTCGTTAAATGATTCCCCACAAAACTGCATCAAAACCTGGAAACAAATTATTTTTTCGATTTTCTTCCATTTTTTGTGGGCTATACCCTTGTGAAATCCGGAATTCCTTGGAAAGTCCGGATTATCCCTCTATGGCCCCCTTTGATGTCTATATTTTGGCCAATTCTTATCCGATTCTTGAAAGGAATACCTTAAAAGATTTGTAAAATTATTCCCCACCAAACTGGATCCAAACCTGGGAACAAATTATTTTTTCGATTTTCTTCCGGAATCCCTTAGGAGATCTTGGATGTTTGTATATGGCACGCTCCGTAGTCAATCTCTTTTAATATTTTTATGCAATCCATGAATGGATTTCCTTTAATGACCTTAACGCTATTTAATACATTAAAAATATATTTCTGATGCCCAACTGGTTTATCCTTTTTTAAGTGAAATGGCTTTTTATGGCCTTGCGATAATCGTTCAATTCCCATTAATGTTAAAGACGATTTCCATTTCCAGCCGTGCCGTGTGCCCAGGCTTTTCACTTCCATTTGAACAGTGAGTTTCCATTGTATTCCAGAGGCGTGGGGTGTGGCGCGTAAATAAACCGTAAATGGATGCATTTTTAAGCGCTTCTGCGGGGCATTAATTTTAAACAATTTACCTGGAGCTCATACGAAAATTCGCTTTAAAGTCGAGCGAGAACAAAAGCCTTCGCTGGCAGTTGAAAAAGTGAGAAACTGGGAAACTGGGATCGCCCTGGGGCGCTGCTCCTTGTGCCCGGTGCCCAGTGCCCGTTGCCTGGTGGCTTATGCCAGTGCAGCTGCAGCCACTTCAATTTCAAAAGCATCAGGTCCTGGCTTCTGGTTCTGGTTATGGTCCTGCGGTGGCCATTGGCCGCTGGCTTTTGCCCTTCCATTTTTCCACACCGTAGCTTCGACTCCAGATTTGCTTTTCCACTCGCCTCCTGCCACTTTACCACCCATCCCTTTTGTTTGCCTCCTGCTGGGGCCGCCGCATCATTTTCCGTTTTTGCTGGAGTTTTCTTTTCGGAGTTTCGGAGTTGGCCCCGTGATTCTCCCTTAAAGCCAAGTTCAATGTTTGATTAGCGCACGGTGTCCCTGCACGGTGTCCCTGCACCTTCCGCCAGGACATGCTGGATGCTTATTAAGCATGCGCCTCGTTGTGCACAAATATTTGAAATGTCTGGCATTTAGCAACTGTGAAATGTATTAATTATGGAAGAGCGGCGTGCGTTGACCGCAGAAACCGCACCTCTCCGCACCGCACAAAATCGGCAAAAGCGAAATTGAAGCTGGAAAGAATCGCGTTTCGGCAATGATAAACTAACTAACGAATTTCATTTATGGCCAAATGCAACTGCAACTGCAACCGCTGCTGTTGCGGTCACAAAGTGGTTGCACAAATATCAGTTTCGAAATGGCAAAAAAAAAAATAGAATAAAATAAAAACCATAAACCAGAGTTAAACAGAGGAATCTGTTTAAGAGTTTCAAAAAAGTGTTTTAATTTTATGGCAAATGGAAATTATCCGATTTAACCAGAGCTTCCTGTCGCATAAATAAAAACGTCAAAAGCAGTTCCATGTTAATTTTATGCCAATTTAATTTAAGCATATTAAGCGTGTTCAACAATAATTGGCCACTTAATGATAAACACTGCTCTGGTCCTGGTCAAGGAGCAAACTCCAAAATGGGAATCATGGCTAAATCATCTGCACGATTTTAATTACAATTTTCAATTAAAGAGCGACACAGAAAAGCAATTTGCAATCCCTATCTCTCATCTTTTCCTTCCAGATATTGCTCTATCCGGAGGAGGGCTGGGCGCGGACCGCCTCCTCCAGCTACTGGACCATCACGCCCTGCTGGTGGCAGCCAAATCGGTGTCGCATCGTCGAGTGCTCCGGCACCCAGCGACGTGCCACCAAGGCCCGAATGCTGCCGCTCGAGCAGCAAGGCTCGCTCCTGATAGCCGGACACTTTCGCAGGACCACCGCGGCCGGGGGATGTGGCGAGGGCCGGAGCAGCGGCTGCGCAGCGGGGGCCTCCGGCTCGGTGGCTGCCACCCCATCGCTGCCAGGCACACCTGCGGCAACAGCAGCTGCAACTGGCCCGAGGGGGGCCAGTGGAGCTGCAACACCGAGGGGCAACACCTCCGACAAGTCACCGCCCGCGGGGAACGACGAGTTCAAGCTGTATCTGACATCCAACATCTCGATGGAGGACTACAACATGGGCTACTGCCTAACGGGATTCGTGGAGCGTCGCTGCCAGGTGACAAACACCTTCCAGATGACTCACTTTGCCGTCATCAAGCGGCAGTGGCCGCCGTCGCCGTCCAATCTCAGCAACAACTAGGACCTCCCCCTCTCCCCCTCAAAAATTGGTAAATGTGATCCGAAAATATGATTTCTTAAACACGATTCGAGCAGGTTACTAAATATTACACAACCTGTCTTAAGTTTTTAGATACTAAGTAGAATGTTTGTGCAATCTCGAATTCAAATCAAAATCAAATAGAAAATGTACCATAAAACGTTTAGAACTTAAATTAATTCCCAGATTTCCAAAAAAAAAAAATTCCATGCATGTTTAGTGCGTAAAAATGTAATTTTAACTAAACGTTCGAGGGGAATAAAAAAAATGGAAACATAGGAAACAGAATTAAAAACTTTACGTGTGCTTTCAGTGTTGTGTAAACTAAATAGAAAAAACTAAGGCAAAAAATAAGAGTAACAAGCGAAAGGAGAAAAACAACTAGTAACTGTTAAATGCTAAATGCAAGTAAACCGCTTTGCCAACTCACACACACACACTCGCACACTCACACACTCGCATACTCGAGCCTGGCCAGCTACTTAATGCTTCAAAAAAGTGCAACAAATTGAAACTTGTGCTTGTCGAAGCATGTGATTGTAAGTGCACTAAAAGCTGTATGTGAGTGGGTGGCTGGGTGGCTTAGTGGCTGTGTGGGAGTTGGCTCTCTCTCTCTCTCTCTCGTTTCCACTACATACAAATATGTACTTTAATGGCCATGTTTGCGAAACCTATTGCCTTTAAGCTTTAAAGTATAAGCGCAACTCGAGGCGGGCAAACAAGTCACTTAATTATCCTCTCCGGCATTATTAACGTTTTTAAAAATTAACCAAAAAGAGGCAAAGTTGAGAGCGAAAAGTGTAAAGCTGCTTAGTGTCAAAGGTCGTTGGGCTGACGAGTTTGCCTGCCAACTTTTAGGCTAATCTAAGAAAATAAGCCAATTAATCTGTGTAGTTCTTTCTCCCCCCCTACTCCCCCACTATCCCTCTGTGCCACACCGTCTATCTATATCGCCCCACCACCACCCACAATCTGTCCCCTTCATTCTCACTCACTTTGAGCATGATACGCAACGTATATCAACAATTCGTCCAATAATTGGAGACTTTCGGCGCCACAAATTGCCAAAATTCAAAATTGGCAAGGCCAAAGCTCCAATTGCCAAAAACCCTAAGTGTTAAAAACAAAAAACGAGGAAACCAAAACGTAAAGGAAACCAAAGCTACATAAGTCAAAAACTCGATAACTAAGCTAAGGAATAGTTTAAAAATTCAATATTTACACTCTAGAGTAATATATATATTATATATTTGTGTAGTAGGCTGAACATTTTTGCGTATCGGTGTATTTATATATAAATGTATTGCGGATACATTTACAAGATAACATTTTTGCTATAGTTCGCGTAGCTCGCTTTTAGGCGCTTTTACACGCAAGCGAATAAGGGCAGTCCAGGCCAGTCCAGGCCAGTCCAGTCCACCTCTATCTTTGTATTATTTGCTGCAGACAGACAAGACACTCTCCCCTGCCTACATTAATCCTAAACTAATTGATATTTAAGTATCAGGTACCTGCCAGAATCAACAACAACAGCAACAACAACAACAGCACAGAAAAATAAACAACAAGAAATATAAATATTTATTGAGCTATTATGTCTGTGCAAATATTTGTGTCCATTTTGATTAGAGAAAGTAAATAAAGTGAATTATTTTTTAGAAACACCTGAACTACTCACACACCCACACAAGCACATGGTATCCCTGAATTGTATAAACGCGTTTATTAGTGTGAGGTCCTTTCTCTGTCTCTATGTGTATGTGTAGCATATATTTCTGCGCCTATGCTTAAAACACAAAACAATTAAACATAGTTCAGCTTGAAGCTGAATTAAACAAAACATAAAAAACAACACGCAATGAGCTTTTTTGTAGTCCACTCGAGGAAATTTCGATTAAAACATTTTTAAATGGCTAAAAAGCAGTCAACCAGAAAATCCCCGTGCTACGTGAGCATTGGCAATTAATTAATATTAAGCTTCTATCGGAATAAGCGATGTAAACAAAAGCATAATTAGTCTAAAAGAGGAATAAGATAAACTGGTAGCAGAGCAAAAAAAAAAAGGAGTAAACAAAATGCAAAAGTAAATTCGAAATCAAATCAGATGGAAATGCAAATGAAAGTATAAATTTAAATCAAAATATGTTAATGTTAATGCTGCAGCATAAACCATAGAGCCAACAAAAACAAAAAACAAAAACTTTCAATAACAAAAAAATGTTTAATGAAAATAGATACCCCAATGGGTGATAAATTGGTAATTGAAATGCTAAATTACAGCAGAAATCAAAACATTCTAAATAAAGAACGAAAGCAGAAATCATAGTTTGTTTTTTTTTTCCAATGGGATTCGTATTTATATTCAATCATTTTAGCAGGTCCTGCCCAGCTGCCAGGTGTCCTTCTGACAATTTACCAACGAATCAAAGCCGGATCTTAGCCCCTGGAGTGCGCCAGGCCATTAACTTTTATCACAAGCTCCCTCCTCCGGCTTTGTTTCGTTTGCTCAGCCAAGGACGAGTGGACACTTGGCTGCAACTTCCCACTCACCTGAACCTGCACCAGGGCCGGCGGCATAAATCGCGCCCTCGCTTTCAACTTTCAACAAAGATGTAAGCCAAGTTAATTGCTTTTTGTTGCCTTTTTTTTCCCCTCCCAGCTGGCTTTTGCCACGTTGCCGTTGCCGTGCAGCCGTGCTGCCGTGTTGCCTCCTGCAATGTCAACAATGAAACTAACGTCAGCCAACTTCAGTTGTAACCCGACACTGGGGGAAATATTTTGGCAATGAAATAAATTAATTACGAAAGAGGTAACAGGAGCCCTCGAGTACAAAAGATGAAGTGCCACCCTTTCTTATATTTCTTTGCGTAAAATGAGTAAGGGAATTCCCCTCAGTGTATCCTTTCTAAAACCCTCCATGTTGTTGCCCTTTACGGCTCCGGTGCTTATTTGAACAGCTCTTCACAAACAAGAACTTGGCAACATGGAAGCGTTTACGTGGAGCATTCCGCGCAACCATTTCGTTGCCTTGGCAGACAAACGGGCGGCGCCTGTCAGGACATTGCCTAACCTTAGGCCCCAGAAGACGAAGGGCTAGAAACCCAAGATCTTCAAGTCAAGGATATATAAATATTCTAAAATTCAAAAGTTTTAAAAAAAAAATGAAGAAACTTTAAGGCATATACGGCCCATTGCACTGACCCACTGTTATTAATGATGAGTAACAGGACATGAAACGGACAAAGCAGAGTTGCTCGAATTCCGTTCGGGTCCTTTCAATCAATTTACGATTCATAGTGTAAGCCCTGAAGAAGCCGTCGCCTCTAGAAATCGAAGTCAGTCGACTGTGAATATTGCAAAATGAGCTTCCGCCTTTCGCCTTGGCGCTGAACTTCCGGCAACAATTTCCGTTTCCTCATTACCTTATTTTTTCATCGCCGAAAGTCAGGACTCCGGGTCCTACCAAAGCGGGGGCGTGTCGACCAACACCCTGCTCCTGCTCCTGCTCCTGCTTCTGGCATATGACAATTTATTACGCCCGAAGCTTCGATTTAAATTGCTTGACAATTATTACACAATGACGAAGGGCAAAAGCGGCGAGGACCAATGAAAAATGTTCCCGTTCGACAATTTCCCGAGCTCTCCCGCCACCCCTCCCATCCCATTCCAGAATTAATGATGGCAAATTTGCAAAGTTCACAAATTTCTTATTAGTAGACCAGGCTGAGGAAGTTGGCTTTCCCTCTGCTCCGCTCTGCTCTGTTTTGGTCTCAATCTTCCTGCTCTAGCGCCCAGGGTTCATATTTCATTTTAGGCAGTTAGTTTCGGAAAATGAGGAAGTGATGGTGAAATGGGGAATGGCTGGTGCACCTCCCTGTGGTTTTAAGTTTTCGCACTTTAGCCAAGAGGCAGGAGGGCAGGGAGGCAGGCAGGGAGGCAGGCGAAATTTCCCAAGCGCTCTAATTTGAATTTTAATTGAGGTTCTCTTTGTGGTTTTCTCTTGTTTTTTCCTTATTTTTTATGTTTGTTTGGTTGGTTGCTTGCTTTGAAAATTAACAATAATTATAAATAATTAATATGCCGAGCAGGTTCTCGTTGGGAGGACGTGACTGAGATTGCTCCACCAAAAAGAAATCATAATTACTGGGAACGGCCTTTAAAGCCCGGTTTAACACATTCGACTGAAAGGTCCTTTGTGAATGTTTGATAATAAAAGCGATGCAAAATCAAATCAAAGCGAAAATCTTTTATACATTTATGCATTGTCGAAACAAAACAAGAGAATCGAAATCATAAAAAACAATTCATCAGTTGCAAATAAATAAAAAATCGAATGAATATGCAAATGTCAGGCAAATAAAAAATTACTTTCTCTGCCGCAGGGGAGGGGCCAGCCAACTATATACATATATTTATATATCTCAGGTCTGATTTATCCGCCAACAGGAGAGGTTTATGTGGCCGAAACATTGCTGTAAATATAAATTTAATTGCATGAAAAAAAAAAATTCCTCACAGCGGGATCTCCATGCAATTATTCCCGTCGAGGCCATAGAAATTTTAAATTGAAATACCTTCCTATTTTTCCTTTTCCAATTTTATTTCATTATGTGAGTCCATCAAGGAAAAAACATGTTCGAACAAGAACAATTTAAATATGATTGCAAAATTTCTGATCTGCTATTTAAACAATGAATGATTTTTCCCTGTTTTTTTTTTTTTTTTTTTTTGTTTGAACATCCTTTTTTGCAATTGACAATAAAGGCTGACCATTGGTTTTATGCAGAGCAAGGCAGAGTTATTAATTATTGAAAGACCATTTAACCATTCAATCAGATTGTAAACATTTAATTTGCTTTTATTTGACTTACACCCCCTGCAAACCCTGGGGGGGGGGCGGCCACAATAGTTTGGCGAATTAATTAAAATTGCAATCCTCATTAAATAATGAAATGCAATTTCTTAAGAACCAGACACGAGGGACTGCCTCACCTGTCCTGGCCCGTCGCCTGTGGCCCGTCGCCCGTCGCCCCAGCAGGTCGCCAGAGCAGTCTGGGCGATGAATGATGGAGACGACGTTGATGATGACATTATATCATGCTCATTGAACGCAAATGTGGCGTGCTTGTTGCACATCATAAAAGAGTCAACAAAAGCCGGACAAAAAAACCAGGAGGGGCAAAAGTTAACATAACGAATATTAAATACCCTTTTCTAAATGATGGAAAAAAGAGTGCTTAAAGAACTAATATAATACTATAACTCTATATACATTTTTAATTAGATTGTTTAACAATTTGTATAAATCTAATTTTCAACAAAACGAATCGGAATCATCCTTTTTCTATTTTTTTAATTAATTTTATTAGTATTTAGCATATACTGGTATATACTGGTATAACCCATTCAAAGTGTACTATGCCATGTCCTTGCTGAAATATTTGACAAGTGACTGCCTCCCCATTCATGGACTCTAGTTCCAGTTTCTTCATCTCATTTTTCCCCATTTTTTGTGGCTTGTGTCACTCATTCTATTGTGAATTGTTTCGAAAGGCTTTTGTATTGTCGAGAATGACATGAAAGTAGAGATTGTGCTGCGGTGGCTTGGTGTCTAGGAATATTCCACACACCACACACACACACACACCATCGCAATAACAGGTGAGATGAAATCCTTTCTTTCCACGTTCACTGACCTCTTATTTACAGTTCAGAAAATGGCCAAGTTTAGTTCGTTTTGTTTTTCGGCCAACGAATTAAGTTGAAGCGCTTAAGGCGCATTTAAATTAACTTTAATAGCGGGCGAGGCAGGGCACGGACTACTCCCGCCCACCCTAAAGGATATTCGCACAGCTCAACGGGCCCTCGAAAAGCCACATTTACGCCAAGTACTTAACAACTTTAATGAGCAGGGGATAGAAAGGCAAGGACTTTGGGCCAGGCGAATAAAAAAAAAACAAAAACGACAAAAAAAAAACGACCATGAAACATTGGGGGAGGATCCAAAGTAGCTAACGCGCACTTAATACTAATGGCTGTCATTATCCTTTATCCTTTTGCCTGTCGCAACAACTGTCAGTGTGTCTGTGTACCCTACTATCCTGGCCTTTGTTTGCACGCACATTTATTAGGCAAACCAAAGCGCCAAACTTCCAGCTGCCAAAAAACCCAAAAAAAGAAAGCAAAAAAATTAACTTGGTAGAAACAAAGAAAAAAATTAACTTAACTCGATTTACAAAAAACTTTTATTTCTATTATTTTTTTTGTTGTGTTTTGCTGACAAACAAAAAGGAAACGGAAACGAAAACGAATTAAGAAGTCCTGGTCCAACTTTAAGTAGCTTTTGTGCGAGAAAGTATTAAAATCGCTTTCCCCGAAGGCTCCGGCGAAGCCTCGGCACAAAAGTAAGTGGCCAAAAGGATTCCACAGAAAGTCAAGTGTCCTTGAATCATATTTACTTAACTTTTGCAATGTTTTCAACCTTCCCCATTCCACGTTCTTTAAAAGGAATTTCCTTTTATTATTCGTAGAGAAAAGAATTTCCATAAATCTTGAAGGCAAGTAAACCAATTTAATTCCTTTCTAAATGGTTAATATGTGATGAGATCCATTTCAACAATGTTTTAAAAGTTTCCCGGGGTCAAGGAGCAGCGGGAGTGGAACTTGTGAATGTCTGCAGGATTACTCGGGACCAAGTTTAGGTGAGAGACGGCTGACGTTGGCTTTTTATCAAGTAGCTGCAGATGGAAAACTTTTCCCTCGCTCCATTGTCTGTATCTGCATCAAAACTTTAAATATTGCTCAATAGACGAGAGAGAGAGTTTCCGAAAAAGTCTTTATTATGGACAGTCCATCTGCAATGGAGGGGCCACAACCTGACCACAACAATTCAGTGGTGGTGCTGGGCCATTATTGGATGGGTCACACATCTATGCCGGGTAATAATTTCACACGCCCTGCGACGCGGTCGTTTTAATTAGCACGATTGCATTTTCAACACGTCCAGGCCATTCAAATTGTAAATCACATAGCCAGCCCCCCCAACATGTGCTGTCCGTCAGTCACTTGGTCAGTTTGTCAGTTTGTCAGTTTGTCAGTTGCTCATTATAGTACATGAAATATACTGAAACGTATATATTTGATTACGTCTCCATGTGCATTGTGCAGCAGATTGCGGCTGGGAGCTCTACCCTTGGCCAAAAGGGTCAAAGCGGCCAAAACCTGCCAAAGGCTGAGTGCAAATTAATGCTGCTAATTACTACAAACGGGTTCAGAGATAGACTTGATTTGAGTGACAGATTTTAAGATTTAATTAACTTGTTATTAAGTTTGATAGGCACTTATTAATAACTAATTTCCTAATGTTTTTATTTATAATACATTTTACCTATTATATATGTAATATTTTTAAAGCTAGGCAACGATGTTATCAACCTTATTTTACTGGAAAAATATAATATCTTATATTCATTAATTACGCTTTAATTTTAATTTCTTAAGATTTACTTTTAAAGCTTTTGGGTCATTGGAAAACGTTGCATATTTTATCGTTTCTAGGCCACCTACGTCTACGTAGTCGTCGCCAATTGTCTGTTGACGAGTAAACAAAAGTTGAAAATGTGTTTATTTATAGCTCCCATTCACAGTGCCTCCCGTATGCATGTTCTCCATTACATTGCCCAGAGCCCGGCACAAAATCGTAAGCGTTGTCGCGCGACAGCCGCAGTAGCCGTTCGAACGTCACGTTGCCACAATCATGGCTCACATCATGGCCTAAATGGTCCATCTGATATACAAAATCCCAAACGTATACGATGAAGTCCCGACTGATTTGTGTAGTGATCGGTTTGGTTCATCTAATCGGGTCTCAGAGGCCGCCGCTAATCGACTCCGTGTGCCAGGCCGTCCAAAGGCAGCGGCTCCAGTGCCAAGTGCATCGCGTGGAAACCCCGGACGGGTATCTACTGAGTGTCCACCGAATTCCCGCGCCACCCAATCCGGCCTGTTCCCGCCAACTGAAGCCGTTCCTGCTGACGCACGGTCTCCTCGGCTCCGCCGCCGACTTCGTGACCGGGGGTGCGGGGCGCTCCCTTGCCCTAGAGCTGCATGCCCGCTGCTTCGACGTGTGGCTGGGCAATGCCCGGGGCACCACCCACTCGCGCCGCCACCGCAGCCTGGCGACGAACGATGCCCGCTTCTGGCAGTTCAGCTGGCACGAAATTGGCATCTACGACCTGCCCGCCACCGTGGATTACGTCCTGGCCCGGACAGGGCAGCAGCAGCTGCACTACGTTGGCCACTCCCAGGGGACCACAATTTTGCTGGTTCTCCTGTCACAGAGGCCGGAGTACAATGCGAGGTTCGCCAACGCGGCACTGATGGCGCCGGTCGCCTTTCTCAAGCACCTGAGCAGTCCCCCGCTGCGGCTTCTGGCCACCGACAGTTCGGCGGTCACGGTGCGTATACTTGATGTGCGAAAAGTTTTTCCAGCGTAAAGTGGAATGTGGGTTTGTGGGTCGTTCCCTCCGTTACTCTGGAAATCCTTTTCGATATTTTTTAAGATTTCAACTTAATTCCAAAGCCCAATGACAATTTGAAACTGATATCCCTGTGGCATTTAACCCCATCCAGCTGCTGCTCAATAAACTTGGCCTCCACGAACTGCTGCCGGCCTCGGCATTGACCCAGGTGGGCGGCCAGTACTTTTGCAGCTCCACCCTGCCCACCTACGCCCTGTGCACGTTCTTCACCTCCCTGTACGTGGGATTCAGCGACTATCCATTGGATCGTGTGAGTACGATTATATATGCGGGCCATAATTTAGCCAACAAAGCGCTCCGAAAACTTTTTTCTTGTTGTATGCAAAAGTTTTTATTGCACTCTGGAGTGAGCCAAGAGCCAAGAGCCGAGTGCCGGGAGCCGAGAAAAATCCGCCCATACACCCCCCACACAGACAAACACCAAAATGGGGGCAGGGGCCTTAGTTTTGGTAATAAAAGTTATTTGAATTTAAATGCGTAAACGAGCTGCTCTGGCTGGGCAAAGCTTCCTGGTTGAAAGTCGGTCCAGAACTATTGTGGGGGCAAAAGGGTGATACCTGACCAAAAGGGTTAAATGGTAAGCACATGCAACTTGTCTATTTTTGAGAAATAATTTCTAAAGATAGCATTTAACTTGACTTTCCCCTTAAACTTTACGTCTCTTGATTTGTAAGGTGTCCCATGAATCCCCCCATAAGAGCATTATCCTTTCGACTCTGGGGTATTCGAATTCTCCGGTATAATATGCAACCAAAAGGTGCCCTAAACTTTTCCCCTGTCTGTCCCCGCCCCCAAACCATCGCCCCTCCACAAAAATCCCGCCCCAGCTGGCGGCTAACTAGAGTATAACACACATTACGTATACGCCACGTTGCCTTAAACACTTTTTTGTTTCTCGCGCGCACGCTACATTTAAATTTTGTTTTGCCGTGAAATATGGCAAATAAATCGCGAAAGAAGAGAAAAAACTTTATGGCTTATCTCTGTGTGTGTGTGTGTGTGTTTGTGTTTGTGTTTTTGGAGTGTTTTGGGGCGCGTGCTCAAAAGGCTTAGTGCCTTTTAGGGCAAGGAGGTGGCAAGGCACCAAATTTTTGGGGCCAGTGGCAAGTGCCGTTTGTAAGTTATTAAAGTGGGGGCTTTGGCCAATTGGATGCCGAAGCTGGATTTGAACTTTTTATAGTTGCCGGGAGACCATGGTAACTTTTCGAGAATATACATAGTTCCCTTATCCTTTTACCTATGCAGCCATAAATAAGCTGCTAAGGGGCCGGGAAGTAAATAAGGTTTAAAGCGTGAGATGGAAATAAATGTAATCAAAAACATTTGTTTGCCACGCCAAATATTTCAAGTGTCAATGGCAGGCGGTGGTGGCAAGTGTGCCTGCCACTCGACTCGAGAGTCAACCGAGTGCAACCGCGTGTCATGTCTATGCCATCTTCGATGCTCATAACTTCAATAGAAAAGTCAACAAACCGGCAAAACCCAGCAGCGCAAAAATTGTTAAGCAAATACATAGACAAGACACTGAGCTCCGGCAAATGGAGCGAGGCGATACTTGTCCAAATAAATATTTGTGCATATTTAAGATATTTTTCCAAAGGGGATATATAAATTGGAGGAGGATGGATGGAGGGTGGAAGGTTGGAAGTTGGAGGTGGGGTGCCCCTTTTTCGCAGGACCCGCCACTCAAAGTTCAACACTCTTGGCGAACTGCACTGCGTCGAATAAGATTCGAGTCGAAATAAATAAAAAATGTAAAGAAAAATGCAAAGGAAGCGACGAACGAGAAGAAAAAGTCGGGGGAAATACAAACAAGCTGGCGGCACAAAATTGCCAGTATTTGCCACAAGTTGCTGGATGCTTGTAAAAGAAAAACAAAGCAAACGAACTGCGGGGGAAAAAAACCAAAAAATGGGGAATGCAACGGCCAGGCGGAAAATCAAATAAACATCAAAACAAAAAAATATGTCGCCGCAGGGCGCAGGACGCAGGAGGCAGGACGATGCAACGTTCAACGAGCAATGCGACGCATGCAACGTTTCAATGGCTTGTCATGGCAATTTAAAGTCAGGCGATTTACATAAAATTCTATAACTGAGAAGTCCTTGTGAAAATCCAAAAACAAAAAACATTCCCTCCCAAAAGCTGTAAAAAATGCGAATTTTTTGCGGATTTACAATTTAAACAAGAATTTCTTTGATTTCATTGGAACTTTAAAAACAACTTAATATGGAATATTATATCCTTGAAATGTTACAGGATAGAAAGGATAGAATTTAAATAGATTCAAAACTGATTTTTATCAGAATATCCCCTTTGATGGACATATCTTTTCCAGTATTTACCTAACTCGTGGGTTTTTTATCAATATTATACATATATTAGGTTCTTATTTTATTTACATTATTTTAAATTAGATTTAATTTTAGATCCAGATTGTCAAAAGTTGCTTTCATTTAATTTAAACCCTTTAAAGTATATTACTCAAGGAAAATATCTTTATTTTGTTTGGTGTCCGGCTTCTACCTCCTACCTTCTTTGCCATCTCCTTTGCAATTTCAATCAGCGGAGTCCATTGAGCCAAAGCAATATCAATATCAATCTCAATCTCAATATCAAATTGAAAACCTCATTGCACTTACCTTAATCAGAGGCTAAAGCGGAGCCAACAAATAAGCAGCTAATTTCAAAACAAATAATATAAATTCTACTCCCCTGGCCGGGTGGAGCTTCAAAGCGAGGACCTCTTGGCCCTTGGCCGGGGAGGTCCTTTCACTTCTGTGCCAGTTCATGTGTGATTTGTATGTGTGTGTGCCTGTGTGTTTGCTTGTGTGCACTTCCGTTTATGCTTTGTGTCGCAATGAAACGGAAATAGCAGCCTGAACGCACACCGATACACCAACACCGACACACTCACAGATGACTGACCCCGACCCCTCAAGTGGGAGAGGAAGAGGTCCTGTTTCCGGCTGCTGCTCATAAAATTTAAACGATTTGGGAGTTTAAGCCTAACAAAATAGTTTTTGTCGAACCCAATCCCAATCCCAATTCCAATCCTCTGCAGAACATCTTGCCACGCATCCTGGAGGCGACACCGGCAGGAATATCACGCGGCCAGCTTCAGCACTTTGGACAGCTCATCAATAGTGGTAAGTGGGACAAAAGACATATAAACGATACACAGTAAAATAATATTTAATAATATTTAATAATAATATTTGAATAATATTTAAAAGAAGATTAAAATCAAAAATCTAAATGAAGTTATTAATTTTAGTACAAAATAATTTTTCTCTGTGCATATCGTACTGATGAGTCCTTCTTTTTGCCGCAGGAAAATTTCAACAGTTCGATTACCGCTCACCTCGGCTTAATATACTGCGATATGGCCAGTCCACGCCCCCCTCGTATCAATTGGCCAATGTACGCCTCCAGCTGCAAATCTTTCACGGCTCGCGGGATGTGCTGTCCAGTCCTGCGGATGTGCAACGCCTCGGCCGGGAGCTGAGGCACAGCAATACCCAGATGTATCAAGTGGCCGGCTATAATCATATTGACTTTCTGTTTGCCATCACGGCACCGCAACTGGTTTACCAACGAATTATTCAACAGGCCTGGCAGCTGGACGCCGTATCGGTGGCACTGCCCGGCGGCTGAGGTTGATTTATGGAAATGATGATGGACAGGGAGAGGAAGGATTATGCATTTCAATGGCCAATAAATCGGTTTTGTCAAACGTGCGAACTGGCAACGCTTGCCCTTTATTGAAATATTCTTAGCTGGCTTTTCTTTGATTTACATTTATATTTTGTTAAACGAAAAACAAACTCAAACGAACCACAAAGAAAAACTGCTTAAACAGACCTCTTTAAGCTTCATACTTCACTCTACGAAATTACGATCATAATCATATTGTACAAAGGTTGTAAAATAATTGGAATAGTTGTTGCACCGCCTGCCTTATGGCCTGATCCTGTTGTCGACTACCTTTCTCTCTGCCAGGTGGGTTGTTTAGTTTATCGAGGATATTTATTAATTTTGAGGGGCTGGGACTTTGATTAGTTTGGATATGTTTCCTGTGAATGGACGACTTTTTAGACAGATTAGCTGAGCTCGAAGCCAGCTCCAAACTGTATGGCATATAGTAGCTTTTCACGCATTTGTTCCACATTATTGAAGGGGGGCAGCTTGAGCAGATTGGTACAGGTGCTGGCCGTGGGCAGTCTCTCCATGTCTCCGGCGTTTTGAATAAAGAAAGGAGGATCTAAGTCCTGCAATAACATTTTCAAATAAATAACACAACTATACCGAAATGATTGAACCTACCTTAAAGCCCAGTAGGGGTGGCCGGGAGCAGCTAGTAACAAACTTGAGCAGCTGCCTCCGCTGCAGATCATCGAAGCCCTCAAGCGCCGCCCAAAAGGCCACGATGGAGGGATGTTCCGGCGTGAATTCCCCACCGTATTTGCAATGCTTTTTAAGATCCTCAAGATCTATGGGAATCTCGGCACCCGAGATGAGTATTTGCAGCTCTTTATTGCTGAACATGTACAGCCATTCGATTGGTAGTACATTGGACAGTCCCTTGCGGAAGGCATTGCAGTGCCGCCTTATTTGCACGTTGAGTTTATAGTCGGCAATCAATTGCAGATACTCTATACGATTCGAATTGGTCACTGGTATGCTCTGTCCGTGCGGTTTCAGGTCCACAATCTGGGTCTGGCCCAGCGAACTGCTGGCCACCGTGAAGTCCAAATTCAGTTCGCTAACATCGCCCGTATAGTCCTTGAGATACAGCAAATTGCGGTACAACTCCGGGTCCAGGGATGCCAACTGATGTATATCCACGTCTGAGTATTTACCGGCCAGCTTGGTTAGGAAAAACTCTGCTAATGGTAGCTCTACCAGGAGATTTTCATAAATAGCCTTTCCCAAAATTCGGCCTATAAAGTAGTAATGCTTTTCGTAATCTTCGAAAAGATCAGCAACATTGGGATTTGGATAAAGCTTGTTGTCGGTGGTCACCCTGCAATATTCATTATTAGTTGTTAACCGATTATTTTTGGTATCAATAGTTACATAAAGAAACCGCGATTTGGATCGAATGCGGTCTTGATAAGTTCCGACAGAAATTCCCGAAAAACTCCACCACCATCAATGCCTGCTTCGTCGAGTCCCAGCGAGGAAACGAATTGAATGCGGAACTTCAAACGCAGATCGGGTTCTGAAATATATATAGTATTTTAAGTTAAAATAATAATCTTTTTTCAAAGCACCTACTGACCATTTTCTGGGCGCAGCTTATCGTAGGCATCTTCGTAGAGATGCGATCGTCTCACCGTAAGCATTATGGAGGGACCTTGCAGAAAGGCTTGCAGGTGGCCCTGCACCCGCATCTTGTTGGCCGCCACAAGACCCTGCAAAATGCTTACCCGCTTATTAAAAGCCACCACGAAGGGAATCTCGCGCAGAATGGTTATTGAACGAATCTGCTTGGTAGACATGGGCGGCCCATTCTCAAAATCTTCTCGA
The DNA here is from genome assembly GCA_018150405.1 of Drosophila varians. Classification (NCBI taxonomy): domain Eukaryota; kingdom Metazoa; phylum Arthropoda; class Insecta; order Diptera; family Drosophilidae; genus Drosophila; species Drosophila varians. Next base: position 19,286,858 of record JAECWK010000130.1, read on the forward strand.
GTGAAATCTCGTATTGGTTGGAAGGGTCGGATACCCCGCAGCCGACTGCTGTGGGTCAAGGGTAGATCCGTAGGTCTATCCAGCGGCAAGTCTAGCCGGCTAACTGTCCAGTGGGACTCCGGACAAAAGCCTAAACGCAAATCACGTGTGTGAATTTGATTTAGAACAAAGACAACCACGTTCAGTAGGTTGGCCCAGATTTGCTTCTGATGCCGTAGCTTTTTGTCATCAGCTTCCGTGTGACCCAGAACGTTCCGGTAGTTAGCTAAGTTGGTGCGAGTCTCAGGAAAGGCCAGTTCCACAAGGCCTAAGCTAATATCCTTTAGTGTCTTTGACATTTGCACGATTTCTGCAATCGAGAACGGCATAAGTCGAACATGGTTGATGGTGGTTTGCGCCTGCATTAGCAGCTTGTTCTCCACGAACTCCACGTCGTGTAAAGTGGGCAGGAGGCGGCCAAAGAGCATACAGAATGTAGCCAAGAGGGGAATAGTGCGATCAACGCCTTGTTGTTTGGCTGTAATGGGAAGTTCAGAAAATATTCTAATAAGATACATCAAATAAATGTCTACTTACGGACAACACCTTTGGAAATTAAGGTGAGGGGGGCAGAGAAACCTAGCTGAGAGGATTCTGCTGCCAGCTTAAACCATACAGCCCGTATAAACTTTGGAGTGAAAGCCAAAGTATAAAGTAATCTGTAATAAGAAATATTTAATAAACTTGGTATATTCAGTTTCTACAAATTAACTTACTTGTATTCAAAGACAGCATGCTTGTTGTAGATCATCAGGTTATGACAAATCTCGCACAGCGCATAGATGAGTTGCCCGTTGTCGATATGGGGGTCCAACTGCTGGACAATAAAGTCCACTCGCTCCGTTTCGTTAAGTATGGCGATAGACTCTAGCAAAGTGTCGCGCTCTTTTCCACTTAGTTCGTTGCTGGTTCGGCATGTCTGCTCCATATCGTAGTCTAGGGTGCGGGCGGATGGTAGATCCTCGTCCTCGTCGGATTCATCCGATTCATCGTCACTATCTCTATGTCGATGTGGGGCATTTGCCTGGCCACGCAACGTTGACTTAGGCAGCTGCAGTATATTGGGCATCATTTCGGCAATGAGGCGCACATAGGCCACTAGCAATGAGCTCTGCTGCAATGTAGCTGAAAAGATAGAAATATAAATCAAGACAATGAATGATAAATACCATTATTTACCCACCTAATTGTCTGCGATCTAGTACCAAAAGCGAGTTGAGTAAAAACGAAGAAAACAGCACCTCCAATGGTTGAGCTTGGGTCCTCTGACTCGTTTCCACACCATGGAATAGAAAACTTCGACGACTGGATGTGTTTTCCGAATCCACTGGCAACGCTGAATCTAAAACTTCAATAAGCGATCGCATTAGCAAGTCAAAAGGAAACTCTGGAGACTGTGCCAAACAGGGCAGCACAAAATACCGCAAAGGATCTGTGTGTGGCGTGGCCAGGATATGCCGTACAAAGTTCTGGCAAACGGCTAGTGACATAGACGAAACTTGGCCGTCAACGGAGGCGCGTCTGGCCACGACCAAAGGTCGCAGCCAAAGCTGGAGCAAAGCTTCTGTCAGCGGACTGGGCGCATGCAAAGTCTCCCCGTCCAGTGGCGGACACTTCTCGTCCAGCAGCCGACGCAGGCGCAAAAAGTAGTCTCGTACAATAAGGAAGCCAAAAACTCGCTCCATATACTTAAACAACTGCACTTCATCCTTCACATAGCGATGGACAGACGAGACGGTAGTGAATGTTTCGAGCATGCGCAGCGGGATGGCCTGCGGTGTTTGTGACGCGGTTAATTGCAGCAGGCATGTGTCCAGTAGTTTGCAAACCCTCAATAGCCATGTGGAGTCCTGCGTTGAGTGTTGAAGGAGACGGGCCGGCTGGCGGAGGATTTGCTGACAGACCTCAATCTAAAGAAAAAGTAAGAGAATATCAATACATTTTATACAATAATAATGATAAGTTTAAATTGTTTTTCAATTTTATACAAATTCATCTTATATTCACAACATTTTAAGCGACCTTTGAAAAGATTTTCGTTTCAAGCGTTGTGTTATTTAGTATAAAACTTATTCTACACACCAATCTTTCACTATCCCTTGCGTCGCGGCTGCTGTAGAAGAAGTTAAGGCGCCGAAGCAAGAAGGTAAGGCTGTCGTCCTCAGTCATCTTGTCTTTATGGGCCAGCAGGTAGGCATCGAAGGCCTCACGCTCGGCTCGCTTTCTACGCTGGCGGTGGATAAAGGAGCGGGCATATGATTGCAACACCACTGCCCCGTTGGCCTTTTGTCGTAGCTCATTTCGCTTCTGGCGCTCCAGGGCTGCCTTCCGTATCACAGTGTCCCTGTCGCAGGTGTGGGAGGCGCCGCCCAGACTTTGCACTGGACGGCGGCGGTACTCGCCGTCGAATCCAAACATGACGCTGCACTCTTGTGGTGTTGTGGTTGGTCGCTAATTGTTTCAGCTGCCCTCTGATACAGCTACAGCTGATTTGATCCACTGCTCTCCTCTCGTTCCACCAGCCTTTCGTTGGCAATCCTCAGTTGCAGCTCTTCCTCATATTTCCCGTGACAAACGGACTAGCAAATTGCGGCGTTCCCGCGGTGACTTTGACGCAGATGCTTGCTACTTCTTTTAACCTGCGTTTACACAGCCTTTTTCCTTCGAGCTACGTATAAATTTTAAATGCGTAAAAACCTAATTTGCAAATGAATTGTATATTTTCCTCAGACTTTTCGATAGCATCTGATTTGACCTATCGGCAGGTTACCCATCCCTAGGAAATATTGAATGGTCATTCACGCATCTCTAGAAAATCGAGGGGGTTTTCCGGAATTCAAAATCCAAAGATTTGAAAAATATTGAAAAAAAAGGGTTTTCTAATAAAAAGAAAATTAAGAGACTGAAATAATTTTATTTTGTATAGATTCTAATTAATTAGTATACATATAGATAAAAAAAATATTCTTTAAAGAAATTGTTCAGAAATCTGTTTTTTAAAGAAAGGTCAATATTATATTGCTCTTAACAGAGTTTCATTAGTGAATCTACAACTATTCCATTTCAGATCGAATTTCAACACAATCAAGTTGAAACTAAAGGCTTTATGATAGATCTGATACTGAAATACCTGCAATAACACCTATCCAAATAAAAGTGAATCACCGGATTCGCATTTGTAATCGTAAAACTACTTTTACATGGAATTACACAGCCAGTCCCCCAAATTGTACTACGTGACCAAATAAATGTGCAGTAAATACGTTTTTTCCATTTCTATTTGTTTAAGATGTTCCGATCACAAAAGTTGTCATTTTATAATTTATACAAATACAATAGCGTCAAGATGAGTAAAATGGTAATGCCTAGGACCACTTAATTAGTAGCTTCTGTTAATTTCCAGTATAATTAGCATTTTTCCTGCTAATGAGAGAGCAGGAACAGCTAGGAGTACTTTCCAGTTTGGATACTTTTCTTTTGACCTTCCTACAGAGAGCCCTGCTTTGCAGAGGCTGCCTGCAGGTTGACCTGGTGCTGCTTCTCAATCAGGCCCAGCAGCGTCCTCGGCACATCCATGGTCTGGTCATCCACCAATACAATGTCGAAGGTCTTCATGTACTTCTCCATGTTCGCCTCCACGTGATCGAAGAGAAAGCCGATCTTCATTATGTGCGACGAAGCTGGAACCCCAGAGGCCATGTCTGCATCGCCGATAGAGTCTCCCATCACGATGATATGGTCTCGGGTATGCACCAGGTCGTAATACTCATTGCCATCCAGCACGGTTTCGTTCTTATTAAAGGTGTGAATCATAGGCTGCTGAAAGCCATCCAAATTGCCATTCCGATACTTGAGGAAATTGGAGACGACCCGCACGTTGGGATGCATCACATTCGCCTGGCGCAACACGGAAACCACGGAATTGCCAAGGCCTGCGGAGAACACCAGCGTTGGAATGCCCAAGCGTTGCAGGTCAGCAAAAAACTCGTGGGTGCGGTCACGTAGCGCATGCTTGTATTTGCTGGCCACATGATCTATTTCCGACTGATCAAAGGAAAATCCACTTGTCAATTCGCCCGACTTGGTCCACCACTCGATCATAAATTTCGTCTTCTCCTCGACTGGCATGTGGGGATCAATTTCGATGGGACGGTACTTTCTGTACAGCTTTTCCGTCTCTTCCTTAAAGTTCTCCGGCAGGGACTCGCAGGCGTTGAATATCCCGAAGCTGGAGAGTACGGCACAGCCGTCGTCCGTCCTCTGCTTGGTGATGGTATAGTCAAAGTCCGACACGACTTGCATGCGCTCCGGTCCGCCCTGAACAAACTCGTTGATGATCCGTTCAACGTTTGCCGGGTCGAGCATACGGCAGTGATCCTGCGTCAGAGCAGGTATGTCCCGAACGCGAAGATAGCCATCTGCCGGCTCCCGTTTCTCGTCACAGCCCATCGTCCGGAATAATCTGCTTGTCCACCAGCTAAGACGTCTGCAAGTGCTCAGGTTGAATTGCAATCGGCCGCGGTCGCTTGAGGAATAAAATGTGGAGCTTTCGGGGAGCGATATCTGCCAATTGTTTAGGCAAGCGAATTAGTATCGCCTATATGTATGTCGTGTATACCCGATCGGCCGTCGCAAGTGCGTGTGGGTGTGTTTTTGGTGCTATATCTTAGCTGACCTTGGACGGTGTTTTGAATTTGTTGCGAATTTTGTTGTTACCACGAAAGTTTGCAGCGCCCGTTGGTTCGTTGTTCGTATCGCTAGACAAAGTGGGCTTATCTACCAACTAACGTGGCTCCGATGGAAATTAATGCCGAAAATGCAGAATCCAGAGTGTAAACAGAAACGAAATGGCCCTCATGCGAACAGCCGGTGTTGCGAAGCGTGGAAATGGAACAGCAGCTAAGCAGCTGATGAGGGCGCGAGTTTTCAAACCATCGTAATTATTTTGAAAGATTTCTCAAATAAATTTAACAAGTTCTGAATTTTGAGTAATTTTCCGTGTTTTCTGTTTATATTTGGCTCTGATTCATTTGCCATCTCTGTTGTTAATACTTAAATATCTTAATTATAAACTAAGTTAATAAGAACGTTTATATCGATAACCTAAGGTTTACTATAATCCGTTTACATATTAAATATGTACCAAAAAAATGATTGACAGTGAGTTGCGAGTGAACAAAAAATTAAACCAAGTTTTGTGTGATGGGGATAACAAAGGAGAATCGCTTTAGTCTTCAATAACGATGGCGGACGGGGGCTGCTGACTCTTAGATGGCACTTGGGAGATGGTCGCCTGGTTTTGAGATGGTGACGGCTGCTTGCCGGCCGGTGGCTCCACGGCCAGAAACTTCCAATCGCCCGGCGTTAGGTCCGCAAACTTTGGGTTCCTTGATAACTGACTAAAATGGGAAAGAAGAAATGTTAAACACAGAATATTAGTATATCAATCTATACAAACTTACCAGTTTAAAAAGTTTGACGCAGCTGAAAAGTTTTTAAATCGCAGCACCCCTATTTCGGGCAACTTGACCATAACCTCCGAACCCTGCACTTTTGCTCTGTAACGCGGGAGTCCTTTGGCACCCACGAAGCCATAACAGAATTTGTCGTCTTCTTTTTTCACTGGCGGTGAACTCGAGGTGGAGGCTTTTCCAGCTGGAGCCGTCACAGGATTTTGACTAGGAGCCGCCACAGGTTTGGCACCAGGAGCCGCCACAGGTTTAGGAACTGTAGCAGCCACAGATTTTGGAAGTGCAGATGGCCCGACTTTATTAATCGGAGTGGCCAAGGATGTGGACCGAACTTCCCCTACGGGCTTTGTGGAAACCATCTTTGTCGGCAAGGACTTGCGAATGGCAGTTGCGTCAGTGACACATTTAATTTTGACAGGCAGACGGGTAGAAGCATCCACTCCTGGCAACTGGGTCGTGGATCTGGGTGGCGATGGCTTATCACTGGACGGCTTGAACGGCAGGCTTTGTCGTGAATTAACAGCCGTCACTGTTATTCGGTTTCGGGGCAGAGATTGTCGAGTAATAGTCGATGGGATGCTATACAATTTCATACCTTCAATAGCACCCGTGGGCAAGCTGGTACGTGGTCGTTCCGCCGGGTTAGATGTAGACACAATCGTTGCCGGAATCTTGACAACTGCTGGAGCAGCTACCGCTTGTAATGGTAAAACTGTTTTTGGCAGTATCTTAGCCGTTCCCGTTGCACAGCGCTTGGTGCCAGCCTTTATGGATTCGCTTTCCGGATTCATATCTGGGGGGCGTACTTTGGTGATGGTAATGCCGCCAGGAGTCACAGTGTTTCCGTTGCTCAACAGCTCTTGAAGCGACTCATTCATCTTGCTCTGCGTCAAGGATAGGCGACTAATCTTAGTGGGAGGCGAATTGTTCGAGGAGTTGGACTGCGGTGTGCTTTCTGGTACCTCTATCGTAGTAGCTACCGGAACCTGGGGGCTAAGTAGCTGCGTAGTGGGCGCCTTTTCGTCATTCTTTGCGGGAACATTAGAAATAAAGGGCTTAAAGCCTCCGACTGGACGAGATGAAGAACTTTCTTTTACAGACATCTTAACTGGACCCGTAATGGGTGTGATCTTCAGGGAGCGGTTCGTGCCCACCGACTGGATAGTTAAGTTCATACGCGGTGTTTCCTGCTTTATTTTTTTAGGCTGTAACTCTTCCTTGGGCTTATCAGTATCGTCCGATTCTTTCGCATCTTTGTCCTCATCTTCCTCGTCGCTGTCCAGCACCACCACAGGAGGAATCGCCTTTTCGTCTTTTGAAATTTTCACTGTATGCTGAGGGGAGTTAGGCATAGCTTCATCTGACGAATCCCCCGCTGCGGACTGTTCCGCCTCCAGCTTGGTTGTCGATTCAACATCAATCTCGAAGTGCACTTGGCCATTTACATGGACCACCCAAAAGGCCATACTCCGTCGGTTACGATCCACGGGAATGGAGTGCGCCCGCTGGTAAACCTCGCGCAGCATAACCTTCCCATCAACGCTTTGAAGCAGAACTAGCACCGGAGGTGGCCAACGGTTTAGGTGAAGGGGACCGAAGTAAATCTTCTTTCGAGACGAGGGTGTCACAAAGGCGTCGTAGGGAGCGTTCTGGAAGAACTGCAGTTTCACCACCTTCTGCTTCTCGGTGGCCACTTCCATCACACTGTGAATTCTGTCTCTGGAAATCATGTCACCAAGGGCCGGAACGAAGATGTGGGAAAAGTCATCAAAAAGGTCCAGTACCAACCAGCGGTGATCACCTTTGTACGTCTCTGGAATCTGCAACTCATCCACGTCGTTGTGGTTTACTTTTCGGAACTCAATATTGGTGCGAATTCCAGTCTCGATCGTTTTGATTGGTTTTGGAGGGGGAGTATCGGCTCGACCGGGGTTTTGAGTAGCAGAAGGACTTGATTCAGCTGTAACAGCAGGATTTCGATCGGCAGCAGAACTGGGATCTTGTGGAGCAGCTGGAATAGTAGCTGTTGAGGACGCTGCCGGTTGGCTCTCCTGCTCTACTGAAGGTGCAGGAGACTGCCCTCCTGACCCAGAAACTTGCAACTTCTTTTGATGTTCCCGTATGCGCTGCTTCACGAGCAGCGAACAGAGCACGTTGATTTTCTTCGTCAGAAGCGGATGAGTCTGAGGCGTGGGTTTGGTGCAAGCATTGCCTTCCATGTGTCGGAGAAAGCCTTTGACGAGCCAATAGCTCTGCCTTCCCTGCATCACAACCGCCAGGCGACAGGTGTGTTCATTTCGCTTCCCCTCCATTAACATCCGAGCCATCAACGGCAGGTTTTTCGCATCTGGAGCGAACTTGGTGTTTACTACGCCAATAGCTCCGCACACTGATGGCATCATGTTGGTGGTGGTGGCTGCCAAAAAGTTATAGTTCTTCATCTGCACATCCCATATGAAGACATATCCCGATTCAAAGGCGGCCAGAAAGTTGGTCCACTTGATGATGCACAGGATCTCTTCGTTGGGAGCTGGGATTATCTTGCTTTCACGCTGGAGCGCCAGATCGATATCCTGCATTTTCTTGCTCACGAGAGTGTTCATATTCTTGACCACTTCGTTGTAAAAAGATCTAAAGTTGGGCGAATCTGTCTCTAGAGACCCAGCGGCGGCTACACTCGGCATTCCAGATCCCGTAACATCCACTGAGGCAGAGTTTAGCGAGTAGCAGGCGGCGATGCGAGGCACTTGAATGCCTTGATGGCTCTCCGAAGAAGTGGAGGCTTTTTCTGTCTGCAGCTTAATGCGCTTGCTCGGAATGTGATCCTTGTCCGTCGTGGCACTTCGCTTCAAAAGACTGACCGTCTCATTTTCGTCGGAATCATCGCGCACCTCAATGACCGGAGAAGTGGCCCTTTGCGGCCTAGAACATATCTTCCGCTGGCGGTCTAGTTCCTTGCGGTAATAGCAAACGGCGTCCAGTATACGTGCCTTGAGAAGCTCCTCCGTAGCCGGTGTCTCTTGTCTGGCCACATACTCGCGCACTTTCAAAGCCCGGCGACGGTTTAGACGTTGATAGGAGTTCTTTGGCACGGCAATGGCTCGTCGGCACATGTAGGGGCGCGAACGGAAATAGACAAAGATTGTATCCAGTTCGGCAGACCGCTGTTGCAGAGGATTATATACACATAAATTGGAAACCGCATCCTTGGTTTCTTTTCTCGGCTTTACAGGTTTAGGCAGAGCAGTTTCCGCCTTTCCCAATACCATGGGCTCAAACTGCTTTTCGTTTATGTAAACCGATTTCTGCTCCGTTTTTATCTTCAGCTTCTTTTCCTTGGCTTTTTTTTTTGCCGGCTCCTCTGGTGGTCGCTCAAAACTATAGTGAGCACGTACGGCAAGCTCAGGATTAAAGTGCTTAACCTCCGGGTTCCACTGCTCCTTCTCAATAACCACGGGCTTACCATTGGGAGAAGCACCACCGCAAAAGCATTTGTACAGCTGATGAGTCATGCAGAAAGTGGCCAGGTTGTCCACATCAGGCAGCCGCCGGAGCCTAACAACGCAATGCTTCAGCTTTGCCATATCCGAATCTTTAACGATGCAAGGTCTGCTCAAAACAGGAGACGAACTTTTAGAAGACTCGGCGGCTGCTGCTGCAGCAGCTGCGGCGGCGGCAATCTTCCTTTGCTTCTTCGATACGGGAGACACTCCTTGCTTTGGCCCGTCAAAAATATCTGTGTCGTCGAAGTCCTCGTATCGCTTGGGGGCCTTTGTGCAGCGTCGCTTTTTGTCGCCTTGCGACTCATTTATTAGCAGCGTCTCGTTATCGGTTAGCACCAATGTAGATGTGAACTCCTTTTCCATTTTGGCCAAGCGAGCAGTGGCCTTGCGCCGCAGATTGAAGGCGTCCTCGTTAGAAATTCCGCAAACCTGAAAGACTCGGTATGAAACAAAATGGTTTTTCATGTTTCATTTATCTTACGTCTGCAGCTTCCACTCGCATAACGCGGGCATGCTCTCCCCCCACGCAACAGCATTCCAGGACACACTCGGCTCGCCCACAGTGATCTTTTAGAGGTATCTCAGTGCCTGCCAGGCTGGCACAGACGCATCCTAGGTGGCAGTGCTCCTGCACGCAAGGTTTCTTTTCTGTAAAAAAAGAAAAAAAAATTAATATTCAGTTAATAACTGGGATAATTAAACACTTACCGTCGGCGTTCCGGGCAGCAGCCGCATCTATAATGGTTGCATTCAACCGCCGAAGCTCATTGGCGAGACGCTTTTGCTTGCTGGGAAGGCGCTTTTTACCCATTTTCCCAGAGTCTTTGCCGGTTTCCTCCTTTATCGAGTTTAGTTCAGAGATCTGAGCCGCGGAATTAGCATTGGCCGCATCCGGATCCTCCATGATGAAGCTGTTCTCACTACAGCTGATGGCCACCGTGTTGATCATGTCGTTGATCATGTCCGCACATGCTAGTTCCACAGGATCTGCATCAGGGGACAACTGTTCGCGGAAGTTGAGTTTCTGCAGCTTCTCTGGATAAAGATGGAAGCTGGTGTCCAACTGCTCCGATCGATCCACAACGCGCCGTACCAATATGTGATTCCGATCGTTCAAGTAGGGAATGACAAATGTAAAACTCTTCCTGCGGCCGGCTGGCGTTTGAGATGCCTGCTCCTCGGCTTCTTTCATGCAAACAGGCGGCGCCTGCAACGTGGAGACACTAAACTCGGCCCACTCGCGGGTGATATCGTGATGTGGCAGGATATGCTGAAGATATCGCTTAGCGATCTCATCCAGCGGACGTCCCAGCTGCGGCATTACATCCAGCTGAACGGTGGGCATGCTTACCACTGCCATGCTACCTCCGGCAAGAAGCAACGCGGCTGTGTCATCGTCTATTGGTCGCTGGAGAGGCTTTTTCGAGAGCGGGCAGGGACGGAATATGGCGGGCATTGGAAACTTATTAAGCACTTTGTGATTTTTAATTGCAGTCTCTCTGGTACGAATCACTTTTAGCTCGGGCCAAATGCGCGCATCCAGGCATTGGCTTTTACACGCTTGTTTATTGGCTTCTTTCGGAGTGAGCTTGCTGAAGTATGGACTCTTTTCACGGCGCACATTGTTTCCCTGGGCACCCGGGAGACGCACCATCTCGCCATCTATTTGTATCACCTAGAAAAAACAGAATGTGATTTATTGAAAGTCTATAAAAGAACCCTCATGTTTAAACTCACCTGATAATAATACCTGGAATTCTCAGAGGCCACATAACTAGCAGCCTGCCAGCCCTGCCGGGTGAAAGGCATCTGGGTGGAAGGCGACTGCAGCGCTTGCATGGCACCGATCTTTACCTTTCGCTGGCGCTGCTTCCGCTGCAACTCCTTGTATATGTTTGCCTCATTGTTAATGATGACCATCTTTTGGTTCTTACAGCCCTGCAGGTACTGCCTTCGCTCCGCAACTGTTCTCAATCGCTGCAAAGCCTCCGGCACCGCTGGCATGTCCATTAGCGGGGGCATGCTGTGCGACGTGACCTGTCCGTCATGGCACATCGGCTCCAGGAGCTTATCCTTGTCATCCTGGCTTAAAGGAAGTTTCGAGTCAATGTGGTGCTTCCGCATGTAAGCATCCAAGGAATCACTAACGAAGGCGGCATTCCCCTCCAGCGTCTTGCAGTTCTGCGGCACCAACGGAGTAAGCAGCATGCCCGGCTGGTGGGCACTCTCATCAAAGCCCACGAAATCCTCGCTGCCATCGTCCTCAAAGGCGGCGTTCGCAACAGGGCAGATTTCTGCCGTCATGTTGGCCTCGTTGGCAAAGTTCTTCACCCGTACCTTGCTGATGAGCATGTCTAGAAACTTGCTGCCGCCGGTCTTCTCCGTCTTATCCCACTTCTCCGTACTGGAACTGGTGCTGTTGGGCTCCTTGCTGGGTGTGGGGGGAGTAAGACCATCTTCGGAGGCAGTTATATTCTTGCCTATTTTACTAGGCGTCTTTTCCTCTGCCACTTTGGATATGATTAAATCGGCATCGAGTATTGCCCCGGCCTCTGTTGGATTTTCTTCTTTGTCCTTGTCCAACTCCTCTTCAGCTAGGACCTCGACATTTTGGTTGGCGTCTTCTATTAAAGAGAGTCCTCGTTTGCCACTCTTTAACAGCTCCAGTTGCTCCTTCATCTGCTTGGAGAGCTCCTCCGCACCCAGAGGCTCTACCACGCTGTAAAGCTCGGTTTCCTCGTACTCCTCAATGCGACCCATGTTACGGTAGTAGTTAACCAAACTCTTTGACCACTGGCGGACGTTTTGTAGACGCCGTTTTATCATAGGCTTGAGGCGCGGATCGAAAAGCAAGGTGCGGATTCGTTGCACGATGCAGACTCGATGGCTGCGTCTCCGCCAGGCATAGTACCGGATAACGCTGTGGGGCCTAAGGGCGTAGAGGATAAATCGCTTCACATTCCACCAATTCCGTTGCAGGAAAGCGTCGGATACAGGATATTTTCTTTTCAAATGACGATATTTTTTCAGTTGCTTGCCTTTTAAAACGATGGGCGGCAAATCGCAAGTCATGCTGAAATGTAAAGAACAAATTAGATAAAGTTTAAGCTCCAAAAAAATAGGATTGTTCCAGTGCAACCAAGTTTTAAAATTATCGAAAATGGGCAGCACTGAAAGCGTTTATTGCGATCTTTACAGTTTTGCAGGGTTCTGGCTAAACAAATGCATCTAGTTTGGTTATAAAACTTCCCGAAAAACATACAACTTTCTTGCACAGTAATCAGAGTCAATTATTAAAAATATCTTCGGATGATAAAACTATTTGAAATATAATGGGCAGCATTGGTCCAAAGCAAAACATAGATACACACGTAAAATTCTTCTTCAAAATAAGTGACTTCATCACAATTTTGTTTGACTTAAGCATTGATTATGTTTTGAAAACGAACCCGGAATCACTGATGGACAACTTGTAAAGCTGACTTAGCGCCTTCCAGGGCCAGCACACACACTCCACAAACACCCACACGCGCGCACAGGGGGGATGCGATGCAATTCACAGAGCTAAAACATTTTCCACCTAATTTTCCGCACCTAAGCTGACTAGCACAAATGACAACTGCACCGCACAAGCACACAATACTATTTGATGTTCGCGAAATAATGAATTTATTCCAGCAGCAAGTTGTTTGGCGACGCCGCGTGCGAGTTTGCGATCAGATCACGAAAGATACAAAAATCGGACTCAGCCGGATGTGTGTGTGTGTGTGTTGGGTGAGCCCTGGTAGCCCGTTTCAGGTATTCCCTGGGAATGGTGGATATTGGAACGGCGGTTGTTGTTGTGGTGGGCGAGCGGGAGGGGCGGAAGGTGTGCTGACACACGTGCGCGTTCTTATGTATTTATTATATGAATGCACGAAAAAGCCAAAAAAGAAGAAGAGTCAAAGCAATATCCTTGTTTAACAACACTGACTAAGTGCGTCGAAGATTTGGAAGTTTTGGAAAAAGTGTATCTACCGTAAAATCAGGGTCAAAGAAAAGATCGAAAACATTTATTTTATATATAAAATACATTTTATACATAAATCTTTAACCTCTAGTTCTATTTTTCCTAAACAAGTTATAAAATAAATAAAAATGTCCCTCTATCCTAATATAAAAACACTAAACTAATAAAAATAGAACAAGTAATTCTGTTTTCCGGAAAACAAATCAATAACCTCAAAAATGGAATACAAAATGGCGTCGCAATAGATACATACACGACTGATCACATGCGTCACTCAAAAGCACCCCGCTGAAAACCTATGCCGACAAATGCCCATTTCCCCCGTAATAAACGGTTGTTTTATGACCACCTACCTGCACGTAAGGTGCTCTAGTCCTTTGTTAATCCGGGGCAGTTGAAAATCTGTTTTTGTGTTGTAATTGCGGAAATTATTTTGCAATTAATCCACTGCTCTCGCTGACGACGCGTCGAAAAGCATACCCCGAATACATACACACTGGCAGATGGCCGATGAAACCGATAGGCAGCCCGCCAAGCAGAACAGGGCTGCATCTCAGAAAGGCAAGCAGCATGATAATTTATTCGTTTTTATTGTGATAAACATCTGCAACTTTTGAAAAAATGGATTAACAATATTGAAAAATATTCAGAATTCAGCATATGTTTATTTCCTCCTTTAATTTGCATACATTTGAAAATAAAATAGAAAAATTCCACTCTTCCACTGTTCCACCGTTAAGCCTTTAGATTTTGTAGCATCCCTGGCACGTGACGACTTGCTACATATTTTCGTTTAATTTTTAGGTTATAAACAAGCACGGCCCAATTAAATCAAATAAAACGATGTCCTTTTATTTATTTTAATTTATATTTTGTCAAGATGCATATAAAATAAACGAAATAGATATTTGTTTTGGATGGTACTGTACCTGCAAGGAGAGAAGAAAAAGGTATTGAATATTTATCGAAGGCAAGGGCAGGTACTGAAGGAAAAAATGTAATACTTCAGCAGGACCTAATTTAGAGGATTGTTTTTGTTGCGGTTAATGTGAATCATTCCACATATATCAGCACTCCTTTCACATCATCTAAATGCAAAGTTGAAAACTAAAATGAAAACAAAATTTACCTTTTTAGTTAGTTTAAGCCAAGTTAGCGGGAAAATCATGCGGCTGTAAGAAGGGGAATTTAATTGTTAATTATTTAAATATTAGGGGGAATAATATTAGTTTCTTAGAAAACAATCAGTAGGACCTATTGGATAATTATTTAGTTGCGGTTAATGTGAAAAATCATGCCACATAATTCATATATCCATTCTCATCATTTCCGTTGAAACATTGCCAGATCTTTTAATAATATGTTTACCTTGGTTTCCAATTTATAAACTTTCCGGAAGTTTGCCGAATGTTCAACTGAAAGAAATAAATAATAATAAGTTTAAAAAAAAATACAATTTCTTTAACTTAATTTTATTAAAGAAACAAGCTTTTCAGTAAGACCAATCTCGCATTCAACATGAGAAGTTTCGAATTTCAGATAGGGGCGAAAGTTTATCACTCATCATTTAAGATTTAAAATAGAACGTTTTAATTATAAACCAATGGCTTACCTTTTGTAAAATGTGTGGCCAATATAATCCAAGCTTTACTATTTGATTGGAGTATCTAAAAATCAAACAAAAACAACTTGAATAAGATATTTTTTAAGATTCGTTTTTTTTAATAAGAAACAATTAAAGTTAAAGAAATGTAGACTGAAAATTTCTTTGTCAAGTGCGAAGAAAACACTGCTCAACATACACACATCAGAGGCTTTACTGTTCCCAATCATAGTCACAGAAGCTCGTGGGGATTCGGAGCAACTGCCGGCTTAATATCATGGGGTATGAGGTTTAAAAATAGTAGGAGCAAAAGTTGAGAACTCATCATTCTAAAAATATTAAATGTACCTTTTAGAGAAGCTTTTGATCCAAGGCAATGGAAAGCAAACAACCACATAAGTTAATCTAAAAGAAAAAAGATAACACTATTATATAAACAAGCTAAAAACAGTATTATGTTTAATGGCAATAGTTATCAGTAAGACCAATCTCGCATTCAACAAGAGAAGTTTCAATTTTCAGATAGGGGCGAAAGTTAGTACTCATCAGAGAAAGTCTTTGATTTATGATGAACTCAACAAAATTCTTACCTTCTAATTTATCGTAGGTCTTTCCACGACGGCCTCCAGTTTAATTTTGGCTGAAAAATAGAATATTGAATGTTTAGTTAGGTAAGTATCTAAAATAAATTCACAAATATATCTACAGGTTTTCAGTAAGACCAATCTCGCATTCAACAAGAGAAGTTTCAATTTTCAGATAGGGGCGAAAGTTAATACTCATCAGAATGGGCCTAAAAGTTTTGCTAAATCTGAGAAACTCACCGTTTTCTTATAAGCGAGTTCCACAGCTAACACCCTCACCTGAAACCAATAAAAAGAACCGTAGTTAGTAAAAGGCGTATAAAAAAAAACAAATTAAATTGAATTTGCTTTATTGTTCAATTATTTCAGTAAGACCAATCTCGCATTCAACAAGAGAAGTTTCAAATTTCAGCTAGGGGCGAAAGTTATTGCTCATCAGAAAATGTAAACAAGGAAGCATTTCAATTTATCTGTACAACTGTTTAAGAAACTTACCTTTTGTATAATAAACCCTGACTAACTTTACCTAAAAAAAAATCTCGAAAAACTAAAAGATACTTTTCTGTACAATAAAATATATCATTTATTGCATTGCGAATGTCACTTAAATGCATTTGAAAACGTGCTTGCATTTCTACACATAAAAACTCTCCTTAAACTTAACAACTAGAAAAGTGGTAGGTATCTCTACTGAAAATTGTAGAGCTCTGTGTAAATCCTATGCCTATAGAAACATTTTATTCCTGAGCTTCTCTATCCCTATCCTTATCCTTCTTCTTCTTCTTTTTCTTCTCCTTTTCTACTGTCTCAGCCTCTGCGGATGCTTCTTCAGCCGCAGCAGGGGCTTCTTCATCCCCCTTGTGCTTTTTCTTGTTCTTTTTCTTTTTCTCGCCCGTGGACGGCGCCTCTTCAGAGGCGGCAGGTGCTGCTGATCCTTCAACACTGGAAGTGCTGAGCTTGCGCTGTGTTAGAAAAATATATAGGTCAACCAAGATCCAACGGAAAGGTATTTTGTAATCTCACCTTGCTGGCTTCGCTTGTTCCATTTGTTGGGGCAGCTGGCACTGGCGCAGCCACTGGTTTCTTGGCATTGTAGTCCACGAACCCAGTCAGCCACTCCTTTGGCGTGTTCTCGTTGGGCCTGCCAAACTTGTCCAGTTTCCCGGCGGCGATGAGAGCTTTCTTCGCCGATGCCTTGGGACCCAATCCCCACTTGCTGGGATATGTATCACGTTCCATGATCACTCGCTTGATC
Organism: Drosophila varians; assembly: GCA_018150405.1. Taxonomy (NCBI): domain Eukaryota; kingdom Metazoa; phylum Arthropoda; class Insecta; order Diptera; family Drosophilidae; genus Drosophila; species Drosophila varians. Next base: position 19,303,322 of record JAECWK010000130.1, read on the forward strand.
TTGGCCACCACACCGTGGTCACACGAGGACATTGTGGCTGTGGTCATAAGCGCAATGGCCAGACAAATGGCTTCACCCTTTGTAGTGCAGATGACGATCTCCTGGTCGATCTCAATACCGTCCTCGTATCGCAGGACACCTGGCAACATAATCTTGGCTCCGTAGCAAACAGCATTAACCTAGGGATATCGTAAAGATTCTTTTAATTTTATTGCCTTACAAAGTTGTTATTTAAAAGATGTCGACTGAAAATTCTTTGTCAAGCGCGATGAAAACGCTGCCCAACATACACACATCAGAGGCATTACTGTTCCCAATCATAGTCACAGACGCTCGTGGAGATTCAAGCCACTGCCGGCTTAATATCCTGGGGTAAAATGTTTATTTAGGAATTTTTTACTTACCGAACTGTCTTTCATGATGATGCGCTTGTGGTTGACCAGCAGACCCTCCAGTGGTTTGATGACGCGCCTTAGCAGAGACTCGTCTTTGTGGTTCTCATACAGCCACATGGCATCAAGAACGTCGTGCATGGTCACCATGCCATCGCGCTCAGACTGAATGCCTGAACGCACACGACGCAGTTCCAACATCTGGCCACCGACGCCCAGGACTAGACCCAGGTGGACGCACATGGTACGAATGTAGGAGCCGGCCTCGCAACTAACCCAAAAAACACCTGAGCACGTAAGTGAGAAAGAAGAAATGGGATTGTACAATATAAAATGTGCATTTGCGTGATGAGGCAAATACTGGAGTTTACTTGGGTCAGCTGCGTCCCTGCCTGGCAGCCAGTCTCAGGCAGCGACATTTCAGCTCCTGACAAAAAAATAAACAAAGCTGGCGAAACTTACCCATGTTGCGGCTCTCATCGTAATCCAAGAGCTTGCTGTCGTAAACCGTACGCACTCGGAGCTGTCTCTTTACGGCGGAGATGAGAGGTGGGCGCTGGAACAGAGCACCACGCAGCTTCTCCAAGCCTTGACGAACCTTGGCCACAGATTCTACGGCACCATGGAGCTTGAAAATGGCCACATACTCCTTTCCAGCACTCTGCTGGGACTTCACCAGACGGGTGGCGCGGTCAATGCAAACAATCAGGCAACCTGCCAAACACGCGGGCACATTGAGGTTAGGTTATGTTACACTGCACGCGCATGGACCACTTACCCGTAACCTTGGGATCAAGCGTGCCCGAGTGTCCTGTCTTCTCCACCTTGAGAATCTTTTTAATCCATGCCACCACTTCATGGGAGCTTGGGTTGGAGGGCTTGTCGAGATTAATAAAGCCTGTCTTCATGTACTCCTTGATGTCGCGGTTCAACGGCGAGGAGCCGTGGGCTAGGGGCGTGTAGTGATTTGAACGTACGTTCAGCTTGTCGAAATTTTTCAGCAACAGAGGCCATTGTGAGGTGTCCAGCTCCGCTATCTTGGAGGACGGCTTGATCTGGAAGTTGCCCTGTTTCTGCAACGCGCCAATGTCTTCGGCATCCAACGGCTCCTCCTTGATCTTCTTCTTCTTTTTTTCTTTGCGTAACTCTGGGAATGGATTCTTCTTGTAATACCAGTGCTTGGTTTATTCATCATCCATGGACTTACCCACGTCAGCCATTTTAACTTTAATTTGTCTGCAACGTTTAACCACTGGGAGACCTCCACACGTGTTGCGCACTGCGAGAGAAAAGACCCCGGAAAACACGTGGTGGAGTGTTGCAAAATTAAAAAAAGATCCAATTAAATAATACTAAAAAATACTAGATACAAACCGGTTGTCGATTAGCTTATATTATCGTTTTTAAATTTTTTCTTAAATTTCTTGCTCTTAATTATTTAACATTTAATAAATCTTAAAAAATTATTTATTTTTTTCTTTTTTGTGGAGATTTTCAATCAAAGAGACTAGAGCTCTTAAAACATCCATGGTTTGTTCGTCCACTAAAACAATATCGAAGGTATCCATGTAGTTTTTTATATTTTCCTCTATATGGTGGAAAAGAAAACCGATCTTAATAATCTGAGAAGACTGCGAGGCACCTGAGGCCATGTTTGCGTCACCCAAGGAGTCGCCTATTAAAATGATACGATCCCGAGAGTGCAGTTTCTCAAAGTAGTCACTTCCTTCCAGCACCGATTCGTTTTTGTTAAATGTGTGGATCAAAGGGTCTTGCAAACCATTCAATAGACCGTTCTGATATTGAAGAAAGTTGGAGACAACCTTTACGTTGGGATGCATCATATTGGCTTGCCGCAGAAGGGAGACAACGGTGTTTCCCAGACCGGCGGAGAATACCAGTGTAGGAATATCCAAGCGGTGCAAATCCTCAAATAGCTCTGGGCTGCGGTCGCGTAGGTTGTGAATGTAAGTCCTGGTTACCTGGTCTAGATCCGCCATATCGAAAGGAAACCCAGTGGCCAGCTCACCAGATTTTGTCCACCACTCCACGATAAACTTTAGCTTCTCTTCTGCGGGCATGTGGGGATCAATCTCGATGGGGTGGTACTTCATTTGCAGTTTGTGAGCTTCTTCCTTTAGACCGGGGGGCAAAGATTTACAGGCATAGAACATGGCAAAAGTGGAGGGCACTCTGCTGCCGTCTTCTGTCCGCTGCTTGGTGATGGTGAAGTCGAAATCCGAGACTACTTGTAAGCGATCCGGTCCAGCCTCGACAAACTCTTTAAGGAGGTGCTCCAGTTTGGCCGGATCCCTTATGCGACAATGGCTATGCATAAGGGCCGGAATATTTTTGATTTGCAAGGGTTCGAAGACCACTTGTTGGAGCTTTTCATTCGAGACCATGTCACAGATTAAGTATCTTAGAAATCTAATCAGGTAAACTATGTTTATTAGTTTGCTATCCTTTAGTCCTTCAGGAAACTGAGCGTCTGTGGTTTCCGATTCTTTAGTTCTTCAAGGGATGTTTTTATAAATTGGAGAAGCAGTTGAAATGCTTAAACAGTATCATTGGTTTTTGTTATTTTACCATTTTGTTTATTTCAATTTAGTAAATATAAATAAAATTTATCGATAACAATCTTCACCTGTAATCGACTGCTATGGTCATACTAGTCGGACAAGTGTCTTGTTTATTTAATAGTTTTACAAAGTTTAGTAATTAAAATTCAAATATTTTAAGACCATGGCAAGTCGTGGTTTGCTGTTGATGGGCCAGTGCGTGCCCTGTATTAAGCAGAATGCGTCCAAGATACGGATTCGCCGCATGCAGTTGGACAAGAATCTGAACATGGTAGGTAGGAACTTTAAGCAAACGCGATTATGTTATTTATCCTTAGCTTTTTGTGTTTTCCCTTTATAGTACTTTAAGAAAGATGAATTCTACTTCGCCCACGACCCACAGAAGGTATGCAAAACCGGCGACGTGGTCCTGATCCGCGAGCTTCCAGAGCGTCTCACCCGACTCATTACGCACGCTGTGGAAAAAGTTGTCTATCCGCTGGGTGACATAACCGATCCGCTCACCGGCAAAAAGGTGGTTGTTGGCAAATACCGCGAGGACATTGAGATGGCCAACCAGCTGTTCGGCAAGTCCGCCAAGGCCTTCGACTATGACAAGGCACCGCCTCGCGGTCGTCTCGAGGGCACCAAAGACTTCACGCATGGAGAAACCTATATAAAATATCACGAGGATGGAAAGGACCAGCCTTTTGCCGTTTAAATAAAGCTCTATGTTTTTTACCAGTTAAGTTTTCCGTTTAATACTAAAGCCTTCTTGTTATAAATTACAAAACAAAATGTTTTTACCTTTGGGGTGTACTAAATTCTCCTGTTTAAACTTGAATAATGCAGATGCCCTTTTATAACCCTTATTCAAACAGCTTAGTACAAGATTTGTCTACATATTTTATTTAAATGGTCGATATTTGTTTTGCATTTATTAATGATTTGTTTTCTTTACGTATAAATGTACTCATTTCAACTTTTGCTCGCTGATCAACAGTTTTGTTACGTGTTTTGGGTGCCAGGATATTGCCGAAACATCATTCATACATGCAGTAGATACACATATAGCTATGCATATACATATATATTTTTTGGAGTTCAGATTCGATCCGTGCTATAAATTAAGCGGTAAACTAATCACAATCTCTTACGATTCTAAAGTTGTACTGGAGTATGGGGTGAGCGTTGTCATCGCAAAGTTTTTGCTGTAATTAAGATGGTTTAAGTATGAGACAGCGAAAGGAGATTTAAGGATAATCACCTGTTCCAAGTCGTGGCTGGCGCGCAGCATAAAGTCACGCAGGAAATAGCCGCGAGCAGGTAAGTCCAGGGCTAGGATAAGTTTATTGTTGCCCAGCTGCTTTAGGATCTTTACTCCGTGGGCAAGGGGAACCTCGTCGTCCTCGTTCAATTGTGCGTTAGCATTGGCCTTGGCTTGATCCTCATCGATGCAGATTGACCACTGCAGTGGTTTGCTAGAGCTGTCGAAAGAGTTAGATTAAAAACCTTAAATTCAAGCGGAATGTGCTTCTTAACTTACCCGAGATGCACCTCCAGGCTGCTCGCCTGAAGGTAACGCGACAGCGGCACTATGTAGCTAACGTTCAGAGAGTTGTGCGTACTGGGACAGAACTGGTGCACGCCGATGGTTTGATTATCCTGGGCTGCCAGAACACAGCTGGTCACGCTCCAGCAGTCGAGCTGGAAAGGCGGCAGCACAGCTTCGTCTGCTTTGGGCTGCTCCCCCGTTGCACTGACCGTCTGGACCAAGCGGTAAACAGGATCATCTTTGGCCGGTACAACCGCCACTGCATCTTGAGGAAATTTTTTCGACTGGACGTCGGTGCTATGAGAGTTCTTGGCAAGTTCAAGTCCACTAAAAGTCTCATTGCCAGATGGTAATGCAATGGGTTGGGTCTCGATGATGTCCGGATCCTGCTCCTGCTCCTCTGCGGACTGTAGATCGTCCTCCACATGCTGCTCCTTGACGCTGGCATCCACATTATCCGGCTGTGGCTGAGTCGGTGGAAGTTCATCAAAGCAAACGGACTATAAGGATAGAAATGGTAATGTTACTATAATAATGTTCTTCCCAAGGAATGTACCTGATCCTTACCTGACAATTATCGCTGACAGACTCGTCTCCATTGCATTCAGTCGGCTGTCCAAAAATCGATGCCCTGATGGTCTGTTGCTTACCAAAATCTAAACTCCGCTGGTTTGCTGAGCGTCTTTCCAGGTTGGACTCCCGCAATCCAGCTGCCTGATATTCAAATCCGTACACCCCGGTTATAGGATTGTCCACCGATTCGTTAGTGTTGCTCAGATTTTGCAAGTCCAGGGCGTCGGGATTGTCGCTGTTATTACGCAGGGGTGCCGCCGCCGCTGGAGGAACATCGAGAGCCTGGGAGAGGCCACTCTGGGCAGGGCCCGTACTCACCTTATTTGTGGTCAGTGCCAGATTAGCAGTTGGTGGCGACACCGTCTTGTATACGGCGTACACATTTCCGGCGTTATATTTCCGAATTTGATGCGATCCCGGATGAACAGCCGGAGTATTGGAGTCGGACGTATCGGAAGCCGGGCTGGCTATTGTGCCCACCACCACTATTTGCTCGTCCAGCTTAAGGGCAGAAAGCTGCGATTGTTTTTGCTGCTGCTGCTGGGCATCGATATCAATAGAGTTATTCTCAAAGTCCTGCGGCAGGGGAATAGCCTGCGGAGGTTTCTCCGTGGAAGATTTGGTTTCGTTGACAGCCACTTGAGTAGGAGGTTTTGCGGGTGCGGGTGGTGGTACGTTAACTACTGCCGACTGAAGCAGTTTCTGGCCCGTGGCCTGGCGAAGCACCTCCTGGGAAATTGGCCACTTCGACTTTTTGCTGTTGAGGGTCTTATTGTTGAATCGTGGAGCCGTCGTTGTGAAAATTCCGTGCTTAAGACTCTGCTGCTGCTGCAGCAGGCCAGTGGGCACCTGGGGCTTTGCTATCACCGCCGCCAATTCACCCTCCTCGTCATCGCCAGGACGCAGACTTCCAGGTGGACGTGAAGTGCTGGTGGCATACATCCTACTCGACCACGTCCCATGGGTTTTGTTCTTGAAGAGAGTGTGCAGGTTGTGGAAGTAGTGCCGGTCCTCGTCGCTCAGGTGAGTTGGTCCTGACTCCGGACGGAAAAGATGTCCATTTCCAAAGAGCTGGTAGCCGTCCATCTGCTGTTGCTTGTTGTGCTCCACAAAGTACAACGTGGACACCGCAGCCAGGCTGAAATTGTATTGAAAATTATATTTCTTACACTCTGAAAGGTGTCCTTTCTTACCATGCAGCCATGACGATGATCAGCAGGAAAATAACTATCTGCAGGGAGCGACTGGAGCAGACTTCGTACCCGTCCCGCCGACTTCCATATGGCTTAAGGGCTCCTCGCTCTGGCAAAAGGCAGCGCGGTTCCAGCAGATCCTTGGCACGCAGGTGTTGGCTGTTGTTGCTATTGTTGGCACGTTCCAGGTGCTCGATGCGCGTCTCGAGAGATCCGGTCACCTTGCATAGCTCCTTAACGGCTCCGATGTTTTCCATCAGTATTCGGTCCTGGATGACACCGTTTATTTAAGAAAATATGAACTTCAAGTTGAAGAGAAATCTCACCTTGTTGACCAGAAGAAAGTTCTCGATGACATTTCCGTTGGGCAGCACCACACTGCCAGCCTCTTGCACTGCATCGGGGATCACCTCGCGCACTTCTTGTGCAATCACTCCCGTATCCACGATCTCCCTGGTGTCGCTCTCACGCCGGAGACCCGAGTGCACTGCAAACTCTGGCTCATAGCGGTAGCGAACGATCCGGATCTTTTGCAGATTTCTCAGTTGCACCGAAGTGTCCAGCTCACCGATCTCCTGCTTGGCCCGACTGTCGCTCGGTTGGACAATGTGACCGGAAACCTTGAGGTTGCCATGCACCACCAGACTTTCGTCCGGCCGGTCTGTATTGATGCCCACACGGCCGGCATGGAATACCGACTCCTGGGTGATGCCTCGCTGCCAGCAAAGGTCCACATCAGACTCAAACTGGCCCGGATTGGAGGCTCGCACGATTATCCGCTCGCTGCCGTGACTCATAACGGGGAAGTTTCCTGAAATGGTGTGCACGTGGAGACCCACGACCAGTTGGAAGAAGCGCTGCTCTGGATTGGGACGACCCTTCTTGCGCATATTGTTGTTCGTTGTCTCGGAAAAATGCAATCGCCCCACAGTGACCTTGCTGACGATGTGCTTCTGGAGATCGATGCTGGCGAAGAGTTGCAAAACCATATTAACAAATAAATAAATGGTTACAAAAATTTTAAATTGTAGTGAATAATTCTTGAAAGGAATGCCTTAAAAGATTCTTAAAACGATTCCCCACAAAACTGCATCAAAAGCTGGAAACAAATTTATTTTTCGTTTTTCTTCCAATTTTTGTGGGCCAACCCCTTGTAAAATCCGGAATCCCTTGGAAATCCCGGAATATCCCTCTATGGTCCCTTCAGATGTCTATATTTTGGCCAATTCTTATCCGATTCTTGAAAGGAATACCTTAAAAGATTCTTAAAACGATTCCCCACAAAACTGCATCAAAACCTAAGAACAAATTATTTTTTCGATTTTCTTCCATTTTTAGTGGGCTAACCCCTTGTAAAATCCGGAATCCCTTGGAAATCCCGGAATATCCCTCTATGGCCCCTTCAAATGTCTATATTTTGGGCAATTCTTATCCGATTCTTGAAAGGAATACCTTAAAAGATTCTTAGAACGATTCCCCACAAAACTGCATCAAAACCTGGAAACAAATTTATTTTTCGTTTTTCTTCCATTTTTTTGGGCTAACCCCTTGTAAAATCCGGAATCCCTTGGAAATCCCGGAATATCCCTCTATGGTCCCTTCAGATGTCTATATTTTGGCCAATTCTTATCCGATTCTTGAAAGGAATACCTTAAAAGATTCTTAGAACGATTCCCCACAAAACTGCATCAAAACCTGGAAACAAATTTATTTTTCGTTTTTCTTCCATTTTTTTTGGGCTAACCCCTTGTAAAATCCGGAATCCCTTGGAAATCCCGGAATATCCCTCTATGGCCCCTTCAGATGTCTATATGTTGGCCAATTCTTATCCGATTCTTGAAAGGAATACCTTAAAAGATTCTTAAAACGATTCCCCACAAAACTGCATCAAAACCTAAGAACAAATTATTTTTTCGATTTTCTTCCATTTTTTGTGGGCTAACCCCTTGTAAAATCCGGAATCCCTTGGAAATCCCGTAATATCCCTCTATGGCCCCTTCAGATGTCTATATGTTGGCCAATTCTTATCCGATTCTTGAAAGGAATACCTTAAAAGATTCTTAAAACGATTCCCCACAAAACTGCATCAAAACCTAAGAACACATTATTTTTTTGATTTTCTTCCATTTTTTGTGGGCTAACCCCTTGTAAAATCCGGAATCCCTTGGAAATCCCGGAATATCCCTCTGTGGCCCCTTCAGATGTCTATATGTTGGCCAATTCTTATCCGATTCTTGAAAGGAATACCTTTAATGATTCGTAAAACGATTTCCCACAAAACTGCATCAAAACCTAAGAACAAATTATTTTTTCGATTTTCTTCCATTTTTTGAAAGCTAACCCCTTGTAAAATCCGGAATCCCTTGGAAATCCCGGAATATCCCTCTATGGCCCCTTCAGATGTCTATATTTTGGCCAATTCTTATCCGATTCTTGAAAGGAATACCTTTAATGATTCGTAAAACGATTCCCCATAAAACTGCTTCATCTAGGGACACATTTTTGTTTGAATTTTCTTCCAAGTTTTGTGGGTCAACCATTTTATAAATCCGCAATGTTTTATGTATATTATACTCACGGTACTGGATAGAACGGTTTCTTGGAGCGGTCCGACTGACTCTGCTCCACGCGGATGGTTTGATTGGGCGCCTCGAACTTGACGCCGTAGAAATGCAAGTGGAAGGATTTGATTTTCTCGAGGCCGGACGGGGTCTTTACGAATTTGGCATCGCCCTGGAGGCGCGCATGGCAAGTAACCTGGAAGTGGTTCTTTTTCTGGCACACGTACGCGTCGTCCGAGACACTGAAGTTAAATCCCTTGTCCGCGTCGACGCGGTAGTAGATCACAGACAGCTCCTGCATGTCCTGGTCGAACAACTTGTGCCAGTTCTCCGGTTGGAAGACACTGAAACGAATGCACTGGCCCCCGGCGCCGTCGCCCGCCTCACTGCCCGACCCGGAACCCGAGTTGTGTCCCGATCCGGAACCTGATCCCGGTATCACACCGCTCGTATGTCCATCGAGGCTGTTGTCCGCCTGTGAATTGATGTTGGACAGGGCCGGCGACACGGAGGCGGAGTGCGAATGGGAGGGAGCCGGAGTCGTGGCCGTCGTGGGCGTGCCTAGGGAGTGGTGGGAGGCGCGCAGGGGGCTCATCTGTAGACCCGCCTCCACCTTCGGCGTTGGCGCAAAGTCCGGACAGTCAAGCTGCGTGGACATCTTGCGCTTGCGCGACAAGGAGTGCACGGGAGTGGATGGTGCGGACAATCGATTCAGAGACATCTGGCTGGTGCCAATCACCTGGACTCGATCCCCAAGACCCAAGGTGGAAGTTAGGGTGCAGGTGGTCAAGTTCTGGTAGCTTTCAGCTGCATAAATCCCCGTGCCCGGACCATTGTCGTAGTAGAGCATCTGGTCGTGGCCCATGTCCTGCAGTTGCTGCTGGTGTGTCAGGGTTTGCTGCTGGTGCGGTACAAACTGTTGCTCGCCAAGCTGTTGCTGTTGCTGATGTTGCTGTTGCATGTGCTGCTGCTGGCAGAGCAGGTTGCCCGGATTTATAATGAGTCCGGACTCGTGCTTGACCCGGACATCCGTCTGGGGAGCCGCAAAGTGGTGCTGCTGCGGTGGCGACGCATACTGGCCCAGGTCCGTCTGCATCATATTGGCCTGGTGTTGCATGGGCGCCAGGCCGGGATAGATGAGGTCCCTGCTCTGAGGCATCGCCATGCCATGGGCCTCACCCAGCGGACTGTAGGCGGGCTGTGAGTCCGGTGGACTCTCCGGCAGATGCGGGTGGACATGGGCCAGGGCTTGGGCTGTCATCACGCCGCGTCCGTCCAGCCCATTCATGGGCGGTGTATGGGGCGAGTCTAGGGCGACAACACCGCCTCCGTTGCCGGAGAGGCCGTTGTGGTCGGTGTGGCCCAGCTGGATGCTGTCATCCAGGGCGCCCTGCATGAGCAGATCCAGACTATGCATGTCATCGTTGTGTATGTCATCCAGATCTTGCGGAGCTGTAAGTAAATGGAGGATGAGGTTTAGTTTGTTTCGGGGTATCCCTATCAGAGGAAAAAGCGTAGGTTGTTGGCTATTTTTGCGTTATTTTCCAATTCAATTTACAATTTAGAATGTGATAAGGGGGGAAAAAATCGGAGAAAAATAAGCATACGTTCTGATTTATCTGGAAATGAGGAACAAAGTCCGGGGATGGCAAAACGGGAATCCGACATCAGGCCGTCATTAAATTCCGCTTCGTATTTGTATTAAATATAATAATGTTTGTTTTTGAGGGGGCGTACTTCGAGCAGAGATAATTGTAGTTAAATAAACAGATTCGGTTTCAGGGGAACTAAAAAACAGGGAGCATATAGCTGATAAGCCACGAAATTCCCGCTCTGTTTGATCGATACCAGAAAAAAGCGCGAAGGTGGAGCCGGAGAAGCGAATTTGTTGACGTGCCAAATAAAATTGTTGTGTAATTTATGCAGGGGCCAGTGGGTGGAATATTTACCATTCAGCGTTTTGGGGTAGTCCATAATTAATATGTTGGCTTTAACGGTAGCACTAAACAGTTCTGCCACAAATAGCTCACGAATAAATCGAGTCAGGGAGTGAGCGCGAACGGCCCGCGTCTTGGCCCAAACGAATCGCACTAATGGCCAAGTTAGCTTTGCCTCGAGCTGGGCTGGTTGGGCTGGATGGGCTTGCGGGGAAGATCCATGGAAACATGGCCATTAACGGATTTCATTTTCAGTTAGCAGCCATTCTACAAGCTGCTGACGTTGCTGCAAGCCAGCCTGGCATTGCATCTGAGAAAACAATTATCTAACGCACGTATGAGCGAGCATACGGTTGATGCACTTTTCACAATCCGCTGAGCAGGGAAAATGTCTTCAAAACTAATGCCGAAACCGAGGATAATGCCAAAGCTAAATAAACGAAAGCCAAGATGAAAACGAAACCTAATTACTCGAAAACAAAGGCACAAAGCAGCAGCAGCTCCAAGTCAAATCCAAATCAATGCACCGATCTCGCCAGGTATTGTTTATGCAATTGTTCTCCCCCGCGGCCAAATATGTTAAAAAATATTTTCACAAATGCATCGGCCCTTGTCGCATTTGGCAAACTGTTTCCCAAACTTGATAAACTATTTCCTTAGCTCCGGATCCGAATTCGTTTTCAGTCACTTTTGCGACCCGATACGTCGGGTGCGGATTGAAAATATCTGAGCACTGAGACTGCGGCCAGGAATACCATATCCCAGTGTGCAAATATTTGGGCTTCCAGTCGAGTTATTGATCAAACAAATCCGGCTCTGCTCCTTTCGTGTGCCACACAAGTGGCATGCAAATTCTAGCTGTGCCTATTCGGTCCCGGGGGGGAAATTGTATAGAAATATATTAAACGATTTCAGCTATCATATATCCTGATTGTCTCATTCTCGACTGCGACTGTGAGGGTGTACGAGATGCAGAGTCTAAGCAGGTCTTTTCTAAATCCTATGGACTTTGGATACTCTTTTGAAAAGTATTTCAGATTAAATGGCTATAGAATTCTATTGATTCAAGTAGAAAATACCACGCAGGAAAAAACATTTTAAACATTCAGAGAAAAGTAAATGATGCCACAACCAATTTTACCTTAAGATTTTCATAAGAAAAAACCGTAACTTTAAATTAAAATTTAATTGAGATATAATCTTGCACACCTTCCCTATCAAAGAGTACTCTAAACCTTAGACTTAGATGGCCCATCCCACTGTTATATCTATTTTTGGTAGCCACTTTGGTTGTCAATGACGAGGCGAAGCCAGCCTTCAACGGGGCCGCTGCAAGGACCCTATTCGAATTTGAATTTGTTATCCTTGCCAAAAATATGCATATAAACACTTGTGGTAATTGAATAGATTTGTTATTCGGTTTTGTACTTACACAGGTCAAAGATACCAAGGTCCATATTCAAGTCACTTCAGAAACATCCTGTCCACGTGGCTACAGCATGACTGATGCAAACTGGTCTGCAAAGAACAATGGTGATGGTCTCGTTACTTGGATTGCCTGGCCACTTCGGATTACAAATGCCATCGGAGCAACTTTGTCGGAAATGTTGCAATTCGAACGCGTCGCTTAATTAGAAGAACCCCACCATTTTCTCCGCTATTTCACAGTTCTCTTCTGAAATTCTTCAGGTTTCTGGTTTAGCGTTTATTGAATTCGAGAGGAGCTTGGCGATAGAGGCCTTTAAAATATGTATTTGAGGGCTTATCTTAAAGCTAGACTGTCTCATAGCCATATCAGTGGAAGTCTGGATTTGCAACAATGGAAACAGAACAAACTACAAGCTTTGCCCGGATAACTACAACTTGCAATTCGCGTCTGGATGCCAGCTTTATGCGCTTCAAAAACGGTCGCAAAATAAGAACACGTGACACTTGACATACAATTGAAAATCCAAACATAAATAGGCATAAAGACGTAGAAACCAACTTAATTGGAACTCCAGCCCAGCAAAGTATGCAACAGAAGAGAAAGGACGCCTGACGCACATGGCGTATACGTAATATTGGGAAGCAGATGGATATCCTATCTTTGATGTTTAGAAATGAATCTGAAACAGCCTTGGCTGGATTTTAGCGATTGAAAGACTTTGCCTCCGTTTCGCTTATTCGCTCTTCGCTTTGTCATGGCTTTTGTCGCAATCATTTTGATTGAATTAACGCCTTGGCTTTCATATGCGTATGTACATACGTCGCTGGAGCTCCTCCTGTCAGATAAAGAACGCTTCCTCCTATAACAATATAATAAAAAATGCTCAAGTGATTTGATTTAGTCGGCCGGGCAACTAAAAATAAACCCAAAAACCCGACTCACGCTCGTGACAAGAGTTTCACTTGAAGAAGAAGCTGCCAAGACGGCGGCGAAAACAAAAAATTAAAAATAAATAAATAAGAAAACCTGTAGTTATCCGGCTATTGATTGTTGGCTTGTTGTTTCTATTACGGTGTCCGAGTCGGAAGTTAATGTCTTTGATTTTCAGGGCACTGCTACCTCTTGTGCTTCGGCAGCATCTTTTGACCTGGCTCTAAGCGTGGCTTTAACCTCATCCTTGAGCCGCCGCTATTGGCTGGCTCATCATCATGCCGGAGCATTTAGCGTTTTATTAGCATTTCAATAAATCCACGGCAACCTCATAGTATGACATCCGAACGCTCTCTCGGATGGCGTGCCGCTGGCTTGATGGCTTGCTGGCTGGCTGGTTGGCTATCTGGCTATCTGGCTATCTGGCAAGGCAAAATAAAGGCTGAATAAAATTCCACAGTCGATTGCACGTAAGCAACAATCAAATTGAGCCATAAATATATATATTTTTTTTTCCTCTTTTTATTATTTTGTATTTTTTATTATTTGGTTAGCAGAGCAGTGCTCTCGGTGTGCTAATTGCTGCCCAACAAGTCAATTACTTTGGCCAAAAACGTTGGACCAACCCATGACTTTAATTTAGTTATTGCCAAGCCCAAGATGTTTGGAAAAGGCGTGAAACACTTATCGGCCGAATTAGCAGGGAGGGCCTAAGTTGATCTCCAAATAACCGAACAGATCCCATCCGAGCAAAAACATATTTCGCCAGAGTCTGGCGCAAAGACGAGACGGAAGTGCGTCATATTAATATGCAAAATATATTTGATAAGAACGCTATAACTTGTATATGACATTGTGGCCTTTTGGCTATTGGGTTTTTTGTTCATTAAGCCAAAAGTAAAACCTAAACGGATGCGAGAAAAGAAAGTCGGTACGGTCGGGGGTAAGGTACGGAATATTCCATTTGTTATTGATCGCATATTTAGCATCTTTCGAGTTCCAGCTAAACGGATCCAAGTGGTCCGGCCCCCGCCTCCCCCACGCCATCGCCCCTTCTATTAGCAACAAAATAAACTATGCTAAACAGCTTTCAGCTGAGCTCGGGCCTGGGCAGCTTCTTCGCCATTCGCCATCTAGATTGTTATTTATAAGTATCTTTATTTATTTGTTGGCTCGTTTTTTTTCTTCATTCTGCTTCATTCTGCATGATTTTTTTTCCCCTCGGCTTTTACATATTATTGCCGCCCGAGTCTGAGTCGGAGGCACCACCCGGGGGGGGGGGGCTTTTGGAGGGGTGCTCCAAACCGTCAAAACCAAACCAACCGGTTGACTTTTATGTCTTCGCCGCTGATGCTGCTGCTGCCTGTTGCGAGCGTCTTTTTGGGCTATGGGACACGTTTGTGTTTTTTTGCCTTTATTTTTCCCCGGTTTTTGTTTTTGTTATTGTTACTGTTTTATATTTTATTTTATTTTTATTTTTTTTTTTGCGTGGCTCAGAGCTTGGCACAGGTTGTGACGAGCGAGAAAAGAAGACGCGCCAAGCCAGCTAACTGAACAAAATGAAGATCTCAAAGCCAGCAAACACAAAATAAGTTCAAAATAAATAAACATTGCTTGTGATGCAAATACAAAAAACTACACTCCGTTTTGCCGCATTCTTTTTTTTTTTTTTTTTTTATTGTGAGAGTCGCTTTTCTTTTGTTGTTGTTATTTTTAGTGGGAGGCTGGCCTATTGTTTCGTCCGTTCTTTATGAATCTGCCAAGATCCGAGATTACGTATACGCCTAGTTAGCCGATTGGAAGTCACCAACACACTCGCACTCTAGAGAAATCGCTCGTGCACATGTTTTATTTTCTATTTACTTATTTTATTTCTGCAATTGCCCAGAACGGTGTCATTTGGGTGTGCTTTTTGTTTTGTTTCTAGTGCGTTTCGTTTAAACATTGGATCACCTTTAGCTTTTGCATTTTTCCACCGAATTCGGTTAATAAAATCTTGTATTTTTTTTTAGCTAAAGTCACTTTTAAATTACTCACACACACTAGCAGTGGCACTTACACTTGCACAAAAACACCGTTACTCTGATTTAGTTGCACTCCCCGTCGCCTTCCTACCCACTCCGACAGTACAGTACGGGTAAGTATTTATTGTGTCGTTTGTGTTTCACGCTTCGTATACTCGATGCAACTGTTAGTAAGATCGCGTTTGCGTTTTTCTCCGCAGCGCCTCTGCTTTTCAATTTGGTCTCCGTTTCGGATTCGGATGTGGATTCGGATTCAGACTCGGATTCAGATTCAGATTCGGTTTCAACTAGATTTCCGCTCGCGACTGCTACTGCGATTGCCACTGGACTGGTATCCAAATCCGTTGGAGTCTATACAGCAACTGATCGCTCGAAAGCCGTTCAGCCGTTCAGCCGTTCAGCGCCTCTCAGCCGGCTGCCTCTCCACCATATCAAATCTCTGCTCTGTCCAATGAAGCTTGGATTCGGATATTGGCTTCGGCTCTAGCTCTGGCTCTGACTCTGGCTCTGGCTCTGGCTCTGGGGGTTGCCACTGCGTACGAGGTGAAAAATTCCATAAATACCAGTCTTTCTAATCATGATGACTAAAAGTTTAATCTTATCTTCAAAAAAGTTACAAAAACTTAAAATATAAACCATGGAAACTTATTACTTAAAAAAAAAATATTTTCCATTTCAGTTCTCAACTGTTTAAATTTAAATAAGACAATATATAGTCGAAATCGCATTTAGATTTTGTAAATCTTAAAACAAAATGGATGCCGTGGAAGCCATTTTGTTGTGAAATAGTTTTCATGGAGGCTATAAAGATTATTTAAAATTTCAATACAAAGTATTCAAAAATGTAACTTTGAAAACCCTCTTCTTGAGTGAAAATTCAAAAAATTAATAGAAAGGGAAATATTTTTAAATAAATGCAGTTCCCCGCTTAGTGGCAACCATGATTGGAGCACATAGTTCTCGCGGGAGTACCGGTAGATAATCAGCAGCAAGCGTTTGTTAAGAAAAATGTAAATTATAACCAGCAGAGCCAACAATGGGCTTAAGTAAAACCCGGCCCCTGTGCTTAGTGCACCAGCTCTCACGCAATTAGTGTTCCGCCGCAGCCCCGAAACCCGAGTACCATTCACGGGGAGACTCACTTTTCGCTGGGATCTGATCTGAAATCGGTGTGTGCCGGCTAGTGCTCGGAAAACACCCCTCGGATTGGTTGACAGCTATTTTGATTCTTCTTCGGCGGGTGTTGCTGTAATGATACATTCGTATGTCTGATGGGAGCCGCACGCCCCGATCTCCTTCTCCAACCGCTGGCGGCCCATCAACGCCATCAACGTTTCCAACTTAACATCGCTTAATGGAGTTGTTGTTTGTGTTCTTGCGGGAAACCCATTTTAGCTGGCAGATCGCAGATTGAATTAATCCGCTGAATTATGTAAATTACACTAATTCATATTACTCAATTGGTTATTCAATATTCATCGCCTGAGGGACGTCCAAGAACTGTTTCTGGTTTACTCAAATTGTTTTTGCATAAAAAATCTGATCTCCTCGAAAGCCCAAAACTGATCACATGACTCATTTGATACGAAAACCTAGATCTCTGTAGCGTAACTAATATCCAGAGTATTCAAAGAACTCAACCATTTCGCTGTGGCGTAACTAATTTTTTCGAAGCCAATTTTAATGAAAACAACTTTCGTTCTGTAACATATTGGGCAACGGTTCTGCACATTCTTTAATGTTTATATGATAGGATTTCTTCAGCTAACAATTTGAAGCAATATAAGTACATTAAATGGAAAGCTTGTTGGTGTCTAGTCAACGCCGTACGCCTTTGAAAGATTCTCCTGCACCGTCGGATTGTTGTTCGGCCAGTTCTTGATCGCTTCCAAAATAGATGTTACCACTAAAAAAATATTGATAGTCTCTTAATAACAATCTAATTTCTCGGGACAAATCAACGGTTGCTTACTCTTCTTCTCCTGCGCTGACATTAGCATAGCCAGAATGGTAAACTCGTCGTTTCTGCTAATCTGCAGGAGGACCGCTGCTGTAGTGGGCTCCTTATTGGGAACATAGAAGTCCTGCAGGGTGCGGAGCAGGTCCGTGTATGTTTCAGAGTCAAAGCCAGCACCCAGGATTCTGCAGAGATTGGGTACTTCAATGGATTTCAAGTACAGATATTTCTGTGATGGAGTCAACTCTTTCCAGGTAACATGAAACTGAGCTGTGCCAGAGGGTGGAGGCGGCAGACCTCGCTATGAAATTAAGTCATTTTAAGATAGAATCAATTGTTATATAATACCATACCTCTACTGGTTTGGCCTCTGTTTTGATTGAAGTCTTCTCACTATCCACTTTCTTTGGCTCGACTTCTTCTACAAGTTTTTTTTCCGGATGGAAACTTTCGATAATCTTTGGTACTGAAGCGGCAGGATGCGCTTTAGAGGTCTCAACCTCTTTCTTTTCCTTTTGGGGATTAGGTTTTTTTACTTCCTTGGTAGATTCAACAGCCAGCGCCGCCTTTGGTGGACTTTGCTTTGTTTCATTCTGTTTAACGTCGGACTTTTTTACCTCCTCGAATACGCCACAATTGCTGTTGAAGATTTTGTCAATATCCTCGTCAGAAATGCGCAAGCTCTTGCTGTCATCGCTGGTGGCTCGGGGTGATACTATATCCACAATGGGCACCCGGCGCATAGGTCGCTTGGATCGCTTATAAACGGGTTTATCATATGGCTGGATGTCCACCAGGTCAGCACGATCGGGGGTGAAATTGGGTCCACTCTTTGTGGCTAAAATATAAGATTATATGTGTAAAAAAGTCACATTAAATAAAGGTAAAATATTATAGTGTATGTACCAATTTTACGCAAACGTTCGTTGATACGGGCTAAGCTTTTTTTGGCCTCAATGTTCTTAGGCTCAATGGCAAGCACGGTTGTGCAATCCTTAAGCGCTTCCATGTTGTTGCCAAGGGATTCATTGGCCTGCATTCGCCTGTAGTAGGCTTTAACACACAGCTTGTCCAAAGCTATAGCGGCCTCACAGTCCTCCACGCAGTTATCAAACCTACAAGAAAATATAGTCTGCATTCTTATGGACCATAAAGATTTATTTGTAAAGTTACCTTTCCTGCTTGATGTAGCATAAAGCTCTGTTAATGTAATATATAGGATCATGAGGGTAAACAGTGATGGCCTCGGTGTAGGCTTGAATGGCCCGGTCGTAGTCCGCCTGCTTGACGTAGTTGTTGCCACTGTCCTTAATGTCGTTGGCCTTTTTGTGCTGCTGGGCCACAGGATCCACGGGTAGATCCTGCTTTTCAGTCGGAGTACTGGCCGCCGAGCTGCTAGGACTTTCCTTCTCCGCCTTGCCTGTCTTCTCCACATGGCTGCGCACCGGAAGATTCTAAAAAAACGATTTGATAAAAGCCCGGGGAAGGGGAAAAATCAAGCTTACAATATTGGCGGCAGCAGCGGGTGCATTCTTTAGCTCCTTTTCCTTGTTCTTAATGTCCCGCTCCCACGAGTAGAGGTCCTTCACGGAGTTGGCGTAGTCCGCGGCATTACGGCGCACCTGGCGCTGCAGTTCAAAGGCCTTTTCCGCACCGCTCATGGTTGCTATGTTCTAAATAATTAACTTTTTTATACGAAATTATTGGCAATTTTTGTTATTTCTAGCGCCGTTAGCGATGGGACTCTGTCGATAGCCCCATGTGATAGATGCCAACTTGTTTTGCAGAAAGTTATCGAATGGTTCCATTCGATAACAGTTGACCAGGAAACAGCTGTCTTTTGTTTTTGAATTTGTTTTGAAACATTTTTATCTTAAATTATGATATTACCTGTATGCAACAATAACTAGAATTTGGATCGGCGACAATGCTGAGGCTTTGCCTTTCGCCCCGGACCGGAGTGCCCTGTAGGCGTAAGTAAGGATTCGACAGCTTTGCAATGTTTATGTTATGTAAAATAATTGTTTTACAACGCGCAGTTTCGCACACGATGACAAAACACGGCTAGTAAAGCCGGAAACGCACTATGAGGTACTCAATATACCCACCAACTGCAGCAGCCAAGAGGTTCGCAATGCCTTCGTAAAGCTCTCCAAGCTGGTAAGTTTTTCTGGTGTCCTGCATGGATGGATAACTAGATTGCCCATTTTAGTATCATCCAGATGTCAAGAGCAATGCAACAAGTCCCGAAAGAACGGCCCGATTTCTGCAAATATCCGAGGCATATAAGACTCTAATAAAGCCGCAGCGACGCCGGGACTACGACGACAGCCTGCTGTGGCAGCCAGGACGCTCGGAACGGAATCCGGTGGACGAAAATGGCAATCCCATCCAACCGTGGGATATCAGGCCCAACTACGACCCAAATCCAGGACCCTACTATGGCATCAAAGGAGTGAAAAGAGTCTCCAACTGGCAGGTTGCCTTGGCGTTAATGGCAATTGGGGTCATTGGAGCGTTTTTCGGCTTCACTTCTGTCAAGTACGTTGAAATGAATTGTGTTTTTTAGAAAGCTCTAATCAGTTTTTTTGTTATAGGCACTCCTTTGACCTGAGTCGCCAGATCCAGGACGAGATCTCGGCGAGTGCCGTGTCCCACCATGCCGCCGTCGTGGCAGATGCCCAGAAATATGGAAACGAAGAACAGGTGCGTCGCATGATCGACCGTATGGCGCGGAGTCCGCTCAACCAAACGGCATCAAAGTAAGGGGGCTTTGTTTTGTATTATTTGATTTAGCAAAATTAAACGTGAAAGCAGATAGCTAGATATTTTTGATGGTTTTGTTCAGTTCAAGGCAAAGCAAACTCATCGGTATTATGCCAAAATTATAACATCTCACCGACCTTCGCTGGCGATTTGCAAACTGTGCAAATAAGCCAGGTGACTATTTAAACTCTGACTTCGATGATATCAGATCATAATCCAATCTATCCAACTACCAATATGAAGTCAACTATCCTCTTCGCTGGCATCTGCCTTGTGGTCCTGTGCTTCCTGGAAGTTTCGCAGGCCCAAACCAACAGTAGTACATCGTCTCCGTCGTCTTCCTCGTCTTCGTCGCTATCGAGTTCTTCACCTGCCAAGATAGTTACTGTCTCTGGTTTGACGTACTCGGCTACTCGGAGAATCCGCATTGGCACCACCACTACCAGCAGCACCAGTACCCGCAGCGGCAGGACCAGGAACAGGACACTCCGTGCCAAGCGTGCCCAGGCCAAGCGAGGCAAGACCGACAAGCGCAGGCGCAACAATGTCCGCGTTGTGAGAGGATAGGTTCCCCAGGATATCAGGATATCAGGATACCAGGATACCAGGATACCAAACCCACCCCAGACCACCAAATAATCCAGTTATCAATACGACTTTAAGTCAATGTTTTTATTTTGAGCTCTTTCTAAACACGAAACACTTATGTTTACCGACGGGCGAATTAAATTAGATACATAAATACGTAAATTGTACTGTTTGTTTACGCTACTTTGAATTGATAGTGGATACACTTGACGCGGAACTACTTGGAACCCGCCACCGCAACTACAAACTAAAGGATCACATAGTAAAAAATCCAAAATCACTGCTTACAGCAGCTTGTCTACAGCTTCGTTTGCGCCGTCTTCTTGCCATCCACCACCTCCTTGGCCATGATCCGTACTCCGACGTGCGGCAGGGCCGGCTTGAAGACAACCTCCCCCTGTGGCTTGTAGTCGGCGAACTGCATGTTGAACACCTCGTGGAAGCCCAGTTTCTCCATCACTCGGGCTGAATAGTGGCTGGAGCAGACTACATGGTAGACATTGATGCCGTTCTCCCGCATATACTGGTAGGCGCGCTCAGTTAGTCTTCCGGCAATGCCCAGTCCCCGGTAGTTGGTGTCGACGGAGAGAATTTTGCCGTCCAGGATGAGATCCTCGTTGGGATACAGGTCGAAGATGTTGAACTTCTCCTCGACGTGATCGAACAGGGATAGGATCTTCTTGAATTTGGGATGTTCACAGCCATCTGCTGCCTTGGCGGCCACGTCGTCGGGGGACTAATTCGGAAAATAGGCGATAAGGACTCCAGTAAGTTGGGGTATTCTTTCGGGGAAGTGTTGTCCTACTCACCGGTCGCCGCAATAAGCCGTTGAGAAAAATGCCAATGATCTTTCCATCCTTGTCGACCGCCTTGTAGGAGCAGTTGTCGGAAAGTGGCTTCAAGGAGTACTTCTCCAGCTCCTTGCATTCGCCGAGATCCAGGAATGTGTTGAGGGGTTCATCCTGAAAATAGCAAAGAGATAAGTGATACACTTTAGGCTCATTAGGAAGCTATTTGAGTGCCAATCTAACGATCTATAGGAGCCATAAAAATTAGCATCGTAATTTGTTTGCGACACGATCTTAAAATTGATTAGCCATTCAAATGATTTACTTGCGCATTAGGTGGATGGCGATTTTCTAATAATTTATAGAGACAGTTGGAGAATTGCGAACGGAACTCAATTGGCGCCCGCGGGCGAGGTGGCAAGTGGGGCGTGGCATGCATACTAATCCGATATGGCCATTATATGAATATGGGTCTTGATTCTCCAATAGGTCTTTGGTCTATGCGAGGGCGCGTTCTCATTGGCCGGCAGCGGGGAAACCTGTCGCCAAGATCAAGCCAGCATATTGATTTCAAAACCAAGCCGGACAAGAGTCGTGATGCATGCCCAGATCTGTGAGTTAACCATGACATGGATCATGGAGCATGGATTTGTATTCCCTGCCTCACGACAGCCGAATAATTTGATCTGGTTCATTGGGAGCTCGCCTCCGAGATTTATTCCCGATGCCAGGCCGGAATAATTAAAAGTTTAGTGTGCGAATTTCGAGTTAAGCTCATGCTTAATTGAGACGACGATCGGACTAATTGAAATTCTTTGGAAGCATTTTATTTAAATAAGGTTTAATGGAATTTATAAATTCAGAAGTCCCGAAACGGTGAGCCAGGTGTTCGGCTTGATTGGCTTGACGCAGTGATATGGAAATGAGTTCAAAAACAATGCAAAATAATGTGAGAAATGTTGGGCTTACTTACTTTGAAAAAAAAGGTCTTGAGCATGGCTATGACCGCCTCCCCGTCCTCCGGGCGGATCAGCTCGATGGTGTAGGGGCAGTCCTTGTCGGACGACACTTTGAGGGCCTCTCCCATTTTGTGGGTCAGTCGGGCGATCGGATATAGGTCGTTGAGCTGCAATGGAAACCAGATATTAAGGTTGGGGGAACAAACCTACAATGTACATACGACCTACAGTAGAGCAAACATTATTATTTATGGCTCTTAGATGAAAGGCATTTTAATTTGTTTAATATATTTGTTATTGTTTCTGTTTGTTTTCGAATAGCACACATGTGTGGCGACGTCGCCAGAACCCTCCATTTCCAATTCCAATTTCCTCCGACTACATACATATATCCACGGGCTATATATCTTTTTCGAAATTTTGTTTTCATGTTCAAAACCGACAGCGACCATAAATTATAGAAGTGAAATAAAGGTCCGGACCCCGGAGTCTGAGATCGTCATCCTTGGTGGATTCTATATATTCCCAAATTTTTAAAAGTCTAGACTCTAGACTCTAGACTCTAGACTCTAGAGAATTTCTTAATTTTTGGCGGATCATTGGAATAATCGGATATAAAATCACGATTCATTAGGTTATCTGCCATTAGTGCCAAGACGAAATCGCATGCCCCAGACTGGCAATAAAGCGATCCGGCAAATATTTGGAAAATTCGCACATGCTTAATTACAAAGTAGCCTCCGGTGGGGGCAGCCCCCAAAGGCCCCCATGGAAATGGCCTCCGCCTTTTGTTTACACTCGCTATAGCCGGAGAGACCTCATCCGCACTATATCTATTATTGGGTGCACCACTTGTATTTATAGACCTTTTCCCCCGCCGAGTGGAACCCACGCAAGTGGGGCTACCCGGCGGCAGGTGGTGGCACGGCACTTACCCCACATCTGGAATCCAGCATTATGCGCTGACTCGGATTGCTGGACATCAGAGTCTGATCGGGCAGCTTCTGCACTTCCATGGTAAACAATTTGAGATTTTTGTAGGGATACGAATGTTTGTTTATTGCAAAATGCCAATGCTTTCTTTTGTTCTATGCTGGTAAAAATGTTGGGAGGGGGACGGGGTTTATTTATGGAGAATTTTTCCTTATTCTTTAAACTTTTGGCTTTTGGTTTTTCGATGGCGGCGCACGTTTTGCGATTTTTGTGTTTATTTCGCTGCTGGCAGCAATCTTTGTTTGTTTTTTGGGTCTGTTTGGTTTTTAATTTGACTTTTTTTTCGGTCGTTTGATAAACAATAGAGTAGTCACAGTCACACACGTAAACCCAGATTAACGATGAATGAACAAGTATCTGCGATTTTTTGGATATCCTTATCCCGGCGAGGAGTTGTCCCGCCTGAGAACAAACAATGAATGCCAGACATCGGCCCCGTTTGCAGTTTATATAGCGATCAGATCGGATCGGATCGAAATTCGCGCAAATGCGAGAGCATATATATCGGAGCCAGCACCGCCGGCGACTGTTTATTCGCGACTGAGAGACCCGAGAAGCGCTGGATAAAGCCACCCAGTCCAGCCAGAGCCAGGGCCAGTCGATCGCTTGGATCGCAGGGGGACACTGAGCACTACTAGCTCGGTCTAGGCACTCTTTTTGGGAGCGGGTGCCCCGAGCCGGTGTGAAGGAAACGTGACTGGATTGCTCCCGCTCTCCGCGGCGACAAATCGAGTTTTTTCAGCCGTTTCCTGTACTTTCCAAGATGGGCCTTTCCCTTACAATTCCGGCACTTCCTCTGTGCAGGGCAGCTTGTTTTGCGGTCAGTGCTTTTTGGCATTCTACATAATGTGGGTATTTTGATTTGAATGTTTAAATAAATAAAACAACCGCAAGCAAACAGGTTCGAAATTAGTGCAGTGATGTGCTAACTATCAAGGTCAGTTTGCCAGGTAACCAATAAAAGGAGAACTTTTTTTACCAAAAAAATAAAAATAATTAACAAGTTTTAAACCTAATCCCTAAGCTCCCCGTTATCAAAGCCCACACGGCGTATGATTAATTTTTTTCTCAAGCGCCTCAAGAGTCCAACACTGCGTATGAGTATTTTTCCGTGAGTGATTTTTGCAGAGGTCTTGCCAAATCATTCATCGTTTTGTTTTTGTTTACTTTCCGCTCGCAGCTGTCGCCTTTTTTTCTGAAATTTACTTTTTTTGTCTTCGTTTTTTGTTTTCTTTTTGGCCGTGCAAACGGAGCGCACGCCGCTGGCTCAATTAATATGCGACAAAAGAAAGAATAACAACGCTATTACGGCGGCGAGGTGTGAGGCGCGGCAGGTGGTGGGTGGATAGGTGGTCCCTCCCCCGCAAATCCAACCGACGGGTCATCCGTATTTACATTCCACGCCGTAGCCGTCGGATTTGCCCAGCGGGCTCTCGAAACAGTTTGTTTAAATTGGCGCGCGCGCTCTCCGGCCAATTATCACCCAAGTACTTTGCGAATCGGACGCCCTGCCCCCACACACCTACCATATAATATGGAAATATTTTTAATAATTTCGCTTTGTTTTCAATACTCCAAAAAAATCAGTTGAGTCCCGAGTGGCGTATGGAAATCACGGCATTAAATAATTTAGTTTTGTGACTCGTAATTATTTAAAAAAAAACCAATGCAAATTGTCTCCGAAATTGTTTGTCATTGGAAACTTTTCATGGATTATTTTGTTTACATATTAAAAAAATATTGCCAAAGACTGCCGCCTTGCGGTTTCATTAAAGAAAAAAAAACTTGTTTTTTTTTTGAACTAATTATACCCCAGAACAAGAGTCGCGCCTCTTTTCCCTGTCATGGTTATAAAATTTCCTTTCTTTTGCTTTTGCCTTCATGACTCAAACATTGCATTCGGTTTGGGTGCGGGTACGGGTGCAGGTGCAGGTGCAAGAGTGACTAAAACACGTTCTTTTTGTTTCTTCTTAAATTATATTCAAAATAATAAACGTTTACGTGTGCATTTATTAAGGAAAACAATACTTAAGGTAGCGAATATGTTCTATAGATATATTTTCGGCATTTGCAGTGTCATGCACATAATGATCTCCAATAAATCTCCTCGGAGTACGGGTTTATTGAGCTTCCAAAATTGCTGAAACGGGTTTTCGTACACCTCCTATGTGGACGACTTCTGTGGGGTCTGAGGGGACGTTGGAAATGTAACTAATTGACAGTTGCAAATGTTTAGAGGCGCCACAAGTCATAAATTCGAATTAGTATTCATGAGGTTAGTCAGTAATTAAGCGCGTGTTACCATGTGTTACATATGTTGATTAATCTAATGGGTGCTAAGTACATTGCATTTTTGGAACCCCTGTCGCGATCTGCCTCCTATGGGTTCCCATGAGTGATATTGTGGGGCAGGCCGCCGTCATCGCCTCGTTGCGATTTTGTTTGCAAACGGATAATTAAAATCACATTAACGCCGTTTAAGTGATCACCGACTTGGCCGGCGAATTGCTGGCAAATGCAATCAAAATGATTGAACGCTTTGCCAAGCACCTCTCAGATCTTGCCACATTCTCCACTCTTATCTTGGGCCCCTAACTTTTTGTCATATCTAAATCAAAAGCCAATTGCTGGGAACTCCTATCTTAAAAGGGGTCTAGTTCAAGGCCCGGTATGTCTAGTAGTGGCTGCCAGGTGTATTAGAACTAATAGACAGCTCAACTATTAACATGGCAATTATTTAAGGAAAACGCCAAGTTGATTAAGGATTTATTTGAAGGCGTCACCCCAACAATTTATATGCTAACTAGAGAGGTTTGTATTACGTCTAATTCTATTCTATGATTAAATACCCTTTGCCAGTCTTACTAGATTGCAAATAAATCATTTTAGATTAGGTAATATCGGAGTTTTTGTTAGATCTACGTAATGTATTTGAAAAACTTTCATTTTGGGCGTTACACGTGCATATTGAAATATGCAAATGGGGGGCTTAATATTTTCCACCAGCTACAGGGGACTAGAACAAAACCCACAATTAGTTACTGCTGTCATATAAATTACAATACGGCATTTGCATTTGCCATAAATCATTCGCATTGTTACCGACTCGCCAATAGCCATCGATCGAGTGGCATTTGAGCCCAGAACGTCGAAATGCATGCCAGTTTTAGGCCATAAACTTGAAAGTTTGTCAACTGGCATGTGGCTTTTCCGACAACTGCCACAAGCCGGAATTGATTTCCGTCGGCACCTTGGACACCTCGGACAAATGGCCGTCGACCAAAGTCCGTACCTGAAGTTTGGGGCTGGACAAGTTGGACAGATTGAAACGTGACTGGAAATCGAGTGCCTGCATTGGAGGGGGAGCCCGAGACATTGAAAGTTTGTTTTAGCTTAATAAAGTTCTAAAGCCGCTTCGTCTAATCGAATTAGTGCCACAGCCGTCCCACTTTTCCGCCCCTATCAGCCTGTGGCAGCTCCGGCTTGGCCCCCAAGTGGTGGGAGTTGCACTTGCCACATTCAAAGCACTTGGCAACAGCTGAGCGTAGCGGAGTGTTCTGGAATAATTGATATTTGAGTTCAAGTTTAACAAGTAATTAAACTAAAAGCTGATTTATTTAATTAAATATATATTGTGTGTAGCCATCTCAATATTCTTAATTCATTGGAAGCCATTTTCCAAGTTATTTCCCCAAATTTTAAAGCACACTTTTAGGCCTCAATGGGGTTTGCCCGAATTCCCCTGACAATGAGTATTTGAGAGTCTATCAACTAGTACTAGCTTCATTTAAATCCGCTTCTTGTGGCCGCTAATGTTGCATTCTAAATACATTAAAAGGCTCTTATCTCATCGGAGTGGCGAGCACGAGCGAGCGGCCAGCGCAATTGTTTGAGCAAATGAAACGGAAACGAACAAAGCACCCAAACAAATAATAATTTATCCGGCCGCACTATAGTTAACATATTCACAGTTTGGAGAGGTTTTGTTCAATTTAATGTAAATTGCCTATTTAATTCACCATCCGATACGGCAAACGGGGATACACACTCATGCATACGCCATGAATTCTGATCGCCCCTTCGTGCTGCATCTGCAAATTGGCCATTTAGGTTGCAAATTGCATTTGCCTCAATTCGCTGGTAAACTTTATTTAAATTCAAAGCCCAGGCCCAGGCACAGGCACAGGCTCTGAGTGGGCCTGGATAGGATAGTAGGAATCCCAGGCCACATACCACATACCAACTCAATTCAATCTGGACCAGTTACCAATGAAATGCGAGGCTGGAGATAATTTTCGCCATAAAAGGGGCGGAGGCCCCTTTGTTTTTGTGGCAACAATAAGCTTTGGGCATCATCTAATCTGGCTGGCACATGCATCCTCATCCCCATCCTCGGCCTCCATCCCTTTTTCGCTTTTTTGCCCACTGTTTCCATTTCCCTTGCCAGGCAACAGGATGCAGCTTTCCTGACAACGACACATTGCGCATTCGCCCTGTATGCCACACTGAAAAATCATACTCAGGTTGATTCCCCTACAGATCGTTATTCAAACTACAGGAGAGGATGTTTCTCTCAGTGTGGACAGTACGTATGGCAGCACAAATTGCTGGCAGGAAGCCAACAAAAGCCGTGCACCACTGGGCATCATCATTATCATCATCCGTAGTCCCCGTGGCAGCAGCATCCTCATTATGGCCATTGCCGCTCGGCTGCCTGCAGCAAGGGAAGCGGCAAAAGCAACAACAGCAGCATCTGTGGCAGCAACAAGCTGACACTCTGACAATGTTGGCGCCATTTTGCTGTTTGTCTTTCCTCTTGTAATAAAATGAGATCCGGCAGGAGGATGGCCGCCCACCTACCGCCACCCGGCTGAGGATGGTAATGGGATTCAGTCTGCCTTGACTACGGCTGAAGGGCGTTTTAAATACTTGAGGGACT
This sequence comes from Drosophila varians, assembly GCA_018150405.1. Lineage (NCBI taxonomy): Eukaryota > Metazoa > Arthropoda > Insecta > Diptera > Drosophilidae > Drosophila > Drosophila varians. Next base: position 19,331,467 of record JAECWK010000130.1, read on the forward strand.
CCATCGTTGCCAGGACTTTTGTATGGCACGTAGCCAGGACGCTTTGTCAGTTCGTCCCCATCCCTCCGGGGGAAGCGCTGCTCGACTTTTGTTGACAGATTGATTTTGATGTGTTTTCATTGTTATTGTTTGGCCCGGGTTGGTGAGGGTCCTCTAAATCGTCAGATGAGACTCTTGAGTTGTCCTTTTTGTCACTGGTTTGAGGTGAAGGGAACTTCGCTGAGGCAACAAGCATTTTAGCCTAATTGGTTGACTCTTTAAGCCCTCAGACCGCACCAACTAATTGACAAAGGACTTACTGACTTAATAAATTAGGTTCGCCGGCCTGGACTTTCTGAATAGGAAACTGGACCTGAAATATTTATGCACTTTCATTAATTTAATGAGATTGAATGAGAAACGGTCGACCATAATTCACAAAACCAGGACGGAAACTTTGTTCCCTTTGCAGCGTGTTGTGTGCAGAAAAAGAAGTCCTTTTTGGCCAGAGTTTTTGGCCCTGTTTGCCCTGCTGGGTCATTTGCTTAAATCCAATTAACTGGGATGAAGTCGGGCGTGCCGGGGGCTCTGTCAGCTTTATTGGAGCGTATTGAAAAGCCAGAAACCCACAAGGGCGGCCTCATCAAATGGAATGGAATCCAATCAAATCGATACAAAATACTGTACAAAAAGCGAAAACGGCACAGAGGAGGAGGGATGCTTGCCAGATTCCTGGCATTTCTTTCCGTTGGCATTGCTCATACGCCCCGTTGCCCCCTGAATCAATTGAAATAAATAGGATACACATGTGCTTGCTTGGTGTGCGTGTGAGTATACAATCCTGGGGGGCAGTGGAAAGAAGTTGTTTTCCACATATTTGTATTACTGCCATACGACTGTGATTTTCATTGCCCGTTTGCAATTCGTCCTGCCGAGTGTGTGAGGTTTTGGTTTATTTGCTTGTCGGCTTGCTATTGACAGCCTAGTCGTGCGTATGGGCCGCGATTAAATTTGGTCAATTGTCACGCCCCGGTCAGCTTGAATGTTTGCCTTGACAACGGGTTAAGTAACCAACCATATCCTGAATCGATTTCCAGGCACAATTCTTATCTCCAAGCTCTTGAAGTATTGCCTGATTCGATCACAAGGAGAGAGAGACACAGTTTGTCTTGGAAAACGATAAGGAAATATCTTATCTCTATTTGTGTTCCCCTCCACCATATGACTGTATTTTTCCACAATTACCAACAAATTTATTTCTATCTTAAGAAACTTTCCAAGGGATTACAAAAGCCCTCTGATCTTGAAGGCATCTTTGAGACCTTTTAGCAAACACGAACAATGTTCGGCACATGTTAACGTAAATCTATTTGCACATATACCCAACTTTTATATTGTTAGACAATTTTAATAATTTGATTTGGTCGCCTGCCAAATAGTCGCGTCTTCTGCGGCTTTTGGGCGCTTAAGTATTGTGTGTTTTGCATTTAATTAGGACATGTGGGCCGACAACAAATCTATATATATTTTATAGTGAGAATTTCGTTATAGTGTTTTATTTTCGCCGAACTTGAAATGGAAAACATTTGGCGGTAGAGTAAATGTCAACACGAGCACCAAACCAACAACACTTTGTATTTCTATAATTAAAAAATTAAAAAACTATTTTCGGCGACTACTTACGCGTGAAATTGGCTAATAAGTAGACCCTAATATGCCGCCTCCTTCAGATCGGACGAACGTTTTCGTTTTCGGAATATGTACGTTTGAATTAGCGCGCGTCCGGGGGCGTTCCGTATCGTCCGATGAACCGTTAGCAACTGAGAAAGAACCGTTGTAAACAAACCAATTCAACCCCTCGGACGGATGGATACTTTACAGGGGCATTCGATGAGTCCGCCGCACGGCTTTAATTTGGCTATTTGAGGCGGACTCGACTTCGAGTGAAAGTCCCCAGTAAAAGTCCGGACAGTGAGCGAGCTTTTCCGTAATGAGTTTAACTCCTGGGGAGCTCGATAACAGCGCACATGCACATGTACTGGCACTGGCCTGGCCTGATAAGATTGCCGGGAATGCTCTGGTTCATGGCCTGTTTTTCGAACATTGAGATACGAGTTTTGGGGGGCTCCGCTCATGTCTGTCTTTTATCAGCTTCGAAACAATTCTATTCTGGCTGTTTGCCGAGTTACTCATGAAATCTGCTGGCTTGCAGATTCATTCATTTAGTTTAGTTAATGAACTACGACAGTCCAATGAACTGCATTGCCTTTTAGCCACTTCCTTGTTTATGCGTTTTTCGTCTGAATCAGCAGTTTGAAAGTTTAGACCGTTGTAATGTCTGGCCGCTGTTAATAAAAGCCATTTTCCTTTCAACTGGCAGTGCTGCGCGCAGTTTAAAATGTGCGCGGGAAAGTAATGCCTCACCCATGCAATACCTGCATACATTTTTATTTAAAATACCCCCTAAATAAAACAATTTTACGATTTTTTTTACAGACATTTCATTTGGATTTTTCTTCCTGGAATTCACAATCCGGGAACAGACCGTTTTGACGGGCTTACTTTCTGGTGATGTCTTGCCTTGAAGAGACGTCCGGGAGACGTCTCTTTTAGCGTCTAATTTATGTTGTTTTAGAAATATATTGGCATTTGGCCAAAATTGACATTTTTCAGTCACCTTTTTGCAAATTGTTGCTCTAATTTTCATCCGATTTAAAAAGTGAATGGCATTAATGAATCAGGGTTTTAATCGCCGCCGATCTGCATCAAAATATTTTGAAAACCGAACAAAAAATATTTTTTCGATTTTTCGCAATTTAGGAAAGGGGTACCATCATAAAAATTTTCAAAAATCGAAAAAAATCTTTTTGTTTGACCTTTGAAATCTTTTGATGCAGAGCAAAGCAAAATAAATTCCCGTTTCGTAAATGCTATTCCTTTTTCAAATCGGATAAAAATTACAGAAAATATTTGCAAAAAAGTGATAAAAAACTCTCAATTTTGGCCAAAAGCCATTAACAATGATTTTAACTTGGTCAACGCGGCTTTTCCAATAAAGAATGCCCATACCTTTTTTTCTACATCTGGCAATGTAAAATGTAAAATGTATCTGTAAAATGATTCCGTACCGTAGGACCGTGTAGCATGTGGGACCGTAGGAAAAGTTATCGGGGGTGGACTTTGTGTTATTGTTTTTTTTGACTGGTAAGGTGTAAATTAAATGTGTATTTTGAAGTTTCATAAATAAAAGAATTTCTGGATCAGATCGAGCCACAGGTTGCCCGCCAAGTGAGACATAGAGACTTTCCCGGGCACAGAACAAGAGCACAATGAACGGAAGGTGAGCCAGCCCACGCCCGGTAGTGGTTCACATATGTATTTTGTCACATAATCTTCTGCAGCAGCGTTGCGGAGCCCCCCGACTTCCAGGCAGCTACTGCGGCCGCAGCAGCCGCGGCACGAGCCAGTAGCTCCGAGCAGGAGGAGTGGAGCGCCAGCGAGTGCGGGTTTCTGGACCCGGAGGTGCAAAGGGTCATGCGAAGCGGGAGTGCCGCAGAGGACATCACCCAGTACCCCATGCATGGCTGGGTAGACGTTACACAGGATTTCCATGACGCCTGTGCAGAGCTGCAACCGGGCGAACTGGCCCAAGACATGCTCTTCGGCCTGTTCGAGGCCATGTCCGCCATCGAAATCATGGACCCTAAGATGGATGTGGGAATGGGCTTTGACAAGCAGGACCTGCCACCGCCCTCCTTCGAGGCGGCCATATCTGTAAGTCAAATGGACTATCTTATATTTCTGCTGACGCCCTTTAATTATTTCAGATGGGCGCCATCAAGCTAGACGATCTCACGGCTTCCGAACTGATAGGAATCTTTGATGCTCTCTTCTCGTGCATCGTGTCCTGGCTGGAGGGCAACTCCATGGACCAAGTTCTTTTCACCTGCCTGTACTTGCATGCTCCGTCCCAGATTAAAGACAAGGCGCTTCGAGTCTTTTGCACTGCAGTGCGCAATCTCATAGTGGTCATCAAAAACATTATTGCCGTGGCCGCCGTCAACGAGGAAGAGGACTTTCAGTTGTATGGAAACTCTGCCCTTTTGGCCGCCGAAAAGGCTCAGCCCGCGACTGTGTTTGGAGCACTGAAGGAAGTGGAGGACGAGCTAGTGCGGAAATGCAAGCAGCTTGCGGCGCCAGAGGATTGGATGGCGGTTGTGCATCGGCTGCGCTTCATGAGGCACCTCTTCCAAATCATCTATCAGGTGGAGCAAATGGCATCGATTGAGAGCACCGAGGAGACCATGAATGAGATCTACAAGAACCTGAATGTGGCCTCCGAACTTCTTCCTTTGATCCGTAGGACCTTAGACAGGGGTACCCAACCTGAAAAGGACTGTAAGTATTCAGTTACCACATCATTCTAAACATTGACATTATTATGATGTACCAGCTGAGGCACCGAATCCCATGGGCTTCTCGCCACGTATCCACGACCGAAGCCAACCTCCTGCATTTCCGCGTAGTATCAAGATAAGGGACCGTCCGGCCAGTTACCAGTTTCTGGAGGAGATGGTTACGCGCTTCAAATACGCCTGCAAAGTTATTAAACATAAGGATTACTACTCGGCACTAGTGAGTACATACGTTTTGAATTTCGAACTGCTAATTCAGGCTTTATTTCCAGAACTTCTTCATTGAGTACAGTAAAAAATCGGGTCAGTGCATTTTGTCCAGGAGTGTGCTACAAAGTCTTTTTAGCGCCAACATTCGAGTGGCACACGGAAAGCAACCTATGAAGCAATTCCTTCGTCATTCGGTGCAAATCTTCAACTCTCCGCCCGTTTTAAATACGAAGCATCCTGTGGCCACCGATCCTAAGGTGCAGCAGCACCTGGAGAACTTCTTCCGCTACTGCATTAACATGAACACCTTCACGCAGTTCATCCGCATCTGTGGCTTCAATCGCGCCCGCCAGCGGGACAAGCTGGCACGACTAATCGAGAACTTTGATACCATTCAAGTGGACGCAGCCCGGCTAGACTCTCTAATGAATCAACTGGCCAACGAGAAGGCCATGGAGGGCAATGAGCCTCTGGCCACAGCCCTCAAACACAGCACCCACTTTTCCACGTGGGTGCTGTACAACTGCTTCCGCGCCATGCTCATCTTCCTCATGTCCGGCTTCGAATTGGAACTGTACGCCGTTCACGAGTTCCTTTACATTTACTGGTATCCATACGAGTTCCTAGTGGGCTTTCTCGTCTCTGCCCTCACACGCACTGATAACATCCTGCTGGCCCAGGAGGAGTACGCTGAGCATCAGAGCAAGATCCAGGCAAACAATGGCGGCAGTGGAGCTGCGAAAAACCGCAAGGCTTTGAAGCCCAAGAAGAATAAAAAGCAACAGCGACCATATCGTGCCGAAATAGTCTTTTACCACGCCCTGCTCAGCCTTTGCGGCGGCATGTACAAGGCGATGGGAGCCCTGACCAAAGATGGACGGGTGCGATTACCGCTGTCCAAGTTCGACAATGAGGAGATTCGCTACAATCGTCGCTTCCTGCCTTTCGCCACGCTGACCAGCCCACCGCCCGTCTCGTATGGGGAGTTCAAGAACATCCGGGACCATATGATGCGACCCAGCGCCGAGGAACTCTATAGCCATGCGGCCAAACACTTTGACCAGGCGAGGAATGTGCTGGAAAGCATCCAGAACCCTGATCAGGAGGTAAGATAAACTATTTTAACAAGAGCTTTAAATTAATTTGATTTTGCCGTAAACAGATGCTGGACCTATTGCAAATTGCGCGCACCAACTTTGTGGTGATGAACGTGCTCGCCCGTGGCCATCAGAAGGAAGTGAAGCGACAGCCCGAATTTGACTTCTCTAAACACAACTATTTCCCAATCATCAAACTGAAGTAGATCGTGTTCTTGTGTTCCGTATTTGACAGAATAAATTTATATGTATTCATTTTAACGTCAACTCTGCTCTTCACATGCAATGTCCTGTTTGACGAGCACCTCCTCTACGTATCCGTCGATTGGACAGCTCTTGGCGCAGGTGTACACTGCCAAAACGCCCCAGTCGAGGTTTTCATCTTCCAATAGGGTCAGTGTCTGTGGCATAACCTGGAACTCGAACTGACGAGCTCCCCCGCAGAGACTGCAGTTGGGCAATGACTCCAATCGATCATGTATCGTCTTGGTAGTGTCAGTGATCCACAAGGGACTGCCACCACGTTGGTATCGTATAATCTGCTCGGGCTCTGCTGCGGTTTTTTTCTTGAATTGGCGGAACGTCTTGTCATCCGCTGCTGCCGTCTGGCCAAAGTATTTGTCCATTTCCGCTTCCGACACATTACTTAGTTCTCCCGTTTTACCATTCACTTCCAGTGCTTCGAACTCTGCCAAACGCGTCTTGTCATCCTTATTCTCTTTCTCGGATTGGGTTGGATTACTGTCCATCACAATTTCGAATTCTGGAAACTCTACTTGGCTGAGGGGTTGATGGTTAGCACTTTTTGCGGATCCGCAATTCGGCTTGTGCTGAGGCCAGTGGGCCCGTTGGTGTTCAGACGAGCAATAGTTGATTGCCTTGCACTTGCTGCAGGTGTGAGGACCCAAGCATCCACAGGCGGCGCAAAGCTTCTTCAGGCAAGGAATAGCCGGCTATGAATATCACTTGTTAAGAAGGAATACGAAAGGGGAATATATTGCCTTACCAGCGGATCGCCCTCGTCCTCTGGATCCTCCTCCGAGAAGAACTTGTTTTTTAATGGCAATTGGGATCGCAGCACCGTAAAATTGCTGTGGAAGATATGGTTACTTATATTTACATTTGTAGACAAAATTATGACTTGCCTTGCATCCTGGGGGTTCTGGCAGTCCGGATTGCGGCACAAGAAGACGTATATCGACCGATGGAAGTTGAACTCGTCCTCGAATGGGGAGTATAGCTGGACCAGGAAGGATTTGGGCGCATTGCACTTGCTGCATTGCAGCACCGTCGGTACAGGCAGCGATTCTAGTTCCAGCCAGGCGGGCTGGCCACCAAGCTTGCTGGGAAAGTAGCGGTTGCTCAGCCAGGCTACGTCCTCCGGTTTTTCCGCAAATCCTAGATCAATCTCCATGCTCCAATCACGGTCTCGTGCTCAGTGTGACCATAATGGGAGCGCCTGGAATTCTATAATTTGATAACAGATTAGGAGCAAACTTAAGAATAATGTCTTCAAACAATTCAAGGGGAATTCCCTTTAATTTCAATATCACGAAAACATTTAATATAGTATATTGGTTTCGGAAGAAACTAAATCTTGTTTAAATTGGTTATGCTGTTAAATATTTTATAACTAAAATACAATGAATAAAGCAGCCATCCAGGAATAGTGTTTTTTTCTTTATTTATTTTGAAGGCTACAATATTTTATTTTTTTAAATTAATTTTTATGCTTTTTGGAACTATTTCTACGCCCATGTTAACAGCGCTTTAACAGAGTCAAGATTTGTCTCTTCTATTAGCTGCTGGCATTTATCGGAATTCAGTATGCGGTCATATTTCACAGTTAAAAGTTCCCCAACCAGATTTAATTTTTATTTATTTGTTAAAATAAATAAGCGCGTGTAAAAACAAAGCTTTCCAGCTACCCCCGGAGGCACACAATTGTGGGCCACAAAAGAGAAATATAATTAAAAAGTGCATGCAAGCATTGAGTGGCAAAAAGTGGAAAAGTTTTGATTGTGAAAGCGCAGCAAGATTTGTCAACGCAAATAAGCGAGAAGAAGACGCTGGAGAGGCGTAACATTTGTTAATAATAATAGCAGCAGAAATCGCAGCAGCATTCGTATAAAAAACAACAACAACAGTAGCAGCTGCTGCCGCAACATTGCGGAAGCAGAATCTGCCTTATCGTGTTTCCCGTTTCCGCTCCCCTCTCCCCGTTGACGTTCTAAAAATAAACCCACCCACACTCATACTCGTCCAACAGTCACACTCGCAGCCAGCCAAACAGTCACCCACCCACCAACCCACCAGCCCAGCCACCCACACACGCACAAATTTGGCAACAGCCGTCGAGAGGTGAACTTGTGTTGACTTTTCCAGCTCGCGGACGTTTCTGCGAAGGAAAATGCAAAAATGAGAATTCACGAGACCAGGACACAACTGGGAATATCTGTAAGTTTAGTTACCACTTGAGAATAAGTATGAAATGTACACCATTTCTGGGACAAATAGTCGTTACGAATGAAAGTTAAACTCCAAGATGTAAACAATTTAGATATCTGACGTTTGACTACTCATAACCCTATAAGCTATAAGCTTTTCTTTCTTTATATTTACGACATAACTGCACAATATATTGTATTTCATAATCACGTCACTGGATATTTAAATTATAAACTTGTTTTTAATCTGGTTGCTAAGCATTTATTATTCCCGCCATTTATTCTGATAAGACTTTGATAAGACCCTGCTCCTCCTTTGATAAGGAAACATGTTCTCCAAGTCCAAATTTGGATATTTCTGGAATGCTTAATAAGGGTATCAAACCTTCGATTTGTTAAAGTTAATGGCTTCGGAGCGTCTTTATGTGTTTGGTTACTTTTTGAGAGACTGAGCCGGGTGAGCTTTTATTTGCTAAATTTAGTACCGCATTGCCGAAAATAAGAATTGGAGCACCCTGCCATCGGTTGCCGGTAGGCAGACGCATATATAGCCGCACATAATGGCCAATATAGACGCCACAGCCGCCAGACTCGGCTGACATCTTGCCAAGGCAAGGGAAAAGCCAAAGCGAGATGACTCGGCCAATTGGACGTCATGAAACTGTTGCACGTTCCATCCTGCCATCCTTATCCTTCCCAATCAATACTTCGTACCCTTAAAGTAAACATACACACGACCACATCTCCGTCTCTGGCTTTGGCTCTGGCTCTGGCCTAAATCAATAAATGCCTGAAATCCCTGCCATATTGTGTCCATTGTAATGTTGTCAGCACACATACTCGAACTCGGACTCCAGCGAGTCCAAAGGCATTCGCACTCTGCTTCTGCATGCCATCATCATTGGTTATGTGTCCACTTTGCGACAGTTCGGCCAATAAATATTGAAAATCCAATTACTCCCTCGACCAGTCGCCGCAATGCAGCCGGACAGTCCAAGCTCCATGGAGTGTGATGGTTTAACTAGCCACAATTTCCATATAGACTCGTGCTAGTAGATGCATCGTTTTGGCATAGCTTTGAAATCTTAGTAAGTTAAGTTAAGTTGTTTATTGATTTTAATTTAGCTTCAAATAACAATATTTTCCCTCCGACTACTTGCACTACTTTCTTCGGCCGGCTTTGAGCTTTCTTTTCTGTTTTTTGTTAACAGCCTTTCCCTATTGTTTTTACTGAAAATAATTCCAGGGAGTAGCTAACAAAGTATGCAAATAAACGAAAGTACACATTAATTACAATGCACTTTGCTGTCATCAGTTGGATGAAAGGCTTATTGCCTAACAGTTGTCCTTAAAATTTAAGGAAACAAAAACCATAAATAGGGGAAGCCCCTATTTTAGTTACCTTTGGAATATCTATCAGTCCGTAAAAGTTACAAAACAAATTCTACGTTCGGCAATTGTATGTGATTTATTATAACCAAATTAAATTAATTATATGTAATTTCGATTAACAAGATAGGGGCACTTTGCTTGGCTGCACTTGATAGCGTAGCTGTAATCTATCCCCCTCAGCTCGCTTCTGATTTAGTTAGTTTGCTATTTACTTTGTTTTTCTCTTTTTTATTTTAGCAAAACACTTGTCGCGCTTGTTTTTTTCACGCCTTGGTTCGCATTCTGATTGCAAAAGTGAGTCACTTGCCAAGGTTATTCAACGCAGCCCGGCTCTGGGACCTTGTTTCCCTCTTTTTCGCATTTCTTTATTTTTTTCAATTCGCCGCATATCAAGTTTATCGTCCACTAAAGGCCAATGCACGATCTTTGGCTCACACGATAGCCGATATCAAGATTCTATATATAAAAAAAAAACTTTTGTGACTCTTCTGGCATTTGTGGGTTTTCCTTTTGAGTTGGCTCAGGCTTCTCGGGAAGTTCTAAATTACACAAATGCCTCCTAATCTCATGCTTTCCAGGAATCTCGCAAATATTTTTCACTATTTTCGCCATCGTTTGCACTTTTTGTTCGGGGGAACTCCCATTTCATAAAATTATTGATGAATCGGCAGAGAGCATCGCGTATTATTGTTAAATCAAGTATCCGGACTGTTGTGCTTTTTGTTGTCAACTGTTTTTTGTTGTCCACCGGTGCGTCTCTCTCCTAACCACTCATGCTCTGGCTGGGAGGTGGAAACTGATAACGAGGCGAAAGCATAGCCACCGGGACTACTATCGATGACGGGCCACAATGGCTAGAGCCATTGTTTGCTCTTATCAGCCAAGTTATTGTTACTCCATACCCGTGTGAGAAAAGTATGTGTGTTTATTTACTTGGTGCATGTTTCGATTGTGCGTCATGGCCTTCCTCCTGCTCCAATGACTCATGTCATCTGGCGCTAGACAAGTGCAGCGGGGATGTGCCCCCATCTCTTGGTAGAAAATCAATAGCCAGAGATTCAACTTGAGATGTTTGCAGTGGAATAACCTTCGCCTCGCCTTTGCTTTTATTGTTTTGCAGGAGCCGGAGGCGCCTTGAATGAGAGTCCTTAGAACGACATGTCAGATTTCGTGCCGCGCGACCTTCTCGCCGATCTCTGGGACGAGATACTCCGGCGCCACTGGTCGTATCTGGAGACGGAGGAGAACATCCAGAAGCTTGAGGAGCGGAAGCAGCTAGAAGGTAAGTTTCCTAATTCATTTAGAAAACCTTATTTGAATGAATCCATTTATCCTCATATTTAAAAAGGCTGTCTCAAGGAATTCCTCTGCGTGGTGCAGCACGATCGAAAGTTCTTCCTGCCGGAGACTGGGCATGTGCTGCGAAGATCCATCCGCGAGCTTGGCGACTTTTCGGCACAGAATGCGCTTGTAGCTTTCGAGACCATCAGCCAGTATGCCAATAACTTGTTCACCAAACCCTGGCGCAAGGAGTACCGAACACTCAAGGTAAGTTATTCAATATTTACAATCCTTTCGAAATTATCCTAATCACGAATATGTTTTCATTCCTTTAGACGTATTCGGGATGTTACCAGCACGACATCCAATCCCGTCTGCTGGACGCGGAGCAGCTCTTCTTGGCTATGGGCTACCGACGCATTTCGGAGGACACCTTTGTCCTGGAAGGACCTATTTGTCCGGACCAGGTGACTAACGTTTCCCGCGACGCCATGGCCGCCTACGTCGAGTGCCAAATAATGAAGCACATCTACGCTGGAGTCACGGCGGCGGGCTATACCTGCACCTGGCGGGATATCCTGCAACATCGCGAACGCCATGTGGGAGGAACGTCGCAGGCCATCAAGGAGATTGTCTACCGACTGAGCGAGAAGCGGCTACGCAAGGAGCAACCATTGCAGGAGAATGTGTACAGTAATGTGGCATCCGGTAACTGCGCCCTACACGGCAATGGCAACCTTCCTGGTCAGCAGCCTTCCGGTAACATCAACAGCTGTGCCGTGCATACAAACGGCTATGGCATGGTGCCTCCCTATCCGGCGTCACCGTCGTCTACGCCGCAACAACACCTGTCCGGTCCGCTGATGACGCACTCGCGCAGCCTGGAACACTACCAGGAGCCACATGCCCACCTGCCGCATCGTCACTCCTTTGACCAGCAGCTGCAGATGCATCAACAGTGCCAGCAACTACCCCACGTCTACGAGGCTCCGTACGACTGTCTCGACGGTCTGAGCATGGGCAGCAGTGCCTCCTATGCGGCTGTGGCAGGGGCCTACAACGCCCCAGGAAACCGATACCCCTTGCCGTATAACATTTCAAGCCAATTGAACGCTCCCTATGCTTCGCCTGCGGATGTCTACGCTACTGGGGAGCACAGCAATATGTACGCCTCTCTTGGAAAGCCAGGACACAGTTGCGACATGCATCGGAGGCAGCTGCCCAGCTCCGCGGGCATGCACCATCGCCAGAGCACCTACCCGCCTGACCACCATCTTATCGACTTTGACGATCGGGCCCAGCTGACGCAGCACGACTTTGGAGCACATGATTACGATCCGAAATACGCTGAGCTGAGGCCTCAAGTCGTGCCGAGTATTCGGGGGAATCCGGGCGCGATGTATTCCTCGTTCAGGGGCTACGATGTGCCCACTACCGTGCCTCAGGCGCCGCCCCCCACAGCCCAGGACATGTACATCTACGCGCAGCCAGTTCCCAAGAGCAGCAGGATGCGTGCGCTGGCCGAGGCGGGGGGCAGCAACCAGACTGATAAGCACCAGCGTTCTGCGGACAAACTGGTAAGCCAAATACTGATTCTACAATCCACAACGACAATTTTTCACAATGTTCCTTGGTTTCCTTTAGAGCACCATGGACAATAATCGAAAAATGCCCAAGGAATTGAAAGAGCGAGCCAGCAGAACAGCTCCTGTCAAGAGATCGGGTAACGAACGTGATATTCCCACCACCATTTCGGATTTGAACAGCTACGACTCCGCCAGCCTGGATGACTTTGTGGCGGTGGACAGTAACTCGCCCCCTCTGATGCCCAAAGTGCAGGAGGGTGTTGGCAGCTTCGAGTCCTGGAACTATGTCTTCAAAAATCTCGAAAGATCCGGTTATTCGAAAGATCTAGGCGATCGTGAGGACCTGCTGGTGCAAAGCCTGGATCTGGACTCACTAGCTATCTCAAATGGCGCTCCCAATCCCCCGGAAAAACGGCGAGATCCGGCCAAGCCATCAACGCGGAACAACGGAGAGCCGAACAGTGACAAGGCGCGTACACTGGAAAAGAAATCTGCGACCTCACGCCGCGAGCCGAAGGTGGTACAAGCGCCAGCGCCCAGTCCGCTGTCAAATAGCAGCGCGCCTGGGATGAAGAAAGTGAAATCCGCGTTGAAAACAGCTGTCGTTGACAATCGAGCAACTGGGTCGCGGAGTCGGGGCAGCGGCAGTGGCGGAACGGGCACTGTGCCCAAGCAACCGCTGGCAGTGTCACCGCAGCTGATTGTGACGAGCCCTAACGAGTGGAGCTGTCGCTTCTGCACGTTCCTCAATCCGGACACCAAACACATCTGCGAGATGTGTTGTCGTAGCAAAGACTTTAACCTGGAGGCCGCCTCGGCGGCGTCTTCATCAGCGGCAGCAGCGGCAGCGGCGGCGGCCAGCAACGTGTCGCATGCCTCGTCGACCTGCGTCTAACCCGTTAGTGATACAAAACAGTGTGTATAGCTTGATATATTTTTTATACGACCAATGTAAGCCCGTGTGTGTCTCCAAGATCTAGTCTCGTACTTTTGGCAGGCGACAGCCCTTGGTTTTCCACATCTGGCGATCTGGGATCTTGGATCGCGGTTTTTGTGCTGCAGGATAGGAATGGGAATGTGTGTCTGCAGCTTGTACATATGAAGTATTCTAATTAGTTATCCTTACCTGTAAACACACGCTTTAATTAGTTTTAGATTGTTTCCCATTGTTAAGGGCGCTTCTGTTTCAAATTACGTGCCTCCCTGTATAAGTCATCTATATATATATATTCATACAATATATATATATTTATTTATATATATATACGACATATAGACATTTATATATTTGTACGTGTGCTTGCGGCGCGAAAGAGTGAAATTTAAACTTGAAACTTTTCTAGGAGATCAACTGATAATTATATACCTTATACTAATAGTTGCGTTTACAATACGTATTTTGGAAAGCATAAATCAGCGTACATAGAGGAGTGCATGAACGAAGTCAAGTATACATCTATTATATACCGGAAACTTGCATAGATAATACACCTATAGCCGTAAAATAAGAAGCGATTTCAATTCAAAGATAAACCGAGCTAAACAGAACACACATAAATCGAACAGAACTGGTACGGGTTGTAAACTTGAAATTTTTGAATAAAAATTTTACCGGAAAGGAGTAAGGAAGGAGTACGTCGGAATGAATATAAAACCAGAATTTGTAAAGCTAACTTGTCATCCCACCCACCCAACGCTATATGACAATTCCCCCGCCACACGAGCACCGTGTCCCAAAGCTAATTTGTTTGTTAAAAATGTTACTCTATTGATTATTACGAAATGTTGATAATAGCATCCTCTGGTAGAAACGAAAGCACTCGAGATATTTTTGTAAACAAACGAAACCACGTACCTATGAATCTTTGTTAACTGATTTAACCAATTCTTTGTTTTTACCCACATATGTTTGCTCTTTGAATCCCAAATGCCTTCCCTTCCTGTATATAACATTTGAAAAAAAAAACAACAAATTATTAATAAAATACATAAGATAAACAAAAATCTAAACTGATAACGAATTGAATCACTAAAGCCATTTAGGCACAACCTTCGCTCAAACCATTTTATTAAATAACTTTGCATACTATATTACTGAATGAATTTAGAGGCAGCTCTTCCTAAAAAGAATCCCTAACGAAAAAACAATAAAAACATTTTGACAAAGTTTAATAATATTTTTTTATTATTGGGTAATGGGAGGGGAGTCTAGTAAAAGTTTAACCTCTTGTCATTTCTTGTCTTTAATGTCAACGATAAGTAAGAGTTTTTAAATAGATTTCCAAACACAAAATAAAATTATCAGTAACAAATGTGGAAGCTTAAGCTGATCATTGTCCTGGCATTCCAGCTCTTTATTTCCGCTTTCGGATACAATTATTGCCAGAACAAGAGCCACTTCTGTGTGACACACCAGGTGACGCATTTTATGTGTGATCTCGAAAAGCATGCTCCACTGGACAGTGTTAAATACGAAGAAACAGTGCCGGACGCCCCAAAATTGCGGGCCAGAATCCTGGGAAGACTGAACCAATACCGAAACACTTTGGCCAGTGGCGATCTTAGGGCTTCCAATAATAAATCGTTTCCAAGCGCCTCCCGGATGCGCGTGCTGATCTGGGACGAGGAGTTGGGCTACCTGGCTCGAACTCATGCCAAGACCGTGTCCTTCAAGCACACTGAATGCCGGTCCACCAACCGCTTTCCCTATGCGGGCGAGGTCCTGGCTCTCATTGGTGTCCTGGATAAAAAGATAAGTTTGTGGGATATGCTTACATACACACTGAAGCCAATGTATGATGAGTACTTGGATGTACAGGAACCAGAGGATTTCAACAAAGCCTTCGAATCCGTCAAGTTAGCATGTTTTTGAGAGTCCTTGCAATGGAACTTAACCCCATACTTCCACAGGCACTACGACGTGGGACACTTTAGCACGATCATCAGTGATCGTGTCTCCCGCGTGGGTTGCGGCATTGCCCTCGGCTCTAATTGCTATCACGGGCCAGATGTTGGGTAAGATCCTCCCTGCCCTGCGTTGGGGATATGTTCAGGATATGTCACTTGCCTTGTCTCTTCCAGGACATGCATCTTCTTCACCTGCATGTTTGACTTCACCAACATGGAAAACTCGTATGTTTATAAAGCCGGAGAATCAGCCTCCGAGTGCGATACGTGGAACAGTAAGCGCAGCGACAGCTTCGGACATTTGTGCCACAATTCTGGTGAAATTTTTAATCCGGTGAGACACCTATTGGCCGCTCTGTAATAGCCATAGCCATGCAACTACTTACCAATTTTTCCACAGCTTGAAAACTAATAGTCCTCTTTG
This sequence comes from Drosophila varians, assembly GCA_018150405.1. NCBI lineage: Eukaryota > Metazoa > Arthropoda > Insecta > Diptera > Drosophilidae > Drosophila > Drosophila varians. The sequence continues at coordinate 19,347,205 of JAECWK010000130.1, forward strand.
AAGGAAACAAGGACACGAAGAGTAACTTTTGTATACGTACTCGTACTTTTATATATTTTTGTATGCTCTGGCCTAAATGGGTCCTGCAGCCCAGGAGAACTAGCAGGGCCCCAAATACAATCCTTACAATTCCTACGATCCTTTTCGATATTAATTTCTATGCTGTTGCGAGTTTCGACTTTCATCTTACAGAGCTATGTGTGAATTTTCTCGAGTAATTACTTGGGTTTTCGAAATGATTTTCTAATACCATCTAACAGCTAACAGACTTAGTCGCTTTTCGCTTCACTATATATTTCTTTCCTCAATATTTTGTAGCTGTGTTCTTCGTTTTTCAAGTGCGATTTGTCAAGTGAAACCAGCTTATATTTCTGGGGGAAAGGATAAATATTTTTAGCGTACACACAAAGCAGGTTTTCAACATTCAACGATTCTAAATCAGGATCAGATTAACGTTCAGACTAAGATTTGACTATTTTCATGTTAAGTTCTAGAAAATAACTAAGATTCGATGAAGTTAACTCGTTATTTTTTGGTTTCTCCGATTGTTTAGGCACAAAAGTGCCCACTTGCTTAGACTATGGTTTATTTAATTGGGATAACATTGACTTGAAGTGTTGTAGTTTCGTCCAGAACTGCAGGAGTCCCCCGACTACATATGTACGTCCTCCAAAAGGGCACAGGAATGCCTCTCATCTTGCCTCTTGAACTGTTCTCTTATGTTTTAGTTTAGAAAAAGGATCAGAAAGTTTTGGGAACAAAGCAATGATATTCCAAAAGAGCTTAGAAAAAGAACACACTCAAGGATATTTAGATGTTCATCTGCAAGGTGGGTAAGTACTTATAACATTAATTTCCAAATTCATTTGCAGCGTTCCCGGTAAGTCCCCAACTGGTAACACAAAAAATATATATGCAGTTACCGCTTCGATCATTGTCCAACTACTTTTAAAGCCTCTAAAGCGGCTCCTTCTCCCTATGGTTTGATAATATCAGTGCAGCATTACCTTAGAGTTTAGAATAATGTGCAAACATTCAGTGCGGTCTGTTATCCTTCCGCACAAAACACACATATACACAATACAAGTAACTAAATATTTTTGGTAGTTCAGCAAATCCTAAGCCCGCCAATACCGGAGAGAGTCCCTGATTCCTCCTCTACAATATGTTGCATCCGGATCCGTGCATCACCTCGCTGATGAACATGGGCGTTCCAGCGCCCAGTCCGCCGTCCGTCTTTTGATGCTCATTCTGAAAGGATTGAAATTGAAGGCTTTCCCCGATTCACATCCTTCCTGGTACTTACATCATCGTAGTCGCAGTCAAAGTAGTGACTCTGACACTCCATGCAGCGACAGCTCTCCGACATTTTGCAGGTGATGCCCCACTGCTTAGCCAGGTCCTTGTAGATCTCCTTGCTGGTCTTGTTGCTCATCATTTCGGGGGTCAGGAGGCTGGTGTGGCAACTGGGTTGCTGTCCTTGCCGGCGATCGCTCCGAGATCCAGTCGATCCGCTGCAGCAAGCCTCCTGGCACAGCTGACTGTTGCCAGAGCCGGGACCTGAGCTGGAATTACCTCCTGGCAGCAAAAAGGTAGGATTCATACACTTCAAAACCATACCAAAACTATACTACTTACCCTCATTGTAGTGGGAGTAACTGCCTCGGTTCAGGAGCGGATCGTAGAAGCTGTGCCCGCCAGCTGCTGCTGCTGCTGCCGCCTGGCTACTGGTGCTAGCCCCATCCCCGTCAAAGTGACTCTCTCCGTCCCCGCACTCAACACACTGATCGTCCGAGCATTCCCCCCGGTTGGGCATCCGACCCCGTGACGGCGACGCTGCCATCTCCGATTCCAGCAGGAACTCGTTGATGCTCAGCTGCTCCTCCTCCTCGATGTCGCTTCGCAGCTCCAGCTCACTGACACCTTCGATGATCTGTTCCCCGTCGTTGTTGTTGTTGCTGGCGCTGCCGTTTCCGTTGCCGCTTCCGTTGCTGTTGGTGCCGTTGTGAATGTTGCAGCTGGAGTAGTTCTGGTTCAGGTTCTGGACACAATCGGGATCATTGCAGATGGTGTTGCTGCCACCAGCTGTCAGTTGCTCCAAGGCGGCGCTCAGCTGGGCGGCACTGTGCCGGGAGCTGTTCGCCGAGCTGCGCCGGCTGTTATGGTTGGGAGTGGAGCTGTCCAGGGACAATTGTCGCTGGTGCTGTGACAAGCGAGTGTTCTGGGTAGTGCAAGAGCTCTATTACTTTAAAAGATATTTTAGTTTTTTAAATACCAACCTCTTCTAGAACATGCTCGTAGGAAGGCGGTGGGGTGGTGGGCACGTTGTCAGCATCCGCATCCGTCAAGGATTCGTTAATGCACGGAGTGCGACTTTGATTCAAATAGCCTGCAAATAATTATAGGTTTAGTTTGAGTTCGTAGTTGGATTAGGAATCTAAAGAGGTAACATCCATTTATCTCGGTCTTTTATTTAAGAGTTTTAGTTTTTAGAAGAGTGTGGGATAGTAAGTTCGTGCCTTAAGGGGAAAAATGTCCTTCCATGCACTTAAATTAAATGGGGCAACTTAAGGTAAGATTAACTAATAAGATAACTATTTACACACATAGAAAGTAAGTGAAATTCGTATTTTCTGAATGTTTAATAAATACCGACCACTCTATATCTGTTTTTTCTTTGTGTCTAGGTTGCCTAGGCAGTGCCTCTTACCCAGTCGCATGGAATTGCTGCTGCTGCCGCTGGTGGGGGGCAGGAGCAACTTGCGCTCGCTGCTCATCTTTCCCAGGCTGCTGCAATCCGCCAGGTCAAGACTGGAGCTGCTGCTGGCCTCCACCGTCTGCTGATGATGCTGGTGCTGCTGGGCGCCCAGAGAGGGCCTCGTTCACCTGCGGGTCCGGATCGTGTTGCTCCTGCGAGGTGCTCCTCGAGCTACCCATGCGGAACTTAAGCTTGAAAGGCGCCATCTCCGATAGCTTGGGATTCTTCTGGTTTTTATTTAAATATCTTTTCTATTTGAACAGGCATTGAGAGATTGGATGCTGTGGCAGAAACAATTAGATTGTACGGAGAAGTAATAGAGAGAAAGAGAGGGTGGTAACTGTAGAGAAAGAGACAGCAAGAGCTTGGGCTAGCAGCAATTTTACGATACGATTCTAGATTGGAAATGAAAATACAGGTAATCAAAAGGTAATACACACAGATTTCCCATCAGATTTACACCGATATTAATTCTTCACTTCTCGTTTTAATTAGTGGCATGCAACATTTTTTACTTAGACGAGCTTACGCGCTAGTTACCTGGCTTTGGGGAATCAATGACCTCCTGTAATTAAAATAATTAAAGTGTCAGTAAATAAAACAGAAAATGTTTAAAACTTAAGTTACAGATCCAGATTGCTGACCGCTTTTCCGGCCACAATGCTACCCACCCTTACTCATCCTAGTTGTTTATAGTTCTTAGTGTCACGCGACAAGTTGTTGGGATATTTGGGGTAACCGCCCCAGCCACGCCCCCTTCTCATTATTATGCAGATTGCACGAATCCCACTTTTGCATGCCCCGCCAAAGATCCGAGATGAGATGAGGCTGGAGCTGCACAAAGTGTGTGTGAGCATGGAAACTATTATTATGCTTATTGCGCTGAGAAAGCTCATTACCTTTTTGGGTCTGACGTCCTTCAAGGACACTCGCCGTGTGTGGGTGGATGGATTTTTGCATGCCAATTAAGCCAGCCATATGTTTTGGGTGGAGGGAGGGGCAGGTTGGGGCGATCAGAGCGTAGGTGGATAAGAAGTGTGGAAGCGTGGGCGTCTTCATGTATTTGCATACTGATACTCATCGATTTTTGATTGATAACCCGGGACCAGCACCAGGGCTCCTGTTAATTTCTCAAACATTTATCTTGGCATATTTGCCAGCAATAAACTTTCAATTGCCGTGTCTGTTGACTCTGCCGGCTGATTGGAATTGGATGCACGCTAATCCCAACCTTAAGGCAGAACAATTGCAAGGAAGCCACCATACCCATCCATCCTCCCATCCACCCACCCACCACACACGGAACACAAAGCATCCTTCCACTGTTTGGCAATTTTTCTTCCCAACCATTGTGGGCGGAAAGCCCGGCAATTGTTTGATTTTCGGGACGGGGTGGAGAACTTATTCAGTTCAGCATCAGAGTGAATATTGTATGACAACTCGTGGGGGGGACTCCCGCATACAGTTAATACAGTGAAGTTTGCCTAAAGAGGAAACCCCTTTTATGGGCACACAATTTATCCAACAATAACATAATTTTCAATTTAATTTAATTCAAAATTGCCAGGATCTAAAGCTAGTTTTCTCATAAAACATTTGCCTTAAATATTTAAAACCAAGTTTGACTGTAAATACGGAATGACCCCGGTGTTGCATCAACAGTTGGCCTTTTGTCGGAGGTGGAGCAGAAGGTGCGCTGGCTCAGGATGCATATGCATGCACTTCCGAAGGACCCCCCAGTTGAGCCAGGGGCTATGCATTGTTTATGAGCCGCGGGACACCGAGACAAGTCAAGTCAAGTCAGGACTGTGTGTGTGTGTGTGTGTGTGTGTGTGTGTGTGTGTGTGTGTGTGTGTGGGAGTTGCTCTAAAATGGAAGCCCAACTTAATCTTTAATCGAAACTTTTGACTTTGAGCAATGGCAGGGTTCCTTTGACATTCTCATTAATTTCCAAGCAGACAGCTAGCAAGGAATAAAGAAAGGACGAATGAATAGAACTGGGAGCGGCATGGAGTGGGGATTTGCTTCCTAGTTTTATGGTCCGGACAGTCGGTTACGTGGCCGTGTGTCACTCTGCGGTAAATTGTTTTCCCTGTCGTAAACGGAGACATTAAAAACTTGACTTGACCGTGAGATTGGAGCGACATATGGCCTGCTTGGATGATGGTACATCTCCAGTGCCAGGACAATACCTGGACAATATTCGGCTATAAATAGTAGAATGACCCAGATTCTAGATAGAGGACAGATCCAAGGGTATGCCTCCTGCTACCAAAACAAGAGGTCCTGTCAAATGCAACAAAATAAAATGGCGGATTAAAATAAAAAGTTGCATAAACAAGTGCAGCCTGTTTGCAATGCAATTGACGTGAGCAAGGACATTTCTTATCCCTCAGCGAAGTCTACCGCTATTTCCAGGAGCCTTCTTCGCCACCATCTGCCCTGTAACTTTGGATAATGGATACTGTATTTAAATGTCCTGCTGCCATTCCCCCTGCCCCAACCTGCCAATTCTGATTAAAACGGTATCCACTTTGAGGCCATCAGCATAAAAAGGACACTGTAAGAAAATGTAGTCCTTTTAAAAGGAACCTTCTATCCAAGTAAAAGTATTGAAGCTAAAATGATCCTTGGACTTGTATGTCAATATAAGTTATAGTAATTGAAATGGTATATAAGGGACATCATCCTTGAACCCTTGATGGGCGAATCCCCTTTTTTTTCTCTTTGTGGAATCCCCGAATTGGTGGCCATAAAATCAACTCGGTAAGTGAGCTCTTTGCCATTATCGAGAAGCGTTTGCCGCCAAGCGCAATGAATATTTTAGCTGCGTTTTTTACGCTCAAGTGCCCTGGCGCTGGCCTGGTGTTTTGTGGATTTTTGGGCACTCGAATGGACTCTAACGGGTGCGGCACAATTACACAAATTGGATATTAATTGGCTGCTCCCGCCGACACTCGAACCGCAATTAGTGGACATCGAAGGGTGCCCAGGTAAACAAACAAACAAACATGGGCCTGTTTCGCCAGTTGCCAGGACATCAGGGGCGGAGCGGGGTGCTGGGAGAAGGGAAACAGGATATCGGATGTCGGGCGACACCTCCCAACCAAGAATGGCATCATCGCATCTCCGTCGGTATCAACATACGGTGACCCGTCGAAAGTGGGAAATGAATGAACGTCGCAATTCCGGAGCCACGGCCAGAGCCAGAGATAATGCGAATGGATGGCCCATCCATCCGTCTGTCTTTTGGAAAACTGATACCTAATTGAGTAAACAGCTCGAGGCTAGGGTCGGGTTGGATCCCTCGAATCAGTTTTGGGTGGGTCAGTCCTTGCCCCTCCACATTCGCATTTTGGTTTTCTTTGTGTCCTGTCGACACGAAAAATCGAAAACATACTAGACTACAACTTGATAGCCTTGGAGTTATTTCATTCCCCATAAACTAGGACTCTTACCTGGCCGGGAGTTTACAGCCGGATCGGATTGATGGGCCTTGGGCCTGGTGTTCTTTTTGGTTTTCCAATTTCACTGTAGCTCAGGTGACAATAACTTTTCCTCATTGCGTGTTGGATTTGGGTTTAAATTTTCGTTTTTCCACACACTCATTCACTGCGAGTCCTGACGGCCACAGACTGCGGAAAGCTGGGCAAAGGACCGAGCTTTTATTGTCCTGCTGCGGATGAAGAGCTTTTGGAGAAGGCGGCAGCTTTCCACATCCTGGCGCCTGCGCTCTCCTCTTCTTCCGGCGTTTGTCCTGCATTGTTTTGCGACCTTTGCTTTGGACATCTATTCGCGTGAAAGCGCTCGGATGGAAGCCACCACCCCACCTGAAGCCCGAGTAATAATCCCTCCAGTCTACACTATAAGAAACACATACTAGTTTTATTATTAAGTAATCTTATCCTTGATATCCACAATGAATTCCAAAGCGCCACCAAAAGCCTCATTATCAATAAAACTTAATCTGGCTTTAATGAGACCACGAGGCAGGATGGCGGCCCAATCTCTAGTGTCGAACTCGACGTTCTTCCAATAGTAACTTCCCTTTGGAGCAGGACACACATTGCCGTCTTGGAAATCGAAATCGGTGTTTACTCCCGTTTGTATTGACCTTTTAATAAACCTCTGATAGAAGGATCGCAGGGCAGTGCAGACAGGCATCGGAAGAATCTCTAGGGGCATCATCTTGTAGCCTAAACCTCCAGCGTTTGAAAAAACCTCAACCTTAACCATATGATCGTTGCTAACATCCTTGAGAACGTTCCAAGTACCGTTAATAAGTCGATTCCGACCAATAAGTTTCAGATTGATGTCCACCAGACTGCCAGGATAATTTTTCACAGCCACAAAGTGGCACTCGTAGGACTGCTTTATACTCTATTATCAATGGGAGAGGATCTTTAGTAGACGCCCAAAGGACTAAACTCTTACAAACTCACTGCAACTGAACGAATCCATGTCCAAAAACACATAAAATAAAGCGTGAATTTTAACACCGACATTGTACAATTTATTTTCGCACTAATCCCTTAGAAAGATCGCCAGAGTCATTTTATAGACAATTCTTTTTTTATCCAAGATCTGAAACAACGGAAAATGTTTTAAAATATTTAACTGCGCGATTAGAATCGGATGTAAAACATGATAATATTCTTTATCCTTAATCTCCATTACATAAAGTACGGGCGCCAACACGCTCTGTCTCGCATTGCAGAAGCCCCACGGCAGGATAAGTCATGTCCTTTTTTCTATTTTACACAATTCCCGTAGGCTGTACTAGCAGTTTTATTTATACACTAGTTTCAGTTCATATAATAAATGATAAATAGTATATTGACCGCTTTAATCTTTTGCCTTCGCCAACTTTATGTTATGTTTCTCCTACTTAAAAACAACTAGTACTCTATTATTTCTTCTATTATTTAACTATAATCTGATTCTTCTTGGCTTTCAACAGCAGACGTGGGTCGTTTTTATACCGCACAAATATTTCGCTTTTAAAAACGTCAAACTTTCTTCGATTCGCGTTATTCTGCTGCTCCCTCCAGGCTGGACGGGCCTGCTTCCTTTGGAGGCCCCAATGCCCCGTAAAAACAGGCGACAGGACATAGAACTGGTAGCCAGCTATGTGCATCTCATAAACCTATAATGTAAAGAGTGTAATTTTCGTAACTCAAAGGACATGCAACTACTTACCTGAGAGTTTCTGGTGAATCCATAGCCAAGAAATCGCTCATCATGGGCTGGCACATTATCGACTGCTATATAAAAGGGCTCATACAGGAACTCAAAGTTAGTCACGATATGGCTTATAGAGACCTCGGTCTCATTGATGTTTGTAGACAACCATTTGGAGAAATTCGTCGCATACTGGTTGTAGATAAATACTTTCTCATGAAAGGGTCGGGCCAAGCCCTTTTTTATCAGCCTCAGCAGGCCACTTTTGGAGCGCGGAAAGGTAGCACGGACATCAATCTCAAATGTGGGAATCACATAGGCACAGCTCTTGGAGCAGTTTGCTGTTTGGAAAAAGTGGTTGAGTTGGGGCACAATGTTGGTACTGGGAACGATGTCGATGTCCGTGAGAAAGACGTAGTTCGTCTGACAGCCCTTCCGTGCCAGGTTTCTCATATGATTCTGAGGATAGGTGTTTCGTTGCCTCCACTGCAAGGTCTTTAGCGTGCGGAACTTAAGCAGAGCCTTCATGGTCCTGTCGGGATACTGACAGTCGAACTTTCCCTTCATGTTGTACGGCACGGCCACCACCCGGGGTAGCTTGTCGTAGTCCCGGGCCGCGAGGATGTGAAAGGTGGCATTCTCTCGAATATTCGCAAAACAAAGTCGCATATAGGTCACAAAGTATTGAAGGACAACGAACTCCTCGTGTCCGGCGGCGAACAAGGCCACTGACATCTTTCCCTGCCAATTGGCAGCCACCTGGGGCAGGGAATTCAGGCGCTCCACAGAGGTCTGGGTGGCGAGGCAAACATAATTCGTCTCTGAAGTATCTGCATACTTCTCGCCCAGCAGGGCAAAGTCCTTGATCCTATAGAGCTGCTGGTTGTCCCAACGTCCAAAACTCAAGTCGACGTCATGGAACGCCATGGTGGCAGTATTATTCAAAGCACCCGAGCCATCCAAATTACTCAGCGGCTGCAGGAGTGCGTATGCAATGTCCGGATGCTAGGGGCAATCTGGAGGAATTGCTGGCCGGGGAGATGTCTCTGAAGTAGGACATTTTAATGGGGCATCTCCTGCCGGAGGATACACCTTCATAAGCCAAAAGATGTTTACGGATAACAAGGCCAGGGCAATTTTCAGAGAACTGCAATTTGATATGTGGCACTGGAATGCAGAAAATAACGGTATTAATGTCACAAAAGTTTTCAAAATTTAGAAAAAGGATCCAATTTTTTTAAAAGACTTACCATTATTCAAGCAATATAAGTATCACAAAACAATATAAATTGAGGAAAACACAACCGTATAGCTTTTGTACGTTAAATTGTAGAGGTCCTTGCAGTGTGACCGAACTTTGAGAAATTAAAATATTGAGGGTCCTTTTAATCGAAAATTTTCAAAAAGTATAAAGGTTGAAGGGGTTTTCTTTAAACTAAATAAAGAAAATGTTTAAAATCATAGTATCTTGGCATATTTTTAATGTTTTCAGGGGAAATATGTTTAGACATATCCACAACTTATACTTTGTGTTTCTAATAATATTTGACCGGTGTCAATTTTATTGGTACAAAAAAGGAAAAAAGTTGGGAAATCATTAGTATCGTTTAATTAATTTATTAACAAACATTTAAAACTATTTTTTAAACAATTTGAACTAGTTTCGATAGCGAAAAAGGATGGTTGTTATCGATTTCAACAGCAATGGTCTCGCCCCACCGCTAACAAAAAACACTACATACAAAACAGACATACAAACATACAGAAAACAGAGCCAATAAATCGAAAATAGCTATTTTAATTAATGTAAAAACAAGTTAAAAACTTGCCCACTGAATTGCGAGTGTCGGAAATGGCCAACTAAGAATCTCAATATTGAAAACCCATCGCAGTGAACCTTCCAATCGCGCATTCAGAAAGAACATCCATATGTATGAAACAATAATTAAGAACCTGTGTTGTTAATTTTAAAGTCTTAAAACAAATTAAGTAGCCGGCTGAATGCACAATGTATGTATGAGATGTGACAGCAAAATGCTTAACAACCAATTCCTGCTTGTAATTGTAGAGAAAAATCGCGTCCCGAAATGTGCATATATAATTAAATTAGTATTTGCTTGTATTTCTGTGGCCCTTTCGTTTACTTTGTTTAATCCTGGCTTCCGAGGACCAGGGATTAGAGAAACTCCCACTTTTAGGGGAATTTTAATTGGACACTCCGGCCCGGTTACGATTTCTGTATGTACTTGCATATCCCAGTCCGAGCATGTAACATACATACATGTGTACATTGTAAAAGGCAATTATAAGGTGAATATTCTTCTTGTTCGTCTGATGTAAGACCAAGATCGTTTCTTGTAAAGCCAGAAAGGTGGGTGCAGGTGTCATTAGGTGCGTATCACCATTTATTATAGCCCTTGATGGTCAGACAAATATTACACCTGTGTGTAGGTGCGTGAGGATGCGCATGTGGGGGTGATTGTGATAAGTGTCAACAGTCAGGAATTTATCCAGTGCCCAGATCCCAGAGAAGTTTAGGTTGCGGTCAAGGGTTTCCCCTTCAAAAGGTTTCAAAATAGTTCCGATGAATGGAATGACTTTGCACAATCCTCTCGGTGACAAACAAAAGTAGCAAGCTATCCGAAACAAAAAGAATCTAAACTAATTTTAAACAATTATTGGATTCCCTTGTCCACAGGGATGCATCACAGACAAATATGGAAGAACCCAACCCGAATCCAAACTACGCGGTTGACCAAAGAATACAGAAGCCAGAGGTATGGCCCAATGTCAGCGAGTTCCACCCCTCGATTATGTATCCGGACGATCCGAGGAGGTATTTCCACAATCCGCCGCCTACAAATCCCATCGATGGAATGATAGCTGCTGCCAATATGCAACCTGTTAAAATGCCAGAATACCCCACAGATATTCACTCAGCAACAGCCACAGCGCAAGCACCCCCAGCAGCAGTACCGATTGATTCCAATCGAATGGTTATGCCCATGGAGCCTGTGATAAACAACACAAATGCACCAGCTGCACCACCAGCCGGTCCAACAGCAGGTCCACCAGCTCCAGCACCAGTACCTCCCTACGGCCAGAAGCGAAAGAACGCTGCGGCGGTGGATGAGCAGATAGCGAGTAAGAAAATCGGCCTAACGGCTGCCGAGGAAAAAAAGAACAATCACCTCCGCAAGAACATTCGAGATGTGATGAACGAAAACAACCTGGACACCACTACGTTGGCGGCCCAGCGTGAGGAGTCTGAGCGCTTGGCTCGAGTTGCAGGCCAACAGAAGTCTATGCGCGAGATCCAAAAACAGGTGGTGCACAAACAATTCTTCCGCATTCTGCAGCTGGACGAGAGCGAGGGCATTGAAAGCTGTTCGGTTGCCAGCAATGTGGTGGAGCATCCTCCCCCCGTCGAATTCCCCGAGGAAGAGATCGTCTCAGACACGTGCGACGAGTCCAATAGCAACAGCCACAGCAGCTTGAGCGGTAGCATCGAAGATGTGCTCCATAAGGAGGCCAGCGTTGAGCAGCCCAGCGAAGTGGTAACCATCGACGATAGCTCCGACGATGACTGCATCCTACTGTCGGAGGAGGAGGAGGAGGAGGACGACGGCGAAGACCTGATCGAGGACGATGCCACCAACAGCGGCATGCATGTCAAAGATGCGTACAACGTACCGGACGAGAACGGACAGGTGGTGGTCAACATGGCTCACCCTGATGGGGAGGAGACCCTCTTTCTAGCACCCCAAATTGCCAAAGTGATAAAGCCCCATCAAATTGGTGGCGTGCGGTTTCTGTACGACAACATAATTGAATCCACGCGGAGGTACAACAAGTCAAGCGGCTTTGGCTGCATCCTGGCCCACTCAATGGGTCTGGGAAAGACGCTGCAGGTGGTTTCCTTCTGTGATATCTTCCTGAGGCACACCTCGGCGAAGACGGTACTCTGCGTGATGCCGATCAACACGCTGCAAAACTGGCTCAGTGAGTTTAACATGTGGATTCCGCGATACTCCGCCGACAGCAATGTGCGACCGCGTAACTTTGACATTTATGTGCTAAACGATCAGCAGAAAACGCTGACTGCACGTGCGAAGGTGATCCTAAACTGGGTGCATGAGGGCGGAGTGCTCCTTATAGGCTACGAGCTGTTCCGCTTGCTGGCCCTGAAGTTGGTCAAAACACGAAAGCGCAAGGGCAGCATCGTCCGTCCGGATGGTATGGATTCTAGCAGTGATCTCATGAACATGGTCTTCGAGGCCCTGGTGAAGCCGGGACCCGATCTTGTGATCTGCGACGAGGGGCATCGCATTAAAAACTCGCATGCCGGAATCTCCCTTGCCCTCAAGCAGATCAGGACGCGTCGTCGTATCGTACTCACCGGCTATCCGCTGCAGAACAATCTCCTGGAGTACTGGTGCATGGTAGACTTTGTGCGGCCCAACTATCTCGGTACCCGAACCGAGTTCTGCAACATGTTCGAGCGCCCTATCCAGAACGGTCAGTGTGTAGACTCCACGCCGGACGATATTAAACTCATGCGCTACCGAGCACACGTCCTGCACTCGCTGCTCCTTGGCTTCGTCCAGCGACGTTCCCACACTGTACTGCAGAGCACTTTGCCACAAAAGTACGAGTATGTCATCTTGGTTCGGATGACGGCCTTCCAGCGAAAGCTGTACGATACCTTCATGACGGACGTGGTGCGCACGAAGGCCTTTCCAAATCCCCTTAAAGCTTTTGCCGTGTGTTGCAAAATCTGGAACCATCCAGATGTTCTTTATAACTTTCTAAAAAAATGTGAGACTGATTTAGATTTAGAGATCGACGAAGAGCTGCCGAAGGGTACGCCCACCCCGACTGTGGAACCCACTCAAGATCCTTCCATTAGCATGGCTTCGCCTGTGGCGGAGAAAAAACCGAATGGAGCTGGTGAACCGGTCCATGTCGTTGACACATTACCCAAAGCCGAGAATCAAAGCCTATATAATATACCGACATCATCCGATCTTAATGCCAAGTATTTAAACAAAAGGTAAGTTATTAATCGTTTTATTACCGTCTACCGGTTCTCAATCATTATTTTACTGATATACTTCAGCCCCAATTTCTATGAGGAAAAAGCAGAGCCTCTTGGCTATGGGTCCTACACTTCTGAAAGCAAAAATAACTACTGGATGGATTCCAGTCTTCTGCCCAAACCGGGGTGTGTAGAAGTGAAACAGACGGACACGTCAATGTCAAATAACTTTGAAAGTATTACTGGATCTTCGGAAATCGTAGATCTGGACACCAACGAAATAAAAACTGTTGAGACGAACTTTCAACCGTCCGTCTGTTCCACTAATCAAATAGACAATGAGTGCAATACTAACAAGCCCAGTGAATGGAACGCTACAGGCATTAAAAATCCTGTAGCAGAGCCATTTAAAAAGCTGCTGAAGAGTAAGCGCAACGACGAGTTCTCCTGCGCGTGGGCCGTCGACCTGATGAAGAACTACGTGTCCGGTCTAATATCGAATTCGCCGAAAATGGAAATATTCTTTTGTATTCTGAAGGAGAGCATGCATTTAGGAGATCGTATATTGTTGTTTAGCCAAAGTTTATTAACCTTAAATTTACTCGAAGGATATCTGAAATCAAGTTACGTTCCTGGTAGCAATCAATTTTGGACCCGAAATGTTTCATACTTTCGTAAGTAATCCTTTAGAATCTACATGGTTAATGCTAATCTGTTGTTTTTACAGGATTGGATGGCTCAACCTCCTCGCAAGAACGGGAAAGGCTAGTCAACGAATTCAATGCAAATACTAACGTTAAGTTGTTTTTAATATCAACAAGAGCCGGCTCATTGGGAATTAACCTCACGGGGGCAAACCGCGTTATAATATTCGACGCCAGTTGGAACCCTTGCCACGATACACAGGCTGTATATAGAATTTACAGGTGAGTCCAGTTTTCACAGAGAAGTATGACAATATAACCCAGCCTGTGTTTTCAGATATGGTCAAACCAAGCCATGCTTTGTATATAGAATTGTAATGGATAAATGCTTGGAAAAAAAAATTTACGACAGACAAATCAAAAAGCAAGGAATGTCCGATCGCATCGTCGATGAATGTAATCCCGAGGCTCACCTTTCCATGAAGGATATTACGAATCTGTGTCACGACTACGACTCGGATGAAGAGACTCCTGAGGATCGCGATAGAATTGCGGATGAGTCAAGCAAATCGAGCAAACCTTGCTCGCCAGCAACTGAGGCACCTAAATTGACAGAGGAACAAAATTCCTCGCCGAATGAGCCAAATAAATCGGCAGAGGATCCGTGCAAGGCACCCGAAGAGAAAGGAGAGTCGACTGATGATTCCAAACCACAGAACGGCACCTCAGAACTACCAGTTAAAAAGGAGAAGGAAGAAGCCCCGGCCAATATCGTTCATGTTGACTCGATAATCAACACAATTCTCGAACTGCACAAGCATTGTGTGACCAAGGAGCCATTCCTACACGAAAGCTTATTGGTAGACCAAAAAGACAGAAAACTGTCGCAAGCCGAGAAAAGACAGGCCCACCGGAGCTATGAGCTGGAAAAGAAGGCTTCCGTCAATCAAAGGTTTACATATGCTCCCGCTAAAATGCATTATAAGATTGTAAACAACGATGGTACTGTAATCACCAAGCCCATTAACCCGGTAAGATAGAAATACTTTGGTTTAACATATAAACTAATATAGTCTTTCCAGCAGGTAAGGCCCCAAACAACGGTTCCAAGTGGAGGACGCGGAACCCGCTGGATTCCGGCTGATGTGTGGCAAAGGCAAGGAATGACGGCTCAGGAAATGACCCTGCCACTTGGTATGCTCCCTTTACCACAAGTGTTCCTTATAAATTATCTTATTTTCGTATTTTTTAGACGTTGTCATTCCCACAAATTCGGCCGACAAGGCCAATATCATACTAAAAGCAGGACAAAGGGTTATGGTCTTAAAGTCCACTAAAGGGATATACATGCAATTGGATAGCGGAAAGATTATAGCTATAAGGACCACATCCAAAACTGAAGCCGAAAAAACAAACAAGGATGATGTGATTGACATAACATCCGATTGCGACACAGACAATGCAAAACCGCAATCGCCAGAACCTGGTAAGTATCTTGAACAGATGAACTATTTTAAGATATTAAATAACGCTCTTTATAGATAACGTTAAAGATCTGACAGGCGACGACGAACCACATATCGTGAAAAACAAAGAGTGTACTCCAGCGCCCGTTGGGCGTTCGGAAATGCCGCCGAAAGACAGAAAGCCCTCGGATAATATGCAGCAATACAAGACCCAAACGCAACCAAATAGTACTTTAGGAAATCCATCAAATACACATCAGATGCCTTGCGACTTGAACTACCCACAGTCATCCCAGCAGCAGCAACAGCCGTCAACTCAACAGCAACAACCGCAGCAGCAGCAACAGCAACCACAGCCGCCACCGCAAGGATACAAACATCAAAGTTCAGAAGGTTATAACAACTCCAATAGTATTCAACCCAATGTGCCACTACCCGGTCCACATCCGGTAGCTCCCAACAGCGAAGCAGCGCCGGCGGAGGGCTCCTACTTCCAGCCCAAGCACTTTCAGCACTCGTATCCGCCCCAATATTATGACTATTACGACAATAAGCACAAGCCCGCGCCACCTGCTTCCGGCTATCACATTAACAACTACAGCTCCTACGGAAACCTGAACTTCACACCGTACCATTCCAATCTGCATCCACCCTCGGGATATATAGGTGCTGCTCCCTCATCGTACGTGAATTCGAATGTTTTTCCCCGCCAACACTGGAGTTCGGTGGCGAATGCACCAGCGTCAAACGAGCCTATTCGACAGCCATCGTACCTCGGTAGTACTTACCCAATAAACGAATGGTCATCGCAATAGCGACTGTAAATAGACTATGGTCCAATATCTCCACATGTCCAGTTAGGGGCGAAGCCACTTTAACGAGCTCAAATATACTCAGACTAACGCGTAATGAATCCTCTTATGTGGGTTATTTTTTGTATTGATTATTACGTTTAATTTTTTATAAAATGTATAGAAAAATGTTCAAGGTTTTGCATTTTTTCTACATTTTAAAATGTACTCATAGAGCGCCTATTAATTTTTTAATTGTATTTATTACATTATATTTTGAAAAGAAAACAGTATAAAGAAATCATTATCATTAAACTAGACAATTAAAAAGATCATAAAATTGATCAATAAACCACAAAATGCTTCCTATACTTATGATATTTCTATTTGACCAATGATAATGTTCTTGTAGAAGATCCATTTAAACTCATTTTTCCTAGTAATTGTTTTCCAATCACTTGTGGTTGCACACATAGGTGTTACCTTAACTGGACAAACAGAGCTCGGCCTTTATTCCTTACCATTAATTTCTAAATAATTTATTTAATTTATAATTAAATAGTAAATTTCTCTTTAAAGTTTAAACGCATGAATGAATTACGACTAAGTTATTAGTTTCGATTATGAGAAGAAATAAACGAAATCTAAATAAATAAATATTCATAGCTCGTAAATACGTTTTAAGAAATTCTTCTACCACCCAGATGTATTTAATTTAGAAGCCCGTAAATAGAAAAACTCATTATAACATTCGGAACTTGGTCTCTTTTTTGGTTACGGGTGTATTTTAACCCAGTATAAAAAGGATAAACTAAAAACAAACATTGACATTAGCCTAGATAATAGCACATTCGAAATAATAAACAAGCTTTGATTAAACAATGTTAGTTCTAAGGACTAAAATAAAAGTATTACACAAAAACGTAGTCTTTTTCTGGGCGGATCTCCTCTAGTTAAAAATTCTGTGATTCTTCTATATGGCTCCTCTTCATGTCCATACACACGGTTCTTGAATGATTGTAAAGTTATAAAACACACCTTGGATTGAATTTATGAATTGACGTCATACATATTTATTTACAGCACACATTTATATCCAAATCATAGTCAATACAATAACATATAAAATGTGCGTATCTATTATCTGCGAATAGAACCGTTGAGGGGTAGGTAAGGAGAATACGTTGGGGGATACATCGGATTGGAGGGGGTGGCCCGCTGCAGTACACAGGCGTCCGGGTACTGAGATTGCATGTTCATCATCTGCATTGGGATCTGCGAGTTAGAGTACTCCGTTCCCGAGCTGTAACTACCAGTCGGAGGTGACTGCTGCGGCGACATCCGGTAGCTATTAATTGCCCCATAGGGAGCCATCAGGTTGGGGCTGATGTGGACATTGGCGGTGGTGCGATTGTTATTTGTGCCGCCCATGGGCGCCGAGGTGTGTTGCACGGGTGCTGAGGGCGTGTTTCGACTGGTGTTCCTGCTCGGGTTCTGGGCAGAAGTTATCGGAGCAATGTTCATATTGCCCGCGTAGTATTTGTGATACTGCAATGGAGCCACCTGCGTCTGCAACATGTTGGGCGGCGTCGAAATGTTGCGGTTCTGCATCAGCAGGTGTGGGGGCGGGGTCATCGAATTGGGTGGAATGGGGTGGTGGGGCGAAGGTGCCAGGTTAACCTGTGCACCAGGCGACGTATTGCATGGCTGCGTCTCCAAGCAATTGGTGAGCTGCTGCAACTTGGACAAACTGCACAGATTTCCGGCCAACGCAGCCGGTGCTCCGCTGCTATTTGCTGCCGATATAGTCTCCTGACCAGCAGTCTGCCGCTGGTCATTGTTGCCTGCCGTTGAAGGACCACCCAACGAGCTGGAGACTGGAACTCGAGGAGAATTCTCCGAGGCCGGCATATTGTTTTGTAGATAGAAATTATTCACTGCACACGCGGATGCCGGCTGCTCGATGCGCTGATGGGTATTAGCCAGAGAGTGCACGGAACTGTTTAGCGACATCCTCTGCTGGATTCCGACAATGTCGTAGTTTGATGGATTGGCCGAAAAGTTCTGGCTAATTTGCGGAATCGGCACATAGTCAATGGGCTGCATGTTCTGCTGGTGGCCATGCTGTGAGAACTGTAGATTATGCAGGGACTCCTGGTGTGACTTGGATATATTCGCCGAGGCACCGCCCTGGGAAATCTGATGATGGGCATTGGTGGTTGTCGTCGCCGACGCTGTATTCTTCGCATCGCGCTGCTGTGAGGTGTTGCCACTGCGAATCTGCTTGGGCGTGGTGGCCCGATGTGATGGAGTCGGAGAACTGACAGCAATGTCAGCCTAGAAGTAATCGGAAATAATAACGTTTATAAGGGATACGATGGATAGACAAAAAACCACATTACCTGCGCGTTTAGTTTCCTGCTTTGATGCTGATGCTGGGGATTGTTCAGGAGATTGATGTTGGACGACGCCTCGGTCGCCACTAGATTCATGTTTAAGTTGTTCTGCTGTTGAATATGAGAGTTCTGAATGGACATGTGCATAGGCGTTGTGGCTGGCTGGTTCTGCATGGAGCAGTCCGAAAACTGGCGGTGCGGCTGGTGCATGTGCACATTCGAGGTGGCCGCGATTTCCTGACTCCCATGGGCAATCGCAGTTCCAATATTCGCCGGCGACTCTATGTTTATCTGCCCAGAAATCCCACAGTCGTAATGCTGCATAGCTGCATTTGCCGTGGACTCCGTACTGTATACCAGATTGGGATTGACGTCCGCCTGGCCGCTGGCCACTTGCAGATTTGAATGCTGCGCAGCAGAGGCGTGAATGTTCTGATGGCCAATCTTGTTCAGTTTGCCAGCGGTGGAGTTGACTCCGTGGTCCGATTTCTGCTTGGCAGGCACTGGTCCCGCCTGAGGATTCACCGAATTGGGAAGGAGAACCGCCGACTCGGTGTTGCCCTGTCGCCCAACCGGATTCTGAGCATTGGCCAGGGATTTCATCTGCTGTGCCTGCTTCTGCTGGGTGGCACACTTCGGATTGTAGATTACCGCCTGATTGTTGGCTGCATACTCATTGCAGTGCTGAACATGGGCGTCCTCCCTCGCCGTGCTAACCACATTACTTACTTTGAGCTGCTCATCCTTCTTGCTGTTTCCACCGGTCTTGCGGTCCACCTTGTGCTTCTCCTTGGTCTGGTGCATCTGGTGATGGGCCGCATGCTGCATGGCCAGGTTCGCGGATTGATACAGATTTTGCGTAAAATTGTGTGTGTAGGCCATTGTTGTGGCCAAATCCTTGTGGAACTGCTTCTGCCCCTTTTGCGAGGCTGCGTCCAGATGGGACAGATTGTAGCTGTAGTAGTCCCATTGCCAGTATTGCGAGGAGTGATGGTAATTGGGCATCTGGTTGATGGGGAACTGGGGCTGGATCGAGTTTTGCAACTGGGCGTGCTCATTGCCCTTGAGCTGTATCTTTTCGCGATGGGGGTGAACTGGTGCCGGTGCTCGAGTATTTGTCTTGTCTTCTTCTTTAACCTGCACTAGCTGATCCGATTTAACAGGTGCTTTTTCGGGAGCCATTTTCATTTTTCCAGTTTCCAGTTTTTTCTCGGCTGGGTTCAGTTCGGGCTTCACCACTGGCACCTCCGGTTGTAGTTTCTTAGTCACTTTCTCTTTAATGTCCGCAACATCTTTCACAGTAGATACCTCGGGCTTTTCTGGAGCATTCTTTTCCTTGGGTTGCTGCTGCTTTGGAGGCTCTACTGTGTTAGGAACTTCGGCGTGGGTCACCTGCGGATTGGAAAGAGTAGGCTCGACCATTTTCACATTTTGACTCTCGCTCTGTTTTTGAGGAATTTCAATTGCTTGAACAGGAACTGTTTCCTTCGGCTTCTCGTCTTGAACAGGATTTGATGGTTGTTGCTGGGCCATCTCGGTCACCGGCTTCTCCATTGAAAATGCCGCTGACTCTGGTGATTTCTTTAAATAGTTCAAATCCGGCTCTATTTTCTTTTCATCAACGGAAGGAGGACTTAGGGTCTCCGTTTTTGGTTTGGTTACTGGAACAGCCGAAGGCTGTTGGGTAACAGGAACAGCTGGCTCTACTCTATCGGGTTGGGTCTTTTCTGGGCTCTTGGTTTTCGGCACATTTTCGGGAGCCTCCAGCGGCTGGACCTCCTTTCTATCAACATCCCTAACAGGTTCCTTAAGCTCTGGAACACTAGAGTCGTGTTGTTCAGGTCTATGGTATTTAACTTCCTCTGAATTGTAGGATGAAACGTCAGGAAAGACTGTCTTCTTGGTTTTCTTGGCGACAGCATCAAGAACTTGCTCCGCTTTGCTACTGGCTTCACTGTCATTTTTTGAGAACTCTGGGTTTTTTACAGGGCTCTCCTTTGGGGTCTCCTTCGCTGGTTCCTTCGTAGGACTAATAGCCGAAGCATCGGCAGATTCCGCCGTCGGCTTAGATCCGTTGAATTGCAAGTCCTCGGAGCGTTTGCCATTTGACTGTTTTCCCCTCAACTTGGGCACAATATTAACCGGCTTGTCCACATGCTCTTTTTCCACATAACTACTCCGGGCTTCAGTGCTGGAAGCTGTTACCTCCAATTTGGGAGTGGTATCCTTGTATGCCGTTGTATGTGACATGTTTGGATTGGACTCGCCAGCATTAGGACTACTCTCCTGCGTTCTATCAAAGTGCTTCCGCTTGTTGGTATGCGGAATCACATCGTTTCGCTTGGCTAGGCGTTGAGCTCTCTTGGTCAGATTTTCTGATAGCTCCTTGGACGACTTGCAATCCGACGAGTCGGAGTATTCTCCCAAGGACTGGTCATTTCCCTCGTTGCCCAACTGCACAGGATTGGGCTTCGATTTTTTTGACTCATTCGAAGCCGATTTTAAAAAGTCTTCGGGAAAGGCGCGCTTTCGATGATTCTCCCTTTCTTCTGCTAATATTTCCGAGCTTAAATTCTTTGTAGACATCTCACTGTTGTCCTGACTTATCTTCGGACTGGCGGTGGAGTTCGGCTTTGGTGCCAAGTTAGCCTCTTCCTGGAAATCTAGGAAATCGGAATTACTTTCAGTTTGATTGTTAAGATATTCTCTGTTGGAAATAGGCTTGATAATGTTGGGCATCTTTGAGGCCGAGAGAAGCGGACTCCATCGCAGGCAGTCCGGCTCTATGATTATGCGCGTCTTGCTGTTAGCCATCTTAGTGTGATGTGCTGCTACCTTTTTCCAATCAATCCTAACATTTATCTGATACCGAATGTCTCCGTCGTTCTTCCGCAGTTTAATAAAGTTTAGCAACTCGAAGGCCAAAGCAATGTCGGAAATAGCTAGTCCTGTTTTGATGGCAATGTCCTTAAAAGTAATCTTTTTCTGGTTACGATACTTGTACAAGTACTCGAGCACTACCGACTTCCAATACGAGAAATAAGAGAGGCGTCCCAAATCTGAAAGGGGCTTCTCTGGAGTGCCCAACTGACCCTCCTCGCGGCTTAGCAAGTAACTAAAATCGATGAGAAACCTTCCGTAGCCCTGCCTCTGGTACTGCGGCATGGTCAGGATGCAGGATACATTGTACTTCTGGGTGCAGTGTTTCTCCTTTGAAAAGTAGCCAACAAGGTGGCAGCCGCTCTGATCATTTTTCGTCAAAATGTAGAACAGGAAGGGCTCTACGTCGTAATACAAAGTTTTGTGGTCGAGAAAAAACTTTGCCAGCAGACACAAATTCTGGCAATAAATCTTATTCACGTTTCCATCCACCTCGAACACGGAAATGTTGCATTGTCGAAAGATCTCTGTTCCCGGCGGTTGCTTCCAAATGCATTTGTTCTGATGCCTGTCCAGCACGGAGCGACTCTTCGTATACTTCAGACAAAATTCGCACAAAAACAGCTTTACCAGCCTGGCATACTCCTGGGGAAAGGGACTGGAGTACCAAGTTTCTATGTCCCACTTGCCAATTTGAATCGACTTGGGGCTTTGAGTGTTTTGTCCTGGTTTGTGGTTGACATCAAACGCCTTCTCGATGTGGTTATTGGACATTTGTACGACAGCCTTGTGGAGGATCTCCTGATATAACTCCACGTCAGTTGCCGTCACCCCAGGAGGCAATGGTTGGTTTTCGAAGGGATTGGCGCGTTTCATGCTTTCCAAATCTTCGTCAGGATTTGTTTCAGGCTTCTCGCCGGGATCGGCGTCGCTCTTGGCCTCCCGGCACCGTTCAATTTCCTCCAACATGTGTACCTTCATGACTGTCTCCTCAGTGAGGTACGGAATGTCATCATCGCCCTTTTGAAACGTTGTTCCTGCCTCCAACGGCATGCTCTTCAGAGGCACAATCTTTTTCTTTTGCCCATTTGCATTTTGTCGCCTTATAGTCATGCCTCCGGAAGTTGTGCTAGGGGCCTTGTCGGGAGTGGAAGTCACGGGAGTACTCTTTTGCGCCCTACTAGCAGCCGGCGACGAGGAATATGCCTCCGATTGCGACTTGGAGTAGCCGACGCTTTTGTTGTTTACATTATTCTTTGATTTGACAAATATGTCAATGGGGTTTTTTGCAACGGCAGCAAAACCCCAGTTCTCGCTGTTCACTTCGTTGCTGTCCGGAGAGCTGAGGCCACGACTAGCAGCTAGCTTGGCACAGCTCTGCTTTTCATTCGGAAATATCTTGCCCTTCAGGGTGCTGCGATCGGTATCATAGTCCTCCTCATCGTTTTCGTCATCACACTCCGAACTGTCGCTAGAACTATCGCTGGAATCCGAGTCCGAGCTGGAAGAAGTGCACGAGTCCGAGGATGTACTCTCATCCTGGTCATTATCGCCCCTGGTTCTCTCATCGTCCTCATCATCATCGTCTTCGCTATCGCTAGACGAACTGGATGAAGAGAGATCCGAAAATGTGCGCTTTCGGTTCTCCTGGCTAGCTAGGTAGCCCCCCTGTAATACCTGTGTCCTCTTCTGCTTACTTGGAAACTCGTATTGATCTTCACAAATAGCTGATTTCCTCGAATTTAAACCCGCCGGCATTTTCCTCCTCTGGCCGTTACCGTCGTTATAAACACAAAGCTTTGAGGTCGAGGGACTCTCCATGTTGCTCTCCTTTTTAATGAGTTGACGTTTATTGGGCGAATATCTTTCCGATGAAGTCACCCTAGAAAAAACAATTTAGATTAGAGCATTTTATTTTTTAAATAAACAGAATAACTTTACCTATCATTTCCAGTTTCCATTTTAATTCTGGAGTTTTCTCTTTTTATTAACTTTTGGGTGTCTATGTTATGTTTTGAGCACGACTGGCATCTGGAGAATAAGAGATGAGTGAAGGATTAAATTTAATCAATAATTTTAATACCGAGATTGAACACTTACCTATATGGATGCTTGGGTTTTTTGTCCGGTATGGTATCGAGACATGTTAGGTGGAAATGATCCTTGCAAACAAAACACTGCAGCAGGCAGGGACCCCGATTGCGCATCTTGCAAACAACGCAATCGGCGCAGTTCTGGCAATCCCATATGGTGCCCTTGGTCACAAGCATGTAGAGTAATACATAGGACTGAGACTTGCACCTGCCAGCGATGTTGGCACATGTGGTGTGAAGGGATATTCCGCACTGCTTGCAGGAACTGAGGGGTTCCGGAATGCCGTTCAGATTCTTTTGCGCGTTTCCAGAGCAATGGGTGCAGGAGTCTTCACCCTTTATGACCACATCAGCGGCCGGGGCACATTTCCGCGGAGATGTAAGGGATTTTCCCTTTTTGTAGAGCTTTCCCTCTTGAATCAAAAAGCCAGCGTCCACGGCCTTTTTGATGGATGCTTTGATAACAGCTTTAAAGTCAACATTCGGCGACAGATCGATGCAGTTAAACTTCTGGATATAGTTCTCAATGCTCTTAATGGTGGAGCCCTCACATTCGCCCAGATCATGGACCGCCTTGGCCACCATCTTGTACAGGTTGGTGTTCTTGTCTACCTTAATGCGGCGCTTGGCCATTGGGGCCTTGTAGGAGTGCAATCCTTTGTTGTATACCTTGATCACAGCCCCCGACTCGACGGCCTTCTCCAGCTTCTCGGCGACGATGTCCTCGTGGAACTTGTGGTGAGTGCCGATGGCCTGGCAGATCCTCTGGACGGAGGGCCTCTGCTTCTGGGACCGGATCTTGGATATGGCTTCGAGGATCCATTGTTTCCACGTGTCCATGCTGATATCGTGGGCAGACTCCCTCATCATGGTTCACTAAAAGAACTTTAACTTGTTAATGTCCAATAAATTTAAAATATATTTTAGCAAATACACATTACTCTCTTCGGACCGTGTCTAATTATTTGAGATACTCTTAACCCTTTTCAGGAATCGAAACCTTGATCTTGACCGCAGCAGAAAGTATCTTTGAAGTTTTGTATCTTATATCTAGGCGTGGTGTTTACGTGCCATGTAAACATTTTTAAAATGTATCTTTTCAAAGAAAAACACTTTAAACTTGTTGTTAGGTTGCAAGGCAAAGTAGATGCATATTTTTACAGACGTATCCGACAAAACTATTTCACTACCACAGCATACACATTATTTAGATACATATGCAGGCGAATATGCTAATATGTACATACATTTGTATTCGGAACTGGCGTGAGACTAATAGCGGAAACACTCGAAACAGTCAATGTATCTCAACTCCGCATCGGCAGGTGGTCGCAGAACGCATCCAAGTGCATTTATTAGTCGGAACAATAACAAATTATTAGTTTTGCAATAAAGTTTGATCCACCGAGTATTAGAAGGCTTTATTAGGGCGCTATCTACACGACGCCACAACAAAAACGCGCGATATTCGCGCAATGGTGGACTTTGGGAACGCGAGGAAAGGAACAATCCGTTGCGATATTTTATATTTAAAAACAATTTATAATAAAAAAAATACGACGAAAACTTTCTAAATAAATTATTTTTTTCATACTTTAATATTTTAATTACAAAGGGACAAAGTTTCATTAAATAAACAGAGTATTTTTGAGAAACAAAATGTTATCGATTTTTAAATTTAAAATTTCGAATTAACTATATACTTTTTGAAACAAAACAACAAATATTCCTTTAAAATTTTCTTATCTATCAGATATAGTATCTGCAGAATATAGTATCTGAAGAAGTAGAAGATACACAGGGTGTAGGACAATCGAATCGAACACAGGGCGAGTCGTATTTTGAAAGGGGGGCTCACAGTTTGTGGGGAAAAACATTTGCTGCACCGTTTGTGAATAAATATGATTTATTAAAATTAATTTAAGCACTCACAATGGATTACGAATCTTCCGAATTCAGTGGTAATGTTTAGAAAACGCCGCTCTCTAAAATATAATTAAGACTGTTTGGTTTCTGTGATTGTCGACGCATTTGTTTTTCGCACTGTCTGAGATACATACATATCCAAATAAACAATTATTTATTTATAAATATGCGGAAGAACAAACAAATATACTATATAAAAGAGTATAAATATACAAATATAGACATATATTTAATATACTCCTGGACGGGGGGTCGCCGCCGAGCGTATGTAATACGCCGCATACATATTTGAAAAATCGAAGTGTCTCCGAATTGGCCGAAACCGAGATGTTTTAAACAATGGTAACTGGAAATGAGTGGCCTTCCCGGGCCGAAAGTTTAAGTGATGTAGCGAAAAAAAGACTATTTCCTATTTGGGGTCAGCGAGTCTCGGCCATTTTAACAAACCGTACAACCTCCCCGTTTGAGCTGAATATCTGCCCCCCCTCCGAGCCACATTTTTGCGTTGGAAGGAGCCAGGTGATTGCGACTCGGCCGTGGGTGCGGCATTGTTATGGGGCTTGTGCAGTTTGCAAACATTTCCGACGAAGGTGTTGGTTTCTGTTCCCAGTTAAAACAACAATTCTTAGCCAAAGGAGGCCAATCCTCTTTAAAAGTGTTATCTAAAGTGTCTTTATGTTTTCAGATGTTACCACTGGAAGCTGCAAGAAAAGGCTCACATTTCTGAAATATATATTAAGCGACATATCGAGTGACCAAAAATGGGCAGCCGAATTCGGCGAGGATACGGAAGGACATCAGTTTTCCCTGGACTATCTGTTGGATACTTTCATTGTCCTATACGATGAATGCAGTAACTCCTCCCTGCGGAGAGAGAAAGGGGTCTCCGATTTTCTCAAACTATGTAAGTATATTTGAATCTTAGACATTACTTGGTATTAAAATCGTTACATGTTTTAGCGAAACCCTTCGTACATATTGTGCGAAAACTCCGTCTAAGCCGCGAAGATTTTGATATACTCAAGATTATCGGGCGAGGTGCCTTCGGAGAAGTCTGCGTCGTCCAGATGATATCCACGGAAAAGGTCTACGCCATGAAGATCCTAAATAAGTGGGAGATGTTAAAGCGGGCCGAGACAGCCTGTTTCCGCGAGGAGCGGGACGTGCTGGTCTTTGGCGACCGGCAGTGGATAACTAATTTACACTATGCCTTTCAAGACAATATTAACCTGGTAAGTGAGAGATTACTCACTTTTATCATCCAGAAACTAATCAGTACTTCCCTTTTTAGTACCTTGTCATGGACTATTACTGCGGCGGAGACCTGCTGACATTGTTGAGCAAATTCGAGGACAAGCTACCGGAGGATATGGCCAAGTTCTACATTACCGAGATGATTTTGGCCATCAACAGTATTCATCAGATTAAGTACGTTCATAGGGACATCAAACCGGACAATGTCCTGCTTGATAAGCGTGGCCATGTCCGGCTAGCGGACTTTGGTTCCTGCCTTCGACTGGAAAAGGATGGCACTGTCCAGTCCAATGTGGCTGTGGGCACACCGGACTACATTTCCCCGGAAATATTGCGGGCCATGGAGGATGGCAAGGGGCGCTATGGAACTGAATGCGATTGGTGGTCCCTGGGAGTATGCATGTACGAAATGCTCTACGGCGAGACTCCATTCTACGCAGAAAGTTTGGTGGAGACCTATGGCAAGATTATGAATCATCAGAACTGCTTTAATCTGCCAACGCAGGAGACCATCAACTACAAGGTATCAGAAACATCTCAGGATTTGCTGTGCAAGCTGATTTGTATACCTGAAAATCGCCTTGGCCAAAACGGTATCCAGGACTTTATGGATCACCCCTGGTTCGAGGGCATCGACTGGAAAAATATTAGGCTGGGGCCTGCGCCATATGTGCCGGAAGTGTCCAGTCCCACTGACACTTCCAACTTTGACGTCGACGATAACGATGTTCGGTTAACGGACTCTATTCCTCCCTCTGCTAATCCCGCCTTTTCGGGATTCCACTTACCATTTATTGGCTTCACCTTTTCACTGAGCAGCAGCTCTCCATCAGACTCGAAGAAAAACAGTTCCGGATTTGGCGATACGCTGGACACTGTGAGCAGTCCACAACAGGCAAACCTGCCAAGTAATAACTCTGAGGCTTCCGTCGATTCCGTTCAGGAGAAGCAGCTAAAAGCGCTGTCTGAGCAAATAACTGCCTTTAAGCAGGAAAAAATCGAGTTAACCAAGCAGCACAATGAAATCTTCGAGAGACTCAAAACTCAAGACGCGGAACTGCAGGACGCCATTTCCCAGCGCAACATAGCTATGATGGAGTATTCAGAGGTAACAGAGAAGCTATCGGAACTGCGTAATCAGAAGCAGAAGCTCTCTCGCCAGGTCAGGGACAAGGAAGAGGAGCTGGACGGAGCTATGCAAAAGAATGACAGCCTGCGGAATGAGCTCAGAAAATCGGACAAAACTAGGCGGGAGTTGGAGCTGCACATAGAAGACGCCGTAATCGAGGCATCCAAGGAGAAAAAACTGCGCGAGCACGCCGAGGAGTGCTGTCGTCAGCTGCAGCTGGAGCTGCGAAAGGGTTCCTCTAGTCTGGAGACCACCATGCCGCTTAGCATTTCCTCGGACATGTCTACGTACGAGATAGAGCGGATGGAGCTGCAGTTCACGGAGAAGCTTAATCACCAGCAAACGCGTCACAACATGGAAATGGATACTCTGCGGGAACAGCTTGGGGATTTGGAGAGCTCAAACATGGAACTGTCCAAGGAGCTGCAGCAGACACAGGAAAGGCTCAAGTTCACCCAGCTGGAGTCGATCACGGACTCGGCGGAAACGCTCTTGGAATTGAAGAAGCAGCACGACTTAGAGAAATCCTCGTGGTTTGAAGAAAAGCAGAGATTAAGTTCGGAGGTGAATTTGAAGTCAAAGAGCCTCAAAGAACTGCAGGCTGAGGACGATGAGATCTTCAAGGAATTGAAGATGAAGCGGGAAGCTATAAACCAGTGGGAGAGGCAGATGGCGGAGATCATTCAATGGGTGTCAGACGAGAAGGATGCCCGCGGCTACTTGCAGGCTCTGGCCACTAAAATGACCGAGGAACTGGAGTATCTAAAGCATGTTGGAACTTTCAATAACAACGGTGTTGACAATAAAAATTGGCGGAATCGGCGATCGCAGAAGCTGGATAAGATGGAGCTGCTTAATCTGCAGAGCGCTCTTCAAAGGGAGATTCAAGCCAAAGCGATTATATCCGATGAATTGAGCCAAACCAGATCCGACCTCATTTCCACTCAAAAAGAGGTGCGGGATTACAAGAAGCGCTACGACTCCATTCTACACGACTTCCAGAAAAAGGAAACCGAGCTTCGGGATCTGCAAAAGGGAGGTCTAGAGTATTCCGAATCATTCTTGAACAAATCCACTCATCACGGCCTTAGCAATGCCTTCTTTCGCGATATGTCCAAGACCTCTGAGGTCATAGATTCTGGCGAGAGCTTTGGCAACGAATCCGGAGACAACTATACACCTAATTTCTTCCAGTCCGGCAATTCCGGTATGCTCTTCAACTACGAACCAAAGTTTTCGGGCAAAAACAGCAAGGAAAACACCGCCTTGAAGGAAGTTTCCGTGAGCGATTTATCTCGAGCCGATGACAGCGATATAATGTCCTTGAAAGAATCTCAGAAGAAGGTCAGCGGCGGACACACATCGATCCATCAGTTCCTGGTGCGCACATTTAGCAGCCCGACGAAATGCAACCACTGCACCTCCCTAATGGTGGGACTAACGAGACAGGGAGTGGTGTGCGAGATCTGTGGCTTTGCCTGCCACACCATCTGCTGTCAGAAAGTTCCGACCACCTGCCCCGTGCCCATGGACCAGACGAAGCGGCCCCTGGGCATCGATCCTACTAGGGGCATTGGTACTGCCTACGAGGGCTATGTGAAGGTCCCCAAGTCTGGGGTTATAAAGCGCGGCTGGATTCGCCAGTTTGTGGTCGTTTGCGATTTCAAGCTCTTCCTCTACGACATCTCTCCCGATCGCTGCGCGCTGCCTAGTGTAAGCGTATCCCAGGTGCTGGATATGAGGGATCCCGAATTCTCGGTGGGCAGCGTGCGCGAGAGCGATGTTATCCATGCCGCCAAAAAAGATGTGCCATGTATTTTCAAGGTAACTTCTTTTTTGTAATCTAAGTAACTCTGTCCTAAAGGAATTTCTGTTTTTAGATCAAAACTGCGCTTATTGATGGGGGTCTGTCGCTGAACACTTTGATGCTGGCTGACAACGAATCTGAGAAGTCGAAATGGGTTATTGCCCTGGGGGAATTACATCGAATATTGAAACGAAACAGCTTACCAAATACTGCTATATTTAAAGTCAATGAGATTCTGGACAATACGTTGTCACTTATACGAAACGCTTTGTGTTCTGTCATCATCTATCCAAATCAAATTCTTTTGGGCACCGAGGACGGCTTGTACTACATTAACTTAGATCAGTACGGTAAGTAAAATAGTCTCCTTTTAATTTTCCATTCTAATGCGGATATTTACAACAGAAATCGCTCGTATTGGAGAGAGCAAGAAGATACTTCAGTTATGGTATATTGAAGAGGAACAAATTCTCGTTATTTTATGCGGCAAGCAACGAAACCTGCGCCTGCTGCCCATAAGAGCATTAGAGGCTAGTGACGTCGAGTGGATCAAAGTGGTCGACTCGAAGAACTGCATATCGGCATGCACTGGAATAATTCGCCGGTTTCCCAACATTGTCTATTCGTTCATTATCGCACTGAAGCGGCCCAATAATCACACACAAATCGTGGTCTACGAAATCAATAGAACGCGCACAAGGCACCAGAAGACTTGCGAATTCACCATCGGCTACATGGCCCAGCATCTGCAGATCCTATCCGATATGCGACTGGTGGTCGCTCATCAAAGTGGTTTCACTGCCTACTTTTTGCGAGGCGAAGCGACTGCCATGTGTGAGTATTAGATAAAACATAATGCAAACGATTTTTTCTATATATTAGCTTTCCTCTTAATAGCTTTGGTACACCCCGAAAACCAGTTGTGTGCATTTCTGAATTATTCCGGAGTGGATGCTGTGCGAGTCATAGAGATTCTCTGTCCCAGCGGTGGAAACTTTGGGGAGTACCTGCTGGTATTCCAAACCCTGGCAATCTACGTGGACTTGCAGGGACGAAAGTCGCGCGACAGGGAAATCATGTACCCCGCCTTTCCCACATACATAAGTAAGTTTATATCGTAAAGTATATTGCCTTCTATTTAATAGCTCTTTGTTTATTCAACAGCTTTTTGTGATGGCCATTTGCTGGTGTTCTCGGATACACATTTGGATATATTCAATACCCAGACCGCTGAGTGGGTGCAGTCAATTGGTCTAAAGCAATCACTTCCACTAAACAATCTGGGCAATGTGGTGTTGTCTTCTGTCAATGACACCCCCTTGATTGTTTACTTGTCCAATATTCACACAAGTACGATAGAAGCTTTGTATGTTTAATGAATTTCACGATAAAAGATATTCTTTTCCTTGCAGAGGGCCTTTTGCAATGTCGTGATGGAACTCGAAAGGGGCTCCCGAACATAAAGAGGAGATTTTCTATCAGAGAGATTAACAAAACAATCAAAAGGTAGGTTTACTTTTAGATAGCAAAGCTACAGATAATCTAAATGATGCTCTATTACAGCGATCGTAGATCAAAGATGATATCAGCTCCAACTAATTTCAACCACATTTCGCATATGGGCCCAGGCGATGGCATTCAAAATCAAAGGCTCCTGGACTTACCAACCACTCTCGAAACAGCCGATCAAGCCTGCAGTCCAATAATACATTCTCTGAGTTCCATACCCCAAACTAGAAAATCAAATTTTCTAGATCAAGGCAAGTATCCCTATAGCATATGCCCTCGGTATTTTTTGTTTTAATGTTCAAAAACTTTTTATAGTGGATGCAAACTCCGATGATTATGGCAATGATAATATAATCTCTCGAACGCCCAGTCCAATGGCATCGTCCTTCATGGATGGCTTAAGCAATAACGAATAATTTCAGTCAAAAATCTCTACACATGTAATTTACTCGATTTTTTAAGATAACTGTTTGTAATAAACATATTTAATTTCTCGAATATCAATTTTAAATGCGTCTTAATTTAATACAATTCAAAAATCTCTTTCAAGAACTAGCAATCATAATATTTCCTTGAGTAGATCCGTTTTTATTTCTTTACTTATTTGCATGATTACTACATACATTAAAAATCTTTGATTTGTACACAGAAATCTTCAATATTTATATGTCTTATTATCTAGCCTAGTCACATATTCTTCTACTTCTTTGATTTCTTCTTCTTTTTCAAAATCTTGCTCTTCTTTTTACTTTTCAAATCCTTGCGTTTCTCGCTTCTCAACGATTCTGTTGACGAATATTTTCCATGCTTCTTCAGTTTTTTGTCCTTTTGCTTCATTTGATCATTATCCGAGGACATTGCATCATTATGCATTAAGATTAGACCACTCGAACCACCGGTTTCGCCAAACTTTCTAAAAGGATTATCCGGCCTGCAGGGTTTCGTGATTTCCGGCCGACTCGGCTTTGATGCAACCGATGAAATGGTTCGATTTTCTCCAGTTTTGGCATTTCGGGGACCCCTCCGATCCAAATCATCGCTATTATTTTGATTATTCCTTGCGAGTTTACTGTCGGAACGCTCTTTATAATTCCGGCGATTCTTGTCGCTTTCTGGCGACGAAACGCGTTTGTACGAATGTCCTTGCCGCTTCTCGGATGTAGGGATTTTGTCTCTGGACCTGTTGTCCCTATTATCGCGGATGTCCCTATTATCTCGGTTATCTCTATTACCCCGGTTATC
Source organism: Drosophila varians (assembly GCA_018150405.1). Classification (NCBI taxonomy): domain Eukaryota; kingdom Metazoa; phylum Arthropoda; class Insecta; order Diptera; family Drosophilidae; genus Drosophila; species Drosophila varians. Next base: position 19,379,319 of record JAECWK010000130.1, read on the forward strand.
TCTATTATCCCGGCTATCCCTAATATCTCGGTTATCCCTATTATCTCGGTTATCCCTATTATCCCGGTTATCCCTATTATCTCGGTTATCCCTATTATCCCGAATATCTCTGTTATCCCGGTTATCCCTATTAATTCTGTCTCTGTTATCCCTGTTATCCCTCTTCCTGCTGTCGTTCCGCTCCAATCGTCCTCTGTGTGCATCTTCATCGGATCCTTTTCCAGCAGGTTCCCGTCGATCTCCTCGCCTGTCCTTGGACTTTTCCGGCGAGCGGCTTTTGTCTCGCACAACTTTGTTTCCCAGCCTTTCCTTAACCGACTTGCTGCCGGTTCGTCTCGGCGATGGTGAGCGTTCCTTCTCGTTTCGTATGGATACGGAGCGGTCCCGGCTGTTCCCCTTGGAGTTTATAATAACCTGGAATTCCACTGGCCTTATGGCATTAATAGCCTTAGCAAATATGGCATTCTCTGCTTTGCGAATAACATCCGAAGTAATTTCGGACGGGTCCTCGGAATTTACGCCTAGCTTCTTTGGGTCATCCAAATTGAAATTCAAACTGTTGTCCTCCAGCTCCCATTTTGAAAGATTGCCATCGTTGCGTTTGTTTTTGGAGGGGGCGTTGTCTTCGTTAGGTCCTTCCAAGTCGCTATGGTTCCGCTTAGATTGAGGAGAGTCCTTAGCATTCGTAATATGAGCTGGGGAGGTGGCAGCCGGTTCGAGGGCAAATTTGTCTGTGGCCCCCGGAGATTTGTTGGCTTTAACATTGGGCTCGCTTAGCAAGGGACTATTGTTTCCTTCGGATTCTGATCTGTTTACAGAAGAACTCTTCTTCTGGCGTTCACTCTTCTCCTTCTTGGACCTTTTATCTTTCTTGTTTTTTTTGCGTTCGGTCTTGTCCTTTTTCTTCTTCTTTCGCTCCTTTAATGAAGTAGGACTCTTAGCTTTGTTCTCCTTGCCAGTATTGGGCCCAGGTTCAGACTCATTTGTTTCTGGTGCATCTGATGTACTGATTTTGGTTTTCGTCGGTAAGATTTCATCGACCATTCGCTCCGGCGTTTTTGGCGTAGCCTCGCGTTCACGCAATTGAGGTGCCGACATTTTGGGAGTCGTGATCTTTGCCGGCGGGGTCAGACTTCTATAACTGCTATCAACAGGTTTAGGCTCCTTGCTTTTGCTGCGGGTCCTTTGCCTTTTGCGGGGGCCTTCTTCACTTCTACCCTCGTCGTGCCTCTTGCCACTGTGGCCGCTTTTGCTGAAGCTGCTATGAGACACGTCAATGTTGGTCGGGTGTTTGTTTCGATACCCGTCCTCCTCCGCAAGCTGCAGCGGCTCAAATCCAGGAGGCGGCGGCTCAAGAACATCCGGTCTCGACGCGAAGGGTTTGCTGCCATGTGATTTGTCTCTGTAGTCGGTTTTATACGGAGCTTTGGGTGAAGAAGACCTACGATGCACAGATCTAGAACTACAAATGGTTTAATAAAATAATAAGTCAGATTGTGATATAGTAGTACCTTTTCATTCTGCCACCAGGCGATTTGGAACCATCATTGAGCTGCCTACTAGAACGAGGATGGCGGCTGGGCCTTTCATAGCTGTATTCTCGCTTTCTCTCCCGAGAACGTGGTCTTTTATCCTTCAAATTTTCCCTCATCGAATCCTTTTCGTATAAAGGGGACCTTAACCGATGGCGCTGCCTATCCGGGGACCTCGACCTATGATGATCCGAGCTTCGGAAACGTTCCACCTTCTTCCTCTCCTTCTCCTTCATGATGCGATTAAAGGCTTCCAGGGGATCGTCAATTAGCCTGAAAAATCAGTAAAGCTTAAGTTTTATTTCTATTTTTTATTCCAACTTACTTACCCAGATCCTACTTTAGCAGCTACACCTTGGTATATAGATGCTAAATTTGGGGACTGAAATGGTTGTGACATATTCATATTCATACCTCCTCCAGACGATCCGTACGGTGCACGCATTGGGTGTACGGATTGGTTCTGATACGGCACATAGCTGCAATTTCAGAAGTTTATTACAATTCAAAAAGCATAATATTGATACTTTAAGCATTACTGTTTTAATAAAACACTAAATAAATAACCAAACAACAAAGCCTGAAGGCTCCACAGCCTAAAACATAAGATAATCTTAACTAGGAATTAATGTCTCTAGGTATCTTAAAGGTAGGAGATCAATCAGGTAGAAATCCAGCTCCCGGCTCAGAAATCCATTTGCCTAAAATCTCGATCCACTTGGTGCAGGATCCACGGAGGGTGGGAATAGTAACCTACCTTAGAGGCGGCCTCTGACCCATGTTGTTGTATCCGTTGTTGTAGGAGGGAATATGGTGGCCCATCATATGCATTGGAGGAGGGCCACGCTGCATTTGCATATACGATGGCTTATAGGCATTGGACCGACGGGCTTCCTCTGCCCTTCGCTCCTCCTCGCCCATCATGTGGCCCTGATAATTGGGAAGAGTTCCGATTGGGGTTGGCAGAAGGCTTCGTTCACTCTTTCCGGACTCTGACTTTGAAGATGGACGGTGCTTGTCGTGCTCAGATGCATAATCCGACTTTGTTTCTCGTCGGTGAGAGCTTTCACTACTTTTCTGTGAGTAATTCGGAGACGCCTTTAAATAAAAATACAATAAAAAAGATTTAAAAAGGGATTTTTAAGAGACAGTGTAATGGCGCACCTTTCTTGAGATTGGGGCAGATTCAGCCGCTGGCTGTGGCATTTTAATTGTTATGTTATCTTCATAATCGGAATCGTATTTATCCTTTTCCTTTTGAGGCTCCTCCGCAGCCGGAATCGGTTCTGGCGATTCCGACTTTGGTTGCTCCTTTTTACCATTGGTTTCCGTTTCCTCCGGCTGTTCAATTTTCTCAACTTTTTCTGGTTCTTCTGGTTCTTTTTCCTCAACTGCGGGATCCTCTTCCTTTTCTTTTTCCATAGGAGGCTTGTCTTCAATCTTAGTAGCTATAATACAATATTAATAAAGATATTAAACATTTCCAACAGCATACCTTTTTAAGCATACCTGATTTAACATTACTGATTTTGTACCCAGTTTCGTTTTTAAAGGCGTTAACCGAGTTCCTTAAAAATCGGTTTGGAATCAACGAGCCTGGAGAACAATTCTTCTCTTTACAATCTGGACATTCGCTGTCCTCCGATTCAAGCAATGAATTGCGCACACCTGAATATTGTTAGAAGTTTATCGAAAAATCACTACATGGAAATGAATAAATCTTACAATCGTCACAAAAGGAACTTCCGCAGCAGGGTATCATGACTGCATCGACAAATAAATCGCGGCATATGCCGCATATTAAGTCCTCAGGTATCTCTTGGTTCTGTTCTGCTGGCAATACAAACTGGGCTTCCTGTTCAGCTCTGTAATTGTATTTTATTTTAATATGAGTTTAGTGTAAAGTAAAACGGTCTGTGGAATACATACTCTGGTTTGTCTCTAAAAGAACGAGGAATGCCGGTGTTTCTTTTAACCTCCTGCTGGTCTTTACCCAATATATAGGGACAGTTTTTTATCCAGTGACCGCTCTTCTTGCATTTGTTACATCGGTAGGAGGCTGGAACTTCGCCGACCTGCGATTGGCCCTTGATGCGATGGTATCTAAAGTAATATTGAATAGTTTTAAATGCCTTGTTTCTGTGAATTTACACCACATACGTCTTGGGATCATAATCAACAGTACTTTGCATCATCATGGCTTGTATTTTGTCTTCCTCGCTGCCTTGCATTTTGGACAAGTCCATATTGAAGTTGTCCTGCTTGCTCGTCGGCGCCGCGGTGAAGGCATTCTCTGATGACGGCGGTTCCCATCCTTTCTTTGGCGGATGGGCTATTGGTATACGGGATATAATCAGAGTGGTGTTTTTCGGAATCAGGGTTCCATCTTCCTTGTATTCTAAGGGATAAAGAAACTGAGTTGTGCGAACTTTACAGCGATTGGCGGTATACCAACCTTCTTTACTTTGAGCATTTGTGATTTGAAGATCAAAGTCAATGACTTTACCCAGACGCTTCTGCTGTACAATTTCTCTCTTCAAGTCTCCGACAGAAATGTGAAGACCATCAAACGTAATCGTGTCGAAGTTGAGAGTACTTTTGAATTTATAGTGCACCGACATATTTAATTGGTAATGTGGATCTGCAGTAAATACAAGGGATTAGATGGCATGTTTGAGTAGATAAACAATACAGTTTTATGTAAGGCGGGCTGCGGCATGGGGATGCCATGTCAAAAACGAGATCCGCTTGTCGCAGAGATAAGGCTGTCTCTGAAATGATATCTAAGGTTTGTGGGCGCTAGCACACAATGTATTGGCATAGATAAACACAAACTAAGAAGCGGATTACACTAAAAAGAAAATAATATATAATCACCAAGGTTTTCGATGTTTTATTTAATCACAAGACACAAATCACAAGCATGTGTGCAAGGGTGAAATCTTACAATTGACGGAATACTCAAAGGGCCGGAAACATCAATGTGTCAAACATTTAGAACATTAAAAGGCTGCACTCCTAAGCCGGAACCCAATAAATTACGCGAATCGAATTTTTCAGTTATGCTAACAACAAAAATTGCATGTGCATAAAAATATACACGCGCAAACACATTTACACAAGCGACTCGCACCAAGGAAATATTTGCTGTTTGAAGTCCACGTAGTAAGTGCTACTTAATCAGGGTTGTGGCGCAAAAGCCAATTGTCAAAAAACCGGCTAACAATTGGTCCAAAAGGGCAATTACTCACATTATTTCATAATATTTTTAATATTGCTATTTTTTGATATTTTTTGCCGTCAATTCATCAATAGTGCTGTCAGTGGTGACCCTTAAGTTATCGGTAATACATCGGTGTACCGATATATACTATGATAAGTGTATTGACAATATACTAGGATTATATTTACTACTTACGAAATATACCAAAAACATAAAAAAATATATTATTTTTTTCCGTTTCCTTAAAGGTTTTTCCTTTTTTTTAATATTTCATAATAATTTGTATAAGCCTTTTTTGTTTTGTTTAATTTTTTGTCAAAAGATGCTGCCAACTCGTTTTGTCCATTGTGATTATCGATAGCCTTATTGATAACAGTATATTACCCATGATTGAAACAATGGAAACGGTCGGATACAAAAATGCTTGTTGGAAATTAACCGGAAAATATAATTTTCAAAATTTTAAAATATTTTTAAACATAAAGAAAGATACAAAGTTTTACTTCCAGAAACAAAAGGTTTAAAAAATTTATTAACTGAGCAGTTTGACCAAGAAACAACCATTTTTTGCTTATCTAATTATCCAAAAAATTCGTTTAATTCTTAAATTTAGACTTAATTAAATTATATATATTTACAACTTTTGCGACAAAGTTCACGTAAAATCTAATAAAATCTACTGCTTTTGTATCACCGCCTTTTGATATTTGCACATGAACTTAATTATAATACAGGATTTCTAATTTCAATTGAGTTAATGGATGCAGGCGCTCCCACTTACTGGGATGTATTTAAAATTTAACCAACGTAAGCAAAGGGCGGATACGGAGGAGGATAGTAGTTCGGGAAGGAACCAGAGTGCTGGACGGGAATAGTGGCTGTTATCAATTTTGTAACCGCTGTGGGGACAACGGAAGTTGAGAAAATTGTAGTGTAGGCAGTTCTTGCTCCAAAAGTTAGTTTTAAAACTTTCGAACTGGTTTCGGTGACCATGGATTGCTGGATTTCAGTGGAGGTAATCAGCTGCTGTGGTGGTATGGGCAGTAAGGGGTTGAAGTAAGGATTGATCGAGAATGGGTATTGCGAAGATGGCATGGAAATAGTAGCCACGTCCGTGATGTATTCCGTCTTTTCAACAACGCCAACAGACTTGGAAAGAGTTCTCAAGATCGTCTCGGTTCCTCTGACCAGCGGAACCACATGGGATTCCCACAGTGTTTCCATTTTAATAACCGGACGGGTCGAGGTTACCAAATTATTCTGCACAGTTTCCGGGTAGGTAATTGATTCCGAAATCAGCGGAATAGTGACGTTGCTCTTTATGTCCACCTTGTTCTTGGGCTTGATTTTAGCATCGAATTTTCCCAAATTATCCTCGTCACCAAACTCCAGATCCAAGTTTATTTCCGACCCGGCCTCATCCAAACTTCCTTCAAAGTCCTTGAAGTTCTTCGAGGGATTGAAATCTTCGCTCAATGGGGAAACGGTCTGAGTAACCGTTATCAAGCTGGTATAATCGTATGTCTGGACAAGGGTTATCTGGATTGTTTCATTCCTTTTTTCGAAAACAATGGGAAGGATTTGAGTTTTTAGCTTAGTTTGGGTAATGGAAAATGATTCTGTGATGGTCTCCAAGCTAGGAGTCTCTGTTTCTTCCCCCAGAATAATGGGTTTCAATGTCATGATGCTACCAGACAGGGTTTTATCATCAGCGGTAGAGGTAGCCTCTAGAATGTTCTCTGTTAGAGGACCATCATCTTCAGAGTACTCCTTGGTATGCTCCTCTTGGATTACCTTTTCAATTGTTGAAGTGACGGTCAGGAAGCGCGTTTTCTTGACAACACCAGCCTGGAATAAAATGTATTATTTGCCATTTTAATTTAAGGATAGGAAGATTAATCAATCAAAAGAATAGATCAAATATTTCGTAAATAAAAAGATTGAAAATATGTCTTACCTGGAATATAAACGGAGTCTTGATGGTGGCTATTTCGTAGTAGGTGTCGATGAAGGGCTGAGGAGTGGATATTTCCACGTTTAATGTTTGCACAAAGTACTTGGAGTTGCCCTCTTCGTTGTTATTGGCTACGGGTCCATTTTGCGATCCAGATGCCTCCAAATCTCTTCCACTATTTATGGCCTGGTTGGTTATGATCTCTGGCGGAGTGTCATCCGTCAGCAAGGTGTCGTTTTGGATGGTAGTCGGAACATTGGGGCTGGAGTTCTTCCTGATGTTAACCTTGGGCTTCGGCGAGGACTTGTACTGCCACCTGCCAGGACGCCGGTTTAGCTTGAAGGCGTTGGGACTGACCACGCTCACCGGCTCCTCCTGGACAGTGTTGGCCTTGGTCCTATAGGAATGACGGACGCTGGTTTCAGTTGTGGATGGAGTTACTATCGCCTTGGAACTCTGGGTGTGCTTATTCCTCCTGGAAGTACGTTTGGACAGGCACATGGATATACGAAGGAGTTACTAATTTTAAAAAATTACCTTTTTCCTTTGGGGCGCGATGATTTTCTTGTGCTGGAGCGGCCAGCATTGGGCTGGTTTTTGCGCGACGTCTTGCTGGAGCTGGACACCAAAGTCGATGGGGCCGATTCTCTCACAGTTTTGCTTGGTTGAATGGTGGAAGCCGTTACAGGTTTGTTTGTTCGCGTTTGACGTGGCTTACTCTTTTTTTCCGTACTTGAATTGGGGTACTGAGAAACTTTTGAAAATTTCGCAAAATCTTTTGTTGTAGCCAGCACCGTTTTAACCTCACTCGATCTTGTCTGGTAGCCATGAATCGGTTCTTTTTTGGATGGATACACTCGTTGCCGATCTCCATCGTTTCTTGACTTGAAGTTAACCAGGCGATAGGTTTCTTCGGCGAACTGCTCGGGTTGCCGAGAAAGTAGATCGTATTCGGGGGTATTCAATAGAGTTTCAATTGGGGAGTTGGAGTTCGCGAGGCTGGTGTTATAGGAATCTACGTGGGAAGTTTCCGATTTAACGTGGACATTCGATTGGGTAACAATAAGGGGGGTTGGCTTGATTCCAACCTTTTCCTCTTTAAGATCTTCGGGTTTTGTTTCGATAATATTTACAATTTCGTGGGTACTGTTTGACTTTAATTCTATAAAAGACGAATGTTTTTCAACAATAGTTTTGAATAAAAACCATTTACAATATAATTAATAACAATAATTTAAACAACACTCACCGAAGGCAGGAGAACTTTGTGGGGAGAACACCATTACAGTATTACCAATTGTGGTTGTAAAGTCCAAAAATCCATAAACCGTCTGAGTTAGTAACTCGTTGTCACCACAGAAAGCTGCAGATGGAGAATTAATTCAAAATCGTGGCTCGCACAGTGAATTAGCATGCTAAAGAGACTCATTTATGCGATATTAAATCGCAAGCATCCAATTAACTAATATTTATACAGGTTTTGAATAGTTTCGGGGGTCTCAAAGGTTTCAAGGATATCTTGGAAAGGAAAGTGGGAACTTACCGCTTCTGAGGACGCAAAGCATTAGCAGGTATCGTAACATCTTTATAAAGGTATACAGATCAAAAGCTTAGAAAAATTGAACAGAGTCTGAAAAGGAAATTAGTTTATATTCACAAAGTGGAAAGAAAGCTTTCACCAAATGCGATTAACACATTTTTAAATAAACACTTCGCCTGCTGAATAATTAAGCCTTTGAATTTGGGACAAATAAAAGTCGTTGGAATTGAGATAATATTACAAGTTTGAAAACACTATAGTGTGATTCGGGGATTATCTGGCCAATTTGAATTGTATATCGTTAAGTTTTCAACGCAAATACAAGCCATAAAATACAATCTTTATGTGGTTAACGAGTCTTAAAATATTTTAGGGTTGAGGCTATATAAATTATCGTTAAATCAGATTCATCTTTATATCAGTCATGGCAATGAGTAATTGCTATGGGCCTGGCCTGGCCAGCATGTACATATGTAGGTCGTAAAGTGAGTATGTTCGGCGAATAATTCAGCGAATTATTCATGTAAGTAGGTCTCTTATGTAAAGTCTTATGTAGACGGTCGATACAGTTAACTTTGTTTTGATTTCCTATGATCCGATTGCGATCGATCATTGGTTACAGCACTTCGAATGAGCCACAACAAGTACACATATTCATTAGCCGCTGCCTGGTGGTGGCATTGAATCGAGTAAAGCCATTTTAGCAGGGTGACTTTGGTGGCAAAAAAAAATTGAAAAATATGGAATACCAGAGCCTTTCGCTTGGTGGCTAACTGAGTGGCTGAATGGCTGGTTGACTGGCTGGCGGGTCAGAGCTGCTTGAATTGTTAGATCACTTTTAAAGGCAAGTAATTTAAAGGTACTGCCTCAACCTCAACACCAAGAACTGGTCAGAGCACTTTTTTTCTCAAACGTACAGCCAAAACACCTTACCTAAAGCCAGTACGATTTATTTTCTCACCCACTGTATGTAACCACTCGACTAATGCCACACACACACACACACACAGACAGACACCAGGCCAGGCCGAAGACAATGAAACATTAGGTCATTGAGAAATATTAAATAGAGAAAGGCTTAAATCCACAGCGCCAACGGCCGTTAATAAAATCAGTTTCTTTCAGTCGGGATAACTCACTTACACTCCCCTAAGTTATTATTATTATTGTTTTTATTAATATTATTGGGGTTTGGGGCCTTTGAATCAATACACCAACTCACAATAATTTGTTCACAATATACAAATATTTTACGATCAGCACAAATCTGCATATACATACATTTATTGATGCATTTGTGAAAACATATTCGTTCGGGTCGAAACTCAAGACAACAATGCACTGATCTGATTAAAACATATTTCGAACGAGATCGTTAAAGCACTCCACTAGACGATATAATTATGAAACCGAAAGCGAACCAAAAGCTACAAAAATATGTTTCTTGGATCCGAATCCGATGTTGCCGCAGCCGCTGGTGAGCCACAGGCGAAGCATAAAGTGACTCTGAACGGAGGAGTTACCATGGCTTGCACACATGCGCGGCACGAAGAGAACGTCAACATCATTAATTGTGTTGGCCAAAAGCAGGGGTACCCACTGCGCTCCCAAACAGGTTTGCCACTGCTTTTGTTTTTCCGTTTCGTTACGTTGATGGAATTTGTAAGTAACCGCCAGAGCTCCCAGCCATTTCTCGGCCATCGGGGCGTATGAGAAAGCTTTCGTTACCAATTTTTAAGGCACTGCCCCTCCAAATTCCGAATTAGGGATAAGGCTAATAAACGCCTCTTCTATGACCTCTTACAATGTCCAAAAACTTGTAAGTCGAAGAATTTGCAAGTGGCTTAAAAATCTCTTAGCCTCTTGTCGGCCCACAGGGCGTATGAAAGTGTTTCGTTACCAAAATTTTAAGGCACTACTCCTCCAAATCCTCCGGAATATCCCTCTATAGCCCGATACATCTTACAACCCCTTGTAAAATCCGGAATCCCTTGGAAATCCCGAAATATCCTTCTATGGCCCCTTCAGATGTCTATATTTTGGCCAATTCTTATCCGATTCTTGAAAGGAATACCTTAAAAGATTCTTAAAACGATTCCCCACAAAACTGCATCAAAACCTGGAAACGAATTTATTTTTCGTTTTTCTTCCAATTTTTGTGGGCCAACCCCTTGTAAAATCCGGAATCCGTTGGAAATCCGGAAATATCCCTCTATGGCCCCTTCAGATGTCTATATTTTGGCCAATTCTTATCCGATTCTTGAAAGGAATACCTTAAAAGATTCTTAAAACGATTCCCCACAAAACTGCATCAAAACCTGGAAACGAATTTATTTTTAGTTTTTCTTCCAATTTTTGTGGGCCAACCCCTTGTAAAATCCGGAGTCCCTTGGAAATCCCGAAATATCCTTCTATGGCCCCTTCAGATGTCTATATTTTGGCCAATTCTTATCCGATTCTTGAAAGGAATACCTTAAAAGATTCTTAAAACGATTCCCCACAAAACTGCATCAAAACCTGGAAACAAATTTTTTTTTAGTTTTTCTTCCAATTTTTGTGGGCCAACCCCTTGTAAAATCCGGAGTCCCTTGGAAATCCCGAAATATCCTTCTATGGCCCCTTCAGATGTCTATATTTTGGCCAATTCTTATCCGATTCTTGAAAGGAATACCTTAAAAGATTCTTAAAACGATTCCCCACAAAACTGCATCAAAACCTGGAAACAAATTTTTTTTTAGTTTTTCTTCCAATTTTTGTGGGCCAACCCCTTGTAAAATCCGGAGTCCCTTGGAAATCCCGAAATATCCTTCTATGGCCCCTTCAGATGTCTATATTTTGGCCAATTCTTATCCGATTCTTGAAAGGAATACCTTAAAAGATTCTTAAAACGATTCCCCACAAAACTGCATCAAAACCTGGAAACAAATTTTTTTTTAGTTTTTCTTCCAATTTTTGTGGGCCAACCCCTTGTAAAATCCGGAGTCCCTTGGAAATCCCGAAATATCCTTCTATGGCCCCTTCAGATGTCTATATTTTGGCCAATTCTTATCCGATTCTTGAAAGGAATACCTTAAAAGATTCTTAAAACGATTCCCCACAAAACTGCATCAAAAGCTGGAAACAAATTTATTTTTCGTTTTTCTTCCAATTTTTGTGGGCCAACCCCTTGTAAAATCCGGAATCCCTTGGAAATCCCGAAATATCCTTCTATGGCCCCTTCAGATGTCTATATTTTGGCCAATTCTTATCCGATTCTTGAAAGGAATACCTTAAAAGATTCTTGAAACGATTCCCCACAAAACTGCATCAAAACCTGGAAACAAATTTTTTTTAGTTTTTCTTCCAATTTTTGTGGGCCACCCCTTGTAAAATCGGGAATCCCTTGGAAATCCCGAAATATCCTTCTATGGCCCCTTCAGATGTCTATATTTTGGCCAATTCTTATCCGATTCTTGAAAGGAATACCTTAAAAGATTCTTAAAACGATTCCCCACAAAACTGCATCAAAACCTGGAAACAAATTTTTTTTCGTTTTTCTTCCAATTTTTGTGGGCTAACCCCTTGTAAAATCCGGAATCCCTTGGAAATCCCGAAATATCCTTCTATGGCCCCTTCAGATGTCTATATTTTGGCCAATTCTTATCCGATTCTTGATAGAAATGCCTTAAAAGAATGGGAGAATGATTCTGGAAACTAATTTCTAGATCGATTTTCTTTTTGGGGTTGTGGGTCAAGTCCTGGTAGATTCGGATTGGTGAACTATGGTTCTTAAGATGACCAGTTTACAGAACCTCTATGGGGGTTTGAAAAGGAAGTTAGAAAATTCCAAACATTTAATTAAGTTACTTGTGTCAGGTACTTTTATGAAATAAATTTAAGTAAAAATCTACGGGGCTTTACGGGGCTGCGGGGTCTTGAGATTCGAAGGCTCTCCATCGGGCGTTGCAGCAATCGAAGGCCATTCCCATGCCGATTCCCAGGCCCAGCCAGAGCGGATAGGTGTGGGGGCGAGTGAAGAAGAGAGTGAAGACGCCGCCGATGAGGAGGCCACTGCCCCCTTTGAGGCAAAAGTCCGTAATGCACTTGTCCGTGGTAATGCTCTCTTCCGACCGCACCACTGGCACCTGTACCTGATTCTTGTCGGGCTTGGGTGGTTCCTTTTTGGGCCTCTTCTCGGGCAGTTCCGGCTCTTTACCCATTCTCGAATGTTGGTGCGAATTTGAGAAATTTTTGATATGTATAACAAAGGTGTGCCTTGACATTAAAAGGAAATAGTTCAAGACGTTTTTGGGGGTGACATTGGGCAATAGGGGGTTAACAGCATTCCGATGTAGGCGAGGTGACGTAGGCGCGGGAAACAAAAGCAGTATACGCCACCAAAATGGAGATGGATGGACTGCCATAGTTACAAAATCCTAGCAACAATATTTTTGTGTATTTTCGCCATGGTAACCGGAAACCTCGCGTGCCTCGAAAGATTGCGAACAGTGTCGCCTAAGTTCAAAACACGGAAAGATGTGAAGGAATCGGACGAGCGATGAAGTGCAAAAGGAACTTCGTAGCTGGCTTAGCTTTGTTTTATCACATAGTCAGTAACTATAGTTTTAATTACGCGCAATGTGTGGACGCACCGTTTATCCATATTCCGGGCAATGGCGTTATATCCGGGACGTATCTAAAAATGTTTCGAACGCAGAATGTCAAAGCGTATCTGGGCATTCGGTACGCACATGCCAGGAGATTCTCGCCTCCGGATATCGAACTAACACCGTGGAAGGGAATTTTCAACGCAACCTCATTCGCTCCGGACTGCTGGCAAAATCCAATGCCTTCCGTGGCCAAAGAGACCGAAGAAATCCGTAGAATAATTGCTTCCGATACGAATTCCGATGATGGTGGCAGGAAATACGAGGAGAACTGCTTGTATCTAAATGTTTTTGTACCTGATGGTGAGTATCTCAGGGATGCTACACCTATATCTTTCAGATGGGATAGGTATACCAAGATATAGATCGAATCTCCCTTTTCAGGCCTGCCTGAAGCGAACGGATACGCTGTTGTTGTGTGGATCCACTCCGGGGACTTCTCCACCGGGAGTCCGGCGGATGTGGAGCCCTTCCAGCTGGTGTTCAAGCAGAAAGTGATAGTCGTTACCTTCTCGTATCGCCTAAACATATTCGGATTTTTTACAACCGACGATGGGGAGGCCCAGGGGAACTACGGCCTCATGGATCAGTCCGCCGCCCTCTACTATGTGAAGAAAAACATCAATTATTTTCGGCGGGGATGCGAATCGTATCACCCTCATGGGCCACGATGCCGGAGCGATTAGTGTGGCGCTCCACATGACGTCGGGCGAGTGGTCGAAGGGCGGCTTCCACAAGGCCATTATAATGTCCGCCAATCCCCTGGCCACCGTCAAAATGCCGTACGAGTACGAGGGCTCCCTGGATCAGGTTTCGACCACCTTCGGTTGCCCCCGGAGACCGACCTCGCTGTTTATGCAATGCCTGAAGAGAGTGGATGGAAAGCGCCTCTCGGAGAACCTGCCTTCGGTCAGCTGGGGACCTGTTGTCGACTTCGGACTGAGCAACTCCTCCTATCCGTTCATCGAAAGCCAGCCCGAGACCCTCTTCAAACGGGGCAGCTACCACAAGGTGCCCGTCATCGTCGGAGTGACCGACATGGAGGAGGTGCTGACCTTGTTCAAAGACAACCTCGACACGGAACTGAGCACCTCGGACCTGGAGGGATTCTTCAGCGATATCGCCGTGACGGATATGCAAAAACTGGTGCGGAATAGCGAATGGTGCTCCAACTACGAACTCATTTCGGATGCCATTAACTTCATGTATGCCAACGACTCGGATACGGACATAAAAAAGGCAAACAAGCACATTATGAGCGCCCACACCGAGAAGTTCTACATCACCCCCATGCAGATGTTCACGGACATGATTAGCAAGGACAATATGGTGTACAGTTACGTGTTCAAGATGCGCCCAACGTCCGCCTTTCAGGACCTACCCGGCTGGGTGGGCGTGCCCAAGTACTTTGACCAGATCTTCGTCTGGGGCAACCCCTACATGACCAACGCCGTGGACTGGAAGTCCACCGACAAGAAGATTTCGGACATCATTATGACCCTGTGGGCGAATTTTGCGAAGACCTCCAATCCCACAAAGGCCAATGTCTACGTGAAGTGGAACGCCATGACTCCGAACAATAATTCCGTACTCCTGATCGACGAGAGCTTCAACACGGACAACTTGCTGAATAATCCGCGGGTCAACTTCTGGAAGTCCCTGTATCCGAAGATCCTCTACTTCTCCGCCGACTGCTGCAACTCCACCAACTCCGGCGGCTCCCTGGTGACGATCGTAACGGCCATTCCACTACTTAGTACTCTTTCCATAATCGTTAATATATTTTAGGCCATACAATCCCTGCAAATATATACCGCTTAGATCCTCTGTCAATAATCTGTCCTACCGTTAAATATATATGAATAAAAACTTGAAAGAAACTTGTATACTTTGGGTTAAATATAATAAAAGAAAAGAAGAACGAAAGGATACCCAAAGGAAGGTCCTTTAAAGTTGTCGTTTATTGATCGTTTGGTTCGAAACATATATAGAATATTCGTAGCCATACATATATACTTAAAAAAATAGTTCGAATGGGTTGTGGAGATTTCGTTTTCGCCATTCAAAGCATTAAGTTTCAGTCGCAGCTCAGAATGTTACTTCGCTTCTCACTTTCGAAACATACTAACATTATACTAACTAGTCACCACTAACTGCATTTCCAATGGAGGTTCCCAATCTTGGTTTTGGAGCTTAATTTGGATTTGACATTACTGGATAAATGCAATACTACCTTCATCGAAAGCCTCAAAAATGTGAGCGCTTAAGGACTGACGATGCCACTCCACAATTTGGAGCTTTTGTGAGTGGGATTTAGTCCTTAAGCACGCTTTTTTGGTCGCAATATTAAGCCATTGTCAGTGTGCCAGCTCCGATTCCGTAGCCCACACCCTTGGGTCCGTAGAATTTGCCATAGCAGGATCTGCAATAGATGTTGCCATCGGGTCCGTCGTTCAGGTTGGTCGAGTCCAGGTACTTCCGGCACTCCGAGCAGTAGAAGCACAGCTTGTGCCAGACGTGGCTCTTGCTCTTCATCTGCTCGGCGGCGTACACCATGAAACCACATCGAGGACACCCGTTCTCCGACTTGGGCCCGTTGCGGTCGATCGCTCCCCAGCTGTAACCCATAATCTTACAGCAATTAAATGGAAATGCTTAGCCAGTACTCACCAGTTTGGTGTGTACTCGTAGCTGGTGGACACCAGGGTTGGGGTGTGTCCGTATCCGACGCCCTTGGGTCCGTAGAGCTTGGCGTAGCACAGCTTGCAGTAGATATTGTCATCCGGACCGTCGCAGGCCAGGACAGAGTCCAGAGGTCGGTGGCACCTGGCGCAGTTGAAGCACTTCCTGTGCCACATCTTGCCCTTGGACAGTTGCAATTCGGCAGCAAAGACTGCTCCGCCGCACCGCGGACATCCTTCCCCGTCCGGCGCCTTGATCGAAGTGGTGTCCGGACAGACGAAGGGGCGCTGGGACGCAATGTCCTCCAGCCTGCAGGAGAATATGTTCTTTACTCTTTAGTAGTTCCCGTCACAAAACCAAATACTCACGAAACGCCATCGGTTTGCAGGAAACTTGATCCACAGGCGAAGCCGTAACCGTGAGGTCCCCACTTTTTGCCGTAGCACGTTTTGCAGTGGACCTCATTATCCGGGCCATCGCACGCGATGATGGAGTCCAATGTCTTCGTACAGTCCCGGCACTTGAAGCACTTTCTGTGCCAGGGCCTGCCCTTGGAGAGGACTTGCTCCGCAGCGAAAACGACGCCGCCGCAACGAGGACATCCCTCGCCCGGAATGGCCTGGATTTGCTCCACATTTATGGCGGCGGTCTTTGGCGCCATTTCGCTAAAACCATACGCTTTTATTATTTGATATAAATCGTATTATAGTTTTACTACCTTTGCCATTCGGAGTCCTTGATGTCGGACATGAGCCCCAAGGACGAAATACCAATGTGTCCATATCCCCTGGCACCAAACTTTTGCGCATAACAACCTGTATTTATTATTTACATTTTAAATATAAGGACAGTTATCCTTGCTCTTCGCTTAAAGTCCTAGCAATTAGAGCAAGTATAGGTTTTAAAGGGAAGACCAAACCTTTCAAGACCGATTGCAAACTTTTAGACCATAATATAATACCTCCCACACGGATATAAAAACTTAAATTAAAAGATAAATTTTTAATGAGATTACCTCGACAGTAAATGTCCTTGTCGGGGCCATCACAGTGAAGAGTCGAGTCGAGAGTCTTGTTACATTGTACGCACTTGAAGCACCTCCGATGGTATCCCTAATTTAGAAAATAATTAATAGAAAGTGTGCCCCCGAAAACGAAAAGATTTGTGGCGATTCGTTGGCTCCGTTCGTCTCCTTGGCTCACCTTTCCTCTGGCCAGCATCTGTTCGGCGGCATAAACATAGATACCACACCTAGGACAGCCTTTCCCGTCAGGTGCCTTGGGTGGAATTTTTGGCTGAACGAATCTAAAAAGATTCAGATGCTTCCCTCAATTATAGTGCTTCAAATGGACACTCATTTGGGGGATCATTACCCGCAACGAAACCAAAAGACACCACATAACACATCACATCGCATCCACTATTTCCTCTATTTGTCTTAGTCACCAGAACAACAGAGATACGGAAAGGTCAGTCCGACGGACTGCGATTTGGGGGGAATACTCGACTCAGTGGGGTTTCCATATAGGCACAGACACAGCGACAGGCCAGAAAACAAATAGATTCTTTAAATAGATCGTGAATAATCTTAAAAATAAAGTCTTTTATTGTACCCACATTATACTATTTTATCAATTTACAGTAAACAGAATACAACAATTTATTCATTTATTTTAAGATTGTATATTTTTGGGTCGAATACGAATGGAATATTTCCAGGGAGGGGAAACGAATAGCCCCCGAATACAAATAAGGAAATCCGACAAGTGGGTATGTGAATCCTGGGGAGCATTATGTGGTAGGGAAGGGGGGATATATAGGGATGCACCCAATGGGGGGATGCACAATGAAAACATTAAACACATATAGATTCTAATAGAAAGCAAAACTACACATTTAATTCAAGGAATTTTACACTTTTCATACAAAACATATACTTTTAGATTAGTCCTTACTCTCTGTTTAAGTGGGCGCCAGTGTCCATGGACAGGCAGCCGGCACCACCACCGAAACCGTAGCCCTTAGGACCGTATTTGCGTCCGTGGCAGTTTTTGCAGAAAAGCACCTTCTCGTGCTCCGCGCAGTTTGTCGAGTCCAGGGCTTTGTTGCACATGCCTGCAAGGAGAAAGTTTTCCAATACATCTCAATATGGTATCCAAAACGGGTGGATGGATGGATGGATCTCCAAAAATCCGTATCCGGGGGAGGAGGTATACTTACTGCACTTGAAGCAGGTCTTGTGGAATTTGTAGCCTCCGGCAACGCGCTCCTCGGCGGCGTAGACCGACTTTCCGCACGCGGGGCACTTGGGGGTTTCCACGGGAACAAAAGGCATTTTGGTGTGTGTGTGGTGTGTGTGCGTGTGTCTGGGGAAAATGAAACTCTAATTAGTCCGATTGCAGCTTATACCGATTGTGGCGCCTGGTAGTGGCTGGTGGTTGATGGCTGGTCAGTAATCTATGACGCGGGCGAGATTCGGGGGATAATGGATATATACCTTCGGAGGTACTCTTGTGAAGTAGTTCCTATTCGTCGGAAATGCCGCGGACTAGACTGGAAAGATTCTGCACACAGGTAGTCTATATTTGGGGATGCACACGGCACAACTAAGAAAATACAGTTTGCGTAATAAAAACAGCACTTTCTGAATATATCATTATTTATCATGCAATACACACAGCTGTGTGTGTGGGGGGACCATGTTGTACTCTCTCGGGCTATATCCGCGCCGATGTCTCATTCCTTGGGCTGGTAACCAGCTCAGTTACTTGAATTTTTTGCACTTAGTCCCGGTCCCCACTGTCCCGGGTGGAGGTACTCGGATTTTCGAAATAAAAAAATACCGGTTTTTTTTCCTTTCAAAAACACTCACTGCACTATCAAGTGGGCGTTTATTTTCTCAGCTTTTGTTTAGGAAAATCGGGGTATAGTATACATATGTGTATAGTGTAATTGCATAGTATATATGTATATCAAGCCGATTTTACGCAACAATTAATTTATTAGCTTTCGGCACGCACACCATCGTCCCCCCCCAAATGTAAATATGTACCTAGGTATATAGGTTTATAGTCTAAAAATATATAAAAACACACACCATACACCAAAACCCCATACACCATGTTCGATGTATATCAAAGTACATTCATGGCCTTATTTTAGTCTAAGGAATACCAAAATAACTCATAACTGGCCAACCCAGATCCATAAATAAATGAGTTGCCGCATACATTTATTCATAATATGGTCCATGTTTTGATGAGTAAAATAAATACGATGCTGTGTACATGCAATCTTCGATCTCCCATCAGGAATATGTATGTATGTTAGGGGGTTTCTCAATAAATATTCCGAGATGCTCCAGTTTAGATCGGCGTCGGCGTCGGCGTGGAGGATCGAATGGCCATAGCCACAAGTGTTTGATTGGGTTCGAATATTTGGATGAATCCATCCATCCATATGCATATGGATATGAATAATATTTTTCATCAACATCATCATCATCATCAGCAGCAGCAGCAGCAGCAACAGCAGCAGCTTTGGCTTCAGATGCGATGCCCATGTATAAACATATCTATTAATAAAACCTGTATCTAGGTATTTGTTAATTGTAAATCGCTCACTTGCGATTGGCAATGAGCCTAACAAATTTATGAAGGCCAGACCTATTGACTCGTGATTTTTAACAATATGGATTGCCCGCACATTTTTTCTTTTCTGCTTTTTAAATATATCTGTTTGTATAGACGCCTTGGATACCACTATTATCGGTAATAGCAGTTTGGCGACAGTTCAGGGTCGGGAATTATCCACTGCCAACACGGAAGCATTTTTTTTTAATCACCTCTACAGTTTTGGCAAATAATATTAAATAAATAATGTAGGCGACACTCAAACATTCGTATTAATTACCTCTACCATGGAAAAAGTAGTTGGCCAAAGAAATTCTCTTGGGGTCTTTAGAAATCTGTAAACGAGGTCGCTGACCTGATAGTCTTTTGTTTGGTAACTAATCTGCTACCTTCAACTTCTGCGCCAGCCTCTACCGTATTTAGCATAACAAAAAACTATCATTTACAACTCATTTTCGGATTTAGGGTACGCTTCAAGAGTTGTTTATCAGTTTATCAAGATATCTTTTATTTTGGGTGTTTATAAAATAGATAAATTATTTTAATTACATTTGACTTCATCGTTTATTTAACCATCCAATATTTAATCGTAATTTATACAAATTACAGTCGCTGCAATACAAATTATAAAAAAAAATATTTATATCGCTTACAGTCACTGTAGATTTTTGTTGTTTTGTTTTTTTTTTTTTTTTTTTTTTTTTTTGTAAATTATGTGGAATCCGACTTTAATCGATTTGCAAACTCAACTTGCTGAATCTCCTTCCACTCTTTTTTTGGTTTCATTCGCTTCAACTGTCCGTCCCAGACCAGATCAATCAAGCCTCCCTGCTTGGCAATAACACTCTTGACGCGATTCGCAAAATCAATCGCCGACTCGCCCTCTTGCCGGTACATGGGCGGAAGATACCAGACGTCGCAAACGATGGCCCACGAGGTCATCATCATGTACAGATACTGCATCATCGAGTACTTGGCACTGTTCCAAAAGGCATCGCCGAATCTCGGATCGTACCTGGAGAAATAATAGACAATGAAGATTAGGAGTTTAAAGGAATTAAGTGCCCAGACTCACTTGATGGCCACGGGATAGATGACGCCGCCAACTTCAAAGCTGCCTTTCTTAAACTGCATCACCGAAGTGTTGTTGATGCAGGTTCCCTCCGGGAAGATGAGAATCGGTGGATTGTTGGGATCAGAGACGTGCTGCTTCAGCCTCTCGGCCACCAAGTGGCGATCCTTGGCCTCTCCGCGCTCAAACCAAATGTGCGGCGAGGCTCTGGCCAGGGCTCTTTGAAGAACACCCAAAAAGCCGCCATGCCGTTGGCCAATCTACAAAATGACGCGGATCCACTTTAGCTTATTTCGAAAACACCTTTCGCAACATCAAACATAGAAAGCACATTTAAAAAAAGCGAGCATGCAAATCATAAAACCGACACCAAAGCAAAATATAATTTGGGTTAGTACCTGTGCAGGTGCATGTAGGGGGGAAAGCCAATTAAAGTTCTTTTGTACTCTGCCATCCACCCCCAGGCATCAGTGGTATCCAATTACAAGGTATTTTTTTAGTAAGAGTATTGGGATCATTAGCAGCCTGGCAATCGGACAAACCAATATTAGCCCCCGCTACGTTTAATATAAGTTACAAGGATATAATTTAGTGTTCTAATTGTAAATACTAAGGGAAACCAAAGAAACAAATTCAAATAGTATTCAAAGTATTTCCAAAAAAAGTGTTTAGTATCGTGAACGTCTAATGAAAATGCCTTACCAGGGAGTAAGTGGAATCGCACATCAAAACCAGCACATCGATTGGGCTGGTATGATTGGCAACACAAATACCGGATGACGGGCGATTCTCCTCATTGTGGTAAGTTATTACCGCCGATATCGCGCTGGACAAGACGCCAAAGCACATGCTAAGCACTTTATTGACCAATTGGCGCTTATAGGGCCCATCCTTCAGATAGCCCACGGCTGCCGTACAAACTGTTAACCACACTACCTAAGATGGCACAAAATGAAAATGGGTACATTGAGGGAATTCAGTTTATAATGAGCTTGAGTAGAACGTCTGGTGCAGAAACTTAAGAGGTGGGATTCGGGATTGGGGGATCAAATGATTGAAAATCATTTGAAAAGGTTTTGATTGCTGGTGGTAACTTTACAATCGGCTTGTTGACTCACATTTTAGAATGTTCTTAATGTGTGTGGGTCAAGTCAGTCAATTATAGCCCGACCTATGTGCATTCATAGATTATTCTGTAAATAGAGTGACGTGAATATTCTGATATCTTAACCCTTCAAGATTTATGTCTTAGATTGCGCAATACGTCAATTTGTGATCGCGCGTTATCGTTCAATTAGAATCTAAAGGTCAGCATTTAATATCTCCCCTTGTAGGAAATTGATTGTGGAATTATACAGACAAACAGCCAAGCCCTCCCCGCATTTGCCCCATAAAAACGCTGAAAGTAATCGCTAGCCGCAAATCAAAAGGCAAATAAGCAAAAATAATAAATTAATGGAAATCCAATGCTTACCTTACCGGATTACCTTTTAGTACACTCATACTGCAAGCCAAACAATCAAAAGATGAGCCAAAGGACACACAATTAGGCGGGACAAACATAGAGACTAATACAACATTTAAAACTGCAGCATTTTAATGATTAAATTCATGCATACACGCGTCAGTTTGGGAGCCCAATTATCGGATAAGTTATCACGTTGTTATAAAAACAAAATTTATGTCAATAACGTTGACCGAAAGTTATCGATGCTTGTTGGTATGTTAATATATTATATGCCGGGTCTAAACTCCATGTGCAGAAAGATAGTGGCTATCGGCCATGGCAGGTAAGGTACTGTAAACTATGTGATAACAAGAATCGGAAGAAAACAAATGAAACCGTTGGGTACCAGGTTGCTGGCCAATAAACAATTGTATTTATGGCGAAACATAAAAGGATATTTCCCAGAAGAATGTAATTTTACTTTAGTAGTTACTACTACTATAACACGACAATGAACAAGCAATTAACAATTTCACATGCATGAGTTTCTAAGCTTTAGATGAAACCATTTGTAACATGAGGAATTTAAGGTAAAACTTCTTTCTCACCAAAGAATAGGTACAATCGGTCGACAATATCGCCACATCCAAGGGAGTGGTATGGTTCGCAACACAGAACCCAGAAATTGTGGGCTTGTATTGCTTATTGTGGAACTTTATAAGGGATGACAAAGAACTGGCTATGAGGCGGAACGTAATTTTAAAGGTCAAGCTGGCTAAAGAATTCCGCAAGTATTGAAAAGGTATTAAAGCCACAATAAAGTTAGCAAAAACTGTAAATAAAACCTAGGAATCAAATAGTAATATTAGAGAAATAATAAATAAATATTATATGGGACAGACAAATAACATAAATTTTCAATACTTCTACTAAAATTAAATAATTCTAAAAGTGTTGTTTCTTCGATAGTAATGATAAAAGTTAATGCAGCAATCTACTTTAAAATAACTGAATTAAGCAAAAGCAAAAACATAGGCTGTGCTGGATTTCTTTCACAATAATCTGACCCTACTATTTATAATCCGTCTTGAATGTTTTAAAACCAGTCCTTGAATGTTCAGTCGCTCCTATCTCGTACAGTAGTAAGTTATCCAGAGTCAATTCTTGGTTCAAATTTAAAGCCAAATCAAGCGATTAAACTTACACCAACGAAGCATACTAATACTCGGAGCGGCATCAGAAACACATAACGTATAAAGAAGCCGACCATCCATATTAGAGTTATTTTCCAGGAAATGAATTCGTAATGTCTGTTGGTGCGGGTCAGCATATTCCAGTTTTTCAACTCCTCCGCCTCGAAACGGGACGTCACATCGTCTTCAATGATGGCTTCCACGCCAGACTTCACATAGTCCAAGCATTTTTCAAAATCAAAGTTGATTTCGTCCTGTATAATACAAAAAACACTGATTAGATTGGAATGTGTACTAACAAAAGTACTGGCTTACCTTTTTGGACGAAGCTGGTTTCTCTGGCGCCGGTTCCTGAGCTTGGGGAAGGAGCACTGCATCTCTGGTAATCAATGGAGCAACTCCATTTGTAGCCTCTTTGGAATCCGCATCGTCAACTAGTTGAACTCCCTGTTTGTCGTCAGTCTTTGGATTGCGGGAAAATGTCTGGTTTTCTTTGGATGCTGTCTCTATACTGACGCGCCCGTACTATAAAGGAAAATATATATATTTAGTTGTCGCCAGATTATCTACTGATAAGAATATTAAAGGTATAATCGAGTGAGGTAATGATTGGCAGAAAGTACTCTTTTGCACATGGCAGTTTAATAAAAAATTCGAAAGGTTTATAAAACCTTAGGTAAGGAGAGTCTATAGAAATTTTGGAAACCTACACTTAACCCTTTGTTAGGTGAGTTTTGTACATGCGTAAGGTACACATATCTGTTTAACGCTGACTATATTTATGGACTTTGGAGTATGACTGTATAGCAATAACCTTTACCTCCAAGAGAAGGCAAGCTTTTAATAATCACTTTAACTCGCTTTCCCCTGTATGAAAGGATTAACGGTACGCCATTTACCTCAAATATCCTTAGGAGAAGGTTCACATAGGCCTTCCGCACGCCGATGGATTTGTTGATGGCGGAAATGAAAACCAAAAAGGAGAGAAATCCCCCAAGAGGAATCCAGAATATGCTGAGTAGCGCTCCGATCATTTTACATTTGATTCATGAGACATTAATTATTGTGGAGTAAAATGCGTCTGAGTTTGGTTATTGTGAATGTCTTTTTGTTGTTCTTGCGTCGTACAGCTGGAAATAATCGAATATAAATGCTTCGATAAAACTGTCACCTATATATCGATATTCTAAACTATCACGTTTTTTTTTCAGTTGTTCCTTAACCAATTATCTTTGTTTTTACCTTTTCCATATATTTTTTAAACTGAAGCTTTCTTAATTAATCGGTTTACGGTTTTATAGATTCCTAAGAAAAAAATTGTTTGTTCAAATGTTACTGAGTAACTTTTAATAGGTTGGTGGTTCCTTTCTAAGCCATAGTTCTTTAATATAAACTGATAATCTAATAATTTGAATATTTAAATTTAATGTAGTAAATACACAGCATCCCAACGCAACAGGTCGATAAATGGGAAATGGAGAAACTTATCGAAAGTGTGGACAAAGCGTGCTGGATGGTGTTCCTCAAGAGTGTTTGTTTTATGTTGGCAGTTCCGTTGAATTATTATTATTACTATTATTTATTGCAACGAAGTTTAATTTTAACACCTTTATGTTATAGTTTCGTTTAGGAATATGGAGTGATATGTATATGGCCGGACATATATATACACTGCATGCTTGATAAGATAATTTTATGTAGTAACTTTTTGTATACAATAAGTGCCTTTTTATATGTTAACGACCATGTCTTCGAGCAATACAAACAGCCTGATTGAGAAGGAGATCGCCGATGAGGACATGTTGCCGCCGATTAAGTCGCCCAACAACCTGGTTGTGCGCGTAAACCAGGATACGGACGACAATTTACGGCTCCTGTTCGACAGCGTGTTGAATCCGGGGGACTCCAAGCGTCCCCTGCAGCTCCCCTTTCGCATGCGGAAGTTGCCCAACTCTTTTTTCACGCCCCCAGCCCCCTCGCACTCGCGGGCCAACAGCGCCGACTCCACCTATGACGCTGGCTCCCAATCGAACATCAGCAGTCTCAACAGCATCAGCAGTCTCGCCAACGCGGCCCAGCCCGTGGACGGGCAACCGGCCATATCCGCCATCCCACAGATTCAGCCGTCGCCGCAGCAGAGAAACCTGGCGATACATCACTTCCGTGCCCGCAGCAGCCCTGCATCGCTGCAACAAAACTACAATGTGCGTCAACGTACCGATCCGACCAACCCATCCAACCAGCCACCCACTGCTGGGCCCACTTTCCCCGAGAATAGTGCTGCCGAGTTCCCAAGCGGTGGAGCTGGTGCTGGTGCTGGAGCCGGAGCTGGAGCTCCGGCCAATAGCATTGAGCTGGACGGCATGTCCATGGTCCAGGACATGCCTATGTCCACGCAGACGGTGCACAAGAAGCAGCGCTCTTATGACGTGGTAAGCCCCATTCAGTTGCAGTTGCTACGGGGTGCCTTGCCACCAGGATGGGAGCAGGCCAAGACCAACGACGGTCAGATCTATTACTTGAAGTAAGTTTAGGTTACAATGCCAATAAATATTTAATTGAAATACTTGTTTATATTTATTTTCAGCCACACTACAAAAACGACGCAGTGGGAAGATCCGAGAATTCAATTTCGCCAACAGCAAAACTTAATGGCCGAGCGAATAAAGCAAAATGGTGAGTGCATCATAAGGTTTTAGATTTTCTAGATTTTCAATCTCAAAATACAAAGAAATATTAAATATAAAGAGGCTTTGGTAACCTGGAATGGCTGAGGAGATTTTAAAATTGGTCAAGTTGTAATGTTAGGAACCCTAAGGAGTGGGAATGGCCCTTTTGATCTTCATTTGATTTTGTATTTTTTTTTTTTTAATTGTTTAGTGTTTTTCAAAATCAACTTATTCTTTATACTCAAATACATTGTTTAACGCCCGTTTATAATTTATAATTTATTTTGGTTTGTAATTCAACGCTTTTGTTTGATAGATGTTTTGCAAACTACAAAACAAACTACCACATCGGCCATTGCCAACAACTTGGGTCCACTGCCGGATGGTTGGGAGCAGGCAGTTACCGAGACCGGAGACATTTACTTTATAAATCACATTGATCGAACGACTTCATGGAATGATCCCAGAATGCGTAAGTCTCGTTCCCACACACACCAACTAGCGTAAGCAAGTTAGACGAGCGACTTGTTGGCCCTCAGTCTGTGTCTATAGAGATATTGCTAGATAACGCTCCAATACGCACACACACCCACATTATATAGAGGGCGGGTGGGGGTAGATCACGTTATTCCCCTGACACCCCGTACTGCCTATATACTGCGGATCTTAAGATAGACGTTAAACAATGTTTATTCTGTCGCCTACATTTATTAACCCATCGCCCATTACCATATTTCTTTGCAGAATCTGGCCTTAGCGTGCTTGACTGTCCAGATAACTTAGTGTCTTCCCTTCAGGTATGTGCTCCATGATACATTCGTCAATTGAACAAGATTCTAATGATTCTATGCTATGCTTTCAGATTGAAGATAATATTTGCAGTAATATGTTTAACGACGCACAGACCATTGTAAATCCACCGTCTTCCCACAAACCTGACGATTTGGAATGGTATAAAATCAATTAATTGAAATGTATACATCTGTATTAGACCTAAAAGTTTTATATTTTGTATTATTCTAAATTAAATATTTTTCAAATTTTATAGTATTTCTTTATGTACAACTTATTGAATTTTGTGTGTTCATTAAAAACGTTTCTGTGGCTTTAATCATTTTGGCAATTTTCCCATCATCAAAAATTTATATGATAAATATTTTAATAAATATATAAAATAATATGCTAATAAAACAGATCCCTCTTGGTTAATCAATTCCAACACTGGCCTTTTGATTTTAATCTCCAAAGAGAGAGTTATGGAGAAACCATCTGTATAGTAGGTGTGGTCAGCGGCGATGACTCATCTAAAAATAACGCATCACCTCTCGACATTTTTGAGAAGTGCAAGTCAAGGGGAATCTGATTTCCATTGCAAATGGGGGCTTATATTACAGAAAAGTACCAGGTACCACCATGAGGTTTTGTTTTAGAGATGTGCTTTGACAAAAATACATTCCCTAATCTCTTCCTTTCCTTTGTGATTTGAAAGCAATTAAATTAATATTTGCAGAGTTTCCGGTCCATGAATCACTTCGAAAACGTTCCAAAGTTTCTGTTTTCAAATAAAATGATGACTCATTTCAGTAGTTTTATAGTTCTCCCAGATGCAAACAATAAAATCCATATAAATAGAACACATTAGGGCTTTTCGTTATCTATTAAATATTAGTAATTTTATTTTTTAACTATAATAATCTTACAATTTTACAAAATTTCTATAAAAGCGTACAACAACAGTAATTTTTTTTTTGCCGATTTTCTTGCGTCAAATTCATCTCTCGAACAATTGTGGCGAATACTTCGTTTACGTTTATCCGATCCTTAGCTGATGCTTCAATAAATGGACAGTCCCACTGTATTGCCAGGGCATTGCCTTTATATATAAGATTAAATTAGTTTACAACTCAATAAAGGTGGATTGAAATATAAGGCTTACCTTCAGCGGTGGATACCTCTCTTTGGCAATCTAAATCTAATTTGTTCGCGACTAGTAGGATGGGTGCTGGCTGACTTCCCTTAACTCGAGTGATCACATTTTTCATACTAGATATATCCTGTAGAAGCACATCAATTAGTTTACTTGTACTTTAGGGAAAATATAAGGGAATACTAAGAGTCTTAAGGCCATACCTGAAATGTCTGATGATTGGTTAGTGAATACATTACAATAAAACCATGACCGTTTTTGATGTAGAGATCTCTCATGGATGCAAATTGCTCTGTGCCCGCCGTATCGAGAATTTCCAAAACGCATGGGGAGCTGTCAACCTGTTTACATAAAGATAATATTAACATTAACTCAATAAAAATAGAACAAAGGACTAGGCGGCTCTTGGCTTTTGGCCCACCCACACCCACTCTCTGTAGTAGCTCCGTAGATATCTACTCATAAACATGACCAGTTGCAGTCATTATTTACTTATTGATATTAAGTTTTCTTGGGGGTTGTGCAAGTGCTTTTAATGTAACAGGGGCAGGGGGAATGGGGTGGTGTATATATGTACAGGGCGTGTTAGGACGCGGAAGAAGCATGCTTTCTTTGTCCTCAAATGAATTAGTTACATTTGAGTAACCCGGTTCGGTTCTCAAAGATAAAGATACAAATGTATCTTTAGAATAAATCGCGAAATATTATTCGATTATGTATGTAAGTGTGTACATGCATGTGTCATTTACATATATCTTGCGAACAAGTTTAGGAGGCAGAATAAAACGAGAGTTGCATTGTGGGCTGGGCGAATGTACGACATACATAAGGGTAAAAATGCAGTTTGCCGACGCTGTCTTGGGCGCTTAAGATACCAATTATGTGTATGGTGGCCCCTATGGTGGAACCTGCCATGACACAAATGATTCATTTTAAAACTAGCTTTGCTATTAATCCTTGCCCCAACACCCACGCCTAGCCACATTTATGTCGGATGCCAGACGTACATCCATTATATGTATCTGCATATGTACATATAAATATATATGTATATCTGTGTGTGCATGTAAGCACAGACGTTTGTATGTATGCCGCGATTACGCTTATATAGACATATACATGGATGCGTGTGTCTGCGGTTCATTTGTAAATTGATTATGCCTGCATGATATATCCATATGAACGTTTACGTACCTCTATTTCCTTGCGGTAAAAATCTTCAATTGTGGGATCATACTTTTCAATAAAGCATCCCGAAACGAATTGCACTGTGAGGGCTGATTTACCAACACCCCCCGATCCGAGCACAACAACTTTAAATTCGCGCATTGTTAATCCGTTTTTGTGGTTCTAGACGCGTATCGTATTGATGCAAATGTACGTTTTGTAGGTGTTTGTTTTTACACTGTTTATGGATATGGATTTTAACTTAAACAACAGTTTACAAAGCAAATACTATGTGTGGATTGACATTTCGTTTCAATGCATGTAATGCACAAGTTTGATGAAAACTGCAGTCTACTGTTTCATTGCCTTTCGGAGGAGATGTTTCTGACTTTTGTTAAACACATATTATATTGTAAAATATAATAATCAAACGATAATTGATAAATGATGACACTGACACTTATTGAAAATGGAACGATGCATGAGTGTAGAGGAAATGAAATAATGGTTTTAGAACGAAAATGTTAGGGGCAGTTTCACACGACAATGCATACTGTGCGATAAATGTGCAATCGGGAATATTATACGAATGAAAAATATATATTTTGTTAAAATTTATTGTCGATGAACTTATAATAAATTGATTTTACAAGTGTTATTTATCGTTTACTTATGCTTGTTCTACGATTATTATATTTTACCAAATATTTCTAAAACTATTGAAAATAGTATATAGTGAAATAGTATATATGGCTTTATTTTTATTATTGCTTATTTTTTAGTTCCATGTTGAATGTTTTTTTTCAACAAGAGAAGAACTATTATTGCTTTAATCGTAAGCTTCGTTTTATTGTTATTATTATTATATTATTAACTCTCTTATTACCAAATATTTAAGTTCGTGATTAACTTTCTCTCTTTTACCACTGTTCCTAATCACCTAAAACCAGTGGAAAAATATATCGATTTTAGCTCACCACTAATACTTCTTTCTTTCCGGTGTAGCCCCTTGAATAGCACGCACGAAATGGTAAGAAATCGAAATAATTATAAGCAATCATTAAATATTATGTTAATATCATATTGATAAATCGCATATAACATCTTTCTGTAACAGGCTGCACACAAATCGTTCAGGATAAAGCAGAAGCTTGCTAAGAAGCTGAAGCAAAACAGGTCCGTTCCTCAATGGGTTCGCCTACGTACTGGAAACACTATTCGGTAAGTACATTACCTTGTTTTAACTGTGCAATTTGTGTGGAAGGAAAATAATAGTAATTCTATGGCTTTAAAGCCATTGTCATGCAATGTGCATCAAATTTGGCTAAAAACATGTCAATCTCGTGAGTTTTAGCGCCCAAATTTATTTATGTACACCGGCTATTTTGCCAAAACAAAAGCTATTGATACAGCTTTAAATACATTTCAAAGCAATTACGCTTAGTTTTCAGCAAAGTGCTGCTGAAAATAACAAATAATGATCCATCTAAATGTGTTAATTAATAACTTTGTTTTTCTTTTAAAGGTACAACGCTAAGCGCCGTCACTGGAGGCGTACCAAGTTGAAGCTGTAAGCTGGCGATTACAGAAGCTCCACACTGCGTTGGATTGCTGAAGATCTTTTCATGAATATAAAATAAATTCGTTTACAAAAGTTCGAATTGAACCCCTCTTTTGTTTGGAATTGTACGGGACGGGATGGCTTAAAACACCATATTTCTTTAGGGTCATGGTGCGACGATAGCACGGTCTTAAATTTGGCGAAATGTAGCAATTGGAGAGCAAAACAAGGATTTTTCTTATCCTAGATAAGTCCTTACATCCCATCTCGTATACCGATTAATTATTCCCCGTGAACGCAAGGACATTCCCCAATTTCAGGAATTCGATTAAGTTCAATATACTCTTGAACTAAAAGGTTATTCAAATCCAAGAGTATCCTCTAGCTACTTGTACTTTAATGTCAGGATTCCCCCCTGATCCAATAGTGTTTGCTTAATGCCAGAATCCATGTCCTTTCAATATGCACGAGGCCAATCCCGTTTAATATACATTTTCGAAACACGATGCATTGAACTATTCGAGTTTGGCTTTGCGAAGCCAATACAAAGATACTTTCCGGTTGGTCAATTATTACATATTGTAACTCGTACAATTTATTAATTCTGTATTAAAAAAACTGTTTATTCAGCGGGCACTTCAATAGAACCCTCGTTCAGCTCATCAATAACAGTGTGAGGGTGCTTTCCGTCCACAGTGCATCCAACGCTCTGCGCGGTTCCCAGGACTTCCTTGCAGGTTCCCTTCAGCTCACGGGCCATGGACCTGGGCCTCATCACTCGCGCGATGGCCAGAATATCATCAAAGGAGATGTTGCCACTGTGCTTGACTGAAATTATACGAAAGATTAGTTTTCAATACATCTGGATTAAGCAGAATAACATTTAAGTACACTTGCATATGAACACTATTATTTAGGGAAACGCACGTTTGTTTACCTTTGTATATGCAAATGTACTCTCACTTAGCCGGTCGGATGCAACACTTACTGTTCTTTTGCTTCTTGCGATCACGTGGGGGTTCCTTCAGAGCCTTGATGATCAAGGAAGCGGCCGAGGGAACTACGGAGATGGCAGCCTGTCTGTTCTGGATGGTCAGGCAGACGGTGATCTTCAGACCCTTCCAGTCGGAGGTAGCCTTGGCAATGTCATCACCAATTTTTTTGGGAGACTGGAATACTTCAAGTTAGCACAAAAAAGGACGTAAACAAAACACATTTTTGCTTACCAGACCGAGGGGACCGATCTTGGGAGCCAGGGAAGAGGTGGCACCAACTTCGCCGCCAACGCAACGCAGGTACACTGAAATGCAACGTCAATAGATTAGTATAGAAAACAATACCCGATGAGATTAATTTTGTCAGAGATTGAATAAACTTACCCAATTTAACTTCCGTAGGATCGAACTTGGGAGGCATTGTGCTATCTCGGCTTCGACAGTCGCTGAAATATAAAGATTACATGAAAATTAACCGATTTTTTTACAGACATTTTTAGCTCCTTACTGTACTGCAAAAAGACACACAGAAAAAGAAAGAAGAAGCTTATCGATTTCCGGTACGAACGTATGAAAATGCTTATCGAAAATGCCTATCGAAGTGAATAATGTCAGAATGGAACGTGGAACAGGAACATATTCAAAAACTCGAATGATGTATTACTTTTTAAAAAAGATCTTTTTAACATATATCTTTTAATAAATAAAATTTATTGAGAGATTGGTGGATATGTTTAAAAAATCATATTTAATATGTATTTATAGAAAAGGACATAATTTATATCATATAATAATACCGAACCTGCTCTACCATCAATAACATTAAAACCATAACATAACATCAAAACAATAAATTAGAAAATCCATTTAAGAAATGGATTGGCTCCCTGCATTGATTCTTTTACAGTTTCCCTACGTATCTTAAAGATAAAAGATACTTTTATCGAAGTCCAATTCAGTTTCCCGCCAGCAGAATCAATAAAACAATGGAAGTCGAGTTGGCGTGTTAGTCTAGGTGACGCCATACAAGCGTTGTTTATTTTCCCATATTACAGTAAATAATTCTTCCCCATTATGAAGCTTAAGACAAATTTATATTGAGGATTTAGCGATTGACGGTTGACGTTTAGGTAAAAAATTTTATTGGCAAACGTGTATCTTGTTACTTGTTATTCAAACATGGATGCTTTGAGTTTCTGTTATATTTATTACAATCGTTAGAACCAGATTTAAGATGTAGAGCCAACTAGCCTATAACAGCATCTTTGAATAAATTTGCTTCAGATGTAAATGCAACAGAAATTTACAGCGACACATTTTGCTTATTTGTCCAGAGCAGTATTGGTCTTAATTGCGATAACACACTCTTCTCCGCACGCCTTTAGAACAGTGCACTGCAATTAAAATGCAAGATAATAAATAAGTAAATTTGTTAAAATACAAAAGGACAGATTAGATATAATCTTTTAAATGCGACTTACCAGTAAGTCCTTGCCATTATCAAAGTCAGAACGCAGGGTCTCGCCCAATTCACCCTCTGGAACCTTCAAGTCTTCACGCAAATCGCCGCCTTCGGTCATCAAGGTCAGGAAGCCATCATCACTAATAGCAATCAACTGAAGGTCTTCCCTTTTAACATGGGGAACATCCATGTTATGAGTAGATGGGCAAATATCTTCATATCTGAAATTATAAGAAAAAGGAACGTTGAGTTAATTTCAGTTAAGGCTGGGCATAGGCGACTGGATTATTTTTTTTATAAACGCGATGATAATTCAAAAGATAAGATTAGCTACTCATATTTTCATTGATAGAGTTCACTTTTTTCACCGTCTCGATGCAATAGATACTTACTTCTTGTTGGAAAAAATATCAATGCCAACCATATGAACCTTGGCGTGGCCGTGCTTGCCAGTCTTGGAAGTTGACATCTCGACAATCTTGCATGGCCGGGACTTCAACATTACAAATCCGTTTTTGCGCAATGCCGAACATTGCATCGGATAAGTGGTCGATGCTCCGGAATCTCCAGTTTCGAAATGATCGTCTAATTCTGCCATATCTGCCACGACACAAAAAGGATGGAATTAAATTTTTGTTGATTATAGGTGTTAATTACTATCAATTATAGAAGATACTTTTTAAATTGCAAATTCACTTGCAATACAGATGCGTTCCGAGGGTACATATGCATGTACACATACATATGCATATGTATGTATTTTTGCACATATGTAAATACCAGTGTATGCAAGCCGAAAAATGCATACATATGTATCGGACGGCATCTATACGTATGTATTCAAAATGTCGCATGCCATAGCACTGTCAAACACTTTAATGTTCAAACATTTAAATTGGCAAAGTCATCCAGACATGGTACTTCAAAGTTTTGTGTACTGCAGATTAGTGTGTATGTGTGTACTTTCTTTCACACATAATTGAATGTCAATGCGGCCTTTGATAATGGTGCCGTCAGCTCTCTTATAAACGCCTCAACTCGGCTTTCGACGCACAAAAACTATGTTTACACTTTCTCCACAACTTTCCAGTGAATTTGCCAATTTTTAATTCGCAAAAATGTGAAAATTACTAACCTACTGCAAGCCCAGCGACTGTTCCAACCGAAGATGTAAAATGAAAGAACCCTGCTATCGAATCAAGCCCACGTTTTGTTTCCGGTCAATAATCAAAAAACCAGGAATGCATCTTGGCGTTTGATATACTTTCGATAGACGATAGTTATTGTTTTTGGAATGAAGGAAATGAAACAGGCAATTGGGGATTTGAAAAGTTTTCGAAAACGTTTTTATCAAATAAAACAATCTTCTTTATCGGTGCTTTTAAATGTCTCTGTAATTACAATTAATATTTCATATATATTCTTTAGCATATAAACTTCCTAATCTATTGCTGATTAACTTTTTTAAAATAAACTTCAATAGGAAGGGAAGGGATAAAATTATCATTCTCCATGTGACTTATTTTCCTGGCATTGTGTTGCTTCGGTTTTATCTTTAATATGGGCTGTCTTACTTTAATATTGCCACTAGATATAGTCATAATTGCCGATTCCGTAACTAACGCTGTTTTTTCATCAACAATTCTATCTGATCGAGATTTAACAATATTGTTGCTGATTGATCTTGTTGAGTTTCGAACTCGTAAATTTTCTTCAGGAACTGGCGTTTTTCGCACTGTAGTTCGACGTTTATGTTTAATGCTCAATTCAATGTTTTCAGTTGTTGTATTTTTTGATATTACCGGCGACGCAGTGGTATTGAAACTTTTGCGTCTTTCATAAACTCTCTTGGGTTTCTTGTGCTCAATTTTCACTTTTGGTTCACTCGAGTTGTAGGGTTTTGAAGTTGGAATCTTTCTAGTCGAAGCTAAAACTCTGAATTTTCTTAATTTTCGATTCGTATTAATTCTTCTCGTTGCAGGAGTTGTTGTGGATTCGATTGTGCTGCTTGTCGTAGTTGTAGTTCCTTCAGCAACCGTAGATTTTGTATGGTTTTGAAGATACTTGGGGGCTTCTGTGGTTGTAACTAGATTTTTTAAATGAAGCTTCAATAGTTTTAGCTTAGTTT
The DNA here is from genome assembly GCA_018150405.1 of Drosophila varians. Classification (NCBI taxonomy): domain Eukaryota; kingdom Metazoa; phylum Arthropoda; class Insecta; order Diptera; family Drosophilidae; genus Drosophila; species Drosophila varians. Next base: position 19,414,149 of record JAECWK010000130.1, read on the forward strand.
CGATATTGGATGAATAGTTTTTAGTAGCTTTCATAGATTTTAGTCTGTGTTTGTACGAAATAGTCGAAACATTTGGCGTCAAAGTGCTGCTTCGTATCGTAGGTTCCGGAACTGTTGGGATTATGGTGTTCTCAAATAACGGTAATTCAGTTGTAGTTGTTGTTGAACTAGAAAAATATGACATGCTATGGTAATCCATATCGATAACTGTAGGCTGTGGGGAGAACGGAGCCTCAGAGGTTGTTGGAATAGCATGAGTGGTATGGTAATATCGCTCGGTGAAAACGTCCGGGGGACCTAATGTGGTTACAACAGGACTGGGCCGAAAGTCCTGTTCATACTCAGTCGAAGTACCTCCAAATTTATTCGATGAGCGTGGTAAAATAACGTCGTCTAGTGTAAAAAAGGTGTGAGCAACATAATTATTATAGGGAAGGCTGGTTGTTGTCACTGGCGTTTCGCTGGGCATACTGTGAGAACTGAATTGGTCCTTGGGAAGGTCCTGGAAGTTATTTCTATAGCAATCCGCTAAAGTTTGTCCTGCCAAATTGATGATCCTTTCCGGACATTTGGTCCAACTATGGTTGGAATAGTCGGGGGTGCTCCACTTTTTAGGATCGCCTACTAAGCGTTCTGCATTGGAAATAGTGTTTGCCGTTAAGGGTACGAATGGGTTTATAGGTTCTATTTTAAAATCCAGGGGACGGATGACAGGTCCAGTATTATATTCCATTGAATTCACTGAAGATGAAATATAGTCAGGGGTCGTTGGAGGCTGTAATGTTGTTTTTAAGCCCTGAACATGGTTGAAATTCCTGTAGAGGCTCCTGTGAACACAGTTTTAATGAAATGTAAATGGTTTGAAATGCCAATAAAAAAGGAGATACCTTTTTGAACTGGAAAATGCATCCGGATACTGAGCAGGTGTGGGAATGTACCTGGGCAGCATATTCATGTTACGCATATAGTTTTTTAATCGCATTTTTCCAACCAAAACTGGGGCTCTCGTATTATACCAATAAAATTTGCGCAAAGTGTTCGGATGATGTCTATATAAGAGAATGGCTGGATGATCTACAGGCCACATCTGAAAGTATATCTAAGTTGCACAGACTTTCGCTTTTTTTTTCAGGGACGAGGAGGTCATAATTGTAGATACTTACCTGTCTTTTAGGCCCCATATAGGTTGAAGAGACGTTGATGTTGACTAATATATAGAATATTCCTGTAGAATCCAAAGCAAATCAACATTAAGGACTAAATTGAACTAAAGATGTTTTTACCTATTGCCATGTAGATGGCAACAATGCTGTTTTTCACTTTCCCCAACATATTGTACAATAACTTTTTACCGCAGGCAGCCAACGACTACTTCAGATAGTTTTCTATCTTGAATAGTTGCTGGTCGGTTCAAAATACTTATTGATGTGTAAGAAATCTTTAGACTGGATGCATCAACTTGTTAAATCATTCACTCAAACAAAAGAGTGTGGAAATATGTTTATAAAAAAATAAAATAGAAAAATATCTGAGACCTAAGGACGCATTAAGTTTAAAGACAACCTAATAGAGATATCCTGTATATTATACACTATAAAAACTTGTGTAAATGATAAGTCTCAAGTAGATTTCTGATACTGCATCCAAACAGTAGCGTGTGGGCCATGGAGCATAAAAATCAACGCTTGAACAAGCTCATCTTCCCAGTTATAATTGTTGCATCTCCAAATACAATTAATTGTGCACTCTTTAAAGAGGTAAATTAGCTACTTGCCCATACCTTTTACACCAGAGATATACACCTGTTAAATACCCATTAATTTTGTTTAAAACCTTTAGTTCTGATTTGAAGATAAGCTGGATAAACATAAATATCGCGTGTTTAGAATAAACATGCATACTAAATTATACTTTTATATTTTCTAGCTCAACCTGCAATATTGATTCAGACTTTGCTCGTTGGCAAACATGGCTCGGAAAATTATCAAGCTCTTGGTTGACTTTACAAAATATATTTTGCAGAAGAAAAGGTACAATACCGAAGTCCTATACGTTTAAAAACATCAATTTTTTTGTAGAATTTTTTGGATATTGGTACTACTAATCTCTGGATGGAACATGGCTAGAATCTTCATTCTTATGAAGCGAAGATACGACACGGACTCGACCAGTATTGGAGTATCTACTTCGTATAGTCGATGGATAAATACCTTCCCGTCGATAGGAGTCTGTTTGTCGAAGAACAGAATCACAGAGGTCTTTACCAACGCCGTGAAAAGACGGTTGCCTAGCGAAAATCCTACGTACACCCATATAAGAACTCTTTACGACTACCTTTTCATTAATCCAAATAATCTATACTTAAAATCGGATTATTGTAATAAATTTAATTCCACGTGTGGAGTGGATATTTTGGACATGAGAAGGGAGGTATTCATAAAACTGATTTAGTTTTTATCCATTTATATATAAACTTTCTATTCTTTCAGCTATTTGCCAAGAAATGTTCGGATTTTATGGAAGAAATTAGTTTTGCTGAGAAACCCTTTCCCGACTGCGAACAAATATTCAAGTTTCATGAACTAGAAATGGGCTACTGTTTCCTGGCCAACAATTTATTCGACTAGTGAGTAAAAAATAAAAATATAGTGGGAATCAATAATAGTTTAATATGTAGCCCTAGCATCGAGGAAATGCCTTTGCGATATACTTCTCTGGACAAGTACCGAAATCTAAGATTGGTTCTCAAAAGTGGTTTACTTTATCGATACGATGTAAGGATCTTCAACTCTCTTTTTTAACATTATTTAATTTGTTCCATACATTTCAGTTGTACATCAATAGTCCTGAAGATCTACCCTATTTTAATGCCGTATTTTATACGATTACTGCCGAACCTTCGATACATAGTTTTAATGTGGAAGAGATCTACAACAACAAAGATGTTATAGATGAGCCGATTTCCCAAAGGATGTGCAAGTTTCCCAGTGAAAGCAATGAAGAAGGATCCCTCTACAGTTTTTCAATCTGTATGTCCAATATTCGGAGTGAAATGGAAATGCAATTGTGTAATTGTACTCTATTTAGCCATAAATATCAGAGTTAGTATATGGATTATTGTTAAAAGAAAATTTAAATAATAATTCAACACCTAGGTAGCCGGGACTATTGTGGTATTAATGGAGTATCGTGCTTGGAAGAGGGTAAATTATGTTTAAAAGATTGTAACTGAAAGTTAATTTGAATATTTTAGAAAACTTGGTAACAAAAGTTAAAGATTATGTTGGATACAATATGGCATGTTTACCATCGTGTATGGAACAGCAGATTAGTTTTGTCGGGTAAGCTAAGTGGATATAATTTTAAAGGTTTTAAATTATAAATAAATTTGTCTTTCAAGGTCTCGTGACAAGGAAATCAAAAACATTGATGATGTTGAGGGAAAAAACATTGTTGAAATAGAAATTGCATCGCCACCAACTGTCCGATACTATAGAATAGTGACTCAGACAAAACTGGATTTAATAGGTTTCTATTTTATAAATGTTCTCCTTGAGAAAACCTTTAATTAGTTGATTTAATTTTCCAGTTGGCATTGGCAGTGTCATAGGCCTGTTTTTTGGAGCATCGTTGCTAAATTTAATGGAAATTCTTTCAATGATTATAAGTCAAATAAGAAAAATTGTAAGGCGCTAAAGTTGGTAGCTTTATTATTAATCTTTCACACAATAAAGTAACAACATTCTCTCACGGCATATCATTTTATTTAAAATTGTGCTAAGAATTTTTAATTGTTGTTATCGAACAAATCTAAATGATAGTTTGCGATTTCGTTTTCTATGAAAATATTCAAGTCGCGAGAATTATCGTTTTTAACTTTATGCACAGATGTGTTAACATTGTGTTTCTTATAACGGAGTCCAACTCTAAAAATATTAAAGGGTGTTAGTTTTAGTCCTGCTTTCCGAAACCTGGTAAGAGCTTACATCCTTATAGATGGAATATCGGCCGAGCTCCGCATTTTATCGGAAGACTTTGCCCGCAAGTAGCGATGCTTGATATCCACACCGCTGTGTTCATCCTAAGGATATATATATATTTTTAAAATATATATTTCTTTAAATATATTCTGCTCTTACATCTCTCATATTGTAGGTAATGACCAAGTTATTAACGAAGCTTTCGAGGAATTCCGGATAGGCGTCTAGGACATCCAGCAAGTCATCTCTGTGTAGTTTGTGGATGTCGCAGTAAGTCAGAGCTCTAACCACGCCATTTGACTTTCCAAGAGTTGGATATATACAAGGATTCTCCCCGAATATATCATTTTTTCCTGGGGATAAAAAAAATTCTGTAAAGCTCTGAAGAAAATGGCTGTCAAGGAGACTCACCTAATACCACAATCATATTGCTGTCCCTTTGGATTTCAATGGATCCTCTTGCAATAAAAAACAAGGAGGTGAGAACATCTCCTCTATGGACCAAAATATCCCCAGGTGGCGCATGAGTTGTTTTAAATTTGAGGGAGAAAGCTCTGAAAGATAATATATGCAGTATATAAAAGTATATGACAAAAATATTTTAATTGACCATTCAAACTCACCTTAAACAACCGGGACTGGCATCCGAAAAGGCGGCACACGTTGTCAACAATTTTCTGTTTAAATGCAAGCAAATATCGGCTTGAAGGCACTCAGGAAATCCTTTCAATAATGACGACATATCTATTCCGTTCGTATAGGTCCACGCATGCTGGAAATATTCTTCTAGTCTTTGTCTTAATGGGTTGGGAATCTAAAAAGAGGATGGCATATAATATGTTTGGCATTAAAGTATATTCCTTTATTCCCGTTTGGAAATCGACGGTCGTAAAAATGAATCCATGGTTTATTATCCAAGGAGTTTGGTCGGTTTCGAAAACGGGAACAAAGGCTTGTGCTTTTCTAACTACATGGTGCAATATACCTGATGGAATCGTATAAATTCTCGAACGCGTAACATTTGTGTATGATATCTTGCAGTTCCCGAGTAAAGTCTTTGTATTATTGCCGATACATTTCCGAAAATGGATGCATACATAAGAGCTTCAATGGGAAATTAAAAGTATCACAAATCAAAATGCATTCATTTTAGATAAAAGTGAGAGTTTTCGTACATCCAACGAGCATTACGCAAATGGTAAATGCCTTTTCAGCATCAGTATTGGGGGCTACGTTTCCAAAACCAACGGATGTGAGTGAAGTAAATGTGAAATACAAAGCTGTGATATAGCGAGACTGAAAAAAGAAGATTATTAATCTTAAACCTTAAATACTTGTGGCCGAAATTACGATCTACCTTTATGGAGGGACCACCCGTTTTGTTTTCAAAATAAGGCTCTTGAATATCGTACGATAGGGAATGCAACCAACCAATATTTTTTGAGGCTATGGATCTTTCAGCATTACCAATGGCGTACCTATTAGAAAATTATGCCATGAGATATATGAATAATAATAATTATAATCAACATGTACCAAATACAAGCCAGCCAATGGGCAATTAATATAAAGGTGGCCATCAGCAAGATGAGAACGGCTGCCCCGTACTCAGAATAACGATCTATTTTCCGAGCTACTCGAACCAATCTCAGGAGCCGAGCTGTTTTAAGCAGTCCTATTAACGTGGTAGTCTGAAAAATCAATTAATCAAATCGTTTTACCTAAAAGTAGTACATTTTTTTAATGGCTACCTCATCCGTATCACTTCCGACTAAGAGTAAATCAAAAGGCACAGCTGCTACAAGATCGATTAAAAACCAGCCACTCAGATAATGAACTGCAATTCGTCCTGGATGGGACACCACTTCGTCTTGTCCATTAACAAAGGTAGTTCTAAAGTTAATTATAATATCCACAATGAATGTAACGTCCACTGGAATATGAAAGAAAAGATATAATTAACAGTTTCAAGGGGCAAGTCAAAACCTACCGATTAAATCAATTATGACAATGGGGTCAGAGTTTATATATTTGTTGTTCCTTCTTTGGTAATCCTGCTCCCCAAGCAGAAAGGCAGCTACGTAGGGAGTGAAAATCGCTGTGTACATGACCAGAATTAGAATAACCCAATCCCAGACAGCTTTAAATGGGGAATAGTGTAGGAGGGTCCACTTGTGGTAATAATTGTTTTGCAACTTCTGGTCCAGAATGTTTCCGCCCAGGGACAGAATCTGCTAAGGATCAAGTTTAATATGCTTAATATTCAAGATTTATTTCAGAAGGTATACCGTGTCAGCAGCTTCCTGCATCTTAGGTTCACTCTTCGATCCGAGGAGGGCTTCCTTGTCCAACATATCGTCGTAATGGTCGCCCAGGACATTCTCCGCCGATTTATCGTTTTGAATATATTTATTGTTTTTAATCATGCACTCATAAGAGCTGCTGTTGCCCTTATGGCTTTGATAGATATCGTTGTTATTCTTCCGTAATGGATCATAAGAACACAGCAAGTCGCATTCCCTCCTGGACGAGCTCTGATAGTTTTTGATATACAACTTTTTCTTATCACATTTTGTACACTTCCTTGTTGGTTTGGAACCCAAGAGTTTTTTGGATTGGTTTGAAGTGTTGTTTGGCTCAAAATGACATTCCTTATTTCCTTTAACCTTCTTGAAGCTTTCCTTTTTATTATTAGTTTTGATTAGCAAAGGCGAAAAGAAGCAATCTGGCGTATTCTTGGAGAACTGTTCGTCCTTTATATTGGTCCTTTTTTTCAGTTCTATGGAGTCCTCGTCATTGGTAGAGCTTCTCATGAACTTGTGATAGACCAGATTGCTGTGGTCAGCCACATTTTTGGGAAACCTGGATAGGCTCTCCTTTTTGTCGTCAAACATACTGGCGTTTATCAGGATATCCGAAACGAAGACTTGTTTCTTTTCGATTTTATTCAGGTTGCACATAAGGGAGAAAAGTTCCCTCTCCACGAATTTATTGGACTTTGTTAGGCAGTTCCTTTTGAACTCCTTCAGCGGCGGCTTCTTTACAGGATCATCTATATTATTGTTGGACATGTAGAGCTCACATTGCTGCACTATTTTATCGAGTTTCCGGATTTCACTCAACTCCACACAGGACTTGTGCGACATCTTAGATCCTGGAGCAGGTGTGGGAAAAAAATTGGGTCAGTGAAGGATATTTGCAAATTTATTTAGCAATCCTGTTAGCTGATGTTTTAACCTTTGTTTTTAATTTGAGATACTAATTAAAGTTTTGTTCGGATACCCCATTTATTTTCAAAAATATAAGAGGCTTTGTTTTGGCTTTTGTTACCTAATGCACTTTCTTATTTACTTCTCAAATCAAAACAGCACAGGTATAAGATACACATGAAAAAATGTTACTCCTTAAATTTATTTAATAAACTATTTACCTGATAAATAAATTAAGATTTAAGTTTAAAAACTTGAAGTGTTTTTGAAACATTAAAAATTCTACGATGTTGCAATGCTTCTGCCTTTTGAAAACAATTTAGATTTAATGAGAATAAATCATATATTCTTCTAGTGTAATCCAATTCCCTTTATATTTGCTTTTTTTTGAATCTAGAGGCATGCGCATTCCAGCACCTTTATCAAGTTTTCGAATTCACAGAAATATCTTAAAGATTGCTTTTTCAGTTGTCGCATTCGGGCACACTGAAGATAAATGTAAACAATTGATTTTTCCTACAAAACAAAGTTGATTTAAAATATGCATGCCACTAAAAAGATTGCCGAGGCGGAGGAATTGGTGCGTCAGGCCGAAAAGAGGTAATATCTAAGAAGCTACAAGATACATAACACAACCAAAGTATCTTTGTATCTTTGAAGTTTGAAGACGTCTCTGTTGAAATGGGTACCTGATTACGATAGCGCTGCGGATGAATACTCCAAAGCTGGTATGTCTATTATTATTATTCTGATATCATATCCGAATACTTCTATTCTGTCTCTAGTTAATAATAACATAAGATAGCTTTTATCCAAGTATCTGAACGTTTCACAGTAGTGGAAACGTTTTGGTGTGTATGTATACAAGTTCATAAATTCTATACCTACATACATATAAATAAATAGATGGATGAATGAGTAACCATTTATCAGAAAATAACATTAACTATTCCATTATTTATTTTTAGCAACTGCATATCGAATAGCCAAGAGCCTTGATAAGAGCAAGGACTGCCTCTTGAAGGCCATCGAGTGCTATAAAAACAACAAGTCCTGGTTCCATGCTGCCAAGTGCTATGAACAGGTTGCAAATTCCATGATGCACAGTCTCATCCAGCTTTTTAACATATCATCTATATTGTAGATCATTTTACTGGCCAAGGATGCTGACAAACTGGGCGAGGTGGAGGAGTACGCCAATAAGGCCTGCAGTCTTTATCAGCAACATGGTTCGCCGGAAGCAGCAGCCACTGCTCTGGACAAAGCTGCCAAACTAACAGAGACTAAGCATCCTGACATGGCATTGCGATTCTACCAGCATGCTCTGGAAGTTATTATGGTTAGTAGCTACTAAATTCTATAAAACTCATCTAAGAAGTTTACCATTCCACAGATTGAGGATTCCGTCCGTCAAGCAGCTGAATATGCATCGAAAGTTTCAAGGATATTGGTGAAACTGCAAAGGTAAATCATCTCCAGCCCTTTAGAAGCTCCTCTAAAGCGATATATCCTTAGGTATGATGAAGCTACCAACGCCCTTAAGAAGGAGATTGGGTTAAATCAGCAAACCGAATCCTATGGACAGATTGGACGCTTGGTTGTTGCTTTAGTCATGGTGCAGTTGGCCCGTGGTGACTCTGTTGAGGCTGAAAAGACGTTTAGGGAATGGGGAACCTGTTGTGAACCTGAGGAAGTTTCCACATTACAGACTCTTTTGCAAGCCTTTGACGACGAGGATCCTGAATTGGCTGCAAGAATGCTGGCATCTCCATTTATAAGACACATGGATGTAGAGTATGCCATTCTATCGAAGAACATTCCATTACCGAAAGGTCTACAGGTGGAGAAGAAATCCGGGGATACTACTGGAAATGTATGAAGATTACATTATTCTTTTCATTCAACACTTATTAATTTTATTCTTTTTACCCAGGTTACACATGACGCGGAGGAAGAGGATGAAGGAGGTTTATGCTAATTAAATTACAGTTTTATCGTCTCCACATTAGCAAATATATTTATCGTTAATCCTCAAAAATCGCTTTAAAATATATAAACTGTTAAATAATAATTAAATCGCAGATGTTGTACTTATTCTAAGAAATAAAAAGACAATTACTTACACTTTAAATTGTTACCGCACTATTTCAGTAATAAAAACAAGATATGATGGCTTAATTTAAGGTAGAGCTAAAGCTTATGTGTATAAGCTAATAGTTACTTAGCAAATAAAGGATCTAACAAACTGGTCGTTCAAATTAAACTTAAAAGAAGCATTACATTTTTGAATTTTAAAATATTTTTGTCTACACCAGGGAAGAGTCGATAAGTAGGCCAGTGTTATTTAAATATTATCTTTGTTGATTAATTAAAATTCCGAATTAGCTTAAAATCAATTCATTTTAATTAAATAAATAAAGAATTTACGGTCTACAACTAAGGACTAAAAGGGATGGCCCAATTCCATCGTTTCAAAATAGAAGCAAGATATCGAATTTTATCGATATATAGTTAATAATCGAATGAATAAACAGGACTTTTTTTATATAAAATACCAGTTTAGTTATATCTTTGAACAATTTTACACTTAACAGAGGTAAGATCTTTTCTTATCGATAATTAGTGTTGTACAATGTTTGATAGCTCGGAAAACAAGTCACAAAATCCACAATGTAACCAGAGTTTAAGTTTATTCGATATTTCAGCGAAAGATATATCTTTTCGACATCCCTAGACCAAATTATTTCGATTCGTCGGTTGTTCGTGAAAGAAGGCGGAAGGTTAAACAGTATTTGTAATATATACTTGGCAATAAATTTAAAAATTGTGAAAGTAAAAAACTACAGGAAAAATGGTATGTATATTCGCCAATATATAAAAAGAGGTTGTCTGGAAATTGGTATTGTTGAGTGGATGACTGGCCAATTCGAGGGAAACGAGTAGGAGCCGTATTGTCTTGGATTCGATGAATCATATAAGCATCTCCTTTGAAATCTTTATATACATACATTTAGATAAGCGTACATATATATTAATCATACATATATTTCCACTTTTTTTTTTGCGTATATGAACGTTGGCCATATTCGGGCATATACATAGGCATGGATGTGTGCGTATACATATAAACCAAATTAGTCATTGGTAGCAACGGATATTACTCATTTACTGAAGTGTTTCCATACTTTTCGCGAATTACTCACACTCATTAATGGTTAAAACCAATCGCCGAAGAAAGAGTGTAAATTCGAAGCAACATCTGGAAAAATGGATCGCTGCGATTAAAAAATTAAAAGTTGGAAAGAGAAATGCGCATACGTACATATATATTTTGATGGGTATATATTTTTACACACATGAGTGTGTGTGGGTATACCGCTTTTTTATTCCGATGGCTATAAATATGTACCTATGTATGTATCTGCGGGGAAATGCTTATGTTCTCGCGGACGCAAAATGTGTGTATGTAAAAATATATTACCATCAGAAATATGTATAAATATATATCCATATATGTATCTGCAAGTCATACATATTTAAGGTGTGATCGTTTCCTTGCATATGTATATCCATGTACATATGTATGCTTGGATTCACGTCTGGCGCTGTGTGCGTGGGTCCAACGCAGACGTCTGTATGTATGGTTTTGATTTGGTCGGCATTTTCCGAATATTATTGAAAATTCGTGCATTTTCTCCCCCACACGAAGTCGTCTTAATTTCGTGCGCATCCACAGGAAAAAATGCAACCTATCGGTTTATATTTTTTTCTTTTCGGCTTTTTCTCACCCTTAAACTTGCCGGCACTTGTAAACTTACCCTTGAACTCTTTGGGCGCCGGGTGGAATGAACGAACTGTAAATGGTGCCACGCCCACGGCCACCTCGTCTCCCTTCCCCAACCCACCCAAAACATGCGCTGTGGGCCCAGATACAGTCGAGCCACCGTAGGAATATGGCCATAATAGAGAATAAAAAATAAAGAAACAACAAAAAGAATTACTTTTTGTTTGTTATTGCCGGCAATCGGAGAAATAATTTTGCAGGGCGGAAAAGGGACGGCAATAGTGTCAGCCCGGCTAAAAGTGGGGTGGGGGGCAGTTATGTCGGCGGTTATACCCACACAGACGTCCGACCTTCACCATATACATATATACGTACCTATATATATATATATATATGTACAATGCATGTGAACATTTGCCGGCTAACACTTTTCGCGCCTTTGCATATTTAAATTAAGTTTCAAAAGAGCTTGTTTGGTTCCTGTGAGAATTGTGCCATTCGAGTGCGTCCACGTGTTTTTGAAAAGTATCTGGAACTAACATCCGAAATCTATTTTCTAGGCTTCTGGAGTTACTGTGTCTGATGTCTGCAAGACCACATACGAGGAAATCAAGAAGGACAAAAAACATCGCTATGTCATCTTCTACATTCGCGATGAAAAGCAGATTGATGTAGAGACTGTGGCGGATCGCAACGCCGAATACGACCAGTTCCTGGAAGATATCCAGAAGTGCGGTCCCGGCGAGTGCCGGTAAGCTTTTACATCCGAGAGATCCTATTCCAAAATCAAACTAATCGAATTTCTTTTTTTTTCAATCAGATATGGATTGTTCGATTTTGAATACATGCACCAATGCCAAGGCACCTCTGAGAGTTCAAAGAAGCAAAAGCTGTTCCTTATGTCGTGGTGTCCCGATACCGCCAAGGTAATGCCCTTGTCTTTTAGCCTCCTTAATGCCCATCAATTAATAAGGTGGTTTTCCTTTTTAGGTCAAGAAGAAGATGTTGTACTCCAGCTCGTTCGATGCTCTTAAGAAGTCGCTGGTGGGCGTGCAAAAGTACATACAAGCAACTGATCTGTCCGAAGCCTCCCGTGAAGCTGTTGAGGAGAAGCTCCGCGCCACTGACCGCCAATAAACTGTACGAGCACTATGCATCGCATTTAACAACAAAATCAACAACAAAACAACAGCTAAAACATCAAGGCATGCATGAAACAGCGATGAAAACACACGCATCCTGTTGAGTCGCCAATTTGTATGAGAATTTTCTACATAATTTGTATTTTCAGTAGAAATAAAGAAAATGAATTAAATATTTAACTGAATTTAATCGCATTTCAACATTTGTCACTGTTTACAAATTAGTTACCATCTTTTGAATTTAATTATTTTTAATTTGTCAATAAAATAACTCATTTTCATGTAGTAAAAATTCTGGTATCTTTAGATACGGCTTTATATTTACTTTAATATTACACAATACATTGGGAATAACCTATTTATATCGAACATTTAGTAGCCATGCTGGATCACTAGCGTCTGGAGAACCTTTTTAATTTGGTGACACGTATTCAGGGACGACTTTAGCCCCAGGGAGAAGGCCACCGACAGGATGTCGATTGCGTGTTCCTGCAGCAGCACCGACATCTCCGGCAGGTTGTCAATGGCTGTTGTCGCCACCGAGGAGTTCTCGTCCCTCAGGCATTGAATGTAGGCGTTCAGAGTACACAAATTGATGTCCGAGTTGCCAGGATTATGCTTCAAATGTCTGATCAGAATAATGAAGGCGATGGACCGGATCTGAGCACTCGGCGAAAAGATAAGATTCAGCAGCCGTTCAAACAGCTCATTAATGAAGACAAAACGCTTCGACGTGAGGCACTCCAGCTCCTGCATGGGGCCCAGCACAACATCTTCTGTGTTGGCCTGCTTTATGATCTTAATGAGGTCCAGGAAGTGCGGTGATATGTCAGTGTAGTTGGACCGACTGTAAGAACTAAGCGTTAAAACCGAAGAGGAACCACGGCTACCAGCCGCATCCAATGCCGCGGGAGGATTACTTTCCATGGGCTCTTCGAAAACCACGGGCTTGCTAACCGAAGGCTGCTCATCCAGCTCGTACTCGTATTTCACCTCCTCATCGTCCAGTTCCGAGGCAGTTGTAGATTTGTGCTGCAGAAGAGCCACAGCCTGCACCAAAATCTGAAGTTTCCCCATCGTCGTGTACTTGGCAGCGAGTTCCATGAGGATGCCCACGTACTGCTCGATGAAGAGCAGGGCACTGGTTGGATTAAAGTTAATGTACGACTGTAGCATTTGCACAAACTTGTTAAGCATCTGGGAGGCCTCCTTTACGTTGCTGTGATGCTTGAAAAAGTTGAAGTAGCACGAAAGTGTGTTCTGGATCTCATTTTTATAGGCATCCTCGAAGATAGTGGGCTGCAGAAGCTCCAACGTCCTTAGGATTTGGACAAAACGATGAAAATGATGCTCCTCTCTCAATGCTTTCATGCTGTTCTGGGCCCGACCCTGCATCACTGATGAGAGGACGCTCAACTGGCGCAGGAAAAGCAAAGGATGGGAAGCGGCTAGTTTACGGAGGAGCAGCTCAGTGTCCGTGGATAGGGTCTCAAAGTCCTTCTTGCCCACCAAGCTACCCAGGCAGGTGATGAGGTTGTTAGACACCTTGTCCGCCTGGCAGCCTTTCAGGCTCTGCAGCTTGTAGGCCTGCTCGCCGGTTTTGCTGGGCTTCAGGAACTTGACGCGTGGATACATGATGTACATCTGCTGCAGAACCTGGAGCTTAAGATAGTCCGACATGGAGCTGTTCTCCACGTGCTCCATTACCTTTACCATCAAGTCATGTCGCTTCTCCGTCAGCTTAAACAAAAGATTCATGCGGGAGCAGAGTTTGAAGTCGTAGTTCCTGCTGTCCAGCTTGATTTCAGATATTCCCTCGTTCAGAATGAAATGGGTAAAGGGCTCCAGTTCCGAGGTTTTCAACAGGAAGAACGCATCCGGTCTCACGTTCTTGGACATGTACTTCTCTCGTCCTTTCCAGAGCTTGGGATTCGTGGTCAGGGCTTCAAAGTAGTTGAGAACGGTAAGGTAGTCGTAGTCAGGATGTGCGTTCTGGAACAGGTACTCGGCTATCCGCTCAATGGTGTCCCAGTTGGTCTGGTGATTGATTAACGATAGCAGATAGAATCGGAACTCGCTGCAGGACTTTGAGAACAGGAAGCGCTCCTTCATCAGCTGGGTGGAAACGATTTCAGGATCCACCTCCGATAGCCAGTCGATGAAAAGGCCATTGTGGAAGAGTTGTTCACTCTTGCTCTTCGCAATCGGCTTACAATCCTTTGTCTGGTCAAAGCTGTCGATGATTTCCTTTACGATTTGCTTCCTGGCCATAGAGGCATTTGTTTCCTTGAATTGCTGGATATAAATCTCCCGGGAGTTCCGAAGCATAAACACTAAGCTCTCGTTATATAATTCGGTTTTTCTCAGGAGGCAAGAATCTGTGAAATTGTGCTTGAATATGCTAAAGTTCTTCTGCAGGGAGTTCTCCAGTATGTGGTAATTTTCACTGTGCATTATGCAGCTGAAAAATATTCTCAGCATGGTGCAGGCATGGCGGCTCATAATGATGGGCCTGTCCCAGCCCAGAGCCATAACTTCTGTGATGGCTGCCATAAGGTCCGTTCGATTAGCATGTGGGGGGCTCACTAGTACATCCAAGAGTTTCTGTATCAACCCACGACAATCACTCCGCTCCGCTGTCAGTTGATCCGGCTGCGTTAATATGGTTTGTACTACCTCCTGGGTGTTGGATAGGCGGTCGGAGTCGGGCTCCGGATAGTCGTAGTCCCCAATCTCCACTGTTTCCTGGATCTCGACGTTGATCTTGGGTAGATCGGGAACCGTTTGCGAATGCGAATGGAGGTCGAGGGCCTGGACAGTGTAGTGTCCGTTCTTGGCACCTCTGGCTTGCTGGATCTCAATCAGCTGCGCCAGATAGGCCTTGTTAAGAATGGCGTCCTTTACAAGATCAAACTGCTCCAGCACCGCGGTGTCCAGCATGGCCAGCAGCTTGGACATCGAGTTTACCGGCGTGCCAAAGTTCTGCACGAAAAGCACTATCTGATCGGGCGTCAGATCATTCAGAGCGGCCTCAATAAGCCTGTCCACTGAGGACCGGATCATCTTGAGCTTTAGCCAGTCGGGCAGCAACTGCACCTGCTCGTGTGTGGAGGGCAGAAAGGCGAGCGGCGCCGGTCTTCCTGGGGGAAACCAGTAGTCTAATATCGGAATAGATTCCGGCATATTGTTGTTGGAGTACGTGAGTAGAATAATAAAGGCGTGTATGATATTAATGTGGAGGGGAAGCTGAACTCCGTCATCGAACTGCACCATTAATAAGTCAGGGTACTCCGTCCACTCGTACGGCTCGCGGTACTCCCTCAACTTTATTATGTAGTTATTAAACATGACAAACAGACACTTGAGTGTCTGAATGCGGTTCTCGTCGGGTGTAATGTCGTTATCCTCCTGGGAGATTATTATGTGTTGGAACATGGTGCTGCGCTCCACAATAAGCTGCGCCATGTCAATCGCATGGTCGAGCATCTCATTCACAGGATCGTTTAGTGTGTGTGCCGTAATAAACTGAATATAGGCCATTATTAATTCGGGGCAATTCTCAACCTGGCAAGCGGATCTCAATTGTGTAATTATATATGGTTTTGTTTCGAAAAAGTGGGGAATCTGTTGAATGGATTTTAGGAGCCATTCGTGCTCGAATTCTCCGGAGTTCTTGAATATTATTTTCAGTCCGGCCAGGGCAGCCACTCTTGATTGTTTTACTGTGGATGAGAGGCGTCGAAAGATGTAATCTAGCAGCTCGGTTACGATGGCATGGTTGAGACTCGCATCAAAAATGAGGTTTCGCAAGAAGTTAACTAGCTCAGCATCACGGCTATTTTCTTCATTGATATTATGAGCGTTGAAAAGGAGAAACTCGCAGAGGCATTGAACCGGCAAGTGGCCGAAGTCGCCCTCGCTGTTTTGCACCAAATCTGAGAGCCACGGCATAGATTGTGTGGTCCCCTGCCTCTGGATAATGTCCAGCAGAAGATCCGGTTTGCGGCACCGGCAGAACAAATGGCCCAGCTTATAGGTCTGGTTAAGGAACTTTAACTGGTCCAGCACCATTGTGGGAATCTTACGTGGCGTTCCCAAGGGATTCATAAGCATTAGCTGGGTAATCAATATGGCTGTCTCCTCCGTAATTACAGCATGTGGCGAAGTTTGGGCAGCCAAGTATGTTTCAAATTGAAGAATGTGATCTCTTTCGACTGTCATAATCTGGAAAAAATAAATAAATACAATTCAGGATATTGATATTGATATTTGAAGTCTTTACTTGTAGTTCATCCTTGTTGGTGGCTGAATTGTTAAACTGGTTGGTAATACATATTTCTATCAGCATCTTCATAGTGGGATAATGATCCCAGCAGAAGGCTCCAAAATTTGAGGGATTGTGAGCGGATATCATAAGCAAAATCAGCCATGCCTTCCAATAGAATGCTATAATAGCAAGCTTTGGAGGTTCATAGTCTGATGGCAAGCGAATATTCTCTGGATGGTGGTACTCAGACATGCTAAAGAGGAAGTCTATTATATCGAATTTGTTAGCTTGGACCGCTGGAATGTTTGTGGCCCTCATTCCCGACACTCGTTTGATGACTAACAGCAGGACATCGAACGTGTTAGCTATGGTAAAGGGAATGTCCTTGGTGATGCCGATTAAAATAATACGCAGCAGCGTTTCCTCGTGTATTGGTGTCTCGGAGATGATCCGCAGAATGGCTCCCCGCTCTGGCTCCGAGGGCCACTGATCACAGCGTGAGTACTGCTCGGGACTGTCCAGCAGCAGCAGCTTATGCAGAGCTTGGTGATATTCGGCGCCGGGAATTTTGAAGACCGTTGGCACAGTCTCGTACATCCAGGAAACCGTGTCCAGCTGAATTTGCGACATTTGATTGTAGAGCTTTAGCAGAGCCTGATTGTTTTTTGTATCCCGATTGGTTTTCAGGGATAGGCTAGCTTCTCGGGCTTGGGGCGTAGCTGACAAAAACATGCAAAGACATACAATATCCACCATCGAATGGAAGATGCGCTCCTTAAACTCAAACTGCTCGATTTGGGGGATGAGGTCCTCCCGTTCGCTCAGAAAGGTTTTGCAAAACTTCACCAGGTTCACATCAAAGCGCAGCATCCTCACAAGTTCCCTCAGAAAAACACGCAAGGTGCGCAAGCAGTCATCTCGCTGTAGCAAAAATTCCTGATAAATTTCAGCAAGGGTCGCCGCAGATTGATCGGAGGCGCTCTGGAACATGGTGGCTGTGGGTAAAATTAAAAATTAAAATACGTTTGAATCATGTTCTTCATGCTCCTTACCCAGCATTCCCATATTGTTTGGATTCCTCGTGTTTGAGAGTTCATTTTGAACGACGAGCTTCATTACTGTACTCAAGATGTCTGGCTGCAAATAAATCATCTCCTTGAGGCACGACATGTAGTGATTTATCAGTGGCTTGGTCTTGAGGCGCATCTTCACAAGAACCAAGAGGACCTCGTTATCCTGAGTATTTCGGCCTTTGATATTGAAGCATATGTAAGAAAGTAGTTGCTGCGCAAATTTAACCAGCTTTCCGTTGTGTATCCAGAGTTCCAGGCGGGAAATACTGAGGCATCGAACCTCTGCAATGCCGGAGGTAGTGCAGAGGAATTTCAAAAAGTTTCGGGTATAGTTGTCTTGCTGCTGCCGCTTGTTTAGTTGATCGCGAATCGCCTCGCTTACGTGCTTCTGTACAATAGCATCGCTGTACCTGGGTTTGATAGGACACATGGTGTCCGAGACGGGCTCCATTTCAGAAGTTAAGGGACTGGCATCAAGACTCTGGGTTGAATTGTCCCCGGAGTCGTCATCTACAGTTACGCTGTCCCTATGCGCCTGGCCCGATGGGATCGCCGAGCTAACATCCCATCGAAGCAGGCTGATATGTGGAGTTCTGGTTTTGAAGGCAGCACACACGTTTTTGACAAAGGGAGCACACAATTCGTTGTCCGCCCAGTAGCGCTCATTTACAGCGTCATCTATATAAGTTCGCAGAAGAATCTCCGACCACTGGGAAGTTTCCATAAAGCCTCTAGTGAGTAGATTGCTGAACAGAATGTGTAGATTGGTGTTGTATCTCATTTTAACGTTCGCCTCTCGCCTCAAAAAGGATAACAGAGCGCAGGCCACGATGTCGGAAGCGAATATGTTTGGCTGTAGCTTGGCCACGTAGATCAGAGCCAGCAGAGCTATGTTGTCCACCTTGGAGCGGGAGGAACTGCTGGTTGTCTGCTTAATCACGCCGCAAATCAGACGGCCCACGGTGTCGCTGTCGTTTGCCTCCATAGAGGCATATACCGTCTCCACAAAGGTCTCCAAATCACATTCAATGGCAAGTTGCTCCCAAGTCTCACCCTGGCTGCTACCAGAGGATATGTCTGTCGAGCCCGCATCCTTCAAACTTGGCCGGAATCGTTTGCTGGAGCTGGCTAGTGAAGACGAAGCTTCTCTTTTTCGGTCGGAGGAGGACGCCGAAGATATTGATTTAATGGGCAGTATCTTGGACTTGGAGTCATCGCGAACGCTTTTGGTTCCGAGGGCGAAGAGTTCCCCGCCCAGGGGAACCTTTTTCTGCGATCTATTGGATCCTCCGCCTTTTCCCCGATCCATGTTTACTTTATTCTGCGGATTATTTGCTCTCGGCAAGAAAACACCCAGTGTTGGAAATCGGTATAATTACATTTAAGCGTGCCCAGGCTGGGAGAGATTTTGAATTTAATAAATAATATTTTACATTTTAAAAAACTTTATAGTTAAAGCCATTTGATGCTGTGTTTATTTATGGTTTTAATTAATACCTGGACGTTAAAAGTGGATGGTAAAGTCTCGTGGGTCCTTTTCTTTCAAAGTATTCTTATGTTTGGATCAATGTTTTTCCTTCGGAAACATTTTTAATAAAATGATAATTGAATAAGGTTTGTAAAAAGGTGGCAGCAGTGAAGAAAATTGTTTTCATTTTTATATTTTATTGATCCTTTTGCTTCAAATGTAGTAATTTTTCTGCGCTGCATGGTATTTTGCTTCACACCCACCGTGGTCACACTGCTCTCGTCCCTGTTTCCAATCAAAATTCTCAATTAAATTATAAAACAAAAGAAAACACACAGCTTGAGAGATATAATGAGTTTAAGTCCCAACCCGCTGCAAAACAGTCCCCATGTAGAGCACAACGATAAGGGCCACAAGGTGAGCAGAGGAGCGGCCGACCGATGAAGAGAGGAGGAGCAGAGGCGAGTCCCCTTCGTTGGCATTGTTTTGGCCAATCAGCGTTGGACTCTATTACATGACTTTCGATTTCGTTACACTTTGTTTCTAATCGTTACACACTTACCCCCCTAGATGGCCAACGGTCATGCGATGACGGAGCCTAGCCGCAGGAGCAGCAGATGTCACGATCAACTCTTCAGCGGATCACTCAACTCCCTGGCCAGAAAGGAGGAGAGCAGCAGCAGTGGCAGCGATGGATGTGGGGACGATGCCACTGGCTCTGGCACCGGGCTCGTCGGACTACAGAATATTGCCAACACATGTTATATGAACTCGGCGCTACAGGCGCTAAGCAATCTGCCTCCGATGACGCATTTTTTTATCAACTGCAGCGATTTGGTTGAGTACATAGCTGACCAGAGTGCCCGACGCTGTAAGCCTGCGGGCCTGGCCAAAAGCTATCGTCGCCTAATGCAGGATATCTGGCAGGATGTCGAAGATCGCAAAGGTACATCCCACCCTTTTATTTAATTGGAATTATTTTAAATTGCTGTTTTGTAGATTTTATTGCCCCTCGTGGCATTCTGTACGGCATTAGGTCAGTTCATCCAATGTTTAGGGGTTATCAGCAACACGATACCCAGGAGTTCCTGCGCTGCTTCATGGACCAGCTACACGAGGAGCTTACCGAACAGGTCTCTCTGTTACCACAGCCCCAGCAACCCAGCGAAACAAATGAAGACAATGAGGATGAGGCTGTGGGAGCCTCGCTGACTCCAGCCCCATCCGAAAGTGAGTACGACACGTGCGAGAGCAGCATGTCAGAGCGATCGACAGAGGTGCTTCTCAAGACCGAGTACTTTGTCACACCCTGTCGTACAAACGGCACGAGCAGCGCCTTGCCAGAAGCACATCAAGTGCACCTGCCCCAGGTAAAAATGCAGCAGCAGCAGAACTCCTCCGCGCCATCGGACCAAAAGCCGGTGGAGTCGGCTCGCTCCATAATCAGTGATGTTTTCGATGGCAAGCTTCTTTCCTCGGTCCAGTGTTTGACCTGCGACCGTGTGTCCACGCGGGAGGAAACATTCCAGGATCTGTCGCTACCCATTCCCAATCGCGACTTTCTCAACGTTTTGCATCAGACGCATAGCCTGAGTGTTCAGAGCTTGAATGCCGCCGAAACGTCCGCCAGAAGCAATGAGGGATGGCTGTCGTGGATGTGGAACGTACTGCGTTCTTGGATCTATGGACCTTCGGTAACTCTTTACGATTGTATGGCCAGCTTCTTTAGTGCGGACGAATTAAAGGGCGATAATATGTATAGGTGAATAACTTTCAAAGCGTTTAAATAACTTTGCCATTATTAAAACTTTACATCCCCATTTTTAGCTGCGAGCGTTGCAACAAACTTCGTACCGGCATTAAGTATTCCCGGGTTCTCACTTTGCCTGAGGTTTTGTGCATCCACCTAAAGCGATTTCGGCATGACCTTTCCTACAGTTCTAAGATTTCATCAGATGTCTACTTTCCATTGGAGGGCTTTGATATGCGCCCGTACATCCACAAGGATTGCAAGAGCCAGGTGCCCCTCTACAATTTGTCCTCGGTGATCTGCCATCACGGTACAGTGGGCGGTGGCCATTATACTTGCTATGCTCGGAATGTGCTAAATGGTCGGTGGTACGAGTTCGACGATCAGTTTGTTTCGGAAGTGTCCCCAGAAACAGTTGCCACATGCCAGGCATATGTACTTTTCTACCAGAAGCACAATCCCCAGATGAAGATCATACGCGAGCAGGCAATGAACTTATCCACCTCGCATCCGCTTTGCGAATCGGACATTCAGTTTTATGTTACGCGTGAGTGGCTTTCACGATTGGCCACATTCGCAGAACCCGGGCCGATTAATAATCAGGATATGATCTGTCCGCATGGTGGCATTCTGCATTCCAAAGCGGCCATGATCAGCCAAATTGCAGTTCCGATCTCCCAACCGCTGTGGGATTACCTGTATCGGACATTTGGAGGAGGACCGGCGGTGAACATCATTTTCGAGTGCGAGATCTGCAAGCGAGCCGCGGAAACTCTAACCAGGCGGCAGCAGTACGAGCTAAATGAGTTTACCAAATACAATGGACTCCAGAACGAGTTCGATTCGACGGCCATATATGCGATTGCAATGCCCTGGCTGCGTTCCTGGCAGCAGTTTTCACGGGGCAAGACCCACAAGGAGCCGGGACCGATCACCAACGAGGGCATTGCTGCTCCCTCTGAGAATAGTGCCCTGAACGGCACTGCTACCGTTAGTTGTGTCCGCTTGGGCTCCGATTACGCCCAACTCAATGCCAGACTTTGGCGATTCCTGCATAGCATTTACGGCGGTGGTCCTGAAATCATGTTGCGGCAAGCTCTTTCGGACGATGACGACGCCGAGGAGATTGAGATCATTGATCAGGACGATGAGTGCGATGATGAGGATGATCACGAGGAGGATGAGAATAAGTACGAGGATGAAGAGATCTCGACGACCGCCTACCAGCACAATCATTCCGATACCGAAAGCAATTTCGGTCGCCGCTCTACCCCAAGTCCAAGTTTGAGTCGTAGTTCCAGTCCTATGGGCAAGCGTGAGCCCATGGAGGCGGAGTCGGACCTCCGACCCGTCAGTTCCAACTCTAAGCGAGGCAGATCAAAGATGAAGGTGTCCGCCCTTCGCTTGAATATGCGAAAGCGGGGCAAGCGGAATCGCAACGCCTTGAAGCAGCATGCCGAGATGTTTGGAGCCAAAGGTGAGTTTTTATTACCTAGACTATTCAAATCTTATTATACCTTCAATTATTTTGTGATAGGAAATTATAATGCCAACACCAATGCCGATATTCCAGCAAAGGAACCCAACGAGAGGGAAAAGGATAAGGGAAAGGAAAGGGATAAGGACCGAACTGTTGCATTTGAGAGCGATTACAGCTTACCTATTTCGATATCATTCCAAAGCGACAATTTCCAGGTGAACGGTGTTCACGAAAAGGGGCGTGGCAAGGGCAAACGGCGCGGCAACAGTTCCCGGAATGCCAACAGCGGCAGCAGTAACACTAACAACAAGGAGAACGTCACGCTGCAAAAGTTCGTGACCCTGCGAGAGGCCAATGGGCCAAGTGACGAGACTGATATTTGATTCACGGCATCGGCTGAGCGTGGGGATTCGCCGTTGGAACTGCAGCCGCTGCCTCCGGCAGGGGAATCGGAACCGAAACCACCGCCGCCGTTGCCAAAAGGCAGGCCAAAAACTAAGTTTAGGCGTAACCGAAAGCGTTAGTAGTTTTTATTGTACCTCAGAGTTTTGTTGGGGTGGAGGCTATATAAATTATGTAAAAATTGTATTTATAAATTAATCGTACTGCTATCCTCTTTCCGGCGCCTTACCACCAACGAGTTATGACAGTGAGAGTGGCAGACAGTTGACCTCCCCGGCTCTAGGGCCAAGGAGAGATTTTTTGTATATAGAGAAGCATGTTGGGATTGATTTAAATCCTCGGTGTACCAATCGTAGACTAAATCTTAGAACTTATGAAGAAACCGCGGGCATATATTGACCCATAAACAAAACTTGATTCAAATAGACTTAAAAAATGAACGAAAACCAAAAAATCAACTACCGTTGCCTTTATCTAATTGCAATAGGGTGGCTCAGCGCCTACTGTAGTGGTGGTCCACTCAGTAGCGACGTAGAAAGTCTATTTATAGAGAACCGAACTCAGAGTACGGAATATAGAATACAGACAAAAGATGTGCGTGCTTTTGCTCTTCCGTTAACCCAGTTGGAAGAGATTCGGCGGCGAGTGCGGAGGTGGATGCACATAACAGTCTGCTGAAGAGATTCTGAGGAGACCACTCTGCTTATCTTATCGATTGTGCCCAGCCATGAGTCTGAATCCCTGCCATGTGTGCCAGGAGCCCACCAAGACCAAGTGCTCCAACTGCAACCAGGTGTCCTACTGCAACGTTCAGCACCAGAAGCAGGACTGGAAGTCTCACAAGACCAACTGTCATCCATTCAAGGTGGGCCACTGATCCAATCCTTCTCCATTGATCCAACATAACCTCACCCTTGCTGGCAGATCGCCCACAATGAACAGCTGGGCCGGCATCTGGTGGCCACCCGCACCATCAAACCGTACGAGATTATACTAAAGGAGGCGCCACTGGTCAGGGGCCCTGCCCAGATCTCGGCACCCGTCTGCATGGGTTGCTTAAACAGCATCGAGGCGGATGATCATATCGAGTGTGAACATTGTGGCTGGCCCCTGTGCGGTCCGGAGTGCAAGTCGCTGGAGGAGCACAAGGCCGAGTGCAAGCTGACCAAGGATCGCGGTCAGAAGGTCAATGTGAACGATTTCAATGGTCCGCATCCGCTCTACACCTGTGTCAGTACCGTGAGGTGTCTCCTGATTGGCGAAACCAGTCCGGAGAAAGCTAGCAAGTTCCAAGAGTTGGAATCTTTGGAGTCCACGCGTCGAGGATCTAACCAATGGAAGGCAGATCTGGCCAGTATTGGCCAGTTTATCCCGAAGTAGGTATTCGTAGAAAAGGGTAGACATATTTTATTGATTGATTTCTTTAAATATTTTAAAGATTTTTTAAAACTCAAAAGTTTAGCGAGGAGGAGATCATGAGAGCTGTTGGTGCCTTGCAAATTAATGGACATGAAGTACCCACCTCAGGTTAGTAAGTGTACATATTTCGTCCAATATTAATCGGATTACTGAAAGGAATACCTTTAAAGAATCGCAGAAAGATTCCCCACCAATATGCATCAAAACCAGGGATCGAATTTCTGGATCGATTTTCTTCCCATTTTTGTGGGCTAACCCCTTGTCAAATCCGGAATCAAATCCGCAATCCCTTGGAAAATCCAGGACCCCCCAATATGGGTTCTTTGGATGTCTATATTTTGGCCAATTTACATCCGATTCTTGAAAGGAATACCTTAAAAGAATCGCAGAAAGATTCCCCACCAATATGCATCAAAACCTGGGATCGAATTTCTGGATCGATTTTCTTCCCATTTTTGTGGGCTAACCCCTTGTCAAATCCGGAATCCCTTGGAAAATCCAGGACCCCCCAATATGGGTTCTTTGGATGTCTATATTTTGGCCAATTTACATCCGATTCTTGAAAGGAATGCCTTAAAAGAATCGCAGAAAGATTCCCCACCAATCTGCATCAAAATCTGGGAACGAATTTCTGGACCGCTTTTCTTCCCATTTTTGTGGGCTAACCCCTTGTCAAATCCGAAATCCCTTGAAAAATTCAGGACCCCCAAAAAGGTTCGGATGGCTATTTTTGATTTACATCCGATTCTTGAAAGGAATACCTTAAAAGAATCGCAGAAAGATTCCCCACCAATATGCATCAAAACCTGGGATCGAATTTCTGGATCGATTTTCTTCCCATTTTTGTGGGCTAACCCCTTGTCAAATCCGAAATCCCTTGAAAAATCCAGGACCCCCCAATATGGGCCATTCGGATGTCTATATTTTGGCCAATTTACATCCGATTCTTGAAAGGAATACCTTAAAAGAATCGCAGAAAGATTTCCCACCAATCTGCATCAAAATCTGGGAACGAATTTCTGGATCGATTTTCTTCCCATTTTTGTGGGCTAACCCCTTGTCAAATCCGGAATCCCTTGGAAAAACCAGCCCCCCAAAAGGGCTTCGGTGTTATATTTTGGCCAATTTACATCCGATTCTTGAAAGGAATACCTTAAAAAAAAAAAAAAAAATTAATCTGCATCAAAATCTGGGATCGAATTTCTGGATTGATTTTCTTCCCATTTTTGTGGGCTAACCCCTTGTCAAATCCAGAATCCCTTGGAAAATCCAGGACCCCCCAAAATGGCCCTTTAGGATGGCTATATTTTTGCGAATATTATTCCGTTTCTTGAAAGGAATACCCTAAAAGTATTATAAAAGGTTCCCCGCTAATGCGAATAACATTTTTTTCGTAATTATTTCATATTTATCGTAGATCCTCCTCACGTGGGTGTCTTTTATACGGCATCTTTTACGGAAAACTCCTGCCTCCCAAACTTGGCCAAGAGTTTCAACAAGAATGGCCATTGCATTTTGTGGGCACCCAAGGAAATCAAAAAGAATGCCCACCTAAGCATCTGCTACTCGGATGCCATGTGGGGCACCGCGGATCGCCAGCGCCACTTGATGCAGACGAAGCTCTTCAAGTGCGCCTGTCCACGGTGTGCGGATGTGACCGAACTGGATACCTGCTACAGTGCCTTGAAGTGCGAGGATCGCCAGTGTGGCGGCTTGATGCTCCCCAGCAAATCGGATGAGTGGAATGGTAGCTGGCGGTGAGAATCCTTTTCTGATTGAAAACAACCATTTGTAACTCCTTGATTGTATTGATTCTATCCAGATGCCGGGAGTGTCACAAGCAGGTGCAGAAGCACTATGTGGAAGGTATTTTGGAGCGAGCCGGCAAGGACATTCAGAGCATGGAAAAGAATGCCGATAATGGTTTAAAGTATGTGAAAGTTTTAGTATTCTTTGAGCTGAATGGAAACGATTAATCCATTTCCAGATACCTCAAGCACTACGAAAAATGGTTGCCACCTCAGCACTACCACATGAGCGAAATAAAAATCCTTTTGGTCCAACTCCTGGCTAAGGATCAACAGGAGCTGATGGTAGTGTCTGATGAAAAGCTCCAGCTGAAACTGAAATTCGCCCAGGAACTGGTTGATCTCTACGAGAAAATTGCGCCATGTAAGTGTGCTAATTGGAATTATCACGTATACGCCGTGTTATATCAAGTGGTTTGCCATTGCCCCAGGTGAGGTTCGTACGCTCGGCACTCTCTGCTTCGAGCTGCACTCGGCTATTGCCGAACAGACCCGGCGCGTGGCCCTGGAGACCAGTCTGTCGCCCAAGGAGCGGCTGGAGGAGTCCCTGCACTACGTGGACAAGTGCGTCAACTATCTGCAATACGAGTCGGACATCTTTGTGGAGGGTCACATCCTCAAACAGGCCAAGATAAACCGCGACGCCCTGCGCATGGTTATTAGGATTTCCTAGGCCATTCACTGCTCATTAAATGCATATTAAAAAATATCAATAAATGGCTATAACCGTTTCCAGATAGTTGGCGTTTATCGGTGGCGGGAACCAAGGGAAAAGTGGTCAAGTCATTCAGTCACAAGCCAAACGTTATTGCTGATTTTTTTTTGTTTAATTTTGATTTGCAATATTTGGGTGTATGAGTAAGCTTTTCTGACAGACCCCGGTGATAAGACTACGAATTTTGTTTGATTATTGTAGCAGGTATTATTATCGAGCGAGGAGACAAATGGACTTTCCACAAATGACAAGACCATTAAATAACTTAAAAATTCTACTCACTAAGAGGTTACTCAATTTCCCCGTTGTCCGATAATCATGACTTTTCACTTAATCTCGGAAGGGAATTATGGCCCAGACTGTTCCCTTATCTTTGCCGGAATATTTTATGCCCATTTATAGCCCTCGACAACTTGAATAGGCTTGTCCAATTGCAAACGATTTTCTGATCGATATAAAGAAAATCAAATGGGAGATATAAGAGACAATTCACCTGGGCTATGAATGGCAATACCGAATAACTTCTTGAATCCTAAGATTGGCCAAAACACGTTCTTTTTGGCCAAAACATTCTTATCGCTTTTTGTGGTTTCTGTTTCACGTGCAAAACCCAAGAGCTTTGGCTTGATCGGACAATTTCATCATCAGTTCTAACTCACCGTTAGACTTTAAGAATTTTTATACCAGCTCCATAATATTGATAAACATGCATTATTAATTGATAAGGCGGCCACATTGCCCAAATATAAGCCCGTAGCTATTGGCATATTCTAATAGTCCATTTTAGTCTGCCCAACCGTCAGCAGGTGTCCTGGCCCATGCCACTCCAATAGCCCCTACGCCGATTCTAATATAGTGATTTAGTGAATTTAATTAAACAAATATTGGGACTTAAAAATATCCAGCATGACCGCTAAAAATGGCGACATCGCCAGAGACGATGACAACTCGCGGCAACACTACAAATCCAACATAGTCCTTGGACAACAACTAGAGGATAAAGATCAGGATCGCAAGAACTTGTGAGTTTTCGCTGTGTTTCAAAAAGGACCTCACAAAGCCATTATTTTTAACACTTGTGAGTGACAAATAATTAACTCAGTAATTCAATCATTTAGTAATCAAAAAGATAATACAATTAAGTGGCGTGTTCAACTCGAGTGAAAAATTAAACTGATATTTGGCGAAAATTCCATTCATTGCCGAAAATGCTACTCCATGATGACAAGGCCGATTGCCTTGGCCAACACATAAAATGGCTAAATGCCCTGCAAAGGAACAAATTAAATTAGTGAACTAGTGAAAATATATAATTAAATTATATATTATTTACTTTATCTAAACAAATTCATATAGATACTATTTGATTGAATAATTTTATAGAGTTTTAGTGCAATTCTCTTTTTCAATTGTGATATTTTTTCTATTGATGAAACAAATAATTGAATTGCCTTTTAAAAATCGGAATATAAAAAGGAAATTCTTCGGCCATTGTAATTCGCACACAATACTGAACTATTATATATAAAGTTACTATATAAAGTATACCCATATTGGTACATAGGTGTAAATGTATTCGTATCTCAGTTGAGATAGTGACTGCCCGAGGTGCTAAAACCGAAGCGTGTTCCCCTTGTGGAGTGTCATGGACAGATAAGGGGTACAAGAGGTTCAGGGCTGAGGGCGTCAATATAATCAGCTATTTGATAGGCCCACTATATCTACTATATCGTTAACATTATCAATCCTTTATTGCAGTGAGCCGAATAAGGCGAAAAAGAATCGAAAGCATGACGAGGCGGAACCGGAAGAGGAGGAGTTTAAATACAAGGAGGAAATCAAGCAGGTCGGCTACTTCCAGATCTTCCGATATGCCACCAACAAGGATCGCTTCCTCTACGTGATTGGACTGCTGGCTGCCGTGGCCACGGGTCTGACCACTCCAGCCAACAGTTTGATCTTCGGAAACTTGGCCAACGTAAGTTTCAAAAGTAATTCCCTCTCCCAATTTAAAACTAACAAAGACTCGCATCTCAGGACATGATCGATTTCGGGGGCTTGGTGACAGGTAGGAAGTACCGGGCCGATGATGACATGAGCAATATCCTCCTCGACAAGGTCCAAGAGTTCTCCCTGCAGAACACCTACATTGGAATCATTATGCTGGTGTGCTCGTACATCTCCATCGCCTGCTTCAACTACGCCGCCCACTCCCAGATCCTCACTATCCGATCCAAGTTCTTCCGCTCCATTCTGCACCAGGACATGAAGTGGTACGACTTCAACCAGAGCGGCGAAGTGGCCAGCCGAATGAATGAGTAAGTAACTCTCACTAGCCCTGAGGCAAAAATCCAATAACACGGCTTATCTATGACGTTTAAACATTATTTTTCCTGAACATCGACTAAAGTGTCAACTAGAATAGTCGATAATATTAACTAAAACGCGTACTTGTCTGGCGATCTTATCTGAAAACAATGACGTCGGTCTTTTGGCTTAGTAACTTACCAACTAACGTGCTTTAACCTTTCAGGGATCTGTCCAAAATGGAGGATGGCCTGGCCGAGAAGGTGGTGATGTTTGTCCACTACCTGGTCTCCTTCGTGGGCGCCCTCGTTCTGGCCTTCGTTAAGGGCTGGCAGTTGTCGCTGGTGTGCCTGACCAGTCTGCCGCTGACCTTCATCGCCATGGGCCTGGTCTCGGTGGCCACGTCCCGGCTGGCCAAGAAGGAGGTCACCATGTACGCCGGAGCCGCCGTTGTGGCCGAGGGAGCTCTCTCCGGCATCCGGACAGTGAAGGCCTTCGAGGGCGAGGCCAAGGAGGCGACGGCCTACAAGGCGAGCGTCATAGCCGCCAAGTACCTCAACATCAAGCGGAACATGTTCTCCGGAATCGGATTTGGTCTGCTCTGGTTCTTCATCTACGCCTCCTACGCCCTGGCCTTCTGGTACGGAGTGGGTCTGGTGATCAAGGGTTACCACGATACCTACTATGAGAACTACGATGCCGGCACTATGATCACTGTGTTCTTCTCCGTGATGATGGGCTCCATGAATATAGGCATGGCAGCTCCCTATATTGAAGCCTTTGGAATTGCCAAGGGAGCCAGCGCAAAGGTGTTCCACATCATCGAGCAGATACCCACGATCAATCCAATTGATGGTGGCGGTAAGAAGCTGAAGGAACAAATCGATACTATTGAGTTCAAGGAGGTGGAGTTCCAGTACCCGACGCGGCCACAGATCCCCATTCTCAACCGGCTCAACCTGAAGATCCATCGCGGACAGACGGTGGCTCTGGTAGGCCCCTCCGGCTGTGGCAAGTCCACCTGCATCCAGTTGGTGCAACGCTTTTACGATCCCCAGGGGGGCGATGTATACTTCAACGGCTCAAGTCTAAAGGACATCGACGTTAACTGGTTGCGATCCAAGATCGGCGTTGTGGGTCAGGAGCCAGTGCTTTTCGGCGTGTCCATCTATGAGAACATTCGCTATGGACGGGAGGACGCCACCCGGCAGGATATCGAGGAAGCTGCCGCTGCCGCCAATGCTGCCGTTTTCATCCAGAAACTACCCCGTGGCTATGACACTTTGGTGGGCGAGCGAGGAGCCCAGTTGTCCGGAGGTCAGAAACAGAGAATTGCTATTGCCCGAGCACTGATCCGCAATCCGGAGATCCTGCTCCTGGACGAAGCCACCTCTGCCCTGGACACGGCCAGTGAGGCAAAGGTGCAGGCTGCCCTGGAGAAGGTGAGTGCCGGCAGAACCACCATCATTGTGGCCCATCGCCTGTCCACGGTCCGGCGAGCCGATCGAATTGTTGTCATCAACAAGGGCGAGGTGGTGGAGAGCGGCACCCACCAGGAGCTGATGCAGCTGAAGGAACACTACTTCAACCTGGTGACCACCCAAATGGGTGACGACGATGGTTCGGTGCTCAGTCCCACGGGCGACATTTACAAAAACTTCGACATCAAGGACGAGGACGAGCAGGACATCAAAATCATAAACGAGGACGAGGACGAGGACGAAAAGGAGGCAGCCACTGCCAAAAAGGACAAGAAGAAAAAGAAGGTCAAGGACCCCAACGAGGTGAAGCCCATGACCGAGGTGATGAAGATGAGCAAGCCAGAGTGGCTGATTATTACCGTCGGTTGCATCTCCTCCGTTATCATGGGTTGTGCCATGCCCGTCTTTGCTGTGCTCTTCGGAAGTATTCTTCAGGTCCTGTCGGTCAAGGACAACGATCAATATGTGCGGGACAACAGCAATGAGTATAGTATATACTTCCTGGTCGCTGGAATCGTTGTGGGCTTCGCCACCTTCATGCAGATCTACTTCTTTGGCATCGCTGGCGAAAGGTTAACGGAGCGCTTGCGAGGACTGATGTTCGAGACGATGCTGAAGCAGGAGGTGGCTTGGTTTGACGACAAGGCCAATGGCACGGGAAGCTTGTGTGCCAGGCTATCCGGCGATGCTGCTGCAGTTCAAGGGGTAATTATTCTTTGAAGTAATAAGAGCTCCAATATTGAATAATGTAATCCTTTTAGGCCACTGGTCAACGTATCGGTACCATCATCCAATCCATCGCCACCTTGGCCTTGGGAGTGGGTCTTTCCATGTACTACGAGTGGAGTCTGGGCTTGGTGGCCTTGGCCTTCACCCCCTTCATCTTGGTCGCCTTCTACTTGCAGCGTACTGTGATGGCCAAGGAGAACATGGGCTCGGCCAAGACAATGGAGAACTCCACCAAACTAGCCGTCGAGGTGGTGTCCAACATCCGGACTGTGGTGTCGCTGGGTCGAGAGGAAATGTTCCACAAAAACTACATTGGCATGTTGATCCCAGCCGTTGAGGTATGTCCGGGTTTCGGCGTTTATAAACCCTTTATCTTTTATTACTTGGGCTTTGAAAGAGTATGTTTTTATTAAATCGTAATTTCCTTTAAAGATCTCCAAGAAAAACACTCACTATCGTGGAGCCCTCTACGGTCTCGCCCGATCCCTGATGTTCTTCGCCTATGCCGCTTGCATGTACTACGGAGCCTGGTGTGTGGTCAACCGAGATCTCGCATTTGGTGACGTTTTCAAGTAAGGTCCCTGAAAACATCATAAATATCGTTTTTTTAATATTAATGCTCCCTGAACAGGGTTTCCCAATCTTTGATCATGGGCACAGCATCCATTGCCAACGCTTTGGCCTTTGCTCCTAATATGCAGAAGGGCGTGTCCGCCGCCAAGACCATCTTCACTTTCCTGCGCCGCCAGCCTCTGATCGTGGACAAGCCCGGAGTTTCCCGCGAACCATGGCACTGCCAGGGCGATGTGTGCTACGACCGGGTGGAGTTCAGCTATCCGACCCGCCGCGAGGTGCAGGTGCTCAAGGGCCTAGACCTGAGCGTCGGCAAGGGCCAGAAGGTGGCCCTAGTAGGTCCCTCCGGTTGCGGAAAGTCCACCTGCATCCAGCTCATACAGAGATTCTACGACGTGGACGCGGGAGCCACGTTGATCGATAAGCAGGACGTGCGCGATGTATCCATGAGCAATCTGCGCAACCAGCTGGGCATAGTGTCCCAGGAGCCCATCCTCTTCGACCGTACCATCAGGGAAAACATTGCCTATGGCGATAATTCCAGGACTGTGACCGATCAGGAGATCATTTCCGCCTGCAAGAAGTCCAATATCCACGAGTTCATCGCCAATCTGCCCTTGGGATACGACACCAGGATGGGAGAGAAGGGAGCCCAGTTGTCTGGAGGTCAGAAGCAGCGCATTGCCATTGCCCGTGCCCTCATCCGTAATCCCAAAATCATGCTGCTCGACGAGGCCACCTCGGCGCTGGACGCTGAAAGTGAAAAGGTAGGTTTCGAATCTCCAGAAAATATAGTATTGTCCTTAACTTCTATCTCCACTTTGTTTAGGTTGTCCAAGACGCCCTAGACGCCGCCTCCGAGGGTCGCACTACCATTAGCATAGCCCATCGTCTGTCCACCATCGTCCACTCGGACGTTATCTTTGTATTCGAGAATGGAGTCGTTTGTGAAGCTGGAGACCACAAACAGCTCCTGGCCAACCGAGGACTCTACTACACGCTCTACAAGCTGCAGAGCGGAGCCATGTAACCATCCTAGCTTAGGTCTAGCCAATTATTTAGTGAAACGCGAACAATGGCCCTCTAGTATTCATGTACAAAACAAACAAGTCGCTAGCTTAGATAATATAAGATTATTTATCAATATTTATGAATTATACTTTGAGGAATTTATGCATGAATTTTGAAACGAAACAGTACTTCAATAGGATAAGAGAAATAAACATACGTTTTGTATATGTTTTTGTTTTTATTTTAGATTTACATCGATTTGTTTAAATTTAATTGCATGTTACCCAGTCGTATTGGTTGTCCACTGGAAACCAATGTACCGTATTAGCTTAAAGTAGGACCTCCAAAAATTCATCTGTTTATCCGTCCGCCGCCAGAACGCCATGGTCGTCTTGGCCAAAACCTAGTCCTTGTGCTGTGCTCTTTAGTGTACAACTACAACTAGTTTAGAATTATACGTAAAAATAAGCAAAATCTTACAGGGAACACAACACGAAACACTGACCACGCGCTCCAGGTAAGGGCATATACGACATATACTTATGTCGACTATAAAACCACTTGAGTTCGAGCTTGCATAATAAACAATAAAAACTTTACGCAGGCATATCTCATTGGCCATAACCCTCTAACACCCAGCGGCTTGGTCTTTGTCTTAGTTATTCAGCTTTGGAAGTCACATCGTCTGATTTGATCGGATCGCATCTAATTCTGATTACTACACATTTTGTTTGGGTAAATGCTGATGTGTGTCTGTGTGTAATTCATGATTCGGTTTAAGGAATATGACGGTGTTTTCGTGTTTAACGTAGAACTTAATCGAAATCCAAAAGCGGTTATTATTAAATAGGGGAACAACAACTATGACTATGGTTGCCTAATTTAGTTCTTCTCTTCCTTCTTGGCTTCGCCAGAAGTGTCGCTCGAACTGCTGCTGTCGGTGGAACCGGCTCCGGCATTGCTCTCGCGTTCAGCCGACATCTAAGGAAAAGACAAACCATTAATCACTTAACCCAATCCTGAGGCACAAGACCTTACCTTCTTGTAGGCCATCTCGAAGAGCTTCAGGGAGGATTGCTGCAGTTGGGAGGTAGCCTTCCTGACCTCCTCCAGCTCGGCGGTCTCCTTGTTGGCCAGCAACGTGCGCAGATCGGCAATCTCCTTCTTCAGCTTCTCGCACTCCTCGGCGGGCAGCTGGCTCTTGAACTCCTCCATCTTGGTCTCAGTGTCGTGGACTATGCTCTCGCCCTGGTTAACGATTTCGATCAGCTCGCGCTTCTTCTTGTCAGCGGTAGCGTACTCCTCGGCCTTCTTGATCATGTTTTCGATTTCGTCCTTGCTTAAACCACCGCTCGACTGGATCACAATCTGCTGCTCCTTGCCGGTGCCCTTATCCTTGGCCGAAACGTGCACAATACCGTTGGCATCAATGTCGAACACAACCTCGATCTGTGGCACTCCACGTGGTGCAGGGGGAATGCCCACAAGAGTGAAGGAACCGAGCAGCTTGTTGTCGTTGGCCATCTCGCGCTCTCCCTGGTGCACCTTGATCTCCACCTGAGTCTGGCCATCGCTGGCCGTCGAGAAGACCTGAGACTTCTTGGTGGGAATTGTGGTATTGCGGGAAATGAGTCGGGTGAACACTCCACCAAGGGTCTCAATACCCAGGGACAAGGGAGTAACGTCCAGAAGAAGTACATCGGTGACATCTCCAGCCAGCACACCACCCTGCACAGCGGCACCGACAGCGACAGCTTCGTCGGGATTGACGGAACGAGAGGGCTGACGGCCAAACAGCTCCTGCACCGTGGACTGCACCTTGGGCATACGAGTCATGCCACCGACCAGCAGCACTTCTCCGATCTCAGACTTGGACACCTCGGCATCGGACAGGGCCTTCTGGCAGGGCTGGATGGTGCGCTTGATTAGGTCGCCGACCAGGCTCTCCAGCTTGGCGCGGGTCATCTTTAGGTTCATGTGCTGAGGTCCAGCAGCGTCCATGGTCAGATAGGGCAGATTGATGTCGGTCTGTTGGGAGGAAGACAGCTCGCACTTGGCCTTCTCAGCAGCCTCCTTCAGGCGCTGCATGGCAATGTTGTCCTTGCGGATGTCAATGCCGCTGTCCTTCTTGAATTCAGCAACCAGGAAGTTAACGATGGCGTTATCGAAGTCCTCACCACCCAACAAGGTGTCGCCGTTGGTGGACTTGACCTCGAAGACTCCCTTTTGGATCTCCAGAATCGAAATATCGAAGGTTCCGCCACCCAAGTCATAAACAGCAATGCTTAAAAGATAGATTTACATATTTCGATTAAAAAGTTGGTAAAAACTTTGCCAACCACGTGATTCTTTGCAATACTCTGATATAAAATAAAATGAAAGATGCATTTCCCTTATAAAGATATACATTATGGAACACTTACATTTTGTCCTCGGTCTTGTCCATGCCATAAGCCAAAGCAGCAGCGGTGGGCTCGTTGATCACACGCAGCACATTGAGTCCGGCAATCTGACCAGCATCCTTGGTGGCCTGACGCTGAGAGTCGTTGAAGTAGGCCGGCACGGTTACCACGGCGTTCTTGACGGGTGTATTGAGGTAAGCCTCGGCGGTCTCCTTCATCTTAATCAGGATGAAAGCACCAATCTGTGAGGGGGAGTACACCTTTCCGTCGGTGGCGGAGACCCAGGCATCGCCGTTGGAGGCCTTGACCACCTTGTACGACAGATTAGTGATGTCCTTCTTTACCTCGGGGTCATCGAATCGGCGACCAATCAGACGCTTTGTGGCATAGAAGGTGTTGGCCGAGTTGGTTACAGCCTGGCGCTTGGCAGGCATGCCCACCAAACGCTCACCATCCTTGGTGAAAGCGACGTGGGAGGGTGTGGTACGGGCACCCTCGGCGTTCTCAATCACCTTCGCTTGCTTGCCCTCCATCACGGCCAAGCAGGAGTTAGTGGTTCCCAAGTCGATGCCAATAACAGCACCTTTGACCCCGCCGGACCTAAAAAGGGGGATGGTAATGTGTACATATGGTTAGTCGGTGATAAGGCCGCCGGCAACAAGTAGAGATAAGCGCCACGTTTCTTTTGCTAGATACTTCCAATTATCGATAGGGAGGATCTGGCTAAGATCTAATTATCTAAAGAATGATGCAATTTGCTTCTGGAAATTAAAATGTTTGCCTACCGCACCATTACATAAGCGGGGAAGCATATAATATGCTTGCGGACTGAGACCACGGATTTATTTTACAGAATGAACAAGGGGCGACTTACTTGTATCGCTGCTGAGCCGTCAATCCATTGCTGGCACCTGGCAGAGTCTGAAAAAATAAGAAAAAGAGTCAGCCAGCCGCCGTGGAATATTCGCGTAAAACATGACCCGCAACAGCGGAGCCGCACATGCCGCACTTTACATAATAGACGGCGGGTACTTACGCGGAATATGCCAGAAGCTCCGGAAAGGTTCGTCGGAGTAACGCCGACCTGTCGGGCGAGACGAGGCAGAAACTTGGGTACACGCAGCATCTTGGCTTGGGGTATATTCTACTTCTGCAATTTAACACGAACAATTGTCAAAGTAAAGCAAAATTTCGTCAGAACAGAGCACGGCGAGCGAGCACGTTTCTTCCCGTTGGAGGGCTAAAGGTAAGTAATCGAGTAATCGATAGCTAAACCGGCTAGGGTTGCCGAGGTGGTTGTATGTTTCCTGAATTTCGAACTGAGATTCCCCTCTGGTGTACGTATATGTTTTCTAATTCACTTATTTCTCGAACAATGTCATTTCAGAAAGTGTTAAAGGAAAGCCTCCTAGATCTATAACGCCCAACTGAAACTTCTCTGCAAATATGGAGCTACTGAAATCTTGAATTTATTGAAATTGATTGTAGGTCTATGGTCTTTGGGGCATCAGTATATGTATTTATTCAAATTAATATTTTTGAATTATATTCATACTGTTTATCAGTAATTGGACATAAACATCTTTAATTCATCCCTTGCCCGGCGTTAATTTACCCTAATAGTATGACCGCACCGGCCACCTCTGGGGGAAACTATCGAAAGGCACATTTAACACATGTATATCAGTCTATCATTGCGTAAAAGTATCCAAAAATTTCGAAATCCCAAATTAACACACAGAACGCCGGTGAGACCCGTGCGCTGCCGGTTCCGTACCTTCCGTACCTGCGTCTGTCCCACGTCCCAAGGATATCCTATTAGCCCCCGCGGCAGTGGATCAGAGCAATGGCTTCGGATCATGAAGACTCTGATGTCGAGCTGGAGGAGAACTACTACACATTTCTGAATCTACCACGGGATGTAAGTGCAGCGTCATCTTCAGCTAATCCTTCGCTAATCACCGTTCATTTCAGGCCACTGCCGAACAGATAAACACGGCGTACCGGAAACAGAGTCGCATTTATCACCCGGATAAGCATCTTGATCCGGACAGCAAAAAGAAGGCGGAAACCATGTTCAACCGCACCAAGCGAGCCTACGAGGTACTATCGGATCCTCACCAGCGAGCCATCTACGACTCGGTGGGAGAGAAGGGGCTCCGGACCGAGGGCTGGGAGATCGTCCACCGGACCAAGACGCCTGCAGAGATCCGGGAGGAGTACGACCGCCTAGCTCAAGCTGCTGCCGAGCGCCGGCTCCAGCAACGGACGAATCCTCGCGGCAACATAACCATTAATGTAAACGCCACCGAAATATTTGCCCCGTACGATGATACGGAAATGCCGCGCGTGGAGATCGGCTCTATGAGCATTGCCCAGTCCATTGAGGCTCCAATCACCCGCAAGGACATGATCATCATGAGTGGCAACCTTTACTCTTCAAACGGCAACGGTAGCGGTGGCTTCGTTGTCGCCGGACGCAGGCTCCTCAATAAGGGTTGGCTGGAGCTTTGTGCTGGTGCGGGAAACGGTTTTTTGCTGGGTCTTAAGGGTAAGAAATATATTAGGGCATAATCTTTATTATCAGATATCTGAAGTAGTGCCTTTTTAAGGTGGTAGAACTTTAAACCAAAAGCTGACGCTCAACGGCGGCACAAACCTGAACTTTCGGGACAACGGGGTGATACCTGCCTTGTTCTCTACGTTAGCCGTGCAACTGGACAAGCACACCATGGGCAGTCTTACGTTAAACGCCGGGCCCCAATCGTCCATGTCGACGCAGATCGATCACTCCAAGGAGAACTACTCGCTGAGCACGTCCTTTGTCATTGGAACGCCGCATGTGTACTTCGGGCTCTCTTACACTCGGAAGATGATGGAGAATGAACTGAAGCTGAAACTAGCCGCCAAGTAGAGATTGCCACGTGTTGTAAAATCAAAGTATTGATTTTTGTCCCTTGCAGGGTTGGAACTTTCGGCTTTATGGGGGAGTACGGCGTGGAAAAAAAGGTTTCCAAATACAGCTCAGTGACGGCAACAGTCTCAATTGGCGTGCCTTCCGGAGTCATATTGAAATTCAAGTGGGTTTGCTAAAAATGTTCATCAACAAAATTTTTTCTAATGTTTTAATCTTATTCAGAATAATTCGTTCAAATCAATCGTATGTATTTCCCATCCACTTGAGCGATGAAATAGTTCCTGCTGCCGTTTTCTACGCCTCAGTCACTCCGGTTATTGCGTGGTTCTTTATCAAGAAGACAGTGATGGACCCCATGGAGGCCGAGAAGAAGAGCATCGAGGTGGAGCGAACGAAACGGCAAAACGAACAGAGGCTGTCGGCCAAG
The DNA here is from genome assembly GCA_018150405.1 of Drosophila varians. Lineage (NCBI taxonomy): Eukaryota > Metazoa > Arthropoda > Insecta > Diptera > Drosophilidae > Drosophila > Drosophila varians. Next base: position 19,452,493 of record JAECWK010000130.1, read on the forward strand.
CGGCAGGAGGCGAGCGCTGCTGTCCATTTGATGCAGCGCACCTACAATCGGATCATGACTGAGGAGCTGGAGCGGATGGGTCTGATTGTGACGCGGGCCGTGTACGGCTGCTGCGTGGAGGGTAGTACTCAGTTCAAGCCGGAGCAGTCCCTGGACGTAACTATACCTATTCAGTGCCTTGTTAAGGACGGAACCCTTCAGCTTTATGAGTCATCAAAGGTCAGTGCCTAAATTGCTCCCTCTTCGAAAATGTTTCGTGGAGTTTTACTAATTACAGAGCGACCTGCCCGGCTTCTATGACCCGAGCATCGGGGAGGAGAAGATCCTGCGAATCGAGTATACCTATCAAAACCAGTTCCAAGTAATCAACGTCAAGGACAATGAGGCGCTGCGACTTCCAATGCCTGGATAGTGTGACACCGCTGCGCTGCACTAAACTGCACTGCCCGGCAATTAGTATAAATCTTCAGTTGTGTTTGTAACTTGTTTTTATTCTTTATAGAAAAGACCCATTCCCAGACATGGGGCAAATATGGCTTGTTAGTATATTTCCCCCATTTACAATACCACTTTGTAATTCGCTATTTTTGGGATAGCTTTGAGATCCGTAACGCGAAATAAAACAGATGAAAACAAACTATATTGGAAATGACAAAAAAAAAAGTTTATTTAATTTTGAAATTATTTTGTACTGTTTTAAAAAGATTTAAAAAAAAATGTTTATCGATTATAAATTTAAAAACCGCGGCGATTGTAATGATTGAGTTTTTGTTATCGGAAATGCACGGCAACCCCAATCTTGGGGAGAAATCATGGAGTCAGCTGTTTTCCTGCTGGATTCGGGGAGTTGCAAGATTTAACTTTTATAATTCTGGCGACGACCGTTTAGATCTGAAAATGCCTCCACGGAGGGGAAACGAGTCGAGCAGAGTATGATGCAATCCTTGGACCATGATCGGATTCACAAGGGCAAATCTCATCCGCTTCGTGGCCGGCGCAATCTGCTTGTTGCTGGTGGTTAACTTTTTGGGCTTCCGCACCGACGGAGCCAGTGGCACCTCCCTCAGCAAGCTCAGGTTTGTTACAGTTCACTACCACATCCTGTTCGTACTAAGGACCACTTTTGTTTGTAGCATCCGACGCGTACACAAATATGCGCATATCTATGGTAATGCCAGCAAGCTGCCCGCGGCTCCACTGGCCATGTCGAAAGAGCGGGAGCAGCTGTTGCAAGGCGGACCGAACTCCACCTCAACGACTGTGATTGCGACTGCAAACTTTACTTCCATTCCACAAGACTTATCGCACATCCCGCTGAGCACATACAAGGCTCTGCCCATGGGTCAAAAAACCAGTTCCGCCCTCCATGCCAACTGCACCGATCCCGATCCCCGTGATGGTACCTGAAACTCTACCCGTTATATTAGCAGGTTATATAAAAATCTCATTGCAGGTGGCCCTATTAAACCAAACACTACCCTCGAATCATTGGACATTATCGAGGCTGAGCTGGGCCCGCTTTTGCGCCCTGGTGGCGCCTTTCAGCCAGATAAGTGCAATGCCCAACACCACGTAGCCATAGTGGTACCCTTCCGCGACCGGTACGCCCATCTGTCCGTCTTCCTGCGCAATATTCACCCGTTCCTGATGAAGCAGCGCATCGCCTATCGCATTTTCATAATTGAGCAGACCAATGGTAAGCCTTTTAATCGGGCAGCTATGATGAACATCGGTTACTTGGAGGCCTTAAAGCTGTACCAGTGGGATTGCTTCATATTCCACGACGTCGATCTTTTGCCTCTCGACGACCGAAATCTGTACAACTGTCCACGTCAGCCGCGACACATGTCTGTCGCGATAGATACCCTCAACTTCAAGTAATTACCATTTTGAGATAACATGTAATTGGTGGAGAAATTTGTTAATTGATTTTGTGACTAGGTTGCCTTATCGATCAATATTTGGCGGAGTGTCTGCCATGACACGTGAGCAATTTCAGACGGTTAATGGGTTTTCCAACTCGTTCTTTGGCTGGGGCGGGGAGGACGACGACATGTCCAATCGACTGAAGCATGCCAACCTATTCATATCAAGGTACCCCGTCAACATAGCTCGCTATATGATGCTGAAGCATCAGAAGGAAAAGGCTAATCCAAAGCGGTAAGTCTTTCTGTAATCCTAAGAATCCTAAGAAGTCTAATAAACACGTTTACCATTTAAAGGTATGAGAATCTACAGAATGGCATGAGCAAAATTGAAATGGATGGCATAAACTCGATCAAGTATGCCATTTACAGCATCAAGGAGTTCCCGACTTTCACTTGGTATTTAGCTGAGCTAAAGAACTCCGAGCGCAAGAGTTAGCCTACGTAAAAATGCGTGACCTTTCTAACTATCCAATATTCGTATGTACAAAGGACAACATTACTTTCACGAATCGTAGAATCTCTTATTAGAGTAGCCCAAAAATGACAGCTCATGGCGACATGAACAATATATATATATATATTAGACACATATTGTGTGCATAATACGGTAGCAAGTCCAGTAACTATACTCATATTACTATGTAGTATACTTTTTAATCCATATTTTAGCTTCAATTCGTAATCCAAGAACAAGAACAGTAAGAACTCGTCTCTGCAGCCGTAATCGTCCCTTTTAATATTCAATATGTGACAAAAATACTTATATGCGTTATACACTTTTTGTTAATTTAAGTTGTTGTTTTGCTTTTTTGTTACTACATATTCAATTTTTATGAACTTCTCAAAAGACACACCTACACCTATTCCTCTGAGGTGAAAATGTAGATATTACTTTTGTGATATGCAAATTGTTATTCGATCAAAAACGATTTATACCAAAATAAAAACTCGAAGAACTTTTACTATACCAAATTCAGATCCTCCCACTCATTAAAATCCAAAAGTTCATCGCTTCGTTTGTTAGATCTCGTTTTTATTCTGGTTACTACGTGTATTAGAGATAGTATTTATGGCTTTGTAACGACTGGGTTACCATTTTAAGTTTATGATTAGTGGGGTATTCGGGGGGCGACGGCGAAAACGAGTAATAATCGCGGGAATCGGATTCCACGTCTCATTTATTAGTGTTTGGTTGGGTTACATTAAAAACGATTGGCATCCAGTGTTTGGGGGATACCTCTGGTAAATGCTTGAGCAACAATTTCGAGCAACCTAAATTCAAATTCGAACCAAAATCATATAAAAAATATAACTATCCGATTATCCCCTGGGATAATTACGGATTCCAAATTATATACATACATAGACAATAATAACGTTTAAAATAGACATATAAAAAATTTGGCAATTACAACACAAACTACAGCAACAAGCAAACCCAATAGAAATTAGAGAGCAACATTTTTACGGAGGGGCGAGCGGGGCAGGGCAGGATTTAGCGTTAGACAATTAGAAACCTATATACAAGTAAAGATTCCGGACGATCTCGGCTCGATCTACATAATGGAGCAGGGCATGGCACAGCAGAGGGGCAGGCACACCGGCACAACGGCGCCACCGGACTTGGTTTTCGTCTTTGACTTGGAGCCGGACTCGTACTCGTACATTCCGGAGCCCTTGGCCCAGCGACCCTGAAACCGGATTATCATAAATAATATGTATTTCTTATGTTTTTTAAGTGGACTCACTCCTGAAGCAGAGCCGGCATGCATCTCCTCGCGTTTCATTATGATGGTGTCGTGTCCTGGCGGATAGTAGACCTCCTTGCCGGCCTTGTTCACGGATGGTACATGCTGCTGGTTGGGCGATGCCACGGCTGTCTCGATTTCCCGCTTGCGCACTGGAGTCTCCAAGGTATCCACATGGTCAGTGGTCTGTAATGGCGAATGGAAGGTATCGTAAGATAATAATTATCGTTTTGGAAATTTTTGTACAATCTTTCGAATAAATTAATGCTAATTTGATTGGTAAACAACGGTCTAATTATTCTAATTTTCACATTTTCGCAAAGAGAAGAATGTAGATACTCACAGTTCCAAAGCTTTGCATCAGATCGTCCACCCTCTGAGGGGGAATGGCGTTAACTGGGTACTCCACGCCATCTACGGGGAAGGGCGAGGGTGATCCAAAGTCCGGACCCCGGCGATTATTTGTGTTGGTGGTCGAGGAGTACTTGTAACTGTATGTGGTGGAGTTTGGCGGATAGCCGTTGCCATTCGGCGGATGCTGCGGCGGATAGGCATTGGTCGGCGGCAGCTGCTTCAGAGGAGCGGGGTGGGGCTCATAGGGAGCTCCGCCGTTCGGTGGTCCATGGATGCTGTTGACCGTGTTCGAGGTCTCCGTCTCCTTGTAGTAGTAGCGGTTTACACCTGGCTGCAGAGGCGGACTGTGTGGCCCTCCGTAGTTGGGGCTGTGGGCCGGACTGTGTGGCGCCGGATAACGCTGTTGTGGCGGCAACTCATTCACCGTATTCACGTGATCCGTCTTGTGGATGTTGTAGATGACAGTGCGGTTGCCCGGAGGTGTGCCTGCCGGTCCAGAGCCCAGAGGGAGCTGGCGGGGCTGGGGACTAACGCCGCGAGTGGTCGTCTCCTTGTGCTCCCGGATCTCGTATGATTGGTTACTGACCAAGGGACGATCGTTGGGCTTGTTCAGCGTGGAGTAGCTCTCCGTATTGTAGACCACGGTCTGGGGCACGTGGCTAGTGTGCGGAACCGGCGACAACTGCGAATAGTTCTGGCTGGAGTTGTGCGTCTCGTGGAGCTTGTAACTGCTGCTCAGAGTATTGGAGTTGCTCAGGTTGTGGGTCCGGTTGATGGTGCTGGTGTTGCTTCCGGGTCCAGTGGCCGGAATTTCGTAAGTATAGGTTCTGACTGTGGTGGTCACCTTAGTGCCCGGAGCAGGCAGGATGCCATCGCTCAGGGCGATGTCCTGCAGCTCCTTGTCGATTGCAGTGCCGCTGGTCACCGTCTGGGTGGTGGTGGCTCCCGGCAGCAGCTCTAAATTGTTGTTAATAGTGCGGTTGCTCTCGTAGATCTTCTTACTCTCGTAGTGACCACCACTGGGGGAGTGGGCTGAAACAAGGAAACAAATTATATACTTTGTTTAACTATCTAAAGGATTAAAAATACTTACCTAGGGTATAGGGCTTATCCCTGGTCTGATACTCATCCCGCTTCAAGCTGGAATACTTGGCCGTGGACTGCAGAGTACTGTAGTCGGTGGGATTGAAGGTCTCCACATCGTCGATGAAGGGCTGCTGACCACCAGCGCCGGAGTGCTTGGTGGTCTTCACCACGCGCGTTGTCCTCGTTACGGTTCCCGAAGGATCAGTGCGTTCCCTGCCAATAAGATCAGAAATAATTGCAGATCCTCGTATAGATTTAGACCAGAGCCAAAACTCACAGTGTCCTATAGGAAGTTCCATTGCTGGGCAGCAGCTCGCGATCCCTGCTGGTGTTCTCACGCTCCTGCTTCAGATCCTCCAAGAGAGCATCAAGCTGGTCGATGTTCTGATCCGGGGACTTGCCCTGGTAAGAGACATTGTTGTCTCCCGAGCTTGAGTATTGGTAGGACGACTTCTTATAGGAGTAGTTTTTGTCGTTCTGGTTGGAATATATTTAAAAGTTAATAAAAAATCATTACATGCCAGATTAATCCTTGAAGTTTTTATCCTACCTTGCCCCATTTTGAGGGCTTATCCCGCAACGAGGATGAGTAATTTTCCGAACTGCTCGAGTACTGCATTTCCAATTAGTATTTTGCTGTAACGGAAACGAGTATCATTCATAAATTATTCAAATTCTACGTGTGAGTAACTCAAGAGAGTCGTGGGTGTCTGCGAGACACGTAATCATTGAATGGACTCCGTCCCCGAATGGCAGGTTGAATTATTTGTTTGTATTCAAGGCGGTTCACAAGAATTCAAGGCATTTTTCCCACCCACACAATTCGAATAAAAATGGCTGCCTTCGTCATTTTCAATCTGAATCTGAATCTGAAGTGAGAACTTTTGGCGCATTAATGGAAGCTTAAGTCATCTGAAGTGGGCATCACTTGAGATCACAAAGTCGCGGAATGCCAAAACAACAATGGAAAGGCGGAGGCTGTCAGCCGAAGATGAAATGCTCTGGAAGTTCAGACACTTTCTTTAAAATGATTTTATTAGGTGGCCAAAAAGATACGTCTTTATAAGCGTCTTCTTTAAATGGAAATGAAATAAAATCCACTGCCCATCAAATAATAATAATTTATAATACAAATGGCATCATTTTTATGTTGAATTCTCCACTTTTTAAAGCGAATCCCAATTGATAAATTGGTAAACTGGAAAAGAATTTCTGGATCGAGTTTCTTCCATTTTTTGTGGGCCAACCCCTTGTAAAATCCGGAATCACTTGGAAAATCCAGGACCCCACCAATATGGCCCCTTCAGATGTCTATATTTTGGCCAATTTTAATCCGATTATTGAAAGGAATACCTTAAAATAATCGCAGAAAGATTCCCCACCAATATGCATCAAAACCTGGGATCGAATTTCTGGATCGATTTTCTTCCATTTTTTGTGGGCCAACCCCTTGTAAAGTCCGGAATCCCTTGGAAAATCCAGGACCCCCCAATATGGGCCCTTCGGATGTCTAAATTTTGGCCAATTTTAATCCGATTCTTGAAAGGAATACCTTAAAGGAATCACAGAAAGATTCTCCACCAATCTGCATCAAAATCTGGAAAAGAATTTCTGGATCGATTTTCTTCCATTTTTTGTGGGCCAACCCCTTGTCAAATCCGGAATCCCTTGGAAAATCCAGGACCCCCCAATATGGGCCCTTCGGATGTCTAAATTTTGGCCAATTTTAATCCGATTCTTGAAAGGAATACCTTAAAAGAATCACAGAAAGATTCTCCACCAATCTGCATCAAAATCTGGAAAAGAATTTTTAAATCGATTTTCTTCCATTTTTTGTGGGCCAACTCCTTGTAAAATCTGGAATCCCTTGGAAAATCCAGGACCCCCCAATATGGGCCCTTTGGAGGTCTATATTTTGGCCAATTTCAATTCGATTCTTGAAAGGAATACCTTAAAAGAATCACAGAAAGATTATCCACCAATCTGCATCAAAATCTGGGAAAGAATTTCTGGATCAATTTTCTTCCATTTTTTGTGGGCCAACCCCTTGTAAAATCCGGAATCCCTTGGAAAATTCAGGACCCCCCAATATGGGCCCTTCGGATGTCTATATTTTGGCCAATTTTAATCCGATTCTTGAAAGGAATACCTTAAAAGAATCACAGAATGATTCTCCACCAATCTGCATCAAAATCTGGGAAAGAATTTCTGGATCAATTCTCTTCCCATTTTTGTGGGCGAACCCCTTGTTAACTCCGGAATCCCTTGGAAAATCCAGGACCCCCCAATATGGGCCCTTCGGATGTCTATATTTTGGCCAATTTACATCCGATTCTTGAAAGGAATACCTTAAAAGAATCGCAGAAAGATTCCCCACCAATACGCATCAAAACCTGGGATCGAATTTCTGGATCGATTTTCTTCCATTTTTTGTGGGCCAACCCCTTGTAAAGTCCGGAATCCCTTGGAAAATCCAGGACCCCCCAATATGGGCCCTTCGGATGTCTAAATTTTGGCCAATTTTAATCCGATTCTTGAAAGGAATACCTTAAAGGAATCACAGAAAGATTCTCCACCAATCTGCATCAAAATCTGGAAAAGAATTTCTGGATCGATTTTCTTCCATTTTTTGTGGGCCAACCCCTTGTAAAATCCGGAATCCCTTGGAAAATCCAGGACCCCCCAATATAGGCCCTTCGGATGTCTATATTTTGGCCAATTTCAATCCGATTCTTGAAAGGAATACCTTAAAAGAATCACAGAAAGATCCTCCACCAATCTGCATCAAAATCTGGAAAAGAATTTCTGGATCGATTTTCTTCCATTTTTTGTGGGCCAACCCCTTGTAAAATCCGGAATCCCTTGGAAAATCCAGGACCCCCCAATATAGGCCCTTCGGATGTCTATATTTTGGCCAATTTCAATCCGATTCTTGAAAGGAATACCTTAAAAGAATCACAGAAAGATTCTCCACCAATCTGCATCAAAATCTGGAAAAGAATTTTTAAATCGATTTTCTTCCATTTTTTGTGGGCCAACTCCTTGTAAAATCTGGAATCCCTTGGAAAATCCAGGACCCCCCAATATGGGCCCTTTGGAGGTCTATATTTTGGCCAATTTCAATTCGATTCTTGAAAGGAATACCTTAAAAGAATCACAGAAAGATTATCCACCAATCTGCATCAAAATCTGGGAAAGAATTTCTGGATCAATTTTCTTCCATTTTTTGTGGGCCAACCCCTTGTAAAATCCGGAATCCCTTGGAAAATTCAGGACCCCCCAATATGGGCCCTTCGGATGTCTATATTTTGGCCAATTTTAATCCGATTCTTGAAAGGAATACCTTAAAAGAATCACAGAATGATTCTCCACCAATCTGCATCAAAATCTGGGAAAGAATTTCTGGATCAATTCTCTTCCCATTTTTGTGGGCGAACCCCTTGTTAACTCCGGAATCCCTTGGAAAATCCAGGACCCCCCAATATGGGCCCTTCGGATGTCTATATTTTGGCCAATTTACATCCGATTCTTGAAAGGAATTCCTTAAAAGAATCGCAGAAAGATTCCCCACCAATATGCATCAAAACCTGGGATCGAATTTCTGGATCGATTTTCTTCCATTTTTTGTGGGCCAACCCCTTGTAAAGTCCGGAATCCCTTGGAAAATCCAGGACCCCCCAATATGGGCCCTTCGGATGTCTAAATTTTGGCCAATTTTAATCCGATTCTTGAAAGGAATACCTTAAAAGAATCACAGAATGATTCTCCACCAATCTGCATCAAAATCTGGGAAAGAATTTCTGGATCAATTCTCTTCCCATTTTTGTGGGCCAAACCCTTGGAAAATCAGTGCCCCCCAATACGGCCCCCTTTTATGTGTACATCTGGGCCCATTTTTATCCGATTCTTGAAAGGAATACCTTAAACGATTTGTAGCTTTGCAATCTCAGAAATCTGTATTCATTTTTCATTGAAACCTCTAGACAATAGATGCGTAGTGTTTCTATACAAATATAAAAATATAGATGAGCTTTTTCGTACAACTTTTGAGTGGATTTACAATGCCCTTTTGGCAGAGTACCCGAAGAAAACAAAAAACTGGCATTGATTTTCGGAACTGGCACACAAACGCACAAAAATACACAAATCACCCAGTCAGGCAGGCAGTCAGGCTGGCAAAAAGTCGAAATATTCAATGTCAAACTGGTTTTCACTTTCGGCGTGTCCTTAAACTCCTTTTTTGTCTGGGCCGACATACACACACGCCAAAACATCCGGAGAAAATACATGTATTTTTTCGGTTCGACTTAATTTGTTTTTGCTGGTGCAGCTTTTACGATTTAACGATAACCTTGGGGAGAGAGATACAAAGATAGAGAACGAGCGATGATGCAAAAATCTGGCCGAGCACACAAGGATGACCGTTGATGATGTCATATCTGTATACAAAATATTATATATAGTATGGCAATAGTCAGTCCGGGTGAGCTGGACAGCAACTGCATTAAACGTCAAGTCTGGCTAACTGGCTTAAGTAATCAAATCAAGGCGTTCAGACTTTAAATAAATCATGGGAATGGGCTGGGAACGGGGATGGGGGATGGCACGCCATATGGTCAACAGAATATAGCTAATAAAATAAAAACCTCGCGCACAAAACACACGCATAAAATAGCATAATATACAATAAATAAAAGGCCAAATCTAATTGACGCCGCCAGCGCCGCCCATTCCTCCGCCCACTCCACTCCATCCCCACCTGCTCCTGCTCCCGCCCAGCCGTCTTAGCACGTTTTTAGCAACGCTCTGGGTCCCAACTTTGGCGACAGCAAAAACAGCGCGAGAGTTAGATCGATCGGAGAGCAAAGCGCGTGTTTTGGTTTTAGTTTATTACTTTTGTTTTTGCATTCAAACATATATACGTGTGGTACATATATGTATATGCTACCCGCGGGTCACGAAATGATCTCATATACTCATGAGATTGAAGCTCCATGGAATCATGTTGCTGTTGTCCAAACATCTTAACCCTTTGAGGGCCCACGCGGCGTATGAGCAATGTAGGTAAAAGCGCCATTTTGTAATGGAAGCTTGAAGTTTTAAAGGATTATTTGAATATTGGATTGTCTGAATACATAAAGAAATATATAGAAACACTATTGTTCCTTAAATAGTCTGTCTGTTTGTAATTAAAAGCTCTATAATTATAGTATTTTTTGACTAATTGGAAGGCAAATATCATCTATTCTTGTTATTCAAACACACTTAATTACTAAAAGTTCCTTAAATAGCCCATCGTTAGTAAATTAGCCAAATAAAACTGTTGATTCCCTTCAAAAGTCTATTATTCTTTGTTTTTCGAATAAATTTGATGGAAAAGCTAGAACTTTGTGTTTCGAAACACAAACTGGAGTAGCTCAACGACCAGTAGCGTGGGTTAAGATCGCTGAACGCCAAATGCCAGATCGCATACGTAGGCAATGGTAATGGCAAACATAAAATAAACAAATACCTCGCTCGCAACGAGTTTCAAATGGCCCAAAAGCGAAAAAGACGAAAAAAGCGAAGGTGTTGTTGTCGTTGAAATTTCCGAAAATCAAACCGAAAACGTAGGCGAAATTTTACGTTTATATGTGCCGTCCGACGTCGGTCGGGCATGTATCATTATCTATATGTGTTCTAGCTAGTCTTGCCACTTTTTGGGTGTTTTTCGAATGGTATATCCGTATCGGTGAGTTGCCAATTTGTGGCACCCACACGCAAAAGTCAGAGAGTTCAAGCCAACCTATAGAAGCCGTTTGAACTTGGCTAATTTAATCGAAAGTTTATTCCGCCACAAATACAAAAAAAGATAGCCAGATACATTCAATGCTCCTGGGGTGAGTATCCGAACACTTTTCGACTTTTGCCGAGCCATTTTTTTGTTGTTATTTTGGCTGCTTGGTGCGGCGGGTATATGAAAACAAATAATTCTATTTTTAGTTCACTGCCACTGTTCTTTCAATTTGAATACTGCGCCACCGTCTGTTCGGGAAATAAATCGAGTGTACACCGTACATGAATCATCTGGCCAAGAAGAGATACATATTGGGCAAAAGATACATCTGAAAAGTGAAGAGGATGCGTTTGCTGCTTTTCGAATTTCGAATTTCACTTCAAAAAAGCGAGTACTTCCACGTACAGAAATACGTATCTATGTATCTACGAAAACACATTCCACCGACACGTAGGGAAAACTCGTTTGTATCTGTTTGAATGTCTGCTTTTTTTCTGTTTTTGTTTTTGTTTTTAAACTAAGCTCGTCTGCCAGTTCAATAGACAAAAACCACAAACCCACACACGCTCTTTCTCTTCAAATATTTGTATCTTATAGGTTCATATGTATCTCACTCTCTCTCACACACTCACTGTGCACTTTTTCAAAACTCCAAAACGGCAGGGAAGGAAAATTTCTGCAATGTGCGGAAAATTCGCTGTCAGTGTATTAGTATTCGATCGCACCCAGCACTGGTGTAACGGTACGCGCGATTTAGTAGTAGTTACTAAGTAGTTAGAGGGTTTCGCTTTTGTTTTCGCCGCTGCTGCGCGTTCGCGTCGCTGTACTGTTCGAGCAGTACTGAGGCACTTGCCACCAGCGATCTAAGCGATCCGATCGCCAGTTGCTCCGGCGACCTGTTCGCCAGAGAGCATCATCTCTCGGTTCCAAACGGGCGCAGATACTCAGATGTTCAGATACAGATACTCTCGGTTGCAAAGCTTGCGCCACTCTCCACTAATGCTAATTGAATGGACAATGGAGAGTAGATCCGAATAGTGGCCCCAACGAATTGGGGACACCCTTCTTTTGTGCCAAATTCTGAACTTTAAGCTGGGATTCTTGACTCCTTCATATTGTTCTAAACTCCTACTAATCCCTAATTTCTTGCCCTAAATCATTTGTTAAAAATTTTATTTGTTTTTTCAGCTAAGCTGCTACTTAGTAATCTGGTGCCTCAAAAGCTCTCTCATATACCATTGCTAGACCAATAAAAAGACCTTTTCTGTTCTTAATTACTCGATACAATAGAGTCAAGTGTGTTCCATTTTATTTATCCGTAATGCAATAGCGACGTCCATAATTGTAATGATCATTGTATCTGTTAGTTGATAAGCTTTTTTATAAAAAACAAAGACCGCAGTAAAGGCGGTTACAACTGAGGGGGATTAGCAGTTACGTTAAAATTAAGATACTTAAGAAAGAAATTAGCGGATAGGGAATCCATTCATTATTCAGATTTTAAAATTTAGTCCTTGGCGGGGACTTCAATCACACGCGGCTTGTCGATGATGCGGGCGGTCTTGTTTCCCTTCTCAACGATACCAATAATCCAGGCCTGGTAGCCCTCCTGCTTCTCAATGTCCTTGCAGTAGGCGGCAGCCTGTTCGCGAGGTAGACAGATGAGCAATCCACCGGAGGTTTCGGCAGAATGGCCTTGCAGCAGCTGAAACATATTGCCACAGGCCTTGGCCACAGCAGCCATCTTCGCAATCACCGGAAGATTGTGTATTACGAAGGAGACGTCCTTCTTTTGGTGAGCGGCCAGGGTTTGAGCGTGTCCCAACAGACCGAATCCGGTGATATCGGTGGCGCCGTGGGCGTTGTACTTGTGCATGAGGCGAGCGGCTACGCGGTTTAGCCGAGACATGGATCCGATCCGATCGCCAGTTGCTCCGGCGACCTGTTCGCCAGAGAGCATCATCTCTCGGTTCCAAACGGGCGCAGATACTCAGATGTTCAGATACAGATACTCTCGGTTGCAAAGCTTGCGCCACTCTCCACTAATGCTAATTGAATGGACAATGGAGAGTAGATCCGAATAGTGGCCCCAACGAATTGGGGACACCCTTCTTTTGTGCCAAATTCTGAACTTTAAGCTGGGTTTCTTGACTCCTTCATATTGTTCTAAACTCCTACTAATCCCTAATTTCTTGCCCTAAATCATTTGTTAACAATTTTATTTGTTTTTTCAGCTAAGCTGCTACTTAGTAATCTGGTGCCTCAAAAGCTCTCTCATATTCCATTGCTAGACCAATAAAAAGACCTTTTCTGTTCTTATTCATTACTCGATACAATAGAGTCAAGTGTGTTCCATTTTATTTATCCGTAATGCAATAGCGACGTCCATAATTGTAATGATCATTGTATCTGTTAGTTGATAAGCTTTTTTATAAAAAACAAAGACCGCAGTAAAGGCGGTTACAACTGAGGGGGATTAGCAGTTACGTTAAAATTAAGATACTTAAGAAAGAAATTAGCGGATAGGGAATCCATTCATTATTCAGATTTTAAAATTTAGTCCTTGGCGGGGACTTCAATCACACGCGGCTTGTCGATGATGCGGGCGGTCTTGTTTCCCTTCTCAACGATACCAATAATCCAGGCCTGGTAGCCCTCCTGCTTCTCAATGTCCTTGCAGTAGGCGGCAGCCTGTTCGCGAGGTAGACAGATGAGCAACCCACCGGAGGTTTCGGCAGAATGGCCTTGCAGCAGCTGAAACATATTGCCACAGGCCTTGGCCACAGCAGCCATCTTCGCAATCACCGGAAGATTGTGTATTACGAAGGAGACGTCCTTCTTTTGGTGAGCGGCCAGGGTTTGAGCGTGTCCCAACAGACCGAATCCGGTGATATCGGTGGCGCCGTGGGCGTTGTACTTGTGCATGAGGCGAGCGGCTACGCGGTTTAGCCGAGACATGGAGTTCATGGCTCGGTGGTAGGCCTTTCGTACATCCTCCTCGGAGACCACCAGCTTGATGCGATTCCAGCGCTCCGGCTGGTCAATCCATTGATGGGCATTCACCGCCACTTGCGTGCCCAAGGGCTTCGTTAGAACCAAGACATCTCCCACCACGGCGTTATCTGGCACGATGTATTCATTAGGTTGGCAAATGGTGGAGGCCACACCTCCAATGGTACACCAGGGATTGACTACGCTCTGACCACCAGTGACAGTAGTGCCGGCCTCCAAAGCTGAGTCCTTAAAGCCCCTCATGATCAAGGGAATGACCACGTCGCGCTCCTTTTCCGTCATCTTCGTACTGACCGCCAGAAGCATCAACATGTTGTCGCAGTCGGTGACTCCCATGGCGTACAGATCGCTCAGGACATTGGCACAAGCGATCTTGCCCATCATGTAGGGATCATCGACGATCGGATAGAAGAAGTCGGTGGTTTGTACGAGGCAGAGACCGCCATGTCTCAGGGGGATAACCGAGCAATCCAAGCCGATGCCAATCCTGGGAATAGCCACATTGAGGAACTGCGGCTCCTGGTCCTGGGCGGAGTAGTCCTGCTGCAGAGCCGATACCAGCTTTGAGAGCACATCCTGTGGCACCTTGCAGCCACGTCCTTTCAAGTCCGCAAAGCGGGTGAGCCTGAAGGATCCGTCCAGATCGTGGGCTGTGGGATCGAAGGGGCGTCGCAGTTCCGCATCACCACCGCCATGCAGCTCAAGGTGAGCCGAGTTCAGGACATCAGCGGCGTAGCTCATCTTTCACTGGTATATCTGATCAAATAGAGAGAAGATAAGAAGTCAGGACTATGGTGGGAGGGCGCACGCACTTTTGCCGCGCAACAAAAATAAAATGACCATATTTCCATTTAGCGAGTAACTCGCGTTCTCCCTGGGCACGAATATTATCGCAGGGAGACGTGTATGTACACGGATTTTCTGCTGTGTGTGAGTAGCGCGCGCTGTGATTGGCTGATGCCGCGACGGCGGCTAAAACGGGCGAAGTCAGTATTTCTCCCCGTTGGCTAAGCGAGAAACGTGAACAATGCCCACTCACTTTAATTGCAAAATGCCAAAAAAGTGTGCACCCGCCAAGTTTGGATTTGATTTCCTTCAATTCTCCATGCAATTAACACTTACTTTTGCTTGTGCGAATGTACAACAGAGACGTATTTAAGTGCAGTCAGCAAACTTTATTTATTTTGCGCCTGGAATTTTTGCTTTTCAACGAGCGAGCTGTCACAACAGGGTTGCCTTTGCTTTTGTAATCGCGCGTGGGTTATCGTGCGTAGGTGGAGGGCTGCCAACTTTTTCTAAATTTATCGATAACAAAAGCGCTAAAGGGTAAAAAAAGAGATATTTTAATTAAAAATATGGCTTATATGTGTAAAAAAAGACAGGAAATATGCCAAAGATGACCTTCTATTTTAAAAACATGGCAATGATGAACTGGAAAAGTGCAGAAATGCAGAGAGCAGGTTGGCCCAAACGGGAGCGAAAGAGAAGCAGGAAACCTGTTGCTTAACCAGAGCGAAAAGTAAAAGTGATTCGAAACAATGAAAATATTTACCTTGTTGTGAAAACTATAGTTTATTGTAGTTTTGAATACTATTCTGGGGGAATCTAAACCTCCTATCTGTTTAGAAAAGTTTTTGCGTTTTCAAAATCGATTCAACACAAAAGACTTAGGCAACAAACTCGAATTTCGGTCTGGGCCATGGCATAACGACATTAAAGCCAAAAACATGATTCAGCTACGTCTGCGCAGTCTCATTCTGCTGCAACTACTGGCCGTGGTTACCTCGGAATATGTGTATGGGGAACCGAAATTCAAATGCCCTAAAAAGTACGTAACTTTTTTAAATTTTCTTCATGGTTGTTACCTTATTGATTTTTTTTAGATCAAACGCCTTATATCCATGCGTATGCTTAAAGGGCAGTGATAATGGCTTATTTGTGCGCTGTGAGAATGCAAATCTTGCCACTCTGGCCGTGGCTCTTCAAAACCTGGCCTCTTTCCAATTGCCCATTGAGGAGCTAACCATCTACAGAGGACATTTTGGTAGAAATTTATTAGATATTATTATAAGAGATAATCTTATATCTCCCATCCCTCTTAGTTCGTCTCTATGGCCCTCTATTTGCCCATATCAATGCCCGTTTGCTCACAATAGAGGACACACCGCTTGTCACCATAGAAGATTATGTATTTTACGGCGTAAACAATACCTTGGAGCAGCTAAACCTTCTCCGCACAAATCTAAGTCATGTGGGAAAGCTGGGATTTGGTGTAAGTTAAAGAAAACATTTCCCAAAAGTGACAATTTTCAACTAAATACACTTTTAGAATCTCGGCAAAGCCACACAATTAGTTATCGATGGCCATGCGTTCGAGCAGCTGCCCAAGGACCTCTTTGCCAACCAGGAGATTACCAACAGCCTGGGAGTTATACGCTTGACTAACGGTATTTTAAGCGATCTTCCAGTGGAAACCTTTCAGCCTCTGAGGAAACTTAAAACCCTCGACTTGCATGGCAATCAGTTGGAGGATCTTAAACGAAATCAGTTTAAGAACCTCCGAGAGCTGGAGGTCCTGGATATAAGTCACAATAAGATCAAGAAACTGGAGGCTCAGCACATAGCCGATCTTACCAAGCTTGGATGGTGCAATGTATCTCATAATACCCTCAACGAGCTGAGTCGTGGAACTTTTGCAAGGAATTCTGTTTTAAAAGTTCTGAATTTGTCGCACAACAATATTGGGAAACTAGATGCAAATAGCTTTAGGGGAATGAGATTCCTGAGGCGCCTATTCCTGAGCGATAACGTCCTTACGGATATAGGACGTGGTACCTTTGGTTCCGTAGCTCGGATTGGAACGATTGATTTGGCTCGAAATCAGTTGAAAAAAGTAGAGTTTCAAATGTTTACGCAAATGAACTATGTGGAGGTGGGTTTAAAATATTCATAACTTTGGAAATTCTTACAAAATGTATCGTTTTTTTAGTTACTGGACTTGGCGGAGAATAATATAACCAAGATTGAGAAGAACTCTTTTAAGGACATTTACCAAGCCGTGATAAATGTTTCCCACAACGCTTTGTCGCTTATAGAAACGGGGGCCTTTGAAAACTGTGTAAATATCACTGTCTTGGATCTCTCCCACAATCTTCTGAGCAATTTTTCGCGTCGCAGCTTCGACGAAACAACATTTGCCTCTACTTTCCAGTTGAGTTATAACAATTTAACCAATTTGGCCCAGGCAGGTTACCTTGATTTTATTTTAAAACTATATTAAACAATAAATTTGTTTTAGATACCTATACAAAATATGACAGGACTGCGGGTATTGAATGCCTCACACAACAACATCGCCGAGATACCCAAGAATTGTTTCCCAAAACTCTACGAACTTCACACCATCGATGTTTCTCACAATAACATCTCTACTATCTTTAATGGAGTTTTCCAGACGCTGTTTTCTCTGCGTTCCATTGATTTGAGCCACAATAGCATGCAGGAGATCAAGTCCTCCACTTTTGGAACCCTGCCCACTCTCCTGGAGATGGATCTGAGCCACAATGAACTGGTTTCCATAGTTCGTGGCTCCCTAGCCAAGCTTACCAGTATGCGGAAGCTATATTTAAACAATAATCGATTGGAGAAGCTCTTCCAGCTGCCCATCTCCCTCAATGAGTTGTACTTGAGCCACAATCAGTTGACGGCAATCCCAGCAGGAACTTGGCCAGTTATGAACTCCCTGATCTACTTGGATCTGAGCCACAATCAACTGGGAGACAGTTTGGATGCGCAGAGCTTTACGGGATTGCTGGTGGTGCAGCGGCTAAAGCTCCAGAACAATGGGATTAGTCAGCCACCGTTGGAGGCACTGGCTGGCATGTCCACGTTGCAGTATTTGCACTTGGAAGTGGGTCTCTGAATTGGATTCTTAAGATTTCTAATAAAAATATATATTATATTTAGTACAACAACATTTCTGCCTTGGACCGCAGCGCTTTTGGCAAGCTACCAGTTCTCTTCGAAGTGAATCTACATGGCAATCAAATCTCAGATATCAGGTGAGGACTAAGTGTATCCTCCTTATCTCCGAATGTATTTTAATATTCAAAACTTCTCCCTAGTAAACGCGCTTTCGAGGGCCTGTTGCAGCTTCTCACTTTGAACCTGTCCTCCAATAGCCTTAAACAACTCCAAAATGATATATTCCTTGGCCTGCCCTCGCTGCGAACTCTGGATTTGTCCCAAAACATGCTTTCCAAGTTGGACAACAAAACTCATGGCGTCCTGGATGACTTGCTCAGTCTAGAGTCTCTGGATTTGAGCCACAACCGTATTAGTTTCGTTACGAAGAAAACCTTCCCAGAGTACCAGTACATTCCCTACAATCTTAGGAAGCTCAATCTTAGTTACAACCAGATGCCAGTGCTCACCTACGACATAACCTTTGGGACCAAGAAGCTCTATCAGCTGGACGTGTCCCATAACCAAATCAACGACTTGCGGCGCGGAGTGCTCTCGAACTTTACCTCCCTGCGGAAGCTGGACATGTCGCACAATGAACTGGCCAACCTGGCCTCAGAGGAGCATATCTTTGACCTGCCCCAGAACCTGAGCAGCTTGGATCTCTCCCATAATCAGATCTATCACCTACCCTTTGCCAACATCGTGAAGGTCAAGAGTCTGAAGCATGTGGACCTGAGCCATAATAGTCTGGAGGATGTGCCCGCTTCGCTGGTGGGCAGCATGCGAAATGGGAGCCAGGTGCTGCTCTCAGGCAATCCCCTTCACTGCGGCTGCAATGCCCGTCCACTCAAGCACTTCATGCTGCAGCAAACGTCTCCGAGTGAGGACTTGCAAGGCATCCAATGCGGCACTCCGGCTTTGATCAAGGACAAGCAGCTCCTCCAGCTGCCGGATGAGTACCTGCACTGTGCCGAGGTTGAGCGAGACACATATGCGGGCATCGACTACGAACAGCTGACGGACGTTCGGTTCCGGGATGTGCAAACGTAAGCTTTTACCCTTATTTTTCTTCCTTTACTAAATAACTTTTGACCCAACAGCACAAAATCTGGAAATCTAACCCTAAGTTGGTTTGTTTCCGCAACGGCAGATGTCTCGGACTTTAATGTTTATGTCAGGAGCACCAGCAACGAGGTGCTCCACCAGGCGGACTACGCCTACAACCAGCGTACGGCCCAGATTCGGATTGAGGAGCTGCAGGCCGTGGGCGAGGAGAAGCTGCGAGGGGCAGAGATTTGCATTGTTTCCCGGGACAGCGATGGCAACACCCGGAAGTGGTTCTCGGGACAGTGTCGTCCACTGCCGTCGCTTAAGCGTCCTCGCACCTTTTTCTTTGGCAACTTCCAAGTCCGGGGTACGGCTGCCAGGACTTATAGCAGTCTACCTCGCTGTCTTATGTATATAATTATTGTTTTATCAGTTGCTCGCTTGTAAATGTTTTGTGAAAACATTAATTGTAAAATAAACGCTTTAGCATTTAGCAAACTGTGGCCAGGATTCACTGTAGAGCCCTTACAGCTGAACATGGAACATGTGCGCGACGTCCTATTATCACAGTCGTGCGCACATGTATTTGTTTACTTGGACGCCGCCTCGCGTGGGCAGCGCAATTGAGAAATCGTTGGAGCCCAACAGAGCCCGACAGGACAGCTGATGGCGATGGGTATGCCTGATGGCGGACTTTTCATTCAGGGCGCAAACACAAAGGCTGCAAAGCGAAGCTCTTTTTCATTCTGTTTCGGCTTCGGCTTCAGTGACGAGAGCGAAAGGACTCTGCGAGAGAGGCCTGCCAAATGCGCACTCTCGCTCTCAGCGGAAATGGCACGCGATTCCAAACAATGGCGGACCATAAAATGGAAATGGTGCTTCGTTGCCCAAAAAAGTATGCTTTAATATTTTAAAATTAAAGTTTTTGTGTATAACGAACAGATTTCAATATAAAATTGTTACTTTTTATGTTAAACTTTATTATTAATTCTTCAATATAAAAATATATATTTATATCTTTAATCTTTGCTATTTTGTTTACAAATATTGTATAAAAACGTTGCCTGTTTGGGGAACCTCGAGTGTCAAGCAAACCAGAAGATACTCAAAAGTCAGGACATGTGCACTTTCACTGCCGCGCCACCCACATGCTCTCGGTTTCATTTTGGCCGCAAAAGAATGTGCTTTTGTGCCGTTCGCCTTTGCGAGCGCCCCTCCCATCACCCAAGTCCTGTTGCCCTTTCTCTGCAGTTTTTGGCCAGGCGACGACTTTGCCTGTCCTTATCGATTTTCAGCGAATCTCGCAGGCTCGGCTCCGTCACTTCGGCACACGTCAGTGGCATGCGAATCTGAAAACGAAAACGAAACCGAATTCGAAAGCGAAGTTTTTCACTTGTCGCGCTGAGTTCGTTCGTGTCGCAGCAGCAACGCAGCAGCAACAGCAGCAGCAGCAGCGAGTGTGCCGTTATTCCGTTTCGTTACATAAAGAAGAGATTTCAATAGCAAGTTTAAGTGCGCTGCCCAAAAATCTCTGTTCGCAAATTAAACAAGTGCAGCATTGTGATAAACACTTAAACAGCAATTAAAAAAGAGCCAGCGCGACATACCTTTTAGGAGGAGAAAAGCCCCCAAAAATATAACGAAAACGAGCAAAAAGTAACGAAAAAAGTAATGAAATTAAGTTCGAGGACTAGTGAGGGTGTATCTGGTATATAGAGCAGCAAAAAAAAAAAAAGAAAAATAGTGCCGTAACAGAGGTGGTCGTGGGTTCGGAGATAAAGGAGTTTCATCGAGAAGAAGCAGAGGCAGAGGCAGAGGCAGAAGCAGAAGCAGAAGAGACGAGGACGAAAATGTAATAGAGGTCAAAAGAAGCATTGATTTAACGTGTGCACTTCCTCCCATTTTTTCGGGGCTCCTTCCACCTGCGCTGCTCTTCTTCTTCTCTTACTTCGTTATGTGCTCCTGCCACCCACTGCCACTGCCACCGTGTCCTGTGTCCTGTGCCGTTTTGCGTGTGCGAGTGTGTGTGTGTGATTTTCTGGCTGCGTGCGTGTGTGTCTCCTTGTGTGTTATAAATAATTTGTTCAAAATTCATCAAATCGCCTGACGTTTCATTCAATAAAGTTCCAACCTAAGCCCCCCTTCACACACCCACACATACGCAAGGAGGCGCAAACTCACACATGCCCCCCACAACACACACGTACGAAACTGTGGCGCCCGTGAATTGTGTATGTATGTGCGAAAAATGTTGATGACGAACCACTTACGTCTATGGCACAACCCACGAAACCCACGAAACCACCACAAACAGCCGCAGCAGCTGAAAAAATCGCATACAACACACTTACACCAATACTAACACAAACAGGGACCTAGGACACACGTACAGTTCAATATCCAATAAGAAACCAAGCATAATTACATAATCAAATAGAAAGACTTGCAAAAAAAAACACAAAAAGGATATAGAAAATACAACAACAAGAGACAAAAACGAATGAATTAAATGAAGTAAAAATAGAAATAAAAGTAAGGTAACGTAACGAGCCAGCGACGAAAAAAAAAAACAAGGACAACTCCAAGTGCAGAATTATTTAATCAACGTCAGCAAGTCGGCCTGGAAACGCCTAAACGCCTAAAAGCAAAAACAAAAAAGGACACGCGATTACCAAAAATAGAAAGTAATGATAAAGCAAAACCAAAGTACCTGCAACAATGAAATTGAGCAAATTATAAGCGCATAATCCCAAAACAAGAAGCAAGCATAAAATTACTTTTAAAATTATACAAAAAAAAAAAAAGGACACTCGCTATATACAAAAAATAATTAAAAACCAAGTGCTATAGATAAACGCTAATCCATAAAAATTAAACAAAACACCATAGACCGTAGTTCGTTACCGTTTGTTCACCGCTGGATGATACCGCAGATACCCCAGGATATATAGAGCCCAAGGATATAGAGCGTAATACCCCGTTGGGATAGAGTAATGGAACTAACCTCGTAGTTTGTAGACAGCGTAGGAAAGCAAATCAAATAACCGCAACATAAACGCACTTAACGACTAACTAAAACTACCAAGTAGTTGCCTCTCTATATACAATATATATATACATATATATACACCTACGATATATATACAAGATACCTAGCTGTAGCCGCGATTGCGAATTATATAGTTAAATACCAGTCTGTAAAGTCTACCTGTATGGATTTATTTTTATAATGCAGATAGAGCGAGTCCCCATTCCCGAGCTCCCACATTCCTAAGCCTCCAATCCTTGTTGTCGTTTTCGGTTGCCCTCGACCCAGGCCTTTCCAAAATTGCATCTGAATAAGTAACGAGGGCGATTAATGCATTAATTGGGTGACGAAGGCCGAAGAACGCCCAAGGATCCGGGTCCGGTCCGGGTCTTCTCCCTTTTTGTGGCACGTGTCAGATACACACGCAGCATAGGACAGGCCGCAGGCCTCAGGACACCGGACACAGGACGAATTCGAGCTACCTTCTTTGGGTTTCCCTTGACGTAACTCCGCCTTAACTCGCATAGCTTCCATTTGCCTCAAAAGCCACAGCGAAAAAAAGAAGAGAACAAAGTAATATATAAAGCGAAAAAGCAACCGCAAAGCCAAAACGCGGTGCGTTCGTTAAACTTTCATGACCAAACATTAACTTAAGCAGGGGAAAGCAAAGGACGAAGGACGAAGGAGAGAACGGCGAGGCAACGAGGAGCAGTATTCTGAGAGATACTGAGAGCACTACTGAGCTGTTGTCATCATCCATAGTCCCCCCGCGTCGGCTAGTTTGTTTTTGTGATAAATTATTCAACGATCCGGTCTCCGGATACCGATCCTGCCCACCCTGCTCCAGCTCCAGTTCCAGCTCCAGCTCCAGTTACAGATCCACTTCCACTTCCATAACCAGGCCCCACCATCACCGAAATAAAGCTACAATAACTATACCGTAGAGGATAAAACGACATTTATAATCCAGAGTACAAACGAATAGCCCCAAGGAAAATATAATAAAAATAAATAAATAAAGAAGCGCTGTAAACTAAAAGTAAAACCGACCTATAAATAGCAACATATGGTATTATTATACACGCAACTCGAACAGATAAAACTCACCAGAACCCAAAACTAAAACCGAAACTAAAACTAATACTAAAACTTAACGAAACGAAAAGTGAATAACCATAAGCAATAAAAGCAGAGTGCTGTTGACTATTTTAGAGGCTACCTTTTAGAGAGATAACCCCAAACAACCAACCTACGACGTTATTCAACAAGACACCTATGAACCCACCAGAACTAACCTAAAATCTGAAATCCCTTCAACTCATATGGATGAGCGATGTGGAGCGAGTGAGACAGCCAGAGCGTAGTAACACAACGAAAAGCAATTTATTTTTGTTTACCCGTCCGTGTGCCTCCCCAGCACTGTGGACCTGTATTAGTTAATGCCAAAAATCGAAGCGGAAGTTGCACCCACACCTTCAACACCTGCAACACCACGACACCACGACACCGACAACACCTAAACACCCCACGACACATATATATTTAAACGAAACATGACAAGGCCGGGAATTGCAGCGGGCATTGAGGGGCCACCACGGCGCCAATAGCGAAAGCAACATCATAAAAAAAAGCCAAGCCCAAGTCCCCAAAACCGTCGATTTAAACGGAAAGGCGACCCAACAAGCCGATACGATTCGTTGGCCCAGAGAGCGAGTGGTTCGATGTGGCTCGGATTTGGATTCGGATTCAAGTGTCGGTGGTGACGTGACATCGCAGGGAGTGGCAGCGGTAGCGGTAGCGGTTGCGGACGTGGACGTGGCCGTCGCAGTGGGCGAGGACGAGGACGTGGCAACGGCGGAGGCGTGGCTCCAAGAAAATGCACGTTAAACACACTCAGCGCCGAGTCAGCGGTCCTGGAGCCTTCGGAACCTTTACCAACGATCAACGGTATGAAGCAACAACTCTAACCTTACACTTTATCACTGTCTGTCCTTGTACTTTGTTGTTGTGCACGAAGTATCCTGTACTGTTATCGGGGGTGCGAGACAAATCCCTATTTCTTGTTTTTTGGTCATGATGGGGATCCCTCACACCCCTTTTGTACGGTTTTTGAGATGAATGGTTTATGTTTTTCTTTAGTTTTATTTATAAAACGATTGATATTGCGTTTTTCCAAGGGCGGATCCTTGTTTTTTAAGAGTTGAAAATATTACTCATACGCCTAGTGTTTCCATTTTACATAAATTAATTCAATAAATTGGACTTTAGCTTATACTTCTTTAAAATATATCGCATACGCCTAGTAGGCTTTTGGCTTAAGCTTAATAACTTGTAACTACAGGTCGTATGAGTAATATTTGGTAGAGTACCTACTTGAAACAGATCCACCCTTGGAATTCTGCCATTCTTAATTTATATTCACCGTTACTTTTCGTTATCTTACAGTTTATTTCGTTCAATGTCCGATGTTTCCGTTTGTTGTTTCTGGTTTCTTGAGTTACCCTGTTATTGTTGTTGATGTTGTTGCTGCTGCTGCAATTGCTGTTATTGTTGTTGTTGTTACCGTTCACATTCATCAGAGTGAGAGTGTATGGGGTGTGTGGGTGTGTATGGGTAAAGTGAAAAGAGCGACAGGCTAAGTGCTATCCTCTTTGTCCTGCTGTGAACTGATTTCCTGACCACCACCATCACTGCGATCCGTGGAGGAGGGGTCATCCGTCACTCCAGTCAATGCAATTACGAAACTAGATTAAAAGTCAAGCCAGGCCGACAACAATGGCCGCCAGTCACCACCACTACCAATGCAAAGAGCACAGCTTGGAAATAGTGTCAAAGTACTTTAAGTGCAATTGCATACATTCAGGCGTCACTGTGAGTGTGTGTGTGTGTGTCTGAATATCTATGTGTATGTGTGTTAGCGGAAGCTTTTGCTTTTACTTCAATGATTAAACCACTGACCGAATTTTGGCTTGCATTTGTTTGCGTGGCTGTGAGTGTGTGTGTGTGTGTGTGTGTGTGTGTATTGATAAGCGCTTTCATACATTCATGGCTTATACTCGAAACACTCATACAGGCATATTCGACCAACAACAGACTGAGACAGCGACTGGGCGGGCGAGTGAGTGAGGCAGAGCGGCAGATAAGCTGCGCTTTTCTTTTGTGCCAAAAAGGAAGCCCGATATTTCCAATTGAGCTAGTTCTAGTTCCACACATTTCCCCGCCCAACACTACCACCCCCCAGGACATGTACGGCCAGGATGCCTTGTGTCTGAGTGTCTCTGCTGTGCATTTGTAATTTAATTTCTTATCCCTCCAGTGGAATCTCTCATTTAAGTTATTTCCCGCTCAGTTTGTTTGCCTTCATTTTGTTGCGTTTGTTTCCAGTTTTTTTTTTATTTCCCTGATTTTCTTCTGATTTTCCAAACTGATTTCATTCTCGTCACGTGAATAACTTGTATTTATTTCGTGTCCTTGTCGTTTGTCGTTTTTATTGCAGAAAACTTTGCTTAAAAGTACAAAAACTTTGAAAACAGAAAGCAAAAAACCAATTAAATAACAACCAGAAATATAAGAAAAATACCAAAAGTATCCAAAAACCACAAATCGAAAATTTTAGCCAACTCACATTTTGTGTGGAGCAGCGATTCAGTGAAGGTACCGCCGACCAACTTTCGAATATTTTTCCCCTAAAACTTTCTCTCTCTATCTCTCTCCCACATTTTTTTGTCTCTCCGTGTCTCTGAATCTCTATCTATATATATTATAGATCGTAGTCCATGTATGGTACTTCTATACTACTAAATACCGCTACTAGTTCTACTACTAAATACTACTAATACTACTTTACTGCTACATTCCAATTACCATTAAAACTGCAACACTAAGCTATATAGAACACTATCTTTTTTTTAATGCTATTAACTTTGCTGCAAGTTTTTTATGAAAGCCACCCCCACCCACCATTCTCTCCCCCCCCAGCAAGCAACTTTCAACTTTTGTGCTTCACATTTTCTGGTTGCAAAACGAAAGTAAATTCATTAACTTTGATGCACTTTGACAACAGCCTTTTCACAAATAAAAGCGTTTCGAATGCATCGCTTAAATGACTTTTTCCAGTGCCTGCTTTAAGATCTACCCTCCTCTTGAGACCTGAAAAATAATACCCTTAGCTGATTTAACCTTGATTCCCTTACCATATAGCTCACACATGTCGAATCAAATTTTATTTACAATTGGCATGCCAAGTGGATGTGATGTAGCATTTCTTTGTTTGCCGACTTACTTGTCCCCCCATCCACCCAACCACCCAACCACCCATCCACCCCTGCCTGCTACCACAAGCCTGATTTATTAATTAATTGCTCTGCTGTCGCTATAATTAATGGATAATTTTTCGGCTGGATTCTGGTTAGCCGAAAATCATGTTATTCCGTGAGCCGGAAATCTTTTCAACCCATCTCATTTAATAACAATTTTAAATCGCATTTTTATAATCACCCCATCATGTGACCCATTTGGAGTACCTCCTCGACCTTGACCTTGCCAGGTTATAGCAAGCACGTCCTGATAAGCTGATAATACTCATAAGGCGGAGAAATTCCATAATTTATTGGGGTATCAGATGACTGGAAAGGCAGGTTGTTTAAAATTTATTCAGAATCGAAAGAGTAAAGAGGAAATCGGAATAATGAATGTCAAAACCTTTAAATAAACCTCCAAAGTAAATAGAGGAAATGTAATTTGTGCAAACACGAAGAAACAATAGATAAATATATTTGGAATTTCGTTGGGGAATGAGCCGCCACGATCCGGGTCTTTTGTGGATTGTAAACAATTCTGCACTAAAAATGGAAATTTTCGTAATTTGTTTACATCGAAATGTATTCGGAGTGGCATGTTTGGCAATTTGCTTTCAATTTTGTTTGATTTTTGCTGGCAGTTGCTTTGGGTTCATGGGCAATTAAATTGCATATTGAACATTTACCAAAATATTTGCTGAAATGCATTCAAAAATAGACCCATTCAGGTCGGAGAAATCGTTCAAAAGTTCAAGAACATCAAGATGTTCGAGAGCAAGGCAGTATCTGGTCGAAACTTGGATGGATTCCCCCATTTTGGGGGCCTTATAGAGGCTGCACTTGATTTAATTTCGATGAACAAAGTGGAATGCAGGCATTCCGGGCAGCAGCGACTCAATTACGCTCGCCTTACGAATTTACGCTTAATGCCTTCAATTGGCTTTTGAATTATTAATTGAGGCATATTGTGCTGTCGCCGAGGGCACGGCGGGGGGGTGCTGGGCTGGGAGGTTGATTTTCGATGGCGGAAACCTGCTCCACCAGACCCGTCTCTGGCTCTGCCTCTGCCTCTGTCGCTGGCGTCTCTGGAGGATGGGCAGCAGCACATGCTCCAAATGCTGCTAATCCGCTGCCCTGAGAGCCACTCCAATACGGCCAAGCTGACATTGGACAGGTCCAATAAGACTGTCATACACTAAGGGAAAATAATCCTATATAGATAATAATATATTTTACTTGACGGGCATTAGAAAACGTTTTCAAAAGCATTTTACTTATCGGTTTGATCCATCAACAATTAATTGATTTAATTGGGAAATAATAGGTTATAGGCTCTAGTAATTTCTCTCTGTGCAGCCAAGAGGCAAGGGCAAGTTTTGACTGCAACACTTGACAGGTGGCAAACACTCAAGCCCGAGAAGGAAAAAGCCATCAGATAGAGGAACCCCATGAGCCAGACTATCCCCCCCACCCCACCCCACCCGACCCGACCCGATCCGGCCCGACCAGCCTTCAGGGGGGCTTTCGCTTTGATTTACCTCCTCGCAAAATTGACTTTCGGGCCAGATTAGGTCCGAGATTGGCCAGAGGCCGTCCACTCGGCGGCGGATGTGCGATTGTATCTCGTTTGAATCTGGGTCTGTGAAGTGCTCGCACTCATCGGCTCAGCATTAGCGTGCAAACATTTGACATATTTACTTCAATATTTGCCAAGAATCCCGAATCCGGATTACAATTCCATTACCAAGTCCGACGGCCATTGAAATTTGAATGGAAATTCGGATAATTGCGACCATGGCGTGAGAGGGCGACCTAATTGACCGAAATTGATTCGAGTCGATTCCTATTCCGAATCCGTATCCGATTCCGATTCCGATTCCGGTGCTGGAGCTGGGGCTGGGGCTGGGTAATGCTCTGTTTGCTCAGCCCATCATCATCATCAACATCGTCGTCGTCATTTTTCCCGTCGACAATTTTCGCACTCAACTAGAATCGGAAAAGCTGCGATGTACACGCATTTCGAATTGGCAATTGTTTTCTCCCTTTTGTTCGGAAACGGCCAGAACGGGGGCCGGGAATGGATGACTGGCTGGCTGGCTATGTCAACAATAGTTTGCCTCACGTTTGGACGCATTGATTGCCCAACTCTTACAGTGGGACAAATTGTTCTATTCCGCTGCCAAGTCATTTGTAAATATTGCCATGGCTACGCAGCTTCCGCCCCCGCCCTGGCTGGTTATCAGCCGCCGGCTGTCGCATCCTTATCTTATCTTGGCCATTTGCCCATTTTGTCCATTTGATTTAGGGTACTTCCGTCGCCCAGTCGCCCCATCGGGCCCAGTTCTATTCCGGCACGCGTTAGCGCCAGTGTATCTGTATCTAGTTCCTAGTATCTGGTACCTAGTATCTAGTATCTAGTATCGGGTATTTTGTATCTGTATCTGGGGGGGGCTATATCAGTGCCGGGCCTGCGTGCCGGCATACATTAATTTAGTTGAATTTTTCGCGCGATCAGAAACCAGATGAGCATGTCAACCATTGTATATGGATGTCTTTATAAATTATATCACACATTGTGGTCACCGTAGAGCCTCGACGGAGCGGATAGGAGCATGGGGAAACATAGCTGGATACTAATCGAGGCTTCACTGTACTGATGAACTCACACTCATGCCGGGAATGCGATACTCCTAACCCACACTATCCACCCCACCCGTCCACGGCTTTAGATCCCCCCTTCCCCCATCGTACCCCCATCGTGTTGCACAATCAATATTTATAATTAAGAATTTTCTTTGTTTGTCTCGCGGTTTTCCTCACACACACACACTCACACACACACTTACCCCTAACACCCATGTATATAATCCGTAACCGTAACCGTAACCGTACTGTTGCTGTTTCCTGCTCACTTTAGCGTGGCACATTCTGTGAACCCCTGAACCTCCGGAGCTTGCTTGCCAATTCCGAATAGATAAATTCGAGTGTGGGCCGGACAAGGCTCACATTCATGCCGCCTGCCCGTGCCAGAGTCGTACTGATATTGTTGTCTCCTCTTTTTTCCAAATCGGCCGCGATCTCTTTGGACTTGGATGACAACCTGGAATGACAGAGCCAGCCGCGACAACTTGTGCCCGGACAGCCGCGACCAGCAGCAGCGGCACTCCCATTCGCACCAGCATCTGGTGCGCCAGTCCCTGGTGAGTCTCTCCAACGGCCAGCAGGCGTCCGATGAGCAGCAGCACCTCCACTACCAGCAGCAGCAGCAGCAGCAGCAACATCGCCAGAATCTCCACCAGCAACAGCAGAGGCAGCGCAGCAGCAGCAGCCGGCTCTCCACCAGCGGCATCTCCAAACAGAACTCCAGCGACTCTAGGAGCGGCCTCCGCATCCTTGACAGCAGCCACAGTCCGGTGAGCTGTGGGACGCAGAGCGTCAGTAGCACCGGTGGCCAATCGGCGCTCTACGATGCCTGCCACGAGTACTCGCGCAGCTTGAGTGCCGCCGCCGAGGGAGCCGCAGCGGGGGCAGGTAGCTCCCTGCTCAAGAGCCACTACAGTGACCAGCAGTTGGCCCAGACGGAGCCAGAGCCAGATCCTGATCCAGACCCGGAACGAGATCGGGATCGGGACAGAGATAGGGAAAGGGAAAGGGATAGGGAGAGGGAGCGGGAGCGGCGCCATCTGACCAATCTCAATTTGAATCTCAGCAGCGAGTACGACTTCAGTGGCAGTGACAAGCAGCAGCTGGTGAACGAGACGTACATCTTCAAGTGCATCGCCAACAGTCCTTCGTTCCTGCGCACCAACAAGATCAAGGAGCAGTCCAAGAAGCTGCGCAATCTCTCCCTCAAGACGCGCACAGCGAAGAAGAAGGGCCAGATCATCAGCAAGTCCAACGCCGTGTCGGACAACTCACTGCATCCGGGAGACAAGTACCTGAACTTGTATCTGGTGGAGAAGAAGCACTCGCTGCAGCCGCAGGTGGCCTCCACTTCGCAGCAGCAGCAACAGCAGCCGCAATCGAATTCGGCGCCAGCCAGCTCCTCCTCGGCATCCGTATCCTGCGCATCCAGATCCCAACAGTTGCCAGCCTTATCCGCGGTAGCAGCCCGCCAGCAACAGCTCCTGCTGAACGGATCCCTCAAAGGGAAGAGCGGCAGCAGCAGCGGAGGCGGCGGCAGCGGCAGCGGCAGCGGCAGCCAGGCGTCCAAGACCCTGCCCGGCCATCGGGGGTCGGTGAGGAGCGAGAGCGGGAGTGTCGCAGGTAGCAGCCACACGATTCCGGCGACGGGCAAGAATCCTCCGGTGCCGCACTCGCTGGCGGCCAAGATCAACAGCAGCAGCAGCAGCAGCGGCGGGGGAAAGAACTGCAACCTGCTCAGCGCCAGCAGCAACTCATGCCACAAGCTGCATGCCCAGGGCCACGGTGCAGGAGCAGGACTCGGATTGGGACTGGGACTCGGCCAGGGAGCAGCGACAACAGCGGCCGTCTCGCCCAAAAGCTCGGTGAGCAGCAACGGACACCTGAACAAGTACTGCCTCACGGATCTCACCCGGCGCAAGGCCGAGTTCAATCGCCAGCTCAGCGCCCCCACGGACTACACTCGCCACTCGTCCAGCAACGGGTCGCAGCAGGAGCAGGAGCCGGAGCAGGAGGGCTCCTCGGAGACCCACGAGCCCGTCGGCGAGTCAACCATTACGGTTGCCAGTGCCGGGGTCACTTATCCGTATCCTTATCCCTACAACAGCAACCAACACCACCACCACCAACACCACCACTACCAGCCGCACTCCTCGGCCACTGCGCCGGCCAACCTCAAGGCGGCGCTCCAGCTGCACAGCTTCGGGTCCCAGGGCCACCATCCGGGTCCGTATCCCTCGAGGCCAACCTCCACCTCGTGCACCAACAGCTTCAATCGTCGCCACATCCGGCGGCACAAAGGCAAGCTCGGCGATCGGTGAGTATGAATGACTTATTAAACCAGGATGTTTCAGATCCATTTCTGGATCTTATTTAATCCCTTTTGAAAGTTAAAATATTTATTTAAAAAGAAATATACCTACAGAATAATATTTTTAATGACAGTCCATAAAATTGCAACTATATTTGTTTTTACAACGGAGAATATTGGACTTAAAACACGATGTTTGTAGTACAGAAATTTATGAACTATTTTTTCGAGCTTTTGCTTAAAAACATATAGATTATATTTAAATTGATTGTTATTTATAATTTAAAATGCGAACATCAAAAACAAGCTCCTGAAACTCGAGAATTCAAATGATTGGCAGTCTAGCCGATGGCTTCTGTTTGGTTTCCTAACTTCAAACTGGTTCCATTGAGAAAACTAGCCTCGAATGTGCCCCAAGAATATAATTTTTTAATTACAATAGTTAAACCACAACCCGTTTGCGATTACCATTGAAACAGTCTATTAATATCTTCCAATGTTTAAATGCAAAAGGGGTTCCCTGTTACTAGAAATCGACAAACTTTTACACTCGTCCCAATTAAAGGTATTCCAAGAATCGAAAATCCATTCAGACATTACCCCTCGGCTTATAGCCGGGAATTACGCGTATGCAAAGCCCAGTCTCTGGCTCCTCTTACCGGTTTCGAGTTTTTTCGAGTGCTTTTTCTTGACTTTTTTGCTCTGCTTATCGCCGGAAATTTGCATAATGCCATCGTCGTCAAAACCGAGATTCTCACTCCGAGACTTGGCTTCGGGCAATAAGCTTCTAATGCCCGCCGAGCACTGAACTCCGCGAAACGCAACCGGATCGCGACCTAGAACTGTTGAAAGTTTCCAAATACCTCAGAAAATAATTATAATATTGTGTCGTGTTTATAAATCCTGCAACTTTGTTTACCTTCGACTGATAATTGAATCGATGATAAGAGGAGAGAGTGTTTTCCATTATCAGTCTGATTGCGACTGGTGTCGCACCGGGCCAGGTGAATGCCATAGTTCCATAGAGTAGAGGGACCCAGACGAGAGCCCCGGGGCACTATTTCCTCCTTTTACTAAAAACCAAAACGCATACATTAGCATAAAATCTCCGGGACTTTGTTTATAGTAGTCGCCCGATTTCGGGTATAGTTTTGTGCTTTTATTGGCAGCAATTTTCGTGAAGAAAGAGAATTACAGGCGGTCATAATTTGCGTCGTCGCTCGTCGCCAAATCAATTAAAAGGCAACACAAAATCGTTATTTATTTATTGTGCAACAACCGGCGGGGTTCAGAACAGGTTATCAGCTCGACGCAGCATCATTCAAAGCTTAATGCTGCAAAAAAATAAACCCAAAACACAATAAAGTAGTGGAGAAACCGAGAAAAAAGTGCTTCCAGTGTCAATATCTCAATTATTTAATTAGGCAATTGAAAGCCAATTCCTTCTCGGAAGCAAAACTGCAATTCCTGCCGTCCAATCGTCCAATCGTCCAATCGTTCAATTGATATTCGAGGTGAGATCGGGAAATAAATAAAAAATCCACCCACAAGAAGGTGGAGGATCGTTCGGATCGAGGCGTTTCCGAATCGCTACGAAGTCGCGCCGTTCGGCTTTCGGAGTGTTTGCCGGCGATTTCCAAGCGATTCTCGAGCGGCCACCGCTAGTCGCAAATAGTTTGCCGCTGTAATCACTCCAAGTACCCGTTGTTCTACACAATATATATATAAATATATATCGAATATTGTATTTTGAACTTCTCCGATTCGCCGGCAGACCCAATTGTGTGAGTGTGTGTTTGAATCAGTCATCAAATCAGTGGAAAAAACATCTGCCCCAGCCCCAGCCCTAGCGCCAACCCCAGCGCCAGCCCCTGGCCCAGCCATATGCCAGCAACAACATTAATAATAATAACAAATGTTGAAAGAAAATAAAGACATATCAATAATAACGAGTAAACAAAAAGTCTACAGACTCAAGTGAAATAAATTTGAAACCAAAAACCCCACGAAAATATTATGCATCATCGTGCAATGGCATACGAAGTTTGCAATTAAATACTCCGCCCGAGTCGGTAACAATAACTAATAAATCATTAGCCTAATGCCAATGACGGTCAAGATTAAATTAAATCAGCTTCATCAGGCTTAATTAAAACGAAACTTTCCCATTTAAAACTACACTCAATTGAGTGTGAACAGGCGAAATAAAAACGAGAGCGGTAATAATAGAAGTCCAAACCCAACACACAATAAAGAATTACGAATAAAAATGCTGGAAAAAATATACCATACTCGTGTAGTTGCACATAAATAAATAACGTAACTACGAGCACGCGTCTCCTCATGGCTATAACAATGGATTCCGGCCTAACCGATCCGTACCGATCCGCCGTGAATAATATCCATAACATGGTACTATTCCACGCGATTTGTTAGTGGCAGCTCCTAAAAAACCAGATGGGGCTTGTGGGGGGCATGAGGGAGGTGGCCGGTTTCGGTTTCGGTTTCGCGTCTCCGAAAAACCTTGACAATCACCGCCGCCGCCTAGTCAGCGGGCAAGGTGAGCCCGGCGGCTCAGCCACTCAGGTTCCACTTGGACTTGTAAACATCGGGGATACATTGTGCGTGTGCGACAATTAAAATCCAGCGAAAATAACCAGAAATGTGGAGCATAGTTCGTAGATCGAAAAAGGAAATACTCTACATAGTTGAACAAAGTTTGAGTTTGGAAGAATACAAAATTTCTGATACCCTCTTTAAAGGGTATTAACCAGCCTGGTGTTCAAAACTGGAAACCCACCTTGCCCCTAAAAAAAAAAAAACAGTTTCACTTTCATTTTTCTCGGCCTGGCCGCCTTGTGGCATAAATTTATGTTTAACGGAATCGCAACTTCCTTGTTTACCGAATGGAATTTTATTTATACTTCATGGATATTTGTGTATCAATGCCATTGCAGCTTGCTGAGCGGGGATAGTGAGGAATCGGTGCGCTGCTCCTACTGCTCGGTGCTGAATGTGAACGAGAACGATCTCCGCATTTCGTTCGAGAACACCTGCACCGACTCCCTGGTCACCGCTTTCGATGATGAGGCCCTGCTAATATGCGACCAAGGAACCGAAATGGCAAGGACAAAGGTTTTATATATAGAACTAGCACATGACGGGACCAAATCATATCACAAAGAGACCCCCAGACTCTGGACTCTGGACTCTGACTCGGACTCTGACTGCTTTAATAGGCAACAGCCCGGAAAGGATGCCAACTAATCAGGGATTAATGTCCTTCCAACAGGTACACTTTGATGACGTGTCGTTGTACGGCACTCCGAAAGAGGAGCCCATGCCCAACATACCGATCGTGTCGGAAAAAGTCTCTGCGAATTTCCTAAAAAGTCAATTGCAATCAT
Source organism: Drosophila varians (assembly GCA_018150405.1). Classification (NCBI taxonomy): domain Eukaryota; kingdom Metazoa; phylum Arthropoda; class Insecta; order Diptera; family Drosophilidae; genus Drosophila; species Drosophila varians. The sequence goes on from JAECWK010000130.1 coordinate 19,487,097, forward strand.
GGTTCCAGCCAACGGACAACCGACTGGCCATGAAACTGTTTGGCAGCCGCAAGGCACTGGTCAAGGAGCGAATACGTCAGAAAACTTCCGGGCATTGGGTCATACACCCGTGCAGTTCATTCAGGTGAGTTTTAACAGATATTACATATACGCAATGTTGTCTGGAGGGAGGTTACCGTAAACTAAGGACCACAGGGCGTATGATTAATCTTTTCAAACCCTTTTTCTTACAGGTTTTACTGGGACCTTTGCATGCTTTTATTATTAGTAGCAAATCTTATTATCCTGCCAGTCGCAATATCATTCTTCAACGATGATCTGAGCACACGATGGATTGCCTTCAACTGCCTAAGTGATACTATTTTTTTAATAGATATTGTAGTCAATTTTAGAACAGGTAATGTGCACCAAACTAATCCACCACCCATTAAATTTTAGAAAAAACTAGCCCCTTGATAAGCCCCTGACCCCCGACCCCATTAAGGTGGCTCCACGATGGTCCTGGCCCCTGCTTAACCATTATCTTTCGCCCGAATATATTTGTTTACAGGAATTATGCAACAAGACAACGCTGAACAAGTAATATTGGATCCAAAGCTTATAGCTAAACACTATTTAAGAACTTGGTTTTTTCTCGATTTGATTTCGTCGATACCGCTAGATTATATATTTTTAATTTTCAATCAAGTAAGTTAATGTATTTGAGCAGCAGTACGCAACATTTTGATTAAGATTATGAAATTGCAGGATTTCTCTGATTCTTTTCAAATATTGCATGCCGGACGCGCCCTGCGCATCCTGCGCCTGGCCAAGCTCCTCTCCCTGGTCCGCCTGCTCCGGCTCTCTCGTCTGGTGCGCTACGTCTCCCAATGGGAGGAGGTCTATGTGAGTACACCCCGGTTCATTTTGTTAACGCTCGAACTTGTTATTTTTCGTTCTATTTGCGTTTTCTTCCGTTTTCAGTTTCCAGTTTCAGTGTCAGTATTCTCAGTATCAGTTTTCGTTTCCTTTCCTTTCTTTTGTTTTGCATAACCTTGTGATTAATATCCTGTCCTGGTCTTCATTTCTTCCACACACATCTGTACGATATGATCATGGGAAAAAGAACTTGGAAAAGGAATCTGTGTACAGATCCTCTTTAAACTTTTTCCCTTGCCATCAACTTTTGTGTTTCCACTCTTTGAGATCCCCAAGAATCCCCCTTCTTTAGTTTGAATTTACTTTTTGTTTGCTCCTAAATCTCAAACGTAAGATCAGCATAACTCTACTCGTTCACTCCACACCACAAAATATAAACAGAGTTGAGGATCCATCTAGGATATATATACGTAGGATACTGCAGTTAGGCTTAGCACAGTGGTCAGTGGTCAGGGGACAAAATAACTTTTGAAGTGTCCCCACAAAAAGTGCTCACTTTTCTTTGTTACATGTGCACGTGTACAAGTGTGTGGCAGTAAATACTAATAATAATAATAAGAACTATGAATTGTGGATAACGCGAAGAAATGTTCAAAACTTTGTATTTTCTTTGAGTTGTTATCTGGAACCTCTGTGTCTTTGATTTCCGTTTAAACGTTTTTGAATCCTTTGCGTTCGATTACCAATCGTTTTGTTTTCAAAAATATTGATAAGTATATACATATATATTGTATACCTCCTCAACCTCCAACCTCAATGTGTGTCTATAAAGCCAATCAAACATAGAACCAGACAATCGCTGTACCATAAGCCAACTCAGTTTGTACATTATACAAAGTTGTGTGACTTACATTGAATAATCCCGATGTTTGTTTCGTGTTGTGCGCCTGCTGCGCTTCGAGTCCTCCAGATCTTCAGATATATCCTGACAAAATCCCTCCAGGCCAAGTACTGCAAAACACACACACACACACACACACCCCTCTGTATCTCTTACACACAGACAAAGACACACACACACACAAACACACTCGCAGACATACATACTCGTAATAAACTCGAATCGAAAGTGTATATCCTTTTTTTTTGGGTTATTTTTTTCTAACCATCTAAAGCGCTCGCTAAGCTTGAGAACTTGTTCACTTGTGCCGCGGGAAGAGTCCTTTGCTTTCTTTCCACATTTCTTCAGTTGAGTCTTCGATTTATCGCTTCTGTTCTGATACTCTATAATATAAATATATATTCCTATTCATTTTTCTGCCGATTTTGAAGCACTCGAATCGATTAACTTCATTGCACCTTGTACAAAAAATCTTCAAAAAAAAAAGTCTCTCTGAGGACCCTATTATCTCTCTATATATCCTGATCTTAACCCCCGACCACTTTCCCGTTATCCCCACTTCCCACACCACCCCAACCCACCCCCTTTCCACCCATGAGATACGTACAAGTACAGTTTCTTTAGCTGAAAATTTGGAAACCACCGTAAAGCTTATGATTTGTGTTTATTTTGTTTTTGAAACGCTCAACTTAAGCGATGAATAACTGAAAATCAGTTGTGTAGACTAACAAAGTAACAAAAATAAAATAAACAAAACAAATACAAAAATCCAACTTAGTTGAAATCAGGGCCTAAAATACCTGTGTATATATATGGTTTTTAGATTCTGCAGAATCTACAGAAAAAAAGTGCTGATCGCAGAGGGAGAATGCACAGAAAAGACAAAGATGGCTTGACAAAAAGCAACCTAATTCTCAAGGTAAACCATCCCAATAAAAAAGTAATAAAAAAAAAAACAAACAAAAAAATGATATCAAAATCAACAAACACTACAATTTTCAGTATATATTGATAAACAACAAAAAACCAAAAGCCTTGATTGATTGAAATTATGATTATGTATTATTGGCGGAACAACATGACTCACATTTTTGGGTAATGTTTAAGCCAAGATTGAGTTTTAGTGCATAATTTCGTTCGATTGTTCGTTCGTTCGTTCGATTATTCGATTGTTCGTTGATCATGTTTGCTTGATTTTAATGTTCGTTCGTTCGTACGTTCTGTAAATTTTCTGAGACTGCCCTTTTTATATACCATATTGATTGATTGATTGATTAATTGATTGATATTGCCATACATAATCTCTATTTCTCATTTGATGCATAGTAAAAATCTCAATGAAATGAAAATTAAAAAAAAAAGCCTAGCCAAACTAATAAAAGAGCAGCCAACAAAAACCATTTTGTAATCAGTCTTTCGTCCAGAATCGAAGGTATTTTCATGCTCTTCCCATAACGTATAATCAGATGAGATGAGAGGCTAATGTAATATACAACCTAATCGCTAGATAATGTAGCTTTTTGAATCCATGCATGTTGGGCATGATCGGAAATACTATCGTAATGCTACTCGTGTCATTTTTCCACCGCAGACTAGCTGGGTTTTCGACCAAATCGCTGCGAAGAGCATGAAAACGCTTCAGATCTCGGGAGATATTACGGCTTCGCAGTGTAGAGTGTGTGTTTTGAATGCTTCTTGCTTATAAATCGATAAAAACAACTAAAAAGCAGCACAGATCGAAATGTTGTAAAAACACCGAAAAAAACAAAGCCTGAAATTAATGCACTATACTGTAAATATAGGAAGTGTTATAGATGCGCTGCTTTCTCCTTAGGATTAGGTTTTAGATTCAGACACCAAAACATACACAGAAACACATTAGAGTATATTAAGGATATGGGGCAGGACAAACGGATCCAACGACCAATCGGATCGAACACGAACACTGTACTATATCTAGCCACATAATACTCGTATTTTATAGCATACATTTGTGGGCCAGTGCCGAACGCTTCCACATATCCTAACCTAATACCGTTATACCGTATCTATCGTACTCAACTAAACATCACTTTGATCGACACTCTGCTCAACGCTTTCCGCTTTTGTGCTGCGCGCTTTCCACTCCCACTTTCTCTCTCTATATCTTGGCTACTTCCTCTCTACTTTCAACTACACAGAGAAAAAAGTTTGCGTTAATATTAGCTACTATGTATTTTGTTTCATTATTATCTATTTGATGATCTTTGATAAGCTCTGATTGCAATATTTTTCTCTGCTATAGTTGATACTGTTTTGTATTATTATGGTTAACGGATTTTGGTTTGGTTTTTGGTTTATTGTTTGCAGTCTTCTACTTCTCCTACTTTTCTGTTGTACAAAAGATTTCAGAAGGAACGCGTTTAAAGCTTTTTTTGGAATAAATCCACCCACATTCCACCCAAACACACACACACACACATGTACACGCACACTTGCGCAGCTACAGCCACTGAATTCTTGAATGCAACAAAAGTTATTTGTTTTCTTTAAGTCAATACCGCTCCCTCTCTTTCTTACCGTCTCGATCTCTGTCTCTCTGTGTTCCTGCTCTTGCTGTGTTTTCGTTTCCGTTTCCGGTTCGTTTGCTTTCGTTAATTTTTGTGTACATTCCGTTGGTTTGTTTACTTGAATACTTTTTTGTACAGAATTACGTAGTTCCAATTACTAACAGACTGCCAAAGTCCGAAAAAAAAGAAAAACAAACAAACAAACAACAAACGCTTTCATTGTAAAATACAAGTTTCGATTTCGATAATTTGAACGTTTGAACAGCTTAGTGTCCATAATTATGTTTAACAAAACAAACAAACAAAAAAAAACATACAATTAAAAATAAGAAAAACAAAAGTAAAGATGAGCACTTGTACCATAAATTAGCCGCTGATTTTGCACCTATTCGAAATGTAGAAATGGTTTGAATTTGAATTTGAATTGACTTTGATTGAGTTTTGGATTGATTGCTCAGGATGTACACTGTACACAAAAAATGTACACCGGACACTGTTGTATTGCCTAACACTAGACTAATCTTATCTTATTTTATCTTATCGGATTTATCGCCTCCGAGCCGCTCTGTTCCGAGCTCCCAGGACATTGCGAAGAGTCGCAATAAACGTTGCCCACTTATTCGGGCAGAGTTGGTCGGCGGAGGCGAGGCGCTGATTGATTGATTGATTGACTCAGTAAATTTCTTGTTTTATGGCTGTGGTTTAGTTTGTTTTAGTTGCTTTGATTGGCATAACCGCAATAATAACGCTATAAATTAATTTTGGAAAATTCTTCACCAATTGCGCCGATAAAAAAAATGTATATTAAAATTTCCTAGTTCCAAGTTTAATTTCTCGTTTGGGTTTTTTTCTCTCTCGTTTACTTGAGACATTTGGTTTTATATACAAAAAATAAAAAAAAAATATAATATATGTGGAACTCACAACTACAGATGTAACACGCAGACACACACAGATACACTAGAGGTGTTGGGCTTTGATTGATTTGCACCCCTTTTTGATTGACCTCTCTGGTTGCAGTTCCTCAATATGGCCTCGGTTTTCATGAGGATCTTCAATTTAATTTGCATGATGCTCCTGATCGGCCATTGGAGCGGTTGCTTGCAGTTCTTAGTGCCAATGTTGCAGGGTTTTCCATCCAACTCCTGGGTCTCCATCAACGAGTTGCAGGTGCGCTAACGAAAATCCTGCCGAAAGGCTTTACAAAGAAACTAGATAGCTAATAGGATTATTTTCTAAATTAATACAAAAACATTTAGGAATCCTACTGGCTGGAGCAGTATTCGTGGGCGTTGTTCAAGGCCATGTCGCATATGTTGTGCATAGGCTATGGCAGGTGAGCTTTCTACTAAACTAAATCATATCCAGATTAGTTAATATTATCATTTGTATTAGATTCCCACCACAATCACTGACAGACATGTGGCTGACGATGCTATCGATGATATCGGGGGCCACGTGTTACGCCTTGTTCCTCGGTCATGCGACCAATCTCATCCAGAGCTTGGACTCCAGCCGGCGTCAGTACCGCGAGAAGGTCAAACAGGTGGAGGAGTACATGGCCTATCGGAAGCTGCCTCGGGATATGCGGCAACGCATAACGGAATACTTTGAGCATCGGTACCAGGGTAAATTCTTCGATGAAGAGTTGATCCTTGGCGAGTTGAGCGAGAAATTGCGCGAGGATGTCATCAACTATAACTGCAGGTGGGAGAGTTTAGTCGACCTTCCTATACATTATAACTAACAATTTGATGTCCTTTTAGATCCCTCGTGGCGTCAGTGCCTTTTTTTGCTAATGCCGATTCGAATTTCGTTTCCGACGTAGTTACCAAACTGAAATACGAAGTTTTCCAACCAGGTGAGTTGAGATTCGATTGGATTTCGATCAGGACTCCATTGATGTATTCCTTTTCAGGTGATATTATCATAAAGGAGGGTACGATCGGTACAAAGATGTACTTCATACAGGAGGGCGTGGTGGACATTGTCATGGCCAACGGCGAGGTAATCTTTTCACTCATTTTTCCTGATATCCATGAGATAACCCTGGATCTCCTCAGGTTGCCACCTCACTATCGGATGGCTCTTACTTCGGTGAGATCTGTCTGCTGACCAATGCGCGTCGTGTGGCCAGCGTGCGAGCCGAAACCTATTGCAATCTATTCTCGTTGAGCGTGGATCATTTCAATTGCGTTCTGGACCAGTATCCGCTGATGCGCAAGACCATGGAGACTGTGGCCGCCGAGCGGTTGAACAAGATTGGCAAGAATCCAAACATAATGCAGCAGAAGGACGAGCAGCTGAGCAATCCGGAGTCCAATACCATAACGGCTGTGGTGAATGCCTTGGCTGCCGAGGCGGATGACTGCAAAGATGAGTAAGTTACTTCGGATTATTGTGATTCCCTTTGTTATTAATACGGAAATGTATCGTTTAGTGACATGGATCTCAAGGAGAATTTACTGCATGGGTCAGAGTCGAGCATTGCTGAGCCGGTGCAGACGATTCGCGAGGGTCTCCCCCGACCAAGGAGCGGCGAGTTTCGCGCTCTGTTCGAGGGCAACACTCCATGACACTGAGGCGCGATGACTAGTGGTGCCCCCGGTGGGCACCGGGCAACCATCTGAAACTCACTCACCCAACAGCAAAGTAAATGAAACAGAAACAGGAACACCCACACACTCAAACACAGGACTCCAAGCCACACACACACACACACAACACTCAAACACATGCGTATATAATAATTTAGTGAAAAAAGGAACCCCAAGACGCGATAAGAGTACACTAATAAAAAAAGAATCAATTTATGGTAGACACTCTATATATGCAATTGCGATTTAGTAGAAAACGTATTAAAAATGGAAAAAATGCAAAAAAAAAATCTAAAAACAAAAACAATTACACGAAAATGTCCTCAATAATTATTCATAATTTCAGCTCCGCTAACTGTGATGACTTTAATATAAGAATCGAAAAAAAAAATTAACAAAAAAATGAGAGAAAACGAGTACATACAGAGATAAATTATACGAGATATAGAGAAGAACTCAGCAAATCAGATTCAGGATCACAATCACACAGATACAGCCCACAGCTCATAGCCCACAGCCATAGAGGAGTTTGCCACACAGCCAACTGAACCCACACCCACACCAACACAACATACACTTCAAGAAACACAATTACTGACATTTAAAGAGTAAATCTACAGATAAGTTTTATGCCCACGATATTGTAACGATAACGAAGTGAATAGACTTTTGAATTGCTACATACATACATAGGTGTTAGTCCTATGGACCTACTACAAAAACAAGAAAAACCGAAAACAGACACATGCAACAAGGACAAGCAACAGGTGACTCAGACAGGACACTCAGCCTCAGAAAAGCATCAAACTTATGATATAAACGAAGCGAAGCGATACCAGCATACCAAACATATTTATGCGCGTAGCTATTATGTACTCGAGAGCAACCAACAAACAAACAAACAACCAAACAATTATGTATTATTGCGATTATATAGCATATTTAAATACGCATTGCAACAAAAAAAAAAAAAAAAACAGAACTCAGCAATATACAAAAAAAAAAAACAAAAAGGAAATCCAAGAAAAATGATAAAGGATTTAAGCAAATTTAACGAAATGCGCATTAGTAGTTGAACTATTAGTTTTTCACTCACTAACAAACAAAAAACACCACTCGACACACAACGTAGTAGAAAAGCCTCAACAAAAACAAAAAACTAAAAAAGTATATTAACAAAAACTTAAAAAAAAAACCAACCTCAGGGTGCCGTCGTTTCAACGGTCACCAAAAGTAAAAAGATTAAAAAATGCAAAAAAAAAAAAAAAAAAAACAGGCAAGAAACCAACTATATACACAACATATATATACAAAAACATAGACAATGTTGTCTTTTATAGGGAATTGTTAAACAAAAACGCCTCAGTTACATTTCAAAGTATTTATTGCGGGCCTGCCGCCGCCGAGCAAAATCATGATTTTCCATTCTGATTCAGAGTTTCCGTTCAGAATGACCATTTTAGTTGCGAGCCTTGTTTCTTTTACTTTCGGGAGCATAAATCGAGGCAAGGACGGGACAGCGACTTGTTGAAGGATTTATGTAATTAGTATTTTATTACACGTAAACTAATAAAAAACAAAAGCAGAAGGACAGCGTTTGCCTTAAAAATAATATAACAACGAGTTTCAATATAAGTTTGAATGGAAACAAAAGAGATCACTGGCACATTCTCTTGACTCTTAAAACTAATTAGTTTGGCAAAAATAATGAATTGCAATTCAAATTTGTGACAGCTTTAGGATGTGTAGCTGCGACGGACCCAGCCGGAGTCTATTAAAGCCTTGTTTAGGTTCTTAGTGTGCTCTATGGTGACGGGATCCAACAAAACCACATAGGCTTGGTCGTCCTGCGAGATATAAAGTATTAATTTTAAGTATTTTCTCCTTTTACCTTGCTTTTACCTTAATGAATTCGACTTTGGCGTAAAGCCTTCGGTGGCTGACAAGATTGTAGAAAAAGTTAACAGCCCCCGCTGACCAGGTCTGGCTTTTCCTGGGAGTAACATATGCCAGGCGCCCAGTGACACACTGAGCTGGCAAAATAGCAAACTCCTTCAGCAAGTACTGGATTCCGGCATAGCTTACGTTCGTTATATGGCCTGTATCGATAAGCCTAACCTCGACAGGCTTTGTCTTTCCAGGACAGTGGCGCAGGACCTCCGCCCGCACCCAAGAGCCCGTCGTGTAGGATTGCACTACGCACAGATGACCCGTAGTTATTAGGCACAGTGGCATCGCATACTTTTCCTTGGAACAGTCGTAATATACTCTGTAAAAGGAGACTTTTCCAGTTTGGGTTCGAGCTTATTCTATGAAACCTACTGCATGTTGGAGTTCATTACTCTGTAGGAATCCATCTCTGCATTGTAAATCCAGAAGTAAAACATGTGCGGATTGTCCACCCTCACAAGCTGCACTTCTATGCGATCCCCTACAACAAGAGAGTCTTCAATTTCGCGGTGTGGAAGGATGAACCCGGATCGAGCCGCTTCCTCCGGGTAGTCAATATTCAACACTCGATCGTCCTATAAATAAAGTTTTAAAGGACATGTTTCAGATGGCAGTGTCTAGTAATCGTACCACAGCGTAAGCTGGAATGGCATCTTCATCCTCGCCGTCGTCAGAGGAGGAGTAGCCATTGTACATATTATCCTTGGCCACTGGCCTCGAAAATTGTTCAGCCTGCTCATCTGCATCTTCATCGCTGAAGGTCCAATTTAGTTTTTCATCCAAACTATCTGCCCTAGCGGTTCCTTTATTCTCAGAGATCGGCAGCTTCTTAAGTACAATTTCTATTTCCGATTTGGAAGATATTTTATCTTCAGATTTCCCCGAAGCCTTGGGAACAGGAATACTTTCTGTGGGTTTTTCCTTAACTTCTTTGGTAGGACCGACAATTTTTAGCTGCGTTAAAGAATCAGCTAACTTCTTAATTGTGGTGTTGTCCCTCCTGGCTCCACACTCTTTGGCTTTTGGTTGAGCTGGTTGAGTTTGTTGAGCCTGCTGTGTTGGTCGATTTCTCTGAGTTCGCGTGTTTGGCATTGATCTCTGCGGCTCGAAACGTGGAACATTCTGGGAAATAAGATTCGGGTTAGCCTGGGTATAATTTTTCTGTTTCTGAGCTTCAAGAAAGTAATAAAAAAGCTGCTGCCAGCCGGCGAAAACCAAGCAGTTAAAGTAATCGAAACAATTTAGTGTGTTGGCGGAATATGAGTGGTGGTTATAGTTGGGATAGGATACTTGTCTTTGCGGCCAGTATTGCGAGTTGGAATTGTTGGCAGGACACTGCTGGTAATTATAGTTTAAACGAAGTACCACCTCTTGTTGCTCACGTCCCTGATTGGGATTGTAGTTAGGGTTTTGCAGGCGACTATAGTTCGGTTGGTTGGAAACCAGACTTTGTTGCATCGGTGGCTGATAGGACAACCTCGCTGAAGCTCCCGCATCCATGCTCCGAAATCGTTCGTTTATGAAGACCATATTCGATCTCTGAGATTGATGGTAAGCCCTATTCTGTCCTCGTTTCTTCGATCTTCCACTGGGTTTCCTTTGATTCTGAACCAGATTCTGAATGTGCCCGGACTTTTCTGTGGCGACTGCCCTTACGTTGGCTGTAAGGCCTTCGCCCACAACCTAGACCGTAAACAAAATTATATATTATTTTTACAAAAACTGTAAGCTTCGTTCACACTTTAAATGTGTCCGGAATGTCTCGGAGAAAGCCCTCGAGGCTTCTGTATCCAAGCCTGGCAAATGGCACGTTGCAGCCTTCTTCATTTCGGTAATCCTTTTGCAGCCTATCAATTGTCATAGCGTTGGGCGAAGACACTATCAGCGAGTGCATCACCTTTTTGACGTAGCTCAGGGAGTATTGGTTGTCCATCCTTGCTTTATTAATCACAATAATATTAATTTTGGCGCTTTAAACAATCCGCGCGAAAAGTTTTAAGCTTTCATGTGCTCATCTCTATGGATTTCGATTTTGTTATCGCCGAAAAATTTCGATAGGCTCGAGTTGCCGGATGGTCGGCGTTCTCGGAGGCGCCAGTTTGAAAACCGGTTAACCATATGGGTGGATATTAATTTCATTATTTTTGTTGTTTCGAGCCTTTTGGTCATTGTTCTGGAGCCAGGTAATTCAATAGCCCTGACAGACGTCCTTCCTTGTGAAACTCAAGTAGCTGAAGGAAGCTACGAGTTCAGCCTAAGTTCAAGTCACATGTGGGGCTTGACGATGGAAGACCACACAAAAAATGCCATGTTATTCCCGGGCTATGGGTCAACTAGAAATGTTTTCTAGGCTTTTAGCTAGAACCTGGCCATTTAGATTTGCAATTGCGGGCTTACAACATCCGTTTACACCGCTCGCTCGGCCGGTGGGCAGATAAATCAAACCCTGTTGGTCAACCTGGACGTGAAATGGATTTTCCGGGAAGGGATCCACACACACATACCATTCATATAAACATGACACATGAACTTGTTGGAGACAGTGGCTCCATTAATAATTTTCACACGACTGGCCCGAGGGGCTTGTGTCATGTAAATTTTACAAGCCCCCTTCCTGGCCAAGACTCTTCTGGCCACCTTTCTGGGTTGCGTAAGCCGATACTTTTTTTTTTGTTTGTTTTCAGCTTTAATGCAGCAACATAATTATATTCTTTATATTGTTTATGGGGAAACAAGAACTGGAACTCTGCCACTTTTTCCAGCTCTGCGTTTTTGTTGCTACCATTTTGGTCACTTAACAAATAGTTGAGGAGGAAAAAAGCTTGATGGGATCTCTGCATTTTGCTATGAGCGGGTGAGGGTGACTTGGCAATCAAACCGGTTGTCCCTGCTCCAGCTCCACCATTGCCTCTGTGTGTGTCTGATTTATAGTTACGCACAAGCGCGCAAATCCAATTAGACGAACTGGCTCTCTGGCTGACTGACTGACTAACTGACTGACTGACTTGGCTAGCTGACAAGCCGAAGCATGGCCCGCAGCAAATGCCACCAGGTTATAGGACGCCCCTGGTTCGATCTTCAGATCTTTCAGCTTAGCTCCCTAAGGCACATCGGCACAGTGATCTCTAACTAAAGGAAACCTCTTTGGGGCTTATAATAGGATTCATTTACATGTTTCCCAAAATAAAGGTCCCAGAAACTCCCAAGAATTGGAGAATTTAGGAACATTAAAAATTGATCTTTTATATCTTTAAATAAGTAGGAGATTAAGCCTTTTAGCTTCTCTTAGCTATCTTAGTTATTTAAGAATTATTGAATTCGTCAAAATCATTTCATACTTTCCCTTAGAGTCTCAAATCCATTTAGATACTTTCCTTATATCACATCTATAGTCCATCCCCCACTGTACTCAATTAGATAGATTCGGGTCGAGCGACTGTATCTGCATCTTTTTTGGATGTTTACATCATCGCCAATGGCGGAACTTCAACGCCGTGCCACACAAATGTCGTCCATCGTCCACCGTCCACTGTCCATCGTCCGATATCCATCCTCCCCCGGGTCTATGGTCTGCTTTTGTTGCATTTTTTCAAAAATATACACATCCAAAGCCACAAAATGAAAGAAAAAACGAACTGCAGCCGCATCTTTATCTAAAAATTGAATTGAAATGTATGTCATAATACCTTTGGCATGCCGGCGGCCAGTTGCTTGACATTAAAAATGTGATCCCCCTGCCTCGGCCACTCCCGCTCCCGCTCCGCTCCAGCTCCACCTTCTGGAACTTGAACTCCCCCCTGGGACTCCCTCCTCTGTTGGCCAGGAAAATAAAGAAACACATATGGGTGAATGCAAATTTGCTGCCATATGGAGCAGAAAAGCCGATGACGTAGTCGCTGCCAATTCTCTTTTCCTCTCGGTTGCAAAATTGAAATGCAACTCACATTTGGGGCCCGCTCCTAGTTGAATATTTTGTATTAATTTTGCAAAAAGGGCCTTACAGCTTGTAATGCCGTTTCCCACGTTAAATAGGTCTCCAGTGCGATATCGCCGGATTGAGATCAGGGTACCCGGGTACCCGGGTTGGGAGTGTCCACGCGTTCCGCACACCTGAATACTTAAACAGCTCCAATCTCGGGGTATCGGGGAGTCCGGATAACCGATAACCTTCAAGTCGATTCGGGGCTTTTCCTATGGAAAGTCAAGCCGGTCTACGGATTTGGTAACAAACGCTGCTGCCGGACAATAGACCGAATTTGGTGGCGGCCTGCTAAAGGGGCGGAGGTGGCCCTCCAGATTGATTGATAGTCGCGGCACATTCCAAGCTTCCCTTTGAATGCACTTGGAAAAAATGTAGTTACTTTCCAATGGAAACTAGTAATACTTAGTATTTTTACGATAGGGGTTTGTGCATTTTGTTTTGAAGTTTGAAGCAATATATTTTTCTTAGTGTACTCCCCCGTCCCAAAACTCGTTTTAACTCCCTCTCTTCCGTCTTTCTGTCTTTCCCCACTTTGTAACTCTCCTGTGTCTTTTGCAAAGCAAATGCGATTGGATCAACAAGCCAAAGCGATGATTAATTGGGAATGACTGGATAGGTGCGAACCGCCAGAGACCCCGGGTTAAAAATACTCATGGTATGGGCCTAGGCCTTAGGAGACCTTAGGAGATGGGTCAGATGCCAAAAACAGATCGTCTAAAATCGTTCAATGAACCATCACTCGGAAATAGTCGCAAAAAACTTAACAAAGATTAAAGATCTGTCTGCGAAAGCATTGATTGGGGCTTTGTTCTGGATCTATAGGGATTCTTTTGCGATATTATAGGTATTTGCATGTTTGGGCCAACCTTTCGCTTGTACCGTTAAATCTGCGCCGCTCTCTTGACACGGCCGTAAACAATAAATTAGCCAAAACAAAAACAGAAACAGAAACAAACTGGCTCATTAGCACCTGGTTTGCGTGCGATATGCCAGAGCTTTCGATTTAACGGTTTGGTCATGCCCGATAAAATTATTGACAAGCGCCGAAAATTTGATTTGTTTCGAGTTGGGAGACTTCCTGGTAAGGGCTTTGATGTAACTTCCAATCTCCAAATCATGCAAATATCGATCGTCTTGGCATTTCCATTAAGAAGTTCAAGTTCGGGAGCCCAACTTCGTTGGTGGTCTTCGATTCTTGGCCTGTCGGTCTTTCCTTTCGGTTCTTCGAGAGCACACACTCTTAATTAAAATCAACTTGCGCTGAAAATCAAAAGTGCAAACAGAACATAAATCAACTTTGAAGTGAATCAGAATCGAAATGGGTATGGGAATGGGAATGGGTATCTCAGAATCCTCAGTCCAGGCGGCAGAATCTCGAATCTCTCGGATCTCTTTTGGACTCAAGAACGGCCTTGCTTATCAGCCGTTTTCCTTTCCTTTGTCCATTCGCTGGATCTTTCGACTCCGGCTCTGGCTTTCTTGCCGCACGCTGTTCTGATCTTCCCTTTGTTTTCTTTTTTATTTCGACCAAAGTCTTGATTGTTTTTTTTTTTTTGGCCAAGTTGCAGGCCATTTTGCCGCAACAGGTTCTTGGCTCGCTTTGCGTGCTCTCTCCCAAAGACACTCCATCTCGCTTGTACCTATGGCCTGGCCAGAACTGGACACGGCAACAGGTTCTGGTGGAGAGTGGCAGTGCGGCTCTCCATTTTCCAGTACTCTTTCCAGGTGATTTGCTCTCCCACTTAGATAAGTGACTTTCAATACGAAATACTAATATACCTGTTTGCGTTGGCTTCCCTTGATAAGAGGCTCTAACCCCCATTAGCGAGTGCACTAGATTTCCTACTGGGCCTCCGGGTCTCTCTCACGGGCGCAGGTAGAGCCGTTCAAGCCACTCTCTTTTCCTCGTAGACTCTCTGGACTGATTTCCAGCTGGCACTTAACGTGGCTTAAATGATGAGTACGAAGGGTATATTAGTTCTATTAGTTCTTTGACAAACTAGATATAATAAAGAAATTATGGATTGCTTCTGAGAAGCCAACAGTGCGTATGAGTAATGTGCCACACAAAATGGCTGCCATGGCCATTACCTTGAAAGCGTCCATACTTTTTGCTATAAACTACTCTAGTTTTGCCATAAAATACCTGTAGGTTGCTCGAAAACCACCTACTACAGGATACCTGAGCGTCGCCACTTTCTCGCATTCTCCCTGCCGCATTTTCGCAATCCCACTTGGCCCGTGAGCGTAAAAAGTATCTGTATCTGTGAGTGACGAAAAGAGCGCTTGGGTGGAAGAGGCATGTGCCATAGGAGCTTTGTCTGATCGCGAGTTTCAGTCATCTTTAGACTCTCCGAAGAAAAAGACCGACCCGAAGACAAGACCGAGACAAGTCCAAAGTGTTGCATGCCCCGCGTTTCGGGGTTCGTGTCCGTGTATCTGTGCGTGTATCAGTGTGTGCCTACTTGTGAGTCTCAACAAATAATTAAGCAATCGTATTAACAAAAAAAAATCTATAAAAATTGAAATGTGGTTTCTTGTCAATGAAAACGCGGTGAATAAGTTTTATCAGCGCTCCCCAAAAAGCACTAAAGAATAAATGAAAAACAAAAGTGAGCGCAAGAGAGCAGTAATAATAAATAAATAAAAAAAAAGAAACGCATAAAAAACCAAGTCAAACAGTGGACAAAAGCACGAAATAATAAAGTGTCGTGTAAAAATGCGCCTGAAAAATTACAGAATTCAGCAAACATAAACAAAAATTCAAAGCGTACAAAGATCGAGCTCCAAGGCTTTAAGAATTCTTCCGTCTTCTGAAAGTATATGTCTTCCAAGTGTGGTTTTGTTGCTGCTGCCTTTTAGCGGGTTTAGCGGGTGGCAAGACATCTTTGCTGCCTCTTCTAGTTCTGTTTTTTTTTTTGTTTTTATTTTATTTTGAGGCTGCCACAACAAGTTTCCCCCCTCCCAGAAAAAAGCTGCAACGATTTTTCCAACCAGTTTTTGGCGCTTGCCATTTTCCGCGCTTCAAAACTTCTGCCCCTTTCGGCGGCACATGGAGGAGCCAAGAAGAGAAGGAGAACGCAAGAAAGATAGCCAGAAGAAAGACGGAAAGAAAGAGAGGTCCCAGGTGGAGCCCAAGAGCAGCTGCAAAAATTCGCTTGGGTCAGTTTGGCCAAGACGATCTCGTTTCTAACTTCCCTAAGCTTCTGGCTTCTGGCTAAGAGAAATCCAGTAAGCCCCCTTTAGGGAAAAAAACATGTAATGGAAAAATAGGTGTCGGGCAGTACGTGTTTTGGATTATTTCAACGGGCGCCACAAACATTTGCGGTAAGAAACCCAATTCATTAAGCAAAAGTATCTTTCAAACTGGAATCGGAACTGTGCTTCGTTCGTGGGTCTCGAAATAAAGTTACATAAGGCAATGCACCAAGCCCCGAACTTGCCACTAAAGGTGCTTTTTCCCGACCTGATAAAGGAGTGTTTGAGAACACGGAACCACAAAGAAGGTTGAAAAACTATAGAAGTTGATAAGCCAACTTGAGTCAATATATAGGAAATGGTTTTCCATACTTTGATAATATAGAAAGTGAATGTCAAAGTGACTTGAAGTTCATTTAGCTTTAAAAGATAGGAACAAATCACATCAATTAGGCATCAACTTAAACTAATTTCAATGATTAATATGAAATTTGCTTTATCCAATTCAAATCTAAGCTCTAGCAGTTCCCACCGGATCCAGTTTCGGATTTGAACATATTATAAATTAGCAATTGGCCAGATTTGGGCCTAAACAATAAACCAAAGAGGAGGCAGTGGAAAAATTTGCATAGACTACAAAGCTAGAAAACAAATGTCCCGAGGGCCGAAGAATTCCCCGTCTGATTCTTCCAGCGATAACGGATGATAAAGAGCAGAGAAGCCAGAAAGAATTATTCAAATCCCTCCAGTCCCCCCCCAGTCCGGAGTCGCCCCCCTTTCGGTTGACATTTCTGCACTGCAATCCAGGGAAAGTGGGCGATAATGGGCGAAATGGGCGGGGCTGGGGCAGGCGTAGGGTTTCCATGACGACTTATCAGGGCAGTCGCGGGGCAGGATGGGGGCATCTCGTATAGCATCAACATCAAATACTACTCAAGAATTTCAAAGCAAACTTGTTTGCTCAACTTGCCAGCGATTTGTGGGAGGGAGGAGGGCTGGCTACACAGGAAGAAAATGTGCTTGTCTGCTTCGGAGACCTTAACGATTATTTATAGCACCATGCCCATATTAGTGGCCTGCTATTTTCTCGGTGTAGTCTGGTAGATTGGTTAGGTGGTGGTGCTCCGGTGGGGGCGGAGGTAGAGTTCAATACACTCGCCGGCATTCAGTGACGAACATTTGGCTCCGGTGTTTATTGAACTCATTTTCGAAATGCGTAAATTTTGCTTTGTCTTTGGGCCTTTTATGGGCCGTGGAGGAAAGATTGATTAAATTAAGAGAGTTGTTGTCGAGTCTCAATTGTGCGCCGATGATCTATTTAATTAGGAAGTCAAGCATTTGCGGAATGCGACGCAGCGCGACGCGACGCGTCTTGGAGCGACCTTGCCATATTTGATGGCTAACATTTCTATCTCATCGCGTTTTCTATCTGTCGTTCCCAGCCTTTCGAGTTGTCAACTTCATTGGCAACCCGTTTGTGTGTGCCTCGCCTGCCTCTTTTTGTGGAGAGTTTTATCTTATCGGGTGGCCCCAGTCCCCAGGCCCCAGTTACCAGTTGCCAGTTACCGGCTTGCCGGGCTAAGACTAATTTTAATCTTATCTGTCACAACTAAGTAGTGCAAACATCAGTGGAACTGTAACCGAAAAGCGAATCAGAGACACAATGAATTTCGTCCTCATCCCTGGCTGGGACTGGGGAGCTGTAAATTTCTCATACATTAAGCTGATTTTTCGGGAAATAACCCCGCAGAGTATTTTCCCAAATTGCGCAAAAAAAAAAAAAGAAGGTAAAGACTCGTGTGTTGTCAGCGCAGCTAAGTAAATAAACACTGGGGCAGAATGCCACAGACATCACCCAAAGAAATCAGCGAAATAGGTTCCAAAGAATTTGCCATTTCATCATTGGGATGTTCGCCAAAGGTGGATCAAAACTTCCCTAGACCAGGCGGCTATAAATATTTTCTTAGAGTTTATTTCCTTGATTTAATACCCCTCGACCAGGAGAAGTGGTTATTGGTAGTTTCTGGGTAAGCCACTTGAGATAAGTTTTTAGCTTTAGGAAGAAAACATATCTGGGACAATTTAACAAAACTATTTACATTCTAAGGCGAGAACTTGGAGGGGTGTTCTTTCCGTTTTTACATTTCGTATTTAACTTTCATAAAGCGCTAGGAATTCGCTAAACAAATATTTGTGCCCCATACCACTCGGCCACACGTTTGTATCTGTATCTGGCAGATACTTTCTACCTTGGAGCAGCATCGCAGCGAATGATAAGCCGAACGAACGACCTTGTTCCCGAAGCCAACGACCTTCGCAACTCACCAAACCAATTACAATTTCCCCGGCCAACATGAGATTTAGCATCCTGCTGCGAGATTGAGATCTCGGGGTTCTGGGTCCTGAGATCCGGCTTGCTGAGCTGGCGGAAGTAAGGTGGAACAATTGTCGGGAACACGGGATCACAGGATCACGGCTTAGGTAGTTGACAGGATCATAAACAAATGCCGCAGGAGATGAACTCAAAAGACTGAAGATGTGTCTGTCTTTCTCTACTGCCTCTTGCTGCCTCTATCGCTTTGCCTGGGGATTTTTGGTTTCTGGTTTAGAGTTTGGCTGTGGGTGTACCAAGAAGCGCTTGGCTTGGGAATATTTTTCGCCCATTTCTTCCCATTTTTTGCTTGCCATTTGCTGCAAGCCAAGCGCAGCGAAACACTAAAGAAAGCGTTGAACTTGCAGCAGGTTGCAGTTGCAGGCCCGTTGCCAGGCCCTTTTTTGCGGAAATCCAGCGAACGAATTGCATTTAATTGTAAATTTATGCGTCTGCTTCCTGGCCCCCGTTGGATTGCCATTCTTTTATTTAGTCTCTGGTCTCTGGTGTGAATGCCTCGCGATCTTCACCTTTGTGTGGCTGTGTCTCTGCCACCTGTGTGAGAATTGACAAAATTATAATGAGTGCACTGGGAGAAATATATACGGCAAGAAATCTAATAGCTCTTTACCATCTCACCCCCTATTCGCGCAGTGTGCCTTTTGCGGCAGCCTTGCAAACACCTTCGCCCAGGTACATAATCATAACACATAACCTGGCAGGTAACAATTTCCATTCATCTTTGTTGCCGCTTTGTTACGCTTGTTAGTAGCTGACACTACAGCGAGTACCACTCGGATTTACGACCTTTGGGCCCCTTTTTGCATGCGGCTATCAGGTATCCGGGCATCTCAATCTCGGAACACTCTTTTTCGGAGTAATATGGCCACCTACGCAGCGGGGATCGAGGTTGCAGGAGATATATTTAAGCTGATAACCAAACACACTTGGTTAACTCTGAAATTCCTCCACTTTTTTGTATCTTTTTTGAAGTGGAAACCCAGGGGTCAGGGCTCAGATCTCAGGGCTCAGGGTTCATGGAAGAAGCCGAAGGTTGCCAAAACAATATCTCCTTGATTTATTGTCCTTTTTACGGGAGATTTTCGTCATGGCGATTAGGATATCTGTCATCAGTCAATAGGAAGATGTTGAAAACATGTTTTGTATTCCTCGCACTTGTATCCTGGATAGGCGGCATGAAGTTTCTTGTAATTATTAACGTTTCCTAATAGAGTTCGGTGTGTGTTGGTTTTGGCCATTGCTGACCCCACGCCATCGATTGGCTGGCAATAAAAACCCGTTCTTGAGGAGCTGCTAACTGGAATTGGAACTGGGGAACTGGCAGCTCGGAATTGGAATTGGAATTGAAATTGGGTTTGGGTATGGGTTTGGGCTTGGGCTTTGGTCTCTGTGTGTGCTCATTTTGCTGGCGCCATTCGGTTTTTGCATGTTTTCCGCATTATTTTTTGTCATATTGCATTTTGATGTGGAATTTTTGTGACCAGCAAAAGTGTCTGGGCTCTAATTTCAGCGCAGACCAGGCCACAAAAAGCCCCAACAAGCTGTCGACAAGATTATTTCGGAAATGTCTTGGTGGCAGCCCAAGGCCATTATTAAGAAATATTTAAGAGGTTTAGGGTAGCCCGGAAATCTATAGATTCCTATAGCCAGTCTAGGGGGCATGCTGCAATGTCATTGCACTTCCAGAGCTGCTGTAGATTTATCTTCCACGTACTTTGCCCCCATCCCGAAAACAGGCTTCTTCTTTGGGGGCTTCTTGGCCTGGGCCTAGGTCTTCTGCCTCTACACTGAGGGAAACCCTTGTGTAGCTCAAGCGCCTCCATCCCAAGAAAGTCTTCCATTTCGGCCTGTGCACCACCATCTTCGTGTTGTGTCTGGGTTTGTCAACAGCCTGGCAGAATCCAGTTTTTGCCTAGGAGTACTAGTCGAAGCTCCTGCAGTTCCAATTCCAGTTCCAGTTCTTTGGGCAGACGTAGCCTCACTGGGAGCAGCCGCAGCAGCTCATAATTATGCATTAAACACTTGAAGTTTACGGGCCAGAAGTGGCAGCTGCAACTGCGGCTTTAATGGACATCAATTTGCATGGAAACCATACAGAAAACGATGACATTTCGAAGCGCCCAACTGCGTGGGCTGTGCCTTTTTCTTATAGCTTTTCGTTTTTTTTTTGTTGTTTTTGTTTTTGTTTGTTTGTAAGTCCGGTGTCCGAACCGAAACGAAATGCAGTCGCCAAATCGCATTTGAAAATGCACAACAAAAACTTGTTTATTGGCTTAGACCCCTCAGCGTCGCCTCACTGCATATTCGTCTCGTCTTGGGACTCGTGGGTCAATGTTATGTAAACCTGGTTCACTTTCGATACCCTCGGAGAGGGTATTGCGATCATGTCTTCAAGTTTGTCACGGAAGAATGGAAGTAGCCATCTAAGACCCTGAAAAGTATGCTATAAATATTCTCCAGCAGGACTAACCGCACCTATTCCTTTTTTTTCTGAATATTCAAAAGATATTTTAGTAGTTAACTTTTGAAGGTATAATTACTTTAAGTATTTATTAAAAATAAAAGCCCCCTCCAGCTCTATTCTCAAGGAGTTTATAGGAATTTATAGGAGCCACGCCTCCATTGAAACTACAAGCGCATTGAGGCTTCGTCTATACCCTTAATAAGCTGCCCTTTCTTATTTTATATACATTTATTTTTTTCGGTTTTTACCACACACATAATACGCTCAACTTATTACACAAAAACCCAAATAACTCAACAAATATTTACGGACGCAGTCAACAGAAATGGATTCAATTTTCCTCCTCCCCCTCCTGATCACGGGGAGATGCCCCATCTCTTTCGGTATTGGCATACCCGTCTCTTTCGGCCTGCGTGTCCCTCTCTAGCCAGACGTCTATGTGGATTCGTCTTACTGGTTTGGCTGCACTGCATTCCAAAGATGCGAGTTGCGGACCGGACCCCGATAACAGAAATAAAAGTGCAAAGCAGCAACCACAAAAATGTCGCCAGACCAAATTAAAATAATTTAACACATATAATTTCGTGTATTTTTTCGCTTACATCACCCGGCGGGCCACTCCGAGGTGGCCCAGAAAAGTTAAAAACTGAAGCGAAAATCGGTCGGGACTGAATCGCATTTTGTAATAAAACCAGTGTCCTTTTTAGCATCCACTCCAGCCGTCCAGCATTCCAGCATTGGCCACCAAATGGAGATGAATTAGCAATCAATTAGCAAAGAGAAAAGCAGAGAAAATCCTCAGATGAAAATGAGAAACCATAAGGAAAATGGTAATAACTCCGATTTGAGCGGCAGCGATGGCAATACGACCGGCAATTTGGCCAAAATGGAGACGGAGAACAACAATAAGATTTCGGTGGTGTCCAAGCTCCTGCTAAAGGATACCAATGGAAATGGTTGGAAATGGAAATGGAAGTGGCGGTGGCGGTGGCAGTGCCAGTCGAGGCAGCAACATCCACATTGGCAACAGCAACAGCAACAGCAACATCAGCAGCAATGCCAGCTTCAGTTCCGCATCAGTCGCCGGCTCAGTACAGGTAAGTCTTAAAAAATTCCTAACCGGTTTCGGGTTTTCTTTTCCTCGCCTTCTTCCTTCCACACCGGGCTTCTCATTCTTTTTTTTTTCTCTCGTATTTTTATTATTCTTGTTAATAAATCCTCGAAAGCGCGCAGAATTCCAATCGTACACCGACTGAGTCACAAGCTCTGGACTCTGGAGTGCAGGGGAGCCCAGGGGTGGCCCGAAGGTGGCCGCCGCCTGCCAAATGAAACAAAAGTGAAGGCTAAAAACAAACAAATCAAACGAAATGAAATGAAACGACCAGAAACGCAACCAAAAACCCACGCACAGTGGGTCTGGGTATGGGAATTCGATTTTTGGGTCCACTGCAGGTTCCTAATTGAATTATGGGCCTGACCTCCATTCGGGAGGTTTCGTTTTCGTTTCGGATATCCAAGATATCCGAAATTCCCGCCAGCATCCACTCTGTGTCACTCAGTCACCCCGAATATTCGAATATTCGAATAACCGAATAAAAATAAACAGAAAACGGTACTTGGAGAGATTTGTTTATTTTTGGGCGAAGCTTTTCGGTGGATGATCTGGGAGAATCGCTTGATCGATGGGACACACCTCCTGCTCCTGCTCCAGGTCCTCCTTCTCCAGGATGCAACTTATTAATTGGACATCTGGCAATGAATGAAGCTGCAGGAATGTGGACTTGCGTGCCAAGTGGTTGTCCAAAAGAATGAATGAAATGCTCGTTGTGTCTTTCTTCCCCACAAAGACGAGATAAAGCTGAGAAACAAAGACTGATAAGGAAGCTATAGGAATGTGGCTCAAGGTATTGGGTAGCTGCTATTCTTAGAAAGACTAATATTGCAAAAATAGAAAGTTTCATTTATTTATGTTTACGCATTAGTGTATGAGATCATTTGTCCATCCACATGAGGCTTCCTCGGTAATAAAATAATTACATATAATGATTAGTTTTTTGTGGCTTTCCTCCAAGTTCCCAGAATCTTTCACTTCGTTTTTGGCGGCTGCCCCCAGTGATCCCATTCCCATTCCTTTATTGGAGCCCGAAAAATGTTGTTTGATTTGCTCCGTCACCCATTAACCTTAACTGAATTATTGTGGGCCATCGGGTATCGGGCCGTGAATGCCACACATTGGGAAATGGATGGGTTTGCGTCTAAAATGCAAAATAATTTACCAAATTAACGGTACCATTATCAACAGCGACGATCCGATCAATCAAAGTGAATCCGATCAATTAAATGTTGCCTCCGAGCGTGGCACAAAGCGTCGTCTAAAAGAGAAATGGTCAATAATAGGAAAAGAGGTTACAAACAGAGAAGAAGAATAAAGCCCGGAGAAGACCAGAATGCCAAGAACATTGCTGCTACACGGAGAGAAAAGATTTGTGAAGATATTACATATTACACACATTTCCCGCTGGAGAATCATTAGGAATTGTAGTTGAGTTTTTCCTCTGTATGCCAGAGAGATGGTGCGGACGATAGCTGAGCTGAGATGGATTGGGGAAGAAGTACGTGGTGGAGAATTGGAACACCATTGACCTTATCACCGAGAACTCCCGTCTGCAGGGGACCATTGATTAATCATCTCGATTCTTAATTGTGGCCCCATCATCTCCCAATGCCGATTGTTATCATCTTCCGCAGCGGCTTGCAAAATAGATATTGATATTGAATAGATAGAATAGATATTTTTTTTTTTTTTCGTAGCCTAGCCTTTGGGCCTTTGGCTTGGATGTGGCAGAAGAGAATGTCGATCGATGGACGGATCGATTCGCAGATCGATGGACTGGAATGGATGGATATGGCTGGCAGGTTATTGAACCGCTCTATTCTCGGGCATTTGTAACGTTTTATTTTTCATAATTTTGCCATTTGTTGCCTTTTTTTTTTCGTGGTGTTGTACATAGTTTGTTGCCTTTTTGGATGGGGCAGCTCGCTCTTCCCCACACAAAACGCTAATTACTGGCGGGGCGCACGCTTTAGTTCCAGTTATTAGAGGAGGCTCCCAGCTGGCTTGGCTCCGCTTCCCCCAACTAACTGGAAAGGCAAACTCTGTTGGCTTTGGCTCTGGTGGTCTGGTCTGGGCCAGCTCGGCCTGAGAACTAGTTTTGGCTGGGGTCTGGCTCAGATATTTTTGCATCGATTAGGCCACATTCCACGCACCTATCTCGCGCCGCTGGGCGTTGCAATCTCTTCGGGGGCTATTTATAGCTGCAATCGAATTAATTGTGGCCACGCCCCATGCCAGCGTTAGTAGTACCGGAATCTCTGAGTCTCTGGATCTCCTTCCTCCCCTCCGCCTTCCTCCTGACAAAACAAACTGTAATGGCCCAATGGACCCAGAGTGGGTAATGGGCGAAGATGTCTTCTGACGAAGGTCGTTGCTGTCCATTCTTCAGTCTCTTCTTTGCTTTAGATGAATGCGCAGATTTCTAAAGAAAAATATTTTGGCTTTGGATGTAAAAAAAAACTTCACCTAGGGTCTTTAATTTTATTTTGTTGTTATTTCGGTTTTTTTTTTTATATTTTGTTTTTGTCGAATCAGCCAAAGCACTTGAAGTTGCACTGGAATCTCTTCGTTCAAGTGTTCGTTGGAGCTAAGGCTGATTCGTGAGCTGATCGAGTTGGAGCACCGAGTGGGGCACCTTAATAGTCGCTTCATTTCCGCAGCTAAAAGGAAAGCTGAGCGCGGAAATGATGGCGTATTTTGCCAAAAAGCAGAGACCTCTCCATATCCATAGCCCATCCATGTTGCGCAATTAGGCCCTAATGCTCTCGCGGGTATTTGAATGTGGGTCTAGCCTAAAGAGGCTTCGATTCGAGTTTAGGAAATAAATATCCCCTCTCCCAGATACATACTAATTATAGTTTCCGCCAAAAAAAAAAAAAAAAACTCTTTCCTCGAACCATTTCTCACAAACATATTGAATCTTGGCAACACGGAGTCTTGCCTCTTAGCCAAGTCACACCTATTTTCTTTGTTCTATTATAATTGCTTCGAGAGTATCCCACAACCACCGGGGCTTACTGGCATTTCACCGGGCTGTCTTCTGTCTTCTGTGCTCAGTCTTCAGTCTTCAGTCTTCAGTATTCAGTCTTGTGTCTTCTGGCTTGTATTTCATTTTCATTTCCAATGCCTGTCGAACGCTTCAAGCTCAGTTCGACTTAAGTCGGCTCAGCTCTTAACGCTCATTAGTTTTCTAACTCCAGAGCCCCGCCGACACTCTTGACTCGTTTCTCACATCCAGCAGCCGCCTAGGAGGCTCTGCTCCGGCTCTGCAATTAATTAATGCCAACAGTCCGGCAGCAACATCAGCAACTGCCACAGCAGCAACAGCAACAGCAACAGCAACAGGAACAACAGCAACATGGCCAAGACGAAAAAAAAAAAAAAAAAAAAAGTAGCAACAATGCCGCCTGCCAGCGCTAAATTCTAGCCAGATTCCAGCTAAATTGTTTTGGCTTGTCTTTGAACTCGCACCGCCACGGCTTTTTAGTTTCATCCTCTTGCATTGCCGCTGCCAATGGTTTGCATTTTTTCAGCAGAAGAGCAGCAACAGCAAGAAAAAAAAAATTATAACAAATAATTGCGACAGGTGCACCACACTCCTGGTGACTCTAGCCCCTCCGGAAAAATGTAGTGGAAAATTTCACCTATGTACCCATTGTTTCCGGACATGGCTTATTGTATGCACATCTTCTGGCCAAGAGGCATAAAGATTTCTTTATGAACAAACTGATGCTTCAGCTTCAGCTTCGACTTCGACTTGGCTTCGGCTTTGGCTTCTGCCTTAATTAATTAACAGGCCAAGTGAAAATGCATGTCTCTCCGTTTTGGCCAAGTGCCGTTGGCTCTCATTTTCCGTTGACTTTGTATGTTTATGCCTGTTGGCGGCCCCACAATTTTTTTCGGCTAGTTCTTGAACCCACACGACCAACAAATTTCACTTTTGTTTCTCCGCTGGCAGACAAAGCGACCGACCAGCAGCGAAGCGACATCCGAGCCACGAAAACTTTTGAGGTCAACAGCAAAAGAGACACAACCGACTCGTTCCCATTCGTCTGCCACAGAGGCTGCTGTTGGCCAAAAGTGGCCAAGAAGTGGCAAGAAGCAACAGCCAGACAAAGTCCATTGAAATTCTTGCCATCGAACCGAACCGCAAATGAACTGAAACTCTTCGTAATTTAATGCCAACTTAGAAGAATCAAGTCGAAGTGGAGTCGTCAAGAGACTCAAGAGACAGCTGCCCTTTCGATCCAGTTGCAATTTGGCCAAAAAATAAACATGATTTGCCATTTCGAACGATTTTCTGTGTTGTCATCCCGAAGCCGGGAGGATCGACCAGATCCTCTTGGCTCTTGGCTCTCGGCTCTTGGCTTTTGGCTGGAAAAACAGAAAGTGACGTGAGTGAAAGATTTTCGGCTTTCTAATTGGGTCCGAAATGGTGACGTTTTTTCTCCATTTTTTTTCTTCCTGATTTCTTGAGATATTTCTCTTAGCCAGCCATCCAGCCATCCAGCCATTCAGCCAGTGGGGCTTGGCTAATTAAGGGTCTCGCAGCAGGGCTAATTATGGCAAATATTTTCCATTGGCACATGTGTGAAAGTGAGTCCGAGAAGCGCAAAATGGAAACCCAGTCGACTTGTTCCACATGGTTTTTGGTTGCGCTTCGCTGACTGGACTAAACTCTGGCTGTGGCTCAGGCTCTGGCTATGGGTCTGGCTATGGGTCTGGGATATGCATATATCTTGAATAAAAAAAATATATAGAAAAAATTGCGATATGTGTACGTGTTCTTCTGACCTTCTGGAGTTGGCATTCTCCCGCATCTCGAGAACCAGTTGCTGCTGCACTGGAAACAATAAACATTAGTTTATTTTGGGGGGGAGAGAATGTATGGTATATGGAGACTTGGCTTTTTTTCTCCGTGTATTTTGGCAATTTATTTGTTCTTGTCGCAGACTCCTTTTTGGCCTCGTTGAGGTTGAGTTGCGTTCCTTGGCTGGCCATATTCGTTCTTATTTGCTGCACGCCTGAAACTTATCACAGGCCATAAATCTAGCCGCATGCCAAGCCGGGCCAAGTCGACATACCAGGCCAGAGCCAGAGCCTACCAGAGCCAACGGATAGTGGACACTATGGATGCAATATGCGAGTGGAGATTGGACCAGTTGCCGTGTCCATTACCAGTTCTCTGCCGCTTGGCCAGTTTCGCCAAAGTTATTAACGCCACAAGCGGCCATTGAGGTCAAGGATGCCTCTCGATTCGATTCGATCCCATCCGATCCGATCCGATCAGATCCTGATCCCCGTCCCCCCCAACTGTTAAATCCATTTCACTTCATTGCATAAACTCATTCACCCTAATGAGACGCACTCACCCACGGCGAGATGCCAGAAATTATTACTAATGAACCCGCCTCAGATTCACTTTCATCGGTGGCCTACTTAAGGGACTGCCCAATGCCCAAGATCACTTGACAGCTGGCGAAAGGAGTAGCGAAGTGGATGTGCCACACATCATCGCCTTTCCTTTTGGGGTTTGCCCCTGATACCCCCCCTGATACCCCCGCATTTCTTCCGCGAAAGTGTGAAGCAGCCTGTGGCAGGCTACGCAATCTGTGGCAATAAGTATTCCCAACAGTGGTTAAAAGTGGCCAACAAGAATTGGGTTTAATGTTTTCTACTATGTTTTCAAAGGCTTTTATATCCATTAAAAGCAAAGGATAACTCACTCCCCCTTTCCTATTCTTGCAAGCAATTAATAAATAATTTTGAATTAAGCCAGTAAGGAGGCAACTGTCTTGGCCAGGCCCGTTGCCTGACTGCCTGCCGTTTTGTGACTGTGTCCAATTTGGGTGCAGATTGACAGCGATATGCGTTTAATTTGACGATAAATGGCCAATATAGCACGCAAGCACAAGTCAGGGGCTTTCTGAGGGGAAGGAGGGGTAGGACCTGGTCTCTTGGAGCTTTATTCATTTTATTTTCGTTATTTTCCGCTCTTTGCAATTCAATTCTAATGCTCGAGGCCTGCGGGCTTCCCCCGGACTGGTTCGTGCCGTGCTCTTGCCAATTGCCAAATTCAAATCCAAATCGCAGCACGATCCGCACCAAGCCGGAGTTGAATTCGGAGTTGAAGCTGAAGCTGAAGCTGAAGCTGAAACCGAAGCCAGAGCCGAGAGGTTGAAGCTGATGTTTGGCCACGTTGGCAACTGACACGTTTGCTCGCATTTTGATTGCAATTTCTTTTCTTTTCTTTTTTTTTTTTTTTTTTTTGTTTTGGCCAAGTCGGAGTCGGCGATGGAGATTCCAATTCCGGCTCTCCGCTGCAAAGAGTCAAATTCGTGTTGGCCATTAAAAGCCAGCGACAATGGAAAACGCAAATCAAAATAAAAAAGCCAAAGCAACCGAAAAAAATCTACAAATTTTCCTCACGAAATCATTGTGGCCAGCAAACGGCTAAGAAAATGCGAATAAAGCTGATTTCCAGTCAGAGAAAATCCCCAGCGATGCATTCTCGTCGCGAATTCCGCATTTTTTCGAGACATGTGGGCGGCTGTCAATCTCTTTTTTTTTTTGTCCAGTCTGCGGCTTGCCAGTTTCTCTCGGCCTCTCAGCCGCTTATCACGAGCTCCAACAGCGCGTCTGACAGTCTGACTAGCTGACCTTCTTGCCAGCCAATGAGTCAGGCGTTGATAACGAGACAAATATGTACTGGATGCAAAGCAAAAACTTGAGTGACTAATGCAAATATACACTACAAATTCTTTAATATATAATCCACAAATGTTTGAACCGCATTAGTTGCCTATTATTTTAGCCAAATAAAGTGTCCAAAGGGGGAAATGGGAAATTGCCCCAAAACAATCAAGGCAAACGGAAACTAAAGTTCACTGGAAAAACAAACAAAGCATTTTTCTTTAATTATACGACCATTAGAGGCGTAACCCTTGGGCTTCGTTGGAGGGCTTCCTTTTCTTTATTGATATAATTTTAATTGTTTGTCGAATATTACGCATACGCCCTGTGGCCGTCGCCTTTCCCAGGCAATTTGTTTGGCTTTTCCTGCTGGCAATCGACCGGAGCACTTAGCACAATTCATCAAGTGATTTATTTAACACGCGCCCAGGTTTCGGGATCGGGACGGAAGTGGCAGCTTTGCCCATGGCACGGCATCATTAAGAATCCAACGGAGTGGGGATACCCAGCTGTGACCCACTGCACCAGTTCCACAAGCTCTGGCACTAGATCGCCAGTTCCTGGCCTCATCTCCATGCCTTGGCTGTCCATTGATTTATTGTGCTGGAGCTGCTCCTCCATCCAGCTCATCCAGAGCCATTTCACATGGGCACTGGGCCCAGCATAGGCCAAGTCTAAGCCCAGCTGTGGCCGATAATTATGGGTTTTCGAGTGGAGTGGAGTGGAGTGGAGAGGTTTCTCTACTCCATCGGGGCCCCGAATAAAATGGGCCAGAAAAAAATGGCAAAGGGCCCCGTGGGACAGTTGCTGATTTAAATTCGTGTTAGAGAGACAAAATAATTACGGCAATTGGCCGTAAAGGCAGCAAACAAAAAAGCCAAACTTAACCAAAAACCAAACGAAATGAAACTGCACGACGATCGACTGATGGAGTGACTGAATGAATGAATGAATGAGTCTTTGGTGTCTTGGGAATATTCAGAGAGTGGCTCGGAACCATTAAAATTCTTTGCGATGCGCCCAAGGCACACCATTCCGAAAAAAAAGGCAAGAAATACAGAGGGACAGACTTTTGGACAGATTTTTGGGCTCCAACCCAAGTAGTTGACCCAGAAAATGGTTCTATTGCATATCGGCGAGTCTGTCAGTCATGTGATTCGTTATTATTGTTATTATAAAGGTGCTTGCCATTAAGCATTTATGATTTTCTGATTTATTTTGCGCTGCTTTTGTGGCGCCAGAGTCAAAAAGACAATCAGCAGCTGCTGCCCACATAGTTGCCAATAAAAAAAACCATATATATATTTAAGTATATATAAAAAAAAGCTTTAAAAAAAAAACCGAGACAATCCACCAATCTCAATGCAATCGAGAGTTGAAGCCAAGTCAGTCAAGTGGCTTAAAGGCTTGGTCTTGTAACGTTTCGTTTTCGTTTTAGTTTTATTTTGAGCGTTAGTTGTATTTTTTTTTTTTTTTTTTAAATATATTTTGTATTTTGTTGTTCCTCCATATGCTTGAGCTTTGCAATTCGATTTGGTTTACGAGAGTCGTTGTAGGGAAACATCCAACAAAAATTAAGTATACGACACGGTGGAGGGGGGGATGGCTAAAATATGGGGCTTGGCTCTATGGGGCTTGGATAGTGATCTCAACATGTGTGATAAATTAATGCGGAAAACTGAAATTGCAATTATCTGGCCTTAAAGTAAACAAATTTGTGGCCGAGAGCAAACTACGCTTCGAGTGCATTTCAATCACTTGGCAGATAATGTTATTGATCTTGTTTTCGTTTGCTCACCTGGATATTACCAAATTTTCACTCAATTCAGTGAACTTGATCGCATGAATTGTGGGCCCTCCGCTCGGACTCCCAGCTCCCAGTTCCTCCCAAGAAAAAGAGCTCGCCGTGTGCGCAACATTACTTAATCCGGCTTATTATGGACGCTCCGCTTGGCTTTGTCTGCTGCCTTTTGGCCACCTCTTGCCTCTTGCCAGTTGCCTCTTGCCAGTTGCCAGTTGCCTCTTGCCAGTTGCCTTTTCGGTTATGTGGATAATATATATGCTTTGGCAACATCGCCAACATCGCTGCACTTCAAATATGTTTGTTTGCTGCCAGGCAATTGCATCGGCTGCACTGCAATAATTTCCTCTTAATTATCTAATGAACGGGCCAGCCGAATTATTTCGGATTCGTAGATTTCGGATTTTTTTCGGGGTGAGGGATAATTACGTTTACGGATCATTTGCAAATGAGAGCTGCTCGGGTCGCATAACTAATGAATTGTTAACCATTTTGAGCTGATGCTTTTCGGAACTTATGCAATAACGATTTCTCTCCGTCCGATCTCCGCAGGATGAAATGATGGCGCACCACAAGCCGCCGGACCAGTGCGGCCTAACCCAGGCCGGACTCGAGGAGTACAACAATAGGTCGTCATCGTACTACGAGCAGACGGCCTTCCACCACCAGAAGCAGGCCTCCTATGCCCAATCCGAGGGCTATCACAGCTACGTGTCCAGCTCGGACTCGGCCACGCCATTTCTGGATAAGTAAGTTGTAAACTGGGAAAATAGTTGCGATGCATTCAGAAAAATAATTACCAACTTCTGGGTATCTAAACGAGATTAGTTGTGGCTCTATTTCGCGCTGTGTAAGTGCATTGTGCAAACACGTTTTCCTCGCATCAAATGCCGAGCGACAATTATGAATTTTATTTGTACACTAAAAAACGCCATAAAAAATTCTTGGTAACGCAAAAAGCATATGAGACATGGCCCAAGTGATGAAGAAATAAAACCGAAAACGAGCTGCCTAAGCTTGGCTTCAAGGTCTTTTGGCTCCGTCTCCGTCTCCGTCTCCGCTTCATAGTCTATTTCTATTTTCTGTCTGATTGTCTGTCCGTCTGTCTGTCTGTCTGTTGGACTGTCGCTGAACTTGCCCCAAGTGGTGAAGAGAGTCCACCGGTCTAGGTATCTACCATGTATCTCTATGGCCAGCCAGCCAACTATTCGAAGGCTAAGCAAGAAATTCAAGTAATTGCGGCCATGCGAAAATATACAAAAAAAAAAAAATAAATAGAAATAGTTAGAAAAACCAGAAACCAGAAATCACAAATTTCTGTAGCACGCAATGATTTGCCAAAAAAAAAAAAAAAAGAAAAATCTCCAGCCACCAGTGGTACTTTAACTCCAACTTGATGTTCTATTTGCAGATTACGTCAGGAAAGCGATCTTCTGTCGCGGCAGTCGCATCATTGGTCGGAGAACGATCTCTCCTCCGTTTGCAGCAACTCCGTGGCGCCGTCGCCCATTCCGATCTTGGCCAGCCGCCAGTCCCATTCTCATTCCTATTCCCACTCGCATTCCCATTCTCACTCTCATTCCCATGCCAACTCCTCCGCCTCCGCCTCCGCCGCCTCCAGTCCCAACAACAACAACAGCACCATCAACGGATCGACCAACAACAACAACAGCTCGGAAAGCACTTCCTCCACGGAAACTCTGAAATGGCTGGGCTCCATGAGCGATATTTCCGAAGCGAGTCACGTCACAGGCTATAGCGCCATTGCCGAATCGGGTGAGTCTCTGATTTCTTTTAAGAATCGGGTATATCGTTCATAAATCGGCCGAGATCGATTTTTCAAGGGGTCTCATAGGAAAAACTTCCGGATTTTCCAAGGGGATAGTCCACAAAAAATGGAAGAAAATCGATCCGGAAATTCGTTCCCAGATTTTGATGCAGATTGGTGGGGAATCTTTCTGTGATTCTTTTAAGGCATTCCTTTCAAGAATCGGATGAAAATTGGCCAAAATATAGACATCCAAAGGTGCCGTATTGGGTGGCCACGGTTTTTCCAAGGGATTCCGGATTTTACAAGGGGATAGTCCACAAAAATTTGATGAAAATCGATCCAGAAATTCTTTCCCAGATTTTGATGCAGATTGGTGGGGAATCCTTCTAAGATTCTTTTAAGGTATTCCTTTCAAGAATCGGATGAAAATTGGCCAAAATATAGACATCCAAAGGGGCCATATTGGGGGGTTCTGGATTTTCCAAGGGATTCCGGATTTTACAAGGGGATAGTCCACAAAAAATGGAAGAAAATCGATCCAGAAATTCGTTCCCAGATTTTGATGCAGATTGGTGGGGAATCCTTCTAAGATTCTTTTAAGGTATTCCTTTCAAGAATCGGATGAAAATTGGCCAAAATATAGACATCCAAAGGAGCGATATTGGGGGGTTCTGGAATTTTTTAGGGATTCCGGATTTTACAAGGGGATAGTCCACAAAAATTGGAAGAAAATCGATCCAGAAATTGTTTCCCAGATTTTGATGCAGATTGATAGAGAATCCTTCTAAGATTCTTTTAAGGTATTCCTTTCAAGAATCGGATGAAAATTGGCCAAAATATGGACATCTGAATGGGCCATAGAGGGATATTCCGGGATTTCCAAGGGATTCCGGATTTTACAAGGGGTCCACAAAAAATGGAAGAAAATCGATCCAGAAATTCTTTCCCAGATTTTGATGCAGATTGGTGGGGAATCTTTCTGTGATTCTTTTAAGGCATTCCTTTTAAGAATCGGATGAAAATTGGCCAAAATATAGACATCTGAAGGGACCATAATTGGGGGCCACGGATTTTCCAAGGGATTCCGGATTTTACAAGGGGATAGTCCACAAAAATTTGATGAAAATCGATCCAGAAATTCTGTCCCAGATTTTGATGCAGATTGGTGGGGAATCCTTTTAAGATTCTTTTAAGGTATTCCTTTCAAGAATCGGATGAAAATTGGCCAAAATATAGACATCCAAAGGGGCCATATTGGGGGGTCACGGATTTTCCAAGGGATTCCGGATTTTACAAGGGGATAGTCCACAAAAAATGGAAGAAAATCGATCCAGAAATTCTTTCCCAGATTTTGATGCAGATTGGTGGAGAATCCTTCTAAGATTCTTTTAAGGTATTCCTTTCAAGAATCGGATGAAAATCGGCAAAGATAGAGCCAATTTTTTTTGTAATGACATTTTGTATAGCCAAGTATTATTTTACAAGAAAATGTAATCATGGCTTTAGTTCGAGTCAGGTCACAGCCGATTTTCAGGGTGAATGGGCGGCCAGTTGTAATAAGAGAAGGCTGCCAAAAAGTTTGTGTGGCGACTGGCAGTCAGACAGGCAGGCCGGCAGGCAGGCAGGCAACCCACTCACCCACGACCTTGGCTTGCCGTTGGCCCACTTTTACCGCTGGCTACCGACTGCTCCTTTTTAGAATGCCCCCAACGAGATGGAGGACACGCCCTAACCCAAGCCCATTCTCCGTTTTGCAGTTTCCTCCTCGCAGCTGATTGTGCATAGCTCTCGGGTGCTGACCCCCAAGCGACATCATAGCGAGAGTGTGCTGTACCTGCACGACAGTGAGCCAGCGGCCCAGAGTGGTTCCCCCCCGGAAGGCAACGCCACCAAAGTCACCGGCTCCTCGGCTGCCGCTGCCGCTAAGGCAATATCGGAGGAGGGGAGTGGCGGCGGCAGTGTGGCGCAACCACTGCGGGTACAGCACCGGCACAGTCCCAGCTATCCGCCCGTGCACACCTCGATGGTCCTCCACCACTTCCAGCATCAGCAGCAGGACCACCCCTACCAGTCCCAGCTGAGCACAAAAAGTTCCTTGCATGAGTTGGAGAACCCGGAGAAGCCTCGCTCCCACCTCGGCCAATCCCACTCCATGGGCGATCTCCAGCAGCAGCAGCAGCAGCAGCTCCATCATCAGTTGGGGGGCAGACAGCACAAGTCCAGCATCTCGGTGACCATTTCCAGCAGTGAGACGCTGGTCAGTGCAGCACCTCAGCCACCGGCCAGTAAGCCAAGCAAACAGCAGGCGGATACCCTCAGCTGCAGTGCATCCAATGTGGGGGAGCAGAGTCCCCCGCCGCCAAGTGATTCCTACCGCAGCAACCACCGCCTCTTCCCGGTGAGCACCTACACGGAGCCGGTGCACAGCAACACCTCGCAGTATGTGCAACATCCCAAGCCGCAGTTCAGCTCCGGCCTGCACAAGTCCAACAAGTAGGTTCTTCCATTTCCGTAGAGACTCAAAATTAATTTTGGGATTTTTTGACAGACTACCTGTGATAACGCCAGCGGGAGCTACAGTTCAGCCCACGTGGCATTCGGTGGCCGAGCGGATCAACGACTTTGAGCGGAATCAGATGGGCGAACCGCCCAAGTTCACCTACCTGGAGCCGAGCAAGACCCGGGCCCTCCCCAGTCCCGCTCTGAAGGCGCTCCAGAAGAACGCCGTGCAATCGTACGTGGAGCGCCAGCAACAGCAGCAGCATCAGAGACAGGAGGAGCAGCAGCTCCTGCGTCCCCACTCGCAGTCCTACCAGTCCTTGCAGGGCGAACGCAAGTCTCTGCCCAACAACTTGAGTCCCATCATAGTGGGCCTGCCTCCCTCGTCCTCTTCAAGGGACTGCAGCTCCCCAACGCCACCACCTCCTCCTCCACGATCCCGCAGCCTGTTGCCCAACATCCTGCGGCGATCCAGTTCGGCCTCGGACTATGCGGAGTTCAGGGAAATGTACCAGGCCCAGGCACAGGGGCAGAGGGCGCCCAGCATTCGTAACATAAGCAGCGCCGAGAAGATGTCCTTCAACGATTGTGGCATGCCCCCGCCCCCGCCTCCGCCTCGGGGCCGTGTGGCGCTGCCCACGAGGAGGACCTCTTCGGCCACGGACTATGCCCCCATGCGAGACATGTTGCTGCTGCAGCAGGCTGCCGCCTTGGCCCACCAGCAGCACCACCCACAGCAGCACCGCAACAGCCATATGCCGCCCGAGCGGCCACCCAAGCATCCCCACTTGCGCGTCCCCTCGCCGGAGCTGCCGCCGCCGCCGCAGAGCGGGGAGCTGGACACCAGCTATACCTTCGATGAGCCGCTGCCGCCGCCACCCCCGCCGGAAGTGTTGCAGCCACGTCCGCCGCCCTCGCCCAATCGACGGAACAGTTTCGCCGGAGCCGCGTCCACGCGTCGCACCGCCTACGTGGCACCACCATCCAATATAGTTCCAGTGGCAGCCAAGGTGCCCCCTCTGGTGCCCAAGAAGCCCATCAGCTTGCAGGTGGGTTTGTGGCTTCTGTCTATGAATTGCATTTTGATATTTTGATTGCTGATTTTATATTCGTGTGTGTTGCAGCACAAGCACCTCAGCCAACGGAGTGGCAGGAGGCGGCGTCAGTGGCAGCCAGCCCACCAACAATCGCAAGCGACCGCATCACACGCCGTCGTCGCAGCCCATCCTCGAAAACGTGGCCAGCCACTCGAATGGGGCGCCACCGCCGCCTTTGCTGCCCCGCGCCAGGAACAACGCCCATGACCACGTCATCGCCAGCAATTTGGAAAGTAATCAGCAGAAAAGGTGAGTCATTACTACAATTAAAATATAAAAAAAAAGGATATATCAACTAAAATTAGAGTTTAGGATCTTCAAGAATCTATCTTTCAAGAATTCTGTGAGCCTTTGAGTTGTTTTAAAATCTTTTTTTATAAGAAGATCGCGAAAAGAAGGCCATTCGAAAAGCCATCAGGCCTTAATGTATTCAGTTAGCTTCGGCAGCATCGCAGCGGCTTAAATCGCCCACTTTCGGCCACTCCCAGCCATCAACTTATTGTTCTTGACCTTATCGAATCCAATTAAGTTTGAATGGAGTGCGTGGCACGGTAGCGCCGATCTTGGCTAATGAGTTGCTTCCTTGGCCCGGCCTGGCCGTCAATCAGCTGTCGCCTAATGCTTAATTGGATTATGAAATACTCGAATGCCCGACTTTCGCTTTCGACCCACTAAACCCGATTGACTCCCAATCCCCACAATCCCCAGTCCAGTTGCCAATCGCTAAACGCCACCTGAGCAGCAGGCACAGCCACCACAAGCACCGATCAACAAAATCAAAAAAAAAAAAAATGAAAATATAAGAGACAAAAAAATGTGTCAACCAAACAACGATTTATGTTTGGCTCCTTGGCGTGTGGGCAGCTCCACTCCCCCACTTGGCAGGCACCCAGTCCGCCACTCTTGGGCCCAGCATTCCCTAATGAAACCAATCACCACCCACCCCAGCCCCACCACGTCATGGTTCGGTTCTTTGTTCTGATTGTCGCGGTAAAAGCCAATCAAATTGAAAATCGAAATTTATCCGGCGACCGGGACAAAAGGTCCATGCCTGGCCGGGGCTTTAAGGCTGACATTGATAGATGAACGCCGGGCGGTTCATTAGCGCACCGAGCGCATACTTTTTGCAGTCCCTGTACATATGACATCGCCCCCAATTTTCGGCCATTAGATAACTCATTGGGTCCAGGTTTTTGACTGGAATATTATTGGTAGACCTGCTACTCCTAGGGATGGGGCTACTATCTTTTGTAAAGATTTTAATATATATTTTAAAGATAGTGTTGATATATTTTTAGAGATACTCCACTGTGGCTTGTCCATGTTCAATAATTTCTTGGCCTGTCATGTTTGCCCCCCCCATTGGCTGACTGGCTGGTTTGGTTTTGTTTTGTTTGGTGGCTCGGTTGACACCGAGGGAGACCTTTGCGGCACGATTTGTTGCAGCAGCAGCATCCAGCACGAGACAAATATTGACACAATTTGTGGCAAAGTTTTCAACTCCAGCTCTTTGGCTTTGGCTTTGGATTTGGATCTGGGGGGGGGGGAGAGCCTGCGATTTAGCTGGCAACTTGTAAATGGGCTTGTCAGAGAGCTTCGTTGTCGTTTCGGCGTAGTGTTTTAGTCCCCATTTGATCGAGGGTTCAAATGCCATTCACCGAACGTGCCTAATTTGCATTTTGA
This sequence comes from Drosophila varians, assembly GCA_018150405.1. Classification (NCBI taxonomy): domain Eukaryota; kingdom Metazoa; phylum Arthropoda; class Insecta; order Diptera; family Drosophilidae; genus Drosophila; species Drosophila varians. The sequence continues at coordinate 19,524,646 of JAECWK010000130.1, forward strand.
AAGTTTTGGCGTGCGGAAAATGGAGCAAAGGGCAGTCATCGTGGAGCATTTCCCGGGCTGCATCAGTCGGAGTCGGGACGATCACCTGCAGACACCGCAACTGTTTTGCCGCAACTGACTTCAATTAGACCAACCTAAACTAAAAAAAACAAATTGGAATAGAAAAAAAAGGCCTGAAAGGTGTGCCATGTGTTCTCTTGACAGCCTCTAATTATCGCCTCGCACAGCCGCTGGCCAAAAAGTCGCAGCAAAGTGCAGGCTTTTGCCGAATTAATTCGCTCTTTGGCAATTTGGCAATACTAGAGTGTTGCTGGGCTGTATTATTTTCAAATTAAGTGCCAGCATTCAGCATTCATTCAGCATTGAGGTTGGAGACCACAGACCACGCGTCGTATGCGCGCTATAAATCACTCATTCGCCGTGTTGCCAAAGTCGAAAAAGTCGAAAAGACGAAAAGACGAAAAGGAACACGAGAAAAAAACATAATGGAAAACGCCATGCTAGACAATTCAATTTATCCGGCTGCAAGTCGCGACTCTTTCGATGCAGTTGCCATGATTAGGCGACGACGTCGCCAGCATTTCAAGCCAGATTGCCAGCCTGCCAGGCTGTTAGCCAGTTTGCCAGCTAGCCACATTTAACAAAGTGTTTGCCATAATTCCTGGTCGCTATCGCCAGCTAAATATCGACAGTACAGCACATATACAACCCAATGATCGATTGAACTTTGCTCGGTGACGATGCAACAGTTTGGCGACGAGAGAACCAGGGGCCGCCACCGCCATCAAAGTTGCAACAAAAGGTGATTGAATTTAATGGATTTGTGGGATTGGTACTGACACTGCCAGGGCACTGCTCATAATAGAGCTTATTAAGATCGAAAAATGAGATCCCGATACGAGAGAACAGGAATACGTTAATATATACATAAGTGGTAAAACCTTTCATGGATCGCACAAGGTTCCTTTTGTTTGCTACAAAAAACAGAAAGTATTGCCTACTTTTTGTATTGCAAAATGGCGGTGCAAGTGCCTTGGAAGTATGCCATGTTTTTTGTCAGTTTTTCTCTTTAGTTAAGAGAGTCTCTAAAGAGAGAAACGAAACGAATTCTGGTAATAAAATCTGGATGATAAGCATCTTGGCTGAATTTCAATAAACGGCTTAATTAATTGGGCCATAAATAACTGCTGGCCGTAAACGCATAGAAGAACTTTAATGACGAAAGCTGGAGCTGTAGCTGGTGAAAATTCCTAGCCAGTGACTCTGTTGGGCCAACAAACCCCTTTTGTGAGCCAAATATTTCACCACCCGGCCATTAGCTCGCTCTCTCTTCGGTCGCCAAATTTCTCTTAAGCGAACCGGCTCTGGGCTGGAGCTGCTTTCCTCGGGTGGTTTTGCAGATACATTTGTATCTCGCTGGCCGACAGGTAAACGTATCTCTGCCGCTGACGCGATCGGACGTTCGCGGAGCTCCAAAGTCAGAATCGCGTGTGAAAACAAATCGATTGCCCCCACCAAACCTTTCGGCAATTAAAAATGCAAAACAATCGCGACACTGTGTTGTATCGTTTCAATTTTGCGGCAACAATCCACACTTCTGCTTCCTGCTGCCAAAAATAAGCCAAAAACAAAGTGAAAAACAAGGAAGTTCAGTGGCGCGAGGGTTCAAATGTTAGGCCAACAAACTGCATAGCATTTCCCCAGAAAAAGTTGCAAAAATTTCAAATACAACAAACAAAAGGAAGCGAAAGATATCACGCAAGTCTCGTCGGTTTATTTGGTTGTCAATTCGAAATTCGGTGTCCGGGGCGGTATCTGTATCTCCATCTCCATCTCCATCTGCATCTGCAACAGTTGTATCTGCGAGTGCGCCGAGCCTCTTCCCAGCCAAATTGGATTTCACAATACTGGATACCATCTACCACATGAAAATGGTGTTCGGCGGCAAGTTTCGAATCAGAAGGTAAACACACATTCAACACCAAACACCATTTTTCGCACTCACTCAATTTGTGGGCAGGTCGATTGGTCAGTTATTATGATCTCAGCTGATAAGGTCGTCGCTATAAACGTCCATCATTAGTCAGCAGTAGCAGGAAGTTCTGTGGACCGTTCTCTGGAAACCAATAGATTAGATAGACTCTACAATTTATTATTCAGATGTCTTTTTTTTTCTCGGTGTCTCAGAGACTTGCCCGGCTTACGCGGCTTGAAAACGAAAACTCGCCTTCTAATAAGAACGTCAGTCAGTGGAGTATTTTGTAGTTTTTTTTTTCCCCCATTCCCAGATAAACCAAGTCGTTTGTTAACTGCATTCTACTGCAGTCTGTCTGGGCCTGATCGGAGCTGACTAGCCTGAGATACTTGCATAGTTGTTGTACTAGTTTGTGGCGACGTTGTCGGCTAACTTCAGTGGAACCATATTTAGCATGCTCAATGTCTAACGTCTCCGCTAATGACAACAGTCTGTCTGCACTGAAAACAAAATCGAAATTACGAAAAAAAGATACTATTTTGAAGTTGGCCCCATTTTCTGCCACTGTATCTCGCACAGCCTCTAATAACTTTAGCCTGAACTGATGAATTTTCACAGCTGTTGCTCCTTCCCTACTCTCTTTTGGCTTCTTTCTCCATTATCTTTATCCATTCCCTTTGACAGCCACGTAGGCGGCAGGTGCAAAACCAGGCCCCCGCTTCTGCCGTGCCACTACCAGCCGTGGCAAATTGTCGGCCGACAGATACAAATGTATCTGTATCTGCAGCGATCTCTGTATTCGCATCTGTGTGGAGCTGAGAGGCTGAGGGGCCGAGCGACACGCGTCAGTGTGGCAAATCATTTGCCATAAGTCATAGCCAGGTCTATTGACATTCGAGCCATATGGAGAGCCGGCTATCAGTGCCAAGATCTTATCGATTTTTTGTGCAGAACAATGAGGACCTTTGTTTGGTTTGGCCAACTAAAGCGGGGAAAACCGGTTTGGTTTTGGCCAAAGGAACAGCTGGTGGTTGATTGGCTGGCTACCTGGTTTTATTGGTTCATTGGTCACCCCTAAGAACGGTCTCTGGGGGCAACTGTTACTCGCCTTTCGAGGCCAACAACCCCAAGGGAAAGGACCTGAAAACAAGGATGTTACTCCAGAAAACTAACACTTATACGAGGGGTGGCTTTAAAGGACTAGGGCTTAGTATGTCCCTTAACCAACATACCCCAAAGTTTCCGAGAGTGTATACTTCATTAGCATAAAACATAAAACAACAAACTTAAATAATATTCAGAATCGCCGTGCTGGGTTGGTTTTTTATTGGGGCTTTGCACGAATTTCGAAATAAACGACCGGGAATGGAATTTGCTGTCTATGCTTGAAAATTAGTGATTAGCTCAGCACTGGCAACGGCAACGGCGAATTTCTTTCGCTGCATAAACAATAAGCCCCAAGAGTAATCAATAAACATTTTTACAATATCAAAGCAAGAATCAGAGTGATGTGGAGCGGGTGGAGCGGATGGAGGGGGTCTTGTTCCCCGGTAGAGATCCATGAAATTGGTTCGACCTTCGGGCCAACTTAGATTTTTTGGTGTGTGCCATTTGCAGGGCTAAATGTTTATTGTTATTGTGACGGCCTATTCAACAAAACAAACATCAAACAATAAATGTTTATTGTGGCCTGGCCGCCGGTGCTGTGGCGGAGGCATTCGTTCGTTTTCATTGCCAATCGATTCGCTGTGGAAAACTTGTAATACCAATCAAATGTGTTCTCCGCTCTGAATTTGTGCCTTGATTTGTTTGTGGTTTCCATTACGACAGTCTTTGATCTGTGATTTCTTCAATGCTAATTATAGGCGGCGACGAATGTCAAGACTTTTCAATTAGCAGCATCATCTCGATTGTTCTCAGCCCAGGCTCGATTAGATTTCAATTTCTTTCGTATTCAGGTCGAGGCTTAAATTGTTTTTTTTTTTTTTGGGGGAATGTTTCGCATTTTGCGACTATTTTTATGGCTTTACAATCGGCAACACTTGAGCAAATATATTTTATATACGACGTTTATAAATTAAAAAGCTTTCTCGACACAAGAAGCTCAAATGAAGTACACGCGGCCGCATTTCGGTCTTAATAAAAATGTATAAAAATGCCATTTTTTAATCAACGCTGACAAATTGACAATTTGAATAACAAACAGCAGCAACAAAAACTGAAACCGAAACCGAAACTGATACAAAAATAACCCAAACGAAGGAACGAAGGGAAGCTTGTACGGAAACACGATTAACAATGCTGTTACGGAAGCCGACTCTTTGAGTCTGGAATTAGGAGCCTAATCCGAGGAGTTCAACAATCTGTTCTCCATTTATGATAATTAGATGGTCCCATAAAACCAAAAACAAATCGGTTAATGTAATGGGTTGGTTCTCACTAATGACTCTGCCCCGAAACGCAATCAATTGGCCGGGTTCTGGCCGGGATTACGTATACGACGTGTAGTGCATGTTAATGGATGGGCTTTTGGGTCGCCCACGATATGCAAATGGAGTGCCAGAATCGACACGTGAAAAGCTCTTCATTATCGCCTAAGTTCTATGGGGCTCAGCAGGGCCAACCTTTCCCCCACAGGTGGGCCGGGCCTGAAAAACCCCGGGATTACGGGGAAACGCGGACCACAAAGAGCCGCTTCACAAATTGCTGGGGGAAACGAGCGTAAAACAAAAGCCATATACCTTGTGAACCCGATTGCAATTGTAATTTACTGTATATCTTTTTTGTTTTTTGTTCTATATATTTACGTAGTTACTTTCCCAACTTATCTGAAAGTGAACGGGCCCCGCGATCGTTACTCATCGCCACAGAACAAAGTGCTGGCCGAGTCTGGCTCAGCCAACCATCAAAAACAACTGAAATATCTGCATGAAAGCCCGGGGTATACAGAGCATATTTTTTTCCAGATACCCATACCCATACACATACCCACACCCGAGCCCCCACCTATATATACTTTATATATAGATATAGAACAAAAAGCCAAATGAAGCTAAATGAGTGCAGAGTGACAAAAGCCAAGTGGGGGGAATTCCTCCGGTGACAGAGGCGACCTGGCGATGCTCTACAAAAAACCGAAGGAAGTGACAAGTGTGGTTGGGAAAAAGACTGGGGTGCGACCTGAAGAAAGCTGCGATTTTGATTAAGATTGCAAAGAGCGAATATGAATTTGTGGGTCTTGATGTGCTATAAAGATTGCAGATGGGTTGCGGGGTTATTAGAAAAATGGGTAAAGGTGTTTATGAGATTTCAATGTCGGATGGGCCGCAATCCTTGGGGCTTTTCGCTGATATTCCATCCAAGTTCAACCTATGGCTGGAGCGTACTCACAACTACGGTTTCCATTTCAAATACGGGACCAGATAAAGTTGCGGGTTGCCCCGAACAAGTTCAAGTCGAGCGGGCAGACAAAGTACCGCAAAAGTCAAACAAATGTGGTGGCAAGAGACAATGGGGGGAACTATACATAGATATATGTATATATATATATATATATATAGGTGGGGGTACTCAGCTGTGGCCAGGAACCCAAGAACATTTGGCATAGATATTTCGGGTCAACGGATGTGCTTGCGGCTTCAGCATGAATCTGTAAGCACACAGAGACGTATATATCACCTCAAGACAAGGTCAAAATCGTGGTCCGAAGCCAGGCAATGGCCAATTCAATTAGCCACAAAATTAATGTATTAAAACAAAAAGGCAAAAGACGGCGTCTAAACGCTCCAGTAACCTCCGGCTGCGAGCAACTTCCTTTTGATTTCGTGGCCGGCAGTCAAAAAAATACAAAAAAAAAAAAACCAGCTCGGGCCACGCAAATCATTAAGAAACAACTGAAAATTTCACAAATTAACTTTATAACACGAAAATTTCTCGATGGGGCAGACATACATATCATAAATATGAAAACCAAATTAATAATTATGAGCCGCAAACTGGCCAAAAGGTAAATAAGTTTTGCTTCCTGCTCTCAGCATCGCTTTTTTGGGCTACTGTGGAGGCCAGATTGGATCTTGGATGGGGCTCCTCTTCGTGGACTTTTGGGGCACTTTGATTTTTGGTTTTTATTTTGTATTTTATGTCTGGCTTTTGGTCTTGTGCTCGGCACGAAAATTGCTTTGACACAAAAACAAAAAAGCCTGGAAAAAATTTAGTGGGTCACGCGCGTCATGAGCAAATGAAAACCACCGGACTGTCCGCCGGCCAGGCAGGCAACCCACCCAGATGATAAAAATCAAAACATGCGCAAAAACCAAAAACCCAAAAAATATAAAAAAAAGGAAAACCCAAAAGCAAACCAAAACAATGTCCAAAAAACTGAATTAAAATCGGAGCAGTACTTGGCCCGGGTTGCCCGGCTAAAAGCGCATGGCTAAATAGTTTGCCTAATTTGTTTTTTTTTTTTTTTTTATGTGGCTGTTAGTTATTTCTTTAACTCGGCTAAAATGTAATGCAATTAACATTTTTTTACATACAAAAATCGGTGTGTGTTTTGTAGTTTTAAACGCAACAATTTCTCGTCGGCCTGGGAAGGTTTTTCGGCCAATGAAACGCTCATGAAATATGCAATTTGAGGCATTTGCTGGCTTATTTGGAGTTTTGGTAATAAACCATCAAGTGGGAATACTTTGGGCCAAAACTAAGACAGATTTATATGGGTATTTGCCCGAGCTAATTACCATTATAAAACCAAATTGTCCAGCTTTGATAATGGTTGGGAAAATGTCTTATAATTTGTCTTGGTAAATGGGATTTTACTGCAAAACTAAAATAATGAATAGTACTCCGACTATTGGAGTGTAAATATTTATTTGCGACAGTAATCTTTAATAATTGATAAGTTTTTTATTTATTTTTTATTAATTTATTTTAAAGAGTTTCTCTAAAGTATCCCTGATACCACTCAAAGGGCCAAGGCCTTGCCTTTTTGTTTATTGGGTCTACTATCTGTGAGGTATTGCGTTTCGGTTCCGGCCACGTTGCCTGGCCATGTGGAAGGCCTGTACCTTTGTGTTCGATGCGATTTCAGAATTAACTTGGCTATTGCCAAAGCCAAAGCCAGAGCCAGAGCTAAAGCTAATGACCAAGTCGATAACCGCAACGCAACGCAATCGGGCGTGTCAACTTTTGCGGCGATGACTGGTTGCTGTCATTGAACTTCGCGGCTAAGAGACGTGCCTGCAATTATTCTGTTTCTGTTTTGGGCGGCCCAGGAAGAGCCCAGCTCAGCTCAGCCAATCTGCATAAATTTTTGTGTTTTTTCGGGTGTTTTTTTCGGGTGTTGCGCAATTGAGAACTCGCTCGCTTTGTGGGGGGAAGAGATTTTTATGCGACTACGTGTGGGGATGGCCTGGCCGGAGACATTTGCGACAATTCCACCGCTTGTCCGGCGTAAAGTGCCGTTAACAAGCGGGCCCGGACCCGAGTCTGAGCTGAAATTCAATTAGCGACACCCACAGCAGCAGCACCTCCGCCACCACTCTAGATTCCCAAGATCATAACGATCACTCCGGAGGCGAGGCGCGGCGAGGCGAGGCGAGGCGAGGCGAGGCAAAGAACTTAAAAAGCCATTTCATTTTATGATAGAACTCAAATTGACACGAACAATTTGATGGTCTGGGAATCTCAATGGAAATGCTTTCAAATTGAAATTGAAATGTGTGGCTGGCACTTCGGGCCGCGGGCCATAAAGAAAAATAAAATCAACTCAAATAAACCGAAATGGTTAGAAATTGTGGGCCATGGGAGAGGGAAGAAATGTGCGTGTGCATTATGCATATTAAATGCTTTCACTTTCGTTTTCCCCCAACGAGATCAAACTATTTCGACTTGGTTAATTTTATTTCGGCTTTTTTGGCAACACACCATCTGGGCCCGGGCTGGTTAGATACTTTTTGGTAAATGTATCTCGAGCGGCGGCTGGTTGCGTGAAAGCCAATGCTCTCTGGGCCGCAATTGAAATGCAAGACGCGATAGATACATATGTTAGTTGCAGCCACAAAGCTGTTTCTATATTCATTTCTACCAATACGAGCCAGTAGTGCCTGGCCTGGCCATGGTCAGCTGTTCGTTGACTGATTGTCAACCAGTCCGGTACATCAGTTCGCCGTCTGCCTTGTGCCCAATCATCACAGCTAGTTGCATGTTTTATTAGCCAGATGATCACATGTACTCGTCGATATGGCATTGCACGGCAATACTGGCACGGCTATAAAAATCATGGAGTTATCACATGAAATGTATCTTTATGGAATTTTGAATTTTTGGAGGGGGAATATTGGAATGATAAATGTGTGAAAACCTTCTAATTGTAGGGCCTTTGTGCCGCACATTTTCTCCCTCTGTAAGCGCCTTAATCCGCCTTAAGCCGTAAATCGCCAGGTCTGGAGTCTAGACAGAGTCTGAGGCGCTGGGCCCAGCTCGTGATTGATTCCCACAAATGCAAATGAAATGCAATCAGCAATGGCTGTAGTACATACACTCGAGCGAGTATGAATTCCCTATTCTCCCGGCTGAAAATTGCCGGGCCATGGTCATTATTATGCGTGCAAGTTGGTACGTGGAGACGTTTTAGCCGCCGCCTCAAGGCCAGGAGAGTCTGTCATTGCATCCTGCCGCCGCCTCCCCTCCTTGCTTCGGCCACAAAAGCGTTAACTAAGCCCTGTTGTATTATTATGTTGTTGCTGTCGCAGCGGCTGCTGCTGCTGCTGCTGCTGTTGTTATTGTTCTCGATCGCATGACGAATTCAGCCTGGCCACAAAGAAAACAAAGACCACAAATATGCATCGATCCGCTGATCCTGAGACTCTTGGCGGCCTTTGCGGCCTTCGGTTCGCGTTCTACAGGGAAAACCAAAGAAGATTGGATGGTTGGTGGTGGCCAAGCAAAGAAGGTAAACAATTTTCAATCAACTCGGCAAACTTGTAAGGCAGCAGCTTTCAGCTTCCAGCCTCCAGCCTTCAGCCTCCAGCTCCCAGCTCTCAACTCCCTCGGCTACCCGGCCAACCAATTTGCAATTTAACCAAATGAAATGCAAAGCCAGGCGAACAAATTTCAATTCCTCGCACAGCGCATCACAAAAGCGCATCATAAATAAAAATAAGGAAAAGCAAACGCCCAAAGACAATCTGCATTCCTTGGCCATATACACATCGATATATTTATACACTCTTTTCTTGGGACAATATACATATGCTTTTGGCCAGAAGAACCACTAGTTGGCCAGTTGTAGGAGCGTTTTGGGTCAGCCGCAGTGCATAAATCAGAGCAGAGCAGCCACCGAACAAAAACAGCATCCCCATCCTCATTAAATAAGAGCCAATATGTCAGGCTGGCGGACGGCTCTAATTTGTTGGCTAATCAGCTGCAGGCTGCAGCAGCTTCCATTCAAAAATCTGTGTAAATGGAACGGCGCCGTCGCCAGAATGTCAACTTCGCGGCATGTCGCCTCTATCCCCAAAAAACTACACAGATCCGAGAGATATTTATCCATCGGATACTCTCATCCCATCTCGTTGCCAAATAAATTGTTTAGCTAAATTATGTCGCATATTTATAGACCGTCTCCCGTTGCTGTTCTCATTTCTGGCTATAATATTTTGCTCTAGAATCTTTTTTTTAGGTTCAGGGGTTAGGGGGCCAATGCGAATATTTTGGGTGATTCATGGGTCTTATCACTTTGATAGCAAGGTGTCAAGGTGTAGCATGATTGGGACTCCTATTTGTTATAAATCAATTCCCTATAAAAAGTATTACGACTTTCTTAATAGTTTTCCAGCTTTTTACTTTTTCCAGCTGTAGTCCCCGACAAAAAAAAGAGTATCAGACATTCTCTAAGCCTTTGAAGCTTTTCATCAGCTTTGCTAAACATTCATTTCCCATTTATTTTCAATTCGATGATGGCACATATCAGTTTATGTCATATATATAGGGTCTATAGCGCTCTCGGGCCGCCGTTCCACCTCTCTCTATGAAGCCGAATGTAAATTTTCGTATTTTAGCCCCCGAACGCCTTCAGTTTTGTTTTGTTCAATGAATCGCATTGTCGCCGTTTTATTTTCGGCCGTTTATTTGATTTATTTTGCGAGGCAATTTCGTTCGTGCCCCAAACGATTCAATACCAGATAAAAAAAAGATACAAAATACCGGCCCGCGTGTTTCAATTGTTTTGATCTTGCCCATCGATTGGGTTCCTGAACTCGACTCATTGCCGACAATGGCTCAGTGGTTTCAATGGCTCAACTTTCGGTAAAAAAAAAAAAAAAAAATGACAACCAGACTAGAGTCCAGAGTCTAGACATTATGCAGAAAATAAATGGAAAAACTCTGACGTCAGAGCAAATGATAAAAGCTGGAATGCGTGAAAAGATATTTGACTTGGCTCGTTTCCTTGGCCATATATGAGCTTTAATTGCAGCGCCAAGTTTGGCAATGCAGGAGGAGTCTCGATCCCCCCAGTCTCGATCCCCATTCCATAGCAACCTTGAAAACGCAATCCATGCCGCCGCACCGCACCGTCAAATCTTGATCTCGTTTTTCGTTATTTTTGCCATATAATTGCGTTTTTCATTTGCTCTTGGCATTCACTGCTGTTGGCCAGACTAAAGTCGCTTTTGCTTTTGGAATTTTCGGTTTTGGGTTTTCAGTTTTTTGCTTTTTTTCAGTTTGGTAGCGTAGCTTATGTTGCACACGCGATCGACGCCAAATGAATGCCAATTGTGTTTTGTTTTTCCTTTTAACCAATTTTGGGGCCCGGCCCCAAAAACAACGGGGGATGCTTCCTGTCCTGCGGCATCCCGATAGCCATTGCTGTTGCAACAAGTGGCGGAATTTTTCGGCTCTTGTCGATTATTATTATTATTATTATGCAGCAGAGTTCGTTGAACATTTCCCAGGCAAAGGGGGTGCCAAGGGGGTGCCAAGGGGCGAATGTCAATTTCACGCTTTGGTTTGTTTCGTTGCCAAAAGAGTCAGTGGAGAATTATGTTTATGACGATCCGGAGTCGAAAACGCCCATCAAAGCCACACGAGACCATCATCATCATCATCAACTTGGCTCGGCTCGGTTCGGTCCGGCTTGGTTGGGGATGAGGCTGTGTATCTTTTATCAATAAACCGTTAATTATCAAAAGCGCCTAACTGCAATTGTGGGCAAACAATACGCGGATATGTTTCTGTATTTTATTTTATTTTTCTTTGTCTTATCCCCGGCACAAAAGCTAGGAGTGCCACTCATCCAGCGACCAACTGAACGACTCCGAGACCCACACGGAGAGAAAATATAATGATTTTCATCTACGACATTATAGGATAAAATGGCGTAACAAACATGGTATCAAAGGACCTTTATCTACCTAGTAACAATACACAGTTTTCCGGTCGAAAACTTTGATCAACTTTTGTTGGAAGAAGAACTTCTTACAGTTTATTAATCCAACAACCCATGGGGCAATGCTCGAGATCGCCACGTCCAAGGTTTTGTAAATAACCCGGCAACTGGAGATCGTGTGGGCGTGGGTTGGGTCTCGGGTCTCGGGTCTCGGGTCTCCAGTCTCTGGGATTGGAATTGGAATGGAAATTGAATTGGGCCTGTGAATTGGGTGTTCCGCTCCACAAATCCTCAACTTTGGCCAGCCAGCCAGCCATCCAGCCAGCCAATTGCGACGTTAATGGCAAAGAATAACAAAGAACACTTTTGGCAAAAAGTATTTGAAGATCTGCCCGAAAAATAGAAAAAGACAAAGGGCCCCCAGCCCCCAAGGCCCAACCCTAGAACTGTCCGATGAGTTGGCAAGGTTTGCCTGGCCATTGTGTGAGACTGCCATAGGAGTGACCTTGTGGCAAAACGGTTAAAATCTTTAACCCATGTCATTGTTTTTCTGCACTCATTCATCAAGCCAAGTTCTAAGACCTGACCTTGCAGGGTTCTGGCTCCTCTCTGGTTTGGTTTTCGACTTGACAGGCGCGTGATATAAAGAACACGATCCCAGTGCAGGGGGATACCGGGTGGTATCTATAAAGACATCAGAAATCGATCAGTCGATACCGTAGTGGAGGTAGCAGCGTGAGAATATCTGAACTTTTCGCTTCACAATGAGAGAATTTGCATAAATAATTGCTGATTGATGCAAATTCATTATGCTACGTATAGCCATAGCCCAGCTGATATCGGAGCGATTTGGATTTAGTGTGGCGCATTAATTACGCCGAGTTCGGTTTCTTTGGGCCAACCTTGATCCAATCGACTGGCTGGATTGTGTCTGGGTTTTTGCGAACCCTTTGTTCTGACTTGCGACAACGATGATCATTGTTGATTCATTAATGCTTATGAATGTATCATATAATATATGCTAAAGGTCACACTTGGTTTCGAGGCAATGGCATAAATGGTCCGAAACATAAACGCCAGACCATCCATCAATCTCTCACTTTCGTTCCAAAAAATAAAGTACTTGAAAGTGTCTGTAGTTGGCACGACCGACCGACCGACCGACCGACCGGTGATCTCACTCGGTCATCTCCTACTCTGACGGATCTGCAGTTCTTTGCATACCCATATATGACATCATCCTGTTGCTATTGTAGTTTCAAAATTGCATTTTCATTTTCATGGTTTTCACAATAAACAGCTAATGAAGTTTCATGACAAGATCGCACTAACATTTAATGGTGTAACCAAGGAAGTTCTCTGGCCAACAGCTTTTTAATATTTGCCATTAAAAGTTTCTTGAATTCTTTCACACTCACACCCGGCCCAGCCCGACCCGGTCTTTCTTTTCTGTTTTGTCTTTGGTATTTTGTTGAGAAATTTGTGTTATTAAGAAATTAAGAGCCGCTTCGCATGCTTTTCTTTTCTTTTGGCCCGTTTCTCTCCTCCGGATCTTGGCTAACAAGTAAATGTGTTTGCAGCCGGTCTCCTCCCCTCCCCTGCTACCCCCCCATTCGGCCATTACCTACCTACCTGTCGCTCTCTGTCTCGGACTCAAATTAGTTGGCTAAAAACAATGAGAAATCCGTATTCAGGGCAGTTCCTTCAATGGCCGCAACACTTTGGCATTCGACAGCGGACGCCGAACAGCGGCTTTTGTGTAATATCTAAAGCAAAAACGCAGAAAACAGCGCAAAAAACCAAAACGCAAATGGCTCAAAGTCTTGTAGCTTGTAGCTATCTTCCCAATAGCCCCCCACTATATACAAGTATACCCCGGTATATCCCGCAACTATCCGCTGATCCGGCCATGGCGGACGTGTTGCGCATGCGCCCGAGGGCACAAAACACCAAGTTGATCGGAGGAGGAGGAGGAGGGGGAGTGTGTGCACAATTTATATGCCAAGTGGGCTGAGAGTGAAAATGTCATTGGCAGATGTGTCGCGGATATTAGTGGATCCATGGCCCCCTTTGGCACTGAGAGAAATTATCTTACTCTTTGGCTTACGCTTCGATTTGATTGAAGAGATGCAGGTATTTCAACCTTTTTGTCGCCGTGTCCCATTGAATCTCCCACTTCCTCTGGCACGGCCAACACACAAAAGACCCGCATTTGACTGAATAATTTGTTTATGCAAACTTGGCGAATATCAAACGTTACTATTTAAAGTGCGGGACCAGCCCCATCCCCATGCCCATCCCCAAAACATTTTTTACAAGCTTGTTGCTCTCGTGTTGTCGTCGTAGTCCAGTGAACACACATGTTTCTGATGGCAACTTGCAGCTTCTGGTACATTTGTTGGCATGTTCTGCCCCCGTGGCTGCAGGCTACTTTTTAGCCGTAATTATGATGAGCTGCCGCCGTTTAGCCCACAAGTTAATTACCCCGTTTGATCTGATTCAATGGGACAGGCCGGCCAGCCACTTTCGACACTTTCAACGAGAAGGGGCTGGGCATCTGCTACAGCTGCTGCAGATGTTGCAGATGTTGCTGTTGCATTTCCCAAGCTGTCTATTTTTGGTGCTTGCGGCCCTCGAGCCAAAAGCGCCATTAAATCGATTTTACATTAAAAATATTGCACAAGCCATCATTGCCGATGCTGCTGCCAGAATTAATGGATCATAATTATTGCTGAGCGGCTGGCAAGCTGGCAAGCTGGCAGGCTGGCAGGCAGGCAGCAATCAGGCCCAGGCCCAGTAGCAACATCACCACCATTCAGTAGCTGCAGCATTAGAAGAGAAAACAAGAAAACCAGAAAGCAGACAATTGAAGTCCGATCACGAGGCAGATGAGGCAGCTAGCAATGGAATTACTCGAGAGGAAAAGTTTTCGTCTCGTATTTAGGTTGCGATGGGGGAAAATCTCAAGCGGCGATTGTGGGATTCCGATTCCCACTCTCTGTCGGCAGAAGGTTAGAAGTAATGTTTTTACAGCCCCCCAGATCATATCTTAACCGGCCTCTTAGTGAGAGAGAACTTTTCTTTTCTTTTTTACTGCCAATGCTGCTGATGTTGCTGTGTGTTGCTGTGTGTTGCTGCCACCAGCAATGCTTGCATTGTTGCATTGTTGTCTCGGAGTTTTCCCGGAGAAATTTATGGCACAGTTTGATGGACGGACGATGATGTGTAGCTACGGCTCTGTCTTTGGCTAAACACCATCGGCAAAGAGTCACTGCTGCCTCTTATGAGCGATTTGTTCTGGCTGCAGTCTTGACCTCCCTGGAAAGTCTCCGCGAGATCAAAGAAAGCTAACTGCGCTGATGGCCATCTGTTGCTTGCTTTTGTTTTTATTTTTATTTTTATATTTTGTTAAACTTTTTTCGTTTTTGACGTCATTTTGCGGCAAGTGAAAATGTGTGCGACAAACCCGTTTTGAGGTTTCGGCTTCGGTTTCGGTTGCGGCCAAGCTTGTGCGATGTTTATGTTTTCAACAACAAGCGCAGCAACATGAGCAACAGCAGCGGCAGCAACTCAACATTTGTTCGCCTTTTTTCGGCTCAATGTTAAGACGAGATGTTAAAAACGTGATTTCCATGCGTCGCCAGCGTTGTTGTCGTTGCAGTTGTTGTTGTCGGCGTTGTCGGCATATTTAAATAAAATACTTTTACTATCATCGAAAACTAGTCAGCCAGCAGCCAGCAGGCAGTATTCAGCAGCAGCAACAACCACAAACAGCTCGTTATATTGGTGATCAAAAATTATAGTGCAACGGCGGCGCCAGCAGTTTGCAGCTAGTAGTTGCAACTGCAATGGATGTTGCTTGTTGCATACGCAATGCGCCACGCAGGGGCCACTGACCAAAGCGCCACCCAAAGCCACTAATGGTGCCACTGAACCCACTCGGCTAGCCAACTAGAGCTTCTTGGCAACCCTGAGCGGGTGGCCAACTTGACCCTCATGAATCCCCCATTCCAACTATTTTTGGCTCAATGGCTAACGGTTTATTTTCGATATTGCCACTGCCACGCCACTTATGCAACATCCAAGCAATTTATCAATTTTTTTCCCCTGCGACTGTTGCTATTCATAATTTGCATCACATAACCAAATGGAACGCCCTCCCCGCTCGGCTTAATAACGCCAAATAGAGGGCCAACCAAGGGGGCCAAATAGAGGGCCAGACAAAAAACAAAAATAGTCAAATAAATATATAAAATATGCGTTAATTGTATGGAAATGTATTTAGCCAGTGTCTCCGGACTCCGGACATTTCTTTTGACCCTTTCTTTTGGCCCGACCACTGTCATTGTCTTTTCGGGCCGGCGCGTATTATTGGGAATTATACAATATTAGCGGGCTGCAAAAAATGGTATTTCTGATCTGTGAATCATAATAAAGCTGTTACATTTGCCGTCGGCGGAGTGTCGAGGGCGTGTGTGTGTGTATAATGAGCTTATGTCGGGGATTGGGAGGAGGAATTCTGGCTGGGATGGGGGCAGATTACAAGTACTCTAAGCCGTTCCAAGGCCTTATCTATGTATGTTGTTTGGCCCCAGATTACAAGATCGGTAACCATGAGATAGGAGCTCCGGTGTCGCTTGTGTTTGCACTCTTCTACGCTGTAATTGTAGCGTGTTCTAGGCGAATGCTGGATCACCTTTTAATTAACTCTTGTGATGTCATCGGCCAGATATGCAAATCTATGCTAATGCCACCGTCTGAGGCCTTTGTTTTGGCCCAATTGGCAACAGAAAAGAGACCAGCTCCAGCTTACTCAACAGCCAGGCGAACGGAAGTGATTAGGAAAGGCGAAAAAAGTGGTCTCTTTCTTTCTCCACTCCACCCCCCCATCTCTATCGCAGCACTCAAAGAAAGTGAAGAAGAGGATCTGGCCAAGGGGAGATGGGGAATGAGGGATAAACTAGACAAAAGGCCTGCTTATGCAAATGCTAACTAGCCAGCTGCCGCCGCAGATACATCTGCATCTCTCAGATACACAACAGCTGTTTTTTGTCTTTCTAGTAGCTGCTACATGGCTACACGGCTGTGATGTAAGCCAGCCCAAAAAAAAAAATGCTTTCTTCGTCTGCTCTTAATTTATGCAAATGCGACAACATTTCTTCGACGGCTCTGGCTTTCTTCAAAGCCCCCAAGCGCGAACCATATGAACGTTTTAAAAGCATCCCGAGAGTATATGTAATGCAGAAACAATAAAGATTTTGGCAACAGTGTGAACTGGGGGTGGCCAAGCCGAACTGAATGCGCCGAAAGCTTTTATATTAAAATACCAGAAAACAAAAGTGAAGATGGGGATATGAGCACAAAAACATAACAAATTAGTTTAGCACTTTTGAAAGTTGTCAGGAGGGAAGCGGACGTAGCCCCGTCCGTCATACGCTTTGCACACTAAAATGGAGCTCTCTTGACGTTTTTTTTTTTTTTTATTCCAGCCTTTTCGCCTTTTAGCCGGGCTGAAACATAAAACTCTTTATAATTGCACTGTAAACATTTCACTTTCGTTTTTATTCCGCCTTATTGTGTGCTGTGCTGTGTCTTGGAAATCAGCTTAACTTAACACAAAACTGTCGTCTCCGCGGGTCGTGCACAGAATAATTTTTCAACGATCGGATCGTCTCTCGGCGCTTTCGCCATCATATTACATTATATGTGGGTGCCTTTGGAAAAATTGCAGATTGCATCGGGAGTTCACTGGCAGTGGCCCAGCCTGTCGAGGATTCAATTAGCATCTGTCCAGATTACGGCCGGGCATTTGCATTAATGAGACAGACGGGTAGTCGTTGTCGGTTTCGCAGTAGCACATTTTGCCACCAAATCGTGGCCTCTGATGACCCCCACGAATGACCCTAGTGGGGCTGACATTTTTGGCCACAAAACCGGCCCTACCCAGTGGTTTCTTTATTTTAATTCAAGACCCAACCCAATCCTTACACCAGCCACAAGTTGTTCTTGAACAAAAACTCTGTTCGGCTTTAATATTTATTTATTTGTTTGCCAATCTGGGAAATTATAAAACTTCCATACAACAGCTGTAAAAATAATACAACTTGCGTTGATTTTAGAAAAAAGTATCTAGAAAATTAGCAGAATAAAGTGAAACCCAATTCAAGAATGTGTGTCTGGAAATCAGTTAGCATTTCTTGTGGCCAACACCTGTGTATATGTTAGCTTAAATGAAAATTTTTTACCAGAAAAACATATTAGTTTCATTATTAATTAGTTACTATTTCTAATCTCATTAACTAATCCTATTCTTTTTATTTACAGATCGAATTCCAAGGCCTCCTATCTGCCGCGCCAAAGTCTCGAAAAACTTAACAACACCGATCCAGATCATGGCATTTATAAGCTCACGCTGACCTCCAACGAGGATTTGGTGGCGCACACGAAGCCCAGCTATGGGGTGTCCGGAAAACTGCCCAGCAATCTGCCGGATGTCCTGCCGTTGGGCGTTAAATTGCAACAGCAGCCAAAGGTGCAGCCAGGATCGCCGAACGGCGATGCCAATGTGACTCTGCGCTATGGCTCCAACAACAATTTGTCCGGCAACTCGCCCACCAGTGCCACGCCCCCCTACTATGGGGGTGGCCAACGCTACTCGACGCCGGTCTTGGGCCAGGGCTATGGAAAGCCAGGTGCAAAGTCGGTGCATCCGCAGCAATACACGAGATCTCAGTCGTACGACGTGAAACAGACGAATATGGTGAACAGTCCGCAGATGTCCCAGTCGCATGTGGATCTCAAGCAAGTCGCCCACGAGCTGGAGACGACGCTGGAGGAGGTGCTACTGCCGCTGCCGGCCACGCCCACGCCCACCGCCTCGCCCACACCGCCACGCCTCTCGCCGGCCACCTCCAACTCGGACTGCAGTCTCAGCAACAGCTCGTTGGAGTGCACAATCAATCCTATACCAACGCCTCCCAAGCCAATGGAGCACATCTTCCGAGCCGAAGTGATCAGCACCACGCTGACGGGAGCACCACCGGCCACCGCATCCAAACCACCGATGAACCGACAGGAATCTTTGAGGGAGAATATCGAGAAGATCACCCAACTGCAGTCACAGCTGATGTCAACGCATATTAGTAGCGCCACCCTGCTAGGAGGAGGAGGAGGGCCAGCTTACAGACTAACTAGCCCGACTGCCGACGCCCCACTCCAGACACCGCCACTGCCACCCACCAGTCCGCCCGTTCCCCCAACCTTCGAGGAGGAATCTCCTGTAACCCCTGAAGCCGAAATAGAATCCCTGCAACTGATGCAGCGCAGCGAACTGGTCCTTATGGTGAACCCTAAGCCTAGCACAACGGACATGGCCTGCCAAACGGATGAGCTGGAGGACAGGGACACCGACCTAGAGGCGGCACGCGAAGAGCAGCAGACCCGGACAACCCTACAGCCGCGCCAGCGCCAACCCATTGAACTGGACTACGAGCGTATGAGCCTGGAGCTGGTGAAGCTCCTGGCGGAGAGTGATAAGCTTGTGGACATCCTCACACCAAAGAGCTGTAACCCCATTTCCCAGTACGTGAGCAATCTGTACAATCCGGATGTGCCGCTGCGACTGGCTAAGCGGGACGTGGGCACCTCGACGTTGATGCGGATGAAATCCATAACGACGACTTCGGAGATCAAGGTGGTCAGTGTCGAGCTGCAACTGGGCGAGGCCGGTGGCGAGGGAGCGAATTTAATCAAGCAGAAACTGGTAAGATTGTTTAAACCTTTTTTCCCATTTAAGTTTCATTTATTTAAACTTTTTTTTCATCTGCTAGGATGAGTTGATCCAACAGTTGAACCAAAAAATTGGCTCCCTGAAGCGAGAGCAGGAAACTATAGGTGAGGAGGCCTCCGCCAATGACAGACTAGGCCAGGATCTGTTTGCCAGGTTGGCCGAAAGGGTGCGACCCAGCGAGGCGTCCAAGTTCCGCACCTACGTCGACGACGTGGGCAACATTACCAGGCTGCTGCTGTCCCTTTCCGAGCGTTTGGCCCAAACCGAGAGCAGTCTGGAGACGCGCCAGCAGGAAAAGGTGAGTCCTTAGAAGTGAACCCATTCAATAACATGCCTATAATTCACTCCATTTGATAAATGTGTTCACAGGGCGCTCTAGAAGCCAAGCGAGATCGTCTGTATGAGCAACTGGAGGAGGCGCAGCGCCTGAAGTCCGACATCGACCGACGGGGAACCAGCATTGCAGGTCTGCTCGGAAAACACCTCAGCGCCGATTTGTGCGCCGACTACGATTACTTCATCAACATGAAGGCCAAGCTGATTGCCGATGCACGCGACCTGGCCGAGAGGATCAAGAGCAGCGAGGAGCAGCTCGGCGCCCTCAGTGACGCGCTAGTCCAAAGCGATTGTTAACTTGGCCCGTATAGGACAATGGCCAAGCCGACTCCCGAAGCGGCCGATCCACGAGAATGTGTGACTCCTCCCCTCCCAGCTGTCAACTAAAAGTTGAGAGCCGCTCGAGAGGTTCGCGAGGATCAAAGGGATCTAAAGGATCGCGTGGAATCGGCCAGTTCAGTCCGCAATGTGTATTAGTTTAAAACGATGTGCTTAATTACCACGCCCACACTATAATGTATAAATATTGTATGTTGATTTGTGATTTTCAATTAGCTTGTAGAATAATTATTTTATGTATCGGCCGCATAGGTGTAAGCCCTTTCTTCATAATTGTCAAAACAAAGATAAACTATATGCATTAATAAACCTATAAAATTCTTAAAATGGCTGAGATTAAGCCAATGTGTCTTATTCGAAAAAAAAAACTTAACTGAACTAAAACTAAAAAAACTTAATGAACCTGATTCAAAGATCTGATAGGAAGGATGCAAAGGATATTGAAACTGTCTAATGAAAAGAATCTTTATTTTCGAAACTGATTCGAATGTTTCTCTCTACTTTTTATATTGGTTTTTATGAAAGCTTTTTAAAAAGCTGAAATCCTGATAGAAAAGAACTAACAGATATTATAAATTCAACTCATAAAGTTCTACTCGTCAATTTATTTTCAAAAACCTTGGAATGCGGACAAAATTAAAAGCTTAAAAGCTTAGAGCCAGTGTTTGAAAACGCCATACTACTTTTACAGCAGCCCTAGTGCTGTTACTATGATATGTAAAACAAACAATAAAGAAAATAAACAACAAAAAAACAATAGGTGACCCAGGTCGCGACTCTTGCACACGTTGCAGATTTATTGACATTGGTATTGCCCCCGATAATACCTGGCAAACGCGCTGAGACTCCATTGGTCTGATATGTTTAGGGCCAGAGCTATCCTACCCTGGATACAAAGCACTCTGAAAGCAGCCCAGAAACTTCAGGGTAATTCGTCAAAACCTGTGGAACGGAAGTTGCTAGCGCCCACGTTACGTTGCCGTGGTCTAAGCGAGTGAGTAGAGGCGCCACCTTATCTAATAGATACGCATCTTAAAGATACCTGGCCGCTTAGGCACGATTTCAGGGGCATGGCCACTGGAGGCGAAGCCACAGCGCAAGCTCCCAAGAAAGGCAATCGATTGCTGTCGTCCAAGTCTCCGTACCTGCTACAGCATGCTTACAATCCGGTGGATTGGTGAGTATGGGAATAACCTATTTACATATTACTTATTTACTGACTGGTGTCCCCCGCAGGTACCCTTGGTCCGAGGAGGCCTTCGAAAAGGCACGTCGTGAGAACAAACTAATCTTCCTGTCGGTGGGCTACTCCACTTGCCACTGGTGTCATGTTATGGAGCATGAGTCATTCGAGAGTCCCGAAACGGCGGCTATTATGAACGAAAACTTTGTGAACATTAAGGTAGACCGAGAAGAGCGCCCGGACATCGACAAGGTCTATATGCAGTTTCTACTGATGAGCAAGGGAAGCGGTGGTTGGCCAATGAGCGTGTGGCTGACTCCAGACTTGGCTCCTCTGGTCGCTGGCACCTATTTTCCCCCGAAAACACGCTACGGAATGCCTTCGTTTAATACTGTACTCCAAAACATAGCTAAGAAGTGGCAAACGGATAGGGACTCACTAGTTGAAGCAGGTTCTACTTTGCTTTCCGCTTTGCAAAAAAACGAAGATGCTGCAGCTGTTCCAGAAGCTGCTTTTGAGCCGGGAAGCGCTGAAGCCAAACTAGCTGAAGCAATCTCCGTACACAAACAGCGCTTTGACCAATCTCACGGGGGCTTTGGCTCGGAACCTAAATTTCCAGAGGTCCCACGTCTAAACTTTTTATTTCACGGCTACCTTGTCACTAAGGACGTTGATTTGCTAGACATGGTGCTGCAGACGTTGGACCACATTGGTAGGGGCGGTATTAATGACCACATATTTGGTGGCTTTGCCCGATACGCCACCACCCGGGACTGGCATAATGTGCATTTTGAAAAGATGCTCTACGATCAAGGTCAATTGATGGCCGCCTATGCGAATGGCTACAAGCTGACTAGGAGTGACATCTTCTTGGAATATGCGGATAGAATCTACAAGTATTTGATCAAGGATCTGCGACATCCGCTGGGCGGATTCTATGCCGGCGAAGATGCCGACTCCTTGCCAACCCATACGGATACAGTAAAAGTGGAGGGAGCTTTCTACGCCTGGACATGGACAGAGATACAAGCTGCTTTTAAAAATCAGTCTGGGCGTTTTGGTGAAGTATCATCCGAACGTGCGTTCGAGATATATGCCTTCCATTACGGGCTAAAACCTCAGGGAAATGTGCCTACCTACAGTGATCCACATGGCCACCTTACGGGGAAGAATATTCTTATTGTGAGGGGTTCTGACGAAGAAACGTGTTCAAATTTTAACTTGGAGGCTGAGACACTGAAGAAGCTGCTGGATATGGCTAATGATATTCTGCATGTGTTGCGTGATCAGCGTCCTCGGCCCCATCTGGACACCAAGATCATCTGCGCCTGGAATGGTCTTGTCTTGTCTGGTCTGTCCAAGCTGGCAAACTGTGGTACCCCCAAGCGGCCGCAGTATATGCAAACTGCTAAAGAGCTTCTGAAATTTCTGCGCAAGGAGATGTATGACCCGGAACGGAAACTGCTCCTACGGTCTTGCTATGGAGTAGCTGTTGGGAATCCAAGTCTGGAAAAGAATGAGTAAGACAGTAACTGTGTTCTTAATCTTTTACATAAACACTTTTATTCAATTAGATTGGAAATTGAAGGTTTTTTGGATGATTACTCCTTCCTCATCAAGGGCTTACTAGATTACTACAAGGCATCGTTGGACCTTAGCGCTTTAAATTGGGCCAAGGAGCTGCAGGAAACTCAAGACAAGCTCTTCTGGGACGAGCGGAACGGAGCTTACTTCTTCTCAAAGCAGAATTCACCCAACGTTATTGTGCGGTTAAAGGATGGTAAGCATCTGATTATATGGCCAACTTAATTTTAAACCTAACGTTTCGTCTATTAACAGACCACGATGGGGCCGAACCCTGTGGCAATAGCGTATCCGCCAGAAATCTCACTCTGTTGTCCCACTATTATGACGATGAAGCCTACCTGCAGCGGGCCGGAAAGCTACTGAACTTTTTCGCCGATGTATCGCCTTTTGGACATGCTCTTCCGGAAATGCTCTCCGCATTGCTGCTCCATGAGAACGGTTTGGACCTGGTAGCAGTAGTTGGGCCCGATTCGGCAGATACCGAGCGCTTCGTGGAGATCTGTCGCAAATTTTATATACCGGGCATGATCATCCTGCACGTGGACCCACAGCATCCGGACGAGACCAGTAACCAGCGTGTGCAAAAGAAGTTTAAAATGGTGAATGGTAAGACTACAGTATACATTTGTCACGATCGCGTTTGTCGCATGCCAGTGACGGATCCAGCACAGCTGGAGGAGAACCTTATGGCCAATTTCTTTACGGAACGGGTTTGAAACCAGAGATTATTCGAAATAGACGTAGGCTTTCTAAACGTTATGGTTTTTGTTTTGGCTTCCAAAGCGCGAATTAGTTCTTGGAACAAGTTGTATATAGTCCTAAGATAAATAAAGACAATAGTGTTTGAAAAGCACCTTTCCGTTGCGCTTTTCACTAGCAGCTTTCGCAAATTTGGCTACCTTTTAAACCCATAGCCACATAAATAAAATAATAAAGAATATTCGATTTATCTCTCATCTCGAATACAACACGATTTGTGCATTTATTGGAATCGTTCTGTTTGTGGAGCAAACAACCAGTCAGTGGTCGGCTGCAACTGCTCCGCCCCAGAGGCGTAGACGTAAAACTAAGCTCTAAACTAAATGCAAGCCCTGCGCTGCTTCCGAGAACCGGCGCCCAATCTTATGGTAACGACGACTCCCGAACGCCACGGCAATCGGCGTAGAAGGAAACTAAACGTATGGAGAGAACAGCTCAAATATCGGTAATTATAATCGTAATAATAGTAGTTTGTAGTAATTAAAATAATTAGTTGAAATTCACATTCATCACATTGGTTGGCCGACCCATCTACCAAGCTACACCATTTTCAAACTGATCTTAGTTCGCATCCAGATCCGCCTCTCAGGTGTCCGCATCGTTAACGCTCATGAAGTCGAAACTGTCTACAATAGTCTCCATGCGCTCATGGTGCTCAAAGCGGGCGAACTTCCGGCTAAATTTGCGCCCCGATCGCAAGTTGAAGTGGCGAGAATATCGCGTTCGCCGGTAGTATCGAATACGCGTGTCCTCCTCCTCCTCGTCGTACTCTGGTGCTGATACTGAATCCTCGTCCGTCTCGCGCAGAAACTCTTTAGGGTCGCGATGGATCTTGAAGATCTTGGTAGCCGTCGCCCCGTTGAGCTTCGATATGGTACGCGACGCGTTTAGAATGCCACGGTCGGCGCAGGAAATGGTATTGGAGTTGGAGCCGGAGTTGGTGCGATTCTTCATCGTCGTCAGCCGGTTTGTGATGGACACTACGTTGAATAGCTTGGAGAGCTCCGAGTCTACGCAGCGCGATTCTCGACGCATTGCCTTTTTCACGTGAATGAAGTGGTTGAGTGGACTTTCCAATGGATGTGGATTGCCGCTGGCCGAGCAGGTGGGCGAAATGGACACGGAGACAGTGGAGGAACTGCAGTTCCCGTTGCTGTTGCTACTACCATTACTGCAGCTCGTCAACAGTGTGGGCGTGGAAGGAGGCGCTGGCGGCGGCACGTGGGGCATTGTGTAGCAGCGCTGGCGACCAGTCCCCGGAATCGGCACTGCTCCCCCCCCACCAACTGACCCATCATACAGGTTGGTGACGTTATAGCGGTTCAGGCGGCATAGGGACAACGCCGAGTCCGACTCCAGATCCGCCTCCGGGTCGAGGCTGGTGGGCATGTCCGTCGTCTAAATGAGTATGTGGGTGTGTTTTGTTTTTTTTGGGGCCACAAATTTTTCAAGTGGGTGGAGTGGCGACGAGGCGAAAAGAAAAACGATGTATCAACGATTTAAACATCAGAAATGCATCAGCTAACTCACCTGAAGAAGGCCATCGAGCTCCATGTATTGTCTGTCGCTCAAACGGTGTATTTTGGGCATCAGTTCAGTAAATAAAATATTTTATTGATTAGGAAATATTATTATTTGCAGCCAGTGCTGCCAGATGCGCATCTGTTAAGTAACGGCCTAACGCATTACCCAGAGCTTTGGTGAAAACTTAAAAATACTTTTAATTTATTAAAAATTAAAAGACTCTAAATAAAAACTTTTTTGTTAAAAGACTTTCAGAATCTTACCAATTTCCGAAAATGTTAAACCATCTACGATTGTGCTTATCTCTCTTTTCGATAAACAGTAAACATAAAAATAAAGTCTGGCAACGCTACAACTTCCGCTTATCGTTAATTTCTTTAATTTATCTGAATTTTTTTAATATCCGGGATTACACATCAGTAAAAATTGAAGCAAAATCGATCAAGAAACTCTTGCTCCGCAAGTCGATCCAAATCGATCCAGAAATGTGTTTCTAGCCCATAAAAATTGGAAAAAAATCGATCCAGAAATTTATTTCGAGATTTTTATGCAGATTCATGAAGAATCATTTTACGATTCTTTTAAGGTGTTCCTTTTAAGAATCTGATAATAATTGGCCAAAATATAGACATTCAAAGAGGCCATATTGGGGGGATCCATGTTTTCCATGGGATTCCGGATTTTACAAGGGGTTAGCCCACAAAAATTGGAAAAAAATCGATCCAGAAATTTATTTCGAGATTTTTATGCAAATTGATGGAGAATCATTTTACGATTCTTTTGAGGTGTTCCTTTTAAGAATCTGATAATAATTGGCCAAAATATAGACATTCAAAGAGGCCATATTGGGGGGATCCATGTTTTCCATGGGATTCCGGATTTTACAAAAGGTTAGCCCACAAAAATTGGAAAAAAATCCATCCAGAAATTTATTTCGAGATTTTAATGCAGATTGATGGAGAATCATTTTACGATTCTTTTAAGGTGTTCCTTTTAAGAATCTGATAACAATTGGCCAAAATATAGGCATTCAAAGAGGCCATATTGGGGGGATCCATGTTTTCCATGGGATTCCGGATTTTACAAAAGGTTAGCCCACAAAAATTGGAAAAAAATCCATCCAGAAATTTATTTCGAGATTTTAATGCAGATTGATGGAGAATCATTTTACGATTCTTTTAAGGTGTTCCTTTTAAGAATCTGATAACAATTGGCCAAAATATAGGCATTCAAAGAGGCCATATTGGGGGGATCCATGTTTTCCATGGGATTCCGGATTTTACAAGGGGTTAGCCCACAAAAATTGAAAAAAATCGATCCAGAAATTTATTTCCAGATTTTAATGCAGATTGATGGAGAATCATTTTACGATTCTTTTAAGGTGTTCCTTTTAAGAATCTGATAACAATTGGCCAAAATATAGGCATTCAAAGAGGCCATATTGGGGGGATCCATGTTTTCCATGGGATTCCGGATTTTACAAGGGGTTAGCCCACAAAAATTGAAAAAAAATCGATCCAGAAATTTATTTCCAGATTTTAATGCAGATTGATGGAGAATCATTTTACGATTCTTTTAAGGTGTTCCTTTTAAGAATCTGATAACAATTGGCCAAAGTATAGACATTCAAAGAGGCCATATGATCCCCCCAATCCATGTTTTCCATGGGATTCCGGATTTTACAAGGGGTTAGCCCACAAAAATTGGAAAAAAATCCATCCAGAAATTTATTTCGAGATTTTAACGCAGATCGATGGAGAATCATTTTACGATTCTTTTAAGGTGTTCCTTTTAAGAATCTGATAATAATTGGCCAAAATATAGACATTCAAAGAGGCCATATTGGGGGGATCCATGTTTTCCATGGGATTCCCTATTCTCCAAGGGTCCAGAAATTAAATTTTATTTTAATTAAAATCCTGGAATTAACGAAGAGCTTCCCCCCCCCAAAAATAAAGACTTAAATTGTAGTTTGGATTGTTTGTTTGTATTTGGTTTCAGTCTTAAATGTTCTTGTTTTCCTTTCGAATACAGCCTTTTGCGGTCACTCATAGGTCCCCACTATATTTGATGGTGAGGTAAGCGGGCCAGACCTGTGGGTGCTCGTGGCCGAATCTCCAATTTGTGGCGCACATCGCAAGTCCAGCCAGTGGCCACCATTCTTCGAAGTAGCTTCGGATGGAAGGAATGATGACATTCGCACCTATTGGTTCTGCACAAAAGGCCGAGATCTTCGAATGGGCTGGGCGAGTCGCTGACGGCTGGAGGGGCTCGACCTCGACGACGCCCAGCCCGTTTTTGTGGGGTTTGTGTGGTGATTTCTAGCGTGCCTTAAGCTTGTCGCGGGATCGCAGGGGTAAAAATGTTAATACAGCCCAACACCCGGAATCCCGAATGGGACAATTTGGCGTGCCAACCGCACGGATGGCGTTTCTGGAGCCATCGTAGTGCCGTGTATGTCGGTAATTTTGACGAAGTCAAAAAATTGTTGGTTTGTTTTTAAATTTCCGAGGAAATTTAGTTTTTGCCCGGTTCACGCCCCCTGTAGCTCCACTCGCACCAGAGACATTGCAAAGGATCCGTGACACCCAAGAGCAGATCGAGACCGAGGCCCCAAACATGAAAATGGATGTCCCAGCTCCTTTGAGGCTGTCAATGACACGTGCAAAAGGATCTAAGAGGGCGATCACCGGACGGGGGGTTTTTTGCTGCCTTCAAAAAGGACCAGATACAGGAGGTAAATCATCGAAAGTATAACAGCAACAAAAAAGATGATCTTGGCATTTTTTACAATGCAAAAACCATCGAATTCTGTCGCCATTTAATCGTTGATCTTCCGCTGATCGGCACAAGGTGGAGGCGGCGGGTTTGAGAACTGCTGGCCTTTGGGGAACGGTTGGAGATCAAGAAACATCCTTCCGGAGTCTCAACGACAGAAAATGAAGTTAGCAGGCAAAGTCAGATACGATTAACCAAAGCTTTCACCCTGAATAAACGATCCGACTTTCGGACCCATTAATCTCACCTTCCGCTATCAAGATGCTCCAAACTTTTGAACGAAATCCTTGATCCCCAACAGCTCCCCGATCAGCAGGTCTCGGGCACTTTGCTTGTTCTTGTAAGATTTGAAACGAAGTTGCAATTCTAAAATTTGCGAGTACCAGAGTTGGCGTTCTTTGCCAAGGGAGCCGCATGGCGGCGTGAAGTTAGATTTGGGTGAAGCCGTTTCCTCTCCAAGCTAATGATGGAAACTGCGTGGGTTTTGTTTTTTTGGGGCAGATGCTAACCGCAGCTTACCGGCACGTTCTATGCCAGTGAGTGTTTGAAGATCAAGTGTGCAGTGTTTCAGTGGAATCTTCGACGGATGCTGCAGTTGCTGCTTTCGTGGGGGGACTCCTCATGTTGCACACTCTTCCTCCGGATGGGCTCTCGCTGACTCTGATCGGCGGGTGTGGCTGCGAAAAGTTCTGGCAAGTGTTGCTGAAGAGAGAGCTACCGATGATGTAATTTCGTTGTGATTGCTCCCCCTCCAGAGGTTTGTGTTGGCGTCTATTCGTCGTGGTTCTCCTCTTGTCGCCTCTGTGCTCGTTTGCGGCAGTCTTCGAAGGTGTGACCCCGGAAGTTGCAATACGTACAGCGGGTGGTGCGACGGCTGCCCTTGACGTGCTTGGAGTTGGCGCTTTCCTCATCCTCCTGGTTGTTGTGCTCGATCACCCTGCCCTGCTCGAGCAGATCCTTGAAGGTCTTAACGGCCGTGCGGGCAATGTGCTTACGATATTTGATGTTCAACAGGCCGTAGAGCAGGTCCATTTCGGTCTCCTCGTCATGGCGATCGCTGGGGAGCTGGGCCAGCAAGGCCCGCTTGTGAACCACAAAGGTGTCGATGGGTTCGTGATCTTCTTGCTTCTTCTGGAAGAACTCCATGTAGACCTGGTAGGCGGGCTTGGTGGGCGAGAAGTGCTCGCGGATGAGCGCAAGGGCGTCGTTCCAGGTCTCGGCCTCCTTGCGAACGCCCTGCCACCAAATGGAAGCCAGTCCGAAGAAGAGGAGCGAGAGCCCCTTGAGGGCGTTCTCGTCGCTGATGTTCTCCAGCTCTTTGTAGGTCACGATGTTTGTGAGGAACTCTTCCACCTCGTCGTAGTCACGTGCTCCGCCGAACTTGTGTTGGCAGGCCGAGAAGCTGCCCTTCGACTTGGCGTTGGGATTTTCAGCTCCTGCTGCTCCGGCTGCCGATACGGCGCTCGCACGTACGGCTGCGATCAGCTCATGCAGTTGCTCATTGGTTATGGTGATTGGTTGAGCCATCGTTGAGTGTTTGAGGTTGAAACCAGATCAGTTAGACGGTAGTAACACGTTCTTGCTGAGTTGAGCCGGCGGACAAAGCCAAATGTAGCGAATGCTGCCGTTTTGTTTTGGAACTCGGAGCTCTCCCAACTGGGGGTCCCATTTTATACCCGGCCGTTGTGAAATCTATTTGGAAAGCTTTTTGAGAATAGGGGAGCCGATTCGGAGAGACTGCTCCAAAGAGTGAGCGTGTTTGGGGCTAAGGTAGTTTCCTACCATGACTCACTTCTGCAATCTAATGACAATAAAAATAAAAATAATATAAGGCAATGCCGGCAACTAACACGACAAATGAATTCTGATAATTTAATCGATTCCCTCACCCACATATTCCAGGAAAGGTATTTCATTGTCTTGAAAAATTTTTAAAAGGCGTTTCATTTTACTTTGTAGTTTTATCCAATTACATTGGCGTGCGAAATTCGAAATTTAATAATAGAATTTAATACTCGGTGCTCCGAAATAAATACTTTGCAACACATTTGTATTTTTTTTTTTTTGGGAAAGCTAAAATAAGAACTAAAGAAAGGAAGGAACGGTACTAATAAAATACTTTAAACTTCTCCGCTTATGTAGGTGGTTTAATAGCTTTGTAAAAATCCATCTTAAGTGTTTGATGACCTCAGTAAACTTGTTTTATTTTAATAACATGCTAAAATGTAGCTCTAAGAAGTGTCATTCTTAAGTTTTATTGATTTATTTTTAGATTAGTTCAAGGTATGTACTTATTCTTATCAAAACGCATTACTTCATTAATCTACGTTGGATTGTTTATCAGTTTCAATCATTTTCATTCATATATAATAGAATAGGTAAACCCCCATCCCACTGCCCAGTGCCCAATATTCTCCCCATTTAAACACAAAATATAACCGCTCTGAGAGTGGTGACTGTTTCTTGCAAAGCTTTCGAATCTTTGGATGTATTTCACAATGGGACGACTGCTGAGCTTGCAACTTTGGCTACTTGCTCCCCTTTTTTGCCATTTGAGTTTCCTCTTTTGTCAGCGTTGTGTTGTGCCGCAGAGATTGTTTATTTTCAAGAATCTAAACATTTAAAGTTGACAAAATGACTCAGATGTCCGACGAACAGTTTCGGATACTAATCGAAACTATACGGGCCCTGGCACCCATCAAAGATGAGGAGCCGCAGTCGAAGGGCAGCTTCAGCAATTGTCCGGTTCGCTTTAGTGGCCAAAGGGATCACGACGCCGTGGACGAGTTCATCAATGCTGTGGAGACCTACAAGGAGGTGGAGGGCATCAGTGACAAGGATGCCCTGAAGGGTCTTTCCCTGCTCTTTAACAACATTGCTGTGATTTGGTGGAAGGGTGTACGTCGTGATGCCAGGACGTGGGCGGATGCCATGCAGCTCCTGCGGGACCATTTCTCTCCCACCAAGCCCTCGTATCAGTTGTACATGGAGATTTTCGAGACTAAGCAAGGATACGACGAGGCTATCGACACCTTTATTTGCAAGCAGAGGGCTCTGTTAGCCAAATTACCGGAGGGCCGACACGACGAAGAGACTGAGCTGGATTTTATCTATGGATTGCTGCAGCCCAAGTACCGAGAAAGCATCCCACGCCATGAGGTCAAGACCTTCCGCGAACTTCTTGAACGTGGCAGAACTATGGAGAGAACGAAACATTAGACTTTAATATAGTAAATAGGAAACCATAAAATCTGAAATATTATTTATATTGTGATCATAAAATGACAATTCTTATTTAGTTATTAAAAGCCATTAAATTTAAAACCCCATTTTTTAACTTTCTTAACGTTTAAGTTGCTTCCTAGATTTAAATTATTAAAAGGAAGTTCAAAAACATTTTCCAACCTGTTGCAAACATTTGAAATTTGGAGATAGCGGTATTTTTTCAAACATTTGGAATATTCAGAGTGCGGTCATACTGTTATCGGCAGTGTTGGGTAACGTCTACGTTAAAAAAAAAGAGTTCTGGCAACCCGGTTCGCAATTACACCAAAGGTCTGGTGATTTTTTTGTAATTTTGTTTCATTTTCGTGGATGTAAGGGATTTTGCTGCGAACAGCTTTGTTTAATAGCGCCAAAGATGCTACAACGATCGCCTTTCCTGCAATTTCAGGTGGCGGGCCGTCTGAGAGCACGCTTTTACCCTCCTAGGCCTCTGATGCGAGAAAGCAACGAGGACGTGTAGAAGCGCGAGGAGACGATGACTACCAGCAGCGAGGATGTCCTGCTCCAGATGGGCGAGGTGCGGTACAAAAAGGGCGACGGTACCCTCTACGTGATGAACGAGCGGTTGGCCTGGATGGCCGAGCACCGCGACACCGTCACGGTCTCCCATCGCTACGCGGACATCAAGAGTACGTGTGCATTTATTTTCCATTATCTACTATCAATTTTATCAACATTTATTGGGTATTTTTGCAGCCCAAAAGATCTCTCCTGAGGGGAAGCCCAAGGTCCAGCTTCAGGTGGTTCTGCACGATGGCAACACATCTACCTTTCATTTTGTTAATCGTCAGGGCCAGCCGGCCATGCTCGCCGACAGGGATAAAGTAAAGGAATTGCTGCAACAACTGTTGCCCAACTTTAAGCGTAAGGTGGACAAGGATCTGGAGGACAAAAACCGCATCCTCGTGGAGAACCCCAATCTCCTGCAGATGTACAAGGATCTTGTGATAACAAAGGTACTTACCAGCGACGAATTTTGGGCCACGCACGCAAAGGACCATGCCATGAAAAAGATGGGCAAAACCCAAGAAATCGGTAAGGGAAACGAACCATGTTTACTAGGTTTTGGTAATCATTCTTTTCAATTAAAGGTGTGTCCGGGGCATTTTTGGCCGACATCAAGCCCCAAACAGACGGCTGCAACGGCCTCAAGTACAACCTCACCTCCGACGTGATACACTGCATTTTCAAGACTTATCCCGCCGTAAAACGCAAGCACAGTGAGAACGTACCCTCCAAGATGCCCGAGTCAGAGTTCTGGACCAAGTTCTTTCAGTCGCACTACTTTCATCGCGATCGTCTCACTGCCGGAACAAAGGACATATTCACCGAGTGCGGCAAGATCGACGATCAAGCCTTAAAAGCTGCTGTGCAGCAAGGAGCCGGTGATCCGCTTTTGGACCTTAAAAAGTTCGAGGATGTCCCTTTGGAAGAAGGATTTGGAAGTGTTTCCGGGGATCGCAACATCGTAAACAGTGGGAACATAGTGCATCAGAATATGATCAAACGTTTCAATCAGCATTCCATTATGGTGCTCAAGACGTGTGCCAATGTGAACACTGCACCCTCCGCCATGACCAACGGCACCAATAATGCAAACGGACCCGTCTCGCAGTCCGCTTATACAAACGGTGTTAATGGAAAGGCCTCCTCCCGTGCATCCACCTCTAGTTCCTTGGATCAGGCGGACAAAGATGAGCCACAGATGAAAAAACAACGACTGATTAAGAAAATTCATTATGAGGATCTAGGCGATCCTATCACAGAAGTGGGTGAAGATGGCCAGCCCCTGGACAATAATGCCAAGTCCAAACAGTTTGAACTGTCCAAGGTGGAGCGCTATTTGAACGGCCCCGTCCAGAACAGCATGTATGACAATCTAAGTGATTCACAAAGCCTTGAGGAAGTCCAATATAAGCTAGTGCGAAACTCGGAATCCTGGTTGAATCGTAGTGTGCAAAGAAGCGTGATTTGTTCCAAGGCGGCTGTGAATGCTCTTGGAGAGCTAAGTCCTGGTGGTTCTATGATGCGCGGCTTTCAGGAGCAGTCAGCGGGTCGTAAGTCTTGGCTTATCTGTGTTTAGACACTCTTATAACTCTTTTCTTTGATAGAGCTGGTGCCTAGCGATTTCCAGCGAGAGCTGCGGCACTTGTATCTGTCGCTTTCGGAATTATTAAAGCACTTTTGGAGCTGCTTTCCACCAACCTCCGACGAACTGGAGGCAAAGTTGCAGCGTATGCACGAAACCCTGCATCGCTTCAAACAGGCCAAACTCGTGCCCTTTGAGGTGGGTTATTATTGATTGAAACGATGAGAGTCTAAGGACTATTCCTTACATTTGCTGCTTTTACAGAATCGTGCTATGCACGAGCTGTCTCCGTTGCGCTCCTCTCTGACCCAGCATATGAATCAGCTACTGCGCACCGCCAATAGCAAGTTCATTACTTGGAAGGAGCGCAAACTGCGAAACAATAGATAGCAAACGCCCAACGGAGGAGAGCTCGAGCGCCAGTCCCACACCTCAAGAACCATTATTATAGACTAGAAATAACTCATAACCGTACGCGGTACGCATTGGAATAAAACACTATTTGCAACTTGGTATACAAAGCTCTGATTCTAAGAATAATTTTGGACTCGTGACTGCGGTTATTTTGGGGAGCGTATGCTGCGGTTAATTTTGGCTCATATTAAAGGTTTTAAATTAGCAGAGCCAGCAATTCTATAAAGGTTGTAATCTTGGGCGCTTAGCGCTTTAGTTAGTTTGGTCATCTTAGATTGGTAGCGTACGAAAGTCAAGATCCTATTTGAGAAGATGGACATTAGCATTCTTATTGGGATCGTTTGCACAATGTGGTCCTTTGCGCAAGCCACTTTGATATATAATACAAATTCAGAATTTGGGGTAAACGTAAACACATTAGTATCAACCTTATTTAAAGCTCAATAAAGGATCCGTCCTAATATAGATTTTCATGGCGCTAGCAATGCCACTTTCGCTGAAGAATCGTAATGTCTTTTTGTCCTTCAGCTACGAATTTAACTATTATCAGCCTGAGCATATATACAAATATCCCCCCATTTTGGTGAGTAAACTAGTTGGAAATGGTTAGTGGCTCCCTTAATCTATATTCTTTAGATGGGAAACGATTGGGAGGATGGCTATTTGACATATAATACCACTGGAGGCAGCGGTAGCAGATCCTTTTCTTTAGATGGTGCTAAAAACTCCACAAAGCAGCGCCGTTCCTTACCCGCCATGAGCAGAACTAACTTTTATATCATGTTGAAGGACAAATTAAAAAGGTAAGATTGCATTTTACTATAATGTAATGGTTTTATTGATTAATTTTCCTTGCAGAACTGGCTATCCGGATGAGGCCTGTCTTCTACGTTTAATTTGCGAAACAAACGCCTCGACTCTAGGCCAAGTTAATGGACTCTTGGGCACCATTGTGCACATCATCTTCACGTAAGTCAGAGAGCTTTTCACAACCGACCAGTAGTAACCAGTGATAGTGATTGTGAAAGCTCAGACATCGGATGCTAACCAATAAAAGCGAAAGATATTTTTAGCACCACGCTCAGTAATAGGGGTTCCCTCTTTTGTTTTTTCTTTTGCAGACCCAGCAGCTCTAGTGACGAGAATCTGGCCAGGGAATACTACCAAGCTGAATGGGATGGCCAACAGCATGGCGATTGCTCACTGTATGCCGGCCAATGCGAAGAGAATGTTTTGGATTTGATCTCAAGGCCGTTGTACGATATTCTACGGGACGTAGTGGACCGACGAAATGGAAGACAATAAACTGGATGATCGGTCGGGCGCTTACAGTTTGAACTGCATTAAACCAATTCGGAGCGACCCAGATATCTTGCTTCAATTCTTGGTTTTAATTAACAGCTCCATTGGATACGCACCTTCTTTCCTGCGTTTCTGAAAACATAGCCAGCAGTTGCTATCGAATCGCTCTCATTGTCAGTTGAGCATCGGATGTTAGTTATTTTTTAATTACAATATAATGGATAAATCGCCAAAATGTATCTCTTGGCTTAGTATATGTGCCATAATAATAAAATGGAGTGGTGTTAGATCCGCTTTGTTGTTCACCACAAACTCCGAGTATGGGGTAATTCGAAAACCTTAGTACTTGTAAGCGCTGTGTGTCTAAGAGTTCCTTTTGATTCGCAGATCTTTATGGCCATATCGGTGCCCATTAGCTTGCCACATCGGAATGTATTTTTATCGTACAACTACGAGTTTAACTACTATCAGCCCGAGCATGTCTACAAGTATCCCCCGATTTTGGTATGTACTTGAAACGAGCTTGTGTCCTGAGTCATTTGTTTTAAGGTAGCAATAGGCTGCTAACAAAAAGGTGTGCCAATCTGAAATAAAAGGACTTCTCGTCCTAAATATTTGGTTGTCTTGTAATTTGTAGATGGGCCAACACTTTGAGGATAGCTATCTCACATATCCAACGACTGGACGCGATGCCACAGATTGGAAACTAAAAGGAAATACCACAGCAAACAATTCATCCAAAGCAACCATTTCCCGGCAAAAAAGGGCTCTGACCTTAATGAGCCGTACTGTGTTTTATGTCATGATTAAGGATAAATTAAGAAGGTCAGGTTTTCCGGCTGAAGCCTGCCTCCAACGCCTGATTTGTGAAACCAATGCTTCGCAGCTGGGGGAAGTAAATGGATTTTTGGGCAGCCTAGTGCACATTATATTCAGGTAGGTAATGATTTAAAAGAACACTCTCCCAAATCGAACAGTTGTTAAATGATTGTTTTTTAGTCCCAGCAGCTCCAAAGACGAGTACCTGCCGCATGAGTATTACCAGGCCGAGTGGGACGGCCTGGAACATCAAAACTGTTTAGTTTACACCAAAAAATGTCCAGAAAATGTCTTGGACTTGATTTCTGTGCCACTGGAGCAGGCGCTTGGCGATCTTATAAGTCATCGCAGAAGAAAATAAACTGCAGTACTTGGTAGAACCAAAGAGTATCTTCTCTGGGGGGTTTACTTGTGTAATTAGCAAACACCTGACAGGTGCCACGCACTTGTGGCGAGTACTGAACATCAATTGCTTTCTCAGTTGCTTGCCGAAGCTCGTGAAGATCTCTAGTGCGTGGTGGCCTTTCAAAAATGTCTTCTAATAAATATATTCCAGGAGTTTTTTTCCTTTTAATAATTTACTTGGACGTGGGGAATCCCTTTGTGGCCTTTACCCCTGCCAGCACCCATGGAGTGAGTGAATAAAATATGAAATCCCTTAAAGTACGTTGAGATCATTCAAATCTTAGATCTTCGCCGCACTCGCCGTACCCCTGGAGCTGCCCCACCGCAATGTTTTCGTTTCCTATAATTTTGAGGCCAACTACAATTTACCCGAAAAGTGGGATAAATGGACAATATTTGTGAGTTCCATTCTTGGTTTGTTTGCGGCTATAAAATGTCTCAAAGTGTAGACTATTAACACACCTTTCATGGAACAATTAACAGATTGACTGAAACCCAAACAGAAACCGTCAGTATTTGGTTATTAGATTATTTCCTAGTTTTTTGTTATTCCAGCAAAATGGTCCCATAGAATCAGAAGAAGTTGTAGACCCGGATGCTGATGCAGATGCAGACGCA
Organism: Drosophila varians; assembly: GCA_018150405.1. Taxonomy (NCBI): domain Eukaryota; kingdom Metazoa; phylum Arthropoda; class Insecta; order Diptera; family Drosophilidae; genus Drosophila; species Drosophila varians. The sequence continues at coordinate 19,561,236 of JAECWK010000130.1, forward strand.
GATGCAGGTGCGGGTGAGGAGTCGTCACGAAACTTAGTTGGTGGTTCCCGAAATCACACCAAGGAGGAACAGGTCCAGGAGGAAGAGGTTGCGCCCACAGAGGCACCCACAACAGAAAGAAAAGTGCGATCCCTGCTGACTAGAACCAATATATATCGCATTTTTGTAGATAAACTAAAAAGGTGAGCCTCAAAAGTCAAAAATAATCTACAATCTATTAAATATAATCTGCAGGAGTGGTTTCCAAGGTGAATCTTGTTTATTGCGGCTAATTTGTGAGACTAGTGCGGCCCAACTGGATGAGTTTAATGGCGTTTTGGGCAGCATAATGCACGTGCTTTTAAGGTTTTTGAAATATTCTACAAAACAACTCAGAGTCTATAGATTTTCACCCACTACAGCCCCAGCACTTCGGAACCGGAGAGTCTTCCTCTGCGCTATTACCAAGCGGAGCATGATGGCTGGAACGATCATTGCCACTTTTATGAGCCCGGTTGCGGGGAAAGTCTTCTCGAACTTATATCAGAACCCTTCGAAGCCATATTTAGCCACATAGAACATAATAAAATGTAGGTTTCCTCATATTCAGAACAACCCGTCGTCTGGCCTGATTTTCTTACCAAACCAACAATTAGCAACTTTCGCTGCTAGAAAATAGAAGTTCTTAATTGGATCATCACTGCTGTGTAGAAAGAAAGGTTTTTACCTTGCTGATTCTTGTCGTTCTTCTTCAGTCGCAATAGGGCAGTTGGACAAAATGGATGGTTTTAGAACCCTCTTGGTCCTTTTTGTCTTGGCCTTATTTCAGCGACTTCAGGCCAAGTTTGTTTGGAACACTGGCGGTGCATCTGCAGTGAGTTTGATCCACATTTCTTCTTGATAGAGTGTATATTTATGGCTTTGACAGCTTTTTGTGGCCATTGCTTTGCCTCTGGATTTGCCAAGAAAAGAGGTCTTCTTGTCCTACAATTTTGAAGCGGAATACGAGCTTCCCAGGACGTGGAAAAAGAAGCCGCCGGTTTTGGTAAGTTTCCAGCCGACTTTGAAAGATTCTACTCTAAGTGTTTCTCTTTCCAGCGCAATGGAAATGGCACCTTTGATGAGTCCTTGGGTGACCACCATGATCACCAGGAATTCGATGATTTTGTTTACGATGACTACTACGATGATTCTGGCCACAAACACAAGCACAAACATCACCATAAGAAAAAGAAAAAGACCAAACCCAAACCAGGAACAACAGGAAAGCCTCCCAAACAAAAACATAAACATAAACACAAGCACAAGCCAAAGCCGAGGCCCACACCACCACCTCCCCCGGAGGATGAGGAGGATGCAGACTACAAGGACTTCTTCCAGGGATTTCCTCTTGATGGCATGGGGGATCCTGTAAGCAGAAGCAGGGAGAGGAGGTCCCTCCTTTCCCGCACCAAGTTCTACAATATTCTGAGTCATCGCTTCGAAATGTAAGTAATACTTTTCAGAAAAATTATTTTGGTCTTGAGGATCTTTTTGTTTTGCAGGCATGGTTTGGGCACCGGAGATGGCTGCCTTCTTCGACTGATCTGCGAGGCCAATAGCTACAATCTGGGGGATCTCAATGGCGTTTTGGGCAGCCTGGTCCATGTGATGTTCAGTCCCAGCAGCTCTCGTTACGAGGCCTTGCCCCAGCGCTACTACGCCGCCGAGTCCGATGGCCTCAATGGTAATTGTGGAAATTACAAATCAGAGTGTCAACACAGTGTACTTGATTTAATCACGCAACCCATTGTTGCCCGCCATAAGGAAAATAAAATCAAATTTCAGTGAAAATGTGGCACCTAGGTAGGTATTTAATCTAGGTGCTCTTCATAAACATTTTAAGTGCTGGCCAGGGGCAGTTCTTGGCGTACGTCCTGGCCTCCTGGCACATTCGATTGTTGCGCTGCCACATTTGCTCCGGGCAGGTGAAGATCAATCGGGAGTAGGCGCAGAGGCTGTAGAAGAGGGCATGTCTATCGCAGGCGTTGCTCTGGCGACTCAGTTGGCCCAGATCTTGGTACTTTCCTCTGACCACAGAGGCGCATTTGGCCAAGTTTGTGGCGTAGACATCAATGGTAGCTTCACTGGTGAAGGCTCTTTCCAACATGGGTCGGATTTTGGCCTGGACCAAGGTAGTTCCTTGCAGAGCTGAACTGACATTGAAGATGCAGGAAAGGCGACACTGCGAGAAGGTAACGGTACCAATATTTTTGCTGGAAAGATAGTCTTCCTACTCACACTAGCCTGAGCTCCTGAGGCGCCACATTCTCTGTTATAAACCCCCCAATTGGGCATGGGAGCTGAGCAGCAAATGTTTACATTCTTTGAAAGATATCATAAGATTTTTAGGGGGGATGATTGCAGTGACTCACCTGGACAGATTTGGGAGCTGCCTTGCATTTAGCCGCATCCAAAGGCACGGCGTATCCCAGCAAACACACTATGAATATAAGCCCCACGTTCATGGCTCCAGTGTTCAGAGCCGAATGGGTCAACTCCCAGCTAAAAACTATTTGATGGCATGTCATCATGTCAGCGTTTGGAACCTGGTATGTTCCAGATCGCAGAGATATTTAACCCACTGAAGCTCCAGGCCTGGCCTAGCCTTGAACTTCATGTGCCAGGCAATAAATATTTATCCATTTAGAAATTTTGGCTAAATTTGATTTGTTTCAAATTCTGATTTGGTTTTCCGACTCCCAGGACGAAGATCCCATTGAGAAACAGCTGCGGAATGAAGTTAAGGGTTTGGTATTTTTTTGGCCTGCTTTGGCTTCCTCTGGTCTTTGTCCTTGGCCAAGGTATGCACCTGTCCGATATTAACAAGTGTACACAGTTGTTGGACATGAAGAAGTTGGCCTACTGCTGCGGCAAGGGCTTCCTGGACAAGTTTATTTTCTTGGGCAGCAATTGTTCTCCATACTGGCATGACTACGGACCTGTTAGTAATCCTTTTTGGAGCTTTACTTATAAATGTACTTATTAAAATAACTGCAGTGCCGCTTCGAGTGCCTTTACAACCATTGGAATCTGCTGGACGAGGACAACAAGATCAAGAAGCCGCAGTATTACACGATGGTCACGCAGCTGTATAGTCCTATGAACGGGCATCACAAGTACGCCACCGCCTTGAAGGCAGCCCACGAAACTTGCGAGCAACTGGGCAGCCAGCACGCCAACTTTGTGCTCCTCTACGCCCACAAGCTGAACAACCAGCTGGGCGAGGCCAGCTCCAAGTGCAAACCGTACGCCATGATCCATGCCCAGTGCACAATGGTCCACCTGACGCTCCACTGTCCGCCTGAGGAGTTTAGGAGCAGCGAACATTGTATCGAGCTTCAGAATGTGATTGCCAGTTGCGCCGCTAAGCTTAATCTGGAGAAATCAAGCGACAAGGAGTTCATAGTGAACGACAGAGCCGCCGGAGACACTTGGGAGATCAGTGGCGAGCTCTGGCTCATCCTTGTGGGGCTGCTGGGCCTGATTTTGTGTCATTTGTAGTGCGTCTGGTTTTGCTAATCGTTCGGGCAATGCCATTTGCTAACTGCCCCCAATTCAGACAGACTAATGGAAAGTGTCTGGCCGCAGACGAGCCCCCAAATTGCCAAATAGTCTTGGACTTTGGCCCGGCTGGAAGCCCAACAACCAATCATGTCACGATGACAGACCGATTCGATTCACGCGACCGCCGCTTAAACTGATTACGTTGTGCTCGATTTATTAGCCCTCGAGGTGTTGCGATATAAATGAAGCGGCTACTCCTGGTTGGCCTCAGACTGATTGCAATGATGGCCAAGCGTATAGCTCTGCCGATCTGCTCCTGCCTGCTGGCCATGGTGGCAGGCATTCCCCTGGATGTGGACTGCAGTCGTCGCCAGGATGTGAACGTAGGTACATTCAAATTTCTTGAATTACATTCTCTTAATAAGGATCTTTATAGACGGTAAAGGGTTGCTGCTCCTATCCCACATTGAACTTTGACCAGTTTGGGAGACAGTGTGGCAAACACATGCCTGAGGGATCTCCCAGAGTATCAGCCGTAAGTAAAAGATTCAAATAATTAATCCTCAGTGGAGAAAAGCTTTTTGGAATTTCTGCAGTGCCTGTACGAATGCATCTTCAATGCCACAAATGTTTTGGAGGGCGGGGTAGTGAGTCCCAGCAACAGCCGCAACATGCTGGAGCGGTTGCTGGGCAGCAATCAGGACTTCCTGGAGGCCTATGTGAAAGGAATGCTTAGCTGCTCGGACACCGTGCAAGCCATGTTGAAGAACAGAAGGTCCCGATATCCAAACACCTCGGAATGCTCTCCCGTGGCGGTAACATTTGCGGTCTGCACCCAAAAGTATGTATTCAATCACTGTCCCTCGTCCAGTTGGTCGGGGACGGAGGAGTGTGAGATGGCCCGATTGCAGGGCCTGAATTGTCCAAATACCCAGTTGTCGCGTGGTGTGGGTCTCAGAAAACAGTGACTTTTGACCAGAGTAATAAAACCTTAAATGAGCATGGCGATTTCATGATTATACGGCGCACTAAATGGGCCAAGCCGAAATACATTTTCACTTCCGGCTGGGGTTCTATATATGACATTTTTCTAGCTAACATTGCAGCAGAAATGTCAGACTTTCCGACTTTGCTGTTGCTCCTGATTATGCCGGCCTTCCTGGCCGCCGAGCCAGATTGTTCCCAAAGGCCAGACATAACTGTAAGTATTTGAGAAATACCTTTCCATTGCCCAATGAAATAATAAAAATCACGGATTTACTAGTCTCTGAAGAACTGCTGCAAGCTGCCCTTTCTAAACCTGACCAGCTACAACTCACAGTGTGGTCAGTATCTGATCAATGGAGCCCACATATCACCCGTAAGTTGCCCTTAACAAAAGAAAAAAACAATTACTCAGTTTTTGGAAACTTTTAGTGTAGCTTCGAGTGCATCTTCACATCTGCCAAAGTCTTGAATGGCACCAGTTTGTTGGTGGAGAATGTGGAGAAAATGATGGTGAACATGCTAGCTTCGCAGGACTTTGTTGAGGTCTACGTGGAGGGCTTTAAATATTGCGCTGGCCAAGAGCAGGCCATGGTCAAGAGTCTGAAGAGGCGTCGCATGCCCACCACCGGCAAGTGCTCCTCCATGGCGGTGATGTATGGCCTCTGTTCCCATCGATACGTGTACAGGAACTGCCCGGACAGAGCCTGGAGCAAAACTCCGGGCTGCAACGAGGCCCGGGAGTTCAGCATTCACTGTGAGGACAAACTTAATGGCTAACCTTCTGTTTTGTGAGAATCAAGAATTAAAATCGAGTATTTCCAGCTGCTTTGATCACTTTCTGTGATGGGATTTATTGAGTTAATTGAAAAGGACATCCCGCCAGGTGGGTCGCTCCCGATAGTCGTAGATTTCTGAGCCGGCAGAGCAGTCCATGCCGTGGCTCATGGTTTCCTCCTCTTCCACCAAGTGCAAATTGGCTGGAAAAGGGTTTATAATGGTTTATTGATAGCCGAGATTATAAATTCTTACCCAAATCATCTAAACTAATCCCCAAGCGCCTGGCATGCTGCATAAGAGCCTTCAATAGTGAACCAGTGTCCACAATGCCTTCCCCATCTGAGAAGCCCATTAAGTCGTCTTCCGCATCCTCGAGGAAGTATGACTCATCTCCGAGCTCCAAGTCATTGCCACTTTGGTGGGACTAAGCCAGTTTATTTTTTAGTTATTTTGAATAGAATGGAAAGCTCTAACCCACCTCAGGTCCTATCACAAAGTCCTGAAAGGCCGCCTGAACTCCAGTGATAAACACAATCCCGCTCACAATGGCCAACAGCTTCATCTTTTCTAATCGAACATCGGACTCTGACTGATCATAAAAGCCATCCATAAAACAGAAAGTACATCCATTTGTCACGGACAATTTGCTGGCTAATTGCCAACACCCGGAGGTCGAATGTAAGTGGAAATTAAAAAACAAAACAGGTCGATTAAGCCTAACGAATGATACTTTTATTTAAAAACATTGTTTACACTTTGCTTATGCATATTGTTTATATCTATTTGGGGCATCAACTGCTGGGCAGCGGAACGTGGGGCAGGGGGTTGCACTGGAGGGCGAACTCCTTGGCCAGGTTGCAGGGGCGCTCGTTCTTCCACATCTTCGGGGGGCAGTTGAGGAAAGTCTCGGCGTTCACGCAGCTGTACAGCATTCCGGCGAAGGGCGAGCAGCCGTGAGGCAGGACCTTGTAGGACTCAATATTGGCCGCCCTCATATGGCCTTTAACTAGAATATAATAACAAGGATTAGACCATTCTCTGTGGTAAAGAATTAAAGCTTACTGTTGTCCAGGCAAGAGTCAAAGGAGCGGACTATGTAGGACACGATGTCCTGGTCCCTTCGGTGAACATGCTGCTCTAGGTATTGCTTAACCCTCTCCATTTTGATTTTGCCATTGACCATGGCTCCCGTCTCCCGATAGATGCAGTCAGGATAACACTGAAAGGTAGAATACTTAGAATTAAGGATAATAAAATACGCGAATCCCTTACCAAGTGAGCATAACTGGGATATTTGGAGTTGGCCGACTTCAGTCCGTTGACATATTTGTGGCACTTCTGGGGGACATCTCCCATGTCCAGTTCCGGCGTCCGACAGCAGGTGTTTATGTCCTAGAATGTAAGCTCTTAGCTCCAGCCGCTTTTCTGTGATATCCTTTACTCACGTAGTTGTTGAAACTCGGCGGCGCCGAGCAGTTGAAGGCCGCCTGGGAACTGCCCAGCATCGCCAGAAAAAGCGCCAAACTAATTACCGATTTACGCATATTTATGATGAAATGATTAATCCCTCCGCGTAGCTTTGGTGCCGAAAAAAGAATAAAATTTTTCCAGCCCTCCGTCAGAGGCTTTATATAGCCCTGAATGGGGGTCTATCCCGTTTTTAATGAGCCTGTAATGAAATCGGGTCGTTTGCTTTTTAGTTTGTTGGTTCAATGCGTCGACCGAAGGCTGCGGAGAAAACGCGCCAAAGGTTGACTGACTGATGACTCGATGGACTCCACTCCAGGCCCACTCCATGCCTCGATTCCACTCGATTGGGGGAGCTCGTGCGTGACAAAAATTGGGGAAATACCAGAAGCCGGCGCAAATTGGGCAAAAATAATATGGATTGCGGATTAAATGGGGGCTGAGTCAGCTATCTGTGTCTGTGAATAATCCTTTTCTATTCGGTTACAGTCTAATTAGTGTGGCGTGTAATTAATGGCAATGCTGAAAGATGAGCCAAGAGCTCCTCCACGCCGAAACCCTCCACTCCGGGGAGTTGAGGTGTTGAAGATGCCAGCTAAGTAATTGTTGAGTGGTCTTGTCTACCCGAAAAGCCCGTTTGCAGTGAAAGAAATTCCTATCGCAGGACCTTTCCTGCATAAACTTATCATCCGATGAGTACATTTTTGTTGTTTGCAGTGGCAGTGTGCGTCTCCTTTGCCTGCTCATTGTGTCTTCTGCTCAGTGATTCCTCCTTATGTTCTTAACCACTAAGCTGATGGCTTTTTGGAGCATAAAACGATTGCACCTGAGTTTCTGTTGCTCCTGCCCACCTCCTGCGTCCTCAAACATCACAATAGTAAAAATTTGCCTTTCAATTTCCGTAAGCATCCCTATTTAATTAGAAAAATTTGAAACAATGGAGGAGATTTCCGCGATACAATTGGATAACTTTGAGTGTACTGCTCAGATAAGTGAACGTGTGGCAAGGACACGAGCCTTGGGAGGAATGAAACTCATGAAATTAAATTTGCATGCGACAGGACGAAACGCTTTAATGCGTGCAGGGACTAGAATAGAAGATATCCACAGAGAAAGTGAGAAAAAGTGAATGGGGAAAAAGTGGAGGAGCAGCACAATACAGGACAACGAACATGTCTTTGCTTCTGGCATGGAGAGAAAGCATTTTTAAATTGGAATTTAAATGCTCTTGAGTGGCAGTTGACATTAGCATTTGTTTGAAAATCAAACAGTTTGGATAAGGATGTCGCCACCCAGTCGGTGCCGTCTCTGCCCCCTCAAAATTCCGGCATTGGGGCACCCCCCCACCAGATAAAAAGCCACCCATCAGCCCTCATGTGTCACACACATTCCAGCAGCCAAAAGCATTCGTCTAAATGTTTGTCATTGTAATATTAAATTCGGCAGACGCCGGCAAATAAAAATGTTGCCTTTGTTTCTACAATTTAATTTTAGGCACACATTTCCGCATTTTTCCGGGAACCATTCCCTTAGGGATACACACATATGGATGTGTTTTGTATATATTATATATGATATTTCAATAACTGTCAGGCGGCAGGCTTCCGGCTTCAGGGCCACTTGAGTTTAATTTGATTTCGGCAGGTGAGAGAGCCTGGCCTGGATCTGGCCCAGCATTTCAAAACTCACAATTAAATCAGTGTGCGACTTCAAAGGACCTGCTTCAGATACAGGGAATCATGGCTACTAGCCCTTTTCCCCTTTTCCCCATTTCCAACCTAAGCAAATAAGGCTCGAACAGCCAGCCAAATGCCGAGCAAACATTCGGCCCCTCAAATATTTGCATAAATCAAATAGGCAGATTTTCAGGCATTAGAATTGCATTCAAATCCTCGAACATCCCCCTTCACCACCGCGCAGGAGTTCCACCTGTTGCCTTGCCCACCAGCCAAAGCTCTACGCACAGGATGTGGAACGCAGCTTTTCGAGCTTTCGAGGATGTGGAAGCCGAAATTGGCGCCTTTTGGTAAGAAACAGGGCTTGTTAAGACATATCCTTCGGGCTTCCTGTCAGTTATCAACAGCAAGTTAACGAGAGCGGTCCGTGGCAGTACAAAAATTGAATATATTAAACGGTTGAAAAGGAATCTAATATTTGAAAATGTTTTATGTGAAAAATTATAAAGAAAAGTATAGTTTTTGTATAAAATGTTTGACAAGTTTCCTGTTTAAAAATTAGATAGAAACTAAAAGTTTAAGTTATCTTAAAAAATAGAATAGGTTAGTGATTGTGTTTAGTCCTTGCTTTTCAAGTGTCGCCATAACAAATAATCCGGCATCAAGAGAATACGATTATAAATGTGAACACAATAAAGTTGAGTGGGAAAAACCAAGGCATCTTGGCCAAAAAGGACCAAGAGCACACACACTGTGCCGTAAAAGCAACTTAAACATCATCATTTGGCAGCTTAGAAGGCGTTAAACGCATTTAAGCCGGGCCAAGTAAGTGGCTGAAAGGACAAAGGACCTCGTTTGGCCTGCGGTCAGTTGAAAAGTCCCGTTTAAGAAACGCAATCGGCAAGAAATCCCAAGGATATCAGACAGAGGGAGTGGATACGAGCCTAGTTAGTGGAAAAGGTATGCATTTTCAGACCGAAAAAGGGAGGGGCAGGCTTCGCCAACAAATTGTGGTTAATTAAAATGCCAGGACTAACACAGATACACGCACACACACACGCACACGGGCACGCACACATGAGGGCGAACAATGCAATCTGTTACAAAAAGCGAAAATTGTGCGGCTAAAAGAGTTGCAAAGATGGGGGGGGCCCCGGCATTGTTATCCTGGGTGTTTGCAATATCGATTGGAAAAGGTCCGAAACAGGTATATGAGCCCATCGAGCCATCGCACAACCCATTCGATCCACTTAATACAATACAATCTGATAAACCGGAAGGACTTGTTGCCCCCGGAGTTTATGGACTTCCGTCGGCGAGCTGCGCAAATCTCTGGCATTTCGGCAACTTGTAATGCATTAAACCAAATTTTTATTGAGCCAATAAATAACGGATTTGGCGCACAGGTTGGCCTCTTGTTTTCCTTTTGTGGGTGATTTTTATGGATTTATGTGTGCGTTGGAGCTGGTGGTGGTATCTCGGCCAGTTAAGATCCCTCACGTAGAGGATACAATAAGGATACAATAATTCGTGAGACTCAACTGCAGCTTTCCTTGCACGTGCCGCTCACAATGAGCGGAAAGCCGTTAAAGGCTAGACAATAAAACGCCACACTTGTTGGCAATCGCTCGAGTGTCCTGCCCCTCCATCCTGAACATCCATAGTCCTATATATGCTGACTTTGGGATCGGAAGTGCCCATTGGCTCAGAGTCAGCCGGAAACGGAAATGGCACTGGCAATGGGAGTCAGTCCGTGCCTGAAAAATATGACGTTTGTTTGTCTGGACGAGGGATACGAATCCTTTTCTTAAGGATACTGAGCAAAAGGCAAGTCCCAGGCCTGCCATTCAGATATATCCCAACCCAATAAAATGGCTTTCAGGATATACACATTATGTATATGCTGTGCAAATTGTTTCGCACTCTGCTCTGCATTCAATACAATGTTTCCTCGCTTAAATGAGCAATTTAATTACAAAACTTTGTTCTCCCTGGCTTTCAAGGCCGCTCTCTGTCATGTTCCTGGTCTCTGGTGTGGCATGTTTATAAATTTTTAAATGCCCCTGCTTTTTTTTTTTGCTGCTGCCTCTGCGCTTATGCATATAAAATTTAACGAGCTACATTAATGAGGACCAAAAATATCCATACTCCGCGTCCGATGTACTTGTAAAAGCAAAAGGAAAACGATGGAAAGTACGCTCAATGGCTTGAAAGAAAAATCGAGGGATAAGTGCTAACTATTCGTACTGTTATTATGTTTTGCAATCCTCTAAAGAAATCCCCCACAAACATTTATAAGCATTATAGAAAGCGGAAATTGCGAAAGCAAAAAAAAAAATAGAAGGACCCACAAGGAAACCCCGGACCGTTCCTATTCCAATCCTGTTTTTTTGCACATTTGTGTCGCCTTTGGCAAATCCATTGTGTGCAATCGTTCGAGATTAGATACAATCTTCCATAATAGCATGTGAAAAGGAGCAGCAAGGATACAGTGCTGAGGAGGGACGTGTGCATTTGATTTGTCCATCGCCAACCCACAAGTCCCCGCTGAGTCCCGCCTGTCTAGGCCCATTTTCTTTAGCTGGCTGTGATGTTTGTGGTAATGTCCTTTTTATGCCAAACCAGCCAGACGGCCTCCTGCCTGCCCAATCGTGGAATATGTTTCGCCAGCCTTTTCTCCTTCGTTTTATTTTTGACGCATTCATCAAGTTGACTGGCCATAAATGAGATTTGTCCGGAATGCGAGCTGTCGGAATGAATTTGCATTTGGCCACCAATCTGAGATGTGTCCGGACCTGGCTAAGTCCGCTGCCTGTTCGTTTTAATTGAAATCAAATATGCAATTAGCAGTTATGACCATATTTTAGGCTTCTCAACAGACTCGCTAATTTTCGGCCGACATTATTTATGAGGTAATTAGAGGCGGGTCCGACTTCCCTTTCCTTCCAGCCCTTCCAGCCGATACGTTTTAAACATTTTTAACTTGAGTTGCGGCTTCCAGCTCCTGCCAAATCGCAAGGCCTCGGCAGGCAACGGGGCGTATGTGTAATAAGTTACTTTGAGAAAACTCCGGGAAAAGGACGTGCAGGCATGTGCCATACAGTAATAAGCAAGTTGCCTTTTGTTTTATGAACATGCATTCCTCTAATTTACGAGTCAGCCACTATAAACAAGAGAAAACAACAGAAAACACACAGAAAGGAGCAACAATAAGCGGCACAGTGGGTGGAACAAGTAGAGCACCAGGAGCTCCCCGAGGCGGGATTTTCAATTTGCCGCTGGGCTTAATATTTCAGGAATTATGGTCTTGTCTAAGGAATGTTTGTTCCAATTAGAAATTCGCCCGGAGGCGGAAAAGGGCTGACCAAGAAAATGGCAAGATTCCATGGGAACCAATTGACTTGGTTTGCATTGGTTTCCATTTTCAGGCGAGGTCTTTTACCTTTAACCACTTCCGCCCTGACTTTAAGCCACAGACTTTCTCCGCTCACTGTCAGCCGGGAGGCCGGGACCCATCTACATATTTATTATATCGTGTGTGTACTTTTGCCACCCGGTTTTATGTCTTGCATTAATGTAACGATGCATCATTTATGCCATTTATTATCAGAGTATAAATGCGAGATTCCAGCTCGGAAGAGTCCCGTCCAAAAACCAGAAGCCCACAGCCAGAAACCAGAGCCAAACCAAGAAAACCACAGACTCTGGCAGGAAGTTAGCGCTTCTAATTTCTATCATCACCAACCTTGCCCCGACTTGCCCTTTATGGCAGCATATCAGCTCCGAAAATAAAGGACCAAAGGGTCGCCATCATCCCCCACTGATCTGCTGACTCTTTGACTCTGGCAAAACTAATGAATTTTTATGGCACTGGGCCTGTGCATTTATTTATTTATCTAGGCTGTGTGTTTTCTATGGAAATAGCATCAACTTAAAGCTGACTCCTCGTCCACGCCCTCGCCTCCGTCTCCGTCTCCGTCCTCGTCCTGGATTTATGGCCACGACGATGTGGGGCGTGGCCCGGACTGCGGAGTCGGTGAAACATGGCCAATGCAATTAACACACACAGGCCAGAAGCCGCAAGCCATGTGGGGGTGGAGGACTTCGGGGGCAGAAGGGTTGCCAATTGAACTTTGCCCGCCAGCTTTGTTCGTGCCAACCACCGGGGAATCCCCTAACAATTGAGGGAATTTCAACTTTTCTATATAAAAAGGAAAGAAGAAAGCCATGTTTTTTAATGGCAACCATTAAGGGAACGAAATGGGATATTGAAAGTTGAAAACTTTTGCTTTGACGGGAAACCAAAACATTATATTGATGCCACAAGACAATCAGAGGCATATTGTATACAGGAAAACCCATCAAATTTTTCATTTTCTCATTTTCTGCTTCACTTTCCTAGATGCTGGACAACGTCATGTTGCAGAATGAGTGACCACAGCCACATCGATTCTGTAAATGGCAGCGGGAGTGGGGTGGATGATCCCCTCCTGTCCCTTCACAACCTGGAGGGCATCAGCGAGAGCGTGGAGCTGCAGTGTCTGGTGCAGGAGCACATCGAGACCTCGACCTATGGCAACAACAGTGACCACTGTCTCACCCAGTTCGACTCCATTCTCTGCTGGCCCCGAACGGCCCGAGGAACTCTAGCCGTTCTCCAGTGCATGGACGAGCTCCAGGGGATTCACTACGACAGCACCAGTAAGTAGACCCCAATAATAGACCATTTAAAGTTCTGTTTAACCAGTTTATTGCTTTGTAAAGATAAGAGTTTTACCATTTATAATAATACCGTTATTATTGTTCATTCTCTCTCTCTTTGAACCTGAATCGCTCAGAGAACGCCACCCGGTTCTGCCACGCTAACGGGACCTGGGAGAAGTACACCAACTACGATGCCTGCGCCCACCTGCCGGAGCCGGCGACGGTGGACGAGTTCGAGGTCATCGTGGAGCTGCCCACCATTATCTACTACATCGGATACGCCATCAGCCTGGTGTCCCTTACGCTGGCGCTGATTGTTTTCGCCTACTTCAAGTGAGTTGACCTCTGGCCTCCCCGGCCAGCTTGGCATTTAAGTATTATATTTTTACCCCAAGTACCACCTGCCTTTTACATATATATTTTATTCCGCCCCGCCCCCCACAGGGAGTTGCGTTGCCTGCGCAACACCATTCACGCCAATTTGTTCTTCACGTACATCATGTCGGCCTTGTTCTGGATACTCTTGTTGTCGGTCCAGGTGGGTCGCCCCCAGATGTCCTGGTTTGATTCCCTGCTTATAATGCTTATAATGTCTTTTAAATACCTCTTGGCAGATATCCATCCGGAGTGGCCTGGGCACCTGCATCGCCCTCGTCACGCTCTTCCACTTCTTCACGCTGACGAACTTCTTCTGGATGCTGGTCGAGGGATTGTACCTGTACATGCTGGTGGTGAAGACGTTTTCCGGGGATAATCTGCGCTTCAATATATACGCCTCCATAGGCTGGGGTAAGTACATACCTCCCACCTTTCTCGCTCCCTTTGTGGTCAAGCCAATTAAGCCTGCTCCGGCCCAACAGGTGGTCCGGCCTTTTTCGTTGTCACCTGGGCGGTGGCCAAGAGTCTCACGGTTACCTACAGTAGCACCAAAAATGTGAGTATCCTTTGGGATTTGCTCGCCATCCTCCTTCCCCTCTACTGGCGTTGTTTTCCCCCTATTGACAGTATGACATCAGCTGCCCCTGGATGGAGGAGACCCATGTGGATTGGATATTCCAAGGTCCTGTCTGTGCGGTGCTAATCATCAATCTCACCTTCCTGCTGCGCATCATGTGGGTGAGTAAATAGATACACTGGAAAAATGGAATACAAGGCCCCCCCCATTCCGAGTGTGGCAAGTTCCGGGGGTAATCATCTGCAATCATTCCACAGGTTCTCATTACCAAGCTGCGCTCGGCGAACACGGTGGAGACTCGCCAGTACAGGAAGGCGGCCAAGGCTCTGCTGGTGCTCATCCCCTTGTTCGGCATCACCTACCTGGTCGTCCTTGCAGGACCTTCCGAGTCCGGGCTAATGGGTCACATGTTTGCCGTTCTGCGGGCCGTTCTCCTCAGCACCCAGGTGAGTTCCTGACGCCCCCTCTAATCTTCGGCTCTGATTCCCAGAGTGCTTCCCAGGGCTTCTCGGTGTCGCTGTTCTACTGTTTCCTCAACTCGGAGGTGCGAAATGCACTGAGACACCACCTGTCCACGTGGCGGGACACGCGCAACATCCAGCTCAACCAGAACCGGCGGTGAGTATGCGGCGGAAACTTTGCAAATCTATTTAAGATACTAAAAGCAGGAACTTCAAATTTTAATTCCAGATACACCACGAAGAGTTTTACCAAAGGTGGTGGCTCCCCCCGGGCCGAAAGCATGCGGTAAGTTTCTTCCAAATAATACAGTAATCGCGATGGGCAGGAAGTGCCAGGATTAGTTGACCTGCTTTTGCCTTGCAGGCCGCTAACCAGTTACTACGGGCGCGGGAAGCGGGAGTCGTGCGTGAGCTCGGCCACCACCACCACGCTGGTGGGCCACCATGCTCCACTCACGCTCCACCGGGGCTCCACGAATGCCCTGCACACGATGCCCCACACTCTGGCGGGGAATGCCATGGGATCCGGCAGCACTCTGAGCGTCATGCCCCGGGCCATCAGCCCTCTGATGAGGGTAAGTTTTGAGGACATTACTGGCTGCTATAATTCGCCGACAAAT
The DNA here is from genome assembly GCA_018150405.1 of Drosophila varians. Classification (NCBI taxonomy): domain Eukaryota; kingdom Metazoa; phylum Arthropoda; class Insecta; order Diptera; family Drosophilidae; genus Drosophila; species Drosophila varians. The sequence goes on from JAECWK010000130.1 coordinate 19,576,408, forward strand.
ATTATGAAAAATTCCAGCAAGGACTCGAGGAGAACTCGGTGTGAACGATTTTAGCCAGGCAAACTGCATCTTAAGAGACTGAACTTTCATTGAATTCCATTTCCGAGTCGGAGATCTTTTAGTTAGTAGGAGACTTTAAGAAGAGATGAAAGGCAACCAAGTACCAAGCAGAGCAACCACAACCAAAACCAGAAACCAAAATCCAACCTAAGCTAAGTCAATCGTTTTAAACTGTTAAATGTCGTCTATTGTGAAAAGCTGAGAGCCCCTAAAAAACATAATATACTTAGATATGAGAAAGGACCCTAAATACTAAATGTATATGTCAGAATTAAACTCAAAAGCAAGCAAATCTCTGTGTGGACAACAAATCTGAGCATCCAAATAAATGGTCTGTTTACTTCGGTGTATTTGATGGGTTTTTTATTGATGGCGGTTGGAAGGACTGGTCGAAATGTCCTGTAACTTGAGTATCCCAAGCGCCTCTTATGGGCTTATGCGTATTCAATAAGTTTCCGAGAAGTCCAACAATAAAGTTCTTGCTTCGCAGGAAGGCTGCTATGGCTGCAAAATATGAAAAAGTTGACACAGCAAACAACTTTACATCCTCGCAGCCTGCCAGAAAAAGTAAGGATGCCATGCAACAGTTTTGCAAAACCAACAACTTCCAAAATCCTGGCGCGATAATCTAAGTAGGAAAAGTTGGCTGGGCCAGAAAGTTTGCATCAAAACAAATATTCAACAAAGCCGACAGGATACGGACATGTGTGTGTTTTCTGAGCAAATTTTAGCCAAAAGGGATACTCTTTAAATTTGGCAGCAGTGCTCAGTAGCACCTTTTGCGTTTAACCCAATTAGATGTATAATTAATAGACTTTTCGGCTGCTGTTGAAAAATCAGGCCATGGCCTGAACCTAATTATTCGCTAATTGGACTTGAGTGGAGCAAACACTGCGACGTTTAATGAGTTAATTGACCCTAGATGGACTGCCAAAGGATCCCTCCTTCCACTCACTCGACAAGAGTCCCATGGAAATGCTAAGTCTAAAACGTTGCACATATCTCGGAGCTCATGGATGCATAATGCATAAAAGGAGAGTCCCAAACTGCTCATAAATGTTTAATGAAAAGCGGCCATGCAAGTGCAGATAAAACTACAAATGCTGGTGTATATCCTTTTGTTGGTTTGCCACTTTTGTTACCCTTTAAATAAATTATTAATCTTAAAATTCCAACGCTCCTGTAGTATTCATGTTAATAAAACCTTTTACCTGTCTCATAATTTATTTATAATTTTGATATTGTCCTGCCCGATGGCCTTTAATCCCCACGATTACCATCCTTTAAGGCTCGAAAGCTATGGGCTGACAAAAGCAAGGCTGGAGCTATAAAAAAGAGGCAAGTTTAGAGGCAAATATACAAATGTAAATATTCCACTCCAACTACTCCGTCGTTTGTGGAGATGCACAGAATAAAAATGAAATAGAAATGAATTTTTAATGTGCACGAAATATGCACGGAATGCTTGTCGTTCTCTTCATTTGATATTCGGAGATTTCTTTCTTTTCCCTTAGTTTGCAGGTCCTGTTTCAGGACTCGTGTTTTTTCCATTCCTTGTTGTGAATTATGCATTCAACCGCCGGAAGTGGCGATTGTGGTAGCCATGTTTCCGTGCTTGGCCTAATTGAAATGCTCAATGTGCCGCGATAATAAAAGCCACTTGAAAAAAGTTTAAAGGACAATACAAACAAACTCCCAGCGAAAGTTGTGTGGAATCACACACATCAATTTGCGGGGGGAAGCGTGTTTGTGAAAAGTCCTTCGCCGTTTACTGCCGAGAACTTTTGAACTTCCGTCAACACATATGCGTCGTGTGCAGCTGTCGCCTTGAAGATCCTTTAGTTGGCAGCAGGCGACAAGGACACTTGCCAGCACCTGGAGCACCCTGATAAGAGGGGGTCGCTGTTTGCGAGAGGAGGCGCCACAAAAATGCCAACGCAATTGTAGCATTTTAATTAACCAAATTGTGCGCATAAAATGGCAGCTTCAGCAACACCATCTCCCATTTCCACTTCCATCGTTATAGCCAAGGCCCAGAAAGTGGCAACGGAACTCAATTAAAAGTCGTTTATACTTCCTACTATACGTGGAATCCTTTTGGCAAAGGGTTTGCTGGGCTGTTCTGCTTTAATTATCGCCACGTTTGCCTCAAGTGGCAAGGACTTTGGGGAACGAGGCGCCAAAAACTGAGAGAGGCCAAGAGTCGTAAAAGAATTTAAATTTGTGACATGATTCCCGAAAGCAGGACGAATGGACTTTGACTGAAAGGATTTTTCACAGCTGCTATCAGTACAATTATGTTTTTGGTTCAACTTATTTATGGGGAAATATTTCCGAGTTTTAATTACATCTCTCACTCTCAATCAGAAATACTTTTGTCTCTTAATGATTCAAAATATAGATACTTGGCTCTTTGGCAACCGGATTGTTTTGAAAATGGTTCCAGCAATTATTCAGGAATTAATAAAACATTCGCCTAAATACCGCAGTCTTTGGCAAGTTTCGCTTTTAATTAAAACTCGGTGTCCATGGCGGAGCAGCCCATTCACGCTATTTACTGATTTATGTGGAGCAGCCTCTGGCTTTTAGCATGGATTGTGTATGGGATATGTATTATGAATGGGGCCAAAACTTAGCGCCTAGTTGGCGGCCCCTGCCCCCGGAAACATCCCATAAAGTGTATTTCATCTGACGTGCCTTACGCTCGACTGGTTCTCGTGGTTACCAAAGAATTCGGCTGCAGGATATTCCACTTGGATTGGCCACTTTTTCGCATTTTCCTCCTCATCTGCTTAGTGGCCTGCCAGTCGGCTCCTTCCTCCTTCCCCGCTTCTTCCCCGAGGGCCGCAGCTAATTAAATATTTGCTCTCGCAGGCTTAAAGCATTCCGCTGTCATTGTTCGTTGGAACTTTGAACTTGTCCTGGCCCTGGGAAAACTGAGGGAAAGTGACAACTTAAAGCTGTCAGAAGTGGAAACTTGTACAATCCAGCCCAGCCCTATCGCCCTCCGCCCACCGTTCAGCTCGTGATGATGCTCCTGATGATGACGGTTTGAAAACAATTTCCGCAGGCTGTCACTGTAGCATTTTTTATGCAAATCGAATAAGGAAAGCAGCTGCTGGTGGCCCTTAGTCCTTAGCATGTATGGATTGCCAAGACACACTAATTAATGAAAAGGATTTTCTTCAGAGCACCATCAGCAGCGTAAAATCAATCAAAACCGTGTGTGCAAAGTGTTTGACATCGATGTTCGCTTAATTGATTGCTTCAAGAGCAAAAATCAGCACAGGATATCAATCAAAGCCCCGGGCAAAGAGGACCCAATTTCCCAGGATTTAAAGCTTCTTTATTTTCATTTTCCCCGATGCTGACCGCAAAAGGTAAAGTGTGGAAATTAATGCGTTAATCGGCGCCTCGTTAAAGAATTAACCGGAATGATGAAGGTTTATGTTTTCCTTTTTTTTGTCCTCGTCACCTCGTTCATCATGGGTCCGGGGATGCCATTATCCTGCAACCGAGTAGTAATACATAAATTTAACACCTCCAGTGCATGAAAGTTTTCAATTTTCCCCCACCACTTTCAGTCCCGTGGCATTGGCAATTTATTTCCATATTTGCAGCTGCTCCATTGATATTTGCATCAGCATACGCAGCAGGGAACAGGATAAAGGATAAAGGATAAAGGACATACACACACTGCAAGCTCTTATTCATAAGTCATCCAGAGCCAAGGGGTTAAGGGTTTAAGGGGCCGTTGAATTTTGCTGTGTGGCAAAGTTTCCCCAACTTTTGTCTGTCTGTGGAAAATGTAAAACAAATCAATAAACAGGATACCCAAGCTCGGTAGGTCGTCCTGTTCTCTGGTTGGTTTCGACCCCACTAATTGGCCCATAAATAATGTAAAACGGCAACAAGTCAGTGGCCGGTGTGTATAAATATTTTGGTGGGTTTCGCCACAACACGCTTTCCATTTGAAGACCAAACCACACACTTCGACCTTTTTTGTGAGATTTCGAATAGATAGATAGAGGGCTGCCAAGGCGAAAGTTTTAGGTTATAATTGGGTTTTTTTCTGTTTTTTTTTGGGAGGAAAAGTGGTAAACGCCGAACTTCGAGAGGCCAAGACCACAGACTCGAGACCTCGAGAGTTTGGCCAGCTCTTGCCCGAAAACTTTTCAACAGCTGTGGGCCTGGGATATATGTATATAGTATATACACCTGCCAGAGAAAGTCCATATCTTCCATATTAGCAGATGGCAGGCTGGGTTTCTGGGCCAAACCCAATTTATAAGCATCAGAGAATACAAAATGTGCTGCCTGCCTGCAATTTCCGCTTCCCAATTCGAGACAGAGCTCACCTTTTTTTTTGTATCCTTGCGGTGGTTGGACACAAGGACTCAAAGCAAACGGCAAACTTTTCGTTTCTTTTCACAAAAATCAACAAGTGTTGCCGCACACACAACTTTTCTTTGGCTCCTGACACTCGGTGACAGTTTTCGGGTGGGAGGACTCTTCTCCCCCTTTTCTTCCTGTCAGGGACATTACTTTTGACTTTAACTCTGTCCCGGTGACTGATTCCGTTATCGGCGGAAAGCGTCGCCAAGTTTACTTTAATCGAGTTTGCCTAATTCAATGAGGGCCTAATGGCGAATAATGCAATTTGAATTCTACTTTCGGCAGTCGCCAGTCGCCGTCAATTAACCAAACCAATCCTTTTAGGGCCGCTCCAGACCCTGAATTGCAATAATTATTTAAGCCAACACAGGACAACAGTCGTCCTCGAGGCTTTGTTAATATCTCTGGCCCCAAAGGGAGCCATTAGCACAGGTGTGGCCTGTCACCGACAGGCGTTGTTCCTTCGTTGTTCCAAAAAGGTTTTCGGGCCAAAAGGACTACTGCCACTCATTTCTGTTATTGCCGCAGACGCTTGATGTTTCGAAAAGGCGTCCAAGGTGACGCCAGATTAATTATTTTGCTCTCCCAACGTCCCAATGACACACTTTGGTATCCAAGCCATTGAGCACACAGTTATGCAGGATTGAAAGTGCATTCGGACGGGGGTCCTTCCAACAATTAGAAGCCCTTTACAGCGTTGAAAATGCCATATGTATCATATGAACCCGACACCTTTGGCTGCTTTTCATATTGCAATAAAAAGGCTTCCCTCCTCCGAGTCCCTTCCATTCCATTTACATCGCATGGGAGCTCGATACGATTCAAAAATTCTGCCGCACAGACGTTTCACATTTCCAATTACATTTTCATGGAAATTTTTATGCTGCTGGGTACTTGGATCGAATGTTTGGGGTATATTTGGCTAAGAATTAATTCAAGACAGTGGAAATATGAACTCAATTCCTAAAATTGCATCTCCATAGTACAGGATCTATGATATATAGGATTGGCGCCTCACATATATCATTACATTATTTCTTCCTGATAAAGGGTACATCCTTTCCTTTATTGTTTCCTTTTTCTTGAAATCGGAATCATACGAATGGAAAGAAAATGTTTATTAAAATTATTGAACATCTAGCAGGTTGTTCTCTTTACTATCGCCCTTGCCATTGCTTTTATTTCCCATTTCTTTTAAACAAAATAATGCTTCTGTGTTTTGTTTTTAATAGGATTATGTGGTTGCTATTTTTTGGACTTCCGGGCTTGTGGCTACTTCCGGCCACCTGCAGCTTGCAGCTCTACAGCGTCCCTTTGCATCGATTTCCCTCCGCAAGGCATCGCTTCGAAAAGCTGGGCATCCGGATGGACAGGCTTCGTTTGAAGTACTCCCTAGATCCGTCGGAGGATCAGAGCAGCACCAGGGCCGAGTGGAACACGAACATAAAGAGCACGACGCTGAGCAACTATTTGGACGCCCAGTACTTTGGACCCATTACGATCGGAACTCCGCCACAGTCCTTTCAGGTGATATTCGATACGGGATCCTCGAACCTGTGGGTGCCCTCAGCCACCTGCACTTCCACCATGGTGGCTTGCCGGGTTCACAATCGTTACTACGCCAGGAGATCCCGAAGCTATCGTCCAATTGGCGATCACTTCGCCATCCACTATGGCAGTGGCAGCTTATCCGGATTTCTCTCGACGGATACCGTCCGGGTGGCTGGTCTGGAGATCCAGGATCAGATATTTGCCGAGGCCACGGATATGCCGGGCCCCATCTTTGTGGCTGCCAAGTTCGATGGCATTTTCGGCCTGGCCTATCGGAGCATATCCATGCAGCGGATCAAGCCGCCCTTTTACGCCATGATGGACCAGGGACTCCTCTCGAAGCCCGTCTTTAGTGTTTACCTGAGCCGGAAACTGGACAACAATGAGGGCGGAGTCCTCTTCTTCGGTGGGTCCAATCCGGAGTACTACAGGGGGAACTTCACCTACGTGCCGGTGAGTCGCCGCGCCTATTGGCAGGTGAAAATGGAGGCAGCCACCATTCGTAATCTGGAGCTGTGCCAGCAGGGATGCGAGGTGATCATTGACACCGGCACATCCTTTCTGGCTTTGCCCTACGATCAGGCCATATTGATAAACGAATCCATTGGGGGAAAGCGCTCGGCTTATGGACAATTTGCGGTGCCCTGCGATCAGGTCTCAAGCCTGCCACGAATCACATTCACAATGGGTGGTCGGTCCTTTTTCTTGGAGGGTCACGAGTACGTTTTTCGGGATATTTTCAAGGCTCAAAGGGTCTGTTCATCGGCGTTTGTGGCCGTGGACTTGCCCTCCCCCCAAGGACCGCTTTGGATATTGGGCGATGTCTTCCTGGGCAAATACTACACGGAGTTTGACATGGAAAAGCATCGCATTGGCTTCGCAGATGCCAGGAGCTAAGGAGCAGGAGCAGGAGCAGGAGCTGGAGCAGCGATGTCTACTGTTTGATGTTCGCCTTGTTATTTTATCGACTGGTTGCCATAACACGGGGAAAAAGGCACGCCGACAAAGGAAACAACAAATTTAAGATTTGACAAATATGGTTAAAGGATACCCTGTGGTTTGTTATCACCACAAGCTCTGAGACATCCTTTTATACAATGATAGTCATTCGTTTTGCTATTTTGTAATTTTGAAAATATCCTTTAGTTCTAATTAATATCCCCGTTCAATTTAAAAGGGTATCCTTTATATTTTTAAAGCAAGCTGTTGCTATTTTTGGTTGCATGTACGTCAGGATATTTGGAACAATGTTTGCACCAGGATATGGTTCGGGGCGAAAATGGAGGAAGGCAGAAATCAAAACAGAATTTTATTATTTTATTACCTGCTCCTTCTTTTTGGCTGGCTGCCATGCATTAGTCTTGTCCCTGCGCAGGATTCCAGGATACTTTCGTGTGTGTGTGTGTGTGTGGGTGTAGTCAGAAGCTAATCAAAAAATCGCTTGCAGCCAGCGCCAGTCCGATGGAAAGGCAAGGAAAGCAGGCCACAAAGGAAGATGAGTTCCGTGGGCGCACTGAGGATGTAATTGATTCCCTGGAAAAACAATGTCTCTGTTGTCTCTCACTTCCAATTCCCCGTGCCGCTTCCGGCGGTTTCCAGTCCACTTTCCCTCTTCCTTGATGCAAATTGTGGGCTTTAAAAAATTATATAAATAGCTTTAACTTTATGACTGACGCGTTCGCTTTGGCCGCGTTGGCGCTATCCTTCCGCTTCACTTTCAAGTTTTTTCCGCGGGTTTGGCGGCTTTTACGAGCTGTCTCAGAAATGGCATGTACCTTGTAGACTTTACAGCCCCTGGGTAGTTTGGCTTAACGAGCGGAAACATTATGAAGTTCCGTGGCCAACACAAGACCTAAACTATGAGCAGAAATAGTTGGGGTTTTAATAAAGCTGGAGCTTCAAACCCAAGGCTCTTTTTCATAAAGTGAGAATGTTCTAACTCATTAGCGTGGAGGAGATGTTTTAGGGTATGTACTTTTCGAATCGCTATGTAGTCTTTATATAGAAGCAATCTCCAATGTATATATCTATACGTATTCCCATTGCCTTTTTATGTGTACGCATCGTTGGCCTTTGCCGCCTTTGGCTTTCTTCACATTTCCCAGTCCTTAATTTTTCCGGCGACTGTTTCTTTTTATTGTGGCCTGGCACTTTTTACATTGACCTTTCGCCTTCGTTTGCTTTGGCTGGCGGCTTACACGGCCTTTATTGATACTCTCCGGGCGCCTTCTTTTTGGCCTTTTTATGGCCTCCATTCACTTTCATTCATGGCCGAGTTTTCTTACTTTCCGCAGTTTGCGGTTTAAAAAACTGTTGACTTTGCCGGTCTTTGAAATACTTTCTTTCGGGGAAACATTATTTTTTTTTGGTTGGTATCCTAGATAGGTGGGTGTACTTACACAGAGTGTCCCCCAAACCAAACTACTCTCCAGTGTTTTTCCTTTAATCCTCGAATCCTCGAATCGAACCTTCATAACTTCGGCCTTAACAAAGCAAACCGAATTCCTGGTCAGCATTAGTTGCGTAAACGTTCGATAATAAATAGCCATTAGCCACAGCAATTTTCCAGGACTTAAGCGGTTCCTGGGCGCTGGCCTAAAAGCAGGAATTTCCATTAAACAGGGGAAGTGAACCCACTCGGCAAAGGGTTAAACGGCTGGCCTTTTCGAAATGGTTTTAACGGCTGAAGCGCTTGTAGCCATTTAAATGTAAAGCCGTTGGCCGACGAGCTCGCCACTTTCCTGGCTTTATGCCGGCGATATCCTATATATACCCATAGATATATATATATATATATAGCCGTTAAAGCCGTTACAGCCGGGTTGTGCAATTGCAAAAATGGCAACAAAAACTACCGAGGACTCACTGGATGTCAGGACTGGGGGAGAACTCACTTGGCCCAAGCCGCCCGAGAGGAATTGCAGCATTTTATTCGCTAAGTGGCGTCAGAGCTTTGCACAATCAACTGGGGAGCCAAAAGGACTAACGAGTGCCAGCCAGCCGGCGATGCTCCGGGCCCACATACTTTTGACAGATGCATATGCAACAAAAACAAACAGCACACAGGTATAAAGCGGATTAATTTGCTTACAAAATGAGGGATCCATTTAAACAGAAACAATTCGGAAATATGTGTCATATTGAGAGAATTTTAATTGAGGCGCTAGAGTGTCCTGGGACAAAAAACTGCCATATTGGTTAATAGAAAACGGATGCAGGCAACCGTTTGGAGAGCGCTTGACATTCATTTACTTATTTCGAGGGGTAATTGTGAATTGGTAAAGCGTTGCGTCCTCTCCAACAGGATACTCATGCAGGCATATTTCTCCTGGTTGTCAGGATATCCCGATATGGCAAAATGAAAGTGTAATTGGCCCAACAACAGGAAGCCTCGACTGGAGTCGAAGATTCCTTCAAGTAGTATTCAGTAGTGGGGTGGGTCGGTGCCTTGCTCATTTGCCCATGATGTCCTGTTGGATAGTCCGGCAAGAGGGCACTTTGATAAGAATCAGTACAAAAGGACCGTCCTTCTGCCAGCTACAGAAACTTGTCCGCCCAAGGACCAGCAGAATTAAATCATTCGATAAGATTATGCGGACAATCTCGGGCCAACAGAATCGTCCCCTGCCATTACCATGCAAATTTACATCCTTCGCATCCCTGAAAAGTGGGGGTGTGGGTATCCTGTTTTTATTAAATTCCTCGTGGCTTGGCAATTTCCCCGGCTAATGACGCTCGAAACCGGGCTAATGAGTCAATAAGGCAATTTGCCAGACAAACCTCGACACAGGACCTGGCATCCGTGGCCCAAAGTTGTTATGCCACTTAATTACTTTATTATGACGTTTTGTGTGTTGTGTTATGACAGTTGACTAGGGAACAAGGAGGGAAGGAGGGGGGGAGGTCCTTCAAATAGGCTCTCCATGCGACCGTTTAAACTATATATCCTGTACAGGCTGCGTCCTGGGCCTGTCGTTTGTTTTGCCAGGCACTTTGACACTGACCACCGGACATGTGCGTGCCAGGATATGCGGTTTACGGCGCAGGACATGTACACCTGCATTGCCAATGTCAATTACTTGCCTGGCAATAGCAATTAATTTGGGGTGTGTGCTTGCAGGCCGGAAAATGAAAACAAATTCCTTTGAAAAGGACCCAGAGAAATTTCTCCTTAATTGAACTCTGCCATAAAGCTAAGAAATAACACCAGTAAATGGAAGCTTTAGCTATTCAAGTGAAAATTACTAAATTTGAAAAGCGTAATTTCGCTGATATGGGCCGAGTGAAAAGCCTTGTTGACCAAGCTAAAATCATGGTGAGTGGGTTTGGGCCAAAATTCAGAGTTTTGAGTCACATTTTTGCAAATATTTTATCTAATTTTCATCCGATTTTAAAAGGGAATGGCATTTATGAATCAGGGTTCCAAGCTCCTTAAATTTGCATCTAAATATTTGCGAAACTTAACAAAAAATATTTTTTCGATTTTTGCAAATTTTAATAATGGTACCCCTTTCAAAATTTTGAAAAATCGGATAAAATTTTTTAGTCACAGATTTTTATAAAAATTTCACGGATTATGCTACTCGAAGATACGAGATCGGGAAGGTATAACATTTAACGATCCGACAATTTGTTGCCAAGTTATGAACTTTTTTGTCACATTTATAGGGCAAAAAAGCCATGTTAGCCAGGTTAAAACAATAGTGGATGTCTTTAGCAAAAAAGTCGTTTTTTAGCCACCTTTTTGCAAATATTTTATCCAATTTTTATCCGATTTTAAAAGGGAATGACATTTATAAATCAGGGTTCCAAGCTCCTTAAATTTGCATCTAAATATTTGCGAAACTTAACAAAAATTATTTTTCCGATTTTTGCAAATTTTAATGATGGTACCCCTTTCAAAATTTTGAAAAATCGGATAAAATTTTTAGTCACAGATTTTTATAAAAATTTCACGGTTTATGCTACTCGAAGATGCGAGATCGGGAAGGTATAACATTTAACGATCCGACAATTTGTTGCCAGTTATGAACTTTTTTTGTCACATTTATAGGGCAAAAAAGCCATGTTAGCCAGGTTAAAACAATAGTGGATGTCTTTAGCAAAAAAGTCGTTTTTTTAGCCACCTTTTTGCAAATATTTTATCCAATTTTTATCCGATTTTAAAAGGGAATGACATTTATAAATCAGGGTTCCAAGCTCCTTAAATTTGCATCTAAATATTTGCGAAACTTAACAAAAATTATTTTTCCGATTTTTGCAAATTTTAATGATGGTACCCCTTTCAAAATTTTGAAAAATCGGATAAAATTTTTTTAGTCACAGATTTTTATAAAAATTTCACGGTTTATGCTACTCGAAGATGCGAGATCGGGAAGGTATAACATTTAACGATCCGACAATTTGTTGCCAAGTTATGAACTTTTTTTGTCACATTTATAGGGCAAAAAAGCCATGTTAGCCAGGTTAAAACAATAGTGGATGTCTTTAGCAAAAAAGTCGTTTTTTTAGCCACCTTTTTGCAAATATTTTATCCAATTTTTATCCGATTTTAAAAGGGAATGACATTTATAAATCAGGGTTCCAAGCTCCTTAAATTTGCATCTAAATATTTGCGAAACTTAACAAAAATTATTTTTCCGATTTTTGCAAATTTTAATGATGGTACCCCTTTCAAAATTTTGAAAAATCGGATAAAATTTTTAGTCACAGATTTTTATAAAAATTTCACGGTTTATGCTACTCGAAGATGCGAGATCGGGAAGGTATAACATTTAACGATCCGACAATTTGTTGCCAAGTTATGAACTTTTTTTGTCACATTTATAGGGCAAAAAAGCCATGTTAGCCAGGTTAAAACAATAGTGGATGTCTTTAGCAAAAAAGTCGTTTTTTAGCCACCTTTTTGCAAATATTTTATCCAATTTTTATCCGATTTTAAAAGGGAATGACATTTATAAATCAGGGTTCCAAGCTCCTTAAATTTGCATCTAAATATTTGCGAAACTTAACAAAAATTATTTTTCCGATTTTTGCAAATTTTAATGATGGTACCCCTTTCAAAATTTTGAAAAATCGGATAAAATTTTTAGTCACAGATTTTTATAAAAATTTCACGGTTTATGCTACTCGAAGATGCGAGATCGGGAAGGTATAACATTTAACGATCCGACAATTTGTTGCCAAGTTATGAACTTTTTTTGTCACATTTATAGGGCAAAAAAGCCATGTTAGCCAGGTTAAAACAATAGTGGATGTCTTTAGCAAAAAAGTCGTTTTTTTAGCCACCTTTTTGCAAATATTTTATCCAATTTTTATCCGATTTTAAAAGGGAATGACATTTATAAATCAGGGTTCCAAGCTCCTTAAATTTGCATCTAAATATTTGCGAAACTTAACAAAATTATTTTTCCGATTTTTGCAAATTTTAATGATGGTACCCCTTTCAAAATTTTGAAAAATCGGATAAAATTTTTTAGTCACAGATTTTTATAAAAATTTCACGGTTTATGCTACTCGAAGATGCGAGATCGGGAAGGTATAACATTTAACGATCCGACAATTTGTTGCCAAGTTATGAACTTTTTTTGTCACATTTATAGGGCAAAAAAGCCATGTTAGCCAGGTTAAAACAATAGTGGATGTCTTTAGCAAAAAAGTCGTTTTTTAGCCACCTTTTTGCAAATATTTTATCCAATTTTTATCCGATTTTAAAAGGGAATGACATTTATAAATCAGGGTTCCAAGCTCCTTAAATTTGCATCTAAATATTTGCGAAACTTAACAAAAATTATTTTTCCGATTTTTGCAAATTTTAATGATGGTACCCCTTTCAAAATTTTGAAAAATCGGATAAAATTTTTTAGTCACAGATTTTTATAAAAATTTCACGGTTTATGCTACTCGAAGATGCGAGATCGGGAAGGTATAACATTTAACGATCCGACAATTTGTTGCCAAGTTATGAACTTTTTTTGTCACATTTATAGGGCAAAAAAGCCATGTTAGCCAGGTTAAAATCATAGTCGGTGTCTTTAGCAAAAAAGTCGTTTTTTTAGCCACCTTTTTGCAAATATTTTATCTAATTTTCATCCGATTTTAAAAAGGAATGACATTTATAAATCAGGGTGCCACTCTCCTTAAATTTGCATCTAAATATTTGCGAAACTTAACAAAAATTATTTTTCCGATTTTTGCAAATTTTAATGATGGTACCCCTTTCAAAATTTTGAAAAATCGGATAAAATTTTTTAGTCACAGATTTTTATAAAAATTTCACGGTTTATGCTACTCGAAGATGCGAGATCGGGAAGGTATAACATTTAACGATCCGACAATTTGTTGCCAAGTTATGAACTTTTTTGTCACATTTATAGGGCAAAAAAAGCCATGTTAGCCAGGTTAAAACAATAGTGGATGTCTTTAGCAAAAAAGTCGTTTTTTTAGCCACCTTTTTGCAAATATTTTATCCAATTTTTATCCGATTTTAAAAGGGAATGACATTTATAAATCAGGGTTCCAAGCTCCTTAAATTTGCATCTAAATATTTGCGAAACTTAACAAAAATTATTTTTTCGATTTTTGCAAATTTTAATGATGGTACCCCTTTCAAAATTTTGAAAAATCGGATAAAATTTTTTAGTCACAGATTTTTATAAAAATTTCACGGTTTATGCTACTCGAAGATGCGAGATCGGGAAGGTATAACATTTAACGATCCGACAATTTGTTGCCAAGTTATGACACTTTTAGTGAAATTAAAAGGGCTAAAAAGGCGTCTTGGCCAAGTTAAAATCATAGTGGATGTCATTTGCAAAAATTCGCTTGTTTAGCCATTGTTTTGCAAATATTTGATAGTTTTCATTCGATATAGAAAAAAATTCGGTAATGGGCAAAGTATGTTTGAACCAAACGAATAACTTTTAAAACTGAGAGGGCTGGGATAACGCACTTTTTTCTCTACGAAGGATATATCTATTAATTTGCATCAAATAATTTCTCACCAACAGCTCGATCGACGAGGACACCGCAGGATGGAAAACAAAAGGTGGAGAAAAGGCGTGCAACTGACTAACAGCAAAGGATCGACTCGAAGAATGAGGAAAGGATAAGAGCGGTTCAAGCAGCGACCTTCGGCATGATCTGGAGGATATGAGTCGTCGGAGGAAGCTGGAGCTAGAAGGATTACCTATGATTATATATTATATCTATGATTATATATGTATTATATATTATATATGTATACATTCCACTATGTACTATGTTTATATTCCAGAGCACTTAAATAAAGAAAACCAATTAAAAAAGAAAACATTTTTTGTTATTTCTGGGTTGAGGTATCAACGGGGGGAATCAATAATTTCCAAACTCAGTGAGCTGATAGTTTGCTTAAATACTTTCGTTTCATTGTTAGAAAGTCCTTGTAGAGACTTCAAGTCAGATTACTCTTTAATACTGATCCCTCTATATAAGCTATTTTTTGGCTAAATAAAAGGCAAGACTCATATACTCCAATTCGTATAAATGTACTTACAGATGTTGAGCGACTAGATGGAGGAAAACATAATGGCCGGGATCATTTATCAAATATCCTTTGTGTCTGCCAGGCAAACATTAATCTAAGCGCCATGTAAGTGGTGGGTTAAGCCATCAGTTCGAGGACACTAGCCAAGGGCACTAGTCGAAAACTGTTTGAACAGCCCTCGAAGACATTGAAAATGGTGCTGCCACAGTATATTTTGTGTTAAGTAAGATTGCTCTTCGCTGTTTTGGCCTCGATGACTCTTTCTTTCCACACGTTCCACACTCTCGAGTTTCAGGCCGGCAAAAAGTTTCAGCTTCGGCTTCGGTTTAGTTTCAAGGACACCCACGCATACCCGCATCCTTTAAGCCACTAATCCCTGACAGCAGACATATTGGAGGACCCGTCATTTTTAACACATTACACATACGCCGTGTGGGCCCTGCTGTCGCGACTTAAACGTTCGATTTGGGCGAACAAACGTGACAATGTTAACGCGAAATAGGTCTCAAATAGCACCCATAAAAAAGTGGGATGGAGTCCTTAAGTGAAATTGAATCACCAACAATGGGACAATGAAAGGAAAATCTGCACTGGCTTAATGGGTAATTAACTTTTGCAATTATTTGCAGAAACTCTGAAGCGGGCCATATAATTCTTTCATCACAATGTAACTACTCGAACGAAATCCGCTTTAAAGTGTCATAAAAGAGATGAGCTTGAGGTAACGAGAAATATTGAAAGCCTTGTTTCCACACAGGACGACACAGGTGTCCTTACACGAGCTGTGACTTGCATACTAATTACGTAGCGGAGCGGGGTGGCTTAAAATGGATTTGGCCCCGAAAAAAAAAACGCTGAATAATAAACCTAATCAGCCATAAAGTCGTCTGTGAGCCGAGTTGGCTGGCTTAGGGCCAAAATTTGAATTTGAATTTGAATTTGAATGGGAAAGTGTTTTCGAGTGCGACGCAATTCGAGTTGGAAAACTGCTGGCAGTTGGCAGCTGCTAATTTAGTACTTAACTCGTTCCAAAGCATTATTTCCGTTTTCCATTCACACAATTGCTCTGGCAACTGTCCCTCAACTTGCATTTGAAATGGTATTTACAGCAGCATATGAGGGAGTACTTTTCCTATCCTATTTCAACTAGTCTTTCGAATCAAAAACTCTTTAAACCCGGACAGGTTTTTAATAGCTTTCGCTTTCACCTTGGGCATATTTCTCACATATTTTCTGTGGCACCAAAGCGGAAAACCCTGCTCGGAATTTAACATGAACTCGAACAACTTTTTTAACTTTTTGCTGTCCTTTAAATGCATGTGTGTCTGCCGTTCTGTTTGTGCAGTTGGCTTCCGAAAAAAAAGTAGGAAAGTTTCACGGTACCCTGTTATTCAGGTTTTTTTGCCGTCTTTTTTAAAAAGAGCCAGGTCATTTTCAGTTAGCCAACTTCATCCCGCAACCTTTTTTGGGAGCAGGGCCCGCAGAGATTTATGAAATCGAAAAACTTGCAACACTCGCCGGCCAAGGTAAACGAGTTTTCCGCCGGAGTCATAGAACTAATTGAATGGAGGGGATGTGGCCCCAGGATTTTGATTGGCTTCGGGCCAGCGTTTTAGAGAACACTCCATGATTTATAGGCGACGGCTAAAAGCTTTAAGTCCGGCAATGACTGATTCCGAGTCATGCGTCTTAATGCCACACTTAACCACAGGCCACCAAACCATAGAAATTTCATTTGAGAGCTGCTCAGCAATTCAAATCAACTGTCAGGCGGCTCAAAGTATGGGGCATAAGGGTTGCCTGGGGGCGAAATGGGTGGCCTGCAGTTTGATTTATGCGTCCTGCACTTTTGACAAAGTGTTTGCCATTCGATGTCCGTCTTTTGCCCCGTTGCTGCATCAGTTGCCAAGCCAGGATTCAGTCAACAGAGTGAAAGGACAACTAGATTGTTGGGATAGTGACGACGACAAACTTTAGGGCTACATACAAATAGGAAAAAACCTACAACTAAAACTGAAATCAAATGAGAAATCGAAGCTTCTATGGGTCATAAACTATTCAATTCCCCATCAAGTTTATTGATTCTTTCAAATGTCCCCATCAAAGGGTATAAACCGACTTCCGCCCCTTGGCATTGACTTTGTCGTGCCAGCAGCTGCTCCACGGGCTTTTGCTCTTGAATACGGAATAAGGAATACCAAATACCAAATACCAAGTATGGACTGCAACCTACCCGGACAGAGCCCGCATCCCAGCGCGTGCATGGATACAAAATGGCTCTGGGAATGGCCAGCATCCCTCCGGGTGCCTGGAGTTTTTCGCTTGCCTGCTTACATTGAATTATGTTTGTGTACACAATAAATACAATGGGTGGGGCTCCACCTGGGAAGTGCAACCAAACAACTGGCATTCAGTACACTGTACAAATATGCTACATTGTGTTCATATTGTCAAGAGATAAGAACTTCCACGGCCCATAGTTTGCCTCAGCTTTCAGTTGCTCAAGTTTTTCCTGGCTGTGACAAGGATATTTGTCGGGCCTGTAACAAAAGAAAACTGCCGGAGTCGGAGGAGGCGAAACTTATTGGTCACTCAGTAGCCGCAAAGGGTGTGTATGATGATGGAGTCTCTCGGAAACTTTGGGCCTAACAATGCCCAGAAAATAATCAAGTTGTTAAGATGTTTGGCATGCAATCGGGGGGCGGTGGTAATCCCACCTCACTAATAGAATATTTAATCAATAATCTATACTTTAATGCAGGCGCTGAACGGCAATGATTAATGAAAAAATCGCTAATTAATTTCGAAAACAATTGCTGGAGTAAGTGTCAGTAATTACTCTTATTAGGGTCATTTGCCCGATGGCGTTAAAACAGACGAAAAAAAAACACTCATTGTGGAGTGGCATTAAAAATGCAATGAAACCGGGCGAGTGAAAGGAAAAAGCGGGTAAAAATAAATCCCTACTGCAGTTGCAGAGGCAGGAGGGGCAGGACATGGAGCCTTCCACTGGGGATTCCAGATATTTGCCAGCATGACCCACTTTATGGACCACTCTGTCTCTCTCTTTTTTTCCCCACACAATACCCGGGCCCTGAAACTTTTAATTTGCGAAATTTGTTGCAGATTTTTTGGTGATTTTTGTTGTTTGCGTTTTGTTTACCAGCTTGTAGACGAGTCCTGCAATTGTCGGGAGAATAATTTTCCAACTACCATTGCAGAACTAGGGTTTAATATATTTTCCAAAATTTAAAAGGTTTTTTCCGCCACTCCGGATGCTATTCCCCTACTTCATTAACCGGAGCAGGCAATCAAAATCAAATCAAATCCCCAGCTAGTTTCCAAGCAAGTGATTAACTTTGATCAGGCCCAGGGAGCCAGTGAACCAGTGGGCCAGGAAATTCCACTCAATGATAAACGATAAACGAGTGGAAATTCGCCTGTCATCGCCGGAGTGGCCCTCGAGTCGGCATTGATTTAGCCAAGCATATTGCTGGCCGTCAAAAATGACAAACTGAATCTTCAGCGTTTGATGTGGAAAAGTTCCCAGGGGATTGGCGCAAACCGCATGCATGGAATTTGGCCAAAGTGGATGAGTCAGTTTCTCAATTTTGATTTACAAATCGTGTGCGAAAAGTGGGGGGAAAGCGTTCAGTCTTTCAGCCAAATGGACTCGTATATCTGGCTTCCTGCCTTCCTCTCCCGATTCCTCTGCGTCTGCCTCCTTTCTTCCTTTCCACAGTTTAAATGATGCGCATTTAGTTCCACATCAACGGCAGCTGACAATGAATCCTCGCCTCGCTTTTAGACAGCTGTAAAATATTTGTGGCAATCACCGGAACCACAATGGAGTTTCGTCCTTTTTCTCTTGCGTTTGCCTTCGAGGAGTGTGTGGAGCAAAGTGTCTGCAATTTCCGTTTGGATATTAAAAATGTGGCTGCCAAATTGAAATATTCTTGGGCTTACCTAGGCCCTCGCCACATCCACATGCTACGCTTTAGGCTTAAGCCATAAATCTTGGCCTAAGCCCGAGCCAGAGCCGGAGCACGAGCCCGAGAACAGGCAACTCATGGACTCATGTGCCAGCCAAAGAAGGACTCCTTTCCCTCTAATGGCCGAACAAATTTATTTATTTAAAATTATCCTCGCACAAAGTCTGCTCTTTGTCATTGCAAAGCTGGGCCTCCAAAATTTATGCAAACTCCGACGGAAATAGAATGTAAACACTCGAAATTGAATTTTAATAACAGCACGCCAGCAAAGGCAAATCAAATGAAATATTTAATGAGACATTAATACGCCGTAAACTCGTTTCTAATTAGAGTCGCCAAGTGGACCTTGCCCCCAATATTTGTAATTTCGTTTCGGTTCGGTTTGGATATTTTATTTACATTCAAATAAAAGACAAAGCAGATTGATGAGGTTTGGAAAATGGGGACGTTCTCCTCCACATCGGCTCCAGCCGGCTGTTCATATTTGAATTTATATTAAATTTGATGTGGCCTTCATTTTAAATTCAAATTCAAAGGAAAAATCAGCTGAGGAAAAAGCTAATCAATATGTTTTCATACTTTCATACTTTTCATAGGAATAAAGAATGTGAGGTCTTGGAGAAATTCTTGGTCATCTGCAGAAATGGAATTCATTTTTCAATCTAGCAGGCTTCATAAATAGTTTTTCACATTTTTCACTCTCAGTTCTTATTTTCCTTTTCTCTGCTTGCTCAGCTGGGCCCATGTGGCGTATACGTAATAAAGGCTATTGCATCAACAACTTCTAATCAAAACGGCAAACTGGGTGTTGTGCAAGGATACAGAATAGTGCAAACAGGATAGTGGATACTGGGCATGGATGGAGGAGAAAGTTTTCCCACATAGCCGCAATTAGCAGTAAACTGTTAGCAGGAACAAAGGCTTTTACACTCACCGAAAGGATGCGACACGACAAGTTAATTGCGACTACAATCAAAGTAAACTTCCAGCAGGGATTAGCTAGGTGAAGTGCCTGTGTGCTCCCCCGACAGGCAATTAGAAGTGTCCGAGACTTTAAATACCATAAACTGTTCCCAGCAGCAGAACATGGAAAACAACTTGCATGCTAATCTATTATACAATGGTATTTTATGTTCTGAATGCCAAGCTAGAAAAGGAATGCAGTAGCTCATAAAATATTTATGACTCTGCTTCCGATGGCCCGGCTTTGCTTTGATATGCAAAAGCAGTCCTGGGATCCGAGACAGGTCCTGGACAGTCAGAAATTTAATTTGTCTTTTGCCACCAACTGGAGAGTGTTTCGGGTCTGAAAGCTTATGAATAAAATGCATTTAATAAACGCACTTGTCCACCTTTGACCTAATTTATGCATCCAACAGAGAGGCTGGCCATCAGCTCGAGGCGATTGTTTATGCTTGATTTAAATATTGTGTTGAGAATAAAACAGGATATGGCTCACACCTTGACGCAGCACTTCCCTTATCGGAAGTCCTTGCATGGGCACACACTCGGACTATTTAAGCGCACATAAATTTCCATTATCCGGGCGTAAATTGTGGTCATTGTTTGAGCACGTTCCGCATTACATCCTTTTTTTTTTTTGGTGGCCAAAGTGGGCAATCAGAAAAAATGTTCCAGGCCACTCGCCAATCGCATTGGTTTAGTGACAATAAAGTTATTCCATGACATGTGCTGGTTATTTAAACAGGCCAACTTTGTTGGGAAAACCAACTCCTCTTGATTAGTCACTGGGAGGACTCCCAAAATGCAAACTCATGGCAATTATAATGGCCCCAAGTGGCGCGTTCGAGTAGGCCAGCTTGGGTCTCTTTAGATCCTGGCCAAAACTTTGGCTACACAGAGAAAATTGAGTTAGCAACTCGAATAGCGTATGAAGTTGGAAACTAACAAGCGAAGTTTCGGATGCTCTAAATATGATTGAGTTGGCTCCATGGCCAAATCCATAAACGATTTATACATAAATCGTTTGGGAAAGCCAAACAAAGTGTAAATTACGCATACGCCCCGTGGACCATAATTACTTTATTTGCATCCGAAAATCCAAATATTTGCTTACCATAATTATCTCTATTTTTGTTGTGTGCAAAGCTCCGGCTTCCTGCACACCTTTCAACACCCATGCCCGCCGGGTGCTTTGCACATTTCCCAAATTAACCTGTCTAACAAACGCCCACAGTCATCCACACCCACGCCGGCCGCAAAGGCGTTAGTTTAAGCGGCTTGCGTGTTTGCCAGCCGCTCTGCATATGTGTCTGTTAACCATTTCTGTTGCCAATTCGTTGGGGCTGAGGAAGAGCCGGAGGAAGAGCCAGAGTCAGAGAAACAAACGGACAGTCTGGGTCTGCGAGTGTCACGTTTTGGCAGCCGAAAACATCCGTTGTGAGCGGCATACGCAAAATTCGCACCAAAGGACATTACTATATAGTGGGTGTTACATAAACATGTCCGACTAGAATGTGTCGCCCGGCATGGCAATGACTTCATTCGAATAGATTTCGTTCGGATGCCATTGAAATCCGTTTATTTACACACAACAATCAAAGGGGCGATAGCGATAGCAGGATGGCAGGACTATTGGGTTATGGCTGCTAGTGCTACCATAAAATTCAATTGGCCACCCGGCCCGCCATATGTCTAATTATGGGGCATTGAAATGGGCTAAAACCGGAGGAAACCCAATTGTCAGCTCGCTGGCAGACCAGGACTCTTAAAACTCAATTACGCCACGCTCTGGCGGGGAATTATAGTGCAACCGCAGTTTCTGGGCTCCTTGCTGCTGGGCGTTGCACATTGCAGTGGGCAGCACGTGTGGGACATTCCTGCCACTCACATTCCCGTTTCACGGCAGCCACTTGGTAGCCATTATGTGCGGCGGCGACACCATCTTTTCTGCTTTGCTTTTTAGCTTCTGGCGCTGACTTGGTTACCATTTTGTGGCTTGTACTTGTGGCCCAAACGACATTTGCCAGCAAGAGCTGATAATGATGATGATGATGGTTGCCGGCGATGGTTGCGGTGGCTGGAACATTTGCCAAATCAATTTAGGACATGCGGGTGGCCCTGCTTGAATGCCAGACCAGGCATCAAAAAATATCTCGAATGGAAATTGGCTTTTAAAGGGGCTAAATGGGCAACAGTTTGAAATTTTTGGGGATTTTCATGACGACACCGAAACTGTTGCCTAACCCCAGGCGCTGTCCGTAATGACTCAACTGTATGGGTGTATTTGTGTAAAAAATGGCGATGGTTGTGCCCTTGTCGCCATGTTTGTACTGCCGGCCTGGCTTCCCCCTTACTCATTACCCCTTCTCCAAAATTATGGTGACGTTACGGCAGCCATGGCTCTAAATATTTGTGCATTCCAGCGGGATTATTTGCATGCTGCGCACTGCTGGACAAACAATTGCCAATAGAGATGGCGGGGCGAAAGGGATCGCGCCGGGAAACGAACCGTTATTGCCACACAATCTCGGTGTGCAAATATTTGGACTGTATGAACAAAAACTCTCACGCATACAAAAACACCATTTCCATCCAGAATTGGGAGGGGGGCTGGTGGGTCCTTTTATTGATTTTACTTAAAAACACACCAAATCTGCTGCGGACATTTAACCCATTCCAAACTCATAATTTAGTTTCCTATTTAAGTTATAACAACTTTTTCTTTTATCAGATTTCAATAACTAGGCTATAATTATATTATTAAGAGATTTCTGAGCCCATCTTTAAGCAGAGGCCTTCGCCACATTGCCAACTTATGGTTCCAGGATCAAGGCCGAGGCAGTTACCATAATAAATTTATAACAAATGACATGGGGCAGCCTAATAAATGTGTAGCTATTAGTCCGAGGCCCCTGGCACTGACCATTTAAGCAACCGAATGCCAATTGAACGCACACACAGGCCCAGGAAGAAGTCTGTGGCAGGACATCGTTGTGAACATGAAATATGATTGCCCCGGAGAGAGAGACGTAGACGGCATGGGTAAAAATAGTTTGATTTAGTGCCGCTGCAGCAGCAAAAAGCAAGAAGTCGTAGCCAGACAGTAGGAGCCAGCGCAAGGACATGACCACTGATAACAAGGACCCTCCGATCAATTATTTCGCCATGTAAACAAGTCAGGAACGTGCCGTTAATTAGTTTCAATCAAATAACCAAGAAATCATTGCCAGCCTTGGAACAGCGCACGAACAGGATAAATCCTTTGGACATTTGTGTAATATACTGACTTGTGATGAAAACGACTACATTGAAAGTCCGTTGCCTAAATGATCCAACCCATTGGCAGCCATTAATGACGCAAGAATGTTTGCCAGACAGGAACAAGGAACAGGAAAGCCAGACTTTTACAACCGCTGGAAATGTGTCATTAAAGCGACAATTTACGCACTGCCAGGTTTCGAATCCGAACGTAGCACGGGCAATTGATGATGTGACGGGTGGAAGTCCAACAAAAAACATATGCCCATAAAATCGCACATAATAAAGCGTATGCAGTTAAAAGGTCTTTAGGGCCCGTAAATCGCTGCCACGGTCCGAGTTAGTCTCGTTTTACGGCTCCGACAGCTACAATGTAAACAGAGATTGGGTTTCGGACGAATCATTCAGAAATTATTCATTTTTTGCGTATTTATATTTATATATATATATATATATATTATATTATATTTAAGATATATTATATTATATATATATATTACTATTTAATTCTTGTAATTCAATGGAGAACTAAGTTGGCATGTTACACATTTGTATGTATATTCAATGCGAATGTTCTTCACATGTTTTATCTTTGACGAGCCATCGCTGCTATTTGTATGTTTAGGTGTGAGTGGATTTTTATGTAGCTTTGTGTATTATATTATCGCAATTTTTAATGTGTAGTCTCAATTATGATCTCGTGCGTGTCCAGATCGGGCACGGCGAACTTCATCGGCAAATAGTCATCGGGGTTCATGTGGGACATTTGATTCACCTCCATCTGGGCCCGCTCATGGTCCTCATGGCACTTGTTCTCGTGCTTCTCGTAGTCTGCGAACGTGTCAAAGATGGCTCGACACACCATGCACTCGAAAAAGCTTCTGCAAATACGAAAATCAAAGGTTAAATTGATCCTTCTATCTATTTTGGGGAACTTACGGTTTCTGCTCCGCCTCGAGGCGCTCCCTGGCCAGGGCAACAGCCGCCTGGATAGAGCCAGGCACATCGACATCCACGCCATCCTTGATGTGCGACTGCAGGTGGCGCTTGAAGTTGGAGAGCTGGGTGAGGCCCTTCTCGCAGTAGTTGCACTGGTAGGGCTTGGCGTTGAGGTGACCCAGCTTATGTTTCTTGAGGTTGACCAGCTGGGAGAAGTACCTGCCACAACGTTGACAGCGGAACGGCTTCTCGCCGGTGTGTGTCATCTTGTGGCGTTTCATGTTGCTCTGCTGGGTGAAGGACTTGTTGCAGAAGTTGCAGGTGAACGGACGCACGCCACTGTGCACGGCATAGTGCCGTTGCAAGTTTACTGCCTGGGCAAAAGCCTTCGAGCAAATGTTGCACACAAATGGACGTACATCGTTGTGCACCTTCATGTGGCGATCGAGATTTCCTGAGTTGCAGAAGCTCTTGGCACACAGCTTGCACTCGTAGGTAGTCTTGTTGTGGTTGTGCACCTCCTGCCGGTGCAGCGTCTGGTCCCGCTTGCTCTTAAAAGTCTGCATGGATAGATAATGGCTTAGTTAACGATATATAGTACAGATTTCTCCAATACTTACGCGGTCGCAGCGCTTGCAGCTGAACTGATTGACCACTGTCTCGTCAAATTCTACCTCCATACCCGCCATTGAGATATTAATTACCACATCGAAACGATTCGGTGTTGTGTTCTGCAAAGTTTGAGCATCAGAAAAGAGTAGGTTAGGCTGCGATCGATGGAGAATTCTTACTTTTTATTGGCTTATTCTGTAATTCTGTAATTTTCGCGTCCAGAAAAAGTCATATGGTGGTCCTGACTTTAGAGTGGCCGTCTGGGGCAAAAAATACCAGAAAAATACCGTAGACTCCAGGAATCGGTCGCTACTCAACACTACTCCGAAATGGGATGGACAGCTCCGGTCTTCGCAAGTTTTGGGCAGCTACCAACCCAATTTTTGGTAAACAACAATTATTTTTACCCAAAACCAGCTAAAAATATAAAACAATCATTGCCCCCGTGCTATGGGACCTTGTGAATCGTGTGGACCCTCTAGAATGCAGCTGACTTCTGTTTACACTTTTTGTTATGTGAGTGAACCGAGGTCCACCTGAAGAATTGACAAATCCAGCCTATACCCGAAGGCCAACAGCAGGAGGACCCGCGAAGAAAATCCGGTGGAATCTAATTCACCCGACCATCCTCGCAAGACATCCATCATGGCCACCTACTCCAATCAGCACTGGCTTCTTTCGCACATCCGTAACTCCTTCATCTCCACGGACGAGACGGGAATCTGCGAGACGGTAATGCTAAGCGATGACATGCCCAAGCATTATTTACGGAAGTTCGGCAATTCGGGGGCTGGCGGCGACCTGCAGAGCCAGAGGCGACGTGGCCAGAAGCCCCCACCAGCACCAACACCCGAAAGAAACACCCGCAACCCGGATGCCCTTCTGCTGGACGTAGATTACATATGTTATCCCGGACTGGATTTGAGTGACGATGAGGAGGACATGTCCACTCACTCGTTCGACATACAGATGTACCCGGAGGTGGGTGCCCATCGATTCCGCTCCAACACTGCCCAGAAACTGGAGAAACTAGACATTGCCAAGCGGCGAGCAGCCCGCATCAAGAGTATCAACTACCAGGAAGAAGTCCAGCCACCTGACAGCGACGATTTCTTTCGAAGAAAGGAGGTGAAATGCCCCGATGCCACCAAAACAAGTTCCGCGGAAAAACAATCAAAAACTAGTGAGGACGACCTGTCGGATAATGGAGTGCAAAGCAAACTTACCGAACAACTGGCCAAGACACCCAAGCAGACCCAGAATCGATTTATAGAGTTCGCCCGCTTTGATGGCACTTCGCAGGTCGGACTGCAAACCAAACGCATCAACGTGTATCTGAATATGCTTCCCGAACCGGATCGTAACTATCCTCTAAAGATCTGCGTTATAGCCACTGCCAAAATCCAGGAGGTGATTGGGTTCGTTTGCTACAAGACCTCCATCCAGTACCCAAACGTCCCGTTAAAATCGCTGCAACACTATGCCTTGTACATGACGGAGGACAACGACGACATGGAAGATTTCCCTCCCCTGGACAACCGTGAGCCGTGCTCCAAGTTTGGTTTCTCGCATTTAACCCTGGCCGAACGGCGGGCTCTGGCACCAGTTACAAGAGTAGACTACCATGGCCAGTTGGGCACCAAATCCATGACTTCCGAGGAGGACAAGGCTGCCCTGGCTGAGGCAGCGGTCAAAGCGTTGCAGAATATCAATCTAAATGGAGGAGCTGATCCAGGAGGAGGAGGAGGGGGAAAAGGTACGGCAGCAAAAGGAGAGGAAAGCCCAAACGACACTTTCCGTGAGTACGAAAAGCGCCTGCTGAACCACAACGACATGCTGGAGGCTCCCATGCACCGCACTTTTCGCTTGAGCATCATCGACAAGAGGTTCTTCAAGTCGGACGTTACTTTGGGCATCTCCGGGGAACGAATCGAAATCGATCAGTGCAAAAGCGCCAAGTTTTGGCCACAAAAGAAGCCCGTCTCCACGCCCATCGACCTGGTGGCCCACTGCGAGATTGTGGAGAGGCGCCAGCTGAAGGCTCTGCTCCGCATCTGGCTGAAGTCCAACTCCTCGTCGCCTTCCTTCTCTTCCGGCTGCACGTCGGCGCCCATCAATGCCAGTGTCACCACCCTCAACATGGGCAGCGGGAGCGCCGGGATTGCCCACTCGCCCAGCAGCCCAGGACATTCGTCGTCGGGCTTCTTCACAAACAGCAATATTCGGTTCAAACACTATGACTTTGACACGGACACCCACACGGCGGAGCTGATATACAACAAGCTGAACTGCATCCTGGAGATGCGATCCAGCGAGCTTAGGCGCGAGTTCCTGCTCCAGAGGGAACGAAAGCTCGAGAAGCGACAACTGAAGTTGTAGTATTTATTCCTATGGCGGCGGCTGCTGCTCGTGTGCCTAGCAGGCGGGTTGTCACTGCCACTGTTACGCCTCCGCCTAACCAAACAACCAACGCGTCCGCGTCCGCCAGCGTCAGTGTGTCCTGTTTAATAAGTTGTATTAGTTGCTAACTAAAGATTGTGTTACACATGTTTGCCTAGCCTTTAAGTATTTATTAAACTCGCCCAACAACAAAAGCCTGGTCCTGAAAATAAACAAAGTACGTTGCAATCTGAAAAGTCTGTGTATCTTTGAATCTTTGAAGTTTGGGAACTTCCGCCTTTCCGGGCGCGTTTTGTACGCGATGCGACTGCGATTTTGCTCTCTCGGTTGATTTTATTTCCGTTTTTTTTTTCGCCGCTCGCATCGCTCGTATCGGCCGGCTGGCATTGTAATTGCCTGTAATCAACGTGCAATTAATCTACGAGACGCCCGGGTCCGGGCCCAGGCGGGGAGGAGACGGCTGGCTAACGGTGTTTGTATTACTGCATATTGTTGAGAGCTTTATTTTAGTTTGTTTTCAAGTTTTCAAGTTGTGGCTGTTTATTTTTAGTTTTGCAATGTCAGCGATGAATTGACTTGTTGGGCTGGGTCGCCTCCATAGCAGCCAATGGTGGGGCTTACTGCCGTTAGCCGATTGTTGCATGTATATTAGCAATTGTGGCAGCAATAGCAGCAACTTGTTCTAAGGCCAAGGTCGCCGGCTCGAAATCACGCCAAAAAGTCGCGCGGCTAGAAATGTGCGACATCTGAGGTTATTCGGCTGCCGATCACGATGATGATGATGATGATGATGATGATGTGGATGGGGCTCCTCTAGAGCTGTTGGCGTGACCATATCGAGGCAACTACTGACGGCTCTCGATTTATGGAAAGTGATTCACCCGATGCGCCAGATTGCAATTCCCCAAGGAAGTTGGCTAACCAAATATTGCTCATACGCCATGGTGGCATTTGGCATACAAGCCTGACAAATGGCAAAGATCTCGAATAACCGATAAAAGAATGGGAGTACGCCTATTTTCATGTTCCAGTGGGTTTTTTTTTTAAATGATTTATGTCTTGACAGCCACCCAGGCCCATTCTTTTGGAAAACATATTTGAATATTGCCTGCAATTTGTCAAAAAGCCAAAGCGAGTTTGCGTCTATTTTCCGCCAATTTATTTGCGGCAAGTGCAAGTCGCCTTCGCAGAAAACACACAACATAATTATCAGCTAATTTGCCTAACTAATTTCGCGACAAGGATGCCAATGCAGCTAATTGAAAGTCAATAAGTGCAAATAGTCGACCTTGACATTGAAATCGAATGCCAAACGAAAAGTTCACTTCTCAATATGAAAGTTGCAATGTGGCTACAGATCGGCTTTTTAGGTAGGTGGTAGGTAGGTAGGCGGGGCAAGAAACCTGGCACGCATGTGAGCGGATTGGATTTTCACTGCGAATAAAAATGAAAAAAAAAAAAAAAAAAAACAAATAAAACTGAAAAACATAAAAGTGAGCGGACCTCGTTGTCAATTTATCAATTGCATAAAATAATAGGCCTAGGCGCATAATTTAATGTCGCGTTGTTTGCGATTTTTGAAGGCTATGCTATAAAGGCATATACTCGAAATACATACTCGAATTCGTATGAATAGGAATATGAATTCGAATTCAATGGCTGCGGCTCATGCTCATGCAGATTAATCAAAATGCAGCTAGAAGTACATAATCGCAGAGCCTGAGTCACGCAACAACTCGACTCGTTTATGATAGCCAATGGCCCCCGAAAAACACCCAATTATTCAAATATTCGAGCCACTCATAACCAGCAGTGAGTTATCTTCAGTGGATCTGTTATTGTGGGGTTGCATTCTCATTGCCGGACACTTTCCGATCGCTTCCGTTTCGCTGTGGGAATTTAAATGGCTTAATATCGGAGCTGGAAATTAATTGAGCTATTCATAGGAATTTATGGCATATTCTAGAACGGTAACTCGCATGTTTTTCAAATCGCTAGAATAATTCTCCCAACCGATCCCTTTCGATTTTTTCTCGTTAGACAAAGTTGCGGGCCATAAACGTTATGCTGGTCTTTTCATTATGGCCATAACATTTTGCACATACCAATCGAAAAGCAAAGCGGCCAACCCACACGGAGACAGGCGTTGCCCCGGTGCGTTGCACGCATAAAATACTTGCCACTTTAATTGCACAACATTGGATTTGGATTTGGCCAAAAAGCTGGCGGCCCAGCCCCTGGCTGCTCCACGAGACATTTGCAACCCAATTCTGTCGCTCGAGAAAGGAGGCATATATGCACTTTGCGATTTAACATCGGACGGCGGTTTAATTAAAAGCCAAGCCAGTCGATTTAAAGAAAAAAATATATGTACGCCATATGTAACGCCAGTCTTGGAGGTCAGTTGGCGAGCGGATCGGGGTCTCCAACCTGTTGCAAGTCTCAGAATCACGTTCCACTCGCCCCAGTCCAGTCCAGCCCAGTCCAGCAGTCCGGCAGGGCAGGTCATCTTCCTGCCTCCGGCACCTTCAGATATATTTGCGGCGATAAATTTTGAGCTGGCATCAGCCATCAGCCTCTGCCAAGGTCGCTTCCTTAATGAAGTGCCGAAACTTGGGCTCGTTTCGTGGCAGGCACTTGACGTGGAACTGGTTTCGGGCAGCGCTCTCAAGTGGATGCCACCGCCAGATGCAGGTGGTGATTGCAACTTGCACAGGGAGAAATCTCTAGAAGCTGCAACTGAAGACTTTTAAGGATAATCACATGGAATCACTGTTTTCCCTTTGTGTAGACTAAATCCAATTGAAGGTTGCATTGCCCTTGCCCTGAACCTGTTTGTCTTTTTTTGCGTCTGGCGTCTCTGCATCCCGACAAAAGGTTCTGAATTATGTAATCTTGCGCCATTCTCATGACCCACTTTCGAGACCATACAATTTCCTGCTCATAAAGCCCCCTGCTCTCGCAGGATATGCGATCATAACTCATCAACTTGGCGTAATACGAGGAATTAAATGCCATTCAAAAGTCGCTGCAACATTGAACTTGGGTTGAGGCAACTGATTGATAGACTGACTGGCTGTCATGCAACCTAATGAGCTGAATCATGCCACGGAAAGCCACAAACATTAAGATGCAATTATGCGAAAGTTAATGCTTTCATACTCCACTTAGGTATCGCGTCTGATCGGTGCTGACAGCCACAGTCTCCCACACAATTTCGCACTAAAAAAACTGAAATTTTTTGCGTAGGCTCAACAACGGAGCCACGCGTGCAAAATGTCAACAGAAGGACAAACTTGAGCTAACAACAATTGCTAATGTGCTCCGATCACAAGCAGATCGGCCCCAAAACTATAGATCCGCTGGCCCTGAACGCACTGCTGCGGCTCAGACTCAGGCTCCGGCTCTCGGCAACAAAAAGCGAATTGTAAAAAGTGCAAAAAGTAAATAAACGCTAAATAAAGGCAAATATAAATGCGTGAACAAAGCGGAGTGGCAACAATGCAGCATAAGGCTTAAAAATTGGCTTTTAGAGGCAATTTGCTAGCCCTGCCTCCTCCGGCCTCCTCCTGGCCCCTTTGCATTTGTGACCTACCTCAAATGTATCCACTTCCTGGATTAATTCAAGATTTGTGCCACAATCAGACAACTCGGATTAATCGATCGTGGTGGGGACACGCCTCTCGAGGCTGCCGGGGGAAAATACCCGAAAACAAAAATCATAATTTTGATTTTTATTAAATAAATCATTTGCCATTTGCGGTTTGTTTGTTGCTTTGGCTACCAACCAGTCCATAAACAATAAGAAACTCTTGATTTTTTATTGTTGGGCTGGTGTGCCAGTGTGTCTCTTACCGCAAGGTTGCAAGATTTTTTCTTTATTTTCGCTATTCATTTATCTTTTTTTCAGTTTTTTCGGCAACATAATTTACTTGTTGGCAAATCAAATTGTAGGGGCGACCGCTATGAAATGAAATGCTTGTCGTCAATTGGCAAATTAATGAGCATTTGATGGCCAGTTGACCTTATATCTCATATCAAATATACGCCATGTGGCCAGCCAGCCAGCTAGCCAGACAGCCATCAGCCGTACCTTGTAATTGGATTGCAAACGTTTGTTCTGCTGCTTCTGGTGGCTCTCCCCCGCCGATTCTTGTATAATTTTATCAGTTTGGGTAAACATTATGGAGAACATGAGAGGGCCAACTGGCAGAGGCAACTGCGAAAGCAGCTGACGCAATGCAAGACACTGTTTTATAAAATTGTGGCCCACTAAAAGGATTATCGTTTCCATAATTCACATTTGCGCGAATGTACGTAAGAATGTTCGATGATGATATAATGGGCAGAAGAGGCAACAGCAACAGTCGAGAAAATGACGCTGCCCCAGCGACTGATTTCAATATTGCACTTGAACTTGCACTTGACATGCGAATTGCCGATGCGATAACTGCAACACATTGAAGATTCGCCGCTGTTTGGGATTATTTAAGTGGGTTTTCGGGGAATATGTAGTCTCGATTGTGTTCTAAAGCGGAACTGATCTGGCAATTGATTGATCAGTAAGCGTTTCGCTTACTTGTCATGTGTGTAACCCTCAAAATGCAATTTGTTGTCGCTTCGGTGCAATTTCCTTCCTGTTTCCCCTCACAGATAAATAAATTGCGAGCGTCCAGATCTCGCAGTAATTGCGATTTCAATTGCAATTCAAATTGCAGTTGCCGTTGTTGCGACAAACGAGGTCACTAGACGAAAAGCACTTTCCCGATATTGCAGCCGATCAATGTAAATCGGAAGCTGAATTCTGCGCCCGTGTGTGTGTGTGCGACAATTTATAAGATGTAAAATTTATACAAAAAAAAAAAAAAAAAAGAAATAAGTTTTAAGGTAACAAAACAGGCTGACAAATGCATTGGCCAAATGTTGCTCCTGGCTTGCTCACATGTTGCTGTTGTTGCTGTTGCTGTTGCTGATGTTGTTGCTGTTGCTGTTGCTGTTGCTGATGTTGTTGCTGTTGCTGTTGCTGTTGCTGTTGCTGTTGCTGGCAACGCAACAAGTTTTCGTGCTCTCTTGTTATCGTGCGTACTTGGACCGCTCAATAACGCTCGTTGTTGCCGCTGTTGTTGTTGCCGCTGCTGCTGCTGCTGCTGCTGCCGGCGTTGCTGCTGCTGCTGCTGCTGCTTTAAACACGAAAAAAGAGGCAGAAAATAAACAATAAAAAAAAAATTGAAACGAAAGCAGAGGGTATTTAACCGACCTCAAATCAATTTGCAATTTCAGTCGATCTCCGCGTTGCAGCGTTGCAAGAACTCAATTCAGTCGCGAGCGAAACAGAAACAGAAACCGAAAGTTTTCAAAAATTAAAAAAACTATATATTCGAATACGAATCAAGTGACAAAAAAAAACTTTTGAATGCCTTACGGAAATAGTTAGGAAACGGGCTCAAAACTGACAAAATCGCATTCGAAATTGTTAATTGAACTCCCAAGCGTATTTATCAAATGGTGTCAAGCGCGGCCTAGAAAACTAACATAAACTAAAAAAAAAAAAAAAAGTTAACCACGAGACAAGCCGAAGAAATTCCAAGCACGTTGGAGACAAAATTACGCAAACAATAAAAACTACGACAGTTTGAACAGCTGACGTTCAATGAACGTTTCGAGTTACACAAATGCAGGCAAAGCTCTTGGCTAATTCGAGCCCCGCATAGAGAAAGACAAAAAAAAAAAAAAAAAGAGTAAAGTGCAGCTTAGCCAAGTCGAGCCAAGCTTTTTCCAACTTTTGACTGAACTTGAAAGTGAAAGTGACGGGGAGAGAGGGCAGGAGAGAGACAGGCGGTTTCTACGCTTTTGCTGGAGTGCCCCAAACTACTCAGAGCATCAGCCAAGGTCACAGTCCCTAAAAACTACTCACTAACTCACAAAACCTAAATACATGGATACTCAGAAGGATCTGGAGGAGCAGGTGCGCGAGGTGAAGGCGCCGCACGCAGGAGCCGAAGGACACACTTTCCTGGTGACCCCGGTGCCCATTCTCACCGCCGTGCCCGTGATGAAGCCACGCGAATCCCCGCCACCTGTCGCCCCCGAAAGGGAGCCGGACGACGAGCAACCCAGCTGCAGCTCCCAGGCCGTGGTGCCCATTTCGTCGTCGTTGCCCTGCAAACTTCTACGGCTGCAGGCCAAGCGATCCGCCCAGGCCCTGCTCCAGCAGATGGAGTCCCTGGACTCTCAGCTGGGCAGCAGCAACGGCAGCTCCTCGGGGGATACGGCGCCTAGTGCTCCCCCTATGTCGCCCACGGACCAGCAGCTGGTAGACGTGGGCATGGGCTCGTCCATTGGAGACTCCGAAGAGTCCTCCGAGGAGGGAGACGAGCTGAAGCCCCTCGCCGTGGACAATCACATCATGCACGATGTGGATCTCGCGGAGAGACAGAGCTCTCCACCGGCTGTTCTGAGCGAGGCCAACTTGGAGAAGTTCCGGAAGCACCACATGGACAATGTCTATCTACATCCGAACTTCAGCCTGGATGCTTCGCCCCCACCAGCCGTGGCCCCAGCCAACTCTCCGGTGCTGGAGGCCAAGCGGGCCCATCGCTCCTTCCTGGCCATCAAGAAGGAAAAGGAGGAGGCGCAGGAACAGCAGGAGCAGCCGAAGGACCATCAAGAACACCATAACTCCGAGCCAAGTTCTCTCCAAGGACCCAACGAGATAGACACTCTCGATCCTTCGCTTATTCCTAGTGAGGATCTTGCTATAGAAATCACCGAAGCCGTGGAGTTCTACTTCTCCAACGAGAGCATCCTGAAGGATGCGTTCCTTCTGAAGCATGTGCGGCGAAACAAGGAGGGTTTCGTGAGCTTGAAGTTAGTCTCCAGCTTCAAGAAGGTGCGCCAGCTGACCCGCGAGTGGAAGGTGGTGGGCGATGCAGTGCGTCGCAAGTCGAGTAAGATCGAACTCAACGATTTGGGCACCAAGGTGCGGAGGATCGAGCCCCTGCCCACCTTCGACGAGACCATGCCGTCCCGCACCATTGTGGCCTGCGATCTGCCCATGGATAAGCTGACCATCGAGAAGGTGTCCGATCTGTTTTCGCGTTGCGGCGAAATAGCCCTGATCCGCATCCTTAAGCCCGGAATGGCCATTCCCGTGGACGTGCGGCAGTTCATGAACAAATACCCGGAGCTGCAGCAGAAGGAGTGCGCTCTGGTGGAGTACCTGGAGTCCTCCTCGGCCAGGGAGGCACGACACCTCAGCGGTCCCTTTCAGGTCTACGAGATGGTGGCTCCCAAGAAGAAGACCGGCAAGAAGGCGGCGGTCATCCAGATTGCGGCCCCGGTGGCCCGCATGGTGGAGAACTATCGCTACTACAACGACGCCAGCTACGAAAGGAGTCGCGGTGGCAGCTTCTCGGGCCACGAAGCCATCCCGGATTTGCGTTTTAAGCTGAAGCGCAACAACTCCGATTTTCAGCCAAGCTACTACCAACAGCAGCACCAGCAAATGGCCCCCAACTACCACGTTCCGTATCAGCACTACCAGCCCAGGGGCAGCATTGGCAACCAGAGCAACCAGGAGTCGGGTTTTTTCGGCTATGGACCCAGGCGCTACAGCAACACCTCGACGATCTCCGCCAACACAGCGGCTGCCTTGGGCGATGCCTCGCCCACATCTTCTGCTGCCAATTCGGGCGGTAATCCCATTGGCTCTCCCGTGGCCATCAGCAATCTTCAGCGACGTCTGTCCAACTGCTCGGAGCAGAACTTTGTCCCGGAGGCCAATGTTTCCATGTCGCGAAGGGCCAGCAACTGCTCGGAAACGGGCGGAGCTCCTCAGCGACGCGATTCCAATTGCTCGGAGAGCTGTCCCTGCTCTAGAAGGGTCTCCGACTTTGGCCAGACCACTGAGACAGTCTATCGCAAGAGCTCTGTGTGCTCCAACGGCAGTTGTCCGGGTAACCAGAACCAGGAGCGTCGCTTCTCCAACGGATCCATGCAATTCGAGCGAACCTTCTCGAATGCCAGCGAAAACAGCGGCTTCTACCGTCGTCCTTCGAATGACTTCAATCTGGAGCGGGAGCCAATCCAAACCGATCAGATGGTGGGCGGAGGAGGCGGGGGCTACCAGGTGTGGCCGCGTCGTTACTCTAATAACTTCCAGCAGCTAAGCAGCAAGCTGGCGGCCTACGACAATGCCCAGTACATCGGAGGAAGGAGGATCTCCACGGACTCGGGTTATGATCGTCGCTACTCCTTCGGATCGGAGGGCTTTGATGGCTCGCCGAGATCCCGGACTGGCAGTTTCCTGAACAGCTACAAGCACGGCGGCGGAGGCGATGGCTACGACGGACAGCCCCGATCCCGAACTGGAAGCTTCCTGGACGGATCGCCTCGTTCGCGGTCCGGATCCTTTGCCCAGCGGGCGGCCGAGAGCTTGGTTCGCACCCCTATGGGCCCGGATGGTAGCAAGGGCTTCGGCCAGAGGGCCAGGAAATTCGGACAGGCCATATCACCCGTTAACTAGGTTGTTGATTAAGGCAGGGGCCTTTGTTGATTAATTTTTAGAGGAAGAGGAGGAAGGAGGAAGGAAAACTGTCGTCTGTGAATTTAATGGCTGTACACTGTGATGCTGTCCAACTTGTAAACTTTCCCAACACATATGTACACCCCAAACCCCCAAGCCCGACCTAGGTTACGAACAGTTAACGAATTTTTGGACAGGGGTTAATGTGGAGCTCTGACTTGGCTCTGGAACGTTTTTGTTTTCAAACACTGCCAATAGGTTAAGGAAATTCGGTTTCGACAGTAAACTCGATTGGTTCTTTAGTCACATAAGGTTAAGCTTAACCCATTAAAGTATTCAGTTGATCAGTAACCAACCAGTTATATAGTTAGAAGTAGAGTATGGGCCCAACATTTTTCACAAACTCTCACATGACTTCCAACATAGCCTAGAGTTTATATCCTTATGTTCTGTTTTTGTTTTTATTGGTTATAAAACTTAATTTACTCGTAAGATAGTCAAAATCCCATTAAACGGCTGCCATAAAAATCGGTTAAAGAAATGTGGCCATAGTTAACCCGTTGCGAATGATACGGATGTAATTGGCGGAAGGTGCGCCAGCAAATCTTAATTCAAATTAGTTTAGAGTCTCAGGTTTTTAGGTTTAATTGTTCCAGAGCCAAGCCATTATTATATTCCACATTTACCTCTGTCTCTTCCTTTTGTTTTTTATTTTTCAAACTTTTATTTTCCATATACATATACATGTACGTATAGTTAGTTTAATGAATATATATTTAGACTCGGATAAATTGGTTGTCCTCCCGAATCGGAGGAAACAACAAAACGGATCATTACAGGAGAGAATAAAAATATTTTTCATTTTTAGCTTTTAATTTCGATTTCTTATACAGCATTAATCGTCGGGCATTAATGTGTTACGATTGCAATAAATTATATTATGCGTGTTAACCATAAATAAACATATTAAAAATCACAAAATGGAAAGCCTAATGAACGCATTTGGGGGATTTGCAGTTGCAAATTGCAATTGGTCCCGGGGAGTGCCATTAACCAACAATGATGAACTTGAAATGGAGCTTAGCCAACCATTTGCTGTCTTTTTGCCAAATCATTTCACAAATATATTGCGCAATGTTTTCGGCAGCTCGAAACTAAAAACTGAAACTGAAATTGAAAGCGAAATTCGCGCCACTCGAGAACCGAACCGAAGGTAACTAGGCCAACGAAATAGCGACAAGACGAAAAAAAGTTTCAAGCAAAAAATGTATATAAAATTAGCAACAAATCCCAACCAGTCTGCCTTGTACCTGTGAAAGCAACAATTTGAATTTTATTGAATAATATTCGTAATTTTTCGATTCACCAAGAAAATAACAGTGACATGAGCGTGACGCATGCGCCCCCAACTCGTCGTATTTTGAGCGGCAGCGAACTCGCCCGCGGTTCATAATTGTTCATAAAGCGGCCGTTAGCATTGTTATTGCCTTGTTGCCAGCCCCTGGGCTCTGGGCCCGATTCGCCAAAAATTCGCCCAGAGTACTCCAATCCGCACTCATGCCTCAGACTCCGACTCAGGCTCAGACACAGACACCGACACAAACCGTGCCGTGCGTGCGATTTTTTTGCGGTTCCAAGGTATTTGTTGTTCACTTTTCAGTTCATTTCATGTATCCCCTCTCCTCCCCTTCCATTGAAATTGTTCGATTTATTAAACAATTTCAATGGCTATACCCGGCTCGTACACAAGTGAATAATTTTTTGCACACACGCATCTCGGCACGCCGCAGCGTCCACCGTCCACCGTCCAACCTCCACCGCCCACCGCCTGCCGCAAAAATCCGAAATTATAACCCGTTTTGCGGGGCGCTTGGCCAGCAGCAATGCAGGCCGAACTAATTGTCGCACAATTTTTCACCGCGTGGGCACCAAATGTTGCCAATATATAAGATCTAGGCGGCCAACGGGAAGCATTTTGTGCGTATATTGCATAACATTTTGGAGATTGGATTTTGAGAAGTTGGTGGGAGAAAGGATATTCGTACATGGGTTCATGTGCTGGCTCTGTGATTAAACTTCCTGTCGCTGCTGCTGCTGCTGCTGCTGCTGGTGTTTCAATTTTATCGAATTCCCTTTTAAATTTATGCTAATTAAACGTGCTCAAACAGGAACCGACCGAATAAAACCAAAAAACCAGTCACATTGCCAGTGACTGTGTGTTTTCCAGAACCCCAGCGCACTGTTTGCACTCATTAAGTGAGAGTTCATCTCCCCACGATCGGGGATAAATATAAACCCGTTGAATTATCGCATTCCGACCTGCCCGATGACATAATGTATTGAGCTTTCACATTAATATTTTCCTCAGTGCACGGCACGGCTGACCTTATATACATGCATTTTTGGCAACATCCCGCTCATCCTTGAGCCGTCTAAAAATGTCTTAAACCACTCAATGCTTTAATCGCCGGCAGATTTCTAGAACATAGAACTGCGTGCCGTGTGACAAGCCGTCGTATCCGGACCTTGACCGTCATTTTGTGGCATTCGCCGCATCGAGAGATGTACAAACATACATACATACATAAGCTCTTGGCATGGCCACGGTGCGTATACTTGATTTCCGGATAGGCTCTCCTTCGACAATGCGCCGAGTCATCTTCAAGTTCAGAAGGCAAATTGATTATTTTTTATTATCGTATTTATAAATAAAAGTAACCTTAGTCTCCGTCACAATAAAGTGTACTTGAAGTGCGCGTAGAAATTTCCGCACCACACTATTAACGTTGCCAGTCATGTCGGCGACAAAACCACATCATCGCTACTGGCCGACAGTCATCAGTATTGATGAAATGCCATATTGTAAGCCAAAATAAGTAAGTATACGCACCGCTGTCTCAGTTGCATAAACAACGGCGGCGATGCTGACCTCAACACGTTCGCGGGTTCTACGCAATTCTCTAAATCAAATAAATATCCATTAAAGCATTCGGAATCAACAACCCACCCGGCATTTACAAAGAACTTCGATGTTACATTTTCAAATCGGGCGAAAATTATATACATTATTTGCAAAAATGATCGATATTGTCCAAGAGCCTAGCCACAAATAACGGTGAGTGTTTTTGTGCCAAAATTAACTGTTTTTAGACACTTTTTTGCAATTTGTTTCCCCAATTTTTATCCGTTTTAAAAAGGGCATAGCATTTTAAAATCAGGGCTTTAATCCCCGTCGATCTGCGTCAACAGTTTTGGGAAATCGAACAAAAAATATTTTTTCGATTTTTTGCAATTTTTGTAAGGGGTACCATCATAAAAATTTTCAAAAAATGAAGAAATTTTTTTGTTTGACTTTTGAAATCCTTTGATGCAGATCGAAGGCAAAACTTTCCTGATTCATAAATGCTACCTTTTTCAAATCGGATAAAAATTACAGAAATTATTTGCAAAAGGTGACTGAAAAATCAAATTTTTTGGCCAAAAGCCAAATAAAAATATGGGTAGTGGCTTTGGGCCAAAACTGGGCATTCTATGTCACATTTTTCGAAATAAAATCCCTAATTCTTAACCGATTCAAAAAGGAAGAGCATTTATGAATAAGCGCTTGACTCCCCGTCGATTTGCATTAACAGTTTTTGGAAATCGAACAAAAAATATTTTTTCTTTTTTTTGCAATTTTTGTAAGGGGTACCATCATAAAAATTTTCAAAAAATGAAGAAATTTTTTTGTTTGACTTTGAAATCCTTTGATGCAGATCGAAGCAAAAACTTTCCTGATTCATAAATGCTACGCCTTTTTCAAATCGGATAAAAATTACAGAAATTATTTGCAAAAGGTGACTGAAAAATCAAATTTTTTGGCCAAAAGCCAAATAAAAATATGGGTAGTGGCTTTGGGCCAAAACTGGGCATTCTATGTCACATTTTTCGAAATAAAATCCCTAATTCTTAACCGATTCAAAAAAGGAAGAGCATTTATGAATAAGCGCTTGAATCCCCGTCGATTTGCATTAACAGTTTTTGGAAATCGAACAAAAAATATTTTTTCTTTTTTTTGCAATTTTTGTAAGGGGTACCATCATAAAAATTTTCAAAAAATGAAGAAATTTTTTTTGTTTGACTTTTGAAATCCTTTGATGCAGATCGAAGCAAAAAACTTTCCTGATTCATAAATGCTACGCCTTTTTCAAATCGGATAAAAATTACAGAAATTATTTGCAAAAAGGTGACTGAAAAAT
Organism: Drosophila varians; assembly: GCA_018150405.1. Classification (NCBI taxonomy): domain Eukaryota; kingdom Metazoa; phylum Arthropoda; class Insecta; order Diptera; family Drosophilidae; genus Drosophila; species Drosophila varians. The sequence continues at coordinate 19,615,864 of JAECWK010000130.1, forward strand.
CAAATTTTTTGGCCAAAAGCCAAATAAAAATATGGGTAGTGGCTTTGGGCCAAAACTGGGCATTCTATGTCACATTTTTCGAAATAAAATCCCTAATTCTTAACCGATTCAAAAAAGGAAGAGCATTTATGAATAAGCGCTTGAATCCCCGTCGATTTGCATTAACAGTTTTTGGAAATCGAACAAAAAATATTTTTCGATTTTTTGCAATTTTTGTAAGGGGTACCATCATAAAAATTTTCAAAAAATGAAGAAATTTTTTTTGTTTGACTTTTGAAATCCTTTGATGCAGATCGAAGCAAAAAACTTTCCTGATTCATAAATGCTACGCCTTTTTCAAATCGGATAAAAATTACAGAAATTATTTGCAAAAAGGTGACTGAAAAATCAAATTTTTTGGCCAAAAGCCAAATAAAAATATGGGTAGTGGCTTTGGGCCAAAACTGGGCATTCTATGTCACATTTTTCGAAATAAAATCCCTAATTCTTAACCGATTCAAAAAAGGTAGAGCATTTATGAATGAGCGCTTTAATCCCCGTTGATATGCATCAACAGTTTTTGGAAATCGAACAAAAAATATTTTTTCGGTTTTTTGCAATTTTTGTAAGGGGTACCATCATAAAAATTTTCAAAAATTGAAGAAATTTTTTTTGTTTGACTTTTGAAATCCTTTGATGCAGATCGAAGCAAAAAACTTTCCTGATTCATAAATGCTATGCCTTCTTCAAATCGGATGAAAATTACAGAAATTATTAGCAAAAAGGTGACTAAAACATATACATGATTATACCTATATGTTTCGATAAGTTAAATTTCGTATATTTACTATTAATAACTTTAGGGCCCATTAAGTTTCCGCCATTTTACAGGCCGGCAGCCATTTACATTTTCTTTACACAGTTGGTAAGTCGAAGCACACCGCTGGGCGCAAAGATTTCAGGCAAGTTGGCAGCCCTATTGGCCAAGAAAATTAAATCGAAAGGGCCGTATAGGCGTATGCGGGATTTTAAAAGGGATTCCGGATTTTACAACGAGTTGGACCACAACACTAGAAATATATCGAACAGGAGGATACAAAAAATAAAACCCATTGAAGAATAAGATCAACCATTTAACATTTTGATTGCTTCTGTGCTAAGTTTTTTATTCCATTTGTTATTTTGTAATACTTTATCTTTTTGGAGCAAAAACAAACAAATTTGAATTCAACTACATTGGCTTGGGGGAGTTTACTTGACGGGGCTGGTGGGGGGGCGGCGGACTAAGGGACTATGGACTAATATATTTTTAATATAGCTTTCCATATCGGTTAACTTAACGTTCTTAGGTCTTTTGTTGTGTTTATTTTGTCCGTAGCTTGCTAATTAATTAATTAATTAAGGTATTTTGACTAACAATTAAAATGTAATCGAGGTACTATTTAAATTAGACATTTGCTAACGCTTTTCGCTTTTTGTTTTTTTGCTTCTTTGTGCATGCAATTTGACTATTTAGGGGACTATTCATTGGACCACTCCTTTAGACCAGGCTAATGCTAAGACCCCGCGGTAGCCGAAGTCCTGCCAAGTGGATTAAAGCTGGTTGTTGGTGGGAAAGTTGGTTGCTGTTGCTGTTGCTGTTGCTGTTGGTGGTGCTGCTGCTTTTGCGGTGGCTTTGTGGCTCCAGTGGCGCTTCCTGTTCCGGCACCACTTCCTCGTCCAGTTCCTGTTCCATGTCTTCTTCCACATCCCTCTTTTCTACTTCTGATTTCTGTTCCTCTGCCTTCTCCTCATCGGTAATCGGATAGCGGAGACAGCGTCGGACTCGTGTGGTTGCAGGCAGAACTTCGGAAATGGCGCTATCGAATTCCAGCAGAACCTCGTCCTCGTCGAGTACTCGCGTCCAGCGCGGCCTCTCCTTAGCAGGACTCATGATCTGCGGTGGGCGTGGCGGGTTGCAGGAGGTGGTGGCGGTGTGGCTGGAGGCGGCTGGCTCTTCCCTGCTGAGCGTGGTACCCAAGCGCCGGAACATGGCCACAACCTTTCCATCGACACTGGGTTGCGGGAATCTTTGGTAAGCGTGGGGGGTGGGTAGTGATGCAGCCGGAGGAGATGCCACCTCCTTGACTATTCTGCTCTCGACCGGCTTTCTCCTGGGCGCCACGCACTGCACCTTGCAGAGCACGTTGTTTCGTCTCTGATTGCTTCTCAGGTAGACGAACATGGACTGCTGGCTTCGCTTCTTGGGACTCCGCCGCAAGGTCTCCAGACAACACTGCCGCAGGATGCGACTCATCCTGCTGACTGAGGCACTGTTGCTACGTCGGCTGCTCCTTCTCTTGGAGTAGGTAATGGGTATGGCGGCGGGCGTGGCGGGTACTTGGGGCTGGGGCTGAGGCTGGGATTGGGGCTGCACCCGCACCTGGGGCCGCACCATGGCCACGGGACGCAGCTTGGTGCGCTCCTGCTGCAGGACGCTGCTGCTGTTGCCCATGTGCGAGGGACTTTGGCTCTGGCTCTCAGCCTCATTGCTGTTGACGGCCTGCAAGGAGTGCCAGTTGATGAGCCAGTTGTTGCAGCTGAAGCATAGGAATTTGTCCTCGTTCAAGGGCTGTAAAGAAAAAGTAAAGAGTGGCTTAGTTTTGGGGCTAATTATGGCTTAGACGAAGGAAGGTGACCCACATTGCGTGTCCTGCGATTCCGAGTCAGGCGTAACCACAAAATAAACCTCCCGATACGCCTATGCACTTAGTGATCGACCACTAATGAGCATCGAATCCTCCCAGCCCGAAAGGTGCAAAAAACTACATAACAATTTCAAAAACAACTGCCAGACCATGCAGGCATATTAATTACCCAAAAGCCAGGCAGACCTCAGAGCAGACATTCCTCGGGTATCAATAATTTGCGGTGCACCTGCCAACGAAGACTAAACGCCCAACGGCAAACCGTAGCGGCAGCTGCCGTTGGCCCAGAAGGCCCGAAAAACCAGTCAAAAGGGATATTCGGTTGGCAAACCCGTTTCTCCAATCGCCACGCGCTCCGAGGAGAACTGGGTTAACACCAGACAGCAACTATGACGGACATTAGGCACGCGCAGACGCGACAGCTGCTCGGGGCCATTAGATAAGGGTAAGGGCTGGCACGGTGGAGGAGGTGGAGGCCTGTTTAGGGGTAGCCAGGATCAGGAGCGATTGTTTGCCTGCCTCGGCGCTGAAAAGGTGTGCTCCAAGGGCCATGTGTAAACGGTATAATAATGCAAATTGCAGGCCAGGTGCAAAGCAGACAGAAAGCCACACACACGCGAGCAATAAAAAGGATACACTGAAACAAAATTAGAGTCCCCAAAGCCCTAGATACTTCACAAGATGGCGATATAGTTTTTCTCTGTGTGGCAAATAGCGATCGGAACCGGGGTGGACAAATAATGATTGCAACTGGCACTGTCACACAGGGCCTGCGTGGGTGGAGAGCCCGTGGGGGTGATCGGGTTGCCTGGCTACGATCGCGGCAGGTGGTGGTACATATATGCTTTCGCAATAACTGTTCAAAGTAAATTCTAACGATCGTAGGGGTGAAAAGTAGGGTTCCCTACTGAGGAGGGGTGATTATTATTATTATTTAAAGGTTTATCGAGTATTTGCGAAGCAAAGTTAAATACAATTTAAGTGCAATAGGAATCCATAGGCTCTAGCTGACCCATTTCTTTGTTTTCTAATCCCCGGGAAGCCTTAGAAAACACTTTCCCTTAAAATACTAGACTAGAGGAAGACCTTCAAATCGAAGTCAGGACTTTGTTTTGTTTTCAGCACTTTAAGGACTTCGCTCTAGGAAATTTTAATTCAAATTCCGTTTATTTTTGGGGGTTTAGAGCCTTTGTTTGGCATTTTGTGCAACTCAAGGAACCGGTATTCCTTTCGGCATTATTCGGAGGATCAACCACCACACTTTTCTCTAACACAATAAGGAGGAAATCCAGGTATTGAATAGCTGATATGCGAAAAAACCCGAAACCCAAACTCAAATCTGAGAAAAAGGTCCGCAGAGGTGATAAAGCAGCAGCAGAAAATCAAGGAACCCCGATGGGTTGGATCGACAAATACAGCTGTCGTTTTTGGACGAAGTGGTGGCATGGTAGGCATAATATCTATAAGGTAAAAGGGACAGATTGATGCAAAGAGAGGGAAGGATGTGGAAAAGGTTCATTCACTGCCCGCAGAAATTGGAGCAATCTCGGCTCCTTGGCAAAATTCGCCGCACATCTGCCCTTTCGTCGAGCAGGTTTGTGTAGGCTGGAGTACCCGCTCCCCGCACAGGTAGAGTCGAGTGAGTGCCGAGTGTAATCGGAGACCCGAACTCACTTCCACAGAAACAACAAACGCAGGATCTTCGGCCAGGATCGATTTCCATGGCCCATCATCTTCCGCTGTTGCATTTCCCACACTGCATATTAGAACAGGCTGTTGGAAATTATGGGAAAGGAATCGAACCAAGTGCCGGGCCATGTGCAAAGTGTCCAATTACAGAAACTCCTTGGCCTAGGGAAGTGCACCAGCTGCTCCTGACGACAGGATATGTAGTTTAAAGGACAAACACGACAGAGAGGGTTATTCAAATTTTGAAAATATTCAAAATATTTCTCCATGTGTGAGGCTGTGGCACCTTTACCACTCCCCCTCTTCGCTCTCAACTTTCCGCCCAACGAAGTTCATCCCCTTTTAACCCAAAAACACACACACACTCGGAAAATCACAAACACAGGCACAGGCACAGGAACTTTTCTCGAAGGACGTTGTAACGGTACGTACGGACGTATGACTCATCCGACGAGTTGCCCCAATATCGATTTTTGTGTTGCGTCTGTGGGCTTTTTGGGATGAAAAATCCATACCTGAAACTTGAATTTCGCCTGGATTAGCTGGACGATGTTGGGGCCGGAGCGGGGCTCATAGATATTGATGGTCTGGTTGGTGTGGCAGCCGCAGATGAGGCAGGTGCGCTTCAGGTATTCCGAGGAGGCCGAGGGGGCGGCCACTGCGGCGGCAGCGTGCTCCGCCTGCTGGTGCTGGTTGTTCGCAGACATCCTGGCGACTAAGCTCCTGGCTTCGGGCTTCTTGTGGCTCCTGGCGAGTTTTCCTCCACACAGCCACTGACGTCACAAGGGGTCACGTTAGCTGTAGTTGCTTGCTTTGATTTTGGGCTTCCTCGTATTTTGCTTTTGGGATTTTGGGGTGGCGCGAAATGTGGCAAACAACAAAAAAGGGAACAGCCCGGCGCGAACGAGAGGTCGTTTCTAGTGGCGAGTGAGCAGGCGAGACGGCGACTAACGGAGCGGCACGTCCTTCGCGTTGCACGCACAAATTTCGAATGAGCCAGGAGCGGCGGTTCAAGCGCACACGAAGTGCCATTCAGCAGGGCTCACTTTCTGGCATCGGTCTCGGCTTGGGTTTCGGTTTGGGTTTCGTGCCTCTACGCCTGCCTGCCTGCCTGCCTGCCTGCCTCTGCCTGTATTGCCTCCATCCTGCACTGGGAAAAACGAAAGTTGAAATGCCACAAAATGTGTAGGCAACACATGTTCACATTCAAGAAGGATAAAGTGATAACGGAGTAGCAGGAGGACACTCGTGTTGCGAATAGATGGACCATTTTAATTTACGACGTTTTTGAAGTCTTTAGTTAAGGTCCGTTATCCTAGCTACGATTAAGGACTAGATTCTATTAATCTTATCTAATGGAAGTAATGGAAAAGCAAGGAAATGTTGCATTTAATTACTCGATTATCAGTATCTAATCAGTTCCTTATACTAAGTAAAATATTTTGACAAACCACTGACCTATCTGAACTTAAAGGACTCGAGTTACCTTTTCCTGTTGACTCGACGCGGCTCTGGAGCAAGACCCCCTTCAGATAATAGGCTGTGGCAGCTGCCACCGAGCGACAAAATCCGAATTAAATGCGAACGGCTTCCTTAGCTACGACTTATCATTATGGAGCAGGCACTGGCTCAATGTGTTGCATGTAGCATGTTGCTGGAGCTATGCAGCATGTGTGCATTGTGGGCTCATCAACAGGCTGTCTGTCCACATCCCGGACTCCTCCGACTCCTCCGAAACACCGGCGGCAGCTGCTCCAAAATACAAAAGGTGCGTTTCGGTTTTTAAGTTTCTTTTTTGTTTCTTCGTTTTTTTTTTTCGGGCAGCTCAATCATATGTTCTCTGTGTTGTAGCTCATTTTGAGCCGGTGTTGCAGCTTGCAACCGGATTTCTTTCGTGCGACAGATGTTTCTTATTTTTTTTCTTGGTCCACAGGTACCTTCTCCGCCGTTTTGCACCTTTTTTTTTTCTTGATTTTGTATTTTTTTGACTGGGTTAACTGGCGCTGCTTTTACTACGCACTCGTATCTCTGGCGATTCCTGGCATAGTAAACAAAGGAGTAAGGCCCTGGCGAACGGAGTCGCTTCCCTTATGAATGAAAATATGAATGGCCGGACAGGAAGATCGGAGGGGGTGGGATGGGGATACCCATCGATTTTCTTGCCAAATGCGTAGCCAATTTCCATATCTCAGACGAGGCAGCGAAAGTCCTTATGAAGAGTAACGAAATCAATGGTTTAAGGCTTATCCATATTTGGTTTAAGATAATATTTAATATTAATTATTTAATATATTGAAATCAATTCTTTACTCCTTAAAATACATTATGGAAATATTTTTATTACGCTGATGCATATTTTATAATTATAGTGGACATTAAAGATAAACTAATATTAATCTCTAATTAAGTTCCATTAAAACTTCTTCGTCGTAGTCGTAAGAAGTTACTTTTTTCTTTAATAATTCAAGTGATACATATTTAAACACTTGTACTAGTTAATATGGACTAATAGTCTTATAACATATAAGACTTATACAACCTTTTCTACATTTTCCAGCGCCACCTCGTGGTGTCAACAAGCATAAAAAGGTTTCTGGTGTTGCCATTTCAAACACAAGCTGGCGTTGCTTCGGATTTGTTCTTTATTATATCCTTGCAAAGGATAAGGGTTTGCAAGGATACTCTTGTTAAATATTACCTCCAAACTGTTTAGCTGACTAACTGCTTCTTCTCAAACTAGTCTCGCAGTTTTAAGGCTATTGACCTCCACTATTATTGGTTTACTTTATTATTTTGTTCACATTTTATATTAAAAAATTCCTTTGTTTAATTTGAAATGATTAAAATTAATCTAAAAGCTATTCTGATGTCTTTTTTTAGGTTATTAGTTCTTCGCTTATCCCTTTTGAGAGATTAAACAAAACATAAAACCAGTTTAAAAGTTGTGCAATAAATAATTTAAATAAAATATAGTACATAGTTGCTAAAGGACTTAAGATATATGTAGGCCAGATTTTGTTCAAATCCGAACCTTAAAAGTAAGTAAGTAAGTAAATAACAAAGAGCTTATCCTTTTAGTCATCACCCGCTCCCGAATCCTGACCTTCTCCTAGGACTTTTGCCAAGTCTCGAGTCTTCGGCAGATTTAGGACACGTTTCTCACGGTTGCGAGTCCGTGTGTTATCCCGCTGCTGAGAACCCAAGTGGAAGGAAAATCCGAAATTGTGAATTCAAAAAATTCGCCAGGCACCTTGGGAGAGATCGCGCCCCTTTGGACCCCCCATACGCACGTGCGAAAGTCGGCTATAAAATAATTGACTTGACTTTATAATTGCAACAGGCTAAGGCTGTGAGGCAACAGAAAGGGACGCTAAGAGGGCCTCTAGTTGTTTGGTGGTTGGTGCTTTTGATGCTTATAGCGGTCGCCTACTGTGAGCTAGCGGCATGGGCTCGCAACTCCTTGAAAGGCACCCAGAAAGGCTCGCGATTGGTGCCGACGACTGGTCTCTAGGGGATGGAAGGCGAGCGTGTAACAACCCTCTGGGGTATAACTTCAGCACGGATAGATGGCATGGATGGGATGGCCGATGGGTGGCTGCTGGGCACCATTCTCCCTTGCTCCGTCTCCGTCTCCGTCTCTCTCTCTCTCTCTCTCGCTTTCCTTGCCACACGCTCTGGGCGATTGCGCAGTGATTGTACCATTTTGTTTTAAGAGCTTCTGTTTTGATGCCACATTTTGGGCCAAACAAACTGGCAGCATTCAGTCAGTTGCCGACTCTCAAGGCGCCAGGATATCCGCAGCGCTTGCCCAAGCATTCTAAGCCCAATACGGCAAAACCAAAACAAAACGCTTTGGCGCGAAACGGAACCCGGAAACTACTTTTTGCCCGGAACGGAAATTCCTCCGCAAAAAAGCCGAAACAGTGATTTAAATAGAAACAACGTGGCCATGTCCCGACGCAAACAGGCCAAACCGCGCGCCTGTCTCAAACGTAAGTGGTCAGAAAGTGGTCAGAGATGCCGAGTCCCCAGTGGCCACCAAGTGACATGGACTCCATTTCCATGAGTGTTCGAGTGTCTGTGCGAGTGTGTGTGCATCTGATTGATTTGTTTTGATAAACCCCCAAAAGGGTGGAGGGGCCACAACATTACTCTGCCAAACTTTGCTCGCGGGACCACAAAATGTGACAAATGCAAATGGCCTCGGCCTGCGCTGGCCCACCGTCCGGTGGTCTGGCTGTATTGCCATTGCTCCAGTTTGGGGCTCACCAGTCCTTCGTCCGGGGCCTGGTCTGGGGCCTGGGTGTCTGGGTCTGGGTTCTGGGTCCGGGCTCTCACAGCCAAGCCATTCCAGCGACCGGGCTGCAGCCCAGCAGCTTGCAGGCATTGCCCAATCCCCTGGGACCAGCACACCTAACTGTCAGTGATAGAGAGCGAACGAGCAGGGGAAACGAGGATGATATGGAGTGGGGCAAGTGGATGAGGGACAGAGTGGGGGCTGGGAGCTGGGAGCTGGGAGCCGGGAGCCGGGGAGGCAGGTGTACTGGGGCCAAGAGACCCTGAAAACCTAAACAAAACCCCCAGCATGAGGTTGAAACATTGAGTGTTCTGGTGAACCAACAAGTAAATGGATAAATAATACAAAACCAAACGAATTTTCAAATACACTAAATGGGAAATTTAAAATAATTTATTTAAGTGTTCTATATATTTTTATAAGCTTTGATCTTTTGTTTTGAAAACCTAATATGAACAATTTCTTCTAAATAGGAATCGTTAACAAACGACACAGGATTACTTAAGTATAATATCAAATAAGGACTTTTCCTGGCTTTCCCTCCCATAATTCATACGCACCGTGGTACACCCTTCTTTACCGTTAGCCGGGCATAAAAAGCGTTTTGGCCAAAACGCAGGTTGCAGTTTGAAAATTTGTGTGATTTGTCCGGCCAGGGTTTGAGATTCGGTTGCGGGAGGTTTTTGTCGGTTTTCGGTTCCATTTACCGTTCTGCGGCCTGGCGAAGCCAAGGCAACCGAAGTGCCGTTAATTTTTAATACAATTTCGAATTGTGTCAGTGTAAATAACAGCAGAGCAGAGCAAAGCAGAGCCGAGCAGAGCACTAGCAGCGCCAACAACAATGATAACAAATAAAATTGACAATAAATCCAATGCACACACATGTGCATGTATGTGGGTGGGTGAGAAGGAAGGATATGGGGGCAGGAGCTGGGCAACCGAGGGGATCTGGTCCGCTCGAAGCCCCCAAAGACAACTGGCGCACACACACACACACACACAAACATCCCGACACAAATACAGAGACAAAGAGATATCCTCATGCTGGGGCATGAAAATTTCCCCAACGTATAAAAAAAGCGAACTTTGGCTTGCTCTTTTCCAGCTCTCACGGTCTCGCTCTGGCCAATGTGTGGCAGTGCGAGCGAGGGGCGCGCGAAAAAAAGCACAAAACACAGAAAACCCATTGCCATGTATTTCTCAGGGGAGTCGGCAACGGCTCTCTGGCCAATCCCCAAGAGAAAAGCGACGAGCAACGAGGCAGCCAGCCAGCCAGCCAGCCAGCAACACAGAGCCAACAACAAACATGCGCCAACTCCCTGGGGATTTTTCATTTGTTGACGGCGTTCCCAGCCAGTTTGCATTTATATATCTAGGTTTATATACAATACTTACATATCTATGGCTAACGATACATACATAGGTGAAAGTTCTGTATCGAATACTTTTATTGGCAACCTTCCACAACAAACAATGGCTCAAGTCCTTTCATCTTTCTATTTCGCTTTTGTCATTTTTTGCCAACTAATTCTTAAACCCATTACAGCATAAAGGATATGTTACATTTTCAATACAATCAAAAGTGATTTCAAGGATAAATGGTTTCAATATCCCTCTCCCCAAAAAACAAAGAGTGAATACTTTTAGTTAACACTGTCTGCCATGGAATACTTTAAAATGCCGGCTTCTGTTGTGGAATTCCCAAAGCTAGGCGAAAGGCTTAGGATTCCAGCTGCCATAAGTTGTCGTTGCCTTCTTGCGCTCCTTTCGATCCTTTCGCCACCCCCCCTGTCACTCTTCCATACTCGCCTGAATCCCGGCCCTCCCTTTGGATTCACCTCATCGTCAACGTGAGCACGAGTCCTTGGTGTATTGGCAAAATATTTGCCATTGCACAGCGAAAGCGCGCCAAAAATAGCAACAACGCCGCACCAGGATCAGGACTAGGACCAGGAACAGCACCAGAAAGCGGTAGCAGCGGGAATCCGCTCTGGGCATAGGCCATGTGCAATGGCTTCTGCTGCCACATAATGTGGGATATTGGCTGCGTCTAACGGTAACTGGTTTGGTAAATAGAATTCGCTCTGGGCGATGTTAGGGGTGGGGTATGTTAGGGACTTGTCGGATCGCACGGATGGGGGGCGAAACAGGGTCGTATGGTGTCTGGGGAGATTCTTGGAGGCAAGACTAAAAACGACATCAGCGTCGGTGGTGGCATTTTGACAGCTCTGTGGATTCCTCAACACCCCCACACCCACTTCCACAAACTATTTAAGTTGTGGCTTAAAGGCTTTAGTTAACTAAGGAAGAAGTATATTAATTTTATTACAGTTTTTAAGCCTTGAAAATGTAATATCGGAGCCATGTTAACCCCCGGCAGGCAACCTCTGACATTTATCTCCTTGTTCTGCAAACTATTGATAAAATTTATTGTTGGCGCTTTTAACAACACCTTCGGGTTTGTTATTTCATTATTTTTTTAATACCACATACACACACTCTCACACACACACACACCCTTACACCCTCGCCAGCGAGCCATTATAAAAGTTGCAAGCGCGCTTTGTTTTGGCCAACTCCCCCCGCCCTTACCCATTGCAGGACCGATACCACCCCCTGGTTCACCTCCCAAGCTGCTCGCTGGTGCCCTCTACACACGCTTAGTAGCCGTTTGGGAGCTGGAAAAGTGGCAAGCGTTGGGGTATTGGGCGGGGGCGAGTTCGGCGCCAAAAGCCATCAGGGGGTGGTGGTGGGAGGCGGTGGCAACGGATTGATGGGTCAAAGGGGACGACGCTTATTATTACGTTTACAAATAAGTGTGCATGTGTGTGTGTGCCTCTGTACTGTATGTGTGTGTGTGTGTGTGTCTGTGAGTGGCAGCGTGCACCTTTTTGTTAGTGCGACGAGGATGGGGGCGGGGGCGTGGATGTTTGAGCAAAACGCTTAAAAACATGCCATTGCCGAAAAACAAGTAAGAAACACTCACACACGCGGCCACTTGTGCCCCACACTCACACAAACACACACACACCACTTATCCCCCCACACACTCACACACTCGAATAAACTCCAGAAGGATACAGGGGGAGAGTGAGGACGAGGAAAACCCAGCGACCGAGTGCGAAATGCACTCTGGGGGGCTTTAAACAAAAATGAAAATCGCTTGCATACATATGGGCGCTTACACACACACATAGAAGCTTGCTCAACGCTCACACATGCATGCACTTGAAAAAAATCTATATTTCTTTTGTTTAAAACCTTTTTTCCATTAAAAATATATTAAAAGTGTAAAACTTTAATGTTTCGAAGCTTTGATAGGATTTAAGACTAATCCTCAAAATGCCTTGCTCAGATATTTCTCTCAGTGCACCCATATCCTTTTTGGATTGCACAAAAAGAACTTGACTCGCTGCTGCTTGCGTTGTTGTTGCGGTGCTTCGACAATTTTAACGACCATAACTGGTTCTCACCCTGTTCGCTGTATTTTCGCCACCCCTTCCTCTCCCTCCGCCTCGTCCTCCGCCCCCTGCCACTCGCATTTATTTTAAAATACGCGGCACTTCCGCCGCAAACGGCTCACAGTTGCCCAGAGTCCCCCAGCCGCACCCGGTTCCTCCCATCCTTCATCCTTTTGCCTTTCATTCAGCACCCAATACCACCGCCCCGGCCGTCAAGTGGCTCCAACTCGAGTCCTTTATACGGAAATAATAACCAAATGTTCTTGCCTCTTTTTCCGGTACCCCTTTTTTTCCACCACAGCCCCCCGCCCCATTATGGTGACCATACCCATGCATAATGTTCATTTCCATGGCGATTCCTTGTGGTGTGATTCCGGCTTGTCCTTTTCGGCCATATATTTTAAGTCCTTACCTTCCTCGCGGTCACCAATACGAAATGGTCACGCGTTGCCTCCCGACTCCTGTCCTGGCCGGCAGCACTTTCTTCGGCTTCGAGGATGCCACGTGTGTGATGTCCTGGAAATATCATTTATTCAAGAAAATTATTAATAATTTTTTTTAAGAAAAGGACCAAGTATTTAAAGTTATTTTAGTGGTATTGAATTAATATCTTTTTATTATTCTTGTCTTGTAAATGATATCCTTGACAGTGGTTAGCCAGTTTAATCCTCAAAATAAAGAAGCATCCGTCTTTCCCACACTTTGGCTTCACAGGTGACTGGAGAAATGTATGAAAAATTCAATTTAATTGCGCAATTACACATGTTACACATTTCCATTTCGTCCTTCGTCCTCAGCTCTGTCCCCTTTCTGGCTGCTGCACCCTTGCAATTACTTTCGAGGCAGAGCACTTTGTTACCCCACCGTAAGTTGCTTTTATTTGGAGGTATCCGGCGAACGACACCCACATGGCCCCGGGCAGATGCCATCGATCAGGTGGCGGCTTTGCCGGAATAGCCATCCAAGGAGTCTGAGTTTTGAGCTATTGGCCAGGGTAGGGGTGGAGAGGTGGAGGAACAATAAAACACGGAGCGTGTAAATAGAATTTTTGGCCCGATGGCCGCCCGGGGAGTGCTTTGGCATAATCTGCATGATCCGGTGGTATGTGGCCGGGCATAGCACCCGATGTCTGCGCCAATTTCGAGGAGTGGCCCGATGGCTTGGCAATTGATTAGCTTTAATTTGTTTGAGCGAGGCATTACGTTTTTATCTTAATCGGGAATTTTGGCTGCCATATTTTTGCAGTTGGCGAAAAGGAGGATGAGCAGGACACTGGGCTGCTGGAGCCCAAGGAGGAGCTGTTGAGCGGCGATGAGGAGAACGAGGAGAACGAGGATAATGAGGACGAGGACGAGGAGCTGGGCGATGAGGAGGCGCCCGAGGGAGGCGACCAGTCCAAGACCAATGAATCACAGCAACACCAACAAAGCTGGCCAACAGCTGATGAGCCCGTGGCCCCAGTTGCAGTGGCAAAAGAAGAAGCAGCCGAGCCAGAGCCCGACCCAGAGGCAGGAGCAGAAGCAGCAGCAGCAGCAGCAGAATCAGAAGAACTACAACACCCACGGGATGGGGCAGCTGCATCGGATGCTGCCAATGCCAACGGACACTGCAAGTCCTCTGGTAAGTTTGACTTCAATTTGCATATTTTATTGCCTCTAGCCGAAAGATATATCCCTCTATATATGTGTATGTGCATATGTATTTTGGGTATATATGTGTAGAGATAGCTGTATGTAAACTAACCGAATATCCACCGGCTTGGCCGTCGTCTTGGGCTTTCCCCCTGGGTCGTTCACATGTCCGGCTAATAACTCTCGACAGTCTCATAAATAGCAAATGTAAGGTTTTTGCTCCGCTCCTCCTGGCCAAGCCATATCCTTGGGCTCCTGGCCCTTGGGCCCTGGACACTGGACACAGGACACTGGACACTGGACACGTGACTCGGTGACTCCTCCAAGTGCCAGGTTGTGTGGTCTATTTCGGCTGTGACGGTTTAAAAGTGTGGAATTCTCTGGGCTAATGCATTGACTTTAAAAGGGTTTCCGTACAGGGTGTTTAACTGTATTTATTGTTATGGGCTTTATGATTTAAGGAATTTATTTATAGCAAATCCTTAATCCTTTTTTATTTTTTATTCATCAATGTTAAAAGGATGTTGGCCTGTGGGCCATGTTCGATGCGAAACAAACCCTGTATTTGGGGCTTTTCCCTATTGGATCCGCTGCCTGGTCACATCAACTTTGATGTCTCCATGAGGCCCCATCCACGCACACATCCGCATCTCAATTGCGAGTGTGCGAGTGTGTGAGTGGGCCATGTATTCGGTATTCCTGTGCGTCATTGGATTATGGCACTTGGGTGTAAAGCCATCGATTCCAATGACCAAAGCGCTGCCTGGCCGTTATGGTCGCTGCTGTCTGACAATAATAAAACAAGCTTCATGTTTTAAATGGAACGTAAACACACATGCCAGTGTATGGGTGGACTCCTCACACACACACACACATACACACACACACTCATGCCAACGTGTCTGTTCATTATTTGTTGCTCCTTTCTGGCCTGGTCGGACCAAGCGGCCAATTCCCGCGGGTCAAGACAACGGCATGGAGAACATCATCATCAACTAGAACCTAGTTGGGCGCCCTTGGCCACCCACTTTTTACAGTCCAGCCAAACTATATCGAACCACTTGATTACTGCTCCTTTTAACCCTTGGCCACTCGGGCGTATACGCAATCTTAGGTTTTGTAGCATACTTTTTAGCGCTGATTAAGGATATTGAAAATTTAAATTGTTTTGAATGGAAGTTGGACTGTCTGAGGCATTCGGAAGGTTTGGGTGCCCTGGATTATTGCTGCCTGGTTACCTGGGAGCATACAGCCTCTCCGACTGTATGTGTGGCTTCGACCTCACTGCGAACTCTTCGGGACTAACGGCACTACGGAGGACCAAACTTTATCACCACTGCTGGGCTGGCGTCCTGCACTCGCCGTCCCTTTTGCTCGCACGCGCATATTATATGACAAGTACACGCTGCTGCACTGCGTCCGTTTACTGCTTCTGGTGCTGGTGCTGGTACTGGTACTGGTGCTGGTACTTGTGGCGCTCTTGGAGCTCAGCTCGTCCTGCGAGGCCCTCTAGTGGGTTGTATAATGTTCTAAGGGGAAATCGAGAGGCTGTGATAAGTTTGGGGATCCGAAAATTGTCTTTCTGCTCCGTGCCGTTGCTGCCACAGCATGGATGTTTTTGTTGCCGCTGCGACGCTGCTGGATGGCAGCGAGAAGCCCGGCGAGAATGAATTGGCCCTTTTGTGCGCATCACCAGCACCGCAGTGCCCCAACTTGAGGGCACTTGCCACAGTGGGGCAAGGATGTAGAGAAGATGTGGATTAAAAATTATAATTCTTTACCATACTTTCCTTTTTATTTCCCTTACATTTCATTAACAAATGAAGCCCCTTAATAAATGAAAGCCCCTTTAAAAACCTTTCATCCCAAACTCTTTTGACAGCCACAGTGGCACCTAAAAGTCATACGCACACCCTGGCACTCTCACCCCCAAAACTTTCGCACACTCTCCAGCTTATGTCCTCCCTATAAAGTTGCCTTTCTTCCCCACACCCACGATATTAATATGAGTTCTGCTGCTTATAGATTATATTTGTGTAAAGTTTTATGTTGCAATATTTTCGGAGGCGGTGGTGGAGCCTCGACGACGTCGACGACGACATTTCCAGGGGGAGCAACCTTGGTGCGAATAAAAATTATACATTGCCATATAAGCAGGCGAGTCGGAGCACAGTAGACAAACAAGGAGGGGGGTTCCTGCTCCCACCTCCCCAAGGAGCCAAGGTGTCTCCACACCCCCCATCCTGGTCCCGGACTCTCTGGGCGTGCGTGTGTGTGTGTGTGTGTGGTAACTTTTGCTAGCGTGTTTATTGGTATGTTCATTGGGGAGCATCTTGAGACCGAACGGAGAGGAGGAGTTCCTGGGAGGCAGGGGACATCTTCTTGTTGCATAGCGAAGTTGCTCATTTTGCCATTATTATTCCACAGTGTATTGAAAAATGAAACAAAAGTGAGTTATCGTCCTTGTCGCCTTGCCTCCTCCCTGGGTGGCATGTGTGGTAAGGGTGGCCATAAAATTATCAGGTGTACAAAGCCTGGATCGTAGGACATTAGGTTCTAGACTATACATGTTGTGGGGGAGGTTCCTTTCAGTGCAGCGGGGACCCGGGCTTTTATATAGCAGTAGCTACTGTACTTGGATCGATTGCGGCGGACAGATCGATAAATTTACAAATTGCAGCTCCCCGACAATGGTCTTGATGACGATGACCATGACCAATTCGGGCCAATTCCCCTTGCATACATAATTCATTTATCACTTCATAATTGCATCAGAGACATATCCGAGTCCCACTTTCCCGTAGGTACTTCTCCTCCCTCCAGCCAACTCCTCCTGCCCAGTCCTGCCACTTCTGTTCGATTACATGCACGTCGACGGCTGCCTTTATTATTTCGCCTTTTTTGCAATAATTTTCAAACAGAAACACACAAAAAGCATTTGCGCAACAATTCCCCAAGGACATGGCGACGACGACGATGGCAACGTAGCCAAGGCAAAGGAGCTACGGCTCGCCGGCGAGGGGGTGGCTGGGTGGTTGGGTGGTCTCCGGCTGGGAAGGGACTCGGCGTGGTGGGAGCAAACGAATCGAATTAAGAGCCACCACACGGTAGGTGGTCGCAGAGGAGCAGAGCCAAGCGGAGCGCCCGCTTCAGACTTTTTCCCACGGGAGTGACGCAGTCCGAGTTGGACCTGCTGCTCCTCTGCCTCCTCCTACTCCTCCTCCTCCTCCTCTCCCTCCTCTCTGTATCTTTTTTCTGCCCACCCACTTACTCCTTTTCCCCTTTGTCCCATTCTTTGCCCCCACTGGGCGGTTATTGTTGTTTTTGTTGACAGAGGAGGCGACGCCTGGCCTAAAGGGGGCTCAAAATCACAGAACAAAGGACATTTTTGAGTTCTACAATTATTTGTTTAATTTAATAATATTCACAGTTAGGCTTTTCCCCTTTATCTGAATAAATTACCATCTACGCCCATGTACTCTGGACTTTGTCCGCTCATTTTGTTGTGGGAGGAGGTGCCTTGTAGGCGGCATCGCTCGGGGAAATCTGGGCGAGTGCAGCATGCAACGGCCTGCAATGCTCCCAAAATACCCCACTGTATATGCATGTGTGTGTGTGTGTGTAAAGGGGGCGGCGGCAAAGTGGGTGGGCGTGGCCAAACAACTTCACAATAATCAGCAGCTGCACCACAAAGCCCCGAAAGTCGTAAAAATGGCCACAAGATGGAGCTAGTCGCATATGCAAATTTCGTTCGATTTATGGTCGCCGCAAACACACACATTGACACACATCCACTCACACACTCACATCACTCCACTACACACACACACATCCCACGGATAGCAGCTTCATTAACATGATTCGCGAAAGATGCGAGAGAGTCATAAAATTAGCCAGTCGATGCCTGACGACGACGATGATGAGGATGAGGACGAGGATGATGAATGCATTGCAGAGTCCTTCGCCCCAATCCCCCAGCTATTCCAGCATCCCACATTCCACCCACACACCCCTCCCATACATGGGGCTAGTGTCGAAAAATTTGCAAAACTCAAAGCAACAATTCGACGAAAGCCAATTTTGCGTCATACGAAGTCGGAAGCAGAGCAGCGACCGGCGGAGATGGTGGCAGGATGGGGGCGTGGCATATGTCTCCCCATAGAGCGAATGTTGAATAATCATCAAGCATCATCAGAGAGACAGGGAGCTAAAAGGGGGATGGAAGGAAGTTAAGGGCAGCAGAGGCCAACCTATCAAAGTCGCCGTCATTTCTGCAGGTTCACCTAAAAAAAATATCCTTAACCAAGATTAATAATTCTAAATTAAAGGAGAAGGAAAATAAAGACTTTAATAACTTCTACGAAATTTCAAAAAATATATTTGTCGTTAAAGGATTTTGTAATTTCCTGTTCAAAAAGACCACTTTTTATTCCAAGTGCCTGATAGCAAAGGTTGCTGTGGAGAAATCAACCAGGCGCGAGATGCGTTTTTGGCATGTTAAAAACTTGTCCCTGGCTTTCGCAGGATCCTGGGTCCAGTGCCCGTCCGCCAGATGGAGCCATCGGGCAGGATCCAGAATCCAGCATCCAACAGTAAGCACGTGCTTTCCACAGGCACACTCGCAAAGAGAAATTCGTAAAATTTTGTTTCCGCTGATGAAGTATTCCCCAGCTGCAGGACAAGGATTATTGGACGTGTGGCGGTCTAGGATAGCTTCCTCTGCCTCTGCCTCTGCCTCTGCCACATTCCCTGTGCTTGATGTGCGAGTGCTGGCATGCAAAGTGGCATAAAAGTAGATCCACAGCCACAGAACCACATCATCGAAACGTCGCCGACACGACGACCCATCAAGCGAAATTCTCAAGCGCTTAGAATGTTGCAGGACTCACTCCTGCCTCCCTCCTATTTCGTCTTTTTTTTTTCGTTTCTGGCCCGCGAAATTTCATTTTGTCATTAGAAACTAGTAAAAGGCAGAAACGCGAAAGTGGCAAGAGCAGTGAAAGCCAGATGGCCGATGGTTTGACGACCTCATGTCGAAGGTTTATGATTGAAAGTTTCGAGGTGGAGCTAGAAATGATCAGATAATAATTCAATATCCTATGTGTAAGCTTTCATTTAATTGCTGGACTTTTGTGCTATCCTTTTCTACTTAGATATCCTATTCCCACTGTCCTACAGGTAACCCAACCCCCATTAGCATGTCCCTCAGGGCCAGCTTCTTGGCTTACTTGCCAAAACTCAAGTCAGACATGGACTCACGTGAGACATTTGGCGCCCCACCAGCCGCCCAGCCATCCAGCCAACCATCCACCCAACCAGCCCCACCACGGCAACGTTGCGTATGAGTAACGACCGTAGACAAACTTTAACGCCCCCGCCCCCCCAATTAACCCCATCAAGCCGCAGAAGGGAAATCAGCACGTGCTGCCATCAGCTGTTTCCCCCCAAAATGAGAGACCAAAACAAGAAGCTCTTTTAGTCAGGAACCACTCTCTTCCCCCCTCTCTTTCCAAGGACATGCGCAATCCTGGCCGGCTCTCTTCGCCGCTCTTAAACAGAACAACTAGAGGGGGAAGCCCTACTTGCTAGGGTATGGAATTATGGCACCCTGGGGCTTAGCATAATCAAAATTCCTAGCCTTTGGGGACCCAGAAAGGGCATCCTGCTTGCCAAGAAGTCGAGGTCAAGTCCTGCCTGGATACTGCCTGCATTTCCCTCATGCAATCGCTACTAAAATAAGCTTTTCCTTTTGCAGAGCACGAAGAGGCCGAAGGGGAGCGTGAAGCGGAGGAGCTCGACCTGGACGAGGAGCTACTCAGTCTCAGCGGTGACGAGGACTACGATGATGAAGAGCTGCAGAGCCTGGACAGCTTCTACTCAGGTAAGCAAGCATTTGGTAGTGTCACACATGTCCTCCCAGCATTCCACATTCCGCATTCCACAAAATAAATAGAACATACAGCATGCGTGCTGGAGCCATAACCATTGGAATTGGCGCTGGGGGTGTTATCCTGGCAGCCGGAGATGGCACTCCAGGGTGCTCTACACCTGTGCCGCGGGTGTCGTTTCCATATGCTGCGGTCCTGTGGCTGCCGGGCAGCCTAACTACGTTTTAAAAACCCCAAACAGCAATCAACACCAAGCAGAAGTCGGGCAACAGCATTCCGAGTCAAGTTGGGACCCCAGCTCGACCCCAGCATCCTCCTGCTCCTACACCAATTCACATCACACCCTGCCATCCGTATGGTCCTGCTGGTCCTGCTGTTGCGGCTGCTGCTGCTGCTGGTGGTCCTGCCTCTCGCTTTCACACATCCTTCTTGCCATTTACGAGCTGTCGAAGAGTCTGAGGGACAGACGGGAGTACCAGAGATGCCAGTCAGACATCCTGCCAGCCAGTATCATGAGCTACGACCCCTCGCCCACTCCGGCCACCTCCTCCTGCCTGGCCTCCCTACGTGGCCACATTTCTCTCCAGTGCCATTTCGAATGCTTTTTCTGTGTTATTTGTTTCGCTTTGCGGCAAGGACTGCCTCCCACTTTCGGTGCTTCTATTTTTTCACAACTTCCTTGCTTGTGCTTTTTGTTTTTTTTTTTCCTCGTACTCGAACAACGTCCTTGCCGGCGGAAATATCCTGGACTGGCTGGCCATTTGCTGCCCCCACTTTCATTCATTCATTCATGCACACAACTCAGTCTTCTCCGCCAGCTTTTGGATTGACTTTGAAACAGACTTGTGTCTGAGTTTCTTCTCTGGCTACACTTTAAGGAAAAGTTTTGAAATAAAAGAAACAATCAAGGACTGTAAAAGGAAACCATACCATCGAAAATTCGGAAAAATATGAGCAGTTTGTGAAGGCAAGTTTTCTCTACATTCCCAAACTTACAAACCAACTTGGCACTTCCTTTCTCTCAGTGCAGACAACATAGTTAGCACTCAACACTTGCCCGGCACATCCTTCCTGCCACTCACGGCATCCTTTCTTAACCCCTCGCACTCCAGCTTGAGGTTTAGCTACTCGAACCATTTGGTTACTCCAAGGAAATCTCTCTGGCTATTTGAGCACAATTTTGAATCGTTTTACGTTGTGTGTGCGAGATGTGATTGCGGCTGCAGAAGGATTCAGTGGACCCCTAAATATATGCAATGAAATGCAATTAGTTGCAATGCAATACTCACCCCCACCATCTCCCCCCTACAGAAAAAAAACGAGTCTCAAGTTGGTAAACTTTTGGGGCTTCCTTCCGACAGTAAACTTCATTTGTTTGTCTTGACCCCCCGGCTGAGACTTCCGCACCGAAGGACTCCGAAGGCGGGCGGGCTTAGCCTGTCCCTTTTGATTTATTAATTGCACGTGTAGTTCAAGAAGTGACAACGAAGACAATTTACCATGCTCGTATGCAAATAGTTTTAGAGCTTCCTTTTGATGCGACGCAATTAATTACACATTTGTCTTACAAGACAAACAGACTCCACTCCGTCCATCCCTCGCGTCTCGAGACCATAAATAATTGCCATGGTCAAAGGTTTTTGGAGCCGGGTTGGCTCTGCTCTTTCGTTTTGGGGTCTGAGACTGGCTCTGAGACTGGCTCTGAGACTGGGTCTGAGTCTGGGGTATTGCTTAAAGTGGCGAATTCTCACAGCCCAGCACTCGAACCGTTGCTTTCCCAAGAAGTCGTCTTCACATCATCAGCGCAAATTGCTTTACGCACCGCACACGGAGATAGAAATCTGTGTTTGGGGAAAACTGGTTACGTTCCCGCAACGGCCACCGCGGCGGCGGAGATGACATCGGTTAATGAACCGCCTTTGGATGAGCCGTGTGTGTGGTGGACAGCGGCGGATCACTTCCACGGACGCAGCACGTAGAGAACTCTCCGGCTCTTCAAGATACAGCCACCGCCGTGTAAGTGGGTCAGCGGGCTATCCCAGCCACAAATCTAATGCGTTTTAATTACAGTCATACCCGCAAAATGTCCCCCCACTAAAAGTTCCTTTCATGTACTCCAAAAAAAAATCATTAGAAAGTTTCCACAACTCTCAAGGGGTGGAGCTTGTTCGATGGCGGCAAAGGGGAGGTCACATTCCTATACTCTTCGATGGCTTTCCGTACTTTCTTTTTACTATTTTCAGTTCGCCAAAACCTTGGTTTATTAGCCAATTGTATTGGACAATTATCCACAGCTTTAATTTAAACAATTACTACAGAAAATTTTATTAATTTACGAAAATAATTATAGATTGTTAGGATCTCAAAACTCCTACCTTTATTAGGAATAATATTATTCTATCCAAGAATATTCGTTCCAGAGAGTCCTTTTAAGTAATAATGAGGTAGTTTACCCTTTAATCCTTAAAATTATTCGTCTTATAACCATTAAGAAGAGCCCACTCACCCACCTCCCCGCAAAGAGTGCTGAAAATTCGGAAAAAACTTTAACCCAACTTGTCTGGCTGTCTGGACAAAGTAATCGCAATCTCAGGTGTAAAGCCACACCGCTGACACGGGGTCTAAACAAGCGGAAACAAGGCGAAAAAACTTGGTCCTTGGTCGTCCTGCACTCGGACTCGGACTCGGGACTGCAGTGTCAGTTGCAGGCAGGACACTCCCGCCGGCGCATGTACCAGCTCCCACCGTAGGCGCACTGGCCGGAGGCTCTTGGCAATTTTTCGCCAACTTTTTCGCCGGCACTGCTTTGCTCTCTCATTGTTTTCAGTCCCGCGGGACTTTGAGCCAACTGGGCCCTGGCCCAGAGAAGTTATGACACGCCCAAGTTGCTGCCGTTTCTGCCGTTGCCACCTTTCCTGGCCTGATGATTTATGCGCCTTTGGTGGCTCGCCCGCCTCGCCAAGTTTTCGGACCCGTCCCGTCGGGGTGTCGAGAGCAAACTTTCCGCGAAAGACGTTTTCATTTCGTTTTACGATGCAAAAATAAAAAGCTCCGGAATGCTGGTGTATCGCACTTTTATAAACCGCCCCACCACCCACTCTCACACACAGAGTGGTTCCTTTTTTTTGGTGGCTCCCATGTGCATAGTTCTGCGTTGCTCCTCGTCCTTATGCGACTCCAAGGCGCAATTCCGCGTCCCAAACTCCCGGGGGAACCCTTTCAGCTCTGCCTTCCCTGCCTCAGTTTACGCTTTTCGCCCCTTTTTCCATCCCAGAAGCCCACACGTACATTTTTTGGGGTAATTTAAATGAAATACGCGTTGAAGTGCTCATCCACATGGGGAGCGATGGTGTCTGCTTTGGTTATTTGATCTTAAAGGATTTAATTTAGACATATTGTTATGGCTATTTCAAACAAAGCAGGTATCTGGCTAATAAATCTTTCAGTAAAGGCTTTAATACACAATTTATTCGTAGACACAGTTATTTTAGAGCCACTAGCCCCGGGATCCTTGGACACCTTCCATTCATAATTCATGGCTAGTGACCTCCAGCTGTCCTCACCCTCGGCGCCAGCTTCCGACCTCACTCCCGCGCCATTCTTATTAGTTAAATGCCAAAAATAACGCAGAAACTACAGGGGCAATAAAATTATTTTATGATTATTATCGCCATCAGTGGGCCAAACAAAAACCGGCAGCCAGAGTGGAGGAAAAAAGTGTCATAAACCCAATTCCGAGCGAACCCCTTCCTTTCCGTACCGTTATCGTGGCACTCGAATCGCCATAAAGTTCTAGTTTCCGTCTTCCGAGTGGAGTTGCAGATATCGGCTACCGGAATCGTAGCGCGGCACAAAAGACCTCGGATGTGGCAATCGGACATGTTAATCTGGTTTCTGGACTTCACTTCCACATCCACATCCACTCTGCCATGCATTTCAATTTTCTGGACTCTGACTCCACTAACCCTCCGAGTTTATGGCGGCACGCGTTTCCTCGATGGTCAAAGACCGTTTAGCGGCAGTGGCAGCGGCAGCTGTGGGGCATTGTTCTGGCTCCCAGTCTCTAAGCCACAAAACTGGCAGCACGCGCCACCGCACTCTAGCCCCACTGTCCCCAACCCACCAAACTTTCTGCGGTTAAATGGGCTGGGCAGCTTGCCAGCCTCGAAAAAAACAGGTGCGAACCTCAATTAGGGTCGATTGGGTCGAAAGTCAAAAGTCGATTTGAAAACCCTTTTGCCTAAACCCTATAAAACCCAAAAATAAGGGGGCGAGGTGAAGGGATTTAGCCACTGCACCGCAGGACGCCCTCGATACGTCGCCAGACCCATCATTACCCTTGACAGGCAATCAAGATCCCCGATCCCCGATCCCCGATCCCAGACCAGACCAGACCTACCTGCTAACAGTCTGATTGATTTGTGTCAGCGCCTCGTTCGGAATTGAGACAAATCCCATGGCCCTCCTCTTTTCCATTGAGGGACTTCATTTTTCATTCATGCATTTTAGTCGCATCGTGATCTGTCAGTGATGCAATTCAAAAAGGATCATCATTATAGACCATTGAGCGAGAATGACTTTCACAAAGAGGGGTCTGCATCAAAATCAGATTACGAGGATAATTATTTGTTTGGTAAATACGTCTAAAAGTTGTCTCTAATGCGCAGTGGGGTTCCTGAAAACCTCTAACCAATAATTATCCCCTAAAAAAAGGGACATATTTTGATTTAAAATAAATTATTTAGCCAAGCTTTCACTTACCTTTCCTCTAAAATATCAATCATCCTCATGTGTAATGTCATTTCTCCTAAAAAAAAATGACCACATTCATTAAAAAAGATTATCCTTGAAAAGAGTAAACCTTTTTTTGGGCCTGGTCTTGACCACCAAATGATTGTGGCTCTAATTAAATGTGTCCTCAAGCGTCTGATTAATTGTGCCGTTAGCGCGGAAATGAGATCGTGGCCAGAACGAGAAGATGGAACTCTGTGGAGACACATGGACCTTGGGCCGAGAACCAAGCATTTTTTCCTCTATGTGAGTTAGGGCTTTGGCCCAACTGTCAGGACATCAAAGTGACAATTTGAGTGACTTTTTCCGGCAATGGCTAATTTAAAATGCGCTGAAACAAAAGGACACTTAGGCTGCTGTTGGCAGGACAATGGACAGGACACGCTGACAAGTAGCACCGTTCCCGAACCTTTCCACAACTCCCCATGCAGGGCATATACACATATTTTTATAATTTATCTATTATGCATAAGGGCGCTGGCAAAGCCAAAGGGTTTTGGCTGTCACCATACTCAAGGACGAAGAGTGACACATGAGCTGAGGTCCTCTCGGTCCTTTCGGTCCTTTCACAGCGCCGCTGACCAACAGTTCGGTAAATCTCAGTGAAAAGTTTCTGGCCTGACTTTTGCATTAGCCGCGAATTAAAAATGCACAGGAAAAGGATCAAGGACCAAGGCTGGGCGAAACAGTTTACCTGTGTGGACACCCTTTCACCCACCGCCCAACAACCCACCGACCACCCCTCCCGACCTCACTTGGTCCACCCCCTTTTTTCGTCCGGCACTTGTCGTGGCCTGTCACAAAAGTGTCACTCAAATGTAATTAACACCGGAGACGGAGGACTAAAGTGGCTCAGTGTCAGGCGGGATGAGAACTTTTACCATTTTTCAGCCGAAAGTCGCCTTTTCAACGGGAAACCGCCTACCTGAAAATGTTGTTAGCAAAAAAGAACATCTAAGGACAATTAGAATATCAAATTGAAAATTCCGATTCCTTGTTACAATTAGGAAAATTGTTACAGGACGGAGCGGAACAACTTTCTCCGTGTAATCTCATTAAAAATGTAAGAAGCAAAAATTAACTTTAATTGCAATTAGATTTTGGAATCAAGATAAATACACTCTTGTGGTGGAAAAAAGCGTCTTCTGTGGAAAAGTTTTCACTGACGGGGGTCAAAGGTCAAATAGCTTTGGGCTTCTCTGGGTTAATTGGTTCTATTTGTAATTGATTTTATAAATAATAGATATTGGAAGGCTTGAAATCGGGGCAAAGCCTTTCAATTCTCACGTTTTAACACAAATATTTCCTTTTTTTAAGTACACGATTTGTTGTTTTTTATCAGTTCTATTTGTTAAATTTGTAGAATTGCTAGTTGTTTAGAGAAGTTCCCAATTTTTCCAAAAAAAATCCCACCAAAACCATCAGTTCCCCGAATAAATCACGAACTCTTGCCCAACCTCAAACCAAAGACTTAAACAACGAACTTGGCCAACAACAAAACGTGTCAATTAGCAAATCGAGAGCTAACTGTTAAAACCCGAATCGACAGCCCTGTCAATAGCCATCTCCCTCTCTTTATATATAAGTATGTACTCCTATATACTGGATTTTGCTGTAAAAATCAACGGAAGCGACGCATGCGCTGGCAGAAAGGGCTCCTATTGGTCGAGGAAATCGCCAGCCAATGGGAGTGAAGGAAATACGAAACTAAGAATAATAGAAAAACTTGAATAAAAATACAAAGAATTGAGGAAAAAATAAGCAAGAACAACTGCTCTTAAAATAGTAAAAAGTGATTTTTTAATGGCTCTAATAGTTTTATGGCAAGGGACTCGAGTCAAACGAAGAAAAATGTTTAAAAAAAATAAATTAAAAAAGAGTTCCGAATTAATATTATGATTATACATAGCTTTTGTTAAAAATGTCCTATTATTTATTTAGTTTTTCAAGTGTATAAAGGATACCTGCTGTTGACAGGCTCTTACAGAAACGAGCCTTCATTTGCTGCACTTTGTTGCTCTGCCAGGGATGTCACCGATGCCATTGTATGCATAATTAATTTGGCTTTTAGCGACGAGCCTGCTGCAGGATCTGCATCCTACATCCTGTCCAACTTGTGTCCTTTGATATCCTCTGCCGTCAGTATACATTTTTCGCAACGCCACCACGCTAATGGCTTAAACGTGTTTTTCCCTCGTTGCCTTTCTTTTTCCACTTGCCATTTTTGCGTCAATTTAAGTTTTTATTTTGGCTTTTGGTTATCTGTTACTCTACCAGTGTTTGTTTGCGGTCATGCTTCCCAGGAGTGTCAGAAAAACCAATGACATTTACAAGGAACGAGGTCTAATATGTGATTCGAAATATATGAAACATATGTTATATTTGTTCGCATTGCTTTTATTAAAAGAAAATGGCCGAGTTTTTCTTGTATTTAATTTATGAATAGCCTACAAATTATGTGAATAAAGCTATACATAAGATATGATGTTCACAGAAAGTTTAAAACTAACTGAAAAGACAAAGTTGAATTTTATTAAATTTTAACTACCTTATCTGAGATGAATTAGTAGCTGTGCTTAAGTGAAAACTTTTACAAAACGAAATCTTAATGAAAAGGAGTCCATATAAATCATCACCTGACTTTTTCACTAAAT
This sequence comes from Drosophila varians, assembly GCA_018150405.1. NCBI lineage: Eukaryota > Metazoa > Arthropoda > Insecta > Diptera > Drosophilidae > Drosophila > Drosophila varians. The sequence continues at coordinate 19,642,941 of JAECWK010000130.1, forward strand.
TGCATTTTTTAGCAAACATAAATAAAGTATAAAACCCATCAACGCTCCGTTTTGTGGCCCCCCAACTGCCCCGCCTGCCTCTCGCCAGTTAACCCATTAGAGGACGGTGCTCTTCGTTAACCCACTTGGATCCCATGCCCCGCCTTTAGACGGCCCTCGTGTATATGTATTTCTGTTCGCTTATGTGGGGCCCAGCGAGCGAGTCTTGCTTGCTCCCTCACTGGCTCGGGGGCTGGCGTCTCGCTCACACCGCCTGTTCGGGGGACTCCGGCCTTCGGCCTCACAGTGTGTGGTGCTTATATAAAAGTGAGCTTTCTCACTCGCTCACGCCCCCTCCCACCATCGCTGTGCGTCGTCTGCCAGTATTAGTGGGGGTGGGGTGGGGCGCCATTTAAATTACGGCCTTGCTGCTTGCCGTTGCCTCTCATTTGTCGTCGCCATGCGATGAGAATCCCAAAAGGCACACACACACACACTCACACACACACGCAGGGGCACTCGGTGGCAGGAAAACCAGTTCGCCTAGTTGTCGCATTTATAGGCGTTCTGTCGACGTCGCCCGCTGGTCTTTGGCTCTTTGGATCTCGGCCTTTGGCTCTGATTTTAGTCACATTTTGGTGCCCGCGGCATTTGGACGTCCTTCGTCTCGCGCCTCGCGCAGCTACCACATGAATCACAAATAAAACAATGATCCTTTGGTGCCCTCAAGGGACTTAATTATTACTAAAGTGTTTGCAAAGTGCAGTAAAAGTGCCTCTTCAACAGGAATTAGTAAAATTTAATTTGATTCAAGTGAATAATTAGTTAATTAATACAGAAACTTAGACGAAGCCATGATATGATGGCCCTAAAGATGTTGTATCGCGGTCCCAGTTCGCGTTTGGAGAATTTAATCGAAAAGATCCAGGCCACCAAGGAGATAACCAATAACGGTAAATTACTAATATTATGAAGGATGTTTTAGTGGAAAATTAAGAATATTTAGGAGCCTAATTATGATGCTTTCAAAACAAAGTAACAAAGAAGTGAAAATGCTTTTAGATTTTATTTTTATTTTGATGAAAAAATCAATTGCCGCCGGGTTTTCTTTTTAATAACTTTTCTCCTTAAAAAGGTTTAAGGTCTGGCAATGAAATTATTAAATATTGTGACGATATAATCATCTATTTATTTCTAAGGAAGACATCTTAAGAGAAAGGCATTTAATGGTTCAATCACAAGACCCTCCATCAACCAAAACATCAAATGACAACCAACATTTCAATCAAGTCCGAACGAGTTCAAATCTCTTACAACTTTCTTTAACCCCAAAGATCAAGACGGATGAGAGTGTGATTCGAGTTTGATGTCTCCCAATTAGAGTCCAACCTAGAGCAGGTCAGAGTTCAAGTGATAATGGGGGGAAACAAGCCATGACAGATACAGCCCCCAGCCCTAATCCGGAGACGCGAAGATCACCAGGAGATCACTGGCAATTGGACTCAATTAAAAGTTGTCGAAAGCCGGGAAAGTGAGCATCGGCACTTGGCGCGTGGTGATAAATAGATCGTCTCGGAAGGGGGGTAGGATCATGATGATAATCGTGACCCTCATGGACAGTGGGATACTCTACTACTGGGGATGCTGTAATTAAAACCGCAGCAAGAACAAAGCGCAATTAGTTTGCATGAGACTCTCGCCGCCCGGGGGCGTCTCCAGATGGGGTGTCTGGTCAACACCAAATGTTGCACTGCTAATTGAATTAATTCCGACGTTGATTTCCTGTCTCAGTGCCCCGGTCCCATTTCCATTCTCATTCCAAAAGCGCCGCTAATCAGGATGCAACCGCCCACTCGATCAAACTGAAATTACACACTCAAGAAGAGAAATTAAAGGCTGTTTACACTCGAGACTGTCTTAGAATTAGCATTACTTAAGAAGTCTATTCTTTATCCATTTCAGATATGTATAGTACTCACACATCGTCCAGTTACTCACCCAGCATTTCGGACGGCACCATGACACCCAATTCACACCACTTACCCGGAGCACCCCCCGCAGTCCTTCCGGGCCAGGATCAGGATCATCCCGGGGAGGCGAACACCAACGGCGGCCTCGATGGCGACGACCTGGTTAAGCCGAAACGCCTGCCCCACTTCCACCATCATCACCACCACCACTACCATCACCAGCAGGCGCTGAAAATCGCCAACAAGCTGCGGAAAATCAATAAGGAAGCCAAGCTGGGAGCCCTCGGCGGCGTCGGCTCCGGAGGAGCTGGCTCCAAGTTTGATAAGTTGACAGGCGAGGGGATTAAAAATCGCGGCGACGGCTCCTATCAGTGTCAGTTCTGCGAGAAGTCCTTTCCGCGCCTCGGTTACTTGAAGCATCACGTGCAGGTGAGTCGGGCAACTCCTTCGAAATGCGAAAGGGTGGCACTTAACCAAAGAGGGTGGCTTCCTATTTTTAATTACCACATCCTGACATCCCTGTAAGGCGCTTAGGTTGTTCTCCTGCTCACTGATTGACAGTTCCAACGTCTTAGGTGACAGACTGGGACATTTTGGGTGTTTAGTTTGCGGTGCCTTCATTGATTTTCCATCATTGTGGGTTAGGACTTGAATCCGATAATTGAAATCGAAAGTGGTTGGAGGAAAGGATTGGGTTGGATGCAAAATTGAATTCCCAAAATCTTAAATTCCAAAAGACACCGCCTTGTAGTCTCAATAACTCTAGCTTTTGGCCAACACCGCCCATGACATCAGCAACTTGTTAACCCAATTGCAACTGCTGTTTAGAGAACTGTGATCCTTATCGCCGACCTGGGTCTCTCTAACATGAAAGCAGCCCGGCTTTGATCCTAGCGCCTGGATGAAGGCTGCTACGGCTCGGAATTCGGTCTTTGAGCTGGGCTTTTGGGATGTGTTGATGGCGATGATGATTGGAGTCGGACAGTTTAAAAAGCCATAACCAACACGAGAAGTTAGCGCGCTCTCTGGATGCGACTATCCCGGCCCGGCCCGGTCCGGCCTGGCCTGCCCTGGCGTGGCCTGGCCCGGCTCACTCATCATATGTGATATTGTGCAATTTTAAGGCAATCCAAATCGGGGGACTGCATACAAATGGGCTAATTTTTTTTTTTTGCGCTCTCAAAGTTCAAAGCCGGCTACCGCCAAAAGAACCCAAAAAGCAAACCGGTTGCGGGTGTAGCTCTGCTCTCGAGACCCCCAAAGCCCCCCATGCCTCCCAGGCGGGAGCACCTGCCCCTCTCCGGCCAAAGCCTGGGCGGGTAGAAGCCAGGCGGCGTTGCGCATTTAGATGAATTTTGTCCACAAGCCACGAGTCGCAAGCGAAACACCTACTCGTCGTCAGTCGGTATGCAGATTCGGATTCAGATTGACGCATCTATAAATTCAAGCCAGGCCAGGAGTAGTCATCATCGTCGTCGTCGTCGTCGTCGTCGTCGTTTTTCAAACTGGGCTAGACGGATAGACGGGTAGACGGGTGGACAGTTGACGCTGCCTTGTCTGGGGCACTTCTAAGAATTTCAAATAGCCTCCGCCGAGTCTCTCTGGCCCGGCTAATTGCTCAGATTATCTTTATGCTAATGGCGTTTTCCCAATTTGTGTTTTTCACAACTCGTTTGCAGAGCCACGCCGAACACCTGCCCTTCAAGTGCGAGTACTGCTCCAAGCTCTTCAAGCACAAGCGCTCCCGCGATCGCCACAAGAAGCTGCACACCAACGAGAGGAACTACAAGTGTCCCCACTGCGAGGCGGCATTCTCCAGGAGGTGGGTTCCGACAGAGTCTTTTAAGCCTTTGAAACTTAAACATAACCTATTTGTTTTGAATTTGTTTACTCCAATCCAGTGACCATTTAAAAATCCACATGAAAACCCATGACATCCAGAAGCCCTTCCAGTGCAGCATGTGCAACAGGGGCTACAACACGGCGGCGGCTCTCACCTCCCACATGCAGAAGCACAAGAAGAACGCAGCCATCCTGGCAGCCGGAGGCAATCCCAACGCCCTCAACTATAGTCCCCGTTCCACAGGATCGGCCTCGGCCTCAGTGTCCAGCAACGGCAGCCTCCACAAAAGGCGCTACGCCCTGGCCTTGGCCACGGACAGCAGCCCCAGTCGCCTGGATTACCCCCAGAAGAGGTCCAGGGGTGGCACCACAGCCGCCGCCACCTCCAATGCCACGCCCACGCCCCTGCTGCGATGCAGCTACTGTCCTAAGGTGACGGAGTTCAGCAGCCTGGAGCAGCTGAATGCCCACTTGCAGAGTGTCCACGAGCAGGGCCAGCCGCCGATGAAGACGCCCAGCCACTCACAGGAGGGCGAGGGTTTCCAGTTGAGCTGCGAATACTGCACCATGAAGTTCGGCAACATCGCCGGGCTCTTCCAGCACATGCGGAGCACCCACCTGGACAGGCTGAGCAGCCCCAACTCCTACTATGAACATTTCAACCGCCTGGCCACCGCCGGAACCTTCAGTCCCCGCCTGGCCCTCGATCTGCCCAAGATCAAGCCGGATTTGGGAAGTCCCGAGCAGCGAGAGCTTCGCCCCTCGGAAGAAGATCTGCCCACGGATTTGAGCAGCAACAAGAGGCGACCCTTGACTCCAAACCCACAGCCTCCTCCCGCCCCTCCGGGCGTCTTCTTCTGCAATCAGTGCAACGCCGGCTTGCCCGACTTCGAGAGCTTCAGGAATCACCTGAAGAGCCACATAGCCGAGGGCATGCAGCAGATTTGTCCGCATTGTGGTCTGAGCCTGCCGGAGCAGTCGGAGTTCGAGCGCCATGTGGTGGGACACTTTCTGATCACCGGATCCGAGTTCAACTGCAGCTCCAGCTGCGGCAAGAGCTTCGCCAAGTCGGAGGATTTGCAGCAGCACCTTCTCACCGAGCACGTTCTCACTTTGCTAAAGTGTTCCCTCTGCTCGGAGCTCTGCGAGAGTCGGATGGCCATGCAGCTGCATCTGGCCTGTGCCCACAGCCAGGAGACCAAGCTGCTGCGTTGCAGCGCCTGCCTCGAGCTGTTCCGATCGGACGCCGAGTTCCACGTCCATGTAAAGACACGTCATCAGCTGGGCGGACATCCCGCCCTGGGTGCCTCTTCGAATGCTCCCTCCAATCCTCTCCAGTGCATGTTCTGCCGAGTCGTCTGCTCCTCGGAGCTGGAGATGCACTTCCATTTGGCCGCCCACGCCCGCCAGTTCCGCTGCCCTTCTTGCCCTGAGACCTTCCACGTGGAGTTCCTGCTGGACCGTCACATGCAGAGCCAGCATGGCGGCGGAGCTGGGGGAGCAGGTGGGAAGGACAAGGAGGCCACTTCACCCAACATGGGCAGCTTGTACGTGAACGCTTTGTTGCCTCCATTGGCGGCAGCGGCGGCGGCGGCAGCTGCCACCAACAACAACAGCAGCATCATCGACTACAACGTGGCGTTCAAGGGTCTGTTTGGCGGATCAGCCGGAGGTGGACCTGGATCAGGAGCACCCACTGCCCCGTCTTCGAAGTTCTACAGCCCGCTGCAGGTGGACACCAACGCCCTGAAGGCCCAGACCTCTCCCCATCCGGCCTTGATGTACGGTCTGAGTCAGCGGTACTTGATGGAAATGTATGCCGCCAAGTCGGCTTCTCCTCCAGGAAATGAGGGCGGATCCAATGGACAGCCAGTCGGGGCCCAGGCAGCTGCTGTACCACCGCCACCACCTGCCCCGGCTCCACCACAGGCCCCAGTGCCACCCACCACTTTCAGCTGCGGCATGTGCGAGCGCCAGGACTTGAGGAGCGAGGCGGAGCTCCATTCGCACCGCAAGTTGGCCCACAACCTGAAGACTGGGGTGAGCCTGAGATGCGCCTACTGCGCCGGGAACTTCAAGTCCAGAGCAGAGCTGGAGCAGCACATGAAGAGTTGCCACAACTCGACCGGCAAGCACAAGTGTTTGATTTGCGACGAGGTATTCCCCTCGCCGGCCATTCTGGCCGAGCACAAGCTGCAGCACTCCAAGGTGGGGCAGTCGGGAAAGTGCTCCCATTGTGGCCAGCCGCTGGAGGATGTGGCGGCCTTCAGGGCCCATCTCTCTGAGCACGGCAGTGACGGGGCCTCCCTGCCCCTGGCCTGCATCTGTTGTCGCCAGACCCTTCATTCCGAGTTCGAGTTGAGTCTGCACGCCAAGTTCCACACCAAGTCCGCGTCCAGTGGCGGAAGCCTGCAGGAGCCAGTGTGTGCCCTGTGCCTAGAGCCCCTGCCAGACGCCAGCGAGGGTCCTGCCAAGCTCTGCGATAAGTGTTGCCGGAAACACAATCTGAATGGAAAGAGGAGCAAGCCCCCAAGTGAGCCATCAACCCAGAATCTGCCGCCAATCCAGCCGCCATCCGGTGCCGCCTACGTGGAGAACCGTTGCAACCTGTGCAAGATGATCCTGCCCCACGCCCAGAAGCTGCAGGAGCACCTGGTGGAGCATACTTTTGCCGGGACCGAGCAGCGAGGCTACAACTGCTACATTTGCTCGGCGGTCTTCACTGCCCCTGGTGGCCTGCTGAACCACATGGCCGAGCACGGCGCCCACACGCGTCCCTACGACTGCAACCTCTGTCCGGAGAAGTTCTACTTCCGGGCGGAGCTGGAGCACCACCAGCGGGGCCATGAGTTGAGGCCCCAGGCACGGCCCAAGATCGAGGTTCCATCCAATAGGACCACCTCGCCCATCGATAGTCCCGTGAGGAGTCCCACGATTGTGAAGCAGGAATTGTACGAAACGGACACGGCCCTGTCGGGTGGTGGGGATGAGGAGGAGCCGGAAAACGCCCACGACGACGAGGAGTACATCGAAGTGGAGCAGATGCCGCACGAGCCGCGTGCCAGCGACTTGGAGAGGCCCACCAGTAGCGCCTAGATATCAAGCTCCAGAGAATCCCGATGGGGGCGTCATAGTATTTAAAAGACTGTTTCTTGACCGATCTTGCTTCTAGAACGCTGCCACTGCATTCCCGTAACTTTGACACAATTATTTTTATAAATCTTGCCACTTTTGAAACGATCATAAAGCAAATGGAACAGCTTAGTATTAACCACATATTATTAATAAATTATGACACATAATCAATATTACACATACGCCTAGTGTACTCGTAGAAATTCTTGACAAAGTAACAAAAACAAAAGACATTTGTGTGTGATAGGTTTTCAAAGATTTCACTTCACTATTTATCCTCGACTATGGTTTATGTTATGGGGCCATGCCTTTGATTCAGTATTTATGATCCAACAATAATTAACCATGTAATGTTCTACACAATTACTTATATATAATAATACTGTATGTCTTGTGTAAGCACCAAAACATTTTTAATGTGTAGCATAAAAAAAGTAAAAAGGAAACAAATATTTAGTAAATAAAACAAGCAGAAGTTGAAACCAAAGTGCGAGGTATTTTATGACTTTACTTAGAAGTTTGGCGGGGATGGAGGTCCGAGGTCCGAGGAAAATCTGGAATCTGATAAGTACGACTCTTTTATTTGGTTTATTTTTATGGAAGCTGACACAACATGAGCTGACACAAAGACGAGGTCTCCTCGGCGAGGGCCTCGGAGTCCAAATTTTATGGCGAATATTTCGTTTCTGGTTTATTTCGGCAAGCGCGACACGTAACGGCCATAAAAAAGGTGCGCTCCGAGGCCCAGGGTAACCCTCGGTTCGGCATTTCTGCCCCTGGAGCTTTGCCAGCTCCGTCAAACCGACAACAAATTGGCATCTCGTTTGGGTGATCCCTATCTCCAAGACCGGTGGCAATTACACAGGCAGCCATCCAGCCATGCAGCCATCAAGTCACAAGATATGACGCTTCTGTTTCCCGGAACGCTTGCCTCCTCTAATCTCAGTGAGGCAACAGGGGCTGCAGCACCTCCTGCTTCTGGGAAGCAATTGCAAATAAATCGCATTTAATAAATTGCATCGAGCTAAAAGGCAGCGACCCCCTGATCTGCACCTGTCGGCAATCATCACAAATCAATAAAAATGTTTATCATCACAAACAATTGGTATAGTTCCAGCTTCAGCTCTAGCTCCAGCTCCTGGTCCAGCTCAAAGTCGTCCAGAGTGGGTAAAAAGCACCGGCAGTTGTTAATTAGCGCCATGCCACGAATGCCAAAACGTCCGAAGGAAAACAGCAACTACTACCAAGACCTGGCCACTGCAATTGTCGGCCAACAATCGAAAGCCACTCCATGCCAGGGGAGACTTCATTGATCGTTTTGGCCCCCCCACACACCACACACCACACCACTCCGATTTGGAGCACTCCAGACCGCCAGGCGCGTCATCCGCTGGGGCAGCCTCTGCGATCTTTTTCTTTCTGCGAAATACATATATTTTTTTCTTTGTTTTAAAGAGCCGCTTAGCGTCACCAATATGTCCCGTGTCGAGTCCGTAAATCAAAACCTCCAACGTATCGACGACAATCGCATCGATTCGCGTCGCTTTATTTTTGGTATGCCAGGCATTTGACGGGTTTTTACACGCTGTCCTTGCTGTCCAGGGAGTTTCAACTTTAAAGAGCGACTGGTTGGATGAGTGACTGAATGACTGACTGACTGGCTGACACTACCAACTGGGATGTCCGACACAACCCAACTCCAACTCCTTGTCTGGCTGGCATGCGAGAAAAGCATTTCGGAGTCCGCGCCGCGTAACATTGACAAATGAAGGAGCTCCCATCAGTCAGTCAGCGAGCTCCATCCTGGGCAGCCCGGCGGGCAGCTCAGGCGGATGATGAAGATGCCTGGCCAAAACACCCAAAAACCCAAATGGAGACAAATGATGATCGGGAGAAAAGCAGAGAAAGGAGCAATCTTCCCTGCGAAGATGACGTGAAATATTTTCGCATGCCCTATTAAACAAAAACAAAAGTGAAAAATCGTTGTTATTTTTTTTTGCAACCCCTCCGTAAATGCTTCCTCTTCCGGGGCAGAGGGCAGAAAGCTGGGGTTGGGATATTTGCGGAACTTAAGGACACGAAATGTGTGCCAAACATGCAAGAGGGCTACACTTACATTATATTCATTACCGGCTTATTAGCGTGATTTACCGAGATTGTGGGGGAGTGACGTGTCCTGGGGAAGAGACACACTGTAATGACAATGCCAAGGATGAGCATAAGGATGTGCCTGATGAGGCTGGGGATGCTGTGAGGGCGTGGGAGCTGCTTAATGCCTGGGAAAATGACTTTGAAAGCGCCATATCCCATATCCGTTTGTCAATAATACCGTGCGAATTTCCTGATGGATGTGCCACAGGATGTGCCCTCCCCCAGCCCAGCCCAGCCCATCCAACCAGGAGGTCCTTAACAGTATCAACTTGTCATATGCAAATTATGGAAATTGATTTAGGCCATAAAGCTAATAATCTAATGGAGGAGGGTTCCGTCTTCATTTGGAGCTTGTCAATTAGCTGTCAACTTCCTGTCGCTGCAATTGAAAGAGGGGGCCACTAATTAGCTGACCAGATCGCAGAGATACTGATCACTGAGAAGAGTAGAGTGTCCTCTTCTTGGGCGAGGCGCTAATTCAATTAATAATCCCTCGAAATAAACACGCGCGATGCGTATCAGGCCGACAATTTACACAAATTAAAACTAAGCAGCACTTCATCTCCCTTGTTCCCCATTCCCCTTGGTTTAATTATGCAATTACTAGATCATTTTTCTTTTTTATTTAATATCTGCTTTCCTCGATGGCACGAGCTCAAACCGAAACAGATACAAGTTACAGATACAGATACAGATACAGATACGAGTTGCAGATACAGAACCTTTCGGATACACATATGCGAGCCTCTCCCATTGGCCGATTCGAAATGAAACGGTAAACGTTCTCTGTATGTGTGTGTGCCTGCCCGTAGGTGTTTATGTACAAGATAGGGAGTCGTTTTTGGGGCGTGGCAAGGGTGGCACCAGATACATCCCAGATATCTCTGAGATACTTTGATGGGGAAGTTAACCAAAAAAACCAAAAAACAGGACATTAATATCCATTTCCTCCCCTACTAAATAAATTTCCTTTCTCCCCTCATCAGTATCCTTGAAACTATCATCCTTATTAGACGCTAAACGTGCCCAAACGCAAGTTATGTAAATGGATAGCCTTACGAGAGGATCGCTGGACTGATTGATTGATTGATTGCCATTCAGGACTGGCAGCACCAAATATAAACAGCAATTGCATAGGACAAAGGACACTCATTATTCTCGGTTTTTAGCATTTGCGGGCGGTTTGTTTTCTATGCGCAATTTATAAAGTTGCTGACACAATAATGGGAGCCAGGACACGGCAGGATCACCTCTCTGCATGGCACCTCCGCCTTAAATTCTCGCGAATTAATTTAAAAAGGAGCTACGGCTGCTGCCGCTGCTGCGGTCCCGCAAAAGTATTATATTACCCAGGAGCCCACGAGGATTCGAATCAGGAGTAGTAGCAGCAGCAGCAGCAGCAGCAGGATCTGTTGAGAGCGTCCCAAGCTTGCTTGCGTCTTGATAAGGCATAAAAGGTCCTCCAGGACAATAGGCAATTGCCCGGGCATTTCCTCGAGCGTGTTTATGCTTTGCGCCTTCTTATCCCTCGATTTCTTATCACGGCAAAAAGATCAAATTTCGAGAGGGAGCCCAGGACGAGAGAAAAGGAGCCGCTGGGAAAGGATGTGCCAAAGGATGAAACCAAGCTTAGGGATGCTTTTGTAGGCAGGCCGGACTCGGACTCAGACTAAGTAACTAGTATTTTATTAAAAATAGTTTGAGGAATACTTTGAAGATCCCATAAACTCCCAAAAAATAACGAAACAAAGTCAACGTTCTTTACGTTTTTTTTCGTTGTATTACACAATCAGATGCTGTTGTGGCCCCTTTGAGTAAAATCGTTTCCCCAGAAACAAAAACTCGGAAAGACCTTAATTAAATTTTTGGTTACCCGTGCAGGCACTTCTTTTCCCTTCTGTCTCGACGTTTCTGTGTTAACTTGTTCTAAGTACGCTGCTTTTATGACCCATACAGTAGTGGCGAGCCATTGGGCTCCAAGATGATGGACACAAACGGACAAGTTTCACAATTTGCTGGCGGCTTTATCATGAGCAGAGTGGTGCGTTTTGACCTCTTGGCGAGTACGTGCCTGGCCTCAGAGTGTGACAAACTGGTTGGCAGAAAAAGTGGTATAGTTGCGGCCTGTAGTTGTTGCTTTTATGACTTAATGCCGCGTACGCCGCGCAATTTCAATTACAACCCAACGGCGAACCCGAACGGCTTACATGTTTACATGGCTAAGACCGTAGGCCGATATAGAGCAGAGCCCCCACCTGCCACCCTCCATCCTACCGGTGTAAGACCTTCGACCGCCGCCAGGTGCCAAATTTGACAGGCCGGCGAAGGGCCGCTCGAGTGGCGCATTATTTATGCCCCAAAGTACGTTCCGGGGGTGTTGGCCTGACCCCCTCCCTCTCTATTAGCCTTCAGCACGTGGCCAAGTTTATGATTTCTCGCCCTAACATCTTCCGTGGCTGCTTCCTAGTTGCTGCATGCATATTTAAATTCAAATTTAATCAAGCCACTGCAGGTGGAAACAAGTGGCTGCACGGTATCAAAGATTCCGCATTTTTTCACAATGCATCTGGGGAATTACTTTTTCAAAGGCGTTTAAATGTGTTCTTTAAGTTTTCGATAAAATTAAACTTCCAAAATTTCCCTTAACCTTTTATTCCTAAACCTTTTAATATTATACATTATTTAAAACTTTTAATAAGGGTTATATAAAGCTATATGAAACTTAAATAAGGACCTTTGGAAAGACACATTTTAAAAAATTATAACTTCTTAGTTACGATTTACAAACATGGTTCAATTGCGTTTTTTTTCGTATCCAGTGAATCCATGTATGTAGAAAAAAAGTATTTAAAAGAAATAAAATACAAGAAAAAAGAATATGGAAATTCAAATTTAAAATGGAATTCAAATAAATGAAAGTTATCGTTACCATCTCTATAACCGGTTCGCCCGATTCAGGGATGAACCAAGAAGTTCGATAGCCCGAAAATCGAACCACAACCTCAATTTAGATAAATATTTTTGTCATCATTCCTTCTGGCCACACTAAACTGTTAAACCCAACCATATCTATAAAAATTATTTAAAATCGTCAATCGGGGAAGGCAATCGGGGAAAAAACGAAGCAAACAAAACGAACACCAGCACCGCGGCGGTTGATTATTTCTGTGCCGTTCCATTACACATTACACAACTTTGCAGACGGTGATTTGTGACAACGCCGAGTGTGGTGCCTTGACTTTTGATATTTTTTAAACGCCGAAGCCGCAGAACTCTCGCTTTTGAAACCAAAATCGCAAAGACGCTGCAAAATTTATTAACAAGGAACGCGCTGCTATCAGAATAAGAAAATCTCGTCAGATTTGCGGTGTTTATGGAAAACCAAAAGGATACTTGAAACAATCAACCAACGTTTAACGGTCCAACATTCTCAAAGCAGTGTCCTTGTTGCTTTTGTTGTTGTTGTTGAAGAGGAAGCCCCAAATCAAAATATTTTCAATTTGAACCGCGGATGAGAAGTGAGTGAAGTGAAAGAAAAGGAGGAAAATTGCCAAGGAACGTCATTAGGCACTTACCGTTATCAGCACCCGGCAATAACAAACCTAGAATCATGTTGATCTCGTGCAAATGCTTGAATTTCCTCGCCTCCTGCTCGAAAACGCAGCGGAGGAGTGATGGAGGCGCTACCGGCAACCAGCAGCCGGGCGCTGGAGAGGTACCCATCCCGGTCCTGCTGTCGCAGGTGTTCCAGCAGTCGATCCACCGCGATTTTTCCTTCTACAACCAGTACATGGACTTTTTCAAGCGGGTAAGTGCTTCTATAGCTTTTCGCGATTATGGTTATCGGCTTCTATATATTCTATATATGTCGGTGCGAGCAAGAGAGAGTGCGCCAGTTCCAGTATTGATTGGGGGGTAGCACAGCGCAGCATAAAAACAGGCCTATGCTCGAGCTATCTTTCTCTCTCTGGCAGCTACCTCCAGAGGAATCACAGTGGGCCCTGCCAAAGAACAGACACCGCAGACGTAAACCGGCATTATATACTTAAATTTGATATTAAACAAAAGAATAGATTTGGAAATATAATATATATTCTTTATATACAAGTCCTGTCAACGAAGGCCCACTGTATTCACATTCCCAAGGCACGCACAAACAAACGCATAAACATAGGGTAGGCCTAGGCCCTAGGGCCTGGAATCGGGAAATGGTCTGGAAAGGGATGGTGGTGGAGGGACACAGGGAACATAGGGAATGGTAAGGGCAAGGCGGCCGGAAAATAGGGTCATCCACTCGCTGATAGGAACAATCCCTTTTGCGTCTCGCATTTTGGTTTATTTTTGGCCTGACCAAGTGCATCTCAGCCATCCTCGCCATCTCCCTTTTGTTCTTGCCCCCTCCCGCACCTGTTCTTCCCTGGCCGGTTCTCTCTGCCGTGCCAACCTGATCGCCGGTATTTTTAGGTTCCTGCGTCAGCTTCTGTTTCACTTGCGTTACTTTATTTCGGCCTGTTTTGCGTTTTCTGTATGATTTATGCGCTTTTGCTTTTCATTTGCTACTCCCCTCCTCAGTTGTAAATAATTTGCATAATTTCCTACTGAAAATTTCAGCGTTTTTTTTTTCACTTCCCATCAACACAGCCGCAAAAGGGTGGGCCGACTTGACTCTCTGGGGTTCTGGGGTTAAGCGGAGTCACTTAGCGCAGGCGGTTCATGGGTTATTTTCCACATTACGCGCTCCAAAGTTGGGGAATTCTCACTTTTTTAGGCCACCTTTTATTTATTATTGTAGAAAAGTAGATGTAGTTTTTGTTACGGATCTTAATATGATCAACAAATATTTACCCGACTTATGTGTGGGGTATTTCAAGAAAAGATAAAGGATATTATCGGTCTATTACCATTTTACAATACGCATTTATTAATTTATTTATTTGCACTTCAGGTCTGGAAACAACCCTTTATTTACTTTAGTTTAAATAAATATACGTGCTTATTTGGTGTTTGTATTAACGAATAAACAAACTGTTGTTTACTTCCATTAACTTTAATTTGAAGATAATGGTTTTATTGAATAAATTGTAGATTTCCATAATTTCATTTGATGCTACCTCATCCGAAACAGAACCAGAATCCCTGCGTCATCGCCGGGTGTCTTGGCCACAATTTTCAAGGTTAAATCGCTCTATCCCCACTTTTCTTGGCTCTCTCTCTCTCTCTGTACTCCCCTTCTTCGGCGATAGCACTTGTCACACTTTGACAGCCACTGCGATGGTAAGCCATGGTTTGACAGACACTGGGGGGGAGGCCAAGGTTCATGGAAGTTCTCGGCTTTAATTCGAATTTATTGTTTTTATTTTAAGACAATTGGTTATCAGAGACACCCCACCACACCGCAAGCTTGTAACTCGAGTTGTAATGCAAAATTGAATTGTTCAATAAGGCAGTGTCTTGGTATTGTTTTTTCCGCTGCTGCGGTTTTGAGATCATCAGATCTTGCTACTATTGTTGGATTTGTTGCACCCACTTCAAAAGCGCTGAGGCGTACAACAACAACAACAACAACAACAACAACAGCGATATGGACAAATAGACCCAAAGTGTTATTTTGAATAATTTCAAATTCAAAGCTCGACAACAAAACAAAAGGAAACGAAGGAAAATGCAGTAACGAAAACTGAATTCTCTTAAATTTAATTAATTGAAATACTTTGATATCTTTGAAAAGAATCCATTGTCCTATCCTGTCCAGCATCTCTTCTAATTCGCACGCAAAAAGTATCTCACAGATACCCCGAACCCAGTCCCTATCCCAGTTGGGATCCCTCTTAGAGGGTATGCCTTTTATTCAAATACACAACATCATGGCATATATCCCACATGTATAAATATGTATTGTATAGAGGCTCTGTATATATTCCTCTATGTAGAGCCAAAACGGAACGCTTTTAGAATAAATTACGAAACCAGCGACAAAACACAAGCAAGCAAGAAGTAAAAAGCACAAAGAGCAGCCAAAGAGTGGGCGCTGCTAAGGGGGCGGGGCAGCAGAAACACAGGCAGAGCCAGAGGCAGAGGAAGAACAACAACAGCCGAGCCGAAATAAAAAACAAAAAACTTGTTTATAATTTTTTTCCCCCCATCTCTTTGGTTTATTTGTGCGAGTGTGTGTGTGTGTGTTTGTGTGATGGATAAACAAGTTTTCGAGATTTCCAAATGCGACCGGCCGGGGACTGGACCCGCCGTAAATTGGAGTCCGGGAAGAGAAAGACCTATTTAGATGGTTCTCCACTGGGCGCTAAGGAAGGGGTTAGGTCCCCAAAAAAAACCCAAAAACTATCTCCTAATATTCATTGTTTCTTATCCATCTAAATATCCTATTATATTTTCAATGAAATATTTTTCTCCGTGCAGAACCGGGTAGGGGGTCACTAAGGCAACGATAGGAGGTAGCTGAATTTTTATTTTGGCCCACTTGATGGGCCAGTTGACAGGCGGAGCCTCCACCGGCCCCCACTTCTGTCGAAAAGCTTCCAACTGCGTAGGCCCCGGATTGTTTAAATTATGATTTTATGCATAAAATTTGTTTAAACTTTGAGCTACATATGGCCAAAGATGTGATGAACCATCACAAGGCTGAAGACCTAAATATTTGTGTCACTTCAGGAGACCCTGTTGTGTTTTACATTAAATAAAAAAAGTGATTTCCGATCATGGTTAAAACTTTTACATGACATTGAGACTTTTTTGATATTACTTATATTTAAGGGAGATATTTTAGGGATCTCTGATGTTTGGGGATGACTGGCTTGTCCCGGGAGCTGCGAAAAGCTACAATTGTTTTGATTGCACGCACAAACCTTATCACTTTTTCGTTTGTCCAGCGCACACACTCACGTTCTTTTCTAGGTTATCAAACGGTACATCCACCTACCTACAAATTCAATATATAGTATAGGCTATATACATATGTATATACGATCCCCGTCAGTCTTGCTGTCGTCAGTGGCTTGTCTGGCTTTGTTTTTGGAAATTGCTTTAGTTTTGATTAGAGAGTGAGTCTAAGGGCCCTCGCCAAGTTCTGCCTCACCTGTGGAAATCGGTTAATTAAAAAGGCAAACGAAACAAGACAAATATGGAAACCAAACTGGTTTGATGAAACAACGAGCGACAGCTGCATTCATATGCTAATGTCCATGCTTATTTATAGCCCAGTTAATCGCGTTATAAAACCGAAAACCCTTTTCCGATCCAACGATTCCAAATCAAAGCACGAGTTATTAATCAAGTCGTACTGTATGCGGTGTTTATGAGGGAAATGCAAGGCGCGGCTGCAGTGTGCCAACATTTGTTGACTCTAAAAATAGCCATTATCAAATGTAAAGTCTGTGAATCGTGAATGGGGATGGGTATGGGTATGGGGTGAGGGCAGTATGTACAATTGTAAGTACTATAGTAAGGAAATGATAAGTGGCCTGGGTCCGGGATGGGAAATCATTATTTTATCGCAACTCAGACTAGGAGAGCTTAATAGTAATTTAGGTAGGAAGAATGTATGAGAAGCACAGCAGGAGCTTGAAGGTCATAGAATCCCATTGGAGGGACGTTGGTCAATCAGTCCACCCATCCCCTTCCGCCTGGCCCAAGCTGAGAGCGCGTGTGTCGGTTAATTGAAAACCAATGTTAATCTTTAACAAATATAACCTTGGATGCGGCAACAGTCAAACTGCGTACTCGCTGGTGATAAAAAAGCAACACTTGACTGGAGCCAACCAATCTTTGGGCCAATTTGCGGTTAAACTCTTAACCTTTAGACCGCCTTTGGGCCTTGCAAGTGGACCATTCCACTCTTCACTCTCGTGCCAGCCTCGTGTAAACAAAACTATAAATTCTTGAGTTGAGAAACCGCGCGCCCATCTAAAAATAAATGGACAAAATCTTGGCTAGCTTGGCATTTTTTTAAAATATCCCAACTAACGATAGCGAATATTTTATTTTGCGTAAAAGGGGTGAGATATTTCAACGGTGGGGGTTGGTTTCGCTCACGTTTTAATTGCGTGATTTCCTCTTCAGGTGAGGCGAGGGGGTTAATTCCATCGCTACCCCCCCTCCCAATTATGATGTCTTTTCAGAGACGCCAGTCGAAAAATAAATAAATAACAAAAACTGTGTCAAATGTGCGGTCACAGATTTGTTTGCTTTGGATAAACACGAAACAAGAGGACGGCAAACGTCTAAATTTGATATGCAAATACCAAGAAAGTGTATATACTTATGTACACTTTTTGTAGCAGTGCACTTACACCTCCTTCACCTTATCAAAGTTGTAACCCACGAAAATCTATAAATAGTCCGAGTTCTTATCAATTCCATGTTTTTTTGGTAGCTACCAAAAATAGTCCAGGTCTTGGGTTTGTTCAGATGATCTCATTATTCAAGTTGGCATGTATATGGGCATATATTTATATTATTATTATGCATATATGTAGGTAGTAGTAGATATGTATGGGTATTAAGCGAGTAAACTAACAATTAACAGCAGACGTTGGGCAGGCCCGAGAATGCCACCATCTTTGCTGTTTGTTTATTAAATTTGAGTTGTAGCCGGCTGTGCGCTGTGCAAACCAAATACACGGCAACGAAAATTTGTTTGTCAAAGTTTTTAGATAACACCGGGCACGGCACACCTCTGCTACCTCCTTCTCCTCCGCCCTGCGCCCTGTTCGCGCCTCACTCCTTTATAAACTCGGCAGGCAAACATTGTTGCGCTTAATTTACTGTTATACACAGAGAAAAACGAGAATGGAAAGCTAACTTCGGACGGAGCCGAAGCTTATATACCCTTGCAGTTAAATAGCGGCTTCTATTGACTTAAGATATAGTAAATATCGGATATAGTTGGCCGATCTTTACAAAAACATTCATAACAACCTTAGATTCGTATAAAATGGATTTTAAAAGAAGTCCGACGCTTCTACACCCAAAAACACGAAAGTTGTGGCATTTCCGATCGTTCAGTTATATAGAAGCTATAGGATATAGTCGGCCGATCCGTATGAAATTTTTTAGATCGGCTTAAATTCCCATAAAAGGGGATTTGTGCAAATTTCAAGTTTCTATCTTCAATAACATGGAAGTTATAGCATTTCCGATCAATCAGTTATATAGGAGCTATAAGATATAGTCGGCCGATCCGTATGAAATTTTTCAAATCGGCCTAAATTCACCTTATAGTAAACCTGTGCAAATTTCAATCTTCTATCTTCAATAACATGGAAGTTATAGCATTTCCGATCAATCAGTTATATAGAAGCTATAAGATATAGTCGACCGATCCGTATGATATTTTCCAGATCGGCTTAAATTCCCATAAAAAGAAATCTGTGCAAATTTCAAGTTTCTATCTTCAAAAACGTGAAAGTTATAGCATTTCCGATCAATCATATAGCAGCTATAGGATATAGTCGGCCGATCCGTATGAAATTTTCCAGATCGGCCTAAATTCCCCTTATAGTCAATCTGTGCAAATTTCAAGTTTCTATCTTCAAAAACGTGGAAGTTACAGCATTTCCGATCAATCAGATATATGGCAGCTATAGGATATAGTCGGCCGATCCCGGCCGTTCCGACTTATATACTGCGTGCAAAGGAAAGAAGGGTGTGTGCAAAGTTTCAAGACGATAGCTCAAAAACTGAGAGACTAGTTTGCGTAGAAACAGACAGACGGACAGACGGACAGACGGACATGCTTATATCGACTCAGGAGGTGATCCTGATCCAGAATATATATACTTTATGGGGTCCTGGATGTCTCCTTCACTGCGTTGCACACTTCTGACCAAAATTATAATACCCTCTGCAAGGGTATAATGAGGTTATCTTACACTTTTAGTTAGTATATTTAATAAAAATAAGCTCAGGTTTTTTTCACCTCTTTCTCTAGAGATTTCGAGTGTAGTTCTACAGGCTTTTGGGTCTCTTTAGTATTAAATAAACGCTTAATCGGGGGGCACACGTGTGCACGTTTCCCAAAGCTTTCTCTTTCTTCCCCAATTCCCCGTCTCTATCACTCTGGTCCCACTTGCATCTATATAGATTGGGGGCTGGGGGTGGGGGAATGCTCATTTGCTGGCTAGACTCTATGAGTTGTTTGGGTCTGGGATCTTATCAGATTTTGTTTTCAAACGACATTGAATGATACGCTCTTTTTATTATTTTTCCTCTTTTTGTTTTTCATAGATAAGGCAACATTTTATTGGGTAAGTGCAAATGTGGGGGAGGGCACAAGAAAAATGTTATTAAAAAACAAACTTTAACGGGTTTAGAAAGTTATTACGATAACAATAAATTCTAATATTTTTCTAAACTGAAAACAAACAAACCAAGTGACCCAAAGACCGCCGCCTAAGCCAGGCTCAGACCTTGACTGACTCATGTTGGCCAGAACATAAAAAGCGAAGAATAGAAATCGGAGCAAAACAAAAAGCTTAGGCCAGACATCGGACCAGAAACTGGCCAGAAACTAAGTATCCGCGAGATGGTAGTGGAAATTTTTCGAAAAAGAGCCGGAGCCGAGACCATACCAAAACAGAATAGAGCTAGAGCGGACATAAAAAATTGCCAATTCGTAATCCGAAGAACGAAAACGCCCCGCACGCGCGTGTGTCTCCCAGCTGTCTAAAGTTGTTTATGATAATGGCCAACGCGACGTCGACGTATCTGAGCGAAATTTGTTTGCAGTACGAGCGGTACGAGTATTATTCGTGAGCAGCGAGGCGAACCAAGTCGCACCCCAAAGCGTACCCCAGAGTCCCCTCCCTTTTCGGGGGCCAAATCTATAAAAGATTATTTTCGTAGTTTCTTTTGCCAGTTGATTTGTTTACAACTTATTTTCTTTTTGGCTGAGTTTCGGTTTTTTGCTTTTTGCTGATGAAATGAATTGAAACGAAACAAGACAAGTTATCTCAAAGGCTATAAAAAAAAAGTAAAATCCAATGAAAATAGAAATAGAAATGGAAAACAAAACAAAGGAAAATGCGTCAATCGGGCGGATGATTCTTTTTTTCTCATCTACTTTTTTGGGGGAAAGGTGTGCCAGCTTCGGATGATTGATGGCCTGATTGATTGGTAATTATCAAAGGTGCCAACACTTGCAACAGGTTAATGCCCCGTATCCCCTCTTTTGATCGTTGCCACAGATAAGAAATCCGAAAATGTCAATTTTGAAATGGTTCCCCTACAAAAAATTGACTTCCAAGATTTTTCAATGGCTCTGATGTCGAGCAAAGGATAATAATTTTATTAGAATTTAATCTAAAAGGATAAAGAATCAATTGGCAAATCTTTGAAGATATTCAGCTCAAGAATCGAATGTAAATTGGCCAAGGTAATAATTTTCAGGTCGCATTGGAAAAGCTCTTAAAAATTGAATTTGAATCGCCCTACAAGTTTTTTAAGCCATGGTTGGAAACTATATATGAATCCTGCTCTGGTCACAGTTTGATTTGTTTGTTTTTCACTCGTTTTCCCAGTCGAAAGCAAATCGAATTGAAATGCTTTGCATTGGGCAAAAAAGGAGGAGGAGGAGGGGGTGGACAGACCAGACCAGACCCTAAGTAGATCCATTAGACACATCAAGTGTCGAGCCACCAGCTTAATTGATGCCGGGCAATCAATTACACTACACCATAGCCCGCACGACCCGCACAACAACAAATTAATTATGCAGCAATGTGCAAAATGCGAAAAATTATTACACACATTCAGCTCCGAAGTTGTTTGTTAAATGGGAATCGTTCTGGTTGCATAAGCCTTTCGAGGGATCTGCATTGCCAGACACTATGATATGAATTTCAATGGTTTCAGCCTCAGCCCAGGCCTCAGCCAGACACAGAAACAGAAACAAATCAAATTAAAGCAGACAACTCAAGTGCGCAACAGTTTTACGATAGGAAAAAGCTTCAACAATTATTAACTAAACTGCCAGGCACTTGTAAAATAGCCTCAATGGCTATCTTACTTCCTATCCGTGATTGCCAGAACATAACCCTCAAGTTATGGACCATTTAATGCGATTCTATTCCGTCAAGAGCTGCAAGATCTGGTCTAATTATCCTAGCAAGGCATACATTTATTCACTTGACGGAGTATCCATGATGCATATTAAAATCCAGAGACGTTTGTTGGACTGTCAGCTGCTGGACAGGGAATTCGACAGTTGGCACAATTGCAATTGATTCCCTCTAGATTGCATACATTATTAAAATGTCGGGCTTCAATTAAACCGATTTATATTGATTTCCGATATGCGAAGAGCGTGCTGCTGAATTACGTGCTCCTCGGCGCGTTTCCTCCGGCGATTCTGTGTCTCTTCCAGCCGGAACACGCCATGTTTTATTTATTATTATTTTGGTTGTTTTCGTTTATATTATTTTTGTTCTTTTTGCGTTGGCCCGGCCACAAGACGCGATTACAATTAATCAAACGCCGGCCTGGCCATAAAACAAACGCTCATACGTCAAAGTCGAACGTAAACGGTTATTTAATTGGCCAACTGCCACTGGCTACTGGCTAGTAGGTGGCGCCGCAGCATAATTAGCAGGACAGCAGCAGCGGCAGCAGCACAACAGACATTTAATTTCAATTAAGCAACAACTGATAATTCGAACAGGCAGTTGGGTTAATTAAGCAACTGACGACAGACGGACGGACGGACGGACGAATGGCTATTGCCTTCAATTGCTGTCATTGCAGGCAACAGAAAGTCAATGACATTGCCGGAGGCTAGGGAGATGTGCAACTTCTTACAAAGGACTCCCGGCCCACTCGAGGTTTTACAACTTCATCCGCTGCCAACTGATAATGTCAGACGGTCAGAGCCGAAGCGGCTAGTCAACAAAAATAACACCCACTTGAAGCTTAGCCAGCCGGGTCATAAAAACTGTGAATAATGCGAAAAATCAAGAATGAAAAACCCTGGAAGTGCCTACCTTCCTTTGTTACATTTTGTTAAGGTATTTTTCCATATCATAGCCACCTACTTTCTTTTCACAATCGTGGCTTTTATTTTAATCACAATGGAAAAGTATGCTTATCTTAATTGGCTGAAAAGGCCAACAGCAGATATAATCATATTTTATAAATCATATTGTTATTTTAACCAAATCTAATCTGGTCATTCAAGGAGCCTCTTCATTCTGGCCAATATACCCTAGCTACCCTGCAAAAAACGAAAACAAATTAGCCAGCCTCTTCTAGCTACGAAAACAGCCATAAAAACCTGCAGTACTAAACCGAGCAAATAAGCCCGAGTCCATAAATATATTTATGCGTTTAAAGCCAAGAAAAACAAGCCACAAAATGCCAAAACACTTGTCAACAATGCATTTGCATTGTCATTTATTTGTCCCCCTCTACATATATGTATTCCTTCTGGTTATATTGTTTGGTTACATTCGTTTAATTATTGAGGCT
The DNA here is from genome assembly GCA_018150405.1 of Drosophila varians. Classification (NCBI taxonomy): domain Eukaryota; kingdom Metazoa; phylum Arthropoda; class Insecta; order Diptera; family Drosophilidae; genus Drosophila; species Drosophila varians. Next base: position 19,665,491 of record JAECWK010000130.1, read on the forward strand.
GATTAGATATTACCGCACCTCGGAGCGTAAACAAGTTTGGAATTTGCATTGAAAACAATATTTTTTGAGTGGGTGGGACCTGGGACTGCGAAAAACATGTTGTTTTTGTCCCAAATGGAAATGGAAATGGAATGGAATAAATTCGTAAAAACCAAGTGACATCTAAATGCAGCAAATGCCGGAAATTGAGTTGTCTGCAAAGCTTTTGGTAATAATCATAAAAGTAAAATATTGTAATAGCCAGCAAAGAATTTACATAGAAACCATGGCTAGTTTATGCATTCAATTCCACCTGATGATTCCTGATGGTTTAGGGGGGGACAATACAGTGGAGCCTGAATAAACCAGAACAATATAGTTTTATTTCTAAGTTTTAGGTTGAAAAAGGTTTAGGATTTCATAATTTCATATTTGGGTTCAATTCCGAAATGTGGCAGTTGTCGAATCCCCACTGTAACGATGATGCCATGCAATCCAGGAGCTCATGAAGTGTTTAGCTGACGGTAGGCAACATTGTCATTTGATTTCAGTTGACGTTTGCATTTCGTACGTTAATTCAATTTAATTCTGTATATCTACTGGTGTGTGTACTGGTGTCCAGTGTCCCACCTCCTCCTCCGCTTCCTCCTACTCATTCTCCACCTGCCTCTGGCTGGCTTATTGTCCGGGTTATATGAATATTTCTTGATTGTGTTGGACACGAGTGTCAAATTTAGCCGAGCACGTCTATAAAAAGTGTTTTTCTCTCCTGGGTCAGTCGCCAAACACGTGCTACCATTCAAAACATGCATAAAAATGGAAAATGTTGGGGGATTTATAAATTAAAGGGGACCATTTGTATAGATGTTATGTTGTCGATGTTATAACATCGTGTCTGGGGAACTCCATTAGCGCTTGTCTCTTTGTTATGCATTTCAAAATCATAAAACAAATTCGCCATCCTATAGATATCAATTGATTTCGCCCATAAACGCCACCAATCATCATGACTTCTGTTTCATTTTGGGGCCAGAACAGCATTTTGCCATTGCACTAATTGTTTATTGCTTTCATGTTTCATCATGGGCTCCTTGTTCTCCGATAAGTTGGACTCTCGAATCGGGTGCAGCACTCGAAACGAACATAATTGACAAATTTGCACTTGAACTACTGTATGCGGGGTGGTTGACTCTGCAAATATCGAGGAAAAGCTTCCCAAAATGGGTAATCCCTATTATCAGACATTGGCCAGGCCTTGTGGAGAAAGGCTTATCAAATTGATAATCCAGGGTACCCGGGGGTCAATGGAATGGTTTTTATCAAAAGTTTATCGAATATTCCTCTTTCCAGGCCACTGGACCCGTTCAGGACCTCACCGTGGTCGCCATCAATCAGCGGGAACTGCTTTATGGCCTGACCCTGGACGCCGCCGGCCACAGCTGGCAGTTGAGCCTGTGCCTCAACTGCAAGGAGGTGCTGTGCGCCAAGAGATTAAACCCCGGACCGGCCACGCCCACCATCTACCTCATCAATTCCACGCTGCTGAGCAACAGCGAGGAACTGGCCCAGCGCAAGTCCAACAAATCCTATTCGGAGACCTTCGAAGTTTTGATTATGGATGATGCGGATAGCGATGCCGTCCAAGCACTACCCACAAATGGAATAGCTGCCTCCGCCTCAAATTTCAATTCGCGGGACGCCAAGGTCCAAAGGATACGGATGCTAGAGGCTTACCAGCAGGCCCGGTTGCAGGAGGAAATCGCTGATACGAACGCGAAAATCGAGAGGTATACCCGCACCCAGTTTCAACTGCTGAATAGCTTCCGGGAGAAGTCGGATCAGGACCGGGACATGCTACTGCGTGTGATTCGGATGCTGCCCGAGCAGGCCTCGGAGCTGCTGGACAACGGCATGCCGCCCGCACTGGAAGTGGCCGGAAACCAGCCGCAGAGTGCCACTGCCCGGCGCAGGAACACCATCAGTAGCCGGCGGGAGTTGTCCGGACCCACCACACCTACCACCACCCTCAATTATCCTCCCAACTTCCTGACGCTCAACCAGAAACCGATGCAGCAGCAGCAGCAACAGCAGCAGCCCCAGCCTCTTCAAAGTGCCTCTGTGACCAGGAGGCTGTCGCAATTCGACACGCCGCCCGCTACCCCAGAAGCCACGCCCATGAGCGTGGGCAACAGCCCTACCTTCCGCCAGCAGCAGCAACAGACGGCGGCTGGAGGTGCCCCCACCCAGATTCTTGTCACCAGTGGAGCCGTTTTGGGTCAATCAACTCAGGACGCCGACGACGCCGATGACTGCCAGTTCGATCTGGAGGATGTGGAATATGAGCCAACACCGGCGGTTCAGTCTGTGGCCGTACCCAGCTACCAGCGCAATATGATTTACCAGCAGGTGCCGGAGGAGAACAGCATGACCAATGATCTGGACGATATCGAGGCAGCGGATGAGGCTGAAGGTGAGCTTAAGGACTCTAGTGAAAATTCTAGGAAAGGTGTGACATATTTTATCCATTTCAGATGCTCTCGATTTGAACAGCTCGATCTCGATTCCTGGGCGGCCCCGCCACACCCAGCCCCAGTTGATGAACTTTGCCAGGAGTCTGCCCATAGAGATAGCCAACACCACGCTGGCTGAGCGAGCTGCAGCGGCCAACAATAATAACTTTGCTCTGGGATGCGAGGAGGTAAGATCTTGAGAACTAATGCCTCCTAGGTCGATGGTTAACAGTTCAATTCCTTGCAGGGCATGGACAACATCGACATAGCGGCCAGCATCCAGGCCCTGACCAAGAGTGTCCATGGCGAGGCGGTGTTTGGCGATCTGCCGCGCCCCCGCCTGCGATCTCAGATCGAGGGCTAGCTGAGCTGCTGGCTGGGAGTTTCAATTTGGAGTCACCACTACGTACACATATGTATATCAGCTCGTAATCTGATTATTTCGTTAGACCGCCTTGATAAGATTCTTGCTATCCAAACTAAATTAGTTGCTCAACGAAAACCTGGATACCCACCCCACACACGCGAATCGCATCTTAGCACACCATGGAATCACATAAAAACCACCTACCAACTAAAAACTAGTACCAACTAAGCAGACAGGTTGCAATTTCTTTAATTATACTACATCGGCTATAAGTTTTCTTTCAATTATTTCGGATGATCTTCGATTGGAAATGTGTATTTTCTTCGAGTGTACGACGAGTGTAGTACGGCTGTCGTTAGCTGTTGCACATTGAGTTTACTAACTGATACTGATACTGATGATGTTGTTAGTTTATACAATGAATAATTTAGAACACATATACAAAATAATATATATATTATATAAACTATAAAGAATGCCATCAGCTCCAGCTGTGACGCAAGCAAAAGACGCACCACAAAAGCGTCCCATTTAAGTATCTTAATCGTTTGTTTTATTACCCAAGCATATTTCAGATTCCTTAATTCTTGTTCTGCCCAGAAAATCAAAAGCAATGGCGGCTTACTTAACAAAATACTTTGTTTTGACTTCTCTCGCTTTACAAAACTAGGAATTAAAACTGAATTACAACTCGTTACATAAATTACAATTCTAAAACTTTACATCTTAATCATGTCTAAAACACGCTGGCCAGTCGCTCGATCTCCAGCAGATCGGACAAGATTTCCTCCGTCCGCGTGCCTATCTTCTTGGCCACCTCGTTGCGCTCCGAATTGGCCAGGAGGCGATAGGACCAAATCAAGTCGCCGTCAATAATGCAGCGCGAGGGATTGATTCCTTGTTTTTTTACCGCCTTTATGGTGCGATACTCCTTTGGGTTGAGGCCGCACAGATGCTCTTGGTAGGAGAGAAGGACGTTCTGCAACATAAGAAAGCGCCTGTAAAGCTTCTCCGGCAAGGGCAGGCAATATCCGAGTGCTCCGTCCAGAGTTCCGTAGACCACAAAATGTTTGTTCTCATATAGAAAGGGCTGGCGCTGGTGGGACCCCTTTTGATGGCACTGCACCCGGAACATGGTGTTCACCACCTGTCCCAAGTGATAGTCCGCCTTCCGAAGCAGTTTCTGTCCACCCAGCGATTCCCTGGCCTCCGGCTGGTACATGTAAACGATTAGGTTTCGCTCGGCATCGGTCACCAGGAAGCCCAGATTTGAGTTGTCCACCATGAATTCGATGCCATACACCTCTAAGGGATTAAAGTCCCGAGAAGCCAATGACAGGGTGCGGTACTCCTCTTGGAAGCGAAGCAGGGATATGGATTTATAGACATCCGCTATAAAAATCAGAGACTTCACTGTGATGATCTGATGAACATAGATATTCGTATCGATGAAAGCCACTCCAATAAGATCTCCGTCACGCAGCTGCCAGATGTAGATCTTCTGGCCCAGGCCGGTGACCAGAAAGCCAAGCACATCAGAAATTGCTGAAACGGGACCCTTTTGTTCCTTTTTGAAAACTTCTTTTAGCTTGAACTTGGTCATTGGTTTTCCGGGTTCCGGAACGACTTCAATGATGTCATAGATGTGTATGTTGCCCCTACTAGTGATATCTTCGCTATAATTAAAGTTAGTTCCGATGCACAAGTACTCCTTGAGACCCGACCGGGTGCCTTCGTAGGAAAGCTTCACGATTTTGAAGGCCGTCACGTGCTCCCACGGCTCAAAACGGATGGAGGCATCAGGCACAATTTCCCAGGTTTCCGGGGAGATAAGCACCATTTCAAACTGCGACCCAATCGGGTAGATGAAGCGCTCGCCGCGACTCTCTTCTGACAATTCCTTGTCCTCGCCATTGAATCGATAGAACTTGGTCATTGGCTCCTCATTTTGAGTGATCAAGCAGTAAACCCTGTTCTCCCGGTGGTAAACCAATTGCCTGGGCGTGCATCGCAAGGGAACCTTTCTTATGGGCCAAGTGGAGTCGTAGCTCAGGTAACTGGGCAGTACAGAGATCTTCAGCTCAAAGGTCGTGTCAAAATACAGGAATCCATTCGGGATATTTACGTTGTTAAAGGCTGCAAAGCTGCGAACATCGCCGTTGCCCAAGAGTCGATGGATTCGAAGTTCTCCGCGGGAGGTGAGGAACACAAAGCAGGGATTTACGCCACACACCATAATGCCGGACAGTCCGCCCACGTTTGCAAACGGTCGCAGCTTTTGTACGTACTTCGGTTGCATTTGGTAAGATTCTATTTCCTCCCGCTCGTCATTTTCGTCCAATTCGATATGGGAAGGCTGGTGGTCCAGGAGATTCAGCTGCTCCAGCTTGCGGAAGCGAATCTTCAGATGACCCTTCGGGTATCTGAACACCTGATAGATGAGCAGCTCCACTCGGGTGCGGACCAGGAGAAGAGGACGTTCTCCATTCAATCCCAAGCCGCTGATACTGAGTTCCAGGGGCAGAGGCGAATTTGCATGCTGCGGCATACACGCTTGCACGATTCCAGCCTTGGAGTTCTCTTGCGTCGTCAGGGAAATGGGCACGAATTCCATGGCATCCGTCAGGACCATGGCTCCATTACCCACATCGTTTACCAAGTACACCAGCTTCATATCCGGCATAGAATAGATCTCCAACGTGCCACTCTGACGGGCCACCACCAGCCAATAGGTGGGTTTCGCCTGCACCAGGAGGCGCCGCCACCAGTCCGAATTCTTCTGCTTCGATTGCTTGGCCAAGTCCGCCATGCTGTTCATTTTGAAAGCATTGCCTGCATCGCCGTAGAGCAGATCCTCTTCATCTTCCACCTTCATGTGGGGTTCCGCCTTCATGTAGCCACCAAAGTTGTGTCCAAAGCCACTGTTTGAACTGCCTGTCAAATTAACATCGTCCGCTTTCACCGTGAACAATCCAGAGAGGTCCTTGTAAGCGGAAATAGCCACCACAGCGGGCGAACTGCTTATCGTGTGCTTGTTAATGGCCAGTCGAGGAGTTCCTCGTGTTTCTCTTAAAGCCAGAGTGATGACCTGTCCGTTTAGCACTCGAAGGCATACGTATGGATCTGCTATAGCGACCTGGACGACCGGTGAACCAACATCAATGGGCACGTTCTGTATAAGACGAGTGCCTTGCAAAAGTCTCACATGGCGAGTGGTGACCTAAAAAATTTAAATAATGTTAGAGAAACAATAAATCTAGAAATGAGGGTAACCCACCTGAACAATGAACCTCTGCTGTCCCAGGTTTCCCACAAATATCGTCGGCTGATTTACTGTAAAGCCTGTGTTTTCGATCTCGTTTATTTCCTGGCCAGTTTGCAAAACCAACGTGGAGTTTCGTTGTGATAATAGCATGAAATCATGCTGATCATTTCGGGAAGTCTTCTTTGTGGCATCATCGAACACAGTCCAGACATCCAGACAACCGTCAAGCTCAAAGCTTGTTATGATTTGTGGATTGATGCAGTTGACGAAAACGGAGAGAGCCCCATTTTTACTGTGGCCTGTTGCCGCAACAAGTTCGATCTTCAAATCCGCAAGATTTTCCGCATGCGGCCTTAACGTGGAACCATCCTCTTCAAATTCCACTCGCTCTCCGGCGCACATGTAGTTGATGGGGGCCACATTAATAAGACTGTCGCACACCTCAAACACGAACTTCCGAAGCTGCAGAACCGATGCTTTAGCGCCCGTTCCATACACCTGAGAACGTAAAAGAATGGTTTAAAATTTTATATGTACTTGGATCATCGAATAATCAAGCACCTCTAATTCCTCATCCTCAATGCGCCTTGACTTGGCTTGCGTGGGAGCCATTTCAAGTTGATCCACATCAAGAATCTCATCCAGGGTTTGCTCCTCGGATAATCGGCGCTGTTGCTGCGGATCTGTCGGCTGCTCCATATCGTCCAGCGTAATAACCGTGCTCTGATCCTCCTCGGTGAAGTGCAAAAGCAAAGAATTTCCAAGGCGCGACCCCAAAAATATGTACTCCGAGTGGCAGACGCAGATGCAGCTGGTTAAAACACTCGCCGCCGCCTTATGGAAGTGGAAGTTCCTAACAGTCCGCATAGAATCAACACACAGCGTGAGCACGTAAAGATCACCAGTACGAAGTGATATCACTAGCTTGTCCACGTCGATAAACGCAAAGTTGGCGCAGTCCAAACTGATGCGAACTCCATCCTGTGGCTTCAGTGGAAAGCTTGTGCTGTTGTCGGCCGAACTATTCAAGCTAACACCATACGGAGGTACACTTTGGTTGAGGTAGATCACTGCATTTACGGTCATAACCAAGCAGCCACCAATAGGCTTCTGAATGGGATAAACCTGAATAAATGTAGACATTTTATATTTCATTTGCAATTACAAGATTCTGTATTTTTAGATTTACCTGCAGACAATCGAAAGGCAGGCTATTAACAGTCCAAATAATCGGATGCACTCGCTGCTGAATGTTTAGCGAAATGGCAACCAGGACGCAGGTGTCCGAGCGGACCTTAATCCTGCCCGGGCAGGTGCGAACTGGCTCGTAAAGGATGAGCAATGTGGGCTCATAATAGCCATGAAGAAATTGAATATCTAGCACGTTGTCGATCTTCTCGTCTAGATCCCTCAAAGCTATCAGATAGGAGGCCATTATAGGAGTCCGAGTGACCATCGCCGTGGGAGCCTTCTTTATGGGCTTCACATCCGCCAACTCGATCTCATCCAGAGTGTTATCTTTGCGGAAAGGGAGAACTACTAGCCGCTTCCCATAAACGAGCATTACGGCGCACCTCGAATCAGGATCAACACGGACTACAGGCACGAAGTATCGTCCCGTCCAGCCGCCCCTTATGTCCTCTTCTTCGAAATAGTGAAGTGACAACGTTTTAAGGGCATAGGTATCCGGATCGTGCTGCAAAACTGACAGCTTGGCGTCCTTGAAGCTTATGAGCAGGGCATCCCGCATGGCACCTGCCAGCGAAACGCACTGCAGCGACATCACGTTGCCGTAGAGGGTATAGGTGGCCAGGCACTCGAGCCGCATCTTGGGAGCGATCCTCATCTCGCTGGGATTAAGTTTCTGGCGCTGCCCGGCTTCCACGTTGGGTGCAATGCGGTATACCTTGAGCACATTGGCGCCCGCCACGACCAGGTTCTCCTCCAGGTTGTTGAAAAAACGGCAGGCGATCGAGAACTCCACCGCGGTGGCGGGGTGCGTCTGCTTACACATCGAAAACATCGCGATTGTCTGTATTTTATCCTTATAAGCCGGATTTATAAGTTTTGCTCACATAGTGCAATTCGCCAAGTGAAAACAACGCTTCGTAGAGTGCTGCCAGACTGGCACCAGTGTGCCGGGTTTTCGCAATTTCTATCCTTAACAGAGAATGACAACCCATAATTATTAAATTACTGCTAAATTGCCCTTTTAGACTAATCGGGGAGACCTCCCCGGCAACGATATAGTAATCAATACTATAATTTTAAAACTATTTTAATCAGAAAAAGTCTGGCAACCTACATGGAACCAGCAAATCTTTTTGGAACCAGTCCCGAATTTGCATATACTTTTAAACACATATGTATGCTTTTTAAAATATCATTTTCTATCTAAAATGTCAAACCACGACCCTCGAATCTTTTAATTGAAAAATAAGTCATTTATAAATTAGAAATAAAGAATGGTAGCTAGATATTTGGGTGTTTACCAACACGTTTACCAACACCAAGACATTTTACTTTTTAACGAGTACAGCGTAGTTGCTTTTGTTTTTTGGATTCACATTTCCCCCATTCAATATTTAAGTTAGTGAGCCATTAATGGAACGGAAATCTGGATTATGCAAAAGCTAGTGCTTGGGGATAGAAGAAAATCAGACGCGTGAACGTGAGAAAACTTGCGGAAAGGCTTTTTTCCACAAGCATAAACAATTTTTCTACGTTCCTTCTCAATGGTGTAAGCGTGTGCGTGTGTGTGTGCGTGCGTGCGTGAGAAAAGTATAAATTATAAAATATAAAGTGGAAAACACAAGAACTAAAGAATTAAACGTAAAATCGAAATAACGGAAAATATCTGCATAGCCGCAATCCGATTACATATAAAAAAAAACGACACACACCCGCACATTCGTTCGGGAAACATACATACATACACACAGATGGCAGTACATATACAAAGGGCGCAACGTTAAAATTATACAGACAGTTTGTCTTAAAATGGACCATACTGCTGGCCAGGTTAGTGCCGCCTATCAGGATAGTTGTGGAATAAATAAACCAGCATAATTGCCCCTTTGCTTGAGCTTACAATTTATATAAGCTTTATGGGATGGCTTAAATTGTAGCCTCCCCAAAAACACCCTTTTTCATTAACTAGAAAAGCACAGGGCAGCTCTAAATTTTGAATAATTAAATTGAAGGATCAGGGAGATTTTTAAACTATAGGAAGTGGTCAGTTGTTGCTGTCAGTTTCTAGCAGGCGACTCTGTATTTGTTTCAATAACGAATTGTACAAATTTATATTGTAATTGCAGTATGTGCGGAAGAAACTTGCCTGACATGGATAAATGGAATAAAAGATCGCTGTAAATAGTTAGAGAAAAAGATTTACAATGAAAACCATAACGCCGGATACGACGACGTCAACGTCGCAGCACCAACAACTTCTCATTCCACAAGCGGATCACCTGCAGCAGCAATCGTTGCAGCAGCCCCATCAGCAGAAGCAACACCAGTCCCTGGTGGTGTCTGCTCCGCCTCCGATAATAATGGATCATGTGAATCTGGTGGACGATGACGAAAGGGATCCCCTGGCACTGGAGCAATCAGAAACGTCGCCCACAACCAAGCACACACACAGTCTGAGGTGGGTCGACATTCATATCACAAATCTGCTTTCTGATAATATTATACCATCTCCTTTTAGACGCCACCTGCCACGAATAATCGTTAAGCCAATACCACCTGAAAAGAAGTCCTTGGCGCCCAGTGAAAGTAGTCTTACCATACTGCCAGGCACCCAACCTCCATCCTCAGTGTCCATCAATACCGCTCCCACTTCGACAACAGCTCCACCCGCCCGATGGATCAGCAGCAGGCGCATCCAGCAGCAGCAACAGGCCAAAGCGGCAGCAGCAGCAGCCGCAGCGGAAGCAGCAGCAGCAGCTGAAGCGGCAGCAGCCGCGGCCGCTCAAGCACGGGCTGCCGCTGGAGCCAGCTCAGCAAATTCACCTGGTAGCAAAGGATCTGGCTGTTCGCAAGCATCGACCATGCGCGAGGTTTTGGCTTCGATACCCGGCTTCAGTGTGAAGCCACGGCGTCGGAATAACAAGAAGCTAACGACAGCGGCGCAAATCGAACAGACGAAGGACGGAAAGATCGACCTAGAGACCCCAGACTCAATTCTGGCCTCAACCAACCTGAGAGCGCTGCTTAATAAGCAAACTTTTTCACTGCTGCCGCCGCTCTATCAATACAATCTCATTCAGCTGCTGCCGAGCGTGGATCGCGAGGCGAGCGAAGTGGAGATGCCTAGCGGCAGCGTATCTTCGGAGGCTATTCGGCTGAGTGCATCCTGCCTGACCAACGAGTTCTTCTCGAGAGCTTCCGTGGAATGGCGGGAGCGTCTAAGCGAAGGAGAATTCACGCCAGAGAATCAGCTGAAATTAAAAACGGAGGCTGAGCGTGAAAAGAATAAACTGGATCCGTGGAAACTGAAACATTTCGAGCCATATTGGGGCGAAAAGAGTTGCAGGAGCAAAGTCAAGGAAGAGGAGCAGAAGCTTTTAACAAACATTAAGAGTGAGTCTAAACCACCACCAGCTACACAACCGCGACGACAGCAACAAGCCACATGTGATAATGAGACTGAATTAAAATTTGATTTGGTAAGTATTAATATCTTAAAATAAGTACAGAGATTGGTATCCTATATTTCGCTTTTCATGTAACAGAGCACAAAGTGCGAAGCAGCCACAACTACAAACAATACAGTAGCGACAGCAAACACAACTACGCCTCCTGCCACCAGTCACGCCAGCCAGCAACATCAAAATAATGTGCTGACCGAGCACCAGCGTCGAATACTTAAACGTCCATCGAGCAGTCCCTCGCAAAGGAAGCAGGCCACCACAACAATAACCACTATTACTTTGGACGATGATCCCGACACGGACGAGCTACCAAGCACATCAAAGGATAGCAAGCAACCGAAAATAGAAGTAGCAATTGTTCCTAATGTTGTCGCTGTCCGTGTCTCTGAAGCGGATGTTGTGGATCATGTCGAAATGAAAACAGAAATCAAGGAAGACCATCAACAGCAGCCACTTATCAACAGTACCTGTGATAAAATCGAGCCATCTGAGTGTAGTGGGGAAGTCGCTATCGTTGCCATGGATCAAGACGAGGATGTGGTGGAGTTAGTGCAGCCTACAATGGCTGCCATTGCCGCAGTTACACCAGCAAAGGTAGTGACACTGCCGGAGTCATTGCCAACCAATCCGGAGGTGGTTAACCAGTTTGTAAGCTACTTGCAAAGCGTTGAACTAGCAGCTGGTAAGTTTGATTTGAAAGCAAGCTTCAACTTCTGTTTAAATTGTTTTGAATTATAGAAACCAAAGAGCCTTTGGATAATATAAATGATGAGAGTCACTCTGCGGCTACTAATAGTCACGATTACGCCTTTGCGGATACCATCGACCACGGTTTGTTCTTTAATTTCTTATTAAATCAGTCATTGGAAATAATGATCTCCCATTTATGATTAGTTTATTTCCCAAATCATCAAGCTACAATTGCGCACAGCTACTTCACATCATCATCATCATCGTCTTCATCTAACAGTAATCACGCAAATCTTATATACACTTTTAAAACATATTCAATATATTATTATTTTCTTTTCTCAGCGGCGACAAACACAATACTTAAAGAGCAAAGCGATAAGCTTGACGACTCCCCGATTCCTATTGCCAGCTCTATTTCTGGTTCAACGCCAGCGAGTTCTATAACATCCACCAGTTGTACCTTGTCCTCATCCTCCATGTCGTCTTCATGCTCGAGCAGCAACTCCAGCTCGACGACCACAGCACCAACGACATCTTCGCTACCATTAACACTAGCATCTGCAGCCGAATCCACTTTAACGACTGTAGAAGTCTTACTACCATCTGTTGCCAAAATGCAGCAGGAGCAACAGGAAATGCCCGTGGAGTTGAACTCCAGTGAAATGTACCAGCACGTGCAGCACGATTGGAATTTTGGCGACATTAAGCTGAACAGTTCGCATTCATCTGGGACTTCGACTGAGCAAAACCACGAGTCCATTAATCTCATAGAAGGCGAACACGATGGTGTGGTCATAGAGGATATGCTGGAGAACGATGTGTGCCAGGAGGTGATCGAAGATGAAGTGGAGGACGAAGAAGAAGAGGATGAGGAGGAGGAAGAAGAGGACGATGATGTGGTGGAGTGTATTGCCGAGGAGCATCCGGCTCAGCAACTAATAGAGGATGATAGCGAAGCAGTTAACCAGATTGTAGAGAAATTGCAGCAACACCATCAGCAACAACAGCAGCACCAGCAAATGCATATCCAGGATATGGTTCAACTGGCGCAGCATTCGTTTATGCCGCAAGCCCACAGCGAGTACGGGAACGAGGTAGGCTATTAAAATATAATAATTGCAAACTAAGACTTATGATTTAAAAACGCTTGATAGATTGCCCAGGAGATGGTTTGCGATACGGTGCCTATGTCTGCCGCAGAAATGGAAGTGTCCAGTACAGTGATAACCAACAGCAGCAACAGTAACGACAGCAGCAACAATTTGAGCCTCTGCAGCAGCAGCAGCAGTCTCACAATAAATCAGATACCCCAGCAGCCTGCGCAGCAGCAGCAGCAGAACAATCAGCCGACAGGACCGCAGCAACGCCAGATTTTGGTTGACTCCAACGGCCAAATAATTGGCAACTTTCTACTGCAGCAACAACGGCAGCAGATTTTACAGCAACTTACATTGCAAGCGGCTGCCGCGCAACAACAACAACAGGCTACAAGTAGTAACACTTTGTCCAAAACACTGCCCGTGGCTCTACGAAATGGAACACAGCCCTTCTTGACACCAAACTTGCTGGCGCAACAGCAACAGCAGCAACAATTAGAACAACAACAGCAGCAACAGCAACAACAACAGCAAGCCGCTGTTCAGCAAAAGCAACAGCAACTTCAGCAGTTTGCTCTTCAGCAGGCGCAGCTTCAGCGTCAGTTAATGGCGCAAGCAGCAAACAACAATCTTCTACAGCAGCAACAACAGCAGCAAAATGTTTTACCAGCGACAACACAAGCTAAATTTTTAAACAAACCATTAAATATCATCTCCATGGCGCGTACTGCCACTGCATCGCCTACCACAGCAACAACAACAGCTAATACCACAACGATTCCGTCCGCCTATGCCAGTGTTGTTGCTGTGACAGCCGCGCAACAGCAGCAAGCGTCTCCTGTACCTGCCCCCCAACAGCCGCAGCCACAGCAACAACAACAGTTGGCCAACCACAATAGCAATGTACCGCATTTACCCACGATACCCAATGCCCTAACCATGAAACCTCTGCCGCTCTCAGGAGTACCAACAACCATTGCCCAGCAACGAATGCAGCCAAAGATGCAGCCGTCAGGCAAAGGGCGTAAGGCCACCAACAACAAGTTGCCTCCGGGAGCCGTCAATCTGGAACGCAGCTACCAAATCTGCCAGGCTGTCATCCAAAACAGTCCCAATCGGGAGAACTTAAAGGCTCAATTGCGACCACCTACTGCCATTATCAACAATCAGCAGCCTACTCCCTCTACAGCAGCAACACCTACATCCCTAAACCCTTCAACAGTGACTGCGGCACCCATGACAAGCATGCCGGCGGCCAGTGGCAATGTACCGCCCCCTGTGGCTGCAGCTCCGCCACAAAATATGATTAAACAAGAAGAGTTGATGGTTAGTGGGGCTGCTGGCACTGGACAAATCCCAGCAGGGCTTCCACCCAACGTTATGGGCGTGGGGCGTCCAGGAGTTTATAAGGTTCGTTTTAAAACTCTTAAGTTTGTGGAATTTATATTTAAAATTATTCTTCATTTCCAGGTCATTGGGCACCGAATGAGTGGATTTCCGCGTAAAAAATACGTCCCACGGAAACCCTCTCCCACTACTTTGATACGGCATGTGTTTACCCCAGGGCCTGGGGCAGCGAATGCAACACCCCAGCAGCTTCAGTTACTCCAGCAGCAACAGGCCCATCATCAGGCAACACCGTCGTCGGTGGCGCAGAACCCACAACAGACGGGTACCGAGCAAATAATTCACCAAAATGGCAGCGGTCAGTATGTTTTGGTGCATCGAGCGAATGTGGGAGCTGCTGACAATCAGGCGCCAAGGGCATCCAGCGCTCCGCCTCTTCATCAGAATCAGGTGAGCTGTAAATCTTTTTTAAATAGTATTTGGGGCTAACAAATTTTTGTTTTAGCAGTTTGTCGCTGTCCAGAATCCCCTGCACAGCCTGAACGGCATATCAATGAGTGGGCGCGGGCGTCCGGCATCGGTGGATACTACCGCTGGCAATGGCAATGTTATGACGCCGACAATAACTGCCACAGATGCCATGCATCATCACAGCCAACATGAGCTGCAACAGCAGCCGCAGCAGTTGGCCAATGTGGGCGCCGCCACGAATATTGTGCGGCGCAATATCGCTGCAGGTAAATTGGTGTATTATTAGTGGTTAGCGAGGTACGTTTTCCAATTCACTGTCCATTAAAATCATCAATTCCTTGGTCATAAAACCATAATTGGCACGCAGTCATTAGTTCTTTTCATAGATTTCTAGCTGAATTAGACTAATAGATTGAAATGCATGACTTAAATGTGTGGATAAGGAAGTGTTAGACCTTTTTGTTTTTTAATTTCTTTCATTAGAAAGCTTTTGAGTTCTTCAGTTCAGTTGTTAGAGTAACCTTTGTACAGCCAACTGAACTGTTCATTAATAAATACATTTACATTTCATAGATTTGTTAATTTGTTAGTAAGTATTTGAATAGAAACTTAACTATTTTAGCCCTTGCCATTCGTTTTGCTAAATTCCAATCAATCCCATATTAGGTACGAACATCTCCTACATCGAGGGCAACAACACAAACTCAAATACGGTGGCTCTGATGGAAGCTGGAAACAACTACTTGGTGAACAACAGTTCAGGCCCAACTTCCGTATCGCCCGTTGTCAACCAGCAGCAGCAACAACAGTCGCAGCCATTGGTGCAGCACCAGCAACATCCCCTGCTCCAAATGCAGCATAGTGGTGAGAACACCCCACCGGCAAACGACGCCAATCCAACATCAAACAATTGCGCTTGTTCCCTCAACGCGATGGTGATATGCCAGCAGTGCGGGGCCTTCTGCCACGACGACTGCATCAGTTCGTCGAAGCTGTGCGTTGCCTGCGTGATCAGATGAGATGGATAACACATTATAGTAAGTTAGGGATCTCCAGCAATGACGAGAACCAATCGTACAAGAAACGAAAACAACGCAAGTGCATGAGGCTTACGCACAGACCCAGACAAGGCAGACCCATACACATAATTGTATATTTTAATTCATACGCAACTCATGTAATCTAAGCTAGCAGGCAGTTCGTGACACATTCTGTATAATGACAAAGGTTAAGAGGAAAGCTTAAAATGCAAGCTTATGTTGTGTATTTTGTGCTTGTTGTGTATCTCTTAAGATACTCGTTGATTTTTGTGATTTTTAAATGGATATCACAAGCACTCTAAAACGAAAGTCGATCTACAAACTCTCATTGTAATTACTACAAAGCATATTATGGTTAATGAAAAGATACACCTGTAGATGACTATGATTTTGTGTAAATATTTATGTTTAAAGTGTAATTTATATGGAATACTATAAAGTGCATATAATGTTAGATTGATAATGAATATATTTTTCTAATTTAGTCGCAGTGTGTGCGAAGTTCAGTTTGTTCATCGATCAATACACTTATTGACAAAAATACATATAATATAGTTTACTGTGTAATTTATAAAATATTCTTAATGTAATTGGAGCGCATACGATTTAGTTTCTTATTTTCTTACCTAAGTTAGTATTCTCCACCCGACACCACTAAGCACTAAGACTCTTCACGCCCACATTTCTTTAGTATATAGCGCGTAAACGTAATTGTAATACACGTAAATAATGATTTCAATACACAACCTTATAAATTAAGAAGAAACTGTTGATAATACTAAAATACAATGCAAACTATAAAAGAGAAAAACAAAAATTTGAACTATAAACGAACACCATATGAGAAAACCTACATATATGAATTATAGCAAGCAAATGATCAGCAAAATCCGAATGATGCGATGGCAAGGTAAAACCAAATTGAAAAACAAAAGAAGAACATCATTTTGCTCCTAGATGCACTCAACGCAAAATTAACCAATAAAATTAACATTATTACAAATAAATTTTGAAAAAAAAACCAAAAGAGGAATGCTTAAAGTCAAGTTAAATTTTTTAAATTATTTCTTTTTTATTTGGGTGAAAAAATACAAGTTTTTTTTTTGCTTGAACGTTGTTACAAGTTACAAAAGTATTCAGTCCATTTCTAAATGTTAGAAATCCTAGAACTAATCCCCACTAGGCGCGGATATCCTTGTAGTGCTTCTCGGCATCGTCCTTGTCCAGCTTAATGGAGTATTTACCGATGAGGGAGCCCTCCACATCAGCCTGGCCTTCGGGGTTGAACTGGGGGCCATCGCCAACATCCTCCATTTCGTCCTTGAGCACCCTGTAGCCATCCTTATCGGCGATATATTCCACACGGCGCTTCACAAAGCCATCGAAATAGCTGTAGGAACCGCGCACTGTGCCGCCTTCGCGCTCCTCCGTCCGGGTGATTTGTCCGTCGTTGATCTGGTCATCCACCTTAGAGTTGAACGAGTACTGGGCATTTTCGTTCTGATAGCGCTCCAGTTCCTCCCGGTCTAGCCTTTCCTGTTCGGTTTCTTCACGCTGAAAATAGCAAGGATGTCATTTCAATAATAAGTTTATAAATTCTAAATATATTTCTGACATGAAAGCTTTGAGAGTTTTTACTTAGAAACCATTCATTATTGATAAGCCACGGACGGACACACCCCTTTGGCTTTAAAAATTCATGTTTTTCTTAATATTTTAGTCGAACCTGTTTTTAAACTATAGATTTTAGGTCCGGTCAGATGTATCTAGGTATCTCCCCTTCCCATCGATAATGTGCTCAACCTATTAGGTGTCAACAAAGTTCATTCTCCAATCCATAATTTCAATAAAATCAATGACTATTAGCAAAGGAAAATATGTTATATCATTATAAAGCTCGGGCAGTATTGCTGTAGCCTTTGAGAAGTACGAGGAGTGACAGATTCATTACCACGTCTTGATATATATAAGTTTTTTGTTTTGTTTTCCTGCCCCGGGCGAATCCAATTTATCTTTTCTGTTTGAATGCATGAACGGAAATAGTAATTGAAAGACGTCGATGTATGTAGTTGAGATATTTGTCATCTCCTTTTGTGAGGGGTCTTACCTTTATTTGAATTACCTTTTTGTTCGACATTTTTTATAAAATCTAAAGATGAATACTAAGCCCACTTAACTATCGAAATTTTCAAAATTATCTAGATCTAGTTTGGAGATTTTCTAGTTTGTGTAGCGCCTATAGTTTTCGGTTATACCGATCCTGTTGATATGTAAATGATAAGTGCCTTGGGTTTGTTTTTGCACGTATTTCTTTCCTTTGTTTTAGTACCTCGGCTTCAAGGCAAGGTGGGGAGGAAAAAAAAAAAAAAAAAAATGGAAAAATAACCTGAAAACTTGTTCGACTCGAAACCGCCGATCGGGGCATATAAAGCCCGATGAACACCAGTCGAAGTTGACTATAGTAGCGAAGCGGACGTTCAACTGGCCAAATATCCACTAACTATAATTATGGGTAGGTCTAAATGAAAAAAATTCGCACGAAATGCGGAATTTGGTTTTAACATTAACATCCAAATGTTGCAGCTAAACTGGGCTTAGTGTTTCTACTGGTTGCCACCTGTGTGGTTGCTGCCCTGGCTGCTGGTGGTAAGTGGGGAATTTGTAGCTTTCGAAAAAAGCTTTCAGCTTATCAATGCTTCCTTTTTTTGGGGCAGACTGCCCCTCATCCACAAAGGTCCTGAACTGTACCCCAAAGTGCCTGCACGATAGCGAGTGCAGCACCAGTGGCGGCAGGTGTTGCCCCAATTTGTGCAACGGTCGCAGCTGCGTGCAACCCAATCTTCTCAGCAACTCTGGAGCCGACAAGTCGCCCTTCGGCAGTAAAAACAGTGAGTTTAAGCAAAGTTTTTAATAGGTTTTTTTTTTAAAGCTTAAACTCTTTATTAGCTGGCTCCACTGGCTCTTATTGTGGCAATGTCAAGTGCGGCAGCTTCGAGAAATGCGAGATGGACCGCAGCACCAAGCGCCCCAAGTGCGTGCGATCTTAATGACCTTGGAGCCACAGGTATCCGCATTAACACTGAGAGAAATTCGAACAGCTTAGACATTCACTAAACGATTCAGTACGATTAAGCCCTGACTATCTATTCTGTTTCCTTTCGTCAATTATTTGTTCATCCAATTTAAATACAATCAATGGATACTTTATCCTGAAGATTCTTCTTTTTTAAAAAAAGGGATCATCGTTTTTCAAAGCCTAAAGACAGATGAAAAACCTTTTCAATCATATTTTGAAATATTTCGACTAAGACAGCATTAAAACCACATTGTCCCATGGGGCAACGTCACATTATTGGATTATAAGTATCTTTTCACTTAAATATTCATTAGATTCTGGTCGAAGCTTTTTATATTATTGTTATACTTTTTTTAATATTTTTATAATTTGTAATTAACACTCACGGGAGCAGCTAGGGCAATTGTGGCCAGCAGGCTGGCAATCAACACGTATTTGAACATTATTTATTTTTTAGATCTTAACTTTCTGCACTGAGCTCTTGGCGCTGCAAGCAACTTTGGACTGTGGATCGTTGAGCGGATTGGAGCCCGGCTTTTATATCACACTTGAGACCTGGCCAAAAGCAGCCAACGCCGGCAGCGGCGTCGCTTCGGTTTTATTTTTTTTCTTTTTAGTTTTTATTATTACTTTTTTCTTGTGCCCCCTCCCGACTTTTCGGTGTTTACATTTTTGACAAGCCAAAGATCTTCCATGGGGGAAAAAACTCAACTTCAAATGTAATTTTGCAATCGGCTGGCTTGTTGTGGGGCTGCAATTTGTTGACTTTCGTGTAAAAGCAGAAGATCGAATTGGAATTGGATGTGGATGTGGATGTGGAATCGGAATCGGGCCATTGCGTAAGCGGCCATCTGAAAAATGTCAGACGCGGCTCAGCCTCTCAAGGTCATCTGGTCAACCAGTTTCCAAAAAAAAAAAAATTCAAAAAATTAAAACCGCTCCAAAAAGCCCTCAAAATAAAAGGTGCACTTACCGCACCTATTCTGCGGCGTCTTCTTCGTCTCCTGTAAGCGACGGTCTCTTTTCTGGCCACCTCCCCCTTACCACACAATGGCTTTTATGGTCAACTTATGTAATTTATGTGGAGTTTTGTGCAAATTGAAAGCCTCGATGGTGTGTGTGCTCGCTTTTTCGCTTTTTTCGAGGAAGTAAGTGGAGCATTACGTTGTGTCTGGGGCACCCTTTTTTCGGATTGGATTGGGATTGGGAACTGCACCTAGGTATCGGGGAGTCTACAGTGGAAGCATTGAGCAATATCCGTGCTTCAATTTTATTGGTTTTGTGTTGTCAACTGGGGTAAAGATGCTAATGGATGGATAGCTGAACTTTGGTATTAGCCAACCAGACTATTTCGAAACAGGTGGAAAAAAATTAACATTTTCATTGGCATTTTTATAAATGGAATACCAGAGAGGGAAGAGAACACTTACCAGCTTCCTTAACTTTAAAGATAATCATAATTTTGGCCTTAATAAACCTGAATTTATGACGCCATAAAGAACAATTACTTATAAATTTTTAAATATATTTAAACTAAGCTCAACCTTGTAGGCTTCGCTTATTAAATGCAGCTTAAAATTTATGAAATTGTTTACAAACCGTTAAACGCTTGTCTGCCAAGAACTTCTGAGGCTTTTATTAGTTTTTTCACGTCTCGGGGATGTTCGATTTGGTCATGCGACCCACAGTGCGTATACTTTATTTGCTTGAACATCCGTTCGTTCCACTTTCAGTCCGTTTTTCTTTCACCGTGGGCTTTCTATGAATCGCATTGGGCACTTCCCAAGATGTAATAGGAGTTTACTAAACTATTTCTTTCATTTTTTTCGACTGCTTTTTTAATGCCATTGCAGTGGCACGAATTTAGTTTGATGATATCGAGATGGAAGACAAGTTTGTTTGTGGATTGCACTGCGAAAAAATACCCAATCTCCTAACTTTATTTTTATTTTCCAAATAAGAGTTGGAAATTTAATAATAGTATTAATAGCATTTTCTCTGGGTGTCTTTGGCTTGAAATTGAAATCAATATAAAAGGCTCAAGGTGAGAGACCGCTCCAAGTCGTCAGGTTTTTTTACCGATCATTTTTTGATTATACATTGTTGGCTTAATGACGAACAGAAGAAAGAGGTGGAGAGATTGCGCCGAAGGAGAGAGAAGGTCAGGAAGGAAGGAAGCGGAAAAGCGAAAGAGCCCCACACATTTGCCATATTTATGGCCATGTTTTGGCACTGTCTTAGCCAATTAGCACGCCAGCTATCACCGCCTAGAGGGAGGCGTTCCACTGACAAATTACTTTCGAGCTCCATTTTTTATCACAGCTTTTATGCTAATTAGCTTTGTTTGGGTTTTTTTTTCTGTGCGTCTTCTGTCGAGTCTTCAGAGCCACGGATTTAGCTCAGGGCTATGGCAATTTGACATTTTCAATCAAAATTTGTTAATTATTTATATGCGTGCTTATGGGCAAGCCATACAAATGATGTCTATCTTCAGTTTCTTTACGCTTTTGTGGGTGATTCAATGACCTTTCGATTTGCATTCATATTTTGTGGGCATGAATGGCCAACAAATAACCGAATTTATACAAATACTATTGACCAGTTGGTCCAATGATTAAGTGGTTTGTGAGGGAAATAAAGCCAAGCTTGGATTATCTTTTTTAATCTTTAAATTTAGGTTTTAATCCCATTTTTATTTTTAGCCTTTAATTGTTGGGGTACATCTAAAAAGATCAAAGAAATCTCTTTAGTTGCATCTCCACTTTATGGCTGGACAATAAAATTTAGTGCACAGGTAATTGGGATTGTGTGATGGCCATAAACCCGCTTCTGGAACATGCCAGTATTATCAATGAATCACTTGGCAAAACAAATCCGATTTATAAGCATTCGCATAAATTTTCAACGCGATGTTGTCACTTTAAAAGCTGTCCACACACTTGGCAGCAGATACCACACACAGATACCCACCAACACACCCGCACCTAAACGTTTCAAGGACACTCGACTTACACATAAATTATACATATATCGTAGAATGTAAATATTTTCCTTAATTTTAGTGAAGGGTTAAATTAATTGTTATTGAACCATCTATATTATTTTAATCTAATGATTGAGAATCCCAACTCACCCTTGGAACAAGCCACCCCCTGGATCAGCTTGACCTGAAAGATATTCAAAGCCCATACCATCAAAAAATATAACAATTCTATTAGTTTTACATCTCACTGTTTTTTTTATAGCTTTTTTATTTCTCTCATAACCGATCGCAATCCATTCTGCCGCCGATTACCGAAATGGTTCATTATCAATAGTCATTACACGTTTATGTTTATATATATATATCTATACATAGATTTAGTTATAAACTATACTTGAGGGATTGCTGAACCCAATGCCTAGTTTTTGTTTATGGGACCTCTCGTGTATCCTAACTATTTTACAAACTGCATAGGAAATATGCTGCTCCTGGTATTTACATACAATTAAGGGTATATAGAAATATATATATACTTATATATGGTACCATAATATATATAATATAATATATAAGCTGGTTTCCGATTAATGGATTAGCGAATAGCTTAGCTTAAGCTCTCCTCGGAGAGTCCTTTGAGCCTAGGGAGTCTGGAGAGCCCCGCAGATTTTTACACAATACGTTACTTTAGGTTTTTGTTTTTGTTTTTTTTTTTTAATTATTTTATGTACGATATATATATCTGTTTCCTTGCGGGATGCAACGAACCAACGACTAAATGTTTTTTTTTTTTGTTTTATCAATTAATAAGCGTATTTCATTCTGTAGTGGGGTTTGTAGTTAAAGTTGATTTCATAATTTGTGATTCTATCTTAAGTCTAGCCATTTCATTGGGTCTTGGTGCCCGGATACGAGCCACCGTCAGAGTATTTGGGCCTGCACTCGGCACAGAACCACTTGCCCTGTGGCGCCACCATAATGCCCACGCACTCGAAATGGAACCACTCTATCTGGCAGTTGTCCCCGTCGCAGGCGATCATTTCGGACACTTCGTCGTAGGGGCAGCGGCAGTAGCAGTAAACGCATTCCCCCTCGCGTGCAAGACGAGCTCCTGCCGGCGGCCTGATCGGGTACCGGATGTTGTTAGCCTTGAAGTACTGCAGCGTGGCGAACCCGGGATTGGGCAGCAGGGCGGGCGGAATGGGCTGGTTGAAGGCCGTGGTAGCAGGCGTCGGAGGCAGAGGTGGTTGAACCACCACGGGCGGTGGCGCCAGAACCGGGGGCGGTGGTGGCGGTGCTAGGGGCGTTGCCGGATGCGGCGATTCCACCAGGCTCGTCACATTTACCTCCACGTCTTCGTCATCCGAGCTGCTGTCGCTATCTGAATGAGGAGCGCTGCTGGGCAACAGGCTGGGCCGAATCTTCAGTGTTGGAATGGGAGGAAGATCATGTTGCTCCTCACGATCTACCTTGTGGCGCTTGGCCGATCTAGACCTGCCGCTGGATCCCAGCAGTGAGCGCTGCTTGCTCCTCTTCCTTGACGCGGATCCCGCCAGGGGTGTTCCTCCGTTGTTGTGCGAGTGGTGATGGTGGTTATTGTTGTTCCTGCTGCGCTGCTTTGGCGGTGTGGGCAGATCCTCCTTGGCCCAGGTCAACTGCGGCGGGGGTTGCGGCTTAATCAGCTGCATGCCCACTTGTAGCGGAGGTGCCAGGATGGTGCTCATGTTCTCGTCGTCGCTGGTGTATCCATAAAACTTGTTGGGCCTGCGCTGGCGCTTTGATCGCTTAAGCTGCCCGTCGGCGTCGGAGCAGCTACTGCCCTCGCTCATGCGAGTCAGCGATGGAGGCAGATGGCGATGAGTGAGCGGAGTCACTGGGAATAGTGGTGATTCGGGAAGTATCGGGAAAGCTGCCGATGGCTCCACTTCCAAGGGCGCCATTCCTGCCACGGGTAGATGATGCTCCGTTCCCAGGGCAGCCGGCATCTTGCCTGATTTGCACGTAGACTTTCGATCTCGCTTCTTTTTCTTGTTCTTCACCCTTTCACGTTTCTCGGCGAAGGCTTGCGCCTCCTCTGGCAACGAAGGAGTCGATGGACGACTGTTCTCCACGATGTCATAGTTGTTGCTGGGTCCCAGGGGGGCGTGCTCGGCCAACAGTGCCTCCCGCTTTTGAGCCAGAAGCTCGTTGGCCAGCTTCTGGGGATGAGAATCATAAAACTCTTCGTCCGTATCCGATACATTGGTGTCGAAGTCGGACTCGTTGTACATGGGCGGCTTCGGTGAAGGTGGAGCTGCCGGATTCTCCTCGTTCATGGCCGCCACGTTGACTGTTTCCGCACTCTCGTTTCTCTCGCTTGGCTCTCCTCGCGTCATTGACTCAGAACTCTTCTTCTGTCGCAACGATTTCTTGCGTGGCCGCTTTTGCGGAGAACCTCCAGCATTGGAGCTGTCCGAGTCATCGGAGTCTTCGCTGGAACTGCTGCTGTTGCTGGAACTGCAGCTGCAGTTTGAGCCGCAGGAACAGCTGGATGAATCCGAGTCCGACGAGCTGGAGCTACTGGAACTGTCGCTGTCACTGGAGGCATTGTGGCCTCTATTCCCCTTTTTGGCCGATTTGGGAGTTTCGGGCTTCTTGACTGGTGATGGCGGTGGCGTACGATGCAGCTTGCAGTAATCGTGGTCCGACCACGCCACATGGAGCTTGGCTGGTGGTTTGTCTGCCATCTCAACATCAGTATCCTCTTCCTGCTTCACTGCCTGTTGATCTTCGGTGTTGACGGGCTGATTCTGAAGAAGATTCTTCCAAATGGAGACATCTACTTGCTCATCCACCTCTCCCTTCTTGCTCTCTGCCTCGATATTAACGGAAATCTCGTCCTTTTCGGCTGCTTCCTTCAAATCATCGGAGGCCTTCTCAAAAGGTTTTTCCTCGACTTTGGGCTTGTCGTCGGGCTCGTCAGCATCGCTTTCGGAGGAGGGGGAAAGCATTACCTTGGGCATGTCAAGATCGTCCACAGAGGATCGCATGGGTAGGGATAGGTGTTCCTTGATGATGCTTGTCGGAGCATCAGAGTCGCTGTCGTCACTACTGTCCGACTCTGAGAGATTAGGAGCAATGAGGTTAAGATCCTCAAGCGATTCCTTATTGCGCTTAGACTTTTTGCGCTTCTTGCGACTCTCGGATTTGCTTGGCTGCAATTCCTTCGCAACTTTTGTGTCTTTGGTGTCCTCAAAGTCTTCTTTATTCCTGGCAGACACATTATCAGCCGAATGTTTTTCCTCGATTGGCTTCTCAGACGCAGCTTCGACATCGCCTCCTTCCTCCTTCTTGACATCCTCATCTTGTTGAGTAGGGTTTGGCTCCTCGATAGCCTCCTTGGGAAGTTCGTTGACCACGTGATTGCTAGCATGTTTCAGAAGTAATTTTCGCGACACGAACTTTTCCTCGCATCCCTCCTCAGCACAAGCATAGCGGAAATCGCCGTTGTGCATCCTTTGATGGACCTCCAAATAAATTGCCTTGCTGAAGTTGAAACCACACTGCTCGCATGGGAACTGCACAGGTGGCACACAGAAGTGGTAGACGTGTCGCCAGCGCTTTTGGAGGCATCTTTTGCAGCTGGCACTTTCGGTTCCGTGCTTCCAGAATAGATGCTTCGAGATGTCCTGTTTGTTGCGATAGGCAATCCCGCACCGATAGCAGAGATGAAGCAGTTTGTGCTTCCAGACATGGGCCGATAGCTTCGTCTGGTTCTGGCAATCCTCCAGACATATATCGCATGCCTGATGCTGTTTTCTTAGGTGAACCATTAAGCGGAACGCCGACGGTAAAGGAGCTACATCGCACAAACAGCAGCGGAAGTTGAGGTCGTAGATACTGCCAGCCACCTTGCCGGGACAAATGTGACACAGAATCTCACTGTAGCTGTAGAAATTGGTCTGACACATGACGCAGGTGATGTTAGACTTTATGTGCAAACGCCGATTATGAGTGTAAAGCTCCTTGTGGGTGGAGGTCACGAAGCGGCAGGAGAAACACTCGTATATGCGTTCATTAAACGGCTCTACGTACTTTCCGTTCTCCACACTGCAATAGCTGGCCGAGTTTAAGTACTCATTCTCCAAATCTGGCAAGAAGCTCTTGAGCCGTGCTACTATAGTCTCCGCGTGCAACTCCTCCGCCGTAATGCTGTCGACTGTGGCCGTAAACCGGTGCTTGCTGATCAGGTGCAGGACCAATTGCTTTCCATTCACAGCTATTCTTCTCGCATGGTTGCAGTATAAGCACGTTGCATAAACCGTCCGTAGGCACAGACGCACGAAGTCCACCGTCGAGAATCTGTCCAAAGGTCTGTCCAACTGCAGATCCATCGTCTGTGTTTCTGCTCCGGCTACTAGAATTCCATCAACAGGTAGAGGAGGCGGCACAGGCTCGACCTCTTTTTGGATTTCTGGTTCTTGATGAGGTTGAGGAGCAGTAACCGACACCACTTCCGACTGAACTCCTCTGTCGTCTGTCTCGGGTCCATTGAGGCTGTCGTCCATGTCCATGCAATCGCTGCCCAAGCTGTTGCGACGCACTGCATCGGCCCGATCTTGAAAATCTGTGATCACAGGAGCTGGAGCTTGCTCCGGAAGATTAATGTGGTTGGTAGCATTGTGTGGTGACGCGGGAGGTGTCAGTGACCATCGACGCTGCGCTTCTGGCTGTGGCTGCTGAGGAGGATTCGCCACCTGTGGCTCTACATCTTGCAATTCATCTTGGGCCTGAATTACCTTGGCATGCTTTTTGTGGATTATGTCTGCTTTGGTACGCTCAATGTCCAGCTTGGTGCGCTCCAACTCAGCGAGAACCCGACTCAGCTTGGCCGAAGGCGATTCATCGAGGCTGTTTGTTGGTGGTGCCGAAAGTGGTGTTTGAACCTCATTATCTGGAGGCGCTGGCACCGTCTCCTCCAATGGCTGTGTAGCTTCCATCTCCTCCTCCTCGGTGTCCGTGCTGCTCAGAGCAGCATCCACAGACTTCTGAAATTCTTTGGGTACGCGCAACATAATCTTGGGCACAACCAACTTTGGGATAGGCGGCGCTGGAGGATCCTCTATGGGATCGGGAGCTGGAACTTAATTTAAACGGTTAACAATTGTTTTGAAAAGTGTCTTAAATACAGGATCTTACTGTTTTCAACTGGATACATGGTCTGGTTTAATGCAAAGGGCGCTGATTCGACTTCCAGTGCTGGAGTTTCTCGAAAAGATGCATTCTGCTGAGGCACTGCCTGCACCTGAGGCGGGGGAAGTACTTGCGGCGATGGAAGGGCCTGATCCGGCAGCCTGCGTGGCTTTTTCTTTTTTCTTATCGGCTTTCGCTTGCTGTTCCTACAACCCAGCGCATGGCTACCCCTTTGTCCGCAAAGGGCACATGGCTGCATTAGCTGGGAGCAGTCGTGCTCCTCAAACTCGGAGCCTTGAGCGAAAGTAGCCTGGCAAGTACAGCACACCAGATGCCTGACACGATCTTCTTGGCGTTGCTGGACAGCCCAGGCGTCCTTGGCAAAGTGACTCTGGTCGATGTCATGCTTATTCTCGAGATGCAGCGACAGCTTTTCCACGCTGGGATAAACATGAGAACAGTACAGGCAGATGTAGCGCTGATGGACCTCACGCATGTGGAGAAAAAAGTTCCAGCATTGATGGACACTGCTGCACTGAGCACAGCGGAAGTAACGCTCCCTTTTCATCCGCAACGATGTGCCGCTCGAGCTGGCACTCTTCAAAGCACTGCATTGCCTCTGGTGCTCGTTCAGCTGTTGGAAGCTCTCGGAATGGAACTGCATACCACATTTAGGGCAGCTGAGCGGCCCGTTGGCCGTTGCCGTTGGTGGAGGAGCCTGAAGGCGTTGTAGGAGCAGCGAAGAAGTTGACGCGCTACATTCATCGACCTTTATCTGTTTCTCGAGTTGGCTTACAGGGGAACTATTGCTGCGCCTGCGCTTTAGGGACATTTTGAGAGTCTGCACTCTGGTATTGTGCTCGCTGTCGGGATGATCAATTACCAGTTGGGGTTGCGAAGCGGAGCTAACCGTGCTGCTACCGCTGCTGGTACTACGGCTACGGCTGCGACGAATCGGTAGGACCATAGAAAGGACTGCGGGAGCTTCCAGCCGAGCGTCTTCTGTGGTTGTGGGCTCTATTTTATGAGTTTCTCCAGAATGGTTTGGTATCACAGATAATTCTGGCTCTTGAACTGGCTCCTCATGGCTAACAACGGCTGGCTGCTGGAGATCTGCCTCCTCATCTTTGTCCACCGTCACATCTGATTTCTGATCCTCGTTCTTAGCTTCTTGATGGGCCCCATTCAGTTTAATGGGCGACACGGGATCAACGATAGGTTCTTTGAAGTTAAAGCTTTCGCTCGGAGCTTCAACATTGATCTCGGATTTAATTGAAACATCCTGTGCTAGTTCCTCCTCATCGCTGCTGGGATTATCAACGTCCATTGTTAGCTCTGGAGAATCCTCCTCATCTGAGGTGCCCTGATTAGATTCTAAGCTGTGTGACGGCAGAGTTTGTTTTTCCGATACAAGTACCTCTGTTGTGTAAAATTTATCCACAGGTGTATCTTTTAACAGCTCTGATTCTTCATTCCCCACATCACTGTGCAACACAGGGCTTTTGGTGTCATTTGCAGAAAGAAACTCTTGTTCAGCACTATCTGTGTCGAGATCAATAGGAGGTGGTGTAGGCTCAGGCTCTTCCTCGCTTTCAGATTCTTCATTTGAAGGCTGTGCTTCAAATTTGGGTTCAAGTTTATGCTCATCTTCGGACTCTGATATGAACTCCATTTGGTTATCACTTAGCGCATCTATTTTCTCATCAATCTCAGACTTTACTTCAACCTTCAATAGCTCCGTCTCTTCCGAAAGAACTTGGCCGGTTTCTTGTAACTGCTGTTGAATATCTTCACCGTTCTCCTTCTTAACATACGGGATTTTAGGAGGCTCATCATCCGCAGGGTGTTTACCGTCATTTTCAATGGCTTCCGACGCTTTTTCTGGCACATCACTGCTGTCCTGGCCATTTGCTAGGGTCAGGTCTATCACGTCATGAATGCTCAGAGTCTGTTCTTGCCGTTGCGCTGGTAGCTCCTTCTCGATCGCCTCCTTCTCCACGCCCAGCGCATTCTGAGGGTCCTCGATGTCATCCTCTTCGCCGACAGATCCACTCGTTGCTGCTCCATTTCCAGAGCTAGATCCTTCGCCTGCTTCATCAGCATCCTGGTTAGACGTCGGCTTGGGGTTTACCTTGTCCAATGCCTCCATCATCTTTTGTGCATTTAGACGCTGGTCATTAAAACATAAAACATAATCGATAGAACGCACATTCTGGCTAAATGATTGCTTTTATTACCTTTGCATGCCGTTTGCCGTGATTCTTCCGTTCCGGTTCTCCCACTCACACGCTCTTTCGTTGTTGTTCTCGACACAGCTGAAAGCAGAATGAGATACATTTTGTTATTACGTGAAATATTAGGTCTGGCATTTGGAACAATTGACAACGAAGAGAAGAAACGTTCATGCCTGACCGAAATACACGTTTATATGTAGCACATTGTTTATCAATATTTACTGGTGATATTTGCATTGTGCGAATCGGAATTGCAAATAAAAAGAAACGGAAAAATCACCGGTCATTGTGTGTGCAGCCCTGGGGCTAAATAATTGGAAATACCGAAAAGGCAGACGAGAGAGCCACTAACGGCTAAAAATAAATAAAATTTACTTCAAATGTTCTTGGAATGATTTTACAATCGCACTCATGGCAATTATCCACGTTTATTTACCTGCTCTCCTCCTGGGATTCTCCCTCGTTTCGTTTTTTTTTGCCTGTTGTTGTTGCTGTACCTATCCCTAGGTAGATTCCCCGGATGGATTTTACGGGTAGTCCGGATGAGGGCTAACAGAGAGGGCAAGGAGAGGCGAATTTTACGCGCGCAAACCACGGAAAACAGAACGAGCCGAAAACACAAAAACCGACGTCACGGAAGTTCGCTGCACAACTGAACCAAGAGCCGAGAGATTTGCTGATTTTGCCGAGAATGACAAGAACAGGCTACCTTGCCCCGGTTGCTTCCCCGAGCTCCTTGCTCCGCCGCCTCTTGCTGGTGCTTATACAATTAATGCTCAGTTTCGGATTCTATTTATTTGTTTAATAACACCAGAATTCGGGAAGGGGTTATGCAATTTCACAATTGCCAGCAGTAAGTTTTCCCAGTGCCAGTGACGGCAAGCAGGGAATTGTAGCCTTTTCGCCCTTCTGCGCGTCTCGACTTCAGGGTATAAAATTTTCTTCTTTTTGCACGCAGCAGTCCACGCTTCGCATTTTTTGCTCTGCTCACTTTATACGCGCACTGTTCCAACGCATTTTACCGACAAAGTGGGGCGTATACTCTGTAGCTCGTGTATTTCATATATTTGCTGGAAAAAACGCTCGAATTACGTGTGAAAAGCCGTTCGTTTGCAATATTTTTTGCTCTTTCAGCCATCGAAAAAAACACGCGAAGCTAGTGGTCTAGAGATGAGAGGCGTTTCGATAAGTCGCGCAGCGTGCTGGTGCGATTGCCAAATATCATCCCTGATAGAAACACCGCCCGCAGCCATGTTTTTAGTTGTGCTAAAAGATCGATAAATTGTCTTTTTTTATTTGGAAATAAAAAAAATGTGAATTTATCATTGGTCTTACAGTTCATAAAATATAATACTAACAAAATATAGAAC
Source organism: Drosophila varians (assembly GCA_018150405.1). Lineage (NCBI taxonomy): Eukaryota > Metazoa > Arthropoda > Insecta > Diptera > Drosophilidae > Drosophila > Drosophila varians. The sequence continues at coordinate 19,695,747 of JAECWK010000130.1, forward strand.
TAGTTTGATGGGAATTTAGATTAATTGCAGGCTTTCTATGATTACAATTTCTCAAAATTGTTATCGATAGTTTTCGCCGTCCCTAGCTCACGCCAACTGTCATTTTGATTTGACAAGCTCTTTCCGTTTCCTTTTCGCGTGAACGTCCAACATGAAAGCCAAGGGATTGGTTAGTATTAAGAAAAAAAATGATTTAAACCATGGATTTTAGAGGCAGAAATGTTTGCAAACGCAGGGCAAAGCCTTAATGCATCTTGTGTCGAAATGTGAAAGTGCCTGAATCACGCAATTTCTGTGTGTAAACTTTAGAAAACTAGAAAGTGCCTGGGGTCGCAATTTGGAAACGCAAATGTGGCAGTTTATGAGGGAACAAGATGTGGTTCATTGAGCCAACTGAATGCAATAAAGCTGCAAATGACTTAATAATAAAAATCGCGCTGTTATTAAAGCACTACAGCATATCTTGACAACGCCGAAAACATAACCTCCAAGTGACAGGCATGCGTGTGTTTGTTTTCCATTTCTGGCCGCCTTTGTTTACTGCAAGAGTTTTTGACTTAAATGTGCTCCATTTTCAGTTGAAGGAGTACGAGGTCGTGGGCCGCAAGCTGCCCAGTGAGAAGGAGCCTCAGACGCCCCTCTACAAGATGCGCATCTTCGCCCCCGACAACATCGTGGCCAAATCCCGCTTCTGGTACTTCCTGCGCCAGCTGAAGAAGTTCAAGAAGACCACCGGCGAGATTGTGTCCATCAAGCAGGTGTACGAGACCTCGCCGATTAAGATCAAGAACTTCGGCATTTGGCTGCGTTACGACTCCCGCTCCGGCACCCACAACATGTACCGCGAGTACCGTGATCTGACCGTCGGCGGTGCCGTGACACAGTGCTATCGCGACATGGGTGCTCGTCACCGTGCCCGTGCCCACTCCATCCAGATCATCAAGGTGGAGTCGATCCCCGCCGCCAAGACGCGCCGTGTGCACGTCAAGCAGTTCCACGACTCCAAGATCAAGTTCCCTCTGGTCCAGCGTGTGCACCACAAGGGCAACAGGAAGCTGTTCTCTTACAGGAAGCCAAGGACCTACTTCCAGTAATATGGATAGGACATACCCAGCATCCGATTGACTATAACATAGTGGTTTTTTCAATAAATGAGAACGTTAAAGAGTAAATAGTGAGGTGTTAGTTTATTTAAGTTCTCCGCAAGCGTAGATGATAATTTTCTGGTTGGGAGTGCCGGATTTGGTGCCACAACGTTCCATCTTGCGCACGACGTCTGCCCCGCTGATTACGTGACCAAACACAACATGTTTATTGTCCAACCAATCCGTTCTGTGGATTAAATGTATTAAACTATGTTGCGGCCCCTTTAATTAGGAACTTACTTGGTGGTGCATATGAAAAACTGTGAACCATTTGTGTTAGCTCCCGAATTGGCCATGGACAAGGTGCCAAAACTATTGTGTTTCAGGCTAAAGTTTTCGTCGTTAAACTTCTTGCCATATATAGACTTTCCGCCAGTGCCGTTGTTGTTGGTAAAGTCGCCTCCTTGGCACATCTTACAAAGAGAAGAATATTATAACTTAGAACATGGGGTTTCTTCGATTCTGAAGCTTACAAACTCTGGAATCACTCGATGGAAGGAGCAGCCTTTGTAGCCGTAGCCCTGTTCATGTGTGCACAGCTGGCGGAAGTTTTCCGCCGTCTTGGGCACCACATCAGCACGAAGAAGCATCACGATGCGCCCTGCATCGTTACCGCCGATTCTTATATCGAAGAAAACTTGTGGATTGCGCTTCTCGGCCTTCTCAATGACAGCGGGCCCTGTGGAAGGAGTCTCTGTTTTCTCTGCTTCTGGGCCACCCTCGGGCTCCAATGTGGCACCCGCATGCTTCTGCAACCAGTCGTCGTCTGCCCAAACAGGCTTGAAACTGTCCTCTTTTACGCGCACCGGCTTAGCCAAGTTAACTCGTATTGTTCGGCCGCACAGCTCCGAGTCATTCTAAAAGTGTAATGCAATTAAGTTTGTAGATAAATAGGGTTCGTATAATTTGTATTTAATCGTTTGTTTTACCATGTTGTCAATGGCAGCAGCTGCATCTTCGCCTTGCTCATATTCAATAAATGCGAATCCTCGGTGCCGCTGCGATTCATAGTCCACGGGCATTTGGATGTCAGCAATGTCGCCGAATGGTATGAAGGCATTGTTGAGCAGTCTTTCAGTCACCTCGTCAGCAAGGCCGCCTACATAAACTGTTCTTTTGTCGTTCGACATGGCAATAAGTAAATCCACTAAATACAAAATGTTTGTTTACAATTATAATATAAATGTGACCGTGGATGAGCTCGAAACCTATCGATTTGACCACATTTCGATAGGCCTATCGATAGTTTAACGTTTCAGTGACCAAACAAGTGATCAGTGACTATAAACCCAGATTCAAATTTCGGGACCGTTACTTTTTATATTATTTATTGTTTAAAGATAAGTTAAACTAAGATTATGTTAAGACCACCGTCCCACTTTCGTTGCCACATAGACCCTCAGTATTCCTGAGGCATGTGCTTGTGAGATTTTGCCCGGCCAGGGGCCACAAGAGGTGGAAAACGCTCAAACAGTAGCCCGGAATATAGGCAAAGGTGGCGTAAAGGATAAGGGAAACACAGCTCCCAAGAAGAACATCTGAAAAAAGAAATAGATTAAATGATAATTTAAGCCATGATTGGGTAACTTCACTCTTTGTCTATTGGTATAATTATTACTCTCCAGAACTAACATTTAGGAGTGGGTCTATTTAGTTTTCAGTGACTAAGACCCAACCTCGCTCACCGGAATAGATAAGGTACTTAAACATTAGTGCGCCAAAGACAAGAGTGAAGACCCCGGGTTTTAATGGCTAATCACGTCTCAGAAATAAAAGAACTTACTGCAAAAGACCTTCTCCCACGGCTCACATATGGCAATTTGTGTGTTTAGTTCATAAAGGAAATACAACCATTTCACATAGCGCTTAAATTTTGCATAATTCTCGGAAAGCTTTGGGAACATTGTGAACTCTGTGGGCTATCAGGCGATGTGGTGTTCAATGAAGTATCGACGGTTTCAGGGTGCTCGACGAACTAACCCGAGCATGCCTCCGGGTGAAGTGAGACACCTGTGCGGTGCCTGTGCCCCCGTCATTTCTTATCACTAAAACCATACTTTTTTTTTTTATAAATACGCATATATATGTTTATATACATTTTTTCGGCTGTAAACCAAATTAAATAGATTTCGGCTTCGGTTTCTTGTTTGCCGCTGTTAGGCAAGCGATAAAAATCAATCTTCCGCTGGGTTACGCCTGCACCCGAAAACTGTTATAGCTTTATCATCACTGTACCCGCCCTGTGGGGGGATTGCCTCCGGCATTTGATTTTTATTCTCTGGACTATGAATCACACCACCAGGGGCACCATTGCCAGCAAAAAGATCCACACGGAAAGCACGTCATTGGAGTGCGAGTGGAGGTGCACCGCCACGCAGAACTCCACATCCGAATGGTTGTTGTAGTGGATGCAGGTGGTTCGGATACGCTCCGAAATTGCCGCCAGATTGGTGTACGCAAAGTTGAGGGTGAAACCATAAAGCTAGAAGGGTGGAACCAAGTCGCAGGTTAGTGATTGATAGTGATAGTGATTGATGGTTGAGGAGGGAGGGTTGGTTTGATTATGAGGTGATATCTTCGATGGTCAGTAAGTTATCAATGGAACATTCGATATAGAGGTAATGCCACTTCCAGTGGTTAATTATCAAGAAATTCTGGTATCTTCGTTAGACTAGCTGTATATTTTTATTTTTATTTACCATTTACCTTTGCTGATTATATTGTAATCATCAGGTTTCTTATAAAAAAAAAGATACAACAAATAGTCTTTTAAAAATTTTTTGAATATTTCTATGATAAGGTTTGCCAACAAATTGATTTGTTAGATTCACTCTAACTGGGTGGCATTAACTCTTCAGATTTTATAACCAAGTCATATTAGTTCTGTTCCCCAAAAACTCACCTTAAAATTGGGATACTCTCTCTCCAGCTGTTCACTGTAAGCAGGCTCATCATAACGACCCCTGGAATAGGTTACCAAATACTCCATGTCGCACAATATCTTCTGCAACCGCGGTTGAAATGCTCTACAATATAAATTATTAAATAATTTCTTCGATTTTCTTCCCATTTTTGTGGGTCAGCCCCATTTCGAATCCGGAGTCCCTTCGAAAATCCTATATATCCCTATATTGACACTTCCAATGTCTGTACCTTGGCCAATTATTATCCGATTCTTGAAAGGAATACATAAAAACAATCGTAAAAAGATTCCCCATAAATCTGCAACCAAACCTAGCAACAAATTTTTTTTTCAATTTTCTTCTCATTTTTTGTGGGCCAAACCCTTGTTAAATCCGGAGTCCCTTCGAAAATCCTATATATCCCTATATTGACACTTCCAATGTCTGTACCTTGGCCAATTATTATCCGATTCTTGAAAGGAATACATAAAAACAATCGTAAAAAGATTCCCCATAAATCTGCAACCAAACCTAGCAACAAATTTTTTTTTCAATTTTCTTCTCATTTTTTGTGGGCCAAACCCTTGTTAAATCCGGAGTCCCTTCAAAAATCCTATATATCCCTATATTGACACTTTCAATGTCTATATCTTGGTCAATTATTATCCGATTCTTGAAAGGAATACATAAAAACAATCGTAAAAAGATTCCCCATAAATCTGCAACCAACTCTAGCAACAAATTTTTTTTTCAATTTTCTTCTCATTTTTTGTGGGCCAAACCCTTGTTAAATCCGGAGTCCCTTCGAAAATCCTATATATCCCTATATTGACACTTCCAATGCCTATATCTTGGCCAATTATTATCCGATTCTTGAAAGGAATACATAAAAACAATCGTAAAAAGATTCCCCATAAATCTGCAACCAAACCTAGCAACAAATTTTTTTTTCAATTTTCTTCCTATTTTTTGTGGGCCAAACCCTTGTTAAATCCAGAGTCCCTTCTAAAATCGTATATATCCCTATATTGGCCCTTCCGATGTCTATATCTTGGCCAATTATTATCCGATTCTTGAAACGAATACATAAAAACAATCGTAAAAAGATTCCCCATAAATCTGCAACCAAACCTAGCAACAAATTTTTTTTTCAATTTTCTTCTCATTTTTTGTGGGCCAAACCCTTGTTAAATCCAGAGTCCCTTCGAAAATCCTATATATCCCTATATTGACACTTCCGATGTCTATATCTTGGCCAATTATTATCCGATTCTTGAAAGGAATACATAAAAACAATCGTAAAAAGATTCCCCATAAATCTGCAACCAAACCTAGCAACAAATTTTTTTTTCAATTTTCTTCCCATTTTTTGTGGGCCAAACCCTTGTTAAATCCAGAGTCCCTTCGAAAATCGTATATATCCCTATATTGACACTTCCAATGTCTGTACCTTGGCCAATTATTATCCGATTCTTGAAAGGAATACCTAAAAACAATCGTAAAAAGATTCCCCATAAATCTGCAACCAAACCTAGCAACAAATTTTTTTTTCAATTTTCTTCTCATTTTTTGTGGGCCAAACCCTTGTTAAATCCAGAGTCCCTTCGAAAATCCTATATATCCCTATATTGACACTTCCGATGTCTATATCTTGGCCAATTATTATCCGATTCTTGAAACGAATACATAAAAACAATCGTAAAAAGATTCCCCATAAATCTGCAACCAAACCTAGCAACAAATTTTTTTTTCAATTTTCTTCTCATTTTTTGTGGGCCAAACCCTTGTTAAATCCAGAGTCCCTTCGAAAATCCTATATATCCCTATATTGACACTTCCGATGTCTATATCTTGGCCAATTATTATCCGATTCTTGAAAGGAATACATAAAAACAATCGTAAAAAGATTCCCCATAAATCTGCAACCAAACCTAGCAACAAATTTTTTTTTCAATTTTCTTCCCATTTTTTGTGGGCCAAACCCTTGTTAAATCCAGAGTCCCTTCGAAAATCGTATATATCCCTATATTGACACTTCCAATGTCTGTACCTTGGCCAATTATTATCCGATTCTTGAAAGGAATACCTAAAAACAATCGTAAAAAGATTCCCCATAAATCTGCAACCAAACCTAGCAACAAATTTTTTTTTCAATTTTCTTCCCTTTTTTGTGGGCCAAACCCTTGTCAAATCCGGAGTCCCTTCGAAAATCGTATATATCCCTATATTGACACTTCCAATGTCTGTACCTTGGCCAATTATTATCCGATTCTTGAAAGGAATACCTAAAAACAATCGTAAAAAGATTCCCCATAAATCTGCAACCAAACCTAGCAACAAATTTTTTTTTCAATTTTCTTCTCATTTTTTGTGGGCCAAACCCTTGTCAAATCCGGAGTCCCTTCGAAAATCCTATATATCCCTATATTGACACTTCCGATGTCTATATCTTGGCCAATTATTATCCGATTCTTGAAAGGAATACATAAAAACAATCGTAAAAAGATTCCCCATAAATCTGCAACCAAACCTAGCAACAAATTTTTTTTTCAATTTTCTTCCCATTTTTTGTGGGCCAAACCCTTGTTAAATCCAGAGTCCCTTCGAAAATCGTATATATCCCTATATTGACACTTCCAATGTCTGTACCTTGGCCAATTATTATCCGATTCTTGAAAGGAATACATAAAAACAATCGTAAAAAGATTCCCCATAAATCTGCAACCAAACCTAGCAACAAATTTTTTTTTCAATTTTCTTTCTATTTTTTGTGGGCCAAACCCTTGTTAAATCCAGAGTCCCTTCTAAAATCGTATATATCCCTATATTGGCCCTTCCGATGTCTATATCTTGGCCAATTATTATCCGATTCTTGAAACGAATACATAAAAACAATCGTAAAAAGATTCCCCATAAATCTGCAACCAAACCTAGCAACAAATTTTTTTTTCAATTTTCTTCTCATTTTTTGTGGGCCAAACCCTTGTTAAATCCAGAGTCCCTTCGAAAATCCTATATATCCCTATATTGACACTTCCGATGTCTATATCTTGGCCAATTATTATCCGATTCTTGAAAGGAATACATAAAAACAATCGTAAAAAGATTCCCCATAAATCTGCAACCAAACCTAGCAACAAATTTTTTTTTCAATTTTCTTCTCATTTTTTGTGGGCCAAACCCTTGTTAAATCCAGAGTCCCTTCGAAAATCCTATATATCCCTATATTGACACTTCCGATGTCTATATCTTGGCCAATTATTATCCGATTCTTGAAAGGAATACATAAAAACAATCGTAAAAAGATTCCCCATAAATCTGCAACCAAACCTAGCAACAAATTTTTTTTTCAATTTTCTTCCCATTTTTTGTGGGCCAAACCCTTGTTAAATCCAGAGTCCCTTCGAAAATCCTATATATCCCTATATTGACACTTCCAATGTCTATATCTTGGTCAATTATTATCCGATTCTTGAAAGGAATACATAAAAACAATCGTAAAAAGATTCCCCATAAATCTGCAACCAAACCTAGCAACAAATTTTTTTTTCAATTTTCTTCCTATTTTTTGTGGGCCAAACCCTTGTTAAATCCAGAGTCCCTTCTAAAATCGTATATATCCCTATATTGGCCCTTCCGATGTCTATATCTTGGCCAATTATTATCCGATTCTTGAAACGAATACATAAAAACAATCGTAAAAAGATTCCCCATAAATCTGCAACCAAACCTAGCAACAAATTTTTTTTTCAATTTTCTTCTCATTTTTTGTGGGCCAAACCCTTGTTAAATCCAGAGTCCCTTCGAAAATCCTATATATCCCTATATTGACACTTCCGATGTCTATATCTTGGCCAATTATTATCCGATTCTTGAAAGGAATACATAAAAACAATCGTAAAAAGATTCCCCATAAATCTGCAACCAAACCTAGCAACAAATTTTTTTTTCAATTTTCTTCCCATTTTTTGTGGGCCAAACCCTTGTTAAATCCAGAGTCCCTTCGAAAATCGTATATATCCCTATATTGACACTTCCAATGTCTGTACCTTGGCCAATTATTATCCGATTCTTGAAAGGAATACCTAAAAACAATCGTAAAAAGATTCCCCATAAATCTGCAACCAAACCTAGCAACAAATTTTTTTTTCAATTTTCTTCCCTTTTTTGTGGGCCAAACCCTTGTCAAATCCGGAGTCCCTTCGAAAATCGTATATATCCCTATATTGACACTTCCAATGTCTGTACCTTGGCCAATTATTATCCGATTCTTGAAAGGAATACCTAAAAACAATCGTAAAAAGATTCCCCATAAATCTGCAACCAAACCTAGCAACAAATTTTTTTTTCAATTTTCTTCTCATTTTTTGTGGGCCAAACCCTTGTTAAATCCAGAGTCCCTTCGAAAATCCTATATATCCCTATATTGACACTTCCGATGTCTATATCTTGGCCAATTATTATCCGATTCTTGAAAGGAATACATAAAAACAATCGTAAAAAGATTCCCCATAAATCTGCAACCAAACCTAGCAACAAATTTTTTTTTCAATTTTCTTCCCATTTTTTGTGGGCCAAACCCTTGTTAAATCCAGAGTCCCTTCGAAAATCGTATATATCCCTATATTGACACTTCCAATGTCTGTACCTTGGCCAATTATTATCCGATTCTTGAAAGGAATACATAAAAACAATCGTAAAAAGATTCCCCATAAATCTGCAACCAACTCTAGCAACAAATTTTTTTTTCAATTTTCTTCCCATTTTTTGTGGGCCAAACCCTTGTCAAATCCGGAGTCCCTTCGAAAATCCTATATATCCCTATATTGACACTTCCGATGTCTATATCTTGGCCAATTATTATCCGATTCTTGAAAGGAATACGTTAAAACAATCGTAAAAAGATTCCCCATAAATCTGCAACCAAACCTAGCAACAAATTTTTTTTTCAATTTTCTTCCCATTTTTTGTGGGCCAAACCCTTGTCAAATCCGGAGTCCCTTCGAAAATCCTATATATCCCTATATTGACACTTCCGATGTCTATATCTTGGCCAATTATTATCCGATTCTTGAAAGGAATACGTTAAAACAATCGTAAAAAGATTCCCCATAAATCTGCAACCAAACCTAGCAACAAATTTTTTTTTCAATTTTCTTCTCATTTTTTGTGGGCCAAACCCTTGTTAAATCCGGAGTCCCTTCGAAAATCCTATATATCCCTATATTGACACTTCCGATGTCTATATCTTGGCCAATTATTATCCGATTCTTGAAAGGAATTCGTTAAAACAATCGTAAAAAGATTCCCCATAAATCTGCAACCAAACCTAGCAACAAATTTTTTTTTCAATTTTCTTCCCATTTTTTGTGGGCCAAACCCTTGTTAAATCCAGAGTCCCTTCGAAAATCGTATATATCCCTATATTGACACTTCCAATGTCTGTACCTTGGCCAATTATTATCCGATTCTTGAAAGGAATACATAAAAACAATCGTAAAAAGATTCCCCATAAATCTGCAACCAACTCTAGCAACAAATTTTTTTTTCAATTTTCTTCCCATTTTTTGTGGGCCAAACCCTTGTCAAATCCGGAGTCCCTTCGAAAATCCTATATATCCCTATATTGACACTTCCGATGTCTATATCTTGGCCAATTATTATCCGATTCTTGAAAGGAATACGTTAAAACAATCGTAAAAAGATTCCCCATAAATCTGCAACCAAACCTAGCAACAAATTTTTTTTTCAATTTTCTTCCCATTTTTTGTGGGCCAAACCCTTGTCAAATCCGGAGTCCCTTCGAAAATCCTATATATCCCTATATTGACACTTCCGATGTCTATATCTTGGCCAATTATTATCCGATTCTTGAAAGGAATACGTTAAAACAATCGTAAAAAGATTCCCCATAAATCTGCAACCAAACCTAGCAACAAATTTTTTTTTCAATTTTCTTCTCATTTTTTGTGGGCCAAACCCTTGTTAAATCCGGAGTCCCTTCGAAAATCCTATATATCCCTATATTGACACTTCCGATGTCTATATCTTGGCCAATTATTATCCGATTCTTGAAAGGAATTCGTTAAAACAATCGTAAAAAGATTCCCCATAAATCTGCAACCAAACCTAGCAACAAATTTTTTTTCAATTTTCTTCCCATTTTTTGTGGGCCAAACCCTTGTTAAATCCAGAGTCCCTTCGAAAATCGTATATATCCCTATATTGACACTTCCAATGTCTGTACCTTGGCCAATTATTATCCGATTTTTGAAAGGAATACATAAAAACAATCGTAAAAAGATTCCCCATAAATCTGCAACCAACTCTAGCAACAAATTTTTTTTCAATTTTCTTCCCATTTTTTGTGGGCCAAACCCTTGTCAAATCCGGAGTCCCTTCGAAAATCCTATATATCCCTATATTGACACTTCCGATGTCTATATCTTGGCCAATTATTATCCGATTCTTGAAAGGAATACGTTAAAACAATCGTAAAAAGATTCCCCATAAATCTGCAACCAAACCTAGCAACAAATTTTTTTTTCAATTTTCTTCCCATTTTTTGTGGGCCAAACCGTTGTTAAATCTGGAGTCCCTTCGAAAATCCTATATATCCCTATATTGACACTTCCGATGTCTATATCTTGGCCAATTATTATCCGATTCTTGAAAGGAATACGTTAAAACAATCGTAAAAAGATTCCCCATAAATCTGCAACCAAACCTAGCAACAAATTTTTTTTTCAATTTTCTTCCCATTTTTTGTGGGCCAAACCGTTGTTAAATCTGGAGTCCCTTCGAAAATCCTATATATCCCTATATTGACACTTCCGATGTCTATATCTTGGCCAATTATTATCCGATTCTTGAAAGGAATACGTTAAAACAATCGTAAAAAGATTCCCCATAAATCTGCAACCAAACCTAGCAACAAATTTTTTTTTCAATTTTCTTCCCATTTTTTGTGGGCCAAACCCTTGTCAAATCCGGAGTCCCTTAAAAATTAACGTATATCCCTGTATTGACACTTCCGATGTCTATATCTTGGCCATTTCTCGTCTGTCTCGTTTGACTAACACAAACCTGTTCCAAATAGTCTTCCTTGTGGTTCTCCAGGCACTGATTTTCTTCATGATCTTGCGTTCAATGTCCTTTTGGAGCTGAGTCAGCTCATGGCTCCTTTTGTACATGTAATCCAACTTCTGGATTCCGCCGTGGGGTGCACGAATTCTGCGGACGAATAGGGGAAACCAGCAGGCGGAGTCCTGGAGATTAAAGTTGGTCATGCTGACGCGGGTCTCCGTTTGAATGTTGAAGTATATCTACGAAAGTCCATTATTACTTCTGAATATAAGGGTTTGAATATTACTTACATTTTGTTTGCCAACTAAACAGAACACTCGCCTCAAAGGACAATGCACATCCTGCAACTGATAGCGTTTTCCGGTGGCAGGACCCACGACAAAAAGTTCGGATGTTTCCGGCTGGCGGTAAAGCACAAAGGAGCACTCGCCGTGGGGACAGGCCATCCCCAGGATTAGCCAGCACTCCAAGCCCAATGAATGCATATAATTACAGAGCAGGACTCCAAGGTCCTTCACCGAGCACCAGGTGCTGTCCAGCAGTGTTTGATTGTCCAGCCAAACACCGCGAAATCCTTGGCAGGGATCGTAGCTACGCAGTTGGCTCAACAACGACACAAAGCGGCAGGCTCCCTCCAAAGGATTTTCGCCAGTACTCACGGCCAGCGGGAGGGGTATGGACTCCAGGAGTCTGGTAAGGCACACTCGTTTTCCTTGGGCTGTGCACACCAGAGGCTCCACATAGCGCTGCGGTTGCGGCAGTAATTGCATTAGTTCCAGTTTCCTCTCCCCAAGGTAGATCTGCAGCTCTGGCTTTTCGGCACAGGCCAAGGCATTGGACTGCAGTGGCGCGACATCCGCTCCACCTGGCTCGATGCTCAGGTAGAACCACAGATGGACCGACTCCTTGAACTCGGGATACTGATCTGTGGACATATTGGTGACGGAGTCAATCAAGGGTCGCTTGTAGCCCACCAGGACCTTGGGCATCGCTAACTCAATGCATCCCTCAAACTGGGAATGAAGAGGATTAATGAATTTGGGATTATGACTTGGGACTACCCACCTTCCGGCTGGCCAGGAGACTGCTGATGGGCACCCGGAATTCGCCTAACCAATTGCATTGGACCCTCTGGTAGAGATCGGAAGCCTCGTCGCTGTACTGCTGCTCTATGAGTTCGTCGAACAAACTAATCTTCAGATCATCGCGCAGATCGCCAAACTGGCTGCTAATCTGCAGCTGCAGTTGCTCGTTCCAGGTGGGATTACTGCCCTCGGCGGTGCGACTTCGGCACAGGCGCTGCCCATAGCTGAGGGTAACAAACGGACGAACATTCGAGTACATGAGAGCTGGGATTAGGAGTCAGTTAAAATCAGGATTATACTAATTGGTTTAAAATTTTACGCACTCTGGGTCACAAACAAGCTCGTGGACATGTCACCACCGGCACTGGTACGTCTCTCATTTATGTTCAGGATATGGCGACTCCTCACTGGCACCCCAGTGGCCCTTACCACATGCAAGGATACGGCAAAGTGCTGAAAGAGGTCGTGTCTAGGCTGATGTCCAGACCAAGGGGCTGGTTCCCTTGGGAGGCTAACCGGATGTCTCTGAAAAACTGAGGCTAGAGCTCTCCAGAGAGCAGGCCAACCGGTGGCCGAAGTGTGATCAGAGTCCTCGGCCAGGAGCAGTAGCGGCATCGGGGTTTGGAGAGCCTTCGCCCGGCGGGCACTCTGACTGCCGATTACCTCGTAGAGGAGTTGGACGAACTTCCTGCCACGGTGCTTGTGCAGATCGATGGGATTCCAGTAGGTCCCTGGTTCCAAAAGCGGACCCATGCCCCCAGTTTCTGGTAGTGGCTCCTCCTCCGAGATTTCCTGCTCCAGAGCTGGCACAAAACGTAGCTGCTTGGTGTGAAGATTCCTCTGCTGATGACGGGAATGGAGCAAGTGAAATCTCCTGTTCTCTAAAAGAAGTTCCATCGGACAGAACTGGAGCTGCTGTTCCGAGAAGATGAGTGGAGATTGAGGCCTGTGGGATTTTCTAATCTTTCCACTGGGTGGTCTGGGGGTGACCAGCTCTTTGGAAGCTTCTGGCATTGGAGGAAGTTTCGGGGGTATCAGAGTTTGGCGCAGGACCTCCGGTAGTCGTTGGACGTCGTCCAGGGCATGGGTTCCTCCACTTCCCTCGATGGTACGGTAATCATAGTTGACATAAACATCCCCGGCCAATTGTGCAGAGGATTTTGGAGTATGAAAGGACATTTTCTCAATGACGGGCCCATCCTTGGAACTCAAGCTCAGAGGACCACTCATTTCCGCCAGGCGGCGACTGTTTGGAGTTAAGGTGGATTTCTCATAGAGCTAGAAAGGAAATGGGTTCAGTTTTCGGAAAATATAGAATTACCCTATTGACCCACCCAAATGTTCAGACTACCCGGAAGGGTTCTTTCCAGCAAAACTCCAAAGCACTCATTAATGGTAATCTGCAAATCCGGCTCCAACCGATAACTTCTGGTCTGACCCACAATCTGGTCATCCAGAAAGATCTTTAGAAAGTAATTCCGAGCTTTAGGCAACTGGTGGCTTCCAGGAATCGTTATCCTAGCAGCGCCCTCATCCGCATGCAAGCGGATCACATCCACAAAGGGCTCTTCAGGATCCTTGAAGGCCTTGTCGTGTTCCCTTCGCAAACTGGCCATTATTCTGTCGAACTGGGGCTTCCTTGGAGGCTTTGCCTGGGAGGAGGACCTCCTGTGGGAATTCTGTTCGCTCCACAAACGTCGCCGGCAGTAAAACAGCTCCAGGTGCTCCCGATACACCTCAGCCAGATCCGTTTCGAAGCTCTCTTTCCAGGCGGAATACGAGGCCTCCAAGTCAGAGGGTTGGACCACCCGGAGGCTCAGTTGGAATCGAGTGCACTGGAATCTTTGCTGGCGACGTAGGTCCTTTAGCTTGGCCCACTCCCTCAGCAGGCGCTTGAGAAGATTTCTCTGAGCAGCGGACTCGGAATAGTAGCGCTCCCTGAGCTGTTTGGTAAGCCGTAGTTGACGCTTCACTTCCGCTGTCTGATCCTGGCCGGCCGAGTGGAGCAGGTTGGCTGCCACCTGCCGGGCTATCTCCAGTTCCTCCCTAAGTTTCTTGCAGATCTTGAGTTTCTTCTGCTGGCTGTAGACATCGTACAGATCCTCCAGCTGCTGGGCTAGCTGATGCTCCTCCAGGAGCTGGGGATGGAGACTAAACCTGATTCGCTTGAGGTTTAATTTAAGGCATCGACGGGTGGGCAGACCCTGGAACAGCTCCCTGGGCGTGGGCTCAAAGAATACGCTCTGGAACTCCTTGTGGCACACGCTGCGATAGAGCTGGCCATCCATAAGGTACTTTGGAGGATTCACATCGCTGAGCTGGGCCACCAAGTCAGAGTTAAGCTTACTAAAGTCACTCTTGGCCTCCTCCTGGAAGCGATTTAGCATGCGGATCTGGCTTCTTGACATCTGGGCGTCGGTCAGGTGGAGCTGAAAATGCAGGACATTGCTGGGACGATACAAAAGGCTCTTGTCGTAGTAGTGCCGCTGCTTATAGAGCTGGTTCCAGACCAGCGGCGGCTCCTGCAAATCGATCTGAATGAAGGCGTGATTGGGGGACTTTGAAGGTTCCGTCGCCATCTCCTCCCCCGAATCCACATCGCTTTCCAAGGCACCAATACTTCCTGTTTCAGGGTGGATATTTTCCTGCTGCTCTTCAGCGGTATCCCCGTGAAAAAACTGTACGCTGAGTGCCTCCAAGTCATAATCCTGGCCAGAAATGCACATTCCCCGAAGCAAATTCTGCACTTCTTGTTCCCTCTTCTTGTACGACTTTGTGGTCTGGGTTTTGAGTTTTTTTTTTATGGTTTTCTTCGGAGAAACAGACTCCATAGTTGCGACAATAGACTAACAATTGACAATTTTCGAGGCGTCGACAAACATTTCCAGTAGGTTACTATGACAACTCCCAAGGTTGTCACGGCAATAAAAATGACAAACACAAAAATACGTATTTTGTTTTCGTTTTCTTTTTGCTGTTTACATACAAATACATTGCAAATCTACTTTTAAGCATATTGGAAGGATAATTAATTAATAATGTTAAATTGTTCGCGATTGTTTTCCTGTGGGCTATCAAAATTTATGGTTTTCCGGGGGCAGGCTACTTTATGACTTATAATTCGTATATTGTATGTATAGGCAATGTATCCGCTCAGAGTGGTACAAAAGCAGACGCGCTACTGTCTTGGATAATGGATAGGGACCCTGGCATCAACCAGGGCAAAGTAGTAGACGCGTCCCGGACACGAAACGTAGGGAGACAGATTCGCTTCGATTCGGGGCGACCGTGGGGCGAAGGTGACAGAGCGGGGGTCGTCTACTCCAACAGGGTGATTTCTTCCTTGACTAAAAATTCAACAATCTCTTCATCCACCTCCTCGGTTTCCAGGTTATCTGTATCCACATCTGTTGTAAAGCATAAACATTGTTAATTTTATCTTCCATGGAATATTCATGAATGAGATACTTACGTCCTCGCAGCATGACGCGACGACTCTTCTGATCCTTCCATTCGGCAATGCGTTTGTTGCGGTACTCCATAAAGGTTTCACGCAGCTGGGATCGCTTCTCGAGCAACTCCTTGGAGGCGCGTGTAAGGCGCAGGCGATCCTTCTGCTCGAAGACGGCGTAGTACTTCTTAAGGTTCTTCTTGATCTCCTTCTGTTTCTCCTCGGCCAGCAGGGTGGGGGGACGCGGGCGCCATAGAAACTGGACGAAGTTCTTGAGGATTGTGCGCTTAATGATGCGGCCCTGGAACGTGTACATGTTGAAGCCGGTATCTTCCTTCACCTTCCAGGAGGAGACTCCAGTCACCACATAACGTCCAGTGGGATCCCACTCGACTTCAGATGCGCGGAAATGATCGGGCGAGGCGCTGATGATGTAATCGTTGGTGGAGTCCACGAACTCAAAGGTGCCCATCGTGAGGTTGGCCATCACGATAAACTGGCCGCGCGGCGACCAGAACAAATGCGTGCAGGACTTCTTCTCCAGGCGCTTCACAAGGCTTGGCTTGACGCCCTTGTTCACCTCGTAGAAGCTGACATTGGAGGAGTTGGGCTCGCCGTGGATGATCGAGAACTTGTTGCCGATGGGCTCCCAGGCAAAGGCCAGGATCAGCTCACGGATCTCCACTGAGTCGACAGGGATTTCCTTTTCACGCATGTGGAAGATCTCAAAGTTGTAGAACATTCCCAAGAACTTCACGTCCAGCTCCTTCTTGTCCTTCTTGAGCTTAGAGTAGCGATCCACCTTGACGCAAAGATAGTCACCAGACTTTTGCCAGTGCAGCTTACAGTCGGCCACGTGGAACAGGTTCTTGTTACGTATCTCGCGCTTCTTGGGGATCTCCATCAGCGTAACTCGTGCGGGAATCTGGTTTTGCTCCTCCACCCAGTAGGCAATCACGTTGTCCGTCGGCGACCAGGAGAAGCCTCGGATGCCAGGAATCTTGATCGACTTCAAGTCCAGCAGGTAGAAAGAGGGCGTTTCGTAGATGTGGATGGAATTCTCACCCATGCGAGCCACAAACTTGTCATCGTGCGACCAACGGAACATGGACAGCACCGACATACCATCGGCTACGAACGAACGCTTCTCGGCTCCAGTGCGGATGTCCCAGATTATAATCTTTTGTCCCGTGGGCGTGGGTCCGTATGTCACCAGATAATTTTCGCAGGGCGAGAACTCCACGAACTGAGTGCCGGGATGGGGGAACTTCTGAATCTTCTGGAAGTTGCTGCCACCCCAGATGGCAACACCGGGCTTGTGGAAAGTGACCACGTAGGTTCCCAGAGGCGACCACTTGACGAAGGTGTCGGTGAAGCGCTCGCGGGTCTCCAGCTCACTTGGCTCGGGCAGGGTGTTCTGCCAGAAGCCCACCTGCACACAGTTCGGGGCGGTTTCAGCGGCAACGCAGTACTGGTCGTAGGCATCGGGATCATTAATAAAATTGTACAAATCGCTCTGCACTTTGAAGGTTTGCACGGTCGGGGGCTCCCACTTTTCGGGGATGTTCTCATACCTATAAAATAAATTAATAATAGTTAAGTAAAACTGATGAAGGTCGAGGTATTGCAAAGGTCTTACTTCTGGAAATCAGTAAACAGATTAACAGCGAACGTGTGGTTCTTGTCCAGGCGATGGTTGTTCAGTTTCTTGACTGCATCCTCCGCCTGGCTGGCGTGCTTGTACTCCATAAAGGCATAGCCCTTTGTCTTACCCTCCTCGTCAACGGGATAGACGACATTCACAATCTCGCCGCAGTGGGAGAATAGCTTGTTGATAACGGACTTGAGCTTCTCCAGGCGCACCGGCTCCACCTTGGGGATGTTGTCCACCACCACAACGCTCTCTACGCCGTCCGCCTCGGAGGGGCGTTGGGCCAGCATGTCCCCGAGAAGATCTGCAAGTGCATTTCAAGGATTAATGAATGTTTCGAATGCAAAGCCGCAACCCACACCGCAAAGTGAGGTTAGAATTCCGCGTGTGATGTGCTGGCAGTGGCCAAACTTACCTTCATCGTTGATGGTGTCCACAAAGCCGGGCGGATCCTCGAAGTTGGGTTCCTCATTATAGTCGCTGTCGTTGGCGTCGGCGCCCGCATGCTTTTTGGCCATTTTCAGCGATCTATTTGCAAATTTCCGTCATCAAACACACACGCACAAAGTGAAAAAGAAAGTAGGGTTGTCGAAAATATAACAAACTATCAATATATCGATAAGTGTAAAGTTAAGTTTAATTTTTTGTTGGCTACTGCGACAAGTTTTGGTAAATGCTTCAAATCATTTACATTAGGTTATACATTATATAAAATAATTCGTAGATATTGTTTTATTAATTAATAATCGGATAAATGTTGTATAAACACAGGGTGATCCTGGGAAAATGCTTCAAAGCTATCGGGATACAGCAAACTTCTGCAGCGTTATCGGGTCCGGTCACATTGGCACAAACGGCGCAATTAGAGGAAAATTGGGAAAATATCTGTAATGTGTTAAAACGCCCATCGAACACCGCACAATTGTTGCAGATACGGCGCGCAACCAGCACAAGTAAATGAAACTAAACGCGATGTGAGAGTGTCGGTAATTTACTTGGAAATTCGTTTTTCGTGGTCCACGAATTGCGTCTGCCCTGGCGTGTGTGTATGTGTGTGAACAAGTGTGCGGGTGTGTGTGCGTGCGCGTAATTAAACAAAGTACATATTTCCAAGTTACATATTTTCAAAGGCAGAAAAAGAGACTCCTCTAAGTGACTGCTCCCCAATTTCCTTCTGCTCCCAGCTCCTTGCTTCCTGCCTCCCTCTTGTCTTGCAACGCACACACACACCTGCGCCAGAGATGCAGGTGCAGGAGCTAGGGCCAGTGGATAAAGAAACTATGGTAGTGCTGCTGCGGTAAACAATTACCAATTGGACGGAAAATCTGTGAAATTTGTAGGCCCAATGCAGCATTTTCGCATGCATGTATGTATATGCGTATGTAAATATGAAATATGTAAAGGCAGCAACAGCAAGCAGCAGCATAGGCGAATACACACATGGAGAAAATCGCCCAAAAAACTTTCTGCGCAAGGCCGCTGAAAAGTGGCCAAGAGAGAGCGAACGCGTCGGTCGGGAGAGCGAGTGGGTGGGCTTTGGGAGAGCTGGGCGCCTAGCCTTGGTGGCAATGTATGAATGAATTTTCGCTTTTGCCAATTTAATATTAATAAAAGTTGGTCCTGCCACGAAACCGAACTATAAGAAGTCAAGAAGGGCCTAAAACACTAGTTTGGCCTGTAAAATATATTGATAATAGCCATACTGCCTCCCAATCTAAGCCTCTCTCTGCAGAGTTTTGGATGCTCTAGAGCTTGTTACATCTTTTGTTGCTTGGAAAATGGTGTGCGAGTGTGTGTGCGCGAAGTTTTCCACTGTGTTTGTCTACACGCCCACATAAGTGGCCCCCCTGTTTGTGTATTTGGAAAAGTAAAAGTGATTCTCGATTTATGGTGCTGCTTTCTCGCTGCCACACCAAAAAATAATCGCCAACAAGAAAAACCAAAAACCAAAAACCCAAAACCCAATCCGAATAGAAAACTCCATCAACCAATCAATTAATTATTCATGTTTTCGCCCCTCCCTCAATCCTAGTGAATGAATAAACCGGAAACTGTCGCAAGACCCGACTTTGTGCCAAAATAATCAAGGATCCACAGATACAGAATCGACAGAGAAAGGAGCCAGCCAGCCAGCCAGCCTATAATACAATATCCTACTATCCAAAGCTACTGCTGCTGTGTTTTGTGTTGCCGTCGTTGTTATCCTTGCCTTTTTTTCCGGAACGTTTGTGCAGCAGCAGCTCTGAATGTCTTTATGCTTTAATCATGGTGTATTTCGCCACCAACAACAACACCGACACTATACGCTGCTATATTAGAATCTTTCTGATAACGAACCATGACAGAAGGACATGAAAGGTAAGTGTATCATTTGAAAATTGAGATTTGGGGCAGCTTAAAGTATAAGATATTAATTCTAATAGATAATGGGTAGCTTGCAGGACTAGGTGCGATCCTATTCCCTTGAATAGGAAGATCTCTGGGGCCTTCTATACGATCGTGTAGTTGGATTGCGTGCCTCGATTAATTGCCACCAATTGAGGGTTCCTGCCTTCGGAAACAATTCTTCCAGTTATGGACAGCCAATGAAACGCTTATTAATTGAACCAACCAACTGCTCTTTTTTTCTGCCATCAATGAACAAATTAAATGAATGAAAAAAAGGAAGAAAGACCGCGAGTGAGTCACTGTCTAGCAAAATAAAGTCTCCACATTGTCTGTCGACACTTTTAATGAATGAAATGGAACGCCCCCATGTGCGGTTTCTTCGCTTCAGGGTCCAATAATTGCCGATGTTACGACTGCTGGCGTGTATTATTGCCTCGCTCTGTTCTGGCTGTTCTAGCTCTTTTAAATTCTATTCGAAAATGATGTCATTTTGTGTTTGTCCGTTTGTTGTATCGTCCCGCGATTCGGTTTCTTTACAACCAGAGGGGCGGGTTTGTGAGGAGGAGGAAGGGCCTGCGCAACAAGAACAAAAGCAAACAAAAAAAAAATAATAACATCGACACCCAAGGTTCCTATAGTTTCATTCATGCCTCGCCATTTATTTCGTTTCTATATTGAATTGATATTGCTTCTATACGGGGCACTTGCAATGGGTGTCTTTTTTGGGGTCTTTCTATATAAAATAAACATTTAGTTCCTATATGGCATTAATGTGGCATCAAAGTGGCGCTTACAAAGGTTCTTTCTTGACGAAGTCTTAAAGGAAATTAGCCATTTATTGTAAAAATGCCCTAGATTAAGGGTTTTATCTCGATTTCTAGGAATAGTTTACATCTCCTTCCAAAAGGGGAGCCCTGTTTTCCAGCGGAAACCAGAGTCGATTTTATTTTTGCATTGTAAATTGTTGAATGTAAATGATAAATTGTAAATTGCAAATTGATTGGTATGTGAATAAGGTAACGGTAAATGGGAACATCATGACCACGCGACAAGGATGATATGCAAATGATATGCTAGCTAGGCATGGTCCAGGCATGGACTGTTCCGACAATGGGGGCTATCACAACTATTCGACTATTTAACGGGGCGCTCGCTGTGTATTGGAACATTTTATTGTTGTCGCCTCTCAGTCTTTTGTGTGGGCTAACACCAACACTAACAATGGCCAATACACACACACACATTCGCAGCCACAAGGCCCCACTGAGAGCGTTTTGTTCATTCATCTTTTTCAGCCTTCTGCTGCAGAAGTTACCTTTGCGAGTGGGTGTGTGTGTTAGCCAGCCTGTGTCTGTCTCTGTATGTGTGGGAGTACTTAAGCCATTCAGTTGGCAACAATGTACCAGGCAAACGAGGCAGCACCAAAGCCAAACCGCCAAGTCTGGCATCAATGAATGTTGGTTAGAAGCACCAGAAACTAGTTAGTTTGTTGGTTCTAGACCAGGTCCAGATCATTTCCATATAGAAGGAGCTGCCTCACACAAGCACACAGGCACTCCAGCTCTCCCTTTTTCCACGCATGCGCTCCTGGTCCTTGGCAGAGAGCTTCCAAATATTGATAGACTTTGAGTTTCGGCTTGAGGCAGGCTCTTCTAGATTCTTAATCGCCATGTATATAACATGTGTCTTATTTTTATGTTTAAAGGAGTTACTGTTTTTCTATTTTAGACTACACCTTGGTCCTTAGTTTTATGCAGGTTCAGGCCTCCTCCCATTCTCTCATTCACACTGCCCCCAAAATCCTTGACTAGCTGACGTAGCTGAATGAAAATCGTTTGAAAGCATGGCCACCGCAGTCCTTGACATGTCCTGGCTTCCATAGTCGCCATGCTCTGTGACGTCGCGACAATATTCATTCTGTAAAACCCAATGAAACTAGGACATGCCTGTGTATATGAAGACTCTCACACACCTCCATCCGCTTACAAACACAGACACACCAACCAGCCAGTGGAGTTGCAACTCAACTCCCTTTCGAGCTTTTTTCATTGAGTAACCCCATTTGCCCGGGAACTCCGACTTTATTCAAGCCACACGACGACGTTACAATTTATTCAAAGTTGTGCGCAGGTCGCTAAACTCCACTGGTGACCCCCATTCATAAGGTGGAGGGTGCCTTAACTCCAGTTCTGGGTCTGGGATCTGGGTTCCGGGGAGTTGCGACCCGTTTCCCATTTTCAAGAATGAATATACAATCCCTCGCCAGCCGGAAGTTTCGTATCAGTTTGCACTTTTGCACTTTGAGAAAAAAATTTACTTTAAAGGCGGCTTAAGGTTTTTATCCTATCATATATTTGACCACTTGTTGATATTTAAACATGTTTCCCAATGCTTTTAAGTATTTTTCCAAGTGCATGGTATTTGTATTTTTAAACCGAAGGACGTGCAGTTATTTTTAGTTGTCATCGGCTCTTAATTTTCACTTGAATGAATCAGTCAGCCCTGGCAGCAGGTGGCAACTACCATCCTTGCTACGGCTTCCTTGGCCGAAAAATTGAATTAGCCAAATTAGTGTCACTTTTAGGTTATCCCAACGAAGATATAGAGCTAAATAAGTTTCTTCGAGGATACATTCTCTAAAAACCATTGGCGATTACACAATGGCTACCGTTTCCTACACAAAACTGAGTCTTAAACGCAGAGCCAGCAGGTGCTTTGATCTGTTTTAAGTTTAATTAATATGGAGGGATTCATAAGTTTATTTCATGATTTTAATGGTTAATATTGTTTAATTTTTTACAGCGACTTCTTAGTTACAGTACGCGCACAGGTAATGACCAGAGACGAGAGCACCGAGGGCTGGCTACCGCTGGCCGGGGGTGGCCTGGCCAATGTTTCTATTCGGAAGCGGGCTAGGCTATCCCCACTGGCATCTGGTCATGACTACATCATCTATGGACAAAGGATATCCGATCAGAGCGTGAGTTTGTCCCTTTAAACACCCAAGCAGTTTCATTTTTTAATCATTTTCAATCGTTTCAGGTAATTTTGAGCTGTGTGATCAATCGTGATCTGAAGTATTACAAAGTAATGCCCACATTTCATCATTGGCGTGCAGGGAAACAGCGGAACGGGCTCACTTTTCAAACGGCTGCCGATGCGCGAGCCTTTGACAAGGGTGTCCTGCGCGCCTACAACGAGCTGATCGATGGTAAAATCCAGTCCTGGTCGCCCCGGCTCCATCCTCTCTAATTTCTAGTTGCATGAACGGCTTGCTCCCATCTATATCTCTCTGCTTTCTGCTTTAATTTTGCGAAAAAAAAAATTCTAAACTCCTTTCTCACCTTTTGCCAAAACAAAAAAGATCTATCCTTTCTTTTTTCCGAACCTTCATTGCTATTGCCTCGGCATTCGCTTTTGTTTACTAATATATTATATCTTTTCGTATGTCTTATGCTCTACTTTTGTCACAAAACCAAACAAATATCAAAAACAACAACACACAATCACATTGGATAATTGCAAATTTGTTTCAAAAACCAAACAAATCAACCAAACAATTAAATCTATCATTTTCAATGAATTGGTAAGTGCTCCATGAGGCTTTCGTACTCTTAACTAGTTTATGTGTGCTGTTTGCTTTGAAGGATCACAAGAGTTCTGTTAGCACTTCAAAATTTCCAGCACATATCCTTGAAATAGTTTAGTCTTTCGGTCACCTTTCAACAAGCTATTTTCTACTTTCTAGCCTACACTTTGAAATATATTAAACTATTACTTCTATCTATACTTGACTATACTTTGCTTTGCGCCTTTCAATACTTGTTGTTATTGTTGCTTGAAATAGCTTTAATATTTTTTCAAACTAAACGTAGACTTTGCGTTTTATTTCTTGGACTATTTAGGTCTTGCGAAATCTAATCCTACCATAATATGCCCGCCGCTGACCAAATATGATTCGGTTGGCGAAGATGATGTATTCATGACCCTGGACTTACCTGTGGAGAGCGAGAGTTTACAAAAAATCCATTCAAGCCCCGAGGGCAGCGAGAAAAGTCACAGTACGTACAAATCGTGAATCCTATGAATACATTTAATGCCTTTCTTGGCTTTTGCAGAGAGCGTCAGCGACCGGCATAGCAACTCCGACTCGGAGAAGCTGCCCGCGCCGCCCATTCACTACATATCCACGGACAAAACATCGGCCACCACATCGCCACCAGACGCCCCGCCTGCATCGGCAGCGCCCTCGCCGGCAACCGCCGGCCAAATTGCGGCCAGTGAGAACTACTCGTACGTGACCCTGACAGCAGTCCATCATGATTACAACTATCCGGTAGTGGACCAGCCTGTGGGAGCGCAGGTACTCAACGCTCGACGGGAGTCGATTAGCGCGCTGAAGAAGCGGAACGCTCTGGAGGCAGCACAGGCCATGGCAGCGGCCCAGACGGTGGCGGGTGGTGGAACTGGACCAGGTGGCGTTGGCGGCGGCGGCAAAGCTTTGCACAAACCAAACGTGTCGGACATCCTGAAGAAGGAGACGCGTCTGCGCTGCCGGTACTGCCACGAACTGTATAGCGAGGACTTTAACCGTCGCGGCGCCTGCGAATACGCTCCGGATCCGTTTCGTAGCGGCTATGAGTGCGTTTCGGGGATGGGCTGCGCCCGCTGCATGATCTACCACTGTATGAGCGACGCCGAGGGCGAAACGGCCCAGCATCCGTGCGACTGCAGTGCCAGTGAGGCTGGCTGTAGCAAGCGCTGGCTGGGCCTGGCACTCCTCTCGCTGTTCGTGCCCTGCCTGTGGTGCTATCCGCCGCTCCGCGCCTGCCACTGGGCGGGCATCCACTGCGGACTGTGCGGCGGGCAGCACAAGCCGCATGTCTGACATTTGGAGGCCCGCTTGCAAGGACAGCACGACGACGACCCCAGGCCCAGAAGCGAATTCCAATATTACCACCAACAGCAACACCACCATGACCAGAGCATAAGCAGCAGCGCCAAGCGTCCACTATGGGGATCCAAGCAGAAGCAATCCCATCAGCTGCAGTCCCAGTCCCAGCGGCACTTCTACAACTGGGAGCTATCCCATAGCTGGGGTGCTCCTCAGGAGCAAATTCCGCCGTATCTAATGGAGCCGACAAGCCGCAAGGCCGCCCAGAACGACTACGGCCGCTTGCTGTTCTAGGCTTTGCTAAATGTGACTGTTTTGGGTCACATTTTCGCGAACCGATTCCTTGGCTAAGTTCTTTTATTCAAACAATTGTATAAAAACGTGTGTGGGAAATTAGAAATGGATGGAAGCTGGTAATTAGTTGCGGACAAACATTAATTTCTCGACAATTTTCTGTTGAAAAAATTCCATGTGGGCAAACTTTGTTTGCGAAAAAGTTTACAGGCTCATCTGGAAAATCTGGACGCGGAAATGAGACCTTAATTCGCTTTTATTATAATTTCGGTATACTCCATTTGAATTGCCATAATTTATTGTAAATACAAAAGAGCTGGAAGAATTACGCATCTATTTTATATATATACTTTTTAAATTGTAATTTACGTTTAGTGCTTTCGCTTAATTATAGTTTTGTAAAAACGGGCTATTTGTTTTTATCCGCAAATGGAAAAGGTTTTTTTTTTCAAACAAATATTTTTTGTATAATATTCGTTTAAGTTTTAGTTGTTAAGGGTTTTTTGCTACTTACACTTGCTTCTTTACAATTCGAAATTGGAGAACAGTATTAAAAAGCCGAGGCAAAGGCAAAACGAGATCTAAACATATATTTAAATGCGATTTTCTCAGCGCGATTCCAATTTGATTATCAATGTCACGCGCTCAAAACTCACACTAAAAGTTCAAACCCACGGCAACCTGATGCGCAAATGAATTAAAAAACAAAACAAATATAAATGGACGGAAGATGGAAGGGCAGTTGGAGACGCAGCTGTTGAAGAAAACCTCTAGACCTGAAAAGAATTACAAATTGTATTCGATTTCTCCTGGCAAAAGACTCGGCGGCAGTGCTCAAATTTTTTGAATGCTTTAGTTCGCTTGTGAATGTTACTTAAACCAGCTTTAGTTACCAACTACTTAAGACGTTGTTTTTCCTTTTTAAAAAGGATGTTTTTGTCTCTTCTTAGGGCTCATGAAGATTCAAAATATTTCTTTTGCCAAGCAATCCAAACTTATGATTTCTAAGCCTTGTTTTGACCATAGAACTCCACGAAAAAAGAATTATAAATGAGCGAACGGATCGTCAGGGATTGTAGCATTGCTCGTTGCGAAATCTTTTGCAATTGAAAATACGCCTAGATAGCGAAACAATTTGTAATTTTTAATAAAATGCTAAACATTTATGGCGGTTTATAAAATGGCCAAAAGTAAAGGTATTTTGAGCAAGGGGCTATAAATAAAATACAAACAATTTAAGTGTTTTCAAAAAAAAAATCAGCAAACTCATGTATGCAGCTATATATATATATAAAAAGTAATAAAAAAAACATTAATTTATTTCTTACTATATAATTATTGTTGTACTAAGTCAGTGAGAAAAAAAAAAAACATGAGAGAACTTCACCCAAAAACTAAAACAAATAAATATGCATTATTTATTAAAAAAATAAGCAAAGGTTGTGCAAAAAAAAAACACATTAAAGCAACATTAATATTGTAAAAATTAAATAAATGCGGCAATTGTTAGTAAATGTGCAAAATTCTGAAGGAAAGTTGAAAAGCAACCACAGCTAAAAAATAAAACGCCAAGACAAGTAACGAACATCAATGTTGGAAAATTAAAAAGTAAAAAGTGGAAACCGAACAAATTGAAACAAAAACTCAACAACAAGAAGTACAAAATGTTAAATATTTATCTATAATTTACACTTACGTTTTATATTTATAATTTAAACGCTTACTCAACCGAAATAGCTAACTAATTTTACAATCGTCCTCACACTCACACAGAATAATAAAAAATTACAAACAAAACTAGCTCAATGGCGGAATTATTACTTTAGCAAAAATACAGTTCACTTTTTGTAGTTTTCTTTTATTATTTCACATCGTATTAAACCAAAATGATTCCCATTTAAAGAGAAATAGCCGCATATACTCATATTAAAAGAAAGGTGTCATTACAAAAACGGTTAATGCAACCCAGAAAGTAATATAAATAATATATTTATTCATATAAATGTATTTGAAAATGTGAACAAAACAAAAAAAAGATACCAACAATAAAACAAAATTTAATAAACAATACATTCAATGTGCATAAATGGATTTAAAACGAAAACTTTTATTCAGATCTTAGACAGCTAAGGATTATATTTATTCAAAACACGGAGTCACTTTCGAAATGGATGAGCTGATGAATCGCCAGGCGGCTCATGGCCAGAGTAATGGGATGCAAAAGCTTACCTGCAGTGTCCTCTTTACCAAGTGGGTTCCTTCCAGACTCCGACCTTCATAATCCTGAGTCCCTTTTCCTGAATCCACAGTCCCAACTTTAAAGCCAATAGCAACTCTTCAAGTTCGGAAAATGAATTGGGCTCTGTGACGCGATTGGTTTCCACAACAGAGGAGCTGGAACTGGATCGAGTCTTTAAAAATATGTCCCCTGAAGGCTTTGAAGTTGTACAGCCCCTGAATCGATCCCTTTTCGAGTTCGGCCACAGTTTCGAGGAAGTGGAGGGATGGATAAACATGGTCCAACCTCCCAAGGATCAACTAGCTTCTGTCCTTCGCTACATGATGGAGTCGCACCTAAAAACCAGCGTCCAGATAGACATAAACAAGATGTACTTCAATTGCCACTTGATTGTCCTGCAGGTTTACTCCAGTTTCTTCATGGACCTGGAGGAGATTCCTCTGCTGGTCACTTTGCCCGAAGATCGTGTATCCCAAAAGGCGTTTATGTTGATTTACAAGTGGATGCTGAGTGATGAGCCCTTCCTTGATCGTCCACACATTGTAGAGGTCTTTGTGGCAGCCACATATTTGAGGATCGATGATCTTCTAAGGCATTGCTGGAAATATTTTGATGATGTACACTGTTTTGACGAGGATACCGCCTGTGTCTTATACGTGGAGACCCAATTTCATCCTGCTTTGGATGTGGTGCGGAATTTAATGCTGACCAGGATCAATAAATTCCTTCTCACCTTTGTGGCAACCAGTGATTTCTTGAGTATCCCCATCAGCCACTTGGTTTACCTTCTTAGTTCCAATGGAATTTGCTTAAATACGGAAGTTGAGGTGAGATTTTAATTTATTTCTTTTTTCCTACAATTTCTACAGTTTTATTTTAGTCACTTTTTATAGCGATTCGGTGGATGGCTTGTGACTGGAAAGAGCGCAAGGAACATGCTCTACGGATTCTGCCCTGTATCCGCTTTAAACTAATGCCCCTTTGGTACCTCCTATATGTGCGCCGGGACGAGACTAACTCTTATTTAACCGAGCTGCTAGCTTTAGAAGAATATGATCGTGAAGTCAACGATTCCATATCCAATATTACCTCCAGGATGTACGAGGAAAAGCTGGCGGGTCTCAGTGATAGTTCAGGAAATATTTATTTGCGAGGAGGACTAGAGCAACGTCGCTGGATATACGACAAAACCTGCAACTATTTTCACTATATAGGTTGCCCAAATACGAGGGAGATTTGCTATGAAAAGTTCGAGGAATATCTTTGTGATCTTCAACAAAGTTCCAGCGATCACTGGTCCAGGGTGGAGGTGCTGGATCCAAATGAAACAGAAAAGTGCTGCAGCTTAAAGCAACCGAGTTTAAATGATTTAGTTACCGGTTACAAATCTTAGTTTATTCCAAATTTAAAGTTTAAAATGGTTACCTTTTTTTGAAATTAGACCGTTATTAAATACCAAAGAGCAGTTCTTCTTAAAAAACAGCTGGTAACACTGCTGCCAGCAATCATATGTTCGTTGTTTTTCTCCGCCTGCTTGGTTTGGATAATAAAGAAACTCTAAAATATGGAGAAATTGGAAGCTCTTAAAATCTCATCCATGCGGCCACGAAGTAATATACTCGACAGGCCACTGTCCAAGGGCAAAACCGAGGTATCCCAGAGCATTGTGGCGCTGCTTTTCAGTGAAATTGTTCAGTACTCCCAGAGTCGGGTGTTTACAGTGCCAGAATTGCAAACGAGGTGGGGTTTATTTACCTTTTCTACTTTCTATTTTCGGTACTATTTGGATATTTTAGGCTCCACGATTTGGGTCAGGATGTAGGCACTCGCATTATTGACCTGTATTTTGTGAGGGAGCGCAGCTCCAAGCGAGAGACCAAGCTCACCCAGATGCTGCTCTTCGTCAAGACCACTGTGTGGAAAAATCTATTTGGCAAGGAGGCAGAGAAGCTGGAGCATGCC
This sequence comes from Drosophila varians, assembly GCA_018150405.1. Lineage (NCBI taxonomy): Eukaryota > Metazoa > Arthropoda > Insecta > Diptera > Drosophilidae > Drosophila > Drosophila varians. The sequence continues at coordinate 19,724,845 of JAECWK010000130.1, forward strand.
AACGACGATGAGCGCACTTACTATATCATAGAGAAAGAGCCTCTGGTCAATACTTTTATTAGTGTGCCAAAGGATAAAGGCTCTCTGAACTGCGCCAATTTTACAGCTGGAATTGTAGAGGCAGTCCTAACACATTGTGGATTCGTAAGTGCTCGAAACTTGCAGCATACTCTTTCTGTAATATCCTCTATTCTAGCCTTGCAAAGTCACCGCCCATTGGCATAAAGGAACTACCTATATGGTTAAGTTTGAGGACTTTGTCATAGCCCGGGACAAGCAGATGGAGGAGAAGTAGTCTAAGCATTTACAAATTAAACATTACAATAGATATCATAATCTTTTGGATTTTCTTTTAATTTCCACTACAATTGAAGAGTACGAGAAGAGTAACAGTTATTAAATCTCTTAGATGAACTTGAACTGGCGATCCTTGTAGGCAACCTGGCCGGTCCGGTATTTATGTTCGCGTCCATCACGCTCGGCCTTTAGGGCCCAGGCGTAAAGGGCGATTGGCAGAGCCACGACGAAGAGACCCGTTCGGAAAGACTTGCCAGTGGGCTTGAAGTGCTCGAAGTTGGACACGCGCATGGCCTGGAAGCGGGATAATCCTGCGTCGAACTGAAAACCATTAGAAAGTCGATAAAAATCATCCAGATTTGATGACATAACCTAAGGATTGTCTCGGGTTTTCCACTTACCACAGTGCCTCCTTCACCGGTTGCATGGCGGTAAGGATTGGAGCTCTGCTTCAAGTACTCATTGCGCAGCTTAAGTGTGTGCTCGTGCTTGCGCTTAAGGAATTCCGTATCCTCCTTTGCTGAACTCATTTTTTTCCAAAGCTGCAACCAAAACAAAAATCTAATCGGGGAGAATGTGGCCAATGGAAGTAATCAAAATAAAAACAGCTGAAAGTATATACCACAAAATACCACTTAAAATAAATCGAAAATCGATAAGCTATCGTCATCTCTGTTTCCGGTTGGTGAATTTTAAATATTTAAAGTTTTAAATTTAGACTAAACAAAAAACATGAATACTTGGTAAAGCTTTTATGATTGTAAATATCAAACTATAAAGATTGTATCTATGGTGCAAAATTTAAGAAAATAAATTATTTTTAAATAAATTTTCTTTGTTTAAAATACAAAAATGAACGGCCTTGGGAACTTTAGAGGGTCCAAACTCCCAAGTAAAGCAATTAGTGTGACCCATTAGAGAGTCAATTAGAGTAAAAGCTACCTCCTTTGGTTACACTTAGCTTTTCCACTTTCTTAACATTCTGGAAGCTCCTATTATGGACTTTTCTTCGTTTAAAATAGTAAGTCAATAAAAAGAACTAGAGTTGTTAACTTATTCGTATTTTGTGCTGCAAAGCCTACTGCTTCGTTTTCAAATGAGTCTTTCCACCCTTGCCACCGTTATACGCGCCTGCTCAGATTCTCTCCAGGACCTTCTCACAGCGCATGTCCTACAAAGTGTGATGCGCAGATCTCTGTAAAGTCCAGAAAACGAACTTTTCACACAACTAAACATAACTATTGCGTAGATTTGATGAATTTCACCTAAAATATTTATTTAAATTACTATTTTTCCCCATTCCAATCTAAAATTATGGAATTTCTTGCCAATTTGGGGGTTAATAAACAATAACTCCCCCTTGGCGCATGGCATTTGGCCTGAAGAGAACGAGAGAGGGTGAACCAACGCGCATGTGGCTGCCTATTTGGGTGGTAAATGCACTTGGCTTAGCCTTAGCCCGGTTTTCACCCGGGGGCGGCACTGCTCCGACGTCTAGGGGTGGATTTTTCCGTTTTCGTTCGGTTGCCCGCGGTTGCGCCTTGTCCTTTTTCGGCTCATTTTACTTTTCACTTGGTCGCGGAAAGGAGGCAGCGGCTCAAGAAATAAATCTGGGCACCGGACTCTATTGATTTTTGTTTGCATCCGATTTACAGTTGCAGTGCGGAATGAGCTTAAAGTCCAGTGCCCGCATCAAGAAGCGCCGCTCGGAGGCAGCAGCAGCCAACTATGCCACACCGACGTCCACAGCTCCCAGTCCTGCCTCTGTTATGGCGAGCAGTGGTGGCGGCTCGTCCTCCGCCAGCTCCACCACCACCACCAACAACAACATCAGTGGTTCCAACCCCTGTCCCTCCTCCGGCAAGAAACACACGTTCGTCGGTCGTAATCCCAACTTCGACACGGACGAGACCAAGTTGCTCATCCAGTTGTGGGGCGATCCCAAGCTTCAAAGGACCCTCATAACCACGCACAAGAAGCACGCTGTGATCTGCCAGCTGGCAGCCAAGATGCAGGAGTACGGCTACCACCGCTCTCCAGAAGAAATTACTACTCGCATCAAGAATCTCAAGTGTTTTTACAATCGCCTTAAAAAGGACAAGGAAGGCGGGGCCCTCTCAGCCGATGCCGAGCCAAGCTGGAAGCACTTTGCCGAGATGGACGCCATCATGACCCGGCCCATCTTTAGTGTGCGTCCCAACGAAGTGCCGGCTCCCTCATTGAAATACCAATTGGAACAGGCCCTGGAGGAGCACGCAGAACGTCGTAAGCGGCGACTGGAAAACGGCGAGGAGCTGTCGGAAAGCGACAACGAGGAGGACGACATGCTCTTGTCTGCTTTGGTCAATAAAAATAAGGAGTCTGCCTCCAAGAAAGAGCTGGAGGCAGCCTGCCTGGAATCCGATCGGGATGTCAACGAAGAGTCGTTCGCCAAGCGCCGAAAACTTTCCGACGATGTGGATGTGGACATTGGTGAGGCTTTGATAAAGTCCGAACCGGTTCCGGATGTGGAAGCACCTCCTCCTTCTGTCGTTGAACCTGAGCCTGAGGAAGATGATGATTGCCTGCTGTTGCCCTTGCCGAAGGAGGAACCCATCGATGTGGATGCCGCCGACGATTCTCCCAATGATAAATCCTCTAGCCCTAGCTCCTCGTCCACTTTGGCGGGAATGCTGCAGAAAAACAAGACTACCGGTAATCTACTGCCCTTAACCGGAGGCAATGTAATTATTCCGGGTGGAATAACCACCAACTCGGCTAGCAGTGGCTCCACCACCCAGAACTCCAATGCGTCAGCTAGTAAACTGCAACCGGGAAAGATATCGCTGGTCCCCACAAACTTCTTAATGCAATCCAAGCTACCGACGGTTGCTGGGCCTAGTCCCAATCCAGTCGCCAAGGCAGGTGCCCCCCAGCTTCAGCTTCTGCAGAATGCAATTACCCAGGGAGCCCGTCTTATGATTAGCGGACCACCCGCGGCACCGACACAACAACCGGTAGTGGCCACAGCTCCGGGAGGAGTCAAGTTCGTCCTAGTCAACGCAGAACAAGCAAAGGCAGCGGCTGCTGCTGCCGCCGTAGGCAAGTCCTCAGCCTCATTGCCACTGGCCACTGCCCAAGCCCAAGCACAATCGGTGGCCCAACAGCATCAGCAGAAGCTGCAGCAGAGCATCCACCAGGAGCAGATACAGCACCAGCAGCAGATACATCTCGAAAAGGAGGAGAGTCGCAGGGCGCAGGAAAAGGCTAGAGAAGATCAACAGTCTAAACGGCACATGACAAGTGAGTATTTTTAAGTTTGTGCTTTGAAAGTTTATTAATTGTTATAATATATCCTATTTTAGCCATGAGGATCCTTTTGCGCCAGCTACTTAATGCCCAAAATGAGGCCAACGAGATCCAGCACAATCGCTTATCCTTGGAGCGTGAACGCCTGGACTGGGAGAAGTCTATGGGGGAGCGCGTGCTGAACCTGCTGCCTAGCTTATTGCAACCCCCAGCTGCGACCGCCACGGTATCCTCTACTGCTCAGCGTCTGCAGCCGCCCAAGCTACTATTCACCACCGCCCTCCCCATGGCCAATGGCACTGTTTCCATGCCCCACATACTGACATCCAACTCTTTGCCTAAAGTGATAACCACCACGAGCAGTGTTAGTGGAAGTTCTGGGTTAGTAACAGCTACTGTCCCCTCTAAGCCGGTGGACAATGATGTTCAGTTAGTCACACCAAAACAGGAGAAGGAGGGCTAAGTCCAGCTAAGGGACTATTTTTACAGTGATCTCTAAGAAATGATATTCCAGTGAAATAAAATCTGCTCTTAATCTTAGTTTACTATAAAATACTCCTGATAAAATAAAGATTGTTCTTATAGGCGATATGTAAAACTAGAACATCATTTTAATTATCCTCTTAAACACTTTAAAATAACAATAATATGCTAAGTATTAAGCTGACCCTAGTGAATATTAAGCCTCTCCATGTCTCGGATCTCCATAATGTCAGTCTTAAGTCGCTGTTTGACGATCTCCCGCCAGATGGCTTCCCTGTCCCGGTTATCCGTGACTCCCATCCGCTGCAAAGAGGAGTCCGTGATTCGCAGCAGAGCCCGTCCGGTTATATCGTGCTGGAAAAGTGTAGAAACGCCAGATCAGTAGGCTGTTGTTGGGATGTTTAAATTGTAGTCGCAAGTGTTCGGGATTTCTCTTAGTAGAATTTTCGGGCGCAGAGACATGACGGAACTGCTCCAAGGAAGCAGTACCAATGAGGGAAGGGGCAAGGACAAACATCCAGACCGGTGAGTAAGGGGATCGGGATGGGTGACACTACTAACCTGGGAAAAGAGCTGCTCGTACTGGCTATACTCCCCGCAGTGCCGGCGGTACCACTTTAGCACATCGGTTACCGTCCATTGGTAAACTGCCTTGGGCCGTGTGGTCTTTGTTCGGGTTTTATTTTGTGTGGAATTGCTGGTTTCTTCGCCCATTTTCGGTTTTAAAAATTTATACGCTAGTATGCAGCAAAACAAACAGAGCTATCGATAGCCCCTAGGGGTGACCAAATGTCGATTATCAGTCATTACTTTAATTTAAGCAGAAGGTACTTGGAGGAACAAACATTAATCTATTGTTATATTTTTAATAAAAGCGAAAGATTTAGGTTTCTTTCTTTAAAAAAAGGATAATTTTTAACCGGTTTGCACGATTCCTTCCGAGTATATCGATTAATGTTATTAGTTCCTCTTTCGATGACCGCTCGCCAGAGCTATCGAAACACTCGCAGCTCTAATCGTGACTGGCGCTTAATAACAACGACAGAAAGGTGAAAAAGTCGGCATAAAACACGTAAATACGCAAAAAATACACTTCAGACCCTATTAAAAACAAAGAAAAATTCGCACACGGCTTGTGGCTCTGTTGAGACAACCTAACCTAGTTGATTGGTTTACGCATTTCGCTGTTAAATTCGAGTCTTGTCCCTCTGATCCGCATCCGCATCCAAATTTCAAGTCGCAAGATGGCCGGAGCTACACTTTTCGAGCGTGCACAGGCGCTGTCTAGTGTTAATCGTGAGGAACAGGACAGCTCCCTACTGAACAAGATCCTTCGTGATCAGGAGGGTGCCGAGAGTGATGAAGAGCGCATACGCATCAAAGAGCAGGCCATCATGCAGCAGGGTGAGCTTTACAAGCAGGAGGGCAAGGCCAAGGAGCTGGCCGATCTCATTAAGGTGACGCGTCCGTTCCTCAGCTCGATCAGCAAGGCAAAGGCAGCGAAGCTGGTGCGCTCTCTGGTGGACATGTTCCTCGATATGGACGCGGGTACGGGCATAGAGGTGAGTGTTTTTGTTAAACCAATAAAATTGCTTTTACATGTATTGATTTCTTTGTTATATCGTGCCAGGTCCAATTGTGTAAAGACTGCATCGAGTGGGCTAAGCAAGAGAAACGCACATTCCTCCGCCAGTCGCTGGAGGCACGTCTGATAGCCTTGTACTTCGACACGGCCTTGTATACAGAAGCTCTATCTTTGGGATCTCAGTTGCTGAAGGAACTCAAGAAGTTGGACGACAAGAATCTGCTGGTTGAAGTTCAACTGCTAGAAAGCAAAACCTACCATGCACTGAGTAATTTGCCCAAGGCAAGGGCTGCCCTCACATCGGCTCGTACCACGGCCAACGCCATTTACTGTCCGCCCAAGGTCCAAGGCGCCCTCGATCTGCAGTCAGGCATCCTGCATGCGGCCGATGAGCGTGACTTTAAAACCGCCTTCTCCTATTTCTACGAGGCGTTTGAGGGCTTCGATAGTGTGGACAGTGTCAAGGCTCTGACCTCCCTAAAATACATGCTGTTGTGCAAGATTATGTTGGGACAGTCCGACGATGTCAATCAGATAGTTAGCGGAAAACTGGTAAGTTTGGAAAGTTTATTCAAATGCTGTGTCCTAATAAATAATTCGATGTCTATGAACAGGCTATTACCTACTCAGGCCGCGATGTAGACGCCATGAAATCGGTGGCAGAGGCTTCCCACAAACGCTCGCTTGCCGACTTCCAAGCCGCGCTTAAGGAGTATAAAAAGGAATTGGCCGAGGATGTGATTGTCCAGGCCCATCTGGGTACGCTTTACGACACTATGCTGGAGCAGAATTTGTGCCGCATCATCGAGCCTTATTCCCGTGTGCAGGTGAGTCATCCTCAGAAATCTCTACAAACCAATATTTGAATTCGTTTTTATTCACATTTTTCGTAGGTGGCACATGTTGCCGAGAGCATTCAGCTGCCCATGCCCCAGGTGGAAAAGAAGCTGTCTCAGATGATCTTGGATAAGAAATTTAGCGGCATTTTGGATCAGGGAGAAGGAGTGCTCATTGTGTTCGAGGAGACGCCCGTGGACAAGACCTATGAGCGCGTGCTGGAAACTATCCAGAGCATGGGCAAGGTCGTCGACACACTCTACCAGAAGGCCAAGAAGTTGTCGTAAGCCCATCGCAGGAGGAGGCACTATTCAATTCATACATGATATCAGCAAAAATAGCAGACTTTCATAGGTACTTTTTTTATTTTCCACACGAACCCCAACCGAGAGTCCAAGCCAAACAAGTTTTAAGTTTCTGTGAAAACAAAATTAAACCGATATTGGCAATAATAGTAATAGCAGCAGCAGGAGCAGCGGCGGAAAAAAAAACAACACAGCCACAAAAAATGTTATACAAAAATCATTAAATTAACCTAAGCAAAATTATTAATCATTGAGTGGGATCGAATTGTTTACGCAAATGCGATAAAATAAGCATAATAATCAATTACCTACATAATAAAACGAAAAAAGCAAAAGCCTAATCAATATAATTTATATTTTTTAACTTTGGGGTTTCTTTTTTTAAGTTTTCAAAGCACAGCCCAGATCCCAGACATCCCAATCAATAAAATTATTTTAAATTAGATATAATTTTTATTAAATAAATTAGATTTCTTTTTATTTAAACATATGTATTAACCGAAATGATGGGAAAGGCCCAGGCCACCGCCAAAGTTGGTCCTCTGGTTGGCGAATGGCCCACTCGTCCATTTGTTGGCAGATCCTGTCAGATCCAGGCGAGTGTTGCGATCCTGGGAAGACCACAGGTTGGCACGGCCCTCCAGTCCCAGTTGCTTGCCAATGCCGGGGAAGTTGCTGTGGGTCAAGCTAGCGCCATGGCCATTCACATGGGAGTAATCCAGTCCAGCACCGTTCCTTTGGAACTCGAAGCCGTTGGCCAGCTTGTTCTGGGAGGCGAACACCTTGGCGTCCAAGTTGTGCCTGTCGTTCTTGAAAATATTGGCATGAGCTTCCTGCTGGAAAACGTCCTTGACACCGGGGGTATGGGTTCTGGTCAGAGAAGCACCATGGCCATGACTAGGAAAGGAAATAGTTTAAATTAGTTTAAATTTAAGAGTAAAATTAGGTTTATTGCTTACTTATTATAGGCCAAAGTTCCTCCAGTGGTAACTGGACCGGATTGAGTGTTTCCTGCAGCAAAGACCTGACCCACCACATTGTGGTTGGGATTGCCAATGCCCTTGGTGAGGTCCAGGCGGGCATCAGCACCACCAGCTGGATTAGAGGCCAATGATCCGCCTAAAACCTGGCGACGAACACGCTGTGGGGGTGGTGGAGCCGTAACTGGCGGATAGTAGACCAGGTTCTGGAAGCCCTGAGGAGCTGCTTCTGCGAGTACGGCTAGTGCCACAACGGCCACGATGAGAATGGTTGCTTTCTGCATGTTGCTGGTTTGGATTGTCAAATCTAATTGATGCCCCAAACAGCCTAGGATGTCGCTTTTATACCTTGCCAGGCTGGGGAAGAACTCTTCGTGTGATTCACAAGAGATTCTCATCTGTCTTATCAGCTAGGAATTCCCCGCTCAACTCTGGCTCTGATGGGTGATTTACTTGGCATCTTTGCGATTGTGTAGCTTGACCTCGTCGCCTTCCTCTTTTTTTAGGTCTTCCTTTATTGCGCACCACTTGGCGCCACTTGTTGATCCTTTGTGCGGACTTCACCCACACCTCCGGCTTCCTTAGTCCTGCCATCTTTAAGTGGATTTGCTGGCACTCTGTTGAGGGAGTGCATCCTCATCTTGCGCAGGACAGATTTTTGACAGTTATAGGCCATTCCCCATAATATTCCTCCCACTTCATGTCAGGCTTTATCAATAGGAATCGGGGAATTCGAGGATGGGGTTAATGGAGTGAAAGAGACTGGTTGCGCCAGGACTTGCGCTCGATTTGAGTGAAGTTTTGAGGAAAATATAATTGAATTTCTGCGCAGGAGCAGGTAAAAAAGGATACGAGCCGAGAGAAGAGAGCCCAGAACTTAAACTCGAAATGTCAAAATAAAGTTTGCTCTGGAATAATGATGAAATTTTTTGAATTGGGTGACATTTAATAATAAAATTATAGTTTTTAAGGGTTAAGTGGCTAAGAATGAAAATAAACTCATTAATTTCCCTAATAATTACTTTTATTAATTAAAAACTCATTCATCATCATATTATTTTATATTTTTATTTGTTTATGGTTCTTTACCATCTGGTGCTTTTTACATTTTTTATTTATTTTGGGAAAAAAGTGTTTGTTTGGCTTAAAAAACCAGTTTGTGAATCACAAAAGCTTACAATTTAAATATTTACGTCGAGATTTATTGCCTCTCCTGTGATTAGGCAATTTCTTATCACTACAAAGTAAAAAATCAGAGGGCTCCCCGAGAGATAATCTTAAAAAATCCCCGTCCCAGTTGTCATTAAAAATATTTGAAAACAGTTTTTTATGAAGCTTCATTTATTATACAAAAGTGATAAGCAATAAAAAATAAAATGGAAAAAATATATATTTTGAATAGTCTTCCAAGTATTTCTGATCCTTAGACTGGAAGAATGGGAGGAGGGCGAACAGCAGCGACGGGCTGGACCAGTCCCAGGTGATCTTCGATGGCCAGAGCTTCGCGCCGCACACGAATGGGGCGCGGATGGGAGGTGGGGCGTGGGCTGTAGGGGCGAGGCTTGCCGGGCGTGGCCAGAGCCATGGCGAAGACACAGGCCAGCAGCACGAAAACTATGGTGAATTTCATTTTGCTTCGAGTTATCAATTCAAACTGATGTTTGTCTATAAAAAAGTGGCGCCTTATATAGGAGCCAACGATCGCTGATCTCAGATAGAGGCGCAGTCACGTCTTGTGGTCTGGTTACCAGTGTGGTTCCCCAAGATCGGGGACTTTTCGTCTAGTGTTGTCAATAAATTGTCCACCAAAGGTGAACAACAGTTTTATTTGGAAAATGTTTATAGTGGCATTTTAATAGCAAAGTAATTCACAAGTTCTACAGCTTAAACTTTATGAGATCTTTATGACATTTTTAAAAGAAAATATTCGACGAAACTAACTACTTTTAAACTAAATGTTTGGCGCCAAGCTGTCACTTTCACTCTGGTCCTTTCGCACTCGTCCTGCCAGAGATTTGTAGCGTCTCTCCTTCTCTCTTGGTCCTTTGATGTCCTGCTCTGGTGCCTGTCAGCCGCGTCAAATCTCATTAGGACAGGATACACACACATTCTCACACGCGAAGGCGAAACGCGCTTGAGCGAGCTTTTCCGCTTTTGAGCGCAAGCAACGCTTTTCTTTTCGGGGCTCTTTTGGAAAATTCTTGGGCAGCTTGCCAAACGCTCATATAGAGGCCAGACGCGAGGAAAACTCTGCTTATCGATTACGCACGTAACACATTTTCCAAACAGCCGAACACCCAAAAAAGGTTCAATAATCCAGCGCGGTGAACATTTTAATCGGTGTGTAAATAATAATGGATATTATTTAAATATTTTGTGAAGGTGTCAAAGGTTTGCATAATGAGGAGTGAAAAGTGTGGGCTGTGAAGGGCCTCCGTCTGTGACAATGGCCTTCAAGAAGTGTGCGAAAATTGTCTATATATAGAGTCTGATGTACATCAGATTTTGTGGGCACGTGTATTCCATGGAAAAGAATCCTATTTGCTTAAATAAGTACAATCCTTAAAGAGTTTTGTAATGAAAGTTGAACAGGATTGTATAATTAGGACGGGAATTAAGGAGATTTGAAAAATGTGGTTTCTAAACTTAAGGTTTTAAATGTTTTTAGTTTTCTTTAGCTTTAAAGTTTTCCCACCATTAAGATAAGCTTCGATTTTTCTTAATTTTCATTTAAATGAAATCCTTTTTGTGGCAACAACAAGTCTGTTCTATATACGGACTTTAACCCACATATACACACACATCCAAAGTCCCATAGCCATTCACCCACATTTATTATGTGGCAACGGTGCGTATGTGTGATGCCAGCAAAAAATAAATGGAAATACAAATTACTCAAGCGCTCAAACCGAATGCCGCGCTCAAAGCTTTCCCAGCTAATTCACTCAACTCGCTCGAGTGACTTGTTTGGCTAAAACAGAGCTTGACGAATGTTCCGTTTGTTTTGCTTTGCATTGGAAAGAGTTGAAAGCCGGGAAATGTCAAACAGACGTAGTTGACAGTTGTAATGGCCACCAATTCTGAGTGGTAACTAAACATGAGTGATTTCCGTTTGAGCTTTGCCTCTTGGTCCAGGAGTCCTGGCACATAAGCCCGTAATCCGGATTAAAAGATGGTCATTAAAGCAAATCCCTTTCGAAGGGACTTGTGAAAATAGAAAAGCATATACTTTGAGAAAAATATAGAGCTATTTACTAGTTAAGTTTCTTTTTTTTTTAAGTGAAGATTTAAAATATCGCCTTCGAGATATATCCTTTTTAAAGAGTGTCCCAAATGTTCACACATTCCATGATATTTCATTGAAATCCTGCATTTAAGCCGGAACAAAGGAACTGTAATGCCAAATAGTAATCCTTTGTCCTTTCACAGTTGCCGAATCATAATGGAGATGATAATGAGGCTGTAACTGGGCCAAAAGCACGGACCGAAAAACCCCAAAGGGAAGGGAAGAGCCAGCAGAACGAGCAAGCAACCGGAAGGGATCAAAGGACACAAAAGGCTATCCATCGGCAGACGCCCTCCGAGTTCACGAAACTAACAAACAATGAATCCCTACACGCAAGGCGGTGGAGCTGGGGCGGCCAATCCCTTTGGAGCACCAGCCACCGGGGCTGGATATGGACAACAGCAGCAGGGTTATGGCTACGAGCAGCAGGCAACAGGTGGCTACGACCAGGGCATGGACTATGGCCAACAGCAGCAGCAGCAGGCAGCAGGATATGGGCCAGCAGGAGCCCGGCCACGAGTGGATGTGGATGCCAGCGGCGAGGTGGATCCCAATCTGTAAGTAAACGTCCGATAATCCTCAATCCTCCTAATCGTTAATCCCCTTAGATATCCCGAGGCCAAAGAGTCATCGCACAAAGTTCGCGGGCATTCCGATATCCTGGAGATGATCTTTGGCGCGGAACGGGAACTGATTCCCGTGAAGAGCTTCTACTTCTTCTTCTACGCCGCTTTCGGATCCCTGTTCCCCCTGATGGGCGTCTACTTCAAGCAAATGGGTATGAATCCTGGCCAGTGCGGTATCCTCGTGGGAATGCGACCATTCGTGGAGTTCCTCTCGGCTCCCTTCTGGGGCTCCTATGCGGACCGGTGTCGCCAGGGAAAGAAGTTGCTCCTGGCCTCGCTGGCCTGCTGGGTCCTCTTCACTATCCCTCTGAGTTTCATTCGTCCCGAGGCCGTCAACTGCATCGAGCGCCGCAACGCCACGGACTTTGTGTTGACCTACACTCGCACCAAACGAGACGTTTCTGCCATGTATGAGCCCCAGGTTAGGATGGATCCGGCTTTGGGAACGATGCCAGCCGAGGAGGCTCTGGAAGAGGCCGAGGCATCCCACAGCCGGCACAAAAGATCCCTGCTTCTGCCCAGGATCGATGCGGGAATCTCGCCGGTGCACATTAACTTTGTGAGCAACTACGACGACAAGTACCACAGGGACTATGTGACCCCCATCTTTAGTTCCATGGTCTACAGGACTCCCGTAAGTAATTTCATTCACTTGGATTATGTTTGTTAATCCTTGAGGGAAAAGGATAAAGCCATCTTTTAATTTATTTTCAATTTGCTTAGCTACATTCTTAATACTAATACTCTCTCTCCACAGGACATCCAAAAGGCGTTCTTTTTGCTGTTGCTGGTGATCCTGATTGGAGAATTCTTTAGTGCCCCGGCCATCACCCTGGCCGACTCCGCGGTTATTACACTTCTCGGTGAGGACGCGGACAAGTATGGACATCAGCGCATGTTCGGCTCGTTGGGATGGGGCATCTCCATGTTCCTGGTGGGCATCGCCTTGGACCACTCCACCTCGTTCTCGAACCACCCGTGCGGGGCTGGCAACAAGGAGAAGAACTACAACATCTGCTTCTCCATCTTCTCGGTGCTGATGACCTGTGCCATTATCTCGGCATCGAAGATCACTTTCAAGTACGATCCCATTGACGAGCAGCAGCAGGCGGCCCAGCAGCAGGCCCAGTTCGTGGATCCCAGCAAGCGGGCGGAGGAGGAGTCGATGAACCAGCTAGCCGCCCAGCTGAATCTGCCGTCGCTGGCTGTGGGTAGCGGCAGTGCCGCCTCGGGTGCCTGTGCCGGTGGCGTCAGTAGCTTCCTGGCAGGGGGTCAGCAGACCCATCAGCCTCACATTGGAGCCGAGTCCAAGGTGTTCGCTCAAACGGCCAAGGAGCTGCCGGAGTGGATGACCGTGCTGACTCATTTCAAAGATCTAAAGACCGCCTCGTTCCTGTTCGTGGCCTGGTTCATGGGCTTCGGCATTGGCCTGATTTTCACCTTCCTGTTCTGGCATTTGCAGGACTACGGCGGCACCCCCACCCTCTTCGGAGTGGCCTCCGTAATTAATCACGTGTCCGAGATTTTCGCCTACTTCTTCAGCTTCCGTCTGATCACCCAGATTGGCCACGTCAAGGTCCTGTGCTTGGGTTTAATTGGCAATGTTCTGCGCTTCCTATACATCTCGTATCTGACCAATCCGTGGATGGTTCTGCCCTTCGAGCTGATGCAGGGCATCACCCATGCGGCGGTGTGGGCGGCCTCATGCTCCTACATAGCCCACAATACACCAAAGCATCTGAGGGCCTCGGCCCAGGGTGTGCTGCAGGGCATCCACCACGGCTTGGGACGCGGTTGCGGCGCCATCATTGGTGGCATGTTCGTCACCTATTACGGTACTACTGCTACCTTCCGCTGGTACGGCATAGCCTGCCTCTTCGTCCTTGGATTCTTCATCTTTGTCAACTTTTATCGCAAGGAGCAGGGCTTCATTTCGGATATTCCAGTTACCGAGGATCCGCATCAGGTGAGTCTTCCGCAGGGAGGATATTAAAGCTATACTTAATATTTGTTGTCCCTAGGTGGCTGAGGAAACCTCCCACTTGGCACCCCATGGCGTTCCCAGCAATCCGATACCACGGGCTCTGTCCAACTCCCGGCTGAACGAGATGAATCCCAATGGCGGACCCTATGGAACTTACCAGACCACTGGCGGCAATCTGGACATTCCCGGCGCCAACCAGCACAATCCGTTCGCCCAGTAAACTGGAAGCCTGCCATCCACATCACAGCCACAGAGGAAATCTTCAGACAAAGAGTTGAAAGGATACATAGAAAAAGAACAAAGTATAACCGCAAACATATCTTGGACATTGGCCTGCAATATGAATTGCATAACTGCATTGCTTTATTTTGATTTGTTACGATCTACACATAGCATATAGCATATACATATACACATATATATATTTTATATAGGGCCATGCCATATAGCCGGAAAAGGATTCATATGATTTACGTATTGGTTGCAGTCGTCGATGGGGAAAGGACGAAATCGAAACGAATTTTCACATAGCAGCTTAGCAATATATATGTATGTGTGTGTACAAAATATATATATATATATATTGTGCCGATCTATAATATTTATAGGCGTTTTTTATCAGTTGCCTGCCACAGACAGTTGCATCCTTTTTGTTTTGTGTTTTATGCAGAGTTTGTTGCCTACTTTAGGGCACTCGCCATGCAAATCACTCATACGCATAGTGTGCCCCCTGCCCCTCTGGAATCACACATAAAGTACCTATAAAAACTCAACAGAAATACGGAATTAGAAACCAGAATTCTTGGTACAGTGCGTTTCAAGGCTGTAGCACATGGGGGAAGCAGCGAGAGCTGTTTCGTGTAGCCGCAGAAGATTATGAATATAATGTTCAAACCACAATGTTATAGTTTTAATTCAGATGATCCTTTGTCTTATAGCCTTGAAACGCACTGTATGCGTTTCCCTCTACCTTGGAGAATAGAAAATCCCCCAAAGGGACTAGGAGTTTGTGTTTCTTAAATAGACTTTTAAAAATATGAAAAACAAAGAAAGATTCTTTCGCAATAAACAAAAGAAAATTAATGGAACATGTATTATGGAATATAAATGTAGTTTCGAACAAAGAAATTATGAACTAAACTAAACAAATGTTTGGAAACCTAAACCAAAGGATAAACCACTGTTGTAACGAATGATATTATGGAAATCCGCCTCATTGCAATCAACTGTTGAATATTTTAATTTTTACACAAATGTACTAACAAAACGTAGACGAGGAATGAGCAAGCATATTTTGACATACCTAAAGAAATCATTATATATACATAATATAATATATATAGTATATGAAAGTTGACGCACCAAATAAGAAAATGGAAGAGCAAACTATACTTAACTGTATCTGTACCTAAGAGATATTTTTCCTGATTTCAACTCAATGATATTGTAAACTAATCTAGCAAAAACAACAAACGATGAGTAAATAAAGACCCTCGCTCGATTTACAAGTATAAATATATATATATAAATGCTGTATACATTATATTATATTGTTGATAGCAAATTCGATTGGATATTTTCTTGTAATATGCTAGTTCTTGTGTACAGCACCCAGATTTGTGGAGATTTTTCGGATAGACGAACCTTAGTATTATGCACTCGAGTTTTGTTTCGTTCGTTGAAATCTCTCTCTATATATTGAATAAACACACTCATATATATGGTAAATAAGCTTATATATGAATGTACAAGTATTATACAGACACAAAAGGCGCATCTATACGATACACAGGAAACAATACCCATAACAATGCCCATAAATCGAGTAAAAAGCAAAACGACAAGTGAACCGCAAGAAGTCATGTAATTATGTATGTTTAATAAAACGTTTAACTACCGAGTGGAGTCTAAAGACAAAGGGCACAAATCGTTTTGCCAGCCATCTGTGTTTGTTCTTGCCCCTTGGTAGCAGTGTATTAACCCATATAAATCGGGCTGACTCGAGCTCTTGATGGCAAACAAAATGAGTGCCGTCTTGGCGATCGTTGGCCTGCTGCTCTGCTTGGCTTTGGGCCAGGCCAGTGGAACACCTGGCTCGTCAGATATAAAGGCCCCGGTCGTAATAGTGCCCAGTCCGAGGAGATCACCGCCAAGGCCCCCCCTTCCACCGAGGATAGCGAGACCTCCAGTGGCTCGACCCATTCGAAGACCTCCGGTTGCGCCGCCCAGACCTCCCGCAACGCGACGACCCATCCCCCGGCCAGTGCCGCGACCTCTGCCAGTCACCAGAAAACCTCTTCCCCGACCTAGAGTTACTCGCAAACCTGCTCCTAGACCTCCTCCACCCACCAGACGTCCTCCAGTCACAAGGAGACCCACCAGAAGACCCGTTCCAAGGCCACCTCTAATTCCAACCACCAGAAAGTTCCTGATTTGGTCGCGGAATCCGCCAAGAATCCTACCCACTAGGCCTAATATTCGACCCACTCTTTGGACCAGGCCCCCAGGAAGACCACCACGACCAACCGTTCTTCCCACAAGACCCAGAGTGGGTCCAACCTTATGGACCAGACCACCAGTGAGGGTCACTGCAAGACCCACCATTCGGCCCCCTAATCGAGCCACTTTGTGGACTAGAAGACCCACAGGATCACCAACCAGAGTTACCAGGAGAGAGTCACGCACCACACGACGGTTAATTTTTATATTTGATACCCCAGAGCCAGTGACCCAAAGGCCTCGCGTCACTCCTAAACCCGCTCCCAGATCGGGTCCCACCCGGAGCTTAATATTTATATTCACAACGCCGCGAACGCGACGTCCCAATTAGACAGTCCACCCGACAGGACATACGAGAAGAGGGTTTCCAGTCACCACTCTAAGAGCCTGAAGCTAAAGGAGCTTAAATATGTTATGATACGATAACTACTGTATTTTACAACCTCTTCCGCGAATATTCCCTGCATTCACGCGATGAGGAATTCACATTTCTAGATAATTTACTCGAAAAGGTGCAGGAAAGAACTAAAATAAATAAAACAATTGTGGTGAGAGTCCTTCTGGACTCTCCAATACCCTATATTTTGCAAGTTTCTGCCAGAATCCTTACCGATAATCCAAAGTCGTAAAAAGTGGGTTGCTGACTGGAACTCATCAGCTAAAACGAAGTTTTATGCAGAGCAAATTCGGGGACTACGGCTTTAATGATTTGCTCGGCTGACAAATTGCCCAAGAGTGCCGGCATGCCCCAGTTTGGGGCAAGGAGAAGAGTTGGGGAAGGTGGCTGTGGAATACCGGAAACGCTTCAAGTTTGCCAAGCTCATTCGTCTCTGCGATTTGTTGGCATTTCAACGGTCTGACGTGATGCGGGGGCGTTGGGTGTTGGGCGTTTGGCTGGATGACTGGATGGCCGGGGGGCGTGCCTGGTGGGTAGTGGATAGTGGGCGTGGTGCAGTGCCTGCTCATGCAATGATAAATGAAGTTTTAGTGGCTTTTGACCCATTTAATAAATTGTTAAAGTTGAAAAATGCACAAGAATATTGTAAACTTGTTGGATGGCTCGAGCTCAGGCCTTGCTTGCCATTTCCTTCCTACGCTTCCATTTTATTCCCTCTCCGTACTTAATTTTATTTATATATATATATAGTTGTTGCCAGTTGCCAGTTGCCAGTTGGTAGTTGCTACTTGGTAGTTGGTGTAGCCTGAATTAGGGTTAATTTAAAAGTTGCCATTGCAACACTGACCCATGCTGCCGTGTTGCAAACTTTGCCGCTCACTTTTCATGCCCCACTTCAGAGCTGACGGGGCGCGGCGCACAAGTTTTGTTGAATTTTAAATAATTCTGTTAAATTGCATAACGTGGCCAGCTGTCCGTCCGGCTATAGCTCTGACCTCCTCCCAGACCTCCTCCTCCCAGGCCGGCAAACTTTTCCAGGCTTTCTGCTTATTAAGTTAGCGGCGACGACAGTTTTCAGTTAACGTGATTATGTGCCATTAAAAAATTGTATACGAGGAACCCAAAAAGTGGGCACCACCAACATCCACGACAATAAATAAGGCCACACGGATAGGATGGGAAGGACATCGCTGCAGAATCCTCTCCAGCCATAATAAGCAGCATAAAAAGCCTCGGCAAGAGTCTATTAGAGCCAGGGCTAAGCAGCTTGGCGGAGAAAAAATGCGAAAAATATCGTAGTCATCCTCGTGAAATCCTTTGCCCGCCCTTGTCAAATATACATATATATCCAAAGCTATATAAACAATTTTCTTTTATGCAAAAATAACAAGCAGCAAGAATGCATTTTTGCATAAGAAAGCCCCCGTTCTGAAGTTGAAGTATGGCTAACAAAATCTCCAAAGCCAAAGCTGGAGCCAAAGGAAGGAGATGGCACAAAAGTCGCAGCCTGGAATCTGGCTTTGTACTGCAAGGAACAATTGGAGGGCCAGGCTGGCATTTGATTGCAGGATTAGTGCAAGGCACTATCGGATTCCTCATGATTATTAAAAATGATCATAAAGGACTAAGCGCAGGAAGGAATACGAAAAAAGGTGACCTATTTACCCCTTGATTAATGCTCTGCTAATAGAAAATCCTTTAATTTTAGTATCCTTAAATATTTAAGCACAAACCACTTGAAACTTAGTTTCCACTGCAATTTAATTTTACCGTTAGCTTAAGTCGGAGGCACCATTAGCCAGAGAACCGCAGAGAGGCGATGCAGCAGGAATAACTGTAAGTGCAGGGCGAGAGAATTATGCAAAGACGGGGAGGGGAAGAGGATGAAGGGGGTGTGGCAAGGAGTAGAAGGCAAAGTCGAAGACAGTCAGGGGCAAAAAGTTGCCGGGATGGGATTGGAGGCGGGTGAACAAAAAGTGCTGAGCATAAATAAGACATTTGCGTGTGTAAGCACCAACAGGACCAACAGGACCAACAACAACAATGGCTTAAAATAACTCCAACACGCAACATTGAAATGTGGTTGAAAAAGTGAAGAAGAAGCAAAAAGAAAAGGGCGAAACGAAGGAGTGCGAGAAGAAGAAGCAGAAGCTGCTGACTCCAGTTGGGGATCTGCAATAATTTCCAAACTCCTTTTACGGGCAAAATCTCGAAAGTTGCAACAAGAAAATGTAATGCAAAATGCAAAGTCATCGCTCGCCGTTGTCCTCGAGTGGCTGTAACCTCATCCCTATTTACGGGACCCACATCATCAGCCACTCACTCCCCCGCATGCCCCACCATGTGCCCCACCCAATCAGTAGTCGCACTCTTTGGACACTAAGAAAAAATCAAGGGTATACACGTTCTTCCATGGAAATAACTCTTCAAGGACTCCAAGGATAGATCGGTGAGTTAAGCTTACTATTTATTCACTTTCTTGATTATTTCTTTTACTTTTATTCTCAAGTGTATGTCCAATTGTTGTGATTTTTTCTCTTCTGCGACTTCGTGCACATGCATTTATTTAAATTTCTTTGTCCTTGCGTCTAGGAGCCCTGCCCCCCATTCCGTGCCCGTGCCACCGTCTCATTTTGCCAATGTATTCATTGTCTGTGAAATTGTTGTGTGTTTCCATGCCGTCGCATAATGTCTCTCTTTGCTCCCTACGTGCTCCCCATTCCCCATTTGCGTCTTCCACTCGTTTTCCCCTTTTCAGCCGACCCGCCGCCACCGGCCAGGTTATCCTCTGGGGATGCAATCCTTGTAGCGACTGCAGTTTGCGGTTTTTAACTTGTGACAGTTTTAAGTGGCTGCCGTTTGTCTCCCCGGCTAGATTCATTCACATAAGTACCCCACCTATTCGTGTATATATGTATGTATTTAAATACGTGTCCTCCGTCTGTGTGGGTGCTTCCAGTCGAGGATTTGGCAAAATGTAATGCCTCTTATTTGGTGCTTATGCATAAATCGTTGGCCATAATGATGCTAAGTAAGCAGCTACACTTTCCTGCCAACTACTAGCTGGCATAAGCTCCATTTTGGCCTCATTTGATAAATCTTTATCCTTGGAACGATTTATGAAATTAATTTTGTGGCTTCTCTCCATCGTGTTTGGACTGCGATTTCTTTCTGTCCTTTAAAGTCCCTCACTTTTACTTGCACCGAACGCCGCTTGGGGCTTTGGGGCTATGACAAAGCCAACTACTGGCATAGTTTCCGCCTGTCTCTCAGTATTTCTTCCGCTTTCCCGACTTTATTTCCCCCAGCTGACCATCCGCACCTCCTCAGCAGCTGGAAAAATGTAAACTCTTAATAGCCCGAGCACCGGTCACTGTATGGCCTTTTTGCAGCCAACCTGTCCCACCCAACCAGACCATTCATATCCTGCCGAACGCACTTAACTCTTGACAGCATCATAATCCATAGCACAGTTTCCTGTCGCTGCCAACAACCTTTCGCTTTTGTTGTTGCTCGTCCTGGCCGGAGCGGAGAACAAAAGGAAAACAATTTTCATGCGTGCATGCGAAAAATCAAAAGAAAGGAGACAGACCCGGCACACAGCCACAGCCCAGGACAACAATGCCTATTTTGGTGAGATAAGAAAGGAGAGACGTTGCGGCAGCATCAGGACCAGGCTGTTCTGCTTCAAAGCAATTGCCAAGTGGCCCCGTCCTCGGGTTCAGGTACCATATAGGTATAGGCCCTGGAAAAAAGGCACCAGTCGAGGTCGCTGCCTCGGATCAGGACCCAAAAACCTGCGACTCACTTCACTCATCGCTTAAGTGGCTGTTGTGAGACTTTTCCTCGGCTCCGGTGTTTTCCTTGTTTACCCAATACCCTTTGAGAGGATATCATAGTTTGCAAAAAACTACAAATATTTTATAAATATAATTCGAAAGAGATTGTTTTCTTATCGATTTTTCTACCAAAAGTTATCTATTACTCTTTAAGAGTTCCCAATTTGAAGAATATTATTCAAGTGTATTAAGTATTCGACTTCCAACCCGAAACAAACTTCATCAACCGCCGATTGTTGTTTGGTCCTTGTCAGGAGCAGATAGCATCACGGGCTTAGCGGCGGGCCGGGCAAACGGTTTTTTGATGGCCTCGACGGAGACATGGCATCACCAGAAATTACGTATACGCAACGTAAGACATATTAGCCATCATATTTGGAGCAAAGTAGAAGGGCTGTGTCAGGATGTTCGCAAAGGAGGCACGGAGGTCAGGCGGTCAGAATTGGGGGCGGCGTGGCAAAGCAATTAACGCATGCAAAGGGCAACTGGCAATTTCTAGGAGCTCGTTAAGCGTTTAAGCAAAAATGCCAATAGCACGCTAATTAGTAAGGAAGGACCCTCAAGGAGACGGCCGACTGGAGACGGGAGGCTGTGACGGGAGACCGAGAAGTGGAAATAAAGTTGCTGCCGCTCTTGGCACTTGGAAAACCTTGGCAAACCTTGGTCCAGTTCTGTTTTTCCTTATTGCTCCCGCACTTGGACTTTTGTTTTATTCCTGCTCCTATTTGTGTATTTTCTGCTTTTCGCTCTTTTTGTTGCCTTTCTTTTTGACCAGGAGCCGGCCCACCTGGGCAAATACTTGTCGAAACTTTTATAATTATGTTCGAGCTATGGCAAAAGTTTCGACGATGTCTCGGACTCTCCGACTCTCTGACTCTCCGGCTTCCGACTTCCGGCAGGCAAGACGTCTGCTCATTTCTGGCCAAGTTTAGCCGCAGTGAAAGTTGAGTATCCTCCTTCTTCTCTCCTCTCCTCTCCTCTACGCCTATTTTTTTTCCACTTCAAGTACTGCTGCAAGTGGGCGGGGCAACAAGTTAATTATGCGCCTCTTTGACACTCTGTTCGACTTTTAAGCCTGGCCGTGGACGTGGACGTGGACGGGTCGGTGTGTGCGAGTGCGGCGAACTTCCGGTTGGTGTGGCGGCATTTCCGTTGCTGCAGCAAAAATAAAAAAAAGGAAATTAAAAATGTCGGCCCGCAAAAATGTCGCCAAGGCCTTGTTAATTAAACGCCGGCGAGGACAGCAACAGCAATAATAATAATAACCAGTACCGCAGTGAAAAGTAGAGAAAAAGCCAATCGAAGATGGCTGAGCAGCTTCGCCAATTTTTAATCAATTTAAAAACGCCACTCGAAAGCGTCGGGCGCCTGCGAAAATGCTCTCATTATCCTTCAGGCCAGGGCTGCACAAAATTTAAATAGTCTTCCATACTCGAGGAATATATTAAATATCAAAGCATAATGATTAATGGGAATTTAATGAGCCCGGAGATGGTTAGTTGAGAATATTATTTTGTACATAAGCCTTGAGGCCTATTTTGCACTTCCTGAATTGTGCTGATCCCGCCCTGTGTCACACATTTCCATCGGAGCGTTGTCCTTTGGCGCCTCCTCGGTGCATGCAATTATCGAAAATTTAATTAAAGCACCAAGTGTCACAATGTCGAAGGCTTAACAGCGGCGGAGATGTCGAAGTATTATACCTGAATATATGCATATATATTCGAATATTCGTGTATGTGGTCCGGGCCATATTAATGTTAACGCTTTAATGCATAATTAAGTGGCAACATTGGCCTGTTTGTGTCTTTAATGAGTTTCACCAACAATTTAAGATCAATCAGCTGTTGTCCGTAAAATAAAGTTTTGTAGTTGTAGCTAAAGTCCTCTGACTATGGAATATTAATTAAGGTTTACTAGCTTTTCCTTTATTCTAATTAGGACAACAATCTTTAATGAATGTTTCTTCCAACTTTTTAGGATAATCAAATCCATTCTTACTCATATCTAGAATAGAAATCGTCATTTATAGTCCTTTGTGTTAGTCAAACGAGCTGTTAAATAGCCCCAAAAATACACAATACCCAGAACAGAGAAGCTCTAATGCAAACAAACACATAGACAGTTCGGTTCAAAGTTCAACCCCTTTTCCTTGGAAGGGTCGATTGGGGACGGTGGTCCAAATTGAAATGCAAGTTGTCGCCGCTGCTTCTGTGGCAGGAACCACCTATTTCTGCCACCAAGCCGGGCCCCTACTCCTTCCTGCTGTTGTTGACAAATGCAAAACCATTTGCCAAATAAATAAGCAGCTCAACGTAAATAAATATGCTTTCGCCACGCGCATTTACACTCAATAAAGATGCTTCAGAAGAGCTGGCCCCCAAAAGACGGGGATGCCGAGGCCACTGGAGTCGGAGGTGGAAATGCACAGAGAAAAAAACGTTTGGCTCTCATCTTTTAAACATAAAGGTGAGGCTGCAGTTGGGTCTGCTATACCTGGTACTCATCCTAACCATTCTAATAAATGCTTGAATTATTCGAATAGGTTTTTCTCTGTGTAAATCTCTAAATGGAATGAGCAAGGCATTGGGAATAGCAAAAGGCGTCAGCGGGAGTCAAAGGATAAGTCTGGCAATGCTGAGCATAAAAATTGTATTTTAATGCTCGCGCATAAATAACGCAAACAGGACACTCGCAAACACACTAATACACAGATAGACCAACAGAGACAGGACGTGGCTGACAGCGATGGCATTTTATCAAAAGGAAAAATCCCAGCAGTTTCCTTTCCCAACCTAGGGGACCAGGAGGGGGAGGGAGTGAGTCACTGGCACTAATTTAGGTGCCGAAAAATCAACAGGAAACCAACATACCAAAAGATGAAGGACCTCGCTGAAGCGAAGGACGCGTAGCACGCTCCACTGCACAGGCGGCGTTGACAACTTGTGGGTGTGGGGAAAGGCAGGGGCCAGGATTCTCAGGAAAATCCAATCCTGTGGGAGTGGGAATGAAGCATCTTCATCATCAAGGACGATGGTGGCGGCATATGTTGGCGTTAGGCGCTGGCGATGGCGATGGCGCTGGTGCTGGCGCTCATCAATAAAATCATCGGGGTCATTAAGTGGATTAACTGCAGCCATCAGGAGCATGTGGTGCCAATGCCGAGAACGCAAAATGCCAAATACGCACACACACAAACACACAAACACACACACACACGCTAACGGACTAAAGATGGCCGTCATCTTTGGGTTTCGTTTTTTGCTTTACACTTCATAACAGAGTGAAGAGATCAGGCTGGGGAGGTGATAATTGGTATTAGATAACAGTGGGTTAAATTGGATGGCTTTAAACAAAAAGTAATATATTTGATTAAGCTTAAAAAATGCTATTAAATAATATTAAAGTACTATATGATAATATTAAATGAGATCCTCATAATACATTTTAAGATATTATTCCATAGTGCCACGCCATCACGTCTGGGTCATAGCAAACTGTTTGCTTTCCTTCTCATGACTTCTCATGTCCTTTTTCCCATTTCCACTAATCTTTCTTACTTTTCCTTTACTTCCTCCCCCCACTTGCGCCACATCCTTGTGTCCCAAGCATGACATTCTTTGAGGCAAAAGCAAAAGCAAAAGCAAAAGGCGGCAAGGATGTCTTGTCTTGGTGGCTGTTGTTATTGACATGTACGAATTAGGTTAAATTTATTTACTGTCAGTTCACTGAACTGCAAATGGTTTTAGTTTATTAAATTTACCCATACAAATACACAAACACACACATGACCACGCACACCCATCCATCCACACAATCTGTTTTAAGTTTGTTTAAATGTTAGATGGCAGGAATCAAGATTGAGGTCCTCAACTTTTAATTTCCAAGGCTGTAAATTAATTTCAGAAGTGTCTAGAATCCATCCAGTGGCACGATTGCGGTTTGATTAATCGTTCCTGCATGGCAAAGGGAATAGAGCAATAGAACAGCGAGGACTATGGAAAGTGTGAATGCAGTTGGGAAAAAGGATATAATTGTCTATATAGAAATTTTTTTTATAAGCTTTTGGGAGTGTAGGAGCACCTGGATAAGCCATAACTAACATCTATCATTTTATTGTTTAATTTCCCATTGATCCTTTGAATTTATCCTTTTTATCCATATTTTCTTCCTGTGCCTGCCACTAGAACTGCATTAATCAGCTCACGTTGAACGCTGCTCATTTATTTGCAAATGCGCAAAAAACGAAAACCAAAGCCAAAGTATGGTTCAGTTCAGTTGAGTTCAGTTCGTTTGAGTTTGCTTCAGATCGGTTTGGCAGGATTCGGTTCGATAAAAAAAAAATTGAGAAAAAAAGGAAAACAAGAAATACGAAATCCACTTCAACCAATGGCTGTGGCAGTCAAAGTTAAGCTGCAAAATCGGCAAATAAAAAATGACTGAGCGCGTCCTTGCTAAAAGCATTTCGCGAAAGTTTGTTAAACAGGGCGAAAGCGGTTATTGGAAGTCGGAGAAGGGCGCTATCAGGATGTCAGGGCCCATCAAGGGGCTGCGCTAGAAATCAATTAAACCGAAATTACGCATACGACATGTGTGCCAATGGCAAACAGCTTTCACTTTTGCGCAGAGAGGGAGCAGGACTTTTCTGTAGAATTAGCGTCGGCAAATTGAATTCGAAACTGCTCCTTGCTCCTTTTTCGACTCGGCATCAAATGTGGCAAACGTGACGTTTGAAAGTGGGGCAAAGTTGCAGCTCATATCCTGGAATGAATGAACATTTTTCGGATATCGATAAACGAAAGTGCATTTTCAATATTTAATGGGAATTACTGATGCTACCATAAAGTTTTAATGCAATTTAATTAATTATTTGTTTGCTCGAGACTTTAATTTCCTCGACTTTGTCTGAAATATTGATTTCTGCAACATCTGCTCCTGGCCAGGCAACTTTGGCTCACTTGAGCTGAAATTAAGGATATAGTTTGGCAACTAATTTGGCTGCTACGGCTACGGCTACAGCTACGGCTACAGCTACGGAGGTTGCTGCCCCACCTGTTCAAATTGATAGAGAATTTTCGCTTAGGTGGACACTTTAAAATATTTATATTTGCGGCCACATGGCGTATACGTTATGTGCTGGGCGTCGCATACGGTGTGTGCATGATAAACAATAACCAGAAAGGCGCAAGCCCGGGATTTATGTTGTCGTTTGAACGGGCCACCAGCCACGCCCCCTTCCAATCCCTACCGAGCCGCCCCCTTTGGACCATCCTGTGTCACTGCCATATGCCATGTATATGCAATTATGCGGCAGCTGCTTGGAATTCTGTGGCTGTCTGACTCGCGGTGCTCGCCTGACCGCAAAAAGCATACAAAGAAAGCAGATGAAAGTGGTGGGGCTGAGAATGCAAACTAAAAAAAAAAACCATAAAGAGTGCGATGATAGGGGTGGCGAGGGAGAAGTGCAAAACTTGCATATGCAACAAAAATGAAGCGTACTTCCCAGGGCCTCTTACTTTATGGGCGGAAACACCTTGCCAACTTTGACTTTGCTTCCAGCCACAATTAAGCCAGCCGAAAGGATAAATAAGTTTGTGGCTAAGAAACTGTTGAAATTGGTACAAGTATTATGGAATCCACCTTTAGAAAATAAAGTTTTCTTGTTTTAAAACTCCAACTCATACTCAACCCATTTCTTTTTTAATTTTATAATCACTTTAATTACAAGCTAAGGAAATTGTCATTCCCCAATCCCCCACAAGGACATTTTCACTCTTTCTAATCCAAAAACTAGAAGGAAAACATTTTCAGCGAAACCACCAACGACAATGACATCTTAACCAAGAATCATAATTGCTTTTAATGTTTATTAACTTGGCCGTCAAAGGATATGGTGCTGGGCTGGGTTGGCAAGGAGCGGCATGCCATGTTCCGCATGCTAAAATAAAATCCAATTAGCGTTTTCTTACCACTTGCGGTGAGGTCCTTTTGTTGTTGCTTCTTTTCCATCTTCCTTCTTCCTTTTCCCTGGTGTCCTCGCTTCATTGTTGTTGTTATTATTACTTTGCTGTTTGCTTTGCTCCATTTCTCAGTTTTAATTTTGTTTGATAAACACGCTCGCATTTCAAATTAAATTACACGCAACTAATTTGTTTTCGCGATTTTCACACACACTTGCTGTGAGGGTCCTTTCGAGTGTGAGAGTGTGTGTGCTTGCGTGTGTTTATTTGTTAAAGCCCCGGAAGGCAAAACGTTTAGCAAAAAAACATTTGAAATCAGGCAACTCGTGTTTGAATAATTATTTAAATGACACTGAAATTTAAACACCAGAAATCAACTAGTTGCCAGGGGGAATCCTGTGACCTTTGGAGTGAAGCTTGAGAAAATATTTAATGGCATTTGGTCATCAATCTTGACACTCGAAACCAAAGACCCAAACTATTGTTGGCGTGGAAAAATAGAAACCAAAGAGAAGGAAACCCTTTGGAAACCATTAATCACAGTTGCCACTCGACCGGAGAGCCAACTCTCACCTGGCAAGGACCCTCACCTTATTTATTGGCTGCTGGTGAGAGGGGGGGGGGAGGAAGAGACCAGTTAATTAATAGGATTAACTACCAAAAAAGCAAACACAATCACTGCCGGCTGCTGGGCCCCAAAAAACAAACAATAACACGAAGCACTTTGGTCAGGATGGGGCTTTGGAGCGGCGGAAAATTGAGAGGCTTTGACTCTGCGGGCGACTAAAATCATTATACAGTGGGGAAAACTGACAAACATTTATTCAAATTTATACTTGGAGGAATTCCTAAGAGAATTCTGTACCTAAATGTACTAAACCATTAATTTTTCCAGTGCACATACATACTTTTCAAGACCTTTAATGCAGGTGATTAATTGCTTTTGAGGTTCCATCGACTGCGTGTTGGGAAATTTTGAAAATTTCATTAACTCTTGTGTAGAAGTTTTCGCCGAGCTTTGTGCTTAGGAGGTTGGCCTCCTGGAGGATGCGAGAGGCAGCAAGAATGGAATTTCTGGCACTGAGTGACTTTTGTAGGCGAGCATTTCTATTTGGGCTTAGATGGGGCTAATTAAGTTAAAGTCTCCTGCCTGACAGCTGCCCCGCCCCATTGTCCTGGTTAGCAGCTAGAGCTCCTGCTAATGATGCTGGCAGACGACGGGCTTTAAATTGTTTTTGATTTACTTATTTCCGCTCTGATAAATTACATTTGCCGACGACAAAGTTCACTCGACAGTTCGGCTAATGCGCCAAACTTTTCGCGGCAACTGTGCCGCCTCCTGTGGGTGTGTGGGTGTGTGGGTGGCGTGTCTTCGGGTGTGTGTTGCAAAAAGCTTGTCAAGAATTTGAATAATTTATTCATATGTTACGTGGTTGTCGCTCCTTGTCGTACATACATTGTCCCGTCGACGGATTCGCGCCCAAACGCGCATCTCTAATGCAAATTTAATTAGCCTTCGAGTCTATCAAATTGTCATCTGTCTGCAGCTCAACTTTCTTAATGCCAAATGTGTCCTTTTCCGACAGTTTCCTCCACTTTGATACGCACTTTTTTTTTCTTCGTGGGAAAACAGCAAACAAATCTAAGCACAAATTTATTTGCCAGAGCCCGAGGAGCCGGAGGAGCCGGAGGAGCAGCTCGAACTGAGTAATCCTGTTGGCGGGAGCAGCTGCAAAAAGGCAAACAATTTTTATAATTTATTTGCTTCTACTGCAACTCTTGCAGAAAATGTCATAAACGATGAGCAAGTGGTGGCTCTGGGATAATATATCTTAGTGGGGGTTTATTTTGAGAGTTTTTCCAGGGGAGAGTGAAGAAATTTTGAGACTTTCAATAAAAATTTCTATTAAAATTTCTATTAAAATGCCTGGCCCCCCATTTTTCAAGGCACTGTTTTGTTTAGTCGGAAAAGCTGTTTGGAAAAGCAAACTATTCAAGCAGTAATAGAATTTAATAAAGAATTTGAATTCAAATAGAAATACCTCTTCGACTGGAGTTCCTTTGAAAAGCAAAACGGCAATTGAACGTTTTAAGCACAAATCGAAAATCAAAGCCCACAATAAATGTATTAAGGCGATTACATGGTACAATAAATAAAATATGTTTTGGCAATTGTTCGAATCATCAAAAAGTTTGCAAATGGCCTCCATCAAAGGTTACCCATGTTGATATTATTCGCAGCATTAATAAAAAGTCCTTTTCACATCCATACATGAGGAAATTCAAAGCTTTGGCAGGCAAAGCGCACTTTGAGTCGCCGGCTCCATTGGCACAGATTAGGGCTCAAGTCCTTGGCAACCAGGAGGCCTCTAAGGATTCGTTCGAGAGTGTGCTGGCAATCTGCCCGACACACACACACGGTGCTCCTTCATTGAGATGGAAAACTTGAGGCTGTCAGGACATAATTGGCGTAATTCAAGAGGCCGGCAAATGAAAAATGAGTCAAGGTTCCTTTCTATTTTTTTTTTGGGTCTCGATGTGCGAATAAATAAATAAATAAATAGCTGTGAGGAGCGTCGAGTGTCAAGTGGGAGGCAGGAGGCGGTTCACGTTGGCCATAAATAACAAATTTGATTTTGATGGGCCATTCGTTTCGTTAGCCAAAAGTCCCAGCCAATTAAAAAGGCGGTAAGATGCAAAAATTATGGCAGCGCCGCAGATGCATTTGCCAAATGTTAGTTTTTGGCTTAATTAGCTGGCCAAGGGCACACAGCTAACGGAGAACTGGAAACCGCCAACGCTTTTGCAATTTAAAACTGTCAACGGCAGGACCTTCCCGGTCTTCCAGGTCCTCCCCGTCTCCGCGTCTCCCCCTCGCCACCTCACGATTCCTGATCCTTTTTGCCCACTCTGGCGGCACATGTCCACAGCATGCCATAATTTATTAGCAACAGTCAACCGCATAGGAGGGAGCACTGTACCACACACACACTGTACCTTGCCAGTGACCCCCTCTGCCGCCTGTCCCCTCCTTTTTGTCCTGTCCAAACACACGCACCATGATAAATGGCATTTATATTGGGTTACACTCTTGGCTAAGACTGGAGAACCGCTTTTGCATGCCATAATTATCAAGGAAACAGGACGAGTGCGAGGACAGGGACGAGGAACAGTCCTGTCGGCTTGTCGGCTTTAATTGCCCTTTTTGCGAGACCGGCTGAAAGGGGGTATCCTGGACACAAAGCTGACAACTGTAATTATTCACGGTAATACGACATTATTTATGCTCTTTTAATGGTGAATATCTTTGTCGCTCCTAAAAGTACTCGGGCTTTCGTTTATTTTCTGGTTTTAAAAATTAATTAAATTTGCTTGAAATAAAGAAATCGAAACCCTATTGACAGCTTTAAACATTCTTTTTTGGGAATATCCACCCCCTGTTAGGGATAACTCGAGACTTTTTTGGCCAGTTGTCACATACATTGGGTCAAGTTGTCAACGCCACTGTTGCCACGTTCCTGGGTCCTGTTTCTTTTTTTTCTGGCTTAAAACTCTCCAAAAACCAGTCAGGAAGAAGGAGGCACCCAGGCGGTAACTTGTCTTCACTTTATTAACTGTCAATCTGAGCTGGCCCTTTTTTTTTTTTTGGCCTCAAAGTAATTTGTTTCCTTTTCTTTGTGAAGGAAAGAAATTAATACTCTACGGAAAGAAATGTGATTTTTAAGTAAAAGGATACCTGGAAATTGTTTCCAATTCATAGATTTTCAAGAAGATGACTTTTTTTAATTGGAAATTCAAAATTAGATCCCAAAAATTATCCTAAAAGTGTGTTTTAGTTTCGGATTCTTGCTCCGATTCTTCGCCTTTAAACACTCTACAACTTCCTTATGGGCCCCGGAACTCCTGCTGAGGTGGAGAATTTGTTCTCTATCTTGGACTTACTCTGTCACTTTCTCCGTTGCGCCTGACAAAACATGAAATTTAATATTTGTTGTCATGTTTAGGAGAGAAGCAACACGACAAGAGCAAAAAAAAATGACGACATGGAAAATTTGAACATGATAAATGTTTTTTGGAGGGGACCTGGGCAACGCACATGCCGGGGCAACTTCCTGGGCCCCTCTGCTAGAGCCCCAGCCCCGTGCCACGTGGGTGTCGTTTGCCTGCTGAGACATGGCACGGGGATTTGTCGAACAAAAATATAGAATAAAAAAATGTGTATATAAAAAAATATCACAATAAAAAAATAAAGAAGATGAACAGAATATGTTTGTGCCATTAACCCAGTTGTTGAGTTTTGTTATACTTGCAACATCAAAGCCACACACCGCCATTGCTGCCCCTGCCACCCTTGGCCCCCGACACACTCGAAAAAAAAAGACAAGATACTCGACATTGGCGACAAAGAATTGAAGTGCATGCCACTATTGCGGGCCGAGTGAAGCAAATAAAATACAAATAAAAATCTCGACTGCTGCAA
This sequence comes from Drosophila varians, assembly GCA_018150405.1. NCBI lineage: Eukaryota > Metazoa > Arthropoda > Insecta > Diptera > Drosophilidae > Drosophila > Drosophila varians. Next base: position 19,755,691 of record JAECWK010000130.1, read on the forward strand.
AAAGTGGCATACAAAATAAATTGTAAATACATCCGTGGAAAGGGTGGGTGGTCGGGGTTGGGTCTGGTTCGGTTCGGAGGTTCGGTGGCAACATAAGAACCTTGACATGCAATGCACCAAGCCGAGATCATTTTTTTGTTTCGTGTTCCTTTGGCTGCTGCCACAAAATGAAGACACCGAGGTTGCCAATCCCGTCAGCGCAATGAAAACAATTTATTGTTTGTCTGGCGTTTCGATGGCTTTGATTTATTAGGCGGGAAATATTCATGTCATGCTGGCAAAAAATTGATTAAGCTGTTGGCATGTTGGACAGCAGGGACAAAGGGAATTGATTGGTAAATAAGAAACAAATCAATAAAGGCTGTACTGGCTTGTTGCTGCCACATTTGTGGCGTTTAGCCTGTCATCCATTAGACATTGTGCGTCACACAGACTCTCACCTTTGTTAACAAAATTAACAAAAAGTCCCCAACAAGCTGCCAGATTTCTGAGAGTGTTTGTTTTTCCTTTTCTTATTTTCCCCTCAGAAAAACAGAAAACTAGCGTGTCTAATGAGCAATTCAGAAAGTTTTCATTTTCATTTTCCCCGCTCTTTGCTGTTTCCGCGCATTTTGCCTTTGGCTCTGCCAGGCCATCTTCACCACACAGAACCGCACTTAGACCTTCTTAAGTGACATCTTGAGAGTCGGCAGCAGCAGCAGCAGCAGCAGCAAAATGTTCATTGCCCCCACCCACCCACACACCACTCCCACTTCCACTCCCGCTCCCGCTCCCGCTCCCGCCTCTTGGTGGGTCAGAGCTAATAGGCCTTGGTCTTGGTGGTGCAAAAATAGTTTTCCCCGCGCTGTTGTCGTCTCGAGTGGCTGAGTGAGTGATTCACGTCCACTGAGGCATGATTCTATAGAACTAAATGAGTTGTCGCTCTTATTCTGTTTATTTTCAGTACTTTTTATTCGGTTTTTGTCTTTTTTTTTCCATCAAAAGCGAGGAAACAGTCTTAACTCGTTAGTAAGTACATGTATTTTTTAAGCTCTGGAAAATGAGTTGCTTCTATCAATCTTTAAGCTTGCATATCCAGACAAATATTTGCGCTTAATTTGTAGCTGCAGCGCTTTATTAAATATTTGCAATATTTTCCATTTGGCTAAACTGCCAGCCCTCCTCCCTCCCAACAACACCCTCTTGAATTACAAACAACGACAACTGCAGGGAAGAAGCATCCTGCCTCCAGCATCTTGAAATATGCAATGGAAAATCACGGCAATCGCGTAATTAGCAATTTTCCAAGCACTCTTTGTTGTTTCTGTGCAATTTCGCAGATATTTTCGTGAGTATGCAGTTTATATTTAGTTCGTTGGCAGCCAGCTGTGGATTATACGAAAATTTCTTGGAATTATGTGGGGCGACAGCAGGACTGCCTTTGCCCCTTTCTCGTTTCGTTTCCTTCTGCGCCGGCTTCCATTTTTACCTGGGACATGTTGATGCAGAACAGTGGTTCGGGTTTCTTTAATAATTTCCATTTAAATCAGAAAATATACATAGTTAGTCACGCAGGGAGTAGTGTGTCACAGGACAATAGTACCAGGTATCTTACATTCCAAAAAATCTATGCATTTTGTTTGCTTTCCAGCCAATGTACCTTGGCCTTTACCTTATTTTCCGTTGCTAGGCTCAATGCCTCTTGAAGGCCTCCCTAAATCCCACCTCGTTTCCCCACTTCCTTGGCCTGGCGTGTCCTTCCTCCTTTGGCCTGTGTCAACGGCAATTTTTGCATTTTAATTGCCTGACAGGCTAATTGCTGCCAAAGTTGTGGTAGTTGCTGTTGTTTTTCTTCCCTTCCTTTTGGCTTTCTTGATTGTTTGCTTCAGCACTTTCGGCCTGTGTCTCAAAAGCCAGGTCGCCGAAGGATAAGCCAAAGATTTCGTGTACATATGGGGCGAAAAAAAAATGGCAAATGGCAAAAAGAAATCGTTGCTCTAATAATAAATGTTGTTTTGCCATCCAATCGCCCCCTGTCAGTGGCAAGTGGCATTAAATGGGGAGCCGGCGGGGAGCTGCCGAAGGAGCTGCAAAATGCTCGAATATCCTTTTTATTGTCGCTGACTTTTGTCGGAAGTCACGTGCGAGGCATCAGTGGCAGGCGGTGCCCCAGAAAGCTGATTTTCCAAAACTAGCGCCGCGAAATGATTTGGAACTATTTATTGAAAATTATCGTGCAGCCATGTGTGTGTGTGTGCGGAAGTGGGTGTGGCATGGAGGGTGCCACCAAATCGAATGACTTGCGTGCAAGATCTGAGGTGGCTCGTTGTGTGTGTGGCGGGAAATTGCTTGCGAAAATGTCACACGAGTATAATAACTGCAAAAAAATTGTTTTCTCCGTTTGCTTTTTATATATTTTTGCTGCTCAGAGCAACTATTTCAGAGCGATTTATCAACCGCAAAAAACGGATGTGAAGGATGTGGTTTTGCAGATTCTTTAAGATTTTCTCAACCATTAAAGTTTCCAACTAAATCATAGCAACAATCTATGTAATAAACCAAGCTCAGAATTAAAAACAGTTCGTGGTGTCCTTATACACTCCGGAGTATTTTAAAAATGTTTTAATAACGGTAAATTAAATATCCTACTATACAAAAAGTCCGGTTTTTCCGTTTTAAATGTGTTAAAATCCCAGCACGCCTCTGCTGCTCCTTTTAATGAAATGACGACTGACTTAAAGCGGGGCTGGGTGGGTATTTTTACTTTTATCAAAAAAAAAAGAACGAAAGGACGAGGGGGCGATGGGCGAGGCAACAGGTTTTGAGTTACATTTTCATAGCATACTTTTTAGCTGCGCAAAAATGCGTTATGCATGAGCACTTGCCGAGTGCAGGAAGGCAGAAAGAAAAGCCAGAAGCTGACACAGTTAGGCATAAAATTATGGCCAAGAGACAGACAGACACACAGACAGACAGAGGGATAGGGGGACATTTAAAGAGGCGCAGACCTTACAGGCAGGACTCCCCAGGCAGGGGGCTGGGAAGAAGAGCGTGGGCAAAACCGACAAGGGAAAATGAGGCGAAATTCGAGAGAACGAGCAGTCAAGGGTGCGTGGCTGTGACTACATTTAATGACTTTTCCTTCGCTCTTTAAATTTTCGAAGCATCCCTCCGCCCCCCACCCGGCACTTCTTCAAAATTTATGCAATTAATGTTGCGCAAATGTTTGGAAATGCAATTCTCCATTTGGCATGCACTTTGACACAGTCCAAAGCAAAAACGCCAACGACTGGAACCGAATGGCAGGACGACAAAAAAGCGTCACGAAAAACCCAAATTAGCTTTTTGGTTTTTTCATTTTCTTCCTGCAACTGGCTACTAGGAGGCGGGCTATAGCTCACACAAAGTAGTCAAACGGCAAGGAATTGCCAAAGTGACATAGTGTGGCAGCAGTCCGGGTCTGGCCGGGATCGGATTAGACAGTCGCTACGTGACCCTGCGTTTTAATTAAGACCAGTCAAGGATTCCCCACAACTGAAACGCAGGATTACCGAAAAGAACTGTCAGGCTTTCCCAGCTTGAAATAAATTTCAGGTTCCTAATCGGCGTCTAATCGTTATTATGCCATGAACCAATTGCGGGATTATCATTGAAACACAAAGCACTTTCCACTTCATTTTAACGCCTAAGCTCTGCCTCATTATTTCCGCAATGCAAAATTAATTGAATCAAAGCGATGACAAAGCCAACTGGTCATTTAAATTGTCCTGCATGCAATCGCCACATAATTACCGCCGATGTAGCAGTCGCTCTAGGACCTCAAAACCTAATTGAAATTATATAATTCGCGGTCAGACGATTGCCGGAACAGACGTAAAAATAACCCCGAACAAAGCCCCCGACACAATAGCAGCCATTGCTCTTTTACAAAAATATGTATTTTTAATTGATTTTCAATGGATTTTTGCACTAGCGGCTAATGAAATCCAGCCACAGGGACACACTAACCAAAAATAAATATTATTCCATTTAATTTGCATTTAAATAGATCAATGGGTTTCGATTTGCTGCAACTAAGTGTTGCATCATCAGAATACATAAATCATATTACGATTCTATGGCCAGCAGGGGTGGGGGAAGAAAACAAATGAATTTTTATTTATATATTTCTGCGTGTGTGTTTTTTTTGGGACATGTAAATTGTTGGAAGAACATAAATAATGTGCTAAGCCTTTTGAGACTGACAAATTTTTGGCGTTGGACTGGATTATGGGCCGAATGATTTGTGGAATTGGATTGGGTGCCAAAGAATTTTTAATGAACTCGTCTAATTCGCCACCCATAGTGGCTGACCGCATGGTTGATAAATTGTCAGCAATTTTTATTTGCTTCGAACTCCAACTGGGATTATGAAATTCTTGAACTGGAGAAGCGATGCCAATTCGCAATTAGACTACCTGTATCCGAATATCAGTCCAAATACCACTCCGAATTCCCAGCCAAAGGACTGCTGCAGATGCAACATGCAACATGCAAATGTGCTGCTCATTGTGATTTGAGTGACGGGCAGATATTTCAAGTATTTTGACGTTCTGATGACATTCTGTGGAAGGGCTTTCGTGCAACACAGATGCACAAAGCTTTGTTGTTTGTTTTCGGTGGATTTGTTGATTCCTTTAGTTCTCGAGCGCAAAAAGCAATAGCTAAAAATAAGAATACAAATGCTGTCTGGGCGTGGGTGTGGAAGCACATGCATAGTTTTTATGCAAATAACCCAAACGCTTTTCCAGAATGAAATGCATCCGACGTATGGCAGCAGCATCATGGAGCCTCGCCGGGGCAGAAGGTGGTCGCATTTTGGTTGCTTTGTGTTCAGTTTTCAATAAAAGCAACAACGAACCCCCCCCCCCATAGGTGGGTGAATATTAGATGACGGGGTAGGCAGGGAGCAGGGAGGAGGGAATACCTGGCTGAGGTATCCTGTCCTGTTTGTCTGCAAGTCTGCGTGTCTGTTTGGCAAATGCCAACTTTATTAGGAATTTTTGCCGTTCGCTGGCTCGTGTGAGAGCCCCGGGTCCATCGAAATGTTTGGCAGCACTCCCCACCTCCGCCCCCCCGCCCCCGTTTTTGTAGTGTCTCTTCTGGTTCATGTATTTGAGATTTTACTTTTGTTGAATGGATTATATCCGTATTTTGCCGACAGTCAACCCACAAATGTCTTGGCTGCTCAGGTGGCAAGAAATGAGAGCTCCGGCTCTGGGAAAGGATGAGAGAAAGTGGAAAGCGGCGGCAGCCAAGAGTGGGTGAAGAGAGAGAGAAGAACCATGCGCTGTGCAGACAAAGTAGGGAGAAAATTTCCCTTTATTTAGGCATTCATTGGAATACCTAGTTTTGGAAATATATTTAAATGATTTAAACATTTTTTTATGGAAGTTGTTTTGTTGTTTGTTGTTTATCCTTTGTTTTTAATGTTGCAATAAACTCTCCCTTAAAATGTAGACCAAACATTTAAATATAAATAACTGCCTCTGAGCGGTTAATAACCATTACACAAAACGAACATTAACACCTCATTTGAATAAATTTTGGTCGTGGGGTGTACGTGTATTTGAATGGCTGACGCACTTGGCTAATGGTCCGACATTTAAGGCCCCATAAAAAGCCCCAAAGGGCAGATAGAAAAGCCTGGCATTGACCATGTCTAAGACAAATGGCGAACTGTCCGCTTATAATTGACCACAAGCGGTTTGAGACACGCCAGGATGGTTGGGGAAGCACATTATCGTTGTGGTCGTCGTTCAAGTAGAATGGACAATTATTATTAACTGCAATAAATTTCACGCACGCACAATTTACATGCACTCGAAAAAAGCACCTTCTTAATGAGGAAACTCTGAAAAGTTTCGACCTGGAAAGTTTCCCAAGTAATGAAACAAAGAAAACATAAATTTAAATTCCCCCCCCCAATAAGTTAAGGTACCAGGAATATCAATCCATTTTCTTTATTTCAAGTGTAATGTGTAAAAACACTCGAGCGTATCGCAGGACACGATCTATAGGGGACAAAGGACAAATGGTCAGGATGGTCAGGACACGTACAACTCATTTAAGTGCAACATAATTGTCTGTGTCCAGGTTTCGGGTTAGCTCCCACCTGAAGATTTCAGGTTCTTGGTGGTAATTGCCACCGCAGGGACGGACAGGGGGTTGGCACTTGTCAATGGCAATTATCGAGAATGGGTTAAACCGAAGTTCTATAAGAATGACAGTCTGACAGTTGGACCGACCGCTGACCATCAGTCCTCACCCTCACGCCCACTCAATAAATCGATGGCTGTTGCTGGCGTTGTGTTTTGTTGCCATTAGCGTGTTGTTTAATTGAATTGTAGCAATTAAAGTGCTTCAATTGGTTTTAATCGGAAATTGTTCTCATTGTTCGGAGTACAATAGTAATAGCTGCCACACACACACACCCCCCTCGGCTGTACACACTTGGGTTTAGTAAACTCCATGGCACACTGACTCATACATAAGCCCGGCTCATTAAGGCTGACATTCGCAAATGGCAGAAAGGAAATGTGCAATAAATGGGACTAAGCCCCCGGCAATCAGTGAGAACAACCCGGTAAACCCGTAGAGTCCACTGGAACAGAGTTATCACGGGGGGTTAATCGCACCAGCCACCGTGGGGGGTTAAGTCCGCGTGGGTTTTTCCCCGTTTGGGAATGGTCATGAGACGTTTAGGTTTTGCTAAATATCCTAAAAGCAGCCACCTTAATTAAATTAAGGTTTTTAAGTATTAATAGGTAAGACTGGGAACTACATTTAAACCTTTTTAACCTTCTAAACATTTAAACCTTTCTAAGAATCGAATATCCCTGCCAAGGTTACATTTCGGTAAATATCCAGCCAATCCTTGAGCCAAAACAAGATTATGAATCGTGGATTGATCCTCCGTTATTCTGCATCAAAATCTAAGAATCGAATTTTTTTCGGAGACTTTCAAACTTTTCTGATGGACCCCCTAGCAAAATTGGGAAAATGCAGGAAATGGGGTTTTCGGGTCCTTGTCAAGGCTATATTTCGGTCGATATCCAACCGATCCTTAAGCCAAGACAAGATTATGAATCGTGGAATGATTCTCCATTAATCTGCATCAAAATCTAAGAATCGAATTTTTTTTCTGAGACTTTCAAACTTTTCTGATGGACCCCCTAGCAAAATTGGGAAAATCCAGGAAATGGAGATTTTGGGTCCTTGTCAAGGCTATATTTCAGTCAATATCCAACCGATCCTTAAGCCAAGACAAGATTATGAATCGTGGATTGATCCTCCATTAATCTGCATCAAAATCTAAGAATCGATTTTTTTTCTGGGACTTTCAAACTTTTCTGATGGAATCCGTTCCAAGGTTGGGAAAATCCAGGAAATGGGGATTTTGGGTCCTTGTCAAGGCTATATTTCGGTCAATATCCAACCGATCCTTGAGCCAAGACAAGATTATGAATCGTGGATTGATCCTCCATTAATCTGCATCAAAATCTAAGAATCGATTTTTTTTCTGGGACTTTCAAACTTTTCTGATGGACTCCGTTCCAAGGTTGGGAAAATCCAGGAAATGGGGATTTTGGGTCCTTGTCAAGGCTATATTTCGGTCAATATCCAACCGATCCTTGAGCCAAGACAAGATTATGAATCGTGGATTGATCCTCCATTAATCTGCATAAAAATCTAAGAATCGATTTTTTTTCTGGGACTTTCAAACTTTTCTGATGGACCCCCTAGCAAAATTGGGAAAATCCAGGAAATGGGGATTTTGGGTCCTTGTCAAGGCTATATTTCGGTCGATATCCAACCGATCCTTAAGCCAAGACAAGATTATGAATCGTGGTTTGATCCTCCATTATTCTGCATAAAAATCTAAGAATCGATTTTTTTTCTGGGACTTTCAAACTTTTCTGATGGACCCCCTAGCAAAATTGGGAAAATCCAGGAAATGGGGATTTTGGGTCCTTGTCAAGGCTATATTTCGGTCGATATCCAACCGATCCTTAAGCCAAGACAAGATTATGAATCGTGGATTGATCCTCCATTAATCTGCATCAAAATCTAAGAATCGAATTTTTTTCTGAGACTTTCAAACTTTTCTGATGGACCCCCTAGCAAAATTGGGAAAATCCAGGAAATGGGTATTTTGGGTCCTTGTCAAGGCTATATTTCGGTCAATATCCAACCGATCCTTGAGCCAAGACAAGATTATGAATCGTGGATTGATTCTCCATTAATCTGCATCAAAATCTAAGAATCGAATTTTTTTCTGAGACTTTCAAACTTTTCTGATGGACCCCCTAGCAAAATTGGGAAAATCCAGGAAATGGGGATTTTGGGTCCTTGTCAAGGCTATATTTTAGTCAATATCCAGCCGATCCTTGAGCCAAGACAAGATTATGAATCCTGGATTAATTCCCTATTCCTTGTCTTCTTGTTCTTATAAAAACTCTTATGCAATTTCAAACTGAAAGCTAACCTTATGACGAGTGTTGCATAATACGCGTTCCGATACATCGATATCTTAGGAATGGAGTAGCTTCAGCTTTTCACAAAGCACGTGCCACATGCCAATCGTAGTTCGTCTTTGCACAGATTAGAAATCAGAATTTTATTATAATGTCTTCTGAGAATTCGGATATGCCTAGCTTCAAGTGTGTCCTTGTGGGAGATGGTGGCACTGGAAAGACCACCTTCGTCAAACGCCACATTACCGGCGAGTTTCAGAGAAGGTACATCGCTACTCTGGGCGTGGAGGTGCATCCGCTGGTCTTCCACACCAATCGGGGACCTGTTCGTTTCAACGTGTGGGACACGGCTGGCCAGGAGAAGTTCGGCGGCCTTCGCGATGGCTACTACATCGGGGGTCAGTGCGCCCTCATCCTGTTCGATGTGACCTCGCGGGTCACCTACAAGAACGTGGCCAGCTGGCACCGCGATCTGGTCCGTGTGGACAGCAACATCCCCATCGTACTTTGCGGCAACAAGGTGGACCTCAAGGATCGTAAAGTCAAGGCCAAGAATATATCCTTCCATCGCAAGATGAACCTCCAGTATTTTGATATTTCGGCCAAATCGAACTACAACTTTGAGAAACCGTTCCTTTGGTTGGCCCGCAAGCTGGTTGGTGATTCCAGTTTGGAGTTCGTGGCCATGCCGGCCCTGCTTCCGCCCGAAATCCAGCTGGACAACGATTATCAGATGCAGCTGGATAAGGACTTGCTGGACGCCCGGTTAATCTCCTTGCCCGACGATGAGGAGGATCTGTAAGGGTGTGGACAGATTACTGGAGTTACTATAAAATATCTACTGGCAGTTCGGAAAATGACATTACATATTAGAAATCGCTTGTATTACCAAAAAGTTTAGAATAACATTGAAAATTGTTAGCTTGTTAGTTAAAGATATGGTTTCATTTCCAACAGATAGTTATCAGCAATCTGGACTATACAGGACCTGTAGTTTTTCCTCTAATGGGAGACCTTTGATGGTAATTTTGACTAAAAAATGTAACCCATAAACAAATCAGAGTTGAAAGAAGCTCAACAGGCTGTTCCTACATTTTTGTTCTACCCCAACAGCGGGTGAATGGGGAGGGGGTGGTGGAATCTAGTATCTCGTGGATAATTTCCCCAACAAGTGAGAGAGCCATCTCTCTGGCTGCAAAGCTCCCCCGTACTTTGGCTCTCGCTGCAGAGAGGGCTGATGTTTTCATTGACTGCCACAACGTTATTATTGGCTCAGTCCGCCGAGGCGAAGTCCGCAACGAAATCTCAACGCGGGCGGTCGTGCGGTCGGAGCTTCGTCCAGAAAAGTATCCACCAGATGTATCTTTCGTTCGCGCACACATATCGTATTTGTTGAGATTGTTCATCGAGCTGTACGCGCGCCAAAAGTCCAAAAAGTGAAGAAACCAAAAATAAATATGTGAGTGGAAAAGGCAGGGCAGGGCGTGTGTGTCGTATGTGCATTTATTTTAAGCAACGGCCCCAAGGCAAATGTGAAGTGTAAGCGACAAAAAGAATACAAAGTTTAATAAATTCAAACGAAAATAGCCCAACGCCGGCGTTGGTTAGAGCGAGAGATCGGCTCCTCCTGAATTAGCACGCAACATTTGACGAAATGAGAGCGACACCGAAAACCGAGTTTCTGGCCCATTGGCTGCCCTCGCTCCTTCTCCTCTTCCTGGCACTAACTCTGGGCCACGTCCCCTCGGAAGCGGATGCCGTCAGTGCTTACGGGGCCTCCTTCATCTCGAATCCGGCCATATATGCTTACAGTGTGGAGGCCAACGAGCAGCAGCAGCAGCAGCAGCAGCAGCGGCAGCAACAGGACCAGAAATTTCAACAACAGGACAACAGGGACGACGACATCAAGTTTGCCACATCAAACGGCAATTTGAATCTAAATCGTAATTACTACTTCACCGACGCCAACAGTATCGATGAACCCAATCAGAGCCTGGATGCCAATTCCAATCCCGATCCGACACCCTCCCTGGCCACGCCCCCAGCCACCCAGCCGGCACCCCAGACGGGCTGCACCCTGGACCGACTGGCCGTCTACAAGGTGGTGCTGCACACCTACTGGACCCGCGAGCTCTTTCCCAAACACTACCCGGACTGGCGACCTACTGCCCAGTGGACCAAGACACTAGGTAAGGGATAACAATTCTCTAAAATAAATACGAAAGCTTTCATATTTTTCACTCAATAAATATTTGGTTTTCATTTAAATTTTCGTTTCCCATCAAAATGGACCAAAAGTAGTTGAAGCGCTTTGGCCTAGTTTTATGTTTATTACTCAATCATGGCAAGGACGATAGGGATCTCATAATTTGTGCCAGCACAGCAAGCAACAACAATGCCCAGAGACTAATTTGTCACAATGCCTTTCTCCTACTCCTTTCGTTGATTCTACTTTTCCCAAAATTCGTATATATATATATATGTATATAGCTCAACAATTTGTCAGACATGCATGTATAGAAAATAAATCGAAAAGCAATTTCGCAGCAAGTTGGCTAAACATTTTCGGTTCGTTTTGGTATTTTGGGTTAAATCGAAATGAGTGCGGGGGTGAATGCCTTTGGCCGCATTGGCATGTCGCTTGTCTTATCAATGTTTTTGCAGATTTAGCTGTCGATTTATAGCAAACACACACACACACTGACTGAGTCGGTGGGGGGGGGGGGATATTCAGACGACCCAGTGAGACAAGTAAATCTGACAGCTAAACAACCAAAGCAAGGCGGCGGCATAGCCCACATGCCACATGCAGAGGGGCAAATAAAAAAGGATAAGCAGGAAGCAGAAAAGCGGCAGGAAGGAGCCTAAGAAATGCGATTTGTACGTGCTTATGCGCGATGTGTTGGTCTCAGCTCAAAACAAGAAATTGGATAAAGTTGTTCACTATATATCCGCACACATATATTGAGAGCAGGAAAAGAAAGGACCTGCCACACATTCGATTCCCATCTCTCTCGCATTTTTGATTTGTGATGTTTTGATTTTTAAGCTTCAGATTTTCCCTACTGCACTCGGCTGAGATGGAATGTTGCCGAAAATTGGCCATTGGGTCGGTAATTCCTCATTGAAAGATGGAATCACGTCAAAAAATTCAGTCTCTCTCATCGGAAGACTTAAGCCCTATACTTTGGTTTTAAACTTTATCTCAGGCTTCATTTTATTCCAGCTACTCTTTTTTTTTTTTGGTTTGGTTCTGACGTTGTTTATAGTGTCGTCTGGGTTATTTATAGGTTTGCCTCTTGTGGCAGGCAGTGTGCCACAGTGCGTATGCGTGATTTATGTAAGCTCCGCACTTGTGTTTATACTCATATAAAATATAGCAAAAGGAGTTCCACATTATCGTCCTTTCCTACTCTAAGGCTGCAGTATCTTCTCGTTGTTCCAGCACTTGAGATTCCGTTCAGAGAATTGGTTCTACAAAAAAAAAAAAAAAAAAAACAAAAAGATAGTACAACGATGATGCATTTTCTCTTGAGAATCCTTTTTATGAAATTATAAATTGATGAAGCGAGACTAAAGAACATCTGGATACAAATGCATATATCTTAAGTTTCAAAAACCATTATTCCATGTTTTTCTTTTGTGGCTAAAGTTATAAACTATTAAAAGTTATAGAACACGTTGAATATAAAATCCTGCCCCGGGCCTCAATATCCTTTCCAGAGTAGCCCGGCCACTCTTGTCACTTGCGTCTCAACTCGTTTTCCCCTGATAGCCGTTTAGTCCTGGCCAGCGGCACAACAGTAGCTAGTCCTTTGGTCCGATACCAAGTCCTGGCTCAATCCGGAATGCCATTTGGCATTAAAATTCAAGCAGCAACAAGGAGGGACGGCAAATGGAAGGCAAAATAGACTAGAAAAAAAGCTTAGCAATGCACTTCGACTTCGGGGCAGCTCGAAGGCGGCATGGGACATGGCGGCAAGGCGGCAAGGCGGTAAGGGGGCATGGCGGGGGCCAAAGGGCAACGGCTTCCTGCCCGTCATATCCTGTTTATATATAATTTTCAGTGCGCAACTCTAACATCCGTTACATTTCAACTGGTGGTGGGGGCGGCTGCAATGTAAAAAGAACTAAAATATCATGCGAAAAAAAAACTCTGGAAAAGAAAGGAGCAACAAAAAAAAGGATATATACACTCTGGTCCTTTTGTTTTTGCTGTCGAAGAAGGTTTGCAGGGCAAAATTTATTATGAATGTTCAAAAACAAGCAGCGACAGCAATTGCAGCGTGGGAAATGCATTGCTAGCTCTTCTTTTGTGCCAAGTCCTGCCTCGTCCTGCCACAGCCTCGTCACAACTCATTCTCAGATCCCAATCCCACTCCCAGTCCCAATTCCCATTCTCATCGCATTTCCCCACCCTGGCCTAGCCCGGCCCATCCTTGTCCTCCTCCACGGGTCCTTGCTCGAGTTGTTAAATTTCATTTGGCGCTGCTGCCCCGGCACCGACTGTTGTCGCTGTTTTTATCACAAATTGAAACCGAAATAAAGTTTGCCTCCTGCTGAATATTTGTTTTAGTTCTGCCATTTTTTCATCTCGTTTTTGGTGCCTTGTCACAGTTTTTGCTAGCTGGGTCGAAGCGAAACGAAACACACTGGCCAAGAATCGTTCCTGCTAAAGTTTCTTTCAATTTTTTTTTGCTGTATGGTCCCTGGTCCCCGTCTCTGTGTTTGCCATTTTTATTGCTTGTCGAGGTTTTTGTTGAGTCAATTCTCGAGCGTTTTGCAAGCCAAAATGAAATGTTGCACTCTGGCAAGTTGCATTTCAAATGCCCGACACGAAAAACGGCCTCGAAGCACGGAAAAAAATAGTTGGTCCCGTCGCTCCTCTGAAATAAATTTTCAATAAATCAGGGAATGCAACTTTTGACTTTCGTTTTTGTTAGCAACTCATTTCGATCAATCGCACAGTGTTTTCTCTCAGTCAGGACATTAAGAGCTTATCTTCAGGATTCACTTGCTTGGGCTGATGGCTTTTACTGGTTAGATTGCCAAAATTAATTGCAATACAAATATACAGGGGATGTTGATTGAAATTCGGAGGTGGAGGAGGACCACCTCACATCCTTCGTCTTGTTGATAACCGATGTCCCCGGCAATTCCCAATCAACCCCCAAAAAAATAGCCCTTGGTTTGCAGTTGGTGTTGCATAAGTCTCTGGCCATTGTCCTTCCTTATCCGCGTTAATTGCCACGTCCATTGTGGCAATTATCCTGGCCGCTGCTACCGCCCCGGCCCATTTATTTTTCGACTGCCGATGGAGAGAGATGGGGCACGCACATTGTAGTTGGTGTCAAGTGTTAAATACCATGGCCTGCGGCATTCTCACGCCTCGTGTTTTATTGTATTGCTTGACCCCTCTGCCGAACGAACTAATTTTTAAATTTCCAAGTATGGCCTCTGGCAAAGTATGTATGGTATGTATGTAGGTGGCAGGTAGCCCATAAATGTATGCTACATAAATTCTACATAAGGACGACGACTGTCTGACGCATGTTTTATGCATCCTTCCAGACACTAACATGGAAACGCCCTGCAATTTGATTTTCTTATTTTATTTTCAGCTCGTGTGTGCTCTCATAACAAACTTTAAATGTTTGTAATTTTTTACACACACCCCGGGGATATAAAGGGAATCAGACACAGGGCGAAAATCCTGGGTATTTGGACAGAAAGTATCATATAATAACGAGAATGGAAAGCTAACTTCGGACGGAGCCGAAGCTTATATACCCTTGCAGTTAAATAGCGGCTTCTATTGACTTAAGATATAGTAAATATCGGATATAGTTGGCAGATCTTTACAAAAACATTCATAACAACCTTAGATTCGTATAAAATGGATTTTAAAAGAAGTCCGACGCTTCTACACCCAAAAACACGAAAGTTGTGGCATTTCCGATCGTTCAGTTATATAGAAGCTATAGGATATAGTCGGCCGATCCGTATGAAATTTTTTAGATCGGCTTAAATTCCCATAAAAGGGGATTTGTGCAAATTTCAAGTTTCTATCTTCAATAACATGGAAGTTATAGCATTTCCGATCAATCAGTTATATAGAAGCTATAGGATATAGTCGACCGATCCGTATGATATTTTCCAGATCGGCTTAAATTCCCATAAAAAGGAATCTGTGCAAATTTCAAGTTTCTATCTTCAAAAACGTGGAAGTTATAGCATTTCCGATCAATCATATAGCAGCTATAGGATATAGTCGGCCGATCCGTATGAAATTTTCCAGATCGGCCTAAATTCCCCTTATAGTCAATCTGTGCAAATTTCAAGTTTCTATCTTCAAAAACGTGGAAGTTACAGCATTTCCGATCAATCAGATATATGGCAGCTATAGGATATAGTCGGCCGATCCCGGCCGTTCCGACTTATATACTGCGTGCAAAGGAAAGAAGGGTGTGTGCAAAGTTTCAAGACGATAGCTCAAAAACTGAGAGACTAGTTTGCGTAGAAACAGACAGACGGACAGACGGACAGACGGACAGACGGACAGACGGACATGCTTATATCGACTCAGGAGGTGATCCTGATCCAGAATATATATACTTTATGGGGTCCTGGATGTCTCCTTCACTGCGTTGCACACTTCTGACCAAAATTATAATACCCTCTGCAAGGGTATAAAAACGGGAAGCTACAGGCTTAGCATTACTCTCCTGGGAGTTTTGTATTGAGGAAAACCTTAAGCTAATGGCTATGGGGAAGGAGTGGTTGAATTTTTTGGAAAACACGAATGATAGCGAATAGAAAGTTTTTCCACCTTAACCAGAAAAATCATAAATTCTGTGTAAGCGCCTGATAGCTTTGACCCGTTTGCATAAATGTTGTCTGACCCCAAAAGCTCAGCTTATTTTCAAGTTGCCTGTTTGGTTTTCTTAAGAGATTGTTTTCATATATGCAGGACATTAAGGATTCATAACGCAGACCGAGAAAAAAGTCTGTTTTTCCCGAAGCTGTTGCTGACAACGCAATTTCCCTTTGTCTGTGCTGTGTCTTAGCTGCTGCATAAGTACATTAATAATAAATGTAAATTCCCTTCTTATTTCTAACTTTTTTTTCTTCGTTTGTTTTTGAGGGAGGCGGAGCGCAAGGTGAGCCGAGTTTTCCCAGCACTTTGAGCTACTTAGTGCCTGCCAAAGCTTAAAGTGTTGTAATTAAAAGCAACCAGTGTTCGCTCCCCTGTTTTCCTTCTCATTTCGAGCCGCATTTTCCCCAATTCAACAGATTCAGATTTCCCCCGTGGTTGCAGCCAAAATCACGGCAAACCCAACATTTTCGCCCCACTCGGCCGTTTTCCATTCTTCCCGCATTTACTTGCATGAATAAATTTTCGTCCTTGCAGGTCCTCTATGGCTGTCCTGCCACTTGCTTCCGCCGCTGCCAGGGGCTCCCTTTGTACATTCTGTACATTTTTGTGCCATGTCAAATTCATATCATTATTCATTCATACATGATTAGACAACACGAGAATAGACAAGGAAGCGAGCTCAGGTTTCGCATTACATAGAGAGGGAAAGTTTTTCCGCCGCCCGGGCGTTGCCAAGGCGGAGAACGCCGATGTGGGTGGAAGATCTCCATCTCCGTCGCCCTCGCCCCTTTTTGGGCAACCATGAACCCAGACAGGCGTGGCATTGGCAAATGGAAATTAATGAATGAAATTTGATATAATTCCAGCCTGGTGATGCCTCCATGGCCCTTTCGGTTTTACATATTTTAAAAAACATTTACACAATATTAAAAGCTGCGTCGCACAAATTGCATTTAAAGCAATTTTAATTGTTTATTTACCAGGCATTAATTCTGCATTATCCATTTTACTTCGCCAACAGCCTTTCGCGCTGCGGTAATGTTTTAAATAAATTAATTTAACAACGTATGCCACGCGGATTTAAAACTCGAAATGTGTCAACCTTGTGTGTGCTTTAAAAATTGGGAACATCATTTACCTGAGCTAATTACCAATAAATTGCATAATTTTTTATCAATATTTGTATTCAATACATTCATTATGGTAAAACTGAATTGATTTAAAAAACATTTGGCGGAACTGCGACGTCGATTAATTGAATTTCAATTATCCATAGAAAATGCACAAATCATTCTAATTAACATAAGCCTAATTGGCGAGATTCTGTTTCCTCTTTTTTCTGATTGTTTATTGAATTAATTTGATCAAATATAAGTCCCTTTGAAAGCATGTTTTCGTTTTGAATTTGTACAAAAGTAAAGGCAAGGGAATGGCATTATTCAAATGGAAAAGTGCATGAAGAAATGGGCAAAATCAGTTGACTTTTTGTACAAACATTAATTGTTAAATAATAAAGCGTGAATACCCTGACAAAAAGAAATCTAGTAAACTGGTGAA
This sequence comes from Drosophila varians, assembly GCA_018150405.1. Classification (NCBI taxonomy): domain Eukaryota; kingdom Metazoa; phylum Arthropoda; class Insecta; order Diptera; family Drosophilidae; genus Drosophila; species Drosophila varians. The sequence continues at coordinate 19,772,620 of JAECWK010000130.1, forward strand.
TAATGCATTAATTAAACAAAAAATAGCTACTCAGTATTTGGAGACTTAAAAAGTATGTAAACCTATTCGACCTGAACATGACCGATTATTTTTTCAACTGAATGTGTACGTGTACCTTTGCTGGCACATCGGAAGGAAATAAAAATTGCAATTGGCAATGCACTGACCATTTCTCTCATTTACATACACCATGTCCTGCCAGAAGCAATATTTATGTCGCATATTTATTTTATTGGAGCTGCATACTTTGCATTTGTCAGCATAAATGACTGCAATTTGATTTATGTTTGTTTTATCCTTTTTTTTTGTTGCCGGCAATTGCCAAAGCCTCGCCAAACAAATTGTGTTTAAAATAAATTTAAATAATGTAAAGGGGAAGGGGTAGGTGTGATGGACGAGGGAATTGGGGCAGCAAATCGAGATCCTAATTAAGTGTCGGGCATAAATCAAAAGGGCAAAGAAATCCGCTCATTAATAATGCATTTGCATAGAAATGTGTAACCGATATCATCACAAAAACCCTTCCACGCAAATTTATGGCCAGCACAAACACCAAGTTGGAAAAAGTACGAGTATCTTGCGGATACTTTTCGCAGGACGAGTTATGCATGAATGAATGAATGTGTCTGTGGCAAAGCTAACGGCTAATGGCAGCCTAATTATGCCTTCCACGGGGTGGGGCCGGGCCAAGTCTGCTTCATAAAAGGGTTTCCTGTCTGGCTCGTAAATTTTCTCTCACTGTCTCCCGTTCGCCGGCAACTTTAAGACTCGCACACACACCTTTTCGGTCTACATAAATCTTTGCCAGGTGGGTGAGCCCAACCCTCTTCTTCGTCCTGTCCATGCTCCTGTGCGCCTCCTCCTCCCCCAACAGAGTTGTCTCTTTCCAGACAAGCGGCAGACAACATGCGTGGCCCTTTTCCTCTCTGCCCCCCCAAAGATTTTCCTTTTTCACGGGCCAAAAAGAAAAAAATTACAGAAACAGAAACAGGACCAAAACCAGAAACAGGGAAATCGGAAACGCGTCGCACAAAACTTTGTTTGTCTGTATTTGTGTCTGGGTAATGGTGGGCGCGTCCTTTCATAGGTGGGCGGGGATTTTGTTTGCGGTGGGCTCATGAGTGTTTTTACTTTTCCCCCGCCCCTGTCTAGGCTTTCCTTTGAGGCTTTCCCCGACACCCTGACGAATGCGAACAAATTGCGCGACGTTGTTTGTGATTTATATCCCTGGAAAATAGGAGTTTTAATTTTTGCCTTCAACTTTGTTGTCAAAAGAGAAATATTCAAGTACCATCCTAAAAAATGTTGCTTTCTTCGAATAAGAATTCCTTATACGGAAGAATCGGAAGGATATTGGCCTAGTTATAACTTTCTCTAGGAGCCACATAGTCCTCCGAAAACTCGAATGATTTTGTATTTGATTTGGCAACACGCATATGTGTTTCGTGTGCTTTGTTAGCCTTTTGATAACATCTTTTTGGCCCCCAGGAAATGCGACAACAAACCGGAGGCCACAATTAAGGACGAGAGTCCGAGAAAGACAGAGAAAGGGAAAAGGGGAAACAAATGCTAAGATTGGGGAAAATTATGATTGAGACAAATTGTCGGCTACGTGACAAGTCTGCATAAATTGTGTCGCCTTTCGCCTGAGCTTCTGTCAATGATAGATAAAAGTCATTTAATTAAGCAATTTTACGAGTGCGAACCGGAAACAAAGCCATCAAAAACGAAGCCCAACAAGCGGGCGGAGGGAGGTGAAACGATATTTTTTGCGGATAGTGGAAGCAATTTATAAGGATGGCACCCGAGGGAGTGGCCATATTTTTGTTCTAGCCGCAACTTAATGGCAACAAAATAAAGTTTACTTAACACAAGTGGCGGAGAGCGGGGGAGGACGTGGAAAGGATGCCGAGGAAAAGATCAAAGCTGTGGTTTATTATACAACTTTTTTATTTTTTCGTTATGAACGATCCAATTTTGATGGTCAATCAGGCGAATAATGAGATAAAGTCATTGGCCCACGATTCGATGGGATTTCCTGGAGGATGCGGATGTTGCTGCGATGACCGATAACCGCTAGCCCATGGCGCCCATGGCATTAACCGTTAGCCAATGCATTCGAAATGAGGCGAAAGAAGGGGGCGTTGTTCGCCTGCAGGGTGTCAGTCCGTGGCAAATTGTGAGAAATCGTGGGAGTGTCAGGCAGGGTGGTTGCCCCCGCGGGCGTGGCACTGCAGGCAATTTGTCGCGACCCGCGACACACATCCTGCGCCAAGGGTTTACAAATGCGGCGGCACAACAACAAACAATCTGAGAACAACAAACCTGGGGGCCGACTTCAAAGTCTCGAAACCCAATTAAATGAGAAGGGAAAAAAATTGTAGAAAAAATTTAATAAAACCCATAAGCTGCTGGAAATAAATATAAGCCTCTGCGGAAGATTATGGGCTACCTATACGGGGTTGTAATACCTAACCTAATTAGGTTTTGAGTGGGGTGGCCTGATTAGGGGTTGGACTTGATGCCACGAATTATGGTTAAATAATGGCCAAGTCTCCTCCCCTGGAAGACTTTTTTCTTCTTTTCAAAATTGCCATCGCTTGAGAAGCTGAAATTGTTTTCGCACAACATGTGTACACCTGATTTGTGTCTATTAAAAAAGTTGTTTTGGACTCGCGGAGCGGTGCCGCGGGACCCGAGACTCACTTTTGCATATTTAAAATGCGGCAAACTTTCGTATTTTTCCCTCATAGCACAAGGAAACAAACGAAGATACACGAAAAGCTACTTTGAAGCCCCAGAAAATTTGGTAAAGCGTTAAAAAATTTACCCTCGTAGAGTGGGAAGCTACAATAAATGCGAAAAAAAACTTGGCTAAGCGTAAATAAACCAAATATAAACTTTGGCTGCTGGTCTTGGTATTGCCTGGCAGACAAACTTGCTCTTAACTTGGCTGGGAGGCCATCTATCTCTTTCTCCAGGGGAGATAGCCTGTCTCTTTTCCGGGCCCAGGACAATAAGAAAAAAACAACGAAATCCCTGAAAGATACAAAACGCGGGGGGGGGGCACTTTCTCTAGTCTCTGGCTGTTGTTGCTTTGGTGTGAATAATGTTGCTGTTATTTATGCCTCAATGCGTCGCGCCTGGAAGAGAGGGAAATAAAACCTAGAAGAAATTGCAATTTCCACGCCCAAGTTTCGGGCACTTTCACTTGACGATGGTCCCTTTTTTCGGGTCGCCCATCCAGCCGCAGCAACCCCAAAATGTTACTGCTTTTTATTAAAAGTTTCCTACTTGCTGGAAGTCCTCCCAAGCCCCAAACCACTTGCCCCACTCTCCATATCCTATATTTCAGCAACAACAATGGGCACATTTTTTAAAGTGTTTTTTATTGTCGCGTTAACCGACCGCAACGACTTATTGGAAGGCCAAGAAGAACTCGATGGAGGGGAGCAACGTGCGGGGAAAGTGGTAAGAGTTGGGCCAACTTTTAGGTAAAGTGTAAATTATTGTTAAGGTCAGAAAGTTGTAAGCAAAGTTCTTGCAAGTTGGTTTAGTTCCTGGCCAGTTCCAGTAACTTTGGCCTAATACCTTTAACTAAGTCTTCGCCCAGCATAATTTTTGTTGCTTCTCGTTGCTTTTGGATTTTCGGAGAGAAGAACATTTAACTTAATTAACAACCCGACCCAGACGGTCCGAAAGTGTTAATAAAAACGCAGCACTAACTTTCAATTAACGTCGGAGTCTATATATAGCGAATATATGGAAGGACTAAAGCGGAGGTTAACCCCACTAACACCAGGGAATGTGCAATAAACTTTTCTTATTGTTGCTGTTCTTTAAATAAAAATTTATGTGGCACTTTCCTGCAGCTTGGCGGCAAAAGAACACTTTCACTTAAGCCGCCCCTCTGCACTGACCTCTGCATATCCTTTTGACCCTGCTCCCCTTTTTTTTTTTGACATTTGAAATATGTTTGAAGCTGCTCATGAAAGTCGCCTGGGAATGGTGGTCCTGGGACCGTTTTGGCTGGCAATTAAGTGGGCAGTCTAGTCCGAGAATCAGACAGGTTTGAATAACTTTTAAATGGAAATGAATGTCCTTTTTCGTTAAAAACTGTACAGCCTTTTGTTTAGGCCTTGGCTGCGTTTTATGGCCAACTTCGATTTATTGCTGACAATTGAATTCCTTGGAAATCCTTACTGAAACCCAGGGATTTTCGCCCAGGGGGGACCTGCCAAGCAGTCATCAAATTTTAATGCCACTCATATACTTTTTTTTTGCTCTCAGTCTGACTTAAAATTAAATGTCAAATCAGCAAATATGAAAGTACAGTTTATGCCAGAGGGAATTGGGTATTAAAAAAGTTTGCGCAGGGCAAAGGTTAGGGCCTTTTAAAATATTTTAGAGATGCCAAATGCAGGAATGTCTTAACAAGGAGGCGTCTTTTTCTAACGGCTTGCGGTGATGTTTTGTAACGCAATCACGGTTTGCAGAATGCCATCTCAGATATGTAAGGACCTCTCGAGTCCCCAAGCATCATATGCCATTTCGCTTTTGCCAGCCCTTTTTTTTGTGGCTAACTTTTGAGTGCGGAAGTTCCTCGAGGGTTAGACACACACACACACACAATATAACAAAGGGCCTAAAAGGGTTGTCCTTATTGTTATCGATGGGCATGTGTGGGTGTGTTTGGTGTGGGAGGAGGGGGGCGCTCCATTGAATTATGTGCACAACATGAAAACAAACAAACAAACAAATAAAATAAGGAGCTGAATTGATTGTTGCATTGCATACTTTGAAGCGAGCGCAGAGGCGAAAGGACTCTCTTCTCCGCAATTGGGGGATCATACAAATTTATGTGGACCCTCTTTCAGGGAAAAGCCCGGATGATAGGTATATAAATATCAGCAGCACCTTCCTTATAACAAAATCAACAACAACGAGGTAGCCCGGGTGGGGGTGTAGTTGAGCGTGAAACGTAGAATTTATTATATTATCGCTTGAACGATTTACTTTATCGATTTCACAATCAGTTTGGAAACAAAAATAACGAAAAATAAAAGCCTTCAACCTTTTGGCAACTTTGATGCTCCCCAGATAATTCGCAGGACCCCCTTTCACTTTGTTTGCCTTGGCATTTGGGTGGCGCCTTCAGGGCCGGGCCGAGTCGGGCCATGTGGCAAATATTGTTATTTGTTTTAAAAATTTAAAGCCAACAAAGCAGTTGACTTTGATTCCAGCTTAGGGCACCTTACTTATCGTGGCTTCTGAATTTTTAATGAGTTCGCTTAATGGACAAATCGCGCTTTCGGCTTCGCTTTGATGTAGGTTTTGGCAAAGAGTTATCCTGCCAGATATTGATAAGCAAAGCCTGGCTGAAATTTATCCTCTTTGGGAGCTGGAATTTTCTCTAATTTATTTACTCCTCTAAGAAATTATGTTTACAGTTTCTACTAAATCCTTTCTGTTTGTTCTCTCTCGTTTCAGGTAAGCATACCATAGTCCTTTAGCCGACCAGGTCGGGGGCCTGTATTTATTTTTAACCCTATTATGGGGGCTGGCCGTCGATTCTGTCACTGAATTGATAATAATTGGATTAGCGCATCCTTTTTCGAGAGGAAAGAGTCGGTAAGTGAGCCAGAGCCGTGCCTGGGGCCCTCCGGAGCAGAGTCCTTTTGGCTGACAGTGCCCAAAAGGCCACGCACAGCCCCCTTCGGTTGGGAGATATTTTGCAAAATTTTCAGCGCTTGCCATATTTTTCAATATTTCTCCCAGGAGTGTGTATGTGTGGATGGATGCGCTTCAGCAATTTCGCATTTTATATGGCCCGGCATAGCGACCTAAATCGACTTAAGCTCCACCACAGCACCACCCACAGCACCACCCACAGCACCACTTTGTGGCAGCAAGTTTATGCGTCCTAAAGTATTCATCACTTAATTTCCACGTGCCGCTGCCGCTGCCATTTTCAAAATTTATGACTACACTCTGTCGCTGTCTATGTGTAAGGATATATATATATTTATTTATATGTATGGGTTGCCAACTTTCTGCCGAGGGTGCAAAAGGATGGGGCTGGGGCTGGCCATACCCGGAGGGTACACCCGTTTTTCGGATAACAACATTCTGCCATCGCGCTTGCCATCTGTCAGCGCCCCAAAATAGAATTATGTCGGCTAATTGAATTTGACGTCGACTTGACATGGATTTATGCTCTAATGCAGTTTTGCCGGAACCAGCGGAATAATCAAATTTCGACGCAAAATAGTTATCCTTTTGCGGATCGAGGGGCAACATGTCCTTCCATTCAATAGACATTGATTGGGCAAGGTTTAAAAGGGCTGAGTTTGATTTAAAGTATATTTTTAAGCATTAATCAATTTGTTTTGCTTCGGTTTTGATGAAAAAACTCGATCCCAGCTGCTTCCAGCCGGTCGGACTTTTAAAATGTCATTTATCTTGCGGCTGGCTGCGCTTTTCATAATGATCTTTCATTCGCTTTTTGATTGATTTTGTGGTCAGGACACAACTCCCGGGCTGTGTCTCTCTCATTTGCAGTGCCGCTTTTTTGTGGCCAAAAATAATGAAGATTTTATGGTTTACGGTTTGTCGAAGCCAAAAGCCTGCGGCAAAATCCGCTCAATGAAAAAAACAAAAAAAAATGAAACCAACTGGTTGCAATTGAATACAACTGGATGTGTGGGTGGGCTTTGGGCTTTGTGGGCCACAAATCGTATACAATTATATTTTGGGCTGCTATCTGAAATGAACATGAAAATCTATCAGAACGTAACGAATTGTATCCGAACGTGCCTAACTGTTAATGCGGTTATAATACGCCGTCGGATTATCATTGATTATGGGCCTGTGTGTGTGTGTTTTGGGGGTTGGTTGTCCTGGCGGTGTCCTGGCCCAGGAGCTGTTTGTGCGCGTTCACCCAGACAGAGACAAAACTTGGGTCTCCTGCCATCCTGCCCCTCCCCATCCTGCCATGATATTTTGTCGAGTGTATAGACATAATTTCAATTTTCATTCGGTATTAATGTCTCTCCAATAACTGTGTGTTGGTTCCGTAGATGTAACTGTGTTTGTGCACAAATTGCCGCAACGTTGTCAAGGAAATGGATCACAAGGTGGTGGGTGGCTGAGTGGGTGGCTCCCAGATGAACTCGAAAGCGTACATGCCCTCCTTTATATATGACTGCAAAATGCGGTATTGGCAAAATCCCAGGAGCGCGCTTTAGTTGATAGCAGGGAAAAACTAGTTACCACTCAGTTAGTCCTGATACAGGACTCGCTGCTATTTGGGGGGGCGGGAAAATGGGAAAAACTTTGCGCATAAGGTTGGAAGGGGCGAAAACAAAAATCCCATTTCGCTTTTACGGGCTCCATAAATGTTTTGATAAATGAAATATGCCAGCAAATAAGTTACTGGAGTGATGAAAAATTTTATTTTATAACCAAAATCTGTAGAGGACTACTCGAAAAGTATTTGTGCATGGAACTGTAACAAATTTCTGGTTTAATTGGTGTGTCTAATATTGCAAAAGTTTTTCGGAGCACAGCGAATATTTTCAGCAATTAATTATGAAATTTGAATCAATTACGTGGCGCTTCTCTGAAATACATAAATATTCGCTTTTGTAATTGACCGCAACTCCAATGGCTTTTAATTAAAAATAAATAGGAAGATGTCCTTCGCCTAAAAGGCAGGATTACAGTCCTGTAACTGTAAAGTAACCGCACAATTTAAATTTCAAATCAAGAAAATGTGTATGGAAAATAAAAGAGCAGTCTGGAAAAATCTCAACGACAGGCCGTTAAGTAAACCAATCAAAGTGGATGTTGGCCAGGCCGCAAGAAAAAAAAAGTCAAAACAAAAAAAAATGGAGGAGAGAATTTAATAATAACGCTCGTTTTCGCGGAGGGGAGTAGGCCATAAAATGCCAGGAAAATGCAAAACACAAACAGATTGAACTGGCCAGCCACATCCGGCCACCAGGCATCCCAGCAGGGTCTCCCTTGCAATTCCTTTCGGCCAATCCCCAATCCCCTACCAAGTCAAAGGAAAGCCAAGTCGGGGAAATGGAAATGGAAATCCCCAAGCTGTATACATAGTTCCTGGCTCTTCTCCTGCTCGCCGTTGCGTGCTTAATTAAATGATCATCATTTGCGCGCAATCAACGCACAAATAAATTTCCAGCCGTCAGTTTGCCAGTTTCCTGGTCCTCACCCAAGGCGTTGGTTAGTTGTGTTTGTTTGGCGGGTTTCCGCTTGAAATTATACCCAATAGTCCACGCCCAAGCTCATGGCCAGACCCAGGCCCATGGCCAGACCCAGGCCCTGGCTAAGGCCCAGACCTAGGCCAGCCATCCAGTCCGGTCCAGTCTGTTGTTGTCTTAATTAATTCCTAATTTTCCTTTTCGGCTTTGACTCCTTTTGGCGTATTTAATTGAAAATTTCTTCAAAGAAATTTCTTCCAGCATTCGTACTTCCCGTATTCATGACCAGACCCATTGTTGGCCTGTTTATGGGAAAAGCTGGGTCTGGCCCAGCCAGCTGTTGGCCATTTGACAGACGACGACGGCGATGAGCATTTTATTCATTTGCATATTGCTTTGGCACTTTCCTGCATTCCATTTTACTTTTGCTTTGTTATGGCCTTGTTTATGGGGCCGCCTTACGTTGCCGGCGATGGGCCGTGTTTTATTGGCGCTTCGCCAATTGCTGGCCATAAATTTGATTACTTTTCGGGCCAAGATTACGGCGACTTTCGTCGACCCTTGGCCTGTCAATTAGCCTGGCCGAGATGCTAATTAAATTTCGGCTGCATTTCGTGCATCGCTTCGCAATTCAATTACCATTTGTTACGCATACGCAGTGTGGTCCAGTCATTAAATCCAACGATTTTTAATTGATTTTGCACCTGGCAGCCGGTTAATCAATCAATCCACATGCAAGTATTTAATGTTAATCAACTTTTCAAGCGATTCCCTCGCACACACCAGATTGCCCGGTAAAGTCGTTATAATTCGATTGCAAAAACACTTTAACCCGCCGCTGAATAATTGCATTTGCAGAGCAGTATGTCCGCTTTTCGATGGTGATGAAGTGTCATTTTTCCGACTGGCGATGCAATTGACCCAATTCCAATTTATCTCGAGGACTCCCATAAGAGAATTGTATTGTATTCTAAACCTCCGAGTCGCTCAAATGTGGCCTCGTAAAAATTAAATAGCAACACGCCAAAAGGAAAACCTAAACAAAGCCCACAAACATTTTCCAAAGCTAATTTCTTGGATTCCTTTGTTTTTTTGCGAGGCCTTTTTTGGCTTTATTTAACACTCGCGGCTCTGTGCGTTGACAAAAAAAAAAAAAAAAGGACGAACCGGGTACCCGAAACATATATAGAATAGAATCGGGGAAAATTAGGGAGCTAAGGGAGCTGAAAGAGCGAAAGCCAAGCAAAACAAGTCATAAAGATAAAGAAAATTTATGGAGGCGGCAAGAGCTTGGAGAGAAAACAACAACTTGGCAGGCGGCGGCGGGATGGCTGGGAAGGATCCAGAAGCTGGCCGTGGTAGCCGGGGGTGGCAGGGAAATTAGGTTAACGATTTTTCACTCTCGACTGCAGCAGAGCCGCTAAACAAAGAATATGTTCTATCTCTTGTTTTGGTGACTGAGTTTTGCACAATTTACAGTTGGGCCGTTACAGTTTAAAGTTATGGCCCCATCCATTCCCGGGCCCGGCCTTTATCGCTAAACGATGCCTAAGTGAGGCTTCAATTGGGTTGAAAAACCTCTTTCTCCCCCCTAACTCACCATCCTTACCATCCTTACCACCCTTTCCAAAAAAGCAGCACACATTAGCCGGAAACGACATCGATATCCCAGCCGGCATGTTGCCTTTTTCTTTCTTTTTTGTCCTTTTTTTTTTTTTTTTGTGCAGCCGAGTTAATGGCCCCTCACTTTTCGGTTTCCATTTCACTTTAAAGGCTGTCCCGAGTCCACAGTTTGCGGTTGCTTAAGAAGTCCTTTGCCCCAGGCAGGACAGCCACAGGAAAATTAACAAGCCCCACAATAAATTCTTGGGTTAAGCGAAAAGCAAAGAGGGAGATCAAGAAAATCAATGAAAAGATTTGGTTGGTAAAAACATAAAATTAATTAAAATTAATTGCCGCAACATATTTGCTTTCGGTTTGCTATCGACTTTTTAAAACTTTTATTCGTTGTTGGTGGGAATTTTCGGTTGTTGTTTGCCTTTTGGCTCGAACTCGGCTCCTAGCTTGTTACAAAAATATTTCAACAAGCTGCGCACACAAAATAAAACCAAATCACACACAACAATGCCGGGGAGAGGTGTGGTGTGGTGTGACCTACTTGGAGGTGTGTGGCATATGTTGTGTGCCACAGCAGCTACAACAGCTACAGCAGCTGCCCCACACCCGGCCAAGATGGGGCTGAAGGCTCAGATAAGCTTCCTGCCAACCTCTTTCTCCGGCCAATGAAGTGAGGCTTCATGGCCGACTTTGTTTGCTGAATTGTGTGTTTCGTAGGTGTGGGGTGGTCCAAGTCCTGGCCAGAAGCGAAAACCTGAATGAGCTCCAGATTGGCTAAGTAATATTTATAGAAAATTGGAAATGTGCAAAATATAAGCAATCGCCTGAGGAAGTACTCGAGAGTTTATATTTCAGTTTTGGTTGGTTTGCATTTTGCAGGAGCTTTAAATATTTCCTGAATTTTTGCTTTATATAAGTCCCTTTCTATTTTATCCCAAAAACTATTAACTTTTATAGACAGAAATTTGATTTTTTAGGGCATTTAGCTGACGGTTTTCCATGAATATTCACATACCCTATCCCTATCCCGTTTTGTGGTTTTTGCCTACCATATTGTTGATGTTATTTCTCTTTCATTTTTTCGTTATTGGAAATTGAATTCTGATGTTTTTTGTGTGGCTTGTTTTTTATTCCGTGGTCTATGCAGCTTGTGGCTTTGCCGGCAGCTTTGTGTTTTTATTGTTGCTGTTTTGTTTCGTATATTTATTCCCAGTTATTGGCGCAACTTTGGGGCGGCCTCTGCCCCAACCCTGCCTCATCCCTGGTCAAGTATCTTGGCTTGAAACATAGTTTTTGTTTGGGGCCTGGCAACTATTTCCATTTGCCAGCTTAACACAGTTGCCATTGCTCCCAAACCCGATCCCGATGGCGATGCCGAAAGGTGCCTGCCTGCCTGCTTGGGTCGACCTGGCGAGTCTTGGATGCCGTTTGCATTGCCAATGGCTGTTCGGTCTAGTAAATAACAACAACCAGGTCTGGCAGTGCATAAATATGCTAAAAATGAAAATATTGCAACGAAAATATTGCACAAGTAAGTCACAAATACACATGTGCGATGTTTGCCAGGCAACGAGTTTGTTTTTCGATTTTATTCCGGCTACCTCCCATTTTTCCGGCATCCACGGCGTATGCGTAATATTTCACTCACATCGATGCCTTGATAAAAATGCAAATCGAAAGCAATTTCATTCCAATTTTGCAGCTTTAATTAAAAGGCTATCAAAGAATTTAAGAATTTACAAAAATGCTATGTATATTGTTGGGAAAAATATGAGAGGCACACACACAGCGAACTGGAGGTAAACAAATTCATACTTTGGCAGCTTTACTTTTTGTGTGTTTTGTGTATTTTTGTTGTGTATTTTTTGTGCGTGTCTCGAGGGCGCAACGTGTAAACAAAAGTTTAGACTTTAGTGCGATAAGCGCTCTGAACCTGGCTCCTCCTATGTGCTCCTGTGTGTGTCCTCGTCCGTCCGTGTGCTCAGACGCTGACAGTTTACATGGCAGCAAAGTTTCAAGAGTTTAGCCAACAAAACTGCCAAAGGAATTACATAAACATTGCGGGCAGGGAGCCGTAACTGGGAAGCCGCCCAAGGGGGGAGGCCAAGTCGGCGCCTGATTACGAGGTTGGACCAAAAACATGTGAGCAGGTAGAATGTCTGCCTTCAACTTTTCCAACTTTGATTAAAAATTCCCACTAATAAACAGACAAAGTCAAGAGTATTCTTTTCTCTTGACTTGTTTTCCCCATTTCTTGGATGTAGAATGTAGTGTGTGTCCTTTTGCAAGTATTGCTTAAAAAAACATTTAAAATTAATAATTATCTATGGCTTTCAATCGCGTACCACAGGAGCTAAGGATTAAGGGCATTGGCAAAAGTTTTTTACGCTCAATAAACATTGTGTTTACCTGCAAAACAAAACAAAATAAACAAAAAAAGAGGACAAAAACTTTTGTTATTTTATACACAAACACATATGTACGTGTGTTTTTTAGTTGCTGTTTACGCTGCACTCGTGTGCGTGTGCATGGGTGCCGCCATTTTGTTGTGTAAACTTGTTGGCGCGCCCGAAAGTTTCTGCCTCGCATGCCGCCCACGCCGCCCTCGCCGCCCTCACCACGCAAATCCCCTGCTTTTGCAGCCATTTTGTAAATTTCATGTGCATTATATTTGCAAATTTGCGTTGTTTATTTATGCGCGGCAATGCGCAGGATACAACAGGACATACACATACACATATACATCCTCCCACTAACACACACACACGAGTGCAGCAAACAAGCTAACGCATACAATTATAGGACGAGGAGCGTTATTTGCTCGTTTGTGGTTGTGCATAATGCACGAGTATTTTGTTGAACTTTGCACTTTAATTGCAATTGGATTTTAAGCTGGAACAATGCTCCGATTGTTTTATACGTACTTGTGCAGGGTTGCCAAGTATGGATGTAATATATTTATTAATTAAATAAAGTTGCTAATTAAAGTCGGGGTCTCGACAGCCACGTATCACGTATACGCCATGATATTCCCCGCATATCCTGTGCTCCTAATTGCATATTTAATGGGGGGGGGGGGGGGGGGGAAAGCTTAGCGTTTGACTTATTGATTGGCTTTGCTTGTTGTTCACGTTCCAAGTTCCATTGTTGTTTGGCTTGTTTTGGATTTTTCCATGGGGCTGCATCGGCTGCTAATTAATTTTCACTTTGTCGCAATACGGGAAATGGAAATGGAAAAGTGCCAGAGGTGGTCTGCATGCAGGACGCGATTAAATGGTATCAAGTTGAGAGCAAAACTACATATTTCCCTCCACACCCCGGTATCGATTGGCAGCCAGCAGTGGTGCGGTTGCACATTGCATTGATATGAATTCCCTCTCGGGCTTCATTATTTAACTATTTTTATTTACAAACAAACAGCTTTGCAGGTTTTCAAGGGAATTTTTGCAAAGCATTGTGTCCTTAGTAACTATGTTAGTTAGTTACTGACGGGGAAAAAGGAGTGCTCTTTGGAATAATTCAATTTTATAGGAAACAGGAGGAATACCAAATTTATTATTGGCAGTCTAGCTTTGAAATCAAATTTGACACTTTTATGTTTTATTCGATTACTCGGGGGAGTCAAATATATTTAATTTATTTTTCGTTTTATATCAAATTCCATTTATTCCATGGCAATTTGAGGATTGTGCTCTCGCATTTGTTTTACAATTCTGTTCAATTATTTTAATGCAACAAATGCGTTGATGCCAACAAAAAATTTCAGTTTGTTTTGATGGCTTTTACTTATTTTCCTCAGACGATTTACGAGCCAGGGACGGGAGCAAAGGAGGGCGGGGGGGCTTGAGTGACTTTTGAAATGACAGCAGCGGCAATGTCGCTGACTTGCCGCAAGAAATCAATCAAAAACTGTGGCAAGCACATATATAAAAGCAAAAGGACGAAGCGAACGAAAACAAGGGAAGCGGGCTAAGAAATAACAAAAGGCTCGGCACACGCGATGCGCATCAATTTGTGTGTCGTTTGGAGTATGTCCTTGCTGGCAATAGTGTGTGTGTGTCAGTGAAGGATGAGCTCGGCAGTGTCTCTGTATGTGTTAGCGTGGGTAATGTCTAGCTTTTGTGTTTGCTTAGTGCAGTGCAAACAAAGGACAATGCATTCAGTCCACAATCATTGGGCTGCCAGCAGTGCCTTCCTTAGATCGTCCTTCCCGTCTTCCCGTCTTCCCTCCGCCCATCCTGTTTGCCATTGCAGTCTAACATGACTGACACACTTTTCATGCTACAATAAGCCATTATAATGAATGTAGCCAGAAAGTAAGCCAAAATCCTAACACACATTCCATTTCAGCCAACGGCCGGAGGATCCAACAGGAAGCGGGCAACAGGAAAAAAACATTTAGGACCTGCTGTACATTAAAAAAAAAAGCCAACAAAGAAGGGCACAAATGAATAGGAAGACGGATAAATGTCCTTAGGTGTTGTATTCACCGAATTGTGGAATTTAACAAGCAGGCTTAACAGTCAATACAGAATCAGAGTCCTGCAAAAAAGGAAATTCTCAATTTATACCTGTTTTCGGGGGATTTAAAACATAAATATGACCAAGTGGTGCCACATTTTAGTCCTTACAGATAAATAGTGTTTTAAATAGCTCTCCAAAAACATTTATTCAACAAAAATTCCAATGGCTTTGAGGCTGAGTGACTATTTCTTGGGTTTTTTGGAATAAAGGTCGCAAGTTTCTGTCCCAAGAATCACTCTTTCACGGCCCAAAGAGTCCTGGAGATGGCAACTAATTGGCAGTGAGGCACAAGTCATAAGGACCATGCGGTCCTAGACAAATGACAGATGGACCGGACAGATAAATAGGAGACAAGACTCATCCAGCGGAGGCGGATGCTCAGGACAACTAACTAAGCTAAGCAACCCTCATTTGTCACATGATTTTATAAACTGTTGTTGCTCCTCCAATGGTATTGTGTGTGTGTGTGTGTGTGTGGGAGGGGGAACTGGTCCTTGGACAGGCCAACAGGCATCTTGTTAGCTTGTTATGTTTTTGGTCAATTTCGTTTGTAATCCCCTTTGAGCCTCACACAAACATTTGCCGGCTCATTGTGATGGCGTCAATAGAATGGAATTCAAGGAGATGGTCCGGGGTGGCCATTGGGCAAGTGACAGGACTAATGCCGAGACGTTTGTTTGCTCCCATAATTGGCCAGATGATGGGCCGGGATGCTGCCTTGGCCTAATCCCGACATGTAGATGCACGCATTAATTAACACAAAGATAAAGGCTAAGAGGATGGACGGAGGCAGCCACAAGATGCAACTAAAAATCCTTCAACCCGTCAGCCATTAAAGTTAAAAGAGCAGGGCAACCTCGAGAGGCGGACAATGAGACCGCACACTGAGAGAAATTTGATATTCTGCGGCTGGCGGCTGGCGGCTTGGGGCTTGGGGCTGACTGGCAAATCTGCCACGTACTCAGTGTTGATGCTACTGCCTTAACGAAATCTAGGTTACCACATCTCAGGCAGCATCAAGTTGACATTTTATCGCAGAGTCGTCGTCGTCGTCGTTGTCGTTGTCGTCGTCGTGACTGCAAATTCTGCTGGCAAATATGACAGAAATTTCTATTAACATGCAATGGCAGTGGCAGTGGCATTCGCCCACGCCCACGCCCACGCCCTCACTGCGGCAGTGGCAGTTGCAGTTGCAAGTCGCTCATTCCAGTTCCTTGAGTTTATTGAGCGCATGAAAATTTTAACATTTCGGTGTCCCTGCCATACAGCATATGCGGCGTATGCGTAATGTCATTCTGGGCGGTTGCCCTAGATGGGATAGGGATAGGGATAGGGATAGGGATAGGGATGGGTATGGGAGGGGTCCTGGATGTGTCTTAAGGCATTTCACATTGCTGAAGCTGGTGTAGCTCCTGCCTGACATGTGACAATGTCAGAGATTTGCCTGTTGCCAGCGCGGCGCGGCTCTCCCTTTCCGCCTGGCTTTAAAATCTCGAAATATTACGCATACGCCATGTGAGCCGGCTAAAATTAGGTAAAGTGCAAATATTTATTTAGCGTGAAACGATATTCGTATATTCGCATGTGTGCTAAGCAAATGTACACAATAAGGTGTGTGCCAGGTGTGCGGAGCTTCTATTATATTCTGGTCGAGTTCGTTTTTTGGTTTTAATGTATTTATAGCGTGTCTGTCGGCGTCGGATTCGGGCTTCGGCCTGGACTGACAAGCCAATTAAATTTGACATACATAATTAAGTGCAAATAGTCGAGTCGAGCCGGAGAGCGGGCAAAATGAATTTTTAATTAGCGTCCTGCCGATGGAGGTCCATGGGGGATATACATGGCGGATAATTTTATAGCCAATAAGTGGCTGGAGTAGAGTTATTAATCCATATTGCTTTCCTAATTATAGTTTCTCATCAATCACTCATAGATGCGTGTGCTGGAGCTTGAGATATGATATATTATTCATTCACCCCCGAGAGAATATTAAGCTTTGATGAATTCCTCCGGCAAGGAGGATCAAGATTTAAGCATCCTTGGTCGCACATTCGCATAACATTCCATCAAATGGCACACGTGCTGGCTGACACTCTCATTTCACTTGCTCCTGCCTGCGTTAATCCTTTTTCTCCTGGCTTATTTATGTCTACTTTCTCCACCTCATTATCCTGGTTTTCGCCCCCCCCTCCCAGTGGCGAGAGACAATACCTCTGCTGCAGACTTAATGCCTCAGCTATTAAATTCAAATTTATTGCCTATAATTAAATTTTTTCGTGGCGGAAATCGCAGGAAATTGAGCATCGAGTCGACTTTTAGCCGTAATTCATTTTTCGCAGTTCGCAGAGCAAAAAACCTGACAAAAGTCGGGATATAGCTGGTTTATATACGTACGTAATACTTATATATGTGGCATATGGGGAATATGTGTCAGCTGTGCGTCATAAATTGAATGAAATGTGTGTCATATTGGTTGAATTTATACATTTATTAATACCTGAGCGCTGCTGGCTGCTGGCTGCTGGCTGCCAGTGAGCATATTTTTCTGGCAATTAAAAAGCCATAGGCCACGGGCGGGGAAAGCAACTCTGGCCCGAGTCTGAGTCACATGCTGGCCAGCTGCCAGATTGCACTTTTTAGATACAAAATGGTCGTGTTGTTTATGCCACCAAGGTTGCCGATTTTCAATTATGATATGGGCAAAAAGCTCTACGTATGCCCGCCCCCCCAAGGGGCACAGACGTAAGCGCAATGTCTTTTCATTTCAATGCTAACTGAAATTTATGTGCCATACGTGGCATGCATTTATATTATGTGGCGGCGCCCACACTGTGCCACTGTAATTTCCGCCAGCTTCGTGGCTGTTTTTGGCTTTTAATGTGCATAATTAAGCATTAATTACGCCCCGCCATTCATCGTAGCTGCCCAGAAGGGGGCGGGGCTTTGGCCAAATTGGTATTTTTACAGCGAACATTTATCTGGCCGAATGAATTCCGCCCGCAGGACTCCGGAGGCAGAATGCGGTCGTTTAAGTGGCAGCCACGGGGACCCACACACCGACTGACCGACCACGCGTACCCCCTGATACCCCCGGATACCGACGGATTGGTAAACCATTTGCACAATTTAAGCATTTAATTGCGAATTTATTATGCTTATTCTGTGGCCGTTTCGTAATTGATTGACCGACATTACTTCACTTTATGTTTATGTGTGTTGCATAATACTTTTTGTGGATTCGGCCGTAAAGGGAAAGCTGGAAAGCTGAGGTGAGAATCTGTGCGGCTTGGCCTGATGACCTTCATTCTGCGGAGGAAATTGTAAATGCTTTTCCACCTCAAGGGAAATTACGGGTGACACGTGTCAGAGGTTAAATACTAGTGGAAAATGGCAAATACTTTCAGGAACCTTAACTTTGATTAATTAATTTGATTGCCTAATAGATAGATTGCAACCAGGGCAGGTTATTATGGGACATGAGAAAGTCTCTGGACTTATTTAATAACCAATTTATTGGTTATTTACGAAAAGCCTGGTGGAAATATCCAAAAACTTGATGCTCTCCTCCTTCCTGGAAAAGTTTTTGCCCCTTTTTCATTTCATTTTGGACACCGTCGACCCAAGAGTGTGGCACAAAACTTGTCAATTACACGGAGTGCCCCACTGTTGGGTGGGAAAAAAAAGTATGCCAGAGTATAAATAATATTTCATTTGACATAGTTTTGTTTGTTTTTTTTTTGTTTTTTTTGAGCTGGGAAAGAGAAGAGGAAAATAGCCACGGCTGCTGAAAGCCGGCGGCATTGTACAAAAGCACAAAAGTTGAAAGGCAGCAATGTGCTTTGTAGTTTAGTCTTTCATTAGTCGTCATCGTCACGGCTTCTTGTCAAAACGACCAAGTCTGCCTCGGCGCCATCTTCGTGCACTGCTACAAAAACTTGCAAATTAAAAATAAGTCGAGCGAACACAGCCGAGCGGAAAGAGTGGAAAAACTAATAAATAAGCTCCTGGCACCAGCGGCCCATCAAGAGCGAAGCGGAAACGGAACGAAATGAAAAGCGCAAAAGAAATATCTCGAAAATGAAAATGGCAAATGAAACAAGACAAAAGCGGAGGCAGGGCCAAAGCGGAGGCTGAAGAAAAAGTGGCACAAGTGGCGTGTTGCAATGTTAATTGAAGACAAATAAGAGCCGCCGGATGTTGGGTGTTGGATGTTGGATGGCGGGTGGATGTTGCACGCTGCTGTTGAGGTTACTCGATGAGGCCCGAGAACCGGCAACTGCCAAAGAGGAGCATGCAAACAAAAAGCCGCAGCCACAACATCAAAGGCTCCCCGGACCAAAGACCCAGGCGGGAGCGTGGCAAACAGAGGCTGCTTCCCAGGGATAGGGGTTTCGTTGGGGGCGTGTGACAGTGTCGGCGGCTAGAAATGACTTTCAGGCCCAGCGCGAATTGGAGCGCAGCAGTTTTAAATTACTTGGGGTCCTGGGAAAAAAGGATAACGCATAAATAGGGCATAAGAAGTCAAAAGCTCCAGGAAGTAGAAGCATTCTTATTCCCCACAGATTAATTGGAATTCTTTGACTCATGGTGTATAGGAAAGTTATTAAATACCCGAGTTATAACCGCAATGAACCCAGATCCCTGGCACACTCCTCTCCAATTATCGTCACTCTTTACATACGATTAAGTCACCTCCCCAGTTCCCTGCACAGATTTCCCAGGGCAACCACTTGCCGAACAATTTGGCGCTTTAATTCGCCGTACACCACCGCGTATACGTAATCTGCCACTTAAGTTGACACAATTTCGAAGCGAAAATCTTTCGTGGGCGACAACGAGCTGCTAAATTGCAAATATTTGCAAATTTTCAGCAGTGCTCTTTGTGTGTTGTTTGGTATTCTTTAAAGCTCGTTAAATTTTAATGATCACTCATCCTGCTTCTTTTTGGTCGCCCGCAGGTCGCACCCACAATGCCAACTATGCGCTCTACCACATCGGCCAACCGGCGACGGCGGCTGTCAAACAGTTTGCGGAGACGGGTCGGACGGATCTCCTGGACAGCAATGCCGGGGAGCAGCAGCAGCAGCAGATGCAGGCCCAGGCCCAGATCCAGATGCAGATGCAATCGGGCAAATCCCCGTTAGGTGCAACCGCCAGTGTCGGCACTAGTGCCACCACCAGGAGTACCTCCACCACCTCCACCACCTCGACCACCAGTGGCGGCAACAATGAGAGGAGCGTTTTCGATGAGTTCAGCATGCCGGCAATTCAAATGGGCGCCGGGCGCAGCGAGGCGAAAGTGTTTGTCGACAGCAATCACAGTCTGGTCTCGCTAATGACACGCATTGTTCCCTCGCCGGATTGGTTCATCGGCGTTGATTCGTTTGAGGTGAGCAACCAAAAAAGTGGAAAACCATCGAATGGGTTTTCACTTCCACCAGAGCCATGCCACTGCCGATAAAAGTGCTTTATGAAAATTGGTTTAAACATGGAATAGAGCTTGATTTTTATCCATTAAACTTTTCTCTTACAACTTTTCCAATTAAACTTAGTAAGCGCCTTGATAGTAGTAGTAGCGTTGATAGATTTGAGTAAATTATCCATAACTTTGGTAATTCGCATCGCACCGAAGAATGTTGTACCTCCACGATCTTGTATTTTCCAGGAGCATCCATTTCTATCAAAACCTAGACATCGAAAATCTGACCCCCTTTTCCCAAATTTTTATGATCAAGAAAATTTACAAAATTCAACATTCACCAAAAAAACTCATATTTTCATACTTTTATTGTGCATATTTTACTTATTTTTCATCCGATTCTTAAGCGGAATACCAATTTGTAATCAGGGCTTGGCCTTTTTTAATTCTGCATCAAAATATTAAAAAATTGGGACAAAAAAAATTTTTCGATTTTTTGACAATTTTTAAAGGGGTACCATCATAAAAATTTGCAAAATTTGGAAAAAAATTTTTTTTTTGACAATTGTAATTCTTTAATGCAGATCGAAGCGAAAAAAGTCTCCGATTCATAAAAGGCATTCCTTTTTCAAATCGGATAAAAATTACGTAAATTATTAGCAAAAAGGTGACCAAAACCTATACATTTTGGCCAAAAGGCACTTTTCTCGATTTACACTTGGTTAACGAGTCCTTTTTGATTAATAATGAGAGTAATATGTTAAATGTTTTTCCATAAATTGCCTTTAATGCCGTTTCGATAGCTAGAAAAAATTCCAGGCCGAAAGTTTTTTGATTAATTGAATGAATAAAAAGTCCTTTTTAATTGTTTTCCTATTTTTTATGTTTTTTTATTAGCATCCGCGATATCCACCATTTACACCATTGAATGCAATAAAAAACAGTTAATTGATTCATTATATATTTTATTGACTGTAAAACAAGTAATAAGCACAAATTTAATCCTAATCTTATCCTGCAGCTCTGCGTGGGTGGCTCCTGGATCGATACGGTGACCGTTGAACTGGATCCCTTGGATGCGGGCACCGACAATGGCTTCACCTTCACGGCGCCCAATTGGCCAACAGCTCCGCAGGGTGTCATCTATCGGATCACCTCCCGTTATCCCGGCCATCCGGCGGGAAGTTTTTATTATCCGAAGAGCAAGCGGCTGCCGCCCATCGCCACGTTCCAGTTCATCAAGGTAAGAGGATGGCGCGGGATGTCCTTTATGAATGCCCCAGCATGCAGTGACCGAAAAAAGAAAAGGTTAAACAAGTTAATTAACAGCAAATTAGCAGTCAAAATGCCTTTTCCCCTTCTACACACAGCCCGGCCCTAATGACTTTTTCCAAAAACCAAAAAAAAAAAATACAAGGGGAAAACAAAAAATACCAAGCGAAAAAATCAAAGTGCTAATGAGCCATTAGCATTACAATGGCGTCAACAGGATCTCACTAACACACTAACACACACATACACACGCAAGGACTCTGGCCGCCATGCAAACATGTGTAATGGCTGTGCGTGTCTGGGGGGATGCGTGTGGGGGCGTGGCGTATTCCCAGGCTGCGTGTTAATGCGCTTTATAAATCAGTTGAGTTCGCCATCCTGGATCCTGTAAAAAAAGCGAACGAAAAACGAAATGGCCTGCAGAAAAACGTACATACCGGAAATAATGCTAATTACCATATAATTATTTCCATGGCAATGGAGAAGAAGAGGGGAAGAAGTGACAGAATTCCAGAGAACTTAAAAAACTTGTTAAAAGGAAATGTAAATAAAGTTGGAATTTAATTAAATACAAAGATTACTTCAAATTCCATACAATCAAAGTGAAAAACACAATTGATTTCCATTTAGTTGCCGAAAAGCTAAACTCCAAAGAAAAACGCTTCACTTGGCATAGTGAGGGCATGTCCTGCCTTATCCTTACGGCCAATGTTTTCAAGCGATGCGATAAACATTATTCTGCACTCCTTAATAAATGCCAATCCATTAGGCCTGCCTGGCCAGACGGAGCACGGAGTAGCAGAAAGACGACGTGAACCATTCCGTTCGTGCAACAAAGGACCCTCAAAAACAGCAACAGCGGCAGCAGCAAGGGCAGTAAAAACGCCCCAAAATGGCGACAGAGGGGGTGACTGTGGGACTGTAGGAATTCGAGCATTGTAATTATATTGCTGGACATCCAAGACTTTCAGAAAGTGGCGCACTTTCGGCTACAATGCCTTGGGTCGCTCATCAAAATTGCTTTTATGTGTGGCCGAAGGAAGCGCACATAAAATTTATGCCCAGGGTTTTATCCTCCCGCCTCCCCTGCCCCCAGCCTCCTGCAGCCAGATGTTCCGACTACGTTTGCATAGTTTATTTCATAGGAACAGTTTATATATAAAGGGACCCGCCCACTCAACGAGAGACCACTGTACGTGCGGTCATTATTCTTTATTTGTTCCTGGGGCGTTGGCGTATGTGGAATGTGTCTGCCTTTGTTGCTGCAACTCATATTATTGTAACGCCTTTTTGACACTACTAATTTTAGTTTTATTTCCTAGGCTTTTCCAAGGGGGCGTGTGAAGGCTTCCACTCCTTCAAGGGATACTTTACCTTAGGGTAGTTTGGTTAGGCAAAGGGCGAAGTCTTTAAAATATTGAATGGAGTAATGGAAGCTTAAGGATTTCTTTAAATAATCCTTTAAAATTAATTGTTATCTAATCATTTTGGTATCCTTAGGGCATCCTCCAAAGACTCTTCCA
This sequence comes from Drosophila varians, assembly GCA_018150405.1. Taxonomy (NCBI): domain Eukaryota; kingdom Metazoa; phylum Arthropoda; class Insecta; order Diptera; family Drosophilidae; genus Drosophila; species Drosophila varians. The sequence goes on from JAECWK010000130.1 coordinate 19,795,200, forward strand.
TAGAGACCCCAAAAGTCTTTATTGTTTGCCAAAAAAAATAGAATAAAGACCCCGGAGCCACCGACGACTTTTGTCTGGGGCCTGCCCCCTTTTGTTTATGGCCAACTGAATGGAAAGTTATTTACTTATATGCGTTATTTTATGGCCAACACATGTCCCAGGACCCAGTGTAATTATGTGTTGATTTGCTTCCTTCGAAGCGATCCTAGTTGGGGGCAGTTTTTCGCCCGAGGCGCATTAAATTCTTAAATTCTGAAAGGCCCCAGACCGAATTGCTGGAATATTTGTATGTCATTTAGTGAATGGCCAAATGGTGAAATGGTGAAATGGTAAAATGTTAAAATGGCAAAATGGTAAAATGGTAAAATGGTGGAATGGTAGAAGGCACGTAATCTCGGCAGCCAGGAATGCTGAGGGGTTTCGCTTGCTGTCTGGGTAATCCACAAGGAATTTCACAGTTTTTTCTACGCGCTCTGTGGCTGTGGCTGTGGCTGTGTCCGTGTGTACGCTGGATTATTGTGTATTTTAATGCCACAAAAGCAACACGCGCCTCTTTTATACATATACATCTAAACTTTTTTGTCTCTTGGCTTTGTTTTTTTTTTTTGATTGTGGTTGTTGGCGCCTCTGTCGACGCATTTGCTGAATGTGGAGGTAGCCAAAGGTAGACCCCAGATAAGCCTGGCCAAAAGCGGTGGGGACAACAATAACACTGCGCATTGTGTATAGAAAATGACAGCGGCCCAAACAAATAAATTAAAATGCGCGACAGCGCTCCAAACAAACTTTTCCACACCCTTGATATGTCAGCGGAAAGCGTTGGGCATATTGGCTCTGAGATAAGTTTTGAAACAGAAACTAAACATAAAACATAATTAGATCGAAATAGAATTTAATTTTAGTGGAAGAACCTCCTTCCGTAGACTCATTTCAAGACAATTCCTTCGGGACTAAGCCAAATGTCTTGGATGATTTTAATGCCCCCGTGAAGGCATTGGCATTCGTGGCCATTTCCCACCAACACGGCTGCTGCACCCCTGTGGCTGTGTCAATATTTGCCACAAATTGAAATTAGCAGCGCGTTAAGAGCACCTGTAGTCCCCAGTCCTTGGGCGTGTCGCCCCCTAGCGCCCCTCTGGCTCCCCGCCACTCCCATTTGGCATTCCACATCTCCAATAACGGTATACAGTGTTGCCAATGCCGGGCACATAATCCTCGTAAATTAATATGCTGCACATGTGCCAGAAGTACGGGACTAACATTCCGCCATTCCGTTGTCCTTTCAGCTGAAGGAGTACGAGCTGAGCGAGGTGTTCAACATTGCCGAGGACGATCGCAAGTACGAAACGGTCCAGACCCAGACCCATCTCGATGCGGAGCACAGCCACGTGGAGATGAACAACGAGCTGTCCGCCAGCATCGAACGGGAGCGACAATCGGAGCAGCAACAGCAACTGCAACAGCAACAACAACAGCAGCAGCAGCAGCAGCAGCAGAAAAAGTTGCAATTCGACGACGAGAAGCAGCGCATTCGCTCCCAGCTGCTGGCCAAAATGAATCCCATGTAAGTGTCCTGAAAGTGTGCAGAGCTATAGTGGCAATAAAAAAACCAGGTGGAAGCCAATACCTTGGGGCAGTAATAAGTAACAAAAATGTAACAATGGTATTATTATCGCTAAGCAGTTCACGGTCAATGTTGTAAGACTTTAAAGAATTGATAGCATGTACATGTACAAATAAATTAATTATTAAGTGAAACCCTTATCTAGCTATCGATTGTCAGCGGGTAGCGGGTGACTACACTCTACTCTATTTTTACACGAGAAAAAGCCCCCAAATTAAAGTGATTCTCCGGGTTGAGTTGTAATGGCACACGGTGCGTATACGCAATCTGCTAAGAAGACGGCAAAGCCGTTTCAATTGGCCCTATTTAACATATGCGTAGAGTGCTCTCCCCTAACTCAAGACCCAGAACTACTTTCAACACCCTGTCCGTAGAAGCAACGTGCCTCGGGCCTTGGAAAAACAAGAAAGTGGGTGGGTGGCAAGAAAACAGCTTTCTGGCACACTTCAAAGCACATTACACCACTTTCGGGCGGTTGCAGGGGCTAGGAACTGGAAAGGAGGAGTGTCCTGAGTGGCACGTACCTGGGTAATGCTGCATCTTTAAAAAGCCGGCCTGCTCCGAACGCCGAACGAGCAAACTACTACAACTAATCCCTGCTAACAGTTCCAGTTTCCCAGCCATCCAGCTTCAGATCCAGCTCCATCTTCATCCGTATCCGGCAGACACATCCACATCTGAGCACCACCACGTTGTCTGTTTTCGTGCCACTTTTGGCCGGGTCTGCTGGAGTGGATTTTGGCACCATTGGCACTGCTAACCTGCATATTTAATGACATCCTCCCACCAGCCCGGGACGTGTTTGAGTGCCAAGTCCTCTGAGTGGGCGGCGACTCGCCTTTTGCTGGCACTCGGACAAGATTGGAAGGAGCATACATCTGCAATATACGTTCCGTATTCCATATAGCGAAGACGGGAAACAAAGGCCATAGCCCCCGGAGAAATGCTGTGCCAAAAAGTGCCCCATTCGTAGTAATTACTATCTTATCGAATGTGCTGTCGCGGGTGGCCTATAAAAGTAGAGGAATTGCCGGCAATCGGGCAAAGAGTTAGGTGCCAGCAACATGTCCGCAATCCCGCCAGCCACATTCACGGTAATCGCCGGAGCAGCCGCGAACAATCAGCGACGTCAGAAGAAGCAGAAGAATCGGGTGAAGCCTCCACAGGCCAAGGAGGAGAGTGCCAATGCCAATAGTGAGCGGAAACCCCGAGCCGAAAACATTTTGTCAAAACATAAGCCTTTAAAATTTTACAGAGACACAGCAAGAACAACAAGTGGCGTCGGGGTCGAAGACAAATAGTTGCCACATTGCTTAGATATAGTAACTATCTTATCTCTATCAAGGATTTAAAGCATGAAAATATATTTCCAATGACATAAACTCCGAGTATAAATGGGCCAAACAAAGCATTTCAGCTTTCAGTTAATGGGCATAACGACAGCGACACGGAATAACCGACGACGACAAAATGAAAACGACCATCGTGGAGGAGTCGAGTGTGAACGAAACGATAGAAACGATAGCCACCAGCAGTGGCACGCGTCTGCAGGAAACCATCGAAATAACCAACATCGAGGGCTCTCCCATTCCCAAGCAGCGCCATCAGCATCACCATCACCGCCATCACCATCACCATCACCATCAGGAGAACGTGGAACTGGTTCAGGAGGAGATCATACTCGTGGAGGGCGACCAAACGTCGCGGAAGCAGCAACATCGCCACCATCGCCAGGAAAATGTCGAGGTGGTGGCCAGTGAGGAGGTAATCCTGGTGGAGAGCGATCCCAAGACACGGAAGCATCATCGCCACCACCACAAGCAGAAGGGCTCGCCACCGCCGCCCTTACCGGAGACTTCTCCGCCGTTCCTCACCCCCACCGAGGAGGAGTCCTTCAATGCAGTTTGGGAGCCCCAGGCCTTTTGGAACCAACCACACTCCAGCCCCTCCACCGACCTTGACCTGGACACCACCTCGACTTCCGACGAGTTTTCCACTGTGGTCTGGCAAACGGAAACCCAGGAGACCAGCTATAAGTCCACCCAGAAGAACACAACAGTGGTGCAGGAAGAGATTGTAGTCAAGGATGTGGATCCTCCGGCCTATGCACCGCCGCAACTGCAGATCCAGACTGGATTCTTTCCAGCATCGCAGCAACCACCACTCTCTCCCATTGCCGAAGTGGTTCAAACCGAAACAATAACCGAATCACTCGCTACTTCGCCAGTTCCTGGGCCAACCGTAAACTTTTCTTTCACGGAGACTGTAAAAGTGCAGATTCCACAAGAAGAGAATGCTATTCCTCCGCCAGGGTTTGTGGCCAGGCTTGTGGAGAATATTGAAGGAGCCGCTGCCTTGAATGCCTCGCAGGCCCCCCTGCCCAAAGGATTCTTCGCGCGGATAGGATTGGAGGAGGCTGTCGTGGAGGACATTCAAGTCAGTAGCGAAGCTCAGCCTCCAATTCAAAGCATTGTGGAAAGTGTAGAAGTAATAACAGATATTGATTCTCCATTTTTGCTGCCAGAAAATGGTTTTGATTCTAACGAAACTGTGGTGGAGGTGGCAACCGATATTGATTCCCCCTTCCTGCTCCCCGCAAATGGCTTTGAATCGGAGCCAGAAATCGTGGAAGAGAAAATAGAAGTCAAGCAAGTGCAACCTGTGGCGCAGATCCCCCGACCAGCTGGGGATGGCTTTGTGGAATCGATAGTGGAGTCTATAGAGGTTACTAAAGTAGAGGATGATCCTCCTTTCCTGCTGCCAGTTGAAACTAATACTCAGCCTGGGCAAGTAGAGTCCATTGTGGAGAGTATCGAAGTCACCAGCGAAGTTGACATTCCTCTAAGATCTTTAGAACAAAACAATGTCCCCCGTCGATCAGGATTAGTGGAATCGATTGTGGAAAACATTGAAGAAGTCCAAGCGGAGGAACTAGTCATTCCTCAGGCCACTATCTCTATTACTCAACCAGGTTTAGTGGAATCCATGGTGGAGACTATTGAGGAAACCACAGAAGTTGAGGCTCCCCCACTTCCAGTCAGTTTGCCTCCTCAATCCGGTTTTGTAGAATCGATTGTGGAGGAAATAGATATCGTAGAAGCCAATCCACCCGCGCAACCACCTCTGCCGATCAATGTCCCGCCCCAAACTGGCTTTGTGGAAACCATAGTTGAGCAAATAGAAGCCCCCGAATCCCCAGAATCGATTGTGGAGGAAATAGAAATAAATACAACTGTTGCAGCTCCTCCTGTTGCAGCCGCAACTACAGGTTTCCTGTCTCGATCCAGTTTGGTGCAAGAGCTCAAGGTTGAGTCCCTGGAAGTTACTCCCACTCCATCGCCTCCTCCGGAACCCTTTCCCTACCAATCGCGAACTATTATGCGGGAGAGCCTGGTCGAAGCGGATCCGTACGTGGAGGTGGAGGAGCTCACTCCCTACTATACGGCACCGCAAAGTCCCACCGTGGAAGTGGCAAGCCTGAGCGAAGCCGAGGCTTATGTGGAAATTATAGAAATTACCCCAACTAATTCGCCGCCGCGTCGGCCCTCGGTCGAGGTGGGCTTTGTGCCGAGACCAAGTTTGGCGGAAACGGCCATATTTGTGGAATCAGTGGAATCCACTCCCACTCCATCGCCGCCTCAAAGTCCGCCGCTGAAACTGAAAATACCGCCACCACAGCCGCAGCTCTCCGAAGTAATTGTAGAAGCAGTGGAAGTACCTGTCGCAGTTCCACCTCCGAAGCCTCTCAATAATTTCATCCTTACCGATCTGGTCGTGGAGGCTGCAGAAAATCAAAGTCCTTCGGTTGAAATAGTGGAGAGGGAAATCATTGTGGAAGGTTCGCGTAATGGAGCCCAATCAGAGTCCATTGTTTTGACGGAGGAAATTATACAACAGCCGCCAACGCCGGCGGAAATTATTTTGGTGGGCGAAGTTTCCGAACAAAGCACCGACAAATCGGGCAAAAGGTATTCTTTGAGTGCCGCCCTGGCCGGGGAGAATAATCTAACCCAGGAGCCACCGAAGGGAGTACCGGATCTGGAGAGGCGAGACTTGCCAGTGGACCCGCCCAAGAAGAGATGTTGTCCTTGCAAGTGCACCATAGCCTAGGTGCCCAGGGATTCCCCTGCCAATGAATCACACAGACCGACCATATCACAAAGACATCAAACATTTATCTTGTAGGTAGAAAATCGTATCGTTATCTGGCTGGAAGGGTAAACTCCTTAGCCTTGGCCTATCGCATATCTAATCAGCGGAAACAGAAGCCCCCGAAAAACAAAAAATCACTGTAATTGATATCTAATTACCAGAAGATAAGGGCCGACACTCAGGAAACCAAAGTGCTGGCCATTCCACGGGTCACTCAGTCAGTTGAAGGCTTGCAATCGATCAAGATGCCACCACCAGGACGCGGTTACGGTTACGGGCCTCCCCGCCAAGGACCGGGCATCGCCTACGGACCGCCACCTCCTCGTCCCGGACCCGCCGTGAACGTGGGCATCAACATTGGCGGCCCACCGCGTCCTCCGCCAATGGGTGTGGGCATTGGCTTTGCTCCACCGCCAGTTGTGGTAGCTGCCCCACCTCCCCCAGCCGTAGTCATCGGTGCACCACCTCCGCCGGCTGTGGTGATCGGAGCTCCGCCGCCACCGCGACCCACTGTGATTGTGGGTGCCCAGCCAGCTCCCGTGGCCACCGTTTACGCCCAACCCACCGGAGAGGTGCTCTGTTGCACGATTCTTTGATTTGGACTCTCTGCTCCAGTGTGTGCTCAAGTGTTTTATAAAAAGTTATACATTTATCATCTATTTACCTTCATATTATATATTCTATTTGTAAAATAAAATAATTTATTGTATGTTAACTTTTGTTTTGTGCTTTGTGACTTTGTTTATTTTAAAATTAAAGACATTAAAAGAAAGTTAGCTCATCCGTAGATGTATGCGTTTGCTTATGATAATGTTATGGTTTAATGATTTGACTTTGATTTGACGAACCATTTTGTGTCACATGCCAGAGTTGAGTCACTCTACAGTTATTATTATAAAAATGCACAGCAATTTTTACCTGTGAAAAATTCAAATATTAACAAGGCGCCATACCTCTAATAATTCACACTTTGATGCGCTTTATTGTGCATATCTTTGCTATTTCTCAACCGATCTTGGAGAGGCTTATCTTAAACGTTTTGTAACATTTTTTGCCATCGATCTGCGTCTAAAGCTTTAACAAATTGAAAAAAAAATATTTTTTCAATTTTTGCAATTTTTTATGATGGTACCATCAGTAAAATTTGCAAAAATCGCAATAATTTTTTTTGTTCGATTTTAAAAAACTTTTTTAGCAAATCGAAGCAGATTGGGTCGCTGTTTCATAAAAGGTATTCCTTTTTCAAATCGGACAAAAAATGGATAAAATATCCTCTCTGAAAACTGCCTAAAAATATTGTATTTTGGCTAAAGCCAATACCCCATATCCAATACCCTTAAACCTCAAATAAAACAAAAAGAATATTCAATTTATCATTTTTTTAATAAAAGTGTCAAACATTAATACAGTTTAAAGTGTTTCTAAAGTAGTCTATCATATGGAACATAATCTAACTACTACCAAATAAAATAACATAACGAACTAAAATGCTGATCAGAAGTGGGCCGAACGTCAAAGGATACAGATTGGGTTGTCCTCCTGCTTATATACTTTCACGATGTTATTAAATCCGATGATCCTCGATGGAAGATTAGTTTTCCTGTAGTCCTGTAGGGTTAAAGTCCTGCATCTTGGTGCCTCAATCGCTCGATATCGTCGGACATACAGTACTTCTGCGTCAGGATGTGGTAACCCGGAAGCCTAGTACCTCAGTTGCAGCTTCTCAATCACCAAAGCAACGTCCGATGCAAGGTCAAGGTCATCTAGGGTAAAAGAAACCATTTAAGCTCAAGTCTTACGACTCTACAAGGATTCTACTCACCAAACAATGGGACGTTGCCAGTCCAAAATGCACATCCCGAAGAATACGTTGTTGGAGACCAAATGGGACACCTTTTCAGTTGCACCAGGATCAAGGCAAAACAAAGAGAGTCCTCTCCATGGAATCAGCCACATTGAAGCCGCTCAGAAGGTGGTTAACTGCCGGGGAAACAGAATAACAGGATTATTTAAGCCAAGTATCTATGACATAAAATTATATTATAATATTCAATTTAATTAAGGTTAGAAATACACATACATATATGATTATAAAATGTACATGTACAAAAAATTATAAATAAAGTTTGAAAACGACACTTGAATTGCAGTTTTAATTTAGGGGGGCTGGACATATTTAAAAAAAATGGCTAAAAAATTCACATTTAGCCAATATTTCATCGATATTCACATCGAACTTGGTTAACAAGACTTTTTAACCCGATAACTTCATACTTAATAACTCTACTTTACATTTTATGTGTAGCTGTTTGTACTTTAAACGATTGTTTAAAATGGGAACAATAAACAAAAGATGAAAGATTCATTTATGCATTGGTTAAACTAATTTTTATTATTTTACGATTTTTGCGATTTTTTTATTGAAAAATTAAAAGATTAGCGCCCCTTAAAGCGCATAGCTTTGCTATTTCTCAACCGATCTTGGAGAGGCTTATCTTAAACGTTTTGTAACATTTTTTGCCATCGATCTGCGTCTAAAGCTTTAACAAATTGAAAAAAAAATATTTTTTCAATTTTTGCAATTTTTTATGATGGTACCATCAGTAAAATTTGCAAAAATCGCGATAATTTTTTTTGTTCGAATTTAAAAAACTTTTGACGCAGATCGAAGCAGATTGGGTCGCTGTTTCATAAAAGGTATTCCTTTTTCCAATCGGACGAAAAATGGATAAATTATCCTCTGAAAACTGCCTAAAAATATTGTATTTTGGCTCGATCCAATACCCCATATCGAATACCCTTAAACCTCAAATAAAACAAAAAGAATATTCAATTTAACATTTTTTTTTATTAAAAGTGTCAAACATTAATACAGATTAAAGTGTTTCTAAAGTAGTCTATCATATGGAACATAATCTAATAATTACTTAATAAAATAATATAACGAACTAAAATGCTGATCTGAAGTGGGCCGATTGGGTTGTCGTTCTGCTTATATACTTTCACGATGTTCTTAAATCCGATGATCCTCGATGGAAGAAAAGTTTTCCTGTAGTCCTGTAGGGTTAAAGTCCTGCATCTTGGTGCCTCGATCGCTCGATATCGTCGGACATACAGTACTTCTGTGTCAGGATGTGGTAACCCGGAACCCTAGTACCTCAGTTGCAGCTTCTCAAACACCAAAGCAACGTCCGATGCAAGGTCAAGGTCATCTAGGGTAAAAGGAACCATTTAAGCTCAAGTCTTACGACTCTACAAGGATTCTACTCACCAAACAATGAGACGTTGCCAGTCCAAGACGCACATCCCGAAGAATACATCGTTGGAGACCAAATGGGACACCTTTTCAGTTGCACCAGGATCAAGGCAAAAGAAAGAAAGTCCTCTCCATGGAATCAGCCACATTGAAGCCGCTCAGAAGGTGGTAAACTGCCGGGGAAACAGAATAACAGGATTATTTAAGCCAAGTATCTATGACATAAGAATATATTATAATATTTAATTTAATTAAGGTTAGAAATACACATATATGATTATAAAATGTACATGTACAAAAAATTATAAATAAAGTTTGAAAACGACACTTGAATTGCAGTTTTAATTTAGGGGGGTTGGACAAATTTAAAAAAAAAATTGGCTAAAAAATTCACATTTGGCCAATTGAATTCACATTAAACTTGGTTAACAAGACTTTAAACTCGATAACTTTATACTTAATAACTCTACTTTACATTTTATGTGTTGCTGTTTGTACTTTAAACGATTGTTTAAAATGGGAATAATAAACAAAAGATGGAAGATTCATTTATTTCATTGGTTAAACTAATTTATATTATTTTACTGTGAGATTTTGTTTATTGAAAAATCAAAAGATTAGCGCGCCTTAAAGCGCATAGCGTTGCCATTTTTCAACCGATCTTGGAGAGGCTTATCTTAAACGTTTTGTAACACTTTTTGCCATCGATCTGCGTCTAAAGTTTTAACAAATTGAAAAAAAAATATTTTTTCAATTTTTGCAATTTTTTATGATGGTACCATCAGTAAAATTTGTAAAAATCGCGAAAATTTTTTTTGTTCGATTTTAAAAAACTTTTGACGCAGATTTAACCAAATTCAACCCCTGATTCATAAATGGTATTCCTTTTTCAAATCGGATAGAAAATGGATAAAATATTAACTAAAAACTGCCGAAAAATTGTGTTTTTTGGGCATATGGCATACCCCATGACTTGAGCCTTAAGTAAAACACAAAACAATATATAATTTAATGTTTTTCATTAAGTTTTATTCGCTTTTTATTTAAAACTCTCATATATTTATACACAATGTAGTGTTCCGATTTAGTAGTTAACTAAAATCTGTAATTCCGACTATAATCTCACTTCATTTTATACTTATATTCAAGTATTTTACGTAAATATCTTAAATGGGGATATTAAACAAAAGACCAAAGATTAATTTATGCATTTGTTAAATCGATTTAATTTGATTCCGCTTTTAATAATAAAGCCAGACGAATTTTAAATAACAGCATCTACACCTTGCCAATAAGTATTTACCATTTGTCAGTTCAATTATGCATTGAAAGCTAACTGAATTACGATATTAATCATATTTTGCCGTGGCTTTTCAATTTGGAAAACCAATTTGCTTTCCAATTGATGAACAATTTTCCCGTCACGTGTCCGAGAGTTGAGTCATAAAAATTGCAGTGACAGGGGGGTTACGGTAATTTTTTCGCCAATTTTTGGTTTATTTGGTTCCTTTGGGTGCTGGGGAAATGCAAATTGCGCCTGAAACAACATTTACTTAATACGTTTTGATGTGCTCATCTAATGGTAATTGCCGTGAACATGATCGAAGTAAATTGTCGCTAATAACTTCCATGTTCCCGGGAAATATAAAAATTCAGAAACTGAAAAAACAGAGGAGAGGTACGCGAAACAGAAAAAATGTTGTATGTAATTTCAATTTGGGAATTTTCTTCATTATTTTCGACGGGCCCATGGCACTGGCTGGAGCGCCTCCTCTTTCAGGTCTTTCAATATTTTTTTTTTGCCAATTTATTTTTGCAGAGCTCTGCCTGCTCCTTCGGCTTCGTCTGCCTTTTGATTTTTTATTATTATTTGCGCGATTTTGCACGCGGCATACGCGCGACGACGGCATGTGTATGCAAATAAACGAAAAACTGCAGGAAACAAAACACGGAAGTTGCCCAGGAAGGAAGGCAGGAAGGCAGGAAGACAGGAAGGAAGCCAGCACCGCCACGGCCAAACTTTTCGGGGCTTGCGGTGCTCGCGTGGGGAGGTCCTGCCTGGCCTGCCTGCCTACTCCTGGCTGCCTGCAAGGGACCTGAATTTCAGGCACGAAGCCTGGCAGTGAAAAGGGCAAAATTTAAATTGAAATTTCTCAGAGTTGATGTGCTGAAATAACAAACGGGAAACACACACCTTTGCCAGGGGTTGAGGCACGAGGCAAGAGGTCGTATGGGTAATGTGGCAGAGCCTACTTTAACCGAGCACATTAAGCTACTCAAGCCAATTGCGGGAATGGGCTTATATTTCTCTAAAATTGTTTCTTTTTTGGCGAAGTATTTTAAGTATATTCCCTTTACAATATGCAATTGCAGGTACAATAGCAACAATAGCCAGCAGCCGCCACCTGGACAGGTGGCAAGCGTAGTGCCCAAGAACGACAAGCACGCCATCATGCAGAGCATCGCCAGCAGCTATCGACGGGCCACAGATGCCAGCCGCATCAATGCCACACAGTTGCAACAATCGCAGGCAACAGGCGGAGGGCCGCCCCAACGCCGACGCGGCTCCTCGCAGAGACGTCGCGACTGTCGGGTGAGCCACTGGTCCGAGTGGACGGCCTGTAGCAAGGGCTGCGGCATCGGGGAGATGCATCGCTATCGGAAGGTCATCAAGCACGGCAAGAGGGGTGGAAGGCCGTGTCCGGCGCTCCAGCAGTCCAAATGGTGCGGCACCGAGCGCAACTGTCACGGGTCGCAGACCTATTTTAATTGGTGAGTGGATAAGCCAGGTCACTAGCCAGGACACCTGGAAAAGAAATGTAATGGCAATGTCTTGTTTTCCGTGTAATTTCAGGTCCGACTCCGACACATGAACGAGCCACTCGGAGGCAGCACAAGGCGGCACAGGCGATATAAATATAATTTTAATTTAAGGCGTAAGAATTGCTTTTTCTGTGTGAGCAAGAAAGACCATAGCAAGGCCGTGAGGTGGTGGATCACTCACGCAATGAGGTTTTAATTTACATTTAGATTACCATACGAAATTGATTTGAGAGCAGCCGGCACAGCAAATGCAAGGACATCAATGGAAAGTTAAATTGACGACGACGATAGGCGAGGAAGACTACTGACAATATTTAAAAACAAAATGGATTTAGACAGAGAACGCCACGGATGCGGATTGGGACACTTTTTAGTTTATGGGTTAGTTCTGTTTCGTTGGTCTTTCAGTTGCTTTAGCTCTAATGAATATGTAAAAAATCATTCAAAATATTACAAAAATTGGACGAAACAAGAAATAACATTGAACATTGAACATTGAAAATAGTAGACGTACAAAGTTTAGAAGCAAATCAAAGTAAAACGAGGAGCGTGAAAATTTGCATAACCAAACAAGGAAAATGGTCGGGAAATAATTCCAAAACCAGAAACAAAAACCAAACACACTTGGCACTGTGTGTGGTTCAGCAACTAAGCTAATATTAGATGTAAACTAAGCTAACTAATAACTTTAAATGGATTGCAATAAAAGTCAAACCACAAAAAAAAAATAAAATAAAACAAATCTCCAAAAGCCACATTTTATTGCCAGATAATTGATACTTTCTTTATGTTGTTCAGAACGCAAAAACAGGACCCTAACTGTAAATTAAAAGCATTTAGTAAGGACAGGTTTAAAGGAAGTTTAACCAAAATACAATAGTCCTAACACCTGTATATGTATTTAATAAAAGATACAAGAAGTGCATAAGCAATTTGTAAAATCAATCCGAGTAGAAACCGTAAAAACTCATTGTCCAGTCCGTGGAGCAACCACATCCCGTCAAGCGGCACCTTTTTTTCGATTCCGAAACTTCACCAGGCAAGGCAGGAGGAGCTTCAGCATTCCGGATGTGATCAGGCACACCCCGGCAAAGCTAAAGGCCAGCATGTAGTCGTCGGTGATGCCCACCAACACACCGCCAATGGTGGTGCCCATGAAAACGCCCAATCCCATGGCTAGGGCGGTGATGCCGAAGGCATTGGTTAGCTTGGCCAGGCCCAGGTACCGCACGTAGATCAGGGCCCTCAGGGTGGAGTAAACGGCTGGGGGATACCTCGGAGAAATTGGTGGGAAGTGGAGTTAAGGTCTGACTCTACCCACCTGGCGCCACACCATAGCACAGGCCGTAGACTATCTGAAACCACACCAGGTCATTTCCGTAGAAGGCACTCAGAAAGACGATCAGTCCGCCGAAGACCAGGCCGTAGCCGCAAATGGGCGTGGTTAGGTCACGTTTCTTGTAGGCGACAAAGCCGCAAACGACGCGGACCGCAAAGTTCGAGACTCCAATGGCCGGAGTGATCAGGGCCGCGTACTCCTTGGGGATTGAGACGCGGACCTTGGAGTACACGAAGGGAATGTTCATGCCCATGGGAAAGAGGAAGGCGGACGCCACCAGAACCCGGAACTCGAACTGTTTCAGCAGCTTGAAGTCGAAGAGCCGGAACAGGGCCTTCACGAACATGTTGTCGGCGCAGGAACCTTTCACCGGATGTCTTCGATTCGTGTGTCTTTGGGACGTCGTATGGTGATGGAGAGACTTTGTGGTGCCGACGGAGTCCGATTCGTCCGATTTGTGAATGTGATGGATGCCATAGTGGGCTCGCTTGGTCTGCAAATAAACTGAATGAAAACTAACTTGGTTTTACGTTTCTGTAACCTACATTTCTTTCGGTTCCCACCAAAATGATGTCCTTGCCCTCAACGGTCTCCTTGTTGCTCGAGTCTTCGTACTCGGCACGACCTGTGTAGAAGAGATCGTCCCGCTGCATCGGAGTAGGTTTTATCAGTAAACTTTTCTCCTCGAAGCTGTGATGCCTTTGATCCTTCTGCTTGCGGCGGCAGCAGGAACAGCCGTTGCCACAACTCCTTTCCTTTTTCTTCGGTGGCTCGTAGAGACTTATGAGGCTTTTGCTCCGCGAGGACAGCCTGTGCGCGGAGAAGCGCATTAAGTTCTGGACCTGAAAGTTGCCATAGTACTCGTCCGAACTGGAATCCCAGTCCACTTCGCGATTGTAAACCCCCACGGGGGTGGGGGGAACCTCGACAAAGCCAATGGACATGAGCAGGATGAGCGCGAGGAAGGCCACTTGGACCCGGAGAATATTCCGCCATCCCAGTATCGGGAGCAGCCAGATGGTGAGGAATGCGAAGAAGAATATGCCGACTCCGGCGCCGCTGCAGGAGAAACCATTCGCGATGGGCCGATACCGTTCGAAGTAGTAGCCCACAATCAGCTGGGAGCTCACCCAGATCATGCTCAGGGTGCAGCCACCTGTGGAGGATGTTGGGTTAAACTTGTTCAGACTTAGACACAACTTACATACCGATGGCACTGTAGAGAATGATCAGCAGGACTGCACCCGGAGCAAAACTGGCTGCCGTGATGGTCAGGACGGAGGCTATAACGCCGGCTATGGCCACCGGGCGGAACCCAAAACGATTTATGAGGGCACTGGCTATGGCTCCGAAGGTAAAGTAACAACCAATTTGGACACTGGCCACTAGCACCACCACCGAGCCTGGAATGTTGAATTCTTGGGCTATGTCCGGTAGCAGGATTCCGATGGAGAAGATGATGCCGTCGACGATGACCTGGGCCAGGAAGCTAAGGACCATGATCACCCAGCCGAAGCCGCCGTCTGGCGGTATGATCATGTAGATCTGAGGAATGCAATAGGGGATTAGAGGTCAGCCATTTAGCCTCGCGGAACCACTCACTTACAAAGCCCATTCCTTGCTGGAGTCCGGATAGGCCGTCCGAGAAGCGATAGGAGTCGGAGGTGTCCATTTGTTCCATTTCCTGTAAGAAGGCCTCGGATTGGGCGATGACGCGGTTCTCATCGCTGTGACCCGAAGAGACGGACGCGGATACCGATTCGGCAATTGGATAGGCGAAGCTGTTATCCACGGACACAGTTTCCCAGTTCGCCTTGGTCACATCCGCCAGATAGGACTCGTCCGAGTCCTCGTAGCGCGGCACCAACGGGGCCCCTGCGACAAAATTGAGATCCTGGTGGAACTGGAACTTTAAAACTTACGCTTTTTGTAGTACTTCTGGGTTTTAGTGATGAGGGGCTCTTCCTTGTCATAAACTTCGTTGCCACTGCTGCTGATATATTCCATTCTATGTGACAGGATAGTCTGCGTGGACTTGAAGCGCAGCAGCGTCTCCACGGAGTCATCTCTAGGTGGGGGCTCTTTTGATCCTGATGGTCCCTCCAAATTCCTTGTCCCCGATTCGTTTCCCTTAAAAAGGACTTGCGGAAAAAGCAGGTTCGTGTGTTTGAGAGTCACCTCTGGGAAGGAAGGGGCAAGCGGCGACCTCGAAGTGAAAGACGTGATCCTGTCCCGGGCCTCGGCTCCATCCGTTGTTGAAAGATCGGTGGCCACAGAGGAGTCAGCCGTCTGGGGGTAGAAGCTAGAAGAGCTTCGACTCCTGCGGATCAGCTGGTCCCTGGAGTTGGAGGTCAGCGTGGCATTACTCGACCCGGGAGTGGATGGCCAGCTGTTCGGCCAACTGCATGCGGGAAGAGGAAAATAAAATTAAAGGATTTCTCCATCAGGGGGGAACGGGAAAGTGTGGAACTCACCTCCGCTTACGATTTCTGTTCATTTTTCGAGTCTGACATCTCTCGCAAATCTCTCTGCGTTGCAGGATACGTGTCTGGCAGCGATATGAGAAATGCCCGGGGATCCAGGGGATTCAGTGCCACTGTCGCCAGGCATTAGCTATCCAAAAGCTGCTACGACTGCCAGGCACACGTGACAGCCAGACAGTTCGGATAGTTGGTCTTTTACAGCATCCTTTCGGGGCACAGGCGACTACCGATTCCGTAACCAAGTCGCAAGCTCTCTTTCCATCTCAAGTCCATAGTCAGACGGAGGGCCCTGTTTATTTTGTAGCGAAGGGAAAATTGCATCAGTCCAATTTCATTGATGGCAAGTAAATGAAATCATTCCTCGGTGCATTACAGCTTTAAGGGTTGGAATACTGGAGTCCTGGAATACTGGAGTTGATAAAACGACCGGCAGGGAAAGTGAAGCACTGCCATTGAGTTTTGCCCTTTATGAGAGAGCCCCCCAAAAAGTTGGAAGGCAAGTCAGCGCCGCTCCAGAAGTTCTCGTTCAATGAATAACAAACAAAATGCAGCAATTAATTAGCGAACAAGCCCCTGACCGAGGTCCACTTCAACTTTCAGGGACTACCTTTCCCCCTCCCACTTCCCATTTTCCCGTGGGTGAACTGCGATTGCAGCTTCCACTTTTTCCCCTCTTTTTTTCCAGAGAACAACTCTATCCGGAAATTGTTTTTTCAAAAGGCCCACTCGTACGTGGCTGATTTTTAACTGTTTACCATGTTAACCATGTTTTTTAGACGCCCTGGAAGAACGCCTTGAACTCGAAATCGAAACGGCCGAAAAGATTGCGCTGCCAAATTGTTAACAGCAATTGACCCAATTTTATTGGGGGCCCTCATGCATGTCCACCCACCGGATGATGGGGTTGGGAGGGCTAGCGGGGCTGGAGGTGTGGATCCAATGAAAATATCGGCGTAAAAGCGAAAACTGCCCGAAGAACTGCAACCATCCCACGGTACTTGTTCCAGTGGAAGCTGCGTTTTTTTTTGTCTTTTTCTTAGTTTGGGGGAGTTGTTGTGTTTTTTTTGTTTTGTTTTTATTCTTTACTGTTATTGTTTGCTCGGTTCCGCTTTGTCGTTTTGCTGGCTGCGCTCTGTTTGCATTTAACTTGCAAACAATCCGGGCAAAAATGGCTGACCCCCTTGGGAAGACTGTGTGAAGACTGGCATGTCCATTTTTTCTTTATTACTTTCTGTGTTTTCTCTGTATTTTTTGTACTTTACGCCAGCAAACAGTACTCGCAATTATCTGCAGTGGTATAAACAAGGAAAACCCATTTGGTCGAGGGTTTGGCATGGATTTCGATACCCGAAAAATTCATTTTTTTCGAATTAAACGTTTATTGTGTTTTATTTTACAGGAAATGTTATAGCAGGCTTTAACAAATATTTAAGCTTTCCTCGCCTACTTAATTATTTAAAAACCATTACTTGTTAACCTCAAAAATCTGAATAAACAGTAGGCTCTAGAAGGAGGGCCCAACTAGTTAGCCTTGATTTTCCATTCCATCCAGTCAGAGGCTATGCCTGGGCGTGTGTGGGACTAAAGCCACAACGTATCTAAACATTCGTCGGGAAGGATCTAAATTTTGGTGTCTCTAAACCTGCCTTTCAGTACCGTCACCAGTCTAAACAAAATCCAATCCATTCGTTTCGGTCTAGTTTAGTTTTGGCCAAATCTCGTCACCATGTTCTTAGCCAAAAGCAAAACCACCCTGCGACCCAACATCCTAAAAGAAGCGACTAGCATGCTGATGACCAACGTCCAGCGGCAGAAGCACTCCTGCCCCAAAAATGAGGAGGAGAAAAAGTGCTTCAAGTACAGGCCCCAGAAGAAGAAGGACGCGGACTGCGCGCCAATGGTTGAACCCAAGCCAAAGTTCTACCAGGAGCTCAGTCCGTGCAAGTCGGACAAGGAGCTGGCTCGGCAGCACCCCAAGTACCTGGGCGTCTACTACCGATGCAAAATTCCTTACAAGCCGGAGCCGCATTGTCAGGATCCGTGCGACCTGGCGGTGCGCCTGGACGACAAGTACTACAAGCCCAGCGCCAGCCTGGACAAGGAGTACGATTGCTACTGGGTCGAGTGCTTCCTCCGCAAGCCGAAGCGCTGTTGTCGACGCATCCCGCCGGAGCGCTCCACCCGCGTGATCCACAGCACGTGCGACCGAGCTGCCAAGAAAAAGGAGTGCTTTATGGTCAATCCCATGCCCTGCCATCAGGACACAAAGTACAAGGTGCCAAGGTGTCCCAGGATGAAGATGTGCAACTGTCCAGTCAACAACGAGCGCACAGACTGCCTGGGTCCCCCCAAGCTGCGTCCCCGATGCCGTCGGCCGCCGACTCAGTACCCCTGCTTCTCGGAATGCCAGCACGAAGAGCTGTCACTGCCCCGTCCGATCGAGTGCCGCTGCCTGGAGGTGCCGCCCATGTGCCTGGTCTACAAGGCAATGAGGAACCACCGGCCCGGCCCCTGTCACCCAGCTCCAAAGGGCTACGATCCCTGCGACTCCTCCACTCACTAAACTACACCCGGGATAATGGATAACGGATAATGGTTTGGATTTGGGCTTGATGGTGACTGAATGGCGAGGACCCTTTCGAACTCTCCACTCTTTATCCGGCCTTTTTACGCTTCCCGCAGTTGCCGCCGCAGGAGAGCTCGACGAACCGAACACTAGGTCTGTCTGGTTGGATCCTAAATTTTAGTGACGAACGAAAGTCCAAGGTACAGGACTGACGACCTTTTACATTCTGATGCGTTACGGAATGATGCTCGGAGCCTCTCTGAATAAACAGCCATAAAAACTTATAAAATAGTGATATAATAAACAGTTTTTATTCGTTATTATACTTTCTGGAGTTATATCTTAGTGTTATGGATGGAATGGGTTGAATGCTAAAATAAAAAGGTTTAATAATACGAAATGTTATATAGTGTTTTCTTTTTTGTTGATAATTTAATAAGCGGGGTTACTAATTCGAAAGAGATTGTTGAATTCTTTCCCTCTTACATTTGAGATGGAACCAACCTTGGCAGATATTCAAGAGAAGTGCCACCATTATTTAGATCGTATAGAAAAATTAAAATTTGAAAACAGAGTAGGCTATAGGGAAAAAGTCTAGCCGGTGCCAACGACTCCCAGACAGCTTCATTCGGACGACTACAGCCAAGCAGTAAACACCTATCCCTCCTCTCTCGCTTTCCTCTCGTCCGGGCATTTCATTTGGCTTCCTTCAATCCAAATTTCAGTGAAAAATACCTAAAAAGTGAAACCTGACTATGGGTTTGTTGCAGTACGTCCACCGAGCTCTATTGACGATGCCTCGCTGCCCGGCTACTCATACTGTGACACGGATGTACGCGCCGGACTACAAGAAGTGGATGGAGCAGCGGCGCAGGCGCCTCAAGGGCGGACCCGGCCGCTTGGATCCGCCAGAGTGCCTGGACGATCCCTGCGGATGGGAGCCTCTGCCTCTGGACCTAGATCATTACACGCCAAGTGATAAGGTAGGATTATATCCTTTATTAACTTGTAGATATTAACTCTTGGCGAATCCTCCCAAGGCGTTGCGGAAATACCAACGCACATGGTGCGATTGCTTTCCTTTGCCGAGGCCGCGGGTGAAGCGGACGCGAAAGTTTCCGAAGCGGAAACGCAGGAAGCTGGTTCGTCCCCCCAAGTGCACCGAGGTAGAGTGCCGCGACGAGGACATGCACCCGCCACGGACCCGGGGCATGCCCGAGAAGCTGATCGACCTGCCCTGTGGCAACAGTTATCCGGCCCTCTGCTGCAAACTAGTGCCGCCCAACTGCAAGACCGGCCGACGGCCGCCGTCGTGCCTGCCCACCAGGATCCCGATCTGTTGCAAAAAGCGGCGTTGCCAGTATCCCTCCTTCTCCGAGTGCAAGAAGGAGGGTCTGCTCGAACCCATAGCGCCGTGCGAGTGCGAGAAGAAGGTCAATCTGTGTGATGTGTGGGCGTACTGGAGGAGCAAAGCCAAGAAGTAATACGGATTCGGGCTGATGGGGGGGAATGGCAGTTGCCTAACCCTTTTTACTCCCTTTTGACTATTGTCCACATCGGATTCGGTTAGGAAAAAATTATTAAAAGTTGACGGCTAGTTTTAAAGCGAACGAAGCTACCCAATAAACATGTCCCATATCCCAATCCTTCTTTATTCTTTAAGAGGAAACTAAATAGTGTGTCCTTTCAAGAAGAAATGCATCTCGAGGGAATGCTTGATGGTTAATTCTCGGCAGTCAGCACTGTTCTTTTTTCCTGAACTTGTTCTTGCGAAGGAGTCCTCGCCCACTCTGCCCCCACCATCCGGAGAGTGCTCTCCTGTGCAATTCCTAAAAGGGATTTGCATGCCGCTGAGATGTTTATCGCAAATTGTTGCCGTCGTCTGCTCCGCGACGATGTTGTGACGTTGTCGTCTGGCGGCGCACAAATGTCAACAGCACAAAGCTCTGACGTTTACATTGAAAGTCACTTTGGGTGCCAGCCAGACAGGGAGACAGACAAACGGAAGAGGAAAAGGACCTGGCTAAAAGTGGATTGCAATGGGCTAATGAAAAGCTCCAGCAAATCCAATGCATTTTTATTTAAATGCAAATATTTGGCCTGACGGCAAGTGTTTAATTGTGAATCCTGGCCTTGACAAGGCGGAGACAGGACCTGCGCTGGAGTCGAGAATTTGCCAAAACATCTCTCTTGTTTTCTGGCCTGGCCAAAAGTATGCCCTGGAGTGACATTTCGCACAAACGAAATGTATGGCTGAAAAGTTGTCTATTTCGTTTGCCCCCAAACAAATAATTTTATTACAAAAGTTATCCTTCCCTCCTTTTTTTTGGGTGGCTCTTGGTGAGTAATAGATACGATGTTTGCTTGTAGAAAGGATCCTAAAGTAAGATATATGTCAGCTGGAATTTGTGGCCAGGCATGGTTGATATTCTGCAATGGAATGAGACTTTCGGGGTACCGTGTAAATGGACTGGCTAATAGGTATTCCCCTCTTTCCAATAAAGTCACACTTTTATTCGAATGCATATTCGATAATCCATGGCCAAGCTCTACCCATTTCCAGCCATTCGGATAGGCTTTATTCGTCCCCGTAGTCAGGGGGATTATGATAAGGCTTTACGACTCTGGCCCGGCACTACCTGGCTGGATTAAAAGCTTTCTGTGGTACGAGAAAATGTTGTTCTACGCCGGAAAGAGATAGGATGTGGCAACCGGGGCGTACGAGGCATCCGGGGCACCCCCAGGCAGTATAAACAAACAAATTTAGTTATGAGCCAACAAAGTTGTACTGGCCCTTTGGTTTACAGCCGGCCAATTAGCTGGACGGCGATGCTGACCTTAATTACACATGCACTTTTAAAGCAACCAGAGGAGCGCAGGGGAGTGTGGTGGCTGCCACTCCACCTCTTGCCGCATTTGTTGCAGTTTAGACCATAAGCTGTACAAGTATAGTAGCTGCACCCGCATAACCATAAATGTAAATGCCAGGAGTTTCGTCCTTTTTCCCTGCTTCTACTCCACTCTCAGCTGGCTAGACCTCGTGCAGCTCTAAATGCTCTTGCTAGATTGTTAATATTATTTTATAATTTCGTTTTATTACTGCCATTGCTGTAAACAAGTTGTCCTGAAAGGATGTTAAGCAGGCGGAGCGCTTAGAGTCTTTGAATCCGAGCTTTATACTAAACTTTTTACAACCTCTGTGTGCCATCACAACAGCTCCTCCTCCAAAAGCTCCGACAGCTCCAAAAATAATAATGGAGGCCCCCCTACTTTGCGGCCGGGCTGTAAATTTTGTCTTTCATCAATCGCCTTGCTTATTGACATTTATTGAAGACGCAATTCTATTGACATAATTCAAATAGGCAACAACGTGCCGCGCAATTCAAATGCCACAAATGTAAATTGCCACACGCAGTGAAGTGGCTGGAGGAGGAGGAGGAGGAGGTGTTGGCTACGTGCCGGGTGAGAGAAGACAAATCAATTGGAGGACGATGTAGGCTATAGCTTGGGGATATATGTATATGTCGGGATAGAAGTCGGAATGATAATGAAGCAACCGTTTGAGGCACACAACATTTTGGCTGCCATTGTGCGAGTGACAATGGCCGAGAGATAAAAAGCGACAACCGCAAGTTGGTAGAAGCTTTTGTCTCCGGTTCGGACCAGGCTCTGATTCCCGGGACTGGGTAATGCCACACACACACACACACACACACACACCCGTTGTGGCAAAGAGTTTAAGCATCTGTGTTTTGTCGTCGTCTGGCCAGAGTCTAAATGTCAGACTGCAGCGGCTTATCAGCCGGCGTTTTGACAATTGTCCGACTTGCCAGTTGCCATTTTCCATTTGCCATCCACCATCTACCATCCACCATCCACCATTTACCATTTGTCGGGTCCCCAATAAAAGCTGGCTGCCAGTTTAATTATGATATTTAATTTCTGAGTTCATTGTTCACAAATCTCTGACGCCGCACAATGGCAGCAAAGCAACAGTGTTTTTGCGGCTGCAGCGGAAGTACATTTGTCGCCGGATTGCACAAACCGGAAATGCTACCAGCACACACAAAAACACAGTGTACTTTGTAAATATTTTCCTGCATTTAAAGAAACTTTGCTGGTAGATGTGTTGGCAGCCTCATAATGAAGCAATTCCCGGCTAGGGTGCCGCTTTAAAATGCCATTTATGAAACATGTGCCGGCATTTATGCATATTAAATTAGTCAGCTTAGGCAAATAAACAGGAAAACAGGATACCAGGGGCCAGAGGCCCTCCGAACCCTTTTTTATGGTTTCGAGAACTGCGTCATATTCCCAGCCATTTTGCTTAATATTCAGAGGTTCTGATGCCCCAAAAAAACCCGACGAAAAAGATAAAGAAACAGAAGCGGAAGTGGAGTGGAAGTGGAAGTGGAAGTGGAGGCGGTAAAATGGAGGAGCAGCGTATAATAGTTGTTTGGGGCAACTTAAAAACGCATGCTGGAATTTTTCAAGTGTGAATTGCTCTTCATTTTGCAGCAGACAAGACCCAACTGAATAAAAGGGCGAACAACTGGGCAAAAACTGAAAGGAACTGAACTGAAAAGGCGCTCGCCAGGCATTGCCTACTTTTCGGGGCCCCCCCTCCAAAGGATGTGCGTCGAAAGGGACGCGAGTGTGTGGGTCGCAGTTGTAACAAAAAGAAACATAAAATAAAATGGCAACGGCAGAAATGTTTTATAAAAATTTATATGAGCATAATTTGTAACTGCAAAAAGCAAAGAAAAAAACGCCAAAAAGGAGCAGAGAAATGCTGGGAAACAGGGGAGATGTTATAGCGACGCCTTCAGCCTTCAGCGGGGCGTGTGTGTGTTTTTGTGGGCGGAAGAGTGCGGTGGGGGCGTGGTCCTGACAGACAAAGAATACTGAAAATGGGCTGCAGATGTGGAAATGAACATATTTTTGGCTGTGGCTGAGTTTAGCAGCTCGATTTGAATTGCCAAAAAAAAAGAAAGTAGGAGGCACGCTGGGTCGCTGAAATGTTTGGGGCTAATGGAATGGATAACTTGTATAAATTTAAACAATTTTAAACTAGCAAATCCAATAAAGTTTAATTATTATCGCATAAACTCGAGCATTTTGTTTGGTAACTAACTAACAGTGATCGACAGTAATTAAAGGAAAATTTGCAACCAATACTGTATTTACTGGTTTTTGGCAGTTTTTCCACACCCCTGTCTTTTGGCATTGGCATGTGGCATGTGGCATGTGGCATGTGGCACGCAATTAAGATGCAAATTGTTTTTGCACAAAATCAAATTTCCTTCGCCGGCAAAGAAAAAGAAAAGGGAGCAGGACAGGAGGCATATCAGCTTGCCACTTGTGCCACAAAGGCGACTGCAGAGGCCAAAAACAATAGCAACAGCATTCGCTGGCAAATGCTTAAATGTCGTTCAAGTTTCCGAGCTAAGTGCACTCCGTATGCAATCGACACATGTGTGCAACAAAACTCGTTAACACTTGAAAAGTTTTCCCATGGGCCCGGGGGGCTCACACATCCTGCCGAACGTCAAAGACGTGTCTCACACAGCATCGACATCGGCATCCGTATCCTTGCATCTTTGTATCTGTGCAATGCTGAAAAAACACTTAAGCAGGGTCTTGCATATGTATCTCCTTGCTTCCATTTAGTTTGTTAGATAAATCAGAAGCTCTCCGGCGAATGTCCTCTGGCCTTCTGGGCGCCTCGTGGTGGTAATCGCCGGGTTTGAGGCCCGATTGACAACCGGATGAGTAGATGCGGCCAGAAAAACATCGTCTGGAATGCAAATGCCTGTCCCATTTCAAAGAACACCAGTCGGTGGTGGTGAGAGCCTGCAGGAATTTCCAGGATTGCAGGATTTTATTCTGGGTAAATGAATATGCTAATTAAACTGGGCAGCATGATTGCCAAATATTTACTTGCGACTCCGCAAAACTCTCTGTGGCCAGTCGATGAAATGTGTATTTCATTAAACAATTTATTTTGCCTTCGGACTTATCCTTCAAGATTTTTAAATTCGTTTTCGGAAAATCAAAATTGTCGAGCTGCCAAGCCTCGATGCAGATGTCGGCCCTGTTGACCTGTCGCAGGCAGCTCGCCCGGGTGACCAAGAGGGCCGTTCCAACTGCCACCCGATTCATGCACCACCAGATCGAGACCCTGACCCTGGCCGAGGTCCTGGGCGCCACCAATCTGCGCAAAAAGACACCCGAGGAGTACAAGGAACTCCGCGAGATCTACACATCCTTCGAGCGCTACAACGCCGTGGGCAACGACATCCAGCTGACCCTGAAAGAGCGCACCGCCAACGAGATCATCATGTGCGAGAAGAAGCTCGAGTACGAGAAGGGCATCATGGATCCCACGAAGTTTGCGCCGGGCTATCACATCTTCAAAGTCCTTAACCAACTGCAAAATTCGCAGCTCTTCCACATCCTGCGGAAGATGCCCAAGGGAGGCGCCCTCAAGGTGGTCGACACCTCCATCTGCAGCCTGGACTGGGTCATTGATCTCACCTATCGGGAGAACCTGTGGGTCTGCACCACCCACAAGGGATGCCACATAAGGGAGTTTCGCTTCGCCCAGGAGAAGCCCAAGGAGGAGGCCTGCAAAGGCGGCGAATGGCAGACCATGGAGCAGCTAAGGGAGTTCCGCGGCGAGGAGAATCTCAAGAAGTATCTGCTTACCCGCCTCAGCATGTATCCTCTGGCCAACTGGCCGACCAATGCCCATGCCTGGGAACACCTGATGGGCATCTTCGTGCTGCTGCAGGGTCTGCTCCGGTTTGCTGGAGTTTGGGGCCATTACTTCTACAACGCCCTCAAGGAATTCTACGCAGATGGTGTCCAGTACATGGAGATCAGGTCGATCCTGCCGAGGCTTTACTGCCTGGACGGATCTCGTCTGCCTGTCCAGGTCGCCGTCGAAATCTACAAGGACACGCTGCGTCAGTTCAAGGAAGAGCATCCCGGGTTCATAGGTTGCAAGGTGATTTACTCCAATCTGCGCCATGTGGAACCAAATGTTGTGGCAGGATACGTCAAGGAATGCACGGAGTTGAACGTAAATAGTTATACTTTTTTTATTTGTTTATTATTTATCTTTTTTTCTTTGAGCAGAAGCAGTTTCCAGACTTTATAGTTGGATTCGATTTGATCGGCCAGGAGGACAAGAATCACCCCCTGAGTCGATATGTCCCAGAGCTGCTGAAGCTGCCAGCCCACATCGACTTCTATTTCCACGCCGGCCAGACCAACTGGTACGGCTCGCACGTGGACGAGAACCTGATAGACGCCATCCTGTTGGGCTCGAAGCGAATCAGTCACGGCTACACCATCACCAAGCACCCCATTTTGATGTACCTGGCCAAGTATCTGAACATCGCGCTGGAGGTCTGCCCGGTGTCCAACCAAGTGCTCCAGCTGGGCTCCGACTATCGCAACCATCCGGCAGCCACCCTGATTGCCGAGAACGTGCCCATGGTGATCTCATCTGCGAATCCGGCTCTCTGGAGGGCCAAGCCGCTGTCACACGACTTTTACATGGCCTTCTTGGGCATCGCCCCGATGAACGCCGACCTGAAGTTCCTCAAGCGCACCGCCAAGAACTCCTTTCGGTTCAGCTCTCTCAAGGACGAGGGCAAGGCCGAGGCCCTGCAGAAGTGGAAGAACGAGTGGGATGCGTGGATCGACCAGATTGTGGAGGGAAAGCTCACCGTCGACAATAAAGAAAGCTCCACAAGGGAGAAGAAATAGTACGTCCTCATATATTCTGACTGTATTTTTAGGCTACAAATTTGTTATATTTTTTATAGAAAATTTAATAAATATATATACGAGATGTGGAAAAGAAGCTATTGAGACTTTTATTTTGGTTAGAGGGAATGAGGTTCTATTTTTTTAATGAAGAAAAAAAGCTGAAAAGCTTTGGGGTTTTCCTACCTTTGCTAACTAAATCGGAGAAACATGGTTGGAGGGAAAAACTTCACTCACGCACAGAGAAACTGCCCCAAAGTCAATGACCAATTGAGGAGACCAAAGTTGGAATAAACCTCGAGCTGCACCGCAAATTGTTTGAGTTTCCGCTTCCTGATTATTTCGGGCAAACTTATAAGTTTCCGGATAACTTTTTATGCCACACGGCGCTGCGGGTGATCGATGGAGGGAGACACGGAGCAGGAGCAGGAGGCGGATGGGTCATGCAAATGTCACACAACTAACACTTCCGTTTCTTATTCTTATTTCCAAAAGTCCTGCCGGAGGCACTAATTTCATTGACTTGCCTCTGCCACACATCCTCCATGTGTGTTTGTGGCAAAGTTGCCCAAAGGCCAATGAAGTTGGAAAGTCTTACGGTTCGATACGATCGAGAAAATAAACTTTGCGAGGCAGGGCGACTGCCTGCCATTGCTTATAATTAAAAAGTTTATTATTTGCTTAACTTTGCCCGCAGCTGTTGCACATTTGACAAGTCGAGCAGCAGGAGAATAAAAAGAAACACTTCTTGCCACACAAAAATTATCAACAATTATCGAAAAAGTTTCGAGTTTCGCTTCATCTCTCGCCTGGCAGTCCTCCCAGTTCGTCCTTTTATTTCTTTGTTTATTTATCGTTCATTTTTTTTGGCCAACTCTAATTGGAAGTGCACTCGGGGGTGCCGGTAGAGATGGCCAAAACATAATATCAATACGGTTTGACAGGCTCTCCGCCATCTGGGAAACTTTTTAACGATGCAAAAACACATTAAGCACGTTCGGAGCCGGGAGTTGGAGCTGGAGGTGGAGGTGGAGCTGCCTAATTTGCAAATTCATGAATATAAAGTGGTCTCAAAATGCCAAACAAATTAATCAAATATGCAAATTTCGTTTTTTGCCAAAAAATAAAACACAGAACACGGCAGACGGTTGCCAATCATTTTTCGCATTAAAAATATGCGTAAAAAGGCGAGATTTGCAACGAACGATGGGAACCCGGGCAGCTGCCAAACCTCTGAATGGAAACTTGGCCCAAAAGGTAAGACAGCTGCAGTTAAAAATAGAGAAAAGTAACTGAGTTCAATGAACGTAGAGAAAGGAAAGTTGGCTAGTTTCATTAATGAGGAAAGTGAATATTAAATTCAGAACTGGGATTACTTTAATTAATTATATTTGCATTTAAAGCCGAGACATAAATTATGCTGCCAGCCGCAAATCAAAACCAATTTCCCAAGCCGATCCTTTCAGAATCGGGAGGGAAGAAGGTCCTTGTTAAAACTGTCGCATTGCTGTCTCATATTTCTATTGCACTCAAACCACAAGCAGGATGTGCATATATATCCGGGAGACCCATAAATCCGCAAATACCTCCCACTCCCACACTCCTACACTCCCACAGAGCCTGTCCCCCTCCGGCCCTCCGGCCCTCCTGTTGCATTTTGATGTCTTGCTTTGGCAGCTCAAAACTCATCATCATGATGTGAAGGATAATGACTATTGTGGAAATGGATATGGCAACTGCCATGGGTTGACCATGGAGGCATAAAGCTCAGTTAGTTTGCATACAAATGGCATTTGGAAATGTGCAAAAGGATTGCGCAAAAATCAGCGCGACATGCCAAGCAGGACAAATAATGTGCATAAATTTGTCCACAGATGGGTGGACCAAGAGATCCCCACCCAAGATTTGGAACCGAATGCTAAAAAAGCAAACAAGCTCTGGTCAATATGTTGCACTGGCCAAAAGGGATGATGCTGCTCCTGATGGTGATTAGATTACTGCATGTGAAGCTGGACAAGGGAGGCGACTTTTGGCTGGGACAACGTTTATGGGCAGGACATTGGCATGGCCGAAGGATACAGAGGCTAGCCGTGGATGAGGTGGCGTCGGATTGGCATCACACACTTTTTGTTTGTCGTACAAAAATGATCAAAGTATCAAATATGCAGACATTTCATACCGAGGGAAGCAAGGATACTGGACTCGCAGGATTAGTAGGTGGTGTAAATTACACAGACGTTAAATTGTTGTGATAAACAATGGACAAATAAAGGTAATCCCTTTAATTTTTGTAGAGTGCCTTAAAATATATGGATATCTAAACACCAGTATAATGATTGCATCTCGGATATCAATTTAACAATTAATCGCATTCGGTTTATGGTCGAAAGCCACAGTTGCCATGGCACGTATGCAAATAGTTTATTGTTTAAAAGGGATCAACACAGACGCACAGCTATAATTGCATTATATTTTGCCATTTCCATTCAATTTGCCTTTTGGCCGTCATTGTCCTTGGATGCTGGTGGCACACACGGCACACACGAAGCCATCTGCTGGCCAGGCTAATGAACACTTGTACAGGTTAAAGTGCCAGGACAATAGAGGGACTCCAGCCAAGCCCAGCCCAGCCAAGCCCAGACCAGCCGAAGCGATGTGAGCATATTTGCAAATCATCAAATATAATTTCTAAACAAATTACACACGAGCAGCCGCAGCATGAAAGTTGCCAATGCAATTTACCATGGAAATTGCATCCACATCCAGAGTGTGTGTGTGTTTTGTGAATCCACTGAACGATTGCAAATTATCCTGCAAATTTATACCCTGAACAAACAGGCCGCTGGCATCAATTTCAAGCGGAGGGGCCGAGGCTGCAATTGCATTCACATCCTCGGACCAGGACTAACTGGGACTATCTGGGTTCGGGTCCCGGTTTCAGGCTGCTGGCTCCTGGGTCGGATTCGGTTTCTGGTTAAATCATATGCAAATGCATGCGTATGACATTTGGGTTCGAATTTTATTGTTCGCTCTGGTTGCTAAATTATTTAGAGCCTGATTCCTGTTGCCATGACGAGAGAGGTCCGAGCAGGCTACTCCATGGTGCACTGAGAGAACTAAAGTTTGGCTTCCAACAATCAGTGGTGTAGGAGGTCACGTGGGGTGTCCTTTTCGCTTTCTTTCCGTGTAATAACGATGCATTTCGTGCCTCGCCCACAGACCCAGACAACCGCATAATTTATGCAAAATGCGTGTGCCACTACGTGTGTGTGCGTGGGCGTTTCATTCAATGAATTTGTGTGCGTGTGGCGGGTAGCGGGTGGCGGGTGACGGGTGTGTGTGTGTGTTACCGGTTTTAGTTGCCTTTTGGCATTGAAATCGAGAGGACGAGCTTTGCGGCCCAGCCGCCTGTCTTTCAATTTGACATAAAACCTTTGCCATATCCTTTTCGGTCCCACGCATGACACTTTATGCAAAGTGCTTAGCTCATTCACCTTGCTCCTTTTTGCGTTGTCCTTTTCGGGTGGCGGGCGAAGCTTTCACGCCCTTTTGACAACACACACCCATCAAAATAACCATAAGCAAATTTATTTTTTATATATACCCGTCTGGATATTGCTTTTTAAGCATGTCTCCCGCAAATGAGCCACGCATATATGTCCTTTTATGTGCAGCCAAGTGTGCGTAAAAATGCGCCCAAATATTCCTTAAATTGGGAATCCTTTTATACTTTTGAGAAGCATAAAAAAATATATATCCATTCTGGGATGTATTAAAATTAAATTAAAAGGAAGGATACTTTCTAATAGGAAAATTTGAAGATAATGGAAAGCATTCTTCCCTTTATTTGCTTTAAATATTATATTTTTTCATATCCTGTACTCCCCGATCCTTTAGCTTTAAGTTGCTGCCATCGTTTGGTAACTGACGTGGAAAACGGGAATGTAAATTGCAAGGAACTCGCAACTCAGCTCGTTGAGCAGATAAGCAAACAGATTTATGACTGCATTTAGGGGCAAGAATTTGCAGAAAACGCTACTTTTCCCCCCCCCCCCCTCGATCCACACTCTCCGGAGGACTAAACTTTGGGCCCGGGTGGGCTTTAAAAATGCAGAAGACAACACCCAATTCGTACGCCGTCATTCGTAATTAAAACGAACCACTCACGTACTTTTTGGCAACCAGACAAACAGAGCCAACGACTGTCAAAAGTCTCCTACGAGTGTCCGTGCGTCCTTGCCGTCCTTACTGTCCGGCCGTATCCGCAAATTGACAGTCAGTCGGTGGGATATGGAGAGAGCGGGAGCCGGTGCTGGACCCGGAGCCGGAGCGAGTGCGACCGGACATGGACACACAATAATTTAGTACGTAATAGACACGACCCTGCCGAACTGGAGTCGGAGACCGTAGTCCGTAGTCTGTAGTCCGGAGCCCGGCCCATCAGACAGATGCTAGACAGCTCCCAGCTCCGGCGGCAGAAGCCCTGGACTTGTTCATTAACACAAAACATAAGCCGCCAGACAGGCAGTCAGACAGACAGATATGTGAATGATGAAGCACCCAGCGAGTTGACCAACTGGAGTGGGCTTACGAAGAAGGATAACCGTACAGTGCGTCCAGAAATCATAAATAATAAAGCTAGGGATGGCAAAATCAAACAACTATTTAAGGACATTCACAGGGACCTTTGGCCTACTAAATATGCATATTGTGTTCTCCAATATTCATTATGTATTATTTATTTGAATACCATCTCTAGACCCACAAGGATATCTCGATTTTCAAGGCCTCTGTCCAAAGAAACTCACAGTTCAACTGGCACTCAGACTGCTTCTCTGGCGAAGGTGAGGAGTTTGTGCAACAAATTAGTTGCAAAGTTGGCTCCGATTCCTAGTTCGCACTGGGCAAATATCCGGCTGCGGAAATTGCAATGAGACACGTGATCATGGAGAGCGGTGGCCCGAAGGACCCCACCACTTTATAGACAACATCCGCCTGCCAGACAAATAAATCTTCATTTTGACTTGAACTTTTGCTGCGGTCTTTTGGCCACAAACGAGAACTTGCGACTGACTAACCCATGGCAGCCTGCCATCCTGGCAGCAAATTAACAGCTGTTGCGTAGTCCTGCGGTCCTCCTGAGCTCCCGAGATCCTTGCGGCTGCTCAGGTGATTTACGGCCAACTTTGAGACTCGTCCAACGGTGTCTGCATATTAATATGTGACTTGGCTTTTTACTTTCTCAGCCATGGAACCTGCCATCATCGCAAATCCGACTTGCTTGCACTTTCCCCCAGACGCAATCCTGCTACCTCTTCCTCTTCTACCCCACTTCCGCTTCCGCTCTCCGACTCTGCTGGCCTGCACGTTTTATTGTTGTGACGGCCAATTTGTGACGTGTGAGTGCATATAATAAAGCAAATTATATTTTCAAATTCAAATAGAATGCAACCGAGCGTAGGTCGTCTCAAGAGGCTTGCCCCCTCCTGCCACAAACGGTGGCACAAAAGAAACTGCATAGTGGCCGTGGCAACATTATGTATACGCCATGTTGTCTCGTTGAGGCAACGTGACCATGGCCTTTGAAACGTAGCTCTTTGAAAAAGTATGTTACAATTATTTTCATCAAAAAACATCAAGTGAATTCCTGCAACCCCACAAAGTTGTCGAAGGCTTTATTAAAAGGACTTTTTGAGTGGAAAAAATTACACCTTTTTTACACACTTTTTACGAAATATTTGGGACATTTTTAGTCCGATTGCAAAACTGAATACAGATTATTAATCAGGGCTTTATTCTGCTTCGATCTCCATTTAAATATTTAAAAAGTGGGAAAAAAATATTTTTTCGATTTTTGCAAATTTTTATGATGGTACCATCAGTAAAATTTGCAAATTCGGCATTCCCCGAAATTCCCCGTTTTGAGCCACTCTTTTGTGAATATTTCATCTATTTCTTATCGGATTTAGAAAAGGAATATCAATAACAAATCAGGAATTTATTCCGCGTTGATCTGCGTCAAAAGTTAGGAAAAGTAAAATAAAAAAAATTTTATCAATTTTTTGCATTTTTTATGATGGTACCCCTTTCCTAAATTGCAAAAAATCGAAAAATTTTTTTTTATCGATTTTAAAAAACTTTTGATGCAGACCGACGGGGATTGAAACCCAGATTCATGAATGCTATTCGCTTTTCGGATCGGTTAATGGGTTTAGAAAATATATGGAAAAAAGGGACAAAAAATTGATAATTTTGGCCCAAAAACATTAACCATGATTTTAGGTTAGGTTCTTGACCAAAATTGATAATTTTAGGGCACCTTTTTGCAAATAATTTATATAATTTTCATGCAATTTCAAAAAGAATTAAGTTTTATGAATCAGGAATTTATTCTTAAGCTTTAAGGGTTTTCTTTCACTAACGTTTTGGGAGCTTTAGTCACCTGGACAACTCTGGCTTGCCGGTTTTTTGCCATTGCTTCCTGATCCTGCATCGTCCTCGTCCTTCCGTTTTCCATGTTGTGTAGTACGACACAGCAAAAAGAAGGCAAAGAGCAACACAAAACCAGAGTGCACTTGAAATTGTTGATGGCAAAACTGAGTCGGCCTGTGTGTGCCTCAAAGTATCCTGCTGCCCCCCGTCCTCCGTCCTCCCCCCTCCGTCTGACGTCTGACGGCTGCATCCGCATGCTTAAAGTTTTGTTTCATATACTTTTTTGGTCCTTTTTGAGTGTCAACTTCGCCCTTTGTTTTGCATTTTAGGGGCTAGCCCCGCACCCGAACCCGTAACCCGAAAAATCCGCTCGGAATCGGGAAAAACATTTCGAAAATGTGGGGAAATGGAAACTTTCCTTCCATGGGTCCTGCGAATGCTGACCGATGTCGACATCGTTGTTGGCCAGCCGCATGGCATAAAGAGCGACAGTCCGCAGGACATTTTATATTTAATTTACAGTGTGACCGCACTTGGCCTTCCTCTTCCCCTACCCCTCCCCCTGCCACTGTTAACATGGATATCCTTTCGCCGGGCGAGTGCATTTAATAAAGTGCAATGCGGCTTTGGAAATGTTTCATTGCGTCGAGTGGAAAATCGTTGGGGGGGCAAGTGCGTTGATTTCCGCTTCCAGAGTTTCTGTTTGTCTGTCCAGGGTTTGCTTTGTATTCTGCTTTTTGGCCACACGGTCAGAAATTAATTTCTAATTCCCATTATGTTGGTCCACTTGCCCGGCCATCTACTAAATACGGTATCCATTAAATAAAGACACACATTTTGAAATGGGAATTGAAAATGCATTAAATAAAGTTTCAAATAGGCTTTTGGGCCGTTCAAAGTGGGGATTATCGGAGTGGGCGCTTGACAGCGGGGCGTGGCTCCAATCACAGTGGCCAACAAAAGCAGAAAAGCAATAATAGCAGGGCCCAGAAATAAAGCCAACAAACCCGAATGGGAATTAGGGATAGAAAAAAAAGAGCAAATGTTTTTGGATACTCTATGTTGTTTGGGGAAAAAAAAACGTTGTTTTAAACATAAAATAAAACAGAAACGTTACGATTCATATATATTTAATAATAGTTTAAATATTTTTTTAGGGCATATATTAGGCCATCCTTCAATTAACAAAGGACAAACCTAATACCTTACTCAATTATTTTTGCTCTGTATCCATCCACTCAACGGCCTTTTTTATTTTTCAGCCACCTCACTTGCGGGGATTGCTGAAGTGGATGGCCAGGGTGACCAGGGTGGGGTATGGGGCTAGGACTCTCTCGGCCTGGAGTGATGCCGTCGATTGGATGAGCCGAGGCCATGTCCATGGGCCATTCACTGTTCAGTCGCCCACACTTTTATTGGTTTAATTGCGCACCGAAGCGCAACAAGAATCGAGGCACACACACCAACTTCCAGGGCACATGTTGCTAATGAAGTTTTCTAACAACATTTCAACTCATGTCAGATCATAATCTGTTAATCTGCGGATCTCCCTCAAAGAATAAAGTGGAAACATGCCCAAACTGGGGACAACTGTACCCAAAACATCACATCAATCCGATGTCCTGTGGAAAAAAGCAGCCCGTACGCCCCGAAAGAAGGTTAATGAAAATGGATTTTTAGTTTGGCATCGAATGGCAGGAGTCTATTAGGCCAACAGCTGCTGAGTATTGCCATTAGCAGAGTTACTTTCTCGAATTGGTAAAGAGAAAAGCGGAGACTTTGGGACTTTGAGGAACCATTACTTAATTGCAAATATCCAGCAGTTGGTTTAATGAGAAACTGAACTCTGTAATTTCAATGAAACGCAGCGCATTAATAATATCCTTTGGCAAACACAAATACAGCATGGCAAATACTAATACATTCGCAATTTGAGCAACATGTCAAAGCAAACAAACAACAACGTCCCTGTCAGTCAACAAACAAAACTACACTACAACAAGGGGGCGGAAGGATGGGGGTCCTGGCATCGGGGTGTGCCTGGCAGTCGCTTTGCTATTTATTATGCTTACGCCTCGATTGTGCTGAAAAATCAACAAGCCCATCGATGGCCATTGACGTCTGTCTAAGCGCCAGCCGGCACCTGGGTGTGTATTTTAATTAAACCTGTTTTTCGAAGGCATTTATCAGATGCAGACAGGACGTGTACCTGGACGCACATCCTAGTCTGGTACTGCAGCGAGCGAAAAAAGGAAGCCCAACTAGACAAAGGTGCCTGCCATCCTGGCTGGCGACTAACATGTTTCACTGTTAATGGACTTTCGATATTTTCAGGAAGTTATGGCAGCTTGATTTATGTCCTGCCCCTTGGCAAAGTCGTTTAATTATTGAAACCGGGGCAGGCGTAGGGGGCAGGCAGGCCACCAACGCTTGTCTGGCAATCAAATTTGAAATAGTCTGGCATAAAAAATGCAAGCAGACTTTTATTGGCATCCTGCCACTGCTATTACTTACTTACATCAAATAAAACTCCAGTTTACAGCTCGGCACATAAACTTTGCGACCCAGCAGCAAACAAACACACCGAAATCAAAGTAAAGCCAAAGCACCTAAGCAGCTTATGCAAAAGACAATCGAAGGACCCAGTTCCCAGTTTTTTATTTTCCTCACTTCGCCCTGCCAATAGGCAATAGGCAAAAGTGTTAAACAAAATTTCAGTCTAGCGTTTATTGAGTGGAACGAAGGCCTGAGCCTCAGAGCCTCGGCGGGTAAAAGCAAAAGTTTAAATTACTTTCTACCGAAACTTTGATCCCAGACAAAAGAAGTAGGCAACAAAAATGCAACGCAAGCCAGCTAGATTAATGCTTAAAGCGAAAAAGGGTAAAATGTTAACTAACTAATTCATGGAGCGAAGGGAAACTTTTGCCTCGGCCAGATTCTTTTTCCTTCTGCTTGTATTCTATTTTAATAATCCATCATTATATTTTAATAATGTGCTCTCATCAATTCGCCAGCCACTCTGGCCTCTTTATTATTATATATTTTTTGCCAATCACCAAATGTGAAAAACTTTTCGTATCTGCCTATATCAAAGTCTGACAAGAGATGTCCTTTGTAGTCGTCGGAGTCCGCCATCCGGAAGGACTGTCGTCGAACTGGCAGACAAACAAAACTCAACCGCAGACAAGCAGCTCAAAGGGAGCGCTGGCTCCATCGGAAAGTTTATTCGTTTGTAAATAATTTTTAGCCGACGGCCAAATCGATACTTCACTTAAGATTTTTGCATACCCAGAGTATGCTTGTCTAGCGACCGTTTCGCATTTTGTCAAGCGGCACAAAAGTTTTAAACCAGCAAAGTTATATGAGCAGCGTATGCCGATAATGCATGCAGGAGGCAGTTTCCCCGCCCCCAGACAGGACTCGGCGGCAGTGACAGCATACCATGGGAGAAATGGTAAGCCGAGTGGTGAAGTTTTGCCATTAAAGTTTTTCATCAGCGCCTATTTGCCGAACACTCGAAACTTGGTCCCCCCCAAAAAGCCAAACGGGGGCTAAGGCCAAATATTTGCCAGACAATTAAATGTTTACTGTTTTTATTATATGTTTTTATTTGCCATACCCCTTCGCCTCTGCCTGGGCCTTTTTCTATCGGGACAAAGGGTTGGCGTTGCCTGTTCTGGCTAAAATTAATCATACGCCTCGTTGCCACAAAGCAAACAGTTTGCTGAAAGAGGGTGGGGGGGACGGCAGAGGAACTAAACCACAGTGCAGCGATGGCTTTGTGTGCACCTTGCAACATTGTGGCAAGTAGACTATGGCCTGGTTAAATCCTGTTATTAGAGATGGTAGCAAGGGTGTATTTACAAAAATAAAACGATTAATGCGCCACTCCATAGCTATGATGCTGATGTACTTTAATAATTTGAATATACTTTTTTTAATTAAATTATTTTAACAATATACCATCCCTATCCCTGGCCATTTGAAGTTAATGCGATTTACTGGCTTTCATTTGAAACGATCCAGTGAGGCAGCCCGACATAATATTGCCACTCACTCCAGCAGCCTCAAGGACCCTAGCCCTCCGCCGAATTCCCAGCTTACCAATCTCGATATCCGTGTGTATGAATGCAAATTAATTAACAACACTCGCCGGGCCATAGTAAATTAATAATTTAGCCAGACATTACGCATACGACGCATCGGTTGAGTGGCAGTAAAAAGCTGTCCAAAAACACAACGGCGATGGAGGTGGAGCTGGAGATGGAGATGGGCCAAGAGTCATTTTAATTACCACATAACAAGGCAGCGGGTAACAAACGGCGACTGGGAAATGCTGGAAAATGGGAAATGGGAAAAACTGCGGAATGGGTAATCAGCGAATGGAGAAGGAAGAGCTTGTCACGCTAAATGGGAAATGTTGCGCATACGACCTGAGGGCCCCGGTGACTGCGTGGAGAGCATGTGTGTTGCTGTTGTGGCGGGTGTGCGTGTGCGTTTTATGACATTGCCAATTTACGAAAATTTCATAAATATAAATTGGTTTTAAATGTTAAAATAAAACAATTAAAACTGCCGCTGGTAAACAGCAAATGGGCCACTCCAACCGCCACAGGATAATGTTTTTAACTCCAGAGGAGCTTTGAATAATTTAGGGGAATTATATTGCATCGCCCGTGGGAGTGCAAATCGGAAATTAGTCAAACATGAGCTGACATTTCAGCCAAATTTCCACCATTGAACTTTCATGCTTCGTCAGAGCCATGAAAAATGGCTCAATTCAATCACGGAAACAAGAAATTTATTTATGTACCTATCGACACAAATTCTGACGCTAAAAAAACGCTGAAAATTGTTTACGGCTCTTACTGCCATAAAGCGGCATGATAAATGAATGAAATTCGCTGGCAATTCCCTGGCTTTCACTGCCAGACATAAATTGCAAACTAATAAAACTGTGGAAAGACCATTGAAATGACATCAAAGGCGAGTGGAATAAGTGTCAAGGAAACGGGTCGAGCAATATGCCCGAACAATACGCTCTCGAAATGTTTGGCTTTAAGTTGGAGCTATTAGGTCGCTGCTAACAAATCGATATTTAATGACAAAGCTTAGTCACGCCCTCCCGCCCAGCAAGGACTCCCCCGCCAGACGACGCATACACTCAAACAAAGCCAGGACATACATCATTGTCAATGTCAAAGTGTCAAAGCAAACTTGCAGCTCACAAAGCCAGCGGCGCATAGTTCTCGGTCCACAGTTCCTCTGACTTACACTTGGAGAAACCTAATCTATTTTATGTGTATATAAGAAATACATTATAAAGAAAATTCCACCATATTGTGGTTCTAAAAGTCCTGTATTTCTAAATATCCCAAGAAACCAATACCCTGGAATTACCATTTGCAAAGCCAATTATTTCGCCTGCATCCCTGTGGGCCGTTCCAAGTCAAGTGCAATAAACCCTGTAACAGGGCATGGAGTTTTGCATTTCGACCACGCCCACCTAATGCCCACACTTCCAGAACGCCAGGACGCCAGGATGCCACGATGGCAGCCCTCTGTTGCCTGCAGTTATGATGTTGCAGTAAGCAGCAAGTAAACTGCAATTTGCGAACAAAAACTTTGCTTGCGACAAACTTTAGTCCTGCTAGTCCAGCTCCTACCCAGCTCCAGCCCAGCACCCCGAGTCCTTTCTATCTATTTCACTTGGCAAACGGACAACAATTTGAACTGACAAAGTCCGGCGATAAAAAAGATGCTTAAGTACTTTACTGGCGCTTCGGATGCATCGCACAAAAGTTTATTAAACAAACAGGTAGCGACAAAACATAATAATAGGAGGAAATAACAATAGCGGATGTGGTTTTGTTTTTTCAACAACATTATTCCATGAATTTTGAATAAATGTTTAGTTTTACAGAAACTAAAAACCATTCACTTTCACCAACTCCCTTTTTTTTACAGGACTTTAACCCAGCCAGACAGAAGCAATAAAGCCAAACAATCTGGTGTCAATTTGACGAGTGGCTTGTCTAGTAATAAGCTCACTCCACTTTCAACAATGTACAGTCATCGCTGCCCACCTGCCACGCCTCGAGGGCGGGCATCCTAGCGTCCTGCCAGCCACAGCCACCCACCGATTGGGTGTACGCCGCTCGCATAATCAATTATGCGTCTGCAGTGCGTCCAAAGTTGCCTCTAAACTTGGCAATTTATTTGCACCGGAAACTCAACATAAATCAAACTAATTTCTCCTGGGATTTTTCAGCACAATTTCCGACGTGTCCCTGTCGCGTTCGCTCTCTCTTTCGCACTCTTCACAGCTTTCTCTTTCGACTCCTGTCTGCTGCCGCTTTTGCTATTATTGTTGTTGTTATTGGTCACGTGTTTAGCTGCGTGAGGGAGGGAAAAGGAGCTAGCGAGTCCTGGCAGGGAGGCATAGCAAATTGAATTTGTCGCGCTGTGTTGCATAATTTGAGTCGCATTGTGCGCCTAATTGGCCGGGCCAGGCCAAGGAAAAAGTGAAAGCCCCCAAAGAAAACTCGAGGACATGCTCTGATTAAGCTGGTTTTGTTCTTCGTCCTCGGAATCGGTATTGGAATTGGAATTGGAATTGCGATGCATGCTAATTGCAGAGGCGTCCTGTTGTCCTTTCCTTGGATTCCTTTTTAAAAACAACGCCAATCGTCCTGTCACTGCCAGAGCCAATAAAAAGTATTCTTGGAAAAGTGCTATAAAAAGGACAATGAAAAGCGTGCTTTTTATCAAGGAGAAAAGACTTAGAAGCAAAGTTGGGTATACTAGTCGTATACGAAATTTCCGGAACTCATTCCTAGTAATACTTTAGGGAAACGTCTATTTTCCTCTTATTATCAGAACACTTCTCAAAATTCAAAGTTCACCGAATAGAAAAATGGAAACTCAAGTTGAGGACCATTTGGCTAATGGAGACGGTCTGCCCATGGAACCTAAATTAACTGAACTCAGTATTAGGGATTATCGAAATGAGCACCGGGTAGAGCCGTCGTCAAAGGACCTCCGACTGCCGAAGCAAAAGAACATCGTGGCCTCTCTTAAGGAATTCTGGCGCAAAACGGGGCACTGCGACTTTCTAGTTAGGATCGGAGATTATAGCTTTCCTTGCCAGCGATTGGTGCTGATGTGCTATATCGAATCCGTTCGCAAGAATCCCGATTCCACGGAGCTGGAGGTGCCGGAGGATATAGTGTCGCCAGAGGTATTTGTTTCCCTGTATGACTGGATGACCGACAAAGATACCTTTCCAAAGCGCTCGGAGATTGTGGAACTCTTGTCGGTGGCCACTTACCTCAAAATCGACGAACTGCTCAATCAGATTTGGGCCTGCTTGGAGTCGGAGGAATTTATTGAGCATCGCGCGTACCAAGTGGCCAAGGAGGTGCTGCGCTTCAAGGACTTGGAGCACTTGCACTACCCCATGCTGCAGCGCATCCAGGGCTACTTTCTCACATTCGTTTCCTGCCAGGAGTTCCTGGAACTGTCACCCGACAGCCTGTGTTTTATGCTCTCCTCGAACGAAATTGCCGTGAACAGCGAGGCGGAGGTTTTTTATGCCGCCATCCGATGGCTAAATCACAACTGGCCCCAAAGGCTCAAGCACGTACCGGAGGTGCTGGACAAGGTGCGCCTGCTGATGTTGCCCAGGAAGTTGGTCAAGTTGTTGGCGTTGCCGAGGGGAGAGTGTCAAGTGGATCGGGTCACTCAGTTGGCAGAAGTGAAGATAAGCCTGGAGGAGACCAGGTAAGACTACGATTAGGATTCGTCCTGACAATTAATTCCCATATCTCCTTATTAGTTTCGCTCAAATTCTGATGCGGCATAGTGATGGAACGTCGCTGTTTAGCGAGATTTATGACATCTTCCACATATCCGTGCCACAGTCCCGCAAGTTCATATTTCACGACCTGTCACCGTACCATCACCCCGATCCGAATGCACCTGGCCACGTGTTCAGCCACGCCGACTTCCTCCGCTACCTGGGCGTGCTCCAAAGCCTGCCGCCGGATACTTTGCCCCAGCTGCTGCGACGCTGATGCCCGCGATCGTGGCATGTGGCAGCTACACAAGACTTGCATTACCTGGCCAGGTCGCTGCTGGATTCGCTTTGATGTGGGACAAGATGGTAGGACCAGGTTTGAAGTATCCATGAATGGAGTAACACTTTTCATGGTTTATGTTGGTGGTGTTTTGTGCGTTTTTGTACAAGTAATAAAATTAATGTTTGGCAATGGAACCAAGCCTTGCCTGCTTCCTTTCCAGCGTTTCCCACTCCGATTTCGAAAGCAATTTCCTCATCAGCCCCAACTGCCACAACAAAAACGGCAACAACGCCAACTGCGAACCACATTTCGCAGTATCGTCGTCATCCTGGCCACATCGCCTTGTTTCAGGTTGGAATGCCCGCGGCGCCGCTCCAGAGCTTTGAGCAAACCGACACACATAGCGCATAGCTTCAGCCGCAATCTGCCACCCAGGCCGGCCCACAGTTTGCCACCACACCCTGCCACACACCTGGCGTTGCAGGTAAATTGAAAATGTTTGTTGCTGCGGCAAGAGTCTGCAAAGTTGGCAAATCGAGATTGCAGTTGCCGGGCTACGGGGCTGGGTACAGGGCTGCCGGGCTGTCGGCGACGATGATGTTTACGCTGATGATGATGATTTTCGGCTAATAACTGGCTGGCTGGAAGACAAATTTGCATAATTAACAAGTTCGGTGGAGTGGAATAAAAAACACCCGACCAGATGCAAGATGATGCTGCTTAAGCGTGGGAAAAATTGCCACAAAAAGCGACCACAATATCCTAATATGCTCAACACTTTGCGGTTGCCAAAGGAAAAAAGGACGTGCGTGTGTCTGAACTGTTATTAAAATCATAAATCTGCATTAAGCGGATCCCTATGTGTGGGCGGGCAAACAAAACGGCTTTATCAGCTAGGCAACGCATTATTCACATTTTTTACTTCATACATAAATTTATTTTAGAGCCTCGTTCGTCTCTTTTTTAATAAACTCTGGTCCCCGGTGCCTGGTCCCTGGTGCCTGGTGGCTGGTAGATGTGTCCTGTAAGCTTGATGCCACATTCGCGCCGGGCTTATGTCCTGAAAGGCGTCCTTTAATTTATTTTCCATACCCCATATCCTTGAAAAAAGGCAACAGCCAGGCGAATGATTAAAAACCACTTTAATATATCTTCTTTGTCAGTTTGGGAAAAAAGCTATGAAGAATAATAGAATGTTGGAGGGTAAAGATTTTAGCAGGATTTTTCCAGCGCCGTTTTTTGGCAGTCACTCGAATAAAACAAAAATGAATTAGCTTTTTTTGAATAAACCATTTATTTGGGACTCTCAGCCCACAGGACTTTGAGGATTAAATGGCGAAGGACGAAAATCAAAGGGATTCAGAGGGTTAGGACGCGGTGGTGGCGGTCTCCACATCCTTGCCTCCGATATTCCAGCTCCGAAAAAGGCCCAAATCACCAGCAACAACCAAAAGCAGTACATTTTTCCAGAGACTGAGGTCGACTTGGCGAAACAATCGCTTTTATAGGAAATCTCTCTCAGAGAAGGTGATTCCCCGCTGACATCAGAGATCGCGACATTATCAGTAATATTCGAAGGGGGATTTTTTTCAGCTTGGTCTGCCTCGAGGGGATCTTTTTCTATAAAAACTATAGTTCAAGACCCGAATACCTATTTCCTCTCCATAGATACCCTTCAAATATTCCATCACTATTCATTAATAAGCCTGCTTACAATCATAATTCATGGAAACTTTGAGGAAAGTAACCATCGATTTTTTGTAGTTTCCCTTTTCAGGCAACTGGAAATAAAATGGCAAAGAATGGGATGAAACAGACATGAAAGGCAGGAAAAAAGTTGGAAATTACAACGCATAGTTGCGGTCAATTGTTAGTGCAAAATACCCCAAACAATTAGAAACCACAATTGCTGTTCTGGCCAAGGGAGAACTTTTCATTTTTACTGGCAGGACTGCAGGCTGCATTTGCCACCCGGGCCATGCCTTGCCCCCCGGTGTCCTGCTGGTGCTGCCGTAGCTGGAAATGCATTCTGAGGTTAATGCTCCAAGCGAAGGGTGAACATCGCCCCCAAGTTCCCAGCCCTTAACCCACTTCAAGCCAAAGAGTTCGGTTTATAAACTTGCCCGGGCACTGCTGTCCTGACAGTACATTTGGCAAATTTTCCTTTTCCTCGGTGCTCTGCTCTGCTCAACTTTCCTGCAGCTGCAGTTTTCCACCGATACCGATACCAGTACCGACCCAGCACCCGCCCCCACCTTTTTCTTCTTAGCTGTCCCTCTGTCAAGTGAGGCGAACGTAATGCGATTTTAATACAGATTTCGCCCAACTCCCCATTGGCCCCAAGACTGAAGTCTGTCATGTTGCATGACACTCTGCATGGAATGGCAGAGGCAGGGGCAGTGGCAGGACGTGTGTGTGTGTGTACGTATGTAATGTATAAGCCTTTAACTGTTTATTTGTTGGCCAGGACGTGTGGCACATTTCGGTCCAATCGCTTGATAGCTGCGTATCCGGCAGAGTCCTTAAGCCGCTTAAATGTTTTGCTCATTTTGCGAAAATTTCCCCTGACTTTTGCGCAATTGAATAATTAGTTTCAGCAGAATTGGGAAATAGGGAATTATGCTACAATTTGCGACAACCTTTTAGAGACTTGTATCAAATTTAAAGACAATATTTCATACACTTGCTGGAGCTGTCAGGGAAAGGATATTTTTGTGTACATTTCCATAGGATGTGCTGCTTCCCCTTTCTCATATTTTGTTTTTTAGTGCCTCTACTAAACGGTTTAACCCACACAAACGGGAACAGGAACCACAGAACGAAAATGTAAGAGTGTATCCGTGGGTGGTTCATGCTTTTACAATCCTATTAAAGTATCAGACAATCTAATCAACGGCAGGCAGAGCAGCTCAAAAACCGCGCGTCCTGCACACGCGCTAAACGTTGCCAAAAAGCAAGAACGACCGCAGACGGAAA
The DNA here is from genome assembly GCA_018150405.1 of Drosophila varians. Lineage (NCBI taxonomy): Eukaryota > Metazoa > Arthropoda > Insecta > Diptera > Drosophilidae > Drosophila > Drosophila varians. The sequence continues at coordinate 19,838,708 of JAECWK010000130.1, forward strand.
GAGTCGGTAAGCCCGTCGTCCAAGGGGTGGCAATCTGGGAGTCCAGGAGTCCGAGAGTGGGAGGGGAATCCGCAATTGCTGACGCCATAGCTGCTTGTTGACAGCGCTCCTGGCCCAAGCATTCGGTCTACAACTAAACACGCAGATAGACAACCAGATAGCCAGGCAGCACCTACAACAACCATAACAGCAGCAAGGAAGCAGGCAACAGCCATCACAAGAATGCCAACAATGGCAACAAACAACAATCGCATTACAAGGCAAAATGTCCAGTAAAACAGGCGGCGGTAGAGTCGACTTCTTGATGGGTTTTGGGGGCATAGACGGGGGATATCAAGAAGATGGGTCCCCGTCTTTAGGGTTTAGAGATAATATCGTGAAGGGAGATAGGGCAGAAATCACGGAAATGATTTATAAAATAAGAATATTTTATAATTTAACGATTAGATATTATAAAAGACTTATAAATGGAAAGAAAGCAAGCTTATAGGCAGAGAGGCTAACACAGAGAACACTATTGTTAGCATTTTTGTTGTTGTTGTTGGGGATTTGCAAAGTACTTACTATTTTTTGTTGTACTCCATTTTGCGGCTCACGCTCTCATCTCCGGCCATGACTGTTGCTGGAAGCTATTGTTGCATTGTTGTTGGCTCGGTCTGCGTCAGTTTAATTTGAATACACTTAAGTGTGTTGCGGTGTGCCAGGGAGCCGCTGCGAGAATTTCCAATTGAAAATCACTTCAAGTTTAATTTGATTGCCGCTACGGCAGCTGAGCGAAGTGGTTAGCTTTCTCCCCAATCGCTGTCTCTGTTTCTCCTCCTTGCTTGTTGCCCCCCTTTCCAGTACTCCTTTCCAGTACGCATATACATATATATGTATATATCTGTTCGATTTTAATCACATTTCGGACCGTCATTAATATTGATGAAAACTTGTTATGTTCTGCATAATTTGTGAGAAGGCTCAAAGAAAACAGCAACATGTTCCAGTCCCTTGGCCAAATATACAAGAACAGAGGGGGAAATTCTCGAATTTCCTTAAGTTTCGGTCGGTAAAGTTTCATTACTTGATTATTTCCACTCCCGCCTGCGAAGCAAGTGAAAGGGAGCAGAAAAAATGCACGGAAAACGAAATTAAATCTCCAGGCATAGTCAACCAAAAAAAAAAAAAGGGCAAAAGGAATGCGGCACGCAGACGAAAAGAAGCGACTGGAAAGAAGGAAAGTTTGGGGAAGAGAGAGTTGGAGTTGAGGATGTAATGCAATCAGGAATCAGAAAGGAAAACTCACTTTGCCAAGAATGCGGAATACCCTTTGACGAATCTTTGTTACCTGTTTTCCAAATTGGATTTTTCGGTCATGGTTTTTGGCTTAAAACTTTAACCTTTAACGCAAAAATACAAAGATATTTGACCCCTGATACCCTGCGTGCCCGGTCATAATCATCTTCTGCCACAATGATGATAAACCCATTATGCCGCCCACAGCACACATTCCAGGTGATCCGGGCGAGGGTAAAAAGAAGCAACAAAAATTGGATTTTCATTATTTACAGCATATTACACACATGGTATGTGTGGGTCCCGAGTCCTCAGCTCCTGGCCCGGCTCCTCAGTTCCTCGAGTCCGGTCGGCAGTACACATATCGTATATCGATAGGCATATGTGTCTATATGTTCATGCATCAAGTAGGTCCTGGACCTGGCTTTTATTCGGCTGCAACGTGGCGTATACGTAACAACAAATACAAAAAAAAAAAAAAGCAAAATCACCCGGCACAAGTGAAAATGGACTGGAAACGGTGGACGGGGACAGATGACAGGCTGACAGGATGGACCCTTTGGGCTAGGAAATTAATTAAATTAAGTCAACGAAAAGTGAAACGCCAGACGCACCAACACAAACACAACCCCCACCCCACCCACACACTTGTCGCATACTCGTGCAGTTTCCTGTTATCCTGGGAGCAGGAAGGAAGCCCTTGCCCGCAGGACACACTCTTTGACATTCGTCGCTTACCATCACCTACCATCACCTCCCCGCTATCACTTTCTGATGCGATGCTGCCGGCATCCGCGATAAGCGCGCTTCGTTATAATCCTAATTAAATATTTAGGTTTACTCTATGGCTGTATTTACTCAGCTCCCACTCCTATCCTTAGGGTCCTCAGTGCCCTCCGTGTCCTGTTTTCTGTTTTCAGTTTTCGTCTTTATCTGATAAGTCCTCTGCTGGGCGGGTAAGGGTTAATTGCATTAGAGTTATGACAATTGCCAGCAAATTTGACTTGACAAAACAGAGCGGGCGAGCAAATACGAAATTTGGATGCGAAATCAACGCGAACTCACTGCAGGACTAATTAGATAAAAACTGCGTCATCAGCTGCAAACATGGAGAGGAGCTGGCAAGGGAAAAAAACCAAACCAAGAACTCATAAAACCGGCAAAAATATTGCACAAAGGGAGATGTGTATTTTTTAAGTCCTTCAACTGCATTTGGATACCCCGGCTTTTGTAGTCTAGACAGGATCAAACAATAAACCGATCTGGGAGAGCCTAGAGAACCCCTTCAGATAGCATCTGTTTGGTATTCTATTTTCCATTCCATCCCATCCTACTCCGGCTCCTGCTACTGCTCCTGCTCCGACTACGACTCCGTCTGACGTTTGCCGGCGCAGTTGAGACAGGGCGCAATTTGTTTTAATCAACAAAGTCAAAAGGGGGGCACGTAGATCTCCGTTCTGTGAGAAATTAAATAAACTTTGTGTTGGCCAAACAATTTGGCCATCGTCCGCCTCCGAAGCGTCTGCGGTTTTGACCGCCGTTCCAGACACAAAAAACCGAGGAGTTACAAAAACGCTGACAACCAAAAGGACCCCCGTCCCAGGACTCGGACGTGACGAGCTGGAGCAAGGAGAAAAAGGCGTACTAGCAACAGCCAATCCTTTAAAGCGATTTAATAATGCAGCAACTTCTAGGGGTTTCCTTGCCGCCCGGGGACATTAATTTTCTTGAGCACACAAATTTGTCATAATGAAGTTGAATTCTTGGCGACCCCACCGACCCAACCGACCCAACACCCACGATTAGCCGAGCACTGGTAATCCCCAAATAATAACAATACGTTCGACAGATAAATGAAAATTCCAGGGCAGAACATAAATTATTTCCAAGGCTCTGATTTATTGGCCGACCACAACAAATGCCACAAACAAACAAACAGTCCGAGATTAGAAAAGGAAAACTGTTTGGCCAGCTCCTTCGGAAATTTTAGAAATCAGAAATAAAAACTGCTTGTCCAGCTCTGACTGAATGGCATTGTGTTTTGTGTCCTGCAGAGGGCATCTTTATTTCGGCTCCTGGATGGGAGGACTTTTGATCTTGTGCCTGATGTATTTATTGTGTGTCCATTGTGTGTTATCAATAAAGCAAATTGAATTTGCGGCGGTGCAAAAAGTGCCACAGAGGTCGATCAAGATAAATGTCAGCGGGAGGCAGGAAAAACGTGGAAATTGCCTTCAAGGCAGCTCAAGATTCTGGCGATTGTTTGCCGCTGTTTGCTATGGTTTGCCATGGTTTGTGCTAGAATAGACGAATTAAACGAATCTCCGTGGATTGTTTTTCCTTTGATTCCTCAATTCGCCGCCAATGATAAATGAAAGAGGTTAACTGATGATTTAACAGTCCCCGCCATCCCAAATCCTTGACATCTCCATTCTTTGCCCTCCGAAACGCTTATTTATTTATCATCCTCCATGTGTCCCTCACATACTTTGAATGTAATGAATCAAATCAAATCGAATCGCATCGAATAGGATCGAATTGTATCGGTTCGGTTAAGTTTCGGATCAACTTTGTGCGCTTTGAGGCGTAAATGTTTTATGGAATGATTTATTATGCCGGCTTCTATCTGTCTACTGGACGGACCAGGGACACGGCGCTGGACCCGGAGGCGTGGCCCGGACCCTAGGCAATAAAACATGGCCCCTTATTTGTTGGCACTGCTGGCAAGGGACCCCGAAGGTCCAAAAAGAACACGTCCAATCGATTGTTAACAACTCGCCTAACAAGAACAAATGTCGTTCGCATTGAAAAATTGTTATTTCTTTGTCTGCCTTTTTGCGTTGCCAAGGTGGGACAAAATTAATGAAAGTTTTCTTTGTTGTCCGGGATTTAATTAGTGGTCTGGTGGTGTAAAATCTTGATTGCAAGGAAAGCAAATGTTTCCCTAATCCATTCCCAGTCCACTGGAGCTGACACTGAATACATTAAATTAATTGCTTTGACTGCAACAGCAATGGCAACGGCAGCGGCGTTAATTACATGCATCCATCCACTCATTGCCTTAACTTCACTCCATTGTTCATCCCAAAAAAAAAAAAAAAAAAAAAAGGAACCCACACAAATGAAATTGGGCATAAAACAATGCATTTCCGCCTTCGCCCGCCCCGACACATGGCGCACTTCCGTTTTAACGCCATTTTCTTTTTATCACTCCTTCTCTACGCTTCTCACACGTATTCCCCAGGTTCAATAAACACTCCTAACGTCTGGATCAGCAGCGAAAAAAAAGCCGAAAGGACATTGAATTGTTGCCTGCTTTATGTTGCCATTCCATTAATTATCGTTCGTTATTTTAACTTTTAGCGCCGCCATTGCTTCATTTTTTGAATGGGTGCAGGACGCAGGACGCTGGACTACAGGGGGGCATCCCCCATTGTGTCTGCACTTTGCAAATACCCGGTCGCATACCTCATAATATTGGCCAACATCCTTTTTGTCTCAATCCTTTTTGTTAGCCCCTCCAACCGATATGGCTGTAATTTTTTGTCAACGCCTTTTGTTTGCACATTAAATGGCATTGGCCGCCAGCGCCATGTGCAATCGTTCTGGCTGCCAGCTTTGCTACCTCTTTCTTTATCCTTTTTGCACCCACCCGCGCCGTCACACTATGAAATTCCAATGGTCGATGGTCTGGGTAATGAATTACTAGCCACATGCTTTTTGTCCACCGCCCGTCGTCTCGCAACAATGACATTGCAGTTTTTAGCCGTCCGCCAGCGCCGCCAGGACATCAGACATTTTCAGGGCCGCCAGCCAGACAGGACGCTGCAGCCCCCCGCTGCAGCATCGCAGGCTGGTGGGAAATTATGCCTGTTTAATTGTTATATGGCCATGGCGACCATTTTAAATACTTGGCATTGAAATATGCCTGCAGGCAGGCTGTCATTTAAATAAAGGGGCATTAAGTGCAGGACTTTCCAGGGATATTTAAGGGAATCCTTCCCCTAAAATGTAGGCCTTTCGAGATGCATTAAAGTAAAGCCCCTCCGCTCAGATTAAGATTTTTCACTTAAGCAGCTTTTAGTCCCAAGGGCCAAGTCCAAGGGGCCCAGATGAAAAATGAGTTGAAGCCCCTTCGCCGCCAGGACTCATCAGGCCAAGTGCCCAAAAACGGCAGCAAATTCGAATGGAAAAACTAAGAAAAGCGAAGGGAAGGGAGAGCTGCTGGCGAGAACTTAATGCCAAAGCGGAAATGTGACACGTTGTACTTGAATGCTTCGCCTGGAAAAACGTTTCCGGTTGCCGCAAAAATTAATTTCATTAATGCACGAAACTGGAGATGCCGCCGGAGTAAGATGAAAGGCGGAACCGGGCTAGGCGAAGGAAATGGGACACAGTTCCATTTACTTGATTCTCACTTTATTCAGAGGGCAGCAGAAAATCCAGCAATTAATTTCCTATTCAAACTGCTTCTTTAGTTTGGCCAGCTGGGTGAGGAATTCATCGCGGGCGGCTCTCCTCTCCCCCAAGCTCTCGATGGGCACCAGTTCCTCGCACTGCATGGCAATCTCCTTAAGGGTTTCGGCCTCCTCCCGGGTGTTGGGCGTCTCCCCATAAGTGGCACTCACGGCGGAGATTTCTCCGCCGAATCGCTGGAAGTAATCAGCCACGCCTCCGGGAGCGTTTAAATGAGCCGTTTCCAAGGATCCCAACAGGGCATAGCGCAGTCCCAACCCTTGGCTCAGCACTCGATCCACATCCGCCACAGTGAGTATCCCGGAGGCTACCAAGCGCCAGACTTCGTTTAGAATTGCGTATTGTATTCGGTTTGTGGCAAAGCCCTCGATCTCCTTGTTCAGAGTCACGGGACGCTGGCCAATGCTAAGCATCAGGGTCTTGGTCCGCGCCACAGCCTCCTGGGAAGTCCAGGGAGCGGGTACGATCTCCACCAGGGGTATAAAGTAAGGAGGATTCAGGGGATGTGCCACCAGCATCTACAAGCAGTCTCAGAGATGGTAAACGATGTAATCGTTATAATATTTTTACCCACCTGCGCTTTTCTTTTGAGGTCTTTGCTGTACAGGGAAGGCATGAAGGTGCTAGTGGAGCTGGCTACCACGGTATTGCCATCCAGGAACTCGTCTAACTGGGTGTAGAGGTCCCTCTTCAGCTGCAGGACTTCAGGAACACATTCCTGTATGTGCAGGGCATCCTTGACCAGCACCTCCAGCTTGGTAGTGACCTCAACCAGAGAGAATTGCTCGGCTGCTTTGAGGCTTCCCCTAAGCGAACCCTTCTCCTCTAGGCGCTGGAGGTCCTTTTCCAGTTCCTGCAGGGCTGAGGACAGCTGGCTCTCCAGGATGTCGTACATCTGGACCCGATAGCCAGCGGCTGCAAAGAGCATGGCCCAGGCTCTGCCAATCAGGCCACTGCCCACGATTCCAATCTTTTGGCAACTCATTTCGAACTGACGGAAGTTGGGAGATGGATGGAGGCGATCCGAGGCACTTATCGCCCTGGCACAGTGGCTGCTTTTAAAATTATTAAATTTATATTTAAAATGGAATAATTATTGGAATTTTTGATTATGTTGCTCCACTGTGTTTGGGTTCAAGTTCAAGCAGCTTTCTCATAATTCATGTGACTATATTTTTATTTGAAGATAATCCATTGTTTATTTATGGCAATCCACTGGAAAGAATTGCTGCGCTTTTACGATACGGTTTGCTTTTAGTTATTAATTGTAATTCCGGATACCCCATTAAACTAGCTTTAAGTAATCGCTTTTACCCCTTTCCGGTAATAATCTGGCTTAATTTGATTTCTTATCAGCTGGGGCGCCTCTGTGAAGTTCTTAACAGCCAATTAATTGATAATCCCCGACTTTTGTGATTTATTAAAGCTTTCACTTTCGGCTTGAAGGTTAAAAGAGCGAAGCGGCGGGGCGGGAGGTGGTTGGATGGAAGGGGGCAATGGGGCAATGGTCGTGGGCGTGGGCGTGACATACCGCCCAGCTGACAAAAGCCTGCATGTAATACTTTTATGCATATTTCGCGCATATTTTTCTGACATTGTAAGTGGCTGAGGCTGCCAGCAATAAATTATTGAATAAGCACTGCCACCACCAACAACTGGAACAGCAACAGCAACAGAGCAACCGGAAGAGACAGAAGGCGGGAGTGGGTGGGTGGGCGGTAGCAGTGCGAGGAGTGTCCTGAAGCCAGAGTCTCGTTTTCATATGTAAACCACATTAATCATACGCCCCGTTTGCGTTTTCATTTACGCCACTGACATATGAAAAAATGTGAGCGAATGAATAACAACAGCAATAACAGGAGTAACTGGAGGATCGGCAGCAGAAGCAGAAACAGAAACAGAATCCGAATCAGATGCAGGGATAGGTCCTGGAAACCATAGCTGGGAATCCCCCGACGAAACTGTTAGGCAGTCGAGTTAAATCAGCCATGAAATGCCATCTACACTATGGCAAGCCATAAAAGCGATTCCAACAAAGGACCATGAAGGGAAATATTTTTATATATAAAATATATAAAGTGTAGAGGGATTCACATTTCACTTGATTGCATTTAAATGCTTGTTAATATAAATGGAAAATGGAAATCAATGCCAGATGCAAAAGGAGAATTGTGGAAAGCGTTTACGTTTACGCTGACAATTGCTCGTTTCCGCCGTTCGCGTCCCCCTCCACATCCTTTTCGGCGCAGGACTCAATGGAGAGGAAAGCGAAACGTACAAAATTAATCCGTATTTCGATACGCCATTTATGTGGCATATTTATGTGGCTTTTATTTGAAAAATATACACACAAAAACAAGTTGACTGGCATGTAAATGTGAAACTAATCTAATTAGAAGTCCTCTGGGTCACCTTAAATCCAATCCATTCCTTGACGGGATTTCGCCAACCAATGCCAATCAAATGCGGTCAACTGTCACAGGAGCAGAAATCAAAATCACCAACAACAAAAAATACGAGAAAAAGGAAGCATCAGCAGCCGTAAAAAAAAGGCAACCTCAAAATCAATTAATTTTATTGGCCATCTTCCTCCCAGGCAGCCCTCCGTGTGCGGAAAACAGAAATGTCATTGTGGTGAAAAACTATTTCCCAAACAGAGTGCAATTCCCCGTTTATTTCGTCCTTTTTCCGGACCTGTCCTGGGTACTAGGTACCAGGTATACTACCACATAACTGAATAGGTTTAAGGCTAAATAAATATTAAATAGAATGGTTAGTAAATATCCAAAGTTACTCAATTAATGATAAAATGGTATAAAGATTATCCTTTAATGGGTATCAAAGTTTCGTTGACCAAAGGTAACCCCTTTTATCTCCACTTTTTTGTATTGTTTGTCATTGGGCGGATTCTAAATCTGAGTCTATCTCGTCTCTGACATTGACAAAAGTGCAAAGGATTAAAAGTTGTACACGGGGCCCAACAAAAGCCATTGAAAGCTAACCACATAGATACACACTCTATGTCCTTTTCCTTTTTTTCGAGCCGTTCTGAGGCATTGAAGTCACGTAGTTTGTGTGCAAATTTTTTGTGCCTTCGTACGCAGGGGGAAATGGTCCGTGCCCCGTGTACGGGTACGGATTCCGTGTTCCACAACACGTAAGTGTGCGAGTGAGTGGTCCCTTTTTTGATTTGGTTATGTAGCTAAATTTAATTCTTGTTTAGCCCCAGCCCGGCCTGATTAAATTTTGCCTCTGTCACTTACGTGATTTCAATGCGTAATTTATGCCAATAACCCGTAGCCGGAGTCCATATGGAGGGACCAAGCCCCAAAAACCCGTCCGTAGTCGGACGAACTTTTAATTAGTTTAGTGTCATTCTGAAAAGTGCTGTAACTGCGGCTGTCCTTTACTCCGCCCCTATTTTGAAGAGGTGCCAAGTATCAACATGCTCACAGATTCACGGATTCCGAGATCCAGTACGATTTTGAGATAGAGACACAGATCCCAGAGATAACCGCGCCCACGTGTTAATGTCTGTTTGCTTGCCTCAAAATTGTTGAATGCCAGGATGTGACGATGCCACGTGAGTGAGTCGGTGTGTCCGCAAGGCTGACTGAGGCTGCGATTCTAATCGCCTGCGTTATGGGCTCCGTTGCCTTGGCCGCACTTGTCATCAGCCCTCCAGTCCTTCAGTCCCCCAGCCCCCAGCCCTCGTCTTGACCCCCCTTCCTGAAAGCTCGAATCCAAACCAGCCCAACTACCTACACATCCAATTAACTGGATGTCGTGGCTGTTCCCCCGTTTGCGAGGCGAAAAGTTGCAGCCAAATCAAATGTGCCAAAGCATGGAAAAGTCGCGTGACTGTCAACAAAGTGCAATCTCAATCAGTCTAAGTCGGACACACTATTACAGAAAAGGACAAAAGCCCTAGCTTTCAACTACCCTTATCCACGGGAAAAAGAAAGTTCCTTAGCTATCCTTATTAATTAGTTTTAAAAAGGGAGAAAGACTCATAACATAAAGGAGAAGGGTCCGTATAGGGATTTACCCGATTTTATACGGAACTCCGGATTTTACAGGGAATAGCCCATAGGAAAAAAATCGAAATAATAAGTCATGGCCAGGTTTTGATGCAGAATGATGGGGAATCTTTTTAAGATTCATTAACTGTATTCCTTTTGTGAATCGGATAAAAATTGGCCAAACTATGGACATCGGAAGGGTCCATATAGGGGATATACCGGAATTTTCAAAGGTCTCCGGATTTTACAGGGGATAGCTCACAAAAATGGGAAGAAAATCGAAAAAATAATTCATGGCCAGGTTTTGATGCAGAATGATGGGGAATCTTTTTAAGATTCATTAACTGTATTCCTTTTGTGAATCGGATAAAAATTGGCCAAACTATGGACATCGGAAGGGTCCATATAGGGGATATACCGGAATTTTCAAAGGTCTCCGGATTTTACAGGGGATAGCTCACAAAAATGGGAAGAAAATCGAAAAAATAATTCATGGCCAGGTTTTGATGCAGTTTGGTGGCGAATCTTTTTAAGATTCATTTAATGTATTTCTTTTGTGAATCGGATAAAAATTGGCCAAACTATGGGCATCGGAAGGGTCCATATAGGGGACATACTGGATTTTTCAAGGGACTCCGGATTTTACAGGGGATAGCTCACAAAAATGGGAAGAAAATCGAAAAAATAATTCTTGGCCAGGTTTTGATGCAGTTTGGTGGCGAATCTTTTTAAGATTCATTTAATGTATTTCTTTTGTGAATCGGATAAAAATTGGCCAAACTATGGGCATCGGAAGGGTCCATATAGGGGACATACTGGATTTTTCAAGGGACTCCGGATTTTACAGGGGATAGCTCACAATAATGGGAAGAAAATCGAAAAAATAATTCATGGCCAGGTTTTGATGCAGAATGATGGGGAATCTTTTTAAGATTCATTAACTGTATTCCTTTTGTGAATCGGATAAAAATTGGCCAAACTATGGACATCGGAAGGGTCCATATAGGGGATATACCGGAATTTTCAAAGGTCTCCGGATTTTACAGGGGATAGCTCACAAAAATGGGAAGAAAATCGAAAAAATAATTCATGGCCAGGTTTTGATGCAGTTTGGTGGCGAATCTTTTTAAGATTCATTTAATGTATTTCTTTTGTGAATCGGATAAAAATTGGCCAAACTATGGGCATCGGAAGGGTCCATATAGGGGACATACTGGATTTTTCAAGGGACTCCGGATTTTACAGGGGATAGCTCACAAAAATGGGAAGAAAATCGAAAAAATAATTCTTGGCCAGGTTTTGATGCAGTTTGGTGGCGAATCTTTTTAAGATTCATTTAATGTATTTCTTTTGTGAATCGGATAAAAATTGGCCAAACTATGGGCATCGGAAGGGTCCATATAGGGGACATACTGGATTTTTCAAGGGACTCCGGATTTTACAGGGGATAGCTCACAATAATGGGAAGAAAATCGAAAAAATAATTCATGGCCAGGTTTTGATGCAGAATGATGGGGAATCTTTTTAAGATTCATTAACTGTATTCCTTTTGTGAATCGGATAAAAATTGGCCAAACTATGGACATCGGAAGGGTCCATATAGGGGATATACCGGAATTTTCAAAGGTCTCCGGATTTTACAGGGGATAGCTCACAAAAATGGGAAGAAAATCGAAAAAATAATTCATGGCCAGGTTTTGATGCAGTTTGGTGGCGAATCTTTTTAAGATTCATTTAATGTATTTCTTTTGTGAATCGGATAAAAATTGGCCAAACTATGGGCATCGGAAGGGTCCATATAGGGGACATACTGGATTTTTCAAGGGACTCCGGATTTTACAGGGGATAGCTCACAAAAATGGGAAGAAAATCGAAAAAATAATTCTTGGCCAGGTTTTGATGCAGTTTGGTGGCGAATCTTTTTAAGATTCATTTAATGTATTTCTTTTGTGAATCGGATAAAAATTGGCCAAACTATGGGCATCGTGAGCCGTTCTGAGGCATTGAAGTCACGTAGTTTGTGTGCAAATTTTTTGTGCCTCCGTACGCAGGGGGAAATGGTCCGTGCCCCGTTCATTAACTGTATTCCTTTTGTGAATCGGATAAAAATTGGCCAAACTATGGACATCGGAAGGGTCCATATAGGGGATATACCGGAATTTTCAAAGGTCTCCGGATTTTACAGGGGATAGCTCACAAAAATGGGAAGAAAATCGAAAAAATAATTCATGGCCAGGTTTTGATGCAGAATGATGGGGAATCTTTTTAAGATTCATTAACTGTATTCCTTTTGTGAATCGGATAAAAATTGGCCAAACTATGGACATCGGAAGGGTCCATATAGGGGATATACCGGAATTTTCAAGGGTCTCCGGATTTTACAGGGGATAGCTCACAAAAATGGGAAGAAAATCGAAAAAATAATTCATGGCCAGGTTTTGATGCAGAATGATGGGGAATCTTTTTAAGATTCATTAACTGTATTCCTTTTGTGAATCGGATAAAAATTGGCCAAACTATGGACATCGGAAGGGTCCATATAGGGGATATACCGGAATTTTCAAGGGTCTCCGGATTTTACAGGGGATAGCTCACAAAAATGGGAAGAAAATCGAAAAAATAATTCATGGCCAGGTTTTGATGCAGAATGATGGGGAATCTTTTTAAGATTCATTTAATGTATTCATTTCGAGAATCGGATGGAAATTGGGCAAAATATAGACATTGGAAGGGCCCATATAGGGGATAAACCAATTGGCCAAAATATAGACATTGGAAGGGCTCATATAGGGGATATATCGAATTTTTGATGGAACTTCAACATAATGTTAGAAAACAATTTACATTACAATATTGAAAAATCATTAATGGGATAATATAATTTGCAGGGAGGTACCATATTGGTTTAGTTGGTTACCCATTTTTAATCCCTATTATGCCACAAATAGGGCATACAATTTTCTACATTTTGTGGAAACAAACGATTCCTTGCCTCATTTCTTTTTTGGTTGTTTGTTCTTCCAGTTCCTTGGCCTTCGTTTGCTGGCTTTCAGCCCAATTTAATAGTTTTTCGATTTGTTGAAAAGCGAATGCCAAAGCACAGAAAATAAATTGTCACAGAAATTCTGGCCAACTTGAGCAGCTTGCCTCTTGGTCCTCTTGGCCCACCACCCACCAGCCTTCCTTTTTCAGTTTCCAGCCCTCCATTTAACCGCAAAAACCAGAAAGGGGCCAAGTCAAGCCAAGACAGGCAGAAAGGCAAAGTTTCCTGCAGGACGACAGACTCCTTGTCCTTATCTTTATCAGTTTCAGGAGTGAAAAAGCGCAACGATGTCCTTGTCGTCACATATCGAGAGCAAAAAGTTCGACGACTTGGCAGCGTCCGAAGGCACCGAATACTTCCTGCCAGTAGACACAAACCATAAAATGCACTGAAAGAAAGATACCAGCAACGTTGGTTCTATAATTATGTAGAAATAAAGTTATTACTAGCTTGTGGATAATTTTGTCCTGGTGCACCGACCACCAGTCATTCCCTTCGGCTAAAGTTTGCCAGTGCAGTTGTAAATAACTTGAACATGAAAGGAAGATGGGAAATTCACAATTGAATTCATTGCGTTTTGATTGTGGGCAACCAACCCCAGCCCCCAATCCCCCGAGATAATTATCAACTTAATAAAAAACCAACTAAATGTCATTTAAAATGCCCCATAAAATCGCATAAAAGCGCATAAAGTGCCTCGCACACACATCGCCCTAGTCGTAACTGGTTGTAAATATGCTCGTGCTCAACATGCACTCAATGAATGAAATGTGTGCACAATGTTGAAAATGGTTGAGACACCCCAAAAACCCATCCCAACCGCCCAAGGCTTGGGTGTTTCGCCTCCTTGCATCAAAAGGTTTAGTTGTTGCACTGGCTATTGTTGTTGCTCATGCGCCTGGCGTGGCATGTTGTAAGTGGTGGAAGAGCGTTTGCCTTGCATATGTGGACAGCACTTACAGCGCATGATAAATTGATGTTAGCCAGACCCAAAACTGCCAAGCCGTATCGTGCCATCCTTAATTGAAAATAGTAATTCATGTCGGAATAGACGCAACGATCGTATTAACGGTAGCCTTTGTCTTTAAATTTTATTAACTGTATAGGTGCCAAAAACAAACCAAAACTACTACTTTACGCCTATGGTTTAAGTAAACAAACAAAACCACTTGGCGCCAAAGGGCTAAACAAAAACCAAGTTCACAACTTTTTTAAGCAATAAAAAGTAGTTTTAAATTTAAATGTTTTTTATTTCAAACGGTTTACAAAGATTTAAAGAAGGTAAACAGGCAATGGAAGCGTTGAAGAGAAACCTGCAAAAAAAAGAATATATATTCCGATTAGTTAATTGTATAAATCCAAAGCAATATTCTTTTGTCGATAAAGAATGTCAGTTGGGGAATTCGATAAATCTGCATAATTTGCTTAGTAAATGTTTACGGACGAATATTTCATCATTTTAAAAAAATAAATAGAAACAAAAATTTATTTAATTACCTCAACTTTTGCATCGAAAAACGAATTGTCCCTTTAGCAAAAAAAGATCAGTCCCTCGTAAAGACCTGAAAAGGAATGAAACATTAAACATCGAACAGTAAACGCCATAAAGTCATAGATAATATTATTTATCAGTTGGGGAATTCGATAAAACAGCATGATTTTCTTCTAAGAAGACAACGGACGAATGTTTCCTCATTTCAAAAGTATAATAAAAGTATACGTTTCTAATATTTACCTTGAAAAACATCAGCAAGACTTCCATTAGGAACAATCATCTATTTCGTCCTGAAATATAGGACAAGACATTAATTCAACGAAAATAAAAGTATATGCAGGATATAATTCAAATGATTTGTCAGTTGGGGAAAGAAGACATATTGAACAGCACGGTTTGTCAGTTCGAAAATCCACGAGGGTGTTTTCATCATTTAAATTAATGGATACAGAATATTTAAAATATATTTACCTGTATATGTTTATATTCATAATAGCCATCTTTGAGTTCGATTCATTAAAATCGTCGATCTGAAAGAATAATTTAAAACAAAGTATAAATATTAAATTTATTTAAAAGGCTTAAAGTTTTATTTCAAATGAGCTTTTTTCAGACAGGGATTGTGGACAGCACGGTTGTTTAGGGTTCTACTCAGAAGAGGGAATCCTGAGTGGATTATATCATCATATAAAGCTCATTTAAAAAAAAAACTGCAGTTAGTGTTTAGCTTACCTCTAAGAAAGTAGGGTCAGGCGAATTTTCCTCTTTCCCATGACCATCTAAATATCAGAATCTGAAATTAAAATTAAATTTTATAAGACCAATAATATAAGCAGTTTCAATGTGTTTAGGCGTTTTAGCTGATCAGACAGGGAATGTGAACAGCACGGTTGTTTTAGGGTTCTACTCAGAAGAGGGAATCCTGAGTGGATTATATCATCAGATAAAACGCTTTTTAACATTTTCCATCAAGCATTTGCGTACCTTTTCAGGACCCTTTTTCTTAGTAGGACTAAATACGTTGTGGCCATTGTACATGCTGTAATAAAAAGAGAATACATTATAGATTTTTCTTTAACAATACAATAGTCAGTGCTATTCAAATGAATCAGCTTCGAAAAGTTTGTAACATGAGTAATTCTAATGAACTATACTATGAAGTAACATCATAGATCAAAAAACGTAAGCAAATAGTGAAACTTACCAATCTAAAAATTTTCTTCGGCAAAGTAACATTTCCAGAGTCCAAAAGAAACTACAAAGAAAAAATCTTGTTAGGAATACTTTAAATATAAAAGTCAATGTGGTTTTTGTGTTCAATATCAGGAATATTTCTCCGCATTTTCTACTCAGTAGAACGAAAGTTAATAGATAAAAGGTATTCATCATATTAACAAGTTTATTCGACATAAAGAAGATTAAAAGGAATTTACCTAAATGTTATTTAATGAGTCAGTTCCTTTAAAGGATTATTCCAGGCCTTTTTGTTAATCCTAAAATAGAAGAAATTATCCTTTTAGTTAAGAAGTCCAATGAATTTCATGTTTTAAATCTATAATTTAAATTCAGTTGCAAAAAATGCAGCCATAATGTTTTTAATCAAAGAAATCGTACGGTAATTACATTCATCATTGAAAATTATAAAAAGAATATGCTGTTTCAAATCTTACCTTAAACAACTTTTCGGATTGGAGTCATCTTTTTGGTAGGACCAGCTAAAACGATAAATAAAGGTGTTATTTAGGAAACCATAAGATCAAAAACAACTCTAAAGCTCAATTTAAGTCAGTTGCAAAAATTGCAGCCATTTGTTTATAATCATAGATATCGTACGGTAATTACATTCATCACAAAACTATTACGTTTATTATAGCAATTAAGCTAAATAGTATACCTACCAACGAGGAAAATAATGGTTTAACATCATTGTTAGAACGTGCTACCAAATTGTGCAATCCTGTAATTAAAAGAATATTAAGTTTTATTAACTGGTCTATAAAATATTGTGCAAAAGAGTTTCAATGTGTTAGTTTCAGAATCCTTTTGGTTAATTTTAAGTTGTAGATCAACAGCACTTTGTTCAGATTGAACTTATCATCAGCTCAGCATATAAGAGGTGTTCATTATATAGAATTAAACAAACCTGAAGCACGTTGTTCTAGGATTAGATACATCTTTCAAACGTGAACGGCCGCGTACCCGGATCTGCAATTCGAAAATCATATTTAATTAGTTTGAACCTCGAAAATAATAGTCTGTAGTAACACTAATTAATTCTCAGAATCCTTTTGGTTTATTTTAAGTTGCGAATCAACAGCGTTTTGTTCAGATTAAACTTATCATCAGAAAGAAACCTAACCACAAAAGAAAAGAAGAGACTACCTACCTATGGAGCTCCATGCCGGTTGCGTCTGCGACCACGTGCCACGTGGTTTCTTGTGCATCTAAAATAAAAGTCAAGGGTTAGTCTAATGAAGTGCATCCATCGTTTTGACGATTTTCACTTGAAAAGATTCATCAGTTGGCCGTTCTTATTCTTTCTACAAGAAATGAATGCCAGTTCTTGCGACCCGGCACTCGACTCTTCAGAAAAAGAACATTCATCAAAGAATCCAATAAAACTATGAAACCTTAAGCCAAGTACCTTTTTAATCAAGGCTATTGCATTGCATCCACTATGTTAATTAGCTTTTTTTCAACTTGTAAAACTTTTTAATAATGCAAGTATGCATTTGTAAATTCATTTTTTTTATCTTTATGAAGCACGACTGCTCCAGGCAGAAAATATTTTAGAAAGAATAAATCCACGTTAGAGTGATAATGAAATCAATTCAGAAATCGATTATTCGATAAGCCGATATCTTTTACAGTGATGCCATATACTTTAACCGGTAATATTTTACCCGTTTTAGGCGTTTAATATAACTTATATTAATTTTCGAGAATTTAAGTTTTTCTTTTCTTTCGAAGAGCAAATATAATTTATTCGAAAGCCCCTTATTTTATTTTATTATTTTGGCATATTTTTCAGTAGAAACCAAATATGATGGAATAAAAATGTAATCATAAAAATAATCTCATATTTTTACTTATTTTGGATAATTAGGGATCAATCGCGAACGTTATTATTTAATTATTTAAAAAGTAGATATTATCGAACTAGTTTTTTTTCAAAACATCAACAACCCTATCCGAAGTGAAGCAAAACAAATGAAAACCTAAAGCAAAAATGGTCCGAGGCATCGACAAATTATTGCTTGAAATAGAGGAGGATGATGCTGAGCCTTCAAAGCAACATCCCCGCTGCCAGCATGGCCCCACGGTTTTGTTCCACCGTCAATCCCAGCTTCCAAGTATGGGGTACTTTGCCTGTTCCGCACACAGGGATTCGAAGCTGTGCAATTTCCACATGCCTGCGGATCAGTGGAGCGGCGACAGTTCTAAGGATCTATTTTTTGTGAAGGACTACCCGGAGTCTAGAAGCTCGCATAAGCCTAATACCATTGAAGATCCCACGAAAAGCCTCACAGCCTTGTCACAGGATAAGGTTAATGCTCAGTACTTTTTCGATGAAGCGGCTCTGAACTTTTTAGTGGACCAGTGTAAAACTCTGGGCATAACGTAAAACCTTCATCCGATTATCCGATTCTACTATTTATTTATAGAATATTTCCAAACCTAGAAAAGTCATCTGCATGGGGGTACCTCGTTTACATTTCCGGGTGCGTAGGGAACTATCTAGTTTTCTTTTGGACCTGGACGAGAGATTTGCCGAACATCTGGGGCCCCAGGAGTTTTGTCTATACAACATGTGCAATAATCACTTCTTCTATAAACGCCAGTTTTTCGAGGATTACATGGTCTGCTCCTCGTGAGTTCGAATTCCTCGTAGAATGTATTTTTTAATTGAACGGCGCCTTTCCAGGTTAGATAAGATGCTAATAGTAACAGATCCTCCTTTTGGTTGTCGCACTGAACTGATTTCGCATACTTTACGGTCTCTGAGAAGACTTCACAATAAAATTAATCGGCTGACAGCCCCGCTGCCCATATTCTGGATATACCCGTACTATTCAGCCAATCACATTAAGCAGGAAATGCCTGAAATGGAAATGTGCGACTACCGAATAAACTATACGAACCATCTGAGATATACGAACGTCGGAAAGCAAAGTCGGTTTTGCGGTTCCCCCGTCCGTCTATTTACCAATGTGCCTATGAACTTACTGCGATTACCTTTGAAGGAGGGCTACAAACTCTGTAAAAAGTGCGATTGTTACACTTCTAAAGAGAATGTTCACTGCGATCGCTGCCAGAAGTGCCCCTCTGTTAATGGCCAAACGTACAGGCACTGCCATTTCTGCGATGCATGTGTAAAACCTAATTACGTACATTGCTCCAAGTGCAGAAGATGCACCCAACGGGAGGGCCATGACTGCACCTTTTATCAAAGCAAACAGCAATGCTGGCTATGCGCCCAAAGAGGTCACATTGAAACCAGCTGCCCTTATCTCAAGCTCGGAAAAACCATATCTTCTAAGCAAGGTTGCCTTTTATGTGGCAAAAGTAATCACAGAGAACGTACCTGCAATCACAGACGAAAGTACTTCAAGGAACTGGAATTTATGGGCCAAACTATCACTCAAGGATTGTAGAAAAAATAAACGAAGATAACTTTTCTTCAATACAAAATTTATTTGTTCTTAACACTTTTCGTTTGTCTTCTTACAAATTTTGAATTGCAATTATTTATAAACCACGATAAATTGTGGAATGAATGCTCCGCCCGTCTCTCATTTACACAAGCTAGCGCACAGGAAGGTTACGACGAAATTTTGAAAATATGCATTACGTTTAGTTTAGGCTTTAACGTCGACGGGATGTGGTTTTAACTTAAGCTTAAGGTATAATTAATTTCATGTGGAAAACACTTTAATTCCGATCCTCAACTCAACAGGCGGAATGCAGAAAGTTATGTTCTGTTGTTATCGTCGTAAAAGAAATGATGACGTCGACACACTGCTCACGTTCGTTGAGGTGAAAGTATTTTATTGGCTATGATTGAACTGTCTTAAGAGCGATTGTATTTGCCCCAGATGTGCAGCATGAACACGGAAGCAATGAACAGCAGCGACATGACCAGGACGGGCACAGGACCACTGGAAAGGAGAAGGGGCTGTGTTAACAACTAGCCGCAAATTAACACGTCCATATGTATATCTTACACTTTGATGCCGGGGGAGTCGTCCGTGTAGAAGCGCCACATGCCACCAGTGCCAGCACCTCCGGGCGCACGGCTCCTGGCCGCCGTAGTGCTGCTGGTGGTCTTGCGCTGCTTCAGGGTGCTACCGCCGCCAGCTCCAGAGCTACGTGGCGCTGACAGTTTGCTGGGCGAGCGGGATCCGCTGCCCACGGAGGTTGAACTTGCAGGAGCGGGCTGATCCAGAGATGATTTTTAGAACCAGGCACTATTTGCTTAACACTTTAACTCACCATTTTGATTTATAATTTCTCTAACC
This sequence comes from Drosophila varians, assembly GCA_018150405.1. Classification (NCBI taxonomy): domain Eukaryota; kingdom Metazoa; phylum Arthropoda; class Insecta; order Diptera; family Drosophilidae; genus Drosophila; species Drosophila varians. The sequence continues at coordinate 19,858,541 of JAECWK010000130.1, forward strand.
AACAAACGAGACTGAAGTGCTGTACAAAAGTGGACTGGGGTTACCTGTTCGCAACGGCTTCGTCTTCGTGTCACTCTTCTGTCGTATTTTTTCGTTTCTCATCCACGTCATTTTCCGATAGCTGTCAAAAAATGGCAGCTGAGCCTATCGATAACATCCGTTGCTATTTTTATATTATAAATTAACTACATAAAACGGTTTTTAACTTTAAGCTAGTATTTATATTAAGTTTAATTTATGATTTATATATTTTCTTTTGGCCTGTAAACAACATTTTTTTTAAATCTTCAACATACGATTCACAGATGTTGAATTATTTTTAAACTACTTAAACTTTAATTATATTAACAAAAAAAATATGAAAATATCCTTATATTACGTTAAAGTAACATACATTTTATGGCTAAAACGAGATTAAATTTAAAATCAATGAGCGGGATTTAGTATGACCGGGTAGCCAGTGTTGAAAAAGTTTTTAAAAAGTAGTTTTTCAGCCCTGAGTGAAGGGTATTTTTAGAATTTTTGCAAGCAAAACTCACAAAATTAAAGAAAGAATTTAGAGGATAAGGCTTATTAGCTATCGGTTAGAAGTATTTTATTGATAGCAAGTTTTGTTGATGATCAATGGTGATAGTTTTTCATAGTAGAGGCGAGTTGGACCTAAAATCGCGGCCCCAAACAACGCCTAAGCATTTTAGCGCATCCCTTGAACGTTCACGCTACTGCGGCAGCAGCATTTTTTTGCTACAATTTAGAGTCTATATTTTGTGAAAAAGTTTACTTAAGTGGCTTGCTTTAATTGTGCAAATGGATCAATTGGTAGTGTTTAGTGCCCGCAACTGATTTTTCTTGTTCGCGAGGCAGCCCTTTGTAAACACGGAGCGTTTTCCAAGATTCCTTGATTTTGCAGACCCTAAAACGACGCACAGAAAAAGTACAACATGGAGGATATTGAATATTTAGACGAATACAAAGATTTAGTGCTGCCAGGTGCGTTGTGTCGTGATAGTTGTGAAAACTCCATTTAGTATTCAAAGCAATATACAATTTTCATTTTTAGGCATGAAAATTGGCGATGTGCGTCCCACAGCCGCTGCGCCGGCATCATCTGCCCCCCGCCGGCGTCGAATATCATCCGACTCTAGTAACTCTTCTTCCATTGATGCTGACATTTTCCAAAAGCTGTTCCACGGCAAGATCATCGACGATGAACTTTTTAATGAGAGTGAGCTGATATTTGTTTTAATACTGTGGCCTATTACAGTAATTAAGAAATTTCGCAGGCAATGTGAAGCCGCAAGGCAGGCATCGCTTAACTTCCTCCTCCAGTGACGACTCAAATGATGCCTTGGACGCCCTGTTTAATACCCGAAGAAGTCATAAAGCGAAGCCTGACAAGCGGCGCGAGCGCTACGATTCTTTTGATTCAGGGGATGATTTGGGTGGGTGAAAAAATGCTTATATTCGATGCGTATATTGACAAAATAATACAATTTATATAATTTTCCAGGCGAAACTTTAATGAGTCATTCACGTCGGCCAACTCCACTATCCAAGTCCAGTACCTTACAATCAGGAGCGTCTGGCAGTAGCCACCACTTGGGGAAAGCGACAGCGTCCACCAGCAAATCCATCCCAGCGGGAGCTTCCTCAAGCAAGTCTGCTGCTGGCTCCACTAATCTAAGCGCAAAGAGCTCTGGCTCAATGGGAAAGCCGGCAGGCTCTGTCAACGGAAGCAGTGGCCAGAATAGATCTGTTACAATAATAAAGGCTACAAAGACAGATTTAAGGCCGCCAAAACACGAGCCCAAAACAGATCCATTAAGTAAGAACCATAAATATATGTATTACAGACTTTGGAAAGAAATTGTATATCTCTCATAATATCGAAAACACTTTTCCCATTTTAAAGACTAATTTTATTTTAATGCACAGATTTGATGGACTTCTATGGAGAATCGGACAGCGACTCGTCATATGAATACGAATCGGACTTTTATGGAGATCGTGATTCTGACGATGAAGAGCAGGAGCCGGTGATAGACATTTCAACGGACACGAGCCGGACCACATCAGTAGCGGGTAAGTCAGCGTTATAAACTAGTTGATACTGCCAACCCTCTGATAATATTCATAAAATGTAAACACACATAAACCGTGTAGACACCGTGACACCTGTTGTTTCCGACGACGAGGGCCTGGAGCAGCTGAGTGGGCCTAGTGAGCTGAATCAGCTGAAAGAGCAGGATCCGTTTTTGAGTAGCGTTAATGAGCGCTTGCTATCGTATTTGAATAATCTCAGTTGCGCCGAGGCGCCGCCAATCTATAAGAAACAGAGTAGTGCTAGAAAACCACGATCCTGCGAAAAGAAAACATCCTCCTCCACTGATCAGGTTAAGCATGCTATAGAGCAACCAGCGGGTAAGTTTGCAACCTTCCCTAGGGGCGTCCATTCCATTCGACAATGAGCGGCCCCGTGATATCCCCATATTAACTTTCCACACCCTTGCATTTGTAACTTTTTCTGCTTTTTGCTTCGCAGCCAGTGGCATAGAAGAGAAGGAGCCAGAGCCAACGACAAGCGCTCCCAGCAGCTCCTCCGCCAACCGCAAGCCATATGACATTGACGATAGCCTGACACTCGAGACGCTGGAGAGGATGAGCCTTGACCTGGCAGAGCAAATAATGGAGATCGATGTGGAGCGTTCAAATGAATTTGAAAAGCGCTCCGGCTCTAAGCCACGTAGCAGATCAAAACAACCGGCAGAGCCATCGAGTAATCTCAGCCAGAGTCATGTGCGTAAGCTCACCTACTCCAGCGAACAGTTGGATAACTTGGAGTTAGAGGGCCAAAAATTGCGTCGTGTTAAAAGCGAATCTGCGTTCTCTAAACGGAGACGCTCCAAGGGACAAAAGCGTGGGAAGAAGAGGGCTGCAACAACGGAGGAAAAGGTGGAGGAAACAACTTTAGTAAAAAAGAAACGAGGGAGACCCCGTAAAAATATGCCAAAAGAACCGGAAATTGCACAGTCAGAGGAAAATGTTAGCGAAGTTGTGCCAGGTTCTGGAGCAGGAAATGAATTGGAGATTAAGGAGCCAGACCCTATGATAGATTTTAAAGAATCAGAGGGGCCAAAGGACACTGAGCAAACAGAACAGAAGGAGGCAGAGAAAGATGCAATAGATAAAGAGTTAGATAATGCCAAAGAGTTTACAGAATTTAAAACCTCGTCCCAGCAAGATATAAACAAAACAGTATCTGAACAGTCGACGGATCTCAAAAGTGCTCTAGATAAATATGTGAATCCGGATATGAAGCCTGAGGCCAGTGCTGAAAACGGACCGCAATCGACACTAAATACCCAAACTAAATCGTTAGATATGGTTGGGGAGAATAAAAATGAAGTGAAAGAAAATGAAATTAATTCTCCTCGAGTAGAAGATAATGAAAACTTGATAAAGAATCAGGAATATCAGGGGGAACCAGGTACAGCTATTGAAACTCAGGAGGTTGTCTTGGATGATGAAATTAAGGTCTCTTCCAATTTTGAAGTAGCCGAGGTAACGGATTCTCAGCTTGCTGAGGACATTAAACTGGCGGAAGAGATCCTAGCCGCCGAAGTTGGAAAGGGTGTCGAAGTAACTGAAGCTATTGTAGCCCCGGTTCAAGGTCATCAGGACCCGGTGATTGAGATTGTCAAAGAGCTAGAGCTGGAAACCATTTCAGAGGTGGTAGAAAAGCCTGAAGAACAAATGGCTCCACACGCAGAGCAATCCTCAGTCAAAGAGGAATCTCCATGCGAAATTAATCATGCTGAAGAATCTTCAATTGGCGATGTGGTACTGCCGATAGCAGAAATCGCTTCAAGATTACAGACTCCATCGCCGAAGAAATTGGAAGATACGTCATCTGTAGAGAGCTCCGTTACTCGGCGGACTTTGCGGAGTACTCCCATTAAGGAACATGAGAGCCGTTCAAAACGACCTATTAGAAGCGACATATCTCTAATTTTAGAAGAGGCATCAAGGCGGAGTAGTCCAAGGCTTGGCAGATCGCCAGCAGAAAATCAAGATAGATCTCCGGTGGATAGGAAAGTAACTCCGTCCAGGTTGGCAGGAAAAAAACCTGCAAGGAAAATGAAGAGTGGCGTCGACAGCACACCGACTTTGACAAATAAGACTGATCCAATTAATAAGGATAAAACTACAGAGCATGAACCTAATTCAGTTGATGAAAAGCCAAATTCTTATGAGACTGAAACGGAGAAATCAGAAGATGATAAATCTCACAGCACACAGGAAGTAGAGGATGGTGGAAACGTACTTTCATTCACTGATAAGGTGAAAGATGTGGAAAAGATCCTTTCAGAAAAAGATGCTTCAAGTTCTACGGAAATTAGAGAAAAATCTGAGAAACAGAAACCAATTAAAAGAAGAAAATCTCGAAAAGCGCGTCGAGCAGAAAAAGATGCTCTTTTCGGTCAGCCGCCAGCTGTGAGGGAATCTGAAAACCCCGAAGAAGAAAATGAGAAAAACACCACCAGACTTACTCGCGATCCGCCGGATGATAAGATATACAATGAAAATACTACAGAAACTTTAAATATTAAAACAAATGTGACGAGTAATGCGCCTTGGACTGATAAAAAGCCTGAAGGAAAAACACCCACTTTAAGATTGCAATCTGAGAAATCGAAGAACCTTTCAAGGAGCAGCAACAGGGAGTCGGATGTTTCCGATAAAGAGGAAATAGTTACAGGCAGAATGAGTCGCAGAGATAAGGCGGTTTTAGAGAAACCTAAGAAGCGATCTAAATCTTCGAAAACGCAAAAGAAACAGGAGGAAGATATGCCTAAAGAAGAGTTAGTCGAGGACTCTGAAGACATCAGCCTATCTGCCAGGCTCAAAAAGTCCAAGGGAAAAAGAAATATAAAGGGAAAAAGAAAAGAAAAACTTGACAGTGACAGGAAAACCATTGCAAGCACTGATGTACCCGAGCCAAATAATACCAAAACTGTACCAGAACCAGTGACTAGTTATACGAAAATGGAGGAAAGCCAGGATGGCGAAGATGAGAATTTGTTCAGTGCCAAAGTTTCAATTGTAAATGAATCCTTAGAAGTCAACTTACAGAATGTCGAGCATGATAAATTAAATTCGGAATATAATGAAAAGAAAAGTTTACCATCAAATGAGGAACCGGAATCTGTTGATGCAATACTATACCCCAAAAATAAATCAAAGAAAACGAGAAAAAATCTTGCCGGTGGGTCTGCAAAGATTCGAGGCCGCAGAAAGGTAGTTACCGTCGACCCCCAAGAACATGAAAAGATAGACATCTGTTCAATTTCCACTCCAAATCAGTCTGATAAATCTCAAACTGATCAATATATTAAATCAATGTTTTCCCATCGTAAAGGGCCAACGAAAACGTATTTAAAGCACGATAGGCAAAAGTCTCAAATGGATATTTCGCCAGAAGCAGAATCCCCATCAACTTCACTTCCCCAGACACCAGCTAAAAAAAGAGTAAAGGATAATAGCTCTGCTCAAGATACCATCTTCAACAATTTGAAAACAGCTTCTACGCATCCAGCTGAAGTTTTAGAGACTTCTCCGAATACAGTTCTAAGTACTCCGCAAAAATCTGAGGTTCAAATAGCAACAAAACCTGAGGACATATCTAAACCAATAGATGACCCAGCCTCTTGCCGCAAGCTACGCGTAATGGTTAAGAGAACTCCCACCTCTAGGGTCCGAAAATCACCCGTGATAAGAAAAACTCCAACCAAATCCAAGCGATTCAAGAAAATTCTACAAAGAATCGAAGAGAATCCTCTTGTCAAGGCTGAAGAAGATACTGCATCAAAAACTGACGAAGATCCTCTTCCAAAGACAGAAGGGGGTCCTCTTACAAAGTCAAAAGAGGACACTGTTCCAAAAATAGAAGAAGATGCTCTTCCAAAAGAAGAAGAAGAAGATCCTCTTTCAAAGGCAAAAGAGGAAACAGTTACAAAGCCAGAAGAGAATACTTTTGCAAAGCCAGAAGACGATACTGCTTTAAACACAGAAACGAATCCAGTACCAGAGCCAGAAGATCATTCAGTTCCAGCGCCACAAGATGATACTGTTTCTACACAACTCTTAACTGAAATTCCTGATACAAAGTCGAATCATAACGAGGTTAAGGAAGCTTTAATAACAAACCCCCCCGGCAATAATGAATCGGCAAATGATTTTGCAGGTGTTCAACCTCAGTCTGTAGCGGTTTCCGAGTCCGAAAAAGAATCTAATGAAGTTCTAATTCCAAGAAGCGAGCACGAATATAATAACAAGATTCAGGATGAACAAAGAAGCAAACTAGAAATAGAAGAGGATGGTAAAGAAAGGGAACTAGTCACTGAAGAGTCTTCTTTTCCAAACAAAGATATTGCGGAAAAAGAAGCGAGAAGTGCGGTTCCTAGTCCAGAGGTGGAAGAGGGTCTGGCTGCAAAGTCGTTGTTAGTTAATCCAGCGACCACAGAAGAATCCGTAGAAGAGGCAATTCTTAAAGGCATCTACACTCCATTACAAAACAATTCTTCCGTTTCTCAATTAAGTAACTCTGAAACAACAACAGAAACTGCGGCACGTGCAGAAGAATCTTTGGAAGACATTCCAATTACAGAAATCACTCCCGAAACAGTATCTGTGGAAGTTGCTAGTCCTGACACAGAATCAATGGAATCATCCAAAGCGAATCCTGATTACGAATCTATGGAAACAACAGATGCAGCTCCCACTACAGAATCATCAGAAACAACAGGTGTCACCGTCGAATCGGAATCGGAAGCCAGCACATCAAGCACTTTGAAACGCAGCTTGCGCAGGCGGGAAGCGGATCCGTCACCAGATGGTTAATAGCTTGCCCAATCTTTCTATTTATTTTCTCATTGATTTCAGCATATTCTCTAACATTATTTTCTTATCTCTTTTTAATCTTGTCCCGATATATAGATGCTGCAAAGAGAAAGCAACAACAGATGAAGGATAAATCTTTAAAACAGAGGATGGAAATTCATAAAACAGGCAAGTATTATATAAAATATATATATTTTATTTAACATAAAGCCACTTTCCTCTATTCAGAGCGTCGTAAGAACCAGCCAGACACTGAAGAGCGACCAGCTATTAAACGCAACAGGATTGATCCAGAGGAAAAGGAAAAGTTCATCTCTTACATTGGGCATGATACCATTTTGTCATCCGTAAAGAAAACTAAATGCGAGCCGGCCAAACCTCTGCTTTCAACAAGAAAAGCTTCAGCACCAACAGCTGGGAAGAAAACATCAGAAAAGTCCCTGGGTATTGAAAACTTTTCGGGCAAGAAGCCACTGGTGCAGACCGTATTAGGCTCCACTCAGTCCGATATTCCTTCGTCTGGCCGGAAGTCTTTGGGCAAGCTGGAAACACCAGCTGGCGGGTCTGAGAAGTCCAATCTCAGCAGCTCCGTTGTGGTCACTAAGAAGTCTTTGCCGTCAAGCCAAATATTTGAGACAACCAAAGACGATGGAGCTTCTCCGGGGGTTAGACAAGTTAACATATCGGTGTCTGTGGTAAAGTCAAAGGAAACTCCAGTCGAATCTCCATCTTCTTCGTTGGTTATTACTCAAACACCGGCCAAAAAGGAACACGTGGAGACTCCGAAGGTTACAAGGAAATCTGAGGTGAAAACTAAAGCGACCGTGAGAACTGCTCCAGTAAAATCGAAGTCATCGGACCCTAAGTTGGCGAAGGCATCGCAAAAAGTGGACCAGCTATCAAAAAAAACTGATCCTTTGGCTTTCACTTCTAATCCTCCTCCTCAAGTGGGTCTAGTGAAGAAAATCGAAGCTCGGATGTCAGCTGGAGGGGTTCAAGCGCTGTCACCAAGAAAGTCGCTCTCGTCAGGGGAGATTTCAAGGAAAATGGATGCTAGAAAATCAGAGGGTGCTGCTTTGTCTGCTCGTAAGGCCCTGTCTCAGTCTGATCTTTCCAAGAAAACCGAGGCCCGGAAATCAGAAGGAACTGCAACAGCAGTGCTTGTCCGAAAACCGGCTACTGCAGCGGATAATGCATTAAAAATTAAAGGCAAAAAAGCCGAAGGCTTGCAAACTGAAATGCTTCCGGTAATTTCGAAAAAGACAGATCGTGAAGAGGTGGAAAAAACATTGGCCAAAGCACGTGAAACGAACAAGAAAGCTCAGGCCGAGCGGAAATTGGAGTTGAATGTATCAAAGGGATCCAGGGATTCCTCGCGCGAAGACACAGTTCGTGCCACACGTTCGGAGAAAAACGCACATCCAGCGCCACCGCGACCCCTGGCAACAGTCAAGACAGTCCACGCGACGCGGGCCAGCAGTAGTAGTCGATCCATTGCCACCACGCCAACTCCCCAGCCGCGGCCAATTGATCTTCCGATGCGAGGACGACGGCGTGGCAGGGGAGGAAGGGGACGCCGGATGCCAGCCATGAAACGAAAAGCAGAGGAAGTTGTGGAAGCTGTCGAGCCCAAACGATCCAGGGAAATGCTTCAGGATAGTCAACAAGAGGACCTGGCAGATCTGGCCTTCCCTGTGAAAATAACAGCTGCCAGTCTTGAGTCAACGGAAAATGCGGTTCCAACTCCGAATGCCAATAAGAACCTGAGTTTGAAAAAGTTGCGCGTTAAAATCAATCGACGAGCCTTCAATAAGTGGTTGGAGGAGCAGCAGGAAAACAGCGCTACGACTCCAAGGGTACAACTTGCGGAGTGTCCTGACATACCCACGGTAGCTGATACGACTTCAAAATTTATTTCGGAGCAGCCTGAAGAGCCTTCAGTGGCGGTTCCAGAGCCCCAGGCAGCTAGTTCTTCGATTGTGTCGGGTTCGGTGCAAAATGAGGGAAGTAGGGAACAGTTACCCGCGGACATGGTTTCCTTATTAGTACCTCCAGTCGCTGAGGAACCGGCTTTTCAGCTTGCAACACCATTAGCTCCTGCTCAAGAGCCTGTCGATGTTCCCCAGCCAACTGTTTCGGCACCAGAACCAAAAATTAAGCCAGTTCCCGAGAAAAATCTTCTCAAAGATAGCGCCCTACGAAAGCCGCAGGTCGTGCCTTCAAAGACGATGCCGCTGCCAGTACCCATTGTGGAAATAAAACCAGAACCAGAGGATGCACCTGCAGAGCCACTGGATCAAGATGTGGCTCCTATTCTAGAGCCAGTTGCTGCAGTACCCGCGGCACCTTCCGCGCAGGTCCCACCGATTATTAATGGCCGCCAAGTAATTAGCATGGGTTTCCCTTCGCTTCCGGCCAGAACTCCATCTGCTTCGATTCCGTCGGCCAGCTCCGTAACTTCCAGCAATCCAAACGCAATTGGGCAAACGAAAATGTTTTCGTTCCTTTATCCAAATCGCTATCAGCAATCCTACGGAAAAGTGGGACTGGATTTCTGCTGTCCCAACCTAGATGGTCCGATGCGTGCCATTGATCCCACCCGCCTACACGCCAAGGCCGAGGTACCTGTGTTGGAGGTACCCCAGTTTTTGGTCATCACTACTAAGTTTATATCCAAGGCTGACAAAAATATCCCGAACAAGGTGCGGGCAAAACTGGAGATGTTGAACAAGGATAAAGAACTGGATTCTAGTGTGGGCGCGGATACTTCTTGCCTGACTGACCTGGATACCACGCAACCCGTAGTTTCACCTTCTGAAGCTAATCCAGTAACTGCACCTGCTCCACAGATTCCACCCCGAAATTTAACACCACCGGCTGATCCTGGAATACCTACCATGCCCACAGCATCTGATACCATTGCGAATCCCCCTCAAGATGGTGCATTACCCGATTCGTTGGACTTGTGGACAAAGCAGTTGCCAAAGGGGACTACGTTGGTCAAGAAGATTCTGCCGCCTGGCGCTACCATCCCTACAGCGGCCAGTTCCAAAACTCCCTCCCAAGTCCCGCCGGCGCTCATCCAACTACCGCCAATCTGTCCGCAGGACCACCAGCGCATGGAGCTGCAGAGAAGGGTGCAAGTGTTTGATTTGGTCCTGCAGTCACTTAGCCGTCGAGCGGCTTCCCTCTCGCTGGCTGAACGGCAACGCACCATCGAGGAGATTGTGAAGACCAGCACTCTGATGCCCATTGATGTGGACGTGGGTACTAAGCTGCTGGAGAACTATGTACACTACTTGAATATAGCCACAAGTACACAGACGAATATATCCCAGGCGCGGACGGCAGAAGTGGCCACGGAGGTTGTGGAACCGCAGCCGGTTTCGCCATTGCATAGAATGGTACCGAAGACCAGCTCGGCTACTGCGCTGCCTCTTGAAAAGAAGAAGCCGGTTCCAAAGCAGTTAAAAACAACCAGCGTTCCGCTGTACGATTCGGAAAAAAATGTAATTGGGTTCCGGAAAGTCCCGTCTTTTGACACGTCTGCCAGCGCGTCTCCGCCAGCAACATCCGTGTCCAAAAAAGGAGCTGTCACAAGTACGGCCAGTGGGTCGAGGACGGCTACTCCGAAAACGGTGGCTCGAAAAAGCTCCGGAGGAACCCCAAGTCAGGTAAGTGCATTCCTTTAAATTCCTAAACCCATTGAATACTAACAAATGAATCTTCTAGACGCCCAAGGCGCCGATGATGACGGCGACAAAAAGTACAGGAAATTCCGGGGCCAAGAGGAAATCACAACCCGATGGCACGATAAATCCGATCAACCCCACCAATTCACCGCCTAAGACGCTGGCTGAAAAGGCAAAGACAACACCGGTAAGGACTGTGGCCCAGTCTAAGAAACCACCGGCTGCTCCCAAAACAAGCGCACCCACTAGTCGCTCAAAACCGAATGTGTTAATCATCAACCAGTTAGCGCAGCCGGAGGAGTGCATCCTGCCGGACTCAAACCACAGCGGGGAGCCCATGAACGCGGAAATCAAGGGCGAGCTAGAGGATCCAGCGGAAGTGTTACTCTAGCGGCGGAGAAAGCAAAAAGCCAGAAGAAAAGTATTTTAAGTTACTTTAAAACAGTAAAATAAGCAGAGTTAATTATTTCGTTAAACGCAGGAACAGAATCATGTAATACAATTATAAAAATTTGTTAAAAGACATAATATCATACTTTACTTTTTGTTTAAAAAAAATGATATAAATAATGTAATTAAAGAAGATATCATCTTTTTGTTATATTTCGGGTAATTCAATAAATAAGTAGGTTATAATATCGAAGAATGAATTCAACAAACGTTTCGTATTATATTGTAATGGACACTAGATTAAAAAAATAAAACACACAAGCTTAAATGGTAAACTGTGGCGAAATCAACGTGAAAGCTTTCGGTTCATGTTCGTTAAAGTATAAAAGCATATTGGGGGAAGAACGATTTTCAGTATAAACAACATATTCGGAATGACAACACCTAAGGAGGAAGCTCTCAACACCCCAAATTGTGAGTTAACTACAAAAATATCCTTGAGAACGACTTTCTATTTCCATTGGAATATATCTTCAGCTGCCTATCCAGATCTGGAACAGAGACTGGAGACATATATGCAAAAAATATACTATCTGAGAGAACCTTATCCATCTAATGAGTACGATCCAAGTGTTATTGAATACTTTGGTGTGCTGAGCTTGACCGATGTCCGATCACCCCGCCGAAAGCTATGGTACATGTACTATGCCACCACGGAAGAGCTGGACGACACTGTGGATCGGATACATCGAAAATATGGCCAGAAGAACATGTACGATCTCTTCAGGAAGCCGGTCTTTAGTGGAGCCGGAATGCGGTCCCGGGTTAAGAATCACTTTTTCGCGCTTAAGTGGTACGTCAAGGGAAACCTTCTGGAGGCACCTCCCGATAGCACCTACAACGATGAGAAGGTGGTGAACACCATTGCAGATTTGTACCAGGCCGACCGGCGAAAATACTACGATTTAATAATGGAAAAAAATAATAACTTTTCAAAATGGAATGCCCAGCATTTAAGCTTTTAATAAATGACTGAATTAATTAGGAACTATGAATAAGTATAAAACAAAACTAAAAGCCTAAACTTTGCCCAGTGTTCTGTTAACTTTTATACTGATTGGACAAACAAAAGATTATCGATGGGTAAATTATATGACTCATCATTGAATACCTAAACTTTAAATTCAAATTTTAGCTGAAAAGCAACCAGGTTTGGAGGATAAAATGGAAAAGTATTGGAGGCGGATATTTTACCTACAGCCCAAAATGGAATCTACTCCTTTGGAAAACTCCAAATTGGAATATTTTGGGGTCTTTCGAATTACAAATCCAATGGATCCACAGAAAAAGCGTTGGCTCATCTATAGTTGCCTTCAGTCTGAGATTCCCGAAAATGTGGATAAAGTGCTCCGGAAATATGGGAAAAAAAATGTCTTTGAGCTATTAAGAAAACCGATTTTCAGCGGATTGGGTTTTCGAAAGATAGTTAAGGATTATTTTTCAAATTTAAAGTGGCATCTCAGTGGGAATCTTTTAGAGGCTCCGGATAAAAGCTACTACAACGACGAAAGACTTGTAAAAACCGTTAATAATTTAATGGATAAAGAGCAGAGAAGAATCTACGACTATATAATGGGACACCACGAGTGGTTTAAAAGATATAATGACCAAAAACCTCCACAAACCGGGCTAAAGTTTTATTAAAAAGTTTACTCGATAAACGAAATCGGAAACCAGGGCTGCTGTGAAAAGCTTTTGAAATTGTGAAATTGGAAATCGTCAACAAAACAAAAAGCCTTCTATTGCTTTCCTGTTGAAATTGTTGATAAATAACTTATTTAAGAAGTGACTCCCCAAAACAAAGTCACATTTAGAAATATTTTTTTGAAAGGTAGCATTATCAAGAGCCAGTTAAAAAATAGTTTTATTTTAAAATGACCGAGAAAGCTACAACATCCGGTAAAATAAATAAAATTAATAATAAACAAAAAATTGTGAGATGAGTACTCTGTCTTTCAGCTGGAAATGATTACGATCTGGAGTCGGAAATTGACACCCATCTAAGGAGAATATTTTATATCAAGCCAGCGGCAGAAGCTAAGCACAAGCCCTTTGTCGTGCAATACTTTGGAGTCCTCAGCCTGAACGACCTGCGTGCTCCAGAGCGTAAGCTGTGGGTCATATACCATTGCAGGCAACCGGATTTGGACAAAACGGTGGATGAGATTCACCAGAAGTATGGAAAAAAGAACATGTACGACTTGTTCCGGAAGCCGGTGTTCAGTGGCCCAGCACTGAGGGCTAGTGTGAAGAAGCATTTCTCAGAGCTCAAGTGGTACACCAACGGCAATCTTCTGGAGGCTCCGCCAAAGAGTCACTTTAACGACGAACGTGTAGTGAAAGCAATCTCTGATCTGCACCACATGGAGCACCAGCGACTATATAACTACGTTATGGTGAAGAATAATTGGTTCAAGCGTTACCAATAGACTGAACCAACCTGTGATGTAGTTTTAGTTTCATCGTGATATTGTAAAATAATTAATTTAAAAATTGTTTAAAGTAAATAAAGTGTTAAATTCATTTTTTGTACTGATAGAAATAAAATGTAGAACTGCTGCAACAGCATGGGGGTTAAAGAAGAGGCATTTCCTGTATGCTCACTGGTCACACTGCACCCTGCCTTGATGTGATGCTTCCTAAATTAAACTGTAACTTAGTTTAGCGTCCTAATCGGAAACCTATAGCTATCCTGTTTGTGCAATTACTAGTTAACCCACCCGCCTATCATGGTAAGTAGGAGCTCAAATGTGTCCGGCGCTTAACCTGGCCAGCCTTTTAACCAAACTCTTTCTGGACCCATGAAGTCCTCATCGTCCAGCGACGTGAGGAGCTCCAGATCCCATAAATACGACAGGTGAGAGCATGGATAAGAAGCATTCAAATCTTTAGTGTTGAAAGCCATTCCCGTTTCCAGCACTAGTTACAATCGGTCCGCTTCCTCTTCTGAGTCGTCCGGGTCGACGGCATCGTCGGGACTTAGGGAACACTCAGGTAAACCCAGGAGGTAAATATGAACGATAGTTTTTTCAATGAATTTCTGGCACCCAGTAGGCTGTCCAAGACTGAAATATCCGTCTGTCATTTGGGGCTTCGGTCTTTCATTTGGATACTCCATTCGACCGTGAAAGGTGCTACAATTTTTAAAGCCAAAATCAACCAAGAACCGGATGAACTATTGTCAATATGTAAGAGCCCTACATTATTTCCTTCGAAGAATAGGTCCGAAAGTACTTTAACCAATTCGAATTTACTTTAATGGAACTGAAATATAGCAATTGTCAAGCCCTCCACACGAAATACACAAATTTGCAAATACATTTCAAAAATGCAAGCTTTGCAAGAACCGAAATCAAGATAATCTAATTTCATTCCATTCCACACACAATCAAGGTCGGACTTGGATTACTATGCCGGCAGCCGTCGCCACCAAAGTTCTGGATCGCGACGTCGCTCGCGTTCCCGTTCGCGCTCCCAATCTGGCATGGAGTCGTCTCCGGCCCCTCGCCACCACTCAGGGCGCACCTCGCGCGACCGTCAGCGTATGATCCAGGCTCGTGTAAGTATCACCATTTGATAGCCACTCCTGGCGTATCTAAAGTGTTGGCCTTTGCAGGATCGCCCTCAGGCCAGTCGCTGCATTGGAGTGTTCGGCCTGAACACATACACCACCCAGCAGAAGGTCCGTGATCTCTTTAGCAAGTTCGGGCCGATAGAGCGCATTCAGATGGTCATCGACGCACATGTAAGTTCATATTTATAAATGTCTAACTACTGCCATAAATGTTTTAGCTAGGCCAACCAGCTTGAAGCCTTGCTGTTGTGTCCTACTCCAAGTTCTGGCTAGATTATAGCTGACAGCAATTATGAGCTTTTGCATATTCCTAGTCAGAAGCTAAAGGCTTGCCGTCACATTTAAACTTATAAGGTTCTCCACTCCACTAATTTACTTTACTAATATTCCAACAGACCCACCGCTCTCGAGGTTTCTGCTTCATTTATTTCGAGAGTCTCAGCGACGCCCGTGTGGCCAAAGATGCCTGCTCTGGAATGGAGGTGGATGATCGCCGCATCCGCGTCGACTATTCGATAACCCAGCGTGCCCACACGCCTACTCCTGGTGTCTACATGGGACGCCCCTCCCGGTAAAAGCGTTTTATATTTTTTAAGAAAATATCTGACAAATATTAATCAATGTTTAAGTGGTTATGTGGCTCGCTCCCGCTCGCCCCGCACTATGAGACGCCGCGATCGCTCCCATACACCCCTGGACTATAATCGTCAGCGCAACACTTACCGCAATGATCGCAACTACCGAAGCTATAGAAAGAGTCCTTCCCGCCATCGCTACAATCGCAGCAAAAGTCATTCTCGCTCTCGTACTCCTCGCAATAGTAATCCAATATCTTTCCAATCGATTCGAATGTGTGCTTATTTATTTTGTACCCTAGGTCGCAACTCCAAGCGCTATTAGGATTGGGAACTCATGTTCCAAGAAGAAGGCTCGGTCCAAGGGAAGAGCATTTGACTGACACTGTGTTTGGTGAAACATTCATCGCATTTTTGCATTTGGCAGCAATCATTGGAATCTGGAAAACTTTTAAAATTCACCATTCACAATAAACTGCATAGAACTACATTTAACTGACCATCAACATAAAATACCGACTAATTGTCAAGTTACATTTTTATTACACGGCCGGAATGCAAATTTCCGGGGAGAGCGCAACAAACACCCAAACCGCAGGCGCCAGCGCTGATTTGTGATACGTATTTTAGAAGAGCAGTCCACTCATAACGAATAAAAACTAATTTTAATAATATATATAACTGTGCAGTTGGTACAAAGCATAAATAAATTTGTACAATGTTAAATCTGTCTATCGTTTAATTAATACAAGTCTTATGTCTTGCTTCTGTGGAAAAAGGAACTGATGAATAAACCTCCCCAACAAAAAAAAAATTATTGAACTATTGTTATTTTGGTCATGGGAATATCAAGATTTACATAATTTATAAATTAAATATATGAATTAAAGGCGGCTCAAGAAGCGTTGGATGCCAGGTTGTTGCTCGTCGCTGAAGTTGAAGCATCTCCTGATCCAGAACCATGGGTAGCTCTCGAGGCTTTGTAGGCCAACTCAAGACTCTGGTTTATCACATACATATCCCCCTCAATGCTGCGGGCCCAGTTTTCCACATCGCCCAACTCTTTAAGGGCACTACTGAAATTGTCAATAAGCTGGAGCCACTGGTGCGTCTGCTTGGCAAAGTTTGTAGCTCCCATATGGAGCTGCTTAGCCTCAGCATCCAGGCGCTTTTGATTCAAGTAGGCCTGTGCTACGCCAACGTTTAGAGTATCCACCAAAGATTGAGTCAGCTCATTGGAGGCTTCAATGGCCTCTTTCCTTCGCACCTCTAGGACACGGAAATATTTTATAATTTCATATTTAAATGCTTTGATTCAATACCCTGCTCTTGCT
The DNA here is from genome assembly GCA_018150405.1 of Drosophila varians. NCBI lineage: Eukaryota > Metazoa > Arthropoda > Insecta > Diptera > Drosophilidae > Drosophila > Drosophila varians. Next base: position 19,875,066 of record JAECWK010000130.1, read on the forward strand.
TTCTCTTTGCCTGCTCCTTGTGGTGCTCCTTTACCATGGAAGTCAGCATTTTATACGTTATTTTCTGATGCAAAAAATGTCAACAAAAGATTTTTTTTAGAGATGAACGTTTTTATTTATCGTTTTTCCAAAATATACCAAGAAACTACCACCGTATGGGAAGGAACATCTGGCAACATTCTGCATCAACCATACACGTGCGCGGCGCTCATGGTTCTTGTTTTTATTCATTTATCTTTGATTTTAAATAAATTCTGAATGTAAAATGGGTTCAAAACGACTGCAAGATGTGCACATGTTTCCCTCGGATTTAGAATTTGCCGTGTTTACGGACGAGGAGATTAGAAAACTCAGCGTTGTGAAGGTGATCACGGGTATCACTTTTGATGCACTTGGTCATCCCATGCCAGGAGGATTGTATGACATCCGGCTGGGTTCCTATGGCAGGTGCATGGATCCCTGCGGCACTTGCTTGAAGATGCAGGACTGCTCCGGTCACATGGGCCACATTGAACTGGGAACTCCGGTCTACAATCCATTCTTCATGAAGTTGGTCCAGCGACTGCTCTGCATCTTTTGCTTACACTGCTACAAGCTGCAGATGAAAGGTAAACAATCTAAAGTGTTTAGCCCAGCTCCATCTAAGATTATTTATTGACTTTCAGATCACGAACGCGAAATAATCATGCTGCAATTGCGCCTCATCGATGCAGGATTCATCATCGAAGCTCAGGAGTTGGAGATATTTAAATCTGAAATCGTCTGCCAAAACACGGACGAAATGGTTAGCCTAAAATCCGGAGATTTGGTGCACCCACGTATTGCTGCCTTGTATGAATTGCTGGACAAGAACGAAAATAACTCGAGCAACTCCACCAAGACAAGCTGCTCCCTTCGGATGGCTGTTACCCATGCGGCGCTTCAGAAGGCTGGAAAAAAGTGTAGGCACTGCAACAAGTCCATGCGGTTTGTGCGCTACATGCACCGCCGTTTAGTTTTCTATGTGACTTTGGCGGACATTAAAGACCGGTAAATCGAAAACATTTCTTAATAAAATAAGGAGGAATATCCATATTGTTCCTTTACAGTGTTGCCGGAGCTTCGGAAACGAGTGGACAGAACAAGGTGGTCTTTGCAGATGAGTGCCGTCGATATCTTAGGGAGATTTATAACAACTACCCAGACCTACTCAAGCTCCTTGTCCCCGTATTAAGCCTAAGCACCACCGACTCTGAATCCTCTGGCCGTTCTCCAGTTGATATCTTCTTTATGGAAATGATACCAGTGACTCCACCACGCGCCCGACCCATGAACATGATCAACGACATGTTGAAGGGCAATCCACAGACGGACATATACATCCACATTATTGAGAACAACCACGTTCTGAATGTGGTGCTTAAATGCATGAAAGGCATGCAAGAGAAGCTCACGGCAGAGGCCATGGCGGCCTACCAGAATCTTAAGGGTGCCAATGCCCATGAGAAGTTGTACAACGCCTGGCTGGCACTCCAAACATCCGTAGATGTGCTGCTGGATGTGAACATGTCTCGAGACATGAAGACAGCTGAGGGTTTGAAGCAGGTGTTGGAGAAAAAAGAAGGCCTAATCCGGAAACACATGATGGGCAAACGTGTTAACTACGCTGCTCGCACTGTCATCACCCCGGATCCTAATATAGATGTGGACGAAATCGGCATACCCGATATTTTTGCCAAGAAACTCTCGTATCCGGTGCCGGTAACTGTGTGGAATGTGACGGAGCTCCGCAAGATGGTGATGAATGGGCCGGATGTGCATCCAGGCGCAAACTATATCCAGGATAAGAACGGGTACACCACATATATCCCCGCAGACAATGCTGCCAAACGAGAGAGTTTAGCCAAGCTACTTCTTTCAAATCCAAAGAACGGTATAAACATTGTACATCGTCACGTGCTCAACGGAGATCCATTGCTCTTAAATCGACAGCCCTCTTTGCACAAACCCTCGATCATGGCTCATAAGGCGCGTATATTGCACGGCGAAAAGACTTTTCGCCTCCACTACTCTAACTGTAAAGCCTACAACGCCGATTTCGACGGCGATGAGATGAATGCCCATTATCCGCAAAGCGAAGTGGCCCGCTCAGAGGCTCAGAACCTGGTAAACGTGGCCAGCAATTATCTGGTACCTAAGGACGGTACTCCCCTCGGTGGTCTTATCCAGGATCAAGTTATTTCGGGCGTAAAGCTCTCCATTAGAGGACGCTTTTTCAACCGCGAAGATTACCAGCAGCTGGTGTACCAAGGATTGTCGAGTCTCAAAAAGGATGTAAAATTGCTGCCGCCAGCCATCTTAAAGCCTGCTAGACTTTGGTCAGGAAAGCAAATTCTATCTACCATTATTATTAACTTGATTCCCGAAGGATACGAACGAATAAACCTAGATTCATTTGCCAAGATTGGTGGCAAAGTAAGTATATTAATCAGATTATTTCAATTGGCCTAAAGTATCTTTCGTTTTTTAATAGAACTGGAATGTGGATCAACCAAGGTCTCCCCTTTGTGGGTCCAATATCCGGGATAATGAGATGGATGAGAGCCAAGTGCAAATCAGAAAAGGAGAGCTTCTTGTCGGAGTCCTCGATAAACAGCAGTACGGAGCCACCACTTTCGGTTTGATTCATTGCATGTACGAGTTATATGGAGGTGATGTGTCCACCCGCCTCCTCACCGCCTTCACCAAGGTCTTTACATTCTTCCTCCAAATGGAGGGCTTTACGCTGGGAGTAAAGGATATCCTGGTAACGGGGGAAGCGGATCAACGCAGGCGCAAGATCATTCAAGAGTGTCGTCGCGATGTCGGAAACAGTGCTGTGACTGCTGCATTAGATTTGGAGGAAGAGCCGCCACATGACGAGCTTGTCGAGAAAATGGAACAGGCGTATGTTAAGGATCCAAAGTTCCGAGTGCTCCTTGATCGCAAATACAAATCTTTGCTTGATGGATACACAAATGACATTAACAAGTGAGTTTCAGCCAAGTCAAATCGTGGTTGAAATGCATTACCTCGTGGTTTTCCTTTTTAGAACTTGCTTGCCTGATGGTCTGATCACGAAATTCCCCTCCAACAACCTTCAATTGATGGTATTATCCGGTGCCAAGGGATCCATGGTGAATACTATGCAGATTTCATGCCTACTAGGACAAATCGAACTGGAAGGAAAGAGACCCCCACTTATGATATCTGGAAAATCGCTGCCCAGTTTTACATCCTTTGAGACTTCGCCAAAGTCGGGAGGATTTATTGATGGTCGTTTTATGACAGGCATTCAACCGCAGGACTTTTTCTTCCATTGCATGGCTGGTCGTGAAGTAAGACAGAGTGGATTCCGATCAATTACAACATTTTATAAATTTATATTTATGGTTTTAGGGTCTCATTGATACAGCAGTAAAGACCTCAAGATCGGGTTACTTGCAGCGATGCCTCATCAAACATTTGGAGGGCCTTAGTGTCCACTACGATCTTACGGTACGCGACAGCGACAACAGTGTGGTGCAGTTCCTCTATGGAGAAGACGGTCTCGATATCCTTAAGTCCAAGTTCTTCAACGAAAAGTTTTGCGCAGATTTCCTCACGCAGAATGCTCCGGCCATTCTCCGGCCCAGTCAGTTGCAACAAATGAAGGATGAGGAAGGTCTAACCAAGGTGCAGCGTCACGAGAAGCACATTCGCACCTGGCAGAAGAAGAAGCCGGCGAAGCTGCGTTCTGCCTTCACGCACTTCTCGGAGGAGCTCCGAGAGGAGGTGGAAGTGAAGCGACCCGATGAGATCAACGCCAAGACAGGCCGTCGCCGCTTTGACGAGGGGTTACTGAAGTTATGGAAGAAGGCTGATCCAGAAGACAAGGCCCTGTATCGCAAAAAGTACGCCCGTTGTCCGGATCCCTCAGTGTCGGTCTACAAGCAGGATCTCTATTACGGCAGTGTATCGGAGCGCACGCGTAAACTTATCGAGGATTATTCTAAAAGGAAGCCGGAACAAAAAGAGATCATAGCAGACATTATGCGCATAAAGACTATCAAGGCATTGGCCTCGCCAGGAGAACCAGTGGGTCTGATTGCCGCCCAGTCCATCGGTGAACCATCAACGCAGATGACGCTGAACACCTTCCATTTCGCTGGTCGTGGTGAGATGAACGTGACCTTGGGTATTCCTCGACTTCGGGAGATTTTAATGCTGGCCTCTTCAAACATCAAGACACCCTCGATGGATATTCCCATAAAGCCTGGCCATCAGCATCAGGCAGAAAAGCTGCGCATTAATCTGAACTGCGTGACCTTGGCAAACCTCTTGGAGGGTGAGAAGTGTTTTTTATTTTTAAGTTTTTGGCTATATTAATCTCATCTGTAATCCTACAGCCGTCCACATAAGCACCAGCCTGGTTTTGGAGCCGGAGCGAGCCTATGAGTATGAGATGCGGTTCCAGTTCCTTCCCCGGGATGTGTACAAGGAGGACTATGGTGTGCGGCCCAAGCAGATTATTAAATACATGCATCAAACCTTCATCAAGCAGTTGATACGATCGATCCTAAAGGTGTCCAGGGCCAAGCGAACCACAAAAATGTAAGAATAAAAATCATATATATATTAATCGTGTTCAACAAAAAAGTATATATATTTTTGTTTGTTTTTAGAGTTGTAATTGATGACAACAAGGATGCTGAGCGGGAAGAAAATGACAACGATCTGGACAATGATGAAGCGGGTGCCCACAAGGGCGCTGACAATGATGACGACTCTTCGGATGACGGAGTAAGTTAATCTTTAACCGTAACTTTAACTATACTGATGAGCTTTTTTTCCATAAAGGGAGACGATGACGCCACTGGACTGAAATTGAAGCAGCGTAAAACCGACGAAAAGGAGTACGATGACCCCGATGATGTTGATGAGCTCCAAGATGCTAATGGTAAGGTTTTTCCTATATTTTATTCCTTTCCTTTCTCACATTTTGTATTTTTAGCTGATGACGCAGATGCCACAGATCTGGATGACGATGAGAAGGGCCAGGATGGCAAGGATAACGGCGAGGTGGATGACAAATCGGTGGAAAAGTTGCTGTGCAATGAAATGGTCAAGGGCTACACCTACGACAAGGAGAACCATCTGTGGTGCCAGGTTAAATTAAACTTGAGTGTGCGCTACCAGAAGCCCGATCTGACCTCCATCATTCGGGAGCTGGCAGGCAAGAGTGTGGTGCATCAAGTAAATCACATTAAGCGGGCCATCATCTACAAGGGCGGCGATGACGAGCAGCTGCTAAAGACCGATGGCATCAACATTGGAGAGATGTTCCAGCACAACAAGATTCTCGACCTGAATCGCCTTTACTCCAACGATATCCATGCGATCGCCAGGACCTACGGCATCGAGGCCGCATCGCAAGTGATCGTGAAGGAGGTCAGCAACGTGTTCAAGGTCTACGGCATTACGGTTGATCGCCGGCACTTGTCGCTCATCGCCGACTACATGACCTTCGACGGCACCTTCCAGCCGCTGTCCAGGAAGGGAATGGAGCACTCCTCGTCGCCCCTACAGCAGATGTCCTTTGAATCCAGTTTGCAGTTCCTGCGAAATGCCGCCGGTTTCGGACGGCCAGATGAGCTCAACTCGCCGTCCAGTCGGCTAATGGTAGGTTTGCCAGTGAGGAATGGCACCGGAGCCTTTGAATTGTTGACAAAGATCTGTTAAAGTTAGTTTATAGGGATGTTAAAATGTGGGGTTTCAATAAAAGTGAGAAGAAAGCTTGTTTTTCCACATATATGTAAAATGTTCCTTTATTGTTTATGTAATTTTAAATGCTATATGTGTATATCTAGATATAGTATTTATATCGTAAGTAGATGTCAGTTATGGTTTGCATTCTGAAAAAGTTCGTTCATGGTATTACGTTCTACAAATTAAATTTTGGGTTCGGTTCTTCCTTAAAATTCCATTACGCTATGACTTTAAAATACTCCCGTCGCACAACTCTAGAAACTAGATGCTAATTATTAAAACCCAGACCCAACTATGCTCGACTATATATAGGTATATATGGCTACGGAAGGGCAGTTGAACTCAAGCAAGTTGGATTTGATATTAGGTGTAGGAGTAAGTGAGTTTATATATATTATATATATGTACATGCTGCACCGATCTGTGGGTGCAACAAGGAAGTGGGTTCTCGATGAAGAGTGTGAAGGTTTATGCTAAAGCATATTTTGATTTGATTTAATGCATGCGCGGTTCTAGGTGCTATATGATCTCTATATAGGACTATAGGTAAATGTAATGCATATGGTGTGCAGTATTGTTCAAACGCTTCGATGACTTTCATCCTCAAGGACACTCCCTCATAACGAACTCCTCTACTTTTAGGTTTCGATTCGATTCGATTTGATTTGATTTGATGATATATGTATGTTACTTGCATTTTCAATGTATTATGTGCCTAGATGCTAAATTATGCTATATATCCTCCCAAAAAACTGTCCGTCGTCTGCTTGGGATTTCCAACAACCACCTATCCTTGCTTGAACAGAATGAACAAAACCCGACTTGAACTGAGAAAACCATAAATACAAACAAAATTCATTAAAATACTATAAATGTATAATGGGGTTATATCACAGGTACATTTTAGACTTTTTTCAAAATGCAAGATTGTAGAAAACATGATGTCATGGAGGGAGAGTCCTGCACAGGGACTGGACAACGGAACGGAAGTGTTGTCCTTGTGCGGCTCCTCAACTCGCGTCTAAATGCTATGTAAGTAGGTGTGTAGTTTAGTATATATATATATATGTATATATATTCACTGGATCAATGAAGTATATAAGTATTCCTTGTTATAGAAAAGCACTAACCATTAAACATTGCAACTGCCGTTTCGTTCGTCTCGTATCATCCAACTCCAAACCGCACACTACGTCCGAGTCGGAGACGAATCCTCGATTGTGATCGTAGATATGAAGAGTTTTGTGTACAACTATATTGTAATCAGTTATTTCGTATTATACCGCTATCAAGCCTATGACTAGGACCTATTCGAGAGCCCCAAAACTGTGTACTTTGGTTCTAACTATATAACTCGTATCGTACGTCGTGGGTCACCTTTTGTGTACTTGCTATGGCCTGATCGGGTTTACCTTTCTTCTAAATAAGTTCTTTGAGTACGTATTTCAATGAAGTTCTGCTGGGACACAGATCCTTGTCCCACTCTGTCCTGTCTAGTCTCCTCTCAGAAGCAATATCTATACATCGTCGTACAGCACTTGGCGCAATTCTTAAGTACAAATGTGGTCGCAGGATGGGGGCACTGTGCGTTTCTATGTGATTATGGGAAAATCGTAATTGCTGAAGCCTACAATGCCCCCTTTGATTGTGACAAGTGTGTATCTGAGTTGAATAGCCGGGATTCCAGGCACCCGGACGCCTTATTTTATCTCATATTCGCTAGTCGATGCAGAAACTATGGTTACCTCCTCCTGCTTCTCGTTTCGATATGGATGAAGAGTTAGACTAGATGGTAGCTTTAATTCTAATCCGCCTACTTAGGTGTTCTTAGCAGTCAGTTGGCGGGGCCCCGGCTCCCCCGCTTCGGCGTATAGGCAGGATCCCTCGCTGCAGGAGCAGGTGTCGCCCTCGCGGGAGCTGTTGCAGCAGTCGCTAGCGTAGTGACGTTGCTCGTACTCCGCCAGCATGTTCTCGTTTTCGCTCTCCAGGCACGGCTGGACTGCCGGCGGGCGTCTGTGGTGTCCACCCCTTTTGCTGCTGCCGTGCTCCTCCTGGAACTGTCGCTTGTGTCCGTGCGAGGTCCTCGAGTGGTCGGAGCACTCCGAGGAGCACTGGTAGATCTGGTGGTTCGAGGTGGTCGGGTGCATCGGGTGCACGGGCTGGTACCAGCCCTCGGGAACGGGCACAGCCATGGGAGCCGGCGGCGGTGGCTGCAAGGGCGATGGCGTGGTCAGTGCATCGCAGCTGTTGCAGGCCCGGCTTTGAGCGCATCGCGCTGCATTCAACCCAGCCTGATACTCGCTGGCAGGGTGCCGCTGGGTAGCAAAGGGCAGGTGATTGGGAGGCACCACTCCACCTGGAGCAGTGGTGGCAAAGTAAGCTGGTAGCTGCGGCGGGTGCTGGCTGGTGGGTGTAATCTGATAGCGGTTCTGGGTACCACTAGCGACAGCCGACAACGGATTGCTATACACGTTCTCCGGAGGGCAGGTGCCAGCAGCGTACTGGGGCGAGACTCCCCAGGCGGAGAAACCCCCTGAGGAGCTGCTATGTATGGAGGCGTTCAGTATGCTGAAAAAAGGAGAGGTTTGTGGTTTAAAAAATGGTTTTCAAAAGTGTTTAACTCTTAAAGATTAAATGGTTTTTAAGCAAAAGAATGGTTTAAAGGAAAAATTGTTTAAAATAAAAATTAAATATACCATGTTTGAAGATATTGTTAAAAAGGTACCTTTGATTGGTGGAAATGCCGGAGCCCGCGCTTTTGGAGCTCTTCCGGGACGACTCCGGTGATCCTTGTGCGTATCCATAGGTGGAAGACGGCGGCGGGTGTTCCGGTGGTGGTGGCAGAAACTCGGACCAGTTGATAGGCTCCGCTGGGTACTGCAGGTAGTTGGATTTCACAACAGGAGGCACTGCCAGCTGGCCGGCAAAGGCGTCAGAGTACGGAGAATGGGTGCCCGAATCCTTGTCGGCGCTAAGGGAAGTGGCTTTGGTGCAGGTCTCGCTGGAGGAGGTGCCAATGATCATGGTGGTGGCATATGGCGTGGGGTTATCGGGGCTCTGTAAGGAGTAAGGATTGGCTTTAACCATTCTGGAGGCAATCCATTATAAACTCACCTTGCGACAATTGTAGAAAGTGGTCAGGTTGCGAGTGTCTACTTCGGCGTAGTCGGTTCCCCCATCCGAGTTGTTGTAGTTAGATTGGCTGCTGTTGACGTGGGAAAGCAGCTTGGACTCGCTCAGGCCAGAATCCTTGTCGGTATCGGCAGTTCTCCAGCCACGATGATGATCAATCCACAAGCTCTCCTTGCTGTTAATGTTCAGGGCGGTGATTTCATTGTCGCTAACCACTGGAGAAACATTTCGATGAGCAATGGATCCTTTAAGATTATATTTTATACTAACCACTCAAGTGACCCAGCTCCTTGGTCATTTGATGTTTCCTCTTGAAGTATACCATAGCTATAGCTGTGGAAATGACTACCACAAGGAGGACAATGAAAACGAGCACCATTAACCAGGGACCGGAGAGGTAGTCGGTGGTCTTTTTGTGGGTGGTGGGATTGTTGCTGCCGATGGGAGAGTTGCCATTGCTGTGATAGACCAAATCCTGGCCCTCATGCCGGCCATCGTGGGTGCCACTGGGATGGGCACGCGGCGGATGGACATGGTGGTTCGGGTCCATAAAGAGTGAGATCTTCGAGAGAAAATAGCTATGAGAATTGTGGCTAATTTGGGATAGAATATACTCACGGGTTTGGAGTAGGGACCATCGCCTGCCTTGGTGAAGGAGTTCAGTCTTACGCTGTAAACTGCTCCAGTGGTCAGGTTGTTGAGCAGCACCGAGGTTGTGGTGGCATTGAGTGTCATGTTGGCTAGCACCTTCATGGTGTTCCCAGCACTGACCTCGATCTTGTAGCCATAAAGGTTGCCATTGTGATGCTGGGTCGGCGGCGGAGTCCACCTTACCCACCCAGCAGTCTGGTTGTACATTCCAATCTGTATGTTATCCGGCGGAGCGGAGGGAACTACAAAAAGGGAGATGGTATAGATGATATTCTGTATTTATAAAGGGATGAATTACCATCTTCGTAGGTCAGAGCAATCTTGGAGTTACTGGGCTGTCCCTCGATGGTCTCGAAAAAGGGTGTGAGGAAGAATTCGTACTTGGTGAACTTCTTGAGATTGGCCACAACGAAAGACTCCGCCGAGGCATCCAATACAGTAATGGAACGATATTGCGAGGATGAGGAACTGGCGTCTCTATAGTGAATGTGCAGCCCCTTAAAATGAGAGTATTACTTGGTAAATAAGATCGGTTTTTAGACAAAGTAAATGAAGTTCAAGTACCTCCACGTATTTCTCATCAGCACTAATATGAAGCATCCAATCCAGGCGCACAGCACTGGCATTTATGGCAGAGGCATCGATTAGCTCCACGGACTATTAAAAGTAAACAAATGAATCATATTCTATATATAATTTAATATATTTTTTCCACCTTTCCAGTCAGCAGAGTTCGGGCCGCTGATAAATCATTGGCAGAGGCTGCATCGAAATCCTCTCCAATGGTCTTAATGGCATTCGATAGGCCTGAGGGCACTGAAATCCCCTGAGAGTTCTCAGCTCGCACCAGAAAAACATACAAGGATCCGGGTGTGAGATCGGTTATCTAAAGGACGTATATCTTAGAAGCAAGCTCTTCAAAATATAAAATCTTTCTTACAGTAACTTGAGTATCTGCCATGCGGTTGGAGGCTTTAATCCAACCTGTTTGAAGATCCGGGCTAAAGTACTCCACAGTGTAGCTGTAAATAGAAATAAAATTTAGATGATCTCATAAAATGGGTGTGTCTACCAAACTCACCCAAGAATCGGTCCCACAGCACCGGGTTTCTCTTGACTCTTGGCCCAGCGTAGGCTAATGCTCGTGCGCGTCACATTAAGGACCTTGGGGGTGCCTGGGGGGGCAGGATACGTGCTGGGATCGGCTGATCTATGCAAGGAAGTGGATCCACTCTTGTCCACCTAATAATAGGAATAAAATTTGATGTAGCTGGAAGTCTTGGATACTGGTTTGAATGTTTAACTCACAGTTAAAGTTGCTACCCAGGAGGTTTCGCCCCTTTCCGAGGATGCAGTGCAGGTGTAGGTTCCAGAGTCGCCAACTTGCAAATCTATTTAGAAAAAAAAAAGATTAACAAGAGGGGATCTACAATAAAGTATTTTCTATTTAGTACCATCTATCCTTAATGAACTTCCTTGGATGATGCTGTGGCGATTGCCTGTTTGAATTGAGTGTCCATTTAGGAACCATTTGATGCGGGGATTGGGGTTTCCAGTGGCTCGGCAGGGCAAAGTGGCCACCGATCCCTTGGGCAGTGTCTGGTTGGCAGGTCCAATCTGGATGATCGGAGGAGGTCGTTCGTCCACCGAACTGACTTGGAGGAATACCCGAACTGTAGATGAATCTACAACACTAAAAGCAGAGCAGACGTAGAAGCCCTCGTCCTCCTGGCGCACATCCGTGATCTGTAGAGTTCCATCGGCGGCAACATGGAGTCTGTCATGGGAACTATTGAGGAACATGAGTGTGGTCACACCCTCTTTGGTCCAGAAGACGGAGGGTGGAGGATTTCCAGATGCCATGCAGGGCAACTGGACAACACCGTTGAGTCCAACCTTCTTGTTGCTCGGTCGCTTGGTAAAGCTTGGAGGAGCTGGTGGAGTATGAAGAGGATTAGAGGGTTGATATGGAAAGCAGGCACTTCATCCTACCATGCACTGTGAGCGAAGCCCTGGCGCTAATGTGGCCCACATTATTGTGTGCCTCACACACATAGGTTCCTTCATCATTCGGGGTGATGTTGCTTAGCTCCAGACTCTTTTCGTCGTGGAGGATGCGAGCCCGGGAGATGGGTATGTTGCCCTCCTCCTTCTTCCACAGCACCTTTGGAGGCGGATCCCCACCCACGGAGCAGTGGAATGTGGCAGTCTGGCCGTAGAGCATGACCTGATCCTTGGGCTCTTTCATAAAGTAGGGCTTCACCTGGACAATGAGCTTGGCGTAGTTGGACTCCCGAGTGCCCACTAGGTTCTGGGCAATGCACTTGTAGTTGCCCTCGTCGATGGGCTCCACATTACTGATGAGCAGGTTGCCACCATCCACGATCCGGACGCGGGAGCTGGCGCCGAAGGAAAGGGCTTTCAGGTCATCCAAAGGAACCCCATCCTGTTGGTTAAAAAAATAAAAGATAAGGAAAAGAAACTAACCGACTGATTGGGTCGACCAGTTTTTGGGGTAACCCACCTTCATCCAAATAAGCGTTGGCTCCGGAATGCCTTTGGGCGGCCCACACTCCAGCAAAGCCGTCTCGCCTTTGGCCACTCGCGTGTCTTTGGGCTCCACGCGAAAATCGTCGCGCAAAACTGGCAGAAAAAAAAAGAAAAAAGACAAATTCGAGACAAAGCTTAGCGTGTGGGCAGACAAGTTGCACCTAAAATTAACGACTGGAGTGACAGACTTACCAGCTATCTGGAGCGAGGCATGGCGACTAACGGCCTGGCCGACGCGGTTCTTGGCCACGCACCAGTACTCGCCGCCGTCCTGCTCCTTCTTGCCCTGCATGGTGCGGTAGAAGAATAGGGCGCCGTCCTTGAACTGGACACGGTGCGACTTCTTCTCATTGGTGCTGACGGGTTCTCCATCCTGCAAAGCGGAGACCCACAAATAATGGAGTGGTTAAATTAATTGTGCTTGTAGATTAACAGATAGTGTGGTTTGGAGAAGGGTACACTTGGAAAAGGAACCTTCAATCCTTGATGTGAGTTTTTATTAAGCTCTTATACACCTCCACTTATACTATCTATCTTATACCAGTATCTTTTAAATGAAGTTTTTGAATGTGAAATGTATCTTATTCTAAAGACTTCAGATAAAAACTTTTAAAGCTTCAGAAAAAGATACCTTTGTTTCAAAAACTATTATTAAACGTTAAATTATAAGGCGTTTTAAAGTTTTTCAAATTTAATTTCCAGTTTTTGAAAACTAGTTTTGAAAAACTTGTAACTTAAAAAGCAACTTCAATATAAAATAGATTATGTTTTGAGAATCAAAAGCTGCAAATATTAGATCCAATGTTTACTCTTACCTTAAACCACTCGATGGTGGGCTCCGGCTTTCCCTCCACCTTGCAGTTAAGAGTGGCTGGCTCATTCTTCTTGACCACCAGGTCCGTGGGATGCTCGATGATCCGCGGCGACTGGTACTGGCCTAAAAGTGAGGATAGGTGGGGATTGGCGAGATGCAGGTAAGCTCCAGGGGAAGTGGATGAGTTATGGTGGTTTACCTCTGACTGCGGCTGGCAGCGCCACCAGGCCGAGCAGCAGCGGCAGAAGCAGCATTCTGCTCGCCCGGCCGCTCAGATGGGGGTTAATAGTGGTGCTGGTGCTCCAGGCGATGAGAAGGCGAGGTTTTCGATCAGATGGCATATATAGGATGCGGTGGCGGTGTCGGTGTCGGTGCTGGGTGTGATCTTGTGAATACTTTACAATTGATGAGACAATGGAGCGGCGATCATTGTAGCGTTATCCTGGGATGGGACACGAAATGGGTTAACGAAATGTGGGCAGCTGTTAGGATAATGGTAAAGGGTTTAAGGCGTGGCTGAGTGAGCCCCCAGGGACTTGGTAGGGTTTACATAGGTTGCATGGCATTAGGTAGGGCTACCTTGTAGTGCGGTTTTTATCTGTTCTGCCCGGAATTCGAAATTATTTCTAGCCTGCTCCACTTATGCTCGCATTTTCATTTCCATGCCGCGATAACTCGACACTCACACACTGACACGCTTACAACTTACACTCCCACACACAGATACTTTATGAATCTACGTCTGCTGGTTTTCCATTAATTTTATTTCTGTATTTATCTCTCTTTTTGTGTTTATCTCTCGACGGTACGGAGTCGCTGGACAGACCCCGAAATTTACAATCCAAATTCTGATTTGGAGTTTGATTTCATTTTGATTTTTATGGGGGTTCTCACACTTTCTTCTTGGGGTTTTTTCGGGTTTCTTGTTCTTGTCGGATATATCACTATATTTTTTTTCTTATATTTCCTCTTGCGTTTTTATTAATCAGCCAGTGTATGGAGGTTTTGTTGGTATTTATTTGTCGATGGCCTTTCGGGGTTGTTTCTGTTTCTCAGGCTCTCGCGCACATTTTCCACATTTCCCGAACGAAATTTCTTTTTGGTAATTTTACAAGAACAAGAACTCTCACTCGCTCTTCTCTTCCTAGCTCCCTCTCACTCCCACTTGCAGTCTCCTCCCGCTGCTCCTTGGATTCCCCCATCCAGCCCACCACCACACCACGCTTGTTGTTGTATCTATAACACTGTTGTATCTATAACACACACTCCTTGTAAAGATACATCCGCTGCAGCTGCACTTTCCACACCGCGATTGCAGCTTATTCTTCAGGCTCCCGACGCTCTAATGGATCTCTAGTATCCCTACACGACACTTACTCTTATTAAGCTGCACTTGATTTATTTCCTGCGATTAAATTCGAATTCACGGCTCAGAGAAAACTCTCAATTGGACGTGGGATGTATCTAGAGTGACCGTCGCGCTACCGTTATTGTAATGTAAAAGATACATTCTTCTAAAGCATTTCCCAACACTCAACCTGGCATCTGGCAGCTCTGTCTTAAACCGCCATCTTTTTTGTGATTCAAATCTTTATTGTGGAATTCCCATGATTGGAAATGTGAAATTGGTTTTTGATGAAGATATGTATTCTAGAATCTAGATTGATCGAGGCTCACTCAATCCTGGCCAGATTTCTGGTCAAGTTCCTGGAGCGCACCACATTAGAGAAGTTGGCCTCAAAGGCCGCCACCCGGCTCCTGCCCAGATGTAGCTGGAAAGTAGCCGGAATGGGAGCCTGGGGACGTCGTCCATGGGGCATGGCGCTCTTGACCTGCTTGGGCTGCAGGTTCAGTCGGGAAACCCGATCTACCGACATGCTCTTGGGCCGCCTGGCCAGATACTGATGGACATGGCTATTGGAGCCGTTGGCTATGTTCAAGTTGACGAGGTAGTCCTGGAGCTGGGTCTTCAGCTGACTGTTCTCCGCCTCCAGGCGACGTTTCTGTTGCTTCAAACAGGCCACATCGACGGCCACGTTGTTAACCCGGCGCCAGAACGTCTCCATTTGTGGCACCAGGTCCACCTCATCCTGATGGTTTCATAAGGAATAAATTAAAGTAAAAAATAGAGAATTATTAGCACCCACCTTTAGAGGATCTGCTACCGGATCCGGTGAGGCTGCGGCCTCTTCCATCTCGCGTATCTCGATGATTTCCTTGGAAATCTCCGGCAGTTGGAACATCTTTTCCCGCTGGGTTTCCATCTTGGAGCACACCGCTGATAACTGAATCAGAGTCTCCCCCTTGCCGGCAATATCCTGAAGCTTCTCCAGGGCATTGTAGCTCTCCACAGACAAGAGCTTAAAGGACTGGTGGTCCCTAGACATCTCGTCCTCCACACACGACCGCAGCTCCCGGAGTCGCTCGGTCAACTGCTGCTTGATAGCCTGTCTCTGCTCCAGCTGTCCCTGTTGCTTTACGTAAAACTCCTCGGAAACCAGGCGCAAGTTGGCCAACTGGTCCACCAAATGCTCAATCTCGTATGTCTGCTGACTAATCTGGAGAGCAGCCTCCTCGTCTCGCTGCTTCAGGTCAACGTACTCTGCGTAGAAGGCCTCGATGTGCTGACAGTATCCCCCGAGTACGGACTGATACTCCTGCCACAGCTTCTCCAGCCTGGCCTCGCCCCTGGAGGTGATCTGTTCCAGCTGCAGTTGCATCTGGAAAATGAAAGCATGCACGCAACGATAATTATGATGGGAGTCCATTGTGTGCCACTCAGGCTGTCATTTCTCGCCACTATAAATGGAGTTAGAAGCTTTCAGCTAGCACCATTCAGTGACAGAAATGCGCTTGCTGATCTTGTTGGTAGTCTGCC
The DNA here is from genome assembly GCA_018150405.1 of Drosophila varians. Lineage (NCBI taxonomy): Eukaryota > Metazoa > Arthropoda > Insecta > Diptera > Drosophilidae > Drosophila > Drosophila varians. The sequence continues at coordinate 19,890,857 of JAECWK010000130.1, forward strand.
TGAGCTGCTGGAGCAGCAGCCTCGCCCTCAAGTGCCGGTCCCAGGAGGGGTTGGCAGAGGGGGAACTTAAGAAGACCGTTCGCAGCTGCATGCGCCGCCAGGACGAAAACGAGGACCGTGGACGAGGCTCAGGCAGGCAGGGCTTCGAATTCGGACGGGACCCCGACCAGGATCGGGATAGGGAGCAAGGAAGCAGGGGAGGCTATGGAAATCGTTGGCAACGAAGCCTGAGGCAGCCGGAGAACAGGAACAGCACAGGAGGCGACGGAGCTGAAGGAGGAGCTTGTGTGGCCCAGTGCTTCTTTGAGGAGATGAATATGGTAGGATAATAAGGTAGAGTTGCTCCAGGAATTACTAATGGATTATTCTATGACCAGGTGGATGGCAACGGAATGCCCGACCGCCGGAAGGTGTCCTACCTACTGACTAAGGATCTGCGAGACCGGGAACTGCGCAATTTTTTTATGGACACGGTGCAGCAGTGCTTCCGCTACTTGGAGACTGGAGGACGGGGAAGACACAACAAATGCGCCGTGTCCCAGGAACTTGTCAAGTGCATGTCGGAGTATGCCAAGGCCCAGTGCGAGGACTGGGAGGAGCATGGGAATCTTCTTTTCAATTAGCAAACCTCCAAAAACTCACCCCGCTCTTAAGGTCTTCGCAGCGGTCCAGGAACCGCTCGTGGTTGTCCCGGATTCCGCCGTCGGTAGTCTCCTCCAGCTGGTAAAAGACGCACTCCAGCTGTTGTTGTTTTAGAGCGTGCATCTCCTTGAATCTGGCCGAGTCCTGATCCCATTCGCTTAGCACCGCCTTTTTGTCGTCCTCGTAGATTCGCCGGAAAAACTCGATTCGACTTCTATGAGTGTCTGGGATATAGAATTTTTTATGGTAAAAAGGTTATGGTTCCTTAATTAGAAGTTTGTCCAAAATAAAATATATATTCCTTAGATTATGGATAAAAAATTCTCAAAGATAATAAGAACCCACCAACTATTCTAGTTATATTCTCCATATGGGATTGCTGGAGATTGGCGTACATGTCCTCGGTAGACTCTATGTGAGCAATCAGTCGATGGATAACCTGGTCCTTTCGCTTGAGAGCCTCCTTGAAAAAGGATTCCACGTCGATAATTTCGCGGCGCAGCTCTTGGATTTTAACCTGGCGCAGAATGGTGCGCCACTCCTGATTGATTTTGGCCATGTTAAGCCGGCCAAAGGCATCCTCTCTTTTAAGTTTGTTCTATTTAAAGATCTCAAAGGCTATCAAAATTGTTTATTTCATTTTGGGTAAAGGATACCTTCATATACATGGAAATAAGCTGCATTTTCCGGCGACGCGTCTCCTCCTCGGCATCAGCCCGCATCTGGAGATACCGAGCGCGCTCCTCCTCGGACATTTTGGCCAGCTTGTTGCCTTTGCCTTTACCCTTTTTTCCCATGATGCCGCTGCCTTTTGTTCGTCAATCAGCTTATCAAGTTTCAAAGGCCAATAGGCGACTAATTAAGCGAGCGAAAGCCGAGCCCTGCAAAATAAATAACAATTTGATTGCCGCGTCGTTGCCATGACATTTGTGTTCCAGCGTTGACTGCCCCCCCGGATCCGCTGGCACTTTACGTTGCCATAATAATTTTATGCGAATTAAATTAATGTGAAGCGTAGCAAATGGCATTAGGGCTGTCCATCAAAGGGGAACCACTTGACATATAAAATGATGGCCCGTCAAGGCCGGAATCTGTTAACATGTCGGGCTCCTGCGTTGTGATCTTTTTGATTCTGCTGCTCCATGTGGTAATGCTTCAAAAACATCCTAAATATTTCACTTGAATTTAAATATTTATTCCCAGGATCCACTGTGGTCCATTAGAATACACTGCCAGCACACGGAGCGCGTCCACGAGGAGAACATCCACCACTGCTGCAAGCACCCCGACGGCCACAACGACGTGACCGAGAGATGCGCCTCCGAGACCAACTTCCGACTGCCGTCGCCCGATGAGGAGGCCATGGAGGATGTGACTGTCAACCAGGTGATGTCGGGCACCTGCTGGGCCAAGTGCGTCTTCGATCACTACAACCTGTTGGAGAACAATACCTTGGACATGGCCAAAGTGAGATCCTACTACAAGAGATACCACACATCCGACCCTGAATACGAGGCTGAAATGGTGAATGCCTACGAAAAGTGCCACTCCAAAGGTGAGAGTTTAATAATTGAATAATAAACCTTAAAAATGATTTGAGATTTTTAGCCGAGGATGCCGTGGAGAACTTCCTATCGATGCCAATTGTGAAGGGCTTTGTAACGACCAAGATGTGCAAGCCCACCTCCAGCATCATTATGTCCTGCGTGGTCTACAATTTCTTCCACAACTGCCCCAAAAGTCGCTGGGCCCATACCGCGGAGTGCCAGGAGACCCTCGCCTTTGCCAAAAAATGTAAGGATGCCTTGACAACGATGTGAAAGTGAAAATAAAAGGGATTGTTCCATTTTGGCCACCAAAACAATTTGACATTTTATCTTAAAGAGGCAGATTGATGGAAAATCAATAATCAAATATTTAAAGGATGCTTATTTGTAACGAAAAAGCCTTGAGAGAGTGTGGACCACGTGCTCCTTACCATGCACTCTATTGCTTTTTACGTCATTTCTTCAGATACATATTCCTCCCAAGAAATGTTCCTCCATTAGGCTCCACGAGGACCTTCCCATACAAACTCCCTACAAACTTTACCTAAAATTTTAAAAGTAACCCTCCTAGAGTAAAAATAGTTTGCTCTTTTATAATATCTGAATTCTGTATTGGAAAACACAATCTTTGAATTTACAAAGTGGCCAGGGCGTCCTGGCATGTTTTGCTGAAGGCCAGGGTTTCTTCGCACTCCTTGGTCTTGGACCAGCGATCCGCCGGGCAGTTGTGGAAGAACTGGCGGATGACGCAGGCCAGGACCACGCTTGGCTTGGGCTCACAGAACTGCTGGGACAGCTGCTTGAAAATGGGCTTCGACAGGAACTTGGAGGTGTTGTCCTCGCCTACGGAAGGATGAGTTTATAAATAAGATGTTCCGTATTTATACTTTGAATCCTCACTTTTGCCGTGGCAGTGGTCAAAGGCATTGATCATTTCCTTGGCATACTCCGGGTCGTCCACAAACTTGGTGTTGAAATACGTCCGCACCCCGTCCATGTCCACGTTGTTGTCCTTCATCAGGTTGAGCTTGTTCAGGATGCACTTGCCGAAACAAGTGCCCCGAATGGCACGATCCGCCGTGATATCTACCAGGGCCTCTTCGGTCTGGCTAGGCAGGTGGAATCCCGTCTCCTTGGCGCAGTTCTCAATGAGGTCGTTGTGTCCATCAGGATGCTTGCAACAGTAGTGGATGTGCTCCTCGTTGACGGTCTCGGGCTTGTCGCAGTCAATCTGTATGCCGCTGGTAACCTGGAAATATAAACCGAAACAAGGATTAATTGGAAGGGATTAGGAGTTCAAGAGACCACAAACTCACACAAATCAGGGAGGCGAAACTCAATAGAATTATGGGCCTCATGGTGCAGCAAGCCTTTCTGTCGAACCAGAAACTTTGTACGGGTTTTATACCATTCTGGGCAATAAATAAAATGCAAACAGGAAATTAGCTGCACTTAATCCAATGTCCAACCATCAAAGTGTCTGGGAACATTTTCTATTTTTCCGCTCATTGCACTTTGGCATTACAGCCGCCATTTGTTACATTTAATTAAGCAATCCAATTTGGAGTTGAATTTGTGTAAACATTGGTGGTCTTGGTTATAAATGTTATGGTGACCCATAATTGTGTCCATTCACGGAGCAATGGTCAAGCTGAGTTGGTGCTGGCTGCCCCTGGTCCTGCTGGCCGTTTCGGAGGCGCAGGACACGGAGGAATCCACCACTCTGATTCCATCCGGAGGCAGTGACTTGACGGCTGCCATATGTGGAAAGAAAGTGTGACAATAGATTCAGAAGGAGTTTTCCTAAAATTAATCTTCCATTCCATATAATCAGAGAGCTGGCTGCTGCTCCGAGATGTATATTGGCGAGGACGAGGACCTGGAAAAGTGCTTCTTGATACACTCATCCAAGTTGCCACAGGATGGGGACTCTGATGTCGGCAAAACTTTTAGATTCTTATCGGTGTGTATCTTCGAGAGGATTTCCTTCCTAGGCTCCTAATCTTTAATCCCATTGGCAGTGTTTTGTGGAGTGTTTGTTCAAACAGAAGAAATACGTGGGCAAGAGCGACACAATCAATATGAAGATGGTCAAGCTTCATGCGGAAACAGTGTACGCCGACCGACCCAAGGAGAAGGACTACCACATCGCCATGTACGACTACTGCCGGAAGGATGCCACGTCCATGTACAATCTGTTAAAGGCCAGTCCCGGGGCCAAGGCGCTCCTGCGCGGCGCCTGCCGACCCTACTTGCTTATGGTCTTCCTGTGCGTGGCCGACTATCACCACGACCACGGATGCCCCTACTTCCGCTGGGAGGGCAGCACCAAGGCAGGCACCAAGGATCAGTGCGAAAAGGAGAAGGCCCAGTGTTATGCAATCGATGGACTGACCATGCCCACCGAGAAACCCGCTTAGTCTCGAAATGCGAAAGTTATTAATAAAAATATTGTTTTTTTGGCGAGGGCTTCTTTTTAATTTGGCCATTGAAACCTTTTCTATAAATTGTGTGATTTAGGCAGGAAACCCCGTAAAACCCAGTGAGAGTTTTAACTCCAGTCACACACATCCAACACAGAAGCTACCCACTCACCCACACTGAAGTCGGCTCGGGATGAGTGACTTTGTCGTGCGCTGGGCCACGATTGGCGACCATGATGGCATCATGCAACTGATCAGGACGCCGGGGGCCAAGTGGTTTGGCAACATCCGGTCCAAGTTCCAGGGCAGTGACACGCTCTTCCAGTGCTATCAGACCCACCGAATTGTGGCCTATTTGGACGATCTCCTGAAACCGGTCGCCTACGCAGAGTTCCGGACGTATCCGAGCATCAGTGCCCTGCCCAATGACTGTTGGCTCGAATGGCTGTCCGTTAGATACTGGTACCTATCTGGATTTACTCCAGCCATTCACGACCGATTGACTCCATCCAATTCCCTCTTTCCCAACAGCCTGCCCATGCCCATTAGCTGGCTGAACACACTGTTCTTTAACTTTTGCATTTACAAGAGCGAGCATCCGCAGGTCCTGGAGGAGATCCTGCAGGAGGTTTTCTACCTCGAAAACAGGGTCACCTTCTTCATCACCGTGAGGACGCCCCATGTCAAGCAGCCCATGCACTTTTTGGAATACTTTGGCGACCTGGAGAAGCTCTGCAAGGTATTCTATCCCCGGGAGTACAGCATCGAGAACAACTTCAACACGCAGGCCCTGTACATAGTGGAGCGGTTCGAGATGCTGCCCAAGATCACCTACCGTAAGGCACTGTAAGATGGGCGGGGTATCCATTCCGTGCCTCTGTACATGCGATTTTCCTGCTTTCTAGGGCCGAGGACAATGACGATGTCATCGCTATTCAGGAGTACGAGATGCCGGAGCTGCGAGAGGAGCTGGGCGACTACTACATCGCGGAGGTGCTGATGCGCCAGTATCAGCAGGATAAGGCAGCCGGAGGCGACTTCCTGGTGGTAGCTGAGATGTCTAACAAGTGCCAGGAGACCGAGATGGCCGCCTTCCTGTGGCTGACCACGGACATCGACATCCGGTACTATGTGCGGAACTATGACATGAGTGCCTTTGGCAACCTGGTTAAGTTCGACACGCACTCCACCTTCCACTACGAGACCTTGACGGCGCGGTGAGTTCCTGATCCTTATCCGCTTTTACTAGTTGATCCTTTGTTAATTCTTCGCAGCTCCGTTCACCGCAGAGCTGCGGCCAGCTTGTTCACCGCCGCCGCCCTGGACGACCTCGATGCCATGACGATTTTAGGTGGACTCCAGCGCACGGACAGCGGCATGAGGTACTTAGACTCCCCTCCCACAAATGTGTATTTATAACTTGGATTTCGTTTCTCCAGCGTGGCTAGTGCCGGGAAGATGAAGGTTAGTTCCATTGGGGGCACTATTGTGGACGCCCACGTGTCCGACAACAACAGGTTTTACATGCGGGAGGTCCTCTACGCCAAGTTCAAGTACATCCTTGAAAGTGAGCCTCCCATCTGAAGGGTTTTATTTAGGATTTTAATTTAATAGTTAAAACTAGAGCTCCACAGTTTGGATTATTATCTGCGGGACGACATGGACACCATCAACTTTATGTACAATGCCGGAAATGCGCCGGCGGGTGAGGAGGCCATCAAGAACGCCTCCAATGTCTTCCTGGTAAAATTCGTGATGGCCCGGCAGGACTTTCCGCTGCCTAGGCTCTTCAATGCAGTGGTGGCCATGTTTTGCGCCTATCCGGACAAGGACTACGGCATGATGGTGGTGCCCATGCGCTCCAAGACCATAAGGAGCCACATGGAGGTGCTGCAGTACTTCATAGTAAGTGCATCCGATTCCAGGAATCGATTCTTTTGGCTAATTTCCCGCCCCTAGCCCGTGGCTTCACGACCCTCGGACAAAAAGTATATGGACGAGGTGTTCATAACCCATCGGAGCACCATTTTCGGGGAGATTAGCCTATACAAATTGGAGCGGGAGGACGTGAGTGTGGTGCACTCCTTGGCCCTGGGCAAGACGGACGAGCTAGCGACATCATCGGGCTCGGAGGACAGTAGCGTCTCCTACTGCTCCAAGATCAACGTGCGCGAGGAGGCGGAGAACGAGCTGGTCGTCCTGGATGCCATCATGAAGGATGTGCTGGAGAACCACTACAGCGACTTCTGTGTGTTCACCATCCGGTGCGGCAACTCCACCAAACCGGCCAAGCAGAACACGCCCGTCGGATTTGTGGTGCTCAAGCAGTTCGTCCATCACGGCAAATTGTACGACCACTACAACCTATCGAAGCGGGAGACGCACCTGGATCGCCTGAGGGCGCAGATTATCTCTATGCGGCTCCACCCGCTCTTCCTCGCCAGCACCAGTTTGATCTTCCGTGACCTCGCCAAGAAGACAAACTTCTTCGACTTTTATTTTATCACTTCGTTTTCCGTAAGTGTGCCTCCTCTTTTCCGTTTTCCAGATTAAAGTCCTAATATTTCTCTCCAGGAAAGGACATTTTCGAATGACGCGAAAAAGATGATGATGGTCCTCGAGCCGAGGGCCATTAAGAAAGCTCCGATATTTTTCGAGCCCCATCAGAATCCCACAAAGTCCTCGGGGGGCGTGAATCTTCCCACCCACAACTTTTCAAAGGATCACCTCATCATCTACCGGCACAGGCTCAACCCAGTCAAGTGGTTCACCAGCGACCGGAAACTGGTAATCCTTGGATTTACCGCGGTGGCCAAGGCGGTTCTTCGAAAACTAATTTTCCAGTGGAATCACAAGAAGTAAGTAATCCGGGAGCGTACCTACATCTCTTGGTGAGTAACCCCCGATTCGCTTAATTCTATAGCCAAAATATGGATAGCTTTACGTGCCTGAGTTGGGTGCAGGTGACGGTTATCTGCCGTCCGGGAATCCTGGAGGCGGAGTACGATAGCTTGTTCCAGTGTCCCTACTGCACCAACACCCGCAAGTGCTACCTGTCGTTCAACAACTGCTCCTGCTACGTGCGCGACTGCTGTGTCCGCATGGACCTCCGGTCCTGGGTGCACTTCGTCCCCGGTAAAGTGCAGTGCATTGACAGGGAGAAGAAGTTCATCAAGTTGGACGCCTGCGAGATTCCCTACGACACTCTACTCCTGCTGGCCTCCCGCGCCTTTGTGCTGCGAGGGCCGACGGACAAGGCGCCCTGCAACTTTGTGGAGATCAACTATCGGCTAAACAAGTTCCTGCTCTTCTACAAGATGCGTGCGCTCCTGGAGGAGCTGCCACGCACCCACTTGATTGTCGTCTACGGAAACAATCTCTGTACCTACGAGTGCATCTCCTTCCTGATCGACCATGGCGTGGAGTACTCCCGCCTGGTTATGGTCCAGCCGCATTGCTTCACGGGCTTCGACGAGGAGGAGCGCCTGAAGAATCCATATAGGGACAAGAACATACAGCTCATCCTGGACGACATGCTTACCGACAACGGGCTAACTGTTTACGCGGACTTCAGCTTCCACCACTGGGTGCTGCACGAAGCCACAGATTTCATCATGGAGGTGGTCTTCCAACACTTTCCCACCCGCGAAATGATAACCTTCGAATGCGACCTCTTCATATCCTTCGATGAGGGCAAGATGGTCAATCGGCACAGGAAGGGTAAGTCCCTACTTTTCTTAATTGATTAAAATTTATTTATTTGTTGATTTTTTTTTTTCAGTGTTCAATGCAGCTAATCTGGAAATGGACGAGGACCGGCTCTTGGTTAATGAGAGCTTTCAGACCACCGACCGCAACATCTACGCCGCCGGTAACTACACGAAAATAAGAGAAGACGTCAACTACCAGTACAGGTACACCAATGAGATGGAGGTGGCCGCCAAGGTGGGGGGTGTATTTCTTTATTGTTTACTTTTCTTAACGTCACTTGCTCTTCCAGATCCTTCACCACTCGGGTATTGTCCCCCAGCAGGACTTCGAGGATCGCTATGCCTATCCGCTGTACTTCCAAGCTATGCTGCCGCTAAACTACTTCATCCACAAGGTGGTGATGCCCAGGAGGTTCCTCAACAGCCAGCCCAAAGTAACCTGCCACATGACAACCTACAGGGACAACACCTTCTGCCGCGTGGGCCTGTCCATGAACATGGTGGTGGACGAGATAGTGGTTGTGACCAAAAAAGTGGGTTAGATTCCGAAAGAGATAAGAAGGACTCTCACATTTCTTTCTTTCAGACGGCCCACTTTGATTTTCTGCAGCACTTTGTGGGCAAACATGAGCTCCTCCTGAATAATCTCAAGTCGCGGTACAAGGCCAAAACCATCGACTGTTTCATCACGTTTTTCCAGGAGTCCTGGACGGAGCTGATCATGCACGAGCATTTCCCGGAACTGCAGGCAGAGAACAGGGATTTACTGCGACCCATGGCAGTATCAACTCTCTCGGTGGGTACTTTCCATTTCTGAGCTAGGAATTAAAACTAGGGAATCCTTTTCGTAGCGGGCAAATGTTGGGGCCTTCAAGGATGTGGCCGACATGGACTTTGTGACGCTCAACAAGCGCTACCTGGAGCAGAAGCTGCTCAGTTTTCTGCGGGAGCATAGACGCGATTTCCGAGCACCATTCGCCCTGCCCGAGGATTTCCTAAAGTCGGAGGTGATGCGGTGGAATCCCAAGTCCGACTTGACGGAGGACGACACCGAATAGGATCGAAGCAGCCGGATTTGTGCCTTCAGATTTCAATGTGTAATACTTCAACTCCAAAAATACACTTACCGATACTTTATTTCGAAAAATGTCTAACAAGCCTCACAAGGTTGAGATCGTTTCGGCCGGCATCCGCGATCTGCGGCGCATCGAGGACCTCTACGAGGCCACCGACACCTGGCACATCGGGGAGAAGAGGTCTCCGCCGCTGGAGATTATGTTCTACGAGCAGCACTCGCACCGGTTGATGGTCTACGAGCGCGACAACCACAACGTGCTCCTGGCCTATGCGGAGTTCAGTAACCATCCTCCCATTCCGGTTCTCTGCAACGATCTCTGGCTGTACTGGCTGGAGGCCCGTTTCTGGTAGCACTCATAGGCCTTTCTCGGCACCCTGGATTCTGATACTTGTTCTTGTCGTTTCCCCCAAAAGCCTAGATCTGCCCATTACCCTGGTCAACACGATGTTCCTCCACTTTTACATAGGCAAAGACGGTCATCCTAGCATACTCAAACAGGTCATCCAGGAGGTGTTCTACTCCGAGCACAAGCTCAATTTCCTGATGGTGGTAAAGCCGCCGGACAAGAAAGATGAGCCGTACGAGGCGGCCAAGGAGCTGGGCAAAACATACTACCCCAAGTCCACAGACTTTTCGGAGCAGAAAAACTCGCCGTGGGTAGCTGTTATCCTTCGGAAGGACATAATGCCGGCTATTTCGTTTCGAAAGGCTTTGTAAGTATCCTTGGAAATTGGGTCTTGGACTTTTCTTTATTATGTTTTCAGGCCCGAGGACAATGACGACATTGTGGAGATGATTGACTCCGAGGATCCGTATCTGCGAAAGGCCCACGGGGACTACTACATAGCCGAGCATCTCCTCAACGTAGATGGATCGTCGGTCGATGACAAAATCATTATTGCCGAGGTTGGTATCCCTCCCAGTCCCGGAGGTTTACAAATAACCTGGATTTCTTTTGCAGTTTGAGGAGGACATCGTGGAGAATGTAAAGGGAGCGGGCCTGATGTGGCTTTCGGGATCTCTCAACGTGGCGGAACTGGCCAGGAACTTCCATCTGAACAAGCTGGGCAACCTGGCCAGGTACACTCCAGGATGCCAGCACGCTCACATGTATTTCGATGTCTTGTAAGTAATTTGAAACTTTTGAAAACAGTTTACGGTCCTTATTGGGCAAACTATCCTTTAGTTCTGTGGAGCAAAAGCCGTATAAGGAGTTATATGCCGCCTCCAAAATGGAACAAATGATGTTTGACTATACGCCGTCGCAGGATCATTTGGATACTGCAACGGACGGCCCGCAGGATCCTCAAATTAAGAAGTTACTCTTTTCCAAATTCAAGCACATTTACGAGGGTGCGATCAGGAATATTTCCCGTCTTTAGTTTTAAATTTGTATTTCATTCTAGAGCTTCGCCAGGGAAGATACTACATCAATGCGTATCGGGACAAATTGGAGATCGCCTTCGATGTACCTACGGGTACGAAAGTGGTCTCTGAAAAGCTGGGAAACCTCTTGGAAAATGCCGCCAATGGATTCCTCCTCAAGATGTTTCAGCTGCATCCGCTGGTCCGCTCCGAGTACACCTTCTTCAGTCTCTCTGCCATGTTCAGCGCCTTTCCGGAGCACGACTACTGTGTGACCAAGGTGCCCACCACCACCGCCATGAGTCCTTGTCAGCGAGAGCTGCTGCGCTACTTCCTGGTAAGAGAAAGAGCTTGAAGAGAGAATCCTCCACTTACAGGTCTGCTCTCCTCAGCCCGTCGACTATCGCCCCAATAGCTCCGTCTCCGACAACTTATTCGTGGCCCATCGCAGCACCCTGTTTGGGGATCTCAACATTTACCGAGTGGAGCGGGAGGACGTCGAGGATTTGATGCTGATCATCGCATCCCAGCGCTACAGGAGGGACACCATCGATCCTGAGGCGGAAGAAGATGAACCCATTAAGCAACTGAAAGAAGTCCTTGATACGGTCCGTTTGATGCTCAACGATATTTTCGATAATCCCCGCACCAATCTTAGCTGCTTCACCATACGTTGTGGCACCTCCAGGAACGTGTCCGAGCGTTCCATTGTGGGTTTCATATTCCTAAAGTGAGTGTTTCTTTGGTGTTTTATTTTTGTGACTAATATCGTTGGGCGCAGACCCTTTTATATGTACGATGACTTGCTCAAGTTCTTCATGCTGCCCCAGGATCGATTCAATCTGACGCACAATCGCGGCGAGGTCCTGATGGCCAAGTTGCATCCTTTTTTCCAGATGTGGGCCGATCAACTATTTCGCACTGTGGCCTTGCACGAGAATTTCCTGGAACTTTTCTACATAAATCAGTTTATGGTTGCCTTTTTGTTATAGATTATCCTTTCTTTGAAAGTTTCTTATCAATTATTTTCTTTTTGTCCTGCAGGGAACTTCCCTGCCAAATGACTTGACCAACTACATGATGCCAGTGGAGCCGCGACGCATGAAAAAAAATCTGTTCTCAAACTATTGCTGCAATTTCAAGACATGCCCCGTCGAGAAGGGCCCTGAGGGATCGAAGACCAGCTCCAGTCGGGTTAGAGTCTTCTGCCACAATCTGCGACCAACCAAGTACATGGGCTTTAGAGGCTCCATGGTTATTGTGGGCTTCTCGGAGACCTGTCGCGCCTTTCTGCGCCTGATACTCTTCGCCTGGAATTCAAAAGAGTAAGCGTTTCTGCCCCATAGTCCCCCCAAATCCTAACCCATGTAAGCACCTAGTCTGCATAATTTCACCAAGTACAACTGCCTGCCCATGGTGGACGTGACGGTGGTGGTGCCGCACGGAGTGGTGGAGGCATCCTATGACTCGCAGTTCAACTGCCGGTACTGCGGAGGCCACAGATATTGCTACGTGAACACCGGCAACGTGACTCCCTTCATCAGAGACACCATGATGCGGATGGACCTTAGACAGTGGGTGCGATTCATTCCCGGCAATGTCAAGTACATTGACAGGTAACTCATCCATCGAAATATTCCGAAATCCTTTTGAAATTCACATTCCTTCAGGGAGAACAACATGCTGGAGCTAGTGAGTGGCTGCAAAATTCACTACGAAAAGCTTTTGCTGCTAGATTCCATTAGGTTCGGGTTCGAGGACAAAGAGTTCCAGGGCCACGATCCTCCGGTTAACTACGTGACAACCCACTTTCGGCTGGACAGGATCATTTTCTACCACAAACTGCAAGAAGTGGTCAGCAACTTGGAATCTTGCGTCATCATTGTCTACGGCTACGGAATGTGCGTCTACGAGGCCATCCACTTCCTGGTCACCCACGGCTGCAAGGGCGAGTACGTCACCTATGTGCAGCCGCATGTCCTCCAGGGGCCCGAGATGCTGCTGAATCCTGAGACGGACGCGCGACTAGACCCCATCTTCCTGGACATGATTGCAGATTTGGGGGTCACGGTGTACGTGTCCATGAACTACACCCGGCTGATCCTGAATTCCAACAACACATCCATCGAAAAGGTAGAGTTTCTCGAGATACCGAGCAGGACCAAGGTGATACTCGAGTGCGACATGTTTGTGAACTTCCACACCCACCTGTTGTCCTCAGAGCTGGAGAGGGGTAAGTTGTCCGCTGGAAACTGGAGACCACTAACCGCTTGTATTTTTAAAGTCCTCAACAATTGCAATATCGAGATGCACAATCGGAAGATCGTGGTCAATTCCCACTACTGCACCAATGACCCCAACATCTACGCCTGCGGCCGCTTCATAAAGGTAGTTCCCACACCCAACTTCCAGTACATCTACACCTCCGCTAGCGAACGGGCTGAGAAGGTGAGCTCTGATCTCGGATTTACAGAGCACAATCTAACCGTCTGCTCCTAGTTGGCCACCGAACTAAATTGGCTGAAGAGCCCGATGCAGCCAAGGTTCTCCAAACCCTACATGTTCACGGGACTGCTCCCGATGCAGTACCAGATCCTCAAGGTCACCCAGCCCAGGCCGCTCCTGGTGGGCCAGTTGACGGCGGACTATGCCGAGAGCATGACCACCTTCGAGGACGGTGACTTTTGCCGCGTCCGCGTCAACAACCACCTGGTGGTCATCGAGATTGTGTGCGTGACCAAGAAGGAGAAGCGCCTCTACTTCTTGGAGTACTTTTGTGGGAAGCACGTGAGGATGCTGAACGATTTGCGCAACCGCTATCAGGCCGGCTGGATCACCAACTTTTTGGAGTTCTTCCAGCGCCCGTGGACGGAGCTCATTCTGCACGACAGATTCGAGGAGCTGCAACTAAAGAACCGGCGCGTCCTGCTCTCCATGCTGTTGACGAACTCTAGCGAGTCCAGGGCTGGCACCCGCACCTTCAGGGGCAGCATAGAGAACATCCAGAGGCAGAAGCTCGAGGAGAACGTGATCGAATTTGTTCGCACATATCGGAGGGACTTTATCAACTCCTTTGCCTTGCCGGAGGATTGGGGCGTTTTTAATCTCTGATTCTGTTAACCGGTTTGGATATTTAGTTTACATTTCTTCGATCAGAAAACTTTTCCATCGATTTGTAATTAAACTTTTATTTTGTATTTTGTATTGCATACAATGCTTAATAACTAAACCAAATCATTGCAGGTTTCTGCATTGCTCAACATATTAGGTCTATTAATAATTGGGATTAGCCTACGTATTTCGTTAGTCGCTTCGATTTGCTGTCAAGTTAGTACAACACGATTATCTTAGGGCTCGCTGTTAGCTTATCCAAGTATTCTACAAAAGGTCCGTTGCCGCTCGTCCTACAGGGGAGTGCAGGAGGCGGCTTTGCGCCGCTGATGCCCTTGGCCTGGGCCGTGTCCGTGTCCTGCGCCGAGGGGCAGGGGGCTGAGGCCACTGGGGAAGACGATGACGTGGTGGTTGAGCTGGCCTCATATGCCCTGCAAGTACCTTCGTAGCTCCTCCTCGGTGTCGAAAATCATGACGGGGAAGGGCGAGCCCGGAACGAATTCTCCGGCCCATTTGACCTCCACTCGGTAGTCGCCGGGTTCCGTAGGATCGTACTGGACATCAGGATAATGCAAAAATTAGAATCTTTTTCTTTTTGAAAGGGTCAAGGGCTTACCTTGCACAGAATGGTGCGATCCTTTTGGCTCTCCCGCTGCATTTCCACGCGGAAGGCTCCTTTGGGGCCACGGACCCGGACTGTTAGCTGTCCGGCTCCAGCTCCGCGGGTGTCGCAGATGAAGCGCGACTGGAAGGTGGCCAGCACACCGTGCTCTATTCCAGGCCCATATACACGAACCTGTTAAGAGGAAAATTATTAATAACAATTATTAATAACATTTAAATCAGTATCCTTAGTGCCACTCACCTTGCTGGCATCTGGAGCTCCGGCCACTTTTAGGGCAAACGGCGATCCAGGAACATTTTGACCTCCGTATTTGATGGTCAAAAGATGACGCCCCGGCTCCTGGGGCTTTATATTCAGGGTAAATGTTGCGTCGCCATGGTCGTATAGCTCGCAATAGGCCACCTTGCGGACTCCGGCACAGTGGGCCGTAAGTTCGCCTGGACCGGCTCTTCTGGTGTCTATCCAGGACTTGATATCCTTGCCGACAATGCCATGACGTAGGCCCTCGCCCGAGGCAATCACCTTAGAGGCATCCATCGAAGAGCCCACGGCCACAGTCAGGGGACAGCCCTTGACCAGGCGGCCGTTCCACTTCACGGAGAGATTCAGAGTGCCTGTGGTAGACTTCTGGGGAGTGTACGACGCCATCCAGATGTTCTCGCTGGGACGCGGCTGTGCCAAGCTAACAGGCAGCGACGAGTTGTCCTGGGCGGTGAGGATCACCTCTGGTCTGCCCGCTGGCGCATTCGAGGCGTCGATGGTGAAGTGGGCTGCCTCTCCAGCTTGGGCTGCCGCCAATCCGCGCCCCATGAGCTGAACCTTGTCCGCCGCCTGCTGGCCCGTCACATAGGCGCTTCTCGGGCACTGGGTTATGGTGAGGCCGCTCCAAGTCAAGTCCAGATCGTGCTCGCCGGCTGCCAGATTCTCCCCTGAGATGTTCAGGACCATCTTGTCCTCCGCGAACTTGTCCACCGGTATCTCGATGCCGTCGATGCTGCACACCAGCTTTCCAGGACCAGCATTCTCCACATCGAAGATTATGCGAGCGGGAAGGATCAGCCTTCCGTCGTGGTCCACCAAAGTGCCCCAACCGCCCACGGGAGATACCTTGTTGGACTCCACGCAGTTGATGTGCCAGGGCGATCCTGGCAAGCTTCCGCGATTGGGACAGCTGGCCCTGATCTCGTATTTGCCAACGGAGAGTATGGTGTACGAGATGCGCCACTCGTTGTTGCCCAGAGCCTTGATCTTGGGCTCTATTCTTTCGCCATACTCGTCCAACCGCTCGATCTGAACGTTCGGGGCAATCGGGCAGTAGACCACGAAGGATGCCTCCTTGTTCCGGTGGCACACCTCCAAGCCATGTCCTGCCGCCCTGGCATCGTTCCTTACCCCGCTAGCGGAAGCTGTGAAGGTGAGCGGGGAGCTGGAAATCGTCTCGCCTCCGTACATCAATGTCAGCTTGTAGTTGCCCGGCTGCGACGGCACGAACTCCACGTTGTAGACTCCGTCGGACTGCTCGCTTATCAGCACGGGCAAACTTTGGTTGCTTGGAGAGATGGCAAAGGCCTCCAGCTCGGCTGTTCCGGCGTTGTCCGTGCGCACGGTGAAGCTGTTGGGGCTATGTAGGGCCAAGGGCTCCTTGGTGACGCCCTGGGTGGTGACCTTGCTGCTGTCGAAGGACTCGCAGGTAAAGGGACTTCCCGGCAAGGGCTTCGACTGGTGAAGCACCTCTGCAACAAAGGGAGGATTAATAATATTCAAGGGGAGGAGCAAAGTATACTCACCAATCACACATTGTCCTGGCTTGTTGATGGTGAACTCTGCCTGCAGGTGTCCATTCTTTGTCTGATAGCATCTTACGGGCAGAGCCTGTCCTCCGGGACCCGAGACCACCACATCGAACTCCCGAGCTGGCCTCTTCACCGTATCAATGGCAAAGGACGTGGTCTTGCCCACTCGCGCCTGATAAAGTCCCAAGCCGCTGACACTGATCTCCTTGCCGGCACTGGCGGGCAGCACATTAATCTCCAGGGGCTTTAGCGAAATGGGCACGTCGTTGAACAGGATGCTGATCTTGTGAGGAGCCACTCGAGTGGGCTGATAGACGATCTCGTATACGCCAGACTTGCTAGGCCCGCGGATGGTGTGGGGCACTTCGGTGGCACCACAGCGGACCAACGCCGAGAGATCCCCTTGGCCAGCCTCGTTCAGGGAGACGCCAATGCTGGCCGGACGGTGGCAGAAGGCCTCGCTCACCTCCGTGATCTTGACGAGGGTGGGATCGAAGACACAAAGAGTGCGGGATCCGATATGCTGCCGGGTCTCTCGATCAATGAAGCGCAACGTGTAGTTTCCGGTGGCGTGGGTGCGGAACTCTGCCGTCTGCCGGTTTATGGTGTAAGGCACCGACTTCTGGTCCGGCGAGAAGATCTCCACAATCTGGTCGTCCGCCGGGAAGTCAATGGCCGCCAGGCTGCCGATCTGAATGTGCTGGGTGTGCTGCTGGATGTCCACGCGGAAGGGGCTGCCGTCGACGGCTACTTCGTTGAATGTGATGTTCACGTAGTGCGGCTCCGTGCACTGCGGCACAAAGGTCACATCGTATAGCCCACGGGCACAGGCCACCACTTCGGCCTTGACAGTGGTGCTGTCGGTGGACACGACCAGCTCCAGGGTGCCCTCGCCGGCTCCGGCGGCATCCACACTAAAGGTAACCGGTACGCCCAAGGTGGCGGGTCCGTACTGCTGTTCCAGGCCACTGATGCTCACGCGGGACACGTCGAAGACATTGCAGCTGAAGGGAGAGCCGTTGATGTGCTGGTCGTTGGCAGTCACGCTGATCAAGTGGCGGCCAACGGTGGTGGGCCTGAAGGACGCGGAGTAGCTGCCTCCGTCGTGCTGACTGAGCTGGCAGTGCTCGTTGTCTCCGGAAGGCGAGGTGACGAAGATTTGCGGCTCTACGCCCTCGAAGCCCTCCAGCTCGAAGGTGTTGTCCATCTTGACGGCGGCCTGCTTGAGGCACTCGCCCATAGCCATGGCCCGGGGTAGTCCCATCGATGGAGAGGCAGCTGCTGCGGCGATGTGGCAGCTAAACGGCGATCCTGGCACCGGGTGGCCATTGAATCTTACGGACAGCGAGTGGGTGGCCGCCTCCGTGGGCTTGAAGTTCACCTTGAAGCGGGCATTGCCCTCGGACTGGACAAAATTCGGCACATTCTTGCCATTGACGGCCACAATGATCTCCAGGTTTCCGGCTCCTGCCTGGGAGGCGTTGATTCCAAAGCTGACGCTCTTGTTCACCACTCCGGAGCGGATGTCCGTCACGATTACCTTTTCGGCCGAGTAGGCCTTCAGCAGGAAGGGACTGCCCTCGACGTGGCCGCCTCCGGGCAGACGCACCTCTACGGAATGGTCACCCACCTCCATGGGCTCGAACTTGACGTTGTAGCCCAGCGTGGAGCTGCCCAAGGGATCGATCTTGACGGGCACACTCCGGCGTGCTGGTCCCAGGACCTCCACAGTGGGTTTGGTATCCGATTCCACCACGAATTCAAAGAGCCGGCCCACGCTCACCTTGTCCATGCTTTCCGGGGACTGGATGCGGGCGGCAGCGGCCACCCGGCAGGTGAAAGGAGAACCGGGCACATCCTGGCTGTTGAATCGCAGCTCCACCGTGTGACTTTCGGCCTCCCGGGGCGTGAAGCTGATGGCGTAGGTATGCTGACCTTGAGCCTGGGCGGAGGTGGGCACCCTGCCTCCATTGACTGTGACCTCCAAGTTGCCGGGACCGGCCTGGGAGGTCTCCACCAGGAAGGTGACGGGCTTTCCCACGGTACCACTGCTCACGTTCTTCACCTTGATGGCGCTGACGTCGTAGACCTGGAGGAGGGATCATTTGTAGATGTTTTAGGGCTGCAGGATTAAAAGTCTTACCTTGGCGGCATAGGGACTGCCGGCGGTGGCCAATCCGTTGACCGTGACGTTGACGCGATGCTCGCCGACCACTCGCGGCACAAACTCCGCTTTGAAGACTCCATCAGCGGACTGATGCACCTGGGCAGGAACCGACTGACCAGCAGGTCCTGGATTCCATCGATGTTTTTCGTGTTTTTTGTTAACCATTTATTCGTATTCGATTTTAGTATTTATTAATTATAATTATGTTTGTTGCGTCGCGGCCGGAAACGAGTTTTGAGATTGATTCGTTTGTTTGTTTTGTTGAAATTCGATAATTGGGCAACGGATTGGGTCGGATTTGTGTTGGGTTAGTGTTTGGTTTTCGGTCGCGAATGAGGCGAAGAATTTGGAAAAATGTTCACTCGATTAGTAATGTTATGGGCCAGTCTGGGGGGTCTTGGGATGGTTAGTGGCGGGTCCCTTAATTGATTCGAGTCATTTACTTGGAGTGCGGTTAGTTTTGATTGATTATCATTGGATCGGTAGTGCCAGAAAGGGTTAGTAGACTGAGATGTGTGTGTGTGTGTGTGTGGGTAAACCCTGGGGGTCAGAGACAATAATAGAGTCGATCTCCTAGCTGGGCAGGAGGATAAACAACCTGATGGATATACAACCTGCTGGTGTTTGTTTTAAACCATTTTGTTTTATTTTGATTCGAGTAAGTCTACACACATTAATCGGTATGAAACAAATTAGTAAACAATCGGACATTAGTAAGTACTTCATTGTGTTATTCAATTGGCATCTCTGTTTCTCAGGGTTATTTTCTGTGGTTCGGACTGTTAGCAAGGATATATACACCGGGTAAAGAGCATATATATATATGTTTAGGGGGGACATGCCCCCCCTTTAGGTATAGACATAGGTAATATAAGTAAGTATATGCATATATATTTATATATAGTCTAGTACAAAAGATTTCGCCGTCCTGAAATATAATACAGATACAAAAGTGAGCAACATTATTACAAAAGGGACAAAGGATTACATACAACAACAAGGACAATCACAAATGCACACAAAACACACAAGTTGGAGTGCGTAGAGCCGAAGGACTAAATGATTAATAGCAACCGAATGGAATCTATTCCCGTCTGGGAAGGCAAGGTGTTTGCACCAATCCGCCACTACTTCTGGAGAACAAAACGCAAAAGCTTCGGACGGAACGGACCTCCTAAGATGGCCACAGTCGCACCTCCCTAAGATGATCTTTAAGTGACAGCAGCTAGGGGCTTCACTTTAGCGAGGTCTGACTGTGAAAGCAAATTAGAAATGTGCGGCATAATTGCTCCGACTGCGTATCTCATAAATCCACTCTCTAAGTGCAGCACCTTGGCCTCGGATTGCAGATGCATCTTCGGATTCGGCTCCGGCTTGAGGCGACACCAACCACAACTTGGTGGACGCTTTGGGTAGTGAGGTGGGTGGTGTGAGGGGTCATGTGGGATGACAGGTGGCAGGCAGGTGGCATGCTTGGGACTTTCCACAACGATTTCCGCTCATACAATTTTGCTGTACAAGTGTCTTGGTGCGTGCATCTTGGTCCCCCATGTGCGGATATGAATGTGCGATGCGGAACAGATACGAGTTGCAGATACAAATAAAAGATACAGATACAGATATGTGTAGATACAGTTACAGTTAAAGCTACCAGATACGAGAATACGAGTATGCAAATGGAGCCAATCGAATAATACGCTTAGCAGACACAAACATTTAGCCACGAGCAATTAAATTACGAGCCTTAAACCTAAAACCAATGGGTACAATGGGTACACAAAAGGAGCAATGAATGGGATTTCGGGGGGATTCGATACAAAACCGATGACTGGTGGTTAGCGGGAATGGATCACGCCCACGAATGGATGGACACCGGCTCTGGAGCCTACATACCTTCTACGTTCACCTCGATGTCCTCCAGACGGCCGCCGTTGTGATTTATAACAAAAGAATTGGTCTGATGCACGGGACCCGGGCCGCCGAGCGACACCTGGGGTCCGGCCACGCCCCCGCTGATGCTGACCGTGATGGGGCAGCCGGGGACGGGCATTTTGTTGAAGGACACGTTGATCGTGTGCTCGCACGACTCGGTGGGCACAAACGAAACGGAGAATCTGCAAGGGACACCAAATAAATTAGTTTCTTCCTAAACATAAGCTCCAGATTGGGAACCCACCTTGCACTGCCTTGCGGATGCACCTGCGTGGGAATGTTTTGTCCCTTGGCCGAAATCGTAATCTCCAGGTTGCCCTCACCGGCATCGCCTGCGTCCACGGTGAACTGCACCGGACGACCCATAGTGCCGCGGGACACACTGCCCACCACCACCTTGGTGGCGTCGTAGGACTTGGCCAGGAAGGGCGTCCCCTGCACGGCAAAGCCATTGTACTCCACGTTGATCGAGTGGCCGCCGACGGTGGTGGGGGTGAACTCGGCGGTGAAGCCGGCATGAATGTCTCCGGTCACGCGAACGGGCAACTCCCCTTGGGGACCGCGTACACTGACTGCCAGCTCGGCGGCTCCGCCCCCACTGACGGTTATGTGGAAGGAGGAGGGTCGGTTGACCGGAATCAGCTCGAGATTGGAGAGATTCAGGAGCACACGCGACGTGTCCGCCACGGCGCAGACGAAGGGGCAGCCGCGCACCGTTTCGCCATTGAACTTGATGTCTATCAGATGGGACTTGGCCTGCTCCGGGGTAAAGGAGACGAGGCAACGGCCACCGCCCACCACCTGGACGTGATTGGGCACCTCGCCCTCATTGATGGATATCTCCAGCTGGCCCTCGCCCGCCGCGCTGGCATCCACGCGGAACTGGCACGGCTGGCCGACCACGCCGCCATTCACCTCCGTCACCTGGATCAGGCTGGAGTCGTAGACCTTGGCGATCAGCGGGCCGCCAGCGATCTTCGTGCCGTTGATGGACGCATCGATGACATGGGTGCCCACCTCTGTGGGCACGAACTCGATGCGAGCAGCACCATTTGCCGCCTCGTGGGTGACTCTGGCGTTTAGCTTTGACTTACTGGGAGTCAAAACCGTTGCCACGCACTCGCCCTTGCTCAGGCTTTGTCCAGGAGGCGGCAGTATCTCAAAAACCGCCGGCGTATTGGCGGGTACCAGGCGCGTCGATTCGCCCAGAGCGGTCAGGCCGGGTGAGGACATGATCTCAGCGTGCCACGGTGAACCTGGATGAACGATGGATAAGTGGAAATGATTATTATTTGATTGGCTGGCAGTTTCTTTAATCTATGGAGGTAATTGAGCCATTGAGAGAGCTAAAGCTTTTGACATGCATCAGGTGATTGCCACAAATGGGCGCTCAAACAGGGGTTTCTATTGGAGGTAACTTCTGGAGCAACCCTCGCATTCTTTGGCTGGCAAGGTTTCCGCTGCGACTTGGCATTGTTTAGCGCTGCGTCCCATTATAATTGTCGCAATCTCCATCTGTGCCGCCTCGTTGCCGGCGACAAGTGCGTATCCGTATCTGTATCTGTCCCTGCCTAAGTATCTGTGTATCTAAAGCTGCGTATCTGTATCTGGGGCTTGGCTGCTCTATGTATCTGGCGACATAATTCGCCAGAGTTAGTTCAGGAATGTTTCGAAACGAGCCCGAAAGCATCATTAAATTGTTTGGCCGAGTGGCTCGGAGCTGCGAGCTGCCAATTTGCGATGGCGGGGGACTAGAGATTGGCAATCGGCGGACTCGTTAAATGTTTGCTTATTTGTGGCAGCCTCCTGCTCCCCATATCGCGCCGATTTTTATTGGACACGGGTTGGTCTTGGCTGGTATTTGGTGTTTGCCTGGCCCGGCCCGGCGCTCAAATTTACTTTTGTTAGCAACTTTCCATGCATTTCTCTTTTCTTTCAGCGCTTTTTTTTCGCAATTGTTGCACTTTTCCTTTTAGCGCCGTCTGCAGTTGCTGCTGTGCAGCTGCTGTTGCTGCTTTTTATGGCTTTCCATGAAAACTGCCGCAATGGTCAGTTGGCAGTTCGATGGAAAAAAAAAGTACCCCATCGAACTGTTGCGCTGTCATAGCTCAAAACTCGCTTCGACATCGAGGCAGCTCCCTTGCCCCATGCCCTGGGAAACTTTGCCGCAAACTCGGCTTTTTGAAACCCATTTTTTCTTTTTTTTATTTGTCCAAGCTACGAAACTGAAAATTAACACCACCCCGTCGTAGAGTCAGTGTGCTTTGTGGCACTTTCGTAACTGTTTCCACCAATTGGGGCCACCATTAATCAGTTATCACATTCCCATAACTCTCGGAACTCCGCATCGGCTCTTGGCCATGGCCAGCGGCTATGCAAAAAGTTACAGTTAGGCCGTGGGGGGCTCCACAGAATCTAACGCACCGAGTCAAAGTTTCTCGGCCCGTAAATTGGACTCGACCGAGTGGCATGCGGCATGTGTGTGGCAAGAGCAAATGCACTTCGTGCCACCAAAAAAGCCGCCTTCTGGCGTATCTTTCAGGCCGGTTTCCCAGCTTCGAGTGGTTGGAGAACAAGTGCGCCTGAGCTTCTAGCGCTGTTATTCAATCTGCATAGCTATGCCAGATATTTCCTATAGATATACACTGAGAAAAAATGTCACTAAGGGGAGGGGGGAGTAGAACCACCTCCTACCAAGTAAGTCTCTCCAAATTTTTGTTGAGTTTTTAGTATCTTTTCCAGAAGAACCCCCACTACTACCCCCAAAAAAACCCACTACTTTTTTGGCTCAGTGCACACCTGCGGTTACGTGACTGGCCGCAAGTGCCCGTTAGTTGGCCTGCAGCTGTCGCTAAAGTCTCATTCTAAATCTGAATCTGAACCTGACCGTTACACCGCCAACCTATACCATCTATCGAATGTGCTAGCCGGGGGGGGGGGGGTTGGAGAAGTTGGAGGAAGAGATTTACGTTTTTTAGTGGCTGGGAGACTGGAGCGGCTGCTGGTGGTGACAGTGCTGGCGACAGTGCAAGATTGGTGGAGTGCTGGACCGTATTCTTTTGTTATATCGAATCACACAATAACTGGCGGCACGTCTGAACTTGAAAGAGGCGAAAATGATATTGTGTAGCGATTATGTCAGCGGGTTGTAAATTATTTATTTGTGTGTAAGCTTCGAGCACAATTATGCTGCGAGCGCTGCAATCTGAATTTCAACAAAAAGACAACGATTTAGCAAAAGCGCTTAAAAGAATTTGCGGAGCGCTGCACTAAATGACATCGCGGCACGACCACGATTGCTAGCACGTTTTAATCGCGTTTTTTCCACGAGCCGCGTTTTTTACTTTTTTTTTTTTTTTTTTTAAATATATGCATTTATCACTCGCGACTTGAACTCCGGCTCTGGGGCCTGGGACCTGGGAGGTTGTGGGGGTTGGGGTTAGGGGGCGCGTCAGAAACCAGTTTTCGACAATTTTTTGTTATTAAATTATGCAGACAGTTTCACTTCGGCGACTGCTGCTCATAAAAATCCCAAACAGGCGAGCGGGCTGGAAGCGGGAATGTGTGCCAATATGCTGAGCGGAAATGGCCAAAAGCGCTGGGGTAAAAGCGGCTTAGGGGGTCTCAGCCATCCAAGAGAGAGGTGTGGCCGAACAAAAAGAAACCAAACGAAATCGAAATGTTTGCTCACTTCGTTTAAAGTTTATAAACTTTAGGCAAATGTATCTCTGGTATCTGGCGAGTGAAGTAAAGGAAAGTGGCCGACGTGGCCACGAAATCTCGCAGAGATCTCGCCCATCGCATACCTGTCGCGCCCTCCTGACAGCCAGCCAGCCAGCCAGTCAGCCATCCAGTCAGGCATACCTGACTGACAACCTATCCCAACGGGTTTTGGGCTGCAGCAGGAGCTTGAATTACCAAGAAACCAAAAAGGAAACAGGTAACTGGTAGCTGGTAGCTGGTGACTGGAGGCAGGGGAAAATCGAAATGGTTTTCCCTTGGCTACGTCTCTGTGGCTCTGGCTTTGATTTCCGCCCTGGCCAAAAGACAAAGGCATGCAACAAGTGCGCCTTGAACCAGATACAGATACAGAGATATAGATACTGGGCAGAAATGTTGCACAAACAAAATGGCTGCCCCCTTTGCCACCGCAAATAAATTGCATCGGGCCGCGGAGACAGTTTTCTTCGCATTATTGATTCTGTGGCTTAGACACTGCCGCCAGCTCTCTGCTAGCTGAAATATTTTTCAAGCTTAAAGGTTCATTAAACTGGTTTTCGTTCGCACAACAACAAAGGCCCTCCCCGCCCGAAAAAAGAAGGAGAGTGGAGGGGCGAATATTAGCATATTTCTTTGGCTTAGAAATCTCACACACGGAATCTTTTCGATTCGCTTCACATTCCGGGAATACAAAAAGATCCGTTCTTTCCGTTTTTCTTTATTTTTTTTTTTTCTTTTCTAGCCAACTCTTGGTTTGTTTATGCCTTGAGGCATTTTGTTGTTTTTCTAGGTTTTCAACAAACAATTCTTCACTTTTATCTGATTCTCTGTAAGCCCCGTCGGGAGGGCCACTATCACAATCACAGTTGTCTGTTTCGGTGAGTTTCTTGCCAATTTTCCTGGCTTATACCGATCGGGAGTTGGTAACTGCGTTTGCCGCCGACGTGTCAGTTGTGTTTGGAGCGCGATCTTCGACTGCCAACGCGACTCGCGATCTCTCCAGCTCTCGGCTACTTGGCTGCAAACCCGTCCAACAGGTAGGAGTCAGGTAAGAGAGCGCCGGAGCGTAAAACATTTCAGGTGTCTTCCGGTGAGCACAGGTGAGAGCGGTTTTGGTAGGTGAGAGTCAAAGAGCAACAGATAACAGAGCCAATCGGAGATACTCACGAGGCCTCCGCACAGTGGCTTAGTTTGGCTTAAAAAGCAACAAAATTCTTAAAGAATATTTATAAAAATTCTCAAAAAAGTAGGCTACAATACACCCCAGACAATATATCCCAGGAAACTCAGAGATATCCCTTGGACCCCTGGAGATAATCCCCAAAACCCGATCCCCAGATCTCCTCTACTGACAGTAGGCACCAAAAAAGAACCACATGGCCATTTTTGTCCAAAAACAATCCCAAAAAAATGCTGCTGTGGAGGCTTTGACTTTATAAGTATCTCCAAACCCAATCCGCCCACATCAAGAAGCATTCCTAAGATCGAGACTCACCTGGAACTGTTTCGCCATTGAAGGTGATCTGCACTGTGTGCGTTCCATGCTCGTGCGGCGTAAAGCTGGCTATGAATCTCTGGCCTCCCAACGACCGTACGGAGGAGGTGACCCTACCCCCGTTGACCAGGATCTCCAGATTACCGGAGCCCGCCTTGGAGCCGTCAATCTCGAACTCCACAGGCCGTCCGATAGACCCATTCGGTATATCCTGCACCCGAATGGCCCTAGCACCTGTGGCATTGTTGTCTATGGGCCGAAATCTAGAGAGCGAGCTGTAGCCGTAGCCCGGAGCAGGTCCGTGGCCGTTGCTCTCGGTGACCACGTGCTCGCTGGACTCTTTGACGGTTTTGGTGTAGCCACCTGACTTGTCCGTGTAGGTGTTGTTCGAATGCGACTTGACTGTAATGGCACTTGGTCTGGAAACAAAGAGATTCATAGATATTAATCTTCTTGGGTTATTGTTCCCTTTTGATAACCCACTTGTAGCGCTCTCCATCGTCCGGGGAATCCCGACGATAATCCGAATGTTGCTGCTGCTGCTGC
The DNA here is from genome assembly GCA_018150405.1 of Drosophila varians. Classification (NCBI taxonomy): domain Eukaryota; kingdom Metazoa; phylum Arthropoda; class Insecta; order Diptera; family Drosophilidae; genus Drosophila; species Drosophila varians. The sequence goes on from JAECWK010000130.1 coordinate 19,917,011, forward strand.
TGCTGCTGTTTGTGCAACGCAAACTTATTGTACTGCGTGTTCCGGTGCGTCTCGTGGTCCAGATCCGGACGATTGTACTGCAGTTCCGTGTTTAGCTGCGTCTCGGTCATGTTCGCCAGCGACTCGAGCGAATTGTGTGAGAGCATGTGCTTTGTCTTGTTGATGACGTCCCAGCTGTCCCTCCGGGCGGATGCCGGCTTCATCGAGGACACCCTCACGTTGGAGGAGTGGTCGATGCGCGGTTCCGGGGATCCGGTTCGCCGCAGCCTCTCCGTGGTGCCGTACAGCGAGGGACTGGCCCGGACATTGGAGTCGGTCACGTAGTTGGAGGTGGACTTGTAGGTGGAGGACTTTTCCACCGTGCGCGTGGTCTCGTAGCCATTCTGCTGGAGAGGAATAACCCCTATTAATTCCAAGTTTCAAGGATAGGAAAGAAAACGTACCTTGTTGAGGGAACTGGTCACCGGACTGCCCATCCGATGGGTGGCCGTGGTGATGTAGGCACTGTTGGGGGAGTAGCGCTGCACCGGCGAGACGGAGGCGTGGCGAGGACTGCCGGTTATGTTGCGAGTGGAGCTCTCGTACTGGTTGGAGGTCTTGATGGTCAGAGGGCTGTGGGTGTGCACCTCGCTGGAGCGGGTCTGCGGGGAACACAGTGTGAGATTAGCAAAGGATCAAAGCAGGATAAAGACACAATTCACAGGGCACAGAATTCGGGACACCAAAATCGAAACAAAGAAAATTTAGTTACATTGAGTGTGGGACTAGGTATTGGGCTAAGCGATCTGGTCAGGGTGCTGGTGGCCAGCTGCTGGTGACGCTGCTGGAAGCTGCTGCTGCTGCTGGTGCTGGTCACCTCGCGCTCCTCGCGCGGCGGCGCCAGCTTGGGCTTGGTCACTGCGCGCCTCTGGCTGTACAGCTCGTTCTCCTTGTCAAAGTAGTAGTCGTTCTTGATGGAGCTGCTGTTGGAGGCCTTCGAGTCGCGCCGGGCCCCGTTCAGGGTCTCCGTGTACAGGTCGGCGGAGTTCAAGTACTTGACCGTCGGCGACCCGCTAACCGGGGGCGGCGAGGCGTGGTTCTCCTGTCGAAGGTACTTTTCAGTGTGTGTGTTCGGGGAGGGGGTAGTGATGGTGTACGTTAGCCAAAACATTCAATTTTGATGGGTTGGGGTGGAAGGTGAAGGTATAAGCCCATGCCGCATGCCAAAACCCCTCTGCCGGGTGTCTACTTACCTCGCTCTCCCGCTTATAGTACCTGGAGCTGGAACTGTGGTAGTCCGTGGTGTCCAGCTTGGGGGAGTATTGCGGCGAATAGCTGTTGGTTCGCTCCGCCGTATTGTGCCTGGACAACGAGGAGTTCCGGTAGTCGTTGTGCCTGGCATTGGTGGTCGAGATGAAGTGCATCGAAGGGCTCTCCGAGCGGTGCTTGCTGTCGTGCAGAGGGCTGCTTCGCGTCTTTCCCGATCTTCCCTTGGTGCCCACACGCATGCTGGAGAGGATCGAGGACGAATTAGCCAAATATTTCATAGGATTTCAAGCAATAAACTCACATAAAGGGTGATCCTTTGACATCGTAGCCATTAAAGTAGATGTACACACGGTACTTGCCGTTCTGCCTGGGCATGAAGGTCACGCGGTACTTGTTCTCCACAATCTTCTCCACGGAACAGACCAGCGAGTGCTTGTCGTGGACAATGTCCACGTGCAGCTCTCCGGACACGCCCACTCCCCGGGCGTCCACTTCGAAGGTGTGGGCCCTGAGGGGCATGGCTCCGTCCAGGCCGTGGACGGACACGCCCGAGGAATCGAACACGGCACAGGTGAAGGGTCCGCCCTGGATATGGCGGCCCTGGTAGGTGATGGCTATCTCCCAGATGCCCGCCTCGTCCGGCTTGAATATGGCACTGTGACCCTCGTCGATCTTTTTCAGTGGACAGTTGTGCGAGATGCCGGTGGGCGAGACGGCCGTTACCAGGATGTCCTCCGTCTTGGGCGCCCCGGTTGCGTTGACCAGCACCTCGACGAGACTGCCCAAGGCGCAGGGTGCCATTCCGGGAGGCGCCACCTGCAGCAAACGGGGTAGGACCCGGAAGAAGTGTCCTCCCAGGCTATCATCGCCGATCTCCACCACAATCTCGTGCATCCCGTATCGCTCCGGCACGTAGACACCTTCGCCGTGGGCGTTGAGCCGCACCGGCTGTCCGGGCTGCCCGGAAGGCGGAACCACGAGGCAGCGCACCGAACTGAGGCTTATATCCCGGGACATCACGTCGATACGGAAGTGAGTCTGCGTGCGAAAAGGACATTAAGGATTAAAATGCATTTCATTCTTTGTTCTTTTTGTTGCGAAATACAAAAGTGTATACATTAATGGAACTACTTTATATTTTGTTAAATAAAATATTTTCTAAAAGCTCAAGTTATTCAAAATATATAAACTTATATTTATTATTTTTAATATTTATTAATAATATAATATTTTTAAATACTATTTTTATGGCAACATTGTCATCACTCACCGGTTCGCCCACACGGCCGGATGTGCTCTCCAGGTAAACGTTGACGAGGTCGGAGAGCGGCGGCCTCGGTGGCACCCACTGCAGGTGCGCCGCGTAGGCCATGATGCCCAGGTGCTCCACTTCCGGGTTGGCCATGTCCTTGGCCGTCAGGATGGGCTGCACGCCCAGTCGGGCGCCAGCATCCACAGCCTTGCGAATATTGTTTTCATAATGGAACGGATCGGTGCTGAGCTTATCCGGAGCAGGAGCAGAGCCACCCAGTCCCTTGATAATTTCGCACATAACACGTCCATCGTTCCAATCGGTCTGCAATTAAAAAGCTTTTAAGTAATATGGACATCCTAAAGAATAAAGATGAGGTCTCACCGTAAAGTTCTTGACAGGATCCTTCACCTGGGTGTTGACCCAGCGCATGGTGGCATTGTAGCCGGGACCGCCGGGCTTCATGAAGTAGGAAAGGTACGTCATGCCGGAGAGTTCATCCAACCAGGGCGAGGCCAGATACTCCGGCTCGAGAACCTTCGGAACGCCGAACTCCCGCTGTGCCATGTCCATGGCCTGGGTGCAGTTCCTCACACTCTGGCTGGGATCCATGCTGCGCCAGTGGGGGAACAGGCCCGGCTGGCAGTAGTCCAGGAGAGCAGCTAGATTGACGCCGCTGTTCCAGTCCGTGGTCAGGTTGGTGATCTTGCAATCCGGCAGAGCGGCCTGCAGCCAGGCGAGCATCAGCTTGCGCGGCGGGAACTTGCTCCTGCCGATCTGATAGCGCACAATCAGGGACCAGATGAGACCCAGTATCAGCTTGACGTTGCCGTTGACAATGTCCACATTGCCGATGTTCACCAGCTTGATGTGGTCCGCCTCGATGGACTTGAGCGCCGTGGTGGCGTTCTCCAGGTAGTGATGCTGGTTGGCGGGCCGGCGGTTCCACGAGGGCTTCAGCGGACGGGTCTGCAGGCTCTCGACGAGGGCGCAGAGGCAGGTTCCGTCGCAGAAATCCGTGGCCCAGTCATGGACCTGTAATGGGGAGACATGACTTAACTGCTTCTGCATCATCATTTAGAGTATCGGGAGTTTAAGGTTGTTGTTGTGGAGGAGCATAGCAAAGCACCTGCCCAGACGCCCTCCCATGTGTGCCTGACAGGCAGCATTAATAATGAGCAATCAAGCGCTTTTTCCGCAAAACTGGTGGCCCACATTGCAAGGTGAACTGGGAGCTGAGAGCTACTTGGCATGGGAACAGAGCGGCTTTCTCCGTCACCAGTCCCCAGTCCGCAGCTCCCGGTCCCCAGCCTTCAGCCCGGGTGCAGCCAATTGTGCGCGATTTTAAGCATTTGACATAAAGCTTTTTATCTGCTGGCTGTCAGCATTCCGGCAAAGAGCCGGGGAGTGAAGCTGGAAAGCGACTAGCTTGAGATGGAGATGGAGATGGAGACGGAGACAATCGCGTGTCTGTTGCTGTTTGTTGGGTGAGCTACCTAGGAAGGTATTCATTGGATGCCATAAAAATCTCGCACATAGTTGCGCCCTCGCTCCTAACAAGCTCCCCACGGAAGCAGCACCGGGTTGTTGTTCTTTTGAGCGCCACGACCTTTAAATTGTCAAGATACTTCTGCCTGGTTTTACGATATGAACTCCAGACTCTTGGCGGAGTTGACAGGATCCGGCCTTGCCGTTGAGTGCGTTTTTATTTGCATGTGAAATTTCCGAAACATCTAACATAATTACCTTGAGTTATATTCCTCCGTATGCATTTTATTTTCTCGTTTGCTTTTTATGCCCGTGTCATTGCATTACTATTTGTCATATTTGAACGGCCGGGCAAGAATTACCTGGCAACCTAGTAAACATTGTAAACAAAAAACAAAACGCACACTTGGCGGTCTCGTTATAGTTTGGTGACCCAAATAGACGCGAGCGCCAGGTCAATTAGCGCTGTTTGCTGGGGTCTCTTCAGCCTTGCTCATCGCATTCATTTTGGCCCAGTCAAAACGGAGAAAAAAACAAAAACCCCCCCAAAAATTATACACAAAACTGGACAAGACCGTGGACAAAAGCTGTAGCTTGTTTTGTGTATTGTAAATGGTAATGGGAATCGATGCGTCGGCCTTGGCATTCAACCGGCCAAATATGGTCGGTTCAGTCCGGACTTGGACTTGGACTTGGATTGCGATCTACGATCTACCAGGTCGGTGTGTGAGAAAATCCAAGCGAGTGACTGACAACCCAAAAGTCCCTGGACAAATGAAATGCATTGTTGCGAAGTATATTAATTCGTGCGAGTACTCTTGGAATTATTGTAATTGTAAAGCCAGCTCTGCGGGGGCGTTTAAGCCAAGTTTCAAGAGCCGCACCATTTAGGGCAGCTTGCGGAAGAGCACCACTTCACAAAGGGGATTGAGTTAAGGAGCTTGCTCACCCGGACCAAAGTCAATAATTCCTTTATGAGATCAGTTTACAGTTTAAAAGGAATCATTGATTAAATGAACAAGGAAACTAGTTGCTAACTAAAGCATTACTCATATAATAGATTCTTGTTAACTTACTCGCAGCCCCTGTTCCGTAGTGTAATTCTAGGAATTCCTAGTTTATCGACAACCCTACCCATTGATTGGATAATTGTTTTTTGCGCTTCATCGATCAGATATTCAGATTCAGTCGGTTAGAAAGTATTGCATAACCAAATAGGTATAGCTATAGGTATAGACTCACCTGCATTCCTGTCTCGCGCAGGTGCTCATTGACCCAATTGCGAAAGGTGTTGGCCTGGATCTCCACCCAGAGATCCTCGTTGCCCCGTATGTTCATGCCCTTGGCGGCGGTGCCCTCGGGACTGCGGGCCACCAGACCGGCGTGGGTGATTTTCTGGGTTTCGGTGGTGCCATCGGAGTTGTGCTTGAGCAGCCCCGCGTGCGTCACCTTGGCGCCCTTTATGTCCTTGACGTCCATCGCACTGCACTCTTCACTTCGCGTCACTTCACTTCGCGTCACCTGCTCTCACCTTTGGCACGTGCATATGTACAGGTGTGACTTCTCGTTCTGGCCCTGATGGGGAAATATTCAGCAGAATTTCAATTTCAATTGATTAGATCAGACGCGAATCGAGTGGAGGGATTACCAATAGTCAGTGTTTAAGTTTCGGTTTCGGTTTCGGTTTCGTTTGCTCACGATCGCTGCTAAAAGCGAACTGACTTGGGCCTGATCTGAGCGGCTGCTGCTCTCTCTAGGCCTGGCCAAAACAAACGATGACGTCACTGGTAAAGCTTCAAAGCTTCCAGCTCCGAGCTCTGAACCAAAATGCGGGGGGGTTGGACAGCAAAAAAAAAAAAAAAAATACAAAATAAAATAAAGAGTGTATGTATGCGAATATCTCTGAATCTGGCTATAAAGCAAAACTGGTTTCGTTGATTCCAAGCCAAAAGCAAAACGAAGCGGGCGAAAAGGAAAATTGAATACAACAAAAACTCATATAAAAATAAAATAGCAAGAGCCTGAAAAAATAACAGAAATCACTTAGTTTGGAATTTCGCCGAGGCACTGGTGGGCAGTGCTGTGCTGTGCTGTGCTGGATGAATGTGTCTATGAGTGTTTCGAGCAAGTCTTTCACAAACGCCCCACTAGAAGGCCAACAGCGTGTGTGTAAACGTGGGAGCTACCACTGCTGCCACTGCTGCCAGTGCCAGTGCCACAAATGATAATGATTGTAATCACACTAATGAAATCTGCCATGATCAATTGTCAATTGTTTGCTGTTTTCACTTGTCGCACTTTTACCTCAACAATTCAACAATTTGCGAAACACAAACCGAAAGTTGTTGGCTGGGCGATTTTCTTTTTGGCTCTATTCCACTTGGCCATGTCGCAAAAGACAACGAGGCGTCAGAAGACAGTCTTAATTATAGGAAATCCGGTTGCGTTTCCAAACACCCAGCCACTGAGCGTAGATATATCATAGCCTGTCCAGTTCTGAGCGGGGCTGGTATGCAGATTTCCAAATAGTATTTATTGGCAAACACTTTTCGGGGAGGTAAACAGCTCCGAGATGACATCACTCATCACTGGGCGAGCTCGGCGATGAGCTGCGAGTACTGAAGGTAGCACTGAACAAAATTAATACCCGAATTCGTCATACATTCCTCACATTTTCCATCTTCTGGATTCCATACCTGGCCCTTACTTGGAAGTTTGCTGGATCATTGATCCAAGAGATTTGAGTCAAAAAAGTATTATTCATTTTTTTGTGAGTTTTTGTAAAACTGCGTTGTTTAAATTGAATAAATTAAGTGAAGGAGACGTGGAAATAAATGAATTGCTTCTCCGATTTATGAGTGATCCCGCGGCTGATGTCATTTACTGACACTTGACATTGGCAATGAACCTAATTAGTTGCACTGGCCAGTGAGCCAGTGCGCCAGTGAGCCAGTGCGCCAGTGGAGTGGAATGAGCCCCACTCCTCCCCATTCCCAGCCTCGGCGTGTTCTATATATTTAGCTCGAGGCAAGGTCACGAGATTGGTAATGGGAATGGAAGTGGCTGGGGCAGGGGGACAGTGGCGGGGCAGTGGCAGTGGGAATGTCTCTGACGCACTGGCCAATTTGTTTTGGCCTGTTTGCCTATTTGCTCTGTTCGCAAACATCGAAAGTGTTGGCCAGCCAGCACGGGTCGTGACTAAAATTGGTAGAAGAGGGCCAGGCCAGGCCAGGCCAGCTAACACACCTAGTTTAGGGCATTACGTAATGGCCAAATATCCAAGTTTGCACTGCCAAATCTCCATATAAACACAGTCCTACAATATGTATCTATATCACAGAGAATGCGATGTGCACGTAGGTGTCTGGCATTTTTTACACTTTTCGATTTGTTTGCTGTCCGAATATAAATTTTTGTTGGTTTTTTGTTTTTGCCTTGCCAGCCCACACGGACGATGCAAAAAAAAAGTTGGAGTCGTCGTCATCGGGCTGCCACCCACATACGATTTTGGTTCAACGCCTCGTTCTAGGCGTGGGTGAGATTTCAAGTTTGATTTGTGCCAAAAGCCAGCGCCAAATGGCCATTGATTTCTCAATGATTCTGATTCTGAATTAAAATTCGGCTGTGGGAATGTATATTTGGGCAAAGGTTCTATGACAACGTCATTAACTTTTGAAATATAGGAGACTAACTCGAGTGGAGGTGAAGCCCATAATTATGGTGATGGATGGGTTCGGAATTTACTACAAAGACTTTATACCTTCTTCTCCGGGTCTTTAAAAAATGTAAACGCTTTGTGTGGAGGATGATGGCTTGTTTGTGCTACAAGCTGTTTATTTTTATTGATTTTTTTTCCACAAAGTGTTTAGGTTTCTGTTTAGTGGATTGGCTGTGAAATTTTTGGGCCTCTAATAGGTGACTTTTTGTACAACATATTCGATTTCCTGTTGGCCAACTGCGATTGTAAGGCTTGAGGGCCACGCCTGAAAGTCAAATGATGGCTCATTAGCGAACTATGGCTTCTATGGCTAAGACACGGTTTTATTTTTGGCAACAGGTAATGGCTGTTTGTCATAAATAGAAACACACATGCCCCTGCCAGCTAGCATTCCCTACGCTTTTTGAGGCACTGCCAAGTTTGTGTCTTCAGTCTTTTGATAAATGCCGTTAGGCGTCGCCAAAGCGCAGCCAAGCCAAACCCAACACTTGCGTGAGAGAGTGTATGTGTTTATTAATGGCAGTGTGTGCGTGAGCACTTGGGTTCTATTGTTTTTTAATTTTTGCTCATTACTCTGCCTCGTTTATTCGTCTAAAAGCCGCAGCAGCAATTACAATTGGCTAGACCGAACAGGAAAGGTTTCGTATTGTTTTAGTCGCTGTTTAAAGAGCCTTTAAAAACCAATCGAACAGCGAATACAAAACGTAAAAACCAGATTCAGATTCAGACGCAAAACGCAGACTCAGACTCAGATTCGCTTTCTGTTTGAGTTTGAGTTTAAGTTTAGTTCGAGTCTGGGCATGGGTTTTGTTTTTGTTTTCGCTTCCCCCATCGCATTCGCCTATTATGCAATGGGCTAGGCCCATTAGGGCAGGGCGGCGGGCGGAGTCCGACTTTTGGTATTTATGCTGGTTTTCGATTCACACGCTCGGGCCCGTTCACGTGTTTAGCACAAATACCTCGCTCACTAAACCTCTAGCCCCCTAATTTAAGCAGCAGTAGAAAAAATTAGAACAAAACTCGGCACGCAAGTCTCGGCTTGCGGCTTGGAACTCAAAAGCCAAAGCAAACGGGGCGAAAATAAATCCAAAAATAAGCACAAGACACACGGGAGATTCATAAGTAGAAAAAAAAATAACGTATTTAACGTTAGGGAGTTATTAAAAAATGTCAGCGGGGCGGGAGCCCAGATATAATACAAGCTAATAGCCGGAGTATCTTGTTTTTGTTTCCATCTTTTCAGGGAGGGTATTATATTATATTTTCCCCTTTTGGCACTTGTTGCTTACACTTCGATTGCGGGGTTTAGGTTTAGGTTTAGGTTTGGGGCTTTGTAACAACTGGCGCTTTAATTCAAACACGTCCAACGCGCACGAGTGGCTCAAAGAGACTGAAGCAGCTCAGCGATCTGGCCGAAAGCTTCTGGCCAATAGCCAGCCAGGGAGCTTCCACTGGAATGGGTCTGGTCGGAACTTGGAAATCGGTGACGTAGTTTTCGGCGTGATCTCGGCTTGTTTTGTTACCTTTTGGCTTTTGTTTTGGGCTCTCGGTTCGCTCAGGTGCTCGGTTTCCGCTTACCAAAGCGGCTAACAGCCAACAGCCAACAGCTAACAGATAGCGGCTAGCGGCTGGTTATTCAGTTCGCTTCAGTTCTCGAGTGTTGGCCTAATGGACTCGGATTCGGACGCGGACTCGGAGTGGAGCTCGTTAATTGCAGGCGTCGGCAATGCAATGAGTGTGTGGTTTTGGCTTTTGTAATTGAACAATTTTGCGGCTTTTTCTCAGATCTCTCATTGATTACGCCATCCATTGGCTGTTGCAGTTGCAGTGCAGTTGCAGTGGCAGTGGCATGGATGAGTCGATGAATCGATGGATTGCTTGATTATTGGACGGTTGAATGCTTTTACCCATTCCCCCAATTAACAACTAAAGACCAAAACCCCATTGAAACGCACGTTTATTTCATGTATTAAGAATTTTTCTGTTTTGATTTTATTTGTATTTCAGTTTTTATTTTTGTGGCTCTCTTGTTGTCGTTTTATAATTTCATTTTTTTCCATCAGTTTTGTGTATTTACCCTTTTCAGATTACAGATTACAGTTTTCAGAGTGGTTCAGCAATCAGCTATGTAATCGGCTTTGAAACTCTCACGCTATAAGCTCGATTTACCTACTGCAAATCGGGGCCCTGCCTAATCTGGTCTGAATTATAGCGACCATTAAAAAATGCCTTTTAGTTGCCGGATGATCCCCGAGAACTAATTGCTTCGTTCCCGGAGCTTTCTATGTGAAGTCCATGCTGAATTAATTTTCTCTTTAGTTCTTATAAATTAATTAATTAAGTTTAATAGTAAAAATAAAGCTATAAATGTCTTGCTTTTTTTGTTGTCTTTTTGTTTTTTTTTTGTTGTTTTCATTTCGTCTATTAGATATCAATGCATAAAATAATGTAAAAAATTATTATTATTTAAGCCATTCAAACTAGAAGCCATTATTCCTTGACTTGTGGCATCAACAACACAACCGAATCGATGTAGTTCCTTATCCTTCACTTTACGTTCAATAACAAATCGATATATGTTTCTATATAATGCGCTCTAACGGAAAACCTTGGAGAAATCAGAGGGAATAAATCTAACAAACGACACGCAGGACCAGGTGTGGGTCTGGGTCCTGGATCCTGGGTCCTGGGTCCTGGGCTGAGCGTGCTAATAAGCCATAAAAATGCAATTAATTTAGATATACATATTATTCAACTTTAACTTTGGCAATAATTGGCTAACTAAGGAATCAAAACTCCGATAAACTCTCACAAGTTGTCGTTAGTTCCTTGTTTATTTTTGTATAAGCTTTTGTCTTAGATGAAACCCCATTTGATGTTTATTGTAATTATTAATTAATTTTTAATCCGTTATATGATATTCCGAAATGTAATTAGGTTGAAAAACATGAAAAAACGAATTTCCTTCTATTCGCTGACTTGGAAATAGAAATGAAGTTAATACTTTGTCGACGAAAAATCTAAGAAAAATCCTAACAAAATTTGAGTCAAAGTTTCTTTTTATTTTGGCCTATCATTGTTTCTTTTTGTTTTTGGCATGAAATGAGCTTCCAGTTTCCAGTTTCAAGTTTCCGATATCCCGGCAGATACTCAAACGCATCCTGGCTCATTCTCTAGAGTTAAGAATCTTATTCAAGTTAGCTATATAATTATTAGATTTCCTTATCAACTCACTGTTGGGCTTCTAATACTTAGCTCTTTGTTTCTTATTTTTGTTTTGGGAGTTGACGCTGAACAATTTGCTTATACGACCGCGATTCGATCATTTTTGGTCTTCTCTGGTACACATCTAATGGTATAACTAGGTATAACTAGAATTATATCTAAATTAATTCTTCGTCTCATCGCAGCCCCCATATTATGGGGATTCCTCAACTGCGTTCTATGTTCTGCTACAGAACCCTCGATTTCCTAAGATACAGTGTATTGTGTTGATTTTATTCTCAACTACGATCTTCAGCATTGGTTTAGAGTTTCCTTCTTTTCTCGTTTTTTATCGATTCGGGCGACTAACTAAATTTAAATACATTTAGACCTTTAAATTGTTCTTTATCATATCATGTTAAATGGAGATATATCATTTACGACAGTAGTACAATATAGTATTGCATTAAAAGTGTTTCCTTCCGCGAGAGATCTACTCATTTATATGAATTTCATTAATAGTGTAATGTCTTTAGCTAGATCTTTGAGTTTCTTGTCTCTATAGTATTACATAGTTTCGGTTTTATTTTAAATTATTTAGAGTGTGTGGTGTATGCTCTGGCAGTTCTTTTCCAATAGTACAAATATTTTGCAAATATTCACTTAGTTCTCCATAAATTGTTTATGCATTATTTTCAGTTATAAAGTAAATCGTTTCCCATATACACATCTAGTAATTTTTCTTTTTCACGAATTACAATTAGCAAATATTACAATAGATATATGACGTATTCATTTGTTACACACATGAGTTAAAGTAATCTTTATGTAGTTATTTTCCGGATGATTTCTATGCTATTGACCATTGCCTCGCCGTTAGTCCTTCTAATGCTACATTGAATCCTAGATCGAAGATATTTACAATGGGAATATCGAGTACCCGTTTCGTTTTGGCTTAGTGCCAATTAAAAAGAAGCAAAGAGCGCCTAGGCCTAATGATGTCCTTTAACTCTCAATCTATTTCTGATTTTCGTAAGATGGGCAAAAGTGTGGTACATAGTATGAGGGTCTAAGAAGTATTTTTCTTTTGGAAAAGGTTCTTTCGGAATGTCTATTAAAGCTCTTCCGATCTCCTACTCAAAACTCATGAATACAATTATTAAGGGTATTTTTGATCAGAGTTTCTCTTCATACAAGTATTTACACATAGCCTGGCCGGAGCCCGGACCTCTTAGCTTTGGCAGTGCCATTGGTATTCTTTATACTTTAAATTTAACATTTTGTGGTGTCGCGTGATCATAAGAGATTTTAATTGCACATCTTTGGGGATGCCTGGCGCCCTCTCCTCCCCCTACCAACTCCTAGCACTTGGCCCTCTCTAAAGCGAGCAGTATTTGGCACAGATCTGTGTCCCCGCCTCAGCCGCCTGATCCGCCAGATCCTCCTGATCCTCCTCGTCCTCCGTCCGATCACGATCTCGATCCCGATCCTCCTGCTGCTGTGTAGCTGCTGCTGCTCCTGGTATATATTTTGTATTCGTTTTTTATGCTTATCTTTTTATTGTTTAGTAAGGCAATTTGGAATGCATGCAATGCATGACACACACATACACACAAGCACACACAAACATACAGATGTAATCACATTAATTGTGGGTGAAAGTGGGGGCGAGATCAAGGACGAGAGGAGCGAGAGACAGAGAAACACAAACACAAGACAGAGAAGGTAGACTGAGAAGGGGCGAGATGCGTTATGGCGTAATGCAGGATGCAGGATGCAGGATGCGGATGATTGTCGCCATCTCGCCAATAAATCGCCAGGTCGGATGCAGTTCAGTTGTCGGATGATCGATTGTGATGATCGTGGAGTCATGAGGAACATGATATGTGCACCATACCGATCGCCTGATGGGGCAGCACGCTCCCGTGTTATATGATACTCTCTCTGTTCCGCTCCAGCTCCTCCGTCTCGTTCTCCGGGTCCACACTCGACGTCGAGGACACGCCGCAGATCTGCATCTCGATCTCGGCCAGCCGGTTCTCCAGATCCCACTGCTGCTGCGAAAGCTTCGTGTTCAGCGCCTGGTTCTCCGACTCCACCGTGTGCAGTCGCTCCCTGAGCCGCTTGATCTCGTCCTCGAGAGCCTCATGGGAGCCCAGAAGAGGCGTGGTGCCACCACCCGCACCGCCCACTCCGGTTCCGTAACATTCTAGCTGAGAACTGGAGTCGCAAATGTGTCCTGTGAATAAATGACAAATCCGTGCTACAGTTTGGGGCAGTTCTGTACCGAGATAGTCTCTATAGTTTCGCTCTCACCTGTGTGACTGGGTTGCGATTGGGGTCGTATCGATTGGTGCGAGGTGGCTCGACTTCGGGGTCGTTCCTCGGAACCATGAGCACTGGGGCTCACCGATCTCGGCGAGTCGGTGGCCCGGACCAAGCGATCCGCATAGCTGCGGGGACTAAAGAACAATCAAACAAGAATTAGTAATTTTACAAAGAAAGTTATTTTGTCAATAAAAAATTATAAAACATTCTTTCGATTAGAGCCGAAGCATGTATATTTTATCTTGCAATATTTGTATAATACAATAAATATATACTTTTCTTTGTATACAATATAATTGAAATAAATTATTTGAAAAAGAAATAGAATTTAATATTCAAGGGCTTTATACTGGATCAAACGATTGGAAACGTGGAACAAGAATATTTTATATCCTGGCCGCATCGCAAATTGTTTCCCTTATTGTTTTCCAATATTATACAATATGATTATAGTTATAGTTAGACTATTTTATAAAAAACATTTCAGAACATAAAACTAATTCTGCCTTCTGTATTTCCAGGGTTCCAAGTATCTCAACTGCGAGAAGAAGGAGTGCTGCTTATTATGAAGTCCTGAAGCTGTCTGCAACTCATGATTCTTTCGAGGGTTCTGGACACTATCTGCTGCGTTTTTCTAACAGGAGTCAAACTACAAACATGTATCGCCCACGAGCTGTTTTCAAGAGGATCTTCTGCTGCCCATTGTCGACCACATTTCCGGGCAGTAAATCAACCGGAAAAGATCATCGATCATCGATCATCCTTCGCTAGTTGCTACACTTCAGTTTTGTATTGTTGTATGTGTTAGTTCTAATAAATTAAAGCACCATAAAGAAGTGCTTTGAAATGTATATACTTTGTGTTTTATTTAATGGGAACTTGCTTGGGGTATGGGATATTCAAGGGATCAAATTTGTGCCGTTTTAGCCAAAACTTAGAAATTCCAGTTTTTTAATTGCAAATCTCCTGACGCGAGGATGGATTTCAATTTTATAGCAAGGTTAATTTTTAAAAAATTTTTAAATTTGAAATTTAATGAAACGGTTAAAAATAATCTATCGAAATTATGACAGCAAGATGTCGATGGTAACTAATATGTATTGAATGCAAGGAAGGAATTTTTTTTTGGTATTTTAATTATAAATTTATGCGCAAAACTCTTCTTATTTCTTATTTCACAACTCTGAAACGGGTAATCTATCGATAATTCAGCGGCGCGACAAGCCGACCCATCCCTGAAACGGGAAAGCAATCGAAAACGACGGGTCAAAAAAGTATAAATAGGAGTGAGCAGCGCGAAATTTTGTATTTAATTGCACTTTTTTCTCAGCTATTTATGAACCGATCTCGACGTGCGTTAGCTAAAACGATACACGGGAATTAAACTTAGCGATTGATGCAAAAAAATTGGAAATTTCCTTAAAAATATATTTTAATTAAAATTAACATTTTTTATTTACAAATCGCTTAATATGCTTGCGCTAAACCGTTTAATCCATCTCCCGTTTGAATCGGCCCATAAATGGCTGAAATAAAGTGTCCCTTTTGGAGAAAAATTTGCGCAGCGAACTTCTATTTATACTTTTTTGTCCGATTAGAACTGCTTGCGAACTATAACAACCACGGCGCCAAATTCAAATTGTCGTCAAGTGGCTTTTAAGTTAAGTTTTTATTCGGATTGTTGATTTCTTTTCCCATATTTTGGATTAAATTTATGAAATAACTAAGCCATGAACCCAAAACTTGGCCAAACCCAGGATTAGTATGGGCGGACTTTGAAAGCGCATATCTTTGCCATTTCTTAACCGATCTTGGAAAGGAATGTTTTAAATAATTTATGATATGAATTGCCATCGATCTGCGTCAAAAGTTTTTGAATTTCGAAAAAAAAATATTTTTTCGATTTTTGCAATTTTTTATGATGGTACCATCATAAAAAAATGCAAAAATCGCGATCAAATTTTTTTCCCGATTTTTAAAAACTTTTGATGCAGGTTTATGCGGATTTAGATTCTGATTAATTAATGGTATTCCTTTTCCAAATCGGATAAAAAATGGTTGAATTATACACAGAAGAGTGCCTCAAAAGTCAACATTTTGGCCAACCCCATAACCCCATGATTTTAGCTTGGCCAACTCCTTGTAATGGGACTATTTCGGTGATTTACCATCGCGCCAATATCATAGCTAATTGCAGAATTGTACAAACATTAATAAAACAAAAAATTTGTATATTTTTTTCGTTTTATTTATAAAAACAAATTAACATATGATACAAATTATGTATTAGCAAATAATTAACATAATTAAAACTAAATGAAATATTGTTTATTTATATACAGAGATACAAAAATGAAGAAAATTATGCCTAAACATATAAATAATACAATTATAAATTAATTAATTAACAATCATATAAAATTATAGACTATCTTAGCCAAACAATTGGATCATGGTATTTAGTCCATAAGGTATACATATATGTTATCCTTAGGTTATAAATATTAGCTCACCTGTAGCCATGTGGCTGAGAAGACTGTTGCGTGGACTCCTGCCGATGGGGCAGATGGGTCTGCTGGGGCGTCGGGTGCTGTTGCTGCTGCTGCGGCTGAAGTGGCTGTTGATGGTGGTGCAAGGTTGCCGGCGGCAGCCACATCTCCTCGAGAGAGGTGCGGCCACAGCTCTCGACCAGGCCCGGCGTCGATTGGCAGCGGCCCATGGCAACTACATTAAAGTATTTTACTGTGGTTTAAATCAAAATCGTTCGCAAACGGAAACGGACGAAAATGAAATCGATAACCAAAAGAAAAAGGAAGGAAAGACGGAACGGAAGGCGAAAACAATCGAATCGTGTTATTCTGGGGCAATCGTATTCGTAGTCGTATTCGTATTTGGTATCTTTGAATTTCGAGGGGTGTTTTGTTTGGGGCGGGGCTGGGTGGAATGGTTGGGTTGGATATGGAGGAGGGTCTGGTTACTGGGAGGAGGGGGCTGTTGTTGTGGGGAAGGAGCAAATAAGACAAGTGCCCTTACCTTTCTCCAGGGGAGCCTTCTTGTACTTCTCCAATCGCTTGACGGCTATCGACTCCAGACGAACACGCGCCGCCGGATACTCCTTCAGCACGTCCCACATGTCCTTCTTGCTCAGGACGAAGAGGTCGCTGTAGCCCACGGAGCGAACGCTGGCTGTGCGTCGGTTGCCTGTTTTTGTTTCGCATCGAGAAAGTTGGCAAAGCAAATGTTTGCCAACGCAAAGAGAAAAGTTTAATGGTCTTGCAAAAAAGCATTTCCCTGGGTGAGTCTGGGTTGTGTGTGTATGGTTGTTGTGTGTTGCGTGTTGTCTGTTGTGTATTGGTGTGTCAGTATGTCCTTAGATTCTTCTTGTTGACTTGGGCGCACAAAGACATTAAAATTGCATGCCACACACAATATGGATGTGGTAGATAGAATTGGGTTTTGAGGGGTTTCCAGGATGTTTCTTGGGTGAAAGGAAAGTAGGAACATCCAGGCTGTACTTTATCTTGAGGGAGTAAATATTGAATGGGATCAACGGAAAACATGTTTTGATTAAAATATATGGCCAGAGCTGGCGAAAAATTTCAAAACTTTCCAAATGCCCAGGCCATGCAATTTTTGGTATAGCTACATTTTGTTTTCCCTTTCCCTTTGTCCAACAGGAAGGATCCGAGAAGGATGTGTTTGGTGTAAAGTGAGAGCTTGTGTAAACAGGTCGTATACTTAATTTAAATGACACACAAATTTCAATACAATTACGTGTGGAGAAACGTTTAAATTACGTCCAGGCAAAGCAATACAACAACAACATCGACTCTTGAACAGTCGAAGGCAAAATATATGTAGATTGAGATATAGAGAGATACACAGATATAACGATAGACAGAGATAGAAATAGAGAGATATATAGAGACAGATATAGAGATAGAGAGAGCTACTAACTAGCGTAAGAAATTGCAAGTCGGTGCGAAATTCCTTTAGGCCATTCTCACCGTTGATTGAACGTGAATGGAACTAGACCGTAGAATAGGGCTTAAATCATGCAGAAACACAAAGAAACTTTAAACAATTCGATTTCGGCATCACTAATCGTATGGGGCGATTGTTATGGGACACTGGAGAGGTAGTTGGGGGTGGGTGGTAGGGATGACAAACTTTTGGGGCACCTTAACTTTTGTCTGCAAATTGAGTTGCCAACACTTGCTGTTCCGTAAACTCAATTAGGTGGCACGACGACTTGAAGTATGCAGCGAGCAGATATCTCGCATGCAACGCGCACAATACTCTTAATTATGACAAGCCCCGGGGCAGGACGAAATGGGGAATGGAAAACGAGGTGGGGCGGGGTCGACTGAATTTCACACTTGGCTGGGCAGCACCATTACATGAAAATTAAAGCGGCGTTAAGTTCAGAAAATTGTTTTTATTTTCGAATCGTAACCACAATTATTGCGGGCACTTTATATTTGTTTTTTTTTTTTTTTATGAATTCCTACAATAAAAACGCCGAGAACAATAAAAATAAAAATGGAAAGACCCGTGTGAGAGCATGCAGGTGCAATAATTGCATTTGACATTCATTAATGTTTCAACCTTATGTATATTTTTTGGTGCTCATGTGTGCGTGTGTGTGAAGGAAGTGCAATACAAATTTGTAGCATACTTTTTTGGGCTGGCGTGGAAATGAACATTAAAAAGTTACGGAAAAACCAAACACAATACAAAATTTACCAAACACACAAAACTGAAACAATAAAAAAGGGAATTTGTTTAATTCATATTTAAATTCCGTGGAAATTGATTGAAGTGCTCTTCTATTTGGGTAACTAGTTGTTGCTAAACAACGTTTGGACTAAACTATTTTAGTTGGAGTCACCGATAACACTTAGTTGCACGAATATAGACAATACATTCCACACAGACATAAATACTTTGGGGTTTTCTATATTTCTAAATTTTGTGTGTAGGTGTCTGCTGGGGGGGAGATAATTAGAATCGTTTTTCTTCGTTTTCGGGGGGGTACTTATGGGGGCTTGGTTGGAAGGTTGTTGTAGTAGTTACGTTATCGTTATTGTTCCGCCTGTCGCACTAAAACGGGATATTTACCAAGTTCTTTACCTGCGGTGCCCATATTGAGTATACTAATCTCGCCAAAATAGGAACCGGCCTTCAGGGAGGCCATCACCGTCTTTCCGTTGTCGGCAACCACCTGCAATCGTCCTCGATTCACAATGTACATCTCCTTGCCCACCTCGCCTGCAAGTGGACAAAAAACAGAATGCGAACGGTTAAGTTGCCGGAGGCGGAGGCGATTCTGGCCGATTGGGATTGTGATTAGGGCCAGACAGACATACCCTTTCTGCAGATGTAGTCGCCGGGCGAGAAGAGCACGGGTCTCAGGCGCAGGACCAGCTCGCAGAGGAAACCGGCCTCGGTGTTTTGGAAAATCTCCACCCGCTTAAGTGTATCTAAATGGACGTTAATTGCTATTTCAGCCTGTTGTCGGGGGGATGAGAATCAAAAAGATTTCGCTTTCAGTAATGGACAAATCGTGTTCCGGTAAGCTTCGGTGTACTTGCCTTTAATTTATCAGGAAGACAGGAGACGGCGCGCTCCTCGTCCGAGCACTTCTGCGTGAGCCACAGGTAATCGAACCATTTGATGACCTTCACCTGCAGATGATTCGGCACACGTCGCATCCGCATGTACGTCTTCACGCCATCCAACTTGGCTAGAGTACCCGAAAAAAGCACAGAAAAAAAAAGATTGGGAAATTAGAGAAGGGGGGAAGCAAACAGGACGAAAAAGGAAAATGTTTTATTTGTATTTGCTGAGGATTTTCCAAGAAATTGATACGCGCCAGGCATACAAAGTGCCTGGAAATTAGGATGTTGTACAATGGTAATGTTAATTGGAACAAACAAAATAAGGAACTTATTTGCAGTCCTTTCTTTTGTGAAATCAATCAAGTCAGGTCTACAAATTAAGAAACACTTAAAAATTCGTTTATTTCTTCGTATAACCTAACTTACTACTCAATCAAAATGGAAGCCCATTTCGTATTATTTTATTTATTTCAACATTTTTGTATTCCATCCCATCGTTGGTGGGCTTTTCTTTCTAATCGGTCAATCAAGATGGTCTGCATAAATTTGTAATATAGGGATTTGAGCTCCTGCTGGACAGGAGCTTGTCCAGCTGGTAAGCTCTTTCTGGCACACCTGGCGTATACTTGATATTGATTACTAAAGCTCCCGGAGGAGTTGGTTTACCGTATAGGTTTATCTTCTGTTTAGCCAGCAATTAACAATCCCTCGAGGAGCACGCACAAAGGAACTAACCACTTTCGAACCATGGCCATGGAGGCGCCACAGTGGTGCAGTGGCAGCTGCAGCTTAACAATGAGCGATGTTCGGTCGATTGGCCATATCTGTTATATGCGTGTGAGGGGAAGTGAGGCATTCCATGTGACCAGACGCTGCTGGCTGCTGGGAACACGATTCTGTTTGAGCAATATTGATGACAACTGGCTTTTGTTTTTAGTTTCCCCCGATCCTGAAGGCACGACTCCTGATGCCTGACTCCCGAGTCCCGACTCCCGACTCCCGACTACTGACAACACCCAGTCGATAAGAGGAAATTAAATCTCTTGGCTCGTCAGTGGTAACAAATATTGACACAATTTGTCGGCGGTTGCCAAAGGGGGAATGAAAATGTGGGCGGCGGGCAGGTAGAGCTGGCTGAGTGCTGCGTCTTTTGTGTTTGCTCGTGCAAACATTTGAAAACCAACTGACAAACAGGCAAACAGATTGAATACAAATAAATACCCAGTTACCGGGCTAAGAGTTCTGGCGGTGCCGGAGGCGTGGTCAGCAACGGCAGGGACATCATCTATAATGCAATCAATCGCCAGCTCCCCAATGGCCGGACGAATATTCCCAGTTGGCCATTTGTCATTTCACAATTGTCATCTGTCCATTGTTGTCAGTCTCAAAATTCGTTTTGATTGTCTTACAAAAAATTACAATTAACATTATCCAGAAGGGATAAAAATGTTTGCAATGTAACTAACCCAACAATATCTCAGAAAATAAATCCCCTTTCGCATTTAATTTTAAAAATACATTTGCTTTTCCGATGGGTTTTATTTCCTTTGCTTATTTTCTGTACGTATTGTGTCCTTTCTCTGCTAAAATGGAAGATTATTGAATGGAAATGTCTGCCTCTTGGCAGCCATTACACATATCGGATATGGATAACGTTAGAAACGGCGCTCGCGCACACACACACACACACATACACATTTACACATCCTGCCAAACCCCATTTGCCTTTCAGCCATTTTCCTTCTCTATGCCAACATTTCAGTGACACAAGAGCCATGCAAAATTACAGCGATTTTTATTGCAGCGCTGCTCGAATGCATTCGACACCCGATGGTTGAATTTTACTTCAGTTTTCACCGCCAGGACCCGGCCCCGCCATTACCACACGACCATAGAGTCGATGTCGGTGGAAGGTCCTGTGCGTGTTTTTGTAACAATTGAAAATCAATCTAAATATTAATTGCATATTTCATGGCAGACGGCAAAAATAAACAAGCAGAAATCAAGCTCTTTTCATAATGGCTGCCCACTATAAAATTTATATTTTCCTGCTGGGTTTTTCTGTAATTTTGGTTAGCAAGGATTCCATGCCACTGATATTTTATTCGTCGTCCTTTGCAGCCAGTAATTGCGGTTGCTTTCGATGGACTCTCCGTTCTGCGTTTTTATCCTGCCGCATCCTGTCTCTTTTTGTCAGCCGGTGTCTGTCTTGGTTTTTGGTGTTTTTAGAAATTACTCGAGCTTTAATTCCTTTGCTTGCTCTGTGGCTGAACAGAGCTTATCCTGTTCCTTTCGGCCTCGCTCCGTTTCGTCCTGTTTTGTCGGCCCTTTTCGTTCCCCCTCCCCCTGCCTCCCCCTGCCTCTCCGTCTTCCATCTCGTTGCATTTTGCCAGCAAAATTTAATTTGCCATTTTTTGCCCCCAAGTCACTTGGCTGCGTTTGGCCAAAAGAGACGCAGCAGCCGGCAAGGAGCAAAGAGCAAGGAGCAAGGAGCAGCGGAGACGAAAAGTGCATTTGGCTTCACATTCAGCTTATTTCTTATTTATTTTTCATTTTATGCTCTGCTTCGCCTACAGTTGCCCCCGGCGAACTTTGATCCGCTTCTGTTGCAATTTCTTTATTTTATCCTTTTTTCCCTCACGATTTCCCCCTTTTTTTAGGGCCTGATGGCGGTGTCACCTCAAACTAAGCGACGCCGCGCTTCCCAATAATTACATTTGCTGTTTTGACTCGACTTTTGTCTCTTCACGGCCCCGACTGGCGAGGACAATTGCCGCCGAAGGATCAACTGCAGACAAAAGTCGCAGATACGGGTGCGCCGTGCCTCCGTGTGTGAATGAAGGAAATGTGGGTGCAAAAGTTCAGGCCATTGTGTGGCAACAAACTGCAGCAGCAAGTTTTCGAACAATGAGGGGGATCACATACAAACAGTAAATATGCGTGACAAAAACTTGCTCTTCCGGTGCCATAGTCTTTTCATAAAAGCGCCACAAAAAAAATGGGAAAGATGAAAAACCAAAGTCGGGCAGGAGCCGGGCAGGGGCCGGGCAGGGCCAAGTGAAAATTGCAAACTAACTAGAAACCACTTAAGAGCCAAGCTGATGTGTTATGCCAAAGTCGGAAGTACTGCTCAGAGGGGGGACTTGCAGGACCCGAAGACAGAACAATGGCCTCAAATGGGAGTTGGCTGGAGGGCGGAAAAGGAGTCTTGAAGTCTAGAATGCGCACAGGAATCGAAGGAATTGTCTGCGATTATCACTCGAGTGCAGGGCGAGCCAAGGAGGAAAACTAATGGTCTGTAGCCAAAGCCAGCTATCATCTAACTTTAGTTTATCCCAAAAAAATAGAGGTTGAGGGGTGGCCAAGGTATGCAATTGAAATTCCATTGCTGCCAAGAGAAAACTTTCCAAGTGATTATTTTAATGGTATTTGGCAATGTTCGCTATAAATATAAATAACGAAATACCGAAAGTTATTATTCTGCTTCAATATTTAAGCCGGAAACTCATATTTCATTTTGAAATACCACATTTTGCGAGGAAATATTAAAACATTGAAGTATAAATTTCAGCACCTTCCGTAGATCCAATTTCAGGCCAAATGTATTCCGTCTCTGATTTTTGCACCTTAATTATGAATTTGCCGCTGCTTGGTCCTTGGTGCTGGTGCTGCACCTCCAGGAATTGGACGAGTCAACAAACAATGGCCAAAAGGCAGGAGGTGTGGTAGGACTAGTGTTGGGATGATGGTCGAATGAAAAGCTGGGATGGATTTATTCAGGCGGTAACTAAAAATAAATGCGGCGAGCACCTTGTGAGGCATGGGGCATGGGGCATGGGGCACGAGACACGGGACGGTTGGGGGGTGGCAGCAGTTTGCAATAACAATGCGCATGCCAGATGCAGCTGCAGCGGCCGCTGGGCTGAAATCCTTGGCAAATTCGCCATTCAAGGATAATGGAATACTTTTGCCCTTAAAGAGCAGCTACATGCCGTAATACAACGGCAGGATACAAAGCAAAAAAAAAAAAAACAAGGGAAAAAAAGGAAAACTGAAAGGAGGAACAACTGCTGGTGCTTCTGCTGCTGGTTTGTTCTAAAAATACGACAGTAAGTTGGTGTACATGCAGCTTAATGGGCAAAAGCGGCCACCAGCGGCGACTGCGTCTACGATATTGATTGGAATCCGCATATACACCAACACCAGGGCAACATCCCCTCCCCTCTCCCCCCTTTACACAGATACACACTAATACACGTGTAGCACCGTTACAGCTGTGGGGCATAACCAGAAGCAAACATAAACTCGAACAAACCTCCACACACACACACACACACATTGGACATGGCTGTGGCAAGCAAAAGCAAACAGCGAAACGAACAACAAACACAAACCGAGCTG
The DNA here is from genome assembly GCA_018150405.1 of Drosophila varians. Classification (NCBI taxonomy): domain Eukaryota; kingdom Metazoa; phylum Arthropoda; class Insecta; order Diptera; family Drosophilidae; genus Drosophila; species Drosophila varians. The sequence continues at coordinate 19,940,271 of JAECWK010000130.1, forward strand.
AAAACACACACACATGCGGCGATTGGAAGGACCCTCACCCATACACACACACACACGCGCAGCAAGGACGGGCAACTTAAAGTGGATAATGGACGTGGCTGCATCCCCGCCCCACGAAAGAGGCAAAAGGCACGGAAGGATGGAAATAAAAAGTAGCAGAAAAGGCGGTATGGGCCCAAGGAGTAGCTCAGATCGAAGAAAGTGATACCCTGGAAAGTCCTTTGGCAACCACTGGAATCCGGAAGATGTCCGTTTTGAAAAGGATACTGTTGTGTCACTGTCACTGCGGCATTAACGAAAAGGGTTTCCCTGAAAAAATGCCAAAGATATTTGTTTCAAACTTGAGCCTTTCACTGAATATTTCCTTCAGTGTAGTGCAAGGATGTGGCCGGGAACGCGTTCTTGGCTCAGTTCGTTTGCCTTTCGTCATGTTGCCTCGTTGCTATTTTTAGAGCCACCATTGTGGGGCAGCACCAGCAAGGATAAAACAAAAACAGTAACACTTGGTCCATTATGCGTTTAGCAAGTCAAAAGCGCTTGGCCAAGGCACTACAAATCTTGGCCAGCTTCGCCGCTCCGTTGAGTCCAAGTTCCGTACAACTTCAGCTCCTTTAGCTCCTTTTGGATCCTTTAGTCCCGTTCGTGTTTGTTTGCGTTGGCTTAAATTGAGCGAGTAAATTGTTTTAATTGCGAGGCCAAAAGCCAAGTCCTGCCCAACTCGGCCAAGCCAAACAGACGTTAATTGTAAATGAAGACTGAGAGCACTTTGCGAGCGAAACTCACACCACTCAGAATTGAATAAATATTTTAAAACTAAATAAAGCATGGAATAAAATTGGAAAGAATATCCAGCAGAAGGAGGGAAGGAGGTCATGTGATTCATATGCAAACTGCCAACATGCATCAATCAAGGTCCGTTGACAGTTTTGCTGACAGCGGGAAAATTTGCATAAAACTATTTACAATAACAATTACATAATGGCAGGGGACGACGAAAAAGAGGTGGGCCTCAAATTTACATAATTTTAAATGTCAGTTCCTGAAATGCTGTTTGGACTGTAGCCAAAACATGGAAACCTCCATGCGCCGAGAGTCCTGGCAGGTTTGTTGGTTGCACTTGGAAAAATTATTGATGATAGTGATCTAAAAGGGTTTGCTCTCTTACTCCAATGCCTCCAAGATTCTTTGTCTTTTAAAATAATTGATTATTTTCTATACTTTCGCCTGAATCCTTTTTGTGTCTGTGTCGATTATCGCCAGCATTTGGCGAACGGCAAACTTTTGCGCTTGTCGGCGTTAACAAGCCACAGCCATGCGTTTAACTAAGCGTGAATGTAGCTGTGTGTGTGTCTGTGTATGTGTGTGAGTTGGTGAAAAGGATAAGGGGGTGGCCGGGCAGAGCCTGTCAGCATGTGGCTGTGTGTTTGTAAGCCCGGGTAGAAGCAACATTGTTGCAAAATGATTTTGAAAAAAAAAAAACCATCAATAACTCAAATATAATGACAGTTTTCCACTTGTTGTTGCCAGCTTCCACTTCCACCACCTCCACCACTTCCACCACCTCCACCACCACCACCACCTCCACCACCACCACCTCCACCACCACAGCATAGCGCCATCCTACAGCATCCACCTAAGTGGGGCTAAATGGATGAATAACTTAAGCCAGCTGCTTTTCCCTCGTGCCTCTTAGTGTGCGTTGTTATGTAATGTAATAACGTCAATCAAATTTAAAAAGGCAGACCAACTATTTCAAAATCAATCTTCAGGCACCACCATCCCCCATCCCCGTCGTGTGCGAGTCGGAAAAGCGGCGGAAGGAAACAGGAAAGCGACCTCGGCTTAAGCAAATACGCCAGCAACGAGAGCACAAGCTATCCTGAGTAGGATGTAGAGCAGAGGATGCCAGGATGTAGGCTAATGTAGCAGAAGACCCAGTCTCAGTCACTAAGCTGTGACTAGCGGAATTTGCCTTTAAACTTTAGACCAACTTGGACGGGGAATGGAATGCAATGGGAATGGAATGGGGGAAAAGGAAAAATGTAAATCATTAATCATTCGCCATGTGGGACGGGCGACAACATTTCATCTGCTTATCATTTCGCCTCAAAGCCTTTTGGGGGCAACAGGCAACAAGGACAGCCCTCAAAAGTTGAACGATTCAAATGGGCTGATGTCGAGAAACTTATTGCTAAGCCTAGAAATCCCCCGAAAAGTCAATGGCGCCTCCTCCCCCCCGGGAGTCGACTTGAGAATTTGTGAAAGTTGAGCGAAAAATAACTCGAAATGTGCGTCACTCCACATAATGGAAATCGGATGATATCCTGTCCCCGATTTACTAATTTAATGATTTATTATAATGTAGAAAGGGAATTATTGTTTCAGACACTTACCTCTCAAGTCATTGAGTGTACTGTCAAGCTATTCAAGCTGCTAGTTTTTTATGAGCGAACTCAACTACTGCCCATCATCATCATCATCATCCAGCATCCAGCATCATGCTTGTCCCATGACTGGCCACCGGCCATTGGCCACTCGAAGCCAAGCGCTGAATTGACAAATTGATGGATGGTTCTCCAAAGCTTCTCTCCTTTCTATTATTTTCTGTTTTCGATTTTTTTCTCGCCCCTGCCATCCTTGCCATCCTTGCCATCCTTGCCATCCCTGATATCCCTGCCCCTTGGTAGTATGTATGATGCATTATTATTCCAGCAAAGTTTGCAACCACAAACTCGGCTTGGCTAAGTGTTTTATTAGCCATCGAGAGCAGAGTCTCAGTTCAGTTGAGTTGATTGTCAGTTTTTGTACACATCGCTTTTTTGTACGCCACTTTCCTGGATTATTTTGTGTTTTATTGGGTCTCGGACCAGCCAGACCACGGCCATGAATCAGTTGACCAAGGAGCAGTTTGACGAGCTGAAGGACGCCTTCGATAAGTTCGACCTGGACCGGAGTGGCAGCATTTCGCCCCGCGAAATGCGCTTGGCCATGCTCTCGATGGGTCACGAGGTCACCGAGGCGGAACTATTCGACCTCATCTACCCGGTGGCCACGGAGGACGACGCCAGCGTCGACCTGAACTCCTTCATCCGGCTGATGGCCCCCCGGATGATTGACGTGGACAGCGATGAGAACCTGAGCCGCACCTTCAGGCTCTTCGATCGCGACAAAGACGGCTGGATCGGTGACCAGGACCTGCGTACTGTCATGCAGGTTCTGGGCGTCGTTCTAACCGACGAGGAAATCAGGGACATCTACCGGGAGGTGGATGTGGATAACGATGGTCGAATAAATTTGCGCGACTTTATAAACTTTATGCATACTGCCACATGACCGTGGCAAAAAGTCGCAATAAAAATTGAAATTGAAAATTTCTTACAGAGAGAAAACTTTAGTTTTCCATGGAAACTCCCCTCCATTGTTTGCCTAACTCGGTTTTAATTAGTGGCAAAATGGTATTTGAGTTTAATTGCAGCCAACTAATATCATTAAGTCATTTTTCTGTCTGCAAAGGGGGGGGAAACCAAAAAAGAAACATCGGAATGGAAAACGGAAAGAAAAAATGGAGAGCATAAAGCCAGAAATTAATTCAACAGCACGTTTCGTCCATTAAGCCGCCAGAGCTTTGCTTGCTGACTTTGCCATCAGAATAGCCATCCCCCCGCCCCCCCTCTAGTTGCCTGGCACGCCCCAGCCCCTGCCGCTCGAGCAGGACATGGCAGCAGGACACATGTGCAATGGCCACATACATACAAACACACATGCAAAGTGTTGTGTAAACAAGTCAGCTGCCAGTTGGCCGGCAATTGCAAGCGGCCCACAAATACATACATGAATGGATGGGTGGATGGAAGAAGGCTATCCTGGCCAGAAAAAGAAGAAACTGAAATAAAGGGGCCACGCCCCCTTTTTGGACCGCCCATTGGCGTTCAATTGTGCTTTGTTTGCTGTTCGACCACAGGACAAATCCGGGCCACCTTGGGAAACGTCCGTGAGTCCTCCTGAGTGGCTTTAATATTTTTCAGCTGACGTTGCCCTTAATGAAATCCTCAAAGGATGCCAACTGTGCTTCGGCTGCTGCTTCTTCCTATTATCGTTTCCGTTTCCGGTAATGCCTCTTTCGTCTCTCCACTACAACAAACTCCAATAATGTCCTGCCAACTAACCCAAAGGAAAAGGTAGCAAAATAAAGAAAATTTGAAACCCCCTAGCAATGTATATTTCTCCCAGTGCACGCCAGTCTAGTCCTTTTCTGCCTTTCACTTGGCATTTTCCACTTAGCTGACTTGGATTGCTCTTGCATTTCGTCCAGTTATTTATGGCCAGGCCGAGTAAACGAGTTCATTTAGCTAATGGCCACACGCCCAACTGAGCCTACAAGAGATTCCTTCACGAGTCCTTCGTGTCCTCAGAGCTCCTTGCGAGCCACAATGGACATGGCTGGCGGCGCCATCGGCGTCCATCGTAGCCATGGCAGCGCCAGATTTCAATATTTTGCATAAAATCTGCCGAGCTGGCAAAGCTTTCAACCCCACAATAACCCATCTATCCATAATCTCCTCCGGAATTTTCCCCCTTCAAGCCGCAGCCTAAGATGAGTACGAGAGTATTTGCTCATTGTTGTCCTCTATGGATTCCCATTTCTTGTGTGTGTCTTTGCTTTTTTTTCCACCATAATCCGCATTCATGTGCTGGTTCATGTTCCCGGGACAACTGAAAGCAACAGTTGGTCAAGTGCTTTGGCAGGACATGGAATTCCTGTGCCTTTCAACTATTGTCCGGCTCACCTAATAAAGAGTTTCCATGCGCAATAAAGTGATACAAGAGCTAATAACTTTCGTTTTAGACAAAATTGTCCAGGAATATAATTTCTCATCCTTTTAGGAGCTGCATTGTTTCCCTTTGTCCTTCAATATTCGTGAATGATTTCTAATTATGCTAAGTACTGACATATAGCAGGACTTTTGTTTTCTATAATTGTGAAAAACTACCAAAGTCCATTGTTTATATAATATCCTTTCTTTGTTTCATTTGAAAATGTGAAAATATATGCATTCAAAGATACTTTGAATGCTTTGTTTCCACAATATTTATAATCAGGAAAGGGGAACTCACCTTGGAACTCCTTGCGGGCTGCACTCACTGACGTCACAATATTGGCCACGTGTCCCAGAACCGTGGCGAAGAGCATCAGGCCGAAGAGCAGCTGCAGGATGACGAACACGTACTCGCCCTTGGAGCGCGGCTTGGGCAGATCCCCGATGGTGGTAAGGGCCAGGGTGCACCAGTAGTAGCTCTGCAGATACTGCTTGACCACGTCCGCCGACTCCGAGTCGTGGTAGACCCAGTTGCGGGACCCGAAGCCGTTGTTCTTGTGAATGATGTGGTAGAGGCAGCCGTTCCAGTGGAATATCACAAGCAGGTAGTGGATCAGGGCCGTGCTCCGGAAGAGGTTCGGGTAGTTGGTGTGCCGCTCGGTCCGGTCCATGAAGGCCCAGAAACGGTAGATCTTCACCAGCCGGAAGCTGCGCAGGATCGAGTTGAAGCCGATGGACAAGTAGAGGAAGTCCAGCGGCAGCAGGCACAGGCAGTCGATGTAGAAGATCGTCGAGTTCATGTAGTGGGTGCGCAGCTTGAGGGCGTCCGTCTGCAGCACCCCATCCTCCAGATAGCCGGTGCGGAAGTGGAAGAATATATCGATCAGATAGAGGAAGTCGGACAAGTAGTCCAGGCAGAACCAGATCGCAATCGTGCGCCGATTGATTTCCTGGAAGGCGAAGCGGTAGATTATCACCCAGAAGTTGTACAGGAAGGCCATCGAGACGACCATGGACCAGTAGTAGCACAGTCGTCCCGCCGGATCGAACACAAAGTGGAGTTTTCGCGCCGCCGTCGCCGCCCGAATCCGCTGCGAGGCCGTGCGATGTGGTTTCTGGTGGTGCGGCTGGGCTCCATGCGGCCCCGTCCCACTACCGCCTCCGCTGCCCGCTCCGCCGTGATGCGGATGCTGGGGATGGCCGCCATGAGGCGGTCCTGGGCCGCCGGGTCCCCCCTGCGAGGGCGGGCCATGAGCGTGCGGGTGGTGCGATACCGTGGAGGCCGAGTGCTGCAGCTGGTAAGGGTGGTGCGGCTGTTGGGCGGCGTTATGGTGCTGCGATCGGGAGCGCGGGTAGCTTTAAGAGATAATAATTTATTATAATAAGTAAAGGATGTAAGGAAGGACATATCGTATATAAAATGTTGCAAAGGGGCTTCACTCACCGATCTGTGCCGTTGCAGTAGTTGCCGCCGTACTGGGTATGTCCACCCATGGGCAGGCTGGTGGCACCGCCTCCGCCACCACCGCCGCCGGCCAGTGTGTTATCCTGGGAGCCGGTGGAGCGACCTGTCGAGCGGTTCCAGGTGCCCAGGAGCGGCTGGTCGCCGCTGGTCGTCGTTTTCAGGCGACCGCGCGACATGTTGCGTTGCTTGTTGTGCAGAAGATCCATTTCGGAGGCAGTGCTTACGGTGGCCATGTGCGAGTTGGAGGCTCGGGAGGCGCATGGTGTGGCCAGGCTGTCATGCGAAGTGAAGAAACCTTGTTGCGAGACGCTCTGGCCGAATTTCGGCTGGGTCATGCCAAACTTTGGTCCTAGATCTGTGGATGGGAAATGAAATATATTGGAAAGTCAATAGAAGTCAGTAGAAAATGAGAAACTACATTCAAAGGTAAAGGATATCGATTAAGATAGGATCCTGCAGAATCGAAATGCTCCTAAATAATTCTCAGTAATGTGATGAAAAGTTCCAATCTGAGAAATTCATTTGGGATTACGGGAGTGGGCTGGGAGGGCATCGGGGATCTATTCGGCCTTACCGAGAAAGCTCTGGCGATCGATCGAGAAGCGCCGCAGGCTACCCAGATCGATGAACTGCTCATCGCTGGCCATTGTGGGTGTGATCGAGAGTTCGGTTGTGTGAATGGCTGCACCACCAGCACCACTACCAGCACCGCCACCCATGGCAGGACCACCACCAACCGATGTCGCCGCCCCGCCAGAGCCGGAGCCACCGCCCACCGTGAGGTTTGTGCAGGTGGTGCCACCGCCAGCGCTGCCGCCCATTCCGGCGCCCAAGTAGCCGGCGTTGCTGGCGTAAAAGCTGCCGTCCAGCTCGGCCATCTGCTGCTCGTAGGCGGTCAGGGGGTTGATCGACCTGGAGCTGTGGTCCCGGTACAGGGGCCGGGGCGAGGGCATCAGCGAGGGGTTGAGGAGCCCGTTGAGCGATAGCCGCGGCTGCATAATCTCCGGAAAGCTGGCCCTTGGGGCTAGATTGTGGCCCAAAGCCTTAGATTTTGTTGATGTCTTGTTGCTGTTGCTGTTGCTGTTGCTGCTCTTGAAATTACTGTTGCAATTCTTGTTTTGACGTATTGCTTTGGTTGATGTTGCTGTTGCTGTTGCTGTTGGTGTTCTGGCTTGTTTGGTCTGTGGCCTGTCATGTGTCTGATTGGGAGCCTTCTGGTCCCTCAGCCATCGTACATCATCGTCATCATCATCTGCACCAGCATCGATTTCGATGTCAACATCTCCGGCTCCATTTGCGTCCGCATCTATGCCATCTATGGCCGCCTCCCGCCTCAGTGTGGGCGTGGTAGCTGCCCTTGCCACCCACCGTGTTGGGTGTTGGCCATATTTTGATTAATTTTGTAATTGGTTTCGCATTGATTTATGTGGGAATGTTGTTGGAAGCACGAGAAATGTGAGCAGAGTATAGAGTAAAATTAATTGCATATTCTCCATTAATAACAATTTTTTGTTTTTTTTTTATTTTTTTTTCTATAATTGTTTTGTTTTTTTTTTTTTTTTGTTTTTGTTTTCTAGAGCGAAACACACACACAGAACAGAGAGATATGAGCGAAAAAATCACAATAAGAACGGGTGAGAAAGGTTTGTTTTGGGTGGTTTATTGGTTTATTGGTTGGTTGGTTGGTGGTTTGGTGGCTACAGGTGGTTGGCTGGTTGGTGGTGGTGGTGGTGGTGTCGATAGTGTTGGTCTTGAACAACAACTCAACTGCAATAACGTTATCAAATAGCAACAGCATTCAACAAGAAACAACAACGAGATGAAGAATCTAGGACTTGTACACTTATTTATATAGGACTAGGAATAATTAGCTCTTACCGGGACACTGGGTACTCACACAAAAGTCCTTTATCCTTACTCCACTTAAATTATAAACTTAACTTGTAGATATTTTTTGTTTTTGTGTACAGCATGCAAAGCTCTAGGTGATGGCCAAGTATCTTCGCACCCAAGTTGCTCCGCTCTCGAAATGTGATAATAAAGTTGGATTTAATTACGTGCGCCTAAATGGGGCATGCAACAAAAAAAAAAATAAGGAATGGGAGGATAGGTATATAGGTATAACAAATGGGGAGGGGGGAAGGAGTCACACACGCGCGGGTCGTTGGAGCTTCATTACTTTTAACCAGCTGCCTGGCAACTGACTGCCACTTGGAAATTCATGAGCTGCCACACGCAAAGGGTCCAAAAGCCGGGAGCCGGGAGCCGGGTGTTGGGAGCTCCTGGCCTGGTCCGGAGACTGGCTCAAGTGGCACTTGACTGTCGAAATGGCAAGACAATGGCCAAAGCCGATGGCTGTCGACTGTCGCTGTATCCTTGTACGAGTATCTCTCCCTGTATCCCTGTTGTCGCCATCGAACTGCGTGCGGCGCCAATTTATTTCTATTACTAGCGCTTTGCCTCCTCCACAGCCTGTTGCTCTCTTCAGGACGTTACACACAGGAATAAATCCTGAAAAGCGCCTGGGACTCCTACAATATGATAACAACTTATTTTTCTCTCTGTGCAATCAGTGGATACCTGCCTCCAGCTGAGTGCCGTCCCATTGATTATTGGCGGACCGCTTTTAATTATTGGCAGTAAGGCTCTCAGCTTCTGGCTAACGTAATTCAATTAGGCCACCAAACAATGATGCCGAATAGATTGTCTCTGTCGCGAGACCAAATGCAAAAATTGTCAATTACTTTGGCCCACACCTGCCCCACCTGCCCCACCTGCCGCACCTGGCACTCCGCCCCGCCCACGAGACTACCTCCTCGAGATGGTGGGCAACGACATGAATTTGCACTTTCCTCGGCGGGCTATAATTTCTAATTAATTCCCGCTTAATGGCAACAAACAAATCAACTTGACCGCGTTTATTTATTAACTAATTCCAGGTCGCCGGCCACGCCCTTTTCAGCTGTGCCTGACAACTTGGAAAAAGTCAGTGTTCCCGGCCCCGAATGCATTATTAATAAATTCCGCCTCTTTAACAACATCTCTCTGGCATTAAGCGAGATTATATACATACATACATATATGCAAAGTTTATCATATTAATACACTATTCTTAATCCTCTTACGAGCCCGAAAGGAGGTCAAAGCGATTCATTGTAATTGAGAGTTTCCGTGGGCATTGAAAATCGATATTAAAGAGTTGGCGGCTGAAGGATATTCCCCGATTCGACACATTCGAACTTTGAGGAGTTGAAGGTTTCAAAATGGCAAAAGTCTTGACAAAACAAATACGAGCATGACGCAATTTACAAGCCTGTTGCCCATGTCCGGGCCCCGTCAACGCAAATGGGACCGGAAGTCCCTGGGAGAAGGCCAAGAAGGGAGATAGCAAGAAGGATAATGCAAAAGAGTCCCCGTTCGTCCCTGACCGCATTTATAAGTTTGCAGACATAATCTTGGCACTATTTAATTTTGCTAATAGTTGAGTGTCATTAATTTAAACTTTTGTGCTTTTTGGTTTGTCTTGGCTGTGGCCCTGAGTGATAACAAAAACAGGCCAAAAGGAGGAGGGCGAAAGGATAGCACGACGAAGGCGAGATGGAGCGAAGAAAAATGAAAAATCTACAGCTTAATGTGCGGCACTTTGTCATGGCCTGCCAGCCGGAAACGGAAACTTGCGACAAACTTGCGCAAAAGTTCAACAAAACGCTTGAACGGCCTCACACACACACTCTGCCGGCGAGGTTCTGTTTCTGGCCCTCAACCGAGGGCCATGAATTGTCAATAAATTTGCTTGCCGCAAATCATCGCAACTTGGTTCGGCTTCGGTTGCTTTTTGCCTGCCAGCCTGACTCTTTCCTGAGTGGAAGGAACGGCCAAAGCCACCATGAGATGCCAAAATGTCCCCGGAAACGAAAAAAAAAAAAAAAAAAACAACAACTAAACCTCAATTATTTGGTGCAGCTGGCTCGGCAAATGAAAATATTTGAGAACAGAGAAAATACTTTGACAAAAGTTTGCGAGCAAACTTTACTTAAACATACTTCAGCCTTAAACAAACACGCGGCCCAGAAAGCTTCCCCCCAGAAAGCGTCCCAGAAAGGAGCAGCAAAGGAGCACCCCAAGCCCAACTCAAAGTGGAAATGGAAACTGGAGCTACACGAAAAGTAGAAGCAAGTCGAGCCATAAAAACATTACCCAGAAACTTGGAATAAACTGCCTCGGGGAGAAGCTCGGAAGCGAAAGAAAATCTGGCAACCTGAAATAGTTAAATCAACGAAATCGAGACGGATATTCTTATGATTATTTTTGAAATCAGTACTATTAAAGTGGGTGTGGAGGAGCAAAGCCATGTCCTGCCGGCATGCAGCTTGGGTCTAGATTAGTGGCCCAATCCTGGTCGTTCAGCTGGCTAAATGTCCCACACGTAATTGGCCCAGAGTTCGAAAAGGGATCGCGTCCGTGCCGCTTTAATTGGCACTGCCCTCCATGGAACCCACGAAACCCATGAAGCCCAGCCCATCAACAACCCACTGGGCCAGTGGAAAAAGGCCAATAAAGCACTCAAATTGTGATTCTGATTTTTCAGAGCCGTGAACTGAATGTGGAAAGTGGAAATTCGATACTACATAGATGGTCAGAGTGAGTGGAAACGTTTGACGTGAGCGAGAATTGAATTTGGGTCGATGGATTCGCCATCCGGCGGCCATTGGGGAAGTGGAGTGTGTGATTCCTTTTATTTCCACAAAAAATGGCAACTCAAATCCGGCGTCAGCGGCACCTGTTCCCTCCATTTGGCTAATGAATTTTGTGCATCTTGGCCTAGTTTCGCCGGGAAGAGCACTCTGTGAGCGAGCTGTGTAGGCAAATGCGTAATGATGGCATTAATGCCAACGACTTCATTTAATTAAACGCCTCCTTGCATGGCCAAAAGGAAACAGCGAAGACGCCATCATCATTGCGACTCATTGCCACCATCGCATTACCCATCCCACCCCGTCCCAGCCCCTCTCATTCGACTTCGTCCCGAAGGATATCTTTCTGGCACTCGTCCTGTGCGTTTGGTATGCATGAATGCGTATTAAGGTGCGATAGGAGGCGTGTATTGCCTCTCGCCCTTCTATAGTGTGTGTCTGTGCGCACGTGCGTGTAAACGCGTGTTTGTGTAGGCGTAGCCAGGTGGAGCAGCTGCCCGCCCCCTCCACCGCAGCCGGAACAGATGGAGCACATGCCGCAGACTCGCCGCCAAAGAAGCCAATTCAATTAACGGTCGGGGGGCCTCCGTTGACATCGGCGTAGTCCTGCGAATTGCGACAGTGGACAGGCTAGTCCACGGATATGGCAGATGGTCGAGCATGGGACTTCCGTTCCATTTTACATTGGATAAAAATAATTATGGGTAAGGATGCCATACAGATGGCGGCAGTTTAAAATCAAATTATTGATCTTTCATTGAATAACTCTGCCAATTTTGTGGCAACATTTTCTTTGTCAAGGATTTCAACTATAACTTCAATTAGAAGCCTGGAATAGTAATGGACTATGTCCTCATAATATTTAAGCAAAACAAGGGAAAATCAAAAGCTCTCTAATGTTTGGAATATGGAATTCCTCTCCACTATGCCGGGTAAATGTACTTTAAATTTTTCAACGCTTTCAATGTATTTAAATGACTGGACTCATTAGCAGCCGGGCGGGCAGTAAGGATGTCGCCCAGCTGCTGGAAACCGCAAAAGCAATAAAAAAGTGTGAGAACATGGCCAGGGTTAAGCGGGGCTCGGGCTCCAGAGTTTGGTGGGAGGTGAAAGGACGAGGGACGTGCAAGGAGCAGAGCCAAACTGTTCATTTGCATGCGCTGGCGCTCATTACATTTACATTAAACTTTTAATATGCGCGGCCATGTGGGCGGCAGCGGGAGGAGGAGCAAGTGGCGCGAAGGAAGTGGCGTGCCAGGATATGTATGCATACACGCTTATATTGGGCAACACGAGGATGCAATGCGGGTGCAAACACTGAAATTGAGTGACAAGCGATGTCGGTTGCCCGCATTCGAATATCTTCATTTGCCATTTCCCATGGAGCAGGCAGAATGCAGGTAATTACATTCTGGCCAGCCGCTCGCTGGCAATCGTTTGTGCATCTTTTGGCCCGATCCGTGGCGTTTTGGGACCATTAACCCACCTCTGGGCTAAGCCAGCTGAAAAGCAACTTTTGCCTCGGATTGCCATTGTCCTGGGACATTGGTATGAATGGGAAATGAGCGCCAGCTTGTATGTCCCACATGGCGCATACTGAATGCACCAGGAGAAACTGTTTTATGTTAGCCGAGATAAGTTTGGGGGGCGCTGCTCAAGAATTCTCCCAGTGTATGCGTGCTTAGCATGTAGAAAAAAGTGAAAAGGACGCGATGCAACACCCTCGCATATGCATGTGTGTGCGTGGAGGAAGGACCTCGTACTCAAGTGTAAGTGCATTTCGTTATGAGCTTAGCAGTCTTATAAATGTTTGCGTATTTGTTTGCCTCGACGACGTTGCTATTTACTTGATGTGACCTCTGCTCTGCTCTCGGAATCTCCCGGCTAAGCAAGTGTATCTGTATCTCTGCGAATGTATCTGTAAGTGCAACAGCAACTGCAGCAAAAGGGGGGGCTGCCGGGCTAAGACACAGCGCGCGCTCACAGCACATAAATATCTAAAGCATTCTTGAGTAACTTCTCTAATGGATTTGGGTTAAAAATATACACAAGGGCATGTGGAGGGCAAACAGACAAATACACATACAAAAAGAAAGTTTTAGTCTGTTTGCCCAATGTGTGTGTGTGCTGGGAATTTACAAATTAGTTTAATTTAAATTACAGTACAAGCACTTGGCAGCCAGTTTGCGAATGAAATGTCAATTGCAAGCACTGCGAAAAGCGGAAGCTGTTAGATCTTCTCAAGATTGAGATTTCCACAATTTATACATTTAATTAGGGAGCTAAATGGCTGTGCAGAATGCTGGGCGATGCATAGACAAGCGAAAAGCAGAATTATTTGAAACATTTTCATAACCGAAGGAGGAAAGCGCGTCTATCCCCGCGGGCTTCCTTGTGAAACATCAAAAGGGAGACGCAAATTGAAACTGTAATGGTAATTATTTAGGCCAGCTCCACCATCTTACACATACTCCAGCCAGAAACTCCTACACCTACTGCTCCTACGCCGACCCAAAACAATGCGGAATATTAAACGATTTTAAGCAGAATTTATACATGTATATCCATATGCGTATATGCGCAGGCCATAAAGCTGTCCAGCGGTCGTTGTCCTGCTCCATGTCCTGTGACCATGTCCCCTTAATGGGACGAAAGTAATAAGCGTGTGCCACCGAGGGCCAGAGAGCCCGCAGATGGGCGATGCTGGCTGGGGGACCAGCTTATTGTTTACGACGTGCTTAGTGGCAAACTCGGCTTTGATAATGAAACGTTGGCAGGCAACACGCGCTGGCAGTTAACGGCAATTGCGACAAATGCCAAAAACAGACAACGTCGGGCCAAAACGGTCCAGCCCAGCCCAGCCCAGCCCAGACCAGCTCAGCCAAGCCAAGCAACAACCAAACAGCCACGGCTCAGCACATGGCTTGTAATTTTGGCCAGAAAGTTAGTTGCATATACGTATCGGTAAGTTGGAGTACACTGGCAAAAGACAATGTAATATTAAGTTTTAGCCGCAAACGGGACTTTGTCACATTTCTGCGAGTGCAGGCCAGGCCGGAGACTGTGTAATGTGAGACAAGGCAGTCGCACGTGATGTGATTAGGACAAAGCCGCTCACACAAATACTGTGAAGAGGTTGGGGAAAAAGTTTGAGCTTAGATTTTAATTTTTGCCAGCGATAAAACAGAAGCCAATGGGGCAATTTGCGCCAACTAGGCGTATGCCTAATATCCTCGACTTCCTGCCCCTGTGCGTATGCAATGAATATTTTCCCTCTGGTTTAGCGGGTCGACCTGATCGGCCTGATTATGCAAAATTGCTGCGAACCAGGCCAATGGCCGATGGCCCCCAATGAGCACATTCAATTTGAATTGCTGCAATGGCATAATTGTTATTCACCTATTTGGTTCCCCAACATCCTGCCAGTTTATTTGAAATATTCGCCAGTTGGGCAGTCGCCGGACTTTGTCTGCAACACTTCAATTAGCTGAACTGGTGCAGCAGCTGGCGCAGCTCTTTATCTTCCACCGCAGCCGCAAATCAATAATTCACCGAAACCCAGCTAGTCGTTAAGGTTTCCCCAGCTTTCCCAATATCCCTATCCTGCCCAGCTTCCCAGCTCGATAGCTACTGGAGGATAACCACATGGGGAAAATTGTTGAGCGGTTGCGGGGCCAGCGATTTCCTGTTTTCACAGTTCATAGAGCACGAAACAGCTCAAACGCAAGCGTTGCACTTTCCCAAGGATTTAGGAAATGTTGTAATTGAATTAAAATAATTTTAAAGATACCAATTGAAGGATATTTGGCAACACAACTTGATAAAGCTTCTGTTTTTGTTACTCCCGTATTTGGAATGCTTAACTATTATTAGTTTTGCACTGTTCCGGAGCTGGATGCCAAAAATTTGACTATCATCCATGCTATGACTTCAAAGTGGCAGCCGGTCGGGGAAGGAGCTAAAATATGTGTGCTTGGCAAGCTAAAACCGCTTCAAGTTGCAATTTCCGACACAGCATCTTGGCTCGAGGATATGAGTATTCAAAACAACTAAACGCCACACATTGAAACTGTAATTAAAACTTTTTCCAGACAAACAGGGAAGAGTCTAAGGAATAACTCAAACAGTAGCTTTATACTAACTAAATTCCTCTCCATACGGCATCTAACGTTTCAATATATATATTGCATTAATTGCGGAAAAGGACTCGTTAACCAAGTTAAAATCGTGGCAAGAGCCTTTTCGCCAAACCTCTAGATTTAAGTCACATTTTTGGAAATAAATTATGTAATTTTAATCCGATTTGAAAAAGGAATACCTTTTATGAATCAGGAACTGATTCCGCTTCCATCTGCATTAAAAGATTTCAATTGTCAAAGAAAAAAAATTTTTCCAATTTTTGCAAATTTTTATGATGATACCCCTTACAAAAATTCCAAAAAATCGAAAAAATATTTTTTGTTCGATTTTCAAAAACGTTTGATGCAGATCGATGGGGATTAAAGCCCTGATTCATAAATGCTATTCCCTTTTTAAATCGGATCAAAAATGGGCAAAAAACTTGCAAAAATGTGTCGAAAAACTCCTAATTTCGGCCCAACATTTTTTTGCAATTTAGGAAAGGGGTACCATCATTAAAATTTGCAAAAATGGGGTCAAATTTTCGATGGCCAGGTTTTGGCAGTAATTGATGCTACTGGACAATACAAGTTTGGGAAGGTATAACATTCTTCGATGGGATGCGTATTACCAAAGTTATGGTCAATTTCCTCAAATCATCAGGGCATCAGGATTCTATGCTGATGAAAGGATATTAAAGCTCTGTTTTCGAAACATTGCATACGTACAGATTCATAAATGTGTAATTGAACATTTTGTAACGTTTCATGCCGGATGGGTTATTAATTTTAATGGCTCCCTTCTAATCGTGGCAAGTCCTTGTTACTTCTAAACAATTGCCTTTCGGTGTTTGCATCCGAAAAGCCCACGCCTAAGTGAATTTAACGCATTAATCGCATTTGGGGGCCTGTAAGCCGCTTGTGAAAATGTTAATTGATCGAAATGCACATTCCGGACTCGGGGCCATGACCTTGCGGACCCTTTTCGGTGGGGGGCTTCGAGGATTGGGGCAAGGATTTTGCGGTGCTGGTCCTCTCCTGTCCGAGGCGAAAGTTAAATTAATTTTTGTCGACAGCGCATCGCGGCGGAGGGAGTCCTGCGAAAACTTTCAAATGAATTACATATTCTAAGCACGCGGCTGGTTTTCGGGGGCGTTCCTCGTGTACACTGTAGGGGGGGCGTGGCAAGTGTTTGCTCAGCAAGTTGTTGCCCCTATAATTGTATTTGCTTTGGGCCACCATTTTCTAGCTGTCTCTGTGCCCCCATCTAGCCGCTCCTGCTCCAGCTCCCGCCCCAGGTCCTGCGCCTGCTCCTGCTCCTGCTCCAGCTCCCGCACCAGCTCCTGCTCCTGCTCCTGTCCCCTTTTCCACTTAATGTACGAATATATTTGGGTATGTATGTATATTTTGGTGTGAGTTGGCCTGGGTCCTGGGTGAAAAGTTTATTTTCGACTTTTTCCCTTTCTTGCTTCTTTTTGGTGTGTTTTGTTTTGCGTTTGGTTTGTTTTTTAACTGTTAAATTGTTAAAAAATTACAAATAAATTGAATGAACATCGTCTCTGGCTGCGGCAAAAGGGCTTTACCATGAACAACAATAACAAAAACAACAACAACATCGGCGGGAGCAGCGAGGACAACAATGTTGGTGGAGAGAAGGACAACAATTACATTGTATTGACTTTTCAATTTCATTTTGCGGCAACTTTTTAAAGTGGTCGATTGAAGGACGAAGGCCAAGCCAGAGCGAGAGTGAGAAAGGGGAAAGGGACCGGACTGTGGGGTCCCTGGGAAATTTGTCGAAATTTTTGGTCGCATGTTTGCTTTGACTCGGGGCCCATGATGTTGTTGCAACAGTGCTGCCGTCATTATGCCATTAAGCCCTATAACGAAACCTATTTGGGTCACATGGACGAGGGCCTGGCCTGGCCACCCCGAGTCCTACTCAGCCTGTGCATTAATGGCCTGCAGGACGAGCAAGTGTGTGCGAGAAAGACTGAAGGACTGGACAAAGCGCAAAATGCTTAACGAACGTATAATAAGGGGGCCGTGTGGGGAGGGAGGGGATTGCGCAAAGAAATGCCAGGACTCGGACACAGAATGCCTTGAGTCCTGCAGGGCCCATCTCCCATCCACAAAGGATATCAAATTTAAGTGCACACACTCACAGGCATACATGCCCACACACACATCAGGACAACGTGTCCTGCAGTGGCCGGGTGGCTCCGAATGTTATCAATCAATGATGGCTTTTTACTCGATATCCCCCCCGAAAATCATTGAAGCCACTCTCGCTGCCCCCAGTCTGACCTAATCGCATTGAATTTAATGTCAAGCCATTTCTGCTTTCGCCCTTCGTCCCTTCTTCCGTGGCATATTGGCATTTCTTATGGTTTATAAAGAAATTTCCGTTGAAAAGGATCATCAAAATACTTTGAACTTTTTATTGTTCAATTCGCAGACAAATAACATAAAGAGCGACTTCATTTGGTCATTTTCATTTCATAATTTGTTGGAAGCAACACTTTTCGGGAAGCAGTGGCTGTTAAATAAGGACATGACTCCGCACTCCGCACTTCGCACTCCGCACTCCGCACCGAGCTGTCGAGTTCATTTTGGTCGTAACTCAATTGTGGCCATAACCGTTGGTGGAAATCACATCGCACACATGCAGCCGAGAACTTGGCCAGTTAACATTTGCCACGCTTTTTTCTCACCCACCCACCCAGCCACTTTTGGACGCCGGGTGCAAATGCTGCTGATTGGCAGACGAAATGCGATTAGGCTGCAGTCCGGCCAAGAGCTTCCACCACTTTTTTTGTGGCTTTAAGACGCTACGTGATCAAACTGCTTATGATTCGGTTTCTTGGTCGCCCACTGCGTCCTCTAAATTGCGCTTATCGCATTGTAAAAAGGCAAATTTCGCCGCAGAACCCCCGAAAAAAACCCGAAAAAAAACTGAAAATACAGGATACAGCCAAAAAAGAAGGAGGAGGAGGAAGAATGGAGGAGAGAGCAAAGTATAAAATTGTAATCCGCTTAGTTGGCCGGCAAAATGTCTCGTGTCGTGCTCCAAGCTGCCAGCTGGCAAAACTTAATTTGCTGCAGCGCGACCGTTGGTAATTACCACATAAATTCTGAAGCAAATTGCTCCTTTAAAAAACTTTGCCCCGAGCTCAATCTTTTCGCC
Organism: Drosophila varians; assembly: GCA_018150405.1. Taxonomy (NCBI): domain Eukaryota; kingdom Metazoa; phylum Arthropoda; class Insecta; order Diptera; family Drosophilidae; genus Drosophila; species Drosophila varians. Next base: position 19,958,552 of record JAECWK010000130.1, read on the forward strand.
GTTTTTGGGTGGGTGAGCTGGCCTGGCATCATCTACGTATAGAATGCACACGGAGAGAAATCCAGAAAACATATTCGCCGCTAAAAAGGTCAGGACATTAAAGAGATTTTCGGTTTGGCTCCTTGCAACGCTTCCCGTCCCTGTCTGGCCATATGTTCCTGTCTCTGTCTGCGGTCACTGGCGCTGTTAATCCCCTCCAAGTTAATCCTGCCAACTGGCCCACATCCCGACATATGTACATATGCATGGGGACAGACCGAGCCCCGAACTGACCGAATTATCATCGCCGCTGTTGCCGAGGAGTTGGCAAAAACATGAGTAGGACTGCCGCAGGCTTAGTCTAACCAAGCCAGGAGCGGGCAGGGGGAGTTGCGGTTGCAAAATAATAGGTTTATTCTCTGCGAAATGGCAGAGGGCAAGTGATTGATATGCCCGGCATGTCACCGTTTCAGTTTCTCCTCAGTCTCTGTTTCTATTTGGGCCAGAATCAAATTCATGGCCTTAAGTGCTTAATGTTCGATGTCAGTCCAAAGCCGTAAGCCTGTGTGCGACTGTGGTCCGACACTTTCAATTCAAAGAAAGGTTTCCAAACTTTTCAATTCATATTGCACTCCAAAAAGGCCAACACTGCGTATGGGAGGTATTACTCATACGCAGTGTTGGCCGATCAGTAATGGCAATATTTTAGTTTTCCTTAACTTCCATTGCTATTTGGAAGCCCCTTGGTAATAAATAATAACAACTCTCATAGGAAGAATATAGGGAGATATTCGTCTGCAGTAACTTCGCTGATACACCGTGTTGCAGAAGTTTTCTTTAATTCTGCAACTACCCCCGAGTAGGATATTAAAGCATATTCATTTTTAAAAACATCAAATGGACCTCCAGCAACTCAAACTCAAGTCGCACACGCTCCAAGCTGCAAATCATTTGCATATCTTCTTATCTGACCATTTCCAATGCCCTTTGTCTGCGTCATGCACACTCAAAGAGTCCTGGGAGAGGAGCTGAGGGGAGCTCAATGGTCCTGCAAATGCGCAAAAGGCGGAACGCTTCAGTATTTTATTTCCAGCTCGGGTTTTTAATGCTGCACTTTAGTTGATAAGTCAACCGTTGCTGCTCAGCGCGGAGGTGGGTGAGTTAAGGCGCCCTTTGGATGACACCTGGCTGGATGCCAGCTAATGCCGCTTCAGCTGATGCTGCTATCCCACCTGCATTTGTAATTGCATTACAGACTACCACTACATAGGCGACGACCTTTGGACTTCCCATTTACCATTTACCACTTGCCACACCCACTTCCCACACCCACTTCCCACTCCTACTTCCATTTTCATTCTCACTTCAAAGGCAAATCCCTCTTTTCTAAAAGCGCTTGTGTGCCAACTTTAAGTGGCCCTTTGTGTTGCACGCAGCATTCGCCGATGCTAAAGTTGTCCCAGGCACTTCAGCTACGCGGCGGCAACAATGTGGACAACTTGGGCCAACACAACGTGGCGTATACGCAACGTGGCTGGCAAGCCGTCGCGAATGGCAATTAAAATGGCAAGCCATACTGCCAGGCCAGCTGCAACTTTGTGGCAGCCTGAAGTGCTGTGGCAGCAACTATTTTTGCATTCCTTGTGTTTTTCTCCAAATTCGAGAGACACGTCAGGTGAATAGTTCAGGGTAATCTATACCCCTTTTTGCCAGTTTTAAGCTCTTCTCAGCTGCACTTCTCAGCCAGGCCGGATAATTGGTAAGCTAAAACGCTTATTGTAATCGAAACTTGCCCTGCCCTGTCCTGGCAGTCTCCCCTGCCTCTGGGAAATTGCTTTTATAATTGAAATACTCGAATTACATATGGCCAGCTGGAAAACAAAATCTTTAGCTAAGCTATAAAACTGTTACACTGCGAGCCACAACCTCCTCAGTGCTAACGTATAAGCTTTTTGGAAAGTGGAGCTCATGGGTTTTGCATTCGCTTTGCTCAGTGCTGGCGGCTAGAAGATTTCTTGCTGCCAAAGGCGGCTTAAAAGACAAAGAACTTGCAGCGGCAGCAGGACCAGAGAAGCAAGGCAAAGGCGGCAAAAGGATTAGAAACAGGAGCGTTGGCCACCGGAGAAGGACGCATAAATTCTAATTAAAATTTGTGTGCCAGGTGGTAAATAAAACTAATTATACATGCGCAATTTTCCCTGGTGAAAGTGCGAGAGAGGTTCATCCTTTAAAATTGTCCTATCGCCCCTCTCTGTCTGTCTTCCATTGTCGCCTGCTCGCTCGCACTGCCGTGAACTCTGTTGGGCAAATGGAAAAACTTTTGCTGCGACTCAACTATGTCTGGCTCTGAAGTCTTTTTTGGGTTTGAGTTTGGGCTAAAAGCAAAAATTCAACACACACACACACACACACACAAAAAAAACAAAGAATAAAAACCGAAAAGAGAAACTTTTGCGAAAACTTTGACCGGCAATCGGTCGATGGGCAGGGAGAGATTGAAGAATGAAAGGGATGCCCCCCACCAGGTCCGACCAGGAGCGACCAGGACGGGCCAGGACCCAACCCGGCCCCCCGGAGACCGGGTGGCAAATCAATGATGCAGCTGCCATAAGACCCTCTAAGCTCAATTATTGCAGGACACGAGACAAAAGCAAAACAGACAGAGAGCCTGTGTAGACAAAGACGAGCGGGCCAAAGCCCGGCCATTGTTGATGGCTGTATCGTTTGGCTATTTCCAGTTGGACGTGCCTCGGACAAAGGCATTCCTTGTCGAAAAATCAAAAATAGACCGTCGCACACAGCACAGCGATTAAATTGAATATGAAAAACGTTTTATTCGCAATTCGATTTTTTATTGATCATCCTCTCTGACCTCAGATGTAGGCAAAAAAATTCAATTTTCTAAGCTCTAAAAGCAGCTCTCGCTGGTCGATTTAAACAAAGCAAATTTTTTGGGTAAGCTGGGCCCCCTATTTTGTTCCATATACATATATTTTCCATGTAAGTCAAATTTCATTTACTGATGCCTGGCCCCGCCTCGAAAACTTTGATCAAAGCCGCGTTCAAAATTGCCTTTGTCAACAGGCTGGCTGGCACAGAGTGATATGTACTCCATTTTTTTGGGAGGGGGGGGGGCTGTGCGATGGGTGTACTAAAAATTGTCAAAACCATTGACTAGGTGGAGAGGGGAGGAGGGGAAAATATGGCAAAAGTTGCAGAAAACTTTTTGCCTCGGTTTGGCTTACTCTGTCTCTCTATATTTCCCCCGCACAACACACACTGTGTGGATTCGTTTTTATTTCTGGTCGAGGGACCCGTGAAAGCGTTAAAGCGTTGGCAGTATGGCAGCCTGGCAGGCTGGCAGGCAGGCGTTAAAGCCAAGTCCCTGCCGGAGAGCAGAGGCGATAAATGTCAATTACACTTCCGACCAATAAACAAGAGAACTTCGACTAAACGGCCGGGATGTGCAGCATTAAATCCCATTAAATGCACTGCAAGGCAAAGTTCTATTGCTGACAAATTGAAGGCAGTTTGCTGCCATCCTCCATCCTCATCCTCCACATGTATGTTATGTCCTGGGCAACACAAAGCGACACGAAAACAGAATCGACCGAAATAAATCTAGGCTCGGTCCGTGTTCCCCGTCCGTAACGAGCCAAAGTGGCCCAAATGCGGATTTATGCCCCGCTCAATGATAAATTGAATTTCACTCAAAATTAACTGTAAGCCGAGGCGAGGAACGTGCCGCCAGAAGGACCAAAAATGCTTGCAACATATGCGACCTATAAAATGTGACAAGGAAACTAACGAAGGACTCCCAGCATCCGCACACTCGTTGCGGCTTTTGGCTAAAACAACACAAACACAAAAACACACACTCGCACACACGACCACAGCCTCCGAATGAAATTAGGCCAAGACCCGGGCGAGAGCTAAAAGCTGAGAGCTGAATGCCACTTGGCTTGACAATTGCCTAAGCATATTTGTCATTTGATTGATTTATTCTACGAGGCCAACAACAGCTGCCATTAGCTTGGCCAAGATGGCTTCCTATTTGTTTGCCTTTAACTTCGCCTTCGCAGCCGCCTTTGCAGCCGCCTTCCCCTCAGCGTTAAGGCGCTTTTGTCAAATCAAATCTTCATCGCTTTCATTAGGCCCCCAGATTTCCATAATTTAGCAGACCCGAAAACCAGCCAGTCCTATGTCTACACATGATTCGATTTCTGAGCTTAGAGCCCATTACAATCCAGTAACCACAATAAATTTTAAGTAGGAAAGCCTCCACTTGGAGTTCTACACAAACATAGCCGTCCCAGTGTAAAAGTGAGGTGATTTGAACTCTTTTTCTACCGGCATGCAGGTCGGGAAAGTGGCAGAGGAACTATTTGTGTTGGATCTACTATTTGGCGATTGCAGGTGCTAGACTTTGGCCCGTTGCGCGTGAATGGAGAAGTTCTAGAATTGGCAATTGAAGCCACACACTCACCTGTTGAGTAGCGCGGCAATGGCGCATCCCCGGCGGCAATGCAGCCGCCATAGGAGAAGTGATGGCTACTGGATCCGGTGCCGGAGACCACGGCTATTTCGTCCAGCTCATGGCCGGGCGAGGTGCCGGCGGATACCAGCCGGGTGGAGGAGGTCGCCGAGTTGCCCTGCGAATTTTTGCGTCCACGTAGCGAGAGCACCAGCCTTTTGGCTGTGGACATGCCCCCGATTATAGTTGCTTCTTCGCCGATCTCTCCCCGCTCGCCCCTGCAATTTAAACATGGTAACAATAAATTAATCCAGAACAAATTAAAGTAATCGCAAAGCTTTTTTTTTAGTTGGTGTGGAAGGGCGGGGACTGTGAAATGGTAAATGAAAATGCGAAACTTTTTCAATATTCCCATAGCGACTGGGGGTGCCTTGGCTGCTTTTGCTATTTATTTCGTTAATAATTTAGAGAACAGAGCTTCAAAAGATATGATAATTTCCTTTGCAGGAGGAGGCAGAGGCAGAGGCAGAGGCAGAGGCGGAGGCGAAGCGAGCTTTCCATTCGGAATTTTCATTTTCATGCTTTGCCAGCTCAAGACAACGCCGCAGACGGGAAGCGTCTTAAATTATGCAAATGCTTGCAATCAAGGCTAAAGAAATGCCACAAAACAAGACAAAGTAAGTAAAAGAGGAGCGAACATCGCCCGGAATGATTGCGACTTGGAAAATATGAATGGAGCTATTAGCATATGAGTGGATAGGGTAATGACGCTCCGCTTAATGGCTTAAACATGGAACTAAAGTCCCTTGAAAGGAGCGTTCAAATATTTGAGACATAACTTTAATCACTGACTATATCTCTTCCACATTAAATAATATTCCAAGAGCCGCCAATAATCTGTGGTGGCTCTGGATTTTGACACAAAGCCGCTTAGCTAAAAAGACACTGGCAAACGGCAAATGATAGACACGAGTGTTCAGGACTCCCAACGACCAAAACCAAAGCCCCAAATACACACGGAATACCAAAAGCCCGGCCCGACTGCCTTTCTACTCCCTCCTTCTGGCTTCGTCCTTGGTCCTTTTTCCTTATCATTTTAATATTTAATAAGCAATGCGTAGCAGGAAAAATGCGAAAGGGCGAATGAAATGAGGGGAACTCGACTCAACGACGTCTCTAAATATTCAGTTGAGTGTAAACTTGATAAGTTGTCTCCCAGGCAAATGTACAACATATGCTGAGGGATATATATGCCTCATGCCATCCTTCGGATGCGGAGACTGGGTAATGCATATTATTCTATTCCGATATTTGCATATTGTGCCACTTTAAATGACTCCGCTGGCTTTAAACTCTTTTGGTAAATGGCATTTGACTGGGCGTATACGTAATGCCCGCCACTTGCCGCCCCACATCTGGATACAAATACAACAAAGAGCACTGAATAAGCGTTACACACATCCCGGCTTCCTTTTGGATACGTGACGAATAACAAATTTGTGGGATTTTGCAGCATTTTGATTGAATGTTGTCGGCGCTGCGGGAAATTTCCAAAGTGGGAAGAAAGCGGCGGACGAGATCCAAATACAAATATGATTTATGGCCCGCTGTCTGCAAGCCAATCGCATACAAAGATACATATATATTCGAGGACCCACTGCAGATGTTGCACGGACACAGATCGATTCCATATCGGATTGGGCACTAGAAAGAGGGATGAAGCTTGAGAACTCGTGCTTGACTTACTACACATTCCCACTCCCAGCTCCCACTCCCAGCTCCCCCTCGCAGCTCCCATGATTATGCAAAGGACATTAAAATTATTGGCCTGGAGAAGCGGGAGAAACATTCTGGCACCTATCCAGCTGCCAGTGCTCCCTGGCCAAAGCCCAAAAGGCAATCAAGTGTTGCCGAAGTCTACGTAAACACGAAAATTGCCAGGGAAAACCAAACTCAAAAACTTTCAAATCCCCAGAAAAGGACGAACAAAAAAATATGGGAAAAGGAAAAGAGACATTTTATGACAGCGCCGTGGCGGGTTTTGGGGGAAAATAGAGAAAAGTCTGATAGCTGAGCGCTCGGAGATCTCAGGCAATTGTTTGCATTGTGCAAGTGTCAACAGCATTTGCAATTCCGTTGCAATTTTTAGCATCTTTTTGAGCTTTTGTTGCAAAGTAACCAAAAAGGTGGAGTAGGACTGGCATTTGGGCATCGCCCACCTCTCCCGCCTGCCGTTCATATCCCTTTAACTCTATTTTTTATTTATCGTGTGCTGGGAAAATATGGTAATTCCGGCTATCGAAGGTGGAAAAAACAATTCTCACAGCATTCCCAATTCGCGCTTAGCCAATATTGTTGCAACCACATCTGCTATGCATATAGACTTTATAAATAAAGCATTTAAATTCTGGCAAATACCACTCATCGAAAATGCATATATCCGCACAAATAAGAAACCAATTTCCATGTCACCGCCCCGAGCTGACAGCATTTAATTGCCTTTTGTGCAATTCGAGCTGCATCAGCAAAAAGTGAGTGGCTTTTGTTTTTAGCTAATTAATGCAACCCTCTTCCGAAATAATCCCCCACGCACAAATGGACAAATGTCCAGCTCACATTGCATAAAAAATGAGTCGCCATCAATCTCGCGCTCACCCGAAACATTGCCAGGACACCAGCGCAGCCAGCGCTGCCGCAGCAAAGGACGAAAAAATGGCTACTAATTAGAGCCAAGAGTCGCGATTCTAAGCAGGAAAAAATGCGAATGTCTAGCAAACACAAAAACCAGCTCTATGGAGGAGGAGCAAAGCTGATGCCAAAAGCGATAATGCCCGTGCCCAGGGCATATTCCATCTGATTAAGCCAAGTGCGCATTTGTCACGCGAATTTGACAGTGACCAGGGCGAAGGATGGTAACAGGATTGGACGGATGGATGGGACGAGCTGACAAGTTGCCAGGGACAAGTAAGTGATGGAATGCGCTCTCGGACTGACCACAATTGACGCCCCTAATTACATGTTTTCCTGGGACAAGAGAGAGCTCCCTCCCAGGTAATCACAATGTTCCTCCTGCCAAATCCTGCCTGAAAAATATAACTTAATCTACCTTGGAATTTGCAATCACCACAAGTTAGCAACATAACAATCTTAAAACACGTAAACAAAGTAATGAAGGCCACACTCTTGCTTGCGGTTATGTCGCCATTAGTGAGTAGACTATAAGCCACATGGCCACACACCGAACGCCCTTATTTTTTTCAGTGGTGTATTGGGAACGCCAGGATTATTCCTTCTTTCCTTAAATCTCCACAGGAAATGGCACTCGCGAGGATGCTGCACCGAAAGCTACCAATTTGGATAGGCCGGCCATCAAATCCGTAGTCATACACATTCCCAGATCCCGGCGAGAAAATGAATCGTCTTTACCCTTCAGCTTCGATATGCTCCACGCGCCGTGCGACTTCGACCTGTTTCCGGAAGTGCCGACAGCGGAAGTGTATAAAAGAAAATACGATTGGAACATTGGCGGGGAATGGCATTGCAAATATGTCTATACGATGCGGCACTCCTCTGAATCCTGGTACCGATACTTCTCGTTGTACAGGCTGGAAGCCTTCACCTTCGACATGTACCACGTCCGTCCTACTCCTTACGAGTACGATGTACATGCCTTCGACAACACAAATATTGTAATCAATGAGTCCCCCAGGGAAAAGCCAGCAGCCCCACCAGGCGCCAATGTTCCTTCCTAGGAGGAGCCAAAGGCCTTTTGAAGATTCGGACTATGCCGATATAATTTGCACAATAAATATTAACATTCCGAAACAATTCGAGTTCAAAGCAAGTCGTGTGGCAGCATTTATTATCAGGAATCGAATAAAGCTGAAAATTGGCTCTAATTCGAAAGGTAAATAGGGTTTGGCAATAACTCTGCAATTTGCATTGAACTAAATTCAGTTGTGCCTCGTCCGGGACATGGATATGCCACCAGCTACACCCTCCTCCCATCGCGGACCACTAACTATCCACGCCACCCCTCCACCAGGCAATCCTCTCGTGCAATTATTTCAGCCTCGACTCGCTGCCACATTTTCCATGCAAATTAATGCAGCTGCGTTTGCTCCGGATCCATCCGCCCCATCCAAGTTGTTTTATTTTAACTCGTGTGTTATTATTGCACTTTAATCTCGTATCAATTTCATTACCACCCCTCCCGCCCACCGTGTTTATGTGCATTTTATTGTTGCAATTATCGGTCGGGTCCCTTGTTGCCATAAAATGTATAATTGACCAATTTCGATTCGCAATTGCGCGATTTTCTAACGCTGGTATTTAAGGTGGGGCGACTAGCCGCAAATATATTTAATTGTAGCCACAGTTTTGGGCTTTTGGTTAATTCTATTACGACGAACATGGAACTATGGAACAGTGGGTATTCCATCCTGTGACCTGGAGCATCCTGGAGCATCCTGGTGCACGAACTGCAATTTATAACTGCACATACGTGAGCTGTAAGCCAGCAGCAACGGTCTCACCACCCACCCACCCATCTGCACCTGCACCATCCTGAGACCCTGTGGCATATAAACATTTTGTTAGCTGCGCTTTAGATCGTCCCAACACGGCTGGCCTCGTCTTTGTGCAAGTTGCCCGCATCCTGCTAGTCGTCATCCACCCCTCCACGTTCGTGTCCTTCACGCCAGCCCCACTCCCATTCCCAAATCCCATGCCCCAAACCCATGAAAGCCCAGCACTGATGGCGCTACAGTTTTTGTGATTCGACAGAGCGCAAATAAACAAAAGGGTCGCGGTGTTTCGTGCGAAAAGCGGGGAAAAAGAAAAACAAAGTGAAAATGAAAATGAAAAACAACTTGGAGTTAAGAAAGGGAAAAGTGTGTAACCTGCGCATTCAGTTGCAGTTGCATGCCAGTGGTGGGTCCACACTCGAAAAAACCAGAGTCCCTTTCAAAATCCATATTATCCCTATATGGACCCTTCCGATGTCTATATTTTGGCCAATTTTTATCCGATTCTTAAAAGGACTACACGAAAAGAATCTTAAAAAGATTTCCCACCAATCTGCATCAAAACCTGACAACGAATTATTTTTTCGATTTTCTTCCCATTTTTATGGGCTATTCCCTGGTAAAATCCGAAGTCCCTTCTGAAGTCCAGATTATCCCTATATGGATCCTTCCGATGTCTATATTTTGGCCAATTTTCAATCGATTCTTAAAAGGACTACACGAAAAGAATCTTAAAAAGATTTCCCACCAATCTGCATCAAAAGCTGGAAGCGAATTATTTTTCCGATTTTCTTTCCATTTTTATGGGCTATTCCCTGGTAAAATCCGAAGTCGCTTTCAAAATCCATATTATCCCTATATGGACCCTTCCGATGTCTATATTTTGGCCAATTTTTATCCGATTCTTAAAAGGAATACACGAAAAGAATCTTAAAAAGATTCCCCATCATTCTGCATCAAAACCTGACAACGAATTATTTTTTCGATTTTCTTCCCATTTTTATGGGCTATCCCCTGGTAAAATCCGAAGTTCCTTCTGAAGTCCATATTATCCCTATATGGATCCTTCCGATGTCTATATTTTGGCCAATTTTCATCCGATTCTTAAAAGGACTACACGAAAAGAATCTTAAAAAGATTCCCCACCAATCTGCATCAAAACCTGACAACGAATTATTTTTTCGATTTTCTTCCCATTTTTATGGGCTATTCCCTGGTAAAATCCGAAGTCCCTTTCAAAATCCATATTATCCCTATATGGACCCTTCCGATGTCTATATTTTGGCCAATTTTTATCCGATTCTTAAAAGGACTACACGAAAAGAATCTTAAAAAGATTTCCCACCAATCTGCATCAAAACCTGACAACGAATTATTTTTTCGATTTTCTTCCCATTTTTATGGGCTATTCCCTGGTAAAATCCGAAGTCCCTTCTGAAGTCCAGATTATCCCTATATGGATCCTTCCGATGTCTATATTTTGGCCAATTTTCATCCGATTCTTAAAAGGACTACACGAAAAGAATCTTAAAAAGATTTCCCACCAATCTGCAACAAACCCTGACAACGAATTATTTTTTCGATTTTCTTCCCATTTTTGTAGGCTATCGCCTTGTAAAATCCGGAGTTCCTTATAAAACTGGGTTTATCCCCTATATGGACCCTTCCGATGTCTATATTTTGGCCAATTTTTATCCGATTCTTAAAAGAAATACACGAAAAGAATCTTAAAAAGATTCCCCACCAATCTGCATCAAAACCTGACAACGAATTATTTTTTCGATTTTCTTCCCATTTTTATGGGCTATCCCCTGGAAAAATCCGTAGTCCCTTCTGAAATCCAGATTATCCCTATATGGACCGTTCCGATGGCTATATTTTGGACAATTTGTATCCGATTCTTAAAAGGAATACACGAAAAGAATCTTAAAAAGATTTCCCAAAGGTCTGCACCAAACCTGGTAAAAAAAATTTGTTCGACTTTGTTGCCATATTTCTGACAGTGTAGGGCACTACTCTGCAATAAATTTTGCTGGCACAGCATACGAAAATATGTGCAAAGGATTGGAGCGGCTCGAGCGAGAAAGGAAAGCAGATTGTGAAAGGATATTTCACTTTATTGGCAAAGTCGAAGATGGAATGCGCTTATACACGTACGCGCAGGATACAGGACGGCAAGTGACAGCGACAAGTTATTGCCACATGCTGGCATCCAGGAGCAGCCCGGTCCGGGACCTGGATGGTGGGAGAGGGCTTATCCTCGGAATTCGCCCCGCTATAATATGGCCAAAGGATGTATGGCACATATTGGGTGCTGATTGTCCACGGGGATTGCCTTGGCGAAAGTGCCAGACAGCACATTCATCAGCCACCTGGGCACCCACAATGTGCACCTTGGCAATCGTCAATCCTTCGAGTGTCCTTCGCTTTGGCTTCTGTTTCGGTTTCAGCTACAGTTTCTCTGTTTCTGTGTCGGTTCCGGTTTCTCGTTTCTGGCTTTGAGTGAGTGACAGACAGGGCGGCCTTCGCTTTCGGTCCCCCTTGTGCTTGGCTTTAATTAAGCATCCCATTTGCCTAGAAATTGCATCTGCAGCAGGTGCACCCAATTCGCTGGGGAAACATTTGCATTTCATGCAGTCCACCCAGCCCACCAGTAGGACTACTACTACCAGCCCACAATTCACTAAACGTAGGTCGCAAAGCGTTGCCTGGGAACGCGAATTTAAGCTTGAGGTTGAGAAGCCAACCGGGGTTGAGTTGTCGAGTTGTCATAAGCAGACGCCGCTCCTTGCGACCCAAAACCCTCTACAATTGCCGGGCTTAATTGGATGCAAAATTAACTGTTAAAGCGTTTAGCGCCCTCCCGGGCGGGAGGCGGTAGGCAGGAGCAGGGGAGAGTGTCGAGGCGGCTGTCAAGGTGCCATCCTGGTCAAATTTCATTGGTTTACCAAAAGCCACAGTAACGAGATATGTGTGAACACAGGAGGCAGCATTTCGGCCAGGACTTGTCATGCTCAGGCCCAACGACGTTTAATGGCTACAAAAATTTAATAAAAAACATTAACATCAATATAAAATCCAAGCCAATGTCTCAAAAAACTCATTCTAGTTTTCAATCAAATTGCGCATGTCAATCACTCCATCTCATATTTCATTATGATTGCCATAGTTTAAAGGACACGAGAGTGACTGTTTCCAATTCCCCCCTTTTGGCCTGCCAAAACATGCGTGTCAAAACAATTGTCATTCGCTCTGCTCCGGATCCCGAGTCCTGCTCAGTCCATGCAATTATGTCCCAGAGACATGTGTTAACATTCAGTCCCTCTCGTCCCCGCTACCACACATTACTATTCTCTGGCGTCACATTCTCCTCCCCATGTTCAACATTTCCGCCAGATATTTTTGCCCATTTCCGGCATCCTTTCAGCCTGAAATCAATACGAGGGCCGAGATGTGCGAGAGGCTAGTTCTGCCATCCAAGCCTTGATTACTGCTGTCATATTATTTTCACACTTGAAAAGCTGCCCCACCTAAATAGTGGGTGAGCTGATCTGGCCCGGGCTGGGGGTCATTATCGATACTGGCCATTAGGCGGCACTTGACTGTCACTTTACAAGCTGTGCGTTCTCCTCCAATATCCTGTCATCCTGCTGTCAGTAAACGAGCTAAAGCAAGCCTAGAAGTGGCACTCCCCATTTCTCATATTAAATTCATCATATTCGCACAACCCGGGCCGTAGACACTACACACTCTTACACACAAACACTCGAAGCCTCCGGGATGCAGCTCAGCCAAAATTTGGGTCTGATGGTCCTTGTTTGTGGCATCATGGTGAGTGATTGGGGGCAACTGCGTCAGCACAACGTAACACCTATAAATTGCATTAGATGGCGATGGATGTGGCGGGAAGATCCGTGTCAGTAGACCAGTCAGTTGGCCCCCAGGCGGATGTCGCCCAACTGCGGCATATCAAGCGCGAGGCCACCGATATCCCCACCATGCCGATGGATCTGCAAACGAAGCACGCCCCATGCGACATGGACTCGCGGGGCGCCACGAGCTATGTGTTCGCCTTCCCCAACCACTGCATTTGGTCCTACAACAATCGCTACAACAGCGAGGGTCACTACCGCGTCTACAAGACCTACCAGTTGGAGGCCTTCTTCTTCGGCCAGTACCATGAGCGTATGAAGCGCTACGAAATCGAACCGCATGCCTACGACTTTGGCTCCAAATAAGTGAAGCTGGCAACACATTATTGATCTTGAAATTGATGTGACGCAGATTATCCAAAGAACTCATTAATTTCCATATTTTATGATCAAATTTCAGTTCTTTGTATGTAAATATAAATTAATAATATATAATAAACTTGTTTCCCTGAACCACCGATTCAGCGATTCAGGCTTTACCTCATTTAAGGAACCATATTAGATAGGCGATCAAAAAAGAAAGTATATTCCCTACACATTTTGACAGGCATCACAAACTCTGTTCAATGCAGGCGGAAATTTGATATTTTTGAAAAGCTTTTTCGTTGTTTGTTATATCTTAAGGATGGGCGGTGGGCGGCGATGGGCAAGGCTGTGGGAAGCAGCTGATGTTCCCAGGATGTCCCAGGAGCCAGGACTGGAGACAAGCTGTCGCCAGTGTGATATTTAGCTGATAAATAAATTGATAGACATACAAAAGTGTATTAAAATTTGAACGTATTAATAATCACCGATTACATTGCCGAATGATAATATTTACAATATCCGCTTTCTTTTGTTTTAATTGCGGACGCGCTCATTAACTCTGATGGGACACAATCAATCAATCAAGCTCATCCATTTTGGGCAAAAGCAAACAAGGTGCAACGCCTTAAGTGAATTGGATGTTGGGTAGCCGATTTTTATCTGCCAAATTCCTTCCTTCTCGGATAACATTTGTGTGTAATTTGTAATTTCACGAATCATCAATCACCTGTCGTCAGCTGTCGGGCTGCGATTTCATTTGGGGAATGATTCAGATATGGGGTTCCACTTTGATTTATCGATGACTTTGCGAAAAGAAAAGTTTTCTTTTTAATTACAAGCTCAGCTGGAATCTGTCTCTGTGTATTACTCTTTTTTTCTTCTTTCTTCCTTCGTCCTTTGTTTCCCTCAAATCCTGCATATTTATCCAAAAATAATTTCCTTTGATTGAAATAAAAGCATTCAACAGCAGAGGTGTTTTGAATAAATATTAAATTCTAAATTCCCCTCACATACATTTTGTATCATTAAACTTTTAGAGAAATTCGCTACTCAGCCATCTTTCTATGCCAAAAAGCTTTTCGGCTCCTTCGGTTTTTTACTTTATGGACCAGGCCAAGCCGGATTCCTTTCTGCCAAGAAACTTTATTTATTTATTTCCGGAAACGTGCCCTTGAGATTAAAGTATTCTTCTCTCCCCAAAAATTGCTCGGCCGGCCATCTGTATGTAAATTTAAATATATTATACACACACCAATACATCAGATGGTGTCCTTGCTGTCCTTGTTGGAGTATCTGTGTGTTGTTCATTTGTTCATTAGGTTCCTTTGGACCTCCATTGCTTTGCCTCCTTTTCACATTTTCGCGCGTGTCCGGGTGTTTGGTCCGAGTTGTTCAAACTTTCGATACCCACTGGGCCGCCATTTGGGTGGTGGCCACGCCCAGACCCATACCCGTACCCACACACCCACACGCCCCTTAAGTGTGTCCTAGGCGATGGCGGTTTTCTTGGCTTTACTTAGTCGCTTGTCTTTTGACCATTTGCGCGCCTCTAATGAAAACACAATAAAAATTTTTCGCTTTTCTGCCTTCCCAAGTGGCTGTGAAATTTTTGATGAGTTTGTCAGCTTGTGGGAATTGTGCCAGCCGCCCAGGACATAGCTGTCCCTTCAGCTGTCGTCGGCCGAATACTTATTAAGTGAACTGTGCGCTCTTCACAATTTCCTTCAATGTAATTAAGCTTCTGGTTCCCGTTTCTGGTGGAGCAAGATCGAAGGCCAAAGTGCGAAGGCCCCTTGTACCGCGATAATTATTCGATGATTGCACAAGACACTTTGGATGAGACACTGGGTCAGTGACTCGAGAATCTGAGGAAGATTGTTCCTTCAGAATTGAAAATTGCCAAAGACATAGGTTCCTTAGGGGTCACATTGGCCCTCACAAGCCTTTCCCTTGATTTTTTAAGAGGTTTCAGGGTAAAAATAGACAAAAAATTTAAATATTGCTCCCTTTATTTTTAAGGAAGATAGATGGGTATTCGATCAATAAACCGTTTAAGATATTCCCCCCAACAATCCGATTTTAGCAGAGATATTAGCTTTGGAGAATGGCATATTGTCCCCCAGACCATCCCTAGGAACTTTGTATTGTTTATTTTAAAATCCTTGGGGCTTTAGGAGAAAAGCAGATGCTTACGGGCATCCATCCAATGATTCAATTAGTCTAGAATAAAGTCTTGGCCCATCTGTGGAAAACGTCAAACTCCGTTTAAAGTTCTCCCTTTGTTCTGCGCTGCGACAGAGTTTGCAACTTTCTGTTTTATTGATGGCCAATTAGTTGGCTCAAACGGCAAAAGTCATCTAAAGTATTTATGACCGAACAGGAATTTGTAACAATTCATGTTGTCAGATCGCCGGTCGCAATTCGTCCATCAAATGAATCGCCTGGATTCAAAATACACGAAATGAATATATATTTCACCTTAAAATCCAGCTCGCCATCTAAACATATCCCTCAATCATTCTTGTTTTTGTATTTTGAAACTGACACGTTGCTGCTCAGAGGCGCAAATCTCATTTCCCTTGTGGCGGCAGAAACCACTGGAAAAAAAGATGCGACCCAGCTCCAACCCCGCCTTTTTTTTCGGGGTAACCCAATTTGGTGGCCAGTGCTCCGCTGCTTACGTCACAGCTTCGCACCTCGCACAACTGGCTTTCTGTGTCACACACACACACACACAGACACACATAGACGACAGGCAGACCCACATCCTCCCCCCAGGATACTCTCTACATTATGGCCAAAAAGTGAGGGAAACAAAACAACAAAATGGCAAGGGAATGAGAGGCATAAAAAATGGTAACAAAATTACATACATCAAAGGTGTTTTTTTTTCATTCTCTCTTTTTTTATGAATATCCGAATATGCGAGTGTGTGCGCGTATGGGGCTGGGGCTGGGGCTGGGGCTGAGGCAGGAGTCCTTGCGGACAGGCCATGTTGTTTAAGGGTTGCTGGCGACCGTGTTTTCGGCTGCTACCGCTGACCAATGGTCCATGTAATTTTTGGCAAGCATCTCCACGCATATCAGCGTACTTGTGTGAACCTTTTGTGGAGCACGGACTCCCAAAATATGCCCTTTTGGCCGGCGATTGCTTTTCCATGTTACCTGGACCTGAGTCCTGGCTCGTATCTCATCCACATTTATGTATGATGAATGTGCGGGTCGCTCTTCACTTTTTCTGCTCAAATAAACTTGGCAAATATGCGGCCTCAGTTTAAAGCCAAAGCACGCCCCGATTGACATCATTAAGCCAGCCCATCCAGCTGCTAGTTGAGGCACTAAATCATTTCGTTTCGGCCATCCAAAAAAAATATACGACAAAAAAGTGAATGCACAACCTAATGAATGGCACACATGGGAAACGGACTTTGTCTACAAAAAGTCAACGGCGAAAACATAAAGAGTTTTGATTTATGCAAACAGTTTGTTGCGATAAAAACTAAATGGAAAGGATTGTAAATTATCCCTTCCCTTTATATTAAAGGTACAAACAAATTAAAGGTAAAGTATACACACTCTGGATATTTTTCACCCCATTCGATCCTTGAGCAAACGGAACTCAATCAAGTTGTTATGCGAATATCCGTATTTATGCGTCTCCAGATTCTCTCAGATAGCTCGGAATGGATCTATAAACAAGCCCCAGCCACAGAGGTTGTAAAGTTGATAAAACCCAAACCCCAAAAATATGTCCAACCACCCAGCCATCCAGCCATTCAACCTCCAGATGGCACCACCACCCTCGTGTGTCGGCTTTCTTCTCGCTTTGCTTGCATTTGGTTATTGATAGTGCTTCAATCTGAGGAAATAATAAATAAATGAGCCTAACGTCACGGCTCATGTCGTTGGCCCACCTACGCACCACCTTCCACCTTCCACGCTCCCCTCCCCTGACACGCACACTCCCCAAAAACATACTCATTCACTCAGGACATTTCCTCTTGTGCTTCTTCCGATGCTGGTCCTGGTGCTGATGTGGCTGCTCCTGTTTCCCCATTTTCATTCTTTGACTCTCTCCCCGTCAGTTTCTCAATTTCCCTCGGAGCTGCCAACATTTTTCACATCTCTGCTGTGTGTTTGTTTGCGCTTCGCTTCCCATGCTCAGGCCCATGCCCAAGCTCATGCCAGGATACCAGGATACGTTAGTATGGGGAGCATGTGTGTATGTGACGTATACGCAACGTGTGCCATATTTTTACATGGCCGCCGGGCAACAAGAGCTGCGACAACAGGCCGCCTGCAACTGACAGGCCGCACTGCCTATGACGACTGCCACGGGCCAGCAGTTTCTTCAGTTATTTAGCGCTACTCGCAGCGGTTTGTCTACCGCCTGTTCCTCCGCTTGATCCTTCACTTGGTCCTCCGCCTGGCTCCTCTGCTCCTCACAAAGAGCAAATTGTTTTCATATTCCCCAGACCCGCCTCCTCTGACATCTCAATTTGTAGACAATGTTGTGCAGTTTGCTTCTGAGCTTACAAGTTTCTTATTGCAATGCAAATTAACATTTTTGCGCAGCGCACAGCGCTCCTGCAGGACATACATATGTATATACATACGTACAGAAACGCACTTGTGAAAAATTTCATTAACATTACGTATACGACCCGTCGTTCACAGCGTCATTAAGTAATCTGTTTCATTGGAGGCTGCCGCCGCCGAAGCACCTGTCCATAAAATGCATTAATCAACTGCCTGGCAATTTACTGCACAAGCTCCCTGGTAAATTAAGCGTTTGCAAAAATTTCAACCTATCCGGCATGTATTTATATATTCCGGCGTGCGAGCACAAAGGGAATGAGCTAACTAATGGCATTAAATGACATTAAAAGCAATCTAAAGAGCTGCAAATTGAGTCGGCGAAAGGGTGAAAATTTATATTAAGACATTGCAGATCGAACACTCGATACTTGTGTGTATTTAAGCTTTCATCTGCAATAAACATTTATCGGATATAGAGACAGGCATTTGCTTAAATTCCATCTCTGCCTGTCAATTTGTTTTTTGGCAGCTTGACTGCCATTTTATCGCTTTCGCTTCGGTATGAATGAGTATGAGCACTCCAAAAATATATATATTTATTTCTATCAGTTCAAAAAGAAAATACTTCTGACATTTTCATGTATTATTTTTAATATACATATGTATGCTACGTACATGTGTATGCTCCGGCGCCCACACGTTTAAATATTTCAGGCATATGTAATGCCTCCATATCCAGATCGAGAGCCGGGCTGTCCCTGCCAGTTTGCTCTGGCTGTCATTGCTTTTAAAAACTTTATGACACTTGCCCGATTTTTTCCCATTTTCATGCAAATACTCGTAAAGGGTGGACCCATTAAAAGGCTTCAACAAAATATTGAACCTCTTCTCGTGATTAGGGAATGCTATAAAACAAAAATAGAAATATTCCAGGGTCACCCTAAAGCAAAAATCATACGTAAATAGTAGGAATAGTATGTTACAAAACGCATATCGACTGGCAAGTGTCAAAGTTGGAGTAAGGTCAAGTTTTGGGGTCTATTTCGATATCTCCTAGCTGTCTGCCAATCACAGGGTGTATGTGTGTGTGTGTGTGTGCGAGAGTCCTTTTGCTATCTACCAACGTGTCCTTTTTCCCCAGCAGCTGCTGCTCCCACTTCATCGGCGGTGTCTCGATGTCGATGTCGTAGAGACGTCGCCGTCGCATTGCACATAAAACATTTTTATTGCTCATTTAGATATTTATGCGCAGTTTTATTATAATGAAAATTGTGCGTATGCGTGCGGTTTTATTGTGATTGCATTGAGGCCAACGAAGAGGCCAGAGGCCAGAGGCCAGTGAGTTTGTGCGTCACACAGCTGGAAAATCCGAAACCATCCGAGAGAAAGCGAGTACGAAAGTCCCCTATCTACATCTGCGTTCCGAGTTTTTCAAACTTTTCAACTGCACGTGGTTTGATTTGTTTCCCCTCCGAGTATTTGTGCCACATATGAGTGTATTGTGGAGGGGCCAGCTCGATTTTACGCAGCTTGTGCTTTTGCATTTTATGCGTTTTTGCCTTTTTACGAGCCTCACGTCGACCCCGGCCACAAGCAAATTCAAATGGCAAATGTCGCAAAACGAATCGCGATCTGAGCTAAAAGCCAAAGCTGATAAGTGCCCGCAAAAGTAGGCAACATTTTTTTTTCATTGCTTCCTCAGCTCGCTTCTGTGTGTCCCATTTAATTGCAAATTTATGCGAAAGGGGCCACGATCTGAGTAGAGTTCGGTGGGGGGAGGGGAAATTAATGACTGTAACTGCGTAACGAGATTTTGAAAAAGGCCCCTTAGATTGGATATGATTGGTTCGTCCATTAAATAACTTTGAACTCTGTTTGGTGTTTGTGGCTTAGTATAATCGAAACCCCAAATCCAATTAGCAAAAAAAAAAGGAATATTCTATTTTTCGAGCCATTCAAATGAGTGCAATTAATACACAAATTATTGAACAAATAACGAAATGCAATCGTGGCGGTTGCCACGCCCCCAACCACTTAAAATCAACAACAATAGCAGGACTACGGCCACAACAATAATAATTACAAACCAATTAAATGCATATTTACATATTGTCTTTGTCATAATGCAGTCGAAGATACAGAATCGAATACATCCTTGCCTGCATGTGTGGGTGTGTGCGGTTCGCCAGGGAATCATCGGCAGCAGCAATAACAACATCGACAACTGATTGACGGCAAACTGTCAATGGCACGCATCCTTCACCCACAAGCAGGCTATTACCACCCACACAAGCCGCCAGACCTCCCAACACCCATCACAACTCATAGGCAATTGCATTTCCTAGTTACGTGGGTGTGGGTGTGCCTGAAAGGACCAACAAGATTAAGCAAATATTGCGGTAAACTTAATTTTCAATTCAACGCAATTGAATGAGTTTGAATCACTTGAGCGGCAAAAGGCGTGAATAAAATACATTTTCCAAAATGATATAAGGATTTCAGTTGCGGTCTGGATTCCAGAATTCAATATTTAGTTGCCTCATATCTGGAAGTTCCTTTGTTTTTGGCCCTTGGTGCAAAAGTGTTTTCAAACCCATTTGCGCCTAAACAGGACCAGGGTATCCTCGGCAGTGCGGAGTGGCTGCGGGGCAGCCATTATATGCCAATTGCATTTTCCCACATCCCTACATTTCGCACATTTACACTGAGAGAAAGTATGGCTATTAAATGGGTGGCAGTTTTTTTTTCGAAGGATAAACAGAAAATGAAGGACTACCCTTTTATAACTTTAATTTTCAGTATCCATTTGTTTATACTTTTGGAACATTTCTCTTAGTGCAGAAACTGACGCATCTGGTCTATTAGACTGGTCAGTTGGTCAGTTGACATCCCTCACGAGTCTCTTTCCGTCTCCTTTGGCTAATGCGGCCACTGGGCAGCCAACTCGTCCTCGTCCTTGTCCGAATATAGCCCCTCTCTCGCCATTCCCACACTCAGCGTATAGCTCTGTTGATTTTGCCCTTTGGCTGACACAGAATGTTGTTGACTTTGCATATTAAAACAAAATGAAAATGCAGGAGCGGGCAACAAAAACGACAACTGGAACGAACACTGTTGAAAGATGTGGAATAAGAAGAATCTGGAGATGGGAAGTGGAGATGAGTGGACTCGGAGAGGTCCTGGGTACTTATAAGGCTACTTTTTCATTTGTGACGCCCACGTTAAACTTTAATTAATTATATACAGTTTGTTTGGCAAATTAAAAATTGTTGACTTTAACAGAAACGTAGAATGATGGCGAGGATGCTGTCGACGTTGTTGGGTATGGGGGTGGGGGCTGGGAGAATTTTAATTAGACAGGACCTCACGCACACAACAAAAAGAAGGCACACCCACACACAGCACTGAGGCAACGAAACTGTTGCGTAAGCGGCTTAAAGTGCGAAATTGGTTGAACGACTGCTGGCCAAAATGAGAAATGCTGTCGAGTGTGACGTTCAATAAGAATTAGTGGCCAACAGGAGCATCAAAAAGGAAGGCAACCCGACTCAGTTTTTGTTGCTATATATCGTTATTGCCATTGATTGACACGCAAAGCGAACACGCTTTCAGGTTGCGACTGAGTTTCCTGGCCATGGTACTGGCCATGGTAAAATTGGTTGACATGGCCAGGACGGTGGAAACCTACTTTTCGGCTGCCTCCCCTCTCGGCTGGGGCTCTGATGGAAAGGAACTCTTCATCGTGGCCATCCACGCTAATTGGAGCACGTCGCACTCTTACACTGCCAAGAAAATGTATAGTCCTTGTGAGGATCTTATACTCTCTTCTCAGATTGTAGCTCAAGAAGTATAAAGTTTAATTAGGACTCTAATAACTCCAATTACTCCAATAGGTACATGATCCTGAAGATTTGTAGCAGTGTAGTCCCCATACTAACGCAACCGGCAAAAGGTGAAAACGAAGAAATGCACTTAATTGGAATACGAGGCGGAGGGCAGCGCAAGTGCTCTATGATTAATTAGTGGCCACAGGAGGGGGAACAGGCGGCACCCTCCGAGGGGTCTCCGCAAGATGATTGATATGCTTTTGGAACTCTTTTTCAGGAGCTTTTCTCGAATCGACATAAATCTATTTAAAAGCAATTTATTCTCAGTTTTAGGTTTCTTTTTGGGCCAAGAGCGAGGCTCCTCCATGGCGGAGTGTGTAACCTGAGCAGCTGTCGGAGTTGCCGGGCAACCTCCTGGGAGACTCCTTTCCGGCAGATGCTCGTTTGTCGCGTTTCGTCTTACGCATAATTAGCCAGCGTAAGTAAACTCCTTAAGCTGCAGTTAAAAGCCATAAAACTTGCGCGCATCGTTTGCTGTCATGTTAAATTCATAATTTCAATTTCAAATTGTTATTACAGCCGTCGCTGTGTTGCCAAACCCCATCCTGCACGGGCCACCCTCTATCCATTATGTCTTGCCATCTTTGGCATCCCCTTTTGGCCGGCTCTCACGTTCCTGCCTGATTATTATTGACAGTTGCCGACGTTTTCTTCATCGCCGATGTTGGTGCTGCTGTTGTTTTAGTTGCTTGACGCCTTCCCCCCCACCCCCAATCCTGCCGCTGTCCTACCCCTACCCTCCCCCTATCCTGCTCATTTCATTCTCATAAATATGCAAATTAATCATTTGCGGAAATTTACATACTTAATAAGTCGCTTTAATTAAATGTTCACGCACGCATGCCTTGCAATCTTGCCCCCGAGAATCGGATGAGATAGTCGGAATCCCTTTTTCCACATTAATGCCAGCTTGTTAATTGTGATGCAACTAAAAAATCAGTATCTGGCTCTATAGCTTTGCATTTCCATGGAGAAGCACGGGATAAAAAAGGGAGACTCTGCGGGCTTTGCAAAGAGAGCCCTGAGGCTGGCAACTGTTTCGCATATTTCGGGACACAGTCACGTTCCTTTCAAAGGAGCAACACAAAAACAGTTTATCTGCCGAAAACAAAAAAAGAAGTTACAAAAAAACATGCTAGAGAGAACTCAAATCTTTTTTATGCGCTCAACGAAAAACGAAAATGAGCACCAGGACCCAAAACCAGTCCAGGACCAGGGCCAGGACCGGGACGAGTACCAGTACCAGAAGCATTAAAAAGAGGCATGCAAACTGTGAGGCGCAGCGAACATAAATTAACATTTTTATGCCCCGCTGCAATGGGCCAAAAAAGAAGTTGGCTCCCAAACGGCGGTCGGAGGACGGCGACCGGCAGTGGGTGGCAGGGCAGGGCAGGGGAGAGTCCTTTCTAATGCCCGCATTATTTACGAGGATGCTGAGGGCCCATTCACATCTCTCCATTTCATTTCACTCGGCTCTGTCCTGTTCGTTTCGTTTCCATTTCGCTTCGCTTCCATTTCGCCTCACCGCATTCTTTGCCATTTGCCTTTGACGCCACAAATAATTTTAATTGGTTTTCCTTGGGAGACCCTCGTCCCAGATGGTAATGACTTTATTTCTATATATTTTATATTCGGTGGGCTTCAAAATCATAAGACCATAACTTCTAATCGATAAAGTTTCCAAGCACCCGAAAAAAAATTCATAAAAATCTGTCATCAATTCTGTGTTATTGTCAAAAGGACTAACAGGACGAACAGTGTATATATCCAATTTCCAGATGCTAGATTTTATAAGATTTTGGGTCTTCCTCTCTATGATAATGGACTATAATTCATTTTATTATGGGTCTATGTGTTTGCTTTTGCGTTGAAACCTGAATTGCAATTTGATTTGGCTTAAATTTGCATAAGAGTGTGTGTTTGTGTTTGTGGGTTTCTGCTCGGAACTTTTGGTTTGATGAATGGGAAAACAGTTGATGTCAGTTGCAAGCTTAGAAAGGTTCAAAATATACAGAATATAATGAAATTTATGGGTTAAGGCGTTAGTTAGCATAAACTGAAAAATAATCAAAAAAAGGACCCCAGAAACCAAAAAGAATAGCATACATTTTAGGGCTACGAAGCAGTCTACGTACCTTTCTGGATAGAAAAAATCGGCGCAAATTTCACTTTCACTTTCGTTAATTCTTCGCTATGTATCTCCTATACATATATATGTATCTTTAGTTGCGCTCACTGGATTTTTGCACTCCTTTTTTCACTCACACTGACAGCTTAGCGAACCATTGTTTTAGTTGGAGCTGCTGTCCCGTTGTTGTTGTCCTTCCGAAGTCAGAGACGCACACATATACACCCGGGGGCAGACATGGGGGCCGTTGTGGCTGTGGTTGTGGTTGTGGGGGAGGGACGGCGAATTCATTAGGCATGCGGGAATTTTAATTTCACTTGCTCACACGCGCGCACATATGTGGCGACATATTTCTCAAACATTTTCGCAGCGGCAACGGCAGCGGCTTCGGACGTCAGTTGTCGCTGCTTTCACCGTGGATGCTGTTGCTTTTGGGTTTGCCTTGGCTTTTGCTGTGGGCTTTGTTTTTGCGGCGCTTTTCAATTTGCATGTCGCGCTGACCTTGCCGCCAAGTGGAAATAACTGTGCTAGGACCAAGGCACACGCACACGCATACGCACACCTACACCCGCGACGAAACACGCTGACAGCTGTCAAAAATGGCGAAAGCAAAATGGAGCCAAGCGGATTTCACAGCATGGTGGGTAACATATAAATGCCAACGAGACGCTGCGGCCGGCAAGGGTGCTGCGATGCTACTACCAAAAGTCGTATCAACCAAGCCGCCTGGATATCCATGGGTTAAAAAAAGAGTGGGGGTAACAGAGTACGCGTTTAATGTTCAAGTCAAGTGCGAAGCTTATGCGCCCCGACACGTGCGCGCGAGTGAGACGGACGTATGGGGCAGGGGCACTGGGGTTCCCACCCACTCCCTTTTATTCGCCCACTCCCACTCGGTCTCCCTCTCTTATTTATCTTTTTCTCGTCGCTTTCCACGGCTGCCTTTGTTCTATCCTGCGTGTGTGTGTGATGACAAATTTCTCCTTGTCTGTGTGCAGCGGCAACAAAAAATAAAAAGCGAAGAATTGAAAAGGAGCGCTTCCAGTTTAAGTTTTCCTTTTTTTGTGTTTTTTGGAGATTGGATGCTGGGCCTAAGTCCTTGTTGTTGTGTAAATTTGCATAATAAACGTTGATTTCCAACCGGAATATGCCTTTAACACGTGGCCAAATATCGTTAGCGACTTTCCTGGCCCTGCCAATCGCTAGCCGAGATGAAAATCCAGGACCTGCACTTCAATGCGGCAGGCAATTCTCGCACATTTCACGTTCAACGGCCAGCCTGCGATTTCACATGCAATTTTCCTCTACATTTGGCACCTTGTGCCTCACACTCCGGCGCGAGTTATCCCGATTTTCCCGTCGTATCGCCGCGTTGTTTTCACAGGACCGCACAAGCTCAGACTGATGTGAAGCTGCCGTTATTACTGAAAGTCCTGCTTGCGCGCACAGCATTCTCTTCCTGAGCTTCCTCGTCTCGTCGCCATGTAGACTTTCTCGCCAGATGTGCTCTCTTGCAAGCTCGGACGCGCTTTCCAGCCACCTCATACATCCTTCCACCGCCCACCCCCCACTCCCACCACCCACCGAGAGAGATTGGCGCAACAATGAACCGCACGAAAGTCTCCAATCTGAACAGACCTTTTTAATAACTCCTCCAGTCGGAGGTGCCATATATTCCCCATGTTCCCCAAACATTTTTCATTTAAAATTCTCGTCATTTTTAAAAATAATGAAAAAGTCTACAAACTTCAATGCATTGTTTTTGGAAGATTTTTAGCTTTAACGAATGACAGTTTAATCAACGAAGTTAAGGTAAATCTTATATTTATATAAAGTAATTAACCATAAATTTAAAAAAGCGTTATTATTCCGACTCCGAAACTGGGAACTGGTATTTGATTGTTATGGTCCACCCGATAGCTATCGAACGTGGCCAGTGTGACCGCGTGGCCTGGTATTTCCATCCACTGCCACATTGAACGTGGAGCTCCGCACCATCTTTGTGAAAATTACTACGAGCGGACTAGGAATTGTCGAATTGTCCAATTACCTTTGCGGCGAAAAGTAAAAAAGCAAGAAGATGTCGATTATTTCTGCCCGCCTGGCGTCGTCGGTCGCCCGCAACCTGCCCAAGGCTGCCACACAGGTATTATCACCGAAATTTGTGCAGAAAAAGCGTTGAAAAAGGGTGTCGATAAATGTCACATAATCGCATTGATTATGCAGAACTTTGGCGCAGCGTGACTCCAAAATTGTCATAGATCGGTGCGGAACTGTAAAAATAACCAACCAACCAACTTCTTGATGATTTTCATAACTTTTGGCCAAGAATTTGCGTTACGCAATGCGGCTAGTTTGGAAGCGGCCGCCCGAGAAGGGTTGGTTGCCAGGTTACATAATCAAAGATTCGGCAAGAAAATCGTGGAAACCCTTTGTTTTAGTCAAAAAAGCAATAAATGCGAGTGAGAATTGCCAAATGCGCAATGTTTTTGTTGTTAGATTACATAATTTAAGTTTGGCAAAGATGCGGTGGAAAAAGTTTGAGGTTATGTGCTTGTGACCAGTAAGTGGTGGAGGTGAGAAGTCAGGAACGTAGGGTGTTACGAACCTACAGATACCTCTTGTTAGAGTTTTTAAGAATGGGAAAGTTCTAACAGATGCGAGAAGCTGGCAGACTCAATCCAGTTCGGTTAGAATCGGTACTACCAGGCATATCACCTTACATAATCACCATATAATAAAAGTATATTCTTTTACAGGCCGCCTGCAAGGCTGCTTACCCCGCCGCCAGCCTTGCTGCCCGTAAGTTCCATGTGGCCGGCACACAGCGCAGCGCTGAGATCTCCAACATCCTGGAGGAGCGCATCCTGGGTGTCGCCCCTAAGGCCGATCTGGAGGAGACTGGCCGTGTGCTGAGCATTGGTGACGGTATCGCTCGTGTGTATGGTCTGAACAACATCCAGGCCGATGAGATGGTGGAATTCTCCTCCGGTCTGAAGGGCATGGCCCTTAACTTGGAGCCCGACAACGTCGGTGTGGTCGTCTTCGGTAACGATAAGCTCATCAAGCAGGGTGATATCGTCAAGCGTACCGGCGCCATTGTGGACGTTCCAGTCGGTGATGAGCTGCTCGGACGCGTCGTTGACGCTCTGGGCAATGCCATCGATGGCAAGGGTGCCATCAACACCAAGGACCGTTTCCGTGTCGGCATCAAGGCCCCCGGCATCATCCCTCGTGTCTCTGTGCGCGAGCCCATGCAGACCGGTATCAAGGCCGTCGATTCGCTGGTGCCCATCGGCCGTGGACAGCGTGAGCTGATCATTGGCGATCGTCAGACCGGGTAAGATGAGGATCCTTTTCAAATATTTGCCACTTTCGTGTCCAAAGGGATAAGAGTAGTAATCAAACGTTTCAAAATATCTTTGCAGTAAGACCGCTCTGGCCATCGACACCATCATCAACCAGAAGCGCTTCAACGAGGGTCAGGATGAGTCGAAGAAGCTGTACTGCATCTACGTTGCTATTGGCCAGAAGCGTTCCACCGTCGCCCAGATCGTAAAGCGTCTGACCGACTCCGGTGCCATGGACTACTCTGTCATTGTGTCGGCCACCGCCTCCGATGCCGCCCCTCTGCAGTACCTGGCTCCCTACTCTGGATGCGCCATGGGCGAGTACTTCCGTGACAAGGGCAAGCACGCTCTGATCATCTACGACGATTTGTCCAAGCAGGCTGTGGCCTACCGTCAGATGTCCCTGTTGCTGCGTCGTCCCCCAGGTCGTGAGGCCTACCCCGGTGATGTGTTCTACCTGCACTCCCGTCTGCTGGAGCGTGCCGCCAAGATGTCGCCCGCCATGGGCGGTGGCTCCCTGACCGCTCTGCCCGTGATCGAGACCCAGGCCGGCGATGTGTCTGCCTACATTCCAACCAACGTGATCTCGATCACTGACGGCCAGATCTTCTTGGAGACTGAGTTGTTCTACAAGGGTATCCGCCCCGCCATTAACGTCGGTCTGTCTGTGTCCCGTGTGGGTTCCGCTGCCCAGACCAAGGCAATGAAGCAGGTGGCTGGTTCCATGAAGCTGGAGCTCGCCCAGTACCGTGAGGTCGCTGCCTTCGCCCAGTTCGGTTCCGATTTGGATGCTGCCACCCAGCAGCTGCTGAACCGTGGTGTCCGTCTGACTGAGCTGCTCAAGCAAGGCCAGTACGTGCCCATGTCCATTGAGGACCAGGTGCGTAAAAGCTTTATAAAATCTTAATCGACAAAACCAATTGGCTCATATGAAAAACTTAATTGTGGTCACGTGCTTTCAGGTCGCTGTCATCTACTGCGGTGTGCGCGGTCATCTGGACAAGATGGACCCCGCCAAGATCACCAAGTTCGAGAAGGAGTTCTTGCAGCAGATCAAGACCTCCGAGCAGGCTTTGCTCGACACCATCGCCAAGGACGGCCAGATCTCCGAGGCTTCCGATGCCAAGCTGAAGGATGTTGTTGGAAAGTTCTTGTCCACCTTCCAGGGTTAAGCACCACCCGAAAGAAGAATAATACAGCAGTCACGTGCAATCAACATCTGGGATGGGCAGATTAACACTGCCGTCGTAGCGCGTCATAAACAAGAGAAATTAACGTAAAGCTTAAGATAAAACAAAAATTATACAAAAAACAAGAGAAAACTCTTTTGCACATTCATATTCTTCTGCGCCTTCAGTCGGGATAGTTTTCGTTTCGTTGTCCCGTCACCACCACGCCGCTAAATCTTGGGAGAGAGAGAGCAGGTGCGGGCAGCGGAAGGAAAGCTGGTCCTTGGCTGGAAACAATTTCGAATTTCAGCGAAACCCCGTTGCAGATGCTAAAAACCCCTAAATCGATAGATTATCTAATCCTCCGTTGTTCTCCTACCTTTACGCTGTAATCAATATTATAAATATTGTAATCGAGAATAGTCGAAATACTGTCTGTGGATGATTGTAAAATGATGAAGAATTAAAACGATACTAAATTATACTCTATTAGTTACACATGTCATCTTTGTTGGGGAACTAAAAAAAAATAAAAAAGGAGGAAGGAAAGATTTTTAAGAACAACGGTTCCGGCCCTAATTAAGATCCCTTCAGCATCAGCATGTATTCTGGCTACCAGCTGATCCAGCAGCTGTCTGCTCTTCTCAAAGGCAATTGTCCTTTTTCCGCAACCTCTGACCCTATTGCGAATTAGCCATCCCCTGTCGAGAGCTACCTGAGGAACAGGATAAGGAACCCTGGGAGTGGTTCAAAGTGGTTCCCAGTATGCATATTTCGGTAACAGCAAGTCAGAAACGGGAGCAAGACAACCCAAAAAAGCGGCTCAACGCCCGAGGCAGAAACCCCAAATGATACGGCCTAAAGTTTTTATGAGCAGCATAAAACATGCCAAAAGCGGGGAGCAGCGGCGTCCGGGGTGGACCGAGAAAAATGACTTTCTTTTTATTGCATTTGTTTGGCCGTAAAAGTGTCGGAATTAATGAGAGTCATAAAACCGTCAAACTTAAATTTCGAACAGGCGCTCAGCAAAGCGGAGCAGGCGAGCTCCACCAGAAGTGAAAAGAGCGCCCCAGCGAAGGCACACACGTGCGCACAATGTGCTTGGCAATTACCATTGGCCATGGAACTAGGCCCGAAATAACTACATACAACACAAGGGAAAATAGGGAGAGAGAAAGAAACTACCGGATAACTGACCTGCGATCAGGAACCCCTAAGGTGACCTTTTCCTCAGGTACATACAAACATGTCTGCGTATACATACAAGAGTATGTGGGTTTTTGTGTATTCAGGATTGATAAGGAACAGCAGGACAAAAGCAGGCAAAACCTTGGCAGGGGGACCCGTCTGGTCCCGGATTTCTTGTCTGGGTGACGAACATTTCTCACACTCATCATCTGTCGTCCAAAAGCAGATAGCGAAAGGCAACCTTTGTATTTGTCATGCCGTGGAAATGGATTTCATTTGAAATTACACAAAACTTTATTTGCTATGTATTGTTCAGACACACTTACAGAAACATCAAAGTTTGCATTGATTCTTAATTCTAAGCGAATTTTAGTGCGAAATACATATTAATTAGTCGTAGTCTATTCTCACCGTTGGCTCGGGAACAATTTTGTTTTGCACAATTTTTAGATTTATTCTAAGCATAGGACGAACAATTTGTCACACAATTAAAAAACTAAATACAATTATTGGTTATTGGATGCAGTGGATTGGATTAATATAGTTTGAAATATATGCATGCTTGGAGAGACAACGCCGATGTTTTCGGCCAGCAAATGACTCGTTGCCCACTCTCTCGGTGTCCACAAAGGCCCGCCCCTCGCTTCCTCACTGAGAGTTACGGTTCAGCGGAAGGAGTGGGCGAGCTCCTTTTTTTAATCTTGGGTTTTCAGCTTCCAGTACTCACTCCCAGTGGCCAGCTCTCGGGCAACCTTTGGTTTTAGGGGGCGCAAAGGTGCTGGAGCCGACTTTTGGAAGCTTGGTCTCAGGAGAACTGTTTTAGGGGACTCCAGCAGATTACGATGATGGATTAACGGGATTATTGATCTTGTAATTTTGTAACGAACACAAAACGAACAGAATATGGAATACGCTACAAATTTAAAAAATGAAAACAAATTAAACTAAACTAGGTTCTTGCGTTTATCCGTTGCCCGGATTATTTCCGCTGGTTTTGCCCAACGATAGAGTCCATCAGCGGACCGCTCAGCTCCGTTCGCAGAGCGATCTTCTGGAACTTGCTACCCTGGTACTTGTTGTAAATAGCCTTCAGCTTGGCCTGGGGGGCGTCACGGGCCAACTTGGCAATCAGTCGAGTGATGGGCCGCAAGTGAGCGGGATTGTAACCGGAGTAGTGGGCCAGAGTTGGTGTCCAGTGCTTGTCGTTAAATCCGGTGGCAGCACGATAGTTTCCGTTGAGTAAGTGAAGGGATAAAAACAGTGAGCCAGCTGCAACCTGTCGACGGACACGATGGAAACGAAAGTTACATTTCAATAAACAAAAGTGTTTCAAACCGAAACCCACCTCCGATGGCCTGTAACTAGCTAGTTCGTAGTCGACAGTAGCTAGCTCAATAAAGTACTTGGACATGGCATGGTGCTCGTCCTCAGCGCCAGCGGCCTTCGAGTAGCGGCGCAAAAAGTGAATTGGGAGAGGACGCGAAAGATTGCAGTCGATGGCCTTGAAGATCTGCAGCTCCATCTGACGGATCTGCCGGGCTGTATAGGTGTCATCGGTGATGAATACAAAGTCCCCGATGGCCGGAGGGAACAACTCCTCGTACTTGGTGGCAATAAAGAGCGCCGTAACTCCGACCAACTGCAAGTAGGTGCGCTTGGTGTCCTTGACCACCTGTAGATAGCGATCGATGATGGCTACTGCAAGCTGGAAGGTCTCTGCGGCCAAATGGAACTGCAAGTGGACTTCGTTGATCCAATCGATCAGCACGGCGCGCATCTTGTGGGAGACCTCCTTCTGCCCGGCCAAATGATCTTTGTGGATGGGCTGCTGCTGCTCCACCTGGTACAGATACTCGTAGATATCGTTCACATACTCCGAGACCAGGACCAGGTTCTCCTTATCATTGGCATCAATGTCCTCCACACCGGCCAGGCGCTTGCTCGAAAGGGACATGGAAGTGGGGATAGATACTGTACTGGTCGCGGTGGCGCTGCTAGGTACTTTTATCAACGTCCGGGCGGCCTCCTTCTTTACTTCAGCCTCCTTTCGAACAGCAGCCACCACTGGTTCCCTGCGGATGCCAGATACGCCCATCACAGGCTTGGCCAAAGCAGCTCGCAGCTTGGTCAGGGATTTCTTGGACAGGTTACTGTCCTCGCGTTTTAAAGTGGGCTCATTAACGTTTTCGCTGGAGCTGGGCTTCGCTGTTGTGTAAATTAGAAAATTAATGTAACAGAAAACTTGCTAAAGAAGTGCTTGCTTACGCTTGCTGGCTGCCTCCAATGTGGGCTTGGTTGCAATGGGATTACGCATAGAGTTGGAGCGCAAAAATGCGGCCACGCCCACCTCAGCCTTAGGCAGGGCAGCTCCGTTAGTTCCATTTGTGACCGTACCCAGGGGCTGTTTCTTCCAGTGGGTGTCCACGCGAGCCTTGGCATTGCGTAGGGCATTGGTGAGTTTGAGATCCTTCGCGCTGGAAAGTGTGAATTGAACCTTAAGCAAGGGAGGATTGTGGGCAAGGGTAAGGTTCACTTACTCCTTCTGTGCAGCATCTTTGGCAGCAATGGCGCGGTTAAGGCCGCGATTTTGCAAGTCGCCCAAAGCGGCACGTTTTGTGGTAACCTCCTGAGAAGGCACTGTCAATTTCTTCATTTGGACCTGGTTGAAGTTTTCCGAGGCGTTCTAGGTTTAAATAAATTCGTGTTAAATTCCATCAGCTATGTTTGGTTATATACATATGAACTAGGGTCGGCCATTTTCAGAAAAGAACCGCAAGGATTATCACTGATCCGCCTCTCCCACGATTGTGTGGAATAGATAGCGATTAGCGGTGCAATACCGTAACTAGGGAATTGCGCCAAAACCTATTGCTGGAAACAATGACAAACGGCACTTTTTCACCCTCCTCATTCCCATGCGCTCCTTCCCCCTCCCTTCTCATGTACATACCTTTGGCTAACGCCGCAATGGCGTCGCCGAACCCGCAACCTTCTATGACCCCTTCAAGGTACACCCTTCTTAGGCCTTTTCTGGTTAATTATACTATTCCAGGGAATACTCACCTCATCGCCGCGCATTTTCAGTGTGGTGCCCACCATTTTGACTGGATTTATCTTCTAATACAAACACTAGTTAAACACAATGGATAGACGCTTGGCCAGCGATCTCGTTTTATGTATATGCACGCAGACTTTTATACGATTGTTCTAAAAAACAGAATTTGTTTCTGCTCGAGCAGTTGATAAGTTTATACTAATGTACAAATCGAGGGCGTCTTAGATCGAGTTTTCTGTTTCAGAAAATAATGATTTCGATTTCTGAACGAGCTGGAGGCAGAAGCCTGTGCTGACGCGGCGGTTGTAATTTGAAATTTGATTAAGTCGCGAGAAGGGATGTCGAAAATGCAAATGTTTTTATCGGGAAATCGATATCTTTCAACACGTGCTTTACAACACGGTTATTCGATATGTGGCACCACTGTGCCAACCAAATTATTATAATTTTCAAGCTATTCCCGATACTTTATTTTAAAGTAATCACAACAATAAAGACATCTAAGTCAGAATTAAAAACCAAAGGCGAAGTTTAATTAGGTTGCCAGACTAGTCATACAGTATTTTTATCCTGTATTAATCGCTTATCGATAAGAGCTGCCTATCGGATTTGAATTCGAATTCGTATACCGGTATAAAATATTTTACGTCAGCAGCAACTTGATTTCCAGCACAGTACTTCTGTCACTTAATTAAAGCATCGTCAGTCACTTTTGAATTGCACCAGCCATTGATTGCCTCAATTAAAAGTTGATCATTTCAATGTGCGGGGTTGGCATGTTTTTGCGTTTTCTTGATTTGCATTCGCAGATTTAAGATTTCCTGCTGCCAGATGCATCGAAACTTGCATCGGCGGAAATGCAGCATAATTCTTGTCTTTTTTTTCTCTCTTGCTGATGATCAGTGTCAAGTTTTCGCCTGCTCCATCATTTTCAAGCACTTGACCATAAAACAATCGCCAGAGTTTTTGCTTCTTGTATTTCTTTTGGAAGATTTGTTTTTGGCCCTTTGCCCCGTCTTAACGGTGCGAATCGTTCTTCTGCTCTTCTTCCGGCGCCTTGGCTCATTAGCATATATTTATGAGAATGTAAGCTGGCGAACTCCAGCCAAAAAAAAACATGCCGAAGCCGAGGGGGAGCCGCCTGCCTCGTTCTCGCACTGATCGTGTTTTCGAGTTTTCCGCGCTTGGTGATTTTCACATTTCATTCGCCAAAGCTCCGCCGCCGCGAACGGTTGCCTTTCGTTCTGGCCCCGTCTCTTTCCGAGCCGCAGAGTCCGTCTCTTTCCCAGCAAGTCCTTCGATCGGTCCAGCGCGCATTGACCTCCACTAAATTGCTTTAAACACTCGAAGTGATTTTGAGTGATTTACTAACCGATTTGCATACTTTTAACCGAAACAAAAACATTATTTTGGATATGGATATGGATATGGATATAAATGTGGAGAGCGTTATGCTCCAGAGGCGATGATCTATATGGTGCTGTGAGTGCTGTGACTTTGGCTGCTGTTTAATTGTGCGCTGGCATTTAAATAAAAATAAGCGCTTCTAAATGCGAAAACAAAAGGCTGGCATTATATATTAGCAGTCCAATTTATTTAAGAACAGAACGCGTCGATTGTTCGCGGTTATAGGAATAAATCCAGTCGCATTTCAAGCACCATTTCGCGTTATCTCGAGTGCCGTTCCATAAGGAAGGACTTAGGCAACGAACTAAACTAGAAAATTAAAAAAGTAAAAAGGGGGAAAAGCAAATACGCTGGAGTGGGCCACAACAAATGACTCGTAATGCAATGTCTGGCCAATTAATTAGTGCATAAACAGTTAAATTAACTGCCGTAAAAGCTACTGCCTTGGTTTTTCTTCATTTTCCCGCAAAAGAAATCGCACACCGTCGAGTTTTCCTCCCCCGATTTTCGCGAAAATGTAACTGCCAGACAGACAGACACCAACCGCTGCCACAAATTATGACGCAAAATACGAAAATCGGTCTGCCAGCTGAGGAATAATATATTTGCAATTTATGCAACATTCGCGTCGCCTGGCTGTTGCACCAACAAAGAGCGATTAGTGTACTCGAAGCCATTGTAATCGCCAGTTTATAATCTTCCGAAAAAGCCCCATCAACGCATCGTTATGGCCCGGGCAATTGGCTCCAATCGTGGTTGTCTCCAGCGCTGTCTGGCTTTTATTGTTTTGACCACCTTGTGGCAGCTAATAGCCATTGCCACCGCCTCCACCACCTCCCCCAAGTCGGTCCACATAGAGCTGCGGCGCAAGAGGAGCTTGCACTGGAATGGCATTGAGGTGAGTCCATGTTCCGATGTCAATCGATCGTTTGTCATTGCTTCATTGTCGCTGGGAAATGATATCATAACGAGCATTAATTGTAAGAGCTTGAATATCATTGCATTGCTGAAAGGAAGGTCTTATGAGATAGCTCTTTCAAGATAGCTCCTTAAAGAAGCCTCTTTAAAGATAGCTTATCTTTAAGTAACCCTTTTCAATATACCACCTTTAAGAAACCTAAAAAAGAATCATATTTTAATAAACCTCCTAACTTACTATAACAAATTAGACTTTATTTTAACTTACATTAGGTTGCAGGCTTACCTGTCCCATTTAAACAAGAAAACAGGTGATCATCTACGTCTGCGTCGGTTCAGCCGTAAAGACTACAAAAAAATTGCCACATTGACAGAACATGGACAAAAAAATAGATACAAAGAAAACATATATTCTGACTCAACCCGGGTTTGCTGAGCTAAGCAAAAAAAACCAGAGGGGAGCTCCAAAGATGCCTTAGAAGGGGGAGGTCTGGAGAGGCTAGGGTAGTCTGGAAAAAAAGACGTTAAGAAAATCCAAAAGCGTTAAATGACCTCTGAGCAGAATTGGGCTTTGGATAATGTTTTTGTAATTCGAGAACTACAACCTAATAAACATAAACTTTGCGCCCAAGGCGACAACTTGTCGAATTACAAAAGTCTCACGTGGTGTCCCGGTTTCGCCTTCTCCATTACACTTGAAAAAAATGTATAGGGAAAGTTAAAGATTATTTTTTAAAAGTTCTTATATGGCTTGGCATTTCTGGCAGTGCCCCTTGGATTTTGTTTGAATTTGAGCTTTGGCAGGCGTCCCAACGTCTCCACCCAGCGATTCCGGAATCCATCATACGATTACGAGGAAATCGGCCCAGAGGCAGCTGGTGCAGTTTGGAGCAACTTGCAGCTGCCACAGAATCGCACAAATTCCCAGACAACAGAATGGCAGAGTGACAGGCGGATCCCTTTCCCCCTCAGGGTCCAAGTTATTGACCCTATCCCTTAAGAATCTTCTCTTGGTTACGCTGTTGATTATGTGATTTTCCACCCACTTCTTTTAGCCCTTTTCAAATTGGCCTAAAGACTATGTAGTTTCTGTGATATAATTTCCACGTGTTTGCTCAGGTTTTTCGCTATTTTTCCCCCATTTCTTGTTGTTCACTTTTTTTTGCCCATTGTGCCCACGGGTCACGCAAAATTTCATCACATAATCAGCCTGGCGGGCGATTACACCTGCACTTTCCACCTTTCCCCGTTCGCTGTTCGCTGTTCGCTGTTGGCTGGCTTTTCCGGCATTATTATGCTGTTGCCCTTGCGACCAATTAGTGTCCAATTCATTGGCCATTATTTGCATTTGATAAAGTTCAGAGGCAGCGAGTGAGGTAACGCCGAAGATTGGAAAAGGTTAAAATGGGTTTTCGCCAAAGTGAAAGAAGTTTCGAATGCACCCTGGGCGGTTAACGACCAGCCACGCCCCTTTTCGCACAGCATTACAATGTTGATAATAAACATTTGCCACACAAAAATGGCAATTTGTAACACCTTCTCCGCGCGGCCGGAGGCGGAGTTTCCATTTGATCCGCTCCGATCCGGAGCGATCCAAAAAGCCGAATCGCTCTTCACGCTCCGCTGGCCAAAACGCGCTTTTCCACAAAACAAGTACCAAGCCGGAGCCAAAATAGAGCCGAGTGGAAACTGTTACAACAAATTAAATTAAATAATCGTGCAAACAGAGGCACGCATCGCCTCGAATCAGACAAGATATGGCGAATGGCTATATCTATTTTATAAAAGTTTCGACTTTTATTTTCCCCCCGGAAGGGGGGCACCCCAGCTGGTTTGGGGTGTCTAATTGGGGTCTTCTTGTAGGGTACAAATTTTCCATTGTCTGATTGTTTGAGTGAAAGTATTTCCATCTGGCCGGGGACGTGGATCTGGCCTGGGAAGACCCTTCTTCTCTGGTCTGTTTAACGCTTTGCTGGCCATGTTACACTTTCCGCTTTGCATATTAAACATCTTTTGTTGCTCTTTCTCTTTTTTATTGCAGCTGGACGAGAACTCTCTGGTGGAGCATCTGAGGGACCATGAGAAGGCACTGATCTTTGGCTCACGACTCGGAAAAGAGGGTAAGTGTTGGCTCCGAGGCACTGGCTTGAAAAGATTCTTAACTCTGACCCATATACCGGAGAAATAGGTGATACCCTTGTAGTTACTTCCACCAACTTTCAATCTAATGGAAAAACTGTCACCTCCTTTGGAGCCCTTAATAATTCAAAGCTATGGCCTGGATTAATTACTAGGTAGTTTTTCTTCAAGTGTGCGGCTCGAAGCCTTTTAGCCATGACCCATAACAAACTGCAACGTGTCATTAGGCTGGCAGACCCAAAAACATCAACAACTGCAATCAATGAATGCTAAACTTGAACTGTTAACTCGAAGGTGGAAAGGTGGCAGGAGGAGGCGGGGCTGGGGATTTTCCAGGGAGGCCGGGGGTCGTGGAAATCTGAGCAGTTGTTGTGGCATTGATTCATGGCATGGCAGGCACTTATGTTGTTTACTTTCCCGACAGCCCCCGAATTCAAGCTCGTGCACCTGGCCAAAGGGGAGGAGGACGTCCTGGTGACGGAGGCGAGGGAGGAGCAGCCAAGACGTCAGCGGCGCAGCTTGAGAGCCCAAGGTGAGTGGAATAGCTGGAGTCCAGAGAACAGCCATTCGTGCTGCTCCAGTTGCGGTCAATTTGCGAAAAGTTCAATTAATTCAGAAATGCATTCGACAGATGACGACCAGCAGGAGGTGGCTACCGAGGGGGTCGACCCGGAGGCCGAGACCGAAGCTGGGGTGGAGGTGGAGGCGAGGTTGCAGCTGCAACAGTCGCCGCAGCTGATCGACGACGCCTTCATCTTCATCCGCCGCACCGAAAATGGAACACAATTTGTGGAGCATTCGCCGCAGCTGCTGAAGCGCCTGGAGCGCTGCTTCTACCGGAGTCCAGCGGCTGCTCTCGATCTCTGCGAGCCGGGCAGTGTGGTGAGTCCAACTACAATTTCCGAATATTTGATTTTCTAAACTTCCGATTTTATTGAACACCAAAGTTCAATGATTTTTATGGCCAATAATGAGTACTTGTTTACACTCGGCTTCTAATGGCTTTCACGGCTCGTATTCATTGCTTTTCCGCAGCGGGGCGTATTCCAGCAGAACGACAGCGACTTTGTGGTCCACCCACTCCCCGCCAGATTCGGCAGCGGGACGCATGTGCTCTACCAGGCGCGAGTGGAAAAGAACAACTACAGTGGAACCTCGGAACCGTTAGACAGCCAGCTGCAGTTCGAGCCCGATGCAGAGGAGTTCAACGAACCAAAACGACGACTTCGGGCCCAGTCCCCGGCCCAATCCCCTCTGAGGCTGCGATTCCAGCCACGACATCATCACCACCATCATGCCCACAGCACTCATCCGCATCGCCGAAGACGTCGGTTCATCGGGAGCCCACCCAGATCCCGCTGGCCGGAGATCCCGGAGGAGCTCTTCATCGAGACGGCCATTTTCGTGGACAGCGACTTGTACTCCCACATGCGGCGCAACTTCCCCACCAACACCGAGGGCAAGCTGATCAGCTTCGTGATGGCCATGATCAATGGTGTCCAATTGCTCTACCACCATCACACCCTGGGGCGGCGGATCAACTTTGTGCTGAAGCGGCTGGAGATCTGGAATTCCTCGGAGCCGGCTGGCTTGTTCCGATCGGTAGACGTGGACAGATACCTCAACAGCTTCTGCAACTGGCAGGAGAAACTGAATCCCTTCTCCGACGACGACCCTCTGCACTACGACCACGCCCTGATCTTGACGGGACTGGACCTGGTGGCTTTCCCCAAGCCTCCCGCCAAGCCAAACAGCCAGGTGGTGGGCCTGGCCACGGTAGGGGGCATGTGCACCTCCACCTTCTCCTGCACCATCAACGAGGCCAAGCACTTTGAGAGCGTCTTTGTGGTGGCCCACGAAATTGGACACAAGTAAGTGGATATGTGGGAGAAGGTGTACTCGTTTGCTTTAATTTTGTGTATGTTTTCAGTCTGGGGATGCGACATGATGCCGAGGAGATCAGTTGCGATCCCACCATGCACATCATGTCGCCCAAATTGGGCAGCGGCAAGGTGACCTGGTCAAAGTGTTCCCGCACTTTCTTGGAGGATTTCCTGGCGTGAGTTTCTTCTCCTTTTTTGATGGCACATTCTCCTTATCTCTATTCCTGCTATTTCAGGGATCCCCAGGCGGAGTGCCTTTTCGATCGTGGCCAGTTTGTGGGCAACCTGGATCACTCGGCTGGGGGAATTCTTCCAGGGCAGCGCTTCGATGCCAATCAGCAGTGCATGCTCCGCTTTGGAAAGAACTTCATGAGAGACTCCTCCCAGAGCCAGACGGAGATTTGTCGGGACTTGCACTGCCGACAGGACGGATCCCCCTGGACCTCCCATCCGCCACTGGAAGGCACTGAGTGCGGTGATAATATGGTAACCCAATTCTCGAAAATCTCCCGATTCTCCATTG
This sequence comes from Drosophila varians, assembly GCA_018150405.1. Taxonomy (NCBI): domain Eukaryota; kingdom Metazoa; phylum Arthropoda; class Insecta; order Diptera; family Drosophilidae; genus Drosophila; species Drosophila varians. The sequence continues at coordinate 19,997,954 of JAECWK010000130.1, forward strand.
AAGAACATTTTTTGCTTAGTGGTGTCGCGGCGGCTCCTGCGAGACCCGCTCTTCCCAGAAGGCCAACTATTACAGCCACAAGCCCTGGCCGCAGGGGAGCGTTACCCACGAGAAGTACACCTCCAGACCCAATATGATACCTTCCTTGCTGCACGACTACAATCCGGCTGGCAACGAGCTGCCCGGAACCGCCTCCAATTGGGGCGAGTGGGGCGAGCCAAGTGCCTGCGAGTCTAGCTGCTTGTACGGAGCTTCGCGCCGCCTCCTGGAGGGCAGCACCGGGCTAAGGACCTTCAACAGGAGCTGTCTGAACTACAGAAACCGGTGCATGGGCCGGGATCGCCGCTTCGAGACCTGCACCACCCACCAGTGCCACAAGATAGCAGTGCAAACAGTCGGCGACTTCGCCACCAATGTGTGCATGCGGGCAGGTCTCCTGGACAAGGAGCTAACTGGCGAGGGCGTCCAGCTGAGCAGTATGCCGGATGCCGCTTGCATGGTCTTCTGTCGCACGAAGAACAACAGCACCAAGTCCCGGCGGTGGACCTTCCCCGATGGCACCACGTGCCGCTCCAAGCATCACAGCCCGGAGGACATTACCTTCTGCATTGCCGGGCGCTGCGAACGCTTCTCCTGCGACAACTCCACTTCGAACTTTTTCCGCATGGACCAAGGCTTTTGCCGGGAGAGGTCCCTTCGTCCAGCGAGAGACTCTTCGGATCAGGAGAGCCGACAGGAGACCACCAGCAGACGGTATCCGGAGCGGCAGGAGGTAATTACGCCCAGGAGTCCCCATGAAAATGGTGAGTTTGGAGGTTAATCCCAAATAAATAAACTGCATTGACCTTTAATTACTTTGCAGAGGTTTCCAAGCGTTTCCATCCCCAAAACAATCACATAGGCAGTGGTGTGCCTCCTTATAAACGGAGATCCTATCCCAAACCACATATTCCTGAGCTGCCGCGTCCTCCACCTCCCGCCTCCGCCTCTCTCATAGCCCTGGATCGCCGCTCTTCAGGGGAATCCTCCGAGTGGGAGGTGCATCCAGGCTGCCACTCCAACTGCATGACCGACTCCAAGGGCGTCCAGGTGGTCACCTCCCGCCTAACCGGAGCGGAGAGCATCCAGCTCTGCTCTCATCGCGTCCAGCCCTGCGAGCGGCTCCTGACGGCGGCGGAGTTTGCGGAACAGACCTGCGCCCGATACCGTCAAAAGGTGCGAGGCCTTTCCGGCCACGGGGCCCAGATCTCGGCAAGCATCGACGAGCCGGACCGCAGCTGCCGGGTGGGCTGTCAGGACGAGCGTATCAAGTACAGGTACTACCTGGTTAATGGCCGGAACGGACACTTTCCTCTCGGCACACGCTGCTCTCCAGTGGGAAAGAGGTACTGCGTTTACGGCAAGTGCCTGGAGTTTGGCGACGACGACCTGCCCCTGGACAAGGCCCACGTCAGCCTGGGCCAGCTGAGGATTGGCTTTCCGCGCCGGAAGAGGAGTTTGCCGGGCAATCAAACCACACATTTCAGTGAGTATTGAAGGATCTTAAGGATTTTGCGAGTATTAAACTATGTATTTGTATCCTTGTTTCTTTTTAGATACTTTCTCCGAAAACATCGAACTCACCCAACCCATTCACGTCTCCACAGACGAACTGAGTAGCAACAGCCACTAGCCCGGGCTCCAACGCCACACTCCCCTTAGTCGATTAAGTTCTAAGTTTAGTTTAAGCTACTAAGGCTGCCCCGAAAGAGAAAGAGAAAGAAGTGCTGCCTGACAAATATATTTTAACTCTAAATCAAAATCAATGGAGGAAAATGGGGTTTTGAGACTTGTATAATTCACAAAATAATTCACAAAGTAGTGGCAGTTAAATTGAAAATTACTTTGATGGGCCATCGTCTTGGCTGCACTTTGGCGATGCTCCGCCCCCCAATCCCCTGGTGATTTCCAATAGCCCCTCGTATTTGTACAGGTTACCCATTTTTGTAGGTTTTCGGCGTTCGCATGCAAACGATGGCAGCAATTACCAATACTCGATACCAAAAAG